>HG995373.1:11630000-21630000 GCA_905333075.3 Atethmia centrago | reverse complement strand
AGAGGCTTTGCGATGGCCTAGGGCTCCGCAAAGCCTCGCAGCCATGCTCAAAATGTGCTCCATGGAGCACACTTTGAGCATGGCTGCTTTATGATATACATGCTCAGATTGATTCATGCCTAGCCAAGGTCTATTTCATAATTCAGTACAAGAAATTATAATAAAGAATTGTTACAAAAAAAAAAACCTCTTGGGACCGTACCTTTCTTGACTACATCAAAACATGTTAATGAATTTTGTATCTAGCTATTAGATATCTAATTTATGTATTTCATGAAAAAGAAAATTGTATTTAAATATTAAACTGCATATCAATAAATTCAAAGGACATGAGTCATATGAATCACACAGAAAAACTGAACTTGAGGACACAGAGGTTGAGTCACTGTTGACTGCATCTAGCATGGTTTGCAACACATTGGAAGATCAATCTTCATTGATAGTGATGAAAAAGATTAACAATTAGTCACAGCTACAACAATCAATGTATTTTCAGAAGCAGTTTTCCTGACAATTATTTATCGTCTGATAGCTTAATTAGGATAAGTAAAGCAAGTTGGGTTATATTGATATTTAGATAATGTTTTCTGTTCTTAAGGTTGTGCTTATTTTCCAAGGGGTTCCCATCCTCATACGACATAAACAAACGGGAGAATTACTAATACAGGAACATGATTACATCTTTCTCTGGTGTGATAACCATGGCAGTAAGAGATAAGGATCAATACATTAGAATGATATCAGATAAAAATAACAGATTTTCTTCAAAGTACATCATTGTTCTTCTTGAAAACAATTTTAGATCAGTAATATACCTAGATTGTTCTATACCAAACATCCATCCCATACCAAATGGTTTTTGTTTCTTTTTTAATAAGTACATTATATTCTTTCAATTTTAAACCGAAATCTTCCTTCCACGTTAAAGCCTACCACTTTATCTATACTAATATTATATAGAGGGAAGACTTTTTTGTTTGTTTGATTAATGGATATAGCTGATATCCATTAATCAAACAAACAAAAAAATCAATGAAAATAAGAAAATGAAAACTAATGAACTTTGGACCAAAAGGCAAATTAAACCTGAAAATATTTCAGATTTTAATTTTATAAAAGCAAAGAAACTCCTTTGTCACAAGATTTTAAAAGTAAATCTGGCCTGTTACTTAATTTACCATTGTTATTTAAAAGCAGACATTAAATTATGTACTTATCTCTCTTATATTACACTTTGTCTAAAAGGATCCTTATAATCGGATTCCCATTGGAATTATGAAAATGTATTAGTAATTATTTTAGTTTTTTTTTTGAACTTGGAATGAAACATTTAATTTCATTCTCAGATTTTCATCAGCAACGGAATGTTCGCAATTCACCTAGAAAAGTTCTTGGAAATTAAAACAACAATGAGTGATCAAGTAGGAGGTACCCATGAAGTGCATTTGCTAATGAAAACAAAACACTGTCTCACACAATATGTTACGAACTTATGAAACACGCTTCAGGTGTTGCAGTTTTATGCAATCTTATGATTCCGATTGCGTTTCATCAACAAGCCTACAACAAAACAATTATTCATAATCATACTAGCGCAAATGTTTTTCTCACCGATTATAAATAACGTGCTGCCCGCCAAACATAATCCAACACGCATGCATACTGCCCGGTTCCAGCTAGAAGCCATACGCCGAGAGAAGTAGCTCATGGGACAGTTCCAACGCTGATCCGTGGGTTGTTGTTCATAGGTCACTGTGGTAGGCTGATACACCGCACTCGTAGGCATTTTGAAAGAAATCGAGTCACAACCCAACAAAGACTTTGTTATTATAATAACTATAGAAGCACTTCACAGGATTACACGCAGAGCAAGCAAGTAAACACAACAGACTACAGTAGCGTGGTTATCCCTAGAGTAAATATGTTCCTTGGTGGTTATGCGTGAGCAACGATTTATTTATGTGGATTAGTGTTGTTACTTGTACAACGGACCGCGCGTGGTTTGCAGTGAAAAGTCGATAATATCATTATTTTGTCATTCGAACTCCGAGGTCGACACAAACTTGTTAGCGCATTGACCGATAATAATTCATAATTATTAAATGCTTTCACATTATCATGATTATTTTGAAATAAAGATAGGAAATAAATGCAGTTATTTCAGGATTTTTAAACTTTTATTCTCGTCTATCTTACTGAACAACGGCATAGAAATATTTATATTCTGTGATCTGCTTCATTTCATTCATCATTCAGCCATTCTCTAACCTACAGCGGCGAAAATGAAAATGCGGACAGCAGAGTGCCAAGATATTCGTTGTTGGTTAAAAATATTTTTCTAGGGTTCCGTAGTAAACAAGGAACCCTTATAGTTACCCCCGCTGTAGATCAGAGACGCTTAGTACTAGAAAGCTGTAATTTGGCATAGGTATACATATGAATCACGCCGACAAATTGCTAAAATAAAATCTTGAAACATTTTTTTTTAGGTTACGCCCTTGCACGTTATGTGATGATATATTTTTCTCGTATATCCCATGGGATATCGTTGGATAGGCCGTTCAAAAATATTGCGGGTCTGCGAACACCACTTTTCGGTTCAAGGACCCGTTTGCGTAATATTAAGCATTAAAGTGCTAATTTTTGTTAGTCGAGTGTCCTCCCCCTGCCAGCTAAAAGGTTGTTTATTGAGAAGTAAAACAAATATGGCAGTAGTACATATAATGAAATTAAAAGGAAAACTATGACAGCTGTGGGCTTTACAAGTTAACGAGTAATAGTCGACCAACTTCAGTTGGAGAATAGACCGTGGCATATAGCGTATGGAGAACATGTTTTTCAACTACAATGTTAAGTTTGCTTTTGGGATAAATTCATACCAACTTCCCAATCTCTGAACCCTTCATTGTACGTGGTCCGACACGCACTTGGCTTTTTTTTATTGAAGACTTATGCATCCTAATAAAGCGCAGGCCACACTGGGAACGAATCTAAGTTCGTTTAGCTTCGCTCATGTCATCAACTATACTTCGGTGTATAGTCCGCGGTGTGAACCGAAGTATGTTAACACGCGGTAGCTACATGAGCGAAGTAAACCAACTTAGCTTCATTCCTAGTGTGGCCTGCACTTAACTCTAATAATATTGTAAATAACCCATTGTTTAATGCTGTAGTACTGACCACTTAAAATTGAACATGTGAAATGAAGTAAAGCTGGTACGTGAATGAATAAAACTGGCAAAGATCGAGCACAGATTGGACTTACGATATGCAACAGGATGATGGACATTATTGTTATTTATTTATGGCAGTTTGGTGTGTGTTCGAATATTTCTTTAGAGGATATATAAGAAACAAAATCGGAATATTTTGCAAAAATAATGTAATAGTTATAATTTTAAATATTCATTATCACTAATAAATAGTTTTATATCACTAGACAGTCGCTGCTTTATAATTAGAGTCATTTATTTTAACAGTTAAAGGCACTGATCCTTCGTATAAACACTATAATATAATTCTAGGCATATCAAGCAACAGTCACGTCAGTTATCCAGATTAGTAACTGCATACTCAATATTTTAAATATTATCATTATGGAATTGAGTGTCTATTTTCAGCAAAAAACTTCAATAGAAGAGACGTGACTCCCACTCGGAATATCATATTTGATCGAAATTATAAACAAAAGTAAATATTTGCCAAAACACAGATAATACAAACTTGATTAAAATAATGTCGGTTTCGAGTTATCCCTATAATAGAAGATTATTATCATACACATTTCATATAAATCGGAAGTTACTTGTTTGAAGTCGAATAAAACGGAATATTTAGTCATAAATAATAAAATCATACACTTACGTTTTGACATCGAAAATACAATACTTATGTTTATATAATAACATATTAAGGCACCAAAGCACGAGCATTCGCCTTTACATAATTTCGAAAATCAAAGGAATTACAATGGTAAAGTACGTGTATAATGTCAGCATACTTTTTCATTTGTACTGATTTATTAAAATTATATACAAATATATTCTACAAAAATATTTCAAATACTTAATTCATTATCATCTATTTTGTACATGCAAAATAGAACTTGTTATTATGCCGTTATATTTATAATTCGACTTAGATACGAAAACTCACGTTGTAACATTGCTATTGCTTTATTTAACTTGAAAAAATACGGAAGCCCAATAAATATTTGCTTCACTGGAAATATTGGTGTAAATAAATAGATCATACATTCTGACAGAATTAAAGACTAAATTAAGAAAAGTAAATAAACAACATAGATTTGAGCGTTATTATAGCTAGCCATAAAGCGACTAAATGTGCATAAATTCTTCTTACGTGCAACCAACACCTCTTCAAAGGTCCACTCATTCTTGTAATAGTTGATTTGTAGGTAAATACATACTCTTTTAGCTGCAGAAGACAAAGATTAAATATGTTAGTCCTTTTAAATAAATCGAGTTTTATCCATGGCCTGGCGTTATATCATGATTTCGTTTAAAAAACATTCAGTTGTTTTCAACATAGCTCCTAGACAAAACAATTTTGTCATGACATCTCATCCAGAAATTCCTCAGTCTCATTATAACTGTCTTTATTTCAATACAATCCAGACTAGTTTCTTTAGTACTCACAATTTGCAGCAATATTTACACCGTACAATCACAATCTTCCGAAATATATAAAATTCTGAAAGGCGACAGATTTTAAATGAACACATTTTGAATTAAATTCTTAAATATCCTTGTTTATATCATATAGTATGCAAGAATACCCACATATGAATAATATCGATATCATTCGACGGCAAAGCCGGCCGTTTCGAGCACCGCCTGTTTGAGTTTATCGTGTAGCTTCTCCTTATTCGGGTAAGGAGGTAAGTCGAGACGATTGAAACAAGTGTGGGCTTTCGGGAGCGAGTCGGGAGATGCATCCGCTACGAGGTGCAGCGTGAAGAGCCGCGGAGCCGCCGCGCCGGTCGAGCCCTGCAGGGCGCGGAAGCCTGCCAGAGGAACGCGCCGGGATCCGGTGACGAATTGTAACAACCTCGCTCGCATTTCTGCGTCGAAGTGTTCGACGACCTCCCAGAACCAGCCGACGAGCGGCGCGTCGGGCGCCACGTGCTTGAGGCGCGTGTGGCGGCGCCAGTCGGCCGGGTCCAGGTCGGCGCGGCCGGCCAGCAGCGGCGGCAGCTCGCGCGGCGCCAGCGGCCGCAGCAGCTGCGGCGGCACGAGGTCGGCCAGGCCGCGCTGCAGCGCCAGCCACTGGCGCTCGGCGCCGCGCGTGAAGCGGTGCGCCACGTACAGGCGCACGTAGTCGCGCTTGTTGGCGTCCGACACGGGCTCGTTGGTGCCGCCCGGCCGCAGCTCCACGCTCCGGACTGCGCCGAAGGAGGAGCATTCTACTGAGAAAGTAGTGTCTATCACGCCAGCAATGCTGTTTTCCCTGGAATCGTAACAAAATGAATTAGTACTATACAACTTAACTATAACAATATCACAATGAGGTAAAGCTTTTTTGTCGTATGTAAAAACGTAATCTCTGGAAGAACTGGCATGTTTGTGTTCGTATAGAATAACACACGACGACACCACAGTCAGTCGCTAACCATTGGCCGCGTTACATCGCGTTACTTTATAGTCACTTTAATCTTAGTTATTGTTTATAGACCGTATTTAGTTGTAGTAACGTAATTATGAAATTCATTGTGTAACACTACTATTGTGGAACATTTAATTTCATAACTATAGAACCCATACCACAACCTAACAAAAGTTCTATATTGGTCATCCGATTTCGAAAATTCTATCACTAATAGAAAACTACACAAATGCTGAGTGTCAGTATTTTATGGTAAAACAAAATAAATTTGAGCCTAAAATCACTATATTTGTTAATCTAGTTCAAAATATAGCCATTTTATTTAATTTCCAGTGTACTAACAGCATCCAGGACAATGAGCGATGTAGTTCAGGGTCCACCTCACGAATATCGCGGAGTGTGATCGGTCGCCCAAGCAACTGTTTGTAGAATGGCGCGGTGAACGCCGCGTCGAGCTGATGACCGTGGAACAACGCCACGCCAAGAATGCGGCCCGCGAAGTGGAAGTACGAAAGATGTTCTGGGTTAACCTGCGCAAAGAAAATGTTATGAAAAAAAAAAAGCTACTTTCATGATCTGATTCTGAATGTATTTTTTTTTTGCATGATTTTAACAGCCATCAGATAATAGGTAATTATTTCGATTTCGGACTGGAAGATATGTGCTGTTTATTCTCTTAGCAGTTTAGATATCCTTATTATTAATATTATACATGCGAAAGTAGATCTGTATTCCTTCTCCCCTTCCTTGTCACACCTTAACGGCTGAACGGATTTCAATGAAATGGAAACACAGGGAAGACTAAGATGTTCCCGGGAGATTATATTTCTTCTATTAGACAATCCTTACCCCAGAATCAGCATTAATCTGCAGCGCGTAGCGATCGTCGCCTGCGTTCGCGTACTGGAACAGTCCGTAGTGCGGGTTGAAGAGTTCCCTGCCCAACAGGTGGAGCCACTCGCGCGCCACGCCGCCGTAGTCCAGCCCCTCCTCGCCGCGGAACTTCACTAGCAAACGTTTTCGCAGTTCCTTGCCTCGTAACTTCATTACGAGCCGGTACGATTCCTCTAGTATTTCGTTACGGGATACCTGGAATTTTTTTTTTTTTGGTTTCAGTTTATTTATAAATAAAAAATAAAAAAATATTTCAGGCGACACAGGCCTAGATACCTTTGCATAAACACTCATTTTTATTATAAACATAAAACAGAAGAACAAGCATGAGAAAGTAAGTAAAATTTAAGTCTTGAGAAGTTAACATGAGAATGGTAAAAAATTAAACCATGTCAATTATTGCCCATATTTTGCAAGATGATGTAATTTCAGGTATATTTCAGCTTTGTCTCTGAAATAGCAATGTATCTGCGATGCCCCAGCAGGCTTAGCATAAGGCTTTCTGTTTTCACTCTACTGTATAATAGAAATCGCTTGTCTACATTTCTTGGTAGAAAACTGTCAGCGGTCCACACGGAACCGTCATTGTCTACTCTTCCGTCGACAAAACGCTTTTCTATGGTCCTCGTGCTAAGCCTGGTGGTATTGCAAATATCCATATCCAGTGTTACCAAAATCGGCTTGTTGTCATCCGATCAAAATAAAAATATCCCAATATGACAAGTACCCAGATCAGCCTGGTCTGAGTGTAACATTATTTCGGAGTGAAAAAGGAAACTTCCTAGTGTTTTATAAATGTAAGTCAAAGTCAAATTATTTATTTCAAATAGGCACATAAAAGGCACTTTTGAACGTCAAAATTTACAAAAACTTAGTAGTTATTTTTTCTTTCATACTGAGCTTTTCACTTTAGTATTGCCGTGTATATTTTTTGTAATTAATTTGCGTTTTATTTGTGCAGAGTAAACTATTTTTTTACTTTATTTCTTCGACATAGTAACCCACCTCTATCCTACAATGACCAGTCTGAGGCTGCAACGCTTGCAGCTCCGCCCTCAGAACCCTCGCCTTGGCCGCCAGGTCTCGTTTGTATTTGGGCAGCGCGTCGGAGTCGACCGGCTCTGCGGCCGTCGCGGGAGCTGCTGCGGGCTGGGGCGGCGGGACTGCCGCCGAGTCGGCTTGAGGCTGGAAATTAGATTGTAAGTTTTAGATCGTGTTTGATCACTATGAGATCCACTGGCATTAGGCTGTTTGATATCTGCTGTATCTTATGTTACATGTTAGTATTTACCATTTCATTATGCATTTATATGCTGTGTTTTTGCTTCTGTGTTGCGCCTAATAATATTTATTCATATACCCGTTGTGTAATAATGACTTACCCAACAGATTTAATGGAATAAGATATCAGTGAGGCAGATTTAAAACAAAGGAATCGAAGAAAGCTAGACTGGGGGCCAGTGAGCTGCGTGGTTCTACAAGTGCGACACTGAAAGTTTTTAGAACTGGCTACTTGTAAAAGATATAATAAAACTAATAACTTGCTAGTCTGTTCAGTTTTTGATTTTCTAAGAACTTTCAGTGTCACCCTCATATTATTATGGTCCACAAAGTATGGTCGTCCAGAGGGAAGTGTAGACGATGTAGCTTTCACTTCGTTACAAGCGTGAGAAAATAGATAACTCACAAGTCTAGCCGACAGCGCCAGCCGGGGGTCCGTGAACTGCGTGGTCCTGTTGTTGTGGTCCACGAAGTACGGGCGGCCCGACGGCGCGTGGCGCAGCTCCCAGCCGGGCGGCAGCGGGCCGGCGGCGGCGGCGCGGTGGCGCAGGTGCTGCGGCACGCGCGGGTCGTGCCACGTGGAGGCGCCCGTGCCGGCGTTGTAGAAGTACACCTGGCCTTGAGCGGTGGTGCGCATCTCTGGAATGTACAAATATTATTGTCATGCTTTGTGCTTTGATAAAAATTTCGGCGTAGTTTTTTTTTATAAGTCCTACCTACTATGATTTTACCACCTAGGCTAAGTTTTTGGTAAACAAATGATTACTTGCTTACTTACTTACTCTCCTTGCAGTTCTCTCTATCTGTAGAGTCTAGGTAGAGCGAACTAGAAGTACTAGGTTCTAGAGCTTCTATGGGTTTATATTTGTATAATTTTAGTGTATTAATTCACTCTCCAGTTTATCATAATGATCGCTACTAGTAGCTTGCATGCGAATTGCTGGAGCCAGGCAGCTGAGCCAGCAATTACACTAAAGCAAAGTAAGTTAGCGAGCATGTGTGTCGCCTTTTACACATTACCTCCTGGCCTCCCGAGATTCTATTCACCAATTATTCAATAAAAAAAGATTCCAATTGTACTGACCTGGGAACCAATCTCAAGGCCTCGTACTTGGCAGCCGCACTTGCGGCAACTAGACTAATGAGGCGGTAACAATGTGTCGTTATAATATTACATTGTTAGGTGGTCGTGGTATGTACTGAATACAAATTAATGTTATATTTTAATGAATACTTTACTACATAATACGTCCTTCATGAAATCATGTACAGCATGCGACAATGCTCAGACTTTTGACGAAGAAAAGTCAACGTCTTCTGTTCCCACAGGTTCTTGTATTAAATGTTCTATTCTGTCCCATTGCTGGGCAAAAGTCTTAGCCTTATTGTCCCAAATTTTTTATAGAAGGACAATACTAAAAAGATGAGCATAAGCAACCTCTTTTGTTTTAAACGTTTAACCTTTAGACCGCCACAGTCATGTATAGATGACAAACCAAAATGTGCCCAGCACGCCACAGTCACAACTACATGACAGATTTTAAGGAATAATTCGAAGCTTGGCGCCAAGGGCACGTTTTTGCTTTTTTGACGTGGCGATCAAAGGGTTAAACGTTTAAAACAAAAGAGGTTGTTTATCTTGCTAGTATGGTCTTTCTACAAAAAAATACAATCGCCATTTCCTGGCCTACAATGTCAAGTGAAAAAGTTTTTAAGATGTTTCAAGACTGAAGATTTAATGAATGAAAAATTTACCTAAATATTTGACATTATTGCCTACATATCAAATTTTATATTCTTGACATTATTGAATTTTGACCTTTATAGGTATGTACAATTAATCTCTTTTACAACTATTGATCATTTATTTAAACGATTTGCAATTCTAATTCTTATGATTAATAATTTAATTTTAATGTAATGATGACCCATAATTTTACAAACCATATTTGTAAGCCGGAAACGGCAATATTATGATCGTAATACACACATAACAACTTTGAACAATATTCTGACAAATAAATGCATTCTATTCTATTCTAAGGGATGGGAAATTAGTGGTTATCGTTTTTCAAGCTTTACGCCTATAACGAATAGCTAACAAAGACAAGCATACCACACATGTTATATAATAGATGTTTTTAATGCTATATCATAGTAAATTAATCTCTCAAAATAAACAACTTTGGTTTGTTTGTGTATGAACGCGCTACGAGGCACATTAACAAAACATGATACTATAGTACATTACTGCAGCGGCCTGCAAGAGGCATTCGTGGACGAACGTGAATGATTGCGGCCAATGCTTGCATAGTACCTACTTTTCTCAAATAATGCGCGGAAATTCAAACTTCGTAAATTAATTAACAACAATAATTTTTCTCGCGCCAATAATATGTTTATTTGTTTCTTTTTTACTTTAAGACGCTGACAACACCTAAACTGCGGTCACTGTCAGACTGCATAGAAAAGAAAGAGAAGCGCGATGACACAACGCTTGTAAGTTATTGCAAAATATGAAGCAATTATCTTTTTACTCAAAATTGAGTTGAGTAATCGAAAATAAAAAACAACCAAGTTCTGCATTCAACTAAGACGTTCTTGTTATTAATTAAATACGTAACGTATGTTGATATTTAATACAGATATTTTGGATCTGAAAACGTGTTTTGGTAACAACCAAGTTCTGGGAAATATGTTCAAAATTAACATATATATTTTTTCCGCTACCACAAACTATACAGATTTGGCAATTGTTTTTCTTAAGACAAGCCTATTTTGGTCATTTGCCTCTTGTCAGCGCCTTAAACAGCTCTATTTGCAAGCCAGTTCGAAATTTAAATAAAATATTTGGTAACATACCTCCTTGGTTGCCAAGTCTCAAAGAAAAAAGATCGTTTCATTTTTATATTACACGATAGATATCAGTTTTTCTTATTAATTTATTGGGCCACTAAACACGACAGATATGGATTTTCATACTAAGGGCCGATTGACAGCGGGAAAGCAGCGGCCGGCAGCAGCGCGGCCAGCACTTTCAGTGTATACAATAGTTTTAAACTTTATCTACATAGTATAATTAAAAGACCAGTATCGCTTGAAAAGCTCGAAAAGGTCGCGTGACTTGTCAACTGTACTGCCAGGGTCGCGTCGGTGCAGACTTCTGCCGTTCCGGTGTGAATCGGCCCTAATATTCTCATTCGAACTCTGGCTTACGCTGCCCTATTCATAGATTGTTGGAATCCTATAATTCGAATTTCATTGACATTGATATATTTGCATCCTCGAAAAATAAATTTAAATCTAATATTATAAAAAAAATATCTTAATCGTAATCTTATTGTTATTATTAATTTATTGCATAATTTAAGTAAATGAAATTGTTTCTGATCTAATTTAGCTTTGTAGCTATATCTAGCTTTATAGTCGCTTATTTATTTATTTCAATATATATATGTTAATTTTGGTAATGCTCGTCTAGCGGCGATCATTGATCCATAAATATGTGTTATTTGCGGATAATGCAGTGAACTGCAACATTGCTACTTAAAGTTTTGTTAACCTTACGTATTATATATGTTGTAGTTGTTTATTATCCCTTATTAAATAAAATAAAACATTGCCAGCACATGGGTTTACTATACTCTAGCTTAGTAGTGTTATTAGAATGCGTTTTAATATTGTATAGTGGTAGACTGCAGTAAATCATTTACAAGATAAATCCATACTAGTATTACAAATGTGAAAGTAGCACTGTCTGCCTTATACCTTTTCACGCCTTAACGGCTGAACAGAGTAGGATGGAATTTAGCACTATGACCTGGGTTAGGATACTTTAACATCCCGGTAGTACGTAGTCGTACCCGAGGGATAATTTCCAACCTCCACGCGGGTGAAGCCGCGGGTAAAAGCAACTTTTTTTGGGTATTGAATCTTCAGATAGAATAATAATTTGGCATCTATCCATCACACGGCATCAGAAATTTGATAAAAAAATTCAACAATAGTCATAACACTTTCTTACCGTAGCCGGGCGGTAAGTCAGTGGCAGCAATAGGCGTGGAGGGCGTGGTTGGCGTGGGCGGGTTACCGGCGCCAGATCCCGCGGGCGGAGTTGCCGCCGTCGGGATGCGGGATCGCACCGCTGTCTGCGGCTGAGGCTCTGGTCTACAAGAAACAGATACATTCTAAATTGAAAAGGATTCTCTGTAATATATTTTTTTGATTACATTTCTTATGCAACTGATGCATCTATACCTACCTACTGTCTAGAACATTGTTTTTCATTAGTATTTAAGAGGAAACTTGTAACTGGCCTTATATTTACTAAAAACTGTAACAATTCTTTGCTGTAAGTTTTCCTAATAAAAGATACAGTCAAGCAATGGATACTTCAAATGTTGCTAGAAATATTAACTCAATCATTCTCGTGCACATGATCAGTGAACCAGGACAAACTCTGTTTACCATGATTCAACGAAAATAACAATAGGACTGGCCTTGGATCGTATTTTAATTTCATTGTTGTGTCAACTAAATAGGTTTTTGTTTGAGTTCTAACTTTTTTCAAACAGCGTTTTTTGAATCAATTATCAGTTGTAAAAAGAGCTCGCCAATGACAATTTCAGGTCTTTCATGGTGGGAACATTTTGTCCATTATCCTTTTACCGAATATTCTCTCATATCTGGGTAACGAAGCTTCGACTGCTTTTCTCTTACAACGCTCATTTAACTTCCACCGTAATATAATAGTTTACATTTACACAAACATCTACAAAACTTAAGGTTAAAGCGTTTTTTGCAATTTGGAGGTCAGTGGTAGGTTGTATGTTGATTAAAATATGATTTGTAGCAGTAATAACAAGTAGATTTATTATTCTATTTGCTATTACTGGTACGAATAATACATATTTGAATAATTATAACTACTTATTTACAGATAATTCTGTTAATAAGTAGTAGTCATTCAAAAACGCAAGAAAATTTGGATTATAGCGGGCTACCCTAGCGCATAACATGAACGTCCTAACAGTGAAAACACAGAACACAAAATGAATACAAACCTCAAAGATATGGAAGTGGCATGATTGACGTCTGTGTCGGAGGATGGTGATACTGGAGACGAGGGCGACGAGGGCGACGACGGGGACGCGGGGGTGGAGGGGGACGCGGCCGGCGTCGGGGACGACGGCGGGGACGATCCCGCCGGCGACGCAGGCGCAGTGCCCGGGCACGTAGGCCGCTCCCACTGGGTACGGCGGGACGCGTGGTTGACGTAGTAAGCTCTACAATGGTGAAAATTGTGTTTCTTGAGTTTTATTACCTACACAAGTGTGCATGATGGGATTTCCCATCGGCAAAAATGAAGAAGTTCCATTCAACTTTTCATCCCCTAATTAAGGGCCGTATCATAGAACCTTACTCAAGACTTAAGCTTTACTTAAAACTAGTTTCAACCAATCAAATGGCTTTAAACGAGTTTTAAGTAATGCTTGAGTTCTGGTCCTGTAATATGGGGCTTAATATCTAATAGTCTTTGTCTCCAGAGACTGGATTTCCAAAAATCCTTCCTTAGGCTCATTTTCGTTATATAGGATCTCTTGTGCAGGATTTCATGCTTCTGGACCCAGCGGTTTAGGCTGTGCTTTGTGTGTCAGTGGATGTATGAATGAATGAATTTTAAGATATTTATTACCTATTATCGTCGTTATTATTTAAATAATTGATAAAAAATTTAAATCTGTCTGGGCTCTACCGATATGGGAACATGTTATTATGCGGATGATTAACTCGTAAATCAGACCATTTTATAAGAACATTGAGCGTATTGAGAATTTAGACGAGCGCATTCACATCACATGATCGGTCTGGGTGAGGTACCAAACAAAATGTGAATTACAAAAACCGTGTTGGTCTGCAACTAGACGTAAGCTACCCCTTCAGTGTGGTGATGAATCCTGTAAAACCTGAGCACTTACACATCACAATTACATCAAAAAACAACCCTTCACCAATCACAAACGCATAATATGAAACTATATTGACCTTCCGCTAGACGTGAACCGTTCCTCCCAGTGTTGTGGCAGTGGGTTCCTCATCCCATTCTGTGCGGGCGGCGGGTCACGTGGGTCACGAGGCGTGCGCACATCGCCGGCCGGGCCCACCACTGCCAGGGGCGAGCCCTCGCCGGCCGCGGTCGCTGGCTCACCGCGCGCCGCGTCTCGGGACACTAGTGACACAATCACTTGTCCCCGAACGCCGAATGTCTCGCCTGAACCCTCTTCGCATAGCTCCAGGCATTGGTCTGTTTGAAACATTATCATTTATAGCATAATCGCCAAAAATTATCCACATTCTCTTTTTGAACATTTTACAGTAAGTGCTATAATATATAGGCGACGATAAAATGTAACAAAACTTTAACTAAGTGTCAAAAAAGTATGACAAAAAAAATCATCTTCATTTAAAAAACATGTACATTAAAGGTCATTGAAAAGGAACTGTAAGGTAAAATCGGTATTACAGGAAGCTGAAAACCATGTAAGTGGACAAAACTTTGCAATAAAAAGTTTTTATCACTGCTGCTTACATTGAGGAAGAAATTATTTGATTTATATTGTGCTGTATATGAATAACAGTTTGATAAACAAAATATTTTCTGAGTAACCAACAGTTTCAATCTGAATATGAGACACAGTATTGAACTACACATTCTGGGCGATATTTGGATGGAACATGATACTCAAGATCACAAATTTATTAGTATCATGAACACCAGCGACCTGACACAATTAATGAACAAAAATAGAACATTTGAACTTACATCCCGTGTCCTTCAATTTGTGTACAGTAGACGGCTGAATTCGAATACAACCAAGGAATCCTGAATTGTGTCTCTTGTGAACTTTGCGTTGATTCCATACACTGTAAATCAAATAATTTACTATTATAGTGCAAAATTAAACCATAGCAAGAGATGCTTAGATCTCATTATTCACAGGTCTTAATTTCTTTTTCCCTTTGCTGTTCATAGGAAATTGTTTTTACTTTCCATAGCTTTTTTTTCCTATGCATTTTACACATACTACATACTAGACGTTGCGATGTTTTTGGTGCGTATGTTCATCATAATATGTTAAATTCTTTGACTCGGAATGATGACCAGCATAAATCAATTATTAACTATTTACCTAACTGTGTTGGGGTGGGTTCTAAACCTTTTTGTATATCCAAACAAACATCCAAGCAAGTTGATAAGTTTTAAAACATTAAAATCTAGGTGTAGCAAATAAGAGAACCAGGCATGTTAATTTTTGCACAAAAATATCATCAAACACTAACTCCAAAAATTAAATTTATCATTTCTTTCTTTCTTCAATTTAAACAAATTAGATACTTAATTTCTGTTTGTGATGCAACATTTTTTTTCTTTGACAAAGTTTTTATCCTAAAGCAGCACATTTTTACAGTCTTTAACCGGTAACTCCCTGTTGTCTCCGAATAGGAGACGCACTCCCGTACCCTTCAGTCCCCGTCGTCTCCGAATAGGTGTCAGTTTGCAACTCTATTATAACGCAATAAGGTTCGGGTTCGGGGCACGAGGGATCTTGACTTCATGCAACAGCGCGCAAGCGGTTAATTAATTGTAGTCAATTAGTGAGGCACAATAAATGCTTGCTATCTTATGGTCAGCTTACTTCCTCAATTGTACATTAATGATGCTGAAGTGGTGAAAGTATGCATGAAAATAATAATTACGCTTGTCATAAGTTCCTACATTCGTGTAAATTGAGATTCACTGCAGCATTCTCAGTAGTACTTTCACTTTTGTATGATCTGATGTGCAATGTCAAATATCATTGATAAGAATCATTTGAGATAAGCAATGAAACAGTATATAGGTCGACTTATTACACAGATATTATTTGAACATTGCACAGATACAGCCAGACACTAAGAATAACAATTTTACTCAAGTATAATCTAGTCATAAGACTCTATTGTTAGACTTTGTGATACTTTTTGCATATTTCATAGAAATAAACAACGCCACCAACCAATATAATACATAATCAAGGAATGTATGTCATTCAATTCTGAGCAAGAAACTAAATACAAAAACATTTCATACCTAATTAAGGACAACATGAAGCTCTTAATTGCTTGAGGTCTCATCAACACATATAAATTATGTATAGTAACTATCAAACTTACCTAATTGTAATGCCATCTCCTTTGGTTAGGTACAGATCGTAGTGTGTATTCCACTTGGGATCGAGGGTTGCTTTCACAGTATTAGTAGAATACACCTGTCCACTGCCATCTACAGAGATTTTTGCAAAGGGGTCTGGCAAACCTAAGATAATTTAGTAATGGTCATTAATGTGTTAAAGCAGCGTATTTATGAGTTCAAACATAGTTGGAATAGACTGAAAATGCGACACAGTTCTTTCAGATTTATTGTTTTCGTATAAATTCAATGCAAGTCGTATGAATCTCACCTTGAAGATACACTCAGCTCAATTTTGAATTTATCAGAATAATCATACTAAATGAAATAGTACTTACGAAATAAGTCCCTCCTGACCAAATTCCTTGCACATAGAACTAAAAACAAAATAAATAAGCGAGTTAATTACAAATAAGAGACATACTTGAAGCAAAATATTCACACCAAGTAGCGGAAATGGTTGGATAACAGGGCACTCACTAGTTAAACGTATTTTTTGGGCACCGTATTTACGATTGGACACGGGAGTGGACATGTTTTAATACTATGGAATAATCATCTGGATTAAATAAATTTTAAAATGATTGCATACGATTTTCACATAAACTTTCAACCACCATTTTTATTTCGTTGAATGAAATGAAATGATTTTGTTTTTTTCACGTATGTAAATAAAAAATCTGGTAAGGTACAATGTCCTTTCAGCCAAGTGCAACTTGGAAGTAATGCATTTCTTAAGAGTATTCTCGACCACCTTACTGATGTACTGTAAACATTCCGAAAGGTTTCTTTCTGGTGCTTCGGATCAAATTCATCTCTGTCTACGTTCATGTCATTCATTTCATTCCTTTTGTCTACTTTGTCATTTTGTCAACAACTTAACAAGGTCAACAACTCGACAACAACAAGGTTTGTGCCTTTGTATCTTTTGTACTTTTACTATTAATTTTAATCATGAATTCAATATTTTAAGCTGTTTTAAGAAAGAAGAAGGCTGTCCAGACAAACAGGCATACAATCTGTGGACTAAACAAGAACATATAATCATTCGCGAAGGCAATGATTACAAAAAGCGGCATTTTCAAAACTATTCATTTGAAAGTAATTTGTTTGATGTGTGTAAATAATTCAAAGATGCATTTATTCGTGAAGTAATGTAGCGTTCGAGATCAAATTCAAATAGTCAGATGATTCAATAACGTAGAATCTAATCTAGTTCACAAAGTACAGATCACCTTTTACTTACCACTAATTAAAGCAAGTTTTGTCTCATTAACTGTTCTGAAACTTTGGAAAAGTAGTGTAAAACCAAGGAATTTCTGTTCCTGGCTGTTCAAAAGAGCATCGATATAAAAATCTAATAAGTTTTCTTTTATTTCTGCGTATATAAATATATTTAAATTCGTCTTCAGAAAGTCAAAGATAAAACATAAGGAAATATGTAATTTCACTACCTTTCGCTAGCAACGCTTATTTAGAGCAGTAGGTAACTAGCTAGGGTAACTAACATAATAGTATCAATTAAACTTAAGTGTTTGTTGATAACAGTGGTGCCGATTCCCTTGTTCACAAACTAAACTAAATTTAAGTTCAGTGCATCTTTTTCTTTCTATTTCATTAAGAAAAGCAGCTCAGACGATCAGCAGCAGATCAGCAGATCAGCTCTTGACGTAAATTGACGTAATTTTAGTTGGCAGGTTTTTAATCACGTCTAAACTTGTATGAAGTAGTGACAGGCGCTGATTAATTTGACAGGACTATACTAAAATTTATCTTATGTCCTTTTCTTAATGAAATAGAAAGAAAAAGATGCACTGAACTTAAATTTAGCTTAGTTTTTGAACAAGAATATCGGCACCATTAACAACTAGGTACTAAGGTACATAACAACATAGTTATCGTAGTCATATTAAAATTATCAGATGGAAATAAATTTTATTACCCCTATCTTGTTTAATAATTTCATAACTGCTAACTTGTATAAACATACAACAATAATATGGTAGGTACGTACATCATACAGTAGAACGAGCATCTAAGGTGAATAATACTAACATTGATAACGAACGTCAAATTGATAATATCGCGTGACTAAACTGTCCTACATTATGTATTCAGAGTATATCAAGCACACACATTAAGCGCAAGTTGCATTAGAGAGAAGTCGGAAAAATATCGAGCTCCGAAAATGAACCCGATTATAATCGTGCACGGCGGAGCTGGCGATATTCCCCAAAGTCGGGTGAAAGGCAAGTTGGACGGTATGAAGACTTCAGTAAGAGCAGGTTACGAGGTCCTGAAGAGTGGAGGTAGCGCCTTGGATGCGGTGGAAGCTGCTGTTGTGTCTATGGAGAAAGATGAAAACTTCAATGCTGGTATTTTTTGTTTCTAATGTTTTATTGCTAACCAATTTTTTTGCAGATGTATGCGCATATAGCTCGTGCCTAGTTAACTGCCTAGTCTGCTAATCACCTTATTTGTTTCGTGTCAACTCAAAAGTTAAAATTTTCAAATCACTTCATAGCGACAGTCGATTTCTTCGAAGTCAAACTCTTATTGGTGCAGTGGTGACCCAGTGGTGACGGCCCCGACTTACGAGTTGTAGGTCGTGGGTTCGAACCCAGGCAGGCGCTTTACTTTGTGTAAATAATTGCATCACCACTGCTCTCAAAATGGTGAAGGAAAACATCGTGAGGATCAATAAGATAACAATTGTCACTATAGATCAAAATGATATTTGATTTATTAACCAAATATTATTTTTATTAAAACTAAAGGGGAGAATGATTAATTGATCAAGGAAAGCTAATGAGACACAATTGATTTTCTATTGTTTGACTCCGAATCGGTGTCGCGCGGGGCTTAACAGGTTTGTAATAGATATTTCTAAAGCAATTATACCTCCTAATTTATTGGGGATTGATCGTAAAATTAGAACCAAACATTCGAAGATATTAAGTGACATCTACCAACCCGCATTGGGCCAGTGTGGTAAATTACAGTCCACTCCCTCTCGAAGAGAGGAGGCCTGTGTCCCAGCAGTGGGAACATTATAGGATGATTATGATCATGCAAACTCTTATTCTCTGTGTGCTGTCTCGTTTTAATTGAATTTGAATTCAAGCTTACTTAAGAATCCGAGAATTTCAACGATTTTCTATTAACACATTCAGGTTATGGATCAGTTTTAACTCTGCGAGGAGAAGTCGAAATGGAAGCAAGCATCATGCGTGGGCAGGACCTGAATGTGGGCGGAGTTACGCTAGTCAAGGAGTTTCTTCACCCTATCAGCATTGCTCATAAAGTTCTTACGGACTCACCACATTCCCTTTTGGGAGGGGAGGGCGCTAAAATGTTTGCTTTAGAAAAGGTAAAAAAAAGTTCTTGGGCCTTACTTTCCCATATTATACCACATTCCCTTTTGGGAGGGGAGGGCGCTAAAATGTTTGCTTTAGAAAAGGTAAAAAAAAGTTCTTGGGCCTTACTTTCCCATATTATTTACACTTTGGCCTTACGGACCTGAATGACTTACGTACCTAACATTCGATACCGATTATTTTTCTATTTGCAGGAGTTTAAACCAATTCCGCCAGAATCATTGATAAGTGAAAATGCAAAGAAAGCATTGGAAAACTTCTTGAAACATGGAGATTTTGGGAGAACCGAAATAGGACCTAAAGATGAGGTAACCTCATTTACTATATTATTCTACTAGTCCAAAATCCTAGGGCCCCCAGACGTTATTTATTTTCTTACAAATAATACGAATGGCATAAAGTAGTGTTAGTACATACTTTGAGTGTCTGCATACCTGCTAGCTTGGGTCGACGGCCAATTCATAGCTACCAGATGCTAAAGGTAAATACAGTACTCACTTTCTTAAAGTCTCATTTTTACATATTTTTTAGAGAATATTGTTAAAAAATAATAGTCATTACTACCGGACACTTTTCGTCGACGCTTACCCTTACTAGATGCTTTAAAGCTCCAAAAAGAATAATGTAACTTTACATATAATCTCAATCTTGATTTTTATTTATGACACTTTATATACAATGTCGCCCATGCGCATGTGACCGCCCGTAATATTCTGAATATTCATGAAAGAATGTCGAAAATAAACTTCAAAAGGGGGTCTATCTATAACATTTCTCATGTTATTTAATTTTTTAAGTGGAGTTTGTAGATTTGCTTTCTATTTTTTGACACATCTCCGTAGTTTATGGGTCGATTTGGATTCTGTTTATTATTTCCAAAAGCTTATGAGTTATTTTAACAGGTTAATTAACATTTTTACTAAAAATTATTGACTACGAAAAAAAAAGACGGAATCGAAGTCATTTTTTCGGTGGATTAAATAAATTTTAAAATGATTGCATACGATTTTCACATAAACTTTCAACCACCATTTTTATTTCGTTGAATGAAATGAAATGATTTTGTTTTTTTCACGTATGTAAATAAAAAATCTGGTAAGGTACAATGTCCTTTCAGCCAAGTGCAACTTGGAAGTAATGCATTTCTTAAGAGTATTCTCGACCACCTTACTGATGTACTGTAAACATTCCGAAAGGTTTCTTTCTGGTGCTTCGGATCAAATTCATCTCTGTCTACGTTCATGTCATTCATTTCATTCCTTTTGTCTACTTTGTCATTTTGTCAACAACTTAACAAGGTCAACAACTCGA
Source organism: Atethmia centrago (assembly GCA_905333075.3). Classification (NCBI taxonomy): domain Eukaryota; kingdom Metazoa; phylum Arthropoda; class Insecta; order Lepidoptera; family Noctuidae; genus Atethmia; species Atethmia centrago. Next base: position 21,609,282 of record HG995373.1, on the reverse strand, counting down.
CAACAACAAGGTTTGTGCCTTTGTATCTTTTGTACTTTTACTATTAATTTTAATCATGAATTCAATATTTTAAGCTGTTTTAAGAAAGAAGAAGGCTGTCCAGACAAACAGGCATACAATCTGTGGACTAAACAAGAACATATAATCATTCGCGAAGGCAATGATTACAAAAAGCGGCATTTTCAAAACTATTCATTTGAAAGTAATTTGTTTGATGTGTGTAAATAATTCAAAGATGCATTTATTCGTGAAGTAATGTAGCGTTCGAGATCAAATTCAAATAGTCAGATGATTCAATAACGTAGAATCTAATCTAGTTCACAAAGTACAGATCACCTTTTACTTACCACTAATTAAAGCAAGTTTTGTCTCATTAACTGTTCTGAAACTTTGGAAAAGTAGTGTAAAACCAAGGAATTTCTGTTCCTGGCTGTTCAAAAGAGCATCGATATAAAAATCTAATAAGTTTTCTTTTATTTCTGCGTATATAAATATATTTAAATTCGTCTTCAGAAAGTCAAAGATAAAACATAAGGAAATATGTAATTTCACTACCTTTCGCTAGCAACGCTTATTTAGAGCAGTAGGTAACTAGCTAGGGTAACTAACATAATAGTATCAATTAAACTTAAGTGTTTGTTGATAACAGTGGTGCCGATTCCCTTGTTCACAAACTAAACTAAATTTAAGTTCAGTGCATCTTTTTCTTTCTATTTCATTAAGAAAAGCAGCTCAGACGATCAGCAGCAGATCAGCAGATCAGGCTCTTGACGTAAATTGACGTAATTTTAGTTGGCAGGTTTTTAATCACGTCTAAACTTGTATGAAGTAGTGACAGGCGCTGATTAATTTGACAGGACTATACTAAAATTTATCTTATGTCCTTTTCTTAATGAAATAGAAAGAAAAAGATGCACTGAACTTAAATTTAGCTTAGTTTTTGAACAAGAATATCGGCACCATTAACAACTAGGTACTAAGGTACATAACAACATAGTTATCGTAGTCATATTAAAATTATCAGATGGAAATAAATTTTATTACCCCTATCTTGTTTAATAATTTCATAACTGCTAACTTGTATAAACATACAACAATAATATGGTAGGTACGTACATCATACAGTAGAACGAGCATCTAAGGTGAATAATACTAACATTGATAACGAACGTCAAATTGATAATATCGCGTGACTAAACTGTCCTACATTATGTATTCAGAGTATATCAAGCACACACATTAAGCGCAAGTTGCATTAGAGAGAAGTCGGAAAAATATCGAGCTCCGAAAATGAACCCGATTATAATCGTGCACGGCGGAGCTGGCGATATTCCCCAAAGTCGGGTGAAAGGCAAGTTGGACGGTATGAAGACTTCAGTAAGAGCAGGTTACGAGGTCCTGAAGAGTGGAGGTAGCGCCTTGGATGCGGTGGAAGCTGCTGTTGTGTCTATGGAGAAAGATGAAAACTTCAATGCTGGTATTTTTTGTTTCTAATGTTTTATTGCTAACCAATTTTTTTGCAGATGTATGCGCATATAGCTCGTGCCTAGTTAACTGCCTAGTCTGCTAATCACCTTATTTGTTTCGTGTCAACTCAAAAGTTAAAATTTTCAAATCACTTCATAGCGACAGTCGATTTCTTCGAAGTCAAACTCTTATTGGTGCAGTGGTGACCCAGTGGTGACGGCCCCGACTTACGAGTTGTAGGTCGTGGGTTCGAACCCAGGCAGGCGCTTTACTTTGTGTAAATAATTGCATCACCACTGCTCTCAAAATGGTGAAGGAAAACATCGTGAGGATCAATAAGATAACAATTGTCACTATAGATCAAAATGATATTTGATTTATTAACCAAATATTATTTTTATTAAAACTAAAGGGGAGAATGATTAATTGATCAAGGAAAGCTAATGAGACACAATTGATTTTCTATTGTTTGACTCCGAATCGGTGTCGCGCGGGGCTTAACAGGTTTGTAATAGATATTTCTAAAGCAATTATACCTCCTAATTTATTGGGGATTGATCGTAAAATTAGAACCAAACATTCGAAGATATTAAGTGACATCTACCAACCCGCATTGGGCCAGTGTGGTAAATTACAGTCCACTCCCTCTCGAAGAGAGGAGGCCTGTGTCCCAGCAGTGGGAACATTATAGGATGATTATGATCATGCAAACTCTTATTCTCTGTGTGCTGTCTCGTTTTAATTGAATTTGAATTCAAGCTTACTTAAGAATCCGAGAATTTCAACGATTTTCTATTAACACATTCAGGTTATGGATCAGTTTTAACTCTGCGAGGAGAAGTCGAAATGGAAGCAAGCATCATGCGTGGGCAGGACCTGAATGTGGGCGGAGTTACGCTAGTCAAGGAGTTTCTTCACCCTATCAGCATTGCTCATAAAGTTCTTACGGACTCACCACATTCCCTTTTGGGAGGGGAGGGCGCTAAAATGTTTGCTTTAGAAAAGGTAAAAAAAAGTTCTTGGGCCTTACTTTCCCATATTATACCACATTCCCTTTTGGGAGGGGAGGGCGCTAAAATGTTTGCTTTAGAAAAGGTAAAAAAAAGTTCTTGGGCCTTACTTTCCCATATTATTTACACTTTGGCCTTACGGACCTGAATGACTTACGTACCTAACATTCGATACCGATTATTTTTCTATTTGCAGGAGTTTAAACCAATTCCGCCAGAATCATTGATAAGTGAAAATGCAAAGAAAGCATTGGAAAACTTCTTGAAACATGGAGATTTTGGGAGAACCGAAATAGGACCTAAAGATGAGGTAACCTCATTTACTATATTATTCTACTAGTCCAAAATCCTAGGGCCCCCAGACGTTATTTATTTTCTTACAAATAATACGAATGGCATAAAGTAGTGTTAGTACATACTTTGAGTGTCTGCATACCTGCTAGCTTGGGTCGACGGCCAATTCATAGCTACCAGATGCTAAAGGTAAATACAGTACTCACTTTCTTAAAGTCTCATTTTTACATATTTTTTAGAGAATATTGTTAAAAAATAATAGTCATTACTACCGGACACTTTTCGTCGACGCTTACCCTTACTAGATGCTTTAAAGCTCCAAAAAGAATAATGTAACTTTACATATAATCTCAATCTTGATTTTTATTTATGACACTTTATATACAATGTCGCCCATGCGCATGTGACCGCCCGTAATATTCTGAATATTCATGAAAGAATGTCGAAAATAAACTTCAAAAGGGGGTCTATCTATAACATTTCTCATGTTATTTAATTTTTTAAGTGGAGTTTGTAGATTTGCTTTCTATTTTTTGACACATCTCCGTAGTTTATGGGTCGATTTGGATTCTGTTTATTATTTCCAAAAGCTTATGAGTTATTTTAACAGGTTAATTAACATTTTTACTAAAAATTATTGACTACGAAAAAAAAAGACGGAATCGAAGTCATTTTTTCGGTAAAAAATTGTGTATTTATTTAAAAAAAACTAGTGTAAGTCTATAAATTATCCCCATATGACGACTTTTTTAATCTTTATTTGTAATCTACTACATAACAGCTAAAAATTCACAGAACATTACTAATACCTATCTCTAAAAAAAAAACCAGCAAACAACTTGTTGAACATTTGCAACTATTCAAATAAAAAGGGTCGGTCAGGTAGAAACCGGTTCCTAGAAATTCAGTCGCTTGATTACTGACCCCGTGACGCTACGTGTTTTGTGATTTGTGCACTACTTAATCTTGTGAGGAAAGTTTGTTTAAGCAAACTTAACTACTCGTATCATTGCAATGGTACGATTGCGTGATCTACCGCCGTCTCATGTGGCTGACATGCATTTCATTTACGGTGTTTGTAATGGAAATGCACGCGCTGCTGTCGAAGAGTACAGACGTCGATATCCTAGTAGACCAGTACTTGGGTACCGATCCTTCATTGCCGTACATCGTCATTTTTGCGAAAGAGGATTATTTCCGCAACGAAATGAGCCCGGCGTGATTGTTGATGTAGACGTGGAAAAGGATGTCTTACGATTAGTGCGCGCTAACCCTATGCTAAGTATTCGTCTCCTATCGATAAGAGTAGGTATACCAAGAATAAGAGTTTGGAGAATTCTCAAAAAAGAAGGCCTGCATCCTTATCATTTCCGACGTGCACAACATTTGGGAAATGTCGATTACGGTGCGAGATCTGTTTTTTGTAATTGGATAATTGCACAGCAAAGAGCTAATCTCCATTTTATGAGGAAGATTTTGTGGACAGATGAAGCCACGTTTACAAGGGCGGGTATAACAAATCATCGCAATCTTCATGTATGGGCTGGAATGATTGACGATGAACTTATTGGCCCTTTCGTGTTACCAAACAGACTAGATCAACACGCATTTTTAGATTTTATAGTCAATACGTTCAGTGGCGGTACCTTCATATAAGCCGGCATGCCTTACTAAAATGCTCGATAGAGAATCAATATCAAACCCGAACTATTTAAAAGTTCGCGCGCTTAATTCTTATCAAAATAACACAATGTATCTATCTACCTATGCTACACTACGATTGCCTATGCTGTTTCGCATTTGTAGCATCTACATATAGCTATCTCGCTTACACGCACCGGCTTTTCAAATACTATATCTGTCACTTTCGCACTTATAGCGATGTGCCGTATAACGAGTTAGAACTTTGTGCATAGAACAAGTCGATCACTATGGCAGATTTAAGCAGGGATTTCGGTATGAAGTTGCACGCGTATGGATGACCTTGTCAGCTTGCCAACTCTGCAGTGTTGCCGTTTTAGCCACGTTGTGAGATCTTGGAGATTTTTAACGAGTTTGGAATTTTTTTTAACATTTAGCAACAATAAAAACTAGCGACTTTTTAAAATAACGAAATTAAATATTCAATCAATATCTTAAAAATAAAAAATTTGCGACATCTAGCTAGCTAGATTTTTCATATACCTGGCGACTTTTTTTGCCTAAATGACAACACTGAGTAGTTCCCGACATCCGAGAGTGCAACTAACTTCAGTTTCATTTGCTTGAGTGGAAAAAGGTTTTGTTGTTAAAGTTTTTTGTGTGTTTTCTTAGATTTCCTCAGTGATACAATTGTTTTGGTGACTTACCTACAACAATGGAGGTAATTGTACCTTGTGAGGATTTAAAATGCGTTCAAGTTTTGATTGGCGAAGATAAGGTAAAATCTTTAAACTTTGCTCAGAAAAAACAGTTAATTTCTTCATTAAAACCGACGCTAGAAAATTGCGATGATACATACGTAGGTACCTACATACTCAGTCGAAAACTGAACTTACTTACTTTTTTGAAATCGGTTAAAATTTTATTGGGCTTGCGTTATTTTGAAACGCTAGGCAAGCCGCTGATACGTTGCCGTTGCTTTTGGAGGAAGTACCGCTGGAAACAAGAAGGCGGATGTATCTGCAATTAGATGGAGCTCCAGCACACTTCGCACGACTAGTTCGTGATTATTTATATCAAAATTATCCGCGATGGATTGGCAGAGGAGGTCCCATTGCTTGGCCGCCGCGATCTCCCGACCTTACACCCTTAGATTTTTATCTTTGGGGCTACATGAAACAAAAAGTGTATGCCGTGCCCATTGAAAGCCGCGAGCAATTAACGGCTAGGATTTTTGCTGCTGCTGCGGAAATGAAAGAAAACCGTGAAGAATTACGTCGTACAATAAAAAGTGTTTAAAAAATCGAAAATCTAATCAATTAAAATTCTTGTATTATTTATTTTTTTAAGTAAAAATCTGGCTACTGCTTGTTTGTTTTTATTTCCATTATCATCCTCCGTTACTAGTTTAACCTTTTAGTACTCACTGCTAAGAGCGGGGACATTTAATTGACTTTCACATTTTCTTTTCCTAAATTTGACTCTTAGAGTTTTAGAGTTTTACTTTGGATTTAGTTACAGTTTGGTTTAATAATGATCTGTGAATTTTTAGCTGTTATGTAGTAGATTACAAATAATGATTAAAAAAGTCGTCCTATGGGGATAATTTATACACTTACACTAGTTTTTTTTAAAATAAATACACAATTTTTTATCGAAAAAATGACTTCGATTCCGTCTTTTTTTTTTCGTAGTCGATATTTTTTAGTAAAAATGTTAATTAACCTGTTAAAATAACTCATAAGCTTTTGGAAATAATAAACAGAATCCAAATCGACCCATAAACTTCGGAGATGTGTCAAAAAATAGAAAGCAAATCTACAAACTCTACTTAAAAAATTAAAAATTGAATAACATGAAAAATGTTATAGATAGACCCCCTTTTGAAGTTTATTTTCGACATTCTTTCATGAATATTCAGAATATTACGGGCGGTCACATGCGCATGGGCGACATTGTATAAGAACTATTTCAATACTTTTGGTCAGCAGCCAGACCAATTGGAGGGGCGAATCATCCCCCCAGATACTCGTAAAGTGTCGCTTCTTTTAGCATCTGGTAGCTATGAATTGGCCGTCGACCCAAGCTAGCAGGTATGCGCACACTCAAAGTACCTACGTACTAGCACTATCCCATTCGTATTATTTGGGAAAAAATAAGTAACGTCTGGGGGCCCTGGGATCTTACTCTATAATGAATACACTCGTAAAATGTGAATAAATGCCTATGTCCCAAAATAATTTCAAGGGTGGAGTGGGTACAGTTGGTGCTGTGGCCATAGATTCTCAAGGTCACGTGGCAGCAGCCACCAGTACGGGTGGCATGAGTGGAAAAGCCGTTGGGAGGATCGGGGATACGCCACAAATCGGTAGCGGTACTTACGCCGACGATCTTATTGGCGGTGTCTCAACTACAGGTATGTACGGTCAATTATATTTATTATACTTATATTTTCTTACTTTCAGAGAAACATTTAATAATTAAGTTACATCCTATTTCAGGTCATGGGGAGTCTATTCTGAAGTATTGTTTGGCTCACAGTATTATAAAGCTTATGGAGTGTGGCACAGATGCAAACACGGCTACAACCATGGCAGTAAAAGGTAGGTGTTAATCATGTGTGAACTTCCCATGCAAATTATTTTTTTTGTTCACATGAGCTCTATTTTTAACCGACTTCAAAAAAGGTTCTCAATTCGATTGTACTTTTTTTGTTACCTCAGAATTCCGTCATATAGAGACCTCTTTGGAACATTATTTTCTCTTTTGACAGAAAATTAATACTCATGGGGTGGATACGGGTCACATGTTTTAGTCAAAGTTCTGATGAGTGGTTTTTGGTAGACGAAGCTTTCGCGGTGGCCCCATATAAATTTTATTAACTTTGCTTGGGTAGTTTTTGAGTTGGCTTCAATAATACGTACCTATCTATTTAATCCACTCGGTGTATGTTGATGATGTTATGCAACTTCCGGTCACTGTTGTTTACATACAAGTGACTTATAAAAAGAACAACTAATTTCGGTAGACGTTAGCAAAAAACTAAAATAAAGAACCAAAGACACCGACTTCGAAGTAGGTTGTTTTTTTGACGTGATAACGTCTTATAAATCGATGAACGCCTGCTGCACGCACGAAAAAGCATGACTCATTGTCACGTTCCGCCTGAGCCGAGCGTGCAAGCGAGAGCGCGGAACTAGCGATACAGAGGCACGATCGGCCTAAGCGTTCGGCTTGTGACGCATCTCTCTCTCGCTATCACGTAAAATTATCGTCTGTAAACCAAAGTTACAAGTTTTTATTTTTCACTTTTATTTTATTTTATATAATCTATAATTTTAATAGGAATGACTTCTCGGCTGAGGAATACTGCGGGAGCGATTACCTTATCAAAAGATGGTGACGTTGGCGTTCACTTCAGCTCGAAAAGAATGTCCTGGGCTTACATTAAGGAAGGTCAAATATTTTACGGCATAGAGCCAGGCGAAATTCTTCAAGAGGAATATCACCCAAAGAACTGTTAAAATGAGACCGCTACAATTACAACTATAACATTTACGTATAAAGAATGAAAGAAGAATTGTAAACAGTAGTCATAATTTGGAGGAGGGTATTTTAGACAATATATTTTTATGATACATTAATATATTATTATTATATTACAATACAGATTTACACAATACAAAATGAACTACTGTGTTTTATTCAGTTAGTAATCATTGTTCCTCCCTTTTTTTTTTGAGGGTGGGAAATCATCAATTAACTTCTCCCGCTCTGGGCGGAGCGGGAGGGTGTGTCAGACTCTTACTGACTAAAACCCACCCGTATTCCTTCCTGTTGCCTGTGTTGCGGGGGCCTCGGTGACCCATAAGTACCCGCGACCCCGGCAGGCATCGGCCCTAGTGGACCCCTACTATATGTGCTGACGACATCTCTTTGAGGCGCGCGTGGAATACAACGTGCCGTCGACCCGGGCCTGGTCCTTACCGGACGGTGAGCTACCAATGGGTAGCTCACCGTCCGGTAAGGACCAGGCCGGCCCGGGATTCCCGACGCCGGGCGTCTCCTGCGGCGGCTAGGGGCGAGAGGGCGCGAAACTTGCCTTTCCCTCAACCGTCCCGCCTCCTCCTTCGCGAGCATTACTGCTTCGCAGAAGGAGGAGACGGCTGCCCATGCCCTCTCGCTCCGTACCATGGCCTGAACCAGGGCCGGACGCGAGAGGTCTCTGCCGCCGATCGCCTCCACAAGGACACGGCGGTGCTCTGCCCAAGCCGGGCAGACCTCCACCGTATGCTCCACCGTGTCCTCCGGGCGATCCACACAGTGGTGACACCCGGACGTTTCCTCCCGCCTTATCCGACACAGGAACCTCCCGAAGCTGCCGTGTCCGGTGAGGACCTGCGTCAGGCGGAAGGTGAGGACGCTGTGGCGCCTCTCCAGCCACTCCGCAAAGAGGGATCATTGTTCCTCTCTGCCATAACAATGAAAACACCTAAGGTTCTGGGGGCTTACTATGTGCTTTTAACATATTGACCGCCACGTCAAAAAAGAAAAGGCGTGCCCTCGGCGCTAAGCTACGAATTATTCCTTAAAATCTGTCATGTAGTCGTGACCGTGGCGTGCTGGGCAAATTTTGCTCTGTTATCATACATGACTGTGGCGATGGCGGTCAAAAGGTTAAAAAAACATTAAATTTCCAGTCAGTTCAAAAGCAGCTAACTCAAAGCCCGGGGCGAATTTCTTACATTACTAAGCGACTGCACGCTAAGGGCACCCCCTGTGGAATACGAACCTCGGCTTACGACGTCACTGGTGAGAGGACAGCAAGGTAGGACAGGCTGCATCTGAACTGGATAATTATTATTATCAGACGCATTTAAAACTACGGGCTCAGCTACGGCGCGGGCTGGCACTTCGTCGAGCAAGGATCGGGGGGTACAATTACGTCGGAGTCTTGGCAAGGGACCTCGGCGGCGGTGAGGTCGGAATGTCGGTTTGTGTTTGTGAACAGTACTCGTGGCCCTACTGCTTTCCTGGAGGAGGGTATTGGGGTCGTAGGGGTCGGTAAGAACATGCCTCGGACGGCGAATTGAGCTAATAGTAGAGGGCCTATGACTGGCGGCCTTGACAACCAGAGGGTTGCGGTGACTGACGGCTGAGTCAAAGAAGCGCTTGGTAATGCGTTTCATATACTGCTGAATAGTGGGAATTTTGAGGTCGAGATGGAGGATCTCGTTACTATACTAAATACGCAATTTGCACTTTACGGGACTATTTGCTGCGTGCATTTAAAACGTAATGGAGTCTACGCTACACGCTGCGATTCACGCTTAGATGTTCGGCTCACTTCTCCCAAGGGATAAGCTTAAGCCGGACGGGGTTATGTCCCCGACCGCTCACCATGTTCGGCAAGCTTATCCCTTGGGAGAAGTGTCCGGAAGTCCCCGGACGGGGTTATGTCACGATTTCGAGAAAAGAACCGCCTGAATCTTGTCGGGATTGACTTCGTTTCTCCATTTTCAAATCCATGCGCTCAGTTTATCGACTTCGGTTTGGAGAGTGCGAGATATCTGGTCTTGCTTTTTGCCGGTGTAGTAAATGACCGTGTCGTCTGCGAACAGAGCCCACTGTGCCTTTTTACTCTTTGGGATTTCGCTAGTGAACAAAGTGAAAATGAGAGGAGCTAACACGGAGCCCTGAGGGACGCCTGCGCGGATAGGATGGGGGAGGATAGCGCTCCTTCGATGCGATAACAGAAGATGCGGTATGACAAAAAGTCTCGTAAGATGAGCACAAGACGATCGGGCACGCTGAGTTTGTAGAGCTTATATATTAAGCCGTCGTGCCAGACCTTGTCGAACGCTTTCGCTATGTCAAAGAATACAGCACCAGTCATAAAACTACGTTGGAAGCCAACGTTTATGTGTTCTACGATGCAGTGGACCTGTTGGACGCACGAATGTTGGGTTCTAAAACCGAACTGCTGGTCAGGGATAAGGCTCTTTGTTTCGGCATAATCACTCTCTAAATATTCAAATAATCGTACTCGTCACACATCTCCAGAGAAAAAATCCATCCATCTTAGAGAAAAAATAAAAAACTGTTGTTTATTGTTATCTTTTTTTATACCAACGACTTCATAACCTCATCTAATAGACAACATTTTAAGCAGGTCCTCACAACAGCTTACCTCGAACCTCGAATAACAAAACAATGTTGAAAAACTTGAAAGAGCTTGATAATAGTAACTTTTATAAGATAGTTTATAAAAGATAGAACGTTACAGACGTTCAACAGTTGTTTTAGCGCGTAAGTGTATAAAAGTCTTTAGAAAACAAAGGTGAACGTGTTTCGTAAACGTCAACGCAACAAGCCTGCTTCAGGCCTGCTAATAAGTTAACATAGTAGAAATAAGCAGGGCAGTTTAACTTCTGTCCTGCTATAACAGCTCATGGTTAGCCCCCTGAGCTCGGGCTGTATTCGGCAGGCAACACTTTGATAGGAAAGTGTAAACTAGAGCGACAGTTTCTAGGTAAAAAAAAGTGCTAAAATGCTCTACAAAATGAAGATCTCGCGGTTGCTGCGTAAGATCAGCTAGAAGCAGCAATTTGAAGCTGCCACTAGACGTTCGGTTCCTTAGACCACTCGGTTCGGTCGTTCGGACTCACTAAATTCGAATACCTTTCACACTCTTTTTGAAGTGTGAATTTCGTCAATAACCACAGACTATATTCTATTCTATTCTATTCTATTTTTATTAAATGGCAAGCAAAGCCGATGTCGACTATTCTGCCAATGTCTAGAGTGCATTGGAAAAACAAGTGTGCATGAAGATAGATAAAAAAAAAAAAAAACAATAACTGAAGACAAGTAAAATTCTTTGATTGATACAGTTGAACACAATGTAGATCTTGTTGGGTTAGTACGGGACTGAAACAAACAAAAAAAAATATAAAATAAATACATATTATAATTGTTAAAACATAAAATGTACGCATACCACACACACATAATTTACAGTTTTATGTTATTGTGACGGATTAAAGTCATCAGCGCCACGAGCAGTTCAGGAGAGGAATGTGTTAACAAAGCGGGAAAGTTAGTCGGAAGAGGGATTTTAAATTTAGGAAGACGGCTATAGAGATCTAGAGGTGGAACGTTGTTTGAGCATTCAAAGAAGATGTGATCCAGAGTGCCCTCCTCCAACCCGCACTCGCAGAGGGAGGAGTCCCTAACCCGGATTTTTTCCAAGAACACAGGGGTACAACAAAACCCCAGGCGAATACGACAAAGGACGGATATAACAGTTTTGGAAACTTTTTTGTAGCCGTAGAACCAAGGTTTTGACTTTATGGTTGGTTGAACTGCATAATAAAACCTGCCCTTTATTCTACCAGAGTTATTCCACTGTTCCTGCCATGAAGATTGGAGATTAACTTGTGGAAAGCTTAGCAAGTCATACCCCTGATGAGTATTGTGGGTGAGATCAGCTACTGCTGATGAGCAAGCATCTTTGGCCAGAGCATCAGCGCACTCATTGCCCTTAATGCCACAATGACTAGGTATCCAAACTAACTGAACCTCTTTTTGATTGCTAGTACAAGATAATAGGGATTTTTTAATTTTTAAAACTAGGGAGCTGTGCAATTTACTTTTGAAGGGGTTCTGTACTAGAGCTTGCAAACAGCTAAGAGAATCTGTGAAGATTACGGCTTTGTCAATATTGTGGTGAGACTCTATAAAAAGACAAGCTTCCAATAAAGCCACACACTCGCCCGTAAACACAGAAGACTCTTTAGGACATTTAAATTGCAAAATAATACTGGAGCTTTGGTAGTAAACTGCAGCACCAGTGCTACTGAGGTCATTAAATTTTGAAGCATCTGTAAAAAACCGTTGAAAGCCAATCCATCGTTCTCCCACCACCGCATTGAAAGCCGAATTTGCTGAAGGGGACTTTTTGGAAATACCAATGTCAAAGGAAATTTTTGGAGTGAAACATAATACTTCATAGGAGAAGTTAAAAAGTGGTAATCTGGGAAACTGTTCTATTGGACAAACTAAATTTTGAAATTGACGAAATGCTTTTAAAATTAAGGGTATTTCTTTGTTTTTCCAGAAATTTGAGCTTCTACAAATGGCATCTAGCTCGGTCAGTTTTGCTACAAGAGGATGAGAAGATCTAGATATCAGCCTAGCCACAAAACGTGAGGCCAGATACTGCCGTCTTAGGGACAAGGGAGGTTCAGCACACTCAACCCGCAACGCGTTAATGGGAGAAGACTTCATACAACCAGAGATGATTCGAAGGCATTTTGACTGAACTCTATCCAGGCCAGCCAAAGCACCCTTGTTGCATGGAACTAGATGGAACGTACCATAGTCTAAAACACTACGAATTAAAGCATTATATACCAATTTCATTGTATACGGGTGGGCACCCCACCAAACACCCGCGAGAGCTTTTAAAATTGAAATAACTTTTCACATTTTTTAATCAATAAAGGTGAACGGCAGATTTCGTACCGCTTACTTTTTTTGTTGTTTTGTTATAGAATTTGTACGACATATTAAGGCAACTAAGCCATTTATTTTCATGCAAGTGTACTATTTTTAGAAGTTCGGATTAATGAATAATATAAAAAAATATATTGTTATAACTACACGTAATTTAGTCGTAAAGTAGACGCAGTTATGTTGGTATTTAAGCTATGCTCGCCATGAGGGTATTACCCGACCTGCCCCCTTCTTAGATGAAGTAATATTAAGAATTAATTAATTATAAATAAAATACCTAAATGTACTTAAAAAAAACTATTAACTGTATTGTTTTATTTACCTACAGTCAAAACCCCATCAGGACTTCATCATTATCAAACTGTTGCAGTCAGCTACTGGACATGTGTATCTCCTAATGCACTCCGCTGAGTAGGTACGATCCTCATCTCAATTTACCTACTTGCTAGTAAGTAAAACACTACAATAATAGCGACAAGCAATCTAGAACATATATTTTATTACCGAAACAATGTTTAAGTGCCTTTATGTAACAATCTACATTCATACATTCGTACACTAGTACATAACCTTAAAAAATAAAACTGGGTATAACTTTTACGTCCCAAGTTCTAAAAATCCAAGAATTTAAAAAGAGCTTGACTATCATATTCACTACAAATTAAAACAAAAAATATCCCAAAACACGAAATTTTATTAGCGGTACGAAATTCCCATACAAGCCTGCCGTTCGCCTTTACATGTTGTTTGCCATTTAATTTTGAATCTAGAAAGATGCCTAAAAATTTTACTTTATTAACTAACGGGATATTATGACCCAAAATGTCTATTGAGATATGCGGGATCAGTCTTTTGCGAGAGAAAATTACTGCCGAACTTTTTGATGCGGATAACGACAAACCGTGGCTTAAAAGCCACTGATTCAAAGAGTCCAGAGAGAGGCATAGAGATGACGCAGCATCTACGATGGATAAATCTGTCACATACAAGAGTAAGTCATCGGCATACTGGAGGATGTGACAGTTATTATTTAGGCAGGTGCCAATGTCCACTGTATATAAATTATAAAGAAGGGGGCTCAGAACGGAGCCTTGTGGGAGACCCTTCCAAGTCTGCCTTTCATCGAAATCCTCGCCCTGGACCCTCAGAACCAAGGAGCGAGACAAAAGAAGTCCACAGGTGCTTTCGATCATCTTAACCGGGAGACTCAGCTGATGCAGTTTCTGCCTGAGTACGGGAAGAAGAACGTTGTCGTATGCAGAGAAGATATCTAGGAAAGCGGCTACAACGGATTCGTTTCTGGAAAACGCTAAGCGAATATCCGCAATTAAAACACCAACACTATCCATGGTGCCGAGCCCTTTCCTGAAACCAAATTGAAAATTCGGCAGTAAATCTCTCGATTCGACTATCCATTCAAGACGATTTTTAATCAAGTGTTCCATTAGTTTGACTAAGACAGAGGACAAAGCAATTGGTCTAAAGCCATTCGGATCATCTACATGTTTGCCTGGCTTCAATAGAGGAATAATTATCTGTAACTTCCACTGATCTGGAACCCAACCATGGCTGTAACAAAAATTAATGATTTCAAGGAAGTAGAATTTAGCTTTGTCTCCAGAATTAACTATAAAAGAATATGGTACACCGTCAATACCAGGGGCTGAGTCCCGGACATGTCTGAGTACCACACTCAGTTCTTCCAAAGTAAATGGCACATCAGAAGGATCCTCCGAAACATTTTGCAAGGGGATATTGGAACATTCAGAAGAAAGAGGAACGTATGGCGGAGCAATTTTGTCAAAAAAAAAGTCAGCTGTTTCCCTGGTGATTGGTGAAGAGACTGATGAGGAGCACCCGCGTCTAAACCTGTTGATGCTTTTCCAGACTCCCGAGACTGGAGTAGAGGGAGATAAGGAGGTACAGAACTTAACCCAACCAGTACGTTTCTTCTTGCGAAGGTGACGTTTAGTTCTGGCATTAAGTCGTAAATATGTTAATAAATTTTCGGTGCTCATATTTGCATTGTAGCACTCCTCGGCCTCATCTCTATCCCTGATTGCAGAAGTGCACTCTGGATCCCACCATGGAGGGGAAGGAATTTTATCACGAGCACTGTTTTTCAGCGGAAAGCAGGAATCCGCGCTGGAGGGGATGGCTGTAACAAATCCCTCATAACAGCCTTTGGCATGGTAGTGACCAGAAGGATCTGATAAACATGAATTTAAATTTGGAAGAGCATCAATTTTATCCTCCAGTAATGATCGAAATTTTGCCCAATCTGGTTTAGACAAGTTATATTTCAGAAGTGGAGGGAAAGTTTTCTCTAAATATGTCTTATTAACCAAAGATATGACAATAGGGTAATGGTCACTACCATGCGACAAGGACGTACATTCCCAATGGGTCGAAGCTGCCAACTCAACCGAACAAAATGTTAAATCAACACAACTTTTTTGTTGACCGGGAGGAGATCTACGTGTTGGGCAACCATTATTGAGAATGCAGAGATCCAAGTCATCCAAGATCTCAACCAAAGCTGCACCAAAGGCATCACAGCGTTCTGACCCCCACCTGTAATGGTGGCAGTTGAAATCACCCATGACCAAAATTGGTCCATGTATATTAGAAAATAGGTTTTTTAAAACAGCAAAAAAATCATGATGAGGGTGAGCAATGTATATTGAGAACACTGTAATACCTTCCACACGTCCCGCTACAATACTCATGTCACCTGTGAGCGAAGGTAAAGGGAAGGGCAAAAGAGGGACCCGATTGTTGACTAGGAGAGCCGATCCTCCATAGCCATCAGATCTGTCACATCTGAGAATGTTAAAGTGTGGCATACGAAAGCTAAGACTTGGGGTGAGCCAAGTCTCAGCTATGGAACAAGCCAGTGGCTTGTATTTATTTAAAAGGGATATGAGGTCGTGCTTTTTATGCCACACGCTCCTCACATTCCACTGAAGGAATACTTGGCGAGACGCCATTTTTAATTTGAAGAAGTAAAGAAATAAGTTGATCGGCAACGTTGGACGGTGTTTGGGAATTGGAAGAAGAAGAAGAAATAACAGTAGGTAAAAGTTTTATAAGGAGTTCGATAATAGAACCGGTATTATTTGAAGGGACATTGTTGTACTTAAGAGCGCAGCCATTATGCTGTGAAGGTTGAGGAGAACTAACTATCTGCTGATGAGCAGCTTTGTCATAAGATGGGGAAAGGGGGGCATGGGTCCTGGGTTTAAGTGTCACAGTTTTGCGATATGACTGAGAGATTGGAGTCTTGGTGACATTGGCATAGTTACGGGAAGCTGTAGGAATAATTTTGCTAGCCTCAACATAAGGAATGCATTTTTCAGCCATTACAGTTTTAATGGCTTTCTGTCTACCATGCTCGGGGCATGACTTGCTGTTAGCGAAATGATTACCCGAGCAAAGCACACAGAAGGCCTCGCCCTCAGAAATGTTGCAACCATCACCAGGGTGATCGTGGCCACATTTACTGCAGCGTGGTGTTGACCTGCAAACGTTAGCCACATGTCCAAATCTGCAACACTTGCGGCATTGAATTGTCGGGTATATGTACTGCTCAACAGGGAGGGATGTGTAACAGCAGTAGATCCTATTTGGTAGAACTTGTCCGTCAAAAGTCAGAACACATGTTTCAGTGGGTTTCCACTCATTAATCCCGTCTCTCTGAATTTTTCTATTAATACGGCGGACTTTCAGTATTTTCCCGCAGCCTGAAGGCACAGTTAAGTATGTAATAGCTTCTTCTTCCGTAATATCTGAGGGAACACCGGTAACAACGCCCATACGTGTGATATTAAATGTAGGGATTGATGCAGTATAACTGTATTTGGATAACAAACTGTTTACTAAGAAGGAGTTAGCATCCTGAGGGGAGGCAAACTCTACAGACACACGGTTTCTACCAACTCTGTTAACACCACCACGAACAATGTTCGCAATGTTGTTGTTCATAAGGAACTTACCAAAATTAACAGGATGTAGGGTGGTACCAGCATTTGGTTGAGTCTCTATACGAGAAACGTGGACAATGTAAGGGGCCTTATCCAAAACGGAGTATTTAATACGTCCGATTTGGCTTTTTTGTTGCTTACTCGGAAGGGAAGGTGTCAAGGTTTCTTCATCACTCGGACGTTTGCGTGAGCTCTGTTGGGATTGTGTAACATCCATCTCTGTAACGCTGCAGACAACATCCGCAAATTCAGCTAGAGGATTCGGAGAAAAGAGAGTTAAGGAACCTGGAATATCTGGGGGATCAGGGTCAGGGGTTTATTCTCATCCATCTTGGATGAAACGAGACTTCAAACAAGACAATCACAATACAAACCGTAACAAACACAAGAACAACACTTAAAAAGTAACAAGTCAATAAGAGTATCAACAATCACTCAAGAAACAGCTAAAAATTCTAAACACACGTGCTATCCAAGGACACCGTGGCGAGCTTTGTCCCACAGACTATATGATAATATAATATACTGTGACAATGACAACCATGTGACAAAGACAAGTCAAATGAAATAAATGACATTGACAAATGACAGTAGTAGCATTTCAATGTTATTGTGAATGGGAGATTTCATTTTAATTTTCTTCATTTATTTAAATATTATTCTACGTGAGATAAATTTATAGTATATAAAAAGTAAAACTAAATATGTTGTTTAACGGTAATATGCCAATAAGGTTCAAGCCATTAGAGTTTAATTGTTTCAACTGGGTATACAGTGTCGCACCATGTTTTCCTGTGAATGCCTGTAAAGTTAATGTTATAAACGATCCTAAAAAGTTTTACGATACCCTCTGCGAGAGATTTCAAAATGCTAACACGAGAATATCTGTTGCGAGCCTATACTTAGGAACTGGATCTATGGAAAAGAAGCTTTTAGATATAACAAAAAAGAACTTGGAAGACAAGAAATGTTTGAATTTCAAAGTTCTTTTAGATTATCAACGCGGTACGCGGGGTCAGGTAAACTCAGTGACACAGTTACGCGACTTTGTAAACGATGTCCCTAACCAGTGTTCAGTAAGTTTGTATCAGACACCCAGATTACATGGTTCCTGGTCAAAAGCCTTACCGTCTCGTTATAACGAGCTCGTAGGACTACAGCATATGAAACTGTACATAGCAGATGACTCAGTTTTGCTGAGTGGTGCCAATTATTCCAATGACTACTTCCGACAAAGGCAGGATCGCTATATTGAGATTGTGGATGCAGACCTGGCAAATTTTTATAGTGAACTCATAGGTATGATGACTGTAAGTTATTAGTATCCGTTTTTTTATTGTTTACACAACATTATTTGTGTGAAGTATATTTATGTTATTACTAGCTTTACCAGGCCCGGCTTCGCACAGGTAGCACTAAGTATCTACCCTACCTTCCCTACTTATCTTACCTACCCTATTATTTCTCACCTTTTAAACCTTCCCTGGATTATGACAAACATTTCAAAACCAAAATCAGCTAAATCGGCCCAGCCATTCTAGAGTTTTAACGAGACAAACAAGCAATTTGATTTTTATATATTTAGACAGTGTAAACTCCACGTAACGTCACTCGGTTTAACGACAAACTCTCTAAAGCGTCGAAATCAATCGACTTTGGTTGGTTTAGCTTGTCTACCATACAATGATACACTCTACATAGCATCACACTCACTATCAATAACGACAACAATTAAGTAATAAAAAGTACCTTTTAAGTTGCTAAAATTAGTAAAAACTGCACAGCTCTGTATGTTTTTTTGTTGCTTTGTTATCCTTGCCCGCAATAAACTCTAATGTTGGCATCATATATACCGAACTTTCTAAGAAATTCATTCTTTTGTTTACAAATTCAGATTGCTTGCACATGTAGACTGTTTTTGACCATGACTAATAAGAAGGAGTCATGGATCATCTATACCTTATCTATGTATCATTATTCTCAGTTGCTTACAAACTTTCAAGCTGAAACTAAACATGGCACAATAGCATAAGATTCTTTTTTATGTACATAACTAATAACACTACTCTGAAATAAACCTTTTTTTTTTCTAATTCTGATTTTTCTTCTCTCCATTTAACAAAAACTATAATGCCATAAAATGCACAGGCCATTCAGTGTCGTTATATAGAGTTTACACTGTATATATATATAAGTAGTTTGGTAAAATACTTTGAGAGTGTGTTTCTTTGAGACACCACTGATCCTTAACATTTGCATTTTAGATGAAGTAAGCAACTTCAGTAAGCAATGTTCAAAGAATGGAATAGAGGAAAGAAAGTATGCTTCAAAAGAGTTATTCATCCAAGATATGAGGAAGAGGGTCAATGATTTTATGGTAAGATGGCAGGGGCAACAGATGTCCAAACTGACTTCTTTAAAGGATTCTGATGGTATGTTTTATTTTATTTTTAACAGGTATTAATTATATTAGTCATACTGTGAGGTGTTTGTGATCTATTCAAGTCTGTTAATCTAACTATTAGGGTAACACCAAATTTTGCATCTTAAGTGAAGCTAGCTCAAACACAAATTGCATTAATAAAAACTTCCAGTAATAATTAACTCACTGTTTGTTCAGGATTTGCACATTATGTCATAAACTATAATCCTGAATATATGTAATTACAGCAAGTACTAAAGACACCTGGATATTCCCTCTCATTCAAATGGGAGAGTATGGCATTACTCAAGATGAACAGGTCACCAAAAAGGTTCTAGCCTCAGTTCCAGAAGGTTCCATCATTCAGCTGGCCACTGGGTACTTCAACCTTACTGATGAATATGCTAAGACTTTACTGAATGACTGCAAGGCAAATATTAGCTTGCTGATGGCACACCCAAATGTGAGTATAACCTTGTTTTGAAGAGTTGTTCTTCACTCATTATGAAATATTTATTTATTTAACAGTTTATATATGTCAAACACACAAAAACTGTGAACTGTTACAATATAACACATTCAGTTTCGGTAATATAAATAATCTATCAATTGTGAATGAACATTCATAATCTGTCTGATTTTATCACCCGTAAAATTGTGAATCGTCCCTAATTAGGTATGACCATAGCCGAATTGTTCCCAGTAATTAAGTCAGGGCATCCCGACCAAATGGGTTAGGTTAGAACTGTGAATGGGATCGCGGAAGTCGCATTAGATCCCATGATCCCCAGTGCAGGTGTGGGAGGGGATCACCGGGGTGGTTTTTAGTCAGTAAGAGTCTGACAGACCCCTCCGCTCGCCCAAGGGCGAAGGACGTCAAGGAGGATTATCCAGCCTGGAACAAAAAAAAAGGTTAGAACTGTGACCAAGCGCGCGCGAGCCGAGCGAGCAAAGCGAGTGGTGCCGCAGCAGCGGCCGGCGAGTGCTTTTTCCAAGTTGGTCGCTCTTACTTGGCTATTCAGTATTAGCGCAAGTTGCGTTCATTCAAAATCAAAATCTTAATATTTTTATTTCACATAAACCTACATGGGCACTTATGAAACGTCAGAAGCTAGGTGCACGGTTCCAATTGGTTGTTTCCTATGGAGAAGAGCCGGCAAGAAACTCCACAGTTACTCTTTTAAAAGTAATTGGCTTTTACAATGTTTTCAAATTACAGTGTTATTAGGTATGGGAGGACAGTGTAGGCCTGTCGAGATGTACCAGGTACATAACAAACAAAAAAGGTTACAAAATATCTAGTCTATTAAGCCTACAACGTTCTCACATTCACAAGGTACACAAGAATCTATGTAAAATATTAATAAAATAATAAAAATAAAAACCTATTTAAACCAAATGTCATGTTTGCCATTACAACAAGTTTGAAATCAAAATTGTAGGTATATAATGCAATGCATTGCATGAAAGTTTGATACCAGTTAACAATTTCTCAGTTTGCCATAGATGGATTATAAACTAATCAAAGAATAATGCTTTAAATTCTAAATGGTTTGTTGCAGTTCACAATTTTTCGATAGATAATAATCTCGCTAGATAGATTATAAACTAACGATGTTCATAATCATAGGGTGACATTCACACTCATATAAACAGAAAAGAAGAAAGGAACAGAAAATACTAGATTTAGGGCTCAAGTTGGCACAGACTTTTGTCCAGTAGTAAATGAATTTGGGTTAACTTAATTATAGTAAGTTTTTTGTAGCTTTACTATCTTTTATATTTTTCAGGCGAATGGATTTTTGGGTGCCTCAGGTCCTGCTGGTGGGATTCCACATGCTTACTCATTAATTGCTAGAAAGTAAGTGAAGTAACACTATATTTGTTTTTCATCTTGATGGTCAGTCTTGAGCTTTTTGGCGTTGCTTCTCTTTACCATAACATTAGAAGGAGAAGGGTTGCTGATTGTAGGAGCAAGCCACTTTGAATAAACATGTGTTTTGAATCTTCTTGTCCAGAATGTTTATTTATGAAGATGTTATATTATTACAGGTTCTGGCAAAAAGTTGTGGACTACAGACAAATGAACAGAGTGGAAATGTTGGAGTATGAGCGCCCTGGGTGGACATTTCATGCCAAGGGACTATGGTAATGCCTATTTAATTTTTATTGTCCAAAACCGAATACAGTACATCACAGTTAGGAGTTCGACCGAATTTCCTTTTCAGTTTTTCGCCAATTTTCGGCTGAAAGATCCATTTTTGGCAATTTTCGTTTTCGGCCGGAAACAAGTATTTTATTTGGTTGTGGTCCAAACAAAACGAATGGCAGCATATCAATACTTTCAATTAATTAATTTTAAGAAAATGGATTTTTACACCAACCAACAGGGTGTACGTTACTCCAGCAGGAAAGTGGCTTGTAGAATGATATAAGTGGTACGTATAATTAGTGCTTAATCTGCTGTAAGTGTGCGCCACATAAGAAATTTGTGCGCTGGAGTAACGTTGTTCCAGCAGGAAAATTCTAAACGAATGATCGGAGAGAGAAATATTGAGCATGGGCAGAGAGCTTATATTTGAAATGTGCGCCGAAAATATAATTTGTGCGTCTTCAGGTTTTCGAGATATTGCGTTTCCTGCTGGAGTAAGGTTTTGCAAAATCGTGTATCTCTAAAACCATTGTATGTGCCCCTGTAGAATAAACATACACGAATAGCTCTTAATTTGTGAGTATTAGTGACAGAATTTTTAAGAAAATATTTATAATTTTCAAGTAGTAGCGCTTTTTTTTAAACTCGAAATTTATTGCAGCGCCTACATGAGAAAACTTATAAGCTCGACGAAAACTGTTTTCGGTCCTTCTTGACGCTTATAATAACCATAAAAGTTTCAAAAGTGTACATGCATGCGTTATTGAATAATATTGCTAAAAGTCAAAACGACGGTGTCATAACTATGGGAACAAGGAACCCTTATAGTTTTGCCATGTCCGTCTGTCTGTCTGACCCCACTGTAGCTCAGAGACGCTTAGTACTAGAAAGCTGTAATTTGGCATAGGTATACATATTAATTACGCCGACAGTGCTAAAATAAAATCTTGAAAATCATTGTTTTTTTTAGCGTACTTCCCTTGCACGTAATGTGGGGATGATATTTTTTTTCTCGTGTACCCCATGGTGTGGGGTATCGCTGGATAGGCCGTTCAAAAATATTGTAGGTCTGTGAACACCACTTTTCGATTCAAGGATCCACTTGCGTAATATTAAGCATTAAAGCAAATTTTTGTTAGAGTCGAGTGTGTCCCCCCCCCCCACCCCCTTCCAGCCATACGTAAACAACCAACCAACCATAAACAACCATTTAGGTTGTTTATGATGTGAGATGTGAAAAAAATTCATGGCAGTAGTAAATATAACGATATTAAAAGGAAAACCTACAGAAAACCTACCTACCCTATCACGGCTAAGTAGGCTTTACAAGTTAACGAGTTGACCAACTTAATTTTGCAGCTGGAGAATTGACCGTGGCTTATATCGATGAACAGGTTTTTCAACTACAATGTTAAGTTTGTTTTTGGAATAAATTCGTCCCAAGTAATTCCAACTACGGAACCCTTCATTGTGTGTGGTCCGACACACCATTGGCCGGTTTTAAAAAAAAATATTGTTGATGATTACTACAAAAAAGAAGCCTACAGCTACTTTTTACAAATAAAAAGGCACAACAGTACAAAAAGGCAAAGTATCTACATAAGTACATTGATTTAAGCCGTATGTTAGATATATTAACATTAAGTTTTTCATCATTGATATTAAGATTCCCTTGTTTCACCTCGCCACCGCTCCTTGTCTCTGGCCCCGCGCCATCCGCTAACGTCGCGTGTAATTACCAACAAACGTGTGTATAACTTTTTTATAGTCATTCGAATTTGGTCGGATAACCAGTCGTTGTTTACATGTTTTGTTTTTTGTTTATATCTACTTAATGCGAAGCATTCCAAGCTAAATATTTTCACTATATATTTTTGACTAAACGCACAAATTTTTTGTTTACACCTACACATCTTGGGTTGAGCCGGTTTCTTGTATTTTGCCGTCAAAGTTATGACACCGTCGATTTGACTTTTAGCAATATTGTTCAATAACGCATGCATGTATACTTTTGAAACTTTTTATGGTTATTATAAGCGTCCAGAAGGACCGAAAAGAGTTTTCAGCGAGCATATACGTTTTCTCATTTAGGCGCTGCGATATTTTTTTGAGTTTTCAAAAAAGCGCTATTACTTGAAAATTATAAATATTTTCTGAAATCTAATTCTGTCACAAATACGCACAAATTAAGAGCTACTCGTGTATGTTTATTCTACAGGCGCATATCGTCGCTTTAGAGTGAAAACCTCGTATATGCGAAAAAGGCAACTTTACTGGAATAATTATTAAATTCTAAGTGTTGGTAAATTGAAAACCTCGTCTGTTCTTTTGCGAGAATTTCGCACTCGCCATAGATGGCGCTACAGTTGACTAAACTTTTTTGTGGGAAACTAGGCGTGCGTTGCGAGGTTTTGCTTTCCAAAAATCTAATAAAATAAAAATGACCAAATAACATTCCCGAGGTTTTCACTCTAAGGCGACGATATACAATAGTTTTAGTGATACACGGTTCTGCAAAACGTTACTCCAGCAGGAAACGCAATATCTTGAAAACCTGAAGACGCACAAATTATATTTTCGGCGCACATTTTTGCACAAATATAAGCTATCTGCCCATGCTCAATATTTCTCTCTACGATCATTCGTTTAGAATTTTCCTGCTGGAACGACGTTATTCCAGCAGGAATCGTTTTTTCTGTTTTTTTTTCCAAAACGACGAAGCGCACAATTTTTTTATTTGGCGCACTGTTACAGCAGATTACGCACTGATTATACGTACCACTCATATCACTCTAGGAGCCACTTTCCTGCTGGGGTAACGTACACACCGGCTCAACCCAAGATGAGACTTGTCAACTAGTTCGTGAGCAAAGTTAAGAAGCGGATATGTATCTATACATATATGGATATGTATGAATCCGTCGCTTTTTTGTAGTCATTCTAATTTGGTCGGATAACCAGTCGTTGTTTACATGTTTTGTTTTTTGTTCATATCTACTTAATGCGAAACATTCTAAGCTAAATATTTTCACTGTATATATTTTTGACTAAACGCACTAATTTCTGGTTTACACCTACACATCTTGGGTTGAGCCGGTTTCTTGTATTTTTCCGTCAAAGTTATGAGACACCGTCGTTTTGACTTTTAGCAATATTATTCAATAACGCATGCATGTACACTTTTGAAACTTTACAGCTGTCCTTGACCGATTAAGTTTTACCAGTAATGATAATGACTCAAAGGTGGAGAATGCATTTCTTTTAATTTTACTATAGAAAAACCATTCGACACACATTTTTCTTTTTTGTATCTGTTTTATGCCGAAAATGCAGATCAGGCCGAATAACGTATTCGTTTTCGACCGGAAAAGAAAATCAATTTCGGTCGGAATCGAATACATGTGATTATGGGATGTAGATTGTAATGTGAATCTAATTTGATTTGCAGGTATTACCCACCTGGTTGTGGAGTGCCATGGGCCACTATAGTAGGCTCGGCGAACCTAGGCGAACGATCTGTAATACGTGATCTTGAAGCGCAGGCAGCTATTTTCACTGTTTCGCCTGAATTGCAGGTAAGAATTACATTTATCTTTTCTCTTCTCGCTTGGATCACCAATCTCTTGCTCGGAGCTACTCAGTACCAGTACAGTACAAACTGTGTAAAACAAAACAAACAAACAGTGTAAACTGACTTTCTTTTATAAGTTTCTTGAATTTATCCAGGTGGGTGTTGTTGAGAGAAAACTTAAAAATAAATAAAAAAATGACGAATTATAATAGTTCGACACATTTTTTCGGTGAAATAGTAAAATCATATTTTTGTAGTAAGTCACCAACTGATTCAAATTAATAGAACTAACAACATTTTATTTAATTTCTTCTTTTTTGTAGCAAAAATTACATGAAGAGTCGCAGCAGTTGCATAAGTTTGCATCGGAGTGTAGTAGTGAGCTACAGAACAGGGAGACGCCTCTATGGGTACGAGCAACGGTCGGTCTGTTTAGAACGTACTTTTAAATTATGTTAGGACAGGTCAGGCCTGCGAATAGATGTCCTGCGACATTTATCCGCAAGTATCCGGCATTATATGGTGAACATGCGTATGAATACAAATAAAATATGCATAATATAACATCGTTAATGGACACGAAATTTATTCCCAGTGCAGAGTAATTATTCGGATTTAAAAAGCCATGTCATCACAAGTATAATAATACTGTTATTTTATTATTTTAGTCTATTACTGGGAAAAAATACTCTTTCGGTTTTTTTTCTTTTATTAATGTTTCTTGACATTTTGTGATAATAATACAGCTTGTTGAGAAACTCTTTAGGTCTATTTTTACTTAAATATTGTTATTTGCCAATCATTTTCTGTTCCATTCGTGAAAATAATAAGCAGCTGTTAATGTTTTAACCATTTCAATCAGTATTATTTATATGCTTGCGCCATTGATACTTTTATATTGAAGAAATAGGTACCAAAGTTCGTAATGTAGTTAATAATGTTGAAAACAATTTATGGTTCAAATGATTTTGTTATGTTTATAACATGTTACAATTTTCTGAAAGGTATAATGAAGTTTTTTTTTTATTAAAATCTTGTTTTATTGAGGCTATGCCTGGAAAATAAAACCAAATAAGTTTTTTTTAATAATTCTCAATTATATTCACTCTTATTTTCATTTATATAATCACATAATCATAATTATTCCGATTCACACTTGAAATAATTTTAAAATAAATTAAACGAGAAAATATTCTGCAATAATTTATACAAAACTCAGTCGTTTCCTGACATTTGATTAGAATTAAAGTATACGATCAAATTTACAATAATAGGAATCAGGCACATTATTAATAATAAAACTATTTACCTACTAGTGAGTAGCGAGACAACTTGTTAATCGTTGGATCATACTTAGGAAGCAGGACGAATGCGAGTGACGAATGGAATTGGACGAAATCACAATAAACAATATTATTTGTTATAATAATATATCAGCAAATAATTGATCCAATAAAATAAAAAAAAACTCACTTTTGAGCATATAATCATTTCTGATTAAAATAATCATTGCAATTGAGCAAATTACACAAATACTTAAATAACAATAATTATTCACGTTAGAATCAGTTACTGAGGCATACTTATAGTATTTGTTTAACAGTGAGCAATTTAATTAAAAATCTATATGTAATCATATTCAATCAAATTTGAAACAAGGAGAGCAAGGAAACTTCCACTACTCGAGTATGGATGCCGTTTATCCTAATCTTTGGTGTGCTGGCATAACTACGCTGAGATCTTTACTAAATGTAGCGCGGCAAAGAAGCGATTATTGTTATTGTGAATAAATTACGCGACACTTCATTTAGTAAAGTCAGTCAGTCCACACGGGAACATTAAACTGTTGTGTCGCGGTAACGCCTTTAATCTATACACTACGGACGCTGATAGTAGGTACAAAAATAGTTCACCTATTCAATATAATTAAGACTACTTAACAATTAAGTATCGCGAGGAGGTCATTGTAAAAAACGAAACTACGAAAGTGGACAAAATAATCTCAATAAACATATGAAATGACTCGATAGGCACAATACGAAACGTATATACTGACATTCAGGTATCGGGACCTCCTCGTATTATAATACTACTTATAGCAAATCACACTAAGGTAAATTGACTAGGCGTGTTGTGAGTGGTGCGCACTGTCCGCGAACGTAGGCTTTGACGTCGAAAATAATAAACGGACGTATTAGTATGACGGTTGTGTGTCGAAAGCCTAAGGTCTGTGGGTGGTGCGAGGCCGCGTGTGACGTCAGAAGCCGGCGTCGGGCGGCGGGTCGGGGGGCATGTAGTGCAGCTCGTCCACGGGCGCGCTGAACACGTTGTACAGCACCGCGAACAGCGTGCAGGCGGCGTACGCGCCCAGCGCCGCCCACCACAGCAGGCGCTCCCACAGGCGCTGCTGCGCGTGCTTCAGCACCAGCAGGCCGATGGTGAGCCCGGCCAGCGCGCCCGCCACGTGCGCCGCGTACGACACGGGCGGCGCCTCCTGGGCACGTCAAACATTATATCTGAGCACGGGAATCTTACAAATCCATCGACACGACTTCAATACCGATAGCTATGTTTGTCTAAGGCAGGGATTCCCAAAGGGGTCGATATTGACCCCTTGGGGTCGACATATCGCGGGAAGGTACTAAAGGGTCACCGAGGCCCCTGGCAACACAGGCAACAGGAAGGAATACGGGTGGGTTTTAGTCAGTAAGAGTCTGACACACCCTCCCGCTCCGCCCAGAGCGGGAGAAGTTATTTGATGATTTCCCATCCAAAAAAAAAAGGGGTCGACATAAACGAAAACTGAATTTGGGGGTCGACGAGGTCTAAAAATCGATCCCTATTAATTAACACAAGTCCTTATTTGAAACTTTCAAGATACTGTATAAGTTGTATTATGTGTCCCAACTTGTTCTAAGAACGACTCATATATTAGTAGGAAGTATCATTGTTGTACTTTTAAAAAACTCAACAAGTCGATAAGCGTGTGACAAGTTCGTACAAGATGAAATATTTGGCTATGGGGTCTGAGGTATCAGTTAATTTTGGAAAAAGGGTCTCTTGCGCAAATTAGTTTGGGAATCCCTGGTCTAAGGCCAGATGCATTTTGCATAGTGCAGGGCATAGTGCATTTTTGCATGGTAATAGCGGTCATTGAACCTTCATGCGTTTACGATTCTAGGACGAAAACAGTATTCTGATTCGATATTGATACATACTTTATTTATAGGATTGCAACAAAGAGATAATAAGAGGGCAGTAACTAATAATGTCATGCGCTAAAACGCACCAATTATAGAAGGAAGACCCCTAGTTCTACTATCTAGTACTGATTACTATAAACTATATTTACCTTTGTATACCTAGCGTGTACAGCGAAGCCCACATCACAGGACGCGACCGCAAGCGCGGCGACCAGTCGCACGGCTCCATAGCGCATCGTATGGAAGTTCAGCAGAGCGTTCGCGAGGTGAGCGGCTAAGAGCGCGTACACACCTCCCGAGGCGCCGGCCAGGCAGACATCCGGGTCTAAAACCGACGCTGCAAGGGAGCCGCCCAACACGCCGGCCAGATACACCGCCGCGCACCGAACCGCTCCGTGCACCATCTCTAGCGGTAGACCCACCTGGAATTAGAAAGAATAACATTTTAGAATTTATTGCTGTGCTATAGATGTTTACCGAATCTTGGCGAGCATCGCGTCGCGACAATCGTTAATAATAAGGTCAAGGTGGGTGTATTTTCGTACAAAAAATAATATGTTGTTTAAGATATCTAGCTCTAAGTTCCGTATTACAGAACGTCACTCAATTCTCAAGCATTACTTAAAACTAGTTTTAACCAATCAAATGGCTTGAATCTAGTTTTAAGTAGTGCTTGAGTATTGAGTGACGTTCTATAATACGGGCCTAAGTCAACTGTACGTGACCCGAGATTCGTCTTGTCCGATTTGAGGACCACAAACTAAGATTTCCAAGTAGTTGAAGCCTTTTTATGTATGTCAATGTGAAGTCAAACACACAGGTCACACAGGTTGTGATGTGGATTCCCACTTAACTGCGCTGCCGGCGACCGCGCCTCCCAGCCAAGGGGTAATTCGCTGCAGCGGGGCCGGGTTGGGCACGGTTTGGGTGCGGTGCCCGTTAGCGGCTGCAAGCAAGGTCGCAGACGGCAAACGGTTGCTGGTGGGATGGGTGTCTGCCAGGGTGAAACTCCTGCCAGTAAGGGCTGTGCAGTGATTCAGGTGCCAAGGAGCATGTGTGGGCACAATGCACTGCACAAATCGATCGCAGTAGGTTATGTTATCGCTGCGGTCATCCCGGCCCAGTGCTCCGCGGCACCAAACCGCAGCCTTTGCGCAGTTGCAGAAAAGCCTACGGAGCACATACTTGGCGGGAAAGCTTACAAGGCACCGCATAAAGTTGGCACGAGGACTAGGGCTATTGGAGGAGCTGCTCCTCCCTTCCACTGCCTGGTTATCCAGCAGCTGACTCCCGACCGTGGGAAGGAGATGCCGAGAAAATGGAATGCCGGTGATGGCATTTCGTCCAAATCCCCGGTTACCGATCCTAAGAGCGAGGTGTTGGAAGAGGTGTACGCTGGCAGAGTGTGCCGCTTGGGAGGGGCCGCGCCGTGCCCTCATCTCAGGAGTAGGCAGTGACCTGTCGCTACCAGCCATGGTCGACTCCATGGTTGGCAGCGAGGAGTCCTGGGACGCGGTGGTATCTTTCTGCGAAACAGTCATGTCGCAGAGGGTGGCTGCGGAAAGGGAGCGAGAGATCTCTCCCACTCACCCTCTGCCCGCAGCAGGCGCACCGGGCGTCTGCGACAACGCTCTATTCCGGCCCCCTAAATAGGTCCAGGGGCGATGGACTCGGGGACATCCGTCGCCCCCCACACAGCAGGACCCGAGGTGGCGGCGCGTAGTTTTCCACGCGCGCCCCTATAGGATGTCGCGGGGGGAGTCTTACACCTCACTTCCCCTGCGGGCCTGAATTGGCCCATAAACACCGGGGGAACACCGGGGTGGTTTTTAGTCAGCAAGAGTCTGACAAACCCATCCGCCCGCGCCAGAGCGGAGGACATCCAGGAGGATTTTCCACCCCGGAACAAAAAAATGTGTTGAAGGAGTGGGTTACGCCACAACTTGAGCAAGCGTGGCGAACAATGTATTTATCCTGCAGTGGGATAATAATAGGATATTATGATTAATGTGAAGTACTCAAACTTACCGCAAGTTGGACTAGCAGATTGAAAGCAAGGTGCAGCCATCCGGCATGCACGACGCTGTAGGTGAGGAACCGCCACAGTTCGCGGCGCCGGTCGGAACGGTACACTAGCGGCGAATCCACCGGAACCGGCCCGGCCGCCGCCGCCACGCCGCCTGAACCCCACGCGTACCATGCGAACACTCCCAGCTGAGAACAAACAACATGGTGGTAAAGGACGTGTAAAAGATCTCTCAAGGAAAATATCTTGAGGCAAGCGGCCTAAAGAACGTAATTCATACAAAATATTTAAAAACATTTTAAAAGAGTAACTATGTAGTTTCTTGGCCATTCTTCTTCACCTTTTGGAACGAGCATCTAGAATCAATTCTGTTTTCTTGTAAATTTTGACGTTCAAAAGTGAAATATATGATTTGACTGTAGACTTTGAACCTTAAATTCGAAGACATGTGACATCCATCAACCCGCACTGTGCCCGCATGGTGGATAACAGTACGCTTTACGGCCCACTCCCTCTCACAGTGAGGAGGCCTGCGTCCCAACAGTGGGAACATTATACGCCGATACTTCAAGTAAAAGAGAGCTTATACGCATCCAGGGGGTAAGACATGAAGGACGCGAAAGCCAGACGGCCGTAAAGATTTGACGTCTTTGATGTGTGTATTGAGTTTTATATAATAGGCCGGTATAGTCTCTGAATGCTTCATGTACTGTCATTTAAAGATGTACCTAGTTCAACATTTAGGCATTTAGTATTTAGTACCCAACATTAGGAATGATTTATTATCGCCTACAGACGGCTGTTTTCGAAATACAGTGAACGTGATGAATAATGTTTAGTACTTGGAGTTGGACCAAAAACACGGTTCAAGTAATTGCAACTGTGAAAATGGGAGCTGTAAAATTCACAATACCTGCAGGAATACCGCAAAATCGATTCTAGTATGAATTAAGACTATTTATTGTATATTAATTTAATATTCTGTATGTTAATGATTTACCGACAAAATAAGGATAAATAATTAATTAAGTGTAATTGTAATTTGCGTAAATAGTGACGTTTTATAACGTTATTCATAGAGGAAAAACCCGTTAGCGCGAAAGCTGCGTGCGCTATAGCGGAGCATCGCTTGCGAGCGTGCGCCTGCGCCTTGTGGGCTGCGGTGAATCAACGTGTGACGAGCAGCGAGCAGAGCGAGCACCGCCGACCGATTGTTATGATTCACGTAAACCGCTTGTTTGCACGGATGTGAAATCCGCTATTATAATTTTTAATTAACCGAAGTAACTGGAGCGGGGATTGAAGCGGCACTAGGCACGTAGAAAGTGATGACTTTGTACGCCTCCGGTACAGTGGTTATAACAAAGATTTATGTCCATAGCTAGCGGTTGCATAAAATCGATATTTGTTACCACCGTACGATGAATTTATTTTCCAAGTAGCCCTACATAATATAATTTGTGCAGACATTTACCTCTAGTAGCGTGACACAGATGATGAAGAAGGGAGGGGGGCAGCAAGTATACCTCTCCTGGTAGTACTTGCGATCCCGCTCCTCCGGGAGCATCTCCATCGCTACTAAGTGCACCATCCTGGAATAAATACACGACGTTATAGAGGAAATACATACAATTGATGACTTAGAAAAGATAGAGTAGAAATGGTTCTCTACATAATGTGAATGTTTCGCCTGATTTAGCTTACAAGGATGTGATTGATTTAGGTCTCGAGCATAAACATTGAGTACCTTATGTCTGATATCTGTTTACGCTGCGCCGATTCAATAGAGGAATAAAAGAATCTGCATAGCGTTCAGCATTCCTATTCTGAGGATTCCAAAGCAGTTAAGACAAAGACGATAGTAATTCATATTGTATGAGACTGAACAGTTTACCTGTATTTTTCAATGATGAAATAAACTTTTCATTCCTATTTCAAAACCGTATTGTGAAAGCAATCAATCAATTGGCTTTCACTATATTCTCGATCTATTTATAAGCAATTATTTATTAACGGTTTTATTGTATGAAAGCACACCACATGTCAACGTGACACGACAAGTGAACATAAAAAATATTTTTAGCGACGGCAATCGATACACCGACTAATATTTCAATGGAAATAAAGAAAATATTACACTACATAATTTAGTTTAACTGAAATTTTGATTTAGATAACATAAAGTTACATTTTACTGGAAATTTACAAGTTGTACATCGATAAAGGATTTATGTTTTCTGGAAGATGACAGACGAGTCACGGCATACTCGATTTATTTGAAAATTGTTTTGAAACGGTTACACTCGGTTAATAGAGGGTAGTAAATATGTCTCTATGCTTTATGTAATGAATGGTGTTCGGTGTTTGTTGTGTATGGAACATTACACGGGAGTATTTTCCGGTTCTATCATCGTGCGGTAATTGGTATTACATAAATACTGCGGAGCGCTAATGGCTGTTATGTTTACCTGGCGAATAACGTGGGATCCTCGAGGAGTAGATGGAAGTCGTTCTCGGAGCTGACCTCACGGTCGCGTTGGTGTACTGCACATCTATAGCTGCGTGTGCGCTTGCCGCTCATCTGGAACAAACATACACTTCATTAAAATATTTGTGAGAGTGAGTGGTGTATTCATTACAAATATCTGCTGTAAAAGATTTGATCAATCTGCTGGTAAAGACTTGATCAAATGTCATCGTGCTCATAGCTTGATTGAGTGCTTGCTTCATTCAGTTGCGCGTATGAAGATACGTCTGCTAAACTCTTGCTCGACGTTCCATCTGTGTATCTATCTTGTTTTAGTTTAATTTAACCCCCGTTTAAAATTTAATCCGTTCCCGGAAACACAATAAAACATAACGCGTGTTTCCCTTGTACAGTCACAGTCAGTTAATTCCCTGACGTGGTAATTTTGTTAAGGTCAAATGTGCACTGCACCAGATTTACCGTGTATGAAATGAAATTCGATCAAAATGGAAAATATGTTGAAGTCTTTTTAGGTATGTGTCACTAAAAATAAGTTGGTATTAATGTAGCACCAGCCAAGATATGCTATGCGGATTTATCCATGCTTATTAGATGCATGAATTAAAGTGTGGGTTAAGCGCAGCGGCTGTAATAGACTGCAATATTAGCAAGCAATCCGGTGTCAGGGATTGATCTAGGACTGACTAGGTATAATAGACTGTAGATTTGTAGATCAGTTATTTTTTGTTAAGTGACTGGTACTTCTTGACGGGCTTACACTGTCCTCCCATACCTATTAAACACTGTAATTTGAAAACATTGTAAAAGCCAATTATTTTTAAAAAAGTAACCGTGGAGTCTCTTGCCGGCTCTTCTCCATAGGAAACGACCAATTGGAACCGTGCGCTTATCTTCTGACGTTTCATAAGTTACTGTTAAAATTCTCTACGCGACTGTGGCGTAGCCCTTCATGGGACACAAGCCGGATTAGACTAAAACGGCCTGTGAGAGTAGGTACAATTTGAAAGAGGCGTATGTTCAGGAGCGGACTGCTACAGGCAAGTATATTGATTGATTCATTATTCCTAGTAAATCAGTTCTGCTTATCCCTATCACCGACGTAATGGCACATTGCTGATATTCCCAACTAATATTATAAATGCGAAAGTGAGTTTATTTGTTTGTTTCGCTTACACGCTAAAACGGCTGAACGGGTTTGGTTGAAATTTGGCGCATGGGTAGACCATGACTGGGTTAGGATACAGGATACTTTTTATCTCGGAAGTACGTTCCCGTGGGATATTTCCCTATCTCCACGCGGGCGATGCCGCTGGCAAAAGCTATAGTAACATTATAAGTTCATAGTTATTCTGTGATTATTAAACTCCAATAAAACTTTAAGACCAAGGAAATGTCAAATGGAGGAAATTATAAATGTGGCGTTCAATAAAATAAACGGTGAGAACTTCCACTTTAGAGAGGCGAGGGTGTATTTATGTGTCGCTGCTCTGGCGGCTGGCATGCGGCCAGCGCTTATCGACCCCGCTGCTAACCCCCCCAAACACCCGCCCTTGACACACGTGCTTTTACATTTCAATGTCTGAACTAACTTACACTTAAGTTTTCTGCCGAACTACTGCTGAACAAAGAAAGAAATGGGAGGAATTTTGTATAGAGCAAGGCAGCATAGGAGTTTGAAGTTTTTACTGGTCAGTGTATTATGGATAGTGATTATGAGTTAATGAGGGGCTCGTGGCTAAGTAATAACAGCCGCACAGGTCGTTCCATTAGGTTAAGCTACGCTTACCGCGGCTGATCCGTGGATGGGTGACCGTCTTTACATACCGAGACCCCTCCGTGCTTCGAAAAGCACGTTACGTCGTTGGTCCCGGCTGTCATTCGTGGATCATTGACAGTCGTTAGAGTCGTCAGAAGCCCAAAAAAGTGTGACAACTAGTCTTACCAAGGGGTATCGTATTACCCAGTAACTGGGTTGTGGAGGTCAGATAGGCAGTCGCTCCATGTAAAATACTGGTATTCAGCTGCATCCGGTTAGACTGGAAGCCGACCCCAACATAGCTGGGAAAAGGCTAGGCAGATTGATTGACCTACGATGCGTTCTCTCATTTCATTACCTAACTAGCTGCCGCCCGCGACTTCAACCGCGCGGCTTTTTCTAAAATAAAAGTAGTAAGCAATAATAAAGTAGTAGCCTAAGTTACTTCTTTTAACATCAGCTATCTGCCAGTGAAAGTCTTCTCAAAATAGGCCCAGCCGTTTCGGAGATTAGCCGTAACAAACAGACAGACAGAAAGACAAAAATAAAAAAAAACAGTTTTATGTTATATGTACCGTATATATACTTTATAAGCATTTAGTAAAAAGCTGTTATTTTGACATTACAAACAGACACTTGAATTGTATTTATTTGTATAGATTGCTTAGATGGCTTGGATCAGCTACTTTGTTTTAATGCTTGCAATGTTTAGATAGAGTGCAGTGGTGGGCCAGTGGTAACGGCCACAACTTTACGAGTTGTAGGTCGTAGGTTCAAACCCGGACAGACGCTTATCTTTGTGTAAATTATTTCATCACCACTGCTCTCAAAACGGTGAAGGAAAAAGTCGTGAGGAAACCGGCATGTTCTAGAACCAAAAATTCGAAGACATGTGACATCTACCAACCCGCACTGGGCCCGCGTGGTGAATTACGGCCCCCTACCTCTCACAGAGAGGAGGCCCAGCAGTGGGAACATTATAGGCTGATTATGTATGTGTAGGTAGATATTGCCCTTGCATGTCACCTACAACTTACTTCGGTACATGTAACAATGGTTCAGTTTGTTTCTAATCATAAAGGATAAACGTTGTCGCGTTCAATTAAAATCTATACTAATATAATAAAGCGGGAGATTTTTTTTTGTTTGAACGCGCTAATCTCTGGAACTACCAGTCCGTTTTGAAAAATTATTTTTGCATTTGATAGCCAGTTCTCCAGGAAGGCTACAGGCTATTATAATCAAGTTACGACCCTTAGGAACCGATCAAAACTTTAACAAAACGAAGTAATAGTGCGGGCGGGCGATGGGGTGGGTTGGGGGAAGAACTTGGGAGGATACAACCTCCCTACCAATCCGTAGCAGAGTCACCGGCCGCCGGAGGGTGCGGAACGATCTCCGGCCGCCTTAGGGAGAGGCCTGCAGGCAACAGACTTGGGGAGTTTGTTACCTGAACAGTGAAAGGCCCGAGACAGCGGCGCGCCGTGTTCCACGCGCGCCTCTTTTAAGGAATTGCAGCCGTAGGCGGCTGCTGAGGGTAACGGGGTCTGCATGAAGTAATGCGGACCAACACCTAGCCGGGGGAGCGTGACGAAATGCGCAAGCACTCCAGCGCCTCGACTAAAGGTAGCAGCAAATCACCGTATGGTTTTAGTCTGTAAGAGTCAGACCCCTCCACCTACCCCAGGATGGAGGACATCCATGAGGATTTCCGACGAAAATGATTCATATTTAGCAGGATCTCTGACAAGTTTGTTTCAGATTTTGGTAAGTAGGTACCTAAGTCTCAGTCACCAACCCCACCCGCAGTAGGGGAGTTAAAACTATTTGGTAGCATAGAGGTACAGTTTTATATACAGGATTATAGTGTTACATTATGCCGATTGAATACTAGTGAAAGCTGCAGGAATTCGGTCTATCTATCCTCTCGTTGCATACCTTCCACCTTCCCACGTTAAGCTTCCTATATACGTGCTTTGAATGTAAAGCGATGTGAATAAATCAAGTTTGGTGTTTTAATAGAAGATGGCTGAAGATGTAATGCGGAACGTGAGGTGCAGCCACGGCACTCGGCACTCGGCGCTGCCGCGACGCCGCACGGGTGGGCGGTGGTCCGGTGAACGACTGGTCGCGATACCAGACAGCCGCATTGTCTCCGCAGTCGTTCAACTCAGTTTCCCACGAGACTGCGAAATGTCCAATGCCAAAACCCAAATACAAATAGCCTAGACGCGTCGCAGACACAGCTAAATCTGTCTCGGCAACAGCGACCGCGCTAATTTAGAAGACTGTGCGTGTAAGATTGTCCGCAGTCATTGTCATGATAGCGTTACGGCTGTAAACTCGTCATGCCGATTTAATAGTATCCATAAAATGTGTTATTTTGAGTTAGTAAACCAGCTTAGCTGCTGAGATGAACGCAAAGCGTAAGAAATCTATCTACCTACTTAGCTGATTAAATACGGCCAGTAAAGCTCTTCTTTGGTTAAGTTAGCAAAATTAATTAACTGGTTTGGGATATTCACATTTAAAAAAATATTGAATTGTCTAAGATGAGAAAAAAGAAAGATATACGAGTAATATTATTTCAATGAATTCATTAAATCATTATGACATACCTATGGCTAAGTAACGTCAGCCAAAATAGTTCGACAAATAATTAATATCGGACTAACTGATCTTGATCCTCCATAGTAGGTTTACTCAAGTGTAGATAGATAACTACAACATATTTATGTAATTATTACTATCGTTTACGTAGCTACTGTACTTTTTAAAGTACAACGTAGTAATGTTGTAGTTTGGCGGCAACCTGGGCGCCATGCGCCAGTGGGCGCACTGGCGATGGCGGAGCGGCGCGGTGCGGCGGCGTGGGCGCCGCGTGACTCACGCCGACATCCGACACGTCCGATCCGTATCCGGAACCACTAACTAGGCACCTATTGCCGTTGCCAGTCAAACGAGCGCACGAGCCTACGCGACACAACAGTCATTTCAATAACCCACATTACCATATACATGACTAATTATATTAATACATATTGTCATGGAAACAAAAATTACCTCGTGTGTCTCATATATGAGCCCGGAGAGGTGCAGGTTATTCAATATTATTTCGGTATTATTGTTTGTTTTTTCATGATAGTTTTGGAGAAAACAGTAAAATATTCTAACTGTAAGTTCAAAAGCTCATTCATAACTATAAGGAGCAAACGGCTAGAGTTGCAGATTTATTAGACGGTGACTTATGGACACCTACGCTGCATAGAGTTATTACAGCTTTATGAATGGACGTATAATTGTTTTTCTTGTGTAGTTCATTCACTCGAATTATTCATATGCTTTATAAATATTTATAATTTGTGTCACGAATAAAAAAATCACTAACGATTATATCCTTCTAATGTTACAATTGAAGGCATCTAAGTTTACATGCTGGTCTGGATACGTTTTAACACCGTTTTCAACGACGGGATTAATTTAATTATTTAATATAATATTATTAATTAATTAATCATTTAAAGGAAAAAGGAAATAGGTAAGTAGTCTTGCGTACCTAAAGAAGTTACTAAATTACATTTCAATACTTCATTTTCAAACTGAAAATAAGTAAACCATTAATATAAATTGCCTTTCAAGAGCATTGTAGGCACAGAATAGACAGTGAGATTTAAATATAAAATTCTTAATATAAAAGTATAGGTACTCAAATAAAGTTCTCGAGAAGATAAAGATCTTCGCACATCGATCTTCCTTCATTGTACTTTCGTTGCAAATAATGACTTCTTTAATTGAATCCGCGCTATTCGATGGGGGATTTTATCTAAATC
This sequence comes from Atethmia centrago, assembly GCA_905333075.3. Taxonomy (NCBI): domain Eukaryota; kingdom Metazoa; phylum Arthropoda; class Insecta; order Lepidoptera; family Noctuidae; genus Atethmia; species Atethmia centrago. Next base: position 21,570,922 of record HG995373.1, on the reverse strand, counting down.
TAGCATATTCATATAAGATTTGGTATGGAGCGATGTGCACGTGAACTCTGGGAGCGTTCCCACGCACCCACCTCCGCACCATTATGTTCTAATCTCTTGTAGTCTCTTTCCATTATTACGAAGCCGTGAAAGTACGCTATTCGTTTTGCAAGTGGGAAGGGTAATAAATTCACATTGCGGAATTCGACTCCAAAGAAAGACTGTAAAGAAAATTAATTAAAGGAAGACAAGCTTTTAAGTAACTTGTCCTGATTATTTTCCTGACCTACACGTGTGTTTAAATATTATTGCTATGTGATATACAGGGTAACGTAAATTGGTTTTAGCGGTGACTGGCACCATGCCCGGGCCGGTGCGCGTACCCGCGATTTCCTGTCGGAACTTCCGGGCGCGGCCACAGTACTTAAAACTTTTGGTGTGGTTTGAATAAATTGATCGATTTATAAAATATCATTAACGTTATTAACATTAATATGTGAGTACCTACTTATAATATAACTGTATCAGTAGCACTGTAGGATAATAACAATACTTAAGTGTTTTAATGTTTTGTATCAGTTTGCGCCCTTGAACACACGGTGCGACCGACGCACTCACTTATCCTGGTCGCAACATGTTCATACACGTCACTGCTAACCTACTACATCTTTGGTACTTATTGAAAATTGACTATTATTAAACTACATCTTATTTTTTTTTTAGACTTCAGTGTGAAATTGGAACAGGTAGTTACAAAATGTCTCCAGAACCAGAAATGCTCCAAATTCCAACAAAAAACTATGGCTTAGGTTGCAAAGATACACACCGTAGGGAAAATTACGTAATAATTATAATCTATCACATAATGCAAATCTGGTAATTCAACTATGTAAATTAAAGTGACGAAATCAATCTGACAGTGACTCAGAAGAGTCTATGATGTACAAATCTATAACAACGTGTTTCAACGTTTAAGAAGTTCATGCATTAAAAGTAATAGTTAGGATGAATGTTAGTATTAGGATGATGTTACTTAGTAGAAGTATTCTAACCTACTTAAGGTTTATTTGGCCAAATCACACTACATATTATTTAGGTTAACTTATTACTCCACAGTTACACTTGGTTTCGTAATTTGTGTCCTATTGATTTCTTGTTTTAATTTTATTTGTCTAATTTTATTGCATAGACCTTGCTTGCTGTCTGACGATCTCGTGTATTATAGACTTTTATCTATGTAGATCAGGTTGTTGAGGACTCTTTACACATGATGCTTGTGATCAAAGCAATAGCGTTTACTATAGTGAAATAATATTAAGTTGAAAGTTACATTTAGGTAGTCTGTTTATCTTTGTTTCATTTTCTATCACTGTTCATGGTTATAACTATCTACCTACTTATAATATTTTAAATTATGTCTTGATAACTTAGACCTATCAAGTTAAAAACGAACTGAAAAAACTTCTTTTAGAATGGTGTTATTAATTATGATGTGATATTATAGTTTTTATTTCTATGCCAATTAATTCAATAATGTTGAAAACAGAAAATAAGTTTAAACGTAAAATCATATTGACTATAAAGATTAATATGATTTTAAAATGAATACTTTATAAGTTTTGAATAACAATTTTCTAACATTCACGGATATCAATTCAATTTCTTTTGTAGCTTTTCTATTTATCCGGAAATCGTGCGACACTGATCATTTCGAATGAATTGTAACGGAGAAATGTAATTTCTGATCACGATTCTGAAATGGGTTAATTTTGGCTATACAATTAAATGGTGAATAGTAAAAAGGTACCTTAAGGCCATTTCAAAACTTAATACTTGAAGTGTCCAATTTATATATTTTGTGAACTTGGGGAGGTATTGCACATAATATAAATGGTTTTTTTTTTATAAAGTTGCACTGAGCTATCTGAGTATGTCGTTTATCATTTATTTTTACAAACAAGTATTAAAGTACTAATTAAAAACTATGTTGTTAATCGAAACTTATAGCTCGCGCCCACTGTGCGTAGCTAGACTACTACCAACGATGTCTAGTCAAATTTATTTGTATAATGTGCAATAATGGCGGTTTCTCTACATATTATATTTTATTTACAGAACCTAGTTTCAGTATTTTACATAAGTAAAAACACGCTTTTCATATTCTTTCTATGCTAGATTAGGTACTTACGCGTAAGTTTAATAAGTAACTGCAGGTAGATTACACAACATTTTTTTAATGTTACTACACAAAAGCTTATACATGACATAAACTTACACAAATACTCAATATTGTGAGTAATAATTAATTAAAGCCATAAGTTTAAACGGATAAGCTATTTTAAACAATTAATATTTTCGATATTTTACTTAAAACTTAAGTTTTACAATTTTCATGCTATTAAAAAAGTGTTTTGAAGTGAAAGATCAAGGCTTGTTAGTCGGTGTATGTTGTCATTTAACAAACATTGTACTAAAAAAAAATAACAAATACTTTAACGAAATGCGAGCGGATAAGTAATTCAATATTCATAAATGTAGCTTGCGATTAAGAGAGATGATAATTTTCAAAGAACATCGTATTTATTAAATTGTATTACTTAATCGTTTTACGTTATCGATTAATGTAAACATAACCTAAAATGCAATTTTTTACCGGTTCAATAATATTTTGGAAGTAGTGTTATGAAATGTATAAATTTGTGTTATTTAATGTTAAAGTACATATTATTCAATAATGATAACAATTCTAAAGGACTTACCCATCATTTTCCTGAAGTGTGTATCCCCACTTCAAAACTATTATTTTCTTCTTTAATAAATAAAAAATGCATTCACGACACTAAAAGTCACAAAGTTTGTATGTGTGAGGTAGATAATTGTTTATTTTGTTAAGTTTACGTATACGTTTATGAAGACGCGTGCGGAATCAGCTGTGCTGAGAGCGCAGAGCGACACTAGCTACTCTTCACAGCGCTCCTTACAGACTGACGTTTCGTTCCGTAGTTGCGTTTCGTTTTCGTCCGGTTGTCGAATGCAGTGGTATTTTTTTTGCGGTTTGGGCTGGGTGGTGGCTAGGTATGTACCTACTGCATTGTTGTATTTCTAAAGGGGTGGTTCCATTTCCGAGCGGAATAAATATATTTTTTATCTGTGTAAGTATTGAATTTTTGCATTGTTCCTTCCGGTTTTACTTAGAATTCAGATAATAATTAAGATTTGTTCTAAGTAAAACTACACAGTCTTACTTACTTTAGGAAACCTACACAGGTTTTCTATCTATATTTAGGCTACGAAGGCCCTAGATGTATGTCTGCACTAATTATACCTACTAATAGGCTTTAGGTAGGAACTGTAGCTAAACTAAACTCATGTAACACCATCTCTAAATAAAAACACATAACTAAACAAGTTGGCGTCAACATTGTGACCACCCACCATAATCGTTCAGTTAGTTATTTAGGTATTTCTTTGATCACACTACTAAATCTATATGTTATGCCTTAATTAGGCAATGGTGCCGATTCCCTTGTTCACAAACTAAACTAAATTTAAGTTCAGTGCATCTTTTTCTTTCTATTTCATTAAGAAAAGGACAGAAGACAAATTTTAGTTTAGTCCTGTCAGATTAATCAGTGCTTGAAGTAAATTGACGTAATTTTAGTAGGCAAGTTTTTAATCACGTCTAAACTTCTATAGAGTAGTGACAGGCGCTGATTAATTTGACAGGACTAAACTAAAATGTATCTTCTGTCCTCTTCTTAATGAAATAGAAAGAAAAAGATGCACTGAACTTAAATTTAGTTTAGTTTGTGAACAAGGGAATCGGCGCCATTGGGTAGGTACTTAATTAAGAGCAGCCAAGTACGTTACTAGAAGGGGTAGTCGTCCACTAAATTCAGATAAGAAGACCTTAGAAGGAAATCCTTCAGGACTTTAAAGATTTGGTTTTTATAACGTGACGTGATCACGTGACTCATGCCCAAAGAATACCTTAGAATATTAGATATTTGTAAGGAGCACCTATCTTAACAAAAATATATTATTAAATATTGTGCAGGGATACTTAAGGGGACTACAGGACCTAAACGCAAATTTTATAAGTTTTATAATGCCTTAAAGTATATGATCCACTGCAGTAAACAAAATCAGAAAATATATGATATTCTTCAGGATATATGCTAGGTAGATAGTGTGTTGAAAACATAGTACAACTAATTTGATACGATAGAAAAAAATCACATAGATACCTCTAAAAATTTCTTTTAACGATTAAAAACCATACTAATATACATGCAATCATTCTGATTTTTTGTCAGATTATTCTACAAGCAACATATTAGCATAATAGTGTTTAATTTTTTTTTATAAAATCTATAGCTTTTTTGTAAATCGATAACTGCTTCATATTTTGCAATAAATTACCAGCGTTGTGTCATCGCGCTTCTCTTTCTTTTCTATGCAGTCCGACAGTGACCGCGCTTTAGGTGTTGTCGGCCTCTTAAAATAAAAACAAACGGGACCTCCTTTTGTTTTACAGCTATAGCTCCCCTGCACACCTGCTGACCAAATGCCAGAATTGATAACAATTACTGGTTATGTCTTTAATCTAATACATTTTATTATTTTATGCAGCTTTACTAGGAAATCTTTTACAGATGTGCACCTTTGGATAGACTAATTGCTTTGGAAAATAATTCTAAACAAAACTATTACTAAGTTTATATTTTAGTCTCAGACGTTTTTAAAGTTTACTAAACTGAAACAAACAGATTAGATAGATCATAAAAAAATAACTGCTAATGGATTAAATTGTTAACTTAGCAAATTGTTAGGTAGATGAATTAATTATGAATAGTGAATGAGAAGGTACCTATTGTATTTTAGATCTAACAGCATAGGTACCTGTCTAGATGTTGAATGAAAATTGGCTTAAAAATTGAGATTAGATCTAAGTATTTTACAAAATGTTTTTTTAATACTGAAGATATCATAGGCTGTAGCCATGTGACTTTATAAATAAATAAATAAACAATTAACTAGGAAAAAATAGCAACACGTCACAACTGAAAATAAAAAAAACTTAGCAGATGGTTCTCCAAGTCCCGTAGTCCTGTCATAATGACATTTTACGCTCATTGGGTTCGTTCGACCTGAAACTTTACGGTCTCGATACGTCAACACATTGACTGTTGTCGATACGTACAACAATGACAGGTGGACGTCAGTCGTCACTACAGAGGGATCTGCTAATTTGCCCAATATTTATTTGCAAGATGCCGCCGACACAAATCGAGGGTCATTTTAATGGACCATTTGGCGTTGAGCGGCATCTTTGATCATTATTTTGCTTACTAATAAGCTAATAGATTATATTTGATTTACACAGAAACTGATCTGTGTTTGTATCATAGAAGATTTGTATGTGGTTACAGAATGGTATAAGTACAGGCGCACATCAAGTTACTACAAACTGTCAATTTTTTCTCATTAGATTTTGAACGTAACTTTCAACATTTTAAACTTGAAAATGATTTGGAAAAATTTGACAGTTTGTGGTAACTTGTTGTGCTGGCGACAACGAAAACACCTAGGTAGGTTTCTTGGTACTTGGTAATTAATTGTTAAGCAAATTGACACCCTACGTCAATTTGCCGAGTCATAGCTGTTTCATACAGTTTTCAAAGAATGACACTTTCTTAACTAGCAGGACAACAGTCGACAGACAGAGCATGCATGTTTATATTTAAATCAAGAAACTAACAATTAATACACCACCAAAACAAAACGTGTTTTTAGTTTAGGTATATTTTCTTGCATAAAATGTTAAACTGTTTATCTAAAAGCATTAAGGCTCCTACATACTGGCGCGACTTGTCGCGCGACGCGACGAGACACAAAGACACCGCGTGTAGCGCTACAAGCGGTGCCTTTGTGTCGCGACGCGTCGCGCAACAAGTCGCGCCAGTATGTAGGAGCCTTTAGACCGTACCTTATATTAAAAAAAAATGATAATATATGCAAGTATTAACTACTTGCATATATTTATTTGGAAGAAACAAAGGGTAGATCTGTGTAGGTTTTGGGTAGGTACCGAGTGTCATAAAACGTACATCAAGTCGCATTAATTAAGGGTCACCCCAAGTTCAACTTTTCAAGTAGATTATTCGTCAAAATTACCTACTTAACGACCCTGGCATATGGTGCGCCAGCCATGACCGCGGCTGTTGTATTATCAAAAATTTGTTAATTCCACTCAAAACAGCCAGTCATCCCGGCTGCTACCTACGATGTTTTATCCCTCGTATAGTGAAACCAGTCCCTATCCCAAGCCATTGTAAAAAAAAACCTTTGCGTAATTGGCCGATAAAAAAATACACACATGTCAAAACTTCTAATTCCAATTTTGAATTTTCACACTTGCATGCCAAAAGAAAAATAAATCTCAACGTGTGATGTAAGTGATGCAACAGATTTTCGTTTCCTATTTGAAATGGTCCTTTTCTGTATGTTTGTTTAGTAATGTACACGACGAAAGTCTTGCGTGTAAGTTTAATGCACAGATATTAAAAATATGAGGCAACGGTCTGTAAGAAGCCTATTTCTTAATATTGTGCAACGTTTTTTTCCAATATGCAATATTTTCCAATGCCTGCCTTTCTTACAAATTCAGTTGCAATAACATTTTCCTTGATAATGTTATAACTAGGACGACGTTGAACATCTGTGTTTGAACTGTTTAACTGGAGTCCAACTGGATGCGGTTAGCGAAAGCGCAGGTGTTTTACAAACGGCCAATATTTAAAGAGGATATCAGGGAATAGCATCGTTCATCTTACCGCCGCCGCCGTCTCATAATTTGGACAAATCGATTTAGATCGAGCGGCGCGTTTGTTCGATGATTTAGTAGCACAGACAAATTGGGCCTTCCACAGCGATCCATGACCGATACACTGCGTATGCGCACGGCACGTAATGTGGATGTTGAAGCGGTTACCAATTACAAGGACTTGAAAGTAAACGATCCGTAATTTCGTTCATTCAATCTGGCGCAGTCAATTATTAAAGTCATCCCAGAACATATTATAGGTAGGTACTTACTCATGCAATGCATAGCTTGAACGTTGGAGCCGTTTTAAGAAATGAAGCGAAATATAATTTCTGACGGTTAGGAAAGAACTCACAACAATAAACTAAATAGGTCCTATGTGTTATCTTTTCGCCATCGATCGCCAATCAGTACCAATGATGATTATTCAATGGAATTTAAGGAGGCTGATGGTTCTCTAGCAAGAGAAAAAAAAACAAAATTAAATGTTCCTGGATATGACTGTTAACTATTCAGTCAGATCTATTCACAATCGAGACAACATGCAAAAAAGAGTCTAATTTTATCTTTCATTAGTCTCAACAATACAATGATCTTTATCAAAGTCTACCAAATTGTTTATTATTATACCTACTGAATTGTTTGAGCACATAATCTGCAGTACCTAGGTAAAGTGATTCAGTTAATTGTATTTTTGGCTCTGATTCAGCGATTCTGTATCTAGGGCCCGTAAGCCCGTTACTCTGTTCCTCACCGTAATTTAATTGCATTTCCTAGAACCGAAATCAGAGCAGTTTACGAAATCACTGTTTCGACTCATTGTATCATAAATCTGCTTCTAAATCATCAGTGTAACAATTGACTAATTCCGAGATAGTAAGACTGATACAGAGATGTGTTTCGACGGCGCCAATGCCGTGATTCACTTACGTAGGTGATTCATTAATATTACACGGTGTTACACACGTCCAGCGCGCATCGTCGTGAGTCAAAAGCAGGCGGGGTCGTCTCATTGGGTAAACTTAGGAATGCCTACGGGGGCTAGACCTATGTTGCCATGTTCACCTCTATTATGTGAGACCTAAAAACTTCGGTCTTCAATGATGACGTTTTCAAGGATGGCAACATAACATAAACTAAAAAGGTTCATAAATGTTAAAAAGCTACCATTTGGTAGTTTTATCTACATTTTTGTTTTATTTGTTAACCAACAAGTTAGCCGATTTATTATTTCGGTTAATGTAATCAATGTTCATATTATTAAAATTGTATAAATAAAAATATAATGTATGTATAATATAATAGATATACGCTCTTATAGCCTAAGTTTGAACTTATAAATAGACAAAAGAGTTATCCAATCCTGCCAATACAGAAATAAATAATTAATTTAATTTACTGCAACGCTTCGGGCAGAGCGCGGAGGCTACTTATTTTCTAAAATTAATTTAATAAAATTTAGTGGGTAAGATTTTGTTAAATACACCTGGCAGCCCCAGTTCACAAGAAAAATGTCTGCCGGCGTAAGCGTATGATAATCTAGGAACGTAATTATTTACTTTAGATGTTATTTCTTGTGAATTCTCTTTTTGCAACGTTAAGTGTTATCCTCACCATTAACGATGTTGAGTTGGACTTTTACAAATCAACCACTAACTTATGATTTTGTTGTTCAAAGTTTTCTACAAGCAAGAATACATTTTCTCCTATTACTTTAGATGTTATTTCTTGTGAATTCTCTTTTTGCAACGATAAGTGTTATTCTCACCATTAACGACGTTTAGTAGTCTTTGACTTTTAAAAATCAACCACTAACTTATGATTTTGTTGTTCAAAGTATTCAACAAGCAAGAATACATTTTCTCGTATTTACCTTTTTATGTTAATTTCATCAATAGGGCTGCTTGACCACCAAAGCGGAGCTGGAAAATTGTTACCTGTGCAATTGCACAATAATTTAACATCGGTTACAGTTTCCCAGTTCTGCTTTCGTGGACAGGCTTGTATATAAGTATCTCAAAGAAATGCGATTTTGAATATCCCGCTTTCGCGAGTTTTCGGGGGCATCCACCAGGAGGCGCCAAAAACCGTACCATTTTATTTGTTCGTAGTTGTCATTCTTCTCCCTAGAGTAAATATGTTCCTTGGTCAAAAGTGCATGTTGTCTATGATTATAGTGTATGCGTGTGAGTGACCGACCTTGTAAACATCGCTGAAAAATGTGTGCTGTGTTCTTGAACAGCTGGGTTTCGGCTCGCGTTAGGTGACTCGCATGTGTTCCATATATCAGCTGTAGTTTTTTTTCATTGCTATTCGTGTTGTAACTAGTTTAGATTTTGTTTATTTCAAGGAAATTGTGTTTTATTTTGATTTTATGTTAGTCATGTATTAACACGAGAGCTTTTGTGACTTAATATTATTCAAATAAGATTTTTTTCTTATTAGAAATGATTCGCGAGTTAAATAGTTAATAGGGGTTGAGTATGTGCGTGACCTGGCCTAGTTGTGTTCAAATATTTTATAGCGGTAGTATGTATTTCCATTTAGGACTTCTACAGGGCGTTAGCCTGGTGGCATTAGCCTACTTTACTGACAATGCGGACACTTGAAAAATGTGGGCGTTTCGGCTTTATACTTTGCTTTATTAATGTAATTGATCGAAGTATTTAATTCCGCGAATCTGGGGCAAATCAACATTAAATGTATTTTCGTCGCGTCACTGTAGGCGTTTTATCCCTAATCTCAGTCCTTAATTTGTGGTATTGATTTAATCATGTCACCTACTTACCTATAATTTAAAAAATGACTAGTTATTTGTTTTTAAAGCTATGTTTGTTCAGGAAGGTTTGTTTAGGGTTCCGTAGTAAACAACGAACCCTTATAGTTTCGCCATGTCCGTCTGTCTGTCTGCCTGTCTGTCCGGGCTTAGCTTAGAAACTCTTATAACTAGAAAACTATAATTTGGCATGGGTATACATATTAATCGCGCCGACAAAGCGGTAAAATAAAATCATGAAAACAAAGATTGTAGGGTACTTCACTTGCGCGAGTTGCGCGTATTGTGGGGATGATATTTTTTTTCTCATCTATCCCCTGTTGTGGGTTTTTTTTTTTTGGATGGGAAATCATCAAATAACTTCTCCCGCTCTGAGCGGAGACTCTCCGGAGCGAGAGAAGTTATTTGATGATTTGGTGTGTCAGACTCTTACTGACTAAAATTCACCCGTATTCCTTCCTGTAGCCTGTGTTGTCAGGGGCCTCGGTGACCCTTTAGTACCTTCCTGCGACCCCGGCAGGCATCGGCCCTGGTGGACCCCTACATTTGTGCTGACGACATCTTTTTGAGGTGCGCGTGGAATACGACGTGCCGTCGACCCGGGCCTGGTCCTTACCGGACGGTGAGCTACCCATTGCTCACCATCCGCAAGCCCGCGCCTACGGTCGCGGTGGCCGGAAATCCGCCCAGGATTCCCGACGCAACGTGTGGGATATCGTTGGATAGGCCGTTCAAAAATATTGCGGGTCTGTGAAAATCCATTTTCGATTTAGGGATTCCTTTACGTAATATTAAGCTCATTTTTGTTAGAGCCAAGTGGGGGGACACTTGGCTCTAACAAAATGAGTACTTTGCCAGCTACATAGCCCCCTGCCAGCAACATGGTTGTTTTTGGTTATGTGAAAAAAAAATCATGACAGTAGTACATACAACGAAATTAAAAGGAAAACTATCCCAGCTAAGTATGCTTTACAAGTTAACGAGTAATAGTCGGCCAACTTATTTCATAAAGTATTTTACTACAATAATAAAATTTTCTAAAATCTATATAAATACAATTTGTAACTAATTAATTAATAAAAATAACAAAATTATCAACAACAAATTATCAGTAACAACTTACATTTGCAGTTGGAGAATTGACCGTGACGTAGGTATATCGATGTAAGGGAGAACATGTTTTTCAACTACAATTTTAGGTATTTTTTAGGGTAAATTCATCCCAACTACGGAACCCTTCATTGTGCGTGGTCCGACATGCACTTGGCCGGTTTTTTTGCATCGCATACCTGATTGTTCCTAATTGAGTTCATGGAAATTATGAATTTTGTTTTAGGTGCTCCTAGGGAAGTTGAACAACATGCCTGGGAGAGGGTTACCATCAAAGTGCAACGTTCTCGACACGCAACCGGTCAGAACCCTGGCGCGATATGATATGAGTGCTTGAGTGGTCATAACGCCATCGTTCTGTTTTCCCAAAACTAAATTTGCATTCGAAATTGGAACGCGAATGGCACGAGCGCCTCGGGCGGCGCGCTACCGAGCACACAATACACGCGCTCACGCTGGTTTTTTGCAATTTTCATAATTCCACATTACCTTCATTTAGGTAGTTAAATTATTTTTTTATGGTGAAAAATAAACTAGAACTGCATGCAACGCTACAATCAAAGGAAATGAGCATTTATTCGGAATTGTTATTGTACCTACCGATGTTTCGGCTCTACCTTTTTTAACATTACTAAAGTACTACTAATATTTAATGATGAAGTATATATAAGATATTTTTCCGGAGAAGACTTTAACTCTTCTTTAGCGGTGACTCAAATCATAAGCAAGAAGATAAATATAACTCCATTTAGTGAACTGTCCCCTTAGGGTGGGTCGTCTTTGGCGTCAAAATCATTAGTTATGGGGCAGTTTATCGAAGTTTGCGTGCGGTCGCTCCAAGCAACGCAGTGTCAACTTAAAAAAAAAAAAACAAACAAACGTTTGTCGTATTTCAGAGCGGAATTTCATATATTATTTCTATTTTCAGATGTTCAGTATGTTATTTTATTAAGGCTTGGGTTTCAAAATGACGGCCGTCAAAAATAACTTGCGAAATGCAAACAAATTGTACGAAACTTTACCTTCGGCTTCGGAAACATTCGTAAAATGTGTTCGTAAAGATGCATAGACATCATTGGACGGTAGCAAACTTTTGGATTTGGATTGCCTTTTGTTTATTTTTACTTACTTTGAAGCTCAAGTGTCTCATAGGTCTATCTAAATTGTGACATCTTAAAATTTATTAGTATGCGTTACACATACAAGGGAATTTTGAAGGCAGAGCTGAAAACATCAAAGTGTCCCAACATAAAAGTCTGGCTTATGAATTGCAAGCATAAATAAAGGCTCGGGAGCAGGCAGGCGCGACGCGACACCAACGACGCGGCGCGACGCGATTCTGGTAGAACAATTTGCCATACAATTTTCAAAGAAATTGTTCTACTAGAGTTAGGTACGTAGCGCTGTCGCGTTGCGCCCCGCCTTGAATTGTGTGGAGATAGGTCATCATCTGCCTAGCCTTTTCCCAAATACTTTGGGGTCGGCTTCCAGTCTAACCGGATGCAGCTGAATACTAGTATTTTACATGGAGCGACTGCCTATCTGAGCTCCACAACCCAGTTACTGGGTAACACGATACCCCTTGGTAAGACTGGTTGTCAGACTTTCGGGTTTCTGACGACCCGTAACGACTGTCAAAGATCCACGGATGACAGCCGGGACCAACGGCTTAACGTGCTTTCCGTTTGCCATGGACATCTTTCGATTGTAGGTTGTCCTATATATATTAGTCGTAGTATCGTCTTGCGATATTATTCATATGATATACTTCTTCATATCGATACTTTTCTTTATAAGTCCGGAATATAACATTTATGTGATATTTTAAGTAGTTTAATGAAATACATTAAGTACATACTATTATTTATTTAGTAATATAATAAACACAAGATAATTAAGCCTTAACAAATAACTTTTCTGAAACTGATCTTTTTCTTACATAATAAATTAGCTTTAGAAAGGTTCCCCAAAAACAGTTATTGCTCAAAATATCGCGTTCACAAATTAGGTATATACCGCCTACCTGCGCGATTCGATTCGATATAACTGCTTTTCTACCGATACCGAGTATGTATCGAAAGAATTTATTCGATACTAAAATGATTTGGTACCTAAACAAAAGCATCGAGTAGGTACTTAGATGTATTTACTTACTTGTATCGAATCATCCCTAATTCTATGTATGGACCTACACATTCACCTATGTAGACTCTGGCAAACATTACCTATATAAGTAGGTATAGTATGTGACTGGTAAAGAAGTGCCGAAGCGATCATTTTTTACGCTCAGGAGTGTCGATAGTCGGTAGCCGATGGGCAAGTATGTATAACGAGGCAATTTGTATCAATGCGCAGATCAGCGGTCATAAGAAATTTCAAAGCTGCCGCCGCACCTGCTTATCCGTAAATATCGCTTAATAGCACTTCCATTCAAATACTGAACGATCAATTGAAGGTTTTAACGTACTAATTTTAGCGCACATTCTTGATTAAATCCGTTACTGGCATAAAAGACGTTTTGGAATAAACACCATAATTTTCAGCGGCAAACCGCGGAATGTGCGGCGCGCGCGGCAGTTACAGTGCAGCTTAAGAAAATTATTTTTTATGAAAGTTATGCAACAGAGGGCGGGTTACACACTGGACAATGTTTAAAGACGAGGTTTGTTAACTGACTAAGTGTACCTTGATAACTAATGTCTTTCAAATATACTAGTGACCCGCCCCTGCTTCGCACGGTTTTTACAATTATCTAGATCTTTTTATTGTATTTAATCAGCCTACAATGTTCCCACTGCTGAGACACAGGCCTCCTCTTTCTGGAAGAGGGAGTCGGCCGTAATCCACCACGCGCGCCCAGTGCGGGTTGGTGGATATCACGTCTTCGAATTTATGTTTCTAGGCCATGCGGGTTTCCTCACGATGTTTTCCTTCACCGTTGTGAGAGCAGTGGTGATGAAATAAATTACACAAAGTGAACCGCCTGTCCGACCCGCCCCTCCTTCGCATGGTTTTTACAAATCGAGATCTCTTTATTATATCTAAGTTTAATTATTAATTTATTTTATACATAAAGCTTTCGGATCAAATTCTCTAGATGATGGTGAAAACCGCATCAAAATCGGTTGCGTAGTTTAGTAGAACAACGCGGTCACGCAGCAGACACGATAAGAGACTTTAAGGCGCAGATACATATATGATTTTAGTGACTTTTACAACCTCTTATTATGCCTTCATATAATGCAAGTTATAAAAAAGTTGTTAAACTAGAATGCATACATATCAATTCTATATGTGAATGTTTAAGTATTGTAGTAAAATACTTTATGAAATAGATTCAGGAACTGGGTCTACCCGAAGCATAAAAAACGATAGTACTTTCAAACTACTTAAGATATTTTCATGAGTTTTTTTTGTATGAACAGACTATTTTATTATCTATAATTATATCTGTGATTTTTTCAAATACTTATTCATATTTTCGTAAGTGAAAATAAATATTACATATGAAACCGAACGGCGTCGACGCGCGGCGCGGGAGCGAGATGCACATTAAATGTATGGTCAAGGTCAACGGCGATTACCCGACCCTTAATCTATAAAATGTATAGATCTGCAGCGTGTATCAGAAACGTGTGGTCATATTTAAGTGTGGTACAGACCATCAAACTGAACCACTTTCTCCATGGGACCTACATCGTAATCGCGAAAAAAATATCTGCCAAAATAATCACATTTGGATCGAGTATTGAAGTTTTGTAGGGGACGGCTGATTATTTTTAGTTAGATTAGTTCCATGGAGGATGTAAACGTACGTGATCCTAAACATCTAAACAGCATAGATTAATCTAGTTCTGTGTGTTTAGTCAGCAGCGGGGCATCCATAACACGGGATTGTTCCCGGTCACAATAGACCAGACGCGACCGTTTACATTACCAGTACCACTCAACCACTGACGACCCGATGATTGGCTGCTTTCAATAGACAATGACATGTGTCTCACTATTCATAAACACGATTGTTACCGAAAGAGATTCGGAATTTGTTTTTGTTTTTCTCGTTTATATGATTTCCAAAAGACTTTGAATGCGATGTGTGTGTCATGTTCTTAAATGTTTATTATATTTATGTATTTTTATCTTCTTAACTATAGCAAATGTGACTCAGACTCCACATTTTTCACCTTTATTACGATAGTATTTACGTGTGTTAATATCTACTTACCTATAAACCAATTTTATAGTCTGTGCTATAAATAAATTAACACCAAGGACCTTGTTATGTAGTACATACTATTTCCATGGTTTACACACTGTTTGTAAAGACCACCTCTAAAAAATCCGTGTCACATGCAAAATCATTAAAAAAAATTGTGTGCATATGCATAAAGAATGGACTGAGCGTTAGTCTCACAAAAGTGACCACTCTCTAGAAAGAGACAAAGCGACTGTGCGGCCAATACCTGTCTCTTTTCTGCAAGCCTGTAATTAAAAGGCGCAGTGTTCCAATTTTAATTAATAGGAAAAACATTGAAAATTACCGTGACTGAAAAGTAGTTATTTCATATTCATTGTGTTTTATGTTTTATTCTCATTATTATTTCTAGTCTGTACTGGCTTATGTTCGAGAATGAAAGATATCATTTTATCGCTATTATATTTTTCATCACAATAGAAATTGAAAAACCCGAAATTAAGAATAATAAAAACATTTTTTTTATAATATTAATCATAGAAACATTATTTTTGCTCTTTTAAGGCGAACTAAGTTTTGCTGGCAATATTTTATTGATTATAAATAAATGTATCGATTAAATTAATAATATCTTACAAGCATGAAAGTAGAAGACCGCGAATCATATTTAGATCAACATACAACCTGGTACCTGATACAGACCTGCAAATTGCAAAAACCTTACAAAAATTTGAATTTCGCGGGCAATCCTGCCTGATGCTTTAATTTTCTGTACACATGTGTTTATTTCTAAAACGGCATTAAAAAAATTAAGTATAAATAAAATGGAAAGTGGTGTAACAAAAGAGCTTTTTATTTTGTTAGATATACGTTAGATAGTATCGCAAAGTGTGCCTCGGGTACAACAAAAGGTCTTTTATAAAGAATATTGTTTAAAAATGTGTCGTCAAATTGGTTTTTAGGCTGAGAGCTTATTAAACATAAAAAAGCAATTTTTAAAATTATTGTGTAATGCGTGAATTTATAGTTTTATAAAATTTATGTTTGGGTAGTTCAACGTTGGACTTTATAGACATGCACCTATGAGGATTTTTTAAACAACCAAGATTAATTTATGTATATTTAATATATAAAGGCTTACCAACTAAATACATACACAGCATTCATCCACAGTCTTTGTCATAATGATAGATTTCGCATGTAACTAAATTATAGGAAAGCACTTTTAATTAAAAGTACTTGTACATCATACAAAATAAAATATGTTTGAATTATTTTAAAATGTCATGCATATAGTTTTAATAAATATCTAACAATAATAAACTAATAAAAAATTTTTGATTAGGTTTTAATTTTTAATAGAAACTGACATAGCCAATAATATTTGTAACGTAGACGTTACGTCGCGCCTACGCCGCGAAGCCGCGCGTAGCATCGCGTAGCTGCCCGTAGCTGCGCGTAGCCACGCGGAGGCATAGACGTTTTACTTATTAAATTAAACAGTTACGTACCTACTTTAATAATAATTCAATGTGCTTCGCCTACCTTTAAATTGTGCCGAGCCAAAACTGGTAAAGCATCGAGTTTTTTTTACAAATAAATCGCTAGTTACGATCCCAAAGTCGTAGCCTTAGAAATCGGTTTCTCTATGCAAATGCGTATCTCGTGCCCGCGACAGGTGACGTGCGGCACCCTTAATTGTTTTTTGTAATAATATTCAAATATTATGACGTTTTTTCTTTGAGTTTTTGTGTTAGTCTCTGGCGCGGGTGGCGTACCAGGTGGTCCAGAAAAAAAAAACAATTTCTTTCGCCGTAACAGCCGTTGCTAAGCTTAGGCTAATTCAGTTATCGCTATGTATTATAAACATAGCATTTGTGTATTGAGATAATTCATCAATCAATCGCTATTATTTTTATTTCTTTATATTAGTCAGTTTGTGATTATCCAATAAAAAAATGAAAATGTTTTTCTCGTGAAATCCTCACAGGAAAATTCTGTTGACATCACAATCTTTGAATAGAGTTAATGAAACTTCTTTGTCAACAAAAAATATTTTCTGATTGCTGTTACGTTCTCCATGAAAAACAAGAAAATTGCCAAAACAGGATAATTTCATAATTTACTGAATAGCGGCTATTTCAAAACTCCAAAATTAGGTATATGTCCGACTGAAAATGATTGCTGATGCAAAAACGTTCATGTTATTTATTTGTTGAACTACAACGTAGGTACAGGTTTTTGATAAACATGCTACATACATAGGAACACAAAACAGAAAAAAAAACCGGCCAAGTGCGTGTCGGACCATTCACAATGAAGGGTTCCGTGGTTGAGATGAATTTATCCCAAGAACAAACTTAACGTTGTGATTGAAAAGCATGTTCCCCTATACAATCCAACTGGAAATGTTTGTACGCACATATTGAGAGATTTAGTTAGTTAGTTAAGTTATTTTAACACCATTGACTTCATATAGATTTTCCTGTAATTTATAAGTAACGAACTATTTTCTGTAATTTTTGCAAAATTTTTGTCAGTATTTTTGGAGACATTGGTAATTTTTTATATATTTTCCTAAATAACTGTATAAAAAAATTGAGACCCTCATAACAAGCCCATTTAGTTGATATGTCACACGGAACAGTATTTAAAACTCTCTAATTTTGCCCCCCAAAAATGTCATATTAAAAGAATAATTTATCGATGGGTCACGGAAATTCACATTTAATTTTGTACCAAAGGCTAACGGCAGACTTGTATGGGAATTTCGTACCGTTAATAAAATTTCGTGTTTTGGGATATGATAGACAAGCTCTTTTTAAATTCTTGGATTTTTCTAAGAAGGGGACTTCATCTAAGAAGGGGGCAGGTCGGGTAATACCCTCATGGCGAGTATAGCTTAAATACTCACTTATCTGCGTTTCCTTTACAAATAAATTACGTATAGTTATTAAAATCTTTTTTTTATATTAATAATTAATCCGAACTTCTAAAAATAGTACACTTTCATGAAAATACGAGTAAATGGCTTAATTGCCTTAATATGTGGTACAAATTCTATAACAAAACAACAACAAAAAGTAAGCGGTACGAAATCTGCTGTTCACCTTTCAACTTAATCGGTCCAGTAGATTCGGAGCAAATCGGCTGTGACAGACGGACAGACAGACAGACAGAGACACAAGTGATCCTATAAGGGTTCCGTTTTTCCTTTGAGGTACGGAACCCTAAAAAGTAATAAAAAATTAGGTTCGTCGATTTCGCCAACAGCTGTTGTGTGTTTATTGCCAAAAAAACGGATGATTTTTACGAAGATCCAAACGTGCAAGTGTTCTGTGTTTAAAAAAATACTTTTTATACCTAACAAGTAGGTACTTAGTAATATGAAACTGTGACACATCAAAAAATAAATTTCGTGTAACATTGATTTATGTTTATAACTACTAATTATCTGTTAAATAACGTGACGAGCGCCATAAATTAGGAAACAAGAACGCATGACGTTCAGAACGGAAGCAGAGCATTATTTATTCAAATCTGTTTGATTAGGATCCGTTTTAATACGGACTGTTATTCCTACAATTTTATCGTCGGATCGTCGAAAAAGTTGAAAAGGCTTCGAGAGGCGTTTGGCGCTTGGCGTGTGCGCTTGGCGTGCAGCCCTCGACGCTTGCGCACCTGCCGTACAATTATCTGGTCATTAGTCGGCACGGAACCCGCAGAGACCCGAAATTAGTGTGTGCAACTCTAAAACCCCTACAATATGTTATCAAATAGGAAGTAGGGTTAAACGAAATTGCTTTGTTAATTTTAAGCTTATTTCCTAAAGTTTCTAACAGTTTTGAGAATACTAGCGTCTTTGCAGAAAAGACCAACTTTTAGAGGAGATGGACGTCACTGTGTTCAAACTGTTCTACTCACCTGGACCGTGCAAATAGTAAGGCTTTTTGGCCAGCAGACGATCATGATGCGTGGTCAAAACCTAAGTACTTTAGATAGCGAAGCTACGAAGTATTTATTTGGGGTATAAAAATAGATTTTTATCTTGTAATTGCAGGTCTGGTGTTGAATCCTTCATTAGGGGCGTGCTGCGGCGGGCGGGGTGGCGGGGGTGGCGGGGTCTGGGGTCGTATAAGTGTGAGGACACAATGGGCGCCCCCCGCGGTATTGTGCGCTAATGTATGCGCGTGCGGTGTCGCCGACAGCGGCCGCGGAGCCACAACACAAACATTTCAACGCATCTAATTTATTGTCGTGTCGCACCGAACCTCGGCACGCAAAAAATATTGTATTTAAGGTGCAGTGCTGCTACGGTAAAAGCCGCAACCCTTTTTACCTGACTGCGCGACGCAAAGGAGGGTAATGTGTTTATTCGCCTATATATTACTAATGTATCGTGTATGGGTATCGTGTTACCCAGTAAATGGGTTGTGGTCAGATAGGCAGTCGCTCCATGTGAAATACTGGTATTCAGCTGAATCCGGTTATACTGGAAGCCGACCCCAACATAATTGGGAAAAGGCTGGGCATATGATGATATTATTAATGTATGTACATACATAAACCAACAGGAACCAACATACATATGTTGGTTCCTTTGTGGCGTTCTAGAGACCAAATGCTTCGGCCGATTTTGATGATTCTTTCGTCAATCGATTTGTCTTAATCTTGTGATTGACACTACAAACATGACAGTAATCAACATCCAATATGGCGACAACCAGACGCCATAATGTGAAAAAAAAGACAAACTATGTCAAGTGTATCATTGAATAGGTATTTGAAAATCATCAGGTTTCTCTAATCATTTTTCATTTTTATCTCTTTTTTTAATGTTCATTTTTAGGGTTCCGTACCCTTATAGTTTCGGCATCTCTGTCTGTCTGTCTGGCCGCGGCTTAGCTCAGAGACTCTTAGTACCTACTAGAAAGCTGTTATTTGGTATGAGTATACATATTAATCACGCCGACAGCGTGGTAAAATAAAATCATGAAAAAAATATTGTAAGGAGGTATCCCTCGCACGTAAAGTGGGGATGATATATTTTGTTTTCGTCTATCCCATGGTGTGGGGTATCGTTGGATAGGCCGTTCATATATATTGGGGGTCTGTGAACACCATTTCATTCAATTCAAGGATCTGCTTGCGTAATATTAAGCTTTAAAATGCACATTTTTTAATAGAGTCAAGAGTCCCCCCCTGCCAGCTAAATGGTTATTTATGGAGATGTGAAAAAAAATCATGGCAGTACCTAGTACCTATATATAACAAAGTTAAAAATGAAACTATCAGAGCTAAGTAGGCTTTACAACTTACTGAGTAATAGTCGACAAACTTACATTTGCAGTTGGAGAATTGACCGTGACGTTTGTATTTATTTGTACTGGATTTGATAAATGATGTTCTTCATTCAACGCAAAACCAAGGACCAAACGATGATCTACCCAGCCATAACCTAAATATTGGACAAAGACTTGTTAAGATTAATCTTTGGACTTATTTTTTCCCCAAATGCTATCGCATGTTACTGGACATGCAAGTTCTGTTTGCTTATTACAAAAGTATACTTACTAAGCAACTGTTGTATGCTATCTCGGGGCCTGAAAAAAACCCTAAATTATGTTGTTAAAATTAAATCTTATCATATTTTTATTATCTACACAATAATGTGTCGTGTGTCTCCACAACAGAACGAGGTCTTAAACAAAATTGAATATAAAATCTCGACGAAGGATGACTCAGTCGTTGAAAGCAATTTTGAATATTATAATATGTAAACTAGTTGTCGTTCGGTGGAGTTGTCTGTTCTGCCTCTATACAATTAGTGACATTTATTAGTACAACGATTGTGTACGGGCGGGGAGGTGACATTCTGTATAATTCATTGTATCGCATTCGTAACAAGGCACTTATAAATTACAATTAAGTATCGGCAGGAGAATACGGCCACAGTCGTTACGGGCTGTCAGAAGCCCAAAAGTGGTGGTATAAAATCAGTTGGTGTTGTAGGGATACAAAAGTTAATTGCAAAGGTCAAATGGGATTCACTTCATCCACAATTCCACATTATGATTTTCAGTTGCATCGGGAAAAGGAAAATTTACCTAAATTTATCTAACTGGATTATACGACTATAAAAAATGAGTCTATCACAGGTGTGATCACAGGTCACAGGAGCATATCTCCTCGCAATTTAGCCTTTAAAGATGGCTATCATAATAATTTTATGGTCGAATTCCATTATAAAATAAAACAATTAAGTAGCGGGGATTACCATAAACATTACCTATTTACGTTGTGGTATATAATAATTGATTTGTGAAGCTGCTGAAGCGGCCTTCTAAATTAGACTGTATGTATGCTACGCAATTACTTACAGCAGCAAATAATTAATTTAAGGCGATGCCAAAATAAATTGGCGGCTTTTTGGTAACATTTCACTATTGCAGCATGTATGGATTTAATTTTTGGATATTTATGTTTATTGAGAATTTGATTAATACTCTGACTGAAGGAAAACGCAATTGTGTTAAATTTCCTCGATAGAATTTAATTCCGAAAAGTACTCTACTTTTTCATATTTTTTTCTGTAAATTTAAAATACCCAATAATTCCATTGCAAAATTGCATTCAAAATGTGCTTATTAGATAATTAAAAACTCTGGCTGAAAATATTTTTGATACATAGCTTATTTTATTGACTGACGGAAAACGCAATTGTGTTAAATTTCCTCGATAGAATTTAATTCCGAAAAGTCCTCTACTTTTTCATATTTTTTTCTGTAAATTTAAAATACCCAATAATTCCATTGCAAAATTGCATTCAAAATGTGCTTATTAGGTAATTAAAAACTCTGGCTGAAAATATTTTTGATACATAGCTTATTTTATTTTTAAACAATTTTTATTTGGTTTGGCGCTCTTTATGTTGTTTTATTTTGGTTCCAGTGCATTGTTGCGCTGACTTTTTTCACATGTGGAAGTAATTGACTCTGTCACTTTCTTATGCCCGCCCAGTTCACTATGATTTATTTTTTACGTATCACCTTAAGGCGCTGACAAGACGCAAATGACTAAAGTAGGTTTGTCTTAAGCAAAAAAATTGCCAAATCTGTATAAATTGTGGTAGCGGAAAAAATATATGTTAATTTTGAACATATTTCCCAGAACGTGGTTGTTACCAAAACACGTTTTGAAATAAAATCTCGATACAAACTAACTTTAAACTAACCCTTGAGTTCTAATCCGAAATATCTGTATTATACATATTTATATCAACATATGTTACGTTTTTAATTAATAACAAGAACGTCTTATTTGAATGCAGAACTTGGTTGTTTTTTATTTTCGATTACTCAACTCAATTTTGAGTAAATAGATAATTGCTTCATATTTTGCAATAAATTATAAGCGTTGTGTCATCGCGCTCCTCTTTCTTTTCTACGCAATCTGACAGTGACCGCGGTTAGGTGTTGTCAGCGTCTTAACAAAAAAAATGTTAGTCAGACTTTCAGTGTCGAACTGTCAATGTTTCTGGTTTACCAGCTAGAGACAGTTTGTAAGCAAAATAAACGCGAATATTTCCCGTGTGTAGTCACAATGACACATTCTACAAACAGTTACTTGGCAATTTCAAACTATTCCCTTGAGTTCCCGTGGTGAACATACGGCCACCCAGCACTGGGAGATGCACCTTCGACTGCGCTCTTCAATTGGTAGCTGGCAAAAACTGCATTTGCATAGTGCTCGATGCTTGCCGCGATAGTGCCCGCCGCGAGTTCTACCTTGCGCCGTAGATCCACGAAAACTTGGATGTGATTGTTTGTTACTTAAGCTTCTATCGGCAATTTCATACTGGTATGGTGTGTCTGTATGTTGCTACTAAATTGTTGCGTTTTGGACTAACAACAAATTAATATACAGTATGCATAATTTACTGCAATAATGAAATCGTTACTGCTGTTACAGCTTTCATGAAATTATGTCGATAAGTACGGTCAGTAAAATAAGATTTCTATTGATTGTTTTACGATATATCGGATGATTTAATCATAATCTGAAAAAAAAGATAAAGACTGGACGTCTTTAACTTTTTTGTTGAAAGGTAGCCGTCTCGTAAATAAGGTCATGAAAATCAGCACAACGTAAGGGCCCAGTAACAACTAACTTCTTTTTTCCTTCACAGGTATTATGACATAACACATAACAGTCCTATTTGAGCAAGCTCTAAAATCACAGAGTGTGCTCTATGGTATCGTAGATTCTGGTGGCCGGTGACAAATGCCGATGCCACCCACTGCACGCACGACCCCGATGGTACGGCGGTACCGAGACGTTCCAATAAATACAACACACAAATATATCTGCCTTTTATTTCATTCAATCCCTTCCATGTGGAATTATTTAAGATTTCAAGTTTTTGGATTACGTACAATTAAACATATAGTCGTAAATCCTGGGTTGTTTTCTAGAATGACTATATCCGATTACATTCTTTATTACTTACTCCGTAGATGCTAAAATAATAGTTTTAAAAGATTTATCATCAATGTAATTCGAGTTTGAAGAGCATTTGAAGATCGTTCATCAAAACGCCAAACTTAATGTTTAATTACTTACGCTAAAACACTGGATTGGACATCGTAAAAGTGATAAATGCATCGTAAGCTCCTTCAGACTCAAACAAACCCGATTAAAATCAAGCACACGTATTATTTCTGACCCACTTAAAATTCTTGTTATAAATGTTAAGCAAATTCCGATATAATGCCTTTTATTGCGATACTTAATTGGCCGGCACGTGTAAATTAGAGGATAATATAAAAATGTTAGAGGATCAGAGGACGTCCGAGGATCTTGACTTCAATCTTTATAAGGATTAAGGTCGGTCGGCAAAAACTTTTAGATAATGGAGGTGACTGATTCTGTGTAGGTTTTAATTTGTTTCACTCCCATAACTCGTCGTCTCTATGTAGATTTAGGAGTTTAGTATGGCAGCTGTCCATACTTATTTTGGGACCTGTCTAAAATTTTGCAGTGGGTATATAGGCACCAAAACGAATTATATAGTAATTTTTTCTTCACTTATCTCGGGTCGTTGTGCCGACTAAGTTTTTCCACCTAACATTATCAATTAAGGCAGATTTTTCAGAACTGTCTTTACCTACATATAGATTATTTAGGTACCTTAAGAGACTACAGAACCTAAATGCAAATTTTATAAGTTTTATAATGCCTGGAAGTGTATGATCCACTGCAGTTAACAAAATCAGAAAAATATATAATATTCTTAAGGATATATGCTAGGTAGATAGTGTGTTGAAAACATTATATAACTAATTTGATACGATAGAAAAAAATCACGAAGATACCTCTAAAAAATTATTTTAACGATTAAGAAGCATACGCATATATGCATGCATATATATATATAAAGTTTCTAACAGTTTTGAGAATACTAGCGTCTTTGCAGAAAAGACCAACTTTTAGAGGAGATGGACGTCACTGTGTTCAAACTGTTCTACTCACCTGGACCGTGCAAATAGTAAGGCTTTTTGGCCAGCAGACGATCATGATGCGTGGTCAAAACCTAAGTACTTTAGATAGCGAAGCTACGAAGTATTTATTTGGGGTATAAAAATAGATTTTTATCTTGTAATTGCAGGTCTGGTGTTGAATCCTTCATTAGGGGCGTGCTGCGGCGGGCGGGGTGGCGGGGGTGGCGGGGTCTGGGGTCGTATAAGTGTGAGGACACAATGGGCGCCCCCCGCGGTATTGTGCGCTAATGTATGCGCGTGCGGTGTCGCCGACAGCGGCCGCGGAGCCACAACACAAACATTTCAACGCATCTAATTTATTGTCGTGTCGCACCGAACCTCGGCACGCAAAAAATATTGTATTTAAGGTGCAGTGCTGCTACGGTAAAAGCCGCAACCCTTTTTACCTGACTGCGCGACGCAAAGGAGGGTAATGTGTTTATTCGCCTATATATTACTAATGTATCGTGTATGGGTATCGTGTTACCCAGTAAATGGGTTGTGGTCAGATAGGCAGTCGCTCCATGTGAAATACTGGTATTCAGCTGAATCCGGTTATACTGGAAGCCGACCCCAACATAATTGGGAAAAGGCTGGGCATATGATGATATTATTAATGTATGTACATACATAAACCAACAGGAACCAACATACATATGTTGGTTCCTTTGTGGCGTTCTAGAGACCAAATGCTTCGGCCGATTTTGATGATTCTTTCGTCAATCGATTTGTCTTAATCTTGTGATTGACACTACAAACATGACAGTAATCAACATCCAATATGGCGACAACCAGACGCCATAATGTGAAAAAAAAGACAAACTATGTCAAGTGTATCATTGAATAGGTATTTGAAAATCATCAGGTTTCTCTAATCATTTTTCATTTTTATCTCTTTTTTTAATGTTCATTTTTAGGGTTCCGTACCCTTATAGTTTCGGCATCTCTGTCTGTCTGTCTGGCCGCGGCTTAGCTCAGAGACTCTTAGTACCTACTAGAAAGCTGTTATTTGGTATGAGTATACATATTAATCACGCCGACAGCGTGGTAAAATAAAATCATGAAAAAAATATTGTAAGGAGGTATCCCTCGCACGTAAAGTGGGGATGATATATTTTGTTTTCGTCTATCCCATGGTGTGGGGTATCGTTGGATAGGCCGTTCATATATATTGGGGGTCTGTGAACACCATTTCATTCAATTCAAGGATCTGCTTGCGTAATATTAAGCTTTAAAATGCACATTTTTTAATAGAGTCAAGAGTCCCCCCCTGCCAGCTAAATGGTTATTTATGGAGATGTGAAAAAAAATCATGGCAGTACCTAGTACCTATATATAACAAAGTTAAAAATGAAACTATCAGAGCTAAGTAGGCTTTACAACTTACTGAGTAATAGTCGACAAACTTACATTTGCAGTTGGAGAATTGACCGTGACGTTTGTATTTATTTGTACTGGATTTGATAAATGATGTTCTTCATTCAACGCAAAACCAAGGACCAAACGATGATCTACCCAGCCATAACCTAAATATTGGACAAAGACTTGTTAAGATTAATCTTTGGACTTATTTTTTCCCCAAATGCTATCGCATGTTACTGGACATGCAAGTTCTGTTTGCTTATTACAAAAGTATACTTACTAAGCAACTGTTGTATGCTATCTCGGGGCCTGAAAAAAACCCTAAATTATGTTGTTAAAATTAAATCTTATCATATTTTTATTATCTACACAATAATGTGTCGTGTGTCTCCACAACAGAACGAGGTCTTAAACAAAATTGAATATAAAATCTCGACGAAGGATGACTCAGTCGTTGAAAGCAATTTTGAATATTATAATATGTAAACTAGTTGTCGTTCGGTGGAGTTGTCTGTTCTGCCTCTATACAATTAGTGACATTTATTAGTACAACGATTGTGTACGGGCGGGGAGGTGACATTCTGTATAATTCATTGTATCGCATTCGTAACAAGGCACTTATAAATTACAATTAAGTATCGGCAGGAGAATACGGCCACAGTCGTTACGGGCTGTCAGAAGCCCAAAAGTGGTGGTATAAAATCAGTTGGTGTTGTAGGGATACAAAAGTTAATTGCAAAGGTCAAATGGGATTCACTTCATCCACAATTCCACATTATGATTTTCAGTTGCATCGGGAAAAGGAAAATTTACCTAAATTTATCTAACTGGATTATACGACTATAAAAAATGAGTCTATCACAGGTGTGATCACAGGTCACAGGAGCATATCTCCTCGCAATTTAGCCTTTAAAGATGGCTATCATAATAATTTTATGGTCGAATTCCATTATAAAATAAAACAATTAAGTAGCGGGGATTACCATAAACATTACCTATTTACGTTGTGGTATATAATAATTGATTTGTGAAGCTGCTGAAGCGGCCTTCTAAATTAGACTGTATGTATGCTACGCAATTACTTACAGCAGCAAATAATTAATTTAAGGCGATGCCAAAATAAATTGGCGGCTTTTTGGTAACATTTCACTATTGCAGCATGTATGGATTTAATTTTTGGATATTTATGTTTATTGAGAATTTGATTAATACTCTGACTGAAGGAAAACGCAATTGTGTTAAATTTCCTCGATAGAATTTAATTCCGAAAAGTACTCTACTTTTTCATATTTTTTTCTGTAAATTTAAAATACCCAATAATTCCATTGCAAAATTGCATTCAAAATGTGCTTATTAGATAATTAAAAACTCTGGCTGAAAATATTTTTGATACATAGCTTATTTTATTGACTGACGGAAAACGCAATTGTGTTAAATTTCCTCGATAGAATTTAATTCCGAAAAGTCCTCTACTTTTTCATATTTTTTTCTGTAAATTTAAAATACCCAATAATTCCATTGCAAAATTGCATTCAAAATGTGCTTATTAGGTAATTAAAAACTCTGGCTGAAAATATTTTTGATACATAGCTTATTTTATTTTTAAACAATTTTTATTTGGTTTGGCGCTCTTTATGTTGTTTTATTTTGGTTCCAGTGCATTGTTGCGCTGACTTTTTTCACATGTGGAAGTAATTGACTCTGTCACTTTCTTATGCCCGCCCAGTTCACTATGATTTATTTTTTACGTATCACCTTAAGGCGCTGACAAGACGCAAATGACTAAAGTAGGTTTGTCTTAAGCAAAAAAATTGCCAAATCTGTATAAATTGTGGTAGCGGAAAAAATATATGTTAATTTTGAACATATTTCCCAGAACGTGGTTGTTACCAAAACACGTTTTGAAATAAAATCTCGATACAAACTAACTTTAAACTAACCCTTGAGTTCTAATCCGAAATATCTGTATTATACATATTTATATCAACATATGTTACGTTTTTAATTAATAACAAGAACGTCTTATTTGAATGCAGAACTTGGTTGTTTTTTATTTTCGATTACTCAACTCAATTTTGAGTAAATAGATAATTGCTTCATATTTTGCAATAAATTATAAGCGTTGTGTCATCGCGCTCCTCTTTCTTTTCTACGCAATCTGACAGTGACCGCGGTTAGGTGTTGTCAGCGTCTTAACAAAAAAAATGTTAGTCAGACTTTCAGTGTCGAACTGTCAATGTTTCTGGTTTACCAGCTAGAGACAGTTTGTAAGCAAAATAAACGCGAATATTTCCCGTGTGTAGTCACAATGACACATTCTACAAACAGTTACTTGGCAATTTCAAACTATTCCCTTGAGTTCCCGTGGTGAACATACGGCCACCCAGCACTGGGAGATGCACCTTCGACTGCGCTCTTCAATTGGTAGCTGGCAAAAACTGCATTTGCATAGTGCTCGATGCTTGCCGCGATAGTGCCCGCCGCGAGTTCTACCTTGCGCCGTAGATCCACGAAAACTTGGATGTGATTGTTTGTTACTTAAGCTTCTATCGGCAATTTCATACTGGTATGGTGTGTCTGTATGTTGCTACTAAATTGTTGCGTTTTGGACTAACAACAAATTAATATACAGTATGCATAATTTACTGCAATAATGAAATCGTTACTGCTGTTACAGCTTTCATGAAATTATGTCGATAAGTACGGTCAGTAAAATAAGATTTCTATTGATTGTTTTACGATATATCGGATGATTTAATCATAATCTGAAAAAAAAGATAAAGACTGGACGTCTTTAACTTTTTTGTTGAAAGGTAGCCGTCTCGTAAATAAGGTCATGAAAATCAGCACAACGTAAGGGCCCAGTAACAACTAACTTCTTTTTTCCTTCACAGGTATTATGACATAACACATAACAGTCCTATTTGAGCAAGCTCTAAAATCACAGAGTGTGCTCTATGGTATCGTAGATTCTGGTGGCCGGTGACAAATGCCGATGCCACCCACTGCACGCACGACCCCGATGGTACGGCGGTACCGAGACGTTCCAATAAATACAACACACAAATATATCTGCCTTTTATTTCATTCAATCCCTTCCATGTGGAATTATTTAAGATTTCAAGTTTTTGGATTACGTACAATTAAACATATAGTCGTAAATCCTGGGTTGTTTTCTAGAATGACTATATCCGATTACATTCTTTATTACTTACTCCGTAGATGCTAAAATAATAGTTTTAAAAGATTTATCATCAATGTAATTCGAGTTTGAAGAGCATTTGAAGATCGTTCATCAAAACGCCAAACTTAATGTTTAATTACTTACGCTAAAACACTGGATTGGACATCGTAAAAGTGATAAATGCATCGTAAGCTCCTTCAGACTCAAACAAACCCGATTAAAATCAAGCACACGTATTATTTCTGACCCACTTAAAATTCTTGTTATAAATGTTAAGCAAATTCCGATATAATGCCTTTTATTGCGATACTTAATTGGCCGGCACGTGTAAATTAGAGGATAATATAAAAATGTTAGAGGATCAGAGGACGTCCGAGGATCTTGACTTCAATCTTTATAAGGATTAAGGTCGGTCGGCAAAAACTTTTAGATAATGGAGGTGACTGATTCTGTGTAGGTTTTAATTTGTTTCACTCCCATAACTCGTCGTCTCTATGTAGATTTAGGAGTTTAGTATGGCAGCTGTCCATACTTATTTTGGGACCTGTCTAAAATTTTGCAGTGGGTATATAGGCACCAAAACGAATTATATAGTAATTTTTTCTTCACTTATCTCGGGTCGTTGTGCCGACTAAGTTTTTCCACCTAACATTATCAATTAAGGCAGATTTTTCAGAACTGTCTTTACCTACATATAGATTATTTAGGTACCTTAAGAGACTACAGAACCTAAATGCAAATTTTATAAGTTTTATAATGCCTGGAAGTGTATGATCCACTGCAGTTAACAAAATCAGAAAAATATATAATATTCTTAAGGATATATGCTAGGTAGATAGTGTGTTGAAAACATTATATAACTAATTTGATACGATAGAAAAAAATCACGAAGATACCTCTAAAAAATTATTTTAACGATTAAGAAGCATACTAATATTATACTAATATACATGCAATCATTCTGATTTTTATGTCAGATGTTTCTACAAGCAACATATTAGCATAATAGTGTTTTATTTTTTTTATACAATCTATAGCTTTTTTGTAAAACGATAATTGCTTCATATTTTGCAATAAATTACCAGCGTTGTGTCATCGCGCTTCTCTTTCTTTTCTATGCAGTCCGACACTGACCGCGATTTAGGTGATGTCGGCCTCTTAAGGATTTTACGAATGTAGTGCCTATCTACTTTTAAATCATATACATAGCTACAGGTACTAAAAATAAGGGCCTGTACGCACGTATGTCAGCTTGTACCTACAGTAAGATCAACCATCACGGCGGAGGTATCCTCGGACCATTATCGGGCCGCATTCCTCGAGTCAAATTATTTATTTTGTGCGGGGCGTGAGTTACCGGCCGACCCGCCCCTTCGTTACTATGTTAATTCCTGCTACCTACAGATCTGCTCTTCATTCTAATGTATCAACAAAGCCTTTGGAATGTTATTTAGAGTCTGTAGGTGTTCTAGTTTTTTGGAATTTATGATTGTTGATTTTCCCATGCGGAGGATTGTCATTGTGATATGACTGTGTGGGTATACTCGTAAAGAAGATTTGCCTACCTACTGATATTTTTATCCAGTACATCGTTATACACAGACAGTCATCAAAGAAAATCAGAGACGAATTTGACTCGCACCACGAAACGTCTGAACAATCCAATAGAAATATAACATTCGAAATAAAAAAGCTTTGTGGACAATGTAATTGGTTATTAAAAAGTGCATATATCACGGTCGCGAGGGCCCGGCACAGCGAGCGGGTCGCGTGGGAGACACACGACGTGATTTGTGTGGAATCGCCGCGCGCGCTCGACCACGCCCCTTCATTAACATGCTAATGCCGATTCTGGAGCAGGGATCGGGATGCTCTCACTGGGTCACCGGCATTGCTGGATTATCTCCTTTGGGAGTTACAGGATTTTTTTTTTAGAAGGATGCTTGCAATGCATACATGCACCTTCAGATTACAAGAGGCTACTGAGGAATCAGAATGAGCGAAGTTGTGTCTGTAAAAATGTTACCCATCAGCACCATAACCAGTACCTACTATTGTTTGCAGCAAGGGTACAGAGCTTACCCTTTGAAAAATTACCCTTATGTCAGATTTGGGAAAGCTTTTAACGTTGTGTGATACAAGACGTTGTATGCCGAATAAAAAAGGCAAATTGGGTTGATTGTTAGTGAGAGTGCAGGTGAATATATCGAGTGAATGGTGCAGGCTGGCGCATGCGTGTGGCCGGCATGAGGCGCGGGCGCATCGACGCCAATGCGTGGTGTGGTAATGTATGCGCGCCAGGGAGGTCCCGCGCTGTGTCGTGGGAAGACGTTATCGTCGCGATCTGCCTCTCCTACATATACTTTTAAAACCCTTATATGTACTAAATGTGAGTATCTACACACATTATCTGGTCGTATTTTACACTCGCATTGATTTGTATGAAGTCAGGTGTAAATACCTAACATTTTTGCGTTCCAAGAGTAATATATTTTTTGTTTGTCTGTATTTTTGTTTTATATTTTTTGTCATGAATGAACATGTAACACAATAATATATTGTGCTCGCATTTGACCAAAAATGTAAAGCTGCGAGCTTAAAAACATACCAAATTACACAACTTCATAAATGTAACGTTTTCCATCGTCTACGCGCTACGTTCGTAGCGAGGGCTCGTAGCGGGCGGGTTGCGTGGCACCGCCGAACGGCTCGGAGAATTTGCATAAAGCTTTTTGTATTCGGTAATAATGTGGTGCGTATTTTAATTGGGCGCGATTAAATCTTAATAAATCGGTCGGTGTTCCCACACGCGTCCGTCGGGCAGACTTGGCCGCTCGCAATTACGCTGGCAGCGTGTGTTGTAATTTGGCGACGGCCGCGGGCGAAACTCAGAAATTGCGCTCAGTTTCAGCAGCGCACCTTTGCAGACTAAAACACTAGGGAATCGCGTGCGGCGCGCGTCAGACAAGCGCCCGCGCCGACCGCAAGCCGCGGCCACTTGAATGCACTCCCCAATTACGAATCGTAAACGCGACTAAATGAATGATACCCGCGTGCAATTATTACCGGCTTATTCTTACTCGACACTTGCAAAGGCCTACTTTTGTTTGCTGTACGTTCAAGAATGCTCATTATATTTTTTACGTTTCAGATCAAAGGGAACACGGAATTCACTTCAAATCACCGATGAATGAATTAAAAATGACCACTTCTAAAGCAGATCTAATGAATTCATAAAAACATACAATTTCAATGCATGGTGTGGTGGCCAGTGGTAACCTCCGCGACATACGAGTTGTAAATCGTAGATTCGAACACAGACAGGCGCTTTACTTTGTGTAAATTATTTCATCACTACTGCTCTCAAAACGGCGAAGGAAATCATCGTGAGGAAAAACCGGCAGCATGTTCTAGAACCAATAATTCGAAGACATGTGACATCAGTCTATGATCAAACCGCACTGAGCCCGCGTGGTGTATTACGGCCCACTCCCTCTCACAGAGAGGAGGCCTGTGTCCCAGCAGTGGGAACATTATAGGATGATTATCCTATTAAGATTTCTATCGTCGTAGAATCGGTGGTAGGTTATAGGTAGGTATGCAATGCGGCTGTTGTCACTACTTGTCACTCATGCTCATACTATCAACCGTAGTAGACAATTATGAATTAAACCGCAAAATGACAGTCGTTTAGTGTCCTTTTGTAATGCAATACCACATTGCATTTATTGTAGCTTGTTTACAATGACATCTCAAAGAGTGATTTTCTGATCTCAACCCTAACAATCACATAATGCGTAGTTGCGTACGTTCCTACTAGGTGCCAAGTCCACACACAACTATTGCCTAATCATGTTTAGCACCTGTTTCTATTAATTTATTAATATTTTTATGTCGAGAGCTGTTACGTTAAGCACCGGCTAATTATCTGGGTTACCCGGAGAGCTTATTTCGGCACATAAACCAGCGTTGGTCCAAAACTAATTTATATTGGAATGTGATATATGTGCGGGCGGCGAGTGGCCCCGGGGCACGCGCTCGGGCGGTTTTAATCACCTTAACCCTAACTGGTAAAACACTACCGAAACGAAGAAGGCGAAGCCGCGCCGCCGACGCAGGCGCCACGGCCGCGCCCGTCCGGGCCCATTATCTCCACTTGCAACCACTCACCAGCCTCATCTTCAACTTTACCGCCGGATATTACGCATTCAATACTTTTTGTATACCTACATTGCATATCTAATTTAACATCGAATCGATATGATCCAAAATCGATTAAAAGGGAAGTATTGATCGATAAGAATTGTCATTGGTATCGATGAGAATCGATTTGGTGATTCCCGTGACAGGTTTTTTGCGCGATGTCCCGCGGGTGACGAGACGGTCACGGCTGACGTGTCAATGAGTCCAATTCTCACACTGGCGGCGCCGGCGCCGGCGCTATGGGATGGGTTACGAATTTACGATCAAAGATTTGTTCAGATAGCGACGGGTTATTATTATGAATCCATAAAAACTTTTGTTATAATGACGATACGAAGAAGAGGTTCAAAGGTACAATAGAATATGAGTTATAATTGTAATTGATGGAAAACAGAGATACTGCACTTGAATTTAGCTTGTATCGATCAGTAACTTTAACATCAAGTACTTTTACTTAATCAAGTATTCTCTCAATCTTTATCAATTAGGTAGTCACTTCCATAGTCATCTATCACAACATTAAAAACTTATATTTAGATATTAAAAGCGGCAGCATTTCATAAACATTTCAGCATCATACGGTATGCATATTACACTTAAGCACAAGCCATTGGCTGCAAAGTGTAGCAACAAACCACAGGTGGAAGTAATAGCGTGGTTCGTGTAGACGCGCCTTAACCTGTTCGTGAGAATGCTTGCGGTTTCCGACTCGGAAGCACAATGCCGGACGATTATACCCGAGCTGGTAGAACGCCGACAAGCGACGAGCGCGACGGTTTCACGTCACTACGGAGAATGTAGTCCTTCATTGTCTATAGGCAGTGGTGGAGGGTATAGTTGTAGGATACAGTACAAGCAGGGTTAAAAATGTGTGCGAAAATACGTAGATGGTTTTAATAATTGGTAAGTTTGGTAGGGAACCGTATTATTGACCTTTGGCCATTGATCGAAAGTGGCTTTTTGATTGATTTATACTTGTGATTATTACCTACTCACACTACATACGGTAGGGGTGTAGGTAATACTTACGTTTCAGTCTTCATCAATATGTAAAAGGTTTAGTTAGACTGGATTGCGTGTATTTGTGTTCAAGGGTATGAAGAATTCTAAGTAAAATCTATCGATCGATACAGTTTCTTTAAATTACCTTGCGTTATTCAAACATGATAAGTAGCTATCGGCAGCGGCGGCGTGCAGTGTTTGGTAAATAGGTGCACTATTTACGAAAAAATGTTTTTCAGAGCTTGATTTCCTAACATTTCATATTACTTTTTTTTTTGGGTCGGTAATTATTAAATAACTTCTCCCGCTCTGGGGAGCGGGAGGGTGTGTCAGACTTATACTGACTAAAACCCACCCGTGTTCCTTTCGTTGCCCGTGTTGCCAGGGGTCTCGGCAACCCTTATATGATATATATGACTAAGATGGCTCTTATATACTCGTTAACAGAAAAAACGTAAGGCCTCAGGTAACCGTAGCATACCTATTAAGTCATAAACACTAGAAAAAACGAAACCATTGAAAAAAAACTAAATCGTTACAGTTGCCGATTCTTCTGAACTTATTCGTTTTTTGTTCTCTTTTGCTGACATTATGTAGAGCTTAGTTAGATACATGTTGTTGATAGCCTACGGGATTGTTAAGTCCTATACGCTTAATAGTAGTAGTAATTCATTTCCAAACTTCGGTACCTAAAACCTACTTCAAAATCAAACACAATGCAAATTCTAACTGCCGACTCTCCATTTTTCAATTTCAATCTTTTCGCATCTCAAATCAGTAAGATTAAAATACCAGGCCTTATTTTATAACTCTTAAACGAGGATAAAGGCGTCAGCGGCAAGTTTTATTACCTACAAGCTACTCGTATCAGCTTATTATAAAATAAAAGATTCGATCAATATTGTGGGCAAACATTTAAACAGATTATTTAACAATTATAAATTGTGATCCTAAGAGCGGTGGTGGCCCAGTGGTAACGGCCGCGACTTACGAGTTGTAGGTCGTAGGTTCGAACCTGGACAGGCGCTTTACTTTGTGTAAATTATTTCATCACCACTGCTCTCTACATAGTGAAGGCAAACATCGTAAAGAAACCGGCATGTCCTAGAACCAGAAATTCGATGACATGTGACATCTACCAACTCGCACTGGGCCCGCGTGGTGGATTACGGCCCACTCCCTCTTACAGAGAGGTGGTCAGTGTCCCAGCAGTAGGAACACTATACGCTGATTATGCTATATTGTGATCTTTACAATCGAAACTTTTGTTATTACTAGCTTTAGACCGTGGCTTCGCCCGCGTGGAGGTCGGAATGTATACCACGGGAACGTACTATCGAGATTAAAGTATGTCCTATGTCTTAACCCAGGACATGTTCTACTCGTGTGCCAAACATCCAAATCCGTTCAGCCGTTTTTGCGTGATAGAGTAACAAACATACAAACTTTCACATTTATAATATTATAATAGTAGCATTAGGTAGCACCTTAATGAAGTATTTTACTTATCCCGATAAACACGTTAATTATTCGCTCTATAAGAATACAACGCTAATCTTGAGCATAAAATGCTTAGATTTCCAATAAATCTAAGGAAATAACAGTGTTCCTGACGTTGCTAATTAAACAACCGCTTCGAAAAAGTGTGCCATGAATAAACCAATTGAGCATGAAACTATTTTTTGTTTTAGAGCTTATCTTTTTAGGGTTCCGTACCAGAAGGGTGCCAAACGGATTATTAATCCTCCACTGTCCGTCCGTCCATCTGCCTGTCAGCGGGCTGTATCTAATGAACCGTAATAGATAGGTAGTTGACATTTTCACACATTATGTATTTTTACTGCCGCTACAAATATTAAAAATAAAATAAAATTTAAAATTAAAGGGCTAAACATTGTACGGTGGTAAGGAACCCTTCGTGAGCGAGTCTAAATCGCACTTGACCGGTTTTTTTAATCACATGCATAGTTCATTCTAATTTATAAGAATTGAAAATGTATTGTCCGTTTATTAAATTACGGTATTTGAAAATTAAATACCTTTATACGTACTTTTTCACAACAAAAACTTTAATTAAAAATGTTGCTTAAAATTTGCTAAATCCATAACTAGTCGAAAATTAGACGAACACCAGATGGTTTCATCTGTGGTCACTGTGACGTGACAACCAGACCTGACAGCCGCTTAATTTGATCATTCTATAAAAATCCCACGTAACACATAGAAAGACATGAACATTCATTACTTGATTAGACGGCCCCAAAACCAACTAGCGACGCGAAATCAAATGGTATTAGCAATAGGATTGTCTAGGCTAGCCTAGGTGACCGCGCGACGCTCGGTCAACACTCGACGACGTATATGGGTCGGCCGAGTTTGCTCGCCCCCGCCGTAACGGGCCATCATATCCGTAATCTTTAACGCGATCTGTGTATTGTTTATATATGATTGGTGTTTTATTTGTGCGTGCCAATGACCTTTCTGCTTAGCATTTGGAAAGCTCGCTAAAACCAAAGCTAAGATCGTCACGTCTCATTTGATGTTCAAGGATCCTAGAAATGTGTAATTGAATTTTGGGTATCTTAGATTAACCATTATTTGTTGAAATAATATATACTATAAATAGGAAAATGTTGGCTATAAATCCCACTAAAACTGCCTTGACTAAATCTTCATAAAGGATTAAGAAGGCCAAAAAAATGGTCAGTTAATTTTGAAAGAGTAGATCACAAGATGATGTCTGTAATAGAGACAGTCGTACATGCATTTTTGTTTATTCAATAAAATCTCGTTTGTATGAATCAATCAATTAATTAAACAAATCAATTTTGTCTGTGACAATTTAATTAAATAGATTTCCCTATAGTTTCACTTGTAAAATAAACATTAGGTAGGTACTGAATTAAATTCTCAAAATTTATTTATAATGTCTTTTGTCTGCGAATACAAGCAAGAGGAATAAAATGAAGTTTATTTATAGAGTCTGCCTGTATTAGTGACGGCAGGACGGGTGTCCCTTCGCGAACCGCGTATGAATGGGATCGTCTCCTCTCCCGGAATAACGGGGCTCCTGTTGGTGACACATTATACAAGCCTATATACGTATAAGTGAAATAACTAGACCACTCGGGCTAGTGTGGAATATAACTGGCGAAAAGTGTGTGTACTTATAGTTACACCTCTACCTAACCGCTCGGGGAATGCCGGCGTGATATTATGTCATATAGTGTCGATTAGTGCTAAAATGTTTGGAGGTACAGCAACGTATGTAGCCTTTGTTTTCTAGAGATGAAATTGAAAAGTGTTCTACTCGTATACAGTTTTGTTTCTTTAGCCTATCCCAGAAAAATAGAAGTTATATTTTATCTATCATTAAATGACATCACATACTTTCCATAAATTATATTGGATGGAACTCTTTTAATCGATTTAGACTGAACGATTATCTTCTCATTAGACTACTACTAAAGTTTGAATAGTTTAACTTGTGTCAGTTTTATTTATTTTTTATTCAAAAACATATGAGTCTTTTGATATACAAATATTTTATTAGTTATTTTAATACGATGTGTAAGGACGACTCCGTGGGCGTGGTAGCCTGATGTCATCATCATTGAATACTCAGCTTTCGTATTTCGTAAGTTAAAAAATGTGCTTTATTTTACGAACAACTTGAACATAAATCGACGAAATTGTCCGCAACAAGCACATAAAAAGTTCAAATGAGAAATTAATTAACACATTCGTCTTTCCATCAGCTTGAACATTAAATAAGCCTAATCATGTAAGTTTACATATAATTACGTTGATAGCATCGTTTCCAGTCCACTTTATCATGTATCGATATCTAGTGTAGTTGCGAATTGTCACTGGGGCCGGCGCAGGCGCAGGCGAGCGGTGGAGGTACGATCCGAGGCAGGTGTGCCCGTGCACCTGTGCTCGATTGTTACATTCCTCGCTCGAACCTACGCCCGCCGACTGATCACTCCTGATTATCTACTGGGATTCTTCTTCAATCAACAAACACTTTAGTGTATAAACGGGCTTGTATCTACCTACTGGACAGTAAGCCGCGTGTCAGAATGTTGAGGCGGGATCTATGTTTTCATATTGCTGCAATTAAAGCTAGCAGGTGTAAGTAGTGTCGCTGTTGCTAGAGGGTTTGGTTAATTATTCTGAATAATGTTAGAGGTCCTATTCAATTGCTAAAGTCATAAATTCTCATCCAAGCAGCATAATTTTGGAACAAATTGCATCCATAACAAGATTAACAAATCAATCAATCAATTCAGCCTATAACAGTCCACTGCTGGACATAGACCTCTCCCAGGCTGCGCCACAACACCCTGTCCTCCGCCTTCCGCATCCAGTCTGTCCCAGCCACCTTTTTAAGGTCGTCGGTCCATCTAGCTGGGGGGCGTCCCACACTACGCTTGCCGATACGCGGACAAGACAACAAGATTAACGAATAGTTTCAACTGCTTTTTCAAAGACGTTTCCCACACTTTATGGTGTGAAAGCTAGTTACGCATCACCAGTCCAGCCAATAATTCGCCAAGTATAATCAAAGGAGCTGCCCGTCATGAATGGAGATCGCAAATATAGAAATGGTCGGCATAGTAAAGTTCTACGTCACAGATAGTTGGCGACGGCGCGCGACGGACGCACGGGCGGACGTCGCTCCTTGAATACCGATGGCCGTAGTTCCGACACACGTCAAATTAATAATACTACAACCGGTGCTTCGGACACATTAAATCGTCACTCAAAATATACTCCCTCCCTTTCCATCTATATTATTATAAATAGAGACAGGACATAAAAATTGAGTATGTAAAGTTCTCGGGCCGCAGCAAACACAAGTACTGCTGTTCGTTCCGGCTCGTAAATTTCGAGCTATTTATGCAACACATTCACGCCGACAGTGTTCCCTTTTGGATAGAACAAAGATATAATCTCATGTAGAGATTCGCACGGTAGAGTTCTGGTGCAGTGATTTTCACGCATGCCCTAGTAAATCCAATTTATCTGTAAATGAATGCAGCGCTCAGTTTGTTTGGCTGACACACATATAAATAGAATAAGCAGTGCTTGGGGTATTTAATGAGTTGTTCAGAGAAAAGCAAGTTTAAATGTCCTTTTGGATTCGTAAATAGCAATTTGGAACAGTTGCGTCGCGTTGGGTTCGACTGGATTGATGCTGTAGGAAACAGCAAAGTCATTCTTTCACAGAATAATAATAATGAAATGCTACCGCACAGCTTCACATAAGCCTGACCAGGCACTTTTTTAAGAGCTCTAAAAAACCAAGATCAATAAAACGAAACATATTTCTTTCAAAATCGATGTGGATCTCGATCCTATTACAATGTTTAATCGATTCTCAATTTGCATGAATCCACTAGGAAATTGCCTTAGGAGGTATTTCCTTGGTACAGTGAGTCTGTTGTGCAAGTGTCGGGAGGCAGTGGCACGCGGGACAGGCCCGCCTGTTTGACGTTCCCAGGCGATAGCTGCTATCTCTTGCAAACACCTCTTGTTTGAGCCACAGCCGACACTACCTTACCATGTTATAAGTTACTGATTTAAAAACAATCTTCAGCCTTATGAGAATGAACATTAGGGAGGATATATGTTACAGCAGACGCATATTTATGTTTGCAAAGTAAAGCTAAGTATATTTTAGACTGTAGCCTTCTTCGGCCAGACACGCGACTTATCTATTGAAATTTTCAAGTGAAGTCGCGCGTCACTCACTGTTTGTGTTTGTATATCGACAAGTGTCACTGTTGTGTTTCGATATCTTTTTGTAACTAGTTCCAATATAGATAATGATAAGAACATCAAAAGTTTTTCAACAATTATCGCCTTGTCCTCTACTTATGTTGCAACAAAGACAAAGGAATATTGAACAGCTTTCACAGCTTTCGTTTTTAAATAGTATTTTTCAAGAGTTGTTGAGCAGGATGCGTAAAATTCAGCTGTGTTTCAGTATTGATTTATGTATCACTAACTCCTGTAAATAATTTACATCCAAATGGATCACATACCGTTTTTTTAAGAAAGAAAATATTCGCAAAAATCCCTGCAATGCTCATTATTTCTGAATATTCCGTTCTAGCGCATTCTTAAGTGACATTAGATACTTATTCCAAGCTTACAGCTAATTTAAGTGATAGTAAGCGCTGTGCTCCGCATTCCAGAGCACAGACAGCTCGGTTTACTACTGACAAGGAATGACTGGTAGAAATAATTCTGTAATTATTTAGTTAACACCTGCTTGGAGGCATCTGCGAGGCCGCGGAATAGGTCAGGAGGCCGGCCCGCTAGCGCGCGCGCTTCTTGAAGGCCTAATGTTTCAGCTGCTTAGTAAGTTATGGTCTTATATTGCTTTATTTGTTATTTTTGCATCTGACGTAAAGTTGTAGATAAAGCAGCCGCTGATGAAACCGTTAGCAACTTTGTTTGAAGAAAGGAATTATACAGCAAGAGATCTATCTACTCTTCAAACGACCGGAAAGCTCATGCAGACCATAGGTACTAATCTCTTGCGACAACTGGAACACAGCATACCCGCTAATGGAAGTTTATTTAAATTAAATCTAGAGCAGAATACATACACCGTTATATAGGGAAGGTACTTAGCTTGCGTATGTTCGCGAACACATCCGCCCTGTAACCCCTTAAGGTGGAAATTTATGCACCTATTACGTAGACGTTAAGGCCAGAATTAGTTCAACCAATTCGCAATACGAGGAGCTCGCTCGCACTTGCGTAGACGCCACTACCGTTTATTGTTTCTGATATATTAGACATTCTGCTACTAAACGCCTCCGTTCGATTTAAACTGCTTAGACGACATTATTTTTGGATTTTGGAGCAACTATACGTCCAAGCTGTTCAAACAATTTTTTTCCTCACAAAATTGTTGGAACTTTCTATACAAAAGATAGAAAAAAGATCGTCAAAGATCGTTTCCTTTTTTGGATCAGACATTTGACGCTACAATAGTCTGCTGAATTACAAAAAAATACTCTTTCGTTGTTTCATAGAGCACCAGGTTTTTAGGTTTGTTGCTATTTCGGTGCCTTTTAACACGCTAAAGATACATACATGGTAACCCTTTTCGCAAATCCTTTACGACGGGTTGGGTGCGTCTAAATCTGTCGACATCCGCGTCGCCCGACGATCATGTCGCGATGTTCTCTTTGCAGGCGTCGTCGGCGTCGGGACGCTCAACCAATGTCGCACTTCGGAACAACATTAGGACGTCCACGAGTAATGATAGACTTGAGGTGGAAACAAGCTGCCGGTTTAACTTGATCCGTGTTTTATAATAAAACCCTGTGAAGTTAGACACGTGAAGCAAATTTGTACCATTCACTAGCTGACCCGACAGGTGTTGCCCTGTCCAAACAATAATAATTCATGCAAAAAAACCCATAGAAAAAGACGCACAGTTTTTCCTGAATTTGAACATTTTCAAAGGAACTTTTCCATTTTTTCTTTTCTAAAAACCTTATTCGGACTACGGTTGACCCTTTTACACATGGAATGACAACCTAAAACAGGACATGACTTACTTCGATACGGTAATTGATTTTTGGATGTAGACGGCTGAAGACCGAGATAAGATCAAGAAGGCTGCTAGCGAGATTTACAAGAAACCTGAAACGAATAGTAGCGAGACCTCAGACGAAAACTTTGGAAATAGCAACGTGTTACACAGCATCAGTGACGAAAACAGTCGAGAAAGCAGCTGGACCTGAGCCAACCTGGCGATGACGTCGTTAAAAGAGAAGGCTCCCATAGATTAATATCACCCATCTCTCCACAATTCCAACGTTACTTTAAGATGCATATACATTACGGCTCTTAACAATCCTTCCATATCCTAAGGGTACGTCTTACCTACCAATACCGCGCCCCCCAGTCTGCTCTTTAATAAGCAATGGTCTCTGTAGCTCCATGAAACATAAGGCTCCAGGAGCTAGTATGAATCTTTGGGTTCATTCGTATAATCGAGTCTGGACAAACCACGCTGGGGTCGGTGTATTTCATTCATTATTTAGGTAATTCTTATAAATAAACCTAATACGGACTATTACGAGCATTTGAAAACAAGGAATAGCCAATTCTCAAGTGATGTGCTTCCCAACGAACAGCATTTCATTTTTAGGGTGCGTAGTCAACAAGGAACCCTAATAGTTTCACCATCCGTCTGTCTGTCTGTCTACCTGTCTGTCCGCTGCTTAGCCCAGAGACTATGAGTACTAGAAAGCTGTAATTTGGCATAGGTATACAAGCATAAGCATATTCAACTAGGCGTCAAAAAAAAAATCAACTACAATGTTAAGTTTGTTTTTGGGATAGATTTATTCCAACTACGGAACCCTTCATTGCGGTCCGACATGCAATTAGGATAAAGGCTCCTACATACTGGCGCGACTTGTCGCGCGACGCGACGCGACACAAAGACACAGCGTGTAGCGCTACAAGCGGTGCCTTTGTGTCGCGACGCGTCGCGCGACAAGTCGCGCCAGTATGTAGGAGCCTTAAAGAAGCTTCTCAAGTTTTATTTTCGGAGTCTTGCCGCCTAATGTTGTCTTTACCATAAACATTCGATATGTTCAGTAAAACATTGTTATTGCGTTTAAATGTGAGATGTTGTTTGTTATTCATTCGATTGTTTGTTTGGGTCGATTTTATTGCGCCTCGCGCCATTGTGGGCCACGCGCGAATAATTAAACGATTCGCTCGTCGCGCTTGATTTCAGTAATTGAACTAAAGGCAGTAAAAATACGACTTGTTTTTTTACCTATAGTAAGTTAAATTACATACATACATAACATCATGCCGGTATTGCCCTAAGGTTAGGCAGACGTGTACCTATAGTACACCAACATTTCGCCAAGAAGAAGAAGAAGAGGAAGTTAAATTATATTTTTGTAATTTTTCTTCTTTACGTTTTTTTTTTTTTTTGAGGGTGGCAAATCACTAAATAACTTCTCCCGCTCTGGGCGGAGCGGGAGGGTGTGTCAGACTCTTACTGACTAAAACCCACCCGTATTCCTTCCTGTTGCCTGTGTTGCGGAGGCCTCGGTGACCCATAAGTACCTTCTCGCGACCCCGGCAGGCATCGGCCCTAGTGGACCCCTACATTTGTGCTGACATCCCTTTGAGGCGCGCGTGGAATACGACGCGCCGTCGACCGGGGCTTGGTCCTTACCGGACGGTGAGCTACCCATTGCTCACCGTCCGCAAGCCCGCGGCATGTGACATCTACCAACCCGCACTGGGCCCGCGTGGTGGATTACGGCCCACTCCTTCTTACAGAGAGGTGGTCAGTGTCCCAGCAGTGGGAACACTATACGCTGATTATGCTATATTGTGAGCTACCCATTGCTCACCGTCCGCAAGCCCGCGCATACGGTGGCCGGAACTCCGCCCGGGATTCTCGACGCCCTGGGCGTCTCCTGCGGCGGCTAGGGGCGAGAGGGCGCGAAACTTGCCTTTCCCTCAACCATCCCTCCTCCTCCTTCGCGAGCATTACTGCTTCGCAGAAGGAGGTGACGGCTGCCCATGCCCTCTCGCTCCGTACCATGGCCTGAACCAGGGTCGGACGCGAGAGGTCTCTGCCGCCGATCGCCTCCACGAGGATACGGCGGTGCTCTGCCCAAGCCGGGCAGACCTCCACCGTATGCTCCACCGTGTCCTCCGGGCGATCCACACAGTGGTGACTTCTTTACGCTTGATACTATTAATACTGGAATGTGTCCAGGACAAGGTATCGTGCTGGATTTCAGGCCTATGAAGCACCGTCGCGTGTGTGGTCGTGAGATGTGTGACTGTGAGAAAAGTTTGTTGAGTGTGTGCATCTACATCGCCACAAGCGAACTACGCATCACACTGACGTCACGCAAAATCCTGCATCGTGCAAGCAAAGTTTACCGGATAATAGCATATATACAACATCCCGACATCAACCGTAAGGCAGTTGCCCACTAGACACGACACCGCCTGGCACAGCACACTGCACTTTCGGCCGGTCAACAAGCAGAGCTCTTCAACCCTCTCCTGGTCGACGCCAGCAGTCAGCCCTTAACCCGGCGCTGTACTACCTCCGACTCACTGGAGCATAGCATAACACAGCGCCACCCCGACTCACTGGGGCATCACCGCAGACAGTTCCGACCCACCGCGAATTATGCGACAACCGGTTCTGACCCATTGGAACCCCACCTGGCAAGCATCGCAAGATACACGACTCAACCCACTATCAGACCTCCGGTCTCTGGAGGGGAGTGATGTGGCGGTCTACATCGCCACATGCGAACTACGCAATACACTGACGTCACGCGAAATTCTGCATCGCGCAAGCAAAGTTTACCGCGCAACTAGCTTAAATACAACATCCCGACATCAACCGTCGGGCAGTTGCCCACCAGACACGACACCCGTCTGGCCGTCTCCCTTTTCTATGGAGGATGAGTGAATTTTACACCCTGTTCCTCATGCCTCTATAAGTGTAAAATTAAATACCGAAAGGTTTCCATTATACGAGTACAACTGCACTTATCAACCAAATAAAACGTCCTGTTTCAACTGAATCGTCCATATTAATTATTTCAAAGCTCTATCTTCACGTAGCAATCTTTTATTGCT
Source organism: Atethmia centrago (assembly GCA_905333075.3). Taxonomy (NCBI): domain Eukaryota; kingdom Metazoa; phylum Arthropoda; class Insecta; order Lepidoptera; family Noctuidae; genus Atethmia; species Atethmia centrago. The sequence continues at coordinate 21,526,081 of HG995373.1, read as the reverse complement.
GAAATATATTAATTAGCTTTATCATCGTACACGATGTCGCGACGGCACGGTACCGACATTTCGTGTCTCAGACATTTCGAGGCGGATTCATTTTCATACGTAATCCATTTTACTGTAACATTGCGGGCAGTTGAAAGTTGGCGTGTGTCACGCCACGATGCGGCACAAGCTTGTCAAATTAGCGCAGGGCGGGACCACTGGCCAGTGGCCATTGCACCTTGATTGATGTCATAACGCTTGTAGCAAAACACTATTAGGCTCGTCTGTGCCATAGGCTTGCCAGGTAGTTAGTTCGACACATTGGGTTGCAACTTAATGAAAACTTAGTGAGTATTTTCTTACAAATCACCAAGGAATATGTACTCTACACCTATAATGATCGAATTGAATACTTTTTAGTAATAGATAATATTTATCGAATCGAATAACAGAGTGATTGTCACTAACTTGCTAACTACCTATGCTTTAAAAGCTTGCTACGTATATTCTGAAAATATTTTTCCTGTCATTATATCAATAAATTAATTACGCTGTATGTTGTTCAAAAGTCTCGTCCCACTTATAATGGAAAGCTCGCCAAGGCTACCGCACCGAATGACTTTATTTCAGGAAGTGCCGAGCATGCCAGCCGAGTGCATGTGCTGCATCTTGATTGAGAAACGTTCTCAAGCAAACGATAAGGAGGTTTCATTCGCTGTTACGTCACAATGACTAGCTTCCAGACAGCTATGATGGATCGACCCGTAGAGATATGTATCAGGAGAGCAGAAACACTTAGGTATACAAGGTAGGTAAGTGTCTTGTGGGTGTTACAATAGTCTCAGATTACATTTGTATCATTGCGAAAATGATTGCAACTTTTATTAGTCTTGAGATAATTATGAAATCTTTTGTGAAGAACTGAATATTTTCCTTAGGTATAAGTATGTGGGGCGTCCGTAAATCTTATTGTTGATACGAACAATTTAAAATGTTTTTTTCAAAATGGTAACTTGTGCCGAAAAGCTTTTTTTAAGTCTCAACATTGATGCCGGCTGACAATTTAGGTATCATCTCCTAATTCCTATGTATATGATTCTTTACAAAGATTTAAGGATTTCATGTAACATTAACCTAAAACTGATTTTGGGCAGTCATTATTTTTCTCTAATGGCAACTTACCATAAAGAAGGCGATTTCAAACCCACGTAGACAAACAAGTATTAAAACTTATACGCGATATATTACATGTCTTTGTTTCGCGATGTATTAGTAATAGGTGTTATAAATATCTGAATGGTTCTTATTGTAAGTTCAAGTACAAGGAAGGCTGCGTTTAGTTCGTCCGCGCATTGGCTGGAGGTCGCAGTTCCCATGCGTCCTACGCAATGGCACGTAATTATCGTAAGATTGCGCCACACCGATCCCGCATTGTTCGACGTAATGTCTCCTCTAAATCAGAGCTTCTCAGTGCATCATGTGTGTACTCGGCCTATTGTCGCGCTTAGTTCACACGCACTCACTAAAATGCTCCCACGGATCCGTTTGACACTACGTTTCGTTTCAACGCTTGTCCGATCTGGAAAAACACTTCCTTGGTACATAAATGTTAAAGTGATCGCAAAAGCAAACATTTCTTTTTTTGTTTTAAGGTTAAAATGGAAATGATAAAGCCTATTTGGCCCTGTACACTTTAAAAAAACATAAGTTTAGTCTTATTTTCCAAACAAAGAATAGAAAGTTGACTCTGTCTGATTTGTGTTCTTTAGGCATAATAAAATATGAATTCAGGTAGCAAGCCACAAGGCAAAGTTTGCAAACAAGCTTTCTTTTTTCGCCAAAATCTCTCTAAGGCAATGCGTTGGCGGTAATTTTCGTTTTTACCCAAAGATCATATCACTAGTATTTTACTCATTCTGGTAAACGGTAAAAGTTGTAAGTACTTATTTTGATGCTCACAAGTAGTTGAATACGTTTAAGAGATCTAATAAACGCTAACTGTACAAACCCACATGCATTACGTAATTAAAAAGCCTAGTAATTTCATTATGATCATTAAAATTAAAACAATAAAGCGTAACAGTAACAAAATAATGTTTAGAAAGCGTAACGGCTGCTGTCTACACGAACAGCCGTAGTGTGTAGAGTTGTAGAGCTATGTAATTCCCAACTATCCGAAATGTAAAACAATTATTTGGTGATTCTAGCTTAAAGGTTAAGCGGTTTGGATACAAAAAAGTTGATATTTTAGCGATGGTTTGGTTGATTTGGTTTGGTTTTCATGAAGAATTTTACTAAGAGTTAAAGGATAGGTAGGTCCAGTCGTTTAAGTATACTAGTTCGCAATACTTGTCATCTATAATACTACTTAAATATCACAGCGACGCGTTGGTTAAAAACGAAGTACTAAAGACGCATTTAAACAGAAGACCAACAAACTCCATTGATTTCCAAGACAGAGCTACTCAAATATTAAGTTCAGTTACACTGAAAAGAATTTTCCAATTAGTTTTCAGACTCTGTGAAATCAAACTGCTCTAATATTTTTTTAAAGTAGGTATGTTGTGTGGGTGATCACTGATCATCCTTCAAACGCATGAGGCACTCGTGAACTCTGCAGGTATGCGCCGATAAAAACTAGCCAGCACCGAGAGGACACCGGAGGCGACGTGGTGTGGACCGCTTCTTGTCGCATCCCACTTATTAATGTGGCCGTTCATACAACATGCTCGTGTTGGCATGCTTCCTTTATGACAGGAATCCTGCGCGTTTTTATGAATATTGAATTATGAAACAATTTTTTTCCCAATACCGGTTATTGATAATTCATTTGAAAAAAGCCCTACACGTCCATCTCGTACGAGATAATCTGAGACTTTAAAAGAAAAACTATGATTTATCTGTTAAAAGCGAAAACTGGCTGAAGTTAAACTAACTATGTTACCAACGTTTTCACGACTTTACACCCGAGTGTTTATCGCGCTGACATAATTGATAAAATAACGAGATGGCATCGTGAATAATTCATCGATAAGTCGCAAAGATCTGATGGCGGAACTGGTTGGTTCTGTGACGTTAGTGGTCGCACGCGTCCGTCCGGTCCGCGCAGGCGCAGGTGGACATAATACCCATACGCATTCAGTGCGCGCATCACATCGGACATACTGATGTTTTTTACTTTACATAAATAATTATTAATGTACCGGATTTACGACATTGTTAACTGTCAACGGTACCCGAAATACCGAACACTGGTAAAAAGCGGGCCGTGGACAATCGCATAAAACTAGAGTATTATCAATTTTCATTCTTATAAGGTGTGTAATACGAAAACAAAGTGAAAGAAACAAAATTAGAAATTGTATGAACAATGTGGCGATATTCGTTTGTTTCAATCTACGTTCAATTGTGCTGAACTAATTACTTCAAAAAACAATATGGCACTAGAAACGTGGCTTAAAATTGTATCGCAGTATTGTAATGTTGACGTGCTTTATAAAACTTTCTGTAACAGACTCCCACGTTTTCTTTTATCGGAAGCTTTCTATGTCAGATAAGAACGAATTGACAATAATAGCGCATAATCAAAGAAAGTTTACGTTTTAGTTACCAAACAGTTTACAAAATACTGTATACACGACGTTTTCTGTATCTTTTAAGTAAGAGAGCAATTTATTAGTAATATTAGACGATTTAAACTTCCTTCTTTAGTGATGAACTGATGATAAATGTCATAAAGGTTCATTTCCTGTGTAGTTTATAGGTCAATCGATATCAAAACACGATAAAAAAATTAGATATGATTTTTTTGGGGTCAACGACTGCTGGTAAAAAAAGTTATTCGAAGTATGAGTTGAGAAAATCTGTTTTCTTTTGTTTTATCGTTAACAAAAAAGTTTACACAAAAAAAAACTGATTTTTAAACTGATATTTCAAGTAACTACATTAATTGCGATCGATCTTAAAAAATCTTAAAATTAATCTTCTAAGTTTTATCATGTCCACACGTTTATTATGTCCACCGTGTGTGTTTTCCACCACCTCAGCAGAGTTTCGCTAGCTAATGTAATTTGACCCTGTATAGTCTTCTCACAGAGACATGCAAAAGAGTATCTACATTAAGGCGCTGACAAGACCCAATTGACCAAAATTGGCTACTCTTAAGAAAAAAATTGCCAAATCTGTATAGTTTGTGGTAGCGGAAAAAATATATGGTAATTTTGAACATATTTCCCAGAATTTGGTTGTTACCAAAACAGGTTTTGAAAAAAAAAACTCGATACAAACTAACGTTAAACTAACTTCTTACCTTGAGTTCTAATCCAAAATATCTGTATTAAATATCAACATACATTACGTATTTAATTAATAACAATATCGTCTTAATAGAATGCAGAACTTGGTTGTTTTTTATTTTCGAGTAGGTACTCAACTGAATCTTGAGTAAATAGATAATTGCTTCATATTTTGCAATAAATTACAAGTGTTGTGTCATCGCGCTTCTCTTTCTTTTCTATGCAATCTGACAGTGACCGCGGTTTAGGTGTTGTCAGCGTCTTAACTAGGTAGCCGGACATACCGCTAACACATGAACTAAAATTAAACTTTCCCAAAGGATGCAGAGTGAAAAGGACATTTGCTCCACATAAAACCGCTACAAGAAACTCGCCACGTCTCAGGCGAAGAAAGGGTGCTCATTATATTTTCATTATGCGCTCATTAGTAAGCACACGACCACTTCCTTTGAGCAAAATGGACGCCGCGAACAAGCGGGAAAACGACGGGAAACGTTATGAAACCAGCCGGGAAAAGTCGAGAAAACGAATGATCTGTTTCAATATATTTTCATAATTTCCGGTTCACTTATCTAGTAGAAAACTTCATAATAAAAATTTTGCTCCATTTTTATTTATCTAGAAGTAAGTGCCTATCCGGAGTCACGGGCCCAAACACCCTTAACTAACCTAACTTAAACAACTGAACATCAATTATTTCTTCCAGACCTACCACGATGACAAAGCTTATACTCTTCGAACAGATTGCTCGGTAATTTAAATAAGTTCGACATTCGTTTGTTTCGTTAGACTCATTACGTGTTTTATGTTTATGTGGTAATATAAGAAGCCCGCATAGCTAATCAAGTCGACTTCCCTTCTATCGCTTATCCGCAATATTTATGTGACCACCATAGCAATTAAGTAGTCGTAACAACAGACCCATTGAGATTATTTCCAAATTATTTCAATTACACTACATATATTATTTTTATAGCCTTATTATAACAGGAATGCGAAAATTGAAAAGTAATAAAATAATATTTTCAAACATTTATTTACTGAGGGATATTAAAATAGCTTGACTTTGCATTATATTGGAATCAACGATCTTGTCCTTCTGAGTAAAGTTAGTTGCGATCTTGTTTCAGAATAATTAAATAAGGATTTATCACCGTTATACTATTAAGAGTTTCCTATCACATTTACAATCAAAACCAGACGAATGTTCGTGTTTTAATTAACCTCATTATTTTCAATAAAATAAAACCAACAACCTCATTATAACTTATGTTTTATCAGCACATGGGGTAGGCACAGGCGGGGCGGTTGATAGGAGGCATTGACCGCGCCGACACGCGTTTTTCTCATTTTCCCCTGTACATTATATTTCGTCGATGGAAAATACGACGGTTAATAAAGAGTCGTTTCAACATGCAAGACCTTATTTCAGGTCATGACTCCATTAATTATGTGAATTCCCATTAGGTTTCATGTAACTTTTGAAACAGTTTATTTTGTTAAAACATTTTAACTCTTAGGTTTACATTTTTCTCAAACATATTGTGACGTGAAAGATTAACTTGTAAAAATGTTAAATTTTGAAATGACTTTTGTCTAAATTATTGAATGAGTTACAATTTTATTTATTTACATAACCAAATTACAAGATGATTATTAACATTAACTAAATTAAACTAAAACTAAGTTAAGCCCGAAAAAGGCCCTCGGGGCTTTGTACCGAGGATGCTGGCGGCATTTCCTCGCTGAAAGCCGCCAGCTTTTCGGTCACCATAACTGGTGATGTAACCATCAACTAGACGTTTCGATGCGCACTGAGACCCCACGGACCGAGAGTCTTGACGCCAAAGGGCCAAAGTTGTACTCTCTGCCAAGGCCTCCATATTTAATAAAATTTTAGATTTAGAACCTAATTTTGGCAGTATAGGGCCGAAACATTGTTCTAAATAAGTACTTCACATACTTTTTATGGAATGAGGTCAGCGATCTGCTCTCGGCAGCAACCTATAAAATACAACCCCTATTGATTAATAGTAATAATTCTCCTTAGGCTCGAACGATAACCGTAAATAAAGCAAAAATACGATATCATAGCCCATTTAACGAAAACTGACTGAAAGAAGAAAAAGCAGGGATCGACTTCGTATCAGTAGAAAAAGTGGTTGAAAAGTACACGATTCGCTCCCCCTCGCTAGACATGGTACGCTTGTATCGGATTGCAATAAATTCGGGAGGGTAAAAAGCTATGGGGTAGCCGCCGCCGCCGCGCGCCGTCGCGACTAACGTCTTCCGCCTTTGATGGGCTTCATGTGGGTACTTCAAACTTACTCGAAACTACGAAGTTCTTGAGTTAGTTTTTCTTTTATTCAGTTCCGGTTAGTAGTTAAGTCAACAGCTTTTGTTGAGAAAATGACTGATCATAAACTGAATTCAAAGTTCTTTTGATTATTTTATTTTTTTAAATAGTTAGAGCAACATTTCAACATTTTAATTGACCTCCATTTAGAAATTTGGGAAAGTTGAGAAGATCAAGAGGGACATGACAATTCTTAGATCACGATTACTATATTTTTCACGATCGAACTACTTAAGTAATAGTATAGAAGAAAGAATAGAATAGTAAGTCGAATTTATATCAACGATCATCGCGCCACAAACATGCGACAAAAAATATCATAACAAGATAACATTTACATAGTGATGATGCCTAGCGTTTTATCTAACGCGGCGCCGGCGCCGGCGCCACTCTGTCTGAGTAATTCATGTTTGATTGCTACAGCTAGCCTTTATTTTTGTTAATAAGCAAAAACTTGGCTTCTGACCACGGCCTGAATATATTTACCATTTGTTCTCATCTCATGCATAAAACATAGTAGGGAAGTAAACGAGACGCTTACGCTAGACAGCAAATAAGGGTTAAGAACAATAGCATGACTATATTTCAGGGAAATGGATCGCTCCGCAAACTTGCAAGTTGGGGAAACATCACGAAAATAGGTTGTGTCAAACGTGCGTATTGTAGTAATGTGTGCAAGAGCAAAGTGATAGGCAATATTATCTCATAAATATACTTTATCTACTTTCTATCTAGGACACGCGAATGATCTATGTTGTTGAGACATGTCAGGCTCGGTGGCGCCATCCTGTTTTTTGTCCCAAAACTATCAACTTACTTTACTATGGTATAAACGCTATTTTTTGCATGTGAATAATGATACAAGTTCCGAAACTTGATCCGGACACCTTGAAGAGGCAAAATCACTATTATTTAACGTCCTAACTTATTCTCTTTTTTTAACATTAAAAAATAGGATTGTAATAAAGATGTAACCTAGTTTCAGAGCCCCTAAATGAAATTAGATGATTCAACCTAAATATAATTCAATAGAGACTTCAAAAGTGGGCTGAAAAATAAGGGTTTCGACTCCCTATTAAGTATTCGGAGCAAAATGTCCGCTATGAATGCGACACGACCAATTAAATGCTATTACATTGTACGCGTGTGTCCGAACTATTGTGCTACTAAAATTTGGGGCGATTTTGGCTCGATTACGTGTACCATGTAATCACCTGAAGTAACGCAGCAATTATTAGAATCAGAATAACATTTCCGCTTTACGACTTAAATACATATTCAGTACAATCATAGTATACTTTGTACTATGGTACAATTGTGTCTTTATTAACGGAATGACGAGAGCTTTTAGAAGATTATCTACTCAAATGTGATAAGACAGTTCAATGTTAGCTACGGGTCTACGTAGTAGCGTTGCGTAGCGGAGTTTTGTGGAACCCTTTAATTAGTGTTAATTTAATTAAAACTTTGAAGGTAATGAGGTCGGTGGGTCATGTATTAATTACTTTGCTAAGTTATTGAGAATACGATAATATGAATGTACAAATGTACTAATAAAAGATGACTTGAACTTTAAAACTACCTACTATACGATATTAAGTATTTGGAAAAATTATGTTAGTGTATGTTTCACATATATTAGCTACCAATGCTTAATCTTCTAATGACAATGCATGATATTGCAGGAATATAAATATCAATATCATAAAACGTTACGGTTCATTTCCCATAGCGTAACCGAATCAGTCTACTCAATGAAGGACGATGAAAATCCAATATGCCACATTTACTCTACATTTATTCCACGAAACGCGGGGGGAAGCCACAATCGAAGTAATGGCAACTCGCGCCAAGTATTTACTTCAATGCCAGTAATAAAAATAATTGCCACATACTGTAGCTTCAAAGTGTGGTACAAGATTGCCTTCGCCCCTGTAGACGAATTCAATTCGCGAATTGTTTTTCTTAATAAACCTTGCGAACTCTCCCCTTCCGGCAGGTACCTACGTTATTTAATCCAGAACCCCATTCCCTGGGTAGTGTATATTTATGACCGCTGCGTCATGGGGTTTCACCATAAGTGTGTGCGACTTAGTGAACTTTACGATATCGACGCCATGGAGTACGTTAAAACCTAGTAATAAAATTATTTGTTTGTTTCCTCTACTGTTACCTTGAAAATTATTCGTGTATTATCGTTATCACTTATTGTGATCAAAGTCTAATCAGAACGTAAAGTGTGTTTACACTAAGTAGTGCAGACGCAGCGTAGCAGCATCGGAGAGGCCGCGTAGCAATTGCATTGACGTAGCGCCCGGCGCGGCGTAGTAACAGAGCGTAGCGGCGGTGTAGCAGAAGCGTTGGCGTAACGCAGACGCAGCATAGCTGCAACGTAGAGGCTGCAGAGCAGTTGCGTTTATGTAGCGCCCGGCGAGGCGAAGTAACAGAGCATAGAGGCTGCGTAACAGAAGCGTAGGCGGAGAGCAGACGCAGCGTAGCAGCACCGCAGAGGCTGTGTAGCAGTTGCATTGACGTAGCGCCCGGCGTGGCGTAGTAACAGACCATAGAGGCCACGTAGCAGAAGCATTGGCGTAGCGAAGACGCAGCGTAGATTAATAAAAAAAAAAAAATACGTAGCGTAATTGTTTCGATACGAACATTAACAAAGTCGATTCCTACAAGGAAACACTACTGTTGACTTGTTTTCTAAAATAAAATGATATAATAACGAAAACAAAGGAAGTAAAATAAAAAGCTATGGGAGCATACCACGGATATCTATGGAGCATACATTGTGGAAGTTTTGGTTAACTGAGTGATATGATTATGTTATGTTATTGTGCATAAGTTTTATTTTTCAAACATTTTCGTTACGATTCAACACTTCTCGTACGTGTACATCAGCTGTGGCACCAATGCCACAGCTGAGATACCCTTGCAATTCTTGTTAGAATTCAAATAACAAAACTACACTCACTATATAAAATCTCTACCAAGATGACCCTAAGAGGTACTCGTATACATTCATTATTTTGCAAAGGTTGGTTACAAATGTTTGTTCGAACGTCGACACATGTTAAATGTGTGCGCGCCGTGGGTGCCCGAACACCTTTCCTATTGGTAAATTAGCAGTGTAGTAGCACATGTCTCAGAAAAAATACATTAGCAGCCGGCTAATGCCCCCGATTGCTGGCACATCCCTTACGGGATGGGCGCTATGTGAACTTTAAGAGGTTATTTGTGAAATAAGATATTTTTAGAATTTTAATTAATCATAGCAATGAAAGGCCTTTGCCCAGCAGTGAGACAGCAATGGCTAGAAAAATCATAGAAGACAAAATAAAGAAACTCGAAAACAAGTTCATGGGTTTATTAAAATCGAGCTTTCTTGAATAATATCTAACGTTGCGTTATGATCCCGATACCTCTTTATCGATAACTTTAAAGATTGTGTAAACAAGTACCCACTAAGAAAGATTTGATTCTACGTTAGTGAAAACCTATTATGGACATAAACTTAAGAAAAAATGGTGGCGTTAAGTTGATATTCGGGCACACGTGTGTTAAATATAATTGAATGGTAACTTTACAAGCAAAGACACCTTGCCTAACAGATGTTAGAGATTTGGCCCAAATACTGATGGATTGGCTTTGTCAGCCGTTATATGAATAATAATTATGATCGATACAGAACACGTTTCGGTTTTATGATAGAATACATGGTCGCCAAGGATTGAAGGTACTTTATGAAAAGCTTTTTCGGCAGATTCCGGAGCATTATCTAAGTTTTAAATTGTGTTGGTTTTTTTGATAATTTAATATAATATATAGGCGCAGGTTTGTCTTTTGATAACAAAATTATATTTATTTACTTATCCAAATTACAAGATGATTATTAACATTAACTAAATTAAATTAAAACTAAGTTATAATATATCTAAGCTGGCGGCATTTTCTCGCTGAATTGCAATGCGCGAGAAAGCCGCCAGCTTTTCGGTCACCAGTTACATCAACTAGACGTTTCGCGATTTCCACAAATAAACTATGCGCACTGGGACCCCACGGACCAAGGGTCTCGACGCCAAAGGGCACAAAGTTGTACTCTCTGCCAAGGCCTCCATATTTAATAACTTTCAGATTTTCGGCATTTTCTGCCGCTGCACCCACTTTAGAAGTAGTCCGTTGGAGGTGGGATGGTGCCAGTGTCTACACAGGTAGCGTCCCACACAAGCATCCGTCCCAAACTCCACGGAACCAAAGACATACCATCAGGTCTTTTGCCATCATCTCTGACAATGCCAGTTGGCTCAAGAAGAGCAGGCACATTGATGCTGGCAAGAGACCGGTGGATTATGTCAATAAGTGACGCATGTCTTGAAAAGCGGCCTGCCCTTGTTTGACAACATAGTCCGTGGTAACTTAGTCGGTCCACGTCCGTGCCACAAGGGCATGTGAGTGGAGTGCATACCGTGACCCCAAGCTGCAGACCAGTAGCCAGACGAAGCGAGGTCGGATCCAGGAAGAGACCGGTATATGGAGAAGGATGGGCATGTAGCCAATGACCGGCCTCTCTGGCTCCAACCGCCAAAAGTTTTGCGCGATCCGGACCTGAACTGCGGCTCAGAATCGATTTGTACGTTAAATCGCAATAAATATCGTCCCAGCTTCTTTGAGATTTTGGGTTGTCTGGAAATTCTTTATCCGAGCAAGCAATTTGAAAAGCATTCTTGGCATCCTCCAAGCCCGCACATTACCTTTGAGACGTGACGTGCTATGGGTGGACGACAAAAAGGCTGGGGAAGCAACACTCGAAATTTTGCGGAATTAATATTGATAATAAATTCGGACTTCTATGTAAAAGGTTTGCAAAAAATTTAACGCATCAGATTTTGCGTTAATTTTTTTGACACTACTCAAATTAAATAAAATTTTCGTTTGTTTAAAACAGCGACAGGAGACTTCGTACGAGAACTAACTCACTCGATGGTCGCACTACCAACAAATAACGATCACAGGGCTCTTTATGTAGAGGGTCTATCGCTGTTATCTATCACTATACAAGATTAGGCTGCCCATTCAATAAAACCTTTAGGGCCTATTAACCTTAAAGGGCGACTTCACTACACCCCAGGGATAAATATAGAGAAGACCCTCCCGTATTAAAAACTATAACATTTCAGATAAAGGTGCTTCTATAAACTCGATAACGTTTTTCTATCGCAAATTGATACCATCCCTTACAAATTAGGGATAGAGGCGATGCAACAGCTGATAACGAAGTAACTGAATAAGTGAACAGATTACTTAATCTGTTATTCCTGCTACCGTGAACAAGATAAGCTGGAGATAAGGTGGTTTCGCCAGGCGCTATCGCGTGTTGGGACAATAGGATTACAATGAAGCACAATAGATCATGGCTGTAAAGGAGAGTAATCTCGTTTTACACAAGTTTGTTACAAACGCTGTAATAAGATTACACGGGGATTCTTGTAATTAATGTGTTGTAATACTTGCCGCTGGAATTGGAGATGCGTACATACCTGTAACAAAAGGAAATGGGTCAGTCGTTATTGTGTGATAGGTATTGATGCAATTAAATATAGGTGTATTGTGAAATGCACAATAAATTCTGAATCATGATTATTCATGATAGATGATAACAGTCTACTATAAGGACACAAATCTCTTTCATGAACTCAAAGTATTTATTTCAATTCAACCAATTACAGGCACTTTTGAATTGTCAGAGTCGGTGAGGTAGTCAGAAAGTTTAAGCTAGTTGCCCCTTCCAAAACGTTCTATCTCTATGGAGAAGAACGGGCAAGAAACTCCAAGGACACTCTTTTCAATCAAGATATTACAAATTTTGGGTAAATTGTTCTTGTTGCTTGCTTGGTGCGCAGCGAACAATGTAAAAATAAATAAATTAAAAACAATTCTGAATATAAGATTAAAAATAAGCTTTGGCAGTTAAGAGATGCCCAAGAGAAGTCTCAACTGACGGCACCCATCCACGAAAACGATGATGAAAATAATATAGTCGTTACTAAGTAAGTATTCTATTGAGGGGCTTGTGGCCAAGTAATAACAGCCGCACGGGTCGATCGATCAGGTTAAGCTACGCTTGCCGCGGTTCGTCCGTGGATGGGTGACCATCTTTACATACCAAGACCCTTCCGTGCCTCGGAAATCACGTTAAGCCGTTGGTCCCGACTGTCATTTTTAGATCTTTGACAGTTGTTACGGGTCGTCAGAAGCCCGAAAGTCTAGCAACCAGTCTTACCAAGGGGTATCGTGTTACCCAGTAAATGGGTTGTGGAGGTCAGATAGGCAGTCGCTCCATGTGAAATACTGGTATTCAGCTGAATCCGGTTAGCCTGGAAGCCGACCCCAACGTAGTTGGGAAAAGGCTAGGCAGATGATGACTAAGTAAGTATAGTGAGAAACATATTCTTTACTCTAATTAAAATAATGACAAAATAATTTACTCAAGGATCCATAAAATAAACAATAAACAAAATATGATGCGATAAAAAGTCAATAAAGTTCACTTTTATTCATGTTTACAACAATATCAACATACTTAAGAGTTACGATGTGCGTGTTTAGATAAAAATAACATCAACATATCGGTGCAGTTACCTACGGCCCGTTCTTTTTATCTACGAACCGTTCTAGCTTCGGACCGTTCTACCTATTGGTAGCACGCGGCGTATCTTAACGATACGATATTTCAACGCTTGCCTACCAGATGTACACATTACTCGCTTTCTCGGATGTTTTCACTCACAAACGCTGTTATCGATATGTTACATCCGTAAATAAAGTGTGTTTTTATGCGGCTTTTTTGAAGAAGAAAGGTTTACTTAGGGATCGCCTCGATGTCTGTCTGTTATACCAAAGGTATCTCAGAGATAAAGGACGCATTCAAAACTGTTTAGTGGAAGTTGTAAAAGAAGTAGTTCCTATTTGGGGTGATAGTGAACTTTTGATACAAGGAATGCAATCCTATATGGTCACTATAGAAATGGTAGGGCCATAATATTTCCAAAGAATATCGCAAAGACTCGAACACAGAACAGATGCATTTAAGAAAGCCGATATCAACAATTATCAGCGATAGCAATGTTTGAGCAGCGGAAGCAGGTTGGCGGAAGAAGGTATTTGAGCGCGTGGCTTTTTGTGGCCCCCGCGACGGAGGGGCCCGACAGATGGAAAGGCGCTCTGACGGTAATCGAATTACTTTTTACTGACATATGCACTTCGCAGCCGAGGGGTTAACTTCAAGTGATTCAGCAAAAAACCTTTCGATGGGGCTACTTGTGGCTTCCCTTTACATAAGAATGGGTTCTGTCAAGAAAGTTTTGAATAGGAAAGTAGTTAAAACCATTATCCATTCTTCTTTTATGGTGGAGGTTTACTGGCTATAAAATTACTAAACTTATGTAGTACAAATACGCAATAAAAACTACTCTGCTTTTCTGACAAAGAGCTGAAATCAGGTTAAGTGTCAATTAAAAATCGCCGCAAATTCTACACGGAGGAAACCACTTATTGTCTAGCTTGCGTTAGTGACACTTCCTGCAGTCGGCAGAAGAGTTCATAAATCGTGGGGCTTTATTAAATTTCCTTTTGTCGCGAACACGCGGGTTTAATGATGCCCGACGGCTACAAGAGATATTTGTCAACGACCAAAAAAGCATCGCTTCTTATGCTTCTATTTTAGAAAAGAAAAAAAGCATTACGTAGGGACATCTGTATATGCTTCCGTTTAGACTTCAAAACAATCAAGCAGAAATTAATGCAACAACCATGAACATTTTTTATCAATATTTATTTTTAAGCACGCGACACATCTTCCTTATGCGTCCCGATGTTACAAACAGTTTTTTCACTTGTCTTTCTACTCCCTTATGCAATCAACTGTCCCCTGAGATCATTTTTTCTAATCCAGGTGATAAATTGACGGTGGCTCTTGGTATCTCCCCTACAGCCTAGCTAAAAATAAGGACGAGGACTTGATTTTTTATTCCATAAATTCATAATCTAAATATAACTGAAACAGTATGTAAAAACACCATGCAAATGAATTGACTATGAGCCACATTGTAAGGGTGTAGTTGTATATGTAATCCAAGCACAAAAATTCTGTCGTTAGGCAAATGTCTTTTCTTCTATAAAATTCCACGCCGTCTAGAGCAAGTCTAGGCGAGGCTTTGAAAGCTCTCAACCGCTTATTTATAGCTCGAACCCACAATAAGCATAGAATCCAATCTTATTTTATAGAGTAATTATTCTAGCCTCATTGCACTGGACGTCTGTACAGTACGGTAAACAAAGCGGAAATGACCTATTAGATAGCAGCTGGTATGACGGCGCACGCGCAGCTGCCGCCCGAATTTCGCCGAGAGATCGCGAAACGCGCGCCTTCCGTTTCCGGCCGATTGTACTTGCGCGTTCTTTAAGTTAAGTGTCCTTAGGGGTGGACATGGATTGACGTGCCGTTGCTGTTGCCATACGGCGTTTGTGTACACTCATTCACCACAATTAGGGGAGTGGTAATCCAATGTTTTTCATTGTTGTTGACGTGATATAGGTAACAACAACGACTGTGTGTAGGGCACATAATGAACTTGAACTAAGCCAAACGTAGGTATATGTAGTTCTGATGAATAAAGTGGATGAAGATTTTCCATATATTGATAGAGTTGTAAGACAGGTATTATATTAAAAGAAGTAGGCGAATAACACGAAGATACGTACAAAATGTTCGGTATAAACTGTAATGAATACTTCAAGGCATGGTACTAGCTCATCCAAGTAGTTGTATGGAGGACAGGTTTGAGCAGCAGTGTCGAGTGACATTGTGGCAACAAGCTACTTGCTCCACAGTGCGCGAGCCATGGTGACTTGCCGCCATTGTTTGGTAGCGAACTGGTTGTGCCTTCACCGTGACTTTAAGACGTGTTTACATTTGTAGAGTTTTGATCATACAGGTTATGAGATCAGTCAATGAAAAAAAGGCCTTTAAGATAAAAAAAATGGTTGTCTGTAATGTCGGTTTACGGACGATAATTTTACTTGATAACGATCGTGCCTCTCTATCGCTAGTTCCACGCTCTCGCTTACACGCTCGGCTCAGGCGGAACGTGACCCTTTTTTGTGCGTGAAGACGTTTCCACGTCAAAAAAATCTTCTTAGCGTCTACCAGCTTGGATCTATTCTGCCTTCTCCGGCTTCTCCAGCTTAGTCTAGATTAGGAATGTATTTCTTTAAAAGGTAGATGTTTTTTGCATATTGATGGACGGCAATATGATTTTAATAATAGGTTTCCAAATTTTATAAAAATATATTAAAATACGTGAAAGCTAGATATTTTTAAGGGCGCACCGAGAATGTGGAGCTTCTGGCACTAATAAGTAATAAGGATAGAATTTCTCTAGCTAGAATGGGCGGTTTGCGCGCTAATTTAGGCTAATTTCCTTCGTATTATTAAAACAAATACACATTTTGAAAATGTAAAATATATTTACGCGGGTTATTTTGTTTTTCCCGACTGCCTCAGGAGAGTAATGTTTTTCGAGAGTATGTATGTATCTATGTAGGTATGTATGTCTATTTCTTTGGCACGCTCTGTAGCCTAAACGGCTTGATGGATTTTAACAATTGAGGTGTCTTTCGATTCGTCTTAATTGTGGGAGTAACATAGGCTATATAATATTTATAAATTGCATCTGCAAATACAAAAAAGGAGGGGAAGTTTTTTTTTTTAATTAATTGCAACAATATTGGTATCAAATAAAAGCTAGTAATGAATAATTTTCAAATACATATATTAATAAAACTAAAAAGCTTGAAATAAAATAACTTATTTAAAAAACAAAAAACCCGAATGCAAATACATACCCGAATAAATTTCCAGTATAAGCTTATCTCGCATTGTATAGGATTTCCGTACAATGCGAGGTCAGTGTAAACTGGAAATGTATAGCTTGATTTGTAGCCGTGTGTACACCGCAGTTAATATTTTTGATTTTTTTGCCTTCATTCACTCTACTTGTTTCCCAGTTATTATAATCAGTCTTCTCTTTATCCAGTACTGAGCATTTTATTTTTTGTGGTCAAGAGGGCAGTTTTATTTTCGAGTTGTGGTACTTAATTAGTTCACTTGACAGAAATGCTCTATTTTTTTAGAGTTACTTGACTATAAATTGATTAGGTATGCGCCAGCGACGGAAAAACTGCATTCCTTCGTCTTGAAACTAATAAGGGCAAGAAATCTGTTAACTCGACGCATTAACGTACCCTTTTTCAGAAACTAAATGTACAAAATATTTAACACAATCGATTTTATTTCATGAGAAGGGCTATAAAATATGTTGTTTTAATTTGGTGACTAACAGTCGAGTTGTTTCTACCTATATTTCACTACCGTTCACTGGTAGACTCCATTTCTAATTCCTAGAATTATTAGAATTTTTCGAATCTATGTTTTGGCCTTTCCTTGCAACCCAAATTCTTTGTGTTTGTAAAAGAAATCATAGGAGTTAATCCTAGATGTGGCGGCGTGAAAGCTGCGGCGCACGTGCGTACGCGCACCTGCCACCATACCGACGCGGCACCACCCCTGAGCCGTCTGGCCTGAGGGGTGACGTGTATCAACTAGACCAAAAAGTTCTCTTTTTTTCATGTCACATGATTATCGCTGTATGTCGCTGTAGATAGAATAACCTGAAAACGCATAATAGATAAATGCTTTGGCTATATTCGTTGGGTATTTTAATAAGTATAACAGTTACATTCAATGTTTCATGTCCCATTTAGATACAAGAAAATTGGTAAGACAACTTTAATACAGACGAAAAGCAAATTTAAATCTTTCAGTCTGTCATCCGTTAGTAATAAGATTATTATTACTAACCGATTACTCGAGCGATTACCAAAATTACAGCTACTAATTGGTATTGTATACAAAAGTAAACAAATTATAATAATTATGTAACGATACAATACCTAACTATTACAGTGAGCATGTAATTACTTTAAAAGACCGTTTCAACGAATGCTCTACATAAAATTACAACAAACACATTTCCGTGTAGATAGGTTAAAGAACAGACTCGAATAATTTTTGAGGACACCAACCATTTTGCTCGATCGCTTACGCCAATGATTAAAAACTTTTTACGGCCGTTTAAGCAGTTGTTAAAGACCAATTAGCATTTATCGGACTTCCCTTTTCATGTTGAAGAGGCAGTAAATTGGTATACTTAAATGTATTGGGTACTGAGTTTAAAATGGTAATTCAAATTAAAATATTTGTTAAACTGTGGTGGTTTATGTATTTAAGCTTACAATGCACTGTGGCCTGCGGAGTAGCTTTTAGCCAAATCTCGCTGCAGTACCTTTAGGTAACTACCTCGGCCGGCCTTTTTAAGTAACAGATAGTGCCATCCACGAAGACATCCACGCCACACTATTTTTTGGTCGAGGGGTTGTAGTTGACCGTAACGCTCTCTCGTGATTAGTCTACTCATCATAGTGTGCGTGCGCACTTCTAGGCAAGTCGTACAGCGCTACAACACTAGCGAAAGGATGCACAGTTGCACTGTAAGCGATTAGGAAAAAGAGTGGGGCGCGTCTTCGTGGATGACACTATCTGTACCTGTGTAAATATTTGTTAATTAACCTTACGTACAGGAAACGGTGAATAACGGTGAACAGAATGTCAAATTATAATTAAAAATGAATAATTGAATATAGCACGTATGGTGCATGACGTAGCTTATTGCTATGCCGGGAAGCGCATAGTGCACGGGACGCACTTAGAGGGCTCATTGCGAGGTAAAATGTATTTAATAACGAGGGTGGAGGACAATAGAGGGGCGGAAGTTCGCGTGTGTCCGCCGGATGTCGGCCCACCATCGATCATACAGTAAGTACCGAGCTGCAGTACGACACAAGTTCGAAGTTCCATCGGCAGGATTCGTCAAACACGGTCCTTTTCAAGTACCTTGTTTGCAACTTCAGTTTTAACAGGACTGAGCCGAGAGCGTTTAATTACTCGTCAATTGCTAAGTATTACTAGTTTTAGCCAATCGATTAGGTACCTATGGGACATCGATGGCACATCTTATTATGTGTGTCGTACAGCACCGACTGCCGAAGTACCCCAACTGTCTGCAGTTATGCTAAACAACCTACAATTTCGCGCAAAGATTAACACAGAGCGCCCAATCTCTGGATTGGGCGCTCTGTGTTAATCTTTGCGCGAAATTGTAGGTTGTTTAGCATTAGGTAAACATGTTTGGATAATATTATCTTGTTTGTGCGAGTAATTACTATCATTATTTTACTAGAATGTCTCGAAAACTCGATTAGTCGTGGATAGTCTTTGAAAAAAAGAGTTGTTTCAAAGGTTTACATTCTTTTCTTTAAACAGGAAGTATCACAGGGAAGTCAAATCCCAAAAAAGCCTTTCCCACGGGTTGCACCAAGCTAACAATTGCTTTATTTCACCTAAAAATAATTACGTGACTGTATGTAAGTTCTACGGCTTAATGTCTTACACCAGCCAATAGATATTCATTGTTTATGACACCTTTTGTGTTAGGCCGCCTACTCAATAAAATGTAAAATTTGGTCTGTCGTATGCCTTCTTTGTACTGGCACGTAGAACACCTCCGAAGTCCGGTATAATGTTGGTTTAGAGCAAAATTCTCACGTTCTGTATCCATTGTAAACACTAAACACCGGGACACCCGTTACATCTCGTTTACTGCCCTTATTGTTCTATTATATGAGCTTGTGAAATGTAAACAGACGTTGAAAAAAAAGTTAGCAGTCCTTTATTTTTTAATAAAATACTAAGGGATTCTCAGGGCAAACATCGCAAGACCTAAGTCGTAAGATCTAAGACGGCAGGCCTAAGTTACTACATACTTACCTACATGAAAATATTTAAGGCCTGACAAAAAATTTCTCAATAAAAGCAAATAAGTTTCAACGTCATCTATGCGGAACGGTTATCAAAACAGTTAGTTATACTACATCACCCACTTGTTACCTTGATCGTAATTACCAGCACTTAGCTAATAAAGTCCACAAAAAATCTCTAAGAACCGATGTCATTGTACCTGCTGTAGTAATGAATGAATGAATTCATTCTGCAGCTACCCGCGCATCTCGTAGTTAACTCACGTACAAGACGACCGGTTGCCTTTTCAATTCGACCAACGATATTGATGCCATAGAGCAAACCTTGGGGTTTATAGACACGTCTATTTATTGCGGAAATGTTAATTCATTGTTCTAACGTTGTATCAACTTGCGTGAATATTTAATTAAGTTTAATTTGTGCGTCGTAGGAGGTTCTGTTTTTTATACTGTAAGTTACAGTGTTTTATAAAGAAATGTTGAACTGAAAATTGTTTTCTCAAATATCAAAGCCAATGTTTGTCCGTACGTTGTTTTCTCAAACAGGAAACTTGAAAGTAACCACTTCAACAGCGAATAACAATATTCGCTAAGTACTAGTACCAAGTTTCATATTCCAATACTTTTACATAACGCGGGTAGCGTGTCTGCAGCCTTTTCTATGACACAGGTGCATTGCGGCACAGTGTACGTACTCGCGGCGCATCGGCGACGTCATTCATGTCCGTCCGCCTTGCCTTCCGGTATGCAGCGCGTTTCCATTCACCCTCTCACCGACCAAGCCGTGATTCATTCATTCTCTCTAAAAATCGCATTATGACGGAATTTGATCTACGCTAGTGAATCACTTTCAAAGGAAATTCCAATGAAGTTTCTAATTAATTAAAATTCATGTTGCGTTTTGATGTAGTACCTATCTATTCTTTCTACAAATACGTTTGTACTCTTACTACTACTTACAAATGGTAAACGTTCCAAAATATGGGAGCTTATTTTACTTTTCGAAATTACCAATTAAGAATATAAAATAATACGAGCTATTATCGTCTCAATGTAAGGCAAAATCCGCCTCTCATATAGAGAAGGCACGAACATTCATCACCACGGTTGCTTAAGACGGGTTTTAGACGTAGATTTACTAAGTCCGGCTTCACGATGTTTTTCCTTCACCATGTCAGTAACGTCCAAGATAAACTATTTTAAATAGGCACCGAATCGATAACTGAGTTTTCACTTTTTCAGTTTTCAGCTATGTAGCCATTAGTCAACACTGAAGAAAACCTTATCCGCAACAATTTTCGGGAGTTTTTTTTCCTTTCTGATCAAATCTTGTCTCAATGAGAATTAATAGCAGAACAAATTTTATAAGTTATACCTAGTGTTTAAGGTTTTTTTGTCGTGGGCTAAACGACTGCAACTTTAGAGTCGATTTACAGATTTTGTTTTGTTCTATCTGCTATAAAATTCAGATCATGTATTCAAAAATGTCAGTAAGTACTTACTTACGTTTGATTACAATATTATTATAGCGGAGGTTGTAGAGACAATCAAATCAAGAGGCCTACAGTTAGTTATATCTGTTGTTATCGGCACTTCGGTAGTGTGAAACAATTTGTAACACTTGCGCACTCAGCGAGTCAGCGCACGCGCCGCTGTCGACATTGTTATTGTTTTGGTGCGTCGCGCCCTTTGTCAAGACCCGGCGACCGTTCAGAGAGTGCATCCGTAATGTCAACCTTGTGTACATAATATGTAATTTACGGAAATCATGAGAGTTCCATCGCATTGTTGTAGGTTTTCATTCAATTCTTTCATGTCCGTTCATTGTATGGAATTCTGAACCTGTGTTCAGCAGTGGGTGTCTACGGGTTGTGATGATGAAGTGGCAGAGATTCTGTTAGTTCATAAAACATTAACTCAAAATAGGCGCCAAGCAATTTGTGAAAAACGTTAACGTATTTGTTCAATGCATTAGCTATAGGCTGTAGAATTACCTACAACAAACTGTCCGTCCACTAAGTGGTAATTATTTTTTCAATAAGAACGGTTTGTGGGAAACCCGCAAATGTTTGCTGTTCTCATATAAGTGCTCCACATTTCGCACTCGCTGTTCACACAATGGTAGCCTTGCATCAAATTGTGCTGGAAATCTTACATCAAGGTTCAGCATTGCATTTAACACGATTATAAATTTTTTGTTAGCAATTTCGACACGCAATAATAATCATGCGAAATCTTAACTCCAAATTGAATCAATAGGTATTTTATTTTTTGTTGCTTTTTTTTTTGATGGGAAATCATCAAATAGTTTCTCCCGCTCTGGGCGGAGCGGGAGGGTGTGTCAGACTCTTACTGACTAAAACCCACCCGTATTCCTTCCGTTGCCTGTGTTGCGCCCCGGCCTCGGTGACCCATTAGTATCTACCTTCCCGCGACCCCGGATTTTTTGTTGCTTAGGAGTATCTCTGTCACCTTGACCAACTCACATGATATAGGTAAACTGTACGATGGTCTCTGAAAATCATCAAAACAATAGTTTCACGTAATAAAATCAAAAGTCATTTATTCAAACTAGGCTGAGAATCAGCACTTTTCGAACGTCAAAATTACATAAGACAGTCCCCAAAACGCTCGCCCTTCACCACTTCCTAGTGCTTTAGCTGGGAAGAAGAAGTGGCGCAAGAAACTTCCCAGCAGCACAGCTGTCTGTTCAGTTAGAAAAACAAAGACTTTGTTGGAAACAATCCTGAAAATTCTGTGCACTGATGGCACTTCTACTAGTCGTCCTGAAAATATTTATAATATTCTTTCGTAAGAACGGCCGGGTCCATCTCATCCATTACTATTTATACCGAAGTTAGCATAACATGTTTGGTTGCCAATACTAACTTTTTGTCATACATTCTGTTTTTATGACACTACATTGTCATATTGAACATAAAATAAAAGCCTTTATTTACTTGAACCTCTACATTTTCTTTACACAAAACAGCGTGGTTTATGATAACTTATCTGCCCACATAACAAGCAAAAGCATTATTGCAATATTTATTACCTATGTACCTTTTAAATATGTATTTATGTAGTTTATGTAGTACAGTTTTGGTCTCGTTACTTATTCCATTAAAAGTTGCTTTGACGCTGAAATCTAACAAGTTGGGTCATTTACAATTTACATTGACGCGTGGGGAGCAGAATAATTCAGCAATTACTCACGTTTGATTATAAAATAAAATGATCTAATGGGCTGAGGTATGCTTGTTGCATAACAAAGTGTGGGAAAATTTACTGTAGTTAGTCAGAAAGGTATGGAGAGTCTGGTATTTGCAATTTGCACCACGTGCTCGGTACCTTACTACTTTACACCAACCTCCCATTTCTGGTGAGCCATTTTTCTCTTTCATTATTTGTAGGCAGAGTTTGAGAACGCGAAGGTTCTTTTCTTACCGACGATTATAAATTGCGACCATTGTAAATCGCTTAATTTTGATATGTTACGGACATTTTGATTCACCTTTCCCTTCTAAAATGTTAAAAAATTTAACATCTATGTAAGAACACTATGAAAATGTCAAGGTAGTCGAAATCTACTCTCAACGTTACATAAAACTGTTGTAATTTGGGGACTAATCTTTAGATGCGATCGCATTAACATTTTTCTCTTTGAACATAGAACCTACACGGTGGCTATTGAGTCACACAAACAATTGCTGCACTGATTCGCAAAATATACGAAAACATCCACCAACATCTATCATTTGGAACTTAAGGTGAATCATGTAAATCCGGAATGACTAAGCCCTGGGAATACCTACCTAAAATTCAAGGTGCCTAAACTTTTCCACTGATCTCATATTTATTGCATGTTGAAAAGACGTACCTACATTGACAATTTCATCCAAGCATGTCTAGCTAATAGACACTATCTTATTGCGATTCTATGAAAGTTGGACGTTGTTGCTTATCCGATTTGCAGTTTTTCGGCTCCCCTTTGTTCCCGCACATAAGCAAACGGTTTTATTGCATCACGTCTTAATTATCTTTTGTTTGAGCCGCGTATTGTTAATTTGTTCATTGACCAACTTCTTGCTTCCATTTAATGAATACTCCGTTGAGATGAAAAAGTTATTAAAGTCTTCTGCAGTAATTTTTATTTAAATTGCTTGAGAGAATTGATACCAGTTGTTATTTCAAACCAGCTGACCCGACAGATGTTGTCCTGTCCAATTTTTCAATAATTTGTACAAAAATCCGATACGAAAAAAAACAGTTTTTCCCGAAATTTAACATTTTCCGAGATTTTTTTTCGAATTTTCTCTCCATATAAACTTAATTCGGACTATACCGAACATTTTAAAATAAACAATAGCCAAATCGGACCAGCGGTTCTCAAGTGATGCGCCAACCAATCAACAGCATTTCATTATGATAAAAACCTTTGGTAATATGAACAAGATACGTTGGTATATTAGAGAAAGTGATACGAATAGCTTAATATTTAAATATGAGTCCAATGAAATTGAGTAGATGATGTCGTACAGGTCACCGAACACTGTTCAAATATCGTCTTAGTTGGAGAGGGTGTGATCTGTAAGCGAGCCCTCTCTTACGTTACCACGGCCCGTGGGAATCACCGCACACTAAATTATTAACAAAAATATTGACCCGCTGCCTACTTAAGGGATTTGACCACTAGTTGTTTGCGCTGGCAGTTTGCCGCTCCCAACAAATACGGGCAACGGCGACGTGTCGACGAATGCTTTACAAAGTTTGTGGGAAAAGTTGGAGAGCCCTGAGCCGGGCAGGGTCAATATTTTGTGTTTGATCTCTATGAGAACTGACGTAACCTTTGAGATGATCGCCTAACTTTATCAGTGATGGGAAACTTTGATCGTGGATCGTCAACGAGGCATCGTGTAAACAAAATTTTTAATTATTTTTCCGATTAAGTCAATATCTTGACTAAGCGAAGGTATTTAGTCAAGATGTACTTGTTTAAGAAATGTAGAGCGAAGATCTAAAATCAGATTTAAATCTCCTTATTACAACTTCGGCGAATTCTCTTCATCACAGTCCAAATTTAAACAAAAACTACAACACATTCCTCTATTATTTCAAAACGATGTGAATGTTTGATTGCATTTGCCCTAATTGTTACGAGTAGTTACGCACGATCGGACATAGGTGCCGTGGATCTAGTTCAGATCGATCAACTGTGCAGCCCGTTACAGTTGTGTCGATTCGGAATTACCCAGTCAACGCGGCGTCGGGGTAAACAAAACATTGGACAAGACAATAACCTGCATTTTAGAGAGCTGCTTGTGCTGATGATATTGACCTCTAAATATAGAACTGTGTCATCGATAGTGGCTGTGAATGATTCAATTGGAATGAATAGATGGTTCACTAATGTTTCACCAAAACACCGTTGACAATGTTTTAGTTTATAACCAACGTTTCATATACTATTTATTTCACAAACAAATTATTCCGCAAATGTTTTATTTTATAAACACTCGCTTTACAAATATTTATTTGGCAAACGCGTTTATTTACAAATGTTTCGCATGATAATGATTTAATCATTTATACATTTCTTTCTTTCTTTCTTTAGATTGTCACAAAATCCAAATATTCGTAGTTATTTACTCAAATCACTGTGAAATCGATACCCAAATAATATAACGAAAAATAATGTATATAAAAATAATGTATATATTGTTTGCAAAATCAAAACGCATTATTAAAACCCCATAAAATAGCAACACCTACTAACAAAATTACGTCAAAAGCAATAAAAAAGTTGAAGTTATCATAACAAAGTTTGATATTTTTATTACCTAGACCTGAAACTTGGAGGCGAAACGCCGGGTCGTAACTCCGCTGCCGGAGTGGCTAAAGAGGCGCCACGGCATCCTCACCTTCCGCCTGACGCAGGTCCTCACCGGACACGGCAGCTTCGGGGAGTTCCTGTGTCGGATAAGGCGGGAGGAAACGCCTGGGTGTCACCACTGTGTGGGTCGCCCGGAGGACACGGTGGAGGTCTGCCCGGCTTGGGCAGAGCACCGCCGTGTCCTCGTGGCGATCAGCGGCAGAGATCTCTCGCGTCCGGCCCTGGTTCAGGCCATGGTACGGAGCGAGAGGGCATGGGCAGGCGGGACGGTTGAGGGAAAGACAAATTTCGCGCCCTTAAATTAATTGTCGGTGAAATGACTGGATACCTGAATAGTTAGGTGCGTTTGTTTAATTGGCAGAAAATCAATTTGTTCGATCTAATACACAGATTACACTACTTCGGGTTTTCAAAATGTTGTTAGACAAAGTTGTGATTCCGAAACAAGACTTCGGAACCGTCCATTTAGGAACGATACGACCAGCTCAGATGCATTAATTTAAACTTAAATCATTATAGTTGCTCCCAAACAACAATAATTATGTCAGAAACAATAATTATAGTTAATTCGGTTTAACCAATCACAAATCACATCAGTTTACAGGTAGCTTTCTACATAATGCGACACCCGCGGTGATTCTCAGCAGTAACGAGCGCGCGGCACCAATCCGCGTTCACTAATCCATTCATTAACAACCCAGCTAATTGGGCTAGTTCACGTGGGCCCGTCACCGTGGCCGACTCTGAAAATCACTGCACTTGTTTAAAAAACGCGGAAAAGCGGCCCCACTCGTTACCGACGTAATTTGATGGGAAAAGCATCAGTTTGCTGTTTTACGGTTACCAACTGAATCTGCGGTATGCCCCAGCAAATTGTATTCGTTTTTTGCGGCACAGCGGATTCGCTAGGTTTTCCTAATTAAGAAGCTAACTATTTACCAATAAATATTCTACATAAGTAAGTTAATTGGTACAGTATTACATTGAATTGTAAAATTCTTGAGAGACCTCGACCGGAATGATGTTGTTCCAAGAATTTTTCTACGTGTTATTAAAAAACATATATTCTTATGTTATTAGTTTGTGTTTACGTATTGTAAATCAATGATGTAGACCGTGATTGCCTACTTTTATGAGTGATTGATTACCGTTATTACGTGATGTACCTAAGGTCGTCGAAAGCGTTACTAAGGTACTGAAATAAATCTCGATTGATTCTCGTTTTAACTAATGATTTTGAAATAAATTGGAATAGGTAAAGATGTTCCTATTGAAACATTTAAATTTCAGGAAGTCAACTCCACAACATGAGAAGGCCCTATTCTATATTACAAATTCAAGTTATCCTCTTTTTTGGAAAATGCGCGCCATTTTCCAGATGCGAAATGACTTTTCATGGTACTAGATGGCGGCAAGCGACAGCGTGTGTCAGACGACGTAGTTATGACTACTGCGGCCAATCATTCAATTGATCGAGGCGGGACGCCGCGGGATTGCCTCATTATCCAATAAACACGGCGCCCGATCTCGACTGCTTTCAATAACGCCACAGATGAGGTAGAAGGTCAGATGTTAACACAGTTTCCTTTTTACAATTGCCTGACGTGTATCTATTATGTTATTCATTTTTGATTGGGTTTATTCGCACGGCCCGCATGCTTCTACCTGTGACATTGAATTAAACTGTCGTCAGAGAAATTCTTGGTATGTATTTTAAAAATTATAATACACAAGCCGACCGGTAATTACTTCACGGTATACGTCACGAACACAATTCTCCATAACGTAGCCACTTTCTCACTGACGTCAACCATCAAGGCCGGACACCAATAAAGGCATTACGAAGAACGATCTAACATTAACGTTCCCATACAAAATCGAATGGTCGTAAAAGTTGATAAACAATATTGACAGCTCTATTTATACTAATATTATGAAGAGAAAAGATTTGATTTTTGTTTGTTTGTAATGGATAAACTCATAAACGACTTAGCTGATTTTAAAAATTATTTCACCTATAGAAATCTACATTATCAGCGAGTACCATGGGCAGTTTTTTATTTAAAAAAAAAATAGAGATGCCTACTAAAACTACAATAATTCCAACCCAAGGTATAAAAAAATTGCTTATAAAAGTCATTATTTCGCGCGCGCTGCGTAAACTATTGATGATACATAAAATAATGTACTACACGTTTACGGCTCCTGCATACAGAGGCGATATCGCGGGCGCGACAGGCAGCAATATCCCTGTCGCGCCCGCGATATCGCCTCAGTATGTAGGAGCCTTTATAGTACTCATCATTACCCACAAAATAATCCGTGAGGTTATGTTTAACTATTATAGTTAAGTCACAATAAAGGCTCCTGCATACTGAGGCGATATCGGGGGCGCGACAGACAGCGATATGCCTGTCGCACCCGCGATATCACCCCAGTCTGTAAGAGTCTTTACAGTTTTTTGTTCAAATCAGTCAATCAACACATGGGCAGAATCGAAAGACGATGACGTTCGTATCATGATATTAATACTTATCCAACTAAATAGTTTCATAATCAAGGTTGAATAAGTACATGTAAATTCCTATTTACTATTTAAATTACGGACCTTTCGTTTAGAAGTTACGGCGGGTATAAAAATGCTAAAAGTAAGAAAAATGCCGCGGTGTGACCGAACAGCCCTACGATTAGTCTATTAGTTACCTACACATTTATTTTTTTGTGGATTACTACTTTTAATCCCGGTAGTACGTGGATTTTACTTTAAATCCCGGTACTACATGGCCGTGGGATATTTTCTGACATCCACGCGGGCAAAGCCGCGGGCAAAAGCTAGTCTTTTATAATGTGAATGTTTTGTGGCGCCGAAGCGACGCTGCCGACATAAACACCACAATTACTCGATATAATTCGATAGCCAGGATCGAATCATGTGATGATCGGAGGTATCGATTTCGCACCTGAGCAAAGAATTCTGTCGGCAAATTAGTGATCGCTAATTTTGAAAGATTTGGTTCAATTTTCTTTTGTAGGTTACTTGTAATGTTACAACAATTTACAATCAGGAGATTATTACTGCTACTAACTTGGTTTAACAAAACTTTACTTTGTGTAGCAAAATGTACGTCTCATTTTAATTCAGCCCAGTTTATTATGCTAGATAGAATTTAACTACAGACGAGTATGTACTAAAATACAGCGGAGACAACTTCACAGAATTTGTTCTGGTATTTAAGTCTTCTGTAGAGTCCAAATATTTCTGGCTTCAAAATGTAGAGCTATACGAGTACTTAGCACAGCAACGATGCATTTTCTCTTAAAACTGTAACATTTGATTATGCTTTTACACGGTACTAATTTTGCATAAGAGTATGTCTTCAGTCATTTGCATTTTAAGATACCAAAAATAAATTATTAAAAAAAATAAAAACACGACTGCAAAAACACAAAACTGAAATGGGAAAAACAAGCATTATAATCTGTAGAATTTTGGTATCGCAGGCGGGGCAAACAAAAGTTACACCTTATTTCAGGTTATTGCTTTGTTCCCGCCTGCAATACCAAAATTGAAATTCTATAGATTATAATGCTTGTTTTTCCCTTTTCAGTTTTGTGTTTCTGCAGTCGGGTTTTATATATTTTAAATAATTTATTTTATTTCATGCTTTCTATTTTTATCAATATATACACATATATATATTTGAAAATTACTCATTAATAGCTTTTATTTGATACTAATATTGTTATTTTTTTTAAAGCCCCTTTTTGTATTTGCAGATGCAATATATAAATATTATATTATGTCACTCCCACAATGGACCTCATTTATGTTAAAATCCATCAAGCCTTTTAGGCTACAGAGCGTGCCAATGAAATAGACATACATACATACATAGGTACACACATACATACTCTCTAAAAACATTACCCTCTTTCTGGGGCAGTCGGGTAATAAAGAAATGCAATTGTGTTCGCATCGGCTTTATCGAGCTTTAAATTTTGTTAACTTTAAATAAATATTGCCGTCCAGGGCTTTTGGGTAAAGAGTGTACAACAGAATTACCTACTCTTCGACAGGTGCGTCTTTGCAGAGACACTTTATTATATTTGCCCACTTTTGATTGCGTTCACAGAAACAACAAAAAACACTTTCACAGTTACTAAATCAAAACCACTGGACAATTTATACAATAGCTGTTTTAAAAGTGCCAAAGCATTTCTTTAGCAATGTACACATAGTGGTTTAATCCCCGTTCAGTACCTAGCTATAACTACCAAGTGCAGTGGTGTGGCTCGCATGTCGTCAGCCGGGACATCCGAAGCATTTCCTCATTGTCGCACGCGCACGCGCCGACGGTTTCTTTTTGTCTTAAGGACGCTATCACATTTTTCCGCAAATATCAGTGCTTTTCATGTACCATTTTAATGAATTAGGAGTCACATCTGCAAGGATATCTTGGTTTCAAATGAAAGATAATATATTCATCTCCAGAATGGGCCCATAAAAAATATACAGCCCCATACAAAATTTTCACACAAATAATTCATAACCATCACAATAAAAACCAAAAAATTAAAAAAATGGGGTCTGAATAGGAACCAGTACAGCGAAATCCACTGCATAGTTAAACATAAAAATAATAAGAAATTGTTGTTTATATAGTCTTCTATACGGTAAGCTAAATATTTTTCAGGTAAACAAATAACTTTTTCATTTATGAGAAAAATAAGAAACGCCCTCAAATTTCTCCATACATTTTCTACTCGCGGACACTAGCGGTTCGTCATTCCGCGCTCAGACGCGCTCGTGGAAGCATGGGTGTATCAGTTTTTCGCAAAAAATAATTACGTATAGAAGTGAGTGCTGTATTGTATACTGTGGTTGGTCGAAGTTGATACTTTTTCGGACCGAAATAAAAGTGAGTACGATTTTTGGAATTTGTTATAGAAATAAATACATAATTGTAATTTTTTGTACTATGGTTGTAGATTACGGATAAACATTGTGTAAATAATTATATTATAATTTATTTTTGATACATTCGATACAATAGTCTATTTTGAGGTTTTTGGGGGTGGGGATTACGAATATGTACTCCATTTTTTTATTCAAGATGCCTGAAGATGTATTTAAAAAAATAAAAAAATCGACATGTTATCAATTGTGGAGGTTTTGGAGGTGGTGTTTACGATTATACCATCCAATTTTTGACTCAAGAAGGCAGATGTAAATTTTTGGTGATAAATCGACTTAGTTGTCAAATCATAAATCCAAAATAGTAGATGGTTATATCTGTCGACACCAAGTATGGTTTTTGTTTGTGTTGTGCATTGCTAAAATATTTATATTTGTTATTTATAGATGCCACGAATTCGAAAATTCGGACAAAGACCAAAAAAAACTGCACACGTGGCACTAAACAAAAGTTAAATTAAATATGATATTAAATTAAATATGAAAAAGCAAAATTAAATATGAGTACGTGAAAAGAGACGATAAGTTCTGGAAGGAAAACATGGAAGGACATTTAGTAAAATTTTACAATAACTGTTTACTACCAGAACTAGTTGACCCTCGATATGCGAGGTCTATGAATCTTAGAGATCATAGCTCACACATACGCGCAAATATACTGACGGAAACAAATAATGCGTAAAAGGTTATTGAACTGTCAAAATGAAACCCATTGCTATTAATAGTGTGTTACGCAATTAGGGTGCTGTATACATTTTGCGATTTGCAATCTGCCTTTATACAAAATAATTATTATACTTTTTACTACCTACTTTTGATTTATTTTTTATCAAACATACTGAACGCGCGCCTCAGTCTCAGTAAATAAAATACTGTTTTCTTAAGGGAATAATTATTTTAAAATATCAAAAAGAAAGTCTACGATAATCTCCCAGGCTAGTATTTGATTAAGTAATGCTCCAAAAATTGTCAATAAAAATAATATT
The DNA here is from genome assembly GCA_905333075.3 of Atethmia centrago. Lineage (NCBI taxonomy): Eukaryota > Metazoa > Arthropoda > Insecta > Lepidoptera > Noctuidae > Atethmia > Atethmia centrago. Next base: position 21,494,661 of record HG995373.1, on the reverse strand, counting down.
TACACGTACATCTTTTCTAACTAAAAGTAGCCTGGGGGATAATCGTAGATGTTCCGTAATAGTAAAATATTAAGATTGTTAGTTTCCTTAAGAATATAGGTACTTTTTAATCCATATGGCCAGCGCTTGAAATTTTTGGGTACCTACGTAATGGCTGATGAATTTCGAAAATACTAAAAACATGAATATCACGCAGATAGTACTTAGTCACGGTTACTAAAATTCGATTGCAAACTTACAACTAACTTTACTCAATAAATACCCGTAATATTAATTTTACTATTTATTAAAGTACCAAGATTAGTTGAGTTACGTATAAAATCGAGCGGAGAGCGGTTTCAAAGTGTGTGTGCGCGTAATATCGTTGTGTTGCGATTCAGATACCTAAACTTGAGCGAGTTCAAAATGTGATAGCGTCCTTAACTGTACAAGTATTAACATTGATGAGCATCATGATTCGCTTCCTGTATACTCACAAACTTTGAATTCACTTATTTAGCTGGATGTAGATGGCATTCTTTACAAATTATAGTAGGTACTGTTCATTGTAGAGTTTGGAGGTTGTATTTTGTAATCATTGTTTTATTTTGGTATTATTATTTCTTTAGGGAATAACCAAAACCAGGTATAGTATAAATGCATGGCAGGATCCGTTTTTACAGCTGTGAACTTCGGTCGTGCGACTGATTTTGATGCTGACAATTTATTTAGCAAGACCTGTCTGATGTCAGTTTGAATAGGATCTTTATGGAAGATCTCAATAGGAAAATCACAATAATCGATAGGTACTCCCGGATACTCGTAGTACGATGGCGTCAGAAATTACTGGTGGCATTTGCCTCTAAATCAATTTGACCACTTGTCGATAAACAGTTACGAAGAACATATTACGAGTTTCATAATGTATTGTGTTATCACGCCAAGTGTTGCTGCGTAGGATTCGTCATCTCAATTACGATCTCAGTACCGGCGCTACTCAGTACTCTCATTACCTGCATCCTGCCTCCAATTCCCGCCTGCTTACTAGATCCCATCTAACACTGACCCACATTCCACGAACAACGATAATCAGGTCGATAGTCAATTAAAAAGCATCCACCGTATTGATCCAGTTCCTGCATTGTTACCAAACCTATACAAATAATGTCTATTCCTCCAACTGGTAGCAATGGGACGCTCTCAAACCAATAATCCATATTTTTTCCAAACGATATAACCTTATTTGTCGAATCGGATCGGCATCGCTAAATACAGGGGACACAATGTAAAGCTTTTTGTGCAGTCCCACTGAATCAATTTTGCGTTTTTTGTTCGCGGATTTCGGAAGCCGCAGGTAAGAGGGCCTAGATCCGGGTCCGTCTTTGTGTTTCGCTATTCTTGTGATTTACTAATATTTACAAATTCGCAATTTGGGAAGCAATAACTGTCAGAACGCATCAGCTGCGTCACGAGACCAATTGGGTAACACACAACGAGCTCCACTTTACATGATGTCGACATTATTTACGCTGTTTACAGTTTGTGTAGAAGCGCAGGGCACTTTTTATTGCTTGCATCAAATAAACGATTATAATAAAATCGAAATAATAAAATGGCGAGTGTTCGCATGCACCCAAGTGCATTCTTCAGTATCGTATTGTGTTTCTGCTTCTTAAGTCCTTTCATGTTGAACACATCACTTGGCAATCTTGCCATTTACGAGTAAAACTGGCAATGAATATAATTGTGCATTTTCGTGATCCATTGCTAACGATTCGAAAGGGTTAGGCTGCATGAAATTTACTTGACCGTAAAAGATTTTTAACAATAGAAGCTTACTTTACCGTTCGTATTTCGTTCATCATTACGAATTATTCCCAGGTTAATGTCAAGTTATATTGTTTACTTACAGTTGATGTCAAAACTTAAATCCATATGACTGTATAGTTGAATGATTAACCACAACAACTTGTTGTAATAAATAGTTTTATTGCATGACAAAAAAATATTAGAAAAGAGACATGTCTGCTATCCTAGGGAACTCGAATAGATTGACACTGATGCTTATAATGGTTCAATTTAAAATAATTAGTGCAAGATTAGTTTATATACCTAAACTAAATGCAAATGAATCATGAAATGCTACGCAGAATGTAGATATTGTATAATAATATGATATATATTAATATGCTACCAGCAAATAATATATATCAATAAATATATGCAACCAGCAAATAAAATCAAGGCACCTCAATCTTTGTTGGAACTCTAAACTCTACATAATTTTTACAGTTCTTACAAAACGGAACATAGACCAGTGCGAATTTAACAAGATTAAAAAACTGGAAACAAACAGTGGTGGGGTGTCACCAAGCATGACCGCTGCGTGGAAGAAGTCGAGCGCTCGCTCGGCATGTGGCGGAACTAATAAGGCCTATTAACATTTACCGTAGTGTACCGTAAAACCGCGAAGCACTGAAACACGCATGCTACGCAATCGTTATGCAGATTTTGCTGTTACTAATGTGGGTAAAGTGCGATTATTTCTATCTGGCCAGTGCTGATCAAGCGTGGCGGCATTGAGACATCCTTGGCAGTTTAGTGAGGAATCTTTGTTTGTTTGAATTTGGATGTGATCGTGGCTTTACACATTATTGCCGAATAAATTTATTTAACATGGAATATTCTTACACAAAACGAATAACTTAATATAAACATGACATTGGGAACATAATTAGAATTAAGACATTAACTTACCACTTGTTGAGTCAGTAACCCAAAGTTAACCGTAAACTGAATTCTCATCTACCCATTGTTATAGCATGAATGAAAATAAATGAATTTGCATAAATGTTTCCATAGATGGATTAAAATCTAAATTGCTTTTGATTAAGTTATTTACGTTAATGTGAGAAATGGCTCATAATTGTAGATTGCTAGCAGTCATTACAACGACTTGCAAGAACCAGCCCGCCCAGTTGTTAAAAGTTTCGTGGCAGGTTGTACCGCGCTCTACCTCTAAATATTGCATACGGATGATACCGCGGCACCTCTTGTCGTCGTCGCACTAAATCATATTCACATTACGAACCACCTACCGCACAATATAAAACACAAAAACGTTGATGACGTTCAATTATCACTCCACATTGTTTGTTGATAGGCCGCTCGCCGCTCGCCGCTCGCCGCTCGTCTGTCCGACGACGAGACGTAACGGTGGTAATGTTTACTTTGTCTTTTGCGGCACGCTCCCTATAATCCCAAATAACAAATTATGAAATGGATGAAAAACTCAGGTTAAGCTGTCGGCGATTCCTAAACATAATGTTTGATTGTGCTCTAATGACAAGGCGCGGACTTCAAGCCACCTTTTGTGTAAAGCCGACCGAGATTACTAATGGAGCGAAACAAAAAAGCATTTATTTTTAATGTCATAAAGTCGAAAGTGTAGTCAATCCGAGATTGCTGTTAGTGTTTCGACTAAGGAGGTCCTGGTAATTGAGCAATCATCTACTCTAGTCCGTTGCGGTAAGCGACGCATCGAAAATAAATGAAATTTATTTTTGTTTTGTTTGTTCCTGAACCATGTTATGTTCAAATATCGTGAGGAAATTAGTTTACTTCCTTGTGTGGCACAAGAGTTCATTTTGGTTCAATAACTTATATAAATGTTAACGTAGAGCATTAGAAGATAGACAAAAACATTGCTTATAAGCTTCCGATATATCCACCTCTGTGGTCTAGTGGTAAGACCACCTGTCTCAGAGAGGGTTCGATTCCCAGCGGGGGCAAACATTTCTGCACGGTTTGATTGGTGGTAGGGCTTGTTCTAAGTCCGCCTGGCGCTAGCCATGCGGCAGACTTAGATAAGATGGTGGTAGCTATACCCCCTGTGGATCTTATCTAAGTCTGTCGCCATAACAACAATGTTCACAGTATTTTTGTGTTTCGGCAGTTAAAGGTAAAAGGCCAGTTCCTTTGTAGTTGAGGATTCCGGGTGAAGCTCGCTTCCACCTTCGGCTTGATCATCATTTACCATCTGGGCCTCAAGTCTGCTATTACAATAGTGTCAGAATGGTCTATCATTGATTTTATGATTGTTGATTTTGACAAGTTTGGTAATCTACTAATATAATGGCGTCATTAATGAGGATCGGAACAGACCATTCTGACACTATTGTAATAGCAGACTTGAGGCTCAGGTGAGATGAAGGCCAAGAGCTTCCCCAGAGAGGTAACAAAATAAAAATAAATTATAGTTTTTTATTATAATGGAAAAACCGGAAAACTGCTGGTATGTTACAATTTCCATATTATTATTATACTAAACGTTTCCCTCAGCCCTCATCTATTAGAGTGTATGATTAGGTATGCAGTCATTCGTGAACTCACGATCATCCATCATCCTTTATAGCCAAACAAGGAAAATATTACTGTAGAATAATAAAGTCAATTTAGATAAGACGCTGAATGTGGTTTAGAAGAAAAACCTTGCTTCGATTGCTATAATACAAGAATAAATAATGTACACGAATACCTGTTTAACAGTGAGACAATAAATAAAGTAAATCTACCAAAACATACAACCAACTTTGATTGCAAACTGATCGCGGCGTCTAGATAGTAAGTAGGGCTCACTCGTAAGAATTGTAATTGTCTTTAAAAAATGTTATTATTGATAATTGATTCAGCTATTTATCCGGCCCCCAACATAGAAGCACGTGGGATGTCGTGAATGGGCAGTCATTGATCGTGTCTGTGATTGCCGGCGCCGACCACGGAGTTGCGCGGGCGCCGCGTATTGTACAACGTAGCACCTAGTTTGGCTTGACGCTGCTAATGTTATCGTATAAAATTTAATGGTTCTTGCAAAACGTATTGAAGACGTTTTTATGGGATCGGAGTGACTTCGTTTTTCTGTAATAATAATGTGATGCCTGTGAAGATAAAAACCTAAAAAGGCTTGGTCCTTATACGTAGTAGATAACAATTTGTTAAACATAGCAAAAAGTTGACTGAGGCATATTTGGCAACTTTAGTTAGGTACAAAATTAACTATTATGTTTTACATAAGTGATGGTGAACTAATAGGTGTGTTTCCTATTGATACGAGACAGGATGTAGGCAGCGTGGCGTGAGGGGCAATAACACGACCTTGCAATGTCACCGGACAACGCGGATTTGACTCACGCCGTGCCGCGGCACGCTATGATTCATGCCATAATATTTTTTTTGAAATAAATCACCGGCTATCCCTCCATTTGTATAAATTAAACAACCCACCTTAGCAACGATACATTACAAACAGTCTTGAAAATATCCCTCCCGAAGATACCCAATCAAACATCAAAAGAAAGAGACAAACCGCTCGTAACTAATTTAAACACCCGATCCACAGGATTAACGCCAGGAAATCTGACAACAGGATACGTCAATTTAAACTAGTCGAAACTGAGAACAAATATGCCAAAGTGCACCTTCGATCTCATTCGATATCGTTCTTTGCTGCGACAGCTTTACATTGTACGTTATAGCTTTCTTTTTGAAGAAGAAACGTAGTTCTGATAGATGTAACAAACTCGGTATGTGATACTGTGCATGTTTTAGTGCAGCCATTAGTACGTACTGTATTGAAGTGGCAGGACGTGAGCGAGTAACAAAGGAGCTCGTCTAAACAGGCCATTAATAAGGAGGCGGCTCGCGGGATCCGCCCGGGACTTCCGCTGCATTCCGAGAACCGCTATCCCGGGACAAGACAGGAATAGCACCGGTGATACTCCGCTCAACATATACCTAAATGGCAATCAACGCAACATACTGCACTTGATATTATTAACTCCGAGTGAAAGCTAAGTGCATTTGATACATGAAAATTAGACAAATCGTTTAGTCAGTCACACACCGACAATTTTGAAAGCGGGATATATATGGCAATTGTATATAAATACTTCTGTCAAGTATTTGTACAATTATCAAGCGACGGTCATAAATTTTGCCAAAATGACCGTAAACATGTTTGGAATCGTCAAAATTCCGTCTTATAAGAACCTTTTGAAAGAAACACAATTGTTTTGTACAAAACATTGTTAAAGCGCGGCGGATCAAAACGTAAAGAATAATAAATAAATGTGAGGGCTCAGAGACACCTTTATTATAGAAATGGGTGGAAGGTGGCAATCTCTGAGATCTTGCTGTGTGTTTACTGTGCATCATCACGTTTTACAAAAGGAGACAATTTATTCGAAACGTGAGAAAGAATGAGACGCAAACGTTGGCATGGACCACCTTGTTAGTAATAATCGGTTTACGGGCCTTGTCAAAAATTAACTTATTATAAATGGAGCTTAGCGGAGGTGGCGGCACGACTGTTCGATATATTTTTGCTATTATTTATAAAATGAACTCCAATACCAACTAAGCATACAAAGCTTTTGTGAGTTAGGCGGACATTTTTAAAGTTCAAAAGTTGATCTACCTTGTTATAACTTGAAGTATCATTGTCAACATAAAAGCTTTGAAGTATCAGTAATTCAAAGCTTTAATGTTATCCAGCAGCATTCATTCAAAAGTTTCTTTAGATTCTATTCCGACTTCTATGTTATCTAACAAGTCATTTTTAAAAACTATATCGACAAGCGTTTTTTCTCCTCCCTAGAGGTGCTACCTGCCACTGATTTTGTGATTTATCAGCACGGTGAGAGCTTTTGCATTGCATGCTGATGCACCATGATTTAGTTTAACCTCTTTTATCTTCAGTCCGTACAGGGAATATTATAATCTATTAACAGGAAAATTTGAGTTATTACCGGAATTGTGTTATGTATCTATCTGTGTACGTAATCGATCACACCTTTCCGCACGACTTTTACAATCGATTTTTTGTCGGAAGACGTGACCGAAATACGGATAGCGTTCGATAATTCGGTATCGATTATTTGTAAATAATCGATAGAATTGTTGATCGCTACCGATCCGAAGCGTTACATCGGTCTCCACCTGCCGTCACGACGCGACGCGCCGGTAGATCACATCGGTTGACCGATGACGAATCGATTTCGTAACGTTGACGACTTTATCGGAATTGTGTCGACACACCGATTAGCTTGATACACGAATTTATTATACGTCGATCCCGTAGATATTTTTCCCAACAAACCGAGTATCTAAGGTTTGTGAACTCAATTTGGAACGCATTAAGTAGGTACAAAGTGTATTCGTGGTATTCACGCTACGCCGCCGTAGCGCAGGCCTACCGGATATCCTTGTGTATTTCCGCATGCAAATCCAAACTTGCAAAGTAAATGTAAATGGTAACTAATACTTATGAGTTATTTATAGTGCATGCATGAATTAATCAGGTTATAAAGGCATTCGAACAATAAATAATTTCGTGATTAATAAATTCTGTAAGGATATAAAATGAAAAACATCAATAAATGAGTGTCCATAACGAGTGGTAGTTCTATATTTACTTATGTCCATTATGATATATCATGTAAGGGCCACCGAGGACGCCACAGGACGTTCGACCAGATTTTATTAAGATGTACCACTTTGCCGAGCGCGCGTACAACCTGCCAAATATATTTCTGATATAACAGTCCTCGAAGCTAATTTAATCAGTATTACTTTAACAATAGAGCTAATAATAGCATGAAAATTGTAGCTATTCCTTTTGTGAGATATGTGGTACATTTGGTGTACCTATGTGACAAAACAACCGCATTATAGGTGTCTGATTGGAAATAATCATAAGACACTGAAAAGAAAAATGTGTTTTATGTGGACGGTATATGGTTTGAAATCGTTTTAATGAGTTTGGTGTAAATTTTCACGTAAGTGGGAGCGCGGAGCCGCGGGGGCGCCGACAAAGGTCCGGACCCCCGGGGGGCGGCCACCGCTTCCAACTGCGTGTGCGCATACCATACTGTGATTTGATAATAACATGACACATTTAGAATTACCGCTCCTATATGTTTATATTACTGGAAAATTATGATCTCATAAAATATTTGACATTTTCATTTTCCCTTAACATGTAGGTAGGCTTGCCTTGGGGGCTTGTGGCTAAGTAATAACAGCCGCTCGGGTCGATCGATCAGGTTAAGCTACGTTTGCCGAGGTTGGTCCGCGGATGGGTGACCATCTTTACATACCAAGACCCCTCCGTGCCTCGGAAAGCACGTTAAGCCGTTGGTCCCGGCTGTCATTTGTAGATCTTTGACCGTCGTTACGGGTCGTCAGAAGCTCTAAAGTCTGACAACCAGTCTTGTCAAGGGGTATCGTGTTACCCAGTAACTGCGTTGTGGAGGTCAGATAGGCAGTCGCTCCATGTAAAATACTGGTATTCAGCTGTATCTGGTAAGTCTGGAAGCTGACCCCAACATAGTTGGGAAAAGGCTAGGCAGATGATGATGATGTATAAGGTAGGCTTGCCGAAACATATAAATAGCATGATAGCAGGCAAAGAAAAGCATTCTCAGTCATTGATAAATTCTTGCATGAAGTTTTAAACAATAGAAACAGTCATGCAATTTAATTAAGCATGAAAATAAAATAAAGTTTAATACCCATGAAAATGAAAAGCAATAAATTATGTCACGGCCCAAAAAGCCTGTAGCAGTAATTTCAATTTGGGGTGGTGAACTTGTTAGTATATTTATGAAATGTAACAATTATTTTGTATCGTTTCACGAAGCTGAACCATGCCAAATAATAAACATGTAATGGCTGTATTTCTAATCTTGATTAATTGCTGTTATTTCTGTATTCTATACTCTACTCTATTTTATATTTAGTCTATGTATACATAATAATATACTTATGTATAATAAAATCGTAGCGGAGTCAAAACTCTATATTGAATATTTACAAAAGTAATTACTACGAGGTTTAAGAATGATTCTTATGCTACAAACATAGAATTTTTGTCTGAATGTATGTTCCAGCATCACGCAATACTACCGGATAGCTTCAGTTCAAATATTGCAAAGATATTTCCTTTAAGTCTGATCAGTCTGTAGGGTATAAATTATCACGTTATTGGCTATGACTGCTATGAGGGATGATCAATGTTAGGTACATTATGTTTGTATTCATTTATAGTTTACCAAAATTGTAAAAGACGAGCCAAAATTTAAATAAATAAAAATAGTAAAAAAATTACAATAACTTTTTTGATGCCGATCGATCCTGTTTCTTTTAAGGATAAAAAGAAACTCTACTGGAAGAATTGAGATTTGAGTAGGTACTAGAAAAGGCAGAAATCGCAAAAAAACAAACCTGTGGTAGTAAGTTCGATTCTGATATTTTAATAGATTCTTTTTTTTTTCATATTGTTAAACTATTATTTAGTATGATAGTTCGAAGAACGTACACAGAAAAACATGAAGTTTTGGGCCTCTTCTGTAATCTATGGTTATAATAAAAAAATGTTTATTGTCCAGGTAATCCAGTAAGCAGGTTTACAGGTACACAAGAAGTTGAGACAGCATGAATAGCTTAAAATATTACCTATAGCTAGGTTACAAATATTGCGAGAACATGCTATAAAAGAACGGTAGGAACTTACCATCAATTAACAAGTGCGAGTTGAACTCGCGTGGTCAGGGTTCCGTACGATGAATATGTTATCTACCATGTTTTTTTTCTCCCAAGACAATATATCCGAAGAACAAACTTAACATTGTAGTTGAAAAACATGTTCTCCCATACATTCCAACTGCAAATGTAAGTTTATACACACAATATTGAGACATTTACCATGCTATATTATTTTTCCTGTAATCAAATAAGTAAAGGACTATTTTAGATATTTTTTTCAAAATTTTAAGCTCAGTAGTCTCGGAAATAAGGGACGGAATGGTGAATTTACTTCCATTTTCTTAAATAACTTTAAAAGTATTTATTTATAATTATTAAAAAAATATTGAGACAACAAGCCCTTTCATTTGATATGTCACACGGTACAGTCAATGACGTATATTATATATAGACACGTCATGAACCAACATCGCGGGGCTTAAAAACGGCGAAAATACTAGATAGCTACTTATACGCGTGAAGAAAGGGAAACGACACGTTTTTGTCCTTAACTTTTGGAGTATAATTTGTACATCGTCTGAAAACACACGACGGCATGTTTTATTATGTTTTGCACAGGTTTACACACACAATACAAGGTGTTGTTTTGGATCTGCAAAACGTTTTAGGAGGTAATTATGTTAGTGATTCTCGACCCGAATCAACAATAAAATGGACAGGTATTTTTTTTCATTTTATTATTATTTACGGAAATCGGTAAGTGTGAACTCCCCTTTTTAAAACGCGGACAGTCTGTACGTGTCCTTCAACTGCGCTTTCACACACACACAAACAAACGCAACCGACATTTCTTTCATAGATCTTAGATAGGGTTAATAAAGAGAGTTATTCTGAAAAACAATAAAATTTAAAAATGTAAAATATAAAGTATTATTGATTATTGACTTGGTATCGTATTGTTATATGACTATTTACGAGTTTCATAACAACCTCCTGAAATGTTTTGCAGGTTCAAAACTGCATCTTGTATAAATTAAAAACAAACGTAGTGTCGCGCGACAGGTTGGTGCGTAACTAAGCGCGATGTGGCCAATTGGCTTCATTTCATGTTGTCATTTTAGAGTGCGGACAACGTATCTATAGTTTTAAATATTATTGGGTACAGTATGCTGAACTTAACTAATTGTCCCCCAAAACTGAACCCCCATTTTCAAAATTTATTAATTTACGTTACACGTCCGTGTTTGTCTCAAAGAATTTCATATGTGTACCAAATTTCAACTTAATCGTTTCATTAGATTCGGAGTGAATTGGCTGTGACAGACAAACAGACAAACACATGTTATCCATAAGGGTTCCGTTTTTTCATTCGGACGTACCTACGGAACCCTATTAAATAATTTATATGTGTTCACAATCTACTGTTATATTGCACTCGCGGTCAAATAATACGGATCGATGACGAAGGTGCCTATGTCCCAGCAGTGGGAACATTATAGGCTGATTAAGTAATTATGTATGACGAAAGTCCCTGTAACTTGCAAATTAATAATGGTAGTGCATGGAACTAATTTTTACTCTACGTAGTCCGGTCATAAGTTTTGTCACATATGGAAGTTAAATAAATAACAGAATGAGTTACGAACTACACCCTTTTTTATCAAATGAAAGCGTATAAAATACAGATTTAAACCACATTAAAATATTCGAAATTTCCTCTTCTTGCTTCCATAAAAGCCTTCAATCTGCAAGGCCAGTCATCAATCCAAGCACGCACGGCGTTCATGTCAATATCGGCGACTGCTTTAATCAGAGATACTAGTGACTCCAAGTTGCGATGGGGTTTAGCGCAGACCTTCTCCTCTAAGTGCTGCCATATTTTATAATCCATGGGATTCAAGTCTGGACTGAATGAGGGCCAATCCTCATGCCTGATAAAGTCGATTCCACGGGTCGTGAGCCAGTATTGGGTACTTACTTTTCGCCTTATGAGCCGGCGCAGAATCCTACTGGAATACCCAGTGCCTGTTTTCGAATATTGTTTGTGAAAGAGTTTCCACAATGTTTGTTAGAACTGTGTTTTGATATACGAGAGCACTGGTTTTCACTCCTTTTTCATAAAAAAAAACACCTACGTTGGACCCAAATAGGACACCCCAAGCCAAACCATGAATTCCGAAGGGTGATGACCACGCTGAACACGTGGCACATGTCTGCTCGCTTCTTCACTAAAGTGTGCATACACTTTATAATTTTGTTTGTTGAAACTCTCCTCAACATTAAAAATGATTTCGTCCGAAAAAAGTATTTCGCGGTATTTTTTTCCCGCGTACCGCCTTAACAATACCCGGCTTCTTTCGATTTTCTTCAGCCGTGCGTTAAGAAGATGTGCTGTTTTTTTTTCTATAAGCACGCAGTCCTAGGTTTTCATTTAACACCCTTTTAACAGTAGTTCTGCTTATTCCCATCTGCAGAGCCAACATTTTTTGCTTGCGAACAGGATTTCGTTGGATTCGCGCCTTCACTGCTTTGATGACCGCTGGAGTCCGAACAGTACGAGTTCGTCCGCTCCTTTATTTATCTTCTAATCTTGAATCTTCCCTGAATCGTTTGATAGTACAATAAATAAATCTCAGTGGAATTTTCAAACTTTTCAGCAGTTTTAAATCTCAGTTGGCGCGTGACCGCAACGATGCAATGCAATTACTGCGACACTGTCTTCTTTGCGCGTCCACTCCATTTTAGAAAATGAACAAAATTCCGGAAATCCTTTGTTTTTATTTTCTTTAAATATTCAAATTTCGAATGCCCATAATACTTTCCTCGGCTTGCATTCTAAATTCGAAATTTTACCTATGTGACAGAACTTATGGCCCGACTACGTATATTACAGAGAATTTTAATATCGTATGAAATAAAACTAACGTAATTAGAAAAGGTAAAATTTTTAAAATTTCGAATTTTGAAATAAATTAATTCGCGGTTATTTTACTTTTGCTTGTTTTCTCGCGTTTGTTTTCAATCTGTAAAATCAAAAAGATTAAAGGCAGTCATTGTCGTCTTTCACCATCGTTATTAAATTACTATCATGTCGCTAACACGAAGAATGTACACGTATCGTCACTATGTTAGAAGAAGGCAGAAGTCATCGAACTACAGCAAAAACGATAGGCGTGTCATAGTGCAGCGAGTCGTCTAACGTTTCCGAGAAACTGAGCAGAACATAAGAAGACCAGGAACCAGCTGACCGAGATGTACTACGGTTCGAGATGATAGATTTATTGTTATGACCATGCTCCGAAATCGGCACCTCACGGCAGTTGAAGTAACAAATTAATTTCGGGAGACCCGTAGAGACGACGTAAGCGAACGGACTGTAAGCTAATATGACTTCACATATACCGCAAATTGTCCAAAACTTGAAAGGGAACATCGGGTAGCAAGATTACGTTACGCCCGTGAACACGCACGATGGGGAGACGAAGAATGGGCAAGGGTAATGTTTTCTGACGAATCCAGATTTATGCTGTATGCACATGATCAGCGGCGAAGAGTCTACCGACGGTCAGGGGAACGTTTTATTCCAGCTTGTTTTGAGGGAAAAGTGCCATTCGGCGGTAGATCTGTTATGGTTTGGACTGGAATCTCTTCAGAGGCACGAGAATTGGTGCTGATAGAAAATGGTACACTAACTAGTGCAAGATATATATAGACATTCCTAATGAGCATTTCGGCCCATATTCTATTAATTATGGGTGAAAATTAAATATTTATGCATGACGACGGCAGGCCACATAAAGCTCAAATTGTAAATTAGTGTTTTCAGGACGTTGGCATGAAACACATGGACTGGATGGCCCGCGAGAAGCCCGGACCTGAATCCAATTTTACACGCTATGGACGAGCTTGGGAGACGTCAAAGAAATCGAAACCCCGCCCCAGCTACACTTCGAAACCTGAAACATGCGTTAGTGGAAAAATGGACAATGAATCCCGCAACATCGCATAAAAAAAACTTAATAAACAGCCTGCCCAATCGCCTGGCACCTGTGAGAAGAGCCCGTGGAGGCAATACAAAGTATTAATTTGGTTTAAAGTTTTTTTTGTGCTTTACTCGTATGTGAGGTACCAACCAGACTAGAGTAGTACTAACTAGAGTAGTTTTTCTACGTAAAAAATAAAGATATTTTGTTTTTTTAAGTAATTTTGACAATTAAACTAAAAATGTTTCCAACATTTGGTGTTGTTTTACTAATTGGTAAATTATCTACAACATACAGTTTCATTCATACCGCTAGCTCTATTATTTTAGGAGTAATTTTAGTTTTTCGTAATGACCTGTATTCTTTGTTCGCAAGTGTTTTTTATTGATAGCCGTTCGTCAGGAATAATCTGTATCAGTCAGCGTATCAGTGTTGTGTTATAAGGTAGCATATGCAGGAACTAATAGAGAAGTATGGAAGAAAAAGCCATGTTGCGCCGTCCCCAAATATACTGGGATAAGTGCAACAGAATGATGATGATGATCCAGGAACATCATGAATTCACTAAAAAACATGTTTGCAATGAGAAATTGCTACTGAAGGCTGCACGTGTCGACCTCAGGACGAGCTCCTTCTCACACAGACAACTGTACGCCGCTTGCTCCCGCGTCACCAGTCCTTACTCTATACGTGGGACAATCAGAAAATATTGTGAACATTTTTTTTTAAATCTATAGGCAAATCTTTTCAAAGTACTCTCCACTAGCCTCTATACAAAGTTTCATGCGTCCGAACCAGTTTTCGAAACACTTTTTCCAGTCCGCCGGAGACACCTCGTTTACAGCCTGCTCGAACACTGACAGCGCATCTTCCGGCGACGAAAATTGTATCCCTTTGAGCTGATTTTTTATTTTCGGGAATAAAAAGAAGTCACACGGTGCAAGGTCAGGGCTGTAAGGAGGGTGACCCAGAAGTTTGACCGGTGTGCTATCCAGGAAGTCCCTCGTTCTGAGCGCGGTGTGCGAAGGCACGTTGTCGTGGTGGAGCAGTAGCCCGCGGAGCCCTGTGTTTGGTCGCTTGTTGCTCACAGCAGAGAAAACTTCAGCCAATTCCCTTCTGCAAATGCCTATTTGGTATACCATTCAGCGTCGATGCTTGTTTGGTTCCGTAAAGGAATTGACACCAGGTAGCCAGTCAAATTGAAAAAGCTCGCGATCAAAATCTTCCTCCCGCTTCTAGATCGCTTCACTTTGGTAGGCGTTGATTCGTTTTGAAACACCCAAACCGTCGACGGGCGCTTCGTTTCTGGATCGTATTGATAAATCCAAGACTCATCACCTGATGATGATGATATCGTAGTAATGATGTCGTCTACACGACGAGGACGAGCCTGTTTCAAATTTGTTTATCATATCACGGCACCATTCCACCCGAGCCTGCTTCTGAGCTTCGGTGACGTTGTGCGGCACCCAGCGTGAAACTATCCTCCTCACGCGAAGATGCACGTGTAGAATTTCGTGAAAGCTTCCCGATCCAACCTGCAGTATGTGCTGGAATCTCTTGATACGTAACTCGCCTATTGTCATGGATTAAATTTTTCACTGCTAGCATGTTTTCTTCCATAACAGCCGTCAAAGGCCGACCACTTCTTTCTTCATCCCCCAAAGTTAGTCAACCGCGCTTCAATTCGTTATACCAACGATACACGGTTGCCTTAGAAGGGCCTTCATCCTTGAATGTCATTTGAAGTCTATCGTACGATTCGTCCGGTTACGACACGATAATTTAAATTAGCTCGCTAACAATGTGGAGGGAAATTTTGAAATTGGAACGAACCTATTTTTACTTACAAATAATCATATTTTCAAAATAGATTATACCTCTCATACATAAAAACATTTTTTCGCAATACTTTCTGAGTGGCCTGGTATTTTGGCTGCTCAGACCAAAATTACAAACGTACCAGTAAACAGGGAACTTTTATAAACATTTGGCCATTATTTTAGTATATTGTGTTGTTTTAGGACTTCCACGCGAACGAAGTCGCGGGCAGAAGCTATTTAATCAATAAAAAAATGAAGTGCCTACGTAAAGTCTGAATGGGTCGCCGGGGTCGGCGGGGTCAGGGCGGTGCGGAGTAGTGCGACCGCGTAGGAGCGCGTTTTGGCCGCGCCCGCCCACGTCCACATAACCTATTGTCTGCCCACGCGCCGACGAGACGACCACGAGACGTGATGTCACGTTATCAACTACAGATATGTGTATAATTAACGTATGAATACATTTGGGTTGTTGCATTGCTAAAGATGTAACGGGGACGCCAATCAAAGTCTGTTTTGGCAAAATTACTTTTATCGGTCTATAAAATGGATGTCAGAAAATCGTAATTTTGACAAGATGTGTAAAAAAACAACAATAACAGTAAGCAACGCACATTTCACAAAATTAAGTTCCGGAATATCTTCCTCTAAGTAAAATAATTTCGTAATAATCCTTCAGGTATTAAAGGATTAGAATGCAAACGGACCTTGCGCGGTATTCAACAAGAAGTCTTTTCGAAAATACTTTATTCTTTTACAAATGTGTCACAAAGGATTCTATTCCTTTAGCTGCTAATGTAACGTAAACAGCACATTAGCGGAATGTAACAATTGATTATAGTGTCCGTACCGCCGCCTACGCCGTGTGGCTTATTTCTGTCATTTTCTCGGTAACACGGGAAAGAAACGACTTGTGTGGCAAGGATCGCACGCACTCAGCTTAGTTCCGTTTAGGTGTGAAATAAAAGTTTATTTTATAAAGCATTACGCCTTTGTTGGTGGGGTTTTATTGTGTTATACGCGGCTATATGAATATATTTGAAATTATTGAATCATCTCCTGTAGAACTACCTGCTCATTTCATTTGAAGTTTAATACTAAACTTATACTGAAATTATACTTAGGTGTAATTTTATTAAAAAGATCCACAGTATTTTAGTCTTAGAACAAAGGCTAGTGAGCAATAAAGAAGAAAGGCAAGTTGGTTTGGTCCGTGGGCGTGAGAAAGCCGCGAGGGCGGAGGCCGAGTCGACCCGCGTCGCTAATGTTCTAGTCAAACACGCACGGCGCACTACTGCCAGTCCGCCAGACTGTGGCTGTTTACTCCGCGTAGACAAATAGACACTACATCATTAGTACCTAGTTAATTTAGGATTTAAATTTTTGATAAAATACGGTTAGCACCTTACCAGAAACATAACATTGCACATAGCAGAAAATTCGCTTCCTAGCTGTTAATTTTTTGTCCAGTTAAAACTTACCTATTATTTGATTAGAGCATCAATCAATCCGCGTATCGCAGTTCACATTTGGGCCTAAGTAGGTACACCTCCCCCAAGTTGATTAAAAAGTATCTCTGACTGAAATTGGTAATAATGCATCGTCAGTTATTCTAATTAATCTTAAACTAATTAAATATGTGTAGTGATATGCAATCGGCTCAAATCAAATCAAATCAAAATCAAATCAAAAGTCATTTATTCAAACTAGGCTGAAAATCAGCACTTTTCGAACGTCAAAGTTACATAAGACAGTCCCCCAAAAATGCCCGCCCGTCACCACTTCCTAGTGCTTTAGCTGGGAAGAAGAAGTGGTGGAACAAACTCCCCAGCAGCACGTCTGTCTGTTTAGTTATATAAACTTGATTCTATACAAATCGTATGCAAAGTAATTAACATTACGATACACAAAACATTGGATTAAATTACACACTTGCCATACGTTAGCTAGCACGCGCCAGTATACCAACAAAACAATGAACAAACTGTACTCAAGCAGATAAAAATTTCAACATAAAAAAAACGTAAATAGAACTTAATTTCTAAATAAAAGCCTCCAGGCATAAAGGGCGTGCCCGCTTACATAAGGCAATTGCTGTAGCTCGAAGTGAGAAATGATAAACTAGTAACCCCATCGAAGTAAAATAAGTAAACAATTACTAATAACAATTAAAACCATGATCAGCAAGACGACCAGTCACCTCAAGCAGCACCCGTTCACGAGCATAACGCAAAGATCAGCCATCACCCCCCTCGCCATATTGGAGGGAAGGAGGCAACCCGACCCCCGACGCTACCGCAGGCAGTGACATCTAAGGGAGCATGACGAGCTTGCTGCCGGTTGCTCAGGCAAGAATAGTATAATCAATAGTCGAGGACGCTAGCTAACCACTTATTGCAATACAACTCATAAAACACACATTGTAATGAGTAGATTATGTCACTAATAAATTAAAATTTAACTAAATTAAATTACATTGACTTATACAGTCGAATAAAAAAATAATCAATTATATGAACTCATATAACCTGTCAGTAGGAAAGCTAATTCTGGAGAAAGAACATAAACATTGTCTTGAGTTAATCACAGCGACCAACTATTCTTATCGTTTAAGTAGTCATTGATACAATAGTATGCCTTTGAACAAAGGGTGGATTTTACTTTAGTTTTAAACGCATTAAAAGGCAAATCTAGCAAAGAAGAGGGCAGCATGTTATAAAAAGTTATACCAAGCCCAACAAATGAGTTATGTACCTTATGAAGCCGGTGAAATGGAGCTCGTAATTTGTCCTTATTTCTGGTGTTAATATTGTGAATATCACTATTTTTAGTGTATAAGTGTATATTTTGCCTAATATATAAGATGTTGGCGAAGATGAATTGTGATGCCACCGTGAGAATACCAACATCTTTAAAAAAATCTCTCAGAGAAACTCTGGCACCAAGCTGGTAAATAGCTCGAACAGCTCGTTTTTGAAGAACGAATATATTTTGAATGTCAGCGGCTTTGCCCCACAGCAGAATACCGTAGGACATAACGCTATGAAAATAACTAAAATAAACTAATCGAGCTGTATCAACGTCAGTGTATTGTCTTACTTTTCTGACGGCGTAGGCGGCCGAACTGAGCCTGCCCGCTAGGCTTGATATATGAGGGCCCCACTGAAGTTTGGCATCTACTGTTATACCAAGAAAAACTGCCGAGTCTACAGTTTCAAGCACCCCATTATCTAAGACGATGTTGGGACCTAGATTCCTAACATTTGGCAAGGCAAACTTTATACATTTCGTTTTCTTGGCATTGAGAACTAGGTTATTCGTCGTAAACCAATCCGTGGCCATTGAGAGTGCACTGTTTACGTCATCAAAATCTTGTCTATTCCTGTTTACTTTAAAAAGAAGTGAGGTGTCATCTGCAAACAATACAACGTCACAGATACCCTTTAAATAAAATGGTAAGTCATTAATATACACTAAGAATAAGAATGGACCCAGTATTGAGCCTTGAGGTACACCTAACTGAACTGGTAACCCGGAAGATTTTACACCATTCACATCTACACATTGGAACCTATTATGTAAATAAGAATTTATTACTTTGAGAGCTTCATTTTGGACACCATAATGACACAGTTTATGCAAAAGCGTGTCATGGTCCACGCAATCAAAGGCTTTGGAGAGATCACAGAAAACTCCAATAGCATTTTGCGAGTTCTCCCATGCGTCAAATATGTGTTTCAGCAGTGCAACACCCGCATCTGTAGTCGAACGACCTTTTGTAAAGCCATATTGTTCATTATGAAGGAGGCTGTTTAAATTAAAATGTCTTAGCAATTGCTTGAGTATTAACTTTTCAAATATTTTGCTAAATGCAGGTAAGATAGAAATAGGTCTGAAATTGCCAACGTCATTTTTATTACCTGATTTAAATAAAGGTATGACTTTACTACTCTTCATGAGGTCAGGAAAGGAGCGCAAATCAACACATTTATTAAAAGTAACAGCTAGATAGTGGGCTACGATTTCTATTATATTGCTTAATAGTTTAATGGAGATACCCCAGATATCACCAGTGTTTTTAGACTTAAGTGTGTTAAAAATATTAACTACATCACGAGGTGTTACATGTTCGAAGCTAAATAAGCGACTACATTTAGGCACACTACTATGCAAAAGGTTTTCAGCTTTAGACGGGGACGAATTCAAGGAGCGAGTCGTAGTTATAGGTATGTTGGCAAAAAACTCATTGAATGCTTCAGCTACGTCAGCTGCTTTATTAACTAATTTGTTGTCGACCATAATCTCAAGTTGTTTTTCTTGTTTAACCGACTTACCCGTTTCGTTGTTAATAATTTTCCAAGTGGTTTTTACTTTATTATTGGAATTTTTAATTGTATCGCTTAAAAATTTAGATTTAGCAAAAACACAAATCTTTTTAAATAATTTTGAATAATTTTTGACATACTCTAGAAAAGGAGTGTCAAACCTCAATTTTTTCAAACCGTATAACTCGTATAGTCGCGCTCTACTTTTATAAATACCTGGAGTAGCCCATTGGTTAAAGCCAGCGGAGGTGCCATTAATGTTAATGGTTTTGGTCTTGAAAGTAGATTGGTACTCTTTGTGCACAACATCAAAAAGAGCTCCATAGATATCATTAGGATTCACGTGTTCTACTATAGATGGTGTAATTCTATGAGCTATATTATTTTTAAACTTGTCGCACCGACTAGCTGTATAAGGCCTGCATTCTATTTTATGCGGCTTTTTATGTAATGGCATAGGGAAGCTAGCTAATAAACCACAGTGGTCAGACGTTAAGTTACTTAACACTAATTTGTTTTTGGCATCACAATCACTAAAAATATTATCAATACAAGTCGACGAGGACGCCGTGATCCTAGTAGGTTCAAAAAACAAGTTAATTAAATTATAAGACCTAAACAGATTGAGAAACCTAATACTTAATGGAGTAACATCTAAAATATTAATATTAAAATCTCCACATAAAATTATACTTTTGTTACTACTTTTTAACCTATTGAGTGAATCCTCCATTACCGATTCGAAAAGAATAAAATCTCCAGAGGGGGGTCGATAAACGCAAATTATAACGTATCGCTCGAGTTCAACACAAGACAACTCAATAGTGCGCTCGATAGAAAGATTAACTAAGTCTAAACGTTGTTTACACTTCAACTTGTTTGCAACAAGAACTAAAGATCCACCGCGAATAGCACTTTTTCTTATAAAAGCACTTTGTACAGTAAAATGATCACTATTCATAAGCACTACTTCATGTTCTTTCAACCAGTGTTCAGTTAAACATAACACCTGAACATCATAGTTCTCCATAAATAAACTTAACTCTAGCTCTTTGCCGGACAGACCCTGCATATTTTGATGTACAACATTCAACATATGCAGCTGACTCGTTGTCGCACCTAATAGTTTAAACTACAAGGCGTATCAAAAGTAGTGTTAGTATCACTACTAACAGTAATCGATGGTACACTACAGGTACCAGTGTCATGGTGTATATTGTATGCTAAAAGATTAGCAATATGTCTCCTACAACTAGGTGGCAAATACAATGTATAATTTGTCAGTTTGTAATCAGTAATAAATTGATTACAATCAAAATATAAAATAGCGTCACTGTGACGACAGGTCCTATTATAAATTAACATATTTAAATTATAAATGTGCCTATTTTGCTCAACAGACAAATATTGAGAATAAGGCAAGGCACAGAAAATAAATTTACAACTATTGGTCTCATTGAGATGTAACATCAAATGGACACATTCAATTATGTCCTTTTTTCTTACAGCTAAACTATCCCCATATAATAAAATAACAGTAGAACTGGGGTTTATTTTTGTCAATTTAATTTTACTAATTAATTGGCTAATACTGGCACCGGGTAAACAATTATTAATTACATACTGTTGTGAACACTGATTAAATATACTACCAAAACCTTGACCAAATTTGTCTGAAAATAAATATGTGGTATTAACTAAATTATTTATACTATTATTGACATCATTAATACAGCTACCTACTGGCTGAGCCACTGAGGGTGTGGGTGTAATAAGTTGAGGCTGGGGTGCCTGGGAGCAGGTACAGCTAAAAGAGAGGTTATTTGTCAGAGACTCATACCTCTCTGCATTGTACTTGACCAGGTCTGCCAACTCATTGGCCTCCTGCAAGCGCTTACTCAGGTTTTGTTGTGAAGCCTCATATTTACTAAAGATGTCCTTTAGAGCATATTCCCTTACAAACAATTCATCCTGAAGCTGCTGAGTGTCAGTATCATACATAGTATTACATAACTGTAATTCACTATTACACATCTTTAATTCTTGAATTAAATTTAAATTTTTTTGCCTAAGTTTTGTATTTAATTTATTTACTTTCTGGCGTTTTAAAGATTTTTGAATTTTTCTAATTAACCTATTAATTTTAATATACTTTTTTATCTTATTATGGCTAGTAAACAAATTGCTTTTAGTGATTGCTAACGGTAAACTGGACGATATTTTTACTATGTGAACTAAGGAGTACAATAAGAAAACATTTTTAATTCAGTTTTGCTGTTAATCCGACTTGAAAAATCTCGTGAGAACTGAGGTAGAGGCAAGAGGTGTGACGGAGTGGTGGCTCTCGATCTCGACTCATGTGATCCTTATCAGCTCTTTCTACTCTCACGTCGCCGCAATGACTAATTGCACTCGCTCACCCACCGTGAAATTACACCATTTAAATACATATATTTCAAAACAATAATCTAAAACTTTGATAAATTAAAAATAAATTGCCACTTTAGTCGTTATTAAAACGACAAAAATAATTTGTATGTAAGCGAAGTTGTTTGCGCTTCACATGGTGTTTGCATCTGCACTTTATTTTTATCGCATACTTACTGGGATACAACTTACCTCCGTGGTTACTAAGGAAAGATATATGTAGTATAAATAATTCTAGTAGGAAATGTTTCCAAACAACCGTGACAAATAACTACCTGTCTTCGTTCACGTTCCTCATTATATCCTAATGCAATAACAACATCTTATCGGACATTTCTTGTAGGTCGAGGTTCGATTCCGCTGCTCCTTTTAATCGCAGCTCCATGAGAACGGCAGTTAATTAGTACTAAAGCCGCCACCTGTGTTATTATCTGGACGTCAAACACATGGTAACGCCAGCATTAGGGGCGTTTACCCTATATTTGTATGTGCATAGCTTTGAATGATAATTCGCGTTCATGTGCGTTCCCACTCAGTTTAATGCATGCGTTCTTGTGTAATGATGCCATGCTTTCCTATTTTCTATCAAACAATATTTTAATTTGTTCCGTTCTTGCATTTAAACGTGTTTGTTTACCTTGACATCCATTATTAACTCTTATTTATTTTGGCTTGTTTACAGCTGTTGTCGCGAACAATACAGGTCTGCCCGTGATTGTCCACGGCGATGATCGGCGACTGTCTGCGTACCATCGCCCGGGGCCACATGACGAATCCAATTAACAGCACTAACATATTCCGTCGGACGGCCAGTATTTATGTTTCCTCACAGTCGCACTGTAAATATTTAGTCCGGGAGGCGTCTGGCATCGCCCTCGCCTTATCTCTTCATCGGGCGCGTGAACCATTTCATGGACAACCTTGAGTGCGCCTGCAGCGCCGACAACGTACAGGATACAGGTTTGTAAATACTGATTAGAAACTGGCACCTAAACGAGCGGTCCTTGAAAACTTCGTTACGCAGATAATCAGGAAGTTTATTTAGTGGAGCGTGGATGTTAGATAGTAGACACGTGGCGTGGTATCATAGCGGAGATAGCGCAGTAAATCAAGTATCAGAGCGCGCGCGTCGCGATCGCACCGAGTCGCGTGCGCGTGGGCATCGACAGGTGATGTCGGTCGATTATCTGCTAATTTATACGCGCCGCTCAACTTCTGTTCTCTCATATAATATTATTCATTTCGACACAACGCAAACGAGCTCGCTAAATATAGAGAGCAGCATTCCATGGACAACGCGCCTTGTTCTCGGGTAACTGTCCAATTGTTTTATTATCCTTTTTCGATTACAATTTCTTATTTTAAATGTCAGTTGTTCGCGGCGAGGCAGGATGGCGGGCTCCTATTTGGAGCAGTGTTTGTGATTACCGTGCTGATGTCACCGTGCCATGGCATCATCATGAAGTGGCCCGTTTTGGAATCTTTACGATCGACACCTCCACATATTCACAACAGTTCATTCACCGACGCGAATATGAGTGTCATTGTCAACTTACACTTATCTATTTGTGATCTGATGAACATATCCGTGTTTTAATGACTTCTGCATTCAGATTGACAAAATGTATGAAAGATCTACGTAGGCTGTATCTACCGTTGCTTTGCAATGCAGGTTAAGTCGAACATACACAGTCATCTCTCATTCTATAACTCTAAATAAAATGTTCAGATGTAGAGTCATGCGGACTTTTGAAAATTTTGATTGTATTGGTATACCTACTCGGTGGAAGAGACCAATGATGATGCTAAATACTCATGTTTCTTTTCAAGTTACCAAATTAAATAGGCATTAGCAAGAACTGAATATAACAGTAGAAAACATGAACAATAAACATAATATGGGGTCAAAATGTGAAAGAGAACCACTTTATATTATAACGGACACAATTCAAGATTATCGATTAAAAAACAAACACAATAAATTGAATATGTAGGTAAAAAATGAGGCGAAACACTTGAATAGAAACATGAAAGCCTTATTACATTACAAATAGAAGTTTTCGGTATACGGAAAGAAGTAAGAAAATTATTAGGTAACCGTTATTATGTCGATATATTTGCTAGGAAGCTTCGCTTGAAGGCTGTGTTAAGAATTTCAAAGTGGAAATGCTTCTTTTTACAAATGACTTTAATAATAATATTGCAACTAACAACATTAGATATATCTTTTCCAAATATTTCTTATCACCACCAAGGCAAGTTGAAATATGTAAGATAAGTTAATACGCTTTTAGATTTTAACGAGGTCTATTCAGAAAGCAATTAATGAAAAAAAGCTGGTAAATGTTATTTTTTCAGCATCAGAATGAACATTTTGACCAGACACTGAACATTTTGGTCTGAACAGTGGACTTATACATAATATTTATCTACTGTACATTAATCATTTTGGCTTTTCCGGCTATGACCGCATGCGTACCTAAACAACATTTTATATTCTAAATAGCATAGCTTTATGGACTTATGATATCATCACATGTGTTGTTATGTAAACTTATCGAATCCATTGTTAAATAATTTGTAGGCCGTCACAAAGGACCGTCCTGCCAATAAATATCTTGATTTCAAAATGTTTTGAAATGGTTCCATTTCATCGGTTCGAAGCGTTAAATTTAGATGTTTGATTCATCCCTTTTATTAGTTATCTACGTAAACAAACCTATCAACAGGCACAGGTGCGTGTGAACTTGCCGCGCGTGAAATTACTGTAAATTTGCTTCGGTGTGGTCTCTAAAAAATACTGTAACGATTACACGATCCATCAACCCCCACGGGCGATTCACTACGGTGACCTCCGTGCGCCATCATCATTTTGTCCGTCCCGGGGACATTAGCCCTCAGAGGGATGAAAGTTTTAGTACACGTTTAGAAAAAAAGTTTATTTAGTGTAGTAGGTAATCAGGTTGATGAATATAAATTAAATGGCAAAATAATTAAACTAAACGCTCTTATACTCAACTCGAGGAAAAACTACAAGGCAGATTAGTGATGAGATGGATGAGTAAAATCAAAGCATTTGGTAGACAAAATCAAAACAAAGCTCATTACTTGAATGGTCGAGTCAAAATCACTAGAATACCTTTCATTGTGTACATGCGAAACAATAGGTTATATAGAAATTAATGTTCTGATCGATGTCAAAGAATAGTCGTTAAATGTTTCTCAATGGTCAGCTCAACTGCGATTGGAACGAGCAAGAAATTTCATTTCAGTAAGTAAGACATTAATTACCAAAGAGCAATAAAAATGCCAGCTTTGAATGGATGTTTGCTTTCTTGTCGAAACTGTTTATATTCCCAAAAAGCTTTTTCCGATCAAATGTTCAATAAATGCAAAATGAGCAATGACATCACCTTGCTCTCACCTTCATTTCTGTGTGTTTACTTAAATTTGGGAGTGGTCAGTATAAAGTCGCACATCCACATTATAAATGAAGGGTTCGAAAAGCATTACATCAAGGGTGGGATCAAAGTGTGGCGGCCGGCAGGCGGCGCGGTCCGGCGGGCGCGGGCGCCAAGATCGCAACGATATCGTCGCTAGAACAGTAATCGTCAATAAAATCTCAATTTAGATGGCACCGATACCGTGTGAGTTACGGACGGACAGTCAGACCGAACACGAAAACTTACTCGACGATGGAATGTGCCCGTGACAGGACCCGCTAACGAATTAGGTACTCACAAGTTTTTTCTTTGACACGTCTAATGTAATTTATTTTTTATCTTATTTACACTTATGGCTGAGAAAAATAAGCAAATTTTTTTGCAGGTGATGCATGGGGTTTCGTTATGTACCACTTCGTCAATATGATGAAGTGAGGATTTGTGCAGTGGGCGCTTGGGCGAGGGTCTGATAGCGAGCGGTGCCTTACCGTGCTGACCAGCAGGTCGCGCTGCGCCACCTCGGATTAATTGACGGCTTGACGCCTCGCCGACAGCGGCACGCCTACGCCTATTTATAACAGACCTTTTTGTCTTTTTGCTCCTACTAGTCCCACCCCACTGGCCAGTCACAGATAAGAAGGACGTCAAAGTGGGCATTTAAAAATAAATTTGTCGAAAGTGATAAATGATGGATATAACTTTTATTATTTCAAATTAAATTAACGATCCGAACGGAACGTCTACCTTTTCTCACATTAGAGGGATCTTATCTGGAATGATTGCTTCCATTACCTTGGAGAACGGACACGTTGTTTTGTAGGTAAGGGAAGATAAAGAGATTAATGCGTAAAGCAATTAATTTTGATTGAGGTGTGTTTTATTAAGTAATTGTTTTTGTTCCCAATGTGGATTTGAAACGCACCATGAAGTTCTGATTTGTTGTTGGAAGGGTTTTTTCAGTAATGTATTTTTTTAATTGTAGGCGAGAGAACTAACAAAGCTAATAAGTATCAAATAAAGTAGGTAAGTAGATTTCTTCCAATTTTTGACACACGTTTATAATTTTACGATATTAGAGGTCACAAAAGAATGTTAAAAGTTACAATGAAACGTTATGAGTGTTTCAGAAGTATGTTCGCCGTGTGGCTCGTTCCCACAGTGAGCTTTAATACATTTTCCATGTTCCAGTTAGCGCCCCATAAATTGATTAAGGGTCAGCGGCGACTCACAAAAGTTTTTTGTGACGCAAGAGTCAAGAACTCAAGACAGGTAACACTTAACTGCTGCCATTCTAGGACTAGCTATATATAGGCTAGCTATATTGAACATTGCTCATCACAACATCGATAATATCAGAATGATCAAAATTTTAAGGAATAGAAAGTTTGTTTTAGCGATTTATCTTTAATAATGGTACCTATTCCCTTGTTCACAAACTAAACTAAATTTATGTTCAGTGCATCTTATTCTTTGTATTTCATTAAGAAGAGGACAGAAGATACATTTTAGTTTAGTCCTGTCAAAATAATCAGCGCCTGTCACTACTCCATACAAGTTTAGACGTGATTAAAAACTTGCCTACTAAAATTACGTCAATTTACGTCAAGCGCTGATTAATTTGACAGGACTAAACTAAAATTTATCTTCTGTCCTGTTCTTAATGAAATAGAAAGAAAAATATGCACTGAACTTAAATTTAGTTTAGTTTGTGAACAAGGGAATCGGCTCCACTGTTTGGTGTTAAATCAACATAATGGAGTGAACAAATTTCCGATCAGGAAATTGCTGGAGGGAGGGAGTACGATTTCCCTAAAAGCTTCTGTTCCAGTCACCACTGTTACATCAATCATTCGCATTCGCCAACGTAAAAACATTTTCATAACAAAGGAGTAACCAGCTTTTAAAAATGTTCCAATCGATCTATTGTGCCTCGTTTGTATCGTGGTTAGGCACTTTCTTTTATTATTCTACTTGGTTATATACAGTATTAAAGAGGCTTTACCTAGATAGCTCTATTCCTAACAGACACTGATGGATTTCGTAAAGAATTTGAGTCTTTTCAAAGTTAGGTATTTTGAATGATTAACAGTCGATACCTTTCGTGAAGAGAGTTCATATACTTTTCCTGAATTCTATTTTGGCTTTGACTCAGACCCAGAGCCGATACAAAAGGAAAAATATCAAAATTGAACCGTTGATCGCCTTCAGTGTCAAGCTAAATCTTATACGCGACGATACAGAAAGACATTTCATGTTATAATAGACAGAAAAAGTTGGAAAAGGCTAAAATATTTCACTTTTGTATTATGATTATGAATGAGAGTTATTTGGACCGTCGTCGTCGGTCCATTCAGAGTTTTTAATCCCAGAATAACTTCCTTTCATCTACTAGACATCCGGCCACCAGAGGAGTTGATGACATACTTGAAGACTGGTGAGAAATGAGCCGCCAACCGGAATATACCTGTAGTTCGTGAAGAATACCTGAAATGCATTCTATGTATAACAGCGAAAAAAACGAAACGTCTGGTTGATGTAACTGGTGACCGAAAAGCTGGCGGCTTTCTCGCGCAACGCATCAGCATTGCAATTCAGTGAAGAAATGCCGCCAGCATCCTCGGTACAATGCCTCTAGGACCTTTTTTAGGTTTAACTTAGTTTTAATTTAATTTAGTTAATGTTAATAATCATTTCTTATATCATAACTTCTTTATTAAGAGTAGGCTAGTGAAGAGAGAGCTATTTTAGATTCTTTTTAAAAATAAGATTTTTAATCATTTCAATTTTTTTCAATTGAAAGGTTTGAAAATCAATGCAATAGGTATATTGTTTTGTATGATGTACACATTGCTGGTCACAATATATCACCCAGTACGATATCTGGCCGCAATGAAGTCGGCCAGTAATTTAGGCCGGGAGTTTTGTAAGTTCGAACAAAAAAGCGCGAGGTGACAATATAAATAACAATTTGGCCCACCCCGTTCGAATGTGGTTCGCTCGGATTAGCATAAAAATGCCGCATCATGCAGCCCACGACCCCACACTGTCCCTCGTTGTCTGTTTATACGTCGAATTTAATTTTGATTTACGATCCTCCACACAATTGTAAGTAAAACATTTTTCGATGAAATGAATATAAAAACCGGCCAAGTTTGTGTCGGACCACGCACAATGAAGGGTTCGGTAGTTGCGATGAAGTTATCCCAAAAGCAAACTTAACATTGTAGTTCAAAAACATGTTCTCCCATACATCGATATACGTCACGGTCAATTCTCCAACTCCAAATGTAAGTTGGTCGACTATAACTCGTTCAGTTGTAAAACCTACTTAGCTGTGATAGTTTTCCTTTTAATTTCGTTATTAATTTATTATGTACTACTGCCATGATTTTTTTTCACATTTCGCTAGCAGGGCGGGCGGGCACTAGACTCGAACATAAATTAAGTACTTTTAAGGTTATTAGTTTATTACGCAAACAGATCCCTGAATAGCTTGATATGAATAGCTTTCACAGACCCGCAATATTTTTGATTGGCCTATCCTACGATACCCCCACCATGGGATAGACGAGAAAAAAAATATCATCCCCACTTTACGTGCTAGAGAGTTTCTTTTTTTCAAGATTTTATTTTACCCCTTTTTTTTGAATGGGAAATCATCAAATAACTTCTCCCGCTCTGGCCGGAGAGGGAGGGTGTGTCAAACTCTTACTGACTAAAATCCACCCGTATTCCTTCCTGTTGCCTGTGTTGCCATGGGCCTCGGTGACCCTTTAGTAACTTCCCGCGACCCCGGCAGGCATCGGCCCTAGTGGACCCCTACATTTGTGCTGACGACATCTCTTTGAGGCGCGCGTGGAATACAACGCGCCGTCAACCCGGGCCTGGTCCTTACCGGACGGTGAGCTACCCATTGCTCACCGTCCGCAAGCCCGCGCCTACGGTGGCCGGAAATCCGCCCGGGATTCCCGACGCCCAGGGCGTCTCCTGTAGCGGCTAGGGGCGAGAAGGCGCGAAACAAGCCTTTCCCTCAACCGTCCCGCCTCCTCCTTCGCGAGCATTACTGCTTCGCAGAAGGAGGTGACGGCTGCCCATGCCCTCTCGCTCCGTACCATGGCCTGAACCAGGGCCGGACGCGAGAGATCTCTACCGCAGATCGCCTCCACGAGGACACGGCGGTGCTCTGCCCAAGCCGGGCAGACCTCCACCGTATGCTCCACGTGGTGACACCCGGGCGTTTCCTCCCGCCTTATCTGACACAGGAACCTCCTGAAGCTGCCGTGTCCGGTGAGGACCTGCGCCAGGTGGAAGGAGAGGACGCCGTAGCGCCTCTCTAGCCACTCCTCAAAGAGGGGACTTATCGCCGCAATCGTGGCGTGCCCAGCACTGGGTTGCGACAACCGTACTCTCCATGTCGCCATGACATCCCGCCGGAGCTCCGTCCGCTGTGCCGCGATTTCTCGCGGCAGCGGAGTTACGCCCCGGCGTTTCGCCTCCTCGCGCCACTCCCATACATGCGCGAGGACTTTTGCCTCCAGATCCCATGGCGGCAATCCGGCAAGGAGGCTCGCTGCCTCACAGGGGACCGTGCGGTATCCCCGGACCATCCGGATGGCCATGACCCTTTGGGCCGCGCTCAACCGGCAGGCTGGCCGCAGCGCCAGAAAACGCGCCCATACAGGAGCCCCGTAGAGGGCCATGGACCGCACGACCCCCGCGTAGAGCCTCCGGTAGGAGGCGTTGGAACCCCTAGATTGAGCAGGAGCCGCTTCAATGCAGCGCCCGCCCGCTCCAGTTTGGGAGCCAAACGTCGGAATTAGTTTACCGCTTGTCGGCGTGATTAATATGTATACCCATGTCAAACTACAGCTTTCTAGTACTAAGAGTCTTTGAGCTAAGCCGGGAACAGACAGACATATGGACATAGCGAAATTATAAGGGTTACTTGTTTACTACGGAACCCTTAAAAGTGGCAGCGCCAACTGTGCCAGCTATGACTCGTCTATCGTATGTCTTCTCGCTCTGCTAGGCATAAACAGACATAACAATACCTACCAATAATGGAATGAGAGAGAGGCCAAATTATTATAATTTATAGATAGTCAAGTAAATACACTTGAACATATCAACACGACAGACGAATGTTAGGCAGGCCGCACACCAGAAATACACTTGTATTAACAATTGTGGCGCCACATTTGAAACGCGACACATTGAAGGCAAAAGCGTCAACCCCGGCGAAATTCAAATTTTGTTAAGTTTTTTGCAATTTGCTGGTCAGTATCAGGTTGTATGTTGATTTAAATATGATTCGCGATCGTATAAAATATTTATTTATAGAAATATAATCATAAAAATCATCAATACATTTGTAGCGGGTGCATGTAGTTTGTGGCGAGACGTTTGCCGCGCTACACGAATTCAAGATCAAACACGTTCATATTTTGTGGCACGGGGATGTTCTTGGCCTTCATCTCACCTGATGGTAAGTGATGATAGGGCCGAAGGTGGAAGCGACCCTCACCTGAACTGACTATCTTACCTCTAACTGCCAAAACACACCAATTGTTATGGTGACAGAGTTAGATAAAACGATGGTGGCTAGCCAGGCGGACTTAGAACAAGCCCTACCACCAAACAAACCGAGCAGAAACTTTTGCTCCTGCTGGGAATTGAACCAGGGACCTTTGGCTCTGAGAAAGGTGGGCTTACCACTAGACCACAGAGGCGGTTAGTAGTGGTTTGCAAAAATGAAAGAAACCTTTGAATTTTACGGGTATTTTGTTCTGGTAAACATGATTCATCTAAGTCCGTATTAGTGTGTTGCGAGAATCGATAACATAAATGAAACATTTCTTTGTCGAATCGTAACTCTTGCGAAAATTTAAAATTACCATTTTTTGTATCGGGTGAACCCAATACGTTACGTCTTTATTTTCTCATTAATTGCCACATCATGAAATCTGTATCGTTGCGCTACAACTGTGCATCCGATGTATGTGTAAACGATACATTTGCTCCGAGCTAAAATTCAGCGCAGTAATTGTGGTGTGTGCGGCCTCACTTAGAGAAACAAAAGGGAATCCCTTTTCTCGCGTAAGGTGAAAAAGCTTCTCTTACGCTTATGGGCCGTCTGAAAACGACTGGGCTTTTGCAATTTTTACAAATGATTATATAGTTCTTATTGGCTTACCTGCTATATAGAGTGTATTCAATTCAAATTCTTTATTTCAGACAATGAGTCCATAGTGTTAGTATCAACAAAATAACTTAATAACTAGTGTTAGTAATAAGGAGATAATACATTAAATATCAACTGGTATGGATTCTTACCCAGTGGCGCAGCATAGGGGAGTCCCACCTATCTGAGAACACACTCAGGAGACCATTGGTGGTGGCGCGCAGCGGGCCGGCTATGGAGGCGGTCCTTTTTCTTATTATGGTGTAAAAATCGTCTGTGCGCGCCTCCGCAAACATTGTGGACGCACTACAACGCCACGACAGCCCCAACAGTATCCTAAATGCGTTATTATATTGAACACGCACATCGCTGTATATGTCCTCTGCGTAAAACGGGTCCAAAGACTGCACGTGTAGAAAAACTGACAGAAAACTTTGAAAAGAGTGACTTTAACTTGATTTGTACAACGTGCAAATCTTCGGAGCAGCATGTTACATCGAACAGCCAACGACCTGCGCTCCCTCTCTATGTCAATATTGTCCTTAAGATCATTAGTGACCCAATGACCCAAGAACTTAAACTTAGTCACCCATGCTAAAGGAGTGCTACAGAGCGAGACACCGGGAATATCAGAATAGTTTATGGCACTCGCTTTAAACATAATAAGGTCGCTTTTCTTAACATTGTACTTGAGCCCATGGGACACAGCATAGCCACCAGTCTCCTCAAAGCGCCTATCGATGGGCCGGCTGCGCTGGTGAGTGCTAAAACCATCTGCGACGATAAGCTCGCGTGGGACCGCCGGAGCCCCGCAGCGCCGGAGCCGTGACAGAAACCATGCTTCTGCATGTTGCATGTTCGCTTGCACGCTGTATGCTTGCTTGCATGCTGCATGCTTGCTTGCATGCATAGTGTATGCTTGTTTGCATGCTGCATGCTTGCTGCATGCATGGTGTATGCTTGTTTCAAAATATATCCCCTGACCGTTTAACGGACGTTTTGATTTAATGACTGCCGATATGAAATGTATACCAAAAGACGATTCTGACTGTGAACTTTCTGCGATATGATGGTTCTACTTTTTAATTATAATGGATATCAAATTTATGCCTAAAGATGATTCTGACTTACAAACTTATGAGTTTTGAATGTATGATAAATGAGTGTCTGCCAACGATTTTCTGCGAAATGATGTTTATGCTGTCCGCTGTTATGCAAAATAATATTATGACAAAAAAAGTTCTGCCATAAAGGGTAGACCCATGGAGAACGTTACTGTACATTAGCAGTTCAGCACTATTGTACCTACATGTTCTAAGCCAGAAAAACCTGGTAGTTCTAAGGTAGGATTCTCCTGCTGAATTAATTGTAAAGGCTCGTGCAGACTGGGGCGACAGGCAGCAATAAGCCTGTCGCGCCCACTATATCGTGCTAGTCTGCACTCTATAAATTGAACGAATATTTGTGCAGAATTAAAGGGACACTAAGGAAGAATATTAATTATCCCTTCCTTATTATAGAGAATAATTCTTCCTTATTATTCTTAGAATAGAGATCTATTCTATCCCATATATTGCAATAAACTCCTATGTTGCTATCTCTAGCTTAGATCCATCTTAATGACCCACCTATTGTCTAAACATTTTTGACTACTAAGGGCGATTTACACCAATGAAACTGAACGCGATCAACTTAAACCACGTTCAAGAGCTGTCAGTGTCATCATTTCTGTGAAATATTGACGTTAAACGCCGTGCTGATCGCGTTCAGTTTCATTGGTGAAATTCGTCCTAAGTTGTAAGGTTGTCACACGTATTTTTTACTGTGATTATTTTAATCTGAACATTCCCTTAATCTTTCAATTCCAAAAACCTTTGATTCCGTCTAAACCCGCGTCCAAGGCTGTCAGTGTCATCATTTCTGTGAAATATTGACATTGACAGCTGTTGAACACCGTTTAGAAGTGCTGGTCGCGTTCAGTTTTATTGGTGAAATTCGTCCTAAATTGTAAGGTTGTCACACCTATGTACTGTGATTACTTCTAATCTGAACGTTCCTTTAATCTTTCAATTCCAACAACCTTTGATTCGGTCTGAACCCCTTTTAAATAACTTAATAAAAGAGGTCTGTGAATATAATTTACGATCGACATTAGGGCGAATTAAAGTGCTTCTTAAGATTCCTTTATGCAAATATTGTTAAAAATATCGCCTACCTCTGCCGATTAAATTAATTGAGGTAATACTCGCTTTTGGCATATTCGAGTATTAATAAGATAAATGAGGGGTCAGATCATCTACCTAATTATTTTAAACAGCTCATAAGCAAAATCGTCGGGCGTTCCGTTTAATTAATGTTTATCTCGGAGATTCGCTCGTAATTCGAGCACGATGATATATTTAAAGGGTCGTGCAGACTGGCGCGACTTTCTATGAAAACTTAATGGAAATTGTTCTATCGGTGTCTCATCGCGCGACAAGCCGCGCCAGTCTGCAGAAGTCTTAAAGATGGATTTTTATTCTTGACAATCTTTCAAGGTCTTCTTGACCTTGAAAGATTGTCAAGAATAAAAAGATCAACGGTTGAGCTTGCCTAGAAGATGTCAACAAAAAATGTAAAGTTACACATAAGGCTGCAATAAATTGGTTAGAAGTTAACTGTGATTAATTTATTTAAAAAAAAAACTTTATATAACTTTTGTTACCGTTTAACAATATATTAATTCAAACAATTATTTAACTTCAACCTTCCAAAAGCGCTAAGATCTAATCAAAATAAATAAAATAATAAACGACGGTGCTCAGTGTTAATATGCATTTAAGATAATATATTTAACCATACAAAAATAAATGTCCACCTAATAAATCGTGCCGGACCTTATCGACTTTCGAGACGCGACAGTAAGGACTCGATAAGGATGTGGGTCCATTCGGTATGAGGGTTTCGTGTCGCTTAACATTTTGGTTTACGTTAAGTTTTCTTTTACCTCTGCATGGTGGAACTTCTTGGGTGTAGAATTTGATTTTAGTGACTCGTGGAGGTTTTGGACGGGCGCGAGCTGAGCGTAATCGGCGTTGCATCTTAATTTAGTTGTCTTGTACTGTGGGAGGCGGCGGCGGCGAGCGCATTGTGGGACATACCTAACCCACTGGGGAGGTAAAGGACGCCGTGTCTGACTGACGCTTATATCCCTATATTTATTACACACTTGTATAAAGCGAATGATTTTATTAGCTTAATTGGGATCAAGGGTTCTGTAGATGAGTAGATCACTGCAGGATCACAAGCTGTTTGAATTATAAACAGAAGTATTTATTATAGAGGTAGAAAAACACTTACCACATTGACGAACTCTTGAAATGTAATAGCGTTGCTCGTTGCACTCTGTGCTTTGTCTAGGAGAATCTGGAACGAAAAGCAGCCAGTCTCAAGATGTTAGCCAGGAAATGTCCCTGTAAAGTGTTGAGTGTGATTGTCATTAGAAGATAAGTTTCGAAGCTTCAGAAAGAAGATTCAGGAAGAAATTCGACTAATAAGAAAATCTTTTAAGAAAATTTCAAGTGATGAAAAAACTTACCTCACGCTTATGGGGCGGAACCTGTGCTATAAAATCTGGATTTTGAAGAGTTTGTAAGAAATCTGGCCATGGGATCTCACCGAAACCCTCCGGATCGAACTGCAAGAAAAGAAGTCAATC
This sequence comes from Atethmia centrago, assembly GCA_905333075.3. Classification (NCBI taxonomy): domain Eukaryota; kingdom Metazoa; phylum Arthropoda; class Insecta; order Lepidoptera; family Noctuidae; genus Atethmia; species Atethmia centrago. The sequence continues at coordinate 21,459,263 of HG995373.1, read as the reverse complement.
TAACATTCAAGAATCCGCATCGATAATCTAGAATTTTATTGAGGCGAATTCTATTTCAGGAAGCATCGTGACATACGAGGATTTACTAACTTTACTTATCTAGGTACTATATTACTAGGTAATAACAGAAACTGAATAACAACAACAAGGAAATGTACCTTAATATGAAAGGAACAGGTAGAGGTAGAGGTGTGACTTCTTAAAAGCAGTGGATGCGCTCATTTATTTAAAACCGTCCCGATACGGTCACGTAGCGGAGCCCGTGATTACGATTTCACAGTGGCACCCCCGAACGTCATAACACGTCAGCCGCACTTCACACATGTGTCTTCAGTTGTATTTTCATGTGTTTCCCAAAACAGTGGCACAAAAAATAAGAAGCGCCCCTATCTCAAGTATCGCACATCTCAATGTGTCCTACGTGACGCCTCACCGTTTGATCCGCGCGCCACCGCCTACTTTATCTACTTATAAAACATTTTATATCCCGCTTCTGTACATTTTAATCAGTCAAAAACAAAGAGTATTCTTTGAAATTTGTTTCCGTATCCTAAACGACAGTTTTTATGAAATATGCGGGCTTTAACTCCTACCTTTATGTGGCAGAGTCGCCACTTTTACGAGCTTTTAAAATAATTATTGTCATTACATATTCATAGAGTTAACAGTACCGGTTTTTTTACAAGCTCTACCTTTCATAAATAAGAAAATTAATTAACTTATTCATATTGTGGTGTAGATTTAGTGCAGTATGTATTACCTATGGCCAGCAACTCCGTCCGCGTAGATTTACCTACCACTTTTGAGAAATAATTTTCACGTGTTTCATATTTTATTACCGAAGTCCTAAACTGGTGGTATTACATTCATTGTGTTAACAAAAAATGCGGAATTGACTTTCACACAAACTTTCATCCCCTATTTTAATTTCTTAGAGATAGAATTCTTAAAAATCTTTTTAGGTACCTACAAAGGCACCTACTGTCCAAATTGCATGTTTACATGTGCTTTATAATCCTAAAGCAGCTTCTCTTTGAGTACAATAAATGAATTCAAAGATAATAAAATAATCTTTTTGTTTACCAACAAAACAGGTAGCAAAATAAGGTACGAAGATATCGCACGTGGCATCAACCTTGTCGTGCTGTAAAATATTGAGGTTCAACCCGAACACATCTCGTCAATGCCATGAGGTTGTTTCAGGTATTTACTTCCTGTTTTGAAAATACAGCAATTAAATTAGGCATTTATGGAAAATAAAAGCTTTACAAAACACAAAAAGCTTAGATACTCACTCTATCAAACAAAAGGCGCCATTTCTGCAAAAAAAAACATAAGACGTTAATTAATTGAGTGAAATGCAAAATTAATTAGAGATGTTTTAAGGCTGTTTTGAACCCAAATGAGTATTAACCTCTGTACAATTAAAACATTATATCAATAACATTAGTGTTATTCAAAAGAATGAGGTCCCACACATGTATTAACCGTGCATTAACCTTAAATCTAACTGTAACTTAATTAAACAAATATTCCACTGATGACGCAAACTGCTATTGTTTTAAAGTTAGTTAGACTTTACAAAGTTCCTAAACTTACATCATGCATCAACTCCCGCCGTATTTCCGCCTCGTCCAACTCCGAGCCGAGGTCCGTGTGATCCGTATCGTAGAGGGGTTCTGCTGCCCGGGATATGGAGCCCAGGGAGTCCCGGGCTGAGGCAAGCGATCCTGTGACGGTGGGCAGCACCCCGGCCTCGATCCCGGACTCCATGGAGGTGTTGGTTGAGAGGATAGTGGCAGCGGGCGGCGCACGCATGTCGCCGCCTGCGCCGCTGCCCACCCACACAGACATGCTGCTTGCAACACCATCCACACTACTGCACTAGCCCTCTATTACAATAACTCTCTCGATATCATACTAAACGGCGTAGACAACTGTTTCGTCAGTCAAACAACAAATTGTATATGCGTAAATACTTTCTTTGGACAGATATTGGGACCGAGAATGTATGTGCTGGACGCTTTTAAGTTTGGACTTTGGATTTTTTTGGAAGGAATTAGGTGAATAACAACAAGTAACTAGATTCTATGCTTGGAAGATTATAAGGCACGTTATTTGATATCTTACGCCTTAATCGATGAACCTGAAACAACGGAATACTAACATATAATATGATTCTTGATAATAAAATGATATGATTTGGGTAAAAGCACACACCGACCAAGGTTGTTTATCTAGGTAGCTATGTAATTGAGGTACTTTATGTCGACCCTCACCCTAACTTTCATGCATCTAAACAAATCGTACTTGACCTCTTTAAAAACAATAGCCTATCGCTATGTTTTAGCCTTGGGATTTTTGATTTCGAAAAGCTTTTATGATTTTTAACGACTTCAACCGCCCCTAAGTAATAAAACCTAAGTTCCCTCTTATTTTGCTGGTAGTTTTATTAAAAACTACATAAGTAGGTAATTCATTTAGTTGATCACTTCATCATACTTCACTTCATCATCATAGATAATCAACTAAATTTGGTGGATTATCTGCCTGTCACACGAAAAGAAACCATCAGAGGTGCTGGACTGGACTGGAACAACAGTTCACAAAAAGTGATACAAAGACCAAAGAACATCTCAGGTTTATTAGGTACCTACGAGTACCTACCATTCAATTTCCAAGCTACAGTTTGGTGAAGTGGTGAGGTACCTAGGTATACATATACGCTGGCTGACGTGACAGACCGGAAGAGTCTGTAAAATCTGATAATCTAGATATCTCGAGGTACCTACTAGGATATTATCAGAGACGTAGAGTCAGCTAGAGTTCGTACCTTCAAACAATAAACCATAATTATTGCACGAACATGGAAGCTGCCAGATTTACGAAATCGTAAGTATCAATGATTACAAAATTATCTCATGTTAATACCAAATTATTAACATGAGATAATTTTGTTGTGTGCGTGTTAATAATTTGGGTTTTTTAATCATTAAGGGAGCCTTAATGATTGAGACAGACTGGGCGATATCGCGGGCGCAACAGACATATTGCTGCCTGTCGCGCCCGCGATATCGCGCTAGTCTGCACGAGCCTTTATACATATTAACTACCTATAAAATCTTGATTTTTACTTATCGGTATAGTTTGTTTACATTTTTTGTATCGCTAAACAAAAAATGTAGGTACACTCTACAAATTGCAAGCTTAATACGTCTGGTGCAATTTACGACACAAAATCAAATTTACTGAGCACCGAGATAGCCAATCAGCTGAGGGAGGGAAACGTGAGTGGAACGCTACGGGCCAGAGGGCTTCAACCCTCTTGACGTTGCCATGACAACGGGCCGCAATTTCATACCCCGCTTCACATTAGGCTTATTAACCGAACACGTGTTTTGTTAAGAATTCCTTGTATTAACTAAATCTTTAAATGTTTAGTTTAGAACTTTATTTATCAATCAATTTAAATAGTATTACCGAATATTAAAATGTTTACAATTTATTTATCTCGTATGGCGTTATGTTTACCCACGCGCATTTGTAATGATTTTATTTAAATTCATTTAGTTTTGCCTTCATTTCCCATGTGTTTATTTATGTGCAGCCATTGAACGTTTTATCTTATTCTGATCACAATGATTATATCTATCAAAAAGCAAGCTTTACGCGACAACACTTTTAATAAAATAGATACTTATTGTAAAAAAACAGATCTCGTTTGTTTTCCCCTAATCAACATAACCAAAATCGGTCACTTACCTTTATCTTTCCTAATCTTTCACACCACTATCATAAGGGGTACTTTACACGTGGCTCCATTTCCAAAATATCACATATTATTATGTTTCGTGTCAAGAACACATTAGACTTCCAAACGCGGTGGACATTTAGTTATATGTCAAAACACTTTGTATGCCAGTGAAAGTGAGAATGGCGTCCAGATTTTAGCGCATGCGTACTGCTTAGAATCACAAGAGGGTGCTTGCCATGAAATATGTATGGTTGGGCCCTTTCAAATGCTGCCTTGTACCTACCGCATATGTCGAGAGTGTTTCATTTAAGAAGTTCAGATACTGCCTTCCTTCCAGCTATCCTTATGATAAGTTTAGCATTTGATAATATATAATATATACCTACTTAATAATAATAGACTGGGTCAGACAGAACCTTGAGTTGAGCTAAAACATTGTTAGTTTAGTACTTATTACTTTACGCAAGTTTCGTAAGGACCTTGTATGCGTGTAGGTAATTTCCACCTAGTGGTTGTTGGATTTATATTATCTTATAGATTATAATGTTTAAAATCCAGTACAAGTCACTAACCAGGCTCATAAAACGCAATCTGCACAACAAAATTTGGAATGAGTGTAGCGTAATGATAAATGATAAACGATTTTATTTCTGTAAGGGCACGTCTGTATGCAACGAAACTCATAGAGAAAACTTTGATAGGGTAAACCGTCAAGTTGGACCTTTCATTATATAACACGTGTTTAAGGTGGATGTAGGCAATTGAAAAATGCCATGATGTCACTTGCTGCTTTGGCTCAGTGGCGTGCAGTGGTTCTACATGGAGGGTAGGCCACGCATACTGACACAAAAAAAAAAATCTAATTCGCGCAACATCACAGCGTCGCTCTACACATGATGACCCTCAAAGTAGTCATTATTGATTTATAATATTTGAAAAAAAAAAAACATTGAAAGAAACCTGTAAAAAACAAAAGTTATAAATACAAGAACTCACCACATTATTCTGTGAGAGGTCATGTTTTTTTGCCGAGGAATGAAAATTATGCAAATCAATATATCCCTCACTCCACTTACTGGAAATAAACAAAAACAAAATGTACGGAAAACAAAATAATTTATTTGTGTGTATACAGCCACACAGCCAATTTTATGTTGCATAATTTTGAGGATGGAAATGACAAGTACGAGCTGAATTATCATATTTTTGGATTTATTCTCGTAATTAGGGCACACATTTACCTTTAGACAAAACTTGAATCTTATCATTAAACGATAATTGCGAAAACTTACTGCTTATAAGTTCTAACAAACACACATTATCGGCGCAAACTTCACAACAGAACACCATTCTTAGGTAAATAAACAAATAATAAACACAACTAATATTATTTACACTACTGTACGTTTCTTTGCTTTGTTTCCTGGACTGTATTATTTTGCTGGATAATACAGTCCAGGGTTGCCGATACTTATTTTCATAACTCCCCAAAAATCAAAGCCCAAAAATCATTCCCAAATATGAGGAGAAAAATAAAAAATTATGAAGTTTTTAATTATTTTTGTAGGGCTTTTGCTATTCCTTACAAATTATAAATTTTTTGGAAGGTATAAAATAGACAATACCACCCTGTTTCTAGTAGTCATTAAAGAAACTATCGTGTCTGTGTTTAGTCTGTTTCTCAAATTCTCCGCAATTCGGGGAATTGTCCGAAAATTGGGAACCCTGGTCTTCAATACTTTTCATTCGTTAAATCTTGACTTTACACACAGCCAATCACAACACGCAGTGTCCAGCTCCAGTCACAGTAGTTACGCCTATAATTTAAACCATGTCAACCATGTGTGCCGTTCATACACACGAAAATATACACCAGTGTTCGTAAATTTATCAATGGGAATTAGGGCCGGTTTTTTGATCCGTAGTTAACTCAACCAATAGTAGTAACTAATGGTTAAATTTTGGCAAAATGTGTTTTTTGATCAATTGTTAGTTTACACACGCACACATAATCAACCTATAATGTTCCCACTGCTGGGACACAGGCCTCCTCTCGGTGAGAGGGAGTGGGCCACGGAACAGCAGAAGTGTGCCGTTATCCACCACGCGGGCCCAGTGCGGATTGGTAGATGTCACATGTCTTAGAATTTTTGGTTCTAGGATATGCCGGTTTCCTCAACCAGCGTAGTTAGTTAGTTAGTTTAGTTTAACCAACGGTCAAATATTATTTAGAAAAATTAACCACCCAAAGTTGGAGAGTTAACAATATGGCGGATGGTTAACTCAACTACAACAGCTGTTTTGTACAAGTTGTGTTCTGTGGTACAAGTTTTCTTGTTGTCAACGTCTTAGTTCTCAACGTTTCTTATTCTTTGTGTTATTTACCATGAATTTAAACATAGTTAGATATTATGATATTATGTCGGAAAGTTCATCAGACGATGATATTTTTGCGGAGTACGTGTTAATGAGAAGGCCGAAAATTTTTAGACCACGTAACCCACCTTTGGACGCCTGGGACAGTGTAGACTTTTGCCAACGGTATCGCTTATCAAAAGAAACAGTTATGTGGTTAGTCGGTGAAATTGGAACCTATCTAAAAACTCCCACAACAAGGTAGGTACCTGCATAATATAGGTATTTAAAGTTTCAATGATTGTAGGCTGGTCGTGTTCCTGCCTAATAGTGCGTACCGAGCTCCGTCGAACTGTGAGTTACGTCAAACGGGCGCGACAAGTTGCTATAAGTGTTATAACAGGAGTTTAACTTTTTTTTTTATATTTTGTATTCTTGTATTACATAGTTAAAATAAATGCTTTTGGCGTTGTTGCTAGGGTAGGCTATGCCTAATTGCCTCTATGGACGGCACGCCCTTGGTTGGCTAGTCCTAAAGTTAAAATAGTTTATCAATTGCGCATCTATGGAACCATTAATAATTTTGTGAAGAATCAGTAAGTCAGAAGTGATCCGCCTTTCTTTTAAGCTAATCATCTTATAGTGCCTTAACCTGTCATTGTAATCAGGTATAGCTTTTCGGATCCCATTCTTCACACATAGATACCTAACAAAACGGGCCTGAAATAGATTCAACATTATTAGTATAACTTGAGTAATATCAGCTCCTAGGAGTATTGTTCCACTATTTGGTGTCCACCAAATAGTGGAACAATACTCCAAGGAGCTCCTTACCACTACGTTTTAGAGTAGAATAATGCTACTATAATTACGGAAAGGTTTTGACTGGTTTTGGTTTTGAGGTTTTTGGTTTTGGTTACCCATTTGTATATTTGTATTTCCTGTGTTTTATTATACTTTAGTTAACAATCGTTTGGCCGCGTCCTTTGTTGAGTAAACTGCAGATGTGGGAAGTGGTTCCAAGCTCCGGACGAGGCAGTCCGTCTGTTTCCAACTAAGATTGTGCGAAGTCCATTTCTGACCCCGATCATTACTCGCCGAAGCTCGCCGTGATCTAGTTTATCTAGTTTTAACCTTTCATATAACATTATCTAAGTTTACCTCTTCGTGTCAAGCATAACTGTTAGCTTTAGTTACTTGATATTTTAATAAATTTAATCGTTACTTATGTACGACATCTTTTGTGTATTACTTGTTGACGAGGTCGCGAATCCGCACAGTGGTGACCCCGAAATGATTAAAACTATCATATAGCGTGAGTCCGTGACAGTTCGTAAAGAGCTTCACGAGTGCTAAAGCAAATTACGTTTTAAAATGGCGAACGGTCCAGAGAACGGTAACGTGTCGTATTGTAAGCTGTCGACATTCACACCAGACTGTCCAGATTTATGGTTTATAATAGCAGAAAGGTCAATGATGGAGTCTGGGGTGACAAACCCTGCAAACATGTTAACATGCTGTTTACGCAACATAGACAACTGTGTATTGAAAGACATACGAGACATTGTGCTGTAACAAACACCTGCCGGGCGGGACGACTATCAATATTTTAAAGAAAGAATTATCCAACGCTTCACCGACTCGAAAAACGTGAGAATTACAAATCTTCTCCAAGATCAAGAGATGGGTGATCGAAAGCCTTCTCAATATTTGCGTCACCTCAAACATCAGTGCGATAATTCGATAACAGAAGACCCGTTGCGCGTAGTATGGGTCAAAGGTTTACCCAAGAACATGAGAGTTATAATGGCCACTCAAGAGGAAGTACCGCTCGAGAAAGCCGCAGAGCTTGCGGATACAATACTAGAGACGCAACGAATGCCGGAGTGTAGCAGCAGCTCAGCCATTGCAGCCGTTAACGTTTAGCGTCAGCCCAATGATACGTTGTTAACAGAAATGCTGGTAAAAACCATGACTATGTTGGGAGAGATTATGCAGACCGATCGTAGCTATCTTAAACAAAGGTAGCGGTCACGCTCCAGCTCCAGACCACGTGGCCCATTACCGTCGCAGCAGAGCCGCAATAGTCAGGGCTTGTGTTGGTATCATTTCAAGTTTGGCGCTGCGGCCAGCCCGCCGGTTGAGCGCGGCCCAAAGGGTCATGGCCATCCGGATGGTCCGGGGATACCGCACGGTCTCCTGTGAGGCAGTGAGCATCCTTGCCGGATTGCCGCCATGGGATCTGGAGGTAAAAGTCCTCGCGCACGTATGGGAGTGGCGCGAGGAGGCGAAACGCCGGGGCGTAACTCCGCTGCCGCGAGAAATCGAATCGAAAGAGCTCCGGCGGAATCTCATGGCGACATGGAGAGTACGGTTGTCGCAACCCAGTGCTGGGCACGCCACAGTTGCGGCGATAAGTCCCCTCTTTGAGGAGAGGATAGAGAGGCGCCACGGCGTCCTCATCTTCCGCCTGACGCAGGTCCTTACCGGACACGGCAGCTTCGGGAGGTTCCTGTGTCAGATAAGGCGGGAGGAAACGCCCGGGTGTCACCTCTGTGTGGATCGCCCGGAGGACACGGTGGAGTATACGGTGGAGGTCTGCCCGGCTTGGGCAGAGCACCGCCGTGTCCTCGTGGAGGCGATTGGCGGCAGAGATCTCTCGCGTCCGGCCCTGGTTCAGGCCATGGTACGGAGCGAGAGGGCATGGGCAGCCGTCACCTCCTTTTGCGAAGCAGTAATGCTCGCGAAGGAGGAGACGGGACGGTTGAGTTAAAAGGCAAATTTTGCGCCCTCTCGCCCCTAGCCGCCGCAGGAGATGCCCTGGGCGTCGCGAATCCCGGGTGGATTCCCGGCCGGATACCGTAGGCGCGGACTTGCGAGAGAGAGTCTGACACACCCTCCCGCTCCGCCCAGAGCGGGAGAAGTTATTCGAAGATTTCCCAAAAAAAAAAAAGTGTATACAGCCATGCGCATACAAACTAAACCAGTCGCTGCCGGAAAACGCCAACGGGAGTCACTAGCGGCGGATAACACGCACTCCCAGCTCACCTTACGTCACATCTTCATTTACGACTATATATCCAAAGCACAATTCCTGGTAGACACTGGAGCAGAGCTATGTGTCTTTCCTCACCGGTTAGTGCTAACTTTAAGAGAGAATACCGACTACGAACTTGGTACCATAACGCTCACGTTAAATTTGGGCCTACGCACAGATTTTACTTGGGTATTCATAGTTGCCGAAGTAAGCAAGCCAATACTAGGTATCGACTTCCTAGAACACTACAACCTTATGGTCGATACCAAAGCCAAGCGACTCATCAGCTCAGCTCTAGCTGGCCATCAAAAGCCATCCATAAAAACAATAACGGGCTCATCGCCGTATCACCCGTTGCTCTCAAAATACCCAGATATCACACGCCCTGATGGCACAGCTCAAGTGAAACAATACCAAACATCATAATTATAATTATTACTCCCGGAACTCTTGTCGCGCAGAAACCCAGACGTCTTGCTCCAGATGGATACAGCGCTGCGAAAAAAGAGTTCGACGCGATGCTGAAGGTAGGCATCGCTTGGCCTTCGCAAAGCCCCTGGGCATCACCTTTACACATTTGCCTAAGAAGGATGACGGATGGAGACCATGGCGACTATCGCGCACTCAACGCCAGGACGGAACTGGACCAATACGCAGTGCGTCATATCTAAGACTTTGCACTTGTCTGTGTCTTAGTGATAAAAAAGTGTTTTCGACTCTTGATTTAGTGCGTGCGTTCAATCAAATTCCGATCGCGGAAGAAGACATTCCCAAAACCGCGATTACTACGCCGTTTGGGCTATATGAGTTTACATACATGACTTTTGGTTTACGTAATGCAGCCCAAACTTTCCAGCTGTTTATGGACGAAGTGCTACGTGATCTAGACTTTTGTTATTTCTGTATTGATGACATTTTAATCGCCTCGCGTAGTGAAAAAGAACATTTGGAACACTTAGAGACAGTATTCAATAGATTAAGGCTTTATGGCCTGGTACGACCAGGCCATAAAGCCTTAATCTATTGAATAAATGTGTGTTTGGTCAATCAACGATTAAGTTTCTCGGCTATCTCGTGTCAGCCGATGGTACGCGCCCGCTTCCTGAAAAGGTCGAAGCGATCCGCACTTACCCGATTCTAGCCACAGCAAAACAGCTGCGTCAGTTCCTAAGTATGTTAAACTTTTATAGAAGGTTTATACCTAAAACAGCCGGTAGTCAAGCTATGTTATGTGAAATTTTACAAGGCAACCATAAAGGCAAAACACCAATCGCTTAGACCGTCGAAGTCAAAGATGCTTTTGAAAACTGTAAGCTCAGTTTAGCTCAAGCCGCGTTGCTAACTCATCCGCGTTCAAATTCAGACTTACTGACGCGTCTGACTTCACAATAGGCGCCGCGCTACAACAAAGAGTAGGTAATGATTGGCAATCTATCGCCTTCTTTTCCAAGAAATTGACACCTGCTGAACAATTGTACTCATCAGTCATCAGTCATCAGTGTGATCGCGAACTCCTCGATATTTATGATGCAGTAAAAAATTTCAGACATCATGTTAAAGCGCGTAATTTTATTATTTTTACTGACCATAAACCAATTACATAGGCTTTTAGAAAGAAAGATCAACAAAATACGCCTAGACAGTTTCATTATTTGGACTTCAGTCAATTCAGAACCGATATTCACCATGTTCATGTCCAAGGTGTACCAGCTGACGTCCTATCGCGGATCGAAACAGTAGAGTCATGTATAAATCGGACATAGTTGGAAGTTTCGCAAAGCACTGACATATCTTTACAATCACTACTAAAAAATAATTATTATTCCTTAAAACTGAAGCAGGTATACCTACCTGGAACATCTGAACCTATTTATTGCAACGTTAGTATACCAAACGTTCGCCCTTTTATTACCAGATCTTTTCGCAGAGCAGCCTTTAACTCCGTACATAAACTATCACATTCGGGTGCTAGAGCTACAACGAAGCTAGTATCGAAGTGTTTTGTGTGGCCTTCTATGAATAAAGATTGTAAACAATGGCCTAAGGCATGCATTGATTAACAGCGTGCTAAAGTTTCACGACGTGTCCATTCAATACCAGGAACTTTTGCACCTCATTCAGCTAGGTTTGAGCACATCCACTTAGACTTAATTGAAATGCCGTATTCACATGGATGCGGATACTGTCTAACTTGTGTCGACCGTTTCGCGCTGGCCCGAAGCCATACCTCTAGAAAACCAAGAAGCTAAAACCGTTGCTCGTGCATTTTACACTAACTGGACATCACGCTTTGGCGTTCCCTTACGTGTTACTACAGATCAAGGCAGACAGTTTGAATCGCACCTATTTAGGCATCACAATACCCTATTAGGAACCAAACATCTTCGTACCACTGCGTATCACCCATCTCCCAATGGAATAGTAGAACATCTTCACAGACAACTCAAAGCCGCAATAAAATATCACTTGCCAACTGATAATTAGATACGCATCTTACCAGTAATGTTAGGTATTAGGTCAGCCTGGAAGGATGATCTTCAAGCCACCCCAGCTGAAATGTTATACGATTATATGAAGGTATTAGACTGCCGGGTGATTTTTAGCACCTTCTGTAAACAATAGTATCATAGTGGCGCCAGACTTTGCTCAAGAACTTCGATCTCAATTCAATTCTTTAAAACCAGTAAATGGCTCTGCACATGGTTATAGAAAGAGCTTGATTTTTAAAGACTTGGCAAAAGCCAGTCATGTCTTCTTGCGCAAAGACACTGTTAAAGTTCCTTTAGTAAAGCCTTACGATGGGTCTTACTAAGTCACCACAAGGAATGACAAATCATTTGTCATTCGAATTAGGGACCGTGACCTTACAGTCACAATTGATAGGTTAAAACCAGCTTCTAGACTATCAGAAAATCAATTTGCGCCTAGCGAGAATATCACAACTTATATTGTGAATCAAAATGAACACCAAACTGCTGCTTCCGATCAGCCACTAAGGGCAGATAGCAACATACAACAACAGCAACAGCATATTCCTCGCCGTTCTGGTAAGCGAATTAAATTTCCTGATTACTATCAGGCAAGTTTTTCGTGATCTTTATCACTGGTAGGGGGGTACTGTGGCGACTGTGTCTCACTTAAATTAATCAGCGCTTGACGTAGCAAGTTTTTAATCACGTCTAAACTTGTATGGAGTAGTGACAGGCGCTCATTAATTTGACAGGACTAAACTAAAATTTATGTTCTGTCCTTTTCTTAATGAAATAGAAAGAAAAAGATGCACAGAACTTAAATTTAGTTTAGTTTGTGACCAAGGGAATCGGCACCATTGTGTATTTCCTTATTATTATTATGATCGCTTTAAATTTATTATATCATTTATCATGTTTATTATTTTTGCCAATTTTAATTTGGTTGACGAGTTTTGAGTTTTTAATAAAAAATATTTTCAATGTTTGCATGCCTAATTTAGGGTAGACTGTACAGGGATCACAAATTTTGTAAACACCGTACCTACTTTCTAAGCAAATAAACGATGTTTTTTTGACATATCTCGGGACCCCTGGGGTCCCGGACCTTTGGAAGGCGTATGAGGGGCCGAAGCCAACTCGCAGAGGCCTCTTAGACAATTTTAAGTGTTGAGGCACCGACCGACGATGATGCCTGTATGCACTATGCAAATCCACCTAAGGACCACTATTGACTATTGTAAAACATGGAAACAAAACATAATTTGCTCCGAGCACGTTTGCTCGTTTGCTTGTTTGAGGTGGGAGCTCTGTTCCTCATCAGTTTTCACTCCAGCCGGCCAATTAAGGCAAGCCAGAGATGAAGAACAAGACTTCTCCCGGGAGATAGGGTCCGTGGGGTCGCTACTGACTAACAGCTCGCCACATGCTGCCCTGCGGGTTTCTGTACCTCTCTTGGTTTAGCTCCTTATCCCTGGACCTGTTCCGGAGCGCGCAAGCCCCACCACGACGTCAACGTAGTGATACGGCGTTGGGGTTATTATTATTAAAATTACACTTTGAAATTAATAATTAATTTCGATTGTTTTAGTTACCCTGAATCCCTGATCAACCGTATATATCTATTATATCTAATAATAGTTTGATTGAAATCTGATTTAGGGCCACAGGTATTGCTACAGGTATTGTTAATTTGCTTTTCAAAAAGAATATGCGCCTGCACATTTTTAAAGAGCAAGTAACTCTAGTGGAATCATTTGATTATCATGGAAGGCGTTTTGAAATTGATTAATATTAGTCATCGTTTTAGGTTTTTAAGTTGTTGTTGATTTCCAGGCAATATTTTTTTTTTCGATGGAGAAAAAAAATGTTTTTTATAACAACTTTAGCAAAGTTGCGTAAATACTTTTTAGTCAGTATGACGTTTGTTTTTTATTTCTGTTTCGTTGGCAACTCTATTTAAAACGTCAAAATATTTGGTTTCTTCATGGATACGGCATCGCAGTGAAAATTATGTAAGAAAAACAAAAATAAAGCGAAATTCCGTGTTTGAAAAGCGATTTTTCGTGATACGTTTTATTATTATGCCTACTGGGCGTGCTGCTCTGTTGTTGCGGCGTCTCTCGACGGGTGATAACAGGCTGAAAAGTCTAAATTTGAATCAAAATACTACTAAGGAACCGCTCGTTGCTAACCCGGTCTGCAGTCCCAGGGATTTGAGCTTGCCAAGAAGGTATACTATATTTTAGATGTTTAATTTATGATTATGTTATTAGTTTTCCATTATAACTCGTACCCTGTCCGGCTGAATCCTGTACATTTCATACGAAAATGTAATACCTACTGTTAGATGACCTTGTTTTTGTTTATATTCTTAAGTCATGTTTACGACGATCCAAAGAGAAGGGAACCATTGTCGCTTGTCATAAATAATACATTATTAATTAGGATTTATGAACTTCTTTGCTAATATGTACTTGGATTATACAGTGCTGTTCAAGGATTAGGCATTAGGTAGGTGTATGTTTACAATCTTATGAAATTGGTGAATGATGATTAAATAACTATGATTTTTATAAATGCATAGCAAGCATAACCTTATTTTGGCCTCTGTATTGGGATTGGAAGGCAAATTTTGTAACCACTACTGGGATCCCTTTGATAAAGAATGGTTCATAGAGTATACAAAATTGGCTGACCAAGTATGTTTTTAAAAAAATACTTAAGGCTCCACTGTACTTTATGGACCACGCATGAGAGGCTTAATTTTTTTTTGCATATAAAAAAACCTGCTTTATGTAGAACACTTGCAAAATCTCACAGCTAGCAAACTGGTAGTTTTAGAGAAAAGGCTCCACTGTACTTTAACACCTGGATGAGAGAAGCTTAACTTTTTTTGGCATATAGAAGTCTTCATGTAGAAGGCTTTCACAACATTACACTCAAAGTAAATAACCCTTTAATCAGCAAAAACTAAGTTTGTTGTTACTATAAATGAAAAGCGATCCTTGAATTCCTTATTTATCAAATTGTCACACTTTAAAATATATATTTTTTTATTATCATAAAACTGAGGCCATTGGTTATCACTTTATCACTGTGATCGCGGATCACGGATCTAGGGGGGAGCAAGCCGGGGCCAGTACCCCGGGCGCCAACTTCAGGGGGCGGCAAATGCAAGCGTCAGGCAAGTGCACCACCCAGCGCTCCATAACTTGGCAATAAATGAGATGCGCCGCACTTATAATCTTTCCACGCGGGTGGCACACCGAGGGAATCACTACGTGATTAGCGTAGGCATAGGTCGTCAAACGCGGAGAGCAGGTTGCCGGCGGGCGCAATTGAATTCTGCGAGGAACCTTCCGTTTTTAAAGCACATGCTCCACTTTTATTTGGATCTTTTAAATGGCTAGCTTTCTATCCGGTGCAACAGACCTATGCCGCGACAAACCAGTAAAAAAAAAGAGGAAAAAATCTTCATTTTAGAAATATTACGTCGCGTAGTGGGGGCGCCGGGCGTGCCCTTTTCGACGCTAAAGGCGACACGATTTCCTTTATTTTTTACCACAGTGCTGGCGCCCCTGCTGTTTGTGCCCCGCCTCGAAAAAAATCTAGATCCGGGGCTGCTGTGAGGTAGTCTATTTAAATGAAAATATAATTCTAAATATTTCAGCAAATAATAGAATTCTTAAAAATGTTCTCCATCTCATCCATCAATCTCCATCCATTCTTTTTTGAAATCTAAGAATGAGTGTTTTTAGAACCAGCAGTGGCCCGGGAACCACTTTTGTGAACATCCAAAACTAGACAAAAAACATAATTTTATTTATAATTTCTATGAAGAAAAACCACAATACCTCAGAAATGTGGTTATAAGCGTACTAAGCATTTGCAACTCGAAAATTGGTGCAGACTGACAAAGATAATTATGTTGCCTTACCTTCAAAGCCTTTGCAAAAGAAGTAAACAAAAATGTTATTCATACTTATACTCCTGTATCATTCTTGCAGATTATCAACATTTGGACCAAATAATATAACAGTCCCACAACTCGTAAGGAGTTTTAGTGACAATAAGATTATAATGGCAACTCCGAATGCTGATACTCCACCAGCAGAACAGCCAAAGCATACCAATCGCTTAATCTCTGAGAAATCTCCTTATTTACTTCAACATGCTCACAACCCTGTGCAATGGTACCCATGGTGTCAAGAAGCCATTGACAAGGCTAAGAAGGAAAACAAACTTATATTCCTATCAGTAGGATATTCCACATGCCATTGGTGCCATGTCATGGAGAAAGAATCGTTTGAAAGTGAGGATGTGGCGAAAATAATGAATGAACACTACATCAACATCAAAGTAGATCGTGAGGAAAGACCGGATATTGATCGTGTTTACATGTTATTCATACTGGCCACGAGCGGCGGTGGCGGATGGCCCATGTCAGTCTTCCTTACGCCAGACTTACGCCCTGTTACTGGAGGAACATACTTTCCCCCTGAGGACCGCTGGGGAAGGCCAGGGTTCAAAACAATTCTACTTTCGTTAGCCAACAAATGGAAAGCCAATCATGAACAGTTCTTGGAAGCAAGTCTCAATATCATGGAAGCACTGCAAAAAATATCCTTAGTAGACTCAGACAGTTCTAATTCTGTTCCTGGAGAAGCAACCTGGGAAAAATGTATTCGCAGATATGTGACTAATTATGAACCAGAATTTGGTGGATTTGGAACAGCACCGAAATTTCCACAAGCTTCTATTTTTAATTTTCTTTTCCATTATTATGCTCGTGACAAAAATAATGTAGAAGGTAAAAAATGCTTGGAAATGTGTATGTACACTTTGACCAAAATCGCTAAAGGTGGTATTCACGATCACATATCTAGCGGTTTCGCACGATACTCGGTCGATAATGAATGGCATGTGCCTCATTTCGAAAAGATGCTTTATGATCAGGCACAGTTGACTGTTGCTTATACGGACGCTTTCCTCGCGACAAAAGATGAGTTTTACGCCGAAGTTGTTCGAGATATCATAAAATACGTGAACAGAGATCTGAGACACGAATCTGGCGGATTTTACAGTGCTGAAGATGCCGACTCATACCCAGAGTCCGGAGCTGCTCATAAGAAAGAGGGAGCGTTTTGCACTTGGGAATACAAGGAACTAAAATCTCTACTGAAAGATAAGAAAATTAATTCCGTCTCGTATTTGGACGTTTTTTGCGACTACTACAGTGTTGAAGAAGATGGAAATATTTCTCCCGAAAGTGACCCTCACGGAGAACTTACCAATCAAAACGTACTGATTATTTATGGTAGTAAGCAGGACACAGCTCAAAAATACGAACTGTCCATCGAGCAATTCAATCAAGTAATATCCGAATGTGTTGAGATATTGTATGATGTGCGCCAGAAGCGGCCTCGTCCGCATTTGGACACCAAAATGCTTTGCTCTTGGAATGGTTTGATGATAGCTGGCTTGGCACAAGCTGGCCAAGGGCTGGGAGAGAAGCAATTCGTTGAGGACGCGATCAAAACAGCAGAGTTCATACAAAAACATTTGTATGATGAAGCAGCCAAAATATTATTACATTCTTGCTATAGAGCTGAAGATGGATCCATCGCCCAAACGTATGTGACATGACAGCTTTTAATCCTAACTATAATAATTATTACAAATGCGAAAGTGAGTTTGTTTGTTCGTTACGCTTTCACGCTAAAACGGCAGAACGGCATACTGGATCGTAGACCAAGTCGCGGGCAACAGCTAGTAATAAATATTTTTCAGCGTAAAATTCGTATAAATTAGTATTTATGAACTGCTTACAGTGCCGAACCGATTAAGGGCTTCCTAGACGACTACGCGTTCTTGATCAAAGGCTTGCTGGACTTGTACGAGGCCTCTCTGGACTACCGCTGGCTGAAGTGGGCGCGTGACTTGCAACAGAAACAGAACGAACTGTTCTGGGACACCGTCAATGGTGGTTATTACACTTGTTCCATGGATGATGCCACTGTGGTGCTTCGACTTAAAGAAGGTAAGATTTTATTATGGAAAAATATTTGGGTATTTCAGGCTTCTTATTTACATTTTTTTTTATTGACACTCGCTCGAAAAGTGACTCTTATTGTACTAGTTTTAGGTTCACAGTGCAGTATATTGAACATGCTTGATTAGTGCCGGAATGCAAAGTAAAAACCGTTCGCCACTAAATAAATAAATAATCAGAATACAGCCTTCATGCCTATTTGTCCCTAAAAGTTTTGAAATCTGTGTAGATAAATAAAATAAAAAGTAAACATTATAATTCAACAAATTATTTAATCATCTAAAAAAAAGTTTTATAAAAGTATGTTGAAAAACGTCGTTTCATAGGTACGCGTTAGAATTTGTTTGCTCTCTCGGCTCCATTACGTTAAGGCCCTCGCCTACGGCTGGGACTTCAATCCCGCCTTGAGTGTAATGACAAACTGTGTACACTTGCTTCAAAATGTACTATTACATAACTGCTTCGACCTTGGGCAAACTTAATATACATGAATTCAACTGAATATTAACGAAGAAAGTTGAAAATAAACAACCTTTTATATGTCACGAAAGATTTATTTTAGAAATGTAGTTTAGAAAATGTACACTAACTTTTTATGCCATATTTTTATTTAAGATCAAGATGGCGCCGAGCCTTCAGGCAACAGCGTTGCCTGCCACAACCTGCAGCGCCTCGCGGCATACGCAGACAAAGGCGCAGCGCCCGAGGGCGGCGACCAAGAGAGAGAGATGGCCATGAAACTGTTGAAGGCATTCTCTAAGAGACTCAACGATGCCCCCACTTCGCTCCCCGAAATGATGTCCGCGCTCATGTTCTATAATGATTCTCCTACTCAGGTTCGTTGGTCATAGTGTTGCCCAAATGCAAGACCAAGACGAGACTTAGCCGGTCTTGGTCTTGGTCTTGCGTCTATACCAAGACCAAGACCAGGTGGTCTTGGTCTTAGTCTTGGTACTGCGCTCTCAGTCTTGGTCTTGCAGCAAGAGTTTCGCAAGTCTTGCAAATACCTATTAGCCTATTGCTATTTATTAAACACGTTAGTTTAGATCTCAGAACAATGTAACAGAGAAGGTAATGTTGAGCTTAAATTGGCATAAGCAAAGTAAACCACCAAATTAATTAAATTAACTTGACAATAATTTAAAAAAAATACGTAATTTAGCACAAGCGCAATTACTAACTTTAGGTAGGTAGGTACCTATAATGTTTTTTTTGTATTTAGAGGCTATCCTAAACTCTTTGTTAAAATAATTATCACTTACATACTTTTCATCTTCATCTATCTTCATCTCGACTTGATACTTCTAACTAATAAAATTTGTCGTCAGCTAGACTTTAAATTACCAGCACAAACATCTAAAACATAAATGAAATTTTTGATACCTACTTAGTCATATTGTTTTATTATCAACAATTTTTGTTATAGATAATATAATTATCATCTGGCCCGACAGCTTTAAACCCTGTAGTGTTCGAACAGTGTGAGAATGTATACGGGCCCCGATGCAAAATAGTTCGTCTAGTATGGAAAGTAGTGCAAAGCGTAAAATATAGAAAATAAATATTGGTAAAATAATTAAGAATGTTTAATAAAAAGTAAACCACAATTTGAGGAACATTTTCAAGTTTATTTTAACATAACTGAAATTCTTTCATGACTTTACATAAGATATTTTTTTTTTTTAATATTCTAAAAAATATAACGCAAAAGTATTCGTCTACCCTTGTCACTCACGCAAAATAGTTCGTCTACCACTTAGTTGTGTCGCCTTTGCTCTCAATGACAGCGTTAATGCGAAGAGGCTGGTTGCAACGAACGCTCCACACTCCTCAGGCGTAATTGACTCCCAGACAGCCATAGGGTTTCGATCGGCGACAAGTCCGGGCTGTTAGATGGCCATTCGACTGTAGGGATGCTTTTCGCCAGTAGCCACGTCTTTGTTGTCCTTGCAGTATGGCAGGAAGCACCATCCTGTTGAAAAATGAAGGAATCATGATGCTTAAGTGACGGAATAGAGGGCAGTAAATTCTCTTCCAAAAGGTTTTGATACCTGCAGCATTGATAGAACCTTCCACAAACTGCATACCACCAACACCTTGTGCAGACATGCAGCCCCATATCATAAGAGACGCCGGAAACTTCACTTTGCGTTTGAGACAATCAGTATGAAATGCCTCATTTTTGTTCTGAATCACTTTTTTCCTTTCATCGCCGACTGTCACTTCAAATTTGGACTCGTCACTCCAAATGATACT
The DNA here is from genome assembly GCA_905333075.3 of Atethmia centrago. Lineage (NCBI taxonomy): Eukaryota > Metazoa > Arthropoda > Insecta > Lepidoptera > Noctuidae > Atethmia > Atethmia centrago. The sequence continues at coordinate 21,439,338 of HG995373.1, read as the reverse complement.
ATGCCACTGATCGAAAGTCCAATTTAAATGATCATGAGTAAACTTCAACCTCTTTTTCTTTTGTACAGCAGTCAACAATGGTTTCTCCTTAGCGGTGTAAAATCCGTAACCCATTCTTTTTAGGACTCTTTTGCAAGTATCAACTGAGACGTCTTTGTGAATCATGTCCTTCCATTGCACCGTGAGTTCTCCAGCTCGAGCACGACGATTATTTTTGATAATTTTCTTCAGGATTCTGTTTTCTACTGCACTTGTGATGCGTGGTCGACCAGTTTTCTTCAAACAAGAAGTCGTTATATTCTTTTTATAGTGCTGAATGATAGATTGGACTGTAGACCTGGGAAGTATCAAGTCTTTAGATATTTGGTAACTTGATTTGCCAGCATCGACCCCACAAACTATTCGCTTTCGAAGCTCTTCACACACGGGTTTATTAATTCAGTTTATATGGATATATAAACTGAATTTTACTGTATGTAATGTACTACGCGTTCGCTTTTTGTAACCACCTAAACTTGGTCGGGCTACCACGGTCTTGCGCTTCCTAATGACTTTTATTTTATTATCTCGTTAATTATTGTATGTACTACGCTGAAATTTTACAGGTATAAAACTGAGTTAAGCAACTATATATTGATATGAAATTCAGTTTATATATCCATATACAGGTTTATCGGTGGCCAAATTACTCCGCGCGCATTGTGACCGTGAACGTGGAGAACTGAATATCATCATAATTTGCTAGTTACTTACAGGATACTAATGAAACTTCACATACATTTGAAGGCAGTTACAAGCTACAAAATAATGTTTAAAGTAAGTCTTTAGAGCTCTATTTAGAGTGTTAGGACCTATTGAAGTGTTTTTATATTTAATTAAATAACCTTTAAACGGTGCGTTATTTTGGTTTTTTTATTGCACAACTAATAACAACTAATTCCTAAGAAGTTATAAAAAAAAGATGATAAGAATCCGCTAATCCGTTTCAGAGATCCAGCAAAACCAAAAACGTTACTCCAGCAGGATCTCGAATAACTTCGCAGCCGAAGAAAGAACAAATACAAAATAAGACGCAACATTTACCTCCTCTAGACAACTAATTATATAGCTAATATGTTTCAATATTCCCATTAAAAAAAAAACAATTGTCTGGCAGCGGTAACGTTATAAACGGTACCCCAGCAGGAAATGTTTTTGTGAAATAACTAAAAAACTACAAATTTAAAAATGTGCGCAACAATATTACAGAAGCTGGGCAACTAATTATCTGTAAGATTTAAATGACTATTTTCGACATTATTTTGCTGGGGTAACGCACACAATTTGTAAGGCAACAGCAAGTCTGACGCATTGAATTTTATACAGTTTTTCACGTTTCAGAATCCAACTACTACTATAGTTGGATTTTTATTCATAATGGTGGAATGCGGGCCTTAGTTTACCAATGGAAATTAACTAACTGATGACTAATAAGATAAAAACCGCTTTATATTAATTCTGAGACACTTGCTTATTCTAGGTGAACCTGAAAACCTGTGTTTCACGAACTGTTGTCAAATATATGTTCTTCTTTCTTTTCTTTCCTTCAGGTGCTCATAGCGGGCGGCTGCTCGGACCCGCGCACGCTGGAGCTGGTGCGCGTGGTGCGCTCGCGCCTGCTGCCGGGCCGCGTGCTGGCCGTGGCCGACCCCGCCGCCGAGTCGCCCGCCGGTATGTCCGACATACGTGAGTTTATCTCATGACTAGCTGACCCGACAGACGATGTTCTGTCCAAATTTCAATAATTCGTACAAAAATACCATCGAATGAAGCACTGTTTAAATTTGTCTTAAAACCTTATTCGGAATATTACGAACATTAAAAAAAAAAAAACATGCCGAACAATGCCAAATCGGTCAAGCCGTTCTCAAGTGATGCGCTTACCAACGAACGGCATTTAATTTTAATTCATAGATTAACGCCCCGGCTTGCTTCTTAACATCTTATTATTATACAGGCTGTTAAAAGACCCATCACATAGCGGTTACCTACGCATTCTGTACAGAAAACCAACCAAAGTCCATGTTATTTTAACACCATAGACTTCTTAGTTTTCCTGTAATCTATGTAAAGAACTATTTTCTGGATTCTTTTTTTCAAATTTTTGGTTCAGTAGTTTCGGAGATAAGGGGTGGTCAATTTTCATCTATTTTATTAAATAACTTTAAAACGTATTATTTTAAAGTTATAAAAAAATCCAGACCCTCACAACAACAAGCCCTTTCATTTGATATATCACACGGTACATATACATATTCAAAATTCATTTACTTACGTTACACGTCTTTTTTTTTGGGTGGGAAATCATCAAATAACTTCCCCCGCTCTGGGCGGAGCGGGAGGGTGTGTCAGACTCTTACTGACTAAAACCCACCCGTATTCCTTCCGTTGCCTGTGTTGCCAGGGGCCTCGGTGAACCTTTAGTACCTTCCCGCGACCCCGGCTGGCATCGACCCTAGTGGACCCCTACATTTGTGCTGACAACATCTCTTTGAGGCGCGCGTGGAACACCACACGCCGTCGACCCGGGCCTGGTCCTTACCGGATGGTGAGCTACCCATTGCTCACCGTCCGCAAGCCCGCGCCTACGGTGGCCACGTTACACGTCTGTGTTTGGCTCACAGAAATTCATATATGTACCATATTTCAACCTAATCAGTCCTGTAGATTCGTAGCAAATTGGCTGTGACAGACGGACAGACAGACACACGAGTAATCCTATAAGTTTTTCCTTTTGAGGTACGGAACCCTAAAAAATATCCCAATAAATGGAAGAACAAGTTACTGTCGGCTTCATCAAGCTTTTTTTTACACAGGCCTGTCATAAGTTAAGCTTAATATGTTGCATTTTGCATGAGTGCTTATCTTGAAATTTCCAAGGTTGGAAATCGAAAGCTCATAGCGGCACTGCACATTAGCAGTGATTGGTCACACCGGTTCCGACGTTCCTAAGCAGATAATGTCATCTGGCAACATTCAATGGCGTTACAACACTATCGTCATCGCTGGGTCGATCGTACTAGAGCAGAGTATTGTTAGTAGTGCTACTACTAACAATACTATGATATTGTGACATTGACAGGGGTGTTGTCGGTAAACACTCATGAAGTGTGTCACAGACTATTGACTAAACAAAATACAACGCGACGTCACTACCTATGTTGGCCACTCACCACAATAACCTTAAAGCGTTGTACACAGTATTATTATACTTTGTAAATAATTTTATGGTTTATCGTGTATTTTCCAGTGCTAAGCCGCATCAGGTCGGTGGGCGACGTGCCCACAGCATACGTGTGCCGCCGCTACGCTTGCTCGCTGCCAGTCACTGACGTCAAACAGCTGGAGAACCTACTCGACGAGGCGCCCGCCGCGCCCTCTATGAAGAGCAAATGAGCTATATGGAAAATCATATTGTTTTGTATAATATACCCATTCACTATATTACTCATCAACTATTTAATCACCACAAACTCAAAAACATAATTCATGTTATGTAAAAGTTGTCAGGAGATATTGTGCGCACTAAAAAAGCCAGCAAAGTATGCTAATATTGAATGGGGATGTTATAAAAACAATAACGATGGACATTTAAAAAAATCTAAGGTGATAATTGCAGCGACATGGTTTTAGTGTTACTCTTCTAGTTACCAAGTCATACTGAAGGCCTTTTCTGATTTATCGGCGCAGCAGCGGTGCGACATCAGCATGCTCGGATGCCGGAAACAAACCGCGTCGCCTGCACCTACGCACATTTCGGTAAAACTTATGCAGAGCCGCTTGTGCCGTCGCGAAATCGGAAATGTCGTCTTCGAGTAATTTTGCACAGGGCGTGCGTCCGGCTCAGCAGAACGCAGAGCGGCCACTGGACACGGATTTTTTTTTTTAAATCTTTATTCATGACCTATGATGATGATGGATACATGTCCTTCAGTCGTATTGGACACGCATGCCGCGCAGTGTTGCCAGATGACCGTCTCGCGTTCTCCCCCAAAATGTAGGTTTTGAAGAAAATCCCCCAAAAATGGCACAATAGTAATTTATTAATGAAATATAGTTTTATACTGTTTCAGCAACAGCTTACTCGCCAAACCTTCTCCGAAATCCCCCCAATAAACGGGTTTTGAAGAAAAAATCTCCCACAAATGGAAAAATATTTATTTAATAATGAAATACAATTTTATATTGTTTTAGCAATAGCTTCCATTACTGTTTGTTTTTGTTAAAGGTTTTAGAATATTTATTTATTTAATTGGATGCCTGAAGATTTTAATAACTTGTGTTGGTAATATTTTCTTTCGTGTCAAAAAGTGATCAAAATCATAAATTAGAAACAGTTGGAAGCTGTACAAACGTAATTGATAACGCTTCGCTAAATGTCTTTTGAAACTACCAATTTAATCATCACGGCGAGCCGTGACTTTTCCCGGATTACAGTTTTGGTAATAAAAATCTCCCAATTCCCTCCACACGCAGTTTTCTCTCTCCAAACATCCCCCAAAACATTGTCCCCTCATAACTTAAAAAACCCTAATTTGGGGGATTCCCCCCAATCTGGCATCACTGATGTCGCGTCGCGGTAAGCCGAATCTGTATCGCGCCACTCCCGCGCATATCGAGCTAGTCAGGAACGCTCAATTTAAATATAGGCGCGTAAGCTTTCGGTACCGCGTTATGACGAGCCTGCTGATGTCGCACCACTGATGCGCCGACAAATCAGAAAAGGCCCTAACATTACCTTCGGAAGCTTATTAACCAAGTCGTCATTTAACAGATCATTAGTTGTTGAACTCACATTTTTACATAAATATCGAAATTATACTTTTACCACTAACTGTATATCACATTGTAGTTTGATGTAGTGTCGTCTATACTTATAGGATTTAAATATATGTGGTGTTTGTTGCAAAAGCAATTTGAATAAAAAAAGGATACGAAATCTCGAATGAGGGATCGGAAATATTTAGTCTGATGTATGTGATAGTGTTATTTTCTCTGAATGTTAATACAATATTTTATAGGGAGCGAAATCATTTGTAGCTCGAATAGATGCTAGGAGCTTTCGTTTTATTATAATATTATAAAGTATCATTTATATTATTTGTGTAGTTACATAGTGACTTGCTAGTTTATGTTCGGTGAAGTATTCGTTGTTATACTTATTTATTGGATAAAAAAATGTATTGTCGTCGCTAATATTTTTTTTTTTGTTGAATTTGTGATATTTTTATGTAATTAAAAATGCTGTTATGAAATGAGAATTTATTTTAACAAATCTTATCGTTATTTTATTGTATTGATGAAGTGGACCTAACATTGCTAAAGTCAATAATGTATGGTCAACCGCAGGCCAATCGTAACACTTGAACTATGAACCGACCTTATTGCTATGATTTAACGGCACCGTCAATGTCAAATTGTTATGATGGACGTGCGGCTTACTGTAACATGTAAGATGTAACACCTACAAAATATCCCAGTTTTATATTTGGGATTAAGTTTCAGCATACCTACTCATTTCGGCTGAAAGACGTCCCATTGCCAACCCCCAAGCATCGCCACTTCGACCGGTTCGGTGCTTCTCGCATCCAGCGGATTCCTGCAGTCTTGACAAGGTCATTGAGCCCCATTGTGAGCAACCACGTTTCAGTGCCATAAGTCATCACTGGTGCCTGCCGGGGTCGCGGGTAGGTAGTTATGGGTCACCGAGGCCCCCGCAACACAGGCAACGGAAGGAATACGGGTGGGTTTTAGTCAGTAAGAGTCTGACACACCCTCCCGCTCCGCCCAGAGCGGGAGAAGTTATTTGATGATTTCCCACCCAAAAAAAAAGTCATCACTGGTAATACGCGCTGGGCAAAGACTGTCGTTTTGAGACACTGCGGTACGTGAGACGAGAAGATATAGGTACCGTACTGCCCTCAATAGCATAGTTACAGTAAGTCGGATTTTTGTCAAAAATGAGTTAGATATACAGCGTGATCACGATAACTAGATCTACGTTTTTATCTTACCCATTTATTTGAATCGCTTTTTAAACCAAATTTGACAATTCAAAATTTGCAGTAAGTCGACCATTTTTTTACATCACTAAGCATGATTACAGTGGGTACACTTACTGCAGAAGTTCTTATTCAGAGTAAACAAAACTACACTACAGCCTGAGAAAACAAAATTTATAAACCATATATTTTATATGGTTACTTAACATAAATACAGTAAAAAACACACTTACTGTGTTTAAGCTAAGTGTTACCTATCAGAGAGCCTCTAGGAGATACTAAGTATAACTAAGATAATGAATTTATTTTGTCTTTCAATTACTCAGTATTGGTTTCTAAATAATAAATAGATAGGTGCTGAGGTACTCTTTTAATTAAGGTATCAACCATCATGATCTGATTACAAACAAAGGATTTATAGTAGATTTTTTCACCAAAACTTTTACTGCGTTTTTCTCGAAACCGTCTAGAGCGTACTTACTGCAACTATGCTATTGACGGCAGCGTAGTTTCCCGAACGCTGCCCAGCCGAACCGGATTCGAAGAGTAACATCTTTTTCATAGTTGGACATACTTAACTGGACAGTTTGTCCTAGGACAACGGTACTCTAAGTGTGTTCCGCGGAACCCTAGGGTTCTGCGATACCCCTGTAGGGGTTACGCAAGAATTTAGAAAAAAAATCAAAACACCTCTCTCTGGTCACTGGTCGAACGTTTTGACTCCGCCCGCTGCGCGTATACTTGTGAGCGCGCAGTCCCTTTGATAAAAGCTGCCTCTGAATAAGACGCTATAGTTGTGAACAAGCTACTTTCGGCTCTATCTTCAAAAACATAAAGTCGAGATTGTTTACAACGTATTTTTTTGTATTTCTATTTTGATTTCCGCTTTTTGTTTATCAAAGGCGCCGACTCGAGTATTTTTGAGAATGTTCGAGTTCGAGTCTAGGACTAAGTATAAAAGCGGCGATCGCGCGTCGCGCCTCGTGCGCACATCAAGGCCGACCTTGAGTCCCAGGGCGTCCCCGTGGACGAAGTGCACCGCATGCACCGCGCCAGGGCGGGTTCAGCATACGACATGGTCCTCGTCGTATGCCCCCCGACAGAAGGGCATCACCCTATCTTTAGAATTACAAATATCTGCCGTCTCACGGGCCTCGTAATCGAGAAGCCCAGGAAGAGCGGCGTCGTCGGGCAATGTCACCGTTGCCAGCTCTACGGGCATGCGCAGAAGAACTGCCATGCGACACCCAGGTGCGTCAATTGCCTGGGTGAGCATGGCACGTCCGACTGCCCCCGCCCCAAAGACTTTGTACCGAGCCGCCCAGCTGCGTGCTATGCGGTGAGGCTGGGCACCCAGCCAACTATCGTGGCTGTCGTACGGCCCCCAAGTCTTCTTCCTCAAAACTGGTGAAGCGTGCAGACGCCCGCCAGCAGAGAGAGTGCCCATTATATGGGTTCTTTTCCCCTCCATCACAGACCCTCTTGCAACTCCCCCAGAGACTAAGCCCGCAAAGGCCTAGCCCTTGGAACCACCTGAACCACCAGCAGGCCTTCCCTGCTATGGTTCAGCCGAGACCCACTCCGCCTCCCATCAAACCGCTGATGGATCCCCGCATCCGCGTCCCCGCGCCCGTACCCGTACAACCCGCGAGACCCGCGCCCGCTCCCATGGCCGCTGCCGCAACCGCTGCGCCACGGCCCGTCGCCGCTTCAACCACTCCAGTGGTCGGTCCGTCTGTCCCAGTAGATCCATTCAGCGTGATCTCTAGGACCTTCGCGTTATTCTTTACGCCCCGCGCGCGTAAAATGGCCAACGAACTCGTTGCCGCCCGAAACTCCTGCGATCTTGCTCAGATCCAGCGAATCTTCCTCGCGTATCCCGAGATTACACAAGCCCTAGAAAACTTCGCGAAACCCCCCCAGTAATGGATATACGAGTCCAAGCACGTACTAAACACCGATCCCTTAAGTTAGGTTTCTTTAATGCCAATGGCATGCTAAAACAACGCGATGAAATCGCTGCGTTCCTCCGCCACCAAATTGATATTCTCCTCTTACAGGAAACCTTTTTAAAACCCAGCCGTCGAAACCCGTCAATTGCCAACTATCGCATAGTTCGCAATGACAGGACTAGATGCCACAAGGGCGGCACCTTAATCTATTATAGAACGTCCCTGCACTGTATCCCAATGGACCCGCCCCCTCTCTCATGTAGAAGTGTCCATATGTAAGTTAGGCATGACTGGCCATCAACCGATCACCATAGTTTCGGCCTATGTTCCCCCCGTTTGCACATCGGAGCTAGCCCTTCCCCCCCTCTCTGACGACCTTTCCATTCTACTTGGCCTGAGTGACTTCGTTATCATAGCGGGCGATCTCAACGCCAAACATCATGCCTGGAACAGCACCAGGATCTCCACCAGAGGCAAACACCTGTTTGACCTATGTCCCATCCTCAACTTCGACATCATCGCCCCGATGACTCCCACTCACTTTCCCCACGACCCTAACCATACCCCCGACGTACTTGACATAGCGCTTCTGAAGAGTATCAACCTACGGTTGGATTCTATAGAGGCGCTCGACGAACTCTCCTCTGACCACCGTCCAGTTGTCGTAAAGCTGGCCCCACGCCTAGGTCTCCACGACCCTAACATACCCCCTCTCACCAAGTTAGTTACAGACTGGAGGAAAGTAAGCGACTGCAAGAAATCCACCACGTTAGGTCTCCGACTAGACTCCATTCCCGACCACTTCGACTCTATCGCTGACACGACAGCCGCGTACGACTCATTCACGGTACACGTACAATCAGTCCTGAACGACTGTTCAAGGGAGGTTCCGGCGATGGACGACCATCGCTGGAAGCTCCCGGACGATGTGCGCGAACTGCTGAATGAGAAGAACGCGGCTGTCCGTGCGTAAAGTAACTTTCCCAACCACGCGAACAAAGTCCATATGCGCTATTTACAGAGATCTGTAAAGACACGCCTATCGGAGCTGCGTGACGCCGGCTGGGACAAGATGCTGAGCGAGTTAGAGCCCACCCACCGAGCTTTCTGGGACCTTCAGAGGAAACTCAAATCCGAAGGAGTCGTCTCAATGCCCCCCCTGGTGCGCCTCGACAAGACCATCGCTTTCGATGACGTCGACAAGGCGGAATGCCTAGCCGATAGTCTTGAGGCTCAATGCTCACCTAGCTCTCACCTGTCTCAGGTCGACGCGGAAGTCGAACGTAGAGCCTCCCGATCCCGCCCGTTGAAGACCCTGATTATCCTCTGCCTCCCGTCACTCCAGACGAAGTGCATGATATCATCAAGGGTCTAAAACCTCGCAAAGCCCCTGGCTCAGACGGAATCACCAATAGGGTGCTCCAACTGTTCCCCGCTCACCTCATAATGCTCATGGCCACCATCTTCAATGGAGCCCTGAGCAATAACATCTTTCCACAAGAGTGGAAGAAGGCCACCGTCATCGGCATACCGAAGCCCGGTAAGCCGAAAACGGAGCCCACCAGCTACCGGCCCATCAGTCTTCTCAATGTCTTCGGAAAAGTCTATGAGAGGCTTATTTTAAAGCGCCTCAGAGATTTTGCGGAAACAAAGGGCCTCATCCCCGACCAGCAGTTCGGTTTTAGATCCCAACATTCTTGCGTCCAACAGGTCCACCGCATCGTTGAACACATAAGCTACGGCTTTCAACGTGGTCTTACGACCGGTGCTGTATTCTTTGACATAGCGAAAGCGTTCGACAAGGTCTGGCACAACGGCTTATTATATAAGCTCTACAAACTCGGTGTGCTCGATCGTCTCGTGCTCATCTTACGAGACTTCTTGTCAAACCGCACCTTCCGCTATCGCATCGAAGGAGCGCTATCCTCCCCTCACCCTATCCGTGCAGGCGTCCCTCAGGGCTCTGTACTATCCCCTCTCATTTTCACTCTCTTCACCAGCGACATCCCGAAAAGTAGAAAGGCGCAGTTGGCTCTGTTCGCAGACGACACGGCCATCTACTACACCGGGTTAGTCCACGACCATATATCTCGCACTCTCCAGACCGAAGTCAACAAGCTTGGCGCTTGGTTTAGAAAGTGGAGAATCGAAGTCAATCCCGACAATAGTCAGGCTGTTCTTTTCACCAAACAGCGTAGGAACCCCCCCCCGACCGTTCACCATGTTCGGCAAGCCTTGGGAGAAGCTAAAAATACCTAGGCGTGACCCTTGACCACCATCTCTCGTTCTCAGAGCACATTAAGCAGGTGTGTTCGCGTGCCGCTTTCGCTCTCGGTAGACTACACTCAGTCCTAAATGCGCGCAGCAAATTGTCCCTTAAGGGCAAATTGCGTATTTACACAGCGTGCATCCGGCCCATCATGACATATGCCTGTGCAGTCTTCGCTCATGCTAGGCCCCACCACATCCACAGGATGCAGAGCCTCCAAAACCGTTTCCTCCGAAAGGCAACGGGAGCCCCCTGGTTCGTCCGAAACGAGATCCTCCATCTCGATCTTAAAATACCCACCATCAAGCAGTTCATGAAGCGCATCACGAAGCGCTTCTTCGACTCCGCCGCCACCCACCGCAACCCTCTGGTTGTGCAGGCCGCCAGTTATAGGCCCTCCACCATTAGCTGTATTCGCCGTCCAAGGCATACTCTCACCGACTCCGATGACCCCATTACCCTCCTCCAGGAAAGCAGTAAGGCCACGAGTACAGTGCACAAAACACACCGACCTACGTTCCGACCTCGCCTCGAAATCTAATACAAAAATGAAGCTGAATTCATGGATTCATAATCCTTTTTTACCGAACTTGCAAAAGCCCGAAAGTATGTCAAACGAGATATATGAATCTCTTTTAAAAATGTCATCAGGCACAAGTATGGAGTCAATGTTCAAAACGACGCCTCTCAACGATTTTTGGTGCAGAATCCGTGATGAATATCCAATGCTTGGCAGAATGGCTCTGAATATTCTTTTCCCGTTCCCAACAACATATTCGTGCGAAACAGGATTCTCAACCAATGCAGCCACGAAAACAAAATATCGCAATAGACTGGACGCCGAACCTGATATGAGACTTCAAATGTCTTCTATCAAACCTGATATCAACCAATTGATGAAAAATAAAAAACAGTTTCATACCACCCATTAGTTAAGATTTTTTCATTTTTAATATCTTCTATTATTGTACTTGCCATGTGGTAAAGTAAGTAATAATAGTAACTGTTACATTGTACTTTTATTATGCTTATATAATAAAGAATACACTTTTAAAAACTATTGTTTTATTGTAGGGTTCCGTCAAGTATTTTGCTTGTCAAAAGGGTTCCGTGACCAAAAAAGTTTGAGAACCGCTGTCCTAGGATAATCGTCTACAACTTCGAGTGTAGTCTCCGATCTTCATGAGAGTGGGTATCACATGGACATTTCACATGACATTTGTTTAGTCCATGTTCATTTTAAGACTCACTCTTTCGGAAGCTCTACTTAGGTCATCGAGCATTACTCAGGTCCTCTATAGCTGAGAAGCCATGACTACTACGAGTATATCGTCGTCAAACCAAAGGTAAGTGATGTACTGGCCATTGATATTGATGCCTACCCCTTTCCAGTCCAGAACCATGCAACGGTGAACAATTTCGGAGAGATAATGTCTCCCTGTCTCACACCTTGCTGCAGAAGAATGGTTCGAGGTTTGGTCCTGGAGACGGACTGACAGTAGCGTTTTCGCTTCAGCACCTCGATGCGATTGTTCCCAACGATCCACAATAACATGTCACAGCGTGACTCGTTGGGAAAAATTGTGAATAAAAATCCCAGTCACACGTTACTCGATAGAACAACTTTTTGTGTTTATTCCCAATGGATCACACACCATCTGAAGAGTGTGACTCGTTTTAAAAAAACTGTTCTATGGCATGCCGAAATTAAAATACAAAATGACAGCAATGAAAATGAGAGCCATTATAGGTAGGGGCAAAACCCGTGCCTTCGCGACACTGACATGCGAACCGCATTACCGACATGCTAAATCACCCCTCGACATACAATCTTCGTTACCAACACGCTAACAAAGTCACCGACATGCTAACAGCGCCACCGATATGTTAACCGCGTCACCAACATACTAATCAAGTTGCAGCACGTCCGCGGACATGCTAACAGCGTCCCCGACCTGCTAGCTACGTCACCGACATGCAACAGCATCAACGTCGTTAATGTGAAGTGTTGCATCAGACTGGCGATGGCGTTGCGCAGCGGCCTGTGTACATGTATACGCATTTATATACATATAAATGTTATTCCGAAGTTTTAAATTTTCACTTCTGTCGCCAGTCCCCATGAATGGATATTTTTTTTTGTGTTATAAATTTGTCTACTCTTCTCTGTGACTCTTCTCGTCGTCAAAATCGAGGACGACTAAATGACAGAAGAATCGGAGATTATCTCGTGGTGGATTGTCAAAATTCGATTTAGAGTGCCATGCTAAGGTTTGTCGAGAAAACATCAAGTTTGACAGAACGAGTCGAGTATTTTGATGGCAGCACTGTCAGAAAACGAGAAAATTGACAGAAATAGACAAGAATTACTCACGCGAGAGTAATTGTCGTGTGTGTCATGTTAGCTCTGCACAAAAAAAGTACTCTGTGGCTCTGCAGCAGGGCTAACATGACAAGCGCGAGAACGCTCTCTTTCTCGATTTGTCGAAATTTGTCTACGATTCTGACGTCATCCTAATGCCTAACATGACCGTTATGCTCGAGTAAACTCGAGAAAGGCACTTTGACAGTTCTTTATCTCGTGACGAGAAACCGATGTAGCAAATTATTATAAACAAATCATTTTTATATTAGGAACATCGGCTCATTCATTAAATTTTACGCATGGAATTAGTATATACTATAATGATTTCATATCCACCTCTTTTAATTTAGGTTATATTTTTTTGTATATCCGACTTTTTTGATTAAAATTTAATATTTTTCTTAGGCATGCCGAAATTAAAATACAAAATGACGGAAATTAAAATGAGTGAGCCGTCACCTATATGTTAACCGCGTCACCGACATACTAACCACGTCATCGACATACAAACCGCGTCACCGACATACTAACAGCATCCCTTGAATATGAAATCTGCGTCACCAACATGCTAACCGAGTCACCGACATGCTCAATGCGTCATCAACATGCTCAATGCGTCACCAGCAGGCTAACCGAGTCACCGACATGCTAACAGCGTGCCCAACCTGCTAGCAGTGTGCCCGACCTGCTAGCAGCGTCACCGACATGCTAATAGCGAGCCCGACCTGCTAGCAGCGTCACCGATATGCTAACAGTGAGCCCGACCTACTAACAGCGTCACCGACATTCTAACCGCGTCACCGAAATGCTAGCAGATTTACATGCCAATCAACTTACGCCGTGATAACCGCGACACCGACATTCTGAAAGCACCCGTTGACATGCAATCTGCGTCACCAACATGCAAACCGCGTCACCAACATCCTAACCACGTCACCGACATGCAGACTGCGTCACCAACATGCTCACTGCGTCACCACCACGCTAATGTAACGTGTGCATCAGACTGGCGTCGCGCAGCGGCCTGTGTACGTACATGTATACGCATATATATGTCGCAGGGATATGATGAAAACAGGGAATTGATCAAATCTCTAAGCGATTTCATCAAATCACGGAGGATGTTAAAATTACAACACGTTTTTATCATTTCCCTAAGCAAATCTAGTGATTTGAACAAACCCCTAAATTGATTCAGTGAAAAGATAATAAAACATGTCCAGTTCTTGTTTACGTCGCGCTCGCGCTTGCTTGTCAGTTACCGGCACCGCGCCCCCTGCTCCACCCCGCACTCACCCGCGGCCGCCCGCACGTGGTCTTAGTTGGTTCTAAACACTATGGGAGACGGACGCACGCACTTTTGAGTATAATTTTACGAAAATTATAGATAATGGCTTTGAATACGGAACAAAATCAGCCTCGTACTGAGTTTGTGTGTGAGGAACAGTTTAATGAAGCTATTAAGACGATTGTAGAGGGGCGGCATGATAAGGAAAAACCGTTATGGACTCAAGAGAGAGTAGAAGAAGCGATTACAGCGATTGAACAATTTAAATCAGCTCCAGTACTGAATCTTAAGAGAACAAACAAGCAATATTATTACGGTAACAAATATGATGTAATGGAGGTAGGTACAACCAAGTTTTTGATATTAAAAAGAAAGTTTGCTTCTGACTCAGTGGTTAAGATAGTGACTCCAAATGAATTTTATGCCATACTTTGTGAAACCCATCAAGCGACGGGCCACGGTGGCAGAGATAAAATGCTGTACTATTTGAAATCCAGATATTTAATTCCCACTTCTGTTGTATTAGAATTTTTGAAACTCTGTACGGTATGTCAATCTAAAAAGAAATTCCCAAGAAAAGGTATTGTTGTTTGCCCGATTGTATCTAATGATTTTAACCATCGCGGCCAGGTGTAACGTTGTAAACTATTATTTTAGTAAATAGGCAAGCAACAAATCGTCAAGTCATTGTAATATAGTTCCAAACCGTTCACATCCTTAATGCGCCTTTGTTTTGTCTCACTCGCTCACTATCTTAGGAACCAGTTTACTTCCCACTCCATACGACCTCTTCGCGCCGCGAGCCGCGATCGGTGAGCAGGTTCGAGGACGGTCAGTTGAGACGCCCGTTCGCGCATACTACATTTGTGCGTGACGTCACACGTGCAGTTTCACCGTAAACTTTCTGAAGCTCAGATTTTTGCCTATGAGATACTTAACTCGTTATTAAAGTTAAAAAGTGAATACAATAAAAATATAAACTGTGTTATCCCCGTATTGGGTAAGTGTTTGCAAAATTAAGTTAAGCTTGCTTTCTCATGTGTAATGGTGGTCAGTGATTTGCAAAATTGTGTTTCATCATCTTTTTTTCCTGACACTCATTTCTAATTTCAACCATTTCTTTTAACCATAAACCTTAGCTTACCTCATTATTTGTGTTCGTATTAATTTAAAAGTGCTTCACACTCCTTTGTTTAAACCTTGTAAACTCCGATTCTGAAGGTGACCTTTACACACATTCGCCTTAAGCGCAATAGTACTTCATCCGCTTTACGCTTATGCTTACGCCGCCGTGGTCACCGTCAGGAGAGGATTAGCAGAGGGTTCAGTTATCTATTTCCTGGACATAAATTCCAGGGTTTCATGTTCCGGGTTCATTTGCCCGAGAAAACCGCTGCCGCTGCCGCTGCTACAGCAGTAGCCGTGACATCGGGTGGTCAACACAAGGCTGACGACATCTGGCACCACTTTCATCAACCCTGCGGGTCCTCTACCACTCAGGGTCAACTCCTCGGCTCCTGCGTCATCTCCAAGTTCGCGTAAAGCCAGGACAGTACTTGACGCGCCTACCTCCTTAGGACGGAAAATTTATGACGGGCCTTTTTGTACCTACGACCTAAAATAAATTTAAATTGAAAGCCTCTAATGAGTTTTTTTTTATCTCTCTAATTAGAATAAAATAACTCACACGCTTCATTGGCGCCCTTATCGTGGTATTTTAATGGTCATATTTTTTCTTTTTCTATGAAGGTAGTTGTTTTTCTTTGGTGTTTTGTGTGTTTTGTGATTTGCTTTTTATTATTTTTGTGAAACGTTTTATTTTTTTGGTTGCGTAGTAACTAAGGTGTACGTTACAGAAAACTAATTTAGTAATTACTCATAAAGTACAGTCATGTTTAAAAAGTTGTAACAATTTTGATGTACAGTCAGCGCACGATATAAGTTGCAAATTTTATTAGATTTTTTTTGTTTTCATTTTCAATAATTTTTAACTTTACTTATTGACGTTACTTAATTCTTAAGTACAGTAAACAAAAAAAAATATTGTTTTTTTTTTGTTTTTGTGTTTCTGTTATTTTTAGTGGAAGAACAACCAAGACGTTACTTTATTATTAAAATTGTAACAGACGGAGTACTTAGTATTTGTTGTTTTTTCACTTTCCGAAATTGTTCAACACTTACCCAACATTTTTATTTTTATTTCTCTTTTCTGTTATTTAAAATTATTATCATAATGACTTATCCCGTGAAGTTTATGTCGCTTCAAAAGTCTGAGCTTGAGTATGAAGTTGCCATTAGGGGTGAATTACCAGCTGCCACAGTGCAGGAGTTGCGCAAACAGATAGCTAAGTGTGGACCATTATTTCCTTCAGAGGATATTCTCACTAGCCCCTTCGAACCGACGGACGACTTAAATGGTGTGCTGGATGTTCTTGAAAAGGTTAACCTCACTTTAGAAACTACGTCATTAGATAAGAACACATTGCTACGAACCCAAAATTTAGTTAATCATTTATACCACCGGCTAAACCGCATTACATGTGATGACAAATTAAGGGAGGACTATGAACAATGTGTTAGCCGTTTCAAGAAGGCCACAATAAAGCTTACGTCACTTGGTGATTCAGTCTTAGATCCCCTAGCTACTACTAGTAGTGATTGCTTATCAGCTACTCTTTCTACACCGGTTAATGTCACCGTTACTTGTGATGGTAACAATAATAGATTCTCGAAATTAAAATTCGATGGCAAGTCATGTGTCCGGGCGTTCATTCAACGTTGTGAGGAAATTTGCGTCACTAAAAATATCTCACAAGATAAAATTGTGACAAACGCTACCGACATATTTACAGGTGACGCACTACACTGGTACAGGAGTATTAAGGATACGGTTACGGGTTGGAACGATCTTACAGTGTCTTTGAGACGTGATTTCGATCAGTCTGATTACGATTATAGATTGCTTGCAGAAATTCGATCTCGCACACAGGGAGAAACTGAAAATATTATTATTTACCTTTCCATTATGTCTGGACTTTTTTCACGTCTGACGAAAAAAATATCAGAGGAAGATAAATTGGAAGTCTTACTCCACAACATTCGTCCTATCTACGCTAACACCCTTTCTTCTGTATCAGACATCAAATCTATTGATGAGTTGCGAACCTTGTGCCGAAATTATGAGGCTATTCAATCACGATTTTCTCAATTTAGGGAACCTCCAAAACCGTGCTCGAATACACTAGCTCCAGAATTTGCATATTCAGGACAGTCTAATAGTAAAATCTACTCTAAATATAATAATAATTTCAACACTTTTCATAAAAACTACTCTAAACATAATAATAACCATAATAAACTTATATCCAATAACAATACGGAACCTACTTTGGTTGATACAGTTGATAGCTCTAAGTCTAGCATGAAACAGCGTTACTGCCCCCGTTGTCGTAATAATAAACATAATCTGAGGCAGTGTACTGCTAACAAAGATGAGGTGGTATGTTTTAGATGTGGCCACAAAGGTGTAAAAGCACCAGACTGTCCTAATTGTGGTAAAACCAAACAAACCAACCCAAAAAAATAATTAATGAGAATTGTGCAAATAGCAAATTTGATAGCGAAGACTGGAAAAACTGGTTACAAACTATCAAATTATTTTTCAAATCGTATAACATCTACACAATTCTCGATGATAAAGACGATCTCGATGATAGACCTTACGTATCTGTTAAGATTAACGACCTCACTGTTTCGGGACTTCTAGATTCTGGCTCTGCTGTCACTATTTTGGGTAACGGTGTTCATTCAGTGCTAGGTGCTTATGGCTTGCCACTTGTCGAATCTGACCGTATAACAGTAACAGCTGCGGGAGGTCAGAACATTAAGAGTTTAGGTTATATTAACATTCCAATTAATTTCGAAAATCAATTTCACATTTTAAAAGGTTTTGTTATTCCGGAGATTAAACGTAATCTTATTTTAGGTTTAGATTTTTGGCGTAAGTTTAAACTATGCCCAAAGTTTATTGGCAGCATTGCTATGGCCAAGTCTAATAATAGTTCTTTAGTCACTTCTCATTCAACCTTCATACAAGGTTATGATAACCTTGATCAGTCACAACAACAACTTGCTGATAATGTTATTAAGCAGTTCGAAGACATTTCATATCAGAGCAAGGGCTTGGGCGTAACAAGTCTTATCACGCATCGCATTGATACAGGTGACTCGGAACCAATTCGCCAGCGGTACTATCGTTTGTCACCGGAGAAGCAGCGTATCTTGGTGGAACAGGTTGACGAGATGCTTTCCCTTGACGTGGTCGAGCCTTGCGAGAGTGCGTGGTCATCCCCTGTTCTGATCGTGACCAAGAAGAACGGCCAACCTCGTTTTTGCCTGGACAGTCGTAAACTCAATTCCGTCACTAAACGAGATGCTTACAATCTTCCTTACATTTCCGAGATCTTAGACAATTTACGAGATGCGCGCTATTTGACTAGTATTGATTTATCCAAAGCATTCTGGCAAATTCCGATCGCTTCTGAGGATCGCGATAAGACTGCGTTCTACGTTCCCGGCAGAGGCACATTTCGTTTCAAACGGACTGCTTTTGGCCTTACCAATGCACCAGCTACTCAGCAGCGATTGGTTGACTTACTATTTTCTAAATTTGATCTCAAGGTGTTCGCATATTTGGATGACATAATCATCATATCTGAAGACTTTAATAGTCACGTGACACTACTTTTACGTGTACTTGACAAGTTGAAACAAGCTAACCTAACAATTAACCTTCGAAAAGTCAAAATTCTTCAGCTCTCAGCTTAAATATCTAGGGTATGTCGTTGATGGCTCTGGCTTATGTACAGATCCAGCCAAGGTTGAGGCCATACTTAATTATCCGACACCTAAATGTCGTAAGGACCTCAAACGTTTTTTAGGAACTGCGACGTGGTACAGACGTTTTGTTCCTAACTTTAGCACTATCGCTGGTCCCCTAAATAAGTTGACTTCATCCAAGAAAGGCACCCCTTCTTTTAAAAGGACCCCTGAAGCTGATACTGCGTTTCAAAATTTAAAAGAATGTCTAATTTCTGCACCAGTTCTATCCTGTCCAGACTATACCAGGCCTTTCGAAGTGCATACGGATGCTAGCAGTTACGGTGTCGGTGCAATGCTTACTCAGTCGATAGATGGAAAAGAACACCCAATTGCATATATGAGTAAGTCACTTACCGCTGCTGAGAAGAATTACAGCATAACCGAACGCGAAACCTTAGCCGTTATTAGCGCTCTCGAACATTGGCGTTGCTACATTGAAAACGGTCAACAGTTTACTGTCTACACGGATCACAGCGCTCTTAAGTGGTTTTTGTCCTTAAGTAACCCTACTGGTCGACTAGCTCGATGGGGCGTACGTCTCTCAGCATTTAATTTCGTCATAAAACACCGACGAGGCGTTGATAATGTTATTCCTGACGCGCTGTCCCGAATCGTTCCGGTTAGTGCCATCAATATTGCAAACTCTTATTTAGTTTCTAAAGACTGCTGGTACAAAAATATATATAACGGTTGTTTAAATGATCCTTCCAAATTTACAAATTTTACTATTAAAAATAATTCATTATTTAGGTTATCTAAAAATAAGCACGAACTAATTTCAGAATTCTCGTGGAAAGAGACCATAATGACTGAAAATCATTCCGAGCCTACAGCTGGACATATGGGTATTTTCAAAACGTACCGACGTCTTGCCTTACGCTACTACTGGCCTGGCATGTACCAAGATGTCGTCAAATTTATTGGTTCATGCGAAAAATGTTTAGCTTACAAGTCCCAAAATCATCAAATTTTAGGAGAAATGGGTCGTCCTAAACACTGTATGCGACCATTCCAAATGATCTCAATTGATCTCATGGGACCTCTTCCTACTTCAAAAAAGCAAAATGACTATATATTAGTCGTAACTTGCTGTTTTTCTAAATTTTGTTTAATTTTTCCAATTAAAAGGGCTACTGCTGATATAATTACAAAAATTTTAGAAGATTCTGTATTCCTAACTCACGGCATACCTCAAACCGTGTTAATGGATAATGGAACTCAGTTTACTGGCAAGGTGACAGAGGCACTGTTTAAGAAATATAAAATCCCAAATATTTATTATACACCTAAATATACCCCTCAGGTAAACTTAGTAGAGAGGTATAACAGAACCATTATCACTTGCATTTCTACCTTCGTGGATAATGATCATAGATCATGGGACATATTTATTCCTAAGGTGCAGTTCGCTATAAATAACTCTGTGAACGAGGCTACAGGATTTTCACCTTCATTTTTAGTTTTCGGCCGTGAGCTTGTTACATGTGGGTCACATTATACTGACAATGACCTCGGTGACGAAATACTATTCCTGCCACGAGACGTATATGCAGAAAACTTAGGTGTTTTGTCCTCTATCTTTGACAACGTACAAGCGAAGTTATGGCAAGCCCATGTTAAGAACACTTCACATTATAATTTGAGACGCAAGTTTGCTGAATTTTATATTGGAGACGTAGTCATGAAACGAGCGTACTTTTTAAGTGATAAAGAGAGCAGATTCTCAAAGAAGCTGGCTCCAAAATTTATAAAAGCTAAGATAATTAAGAAAAAGTCCCCTCTCGTCTATGTGTTACAAGACATGTCTGGCAAAAATGTAGGCTCTTGGCACATTAAAGATTTAAAATTAGTAGGTAAAAATAAATAGCATTAAACAATTATACATTTAAAGACGCACATTTTGTTTTTCATTTGGGATTCTTGATTTACGATTCCTCTCGCATATATTCCACCTTCTATTGGAACGTCTATTGGTAAGGTATCGGGTTAAAAAAAACAAGATACCAAATTTTTTTATGTTATTGTGCGTCAGTTATGTTTGTATCGGATACATACAATAACTGCTGCTAGTTTATGTTTGCGAGAAGTATGAAAGATGATTTTTAAAAAGGTAAACTAATAGTTAAACTCTAGTTCATAATGCGGATTTTCTTTCATTTTAAGATATGAACAAAATCCTTGATTGCGCGCGGGGGTATTGTAACGTTGTAAACTATTATTTTAGTAAATAGGCAAGCAACAAATCGTCAAGTCATTGTAATATAGTTCCAAACCGTTCACATCCTTAATGCGCCTTTGTTTTGTCTCACTCGCTCACTATCTTAGGAACCAGTTTACTTCCCACTCCATACGACCTCTTCGCGCCGCGAGCCGCGATCGGTGAGCAGGTTCGAGGACGGTCAGTTGAGACGCCCGTTCGCGCATACTACATTTGTGCGTGACGTCACACGTGCAGTTTCACCGTAAACTTTCTGAAGCTCAGATTTTTGCCTATGAGATACTTAACTCATTATTAAAGTTAAAAAGTGAATACAATAAAAATATAAACTGTGTTATCCCCGTATTGGGTGTTTGCAAAATTAAGTTAAGCTTGCTTTCTCATGTGTAATGGTGGTCAGTGATTTGCAAAATTGTGTTTCATCATCTTTTTTTCCTGACACTCATTTCTAATTTCAATCATTTCTTTTAACCATAAACCTTAGCTTACCTCATTATTTGTGTTCGTATTAATTTAAAAGTGCTTCACACTCCTTTGTTTAAACCTTGTAAACTCCGATTCTGAAGGTGACCTTTACACACATTCGCCTTAAGCGCAATAGTACTTCATCCGCTTTACGCTTATGCTTACGCCGCCGTGGTCACCGTCAGGAGAGGATTAGCAGAGGGTTCAGTTATCTATTTCCTGGACATAAATTCCAGGGTTTCATGTTCCGGGTTCATTTGCCCGAGAAAACCGCTGCCGCTGCCGCTGCTACAGCAGTAGCCGTGACATCGGGTGGTCAACACAAGGCTGACGACATCTGGCACCACTTTCATCAACCCTGCGGGTCCTCTACCACTCAGGGTCAACTCCTCGGCTCCTGCGTCATCTCCAAGTTCGCGTAAAGCCAGGACAGTACTTGACGCGCCTACCTCCTTAGGACGGAAAATTTATGACGGGCCTTTTTGTACCTA
The DNA here is from genome assembly GCA_905333075.3 of Atethmia centrago. Classification (NCBI taxonomy): domain Eukaryota; kingdom Metazoa; phylum Arthropoda; class Insecta; order Lepidoptera; family Noctuidae; genus Atethmia; species Atethmia centrago. The sequence goes on along the minus strand of HG995373.1, from coordinate 21,417,368 downwards.
CGACCTAAAATAAATTTAAATTGAAAGCCTCTAATGAGTTTTTTTTTATCTCTCTAATTAGAATAAAATAACTCACACGCTTCACAGGTTGATTTGATTGACCTACAGTCAACCCCCGACAGGAATTATAAATGGCTATTACATTATCAAGATCACGCAACAAAATTCAGTTTTTTGCGACCATTGATTTCAAAAAGAGCAGCTGAAGTAGCAATGGAACTTTTAAAATTTTTCCTGGAAGTCGGTTGTCCCCATATACTACAAAGTGACAATGGCCGTGAGTTTACAGCTGCAATCATTCAAGAATTAACTGCCATGTGGCCAACATGCAAAATTATTAATGGTAGGCCTAGACATCCAGCGAGTCAAGGGTCAGTTGAGCGTGCAAACCAAGATGTCGAAGCGATGTTACGGGCTTGGTTAATTGACAATGACAGTAAAAATTGGGCAATCGGCTGTTATTTTGTTCAATTTCAAAAGAATTCCTCCTTTCATCGTACCATTAAGCGTTCACCTTACAAGGCGTTATTTGGAACAGAACCAAAAACAGGACTCCGATCTACTCATATTTCAACAGAATTACTTGACAAGTTAGTTACTGAAGAGGATCTGGATCAACTTCTTAAACAGCAAAACGTATTAGCTACTGAATCAATTGATAACAACGCCACAACTTCTGAGGAACAACTAACTATTGCATCAAATGAAGATAACACTTCGACTTCACCTATTTTAACACATGAATTATTAGCTGAACCACCTGTTGTATCAGAAAGTGAATCGGTTGTGAGAGTACAGGAAATGATTTGTATTGTTTGTGGACAAGAATCTACAGGAGCTCATTCATGTGACATTTGCGGAAATTCCGTGCATGCAATATGTGGCACTACGACAAGCGAAGAAGGATATGGGTCGGGAGTTTTATGCTTATTATGCCAAAAAGAAGAGAAAATTAAAAAGCAAAGGGAAGATGCTTCACAAAATTTAAAAAGATCTGCTGATAAAATGAAAGAAATTTGTTCGAAAAAATTCAAGGATGTATTAGTTGGTTCCACCGTTTTGGTTGATGTACCAAAAGTAGACAGAGGTCCACTAGATGCAAATAGTATTACAGGGATTGTATTAGATACGAAAAACAATTTATTTCAAATCGGTACTTCAGTTGGTATCATAAGAGATTGGCTTCCAAGAAACGCTCTTCAATTATCTAGTTACATTAACCGATTCGGTTCCATCCACAACGCTGAGTTTGCGTGAAATTGCAGGAAAATTATCTTTATTTGGAGGACAAGGATTCAAGCAATGTTCTTGTCAAGAGTCCAAAGTACGATGCAAAACGAACAAATGTGCCTGTAAGAAAAATAATGTTCTGTGTAATTCACGTTGCCACAAATCTGCTACGTGTTTAAATAAGTGAATATTACAAATAGGCATATCATACGTTACGTTTTTCTATTTTTTAATACATTTTTGTTTTTCTTTTTCAAATAATTATGTTCTAGTTGTGATTTTTGAGATCTATATTACATTTTGTGTGCGAAGCCGGGGTGGGTTGCTAGTACAAAATAAACCTTTAAATTACCACAGAAAAGTTATTTTTGTCATTTCACTGAATCAATTTTGAGATTTGTTCAAATCATTAGATTTCTTTATTGGGATTTGTCAAATCACCAGATTTGCTTAGGGAAATGATAAAAACGTGTTATTATTTTAACATCCTCCGTGATTTGATGAAATCGCTTAGAGATTTGATCAATTCCCTGTTTTCATCATATCCCTGCGACATTTATACATATACAGGCTGGAATTTTGTAATGCCACCTGGAGGGAAAATACTCTTAATACTGCAGAAAATTTTACTCAAAGGAAACATTCCTTTATTTTTGAATAGAAAGCAAACTGCGTTCAAAGATTTTCGAAAATTCTCTTCTCCCACACCCGGGAATCGAACCGGCTAAAATCTGAAAAAATATACCCTGTACTTTTATTGCATCGATCGTTAGGGTCAATTATAAGGATGAAATCTCTCTAACAAACATGATAAATTAAATGAAAGGAAAACCAGGAAATCTGAAGTTACAAATTCAATGAGTCAAGTTAAAGCTCTTTAACTAACATCCATCTTTTGTAATGCAGACTCCTTTGCGACATACTCGTAGCTGCGTGTATGAGGTAATTTAAATATGGAATGATTAAAATTTGAAAATTAGATTGTCATAGTTGTTATTCACATTTGATTGTTTTTACAACTCATTTCACATTTTGTCTCACGGTGAAAATGGCTTATCAAGAACAGTTTGATTTAATGGAAGCTTATTTTTTAAATAACAAAAACGTGAATCTAGCTCTGCGGTGGTATGGAGAGAGATATCAAGACCGACAGGCACCAACTCGGTTCGTATTGAATAGAATGGTAGAAAATTTAAAGAATACGGGTGGTTTCAAGAAGAGACGGCAAACTATTCAGCAAAACTATTTCGATTTTGAACTAGATGTTTTAACATACTTTGAATCATTTCCAAAGGCTTCAAGTAGAGATGCTGCCGATGAATTAGGAACAACCCACACTCGCGTACTTAAAGTGCTGAAAAAGTATAAGTATAAATGCTATAGTGAAGGTCGGTTGGTGCAAAAATTGCATATTGGGGATCGTGACAGACGATTACAATTTTGTGAAAACATGCTTGGAGAAATTGACCGAAACCCTAATTTTTTGAGTAACATTGTATGGTCTGACGAAACCAACTTCAGCAATAATGGCATGTACAATCGCCGCAATAACCATTATTGGTCTCGAGTGAATCCTGTTCGTGAACATGAAACTAACAATCAAGTAAGATTTTCTTTCAACGTTTGGTGCGGAATTATGAGAAATAATGTAGTGTTAGTCCACGTGTACGAAGGTCATTTAAACACTGTCAAGTATATTGAAATACTGGATCTCTTAAACGAGTTAAATGGTTTCCCCGAGGAAGAGCGAAACCAAATAATTCTACAGCAAGATGGTGCTCCAGCACATAACAGCAGAATCACTACTGCCTACATTAATAACCATTTTAATACCTGGATTGGTACAAACGGCACAATCAGATGGCCTGCGAGATCGCCAGATCTCACCCCATTAGATTTTTTTTTGTGGGGATATGTAAAAAATCAAATTTACATGAAATCTTATGCGAATGACAACGAGTTGAGAGTTGAAGTTCAGAATACGATTTATAATATTCACCACAACACTTTATTAAAGGTTACTAGAAATGAATTCGTTAAAAGAATAAATTTGTGTATCCAAGAGAATGGAGCCCATTTCGAGCAACTACTACTACTACTAAAGACTCCTTTTTCTATAAAGAGGGGGAAAGGGGGGTTTTGCGGTGGGAAATTATTTCCCATTATCCGGTATTTCAAAGCATAATATAATTAAGTGGGAAAATATTTCCCAGTATCCGGAATAGCTCTCAACTTTTGATACATTTTTACTACAAATTCTATACATGTTAGTTGCTCCTACTTTGCTTGTTTTTTTTTTTATCTAATATAATAAAACAAAATAAAAACAAGCAAAGTAACATGAGTGAATAAATTTATTAAATGAAACATTAACGTTAAGAATAATGTTTTAATATAAACTGAAACTTACTAAGGAAAATAATATTGTTGAGGTGGAACAGTATGAAAAGTCGTTTAAATTTTGTACCACCTCTTCTAAGTTTTTCTTGGGTAGCACTTTACTTTTCTTTCTAGCGTCCATATTTAAATAGCTGAAAGTAAGTAATAGAAAGTCGGTAAGTAGGTAGTATTAGTAGCACAAATAGTTACAGAAGTTCCTAAAAATTGTAGGCGACTCAGTTAGCCATAAAAATCAAGTGATCAATCTCGAGAAAGTTCCTTAGCTGACTTACTCGCTGACAATTTTGTGTTAGTTAGGTAAGACTACAATTAACTGTACCTATTTGTCTACTTATATAGTGTAACAGACAAATTATTTATTGAATTTAAACAATATGTAACAGAAACGCTGTTGCTCCTTCTACCTACGTTTTAAGATTCGGTTTACTAAGCGATAAAGCAACTCATTTATAAAAAACTTCAATAAAAATAAAAAAAGTAATTTTTAATATTTGTAATGTTTAATCGATTTGTTACCTCTGCAATTCTGCATGAAGCGATGACGCGAAACCAGAAGTGATAGAACGTCCCCGCTCTCTCTTTGATCGGCGCCGCCGCGCCGCCGATTATCTACCTATTTTTCTACACAAGTTCGTGACCTTGTCAGCTGTTGTTTATCAGTATCACTTTAACGAATTAATCTTTGAAAATCTTGGTTTACACAGCATTTTTAAGCACAATTGATATTTGTTAAAACTACATTTAACACTTCACTACGTTAAAAAAACAAATTCGCCACGTCTGTCACATAAAACCTGATGTACCTATTTACATTTTAATGCATTAATTTATTATGATATCTACTTGACTGCCACGGAGTTGCTGTTCGATATGACCACCTTGTACCTCTACACTTCTTGGCTCATAGTCGGAGGGAAGTAGTGATTGGACACGACAATAGTGAAATGGGTGCTGCCCATCTTTGAGTACTCTCTTAACGCGCATATGATTTACTCCGAGTTCGTGTCCCACTGAGCGTGTACTTCGCGTTGGATCGTGCTCAAACAAGTCCAAGACTTCTGTCTCGAGTCCTCGGTCTGCCTGCGTCAGCTCGATGTCAGGTCTCGCCCGTGCACATTGACGGTATTGTACGTACTATTGGCAAAACTTAAGCATGCTCACTTTAGAAAATATTTCTGCGGCAAGCGCAGCTAGTGACAAACCACACCCCTTCCTGGTTTCGTCCAATTAGAGACAATATGAATTTGTGTGAGTATAGGGCGTGTAACAAAAAATATAAATATGTGTGGTATGTTGGTTACTCACTGCACGAGCCGGTATTATTCGCGCGAGCCGAGGGCGAGCGAGCGCGATAAGGGAGTCGAGTGTGTGCGCGTTTCATACGACGGTTTTCAACTTGAGAGGAAAAAAAGAGACTGGTATTGTTATTAGTTTCGTACGCCGCTAGGTATTTCTCTCTAGATTTTGCAGGCAACAGGCTGTCACTAGCGTTTCGTGCCTAGATTAGTATTTCCGGGGGGTTAAATCTACGCGTTGCTCTTCGCTCTTCTTTCCTAATTGAAGTCAACATTTTTGATAATAATTAACCACACAATGAAAACGTTAACAAGTATTTCTGGAAAATACCGCGCTTGTTTTGTTTATCCCGCGCGCCGCAGGTGTAAATAAAGGCGCTGGAAAAATCGCTAAACAGCCTATATAAAAAATATAATAAACAAAATAATGTTTTGAATAAGCAAATTAAGGTTAATATGTAGTGAAAAATATATAATTTTATGAAATGATGATAATTTTGATGATTGATTTATCTGATGTAACGAATTTTTTTTTCTCAAAAATATTCATTGTTTTTGGACAAAAACTGCGTATATTGAAAAAAGAAATGTAAAGTAAAAATACTTCTATATAATAAGCTGAATTTCTGAGTCACTTTACAAGCAAGTGTGTTGAAGAAATATTTCGTAATTTTTTGCGACCGTATTTTATGGCCGTTCTATAAAGCCGATCTATTGTTTAACCAGATGTTCTGACGTTCCCACTGAATAACAATGGTGCTTAGATAATGAACTTATTTTTATTGCAGTTGCAAAAGTTGCGACAGCAATAATAAAAAAATCTGATAACATTGTATAAACTGCGCCAAGTAATGGTTCAAATACTACTGTAAGTAATTTTGCTATTTTAATCAAAACAGCAATAAAAGAAAGAGATAGCAAATGACAATTTCTAACAAAACTACGTAACTTGCTTCGTTTTAGGGTTCCGTAGTCAACAAGGAACTCTTATAGTTTCGCCATGACCGTCTGTCTGTCTGTCTGTCCCCGGCTTAGCTCACAGACTCTTACTAGAAAGCTGTAATTTAGCAAAGTGGTAAACAAAAATGCTAAATAAAGTTTTTTTAGGGTACGCGTATAGCAATACCAATAATACATTTTCTAAACCAAACGGAAGATATTAGTACGAAATTACTTCTTGTCAACAATAACAATTCATAAAGCGCTCTCGCTGGCCGTGCCCATTAAAAAAATGTCTTACAAACAAGTGAGCATAGCACGCGCCTAGTGTGACTGTCACACACACTATACATAATTACATTAATACAAACACGGCTAAAATACGCTTCATGCATCCCATTGGCCAAAACGCTTGCATCGGGCGATCGAGTCGTGAGCCGTGCTATACGATTATCGCCTTAGAGGTGAGCATGCGGAAGATTGGCCGATAGTACGTATGTGCAAACGTTGGAATGCCATCGCCGACGGTAATGATCGCAAAACGTTCTTCGTAGAGTCTGCGTGCTTCTGCATAATTGCAGTCACATTTCCGAAGACACATCAACATATTAAAATATTCTACGTTAGAATAAGACATTGTCAACGTTTACGTAAACAAAACACAATTCACTAACTACGTAGGTCAACAATGGCGCCGATTACCTTGTTCACAAACTAAACTAAATTTAAGTTCAGTGCATCTTTTTCTTTCTATTTCATTAAGAAAAGGACAGAAGATAAATTTTAGTTTAGTCCTGTCAAATTAATCAGCGCCCGTCACTACTCCATACAAGTTTAGACGTGATTAAAAACTTGCCTACTAAAATTACGTCAATTTACGTCAAGCGCTGATTAATTTGACAGGACTAAACTAATATTTATCTTCTGTCCTTTTCTTAATGAAATAGAAAGAAAAAGATGCATTGAACTTAAATTTAGGTTAGTTTGTGAAGAAGGGAATCGGCGCCATTAACATCCATCCTGAAGTAAAGTGCGCGGGAGACTAAAGGAAGTTATTCGCAGGGAGACGGGTGGCGGGGCGGCGGTGTAGGTAGGCACGTGGTACCGACCCGCCGACATACGCGGCGGAACTTTTTGGCGGCACCTTTTGTCGCATTCAAAGAAAGCCGCCGGCAGCTAGTAGGCTATTTAGCGAAATAAAGATGTACTTGTAAAATCAGATACTGTAAACATTTTTTTGAATGTGTCGATTTTAATAGTTATTTGATTTTGACCTCTCGACTAGCCAATGCTTAATTTTTTTTTATTATAATTTCATCAATGTTCTGCTTATAGGTAAATGTATACGTTCCTAACAGGAACAACAGGGTTTTTGTTACATATTGTATATAGAAATTGGTATTTTTTCAATGCAGGAACAAACAATGGGAAATAATTTCCCACTTTGTTAAACCCAAGAAAATCCAATAAATATCAATGCTACGAAGGCAAAAACCGAAAAAGGCATTCAGAAAACATGTCTAGTTTACTAGAATATTGTTTATGCACTTACCAGATTTTTTTTCTTGAAAAACTTTCAAAACTCCCACCAAAACCGGCTTTTTCGCAAAAAAAAAAAAATAAAACTGTGTTTTTGACATTGACGTACGATGACAATTCACGGCTTCGCACAAAATATTGCCATTAGATTAGATTTAAAAATCTGTAGGATTATTTTGTTCCTGAGGTTCGTACTGATTAGAGTTACCATTATAGAAATAAAACTGAAATTTTACGGTAGCGTTAAGTGAAATAATTTCCCAATATTTGATTAAGGATTAAGGCGCTGACAAGACCCAATTGACCAAAATAGACTTCTCTTAAGAAAAAAAATTGCCAAATCTGTATAACTTGTGACAGTGGAAAAAATATATGTTAATTTTGAACATATTTCCCAGAACTTGGTTGTTACCAAAACACGTTTTGAAAAAAAATCTCGATACAAACTAACGTTAAGCTAACCTCTTACCTTGAGTTCTAATCCAAAATATCTGCATTAAATATCAACATACGTTACGTATTTAATTAATAACAAGAACGTCTTATTTGAATGCAGAACTTGGTTGTTTTTTATTTTCGATTACTCATCTCAATTTTGAGTAAATAGATAATTGCTTCATATTTTGCAATACATTACAAGCGTTGTGTCATCGCGCTTCTCTTTCTTTTCTATGCAATCTGACAGTGACCGCGGTTTAGGTGTTGTCAGCGTCTTAATATGTATACCTATGCCAAATTATAGCTTTCTAGTATTAAGCGTCTCTGAGCTACAGTGGGGTCAGACAGACGGACATAGCGAAACTATAAGGGTTCTTTGTTTACTACGGAACCCTAAAAAGATCAGAGTTTTATTACTTCAGTCTTGAAAATCTGTTTGGAAACGGACAAATAATCTAGAAAAGCAAATACATAACTTTCTTGCATTTCTTTTTATTTACAGATAAGAGAGGTAGTTCATACATTATGTGTATGACGCCATATAGATAGACAGTCAAGATAATTAGGTACTTGAACATATAGTATAAGCATTTTTTGCTCTAATATGCATTAGACACCAATTATTTAAATATAAGATTTCGGTAGGTCTGAGATATCAAACAACTGTTTAGAAACTGCTTAATTACATCAAGATCAACTGATTTATTTGTTCATACATTTAGTTCGATACATCGACTATGAAAAGACACATCAATTTGCAATAATTAAGTTCTTTATTTTAAACAGTTAGACATTTAAGACGAACGACAAAATATAATTACTATGTTCAAAAATCCCGCAATCACACATCCATCATATTAGTAGTATAAACAAGTTTCATAATTTTGATTTAAGCATACCTACCTGTGTTTTTGCCAATATTTAGCGGTTATAAATGACGCCAAAACCTAGGTATATTTTTGATCGAGTGTTATGAAATACTTATTCAAGTAAAAAATTATATATAACATTGACGCTCTGTCTATCACATCGTAACCATATTAATTATGGACTAATATTTCAGATACTTGTTTAGGCTCGGATCCATATCCTAAATTAATATTAAATGCAAATAAAACTGTTTCGCGATACTAGCAAATGATGAAAAAACTTAACGAGTTAATCTAATATGTATCTTAATTATATTATAACCCGTAAAGGGGTAATTGCGTAACACTATCAGTAGCGCGATGTTTCATTTTGACAGTTCAACAACTTTCATTGCGTTAATTATGTTGTTGAGCAGACAAATTTTCCTAACATATGAAGCAATGGATTAGCAACATACTTCAAAATCACGCAGATTGTTTGATAGTGTGGTACGCAATTAGGGTGCTGGACAAGGTCCTATGGGATATAAAAGGGAATGCATGATCTATGTTAGATATAAAACTTTACTTTTTTTTGTGGTTATAGTGTTACTAGAATGTTGAGACACTTTATGAAGGCTTTTCGTCATTTACTAGTACCCCCAAGCAATAGATTAAAGACTCTTACAAACAATCGCGACACAAAGGCAACGCTTGTAGTGCTACACGCGGTGTCTTTGTGTCGCGTCGCGTGTCGCGCCTGTTTGAAGGAGCCTTAAAACAAACAAAATTATACCTACTTTCAGAAATGTAAATCCATACAACTAACTACATTTAATACAAGTCATAAATATTAAATATCACATTAAGCTAATGTCAGTCCAGGTTACGAACTACTTTATTCCACCTACGAATACACATGAGCGAAAAATAAAACACTCCGCGCACATGCTACTACATGTGTTGAAAATTGTTAACATAAACTTTTATAAATAATAACGTTCAATGTAATATTACGTGTTATAAAATAGGGTACAAACACGTCTTCAAAGCTTATAAATATGTTTATATTACCCGTGGGGGGCGATGGTTCGGTGGTACTTATAAGTTCATATCTCTCGAATTGGTTACGCTCATGCATATGTAGCCTTACATAAAATACAAGCAAATAAACACATCGGAATTTCTATTTCCAAACATTTCTCAACGGGTTCAAGTGAAATGCAAATAAGAGATAAACAGCGAGGTAGATTGAAATGTTTGTTCCGTGCACCGTCGGAATAATATTTTAAATGAGTTCATACACACACACAAACACAAAGTTATCTTTTACTAGGAATGATACGCGAACTGCGTTTATACCTATAATTCATAGTCATAGTAATATTTTCCTTACGATTGATAAAGTATTTTTTTTTAAATTATCTGAAGTTTAAATCAGCTATGCACAGACCGCGGCCCGCCAACAAATTAAAGGGTTCCGTACCATTACCTATAAAAACGGCAAAAAAAGTCATGTCTATGTATGGAATTTATTTTATTCTGTTTTTTAGTATTTGTTGTTATAGCGGCAACAGAAATACATCGTCTGTGAAAATGTCAACTGTCTAACTATCACAGTTCACGAGATACAGCCTGGTGACGGACAGCGGAGTCTTAGTAATAGGGACCCGTTTTACCCTTTGGGTACGGAACCCTAAAAATGCGGAAAATAATAGAAAATTATAAAATAAACCTAGACAATGTTGTATACCTAATTACATTCATTATCAAGCATGTGTTGCGAGCTTCCGATCGTAACCATTCGGGTAGCATTTGGGTAAGTTCGGACGAGCAGGGTGAGACACAGCGCGCAAAAAAAAAATGTCACGACAATGCAGTGCCATGCATCAAACTAAATATTGCAAGTTATACAAAAAAAAATAACCCAAATTAAATTCTTTTAAAACGTGTACCTAGTTATTTTTATTTGGGCACATTATGAGCCAAAGGCGGGCCGCCAAGCTCGACCGCCTTTGGCTCATAATGTGCCCGAGTGGCCCCTATTCTCTATATGCCTTATTACAAACCAAGATTTGTTTTTAGAACCAGGTTTAAACCTTCAAGCCGTTTTTGAATTTCGAACTTTATTTCAACAAAGATAAATTTCTTAATACAAAAACTGATTTTTAACCTGAGTCTGTGATCAATTTCATATAAAGAACTTTACTATGGTCAAAATAAGGTTCGAAAAACAATAACTGTCTTGAAGGTTTAAGCTTGGACCAAAGTTAGTACTCGTTTTGTAACGATTATTCCCGATGTCCACCACTTGTCTGGCCACCACTGGGGGACAGCGAGACAACTTTAAAACATTATTCTCGTTGTCCACCACTGGGGGACAGCGTCACAACTTTGTAAATTATTTCCATTCGCCACCACTGGTGGACAGCGACACGGATTTTTTAACATTCCCTATGGCCGCCGTTGGGGGACAATGGCACAACTCTTTTGATCCGATTCCCACTGGCCATCAATTTAAATTGTTTAATCTAGAGACCGGTAAAGGATAGCTTAATATACTTACGGATTCGATTTTTAGCAGGGCTAAGGGTAAGACTAATTTAAATATTTATAAATTATATGGTAGGTAAATAATAGTCATATTCTTGAATCAACTTTTATTAAATGTTTCACTCAAGTATTAAAAAATGATCCTACTACTTAGTATTATATAATATAGCTTTGATTGGTTATTTTTTATTGAAGTGGGTAATTAACCGACTTAATTTCCACAGCTGGTTGACAGGCACATTACAATCATAATCACAGTTTTATTATCCTATTCCTCGACGGAGGAATAAAAATTAAATATTATAAATTAATCAACAGTTTTAAAAATCACATATGTAGTTAAACAAAAAGGCAATAATAATTTATCACAATATCTAAAAATTGGCCTACAGATATGTACTAATCAACAGTTTTAAAAATCACATATGTAGTTAAACAAAAAACAATAATAATTTCTCACAATATCAAATTGGCCTTTACAAGACCCATTTGGGTTTCTTGAATTAAACATAATACTACATATGTGATTTTTAAAACTGTTGATTAGTACATATCTGTAGGCCAATTTTTAGATATTGTGATAAATTATTATTGCCTTTTTGTTTAACTACATATGTGATTTTTAAAACTGTTGATTAGTACATATCTGTAGGCCAATTTCTAGATATTGTGATAAATTATTATTGTCTTTTTGTTTAACTACTTATGTGATTTTTAAAACTGTTGATTAATTTATAATATTTAATTTTTATTCCTCCGTCGAGGAATAGGATAATAAAACTGTGATTATGATTGTAATGTTCTAGTCGATTTTAAAAATTGTAGCCTGTCAACCAGCTGTGGAAATTAAGTCGGTTAATTACCCACTTCAATAAAAAATAAGCAATCAAAGCTATATTATATAATACTAAGTAGTAGGATCATTTTTTAATACTTGAGTGAAACATTTAATAAAAGTTGATTCAAGAATATGACTATTATTTACCTACCATATAATTTATAAATATTTAAATTAGTCTTACCCTTAGCCCTGCTAAAAATCGAATCCGTAAGTATATTAAGCTATCCTTTACCGGTCTCTAGATTAAACAATTTAAATTGATGGCCAGTGGGAATCGGATCAAAAGAGTTGTGCCATTGTCCCCCAACGGCGGCCATAGGGAATGTTAAAAAATCCGTGTCGCTGTCCACCAGTGGTGGCGAATGGAAATAATTTACAAAGTTGTGACGCTGTCCCCCAGTGGTGGACAACGAGAATAATGTTTTAAAGTTGTCTCGCTGTCCCCCAGTGGTGGCCAGACAAGTGGTGGACATCGGGAATAATCGGTTTTGTAATGAGACGGTATAAGTCTGTGCATGCCTGGTTTAAATGGATAAGCGCCTAAATGATTTCTCGTTTATATTGTGACGAGTAGTACTTAGAACATACTTGATAGATACTAACACCTAATACAATCAATAACACATCTTATAGAGGGTCAAAATAAAATTTGTAGGAGGAAGTTAACTTTCAATATGAAGAGTACAAAACCAAACTTGCCGAGTGAAGATAATAATAAATAGCCAGTTTGTACCTCAATAAAGCACACATTAACATCATTAAAATCGAGAAGTCTTCCAAAGTTTAAGTATAGTGATAGATAGGTAATAATGTTTTCAACAATTCCGTGTACAGTCGTCAGGAAGTCAAGTTAACACAAACTGTCAATATTTATCTCATTCGATTTTGAACTTAACCACCAACATTTTAAGGTTTCAAATCAACCTGATGTGCTGGCGACTGTACATTGCTATTGACAGTGTTTTATGTTAATATTACATTAAAGCTTAAAACTAACAAATTCGTGAATGATTCCGAAGAAAACATCGAACATGATGATCATTGAGACATCTTTCAAACATCTACACTAATATCACGAGGGGAGATGACTTATATTTTATTTTGTTTTAAAACAAAACCTTATCCTTTTTGTAATACATACATATAGGAGAACCTAAGAGACGTGATGCATTTGCATCAGATACAAAGTAATGACTGAATATTTTGTAAAAAGATTTTACTTGAATCGCTTTAAGAAGCGTCGCAGTCATACTCCAGAACAGTCTTATGATAGAAGAGCAAATACCTGAAAAATAATAGAGATTTTGCTTACAAAGTTAGAACTGGCAAATAAAACAGAACGGTTATAAAAATTGAGATAAGGAGAATGTAAGTGGTGGTCACGCCACGTAAAACGCTTTATGTAGCAAGCGAGATGAATCAATCTTACACTGCCCGCAATTCCTGTATAAACTTTGCTTTGGTCTATTTAGGGCAGTTCCTAAGATGTTTTTCTTTTTTTTTTATAAACATTCGAATGCATGTCATTTGTTATTTTGTGAACTTACCCTTCGCTATCCAGAACCTCACGCAGCGAAGCGCGAGTGATCATGTGGTCATCACACTTGAACCAGCTGCCCTTCATCTGGCGCACGTAGGCGGTGTAGTGGCCGGCGTCCAGCGAGCCCACGTGGTTCACCACGGCGAACAGCGAGTAGCGGTTGTCTTCGCACACACCCTCCGGGGCGTTGTTGTTGTCAGCACCAACGTCCACCGCCCGGCGGTGGGAAGACATGAATGGAGTCATGTCTATCTCAGCAGGGAACGACACGAATGCGTTGATCTTCCTATCGATCTGCGAAGAGTGTTCGAAACGCTTCAGGTGGAAACTGGCCACAATGGGTAATGTTTCCAGAGTCAGCTGTTTGGTGGACTCGCGGTAAGCTCGACAGTTTGAACACTTGATCTTAGCGGCGGACCCAAGATGCTCAGCCCGTGTGAAGCGCTCGAGGCAGGCCGCGAGCGAGCCCGGGCCGGCCACGTCGAGGCTTATGTCCCAGAACGGGTCGATAGTAGTGGACACTCCGTGGCATGAAGTGCACACTACGTCGCTCTGAAGACCGCCAGTAAATATTTGGTCGATGATGCAGTTGCAGCGACCGTTTTCCTTTTTCTCACCATTTTCATCCACACCATTCATGCAGTGTCTGGAAATAAAAAAACAAAGTCGTCGAATAAGTTCATCCCTAAAAAATAAAAAAAAACCAGCCAAAAAGAAGGAACACCATTATAAACTTCAATGCCAGCATGCTTGACACCTACCTATGCAGCACGTCAAGGGTTGCGATGAAAAATTCATGAGCATCCTGTTGTTCATAGCCGGCTAGATGACGTGCATGCGTCCATATCAGATGCAAGAGGCGATGCAGGGTTAGAGGTGTCTTTGCACCGGAGTAGAACTCCTAGACAAAAAAAAAAATAAAAACAAAAATTCATTATCGAATGAAAAAAAGTATGATTCAAAGTAAAGCTTGTTATTGATTTCTCGGTGGGTGTGGCTATAAATAAATGCACCACTTAGATACGCAGCTATACATATGCATTAAACGCACACTATGTATACTATATTTTGGATGATATCATCGTAGATAAAAATGGTTGGTTTAACGCTGGTCCTGCTCCAGAGCCACTTGGGCTCACTAGTTATTTTTTTTATTTATTCAGATTTTAGTTGTTGAATACTTCAATAGACAGTAATGACTTCCTTTCATTTTAGTAGTAACATTATATTCATCTCTGAAATACATTACAAACAGTAGTAGTTTTGTATAATTTAGAAACATCTTTTCAATTTTGTTAATGTGAGTACCATGGGACCGTTTATTATGTTTTATGTAGACTTGAAAGAGCATGGCAATTGAGAGTATGTCATGCTCACTTAAATTTCTCACTGATGGAGGCGCGTGTGTTGATCATTCGGTTCCCTACAAAATGGTGGAGCTGGATGGTGCTGATCCACGCGTCATGTTCGTGAACGGGCGCCGTAGGTTGACACTGGTCATCTCTTAACTGCCAGAGCTTATTTTAAATTATTTATTTTACATTGTTCTCACATGCAGCAACAAGAATAATAGGGAGTTTCTTGCCCGTTCTTCTCCATAGAGATCTACGTTTTGGAATAGGCAACTAGCTTGAAATTTCTGACTAACTGGCCGACTCTTCACAATTCAAAAGTGACTGTAAAATGTTTAATTGAAATAAAAGGTTTGAATTATTAAACGCGGAAAGTTCTCAGAAAGGGTTGGTTTCAAAATAACGTTACGTAAACCAATTTCCACGAAACCCGCACGTGTACCTATTATGAAATTATTTCACCCAAACTTACCTGAAAGAGTTTGGAAACCTCACAAACGAGGCATTTTCCCGACCCTTGTGCTTTGCATTTGTGCTTCTCTCCCAGGAAATAGTCGCGCAGTAGCGGAGTGTGGATCAATGTCTGAAAAATCATATTCCTTTTGTTAAGTCACAGGCCTATTCTCGATCACTCAGAACAGCTTCGTCGCTTGTACAAATGGCGTATTCTGTTTTGGATTTTGTAATTCAGTAGGTAAATTACACCATCGTTACAATACAGGTACAAGAGGTTCCGCAATAGTTAGCCTTAGTCCTATTACATGTCTATACGTGTACTAGCGTTTCGCGTTCTAGCGTTTCGTTTAAAGGCTTCTACATACTGGCGCGACTTGTCGCGCGACGCGACGCGTCGCGACACAAAGGCACCGCTTGTAGCGCTACACGCGGTGTCTTTGTGTTCCGTCGCGTCGCGCCACAAGTCGCGCCAGTATGTAGGAGCCTTAAAGCGGTCGTTTTTCTCGACGCCTGAGGGCGACACGGGTCACAAGTGTGTCTGATGGCCTTGCGTTGATTTTTTTGAGGCCCAAGAGCTTATACTATGCAGATAATCTTTCACAGGCCCTTCACCAATCATTGTCATCTTTTGCATGATGAGTATCAGCAAATGTTCAGTAGATAATATTACAGATTTTTGTTAATCATAATACGGTACGGAGATTATTGCGTATATTTTAGTTGGGTGATGTCAGTCTATTTATAGGCGGCAAACGCACAAAATATTAAGTACATTTTCCTGTGTCATTGTAATATAGGTAAGTAATTGAGGCATTGTTCATTTTTTTACGACGCAAAACCACGCTTAGCAGACTGTTCTTAATAAAACTCCAAAGGCTCTCCAACGGCTCATTCTTAGGCACCTACACACTAGAGTGGAATTATCACGTTAATTAGAAGCAAACAATTCAATCGGTAATTCACGCTTCACAGTTCACTGCTTATAAAGCCTTATAAGGGTAATTGAATGTGTCAAACAAGATGTTAAAGCTTCAAAAAGATTATACAGAGCCCATCAGATATTCATTCAACCAAGAAGATCAATAAAAAAACTCAATAAAGATAAACCGAGATGCATTTTGCTCCATATGTGTACTGAGAAGTCTACAATAATGTGCAATTTAAATCGATGCGTTGTTTCCGATCAAGATTCTAGAAGAGGAAAACTTAATCCCTCGTGAGGGGCAAGTGGCGATTGTAGCGAACTACATCGCTTGTTATCCTATGACTGGCGTCTTTCAAAACTAGTTGATACTGAATATAAATGGATCTCTATGTATAAAGCTACTGTTTCTGAAAATAAACCAAAACTGTCTGTACAACCTTAAAACTTGAAAATACTTGTATAATTTTTTGACAACTAGCGAATGTGAATTACAGTGACTGTCCTATCTCAGTCTCCATAGGTCCTATGGCATACGACCTAGGACCTATGCCATACCTCTGTTAGCAATGGGTAACTCATCAATTTTATTTGAGGTTGAGGGAGGACCTCGCTTTACCTCGTGAGGTCCTCACGAGGCATCCCTCATTTGAGGTGAGGAATCGTCAACGGCGTATTTACCTCACGACTCGTGAGCCCGAGCCGAATTCAGCCGAACGTACGAGGGAGCGAGGCGGGCGGGCGCGACGACTACTCACGAGTACTCACGAGTCTCTACTCACACGCGAGTCACGAACTCGTTCGCCTCACCCCTAGCCATGGTTTCATACTGTCATTGGTGCCGATTCCCTTGTTGACAAACTACACAAAATTTAAGTTCAGTGCATCTTTTTCTTTCCATTTCATTAAGAAGAGGACAGAAGATAAATTTTAGTTTAGTCCTGTCAAATTAATCAGCGCCTGTCACTACTCCATACAAGTTTAGACGTGATTAAAAACTTGCCATAAAAAATTACGTCAAGCGCTGATTAATTTGACAGGACTAAACTAAAATTTATCTTCTGTCCTTTTCTTAATGAAATAGAAAGAAAAAGATGCACTGAACTTAAATTTTGTGTAGTTTGTCAACAAGGGAATCGGCACCAACGTCAATTTTTGAGGACGCGTGAACGAGTGTGGTGTGGTGAGGTGGTTCAATGAGGAAATTCGAGTAACTCTTTCAATTTGCGATCATGAGTACCTCAAACGAGGGACCTCATGAGTAAGAGACTCATCACTAACCTCTGTAGTCATATTCCAGCCAGTCAGCAAGGAGGTAGCAAGTGTGACTACCCAGGATTGCAGCGAACGTATATTTGAATATCACCACTCTTGGAGGCTATTTTTAAATTATATTCTTGTACTGACCTGCACAATGCAGTTCATGAAGCAAGTGGAGCCCAGATTCTGCAGTCCTCGCAGCCCAATGGTGGTGTGAGGGCTGATAAGACGTCTCTTGCGCAGGCGCCGCAGCGCCATGGCTTCGTTGCTATTCGGCAACCATGGCATGAATGGCACGCTGATGCCAAGCGATCTGTTAGAGAAGTAGCAAATGCAATAAGCCAACCATCATTAAAAAAAGTTATTATAATATAACAATTTTAAGGGCTTTGTTTTAAATCCTTATTTGATACATTGTTTCGTGTCTGAATAAACCTGAATAACAAACTTATTGAGTTATAAATATAATAAATAATGTTTTCCTAATATATTAAAACCTATAAACAATCAAATGATAAGGGTACATACTTAGCTTCTTTGAGTCTGTGAGTCACACCAATCTCAGTAAGTTCTCGATCATATATGTAATCTTGGCACTGAGCGCAATAGATGTTCCCATAACTGAGGTCGACATACAAGAAGTGCTTTTTGGTCTTTGAATGGTCTTGAATGTGGCCTGCGTAGCATGCAAAGTAGATGCAATGCAGGCACGAGTGCATGCGAGGGCCGGGTAGGCCACAAGTGAAGCACAGGCATGAAGTTGCCTGAAATATATGTAGGCATTGTTGTGGGTGTTTTCACCTAAAATACAGTGTTGCGAGAACTTAAAATTAAGTATTACAAACACTTCAACATTTGATGGAAGTCAATATACAGAGGTTAACTTGAAGTCATCACGTTTTCACTAAGATGGCAAATAACCTGTTTGAGATTGAAGGTGGGATTTCTATTAAAATGTGCATATTTATAACTTTAGTTGAATAAAATAATTACTTTTCTATTTTAAATAAAAAATGTATGCCCCTTACCATAGAATATTTTGCCCTACAGTCCCTGAATCAACATGTTATGACAAAAATCTCGTTTTTTACAATATTATAGAATGAGTTATTCAACCTATACATATATAAATAAATGTGCAACATTTTTTAGCAGAGCAATCTGCTAAAAAACATACTACTACTAATCTGCAGAGTAATTGGGTTGGATCCAGAAAAGAAGCAATTACTTATATATGTTTTTCATTCATTACTTATAGTTATACTCATAACACAAAGATACTTAAGAACAGTACTTAAATACCATTGAGATGATAATTATGTGGTCTGTCTCCCTTTATCCCTGAATCCATAAACAACATAAATTAATTCATTTTGGCTTTGCTGTAGTCAATCAGGTAATAAAATAAATCATGTGTATTTAGAAAGTACATACTTGGCTAAGTCCTACTCATATTATAAATGCGAAAGTTTGTAAGGATGGATGGATGGATGGATGTTTGTTTACTCTTTCACGCAAAAAGTACTGAACGGATTTAGATGAAATTTGGCACACAGATAGTTTATAACCAGGTATAACACATAGGATTCCCCGATATTTTTATCCCGATATACCCAGAGGGTCAAAACTTATGGGGGTGAAACCACAGGGTGCATCTAGTATTGAATATAAAAGTGTAGCAGGTACAGTTATCTTGTATGGAATAATAATGAACAAGGCTGTGTGACTGTCCAGTCAAAGTTTATTATATAAATGATAGCAAATCAATTTCTTAATGTTCAGTTGGATAAATAATAAGGAGACTTGAGGTCTTTATAAATAGATCTTTACATTACAAAATGTTCTCAATAGGATATCCTTTGTGTTAATAAATAATCAGAGATTGGATCTATTTCATAAACACAAGGAAAATGTAAAGCATTTTAATAATTTTTAAGTATTTGATTAATATTGATTGACTGCAAACAAGTACCAATCATAGCTGTGATTGAATCACGCGACGACAATGCAATGCTACCAAACAGCTGTTATGAGGTCAAAGATCACTAATCAGCTGATCACGAATTGGTATCGGCCAGGGAGACTGATTTATGTTTCCCAGTTTCAACGAAAGAAAATACTACCGTATTCCATAGGTAACGTCAAACGATGTGATAAAAATCAATGTACAACTATTTGCGTCGCGTAAAAAGGTCATAAACGCACAAAGTACTTCGCTGTAGCTATGTTACGTGAAAACTTACCTTGTATCTCCTTGCTTCGTAAGATGTGCATGACACAAAAAATGCATGCACGATTTTATAAGGGTTTGTACCCTTTGCAGCCTTAAAATTATTCAGGTGTATACAACCATTGTCATTCATTATTTGGCTTGTGAAATACACCGGCTAGGCAAATTATGTCTACTTCAAGACGCCACAAAATTAAAATAAAAGCATTCTATTGTACTCTAACACAAACACAATTTTTTTGATGGTAATTAAAAAGGAACTATAAGAAAGATATCTTCCTGATTGTTAGTTCTACAAATATTTGTAATAACTAGACAGATTGAAATGTACAATGTTGTATAGCAATGGATGGGGGCGTGTTCTTCGTTTTCGTAAAATACGCAGCAACGCAACTCCAAGCGCAGCTGACTATTGCACAGATTACTAATATGTAGCAAGCTAGACTATTGTGATTAAAAGCAAAGAACCCATTTATAACAGCTCTCGAGCTCACAGCTCCATCTATGTGTATAATTGGATATTAGAAATGGTAAGGCAAAAAACATTTTAGCCAATGAAATGAAGCAGCGCGACGACATAAATATATCGCATGTGTTTCAAGCAGTTTCATGTCTGTTCTTAGCTCAAACTCAGCAGGTCCATTCACAAAGTTTACATTTTTATTTTTATTATAATGATATTCTCGGCAGCTGAAAAACAATTGAAAATGAGGGATTAGCATCCGCAGTAAGCACGTATGTTCGGTAACCGGTTAACTACCACTATTTCTAAACGTAGTTAATAATTGAGAGTAAATGGATACAAAGTTAGACGATTAATTAATCAGCCATGTTAACAACTCCGCTAGGAATATAAATGAACATCAATGGCATTCAACTTCAAGTGCCAAAAGATCCTTGTGGCACTGTATATTTGTCACGGAATCCGTCACACTCCGTCAGAGTCAGGTACAAAATAGCCCGTGAAATTCGAATTTTTGTTTCGAACACAAATTTTGACAGCCGTTGTAACGCCGTGCTACAACTGGCGATGACAAAAGTATGGAATGAGATTTTTATTGACATTTTTCGCTGCGTGTTTTTGTCTACCTAGCATTAAAATCAAAATCAAAATTAAAAAAAAATAGTAATAGGTTGTAGTTGATAAAAATGTAATATGGGCAGTAATGGTAGTATTCTATAATATTTTACTTATTCTTCATAAGACGAAGAATGCAACGATTTCATTTAAAAAAATATGACGTGTTCCGGCAAGGTATAAAAAAATTAAGACCCGGGAACATTGAGCATTGCACTTCGAGTTTTGCTGTTTTTTGGCCAAGTAATAGCCACATAGATCTATCAATCAAGGTTAAGATACACTTGCCGCATTCGGTTCTTGGATGGGTGACCATTCGTTTCATGTGTGATGTGATGGGTGGCCGAGAGCCTATAGCCGTGACCCCTCAGTGTCTCGTAAATCACATAGCTGTTAAGCCGTTGGTCTGGCAACTAGTCTTCCCAAGGGGTAACGTAGTACCTAGCCATTGGGTTAAGGATGTCAAATAGGCAGTCGCTCCATGTAAAATACTGGTATTCAGCTGCATTGCAGGTCGGTTTCCAATCTAACCGAGGTTGGTAACCGACCTGCCGAGCCTAACTTAGTTGGGAAAAGGCTAGGGTAGATGATGATATCGTGTTTCGAATAGAAAGAAACTGTCACACTCACACTGATTTATGTGACAGAGGCGACGGCTACGCTTCTTTCTTGTTACATTCAATTCATTTGAATCTATAGCTATTATTATATCCAAAACCCAAACATTTTGTAAAACTCGATGCTTCTGCGTGCGTGGTCTAAACCAGAGACTATTTTTATCACGATGATCCGATCGAGGGTCAAAAACAGATGGACAAGAATAATAATTGTCAATATTCAAGATATTTAATCTGTCAGTTTGAAAGATTGGCGTGGCGTAGGTTTATGCAATACAATCGCTCGCTGTGGCGCTGTAGTGTAGTAAATAAATATGGCGGCTAAGCAGTTCACAACGATGTGAACTTTTGTTTACTGTTTTCTAATTATTTGAGACATGATAAGTGAATTTGAAAACTTGTCCCTTGGAGGAAACAATGCTGCGAGTAATCATGGTGATCCATTTAGTCATACCGGTAATTAAGATCCATTTCTATTGTAGACGTAGAACAAGTTGTTTTCCAATTATAACATGACCTAAATGGCTAGGTTAGTATTACTGCTGGATATATATGGTTACTGTACCGTTGTTTTCAGAGTTGACACCTGAGCAGCAAAAGACTTTGATAGATATAAGGCGTCGAAAGACAGAATTGCTGTTGGAAATTCAGGTGAGTGAAACAACGAATTACTTGGCTTGTGTCTGGCAATCTGATAATTTTATCAACTTAACTATGATTAAGCAACACTCAGACATTACTTAGATCCTTATCAGTATGTAAGCCATAATGTTAAAGATATAGTGTAGGATTCTATTACATCCTGTATTTATGAAAAGATTGTGACAATGTCTTGTTGTTTTTATTCTAAACAATGTTGAATGTTATGAATGAGACTCAGTGTCCTGAAATAAAAATATTTATCGAAAATGGTCTTCTTCAATTTCATTTGACAAGGTTATCTGTTGTCTTAAATGTCAATTGTGGGTGTGTTAAAAACATTAATAGCCCCTCCTAAGACAACTTTCTGCCCAAGATTTTAACAGCTGTATGTACAATATTAATCCTTTATATGTTTTATTATAAATTAAGAAATGCATCAGGAAATGAACAATACGTATTCAAATCAGATTGACTATTATCGGATAATATCTTATCTGATATGCACAGTTGAATATAATCATCTTTCTTGCTGTCCACTGTGAACCATGTGATATGATGATTTTTTTATGAAACATGTGATGACATGTTGTAAGTACAATACAAAGTACCATTTTGGCGCTTTAGCATTTTATCCTTTCCACTGATGAGTGGAAAGGAGAAAATGCTAAAGTGCCAAAATGGTACTTTTGGGAAATGAGGTTTAAAGTAAAAACTTTAAACGTCCTTTCCCAGTAAGCATTTTCTCCTTTCCACTGACAGTGTGTTTTTAATCTAAATACTTAAGTCCTGAATATAAGTTATACTAACCAAATTTGTACCTACCATATCCAACAAATAAATGTCTTTGTCTATGATGGCAAGTTTATTACACATTTCCTTACATTTTTGTCCAGTGCCCTCGAGCCATATGAAGTTATGAATGTTAGTGCAACCATACATTTTTTTGAGGGATAAACTTGTCAATTTTATACAGAACCGTGTTGAAGTAAACATGACTTGTAGATGTTGCAATAAAGTAATAGCTGAAAGTACTTAGTTTATTTTAGTTTGAATTTTGTTCATGCAAGAAAATGTACAAAAAATCAAACATTAATTGCTGTGTTGAAACCTGAAAATAATATATACCTATTAAGTTACAAAAATTTTGAGGAAATGATCACAAGATATTAACTTCTCATGCATAATATTATTGTCTCTCATAAGTTCATAAACCTTTGCTCTTAACAGCTTAAATAATAAAGAAAAACATGATCTAACACCTTCTTCATTTTGTGTCGATGGTAGATATATCTATGTTGTTTATACTGTTTGGACCCAGTAGGTGGCCATCATGCAATGGACAAAATACTAGACAGTCAGCAGGTGAGCCAATCATCATTAATTGATGTATATAATATGATAGCAAAAACAAATTATTGCTGGTGGCAGCCCAATAACCAAAAATGTACTGTAACTTTTGATTGACTCTACCATCAATTACTTGCTTTAGTTAAGTGTTTTTGCAATAATAAGCAACTGAGCAGAACAGAAATTAACCTCAGAATTTAAAAAGCTAAATACTGAAATATTTGAATAATATTCATTACTAGTGGCCGCCACTGGTCGAAATTCAACCTACTACAATCTATATAGTACTTACATAATTCCATTCCATTACACTTATTCTATGCTCAAGCTGTCACTTCCTGTCTACACACTTCCGTCCCATAACACGAAATCACTCACACAGAAAGCGAGAGGAAAGATGTTACGCATCAAAACAAATCATCAAACCATTTTTATTTTATCGTGTTTAGTATTGATATAGACTCGCGAGCAAAAGTATGGAATCACTTACTTGGAATTGATTCCGCGCGATCTTGAGTACTTAATAACTAGTTAAGAATAATAAAAATGGTACCATTTTAAAGGTTAAACTATTAACTTCAAATTTATACCAAGTTTATTTTAATCACCAGTATTGGCCTGCCGTCAGTTTCGGGCCCGTGGCAGGCCTTTTTGGAGTCAAATTAGTTTGTTTAAGTCTTCGACGAACTGTCCACTCGCTGGCAGCTACCCCACGAACATTTCGGAGCTCCTGTTGGACGTCGACACTAGTCAAATGTCGATTTCGGAGAGAGTTTGACACGATAAAACGGTCATCCCTCTCCGATGTGCACCGGCGCCGTCCAGATCTTGGTCTCTGGATAAAGCCATCAGTCTCCCGAAAGCGTTTGTAGCCTTTCGAAACACAGGACTGGCTTATGTGGAGCTGACGTGCGACAGCCCGCTGGCTGAGCCCTTCTTGCAATAGGGCGACGATTTGTGTTGTTTCTGTAGGTGTAGTAGTATCCATTGTCGTCCAAGTTCAAGGGTCAAAAGTAGCGGAGATGTGTACCGGTCAACGTGTGAAAGCCGACTGATAAAGAATTTTTTAATTTTTTTTTTATGAATGGCATGTCGTAGTTGACCTTGAGAGGTCGTCACTACTAAACCGGACTATCCTGTGGCTGCCCTAAGCGAACTCAAAGCCTCCAGCCAGGGGCGAATTGCTTACATTACTAAGCGACTGCACGCTACGGGCAGCCCCTGTGGGCTACGGACCTCGGCTTAGGGTGTCGCTGGGGGAGGACAGCAAGGTGGGACAGGCTGGATCTGATCTGTATTATTATTAAACGGGTAATTTAAAACTACGGGCTCAGCTGCGGCACGGGCTGGCACTTCGTCGAGCAAGGGTCGGGGAGGACAATTACGTCGGGGTTTTCGCTAGGGACCTCGGCGGCGAGGTCGGAAGGTCGGTCGGTGTGATTTGTGCACGGTTTCGTGGCCCTACTGCTCTCCTGGAGGAGGGTAATGGGGTCATCGGGGTCGGTGAGCGTATGCCTTGGACGGCGAAAAGAGCTAATGGAGGAGGGCCTATAACTGGCGGCCTTCACAACCAGAGGGTTGCGGTGGGTGGCGGCAGTCAAAGAATCGCTTCGCGGTGCGCTTCATGAACTGCTTGATGGTGGGGATTTTAAGATCGAGATGGAGGATCTCGTTTCGGACGAACCAGGGGGATCCCGTTGCCTTTCGGAGGAAACGGTTTTGGAGGCACTGCATCCTGTGGATGTGGTGGGGCCTAGCTTGTCCGAAGACTGTACAGGCATATGTTATGATGGGACGGATGCACGCTGTGTAAATACGCAATTTGCAATTAAGGGACAATTTGCTGCGTGCATTCAAGACGGAGTGTAGTCTACCGAGGGCGAAAGCGGCACGCGAACGCACCTGCTTTATGTGCTCTGAGAAGGAGAGATGGTGGTCGAGGGTCACGCCTAGGTATTTGGCTCGCTTCTCCCAAGGGATAGGCTTGCCGAACATGGTGAGCGGTCGGGGGGGTGAGGTTTTTACGCGATTTGGTCAAAAGAACCGCCTGACTTTTGTCGGGATTAACTTCGATTCTCCACTTTCTAAACCGTGCGCCAAGCTTGTTGACTTCGGTTTGGAGAGTGCGAGATATCTGGTCATGGACTAAACCGGTGTAGTAAATGGCCGTGTCGTCTGCGAACAGAGCCAACTGCGCCTTTCTACTTTTGGGGATATCGCTAGTGAAGAGAGTGAAAATGAGAGGGGCTAGCACGGAGCCCTGAGGGATGCCTGTGCGGATAGGATGGGGGGAGGATAGCGCTCCTTCGATGCGATAGCGGAAGGTGCGATTTGACAAGAAGTCTCGTAAGATGAGCACGAGACGATCGGGCACACCGAGTTTGTAGAGCTTATATAATAAGCCGTTGTGTCAGACCTTGTCGAAATTCGCTATGTCGAAGAATACAGCACCGGTCGTAAGCCCACGTTGAAAACCATCGCTTATGTGTTCTACGATGCGGTGGACCTGTTGGACGCAAGAGTGTTGGGTTCTAAAACCGAACTGCTGGTCGGGGATAAAAAAATCCGATAAAACGTGCTTTTATAGGGGTCAATAGGCCGCAACTCCCGACGTATCTAACAATTGAAACATATCTTTTTCTTTATTTCTTCACGTAATCCGGGATAGCTCCTTAAATACTGGGGTGATTTAAATGAATTTGGTATCAATTTAAAGTTAACACCTTTAACATTTTTATTATTCTTAACTAGTTATTAAGTACTCAAGATCGCGCGGAATCAATTCCAAATAAGTGATTCCATACTTTTACTCTTGAGTGTAGATACCCATTACATCGGCGGAATTTCGCTAGCTAATTTAATTTGACCCTGTCTACGTTCATATACATTTAGTAAAAAACATGTTAGCATTATAAACAGATACTTTACGTTTTATTTATTTGTATAGAATAAAGTACCTTTTTTAAAGGACTTTCGACTTGTGTTTGGCTGTGTGACAGGATGATTTTTTTGCAACATCATAACTAGGCATTCGTTGATATATAGAATATGCTTTATTGCAATTTTACCAAAGTTTATTTTTCATTTTTTATGCGTAGAATTATATTTTAGTCAGCCAACTCAGTTACATCATGTAACGAAGCAACGAACCTGCTAAAAATATGTAACTTACACGTTTTTGTCAGATTCGTCGTTCCGTTTTTATACATTTTTGGAATTTAATCCCGCCTCAACAAGCAGTTATATAAAAAATAATAATATCTTTTATCAATTTATCATTTATTTTTGTTCAATAGTAGGTATATTAAATTTTCTTTAACTAGTTTTGGGCTTTGACTCTGCAATGCGGTCAAATTTGAAAACACAAGTAGGTACGTGCCTACCGTAAAATATTAATACAAAAGGAACAATTTATTGTTGTAGAAATCAATTTATGTTATTTCTTCTGTTTGTAGCGTAAAATGTTTTCGGTCTTTTTCGCGCACATGTCAGAGCACCCCATCCATTCCATTTCATTCAATACAATGCGGACTGGTCTGACGTAAGCCGTCAATGCTTGGGTTGGGCTTGGGCTTACTATACACAGCCCGGTAGTAACTAGTAAGGCAGTGCGAGGCGGGCCGCGACGCGGGCGTGACGTGTCGCCCTCCGTCGGTTAATTATTTATATTTGTCACTATCACTTTTGTCTCTTTAGTGTTGTGATAAAAGATTAGGACTGTTTAAAAAAATTGGTGAATTGTAACTTTATTCTGTGCGTTTTTTATTCATAACTTCGAGTTTGAATAGTGATATCACCCGTAAGTTTGATAGTGATAAGGCGGATAAGTGGAAATTGCTATGACTACGTCGTCGGACACCGAGAGTTTTGTTATTATATTCCTTGATTTATGCCATTGTGTTTTAGGACGGTCGTTTTATACGGTATTCTAGCTAATGTTGTTGAAAAACACGAAGCATTAAGTCTTTGATATGTTAAACATTTGCCATAGCGTCACCGTCGTTGTTAAATTCCATAAGCTAGTTAACCTTCATTAATATTTATCTCCACGTAGTAAATAAATATGCTATAAGATCATGTTTATCAAATTATCGATGTAAAAACAATATATATGCTATACAGTTTATATAATAACTTGTTCGAGTTGTTAAAATTCTAATGTTGTAGGTATTAGGACATTTTACTCCTGTAAAATGTCAGATTAGACCTATCCTCACTCCCATTTTGATTTGAACGATTTTGTGAGCGACGACGGTCATTTCAACAACATGCCCAATATTTTCAGTCTGTTTATATAGCACAGTAAGGTAGTCTTATTTGTTTCGATAAAGAACACAGGTCATAGATTAATCCACTTCGCGTCATTGCGATGCACTGTTAAGTTGATCTATCATAATTATAATCTATTTTATATGGAATTTAGCTATCGATACTTTGTCATCCAGACAAGACCCTATTCTGTATATGCGTGGCACATTGATACATTGTATATTGACTTAAAAGATACTTGTTTCTCAATCTCAAAACAGTAAGAATCCTAAATTCCGAATGAAAGCTTATTTTGAGGCGAGGCGCGATATTTATGTATTCGAACTGGACAATGTTCGCGATGGATTTATCATATTTCCTTTACCGCTTCCGCAGCGTGGCTGCAGGCTTCGATAACGGTGCCGTCTGTGTCCACAATGTTGCTATGATATTTGCCATCATTTTGCTTGTGGATAAAGATAAAAAATATTGTTCACTCTGTGGACTACCGTGAATAGTTCACGGTAGTCCACAGAGTGAACAATATTTTTTAGAGCCGTTTTGAAATATGAAAATTAGGTAACACGGAGATGTGATACAGATAGTAAGATCACAGTACCTAAGATTTTTGCGATGTATCCAAATTTGAAGTTTCCATTAAAAAGTTCTGGGTATTATTTAGACTTTAAACTTTGAAAGGCGTAATGACCTTATTATTATGAAATCGGTTTTTCCTTTAGAAATATAAATTGTTTGTGACGTCGGCCTTGTCACAGACGTGCAGAAAGATAAAGCGAAGTGGTATCTATGTATGTAGGTATATGTAATTGTCACGGTGCCAAAGACCGGTGGCGCCCGCGACTATCTTCAGTTTAGTGCGTTCCTTAGAGAGAGGTGTATGGCGCGCGATGTGTTTTCATGTTCGCCTGCTGTGCGGCGCGCTGTGGTGGCCACTGCTGGTGCGATGCGCCCGCGCAACCCGCACCTACGACGACGACTATGATCAGGTGTGTCATCGTTGCCGCTTACTGTGCACTTCGCAAACATACTCCTTTGTTGTGTAGCTTCACTTATTTGTTGGCAAGTACTTGAATGTTGGTACCTATACATACGTCCGGCGACGCGCAGTCATCCACTTTTCCACTTTATTTGCTTATTTAAAACTGCAATTTGTTTTAAAATGTTTTGTGGGCTTAATAGGTATCCAGTGCCTGCTAGCTTCCTAATATTGGTGTTCGTGTGGTCAAACCCGCGGTGTGTGAGAGTGTAATGTGCGTAGTGCGTTGGCACTTGTGAAGTAATGTTCATCAAGGCCGGGCCGGCAGCGGCCGAACCGGAGCGCCGAGGATCTGTCTCCAATTGGTTCTCATCTTTAAGACGCGGTGGCGGGCGACGTAAACGTGAGGAAACTCCCGTGCCCTCAGGTTACGGTTCCCTGGGCAGGCGGAAGGATGGCTCGCAGCCACGGGGCAAGACCCGCTCCGCCTGGGATCTAACAACCGTCACTAGACTGGTCTGTATCTTATCTTCGATCGTATTTACGTTAAAAGTCATCATGTGATGGTGATGAGGATGACACACTGCGCTGGAGACCGCATTTGGCTGGTATCCAAATGCGCTGGATCGATGGCAGTCTTTGCGTCTGCGTGTGAAATGATGACTAAACTTTATTTATTCCTCATTATGGAGAAATATCGCCTAATATAGTATTACTTTCGTTTATTTTATATTAAAATTAGGGTTTTACACAAACTTGCTAAAGATTTATTTACGATGTGCAGGTTTCATAAAATGTATTATTTTATGCGCGAAACAACACAAGTTGTTTTTAGTTTTATCTATAGCACATGTGTTTTCACGAGTCGTATCGTTCGATAACGATAAACATTTCTACAAAGCAGGGCAAGCGGCATGAAAGTATTTTCTCAAATTCCGCATGATTCATTGCTACTTATGAATGACTATAATGTGTAGGTACAGAGAATACGTTTCCCCAAACAAAACAATAGTATGATTCATCATCCATTTGGAACTTAATGTAATACTCTGATTGAATACAAATAACAAGTAATAAATAGGGCATGCTCTAGGCGTTGCCCTCATAGTTAAACGATGCTAAGACAGATATATTGTTACTATTTTTTTTTTTTTAGGGTGGGTAATCATCAAATAACTTCTCCCGCTCTGGGCGGAGCGGGAGGGTGTGTCAGACTCTTACTGACTAAAACCCACACGTATTCCTTCCTGTTGCCTGTGTTGCGGGGGCCTCGGTGACCCATAAGTACCTTCCCGCGACCATATTGTTACTATGAATCTATGATTTGAGTAACAATCGTTTTTATTACATTGTTTTAGTTGAAATTTACAATTCCAGAATACAAATTATTAATATTATCGACCTTAAATTACCTAAGTTCCTTTTAGTAATATAATGACAATGACAAACCTAGCACACTACCATTATTGAGTAATATTGTAATCACATTCGTTTTAATTTGGACAGTTAATCGATAAACATTGTGTTGAACTATTTCTCGATTTTTTCCCACAAATTATTATAGCAAAGGGTATTACTGTGCTGTCAAAATGAAAACGAATGTGTAACGCAATTAGGGCGCAGAGCTGTGACAAGTTGTAATCGCTTTTAAAGTGTTTTGTATAAATTCTACAACGATTTTCAACTGGATTGACATAAGCTTTTCGGTGGTTTACGTCAGTACCGAACATTTCGGCTTTTCTATCATCGTTGATGAATGGCACTTTGCCCTCAGCAAGATAATAGTGGCAACACTTACAATGGCAATGCCTTTAATTTTGTCCGTTGCAACAACATTCATTGCGTATTTACGTTGTCGGGCATACGAATTTTTCAAACAATTTGCTCGCAATTTGCAAGCAATGGATTAGCAATTTCATTCTAAATCTTTCGTTTTGGGATTGAAAATGTGTTACGGAATTAAGATGCACAGGTGTCTATTGTTTTTTAGCCGATTTTTTTTTTTTACCTGAACTGATTTTTTCTAGACTTAAATTAATGAAGCAAAGTACTACGTTTCCTCTTTCACTTACATAAACAAGCTCAGAATGTTTAAAGTAGAGCATAGCTATTGTTTGAATTGCGCGTTTACCAGGGAGTTAGATTCTATGGACACAGTAAATAGCCACACTGAACACGTTCTTTGTGTATCCATTTTATTGTTTAAATACACTTATTGCATCTTTTTAGAATTTTTCAAATAATCAATGTCAACTCTATATTAAAAAACAAATTTAAAAAAAAATTGGCGGATTGAAAATGAGTTTATTTTTGGGTGAAATTAGGTGTTTTATAAAAAATAAAAACTGTCGGTCGAAGGGGACTGTACGTCAGAAGTGAAAACTTCTTCGCTTCACAAACTTGTAAACATCTGTTAATATTATGTATCTGAGCGTGACGGTGACGCGAGTTCAGTGCTTTTCCCCCATCCCAAAAGTGCCCAACGTTCCTAAAGAAGTTTTCTCTTCAAAAATATTAAATTACTTAAACAAATTCACAGAAAACGAATCTTGTGTTTGAGGCACCTGGCACATGTGGTCAGTGACCACGTGAAATTGTAATGTATAGGAAAAACATTTCAAACCTACGAAGAACGCAATGGCAATCGATGAAGCATCGTCTGGATCTTTATTGCACAACGCCATCGCAATTACACTCCAGAATTTTTAGACATTAAAGCAATTCTTTCACATTGAAATTGAACAATATCGCACAATCATGGTGACAATGAACGCGGTTTAGATGTGCTGATAGCGTTCAGTTTAATTGGCGTAATTCACCCTTAGGGTGGAAACATTGAGCTTAATTTAATCTCTTTTAAGTCTATGAAACGAAAAACTTTTTTGGCAGCTGCACGATCCTTATTTTTTTTATACAATCAATATTTTTGTTACTTAAATTTCACGTGACTGCAATTTAATTGTGCTCTGTTGTTGAAGAACAACGCAAAACATTTGTTATTAATATCTCCGCGACGATAATCGATCAAACGTGGTCTGCACACGTCTGTAGGTACACAAAATCTGTTATCCGTATTTGAAAATCGAATATCAAATAGCCGTCGCTCCTGTGGAACGTTTATCAATGTGACATCACTAAGTAAACGATTTCAGTGTGTTTGCCTAACAATGTTTGTACGACCTACTAGTTCGCATGCGTAGCCTGAGAACAATGGACATATGGCGCCTGTATCGAATACCCCTTGTTTCTACTACGTTTTACGACCTGACCGCTCCACGCCTGTGTAAATTAGCTTTTAACTTCCCTTTGTGGTCTAAATTGAAAAAGTTACCGGGCATTTTTCTGTTGTTACAAATGTTATTAAATACATTTTAGCTTGGGCCAGTTTAGACAGATTGATTAAATATCAGGTTTCCCACATACCTGCGATGCTTCAGCTGCAAATCCAAAGAGATTTCAGTTTTTGTAGCTTCCTGCGATGGCTTTGCCCAGCGCGGTGTTTACGTAACACACTTACAATGGGAATGGCTTTCATTTTGACAGTTAAAAAGTATTAAGGCTCTTACATACTGGCGCGACTTGTCGCGCCAGTATGTAAGACTCCGAAAATAAAACTTGAGAAGCTTCTTTAAGGCTCCTACATACTGGCGCGACTTGTCGCGCGACGCGTCGCGACACAAAGGCACCGCTTGTAGCGCTACACGCGGTGTCTTTGTGTCGCGTCGCGTCGCGCGACAAGTCGCGCCAGTATGTAGGAGCCTTTAGTCATTGAGGCATCTACGTTGTCGAGCTGGTGAATATTTCAAAAATAAGAAGCAATGGATTAGCAATCTGTCGAGCACTAAAACTTTACATGTTGGATTTTTTCTGGCAATTTTAGTATTTTTCATAATTGAGTTAGAGTGTTCTTACAAAATGTCTGTATTGTGTGTCTAACCTACTGTTATTCAGCGAATTCATCGATATTTACACCGTGATCGGCCATTATTGGAACATTCATTCGCGTCGTCACTTAATGCAAATGTGTCTTTTGTTCAAGCAACGGTTTGGTTTTGCTGCTCCACTGCCTTGAGCTTTGCATGATGGTATTTCCTCAACGGTCACTTAACCTGACTCACAGTATAAATCATCAGTTGATGCGACCTTTTGAATACAAAATGTATCTAGAGCTGAAGAGCTGGTACTGTGTTGTAGAAAGTAGAGCAAATTCTTTCATCGGAGCAAGCTGCTTTCATGTTGTTTTTGTGGTTTTAGTATAATATTGCTTTCCAATTTTATTATACATTTTATTAGTTATACTGTTTTATCCTCTACCCGAAATACTTTTAGATTCCCCTTGAAATTGCACAATAATCTCTTGACAATTAATTGCCTTTCTTCCAATTTATTAAATTGCTGTTTTAAGAATACTCGTAGATGGCAAACCCGGACGATGCGATCATTATAACTTTTACCTTCGCACCAAATGAAGTGTTTCTATAAAATTACGTCAGATTTAGATATGGCATTTTCGCTGTTGCCGATTGTTACATTTTGTTTCACACGGTATTTCAATTTGGAACAAATTATATTACGTATAATGACGTATTCACCTGCCGTGACTCGTTCGAATAAAAAGCTGTATAGAGATCTGGCCATGCATGACACAGTATTTCTTTCTATTCCATACCATCCGCGGGCTTCGAGCTGGTTTAGAATATGAACTTTGCTTTTTTGTAACATCTAATGAACAGGATTATACTTTTTTTTTACAACTATTCTAGGAGTAAAATAAATCAGAAGGACTTTCGTCTCTGTTCAGTATTTTATATTTAAAATTAAAGCTACGTCCTTCTGTGGAGGTATTCCTCGAAGCGCCACCGTTTTGAGGCGCACCTTTATTATTCCTCAGACCGCACCTTTTAGTAGCGCTCCCGATAACAATTAATTTTTTTTTTTTTTTTCCTCGAAGCGCTCCTATGATTAACTTTCAAATAGAGATAGGTTGCTAACTGATCCTAACTGATCCTATCTCTATTTTAAAGTTAATCGGTAATTTTAATATGATCGGATTTCCGTAACTCACCGTCCGGTAAACACCAGGCCCGGGTCGACGGCGCGTTGTATTCCACGCGCGCCTCAAAGAGATGTCGTCAGCACAAGCGTAGGGGTCCACTAGGGCCGATGCCTGCCAGGGTCGCGGAAAGGTACCAAAGGATTACCGAGGCCCCCCTGGCAACACAGGCAACGGAAGGAATATGGGTGGGTCTTAGTCAGTAAGTCTGACACACCCTACCGCTCCACCCAGAGCTTGAGAAGTTATTTGATGATTTTCCACCCCAAAAAAAAAGAAGTAGGTATTGATTAAATATTTAACATAACTAATATTTTTACCCCGAGAATACCCGGTATATTCATATTCAAATTTCCGACGGTTTTTCCAATTTCATCGTAGTTTTATACGCTGTATTATAGCTATTTCGAAACGAACCATATTTTCCATCATTCTGTTTACCAAGATCGATTTCTTTGTATTGAAAATACCGTCCTTTCTATTTATCATAAGTATCGACAGAGACGTTTGTCAAATATTGGGTCTACACCACTGCGGTAAAAAGATTTCGTCATTGTCGACCATTACTGTCGGGCTGACCGTAGATAGACCCTTAAATTCGGTCAGGACATTCATTAATACTGGTCACTCCCAGATAGACAGATATATAGAAACTGTTATTTGTAAAGAAACTGTGTTCCTAGAGAAATAGAAAATACATTTACGTATGTGAATATGTTGACAAGGGAAATCTCAGCGAAATCAAATGTGTCCCGTGCAATGATAAGCTTTGTCTCCGCAGTTTCCTTCGAAAGTCGACGACCAAATTCCTAGTGATTCAAAACATACTTTTGCTACGTTTGTTAAGGTCAAACACAATTGCACAAAATGTTATGCAAACAATGTTTTGCCAATTTGTAGTACTTCCTAGTAAGTACGATTGGCGTGTTTGCGTGGAATTAAGATGACCTTTCCAGCGTTTGCGTCATAAAGCGATAATGATGTTTATTAGGTACCTTGCGTGACATCGCCGACATGCCTCACACGTTCACACAAGTTTGTCAAATTTCTCGCGATCCAATTCCTTGCTCTATTTAATTTATCATTGAGTCATATTCTCGTCTATTAACAACTTCATTAGTTGTTAATAGGCAGATGACAATGAGCCTGACTGATTAAATATTTATGAATTAATTTAATATTCAATAAAAACAAGTAGGTACCTACAGTGTTACGTGTCAAAACGAATTCACGTCATATTCTCTAAACAAGTAGGTTGTGATTAGCGTAATTAAATAAATAAATGTTTGCTCTCCAGAGCTTTATGTAGCTCACGTTGATACGTGAGTAACGTGAGCTAAATATTGACCGGTATCCTTTGAATGGGATAGCGTTCCAGGAATCGCGTACGAGATGGGACGGAGAGGGGTGCTTTGACCTTGCCGGGGGTGGCGGGGGGCAGGGGCTCGCGAACTGCACGCACGCGGTTTCTGACTCGCCAGACTAGTTTTGCTTGCATTTCTAATCATAAGGGGACAGAGATCTTCTTTCGATGATTTCATAAGAAAGATATTTAAAACGTTTTTGTATTTGGAACATTTTTGAATCCTTTGTTGACGCTTCATGAAAAGGAGTACAAAAACTTGTAGCATCCGCCAGCCAGTTTGTTGGCAACAACTTGGTCGGTCTTGTTTTGAATCAGAAACAAATTCAGTCTCTGCACTATCCGATTTATAGTTTTGACGTCAGTTTGTTCTACAGCTAAGCGATGCTGCATTTGAGATTAATTGTACAAATATTTTGCTGTTGCAGTGGTTTTTCGAATGATTAATAATATATTTTACCTGTAGGTACAATAGTTTGCATTTACCTTGTTTTGTAATGAAAATATACATAGTAGAGTATATTTTCACAGTTGGTATGCAAATGTTCCAGAAATCTATTTCATTACCTTAATTTAATCTACTTTAGTTCAATATACTTTATTAAGCTAATCAAATAGCACAATTTATTTAACACACACCGCTGTTGCCGTAAAAACATGGCAAATTATCATAGTTCTAACAACGATATGAACTCTGATAACGAAACTATTACGTAAGTTAAAATACCTAGCAAGATTCGTATACAAACAACACACGTTACTACAACAATATTACAAGTTCGCTTTATTTTTAAACAGTAATTATCTCTCTGTTTTTGACGCACGCTGTACAATAATATTTGTGTGTGCGGTTTTTGTAAGTAGAAATGTTTATTTATAACAAAACTATTTTCAGAAACTGTACTAAAGAATCTAAATAAGATTTCAAAAAACAACTGCAAGTATCGATGACCTTTAGTAAATTATCGAGTAACTTATTAATAATAAACATTACAGTTCCTGAAAAATTTAAATAATGTTTAAGATGCTAGATAAGTGAGTCAGGATTAAAAAGAGAAACGGTCAAAATGCATTTTTAATGTAGCAAATCCATGACAGACACGCGGTCAACACATGTTGAGAGCTTTTGGACTTTTTGCTAACTGACTCATCATATTGAGGCCGTTTTCTCCATGCCCAGTGTTCAACAGTAATCTTCGTCATTGTAACTTTAAAAGAAACTTAGTGTTCTAAGTGAATTCTCTTGTAACCATTAACAGTAAACATTGAAGGAACTGGTCTAGTAAGCTAATGCCTGATGGCCTTAAGTGCTACCTTGTTCCGGGAAACACCAATAAATACGGTCATTCCACGAACGTAGATTACGTAAACATGTTTGTGCTAACTTTGGGAACATGTATGCATAAGTGCGCGTCAAACATGGCGGCTCTGAAGTACTGCGCAGCGACTCGCCTCATGTTCCGAGCCGCCATAAAGTTTGCATCGGGCGGCTGTAACAGTCGGATTAATGTTCATTTTCAATCCAGTTCCATATTGATATTAACTGTAGGGGTGGTATGTAATAAAACTGACAATGTATTTCTGACGTCGACATACATTCTATTAGATCCCCGCGAGAAGCGTGTATACCATACCCCCCATAATCGTTTAAGACTAATATCCACAGTTTTCAGAACGGGTATGGGTAAAATTTAATTTTACCCATACCCATAGCCACATGTGATAATATATAATAACACCAACAGGCTTAAAATTAACATTGTGATTTTATGTTTGATTTTTTTTTATGGAAAATCAAAATATTTGAGTTCCGCGAATAATTACGCTAAGCTATTGGATGTGTTTGATATATACTTACAATTTATTTATTTTAAGCATCTGGAAAAATCGCTCATTTCTTTTTCACTTGTGCAGTTGTGCTACACTAGAAGACGCGTCAACTTTTTCCTACAAGTAACGTTCCCGAGAATAATTTCTATACACAACCATTTTAAGAAAGATTGAAAGAACCAGACACTCGTTCACAGACTTGCCATAAAATCTATCTTAGAAATAGAGTAGCCACAAATCAGTTGGTTGTTATACAAACACTGCGGTGCAGTGGTTAATTCCATCGTAAATCCGTAATCCGTATAAAGGATTAAATTGGATATAAAACGCCTTGATTTACCTTTATTAACATTAGATATACGAGACGAGTATTACAGACCTACATGTTTTCCTAATGCGTATAAGGGTTCCGTAGTAAGCAAGGAACCCTTATAGTTACGCCATGTCCGTCTGTCTGTCTGTCCCCGCTCAGAGACGCTTAGTACTAGAAAGCTGTAATTTGGCATAGGAATACATATTAATCACGCCGTCAAAGTGCAAAAATAAAATTTGGAATTTTTTTTCAATTGACCAAAATAGGCTTCGCTCAAGAAAAATATTGCCAAATCTGTATAGTTTGTGGTAGCGAAAAAAATATATGTCAATTTCGAACATATTTCCCAGAACTTGGTTGTTACCAAAACACGTTTTGAAAACAAAATCTCGATACAAACTAACGTTAAACTAACCTCTTACTTTGAGTTCTAATCCAAAATATCTGTATCAAATATCAACATACGTTACGTATTTAATTATTAACAAGAACGTCTTATTTGAATGCAGAACTTGGTTGTTTTTTATTTTCGATTACTCAACTCAATTTTGAGTAAATAGATAAATACTTCACATTTTGTAATAAATTACAAGCGTTGTGTCATCGCGCTTCTCTTTCTTTTCTATGGAATTTGACAGTGACCGCGGTTTAGGTGTTGTCAGCGTCTTAAGCATTAAAGTGTACATTTTTGATAGAGTCAAGTGTCATGTAGCCAGCAGGAGGGGGGAGGGGGGGGGGGGGTTGCTGTCGGCTAAGTTAAGTGGGCTTTACAAGTTAACGAGTAATAGTCGACCAATTAAAGTTTGTAGCTGAAGAATTAACCGGGGCATATATCGATGTATGGGAGAACATGAAATGGTATGAAATTGTTTATTCTGTAAATAGGTTATGTGAATCACTTTTACACGTCATATTAAAAAATAAGCTAGATGTAGTCGACATTTCCTATCTGACTACCCCTGAGAAGAAATGGCGTAACAACATGTTTTTCAACTAAATGTTAAGTTTGTTTTGGGATAAATTCATCCCAACTTCCCAACTACGGAACCCTTCATTGTGCGTGGTCCGATACGTACTTGGCCGGTTTTTTAATGTCTTATCTGGCGGCTGGGGTGTGCTGCTGGTAATATCGGCAAATTACTTTCATGTCACAAGCCACCAGTGCCTCCGCCCTCCGCCCTATACGAGAAATCGACTTTTATATTTTGTAAACGTCTCTAATATTACTTTTATTGGAACATTGGAAGCCAAATTGACATTAAGTAGGTTGTAAGAAGCTGCGCAATATTAGATAATTTTACGTTTATCATATTCATAGCTATTCTAGCTATTTATATTTTCTTATTCTATATAACATTTTATATAAACAATGACATGAATATTTACTTTGTAAAGTATTATGTTATTTTAATTATTAGAAATGTGAGGACTATGTGGGTCATTGTTTGTTTTTTTTTGTCTCTTAGTTAGTTTTAATGATGGTCTGGCAGTTTGAGTACTTTATGCGGCCTACCCAAATGTCTTTGGTATTGTTCGTCAAATCATTGAGCTCCTTAAGTTTTGAGTTGAGCTGCATGTTGATAAATGACAAATGCGTGCACTGACTGGACAGGTCCACTCAAATCTGTGTGGTTCTTTCCTCAAAAGACCATTTCGGACACCAACCTACATGATCCTCAAATGATCTGACCAAGATTATGTCCGGATATACACATTCACATTGATGAATTTTATTTTTGCAATGACATGAATATTTACTCTGTGTAGTATTATATTATTTTAATTATTGTAAATGTGAAGACTAAGTGGGTCATTGTTTAATTTTGTTTTATTCTCAGTTAGTTTTTAACATGGTCTGGCAGTTTGAGTATTTTTTGCGGCCTAGCCAAATGTCCTTTCTTTGGTATTGTTCGTTGAATCGTTGAGCTCCTTTAGTTCTGAGTTGAGCTGCACAACTACTGACAAATGCGTGCACTGACTGGACAGGTCCACTCAATCTGTGTGGTTCTTTCGTCAAAAGACCATTTCAGACCCCAATCTACATGGTCTTCACATGATCTGACCAAGATTATGTCTGGACTTTAAAAGAGACTGTGACCTCTGAGTTTGTTTCGGCCTTTCTTCTCAGAGTAGTCAGATAGGAAACGCCGAACTCATCTAGTTTTAAAAAATATGTTTGACGTGTAAAAGTGTTTGTAAAAACCTACTTACAGAAATAAAATCATTTATCATTTATAGCATCGGAACGTTGCGTTTTGTTGGCAGATCTCGAAACTGGTCAAGATCTCAAGAAGTACTCGACTACTTGTTAGTACCCAATCAAATACAATAATGTGTAATTATTACTGATTGACTGATGACCTCTTTATGAGTAGTCGAGCACCCTTAATAATGAACCTATTTCCCTCAGTTTTATGGATGTTTCATCATTATAATAGTTACTAATAGTTTTTGTAAAAGTCAACGATGATAATTCTACGAAACAATGAAGTGTTTTCTAAGGTCTGTCAGCGGTTAAGTGGTTACAGACTAACATTTGAAATATTATTTCGTAAGTTGTCACTGATGCGAAACGAAAGCAAGCCACTCGAAATGTCGTCATTTTAGGGGCGAGTAACACTTGTAATGTTCCCATGGGGTGCTATAATGTAGCGTTAAAACCCCGCTAAACACGTAAATGCCCTTATTCCAAAAAAATACCGACTGTCAGATAATACATATTTTTGAATAGGGACTGTTTTTTGTATCTTCGCCTTTTTGCTGGCTTAATTTTTTGCTGAAAATTCTTGAGTCCAAGTCCTTGACCGTCCTTCATTTGTTGTAACTCATACATAACCCAACACGAAGTCTGAACATTTTTGTGTAGCCAATTTTTCTCTAAACATAATAATATTAATGTGTCATCATGAGTTTCATGATTACTATGTACAATAATAGGTACATAATCAGCCTATAATGTTCCCACTGCTGGGACACAGGCCTCCTCTCGGTGAGAGGGAATGGGCCGTAATCCACCACGCGGGCCCAGTGCGGGTTCTAGGTCATGTCGGTTTCCTCACGATGTTTTCCTTCACCGTTTTGAGAGCAGTGGCGATGAAATAATTTACACAAAGTAAAGAGCGCCGGTCAGGGTTCGAACCTACGACCTACAACTCGTAAGTCGCGACCGTTACCACTGGGCCACCACTGCTGTCATAATGTGTACAATAATGTTTTCCTATTATTTCCAAACTACGCAATTATAAATAGTTTTGTCAAAAGATCGCAGTCGTAAATATAGTGGAATGTCTGCATGTAACAGTCACTCTAAGCTGTGTCGTGTGCCACATGTTTCATGTCTATGTTCTATTTTATTTGTACTTTAACCTTGTCTTTTCCTTGCTCTTGAATTACTACACTTCAAAAAGCTATATTGTTTGTGTAATTCATGATGCTTCTGGCTTTTACCAGTTTTGCTCGTAATGCGTGGGAGTTGATTTATGCGGAAGTACTGGGAATATTTGCGCCATGAATGTGTTCAACAAATCCCTTAGATTAAATGGTTAGGTCTACATAATAATAATCCTGAACACGTAATTGACCGTTTTCAATTTCAGTATTATTCATTTCAACCTGTTTAAGTATCTTTGGATTTTAACGTGTCCACATAAAATTAAGCCGGTTAACTGTAGTAAACTATAAAGTTAAACCAATTAAATCAGGACGTTAAGCTCTCCAGAGGTTCAACACTCACGGTCACGGCCAGCGTAGAAATGTCGATGGTTATAGTTATTCAACATGTGCCCCGCCATATGGCTTCTTTATCATATTTATCTCTCTCTTGAAAGAAAAGGAACGACCGAAGGAACTAAACAAAATTGTCTGTTCACCCTCCTCTCATATTCGTATTTTTGTTTTTAAATATACTGCTGTATTGTCTGTTTCATTTCATAACAACATGAGGGGCTTGTGGCTAAGTAATAACAGCCGCACGGGTCGATCGATCAGGTTAAGCTACGTTTGCCGCGGTTGGTCCGTGGATGGGTGACCATCTTTACATACCAAGACCCCTCCGTGCCTCAGAAAGCACGTTAAGCCGTTGGTGTTACCCAGTAACTGGGTTGTGGAGGTCAGATAAGCAGTCGCTCCATGTAAAATACTGGTATTCAGCTGTATCCGGTAAGACTGAAAGCCGAACCCCACATAATTGGGAAAAGGCTAGGCAGATGATGATGATGTCTGTTTTATTTCCTCAATGCACACAAGTGCATTAAATTTAATGAAGCTGAACCTCCATGAAGGTATTCCAAATAGTTTTCCTCATTCCTTATTGCCGAAGAACGTTTTTAAAAATAAAATCTAGACGAAGAGTGTGTGTCTGATGTTATGAGATTATTGAACTGTGAGACGTACAATACAACCCAAGTTCGCAAGTGCATGCTGTCATCAGAGCAATGTAAAACGTATGCGCGTGAGCTTGGTGAATTGTATTCTTATAATGAACTGTGTTGAAATCCAAAGCATCGTGAAACTGGAACAGTTAACTTCGCAGACAATGATTACATTAATTAGTGGTTTCCAGTTACATAAGAGAGCTCGAACAAATCCATTTGTAAATTGTCATGTAATAACTATAGTAATTTTCGATAGCAGTTAGAATAAAAAGTTAGAATGCTGTGTTATTAATCCATCAAATAAGTATTTAATTATTGATGCAGTATAAATAAATAAATAAATAAAAGAAATCGTGTTTACATAATAAATCACACGTTAATCACCTATGTCAGTGTGAACTGTGTAAAGGATGTGAAATCCTGCTTGTCGGCAATTGCGTAAACTATTGTAAGATTAGAAATTCTAATTAATTTTCAGACGTGTTTCAGTGATTGTTTTTGTTACATAACAAATTAATTATCTATTCAATTCCATTAAAACGTCGGTGTTGTATAACGATTAAGATACCATGTGAATGTGAACTCTACATTACGACTTTAATCGCTGTACAGGTCAAAAGGGAAATTATATGTATGTAAATTATCATGTATCATTTACTGCTACCTCCGTCCGTGGGACATTAAAAATGAAGATAGAAGTGTATAATTTAAACTTCTTTCATAGACATGGCGTTTTAAAATTCTGTGTGTCTCTATAAAATAATTGATATTCGTGAGCTGACGTCATTGTTGTCGGAGTTTTGAGGGGTATTTTTGATTAGCGTTTCAAATCCCATCGTAGACCGATGTCAACGGCGGCGATAAATTTTGTGGGGGCGTTGGCCGTCGGTCAGGCTCGCATGTTCCACGGACCACCGCTCCCATACTAACTGTCTCATTAGATCCCTTTGCGAATATTTTTTGCTCATATTCCTGTTTGACCCTCGTTCGTTATCGAAGTATAATGGCGACGGACATAGCATTCGTTTTATTTGTAGGAAGCCGCGCATGTTCGTTTAATTGAGATTAATTTGTGTCTTCTTTAATTTGTGTTAGCATTAAAGTCGTTGAGAATTCCAAGCAACGCGGTTTAGCCACACATTAATCATTACATTACAGCAGTTGATTCATGTCCAGTTATATTTAACTCACATGTGTTAAATAATGCCTCTGGTGTATTGATGGCATTCGGTTAATAACTCCATTATTTATTAATAAAGAATTCTTTAAATTGCTTGCATGTGCATCAGAAAGTCGCCATAATCATAAAAAAATAGCAAAATACAAAAGCTGAACTGGATAAAGTATTTATTGCAAAACGGACATCAAGCGGTTACTGGCCCAATAGTTAATTCCCTAATGGCTCTGCGTTCTTCCTTTTTTGGCAGTTTGCCAGATTTACAATCGGCCTTAATTTACGCGCGGATTGTTGGAGCCTGTGCGAAACGAAAATCTTTGGAAGTTG
Source organism: Atethmia centrago (assembly GCA_905333075.3). Lineage (NCBI taxonomy): Eukaryota > Metazoa > Arthropoda > Insecta > Lepidoptera > Noctuidae > Atethmia > Atethmia centrago. Next base: position 21,374,160 of record HG995373.1, on the reverse strand, counting down.
TTCGGCAGTGGCACTCGCTCCGTGACCGCGGGCCGGAAACATGAACCCATTGTGCAGCTTCGTCTTTTGTAACCCGGGCCTGAGCACGCCAATGTGTTGCACTTACATCGCATATTTTTGTTACATTCCAGTTTAAATGACTGTTAAAACTTGAACGCAATACGCTGTTAAGTAAAAAAGCAGGAAATACAAATATTTTATGCTACTCGATTTTATCTAAATAAAGGGTTCCCGTAACTTTAAAAACATCCGTCTGGTATGATAGCGGGTTTTTATGACTAATCGATGTTGGTAAATCCCACCAATGTTTTTTGCGTCATCACTCCAATATTAACGAACTTTTTTATTCTTTTTCAGGTAAGCATTCTTTTACGTCGCGCTTCAAGGTGGTGGGGTAAGAAAGACGGACTTTAAACGAATTGAACTTGAGAAATTATCGGAATTTTGCCGAGGTAACGTTACTTTCCACGTGTACGCTCAATATCTGTGCGACTGTGTGAGTGAGTGTGTGGGTCAAGAATGCGGTGGTGCCGACTGGAGGTCGCGTGGGTCAATACGTCATCGACTTACCGATCAAATCGCTGCAACGTTCAAACTGCAAAACTGCAACTAGGTATAACGAATGTGCAGCGTTGATAGACGTGTCTTGCCTCTTGTACAAAGAACTATTCACAAGGTTAGAAATAGAATAAATAACAATACAATAAATGTTTTTGTAGAAACTTACAATTTTGTCATTAGGTAGATAATTTTTTTTTTACATCTATAATCAGACGGCGCGTTCGCCATGATACCCGCCACCTTTTTTGGAAAGAATGAATGCCAGCCGCAAGCAAATTAAGTAGGTATAATAAAGTTCTACAGTTGCTCAGTACTGCACTGCCCGCTGAGTCACTTGTAGACAACACAATTTGTGTTACTTATTACATAGATGCAAAATAATATTTTCTAAAATGAGAACTTCTAACAGAACTTGTGCGTTCACTTCATCGCGTTGTCTTTAAGAAGATAATTAGCAACAAGATGTGGGCGGATAAGAATATATAAATGTATGAGGTTTTTTACAAGCCTGTGAACCTGTCCAGAATGTGTAAATTTTATTTAGTATACGACTAAATAAAATTTACACATTCTGGACAGGTTCACAGGCTTGTAACTAAATACATACCTGTGTGTAAATTTTGAACCTAAAGAATTAGTTAGCAATATAAAAAAAAATCTGTTATTATATTTATTATAACTTACAGTTTATGAAATGTTTTATGCGTTATGCGATTTATACTAAATTTATCAACTTGTGGTTTAAATTATTATTTTTTAGATTTTTGTCGAAATTTATTCAAAAATGTTGAACATTTTTGGTAGTGATCTTATGGATAGAGTTTTTACAATCATGATTACAATTGAACTCAGAAGGGTTATTAAAAGTTCAGTAGGAAAAAGCAAAGGCCAAAGTACTCTTTCGTTTGTGCGTGGTAATCGGTGAATCAGTTTATTATTTTTACATGTACTTATTTTAACTCGCAGGAAACACGTTCGCCACGTTATAACAAGTAAGTACTGTAAAACCGTATATTATAAAATCTTTATTAAAAATTCCTGTCTGATGGGTTAATCTTAATTTCCATCGCGCCTGTGTCCTTACGTCGCGTGAAACATGGTCTTTGGCCTCCAAATGTTGCCATGTTTTTGATTAGTACATTAGAATCGATAAAGTAAAATTCTGCATTTAAGACGCTGACAACAACTAAACCGCGGTCACTGTCAGATTGCATAGAAAAAAAAGAGAAGCGCGATGACACAACGGTTGTAATTTATTGCAAAATATGAAGCAATTATCTATTTACTCAAAATTGAGTTAAGTAATCGAAAATAAAAAACAACCAAGTTCTGCATTCAAATAAGACGTTCTTGTTATTAATTAAATACGTAACGTATGTTGATATTTAATACAGATATTTTGGATTAGAACTCAAGGTAAGAGGTTAGTTTAACGTTAGTTTGTATCGAGATTTTTTTTCAAAACGTGTTTTGGTAACAACCAAGTTCTGGGAAATATGTTCAAAATTAACATGTTTTTTTTCCGCTACCACAAACTATGCAGATTTGGCATATTTTTTTCTTAAGAGAAGCCTATTTTGGTCAATTGGGTCTTGTCAGCGCCTTAATGACCTGTTTATTGGGTAAAGGTTCCCACACACGTGTGCGACGCTATTCTGGTAGAACAGTTTCCATGAAGTTACATAGAAATTGTTGAAATTGACAATTTCTATGTAACTTCATGGAAATGGCGCTGTCGCGCCTGTCGGCGGGAGCCTTAAAACTTCAGAATTTCTCATCTCATGCTTTCATATTTCCTTAAACTAAGTAAGTACCTATATTAAAAAGCGTACATGTCACAGTTTACGGAGAATTGTTTAGTTTGGTTCAAAACGTGACAATTAAAATTTCCCAATTATATTAATCTTTGACCTAATATTGTAAGCAATACCTATTACATACATAGGTTCCTGTTGTTAGAGTTAGTTTCGTCACAAATGCACACCTCCAGTTCTCATCATGAAAACCGAGTAATGACTCGCCGGTGTCTCCAAGGTAATCGATTTAACTGTCAGGTACCCGCACCTTAGTCTGTCTAGTAACTGTATACGTACAAAGAAGGCATACCATCTCATTGCAGCAAATTAATGTAACAATCACTTATACAAAGTCTGTGACATGTTGTTATTCACTTCACCGGCACACTCGAAGGTCGCCTTCCACGTAGTTGAGCCGCATTCAACTGATGTCATTTTACGTTAGAACATTCTTATGTCGTTACCACATCGGGCGCTAAACAAACAGGAATTATAATAAAGATGTAGATGAATTTTCTACTTTTAAAGATTTCATAAAAATAGCCATATTTCCATACATGGCAAGTGAACGGAAGCGGATTAATTACATCACTGAAGGATTTGAAATAAACGCAGATCTTTTGTGATCGTTCTATTTATAACGCAGTCAATGTAGCTAGCTAGATACGACGACGTCGGTTCTTTAAAGTAAGTGTCGCGTTTTAAGGCTCGTGCAGACTAGCGCGACTTGTAGACGCCTCGATCGAAGTACTTTCCTGCACTGTTTCATGAAAACTGAAGAGTTTTCCTAATGACTTGTGCTCTGAATGTCGGACTAAAGTTACTAGGACGTACGAAACGCCCGGTTTACGAAGTATTATTTATCACGAAACGAGCAGGGTAAACACAAAAAGGCTACCGGAATAAGGACAATTTTAAGGAACTATTCTTGATTTAATTAAGTCACAAGAAAGAGTCAAGTTTGTCTGTAAACAAAGTTTGAACCGTGGCGGAAGAGATTGCAAAAGTTATTACGGACAGAACCTCGCGTAAAGTCGTATGGTCCTCTCCCAGCAAAGTTCTTGATTAAGTTTCGCCACTATTTCAAGGGAATACAAAAGTCCTGTATAATAATTATATTAACTTAGTCTGAATGTAAGTACTGTACGAATAAGATTATGAAGGTAAGAAGATTTTATATATTTATGTTGTGTGTATCAATTATCAAAGTTTAGTAAGGACAAGTCAGACTTTGAATAGTATCGATTCGGAGATATCACAAAATTTATGGTTGAAGTGAGCTGAGACGAGATTGAAGTATAACAAATCGAAGTTAAGTAATTAACATAACATACGTTGTGTTACACGATTGTACAATATACGTGAAAAAATGGGCAAAGTCTGCGTTAACTGGAGCGGTTCGTGCAAATGCACTGTCTGCATGAATAATATCATAATAACTTATTTGAAACTTTATAAAATACAGGCTAAGTCAGCGATACTTAAAAATCTTAAAATAAGTGCTATAGTTATTTTGAACTGATACGTATTAGGTAATACTAAATCACTTCTGCACTAACCAATAATTAAAATGTTGGACACGAAGAACTATATAAATCGCACTTAGATTTCGTGTTAATGATAAGTTGGCAGTAATTAATTACTTTCACAACGCCGGTTCTAGTCTACCGGGTTGTTTAGCGTCGATACTTAATAATGTGTAGAAAAATAATGTTCTACTAATTTCGCGATATTAATTGTTGAGGTGCAGTAACTTATGTGGAAACTAGCAATTAATCGCTTCCATAGATAACATTATATCGCCCATTGTTAGCCACTAAGATCCTTGAAAGTATTTTAGAGAAGTTTAAGTTCATCTTCCTTTCGCCGTTGCGGCTGCGTTCAGCATGTTTCAATACTGTTCTTGGCCTAGTTTTCGAAAGATTTGTAATGAAATATGCATGAATGTAATTTATAAATGCATTGATATTAAATCTTTATAAGTGGTGACGTTATACGATATCTAAATGTTGGATATGTGAGACGATATTTTGGATATTGTGTTGAAATAAATTTTAACGCACGCAGCGTTACAAGAATGTTGTATACATAATCTTATTGCGGTTCAAGGAACGCAGTCTTCCCGCGAAAGATCATAGTTCATTCAAAAATGGTCTCTCTAATAATACTTGAGCTGGCAGACAATGCTGGATGGTAAATATCACTGGGCCAGCCACTAAAAGTACTGAAAATATACCTAGTTGGAACCCTTCCCGGTTACCTTTGGGATGCAAACGTAAATTGAAAGAGAATTCATCGATGATGAAGCTTCTGAAGTGCTTAATGAAAACGACTGCTCGGGATGTAATTGCGAGTTCAAGTACTCAGAAATTCCGCATTGAAGATCGCGGCAAAGCCTTCGTGATTTAAAAATATATTAGAATTCGTAGAGCCTTGATCTCATAAATAATTATGAGAGCTTTTTATGTTTCACCAAAGCTATAGAAATGATAGAATATCGAAATAAATTAATTCTTCAATGTGGAAAAAATTGGACTGATTAAATTATTTTTACTATCATAGCAAGGGCTCAATTTGTAGCTGGGTTTCAACGATGCTGCTTCCAATTGAACTTTTTAATATTCCTTGACCTAATGTTCATTACTTGATTTGTTGATGAAACTATTTTGCTGCAAATAGTCTTGGCTAATTAAAATGTCTTCGTAGATGTAACCCTGAGCGTGACTTGAATTAATTTAGCATCGGTATGATATTAACGGAATTCTAGCTCTCCAGTTGATATGGGTGTGAAGGTCATTGTAGCAATACGTCTGCGTGCAATGACAATAGTATAATTTGTTGCTGCGGTTAGGAACACTGCCAGGAACGGCTCTCATTACGTTCTGAGGCGATTCACCTCAGCGCGCGTGCAGTACAAACCGGTCCAATCTAATGCGGCGTAGTAAAACTAAATATTACTAAATTATGATTGATACATTAAAATCCCATTAGCAAACCTCTGGTAATAAACTCAACCCTAATCGTGTTCAATCATTTCTATAAATTGTGAGTTCTTATATCTCTACGAATACTAATCTGTTCCCGTTAGCGTATTATCAAAATTGTATTAATCGTTGCATAGTGAATAAATTATGTGAAAACGCCTGCGCCCTAATAATATTGGCTATATATTTATAGCGGCATACATTAGCCAGGCCATTAGCAGATGGACCGTGTCGTTAAGGTCTACGTATTGACCTGAAAGCTATTGTTAGAAACGTTAACTATACATTTTAAACTGACGGCTTTATATTTAAAACCTGTGGTTTACTTCTCTCTGACCTGAACTTATTTAATTTAGTTTCTTTACTTAGTACGTTTGTAGACAGTCTTATCAAAATATACTGACTCAGAGTTTGTCTGTCAAAGACTTCTCAGAGTTATTGTATCTTCTGTATGTATTTCCGTCCATCTTCAAGGTGTTTTTGTTTCTTTTCTGAGTCGCTCTTAGTTTATTTATAAAATAAATGTCTCTTAAAAAGCTTTCAATATTTAAAAACCTTTTAACTACATTTTGTAGCCAATAATGTGGTGTTACACACCTCAGGTTTATTTTTGACGTTACCCTTTGATAACACAGGTCAACAAATGAAAGATTTTTTTTGGTGCCGAGATCTTATTAGTAGTTTTGTGTTAAGTGTGCATTGGAAACACTAAAAATATTTTTTATCTTTTTTTCCTACGTGTAGTTTTGTGTCTACACTCTGTTTTTTAAATTTGCTCTAATTAGTACTTTCGGGAACACGGTTTTAAGTCTTATTAGTACCTTTCTATAAATATATCGATTTTGATATCATGTCTTCATCGCGAAGAAGTTGTCTAAACGATCCGAATGTGTTTTGTTACATTTGTGGGGAATATATAATCAAAAAGTTCAGGAAACCTATAACAGATTTTATAAAAAGTGCATATTTTTCGTACTTCAAGTCGCAAATTGTAGACGAAAAAAAGCCGTGGATACCTCAAAATGTTTGCAAAACGTGCTATGAACACTTGAGACAGTGGGTAAGAGGTAGAAGAAGCCGTATGAGGTTTGGGGTGCCTATGCAATGGAGAGAACAAAAAAATCACTTCGATGACTATTACTTCTGCTGTGTCAATTTGCCTGGTATTAATGTTAAAAAAATGACTTATCCAGACTTACAATCGGCTAGAAGACCTTTACCACATTCAGAAGAATTACCTGTTCCAACATTTTGTTCTAACCGTGAACCATCATTTGAAGAAACCTGTAGTAAAGTGTCTAGCGATAGTGATATTGAAGAAATAGCATCTACAGAGCCAAAACCTTTTACCCAAGAAGAACTAAACGATTTAATAAGGGACCTTGAACTACCTAAAGAATCTGCAGAGGTGTTGGCTTCTAGATTAAAAGAAAAAAACTTGTTGGCATCTAGTACAAAAGTGACTTTCTATCGTACAAGAGAGCAAAATTTGCTATCATTTTTTAATTCGGAAAATGATCTTGTTTTTTGTTCAGATGTGCAAGGCCTTCTTCTCAAAATGGGTCTTTCAGAATACCAACCAAATGAATGGCGTCTCTTCATGGACAGCTCTAAACGAAGCCTAAAGTGTGTTCTTTTACACAATGGCAACCAATACGGTTCTGTTCCCGTTGCTCATTCAACCAAATTAAAGGAAGAATATCAAAATATTGCATTTGTTCTCGAAAAAATCAAATTTAACGAACACAAATGGAGCATTTGTGTAGATCTAAAGATGGTTAACTTCTTATTAGGGCAACAAAGTGGATACACGAAATACCCATGTTTTTATTGTCTGTGGGATAGTCGTGCTAAGCATCAACACTGGACAAAAAAAGATTGGCCTGTACGTGAGACGTTAGAAGTGGGAAAGCAGAATGTAATAAATCCATCTTTGGTTACAAGAGATAAAATTATATTGCCTCCTTTGCACATTAAACTAGGTTTAATGAAACAATTTGTAAAAGCGTTAGATAAAAATGGGCAATGTTTTCTTTATATAACGAGAAAAATGCCTAGTCTAAGCATAGAAAAGATAAAAGCGGGTGTTTTTGATGGCCCACAGATAAGAATATTGATAAAAGATACTAATTTCTCAAGTTCAATGACCAGTTTGGAACAACTTGCGTGGAATTCGTTTGTTGAAGTTACTAAAAACTTTCTGGGAAATCACAAGTCAAGTAACCACTCCGAAATTGTAAATAACATGCTGGAGAATTTCAAAAACTTAGGATGTAACATGTCAATCAAAGTGCATTATCTCCACAGTCACCTTGATCAGTTTCCAGATAATCTAGGTTCGTATAGCGAAGAACAAGGGGAACGCTTTCACCAGGACCTAAAAACTATGGAGGAGAGGTACCAAGGCCGATGGGATCAGCATATGATGGCTGATTACTGCTGGGGGATGCAACGTGATTGTCCTGCTACACCTCATTCGCGAAAATCGCGTAAAAGAAAGTTTTTATGTACATAATAATTTAATAAATGTTTGATTTTGGTGTAAATATATATTTTTCTATTCAATTAAAAATCTAGAAAACTACACGTAGGAAATAAATATTTTTGCTATAAATGTAATCAGTATATGGCCCTAAATTAAAAAATTATTACAGCTTCTTGGCACCAAAACCACTGTTGACCTGTGTAATATTTTAGTCGGGACGCGGAAGCAAAGTTTGTAAATATGCATCCGCCCCAGCGGTTCACTTGTCGAGGGTACTGTTTGTTCACGTGAGTCACGTGTCACCGACCGCCAGCGTAACTCAACCCACAGTCAACCTAATGCGGCTTCTGGAGTTATGGTGAACTTTACCTTTTAAACGACACTTGTGTGCCTAATTACCAACATTCTGTCGGAAACGTTTCTTTTTTAAATGCCATGCGTTTTCAACCTTTACTTTGGCGCAAATGTTTAATTAATCACTTCTCTGAACATCATTTTCATATTTTTTACGATTGTATTAGTAAACCTTTCCAATATTAAGTACATAACATCGTCAACAAGACTTCTAGACTAAGAAGAAATACGTATATATAGTGACTAGAATATTGGCAATCAAAAGATAACGACACCGAATCGATCTCTCTACGAAATTGGAGTCAAACAGCGTCGGGAAAGTGAATTAATAGGGGAAAGTCTCTAAGGATTCGCGTGCTCACTTTCGTTACGTGCCGCCAATGTCTCGAGAAGGATCCGAACTGTACTTCTGACATACATAATCAGCCTATAATGTTGCCACTGCTGGGACACAGGCCTCCTCTGTGTGAGAGGGTGTGGGTCGTAATCCACCACGCGGGCCCAGTGCGGGTTGGTAGATGTCACATGTCTTCGAATTTTTGGTTCTAGGACATGCCGGTTTCCTCACGATGTTTTCCTTCACCGTTTTGAGAGCAGTGGTGATGAAATAATTTACACAAAGTAAAGCGCCTATTCTGGTTCGAACCTACGACCTACAACTCGTAAGTCGCGGCCGTTATCACTGGGCCACCACTGCTCCTACTACTACTATTTCTGACATATAGGTAAGAAAAAACACAATGATATAAAAATCCCTAATTAAATAACAACGCCTATACAAAAGGCATATAAGCAATTGATGAAATTGCAAATAGGCATTTGCAGTTTGAATTACATGATTGCTCACTGCATGGTTACTTGATTTAGATTTATAGTCGACTCTCAATAGATTTCATCAAGATGATTGTACAAATAATACAACTGGAGCCGTTTGTGAACTAGTGATTTTATGTGAATAATAATAACACGGCTCTTGCGGTACACTTGTTTTTCCTTATTCCTGACATTATTTTATGTTGTAAATACGAGTATTAAATGGGTAACCTGGAATTATTTTACATTGCGCAACTGTTTGCCACTGATACTTTAGTTACGAGGAATATTTTTGGTTTAGGAATACCCCAGATTTCCTCACGTATGCATTTTTTTTTTATGGATGGGAAATCATCAATTAACTTCTCCCGCTCTGCAGGCTTAGCATGACACTCTCTATTTCTTCGAAGAATAGACACGGCTCTTTCTATACAAAGTGACATTTCGTTTCTCAGTTTTTGACATCTCACCGTAGAAATCCTTCTACAATCTGTCATCTTGTCTTTCGTTTGTAACGATCTTTGTCTAGGTCCTTTTTTATGTAGAAGGATTTCTACGGTGGGATGTCAAAAAAGGAGAAACGAAATGTCACTTTGTATGGAAAGAGCCGTGTCTATTCTTCGAAGAAATAGAGAGTGTCATGCTAAGCCTGCTGGTCGGAGCGGGAGGGTGTGTCAGACTCTTATTGACTAAAACCCACCCGTCTTCCTTCCTGTTGCATGTGTTGCGGGGGCCTCGGTGACCCTTTAGTACCTTCCCGCGACCCCAGCAGACGTATGCATGAATCGGCATTATTTACTGAATATTATTACATTCTATGCTTCAACGTCTTGCGTGATTTATTAAAAGTTTCTACTGTAGGCACGGTGTTTCATTTCATAAATGTAACTTAAGGCTCCTACATACTGGCGCGACTTGTCGCGCGACGCGTCGCGACACAAAGGCACCGCTTGTAGCGCTACACGTGGTGTCTTTGTGTCGCGTCGCGCCAGTATGTAGAAGCCTTTAAAGTTCATTGATTTGTTTTAGTAATTAACTATAAATAGTTTGTAACACGAGGAACTTATCCCATATGTGCTTCTCATTTGTCGAGATCTATTTTAAACATAGAGTAATTAGGCACATGGGGGAACTGACGTCATATTCATGAACAATTCGTAACAACCAAGCTCAAAGTATTCCCCTGATTGATCCTTATGTATTGCTCAATCTTTGGGTCAAGTATCAATAAATTCAATAGCTATTAAAGCTATACAGGTTTGATTTATCAATGTCGGAACCCAGATCGATGTTTTGGGGCGGGCGGCTCCCTTTTCGCCGACTCTCATTGATCACAGTTGTTAAATTGTGATTCAATCATGCTACGTCGCTTCATATTAACGAACTAAACATTCGTTATTTATCATTACAGACCACTTCAGATGAATTTGTTTTATTTAAACAATCTTACTAATGGTTAATGAAATCTATACAGGTTTGATTTATCAATGTCGGAACCCAGATCGATGGGCTCACCCTTTTCACCGACTCCCATTGATCACAGTTGTTAAATTCTGTTTAAATCATGCTACGTCGCTTTATATTGACGAACTAAACATTCGTTATCTTATTACAGACCACTTCAGGGGCCCTACCATCAACATTAAAAAAACTTGCCAAGTACATGACAGGTCAACTTAGCAGGTTAACCTGACAGGTTTTCTAGTTGTACCATAAGCATTTCCGACTGACCTGCAATGTATCAACTTCAGACCTGCTACGTTATCGCTGGCCGGTACGCCATATTATAAACAAACGTTCGGAAATACTTTATCGCAATATTACCGGTTTTACGGTTTTAATGAAGTAGATCAAATTAATTTAATAACAGTTTATAATGATCAGAAGAATTCTAAAAAACTATGTTTCGTAGCAAAAAATCTTATTTAACACGATTAGGACGTTCAAGACCCTTTTAGATACTTAAGGAACGGTAAGGTACCTACTTGAAAATCTTACCAAAGTTATTGCTATTTTCGAACGAAAACAATTTGTTAAGTGTCAAATATATTGTCAACACCACAAAACTGTACGAGGTCATTTGTGATTGTACTGTATTTAATTGTTCTTATGATAATTAGTGCGATAAATAGATTTATTATTTTAGTACAAACCTTAACCTCTATCGACAAATCTATTGATTTTGTGGTGCGTGGCATGAAAGTTCGTAGCTCATTGCAAAGCTCAAGTAATAGTTCTTTGGTGAGCCTATACCGTTTGACAAACATGCCATCCTGCAAGTCAAAGGGTTTTATCATGCGTCTCATAACATGCCTTTGGATTTTAGCCATATGTTTTACACTGTTTGTATCATCAACTTCCTCAAGAAACTCAAAAATTTAATTTAGGTCCATCATCTAAAATAAACGGCAAAGAGATTGTTTTGTGTGTTGTCTATAATGTTAAATAATGCCGCAATAGTATTGTATTCACAAATTAACACGTCCTTCCGTTGTTTATTTTAAATTAAGGAAAACAGTTCAATAAAAGTTAGTTTTACACGGCTGCTTAATATGACTGCAGGGCAGTTCAGTTTTCAAGTGTTTACATGTCAAAAAGGACTTGATGTTACAGCATAAGGCAGGTCAGAGCAATGAAATGGTGTCACGTGACTACTGACCGGCTTTGGTCACGTGATCGCTGGCTCGCCTGTTATTTGACGTGTTCATAGTACAAAATAGCCCGACAGTTCACTTTACGTCGAAAATTGACCTGCTATAAGAGTTCATGGTAGGCCCCCAGATGAATTTGTTTCATTTAAGCAATATAACTAATGGTTAATGAAATCGCATTTTAAAGGCAAATCATTCGATACGCCTCTTGTGGAATCGTAGCATGATTCGTCTTTAGATCGTTACATTAGATGTTTTAAAATCATAGAAAGTTAATCTGTGACTAAATAAATGTTATATAATACCGCGGACCGGGGTCACACTTTCGTAGAGTTCAATTGTTTATAATAACGGATATGGCTCACTCGGGTCTGTTATTACCAAAATGATTATATTTATCTCTTCATGTAACTGTGACTAAATCAGTTTATATAACCTTTGAACATGAAATAGAATGTTCAAATTATTATATATATAAATTACTAACATGATGTAACATTTCATTTTTATTTCTATTTATATTGTTTGTGTCTTAGTCTTAAGTAAGTGGGCAAAATTGCAATGCTGTCGTCTTGTAATTTTATTTTCTTTAAAATCTTAAGTTGAAGAAGTATTTTGCCATAATTTGTAAATTCTAGAGCCTTTATTAGGGTTCCGTACCCAAAGGGTAAAACGGGACTCTATTACTAAGACTCCGCTGTCCGTCTGTCACCAGGCTTCTCACGAACCGTGATAGTTAGACAGTTGAAATTGTCACATATGATGTATTTCTGTTGTCGCTATAACAACAAATACGAAAAAACAGAATAAAATAAAATAAATATTTAAGGGGGCTCCCAATGCTCCCATACAACAGACATGATTTTTTTGCCGTTTTTTTTTTTATTGTGAATGGTAGGGAACCTTTCGTGCGCGAGTCTGACTCGCACTTGGCCGGTTTTGTTTTATTATTATTATGTATTGTGCTATCACCTATTTCTGAGATTGCTGTTTATCCTGTAATTGGCGACTGTGTAAGTCTATTACTTATGATATATTATATACAGAAGCTCATCATACAAAACCGGTAGAGTAGAGATAGGCCATACAGTTAAATAACAATGTAATATACATTGTTATTTACAGCCAAGAACAGCTTATGTTCAAAACAGAAAACCACAATGTTACATTTTTAAAAAGCACATTGAATTTACCAATAGTTAAATGAATTGCCGTCAAAACATCAGTGAATCATTTCAGTTTTGAGTCATATCCATTACAATGAAACTTATGCACACATAGGATTTGTTTTCACAAAGCGTCATTTTATGACGTGCGTATTTAAAGTCAGACCACGTGTTGTCGCTATTTCTTCACAATTGCTGCAACACCAGGGTATTCGTGTCCCCAGCTATTTATACGGCGCGAGACTTAATCGCCATCCATTACGGGCTCAGCTCACATCGCATCCAAATGAGCCGACGCAGTAACAAATCTTCGAGATCACGATGTCATGTGGACTTAGACCTACAATTTAGAGCTTCGGATCTTCTCATAGAAACCCTGTAACAAACAATTCCTATTGATTTAGACCGAAATCCGTTCAATACGTCTGGACGAGATACTTAATTCTTTTGATCGAATACATAATCAGCCTATAATGTTCCCACTGCTGGGACACAGGCCGAATCGAATGATCGAATGCCCGTCTGTAATTAGTATTTGCTGGCAACGCTGGGGGTTCTCGGTCTTTTCAATTTGTACGATTATCTTAAAACGTTACAGTCTAGAACAGGAACCCATCCAAGAAAGCACAAACACATGTATAGGTACTTACTAAGCGAATATATAATCAGCCTATAATGTTCCCACTGCTGGGACACAGGCCACCTCTCTTCGACAGGGAGTGGGCTGTAATCTACCACGCGGGCCCAGTGCGGGTTGGTAGATGTCACATGTCTTCGAATTTTTTGTTCTAGGACATGCCGGTTTCCTCACAATTTTTTCCTTCACCGTTTTGAGAGCAGTGGTGATGAAATTATTTATACAAAGTAAAGCCTACCTGGCTTCGAACCCACGACCTGCAACTCGTAAGTCGGAGCCGTTACCACTGGGCCACCACTGCTCTAGGCGCGAATGCACTAAGCGAATAATTAATGTAAATTAACTATTAAAATAAAATTGGCAATCTGAAATGAACAGGCGTTAATGTGCCAATGTAACCCGTAGCGAATTGATAGCATTCACTTTTTATGATATGACACCGGTGAAAGGTTCATTTGTAAATATCTTGGCGAAAGTTAATAAGAGGAAGTGTTGCGAGATTGATTAGTAGTAAAAGCAGTAATTTTCACTAAAACATGCTGAATTTCATAAGTAAAAAAAAAAAAACATTTGCAGTCCTGAGGACTATCGACATATGTAGAAACTTAAAACTGTGAAATAACAGTGTATTTTTTTGAATTTTTAACAGTTTAATTTAGGATATAAAAATAAATTCATAATGTATAAATTAAAATTATTATTTAATCATTAAAATATATTATGTTTCACTGATGGCCAAGCGCAACACGTCATACAGGGAAAGGCAAATGTCGCGCCCTCTCGCCCCTAGCCGCCGCAGGAGACGCGCTGGGTGTCGGGAATCCCCGGGATTCCCGACACCCAGCGCATCCCAGATTTCCAGCCACCGTAGGCGCGAGCTTGCGGACGGAGAGCAATGGGTAGCTCGCCGTCCGATAAGGACCAGGCTCGGGTTGACGGTGCGTTGTGTTCTAGAGATGGGTAACTCATGAGTGATAGATACAAAAGATATGAATCATTCCGTTTCCATCAATCACTCTTTGTATCCGTTCACATCCGAATGTATCACTGTATCTCTAGTTCTCTACAACTCATTCACTCACAGTGTCTTGATCTATCTGTGTCGCGAACTCGAACTCGCAAGTTGACTCATAAACAAAATTATTATTTTGATTTGACTGTTCGACCAACTTAACTATGCAATTATTGGTGGCGCTGTTCGTCACCAAAACTACAAAAGATAATTAAAAACCGATCTAGGTCCCATTCAAAATGTTAGTTCCAAAAACGTCAATTTCACAGATAAGTTTGTTAAAATGTACCTCGGCTGGGACGGCCGGCCACTCCGAGACCAATTCAAGGAAGATATCGGAAAGTCCAGACATCTCTTTCGCACCTCGCTATTTAGAATGTTCTGTCTCGCTTTCGCAAGACGGAGATAGTGAGTTGGCGAACCGCGCTGAGTGAGTGAGCAAATGTGCTGTGAATCGTGCGCGCGAGCGTGAGCTACTGATAGTACTGATACATATGGATATAAAGATACAAAAGAGTGATACATATCCCAGTGATCGAAAGATACATTTCAATCTTTTCTTTTTAGTGATACAATTTGCCCATGTCTATTGTGTTCCACTCGCGCCTCAAAGAGATGTCAGCACAAGTGTTAGGGGTCCACTAGGGCCGATGCGTGCCGGGGTCGCGTGGAAGTACAAAAGGGTTACCGGCAACACAGGTAACGGAAGGAACACGGGTGGGTTTTAGTCAGTAAGAGTCTGACACACCCTCCCGCTCCACCCAGAGCGGGAGAAAATATTTGATAATTTCCCACCCAAAAAAATAATACTCATAGCTATACATTTTGTAACACAGTATAGATATACTGTGTTACAAATGTATAGCAATGAGTATTATTTTTTTACACACACACACACACACAGTATATACAGATGTATATCGTCGGTGATATTCTGAAACCGCGGATTTACAAAAGTAGCAAAATCGAGATTTCGGATTTACTAATTCATTGATACATATTTTACATAATTAATGCCTACAATATTAAGAGGAATATGTCAATTTAAAAGTTTAAACAATAGAAAGTCAAGTGGTTTAGTAAATATTACGTTTTCCCTCGTTCTTGTATAATTCACTGCACCTAGCTTACGCGGTTTTAAACACTGTTAGTTCCGCGGTTTCAGAATATCACTGACGATATACTGTTATCATTAGCATGTCGGTGACGCGAATCCATAAGTTATTCCCCTAGCAAACATCGCTCAACGCGCCTAAAGAAGTTTTCACTTCAACTAACAGTTTTTGAATGATCAAACATTCAATCATCAATATCTTGTTGCAATGCTGGGTGCATCACCGCTTCATTCCATATTATTTACCACCAATGCAAAATGGTGATCTGAAAATAATTATTTGATAAAACCATCTGGTTATCAGTATCTGTCACTTCCTTTGGGCAACAGCAGTTCCTACTCAGAATCTCCAATTTTCAATTATTATTGTGTCGCATAAATTGGAATGAATCACGACACGATACGTGTGGTGTCATTGTTTGGTTAGGTCACTTGTTTGTGATTTATCCTTATACAAGGCAGAACTTATGTCAGTAACCCGACTCGTTATTTTGTAATTGAATGATTGAGTTTAACTAAATAATGTTTATTTTCGGACTATTGAAAACCGTAACTAAAAAAAAATGTCTACGTCCACCGTGAACGCTCAATAAAAGTCGTCAGAGACGTTCACTCTAGCTCTTAAAGCCTTTCATACAAAATGCGGCTTTGGTGCATCCGGCTTTTTTCCTACTTGTAGGAATTCAGTCACCTGCTACATTTGCAGGGCAAAAACCCGTCTAGACGGCATTAAGCCAGAGTGCGGGCCTACACTTGGAAACGCTGTATAGAGAATCAAATTATTGTCGATCTCATTATTTCTCCCCATAGAAGCATTCCGCATTCTGTTATAAATGTACCAACTAAGGGTAACATCTAAATAAGCTTGCCTTACAATAACCTTTTTAGGAGCAGGTGACCTTTGTTTTTGCGGCTAGAACACTAATTTATTCTGGTTGTTGGTTTAGGAATGCTCGTCGTCTTGTAAAGCTAATGTAAATTGCAATTCTATAAACGTCTTCAGCAGATAATTGTTTACTTCATTTCTCCATTGTCCAAGGTTCATTATCATTACGCTCTATTATCCGAACTTTGATCTCGTACCCATGTACGTATATTTTAACTATTTTAGGTACTCATTATAACAAACATTTTAAGCTAATCAGCAAAATAATAAATTACGGCAGCACTACATCAGTATTTTGATAGTCAAGAGCTCTCGGTGTAATTATGGTAGACGCATCAAACACTACAGCCAATTATCAGATAATTTCATAATATAATATTCGGTGTGTAGATTAAATTAGTCTGTAAGTAGCCATTAGTAGATTAATGGTGTCTAAAGTGTTAGCCGAGCACACTGGCTAAACCATACTTTGGTAAATTTTAGTACTTACTCGAAATTTTGCTCCCTGTGAGCTTATTTCATCGTCTAGACAAGGAAGGCCGGTATCATGTCTCCTAGGGGAATAGGTAGCGGACCGCAAATAATGTTAGCGTTGCCAGACCGTGGCGACAAGCGGCCATTGTGTGCTTGTTGGAGCTTCTATTATGGCGTATTCACTGGTCCTCTTGGAGACTGCGGGCTACGCCTGCCTATTGATAAGTCCTCTGTTGTTACTTTTATTAGATATCAGAATATCTGATTAGTCACCTCTAGTGAAATGATAAAAACTAGTCAACTTCTCTTGTGATTATGAAAATGTAATTTCCGTATCCCTTGAAATTTTCAAAGAACTCTCTCACTACACAGGACTCTCTCACTACAGGATGTGGAATGCTGCTCTAGTGCTGATGCCTTATTGTTGATAATTGCTGGAACAATGCAGTCACAGTAAAAACAATACGTCGGAATCATAACAGAAACCGTAGTAATACGGATGCAAACCGTGGCTTAGTTTCAATCATAGACGCGTCAGTAAGTTCCTTGCATAATCAGCCTACAATGTTCCTACTGCTGGGACTCAGGCCTGCTCTCTTCGAGAGGGAGTGGGCTGCAATCTACCACGCGGGCCCAGAGCGGGTTGTTAGATGTCACATGCCTTCGAAATTTTAGTTCTAGGATAAGTATGCCGATTTCCTCACGATGTTTTCCTTCACTGTTTTGAAAGCCAGTGCTTTCATCACTACGATGAAATTATTTACACAAAGTAAAGCGTCTGCCTGGGTTCGAACTTACGACCTACAACTCGAAGTCGGGGTCGTTACTACTGAGCCACCACTGCTCCGAGTAAGACCTTGGCTTGAAATTGAATGTCTCGATTATTGCTAATATAATGTTAATATATTATATTGCTAATACTTGATCGAACAAAGAAATATTATCGATTCACATGAAAATTCTATACATAGAACAGAAAGTGCTAGTGCATGCAGACGGCATAATTCAAGGTCGTAGAAAACAAAATATCAAGCACCATACATCTAAATTGCATGCTCACGACAACAAAGCAGTTCCCCGAAAGGTACAGGGTTGTACAGGAAAATAACCATGCAAACGCGAAGAACTAACGAAACTAGCTACCTACTCTCGGTCATTGTTCCCTGTTCGTTTGTCTTTGTGATTTTCAACTGGGCTCGCGTTTGTTCTGGCTCGTGGAGGTAATAAGTAGCTGGTTATTATTCCTTTGCATTTTGTAATTAATCCTCATAGTGTGCTGCACAAGTTCATTTGTGTGATATTCTGAACAGGCTAAAGAAGAATTATTGGATGACATGATATTACTCAAAGTGGTTTGTTGCCTCTTCTAATTTAATTAAATAATTACCTAAATAGCTTTTTGGCAAAATTTTCGACCATTCATCAGATTAAAACATCATGAAAGTTCATGATATTACTCAAAGTGGTTTGTTGCCTCTTCTAATTTAATTAAATAATTACCTAAATAGCTTTTTGCCAAAATTTTCGACCATTCATCAGATTAAAACATGAAAGTTCCGGATTTCGTGAGTGCCTGTAGGCACTCACGAAATCCGGAACTTTCATCTTGTCACATTCTGGGATTACGTTTCTATGATTAAAGGCTCCTACATACTGGCGCGACGCGTCGCGCGACAAGTCGCGCCAGTATGTAGGAGCCTTAAAACTTCGAACTCCCAATTTCTGAGTACCTAAACCTAACCTAACCTATTATTTAGGGTTTACTTCATATTGGGGGTAAAGGATAGCAGTGGTTTTGATTGTTCATTTTAAAAGGTAATCAACAACAGCTATGATGTCTTAATATGTAGTTATGAAATATTGTAAGTAGTCGAGAATTCGACAGACAAAGCAAATGTAACACTTGACTGGGTGTAAAAAAGATTTCAAGGAAAATACCTTGACTCTCGAATCGATATTGCACAGTGAAATAAAAGAAGTAAGGATAATGACGCGTGTAATATGCAAATAACGTCAGAAGGCCTCGTATTTGCGATACGAGCGGGCTCGTATTCTTCTGAATCTAACACCACGCTGCGCTTGCGGCTGCAACATAGAATGCGCTGCGTCTTGCGGTTCGCCTTGTGGTCGCCGGTCGCCTCTCACACCCGCCACTGACACCAAAGCTTTTATTTAATACATGATCTACTATAGGAATGCCTAAGGAATTGAAAGGCTCAGTCGGATCTGTCGCCTGACCTAAAATCGGATTAAAAAAAATTACGAATTCGCCCATTCTCTATTTATTTTAATTAAAAATATCTAATAATAATAATATTTTTTTATTTGCCGTAAAAATACAGATACCTAGGTGATTAATTATGAAATACATCTGGTTCTATGTTAAAATCTGTACTCAAGTATTATAACTGTCTCTTAAACTAGGTAAACCTGTATCTTAAGAGACAGAAAATTGGCAGGATCTTGAATTAAAGTTTTATGCTAATACATAAACTATTTATTTATTCTCAAACATAAATCAATATCTGATGAACTAGGTCGTCTGTAACTACTCAAACTAGTAGAGTATAGAGTAGTCTTGCGCATAATAGTCCGCGACCTGGAGCGCTCAGTTTAGTTCGCAGCTCCTTAGCGAACTAGGTCGTTCTTTTAGCTCCTCAGCTCCCGTGTCGATCCAGAGAAAGGCAGAATATAAGGATAAGTAAAAACCTAAATATGTATGAAATCGGTTTATACCCCAATGAACCTTCATTTTCTTTGTTACAGCAACTCAAAGATGAGCTCGGTGAAGTGGTCGCGGAGCTGGAGGCTCTGGATGGGCAGGAGGAGTGTAAGCAAAACAGTAAAGCCAAGCAAATGAGTATAGGGAGGAAGAAATTCAACATGGATCCCAAGAAAGGTGAGCAAAAACAAATACATACGTTCTAGAGAGAGTCTGACAAGCCCGCTTGATTAAGGGTCGGGTAATCGCCGTTGACCTTCGCTATACAAGTGTGAGTCGCCGCGTAGGGCTCACGCCGCGCCGCCGTTAGGTTTCATAGGGAATATTTATTTTTAGCATCGAAAATATGAATATTTGAAAAATCACAGACAGAATTATAGATAGTAAAATACTCTGTCTATTCATACAAAACAAAAAATATGACAATAACTTAAGTAGTTTGAAAGTAATATCATTTTTTATGCTTTGGGTAGACATTATTTCCTGAATTTATTTCATAAAGTATTTTACTACGATCCTTAAATATTTATGTATAGAATTGATGTGTATGCGTTCTAGTTTAATAACATATTTTTGCATTATATGAAGGCGTAATAACAGATTTAAAAGTCACTAAAATCATATATCTGCGCCTTAAGGGCCGTAGCCCGTAATACCTGCTCCGTGTGTCTCACAAAAACTAGCAGCATAGCCGTTCGTTTCAATTACTGGAATAGAGAAAGTATCGAGTAGGTTTTTTATATGAACACCGATTCTGGCCTTTCTTAGTATAAATCGGTCACATTGGGTTGGGACCTTTTTTCTCATTTAGCTCTTATATACAATATGTGGATATTATACGTAATTATGAGGTCGTGGAATGAAATAACTGTCTGACGACAAATTGTGACGCTGCGGTTTTATTAAAAACATTTAACTTTTCGGTTGCTGAATTTATTTCTGTGCTTACTCAAGATATATAAGTAGTAAAATACATAAGGTCTTGTAAAGGACACAGATATACTATAGTAAAAGAAGTTTTAAATGTAAATGAGAGAACAGTAAAAGACTCAGATATAGTTCTAGACTTCGTTAACACTTAACGGTCCAGACACTTTTATTGTATGTGTTGGCATTTTTATATGGTAGACAATGCATTATGTTTTTTGGCTTACCATCAAGGTTTCACAATCCCCAATGCAGATAATTTTGCTTTGCTAAATGTTATGGGATTGAGCTACTGCGTTGAATTAGATACGGGAACAATTATGCCGGAATTAAAACATGAAGCAAGTAAGGAGCTTTTAATGTGGTTCTTATCATTAAAATAATGATGGTAAAATGAGTAGAATTCTTGTTACAATGCTATTCGATGCGGCAGGTGCGGCGTTCCCACGGCCGGTCGAACGACATATTCTGCAAATTGTTCTATTCCTGCACTTTTACACCTGTCCAACGGACAACTCCCGAGTTTTATAGATTACTGTCGTAAATTAGATAAATAAATGTCCTGCGAATAAACTAACAATAGCATTTTAATTGTCTTTGTTAGGAACCTTGCTGACTGAACCTTCTTCTGACTTTTTTGTGATCACACAGTAATTTTAAATTAGTCAAGTGCTAATAACTCAAAAGTTGTATATGTTTGCGATATGTCATTTTAAACAAGTCTTTCATTAGTTGCCAATTATATCGTGCGCATATTGTCCTTGAAAAACCCATTATAGCACATTCTTGTTTAAAATAGCTGCGTCACTTCGATATCTTCCACTACATTAGTATCGGAACTAATCGCATCTTCCGATATTTTAAAAGTATATTCTTCAAAAAATCTTCTCCAGATATATTTATAATACCTCATACCAAAATGGCGTTATAAGACCTTGATCCGCTTTCATCTTGGCAGGGTGAATGTTTGTGCAGTTAATCGATATCCAAACAAGAACCTTTTCAAAACTCGCGTGTTTCTTTCATAGCTGCTTTCCAATTTTCTTCGTTTTTATCAGTGACAAAATCTTCCAGTATATCACTGAACAATTTGGAGATTTCGAAGAGTAGGTGGCTGAAGAGTTTAGCTCTTTCTACTTAGTGTTAGTTTATGTTATGCCTCATTGCGTTCTCGTGATCATGTCTACTAAACACTCAGATATACTACAACGTTAGATGTAATCGGTTACAGTAGTCGCCATCCTGTAATTAACTCTGGTAGGTGGACTTGATATAGGTTAGTTTTCTGCAAGTAACGGTACAAATTACCGCGATCAAGAATGCTTTTGATATGGTAATAAATCATCTGCCCGCATTAGAGGGAAATTAAGAGTTTTTTTTACCCGACTGCCTCAGGAGGGTAAAAAGCGGTATGTGGTATGTATGTATGTATGTATGTATGTATGTATGTACGTATGTATGTCTATTTCTTTGGCACGCTATGTAGCCTAAACGGCTTGATGGATTTTAACATATGAGGTGTCCTTAGATTCGTCTTAATTGTGGGAGTGACATAGGCTATATAATATTTATAAATTGCATCTGCAAATACAAAAAAAGAGGGAAGTTTTTTTTTTTTTTATTAATTACAACAATATTGGTATCAAATAAAATATTACGGTAATGAGTAATTTTCAAATACATATATTTATAAAACTAAAAAGTTTGAAATAAAAAAAAATATTTAAAAACAACAAGCATTATAATCTATATAATTTTGGTCTTGCAGGCGGGGACAGTCAAATAACCTGAAATATGGTGTAACTTTTGATTGTTCCTCCACCCCCCCCCTCCCCCCGCCTGCGATACCAAAATTCTATAGAATGCCCTTTTCGGTTATGTGGTTTTGCAGTCGGGTTTTTTGTTTTTTAAATAATTTATTTTATATAAGACCATGTCTTGGCTTGGCGTTAACTCACTCAGCATTTTTTAATAAAGCGGAGCCTTATTATTAATTAATGCGAAAATCTTTTTTCATGTTTAGCTTGTAAGATACTTCAGCCAGTGTTCCAGTACTAATTAGGTCATGTTGACAGTAACAACTAGCTTCACGAGAGGTTAGATGTAAGACACGATGTCTTCTGAATGCATGCTCCAAGCTCGGCAGACGCTCGAGCACTCCTATTCTCAAGAGCAGGCGTAATGGGATGTAGTCGTATACAGAACCTGGTTGCATGAATTGCTAATGACGTCATCTTGTGAATAGGGACTATTAGGGACACGACTTTATACGACAGCCATTATCCTTTTGCAAATAATGCTTGAACTGTAGGAAAGGTGTCAATCAAACCTTATCGAATTTTTCATCGTTCGCTGTTATTATTTATTTATGTATTTGTGCAGAATTTATTACCTTAAGTATAGGTACTGCTGGCTTTACAATATAAGTCACCCGTACTAGTTGATAATGTATTACAGTGGGTTATGGGATGATATTGCGATCAGTCAGGGATTTACAACAATTAAGTTTATTGGTGAAAATCTCCATTGCATTTAAATTATAGTTAGCAAATAACAATTGTATATGTTTGTGGTTCCGTACGTCCGAATGAGAAAACGGATCACTCGTGTGTCTGTCTGTTGGTCTGTCTGCCCATCTGTCACGGCCAATTTGCTCCGAAAATAATGGACTGGTTGAAATTTGTTATACATAATATGAATTTCTGTGACCCAAACACCGTCTGTGTTTGGGTCACAGAAATGAAAAAATGTAACGTAAATAAATGAATTTTGAATGTGGGGGTCACTTTTCAGGAACAAATTAGAAAATTTTAAAATAACATTTTCAAAATGTACCATTATGACACATTAAATTAGAGGGCTTTTTGTAAGGGTCTCAAATATATTTCTTTAAATAATTTTAAAATAAATAGTTTTGAAGTTATTTAAGAAAATAGATGAAAATTGACCTTATCTCCGAAACTACCTACTTTTTGAAACAACATTAAGAAAAAAAAAATTACAGAATATAGTTCTATACTTATAGATTACATGAAAACCTATACCTATGAAGTCTATCAACTTAAAATAACATGGTAGTTCTCTTAATATTGTGCGTACAAACTTACATTTGCAGTTGGAATGTTTGAGAAAACATGTTTTTCAACTACAATGTCAAGTTTGTTCTTGGGATAAATTCATCGCAACTACGGAACCCTTTATTGTGCTCAGTCCGACATTTGACCGGTTTTGTGCAGTACCGTTTGTTTATAATTCAAAGCATTTTGTGACCGGCTTTACGCGGTAACATTATTTCTGCGCGGTAAGCTGGCTTCGCATCAGGATTAGCCATGCTGGATTACGGCGACATTACGGTAAAGGGTAATCACTCTTTCAGAATCATAAATGTGTTTACTATTTGTAGAAAAACTTAATAGCTTTATAATAGTGCTTCCGCACTACCTACGTGATTAGATGAAGGAGTAACTGCAATAAAACTAGGCAAATTCGAACTAAATAACATCAAGAGAGATAGATATACTTAAGTATATAACAAAATAACTATCTGATGATTACCTGCGATGCGGAATCTGCAATGTCTCTCTGTTTGAACAATAACTCGGCATTAATTGCAGCTGAATGGATTTACTAAGTAATATTTCTCAATATTTGCTGCCAACTCCAAGAATCCGTAACAACTGACCGTTTGTAGAATTCGTTGTAACTACACTTGAGAGCAATAAAATCGCACACATTGACTTTTTGTTGTTAAAGCAGTTTTTTTCATGAATGTGAATACATATTAAAATAAAACTTACACTATTTGAATGTTTACTTCAGTAACTTTCTAATGATATCAAATACAGTGTAAAAAAAATACCCATAGGGGGTTTTAGGGCACAAAACCCAACATACGGATAAAATTACCCAATTTCGCTTAAGAAAGAATAAAAATAAAACTCAAAATGCTTGATCAAATTGTTTTTTAATAAGGTGTATTCCCTCCCCAGCCTTGATTGTAATCAAGGCTAGGGGAGGGAATACACCTATACTAATTTCACCATGAAATCTTGTGGTATGGCGTTCCACTCCTCTTCAATGGCAAGTTGAAGCTCTTGGAGGCGCGTAAGAGCAGGGCTTCTTGTTAGCTCATCCCAGACATGCTCAATCGGATTGAGATCAGGACTACGAGCTGGCCACTCCATCGCGGTGATTCCAACGTCTTCCATGTAGTCGCAAACTGTTCTAGCGACATGCGGTCTGGCGTTGTCGTGAATTAAGTGAAAATCTTCTCCCATAAGCCACGCAAGCGGCCTCACATGTTCTTCGAGCACTTCTTCGACGTATCGTGCAGCCGTCAAACTTCTCGATCTCGGGCCGGTAATCGCCGTAGTGATGAATACAATGTCAGTTTTAGTGTCCAACATTATGCCACCCCAAAACATACACGATCCACCTCCAAAAGCCACACGTTCGCTTATGCAGCATTGTGAAAATCGCTCTGATGACCTTCTGTAGACCCTAGAGCGTCCATCATGACCATGTAAAGTCATTCTGCACTCATCAGAGAACATAACAGCCCGCCATTGGTCATACGTCCAATTTAAATGTTCCCTAGCAAATTGTAGCCGGGCTTGTCGGTGAGCTGTGGTCAATTTGGGACCATTTGCTGGGCGATGTGAAGTCATTCCTGCTTCACCTAGTCTTCTTCGAACTGTCCACCGACTTATACTGACATTGCGAACTTCTCGAAGCTGTTGTCCCAGTTGAACCGCGTTCAGTTGCCGATTTCTCAAAGAGCTTGTCACAAGAAAGCGGTCGCCACGCTCTGATGTTGTGCGTCGCCGACCAGATCCTGATCGCCGAATGTAGCCACCGGTCTCTTGGAACCTCTGGTATACACGACGAACAGAGTAGTGGCTCAAATTTAGCCGTCGAGCAACTTCACTTTGGTTATGGCCTGCTTCGAGCAAGGCAATAACTTGAGCGGCTTCTGCGGGCGTGGTATCCATATTTTTCCAGTAAATCCGTATGCTTCCAGTAGAAATGTTATCACGTTGACCTTCGGTATGCAACTGATTAAAAAATCCAATAAACCGACCTTTTTATACCTGCGGCTAAGGGTGCAAGTAGTGACAACGCAAACGCGTGAATTTGGGGAATTCGGTGTACGGTCGGTTTTTGTAAGTTACGTGAAGTTCAATGATTTTAATTTTATGTTTTTGTAAAGCTAAGCTTGTATGCTTTAATTTTGTCTAATGATTTTTACTCAATATCTTTAGATTTTAGAAAACAATCAGTAATAAACCAAATTACAAGGGTTGTGCGATTTTATTGCTCTCAAGTGTATAATATAAGTCAGTATTGCACAGTTAAATAATATTCTTGAAACTGTAATGACTTTGAAAATGTAGGGTCCATATAATTTATAAAGTGCTATAGTACGAGGGCTGCACTAAAAGTATCGGGAATTGAATATTTCCACTGTTCCTGTCATATTAAAATCTTTTTAATTGAAAACTCTTTGGTTTTAAAAATCGTATACCATTTATTTATTTAAAAAAAGATTCTCGGTCTTGTCACAAGGTTTTGTCAAACTTGTTTAGTTGTTGAGAAAATGGAATTGACTCGAGAAAATTCAAGAGCGATGATTTATTATGACTTTCGAAGTGGTTTAACACAAAAACAGTGTGTTGACCGGATGATTTCTGCATTTGGTGATGAAGCCCCAGCCAAAACCTCAATTTATCGCTGGTTTGCTGAATTTCAACGTGGACGTGTCAAGCTCAGTGATGATCCCCGTCAAGGTCGTCCAAAAACTGCAGTCACCCAAGAAAACGTTGATGCTGTGCGTAAGCTGATTGAGGAAGATCGACATATGACATACCGCGAAATTCACGCAACTTTAGACATTGGCATGAGTCAAATACAAATAATCTTGCATGAACAATTAGGTGTAAAAAAGTTGTTTTCCCGATGGATACCGCATTCGCTCTGTGAAGAGGAAAAAACGGCTCGCGTTACTTGGTGCGTCAGAACTCTCGAAAGATTCCACGCAGGATCCTCAAATGTTGTATACAACATCGTATCAGGTGACGAATCCTGGATATACGCGTACGAACCCGAAACAAAAAACCAGTCACGAGTTTGGGTGTTCGAAAATGAGTTAAAGCCAACAAAAGTTGTTCGTTCACGGAGTGTTGCAAAAAAAATGGTGGCCACGTTTGTCTCCAAAACCGGCCATGTTACGACTATTCCTCTTGAGGGACAAAGAACGGTTAATGCAGAATGGTATGCTAGCATTTGTTTTCCACAGGTCGTTTCTGAACTCCGTAAAGAGAACTGCAACCGCCGCATCATCCTCCATCACGACAATGCGAGTTCTCACACCGCGCACAGAACAAAAGAGTTTTTAGAGCAAGAAAACAGAATTATTAGACCATCCGCCGTACAGACTCGACCTAAGCCCTAATGATTTCTATACTTTCCCTAAAATAAAGAATAAATTGCGTGGACAGAGATTTTCATCACCTGAAGAAGCTGTGGACGCCTACAAAACGGCCATTTTGGAGACCCCAACTTCGAATGGAATGGTTGCTAAAATTATTGGTTCCATCGTATGGAAAAATGTGTCAAATTTCGCGGAGAATACTTCGAAAAGCAATAAATATTGTACATTTTTAAATAGTAATGTTGTGTCACTTCCTTGATTCCCGAAATTTTCAGTGCCGCCCTCGTATTTAAAGGATCAATCAGATTATAACCAAATTCAACATGTTGATGAATTTACAGATGACTGGATTCACGTTCAATCTGTGGTCTGTTTAAACCTGGTAGAATACCTGCGCATCCGGAATCCGTCGGTATCGGTAATTTGGACCTCAACTCTTGACCTAAATTGTGCTGTTTGTAGATACAAAAAGTTGGTGCACGTCCGTGATTTTTCATGATTGGAATCTCCTGAAACCGAAATTGCTTCATTATAAATACGCTAGAAAAATCCGGCCAAATCTCAGACCACGCACAATGAAGAAATGAAGGGTTCCGTAGTTGGGATAAATTTATCCCAAGAACACACTTAACATTGTAGTTGAAAAACTTGTTCTCCCATACATTCCAACTGCAAATGTAAGTTCGTCGACTATTACTCGTTATATTACTCGTATCGAATAATACTTGTAATACTTGTAAAGCCTACTTAGCTGTCATAGTTTTTCTTTGAACTTCGATAAATACATATACTACTGCTGTGATTTTTTTCACGTGTCCAAAAACAACCATTTTGTCGGACACTTGACTCTTAACTTGGCACTTTATTCAAACGGATCCATGAATTGAAAAATGGTTTTCACGAAATCGCAATATTTTTGAACAGCCTATCCCACGATATCCCACACCATGTGATAGACGAGATTAAAGAAAATCATCCCGACTTTACCTGCAAGGAACGTAGCCTACAATTTTTTTTTCACGATTTTATTTTACAACTTTATTGGCGTGATTAACACCCACGCCAAATTACAGCTTTCTAGTTCTAAGGGTTTCTGGGCTAAGCCGTGTACGGACAGACAGACATGGTGATACTATAAGGGTTCCTTGTTTACTACGTAACCCTAAAGAAAAGCAACAAGGCAATTAATAAACATGGACTGAAAATACCTGACGCTATTAATATTTATTTGTGAAGCAACAACTGTTATGGACATCAGGCATGATGGTCCCCAGTAATTGCATAACTCTAGCCCTATTCATCGCATATATGCATTCATTATTCAAATTACGTAAAATACGTGACTCCAATGGCTTCTTTCCCTCGGGAAATAATTCAACGTGCTTTCATTGTGCTCAACGACCAGACTGTCCAGCATTTCTTTCTAGTATATACTTTCCTGTTTGGTTCGTTTCGTTAGCATACAAACAAAATGGACTTTGACTACTAGACGACTACAGAAGACTGTCGTGCATCTACTATCATTAATCATGTTGACTATCAGCAAAATTACTTGTTTTCTTGGTTACGTATAAGCCGTGTCAATTCGACTATCCGTGTCATTGCACAGTTTCCATAACAAGTCAACGACTGAAATCTGAAACACTTGATGAATTATGTAAAATTCAACCGATAAAGTCAGTCGTTGGGAAATGTAATTACTAGTACAACTTATAAAGCTTGAAAAAGTCGGCCAGCCGTGAAGCAGACCTTATGCGATCAATTTTTTTTTCGGAAAATGTACTTTCAATTCATTTACTTTTCAATATTTTGTGATTCTTGAAATGTTACAATTGTCACAATAGATTCCCACACAAAAGCGCCATCTCAGCCATTTTCAATTACATCCAAAGATTGCTGAATCAAAATATCGATCTGGTTTCGTATTTTCGCAGACGCCAGTGCGCTACCGCTAACAAGCTTGTTATTGTTGCGAGCGTCACACGGTTACTCCGGTTCTCGCTCACTTAGCACCAACGATCCGTCATGCTGCTATCTGCAATTTTGCATGCCGCAAGATGGAAGCCCCAGTCGACACCGAGATTTATAAAACAACCAAAGTGCACACTCTCCCGACATACGCGATACGGAAGATAAATTGCTCATATTTATCGTCTGTTAAACCGACGGCGACGACCGTATAGATAGGGTATAAAAAAATTTGATGGAGAAAAATCTTTGTAATAACATCACACTGGTTGATAAATCTTTGTTATAGATGCGGTTTTTTTGGCTGGCCGTAAAATACATTGTTATTGTGTGTAACTTTTGGCGTTTAGTCGCCCGCGGAGCCTGAAATTCACAACCCACGCTTATTACTCCCTATTGAAGCTCCTGGCTTAGTATCGGGGCAGATGACGTCAAGATTCAGACCATTAGGATTTTGAACGCAGAACCACCGTGACACAAGCATATAAATTGTATAGCGCATTGGTTTGGCTTTAATGGAGATAGTAACTTGTGAGCGGAATATTAATAAAGATCTTGTCTTATCTCTCTCTCTTCAACCCGTATCCACCTGAAGTTTCTGCATCCACCTCTGGTTTTGTCTATGTAGGCATAATGTTTCAATATTACTATATAAGCTATAAGCTGTGTTTCCCTCGGGCAGCTTATATTTCTTTGCAATTTCTTTAGTATCCATCATGGTTTATGCAGTCATTTAAACTTGCTGCAGGCTTAGCATGACGCTTTGTATTTCTTCGAAGAATAGGCATGGCTCTTTCAATACAAAGTGACATTTCGTTTTTCTTTTTTTGACAGCCCACCGTAGAAATCCTTCTACATAAAAACGGATCTAGACAAAGATCGTTAGAAACGAAATACAAAATGACAGATTGTAGAAGGATTTCTACGGTGAGATGTCAAAAATGGAGAAACGAAATGTCACTTTGTATAGAAAGAGCCGTGTCTATTCTTCGAAGAAATACAAAGCGTCATGCTAAGCCTGCTGGTGCAAATGCTTAGCTTTGTTTTGAAAGGTCGGCGCATTAAGTGTTCGTATAGCGAGCATTGTTTGAATGGAAGTTGCATTCCATTGCTCCTACGATTGCAGCTCTAAATGGGTGCAGGCACGGTCACCGTTCGCTTTCACGGCAGTTTGCATATCGCCGCCGTGAACCACTCGTCTGTATGCTTTCAATAGGCTTCACCTTCAAGATGGGACATTCGAAATTGTATTCAAATTAATAAGTACAGCATTTTTATTGATGCGAATATAAATTGAGGAAGGAAAATCGTGAACCTACGTTTAATATCGTTTAAAAACCCAGTTTAAATTACATTTTTGTAATTTATGTGACGTATGGACGCCCCATTCAATGGCGCACGCTTTTACATTATGTTTTTATCAGTAAGGTTAGGTAGAAAGCCTTGTTGAAAGAGATGCTCTTCTGCATTGCGTAGTCTTTGCCACAGTCACACACATGATCTGAATTTGAAGTTTGTAAAAGTATCTGCTTTAATTTTCTCTTTGTACACCTGTGCCAAGTGACAATGCCTCGGAGGCGAATAAAGTTCTCACTATTTTACTAATACATTACTTTGTTCACTATGCCAACTGTCGTAACATGTACCAATTTATTTTTAGGTATCGAATACCTGTACGAGAACGGTCTACTGCAGAGGACGCCCGAAGATGTAGCGCAATTTCTTCACAAAGGCGAAGGTTTAAGTAAGACAGCGATAGGCGACTACCTCGGCGAACGTTCAGAATTCAATGAGGCGGTGCTCAAAGCATTCGTTGAATTACACGACTTTACGGACCTAATACTAGTTCAGGCACTCAGGTGAGTTGAAGAAAGTCTTAACATATCAGCTAAAGTAGACTTAATTAATTTTAATTTAATTATTTATTTATTTCAGACATAATTCTAGTCCATAGTTTTACACTAATACATTTAAATTATAATCTACTTTAAAAACAAAACAGATAAAACCCAAAATAAAATAATGATTATTTAAATTTAAACATTCACACATTCATAAAAAAAATTAAAATAGCCAAAAAATTAGAAACATGTCAGAATCGTATAAAAAATAAAATGTCAAAAGTGTATTTAAGGTAACCGGTAACACATGAAAGTATTCTTTGATCAGAAAATCATTTTTTTAATACAGAAGGTTTTAGTGAAAAATAAACGAGGTTTACGCCCCTTACCTGGCTGGCAAGCGAAGCCTTTGCTTGGAAATTGGATCAAATAGCTCGATTCTATTTCAGGCGAATATTATTTTGCAAACGGGAATAGTTTACGTTTCAAGTTTATCTAAGGCATAAATAAAATGCCAGTGGTTCGACGAAATTTAGATTTAGTAACTGCTATAAAAGTAGATACAACGTGGGACGTAAATGTAAAACTGAAACAGCAATTACTACCTAAATTTGAAACAGGAACTTGTAATCTAATCTCATTTTATTATTTAAATACCTACTGTACTTCATTTGTGGCGCTTGTTTCCTCCCAATTTGTAGGCAAACAAAAAGATACGAGTTATGTTCTGGGAAAAAAGATGTGTTTAATTAAGAAATATTTCAAACAAGTAAATAAAGTCGAAACAAAAACATATTTTTTTTTTAGTAATTTGTAATTCATACTCTACGTACTACTCTGAATTATTTTTCCTCGTGGTAAGCAACGAATGAAAAAAAAAAGCTAAACATATCGGGGACTTCCTCAAACCACTATTTCCTCAATATTTTAATTAATTATTTATACTTAAGTAGAAGTAGAATACCTACTTTCTGGTACTATGTTGGATTTCGTCTATCTAATTTTAATACATTTAAACAAGCTGCAAACAGGGCCTCAAGTCTGATATTACAATAGTGTCAGAATGGTCTGTCCCGATCCTCATTAATGACGCCATTATATTAGTAGATTACCAAACTTGTCAAAATCAATAATTATAAAATCAATGATAGACCATTCTGACACTATTGTAATAGCAGACTTGAGGCCCAGATTAGTTACTTTTTGTTGAATAAAACAAATAAACCATTCAGACATTTGCACACTCGTCTTCACTTGGCATTCGGAAATGTTTCACTTGGCAGACATACTATTTTGCACTAAGGTCATTCACACTCTAGTCTCTTCTTGTTTGCAGAAAAATGACAACTGTGTCCCTATTAATTATAGAAAGTTTAAAAACGAGGCTTCATAAGGAGCTATGTTATTATTATGTAGAGCTAAATACAGGGTGAAATTAAATTCATGGGCATTCGTCAAAATGTAGGGACCAGCAGATTTATATTTCGTGATTTCAGGTTAAGTCCCATGGTAAAAGTTGTTCATAATGATGAGTACACTGACTTCTTAAGAGGATGCCCTGTATAGTCGATCATTATTTATCTATCTATAGTCGAGTATTTTGTATGGCAGCGCTGTCAGAAAACGAGAAAATTGACAGAAATAGACAAGATTTACTCACGCGAGAGTGAGTAATTGTCGTGTGTGTTATGTTAGCCCTGCATGAATTCAATTTCACCCTGTATAGTTTCGCTCGTGGAGTAATGGACCGCTACTTAAGTGTTTGTGTTATCTATTACAGACAATTCTTGTGGAGTTTCCGTCTACCGGGCGAGGCGCAGAAGATCGATCGTATGATGGAGTGTTTCGCTCAGAGATATTGCCAACTAAACCCGGACATCTTCACCAATGCGGACACGTGTTACGTACTAAGTTTTGCGATAATAATGTTGAACACTTCCCTTCACAACCCCAGCGTCAAAGACAAGCCTTTGCCGGAACAGTTTGTGGCGATGAACCGGGGGATCAACAACGGTGGAGATCTACCCCAGGAGTTACTTTTGGTGAGTAGTTGAGTACGGCCATGTTTATTAAACCTTGTCTCTTTCTCTCACCTTTGTATCTGACAGTTCACACAACAGATTCTCATCTGGTGTTTACTAATATGTTTTGATTGAATGAGAATGCTGGGAGATTCTCGTGTAACAATAATTGTAATAAAATGGACAGTGCTGCAACAGTTTGATTACAAATAAAGTGTTGCTATATTATAGATGGTTATATTTTCATCAGATCGTTCTATAATCATCTCGTTCCGGATTTGTATGGGATGGAATTTGATCCTTTCCGTCCTAGGCGGAGTGTCTTCAGCTTCTCCAGTTACTGACGTCATTGTAGTACAATTAGCGATTCGTGTTAGGTACAGGCAACATTTAGGTCACCTCTGCGTGCCTTTAGTTAATATAGTTGACCAGCATGCGAGGTTAGCGCCATACATTTTATTTTACAGTTTTTTTTTCCGAGTGCTAACAGGTAGGTATACTATTTACATATAATATATCTATAAACGTAACTGCTTAACTATTTTTATCTAGGTACATCTCTTCATCTCTTATAAGTGTGGTGCAAACTTTAAATATCTTTTAATATAATCAGCGGGTGCTCCCCCAAAGCAGGGCAAAGGCCTCCCTTGTCTTTTTCCATTCAACTCAAATATGAGCTGGTTTTTAATAAATACATAAAATATATTTACGATATTATTTACGGCTTTGTTACGGTTAAAATTACAGCTTCGGAAATCATTTTTTGTGATAAAATCATACAATGAATGTATTAGTCACACACACATTATGGCTTTTATCCGCATGGCAGTTCTTAGTAGCCGCTACAATATATAATAAATTTTATTTAAATCCATAACCATATATGTACATACATAAATAATTAATTAATGAAAGTTTTCGTAAATGAGTTTCTAACTTCGTTTCAATGCTACACAATGTGTAACCGCGGATTATTTTAATGCGAATTTATAATTTGTATAGTTATTTCGTAACTACATATTCATGTAGGTACCTACCAACAATGCGTATCGCTAAAAACCACTGGGAAATGCCTTTTCCTGATTGCAATGTCATAAAAACAGTTGCCTAATCGAAATCACGCCGCAGTCGCATAGTGTTTCATTTCCTTTCCGTTGCGAACAACAATATCGTATCGTAAATAATAAATAATGCAATAGTTTACATGTTTATTGATGGCAACACCAATTTGACATCGCTCGGAACAACATTTGACATACTGCAGTAATACGTTCCGCCGTGCAAACATTGTATTTGAAACGTATAAAATTCACATTACAACTATGTTTCCATAGATATTTTACCAACACAGGTCACGGGCGTTTTGTTTTGCTTGTGTCTATAAATAATTCATAATAATAAGTTTTCAAACAATCACGATAAACCACAATCTGTATGGTAATAACCCTAGCTGACGTAAATAACATTATATACAATCAGAAATCATTAGCGGCGTTATCTGTGAAGTAACTGCACGATAAATATCAGTATCTTAATGTTACAGTTGAATGTGAGTTACTGTTTAAACTAGTGGTTTTATGTCCATCAACGAACGGTAAAAGTATTTAAATGTGCGCCTCTAAATGGGTGTTTTAATTTGTTTATTTTTGTGTCTATTATCTCCTAAATAGACGAACTTATTTTGGTTCACACATTGTAAGTGATGTTTACAGTGTTAACTTGGTAATAGATTTTATTGAGTTTCTTTTTAATTGTTTTTCCAGTCGCTGTACGAGTCGATAAAAACGGAGCCATTCAAAATACCGGAGGACGACGGCAACGATCTCATGCATACATTCTTCAACCCAGATAAAGAGGGATGGCTGTGGAAACAGGGAGGAAGGTAAGCAATCCTATTTTACTTTACCTCTGCACGTTATAAAGGACTGTAACAAATATTTTATGCAAACATAAATATTTTTAACCCCAAGTCAGCACCCTGTCAGTTTTGACACGACTGCGATCTTTAACCCCCCTGACACTCACTTCAGACGTGGATTTGACAGCTGACCTGTTTTAACTCACCTCGCGTTTAAAAGTTTTGGAGCTTTGTTCGCTTGGAAACGGAAACACCAGCGCGAAGATGTGAGATCTCACGTTACACTTTCTTTTTCTTAACAAATGTCATTGAAATTAATGATTTCAAGTGCCTTTTTTTTTCATTTGTTACGTAACGTTGCGAAATCTACAGAAGGCATTATAAATTCGAGTATCATCTCTAAGTGACTGCAGGGGGTAACCATCACCTCTTATAGCAGTATTATTATAATATTACTTAACAGTGCGAAAGTGATGGAGCTATACAGGACTTATAGCTCCATCTCTTTCTCACGCTAAAGTAATATTGAAATAATACTGCTATAAGAGGTGATGGTTACCCCCCTGGTCATTGACATCCAAGTGGGGAATACCAATTTACCTTTTTTCGAAAATAAGCCTTTAATAACCTATTATAAAATTTATTTAGATTAGTATATTTATGTAGTATTTTGCGTAACATGTTGCTATGGATTTGTAGCTCGTTAAAACGTGAGATGGCATGGTAATAAGTATTATAATTACCACGTGCTCATTATAAAATATCATTAAAAACACGCGAGTAACGTGAAGTCACATGGGCGTGAGGATCACGCCAATAATGTAGTACATGAATAATCAGAAGATTATTTAAATGGACAAGTAATGCTGAGCCTGCTTCCTTCTATGTGAGTTGGTTAGAAATAATGGTCTGCAATGCCACTGCGATGTCAAAGCCAAGTGTCCAGTGAACTCTTAATGTCGAGTTCTGCCTTAAACGCAAAGGTATATCTTTCTAATATATAAAAATCTCGTCTCACGATGATTGTGGTCGCACTCATCCGAAACGGCTCGACCGATTTTTATGAAATTTTTTATGTATATTTGGTAGGTATGAGAATAGCACGCGCGACAGGCTTATGCATATTGCTGCCTGTCGCGCCCGCGATATCGCCTCAGTATGCAGGAGCTTTTATACTTCGGGATCGAGACTTACGCGGGTGAAACCGCGGGGCGCAGCTAGTTTCATATAAAATGTTCGGCAACTTATTTTTTTACAAAGGTTTCTGCTGAATGCGTGTTATTTTTCCTTTTTTTTAACATCCTTATGTTAAACGTAAACAAGCATTATGCGATGACATCACATAGGTATGATTACATACCTTTGAACTTCGATACATGACTCGATATCAACACGATCTGCGATATTTTCAATCTTCATACATAAGTTCAGAATTAGTTTTATACTCACAAACTATTCGATAATGTGGCTACTAAAACATTGAACTAACAAAATCGATTTAACATAACAATACACCAAAATCTATACAAAACGGACAAAAAAACGGAGATTTGGTGCTCAATAGAGTGCATCTATTCATAACTAAACTTATTTGTTTTTTTTTTTGCCTATTTTAAAACTATCTACCTGTCCACTTACACTCGTTTTTTGTAACTTACAGATACAAGTCGTGGAAGAGACGGTGGTTTATACTCAACGACAATTGCCTGTACTACTTCGAATACACGACGGACAAAGAACCCAGGGGCATCATTCCATTAGAGAATATTTCTGTAAGTATATGAAAAGGTTTATTTTGTCGTAGGACGTAGGTAATATGGGCTGGTGTCCGCAACTCCACGTCTTTTTTTTTTTTTTTTGAGGTTGGGAAGTCATCAAATAACTTCTCCCGCTCTGGGCGGAGCGGGAGGGTGTGTCAGACTCTTACTGACTAAAACCCACCCGTATTCCTTCCTGTTGCCTGTGTTGCGGGGGCCTCGGTGACCCATAAGTACCTTCCCGCGACCCCGGCAGGCATCGGCCCTAGTGGACCCCTACTATTAGTGCTGACGACATCTCTTTGAGGCGCGCGTGGAATACAACGCGCCGTCGACCCGGGCCTGGTCCTTACCGGACGGTGAGCTACCCATTGCTCACCGTCCGCAAGCCCGCGCCTACGGTGGCTGGAAATCCGCCCGGGATTCCCGACGCCCAGGGCGTCTCCTGCGGCGGCTAGGGGCGAGAGGGCGCGAAACTTGCCTTTCCCTCAACCGTCCCGCCTCCTCCTTCGCGAGCATTACTGCTTCGCAGAAGGAGGTGACGGCTGCCCATGCCCTCTCGCTCCGTACCATGGCCTGAACCAGGGCCGGACGCGAGAGGTCTCTGCCGCTGATCGCCTCCACGAGGACACGGCGGTGCTCTGCCCAAGCCGGGCAGACCACCGTATGCTCCACCGTGTCCTCCGGGCGATCCACACAGTGGTGACACCCGAACGTTTCCTCCCGCCTTATCCGACACAGGAACCTCCCGAAGCTGCCGTGTCCGGTGAGGACCTGCGTCAGGCGGAAGGACGTCTGAGCGCGTATTTTGCGTAGGGGTCGTAAGACGTAAAGCTATATCGTTTATATTGCAACTATCCAACCCCTACTTCGCACGCTTTTTTACGACTTGAAAAAACATTGAGATTTCTTTAATATTATAATAATATGTAAGTTTCATATTAATGTGATATACACATATAAACCTTCCGAAATAAATTATCTAAATTATGGTTAAAACCACATCAAAGTCCTTTACTTCTGTAGTTTAATAGAATTTAATTTTTTCATTCACTTAATTTTTCATTTAATTGATTTAAATCGTAAGTAATTCTTAAGGATAATTTGACTGTCCATTGTCCTCTCTCAGACTGATAAGGACAAGGTACATAATTATTTACTAAAGTCGTTAAACATGCTTAGTCAACTTTTGATGCGGAATAAGACGAGCATATTTTAAAACTAGTAGAAGTAAGAATGATCTCAAGTTTTAACCTTTTGAACGCCAGAGCGTAAACACATCGGCGCCCCTTCTACGCCAAGCCACAAATTCAGTACAAAAACCTACAAAAAAAAATAGTGATTCCAACATCTTAACGAAAAGTTATCGATAACCAATGAATCCGTGCTTTTCGTTCTATATTTTTTAAATAAATATTATTCGTTGCATTGGTCTTTTATTTAACTTGACCCTATTTGGTATCATACTATCATTAAACAGCAGTTACTAAGTTCTAAGCAACCTAAAAGCAAACATTAGATAGAACTACAAACGAATAAATCAATAATAAGGTACATCACTAATCTGGTTCGTGACGTCATCCGCCGACGTGAAGACACGTCTCTGGCGTGGCTGGCACGACTTTTGACAACTTTCTCGCATGCGAGTAGGGATGTGATCATGTGATATTGTGGTACATAAAAAATAATAATATTTTATTATTTAAAACAATTTAATCATTTTACATATAATTATTAGTCGGATTCTTCTTCTTTTTTTAGCTAAATTCGAAATGGAATTAAAAGAGAAAATATACAAAATAAATGTAAGTAGGTATAATAATTTGTATCGTTAAAAGTAATAGACGGAACCATTTACCTTTTTAATATTTTATATTCGCTTTTGTTTTCCTAACGCATCATTTAATATTAAACAAAAACTACGTACCTATCTATATATGAAAAGTTTGATCATAAATAAAACTTACCTCTAAATCGTCCTCGTATAGAGATATTGCTTCGGAAAATTCGTCATCCTCTTCTACATTTCCTAACACACGAAGGAGTTCTTCAGTAGTCATTTGACTGTCAGTATAGCCTCGCACAATAATAATGCTTCAAATTTTAATATTACCACCGATCATAATAATAAATGTAGTAAAGCACTAGCAGACTCCCGTAGCGCTAATGACGTCACCGCTTGACGTCCATTCCCGTCTGTGGCGTACAGGTAACTGTCTATGAGCTCTTACATAGGGATGCGCGAGAGTGGACAGTAAACTATCGATTTAAGGATATCAATTATAAGTTCTTTTCCACATTTTTTTAAATATTATACATTAGGAATATTCAGATACGAATATTTGTCAGTAAAAAGTAATTGTCAAAGTAATAGTAAGCTACTTTCAATAAAATATTTGATAAATTTGGAATATAAGTTACCTTACCTACCCATCACTAGCTGACGTGTCTTGACGTCTGTGGCGTGGGGAAATACACAATTTTACGGATTTCGATTAGCAATATTTGACGATTGTTTTTTCTTGTGAATTCAAATAATGAATATATCTTTGTGTCAATTTACAATATTTCACTAAAGTAGTTTGAAATAATAGGAAAAAGAAACACAGAAAACTTAATTTAGTATATTTATTTTGTATTTAAAAAATGTCGTTTTCTTGACGTCTATAGACGTCGGTGGCGTGTTTGGCACGATTTCGTTAGACGTCTATAAACGTCCGTGGCGTTCAAAAGGTTAATAAGTAGATGTTTCTTTATCAAGTTGAACAAGATAAACAAGTTCTATTGGATGTTTCACGATACCCGATGTACTTCTCAAAGTAGTTGTTATGTTATTTAGAGTAGAAAAATATTATTCTTAATGCTTTTTATTGCTAACAAAAAACAAAGCTATTTTATTGGCTCCTAGGTAAATGCTGCCCGCGGCTAACCCCACGTGGCTTTTTCTAAAATAAAATTGAAGAACATGAAATGTCTGTTTGTAATATTGTAAATAACAGCTTTTAACTTAATTCATATGTAAGTATATACGGTACTTATATATAAAAAAAAAACATATTTTATTTTTTTTTTTTTTTTTTTTAATTTCTGTTGTTCGTTTGTTCCGGCTAATCTTCGAAACAGCTGGACCGATTTTGACGGGACTTTCACTGGCAGATAGCTGATGTTATAAGGAGTAACTTAGGGTTTTGATTTAGCCGCGGGCAGCAACTAGAATATAGTATAGAAAACTCCACCATGAATTTTGATGAAGTTTGCACCATCACTTAGAAAATATTATATACCCGAAGGTTTATGTGTATAATACATTAATATTTAAATTAAATATAGCACACAAATGTCGATGTTTTTACATTGCATGCGTGCTAAGCAGTGGCGGCTCGCTAGTTGTTAGAATACACACACACATAAACTAACGCCTTCTGCCCATGGAGGTAGGCAGAAACTATAGAACGCCACCTGCTACGCTCCTTACAGGGTATGTACTTTTACTTCGTTTACGTTCATACATCTGGTCATACACGCACGCCGGTTGCGAGTACTACGCACCTGACCTTTTTGAAGAACATCACCAACGATGTCACTATACGTCTGTATTTTAGAATACAACAAACCTTTTTAACGAATTCATTCGTCCGTACTAAGAATACATAACAACAAGCAATCAAATCTCTTGATCTGAGAATTTATAACAGATTAAACTGAAAAGCTTTTCAGCGACTGGCGCTAAGTATGTCAAGAGTCTGCAGTACTTGTATAAGGCATGCGTCGATAACAATGTTGAATGGAGATTGGAGGTACTTTGATCACCAATATTTTCCAATCATGTTGATCACGGACGTTTATTATGGCTGTGTATTAGGTATATTTACAGACGCCTGCAGAAAGAGAATAGCCAATTCATGCAGTGAGGCCATGTTTGTTCAAACCCATAATAACTAAATGCCCGTGCTTGTGTGCTGGGGAGAACAGACATAACACATTCAATGCAAACGGCTGTTGAATAAGTTGAACCGTTCTGAAAAGACCAGCATGTTGGCAATTCTGTATAATATATACCTCCATGCTTTAAGAGATGATGTCGTTACACGTCGTCAGAAGCCCGAAAATCTGACAACCAGTCTTACCAAGGGGTATTGTATTACCCAGTAACTGGGTTGTGGGTCGCTCCATGTAAAATACTGGTATTCAGCTGCATCCGGTTACTGGAAGCTGACCCCAACGTAGTTGGGAATTTTATTTTAATTTTAGGGAACTTTTTAAGTACAGTACACGGCTATTTTAACGATACAGGAGTGATAAACTAGGTAAATATTTTGTTTAGAACAGGTGATTTTGTGGTCTTTTGTCACAGACCAACTAAAATATCCAATGTGTCTGTTTCCAGGTGAGGCCAGCGAGCGACAGACAACGACCTCATTGTTTGGAGTTATACGCGAGCGGCGGCGCTGATCTCATTAAGGCGTGCAAGACTGACTCCGAGGGGAAAGTCGTTGAAGGAAAACACACTGTTTACAGGTAAATTACTTTTATTTATTTACAGTCATATTCCACAATTGTGACATAACATAACAAAACTTCGCGCCTGTAATTCCCGAAGGGTTAGCCAGAAGTTATGTTATGTAACAATTGTGACATATATACTAGCAAATAATGAGATTCAATAAAAATCTATTGTATGAGGTTCTCTGGGTTCGTGGGTCATTGTAAAACAGTTGATCTGGAATATTTCTATTGCTACCTATTTCTGTTCTGCTTTCATTTGTTTTAATTTTGAAGAATATCCATATTTATTACAAAATGAGTTCTAACTTTAGATCAAAGTTTAAGCTTCGAGCTAGAAATTGTATTTTGAATTTTATTTCCACTTATGCTAAACAAAAAAATTCACAACTTAAAAACGAAATTGACAACATCTCGGTCCTAAAATCAGTTTTTAAAGTTTATATCTTCGAGCTAGCTATTATATTTTGAACTTTATTTCCACTTACGCATAGTTTGTCAAACAAAATTCATAACTTAAAAACAAAATTGACAACATCTTGGTCCTAAAATCAGTTTTTGTATTAAGAACTTTACGATGCTCGGAATAAAGTTCAGAATATAATAACTGGCTCGAAGGTTAGGGCTGGACTAAAGTTAGAAACTTAGAACTCTTTTGTAATGAGTCGGGGTTATGTCCCAGTGAAATTACAAAGAGTTCTTGACTTGTCACTGAAAGACTGGCACTGCAATTCGGAATCTCCCGAAACCAAGAACTGCCCCATATCACTACGCAAGGCAAGCCGGGTTAATGACACTGATGCTTAATGAAGTTTCGTAGCTTAACCTTACTCACATTCCTGAGTTATTTAGGCCAATGGATGTGAAGAATGTGTGATAAAAACGTAATGTCGGTCTTTATGGCACCACAGTGTGTGTGCTCGAATGTTTGCGTTTTGGGGAGACTGGTATATTCCACCTGGGTTTAATAAGTAGCATTTCATTGTTGCTATTACAGTAGACCATAGGCGTCCCATGAAATAAGTATTTTAACGTTATTGTATCTTTATTTTCAGAATGTCTGCAGCTACAGTGGAGGAGCGAGACGAATGGATCGAGTGCCTCCGCCGCTCAATCAGCCACAACCCGTTCTACGACATGTTAGCGCAGCGCAAGAAGAAGGCGCAACACAACGTGCACTCCGCACACTAGCCCAGCACTCCACACACGACTCACGACCGCGAGTTACGTGCCAGTGCAATTACCGAGTGCACATACCTATTGAACCTAACGATCTCTTTGTTTTGTTTGTCAATTGGTATTGTGATGTGCCAGACTGATCCAAGATCTCTCTGAAGGACAGTGTTCGCAAAACAATTATGATAAAACACAGATTACACAAGTAACTATCAACAATAAGTGCAATTTAAACGACATCAAGCCACCTCAGTAAACAAGCCTTAATTTTAAAACGTGGTTTATACAACTTCTGCCCAATAATACAAGATAAGCAATGTTTGTTTTAGGGGTATAGCCTGTTATTAACGAAGTCGTATTTCTTTAACTCTTAATATTGACATTAATCATAATTTATTGTAGAGAATATAGTAGAATTTTATAATTACAGTGTACCTAAAGAGTTATAGAGCGAAATATGCATAACGAGTGATATGTAATGCGTCTGATATAAAGTCTATATCAACATTGATGGCGAAATAAGTTTTATTTATCTTGTTATTTTGTGTCAAAATCATAAGTGAGCTTAAACCCCGAGGTAACGTCCGTCAAAAGTCACCTAATGACTTGACAATAGCCATTAGTCATAACTCCAATGAATATGTGATATTTAGCCATGATAACGACGCAAGGAATGTATTGTGTTGTACATATCGAAACAATAATCATGCATCATTTCATGGCTGTTGGTCCATGTATATAAACGAAGGAAAGACTGAAAATTGTGCTTTTTAAACATCGCCTATTCGTAAATGGAACTTGTAGTCGCGTGCGTATTAATTTAATTTTCAAATTACTACTGTAGTCTTAAAAATATATATTTTTATGGAGAAGTCCGTATTACACGTCCGCACATACGTAAATAATAAATTCGCACATCGATGCAAAATGCAATGAAATTAATAAGGACGTGTCTAAAATGAAATGAATGTCTTGAACTGCAACTTGGTGAAAATACATTTGAGTTCCTTTTGTGAGATTAGTTGCATTGTTATTATGAACGAGTACTGCCATAATTTTAATAGATTGCTAAAGAGATATTTATCGGTTTTTGGCATTGTTTTAATGTTCGGCAGGTTATTTTGTCAGCGTCGCTTCTCAAACAGACAATAAGTTTATTTTATAAAAACGGCAAATGTATTGCTGATAGCCTAATAAAACCATGGCGGAATTGTATTACATAAAAAGTATTACTTTGATAATATTGTAATGTAACATATGTGAAGAAAATGTAAAGTAATACATGTATAAATAGTTTAATTAGCCTAACTTAGTGTATCATGGCCATCGGTATTACTTCTAATGAGAATGTAAATATGGCTTGATGACAGGAGATAAGGAAGGCATAACAACCAATTTTTGAAAACTAAGTAATGGGAAGAGAGAATTAAATCTCGGCATGGATCTACAAAGCGAATCGGTTTTATTTATGTTTTAGTCAATAAATGAAATATAGGTTATGCTTGTCATCAACGAAACTCATCATCATGTCCGCCCATAAACATAGATATAACCAGTAGG
This sequence comes from Atethmia centrago, assembly GCA_905333075.3. Taxonomy (NCBI): domain Eukaryota; kingdom Metazoa; phylum Arthropoda; class Insecta; order Lepidoptera; family Noctuidae; genus Atethmia; species Atethmia centrago. Next base: position 21,330,464 of record HG995373.1, on the reverse strand, counting down.
TAACTAAATCATTAGAAAAGCCGCCTTTTATGTAGCCTATTATCATCACCGTGTCATTAGAAATAGTATTTCAGAAGTTGGATGTTATGTTGCCATTAGTATAATTATTTTAAATTAGGCAACAAAATTTTAGTTTACATTCCTTTTCTTAAATCTCAAAAGAATGTGAGGAAATTTCTTAGTTTTCATTTGCATTTTATGTTCTTATGTTTTTCTTATAATTAAAATCTTTATGCTCTGTAAATAATTTTAAATAATATTCGATTTCAATATTTCATTTAATCCTATTAATTTCAATTAATCCATATCTCGATTTATTTATTTTACAAAGTCAATAGATTTTAAAAGATCTTGTGAGGATTATTTAAAGAGATCTCTTATCATCTATGTATGAATGTACGTTGGTATAATTCGTCATATTAATTTTATATGGTGAAATGGTCATACTCCATATTCGAAAAATCGGTCTGTAAAACGCCTTGTATAATCAGTGCAGATGAATACTACAAAAGCTTTAAATATGCAATGTTGAACAGGCGTTATTATTATTTAATTTTTAACAAACAGCACAACTAAAAAGTATGGCTGTTTTACTTCAAATATTTATGTAAAAATTATTGGTTTTGAAGAAATAATTTTTATTATTAATAATTTAAATGGCATAGATCGCAATTATGTAGGAATGATATTAGGGGAGGTAAATATTCTGTTATGTGATTATTGTTTATGGAATGGTGCCTAGAAATTGATCTGCAACTAGTTAAGCTTACTATAGTAGTATTAGTGTACCTACTTATAGTGCGCTGTAAATTCGCTTTAGAAACGTTAATTTATCAATGTAATGTTTTATATGACAGCGGATATGTGCATAATAATGGTGTTGTAAATAATTTTGTAAGAAAATGGATATACATAAAATATGTTTATTTAATACTTGGTTTTTATTTTGATAAAATGTTCTATTCAAATAACCTCACCATGTTATATAGTGGGTTGTAAGGGCCGGATTTAAAGGTGTGGAGGCCCTGGGGCACCAAAGTAAAGAAAAATCTGTGGAACAGATGAAGAAAAAAAAAAAACAATTTAAAAAAGGTACCTTGTGATTGTGAACTTTTTTATCTTTGTTGGACACAAGGAAAAAAAAAATACATTTTTTTTTTCTTATAAACGGGCATATTATATATTCGAAAAATCGGTCTTTAAAACGCCTTGTATAATCAGTGCAGATGAATACTACAAAAGCTTTAAATATGCAATGTTGAACAGGCGTTATTATTATTTATAAAAAATCAAATTGTGGACGCCTGGGGCCAGTGCCCCTGTTGCCTTGTCCTAAATCCGGCCCTGATCAATCGTGACTGATTGTGATTACCTTGATCGTGGACAAGGAAAACGACGTAGTAAAAACAAGTTTACTACAAATACATAATATATGTTCATTGTAGCTCCCGACATGAACATAATTAAATGACGAGTCGTCATAGCTGTACACGATTACGATAAATGCTTATCGTTCTTCCACGCGAATTGCAATACTCAAAGAACTAGTTACATGTACTTTCCTGAACACTTGTTTAATTCGACCGACCGTGACGAGTCCGCCTTCCTTTTCCGCTGGTGAAACGTGATTGCGCAAAGTAATGCTGAAATTATGATATTATGCACCCACTGACTACCCAGACCTATCGTGCTATTTTACACATGCCATCGTCATATTAATGATAAATATTAAATGATGTATTAGCTGATTGCATACATTGCGTGCTGGAGAATATACAATTGTACCTACGCAGTTAAAGGGGGTTTTATTGCGTAGGTAGGGAGTGTATTCTCAAAGATCGATTCGAGATTAGGTAAGTGCTACCGCGGATGATTGATGCTGTACTTTCGTAATTTAAAAGTGAATGCTATGGTATGAGTTGTGGGAACCTGTCTACACTTGTTCGGTTGTTAGTTCAATTAGTGTTATTTTAATGATGGTAACTTCTTATTTGAGAGAGGCCAGAGGATTCAGTTGCATGATGATAATCCATTATCATAACATAACATCACGCCTTGTTTCCATGAAGGGTTGGACAGAGGTGTACCTGTAGTACACCCACATTTCGCCAGTTATGTTTTTAAGTCACATGTAATAGGAGCGAGACTATTGCCATCAACCGGGCAAAGATCCAGACTCTGGGCTGCTACTGAGAAATTCCAGATAGAAAAACCCAATAACACTTTGCCCGACCCGGGAATCGAACCCAGGACCTCATGCTCAGCAGTAGCGCTTGCGACCACTCGACCAACGAGGCAATCGATTGGCTTATCATCATGCAACTAAATACTCTTTCCTCTCAAAGTGGCAAAACTGTGTTATCAAGCATACATAGGGTCCTATTTCATAATTTGTATTCTCATAGCATAACACTACTGTAGGTACTACACATTACTTGATTAATATTAATTAAGTATTATTCAATGAGTCTTGAGAAAGCAACTCATTGCAAAATGCGCCACACACTATCATCATCAAAATAATCAAAAATACAAGAAAGTTTCCATTTGATTTGTGAAAGTAGATTAGGGTAGGTATGGACTGCGTTATTTCTTTGACATACATACATAAACTCACGCCTTCCCAAGGGGGTACGCAGAAACTAGAACGCAACCTAGTGGTTGATCAGTAGAGCATAATCAGTCTATAATGTTCCCACTGCTGGGATCTTATAGCATGCTTTTATGATAAGGACACGTTTAATGTGGGTCTTGAACTTTCAATCGCTAAGTTTTGTAACTGACTTTGACAACTTGTTACGGCTCGTGCAGACTAGCGCGATGTCGCAGCCGCGACAGGCAGCAATATGCCTGTCGCGCCCGCGATATCGCCCCAGTCTGCACGAGCCTTTAAGCGGATAGGTACCTACTGTTGATAAGAAATGGTTTAAGTACCTACTTGTTTTTGTCAATCTAATTTTGGGTATGACAATTTCATGTTTACTACGTGTATTTATACGAGTATTATGGAAATCGCTTCTTATTTTGAAACTCATAAGTTTTTGCGAACATACAAAATACTTTCTAAGATATAAAGAGAAGGCAGAGTGAGTATATCAATTTCTTTGAATTTGTTTCAAAGGGACTCACGAGGACCCATTCTATAGATCGCGCGGATTGCCGTCTTTTGTAAAATGAAAATTGAATCTAGGTCAGCTGCCGATCCCCACAGTAGAACGCTGTAAGACATAATACTTTAGAAATAAGCAACTAACCATTATTACTAACCTAGCTGTGGCTATATCAGCCAACTGCCTTATTTTTCTTACTGCATACGCGGCTGAACTCTACCTGTAGGAGCTCTAATGTGGGCCCCAAATCATTGCTATTTAGAATCTAGAATAGTTCCTAGAAATACAGTTAACTTAAGAGCATCTAGTTGCTTTCCATCAAGTTTTAAATTTAGACCCACTTACACATTTTGTTGTGTGCGGATTATTTGCCATTTCGAACGAACAGCCAAACTATCGTTGACATGTAAGACACCCGTGTCTTTTCCATTTTAAAAATAAGATAAGTGTCATCAGCGAATATAATTATATCCGATAAGTTACCGATGGCTAACTTATCGGATATAATTATATTCGCTGATTACGTGATGATGTAAGGAAGATCATTAATATAAACTAGAAATGGGAAAGGGCCAAGAATTGAACCTTGAGGCACGCACACCCATCTTTACTTAATGCCCCGTAAACGTGTACTTTTTGCTGCCTGTTTGATAGATTGGAAAGAACAAGATCAGCAGCTTGTCCACGAATTCCGTAGTGGTGTAATTAATTACAGATCCGTTCAGATTTGTAGAGATTGTTGTTGCTTTTACTCGTATTAAACACTCCTTTATTAACTCGCTCGTCCAATTTCGTAACTTCAACAGCACCAACCAATTATCACCAATGCACACACTACAACACTTAGAACCAATTAACAATCGATCAATACGAAAGACCACACCTGCAAATCTATTAGTACATAAATAACAATCAAATCATAATCGTCCTCATTAATGTTTGAGTACCAATATTAAGCGTCCAACGTGACTAGCATAAATGTGGTCCCCAATGTTAGTTCAGCGACAAACGAATTAGGTACAAAGCAATTGTTACCTGAGTGATTGAAATCGCACAATTGACTCAAGCAGACCTCATTTGGAATTTTGGAGCTATTGATACTATATTATGTACCCACCTAATAGAGGCTTTGAAATTTAAGGGTACCAATGCATTGTTCGTTTATATTTTTTTTAAAGAATTCCACTCCAGAATATTTAATTGAATACTGTTTGCTAATTCAGCGCATTCCATTATTTTGACTGTGGTCATAATGAGAAAAAGCTGCTATTCTGGTCGTCTCACAGAGAGAGGGCCAGAGTCCCAGCAGTGGGAACATTATAGACTGATTATGCTCTACTGATCAACCACTAGGTTGCGTTCTATAGTTTCTGCCTACCCCCTTGGGAAGGCGTGAGTTTATGTATGTATGTCAAAGAAATAACGCAGTCCATACCTACCCTACCTCCATTTAAATGATTATCTACTTTCACAAATCAAATGAAAACTATCTTGTATTTTTGATGATGATAGAGTGTGGCGCATTTTGCAATATGAGTTGCTTTCTCAAATTGTAATGATTCTATACCCATTAAAATATGATACTACCTGCTATGATATTTTTGTACTACTTATACAATTTGTACTGTAATTTTGTGTACAACTGTACTACTCATACAATTTTAATTTCAACAATTTTTATGTGGCTTATGTGGACAGGATATTAATTTAGATTTGTTACAGTCGTAATGGCAATCGTGTCATTTGGTTGAAGGGGACTACAGGACCTAAACGCAACTTTTATAAGTTTTATAATGCCTTACAGTATACGATCCACTGCAGTAAATAAAATCAGAAAAATATATGATATTCTTAAGGATATATGCTAGGTAGATAGTGTGTTGAAAACATAATATAACTAATTGTATCAAATTGGTTAAAAATCACGAAGATACCTCTAAAAAAATCTTTTAATGATTAAAAACCATACTAATATACAATCATTCTGATTTTTTGTCAGATTATTCTACATGCAACATATTAGCATAGTAGTGTTTTATTTTTCTTAACACGTTAAGTGCGAAGCGAGGCCTAAATCACCCCTGATGCAACTTCCCTGTGGTGCGGCAAGCAAAAAAGTGAATTTCTCTGTCGTGCGAATGGCATAGCTTTGGTTTGGTCCAGTGTAGGAAAGAGATAAATATATATTTGAGATCACTAATGGTTCCGGACTCGGTGGTGTACCTACCTTGGTACCGGATGTCTTAGGCCTCGTGCCGCACTGAATTAATATAATTTTAATGCAGTGCGGAACGAGGCTAAAACGTCCCATATCCCCCCTGACCTCGTACCGCACTCAACGCGAGCTTCCCGCGACCAGTGTTGTGCATCACGTCGATTGGAGAGCACGTCCTTTTACAGCGCCGAACATGTCTAAACGATGTCGCCCGAGGCAGAATAAATAGACAGTTTCTTTTCTACTTCTGGTTGCCTTTTTTTTCTATTCTGTGAACCGCATTAAGATTTTCATATACAAATAGAAAGATAAACCTTATGCATAAACCGTAATCCATTATTTTCCAATAATAAGTCTGTAATAGGTGCCTCTTAATGGTATAGAATGGAACGCTTCGTGCGCGAGTCCGACTCGCACTTGGCCGGTTTTTTTTTCTTTATGGCGCCTTCAAGCACAATTTAGATTATTTAAAAAAAAATGTCTCCTTTGATAGCTTTGTGTTGTTTTGCCAGGTTTTGCCCTTAAAACGATCTAATGAGATATAATTGATCAAAATCGGTCAAGTCGTTGCGTAGTTAAGACAGTTTAAAAACGTCGATATTATTTTTCCCATCACTAATCGCAGCGAAAATTTGCCCTATTTCAGTGCGTTACGAGGTGTATAAGATCCCATATTTTGTTTTGCTAATAATTCCTAAACTAGCCATCAGATCCCGGGGCGACGGTGGATTAGGGTTCATCAATTCACTGTCTATATCAATAAGGACCAAAATTCTCATTTATCTTTGATTTCGCGCCAGAAAATGGATTTTAGTCTGTAAAAGGAGGTGGGGTCTAATAGACCGCGTGTCGCCCTAACGTCTGGTCACGGTACGGGCCGATTATACCTCGTGCCGCAGGAACGGAAAGTATGCAAAAATTGGTGCCGCAGCTAACGTGTTAAACAATATATAGCTTTTTTGTAAATCGATAATTGCTTCATATTTTGCAATAAATTACCAGCGTTGTGTCATCGCGCTTCTCTTTCTTTTCTATGCAGTCCAACAGTGACCGCGCTTTAGGTGTTGTCGGCCTCTTAAATAGGTTTTAATATTTATTATTTTATTAATATTTTATATTTTGTGAATGTGAGAACGTTGTAGGCTTAATAGACTCTAGATTTGTAGACCATTTTCTATTTTGTTAAGTACCTGGTACTTGTTTACAGGCCTACACTGTCCTCCCATACCTATTAACGCTTTAATTTGAAACATTATAAAAGCAAATAATTTTTTAAAGAGTAAGAGTAACCGTGGAGTTTCTTGCCGGCTCGTCTCCGTAGGAAACGAGCAATTGGAACCGTGTATCTAGCTTCTGACATTTCATGAGTGCTTATGTTGGTTTATGTGAAATATATATTATAATAATAAATAAAAAATAATAAATAAATATGTCGGAAATACGTTAGTCACTCGTTTGACTAATCGGGACGCCAGCGCTACCAAGCGGCGATCGACGGAGTCTACAACATAACGCTCGGTGCAGTGTACAGTTTGTTAAAGGCGGTCAAGAAGTGAACACGATTAGAAACTGTCACGCGTTCGGTATAGTTGTGTACACATCAAGCTATAAATATCCATTTTACGCTGACCGCACATTGTACGGAAATCCTATACAATGCGAGATCAGCTTATACTGGAAATATATAGTTTGATGTGTAGCCGTGTGTACCTACAGTGTGTGAATAGCCAGTGTGATTATTTGATCGTAAATTATAATTCGATTTAAACTGCAAACGGTTTTTCTATTGTGCAATAACCAAAACTTCCCATTGTACGCCCACAGTAGTTAAAATATGGCTGATGATAACGAGCGAGACGTACCTTCTCCGTCAAATATATATTTTTTTTTAAATCTAGATCGTTTAACCACTTATCGCATGCTGATTGTGGCCAACAATACTAACGACTAGGGTTTGCGGACAATGAGCAATGGGTAGCTCGCCGTCCGATAAGGACTAGGCCTGGGTCGACAGCGCGTTGTGTTCCACGCGCTCCTCAAAGAGATGTCGGCACAAGTCTAGGGGTCCGCTAAGGCCGATACCTGTCGGGGTCGCGGGAATGTCCGAAAAGTATACCAAGGTGCCTATGGCAACACAGGCAACGGAAGGAACACGGGTGGGTTTTAGTCGGTAAGAATCTGACACACCCTCCCGCTCCCCCCAGAGCGGGAGAAGTTATTTGATAATTTCCCACACAAAAAAAAAATGACTAAAATGAATGAGTACTATAGTATGAGTGAATGTTATTGCATTGCCACCATTAGTACAAAAATATCATAGCAGCTAGTATCATATTTTAATGGGTATAGAATCATTACAATTATGAATAGGTACCTAATTGATTTTGAGCATTTATAGTTCAGTACAGGACCGGAAGCATAACCGCAAACCGCAACCCATACGTAGGTCAGAATGCCGTCTCTGCGCCTCACACTGGTCCCAAATGATAAAAAAGGGGACATTAAGAAATTTTTGACAAAAGGTCAACCGATTCAGCTTATTTTTTTTTTGTAGACAGCTGATGCAATTACAAATCACTTTTGTACATTGAGTTTTTGCCAAAAAAGCCGTATTTTCAGAGAAAAAAAATATTCAAATATTTTTTGTATGAAAGAAATCCTAATTTTGTCTTTATCTTCCAAGATTCAAACGTATTCAAAATAAAACTTAGCGCAGCTTGTAGAGGGGCTAATTTCTCACTACTTTGTCATAGACACTCAACTGCGATTTTGTGCTCCTTTTGAGTTACATGCACTTTAAATATTTTTTGTATGAAAAAATCCTAATTTTGTCTTTATCTTCCAAGATTCAAACGTATTCAAAATAAAACTTAGCGCAGCTTGTAGAGGGGTTAATTGTTCATCACTTTGCCATAGACACTCAATTGCGATTTTGTGCTTCTTTTCAGTTACAGGCACTTTAAATTTTTCGTTGTCGGATGAGCTTTACTAGTTTTTTGTAGACAGCTGATACAATTACAAGTAACTTTTAAAGATGTATTTTTTGTTAAATAAGCCGTATTTTCAGAGTTAAAAAATTAATTCAGGCGGATTAGAAATAATCTTGTTAAAGATAGACTAAGATGTAATAACATTTTCTTCATTAATAAGTAACTCTTATAAATGTCTTTCTATTAAAAAAAGTCTTATTTTAAATATATCAAATAAACAACTTGGATATCTCAAAACGTGTACAGACATGTTCAGGTACAGGTAATTTATTGTGTGACTCATATTCAGATTATAAGCATTTTTTGGTAATGAGTCATTGCTTAATTAGCCGATTACTTACAATTTGGGCTATATTTGGTCATCTAACGCTAGTGAATGCGTCGGAAACGCTGAATGATAAAAAGGTATAAATTGCAATTAAAACTTTTCCTTCGTACTTTAACGGGCTTAGGACCGTCAAAATACAAACCTATATAATAATATAGGTATTGTATTAACCTCTCGAATGTCTTATGTTACACAGTGCGACATAAGAAAAAATGCTCCAAGTGTCTTAAGTCGGAAAGTTACACTTAAGGGCTTGGTCAGGATTGGTCGCTAAATTTATACTTTTTTATTATCGATTTAACGGTATAATCTTCGTTTTTCTGAAGGCCTACCTAACGTTATTACCTTACTCGTAAAAGCGTTGATATTGACGTCTAGTGCGTGTACGGAGGTCGACATCCGAAAGGTTAAGGCGTACTTAAAAAATTTGAACTACCTGTAACCCTAACGCTTAATTTATCTTTACATGCATGTTTTGTTTATTTATTTATTTTATACTTTATCACTTAATATGTATTTGATTTAGGGCAGGGATCTTGGCGTGCTTATCTGTTTTGGTCACTTTCTTCAATAATAAACGGCACTTGCACTATTAACAGTCTTTTAATTATAGTTCCACAACAAAACACACGCTTTTACAATTATTTTCACAGGTTAATTCACAGAGCAATGTTCGTGCGATCAAGATTCAATGTCAAGTCATTGTCACAATAAAATATCAGGGTATAATAAAAATAAACAATATTGTTCTACCCTACTTTGTCCTAATAAGTCATATGAAATGTAAAATACAACTTTTTATTTGACTACCCCAACAGTGGGTAGTCTTTGTTTACAAATGTAATACTTTGCTAGGGCTGTCGTCAACATAATATGAATAAATAAATAAATAAAACAAACACAAAAAATAAAACAAAGCGCATTTTTTTTCAGTACCTGTAAACTTAATAACTAAAGTAAACTATTATTTTACAAATTTAAATAAACTAGAACATAAATTAATTTTAAGCGCATTTTTTCTCAGTACCTATAAACTTAATAACTTAAATAAACTAGATTACAAACTTACAAACTTAAATAAACTAACATGAACGTGCGTATGTTACAATGTGAATTATGCTAGCGGATCTTGTGGGGGATTATTCTCAATGTCGACGTATACTTCTTCCTCATCAGCAACTTCTAAATCGAGTTCATTGGGTGAAACGTCATCCTTTAGAAGATTTTCGGCTTCTTCAAACCTCTGCTGCTTTTGAATTTTGGTGAACTTCGGTCTTATGTTCGTAATGTACGGATCGGAGCTGATAAGTAACTGGTGTAAAATATCTTCATTTGTTTGCATTCTGCCTATCTTTCTAGTATGCTTTTCTCTGATTGAACGAAAATCTTTGTTTCTTGCTTCTGAGGCTTCTTCGGACATCATACCAATTGGAATAAAAGAAAAATGCTGGCAAATATCTGCACCATGCACTAAAAGTTTATGTACACTCGAAGGCATGTAATACCACGAGTACTCGCTGACATAAAGTTCTGCTGTTTCTCTGCAATAAATTCTAAATTTTTCAATATCTACATTTCTCCCAGAAGATATTGCCTGCAAAATTACAGCAAATCTCTTAATCAAATTAGCATTAACTCCTGTTATCTCAGCTGACCTTTCGTAATCATTGAAAAACCGTCGAGCTGTATTGCCATCGTTTGTTGTCCCAAAGCCTTGTTTGACGATATCAATCATTAAGCCAGTTACAACAAAAAACTCATGCTGCGTTAACTCTTTTCTTGATTTTCGGAGCAGTTTGTCCTCACCCCGAGCCGCCCATTTTTTGAAATCTAAGTTGTAAGATATGTGCAAAATACATTCCATGCATCGCAACCACATGTGAAGTGAAGATAAACCATATTTGTACATATCATGGTTTTCTGGTTTGTTAAAAACGAGGTTCAAGTTGTTCATATCTTTCGGATTTGTTAAGCAAATGTTGCAATTGGCTGCAGACTGTGTCTGTGAAAGTGCCGTGCATACTTTGCCGTCGATCATCGTCATATGCAATTCATGAAATACTTCAAATTCGCCATCAAATAACTTTGTTGGTAGAAGGTTCTGAATTTCTTCTTGTAATGTTGCTTCTACTTGCTGAATATATTCTTTTGTTTCTTGTTTGAATTCGAACATAATTGGTCTGCAATAGTTTGTTGAAGAAGGGCGCGGATTTTCCCATACTATCACATCGTTGTCACTCATAAGGCGAAGTGGCACAAAACTAACCATAAATACAGAAGATTCTGAAAATATGTCACCAGTTGGTTTTTGTTTGTAACAACTTTGTGAAGAAGCTCCGTCACAGCCCCATTTACTAACTAGCTTCAAAACACCACCATTAATATTTGAACCAGTCACTTTCAAAATCTTCTCGGCAGTTAAATCTAGAACTGCCTGTAACTTAATTTTAGCTCCTGACTCCGATATCACAATATCTTCTTTTGCTGGATAGCATTCTTTCTTCTTCAACAGTAACTTCTGGTAAGATGGAAAAGCCGCTGTGCCATTTGTACTTAAAATGGACCTCAAAGTTAGATATTGCCATTTTGATAAACTCAATGCTGTGGCAAGAGCTAAGGTGTCTTCCTCGGAAATCGATTTATCAGAAGCTTTATATAAAAAGTCACTTACTTCTTGCACCTTTTCTGGCTTATTTGAGAGGCACTTAATAACTTTAGAACAAACAGTGCGCCCGTTTTCATTAAGTTTAGCAATAAGAGCATAGAACAGCTCTTCTTCGGAATGCTCCAAAAGAGACAAAGAACGTCTTTTCTTCTGCTTATTTGTTAAATCTTCAAATGGTCGTTTATTTCTAGTTCTGGGAGTATTTGTGGTAGCTTCTGATGTAGATGCACCCGCTTCCTCTTCGTACGATAAATTATGCTCTTCTACGTCTACTGAAATGTCCTCTATGGTATATTCTGGATCAAACAACATAGGAAAATTCACAGAAGTTAAAGTTGGCCACAAAATTTTAGACTCCAACCACTCCTTGTTTTTAACACCAAATCTTTCGTTTCTACCTGAATTGTCCCATCTTCTAGCTAGGTTTGACGTATAATTTTGGCAAAACTTTTTGATAATACTGAGCTCTTCGTTTGGAATTTCACTTGAAATACGATTTATAATGGTTTGACACAGTAAATCACTATTTTTAAGGCACCCACTATTACTCAAAAAAGGAAAAATGTCTAAATTAGTCACAAATGTAGTCATTTTGATACAAAAATGTTACAGGCAAATAAATAAAAGTTACAATGTGGTGATAGTTGATAAAAAATTGTGTTGTTTTTACGAGCACAAGACGCGTAATGAACAAAAACGGGTTCCGCTTGCCCTTATACTATTGATATATGACTCATTACCCAACTATCCCGTTACTTAATGGGGTAGTTAGATAATGGCTCATTACCTAACTACCTCATTACTTAATGGGGTAGTTAGATAATGAGCCAAATATTCTTGCAATTTGGATGAGTCACGAGAAAATAAAACATACTAAGATGTGCTCCTACATAAATACCGCAAAACTACAAAGGGAATTTTTAATTGCAATTTATATACCTATTCATCATTCAGCGTTTTCGACGCGTTCGACTAGATGACCAAATAGAGCCGAAATCGTCACTTATAGGGTAATTAAGCAATGACTCTATACAAAAAAAAATTTACATACGAGTCACACAATAACTTACCTGTACATAAACATGTCTGAACACGTTTTGAGATTTCCTTGTTTGTTTATTTGATACTGATAATTTCATATATTTGTAAGAGTTACTCTACAAGCTGCGCTAAGTTTTATTTTGAATACGTTTGAATCTTGGAAGATAAAGACAAAATTAGAATTTTTTTATACAAAAAATATTTAAAGTGCCTGTAACTCAAAAGGAGCACAAAATCGCAGAAGAGTGTCTATGACAAAGTAGTGAGCAACTAGCATCTCTACAAGCTGCTTTAAGTTTTATTTTGAATACGTTTGAATCTTGGAAGATAAAGACAAAATTAGGATTTTTTCATACAAAAAATATTTAAAGTGCATGTAACTCAAAAGGAGCACAAAATCGCAGAAGAGTGTCTATGACAAAGTGGTGAGCAATTAGCTCTTCTACAAGCTGCGCTAAGTTTTATTTTGAATACGTTTGAATCTTGGAAGATAAAGAGAAAATTAGGATTTTTTCATACAAAAAATATTTAAAGTGCCTGTAACTCAAAAGAAGCACAAAATCGCAGAAGAGTGTCTATGACAAAGTGGTGAGCAATTAGCACCTCTACAAGCTGCGCTAAGTTTTATTTTGAATACGTTTGAATCTTGGAAGATAAAGACAAAATTAGGATTTCTTTCATACAAAAAATATTTGAATATTTTTTTTCTCTGAAAATACGGCTTATTTGGCAAAAACTCAATGTATAAAAGTGATTTGTAATTGCATCAGCTGTCTACAAAAAAAAAATCAGCCGAATCCGTTGACCTTCTGTCAAAAATTTCTTAATGTCCACTTTTTTATCATTCGGGACCAGTGTGCCTATGACACGACGACTAAGTTAGATATGGCACAGTTATTTAGTTTTAATGTTAAAATAATGCAATATATACAGAAATCTACCTGCCAACGTCATCAAATCAAAAAACCAGCCAAGTGCGTATTAGACCACGCACAATGAAGGGTTCCGTAGTTGGGAAGTTTGGATGAATTTATTCCAAAAAGATATATGCCACGGTCAATTCTCCAACTGCGAATTTAAGTTGGTCGACTATTGCTCTTTAACTTGTAAAGCCCATTTAGCTGTGATAGTTTCTTAGTAAATTGTCGGCGTAATTAATATGAATACCTATGCCAAATTACAGCTTTCTAGTACTAGTCTCTGAGCTAGAACGGGGCGGAGCATGATGGACATGGTGAAACTATAAGGGTTCCTTGTTTACTACGGAACCCTAAAAAGCTGGATACCCACCTAGGTACCATAAGGGAAATAAATAGTTGAAAGGCGACAGCTCGACTCTAGTTGAACAATTTCTATTAAAACTTCATGGAAATTATTTCACGTCGCACAGTCGCGGTGCGCCTGTCTGCGGGGGAGTCTTAAATGTTTATTTTTCTCATAACGAATACCTACTGGTATCATAATAGATCAACGAAAAATAAATAATGTTCATGTAGGTAGGTGTACGTAGTATGTATCTTTTTTTTTTGGGTGGGATATTTTTAAAAAAACTTTCATTTAACCTTTGGTAGGTGATTTTTCAGAAATCATTCCACTGTGCGTTGTCTGTCTGAAACTTTAGGGTCGGGTAATCACTGTTGACCTTGGCCATACAAATGTGCGTCACGCTCACGCTCACGCCGCGCCGCCCGCGCCGCGCGCGCCGTTTGGTTTCTAAGGGAATATTTATTTTTGGTAACGCAAAAGATGAATATTTGAAAAAAAAACAGATATAATTATAGATAATAATACGGTCTGGTCTGTTTATACAAAAAAAAATATGAAAATATCTAAGTAGTTTGAAACTAATATCGTTTTTAGGGTTCCGTGCCCAAAGGGCAAAACGGAACCCTATTACTAAGACTCTGCTGTCCGTCTGTCTGTCTGTCTGTCTGTCTGTCTGTCTGTCTGTCTGTCCGTCTGTCACCAGGCTGTATCTCATGAACTGTGATAGTTAGACAGTTGAAATTTTCACAGATGATGTATTTCTGTTGATACTATAACAATAAATACTAAAAAACAGATTAAATTATAAAATATTTAAAGGGGCTTCCATACAACAGACATGAGTTTTTTTTGCCATTTTTATAGATAATGGTACGGAACCCTTCGTGCGCGACGCCGACGCGCACTAGGCCGGTTTATGCTTTGCGTAGACATTCCTGAATTTATTTCATAAAGTATTTTACTACAATACTTAAAGGCGATCGGCAGGCTTCGGGATATTTTTTGTTTTAATGTGTAGTTAATATGATAGGCAAGCTCTTTTAAATTCTTGGATTTTTAGAACTTGGGACGTAAAAGTTATAACCAGTTTTATTTTTTAAGGTTATGTACTAGTGTACCAATGTAGATTGTTACATAAAGGCACATACGTTCTAGATTGGTAGTCGCTATTTTTGTAGTATTTTACTTACTATCAAGTAGGTAAATTGAGATGAGGATCGTACCTACTCAACGGAGTGCATTAGGAGATACCTATGTCCAGCAGCTGACTGCAACCGTTTGATAATGATGAAGTCGTGATGGGGTTTTGAGTGTAGGTAAATATAACAATACAGTTAATAGTTTTTTTTAAGTACATTTATTTATTTTATTTATAATTAATTAATTGTTAATATTACTTCATCTAAGTAGGGGGCAGGTCGGGTAATACCCTCATGGCGAGCATAGCTTAAATACCAACATAACCGCGTTTACTTTACGACTAAATTACGTGTAGTTATTAAAATCTTTTTTTTTATATTATTAATTAATCCGAACTTCTAAAAATAGTACACTTACATGAAAATAAATGGCTTAGTTGCCTTAATACGTGGTACAAATTCTATAACAAAACACCAAAAAAAAATAAGCGGTACGAAATCTGCCGTTCACTTTTCACAGATAGAATTTTTGTGTATGGGTTCTAGTATAACGTACATTTTTTGCATAACTTACTTGCATTATATGAAGGCGTAATAACAGATTTAAAAGTCACTAAAATCAGCGCACGTTACAGCAGTAACGGGCCGCAGCGCAACGCATTTTCATACAAAAAAATGCGTTGGTTCATAGAAAATGCATGAAAGTGGTGAAGGAGAATTTTCGCAATGCGTTGAATTGGTGCGCGGCCAGCGCCAATCTGCGCTAGCCTTTATAGTTAGTTGTTGTGGTTAGCCACAACAAGTCAACAACACTGCTGACGGGTTACTAGCAATTAAAGATAGCATTGGAAGGAGAGTAGGTGTTAAAGCGACTCATTTGATTGCTCTGTGGCTTTTACAATTTGCGGTTAGTACCTATAATGTATCTATTGTAAAGGAAAAGTCCCTTTTATTATAGTTCTAATAAAAGGGACTTAATTTAAGTGACATTCAATTAGAAAGACATTAATATCAATTACTTAAGTACTTATCTTTAGGTTATTAATGGTTAAGCAAATTGGCAACCAAACTAAAATTGTCCGTTTATTCAAATAGCTCTGGCTTATAACACGGCAAATTGACGAAAGGAGTCAATTCGCTTAAAAAATAAGTTCCCTGACTGTTCAAAACACGGTACATTTGTAGCAGTTGTTACTAACATGTAATTTCACACAAAGCAAGAACAACAAAAACATCCATTGAATTGAATGAATTGTGAACACTTGTGTCTTCAAGCTTTCTCTGCTGATCTAGGCAATTTTCCGCCTCACTTTCCATGTTCACTGTAACGTTAATAAAAACAACAGAAATTATACTGAACCACTTACTTGCTTATAGAAAACAAATTATTATGAAATTACGATGCTCGACTGGTACAAAAAGCCTGGCATAGTCCGCCTATGTAGGTACCACTTTTGTATGTAAGTACATGAAGTTAAGATAAATAAACTCCACAAGGTAGCACTGAAGTAAGTAATGGAAAAGGTTCCGTGGTTACATCCTCTGACAGACCTGGGACTCGAAACTAGGTCTCCACAGTCCACGGGAGTCGAGTATGTTTCTAATCTAACGCTTCTCCCTGAGCCTGCGTCAATCACAATCTGAATGATTTTGAACTATATTGCTAATCCATTGCTTCATATGTTCGAAAAATTTGTCTGCTCAACAACGTAAGTAACGCAATGAATTTTGTTGAACTGTCAAAATTATATCCATTGCTACTGATAGTTTGTTTCGCAATTACCCCCGCTGCTACGTAAATAAATGTATCATTTTATTTAAATAATACAGAGGGGCTTGTGACTAAGTAATAACAGCCGCACGGGTCGATCGATCAGGTTAAGCTACGCTTGCCGCGGTTGGTTCGTGGATGGGTGACCATCTTTACATACCAAGACCCGTCCGTGCCTTGCATTTGTAGATCTCTGACAGTCGTTCCGGGTCGTCAGAAGCTCGAAAGTCTGACAACCAGTCTTACCAAGGGGTATCGTGTTACCCAGTAACTGGGTTGTGGAGGTCAGATAGGCAGTCGCTCCATGTAAAATACTGGTATTCAGCTGTATCCGGTAAAACTGGAAGCCGACCCCAACATAGTTGGGAGAAGCCTAGGCAGATGATGATGATTTAAATAATACAATTTATTGTATTATGCTGACTATACACAATTTAAACAAAATAGAGCATTGTATTTACTTTTATAGGGGGAGTATTTTTACTAGCAATTATAGATTTAATATCGCCAATTTTATTACATAGTAGTAATCGTAATTCACGATTATTTATGCTCAATCTTAGCCGAATGGATGCGTAAGAGTCGATGGTTTACGACATATTTCAGAACAATAGACCTATTAACGCTATCAGCGTCAACTATGGATCAATGCACCGCTGATCTTTGTGAGCTAGTAATGAAGAATAATAAGGAATCGAATGCATTGGTATGGAATGTCGGTAATGTATTATGGTGGGTACCTACCTACTCATAATGTGAAACATAACACATAATGTAACATAGGTACGTACCTATGTTGTGTATGAATGAATGAATAAAATTCGCTTAAATGTTGTGATACATTACATGTTGTATTGCATATACAGCGTGTACCAGGAATATGTGGTCATATTTAAGGGTATCAAATTGAACATCTTTCTCCATGGGACCAACATCGTAATCACGATCGAGTCCCATACAAAACTTTAATACCTACTCGACCCAAATATATGGGACAGCTGATTTTTTCGCTTTTATGATGTTTTCCCATAAAAAAGTCGTTCAATTTGATGGCCTGTACCCATCTTAGAGTGTCCCTTAAATTTTAAATTGAATTTGTTTATTAATAATCAAGTACATCATACATAGCAATTTGAACGGTAATCCCCAAACTAGAAGTCAGTCTGTATCTTAGGGTTCAGTTTGATACCCTTAAATATGACCACATATTTATGGTACACGCTGGAAATGCAATGCAACATGTAATGTATCACAACATTTAAGCGAATTTGATTCATTGTTTGTTACACGTTTCATTTTGCGTTTCATGTTCGTTTCTGTAATTGGAAAACATTGTAAAAGATAATTATTTTAAAAAAAGTAACCGTGGAGTTTCTTGCCGGCTCGTCTCCATAGGAAACGACCAATTGGAACCGTGCACCAAGCTTCTGACGTTTCATAAGTGACTATGACATGTAGGTTTATGTGAAATATAATATTTTGATTTTGATTTTGAACGATTAACATTTCATGTTACGTTTCACATGTTATTAAGGTCCACCTTTAGATAAATGAAGTACAGTTAATTTAAATGTTTCAATGAAAAGTTAGCATGTTATCACTTTGTTTTTTCCGTTCCAATTGTTATTTAGAATTTATGTGGTTGTGAGTCAAAGTAATAATGAATAGCCGCTATCAAAATAATGATATTATTATGTACTTACTTATTTTTATGGAAGCATTTTATTGTAATAATTATTGTTGCTATTAGTTAATGAGTCAGTGGTCCTGGTCTGCTGTTTTTTTTTAAATAAAATATAGCTCCTTACCTACGTATATATTCAAGTGTATAGTATCGAGGTTGCAAGCGCGACTGCTGAGCATAGGGTCTTGGGTTCGATTTCCAGGTCGGGCAAAGTGTTATTGGGTTTTCCATTAGGAATTTCTTAGTAACAGCCTCGAGTTTGGAAGTTGGCGGTGTGATACCCCCGTGCCTCGGAAAGTACGTTGGTCCTGCGCCTGAACTCGCTCCAGTCGTTTTGTCGGATTGCCGTCCCATCGCACTATGATAGTGCAACTGTCTCTGGGCACACACTTGTGCTCTATAATATCTACCGCGCCGAAGGCTAGATGGATGGATGGATGAGGTTGCCGCCATGGCCGAAATTTGATGTGGAGGACTGTTATAATTATATTCAATACAAATTTAGACATCTGCGAGTCTCTTGTCTAAATATAAGAATTGTTTAAAAGATTTAATTTAATTTAAGTATCTCTAAATGTTGTATTTTCTTTTTTTATATCCTTTAAATATGTTTTAACTGTTTCCTCATTTTACCTTTCATATTTTTTTTTACTTTGTTAGCTTAGTTGTTAACGTTATTGTGCATGCTGTGGTCTCCTATAAGTGAAGGAATACACCTACTTAATACCTGATGTTGCCCTTTATTTATGTGTCATGTACCTATTGTGTACATTTTTTGTTGGAGATCTTAAATCAATAAATAAAACAAAATAAAATAAAATATACTTACTTAGGTAGTACATCAAAATAAATAATGGATGTTTGATAAAGTTTACTGTGGCATTGAAGATATTGTAGACGCTGACACCAATGATGCCATAGGTATTTAACTAATTTTATTTAGGGCTTGGCTCGTGCTAATTAACTTTGGTAATTTTAGTAATTTAGATACATTTCCTGAATCAAATATAAGGTTGTTTTTCCCAATGGAAATAGATGTTTTCTGAAATTTTTGAAAAAATATCCTGAAAAAAAATTGTGAAAATACCTGTCAGTATTTGTGGGTCCCAGCAGTGGTGGCCCAGTGGTAACGACCGCGACTTACGAGTTTGTAGGTCACAGGTTCGAACCCAGACAGGCGCTTTACTTCATCACCACTGCTCTTAAAACGGCGAAGGAAAACTTCGTGAGGAAACCGGCATGTACTAGAACTAAAAATCGAAGACATGTGACATCTACCAACCCGCACTCGGTCCGCCTGATGGATTACGGCCCACTCCCTCTCACGGATAGGAGGCCTGTGTCCCAGCAGTGGGAACATTATAGGCTGATTATGTATGATGTTATGTGTGTTTGTGGGTAATTACTAAATAAATAAAAATGGAATGGAAAGAAGCGTAGTTGGAGTTAAAAAAAGAGACAGGTGAGTTTACAAAATATAAAGTGCAAAACCAAATGTAAAAATATAAAAACCGTATACAAACGCCTGAAAAGGAGATGGACAGGACACATGCTAAGGGAAGGGAAAGAGAACTCGACGAGACTAGTAACGGAATGGTACCTACCCGCGTAATAGTAAAACGAATAAATGTAGACAAACTAAACATTAGGAAGACGACATGAAAAAGATAGCAGGTCCAGAGTCGACACGCACTGCAAAGGACAGGACAAAATGGAAAGCTTTACAGGAGGCCTTTGTCGAAGGACAAACTGTAAAAAGAAAACCGGCTGCCTAGTGATACAGTTAGCTAAAACCTAAATTGTTAAATAGAATCAAGTAAAATGTTATATTATGCAATGAGGCTTATTTTATTTTATTCTAAATAAAGATAAAGTACACACAATGAAATGACTCCTTTTTCCCCTATGGGTATCGTCGGTTCCTCGTAACCTGTGGCTATTCGCACGAGGAACCACCACTACAGCGACGAAATGCGAAATCCGTAGGTATAGGGTAACCTTTTGCTTTTCCAATTTATAAATCAAACAATCATCTGAGGAGGGCATTAAATATGGAGGTTCAATGTATACCTAATAACCTAAGTAGCACTGAGCTGCATTATAAATTGTCACATAAGGCCCACAGCGTCAATCTAAGCATATAAAACGATTTATTACAGTTCACCCAACAGTCCATTTACCTATGTTAGATTTTTTTAGTATTTATTGTTATTATGAGAGCGCGTAAAAATTTTGAACTAAATATGTATGGTATTCCACAGTAAAGTTACCTCCCCAATAATATTTCAAACATAATAGCAAGAAATCGCTTGTATTTAGTTTCTCTCAAAAATGGCACCTGAGATCTACATGTTTAACAAATTGACACTCCATATTAAAGAAAAATAAATAATAAAGTTATTGCATTACACAATTTCGCTCAGTGTACATAAAATTTAAACATTTGTCTTTGCTGTATTATAGGTAACACGTGCCTTGTTAATCAGGCAATTTTCAGCTTTTGAGGTGACTGTTGTACACATAAATGCTAATATAATGTTGATATAATTCAATTATTTGTTACTGGGAATTCTTATAGAGCTGTGTGCTGAATAATTTGTGCCCAAATTAGAGTCAGCAAGTTTATACAGCCAATGTTTCCACGGTGAAAATGCTGTTATACAGCACTTTTGTGCAACTTGGGAAATACCATTCCACCGTAATCCCCGCTCCACATCGGAACTTCTATCATGACGATGTAAGTGTGTCAAGGTATACCAGATAGTAAATATCTTCACAAGGTGTATAAATGGTGAGCTGTTAACACTCTGTTGACAAGTCTCATGAACCGGTTTAGCCGTTCATCACTAGGGTAAGCATGTTTTGTTAGGTTTCCGAGAGACATTCCGATCGGGCAAGAACAGATGGCACGGTTTGTGTGATCTTACATAATGAAGTTGGGAGATTGTTAGCGATTAAGGCGCTGACAAGACCCAATTGACCAAAATAGGCTTCTCTTAAGAAAGAAAATTGCCAAATCTGTATAGTTTGTGGTAGCGGAAAAAATATATGTTAATTTTGAACATATTTCCCAGAACTTGGTTGTCACCAAAACACGTTTTGAAAAAAAAATCTCGATACAAACTAACGTTAAACTAACCTCTTACCTTGAGTTCTAATCCAAAATATCTGTATTAAATATCAACATAAATTACGTATTTAATTAATAACAAGTACGTCTTATTCTAATGCAGAACTTGGTTGTTTTTTATTTTCGATTACTCAACTCAATTCTGAGTAAATAGATACCTAATTACTTCATATTTTGCAATAAATTGCAAGCGTTTTGTCGTCGCGCTTCTCTTTCTTTTCTATGCAATCTGATAGTGACCGCGGTTTAGGTGTTGTCAGCGTCTTAATTTGATTATCAACTGTCTTATTGCTGTGCAGTTGTTGTATTGTAAAGATAAGAAAATCCAAGGCAGAGAGCAGGACAAGTATTCAACATTATATGTTGTCATACGTATTCATAATCCTGAAATAATGTTATTAAGTGATTAGCAAAGTGTTAACGTATTTATTTAGTACCATACATCACTCATCATTAATCTTTGCTGTTGTTCATTGAATCGATTTGAAGGCAATCACTATGATTAAATGTAAAAATATATGAATATTAAGAAATTTCAAGTAGCTTAGTTGTTGATTTATATTGCAACAAATACGTATTCAACAACAAAACTGCCGTCCTCAGAAGTTATTAAAAATATTTGGAAACTTTTATGCTCACGCAGGATTTTCTTCACACATTTTGCAATGGTTGGAAAAACTAATTGTGAATTGGATACACTTGACATTTGAACCGGTTGTTTTTAACGTAGACATTCAGAAGCAAATCATATAGGTAAGTAGTTTCTCATCACATATGCAGAATGGTCTCAAGACTATCTCAGAACACCTAGCCTAGCTAGATTTAGGAATAGCCTAGAAATAGGGACCCCGAAAAAAGCTGCTAAAGTTGTAAATTGTAACCTGCTGTTATGAGCGCCCAGCAGGATGCAGAATTAATTCTAGTGAATGTACGTAGGTAATAAAAACCCTCAGTTGTTTTTACTACACCCTTGGGAAGTGGGGGAGGGTATATTTATAGAGGAGAGCACACAGCTACTTACCTAGTTTT
Source organism: Atethmia centrago (assembly GCA_905333075.3). Classification (NCBI taxonomy): domain Eukaryota; kingdom Metazoa; phylum Arthropoda; class Insecta; order Lepidoptera; family Noctuidae; genus Atethmia; species Atethmia centrago. The sequence goes on along the minus strand of HG995373.1, from coordinate 21,308,096 downwards.
ATGCTCAAATACTAAATTAAGTTCCGAGAATTTTGCAACTTGGTGAAAACCCTTTACTGATTAGTTTGTACCTAGCTATAGGTACAAGTTGGACGTATATAATTCTGGTGTAGCTAACAAGTACAAATTGTTCTCTATAATATACAGAAATTAAGCTCTACTTGTCCTTTAATATCTCCAGTATGTTTTTGATTGAATTGTAGCGTAAAATTAATTCGTTACGCAAATGGAACGTAGAACGTAGCATTGTTACTCCCACTCACAATGCAATGTATGTCAATAGCGACTCAATAATATCAATACACGTTTGTTTGGATAAAGCCGCTACAACAGACTTATTGTTTAAAATATCATTATTTTGTTCATTATAATTACTCGAATACGTACTGTCTGTCCACTTTTCAAATAGGCGAATACGCGGCAGGTACACAGTCTAGCATAGATTATGAAACAACACCTGTAAACAGAAGATTGATGACAGTATGCCAGTGTGTGTATGGCAGTGTGCTGATGTCTGTCGAAGGTCCTTTGGAGCAGAAAAGTCCTTGGGTGAGACCACGAATCAGTAAGCGTAGCTTGGAACTTGGGACGCTCCCCAGATAAATGGACCGACTACTGCGGCTGGGACAGACTCCATATGGAAAGTGCAGAGCCGGGTGATGCCAGTGTGGAATGCGGTAGGCTAAGAATAGATGGGTAGGTTAAAGGTACCTTCTTTTACAAATACCTGGCTATCGAAGTGGTTAGATTATATCATGATATCATGAATCGTCATCAGTCGTCATCCGAAGTAAAATTCTAGGAGTTTTTAGGAATGTTAAGGCCCTTCCCCTAGCAAACGTCCTTGAGCGTTCGGTCCTTCTATGTCCCGTGCGCCTCTACTGCCCTCTGTCCCACTCCCTGCGTAGGTACGCCGAATTCACATAATTTTTGGAATCACATAATATAATAGAAAAAAAGGGATCTTTTGAAATAAAATAAAGCGTGAACTTGAAGTGAAAATATATATCTATTAGTGTATTCCTCAAATTAATAGAAGATGCATGAAATCAAGTCAAGTCATTTTTACAGGAAGATTTTAAATGTATTTGTTACACCTAAAAACAAATAAGAACGTGGAATGTGATGATAGGATATTGAACATTAATAATGTGCTTTTAGATGTAGTTTATTAATAAGTAAATAGCATCTGTATAACGAAGAAAAACGAGGTTTTGCTCGGGGTAGCGCCTTAAATGTATGATTTGTACATGACGATGTCATATTTAAAAAGTATAATTCCACTAAAATAGTTTTACCTACTATGATATCTTTATGATTATTCTAGTTACGAGCATGTGGTTGCACTCGAAATGGTTGCACTTAAAATTATAATATAATATTTTTCAATATAGTTCTTGTGGTTCTATTAAAGTTTTTTCTGAATAAATGGCATTTTCGATCGTTTTATCATCTTGTTTCTTAACAGAAACTTTTATAACAGTGTTTACGAATCAGCATTCCTTACTTACAAGTTTGTCTCTCGCAGTATTTTTTTTACGACTGAGGACTGAAAGAAACTTCTAAAGAATAGCAGTTGAGAAGGAGCAGATTGTTGTTTACTTTGTTTTGTTCTCTGAACGATGTCTGTATTGTTTTAAAACCGCATTCAGATCATTTCAAGGAATCCCTTTCCCTGTCGATATAAATTATAATGTTCCATGGCGATCGTTTTTTTTTAGCTAGCGTTTAGCTATTTTTCGTGTCTGCATGGCGGACAGTAAAAGTGTTAAGTTCAGTGTGACTTCTCTCTCTCTCCGGCATGCCAACCTTGATTAAGGTTGGCATGTTAGTCGTCATTATCAACGCCTTTGCACCGCTGTACCTTGTCGATTACTCCCGATAACAATGATGATACAAGTATTTAGGTATGTAGAACCTTGATTAGGTCACTTCTAAAACAGGTCGGTTATAGAACGTAGTTCTTTTAACCATAATCTTTAGGAATCAACTTTGATTGTTAAGGACTTTTGAAAGATTGACTCTTCAGTCAATCTATCAAAAGTAAAAAAAAACACTGGATTTAACAGGCAATTAACGTCTGAGACTTCTACATTTATTATACATTACCTAATTTTGAGTAAAGTTCAGGTAGATACTTCAAAGAATTCAACTGTTTGCCAATTGTGGGGTAGACTGCAGTTTTCTCTATGCCCTTTCTCTATTATAACAGTGGGAGTACATATTTAGGAAAGATAACATTTTCGTGAAATGATGTCGATGATTCTTTGTGAAATAAAATGAAAGCGTGCTTGCTAATAGATAATAATACTCAAACTCAAAATCAAAAGCATTTATTTCAATTAAACCATTCACAGGCACTTTTGAATGATCAAGGAGTCGGTCAGTTAGAAATACATATGAAGCTAGTTGCCCATTCCAAAGCGTAGTAGCTACCTATGGAGAAGAACGGGCAAGAAACTCCATGGACACTCTTTTAAATTATATTGTTACATGAAGATTAGTATAAATAATGTTGAATTTATAACTAAATGTTAGGACGATGTAAAAAAAACCGCGTCCATAGCAGCAAAATAAACAAAAAAAAAAAACAATTTCAAAATAAAATATTTACAAATAAGCCGAGGAAGCTTATATGTGACCAGTCCCAACTGACGGCGCCCGTTCACGAGCATGACGCATGGATCAGCATTATTCATCTCAACCATTTTGAAGGGAGCTAAACGATCCAACACACGCGCCACCATCAGCGAGACATCTGAGTGAGCATGACATACTCTCAGCCGCCAGGGCCCATTCAAGTCAATGACATATTAACCGGTAAATGGTAGCTCTATTATACATAGTACTCACATCTGTGCTATGCGATTATACATAATACAAAGTAGATTGAATTTATACAATGAAAAGGTAGTCTTACAATGAGCAGCTGATGCTCCAACAGTATTTTCAAATGTTAATTATTCAATTGGTTGTGGTTGTGGAGTAGGACCAGCATTGAGCCAAGCATTATTATCAGCGATGTATCTCCCAACTTATAATATGCCTGCCTGCATAGTGTGCGTTTTATACAAGATTTGAATTTCATCTCATTCAGTTGAAGTATGTGGGGTGGAATTTTATTGTAACATTTTAAACAGTACCCCATGAAAGATGAGTCTGAAACCTGGTTGAGCTAATAGGTCCCTATTTCTAGTACTATAATTATGTCTTTCACCTCTTTTACTAAAAAGATGTAATTTTTTTCTTACGTACATGATGTTTTCATAGATATATTGACAAGATACCTTCATGATGTTAATGTCCTTAAACCGGTCCCTTAGGACCGGTAAGGGACCGCGCCTGCGGAGATTATATATGGCTCTGATAGCTTTTTTCTGCAGAATAAAAATTGACTCGATGTCTGCAGCCCGTCCCCAAAGTAAAATACCGTAAGACATGATACTATGAAAGTAACTAAAATAGACTAGCCTCGCGGTATCTACATAAGTAAATTGATGGATTTTTCTGAAAGCATATGCCGCTGAACTTAGCCGTCCTATAAGAGATGTTAAATGAGGACCCCATTGTAGCCTTGAGTCGAGCGTGATCCCCAGGAAAACAGTTTTATCGACGAATTCTATTTTATCTTGATTCAATACTATCTCATAATCACTACTTTTGATAAAGTTACAAACTACGTTTGGTAAAGAATATCTAATGCACTTCGTTTTTTTCCCATTTAATACTAAATTATTGGCAGTGAACCAATTCTGAACCTGCAATAGGGCGTTATTTACGTCGTCAACATTAATAGCACGTCTATCTACCTTAAAAAGTAAAGAAGTATCGTCAGCAAATAACACCATCTGTGATTGATTATTTTAATAAATGGAGTAGATCGTTAATATCCACTAAAAAGAGGAAAGGACCCAATATAGAGCCTTGAGGGACACCCATCGTTACTTTTAAACCGAGTGAATTGATGCCATTAATTTGTACTTGCTGTTGTCTATCATTTAAATAAGAGTTTACTAAGCTGAGCGCATGTTTTCCAAGTCCGTAATGCTCGAGTTTTAAGAGTAAGGTTTCGTGGTCGACGCAATCAAATGCCTTGGAGAGGTCACAAAAGATTCCTATGGTGTCTTGCGCTTCTTCCCACGAGTTAATATGTGTCTTAATAAGGTTACACTGGCGTCGGTTGTACACCGTCCTTTAATGAAACCATAATGTTGATCGTGAAGGAATTTATTCATGTTAAAATGATTGAGCATTTGATAAAGCATTACCTTTTCAAACACCTTGCTGAAAACCGATACGGATACGGACTGTACCCGATTTGAAAAGTGGTATTACCTTACTGTATTTCATTAAATCCAGGAAGACTTCTTGATCCACACACATATTAAATATTAAGGCTAAGTAGGGCGCTATAGTCTCAATTATAGAGGTACAGACTTTAATAGACATTCCTCAAAGATCATCAGACAATTTGATCTTGATTTGCTTAAAAGCTTTTATTACTATTATGGGATTAATATGCTTAAAGTTAAATTCAATCGTGCAAGCTGAAACATTTTCCTTTACTAAATCAAAATCGAGCGAGGGCAAGGAGTTTAAGATTTCAGTAGTTTTAAGCGGGATACTGGTAATTTTTTTTACAAACTCTTGAGCAACTTCTTTGTTATGGCAAATGAGACCACATGACGTCTCCAGTGTGTAATCACTAATCAGAATCATGCTTTTTGTTCCTATTCATTTCATAATTGATAATTTTCCAAACTGTCTTTATTTTATTGTCTGCTGATTTAACATTGTTGCTAATGTACCATGATTTAGCTGCCTTACAAGTGTTCTTAAAAATTCCAGAGTAAGTAGCAACATACCTATTAAAAGTTTCAGTGTTTATACATATAAGGTTTTTTTTTTTTTTGAGGGTGGGAAATCATCAAATAACTTCTCCCGCTCTGGCCGGAGCGGGTGTGTCAGACTCTTACTGACTAAAACCCACCCGTATTCCTTCTTGTTGCCTGTGTTGCCAGGGGACTCGGTGACCCATAAGTACCTTCCCGCGACCCCGGCAGGCATCGGCCCTAGTGGACCCCTACATTTGTGCTGACATCTCTTTGAGGCGCGCGTGGATTACGACGCGCCGTCGACCCGGGCCTGGTCCTTGCCGGACGGTGAGCTACCCATTGCGCAAGCCCGCGCCTACGGTGGCCGGAAATCCGCCCGGGATTCCCGACGCCCAGGGCGTCTCCTGCGGCGGCTAGGGGCGAGAGGGCGGGAAACATGCCTTTCCCTCAACCGTCCCGCCTCCTCCTTCGCGAGCATTACTGCCTTGCAGAAGGAGGTGAGTGCTGCCCATGCCCTCTCGCTCCGTACCATGGCCTGAACCAGGGCCGGACGCGAGAGATCTCTGCTGCCGATCGCCTCCACGAGGACACGGCGGTGCTCTGCCCAAGCTGGGCAGACCTCCACCGTATGCTCCACCGTGTCCTCCGGGCGATCCACGCAGTGGTGACACCCGGACGTTTCCTCCCGCCTTATCCGACACAGGAACCTCCCGAAACTGCCGTGTCCGGTGAGGACCTGCGTCAGGCGGAAGGTGAGGGCGCCGTGGTGCCTGTCTAGCCACTCCTCAAAGAGGGGACTTATCGTCGCAATCGTGGCGTGCCCAGCACTGGGTTGCGATAACCGTACTTTCCATGACGCCATGAGATCCCGCCGGAGCTCCGTCCGCTGTGCCGCGATTTATCGCGCCACTCCCATACGTGCGCGAGGACTTTTGCCTCCAGATACCATGGCGGCAATCCGGCAAGGAGGCTCGCTGCCTCACAGGAGACCGTGCGGTATCCTCGGACCATCCGGATGGCCATGACCCTTTGGGCCGCGCTCAACCGGCGGGCTGGCCGCAGCGCCAGAGAGCGCGCCCATACAGGAGCCCCGTAGAGGGCCATGGACCGCACGACCCCCGCATAGAGCCTCCGGCAGGAGGCGTTTGGACCTCCTAGATAGGTCATGAGCCGCTTCAATGCAGCGCCTGCCCGCTCCAGTTTGGGAGCCAAACGTCGGAAATGCTCCACGAAGTTCCACCGGCTGTCGAGGACGAGTCCCAGGTACTTCATCGTCGACTCGACGCCGATGGAAACCCCTCCTACCGGTATTTGAGACCCCAACGGTGGCGCATTCCGAGGACCATGAAAACACATGGCCTCGGACTTGTGCAGGGCCACCTCGAGTCCCATTTGCCGTATCCTTTCTACGATTGTCGCAACCACGCGTGCCGCTAATTCGGCTGCCGCCTAGTGCGACCTCCCCTGCGCCAGGACCAACGTGTCGTCAGCGTAGCATACTACGCTGACGCCGCTAGGGAGCACAGCACCCAGTCGTATCCGATGTCCCACAGATGCGGCCCCAGGACCGATCCCTGTGGGACACCGCACGACATCTCTTGCCGGTTCCACACTCCCTGGTGACCGGGGTAGAATACATATAAGGCTTAAGGCCATACAGCCCGAAAAGTCTTTCCCTACTTTTCCTGAGTCCTTTAGTTGCCCAGTCACTAAATAAAAACCTAGGGCTGATAGTTTTAATGTTCTTCTTAAAATAATTATTGAACTCGGTCTGGACTACCGAAAAAAAATCTTTATTCAAAATATTAACATTATTCATTGTACGGTCCTGATCGCTTAACTTGCGAATTAAAATGCTATTAAATTTATTTAAATTAACAGATGATATTGGTTTGAATTGTATCTACTATTAATTTACATAATAATAGCAGATAATTAATTAAACACATAGTTTAGGAATAAAAGTAATCGTTATCACCTTAGAAAATCAATTCTCTTTATCAATAACTAGATGTAGGAATCGGCTTCACCTCGAAACGTGGATTGGTATCGGAACAACTGTGCTCATAATGATCCATGACATAATTTACATAGAACTAAAGGGCCATCCATAAATTACATCACACGATTTTCATGATTTTTGGAGGCACTCTTGTCACAGGTGGTCATATTTGTGTGTGTCTTGGTGTGACGTCACATATTGATATATATTGATAGAATAGGTAATATTTTAAAGTTTTTCGTTAGAGTTGAGGTTTTGAGTATTAATACTTTAGATTTATATACTTGACGTCACGAAACTTTATGACACGTGTCCACAAAGAGGGGGGGTCCCTTTGTCACACGACGTCTCACTTTGTTGACCCCCTACCTCCCCCGTAACGTAATTTAAATTACAAATTTGTTGATATGTTGGTTTCCATGCTAGATTGTATGGGATTCCAAAATATGACCATCTATATTGGGGGCACAAAATTAACGACATTGCTTTTGCTTGTGAAGAATATCGATACGAGATAGTGTGTTCTTTGTAGTAGGAAATGTAATATGCTTTTTCTGGAATAAGCTATTTTACCTACATAATTATGGCTTCTCTTGGGAAAGTTTTAAATTTTAAAAGTATGTTGTTTTATTATTAACTAGCTTTTGCTCGCGACATCGTTCGCCTGGAAGTCGTAAGACATCCTACTAATATTATAAATGCGAAAGTTTGTAAGGATGGATGGATGTTTGTTACTCTTTCACTCAAAAAGTACAGAACGGATTTGGATGAAACTTAGCACACAGATAGTTTATAACCAGGAATAACAGATACTTTTTATCCCGATATACCGGTGTCAAAACTTATGCGCGTGAAACCGCGGGGCGCATCTAGTTACAATATATTAAAATAACAGCTACATTTTTATAAAAAAAATGCCTCATTGGTCTAGTGGACGCAAGTTGTCGACATAGCTCATAGAATAAGCCATATTAGCCGTAGAACCGATGACCGTTGGGATAGACGTGTTCTTAAGTGGAGACCGCGAATCGGCACACGTTAGCTAGGATGCCCTCAAGCTAGGTGGGCCGACGATCTTCGCAGGGTAGCAGCTGGATAAGAGTTGCCGAAATTGAGATGAATGGCGTACAATAGGAGAGACCTATGCTGTAGGCTGATGATGAAGATTATTTTAGTCTTAGTATCAAATCGTTCATATTCCTGTTGACCAACTTATATGAAATACATTCAATCTGTTCTTGATTGCTTATAGGTTATCTGTTCATTGCCTCGTATTGATCACGTTACTGAACGGTTTGTATTCAAGATAAGAATAGCCTTAACAACAATCATTTACTTGTACCATCAACAAATGTAATAAGTAATATGTGTCCAGGCTCTAACTCCAACGATTTTTTTTAAGTTTTGTCTGTGTCTACTGATAGGTCAAGTCTTTGAAAAGGGTTCTCTGATTGGGTCAAATAATAATAATCAGGGATGTTGCAGACTTGCGGGTGCAGATTTTTTAACATCCGCGGATGCGGGTGCGGGCGATTTAGAGCTATATTGATAATTAATTGCCATTTTGTTGAAATTAAATGAAATGATTGGAATGAAGTGAAATGATTTTATTTTCTGTAAGTAGGTTTGTACAAACACTTTTACGTGTCAATCATATTTAGAAAAAAGAAAATAGATGAGCTGCGTTTCCTATATGCCTACTCTGAGAAGAAAGGCCGAAACAAACTCAGAGGTCACAGTCTCTTTTAAAGTTCAGACATAATCTTGGTCAGATCATGTGAAGACCATGTAGATTGGTGTCTGAAATGGTCTTTTGAGGAAAGAACCACACAGATCGAGTGGACCTATCCAGTCAGTGCATTTGTCAGTAATCGTGCAGCTCAACTCAGAACTTAGGGCTCCCACACAAAACTGCGAATTCGCATCGCATCGCAAAATTCTGCGAGCTCGATGTCATTTTATTATGAAAAAATGACATCGAGCTCGCAGATTTTTGCGATGTCATGCGAATTCGCAGTTTTGTGTGGGAGCCCTTAAGGAGCTCAACGATTCGACGAACAACACCAAAGAAAGGACAATTTGGGTAGGCTGCTTAAATGACTCAAACTGCCAGACCAAGATTAAAACTAACTGAGAAAAAAAATAAAAACATTAACCCACATAGTCTTCACATTCACAATAATTAAAAAAATATATATAATACTTCAAAAAGTAAATATTCATGTCATTGTATATATAAAAAAATCATCAATGTCAATGAGTAAATAATCTTGGTCAGATCATTTGAGGACCATGTAAATTGGTGTCTGAAATGGTATTTTGAGGAAGAACCATACAGATTTGAGTGGACCTGTCCAGTCAGTGCACGCAATTGTCAGTAACCGTGAAGCTCAACTCAGAACTTAAGGAGCTCAACGACTCGACGAACAAAACCAAAGAAAGGACATTTGGGTAGGCCACATAAAGTACTCTAACTGCCAGATTATCATTAAAACTAACTGAGAAAAAGTAAAATTTTAAAATATCCGATGGCACAGCAATCCAACACGACCGGGGAGAGATCAGGCGCAGGGCCAACGTCTTTACGTGCTTGCCGAGACACGGGGGTATCACACCACCAACTTCCTTACTCCGGGTTGCTACTAAGAAATTCCTAATGGAAAAACCCAATAGGTAACACTTTGTCCGACCTGAGAATTGAAGCTAGGACACCATGCTCAGCAGTCGCGCTTGCGACTACGAGCCCAACGGAGCAGTCAATAACCAATGTTTCCAAGTTATCCATATTAATTTTGACTTATGTGTGGCGCAATGTAGGTACTAGGCTACTATGCTTTTTTTTTGCTGTGAGGATAATCCTCATGGATGTCCTCCGCCCTGGGGCGGGCGAAGGGGTCTGTCAGACTCTTACTGACTAAAAACCACCCCGGTGCTCCACTCCCACACTTGCACCGCGGATCATGGGATCTAGTGCGACTTCCGCGATCCCCGGCTGGTGCCAGCCCGCCATTGGGGGGCAGCTCAGGCTCGCGGGGTGAATGAGGTGTAAAATTTTCCCCGCGACGACCAAAAGGGGGGCGCGTGGAACACTACGCGCCGCGACGGATGTCCTATTGTCCTAACCTAAGTCCTACTATATAATCACTACATAGTATAAAACAAAGTCGCTTTCTCTGTCCCTATGTCCCTTTGTATGCCCTTTGTATTTAATAGATAGAGTGATTCAAGAGGAAGGTTTATATGTATAATAACATCCATTAAATAGTGGAGAAGTACTGCTATTTTTGAGGTTTCTAATGTGATGTCGTAAATAATTACATTTTTTCCGCTTACATTGCAAACGCAGGCTGAACCCTACGAGTTAAGTATTGTACACATTGAAAAGGTCTACAGAAGTCCGTGATGGTATATGTCTATCTCTTATGGATAACCCACAATAACTTTTTTTTGTCATTTACTTTTTACGACAAATAATGGCTAATTTTCGAAGCGATTTTAACCAATACAGCATTAATCCTTAACCAATTAAATACCTTGAATACATTGTTCATTTAATATAGATCTATATGGCCCATTACACCGTATGATTTAAGTGAATATTTTCGAAGATATTACAGATTTAAAAATTGTCATCCGGCATTGCCGCTACGCTTTTGGAAGGAGGCTGAACCGCACACTCCACATTCAAGCTCCCGCTGAAAATCGCCACCGATGATAATAACAGCGTCTGTAGTGTTTCTAAACAGAGCAATACAGGAAAATTGATGCGTGACTGCTCATTAATAGTCTGGGACGAAGCTACCATGTCAAACAAGATGTCTGTGGAAGCACTGGATAGGACAATGCGCGATTTGCGCAACAAAAATTCACCTATGGGTGGATGTACAATTCTGTTCTCAGGAGATTTCCGTCAAATCCTACCAGTTGTGACTCGAGGAACACGTGCTGACGAAATAAATGCTTGCCTAAAAAGATCCAACCTTTGGCCACATGTCAATAAATTAAAGCTTAAAACTAATATGAGGGTTTCGTCATCTTCACGTGAGAACAGGCTATTTCCAGAGATGCTGCTAAAAGTTGGCAATGGAGAGTTAACACAAAGTGAGGGAAGGATTGACCTTGAAAACCTTTGCGTTTTGATAGACAACATCCAAGAGTTAGTCAACAATGTCTATCCTGACATTGATAACATAAGTTATAAGACAATATCTTGGTTTAAAGAAAGAGCGATTCTGTCACCAACTAACGAACAAGTAGATAAAGTAAATAACTTGATTCTTTCAAAGATTGATGCGCCGACGAAAATATACTACTCGGTCGATACTGTTCTCGATTTGGAAGAAGCTGTTCATTTTCCTACAGAATTTCTAAACTCTTTGAACCCGTCTGGACTCCCTCCTCACAAAATGGTGTTGAAAGTAGGTTGTCCTGTTATTTTATTAAGAAACCTGAATCCACCTAAACTTTGCAATGGCACGCGTTTGCTGGTAAAATCATTGAAAACTTTCATAATAGAGTGCACAATACTCACAGGATGTGGTACCGGAGAAGATGTATTGATATTCCCCGAATCCCTCTGATACCATCGGATTTACCCTTCCAATTTAAACGTTTACAGTTTCCGGTAAAGACATCTTTTGCAATGACCATTAATAAATCGCAGGGTCAAACCTTCAACGTTGCAGGCTTAGATTTGAGCATTGACTGTTTTTCACATGGACAACTGTATGTCGCTCTTTCAAGAGTGACCTCCAGAGAAAACATGTTTGTATTGTCTAATGACAAGAAAGCTGTGAACGTTGTTTATAAAGACATTCTGTAATATGTTGTAAAAATAAAATAAATAGTTAAAAATGTAAAAAGTAAATAAGTAAAAATGTAGTGTATGAATTTAGATATTCCAAAGATAGCAGGAAATCTTCATGGTATAGGGAAAGGGGGATTGTTTTACTCCAAATTAAACGCGTGCGGGCCACGGGCAGTAATGAATAAATCAAAACTACTGGATCGATTTTAATCACATAGGCTATATATTTTATACCCGTGCGAAGCCAGAGCGGGCCGCTATGTTTTTATATACAACGTTCACAGTTTTTCTGTAGTGTATTTAGTATCAGCATTACACCCGTGCGAAGCCGGGGCGGGTCGCTAGTAATATTATAAATGCGAAAGTTTGTATGGATGGATGGATGGATGTTTGTTACTCTTTCACGCAAAAAGTACTGAACGGATTTGGATGAAATTTGGCACATAGATAGTTTATAACCAGGAATAACACATAGGATACTTTTATCTCGATATACCCACGAGGTCAAAACTTATGCGGGTGAAACCGCGGGGCGCATCTAGTAATATTATAAATGCGAAAGTGTGATTGTTTGCTACGCTTTTACGCTAAAAAGGCTGAACGGATTTGGATGAAATTTGGCATATGGGTAGACCATGACCTGGATTAGGACATAGGACTTTTTATCTCGAGATTCCTACGGGATTGAGACTTATGCGGTTAAAACCACGGGGCGCAGCTAGTTGCTATATTAACCTTTCCTTCGAGGAATAAAGCTGCCATGTTTGTTGCGTTGACAATGAATATTGCTATACAGATGTCTGTTTTCTTGGACACAAAACTGTGTTGTTGGCTGTACAGTGTACACTATCAATTGTATCAATGTTTTCGCAAGCGATGAGGTCACATTTTTTCTTAAGTTATATTAGTGTAATAAACGGTTGTCATGGTTTCGATTCCGAGGTTTCACGCTTCACGGTTGTTGACTGCCAATGTTAAGTGGTTAGCAGACAGTTTAGTACTCAGACACGACTCAGTGACGACTTAGTATTGTGATAATGCACGAACACAGGATCTGTGACTACTGACTAATGTAGTCACACTACTTACAATATATTTTAGATCATCATCATAATGAATACAGAAAATTATGGATTTTCCGAGTTTTGTGTGATTTTGTTTGTCCTAATGAGACATAATTATATTATGAATACTTCAAGTATTATACAGAGTTAATTTACACTTTTATTAGATACACGTGTACCTGTCAATAGAAAATGAGCACTAGGTGATTTATGTACCTATGTATGTGTTAACTCGAAGACTGTAGTGTTGTGATAAGCTATTATCTTCCTTATGTCTAGCCTTTTTTTTTTGGGTGGGTAATCATTAAATAACTTCTCCCGCTCTGGGCGGAGCGGGAGGGTGTGTCAGACTCTTACTGACTAAAACCCACCCGTATTCCTTCCGTTGCCTGTGTTGCCAGGGGCCTCGGTACCTTCCCGCGATCCCGGCAGGCATCGGCTCTAGTGGCCCCTACACTTGTGCTTACGACATCCCTTTGAGGCGCGCGTGGAATACAACGCGCCGTCGCGTCGACCCGGGCCTGGTCCTTACCGGACGGTGAGCTAAACAGTAGTTCTTGTAAAACAATGGTCAAACGTCAGTCTCGCGTGATTTTTTGGAAAACCTTTTGCAAATATTAGGGATTTTCCATGAATACTTAATTTGTTTGAAAAATCTCTTCCATTTCCACCTGCAAAATAAAGTAGTCGACTTCAAAACACAAATAATTTTGTTTAAATTCTCACAAACAACAAACTTTATCAAAAACAGTTAATATTGTGCACGGCCCCTAAAAAGACGTTGAAAGTCGACAAAAACAAGCCTTTATCGAATTGTAATTTAGAGATATAGAATATTTATTAAAATGAAAACAGCAGGACTGTTTATTTCATTTGTTTCTAAAATACGCAACTACAAAAGTGTTACTCGACCAGTAATTATAATTGAGTAATATGCACACGTAAAAGTTAATTAAACTTCCTCTATCTAACGTCCTTACATAATGCTTTATAATCATATCAAACAATGTGATGATTACGACACAGTTTAAAGTATTTAAATTTTAAATGGTTGCCATTAACACTGTTTTTTTTCACATTCAATGAGTTTCGACTGCGTCAACGCATACCTACATAAATAATAAGAAAAATGAAAAGGTATAGTTACTGATTGTGTCATTTATGTCTACACTGGGATCTAACCCCTGAAAAAAAAAATGTAGACGATGATTCATGGCAGAGACATTTCACATTGTAAATCTTCTGTATCACAGTGACTCACAAAGGAGAACCATAAGCAAATAACCAGTGAAGTTCCCTTTAATTGCATAGACAGATAAACTGTATGAATGCTTTTCCTGTATTTTCTAAGCCACCTTACACTTAAAGGCTCGTGCACACAGACGCGACGCGACGGCGCGATGCGACACCGATAAAACAATTTCCTTGAAGATTTCATAGAATTTGTTCCAAAAGAGTCGCGTCGCGCCTGCCTGCAGAAGTTTACCTATACGAGTTGTTATCTACCTGATATTAAAAAGGTAGAAAACGTAAAACCATTTACTTTTCTTGATAGAACACATGCATGTCATAAATGTGTCCTGTGGAAGCAGAGTTGTTTTTTACCCACTTCGCGACATGTTTATGTAGGGCAAATGGTTGTACAAGTACACATCAGCACTATTTGTGTAACAACTTAGAATGTTTTCAAGATATTGATTTTCCCTCATATTATGGCGAAGTTATAGCGTGCGGTGACCAAGCGTGCTACTATACAATTTAGTAACCACTTTACAGTCAAGATTGGGTGTAATAAAAAGAATACCCTGAAATTTCAAAGAAATACAGCCCCTTTGTGCTTTTCCTTGGAATTGCTGTGTAATTATTTCTATGCTGACTCAGAACATTCTTTAGAAAAACCTTTGATCTTTCAGCACCTGCTTTAAACCTTACAGAGTTCAATGAACTGCATCATTAAGATAAAGATAAAGACATAAGAACGGCAGTATAAACTCGTGAGGTAGGTCATATATGTGGGTAGAGATGTCAGCACAAGTGTAGGGGTCCACTAGGGCCGATGCCTGCCGGGGTCGCGGGAAGGTACGAAAGAGTTAACGGGGCCCCTGCAACACAGGCAACGGAAGGAACACGAGTGGCTTTTAGTCGGTAAGAGTCTGATACTCTCCTGTTCCGCCCAGAGCGGGAAAAATTATTTGACAACTTCCCATCCAAAAAAAAAAGTATGCACTCGTCACGATATACTTCATCTTGATCCTCAAACGGTGTAGCTGATAAACACTTGCATGCGAGTTAATCATAGTTAGCACTGCAACATGTTTAATTAGGTACAATAATAAAAAATTATTATTTATAATTAGCTTCACCTTGATATTTCTAAATAGAAACAGTTGTAGTACGAATGTGGACATGTTATTATGTGGTTG
This sequence comes from Atethmia centrago, assembly GCA_905333075.3. Classification (NCBI taxonomy): domain Eukaryota; kingdom Metazoa; phylum Arthropoda; class Insecta; order Lepidoptera; family Noctuidae; genus Atethmia; species Atethmia centrago. The sequence continues at coordinate 21,292,965 of HG995373.1, read as the reverse complement.
TAGACAGGGTCATATAGGTACCTACCTGCTTGTTTTAATAATATAAGGATCTTTGTTTGTCATGCGCTATAAAAGTACAGTAAAAGTGGAGTCACTGCTTATACGGTCTGCAAATACAATGTTTTTATTGAAAAATACCTGGGAATTTCACTTTCACTCTCTTCAGTAAAATTATCGAGTAATTATTACTTTTTACACGGTTTTTCTTAGAGCAGGTTATACGAGTAGTTTTTGTTCATTATCAATAGCGTGGGCTGCACGCAATGATTTTAATCAGGACATAAAAGAAACAATGGCATTCATTGAATTTATTTTAAAATCTTTAATATCTAATAGAAAATCGTCTAGTTAATCTTCCTATATAATGTACCTACTATAATGTAATATATATAATTATTCATCTATGATGAGATAAAATACCATGGTCTGATCTTAACAGAGTAGTGTGTTGGATCATTTAGCTCCCTTCAAAATGGTTGAGCTGAAGGGTGCTGATCCATGCGTCATGTTCGTGAACGTGTGCCGTCAGTTGGGACAGATAATCTCTTAGCTGTCTTGGCTTATTTTTAAATTGTTTTTTATTTTTTGTTTATTTTGCCGCACCTACTATGGACTCGTTTTTTTACATCGTCGTCACATTTAGTTATAAATTCAACATTATTTATACTAATATTTATGTAACAATATAATTTAAAAGAGTGTCCATGGAGTTTCTTGCCCGTTCTTCTCCATAGATACCTACAACGCTTTGGAATGAGCTACTAGCTTCATATTTCTAACTGACCGACTCCTTGAAAGTGCCTGTAAATGGTTTAATTTAAATAAATTCTCTGAGTTTGAGTTAGGTACCGTGAGGGTGCGAAAGAAAATATTAAAATCTCTCAAAAAATACCAGTCCTAAAGCATTTTTTTACGTCTGCTGACCATACAAGGCAGGTACTAGCTGAGCCGCATTGGGTGAATTATGGCATGTTTACTCGTATATCGCGACGAAGACGGTCACGCAATACCACGCCGTTTACCTCGAAACACTTTATTTTTACCCACCTATGATATAATGTGTGTTATTATAAGCTCACTGCGAAACATGAAATAGAACTGACGGAATGACTGCTATATTCCTTCTTATGCAACTTAAGGTTTTTTTTTTAATTCTCACAGGGCTCAGTGATCCTATAAGGGTTCCGGTTTTTCCTTTTGAGGTACGGAATCCTAAAAAGTATTATAACAAAAAGGTGAAAGTTCCATAAAAACGTATCACATTACTGATATTATGTTTGGTAATACAACACAATAACAGTTTCGAAGTAGTTGACTGTGGTTCAGTGACCACGCATTTAGCAATAGCAATATTTTCATCGGATATCGGAGATCTTATGTAATTTCGAACGAAAGTGTTTTGTTTCGCCTGAAAACATATTTCAAGTGTTTAACGGTTTACGTAGCGGTTTGGACTTTTAACACAATAGAAAATTTAAGGTCAATTACAGACTTAGTTTATTAACGAATTTTACTTTTTACTGTTTCCATTGCCAATAGAATTTAGTACCAATTGTAATATGTAAGATATATTTAAATTTAAGGGAAGATGCGGGACAGCCCAACACAAGTATCATTAATTACTTACTGGTACTGCCTCAAGTTTTATATGTTTTGCATAAGTTTGATATGAGATATAATATAGTTTCATTATTTATTTTATTATTATTAAATAGTAGTGTGCTGGTGCCTACACTTATGTATGGAAGTGAATGTTGGGTGTGGCAAAAGAAGCATGTGTGGCGTGAGTGTGACTATAAATGACAGGCTGAAAAATGATGTGATAAGGCAACGGTGCGGTTTAAAGGAAGATGTAGTGACAAAAATTGAAAAGAGTATGCTTTTATGGTTTGGTCATGTTGAGAGGATGAATGAAAGGCGACTAACAAAAGGTATTTACAAGGCAGATGTAGTGGAAACGCCGGGAGGGGACGCCCCAGAAAGACATAACATAGTGACCACAATTATGATGTTCTTCAAAAAGGTCAGGTGCGTAGTACTCGCAACCGGCGTGCGTGTATGACCAGATGTATTTACGTAAACGAAGCAAAAGGAGTATGTAAGGAGCGTAGCAGGTGGCGTTCTATAGTTTCTGCCTACCCACATGGGAAGAAGGCGTGAGTTTATGTATGTTTATGTTGTATTATTAAATAAATGGTAAGGCGACGGGCAGACAGTTCAGTAATGTTCAGTTCTATAGCGTATGTGTAGTTAGTTCCAAGTTAGAGCTTGAACACTATAATACAGCAAGTATTAGAAAGGTGTGGTCATATTTAAGTGTTTGGTAGGTACAGACCATCTAACTGAACAATTAAAGGCATAAAAAATCTTTTTTACAAAAAAAAAACAACTGACTTCAAAAAAGCTGGCAAGTGCGAGTTGAACTCACGTGGTGAAGGTTCCGTACAATGAATATGTTATCTTCCATGTTTTTATCCCAAGAAGAAACTTAACATTGTAGTTGAAAAACATGCTCTCCCATACATTCCAATTGAAAATTTAAGTTTGTACGCACAATATTGAGAGATTTGCCATGTTATTTTAACACCATAGACATCTTATAGGTTTTCCTGTAATATATAAGTAAAGAACAATTTTCTGTATTTTTTCATAAGTTTAGGCTCCGTAGTTTCGGCGATAAGGTCCAATGGTCTATTTCATCTATTTTTTTAATTAACTTTAAAACTATTTATTTAAGACCCTCACAACAAGCCCTTTCATTTGATATGTCATACGGTACAGTCTGCAAACTTTTTTTTAAATTTTCTAATTTGCCCCCCAAAAGTGACCCTCATATTCAAAATTAATTAATTTACGTTACACGTCCGTGTTTGGGTCACAGAAATTCATATGTGTAAAATTTTCAACTTAATCGGTCAAGTAGGTGCGGTGCAAATCGGCTGTGACAGGCAGACATACACACAGGCAGACAGACAGACAGACAGCCACACATCAGACACACGAGAGATCCTATAAGAGTTCCGTTTTGTCCTATTAATGTTCCGTACATTAGTAGGACAAAACAGAACTCTTAAAAAACACTACAAAGTCAAAAATTACTTTAATTTCGGAAGTCGGTAGCAAAAAACGAAAAACAAAACCGAAGATATCGACCTTTTATTTTTCACTTTATAGTTTTTATCGTGTGGTACACCACTACTTCCTATGTAAAAAACCGGCAAAGTTCAAGTCGGACGCGCGCTCGAAGGGTTCCCCGTACCATTATCTATAAAAACGGCAAAAAATCATGTATGTTGTATGGGGCTCCCATACAACATACATGATTTTTTTGCCGTGCCCTTAAATATTTATTTTATTCTGTTTTTTTAGTATTTGTTGTTATAGCGGCAACAGAAATACATCATCTGTGAAAATTTCAACTGTCTAACTATCACGGTTCATGAGATACAGCCTGGTGACAGACGGACAGACAGACGGACAGCGGAGTCTTAGTAATATGGTCCCGTTTTACCCTTTGGGTACGGAACAGTGACAGGAAGTTTTACCACCATACACAAAGTGGATTAAATACGTGCTATTGAAGCTAATTCAAAAACTACTAATGCAAACCATGGCACAAACGCGCGAGCTTCCTCCACGAAAAAATCAACTTTAGTCAACACTTAATGCAAATATCGATTAATATCAATATTGTTATTAAAAACAAAAGACATGCAGACGAACACAACCTCCTCGTTTTATGAAGTCGTTTAAAAATGTTCTACGAGTATAGCATAAAGCTTAATTAAACCAGAGAATGCCTCCAAGCCAATTTCCACGACGACGCGGCGACGCCAAGCTAAGTTGACAAGAAACGAGGTCGTTTACTTAAGGAGCTAATGATTGTTGTCTTTCTTTACTTGATTCATCACTGTCAGTTTTTTATTTCCCGCAGTTAACATTTTCACTCGTCCGAAGATTCTACTAATAACAAGTGAAGTGTAACGTGATCGGCGTAACTTTCGTGTTGGTTTACACGAGAAAGACGCCATGTTGTGTGACGTCACTGATAACTCAACCATTACGAATACTTTGTATTTATTTTCACTTAATAGTACAATAGCACTACAATGGAATGATGATATGATATATCTTAATAAACAGAAATCTATTATTGTTTATAGCTATTTTAGTTTTATGTAACGATGCAGCAATCATCTTACATGTTCTTTTTCATTACGTTATGTCAGTATGGTTTATTATAATAATTATTCGGTAACATTTGAATTGTTGTTTTGTCTGTATTATAATTTTATATGAAAATATAAAAGATACCTACTTATTAAAATTTAAAGAAATAGTTTTAGCATGACGATTCAAAACCCAGTCGGCACATGTGTTTTTCATTAATGCAAATAAATGGGTTTCTATGGAAACATTTTATTTGTTATACAATATGTAACAAAAACCCTGTTGTTCCTTCTACCTACGTTTTAAGAATCGGTTTACTAAGCGATAAAGCAAGTCATTTATAAAAAACTGTTCCATAGAAAAAAAATATATATTTAATTATTAAAATTTGTAATGTTTAATCGATTTGTTACCTCTGCAATTCTGCATGAAGCGATGACGCGAAACCAGAAGTAGATAAACGTTCCCGCCCTCTCTTTGATCGGTGCCGCCGCGCCGTCGATTATCTACCTATTTTTCTACACAAGTTCGTGACCTTGTCAGCTGTTGTTTATCAGTATCACTTTGACGGACAGACTACAACAAACTGAAATATCATACATTTGCCCAAAAACTAAAACTATGACAGTATATAAATCTAACCTGAGGAAAGTTAAATATGGCGTACCACAAGGTAGTGTGCTGGGGCCTTTGCTTTTCCTAATATATATTAATGACATACCAACTGTAACCGATAATCCCATGACTCTATTTGCTGATGACAGTACCATTCTTTTTGACTCGCATGACAAAAATGAATCTTAAAAATATAAATTTGACTCTAAAAAATACAATTAATTGGTTAATAAGTAATAATTTAAAAATTAATATTAGTAAAACAAAAGCCATTAATTTCAGACAAAGACCAGCAATACAGGATTTAAACATTAATTGTGATGACCACATAATAGAAGTAGTAGAATCAACAAAGTTTTTAGGATTGTACATAGATAACAAAATGACATGGAAGAAACAAATAGAACACATAAGTAATAAATTAAACAGTTACTCTTTCGCTTTACGCAATCTCAGCAAAATCGTTGATATTACAACCTCAATAACTGCTTACCATGGTTATGTATCGTCTACTCTTCGTTACGGTGTCATTTTTTGGGGCAATTCCACTGATTTGGAAAGTGCGTTCAGGTCGCAAAAAAGATGCTTAAGAGCTATATGTAACTTAACCCAAACGGACTCATGTGAGCCGCATTTCAAACGATTAAAAATATTGACACTGCCCAGCGTCTACATCTATGAGACAGCACTATTTATCCATTGCAATCTATAACTGTTTGAGTATCGCACAAGAGCGCGTCACGCAGATAAACTATGTGTTCCAACAAGGAAAAACCGCCCTCCTTTCTAAAAGCTTTGTTTGCATGGGCCCTAAAATATATAATAAACTACCCTTAATTATACGCAGTTCAAGAAATGTAAATCTATTTAAAAATAAACTTCAAGCTTTACTTATAGATAAGGCTTATTATTCAGTTAAGGAGTACTTCGAAGATAAAATGTAACGCAATCATTGTTAATAATTAATCAATAGTAATCCAAAATTTAATTGTCGCTTGAAATAATTGTAATATACCCTGCATAATTCTTAAATTAATCTAAATGATTTTACTCTTACTGAATTTGACCTTTTATTTTAATATCATGATGACTATTTGTAATGGATTGACTATCAATGTATAATTTATATTTTTAAGGATATGATCTAATTGTTTACATATTATGACACTATATTATAATTTGCATGCTAACAAGCTGAATATGGTGAAACCGTACCTGTGTAACATCTTTCTAAACCCATATTATACAAATAAACTGATTGATTGATTGATTGACGAATTAATCTTTGAAAATCTTGGTTTACACAGTATTTTTAAGCACAATTGATAATTGTTAAAACTACATTTAACACTTTACTACGTTAAAAAAAACAAATTCGCCGCGTCTGTCACATAAAACCTGATGTACCTATTTACATTTTAATGCATTAATTTATTACGATATCTACTTGACGGCCACGGAGTTGCTGTTCGATATGACCACCTTGTACCTCTACACTTCTTGGCTCATAGTCGGAGGGAAGTAGTGATTGGACGCGACAATAGTGAAATGGGTGCTGGCCATCTTCTTTGAGTACTCTCCTAACGCGCATATGATTTACTCCGAGTTCGTGTCCCACTGAGCGTGTACTTCGCGTTGGATCGTGCTCAAACAAGTCCAAGACTTCTGTCTCGAGTCCTCGGTCTGCCTGCGTCAGCTCGATGTCAGGTCTCGCCCGTGTACATTGCCGGTATTGAACGTACGTATGTGCAAACGTTGGAATGCCATCGCCGACGGTAATTATCGCAAAACGTTCTTGGTAGAGTCTGCGTGCTTCTGCATAATTGCAGTCACATTTCCGAAGACACATCAACATATTAAAATATTCTACGTTAGAATAAGACATTGTCAACGTTTACGTAAACAAAACACAAGTCACTAGGCACTAGTCACGTAGGTCAACAATAAAATCCACTCGGAAGAAAGCTGTGCGGGAGACTAAGGAAGTGATTCGCATGGAGACGGGTGGCGGGGCGGCGGGGTAGGTAGGCACGTGGTACCGACCCGCCGACATGCACGGCGGGAGTTTTTGGCGGTATCTTTTGTCACATTCAAAGAAAGCCGCCGAGCTAGTAGGCTATTTAGCGAAATAAAGGTGTACTTGTAAAATCAGATACTCTAAACATTGTTTTTAATGTGTCGATTTTAATAGTTATTTGATTTTGACCTCTCGACTAGCCAATGCTTAATTTTTTTTAATTATAATTTCATCAATTTTCTGCTTATAGGTAAATGTATACGTTTCTAAAAGGAACAACAGGGTTTTTGTTACATATTGTATAGGTGGTCAATGAATCAACTTAACCTATCGCACTCCTCATAGGCCTCTCCCAGGCTGCGCCACAACACCCTGTTCTCCGTCTTCCACATGCATGCATAAACCAGCCAAAGCTTCGGCCAAGCCGAAAATCAGAATTGAATTGAAAAAATCAAAATCAAGTTCGTGAATTGTCACGCGTCATTCGGCCTACTTCGTAAAGCTCGGCAATATGTGACGTTCGGCTAACTTCAGGGTGAATCGGGTCGGCTCGTGGTTTCACTCAGCCCCGTGAATTTAAAATTTTCTTACGTATTTGCAATTAGTTCATAGGGAACAAATCTAACTAAGAGATATGTATTAATGATTACAATAACTATAATTCTGTAAATACATGGTCGCGAATCATATTTCTATCAAGATACAACCTGACACTGACCTGCAAACAAGAAACGTAAGGATATTTGAATTTCGGGGGCTACCACTGCGGATTCAACGGATGCAATTTTGTTTTGAAGTTGTGAAGCGAGGATATATTGTATTTTTTCTTCACGCGTATAAATTAATGGATAAGTAATTACTTTTATTTGTTTTTGTCTTTTGTTTTTATTTCCGACTTGCATAAAAAGGCATTAAATATGTAGCTATGGAACTTTTTCTCTCAAATTGACTACGGTTTATGAAATCTGTGATTATTGAATGATGTCTGAATTATCGTGTTTTATTTCTTTTGAAGCCTATATTTGCTCTGTCGCTCCCTAGGTGTAAAAAAAAACAAACAAGATTTCAGTATATAGCGAAAATATTTATATTTTTGATTGTCAAAATCATTTTCGTTTTCAGTTTCGTTTTCGGCCGAAAATAAGACCAAAGCTGAAGCTTCTTTTTCGTTTTCGTTTTTTTATATGTTACAACATTAATTAAAACAATTGAAGCGTGCAATTTTGTCCTCACTTTAAATAACATCGAGGTTGCTTGACAGATGGCATGGGCATTAATTATATTTATCAGTAGGTACAAAAAATATAACAATTATATGACATTGAAATAACAATAGTATTGGTTCAAAGAGGTTTTTGTACAAATTATTATCATGGCGCTGGCGTAGCGTCAAGGTAATGAGAATCACTTGATGTGGAACAATGCAGTCTGGCCCACCTGTTGAGTATTAAGATGATATGTAAAAAATAAATCATAGCGAACTGGGCGGGAAAGAAATAAAGAAAGACCAATTAAGTATATATCCACGTGCGAATAAAGAGAGCACAACAATGCGCTGGAACCAAAATAAATCAACATAAAGAGCTCGGAGCGCCAAACCAATTAAAAATTGTTTAAAAATAAATGAATGTAGCAAAAATATTTTCAGCCAGTTTTAAATAATCTACGAGTAATGCGCACTTTTGCACATTTCGAATGCAATTTTGCAATGAAATTACTTAGGGTTTTAGAATTATAGAAAAAAAAAATAAAAAGGTCGTCGAACGTCTTTTCCGAATTAAATTCTATCGAGGATATTTAACCCAATTGAGTTTTCCTTCAGTCAGAGTATTAATCAAATAGTCAATAAACATATAGGTATCCAAAAATTAAATCCATACTAGCTGTAATAGTGAAATAAATGGTTACGAAAAAGCCCCCAATTTATATTGGTATCGCCTTAAATCAAACTACTATACAGGGTTATTTTAAACTGGCTAGCTAAACTTCGCTTTGTTGATACCTAAAAATTATAAAACAAAAAATTAATATTTTGATGATTTTTTTTTTGTGGGGTTCATACATTTGTGGGGTGTATTGTGGTTCAATGAAAAGCAAATTAAATTAAAGAAATACAATTAGATTCAAGTAAAAATATCAGGTGTGATTACAAGTGGGGCGATGACAACGATCTAAATGGATGATTGCAATCAACCCGTTGGGTGCGTTAAAGAGGCACATAAGCCGCAAATAAAAAAAAAAAAAATGATTATCTGAAAAAATCCTGTGGATGAGTCGGCTGAGTCAGGTCAGGTCGCGAACTCGCAGACCACGCGATGATGCTCAATAGCGGAGTGCGCGTGAGCGGCGGCGTTTGATGTGATGATGGACCGCTGCGTGGTGGCGAGTGACGTGATGTTGTTCGGCCTGGGCGTGTGGGTGGTAACCGCCCAAAGCCGAACCCTAGGTGGTTTCCTTAGATAAAAGGTTATGGTTAGAAAATGGAATTACCATGCCTGGACTTTCAAAAAGGGAATTAATTACCACTGCGACGTGGGACTCAATCGACTCCTTAATTAAATAACATGATGATTGGTAAATAGCCAATAATAATATTATAATATCCGAAATTAAGAAAAATAGGAAATACGTAGGTACAAAATAAATATTGAATTTATACTGAAGGAGTTATGTATATGCCATTAAACATACAATGTAAGTGTCTATATTCCGGAAAGCATTTATAAAAATCTTAGTAAGAACACAACCTGATCTGAAATGTCTGCAAAGAAAATTTTTGACGCTCAACCTTTGTGTCAAAAATTCCAGAATTTATATCCTAATATTCAAACGATAGACATACGTGTGCCAGTAGGAATCCACAAAAGAGGTTGAATATGTGGTGTTAGAATGAAGAACAAATACAAAAAACAAATTGTAGAATTAATAATTCTATAATAGGTAGACACTGGTTTCTATGTTGAGTGCTTTTGAATCATAATTATATTATACAAAAATGTAAGTTCTTCATTTAACACTTTCAAGTCCTTAATGATAAATTAAACGACTTAAAAAAATAAGCTATTTATTTTGCTTTACCTCATACAATTATGTTGGGAAAACCCTAAATACCAACAAATATAAAGTTAGAATAATTAACATTGTTTTATTTCTGTGGTTAATGACAAAGGATATTTATTTTTTGATAAAATAAGTATTATTTGACGGGAGCCATATTGTTTACCCGACATATTTATAATAAAACTAGTATCAACTCACCACATTCTATTTTATTCTATACAGTTTATGTTAGTTACCACAAACTGTCAAGTTTCACCATATGATTTTAAACCTTGAAATGTTTATGGTTAAGTTCAAAATCGAATAAGAAAGTTTGTCAGTTTGTTTGTTTGTTTTTGTACTTGATGTACTGGCGTCTGTACCTATGTTTATCAAACTTATACCTAATGCAACTTTAATTACAATAACAAGATGTTTTCTAACAATAAAGTTAATCAATTTACACTGAAGAATAATGAGAATGACGAACGAAGGTCTCGAATAAACAATGACCCTCTTAGCCGAGACGAAATGTTCGCGCAAAAAAAGTTAAAACTAATTAAGGACTTGTCTCTTGTGTCTTGTCATGTCGGAGATTAACAATTTTACGGGTACAACTACTTACATGACGTTTATCATTGTGTGACATCCGGCATTGAGAAGAAAACGTCACCTTAAAAGCTGAAGTACCTAAGTACCTAGTAGGTACTTAATCAAAAACTTTATAAGCGTCTACGCCATCAACGTGAGAAAAAGGTTCTCCATCCAAATGGAAAATGTCTTCGTCCTAAAAACTTCAATCAATTATATGGTATGGAAATTAGAAACATCTTGTTTCGTAAAACCATCGTCTAGTGTATTCACCACTATCTGAATGAGGGTTTTCTGGTAGCACTGAGATGTCAGGTAAAGACCTGTCAAAAGTGTCAAAGCGTCTAAATTGGTGCCGATTCCCTTGTTCACAAACTAAACTAAATTTAAGTTCAGTGCATCTTTTTCTTTCTATTTGTTTAAGAAAAGGACAGAAGATAAATTTTAGTTTAGTCCTGTCAAAATAATCAGCGCCTGTCACTACTCAATACAAGTTTAGACGTGATTAAAAACTTGCCTACTAAAATTACGTCAATTTACGTCAAGCGCTGATTAATTTGACAAGACTAAACTAAAATTTATCTTCTGTCCTTTTCTTAATGAAATAGAAAGAAAAAGATGCACTGAACTTAAATTTATTTTAGTTTGTGAACAAGGGAATCGGCACCATTGTCTTTAGTCGTGACTGAATGATAAACGAATGAATAATAACGAATGATAAACGTCAATGTTTTATATTCACTGTCGAAATGGAAGACCTTTTGTCAAAGTGGCGCCAACCGGTGGCGTGAATTTTTAGCAAAACCTTCATTACGCTGGTAGTTCTGCTGATTCTGTAATCATAAACTATAGTAACATATATGCCCGTTTCACTAACTATAGGCGACATCTAAATGAATGCCTCAATAAAAGTGCGCTGGTGGAATTTCAACGCTCTACTAAGCGCCAAAAGTTGTAAACTCAATAGCGCGCTTTACATTTAGGTGTCGCTTAGTGCTTGCTAGTTTTCACTGTTTTAACTTAGCGTTTCTCTTTCAAATATCTGATGAGATATTTGAAAATATGATTCCTACCCAAGGTACGGATTTACGGTACGCGATTCCGACTCGCACTTTGACGGTGTTTTTCTTGATGAATAGCCTTTTCATCAGCATCCCCAATATTTACATAAGGCTAGGCAGATGATGAAATGTGATGTGCCTAGCACGGATATCTAAGGCCTAGCCTTTTCCCAACTATGATGGCCGGCGTTGTCTTCTAGTCTTATCGGATGCAGCTGAATACGAGTACCTACCTATAATTTACATGAAGCGATTGCATTACTGAGTTTCACATCCAAGTTAGTAAGTTGGTAGGACCAAGGGGTACCGTGTTACTGGCCCGCATGGGCGCCGGCAAGTTTATTTTCAGGGGGGTGCATAGTCAGCTTCACGAAGCTCAATTATTTTTGGAGTTCACCTCGGATATGTTAGGTTTTCGTTTATCCATTCATACAAGGAGTTTTATGCAGGAAACTTTGTCGATTTATGCAGGAAAGCTTAACAATTAAGAGGATGTAGGAGAGCGGGCGAAGCGAGCTCGATAATTTTTGCATCCGCCTCGAACGGGATAGGTTTTATTTTGTATATTCATTCAGAAAGAGGACTAACTGTGTCGATTTATACAAATAAATTAAGATAGAGTAGGATGTAAGAGCGAGCGAAGCAAGCTCGATAATGACAGCACCCCGCCTAGGGTCGATTACATAATCATCCTACAATATTCCCACTGTTGAGACACTGGCTACCGAGGGAGTGGGCCGCAATCCACCACGCGGGCCCAGTGCGGGTTGTTGGAGGTCACATGTCTTCGAATTTTTGGTCATGCCGGTTTCCCCACGATGTTTTACTTCACCGTTTTGAGAGCAGTGTTGATGAAATAATTTACGAACCTACGACCTACTCGTAAGTCACGGCCGTAACCACCTAGGGCCGATTAGATTTTCGTAAATAGGAGTTCGATACTTTATCAACTAATGCACAGAAGCTTTGGAATTGAGAGGAACATCGCCTAGAGTAGTTATTTGTTATTGTATTAGGCGTTATCGGATATTTTTATAGTTCTGAGTGCACACCATATTTGATTTTGAAGCCAAGGAGGTGCAAATGCAGGGTGCATTTGCACCTCCTTGGCTTGCACCCCGCTCCCGGCGTCTATGGGCCCGGTCCTTTCCCTGTCAAATATCAAGTACAAATTCTATTTCTTTGTCATCTCTCTTCGAACACAGGTTGCCTCCACACTAACAACTGAAGAAATCTGCCTAGCCCTTTCCCAACTATGTTGGTGTCGGCCTCCAGTCTAACCGGATGCAGCTGAATACCAGTATTTTACATGGAGCGACTGCCTATCTGACCTTCACGGCTCAGTAACTGGATAATGCGATGTCCCTTGGTAAGACTGGTTGTCATACTTTCGAGCTTCTGATGACCCCTAACGACTGTCAATGACAACTGGGATTAACGGCTAACGTGCTTTCCGAGGCATGCAGGATGAAATAAATAAAAATGGTCACCCATCAAAAATCAAAATCAAAGTCAAAATATTTTATTTCACATAAACCTACATGGGCTCTTATGAAACGTCAGAAGCTAGGTGCACGGTTCCTATTGGTCGTTTCCTATGGAGAAGAGCCGGCAAGAAACTACAGGTTACTCTTTTAAAAATAATTGGCTTTTACAATATTTTCATATAAGCGTTAATAGGTATGGGAGGACAGTGTAGGCCTATCAACAAGTACCAGGTACTTAACAAAATCGAAAATGATCTACAGTCTATTAAGCCTACAACGTTCTTACATTCACAAAATATAAAAGAATCTATGTAAAATATTAATAAAATAATAAAAATAAAAACCTATTTAAAGCAAATGACATGATTGCCATTACAACTGTAACAAATCTGAATTAATATCCTGGCCACAACCACGGAGCAATGGCAAGCGTACCTTAACCTGATGGGATGGCAAGCGTACCTTAACCTGATGGGATGGCAAGCGTACCTTAACCTGATGGGATGGCAAGCGTACCTTAACCTGATGGATCGACCCGTGCGGCTGTTATTGCTTAGTTTACTCCTCTACAACTAACAACTGAAGAATGATGCTCACAATAGATAATCCCTCTATATACATAGCATGACGAGCGCAGTCTAAATAGAACAATGAAAGTAAATGGAGTCGCTCATTGTTTGTTCGATAAACAATGTTTAGATCAGCCGAGTCAATACAATGCCTCAGAGATCTTTACAGCGAGTGCAAACATAATTAAACAAAATAACACATGAATGCTCTAATTGTTTAAATATTTTAGGTATATGTGTCACGTATTTTTTTAGTTCATCATCGCCGTCTGTTTTATTATTCTAGAGGTGTAATTCAGTTTATTTTATATTTTTTATGACTAGCTGTTAGAGAAGTAGGTAATCAAGTTACCACATACTGTCAAATTTTCTCATTCGATTTCGAATTTAACCATCAACATTTTAAGGTTTAAAATCATTTGGAGTTTGACAGTTTAGTGTAACCTGACCATTGGCGGCTGTACCTACCTACATAATTAAAAAAGAAAGAGAAAAATAGTCGTAAGTATTATTTGAAAGACAAAGAACATCCTTATTTCCTTTTCCCTACATAGCAGGGCATGGTTGTGTAGAAAAACGTGATAACCACCATTTTCTCGCTTGCTACGCCGCACAGTAGCCGCTACAAGCAGGATGTTAATATCATGTAACTGCTCACAAGTGTTTGTAGGTGTACTACGAGTTCTAGACATCTTGTAATTACCTACACATGTATTATGATTATTATGCTTATTTATACCAACATAAATGCTTGAAGCCATATAATTAACATTGGAGACATTTAGATTTCTGCGCAGAAAATCTGTTTCTTCTAGAGATTTCTGTAGATACTATATGAGGTGTCCTTTTGGTCTTAAAAGAGCAATTGATAATAATTTATTATACATCCATCTCACTCAATATACGATGCGCAGAAGAAAAATGAGGGGTGTACCGAAAAAAAAAATTGAAACTCAAGTCACGAACAGTATCCTGAATATTATGAATAACTCCAGGCCGAAGTAACGCTAACCCAAATCTATATAATTATATAAAACCTGGCCAAGTGCGTGTCGGGCCACGCACAATGAAGGGTTCCGTAGTTTGGAATGTTGGGAAAAAATTATCCCAAAAACAAACTTAACATTGTTGTTGAAAAACATGTTCTCCCATACATCGATACGCGTCACGGTCAATTCTCCAACTGCAAATTTAAGATGGTCGACTATTACTCGTTAACTTGTAAAGCCTACTTAGCTGTGATAGTTTTCCAAAATTTTGACTTTGTCGGCGTGGTTAATATATACCTATGCCAAATTACAGCTTTCTAGTAGGTACTAAGCGTCTCTGAGCTACAGCGGGGGCAGACAGACAGATGGACATGGTGAAACTATAAAGGTTTCTCGTTTACTACGGAACCCTAAAAATGGTAAACTGATTGTTGATATTTCAACGCACAGGCCAAACCGTGGAGCCTAGAGACTTGAAATTTAGATTCAGATTTTATCACTAATATCAGAAACAAAGAAAAACGTATATCAGAGTTTTCAAAAAATCTACTCCTAACGGTGAGGAAACGGGTAGTCAATTTTAGAGGGGATGATTTTATTACGTGGTTTGAGTAACTCGAAAATTGGTATAAATACCTATAAGTCATATAAAACGTCACAAGCGATGTTTCGATAACTAACCCCTTTGGGGGGCGAACAGGGCCGATACAGTTAATATGAAAAGAATCTTATTTATTTTGATCTATTAACTTACATAAATATATAATAAAGATCGCAATTATTAATACTACACTATTTAAATGAGGTGGAGAGGGTGCTGTTTGTAGGGGAAGGTAGTAAATCAAAGCGAACGAAGTTGCGGGTGAATTGCTGAGTGACTGACATAAGAAATTTTTAGTTATTATTATTATTAATCATTTTATTTCAGAATAAATTTACATTCCATACATTTGTTGGTGAGCTCTAAGCAAGTGTTTTTGAAATTGGGCCTCTAAAGAAGTGAAAGGAGGATTTAGATTATATTAAAAAAATCTTATTTCTTGAGTTAATAAACTTGAAACTTAGCGATAATACGTTCTTAGTAGGGGGCTTAATTCTTTCGACGGGTAGTTTTAAAAAACGAATTATGACGAACTTCGTTATTTATCTAACCCTACGAACCCTATTACTAAGCATCCGCTGTCCGTTCGTCCGTTCGTCTGTCAGCGGGCTATATCTCATGAACCGTATTATGTAGACAGTTGAATTTTTTACAGATTGTGTATTTCGATTGCCGCTATAACAACAAATAATAATTATAAATTAAAGTTAAAAATTAAAGAAGTCTTTTTTTATAATTTTCCGTTTGTCTGTTTGTCTGGATGTGTGTTCCAGGTTGGCGTAAAAACGGCTGAACGGATTTGGATGGAATTAGGCACACAGATAGTTTATAACCAGAATGAACACATAGGGTACTTTTAATCCCGGATACTTCCGTTTGAATGGAATATTTTCCGACATGCACGCGGGCGATGCCGCGAGCAAAAGCTTGTCCCTCTATAAACCGCACAATAGAATTGCGAACACCTTTTAGTCTTATTTTTAGGGGTCAGTAGTAAACAAGGAACCCTTATAGTTTCGCCATGTCCGTCTCTCTGTCTGTCTGTCCCCGCTGTAGCTCTGAGACGCTTAGTACTAAAAAGCTGTAATTTGGCATTGCTATACATATTAATCACGCCGACAAAGTGGTAAAATAAAATCTTGAAAATATTTTTTTTAGGGTACCTACAGTTACTTAACTGTACCCTAAAAAAAATATTTTCAAGATTTTATTCTATAGGTACTTTAACGAGCAATAGACGACCAACTAAAATTTGCAGTTGGAGAATTGACCGTGACGGATATCGAACTGTGGGAGAACATGTTTTTCAACTACAATGCTTGTTTTTGGGATAAATTCATCTCAAGTACTCTCAACTACGGAACCCTTCATTGTGCGTGGTCCGACACGCGCTTTGCCGGTTTTTTAAAATAATAATAGTAATACCACCCTCTTATAGTCCCACTGCTGGGCAAACTAGCTCTTCATACAGAGAGGGCACGCGCATTGATGACCACGCTTGCTCGACAGGCGATTTTAAACTTATATTTCGTATAAATCCATGATTTCTCTCGATGTTTTCCTTCATGTCAGTAATATCCAAGATAAACATAAAGTAAATATGAATTGAAAAGTCACATTGATATTTGGCCGGATTTGAACTCACTACATTCTACTTATAAACACAGATAAATTGCGAACACATTTTAGTCTTATATTGTAAAATGTTTTATTTTTTGTGTGTATGTGTAGTATGTCTCATAAAAGTAAAGCATACACACAAGATTTTTAACAAAGAACTTTTATAACCATTGTCGTAGATAGGTACTGTCCTTTTGTCGCCTGAGCTGAGTTTGTGACATCAATAGCCTGAGATGAGAGGATTTTCTGAGCTTGAAAACTTATTTATTTATTTAATACTTTAAGCACACAAATGTACAGAGGCGGACTTAATGCCATAGGCATTTTCTACCAGTCAACCTTTGGGTGATGCAGAGACAAACAGTGGTAGGTGCAATAAGGAAAAAATGATGAATAAATATTTATTTAAAAACAAAGATACACATATACCTATTACAGACTATAAATATATAACGTGTAGAGGTACTTTTTGCTGCTGAACGTGAGCACGGGACGAGGGGCGGGAGGTAGTGCCCTAGGCTCAAAGGCGAAGCCTTGAAGGGTTTGGAATTGGGACTTTCTATTTTTGGCAAGTGCGGTCGCGAGACGAACACACGGATGTGTTGCCCGTTTTTCCGAGCCCCGTGAACTCGTGGACGCCTCTTCTCATATTCAGACGTAACTAAAACTTAGTGTGTTAATTCATGTAAGACTTTAAGCCTGTAAATTACAATTTTTCATCGTACTGGTGCGTGTTACTTTCGCCCACACAAGTGTCTTCCCTAACAACCTAATCCCTGACAATGAAAACTTGTACAAAACAGCTCAAGCCATCTCCAATAACGACATATAATCTATTTTCCTAATTACATATAAATATAAGCACAAATAAATACACATAAATACACGACTATACTAAAACAAATAAGACAAACAATGGGAAAACATTAGCGTTAGCGCATATTAGCTTACGAATGTACTCGCGAACTTTAGCTTTATAAGATAATCGGTTGGTAGGGGGAGCACATTCCACAGAGTGATAGATTGAATGAAGAAAGACGAGTAAATAAAGTCAGTGCGGTGAGTGGGACATTAAAGAATACGATTATTTGATGAACGTAAATTTTTATTGTGGTTGGCGCAAAAGTACTGAAAGTGGGGAGCTAGATAACCAGGGGAAGTGGGACAGTCCAGAAATGAAAACAAGGTGGTCAGCACCCTTTGCTCTCTACGCTAGTGTATGGGCAACCATTTTAAAAGCGAACGATGCGCAGAGGCATGATCATATTTATGCATATTGAAAACGAATCGAATCGACTAAGAAGACGTCAAGTTTGTCGAGGAGATCTGCATTCAAGTCATAGTAGCACACATCACCATAATCGATGATAGGGAAAATTAAGGACTGCACAAGCATTGTCTTCGTACTTGATGGTAACCAATTTTTAGTCGGTACAGAGCCCGCAGTGTTCCAGTAACCTTCTGACTGACCCTGGCAACTACGCCATTTCAAGAAACTATCAATGTGCAAACTTAAATGTTTCACGTCAGTGCTTAATGGAACGATCGTACCTTTGAAGAGAAATGGTGGGAATTTTGTACCATCTATCTTACCAATACTCCGAGAACTCCCAACGATGATCGCCTGACACTTATTAGGGTTTACTGTTACACCAAATCTATCAGACCAGTTTTTTATGGCTATCAAGTCACTATTTTTAATTTGTCGATAACGTTAGATATTTCTTCAACCATCGATGATATGCACACTGAAGCTTAGAGGTTATAAGATTAATAAAAATAGAAAACAGAAGAGGAAAAAGAATACAGCCTTGAGGAACACCAAATTCCAAATCACACCAGCAAGATGAAGAATCCCCAACATGAATGGACTGCCGACGTTCCTGAAGGTAAGCGGAGAACCATTCCAGTGCTTCGGGAGAGATCATAACATAGGAAAGGATGGCTAACAGAATGTCGTGACTGACGGTTTTAAAGGCATTCGAGAAGTCGACCAACACTAGTGTAGCAACTTTGGTGTCTTTCAGACCTGCTCTTATATCGCCAGTCACTTTGAGGAGGGCGGAAACAGTGCTGTGCTAGGCCTGAATCCAGATTAAAGAGGGCTTAAAAAATTGGAGAATTGTTTGTGGACGCAGGCCTCGAGCACTTAAAACTTAGCATTTTTATTACTATTTGTATGCTATCATCATAATTTAATAGTTGTGCAGTGGTGGTGAATAGTGTGCATAAACTCTGATTTTTAATTTGCTAGACCAAAATGACAGCTGCGACCGATTTTTTTTTTAATAACACCATAAATAATTAATGTTACAGAGACAACACGACATCAGTGAATATCCTTCTGCAGATAATTATTCAGTGGTCCTTGACAGTCACTCGGTAATTGGATTATTTACTAGGTTATTTTCATGTCGACACCAATTGTCACACCAACTTTAGTCTAGCAAATAAAAAATCCTAGCATAGTAAGTTCTTGTACAAATTCCTATAGTACTGTTTCCAAAATAGTTATCCTATTTTAAATTGTAGGTACTCTTTGGCTTCATAACACAAAGTGCAATTTCAAATCAGGCAAAGCCTAGGTTGTAAAATGTCGGTATTAACTAATAAAAAATGAGATAATGTCTTGTCTAATAAATCAAAATGGATGGACATACTCGTAATGTCGGATCAGTAGTAATTAACGTCTATCACAACGTATAATTGATTTTATTACAGACATTGATCGGAATTAGCATATAACATACAATGCATGTATGTAGCTGAGGTCTTTGAACTTTTTAATTTATCGAATTCATTAAAAATAAATCGACATTCACCGAGGTAGCTAATTAGCTACCAAATATATTTTAAAAAATCGGACAAGTTCTCGCATACATTCCAACTGCATTGTACACACAATATTGAGAGATTTACCATGTTATTTTAAGACAATAGACTTCTTATAGTTTTCTTGTGATCTATTAGAAAAGAAGTATTTTTATGTATTTGTTTAAAAAATTTAGGCTCAGTAGTTTCGGAGGTAATAATAACTTCAAAACTATTATATTAAAATGAATAAAAATATACATGAGACACTCACGGCAAGCCCTTTCATTTGATATATCATACGGTATAAACGCAATTTTTTATATTTATTTTATAATTTGGCCCCAAAAGTGATCCTCGTATTCAAAATTCATTTATTTACGTTACATGTCCGTGTTTTGGTCACAGAAATGCTTGTGTGTAACAAATTTCAACTTAATCATTCGGAGCAAATCGTCTGTGGCAGATGGACAGACAGAAAGGCATAGGGCGTCACTAAATGCGGACGAGGTCCGAGTGTCCAAGCCCACCAAATGCGCTAGCATGCGCATCACGGGCCTGGACGACTCCGCGACTGAAGAGAAGGTGGTCGCCGCGGTGGTTAGGACCGGGGGTTGCTCTGCCGAGCAGGTGAAGGCAGGCACCATCCGTCCTGACTCCACGGGGCTGCAAACCGTTATGGTGAGCTGCCCCGTGTCGGCGGCCAGAAAAATTACCGGGGAGGGCCAACGGCTATTGGTGGGCTGGGTTTCCGCGCAGGTGAAACTGCTGGAACCCAGACCTTTGAGGTGCTTCCGCAGCCAGGTGGGCAACCACGTGCAAGCGAATTGCACCTCGGAGGTGGACCGCAGCGGTCTTTGCTACCGCTGTGGTCTGCCCGGGCACAAGGCTGGCTCGTGCAATGCCACGCCGCACTGTGCCGTATGTGCGGCGGCTGGTAAGCCGGCCGACCACCGGATGGGGGGCAAGGCCTGCGCCCCACCCGCCAAAGCCAGGGTCAGAGGCAAGCCCTCCACCACCGCCGTCACCGCCGCAGCCGCCACCACTGCCACCGCCGCTGCCGCCTCCACCACCGCCGTTGTCGTCGTCGCCACCGTAGCCGCTGCGGCAGGCCCCTCTCAGGGGGCTGGGAAGGAAGCTCAAGAGGGGGCTGACATGGAGTGCCAATAATGGCCCCATTACGCCTCCTCCAGGCGAACATCAACCACTGCGCCACCGCTCAGGATCTTTTCCTCCAGAGCATGGCGCAGTGGTCGATTAACATCGCCGTGGTCGCTGAGCCGTACTTTGTCCCGCCCAGGGATGACTGGGTGGAGGACCTGAGCGGCTCAGTGACCCTAATTTCGTCGGCCACCGTCGGTACCCCGTCCCTCGACGCCGTCAAGAGAGGACGGGGCTGCGTAGCAGCACGGTTCGGGGAGATTGTCGTGGTAGGGGTCTACTTCTCTCCGAATCGAACTCTTGCCGAGTTCCACAACTCTCTTGCGGAGTTGAGAGACGTCGTCGTCGGGTTTGGTTCCCTCCCCGTGTTTGTCCTCGGGGACTTCAATGCCAAGAATTTGGCTTGGGGTTCCCGGTTAACGGACACACGGGGCAGGATGGTGGAGGACTGGGCTCTGGAGACAGGCCTGGTCGTCCTAAACCGGGGTTCTGTCCCCACGTGTGTGCGGATGCGGGGTGAATCAGTGGTGGACATCTCGTTCGCCAGCCCCGCTCTGTCGCTGCGTGTAGTTGACTGGCGCGTCATGGAGGGGGTGGAGACCTATTCCAATCACCGGTATATCCGGTTCGACGTCTCCGCACAGACCTCGGACGCGCCGGTCCGACTGGCCCCGAGTGGTCCGCGGTGGGCGCTGAAGCAGCTGGACCGGGAGCTCCTCCTGGAAGCCTCGATTGTGCTGGCCTGGGTGTCACCACCAGACAGGCCTGCCGACATCAATGACGAGGCGGAGTGGTTCCGGGAGGCCATGTCCGACATATGTGACGTGGCAATGCCCCGGGTCCGGCCTGGACGTGCCTCGCGCCAGGTGTACTGGTGGTCGCAGCAGCTGACGGCTCTGCGCACTGCGTGCGTGGCTGCACGACGCCGGTATACCAGGCACCGCAGGCTCCGTATTAAACTTCCGGATACGGAATCCATTCAGGCAGAGCTGTACGAGGGGTAAAGAGCGGTGAAGACCGCCCTCCAAGCGGAGATCTTGCGGGCCAGGGGTTTGGCCCGCGAGGAGTCGCTGGGGACTCTGGACAGGGACCCGTGGGGACGCCCGTACAAGGTGGTGCGGGATAAACTCCGCCCATGGGCTCCCCCGCTGGCGCAGAGTCTCCGGCCCCAGCTTGTGGAGGACGTGGTGAGCGCTCTGTTCGCTTCGCGAGGGGAACACTCCCCCCCACCCATGGCTCCACCTACTGCGGTGCCCGATGCGGACCACACCGCCGACGATGACGATGCTCCGGAGGTGACCGAGGTAGAAATGAGAGCGGCGGTACGCAGGCTTAATGCCAAAAATACCGCCCCAGGACCCGACGGCTTACCTGGGAAGGCCAGATTCCTGGCTTTGGAAGCTCTCGGGCCTCGACTTAGGGGCTCCTAAGCGCATGCATGGAGAGGGGCCAGTTCCCGCTTCGTTGGAAGACGGGAAAACTGGTCCTCATAAAGAAGGCAGGGCGCCCTGCGGACTCTCCGTCCGCTTATCGGCCCATGGTGCTGCTCGACGAGGTGGGCAAGCTCTTTGAAAGAGTCATTGCAGACCGCCTCGTCGGCCAGCTGGTGCGGGTGGGGCCAGATTTGGTGGAGAGCCAGTTTGGTTTCCGCAGGGGGCGCTCTACTGTGGACGCCATCATGCGCGTGCGAGCCCTGACGGCGGGGAATGCTGTTGCCCAGGGTGGGGTCGTCTTGGCGGTGTCTTTAGACATCGCCAATGCCTTCGAGTCGACGATGAAGTACCTGGGACTCGTCCTCGACAGCCGGTGGAACTTCGTGGAGCATTTCCGCCGTTGAGCGCGGCCCAAAGGGTCATGGCCATCCGGATGGTCCGGGGATACCGCACGGTCTCCTGTGAGGCAGCGAGCCTCCTTGCCGGATTGCCGCCATGGGATCTGGAGGCAAAAGTTCTCGCGCACGTATGGGAGTGGCGCGAGGAGGCGAAACGCCGGGGCGTAAGCCCGCTGCCGCGCGAAATCGCGGCACAGCGGACGGAGCTCCGGCGGGATCTCATGGCGTCATGGAGAGTACGATTGTCGCAACCCAGTGCTGGACACGCCACAATTGCGGCGATAAGTCCCCTCTTTGAGGAGTGGCTAGAGAGGCGCCACGGCGTGCTCACCTTCCGCCTGACGCAGGTCCTCACCGGACACGGCAGCTTCGGGAGGTTCCTGTGTCAGATAAGGCGGGAGGAAACGCCCGGGTGTCACCACTTGTGGATCGCCCGGAGGACACGGTGGAGCTTACGGTGGAGGTCTGCCCGGCTTGGGCAGAGCACCGCCGTGTCCTCGTGGAGGCGATCGGCGGCAGAGATCTCTCGCGTCCGGCCCTGGTTCAGGCCATGGTACGGAGCGAGAGGGCATGGGCAGCCGTCACATCCTTCTGCGAAGTAGTAATGCTCGCGAAGGAGGAGGCAGGACGGTTGAGGGAAGGGCATGTTTCGCGTCCTCTCGCCCCTAGCCGCCGCAGGAGACGCCCTGGGCGTCGGGAATCCCGGGCGGATTTCCGGCCACCGTAGGCGCGGGCTTGCGGACGGTGAGCAATGGGTAGCTCACCGTCCGGGAAGGACCAGGCCCGATTCGACGGCGCGTTGTATTCCACGCGCGCCTCAAAGAGATTTCGTCAGCACAAAGGTAGGGGTCCACTAGGGCCGATGCCTGCCAGGGTCGCGGGAAGGTACTTATGGGTCACCGAGGCCCCCGCAACACAGGCAACAGGAAGGAATACGGATGGGTTTTAGTCAGTAAGAGTCTGACACACCCTCCCGCTCCGCCCAGAGCGGGAGAAGTCATTTGATGATTTCCCACCCTCAAAAAAAAAAAAAACAAGATGGACAGACAGACACACGTGCCACGAGTGATCCTATAACGGTTCCGTTTTTTCCTTTTTGTTGGCAATTGCCATTGCCTAAATTATGAGTTTACAATTACTGTTTTTCAACATATTGTTTTATGGTAGTCACAGTTTGTGTTTTATGTATAAACACAAACTTACGCCGTTTTCCCATGGGGGTAGGCAGAAACTACAGAAAGCCATCTGCTACGATCCTTAGATAGGTAGCCTAAAATTAAAATAAAACATAGTTATTTACTTATAGATTGCAGGTACGCTGCACTAAGACATAGGTGTACTAAGATAATAATTTCCTTTCCCCGGCGCGGTGACGACTTGGACGTTATTTTTCTTTTAAGTCTTTCTTTAGCACTTTACTTTGCTAGCATTTCCACAATGTCGTTTCTAACTCAAATGTCGTAGTAGTGCTCCAATTTTGCAGTTTTAGCAATACGACCTAACCTTCCCGCTAACTTAGTTTATGAGAAAAATGTGATTCTGTACCTACTATTATGGATGGAAGCGTTAATGCACACACATCTAAATAATACAAGTATGTCATCAGACTAAACATGCACTACTTTGAAGAACAGACTCTTGATACCTACCTACAATCATCATCTGCCTAGCCTTTTCCCAACTATGCTGGGGTCAGCTTCCAGCCTAACCAGGGGGGTAACCATCACCTCTTATAGCAGTATTATTATAATATTACTTCACAGTGGGAATGTGATGGAGCTATACAGGACTTATAGCTCCATCTCTTTCTCACGCTAAAGTAATATTGAAATAATACTGCTATACGAGGTGATGGTTACCCCCAGCTCCCTAATTGCGTAACACACTATCAATAACAATCTGGGGGGTAACCATCACCTCTTAAAGCAGTATTATTATAATATTACTTCACAGTGGGAAAGTGATGGAGCTATACAGGACTTATAGCTCCATCTCTTTCTCACGCTAAGTAATATTGAAATAATACTGCTATAAGAGGTGATGGTTACCCCCCAGGGCCTCAAGTCTGCTATTACAATAGTGTCATAATGGTCTGTTCCGATCCTCATTAATGACGCCATTATATTAGTAGATTACCAAACTTGTCAAAATCAACAATTATGAAATCAATAATAGACCATTCTGACACTATTGTAATAGCAGACTTGAGGCCCAGGTATTGTTACCTGTTACAATACTGGTATTCATCTGCCCTACCTACAATAAGCCATGTAAACCTAAAACACTCCTTCTATTCCTTAGCCAAAGCAAGCAAACCGTTAAACATTTCAGTCCCATACAAAGAAGCCATTCAGATAATCTCAGTTTACTATAAAACATCAATAACAGTTCCAGTTT
The DNA here is from genome assembly GCA_905333075.3 of Atethmia centrago. Taxonomy (NCBI): domain Eukaryota; kingdom Metazoa; phylum Arthropoda; class Insecta; order Lepidoptera; family Noctuidae; genus Atethmia; species Atethmia centrago. The sequence goes on along the minus strand of HG995373.1, from coordinate 21,268,006 downwards.
ATTATTAGTAAACATTAAACATTGTTATTGCACGTTCGCATTCAAGGAAATCTTACATAATTCATGAGCTGCTCGTTGGTTCGCTCATTGATTTTGTTAACAAAAACAAACGGAGAGCGTCAGCGGGGACTTAGATTTAAAGATTTATGTTAAGGCACAAATATTTATAATACCGGTTCGAACTTACGTATAAAAAATGCGTTTTGTGCAAAATGCAGTGTAGTAGTGAAACTTGTTTTTAAAAGAGAATCTTAACCTTTAGTACTTAAGCTTATCCACCTGTTACCGCGCATCACCCGCATGTAGACAAAACAATTGCAGTAGGTACCTACCTATAATGCCGGGCAGTCTTATCACTAAGAGCGATTTCTATCAAACAACCTTTGGACAAAATGTGTAGGTCAAAACCTCAACCTATTTTTGACCGTCGTCGTTTACTTAGTACCTATTTTGTTTGATCACAGATGTAACAATGTAAAGTCTATTTAAATCCTTATTTACAATCGACGTTATTTATTCGAACGACGAACGAATATAATGTTTAAATTTGTGTTTATTAATGTGATTTTAGAATAACTAGTAGGTAAGTACTATTGGAGCAGTTATAGAAATGTTGTATTTATGTAGGTGGATTTTAAAGTTATTTGTTTACATGTTTGGAAACTACATCGCGAACGCAGTATAAATCCATCGTAACGGAAATATAATTAAATAATTATATTCTCTCTATCTAAAGCTAATCTTTTTCAACTGTGCAACAGTGAAGTCTGTTCCTTAACTCCATTCGACCTTCACGCTTAAGGGGACGTCACCTGACTAATGGTGCGATCAAATGCTTGGACAATCGCTTAGCTAAAGCCTTCTAATTGACACGCTACATAAATCCGTTTAAACGATGTTTGTTTTAGTTCAGCTTGTGCGTTTTACCTGTAGGTATTAGGTATAGGTATTTATAAACGACGTTCCATACATGTGAGGAAACCGGCATGTCCTAGAACCAAAAATTCGAAGACATGTGACATCTACCAACCCGCACTGGGCCCGCGTGGTGGATTACGGCCCACTTCCTCTCACAGAGAGGAGGCCTGTGTCCCAGCAGTGGGAACATTATAGGCTGATTATGTGTGTTCCATACATCACTAATTGTAAATTCAGTAAGTAGGTAGAGTAAGGGAAATTGTTAAAAAAATGTATTCTTTACGTCAATTTGCCGTGTATTCTGTAACTGTCAAAGAATTCCAGTTGTGATTGAATATACGGACAGTTAAAAGGCTTGTGCAGACTGGGGCGATATCGCGGGCGCGACAGGCATATTGCTGCCAGTCTAAATAAAATTTCTATGACTACTTACCCCCATAGAATTTCCAATAATTCACAGAGAGAAAACACCGACAATTCTGAGCACACAATTCTAGTTTTTGCATGTGTTGTACCCAATGCAGCAATGTTTAAATTTAGCAAAAAGTTGAAAAAAATACTCAAAGATATTCTTTGTTTAGGAAACGTTTTGCTTAGTATAAAAACTCTATTCATTTTTTATCGATCGATGGATCTAATTGAATCCGCGTTGTGCAAACTCAAGTGCAACTGACCTGTTAAGGATCCGTAGTCAACAAGGACCCCTTATAGTTTCACCACGTCCGCGCGTCCGTCTGTCTGTCTGTCTGTCCGGGGGGCTTAGCTCAGAGACTCTTAGTACTAGAAATCTGAAATTTGGCATGGGTAAACAACAACATATAAAAAAAATGAGGCTGGGGATGATATTATTTTTTCTCGTCTATTCCAAGGTATCTTGGATAGGTCGTTCTAAAATATTGCAGCTCTGTGACACAATCTGTAATATTAAGCTTTAAAGTGCTAAATTTTGTTATTACACGTAAAGTGGGGTAGATATTTTTTTTTCTCGTCTATTCCATGATGTGGGGTATCGTTGGATAGGCCGTTCAAAAATATTGCGGCTCTGTGACACTATTTTTTAATTCAGGGATCCGTTTGCGTGTTATTAAGCTTTAAAGTGCTAAATTTTGTTAGAGTCAAGTGTCCCGCCTTCCCCTGCCAGCTAAACGGTTGATTTTGGATATGTGAAAAAAATCTCGGTAGTAGTATATATAACAAAGTTAAAAGGAAAACTATCACAGCTAAGTAGGCTTTACAAATTAACGAGTAATAGTCGACCAACTTACATTTGCAGTTAGAGAATTGATCGTGACGTATATCAATAACATGTTTAACATGTATAATGTGTTGTTGGGGGAATATATTTTTCAACTACGGAACCCTTCATTGTGCGTGGTCCGACACGCACTTGGACGATTTTTATTTATTAAATATCAGAACGATCTCTTGTTACGAGATCCAAACCAGTTTCCCTCAAAAGCAACATGGGCTTTTTGAGATACTGTTTACTAAGTGTAGCTGGTACTTTTGCATTTTGTTTTTATTTAACTACAAGATAAAACAGAAGACGGTAAAACCGACAAATGCTCATATTTTAGTAAACATTTGACAGCTAACAGTGTTTTATGGCCATACGTGCGACGTCGTAAACAGTTTCCATATAATATGTAGGTACCTAAACTGTCTACACAATACTGTTTTACGTGTTTTTACATACTTCGTACCACCAAAGGTCTAAATATTCATTATATATTCCACCTGACCTACTATTCTATTTCCCCCACAAAAACTTTTACACGTTTTGTGCTTTGTTTATCTTTAGTTTTGCCTTTTTCTTAGTAATTTATTCTTGTTGTGCGCCTACCTGAAACATTACTGTGCATTTAATTTTGTCCGCCACAGTATTTGAACAGTGCAGTGTGTTACTAATTGTGTTCAGCTTATCTATGACGTAGTAATATCTTAATTTGGTACATTCATGGGTAAGAAGCACGCTAGTAAAGCTCCCTGTTTGCTAAGGCTTCATTTTCCTTGACTAAGCGATAGTTTGGTATGGTTATTTGATTATAAATTGAGCCTTATTACAAGTTTGTTTGGATCCGGGTCGACGGCGCGTTGTATTCCACGCGCGCCTCAAAGAGATGTCGTCAGCACAAGTGTAGGGGTCCACGGTGCCTGCCGGGGTCGCGGGAAGGTACTAAAGGGTTACCGAGGCCCCTGGCAACACAGGCAACGGAAGGAATACGGGTGGGTTTTAGTCAGTAAGAGTCTGACACACCCTCCTGCTCCGCCCAGAGAGGGAGAAGTTATTTGATGATTACCCACCTAAAAAAAAAAAGTTTGGATATTGATGCTAAATTATAGTATAAATTATAGTCTACATGGTCATATTTATTGTATTTTAGACATTCCACTCATTATTTATACTCATTTTATTACACAAAGTGACAGCTAGCACATTGATTTTTTGAGATTACTTCAGTGAAATAATAATTCCACTTTAGTGATGGACATAGTGAAATGGTCAATGGCTTGGGCTTCGCAAAGCTCGAAATTATTTAAGGACTATGAACAAGTATAATGAACGGTACAATAAATCAAAATACTAATAGGTATGAGAACGTATACATAAACAGAAACAATGGCAAATTACAATAAAAAAGAAGCAGTGTTCGAAACTTAATACGCACATCACAAAATTCACAACACAAGTTACATATTTATAGGAACCGTAGATACGTATTCAAACAAAACCAAATTTCGATTTGCAAAATAAAAACAGCCACTTATCCGTTTACCATCAATAATTATTAACATATGTATGTGTATTACGTGTTCCTGTAATACTTTAATTTGCGGAACTGGCGATACCAGCCATTACCTCTTAATTAATTGCCCGTAGAACATGTATGTTGTTATAGACGAAAAATTAATAATGCATCGGAGTTACTTGGTAGATACGTAAAACTAACTTGTGCAATCAACTGCCGGTCATTATGTATCCGTTCGTAAGTATTATTTACGTGGTAAACTCGTGTGTAAGAAAACTGGATTTTAAAACTCAAAGAAAAACGAACCGTAAGCGGTACGAGTATCTACCACCGGTTTTTCGAGATGGTAGAGAGACAAAGGTCTTTGATTAAAAGAAAACGATTTAAAGAGGTTCCATCCTTGATTTATTTATTATTCGAATTACGGAGAGCAGCCCTTATTGCAAACCAAGTAGGTAATATATTAGATAATCAAGCTTTGACTTACACACACTTTTAGAATTATATTAAGTTTCATTTGGATTTTCAATTTGGTATACACATAAACAATCCTAAGTTATACCCACGTAAAGACTAAGGAGTTTTTATTAGAGTATTATGACAAATATAAAAAATCCTGGCTGATCGAGATGAAAAACAATACAAAAACCATAGTTCATAAAAAAAATCTTAAAAATAAAGTTGGCCAGTGTACTTGGTATATTTATGAACAACCATAAAGTTCGCATTCAATTACTAAGATGACTTGGTCCTGGTCAGTTCAGAGACGCTATAAGGATAAAGAAAAGGATCCATTTAATTATAACAAATAATTAATACAGACCGCTGATGATGCAAGGTTACAAAAATAAAATTGTCAGAAAAACAAGATAATTACTGAATATTCTGTCTAAATAGTTCAGCATTTAACCTTCTATGTTGCGCGTCCGTCGGGAATTTGGGATTCAATTCCTTTTTGTAATTAATTTTAATGATCAGACTCGCTCATTAATGTGGTTGTCCTTTATTTTATGTGGTGTACTATAATGTGTTTTCTAAATAAATAAATAATAAATATAAGTACTAACTTTTGCTCCACGCAGTGCTGGGGGGTAACCATCACCTCTTATAAGAGTAGCGCGGGGCCCGTAGCAAATTCTATCGAGGGGCCCTTGATCTGAGTGGTAAAAGAAATTGTGTAAAAGTAAATATTTTTTTTTATATATGATTACTAAATTATAATAAAAATAATGTATACTAAGTCTTACAAATAACTAGACAATTTCAACATTTTGAATCGAGCTATTTCAATTCTGCTCCACTACCACGCTGAGTGTCGAGTAGGGTGCTCGCACACGTCAGACTTTTGTAGAGCCGATTATCGGGCCGTTCAATAGATTTATACGAGCGACTTTTTGGAGGACTTGTGCGTTTACCGTATGAAATTCTGTGTTTTATTTTCGCCAACGAAATAATCGGTTACCGATTGTCTGACGCGGATTTTCTTAGTCTCGTCTTAGTTTCGTGACCACTTCTTAATAAGTTTCACTCAAAAAATTACGCTCAGGCGGTGGGCGGGTTTGGATACGCGGGCCCCCCTTTTGTGCGAGGCCCGTAGCAATTGCGAGTCTTGCTACGTGGTTAATCCGGCACTGGCTCCACGTACAAATACTTTATTCAGAATTAAATAAAAGCTAATGAGTTCGAAAAAAAAAAAGAACTCATTTATTCAAACTAGGCTGAGAATCAGCACTTTTCGAATGTCAAAATTACATACGATCACCACACCACAGTGCTTTAGCTGGGAAGAAGAAATGGCGCAACAAACTCCCCAGCAGCACAGCTGTCTGTTCAGTTAGAAACAAAAATGGATTCTATATAATAGTATGCAGAATTATTTACACTACGCGCAACACAAAACATTAAATTATTAGTCATATGTCAGCTAGCACACCAATACACCAAAAAAAAACTTCGAAAACTATACTCAAACAGAAATAAAAACGTAAACAGATATGAATACCTAAATAAAAGCCTCCTCAAAGTTAATATACACTCTTGCAATACAATCTATAGCCCTGCATACGTACAAAGATGACACATCCGTAAGATCCCATGTGATCTTAATAATATCATCGATATAATTGTGTTGCTGACGTCATCTATTATATCTTTATGTACCTATTATAAATTAAAGTCACTTTTCTTGTCTGTCTGTGTGACCGCGTTGTTCTTCTAAACTACGCAACGGAGTTTGATGCGTTTTTCATCATCAGGTTGATGTGTACTTATAATATGTACATTAATACTTGTAAAGCCTACTTAGCTATGATAGTTTTTTTTTTTGTGTATGGCATCTCGTAGTTGACCTTGAGAGGACGTGACTACTTAATCGGACTCTCCTGTGGCTGCCTTAAGCGAACTCAAAGCCTCCAGCCAGGGGCGAATTTCTTAAATTACTAAGGGACTCCACGCTAAGGGTTACGAACCCCGGCTTATGGCGTCAATGGGGGGAGGACAGCAAGGTGGGACAGGCTGGATCATGACTGGATAATTATTTTTATCTGGGGAATTTAAAGCTACAGGCTCAGCTACGGGTCGGGCTGGCACTTCGTCGAGCAAGGGTCGGTGGGGACAATTACGTCGGGGTCTTCGCGAGGGTCCTCGGCGGCGACATCGGAATGTCGGTTTGTGTTTTTTGTGCACTGTACTCGTGGCCCTACTGCTTTCCTGGAGGAGGGTAATGGGGTCATCTGGGTCGGTGAGTGATAGTTTTCCTTATAACTTCGTTTTATATACTGCTGCCATGAACTTTTTCAGATATCCAAACAACCATTTAGCTTTGGGGGACACATGATTCCAACAAAAATCTTACATAATATATGTATAACAAATCAAATCCCGGCCGTAAAAACCGTGCTACGCAGGACTTGTCTTTTAGAATTATATATACTTATATTTATATATTATATTTATAATTAAAGAAGTTAACTTTATTTATAAGTTTGTTATGCACTGCCATATTCTTCGACCCTGTTTTCAGGTCAGTAGTTTCCAAAAGTAACGATTGCGGTCATTCAAACGGAACCCCACAAATGAGATGAGATGTGAGTGGATATCTAGTTTTAGCCAGTTTGAAGGTAATCAAAATCTTCAACCTAATTCACTCAAACTGCATTGTTCTTTAAACCGACATATTATAATTAAGGATGAATGAATGAATGAGAAATAGGATGTTGTAAGTAGGATTTTTTTTGCCAAATTCTAATTTTAGGGAGCTGTGTTACTCGACACAACTATCGATGACTGTCATAGATATTATCATAAAAATAAGAGTTTAAAATGATGGATCATTTTTATAATAAGCTCTGCAAAAATAATACAGTGTATCTAAACATGATGATTTTAACGTGGCTGTCATCAGACGTGCATATTGACCCGGCTTCAGGAGCGTGGAGACTGACGCGACCCAGGTAGAACAATTTCTATGAAAATTTCATGGAAATTGTTCCGGTGTCGCGTCGCGGCAGTCTGCACGAGCCTTTATTGTTAATGAGACTAAGCAGGTATTGCTGCTACTGACGAAACGTGATGCAAATACGTAGGTATGCAATGCGCATAATCGCATGCTCCATACTAATTACTCACAGTCAACCTACATCATACATGACGTTTTAGTGGTGGTGGTCAATAAGAAGCCAATCGGAGGGTCTTAATGTCTATGATACCGGTGTCGCCCGCAGGCGTCGGAAAACTGACGCCTGAGGGCGAGACACCTGAACGATGACCGTTAAAAAGATATAAGTTGTATTAAAGTTAATCTAGCAACAACAAATTGCGATATGTAATCGCAATTTGTATGTTCTTTTAACTATTCATAATAATTATCTATATTTAACCAGTTTGCCAGCTATTGGTGCCGATTCCCTTGTTCACAAACTAAACTAAATTTAAGTTCAGTGCATCTTTTTCTTTCTATTTCATTAAGAAAAGGACAGAAGATAACTTTTAGTTTAGTCCTGTCAAATTAATCAGCGCCTGTCACTACTCCATACAAGTTTAGACGTGATTAAAAACTTGCCTACTAAAATTACGTCAATTTACATCAAGCGCTGATTAATTTGACAGGACTGAACTAAAATTTATCTTCTGTCCTTCTCTTAATGAAATAGAAAGAAAAAGATGCACAGAACTTAAATTTAATTTAGTTTGTGAACAAGGGAATCGGCGCCAGTATCACCATATTATAATTATGAAAGATCATCTTTATAGCAATAATTACAATATCAGCTCGTAAATGTCCTAATTGACACACTCATAATCCCAATGCAAAACATGCAAATTTTGTCAATTCAACCATATTCATTGCGTGATTTACGTTAAATCAAATCAAATCAAAAGTACCTAATTGGTTCAAATTGAGAATCAGCACTTTTCGATCGTCAAAATTACCTAAATAAGAGAGTCCACAAAACGCCCGCCCTTCGCCATTTCCTAGTGCTTTAGCTGGGAAGAAGAAGTTGTCGAGCAGACGAATTATTCAAACATATGAGGCACTGAATTACGAATTTCTTTCAAAAGTGTGTTACGCAACTGGCACAGGTCCCAAAAATACCGGTTGAAGACTAAGATGAATTGATGATTGCAGCTGTTATTATCAGACCAGAGTACCTACCTACGCAGCCGCCTATCGTCTTGAGTACCTGATCCTCCAGCCATATTTTTCAACCGTGCAAAATGTTAGGCCTTTTCATTTAATTCACATTCCTACACGTATCAAATACGTAGAGTTCATCCTTTGAATTGGAATAGTCGGCGTCTCCTGACTTATTTGAATTTAGTGGATGGATAGAAGGAATTTAGCTGGACGAGGAGATGGCCATGAGAATGGTAGGAATAAATAGTAGACAAGGTTAGGCCAAAGAAACTGGTCGCGGGAAACACCTGGATTAAGGGACACACGGAACCGGGAAATATGGAACCGGAAGAAAGGGCAAGCCTAGCTGTAGGTGATTCCGGGCTGAAATGATGATGATGGTAATAGAGAGTTGTATTTTCTATCTATATCTTCATATATGTAGAATAAAATCCTAACGAAGGCAAAACTGTACGTTGAATATTTTTGGAAAAGTAATTGTTACGAAGAGTGGGAACGATTCTGATGCCGAAAATATAGTTTTTAGTATTTTTGTCCGTTTCTCTTTTTGTCTTGATATATGTTCCGGATTAGCGCAAATACTTCTGAATAGATTCTGTTAAAATTTTGCACAAATATACCTTCAAAGTCTGGTCATCGAAAAGGCTATATATTATCACGCTATTTGCTATGTGGGTTCAGCAGTATTGTATTATGTCCACATTCTTCAACAGTTTACTGCGAGATTTAATTAGCTGAGATTTTTTTTTATCTTTCTATATCTATACTAATAATAAAACTGAAGAGTTTGTTTGTTTGAAAGCGCTAATCTCTGGAACGGTCGTCGGATTTGAAAAAAAAAAAATTTGATTTGATACCCCAATTCTCGATGAAAACTACGATAGTAGCTGTGCAAAAATAAAATAGTCAGAAACAACGTTAAGCAAAAACGAAGTAATAGCGCGTGCAAAGTTTTAAGATATATATTATGTTTAAACAAGAAATTTCACGCGACGAAGTCACGGGCTTAATCTAGTCCTAACTAATATTATACATGCGAAAGTGAGTTTGTTTGTTTATTTGTTTGTTTGTTACGCTTACATGGCTGTACGTACGGATTTGGATGACATTGGGCAAAGGGTAGATCATGACCTGGAATAGGACAAAGGATACTTCTTATCCCAATTTTCCCGCGGCATCGAGACTTATGAGGGTGAAACCGCAGGGGCAGCTAGTTATTAATAAATGGGCATGCTTTTGTTGTCTATCTCACCTGATGGATAGTAATGGGTCTAAGACGGAGCGAGCTTACCCAGAAGATAGGCTGTTCAATACTGTAGGTACAAAAATGATGTGCTTGTTTTTTACCGATAGATAGTGATAATAATGAATAAAATATTTAAATAGAACACTACACGGAACCGACCAGATTGCTACAGAAGCTATGTGATTGGATATCTAATTCCTCTAAGGCGTCATGTTTTCTTTTTATATCTATGACAAATAACAACACCCAGGTAGGTACGCTCTACGTATGTTTATTTATTTATAAGTGCTTACCAAGAAATACATACTTTGTCATAATTATAGATCTCGCATGTGTTTGAATTATAAAAAAGCACGGCACTAATCATTTGCGTACATGTAATATGATAATACAACTTAACACCACTATTGTCAACTAATGATGCCCCTAATCAACAATATAATTATTTTTTTAATATGTATTGCACACAATTTGAGAACACTTTAATTCCTAAGACATTCTCGGTTAATAGTATCACTTCCTTCAGTGACTGGGCCACCATTGGTATACATAAAAGTAGAAAACGACTGTAAGAGTTGTATGATGAACGGACTAGTATAAACACTGCTGAATTTAATTTATATGTTAAGAATTATTCTAAATTATTTAAAAAAGTTTGTTGTATGGCCAAGTCACGTTACTTCAGCTCAAAAATTAAAAAAAGTGGCAATGTGATTAGTGAAACGGGAAGGTCATGCAACCGAAGTAGTGACTACAGCCTTGCTATTGATGACAATTTAATTAAATCAGATTCTGAAGTCGCCATGTCATTTGAAAATTTATTTACAGAGATTCCCATATCAACTACAAAATCTCTAAACTCATCACCCACTGCCGCAGAGTCTTTACTTATAGAAAACGTTCCAGTTTGTGATTCAGAATTTAGTTTCCAATATGTCACATGTAAAGATGTAATTAAAACCTTTCACACGTTGAATGTTAAAAAGATCGCAGATCTATGGGGTAATTCTGTGGACCTTGCTAAGTCGATTATAAACATTGTAGCACCTACTTTAGCTGTTATTTTTAATAATTGTATTGACTGTGGTGAGTTTCCTGATCTTATGAAAAACAGTAAAATAATACCGTTGTTTAAATCGGGTAGTACAACAGACCTTACTAATTATAGACCTATTTCAGTACTACCTACTTTTAGTAAAATTTTCGAGAAACTTATTTTAGATCAAATCCAAATATTTTTCAATAAACAAAATAAATTAATGCATAACAAACAGTTCGGTTTTACAAGGGGTCGTTCGACTACTGATGCTACATAAGATGCGATGCTTTGGGCATTTTTTTGCGACTTGTCCAAGGCATTCGATTGCGTTCTTCATGAAACTTTGATCAGGAAACTGCACGGAATCCGAAACTCCTCTCTGGATCTTCTTACTTCATAGTGATAGGATTCAGAGAGTTGATGTTAACGGAAAAAGATCACCCGGATCTGTAGTAAGAACGGGGGTCCCCCAGGGCTCAATTCTCGGCCCATTTTTGTTTCTTATTTATATAAATGACTTGTGGGGCTTGTGGCCATGTAATGTGGGGCTTGTGGCTATGTAATAACAGCCGTACGGGTCGATCGATCAGGTTAAGCTACGCTTGCTGCGGTTGGTCCGTGGATGGGTGACCATCTTTACATACCAAGACGAGGGGTCTCGGAAAGCACGTTAAGCCGTTGGTCCCGGCTGTCATTTGTAGATCTTTGACAGTTGTTACGGATCGTCAGAAGCCCGAAAGTCTGACAACCAGTCTTACCAAGGGGTATCGTGTTACCCAGTAAATGGGTTGTGGAGGTCAGATAGGACGTCGCTCCATGTAAAATACTGATATTCAGCTGCATCCGGTTAGACTGGAAGCCGACCCCAAAATAGTTGGAAAAAGGCTAGGCAGATGACGATTTATATAAATGACTTGCCTTGCCTCTGTATTTAGAAACAGCCCGTTTAGTATACTTTAGTTATTTTCATAGCGTAATATCGTACGGTATTCTGTTATGGGGAAATGCCACCGATATTCAGACAATTTTTGTTTTACAAAAAAGGGCAATCCGTTCAATTTATAAATTAAGTCCCAGATACTCCCTCAGAGACAAAATTAAAGAGATTAATATAATGACTGTAGCTTCTCAGTATATTTATGAAAATATTTAGTACGCACATAAAAGTATTAATTTGTTTAAAAAATACAGTGATATCCATAATGTAAATACTAGGAACAAACACAAATTTGTTGTTCCTGCAACCAGGCTCAAAAAAATAGGCAGCTCGTTTAGATGCCAATGTATACGTTTTTGTAATAAACTTCCTAGCCACATTCAAGAACTAAGCCTTAATAAATTCAAACGTTTTATAAAACAGACACTGTGCCTTTTATACTGTTTGATTATATTGAGGACAAAAAGGCTTGGGATTGAGCTGCTCCAATAAACTTACAGTGAATGTTGTTTTTTTTACTCTTTTTATTTTGCTAGCTATTTATATTTTCTTATTCTTTATAACATTCTATATAAACAATGACATGAATATTTACTTTGTATAGTATTATATAATATATTTTTTAATTATTAGGAATGTGAGGATTATGTGGGTCATTGTTTGTTTTTTTTTTTGTCTCTTAGTTTTAATGATGGTCTGGCAGTTTGAGTACTTTATGCGGCCTACCCAAATGTCTTTTCTTTGGTATTGTTCATCAAATCATTGAGCTGCTTAAGTTTTGAGTTGAGCTGCATGATAACTGACAAATGCGTGCATTGACTGGACAGGTCCACTCAAATCTGTGTGGTCTTTCCTCAAAAGACCATTTCGGACACCAACCTACATGGTCCTCAAATGATCTGACCATGATTATGTCCGGATATATAAATTGACGTTGATGAATTTTATTTATGCAATGACATGAATATTTACTCTGTGTAGTATTATATTGTTTTAATTATTGTATATGTGAAGACTATGTGGATCATTGTTTAATTTTGTTTTATTCTCAGTTAGTTTTTAACATGGTCTGGCAGTTTTGAGTATTTTTTGCGGCCTAGCCAAATGTCCTTTCTTTGGTATTGTTCATTGAATCGTTGAGCTCCTTTAGTTATGAGTTGAGCTGCACAACGACTGACAAATGCGTGCACTGACTGTACAGGTCCACTCAATCTGTGTGGTTCTTTCATCAAAAGACCATTTCAGACACCAATCGACATGGTCTTCACATGATCTGACCAAGATAATGTCTGGACTTTAAAAGAGACCGTGACCTCTGAGTTTGTTTCGGCCTTTCTTCTCAGAGTGGTCAGATAGGAAACGCCGACCTCATCTAGTGTAAAAAAATATGTTTGACGTGTAAAAGTGTTTGTAAAAACCTACTTACAGAAATAAAATCATTTATCATTTATAACACTATCTATTTAAGTTTCTCATAAATCTTTTATATTCTCCAAGTAGTTAGTCAAGGGGTGCGTGCAGAAAACCTCCTCGTGTGCCTGATTGCTGCTGGTTCCCTGCGAATACGTTCGGGGGAAAGAGCAGTCGTCGGGTCGGTGCATCCTGGGCACGGCCAATAGTCTCTCCATGTTTCGGAGAGGGTATTGACCGTGGCGAATTTCTGCGTGGCGGGGAGCTTCATGCTCGATCGTCGGTCGCCCACTCCCCTCTCTGCTTACAGAGGGCAGGTCGAGTGGGCGAAGAGTGGCGGTGCTTGCTGTGGACTTACCCTGCCAGCGAGCAAGCAGCGGGAGAATGATTCTTCTGTCTGCAACCGTCGAAATCGTAATCCGTAAAGAGACCACAGTCATGTTTTGTGGCTTGGAACGGGACGAGGATCTTGGCTTCAGCGCCCGGATCGCGAGGAAGATAACCTCTATAAAAATTCCTCTAATATCAAGTTTTGGTGCGCGGCGAGGATATGAATGGCTGAGGAGTAGTGTCATCTGCAACTTCCGAGTTGTAGGTGGCGCATCAGTCGTTAGCGCACCCCCAGCCAGGGTACCAGTGGACCCCCTGGTTGGGTTATAAATGTACACTTGCCTAGGGACAGGGGGTGAACCTAGGTGTACTTTTTACATCCCCCACACTCGTGGGATCAAAATATGGAAAAAAATTATAAAAAAAACAAAAGTCAAGTGAAGGAGAGTGATGCGGGGTCGGAGTCCGACGCCGCATCTAGTGTAAAGAGCTCAGGTCGGAGCTCGGAGCACAAACAGGTGGAAGGGAGGAGCCGAGAGTTCAGACGAACCTCGAAGCGCCCCAACTCGGGGTCGTCCTCCGACGAGGTTGTCGGTCGGAGGAAAAAAATCCTCTGCAGCCGGCGGGGTGCGGCCCGAGGAGGAAAAGGGGTGGATAGAGGGCCCTCCACCAGGGAGGTCGGCGAGCCGAGCCGAGCCTGCCCAGCCGAGAAGGCCCAGCGAGCCGAGAGGCTCGCAAAGGCAGTGCAGGGCTCAGAGGCTCCTGGTGGCGGGCCGGACGCCGCTGGCGGCCCCTTTTCGGAGCGTGTGGCCGGGTTCGCAGAGGTGGTGCTAGCCCTGATCAAGGGGGTGGCCGTGAAGAGGCTCAAGTCCGGACCAGGCCATATCCGCGGCCACGGCCTCGATTGTGGCGGCAGCGGAGGCCCTTCACCTAGGGCCTCCTACAGACGGCATGTCGGAGATGCGGGCGGAGGTCGCCCGCCTGACAGCCGCCATGGAGCTTCTCAAAAAGGAGAATGAGGAGCTCCGAGCGGACCTGGCTGGGCTTAGGAGAGCCGACTCCCAAGTGGAGCCGAAGGGGGGGCAGCAGCATGGGCAGGGGCAGCCCGTGCCTGCTGAAGACCGGGTTTTGACCCAGGTGCGGCAGGAGATGGCTTCCTTGCGGAGTCGTTTCTCCGCTCTAGAGGCCATAGTCCTGCGCCCCCCGTTAGCGGCGAGCCAGCCGGCCTCGGGCCAGCCCAAAGCCCCGTCGTATTCTGCCGCCACAGCTGCCACGGCCAAACCGGGGTCGTCGGGGCAGCCAAAGGGCGGGGCGAATGCGCGGGCCGTAAAGGCTCCAGCCCCAGAGGCGAGGACTCCGGCCCCGGCGGCGAGGGCCCCAGCCTTGGCGGCGAGGGCTCCGGTGGCGAGACGGCCGCCCCCGCCTCCTAAATCTCTTCCGGCCGATGCCGAATGGCAAGTAGCCGGGGAGAAGAGGAAGGCGGCTAAGGCCAAAAGGGCGGCCAAAAAGAGGGAGAGGCGGCAGCGGCGCAAGGAGCGAACCGCCGCGGCTAGGCTCCGCGCCCCGAATTCCGCAGCTGTAGTAATCACACTACAGCCGGATGCGGAAAAGAAGGGCGTGTCCTACAGGAGTGTTATGGCAAAGGTGGGTGAGGTGGTGCGCCTCGAGGAGCTCGGCGCTGCCACTGGCCTAAAAATGAAGGTAACGGCGACTGGGGCCCGAATGGTGGAGGTCCCCGGTGCGGCCAGTGGCCCGGCCGCTGACGCTCTGGCCGAAAGGCTCAGGGCGTCCCTAAATGCGGACGAGGTCCGAGTGTCCAGGCCCACCAAGTGCGCTAGCATGCGCATCATGGGCCTGGACGACTCCGTGACGGAGGACAAGGTGGTCGCCGCAGTAGTTAGGACTGGGGGGTGCTCTGCCGAGCAGGTGAGGGTGGGCACCATCCATCCTGACTCCGCGGGGCTGCAAACCGCTACGGTGAGCTGCCCCGTGTCGGCGGCCAAAAATATTGCCAGAGAGGGCCAAAGGTTATTGGTGGGCTGGGTGTCAGCGCAGGTCAAACTGCTGGAGCCCAGACCTCTGAGGTGCTTCCGTTGCCAGGTGGGCGACCACGTGCAAGCCAATTGCACCTCGGAGGTGGACCGCAGCGGTCTCTGCTACCGCTGTGGTCAGCCCGGGCACAAGGCCGGCTCCTGCAACGCCACGCCGCACTGTGCCGTATGTGCGGCGGCTGGCAAGCCGGCCGACCACCGGATGGGGGGCAAGGCCTGCACCCCACCCGCCAAAGCCAAGGCCAGGGGTAAGCCCTCCGCCACAGCCGCCACCGCCGTCACCGCCACAGCCGCCGCCACTGCCACCGCCGCCGCTGCCGCTTCCGCCACCGCAGTCGTCGCCGCCATACCCGCCGCGGCAGGACCCCTGGTTCAGGAGGAGGCCAATGCCAACATGGAGTGCCATTAATGGCCCCATTACGCCTCCTCCAGGCGAACATCAACCACTGCGCCGCCGCTCAGGATCTGTTGCTCCAGAGCATGGCGCAGTGGTCGATTAACATCGCCGTGGTCGCTGAGCCGTACTTTGTCCCGCCCAGGGATGACTGGGTGGAGGACCTGAGCGGCTCAGTGACCCTAATTTCGTCGGCCGCCGCCGGTACCCCGTCCCTCGAGGCCGTCAAGAGAGGGCGGGGCTGCGTAGCAGCACGGTTCGGGGAGATTGTCGTGGTAGGGGTCTACCTCTCTCCGAACCGAACTCTTGCCGAGTTACACAACTCCCTTGCGGAGTTGAGAGACGTCGTCGTCGGGTTTGGTTCCCTCCCCGTGTTCGTCCTCGGGGACTTCAATGCCAAGAATTTGGCTTGGGGTTCCCGGTTAACGTACACACGGGGCAGGATGGTGGAGGACTGGGCTCTGGAGACAGGCCTGGTCGTCCTAAACCGGGGTTCTGTCCCCACGTGTGTGCGGATGCGGGGTGAATCAGTGGTGGACATCTCGTTCGCCAGCCCCGCTCTGTCGCCGCGTGTAGTTGACTGGCGTGTCATGGAGGGGGTGGAGACCTATTCCGATCACCGGTATATCCGGTTCGACGTCTCCGCCCAGACCTCGGACGCGCCGGTCCGACGGGCCCCGAGTGGTCCGCGGTGGGCGCTGAAGCAGCTGGACCGGGAGCTCTTCCTGGAAGCCTCGATCGTGCAGGCCTGGGTGTCACCACCGGACAGGCCTGCCGACATCAACGACGAGGCGGAGTGGTTCCGGGAGGCCATGTCCGACATATGTGACGTGGCAATGCCCCGGGTCCAGCCTGGACGTGCCTCGCGCCAGGTGTACTGGTGGTCGCAGGAGCTGACGGCTCTGCGCACTGCGTGCGTGGCTGCGCGACGCCGGTACACCAGGCACCGCAGGCTCCGTATCAAACCTACGGATACGGAAGCCATTCAGGCGGAGCTGTACGAGGGATACAGAGCGGCGAAGACCGCCCTCCAAGCAGGATCTCCCTGCGGGCCAGGGGTTTGGCCCGCGAGGAGTCGCTGGGGACTCTGGACAGGGACCCGTGGGGACGCCCGTACAAGGTGGTGCGGGATAAACTCCGCCCATGGGCTCCCCCGCTAACGCAGAGTCTCTGGCCCCAGCTTGTGGAGGACGTGGTGAGCGCTCTGTTCCCTTCGCGAGGGGAACACTCCTCCCCACCTATGGCTCCGCCTACTGCGGTGCCTGATGCGGACCACACCGCCGACGACGACGACGATGCTCCGGAGGTGACCGAGGGAGAAATGAGAGCGGCGGTACGCAGGCTTAATGCCAAAAATACCGCCCCAGGACCCGACGGCCTACCTGGGAAGGCCTGGGTCCTGGCCTTGGAGGCTCTCGGGCCTCGACTTAGGGGGCTCCTAAGCGCATGCATGGAGAGGGGCCAGTTCCCGCTTCGCTGGAAGACGGGAAACTGGTCCTCATAAAGAAGGCAGGGCGCCCTGCGGACTCTCCGTCCGCTTATCGGCCCATCGTGCTGCTCGACGAGGTGGGCAAGCTCTTTGAAAGAGTCATTGCAGACCGCCTCGTCGGCCAGCTGGTGCGGGTGGGGCCGGATTTGGCGGAGAGCCAGTTTGGTTTCCGCAGAGGGCGCTCTACGGTGGACGCCATCATGCGTGTGCGAGCCCTGACGACGGGGAATGCTGTTGCCCAGGGTGGGGTCGTCTTGGCGGTGTCTCTAGACATCGCCAATGCCTTCAATACCCTGCCCTGGAGTTGCATCAGGGAGGCACTCCGGTATCACCGGATGCCGACCTACCTCTGTCGTGTGGTCGAGGCCTATTTGACGGACAGGGCCGTCATCTACCCCGGTCACCAGGGAGTGTGGAACCGGCAAGAGATGTCGTGCGCTGTCCCACAGGGATCGGTCCTGGGGCCGCATCTGTGGGACATCGGATACGACTGGGTGCTGCGCGCCGACCTCCCTAGCGGCGTCAGCGTAGTGTGCTACGCTGACGACACGTTGGTCCTGGCGCAGGGGAGGTCGCACCAGGCGGCGGCCGAATTAGCGGCACGCGGGGTTGCGACAATCGTCGAAAGGATCCGGCAATTGGGACTCGAGGTGGCCCTGCACAAGTCCGAGGCCATGTGTTTTCATGGTCCTCGGAACGCGCCACCGTTGGGGTCCCAAATAACGGTAGGAGGGGTTTCTATCGGCGTCGAGTCGACGATGAAGTACCTGGGACTCGTCCTCGACAGCCGGTGGAACTTCGTGGAGCATTTCCGACGTTTGGCTCCCAAACTGGATCGGGCGGGCGCTGCATTAAAGCGGCTCCTGCCCAATCTAGGGGGTCCAAACGCCTCCTGCCGGAGGCTCTACGCGGGGGTCGTGCGGTCCATGGCCCTCTACGGGGCACCTGTATGGGCGCGCTCTCTGGCGCTGCGGCCAGCCCGCCGGTTGAGCGCGGCCCAAAGGGTCATGGCCATCCGGATGGTCCGAGGATACCGCACGGTCTCCTGTGAGGCAGCGAGCCTCCTTGCCGGATTGCCGCCATGGGATCTGGAGGCAAAAGTCCTCGCGCACGTATGGGAGTGGCGCGAGGACTTACTACTGCCGTGATTATATAACGAAGTTAAAAGTAAAACTATCACAACTAAGTAGGCTTTACATGGTAACGAATAATAGTCGACCAACTTACATTTACAGTTGGAATGTATGTATGCAATGTATTCGCAGCTACACTGTTAAATTTGTTCTTGGGATAAATTCTAACTACGGAACCCTTCATGGTGCGTAGTTCGACATGCACTTAGCCGGTTTTTAAAAGTAAAGGAAGTAAAATATTCTTATTAAAAGTTCTAGGAAGAAGTTTTGAGTAGGTAAACAACAGGAAAACACCTTGGCTCTTCTGTTTTATGCAGCCGTGGCCTAGCCGACCAGGAAG
Source organism: Atethmia centrago (assembly GCA_905333075.3). NCBI lineage: Eukaryota > Metazoa > Arthropoda > Insecta > Lepidoptera > Noctuidae > Atethmia > Atethmia centrago. The sequence continues at coordinate 21,249,333 of HG995373.1, read as the reverse complement.
TGCATTCAGGGCAGAAGTTCTAACCTACCATATACTGCTTGCAGATGCTTAGTTGGTTGGTACTGTGCTTGCATTAAAATATATTTAATGTTGTTTTTCCTACTAGGAAACGGAGATGGTCATGCAATATTTAAATATTGCATGACCATTATTTAACGATATAGATGATTGCAGATAGTGATTAATTGTATTAAATAACTCATAGAAAATCAACTACTTGTCGACCATTACATGTTTAATTCGTTAATCTTATTGTCCATCATCCATCATCATTACCGTGCTTTACAGGAACAAAGTTCACGCGGTACCTACAGACAGCTGTGGGGACTGCGTGAACCTTGTTCCTGTTCCTCCATCACCGATACTGTTCTATTGAAAAATAAGTCATTATTTGAAAACCAGTTCTCGTCAATAAAGCACTATGAATCTTTGCACCCCTTACTGAAACATCACTAGTTGTTTAGTATAAATTTTCACACCGAACCGGGTGCTTGCCGATGTCTCTCATTTAACTCTTGAAAACTCTGTTCCTAAATTAGCATATAAAACGCACATTATGTAAAACGGCACGTGAACGATCACATTAAACGTATAAAGCGTTTCAATTACGATGTACGGCGCATCTCTGAGCTAAAATGGATATAGAGGACATGATGAATTATATGTTATGTCACCACAATTTGTATGACATTGTGCCTCATTACCGCGAGAGCATGTCAACACGACAATTATGTATCTCCTATTCAATTAACTCGTTGATTTGATGATAATTAGGCAACTACTTACTAAAATGTATAAATATCATTTTGTTGCCAAAGTGTAGGTAAAGTCAGAATGTTTGTATTTGTTTTTGTAGGGAATCGAGAGAGCTCTATCAGATATTAATTCTGTTTAAAATCTTGGTATCTACACGAGAGTCGGCCAGTGCCTTTTGAAGATATATTTATTTAAACGTAGAACAGCCTTTTAACCCTTTATATATATTTATAAAGCAAAGGGAAGAATATTCGTACCACCATAAATTTAAAAGCTCAAAAATCTAAAATTGCGTTCCAAGTAGTATTCTATTGTTTTACAAAGGCTATTTGAAAAGTTATCAATCACTGACAAAATATTAAAAAATATTAAAAAAAAGTGATTTTTTTTTGTCTACCAACAATACTGCTTTATATCCTATGATTATTTGACATTGTTGTCCGATTGCTAAATCGTTATGACTGTTACAGGGTTAAGTAATAGGACATCGGTGTAGGTTTAAAATCTGGCTACTCTACCACTCGAATACCTGAAATTGCACAGTCGTGATCGAGAAGTAGAAACAGGTTTACTTTTAACATAGTTTAACAATCAACGATATTTGTTCTAAAAATATGCTTTATTATGTTCTTTATGTGGAAAAAAACGACTAAACTATCGATTTCGAATTAACATGGACAATTCATTCGCGCATGCCATAGATTATTCAACTTATGTGGACATGCAAACGAGTTCGGTGAAATAATTACCACTCTGTTTGTAGTTGGGTGATAATTAAAAGAAAGAATTAATGTTGAAATCGATCTAGAAACAGTTCTTCGAATTACTTTACGAACTTTCATTGATAGGTAGCAGACGAGTACTTTCTATATTAATCCTCTAAGCAAAGTGCACAAAAAATGTTTGGTGAAAATCAGTCAGTCTCGGTTCCGGATCGAATCGAAACTAGTTTAAACAGTTGACACCGCGTCACGTCGATCTCAGTGCAAGGCTGATGGTAATTATCGATAGTCATCGTTCAATAACACGCTGACAGCCCACATACACGCACAGCACAACACTTAATACCTTTTATTATTATTTGCATAATAACTGCCTTTAGAAAGTGTTCAAACTTGTCACAATGTTTGACGCAGTGTTCTTTCACATTCCACAATTGAATTAAGAACTTGGAAATGAACATTGTCATAGATTAAAAAGTTAAGAACATTCAGTCATTTACAAAAGACAAAGGAACCATTTAAAAGTCGTGATAAATCTTTATGTTTTTTTAATGCATAATGTGGCACTAGGAAAAACACATCGCATAAATGATGGTTAAATGCGTAGTTTTATGACGAAAAAAAACGAGCCAATTTTTTTAAACATATATTAATTTGCGCACTCTTTAAAACTAGACTTTCGATATGCTTTCTGAAAGACAGTGTGACGTCCAATATTACCTCGATTATTATGCTGCTCGTTTTGAGGATAAAAGGACAATTACACATGTTGTTTGAACTGTTACCACACTGATGGACATATAGATGAGGGTTAGTAATGTTAAGTTAAGGTTTGCGCATGGAGAAGTGAATATATTTTGTCTTGTCAGCATTTAATGTCAGTAAATTGCTTTGAAGCCAATTAGTCACCGTATTAAAACCTAGTTGAACGATTTCGCACAGTTCGTTACTGGTTTTTGCGGCAAATATTAATGCCGTGTTGTCGGCATATGATATAATTTTACCGCCTATAATATTAAGATTCGTTAATATAAATCAGGAATAGCGTGGGGCCCGGAATACTTCACTGAGGAACGCCAAAAGCAGCACTTTTCTGCTCATCGCTCGTGATATCATCTAATCTAAAATATTGGTATCGGTCATATAAGTAGTCAGCAAATATTTTTAGCGGCGTTCCCCTTATTCCTATGGCCTCTAATTTGTTTAGTTAGAAAAACCGAAACAGACACAGTGTCGAAGGCCTTGTCTAAATCAAGGCAGACTCCCAGGGTCTGATTCCCTTTGTCATGTTCTTCTGAAATGTAATCGGTCAGGCTATGCACCGCATCGGCTGTGAATAATTTGGCTCGTAAACCAAATTGCGCAGGGGATAAAAAGTTATTTTTTTTCCAGATAGTTAACTACTGTTTATAATTTTCTCTAATATTTTTTATATTGAGGGAAGTATAATAGGAATATTGGTATATAATTATAACTAAGTCTTTACTTCCAGATTTAAAGACAGGGATTATAACTGCATTTTTAAGACAACTAGGGAAAATTCCTTTGAAAAGACAAGTTCGAAAAAAGTGCGTTAAGGGAGGAACCAAAATATGCTTAAAGAGTTTAAGAATCTTATTGCTTATGTTATCCCATCCAACTGCACAGTCATCTTTTACAGAGATAATTCGGGTTATTTCATCTTCGTCAGTGTTCAGCATAGCAAAAGAGGTCATAATAATGTTTCAGAATCTGTTCGGCAAGAGTTTTCCCAATATTGACAAAAATGTTATTATAGTTGTTAGCTGACAAGAGTGGTGAAGGATTAGTAAGCAGTAAACTTGAATTTAATTCACGCTGCTTAGACACATTGGTGACGTTTTTAATATGTTGAAAAAGTTGCTTGCTATTGTTACCTGTTCTATTTCATTAATAATTATCTGAAAAAAAAAATGGTTTAAGGAATTGTGAAAAGAATTCATGTTTCTTGCGGAAGAGGACCTATACATAGCTATTATCGCTATGGTTGTACCAATTTTGATAACTAAGCAATTACTCATACAGTCTTGTAGAGTAGGTTCCTCGACTGTGTAACCTTTATTGATTCATTAGCAAAGACTACCACACCATCAGATTAATTTTGATTGTGGTTAATTGTGCAATAAGTTATACCAAGGTATTACTTGGCTATCGGTGCGGTTAGCTAGCCAGCACTCGGTTAGTTTACATTACATCACAATCATAGTTAAGACTATGAAGAAAAATTTTAAAGCTATCTATGTTCTTACAAATACTACGAATGTTTTGGGTCGGCACGATAAACGAAAATATATTGTCTGCAATCCTCAACGTCACATGTCTTTGACACAGTTAAAAATGTGTTATCTATATCGGTAATTAAGTTATTATCCAAACTAAACAAAAAAATATTACGATAATAAATTATGTCTAAAATATAAACAATTATGTGGCGCTCTTACGCTCATCATCAATCGAATTGATTTACCTGTATTCGGTAGCTTTTTTAGCCGGACAATCTGCGTCTCCCGTCTTGTGGTTGGCTTATTTTGTTGTATATTTCGGCACATCGACTTTCTTTGCGCAGCTTTGTAACATTTCGTTACCAGTGTGAAGTCTCGTACCGGGTAGGAAGACCAATTTATGAATAATCTGTCTTGTGTGATCTAATGACTGTGATGAGGGCCTTACGTATGACGGCTGGAACTTATATAATGTAGTTGCAATTCTCATCATCTTTCCTGCCAGTTTTGTAGCTTAGTTTTATTGAGGTCAAAAATGTATCTAGGGATATAGTGGGCAGTTTGTCGGCTACATTTTGTTCATACGAGGGTGACACTGAAAGTTCTTAGAAAATCAAAAACTGAACAAATTAGCAAGTTATCAGTTTTGTTACATTTTTTCAAAATAGTGTCCATTTACATCAATACATCGCTGCATCCGATGAAACCACTGAGAAAAGCACTTTACCCACTCGTCCTTAGGGCTCTCTTCGACGGCATTTTGAAACGTAGCCACTCGGCGTCCATAAAACGTTTTCCTCGAAGTTTTTAATTTATTTTCGGATATAAATAAAAATCGTAAGGTGTGAGGTCGGGCGGGCGGGTGACCCAATAATTCCACGTCTGACGTCGCCAAGTAGTCGATTGTTTGCTTGGCGGTGTGCGACAACGCGATGTCGTGGTGAAGGAGGATCCTACTGCGAGGTCGTTTCTGCCGAAGTTTTTCCAAGATAAGTGGTGAAAATTGTTAGTGTACCACTCTGCAGTAACTGTTTTTCGATCCTCTAAAACAATTGTGGCTGTCCTTCCGAAGAACGAGGCCACCATATTTTTTCCCACGCTTCGACCTCTCTTCACTTTAGTTGGCAACTCCTCGGCAGGAAACACCCAAACAGCAGATTGTCTCTTAGTTTCAGGATCATAACAATAAATCCAGCTTTCGTCACCTGTAATTATGTCGAACACAGCATTTGAGTCACCTCCGTTAAATCTTTGAACCATTTCACGGCACCAATCAACACGACGGAGTTTTTGGGCCTCTGTCAAATTATGAGGTATCCACCGGGCACAAAGCTTCCTGACCGCTAAATGTTCATGGAGGATTTTGTGCACTTGACTCATAACCGATGCCTAAGCTTGTCCGAATCTGCTGATAGGTCACTCTTTTGTCAGTCTCCATCATACACCGCACAACACTGATGTTATCTTCAGTCGTCGCCGTAGAAGGCCGTCTCTCACGCAAATCATCGGTGAGATTAGTGCGACCACGTTGAAACTTATTAAACCAGTTGTAAACAATGGCACGTTATGGGGCTTCATCGTGAAAGGTCAATCGAAGTCTATCATAACTTTCTTGTTGACTCAAATGACATTGAAAGTCATAAAAAATCATTGTACGAAAATTTTCTCGCGTTAAATTCATGCTGACGTGACACAGACAATTTTCAATTTGCCGCCAAATCGTTAACAAATGAATAAAATACATAGGTACACAAGTATGTATAGAATATTGGCAAAGAGTTCCATTTTCAAAATTTGAACTGTTTTTTTTATTATATCGTTTACAAGTGGCCAGTTCTAAAAACTTTTCAGTGTCGCCCTCGTAAATACATTTATAAACTTAATTTTCAGCCATTGATGTAGAAATGCCTATTACTATAATGCGAGGTTTTTTGGTTCGTCGACGGTAAGCCTTGATGAAGCAAGTCGGACTGTTTGCTTGATCCTATCTAGGTCATCTTTACTTTCAGTGCTGATTATGAGTCCTCCTTTTCCAAATTTGCGTACGCCTCGTACTTTCAGCTTCATTTCTCCAGGGCATATGAGCTTTAGGACCCCGTTCTTGGTTTCCTTACTGGTCTTTAAGTTGTCATTGGGATAAATGGCCACGGAGCTTAGAGTATTAGGATGAACAAAGGCGTTAGACCCCGTCTTCACCATATATGCAAAAGATGTAGAATTTGCTTATTGCTTCGTATATGACTCCTGAATCGTCCGGTTCATCTCCATTAGACAATCTGTTAGGTCTCGAGCTTCGGTCATGGTTTTAAGGGAGTCACCAGTCACTAAAGCGAAAATCCAAATAAAACTGCGAAGTTTCGTTTCATGGAGTTCCTTGTCTAACTTTCCGGCAAAGATTGCTAATTTTTAGCTTCTGATGAGCGTTTAGCTTTCCCTCAGAAGCAATAACACAAATCTCATTCAGGTATTCAATAGACCCCATCCAGTTCTGAATGTTTGGAGTGGACACAACTTCAACTTTCTCATCTTGGCCCTGTATTGGTTTTTGGGGCGGTGTCGGTGCCGGTAACGCTACCAGGGACTCGGTGGAGGGCTGCGTCGTATCATCGCGATCCGATTAAAGGGGCTGCCTTCTATATATCAGTTTACAAAAATATATAGTTAAAAAATATACAGTTAGTCCATTATTTTAACTTATCACTCACTATAATGTTTAATTGTATAACAAGCTAATACACTAAAGGCTCTTACAGACTGGGGCGATATCGCGGGCGCGACAGGCAGCAATATGCCTGTCGCGCCCGCGATGTCGAGACCGAAAAAGCAGCAAATTATTAAAAACAAATCATTCTTCTTATAGCAACATCGGCTCATTCATTTATTCAATTTTACGCATGGAATTTGTATATACTATAATGTTTTTAAATACGCGCACGCGATATCGCCCTAGTCTGTAGAAGCCTTAAAACTAGGTCACTATTTATGCAAGCGTTCATTTATTTTGTTAATATTATGCATTGATGAACACGTCTGTATGTGTTGAATACAAAACGATAAATCTCGAACGAATGTTTAATAATAACAGATACCACAATGTTGATTGTTTATTTGTTTCATGAATGACTCTTCAAACTGAGTATTTTGTAGTCATTAAATCTGTCTTCACGAACACGTTCATTAAAATTGCATAAAAACTTTGTATTTTTTTTTAAAAGAAACCACCATATTGTCTTATGAACCTTTAGCCAAGGCTCATTAAATAAATAAGAAGGTTGTAAAAACAGAAACTACACACAGTCACGAGCACTAATATGCATACACTTAACACCTTTTAACATTTATTTTCTCCTACTGTGTTGATTGTAATTTTATGTCGTTACGAACATAGTATTTTGGAACCCGTTGCAGTCCCATGCAGTCGTAATTCCACGAAAAAATCACTTTTGTTTTTTGCTAAGTACTAATACATATTAGTGCTCGTGACTGTACATCGTGATTATACATTTATTGGGTTGTTAAAGTTTTGTTAAAATTGAACAACCTAATAAATAGGTAATCACGATACTTATATAAAATCCATAACTTATTTATCACATTATACGTGACGATATGGAAGAAGTGACTTCAAGTGTCTAGTTATTGATGGTTTGTAATGCTCATCTGCAATGGACTTAGATACTTAGGTACGAGTATGTATGTACGTAGGTATCTCCATAATTAAAAATACATAAATTTTCCGATAATGGTCATATTTTATGCCCATCGTTTGCGGCGAACAGTAAATTTTTCCATTGATCTTGGAGCCCGGCTTGAGAAGTCACACCTCGAGTATTTATTGATCATACCTACTTATTGCTCATGATGTTTAAATATCGTACATGTTAGTATAGTATATGAATAATAATATGTTGTGTTGTGGACATGGAAAAATATGGCCGTGTGTTTTATTGTTAGAGGCCGTTGAGGTTTATTTTTAGAAGGTTAGGCAGAATTCATGGATGTACCAGACACGTCATACCTTTAGTACTTAATCTGCTACTAAATTGTCTTGTTTTTTTTTTTGTAAGTATTGGTAAATTTCAGTTGTGGTCACTATCAGATTTATTTGCGTCAAATTCATGATATCCACACAAGTACCTGTCTATTTGGGTTAGGTGTTGCATTTTCGAGCGTGCAAAAACCGGCCAAGTGCGTAGCGGACCACGCATAATGAAGGGTTGTGTAGTTGGGATGAATTTATCCCAAGAACAAACTGACATTGTAGTTGAAAAACATGTTCTCCCATAAATTCCAACTGCAAATGTAAGTTGGTCGACTATTACTCGTTAACTTGTAAAGACTACTTAGCTGTGATAGTTTTCCTTTTAAATTCGCTATATATAAGTACTACTGCCGTGATTGTTTTCACATATCCAAAACAACCATTTAGTTTGGCACACTTGACTCTAACAAAAATTATAACTCTAAAGCTTAATATTACACAAACGCATCCCTGAATCGAAAAATGGTTTGCAAAGACCCGGAATCTTTTTGAACGGCCTATCCTATGATACCCCACACTATGGAATACGAGAAACAAAATATCAGCACCACTTTAAGGCTCCTACATACTGGCGCGACTAGTCGCGCGACGTGTCGCGACACAAAGGCACCGCTTGTAGCGCTACACGCGGTGTCTTTGTGTCGCGTCGAGTCGCGCGACAAGTCGCGCCAGTATGTAGGAGCCTTTATGAGCAACAATTTTTTTTTCAGGATTTTTTTTACTTCTTTGTCGGCGTGATTAATGTCCATGCTAAATTACAGATTTTTAGCACTAATAGTCTCTGAGCAAAGCCGCGGACAGTCAAACTATAAGGTTTCCTTGCTGATTACGGAACCCTAAAAAGAACATGAAACTTTTGACACCTATTAAAATTTAAGACATTATGGCAAGACAATATGAACCAAACATTGTTGTTAACAAAGTATCAGGTCAACAATTTTTATAAGGCACAATACAACACTTTATTTTGTAAACTCAACACGTTCAGGCAATAAATTAGAGGAGTCTTCAGCAGGTGCTCTATATGCTCCGAGCTTTGTATGCAAAGTAAATACCTTGAGAATCGATCTTAACTAGTGGCCCTTTATTGTATCGCTTTATAGTCTATTGTGACTTGTAAAGTTGCGACGTTTTACGTAGGTACCTTAGGTACGTCCAGTTTCTTAAGTACTTACATACACATACATGATATGATATTTATTTCTGTAAATTAGTTATAAAAAAAACTTTTATACTTCAAAAATAGCTTATGTTTTAAAACTAGATGAGTTCGTGGTTTCCTATCCGACTAGGATAAATGTAGTAGGTACTATTCGATAGTACTACTCGTACATATTATATCCGAAATCTTGTCAATGTTAAGGAAGAACTTTGTTGAATCAAAATCTATTAAGAGTTATTTGAAGACCTCAGAAATCTACCATTTACGATATTATTTCGTGCTCTCGCCTTTTATGAATTTATAAAGACTTCTACGATACGAGGTTTGGATTTGAACGGAGCTTCTCTTCTTTGAGATTTTCAGGAAAGTTAAACCCTTCCTTTTCTTACGTGGATGTGGAACGTGGATCTACGCGAGACACAGTCGCTTTTTATTTATTGTTTCTGTAATTAAGAGGCTAAGTTAGATTCACGAATACCTTGTTACTGCTTTTTACCTTTAGTCTATAGATTTAAATAATAAGTTTAAAATGTATGTTGGAAACTGCAGTTGGATAGTTACAACATAACTTTTTACTTTACCCAACTAGGTAATAGAAAAAATAACCTCGCAATGAGAGACATTGCGTGATTGTTGTTCATTTTCTATTGCAATGTTTGGCAATTATTCCCTGTAACACATTGTTGAATACTTAGCTACCTATACAAAATAAGTTTTTAACAACAGTTTTAGGCATCTATAACACTTGTTTGAAAGTCATCGGCAATCTGTAGCAAATCGCGCATCTTGAGCAACAAGTGGTTAAAATTGATTTGCTACCTACTTAAATGCAAGAATGTCATTCACCTTAATTGATTTAAATGAAATAAATTACACTTGCAGTGTTATTTATTTTTATATTCATTCTTTATTCGTAAGGTAGAGCTCCTTGTTTTCAAGGCGGCCTTGCCAACATTAACAAGATTCCTGTGACATCAAGTTAGCAGTTGAACGCTATAATCAGTGTTCGCATGCAAATAAAAAGTACAAACAACATAATATGATAAACACGTTTATTCATAGTCACACACAGCCGCGTCCACGCAACAATCATTCGTACAGATTAGTTACAATAATGTATATTATACAGATTACCTTAAAAAGATCTTAACTAGATCTACCGAACACTACACGTGCCTATCTCAGAGATATTGAGATATTAGTCATTTGCACATTACTGGTCTTGTATTTATACTCTTATGTATTACAAAGTTATAAATAAATATTGTGCTGAGATGCACCTTATAGAAATAGTTGGAATGTTTATTGTTGAGCCGAGCCACGGCGTTTGGCAACTCGTCCCCGACCTTTCATTTTGAACCGACATGACTCGTCTTCGGCACGACCCCTCCAGGAAAGGTCACTGTTGATCGTTCTATGGTATTCTATACCTATGTATAAACTATTCTATAATATTATTATTATACAAAGCATTTTTACATGCGCATATCACTGGTGGACCACAAGGTCAAGGTAACTTTAAATATTTTTGGTAATGTTACGCATCAGTCCGAGCGTCGCAAAATGACAAGCACTAGTATTGGAGGTCACGGTCGACTGCGGACCACGACCGAGCCGTCATGAGGACTAGGCGAGCAGGTGCGCCAGCGCCAGCAACGCCAGCGAGCAGGAGAGCGCGGGCGCTGCCGCGGCGCTTTGCGGCGCCACCGTCGGCTCCACCAGGTCCTCGCTGAACACGTAACTCTTCGAACCAGTATGCGACTTCAAAATCCTGTAGTTAACTTCACTCAGGGACACCTGATTTTTCACGAAGTTGTACAGCCTGTTTATGACCACGTACACGTTCCCCTTGTTATCGAATGTGAATCGATCTACCCACTGAATGTAGTTGGGATCACGAGCGATGGTTCGTTGGCCAACGCGGAAGTCAACGGTGGTATTCCATTCCGCAATTGTCGAATTTCCGATTAAACCGTAGAAAAGAACCCCAGTTGAATCCATCTTCATGCCGTCTGATTGTGAGGCTTTGATCCCGAGGTCGACGACGTAGGGACGTAGGGCACCATTGCCTTCCTGAGCAAGCGATTCGTTTTGCAGCACTGATGCGTTTAAGGCATACAGGTGATAACTGGACAACGGGCAGTAGTATACTTTTCTGTCCACTTTGCCTTCTTCGTTTCTGTATTGGGGTCCGAGAGCTATGCCATCAATATTAACAGGAAGGTTGACCGTGGTGCCATTGATTCGGAAAAATGTGGCCTCGGCGACTGAAGACATTGATTGAGTGTCTCGAATTTTCCACGATTTTTTGTCCCGGCGGCGGAAAACTATAATGCCTGGATCGACAGCACTATTGTCCGTTATGTACGCGTAATCACCATCCCGATTATCCACCACAAGATCATTCAAATAAGTAGTATTAGGATTCACTGAGTCCGATGGGAACGGAATGCGTTCCATTTCATTTTTGCCGCTCTTGAGGTCGATGAGCACGAGCGACGGAGAACACTTGGGGTCCGGGTTCTGGGTGAGAGTGCCGACACGGCCGTTGTCCAGGATCCACATAATACCATTTTTATCAATTTCTATGTTTTGAACAAATTGCAAAGCGTTGCAATCTCCAACAGCGTTCTGGCTCCAGCTAGGAAATGGGCGCAGCTTGGGGGCCGTGTCTGTCGGCGTCACTGGGATGGTAGCCAGCGTGGCCGGCACGCCGTCCAGCATCCTCGGCATCGTCAGGTACAAATCGTCTTGGTAGAAGTTTATGCCAGAGATTAGAACGTTTTGGGGGATGTATTGGCTTGTATTGAGGGAGGCCTCGCGGTCTTCCGGGGATTTCCATTCGAAATCTATAGCGTTCCATTCGTATATGACTCGAAACTGTTCGCGTTTTGGCGCGGGTGGTCGCGGGTAGGTGTCGTTTTGCGCGGCCGCGGCGGCGACGGCGGCGAAGAGCAGCAGCGCTAACATCGTCGGTGGGTGCGCGGCGGACGTGTGGCGCGAGCGACGCAGCCGGAGAGACTGACGGCGGACCCACTCTACCGCCAACACTTCTGTGCAGAGCTGAGCCTCGCGCGTGACCACACCGCGGACGTCACCCTAACATACCAATCAGACCCTAAGCGACTTATCTTCAACAAAGTTTATTAAGACGGTGGACGAAAACATAAACACGCGATTTATTTTTGTTTGCTTACAGCGGTGTCGTCGCGGTATAAATGTAGATGTGGCTCGAAAGGGGTGCGCCAAGGTCACAAATCTCGCACCCGGCTAGACGGGGGGTCCGCCGTCTGTTAGATGTGTTGTTAACGGTTCAGATAATCGATTCAGTCGGAAGCGTACAATACTAGTGTGTTTAAGCAGAGTTCGTTACACCTGTAAAATATGAAATCGATTCTGTAACGGAAATAATAGTATATAACTGAACGATCATGATGATTACCGATGCTCGGCCTTACGTTTGACTCTAATAATAGCTTTTAATTGATTGGTTTGGTAATACAAAGTGAAATTGACAATATCAATAGGGTAGACTGTGTTAAGATTTAATGTTGCGAACATTGAAACGCTAACAAATATATTGTACGATTGTAGCTACGAATGGCTACGATATATTAATTTGATAAAGAAGTAGGTTGAAGACGACAAAATTATTATTAAATTAAAACTATAAGATTAAAAACATGTCATGCTGATTAGCTAGAGCAGTAGGTAATAAGTTTGTCAACTCGATGTTTTGTTATCTTGTAGGTACTACGAAAATTAACACTTCAATTAAAATCAAAATCAATAGTCATTTATTCAAACTAGGCTGAGAATCAGCACTTTTCGAACGTCAAAATTACATAGGACAGTCCCCCAAAAAATGCCCGCCCTTCACCACTTCAATAGTATGGATACGAAAAGGTATTGAGCTAAGAGACGTACTCAGTACTTATTAAATTAAGTACCTACTATACTACTTCTTTATTCTCACTATCTTCCTCGTTATGTTAGGAACGATCTTTATAATCATTTTCACTAACGAACACAAACCTGTCCGTTTCTTTGTCATGCAAATTAACTGTTTTTGAATTTCAGTAGGTTGGTTACAAGTGGGGGCAAAGTTATTTGTAATTATTTATTTGCCGTTGTTGATTACTTATTTGATTTCAATAATAAATAAAGATATTTATAAAGCATATTTTTTACTCTTTGTAGTCTTAGGATGCGAGTCTCGTATCCCGATGGTAGATAAGATAGTACTGTCTATCCCGATGGCCATACCTAAGCTAAGCTGATTCCGGTTACATAAGTCACAGATATATGATTTTAGTGACTTTAAATCTGTTATTACGCCTTCATACAATGCAAATAAGTTATGCAATAAAATTATGTTAAACTAGAACACGTACACATTAATTCTTTATGTGAATATGTAGTAAAATACTTTATTTATATATGTAGTGAAAAAAATTTAGGAAGTAATGTCTACCCAAAGCTGTTTGTTTTTGTTATTGAATGAACAGACTATTTTATTATCTATTATCTATAATTCTATCTGTGATTTTTTTTAATATTCATGTTTGGATGGGCGACCATCTTTACATACTTGGTATGTAAAGATGGTCGCCCATCCAAATATGAATATTGAATTGACCCCTCCGTGCTTCGGAAAGCACGTTAAGCCGTTGGTCCCGGCTGTCATTCGCGGATCTTTGACAGTCGTTTCGGGTCGTCAGAAGCCCGAAAGTCTGACAACCAGTCTTACCAAGGGGTATCGTGTTACCCAGTAACTGGGTTGTGGAGGTCAGATAGGCAGTCGTTTTATGTAAAATACTGGTATTCAGCTGCATCCGGCTAGACTGGAAGCTGACCCCAACGTAGTTGGGAAAAGGCTAGGCAGATTTTCGTTACTAAAAATAAATATTCCATATGAAACCGAAAGGCGGCGGAGCGGCGCCGCGGCGTGAGCGCGACGCATTTTTGTCTGGCCAAGGTCAACGGCGATTACGCGACCCTTAATCTCCCAACCAGAAAATACCTCAAACTTAATGATCAAAGGGAAGCAACAAGAAATTCGATTTAACCTGTCACTCAAATAGAGGTGGATAGATAATAGAGTTAACTGTTCAAACCACAAGGGATTTACAAGGGGCTGACCTTGTTAGTTAGTGAAGCAGAACACCTAGTTGTTTAAGCCTCTCTCTGTATTTCAATGTGATTATTTGTAAATCAATTAATGGAGTAGTGGTGGCCCAAGCCCAGTGGTAACGGCCGCGACTTACGAGTCGTATGTCGTAGGTTCGACCAGACAGGCGCTTTACTTTGTGTAAATTATTAAATCACCATTGCTCTCAAAACGGTGAAGGAAAACATCGTGAGGAAACCGGCATGTCCTAGAACCAAAAAAATCGAAGACATGTGACATCTACCAACCCGCACTGGGCCTGCGTGGTGGATTACGGCCCACTCCCTCTCACAGAGGGGAGGCCTGTGTCCAAGCAGTGGGAACATTATAGGCTGATTATGTAATGTATGTTATGTATTTGTAAATCATTGGTAGTTTCTTGATACTGGTTACCAGCAGGGTTAGCACGAGAACCCTAGAGAAGCGTTTTGTTGACGGAAGAGTAGACGAAAAAGACGTTTCCATGTAGACAGTTGACCGTTTTCTACCGAGAAATGTAGACAAGCGATTTCTATTGTACAGTAGAGTAGACATAGAAAGCGACATGCTAAGCTTGCTGTAATAGTAAACTATTCCTGTTAAAGTTTCGTAGGTATTGTCTACGGATGCAAGCTACGGGCGCCAGCGTAGCAGACAGTGCTACGCGGACTAACAACCACACGACATATTTAACTTGATATTTTAATGTAATTAATTACTAACCTTTGAAATTTTTTATGGTAAATTGTTCCTTGTTGTGTTTCTTGTTTAAAGATTCGTTGACCGTCTAGCTTACTACAGTAACTACGATACTAACGTAGCACATTGCTACGCTTTGGAGCGGGACATTATGTGTATGAATGTGTTACGTTCTGGTGCTTATAAAATGTTACTTTAGCTTAGCTGCATATCTACCAATGGTAATATGTTCCGGTTAGTTTCTTTATACTTCTATGTTGTTCTATGCTAGAGGGTTTGGTTTCCGCACTTAGTCCTTCAGGTGAACCATTGTGCGTGGACCATGGCGGCCGTTTTTGGTGGTTATTCCAACCAGCCCACCTCCCTCCAGAAGTTGATAACATCTCCTAGTCTGTTTAGAATCTCTGTGTAGGATCTGGGTGCCCCGAGGGTTTCTAATGTGGGTGACGCCTGAGCATTCGAATTCACATGCGCAACGGTTTCCTCTGCCTCCATGCAAGCCCTCGCACAGAGGGCTGTCCGTTATGCCTATTGTGTGGAAGTGTTTGTTTAGCGAGCAGTGGCCCGTGATGGTCCCCGTCAACAGGCGCAGGCCGGTCCTGTCCAGGCGTAACAAGCGCCTGGTTAACTTACTATCCAAGGATGGCATAGCCTCCTTGGACTGTCTGTACCCCGGTGCCGAGGACCACTAGTTCTCCGCTTGTGTGTGGGTGAGCTCCTGTAGCCACCTGCGTAGTTGGTTGAAAGAGACGTGCACGGTCGGCTCCGGTCCGCAGACTGACGTGCCGGATGCTCTCCTTGCTAGTTCGTGAGCTGCGTCGTTGCCCAGCGATCCGCTGTGTCTCTTTCTTGTTTTTTATTTATACTTAGTTTCTATCTAAATATGCAGGTAACAGGTGGCAGCGACCGAAGCATGATGTGCTACGCGTTGAAACAGGCTACGCGTCAAATTAATGTTATTTTTCTTATGTTTATTTGAACCCAATGCATTTAACATTGCCAATCCGTTCCTGTTACAGATTAGTAGGTCAGCTATCTACGAATGCAAGTAACGGGCGACGGCGTAGCAGAAACCACTACGTTTTGGACTACGCGGCATTTTCTTTTAGATTTTTTGAGACGCAATTTTTTATGACAGACCGGTAAGAAAACGAGTGAAACATGTTTACGGATATTAAAAGAACACTGAACTGTTTGTTTTTGTTTGTTTACCAACTCAAGTCTGTGTATGTAAACACTATCTGTCATACTGGCTAACATATCACTACTGGCTAACTGAATCCTATTGTTTCGTTGTTCCATAACTATGGCTGGTTCGTCAGCTCTGTTCTTTCTTTCTTAGTTGTGTTCAGTGCTCATACAGCAGCCATGCACAGACCGCGACCCGCGGGCCGTATGAGGCCCGCTGTCGGTACGCGTGCAGCCCGCCAACAAATTAAAAAAATGCGGAAAATAAAATAAAATAAATATTGACAATGTGATATACCTAATTACCTACATTATGCGCGCACGTGATGCGAGCTTGCGATTGGGACTGTTCGGGTAGAATTTGGGTGAGCGAGGTGAGGCGCGGCGCGCAAAAAATTGTCACTGCAATGCAATGCCATGCATCAAACTAAATATTGGCGCCGATTCCCTTGTTCACAAACTAAACTAAATTTAAGTTCAGTGCATCTTTTTCTTTCTATTTCATTAAGAAAAGGACAGAAGATAAATTTTAGTTTAGTCCTGTCAAATTAATCAGCGTCTGTCACTACTCTATACAAGTTTAGAGGTGATTAAAAACTTGCCTACTAAAATTACGTCAATTTACGTCAAGCGCTGACTAATTTGACAGGACTAAACTAAAATGTATCTTCTGTCCTTTTCTTAATGAAATAGAAAGAAAAAGATGCACTGAACTTAAATTTACTTTAGTTTGTGAACAAGGGAATCGACGCCACTGTAAATTTTACAGAAAATGTACCTAATGAAATTCTTTTAAAACGTTTACCTAATATTTTTCTTTGGGCACATTATGAGTCAAAGGTGGGGCTGCCAGGCCCGGCTTAAACTCATTATGTGCCCGAGTGGCCCCTTACTACCTACCTACCTACTTATAGAGAATACTCTACAAGTCTGTGCATCCCTGTCATACAGCGTCAATAGTTGACGGAGATTATTAAAGTACAAGCCGCGTGCTCGACAGAATGTACCATCGGCAAAAATTACGAACTTCCATAATAACTTTCATCCCCTATTTAACTCTTTTAAGGGGTGCATTTTTTTAATCCTTCCTTAGTTGAGCACTAAGGCTAAGATTAAAAAAAACCGGCCAAGTGCGAGTCGGACTCGCACACGAAGGGTGCCGTACCGTATTAAGATCGAGCAAAAAACGCCGGAAAAGTCACGTTTCTTGAACCTTTAATTATAAACTTTATTTCATTTTTAGGATTCCCTATCGAAAGGGTAAAACGGGACCCTATTACTAAGACTCCGCTTTGCGTCTGTCTGTCTGTCTGTCGGTCTGTCACTAGGCTGTATCTCATGAACCGTGCTAGTTAGACAGTTGAAATTTTCACAGACGTTGTATTTCTGTTGCCGCTATAACAATAATTACAAAAAATAATGGAATAAAATAATATAAATATTTAAGGGGACTCCCATACAACAGACATGATTTTTTTTTTTTTGCCGTTTTTTTAGATAATGTACGGGTGCGAGTCCAACTCGCACTTGGCCGGTTTTTATTAATTTTTGTTATAGTGGTAATAGAAATACACAATCTGTGAAAATTTCAACTGTCTTTCTATTATGGTTTATGAGATAAAGCCCGCTGACAGATAAACGGTAGGACGGACAGCGGACGCTTAGTAATGAATTCCGTTTGGCACCATTCGGGTAAAATAATGCACAATGCTTTCGTTACACAGGGTCAAATCTAGCAAATCTCCGCAGACGTAATGGTGATCGATATCGAAAAATGATAAAACAAAAAATAATTGCTTTGATGATTTTTTTTGGGTGAATGACCTTACTTAGTGTATTTACTTGAAATATCAGTTTAAAAAATCCGCCTTTTAGGGTTCCGTAGTAAACATGCCATGTCCGTCTGCCTGTCTGTCTGTACCGCTGTAGCTCGGAGACACCAAGTACTAGAAAGCTGTTATTTGGCATAGATATACATATTAATCACGCCGACAAAGTGCTAAAACAATACCATGAAAAAAATTTACGTAATGTGGGGATGATATTTATTTTTCTCGTCTTCCCCATGGTGTGGGATATCGTTGGAATAAATATTTTTTCTTTCTTTAAATTTTTTTAGAGTCAAGTGTCCCCCCCCTCTGCCAGCTAAATGGTTGTTTATGGAGATTTCAAAAAAATAATAGCAGTAGTACCTACATAATATAATGAAATTAAAAGGAAAACAGTTACACAGTTAAGTGGGCTTTACAAGTTAACGAGTTATGGTCGACCAACTTAAATTTGCAGTTGTTGTTGTGTGCAACAAAACACACAACAACAGACGAAGATGAGCACTAAAGTGCTCATATAATTTTGGTATCGCAGGTGGGGACAATCCAAAGTTACACCATATTTCAGATTATTCGACTGTCCCCGCCTGCAAGACCAAAATTATATAGATTATAATGCTTGTTTTTCCCTTTTCAGTTATGTTTTTGCAGTCAGGTTTTTTGTTTTTTAAATAATTTATTTTATTTCAAGCTTTTTAGTTTTATTAACATATATATTTGAAAATTACTCATTACTAGCTTTTATTTGATACCAATATTGTTGCAATTAAATAAAAAAAAACCCTTTCCCTCCTTTTTTTTGTATTTGCAGATGCAATTTATAAATATTATATAGCCTATGTCACTCCCACAATTAAGACGCATCTAAGGACACCTCATATGTTAAAATCCATCAAGCCGTTTAGGCTACAGAGCGTGCCAAAGAAATAAACATACATACATACGAGGGCGGGTCAATAAGTCCGTGACTTTTTGAATTTCTGACCTCTTTACTGAAACAGCAACACTGCTCCTGTCAACAGGCATCTGTCAGTTGACTCCTGTCAAAATTTAAACTTGCTGCGTCAGTTAGTTTGTGTTTGACAGCTATTTTTATCAGACTACTCACTAATTTGAGGAGAAAATGGAAAAAAGTGAATTTCGTGTGCTTATTAAGCATTATTTCTTGCGAAAAAAAACCATTACCGAGACCAAGGCTAAGCTTGATAAATACTATGGGGACTCTGCACCATCGATTTCAATGGTAAAAAAGTGGTTTACTGAATTTCGTTGTGGCCGTACAAGCACTGAAGACGCCGAACGTCCTGGACGCCCAGTTGAGGTCTCTACACCCGAAACAATCGAATAAATTCACGATATGGTGTTGGCCGACCGAAGATTGAAAGTGCGAGAGATTGTGGAAGCCGTAGGGATCTCGCATGGCTCAGTGGTTTCAATTTTGAATGATCACTTGGGCATGAGAAAGCTTTCCGCAAGATGGGTGCCGCGTTTGCTCACAGTCGACCACAAACGCAATCGTGTAACAACTTCACAGGAAGGTTTGGCGTTGTTTAATCGCAATATGGAGGAGTTTTTGCGCCGTTTTGTAACCGTGGACGAAACATGGATCCATCACAACACACCAGAGACCAAACAACAGTCAAAACAGTGGGTTTCTAAGGGTGAATCGGCGCCGAAGAAGGCCAAGGTGGGTTTGTCAGCCAATAAAGTTATGGCGACTGTTTTTTGGGATGCACGCGGGATAATCCACATTGACTACCTTCAAAAGGGAAGAACAATCAATAGGGAATATTATGCCAATTTATTGGACCGATTCAATGACGATTTGAAAAAAAACCGACCTCATTTGGCCAAGAAAAAAGTTCTTTTCCACCAAGACAATGCAAGGGTGCACACATGTGCAGTTGCCATGGCAAAAATCCATGAATTGGGCTATGAATTGCTCCCTCATCCGCCCTATTCTCCAGATTTGGCTCCGAGCGACTACTTCTTGTTCCCAAACCTGAAGAAATGGCTTGGTGGAAAAAGATTTGACTCCAATGATGAAGTCATCTCGCAAACAAAGGCCTATTTTGAGGACCTCGACAAATCATTTTTTTTGGAAGGGATAAAAAAATTGGAGAAGCGTTGGACAAAGTGTATAGAGCTCAAGGGAGACTACGTTGAAAAATAAAATTATTTTTTTATCAAAAAATCTGTGTTTTATTCCAAAAGTCAC
Source organism: Atethmia centrago (assembly GCA_905333075.3). Taxonomy (NCBI): domain Eukaryota; kingdom Metazoa; phylum Arthropoda; class Insecta; order Lepidoptera; family Noctuidae; genus Atethmia; species Atethmia centrago. Next base: position 21,229,328 of record HG995373.1, on the reverse strand, counting down.
GGACTTATTGACCCGCCCTCGTACATACACAAAAAATTACCCTCCTGAGGCAGTCGGGTAAAAAAGGACGTTCAGTTGTTCCCGCATTTGAAAATTTTACGTTAATTTTTCTTTTCGTAAGAACCTAATTCGGACTTTTATGCGAACATTTAAAAACATAAAATAGCCAAATCGGTCCAGCCGTTCTCAAGTTTTGCGTTTACCAAGGAACAGCATTTCATTTTCTTATAAAGAATAGATATCTTCATAGATATTATTCCGAAATTAATCAAAACATCAATACTGAAGGGTCGGATTCGTTAGTAACAAGTTTCCGGGTGGAACATTGTAACGGACACGCACATTGCGTGTCCCGGGGATTACGTGTCTCCCCTTTTTCGGCACAATACGTGCTCCACACTTGTACAGCTATTATTACGTTTTAATTGTATTCAATACAATTCGTAGCTGGTAGGGGAACACGAACACGAATGACGAGATTCGTTTGAACCAGTATCGACTGCTCTAATTGAAATCCCTTGGGCGGTAACCGAATTGCTTTTAGGGTTCTGTAGTTAAACAAGGAACCCTTATAACCCTCAGTCCATCCATCTGTCTGGCTGTCTAAAATAACAAATTATTAAAAAAACAAAAAACCCGACTGAAACACATAACGGAAAAGAGAAAAACAAGCTTTATAATCTATAGAATTTTGGTATCGCAGTACAAACATAAGTTACATGATATTTCAGGCTATTGGTTTGTCCCCGCCTGCGATACCAAATTTCAGTTATGTGTTACAGTCGGGTTTTTTGTTTTTTTAATAATTTGTTTTATTTCAAGCTTTTTAGTTTTATTAATATACATATATACATATGTAAACGGAATTGACTCATTACTAGCTATTATTTGATATCAATATTGTTGCAGTTTAATTTTAAAAACCTTTCCCTCCCTTTTTTTTTGTATTTTCAGATGCAATATATAAATATTATATAGCCTATGTCACTCCCACAATTAAGACGAATCTAACGACACCTTTTAAGTTAAAATCCATCAAGCCGTTTAGGCTACAGAGCGTGCCAAAGAAATAGACATATATACATACATACATACAGACATGCTAACATACATACATACATACATACATACATACATACATACATACTCTCGAAAAACATTACCCTCCTTCTTGGGCAGTCGGGTAAAAAGAGTAATGTAACTTTCAAAACCTTGTATGAAGGATCAAACTAAATAAAAAAAAAACTGATTTTGTCAACACATACTTCAAGTAACAACAAAAAAATCATGCAATCGTATTTTCTTTCGGTTTTATTATGTTTAGGTATCAATATCCATCGCGTCGGCGGAGTTGCGCTAGTTAATTCAATTTGACCCTGTATGTAGCCTAACCTATCTACTTATGTATATGCTATACTAGATGCGCCCCGCGGTTTCACCCGCATAAGTTTTGACCCCTTGGGTATATCGGGAAAAAAGTATCCTATGTGTTATTCCTGGTTATAAACTATGTATGTGCCAAATTTCATCCAAATCTGTTCAGTACTTTTTGCGTGAAAGAGTAACAAACATCAATCCATCCATCCATCCTTACAAATTTTCGCATTTATAATATTAGTAGGATGATGGTACATACATAATATTTGAATTTTCTCATGCTATTATCCCTACACATATTTTCTTTTGTTATTTCAGTATCTTTAGTTTTTCGATTATCCTGCGACACATTTCAATTTAATGTTGTTGTCAAGTTACATTATAATAATATTATTATGTCTGTGTTATCCATCGCATGAAGTACTATTGTCATGAAGAATGGCTTTTTGTTTATTTGGATTATTTATTTATTTGTGATCAATATCTAATAGCTTTTCAGGCAAACACGCGAGCTTTTCAACTTAATCGAATCATTTGGTAAACTCTCTTAAAAGAAGGAGAAACATGTTTGTGTTTTAAAATATGGATTGACGGAACCATTTCATGACATGTACCTAAGGGCAAAGTTCTAACGATTATAATCACAAGCTTATTAAATGAGTCAAACGCGAATGAGGGCGCTGCCTGAGTCATTGTAACAATCAATATTCACATTATGTTGCAATAAATTATACTTTTCAGAGGCTGGGATTGATTCATTACAGTGAATCCTCGTTACATTATATTATTATCATATTTCCACAGTAAATAGTATGCAGTACAGTCATAGCTTAGGTAACTATTTATGACTATTGTAGATAAAAAAAATAAAATTCTAATTCTGAATTGACTGAAATTCTGATCCTGATTCTGATTCTAAGCAATAGCTTAGAATCAGAATCAGAATCAGAATTTTATTTGCTTTACATGTAGGTACAGTATAAAATTAATAACATAAATAAATGAGATCAGCTACATTTTACCTTACGGCGTGCAAATCATATTAATTAAAGAAATAATAAACTTACATACCTACGTCTTAGTTTCTCTAAACCACGTTAATATTATCTATATTACCGTGTCTAAACGGTATACGTGCAGATGAAGCTTCAATGAGAAAAACATAATAAAATATATGCCCATTAGACATCTGACTTGACTTCTTGTGCCGTCGTGTAAGCATACTGGATTATCGCTCGATAAAATAGGACTTATATTTGTGCAAATCTGAACGCATCCACAAGTAAGAAAGAGAAAGTGTAGTGTATGTGGAAGAGGGAGCGAGAGTGAACGGAAGGAAGTTAGCATCATGAAGGGATTAGAAGCTAAGAAGCCTCCCTGAGTATGAGTGTTCTGTGCTAAGAAGCCTTATTGCATTAAGACTATTTGTATGACTAGTGTTAATATAAAAAATAAGATTAAAAGCTATTGAGAAGGAGGACTGTATTTTTATTACCCGAACGATGGTGTTTGTGGCATCTCTATCCCTCTGGAAGGAATAAAGATATCAATAAATGATTCGATCCCTCGGCTAGTACTTAAAAAAACCGTCCAAGTGCGTGTCGGACCACGCACATTGAAGGGTTCCGTAGTTGGGGTTATTTCGGATGAATTTATCCAAAAAAAAAACTTAAAATTGTATTTAAAAACATTCTCCCATACATCGATATACGTCACGATCAATTCCCCAACTGCAAATTTAAGTTGGTCGACTATTACTTACTCGTTAACTTGTTGCGAGAACGACAACGCCTACTTAGCTGCGATAGTTTTCCTTTTAATTTCATTATATTTACTACTGCCATGTTTTTTTTCACATCTCCATAAATAACCATTTAGCTGGCAGGGGGGGATACACTTGACTCTAACAAAAAATAGCACTTTAACACTTAATAAGTAGTACACAAACGGATCCTTGAATCGAAAAATGGTGTTCACAGACCCACAATATTTTTGAATGCCTTAAACCATCCAACCAACTTCCAAGGATTACCCACACCATGGAATAAACGAGAAAAAAATATATCATCCCCATATTACGTGCAAGGGACCCCAAAAAAAAAATTTTTTTCAAGATTTTATTTTAGCATTTTGTCGGCGTGATTAAAAGGTATAAATAACAGCTTTCTAGTACTAAGCGTCTCTGAGCTACAGCGCTGACAGACAGACAGACGGACATGGTGAAACTATAAGGGTTCCTGGTTTACTTCGGAACTCTAAAAACCCAAACAATATTTGGTAAATCTTGATAGGAACATATTACGAACAGTTATTACAACAATATGCAACGGATGAATTTCTGATCGTTGATTGTTCTGATGACTATATTATCAGATATCCTAAAAGCATTGTATGATAATGATAATGCATGTGGGATTATTAACTGTGATCAAAGTCTTCGGGACGTGCCAATGTATGAATCATTACTAGAGACGCATAGGTAGGTGTTAGCTACACAACTTTGAACGTAAAGTTGAGCTCATTGAGAGCCTCATTGAGATGCTTATTTATGGATTAATTTTAATAAGAACCATTTTGGACCTTGGTTAAACTTTCGTGGTACCTAGGAACTTTGTTATGTCACCAAGCAGCGTTGCTATGTCCCGGTTGAGAGCAATGTACAAGCACGTAAGATATTTTAACTTTCAAAGTCAAAATCAAATTACCTTTTTCAAATTGGCACAAATAAGGCACTTTTGAATGTCAAAATTTACAAAAAACTTGATTGATTCTAATTTGTTTCGTATGGAGAAAAATGGGCAAGAAGAAACTCCACCGTTACTCTTTTTCGTCCGAAGGGTTGGGCATAGGTGTACCTGTAGTACACCAACATTTCGCCAGTTATGTTTAAGTCCCATGTAATAGGGAGCGAGCCTATTGCCATCAACCGGGCACAAATCCAGACTCCGAGCTGCTACTATCCCATTTTACCATTGTGGGCTGCCGCCGCAGGCCGTGGTGTTTGAAAACGGACTAGGAATCGCAAAGTTAGAGCAGACAGGGTTGACCTATTTACTTTCTAGCTTCTCTTAGATTCTGACTATAGCATGATCCAATCCCGCATAGCTAATACTGATTTGAATACAGTGGGTAAGTAGGTAGGTACCTACCTAATAGACGTCAAGTTTTACAGCAGAACAGTAAACATTGTTTCTTTACATCTAGGTTATACGAGTACTTACCCGGAATGCTTAATAGCGGTCATCAATAATGACTAAGCCGATGACAAATGTTTGATATTCTAAATTCAAAGAGCTTCTGACATCTCTGTGACTAAGGTTCTTCCGTATACGTGGCGCAGGAGTAGACTAATGAATAGTTAAGTATAGATCTTTGTAAAATAATTATATCCAGAAAGAAATATCTAAATTAGCTTTGGTCCGCGGCTTCGCCCGCGTGCAGGTCGGAAATTATCACACGGCAACGTAGGTGCTACGGTTACACAAGTTACTATACAAAAAACATAAATAGTGGTGTGGCAAGTTATTGCCCCTTACATTTTTTTGATTGTGGACGGTTTATAAGGTGTCTGTAGTCTGTCTTAGGCTTATATTGCAGCCGCGGATATTGTGTGTCGCGGGATTTAGAGAATCCTGCGGCTAGTGACAGCTAATGATGGCTGTCAGACGTCATAGTGCACCGGCGCCGAACGGAAGCATTTCGTCTCACCGCAAACCAAGTTTTTTCAATCTCAGTTCATCGCGCCCGCAAAACCGCAAACTTTATTACGTTATCCCGTAATCCTTGGGGATATACTGTACTACGTTTTCAAAATTAAAAATAATAACCCGCGTCCGATTAAATCCAAATATATAGACTTTCAAGTGACCAGTGTACGGGCAAGCAAGGTGGCCACCTGCCCAGAAGGATTCTTCAAGACTTTCGCCAGGAGAAGCACAGGTACCGCTTTTGCATTATTTGCTGGAGTTAGGCTACAAACGCCACCTGACCGTCACCAATTCCTCTTTGAAAGTTTGCTCAAAAAAAAGGCAAATTGAATTATTATGCATTCCAGATAATAATTTTTCTGTCGTCCTCGACCCGCAAGGATACACGGCTATTTTATACGCCTGTCCCTCCATACTTATGGTCCTTCGAGCCGGATAGGTATCAGTTAAATAAGTACAAGTCATTGCAAGTACTTACGATAATTTACAGCAATTAATATTAGATAGTGCCTTATAATGGCAACTCAAAAACAAGAAACTAAATTAGCTCAGCTTATTGCTAAAAAAGAAGTAATTTTTGAGCGAGTTAATCGCTTGTATAATTCTTCCAAAAGTATATCTAATTATGATTCACGCTCGAACGAGTTATTCCTAGCGCAGTCTGAATCTATTGGTGAATCTTACAGCAAGTTTGAAACAATAATTGACCAGATCAATGAGTTGCAGTTTGAAATTGATGAAACCCCACCCGACTATGGGAGTCTAAGTTCTATTGAAGACTTATATTCAACTATTAAATACAAACGTAATCTCATTCTTTCAAGTGGCAAAACATTAACATCAGATCAGAAGGGAGGTAGAAGCATAAAGTTACCACCAATCGAGTTACCATCGTTCGACGGTAGAACTGAAAATTGGCCCATGTTTTATGAAATGTTCCGTACTAATGTTCATTTAAATACTGATCTGACGGATTCGCAGCGTGTGCAGTATTTAATAAGTAAATTAACTCATGATGCCTTAAAACTAACTGCAGGCATTGTTCCCACAGGAGATACATACAGTGTTATGTGGAACAGTCTTGTCAAAAGGTATCAAGATAAACGTAGTTTAGGTATTCATTATCTCAATAATATACTGGACATTAAAGGATGCGCCGGCAATGCTGCTAGTCTGAATGCATTTGTAGAACGATATTCAGCGTCTGTCGCTGCATTGAAGCAGTTAGACATTTCAGACTTATTAGATTTTGTGATATTACACTGTGGTTTAAGAAAGGTTGACTCACAAACTGTTCAACAATTTGAAAGCCGTGTGAGTGGCAAGGAATTGCCTTCCTATACGGAGTTTATAATATTTATGCAAGACTATGTTAAGGTACTCCAGCGCTCACACGTTCATAATTCACAGACGGAATCGCGTGCTAAGTCTAGTTTAGCTAACAATCGAAGTAATACTCAAAGTACCGCTAAAGCGTTTGTATCTTGTAGCGAACCAGCTTCGAATAACCGCTGCCCGCTGTGTGACGGCGATAACTTCGATCATCGACTGTTTGATTGTCCACAATTTAAAAATATGAATTCTCCGCAAGCTCGTTTCGAATTTATTAAAAGGAAACATGGCTGTGTAAATTGCTTAAGTCTATCCCACTCTTTGGTTAAGTGTAAATCACGGAGTGTTTGTAAAACTTGTAAGAAAACACATCATTCATTGTTACATTTCTCCGAAGTAAAAAGTGATTCAACGCCGAGCGAGCCTGCCGCTACGTCTGTCTCGCTTAGTGCCGCCGCTAAAATATGTTTACCGACAGAGACAACTATTTTGTTAGCTACCGCGCAGATATATGTATATGATAGCAGCGGCCGAGATAAGCTTGTTGTCAGGTGTTTAATAGACAATGGTGCCGATTCCCTTGTTCACAAACTAAACTAAATTTAAGTTCAGTGCATCTTTTTCTTTCTATTAAATTAAGAAAAGGACAGAAGATAAATTATAGTTTAGTCCTGTCAAATTAATCAGCGCCTGTCACTACTCCATACAAGTTTAGACGTGATTAAAAACTTGCCTACTATAATTACGTCAATTTACGTCAAGCGCTGATTAATTTGACAGGACTAAACTAAAATGTATCTTCTGTCCTTTTCTTAATGAAATAGAAAGAAAAAGATGCACTGAACTTAAATTTAGTTTAGTTTGTGAACAAGGGAATCGGCGCCAATGGATCGCAAAATAATTTAATTCAAATTCAAAACATTTATTTCTGACTCTTCGGTCCATAGAGTGTTAGTAGTACATCAAGATGACTTAAAAACTATGTTAGTACGACACAAATACAACAAATAATAGTACACAAAAAAAAAACAAACAAGTCAGCCTACAATATGTGCAGCCCAATCCAATGCCTCCAAACAGAACTATGGACGTAGTCTGCAATTACCCTCAGGTAGCTGTTGGGACTGCCCCTCACCGCATTCGCATCAGCGTGTGTTACTGTGGACTGTTGTAAACGTTTGAACTTACCCATAATTAAATTACGCAATTCGTCTTTACAAGGTGTTGGTATGACCTCACGACCTGTACACGGCTTTATTTATCTCAATATAGAATCTCGGATTAATCCTCACAATAAGTATTATATACACGCATTAGTTGTTGATTGCATTACAGATAGACTTCCCGCTAGTTTTATCAGATTAAATGACGATATGTCATATTTAAATAATTTACCGCTTGCTGACTCAACCTGGAATGTACCTGGTGGAATCGATGTTGTGCTTGGAGCACAGCTGTTCCCTTTTATTTATTTAGGTGATAGGGTTGACTCAGGCACCCGCGCACCCCCAGCTATACTGACTAGTTTCGGATATGTACTGATGGGTGATATTGATTGTCATAGTAGTGACGTAACACACATGACATCTTCGTTTACCGCGCTTGCTAGCATTGACGTCGAGTCAAGTTCGCAGAAGTTTTTTGAGCTAGAGGAAATTCCATCTCAGCATTTTATTAGTCCGGACGAATTAGAGTGTGAAAATAATTTTAATTCTTCAGTTTTATTTAAAGACGGTAGATATTTTGTCGATTTACCTTTCGCGCGCAATCCCTCCGAATTAGGCAATTCACGCGGTGTCGCTCATCGGCGGCTACTTGCACTCGAGCGTAAATTCACGTGCGTGCCAACCCTACGCGAGGATTACAATAAAACTGTCACCGATTATATAACTCAGGGGTATTTATCGGAGGTACCCGACTCTGAATTAACAGAAGAGGGTTACTACATACCGCATCACGCCATTATTAGACCGGACAAAGACAGCATTCGAGTGGTTTTGGACGCTAGTGCCAAAACACACTCGGGGTTGTCACTCAATGACATTCTGCATGTCGGACCTAATTTACAGGCCGACTTGTTTTTATTATTACTCGATTTTCGTACCCTCCCTGTCGCAATGACAGCGGATATAAAACAAATGTTCCTACGGATCGGTGTAAATGAGCACCACCGCAAATATTTACGAATTTTATATCGATTCAACAAAAATGAACCTATACGTACTTTTCACTTTAACCGCGTTCCCTTTGGATTAAAGCCTAGTCCTTATTTAGCGATGCGCACAATACGCAATTTAGCGTGTGAGCATGGCGACCGCTATCCTGAGGCTTCTAAATTAGTAGAAACTCAGTTTTTTATGGACGATTATGTCTATTCTGTTCCTGATGAACAGATTGCTATACAATTATCCCGCGATTTAATTGAGTTATTTAAGTTAGGATCCTTTGACCTGGTCAAATGGGCTACTAACTCACCCGCTTTGTTGGAGATTCTCCCAGAGTCTCACCGCTTACCAGTTAATTTTTCTGGCATGGATAATGATAAACATAATTTCAAAATCCTTGGATTAACCTGGGAACCCGCTGATGATTATTTTTCTTTGACAACAGTCGCTGTAGATGTTAAATGCACTAAGCGTGCGATTCTATCGCTAGTTGCCCGCTTGTTCGACGTACTTGGCCTCGTAGCACCCGTCGTGTTGTACGCGAAAATCCTAATTAAGGAACTTTGGTTAGCTAAAATAGGTTGGGATGAGGTTCCTCCGGACTCCATCACCAATCGGTTTTCCGTTTTTTTTGCGCGATTTCCCCTCACTCTCTTCTCTAAAGGTTCCTCGCCACATTGGCGTCTTTAGAGAAGCTGTTGTGAATATCGTAGCCTTTTGCGACGCCAGCTTTAGTGGTTATGGTTGTTGTATTTATTTACACATAACTGACTCTAAAGGTAATATCAGCGTTCGGCTTTTATGTGCAAAGTCCAAAGTTTCCCCCGCTAAAATAACAACGCTAGCTCGATTAGAACTTGTCGCCGCTTTACTTCTGTCTAAGCTTGTTCGCGTGGTCAAAGATAAACTTTCCGCTCGTGTACCTATTGCAGGTGTCTACGCTTTCTCGGACTCCACCATAGCTCTTTCGTGGATCCACTCATCTCCCCATAGATGGTCTATTTTTGTCAGTAATCGCATTGCTAAAATACAGGAAAACCTACCTGCCGTTAGTTTTAATCACGTTTCCGGAAAGGAGAATCCTAGCGATTGTCTCTCCCGCGGCATGCTGCCATCTGATTTAATTGAACACTCGTTATGGTGGAACGGTCCTACTTGGCTCCATCGACCCATTAGCGAGTGGCCTTTAAAATTCTCTCCTACTGAATGTGAAACATTGCCAGAGTTTAAATCAAAGGTTTTTCTTGTAGAAACATCAAATACTGAACCGCGTATTTTAGATACAATAGCTGACCGTATTTGTTCATGGAATAAATTGTTACGTGTATTTATGTACATTCTTAAATTTACGAACAGACTACTTAGTCATAGCTCTGTTAAAAATATACAAACCGCCGAAAATTTCATTATTCGAATAGTTCAAAATACGCATTTTTCTAACGATTTAAATTTAATTAAAGCAGGCGAACTTCCATCTAAGAAGTTGCGCTGTTTGTCTGTCTTTATTGATAGCTACGGAATCTTACGTATTGGGGGCAGATTGTCTAAATCTGACTTACCATATGAAGCCAAGCATCCCGCGCTTTTACCTAAACGTGACCGCGTAGTTGATCTAATTATTGATCACTATCACAATACGTACTGCCACACGGGCCCCGGATTATTGATGTCTATTATAAGGCAGCGGTTTTGGATATTAGATGGACGAACAGTCATACGTTCCCGCTGTCGGAAATGCAACACTTGTTTCCGTCTAAATCCTACGCATCTAAAACCCAAAATGGCTGAACTTCCTGGATACCGTGTCCGTGATACTAAACCGTGCCTTTGTGCACACTGGAGTAGATTTCGCCGGGCCGCTTGCTTACACACCTATTCGCCGTAGAGGTCAACGTTCGCAAAAACTTTATATATGTTTGTTCATATGTATGGTAACTAAAGCCATACATATCGAACTCGTATCGGACCTCACATCCGAGGCTTTCTTATCCGCATTTAAAAGATTTATTTCTCGCCGCGGTCCAGTGTCTGTCATGTACTCAGACAATGGTACCAATTTTGTTGGCGCTAGGGCGCAACTTGATGATATTTATTCTTTCTTATTGAACTCGTCTGTTCAAACAGATATTAAAAATGAGCTTCTAAAATCTCGCATTGAGTGGACAAGAATACCGCCGCGAGCTCCGCACTTCGGAGGTATTTGGGAGTCGAACATTAAGAGTGTTAAAACTCACTTGTATAGAGTCATAGGAAAGCAGCTTCTCACTTACGAGGAACTCTCTACCGTACTGGTACAAATCGAGTGCCTTTTAAATTCTCGACCGCTTAGTGTTCTCTCATCAGACCCGCATCCGGACGTGCTCACGCCTGCGCATTTTCTAATGTCCAGTCCACTTAAGCATTTGCCTTCTTCTGAATTGACAGAAGAAAACATAAATTTAACAAACCGCAAAAGGCTTTTGGATCAGCTTGTGTTATCCTACTGGAACAAATGGCGAGTTGAGTACTTGCACACGTTGCAAGTTCGCCAGAAATGGTGCACTCCCGATCGCCCTATAGAGATCGGTACTGTCGTTCTCTTGGGCCAAGATAACGTACCACCATTGACTTGGCCATTGGGCATCATAGTGGAAGTTTTTCCGGGATCGGATGGTGTAATTCGAGTAGCTTCAGTAAAAACCGCGTCAGGTACATATAAACGTCCTGTCACCAAGTTATATCCTTTGCCAACCCAATAGAACTATATTATTTCGTAGTTTAATTTAGTTTATAATTTACAATAGTATATTTTCTCAATGGTACGCCATTATATAGTTATAATTTAGCTTAGTAATTCAACTTTGTCTTAATTTAATCAAACTGCAATTTCATTCTTTGGAATCTGATAATTAATTTCGAACGCCGTTTCCTAGTAATGGTGTTTTGAACTGCTGCTTGGGATTCTCTTGATGCTTTCAGACTGCCAGATATATAAACATCATCTCATCCTCCCAACCGCACCAGCTTTTCAGCGTATAAATTATCATCTTTGAAAGCTCGGGACCTTTCAAGGCGGGGAGTATGGTGTGGCAAGTTATTGCCCCTTACATTTTTTTGATTGTGGACGGTTTATAAGGTGTCTGTAGTCTGTCTTAGGCTTATATTGCAGCCGCGGATATTGTGTGTCGCGGGATTTAGAGAATCCTGCGGCTAGTGACAGCTAATGATGGCTGTCAGACGTCATAGTGCACCGGCGCCGAACGGAAGCATTTCGTCTCACCGCAAACCAAGTTTTTTTCAATCTCAGTTCATCGCGCCCGCAAAACCGCAAACTTTATTACGTTATCCCGTAATCCTTGGGGATATACTGTGCTACGTTTTCAAAATTAAAAATAATAACCCGCGTCCGATTAAATCCAAAATATAGACTTTCAAGTGACCAGTGTACGGGCAAGCAAGGTGGCCACCTGCCCAGAAGGATTCTTCAAGACTTTCGCCAGGAGAAGCACAGGTACCGCTTTTGCATTATTTGCTGGAGTTAGGCTACAAACGCCACCTGACCGTCACCAATTCCTCTTTGAAAGTTTGCTCAAAAAAAAGGCAAATTGAATTATTATGCATTCCAGATAATAATTTTTCTGTCGTCCTCGACCCGCAAGGATACACGGCTATTTTATACGCCTGTCCCTCCAAATAGTTATAAGTGTGCCTTGAAAATTTGAGGGGGGATCCTCAAATTTTCAAGGCACACTTATAGCTATTTATGTTTTTTGTCATCAGATTATGACTTGGTAAAAATGGGACCACCTCGGAAGCATGCCCTTTCAAACAAAAAAATATTTTTTTAAATCGGTTCACAATTGACGGAGAAATCGGCGAACATACGTAAAAAAAAATATATAAACATGTCGAATTGATAACCTACTCCTTTTTGAAGTCGGTTAAAAAGGGTCTTGCCTCAGTTGCCACTTGCATGACCAGAAAATTTAAAATAAATTATATTTGAATAGAACAAGGTAAGAAAGGTTCTGAGATTAGAAGTGAGAATCGTAATAGGTATTTGGCTGCTGATCTGGCCGCCTAGGATCTAAAAATGTGAAATTATTAAGACTTTAGTCGTATTTTGCTTTACTTGTTTTTTTTTCTTTTCAATTTTTTTTACGTGCTTTAGGTATATGAAGGCGTAATAACAGATTTAAAAGTCGCTAAAATCATATATCTGCGCCTTAAGGATAGTCTCAGCCGATAAGAGAGGTCGTTCCTGACACCTGTCAGCTGAGTACAAAAGAATACGTGTTTTATGAATTCAAACTTTATTCGTTCCTAATTTTGTGCATTTGACTAATGTCAGATAGGCATTCTCTCGGTGGTCGGAATATAGTGGTAATGTATAAGTTAGTAGGAAAAGTATTTAGATTTGTTTCTCGGTGTTTTTTACTTATAGTGCTGTCACCTATCGTTAATATATTGAGTTGTTAGTCCTGCCCTCTATTGGGCAGTAGTGTTACTATTAACCAAGCGCCTCAGTTGGTTAGTATTTAATATTTTTCACAGATGTCAGTAATTTAAATTAAATGTGCTTTACATTCAGAATTAAATACAACATTTAGAAACATTTAATAAAAAATATAACGAGTAAAATATATTACACCAACATTTGTTTTAATAATATTTATTTTAAATATTGTACTTTGTTTATAAACCAGTATTTCAACCTGTATTTCAACCTGTCTTTCACATCCCGTATGGTCTAGTGGCTAGGATACCTGGCTTTCACCCAGGAGGCTCGGGTTCGATTCCCGGTACGGGAAAGTACCATTTTTGAGATTTTTTGTTCCGCAGTTTTTGCTTCAGGTTTTTATACGATAGTACAACCAGAAGAACATATTTTAATAAAGAAATCATAGTATGGTTGGTTTATTTTTGTTTCACAGATAAGTGATCACGGCGCCTATGAACTTTGCAATATCCAGAATCATCGCAGATACGTCAAATCCCAGATACTTAGGTACTGTTAACCGTACATCAGTAATAACTTACACTTCGAAAATCGCTCTTCTCAAATTGTTACCACTGATATGCGGTTATCTGTACAAAGCTAAACTATCTCTCCTGCCTTTATATTACATACGTATTCCAGCACCCATACTCTTCCAACTCGAAACATAGCATAGCTGTTGATGTTTTTGAAGTGAAAAATTCTTTAGGCGTGTTGAGCGATTTTTGGTAGGGGAAAAACTTATGGGTTCGCGTTACCGGCATGGGCATGCTAATTTTATTACGTTAAGAACATAAATGTTCAGAGACGGACTTAATGCCATAGGCATTTTCTACCAGTCAACCTTTGGATGATGCTAAGACAAACAGTGGTAGGTGCAATAGCGAGAATTGAAGAATAAATATTGATTTAAATATAAAGATATACCTATTAAAATCTATAGATATAATATATGCACGTAATTAAATATAAATATAAGTAAGCATAAATAATAAAACGTACGCAAAGGACGCGCATTGACATGGAGTTGCGGACACCAGTCCTTACCTATTACCTAAGCACAAATAATAATAATAATTTAATATAACATAAATATTCTAAGACAAATAAGACAAGCAATGGGAAAATATTACCATTGTGATGATACTGCCAACTTCTTGCGAATGTGCTCGCGAACTTTAACTTTAAAAACCGGCCAAGTGCGTGTTGGACCACGCACAATGAAGGGTTCCGTAGTTGGGAAGTTGGGATGAATTTATCCCAAAAACAAACTTAACGTTGTAGTTGAAAAACATGTTCTCCGATACATCGGTATAAGCCACGGTAAATTCTGTAACTGCAAATTTAAGTTGGTCGACTATAACTCGTTAACTTGTAAAGCCTACTTAGCCGTGATAGTTTTCCTTTTAATTTAATTATATGTATTACTGCCATGATTTTTTTCACATCTCCATAAACAACCATTTAGCTGACAGGCGGGGGGGGGGGGGGGGGGGTATTTTTTTCGTGTCCTGCAATACTTTATTGGTAAATATACACGTACCCCCTCTACATTTATCTCGACCAAATACTACAGGCAATTTAAACTTGTTAAATTGTTGTGTTACAAATTGTTGATCTTGTGTAAACTATGGGTGTACCGGGGAATTAAATAAGCATCAATAATTTTGTGTAAAACCCATGAAGGAAAATTGTAAAATTATTAACATACATTTAAAAAAAAAAATACATTTGGAAAATGTAAAGGACCTCCCACTCAGCAGAAACAAAGCGTATCAAAGAATTGTTTGTTAGAGATGATTGATTATTCACCACAATCCATATTAGCAAAGGATAACATGAGAGATAAAGCAATGAAGGAAACACACGTTGATTATTTAAAATAAAACAACATGGTGGCTTTAGACTTCCGTACAGAAAATTCCACAAGGAAATACAACGGTATGCTGTTTTTACGACCACATATAGAACAACAATAATTCGAATCAAAATAATGGGCTGATGATAAAAATAACTTCATCACATTGAATGGTTTTGTTTGAAATTGCGCAGATTTAAGACTTCGGTGGTAATTTAGTAAAACATGTCCAGTTTATCTTGATACGTGGTGAAATATGGAACTAAATTCAAAGGACATTGTTCGGCGTCCATACATCGTTCGCCTAAGAACCAACAGAGACGTGAATTTACCTTCTGTGTTCTAAATAATGCATATATTCGATTGAAACTAAATTAAAATCACGGACACTTCTGATAATTGTAAAAAATCCAAAAAACTTTTGTATTTTGAGGTTATAATTAGGCCAACAGAAACATACGGCAATAACACTAATAACTGCCGCTATTAGTGAAAATACGTTGGATTTTATCTTTCAATAGATTGATGAACTATTCTTTCTTTTATTTGTAGTTATGACTAGTTTAGGGCTATGGACTGTTTCGTTTTTTGTGTGACTTAGAAGTAGGTACCTATTGCATTTTACTACAATACTCCATAATCACATAAAATGTCGCTTGTTTACCCAAAAGGGTTAAGCAGAGCACCGAAGATATATGTATGTTGATACTGTAATACACCCAGCTTGCCTGGGTCCCATGTAGGTAATATTTATAGGGGGCAATTTATCACCATATTATGGGTGCACATCCAGACTCCAGGCTGCTACTACAACCGAGAATTTCGCAAATCCCAATAACACTACTCGACCCAGTGATCGAACCTAGGACGATTAGCAGCCGCGCTTACGACCATTACATGTTAACACCGGCAGCCAAGTGGAAATAAACAGCCTTTTTGACTTCAGAATTAAAATAATATGGGATCAATCTAAATACCTAGGTACTCCATAAAATAAAACAAAAATGTTTTGCTTCAGAACATGTTTATTGAATAATGCCGACATTAAATTATCTGGTCACATCAGGATGGTCATCTATATTGTCTACTAAAATATTGTGCAAAAACTGTGCAGGGGGGTCGACGATAGTTTTGATGTCTAGCCCAGCTCAAGTACCATATTATTGTCATAACATGAGCGCAGCAACCAATAGTTCTGCGCCCAACAATACAGTTGCAACAATACTGTTTAGTGGCATCTCTGCCAATTTGATTAGCGTCTACTAACACATAAACAAAGTATGTTTTTTGGCATATATGGCGGCTACGTATTTTACCTCGAAGTAGCCATGTATTTCCTGCATTTGTTACTTCTAATTCGTGTAGTAAATCCTCGTCGACCTCCCTGCATACTTCAATAATATATGAACCGTCTTGTCTCACATGTTTACCATAGTATGAGCGAGCCTGTTTTATTTGATATATATATATAGTGGTATTAAAACTAAATCATTATATTCATATGTGGAAATCCTTCAATGTTATTTCTTTCTACAGTTATACTGTGAAATTGTGCCCGTCTCCTGTTTAAATTATTTAGTTCAACAAAATCTGCCAAATTAACTATTTGGCAGATTTTGTAAACATTTTTTCTTGAATTATTCATATAATTTCCCTTGCATCCTCTCTGTCTACCAAAACAGGGTGAAATCTGTTTATTAGGGCTGCTGCGACCTTAAAATCAATCATTAAATGTCTTGAGGTTTTGTTAAAATACTCCTGTCGCAGCAATTTAAAATCCCGCTTGAAGCGCCCATTAACAACCTCTACGACCCAACGACATAATGTTACTTTGCGGAATTCATTCGCATTTTCTGTCGTTAATTGAAATTCACCTTGTTGAATTGAGAGAGGGTAATGCACTGAGTAATTAAGAGTTTCCAATAGGGAACTACGGTCCCGAAAGCCTCTATCCAAAATAAATGCATCACCTTCTCTAAAATATTGTCTCAAAGGATAAGACGCATCACTAAATTGGTCTGTTAAAATATCGGCATCTGATTTTGTGGCAGGATACGGGCCCAATACGTCGATTATGTGGCCATCGTAACATACTATCATGAATGGTTTGACGAGATTTCTATATTTATGAAGTGAATAAGTTTTTTTCTGATAAGAGTAGTTGCTGCTTTTTTGCACATAAATATATGTGCTATCCATTATTGCAATGGCTTTTCTATCCTCAACATTGCTTCCAGGGTTTCCGAACAATGAGTTTGGAATGTACAAGTTTCTTTCTGGAACTCCTCCTGAAATGTGCTCCAAGCTCAGATTTTGTGGCACAAAGTGTGCCACCATTACATCTCTTGCTTTATTAATATATTTGCTCAATGTGCTTTTGCTTATTTTTAATAATGTTGAAATTCTTTCATCGGAGTCTCCTGTACGAAGTTTCATTAAATATGCTCCGAGTGCAATGGCACGTTTATGAAAATCGGGCAATTCGGCTTCCAATTCTCTAAATTGTTGTTTTGTGCGTCTCAGCCAATACCACACCATAATGTCTTCCATTTGGTCAATTTTCAAAATCTAGACTGTTTGTATCATTTTTGAGTAGCTCACAAAAATCCTCTATGTGAGCATCTGTAAAACTATGTTGGGTATTTTCAGCCTCATATAATAGTGACCACAATTGGCTTTCTAGATGAAAACTGCATATCCAGCAGTTTGGTGGTTTGTAATATTTGTGGTCACTAAAAAGTCTCACCCTGATTGTAAATGGAATCAATTGCTGTGAGGTACTGTTGCAAGCTGGAAATAAGCACCGAGATTGTGTATCAGGTGCCCTTGAATAATTTGGTAAACTGATTCTTTCAGATCCCTGTGGTGCTTGGTTACTTGCTCTAACTGCATCTGCACGAACAGCTGCTTCAGCTCACAGCACAAATGTAGTCAGTTGCGCTCACCTGTAACATTTAATTTTATTTGAGTGATGAAAAGCATTACTTTATTTTTTACGAACATAATACTAAAAATAAATTAATTACTAATCAGTAAGAGGACATCAACACAAAATATAAGAAAACACTCACCACTTGTGGAGCAACATGTTGTTGTATTTGTGATAGAATAGTATCATTAGGTATTTAAAATGTGTCGCCTCAATCTCGTTAAATCAATGTGGCAATTTGCACATCTTAACGGATTGCTGGTAGATGGAGTAGCCCATGATGAAGTTGACGGTGTTGAAAAATGCTTGGCAGTACGATCAACCCTTTGCCAGCAAGGATGGCAAATATAATGTGATGCACGAACCTGAAAGTGATACAGTATTTTACACAAATATTTAATAAACACAATTGGTGCGGAGGTTGAGTGATTGGCTGTTACTAGTTGCAGGTTTTATTCCTGCGTAGTATTAATATTTTTATGGCTGGCAGATATTTATTCCAGATTGAAGCTGATCCGCAGTTAACAAAAAATACAGAAACACTTTCCAATTCCATGTTAACTCTGTAAAGTCCGTTTATTAAATACTAGTCGTCGTTCTTAGTCGGTCCGTATCAGTCAATCACAGCCAGAGGTCGATACTTCAAGAGGAAATCACAGTCCTTTGTTCACGCCAAGTGGTGAGATAAAATGAAACAGAATACTAAGAAAATACAATAACAAAAACGAATACACACAACCAACGCACGATGCGAGCACAGGATGCGATTGACAAAATAAACGGGACTGTCATTAGTATAGAATGCCAAAGTGTCATCTGTCAATTCATCGACTGTCAGTGTCGATGTTGCTCGTTTCACACTGCGCTTTCAATCGCTATATTCTGTTTGTACTAGTTAGTTAGTAACTAAAAACCTTACTCATAGATCAAACGCTGAGAGTGCCAATGTTTGTAATTACGGTGCACACTTTAGACCTCGATTCAAAGTTGATGGCGCCTCTGAAGTGCGCTTCTCGCTGCGCGGTACCGCACCCCTCACCCCCGCTAACACATGAATTTGTTATTGCGCAGAGACTCGCCTCATGTTCCGAGTCGCCCGCGCCACAGTTTGAATCGGGCTGTACCGCTGCGCACAAAGACTTGGCTGTATGAGCTACAATACCCTTTGCCTATTCAAAACGTCAAATTGAAACAAAAAATAATGGTGCCGGGGAATAACAACTTGGCTGTATGACCTACAATACCCTTTGCCTATTCAAAACGTCAAATTGAAACAAAAAATAATGGTGCCGGGAAATAACAAAGTGAATTACTTTTTAAAATGTTTTCGAAATTATGAAGTGTCCGTTCTATTGTAATGGTTGTAACGTAAATTATAAAAAAAACTAGTAATTATTATAAAGGTTTCAAACGTGTTGATTCATAGGCCATTTTCAACAATGTTCTTTACTGAAATTAACACAGTGTTGACTTGCCTTAGCAATCAGCGCCGCCATGATGTGTCAAGATATGCTGGTCATCCTAATTGTTTATTGTTAGAGGGGGCGCGCTGAGGTGCGTGTACGTGTGGGTGTTTATAAAATTATATTTTCATCGCAATCAGTTTCATTAAACGTAAATATAATTATTGGGTTGAACGGTTGTCCGTGTTATTCACTGTTTTCTGACAAAACTTTCCGTAGTGTAATAGGTAGTATTGTTGTAGTTTTAAAAACTAAAGGCTTGTGACTGACTGACGCGACGCGACTTTGTTGGAGCAATCTCTATAGGTAGATATATGTATAACTTCACGGAAATTGTTCTACCAGTGTCGAGTCGCACCTGTCTGCACGAGCCTTTAGACATACGTTCAGTCACCCTCAAAAACATGTAGGTAGGTATTCATCGACAAGAATTTATTTAATCGTCTAAAATCTTTGTTCCACAATCGCTAGCTACCGATCATATATGTATAACACATCGGGTACTCATTGATTCAGTATGGAACACAAGTTGTAGACAAATTAATTCTTGTCGATGTATTATTTAATACAGGTTGAAATTGAAAACTTGCGACAAACTGAAATGGGACATTGTATACATCATTATTAACAACTTTTACTAAGGGACCAAAGCTGTAATCCCAAAAAAAAAATCTGCTTTTCCTACATTTTGATGAGGTATTGCGAACATAAATGTAGGGGACAGCAGTTTTTTTTTTTGGGATTGTAGCTTTGGTCCCTTAGTAAAAGTTGTTCATAATGATGAGTGCAATCTCCCATTTCGATTTGTCGCATGTTTTCAATGTCACCCTGTATACCTACATCTTTTTGAGGCTGACTTACATCAGTACAGCCAGTATTTAATCTCACACAGCATAGTTATGAAAGTAGTGTTGGTTTCATTATAATATCAAAACTAGGTATCTAAAAGTGTTTTTCTCAAACATGCTTGGAAATTCGAGCATTATTTTGACAACCTTCTTCGAGATAATTCGAAAATGCTGTAGGTACCTACTATTCAAATACGAGCAGTGGCGCCGGCAATGTTAGTATGAAAATCCATATCTGTCGTGTCTAGCGGCCGAAAAAATGACTATGAAATCTCATATCTGTCATGTAATTTAAAAATGGAACGAACTTTTTACTTCGACACATGGCAACAAGGAGGTAACTGACTCGTATCAAAGACTTGTTCGACGTGACAAATTATCGTTGTTCGTCATTGATTCTGGAATTTATAATTAAATAGCTATTGTCCGCGGATTCGCCAGCGTGGCTTTTGAAGTAAGTCTAGCCGTTTCGGAGATTAGCCGGAACAAACAGACTGACAGACAAAAAAGCTAAAGAAAAATTTTGTTGTTGTAAGTATCGTATAGACTATCAATGCATTTAGTAAAAAGCTGTTATTTTGACATTTCAAACAGACACTTTTATTTATTTGTATAGAAGATGTGTAGATTTACTTAGTTTGAATTTCCGCGCCTTAATTATTTGAGAAAAGTACTACATACAGGTTCAAGCCTTGGCCGCAACCACACATTGATGGAGTCACGTATGTGTGCCTCGCCTTCACCTCGGCCCACATTTTCACGTTTGTCCATCAATGCCCCTTTTACGGGCCTCGGCAGTAATGTACTATACCAACCTAGTTCGCGTTCTGAATTTCAGTCTTTCAGGTTAAAAATAAGAATGAGTTTTTCTAGAAAACACCGAAGTAAAACAATACCTGTTTATTTAATATTCCAGTGCTATTTCTCCACATTGTTTCAATAACTTTAGAAATACCTTGTCCTAGATCTTTCGCTAATATGAAATAAACACGGTTTCACGAATACTGGAATAGTTGCCATTTCGTAAATCATATAGTATCAGCGGTTGCACCTAGAATTAAATGTAATTACTAATATTATTTAATTAAAATATTAGTTCTCCTCATATTATTAATACTTACTTCAATTTTCGAAATACTAAGAAGTAAGTATTCCTAGGACTAACTTAAGGCATATTTAACGGTTCTGATAGCCGCATACTTTGGTAATAATGATACAAGAAACAAGTAAAGTTCTGACTAGCGTTCGGACAGCGACATTAATGTTTTTGACCCATTTTACAAGTATTATTTTAATGCAAGGGCCCTTGAATATAACTGTTGTCAGTACCAACATTATACGGAGTTTCAAAACTTTCGGTAAACGGTTCTACATTTTGGAAGAAAAGCTGAGTAGTGGCGAAACCGGCTGTCTTAATCTTTGTTTATGATCCTCAAAAATATCGACTTTTCTTCAAGATGTTTGAATTCTCTGACATTGTTTTGTTAAGCTGCCATTTTCCAAACTCTCCCGTCACGAAAGTAGTAAACGTAACTCGGTTTATTGTTGATCTTTAAAACAAACATTAAGCACCTATTTTTGGAAATAATCACATGTAATTTGGTATGATAAAGATCCTAATTATGGAGGTGCACTTATGGATTTACACTAAACAATTAATATTGTTATATTTGTATTAAACAAAGCGCTGAGTTTGAGGTTTGTTTGAACTTTGGAACACACAAAGGTTTGCCGAAGATACATACGTTGCTATGTTTATTTGTCCTCGTGCAGCAATCAATGGTAGCGTCAGCAAAAACACGCGGTTCTCTGCACGTTGTTTGTTTTTGTAGCAACATTTTTTTTATTGAAACTTGCATGATTTACGCGGAAAAGATGGAATGGAATAACACGATTTTGTTTTTTTTTGAATTACCTACTTCTCTTTTGCATTTTTTTTAAATGCTTGGCGTTAAGGCTTGGCGTTTATCGTCGAAAAAGCACAAAAACAGTTTTGTCAATCAATGTATATATATACATTGATACAGGTAATTAAAAAAAAAAACAAAAGTCGTTTTATTCCATCTTTTCCGCGTAAAACATGCATGAAATTAGAAATTTTTTTCAGCAAAACCTAATTTAAAGGGGCCTATAAGTTGGGAAGCCTTTTTAATAATCTAAAGGGCGTGTTTCTAAATGTGAGAAAGTCTTGATGGCATTGATAAATGATTTTATTTGTGTAAGTAGGTTTGTACAAATACTTTTACACGTCAATCATATTTTTTTTAAACCAGATGAGGTCGGCGTTTCCTATCTGACTACTCTGAGAAAAAAGACCGAAACAAACTCAGACAAACAAACAAACAAACAAACTCTCTTTTAAAGTCCAGTTATAATCTTGGTCAGATCATGTGAAGACCATGTAGATTGGTGTTTGAAATAGTCTTTTGATGAAAGAACCACACAGATTTAGTGGACCTGTCCAGTACTGACGGGACAGGTCCACTCAATCTGTGTGGTTCTTTTAACTTTAAATGCGTGCACTGGCACGCATTTGTCAGTAGTTGTGCTGCTCAACTCAGAACTTAAGGAGCTCAACGATTCGACGAATAATACCGAAGAAAGGACATTGGGCTAGGCCTCAAAAAATACGCTAAAAAAACTGCCAGACCATGTTAAAAACTAACTGAGAATAAAACAAAATTAAACAATGACCCACATAGTCTTCACATTTACAATAATTAAAATAATATAATAAATCACAGAGTAAATATTCATGTAATTGCATAAATAAAATTCATCAATATCAATGTGTACATCCGGACATAATCTTGGTCAGATCATTTGATGTTCAATATCTCAAATAGCGATAAATCCATTCTTGCGTTGTTATAATTATGTAGTAGTCAATAATTCTCATCTCACAACACATAAGATTGGTATACATAGTACCTATAGGCAGTAACCGTCCACGAGACCATTATCTTACGAGACCACCCACGTCACCAATACGAGCCAAAAACAAAAAGTACCTTTTCTCGAAGCGTTTCGTCGTATTTTCAAACCGTCATAACTTCGGCCTGGATAATCATAGGGAGCTCAAATTTGCAGGATAAGATGTAGTAAGTAGACTTATAAAACACTTCTAGTTACATTTGTCTAGCTTTTATATTTTAGATTTTATTTTTTTTTAATTGTTTGTTTTTTCCATTAGGAATTTCTCAGTAGCAGACTGGAGATTGAACTTTTGCACGAGCACGACACAACATTAAAGACCAGTGATATAATTTCTTACCATCAATGCCCATAGGAGGTGCGAGTGGTGCAACGGCCGCGAAACATTTTGACCAAGATGTAAAGTTTGTAGATTTAGGCCTTGTAAAGTTAGGGATTTGACTCTACATTCGATCTGATAACTTTTTAACAGAGAAAGCGTTATGTAAGCCATGGCAACCTACTTTACATGAAATGTTTTGGTGGGATTTAGTTTTACTCGGTGAAGAAAAACATCGTGAGGAAAAGGCATGTCCTAGAACCAAAAATTCGAAAACATGTGACATCTACCAACCCGCACTGGGCCCGCATGGTGGATTACGGCCCACTCCCTCTCACAGAGAAGAGGCCTGTGACCCAGAAGTGCGAACATTATAGGCTGATTATTTATAGTTTTACTCCCAGAATAGAGTGATTCTAATATGAAGGTTAGATAATTTAATCAAGTTAAACACAATAACAACGATAAACCCAACTATTTTAATAAATCTCAGGTCATATTAAAACACGTCATCAACGACGACGCTGTGTCTTAAATAGGTATGGGAATATAAAGGCTCCTACATACTGGCGCGACTTGTCGCGCGACGCGACGCGACACAAAGACACCGCGTGTAGCGCTACAAGCGGTGCCTTTGTGTCGCGAAGCGTCGCGCGACAAGTCGCGCCAGTATGTAGGAGCCTTAAAAGAGCTAAATAAAGACACTTGTATACATGTCATAGTGTGATAAATTAGGTCTGTATGTCTTGTAACTTCACATTGGTAAGTAAGTATTCTTTTAATATGCTATAAAATATGCGCTCTGACGTGGAGATGCGGACACCAGCCCATATTACCTGCCTACGCTATTGGGTGGCAGTGTGGCGGTGATCAGTAGTGGCCCAGCGGCATCGCGACGAGTTTTAGCTCAGTCGATCCCAGGCAGGCACTTTACTTTGTGTACATTATGTTATCACCACTGCTCTGAAAACGGTGAAGGAAAACATCGTGAGGAAACCGACATGTCCTAGAACCGAAAATTCAATGACAGGTGACGCTTACCAACACGCACTGGGCTCGCGTGTTGGATTACGGCCCACTCCTTCTCACGTAGAGGAGGCCTGTGTCCCAGCAGTGGGAACCTTATAGGCTGATTATGATTGGGTGGCAATCAAGCAGGTGACCCCATTATCGTAAGTTGTCACTACAGCCTACGGACATCTGCAATTTCAGAAGCATCGCTGGTGCGTTGCCGTCCAAGAGCCTGAGCTGTAACATCTCATGTGTCTGAAATTACATCGGAAATTCACCACCCATTTCCTTTAAACTGGAACGCAGCAATGCTGCGTCATCATCATCTTCCTGCCTGCTTGTTACTTGTGGTCGGCGCATGACGTTTTTTTCTTCCATTCTCCCCTGTCAATCGTAACGCTGTCATTCACTCCCTTTTATTTCATATCATTCCTTCTATCCATATTTTCTTTGGCCTTCCTCTCCCTCTCCATCCATCAAGTTTTATATTCATCACTCTTTTAGTCCAATGCGTTTCCTCTCTCCTCATCACATGCCCATACCAAGCCAAACGATTTCCTTTCAACTTTTCTGTAACTGGCGCCACTATCAAACTTCCCCTTATATACTCATTTCTTACTTTATCCATTTTCATCACTCAATATTCTCATCTCCGCTGCATGCTCTCTTTTTTCATCCGTCATCTTCACGGCCCAGCATACTTGTCACAAAGGGAGGGATGTACCTCAAATAGCAAAGTTGTCAGCTCAAGGAATATTTGAGTGGTGTGCTGTTGAGCTTATAGACTTTAAATTGATAGTAATATGTATTTATAGAGTACCAAATGCTAGGAACATAAATTACTCTCTAGTTTTAATAAACTTGAAATCTTACTCAAAGATATATCCATCAAGCGCGGTAAGAATAATGTCATTGCAGGTGATTTTAATATTATATTTTAAAACGAAATCATAACTCAATTACACTGGAGTATTTGCTACAAAGTTACAATTTGAAACTTGCTCTTAAGCAACCAACTCGTATGGCAAGCAGGCCATGCATAGACAATTTTGCGCACAATTTTAAAAGACTTGCAAAGCGGAAGTACTGGAGTTTGCATTATCAGACCATACAGCATAGCTACTTCAATGCCCAGTATCTAAGGTATGTAGCATAAAATACTATTACGTGACTAGAAGGGGTTATGGTAACGAGAATATAATTAAGTTTAAAAATTGTATCGGTAGTCTAAAGTTTTCGGAGATCTACCTTGCTGATAATCCTAATGTAGCTTACAATGAATTTATTGACACATTTATAGTGTTTTACGACTTATGCTTTCCGTATAAGAAAATAAAAATTAACATATTAAATAAGCCGAAATGAAAATTAAATAAGCTATCGCGTGGCGTTAAACTATGTAGTAAGAAAAAAAAAATCTTCTGTGGCAATTTCGATTAAACATTACCTCTGAAGAAATTGAAAAAATTAAGGTTGGAAATGAAATTATACATAAACCTTTACATGCATTTAATGACTATTTTGTTGATAAAATATATCCAAA
Organism: Atethmia centrago; assembly: GCA_905333075.3. Taxonomy (NCBI): domain Eukaryota; kingdom Metazoa; phylum Arthropoda; class Insecta; order Lepidoptera; family Noctuidae; genus Atethmia; species Atethmia centrago. The sequence continues at coordinate 21,203,365 of HG995373.1, read as the reverse complement.
ATATAAGACAAAGCCAGATATGTCATCTGCAAAGAGCCAATCCATGTCTATAGCACCTAGCAAGTAGCACACCACATGAAATTACATACATAAAATAATAATGACATTAAAAAACACCACTAGTGTAGGTTATGATGGAATTACAACTAAAATATTGAAGTCAGTGGCAGCTGAAATATGCAGTCATTTTAGTTACATAATAAACCTCAGTATTTCTACAGGTATTTATCCAGAAGCACTTAAAATATCTATAATAAAACCTTTATTTAAGAAAAAAGATAAAGAGTTGATGGTATATTATAGACCAATATCACTCCACAACTGTCATTTCAAAGGCATTTGAAAAATACATGTACAAAGAACTACTCGTATGTAACTAAATCGAAAAAAATTAAATACTGTGTGAAAAACAAAAAGGATTTAGGCAGCACAGAACCATTATATGGCAATTTATGACTTTTTATATAATATTGTTAAAAATATGGATAAACGCTCTCCAATATGTGCCTTATTTTGTGATATGACTCAGGCGTTTGATTATGTTCATTACAATACTTTAAAATAAATTAGAAGCCTACGGCATTAGAAGTAACGTACTGGACCTGATAAAATCATACCTAGAAAATAGAACACAAATAACTGAATTTGGTCGCATTAATGTAGTTTATAAACAAGAAGATATATCACGGTCACAAAAACGTAAAATTGCATTCGGTGTCCCACAGGGAAGTATTATGGGCCCTTTTATATTGAACAACCTTTGACTATGTTTGCTGATGATAGCACTATAACGATCCGTTGTGAAAACCCAATTACGTATGAAAATTACATAAATAATTCTCTTGATTAATTTGATTATGATTAAACTCTAATTTAATAATGATTAATGTAATTGTATATAATTTAATAATGATTCATTTAATAGTATATAATTTATTAATGATTAATCTAGTGGTATATAATTTAATAACAAATAACTTACTAATAATATATAATAATTTGATGTAAATATTTGCATGCCGAATGGCAAAATATGGCTGATCTTTGTATTGTACTAACACACACCTATTGATGTATCATATTTGCAAAAATAAAGTTATTGTTATTCTTATGCTTACGACAGGCTTAGGCTAAGGCCTGTGATAAGTCACGGAGTTGTAAATTTCCCGCAAGTTGTTCCTGTGACCTATCACCAGCAATGCTGCGTGGCGGTACAAATAAGTATGGTGGTTGGTAATAGATCCTTATATAAGCTGCGTCACAAATAGGGCTTTCAAATACCGATTTTTTTCAATACCGGTATTGATGCCGGTATTGGAAAAGTCAATACCGTGATCCCGGTATCAATACCGGAAGTCCGGTATTGAACGCAAGTTCAATTAGAACATTAATAAAACCAATAAAATACGCGTTTTTTATTTTCAAATCACTCTTTATTGTTCTTATTTATTGAAAATAATAAAATAAATACGTTATACATACATAGCTTTCTTAATTCTTATATAAAAATTTGGTATTGGTTGATTATTTACGTAGGACTAGGAATTAGGAACATAATGAAAACTTAAACTTAATCTTACTCTTTTTGCAGGAAGGCATTTCACAGACTTTGTTTGTACAATATCAAAAAAATATAAATTTCTTATTATTACCTAAATGTCATCATGTCTCATGTAAAAATCAATATAGGTATCATTATTTATAGAAATGTAAGTAAGTAAAGTATACCTTAACTACCTAGTAGCAATCATTTGGTAATCATTTTAGTAACATTCTTAATAATTAAGTTATAAAAAAACAATCAAAAGATCTAAAACTAAACAAGTAACAAAATAAATCAAGAATCAACATAGGTATCATTATTTGTAGAAATGCAAGTAAGTTACTCGTAAGTATAGCTTAACTAGCTAAGTACGAGGGCGGCACTGAAAATTTGGGGAATCAAGGAAGTGACACAACATTACTATTTAAAAATGTATTTATTGCTTTTCGAAGTATTCTCCGCGAAATTTGACACATTTTTCCATACGATGGAACCAATCATTGAAGCAACCATTCTATTCGGAAGTTGGGGTCTCCAAAATGGCCGTTTTGTAGGCGTCCACAAATCAAATCAAAATCAAATCAAAAGTAATTTATTCAAACTAGGCTGAAAATCAGCACTTTTCGAACGTCAAAGTTACATAAGACAGTCCCCCAAAAATGCCCGCCCGTCACCACAGCTTCTTCAGGTGATGAAAATCTCTGTCCACGCAATTTAATCTTTATTTTAGGGAAAGTATAGAAATCATTAGGGCTTAGGTCGGGGCTGTACGGCGGATGGTCTAATAATTCTATGTTTTCTTGCTCTAAAAACTCCTTTGTTCTGTGCGCGGTGTGAGAACTCGCATTGTCGTGATGGAGGATGATGCGGCGGTTGCAGTTCTCTTTACGGAGTTCAGAAACGACCTGTGGCAAACAAATGCTAGCATACCATTCTGCATTAACCGTTCTTTGAGGAATAGTCGTAACATGGCCGGTTTTGGAGACAAACGTGGCCACCATTTTTTTTGCAACACTCCGTGAACGAACAATTTTTGTTGGCAATAACTCATTTTCGAACACCCAAACTCGTGACTGGTTTTTTGTTTCGGGTTCGTACGCGTATATCCAGGATTCGTCACCTGATACGATGTTGTATACAGCGTTTGAGGATCCTGCGTGGAATCTTTCGAGAGTTCTGATGCACCAAGTAACGCGAGCCGCTTTTTGCTCTTCACAGAGCGAATGCGGTATCCATGGGGAAAACAACTTTTTTACACCTAATTGTTCATGCAAGATTATTTGTATTTGACTCATGCCAATGTCTAATAAAGTTGCCTGAATTTCGTGGTATGTCACATGTCGATCTTCCTCAATCAGCTTACGCACAGCATCAACGTTTCCTTGGATGACTGCAGTTTTTGGACGACCTTAACGGGGATCATCACTGAGCTTGACACGTCCAAGTTAAAATTCAGCAAACCAGCGATAAATTGTGGTTTTGGATGGGGCTTCATCACCAACTGCAGAAATCATCCAGTCAACACACTGTTTTTGTGTTAAACCACTTCGAAAGTCATAATAAATCATCGCTCTTGAATTTTCTCGAGTCAATTCCATTTTCTCAACGACTAAACAAGTTTGACAAAACCTTGTGACAAGACCGAGAATCTTTTTTTAAATAAATAAATGGTATTCGATTTTTAAAACCAAGGAGTTTTGACAGGAACAGTGGAAATATTCCATTCCCGATATTTTTAGTGCAGCCCTCGTAGGAAGCAGTGAGAGTAGAAAACAAGTGTGAAAATAAGATCACATAATTTTCAGATCTAATGTTTGTAATACCGTAATCACGGTATTGGGGTGTCCATACCGGTATTGTAAAAGGCCAAAATAAAATCCGTGATCACGGTATTACGGGATCCCGGAATACCGGTATTGAAAGCCCTATGAGCTCTGCTAATAAAAATGATTTCATTGTGCATAAAATTACTGTTGGTTTTCATAATGCGGTTAATCACAAACGTTACGTAAGTTTAACGAAGTGCCATAATATTGAGAACAATAGAAAAGTCATTTGTTTCCAAGAACCAGTAGTGCAGTTTTAATTTTATGTAATACTAGCTGCTGCCCGTGGCTTCGCCCGCGTAGCTTTTGCTAGCCTAAGTTACTCCTTATTACATCAGCTATCTGCCACTGAAAGTCCCGTCAAAATTGGTCAAGCCGTTTCGGATATTAGCCGGCGTATACATTTAGTAAAACATGGTTATTTTAATATTACAAACATACACTCCTATTTTATTTATCTATAAAGATGGGTGTATCTTCAAAATTGTTTTATCGTTTTTGTGGTGACTGACTGAAGACTATGCTGAAGTTCTGAGACTGGACTTCTAATGACTGATCAGTGGTCACCCTGACTGGTGGTACTCAGTCCCCATAGAAGAAAAACTTTGTTATTGTCCTGTACTACTCCCCATTAAAAACAAACATTGATATATTTTCTTTTTTTTCTTTCTTTTCTTTCTTTTCTTTCTTTTCTTTCTTTTCTTTCTCTTCTTTCTTTTCTCTATTTCTATATCGAATGAATAACTTGTTTAGTATTACCTAACGATTTCGAGACAACCCGAATTTTTGCGAACTCTATCTGAAGCTCCGATAGGGTCGTTACGGACTTCGATAACTGCATTACGTATTTATTGAGGGACACGTTATAATTTTTTGCATGTGTACCAATTACATTGAGATTTATTTACTTTCGTGAATCCATAACTGATTAAACCTTTCAAAGAAAGGAAGGGAACTGTAGAAACCTGTAGAAATTTAAGACACCTGTGCATTGTTCAAGTTTATTTTTATTGATTAGGTAGTGCAATAAATTGCGAAAACAAAAAAAGACTTCGCACCGTCTCAGAGAAATAATAAAGCGTTATGAGTTTTTGCAGTACAGTCATTATTACTTTTTTTGGAAGAAAGGAGATGGCTTAAAATCCATACACTAAAAACCCAGAATCGACAGCAATGAAATGTTTACCAACGGGTTAATTATAACAGACATTTGTTGATACCAAAGGGAAATCCCGGAAATCCGTGTGGTATAGGAGCTATATCATATCATAAAAAATAATAAAACTATTTTGAATTGATGTTGTAATTGTGTGTAATTGTTGTTTATTCTGTTGTTTCGTTTTCCTGCAACGGGTTTGGTGTAATAAGTAACAAAAAAATATATTTCAAATATTTTTATTATATTTTTATATATTTTCTATGTCTAAGCACACTGCATCCAAAAATCCTGCAGGTTGATTCAAGTCGTCTTCATGTCGGGCCCGGGCAAGATAATATATTATGGAAATAATGTGGGCACAACTGCCTAATGTGCGGCGGCCATGTAGCTACAGCAATAATCGGTGATTGCTTGGCGATTGTATAGTACGTAGCAATAATAAGTTCTTGTTTGAAAGTGTCTCGATTTAATTCGGCACCGTACTAACGTATTATTATTTCCTTCTTCGTCATTAAGGTTCAGAGTCTCGGGATGCCTATAGATTTCAATAGAATACACACCGGTTACTCTGACATGTTCGTAGCAGTAGGATTTTGCCAGCTTCATGTGGTACGTTCCAATAGCGAAAATAAGCAGCTCATCGTAAGTCATTCTTGGGAAATCTGCTACGTCTTGTAACGTTGCCTCCATCCTCTGAAATTAAATGTTTCTTTGTGCGTTTAGACGGTGTTGATCAACGTAATCTGCTAGTACGTTTGGCCTATTCATATTTCTTTCTATCATTTCTAAAAAGCTCTCAGTCAGGCGACTGTCACTGTAACTCTCTTGGGTTGCGTTGATTAGCGCTACAGCTATTCGAAAATCTACTATTGCATTGGGCAAAGTATTATTAAAATATCTATGTGGGAATATATTAAAGTCCCTCTTCATTTTTCCGTTGGTGCTTTCTACCACCCATCTGACCAATGTTACTAATCTTGATTTATTTGCAGCTTCAGTGGACAGTTGTGTTTCGTGTCTGCCCAGCGACTGTGGTTTACAGACCGTAAATCCACATTCTTCGGCATAAGGCAATGCATCCCGAAATCCTCTATCTAAAATCATCACGTCATCACTTTCAAGAAACCATCGCATTGGAGCCTCTTCCATGTCACCAGTGTGATTATCCAATATCTGTCGTAATATGTTAGCATACGACGTTCGAGCATCGTAGGGTCCTGTGATTTCTAAAATGTAGCCATCTCTACATACAATCATAAATGGCTTTATGAGATTGTTGTATTTATGTAGACTGTAGCTCATGCGCTGAAACAAGAAGTTTGAGCTTTTTTGCACGAATAAGTAAGTACCGTCTAAAACAATAATTGCTCTCGTTTGGTCTTGGGGTCCAAAACTATTATTTGGCAAAATCCTGTTTCTCGCTACAACTTCATCTCGAGTGATATGGTCGAATCCGAGGTGTCGTGGGAGAAAGTCATTTTCGAGGCTTACTCTCGCTTGTTTTATTTTACGTTGAATAGTTGACCTAGGTCAACTAGGTAAGTCTTCGGTTAGGTTCACTGCTTCTCAGTTTACATAAATAGATGCCCAAGATCGTTTTCCCATTCGAATATTCGTTTAAAGAAGTTGTTTCATTAAATATGGTGTTGAATTGCTGGTGACTTATGCCAGTCCAAAAGTGAAGGGTATCAGGACTCAATTCATCTAGGTTTTCAAAATCGAGCTGAGTATTTAGTATTTATTTATTTCTAAATAAAATACTAGCTGCCTTTCAACGATATGTTATTAAATATCACTGTTTATTAACAAGGATTTGTAGTTATGATTTATTTAAAAAAAAAATTAACCCCATAGTTTTTCGAGGAAATAACATAATTTTTTTTATGAACACATTAAGCCCATTCAGAACGCACATAAGAAGTTTTTGTCGACTCTGGGTTTTTTTTGGCCATCTCCTTTGCGTTTGAAATTCAGAATGTGAAGAAAATATGTAATGTGTTAAGTTTGTGTTTAGGAAACACTCTCTTGTCTTTTGGTTTCTCTCTAGCTTGATCCTGTTTTTGATACCACCCGCGACCAAGTTACAATAACAGAACGCTTAAAAAAGCCGACAATAACAAAGTAATATACTTAAGCCTCTTTCAAATGCAATTAACCCATTTATTTATAGACTTATATCTAAAGGCAGTAAAATAATGAATGTCAGCTAAAATTTGCCATTTTATTGTTTATCGCGAGAAGTAATTATCTACCACAAGGTTGTACTAAGTAGGTAGTGGTCATCGAATACTTAATACGGAGTAAGTTAAGTTTCGCAGAACTGTTTCTCTTCCCACATTATTTTACCGAAGGAGGACTGATGGTTATTGGTTTGAATTCAATCGAAATCCTCACGAATCCCACGGCGTTTTTTTCGGTGATTTTTTTTCGCGCTCTGGATTTTCAACGCTCTGCTTAGTGCCAAGAATTGAAAATCCAACAGTGTGTTTTTGCGACGCGCTGGGATGCGCTCTGTTGGATTCTCAATGCCCGGCTTAACACCGAGAGTTGAAAATCCAATGCGCGATAAAATCTCGCCGCGATTTTTGTACGTCCGTGCGAACATGGACTAAATTAGGTAAAACGTGCATTTGTATGTATGCTTGGCGCTTTTGTTGTTAACAACTCACGAAGAACCTTAATCAGTGTTAAACTCTTTTGCGAATTATGAGTGTGGTGGAAGTGTCGTGACATCTTAAGGTCGAAGCACAGGACGTTTTATTATCGCGCCGTCGCGTCGCGTCGACGCGCGCATACGCGCTGCAAACGCAATAAGTGCTGCTGTTTCAAGGCAGAAAACGTGCCGTTGATGAGCGTTCCATGGGGCGCGCATATAAAAAACGCCGTGTGCATAGGCTCTTAAGGGAGAGCTCTCAGTTAATCTCTAACTACTTAAAAAAACAGCTTGGGTATTCCACTGCAAATGTGAGCGGAATGAACAGCATTAGGTTTTAACGAAGCTACTTTGGTTGTTAAATACACAGGGACTATCAATAGCGTCTGTTAAAATGAAAATATTGACGCTGGCAAACATAACTTTCCCTTTGATATGTCCTAAATCTAAATATTATTGTCTGGATTCAAAAGCAGAAGCAGATATTCTTGAAGTGTCTGTTTTTTTGTAAATCAAACAGAAGCTCCCTCCAGGCTAGTTCCTAATCTACAGTACCTAGTGAGAATATTCTAGAATTTCTATGGCAACTAGGTTCGTGAATAATGCTTCGAGAAAATAATGCTCTGATTTCTAGACACTGGCGCTACAGCTTGTTAGAATTCCTAAGTATACACACTTATCTAAATTCCAACCTAACTGCTGGGTGCGGTGGGCGGACTCGACCAGAATTTTTTTCCCCGCTTTTAAGAATCGAAAAGCGTGAAAGGAATCGGTTGACGCCATTTGAATTTGCCCGAAGCGTGTATTGGAAACGCCGGTTAGATAATTTCTATGAAGCGGGCCACGAGTCTTCCATCATCGCACCTCGACGTATTTATTTTTTAACGTCCGCGAATATACAAGTGTAGTGGGTTTAGCGGCATTCTGCCAGTCACCGCTCAGACAACACACGGTAGACATTCGCGTCGCGCGCAAGCGAACAGTTTTCCCGCCGCAAATTTAAAAGCGCACGTTCTGAATTCAAAGTTCTTCACCAGCTGTTGGTAGCTTTTGAAATAATGCCTAAAAAGAAATAGATTTTGCTTTAATTATTACCTGGATCACGTGTAAACTGTGACTTTACGAACCACATGCTTGCAGTGTCTGTGTTATCGCGTAAAAAAATACTGTGATATTATTTTGCTGTGAAACTTTTAGTTTAAAAAACTCTAGTGGGTCAAAACTTTTTAATTTGACATTTCCAGTTTCGTGAAACGTTTTTCGCGAAACAATAAACCAAAAAATTCTTTATGATAGGTCCATATATGAAGGTGAGTCTTTATATGTTTTATAATTTATTTTTATTGTGTGTGTAAATGTGTAATTGTCAATTGTTCAAGGCCTGTGACGAGGGCTCTGAAACATTTGTGTTTCATGTACAATACTGTACAAACTGTTGTTGCCTGTCAAAAACAAACAAGCTACCTACTCATGTAAATGTTTGAATATCGCATTAGAGACAACACTATTTAGGATACCTCAATGTGTTAATTTAGTCGGTGGTTTCCCAAAATGACAGAACTTTGTAGACGTTACAAAGTAGGGAGAATTTTCACGAAAACGTTCAGGTTTTCATTCAAAGATCTTCAAAATTCTTAAGTACTCATCATGGGAATGACGAGGTCCTGATAACATTCAAGTGCATACTATTTATACAAGTGAACTGAACACGTTAACTATAACCTCAAACATGCTTCGTATAAGTGTTTGTTATACATTTATTCAATGAAAATGACGGCATTGAACGTTTTTGGAACGCTTACTGATAATGATAAACTATAACTATACGTACCTATCGCTATCGACATTGCATTGAGAAAAGAAAAAATATTTTATCTTTTTCGAAGTGAATCTTTTTAGTCTGTTAAGATTTTTTAAACACTTTTAGAATCAGAAAATGAATCATTCTTTACAAGAGTGAACTATAGTTTCATACGCGTACGTACCTTGTCTTAGAATTTTATGCTTCCTGCATTATGACTAATAGAGATTATTCATATATTTTCACAAGAAAGGAAATTAAGTTTTCCAGAAACAGCTGAGTCTGTTTTGTTGTGTTTTACGTTTCCAACTATGCATGGATTTACATTCCCCACAGAACTCATTCTCGTTTATTTGAACATTTTTTAACAAAATATTTAAATAATTAATCACTAATGAAATCGTAGCTTTGTCATTTACCGTTTTTTGATAACATTCTTTAGGTCTTAAAGATAAGGTGTTTTGAAATTACTAAGTTAAGTATGTGAAGTGGATTTTAAAGCTTCTTGCATAATGCAGTTACTTAGTGCATTTATGTATACAATTGTAGCATCCTGTTGACTGACCTATGATAAGCCTTTGATAAACCTAGATACCCACTGGGTACGCCTATGTTTTGGTATGGTTTCTAGATTATTATGGAAAATAACATAAGGTTATCTCTTGGCCTATTTTGATTTCATATTGTTACTGATAAAAACAAACCGTTAACATTTTAGTTAAAAAAAAACGATTGAGCCTTACAGTAGTCTCATATGATGTGTAACATCTGACATCTCATCTTGGTAATAAGCAACTGAGCAGCGACAGAAATTAAACTCAGAATTTAAAAAAGCTAAATACTGATATATTGATTCGAATAATTATTAATTAATAGTGGTCACCCACTGCTCTGTATTCTACCGCCTCTTGCTGCTTACTTACAATCTATACATATGTAACTGTGTAAGTGTAATTCCGTCCTATTATAAAGTACTTACTAGGTCCATGCTATTAAAAAGTACTTACTTATTCCATGCTCAAGCTGTCACTTACTGTCTACACACTTCCGTCCCTTTTCACGAAATTATTCCCACAGACAGCGAGAGGAAAGATGTTAAATGTTAGATGGAGTCTGCAAGCGTTCCCCAACAGTCATTTCTCCTTTGGACTGATCACCGTCGGGACGTTTCGTTTTTGAGAGATTCGTCGATAGAACGTTTCACCTATGGAAATTTCGCCGACAGAACCTTACATATGCGTCACTTTCGACGACAGTAATAGAGGGGATCTGGCGTTAATGGTCACTGTTCTAACCTAACCTAACCCAACATTATCCTTCGCTGTAGCTGCCAACCTACTATATTTGCTACCAAGGGCTGTCGTCGAAAGTGACGCATATGAAAGGTTCTGTCGGCGAAATGTCCATAGGTAAAACGTTCTATCGACGAATCTCTCAAAAACGAAACGTCCTGTCGGTGATCAGTCCAAAGGAGAAATTACTGTCGGAGAACGCTTGCTGAGTATGTTAGATGTCACATCAATAACTGAAATTGACATTATACAGTAATTACTCTCTGGTGATTTCGAGTGGCGATAAAAAAGAAAGAAAATGTAAAAAAAAATCGGCTGCTTTAGTGCCTATTTACCTACTGAAGCTGAAGTTCAGTTGTGTTCATATAAGTGTTGTGTTCGTATCTTTAACTCATATTATAGAAAAACAAGTACTCGTAAGTATAGTTATAAAGACTAAGACAATACTTTGGATTATGGAATGGGTCATGTTTGCTGATGTTTTTCTGATGATAGAAATAATTTCTGTACCAAGATCCGTGCCTTGGAAAGCACGTTAAGCCGTTGGTCCCCGCTGTCATTCGTGGATCTTTATCAGTCGTTACGGGTCGTCAGAAGCCCGAAAGTCTCACAACCAGTCTTACCAAGGGGTATCGTATTACTCAGTAACTGGGTTGTGGAGGTCAGATAGGCAGTAGCTCCATGTAAAGTATTCAGCTGCAACCGGTAAGACTGGAAGCCGACCCCAACATTGTTGGGAAAAAGGGTAGGCAGATGATGATGAGAAATAATTTCTGTAATAAAGAAATCTTCGTTTACAAGACGGTAAATACCCGAAAATTATAAGAACCCTACTCAACACCTAATAATATAAATGATTAGAATTTACGTAGGGTACATACTTAAATATTCAAATAAAAGAATGTAACACGATACAAATTTTACAAATCGTCACTGTTCGAAGTAAATGACGACCTATAGCGTCATGGCATTCACTTTATAAACTACCAACTGTCGAATATATTTCATCACGATTTTATATAAAAAACAAATTAACCCGAATGTCAAAGACATTTCGCGAGATGAGAATCACTCAGAAAAAAGTATATACTTTTTTCGAGATACCGGTTTTTTATACGATGAATCATCGAACCACTGTATCGAAATTCGCCGAGTTGACCGTTGTGTTCGTCTATGTACCCATTCGCTACAATGAGCCGTTTATTTTTATGGCCTTAAAAATTTGATTGTATGGGAAAATCCGCATTATTTTCTGCACGCTAAAGATGGAAATGGTATCCAAGGTTTTGGATACAAGATGTAAGATACTTGATAGTCCCCTCGCATGTTCGAAAGACCTTTGCAGCGTTATTGCAATTGTTGTTCCCTGCTTGGAAATACGTCAATATTGCCAAATCAGGAAATGATAAGCGTGAAGTTTAAGTTGATGTAGGTAGTGGATAATTTGGAAGTGTGATTACTAACTGTAATCCATTATTTACAGTGGTATTATGTACTACAAATAGTTCCACCAACTACTTACCTACTCATCAACCTATTTACCTACTGGATATCTGTTTTAATTACTTTATCGAGATTTTAATCAGAGTCTTCACGTGACCAGAGGGCTGGCCTTTTTTTAGCCCAAAGAATCAACATGGCAATGCTGCCAGCCTTTTGGGCACTTTTCCCGTTGACAGCGATGTGGACGAATTTTTTGATGCCCAATGACCTCTTCCGCCTTTTTGTTTGTGTATAGTTTTAGTTAAGTTAGGATATAATTGTGCTATTTTTATTAATTAATTATGTAATTCTGAAAAACTTAATCAAAACAGAAAAAATTGATTTCAACAAATTTGAATTTTCTTAGAATTCGCACTACGTTAGCAAAATGATTATTAGAAAAACAGCAGGTAAAGCCATTTGGACTAGACTTTGTTCTTTTTTTTATTGTTTTTAAAGCTTATTTGAAAAACTAAACTCAAATGTGCAATGCCAATAAAATACTCAGTTACTGTAAATAGTCCGAGACTGCAAACACTTTAGATCAAGTGGAACTCAAACGTAGACTTCAGTAAAGCAACGAGTTTTTTCGTTATTTTGGGTAGATTTTGTATAAGCACACAATATTAAGTAATTCTTGGTAGAAATAACACCTTCACTTAGGTATTAAGAGAGAGAAGTATTCATTTAATCACTACATGTTATAAAACAAAGTCCCCCCAATTCACCAATGGACGGAGAGATTCACGAGGAAGGTTGAGATGGTTTATAATTCATTAAGATTTTGTGTAGATTGGCGGAAATATAACGATAATTGTTGAAGATGTCGGAAAAAATCATGCCGGCTGGGAGCTTTACTGGCGTGCGCCGCGTAAACCAGAGTTATATGAAAACGATATGTAGATATCTATTCTTTACTTTTTAAATATTTGCAGGATTGTAACTAAAATATTATGTACATTAATAATACTCCAAGTAGGATGACTTCAGTTACCTACATTTTAATCTAACCCAAATGCTCGATTGCAACAGGCTGATACGACAGTACGACAGACAAAAATGTAGGCATATACAGAATCAGTTTAAAAGGAGTGCGGATATTTTAGAAGCTAATCAGGTGCATAAAACTGGACAACTTTCCCCAAGAAACAAAGGTCGAAACCTTAAAAATAAAATTTAACTTCTCATACAAACATAAGGCACGTGACCAGTCACTTAGTATGAAAAGTCGATTTTCAATTTTAATATTTCGACGTATGTTCCTTGGGGAAAGTTGGCCAGTTTTATGCACCTGATTAGCTCCTAAAATATCCGCATTCCTTTTAAAATTGTCCTATATGCTATGCTACCCGTGCGAAGCCGGGGCGGGTTGCTAGGCACTAGCCTAGCAACCCGCCCCGGCTTCGCACGAATTTATTCAGCTTCAACATATTCGTAATACTAATTACGACTATGTTGAAGCTGAATAAATTCGTTGATTGTTTTACCTACTAACCTGAGTTCCACGTAGAGCAGTGACAGAGATACCTACCTATTGCATTGCTGAAATAATTTGTCTTATATGTTTTACAGAAATAGGTTAGTACTTAACGACGTATTGTTATTTAGTTTCAATTGTCGAACTCAACATTCAGTACCGAGTTCAACTTCTATTGCCACATTAGTTACATGACATTCAGAATAATTCCTTTAAAATTTATTCAACCATGACTAAACTTGTCTATAAATCTTCAGACAATAGTGTCATGTGATGCTGAAGTCATGAATCAACATAAGTTTGACGGGCAAGTAGTCAAGTAGGTAACGTTTCAAAACTTTCAATTGTCCCACAATTAGCTACGATTGCAAAATGACGACGCTTTGTCGCCATGATTAAAAAAAAAAGGATAAGCATTTAATTACGTAATTTCAGCCATTAGTACCCCAGCAATAAGGTTGAAATTCTTATAAATATTTAGAATTCCAACAAGTCTCATTGCGTCGTAACTCGTAATAATTCGTATCACGCTTTGCATACTTCGGTATCTCGTTCCGACAGTAATGGCTAGCTAATCACTTGTGACATAATGCCAGTGTTTCACGTTGATATAACACAGTAATTTAAATATAAAAGCAATGGCGATTGCCGATGCCCCTGAACCGCAAATTAACTTTATTTGAAACTGTGCCGCCCACGGCTCGGTTGGAGTAGGAAGCTATAATAATAGCCATGATTATCATTATTTCGACACTCATCGGTAGTCGCTGTAATGTGCTGGGAATATACTCTGTTGAATTGATGAAAAGTTGTAGGTATAAACTACGAACGTAAATGCAGTTTCAGGTACCTACCTAGCTCTTTAAATCAAAACTCATAAAATGCTTAAGGTAACGTTTTTTGCAATTTGCAGGTCAGAGTTAGGCTGATCTTGATCAAAATGTAACGCGAACAGATCAAATATGTATTTACAGAATTATAATCATTAAAATCTTTAATAAAACTCTCTTGGTTAGATTTGTTCCGTAAGCACAAATCTCTTATAGAATAGATCATAGGGAACAAATCTAAATTAGAGAGATGTATTAATGACTAGATGCGCCCCGCGGTTTCACCCGCATTAGTTGTGACCTCGTGGGTATATCGGGATAAAAATCCTATGTGTTATTCCTGGTTATAAACTATCTGTGCGCCAAATTTCATCCAAATCCGTTCAGTACTTTTTGCGTGAAAGAGTAACAAACATCCATCCATTCTTACAAACTTTCGCATTTATAATATTAGTAGGAAGAATTGATGAATTTTGTTAAGGCTCTTACATACTGGCGCGACTTGTCGCGCGACGCGACGCGACACAAAGACACCGCGTGTAGCGCTACACGCGGTGTCTTTGTGTCGCGACGCGTCGCGCGACAAGTCGCGCCAGTATGTAGGAGCCTTTAAGGTGTATCCACATCCAATCCACCTTAACAAATTTTCAAAGGATGAACGGTTTTTCACCTTAGTTTAAGTAAGTACGTATGCATCGTGATTAATAGGTATTCTTGTAACTTAAAAGGTATGTTAGGCACTGCAGGTATGAAATTGCATCAATGAACATCATGCACGTTCAAGGTTGTTTAAAGTAGCAATTAATGCTTAGGCGATGATTAATTTCAGGCTGACTGGCTCACACGTGGCACATATGGACATGGCACGTCTTGCTAGGGTTATTAAAACTATAGACGTTTAATTAACAGACGACATGATAGCTATGTAGCTAGTTAGGCACTTACCTAGGTACCTATTAGATCTTGTTTGTGAAAATTGTCTGTTAAATAGAAATAATAACTGAAGTCGTAGTCCTAAGTATAAGAATTGAATCGAAAATTAAAAAGAAAAAACAAAGACTGAAAATGTCTAAAACCTAAGAATGAAAATGTTTCAAACCAAAGAATAAAAATGTTTAAAACTAAAGTATAAAATGTTTCAAACCGCGTAAATAAAATATATTCGCGTGATGACGACTATTATTATTATGAAATAATAAACAATTTGTTTTATTACCTAAGTATGAATACCTATAGGTAACCGCAAGGTTGGAATGTATTTCCCGCTTTAGCGTGACTTTTAAGGAAACATTTGCTTGAAAATACCACAGTTGTTGCCATGCTACCACCATTGCTTACCATGAATTTACGAGTATGAAACAGAATGGAACTGTACCTAATATACGGTAGGTACTTGTAATACAGTTGTACATATTTATCACCGTATCTAAAGTTTATATTTAATTAATGTATTGATGTGGCGCCGAAAGAGCCTGTCCATAGTCTGACGCAATGCTAAAATAAAAAAACAATACAAGTCTAGAAAAAACCTGTCTGCTACATTAAGATATTTGCTAAAGACTGTGTGCTAAAATTCAAAGAACTCTGTCGAAACATAATGATGTTTTAATCATTATTGAAGACGAGATAAAACTATGCATACGAGAGAAGCACAATGCTAGAGCTGTTGCAAAACCTAAGCTGGTTTAAAACTGAGCCAGTGCGTGGGAGGCGGTTGGAATCATATTTCATTTGAAAACGTAATCATCCTTTTTACTATTTCGCTCACAACAGTAATAATAATGTGACAATGACAATTCTCAGGCTGGTCATTAAGCATGCATCCAACTATTTCAGACCCCCCCTTCTTTAGCAGATAAAGACGCAATTTTTTTATCACCAGCACCCTAATTGCGTAACACACTAAATAACAATTCACGTGTTTTGAAGAAAATTCCTAATCCATTGCTTCATAGGTTTGAAAAGTTCGTCTGCTCAGAAACGTAAACGTATGCAAACAACGCAATGAACGTGGCTGAACTGTCAAAATGAAATTAAGGCGCTGAGAAGAGGCAAATGACCAAAGTAGGCTTGTCTTAAGACATTTTTTTGCCGAATCTGTATAGTCTGTGGTAGTGGAATAAATACATGTTAATTTTGAACATATTTCTCAGAACTTGGTTGTTACCAAAACACGTTTTGAAAACAAGATCTCGATACAAAATAACGGTAAACTAACCCTTTACCTTGAGTTCCAAACAAAAATGTCTGTATTAAATATCAATGTAAGGGCCGTATTTAATTAATAACAAGAATGTCATATTTGAATGCAGAACTTGGTTGTTTTTTATTTTCGATTGCTCAACTCAATGTTGAGTAAATAGATAATTGCATATTTTCCAATAAATTACAAAAGTTGTGTCATCGCGTGTCTCTTTCTTTTCTATGCAGTCTGACAGTGACCGCGGTTAAGGTGTTGTCAGCGTCTTAACTGACAATCTATGTGTGTTACGAAATTACCCCACAGGAGTAGAACATTCTTCATGAGCCTTAATAGAGTTAAAATATAAAAGTTCAGGCAATATAAAAAACAAGAATTCATTCTAAAAGATAACCTGCCAAAAATAACTCTTGTAAAAAACACGTGTAGTGTCATAGGTCAAAATTCGATATTTCGATCATAATAATTTAATAACAAAACCAAACATAACTGAATTCACACTAGTGTTATTTATTAAACTACCTATCAACATTGATAAGTAAAAATTTTCCTCTGCCATTGGCTGCTTTATCGAAGGGCACTCATGATTAATTTTTTCATTCCTATATTAATTATATGTTTCCTAAAAAAATGCGGTTTATACCCGTTTCCACATAATTAATCATTATTTAGAGATATTACATATTATTTATATATTACAGAATATATAAAAAAACTAAAAAAAGAAATTTGCTTCGGTCCATCGATGTGTGTCCTCGCCGATCGCCGAGCTATTATCAATTTCTGTATGTTTCAGTCAGATTCCCTCTGATTGTATGTATTAGGTTAGTAAGTATATTACCTGTGTCAGCGTTATTATGTAATTTCATTGGGTGCATTCAGTGACAATATGTATCCCAACTACAGATGTTGATTTTTAGGTCAATTCCATCTGCACTTGGCTGTTCCACTGCCATGCAACAGATACTATCGTTCAATCACAACGGGCGTTTCAATTAATGTCTATTGCTATTGTTGGTATGTACAATTAACTAGATATACTTGGCAATTCACAAGCACTCGAACATTTGACCTTACGTCTATTTCATTCGACCATTCATATACAGTTATACTACAGAGTTCGGAGGAATCAATCACATCAAATTGACTTTGATAACAACATCTTTGGGTTCTTTTTGTATGTTCTCTTGCGTCAGAGATTAACGCGTTTTTACATGATTACTGCTCCAAATGGTATTGATAACAGAAGACATAGGGTAGCCGGATGATTTAGATGATAATTTGTTACTGTAGGAATTAACTTTCAGCGTTCAATGAATTCGGTTTCTCCATGTCCCTTTAATCTTGTAAAGTCCCACTTCTAACCCGCTACCTCAACTCCTTTTCAGTTTGACCTTTCCAATAATTAATACGAGCAATAACTTTGTTACTTTCCAACATTTAAAATTTTACTTTTTTTACGAACTGACTAGACATAGTGATATAAATTTACATTTTTAAATGGACTCACTAGACCGTGAAAATTGTCAATTTTTTACTGTTTTACTCCATTTTTCATGCAGTCAAAAGAAGTTACGTGAACAAGAAGTAACGGTTAAAAACTTAGATAATCGCTAGAAAGTATGTATAATTTTATAATAATGTGATTTATAACACTACAATCGATTTTCAATTTTAACTTAACAAACAGAGAGCTCATAAATACATACAAATATATAATCAAACAAAAATGTCGTTACATAAAAGCGTGCTAAGCAACCAATGATATGAGAAAAGACACGTCTAGCATCAATAATCTTACTAAAGGTTCCATCCCTTATCTGAAACTTGTTGACAGTCGGACGATACATGAACAATGATGCAAGTAATCCGAATATTTGTAGGAAATATATTATTTGTAAGGCCTCTGTCACCGGCAAGTGACACCCTAGCAACAATTGAAGCAATGTCAGTAAGTTCTACTTTGTAGACTTCTCATATTAATGCAAGTTTGCATTAAAACGGTCAATAATATTTCCCATGGTTGGAAAAACACAATCGCTGCAATCAATAGCATTTAATTTCTTAATTGCATTTACAATTTTAATGTGAATTTCAACGTTGGGAATTTCGACGCATAATTTCAAATCTAATGAATTCAAAGGTTATTAATTTTCAGATATTAAGTTACATAACTAGTCATAAGTCTCCACTTTGTGGATACTACATAATATAAATAGTAAATAAAGTAGGTCTATTCTTGTATTAGATTCCAATGTGTCATGTGGTTTGATATATAAAACAACCGTTTTAAATGCGCTAATTTGATTAGTAATTAGTGAATCGATTATTCAATTATGAATGAGTCTTTGCCACTTTATCGTGAACCAACTAATTCTTGGGCCAAATGTTCCGTACCCAAATGTGTTCGTGTCGTTCCACGAATCCGCGGAAATAACCTTATTCTTGAGAAAAGCGAGAACAGAGAGGAGAGAGTGAAATTGAACTAATAATATAAATAAAGTTCGTTGGCTTCCGTGCTCATGGACTGGATACTGTGATGGCCAGAAATCATGTTCCAAGAAATGTCAGATTTTAACAATATTTTCTTTTGATTATGGTCGCAAACGAAATACGAGTACGTCAGTTTCCAAGTATTTCCGGCTTTTCTGCCAACATATCTCTTTTACTAAAATAATAGTTGAATGATCTTATATTATGGTGAACATATACAGATGACAAGCGTCCCTGAACGTGTTTTACGTCGTTTGTCATTAAATTCTGTGCCAGAGCAAATTAGTGTCTATTATAAAATGAATTCGCAGGACATCCATAAATATTATTTTTGTTGTTAACGAACAGTCAACTTTCTAGAAAACTGTTCTTCGTCGTCACAACTCCTGTGTTAACTGAAGTAATAGAATCAAAGTAAAAATAACTGGCATCGTAACGGTTATTGCAGTGATTTTTAATGCTTTGTCGTAAATATCGACTGTCTACATAATGATATTTTATCAGCACATAAAACTATTTTATGAGTTATAAAATAATTACAGTCTCTATAGTTTAGTGCATTACCTTTCCAGTTAAGTAACTTTGTATGTACCAATTCAATTTTGAGTTTATTTCTATACCTTCACACACACTACACACTTGTACTTGTCCCTATTCTATGTAAACTTGCATGTAATAGGGTATTTTACTATATACGAGAAAAAATCTATAAATATATTATTGAGATAGTTTAGGCAAAAAGGAGTCGGAAAATGTTAGTTTTTGTTCGTAAAATAACAAAATAAATTTTATAATTCTAATCTGTTAAAAAACACCATGAAATAATAGCCGCCATGTTATTACGTCATACGGCTGTGTAAACTGAAACGTGTCAACTGTCAACTGATAGATAATAGATCAGCGCATTTGTTTACATAGCCAAGTGACGTCATGACCACAGAGCTTAATGGCATCCACTGCGTCCAGCGTTTTCGTCAAACTACGCGCGAAATTTGAAAATGTAAAATTTTTATGCATTTTTATGGCACTTATCGATTGAATAAAAATTTTATGATTATTTTTGGGGCACAGAATTTAATTACTTAAGACACTTTTCAAAAATGGGTGTAAGACCCTATTGTGTAGCCTCTGTTGGAGATCAAATAAATAAATAAATAAATACACCTCTCTCTTGACATCTTGACTGCCTCGTTGGTCTAGTGGTCGCAAGCGGTACTGCTGAGCATGAGGTCTTGGGTTCGATTCCCGGGTCGAGCAAACTGTTATTGGGTTTTTCTATCTGGAATTTCTCAGTAGCAGCCCGGAGTCTGGATTTGTGCCCGGTTGATGGCAATAGTCTCGCCCCCTATTACATGGGACTTAAACATAACTGGCGAAATGTGGGTGTACTACAGGTACACCTCTGCCCAACCCTTCGAGGAACAAGGCGTGATGTTATATTCTACAAGTTTCCTAGCCTAACGTTCTAGTTTTCTTCTGATATTCAGAGCAGCTTTCTCGTTAAAATGGATAACAAAGATAATTTAGAGTCGATTCGAAGTTATAAATCATGATTTGATTTTTGTGTCAAAAGCCATAAAACTTTTATTTGCGAATAAAAATCACTCTGTTTCTTATTGATGGAAACCTCGAAAATACTGAAATAGCATCACGTCGCGCGTCGTGATCACCGTTATTCGTAACAAATTCTGTTTAAGCTCCTTTGATTTCGATTTTGTTTTGACCGTATTCCAAACACAAATGTATGAAATGGAATCCATTATTTACATGAATGGCGAGCTTTTATTTTTTATATTAAGGTGATCTACCCACCCTAGAGGACCGAATTGGCAATTTAGTTACCCAAGTGGTGACTTAGTGAGTGACAGTTGCTAATTTGTTTCGTCCTACTAAATTTGTGAAAGTGTAGGTACAGTTTTTTGATCCAAATAAACATGTGACAGAACTTGTCGCTAGCGTCACAAAACATCTCGTTAGAAGCACATGACTGGACAAATTGGACGATACTAACTTCGAGAGTGGCTAATTTGGACAGACGGAATTGAAACTATGATTAAATATTATGTCGCTGAGGAAAGATTGTAACATTACACCCGGACATTTTTATGAATACAAAGATCACTTTTTAATTTTGTTATGAGCTTCAAGCTTCTTTGTGTTTTAGTTTACTACCATCACAGTAGCCCAATCCTTCTACTTGAATGAATCAAGTCTTTGCAGAAGATCTTATAGATATCTAGTTTTAGTAATTCAACTTTTAAGAACATCTTTGATTCGGTTAATTTTCCACTAGCATTAATTAAAACGTCGAGGACGTCTCTAGCATACGTTTTTCTATTGTTTTCTTCTATGAAGGCAAATGGGAATTAATGACAAATTATTTCTTCGAAATTCGTCTCATGGATTGTGCATAATAAAAACAAAACAATAACACCTTCGTTTGGTTTTGGCAATTGTCTTTCCTAATGAAATACAATTATTAATGAATTTGAAGAACTCATCGTATTTATGACAACTGCTTATAACGATGCGCGACCACATTGCTGATTAGCACTCCTCGTGTTCATAATACTATAGTACTGAGTAATCTGGATATGTATGCAGATAGCTATGTAAATAGTGCAGTAATAGCAGCCTTAATTGCATCCTTAGACATAGTTAATAAGTCTTTGTTCACCTCTGGTCAGGTAATGATGAGGCTCTTTACCTGACCAGAGGTGAACAAAGACTTATTAACTAAGACTCGTGATGTGTATATGTGTCGTAGAATTCCTTGCACATAAGATTCAACCTTTTTGGTCTTATTACAAACTAAGTTTTTTTTAGACATGGTTTAAACCATAGAGCCAATTTTATTAATACTTAAGAATCGAACTTTGTTCGAAATACAGCTAGTCCAAATAAGGGCCCAAATACAAAAACTGATTCGAAGGTTTGAACTCGGGTATATCTCTTGTAATAAGACGGTAAGTTCATTCTTAATTCGAAACTAACAGTTAACACGACAGAACAACATAGAAAATAACTAGGCTGTTGATTAATCTGCTTAAAATATTTAAGTTTCAATGACTAGACGTGGTGATTAACGAATACCATTATAATTACTTAAGCTAATAAATAGTTAGTGTTAGTGTTGGTAAACGTCTGGGTAGACTATTTGTAGACTTACTTCCAATGTTCATACATCAGCTTACAGAATGCGTTCGGAGAACATTCATTTAATAGCGGCACGTGACGTCCATATTATAATGCTTAATAGAAAATATAGCACGTTAGTGTATAGAAACATTAGGAATACTAATACAAGGAGTGACTGACTCATAACTTTTTATTTACTTCCTTTTGGCTTCGACGTAGACTTCATTATCATACCATTATGTTTTATAGTTAGGTTTTGTCGTATGAAGCTAGATTTTAGTCCACGAGTGATAAGCTTTAGTACAAAACTGTGGGTGGTAACAAATCATTGGTCTAATGACGTGGGATGAAGAGTTGATGAACCATTAACGATATTGGCAAGTTTATTCACGTTAACATACATTTATATTAACATAAATGGTAAACGCTTCTTCAATCACAGTTACGCGTTAAACTATTTTGAAATTAACTGCTTAAAGAATGCAGCGAAATCAACTAACGGACCTTTATAATTTCAATTATTGTTATATTCGAGTCGCTTATAAAACCCAAGAAGTCATGATCCAAAGAACGCCTCTTACTTAAGATATGATTTAATTTACACATGTAAAAATGTGCATATCTGAGGCAGAATAAAATTCTGCCTCAGATATGCACTTTTTCACGCCCCTTGCCGCCGCAGGAGACGCCCTGGGCGTCGGGAATCCCCGGCGAACAAGCCCGGGTCGACGGCGAATTGTGTTCTATGCGCGCCTCAAAGAGATGTGAGCACAAGTGTAGGGGTTCAGTAGGGCCGATGCCTGCCGGGATCAAAGACCGAAAGGGATACCGAGGCCCCTGGTAACACAGGCAACTGAAGGAACAAGGGTGGGTTTTAATCAATAAAGAGTCTGACACACCCTCCCGCTCCACCTAGAGCGGGAGAAGTTCTTTGATAATTTCCCACCTAAAAAAAAAAAGGCAGAATAAAATTAACTACCCGTCAGTTAATTGCATATAAAAGCAGGTCCTTATTAATCCATATTTCAATTGAACGAGTTTTAAGCGTTTACACATAACGGGCTGTGTGTAATTGAACATGTATTTTATAGAAGCAACACGAAGGCCTAAATTCTTGGCCTAAATTATGTTACTTCGAACCAGTCGAGTTCATGTTGGGCAGGATCTGATAATAAATAATAACCAAGATAAGGTCTACGCATTGTTCCAAGTTCCCACCGCCATTTATCACTCTTGTCATGCGATAAAGGTTTAACTGTCAAGTTTTTGCACCGATGTTATGTAGTTATTGAATTACCATTTTACCACAGGTAACTGCCTCGTTGGTTTAGTGGTCGTAAACGCTACTGCTGAGCATGAGGTCCTGCAGGCTTAGCATGACACTCTCTATTTCTTCGAAGAATAGACACGGCTCTTTCTATACAAAGAAACATTACGTTTCTCCATTTTTGACATCTCACCGTATAGAAATCCTACAATCTGTCATTTTGTCTTTCGTTTCTAACGATCTTTGTCTAGGTCCTTTTTTATGTAGAAGGATTTCTACGGTGGGATGTCAAAACAAGAGAAACAAAATGTAACTTTGTATGGAAAGAGCCGTGTCTATTCTTCGAAGAAATAGAGAGTGTCATGCTAAGCCTGCTGGGTTCGAATATTGGGTTCGATAGGTCAGACAAAGTGTTATATATTGGGTTTTTCCATCTGAAACTGCTCAGTAGCAGCTCGGAGTCTGGATTTTTGCCCGGTTGATGGCAATAGGCTCGCCCCCTATTACATGGGACTTAAAGATAACTGGCGAAACGTGGGTGTACTCTAAGTACCTACACCGCTGCCTAATCCTTAAGGAAATACAAGCTTGGTGTTATGTTATGTTTACCACAGGCAGGTCTATAGACTGTGATCTTATTTGCATAGTTTTTTGCGAAACATCAAAACTGGAAACTTCGCCGAAACTCATTTTGCAATCGAATTTTGGCACTAGGCAATCCGTTTTTTCACGAAAATATTGATGTACTAGCTGTTGCCCGCGGCTTCGCCCACGTGGCCTTCTCTAAAAATAGCCTACGTTACTCCTTATTACATCAGCTATTTGCCAGTGAAAGTCTCGTCAAAATCGGTCCAGGCGTTTCAGAGATTAGCCAGAAGAAACAGATAGACAAAAATTGTAAAAAAGTTATTTTGGTATATGTACCGTGTATACATCCATATGCATTTAGTAAAAAGCGATTATTTTAATATTACAAACAGACACTTCAATTTCATTTCTCTGTATAAATGTATAGATTACCAGATGCTTGGTGTTAGTGACTTCATTCCGAAAAATGCTTTAAGAGTTCACGTGGAACACATTTCAATATATATAATCTTTAGTCCGGAAGAATATTAATCAGGCAGTTTCGGCGAAATCTTTGGAAGATCAAAGAGCTGGCTTGTATTTCGGCCAATATTTTGTCGTTATCTGTCAGAATACATCAGTGATATCAGGGCAGTGGTATCAGTCCATGATTCAGCGTGTGACTGGAGCATTGACCCACATTCGTACACCGCGGGACACTTGGCAGTCGCTTCGGTTTAAAATACGAACAGCCGCTATGTCGTTGGGTGGGACGAGCCACAGCCCACCAGTGTAGGGTTACTCTAAATTTGAATTATCATCCGGTGATACGCGAAATGAACATATTTCATTGGTTTCAACTATCTACCGTTCTGTTCTAGAATTTTTTGTAGCACGTGTCAAATCTGCCAGTTTATTTTAAACAACCCTATAAATTATTGTCCTAGACGTTACATAACGTGTCTAAACATAATACCGGAGCTGTGTAACTTCTGTAGTTGCCAACGTAATTTTTTTCTATTATACATAAACTCATATAAATTGGTCGCTGGTACCGCCATATTGTTTCTTGAAATAATTCATGTTAATGTAATTCTGCATACAAAGTGAAGTTGTTCCACGTATAGCTCGAAATAACTATTCTTTTTCTTTATTTAAAAACAGAGAAATTCATCGTCATCCTATTACTCATATTTACTGAACATCTTATTACTTTTAATGCATTGTCTTTTAACAAGGAATTTCCGAGAAGATAAATTGTTTCTTTTCTTTTGTGTAAAAGCCACACTACTACTTAATCAAGCAATAAAATTGCCTTTTATAATATTTAATTTCTTTCCTTTGTTGTCAAGTTACGTATATGTTACAATATTACCTATAATACCAGGGGCTCTTGCTCATATGACCTACCTACAGTAAGTAATTAAAAACAAAATGATTAGTTCTATAAATAGAGAACACCTGCAAGTATTTCCACATTGCTTCAATCCGTACTCAGATCTACAGAAAAATACGAGCGGCAGAATTGCAACTCGTGTTCCACTTTCTCTAATTACATATTAAACTACGCATTAGGGACACGTTTCACTTTCGCGAAAATCACAAGCAATAAGAGCAATTAAAATATATTTAACTTCACATCACAGTCCAAATAACTTGGGCTTGTATTGGAGAGAAAATCATAACGACAATGTGTCTATTTACATTTTTTTTCATGTACTATGAAACATTTGTGATTTTTGCGCTAACTCTAGATTTACTTTGTTCGGTCCATATTTGCTATTCAGTAGGTCTTCGTATGTGATTGACTTTTAAATGTCAACATCAGGAAAAAAAACAAGTTCTCTGGTGACAAAAGTCTGTACTACTAACGATATTGTTTGTCTCATTCAGTACAGTAGACACAACAGAGTCCTAATAGGAACAATCCGGAACACATTATCTATAATGTACGTCTATTATAATGAATTTGCAATCATCCTATAGAAATCATTTGATTGAACCGGGCCTCAGCACGCGAAATCAAATTGCTGCGCACTTTTATGGTTTACTTGATTGCAAAATAGAGGCAGATAACCATACAATTATGTGCCAACTTTCTCGTCGTCTCTTACACTCATAATTTGCTTTCGTAAAAAATACTTACATGCATAAAAAGTACTCTCGAACACGAATTACAACAAATTAAGTGAAAATTTCTTAAAGACAATTAGCATTTCAGCTTTAATATGTTGTCGACTTAATTGACAGTTAGTCCGCCTAAAAGTCTGTGTACCTTTTAATTAAGACTAGCTCCGCTTGTTTACATTTATCTGGCTAACGAGGAACAGCACCTTTCTCTTCAAACAATAACACATTATTGCTGAAGAACATTATTTAGAAAGGCATCTTCTGTTGTTTTAGTAGCGTTTCTGCAAATCAGTTGCAGTCAGTTACTCGAAAGCGTTTTAATGTCCGTCATACGTTGTTTATTGCATATAATTCCACATAGACGAATTTCAGTAGAAGTAAAAGTTGGTAGACATTTTTATGAAAGTATTTTTAGTTTCTCACTTTTGAATGGATCACCTGCATTGTTTCACATTTACATTCTACATGTGTTTCATGTCTTAGCACATGAGCTACCGTTTTAAAATCTGTATGTAATTCCATAGCATTAACAACAATTTTCTTTCTTTTTGTTCCAGTGTCAACATTTCTACCCCAAACATTATGATTTACAAATGGATATTATGATAAGAGTGAAGTGCTGTCAAGAAACTAAAAACCCAAAGTGACGAAGTGCCCTGTAGGTGTCTGTTGTGCTACCGTTCCGTTGCCTTCCCCTTACCTATTAGCGCTCAATATGTCTGACAAGACCTCGTCGTCGGTCGGCCCGAGGAGTTTCGAGACGATCTCGGAAGAGGACCTCACCGCGTCGCCCTGGGAGAAACTGTTGGGAGAGGTGAACACTGCTGTTCCTACGATAATAAAGACTAATGTGTCGAGTACAACCATCTCTCGAATCGGCGAGGAGGTGTCTCCGAACCCTCAAGCCGAGGAGGATCTGGAGGGAAACAAGTTGAAGCGATCCAAGAGCCTTAATCAGCGAAGAAATAGCAGCGGCCTACTCAGCTCGATCCCGAGGCAGCTGAGGAACTCATTGCGAGGAGTTCGAAGCGAACCTTCGAGTGTCAAGGACGTACCCACGACAAGGAATGACAGCTCCCTCAACCTTCTTCTTAGGTGAGTCATGGTTTAATATTTAACATTTAAGTAATTGCAGATCGATAATTGTGCTAAAGCGGATTTATGTCCAAGGTACAATAAATTGATTAATTGTTTCGTGAAAGTAAAGGGTCTTGATCATGATTTATGGACTTTGCAAGTTGTCGTCATGCGCGACGATTGCAAAGAAATATCACAAAACAAATAGGTTCACTCACACAATTTGATACGGCTGACTTTTAATAAAAAGGGGAAATACATAATGTAACCCAATGCAGAATGCACAATGTTTTCGACGACTCAAGTTATTTTTCATCAATGTCAACGTTTTCTCGATAACAGCAAACATTAAAATTAAACGGACGGCAAATCAAGTGAAAACATACATCTACGAAAACAGCATAACTTTTGAGCCCTCTCTATCCGCTTTCTTAAAATAACAATGTTAGTTATCATCGTCGACTACCTCATTGAGGTCCTGGGTTCAATTCCCAGGTCTGGCAAAGTGTTATTAGGTTTCACCATCTGGAATTTCTTAGTAGCAGCCCGGAGTCTGGATTCGTGCCCGATTGATGGCGATACGCTCGCCCCCTATTACATGGGACTTAAACATAACTGGCGAAATGTGTAAATTTACTATCTATCACCATTGCCTAACCCTTCAGAGAAAATAGGTGTGAAGTTATGTCAAGTTATAATCCGGTTCAGTATAAAATTGACATTCTGAAACGATGCACGAATGACCCTTGCCAAGGTTCCTTGAGCCTGTAGTTTATAATATATTGTCACGTGCCGTTGGACTCCATGGAGGAATTTTCATTAGAAAATACATGGCGGGTCAAGAACAAGCGCCTCATTGTCTCACGGCTTCGTCTGGCTCCCCCTTACCTCCTCATCGCCATAATTACCATCAAGTAGAACCTTTCCAGATAATTGCGGCCTTCATGGTCTGAATTGCGTGAGGCAACGCAGTGATTGGTCCTAGATATGCAATTTGACCTAGTGTCTGTCGTTGTCTACGCTATTTTAAGGAAAATTGATTTGCTGAGACAATGTCAGGGTCTAATTAGTGCAGCAGATAAAGGGCATCTGTAATTGAACATTTTGTTCAATGGCGGATGAAATTGAAAGAGACGATGAAGACGTTATTTTTCAAATACGAGCTAGGCACTTTATTCTTTGCTCGTCCATCTATCAACAAGCTATCAATAAATCTACATCACTCGTGATCAATATTATGAGGCTATAAAACACTGTGTAATTCGATAGTATTTATTTGAAAGTCGATAATGAATCGTCATAAAAGTCAAGAATGGGTCTTCCGTTTATAAATGTTCATCAATTCCTAATAAAAATATTTTTACTGATAACTTTCTCATATGCAAAATTGAAAAGGAAGCGGACGTCCTTATTTAAATACGAATTGCAGGAAACAAGGCGCCCGTGGTAGACAGCCAGCCTAAAACAATGCTCCTTGCAGAACACAATGAATAGACTGAACGATTGGGTGGAAGTAGCAATTCAGGGCCATCCGTTTAGCGCAATCCGTGTCCTCTTATTTTTATCTCCTTGTTACGAGTTGTGAATACAAATGACTTTTCAATTGATTTAGGCTCGGCACCGTCGGAAACAAGCGTATTAATGTATTAACATAAGAATTACGTGAGGTCCATTTAGAAATGAATGTATTATGTAGATACCTAAGATTTATGACCGCGAAGTGTAGTTATTTGTTAATAATTTTATTGGTCTTCGACCAACCACTCTGAATTGATAAATTATGCGTAGTGTTAAAACTAACTTGTATTAAATCCCTTTGATTTGTTATGAATTGTTGTTATGGAAAGATACGTTCACATTTTAGCGTTCGTTGGTGATGCTCACTTGTTTACATTAGTCAGGTAATCAAATATGGTGTAATTGACTGAAATTGTCGATTCATTTATAACTTTAATGTGAACCAATATTAGCAATGGTTATCTATCAATGTTCAAACATCGCGCTATATCTCATCGAAGTCATCATTATCTTCAGTCCGTATTGGCTTGTCCTACTGGTTGCTCTGTATGATAGGTTATCATACAGTAGGACAAGCCAAGGACGCTATCATTGATAGCCTCATTCCCCATGTGACAATCTCTTTTGATGATGCTGCAGGTCAAGCTAGTCGGCAATTATTATAGAGACACGCACGATCTCCCATCGGCATCGTGTCCCTAGAATAGTACTTTTCCGTAGCAACAAAAACTTATGCTCGCAAATAACTATAATGGATTTGATGTAGGTAACAGTTAAAAACGGTGATTTGTTCGTTTTTTACTAACATTTTCTTGACTTTCAGGCCACTGCCCCTAGAGTCGTCAAAAAACGAATATACTTCCTTCACATTGATTGGAATTGCCTTTCAGAGGGACCATATATTTTAGATGAAAATAGATTTGGCAAAGTTGCGAGGTTTTTGCAGTACGAACCTAGTTCCATTAAATATTGTTTGGGTTTATTTTTTATATCTAAAAGGTGATAAACGATAAAATTCCAGAGCTGATACAGTTACATTATCACTATTATCAGGCACAATACGTAACTGTGCTTATCAATTGATTGCTCTGGGTCATGGACAGTAGGTCAATGCCCCCAAAACAAAAAGAACGAGTTTTCTGACATTGAGCCCATTACCTATTTTTGAAAACAGTTGGTCTCAGAAACATGTAATTTACGTTCAGATGTTATATGAACTACGCAATGGTCTATATAAATAAAGTAATTTCGTCTAAATTATGGCAGTTAACTCTTGTTGCAAATAATTTATAGCTCCAACCAACATACATTTTAGCAGCGTGTGCCTATGCGCATTTTATTGGCACACTTAAGAATTAAAGCATTTACATAGAAAGCTTTTATCCAGAATATTTTGTAAAACAAAAAAACTTGAATTCACAGCACGATTGTACTAAGAACGTCGCGAGGCCATTCACTTCCATCGAAGTGTTCACACTTCTACGTGATGGTGTATTGGTACGATGACTGTGTGCGTTTTGGTGCCAATATTTGCACTCGAACATTCGGCTCGCTTCCTGGCATGCCTTATCACCGGCAGACCCGACCTGGATACGGATTTCTGTGCACGTTTTACGAACACTTTGCTCTGTTTAACTTGTGTTTCGAATTGAACATTGGAAATAGAACGCGAAGGATGTTGACTTTCAACAACTTTGTGCTGCAGACGTCGAAATTAATTTAAACGGTTTTACTTCAAACGAAGTAGGGCAAAAAAACGAATTTAAATTTTATAGCTTCTATTTTGGAGAATTATGTCACTTTAACTTTACTTAAACACCAAAACAGCTGACCAGAATTCGCACTGCTGAACTTAGCAACACTTTCACTAACACTGTTTTTCTTGGGTTTTAATGTCGAAATATCCTGCAAACGCACTAAAATAGCAGATGATGTGATAATTACGTAACACTGACGTACCATACAGTGTCACCTGTATAAACAAGGTTACAAGAACCTCTTAGTAACTTTGTTGTATACAAATACATGTAGACTCTGTTATGCAGTATTTCTGGGAAAATTCAGTATTAAATTAAAGACTTTGTAGCTGAATGGGTGCAAAGTAGGTACCCAAGTTAAATATAATAATGTGAATTACGTGTCTTATTGTGATTTACTTGGAACTGTTAACTTTAGGACTTCTTGTTTATTTTCCTTAGGTTTTTAAGATAACAGCTAGCAAGTTAAATTAAATAATGCAACATTGTTTTGTATGAAGGATTTAGTATCAAGGTGCTTGTGAGAAAAGTCGTCAATATACCATTAAAACTGACATGTTACGTGTGTGTAATTTCTCAGTAGCAACTCGGAGTCTGGATTTGTGACCCAGTTGATGGCAATAGGCTCGTTTCCTTTTCGTTTGAAAGTAATGTAGAATCTTTAAAACCCGTGAAGTACCGTTTAGAGATTAAATAAATATTTCTCCAATACTCTTTGAGGCGTCAAAAATACCCTAACTCCCTCATCAGACCTGTTTATATACAAGGTGTCGTTTTGCATCCACGTCAAATTCAAGGAGGTAACTATGCTAATGATTCTCGACACGAATCAATAATAAAATAAGTACGTCTTTTTTTTTAAATTTTCGGAAATCGGCATGTGTGGGATGCGCTTGTTAAAACGCGGCCCGTGTGATACCGCACCGTAACTGCACACACTACCGCATACGCAACGGGGTGATTCTGTTCTGTGAAAGTGGTGTATTATATATAAAATACTGTCAAACTTAAATAACTAAAAAACAAGTATGTATTCATTATTGAGCAGGTATCGTAATTTTATATGATTATATATGTCGTTCATAGCAGCCTCCTGAAATTTGACGAGGATGCAAAAAGAGAACTTGTGTATCTCCTTCTCACAGCAACATACGCCTCTTGTTAGGGAAGGAATAAATACTTAGTTACTAATAATTTCTGGATGTTACTAATAATAACGGACACGAATCAAAAGTACTATGTAAGGATCGTAGCAGGTGGCGATGGCATTCTGTAGTTTCCGCCTACCCCCATGCGAAAAGGCGTGAGTTTATTATGTATGTAGGTCATCATGGTATTTCTCAGTAACAGCCCGGAGTCTGGATTCGTGCCCGGTTGATGGCAATAGGCTCGCCCGCTATTACAAGGGACTTAAATATTACGAGCGAAACGTAGGCATACTATAGGTACCTACACCTCTGCCTAACCTTTCGGGGATTATAGGCATGATGTTATGTACTTATAATAGCTAAAGAACAAAACGATAGTACACACTCAATCAAAAATATAAAGGCATACAGCAACAATAATACTGCCAAAACTGTGTTCGTTTTTCCTCAAAGTTATTTTCAAATGACCGTCACCCAAAGAGTAATTGGAAGCGCTTGTTTTCCCGGAAAAGGAGACTGCAAACACAGTATTCAAAACGTTTGAAGAAGATTTCAAACAGCAACTCAATGAAACCGGTGCAATACTATTACTAAAGCTTTGGGTTCCTAAGAAAACTGACAACGGTCTCACAATAACAACTGTCGGTTGTGGTTATGTTATACTAACAGCCGCACGGGTCGATCGATCAGGTTAAGCTACTCTTATAGCGGTTGGTCCGTGGATGGCTGACCTTCTCTACCAAGACCCTTCTATGCCTTGGAAAACACGATAAGCCGTTGTTCCCGGCTGTCATTCTTTTCTTCGAATCTTTGACAGTCGTTACGGGTCATCAGTAGTCCGAAAGTCTGACTGCCAGTCTTACCAAGGGTTATCCTGATACCCAATAGCAGGGTTGTGAAGGTCAGATAGGCAGTCGTTTCATGTAAAATACTGGTACTCAGCTTCATCCGGTTAGACGGGAAGCTGGCCCCACATAGTTACGAAAAGGCTAGGCAGATGATAATGTCCAATACTGGTAGAAATTACAGTTTTGCATAACGGCTGATATAATATTACGCTAGGAAAACGTAGCTATAGCTTGTAACATCGGGCGACACTAGCGACATCGTAAGGCAGAACTAATTTGCAAAACATAATACAGGTAAAATGAATTTCTTGCGCAATGCAAGTTGCAAATAACAGGTAGAGAAAATCAGTGCCAAGTATATTTTCATGAAGTATTTTTCATGCTGGACATAACCCTGTATAGGAAACCATTACAGTTTTCCTCATTAGATTACCATTTAGAAACGATCTATCTTCAAATCAAAGCCTCCTTTATTTGCAGGACACTTGAGCTTCACTTGACTTACCGGTATCTTTTCCTTATGGTCTGACATCAACGTCGCGTCTATCAATATAACAAGGGTTTCTTTGTAACGGTCATATTAACTATTAATATTTGTGTACATAGTATACCTACCTATATTAATTATCTGTACAAGGAAGTAATTGTTTTACCTGTTTGTATATTTTTTTCAATATACCGAATGGAATAATGGTGTCATTGGATAGGGAAAATACTTTGTGCCTTGGAATCACCTATTGGCGATTTTTTCAACAACTATACATACATACATAACATCACACCTTGTTTCCCCGAAGGGTTGGGCAGAGGTGTAACTGTAGTACACTCACATTTCTCCCATTATGTTTATGTCCCATGTAATAGGGGGTGAGCCTGTTGCCATCAACCGGGTACAAATCCAGACTCCGGGCTGCTACTGAGAAATACTATAAAATATATATAATATACATATACTATCAAAACTAAGTACCTACTTACTCGTATCTATTTATTTTTTTGCGAAATCCACAAAAAAATAATCGTTTATTGGAAGAATGTCTATGAAGTCTATCGGAAAAAATTACACTAACCACAAAGTCGGTGAAAAGTTACTGAAATCGTGCGTAAAAAATTTGCTCTGCCAAACTCACTTCGTTAAGGTGTGGTTTCCTTGAAAAAACAAACAGGATTAGGCACGAATTGGTTTGTAGTAAGGATGAGGACATTTGCGTAGGTTTTGAGTAATTCTTTTACACTTGAGCCCAATAACCCAACACAACTGCCATGACGTAAAAACCATTGGAACCTAACTAGCGTGGAATGATTAAAAACAAACGTTCGTGATACTAGAATGACGTCATCATAATTGGTTTAATATGGTAATGATTCGCCATAAAACATAACACTGAATAAATACAGAGAATGATTTCAATGTATACCTAGTGACTAATGAAACAGATCTGTTTCAGAGGAACTTTAAAATATGGATAGTAGTGACGCTGGTATTTCTGACAAATGTTTTCCACATGGGTGGTTGAAGAGTCTGAAGTTACCTAATGATGAATAATTATATAATATGACGTTATTTTATTAACTGGGACCGAAATCCTAAACGGTGTTACCGATATTTGCGTAGACGTCACTTGCAGAAGGTACGGGTAGAGTAGGAATGCATATTTAGAAAACAATATTTTAAGAGTTGGAAGATAGCAATAGTACAGGTTAAGAGCCCGGTAACCCGTTTCCCTCATTACTTTTCCAACTAGCACAAGATGATAAGAAATGAAATGAAATGATGATGAAATGATGATATTTTCTGTAAGTAGGTTTGTACAAACACTTTTACACGTCAATCATATTTAGAAAAAAAAAAACTAGATGAGCTCGGCGTTTCCTATCTGACTACTCTGAGAAGAAAGGCCGAAACAAACTCAGAAGTCACAGTCTCTTTTAAAGTCCAGACATAATCTTGGTCAGATCATGTGAAGACCATGTAGATTGGTGTCTGAAATGGTCTTTTGAGGAAAGAACCACACAGAATGAGTGGACCTATCCAGTCAGTGCTCGCATTTGCCAGTAATCGTGCAGCTCAACTCAGAACTCAACGATTCGACGAACAATAACCAAAGAAAGGACATTTGGGTAGGCTGCTTAAATGACTCAAACTGCCAGACCAAGATTAAAACTAAATGAGAAAAAAAAACAATGACCTACATAGTCTTCGCATTCAATTCATTCAATAATTGAAAACAATATAATACTTCTAAATCCGATACAACTCTTGGCTTTTCCTTCATTTCTCAAGATATTATGGTATTTCAAAGGAATTTGTTAAACATAAACCATAGTTTATAAGTAGGGCACGAGAACAATTATTTTAATCCTAAAGACAGGTTAATGACCCAATATGTATGCTAGGTAACGGCTGGAATGACCAACTGAAGAATTTGAATTAGATTTCTTGTTGTTTAGGTTTCGATTTATTGGCTTTGAATATTTTTGTCTGCAAAATTATTCATATATCCAACATTTTTTTTTATTTTGACATGATAGGTTACAATGGAAATACTTTCATTGTTATTTAGTTTTTTACTCTTTTTGATCGCAATTTGTATTCGTTATGATACGTTATGAAGGACCGCTTTCTCTCTATATTTTTATGTATGTACTCAGTACTGAACACATCATGTATCATCACGTTCGAGTACACCATCGACGCTACTTTCACAAGCAAGTTTAATAGTACGATCATTCATTTATTTCTTGTTCAATCGGTTTTGATTAAAACCGTTTTCATTGCTTTCTACAGCTTCAAAGATATTTCATTCGTCTTTTTTGTACCTATCACTATCTGCTTTTCATTTATTATTTTCTTTATTACTGATTTAATCTAGAGTTAGCCAATGAGTTCTTTTTTATTTAGTTTATTATCTTACATAGTGCTTCTCCAGGGCATTAAGTAGTAATATTCAATGGTTATTTCCAAAGGACGAGTGGATTAAGACATCTATTAAAATTTTACTCTGTATTAGTCTGTCATTAAAAGTTGGAAGAACAACAAGACAGGGAGATACGAATGAATAGGTATTAATCCATAATGGCATCCATGCATTTGTTAGTTATACGTGTCTATAGGTAGGTAAGTATTTTACTAATAAGCTAAAAATTAATGAGGAGGATTTTCTGTAAATTAACAACATTAGTCATCACTACTCAGGAAATTATGAATTTGCCCAAATGACTTCGTACCGTATTGTAACGTGTTTGTTTGAATAACCCTATATTTTGTCACAAACGTCATTAGTTTTTATTAATTCTAATAAATCATTCTCTATGTACTTACTGACTAATTGTTGACTAATTAGTTGCGAAATTGTTACTGGTGTAATATACGAACATAGAAGGAATATTTATAGGAATGATCATGCATTACAAAAATAGAAGTACCAACCTAGTTTTAAAAATAGCATCTTAAAATATTGTACATTATACTCACGGTTTTTTTCTATAAATCGTGCTGTGTAATCGTAGTGTTAGTACATGTTTCTTAGTTTATGTTAGTACTGATCGATGAATCATTACTAGGAAAATAATAATTAAGGCGCCTTCGATTATTTATTATAAATCTTAGGCAGGTACGTTAACGTAGTCATGATCAGAGGATGAAGTTACGATAGTGCGGGCTTCATATAATTATTGTAAGAACAAATAAGTTCTTATGGCGTTGGCGCCTATCTAGACATACATTCAAGGATTATTTTGTTATAACTGCGAACTTAGCAAATATTAGGTTATACGTAATTGATGGTCCTAGTGTACGATGCTCCTGCCGGGGTCGCGGGAAAGTACTAATGGGTCACCGAGGCCCCCGCAACACAGGCAACGGAAGGAATACGGGTGGGTTTTAGTCAGTAAGAGTCAGACACACCCTCCCGCTCCACCCAGAGCGGGAGAAGTTATTTGATGATTTCATTGTATTGTTTCTTACAACAGCAAACGCAAATATTTTTGGGACTGTCTTTTAAGTTTCTAAAGTACAAAATGCAATGATTACACAAAGCAAAATCAGTATTCGAGACATTTTGAGGAGTAGGTTAATTTAGAGAGGAGATTCAGTAGATTCATCAGTAGTCACTCATATTAAGGATCAATGAAGGCAAACAACGGATTGATAAGCCGAGAAAGCTGATATG
This sequence comes from Atethmia centrago, assembly GCA_905333075.3. Lineage (NCBI taxonomy): Eukaryota > Metazoa > Arthropoda > Insecta > Lepidoptera > Noctuidae > Atethmia > Atethmia centrago. Next base: position 21,166,987 of record HG995373.1, on the reverse strand, counting down.
CAGGAGCCAATAACTAAAATATAAAGAATAAAAAAAAAAGAAGGAGGTGACGTGTTTATACTGGAAATAACTGTTAGTAATAATTATATTGTGTAACCGTTGCGTCATGTCGGTGAATTCGTTCCGTGTTAACAGGGACATACATAGGTACCTAACTAATCTACATAAGTAAGTACATATAGGTAAACATGAACAGTAACCGGTACCGCAACGAAGTTGACCAAATAGCTGTCATTTCACATCAATACATTAAAGACGATTTGTTAAAAATAATTTAATTAATTGATATTCCACCTTGGTTAAGTTCAAGTTTCTGTAAATTTAGTTATATCAAGATATCTCCAAAGAAAATCATTAATAATGTTAGATACAATAATAAAATAAAAAGAAAAGAAAAAGTAAGAAAAAACATGATAAATTGCAAGTAATTAGTTTTAATAAAGCCCCTATTATTATAAATATAACGCATAAATTGATAATAGATTGCACATTATTTAAAATTAAAACACATGAGTTGAGCACACCTTGTATAAAAACAAAAGTTCGTTATTAATCAATCTTACATACAGACGGTTACCTTAAGTTTTTTAGAACATGGATTTATATTATAGTTATCAGAATAAGAATGAGTCAGATTGCGGTTACAACGAGACTCGAGACGTTGACCTTTTTGAGATTCAATTAATTATGACTCCATGAGGCTTTTACTAAATTTAGACTTACCTGGAAAAGGTTCACATCAAGAGAAAAAAGAGTGTCGTGGAAAAAATCTGACTATGTTTCTGTAATATTTGTTAACAAACCAAACTATGCGTCAATTAACAAAGTTAGTGTAGACGAAGCAAAGAAATAATAAAACACCGAATTTCGTCGGTCTTTATCTTGATTAAGACGCTGACAACACCTAAACCGTGGTCACTGTCAGATTGCATAGAAAAGAAAGAGAAGTGCGATGACACAACGCTTGTAATTTATTGCAAAATTTGAAACAATTATCTATTTCCTCAAAATTGAGTTGAGTAATCGAAAATAAAAAAACAACCAAGATCTGCATTCAAATAAGACGTTCTTGTTATTAATTAAATATATAACGTATGTTGATATATAATACAGATATTTTGAATTAGAACTCAAGGTAAGAGGTTAGTTTAACGTAAGTTTGTATCGAGATTTTTTTTCAAAACGTGTTTTGGTAACAACCAAGCTCTGGGAAATATGTTCAAAATTAACATATATTTTTTCCGCTACCACAAACTACAGATTTGGCAATTTATTTTCTTAAGAGAAGCCTATTTTGGTCCATTGTGTCTTGTCAGCGCCTTAATCATCAAACTTTTTACTTATTCTTTTTGCGTTAAATACACTGAAATGCAAAGCAGTATACAACTTACGAGTTGTAGGTCGTAGGTTCGAACCCAGACAGGCGCATTACTTTGTGTAAATTATTTCATCACCACTGCTCTCAAAAACGTTGAAGGAAAATATCGTGAGGAAACCGGCATGTCCTAGAACCAAAAATTCAAAGACATGTGACATCTACCAACCCCCAGTAGGCCCGCGTGGTAGATTACGGCCCACTCTCTCGCACAGAGAGGAGGCCTGTGTCCCAGCAGTGGGAACATTATAGGCTGATTAGTGATTATGCACACCGAAATACGATGATTTAGGTTGCAAAATATAACATCTGTGCCATTGTCGGAAATTAATGTTTCCTACTCAACGATCATCTAGCTGTCAGCATTGCATTGTATGGTAATAAACCCACTGTACGAACTTTAAAAGAAATGGTGCAGTATAGTTGCTTGAGCTCTCGGCGGAGTGGTGGGGGTTAGTGTGCGCATCGTATTGTCTCAGGAGTAAGGTCCAAAATCGCTTAAAGTAATTAAGGATCAGAGCTCAAGATAAATGCCGGCAATTATATCATTGTTAAATTGTTCACTTTTGCTCATTAACTTAGCTCGCATATTTCTGTAGTAATCGGGAAAAAATGTCGTTTATCATGTAGTACTCATCTGGTCCATGCTGTGAGTCAACTCGGGAAATGAGTTAAGTATTGTATTAGGCACATGTGGGCGATGGCCGCGGTGGCCTAGCAACCAATCCATACTAAAGCGAGATTTGTGAACTTTGAACATAATACGTTAACACCTAACTATGTGGTCATGTGTGATAATCAACGTACATTACATTAACATTGCTTAGATTACTGGCAATGAAGAAAAAACGTGCGTGGGATTCATCGTAGTTCCAGAAAAAATCGGTCACGTTTGCTCAAAGATTTTGATAACAATGCCATCTATCAGGGAGTAGCAAAATCTTCACAATCTCTAGTCATTTGGCCAACGTAAAACGATAGTGAGTTTAGAACAGCTATTTCCGACTGACGTGTCACCAGACGGGCTGACTTGGCAACGGTTCCCGGCTCTATTTCATTGAGAACGAAGTTCAAATAGTCTAATGTCAGATCAGTGGCTAACATTGCTGGTAGATATACATTAAATTGCGCGGCACTGGCTACTGGAATTTTTCCTAGGTCTGATAAATCAGGAAAGCGTGAAAGAAAAAAATACTTTTTTCATATTTTACCTTGGTCCAATATGACGTCGCATAGCACTGACAGATATACAACTGGCTTGAAATAGAAAGCGGAAAATACAACGTGCAGTAAAAATAAAACTCCCGTTTTTATATTTTAACAGCTGACAAAACTAATTATGCACGTTTAATGATAGTGTATATTCAAAGTCTCGTGTTTCTGGATACATTTTGATATGCAAGGAAATATCTTTTGGATCGAGTTACATTAAAGATTAGATCATAGTATCTAGTGTCTACCTACCATTGGTTTTCTGAATGTAATTCAGACTCATATTCTCAGAACCTATTTATCTAATCTAGTTGCACTATAGATAATACGAATTGATGAATGTATTGAAGATCACATCAAAGAAACTGAAATAACTATTCTCTATTTTATCACAATGGATACGATGCGATGCGTACTACCCATCTACGTCACAAGTCATACATACATGCTATTACAACATAGGCTGTTTAAAATTTTAAAATTTCGACACAATTTGAATGTGGGTGTTCGTTGTACTATACGGTGACGTCATTAGTCACGACGTATTTGCCCAAACCGACGACGCGGTGCTCTACGTAAGAAATAAACCGTGAAACTGGTTATAAAACGACTTCAACGGTATTATCGGGGAAAATTTTCTGAACTTTGCTCATGATGATTTTGGCACAGTTTTTGATGACGTAAACGTAATAGGCGAATCCAAGTGAGTGTTCTAATTCGCTGATGTGACACGACAGCGGCATTCTAGTTAAACACGCTCCAGTACGCGGAATAATTAATTTGTTGTCGTAAACAAACTAATAAGACAACTTTGTTTGCGTTTGCAAATGTCAGGGAGGCATAAGTTCATGTAGTTCATTAGTCAAGTAAACAGTAAACACATACGTGTATTACTTTACTGAACATTCAATGTAGAAAAGTAAAAAGCAAACTTTATCTTTATTTGAATAAAATTCAATTAAGTGGTGTTGGTTACTTAAAATGTTATCGACCTCTGCTACGATTATAGGTATTGAATTGAAAAAAAACCTCACTACTGTTAGCAAGAAATACCTATGTGTTTTGTTTCACGTGTCTTTACTATTCACTAAAAGACAAATAAACTAAACTTTCGTACACTCACCTTCAACATTTGGCATCAGTGAAAATAACGCGTGAACTGACGGATGCTAAGGCCATTCCAGTTTCAGTGTCACCGCAGCTACATTAATACCTACTATAAAACGGAACGAAAATATTTTTATGTACCTACTTATACATAAGTGCGCAGGAGGTGACCGTCTGCTTCGGGTAACGAACTTCGAACATTGAGGTCAAATATTACTCCTTTAAACATGATTCAAACATCGATTATAAACTGTAATAATAACTGCCAGTTTCGCTTGTCACAAATACATTCAAATTCTCCACAGCCGTTAGTTATGCTGTATAATGTAACATGCAATTTATGTCGCGGACACCGTAAAATGGAACAGCACCAGGATAATCATAAATATGTTCATTTAATGTGCAATGTGCATATTTCGCAATAATCTAAATACCGTTCACTTAGATATCTTGCCAATATGATAGCTATCTGGCTGTCTTGGCTTGCTTCTTGAAACAACTAGTAATTATTCATCGGCTAACAAAAATAAATAGAAGAAATGGCGTCGGTAAGATGGCCGATGTGTTATTCTCGTCCTCGTTTCATGGAAGATGCACTAATTTACAACTAACTATGCGATGAGTGATGGGTCCTTTGGCATTTGTTAGTGCCTATGGTATTGTAGGCCAATTGCCAGCTGAAGGGTCACACAGTTTACTCACTTCCGCCATGTGAATAGTTTCTAAACATACGTACGTTTGTAATGTACGACTTAAATAAATCAGAAGTTATATCTACCAATTTATAATCTAATACTTTTTCAAGTCTTTTGTAAACAACTATTTTGATAATGGTACCAATTCCCTTATTCACAAACTAAACTAAATTTAAGTTCAGTACATCTTTTTCTTTGTATTTCATTAAGAAAAGGACAGAAGATAAATTTTAGTTTAGTCCTGTCAAATTTATCAGCGCCTGGCACTACTCCATACACGTTTAGACGTGATTAAAAACTTGCCTACTAAAATTACGTCAATTTACGTCAAACACTGATTAATTTGACAGGACTAAACTAAAATTTATCTTCTGCCCTTTTCTTAATGAAATAGAAAGAAAAAAATGCACTGAACTTAAATTTAGTTTAGTTTGTAAACAAGGGAATCGGCACCATTATGTATGTATGCCTCCCTTAAGTATGCTTACCAACTAATAAATGCTATAAAAATAGTCATCTTTATATTAAAAAGTAGGTAGAGCTACGACTTCGCATAGAATATGTTTAATTTTGTGGACTCGAAAAAGTCCCTGAGCATTTAATTCAATTAGGTCCTAGAGCACAGGTTCAGAGTTATTCAAATACAGATATAGCACAGTAAATGCTCACTTTTTGCCATAACAAACCTGATTGTTTTAAATCGACACATATAATTAGTAACCATTATCCGCCCTGATTGTTAATAACTAAGCCACCAGAAGGTGAAGTGTTGGCCTTAAGTGATACGAACATAAATAAACATTTGTTTTATGACACAGTGACGATATTAAACAGTTCTCAAGTTCGCCAATAAAAGCTAGTCAAGTCGTAAAAGGTTTTATTGCGATAATGCGGAAAAAACTTTCTTTTAATAGAGTAAACAATGGAAGATAATAGAGATTCGAAGATAATAGTGATGAAAATTCTATTATGATGTAAGTTTTCTATTCTGTAGCATTATTTTTCTCTGCGATCTCATCGATTTCTTCGTCATATTGTCAGTGTCACCAGGAGATGAAGTTTTATAATGCCTGAAAGTATATGAGCCACTGCAGTAAACAAAATCAGAATAATATATGATATTCTTCAGGATATATGCTAGGTAGATAGTGTGTTGAAAACTCGTAATACAACTACCATTTTTCAAAAAAAATCACGAAGATGCCTCTAAAAATTTCTTTAACTATAAAAACCATACTAATATACATGAAATCTTTCTGATTTTTTGTCAGATTATTCTACAAGCAACATATTAGCATAATAGTGTTTTATTTTTTTTATACAATCTAGGTATAGCTTTTTTGTAAATCGATAATTGCTTCATATTTTGCAATAAATTACCAGCCTTGTGTCATCGCGCTTCTCTTTATTTTCTATGCAGTCCGACAGTGACCGCGCTTAAGCTGTTGTCAGCCTCTTAAGTTATTTAATAACAATCTGCTTTCACCGGCCTTACAACCAATGACCAATTTCCTTTCGACCGATCCTGGAAAGGATATAAAGAACTACTAGCCCATTTTGATGATGATATGCTATTTGAACCGTCCCGACGCTTTACGAACAGATAAAACAACCAAGAAGCAGAACAAAGTGTGACAGGGTGTTTTCTTTTGTATCCTGGAAGGTCAGTAAATCGGTATGTCGAATGGCGTCATTAAAATACCTAAGGATAATGCCAGCGATAAATGTCAATATTAAATCGACGAAGGCTAACTACAGGTCACGTTTTAATCGTTTGTCCTGTTATCGAAGGGACTCGGCTACAAAACACATTTAACCCACTAGCATATAAGTAGGTGTTTTTATGAACAAAGTGTTGTAGCGTTGAGACACAGATTTAGTACATTTTTTTATGAGAGCTGCGACAAAATTATTAATACAACGCCTTGTCTCCACTGCATGGAACGTGGTTCTTCATATCAACCGCAGCACGTGTTTGTATCACGTGCTTTAGGATAGACACGTCTCCAATATCAATTACATTACATTCTTTAAAAGGAGGACTAATATTTTGACAACAGTAGACACCACTGCTAAAGATGGGCGTCTTAAAACGGCTGCGGCGCTACAAAAAATAGTCGTAAAATATGCCTTTATCAACATGTCCGTAAACTGATTGGTGAAGAATGACTGCTTATCCTATAGAGATAGACAAACGAACATTGAAGTAAAGTCCCTCAGGAAGCAAAAGTAGCTTATTCTCAACAGGAAACAGTATGACCTAATATTTCACCGAAAATATGCAGCTGTTACAATACAACAGAATGTTACTCAAACAGACATTTTAAAATTCAAATTTTTCGTTGTATTTTGTCTGGCCGTTCCAGACGGTATGAATTACGACCTACGAATTTAGATCAACGCATGCACGCGAGGATCATATGACGAGTGTGACGTAAATATTTGAGATCAGTCATTAAGTACATACTACATTCGGTACAAATTGGTAGAATAGGTTTTATGGTTTTTTTTTTATTATAACCAATGCGATGATGACAAAGAAACGTTCTAAGTCTAATTCATTCGAGTTGTCAAGATTTAATGCCTTACTCAGTGCCGATTGTCTCTCTCTCTTATCATGAAAAAAACAAATTAAGCTCCTTATTCAACTGTCCCATACCTTTACATAATACTTTTACAGCTCGTCTTTCACTTTCCCTGTATTGCCTTTTAATACAGAAATATCATTTGGCAATGTAAAAGATGTGTCCAACCATACCAATAAGAAGAGTCCTCCCATATTCACAATGACTGCAGGCAGACTACTGACGTTAATGACGTAATAACTACACATATGCATGCTGCTAATGACATAATTCCTTCGTGGCAATCTATTCGCAGACCACCGTAAGTAAGTGCGATTTCTGCTTGAATAAAGCACTACTAATAATTTAATTTTTACGATATGGGGCTACAAACAGATGTAAACAAAGAAGTTTCGTGGCAAATGACATCATGACCGAAACGGTCGTTTGAAGTGTAGTAGAAAATTGTTAGTTTCATATTTTTTTTAGCAACAAGCAGTAATTGAATTTAACGTTTAATACTTTTCTTTGGTTTATATTCCTGTCTATTACTGAAATAGTGAAAAAAAAAATACATACATATCCTATTAGGCAATAGGGAATATGCATGTATTTTTTTTTTGCCTTCCAGCTTCGTAAAAATTCATCGTAATTTGGACGTAAGTGGTAAACTTAAAGGTAAACAGGAAACTGAAAAATCTAAGTCCCGACAATGGCTTAACCTTGTTTCTTTATTATATCCAATATTTTTGAGTATACTGGACGATTTCAAGCACAACACGAGATTGCTAATGACCATTTTAATAATAATAATAACGCTAAATGCATTAACTGCTTGTAAATGCAGACAAAGCGCATAAACTTTGCGGATTTTAATGTTATTGCAGCAGTTGACGGGTTTATAAACATTCCCATTATCATATTACTCTAATGAAAATACACACGAGAAAATACTACACATTCGCTATTCTCAAAAAAAAAACTTTTAACGTTTCCCAAACAATGATTCATCATAAAGCAAGAAATCTTATTGAAGTTTGACGATCAACAAATATATTGCTTTAGAAGTCAAAAAAGTCTTCAATCAACGACCATAGTAAATTAATCCTCAAGAGCAGGCTTTAATTCCGTTCACTGGAAACGCGGAGTCCAAATATTTATCTGAAGATCATTCGTAAATCTTAATAAGCACCCTACAGAAAACGTGATCCATGAAGTACGCGTGCAGATGGAACCAAGTAGATTTTTTGTTAGAAAAATAGGCATGGCGACGTCGCGACGCGCCACGGCGCCACTGGCAACGTTGGCACGGGACGCCTGTATAATGTTTGTTTGTGAACATCTTCGCATCTGTTTCATTAAACATCCGTGCGTTTCAGTATTGGACCAATTCTCATCGCAATCGGTGCGAGTGAAAAGTTCCTTGCACGTACTAATAGACACGCAGTTTTCCTTACGTCGCCATTTTGATATTTTCCTTCTTTTTGTAATTTTTTCAAAATGACGTCATTGACGATGTTGCGGAAAATCGTGGTTTTGTTGTTCGATATCAAAGAAGTGTTTAGTGAATCCCTCATCAACGTTCTGCTGAAAGATAGAGTGGAGAAAATTGTTTAACTAAGTGACGAAATATCGAAGGTTAACAGTTCCAAAGAAAGTATTCGACTGTGTGGTAAAAACTTAAGGTTAATATAATAGTCCAGGGACGTTGGTCTCGTGTTTGAATTCCATAACGATAGTTCTACTAGTGAGTTTACAAGGAGTGTTTGAGAGGTATATTATTGAAGGTCGAAGAGTTTGTTTAGTATTAATTTAATAAAACCAAAAGTGAATTCCATACTTTTTAGAATGTCAGGGTTAAAGAGATGTGTAAGTCAAGTGTCAATGCTATTGACTGGAAAGCCGATAAATTCATCGGAATCAGCATGGAGCGAAGAATTGCAAAAGTAAGTGTGCTTTAGTCAGCGATATAATTTTGCGTTGTAGTGGTTAAGCAAAGAAAGAGAAGCGGCCTCTAGAAAGGTGGGAAAATATTTGGCAACAAATGATTCTAGCGAATCATTGCTCCCGAAAGTTTCTTGGAATGCCTTGGCGATAGATAATGTTTTACAGACGACGCTGATTGCGTATCAAACAAACATTGAACTCAAATAAATCTTTAGTTTGCTTTTAACTGATTGAAAATCTCCAACCATTGATCCAAGATCTTAAATCATATTCACATGCTGTTTAATAATTTGTATTAATATATTAGTAGGTATCTTTTGTTTTGTCTTAAACAAGGTAACAGTCGCAGACAGTTTTAAAAACATTAACATGAGTGTTATTTGCCGATGAATAAATTGGTGTCTGGCAGTCAGAAAAGAAAAATCAGGAGCTGGCACCGAAAACTGAATCGAAGTACAGAATATCTTGACATAAAAAATATCCATTCAGTGATCATTTTGTTAAGGTGGATCCGCAGTAGTAGAACTTTTGCATCCTGACTAAGAGAGATTTATTAATGAATCTAATGAGTATAATTCTGTAAATACACATTTGTTATGGTCGCGAATCATATTTTGATCATGATACAACCACACTACTACACCACATCCACTGACCTGCAAATTGCAAAAAACGTAAGATAATTTGAATTCCGCGGACTTCCACTGCGAATTTACCTTAAATCCATGCACGATAATTTAATTAACTAAGAGTGAAATCTTCTCCAAAGAAACATGGTTTCTCGTCTGGATAATCCAATCCAGGCGACCTTCACATCGCTTGATGTCATCCGTCCGCAAAGTGAGCGCGCACAAGACTTTATATACTCCCACTCCACTCGCTAACACTCTTTAATTTAAAGGGTTAACGTTTTATAATATTATTAAAAAAACTCGCCTGTATCTTTTGCTTAAAAAATATTTTAATTTTGGTGTCCCTAAAGCTTCTAGAAATGAAAGATTTTGTACAAAATTATCGACGCACCACTAACAATTGTTTCAGATTTTAACAATAACAGAAACCATGTTACTGATAATATATTTATAATGGATGATCTAAGTATATGTTCGGTTGTGTCAGCTGTTAGCTTTACATTAATTCACAAAAGTCTACATCCCCACATTTAAAGTGAAATCTAGTTCCTAGAAATACCTGAGATCAACCCACACCTTAAACATAAAAATATATTATGCTATTTCTAGTTAATGTTGTTTTTAATAACATCTAAGCCACACGATTTTCGTGTCCTGCGGTTTACCTTAATAGATTTCTTGTAAATTGCTAATCGATTGTGAAAATCGAGAATTTGCCATGTATATAATTAAAGGCGTTTGAATAAGTAGTTGATCGGTAATACCACCGTAATCGGTACATTTAGCCGCGTCATTAATCAATTACACGGTAATTAATATATCATAAACAGCCTTAAATGGCATTCACTTGCGTATTATATGTGTCACAACTTTGATCAACATTATAGGATTACTAATGCTAACTCTTAGTTCAGTAATATCGACATAGTTGACGCCCATCTGATGTAAAATTTGTACTAACTTTTGAATGGTATATAATTACTGACAATGAAAACGTATAAGAATCTCGTTTTAGGTCCCGATCTCTGTACGTGCCTAACTCTCGTGGAAACAAGTTTTAATTTTATAGGTCGGATCCTTTCTAAAAACTTTATTGATTCTAATGCCTGTAACGTGAAGTTGAAAAATACAATTTTTGATAATATTACAAATGCAGGCGTTAGGTAAAGATGACATTAATTTCGAAATGGTTGCACTGTAAGTGTCTCATATAATTATAACCATAATGGTGTTGAAAGAAAGAGAAAAAATATTTTACGCTCTACCTGCAGTATCTGCGGTAATGGGGACGCATCCAGACGACGGTGTAATAATAAATTTTCAAGGTGGTCTTCAATAACCTATGTAAATGCGGCTGTGTCATAATTTGTTTTGCGTTAAAAGATAGCAAACACTTTTATGAACCAATATCTACAATCTTTTAATATCTTCTGATATATTACAAATTTTGCGAAACACCAAAATGTTTACCTGCACATAAGTTAATTCATTGTTAAAGTGTTGTGCTGATGTGTAACTTAGTCATATATTTTCCATTGTAAAGAGACTTTCGGTCATATACCTAACTTCATTACCAATAATAGTACCTAGCTCTGGTAATGGTTCCCTCATTAAAATAAATACTACATGTAAATAACAGCTCTTGGCGTAAATGGCGATATCAATTTTTAATTAAAGTATTTAATTAATAACACATGTAAACTGTTTTATAAAAATATAATTATATTAAAACACATAATACTGCCCCAGGCACCATGCAAAAATAACTTAGAGACAAAAATGAGGAAGCAAATTGACAGTATAAAAAGTAGATTGTATTTGTAAAACCAGACTGTGATACATAGATATTATTCCATGTTTAATGAGTAAATATATAGATGTTTTTATGATATAGATGATTTTAATGAATTTATTAATGAAGCTACCAATGTCGTGTGTCATCTAGTAGCACACTTGTAGAAAGTACGAATATGTTGCAGATAGCCATCTAATGTTTCATTAAACGGCTTTATTCACTTACTTCCATCAAACATTGAACTTGAATTCGATTAAGCAGTTATAACTACATATTATAAATTTGAAGTTTTAGTTTATTTATTTAACCGATAAAGCCCCAATGGCTCCGAATAGGAGCCCTCGCGGCGCGCGATTTGAAAGTAGTTATCGAATAAAAAAGTTTTTTTTGAGATTGAGAGATGACGTTATTCGGCCACGGGCCTGAGCGGTACTTCTTGCACACAATAAGGTACAATGGCGGACTTTAGTTTGCTATAATCATACGTTAGATTAGAAATTCCAGTTTTATCTTCTGGATTGGTTTGTCCTAGATTTGTTTGAGTCATTACATTGTTATGAAATTAAGTACTAAGGACTCATTTCGCATTATATAGAGCTTCGGTTTATTTTATAAGCTAAACTAATTTGTTATTTAATTGTATCTCTTCGTTGAACTGATTCTTACCCAGCCTAGTATATTTCAATTACCTCGATATATTCACATCGTGCAAAAACTGAATCGTTAAGCTAAGTATCATAGATGTGATGTATGGCAAGCATTTAGGTTCCCCGAGTAGCACTTATTCTTTGTATTGTATGAATATGTATAATTAATCTTACACGTGAGTACATTATAAAAATCGTGAGTACTTACGAGTTTGATATTATTATTTATGTTTTTATGATTATGAAGTCATTAAGACCAATTCAGTTGTAACAAAAACAGTGGATAATGGTCATAATGACAAAACAGTGGTAGATAACTATACTGCCGCGCTAACGAAGAATACAATAACTCGATTTTGGACGATTTTAAGTTATATATAGGTATATTCGGAATCAGCGAATTTAGCGAATTCCGAATATATATATAACTCAAAATCGTCCAAAATTGAGTTATTGTATTCTTCGTTAGCGCGGCAGTATAGTTCTGTATTGATTTATAATAACGATATTTTGCTGAAGCAAAATAATGTAAATATAATTATGTTTAAGAAAAAAATAAATGCATCTTTAATTTTTTAACTCTTTATAAAGCCTTTGTAAATTATATGTAGGTATATAAGTGTAGCTGAAAGAGAAAGATTAACGCATTTATATCATCTTAGTACGTTAGGTACGAATTGTAAAGTTTCCACAGTATCTACTTTACAAGCTTCTGATTCGCTTTTATCTTAATCCACAAACAAAGATAAAACAAATGAATTTCAGCACTTGCAAAGATAAAAGCTTGCTTTCCACAAAAGCTTTTAAAAGATTAATGAGAGTACTTACTCTGTACTGGTATTGTGACGGTCAGGATAAAAAATCTATGTCGAGTGGTGCGTAGGCCAGTGAGTCCCATAAAATCGGCCGTATTCATTATCTTGATGATATGTCTGGAAATAAGTGACGGGCTTATGGTGACACTATCAAATGGAGTATATTAATGTACTAGGTGGCACTCTGCATCCTAAGTGACATGGATTGATTCATTTACGTTTAGTTTAACCTTCTCGTCATACATCAGTGGCGATTGTGGCGAATCATTTTCATTTGTTTAATGAATTTCAATTTTATTAAAATGCGTAGACTGTCAATCAGGTGATGATTTAATTTGAATCAGTGTGCTTGAATGTGCTATTATGAAAACATTTGTGAATCGTTGTTATTGTTTTTGGATAGTGTTTGATTTGTAATATAAACCTTACATACTAGATTAATTTATGTTACTTCATAAAAAAGTGAACCATATTGATAGAAAATACAATGAAATTATCAAGAGTAAAAGAATTGTAGTTGGAACTGTAGTAGGCGCCTCACAAAGAATAATAAAGATAGTTAGTGAAATGTGAAGACAATGTGGGTCATTGTTTATTTTTTTATTCTCAGTTAGTTTTTAACATGGTCTGGCAGTTGGAGTATTTTCTGCGGCCTAGCCAAATGTATTTTCTTTGTTATTTTGGAGCTCCTTAAGTTCTGAGTTGAGTTGCACAACTACTGACAAATGCGTGCACTGACTGGACAGGTCCATATAATCTGTGTGGTTCTTCCATCAAAAGACCATTTCAGACAACAATCTACATGGTCTTCACATGATCTGACAAAAATTATGTCTGGACTTTAAAAGAGACTCTGACCTCTGTGTTTGTTTCGGCTTTTCTTCTCAGAGTAGTCAGATAGGAAACGCCGACCACATCTAGTTTAATAAAATATGGTTGACGTGTAAAAGTGTTTGTACAAACTTACTTACAGAAATAAAATCATGTTTCATTAATCATTTAGGTATCAATAAACATCCTTATAAGCAAAATGTAGACATCATTAACATTGATTTAAATTGTAATAGAAATATGACATGATAATAGTATGTGAACAATTATACCTTCATATTATTCTCTACACTTCCAGGTATATTTACATTAATATTATTTCTTTCATGTGCGTATTACTGGAAATACCACAACTTGATATTCTATGTCACTTTACGTGAGCCATTATAGTATCGATCAAAAATAATCCATTTACATAATTAATATTACACTTATGTAATCTAAACAATGTATGTACCTACCTTATGCATGGACTTAAAAAAAAACTAACCATATAATAAGTCACATAATAACACGGAATAGAGGACAATCAAATAAGAAAAAATTCTATAGCAAGCTCTTAGAGTATTTGCATTTCAAATACTCTAGAGCATAGTCATATATTATAGAATATACAATTTGATTTCCGAAAAATTCAGATAATTTGTGATCAACGCCTGCTCAATTCACTATCCCAAAAAGTCAAGGACACGGGTACAATGATTTCCACTTGATGGAGATTAATGTCATTAGCGTAAAAACCACAATCAAACCAACCATAACTCATCTGTATGTTTGTCCAATATTGACATATAATTTATTTGTAATCATCATTATGAATAAAGAATACAATATATTATGATAGGTTGTAATTAGATTAGATTTTTAGGAGATTCCTTTGAATTAGGCCAAAAAATCTCCATCGTTCATACTTCATTGAAGTATGGACGAAGTTTTCACTATAAAACATGTGACAAATAGATTATAACGTTCTCTTTTTTATTTTCAGATACCGTCAAGCCCGTTACGCAGCGAGACGCGTCCGAAAACGCGTCATCTTCAAACACGGTGACTGCAACGTCGTCCAATGGAACGTGGCCAAGCGCAGGCGCCGATACCTTCAGGACATCTTCACTACCCTCGTGGACGCGCAGTGGCGCTGGACGCTGCTCGTGTTCGCTCTATCCTTCATCCTCTCCTGGCTACTGTTCGCTCTCATCTGGTGGCTCATAATCTTTACCCACGGAGACCTCACCCCTCCACCGCCAAACGAAAACGTTACTACATTCATTCCCTGTCTCAACAATGTCAATACCTTCACCGGCTGCTTCCTCTTCTCCGTGGAAACACAACACACCATCGGCTATGGCTCCAGAACGACTAACGAGGAATGCCCCGAGGCTATCTTCGTCATGTGCTTACAGAGTATTGTGGGCGTCTTCATCCAGGCTTTCATGGTAAGATTTAAACTTTGTATATTTTTCTCCTCTCCCATCTTTCACTCGTTTAATTAGTAAAACAAACACGTGCCACGATGAGTGTTGAAAGACTACATACTTACTGTCAAAACAAATACCGTTTACTGGCAATAAATCACAATAACATTGAACTAGACTGCTATAAAAATAACGACCTATTTTTATGGTGCAATGCTGGCTTGCATCTCATTTAAACAAATATCTAATCAGAATTTTATACAGAGTGTTAATAAAAGGGGTTTGACCTCATCAAACCCTAAAAACCATCCGGCTCTAAAGCTAATATGATAATTTCATATTAAAATAAACTTGGAATCGAGCCAAATTTACTAACGCAACGTAGGTACTTATACGATCCAGCCAGATGTTCTCTTAAAAATCATTACAAAATTAAAAGATGGTTTTTATTATTAGGTGGCCGTTTACTGTAGCATCATAATTAAGACCTATCCACAGTTCTCGAACATGTATGTGCCAATATATCTGTATAGCATTGGCAATACGTAATCTTCAGGAAGTACTAGTCTGGAGGCGACCAAAACACATAAGTCTTGAACATGTGGTTTATCACATGCCGAACATTGCATCAACGCTGTTCTAATTTTAGGTGGGAATCGTGTTCGCAAAGATGTCTAGACCTAAAAAGCGAGCCCAGACCCTACTCTACTCCAGGAACGCTGTCATTTGCTTGCGCGATGGCCAGTTGTGTCTGATGTTCCGTGTCGGAGACATGAGGAAATCCCATATTGTTGAAGCGCATATAAGAGCTCAAATAATCCGCCGCAAGGTATATTATTTCGCCAAAAACGGAGACTGGTTAGTGATTGGGGACTTCAGTCAGCACGCCTAGTTACGTCTAACATGAGTTCACACTGACTCCTCTCTCTAACTTGCGGGGTGTCGAACTCTGGATATAAACACTCCAGAAATAAAGTCCAAGATGTGCTCTTCAGACTTCGATTCCCCAAGTTTTGGAATACGAATTTCAGAACTTTTCTCTCTTGTCCATAGGTGGGTCTTATATTCGCGAAGCTGGCGCGTTCAAAAAAGCGTAACACCACACTCCTGTTCTCGCGAAATGCGGTTATATGTCTGAGGGACGGGGAATATTGCCTTCTATTCCGTGTTGGAGATATCCGCAAGTCGCACATAGTGGAGGCCCACGTGCGCGCCCAGCTTATAAGGAAAAAGGTAACACTTAATACTTCCAATACGCTATTTGTAAAATGCATTAAGTGTTGCAACAACTGAATTATTTGCGCGTTTATTTTCGCATTCTATTGCTACCTTATATGACCCATCTATGGACGATACAGCATGATTTAATTTAATTTACGCTTTATTACACCGTTGACTGCTATTTGTATTATTTACCTGCACATTGCATAACTTTGGTTTCTATTTAAATGATGTATTTATACATCGATGAGTAGCTGCTTGAACTGACATTGAATAAATATTTATCGGAACTAGACTATTGGATCTTCCCATTAGTATGTATTTGTGTAAGCTATTCTATTACTGTTCCTGCGAACTGCTAAATATGTACCTATTCGATTAAAATGTTTTTAACCCGAATTCATATTTTAACTTGGCAAAACAATTGATTAGTAATTTAAATTACGTCAATTAAAATTAATTGCCAATTATTTAAAAATATTGATATAATTCAATTTGCTTTTACGTTTACTATGGCTAACGGAAAACCACTATCTATAGTAAACACGTGGTTATCCACAAGTATATACCTACGTACGTACATAATAATATTTAGCTTATTATGCGCAATGTTTACTTGCTGGAACAAATCAAAGTATTTTGATAAACTGACTCATAATACCCTAACCTGCAACAGTCAATTCAGGCAGCTACGGCTCATAATAATAAGTAAAGATTGATCTATTTATAACTTTCTCCCAGAATATGCAAATAAAGGAAACGTAAAGCATGTAAAATGTTAGCAAATAAATATTTCCATTTCCATGCCAACTGTGCTGGGAATTGAAGAAAAACGTAGTGAGTGAACTGACTATCATAATTACACGAGTACTAAGTTAAACAAACCAAAAATAATTAAATAATAGTTGTATTATTATTTTCAATAATAATAATTGATTATTGTTAATTATTATTGAGATAAAGTATCTAACAACAAATCGTGTAATATCTAAGTCCGAATGACATCGAATCTTCTATCATTTTGCTGCTTTTATATACAATTTCGATTTTGACATTTTGCTTATAAGGTTATATTGCAAAAATAACATAACACCATAACAAAATGTAACACTAAATAAACAGGGCACCGTTTTTGCAACACAACTTTATGAGCGATTAGATATGATTAAGACTTGAGTTATATGCATAACGAAAGCACGTAACAACAATTGTTATGGTAGCAATTATTTATATTACACCAGTAAGTAAATTCAAAATACCAAGAATAAATACTGCAGAAAATTGTACCTGACCTTAAAACTTCGTGCTTCCGTGATGCCCAAAAAGCATTCAAGAAAAAATCTAATAAATTGTTAACTTCCAAAACATAGATTACTAGAGAGGGTGAAATCCTGCCATTCTACCAGCAAGAGTTGAAGGTTGGAGCGGATGGAGAGGAAGACAGACTGATGTTCATATGGCCGATGACCATCGTGCACAAGATCAACGAGAAGTCGCCGCTGTACAACCTCTCCGCGTCAGATATGCTGAGGGAGAGATTTGAGATCGTTGTTATGTTGGGTAAGTTCAGACAAACTTCTTGTGCGTCAATAACCTCGTTCATCTATTTATTTCCGATGTCCCCACCGTGAATTAATCAGCATTCCAAAAAGTTACGTTCTTCCTTTACTATCCGCTAAGTGCAGGCCCTTAAAATGTGAACTTAAAAATGTGAAAGAGGTAGCATTATGTCATGCTTATACCTTCTCTTGTGTCGCTATTGAAGTACTGTTTAAGTTATGGACAGCCCTATCGTCACACGCAGAGGCTATTTTAATGTACCCTGCATCATGTACTATTGGCAAAACTTAAGCATGCTCACTTTAGAAAATATTTCTGCGGCAAGCGCAGCTAGTGACAAACCACACCCCTTCCTGGTTTCGTCCAATTAGAGACAATATGAATTTGTGTGAGTATAGGGCGTGTAACAAAAAATATAAATATGTGTGGTATGTTGGTTACTCACTGCACGAGCCGGTATTATTCGCGCGAGCCGAGGGCGAGCGAGCGCGATAAGGGAGTCGAGTGTGTGCGCGTTTCATACGACGGTTTTCAACTTGAGAGGAAAAAAAGAGACTGGTATTGTTATTAGTTTCGTACGCCGCTAGGTATTTCTCTCTAGATTTTGCAGGCAACAGGCTGTCACTAGCGTTTCGTGCCTAGATTAGTATTTCCGGGGGGTTAAATCTACGCGTTGCTCTTCGCTCTTCTTTCCTAATTGAAGTCAACATTTTTGATAATAATTAACCATACAATGAAAACGTTAACAAGTATTTCTGGAAAATACCGCGCTTGTTTTGTTTATCCCGCGCGCCGCAGGTGTAAATAAAGGCGCTGGAAAAACCGCTAAACAGCCTATATAAAAAATATAATAAACAAAATAATGTTTTGAATAAGCAAATTAAGGTTAATATGTAGTGAAAAATATATAATTTTATGAAATGATGATAATTTTGATGATTGATTTATAATCTGATGTAACGAATTTTCTTTTCTCAAAAATATTCATTGTTTTTGGACAAAAACTGCGTATATTGAAAAAAGAAATATAAAGTAAAAATACTTCTATATAATAAGCTGAATTTCTGAGTCACTTTACAAGCAAGTGTGTTGAAGAAATATTTCGTAATTTTTTGCGACCGTATTTTATGGCCGTTCTATAAAGCCGATCTATTGTTTAACCAGATGTTCTGACGTTCCCACTGAATAACAATGGTGCTTAGATAATGAACTTATTTTTATTGCAGTTGCAAAAGTTGCGACAGCAATAATAAAAAAATCTGATAACATTGTATAAACTGCGCCAAGTAATGGTTCAAATACTACTGTAAGTAATTTTGCTATTTTAATCAAAACAGCAATAAAAGAAAGAGATAGCAAATGACAATTTCTAACAAAACTACGTAACTTGCTTCGTTTTAGGGTTCCGTAGTCAACAAGGAACTCTTATAGTTTCGCCATGACCGTCTGTCTGTCTGTCTGTCCCCGGCTTAGCTCACAGACTCTTACTAGAAAGCTGTAATTTGGCAAAGTGGTAAACAAAAATGCTAAATAAAGTTTTTTTAGGGTACGCGTATAGCAATACCAATAATACATTTTCTAAACCAAACGGAAGATATTAGTACGAAATTACTTCTTGTCAACAATAACAATTCATAAAGCGCTCTCGCTGGCCGTGCCCATTAAAAAAATGTCTTACAAACAAGTGAGCATAGCACGCGCCTAGTGTGACTGTCACACACACTATACATAATTACATTAATACAAACACGGCTAAAATACGCTTCATGCATCCCATTGGCCAAAACGCTTGCATCGGGCGATCGAGTCGTGAGCCGTGCTATACGATTATCGCCTTAGAGGTGAGCATGCGGAAGATTGGCCGATAGTACCTGCTGAAAGAGTAGCGGAAATGATTGCAAATCGTATGTACTGGGTCTCCAACTTCTAAATAGAGTTCACGTACGTAGACTGTGAGCTATCTACTGATGTTGATTGTCAAGTATATGATATAGTGCTCTCGAACGGTGGAGCAAGCCAACATCTTATACGCGAATATTGCAATGTGTTTAATACCCGTCAACACAAGATAATTTTAGAAGAAACCTATCCGAACAAATCAGTAATAAATAATGTTCTTCTTAACAACACAAACAATAATAAAACTACAGTGTAAGATCAGACAGATACTTCGAAAACATTTTAAAATTCTGAAAAAACTATTAGAATTTAAAAATAGTTTCATCACCACGCCACTATTTTGACACTTTTATACAGTGTCTGGCTGCAATAGATTCTATTAAACATCAAACATTAATTGTTTCATAGAATGTATCTACACGTAATGACCACATGCTCTTGGCACATCTTTGACAGAAGTTTTGGTAGATTGCCCTGAACTTTACACATGATTCCATAATATATTATAATAATTGTAAGGTATATTTTGAGAGTCTATTATGTTTAGTGATACTAATGTGAAGAAAGATAGCATCGTTAGTCCATACAACAGTGTAGATTAAGCAGAAGATTTGTGTAATAGATTCTATTCTGGAATTATCTGTAGTCAATATTTCCATCTACATTATAAGGAATATTGTTTGAATGTTCTGAAGAGAAGATAGGGATAAACTTAGAATAAACAAAAACTGTATATGCTAATGTTAAACTGAATTCCCCATTAGTGACACAATCCGTAGAAAGGCTCCTAAGGACAGTGAGTCATGCCTGTATAAAGAATTAGATCCGATTTCGCCAGTTTACACAGAAATAGATACGGAATTATTGAACTAAAAATCTAAATCTTATCCTATTTATTCGCCATCTACAAAAAGCTGCATTTCCTTGTTTGGTCATATTTAATTGTATAAATAAACTTCATATAGCTGTTTTTACAATACAGTTCGTGAATTACGCGATAACTACACGTGACCACCATAAATATACTATTATCATTATTATCACTGCCAAATCATATTACCAATATAATCGGCCTTCAGATCACATGTGATGATTGTTGCTTTAATATCTAGAAGTCTCAAAAACCCGAGCTTATAGTATCGGCAGGTATATTTATCAACGACGAATTTATGACTGCATTGACAAACACTTATGTTCTGTCCGAGTTCTTCCGGGTCTTCAATAAGAAGCGTGTAACCAATTGTGGCAGCAGGATATACAACAAGATCCTCAAATATCACCACTTTTGGAGCTTTGAATGATTTTCTTCTTCGTTTCTTACCTTTTCTTTGTTTTGTAATCAATTCAACGCATCATCTTCTTGCCCTTGTTCTTTTTACTTGGGGTTAGCGCAACACCGATTTTCATTCTATGTCAGCCTCTATCATTCAATTATTTCGTTTAATATCATCCCTCTCACAATTCATCCATCTTTTCTTAGGTTTACCTCTCCCTCCATCAACATTTATATGTTTCACTCTTTTAGTTACATGAGTTACATCCCTTCTCATCGCCCATACAACAAACGATTTCCTTTCAATATTTCTGTAACTGGCGCCACTTTCAAACTTAGTCCACGTTTATTGATGATTTTTAATTTGTCTTATTTCAGAGGGCGTGATAGAGTCGACGGGTATGACCACCCAGGCGCGCAGCAGTTTCTTGCCATCTGAGATCCTGTGGGGCCACCGGTTCGAGACCATGGTCACGTTCAGGAAGGATACTGGTGAATATGAGGTATGTTTCCCTTATTATTCTTTTATTATCTTTATCTATAATATTCTTATTTTATCAAGTAATATGGAAATGATATTAGAATTTGGTTCGATTCTGTGTTGGTCTCAGTTACGGTCGTTTGCCCGAAGACTTTAAATTATATTATTCTAAAATGATCTAAGTAATTGACATAAGTGAACCACACTTAAAACTTTGATGAAATCACTCTAGATGTTTTTGACCCATGACCATACAGGAATCGCTGTAGATACAAGCACAATCAGGGGTGGAAATGTAAAATTTTTCCACGTCTAATATCAAACAAAAATGGTAAAAACTATGTCTACAAGTAATGTTTATTTACTATTGCAAATATTTATTTAGTTTAAGAAAATATTTACCTACTCACCAGGAAAACCCCGGCCAAACAGATACATACATTTATGTAAAGAATAATATAGTAGATATAATTTAAACTTCTAATATTATTATAGTAAATAAATGTAGTACATCGTATTGGATTACTGATTAACTGCTTACATGTTTAAAATAGTCGTTATTAATTATACATTGTACTGTATAAATGCCTCCGTATATAATTGCATTAATACGTAATTATTGCATCAATTATTACGTAGATTATTAAATTCACTACCTGGAACAACCATTGTATATAATTATACTATACGCGTCATACAATAAAGTGCAACGCCATAACTACTCATTCCTGAGTTATTTGTTAAATAATTTATTATTTAGTTTCATACCTATATAATCAAATTAGCTAAAGAAACTTTGCTATCAATATCAAAAGATGACAAAAGCTAAAATTAATTAATTTCATGATTTTTTGTAGGGTCATCGACCGCAGTTAACTAGCGAACCTCTGCAGACGTGATTGGTATCGATGCCTAAATACCATAAAAACAAAGGAAATTAGATTTTCTCAACTCATACTTCAAGTAACAATACTACCAGCAGGCTTAGCATGACGCTTTCTATTTCTTCGAAGAATAGACACGGCTTTTTCTATACAAAGTGACGTTTCGTTTCTGCATTTTTGACATCTCACCGTAGAAATCCTTCTACAATCTGTCATTTTGTCTATCGTTTCTAACGATCTTTGTCTAGATCCTTTTTTATTATTATTATTATTATTTATTTATTTCAACCAACTTAGGATCATAGTGTACAATTAAAATCAACAACACAATTAAAATCAATATCACAATTAAAATTAAGAAGAAAGATACCGTAGAAGGATTTCTACGGTGGGATGTTAAAAAAGGAGAAACGAAATGTCATTTTGTATAGAAAGAGGCGTGTCTTCGAAGAAATAGAAAGCGTCATGCTAAGCCTGCTGTTGTCATTGACCCAAAAAAAAACTGCAAATCTTTTTTATTTTATTTTATCGTGTTTTGATATCGATACCCATCACGCCAGCAGAGTTTTGCTAGCTAATTTAAATTGACCCCGTATTTACATAAGGTTATAAAATGTTTTGTTAACAAGACCTACATTACACAGCTACCTATAGGCAAAGATTACTCTATAGGCAAAGCATATATTGCAGATATCTCTTCCTTAACTACGTTTAAGTTTGTCTTAACTTTAAGGCGCCGACAAGACCCAATTGACCAAAATAGGCTTCTCTTAAGAAAAAAAATTGCTAAATCTGTATAGTTTGTGGTAGCGGAAAAAATATATGTTAATTTTGAACATATTTTCCAGAACTTGGTTGTTACCAAAACACGTTTTGAAAAAAAATCTCGATACAAACTAACCTCTTATCTTGAGTTCTAATCCAAAATATCTGCATTAAATATCATCATATGTACGTAACGTATTTAATTAATAACAAGAACGTCTTATTTGAATGCAGAACTTGGTAGTTTTTTATTTTCGATTACTTAACTAAATTTTGAGTAAATTAATAATTGCTTCATATTTTGCAATAAATTACAAGCGTTGTGTCATCGCGCTTCTCTTTCTTTTCTATGCAATCTGACAGTGACCGCGGTTTAGGTGTTGTCAGCGTCTTAAGCAAGGCTTATAATTACTTATAAGCCTAGCTTACACCATTACACTTGTCTTGCTTGCCTCCATTTACACTATGCAAGTTTTTTACCTTTGGCATACAATACAATTGAAGCAACAAATCTCTTGCATCGTCTATTAAAAATACTACGTAATAAAAGAAAATTGCAGTGTTTATCACTGCAAATTTTTTTGTTGCGTTAACTTGTGGTATACATAATCAGCCTATAATGTTCCCACTGCTGGGAGACAGGCCTCCGCTCTGTGAGAGGGAGTGGGCCGTAATCCACCACGCGGGCCCAGTGCGGGTTTGGTAGATGTCTAGGATTTGAGAGCAGTGGTGATGAAATAATTTACACAAGTAAAGCGCCTGTCTGGGTTCCAAACTACGACCTACAGCTCGTTAGTCGCGACTGTTACCACTGGGCCACAGCTGCTCTCAACTTGTGGTATGCCACAGGCAAGTTAATTACTCGGTGTAAATCAGTGTTAAGGCGGGTTATATATATAACAAAGGACCAAAACCGGAAAAAATCTAAGCCGGATTCACCATGACCTTAACATGACGTAAATGGCAAAACAAAACAATTATCCAATCATTTACTTCCGAGGTTATCGACATACAACAATAGCTGGAAACAATAATATTTTGGTAATCTTGTGACCTTATTTGCTTCAATATTTCAATACTTGTTAGTGTTAACCGCCCAGCAAATATGAATAAAATGTAAACAGAAATCAATTCCACGTATTCTATTTTGGGCCAACAGCTTTGATGATAAAAAAATATGTTTGTGCAAAAAATTGTTTATTAATTTTTTAATCAATCATTCAAAATAAATGGCTGTTGATAGATGAAAGTGAATATTCAATTCATTTGTTTTCGTGCAGTATTTTCACAGTTGTATCATAATCGGTGTTTGTATAAATATTTTTCATGATTTCTGAAAAAAGTTGCGTGTATGGCAAAACTCTAGAAGAACGTCACAAGATTTTATGGGTTTTATTCATTTTGGAAAAGCTACTTAAGTTGTTTTTAATAATGACCGTGCGTGATTCCGTTAGTCATGCAAAAACCCAAATTTTCGATAACTCTAAAAGTAGGTATGTGCAAAATACACAATTGTGACCTCTATACAAAGAATAGTTTCTTCAGGAAAATGTTGGATCACGTGGAATAGGTATAGGGACCTACTTAGATATAAAACCAACTGTCAAGTTCTTTTCGTATTGACGTTATTCTACGTGTTTTGTTCGTTATTCACATTTCTTTTGTTAATACGCACTGGCTTTGGTAGCACCAAGTATTACTAGAATTATTAAGGCATACCTTACTTACTTACAAATAATAAACGTAATTATTATGAATATTTATAAGTACAGTCAGCGTCAAAAATATCGGGACGAACCGAGTGTTCAAAATTATCTCAACAACTAAGAAAGTTAAACTTTATCTCGATTTGACAAAATTCTTGTCAGAATGACAGTTGTCGTGAACATTCTTCATTTTGAAACAGCTCTTGTGTCATTGAGTTAATGGTGCCGATTCCTTTGTTCACAAACTAAACTAAATTTAAGTTCAGTGCATCTTTTTCTTTCTATTTCATTAAGAAAAGGACAGAAGATACATTTTAGTTTAGTCCTGTCAAATTAATCAGCGCCTGTCACTATTCCATACAAGTTTAGACGTGATTAAAAACTTGCCTACTAAAATTACGTCAATTTACGTCAACCGCTGATTAATTTGACAGGACTAAACTAAAATGTATCTTCTGTCCTTTTCTTATTGAAAGAGAAAGAAAAAGATGCACTGAACTTAAATTTAGTTCAGTTTGTGAACAAGGGAATCGGCGCCATTATTTAATTTTCATAGTTGTTTAGATCCTTTTGAACAGTCTGTTCGCCCCGATATTGTTGACGCTGACTGTACCTCATATTTATTTGTCGTGGTATTTCCTTATTAGATATTTTTCGTAGTTTTCCTTAGGTATTGAAAATGTATTATTAATAAACCTACCTAACACGAGGGCAATAATTATATTGAAGTAAAATTACATAGGACACGACAAAACCTCAGCCAAGTTCGACAATTGCGATAGTGTAAAATAAACAAATTTCGTTCATTTAACTGTCATATTTAAAATATGTTACTTTCTTCTTTTTCAGGTTGATTATACCAGATTCAACAACACGTATGAAGTGGACACTCCTCTGTGTTCTTCGAAGCAATTAGACGAGTTAAGAGCTACAGTTTCGACCTCACAAAAATTAGGTATGGATCATTATTATCAAACAAATATATAAGAAAATTCATTGCCAAAATAATTAAAATAAAAACCAGCTTTGCGATTAGTTGCCATGCAGCGTTTTATGTTATTATCAAAATCTTTGTTATAAAAATACCAAAACTCGTTAAAGTGGACCTCATTTTTTAATAAGTTGTATATATTATATTACAACTGTTAACTGATTAATAAGCAAGCAAACGTGATAATTATAGATATCTAACGGAGATATCGTTAGAGACACCTATAATTATCACGTTTTAAAAGTTCGTCGTAAATGAGCTGCTCAGCTAAATTTTCACGCCTTATTTTTCCAGATCGTATGTTAGGCACCATCCCGAAGACGTTCTCGGCTGACACTCTAGACCTCAGTTCCGTCGACTCCATATCCTTAGATGAACACATTGAAATCAAGATCCCCGAAGCAAGAGCCAGGGAGAACAGATTAATGGCCCAAAACAACTTCGTCCACCATATCAACGAGAAATCAAGAATTCCAAGCCACACGCACTTAGCTGTTGAAAATGGCCTAGAGCAACAGCAACATAGAAATCATAATCCGACGGAATACAAACATCCTCCAGAAGTAAAGGAACACATGCATAGAAGCCATAGTCACGCTAGTATAAAGAAGGTTCATGGATTGACCCCGAATGGCATCGGCCATGTGGGCAACGGTCACCATGAGCACAGGCATGATGAGCATAACAAAATAAGAAAGTGAGTGTCCTCAGATTGTTTTACATATTTAGTTTTAAGTGCAAACGGATAAGAAGTGGGCGGGCGACAAAGTCTTCCTCACCTAATAACAACATATTGTGATGATCGCCAGTCTATGCATATGCTATGATAAGTGATGACGTCAATATTGCAACTCTTTATATTTCGATGTAAAGCGCAAAAAAAAGTCCTTGATTTACCAATATAATATTTTGCACCCATGTGTGGGTGCTACGCACTTGTTCGAGTCGGCACGGCCGGTGGCAATGTTATGTTATGTTCGATATTTCCGCCTGGCAGCAAACTTGCCAGCAGCACGCCTACCCATGATGGCTATGAGTTATACATGTTTCAATGCTCTCTTCAGTTTCTTTAACCCTATTTCTCATGTCTTCCAGATCCCCAAGTGAGACCTACATAACAAACAAGCCGCAAGTGATCCCCATCCTGGTGACGTCACCGGCGCCCGAGCCCGCCTGAGGGCGCGCCCGCACCCGCACCGCCGCGCCTGAGGAAGCCCCACCTTCTCGCCCCATACCGAGAGCATCGAGAATATACAACAACATATTGATGAAGATTAGGAAATTCATGGTAGAAAATGGTCTGAAGTTTATACGAAGGATTTGGAATAGATCTAAATATTTAAGGGAACTTTTAAGTGATCCTTGAAAAATTTGTAGTTCGGGTTCTACCTGCATATGTCGAGCTCGACCAAGAAGAAAAAGAGCGCTTTCCAATGCAATTTTCAAAGTATTTTGTAAAAGACTGTGATTAACATTTGTCGTCTTCGAACCAGTGTTCAAAATTATTTAATAAATATTAGGTTACCCAACAATTGTTGATGGTCAATAATAGTAGTATCGAATATTTAAAGTATTTATTGCTTTTGAGGTACTTATTCATATACAAAGTTGTTTTACAATTATTGGTACTTAGTGCTAAAATAATAACTAAGACTTCTAGTGTGTGCCAAGATTTTATAATTAGACAGATATATTTTGTAACAGACAACAATTTTCTCCTTTAGCGTCTTCTTCATCAAACATCGATGTACCAGATAGGGTTGTATTTAGACCAAGTATTTATTTAGATAATTTAGTGGACGTAGAGCGTAGACTAAACTTATAGAAGTTAAATGACATGAAGCTTTAAAAAAAATCTTTAGTGTCATGTCTCTGCAGTTTGTGTGTATGATTACGAAAACGTAGGAGTTATACTTGTTCTATCGACAGTTAAACTAGAGATGGAATTAGAGTTATTTATAAGAAATATTTATATTTTCAATTCGAATTTAATTCAAAATTTTGATATTAAAACGGCCCCTGTTCAGACTAAAATCATTGTCCAGTATACCACTGTATGACCAAATTCCAAAGAGAATGTAAGAAATTCTAGCATGAGCTTTCGGATTAAATCCAAAAACTATTGAATAGTGCAAAATAATATTCTTAAGTATTTAATTGTATCCAGCTACCTACGTAACGAGTTGTGAATGTATAAGTAGCTTACTATCTAACGCTTTTTATACATTAAAATATTGTACAAAGTACTGTTATGTGTACAACAAATATGTGATATATTTGGATACTTAAATTATTCGGACAAAAGTACTTAGAACTTGGCTGTGCACTGCCATGCGCGGTTCACTTTGTTATCGACACATTTTCCTAGTGTAACTAGACTAGCTAATTTAAAATATAAGTGTTAGTACTACTAATGCTTGCAATATGTACTGATTATAATATTTAATTATTATAAAAAGATAATAACAAGAGTTGTTTCTTCATTTCATTCGTAGTATTATTGTATCATTGAGATGTTATGAAATTCAGGGGCCTGGAGTGGCGCGGGCGCCGCTGCCTTTTTTTAATAAATTAGCCCAAAGCTTTGTCTTTTGCTGATAGAATATATCAGGTCAAACAAATATAGTTGCTAGTTTATAATCAACACGAGTTTTATTTCCCCCTCTCTACATCTTGTTATTAATAATACCCAATAATTAGTATTGGCATTTTACAATATTTTCCGCATCGACATATTTCTGAAGATCGGAATCATGCACTACTGGCGTGATACCAGTAATGCATACATAACCTTGAAATATTTACAAAGTATTTTGCAACGCTACTCGACAACAGATGGCGCTGTATTCAATTCAATTTCATCATTTATTGGCAGTGACAATAATAGCTTATCTTGATCATTGTCTTATTAGCATAATAACACATTTCAAATTTATTTGAAAAAAAAACATTGTCTTTTCACATTAAATAAAACATTTCCACAATAGGAACAATATTTAAACTTACATAGTAGGTTACCCACTTGCATATAATAACAGTCTAGATATTTCCTAGGTGGCGACTACTACACCTAATATTTATAAAAGCTATATATTCACATTGATATCGATACTAATACTGAAACACATTTGCAAAATTTGCACAGCATGTGGAACATCGAACATTCTCATCTCGTTGGAGATAAGCATAGATTGATCGATCGAAAGCTGGATCGATTTAGCATAGATACGAAATTACATATATATTACTCAATACACTTCACACATTTTCTTAAATTTTTTTGCAGCGCCTGTTTGTTGTTTCATCTTCGCTTGACGACGAAGACTCTTCCGTGGGACTACTGAAGTAGTTAGGAGGGTATTTGATGGATGATGGTCGTCTTGTAAGACTAGCCCGTCGTATAGCATCAGCTACTAGCCGGTCCGCTATATTGGCGAGAGGCGAACTTGCGGCTAGAGACGGCAAGATAGCAGAGTTGATAGATTCCCGAAGAGTTACTTCACCAGGTAATGGAGAACTGGCTGCCATGTAACCTGAAACAGAGAAAAATAATTCATTAAAAAAATAGGTAAAATCATTAGGTCCGATTTAATGAAAAAGTTTTACATGCATAGACAGAAGAAGAAGAAAAAAAATAATGAAGAAGGTAGACGACAGGATGCCAAAAGTAGGGTTTGAAGAAACCCAGAATTTGTGATACTACTGAGCTGAGAGAAGTCTATTTGATGTTCAGTCGTGAAATATTATTACAACGATACCAATATTTAAAAAAGTCACATTTCTTTAAAATAAAATTGAATTAGCCACATGCTAAGCACAATGCAAGGGTAATATGAGTAGATATTGAAGGTGTTCCCAGAATCTTATCGAATAGTCCAAAGTCCTTGTGTCAAAGATAGGACAAGTCTATTGAAAGACGGATTACCTGGCACCGCTTTATAGGGTTCCGTAGTCAACAAGGAAACCTTATAGTTTTTCCATTTCCGTCTGTCTGTCTGTTCCCTCCTGGCTTAGCTCAGAGACTCTTAGTACTAGAAAACTGTAATTTCGCATGGGTATACATATTAATTACGCCGATGAAAAGGTAAAAAAAATCATGAAAAAAAAATTTTTAGGGTACCTCCCTTGTACGTAAAGTGGGGATGATTTTTTTTCTCGTCTATCCATTGGCCCACGCCAAGGGATCGTAGCATTGGATAGGCTGTTCAAAAATATTGCGGAGTCTGTCAACACCATTTTTCGATTCAGGGATCCGTTTGCGTAATATTAAGCTTTAAAGTGCCAATTTTTATTAGAGTTAAGTTTCCTCCTCCCCCTGCCGACTAAATGTTTGTTTTTGAATATGTGAAAAGTTTAATGGCAGTAGTATATGCAACGAAATTAAAAGGAAAACTATCACAGCTATGAAGGCTTTACAAGTTAACGAGTAATAGTCGACCAACTTACATTTGCAGTTGGAGAATTGACCTATATCGATGTATGGGAGAACATGTTTTTCAACTACAACTAACGTTGTAGTTGATTGTCGTTGTAGTTGTTGTTGTTGTTTTTCAACTACAACTAACGTTGTAGTTGAAAAACATGTTCTCCGTTTTTTTTTTCTAATTTGTTTCTGGGAAAAATTCATACCACCTACGGAACCTTTCATTATGCGTGGTCCGACACGCACTTGGCCGGTTTTTCTTAGCTTACATTATAGGTACCTATAATGTAAACAATATTTTCACATCTTTTTCTTAAAGGGCGGAAATGATGTTGTAGTTCTAATAGATCGTGAAAATGTATCTGGATCGTTCGTTATATTTACTGTTTTACGTATGGTATCCAGAGTTCATTTCAACTAATTTTAGTGACAAAATAATAGATATGATCCTAACTAATATTATAAATTGGAAAGTTAGTTTGTTTGTCACACTTTCACGCTAAAGCGGCTAAACAGATTTGGATAAAATATGAATTTGGAGATACTCAAAAAAAATTGGTACTTACGAGTATGTCATGTTTGAGTGTCTGCCATAATAGGATGTACCTAACAGCCCATTCATGATTGTTACATTTGAGCCTTTAATTACCAATTAGAGCATGTGATTCAAGTGTTCTGACTTCGTGTGTTTTCAATGTTTCAATGAAATAATAGCATTTTACTCGCATTTAGATACTGCGGCTGTATCAGTGTACCTATTATCTTATGGGTGTAATTCGGGATGCTATGATCTTCCTCATAAATCAAACCAGTAGATAAGTAACGTGAAAGGAGACTTAAAAGATCAAGTTAATTAGCGGCAAGATTGACTCATCACGGTTCTATTTTAAATCGGTACCACCGATCAATAAACGCGTCATCAAACATCGGGAAGTTCTGGGAAACCTTCGATCTGGCTCTCATCAGTTGCATATATTTACTTAAGTAGACTACATATAAAATGAAACGTGCTGTCAATTAGTGATTTCGTGAAATTATAAGAGTTTTCAGGGTACATTTTCAAGGACAGACTTTACCTGGATCACAGAAGGTTCGACGTCACAGTTTGCTGACATCACAACATAATTTCAACGCACAAACATACAGATAAGCAGACGGTAATCTTTACTAAAACGACACTCGACAAACACAGTGAGCCTTCAAGAACTAATCTTCTATCACTCTATGCGTAATCGTTGAAAAATTGGTGTAAAAAGAAAACTAGATGATAAGGTATATGTTGGTTTAAAATTATGTTGAAAACTTGATTATTTTATTCATAGAAGCGTCGGAGAACTGGCATGTAAATCGTCACAACAAATATTTTCCATAGATGTGGCTTAAAGATCTAAACAATGAAGAATAAAACCATTGAGGCTATACGGCTACAGGTAGTTGTGTTGGTCGGGAGAAGTACCTGCCTAAGTGGTGTAACCCAACTTGGAAGATAGGATATCTATTTTTTTATAAACTGAGCTGAAATAAATCAGCTTTATGTAGCTATGGCATCAACCATCATTTAGGCTTAGTTGATTCAATTATTGGGAGGAAAGGTTATTTCTTAATCCAACCGGGAAGTATGAGGCACTCCCAAGTCAAGGCAAGTCATGTGTCTTCACATTGCGTTTAAACGAGACAGTTTGCACAGAGCGCTGGAATTTATAAGGTATCATAAATCAAACACAAATCAACGTCACAACATAAATAATTATTCATTCATTATTTACATAAAACAACACAGAACGTGACAAAACATGCGTATAGTTTGTAACTATTATATACTTAGATATATACTCGTATTGAACAACGAATTACAATATCAATATCTTTCTTTACACGACGCTCTTTGACGCGCAGCATGGCTTAAAGATGCATTCGACTATCCTTAAAAAGATTCATGTAATTGGGGCCTACTTATCACATTGTAGGTACACCTTGAAGCAGTGAATTACATTTAACCTTATAACTAATTTAATAAAATAAAATAATATTAATAAAATAATAAAATTGCACTTTTTACAACTGGAATGTTTCAATAAAAGACGAATGAACAACCTGTGAGAACTCTACTGTTGTTTATTAATTTTGTTTATTTATCTTAAAGCTGACTAGTGGCACTGGGTTATTTGTAAAACATTTTAAACGACGTTTTTTACTTAACACAGCATTAATCTTACCAGATCTTTGTTTTCATGATTCTAGATCATACTTATTGTACGAAACATAACAATCTCTTATATTATAATACCCAACATCATTTTCTTGATGGACTAATTCAGATCATAACTTGGTAACACTTAGTTATAATCGAGTCCTTATTACTTAGACCAAACAACGCCTGCTTTCAGATATTCAAAACTCTATCATTACTTAATTGTAATCTTAGACATAATAAAAATACTCCCGAACAAAATAATGTTTCGTTTCTCGATTGATTTCGACAATGACTGATACATAATAGGCTACTACGTCGCGTAGCAAGACATCTCACGCTTCTAAATTCAAACGTAACGCTACAACGTGGTATCTTTGGGGGCTATTACGTATCTCAACAGGATTTCTTGATTTTTCCTTTACATAATAGCTATGTTTAACTTAATTAAAGGGTGACAGTAAAGTCGCCGTCGGTCTCCTCGGCTTTTGGCTCGTGTGGCTCGCGTTCAGGCATCTTCAGCATCAGGTGGTGGTCCCCGCTTTCTGTGCGACATCACAAACACAGGCACAGTTACATACACATACATAAAAACATACTCTAGTGTGCTGTAGGACATACTAGTGCAGACATTTATGTATAAGTAAGATTAGGGGGCACCTATGTATAAAATACATAGAGCTCAGACTTTTTTAGTTTTGTAAAAGTAAAACAAAAGTACAACTGGACTGACCAGGACTGACTCTCTGTTTGAGGACTGAGTAAGAGACTGTCTAAAAACTGAATTGTATGTGAAAATTGAATGTGGCAGTTTTAGTTCTCTCTCATTATTTCATATTAGTTATAAGTTTTTTGGAGTAATATGCTTCTTTATATGTTCTAGAATTGATTTGCTTCGTAGATATATGCATCTTGTAGTTCAAGGTATTTTAATAGCCATCCTGATAATAAATATGTCAATATTTTCCTTAAATATTTGACACTTAACCTAGTTAAAAATTGTACGAAACTACACCAGACGAGGTAAAATTCCTTTTAAGGTCAGGCATGAATGTTTTTGTTGATAAGGTAAGCAAACAGAGACACGTACATCGTATCAATCTTTGCACATCATGATAGTTACAATTTTACACTAAATGAGTAAAAGAAGGAAATTATCTGTTACGTACATAATTGTTAATCACAATAGGAGCAGTTTAAAAATATGATTAAAAATAAAAATAAGAAGACAATAATGACTTATTAGAAGACAGATATAAATATTAGAGAGTGCAGTGACATATTCTATTAGTAAAGTATGATCAATGTTTTCCTAGGTACATTTTTAAATAACGGTTTTACCTAACCACAAGAATTAAGAAGCATTATCCTGATTAACTATTATTTACATACATAATGCCAGAAATGAGTACTTAGTGATATCAAGCAAGACCGCAGCTTTAAAGTCGTTGGCACAAAAGATAAATAATAACTCGTTCAACGACGTATCTACGAGTACGAGTACATCACAGAAATATTAAGTGTAATGTAACACTACAAACTTACTAATAAAACCGTCAAAAAAGATTTTAAATTGAAAATAGAAGCTTAAACTAGCGATGGCGGCCATCTTGCCATGATTCAAATTGTCCGTTCCAAATGACAGGCGACCGTTGAACCGATCGTCTTAAATGATCGACAAAACAAATGTATCCTGTATTAAAAGGGGCAACAAATTGGCAAAATGGTACATCCTGCTGAGATTTGATAATATTGTTCCGACGGATCACGGTCGTGGTGATGGGTGTAGGAAAAGCAAAGGAGATCCAAAGACCTTCGCACAAATAACAGTTGGGCTGATAGAGGCGACAATGCTAAGGGGCGATGAATTGTTCATATTATTGCATCCGACAAAGATCGCAATTGTTGCTCCTTGCTTCCGCCTGTTCTAAAAATTGCCTTGTCAAGATTAATTTGTAAACAATATTCTAAATTGCCATTCTAAAACTTAGTAAAATCTCTATAGGCATTGAAATATATACTATTTTCCAAACGAATAATGAACACACTCAGTATTTGTACGTGATTCATAAAGCTTCCTATTGAGCGCTTATTGACAATTGGGTATTCCTATTAAATGAAGAATAATGACGTCAAAATGCAAATGATGGGGTTATAGCACCTATTTAAAAGTTTATTAGCGTTATGTGTGAGCACACAATTGTGTTAAAACACGTACGAAGCAAGTAATTTAAGTAAATGATACTCAGAATAAATGTTCACACGTTTAGTGCTAACTAGTAACTTGTGATCTTATTTGCTGTTGCTAATTAAAATAACTACCTTCGCACAAGCTACTCAGACGTTAATGTAAACTAAAGATAGAGGGCAAAAGAACTAGAGGCCGAAGCCCAAAACGGTGGTCGGATAAAAAATCTGAGCAACTGGAGGCGCCGCACTCCACCAGGCCACCGATTGTAACAGATGTCGAAAGACTGTTGCCAATTTGAAACGGAGTCATGATTCTCAGTAGTGAGAGAACGATTGATAAGAGAGAGAAGAGGGAATATAAAGTAGTAAAATACCCCGCTTTTTCCAATTTTTCAGGCATACCTTTGACTAAGCGGAATATCTCTCAAGAGGTGTTTACTGGGATATATCCTTCAAAAATCATATTGCTTTTGACACAAAAAACTAGTTACTACAACTTTTCAACCGCCTACAACAGTTCTACACTGACGCATAAAGTGCTCATGCACATAAAATTAAACGAAGCTGAAACATATATTTACCATATTTGTCACATGACTCAATAAATACAATCACATACTTATTCACACCTGAAGTAAACTTACATACAAACGTCAGTAAGTCGTATTACGTACATACAAGCTGTTAGCTACGTAGGCATCTATGCGATATGCACATAGTATTTTAATATATCTCTATTGTGTCTAGATATGTGACACGCTTCATAAGAGATCACGAGAACTTACGAGGCATGAATAATAACTTTATTAGAATAATATCATTGAAATAAATTCACTTTTGCAGGACGGAAGTACACATTGTAAACTGAATTGCCTGAAAACTTTTACGATATTTCGATAATCTAAGCGAATATATTATGTATCGGTTATGTTTTCTTTGAATATAAAGATATCTACGAAAATATATCTTAGATATCAGATTTAGTAACTAATTAATTTCCTCGATGTTTTCTTTTTCATATCTTGTTTATACCTTGTTATTATGAATGAATGAATAAGGAAGAAATTGAAGATATGAAATGAGTAAAAAACAATACCAAACATATGTATGTATACATCGTAAATGGGTTTAGAAAACTATGAAGTATGCAAACAAACCCTTTTAACAATAAATTAGACATTATCTTGAGAAGACGAGAGCTGTCTGTTGACCCCAGATAAACAATAATATTGCAAATATAGCATATCTCACATTATATCTCGCGGAACGGAAATATTGTAAGAACAAGAAATTTGTATATAAATACTATTTGCTTTACTTATGTAAGTACCAACTTATTGTATGATTTATTGGAATTATTGTTTAAATATGAACTACATTATGTAGGTTAATTGTATGTTGCCAAACAAATGACGGTTCTCACAATGATTGATAATAGAGATGATACAGGAACATACTTTAACACATCAGAATTATAGGAATATCTATTAGATTAATAGTTCACTTGCAAAAATGTATGTTCAATAGAGGACTCATTTTTTGGCTGGGAAATTATCAAATAACTTCTCCCGCTCTGGGCGGAGCGGGAGGGTGTGTCAATCTATTCGTTCGTTCGTGTGAAAATCTATTCGTTCAATAGTTCACTTGCAAACACGTATGATCACTAAAGGACTCGTGATAACCCGTACTAATACATAAACCTTATCTTGAAAGAATTATAAATTCGTCTACACTAAAACATGAATGAATATGCATTGTCTCTAGATTTTCCTGTTATGTAAGAACAAAGAAAAGCGTTAGTTAACATGGGGTACATATACCCAGCGACCACCACCAAATCTAACACCAGACTTAAGTCGAAAAAGGAACTCACCGATCGATCTACGATCACCCTGACTGCCGTAGAACTCGTCCAGCTCCTTGGCGGAGCACAGCGGCGTATCTACTTGCACGGTCTCCTCAAACTTGGAGTAATCCACCTCGTACCCCTGACGCTCACGATTGTACGTCACCAACGGGACAAACCTGTGTCCCCACATTATTTCACTAGTCGTATAACTGGAGCGAGCCTGAGTCGTCTGACCTGTAGATTCTATCGTTCCCTCCAAAATAACCACAATTTCGAATCGCTCTTGCAACACATCGGCCGCGGACACTCCGTAGAACGGACTGTCGGCATTTATCTTATGCACCATCGTTATCGGCCAAATGAAGAACAAGTTACTGTCACAGCCATCTGCGTTTAACTCCAGTTCCGTCTGGTAATGAGACAGTACTTCACCTTCCTTAGTCGTTCTAGATCGTATCAACTGAGCCCGCACACTGGCTCCTATAATATGTGACTTTCTCAAGTCGCCCACTCTGAACATCAAGCTCAGCTCGCCGTCTCTTTGGCACACGACGGTGTACTTGGAGAACAGAAGCGTCTGCGTTCTGTGTTTGGGGCGCGTCATTTTTGCGAACACTATGCCGACCATGAAGGCTTGAATCATCACACCTACAATACTTTGTAAACACATAATAAATATCGCTTCAGGGCATTCCTCCGTCGTCGTACGCGAACCGTAACCGATCGTGTGCTGTGTCTCAATACTGAACAGGAAGCACGAGGTAAAGTCGTTAATGTTGAACACGCACGGTTTCCAGTTAGACGCTTCTTGCATGGGCGGCAGATGGTCCAACTCTAGGTCTCCGTGTGTGAATGATATCAACCACCAGATCAATGCGAATCCAAGCCAGGATAAGATGAAGGAGAGTGTAAATACTAGCAGTGTCCATCTCCATTGTGCGTCCACGAGGGTCGTGAACATATCCTGAAGGAATCTCAGCCGCCGCTGCGAGATCTTTGACTTGAGAATGTTGCACTCTCCATTTTTGAGAATTGCTCGTCGCCTCGTCCTCCTTGTTGTACCATGTCTATGAGATCGGCTCCTAAAACCAAACACGAACACATTAATATGTTTATTTACGTTACACTTCAATGAGTCTAGTTATCTATCTACCCGCTACAGTTCTGGAAGTGTGAATGTCTTGTTCACGCTTGCATCGCTTCGTTGCGACGGCTACGACCTTCATCAATGTTAATATCGGTAATATGCTGCTATTAACATAGAGAATAGGCTTTCTAATTAACATAAACGTTTCTTATAATCACGACATTAAACAAAAAGAGGACATTTGGACGCATATAAACGGACAAAAGCGACACAGTATGGGATGGTATCTGTCGGAGACGGCACGGGGTGGCGGGCGTCGACGAACCTCTTGCTGCCTGTGGTGGGGTAGTAGACGCCGGGTGAGAGGTTGCCGTTGGCCGGTACGGGCTTCACTTTGAGCCACTCGTCGGGCAGCAGCTGCGACTCCTCACGGCTGGCGGGGGACTCCGGGTCGGCGTGCATGGCTGGGCGGCTAGCGTGCGCTCGAGTCACTGGCAGCGGAACGTGTGCGCCACCATCCCTCAGTGGGCAGCCTCCTGAAGCATCGCGCGCGATAATGTCTCGATCACGACTGACTCTCTCGTGCCCGCCCGCACAAACGACGCGCTAAACGTTGTATAATTGTATCGCGAGATTCTATAACGGAAATTATCAGCTCGCTACGGAAAACAAATTTTAGTTAGTGCCTGCGTTGACGTTATCAGACCTACAGGGTGATATCTTGATACATGAAATTTGCTACTTGTCTGAATGGCACAGCTACAACTCTTTATCAAAATAATGAATTTGAAATTGTTCGCGCTATTTTGACTGTCTCAGCTTCAGTAACTCTGATATCTAGAACATCATTATCACTGTATTTCCTTTTATATAGTGGGACAGTTTATGATATAAGATTACGAGATTGTGACATAAAATAATGAATTCCAAACAGAGCGCAAGCCACTGAAAGTGGTTATTAGCGTCATTAGAGATGCGCAGGCGACAAGTTAATATTTACTGTTAATAATAATTATTTATGTCCATTTGTTCGTCACTCGTTTGCATGGTCACCACATCATTTAATATTTTATTTCAATATTTTCGATCGGTTCTTGTTGCATGGGTTCACGAAAGAAACAATATAACAAGTCCTTTCTGCATTAGTTAACAACTATTATATAGACTTTTTCAAGATTTTGCTGAAGTTTTCTAACTTATTTTCATTGTCTCATATATTTTAACTGCATATAGGTAAAACGAATTGGGTCGTCAGAAGCTCGAAAGTTTGACAACCAGTCTTACCGAGGGGTATCGTGTTACCCAGTAACTGGGTTGTGGAGGTCAGATAGGCAGTCGCTCCATGTAAAATACTGGTATTCAGCTGTATCCGGTAAGACTGGAAGCCGACCCCAACATAGTTGGGAAAATGCTAGGCAGATGATGATAGGTAAAACGATTGCGAACCCTTGTTTGTATACTCCACTACCGTTTTGTAATGGTTGGTGACAAAGCTATTTTCAGATATTTTCCTAGCTGACAAGAAAAACTAGTCGTCAGTCTTCCATTATATCAGGAGTATAAGACTGTGACCCAGTTTAGATATCGGCCAAAGGATTTAGATTGTAACCACTTTTCGACAGTTCAAGTATTTTCGCAGTTAAATTGTGATAAAAGTTGAATCTGCCAAACGCTTGAATTAACCCGGTGAATGAACCAGCTACTTTCCGCACTTGCTTGAGCTTTCTTTCATTTATGCACAATTTTAAACATAAATGCCGGTCATTTGGCCGATTTTTTAATAAAAAGAGGCTAAGTGCGAGTTGGACCACGCACAAGGGTTTCGTAGTTGGGATGAATTTATCCCAAAAACAAACTTAACATTGTAATGTAAATTAATTTCGTTATATATACTACTGCCATGATTTGTTTTCACCTATCCAAAAACAACCATCTAGCTGACACTTGACTCTAACAAAAATTAACACTTTATATTACGCAAACGGATCCCTGAATCGAAAATGGTGTTCACAGACTCGCAATATTTTTAAAAGGCCTATCCAACGATACCCCACACCATAGGGTAGACGAGATAAAATTACCATCCCTACATTACGCGCGATTTACCTGCCGTAAAAGGTTTTTTTTTCAAGATTTTATTTTAGCACTTTGTTAGCGTGATTAATATGTAAACCTGTGCCAAATTACAGCTTTCTAGTACTAAACGTCTCTGAGCTACAGCGGGGACAGACAGACAGACAGACGGACATGGCGAAACTATAAGGGTACGCCTTCATAATGCAAGAAAATGATGCAAAAAATGTATGTTAAACTAGAACGCATACACATCATTCTATGTGTGAATATTTAAGTTTTGTGGTAAAATACTTTATGAAATAAATTCAGGAAGTAATATCTACCCACAGTATGAAAAACGGTATTACTTTCAAACTACTTAAGATATTTTCATGATTTTGTTTGTATTATCAGGCTTTTTTTATTATCTATAATTCTATCGGTGATTTTTTTTTTTAATATTCACATTTTCCTTACTAAAAATAAATATTCCCTATGAAAGCGACCGGAGCGGCGTGAGCTCGCGAATTTGTATGGCAAAGGTCAACGGCGATTATTTTAGCTTTAAGGGTCGGGCCCTTAAAGCATCCTACCGACTAAATCCCCATCGGGTTGCTCTTGCATCCACCACAAGTAAAGTAATGTAATTTAAATGAAAAGTTATGCGATTGATTTATCTTTACTCGGTTTTGTCCGCGGCTTCGCCAATTTATCCACCGTAATTATTCCACGGGAACGTACTATCAGGTTAAAAAGTATCTTGTATCCTAACCTTGATCATGGTCTACCCATGTGCCAAATTTCATCCAAATCCATTCACCCATTTATGTGTGAAAGCCTTACAAACAATCTGACTTTCGTAGTTATAATATAAATTAGGAATGCTAACCAAGATCTGGAACATTGTGACAAGTTTCACTTTTTAGGGTTCCGTAGTAAACACCCCATATAGTTCCCTTATAGTTTCGCCAGGTCCGTCTGTCTGTCTGTCCCCGCTGTAGCTCAGAGACGCTTAGTACATATTAATCACGCCAACAAAGTGAAATATTATGTTTCTGCTGAAGTCATTTTATCATTTTGCTGAACATGTTTTGTGGTTTTGCTAAACTTTATCTTGCTTCCCCAGATTACGATCAAATAATAATTCCGATTAAATGATATCTAGTATTGGCATGAAACAATGTTATCTTATTCTAATAAACAGTAATTTTAATATCTTTCGATGATTTACCTATCACATTGAAATAAAAATTATGTGTGAGTAAACACACCTCATATTCATAATATTCGGTGAGAGAAGGCTGTAGACGTTATTCTTGTTTTTGAAAACTAGAACTAATGCCCGTTTTCACTAAAACTAGGCGACACCTAAATAAAAGCGCTCCGTTGGATTCTCTGCTTTCGCGAGTAAAGTGTTAGTGAAGACGGGCATAACTTAACGAAAATACCGCACCGA
This sequence comes from Atethmia centrago, assembly GCA_905333075.3. Classification (NCBI taxonomy): domain Eukaryota; kingdom Metazoa; phylum Arthropoda; class Insecta; order Lepidoptera; family Noctuidae; genus Atethmia; species Atethmia centrago. Next base: position 21,125,921 of record HG995373.1, on the reverse strand, counting down.
CTACCCCTAAGGTAAATCCCGTAGCATCCGTGATTGCTACGGGGTCTAAAGCGCTACGAACGCCTACGCCGTAGAGGCTCCGCTTCATTTTAATTGGTTATAAAACACGAACATTTCATTTTTAATTTTGGTTGGAATTGTTGTTTTATCACGTTTGTGTATTGTTGCTGTAAATTGTTGTTTACATGAGTGGATAAAATTAAACTTATTTATTTATTATAGATAACTATTGTGCAGTAACTACACATAGGTACGTCCAGATGCTGCTTCGGACTTTAAATTTTAAACACAATATATACAATACAATATAATAATAACATATTAATATAATAAAACCGACATTTCCTAGAACCAAAAATTCGAAGACATGTGACATGTACCAACCCTCAGTGGGCTCGCGTGGTGGATTACGGCCCACTCCCTCTCACAGAGAGGAGGCCTGTATCCCAGCAGTGGGAACATTATAGGCTGATTATGTATAAAAATCCGCAAATCAGGGGACCGGCACTGTCTCTCGGATCCTTAACACAAGCTAAATTCTAGCCTATCTAAAAATGGCAGGGGGTGACTTGCGCACTCAATAATGGGCCCCCGAAAACGGTCGCTAGCATAGTGTCGTAGTGACAAGGGGGCAACATGTCCTGAGGTGCTTGTGAGGAGTGAAGAGATATTCCATGGCTATGGAAGTACGGTCAAGATCCCCACCAGCCTCTTACTGGAATACTTCCTTCCTCCGAGCACGTTTGCTCTTGCGAATCTCCACTCAAGCCGGCCAATAAAGGCAAGAATGAGGTGGGAGCTCTATTCTCGTCAGTGTTCACTCCAGGCGGCCAATAAAGGCAAGCCAGAGATGAGGAACAAGACATCTCCCGGGAGATAGGGTCCGTGGGGTCGCTACTGCCCAACAGCTCGTCACATGCTGCCCTGCGGGTTTCTGTATCTCTCTTGGTCTGGCTCCTTACCACAGACCTGTTTACGAAAGTAAACTCTACCGGCACAGACCCAGAGTTCGGAACGCGCAAGCCCCACCACGACGTCAACGTAGAGATACGGCGGTGGGGTTATTATTATTATTATTATTATTATTATAACATTGTAACAGGTCAATATATTCAACCAAGACTGATTGAGCATTTATTAAGGCGCTGACAAGAGGCAAATGGACAAAAAATATACTTTGAGTTCCAATCTAAAATACATGTATTCAGTATCAACGTATTGAATGAACGAATTGAATTAATAACAAGAACGTCTTATTTGAATGCAGTACTTTGTTGTTTTTTATTTTCGATTACTCAACTCAATTTTGAGTAAATAGATAATTGCTTCATATTTTGCAATAAATTACAAGCGTTGTGTCATCGCGCTTCTCTTTATTTTCTATGCAGTCTGACAGTGACCGCGGTTTAGGTGTTGTCAGCGTCTTAAGAACTCTTTTATTTCAGGAACCAAACAGTGTAATAAATATGTATAACGCTATAAGCTTATGGCGCGTGACGAAAATTGGAACTAATGTCGCCATCTTGTTTTGCCACTACAATTAGTGTGACACAATTTCACATTTTTTTAACAACAACACCCCCCAGTCAATGTTATTCAGGAGCCAAAATATCATTGTAGCACTCTAAATAGTCTGAAAGAACGATAAGAATGTTCGATTTTGAAACGTCCTGTATTTGAAAATAAGATGGCGCCCACCCCAGCTTTTTCATTAACTAATTTGACAGCGCGCAAATTGTTAGTTGCTAATGCGCATCTTTTCCCAACACTAATTCGTTGTTCTCGATCATTTCCCGATATTCAAGGCCATGGGACTGTTTTTTAAAGATTGTTATATGTGGAGTTGACTTTATCATTTTGCATTTGTCTACATTTTTCATTTAGTTTCTATGAAAATATAATTTTGAAAAACGTAGTTCTAGAGGTACCAAAATGTTACCTGATTTTTATGTTCAATAGATGATTGGCACTTCGGTTAAAAAGCTGTAAAAAGCTTTTCTACGTAGAATTTTATTTAATTTGCAAAAAAAAAAATATCTTATGTCCTTCTCCACATTTTCCAACCAGCACAGCAATTACGCGAAAACCCAGCCCACATTATGTCACAAGATCTAAATACATAATTTAATCGCAATTATCACATTTTGAATACAAATCCGCACAACACCATCATTGATGACCGCTTATTTACAACGTGATTTTAAGTAGAATTAATTCACACCCCGCCTCCATGTAAACATATTTCCACACGACACATTATTGTGTTGTAAATAATGCGACAAATTAATCGTGATACAAAAATAAGCACCTGTGTAGGTGACATTTGGTTATTTTTCCGTAAGCTTGGTTGTATCGTTGCTAGCTGCAAGAGGCACCACTCCTCCATAATTTAATTATCACTGTTAATTTCGGATCTGATGTCGTTGGAGCGTGACAGTGGATGTACAGTCAGTGTCAATAATATCGGGACGAACAGACTGTTCAAAATGATCTAAACAACTTAAAAATTAAATATTAAGACGCTGACAACACCTAAACCGCGGTCACTGTCAGATTGCATAGAAAAGAAAAAGAAGCGCGATGACACAACGCTTTATTGCAAAATATGAAGCAATTCTCTATCCAAATAAGAAGTCCTTGTTATTAATTAAATACGTAACGTATGTTGATATTTAATGCAGATATTTTGGATTAGAACTCAAGGTAAGAGGTTAGTTTAACGTTAGTTTGTATCGAGATTTTTTTTCAAAACTTGTTTTGGTAACAACCATGTTCTGGGAAATATGTTAAAAATTAACATATATTTTTCCGCTACCACAAACTATACAGATTTGGCAATTTTTTTTCTTAAGAGAAGCCTATTTTGGTCAATTGGGTCTTGTCAGCGCCAATGACACAAGAACTGTTTCAAAATGAAGAAAGTACACGACAACTGTCATTCTGACAAGAATTCTATCGAATCGAGATAAAGTTTAATTTTATTATTTGTTGAGATCATTTTGAACAGTCGGTTCGTCCCGATATTTTTGACGCTGACTGTACCAACGATTTAATTTAAAAGTATTGCTTTTTAAACATAGAAGTTTGACTGAAGCGGAGTTTCAGGTTATAACAAAGAAAACTCCAAGAAGAAACTTGATGTGTGATGTATTTCAAATTTATCTCTGGAATGGCGGTTATGGAATTCTGACTGTGATCATATCGAACGTTATTCATAAAATCGAGGCAGATTACCGAGAACTTTTGTCTACCTGGTTTACCTGTTTTTGGACTACCTTCGACGAGAATTCGAAACTTCCAGATCACAACGAGTTAAATTGCCTGGAAGCGTCGCGTGCTATCAAGCCGATTGCCGAACACCCCTGCAGTTAGTTGGCACTTCAACACGGTTACGGACAATCATGCAGTTGAATAAGTAATCGCGTGCTCATGCGCATGTCACATAGAGGATAGGTGTTAGGGTCATTACATTATTAATTTGATGATACCGCGCTGTATTGTTTTATTTTTATGCATAGGTACTCGTATCCTTAGCTATTCTTCATTGGGTCGTCGGATCATCTTGTTGTTTGTCTATTTTAGTAGTTAGAAAGTTTTAAACAAGAAAATAGATTTTATATTTTGAGAATTAAGTGAAAAATGAGAGAATGATTTAAAAAATGTTAATGTTTTATGGTTTATCAACAAATAGTAATAATTTTACATTCAGCAGTTGAAAAGTTAGAGATTTTAGAAGTCCTCTGGAAATTCGGATCCTAGAGGATCATGAAATTTTAACTCACGAAATATTTCCTAAGTTTAAAAATATACACGAATTAAAATTTAGTAGGTATTCCTGATTGACTTCACCGAACTAATTTCACTAATAATCCCTTTAATATATGGTATTAACTGACATATCTGTAATTAAAAAACATAAATGTCTAATTTACTAAGCAAATTGGCTACCTACCAACTTAAATCGTTCGTATATCAAATCACAACTGAAATTCTTTGATGATTCCTGATTGACTTCACCGAACTAATTTCACTAATAACCCCTTTAATATATGGTATTAACTGACATATCTGTAATTAAAAAACATAAATGTCTAATTTACTAAGCAAATTGGCTACCTACCAACTTAAATCGTTCGTATATCAAATCACAACTGAAATTCTTTGACAGTTGTACGTAATGGCTATAACACGGCAAATTGACGTAGAGGGTATCAATCTGGTAAAACATTTCTAATTTATATGACCGATCCGAATCAAAATATATCTGACAAAATTTATCGTTCCCGTTCCTAGTTCGGTTTACCGACATAGCTTGGCAATAGGTAGCCCTACATCTGCGCACACGCAACTAAACGATGGATGTGATTGGTCGCACGAGACACTCACCTATGCACTTGTTATATGATCACTTAAACTGTGCACAACATCGCCCGGGCCCGGGCCTCTACGCCCACGACAATAATAATTGTTTCCGGGATAAACAGCCCTATCTAGGCGCCGGTCTCTGCCTGCCGTAAAACTTTACTTTGACCGATTGTCAATGATAGAGTAATAAATTCTTAAATGCTCTTTTGAAGAATGAAATGTTCTCAAAGGGTTTGCAGTCAGCCGGGGCGTATTTTATGCCCAGTGTTTTCGTGGCTGAAGACCTAGCTTGCTATTGTACATTCCAGAACGCTTATATTAGACAATGCAGCATGCAGTCTTTGCTACTGAAAAGATTTCCTAAGTTTAAAAACTTAAAAAAAAAAACACTCCAAAGTGAAAACTAACTTTAAGGGGACTACAGGACTTAAACGCAAATTTTGTAAGTTTTATAATGTCTAAAAGTATATGATCCACTGCAGTAAACAAAATCAGAAAAATATATGTCATTCTTCAGGATATATGCTAGGTAGATAGTGTGTTGAAAACATAATACAACTAATTTGATACGATAGAAAAAAATCACGAAGATACCTCTAAAAATGTCTTTTAACGATTAAAAACCATACTAATATACATGCAATCATTATGATTTTTTGTCAGATTATTCTACAAACAACATATTAGCATAATAGTATTTTATTTTTTTTATACAATCTATAGCTTTTTTGTAAATCGATAATTGCTTCACATTTTGCAATAAATTACCAGCGTTGTGTCATCGCGCTTCTCTTTCTTTCTATGCAGTCCGACAGTGACCGCGCTTTAGGTGTTTTCGGCCTCTTAATTTCAGAAGTCGGTGTCTTTAGTTTTGTATATTCGTTTTTTGCCATCCACTTCCGAAATTGAAGTTATTTTTCACTTTGTAGTGTTTTTTTTTAAGCCGGTTATTTATTTTTTTGTAAAAAGTTTTTAAACTTAGGAAATCTTTTCATTAATTTATTTTGTAATTTCATCAAGTTTATTTGTATGTAATAATTATAACGGGCGAAATATGGGTGTACTATAGGTACACCTCTCTGCCTAACCCTTCGGGGAATACAGCCGTAATGTTAAGTGTGTTATTGCCATGTTTGCTCCTAACCAAAAAGTGACGGGGGGCCTTATACATAACCCGGAATGAAACATATAAGTCAGTCATATAATTACGTAGTTTATTATCTATTTACCAGGTACATGTCTCTCTACGAGTACTTACTTACACTCTACGGTAATTACAGCAATCTGTTATTGTAAACTCGTAAATCTTATTATGACATAATTTAAATGTTTTAATGTGACGTATTTAATTTCGTTTTTATTTGTACGGATTTGTTCTATTATCTTTATTAGTTGTTACTTTAGTCTCTTCTTTGCATTTCATAATCATAGTGTAATGGGAAGAAATAGACAGAAAATCATCTGAAACTTTAGAGAGCAGTTAGAAATAAAAGCTTCTTCGAGAAAAGTTTTTACGTATTTTATGGTACATTGGTAGACCTTATTTGGTAGACCATATTTCATCTTCAAAAAGGTCAAAATTGTCACAATGTTCCAGATCTTGGTTAGTAATCCTAACTAATATTATAAATAAGAAAGTCAGTTTGTTTGTTACGCTTTCACGCATAAATGGGTGAACGGATGTGGATGAAATTTGCCACATGGGTAGACCATAATATTGGACACTTTTTATCCTGGTAGTACGTTCCCGTGGGATAATTTCCGACCTTCACGCGGTCAAAGCCGCGGACAAAAGCTTGTAAAATTAAATTTTTCATATAACTTTTCATCTCAATAGTCCAATTAAAAGCTAAATAAGGCCTAAGGCAGTTGTCCCAAAGCCCGCCGGCGAGGAAGCGACTAACTATTCTTCTGTTGCTAGCTCTACTCGCTACTCGTTGATCGCCGGCGGTGGGACAACTGCCTAAGTATTTAATAATGTCGGGAGCGTAGATGCAATGCGGTACCTATTTCCTATCGAACTTCTGACTTATGGTGGATGCAGGAGGAAAACCATGGGGTGTCGGTAGGATGCTTTAATAGCCCTCCGTTCCACCCAGATGGATTTCATGATAGGATTTCCCCACAACAATAAACTTTGTCAATATTTTGGCAGGCCACACCCACAGCGACGTCACAAGTTTGGACAAAGATCAACGAATTAACTAATCCTTAATGTTAATTGCTGTTTTATTTCATGATATTTACCTAGTTTGTGAACAGTGTTAGTTATAAGATTAACCACATCAAATAATGTTGTAACAGTTGTCTTTTATATGATTTATTGTTGTTTACCCAACGTCTGGGTTTCATTTGTGTCGTAATATTCGGGGAGTAGTGTCGTTTTGTTTTTGATTTTAAAGCTTTTCTTCGGACCTACTAATCGCGAAACGATGTATGCTTCGCGGTTAGTAGGTACATGTAGGTACAACTCCATGCAGGGTTTTTCTGTAAATTACCACTTTGTTTATAAGACTGTTTTGTTACAAGTTTGTATTGTTTTCATAAAGCGATAGTTTGTATAATAGACCGTACTGACTCGGTCTGCGCACAATCCTAGGCCTATCGTCCACGACACTACCCGAAAGTGTACGTGTTATAAATTCGAATCACCAAAGAGTAACCAGCTTCTCACCAAGAGTCAATCACAGGCTGAATGATTTTGAAGTACATACATATATTGCTAATCCATTGCATCATACCGATGAATGTTGTTGAACTGTGAAAATGAAAACCGTCACTACTGATACGAGTAGTGTGTTACGCAATTAGCCCGAAAGATTGCAGAGCATTAGTATTTCGATGATGTCGGGAATCCCGGGCGGATTTCCGACCACCGTAGGCGCGGGATTGCGGACGGTGAGCAATGGGTAGCTCACCGTCCGGTAAGGACCAGGCCCGGGTCGACGGCGCGTTGTATTCCACGCGCGCCTCAAAGAGATGTCGTCAGCACTAAAGTAGGGGTCCACTAGGGCTGATGCCTGCCGGGGTCGCGGAAAGGTACTAATGGGTCATCGAGGCCCCTGGCAACACAGGCAACAAGAAGGAATACGGGTGGGTTTTAGTCAGTAAGAGTCTGACACACCCTCCCGCTCCGCCCAGAGCGGAAGTTATTTGATGATTTCCCATCCAAAAAAAAAAAGTATTTCGATGATGGACCGTACAAGACGAGAAGTTTACTAACGCGTTGTTAACTAATTTGTGATACGTTGCGTCGTGTACGAACCGCCATTGAAATTACCCACTAGTGCTGTGACATTCTGGCTACTCATCGGTGATTTGAGTTTGTAACTCTTTTGTTTCTTTTGAGTAGCGTCGTGGACGATGGGCCTTAGATGTGCGTCAATCTTTGTTTTCTATAATTCTATCACTAAAGTGTTCTCTGATATCATCATCTGCTTCGTATCTGACCGCGCATGTGCATAACGTGTTGGCCTCATGTCTCTATGACCTTGGTTACGGTCTATCATTCATACTTTCTTCATGACGCAAATGAGATGAACTGCCATAGCTTAGTTGACCTCTGGATGTTAGGATTTACACTAGCTATTTCAGCGCTGTGGTTAGATATTGTATACAGGGTAATTGAAAAAATAACGAACAACCACTTAGTATGATCCTAAACAACGTCCCTTCTACGACTTTCATTCTGTATATCAGTTATTTACTTCAGACGCTCATAAATATCATTGTTGGACGACCATCTATCAAATGCTATTTGGCTACAAAGCTGAAGATGCTGAATTTGGTGTTAAATTATCGAGTGGAATAAATATAAAGCCTTGTTGAGCATAAATATTGCCAATTATTAATAAAGTTGACCGGTAACTCCCCACTGATACCGAATAGGAGTCTTGGGCCACGCGGTTTGCAACTCTATTATAATGCAATAAGGTGCTCACCCGTTGTAATAGAGTTGCAAACCGCGCGCCCCAAAGACTCCGAATAGGTGTCAGTGGGGACTGACGGTTGGAGGAGTGAAACTCCTATTCGGAGTCAATGGGGACTGACCGTCATTGAAGTGCAACACCCCGTCGCAAAGAAAAAAAAAGTATTGATAAGAATGTGAACAGTCCATATTTTTTTTTCCACTTCGACCAGTTTATAAGTAGGTAACTTCTATTCATCGTCTGCTTAATCTTTTCCCAACTATGTTGTGGTCGGCTTCCAGTCTAACCAGATGCAGCTGAAAAACCAGTATTTTACATGGAGCGACTGCCTATCTGACCTCCACAACCCAGTTACTGTATCGTGTGCTAACACAATACCTCTTGGTAAAAACTGGTTGTCAGACTTTCGGGCTTCTGATGACCCGTAACAACTAGGATTGGCAACTTTTTTTATATTAAATATAGTATTTTCGAAGTCATTGCCTGTAAAAATATAGTAAAAGGTGAAAAAAATTCCAAAAATAAAGGCTGGATTTTTGTGATGGGGCTATAAGGATAGGTATGTACCCGATGTAACCGCTACAAGAAAACGGTCTTAGAACGGTCTTTAAGATTTTGAGACATTTTTATCTGCATTCACTTTGAATAAAACGACTGCGAGAAAATGGGCACGGTTCATAAATTTTATTTTTGGAATATAAATTGTTATAGAACTTAATTACATTTTTCATCGAAAAATATATATAATAGGCAAAACTACTTTATATACATACATACATACATACATACATACATACTTACATACATAAATAAACTCACGCCTTCTTCCCATGGGGGTAGGCAGAAACTATATGTAGAACGCCACCTGCTTCGCTCCTTACGTACTCCTTTTGCTTCGTTAACTTTCATATATCTGGTCATACACGTACGCCGGTTGCGAATACTACGCACCTGACCTTTTAGAAGAACATCATTAATGAGGTCACTATATGTCTTTCTGGGGCGCCCCCTCCCGGCGTTTCCACTCACATCTGTCTTGTAAATATCTTTTGTTAGTCGCCTTTCTTTCATCCTATATACTTTATATATATATATATATATATATATATATTTAAAAGTAGTTTTTAGGCCTCTACTATAGTAGGATACTTTATTATTTAAGTAGGGTTAGCAACCCTAGTAAGAACTGTCAAAGATCTATAAATGACAGACGGTACCAACGGATTAACGTGCTTTCCGAAGCACGGCCCTCCAGTGCCTTGGTAAGTAAAGATGGTCACCCATCCATGGACCAATCGAGATCGATCGACCCGTACGGCTGTTATTACTTAGCCACAAGCCCGTCTAAATAGGTAACTTCTATTAATAACTAGAATACTATCTACTAGTTCAGCGGTGGAAAGGTTTCAAGACGTCATTAATCAAGATTATCTAGACACGTATCAGTGTTTGCAGATTTCGCTGGATTTTAGAAGATTAACCTATCAACCGTAGGCTTTTCGCTGTCTACGCGTTTATTTGAAATCCTTGGACGCGTCGAAAGTGACCGAAAAAACGACAAATACTTTTAATACAATTTATTTTATTGTTTTTGCAAGTATCGATCATTTTTATTTCGAATAGCATAAAAGGGCTGACGATTTTATGAAACTATTACAAAAACCTTTTTACTGAGTAATATTAAAATCAAATTAATAGTAATACTAATATTAAAATAAAATTAATATTAATATTAAAATCAAACATTTTGACCAAATTCGGCCAGTGCTACAGTGGTAGCACAGACCGAATTAGGTCAGTGTTTCTGAAATTCCATAAAATTTTATTTTTTATTATTTTTTCTTCAGGTAAGTATGGCTTTTTGGGTAACGTACCTCAAAAGGAAAAAAGGAACTCTTATAGGATCACTTGTGTGTCTGTCTGTCGGTCCCTCTGTCACAGCCAATTTGCTCCGAATCTACTGGACCAATTAAGTTAAAATTTGATATACATATGAATTTCTGTGACCTAAACACAGACGTCTAACGTAAACAAATGAATTTTGAATATGAAGGGTCACTTTTAGGAGGTAAATTAGAAAATAAAATAAAAAAGTTTTGCAAACTGTACCGTGTGACATATCATCTCATATTTCAACTTAATTGGTCCAGTAGATTCGAAGCAAATCGGCTGTGACAGACGGACGGACAGACAGACAAACACGAGTGACCCTTTAAAGGTTACGTCTTTTCCTTTTGCAGTACGGAACCCTAAAAAGTTATTCTTTGACTTTTACACAACAAAAAAAATATATGAATGATCCCCCCTACGTAATGATAAGTTAAAATCAAAAATCAAAATCAAAATATTTTTATTTCACATAAACCTACATGGGCACTTATGAAACGTCAGAAGCTAGGTGCACGGTTCCAATTGGTCGTTTCCTATGGAGAAGAGCCGGCAAGAAACTCCACGGTTACTCTTTTAAAAATAATTGGCTTTTACAATGTTTTCAAATTACACAAATTAGGTATGGGAGAACAGTGTAGGCCTGTCGAAAAGTACTTAACAAAAAAAAAAAAAAAAAATAAAAAAAAATAAAAAAAAAAAATTAAAAAAAATGTTATGTTATGAGTTGAAAACATGTATTAACCCAACCAGGGTTAATACCGATAAAGTTAAATACCAATAAGTACTTAAGACCTTTGATAAAACATAAATTCGCTTTGCTAATTACCTAATCCTACTTTTAGTTAATATCGTCGGTATTATGTTTACTTGCTGTCATAAAATAAGTCGGTTTTACCCGACTACAAAGAGGGGTTACGTTTTTTACAATTTTTAGAGTAAGAATACTTGCTTTATTTAATAGGCTCTTTCTATTTATATCTTACTTACTATGTATGATGATAACAGTTTATTGCACTTTAGTAATAATGAAGTAGTTATTGAATGTATAAGTAGTCGTTTAGATATCGATACATTAGCAGGTACACACCATTACATATCAAGCTACACATTTCCAGTACCAGCTGACCTCTCATTGTTCGGAAATCCTATATAACGCGAGATCAGCTTATTGTGGAAATGTATAGCTTGTCATGTAGCCGTGTGTACCTACTGTATTTATTTTCTCCTATTGTCGTAGGATAATAATCATAGACAACGAGGCATTTCAATGGTAGGTAGATAGGTACGTCATTTGACAGTAATGAAAACTAGTCGGTATCTTTATTCAAAATCAAAAGTCATTTATTCAAACTAGGCTAAGAATCAGCACTTTTCGAACGTCAAAGTTACATAAGATACTCCCCCAAAAAATGCCCGCCCTTCACCACTTCCTAGTGCTTTAGCTGGGAAGAAGAAGTGGCGCAACAAACTCCCCAGCAGCACAGCTGTCTGTTTAGTTATATAAACTTGATTTTATAAAAATCGTATGCAAAGTAATTAACATTACGAAACACAAAACATTAAATTAAATTACATTAAATTAAATTTATTATATATTGTAAATAGATAGGTACGTCATTTGACAGTACGGAAAACTAGTCGGTATCTATATTGTAGATAGATAGGTACGTCATTTGACAGTACGTAAAACTAGTCGGTATCTTTATGGTAGTTATATAGGTACGTCATTTGACAGTACGGAAAACTAGTCGGTATCTTTATTGTAGATAGATAGATACGTCATTTGACAGTACGGAAAACTACTCGGTATCTTTATTCAAAATCAAAATCAAAAGTCATTTATTCAAACTAGGCTAAGAATCAGCGCTTTTCGAACGTCAAAGTTACATAAGATAGTCCCCCAAAAAATGCCCGCCCTTCACCACTTCCTAGTGCTTTAGCTGGGAAGAAGAAGTGGCGTAACAAACTCCCCAGCAGCACAGCTGTCTGTTTAGTTATATAAACTTGATTGTATAAAAATCGTATGCTAAGTAATTAACATTACGAAACACAAAACATTAAATTAAATTACATTAAATTAAATTTATTATATATTGTAAATAGATAGGTACGTCATTTGACAGACCGGAAAACTAGTCGGTATCTTTATTGTATATAGATAGGTACGTTATTTGACAGACCAGATAACTAGTCAGTATCTTTATTGTAGATAGATAGGTACGTCATTTGGCAGACCGGAAAACAAGTCGGTATCTTTATTGTAGATAGATAGATACGTCATTTGACAGACCGGAAAACTAGTCGGTATCTTTATTGTAGATAGATAGATAGTTTGATACGTCATTTGACAGACCGGATAACTAGTCGGTATCTTTATTGTAGATAGATAGGTACGTCATTTGACAGACCGGAAAACAAGTCGGTATCTTTATTGTAGATAGATAGATACGTCATTTGACAGACCGGAAAACAAGTCGGTATCTTTTTGTAGATAGATAGATACGTCATTTGACAGACCGGATAACTAGTCGGTATCTTTATTGTAGATAGATAGGTACATCATTTGACAGACCGGAAAACAAGTCGGTATCTTTATTGTAGATAGATAGGTACGTCATTTGACAGACCGGAAAACAAGTCGGTATCTTTATTGTAGATAGATAGATACGTCATTTGACAGACCGGAAATCTAGTTGGTATCTTTATATCCCCACTTGTTTGGATTCGAACCCAGAACCCACTTTACTTTGTTTGTGTAGTTATTTCATCATAATGGTGCTCTCAAAATAGTGAAGGAAAACACCATGAGGAAACCGGCATGTCCTAGAACCAAAAAATTGATGACATGTGACATCTACCAACCCGCATTAGGCCCGCGTGGTGGATTATGGCCCAGTCTCTCTCACAGAGAGGAGGCCTGCACTCCAAACTTTCTTTCACAGTCTGAAGGATTTTTAATGAAATTCCTAATAAATTGCTTCATAGGTTAAAAAAAATTGTCTGCTAAAAAACGTAAATAACGTGGCTGTCAAAATTAAAGGCATTACCATCGAGTATCATTGTAGGTGTGTTACGCATCACCTCGCTGGTTTCGCAGCATTGGGAACGTTGTAGGCCGATTATGCTTATGTCATGCTGGCACTACACTTGGCGCGTTTGCGCAAATATTGGTTTTATTTCATTAAGACAAACTGAACTTTATTTCAAAACCCATATTTTGTATCACCCAAGTAACGCGAATATTTTGACAAATACGCCAAGTGGAGAGTCAGGATAAAAGCTAGTAGGTATTAAATAAAATACAGATAGATATAGGGAAAACTACCTAACTGATAAGTATTAAGATTAGGTACCTACTGGTGATTCGTGTCTTTATGCGGCACAATCAATAGCTACCAATGCACAGTGGAACGAATGTATGGGAGCGGTTGGACGTAGACATGTCCGAAAAATAAGAGTAAAATTATGACAAACTAATAATGCCATCTTATTCGATTACTTAATGCCTTCATAAATTGTGGTGATGAATTTCTTCATAACTCCCATATTTCGGGAGTAATTTGAGAAAATGTGAAATTTTACTATGAAAATGAGTGTATCGAGCTCTCTCCCTCCTGATTCCGGGCTTGTTTCAAGTAGCGGTCTCTAATATCGTAATGCTATTACTAAGAGCTATATTTAATACTAAGACACATAGTGCGCCAAATGTGCACTTTCTGGGATAAAAGGAAATGAAAATTTAAAAAAAAAAACGTTTTTTCCCCATTTGTATTTACTTTAAACCGCAGACAGACTTATTAAGAGGTCTATAAATATATTATATATATACAGAAATATATATTAACAAAAATATTCACAAGAACTGATGAGAGTATGACTTTTAAGTAAGTTGATAATAAATTACCTAGTTTCATTAAAAGTACAATAAATAATTAAGATGTAAGCTCTAATTTACTAAGTTACACATTTTAAAACAATAACATCATTTAATTATCTTCGTCATCATCATCATCATCAATTAATTCAAATTCAGAATCGATGTCCGCTAAATCATTTATGTTAACAAATTCGATATCACTTTTCTCAGAATCCGTAAGCTCATAAAATTCCTTAAAAGAAGATTTTTTTACAAACTTATTTCCTTTTGGACGGATACTTGTAACAAGTGGATCAGAAGACAGTAAAAGATTGTGCATAATATCTTCATTGCATGAGATACTGCTATGCTTTCGAGAATGCCCCTCTCTATATTTTCTAAAATCTTTATTTCTAGCCTCAGATGCCTCTTCGGATAGAAAACCAATGGGCACAATTGACATGTTCTGAACTATGTCTGGCCCATGCATTAAAATTTTATGAAGTGAAGAAGGCATATAATACCATGGGTATAACTCCACGTAAAGCTTAGCAGTATCAAAGCAGAACTCTCGGAATTTAGTTACGTTGATCTTCTCTCCTGATGAAATACACTGCAAGATCACACAGATTTTTCTTAAAAGCATAGCATCTATTCCGGTCAGTTCAGCAGATTTAGTGTAGTTTTCAAAAAATCTCCTTGCCGAGTTGCCATTGTTGGTGGATCCACTGCCTTGTTTCACAACATCGAGAAGTAAGCCCGTTTCTCTTCTTACAGCCTCTTGAACTCTTTTCTTCCTGTCATCAACTTGCCTTTTTGCTATATCACCCCTTACTTGCCATGATTTTATGTCTAATTTGTAGGAAATGTGTAATAAGCATTCCATTGAGCGAATCCAAGCGTGAAGGGTGCTTAAGCTATATTTATACATGTCCTCGTTTGCGTGTTTATCTTTGATTAACTCTAAATTATTCATTTCTTTAGGACAAGCCTTGCATATGTCACACACTGAAGCTGCTGTATTGGATATAATGGAATGAATTTTACCATCAATCATTGTCAACAGCAGTTGGTGTTTGACACTAATTCCATCAGTGATGGTGGATGGAGTTAAGGCTTCAATCTCTGCTTCGATTTCAGCCATCTCTCTCTGCACATTTTCTTTGGTTTCCTTTATAAACTTAAACAATATTGGCCGGCAAAATGAAGTGGAAGATGGTCGCTCGTTTTCCCAAATTGTTACACCTTTTGAGACGAGCCGCAGTGGTACAAGACTAATCATAAAATTACTAGCAAGATCGATTTGCTCATCTTCACTCGTCCTTTGATGATAAATGCTTTGGCTAGATGATCCGTCAAAACCCCATTTGCTGGTCAATACGAGCTGTTGATTGGGATCAACAGGGGTTTCTAACGACCTAATAAGTCTTCTTGAGGTTAAATCCATCAAGGCTTGTAATTTGATTTTTGCAGAGCTCTCTGTAACTGTGAGATCTTCTTTGGCCGGATAGCACTTAATTTTTTCTTTAACCAACATGTAGTAACTCGGGTATTGAAGAGCTCCTTCTTGAGTGTTGAAATCCCGAAGAGTGTTATAGCGCCATTTCGATAAGTTCATCGATACATAAAGAGCCAATGCCTTCAAAGGGGATATTTCCCGTACCTGAATTGATTTACCTTCAATGAAGGCTTTGATTTTTGAGGCCTCTTCTGGATTCTCCGTCAAGTATTTCATAACATAAGCTGTATCGCTTTGTCCTGCCTTTTGAAGCGCCCTTTCGGCCGAAAACATAATTTCAGCGCTGCTACTGCTGCATGAAAGACTATCTTCAGTGCGTCTTCTTTTTTGCCGGTTACTAAGGTCCTCAAAAGATTTACGAGGACTAGGATGTGTACAAGTTGAAGCATCAGATTTAGCAGGAGAAATTATGGGCTCGATGACGTCACTTATATTTTCTGTAGAAGGTTCCATATTTTCATTCTGTAATTCCGGCCATTGAATTGCAGCCTGTAGCCAAATCTCATGTTTCTTCCGAAACTTATCTGTGCTTCTTCCAGACTGTGTCCATTTTGCATAAATGCGGTAGCAAAATCGACGACACCAGTCTTTTAAACTTGTTTCAGCACTTTCACATAACTGAACACAACTGTTATCTTTTAAAACACTGAACAAATAGTTAAAGTCGCGTAAATCTTTATGTGCGCGTGCGCATAAAGCAACGTGAATATCAAGATTTGTATTAAAATTTGGAAAATACATTGCGAGATTAGCTTGGATACAACGAGGTGTAAATCAACACTGATTTTAAAGTTACTAATAGTGACCTATTTATATAAAATCCAGGTATCCCAGGTATCCTTTGTTAAATATTGCAAGGTAATTAGTTATTGTGATAATTAGTAAATGATGCATGCTAAATTAGTGTATTAAGAGCCATTTAGTAATTAAATAATAGCAATGTTCTTATCAGTAATCATTATTGCATCAGTTTTATATGTAAACCTTAAGTCCCTAATTATATATCCTAATTAGCTTATATCTTCTCTAATTGGCTGCTCAGAAATGTTATTGTAATAAGGTAAACCTTTAGAAAAACGGTTTTAATCAACAAAATAAACAAAAAATAAAAAAATTGTGTTATAAAATAAACATCACTCTTTATCCCAGAAAGTGCACATTTGGCGCACTATGTGTCTTAGTATTAAATATAGCTCTTAGTATTAGCATTATGATATTAGAGACCGCTACTTGAAACAAGCCCGGAATCAGGAGGGAGAGAGCTCGATACACTCATTTTCATAGTAAAATTTCACATTTTCTCAAATTACTCCCGAAATATGGGAGTTATGAAGAAATTCATCACCACAAGTTATGAAGGCATTAAGTAATCGAATAAGATGGCATCATTAGTTTGGCATAATTTTACTCTTTTTTTTCGGACATGTCTACGTCCAACCGCTCCCATACATTCGTTCCACTGTGCAATGTCGAGTAATTTGTCAAAATCATAATAAATTGACATTATCTTATTTATTTGGCGATGGATTACGAATGTATGTATAAGATAATTGTTGCCTCTACCTACAAACTTTTGGGTCTCGAATTATTGGTTGATTAGTCACTGATTTTTAGTAGGAGTGTCGTAATGGCGCAGTGGCTAAGGCCTTGCCTCTCATGCTCGAGTTTGTGGGTTCAAATCCGGGCAAATACCAATGACACTTGTCACTAGCCACTATGTGACTTTTATCTTGGACATGAATGTCATGGGTGAAAGAAAACGTTGTGAGGACATCTGGACCCATAATTAATACAAGTTTGAAATCGCACGATGACCACGCTTGCTCAAGGTGGATAGCCACCTTGAGCAAGCGTGGTCATCAATCCTTCACTGTATGAAAAGAGGTCTTCGCCTTAGGCGAGACAATGATAGGCTGGTATTATTGCTCCACTGCAGGATTTGCACTGATTTCTGCACTGTCTTTCAAGTCTTCGATTGCGGGATTTGAAACCCAAGATATAACTTGACTGCTCTAGTCTACTAGATGCAAGCGGGACTGGTAAGTGTGGAGTCTAAGGCTTATATCTCACTAGGACACCATGGTGTCCCAACCATGGTCGCGAAGTCCAAAATGTATGGTTGGTTGAGCAACCAAGTGGACACCAGGTGAGGTAATTTCCATAGAGACGTATACATGTTGTTGGTAGCGCGACTGATTGTGCCGCCACTGGTGTACTAGTAAGATCCCCCAGGTTTCGTTTCCCAAAGTGTTGTCGAGTTTTCCAATAAGAATTTTTAAGTAGTAGCTAGGAGTCGGATATGTAGCGTTTACCAGATTTATGGATAAAACTCACTCCCTACTTAGGACAGGGGACATAAAATTGTCAAAATGTGGGTGAATTTATTCCCCCGCCTGATCCGCGATGAATATCTACGCGTGATTTAAAATTATTTGTGCATTTTTACATACCTAAACCAAGTGGTGACCAATTTTTGAATGATGTACAAATATGACACTTATTCATTGTCAGAAAACATTGGGCATTAGCAAAGACTAAAGGTATTAACTCAGAATTGATAAAAGAAAGAGAGATAATGGTCACAAATAGGTTAAGTACAACCTCGAATTATATTTTTACAGTCCTGCGAGTCGTGCCTAATGAAGTATTATTTGTCTTCAAATTATTAGTAATGATTTTCATTTGTTTTGAGTCACTCAGATTTGCGTAAAGGCTCGTGCAGTCGGACGTAGGGCCTGCTAACCATTTATCTAATGAAGCGGATATTGCGTTAACACTAAGTATGAACTTTGAACATGTATTTCTTCAGGTTCAAAATTAAACCCGAAACCAATTAAATATGTATAATAATATAGGGATAACAAAACACAGTACACACAGTAACACAGTATTTATATGTATTTTTCGCGGCATAAATTTAAACCAATAGGCAAGTTATTCGGCTTCGATGATGGAGCAGCCCTACCTGGACAAAACGTCGATTTCAAAAAATCGCTATGGATAAATGAGCTTGTTTTTTCTTTCGTTAATTCGTTAATTCATTAATAATTGACAGAACTGTAGTTATAGATTATTTTGTATTGTATTTTACTTTAAATAAAAATTGGTAGGATTGAATTGCAGTAATGTGTTTGTAGGGGTAACGAATGGAACATCTTTTATTACGCTTATGATCTTATCCACAGTTGTGTAATATGTTAGTTAAAAAGCTTTTGAAAACAATTATTCTGTTATATTCCGCTAACCCGCTTATAACAAAAACCGGCCAAATTCGTGTCGTCCACGCACAATAAAGGGTTCCGTAGTTGGGTTGAATTTATCCCCAGAACAAACTTAACATTGTAGTAAAAAAAGCAGGTTTCCCATACATTCCAACTGCAAATGTAAGTTTGTACGCACAATATTGAGTGATTTATCATGTTATTTTAAGACCATAGACTTCTTATAGGTTTTCCTGAAATCTATAAGTATGAACTATACTCTGATTTTTTTTGATTTTCTTTAATAACTTTAAAAATAATTATTTTCAAACAAAAATTAAAAAAAATAAATCCTCATTATAAGTCCTTTCATTTGATGTGTCATACGGTAGATACACACTGCAAAACATTTTTCTATATTTTCTTGTTTTTCCCCCAAAAATGAATTCATATATTTACGTTACACGTTCTTGTTTGGGTCAAAGAAATTCATATTTATAACAAATTTCAACTTAATCGGCCCAGTAGCTTTGGAGCAAATCGGCTGTGACAGACAGACATACATATAGACAGACACACGAATGATCCTATAAGGGTTCCGTTTTGTCCTTTTGAGGTGCGGAAACCTAAAAATCAACGTTGCCTACCTGGATATGTGGGCAAGTTATCTGTTGGTGCCCCCGGGGCTTCACGGACGTTAGTCTGATAGGCCTTCACTATTATCTACGAAATTCCGTACTTCTAGTAACATACCTTTAAAATATTCTAAGTACTAAATGTAACACTGAAAATGTCTAAGAACACTGTTTGCGACGCCGACGCATTTTACACTTGAATATTATCGCACTGACACCATGTTTAAAACACAAAAATTACATGGAAAATATTAGAATAAATTATTTCAGTACGACACAAAGGAGTCGCAAATGCACACGCGAATAACTCATTCCACAAAACTATTTCGATAAGTCAGGTTATTATCTTTATGATTAGATATCGGCGACTCAAGGATTGATTCACGGAATACAAATTGTTGTACAAACAGCTGAGTTAACGGCGTTCTTGATAATAATTGCAATTAATGACAATATAAAGTGATTAATGATCATTTATAAACTCTCCGTTGACCTAAAGAACTTTATGTGTAAGGCTATATCCACACTTATCGGCTTCGTGATGGAGGACACAATGTTGATGGAGAAAATCAAGAAATTGGTTTCATTAACTTAACTCATTAACATTAGAGTCCTTGGTCTGATTCATTGTCGTTCATATCTATGAGAATCCTTAGGAACACGAATTGGTAACAAAATTGAAAGGTCTGGAGGGCAACCACGGCCTCTTATAGCAGTATTATTTTAATATTACATCAGTGTGAGAATGAGATGAAGTTATACACGGGGTATAGCTCCATCTCTTTCCCACTGTGAAGCAATATTAAAATAATACTGTTATAAGAGGCGGTAGTTGCCCCCCAGGACCTAAACCTAAAGTAACCTTGTCCTCCTTGCCTGCAGAGGCCAGACTACAAAGAGAAAGATAGTTACAATTCCAAGTGCCTAGCTATTACAAAATATTATTAATGGAATTATCAATAAGCAATATTTTATCAGTGCCAGGCGGACAAGTGAAAGTTTTCTAAGACTATTCCAGATTGTTACATAATATACCTTATTCCAGAATATTCTATCTCTGCCGCCAAAAAATCTGGCCAAGTCCGTGTCGGCATGAATTTATCCCAAAAACAAACTTAACATTATAGTTGAAATATATGTTCTCCCATAAATCGCTAACGTCACGGTCAACTCTCCAACTGCAAATGTAAGTTGGTCGATTATTAGTCGTTAACTTGTACAGCCTACTTAGCTGTGATGATAGTTTTCCTTGTAACTACGTTATATATATACCTACTACAGCCATGTTTTTTTTCACATATCCAAAAACAACCATTTAGCTTGACTCGTAACAAAAATTAGCATTTTATAGCTTAATATTCCGCAAACGGATCCCTGAATCGAAAAATGGTGTTCACATACTCGCAATATTTTTGAACGGCCCATCCAACGATACCCCGCACCATGGGATAGACGAGAAAAAAATATCATCCCACATTATGTGCCGTGGTACCCTAAAAACACTTGTTTTCCAAGATTTTATTTTACTTCTTTGTTGGCGTGATTAATATGTATACCCATTACAGATTTCTAGCCCGACAGACACGCGAAACTAGACATGGCGAAACTATAAAGATTCCTTGTTAACGACGGAACCCCAAAAATAAAATGTTGTTCGTCGGTAAGCGCATCACCAAAGAATGGCTGGACCGACTTGGCCATTTTTTATTTTAAAATGTTCGTAATATTCCGAATAAGGATTTTAGGAAAAAAGGAAAAGTTGCCCGGAACATTGCAAAATTTAGGAAAAATCTGAAAGTGGTAATTCTATGGGAATTGAAATTTGGACAGGTCTGTTGGGTCAACCAGTTTACAATAAAATTTCTTCCGAAATATAACTTCTCGTAACTTACCTAATATAATTTTCAGATTCTCTTTCGGCACGAAAAGAAAAAAGATAGCAAAAGCGGTTTTTGCTGTATATGAAACCATAATATGGCGAAGGCATTATGAAACCATAAGATGTTGGTTTCCGCAGTATTTTCAGTATTAACGTGAACAATAGTTTACCTGCAAGTATCCTGTCGGTACACAGTACTCTGTCCAATCGAGCTGGCATATGTCGGAATTCTGTGAAGACTGCTCGATGGGTATATCTGGGGAGGCCTTAGGAACCCACTGCCACCCAGTCCTATTCCAAGCATAGGGGTGTCAACCACCGAGCTGTCGAAAGCACTTGTTTCATCCGTCTCTTCCTCAATAACTCCAGGCTTGTAGAATATTTTGCCGGCTGATAGCCCTTGCTTAGTTTTACCATCATTTTGTTCTTCGTTCCGAGATTGCATTTCATAAGACGAAGCCGCTTCCGTCATTGTGTTAAGGTTAACAATTGTCACAAGAGTGTCCTCACGTATTTTCTAATGGCAGGCATTTTAGTTAACGCGTCCTCTGACTTCATCATGGGTTCCGTTTTAATGTGTTGTTGTTTCTTCGACATTTATGGAAGTACCTGGGAAATAAACATTGATTTTCTTAGTAACTAATAAACATTGTTTCATAATTGATGTAGCAAGGATTATTGGGTTAGTAGGCCTAATAATTCTTAGTGTACGAGAAATAACTAAAATTTATTTTTGTTTCTACGTCGGATTTTCTTGGGGTTACCCAAGAAAATCCTAAGTAAACCCTGATTTACAATTTCCCATACCTTCATAGCATATCTAATAATACAAAGGATATCCAAAGCAAATTCTCATATAGATTGGTGTCTAAAACTCAAGAGTTCATAAGTGTCATGTCAAATTTAATTAGCCCAGCATCTGCGTTCTTAATTACTTGTTACTACGAATACTATGATGTAACATGCATGTAGGCGCTATGTGGCCGAGTCTAGCCGTAGTGCATAGTGATGTAAGTAGGAAAAAAAAAAAAAAAAATTGGGCGCGAATTAGGTAGTAAATGAAGTTGAATGAAAATGTGGATATTACTGCCATCTGTTATCGAGTAGCAGAACTTAACCATACTTACAACATTTTGCATTTTTTATTGGATTTAAATTACGGTTATGGATTTGGGAACCTAGATTTAAAATTAAAGTATTGGTTTTATTTACCTAAGTAAATATTTTTTTTTTCCCTAATTTATAATAGGTAAGTACGGAGGGAGGTACATACCATCATTTTAACAAGGACATTATCAAAAGAAAATCCTAATGATCCTGATAGCCCTATACTTAACCTAATCACAACCTATTACACACATCGTTTTCCTGAAAATCGTCGCTACCGGAGTGTTTCCATTAAGGTAGTCAGGGAAATTCATTGTTAAGCACATTGACTAGGTACCAACTTAAATTGTCCGTACATTCAAATCACAACTGTCAATGCCGTTTATTAGCCATTTCATTCAACAGTCAAAGCCATTGAATGTAATGACTAATAAACGGCATTTTGACGTAGTGTGTCAATTTGCTTAAAAAAATATGTTCCTGACTGTACATAGACATTTTTCGTCCTTGTACCCATCAGGATGTGGTTGATCTTTATACTTTACAGTTTACGTCTGTAAGTGATGATGAGTAAGTGTCGGATGTTCCTCCCACAGGACCTGCACTTATTGCGGAAAACCTCGTAGAATAAAATTCCGCGCTTATCATGTTCCTTATAAGAAGGAAGGAGGAATTGATAATGATGTTTCTTTTATTAGTTCACGCGAAGCTGTTGGAAGTGGGAACTTTAAAGGTGAGTTTTGGAATCTTATTTTATATTGAGGATGCTGTTACTTGTGGGCAGCATTACCATATGAATTGTTCATAGCAATTGTCTGTCATACATCACTTTGGTAATAGCTGTTACAGATGGTCCGCTTAGCACATCCTAGGAAAGCTTGGAGAAATGTTTGCTAAAAACCTTACGGTACACCTCCTTAGTTCAAATACTTTTTGTAGGTAAGCAAATGATAACTCAGCGGAATTTTGTTGACATGCCATTTCCTGGTTTAATTGGGCACCGTCTGTTGTTCTTCATACACAGAGCGCTGCCCTTTAAAAAAGCGATGACTCATTTAAAGACATTTATTTAAGTTTAAAGTTCGAACGTCCCAAGACCCGACATCTCTCAGTGAGACATAAAATAGCCAAGATAATCAAATCAGTTCGTTTATAGCTGTACCAAAGTTCTTTCAGCGCGCGGCCAAAATTCGAACTAACACCGCCATCTTGTTTTCTGAGTAATAATAACATAATTTCGCAAAAACAGTTCACCATCAATGACACCCTGTAAATGTCATTCAAGCGCCAAAAGATCGTTGTATGTTTAAAGTTTAAAGTTCGAACGTCCAAGCCGACCCGACATCTCAGAATGAGACATAAAACAGCCAATCAAAAGCGGCCAGTCCGTTTACACACATTC
Source organism: Atethmia centrago (assembly GCA_905333075.3). Lineage (NCBI taxonomy): Eukaryota > Metazoa > Arthropoda > Insecta > Lepidoptera > Noctuidae > Atethmia > Atethmia centrago. The sequence goes on along the minus strand of HG995373.1, from coordinate 21,102,139 downwards.
TGCGAAACGTATACCTGTCCATTGGTGAAGGTCGGTCTCAATTGCCGGTGTCTGTTCGGTAATTAATAAAGTACCCTGCCCGTGGCTTGTTTCATGTGTGTGTACTTACGCCCTTATCGAACGGTGTGGGAGTTCCAAATGGTTTCGATTACTATGTATTGTTGCTAGATGAAAGGAGATTTGAAACTAGGTTCCTTGGGATTGAAGTGGTGACATTAAAAAATCTGAAGCGTCTCTGTTGGCAATTATTATAGGTACCACTATCTCTTTAAGAAGTAAGTACCTACTAGTAATAGGTACATAGTACGTAGCAACATATATATAATATATCTAGTTGTTCCAGAGAAATGACGACACTGTAGCTCTTGAACACGGTTGATGTCTTATGGGGTAATTGCGTAATACACTCACAATAGCAATGCCTTTCATTTTAACATTTGTTTTAAAAAAATCGTCTCGAATTTTTCAAACATATGAACCAACGGATTAGCAATCTCCTCCAAAATCTTTCGGATTGTGATTGAAAATGTTTTACGCAATTAGGGTGCTGATCACGTTCAGTTTCATTAATTAAATTCACCCTTATAAAAAGTCAGGCAGGCTACTTAATAAAAGCCACAAAGTTAGGAGAATATGACGAGGCTTGGGAATAAGCTGCTCCAATTATGGCATACTGAAACTTTTATTTTATTTATATACCTACAGTTTTGACATTTAATGATTAACACAATGACATATTTACTTTGTGGAGTTCAATATATTGTGTGGAATTTAATATTTACTTGTAAAGTATTATATTGTTTTCAATTATTGTGAATGTGAAGACTATGTGGGTCATTGTTGTTTTTTTTACCCGACTGCCTCAGGAGGGTAATGTTTTTCGTGTATGTATGTATGTATGCATGTATGTATGTATGTATGTCTATTTCTTTGGCACGCTCTGTAGCCTAAACGGCTTGATGGATTTTAACGTATGAGGTGTCCTTAGATTTGTCTTAATTGTGGGAGTGACATAGGCAATAAAAAAAGGAAGAGAAGTTTTTTTTTTAATTAATTGCAACAATATTGGTATCAAATAAAAGCTAGTAATGAGTAATTTTCAAAAATATATATTAATAAAACTAAAAAGCTTGAAATAAAATAAATTATTTAAAAAACAAAAAACCCGACTGCATAAACACATAACTGAAAAGGGAAAAACAAGCATTATAATCTATAGAATTTTGATATCGCAGGCGGGGACAATCAAAAGTTACACCATATTTCGGGTTATTCGACTGTCCCCGCCTGCAAGACCAAAATTATATAGATTATAATGCTTGTTTTTCCCTTTTCAGTTATGTGTTTTTGCAGTCGGGTTTTTTGTTTTTTAAATAATTTCTTTTTTTCTCATTTAGTATTAATCATGGTCCGGCAGTTTGAGTAATTTATGCGGCCTACCCAAATGTTCTTTCTTTGGTATTGTTCGTCGCATCGTTCACCTCCTTTAGTTCTGAGTTGAGCTGCACGATTACTGACAAATGCGTGCACTGACTGGACAGGTCCTTTCCTCAAAAGGACCATTTTAGACACTAATTTACATGGCCTTCACATGATCTGACCAAGATTATGTCTGGACTTTAAAGGAGACTGTGACCTCTGAGTTTGTTTCGGCCTTTCTTCTCAGATTAGTCAGATAGGAAACGCCGACCTCATCTAGCTTTATTTTAAAAATATGATTGATGTGTAAAAGTGTTTGTACAAACCTACTTACAGAAAATAAATCATTTATCATTTATCAGTCTTTTGGCGGAATATCGTATGGATGGCAGTTGAATTCTGAAATCCGTGGAAATGCACTATCCCATAGTACCCGCCAACTACTTTACTGGTACTACAACTACATACTAAATTGTAATTTCCCGTCCTCTAATATTACTGTTATTTCTAGGTCTCTAGGCAAATGTACAAGTGTGGCCAGGTTATTAAGTAAGGTCCATGTGAAAATACAACCATGTTGAGGTTAATCACGTCGTAAACTTATTGAGATGTCCTTTATAACGGCGATGTCAGCTGACTACATCAATGTATGACTAGATATAATTTTTATAAGACCTTTAAGTGTAATTGATAGTCGGTATAATTATTTGGTTCTGTCTATAAGGGTCATCAAGTAGGTAAACGGATAACTTAATCCTTATTTGAGAGTAGATTTTGGGATGATAGTGTCATGATTTCCAAATATTAATAAGATTTGTAGTGATTTTAAATAGTAAATATAAAATTAAAAGTATGTGATTTGCTTAATTTTTTTTGTATTAAGTCATGAAGTTTAAAAGTATCTAATTTGACAGTTACCGAAAGTACTGGTTTTTTAACTGAACTGAATGGAGAACATGGTAGAGTCGCGTAGTTGCTAAGTTAGTTCTCTTCGAGCCGCGGAATCTAAAGGTTGTCTTCAAGAAGTCTAAAGTCTATACAGATATTACATATATTGAGTACCTAATTAAAGCGAAAGAAAGCGACCGAAAAGCTGGCGGCTTTCTCGCGCAACGCATCAGCATTGCAATTCAGCAAGGAAATGCCGCCAGCATCCTCGGTACAATGCCCCGAGGGCATTTTTTAGGCTTAACTTAGTTCTAATTTAATTTAGTTAATGTTAATAATCATCTTGTAATTTGGTTATGTAAATAAATACTTTATAATTAAATAGTTTGTTAAATATAGCTTTATACTAAGTTTGTATGTGTGCAAGAATATAAATATAGAAATAATTGTATTGACAAGGCGTTTTCATTTCAATAGAAAAAAAACCGGCCAAGTGCGTGTCGGACTACGCACAGTGAAGGGTTCCGTAGTTGGAAAGTTTGTATGAATTTATCCCAAAAACAAACTTAACATTGTAGTTAAAAAACATGTTCTCCCATACATCGATATATGCCACGGTCAATTCTCCAACTGCAAATTTAAGTTGGTCGACTATAACTCGTTAACTTGTAAAGCCTACTTAGCTGTGATAGTTTTCCTTTTAATTTCATTATATGTACTACTGCCATGAATTTTTTCACATCTCCATAAACAACTATTTAACTGGCAGGGGGGGGGGGCACACTTGACTCTTTCAAAAATTTGCACTGTAATGCTTAATATTTCGCAAGTGGATCCTTAAATTGAAAAATGGTGTTCACAAACCTGCAATATTTTGATACCCCACACCAGGGGGTAGAAGAGAAAAAAAAATACTGCACGTAACGTGGGGATGATTTTTCTCGTCTACCCCATGGTGTGGGGTATCGCTGGATAGGCCGTTCAAAAATATTGTAGGTCTGTGCACACCACTTTTCGATTCAAGGATCCACTAAAAAAAATATTTTTTCAAGACTTTGTTTTAGCACTTTGTCGGCGGGATTAATATTTTATATAGGTACCTATGCCAAATTACAGCTTTCTAGTACTAAGCGTCTCTGAGCTATAGTGGAGACAGACAGACGGACATGGCGAAACTGAAAGGGTTCCTTGTTCACTACGGAACCCCAAAAAGAAAGAAACAAAAAATATTAAATACAGGAAAGACGCACACAACTACGTACCAAAAAAATAAAACAAAAGATTTACGCGTGTTGATTTTTTGACATGCGTCATATCCGTCCAAAAAAACGGTTATTGGCATTAGCAATCATAGCATGTGATTTTAGCAATATGCGGAATATTGCTAAAATCACGTGATAGCATTTGATTTTTTTACGTGCTGATCATCCGATAGAGTTGGGTGAGTAACACACGAGGCACATTGATCTGCTGGTGGATCAGATGAGATAGAAGCGGTCACAGAAAAGACCCTGAATATGACTGACGCAGATGATAACATATAAGAACAGTGAACTCGAGGCCTAGCAGAGGTTTGGACTTGAGTTTCGCTGTTTGCCGTCTTACCAACTCAATAATAATACGACAAATTACGAGCAAAAGTTTCGACTCCCAATTTGAGTATTACAATAGTTTTTTGCTTCTTGAGCTTACAATATAAAGCATAAAAACATGATTATTTTGATACTCAAATTGGGAGTCGAAACTGTCTCTCCTAAATACAGATTCCTCAGTGATCTAGCTGGGAGAGCACCTAACAATTATTTGTATCTACCTACACCATGTAATTAATAATGCATACTTGGTAAAGTCCCTCATGTACCACAAAACCTTCAAGGCCCGTGCAGACCAGCGCGCTATCGCGGGAGCGACAGGCAGCAATATACCTGTCGCGCCCACGATTTAGTTAATAAGTTCGAACCCAGGCAGGTGCTTTACTTTGTGTAAATTATTTCATCACCACTGCTCTCAAAACAGTGTAGGAAAGCATCTTGAGGAAACCGGCATGTCCTAGAACCAAAAATTCGAAGGCATATGACATCTACCAACCCGCACTGGGCCCGCGTGGTGGATTACGGCCCACTCCCTCTCACAGAGAGGAGGCCTGTGTCGCAGCATTGGGAACATTATAGGCTGATTATGTACCCGCAATATCGCGCCAGTCTGCACGAGCCTAAATAAATGATTAAGTATTATACTAATTAAACCTCTTGTTTGCAGATTTGTGTTATCCCTGATAGAAAAACCTAAACCAGTTTAGTAACGTTGGTTCAGATTTTAGTTTCCTTAAGTTTCGGTCCTGCCCGACAGACTTTACACAACCAGTCGTCGTTTAAACTATCTCAACCAACATCATGAGGATCTAAACATAATGATCCATAAGTATCACTTAACGATAATAGTTCGTAATAGCAAAATGGGTTAAACTAAACTGGGATCCTTCACACGCCACGTACGATAAATGGTGGTATTGCATTTCATTGTGCTCTAATAATAAACATTATCTATGTGCCAAACATGATGCTCGTTCAGCTGATCTTTTATTTAATAACAGGAAATGATGACAGCTATGACAAGAGAAAGCGTTATTGTTATGATTTATGGAATATGTGTATTTGTTTTGTAGTAAATTGGGTCACCTAAATGTTTTGTTTTTTCCATAGCCATGGGTTCCTGGATATACAAAATATCACGCTTTTTCTTTACCACAGATGATGGTTAAAACGCCGCTCACACATTTCGTCAGGCTAGGTTAGGTCCAAAGGGGATAAAGGTAGCTAGCAATTGAACTGCAAAGCCCTAATCATTCCCGGGGGCAAATGAAATGAAATGAAATTGTCATGTTCTGTAAATAGGATGTCGCAATCACTTTTACACGTCATATTAAATATAACAAATAAAATAAGCTAGATGGAGTCGACATTTCCAATCTGACCACCCCTGACAAAAAATGGCGAATCAAACTCAAGGGCTTAACTCCTTGCGGTAACCATGAACCAAGGGTTGCCGTTTTTAGTGATAGAGTTCTGGACAAGCGTTATTTCCAGCTGTAGTATTTCGGTATTTGATTTCTGGGTATTGAGACCCAGAGGGATTGCATCCCAAAGCACTTGAACTAGAAATGGAAAATTATAACACCGTATCATTGGTGGCTAGCAGCAGCTCCAGCACTAAGGCAAGTAAGACGTTCCTAACACATAAAGCACAGCCGCACCAATAAAATATGTCAAGAAATCCATTAAATTAACGACCCGCCGGTACTTTTACACCCAAATACTATATAAATGTGCTTGCATAATAATATGACAAAAATCATTCATTCGCACTCGGCAACTTTAAAGCGGGCTGTTTAAGTCTCGGAGTACAGAATTAACCTTATAACGATTAATAATTTGTAGGTACTTGGACAGTAGGTGAAGTAATGGCGCAGGTGCATGTCCTGTCACTGTATCTATTATGTTTTAAATTCTATAGAAATTCGAGGTTAAGTCATAATATTTATTGAGGATTAAATAAATAAACGTTAACGTATACAGTTAAAAATTTTATTCTGTTTGCACAATTTGACGGAAACTAGTATCAGAATAGGATATTTGTGTGGTTCAATCGCTTTTTCCTCGTTTAACAATCTTGTTAATAAAGAATGCAAAAATGAATATGGATAGGAATAATCTAATCACTGTTAAGATACAGCATTTAATATAAGAGTAGTTGAGAGCAGTAGTGGCCCAGTGGTAACGTCCGCGACTTACGAGTTGTAGGTCGTAGGTTCGAACCCAGACAGGCGCTTTACTTTGTGTAAATTATTTCATTACCACTGCTCTCAAAACGGTGAAGGAAAACATCGTGAGGAAACCGGCATGTCCTAGAACCAAAAATTCGAAGGCATATGACATCTACCAACCCGCACTGGGCACGCGTGTTTACGGCCCACTCACTCTCACAGAGAGGAAGCCTGTGTCCCAGCAGTGGGGACATTATGTAGAATCTAGATGCCCATTATGCAACATACTGTGTTAGGTACCAACAAAAGTATAATTTTAGGGGATAGCATGGTCATTAGGACCTTCAGTAAAACGGCTAGTGACAAAGTGGCTGATTTGCAGACAGGAAGCTTATATTGGGACAGGAGTCTATTAAAGTAATTGACATACACATAGGATGAGTTAGCCCATCCCTGATTTGGCCCTTCTGCTAACGTCATACAGAGATTATGATAAGAGGTTTTTAATTAATGGCACAGGAAGCCGTTACAATTGGAATAGAGGAGTTTCAAGCCTGGAATGGGATCTCTGTGATATTTAAGGAAATTGAAAGGAAATATATTATGGAAGAGTTGGTAAGAATAGCCTTGACAATTCTGGGAAGCTAATCAAAATCTGCTAAGTAGGGCAGAATTACAGTAGCAGATGAGGATTCAAGGATTGAGGAAGGCGTCTTCCATAAAACCCATATTATGCAAATAAACTAATTGATTGATTGATTGATAAATGATTTTTATTTCTTTATGTAGGTTTGCACAAACACTTTTACACGTCAATCATATTTTTAAAATAAAGCTAGATGAGGTTGGCGTTTCATATTTCATATATAACGTTTGCAAATTTTCTATGTTTAAAGAAGTTTTAGAAATTCTCCATAATTGCTAACATTATACAGAAAAATCCTCGTTGACTACGAAAAAAATACTGGTTGATTGGCTGTCCAATATGATGTTTTTGACAAAATCTTTATGGATGACAAAGTACTAACTATGACGTAACAATAAGTAACAACAAGACTTGCTCGTTCTCCTGGTTCTACCGCACCGGCTCAGCCCACGAGTTAAGGGGCCATCCATAAACTTACATGAAACGTCACAGGGTGTTATATAGTGTGATATCACATAATTTGCAATTTTAAATTAAACCTCATAATACCTATTGGATATAGAGTTGGTAATAGTTTAATGTTTTTCGTTAGAGTTGAAGTTGAGTATGTAATATGACGTTACGAAGCTTATGAGTCGTCCCCCCTTGTGACACGATGTCACACTTTGTTGAACCCCTCCCTCCCCTTAACGTGTGACGTAATTTATGAATGGCCGCTAAAGACCGCGTGATTCAACATTAACGTGCGGCGCGTGCCTGACCCGTCAGGGTATATGTGTTCTGTGGTGCCTGACATCTCACCTACGTGCTCCACTTATTTGCGCTAATCATACGCTGTGATAATATCACTGTATTATTTACAAGTTTAGCTTTTATTTGTTGTAGGAGTTAAGGAGTTATGCCAAGTTGAAAGAAGATTCAAGTACCTATAGGACATAATATAGGTATTTGCTTCATTTGAGTGTTGAATTAAACAAACAGGTAAAATATTATCAATATGTGCAATGGACTTGAAAATTGAAATGCACTCGAACGTAAAAATATCTAGTAAGCTAACTCAGTAGACAGGGTAACTCAGTACATTTGCTTGAACAAGACATTTACGCCAGTATCGTCTGATCTTAAGTCATCATTTTTACCCGACTAGGACAAAGCTAAAAGAGGGTTAGGATTTTAACAGGCTATGTATGTTTTTTTATTTTTTTATTGTTATTTGTATTTGTATGTTCATCTGTTCCTTCATTACTCTTAAACTCCTCGTCGTAATCAAACGAGGTGTCGTTGGAAGTATCTAGTTGTTCCGCGGATAGGCCATATGACTTTTAAAAAAATCCAACCTGGCAACTTATAGTGGATGAAGTGTTACAGAAAAAAATATTTAAGGTTAATATATCGTGTTTGGTATCTAATGAAAGGTCTTAAGTATTACTTTCTGAAAATGGATTGGTTATCTATGATTGTTTATACACAAACCCCAAATATTACTGTTAAATATTCCCAAACCAAATAAGTAATGATCGCAAACCCCAAAATAAATGAAATAAAAGTTAAAACCAACCAACTACGACAAAAACGCCAACTATAAAGGTATAAATTGGATTTTAGTTTTTGATGTTTATTTTTTATTGTATGTGATTGTTATGCTTCTAGCGAAGTTAATCAGGAGTCAGTTCGTAAGCTTTTAGGTAAGCAGAGAAAATCTGAAACTGAAAAACTGAATACCTGAGCAATACGAAAACTAGTTAAATCGATCGAGCACTTATACATATGTGCAGCACTGGCATAGTGTACAATGTACAATGGCTTTATTTCTAATCTCAATACGAATATAAATCAAATGAATTCGACACAGACTTTCTTTTTTAGTGATCGTCTTCGACTTACGTGGTCAGAATGGAAACTGAAGCAATTATAAGTAATACATTCTACATCTACATGTTGTATTATTCCACAAATAGGGACAATTGAAGAGGCGTTTTATAAACTTAATAATTGATTTGTGAAAGCTGCATATAATTACAAAATCTACAAGAAATAGCATTATTTCGGCAAATGAGACCGGAGACCGATTGATGGCGATATCTTTAATGTTGGGGCTACATTGCCACGAATTACACTTTGCGCGCTCTCTGTTTCTCAGGGAGACGTGTCGTCGACCGGTATGCAAAAGAGAGCGCGTACTTAGTTCGCTTTATCGCGACAATTTAGCCGTAGCATTACAGCCAGGTTTGACTGGTATAAGATGAATTGAACACACCCAATGTCATAGTTTATTTTTGACAAAAGCCTTATTCCGCCAAATCAGAATTCAAGGAAGACGAATTCCTAGGAATTCTGGTCTAGACCAGATGCCTTTCATAAATGCATACGTGATAGACGAACTAAACTAAATCCTTATCCTGATGAAGGTTATTTGCAATATAAATATTTTCGTTGAATAAATTATGATGTAAATGTCATTTAATTGGCGTCAAATCGCAAGTTCTCTATTTGTTTGATTATGCTAATGTACTCCGCTTTAAACTTGACTAAGATTCTCATTGATTACCTCATGAACTTAAATACGTCAAAACATTAATGCGTGTGTAGGTAACAGATAGGTAACTTCTGCTTAATCTGTACCCTCGAAGAGTGTTGGGTTATTAAATCGAGAATCGAGGACTCTAATAAGTTTCAAAGTACATCAGTGTGTTCAAAACAATGAGTAAAGACGCGATCGTCCGTCAGGCATCAGCTGTTGTCATAGGGTAGAACTACTCAATAATTGTACGTTGCTATTTGAAATTCAAATGAGACTCGCATAGCAATCACGACAAAACCTGATATTCTGGGCTTTTAATAAAAACTATTATGCAAAAACCACCTTGAAAATGAATATCGTTTGAGCATCATTTGAGCGAATATCCTCTTTGTATACAAATTTTGTGTGACGTATGGCGCTAAAACTTGTTGTCATAGTTATTTTGTTCCTGATATATAGTTTTATTTCACTTAGGTAGATTACAAACCGGAATTTTATAACAACGACGATATGTTAAGTACAGTAGTAGAATACCATTTTAGATTGAATAGCGATAGTATTAAATGTATAAACTTTGTTTATCTTGTGTTTGATCTGAAACTAACCTCTAACCATCGTTTTGGACCGTGAAAATGGGAAATTCAAACATCCACCGGCAGGTGAGTTTGAAGTTCTTATACAATTTTGTATTCCAGAACACGTCAGTGCCCTAATATTATCCTTTTCTGTCTAGAATCGTTGTCCCGAATCAAGTTTCATCAAAAACATTTGTGTCTCCGAAACTTACCGCGATTATAAAACTCGAACATTTTCAGAGCTTTTCATTACACTTGCAACTTTCACAAATACTATCACATACGCTGGCAACATCGATATTTTCGGGGCGGGGTTAAGTTAGGGTTGTCACTGGTACGCTATGCGTGTGCGCATCGTACGCCGGGAGAGCGTGAACTGGCCTGCCAGCAGCATGTCATGTATACCTCGTCGGTACCTATTCCAATTGTGAACCGCGATTATTTAACTGTCCACGCGTTCGGAAACAATTGACTGCGTCTGCTTTTAGACTATGCAGATAAGATTTTTGCATGTCCAGTTTTGTTTTATCTTGTTTCCTTTATTGGTATTGGCGTAGGCTAGCCCATGTTTGAGGTTTAACGTCGAAACGTTTAGTTTAGAAAGTTAAGGTCTGAAGGGTAAATTAAAGTTTGTCAAGGGTTGCTACTACTGCTAGCAGCAGTACGCAGCAGTACTGTTGAATCTCGTTTAAATAAAGAACAGCATAAATGTTTCTATGCTGACCTTCGTTTAAACGAGATTCAACAGTCTGCTTGGGAAATTTGGCATTCCATTGTTCTGTGGCCAAGCTGTGCACTACCCGTTACTCAAACTTACCATTTTCCACATACTGGCAACATGGTGGTACTACATAAAATGTATGCGGTAATTTATCTGAAAAAATTGTTTACTTCACCGCTGTAGAGGCAGAGGCGTACTTTACGTCGACAACTTTTGGAAAGTACGGAGTCCATACTTTGAACACATAGTTCGTCGAACCAGTAGTTCTAGATAAGCAACCTGCTCTTTAATTGTTGCAATTGTAGGAGCCAATAAAGTTGACACACGCCCTCAAAAATTGTGCAAGTCGCACCTATTTTCTATTGTTATCGACATTCTTAGAAAAAGACACGTCTCATTTGTCGCCTGTCTGTCTGTCAATCATCCATAGAAAAACCAATATAACATGACCACCATCTTCATAATCAGTTGTTAGTTACAGAACTTTCGTGAGGTCTTAAAAAAATGGTTATGTATTTTTTCGTAATGGTAACATCAAAGATGAATGCACTGTAATTTGTAAGTAGCTGGTGAATAATGGCGATAATTTGTTTCGATGTCCATTTAGGTTTTAATTACGAAATTCACATGTTTTGTTGATTCACTGTACGGGGACTTTGTTAGGTTGTCAATTAGTAGGTACTTTAATTATGTTTTAAACCCATAAAAAGAGAGTTAAATTGAGATTAATTTCTTGAGAGGAACAGAACTGCTTTATGAATTGATTGTACTTTTCATTGCTATATTAGGTACAGTCACAGCTAAAAAATGTTCGTCACCTTACCTTTTTTTTTTTTTTTGTCGGTGGGAATCATCAAATTACTTCTCCCGTTCTGGGTGGAGCGGAGGGTATGTCAGACTCTTACTGACTAAAACCCACCCGTATTCCTTCCGTTGCCTGTGTTGCGGGGGCCTCGGTGACCCATTAGTACCTTCCCGCGACCCCGGCAGGCATCGGCCCTAGCGGACCCCTACATTCTGCTGACGACATCTCTTTGAGGCGCGCGTGGAATACGACGCGCCGTCGACCCGGGCCCGGTCCTTACCGGACGGTGAGCTACCCAATGATTGCTCACCGTACGCAAGCCCGCGCCTACGGTGGCCGGAAATCCGCCCGGGATTCCCGACGCCCAGGGCGTCTCCTGCGGCGGCTAGGGGCGAGAGGGCGCGAAACTTGCCTTTCCCACAACCGTCCCGCCTCCTCCTTCGCGAGCATTACTGCTTCGCAGAAGGAGGTGACGGCTGCCCATGCCCTCTCGCTCCGTACCATGGCCTGAACCAGGGCCGGACGCGAGAGATCTCTGCCGCCGATCGCCTCCACGAGGACACTCGTCACCTTAACTTAAGGGCTATTTTTGTCTGGTCATTGCACGATAGAATCTGCTTTACTGACTCAGCATTTTGTATTGCATCGTAATGCTAATACCAACAGAATGACATTTTAGCTATCTTCTTTACCTGACATGTAAAGAACCGAATTACAAAATGTGACACTGAGAGACGATTTTTTTTTATGTTTAATATTTCATTAAATGACCAGGCCAATAAAAAGATCACCCAGCAACCTATGGTCGAGTACTGAGGTATAAATTGCGGTTTGACAACTTTTGTATAGAAAATATGTCAAACTGCCACATAATATATGTCATATACATATACATATGTATATAAAATAAAATAAAATAAAATAAAAATAGTTTATTGGTAAAACAAGTATAGTCCGCTCTTCCATATCAAGGCGTGTTATATAAAAAGCACAACGTATAAATAAATTTAAATTAACATAAATTAAATCATATGTGTTTAAGAGTAGGTGTTTTTTTTTTTTTGAGCGTGGGAAATCATCAAATAACTTCTCCCGCTCTGGGCGGAGCGGGAGGGTGTGTCAGACTCTTAGTGACTAAAACCCACCCGTATTCCTTCCTGTTGCCTGTGTTGCCAGGGGCCTCGGTGACCCATAAGTACCTTCCCGCGACCCCGGCAGGCATCGGCCCTAGTGGACCCCTACTTTTATGCTGACGACATCTCTTTGAGGCGCGCGTGGAATACGACGCGCCGTCGACCCAGGCCTGGTCCTTACCGGACGGTGAGCTACCCATTGCTCACCGTCCGCAAGCCCGCGCCTACGGTGGCTGGAAATCCGCCCGAGATTCCCGACGCCCAGGGCGTCTCCTGGGGCGAGAGGGCGCGAAACGTGCCTTTCCCTCAACCGTCCCGCCTCCTCCTTCGCGAGCATTACTGCTTCGCAGAAGGAGGTGACGGCTGCCTATGCCCTCTCGCTCCGTACCATGGCCTGAACCAGGGCCGGACGCGAGAGGTCTCTGCCGCCGATCGCCTCCACGAGGACACGGCGGTGCTCTGCCCGTAGAGTGGGTGTAAGTATGTGTGTGAGTATATGTGAGTTAAAGTGTAGACTCGTGTAACTGAGAGTACATGAGTGTGAGGGTGTGTATGTGTCAAGGTTTTAGAAGTGTTTCGGTATCATTGTAGGTAAGCGTTTGTATTTATTCCAATATTATTTTTTACTATCATGGTAGTTTTTGGTGTAAATGTAGATGTATTTATTTATTTTATTATATAGCGGAGCAGATCGTTTACTAAATTGCATCCAGTATGCAATTTAGTCCTTGTCCTAGGGATATTGAATATCATATCTTTTTATCTTTTTGTCAGTATGCCAGCATCGTAGGGAAGAGACTTATGTTTGTTTTAATATAATTTGTGCAATGTAAAGTTTCCTGACTGAGAGCAAGTTACTAAGTCGAAATAGGTATTCAGTGGGATATCTCTTTTTTTCAAACTCCACTTGATAAGACCGCGTTGTGCCCTTTCCACTGCAAGAATTTTGTTTTGGCTGCACATCCCCAGACAGGTATACAATAGGAAAGTACTGACTCAACTAGCACAATATAAATCATCTTAAGGAAATCTTTTTTATGGCCTGAGTGATTACCGGCAATCTTGGGAACGAGGTATCTAAGAGTCCTAAACATCCAGCTTAATTTAATGACTCTATTGGCAACCTGCTCAATGTGTGGGTACCATGATAGTCTTTGGTCCACGATAACACATAGGTACTTAATGTGAGGTACTTTGTTAATTGTTGAGCAGTCAGAACTATTGCGATTACCGTTATTGCAAGTATGAATTTAAAATTTAAATCTTCTTCTGGTTGTGTACGTTGGCAGACACTGAAGCAAATGTAATTTGTTTTTGTGATGTTTAATGTAAGCAAATTAATTGTTAACCACTTGGCGATTTTAGCCAAGCCTGTCTCAGTACTAAGTTAGTATTCTGCTAAGTATCACCAGTGAAGATGACAGCAGTAATCATCTGCGTAAGGGAAAACCTGTGCGTTTGCAACATTTATGTTACAGAGTTCATTGACGTAAATAAGGAACAATGTTGGTCCACATACGCTTCCTTGAGGTACGCCGTATGACGTGTTTGTGTCTTCACTAGTGTACTGACCCACTCTAACCCTCTACTTCCGGTTAACGAGATAATCCTTGAAAAGGCTAAGAGGTACTCCGCGAACTCCGATACATTCCAGCTATCTTACAAGGATTGGGACTGAGACGGTGTCAAAGGCTTTTTTTTGATCTAAGAATGCAGTTATACATATGTATGTAATACATCATGTATATAGGTACCTACAGTGGTTTTCACTGTTAGAATCTTTCAACTCTTTTGATAACAACAACAGCAAGTAAGTAAACGGTGGTAACCATCACTACAAAAATATTTATTTCAACTTAAGGCGCAGCTTGTATATGATTTCAGTGCCTTTTAAATCTATTATCACGCCGTCATATAATGCAAAAAATATATGTTAAACTAGAACGCGTACACATCAATTCTTTAGTGAATATTGAAGTATTGTAGTAAAATACTTTATGAAATAAATTCAGGAAGTAATGGCTACACAAAGCATAAAAAAACGCTATTACTTTCAAACAACCAAAGATATTTTCATGTTTTTTTTCTTCTATTAGTATCTGTGATTTTTTCAAATATTCATGTTTTCGTTGCTAAAAATAAATATTCCCTATGAAACCGAACGGCGGCGCGGCTGCAGCGTGAACACGACGGGCATTTGTATGCCCAAAGTCAATGGCGATTAGCCGACCCTTAAGGTGGATCCGCAGTGGTAGCCCGCAAAATTCAATTACGTAATTTCTTACGTTTTTTTGCAATTTTTGGTCAGTTTCAAGCAATTAAAGGTTGGACTCATAAATGTTTCTGTAATTTCTTATAAAAGTTTCATAGTTGATACTTACAGTCCCGTCAATATCCACTAAACTAACTTTCAAGCCCAGTGTCACTTCTACTTAAATATGACGACACATCTTATATATATAAAAAATGAATCCGTATTTGCCTTGGTCACGGCGTCACGCGTGAACGGCTGGACCGATTTCGCTAATTATTTTTGGTTGTGTTTGTTACTGTCAGGAGAAGGTTCTTATGTAAGAAAAATTTAAGAAAGTTGCGCGGAAAATTAGATAAAATTCTTATGCGGGTGAAACCGCGGGGCGCAGCTAGTAGGTAATATTTATGCAAATACAGCTTAGCCTACGCATAGCCCGCCTTCCTAAACATTATCTACTGCAGTCGGAACGTGGGTTGCGTCTTGATAGCCAAACAAAGGCCCATCTACTCACCTTGGTCGCCAATAACCATCTCTCTTTGTTCGCGAATCTGTATTTTTGCTCTCAACTGTACTGACCCACTGGCGTCACATAGAGCATAAGCAAGGAAGCTTTAGTTAAAGTTCTGCAATTGACTAACGCAAGAACTAAAGGGAAGATTGAGACATCTCCGACGCAAATATTGTTGTAATTTTGCTGGGGCTGCCTCAATTTATGTATGACACATAGTTTAAGGTGGATCCGCAGTGGTAGGTAGAACTTTTCCATAATTGATATTATGGAACAAATCTAACTTATAGAGAAATATTAATGATTTGAATGATTATTATTCTGTAAATACATATTTTGATTAAGATACAACCTGACACTGGTGCCGATTCCCTTGTTCACAAACTAAACTAAATTTAAGTTCAGTGCATCTTTTTCTTTCTATTTCATTAAGAAGAGGATAGAAGATAAATTTTAGTTTAGTCCTGTCAAATTAATCAGCGCCTGTCACTACTCCATACAAGTTTAGACGTGATTAAAAACTTGCCTACTAAAATTACGTCAATTTACGTCAAGCGCCGATTAATTTGACAGGACTAAACTAAAATTTATCTTCTGTCCTTTTCTTAATGAAATAGAAAGAAAAAGATGCACTTAACTTAAATTTAGTTTAGTTTGTGAACAAGGGAATCGGCACCAATGACCTGCAAATTGCAAAAACCGTAAGAAAATTTGAATTTCGCGGGCTACCACTGCGTTTTCGCTTCACTCGCTCATTCCTTGAGTAAGAGTGCTCTGCTCAGTCGTGGCGTCATTGGGCTCACTTCACTCGCTCGACACTGTGCGAAAAAGTATTCTCAATTCTAATCTAACCTGCTTTACCGAGGAAAGTATAACCGAGCTGTAATAATCCCTGGCTAATTGGTGTAAGTTTTTCACCAGTTACTACCGCAGTATGCTCGCTTTGCTCACTCAGAGCGAGCGCGTGGTACAAATACCCCTTTTTTACATTTGCATAAATAAGTAGGTATTTATTATCACTCAAAATTATAGAAAATAAATACTTTTACTATTTACTAAATTAATACCAGATACATTTTCTATTTCGTAATTATTGACTATTAAGTTTCCTTCTACATGAAATACTTTTCACATACGAGTAGTAGTTTTTTTAAAGTCAGTGAATTTCAAAACCTGACGAGTAGGTATTGGTAATTGTACCGTATGTAGTTTTGAGTTAAGTAGTCATCGAAGATTATAAATGCATGAGATTTACCTTCTTTTACTAAAGGCCACTGGTAAAGGGACCTCCCACCAAATACCAGTACTTAAATTCAAATTCAAAAAAATCAAATTTAAACCAAATCACGAGCGACTTCAATTGCAATATTTTGTCACATCATCATATCACACTTGCTTCCAGGCTCCCGGGTGCGAACTAAACAATCAACATATTGCTGATGACTCTTCGCAATACGTATAACATCCTCAGCAGGTCGAGTCAGTCAACATGACAAATGGATGACAGCTCGGCGTTCAAGAGCACGGCGATTATCGAATTACGTTCCCCGCGTGTCGCGTTGCTCTTTCCTCTGTCATGGCCACTGCTCTTTCCGCCTCCAGAGAGTTGCCAGATGTGGGTTTAAAATTCGTATATTCTTAAATCGTTTCTGACTAATCTATTTCCTGTTTGGGAGTAATAAAAGGAAATAAGAAAAGAAGAAGGGAATAAGAAAATAAAGAGTTTAAAAATTGGTCTAAAGTTTACAAGTTTATCTAAAGTTTAAAAGTTTGTTATAAAATAAGAAGCTGCCAAAATATACACCTAATCATATCCCCATTGCATCGATTCCCTATCGTACCGGCTTGTAATCTGCCGTAACCGTTGCTGTAATTCAACTCCTTAAAATGTCGTTAATAATCACCAGACTTGGAAGACTGTCATCATTCATCATCATCATTTCAGCCGAAAGACGCCCACTGCTGGACATAGGCCTCCCCCAAGCACCGCCACTTCGACCGGTTTTGTGCTTCCCGCATCCAGCGGATTCCTGCGGCCTTCACAAGGTCATCGGTCCACCTTATAGAAGGCCTTCCAATGCTACATCTTCCGGTACGCGGTCGCCACTCCAGAACCTTTCGGCCCCATCGGCCATCTGTTCTGCGAGCAATGTGCTCTGCCCACTGCCGCTTAAGTTTGGCAATTTTTCGGGCTATGTCGGTAACCTTGGTTCGCCTGCGGATCTCTTCATTTCTGATTCGATCACGTAGGGAAACTCCAAGCATAGCCCTCTCCATTGCCCTGTAAGTGATTTTTAGCCTTTTAATAAGGTCCATTGAAAGCGACCACGTTTCATTGCCATAGGTCATCACTGGCAACACGCACTGGTCACTTTCGTCTTGAGACACTGCGCTGCGGTATGTGGGACAAGAAGATATTGCGTAGCTTCCCAAACGCTGCCCAGCCGAGTCGGATTCGACGATTGACCTCTTTCTCGAAGTTGGACCTACCTAACTGGACAGTTTGTCCTAGGTAAACCTATTCGTCCATAACTTCGAGCGTAGCGTCTCCGATCTTCATGAGAGTGGGTGTCAAATGGGCATTTGACATGACCTTTGTCTTGTCTATGTTCATTTTAAGACCCACTCTTTCAGAAGCTCTACTGAGGTCATCGAACATTGTACTGAGGTTCTCCATAGTCTCAGCCATAACAACTATGTCGTCGGTAAACCGAAGGTGATTGATGTACTCGCCATTGATGTTGATGCCTGGCCCTTTCCAGTCCAGAACCTTGAAGACATCCTCCAGTGCAGCGGTGAACAGTTTCGGAGAGATAACGTCTCCCTGCCTCACACCTCGCTGCAGAAGGATAGGTTTCGAGGTCTGGTCCTGGAGTCGGACTGACATAGTGGCGTTTTCGTAGAGACACTTAAGCACCTCGATGTACCGATAGTCGATCTGGCACCGTTGAAAAGACTGCAGTACAGCCCATGTCTCGATCGAATCGAAGGCTTTTTCGTAGTCCACAAATGCTAAGCAGAGAGGCAGGTTATATTCTTCGGTATTCTGTATAACCAACATCACGATGGCGAAAAAGTCTATTTGTAAAATGTGAGATTTTCATCTCGATTGTTAGTATACTTAATATAGTTTTTTTCTTTAGCATAATTAAGTTATTTACAAAAGAACATTAATTTATTTTTTTTTCAATTTGGAATCTATTGTTAGGCGAGAACAACTGCCAACAAACTGTAACGCAGTTTGGCAGACTTTATGGATGTTATTGTTAATACAGATTTTGTAGAAATAAATAAATAGGTAATAGTTATTTATGCAACTGTTTTTATACCAAATTATGTACAGTTACATACAAGACTTTATCTACACGCATGATATGAATCATCTATAAAAGGTTCTGAAACCATAGGGTGTTGTACAGTGTTGTAAGAACTATGTAAATTCATGGAAAGTTTCTGGTAATAATTGGTTAAAAATGTCCTTTGGTGCATTAGAAATATCTGGTGGGGTGTTATCAAAACTTGTATCACTCATTTTTGTAAACAACAAAGTAATAAAATTTTGCAATACTAATATCGAACAAAAATGGCGGGATACGACGTGCATTCGAATAACCTATAAGTTTTTTTTTTCAATTACGGCGCTGTAGTGATGAAACGCGCGTGAATTTCAATATTTTTTTTTAAGGAATTGCAATTACAATTTAGTACAACATTATAACACTCGTTTGGATGATATATGGTTACTATGACAATAGGTGTTTTAATGTTGGCAATAAGCTAACTGTTTTAGAAACTTTTATAGAGGATTTATAGCATGGGTGTAGATAAAAATAATAAGCTAATGAAAACATTGCTGACCATCCTCTAGACAAGACATATTTGATACCTTTTTCGTCTCTTCTACTCCATGAAAGAGTTTTATCTAATAGGGGAGGTGTCCTACCAACAAATCATAGAATTGAACAATAATAGAAATGATTCCCACACTGGCAACACTTCGTCCGGGCTGAATATTGCATCCTGCCGACCATGACAAAACGACCAGGATGGTGCCATGGAAGTGCCAGGAATTAGAGAATGTCTACAATATTGAGCGATCAACCCTCAATATTGTAGACATTCTCTATGCATTAAAATAATTTTGTGGTGACCCCACTCTACTGTTGACCTCAAGGAAGACGGCGCACAGTGGTCACGTGCTGCCTATTTGCACAGTTAGGTTTCAGGGAGACCCCTTTACAGTCTCCCCAGAGATGTGCCCTAACAGGCACTGCATAGAGGAGGTTTCGGATCGGTCTTTTGAGAGCCCCCTTCCAAGTGCAAATGATGACCACCGGGGTGGTTTTAGTGAGGTAAAAATCCCACACTCCCCGGTCTTATCCCCAAAGGCCGGGCGCCTTTTAAAGGTTCCCCTCGAAAAAAAAATTAACAACACTACAATTTTAAGATGGGTAAGTAGGTGAAATCTCTTCCTGATTTCTGAATATTAACTAGGTAGGTAATAGGTCAGTTTTTTTATCAATTGCTAGACACATAGCCTCACCACCCACTCACCATGCCCGGAAACCACTAAAAAAGGTTTAATTAAAAAAAAAACATAATAAAGGTTTAATTTTAATCCAAAGAACCTTAACTCACTTTAATACAGGTATAAACAGATGTTACAAATAAATATAAAATACTCTGTACAGCTAGTAAGGTGTGCAAATATTTATATTAATGTTAATCTAATTTAATAATTATTAAAATAACATTACAAAATTATTATACTCTAAAAATCATAACAATAAATAAAAAATATAACAAAATAAAATAAATTCAGAATACTACAAAAGTCAAAATAAAAAAAAAACTGTCAGATGTATTAAAATAGGTACATGTCATAGACTCAAATCAATTCGATTAAAATATTGGTCCAAATTAAAATAAAATTATACAGATGTCAAATCGGGTTATTCCCAGTTGTCGCCACTGGTGACGCCACCACTGGCGACAAATGGGAATATTTTTCAAAAAAAATCCCAGTTGTCACCAGTGGTGGCGCCACCAGTGGCGACAACTGGGAATGGCCATTCTTCTAGGTCCCAGTTGTCACCAGTGGCGACAGATGGGAAATATAAAGTGATACGCCTCCGGTGGGGGCGATGCTAGAGCTGAATTATAGTGATGGGGTTTCATTATTGTATCACTAACGAAGTTTTAAATAGGTATATTTTATATTTTCTTAAATAAAACTTTTACACGTTACTTGGGAAGATATATATTTTTATAAATCACAATATTTGTATTCATTGAGATTAAAACTGCACAAGTACAGTTTCCAGTACTACAACTATTACAGATCGTATAATTATTTTACTTAAAACTATATTATTAGGTTCTTATCACAAACTAAATAGTAATGAATATGTACATAATTGCAATATATTTACAATCAGCCATAACTTCCGCGCTCCGATCCTGTCGATCAACCCCCTCCACTATGCTGTTGTCGGTTCGTAGACCAGTGACGTAACACTTACCAGTGCATTCCCAACAATGTCAGGGTTAAGTGCGTCGTGCAGTTCTGGTGAAGTTTCGTTAGTTTATATAAAAAGACGTCACGGGACTATTCTGCTTCGCGCAGGTTTCCAATATCATATAAAAAGGAAACATAAAAGTGGGTTAACTGTGTGGGAATGCATCAAACGAAAATACAAGTGTAAAGGAATTATAAAGATAAAAGTAAGTTTTCGGCTTTCATTTATTATTATTATTTATATGAAAAAACTTTTAACATAAAGCTCATGCCAACACGTTTGTGCACGCTCATGCCAACACAAAAGAGAAACAGGCGGCCATTTTGTGCACGTTTGTCACTTATTGTGAACGTTAATTTGTAATGAATTATTTTAATACACTTTATTTTATTTGTTTAATGTACGCTACGATTACTTATATTTTTTATTATTTTAGGATAACAATGTCCTTCATGAAACTGCACACTCATGTACACCTGACTTTTTAAAAAATGAAGTAGATGAGCGACTTTACGGCTGTAAACAACAACTAACAAAAGAAAATTACCCAGCGGTACCACAATGTTACAATGATATGGTCGGGTCCTTTCAAACTGCAGGATTGGACTTAGTATGCAAAGTACCGAGCTTTGAAAGTATTAAATCATCTCTATATAGATTCAGAAATGCAGCAGCCGGAGTAACACACCTTAAATCTAAACAAGGAATCAATGTTCAAATTCCTACGGAATTTAATAATTTTGTATTGGCTGATTATTCTGATGGTGACAACCGTATTATAGTTTTTTGCACCAAAGAGGCAAAAAAGGTTATGAATGAAGTACATGATTTTTATAGCGATGGAACCTTTAAAAGCTGCCCCTCGCCCTTTATTCAACTTTATAGCATTCACGGAGATTTGGGAAGTACTGTGAACCACACGAACATAGTGCCGCTTGTCTACGCACTTATGAGTGACAAGAAGATGGAATCATACATCATTTTATTTTCCATGATTAAATCCCAAATACCTGACTGGGATCCAAAGAAATATAAAACTGATTATGAAAGAGCTGCAATGAAAGCTTTAACGACTGTGTTTCCGTCTGTAATTATATCCGGATGCTATTATCATTTTAATCATTCCATTTGGGAGAAGGGTCGTAAGATCGGGATAACTAAATCTAATGATGAAAACAAGATAAGAGAAGTGGCATTAAGCGCCGTATTGCCACTATTGCCGCCGAATGAAATTTTAAATGGCTGGAAATATATTACTCGCAAGAATACACAAGAAGATGACATTAAAAAATTTAGAGCATATATGAAAAAGCAGTGGATGATAGACGAGTTCATTAAAGTATGGTGTGTATACGGTGAACAGCATCGAACAACAAACGCTTTAGAATCATGGCATCATAAATTAAACCATACAATTGGAAAAAAAAATCCTAACATTATACATTTTTTAAAAACCTTGGTCAAGGATTCGGCATATTATAGAGTTTCTAATAATATGATTAAAAATAAAAAGAAAATAAGAAAGAAGAAATATGTACTCAATGATGAGTTCATACAAGATATCCAAATGGAGTTAGTACATGGAAACATGACAGTGGGTCATTGTTTAGAATGTTTGAGGCGGTAGTTTTATAAAAACTGACGGCGATTGAAGAATATTAAGTATTATGTTAATATACGGGTAGGTAGTCGTTTTCTTAAAAACTACTCGGATTTTATTTATCAAAAAATACTGTTTACCACAGTAATATATTTGTATAAGAGTATAATATTAAGTAATTCCTATTTAAATACATCTAGCTAAATCGAAAGAGTAAAGTCAATTATTGTAAATAGTATGTTGATCTGTGATAAAAAAGTAGAAGTATAAATTATTGTAAATAATGCATTGATTAATCTGTGATAGACATCGCAGTAAATTAATGAGTAACATAATACCTGTAGATTTAGAAAATTATAAACGTCAATTATTGTGGTTAATATATACAAGTCTGTTTTATAAAAATAACCTAAGAATATAAATAGACATAATGCCATACGTTGATTAATCTGTGATAAGAACCTAATAATATAGTTTTAAGTAAAATAATTATACGATCTGTAATAGTTGTAGTACTGGAAACTGTACTTGTGCAGTTTTAATCTCAATGAATACAAATATTGTGATTTATAAAAATATATATCTTCCCAAGTAACGTGTAAAAGTTTTATTTAAGAAAATATAAAATATACCTATTTAAAACTTCGTTAGTGATAAAATAATGAAACCCCATCACTATAATTCAGCTCTAGCATCGCCCCCACCGGAGGCGTATCACTTTATATTTCCCATCTGTCGCCACTGGTGACATCTGGGAACTAGAAGAATGGCCATTCCCAGTTGTCGCCACTGGTGGCGCCACCACTGGTGACAACTGGGATTTTTTTTGAAAAATATTCCCATTTGTCGCCAGTGGTGGCGTCACCAGTGGCGACAACTGGGAATAACCCGTCAAATCATTATACTCAAATAGTAAGACATTGTTATAGAATGTCTTACTATTTGTATCATCTGGTTTTATTTTTCAAAAAATAATCTAATGCACGAGGAATTTTAAAATTCATAATTAACTCTGATTATATTATGGATTATTAACTTTTAAACCTTAAAACTCTTTTTATGAATCGGTAAATATACAGGTTGAAATTGAAAACTTGCGACAAACTGAAATGAGACATTGTATACATCATTATTAACAACTTTTACTAAGGGACCAAAGCTGTAATCCCAAAAAAAAAAATCTGCTTTTCCTACATTTTGATGAGGTATTGCGAACATAAATGTAGGGGACAGCAGTTTTTTTTTTGGGATTGTAGCTTTGGTCCCTTAGTAAAAGTTGTTCATAATGATGAGTACAAGTACAATCTTCCATTTCGATTTGTCGCATGTTTTCAATGTCACCCTGTAGTGGTACAAGACACATGATTTATTTTCGTCACCGTATATACCGCCATATATAAGTTAAAGATATGTGATTAATAAAAATCTGCCCTAAAGTTTCTGTTCAAATAAGCATGTTAGCTTTGTGAAATAAATTAGTAAATAATCATTAAGTAAAGATCGGTACGTTAACACTAATATGAATCTACTGGAAATTAGAATTTTTATAAACCTACCTAATACAATGTCGACTATTATGAAAAACATGCTAAAATTATACCAATCGTTTTAATTTCACACTTTACATTCAAACTACTGTGGTTACCTACATAACATTGTTCACTTTTAGGGGACCTGGGGTGGCCATGGATAGTATAATCTTATCTTATTACCGTGTTCATTAGATCAGGTAAGGTGTGAGGCCTTCAACTTATCAACACCTTTAAAATAAAGACCCATCCCTTGCTACCCTATCAACTATGAAATACCGCAGTTTCACAAAGTATTTTAACTACCGGCTACAAGATGTCGCTAGAAGGAATCGCCATTCCATAACCAAAGTTTTATGCTATCCACTACTAGATGTCGCCACATCTAGTAGTGGATAGCATAAAACTTTTGTTTTCTTGACAAATGGATATACAAACTAGGGTTCCTAGTACCTCTGCTGTAGGAAAATATGTTGTGAATTTCACCCAGCATCATCATAAAGTAATAATATTGTTAAAATGCGCCATGCACTCACTTGGAGTTATTCAAGGGGTAAGATTGTTTAGGATTTAGGACTTTGGGTAATAGGTACTTACCTACTCTTAAATTCCTTCTCTCCTGTGGAACTGTTAATAACAGAATCATTATGTATGAACGGAAGAGTAGGTATGCTGAGTATGAGTATCGTGAGTGTTAGTTTCTGCCTAGCAGCTTGGAAAACGCATAAGTTTGCACTGGTGTATGTATATGTACTAGGGATGTTGCGTATGTAGATTTTTTACGCGGATTTTTGGTGGCTCACATCCGTGGCTGCGGATCTCAAGTTTTTTTCTAGGGATCCGTCAAAGCGGCAACGCGAAATTCAACATTTCTTATTTTTTTTGCAAATTGCGGCACAGTTTCGTTGTATGTTGATCATAATTCAATTCGCGGAAAGTATAATTAAATAAATTATAATCACTTTAAAATCAACATAGCTCTCGAAATTATGTGTTTGATGGATTTATGACTATTTCGTGAAGATGTGACGATATATTGTAAGATTAATTTCTGTTGATTTTTTGTTGATATCATGATTTTGCTTATATTCACCCTTTTTTACTACATTTGCATCCGCATGAGCTCCGCATTAGTTAATGCGGACACGGATGCTGATGCGGAGGACTTAATAAATGCGGGAGCTCCGCAATTGCGATGCGAATATCCGTAACATTCCTGATATGAACCTATTTAATACACACTTTCATAATAGTATTAGGTAAATGGAACATTAGATCAAATAATACAAGCCTTCAACGTCAGTCACACTGGCCGTAAAGTTTTACACGCTATCTTGAGAACATCTCTCATGTTTTATCTTTTTATTCAAATATACGCAAAGATATTTATGCGGAAGGATTTATATATCAGTTACTGCTCAGACAAGAGAGTAATCACAGCATAATAATGAGATAAAAACATTTTACGTTTTCTATATAAAAAACAAAATAAAGTTATACAAAATGGTGTTTCCCGAAAAAGAGAAACTCATTAAGGGATGCCCGTGTAAGTTAGAACAAGTAGAAAACGGAACAGGAGCCAGTTTAACTAAGCGTCGACTTTGCAAGTAAGTGAAACACGGTATGAATATTTACTTATTTAATAACTACATAAATGTTAAAAATCAAACGTTTTCCATGGTTCCTTTACAGGAACAATCAAAAACGAAAATCAGGAAGAAGAAAAGTCGGTCGCGTCGTATTTAAATCAGGCCAATTTAACTTGGAGAAGTGGAAAAAATCCAAATATCACGTGTTCCCCGACATCATACAAGCCTTCATTGACGCACAGTGGAGATGGACCCTCTTTTACTGCATCCTTACCTACATCATCATTTGGCTAGCGTTTACAGGAATATGGTGGGTTATCTTAGAACTGCACGGTGACTTCGAACCGGAACACATGCCACGCGTTTCCAACTCTTCCGACTGGGTTCCTTGTGTGAAAGAAATCTACAGTTTCACATCTTTATTCCTCTTCAGCATTGAAATCCACACGACCATCGGTTACGGAACTAGAGCGATCACCCTCGAATGCCCTTCTGCTATGTTCACAATGTGCATCGAGAGCATTATCGGAACTATAACTCAATCCTTCATCGTTGGTGTTGTATTCGCCAAATTGACGAGACCAAAAAATCGAGCCCAGACGCTCTTATTTTCTAAGAATGCCATCATCAACCAAAGAGATCGTAATTTACGCTTGATATTTAGAGTCGGGAATACTAGGAAATCGAGGATCATAGCGGGCAACGTTCAAGCTTATTTGATCAGGCACAACCCCATCGATGTGTTGGATGACCAAACAAAACTAGATCTTTCCATGGATTCCAGTGAGAACATCTCATTTATGTTCCCAGTTTCTGCTGTGCACACAATAGATGAGAACAGTCCTTTTTTCTCAATGTCTGCTTCCGACATATTGAAGGCAGATTTGGAAATTCTGGTAGTATTTGAAGGTACTATAGAATCAACTGGACAGCCTGTCCAAGTGAAGTCAAGTTACACCACCCAAGAAATTCTATGGGGTCATCGTTTTATGGATATGGTCGAGTATCGGAAAGATAAACATGGTTTTGTGATCGATTATTCCAAGTTTGACGAAACATATTCTGTTAATACACCACTATGTTCGGCTGAACGATTAAATATTTTCTATAGAAATAATTTGAGAAAATTAAAAGTTAATATTTCTTGAGAAGTTATTCCTTTTGTCTTGTCTTGTCGTTTGTAAATGTGGATTTAATAGGACGATTATTTGTCTAAGTTCCATTAAATCATGATACAATGTCCTCATTGCCGTCATTTCACGTTCTAATGCTGTCACCATTAACTTTGCCACTGCTAGCTGAGCTCTACTCATCCGTAAGTCTGCGTCGAATTTTAAAAGCAGTTTTTTATTTAGTTCATGTTGTTCCTGTAAGTATCTTTTGACGTATTCAGTCATTTCGAAATTTTTGCTCACTTATCACAGTTATCACAAACACTCTCAACATTTACACGGCAAAATAAATCCATTTAAACTCTAGAATAAATAAAAATTTGAATCTGTTTACAAACAACAAAACTGTCGTAGTGTTTAAAAATAAGTAAACTTATGCCTTCTCAGTTCTTAGTACTACTAGTATGAATTTGTTACCTAAGGTGTGTCAATCTGTGATAAGATTTCAGAATTGCATGATACAAAACGTATAAAACTAATATCTTCCAAGGTGATTCATACATTCTCATAATTATGTTTTATCAGTTAGCATAACTAGAATAATATCGTGCCATCATTAAACTACATAGTCTGTTTTTTTTTTCCTTTAGGTTATTGATTGTTATACGAGGCATTCTCTACAAGTCTTACATTTTGTTTAGATAAAAAGTCAGCTGCTCCACACATTTGTGTTCAGATTAACAAAATGTATGGAGCAATTGATTTTTTTCGCAATTTCTTTTCAGGTTTAAGGTAAACAAAACAAAGGTTGTGTTGTGATCTCAGAAAACTGTTCTTTGTTTTCCCAGTATTTTAAACCTCTTTATCTTTGATTGGTAGGTTTCCGTAGGTATCTGTCTATTTAGCCTGTAATTCTCCACTGCTAGGCAAAGACTTCCCTCTCCCTCTTCTACACACGTCTATCCTCTGCCGTTGCGGCGTGGGCCAGTTCTTTCACTAGGAGTCAAGTTCGTCCCTCCATCTTCATCTTGATCTGCCGCGATATCGCTAGCATTAATGGGATCCGATCAGGGGTCATTTTAGCCCTCAGCTCATCTGACATACGGTTGAAATGTCCGGCCTGAATGAAAACGTCAGAAGCTAGGTGCACGGTTCCAATTGGTCGTTTCCTATGGAGAAGAGCCGGCAAGAAACTCCACGGTTACTTTTTTTTTAATAATTGGATTTTACAATGTCTTCCAATTACAGGGTTTATCGGTATGGGAGGACAGTGCATTCGTTGAAGATAAAGCAAAAAACCTGAACCATAATATTGAAGATACGAACAAGTTTGGAAGATGTTATTTAAGTATTGTAGTAAAATACTTTATGAAATAAATTCAGGAAGTAGTGTCTACCCAAGCACAAAAAAACGATATTACTACCTACTTTTTACCTAAGATATTTTCATGTTTTTTTTTATGAATAGACTATTTTATTTTCTATAATTCTATCTGTGATATTTTTCAAATATTCTTCTTTCCTTACTAAATATAAATATTCCCTAGGAAACTGGGTTATTCCCTGAGTACCCTGATCCCTGTGGCCGGGGGTCATGTGGAGGACCCCGGTTTATTTTTAACTTGATAAAAGTCAGTTTAGCTTAAAAGTACCGTCAGCAGATGATATGTTAAATAAAATTTGATTACTTACTAAAATTAAAATACTTAACTTTAAGGATCGAGTCTTGCTGAAAAATGATAAAGTATTGCTGGGTTAACGTAATTAGAGAATACAATATAGTCTCCTACACTTTCCCACTGTGAAGTAATATTATAATAATACTGCTATATGAGGTGATGGTTACCCCCCAGGTTCTAGCAATGGCGCCCGGGGGCCATAACGCGCCTAAATATGTTTATGTACTGATACTTGTATCCACAGAGTACATTATAATATACTGACACTTGTATCTAAAATAAGTCACATCTCTGTAATTAACAACGTTTTAAAATATTATAAAAAGCCAAATAATTATTTGTGTTAATGTTAACTTTAACGTTGGTAGACGATTCCCATTTCCTAATTTTTAATGTGCCTACACATGACTGAATACTAAAAATTTAATAGATTAATAATGAACACTGGCAGGTTTTGTGCGACAGGGACACTACCGACCAGTGTTATTCCTTTCAAGACGTCTGTTTACGTCTATTGGCAAAGCAAAAGAAACTTTATGTCTGACGCATAAAGTTTTTTTGTATTTACAATCAGAAACTTTCGTCTTAAGTTGTGACGTTTCGCGCCCAATGTCACGTGACCAATGGCTTTATTTTTACGCAAATATGTTTTTCGAGTATGGACCTACTCGTATTCTGATGCAATATCACTGTCGCGCTCGGTAGCAACACTGGTCCATAGTGACTTGAAGGCAAACCAGGGCCTCAAGTCTGCTATTACAATAGTGTCAGAATGGTCTATTATTGATTTCATAATTGTTGATTTTGACAAGTTTGGTAATCTACTAATATAATGGCGTCATTAATGAGGATCGGAACAGACCATTATGACACTATTGTAATAGCAGACTTGAGGCCCAGCACTACTGAGATCGACAGCGATATCGCTTATGTCTCAACAGGGCTGGACCACGCGTTAAAATTCTTCTACACAAACTTTGACACCCCTTTTTTTTTTTTTTTTGGGTGGGAAATCATCAAATAACTTCTCTCGCTCTGGGCGGAGCGGGAGGGTGTGTCAGACTTTTACTGACTAAAACCCACCCGTATTCCTTCCTGTTGCCTGTGTTGCGGGGGCCTCGGTGACCCATAAGTACCTTCCCGCGACCCCGGCAGGCATCGGCCCTAGTGGACCCCTACTTTGTGCTGACGACATCTCTTTGAGGCGCGCGTGGAATACGACGCGCCGTCGACCCGGGCCTGGTCCTTACCGGACGGTGAGCTACCCATTGCTCACCGTCCGCGCCTACGGTGGCCGGAAATCCGCCCGGGATTCCCGACGCCCTGGGCGTCTCCTGCGGCGGCCCAGCACTGGGTTGCGACAACCGTACTTTCCATGACGCCATGAGATCCCGCTGGAGCTCCGTCCGCTGTGCCGCGATTTCTCGCGGCAGCGGACTTACGCCCCGGCGTTTCGCCTCCTCGCGCCACTCCCATACGTGCGCGTGGACTTTTGCCTCCAGATCCCATGGCGGCAATCCGGCAAGGAGGCTCGCTGCCTCACAGGAGACCGTGCGGTATCCTCGGACCATCCGGATGGCCATGACCCTTTGGGCCGCGCTCAACCGGCGGGCTGGCCGCAGCGCCAGAGAGCGCGCCCATACAGGAGCCCCGTAGAGGGCCATGGACCGCACGACCCCCGCGTAGAGCCTCCGGCAGGAGGCGTTTGGACCCCCTAGATTGGGCAGGAGCCGCTTCAATGCAGCGCCCGCCCGCTCCAGTTTGGGAGCCAAACGTCGGAAATGCTCCACGAAGTTCCACCGGCTGTCGAGGACGAGTCCCAGGTACTTCATCGTCGACTCGACGCCGATAGAAACCCCTCCTACCGTTATTTGGGACCCCAACGGTGGCGCGTTCCGAAGACCATGAAAACACATGGCCTCGGACTTGTGCAGGGCCACCTCGAGTCCCAATTGCCGGATCCTTTCGACGATTGTCGCAACCCCGCGTGCCGCTAATTCGGCCGCCGCCTGGTGCGACCTCCCCTGCGCCAGGACCAACGTGTCGTCAGCGTAGCACACTACGCTGACGCCGCTAGGGAGGTCGGCGCGCAGCACCCAGTCGTATCCGATGTCCCACAGATGCGGCCCCAGGACCGATCCCTGTGGGACACCGCACGACATCTCTTGCCGGTTCCACACTCCCTGGTGACCGGGGTAGATGACGGCCCTGTCCGTCAAATAGGCCTCGACCACACGACAGAGGTAGGTCGGCATCCGGTGATACCGGAGTGCCTCCCTGATGCAACTCCAGGGCAGGGTATTGAAGGCATTGGCGATGTATAGAGACACCGCCAAGACGACCCCCCAACCCCCTTAGAGGTTGAATTTTCGAAAACCCCTTCTTAGTGCTCTCTTATATTATAAAAGGAACCCTGTGCAAAATTTCACGTTCCTATTCCCAGTAGTTTCGGCTGTACCTACGCTGCTATGTCATTCAGTAGTCAGTCAGTTTCTTATTTTATACATATCATCATCATCATCTGCCTAGCCTTTTCCCAACTATGTTGGGGTCGGCATCCAGTCTAAGCCATCCACGGACTAACCGCATCAAGCGTAGCTTAACCTGATCAATCGACCCATGCGGCTGTTATTACTGAGCCCCCTCACGTATATATATATATATTATAAATATACAATATATAAATATAATATAAACATACTACCCGTGCGCGATAAGTTGGGACCTGAGCGTGGTGACGTCATATTGGCGTGTTTGTACCGCCCGCAAAAAAGCGAACATAACAAGCAGCCGCCCGCGGCTTCGTCTTTGTTTTTTTTAACCTAATTTATTATGTTACTCAGGGAGGACGCTGCTTTTTATCTAATCTTTTTTACACTATTTGAATAAAATAGGACACTAGGTATTTAATTATGTATCACCGAAAGTGTTGACTATGGTTTTGTAATGAATAAAAATACAATGTTTAAGTTTATACATTTATTTTATCTATTATTTACATTATCTCATCTTCGTCACTACTTAGTGGATTTATGCCTTCTAGAGGTTGTTCTTCGTCCTCAGTCTCACTATAATCACTTGACGAAGAGGTATCCGATAAATTTACAATTAATTGCGATTCATTTGTCTCTTGTAAGAGGTCATCATCCCAATACTTTTGTTGAAGCCTGTCCACATGGTTGACTTCTTTTTTCCCTACCCTAGTTGACCCTAGTAAAAATAGTGATGCGAACGGTACAATACGGGCGCCATCGGGGAAGTGCAGGGAAAGCGGGCGGGGAGTCGCATTCCTAGCAGGTCCCAACTTATCGCGCACGAGTAGTAGATGTTAACGAGACCTCATCGAAGAAAAATGTAGTAATCAATGTTTGAAGAACCGGTTTTACTTAAGGCACTGACAAGACCCAATTGGTCAAAATAGGCTTCTCTTAAGAAAAAAAATTGCCAATAATGAAATTGTGGTAGTGGAAAAAAACATAATATGTTCATTTTCAACATATTTCCCAGAACTTGGATGTTACCAAAACACGTTTTGACAAAAAATCTCGATACAAACTAACGTTAAACTAACCTCTTACCTTGAGTTCTAATCCAAAATATCTGTATTAAATATCAACATACGTTACGTATTTAATTAATAAAAAGAACGTCTTATTTGAATGCAGAACTTGGTTGTTTTTCATTTTCGATTACTCAACTCAATTTTGAGTAAATAGATAATTGCTTCATATTTTGCAATAAATTACAACGTTGTGTCATGGCGCTTCTCTTTCTTTTCATGCAATCTGACAGTGACCGCGGTTTAGGTGTTGTCAGCGTCTTAACTAATGAATAAAAGAAGCTGTCGCGGCAGCGTCAGGTATAAGCATTGAGATAGGATGTCAATGGGTATAGGGTACTCTGCGCGGCGCTAGCAACTGTTAAGTTTTGTCCACTCTTCAGTCAGACAGATTGTTATTTAGTCGAGTTAATATATTTAACTGCTGAGTTCGGAAATGTTACTTAACTTACAAGGGCGACACTGATAGTTTTTAGAACTGGCCACTTGTAAATGATATAATAAAAAAACCGGTTCAAATTTTGAAAATGGAACTCTTTGCCACTATTATTGTGCATGTATTTTATTCATTTGTCATTTGTTTACGATTTGGCGGTAGGGATGGCGATTCTTTCCGAAAAATATCGATTCTTAAATCGATTCGAATCGAAATCTGATGAATCGATACACAAAAAAATCGTGGTTTCAAAAATCGATTTTCCAGAAATCGATCTTATTTCGATTTGCTTTTCGAGTTTTTAATTTCTTTATTAATGTTAAAAAATACGTTTGTAATACAAACTTATTTTTTTATTTATTTCTTTTGCCTATTTACGAGTGACGAAGGAAACTATGTATACAGTCATCTAGCGAGTTTTTGAGTAATTAAGTGAACAACACATTCAACTAATTGTAAATAATTTACGGTTCAGGTTCTTATCAAAACAGAAAAATCGAATCTCAATTTTCTAGGGTGAAATATCGATTCACTGGATCGATTTCGTACTAGATATCGATTTAAAAAATCGATTTGTTTGGTCCAAGAAATCGATTCTTTGATTAATCGATCTCAGATCGCCATCCCTATTTGGCGGCAAATTGAAAATTGTCTGTGTCACGTCAGCATAAATTTAACGCGAGAAAATTTTCGTACAATGATTTTTTATGACTTTCGATGTCATTTAAGTCAACAAGAAAGTTATGATAGACTTCGATTGGCCTTTCACGATGAAGCCCCATCTCGTGCCACTGTTTACAACTGGTTTAATGAGTTTAAACGTGGTCGCACTAATCTCACCGATGATCTGCGTGAGGGACGGTCTTCTACGGGACACTGAAGATAACATCAGTGTTGTGCGGCGTATGATAGAGACTGACAAAAGAGTAACTTATCAGCAGATTCGGACAAGCTTAGGCATCGGTATGAATCAAGTGCACAAAATCCTCCATGAACATTTAGCGGTCAGGAAGCTTTGTGGGGCGGTGGATACCTCATAATTTGACAGTGGCCTAAAAACTCCGTCGCGTTGATTGGTGTCGTGAAATGGTTCAAAGATTTAACGGAGGTGACTCAAATGCTGTGTTCGACATACTTACTGGTGACGAAAACTGGATTTATTGTTATGATCCTGAAAATAAGAGACAATCTGCTGTCTGGGTGTTTCCTTCCGAGGAGTTACCAATTAAAGTGAAGAGAAGTCGATGCGTGGGGAAAAAATATGGTGGCCTCGTTCTTCAGATGGACCTGTCCATCTGAAGAATTGTTTTAGAGGATCGAAAAACAGTTACTGCCGAGTGATACACTAACAATTGTTTGCCACTTGTCTTGGAAAAAGTTCGGGAGAAACGACCTCGCAGTTGGATCCTCCTTCACCACGACAACGCCTCGTCGCATACCGCCAAGCAAACAATCGACCACTTGGCGAAGTCAGACATGGAATTACTGGGTCAACCGCCCTATAGCCCCAAACTCGCACCTTGCCATTTTTATTTATTTCCGAAAATGAAAGACAAACTTCAAGGAAAACGTTTTATGGACGCCGAGGAAGCAGTGGCTGCGTCTCAAAATGCCGTCGAAGAGACCCCTAAGGACGAGTGGGTAAAGTGCTTTTTTCAGTGGTTCCATTGGATGCAGCGATCTATTGATGTAAATGGACACTATTTTGAAAAGATATAATAAAACTAATAACTTGCTAGTTTGTTCAGTTTTTTTATTTTCTAAGAACTTTCAGTGTCACCCTCGTATAACTAGTAATTAAATAAATACTGATCTTCGTTACGATGAAAAGTATGAAGGAAATGAGAATTAATTATGTTAACAATTTGTCTATGTTTAAATTTAACGGTTGCTAAAAGTAACTACTAATTTTAAGTTTTAAGTATTATTAGTATTAGCATTTAGCAGTGTTATTATTTTTAACGTATAAGCCCATCTCTACTACTGTTGACATTGATACAGTTCATGGTGGTAGCTTTAGAGCAATCCTCCCTCGGGATATACCTATCAAAATTGTAAACACAATAACTGTGAACGAAACCATAGAGCTCGATTCAGCATTCCGGTCTCAACTAACAACGCCATCTATTGAGTTATGAAGTAAACGAAGGGGGTTAACTAACAACGCTGTCTATCGAGATTCGCAGTAAACTGAGGGATTCTGGAATGATTCTGGAGAGTAAAATCTGCTACAGAACTTCATAAAATAGTTTAAATTAAATCACCTGGTGAAACTTCACACAAGTTCATGTAGGTAGGTAACTAGTGTAACTACACTACCAAACAAACAACCGTTGACTAATATTTCAGCGAAATAATAACGGAATATAACAGCGAAATATTAATATGAAATATTCAAATATTGAGGAAAATAAACTGCAAAAAACTGTCAACTAACCTATTAAAATATCTAAAAGATCCCATAAAAACCGGCAAAGTGCATGTCGGACCACGCACAATAAAGGATTCCGTAGTTAGGAAGTGGGGATGAATTTATCCCAAAAACAAACATATTATTGTAGTTGAAAAACATGTTCTCCCATACATCGATGTACGTCACAGTCACTTCTCCAACTGCAAATTTAAGTTGGTCGACTGTTACTCGTTAACTTGTAAAGCCTACTTAGCTGTGATAGTTTTCCTTTTAATTTCATTATGTACTACTGCCATGATTTTTTTCACATATCCATAGACAACTATTTAGCTGGCAGAGGCGGACACTTGACTCTAACAAAAATTAACACTAAAGCTTAATATTACGCAAATGGATCCTTGAATCGATGTTGTTCACAGCCCCCCAATATTTTTGAACGGCCTATCCAACGATACCCCACACCATAGGATAGACGAGAAAAAAAAATCATCCCCACATTACGTGCAGGGGAGATACCCTAAAAAAATGTTTATTTCAAGATTTTAGTTTATCACTTTGTCGACGTAATCAATATGTATACCTATGCCAAAATGCAGCTTCCTAATAGGACGTGTCTCAAAGCTACAATGGGGACAGACATAGACCGACAGACAGACAGACAGACGAAATGTGTTTTAGGCAAAGTTTGGCATAATTTTCTAACAAGTACTTATGCCTAACCATCGCGAGTTAATTAAAATTTTAGTAGTTACATACCGATTAAGTCATGACTGATTATAACAGTACAAGTATGTATATTAATTAAATTATTTTGTTTTTATTTTGTTTCATTTATAATGTTACTGTCTTACCTCATTTATCATTTACCTATAGTTTGTCAATGTATGGAGATTGAGAAAAAATGATGCCAAACATTGCCTATAGTAAGTTAACCTACTAAAATACTCCAAAATGTTTTATTCGTAATAGAGCCTTATACTGCACATTTATGTTACATTTAAGATAACCTCAGAATTAAAAAAAAAATGAATTTGAAATGTTTATTTCAATTACATATGCTTGAACATACGTGATTTGGAGATCACCTTTTGAGCAAGAAGATGCTTGTGTTAGGTGACTCCGCTTTAAGGCTCCTATATACTGGCACGACTTATCGCGCGACGCGTCGCGA
The DNA here is from genome assembly GCA_905333075.3 of Atethmia centrago. Taxonomy (NCBI): domain Eukaryota; kingdom Metazoa; phylum Arthropoda; class Insecta; order Lepidoptera; family Noctuidae; genus Atethmia; species Atethmia centrago. The sequence continues at coordinate 21,066,299 of HG995373.1, read as the reverse complement.
CACAAAGGCACCGCTTGTAGCGCTACACGCGGTGTCTTTGTGTCGCGTAGCGTCGCGCGACAAGTCGCGCCAGTATGTAGGAGCCTTTAGCACTTCAGTAGGTATTCAGAGCACACATTTATTTTGGAATAAAGACATCAATATGGGTAATAAATAACTTTACATAAATAATAAAATCCCTAAAAATAGCCATTAATTTAGGAATATTGTTTATTTTTGTTGTTTATTAGAATTTTAAATTTAAAAAAATTAAAATTCTTGGTACATATTTACTCAAAATGTGTAATTATCACGATAGGGATGGTAAATTCATTATTTTATTTTATGTCAAAGACAAAAAATATCGGAATCCGTGAAAAGTTAGAAAAAAAAGTTAAAAGGCGGGCAGTTGACGGTAACTGTACCTACTTACTTTGTGGACTACATATTTTTTATGTTTTCCCTAGTTTTAATGATAATCTGGCAGTTTGAGTACTTTATGCGGCCTACCTAAATGTCCTTTCTTTGGTATTCTTCGTCGTGGCGTTGAGCTCCTTAAGTTCTGAGTTGAGCTATACGGTTACTAACAAATGCGTGCACTTTCTGAACAGGTCCACTCAAATCTGCCCGGTTCTGTCTTCAAAAGACCACTAAGACGACCCACTGACCCATTCCAGACACCAATCTACATGGTCTTTAAATGATCTGACCAAGATTATTTCTGGATTCATACACACGATCCAATGATCGTGTGTACAGTGTGTGTGTATGGGCGCGCTCTCTGGCGCTGCGGCCAGCCCGCCGGCTGAGCGCGGCCCAAAGGGTCATGGCCATCCGGATGGTCCGGGGATACCGCACGGTCTCCTGTGAGGCAGCGAGCCTCCTTGCCGGATTGCCGCCATGGGATCTGGAGGCAAAAGTCCTCGCGCACGTATGGGAGTGGCGCGAGGAGGCTAAACGCCGGGGCGTAAGTCCGCTGCCGCGAGAAATCACGGCACAGCGGACGGAGCTCAAGCGGGATCTCATGGCGTCATGGAAAATACGGTTGTCGCAACCCAGTGCTAGGCACGCCACGGTTGCGGCGATAAGTCCCCTCTTTGAGGAGTGGCTAGAGAGGCGCCACGGCGTCCTCACCTTCCGCCTGATGCAGGTCCTCACCGGACACGGCAGTTTCGGGAGGTTCCTGTGTCGGATAAGGCGGGAGGAAACGTCCGGGTGTCACCACTGTGTTGATCGCCCGGAGGACACGGTGGAGCATACGGTGGAGGTCTGCCCGGCTTGGGCAGAGCACCGCCGTGTCCTCGTGGAGGCGATCGGCGGCAGAGACCTCTCGCGTCCGGCCCTGGTTCAGGCCATGGTACGGAGCGAGAGGGCATGGGCGGCCGTCACCTCCTTCTGCGAAGCAGTAATGCTCGCGAAGGAGGAAGCGGGACGGTTGAGGGAATGGCAAGTTTCGCGCTCTCTCGCCCCTAGCCGCCGCAGGAGACGCCCAGGGCGTCGGGATTCCCGGGCGGATTTCCGGCCACCGTAGGCGCGGGCTTGCGGACGCTGAGCAACGGGTAGCTCACCGTCCGGTAAGGACCAGGCCCGGGTCGACGGCGCGTTGTATTCCACGCGCGCCTCAAAGAGATGTCGTCAGCACATAGGTAGGGGTCCACTAGGGCCGATGCCTGCCGGGGTCGCGGGAAGGTACTTATGGGTCACCGAGGCCCCCGCAACACAGGCAACAGGAAGGAATACAGGTGGGTTTTAGTCAGTAAGAGTCTGACACACCCTCCCGCTCCGCCCAGAGCGGGAGAAGTTATTTGATGATTTCACACACTTAAAAAAAAAAAAAAAGTGTGTGTGTGTGAAGTAAACATTAATTTCATTGTGTATACTCGTATAAAAATTCATCAATGTCAAGGCATTGATGATTTTTTATATACACAATGACATGAATGTTTACTTTGTAAATTATTATATTATTTTAATTATTGTGAATGTGAAGATTATGTGGGTCATTGTTTTTATTTTTCTCTCAGTTAGTTATAATCTTGGTCTGACAGTTAATTTACGCGGCCTACCCAAATGTCCTTTCTTTGGTATTGTTCGTCGAAGGAGCTCAACTCCTTAACTTCTGAGTTGAGCTGCACGATTACTGACAAATAATAATAATAATAATGATAACCCCACCGCCGTATCTCTACGTTGACGTCGTGGTGGGGCTTGGCGGCTTGCGCGCCCCGATTTCTGTGTATGTGCCGGTAGTTTACTTTGCCGGAACTGGCCTTTTTTTTTTTGTTCCGGGGTGGAAAATCCTCATGGATGTCCTCCGCCCTGGGGCGGACGGTGGGGTCTGTCAGACTCTTACCAACTAAAAACCACCCCGGTGTTCCCCTCCCACACTTGCACGGTGCACCGGGGATCATGAGATGTAGTGCGACTTCCGCGATCCCCGGCTGGTGCTGGCCCGCCGTTGGAGGGCCACCTCAGGCCCGCAGGGGGAATGTGGTGTAAAACTCCCCCCGCGACGTCCAATAGGATGCGCGTGGAACAACGCGCCGCCACCTCGGCTCCTACTGTATGGGGGCGACGGATGTCCCCGAGTCCGTCGCCCCTGGACCCATTTAGGGGTACTGGAAGACGTTGTTGACCACCCTCCACCGACGCCCGGTGCGCCTGCTGCGGGCAGAGTGAGTGGAAGAGATCTCCCGCTCCCTTTCCGCAGCCTCCTTCTGCGACATTACTGTTTCGTAGAAGGATAACACCGCGTCCCAGGACTCCTCGCTGCCGATCACGGAGTCGGCCACGGCTGGCAACGACAGGTCACTGCCTGCTCCTGAGATGAAGGCACGGCGCGGCCCCTCTCAAGCGGCACACTCTGTCAGCATATGCCGCGCCATGTCCTGCCGGCAGTCGACGCAGTGGTGACACCGGGCGTCCGGCTCCTTGTTTATGCGACACAGGTACTTCCCGAAGCAACTATGCCCCGAGAGCACCTGCGTCACCCGAAACGACAGGGAGCCGTACCTCCTCCCGAGCTAGTGCTTGAGTACCGGCCGGACCGCCTCAATGGTGACGAGGCCGACGGCAGGGCGTGAAAGCCTGTCCCGCCATTCAACCACCAGGGCTGCACGAAGCTACGATCGACGCAACTCCATTTGTCGCTGCGTCAGCCACTCGCCTGGCGCCACCGATATAGTGACGCGAGTACGTTCACCTCCAGGTCTCAGGGCGGGGATCCTGTATCGGGTATACTGAGCGCATGACCGCCACGCATGTTACACATAATTGCGAGATCTCGGCAGACTACCAGTACACCTGGCGCCTTGTTGAATGTGTTGGGTTGCGGGGCATGCACGCATCGTCGATTTGCGTCATTGCCCCGCGGAACCACAGCGCCGCCTCTTCGACGTCGACGGGTCCGTTTGTTGCCGACTCCTGGATCCAGGCCTGGACAGTAGTGGCCTCCTCGAGAAGCTCCCTGTCGATGCGCTTATGAGCCCAGCGCGGACCGTCCGTTCGCGGATAACGGCCACCGGTGGTCTGAGTGGAGACGTCAAAACGGATGTATCGGTGATCCGACAACGTCTCCACCTCTACGGTGACACTCCAGTCGCGGACACGGCTCGCGATAGCAGGGCTAGCGAACAAGAAGTCCACTATAGACCCGCCCCCTGCCGCACGCACGTCTGGACCAAGCCCCGATTTAGGACGACCAGGCCAGACGTGACCACCCACTCCTCCAACGCCTCACCCCTAGCGTCGGTCACCGGAGATGCCTACGCCGCAGACTTGGCGTTGAGATCCCCTAGCAACAGCACCGGGTGAAGGTGGAGTTGGGCAACGACGACACCCAACTCGACAAGGAAGTTCTCAAAGTCGGGTTGTTGGGCGAGAAATACGCCCCAACCGTGCCAATGCCGTCCGCGAAGGCGGTCACCCAGCCGTGCCCTCGGGATGGGTTGACGAGAGCACCGCCAATGATGGCCACCAAACCGTCCAGGTCTCCCACCCAGTTATCCCTAGGGGGACAAAGTACGGCTCGGCGATCACAGCCACGTCAATCGACCTCTCTGCCATGCTCTGGAGCTGACATGGCCATGATATTAACCACGCTGCCAGAGAGAGTGGTTGATATTGCCCTGGAGGAAATGATAGAGCGCCATTATGCGCAGTCCAATCTCTCCGCACCATTTCTAGGCCGGGAGTCAGCCGTCGGGCAGCCAGGCTGTGGGGGGTAAAGAGCCCGGCACCCCTTTTCTTAGACGCCCACCGCAGGCGACCTTGTTCGCTGCCACCACCGGGCACCGCACCCAAATCACGCCGAGCCCGGAAGCGTCAGTGCGGATCTCGCCCATCCGCACGTCCTCGGGCGGACAATCTCCGGCTCCGGCGACGGCCTGGTTGAGGACCTCCCTCAGCTTGGCGGCCAGGATGTCGGCCTTCTCGCCACTAGAGGCCGACTGTATGCCAAGGACGTGGAATGCGACTTTGGCTTTCGCCTCCGTCAGGACTGCCTTGTAGTTTGCGCCCCTTGCGACGGCTCCGGGCTGCAGTGTGATCACCACAGTCGCGGAGCGTCGGGCTCTCGCCCAAGGCGGCCCCTGTGTCCTCGTTGCCGTTGCCGGTACTCTAGCGGGTGCTGGCGGCGCGGTCTTCTTTTTTTTTGTGATGGCGTCCTCTTGATGACTGCCGTCCAGTGGGCCCGAGCGCGGTAACCGGGGGGGAGGGGGGGGCTAGTGGCCGTCCGGGAAGTGAGCGTGGACTTAGCCACTGCGGGCTTTCTGGCCCCCTTCCCGGACAGGCTCAGCCACCACGGCCATTGGCCCTGCTTTGGCGGGTCCCTCATACCTCCGCATGTCCGCAGTGAGTGGTGGGCGGACGATTTCGGCCGGGAGGAGCCTGGGTCAGATGGTGGGGACTCATTTGGAGGCCCAAACGAGCCCCCACCATCTGACCGCACTGGATCATGCAGATGCGCACGATCTTTTCGACCTCCGCATCCGCAAGTGCAGGGGCCGATGATGGGGCCAACGATGGAGCCGACGACGGGACCGGCGATGACCCGTTGGCCGCGGGAGCTGCCCTTTCGGGGGCAAACTGCCGCTTTAGGTCCTTCAGCTCAGATCGGAGACGGCTGTTCTCCTCCCACAGCTTCGCCGTCTCCTCCGTGCTCGTGCGATGAAGGAGGTCGTCAGCTGCCTTTCTGAAGTCGTCAGCTGCCTCCTTCAGAGCGCAAGTGAATTTGCCCTTCAGGTTGCCCGATTTGGTGGCAACCTTCTAGATGACACCCACGCCGTCCAAAGCTTGGCGACTGAGCGCCAACGCCGATAGCCGATCTGGGCTGAGCGCCGCTCCCACGCCTTTTGAGCCAACTCACCGGCCTCGTCAGCCTCCACAGCCATACGCTGCGGCCGCCTTGCGGTATTCGCCTCCACCCTGATGGACCACCAATATGGAGCCCTCGCAGAGGTCCACGATCGTGGGCCCGGAGTCGCTGTCCACACTCTCCACGTGCTCCACCGGAGCCGGCGTATTGGGCCGGAATACCGGCACGAACCGACCCTCGTCGTGCTCCGGCAAACGAGCGGGGGATCCTCTCGCCACCGTGCGGCCTCGCCCTCTCCCGCCCGTGGGCACCTTAGTGGCTGCTGGAAAGCCTAGCCAGGCCTAGGGTAAAGAGCCAGATCAAGAGAGGATGGGAGCGAGGCAAAACATTGGATATTCTCACGTAATAAAAAGTTTTATGTGGGTACATTATTTATGCACTCACGGTGATGCCTTTTTTTTTTTTTTTTTGAGGGTGGGATATCGTCAAATAACTTCTCCCGCTCTGGGTGGAGCGGGAGGGTGTGTCAGACTCTTACTGACTAAAACCCACCCGTATTCCTTCCTGTTGCCTGTGTTGCGGGGGCCTCGGTGACCCATAAGTACCTTCCCGCGACCCCGGCAGGCATCGGCCCTAGTGGACCCCTACTGTTGTGCTGACGACATCTCTTTGAGGCGCGCGTGGAATACGACGCGCCGTCGACCCGGGCCTGGTCCTTACCGGACGGTGAGCTACCCATTGCTCCCCGTCCGCAAGCCCGCGCCTACGGTGGCTGGAAATCCGCCCGAGATTCCCGACGCCCAGGGCGTCTCCTGCGGCGGCTAGGGGCGAGAGGGCGCGAAACGTGCCTTTCCCTCAACCGTCCCGCCTCCTCTTTCGCGAGCATTACTGCTTCGCAGAAGGAGGTGACGGCTGCCCATGCCCTCTCGCTCCGTACCATGGCCTGAACCAGGGCCGGACGACGGTGATGTCTGCGGATAAATTTTCATGTTATTTAATTTCTAAGCACTGTTTATTTTATTTTGTTACCTACATATGTGCAACTCATTAAACCTGACTTGGATTCCGTACGTCTGTTTCGGGTGATCACTGAAAATCAGCGCTGTGCTGTAGGCTCTGTGTACAGCACAGAATCATGCTGAGTAGAAGCCTTCTTGTCACAGTCAGTGGTCACCCGAAAACGAGGTACGGAAACCAAGTCAGTGAGATTCGGAATAAGAGTGGAGATTCGCAAGAGCAAAGCTTATTTTTGCTCGGAGGTAGGAAGTATTCCAGTAAGTGCTGGTAGGGATCTTGACCATCTTCCGGGCTCTGGGATCATTCGGATAGCCGTGGACTATCTCTCCACTCTTCAGGAAGTGCTACCCCCCCCCCCCCCCCCCCTTGACCCCGTAAATAAATGGTAAATCTCTCAATATTGTGCGTACAAACATATATTTCAGTTGTAATATATAAGTTTGTTCTTGGGATAAAAACCCTAACCCTAACCCTCACCATGCGAGTTCAACTGGCACTTGTCTGGTTTTTCTATTTTAATTTTTTTTAGGATTAACTGTTAAGAGCCAAAGTCTAAGCAGTAACTATAGGGTTGCCAACTTTTTTAGAAGAAGTAAGGTATTTCTGACTTCAAAGAGGGTAAATAAAGAGTACAGACTTAAAAATACACAGAACACAAGGTTTATTTTTAGAACAACATTGTTTTGTACTTTTTGCGAAACGTCGTGTACGCACGAACGTACAAATATATGGTGAACAAGGAAACGAACACTTTGTTCGCATATGCGTACCACTAACGAACATCAATCACTTCGTCAAAAATGTTCATTGCGATTCAATTTCGTGTTTCTGTGTGGACGGTGTTCGGGAAAATTTGATGCAACATTGTTCATACACAAATAAAATTAATGTATTTTGTTTTCGCTTTTTGTATGAAACTATTTCCTAAAACTAGTTTTTATTTATTTATTTAGTTTTGTTTGGAAAGAAGGTTTCGTGAATCCCCACGAATAGAAAAAGAAAATTGGGTGTTTCACTGTCGACCAGTTCCAACGGTGAATCCATGGCTTCTAAAGAGAGCGGGGTTGGTGAGCGCGAACACAAGTCGAACTGTGTTCGTATTGTGTTAGTTCGCTTTGCTAATTTACGTCCACACTTACGAATCAAACGTTCCGTGTTCGATTTCACCATGTTTTGTCCGTTCGTGCGTACACGTCTTCACCAAACCACACCAACTATCATTGCCAGTATGCGATATTTATGATTATTTTTCTATAGCAGCCCTATCATCGAATGACGTTCATTAGTGCCAACATACAGATAAAATAAAAAATGACAAAATTGTGCTGTCATTTTTCTGTCCATCGAATCAATCATTGTTGATTAAGATTTTCTAAAACAAAAGTTTATTATTGCGTTTCATAGGAAAAGATGTTTCGAGCCAATAATTTTGATAAGTTGCTTGGTGAGTAACAAAAATGTAATTTACATCATCGCGTACGTCCACAACAAAAATTACAACTTCGTTGTCAATTTTACTGGGCAGTTTTCTCTGATTAGCATTTAGCTTTCTTTATTTTCTTCCGAAATAGTCTTAAAAATAAGGTATACTTTACGGATATGACTCACAAGGTCGTTCAGAAACAAACTTTTCCCATTACCAATACATAAGCTGATCCGCACCATTCTAAAATGGTGAAATAATTTGTTCTAGATAAAGCTACTAGTAATCTACGCCTGGATCCCGATTGGCCGACTATCCTACAAATATGTGATTTGATTAGACAGAATGATTGTTCGTAAGTAATTTTATGACTAAAATCGTAAATATTTAGGAAAAGTCAAAATATTGTTTACCAATTAAGTCTGCTATCTTGAATGACCCCTAAATTCCTGGTAGAAAGCTATACGCACTTATTTCAATTTGTAAAACTTTTAATTACAATATTGTCATTACTGAATCAGAATCTAATGGTATTCTGGTCTGTAAGTGTGATTCCTCACATTATGTTTTTGTGATTACTAATCAGTCATTGACACTATTTTGTATACAAATTAGAGATATACTGCATTACTTATTTTGCTCATTATAAACTGGATGAAAAAAATTAAGATAATTATTTCATATGTCTATCAAACACTTTTGACTATGTATAGTATGAGATTCAATTATATCAATAAAGTGGCTATAATTATGTTCTCAAGTGATTCCAATGAATGGAAATGTCACAACATAATAGTAGAATGGAAATTGTTAAACTATGAAGAGACTATTATGAGGTCATAAAATAATAGGTCTCACAATGAAAGCAGTCATACTGACTTCTTATGTGACTCATCTGAAGTGAGTTTGTTAGCGAATTGGAGCTAAAACGTCACAGTATGGTGACAGTCCTATTACCTTGACCATATAGTAGATTGATTTTGCATGTGTTAAATAATGTATCCAAATATAAATGCTTATTACTTGTGCCTGGTTGATGGTAGCAGGCACGCCTCCCACATGCCCCTTAAATGTATTTGGTTAAATGTGGGTGTACTATGGTACACCTCCGCCTAACACTTCGGGAAAATGGACATGATGTTACGTATGTTATGTTATCATGCTTGTTACAGACCAAAATATGCAGTGACAGCAGTCAAAAAGAAACTGTACTCGTCAAACCCACACCAGGCTATGTTTGCGCTGCTCACCCTAGAGAGTATTGTCAAAAATTGTGGTAGGCAAACTTATTTCTTTACTATTCATTTTTATCTGTTTGTTAAATAATAATGTAACAATGCTGGAACTTAAAAATGTGCATTAATTAATACATTCATGTATTGTCATTGTTAACCACACAAATTCTCATTATAATAACTAAAGTTGGTCAGTTCTTAATAATACCATTTTAATTATTATGTAAATAAGTCTACAAAATATACTGTATGCAATTAAGATAACACAATAATAAAAATGAGGTCATTATCTTCACAGTTAAAAATAACTTTTATAATAATGAGTTCCCACCAATGACTAGACTGGTGAGGGGCTGCTCCCCTCCCTGTTTTATTAACTAAGGGATTATGATGGGCAAAAACCATATTTTCAGGTTAATAATTTTACTACAGCTACTGAGTAGATAAAGCCAATGCATGGAGGGTCTAATAGGATTCTTGTCAGTCAAGAAGTTCAAATTGAGCAGTTTCCACTGTGATGATAAAACAAGATATACCTCCACACTCTGCAATATGCTTAGAATTTGTTAATTATTCTAAATTAATGGAATGTACAAGGAAAACTTTATAAGTTTTCTTTGTACTTACATTTAATTATACATACTTTCAGTACATCAACATTTAACGTAGGTACTTTAAATTATATATGTTTTGGCCCAAGGCATGCACACGGCGTTTTTATATGCGCTTTCCACGTAACAATACGCGTCGACGGCGCGTTTTCAGCCTTAAAATATCAGCCCTATTTGCTTTTGCAGCGCGTACACGCGCTTCGACGGCGCATAAAATAAACGCTGTGTGCAAAGGCCCTAACAATCGACCACCTCTATTCTTTTGAACTTTTGTTAATTCAAAATGTTTTAAAACAAATATCAAAAAATCGCAATAAATTTTCCGGACCATTTCTTTTCATTTATAGAAAGTGCGTCTAGTTAATGATTATATTATACTCAACTCATATAACATGGAATCTGACACCAATATTGCCAAAGCTCTGTGTACCTACTACCTCATTGCACAGATGTTGTTTCACACACTAAGAGCTGAATTTACGAATGCGATCAGCCCATCTAAACTGCGTTCAAGATCTGTCAGGATCAATATTCCCCAACAATGATGACACAGAGTCACAGACAGCTCTTGAACACAGTTTAGAAAGGCTGATCGTGTTCAGTTTCATCGGTGAAATCCGCATTTTAATGATGTATTATCTTAACAGGCTCCGGAATCCATGATGAAGTGACATCTAAAGCATTTTGTGAAATGCTCCGTGACCTGGTGAAGACCACACAGCATGACAACCTTCGCAGCAAGATCCTCGAACTGATACAAGCTTGGGCCTTTGCATTCCGAAACTCACCCAAATATAGATCAGTTCAGGTAATTAGAATAATATTATAGTTATTACTAAATAGGAGTGAGGCATTTTTGGCGAAACTTCATAGACTTGATGGGAGTCTATCTACCTCCTGGGTTCCCAACTTTTGGGGCGCGTCCCCCTTGAGGGGTGTCGAGTGACCGATGATGGGGCTCAGTGGTTCCAAAAATAAACTATATATTTATTCCAATTTATATTAGAAAAAGATAAGGATAGATTGCAAAACCCGGCTGTAAAATGAGCTTCTACTTACGGCGCTAAAGCGCCAAGTTAGCCCTCGAAATTAAAATTTTCTTATGTATTTTGTCATTTGCAGGTCAGTATCGGGTTGTATGTTGATCAAAATATGATTTGCGACCGTAACTTATATGTATTTACAGAAATAAGGCCATTAAAATATGACATTAATACGATTCCCTAAAGTCCTAACATATTGAATGACTTATTTCATGAAATCGTGACATTTTAGATCAATTCTAAATTTCAATAAATTTCCTCAAATCATAATTATTATTAAAGTAAACAACTGATGATGGGGTCAACGCTCCCATACCGCGGCTCGTTATTTGAAATTATCAATCTCTTTTGTGGAGTTTCGCTAGTTCATTGAATTAAAGGCCCTGTATTATTATAGGCATATTTACCATTGTGGTAGGCTGGAGGTCAGACCAAATAGAAAACCAAGACAGCGCTGTCAACAATGACGTGAGGCCGGTTTCGTAAACATGTGTGCAAGGTGTAGTTTGGTTAAAATGCGTAACAAATTTGTGCGTGTGAGCGTGTCTGTACAGAGAGGAGGTGCAGTTTTGGCATGGCTTCACTGTATTGGTCGCAGCGCTGTCTTAGTTTTTTATTTGGTCTGAGGGCTGGAGGATACATTTTTTCTATCTTTTAAACATTTTAATAATTTTGTACGAAAGGATTAAATATTTGAATGAAATTGTTTTGATTTTTTTTAATTTTATATAATTAAAAATATTATAAATACAATTAAAAATTATTATAGTAAATTAATATCAAAAATATATAGGTACATACTATTTTGGCAGTGATCTACCAGTATGACCTTTTCAATGTCATAGGTACTTTTTATTAATGTAGCACACCACTGACTGACCTATGGTAAAGGTAAACATCATGAAAAAACCTTCACTGTGGGCCAAACCAATTATTTATTGCTCTGTGTTTACAAAATGTAGTAAGCTACAACAGTGTCTCATTGTACCACAAAGGCCCCTTTTATATCATGATGGTTTTACTTACCATATAAATAATCTTCAACTGATCCCTGCCTGCATCCCTACTTGCTTTTTTATTAGTAAATATGTACCAATAAATGATTTTTTTTTTCACAGAGCACTATAAAATACCTATAAAATTGTGCAGGGAAACTTCGACTCAACTTCAATGTGACGAAAATCTTATCAGAACTATTTATTCTCAATTCAATAATTTGCTAAACATGCCGTAAATCAAATAAGAAACTACGAACTGTGATAGCTTATTAAAATAAGAATTTTCTTTAAATGAAAAGTTGTCACAGTTCACTGAACGTTTTTGTGTCCCATTCCAAGGTTAGACAACATAAGTTCTTTGCAATATTGATCTAGCCATTACCTTTAATTAAATTACGTCGGGCTTTCATGTCATTGCCACATTTATTGTAGTGTACTTTACAGTGTAATGTAAAATACCTATCTGTTATTCTGTTACAAGTTTACAATAAACATGTAGTACATAAGAGGAACTGACGCCCATGCACGTAAGCGCTCATATAATTTATTCTAATCAGCTGGTCTTCACTCGGCTGTAGATTCAAATAATTGTTCTGTTTACAGTATGGGTCACATGTCAATGTACTGTGGAGTGATTATTAGCTATATTTATGTATTGCCCAGATTGCCCTTCTATACATACCTACTATCCTTATTTAGTATATTACGTATCATGGAACAGTAGTGTTCATAAATTCATACTTTTGTTTGAATAACAATGCAATGCTTATTTTGTAAAAAAAGTTATTTTTAATCAAATACTTCACTCATTCAAAACACCCGCTTTTCAACCTGTTTCCATGCACATGACTTATATATATCTATAAACAGGTATCTCTTTTGTGTACATACTTATTATAGTATAGTTACCTATAGCTGCGAATGCCGCGTCACATGTTATCAGTCAGACGCAGTATGAATCATAATCTCGAGAAACAACATAAACAGTTAGGTAGCAAGTCTTTTGTGCTAGCTCTCAACGTTTCTTTTCTACATAGGCCTCTGTGATAAATGTTTTAAATAAAGGAAATTGGAAAAATACTTTATAAACCAAGTGAAGTGGTAATGTCAGTCAGTAGTGAGTTATTTCTGTCATTATTAGAATTGTTTTCAGTGTGATTCTGCTTAGTCATACCTAGTGAAGTATTTATTGTTTTATAAAAATGTCTTTTTGTGAATAGGACACTGTGAACATTTTGAAGGCAGAGTGTTACAAGTTCCCTCCTCTCAAGGAGTCTGACGCAATGTTCTCTGCCGATACTGCCCCGGAGTGGGCAGATGGAGAAGTTTGTCACAGGTATGATATTACACATTAAGAGTACAACCAACCTTCATAATGTAATAACGATGAAGCTAATAATGTTCATAATGTAATAATGATGAAGCTAATAATGTTCAATAACCTTAATATCCCTGTACCAAAAATATTACACTTGAAACAATTTGTAAACTTGTTTTCCAGTCAAATAACAATTCAATTGGTTAGTTTTCCTTAAGTTGCTGCTGTTTACCCTAATATTCCTATAAGACAGATTTTGAAACAGTGTGTTCCACTCACTAGCTATAAGTATACATTTTTTTACATAGGTAATTCTTTTGTTATCAGATGTCGCGTGGCATTTTCGTTGATGGTGCGGCGACATCACTGTCGTGCTTGTGGTCAAGTATTCTGCCAGCAGTGTAGTGCCAAGCAATCTACTCTACCCAAGTTTGGAATTGAAAAGGAGGTAAGCGATAGGAGTCTTTTAATGATTGTGTAACCTAGACCATATCCAATATACCTAAATAGATGGTGGAGGGTGTATTTGTAAGCTCAGAGGCTCCCCATGCATAGATATATAATTATGTATGTGAATCCATGGTTTATCATGACACCCAGTAACTGAGTTGTGGAGGTCAGATAAGCAGTTGCTTCATGTAAATGACTGGTATTCAGTTGTGCCATCCAGTTAGACTGGAAGCCGAACTCAACAGTTGGGAAAAGGCTAAGCTGATAATGCATCTATCGTTTGTCAACATTTTACTGTACAATCGTCATCATTTATCACTTCCCTTTGTTATGAGTCTATTCAAAACATCAATCCAGTTGTATTGCACTGCAAGCATAGACCAGCCCTATACCTACTTAATTTCTGTCAGCATATATCAACAGCAGGTTGTTGACAGGTGCGTGTGTGTGATGCTTGCTTTGACAAAGTGAGCCGGCCCCCACCATCATCTACAAAGCTGGAGATTGTAGATACCGCCAGCGACTATGGACCTACTACACAGCCACAGGTTAGTTTTATTACTTTTATCATAGCACAGGGCTTATGATAAGTGTTAATGTGATATTATACAAGATTGTGATTGTGAATTTGAAAATAGCACCTGAAAATTTTCTTTATCCTGCCTGCATTTGCAAAAACAACATTTCGTGTTATCATTAATGCACACAAAATAATTAAATGCATGACAACATGTTGCAAACTTTTTGGGTATAAATGAGTATTGAGTCCATTACATTTGTATAAAAAAGAAACACTGCACTTAAAAATACTTTATTCACAAACTAAAATGGAATAATATCACTATCCGTCGTAAGAATCACCCGGCATTTCACCACCAGGTACCAACATTGCAATATTGTTACCATTCAAAAGGATTTGGTCTAGTTTGGTTATTTTTCTTCCCTCTGGCGTTGATTCATACTCTGTGACGTCATCCAGAAGCATGTTTACGAAGTCATCGAATCCTTGTAAGGTTCCGACCATTTCTTTGTCGTTTTTCATGATGATATGGATCCGAGAACCTATACACTTGTCCACAAGTTCAAGAGGCAACAACGTGTTAGGATTTGGTAGTGAAGCTTGCGCCATTTTTAAGATATAACGTGGTTAAATGAAGATAAACTACGTTTCTAATCGAATGTCCAGAAAACTAATTATGAAATTAGTTTTTTTTTATTGATTCACAGAAAAACAATCACGCTACTTTTTCTCCTAGTTTGTCATAAGCGGTTTCGTTCGGAAATGTGCGCTGCAGTTACTTTATGATTGCTTTTAGAAATGTATGGTTATTTTATGGTTGCTTTTATTTCAGTTATCAGTGCGATAATTTGTTTCTATGCTGTTTTCAATACGGTTATTTTCATTAAAATTATGTACACGTTTTACCGGTATTGTCATCGTTTCCGAACGCGCGCAATAGTTACCATACCTTAAAAATAAAATCGGTAAAGGGGTAATTGAGGTAACGGTTAGGGTAAATCTATACTATGCGTGAAATAAACGACTACACTAATTATTACAAAAAAAAAAAACAATCCTTCCTTTTCTTCCAAGAATACAATTTATGCACACTAGATACTAAATTAAATTAACTTAAACCAACCAAGTTAGTTTGAATTAAAGTCAGACTTTTAATTAGTTGCAGTAAAATAACACTTCTTACTGTCATTTCGTTAATGTTCTAAGATAATGACGAAATGACAGTAAGAAGTGTAATTTTAAGCTGCTAATTAAAAGTCCTAGTGTAGTCCTAGTACAAATAGTTAGTTGTGTTATAATTGTTTATAAGTATGTTAATGTTAAAAAAAAACATTGTGTGATTTTATGAAACCATGACGCAAGTGAAACTTTTTTCGTCGGATGTTTTCGCACTATTCTTGGTTTTTACCTCGTTGACCGGTTTATTTGACTCACTAGCTGTATCATCACTCATCACGATCAGGTGAACAACAACATTTACATCAATACACTGATCAACACACAAATACCGCGGGGCACTTGCACGAATGAGTGAAAATATAATTGCTACACGGTTAGCTGATGCGAGCCATGGGCGCCGCCATATTGGCCTTGGCTGCTCTGCCGAGCGCCTTTCATTTTACCCCTACTCAGCAGCAGGCTGTAATGCGACATGCGATAGATGGACGAATTTACTTTAATAAAAATTATACTACGAAAGAACTAGATTTCGTGAACCTATCGTCAAGGACTTTTAACAGCTTGTGGTTTTTTTTTAGCCGTCATATCACTGAGATTTGGTTCTGGTACTTGTTCTTGATAATAAACTTACATTTAAATTAATTGTTATGAATTATATACTTTAAAAATAAAATATGATGCCTATTGTGTCACCCTATCTAAAATTTCTACATTTATAGCTGTAATTTTTATGGTGTAAATAATAAAGAGTATTCTATCTATTTATCTATGGTTATTTCATACGAATAATATACTCGATTAATTTTTTTTTTGTCGATTTAGGGGATAATAGGAAATTGTGTATGGCAATACTAAACG
The DNA here is from genome assembly GCA_905333075.3 of Atethmia centrago. Lineage (NCBI taxonomy): Eukaryota > Metazoa > Arthropoda > Insecta > Lepidoptera > Noctuidae > Atethmia > Atethmia centrago. The sequence goes on along the minus strand of HG995373.1, from coordinate 21,050,354 downwards.
TCAAGTTTGAATGTTTGTTCTCGCTCATTTGAAAATAACGAATCTGAAAACGAGCGACGAACAATAAGTTGTTTTGTTTTGCGTGGATCACAAGTTTGTGGAAGAAATGGCTAAAAATGTGACGAACTTTCGTGGTGAAATTTATTTCTCTCCAAACGGCAAATTGCATATTAAGGACGAGCCTGTAACCCCTATAGAAGAGGATTTTGGCGATCACAATAACCTGGATAACTCGTTTGAACATGATTTTGGTAAAATGAGAAAATCTATGTCTATGAACGACATTACAGCGCTCCAAGAGGATCTAGTAAAGCTCGAAAACCAGGATAAAGAAGATGTATACCACAGACATCGCAAGCCATCCGGTGCTACACTAGAGTTGTCAAGAACTAGATTTGTGTCAGTGGCCGAAGCTATTTACCATTTCCAAATGGATACTCCTGGTCGTTTTCATACGAAGCGACCTCAGATATTCCGTTCTCAAAGACCTAATGGACCATCAGGTCTTACTGTGCCTCAATCACCTATGCTGCGAGCTAAGACTCGCTTGAGACAGTCACATGTTTTATCTCACCAAGAGAGAGAAGAAATGGAGCTAGAAGAAATCAGGAAACATAAAATTAAAGCAAATCCTATTCCAAAGTCTGTAATAGAAGGCACAAAAAACCTCCCTGAAGTGTCAAAGAAGCCCATAACCGTTCCAGAGCCTTTTAAGTTAACAGAAATTCAAAAGAAAGCAACACAATCTGATGATGGTAATCATCAATTCAAGGCTCGGCCAGCCCCTAAACACATACTTGAGAAGCCTCATATACCTGTTAAACCTTCAGTATATGTTACCAAACCCATTAGCCCTAAATTCCGCTACAAAAGAACAAACTCTGCTGATCAACTTAGAAATGATAACCTGCTTTTAATGAAACCTCAAAACAAACCTACAATGGAACATCATCCTAGAATGGGTCCACTGAAGCCTGAGCCATTTTCATTTGAAAAAAGGGATGAAGAACTGAAGCGTCGTAGAGAAGAAAGAATCAAGCACCAAATTGAGGAGGAGCGTAAACAAGCTACCTTGTTTAAAGCACAACCTGTCCCTGGAGCAGTTAAGAAACTCATGCACTGCACTGTCTCTAAAGGGGGCTCATCTTCAACTACATCATCATCAGAAAACAAAGAGAATTTTAAGTTTGAAGCTAAGCCACCAGTGGTACTTTACAAACAACCATTTAAGCCTATACTTCAGTCAGTGCATCAAATTAAAGCTGCTCCATTTGAGCTCACAACAGAAAAGCGTGCAGCTGAAAGAGAGAGGTTTGATAAACAATTGAAAGAAAAGGAAGAGGAACAAGAAAGAATGAGACTGTTGAAAGAAAAAGAACAAGAAGAGGCTGATGAAAGAGCAAGGGCTCAGTTGAGAGCAAAATTGATACATCATGCTAAACCAGTCCCTAAAGCTGTAATCGCACCATTTGTTCCAGAAAGATCTGTCGCCCCCCTCACTGTGCCACAAACACCTCAGTTTGTTAGACGCCTCAAACAAAATTAATAATATACTGTCATCTATATTTGCAATTTAAAACTTTAAGGACTACTTATAACTCTGTTTAGACATTCCTTGCAACTGACTGCTATCATGTTTTGAATTTATATTACTATTTCATTGATAAACTGACATTGTAATTTTTATTGATAATGACATTATATTTGGACATTTTTAATTTTCGCATTAGGGTTTAGATGTTATTTAAATTGATATTTGGTAGATGTAAGATTTTCTGTATAATAAACAATACCTTTAACTGTAAATATTGTTTTATTTGACTTGGTCTAACCTCAATGTACTGATGCAGATTACTTCCAAGATAACATCAATTGAGTTCAATTTAAGTATGTGTCATAAGCTGAGGCTACGTTAGACCGCGACGCGACCTGAGACATGTGTCTCAGGTCGCGTTGCGGTCATTCATTTATTACCCGACTGCCTCAGGAGGGTAATGTTTTTCGAGAGTATGTATATATGTATGTATGTCTATTTCTTTGGCACGCTCTGTAGCCTAAACGGCTTGATGGATTTTAACGTATGAGGTGTCCTTAGATTCGTCTTAAGACGCTGTCAACACCTAAACCGCGGTCACTCTCAAATTCCATAGAAAAGAAAGAGAAGCGCGATGACACAAAGCTTGTAATTTATTGCAAAATATGAAGTAATTATCTATTTACTCAAAATTGAGTTGAGTAATCGAAAATAAAAAACAACCAAGTTCTGTATTCAAATAAGAAGTTCTTGTTATTCATTATGTACGTAACGTATGTTGATATTTAATACAGATATTTTGGATTAGAACTCAAAGTAAGAGGTTAGTTTAACGTTAGTTTGTATCTAGATTTTGTTTTCAAAACGTGTTTTGGTAACAACCAAGTTCTGGGAAATATGTTCAAAATTAATATATATTTTTTCCGCTACCACAAACTATGCAGATTTGGCAATTTTTTTTCTTAAGCGAAGCCTATTTTGGTCAATTGGGTCTTGTCAGCGCCTTAATTGTGGGAGTGACATAGCGTCCCTTAGCTTACAACACCGCTCAAGTCGAAAATTGGCGGTTTTCACATTTGAATGCCTTTAGATGGAGCTACTCATTGCGCGTCAAACCATTGATCACATGATATAGATTTCAGCTAATCAGAAGCCGTAATTCGAAAAGTAGTGACAGCACGCAAGTCGGTTGGCCTATAAACACCGCACAAGTTTTTCGTCTCCTGTAAAGTTGGTAAAAATTACTTATGCGGTGTTGTTAGCTAAGGGACGATATAGGCTATATAATATTTATAAATTGCATCTGCAAATACAAAAAAAAGAGGGGAAGTTTTTTTTTAAATTACTTGCAACAATATTGGTATCAAATAAAAGCTAGTAATGAGTAATTTTCAAATATATATATTAATAAAACTAAAAAGCTTGAAATAAAATAAATTATTTAAAAAACAAAAAACACACCTGCAAAAACACATAACTGAAAAGGGAAAACAAGCATTATAATAATATAGAATTTTGGTATCGCAGGCGGGGACAATCAAAAATTACACCATATTTCAGGTTATTCGACTGTGGGGCCCGCCTGCAAGACAAAAATTCTTTATATTATAATGCTTGTTTTCCCCTTTTCAGTTATGTGTTTTTGCAGTTGCGTTTTTTGTTTTTTAATTTGTTTTAATCGCTCATGCGAGCGATTAAAACAAATAAATGAATGCTCATTTATATGGCTACACCGTACATCAAATATTACTTTACTATCTTTGATTTCTTTAAGCGATCAGAACATTACTGTAATCACGGCATCGGCTACATTAATGTCCGTTTCAACCGCGCGGCCAACTCATAAAATTTGATGAAACTTTTCCAGGAATTAGTGGTAATTTGTTACTATACACACCTCTTCCTGAATTTGTTGCAAAAAATACTCAAAAATAGTTGGCCGCTAGAACCGCCGCTTGCCGTAGTCATCCCCTGTGATTACACAGAAACTAAATAATGCAGATTATAGGCGACTGTTGCATCAAAAGAAAGGTCTTAATTTGTTGTATTTGTTGCAAAAATAAAAAACGTCAAAACGTAAATAAACAAAAAGTTATGCTATATTTAGTTTCCAGGTTATGGGTAGGTAGGTATCTCACCATAAATATCAAATTAATAGAGGCATAAGTGGATGGACAATTAGTTGCTATTTTTTTGCAGCGAATAAAAAAGAACAATACTAGAGAAAAGGTTCAATAATTTGTTAGAGTAGATTTGAGTTAGCCGCTCGGACGGCAATATGCCTAAAATACAATGGCGTTTATTTCGTAATTAAAAATAGATTCAAGCTTAGTTCATGTACTAATCGATAGGTAACGTAACCTAGTTTGGATAAATGTGGCGAAAATAACGGTGAAATTAATATTTCAGGAGATATTCACTAAAATATTGTAGTATTAAACTGTATTAGAGTAGGGTGACCATGAATTTTCACGATGAAGTGAGACTGAATCGTGAATATTGGAATGTTCGATAGTCATATCTTATTTTTTTTTAGGGCGAGTGCTACACTTTAAGGTAAGTATCTTAGAGCATACTTTATAAGAGTCAAGTCACAAATCGATTAAAATTTCTTTATTCAATATCAACACAAAGGCATAAAAGTCAAGAAATATAAGTCAACAAGATAAATACAAAATCTTTATAAACTAACATATGTGCCTACCTACCATAACCTGGAAACTAAATATAGCATACCTTTTTGTTTATTTACGTTTTGACGTCTTTTATTTTTGCAACAAATTAAGACCTTTCTTTTGATGCAACAGTCGCCTATCTGCATTATTTAGTTTCTGCGTAATCACAGGCGATGACTACGGCGAGTGGCGGTACTAGCGGCCAACTATTTTTGGTCATAGCGTCTTAGTTTTTTTTTCAACAAATTCTGGAAAAGTGGTGTGTATAGTAACAAATTACCACTAATTCCTGGCAAAGTTTCATCAAATTTTATGAGTTGGCCGCGCGGTTGAAATGGACATTATATTAACACATCAGCGAAATTAGCCGCATGAATCGCTCATGCTAATTCGTTGTGTAGCATGTGTACTGTAGCCACGTCATCGCCGAATATACGCCGGATTTTCTCTTACAATGTAGCCATACCACGTTTATCTCGTTTCGCTCTTTCAGTCGCATCGCAAATCGCTGCCTACTTTAGCCTCAGCCTGAGTCACTTACACGCACATTGGTCATAATTTTTTTCATCATGTCTTTACAACCTAAAGATATAGACACAACCAGAGATGCATGGTTTTATTCAATTTATTTTTGTGAGAGGCTTATGTCCAGTAGTGGGCGTCTTTCGACTGAATGAGCAGCAGGCTTAGCATGACGCTTCTACTCTAATGTAACGTAGAATAGAAATCGCTTGTCTATTCTTCAGTCGACACAACGCTTATTTACGGTTCTCGTGCTAAGCCTGCTGCAATGAGCATTTTAGTTTATAGAGAAAACGGAAAAATTAAAATCCCGCCTGTGTTTCTCGTAGGGGTGGGCAGATTCATAAAGTGTACCACATTTTGCCACTTACAAGTCCCATGTATTGTATAGGGCAAGTCCCTGAGCCATTCTCTTTATTGAAGCAAAGCTGTAGGTACTACTATTTGATTCAAATTCTTGCTAAATGCGTAGCTGTAGGTAGGTACTCATATTTTATCCTCTTTCATATCATATTTGTGCAAATGAGCAAATTACTTGAAGACGGACAAGACGAACGTTACCAAAGCCATTTCTTAATTCTGACACCTTCATGTTTGTTATAATTAAACTTAACTGAACTAAACTATTTACAGGCGAAACGCACTGGAGGAAAGACTGCAGAAGAATTACAAGAGGAAGAAGAATTGCAGTTAGCACTTGCTCTCAGCCAGTCTGAGGCCGAACAGAAAGAAAAGGAACGCAAGTCGCGCCATCACATCGCGCCTGATCCTGTACCGCACCATCCTACGTGTAAGTATATGCTGTGACCATTGAACCTAACTAGCTTTTGCCCGCGCTTCGCCCGCGTCGAGGACGGATGTTATCTTGTTGTTACAAGAACATACTACCGGGGTAAAAAGTATTATATGTACTAACCCAGCAGGTCATGGTGTACCTATGTACCAAATTTCATGGAAATCCGTTCGAAATAGGTGTGGATGTGGCTACCCCTGTCCATGTCATTCATACTGTACTAGTATAGGTAGCAACTAAAACATTGCAATAATTAATTACATAGTCTGTTCAAGGTTGTTTGTAAATTGTCATATAATTTATGGAATGTTATAGGATAGGTCCATGAAGAGACTGAATATCAGTAAGTGTTTTACTAGCTATAATAAATAATAATAAATTCATTTATTTCAGGTAAATTAATCGATTGCCAAACATAAATTAATACACAATCATTAGATAAAACCAAATAAGGTCAAATAAAATACATTCAATTACAAAAAAATAAAATCAAATGCTATATTGCTCAACTCAAACTCAAAGCATTTATTTCAAATAAACCAATTACAGGCACTTTTGAATTGTCAAGGGGTCGGTCGGTCAGTCAGAAAGATGAAGCTAGTTGCCCATTGCAAAGCGTAGTACGTACCTATGGAGAAGAATGGGCAAGAAACTTCATGGACACTCTTTTAAATCAACGTAGTATGGTTACAAAATATTGTTTACATGTGAGAACGATGCAGAACGTAAAAGCGTTAGTAATAAAAATATTAACATAAAAAAAGCAATTCAGAAATTAAAATAAGCCGTGGCAGCTAAGAGATGACCAGTCTCTACTGACGGCGCCCGTTCGCGAACATGACGCATGGATTAGCACCATTCAGCTCAAACCATTTTGAAGGGAGCTAAATGATCCAACACACGCGCCACCATCAGCGAGACATTAGAGTGAGCTCGACATTCTCCCAGCCGCCAGGGCACACTCAAGTCAATGAAAGACGTATCCAGTAAATGGCAGCTTTATAGTACATACTACATAATACTCACTTAACAATGTGCTGTGCAACTATACAATACTAAGAGATTTGCAAAGATGCATATATAGTTTTTGACATCATCAGCAGCTCCAACAACTACTTGATGCTTTGATAATTCTAAAACAAACGTAACTATCTCTGCATACAAAAAGCTATATCTAACGTTATAGTTTGAAAGAAGTTTGGCACATCAATCTTAAAACATTATGGTGATTCCTACAACGTGGCCCGCAAAATAATTATTTTGTACGTTTTCTTGCAAGTTACGGCGCGGTTTTACTTTGTATGTTGTATTAAAATTAAATACGCGGCAATTACAAAAAAAAATAATAATATTTCTTACTAAATTATATTAAATTAAAACATCAACATAGCTCTCGGAAAGTATATTTGATGGAAATAAGACCTATTTCGTGAAAATGTGACGATTTGCAGCAAATATAATTTTACCCTTTAACATCAACTATATTCCAGTGTCTCCGACGCCATCGTCCGTGAGTGCTTCCCCGGAACACAGCACGCAAGCCAACTCGGAGCTGTCGCGGTACCTCGACCGCAACTACTGGGAGCAGCGGATATCGCGCGAAAACACCGTCGCGCCCACCGCGCCCGCGCCTGCCTCGCACACATCTGATATTATTGAGGTATTTAAGACTCTATTTTATGGAATTGGGTGAGAAATAGGTATGCGACTTTCCTGATGGTGCATGGTATTCGCCGCAATTATTATTATAGTTATTAGATCGGGACCGTCGTACCTAGTGATGAGTCCCTCACTCATGAGGTCCCTCGTTTGAGGTCCTCGTGATCGCAAATTGAAAGAGTTACTCGATTTTCAACAATGAACCACCTCATTACCTCACCTCACCTCATTCGTTCACGCGTCCTCAAAAATTGACATTGACAATATGAAATTGTGGCGAGGGGTGAGGCGAGCGAGGTGAGGCGTGAGGCGTGACTCGCGAGTGAGTATTGAGTGGTTGAGTGATGAGCTCCTCAACGAGTGAGCGAATGAACCGATTTAAAAAATTGTATAGAATTAAAGAATGAGTGAGGTGAGGTCTGGTCTCGAAATTTTGGCAGCATAATAAACATTAACATTATGATTTTGGTATGTACCTAATGAAATAATGTACCTAAGTATGTAATGATGTTAGTTGTGTCATGTGTGTGTGGTGAGTGTGATACTGATGTTTGGTAGGATATTAATTATTTAGATTAAAGTACGAACACAAACAAAACAAAAGTCTACGTAATTGTTACAAGAAAATCACGTGCACCTCCAAGGTCAACATTACGTAAACTGTTAAAATTAGTATGTAACATTATTAGTCAAAACGAATTTTAAAGAAAATATTTTTATTTCAGCTATGGTTAATTATTATGAACTCTAAAAGCATCAGCATTAGATTGATAATCAAGTGTCATTGATTCGTTTATTTTGGCGGTCTAAAATTTATGAGCGAAAGAAAATGATATGTGTGAGAGGTGAGAGAGATTTGCTTAATCGGACGGAGAGTCGTGAGTACTCGTGAATGTCGTCGCGCCCGCCCGCCTCGCTCCCTCGCACTTCGGCTGAGTTCGGCTCGGGCTCACGACTCGTGAGGTGAATACGCCGTTGAGGTTTCCTCAAATCCTCACCTCAAATGAGGGGTACCTCGTGAGGACCTCACGAGGCAAAATGAGGTGCTCCCTCATCCTCAAATAAAATTGATGAGTTACCCATCACTAGTCGTACCCTTTAAACTGGAACATTGCTTGGTATCAGAAATAGGAATGATGGTGCTACTACTTACCAGGATGCTTATCCTGGTAAGTATGTCATCACACGATCAGCTAGTAATAAAGTCCAGCATTTCATAAAGGAACTTATCCTGGTAATTCATTGACTCACTGCCAGTGTCTGTGTCCTTCCACATATAACCTGTCTGCCTTTAAAGTAAGAGTGAACAGGCAGGTTCTGGGCACGCTCGTTCCACCGTAGACCTCGTCCATCGCTTTCTATCAGGCGAGATCGACGTCGTCGAAAAACAGATAGGTACATAGATGAGATATGAGCGCCTTTCTTACATTAAAGGTAGGCAGCAAATGTAGAATGCAACATGATTTATCATGCGAATTCCATAGTTCTACAATCAGTTCATAGTAGTTCATATAATCTCACGAATTCTTAAATATTTATTTACTATTTCGGATATGCGTCATAATTAATTTAATTTATTATTTATTTTTGGCGAATGGCAGTAGAGGAATGAAACTCCAGATGAGATAAAATGATTATTGTTTATTAGACACTGCCAAGCCTACCTATGTACAAAGTAGATGGGTTCAAGTAGTGAGCAGATGCATGCACCATTGAATAATAAATCCATAAATAGCGACGAAGTACATTTGTGTAATTTGAAAACATTGTAAAAGCCAATTATTTTTAAAAGAGTAACCGTGGAGTTTCTTGCCGGCTCTTCTCCATAGGAGACGACCAATTGGAACCGTGCACCTAGTTTCTGACGTTTCATAAGTGCCCATGTAGGTTTATGTGAAATAAAAATATTTTGATTTTTGATTTTACAAAATACTCAAAAATATATCGATTTGGTTAGACGTTAGACGGACCGAAGTTATAAATATGAGTCACATACAGCTGAGCGCCAGTGTTATGTCGTGCGCGCTGCCACAGTATCATAATATTTAAGTCTCGGCCGCAATTAAAGCACAAGTCATACCTCATTTTATGGATAAAGAACATCTTAAATGTCCAATAATGTTTGCAGGAATTCCCGAAGCCTTCTTCTACAAAGATTCAAGATGACGACGTCGAGGACAAAGAAATTGACGAGTTCGTGGAGTCGCTGAAATCTCAAGTTGAAATATTTGTTAACAGAATGAAGAGCAACTCGTCACGGTATGACAGTAATTATTTAAAACCTTTATAGAACACTATAAGTACTTTGGAGATGTATGATCAAGATCATTAATAACTTTAATTTTTCTCAGAGGACGTTCCATCGCCAATGATACGTCTGTTCAAACCCTATTCATGAACATCACGGCTATGCATTCACGTCTTCTACGCTACATTCAGCAACAAGATGACAAGCGAGTTTATTTAGAGAGTTTGCAGGTAAGCACACCAACCTTTGTATAATAACGTCGATCTTGAGTTAAGCCTGATTTACACATTGCGATTTAATTGCCCATGGCATACACTAAGTTAAAGCAACAATAAAAGTTGTAGTCTAGTGTTGAGACGATGCAAGTCGTTTGTTGCTTCAATTCTATTGTATGCCACAGGCAAGAAGTTTGCAGTATGTATACGGGGTTTTTGATTTTTGGTCACTGTTATCGGGTTGTCCCAACATCATTGAATAACACTGTATGTATGTTACATTTGATTTGATTTGAAGGACGTGTATGTATTTTAATTTTATTTGAATGTTTGAGTCTTATTTTATTGTGTACTAACTGTTGCCCGCGGCTTCGCCCGCGTGTCTTTTTTTTCAAAAAATAGCCTACCTTACTCTTTATAACATCAGCTATCTGCCAGTGAAAGTCCCGTCAAAATCAGCCCAGTCGTTACGGAGATTAGTCGGAACAAACAGACAGACAGTCCAACAAACAAAAATTGTAAAAAATGTTATTTTGGTATATGTACCGTGTATACATCCGCATTTAGTAAAAAACGGTTATTTTAATATTACAAACAGACACTCCAATTTTATCTATCTGAATAGATGTGTGACTATTTTATCAATTTGTGATTTAACTTAATGTAAAGGACTTTGTCTGAAAAAGAATTATTATTATTATAATAAGAAAATTCTCAATAGCAGCCCAGTCGGAATTTGTGCATTAAGTTCTTACCATAATTACCTGCATGGGACTTGTGAGTGTATTATTAAACCTCTGCCTACCCTTGGAGAACACAGACATGTTATGTAAAATCCCTTTTTCCAGGACAAAGTAACTCAGATCCGCGACAGTCGCGCGGCGCTGGACACGCTGCGCGCCGAGCACGGCGCGCGCCTGGCGGCCGCCGCCGAGGCCGCCGAGCGCCAGCGCCAGCTGCAGATGGCCGCCAAGCTGCAGGCCATGAGGAAGAAGAAGCACGAGTACCTGCAGTACCAGAGGCAGCTGGCTTTACAAAGAGTTCAGGTACAGAACACACCTCATATTTTTAAACCTTATTTTTTTCTTTCAATTATTATGCATTTTTTCTAATTGAAAACATCTTTTCAGGAACAAGAGAGAGAAATGCAGATGAGACAAGAACAACAGAAGCATCAATACTTGATGAATGCCAACAACTTTTATATGCCCGGCGTGTCCATGCCACAGTACCAAGGTGGTTATTCGAACCAGCCTATTTACGCGAACTCACAGTTTCATCAACAAATGATGGCAGCCCAGGCAGCACAAGCGCAAGCACAAGCCACCACCGATAGCAATGTGCAGGTGCCTGTACCAGGCCAAACCCAAATATCCACAGCTAACATGCCGATGAACATGAACCCGATGGGAACTATACAGTCTATGCCACAGCTGACAAACACATACGCTGCGTTGTCGCCGCCTGCCGGTACTATCAACCAGACTCCCGTCAGCGCGCAGCCGTCCATGAACCAGTCCAACCTACGACCCAATCTAACTCAACAATTACCACCACTACAGCAACAAATGATGCTACAGCAAATGCATCAGATGCGCATGCCAGTACAAGCTGGCATGCATCAAATTGTGCCGCAGACTATTGCCAATGGCATGCCGGGACCAAGCATTCCACTACAGAATGGACAAAATCCACAGTTACCAAAGCAGAACATGCCAAACCAGCCTCAACAGCAACCAAATGCTATGATGCCTCAAATGTCTGCTGGCCAACAAAATATAGGTCAGCAAAATATGAGTCCACAATTAATGAATACCAATCCAATGCTTGGACTACAAATGCAGAACATGAGAATGCCTCTTATGCAAGGCAACCAACCAAATACTAATCAGCAAGTTCCAGTTTCTGGATACCAGAACATGAATATTCCTAACCAAGTCAATACTCAACAACCTGGATCTCAAGCTCCAAATATGCAAATACAGTCACAAATACAAATGCCTGGACAAGTGATGCCTATGCAGGGACAGCAAATCATGCAAGGTCAACCTATGCTTGGACAACCTCAAGGCATACAGATGAACAATAATATACCACAAGCAGGCCAAAATATACCGCCTCAGGGACATCAGGTTCCCCAAACCCAAGGCCAACAGATGCCACCACAACAACATCTTCATCAACCGCAGATGCCACTTAATCAACAAATGCCTATACCTGGCCAGGGAATGCAGCAACCAGGCCAACAAATGATGATGCAAGGGCAACAAATTCAACATCAAGGTCAAATGATTAACCAAGGTCAAACACCACAAGGTCAAGTACCGCAAGGTCCTTTGCCGCTTGGTCAATTACCTCCTGGTCCACAACAAATGAATCAAGGACAGATGTCAACTAGTCTCCAAGGCCAACAAATGATTCAAGGTCAATTACAACAGCCTAGTCAGATGCAGATGGGTCATCAGATGCAAATGGCACCTGTCCAGCAGATGCAGCAAGGCCCTTCAATGCAAGGGCAGATGCCCCAGCAAATGGGAATGCCTCAACAACAAATGCAACAGCAAATACAACAAGTGCAACCTGGGCAACAAAACATACCAGGACAACAGAAAATGCAGCAGCCGAACGTGTCGCAAGGACAGTTACCACCCGGTACCAACCAACAGGCGCAAACACCCGGCAAGGCCGAACAAAACAACAACACTGCGGAACTAATAAGTTTCGATTGAGAATAACAGTTCCAACGTTGAGAGATCTCTGCAAATGAATGACTGGAAATAATAATACTTATTCTCAGTGGCGTAGCGTGCCATTTTGGCGCCTGGGGCGGGAGACCCACTTTGCCGCCCCCATTCTATAGGTGCTTAATTAAAATTAAATTGCACAGGCAATGAGATACTTTTTATTGAAGAAAAAATTGGATGAGCGGTTTTACAAGCGGATTCTACGAGCCTTATGAGCAGCGAAGTCAGAAATAACTTTGTCAAAATCAATATTAGCAGCCAATTCTTGTTCAATCGACAATATAGCCAAGTTTGATAATCTAGCGGAGCTCATAGTAGATCTGAGGTAATTTTTTATTAGCTTCAACTTCGAAAAACTTCTCTCACAGCTTGCCACACTAATCGCCAAAGTCAAATATATACGAATCAAGATGACTATATTTGGAACCGAAATTCCGAGATTCAGTTTTTGAATGAACTGGAGGAGCTCCAGTGGTCCTTTACCACTTATATCTTCCTCTGATTCAGAACAGGCAATAAATTGCTGGAGACGCTTCCGCTCCATCTGAAACTCGTCCTTGTCGATGTCTTCTAATACATGGGAAAGATCACACTCGAACTTGCTGTCCAAAAGTTTTGCTGGCATCAAAAATCCGAACTTGTCCGATATTTCTTGAATTTGCTGGAATCGAGTCGTCATTTCTTGAATGATCTTGTCCAATGATGCGAACACCTCTCGACGGATTTCCTGCTCGTGAGACAAAGCTGCATCTGCAGAAGATTCATCGCCATGCATGCGTTTTTTCCTGCAAATTCTTCTCGTTTTGAGTTCGATTCCGAGTTTTTCGCAAAGAGTCTTAGCAAAGTCAATTGCTTCTTGCACTAAACGGTCTCTACTTTCCACTAAGAGGGTTTTCAAAGCGCAGAGTTTCTGAGCACACTTATCCACACTTAGTCCTCGTTGCTGCAGGTAAATCTGTGCGTCATCTACTTCAGGTAGCACTGCAGCCCAAAAGCCAAGAAAAGTTAGGAAGTTAAATGACTGCATGGCTGTCAGGAGAAGACTGGCTCCCGATCTTGTTTCGGAAGTTTGAGATGAATCTGTTAATTGTTCCAGTACCTCAAGAACTCCCTCAAACTTATTTTTAAGCATCTTGACAGCTACATGTCTAGCGCTCCAACGCGTTTCAGTGACTCGTTTCACTGCTTGACCTGTGACGGCAACCAAAGCGTTCCATCTAACAGTTGATGCAGAAAAGAAGGCAAATAGCTTCTCTAGAATTCCAAAAAACGTCACCGAATTCACTGATTCAGAAGCAGCGTGTACCCCAGCCAAGTTTAGTGAGTGGTTTGTGCATGCAACGAATAGAGCTTTCGGATTTAGCGCTTTAATCCGGGCTTGAACTCCATTGTGGATCCCTGACATTGTGGCAGCATTGTCATAAGCCTGTCCTCTCAGATTCTGTATGTCCAGTCCGTCTGATGTTATCTTCGCGATTATATCGTTGCTGAGATCTTCTGCATTTTTTCCTTTTGGTTGGAAGAAGTCAATGAAAGATTCTACCACAGCGACTTTTTCTCCTTCGATATGTACGTATCGCAGAACTTGGCTCATTTGGTCATTGTGGGAGATGTCTGGTGTACTGTCGAAGATTACGCAATAATATTTAGCTTTTTGAATACGACGGATGATGGTGGATCGAACTTGCTGTCCCAGTAAATTTATAAATTCATTCTGGGTTTCTGGAGACAGATATGAAACTGACACTCTTGCTCCCAGCTTTATCTTTGTCAGGTGTTCCATTAGAAGAGGATCGTATTTAGCTAGGAGGTGCACTAACTCTAGAAAGTTCCCGCGATTGCCACTATCATCTCCTCGAATGTCTTCTCGATGTCCTCTGAAGGCCAGATTCTGTTTGGCTAAGAACTGGATAATATTCAGCAACCTGTACAATACATCCCTCCATTTCTTCTCCTCACTTTCGAAAACTTCTTGTTGTTTCTGATCGATGGTTGCTTTACAGTTCAGGCGAACTTCCAACTCCTTCCATTTCAAGAAGCTCTGTTCATGGCCCAGGTTATTTTCATGGTCTCCGATTCTTGGATTTAGCTTCCACCATTTGTTGAATCCTTCTTCAGATGCGAAGTTCGAGCCGGAATTGCCAAACAGCTTGCAAGAAAAACAATACAAAGACTGCTTCAGAGGCGAGTACACCAGCCATGTTCGGAGAACCTTTTCGCCATTAGATAATGGTTTGTAGAACCACTCTTTGGTTAGTTTTCGGGTACCGCCTTTCGTTGAAGTCCCTGAGCGAACAACATCGGCAAATTTGGAATCGATGTGCTGTACTGAGTCAGACCCGCGACGTACTAGAAGCGTTCTGACTTCGTCGGTCATAGGAGAAGGCCAGCAACCTACATCGTCGAGATTCACATCTTTGACTTCGGCAGGAGCAGAAGGCACGATTTCAATTATGTCTTCTTTGGCAACATTCACTTTTTCTGCAGGCTTATGACTAGATGCTTGAGGCACATCTGGTGAGTCGACTTCGTCTTGACCCTGCTCTGTGGTGGGACCAGAACTACTTCCAACTGCGACGCCAGGCACGTCTTCTTCTTGTGCCTGTAAAATAAGTTATGTATTCCCATGAATATTGGCTAGAAGACACGTTCGAATTTCAAATAAGTATTTTAACTATCACAAAACAAAAGTGGTTTTGGTGACGGCGCGGCTAAATGAAAAATTATGTTACCTACCATAAATAATCAAGTGATCAAAAAACAAAGAAAATATTCCTAGACATTTACAAAACATTCCCAATACAAAATTTCATCTTATTTTGTTTAGCGGCTTAGGCTATAGAGCTGACAACTAAAAACAAACGCACATACATACACATTTTGATTTTTTACTTTAGATAAAGAACCTTGCAATTTATTGCGAGCGACCCAGCCAATAAAATGTCTAAAATAACTGGAGTAATTCTAGGCCACACACGATTCTAGATGGAGGAATCATATATCTACTTACACTGGAATCACTTCCGCTGCTGCAGGATGCCACCGAAGACGTTAACGTGGCTTTCGAACCAGAACTAGAACTGAAATATTTCAGTAATGCACCTTGAGACTTTTTCGCATCTGCTGCTTTCTTAGCCCTTTTTTTGCGGAATTCCGCACCGCTTTCTTTGACTCTTTTCATTTTCAAAAACTAATTCAAAGATTGGGTAAAGATCTAAATGTTTAGTTTTAGAAGATTCAATAGTATTTAAAAGATCGAAACACAATCAAAACGACTTTCGTTCCGTATCCAAAACTCTCGCAAAACAAACATACGAGTAATGCGTGATTGCGTAATGGCACTTCACGATGCACTAAAACAAACAAAGTACCTACAAATGAATGCGTAGTACTAATTCAATGAGTGCGAAAGAGAGGCATCGACACGGGCCGACTCGTAAAACAAAAGATTTCAGATTCAGATCAACTCGGTTCGCGCGCGTTGCCTCGCCGGCGCGGCGGGCGGGCGGCGCGGCGTGATGCGATGTTGCCGTTCGTATGTAAACAAACAAACCTTATAAAGAGCTCTGTCAGTAATTTAGCAATTTTTCTTTTAAATAAATTTTAAAAAATCCTTTGTGCGCAAAATTTTATATAAAAATGGAAAATTATACTGTGTAATGAAATGAATGAATCATAGATCAGATCTCAACCCGCTTCAACGGCGACATTTTGCCGCCCCCGCGGGCTGCCGCCCGGGGCGGGCCGCCCCCTCCGCCCCACCCACGCTACGCCACTGCTTATTCTTATATTACGTAATATTAAACTATATGCAATAATTATTATGCACTTAGATATCGTGCTATGTTGTGAGTTTTAAAACCAAAATATTGTCATGTATAGATAAATTTGAGATTTTATAGAAGATAATATTGAATGCCTTTACTTATAAACGTTGTAAATGTGAGATGATGTATAAAATTTGTAGTCCATTACTATTAACCAAGGGTTAGGAAGGAGAGGTTCCCAGCATTTTTGCATTTTGAAAAATAAAATAATATTGTTGTAACTTTTATAAGTAAAGCGGTTCTCAAGCTTTTTAATTATCACAAAATAGTTAACAATTATTTATATTACCACTAAGACAGTTCCAGACCAAAATTTCGCAGCAAAATGACACAATCATATGAATTAAAATATAATCTATCCCAATAAATCATTTGCTGTAGTTGGTAGATTCCTTTTAGTTAGAAAAGCCTTGTAATCTATGTAAATGCAAATATGTATAAACTATTCGTCGTTCGTAAACCGTAGTTTATTTAGATATTAATATAAATGAGAAATTCTAATATTTTATGTTTAATTATCTTCATTGATGTGGTAATTGTTTTGTTATGATATTTTAAGTTATATGATGTATAATACGGCGTACCAATAAAAACAAGAAAATATCCTTTGTATTTATTTTAAAAACGTTCCTTCACCGGGAGCATTCGAGATTAGATTTTGAGTATTACAATTTTTATTGTGTCTAACATATCTTTGGACCCTGGGGTCCCGGATCTTTGGAAGGCGTACTAGGGGGCCGAAAGCCAACACGCGGAGGCAATTAGACGCTTTCAATTAACTGAGGCACCAACAGACGATAATCCCCGTGCGCACTATGCAAGTGCACCCAAACACATCGCAAACAACGTTGCGTCGACAATTTGATTCGATTTTGTAGTTAAACAAGAAGCTGCAGTGACACTATTCACACGTAACCACTGCTTGCCCATATTTTGTTGCTGCGATGTGGCGTGGTTGTGGTACGTGTGATGGGCCCTTAATGATTAAAAATCTAAACAACTTTTTGGATCGGTGTCGTAAATTTAGTTTAACTTCAGTCATCCCTTAGTTGATGTTGTTAGAGATTGGTGATAATATGTTTTACGCATTAGGTACATTTTAATGTTAGTGAAAACGGGAAAGAAAGAAGAGCAGTGGTGGCCATTTTAAAAAGAGCGGCGAATTACGAGTTGTAAGTGTAAACTCAGGCAAGCGCTTTACTTTGTGTAAATTATTTCATCACCACTGCTCTTGAAACGGTGAAGAAAAACGCCGTGAGGAAACTGGCATGTTCTAGAACTAAAAATTCGAAGACATGTGACATCCACCAGCACGCACTGGGCCCGCGTGATGAATTATGGCTCACCCTCTCGCAGAGAGGAGACCTGTGTCCCAGTAGTGGTAACGTTATATATTATGGGCAAGAATTTATAAAACACCTTGCTACCTTCTTAGTACGGTATTCATAGTCGATTGGTATGATGATGCTGTTCAACAGACTAATCGAGAATGTCTTCCTTTATTTTAGATTATATTATGTTGTTGAACGCATCTATAAAAATGGCGGGAAACATAAATTGAATTCAGCTGATTGGTGATTGTCAGCGTGTGTCAAGTGTCAAACTGTCAATCTGAAACAAACTTTATCGGCATAAAGTTGATGTTATTGATTCGATTTTTTCTAAATATTTACTTTCTTTGACTGTGTGATAAGTTAAATATTCACCGTAATGGAAGACGACAACCAAGATGGTCCATTTACCGTTTGGCAAATGTTTAATGCACCGACTATGGTGCTGTTTAACAACTTGGAGCATGCAGCTGATGGTTTGGATAGACTATTCACTTCTATTCTGAAGTTGTCAGGGTATGGCTATAGAAATATCCTTAACCTACATAATTTTAATTTAATCTTTAGATCCTTTTATCAATATGCAAAAAGCAACAGTGTTTTATTTACCGTCCTGATGATTGTGATGTCGTTTGGTTACAGAGACTTCTCCGAAGTGTTAGTCCCCCGGGCTGGTTCCTCCAAATATCCAGACTCGTATTATCATGCATTCAATACATGGCTTGTTGGCAGATTATTTTATGTGTGGTCTGTGGAGGAGTTGAGCAGGTAATTGTAACATATAATAGCACTTATATACAATAAAATTACACATTGACTTTCTATAGGTAAATGGTTAAAGTTCCAATCTCCTAAAAGTTCATGTGATTTCAAGTAGATATTTTCATATGGTGTTCTCAGCATTTACATAAAAAAATATGAAAACTAAGGGATGACAGTATACTTTAGCATTTGGCAATTAATGACTTAAGTTAACTTTATTTTTCAGGATACACACAACAAGCAAGGATGCTCAACTGAAAATTTTAAACATACTGTGTATGAATGCTGCATCTTTTTATAACAGTTTACACTCTGAATATGTTTCTGTACTAACAAAGTTAGTTCATTATTACAAAGAGAATCCAAATGACCAGTCAAGAGGACTGTTACTAGAAAACTTTAAATCTGAACAAATTGAGATTCCTTATGTACAACTCAATTTAGAACCTATTTATGTAAATGTTAAAGATATGCAAACATGCAAAACATTGATAGATTTAACTTTGCAGCTTCTTGCAGAGAGTTTACCAGCAAATTCTATTTATATTAATAAACACAAAACAGAGTATTGTAAGTTGTTTAATGAAATTCTATACATGCTTGAACATTACAGTGTAGATTTAAAATTCACCTCGCTAAAGTTCTTCATTACTTTGATAAGTAATTATGAACAAATAGGCATATGCATGTTTCACCATTGTTTCCCATCTGTTTATCTTGACTTACTTTATTCTATAGAAGCCATGTTGAAGTCATTAAATGTATACCATGAAAAAGGTGAAATTGATGCAATGTACTTGGATGGTTTTAATAAACTGATGTGCACTTTCATGAAAATTTATAAAGAAAGTTCTGAAAGAGAAAACAAAGAAATTCTTTTGAATATTTGTACCGTTATTGTGAAGACAAAAAGCAATAAGATATTTAATAATGATTTAAAATTGGAATGCCTGTCTTTGAGCAAAAACTTTGATTTTCCAAGAGATTTAATAGATGTCTCGAATATGGATGCAAGTGAAATAGATGTGTTGAAAGACAACTACTGCAATAATTTATTGGCACACATAAGATCAGAGTTGCCAGGAAATAGCGTCATTGATCTACAAGGAAGTTGGTATTTCAAGCAAGTACTGAATGTAATAAAGTCCATAAAAAGCTGTGAAGATAATAAAATAGATATATTTTTAATAAGTTACCATTTAAAGAGATGTCTGTCTTGCTTGGGTATATTGCAACATGTTGCTATACAATGTGAAAATCTTCAAGATAAAAGCAAAATAGTAATGTTGTTAAAAGAAGACATCCATATAATTTGGGGATCATTACTGAAGCTTATTGGATATAATAAGAGCATTATTCTAGGAGACAGTAACTGCACTAGATTATTCATGGACATAATGCTAAGTACAGTAATCCTGTATCAAACTCCATCAAGAGATGATAGTAACAAAATTATTCAACTGTTATGTTTACAAAGTTCACCACAGTTTTCTGAACATAGTTTGGGGTACAGTGATAACATTAAATCAATAATCATGAAGTATGTGATGATCATTAAACTTGTTCTAAAAGTGAAACTAAGTGATTTGTGGGACAGAATAATTTCTAATTTGGTGAATAGTTTTATCAAAAATAAAACTGCTAATATGTATAAAGAAGTAAGTGGCAATTAGAAGCATGATTCCAGCAAAAATTAATGTGACATATCTACAAACAAATGAGAAAATAATCAATTTTATTCATATTTTTTCCAGATTTTGCCATTGTGTCCACTTTTGATGTTGAATAAAATATTCTCTGCAAGTAAACTTATAGGAGACTTGCTTATGCCAGCCTTTCTGACAAAATACTGTGATATTCAAAAAGAAGTTGCTTCAGTCTTACCAGCTATGACCTGCATGTCACTGGGAACCTATGAAATCGTCATCAGTATACCAAAAGGCTGGTTTGGACAGTCAATATTCTCAAACAATGCTGTACATCTGTTATTAATATGTTCTAAATGCCATAATTTAGATAAAAATCGATTCTCAAAAGATTTTTTAAGTACAGTCAATCAAAATAAAGTTGAGGTATATTCTGAGAGTAACACCTATACTCCTAGTCAACATTCCACTATTACAAGCTTGAAGAGTTTATTTGCAAAGTTCTTGAACTGGAAACAGTATGTAGAGTTGGAAAACAGTGGGTACTGGGACCTGTTTGCTAGACTCTGTCATCACTATTATGTGCTTAATTATGGAGTTCCTGCAGATCTTTTAAATGAAGATAACAGTCAACATGTGCTCAAGTCTTTCAAACCATTCATTGATGATAATTCCGTAAGTATTCAATGTTACACTGATGTTAAATAAAATCCTTATAGCCTTATATTTTTCGTAAAATCATATATTTTTCAGGTTGAAGAAGATTCGGAATGGAATTCCCATAAGGATTCAGCTTTTACTTTATGTGTCAACATACTAGTCCAGTCCACAAGAGCCAGTTTAGAGAACAATGACAACACACAACAGACCAACACATTGAATCTCATAAAAGATTTTGGATTATGCTCCAATGAAAAAGTGATTTTGCCAGTAACAAAGCTTTTCGTTTATTTTATAATGCACCCACAGTGCTCTCTTGGACCGAAAGCTGTTGTCAGTCTAAGAGATGTTTGCGAGCTCCATGGGTACACGCCAAATCAAGTCTACCATCGGTATAAGAAGGATTACTGCAAACTTTTCGTTGAATGTAGCTTGTACAGTGGGAAAGACTTTGCTATATCACTTCTTAAAGTTGTCAGAGCGTTTGGCTTTGTTGGATACAGAGATTTCATTTCTAAGGATGTGCATCACTTCTTACCATACTTGATGCCTTACTCTGTAACTATAAAAGAAGTTCCATCAATGATTGAAGAAATCGCATCCCTAGTGCAGTGCTCAGTTTCAGAGTTCTTGATCGAAAGATTCCCCCATATTTACGTTCACGTTTATTTGAACGAGTCGAAGGAAGTTGAGAACAAATGCCTTGATATTATTGGAAAACTGACAAAGACCTCTGTATTGAACTTGATAAAAAGGCATTTTCGAGTGATATTGACAGAATTTCTGCTACAGTATTGCTGTGATTCGGAAAAAGTGTTGAATGCTTGCCGGTATCTGGCTTGCCATGACCCTGATGTGTCGACACCTACTGGAAGTATGAGTATGAGCACATCGCAAATAGCAGACTTTTTGAATCCAAAGTTTTTAGGTGTCCTGGCATATTTTGATCACAAGTTGGTTAACGCCAAAGTGGCACTATCGGTGAAACGAAAAGCATTGAAAAGTTTTCCTGATATAATGCAATTGATGGGAGTCAAATATTTGACACCCCTGAGGTTCAAGGTCTTAGCCACTTTGAGATCTGCTTTACAATTGGCGAAAGAATTTCCAACGATATTAGCAGAGGCATGGGGCGCGTTCATTCATAACATCGATACGATATCTCTAGGACCTCTCATGTCCAATTTGGCGGTTTCACTTTTGCAACAATTGGACTACGCGCCACAAGAAATAAATAAAATATTCCAATACCTTGTTTTGAACAATGAGAATTTGTTGAGCTCTCATATCTCAGACCTTTTTTTCTTAGAAGATACAAAGATATCTGATAAAATAAAAATGGTTATAAAGAGGCATGTTAAGAGAACCCAGCCTGATGGGTTCTTGGACAAGATCAAGTGGTACTTACAGCATTTGAACCATGACATACCCAGCATAAAGGCGTATGCGTTTTCCCACTTGGACAAGTTATTAAAAAGTGATAGATCTGAGATTCATAAGGCGATTTTTGGTGGGAAAAACATTGACCCTGTAATAGTAGAGCTCATAGATTCTTTGCTTTTAGGTGAGTATTTTGATTTCTTAAGTTATAGTGCCATTCCTTATGTTAAATCTTACAATAAGGCTAACGTTTCTGGGGGCCTACTCCCTAAGCACTAAATCCGTAGTTTCGGTCGAAATTACGGTCGTTTCCTACTCCGTATCACCTACGAACATAACATTACTTACGGACCCCGAACTGAGAATGAATGACAGCACGATTTGACAGTTGTCCCTACTCCGAATGTGTTTTTGCCCATTCGAAAAATTGAGTTTGTCACTTGTATTGAATCATCAACTATTTTCGGACCGGCCCGTATCTTAGTTGGCTGACTTAGAGAGTAGTCCCCTGGTTTGATGATACATATTTCTGGTTTGGACTGGAGTAACACCATGCCACTCCTAAAGCTGCCGTCTGTGAATAACTGCTCCAGTTGCCTTTTCCGAGTTCTTCTTTGAAAAAATTAATTTATTAAAACTGTTTGCACAAGTAAAAAAAATACAACAACGGACTTCATGCCTGAGGCATTTTCTACCTGTCAACCTTAGGGTGACGCAGATACAACACATGGATGGTGCAACATACAGGATAGATAGCTCAAAATTGGTGCCGAATCCCTTGTTCACAAACTAAACTAAATTTAAGTTCAGTGCATCTTTTTCTTTCTATTTCATTAAGAAAAGGACAGAAGATAAATTTTAGTAATTGACGTAACATTAGTAGGCAAGTTTTTAATCACGTCTAAACTTGTATGGACTACTCCATACAAGTTTAAACGTGATTAAAAACTGACAAGCGCTGATAAATTTGACAGGACTAAACTAAAATTTATCTTCTGTCCTTTTCTTAATGAAATAGAAAGAAAAAGATGCACTGAACTTAAATTTAGTTTAGTTTGTGAACAAGGGAATCGGCACCAATAACGATTAAATAAAACGATAAATACTAATACATAGATACAGACACAAAGGTTCACCTACAATTGTTTCCCAGGTTGCAAAGACCCAGACTCCAAAGTAAGTCTCTCGAGCGGAGCGTGTCTCGGTCAGCTGGGCGCTATCGAAGCGGGCCACCTGCCTCGTCAGTACGTACAGCCCGATAGATCGCCGTTCGCTTTCTCTATAGGAGACGACTGCTTTGCTGCCACTGCGTTAGTAGAACTGTCTCGGGCGTTCCAGTATGAGAAGGATACTATGGCAAGTGATATTAAATTATAAATTTATTAAGACTATCGCAGTAAACGGCAAAGTACCCTACCAAATTGGAAAATAACTCCCAGTTCTTCCGTTTTCCGCATCCACTCTGTTCCACCCGCCTTTTGAGAGTCATCAGGTCATTGGTCCATTGGGCTAAGGGCGTTCCACGCTATGTTGACCTGTTACATGTTTTCTACTCAAGGAGTCATATTTTCGAATGGCAATCAGTAAGTTCTGCAATCTATGTTAGTTCTCTGGTTTTTATCCCTCAAAGTAAGTTTGAGTTTATCTCACTCCATGAATTTGAATTTTTAGAATGACAAAGCCTTCTGCACGGCATCGCCATCGTAAATAATCCGCAAAAAAATTATTTGTTTCAGAATATGGATTGTTATGCTTTAACAATTCAAGAGATATTGAAAATTTACGACATTTCACCCACTGGCACCAAGAAAGATGTATGGGAGAGCTTTCCTGAGCACATGCATCAAATCATGCATCCTCTGCTAAGTTCCAGGTACATTCAGCAACAGAATTTCTTGTTGATATTTGGACGTCTTTTTTCAGATGACGAATGAATTTATTTTGTAAATACACTTTGTGTTAAATTATATTTTTATACTTCTAGATACACCTTGGCGTATCCCACTCAACCCAAGAAAGCGCATCCTTTATTCGGGTCCACTTACGCTACTACGTTTTTAGAATGGGCACACAAGTAAGTTCATTTGTTAATTATTTTTTATTCCATTTAAGCATTTAAATACAATATTTCAACATCTTTTCCATATTGTTTTTAAGCTGGGCAGGCCAACTGATACCACTAATAGAATCAGAAAGCATTCGGGAACTCTTGCGCACAGTACACCCGAGTATGCGGCGTGACGTCAGAACTCTGTTTCTCTTCCTACCCTACGTGTTGTTGCATGCTGTCAAGTCCAAGAACAATTCACAGTACATACACGAAGAAATATTGGCTGTCATAGGTATGATCTCAATTCTGTCATTCAATACCAAAATAACACTAGCTTTTTTTATCTCTCGCGAAGCACGGTTTTTACGAGTAGACAAAACATCAATATTTCATTATTAAATGCAAGTTTAATATAATTGAACACATAAATAAACCTTAATTAAATGATAGTGAAAACCGAATCAAAATCCGTTGTGTAGTTTAGAAGAACAATGCGGTCACATAGACACACGAAAAGCGACTTTAAATTATAATATGTATAGAATACTAAATAAAATTGTTGTTTGTTCAATTAAGGTCTAGAGAACTTTGAAATGGAAAATGCACTAACAATAGAGAGGAGTAGATATAAAATGCTGCGACACATTAGAATGGCTCCTAGCATCAACTCAGTTCAAACTGAAGAAGGCAACCAGGTAAGGCGTTAATTAATTACTTGGGTTAAGGAAGGCCTACTGCGAACTTGAACCATATACTTGAATTACCAAACCATTGACAAATGCCCATAACTCTATTTTAATTAAATCTAAAAAAAATACCTGATAGCCAAATGTGGGAGAGAGGTGACAAAAGAGGTAGAAACAAGGTAAAGTGAACTAAAACGAAAATACAATAGATACAGGAATATTTTTTGTTCTTATCATTCATGGGCTTACTTGCAATACTTTGTTTCTACCTCTTTTGTTATGAGTGGCCAGTTACTATAGCGTGGCCAATTACTATAGCAGTAATTATAATATACGTAATTCCTATGATTATGACATTTTTTCGATTGTTTTTTTTTTTTTGTTTTTGGTTGCATGGCATGACATGTAGGTGCTGTTCCCGAATGTTATTTTAAGACCATGCAAATCTATTGTATATGTACTCATGTTTTACAAAAAATAAATATATTATCTAATCTTATTGAAACGCGTAAACAGTAGGTTTGTTCTTAACTTTCAGAGCAAATGCAGTAAAACAATTTACACGTTACTGGACTTCTTGAACAGATGGCTTCTGGAGTGGTGTCACTCAAAGCAGCGTCCAACAGAAAATGACAATTACAAGTAAGTACTAAAGTTTGGAATAGTCTACAACACTGAATCATATTTTGTGGTCTATACTGTTATTTGGATTCTTCATGTTTGTGTTATTTTGTTGAACAGTAAAGATTTTTTTTAAATATTATGTTGGTTAAGTGCGACGCTTTGACTTGACTGCCATAAAACTTCTGAAGCACGTCACTATTCTGAGACTTATAATTTAAGTAGCTTTTGCCGCAATGTCGGATATTATCCCACGGGAAATTACTACCAGCATAAAACGTATTCTATGTGTTAATGCTGGTTATAAAATATCTATTTGCCAGATTTCATCTAAATCCGTTCAGTCGTTTTTGCGTGATTGAGTAACAAAAATTCAAACATACAAACTTCGATAATATTGCTAGCTTTTACCCGCGGCTTCGCCCGCGTGGAGGTCTGAAATTGTCCAATGGGACTACCGGTATAAAAAGTATCCTTTGCCCTAATCCAGGTCATGGTCTATGTGCCAAATGTCATACAAATTTTGGCGTGAAAGCGTAACAAACAAACAATCAAACAAACAAACTCACTTTTGCATTTAAAATATTAGTTAGGATAGTAGGATTTTTAAAGACAGTTATGCATTCTCTAATCCAAATTCAAATACCCTTTATTGTTATGCATATTCTCTATTTATTATTTTATTCATAATATCGGTATATTACAACATTCATTAATTCCTAGAGCAATATCATCATTCTTGGACAAATTCGACAAGCTAACGATAGCCCGTGGGAACTTCGCTTGCGGCGAGTTGGAACGGGCGCTACAGTACATAGAACTGTACATGGATGAGAGGAAGGACAAGATGCAGGAACAACTGCCGTTCTTAGCTGAGATATACGCCTTGTTGGACGAACCGGATTCTGTGGCTGGTGAGAAAATCAAACAAAACATGAGTCTAGACTAAATCAAACGGGTTGCTATTGTAATTGTATAATCTATTATTTTTATGACATTGATTTTACATTCTGTGATTACCTTTCTCACACACTGACCTATTTATTACAAACCAATTTATTAAAATTTTGAGGGAAACATTTACTTTTAAAAGTTCTACCACATAAGTAATAATCATACCACTTTCAACAAATAACTATTTTAGAAGAGGAGGTAATTGTAGCATTATCGAAGTTATTACACGTCATATTTTCAGGTATTCTGTCAATGAAGAGGTCTGAACCGTCATTAAAAGAGTTGATATTGGCTCAAGTAGTGACCGGAAGGCTGCAAGACGCAGCACTTTGCTACGAAAGATTGGCGCAGGAAGGCCAGTTAGACAGACACAGTTTGCAAGTAAGTTCATGTTGTTTTGAGATGAAGATGAAATAATGTTATTGGTTCTATCCCGGTTGCTGACCCCCGGTTTGAATGGTAATAATAATATATCAATAATTCACTTAGATGTACCTAACCCGTCGGCGGTAAATCGGTAATGTTTGAAGTGTATTGGGTCAGCAAGCACGGATCGTCAAGTAATATATGAACAGTAATAATAATAGTTTCTTTATTCGGGTAACCACGCCCCACAAAGTAGGGAATATGCACATTATTTTTTTTTCACTAAATCAATAAAGATTAATTTATACCCTATAATACGTTCAAACGTCCGTTTCTGTCGCGGTCATGATGTGACGTCATTTACCACAACACTACTTTGTTTACATCGGTTTTTTAGCCCCAAATCATATAAATGAAATGATTTATTGTGCTTTATTCAAGCAGAAATCGCACTTACTTAGCGAGATTTCAAGCACTTTGCAAAGAATAGATTTTTATTAACATAGTTTTTACGTCACTTCCAGAATTGTCGAAGACGACACGCCACATAAAACAATTAAAAATAAAATAAGTAATTCATTAAAAATACAGGTATTTTTATTAACATAGTTTTTACGTCACTTCCAGCATTGTCGAAGACAACACGCCACATAAAATAATTAAAAATAAAATAAGTAATTCATTAAAAAAACAGGAATTTGTTTCTTGACTCCTACACTATGCATATTTAAATAATGGATAAGTTTTGAATTACGTCCGTTATTAATACTCATATAATTAATATTAATAAACATGAGAAACAAAACTCATGATCTTCCTGCCCTAGTTCCTCGTTACTTGTGGTCGACGCAACACGTTTCCTCTTCCTTCCCCCCTGTCAACCGTCATACTATTATTCTCTTCTCTCACTATTATTCTTACTCTTTCATATCATTCCTGACACAACACATCAATCTTTTCTTTGGCCTCCCTCCCCCTCTCCATCCACCATCATTTATATTCATCACTGTTTTAGTCAATGCGTTTCCTCCCTCCTCATCACATGCCCATACCAAGCCAAACGATTTCCTTTCAACTTTTCTGTCACTGGCGCCACTTTCAAACTTCCCCTTATATAAGTACCTACTCATTTCTTATGTTATCCATTTTTCTCACCCCACACATCCATCTCAACATTCTCATCTCCGCTGCATGCAATCTTTTTTCAAAAGAAAACGGAAAACTAAAATTTAAAATTGTTAGGGTAACGGTGTAATTATTAATATAATAATAATAAAATTTATTCAGTTATAAAGTAAAATTATGATTAACATTATTATTACGACCGAGGAAATTTGTATTCTTACTGTAATATGGACCTGCCTGACCTAGGTTTATGAAAACCTGTGATTCCATCAATTTACATCAAACATTTACGAGGGTCATTCAATAAATACTTAGCCTACAAAAAGTAAACGAAAATTTTGGAAAAGTGGCAATTTATTTTTCAACAAAGTCTCCTTTTAGTTCGATACACTTAGCCCAGCGATGCTCCAACTTTTTTAACCCGTCCGAAAAATAGTTTTTGTCAAACTCTGCAAAATAGGCCTCCGTGGCGGCGATGACCTCCTCATTCGATCCATATCTATTCCCGGCGAGTGATTTTTTCAGATTAGGAAACAGAAAGAAGTCACAAGGGGCCAAATCTGGAGAATACGGTGGATGGGGCAACAATTCGTAGCGTAATTCGACCAATTTGGCCATGGCAACGGCAGACGTGTGAACCGGTGCGTTGTCGTGGTGAAACAGCACTTTTTTCTTCGCCAGATGGGGTCGTTTTTTCTTTAATTCGGCGTCGAATCGGCCCAATAAATCGGCATAGTAAAGCCCTGTAATTGTTTTACCCTTCTCGAGGTAATCGATGTAGATCACACCTTGTGAATCCCAGAAAACGGTGGCCATAACTTTTCCGGCCAATTTTACAGTTTTCGCCTTCTTTGGAGCACGTTCCCCGGTCTGGATCCATTGTTTTGATTGCTCCTTGGTCTCTGGTGTGTACCAGTGGATCCAGGTTTCATCGACGGTCACAAAACGACGCAAAAACTCCGCTGGATTCCGCTTAAACAGCGCCAAACAGGTCTCCGATGTGGTCTCACGGTTGCGCTTGTTTTCTGGTGTGAGTAAACGCGGCACCCATCGCGCCGACAGCTTTCTCATGCCGAGTTCCTCGTGAAGAATATGATGCACTGTTCCTTCTGAAATGCCTACAGTCTCAGCTAGCTCCCGAACCTTCAATCGGCGATCTGCCAATACGAAATCATGGATTTTTTTAATGTTTTCCTCCGTAGCAGCTGTTTTCGGTGCACCTGGACGTAGTTCATCAAAAACCGACGTACGGCCACGTGCAAACTCGTTGAACCAATTCTTGACGGTGGCCATCGATGGAGAAGAGTCACCGTACACAGCATCCAAGCGCTCTTTGATTTCGATGCGCGTTTTCCCTTCCAAAAATAGGAATCGAATCACCGAACGATATTGCTCTTTTTCCATTTTTGTAAAACCGATCGACACGTTCGCTTCCATAAGTTGTCAAATTAAAACAAATGATGGGATTGGAATGAAAATTTGAAAAAAGAATTAAAAAAGAATGTGCTACACTGTGGTAAAACTATTTTGAAACTACAGCGCCCTCTGGCGATGAGGCTAGGTACTTATTGAATGCACCTCGTAAAAAGAAGACAACAATAAATGTATTAAAAGCTAAATTAAAAAGAAGATATAATATTTTCAATGACTTAAAGAGTAACTACTTGGGTATATTATTTTAAAACTAGATTAGGTATGTAAGACATTATGTTTAAATAAATTACGAATATTATTAAGGTAGATAAAGTGGCACATAAGAAATTTCCTGTGAGGAGCAGTCGTGCCCCAGTGGTAACGGCCCGCAACTTACGAGTTGTAGGTCGTAGTTTTAATCCCTGACAGGCGCTTTACTTTGTGTAAATTATTTCGTCACCGCTGCTCTCAAAACGGTGAAGGAAAACATCGTGAGGGAACCGGCATGTTCTAGAACCAAAAATTCGAAGACATGTGACATCTACCAACCCGCACTGGGCCCGCGTGGTGGATTAAGGCCCACTACCTCTCACCGAGAGGAGGCCTGTGTCCCAGCAGTGATTACGCTAAGACGTTTCCTTCTGCACTCGCGATGCGTCTGCAGAACTGGTGTAGCAGATATGACGCGGTGGTTACAAGTTACCATCAGACAGACTGCTTGTTTGGCACCTCATAACAATAAAAGAAAAACTGCCTTTTGAAAGGCTTGAGATTCTAAAGAATTCTTGTTCCATGTTTCATGCTCAGACCAAATAAAAATTAAGACATAGCTCTGCGAACAATACAGTGAAGCATGCCAAAACTACACCTCGCTCTGTGCATACACGCTCACACGCATGCAATTACAACCAAACTACACCTCACCGGAACACTAACATGTTTACGAAACCGGCCTCACGTCACTGTTGACTGGGCTATGTTGTATTTTTCTTTTTTTTTCACGGTGGGAAATTGTCAAATAACTTCTCCCGCTCCGCGTCAGACTCTTACTGACTAAAACCCATCCGTGTTCCTTCCGTTGCCTGTGTTGCCAGGGGCTTCAGTAACCCTTTTGAACTTCCCGTAATCCCGGCAGAGGGCTATGTCTTGGTTTTTTATTTGGTCTGAGGTTTATTCATTATTCATTTTCCTTAAAAGACACACATGGAGACATGCTATGCTAACCCCAAAAAATACTTCAATTATTATACATTTTCAGGGCATGATAGACTGCTACCTAGGTCTGGACCAGCCATTCACCGCGTATCGGTTACTGAGTGAACATGAAGACGAAGACGGTATGATGGAGTTGTCAGCTGAACCGTTATGGCGGCTGGGACGGTTCGATGATTTGGATGAACTTTGCAAGAAACCTGTTGTAAGTATAATGAAACACATTTTATAAAAAATAGAGATTGATTTGGTAACTAGCTGCGTCCTGCGGTTTCACCCGCATAAGTCTTGATCCCGTGGGAATATCGGGATAAAAAAAAAGTATGCTATGTCCTAATCTAGGTTACGGTCTACCCATGTGCCAAATTTCATCCAAATCCGTTCAACCGTTTTAGCGTGAACGCGTAACAAACAAACAAACAAACTTACTTTCGCATGTATAATATTAGTAAGGATAAGGGCTGATTTGGAACCGCAATGGCAGAAGCCGGCACCGCGGTCGGCCGCACGACCGTTTCGAGCTTTCAAGCAATACTGGTCTTTTAATTATGTAGATAAAGTTTACAATTATTTCACACTAAACGTGCTCGCCGCGCCGCTGCCGGCCGCTACTTTCCCGGTGTGAATCGGCCCTTATAACTTGCTACAAAAACAATTACCAGTTGCTGCTTTTTGGGACTAGTGTGTAATATGACAGCGAGACAAGTCCAAAAGGAGATGGCGCAACATACTAGACTCTTAAAAATATCGGCGGCAGACAGATTGCAAGAAACAAGTATTAGTGGAAGGAGGAAAAGTAGGCCATTGCCCCGCAGTAGACTAAAAACTTATAAAAAAAACCTTGCTACGCCAAACGATCTTATTTGTTGAAGTATCTACCTTTAAAAACTTATATTTGTCAAAATTTGCTTATTTTCTTATGTATTAAGTAATTAGTGTTATCTTTAGCCACCTTCAAATGAAAACTGGGGTCTCCTTATGGGCCGTACTTTGCTCGCATACCGTCAACAAGACCACGGTGCGTTCCTAATCTCCTGCAAAGACACCACAAGTAGACTACTTGCTCAAATGGATGGCGAGAGCAAAGGAGAGAACGCATTGAGGAGCGGTTACCAAAGTGTGCTCGGACTTCATATTATTACAGAAACTAGTCACGCTGAGGAGGTGCTGCAAAGGTATGTTATTTATATTTACTTCGCACGGTTTTCACGACTTGACAAAACATCGAGGTTTATGAAAACTTCCATACAATAGGGGAACTATTGTATGGAAGTTTTCATAAACCTTCCAGAATAAATGCTCTTAATTTTGATGATAACTGCATCAAATTCTGTTGGGGAATTTAGTAGAACATTGCGGTCACACAGACATCCATGAAAATCAACTTTAATTTATATTATATATAGATGAGTTTCATTAGGTCAAATAGATTTTTGCATGTGAATAAAAAAGTTAAAAAATATACCTGGCCATCGCCCCTGGTTGACTGGTAGAGAATGCCTAAGGCCTAATGCCTAAGTCCGCCTTTGTACCTAATTGTGTGCGAGAAGTTTAAATAAATAAATAATACCTAAACGAATTCGAGGGTGTAGTTAAAATAAAATCTATTGATTCTAAGACTCAGATATTCATTTTCAAATACAAAATGAATATTAAAATGAAGATATATGTTACTATGATATTTCTTTAGATTAAAAGAACTGAGAGACGGTGATCGTCAAAGCACAGAGATGGTCAACCAGTTACTGGACGAGTGGAGACGGCGACTGTCCGTCGTGCAGTCGGACGTTAGGACCATAGAGCCGCTGCTAAGACTTAGAAGAATACTTCTGCAACAGACACAGGTAGGGTAAATATTATCAGGAATGACTTTCGGAATGACTTCGGAATGACCTTCGAAATAACTTCGGAATGACCTTCGGAATGACTTACGTCAAAATTATGAATGCTTAGGGTAGAATGTCCCAACACATTCTACCATAAGCATTCAGAATTTTGACGTCATCTATCGTAACTTATAAAATTGATATACTTACTTTAGACTAACATAATATTATAACTAACTAACACCCACTGTGGACCAAAAAGTTGTTTTTAAATAAATGTATAATAATTTTAGTATTTTTGTATTCTCATTTTATACTTACCTGTGATTTTAGCAACTCCTTGAGCCAACACATCCGTTGACAGCGAGTCGATTGAAAGCGTGCATCGGAGACCTCTGGTTGCAAAGCGCAAAGCATGCCAGAAAAGCTGGAATATTCCAACAGGTACCAAACATTTATTTTAGAGAAATACAATATTTATATTACCAGCCCTTCACTTGGCATATCTATCCCAATATTCGCGTTACTTGAACATAGGGAAATATACCCATATATTTCCATTTGTATCCAGTTAATTTTGCACTAGCAAAGAAACGCAGACTTTACAAATACCTACGCCAAACACTTAGTAAAAATACGCTCTTTTGGCAGAAAAACCGTCGTAGGAAGTTTTTGTTTGCACATTTTTATCTGTCATAGACACAAGAGTGGTTATTTGAATTTAGGGCAGCAAACTACTGCTTGATTTAAAAAAAGTTTTGATATCAACCACCAGCACATTCTGAAGCATAAATAATCCATTGTCCTTTCAGTCCTACATGTACGTTCTCAATGCGGAAGAATATCAACCGGAGGAGTTGTTCATAGAGAAGTCCAAGATGTATTGGGCACGCGGTCAGCACGAACATGCGTTTACTACGTTACGACGAGGCTTGGATGATACCTATCCTATGTTGGAACAACTCAATAATGATCAGAGGCATGTCAAGCAGTGAAATTATGAAAATGTGCTTTTCTTTATAAGTAGGAGAAAGGGTATCTATAGAACTGAAAATTGTGTTATTTCTTTAATTCGAGAGCAACAAAATAATATTTTTTTTATTGCTTTTTTCAGACTAAAGAAGTACCTTCTAAGTAAAGTTTATAGATCTCGGTCTAAAATTGTTGCCAAAACTGGTTCTTTGTATTTCAATGCTACTTTACGTATTAATAGTTGTTCGAGGATCAGTTTTATCCAAAGATGTGTGTGTACCATTCACATATATACAACAAAGACATACATACATAAAATATATTAAAATTATCTATATAATATATTCAATAATAATTAATCATAAAACTAGCGCTAAGAAGAATCAGAAAACTAGCGCTAGTGCAAAACAGGTGCAAAGAATAGAGAAAAAAAAAAAAAATATGTTTAAGGACAGAGATAGTGTTTTTTTACCATAATTTTAAAAATGGACAGAGATTGAGCACGCCTTATCGACACGGGCAAGGCATTCCACAACCGTACTGCTTGAACCGTAAAAGATTTATCATACAAGATTTATCAAACTGGTGGAATGCATCGGCATCTCCAATCTCAAGTTTTCCGATGATCTCAGATATCTATTATGCGTGTCATTTAGGAACTTGAAACGTCCCATTATGTAAATAATCAAAACTTTAATCCTTATTTCTTTCAATGTAACTTCCAGAAAAATATGTGCCAAAGCAAAATTACTAATAGCTAAGTATAACGATGAAACCACTAACGTCGACGTTGACGTCAATATTGGATATTACAAGGAGTCTGTAGAAGTTTTCAAACAATGGGAGAAGAGTTTGGTAAGTTGAACATTACTAAAGAAAACAATATCGAAGTGCCAAGTATTTGGTTAGTATGGGAAGACTTTCTGAATTCCGAACTTGTGAAGTGTTTGACGTAACCTAAAAGCTAACCCTAACACTGGCGCAGGACAGGCCCTTGCCTATCAACAATGAGTGAAACCTGTGGATGATAATGAAAAACAAATAGTCGGTCTATTCTGTACAAATTTCACCGTGAAACCTTAGGTGAAGTGAACGTGAAGTGAGCTCTAATTCCGCCTTATGCTAGGGATGACACTATTGACAGCTCACTTTAAAATCACTTCACTTAAGTTTTCACGGTGTTATTATTACAGAATAGCACTGCAGGTTGTAAGAAACCGGAAACTATTTTAAATATTACTTGTCACAGTTAACCTTCATCATCCCACTACTGGGCATAATTTCATGAATATGGACACATACTTGTAAGAATTCTTTAAGTAACTCAATTTTAACAATGTTTTCTTAACCCAGGTCTGCCTAGGAGCATATTACGAAAAGGTGAGCTGTGGCGAAGGCACCAGTACAAGCACCATGTGGTCGCGACGTCTGTACGCACTGAACAGCTACGGCAAGGCGCTGCAGTACGGACACAAGTATCTGTATCAGAGCATGCCGCGGATGCTGTCTATATGGTATGTTCTGTAACAAACTCTTAGAGGGCGTATTGTAGAGGGAATATTCATAGCAAGCAAAATCCTTACGATGTACAAGTGAAGTACAGAGTATCCCCGCCAGGGCAGTGATTTTTCATAATCCCACAGACGTGTAGTAATACGATTCCCTTTTCTAGAAGATGGTCTCCTTGCCAGATTCGACCTGCGCACACTACCTCCGACCAACCCGCACTGGGCCCGCGTGGTGGATTACGGCCCACTCCCTCACACAGAGGAAGCCTGTGTCCCAGCAGTGGGAACGTTATAGGCTGATTATAAGCAAAATACTTGTAGACTTCAGTCAACACTAAATTAATATCTTTAACTGTATTCCATAACATTTAAAGATCAATGGCCTAAAGCTAACGGCACAGCAAAAAATAGAAGCTAAGCATGCAGTATGGGACAGCAAAACTAAGAATGTTGATGAGATGAGATGTTGCTGCTCATTGCGCTGGCAAGTTCAGGTCTTTGGGTGTTATTTTTGTTTTGTCGGCACCAAATGAGAATTGATCTGGGAAGGTTAGGCTAACAGCCCAGAATTGTGGTGAACCGGACATACCTGGGTATTGTCACAAGTTATCCAGCCAACTCACGTTGGATTTGAGGAATGGCCGTGTAACTTTTTAAAGGTTCCTATTTTAATTAAGACTTGCATTCCAGGTTGGATGTAGAAGTAACATCAACAGACACAAGCGCCCACTCGGTGCTCGCTCAAATGACGGAGATCATCAAGACATACTCGGAGAGATTGCCACTATATTTGTATCTCACGGCTTTCTCGCAGATCGTATCGAGAATCTGCCATCCCGTAAAAGAGGTAATTTAACTTAAATAATATTTAAGTACGTGGATGACTGCTAGAATGATTTTGGCTAAGCAGCCTAAGAAATAATCATGCAGAAAAAATGTGTTAATCTGTGACGAAATTTTTTAACGAATATGTAAACGTTGTCTGACGACGCGACGGTTGAAATATGACGCGTTATTTACTTAAAATGTTTACTGCTGGAAATAAGTTTGTTTTAAAAAAATAGGCTACATGGCAGGCAGTCCAAGGTTACTATGTCGCATTATATAACCACATTATAAATACACATATCAGAACGTTTGGGATAATGATTTTGATGATGAAAACTTCCTGATGATAAAATCATGTTATCTAACTTATGCAAAGACAGATCGTCCTCCTGATATTGTTACAATTTATATTATTTAACCTTTAATTTTTTGGTTGCTTTAACCGAAAAAGTGCCAATACTAACAAAATATGCGTATATGTAAGTAACCTTTGTCCTCCAGGTGTACCTCCAACTAAAAGCAATAATAGTAAAGCTGATAATGGCGTACCCCCAACACACTCTATGGATGATGATGAGTGTCATCAAGTCCAGCTATGCACAACGTATCAAGCGTTGTGCCGATGTGTTCGCAGACCCTAGGCTTAAGGAACCGCGAATGTTGAAGCTCATCAGTGACTTTACTCAACTCGCTGAGAAGTTGATCGAGCTGTGTAACAAGCCAATTGCTGGAAGCTCTTCGGTAAGTAGCAATGTGTTTGTGTGTGTGTGTGTGTGTGTCTGTGTGTTTGTTTGTTTGATAACAACAATATATTCGGGTCTGGTCGTCCTCCGGTCTGGTGGCGTAAGACAATGCGGCGTTCCTTCCTACATACCAGTAAAGTGAAAGTGCAAGGCTCCCCAGGAACGCATTGAATTCCAGAGGAGAAGTACTGGATAGTACCTCTCCTCTGGAGTTCTCCAATTTATTCTCCACTAACTTCAACATTGTAAACCGCGGCTGAGAACCCACTTGGGTCACAGTCCGAGGACAAACGATCATAGACCTAATGCTCGCTACAGAAAACGCGACAAACCTCATCACAAATTGGCACGTATCGGACGAGCCTTCTTGCTCAGATCATAGAAGGATCCGCTTCACACTAACTACCAACACAAGGAAACCCGTACCGAGGCAAAACCCGCGGCGCACCAATGTGCCCGGGTACAAACGCCTGCTAGCCTCCCTACTAGTTATTCACCTACCACAAGTAACCTTCAGAGACCCTGCATAATTGGAATACACAGTGACAAAATTATCAGAATAGCTGGCCGAAGCATCCCATGCATGCTGTAACGGGAGGAACCCCTAGAGAAACGCTGAACTTAGTAAACTCAGAGATGCACTAAGAAGGCAATTCAATAAAGCAAAAAACGACTGAAATATACTAAGAGATCCAATATACTAATATGTGCTAAAAGCAAATCAGAACTGCCAGGAGAAAGGCATGGCGGAAATTCTGTGAATCCATCGAGACAAACATTGCTATGTCCACTAACAGGCGTTTTTCAACACTTACTCAACACGTACACCTAATCAAGTGTCGGTCAGAACCGAAACGAAGACTTGCTTTGCGGTCAAGTGATCTCTCCAGCAGGCTTAGCATGACATTTTCTATTTCTACTCTACTGTAGAATAGAAATCGCTTGCCTACCGAAAATATTCTACTGTCTACACGGAAACGTCATTTTTGTCTACTCTACCGTCGATAAAACGCTTTTCTACGGTTTTCGTGCTAAGCTTGTTGGGATAATTATATTTAAAACAAATATGTGAGTGATTGAGGGAGGAAACAAGAATTTCAGAATATGACTTTATTATTTCAACAGTTGACAGAACAAATTGTTACCACACGGGGCGGCAAAAAATGATAAAGTAATCTAGATATAAATCTTTCGATCTAAGTAATTAATAGCAGTAGGAATGATAAGATTGTTAGGATAACAGAAAGGGTATTAAAAAAATGTTTTTGATGATTTTTGATTATGTGAACTCACAAAAATTCAATATCTGCTACAGTATTCTTATTGTTGTTATCTCGATCCATTTTCGGTATCTTCCTGAGACTGATGATGATGTTATTCTTTAAGAAATCAGCTCACAATGTCCGCGGATTAATCTAAAAACCTGCTACCATATGCAGGGACTATGGTGAATCTGCATATCATCATCATTCTCCTACCCTCATCCAAATTTATTTGGGGTCGGCGCAACATGCCTCTCTTTTATTAGTCCTCATCTCGGTAGTCACCTCCTTTCTAGCCATATCATCTTTCACATAGCCCATCTAGCGTTTCTTTGGTCTTCCCCTACTCTTATAGCCATCGACATTCATACTCAACTTTCCTCACGACATTTTCCTCATTCCTCTGCATCACATGCCCATACCATGACAACCGATTTCCGCACAACTTTTCAGTTACCGGTGCCACTTTTGCTTACTTGCGCTTGCACTTGCTGGCACTTGCCTTTTATTCATCCCTTTTGTGGCCCAACATTCTGATCCATACAAGACAGCAGGACTAACTATTGTGTTATATAACTTCCCCTTAAGTTTAACGGTGAATGCGGGAGTCACAGATTGTTCCCGTGACCCGCTACCATTTCATCGATCCAGTGTTAATTTATTCTGTGCTTTACCGTCCGATCTACGTCGCCAACGCTTTGCACGAATGAACCGATATACCGAAAGTCGGAGTAGACTGGGAGAAGCGCGCCAGAACTGGAGAGACCGCTGAAATCGTAGAACATATATTCAGTTTTGGTTCTGCTGATTTTCAAGCTAGCATTCTCCAGCATCTGTTGCCATTTCTCCTATCTGCTCTGGGTCTCAGGTCCATCTTCACCGACAAGAACAATGTCATCGGTGAACTTCAAATCGGTGAAACTGCAAATAAAAGCAAAATTACATAACTTCTAGGTATTTCTTAGTTTCATCGTGTTGTTTATGTAAAGTTCTTATGCATGCTACAGAGTACGAATACATACCATTTGGATTATCATGATGGTGTCAAATCAGACTGTAAATATTAACACACCACATTTATACATCGTGCGTAATACGACCTTTCAATGTTGATGCCTTTTTTGTCGTATAGCGTAATATGGGTTTAATTCGCACCAAAGGTTGGAAAGATTCTACGACAATTTGTACTACTTTGACGAACGAAAACTAAATATATAAAGGTTAATGAAACAAGCAGGCAACAAGGTTAAGTTTACATTAAGCTTACATTTCCTTTTGGCGCCGTCGCGGATGCTGATCTGAATAGGCCAACCTTTATCTCCTCCACTATCATACACGTTTAAAAAACCGTTCATCTTTTAACTGATGACGTCTTCATTGCCCGTCTTCAAATTCTTTAGCTTCATTTCCATCTTCACAGACCACAACAGTATCTACTTTAGTCAGATCGTTACCCCGGCTCCTGGCTGCCGATAACTTCAGCCACGTAATGATGCCATTCCAAGAGTTCTGTAAGATTGTGCTACCATCTAAGGCGGCACGGCAAGAGCGCATAGACTTCAACATACCCACTGAACCACCGGTGTATATCGCTGGCATTGAAGAGAACATCAGTATACTGCCTTCTTTACAGAAGCCTAGAAAGGTTACTTTGAAAGGTAATTTTATATCACTTACAGGATATTCCTTACAACTTTTATTAAGACATGCTGAGGTCCACTGTTGTACAGTTGTACTGTCAACTGCACATTCGTGGTAAAACTTTGACATTGACAGCTCCTTTATGTCGTAGCGGTAAGGTCTATTTTCGTTATACAGTTGTTACCACTGATGTATGGTTGATTGTACATTGCCAGTTCGCTATGATGATATTAGTTACCATCCTATTTTGCATAGGGCTCTTGGATTCCCTTTTATCGGGCTTAATCCCAAAAATCCAGGCAACTATTGTCATTTGTGTAAAGAAAAACCTGACTATAGAGTAGAATACTTTAATATGCACAAGAATTACAGATGCCAATGAATCTGTACCATGTTCTTTTAGGTTCCGACGGCAAATCCTATATAATAATGCTGAAACCCCGCGACGATCTTCGCAAGGACTACCGTCTGATGGAGTTCAACGGAGTCGTAAACCGGTTCCTACAGGACGCGCCCGAGACTCGGCGCAGGCGACTGTACATACGTACTTATAGTGTGCTGCCTTTGAACGAGGAGTGTGGACTCATAGAGTGGGTGCCCAATCTGGTTGGATTAAGGCCGATATTGATGCACATTTATAAGCAGAAAGGTAAAAAAAGAATAAGAAGGATAGATGAATTAATTCATATTTTTTTTGTTATTTTTAACTATAGATTTTTTTTCTTTTATTTTTCATTGTTTCTTTAGCAGTTTTAGCGTAAAATATAGTGCATGTAGTGCTCTTAAAACTTTAGTTTGAATTTTTCTCCTATTAAATGTAATAGTGTACTCATTGTTGAAGAGCCAAATAAATAAATAAAATAATTTGTTTGCCCTAGCAGGCAAAAAAAAAAAAACACAAAAAAGATATACCTACAAACTCTTCTGTTCTGCATAAGGAAAGAAGAATTTATGAAAGTTTTTGCCTTTCCTTTGAAAACTAAGTTCAGAGCAAAAAGTTCATAAAAAGGACTTTGGCCTATTTATAACATTATCTATGTTTATCTAAGGTATTCACACAAGTAATCGCGAGTTGAAAGAGATGATGTGCGCGAACAAAGACCCCGTGGAAAAGAAGAGGCGTATTTACGAACAACAACTACTGCCACGTCATCCGCCTCTCTTTCAAGAGTGGTTCCGAAGAGTGTTCTCTGATCCTTATGGATGGTAAATATATACCAATATTATATTCATTTGATCCCTGTTCAAGAGTATTTGCTTTGTTTTTAAAACACTTATTTCTAACAATTAACACAGGCTCACTCCTAAATTAGGTAAATATATCAGATATATAG
Source organism: Atethmia centrago (assembly GCA_905333075.3). Lineage (NCBI taxonomy): Eukaryota > Metazoa > Arthropoda > Insecta > Lepidoptera > Noctuidae > Atethmia > Atethmia centrago. The sequence continues at coordinate 21,009,817 of HG995373.1, read as the reverse complement.
GTATGTTTATTTTTCCGCGTGGGAATTGAACGATCTCTAGTGTAAACGGCAGTCGGTCAGTCAATTCGCATAACGAGACGCCTAATTTTCCTTTTTAAGTCTAGAAAGTTTAAAATGATTTTAGCCATCTTCCAGGTTTTATACAGTAACTATTAATTCCGCAGGTATCAAGCAAGATCTGCTTATATAAGAACAACTGCTGTTATGTCAATGGTTGGATACATTTTGGGTAAGTTTTTTTAAATTAATTTAATCCTTACATATTATAAGACAAAGTCCCCCCGCCGCGGCTGTCTGTCTGTCTGAACGCGGTACACGCAAAAACTACTGAAGGGAGTTTCAAACGGGTTTCACCAATGCACGGAGTGATTCATGAGGAAGGTTTAGGTGTATAATTCATTAAGGTTTTGTGTAAATTGACTGAAATATGACGATTATTGTTGAAGATGTCGGGAAAATCATACCGACTGGGAGCTTTACTGGCGTGCGCCGCGTAAACATAATTTTGATGTTCTGTAGGATTGTAGATCTTAAAAAGTTCAACAAAAAGTCCACATTCCACAAACATTTTTTATGTTTAAGAATATGATAAAAATTTCATTGTTATTTCCAAAGCTCTTTTAACCGGTATTATATTAATTATTATCCAATAAAATATGTTATTTAAATTGGGCATTTAATTAAGATTAAAATATGCCTTTACATCGGAAAAAAATATGAAAAAAAAAATGTTAAAAATCTGTGATATCTTTTAAAGTATTAAATGATATCATTTAATACTTTAAAAGATATCACAAATTCTTAAAATTACGCGTAACAAAATAATTATGGTTGACGGCGGCGGGCGCAGCGCTAGGAATCAGTGACCTTTTCCCCTGCTATGAGTTATGTGATCGGTTCGTTACCTTTTAATCCGGGTAGTACGTTCCCGTGGGATATTTTCCGGCATCCACGTGGGCGAAGCCGCGGGCAAAAGCTAGTATACTATACTTATATTTTCCAAAATTAATATTAATGTGGTATTCCACCAACTGGATCGACCTTGATTGGCTTGTCGTTAAAATTGTTCTATAACTCGGGCGTTCCACGGCCACGTTCCCAGGCTATTCGAGGCCACCCGTGTAGGTGGAGAACCCTATTATTAGACTCTTTTCTTATTTGTCTTTAACTATTTAATTTTCCACCAGGTCTAGGCGACCGACACGGCGAGAACATATCCTTCGACTCTACGAATGGCGACACGGTACACGTAGACTTCAACTGTTTGTTCAACAAGGGCGAGGCGTTTGAATGGCCGGAACGAGTCCCCTTCCGTCTCACGCATAACATGGAAGCAGCTATGGGACCGCTCAGACATGAGGGGATGTTTAGGTAAGAAGTATTTAAAGCCACTATATAGGTCAGCGCAGCAAAATGCTCAAAAATGTTCTGTGTTGTAAAGTTTTGAGCGAAAATATGCGCCAGAATGCTCAAACACATGTCACAGAATCATCTTTTGCAGGCTATTTTGAACTCTATTTTAAAAGTGATAAAGTTCATTATAAAGTTACTTACCAATAAAAATGTTCGAGCCGCTTGCTGTTCCGTCCGCGCTGACACTAAAACGTAGTATTTCGCACAAAAATCAATCTGCCTAACCTTTTCCCAATTATATTGGGGTTGGCATCCAGTCTAACCAGAGGCAGCTGAATACCAGTATTTTTACATGGAGCGACTGACTATCTGACCTCCACAATCCAGTAACTAGGTAATACGATACCCCTTGGTAAGACTGGTTGTCAGACTTTCGGGCTTCTGACGACCCGTAACGACTGTCAAATATCCACGGCTAAAACGGCTTGACGTGCTTTCCGAGGCACGGAGGAGTCTCGGTATGTAAAGATCGTCACCTATCCACGGAGCAACCCCGGCAAGCATAGCTTAACTTGATGGATCGAGCCATACATACATACATAATCAGCCTATAATGTTCCCACTGTTGGGACACAGGCCTCCTTTCGGTTAGAGGGAGTGCGGCTGTTATTCATTAGCCACGAGCTCGTGTGTCGAGTATTTATCACAAAAAGACATACACCCATTTTTGGTTGAAAATGCCAATTGGCGGTATGTAGGTGTATTTACAGGGTCAGTCATAATAAGGGATAAGATGCCTATAGAATTAAGTCCGCCTCTTTACATCGTGTACTTAAGAATAAATAGATATGGTAAAAAGCCGAAAGGCAGTCAAAGTATCAGTAATGACTGTTTAAAAAATATTGAAAAGAATACTCATTGCGCATTAACTAATAGCATGTACAGTAGGCTGCTCGTCAGTGGTAACTAAACCAGTATAAGATGGCCTCGCATTCTGTTGAAACTACGCTAGGTCAGCTCAAAGTGTTGCCACTTGCGGGCGGTCGACAGTACCAAAATGACTTGACAATCCGACAGTCAATCAAACCTTTACGTAGATTTTACCTTTCAATTTTTGTTGTTACTAATGTACAACGACAAAACATAATGATGTAAGTTCAGATATAACCTTTTATGTTATTTTTGAATAGTCTAAGAGGATAAATACATCATTATTTAAATTGTATAATACAATAAGATATTTCTTAGTATGACGAGGCCTTGGTAACAGTACAATGTTGAATCGTAACGACAAAAAGGTGACAACTTTAAGTTATCTACTAATTGCACCTTTTTAAATAAAAATCTAGATAACGATATTGTGATGTATATCGATAGTGATTATTATCTTTTAAGGCTTAGATATATGATTTTAGTGAGTTTTAAATCTGTTATTACGCCTTCAAATAATCTAAGTAAGTTGTGCAAAAAATGTATGTTAAACTAGAACGAGTATACATCCATTCTCTAAGTGAATATTTAAGTATTGTAGTAAAATACTTTATGAAACAAATTCAGGTAGTAACATATACCCAAAGCATAAACAACGACATTACTTTCAAACTATTTAAGATATTTTCAAGTTGTTTTTTTGTTTGAATAGTCTATTTTATTATCTATAATTATATACATATTTTCGTTACAAAAAATCAAATTCTCTTTGAAACCGAATGGCAGCGCGCCGCGCATTTATATGGCTAAGGGCAACGGCGCGGCGTTTACCCGACCCATAATATACCAATCTAGTTAATAATCGATGAACCAATACCTACTAATAATTAATTAAGTAATTTCTGTCAAGTTCATGGTCATGTATGATTATTTTATTCATAATTATTCGACTACCTCGTTGGTCCAGTGGTCGCAAACACTACTGCTGAGCATTAGGTCCTGGGTTCGATTCCCGGGTTGGGCAAAGTGTAATTGGGTTTTTTTTATCTGGAATTTCTCAGTAGCAGCCCGAAGTCTAGACTGGTGCCAGGTTGATGGCAACAGGCTCGCCCGCTTTTACATGAGACAAACATAACTGGCGAAATGTGGGTGTACTAAAGGTACACCTCTGCCCACCCCTTCGGGGAAACAAGGCGCGATGTTATGTCGTTATGTTATGTAATTATTCGTAAGGACTCGCATGCTTACAACGCGTACAAGAATTGTAGTTAAAGTGATATATCACATGGGTGTCAATTTATCATTTTAATAGTGTAATCTAAAGATTTGTATCTAGCTTTAATATTAAATGTCTTTTGATGATATAAAAACCCCAATATTAAACCAAACGAGCAATATTACCTTCCAATAAAAAGTAAAGAGTACAGTACTAATTTATACATAAAATCAATCAGTAAAAGCAGATAAAAATAAATATAAGTAGTTATGTTTATTGTAGTCACCATAGATAAGTTTTTTATTTGTTGTCACAGTCCTTGCATCTAAAAATTGCCGACACTATAAATACAATAGTCTTATAATTATGTAGTTCTTCCGAGGTTGCGCACACAACTATGTTTATTAGCTACGTTCATGCGGAAGTCAAATAGGTTTTTAATATAGTTTTGATTTTATAGGAATTCCCTTTTACATTACGAGGTCTTTATAGGACAAGTTAAGCATAGGCTTCTGCACAGAAGCCTATGCTTAAGCTATTATTTATCTTATTTACACTAGAAAAGACAAATTAATGTTAATATTTTCTGCTTTGATGGGCTGTGGAGGTTAGAAAGGCAGGTGCTACATGTGAAGACGCCCTGGGCGTCGGGAATCCCAGGCCGTTTCCCGGCCACCGTAGGCGCGGGCTTGCGGACGGTGAGCAATGGGTAGCTCGCCGACCGATAAGGACCAGGCCCGGGTCGACGGCACGTTGTGTTCCATGCGCGCCTCAAAGAGATGTCAGCACAACATGGTATCCGCTAGGGCTGATGCCTGCTGGGGTCGCGGGAAATTCCAAAAGGGATACCGAGGCTTCTGCCAACACACAGGCGACGGAAGGAGCACGGGTGGATTTTAGTCAGTCAGAGTCTGACACGCGCTCCCGCTCCGAGCGGGAGAAGTTATTTGATAATTTCAGAAAAAAATGGTGCTCCATGTGAAATACTGGTATTCAGCAAAATCCGGTTAGACTGGAAGCCGACCCCAACATAGTCAGTAAAAGGCTTAGGCAGATGATGATAAGACAGTATTTAGTCCAACAACATGCATACACTGCAAGCGTTGAAGTTTAGTTGGTTTGCTGCTATCCATTTTCTTTCTTCGTTTTTCTTGTAACTTGCACAAATAACTTCAGTATCCTGAAACCATACAGAATTAGTACATTACGATTCGTGTGACTTAAGTAGTCAATTATTGCACGGCGTGAAGTTATACGGAGCGCATATGTTTTCTTATTTTTTATTAAAAACCTGTGGTGTCCCATTGTAGGGCAAATAGCTACTCTCTTTCCACTTCTCTCTTCTTCTCTTTATTTTATCTGTTCTTATTGAAGGAGACCAACTCACCCCGCTACCTCAAAAAAATAAAAGTTACACATCAAAAGTGTCTAGGGATCAAGGTATTTTTAAATATATTTTATTGCCCTATTGAAATTAAATAAAAATGTCTATTTAGATTGAGTAAATAAAAAGTTTTCGTATGTGTAGATCGACGAGGTACTCTCTGCTTTGCAGTAATCTCTTAAATGTCGTGTGATACACCATTGGTGCATAAGAACTTAGGTATCCGGAGTCTGGCGTTTAGCGGGAGACTAAAGATTTTGCGAGTTTTGCTTATGCTGGATTTTTCACCTTAGTTAATTCTGCTATTAAAATGTGATAAAAAGATAAAAATTAAAGTTTTTAAAGGTTTTTATTGTGTGGTACGAGGGCTGCACTAAAAGTATCGGGAATTGAATATTTCCACTGTTTCTGTCATATTAAAATCTTTTTAATTGAAAACTCCTTGGTTTTAAAAATCGAATATCATTTATTTATTTAAAAAAAGATTCTCGGTCTTGTCACAAGGTTTTGTCAAACTTGTTTAGTCGTTGAGAAAATGGAATTGACTCGAGAAAATTCAAGAGCGATGATTTATTATGACTTTCGAAGTGGTTTAACACAAAAACAATGTGTTGACCACCATTAGAAAACCACAATTTATAGCTGGTTTGCTGAATTTCAACGTGGACGTGTCAAGCTCAGTGATGTTCCTCGTCAAGGTCGTCCAAGAACTGCAGTCACCCAAGAAAACGTTGATGCTGTACGTAAGCTGATTGAGGAAGATCGACATGTGACATACCGCGAAATTCAGGCAACTTTAGACATTGGCATGAGTCAAATACAAATAAACTTGCATGAACAATTAGGTGTAAAAAAGTTGTTTTCCCGATGGATACCGCATTCGCTCTGTGAAGAGCAAAAAGCGGCTCGCGTTACTTGGTGCGTCAGAACTCTCGAAAGATTCCACGCAGGATCCTCAAATGCTGTATACAACATCGTATCAGGTGACGAATCAATCGTATATCGTCGTATCGATATACGCGTACGAACCCGAAACAAAAAACCAGTCACGAGTTTGGATGTTCGAAAATGAGTTAAAGCCAACAAAAATTGTTCGTTCACGGAGTGTTGCAAAAAAAATGGTGGCCACGTTTGTCTCCAAAACCGGCCATGTTACGACTATTCCTCTTGAGGGGCAAAGAACGGTTAATTCAGAATGGTATGCTAGCATTTGTTTGCCACAGCTCGTTTCTGAACTCCGTAAAGAGAACTGCAACCGCCGCATCATCCTCCATCACGACAATGCGAGTTCTCACACCGCGCACAGAACAAAAGAGTTTTTAGAGCAAAAAAACATAGAGTTATTAGACCATCCGCCGTACAGCCCCGACCTAAGCCCTAATAATTTCTATACTTTCTCTAAAATAAAGAATAAATTGCGTGGACAGAGATTTTCATCACCTGAAGAAGCTGTGGACGCCTACAAAACGGCCATTTTGGAGACCCCAACTTCCGAATGGAATGGTTGCTTCAATGATTGGTTCCATCGTATGGAAAAATGTGTCAAATTTCGCGGAGAATACTTCGAAAAGCATTAAATACATTTTTAAATAGTAATGTTGTGTCACTTCCTTGATTCCCGAAATTTTCAGTGCCGCCCTCGTAGTAGTATTTATGTATTTCAGCCGTTAACGCTTATAACACAATCGCAGCGCTCCAAATCACGTTGCGGAATGGCCGCTCACGTCCGTTGTAACCGGCTAAAAACATTTTCTGGTGTGTGTACGGCATAATTTTTGGCAGAACTCTTCTTTGAAGCATATACCATGCGTGCTCAATGGGATTCAAGTCTAGCGATTAAGCAGGCCATGGTAGGGAGTTGATACTAGCTACGGCAAGTGTGTTTGCTTGAAACGGCTCTGGCAGTATGTTAACGTGCAGTATCATGCATAAGCAGAAATGAAGGCACCAAACTGGATCCGCAAAGGAATGACAACATCTGATACATGTAAATTACAGCGTAAATTTGTGGCCACGCCTCTGATCACTTCATTTCAGCTTAAATGACGTCTTCCTTCCATAATAACGTTCTTTTGTTGATTCCACTCAGAAGTATGACAGAAATTTTACTGATTGGACCTCAAACCCGTTGCAGGATTATACTTATATAAATACGACTTGACAAAAGATTTTTCTTTTGATTAGAATCCAAAAACTATTCACTTTTCAAATGACGAAATTTACTACAAAGTACCCGAAAAAGTTACAAAAAATATAATAAAAAAAAAACAGATTTTTAGTAACTAGGAAAAATGTGCTTGATCCCTAGACACTTTTGATGACTTGTATGTTATGTATTAATTTTCATAAATTAGGAAAAGTTGCGAGGCCGTGATGCGAGCTCTCCGCGCCCAAACCGCGGCGCTGATGTCTGTGATCGAACCGTTTGTGTACGATCCCTTGGTGTCTTGGGGACGCGTTCGACCAGTGGACTGCGGCGAGCGAACCAATGAGCAGGCGTTACAGCATCTACTGCATATCAAGCAACGGCTTAATGGGATGGTAAGGGTGTTTTAAAACATAAGGGCTTTAGGCCCAATATCTGAGACCCTATTTAATAAAACCGACAGATGACAAGTGACGGGCAGCAATCTGTCAATTTCAGACCTTTCTTTCATACATTTTCTGCTTTAATTAACAGCACCTGTCGTGAAAATGTGTCAATTTTGACAGATATGTCGCATTGTCAGTTATATTAAATGGGGCCAAAAGACTTGATCATAATTTATACTCTTTTTTTATATACTCGAGTTCGAAAGACAGAATGTATTTAATGAAATCTATATAGAGGCACATATAATAGACTCCCGGACACATGAATCGAACCATCCTGCATATTTTTGTTTCTATTTATCTTTTTAAATAATGGTAGTATATTTTGAAGCCAGTCACTCACTATCATTTCCGTTTGTCATTGTTCCAAATTTGAAATCGGAATACTAAAAACAAAACGATTTAATTGCAATAAGTCGTCTTTTCGCGTTTCTCAGTGTAGAATTTTTGAAGAAAACAATGGTTTAGACTTAGAGAAATCGTTTATTTAGTAACTTGTGTCACCTCCAAGAGCATTTACGACGGCCGTCATGCGGTTCAGCATGGGATTCATTAAAGCCGCTAAGACGTGCTGTGAAATGTTCTCCCATGCTTCCAAAATGGCAGCTTTCAACTCCTGCAAAGTTTCTGGAGTTGGTTGGTTAGCTCGAACACTCTTCAGATCATCCCATAAATGCTCTAACGGATTCATATCGGGGCTTTTTGTTGGCCATTCCATTATTGCGATACTAACGCCATGCAGGTATTCTCGAACAATTCTTGCAGTATGTGCCTTTGCATTATCATGCAAAAAAATGCATCCTGGCCCAACAAACTCAGCATATGGCATCATATGAGCCTCTAGGCATTGATGAATATATCGGTCGCTATTTAGTGGTGGTAAATATGGTCCCGTCACAACTTCAAGGCCAGTTTTTCCTTCGGTGGAAATTTAGCCCCATATTGTCCATGAACCACCGCCATAACTCACCTTCTCTTCAATGCAACTTTGCTGAAAACGTTGTCCGCGTGCAAACTGTAGACGCTCCATTCTGTGAGCTCGTGTCAGGTTGCGACCATTGGCTGGTTTATGAGGTTCCAGGCCACGTTCTTCGAGTCTCCTAACAGTTCGAGCGCAAACAGTCAGTCTATGAGAGTCTCGAAGTAGATTCTTGGATCTTGGTGGTAAAAATAAACCGATCTTGTGGGGCTGTAGTGACCCAGTTTCGTGATCCTCCAGTCTCCAGGCATCGATGGTAAATTCTTTGAACGGCAGAACGACTTACTTACCTGAAGTTGTACACTTACGTTTCGCTGACTAAACGTCAGAATGGATAAAAAATAAGGAAACACAATTTCGGTACTCTTTTTATGCAAAACAAAACAAATAATGAAATAACTATTGACTTGAATATAAAGAGACTGGCCATGTGTCTGAAAAGTTTCAAATAAACTCTTAAGTCATTCTAAAACAAAACAAAATACTTAAGTGCCTGTTGGATCACGTACAATAAAGGGTTTCGTAGTTGAGATGAATTTATCCCAAAAACAAACTTAATATTCTAGTTGAAATACATGTTCTCCCATACATCGATATACGTCACGGTCAATCTCCAATTGCAAATGTAAGTTATGTGTAAAAATTACAAATGAACGATTTTCGGAACTTTTTCCTTTACTTGTGAGATCTTGCTTGCCAAATTTCATGACTCGCGAAGTATTCTATAGGTTTTGATTTATTTGCGAGTATCAAAATATGTCGTATAAATGGCCGTATATTTAGAGCTCCAAGGGACAGTAGACCTAAGTATTTGATATACATTTCAACTTGATATCTCCATTCGTTCCTGAGAAAAAGGGTCTTGCCAGACTGAGAGACAGACAGAGGGATCCTATAAGGTGAATTGAAAACGCCTTGTCAGTACGAATATTTCTGCATTTATATTCTTGCACACATACAAACTTGGTATATAGCAATATTTAACAAACTATTAAATTAGGTACTCAGTATAATATCAGTATAGACTTTAGACTTTTTAAAGACAACCTTTAAGATTCCGAGGCTCGAAGAGAACTAACTTAGCAACGACGCGGCACACGAAATATATCATGACTTCCATTCGGTTGTGTTAAAAAAACCAGTACTTTTACGGTAACTGTCAAATTAGATACTTTTAAACTTCATGACTACCTACTACTACAAAAATTTGAAGCAAATCACATACTTACTTTAAATTTTATAATTAGTATTTAAAAACACTACAAATCTTATTAATATTTGGAAATCATGACATTCGGCCATCCGACACTGTGTTGCCTCCTGGCACACACACAACAATCATATTTTTTTTTTTTTTAATAAATCGTGACAAAAGGTTCCGTTTAATATTTATCGTTTGATGAATAGCGCCATTATTTCGAGTACGTGGTCGAACTTAAAAGACCGTGTTTAATTTACTTGTGTCGTGCATCTATTGTTTTCACTTATTCGAGAATACTCCATTGTTCCTTTTAAATATGTATACGAGACGGTTAGTAACCGACTTTATTTTCTTTTTAAGGTGAGAACAAAGAACAAGCAGCTATCGCTGTCCTTGTCTCCTGAAGGTCAAGTGGAACATCTTATAGTGGAAGCGACCAGCATCCACAATCTCTGCCAAATGTATATCGGATGGGGGCCATTCTTATAAATATTATTACTAATGTACAACTTTTAGTTGATAAAAACCTTATGTCAACGCAATAAAAGTCACATGACGCGTGCTGATTTGCAATGACTATACCAATAATGTGCCTCAATTAACTGTGATTATTAATGTTATAAGCTTTACATATTTTGTAAGAGTAGGTAGGCACCTAAAGTTTACTTTAGCCAAATGTTCGTTACAGCACTACCTTAGTTAATAAATGTTAACTTTCTTATATATTTTGTATGATTTTCTCTTACCTCAGCATGCGTTTTGACACTAGTGATGTTTGTTAATCTCTGTACCGACACCGCATCAGTTCTGACGACAAATGTAGGAGCGATGTCGCTCCACCTACAAAGGAAATAAAAAATAGGACGACGCTTTAGTGTTGTTCTATATTTTGACTCCTAAATCGATCCATCGTGCAATTCCATGTGTGGTATGAAGGCCTAAAACATCAAAATATTGGTGAGTCAAAGAAAAAGCTTTTATGCTGTTTTGATGCCGACATATTGGCCATCATTTTGGTATCGTCATTGTTCCGAATTTGTATTCACGACCATTTAAAAAGTTATAGACTTCAATACAAAAAGTGCAGGGCTCGATTTAGGAGTCCGAAAGTGTATTTTTTGTTATAATTTTTATCATAAATATGAACCCAGTCTATTGAGATTGCTAAGAAATCTGTGTGACGAACGTCACAATATAACTAATAAATATAACTTAAATGTTATGAAGAGCACCGAGAAGAAATAAGCATTGTTAGACTTAACATAAATTATGGGTATCTAATTGGTGTGTCAGCAGTACATCACGTCAACAATTGAGAACATCTAGAAAAGATTTCTTCATTCTTTTCATACTGTCAAATTCAATCATATTCAACTAAATCTGCATAAAACACTCCTATAGATATTATCGCACTACACCGTTGGTACTGAAACGCTATAACTGCTACTACAAATTTTAATTTCAAGCCATTTTCAGCGCAAATGTATAAATAAACAGTCATGTTTCTTGCTTAAACACCTACTTCCGAGTTGAGTAATGAGTTTTTCAACGGCAGATAGGTAAATCACATGGCAGGTGCGACATATAAAGAAGGGATATTGTTCATTGCCTATTGTGATAAATTCTCGGTCGATTGAATATCTGACGATGACTTTTGTTTGCGTGTTACGTAGTTATTTCGCGGTCACTGCGACCTTGTTTTGTTTCCTATATTTATTGCTCCTATTATTTTATGATCACGGCTATAAAATTATTATCTTATCGGCCAGCGGTACAAGAATCTAGTAAAATCTAGATTTGATTTGAGAAAAGTATAAAAAAAAAAAAATCTTAAAACTCTTTGGTATTAACTCTACTGTTATTTTGATATCTACCCATTGCTTCAATAAATGTAAATATCAGGAATTAATCATACCGTAAATTTCCGCGTGAAGGGAGATCACGTTTTATTTAAAACATTGTGCTTCGAATTAGCAATAGATTGCAAGGTGAAACTGCACTAAACCCTATATTACCTGGTAGCTTATTTCATATAACAACTTTAATGACTAAGGGTTTGTAGAGCTACGATGCGTATTTTCTGAGTTGTCGTAGTTTTAGTGAACGCTCGCGGTCAATTCTACCGACTGTGTTGACAGGTGACAGTTTATTCGATTTGGAGCATTATAACAGTTGAAGGGATTGTAACTTCTGTTTGTCTGGTTTTAAAACCAAAGAAAAATGATTGCTATTCTAAATTATAAACTAATAACATGCTGATTTTGACGTCATCATCTTTTCTTAAACTACATAGATACGTGCAAAAAAAGCAAACGTGCAACTTCCACGAAGTAAATTACCTACCTACTATGGGTATCTTAAAAATGTAATCAGATTTGTGTTTTGTGCAGATAGATTATGAAGATGTTGTGGTGATACTTGTTTTCGATCATCTTGAGACAAGTAGGTAGTTATTACGAGATTGATAGTAATATAAGCCCCGTGTGGACCCAAGCAGCGAAATAATTTCGCTATACATTTATAGAGAAGGCACGTATTTGTGCGAAGCAATCTAATCGCTGATAGGTGAACGGATGATAAATATTCGAGCTCGTTCATTGTGAATTCTTCGCGCGTTTTGGGTGACCCTTCCCTCTAGCATTGTGCTCAACGTCTTGTGGATCATTTATTTTTGTCAACCTTTATAACATCTCAATACCGATACATAAACAAAATATTTTCTAGCCATCGCACTTTCTTTGGCTTTTACAGAAGCATATTTGCTGGGGTATAAATATTTGAGAAACACTATTCATTTATTATGTAAGGGTTGTAATAATGTAGCCACAGACGGGCAATTGTAAGCCTCCACCAATCCGCCTCCGCAAAGAAGTCTTCTCTTTACCTACTCTTGAGTGATTATATTAAAAATATATCAAAGGCTGACCTATTATTTTAAAAGGGAAATAAGAAGGGAGAGTAGGTAGACATCAAACAACTCTTTGTATTAGCTTCATGTTTTATGGAAACATTTTACCTCGCTCCGGTCGACCTAGTATCGTTTAGCGCTGCGCGTGTAGGTAGCTCGGTTGACAGGCAATATCCGGATGATCCATTGTTCACCTCATTGCGGATTCTGAACGGCGATGCGGTCTGGCCTCTCATTCAGCTCTTGCTTCAGTGCTGAGGAAATAAGAAAAACTGCAAATAAGAGAAACGCATTTTAGATTGAGCCGGATAGAATAATAGAGGTTAAAATCCATTTGTAGAGAATTTCTTTATCTCGTAAACTGATCGGGGTCCGGTCAGGCGAATGTGGACCCTTTTTTTTCAGCTATTCGATAAAAACTATTTGTGGGTTGCGTGACGCAAATATTGGTTCGTTATATTACCACGGAGAGATGGAAATCATGATGCTTGTTTGCCCTTTTGGGATAAGTAGGTAGACATGTTTGGATTTCATTAAGTCAGCTTGGAAGTTCGTGGAATTGTCATGCCGGTGTAAAAATGACAACATGTAAGAACGTAATCTTAGGTAAGCAGATAATACAATTGGGATTGTTTTGAGGGCCATACTTGTTGGTTAATTGAGGTAATAAGTACCTACCTATTGGATTTGTAAATTTTTGAAACTTTTTTTCACTTTATATCGTCCAAGTCTTGTCTTCAAGAGCTTCGTAGCGGGACCTTTGCGGCGTATGCCATACCAAACTTTTTGAGCGTGGCTACGATAATACTGTATTCTGGCCTGGCTATTACAACAAGTTGAACCTACATGCAAACATTATTGTAGAGCCACATAGGTAGGTACACAGGAATTGTCTGCTATTTTACTTTAAGTTCTATGCAAGTGTTATCTACCTGAACCGAGATCGATGCAGGAGCTTTAATTAAATCAAAGTGCAGGTGGTACAGGCAGCAACTAAAGTAGGTTAACACTATCCAGAGTTTCAGTAGAGATTTATGAATGAAAACTTGCTCATTACCTTGAAGACTGACTACTCATTACCTAATACCTACTACGTATGAGATATTTCAAAAAATCATTGGGCTCAATATTCTGAAATTAATTAGCAATTTTTTTGGCGGTAACTTAGGGGAGATACCTTCAATGATTGTTTAGAATACCTACCTAAAAATGAGATAAACAAAAAAGGTAAGTTAAAGTGTTTTTTGTCGACGTGTTTATTGTAAAGCAATGGTTGGGGAAGTACCTACCTGAATGTTCTTTATATAAGTAATTATGTTTATCTACAAACAAAAAACAGTATTCCATAGATTTAACTCAAGGTGAAGAACTAAGCTTGCTGCGGCGTCATTGATTCATCACTTTTAGCATAAAAATCAACTTTAAATAAAAATGGTGCTACCTACTTGGGTAAGTTAGAACAGGAACTTAATATACTTGGCTTGGGAAAAGGTAGATGAGGCAGGAAATAGGTAGGTAGAGGTAAAGCTTTGATGCTCCTAGTAGGCACTAGGAGCATCAAAGCTTTCCCGAAGACAAACTTATACAGAAGATTCAACAGAATAAGTAGGTACCTACTTACTAGAACCGATTTTGATTTATTTGCGAGTATCAAAGTATGTCGCTTAGATGGCCGTATTTTTTTATTGCGTTAACTTAAAAACTTGATTTTGTTTAGAGCTCCAAGGGACCGTAGACCTACGTATCCTTCCTGTGTCGGATAAGGCGGGAGGAAACGCCCGGGTGTCACCACTGTGTGGATCGCCCGGAGGACACGGTGGAGCATACGGTGGAGGTCTGCCCGGCTTGGGCAGAGCACCGCCGTGTCCTCGTGGAGGCGATCGGTGGCAGAGATCTCTCGCGTCCGGTCCTGGTTCAGGCCATGGTACGGAGCGAGAGGGTATGGGCAGCCGTCACCTCCTTCTGCGAAGCAGTAATACTCGCGAAGGAGGAGGCGGGACGATTGAGGGAAAGGCAAATTTCTCGCCCTCTCGCCCCTAGCCGCCGCAGGAGACGCCCTGGGCGTCAGGAATCCCGGGCGGATTTCCGGCCACCGTAGGCGCGGGCTTGCGGACGGTGAGCAATGGGGCCCGGGTCGACGGCGCGTTGTATTCCACGCGCGCCTCAAAGAGATGTCGTCAGTACAAATGTAGGGGTCCACTAGAGCCGATGCCTGCCGGGGTCGCGGGAAGGTACTAAAGGGTCACCGAGGCCCCCGCAACACAGGCACCGGAAGGAATACGGGTGGGTTTTAGTCCGTAAGAGTCTGACACACCCTCCCGCTCCGCCCAGAGCGGGAGAAGTTATTTGATGATTACCAAACCAAAATAGAAAAGACCTACGTATCCTAACTAATATGTAAATGCGAAAGTGAGTTTGTTTGATACGCTTTCACGCTAAAACGACTGAACGGATTTGGATGAAACTTGGCTCGTGGGTAGACCATGACCTGCGGAGTGATTTCGTAACACACTATCAGTAGCAATGGGATGCATTTTGACAGTTCAACAACATTCATTGTGTTGTTTACGTTGTTGAGCAAAGTTTTTCGAAGATATGAAGCAATGGATTAGCAATATTTTTCAAAATCATTCCGATTATTAATGGTAGTGTGTTACACAATTAGGGTGCTGGAAGCCGAACCCAACATAGTTGGAAAAAGGCTAGGCAGATGATGATTGTAGGTACGTATCATGGAACTGTTCTTCAAAACCGTGCGTGTTTAGTCTGGCGACATTCTTTTATTAAATAATCACATTTTCAGGACATAGGATACTTTTATCTACCTTATCCTACCTTTATCTATCTACCTTGAATGTGAGAACGTTGTAGGCTTAGTAGACTAGATATTTTGTAGACTTTTTTTTTTTTTTTTTGTTAAGTACCTGGTTCGTCTCGACAGGCCTACACTGTCCTCCCATACCTATTAACACTGTAATTTGAAAACATTGTAAAAGATTCTTCTCAGAGTAGTCAGATAGGAAACGCCGAGCTCATCTAGTTTTTTTCTAAGTATGATTGACGTGTAAAAGTGTTTGTATAAACCTACTTACAGAAAATAAAATCATTTCATTTCATTTCATTTCAAAGCCAATTATTTTTAAAAGAGTAACCGTGGAGTTTCTTGCCGGCTCTTCTCTATAGGAAACCACCCATTGGAACCGTGCACTTAGCTTCTGACGTTTCATAAGTGCCCATGTAGGTTTATGTGAAATAAAAATATTTTGATTTTGATTTTGATTTTTGACTTTATCCCGGGATTACGTTCCTGTGGGATAATTCCTGACCTCCACGCAGGCGAAGCCGCGGGAAAAAGCTAGGTAGATATAAATTTCAAGTTGATATCTCCACGCGTTCCTGAGAAAAAGGGTCTTGACAGACTGACAGACGGACGGACAGCGAAGTGATCCTATAAGGGTTTCGTTTTTTCCTTGTGAGGCCTCTTATTTAATAGCTTTAATGCAGTCAGCGATTAGTTTACCTGCTCCAAAGAAATAAGGCAGCAGTGATACCATTGCCCGCTACTTTTAAAATTCATTTTTTTCTTCAATCTGCCTTCATGAAAACAAGTTCTTCTCCCTCTTAAGCCAGGAGAAGAACTTGTTTTTGTACAGTCAACCTCAAAAAGATGTATACATCGACAAGAATTCCATAATATTGTATCAATGTGCCACAAAACATATTACACATTGGGTACTTATTCAATTGTAGCTTCACATTGATGCAATATTATGGAACACAGATTTTATAGACAATCGAAGGAATTCTTGTCGATGAAGGTGTGGTATGCCTATACTTACATCTTTGTGAGGCTGAGTGTAGGTACTATGTGCCATTGATTTTTCCATAAGTGCGATTTGATTCGACTGGATATACCTAGACTGATGCAATAACTAGAACAAGATACAGCCCGATACAAACTTTATGGCGGCTCGGAATATGAAGCGAGTCGCTGCGCAGTAACGAATTCATGTGTCAGCGGGGGTGAGGGGTGGGGTACTGCGCAGCGAGTAGCGCGCTTCAGAGCCGCCATTAAGTTTGGCGCGTACTATATAAGTAGGTCTATGCCGAGAAATCTACTTCGTCTTTAGCACTTTGTACAAATAAAGCCAATGGTCTTGTGGTTACGCAAGCGTCGTAAGTTTGACTCCAGGCAAATTGTGGCAGTGTTGTTTTAGTTCAGATTCAAAGTGGTAAGACTAAGACCTATACGAGGGCGACACTGAAAGTAGGTATTTAGAACAGGCCACTTGTAAACGATATAATTTTAAAAACCGTTCAAATTTTGAAAATGGTACTATTTGCCAATATTATTGTGTATGTATTTTATTCATTTGTCATTTGTTTACGATTTGGCGGCACATTGTAAATTGTTTGTCACGTCAGCATGAATTTAAGAACACACTTGTCGCCGGCTCGAACTTGTTGATGGGCGTGGTCAAAATGCATGCTATTTCATCCAACATCATGTGCGAAAGGGACGAACACTGTGATGAGCAGTAAGAAGCTAGTGCGCGCACGGATACACACTCCCGTATACAGTCTACCAACGCTAATGACGCACACATGCGCGATTTCATTGAAGGTCGGACGGCGACGACGCGCCTACATCGCATACAATAAAATTAAAAGTATATTATTTTTAATGTTGGTCCTTTTTTTGGGCAGTCGTGTAACAAGGCGGCTTTCTTCAAGATCAAAGGAGCGAACATTCTGTACCTACGTAATATTTTGGCGCGGTGATGATGACGGACATGCTTGAATTCAAACATAAACCTACCTAAGTATGACGAAATTAAATGATAGTCACTGTGTGCAACTCATATTTTATGGTACAATTAGGTAGGGTCAAACGACTTAGTTAAAAATTTAGTAGGTACGTGCATAGTGAACTTATTATAATACTAGATCCTGCCCGCGACATCATCCGCGTGAAATTTCTTGTTCCCCCGCCGCCGCCGCCGCCCGCGCTATTACTTCGCTTTCGCTTATCTTTCTTTCCGACTTTTTTTCTTTTTGCTCGGCCCCTAGGGGTCATAGCGTGATTTTGAATACCCTATAACCTTCAAATCCGACTGGTAGTTCCAGAGATACATACAAACTTACAAATAAATTTTACTCTTTATACATAATACCTATTAGTATACATAATACAAATTAGAGGATTATATCCAAGATAAGAATGCTTGGAAACATGCTGGTCCAGCTCCATAGGACAATCTAGAGTCTAGACAAAGTCAAACTGGTTGCTATTTTAATTGTACAATTTATTATTTGATACAAATAATAAATCAATGTTGAATTTAAATTCTGTGATTACTTTAACTCACACACTGACCTATTACTTTATTTATTATTTTCAGCAAAACATATACTTTTACAATGTTTGTAAATATGTGAGCATCATGTACCTATCACATAATTAATTTATCTGTCATTGCTTTATTTTTCTATAGTATTTTGGTATAGTAATTTTATTCTAGGTGCATCGTCTTCACGTATAATTTTAAAATGTACAAAATTTTGTTAAACATTTTAAAAGCGTAACGGTGGAGTTTCTTGCCCATTCTTCTCCATACGAAACTACCTTTTGGAAGGGCAACTAGAATCAATTCTATTTTTTTTGTAAATTATGACGTTCAAAAGTGAAATAAATAAATTGACTTTGACTTATAGATAGATAATACGTACGTACGCCCGGCTACACATCAAGGTATACACTTCCAGTTTACGCTGATTTCGCAATGTACGGAAATCCTATACAATGCGAGATCAGCTTATACTGTATAGCTTGATGTATAGCCGTGTGTACCAAGCGTTCCCTGTGAAAGAAACGTACATAACTACACACATACCTATGTAGGTAGTCGAGATAGCTTTGCTTTGTCAACAGCACGACTCGATGTGAGCGCTAATACGTTAGGGTTACTACTTTATTTCTTATAAAACTTGTTCATCAAATAAAACATACAGTTATTTTTAAAATATTTTTATTGATAATAGAATTTGTTTCTTTACAATGGCGTTTTATAACGGTCTTGCAGTATAGTTATAGTTATCAACAAAAGTCACGGTAGGTACTACCGTAGAACACATTGACCACCGGAATATTTACGATCCGAACGTAGTCAGTGCAGCAGGAACATTTCCTTTATTTGTATTTGAAAATCTCCCTTTTACTCTGAACGTCTTTTTGCGAGCGATACTTGGCCATATGCTGGTCTTCTTACTCATCCATCAATCCTTATTGGGCTCTGTTGCACAAAAACCAAACATAATTAAATTGTGACAGAGACTAAAATTATTCTGTAAAAAATCAAACCAGTGCTTGCTCTAGACAAACAGAAGTATGTTAACTAAATTCGGAAAAGAAAAGGGCGACACACCGGCAGTGTGTAATTACACGAACCATTTCGAGCTTCTTTTGACCATTCATAATTCAAAAACCGGCCAAGTGCGTATCGGACCACGCACAATGAAGGGTTCCGTAGTTGAGAAGTTGGTTTGAATTTATCCCAAAAACAAACTTGGCATTGCAGTTGCAAAACATGTTCTCCCATACATCGATATATCCCACAATCAATTCTCCAACTGCAAATTTAAGTTGGTCGACTATTACTCGTTAACTTGTAAAGCCTACTTAGCTGTGATAGTTTTCCTTTTAATTTGATTATAATATATGTACTACTGTCATTAAATTTTTCACATCTCCATTAACAACCATTTAGCTGGCAAGGGGGGACTTGACTCTAACAAAAATTAGCCTTTTCCTTGAATCGAAAAGTGGTGTTCACAGACCCGTAATATTTTTGATCGGCCTATGCAACGATACCCCACACCATGGGATAGACGAGAAAAAAAATATCATCCCATACGTGCAAGGGAGGTGGCCTAAAAACATATTTTCAAGATTTTATTTTACTAATTTGTCGGCATGATTAATGTGTATACCTATGCCAAATTACAGCTTTCTAGTACTAAGCGTCTCTGAGTTACAGCGGGGACAGACAGACGGACATGGGGAAACTATAAGGGTTCCTTGTTTACTACGGAACCCTGAAAACCACTACACCTGCATATTTGCAATTTTGCATGTCTAATAACTAATAAGGCACCATTGAACAGCCAGAAACCCAAATGACGCACGATGTAGACAACCCCGTACGTCATTTATACCGAACTTGAACTGCTTTTTAGCTGACTTCAAAAAAGGTTATGGATTCGTCGATGTGTTTACCGATTTATTTGAGATTTCTATTCTATATAAAAACCGACTTCAAATAACACAACACATTATATAGCATATCATTAGAATAGCTTGGAGCCGGCTTCTGAAACTTTTATTTTATTGCAATCTGTACTTGACAATTTTTTTGTACTATTTAGTGTTTTTAGAAAAAAAGTTTTTCACATTTATGTTTTTGGTAGGTTTTTATTAGGTACCTATTAAGTTAAAAAGTTAGGTACATCAAGCACCCCCGTGAATTGTAGAAAATATAATGATATATAATAATAAGAGTCAAGAAAACATTCCACTTACCCATTGTTTCTTGTACTTGCACTACTGAAGGATCACTTCACTGACGCAATAAGTCCAAATACAAACGCCAAGTAAATCAATCAATTGACTGCCGGGGTCGCGGGAAAGTCCGAAAGGGATACCATGGCCTCTGGCAACACACAAGCAACGGAAGGAATACGAGTGGGTTTTAGTCAGTATGAATCTGACACACCATCCCGCTCCGCCCAGAGCGAGTGAAGTTATGTGATAATTTCCTACCCAAAAAAAAAAAAGTGCGCTATTGTAGCTAGTATATTGCTAAATTCAATACCAAATCATTAATCAATGACCTTTGTCACTACGCGAGTTCAATAATCGCGTGTTGAAGTACCAAGAATACTCGCATTCGTCACGCGTTTGGTACCTACGAGCGTACGATGTATCAAAATCAAAATCCAAATTTCAATGTCAATATGATACACGACAAATTCAAAGAATATACACATGCGAAGTCAATCGTGAAAGGTATCAAAATCGGAATCCAAAATCAAGCCAGTGGTCAATGTTGTAAACAGATACGATAGATAGCACACAAGTAGTCTAGTCAGTAACAATCACAGCACGCGTGACGTAAGCAATAGCCGACTCACAAGCCGACCGGCGCACTATGGGACCAAACAGTATTTTCCATCTCAAAAATGGTTTTGTCGAAAGTCGTAAATCCATAGATTGTTTTATGGTTTTATACACTCAAAAGATGGAACTTACGAATAAATTACAAAATATAAAAAAATATAAAGTTTTACGTTTATAAAATGAACCTCAAACATTGGGCATAAATATTTTCATGCCAATTAAATTACCGTTAAGGGAGTTCAACACATAATTATTCGGAAGTTTTCCAAGGAAACATATTAGTGTTATACATCATTAGATAGCTTAGAATATACACTTTGCAACCACGTTCAGTTTTTGTAAAAAAAATATTTTTATTTAATTTTTTAATATTTTTTAGTGAAGTAAAGAAAATTTAGTTTTTGTTAATTTCAATTGGAGTTTTCGTTGTTGCCGAAAGCAGCCGGTGTCAAGTTAATTACTCTATTAGAGACCTTATCTACTCAGTAATATGAGGATTTAAAAAAAACTTGCGCGTTTTTTGCGCCAGAGGTGATTTTGAAGCAATAATGTCAATCGGGGAAAAATCCTCGAAAATTACGGTTCTTCTTTTTTATTATGAGATATTATATTTAGTTATTATCCTTTGATGTCTATATTGTTTTTTTCTATTTCTATGATAAAAACATACATTTGCAAATTAAAAAACTGCTATTATATTTGAAAGAATCTTCCCATGGCAATTTTGTTTGGGGTGGTCACCTTAACCACAAGTATGATAAACTATATTGCTGCGGAAGTTCTATTTATCTGTTGTGGTAAATAATTACAATCAGTACTGATTACACTATTTCGATGAGAACTGTTATAATCAATTGTCCCATGGTTTTTGCACAAGGCACTAAAATATTAGTCCTTTAAATACCCGTGTATGTTCAGCATACGATTCATCAAAGTGTTCAGATACTTCTTTTCAATAACAATTAACGCATAAAAAACATTATTATCTAACAATGAGTGAATTCGTTTGTGTTCGACGCGATCTTTGTGATCAAATAATAAAAGGGAAAAGTACTTCAGACCTCAAAAAATATTTATTGGAAAATTTTCAACTATCGGAAACTGACGTTAATACTGTAATAGAGAGTATTCAAAAAAATCTAACATCGAGTTGCAACCAGAAATGGACCAAAGCTCAAAGAAAGCCGGACCGGTTCGAGAGCCTATACTCAAATTGGTTAAATGGTGAGTTTAAAGTATCATTGAATTCTTGCAGTACCTCAACCACTGTAAATTCTGGTTTGAATACTTCTGGTGAACGTGGAAGACCAACAAAACAATATGACGAGTGCTCGGAAAACACAAAGAAACGAAAAAATATGGAGCTGGTCCAGGAGTATGGAATGGGACATGTCCGTAACGCTTATGTGCAAGGTTTAAGATCCATGGGGGAAAATGACGAAGCGTCGATTGTGACTATTATCAGAAATAAGGAAAAAGAAGAGAAAAAAGTTATTCTACAAAACATACTCAATCCAGATAACGCACTTTCCTTTACAAAAGAGGAAGCATTGAGTATATGCATTGAAACTGATTTAACCAAAGCACAATATGCGTACCTAAGAAAAAGGCTCGTTGATAAGAATTTAAGTTCTGTATTGCCTTCGTATCAAACACTAAGTGAAGCAAAAAAGGCTTGCTATCCGCCCGCATCCAGCATTACGGTGACAAATATAAGCGCAAAAATCAACCTGCAAGATCTCTTAGACCATACAGTCTGCCGTATTATAAGGATAAAGTCAATATCGACTTACAATCGTCTCAAGCTTTTCACTAAATGGGGATGTGATGGATCCTCCGGGCAAAGTGAGTATAAACAAACTCTACCGGAAGAAAACGAACAAATATCGGACGCTAATTTGTTTATAGTGTCCCTTGTACCACTGCGACTAGTAGACGAAGAAACTTCTACGGTCATATGGAAATACCCTACTTGCTTAAAAATTTGTCCAAAAACGTTTCCGAGAAGTGCTTGGCTTGCATATTGATAAACCACGTCAAGGTTCCGGTAATAGCAATGACGGTAATACGGCAAGGAGATTTTTCCAAAATTACCAATGTTCTGCAGAGATAACCGGAATTGATGAAGAATTAATCAAGAGACTATATGTAATTCTTCAAACTATGTCATCGGGATTTCCTATAAACGCAGAAAAATTTGGTCAGTATACATTGGTAACCGCGCAATTATATGTAAGCAAATATAACTGGTACTACATGCCATGTTCGGTCCATAAAGTACTTATACATGGTGCTAAAATAATAGAGCATTATGCAGTTTTGCCTATAGGACAATTATCCGAAGATGCCCAGGAAGCTCGAAATAAAGATTATAAGAAATATAGGTTACACCACGCTAGGAAGTGTTCCAGATCAGCAACAAACGAAGACGTTCTGCATATTTTGTTATATACATCTGATCCTTATATATCTAGCTTAAATAAACCAAGTTTTCTAATATCCAAAGAATTATTTGACGAAGCTAAAGAATTGTTGGAAATAGAAAGTGATGAGTAGGATAAGTTTAAGTAATAATTTTTTTTTGTCATGTAACTGTTTGTTTAATAATAATAATTTAGTTTTAAACTTATTTTAAGCATAAGTGTAACTTTTATTGCTATTTTAATATAACTGTATGATTTTTTGTATGAAATTTCGTATAACTTTATCTTTGTAATTTTTTTTCGGAAAAAATATTTTTTTTAGAATGATGATGTTTGATTTCTTTTATTGCCTAGATATTCACAAATACGTGAAAAAAAATCAAGGAGATAAATCACAAAACAACAGAGTTATCGATTTTTGAGATGGAAAATACCGGTTGGTCCCATAGTGCGGCGCGCTGCGTGCGCTTCCCCTCCGCACACCGCGCGGGGAGGTATATTCCAGTGAAATGCACGATGATTTATAACGAAAACGACCGTGTAAAATTTTATGAACAGACCTTTGGGCGTATTGATATAATGAAAAAACTACTTATTATATCTACTCAAAATAAAATTATTTGAACTTTTGAATAAATTATCTATCCCTGTATGGTTTTTATTTTGCCATTTTCATACTACATAAGTTATTTATTTACGCTCAAAGATGAGTTAAAATTAGCGTTGAAATATGGAAGTTTCGACGCTCATAACTTCCAAACCAATATTTTTTTTCCAATTCTGCTTCCATACAGGGCTAGATAATGACGAGACAAATTGATATTATTTTTAGTTTCGAACCTACATCGTCAAACAGAGGAGTAATTACCACACTACGTTTGTATGGAAAAATGACCGACTAGTGTAACCTTAACGCGAGAAAATTTTCGTACAATGATTTTTTATGACTTTCGATGTCATTTAAGTCAACAGAGACAACAAGAAAGTTATGATAGACTTCGATTGGCCTTTCATGATGAAGCCCCATCTCGTGCCACTGTTTACAACTGGTTTAATGAGTTCAAACGTGGTCGCACTAATCTCACCGATGATCTGCGTGAGGGACGGCCTTCTACGGCGACAACTGAAGATAACGTCAGTGTTGTGCGGCGTATGATAGAGACTGACAAAAGAATGACTTATCAGCAGATTCGGACAAGCTTAGGCATCGGTATGAGTCAAGTGCACAAAATCCTCCATGAACATTTAGCGGTCAGGAAGCTTTGTGCCCGGTGGATACCTCATAATTTGACAGAGGCCCAAAAATTCCGTCGTGTTGATAGGTGTCGTGAAATGGTTCAAAAATTTAACGGAGGTAACTCAAATATTGTGTTCGACATACTTACGGGTGACGAAAGCTGGATTTATTGTTATGATCCTGAAACTAAGAGACAGTCTG
Organism: Atethmia centrago; assembly: GCA_905333075.3. Lineage (NCBI taxonomy): Eukaryota > Metazoa > Arthropoda > Insecta > Lepidoptera > Noctuidae > Atethmia > Atethmia centrago. The sequence continues at coordinate 20,985,217 of HG995373.1, read as the reverse complement.
CTGTCTGGGTGTTTCCTTCCGAGGACTTGCCAACTAAAGTGAAGAGACCACGAGAACGCCTCGTCGCACACCGCCAAGCAAACAATCGACTACTTGGCGACGTCAGACGTGGAATTACTGGGTCACCCGTCCTATAGCCCCGACCTCGCACCTTGCGATTTTTATTTATTTCCGAAAGTAAAAGAAAAACTTCGGGGAAAACGTTTTATGGACGCCGAGGAAGCAGTGGGTGCGTTTCAAAATGACGTCGAAGAGACAGACCCCTAAGAACGAGTGGGTAAAGTGCTTTTCTAAGTGGTTCCATCGCATGCAGCAATGTATTGATGTATATGGACACTATTTTGAAAATATATAATAAAACTAATAACCTGCTAGTTTGTCCAGTTTTTGATTTTCTAAGAACTTTCAGTGTCATCCTCGTATGAGGTTGTTGTTTGATAAAACAACGCAAGTTCAAAGTTAAATGTTTAATAAAGGAAAACCACATAAGTAAATTCAAAGTCAAAAGTTTTTATGGAAACGAAAGAAACGGTGTTATTTCTATTTTTATTGTAAGTAGTAACTTACGTCAGGTTTTTTCCCCGGACTTTTTGCTGAACGTAAAGTGTTTACTATGACTGTCGGCTATTTATTAAACGACGCAACGGTGCGACGCGATTATGGTAGAATAATATTTCAATTCAAAAAGTTTTCATAGTAATTGTAGAGTCGTTGCGTCGCGCCTGACTGCAAGAGCCTTAACTCTACAGAATTTAGATTTTAATTAACTTTACTTTATATGTTCTGATATTATTATAGGTTGGCTCCTGCATCAGTTCACCCTAAAAGCTTGAATTCATTGGTCCATTATTACAAAACGAGACGTAGAAGGAGACGTTAAATAGGTAATGAAAAAAAGATCTTCGTCATTAGAATTCAAAATAATTATGGCTACCTGAAATAAAATAGCAATAAAACACCTCTGTAAAATCTTGGGTTATAAAACGAAAAAAAAATACTAGGTTAAAAAATCTAGAACCCTTTTCGTGAAGCTCATAAAGTCCACAGGACATTGGCCCAGCAGTGTAGACTCTCTAGATTTAGAAAAACCACCTGACACACCGTTTTCATAATAAAGATTGTACAATTAAAATCAATCAACTCAGCCTATAACAGTCCACTGCTGGACATAGGCCCAGGCTGCGCCACAACACCCTATCCTCATCCAGCCCTCCGCCTTCCGCATCCAGTCTGTCCCAGCCACCTTTTTAAGGACGTCGGTCCATCTAGCTAGGGGTCGTCCCACACTACGCTTGCCGATACGCGGTCTCCACTCCAGGACTCGTCTGCTCCACCGGCCATTGGCCCTTCGACAAACATGGCCAGCCCACTGCCACTTCAAGATTGTACAGCTAGCAACAAAAGTCCCTAAATACGTTTTTTCTTATAATAATGTACCTATGCTAATAATATACGAGTATATACCACTAGATCACTTGGTTAAGTTAGGAAACGTTAAAGGAACGTCGTAAGCAGATTCTGTTACCGATCTAATAACATTAATAGTTAGGTATTTATACCTATGTCAAAAATTGTCTAAAACTATAAAGTGATTATTTGATTGACAGCTACTTAGTAGCCAAATGGTTGTTAACTGGGTAATCCATAAGACGATAACAAGAAAACCAATTGTCTGATTTGACGAAACTACATTTTGAACAAAGTTCGTATTTGTCTATCAATAATTAACTGGGTAATCCTTATGACGATAGTAAGAAAACCGATTGTCTGATCTGAGGAAACTACATTTTGAACTAAGTTCGTATTTGTCTATCAATCTACAAAATTCAAAACGGTAGTTTTGTTTTAGTTACATGAGTGAAAGGCAATTAAACACGTGTGAACTCGTCAGTAGATACACGTGCCAAATCTACCTTTCGTGTCTACACTTTACGCTTTTTAAATTCTAGTGGTAGTCGCAGCCCAGAGGGTTTTGCAGCAAGGAAATTCAGCACGAAAATTGTAGCTGAGTAGGTGGGTGGGGCTTGATGAGAGAATGCCAGAAATATATTTGAAAAGTTTTAGATAGAAGCCCTGCGGGGAGGGACCCGCTTTCAGATTTCAAAACCAGCCAAGTGCGTGTCAGACTACGCACAATGAAGGGTTCCGTAGTTGGGATGAATTTAACCCAAAAACAAACGTAACATTGTAGTTGAAAAACATGTAGTCACAACATCGATATAGGTACGTCACAGTCACTTGAAAGTAATAATTAAAAGCTATGTAACAAATCAATCGTCGGGGTACTCTCATTTATTATGAAACGTAGTCGTCAGATTTGCCAAGAGGCTATATTAAGGCGCTGACAAGACCCAATTGACCAAAATAGGCTTCTCTTAAGAAAAATAATTGCCAAATCTGTATAGTAGTGTGGTAGCGAAAAAAATATATGTTAATTTTGAACATATTTCTCAGAACTTGGTTTTTACCAAAACACGTTTTGAACAAAAATCTCGATACAAATTCACGTTAAAGTAACCTCTTACCTTGAGTTCTAATCCAAAATATCTCTATTAAATATCAACATACGTTACGTATTTAATTAATAACAAGAACGTCTTATTTGAATGCAGAACTTGGTTGTTTTTTATTTTCGATTACTCAACAAAATTTTGAGTAAATAGATAATTGCTTCATATTTGCAATAAATTACAAGCGTTGTGTCATCGCGCTTCTCTTTCTTTTATACGCAATCTGACAATGACCGCGGTTTAGGTGTTGTCAGCGTCTTAATCCGTCAGATATTTAATATTCACTATCAGAACAACGAACACGGAGAATAACTATTGTTCGTGCTGAATATCCTTTAAAAAAAATGTGCGAATTAATTTTTTCGGAGGCGTCAGATTGAGTGAATTCCCGCAATATTTTCGTCAGATTTATCTATTTAAGTCGTTTTGAGTGAGGCGTTGATTTTCATTTCGTCGTGCGGGCGATGAGATGAAAATGACAAAAATTGATTTCAACAAAAAGGACGAAAAATTACGGGAAGTTTCCTGTAATATTTTGTTCTATTTAGAAATCTGAAACCGGCCCCTGCCCGCAGGGTCCTATCTGAAACTTTTCAAATATGTATATTTTTGGCTTTCTCTCATAACCTACTCAGCTATCAAGTTTTCGAACTGAATATGCTTGCTAAAAAACCCTCTGAGCGGGGGCCAAAACAGTTCTAAATAAATCCAACAATAAAGGCTCGTCCAGACTAGCGCGATATCGCGGGCGCGACAAGCAGCAATATGCCTGTCGCGCCCGCGATATCGACGTCTGGACGAGCCTTTAATTGTATTTTTAGATCAAAGTGGGTGGCTACGTAGGTACCTACTAGGTACATATTACGATTATTTGTTTAAGTGATTATCATCATGGCTATTCTGGCAGCTACATCAAAATAGTTAACACTTCCGTATCACTTACATAATTATGTATCAAAATAGAAATACTAAGAACTCATGTAGGTACCTACCTACCTAATGAAGCGGCCTTGATGAAAACCCAAGAAATATGAATACTTATGTAATGGTCTGCCAGAGATGATTAGTGCTTAATGATGTTAAAGAAATAATTGTGTGAATTACTTAGATAAACTGCGCGTCTGTCGTCCACGAGGCGAGCGATATGTGTCGGTCTGCGGGTCAGTGAGGCGTCGCTTCTTAAAGGCTCCCGCAGACTGGGGCGATATCGCGCTAGTCTGCACGAGTCTTAAGGGTATTCGTCGTTGACCTTGGCCATACAAAGGTTTCATAGGGAATATTTATTTTTAGTAACGAATATATGTATATTTTAAAAAATCAGAGATAGTATTATAGATCATAAAATAGTCTGTTTATACAAATATATATATATATATATATTAAATAGTTATGGTAATATAGTTTTTAGGGTTCCGTAGTAAACAAGCAACCCTTACCTATAGTTTCGCCATGTCCGTCTGTCTGTCCCCACTGTAGCTTAGAGACGCTTAGTACTAGAAAGCTGTAATTTGGCTTAGGTATACATATTAATCTCGCCGACAAAGTGCTAAAATAAAATATTGAAAAAAAATGTTTTTAGGGAAAAAAAAATATCATCCCCACATTACGTGCAAAGGAGGTATTTCTTGCACGTAATGTCGGGATGATAATTTTTTGTCTCGCCTTCCCCATAGTGTGGGGTATCGTTGTTATAGGCCGTTCATAAATATTGCGGGTCTGTGAACACCTTTCGATTCAAGGATCCACTTGCGTAATATTAAGTATTAAAGTGCTAATTTTTCTTAGAGTCAAGTGGCAAACAACCATTTAGCTGGCAGGGGGGACGAAATTACAAGGTAACGAAATTAAAAGGAAAACTATCACGGCTAAGTAGGCTTTAAAAGTTAACGAGTTATAGTCAACCAACTTAAATTTGCAGTTGGAGAATTGACCGTGGCATATATCGATGTATGGGAGATGAACTGATGTTGATGGGGATCAAGTACAATGTTATGTTTGTTTTTGGGATAAATTCATCCGAAGTAATCCCAACAATGGAACTCTTCATTGTGCGTGGTCCGACATGCAATTCGCCGGTTTTTATTTAGTTTACTTCTCAGTTTTTACTGCAAAACTTGTCGATAAACATGCATTTTGCAATTTTTAATTTACTAAAACTACAATAAACAATTACCTCCTTAAATCAGTGCCATAAATAAACAACAACAACAACATGTCCAGACATGTTGTTGTTGTTGAAATGCCCACTGACGTAATTAAAATTTTAAGTAGGTATTTGAGTATAAATATACAGCTATTTAAACTTAAATAGCTACTTAAAACAAATTTTAATTTCGTTTGTGGGGATTTCTGGACATACAATTCTATCGATCCAAGTTTCCCCCTAAGGGAGACATTCAGGGGGATTTGTGGAAAAAGTTTTTTTTTTTTGTTTTAAATCGTAACCTTCCTATATAAATATTACATAAATAAAAAATCGATACAAAAAGAAACTGTTGAGGTGGCAAGTGACTTTGCCTAGCAGAGAAACATTATTAATAAAGTCAGAAATACCCGTTCAAATCCATTCTAAAATAAAAAGTGTGTGAGAATTCAAAATTATAATGTTTCTTAAAACTGTCGGCCGGGTAAGATTTTGATGCCCTTTGCACAAAGATGTAGTTGAGGTTTCCCCACAGAAATACCACCACAGTATCGCTATTGGTTAATAGCCCACTTCCCATACGAATTTCAACAGTCTCTTTTATGTATGGCTGTAATTCCGTTTTTTAATATACCTAACCCAGAAGTCAGTAGTAATGCCACTTACCAAGACCCCTTGTAAGTGGCATTACTACTGACTCCTCAGAAGAGGAAGTCTTGACATATTTAAAAGTTCCAGTAGGCTGTGGTCCACACGGAAAAAAAGGATGTCTTAAATTAAGACAATATCCTTTTGGTCAAGACAAATATTGATTCATATAAAGGGGAAAACAATATATGTATTCTTGAATGAAGTAAAATTTTGTCTTAGGTTTATTGTCTTCTTCGAAGACATTAGGTATACTTCAATGAAGAATTATTAAGTTTAATTTTAAGAATATTATTTCTCTCTTAGAATATTTTCTTCAATTAAGATTATTATAGTCTTGAATCAAAAATATTTGCTTAAGTCAAGTATAAAAACCACGTATTTATTATTCTTAATTTGAGTAAACAGGTTCTCTTGGACTGAGTACATTTACTTACGTTAAGAAAATATTTACTTGGATTGAAACAATTTTTCTGAGAATATTGATATTCTTCGCTGAAGAGATCCTTTTTTCCGTGCAATACCTACTAAAAGTTAGGCGATTGAACAGGAAGTTTAACAACCGCGATTTAACTGAAACGTCATCACATTTGATGGCCAGGTTATACTAAAACAATTTTTCTGTAATACATCACTAACTGTAGAATTGTATATCTACCCCACCACTTAATGCCGCAAGTGTTGATGATTTAGTCAAGAAGAATCTCTTTGTCGTTCCAAACCCCGTTGCAGCAAGTGTGGCAATGATCGCCCTGTGTGGCACCCCGGTGATGGTTGTAGCATTGTTGAGAGCGAAGCTTTCTGCGTGTTGTGCTCTGGAAGTCACTGCAAATAGCACAGCTGTCCGGAGTACAGTAGGCAGAGGATAATTAAAATAATTATAGCAGAGAACGTAATTTCTTATTCAGAAGAACCTAGTAGAAGTGTTCCCATTTCTACTCTAACTATACAAACATTGCTAAATCTTTTCTTAAGCCGAAGACTCATACTCCCCTTTCATCCTCCTATGATAAAACTGCTCATCAGCGGCCCACTAGCACTCCCCAATCTTCTCAGCTTAATGGGTGTGCTCTCAATAATCAACTAACATAATCTCCTGAAGACTTGTCTTCAATAATTGAACTTCTTAGTAAACTCCTGCTAACTTTGATGTCTTCACCCAATGAAACTCAATTACCGTCTTCACTTATTAACTCACTCTCATCCCGTAATAATGGCTCGATCGATTCATGTTCCTTCAATGGAATGTGAGGAACGTGTAGCATAAGAAACACGAGCTCAGATTCCTTGTAAACACTTTCTCCTATCCCTCGAGAGACAAGAAAGTAGTCTTTGATATACTGGCTCCTCCGTATGTACCATCGGAAACATAATCACCTGTCGCTCATTTCTTCAGAAGATCATTTTGATACACCATTTTCTATGCAGGAGCTTAACTCAGTTTTAAAACACGTTTATGACTCTGTCCGCGGTATAGACGGTACTGTCTATTACTTTATGTCACACGCAGGTCATAAAGAAAATAACATTTTTTTTGACATTTACAATTTTTGTGTCACCCATGGGTGGGACCCATGTGGGACCCGAACACTAGAAAACTCAAATTATCATACCTATTTTAAAACCTGGCAAGCACGCGGATGATTAAAACAGCTTCAGACCAATCGCTTTATTATCCTTGCAAAACTATTGGATCACCTCGTAGAATATTGATTAGAATTTATAGTTGAATCCAGAGACTTACTTCCTAAGCTCAATGTGGTTTTAGAAAGGGACTCAGCACCATAGTATTGGGGTTTTGGTTACAGATATCCGCTCAGCGTTTTCGAAAAATGAATCCGTTGTCGCTGCATTTTTAGACATCTCCTCTGACAATGTCCTGCTTCTCAGGAAAAAATGCAACAGCTGGGAATGCCGCCGAGAATGCCTTTGTCTCGATCTTTGGTTTTGATAATTCCAGGTAAAAAATTTGACGTTTGGATGTCATGGTAGAGCCAACCACAAAGCTCTGTTCTTAGTCCCGTACTGTACAATATACCTCTAACGAATAACGATTGTCAAATATTGCAAAATGCTGACAACTTGGCTTTATACATATATCACCAATCAATCAGTTAGCGATGCTGCATCTGCGTATCTCTGGATTCTCTAAACCAATGCCTCAAATACCACGGTCTAAGTTTGTCTGCCCCTAAAAGCGCTGTAGTTGTGTTTTCTCGAAGGAGTCTGATCCCGCTAATTTAAATGGGCATCCAAGGGCATTGTCTACCGGTTTCGTTAAAAGTAAAATTTTTTGGCGTTTTTTTTAGATTACAAATTGAGTGGTTGTTTACATCACCAAAATGATTTAGTTAATATGTACATGCGGGAGAACTATTATCTAGGGTGTCTATCCCTACACCATTAAACTGGTGTACAATGTCTTCATTCGGAGTGTTCTGGGCGTCGGTTCTTTTTTTGTAATTCCCTGCAACAAAGGTGCTTTGGCAAGGTTGGACAGAATTCAGGCTAAGTGTCTCCGGATAATATTAGGTTGTATGAAGTTCTCACCTATTAAGAAATTGCAGGTAGAGTACGCAGAACCACCGTTGGCCTTGAGAAGGCAGTATCTAGCATCGAGATTTGAGAGAATTATTAGAATACCTAGCCGACAGAGTAGAGTCCTAATGTTCTCCCAGCTCGCAACATCCCGTTGAAGACCCAGATGATCCTCTGCCTCGCGTCACTTCACACGATGTGCATGGTATCATAAAAGGGCTCCACGCTCGGAAAGCCCCTGGTTCGGACGGTATCACCAATAAGGTGTACAAACTCCTCCCCGCTCTTCTCATTAAGTTCATGACCACCATCTTTAATGGCGCCTTGAGCGACTAAATCTTTCCGCAAGCGTAGAAAGACGCCACCGTTATTGGTATCCCAAAGCCAGGCAAGCCCAAGTCTGAGCCCACGAGTTACCGCCCCATCAGTCTCCTCAATGTCCCTGACAAATTTTTTGAGAGGCTTATATATAAGCACCTCAATGGCTATGTTGAGAAAAAGAGCCTCATCTTCAATGAGCAGTTCGGTTTCCGAACCCAACACTCGTGCATCCAGCAAGTCCACCGCATCGTAGAGTACTTAAGCGCTGGCTTCCAGGGTAATGTTATGACGGGCGTGTTGTTCTTCGACATAGCGAAAGCATTTGACAAAATCTGACACAATGACTTATTATATAGGATTTACCAACTCGGAGTGCTATACCATCTCTTTCTCATGTTATGAGACTTTTTGTCGGACCGCACTTTATCACATCGAGGGTTCACTCTTCTCCCCTCACCCCAATCGCGCGGGAGTCTCTCAGGGCTCCGAGGTATCTCCCCTCATCTTCACGCTGTTTACCAGTGGCATTCCCAAAAGTAAAAAGGCTCAGTTGACTCTATTCGCAGACGACACTGCCATTGGCTATACCGGTCATTGTCAGAACTACATCGCTTGCACTATACAGATCTCTGCAAACATCTTAGACGCTTGGTTCCGGAAATGGAGAAACGTGGTTAACCTCGATAAGAGTCGGGAGGTTCTCTTCTCGAGACCGTGACTTCTCCCCCCCCCCCCCCTCAGGCCGATCTCTATGTATGGCAAGCCGATCCCTTGGGAGAAGCGAGCCAAATGATCCTTCACCATCACCTTACTTTCAGTGAGCACATACAGATGGCTCGTTCGTTCGCCTCTTTCGCTCTCGGTAGGCTCCATTTCATATTGACCGCACGCAGCATATTATCACTCAAGTGAAAATTGCTTGCGTCGTCTTCGCACACGCTAAGCCACACCATTTCCATAGGATGCAGACCCTCTAGAACCGTATCCGTAGAAATTTCACGGGAGCCCCTTCTATACACTTAGATCAAAATGCCCACCGTACATCAATGTATAAAACGCCTCTCAAAACGTTTCTTCGGCTCTGCTATTAAGCACCCCAGTCCCCGATTGCGGTGGCCGCTCGCTACACATCCTCTCTCATAAGTAGGATTCGCCGACCGAGGCGTATTCCCTCCATTTCCGACGACGCCACAACCCACCCTCCACCAGGAGAGTAGTAGGGCCTCCAGCACTGTAGCGCACAAACACAGAATCCAACCGCCGTCCTTCCGTTCTCACCGCCGAGGCCTGTCGCGGCGGCCCCGTCCATCCCGCTCCGACCCTTGCTCGAGCCAGTCCGTGCCGCTGACCCTGTAGCTTTAAATTATTCCCCAAATAATATTATTCCGATCCAGCTGTCCTCCACCGGCGACGCCCTAAGCCGAGGTCCGTATCCCATAGGGGGTGCCCTTAGCGTGTAGTCGCTTAGTTTATAAGTTTACGCCCTGGCTGGAGGCCTTAATTTATTGAGGCACTTATAGGAAAGTCCGGTCAAGTAAACGACAACGTCTTGCCAAGGCAAGGTTGACCTGCGAGTTACTAATAAAAAAAACCCTAAGTACTTATACCCAGCAAACTTTCGTTTGTAGGACTTAATGATATAAAATAATAATTTGAATGTCAGGATTAGGGTAGAGCTAGCCCGCGAAATTCAAATTGAAATGTGCAACTTACCTTAGAAAAACATACCGATAGTCCTTAGTCTAAAATAAGTACCTAATGATTTATGAACACACACAGTTCAACACAGTCCAAACAGTTCTAAAGCACTGAACTAACGCTCTTTGAAATTTAAAGAGGTCTCCCTCTTTAAATTTCAAAGAGCGTCAGTTCTAATACGAACCTACGCCTATGTAGGTATAGTCGACTAACTTTTCGTGACTGGTTTCCAGACTTCTTGCTCCGAAAACAGAACTTTTTCTTGGAACTGCAACTTTCAAAGATCCTTCTACAGACACAACCGGTATCAAAACAGCTGAGGGTAAATATACCAAATGTGGGAACTAAGCAATAAAATAATACCTACCATTCAAAAATAGATCCGTTTCGTCGAAAGAAAAACTTAGTAGAAATCTAATTTACAAGGTTTCGTTATATGACCGCGAAACAATTGAATTGCAACACAATCACAGTTCGATTGATAGTGCCTTACTAAATAGAACCTCTATCATAATAAATATCTAACTAACTTTAAAATAAATTGGTCATTACTTCCTTATAACTGTAGGTACAGAAGTATTTTATATAAAGTAGATTTGTTTATAGATATTTTAAGAAGGTAGATTTATTTAAAGATAGAGTTTTATATAAAGATATTTTTTTTGTATGTTTGTTTGTAATGGATAAACTCAAAAAATACTCAACGGATTTAAAATATTCTTTCGCTTATAGAAAGCTACATTGTGAGTAACATGGGGTATTTATTATATTAAAAAAAAATAGATTCCTACGAAAATTGCAATATATAGTACAGCCTTGGCCAAAAGTATTGAGCACCTTACAAATTTCGCTCGTTCACGGTAAGTATGGGAGAAAACCAAATCTACTGTTGAAATATTCTTTTGTCGGTCATCTACAAAGATTTAAAAACAATCCCACGCCGCAGCTAGCAATAAAACACCTGGGTGCAATAAAATGTGTCTTTTACACGTTTTGTATTTATTTATCAGTTCGCTACCGTCGCTCGTTGTGAACACATCCAGTGATCTAGTGCGCCTTTGGTATTTTATTTCAAAGCTTTAAGTGTTGTCGTTGCAATATGCCAAAACGAAACGAATTTTCTTTAGAAAAACGTGTGCAGATACAGCTTCTGCATGAGCAAGGGAAATCACAAGAAGAGATTTCCAAAACTGTGAAATGTTCGCGCCGATCTGTGCAATATGCTATTAAGCGATTCTCTGCTACCGGATCACATCAAAATAGACCGAGAACCGGGCGCAAACGCATCACCACAGACCGTCAGGATCGTCAGTTGCTGAGAGAGTCGTTAAGAAATTGAAAAAAAAAACATCTTCAGAGCTCGCTACTGAGTTGTCAGAACAAATTAAGAAATCAATTTCTGCTCTAACTACTCGTAGAAGACTTCAGGAAGCTGGTATGAAAGGCTGTAAAGCTAGGAAGAAGCCATGGCTCTCCGACAACAACAAAAAAGCTCGGTATAAATGGGCCTTAAAACACCGAACTTTCACCGCTGATGAGTGGTCAAATGTTGTGTGGTCAGACGAATCAAACTTTGGTGAATAAGTCAATTTAATAATAATAAAATTATATAAATTGGTTTAAAAACCAAACGCATAGATGAAGTTATTTTTTTTTCCGGAACTCAATATTATTCTCTTTATTGCAGATTTTTGGTACTGGTGTGACCTTTGTGCGTCGCCGGGTGGGCGAAGAATTTAAGCCAGAGTGTGTGATCCCAACCGTAAAACGCGGCGGCAGCATAATGGTCTGGGGTTGCATGACCGATTCTGGAGTTGGCGAATTGTTCATGTGTGAGGGCCGCATGGACTCTACTAAGTACATAAATGTACTAGAAACTGCGTTGCTGCCTTCATTCACGAAACTTTTCGGCGACACGAACATGGATGGTGTTAAATTCCAGCAGGATAACGCGCCATGCCACAAATCTGCCCGCACTATGACATGGTTTCGGGAAAATAATACAGAGCTTCTTGATTGGCCTGCCCAGTCGCCAGATCTAAACCCTATAGAACATTTATGGGGTTTGTTAAAGCGTAGAGTTAGGCGCCACACAATTAACAACAGATAAGATTTGAAACGCTACCTGCGCCTAGAATGGAACGCGATTACTGCTGAAGACTGTAAAAATCTTGTTAGCTCTTTACCAAAAAGAATTTCTGCCGTAATTAAGGCAAAGGATGGACCCACAAAATATTAATTTTCAATTAATAAATAAAAGTATAAAAAACGTTTTGTTTTATTTCTATTTGATACTCCTCATAAAACTGAAAGATGTCATGGGTGCTCAATACTTTTGGCCAAGGTGTGTATTATTGCAATTTTTGTAGGAATCTATTTCTTTTTACCCAAGGTATCAAACATTTGTCTATCATCATCATCATCATCATCACGTCAGCCGAAAGGCGTCCACTGCTGGACATAGGCGGCCAAGCATTGCCACTTCGACCGGTACTGTCCCGCATAAAAAAAATTGCCTATAAAAGTCATTATTTGGCGTGCGTCTCGAAAACTATTGATGATACATAAAATTATGTACTACATGTTTAGTACTTGCTCATAATTTTCATTACCCACAAAAAAGTCCGAGAGGCTATATGGCTCACTATTATGGTTAATGCACAGTAACCATTTTTTGTTCAAATTACTCAATCAAAACACGGTCTACCCGTGTTTTGAATGAGTTTTTTTTTGTTTGAGCGAAAGATGACATTCGTATCATAATATTAATCTTATCGAACTAAATAGTTTCATAATCAAGGTTGTTTATGTACAAGTAATTCCTCTTTAAAATAAATTATTCGAATCGGACCTTTCGTTTAGACCTTACGAGCTACGACGGATATAAAAATGCTGAAAGTAAGAAAAATTCCGCGGTGTGAGTGAACAGCCCGTCTACGCTTAGTCTATTAGTTACCTACACGTTTTATTTTTTTGTGGATTTACTAGTTTTAATCCAGGTAATACGTTCCGGTGGGATATTTTCCGACATCCATGTGGGCGAAGCCGCGGGCAAAAGTTTTAGATATTATAGGTACCAATAAGCAGTTCGCGAAATTCGGCTATAGATGCTACAACTGACCTGCGAGCCTGCTACCAATCCTCTCGACAGACAAAATAAAGATTTTCTTTAGATTGTAGGTACATATTATTATGTTAAAAATACAGAGGAGTGAATTTCCTCTGAGGTTGCTATGCAGCAAATAATTATCTCATGAGTGAGCTAAGTGTTGATGAGTTGCAGTAATAGAACAAATCTAGTTCGTCAGTAACTAATGTTAATAAATAAACGTGTTTACTGTTTATGATGACGAGTGTGCCCACAAGGGATTTACACTGCTGAAACAGCAATGTTTATAAATATAGCATCTATTCATTTCTAGCTAGCTACTGTATTGAATTAATAAGATCACGTAAAGTATTAATTAGCACATTATTTCAGCACTTCATTTGGTGATCAATCTTTTTATGACGCCTTAATTTTGTCACTACGTTAAGTGGAATCACAAACCGTAACAGGGAAATTAACTCATTGCGAGATTGTTGTCAGTCTGCCATAAGGCAGTTTGTATAACGTCGTTGTCGAATGCGCTGGTTAAAAAAGTTCGTGACGCATGCGCGGTTGTCGATAAAAAGGCGGGAAAACTTTGTTTACATTTTGATTTCTTTTTTATCTGTAGTGTGAAGTTCGTATTGAATTTCAATATTTTGAATATTTATTTGGAAAATGGAGTGGAGATTTTAGTGGAGTTCTGTGATATTACTAAAATAATATTAATGATAAATATCGTTGTTGTTGCATTTAACATAAATTATTTATAGGTGAGTACATATGATTATCCAGTTACTTTTCACCTTGTCTTTGCCGTGTCTCTGTTAAGACATACATAGGAAAATTTGCGGAAGTTTTAATTTACTGGCTTAGGTCAGAGTCAAAGTTCGGAGTCATCATTGTTTTCAAATAACATTAATATAATCTCGAATAAGAGAATGAAATCTATTGTTTTACTGTGTGATTAATCTACTTAAAAGGTAAAACAAAACCATTTTAATAATTGTGATTTTTTTATGTTTTTGATAAACTGATTTTAATTGTAGATGAAGCAAACTAACTTTAGGTCCTTGTAATGATTTTATTGACTAGTTAAGTTACGTACCTATTACCTACAGTAAAAATACCTGTGTTCCTGTATGTGTGTTCCTCGAATACGTGAATTAGTTGCAGGAAGAATTAATTGCAGGTTTAGTAACAACTGTATTCCGTAAGTGAAAATAACTTAGGCAAGGGTATTATGTCGAGCTGTTTTACGAACGAACACACTACGCCGCTACGAACCTACGCACTACGCTGCTACGAACCTACGCACTGAGCCGCCACGTAGCAGCGTGGATCGGATTACGGGAAAATTTTATAAAACATGCATTAGAAATGTATGATTCAAAAGTTTTGATCATTTAATAAATGTTCAGATTGTTATACGCATGTCATCACAATCGTAGAAAAAGGAAACTCACTGAGTGCCAATGGGAAATTCATTGTTTTGAATAAAGTCATTTGAAGTTAAAAAGTAATTTATCATTGATGTTGATGTGAAGTTATAATGAGTTTTTTTTAACTACTTACTGTGTGTTAAAACCCCTATAGTAAATAAGGTTAATAATTAGTAAAAGGCGCTATAAGCGATCATCTTTGTTTTTTTACTTAAATCGTAAGCATGAGGTCTGTCACATGATTGTCACCAACATTAATGTAACTGTTAACTTCATTAGTTTTGTAGGTAACTTGATTGAGTATCTGGATGATAGGTACTGCGTGCTTGTATGTTTTCGAAGGTACGAATACTCAAAGTACAGCGTGTTGCCTTTTTTAATATTGTTTACGTCTAAAGATGTTTTGTAAAGTCTCCTTCAATTTTAGGGTTCCGTACACAAACGTTGCCAACGGGACCCTATTACTAAGGCTTCGCTGTCCGTCCGTCTGACACAGGGCTGTATCTTTTGAACCTTAATACGTAGACACTTTTTTTTTTTTTTTGAGGGTGGGAAATCATCAAATAACTTCTCCCGCTCTGGGCGGAGCGGGAGCGTGTGTCAGACTCTTACTGACTAAAACCCACCCGTATTCCTTCTTGTTGCCTGTGTTGCGGGGGCCTCGGTGACCCATAAGTACCTTCCCGCGACCCCGGCAGGCATCGGCCCTAGTGGACCCCTACTATGTGCTGACGACATCTCTTTGAGGCGCGCGTGGAATACAACGCGCAATACGTAGACACTTGAAATTTTCACAGAGTGTGTACTACTTTGCCGCAAACATAACGCAAATAAACAAAATAAATTATAAAAATAAAATAAAGTAATAACTTTAAGGGGGTCCCGATACAAAAAACGCGTTCTTTTCGGCGTTTTTTTACTAAAGTATTAAACAAATATATATGTAGTGTTAAATATGGTACGGTGGTACGGAACATTGCCGTTCAGCCGCTTTTTTTCTATTCACAATCTTACTAAGTAGGAGTTTCAAACAAGTCATCAAGCATATCGTTGGCAGCGAATCTATTCAAAGACTTGAGCAACAAGATCAATCAATCGTACGTAGATACGACACTTTGGCAATGTAACTATATTAAAATATATATGTATAAAAATGTGTGTTTTATATGTATATAAATGTAAGTGTACTACTGAATGAATAAATTAATTAAAAAAAAAACTTATTTACTCATTTTTAATATTTAGATTTCAATGGACTAGAATACCAAACAGATTGTATGTACGTATGTATAAATAGTCTTTGTCTATACCTACTTGGTTCTCAGCACTCAACGAATACCATAATAGTCCTATGACTGTTACAAATACATGGTAAAATGCTTTTTGCAATTGTTGGTGAGAAAAAAAAATATACTAAGACAAGGTTTCGAGTATTGACGTTGATCCAATAGAGAAATTCGTTACACATGCACACATTCATTTGATAAAAGTCTGTGAAAAATACCGATAACCTGAGATTGTTCAACTATTCCATTATAAACACAATATCAGAACATCATGATATCAGATCTAGATCTGATCTGATTGCGATTAATTAATATTCTTACTTCCCTTGCCTTTGTCAGTAATTGAAACTGATTGTACTCAGCAAGTCTGTAGAGCTGAACATTTGATCTCAGTATTTTTTTTGTGATTTACTTGTAAATATGAGAAGGCGTTTTAGACCTAGGCGATGCTTGTAAGTTAATTAAATTATTAGATTCATTTTGATCAGTTCATGCCCAAATATGTTATTAAAATTACCATAAATGGCACTATACTCTTTTGCGGGAACTTTATAGATATTCAATAGATTTTTTAATTATGTTTTGACAACATGTCAAACATACTCCGAGAAATGCATGTTGCAATAAGGTTCTATAGTATATTTTATTAAAAATACTTTAGTTACGTTGTGTTTGTGCAGTGAGATGTTACCTATCCTTGTTGCAGTTCGAGAATGCTGAAGTTACCGAATCCGAAGAGATTCATTTACGGTCTCTTCCCTATACTGCAATGGTCGAGGACTTACGACGCAGCAGCGGGGGTAGGGGACTTAATAGCCGGTATCACGATCGCACTGACACTGGTACCGCAGTCAATCGCGTACGCCTCACTTGCCGGACTTGAACCTCAGGTACTGTATCTATCTAGTTCAGTTGACAAAATTTACGCTTGATTAGCAGTGGCATCAATCGTTCTACATGGACACGTAGTATCTACGTCAAAGGCCAAGGCAATCGTCGGATTTATGGAGGAAAACCATATACATATCGCAGGCGCGACAGGCATATTGCTGCCTGTCGCGCCCGCGATGTCGCACCAGTCTGCGGGACCCTTTATGTTTATACGTTTGAATAACGTTTCTATAGATGTAGATATGCAGTGTTTCTTGCGATCGAGGTAGTAAATGTGCAATGCAATTCAGCTGAACTACAGGAATATGATATTTAATTTGGATCATTTTACGTTAATTTCTTGAGGAAAATGAGTTGATGTTAATTTTTCCCTGAGATATTTCCTGTGGCCTTAAATTATTAATGACCTCTCCGGAAGATAGCGGATCCGGTCTTTTTCAATGTCACGGTTTATAAGAAACGAAAATATGTTCTGTGTTGTGGCGCGTAAAGTTGGTCGTTTGATATGAGTGCTAATTTGTATACAAACAAGAATTTCAGATATTTTTATTGCAGTTAGTTAAACACGGTGGTTGCGTTATATTGGATTTTGTAACTTCGCTTCGCGGTATTCTGTTATGAGGAAATGCCGCCGACATTCAGACATTTTTTGTTTTACAAAAAAGGGCAATCCATTCAATTTATAAATTAAGTCCCAGATACTACCCCAGAGAAAAATTTAAAGAGATTAATATAATGACTGTAGCTTCTCAGTATATTTATGAAAATCTTTTATACGCACATAAAAATATTAATTTGTTTAAAAAATACAGTGATATCCATAATGTAAATACTAGGAACCAACACTTTGTTGTTCCTACAACCAGGCTCAAAAAATAGGAGGTCGTTTAGATGCCAATGTATACGTTTTTATAATAAACTTCCTAGCCAGATTCAAGAACTAAGCCATAATAAATTCAAATGTTTTATAAAACAGAAACTATGCCTGAAAGCCTTTTATACTGTTAAAGATTATATTGAGGACAAAAAGGCTTGGGATTGAGCTGCTCCAATAAATTTACAGTGAATGTTGTTTTTTTACTCTTTTTATTTTGCTAGCTATTTATATTTTTTTATTCTATATAACATTTTATTACAATGACATGAATATTTACTTTGTAAAGTATTATATTATGTTAATTATTAGGAATGTGAGGACTATGTGGGTCATTGTTTGTTTTTTTTTTGTCTCTTAGTTAGTTTTAATGATGGTCTGGCAGTTTGAGTACTTTTGTTTTTGTTCGTTGAATCGTTGAGCTCCTTTAGTTCTGAGTTGAGCTGCACAACTACTGACAAATCGTGCACTGACTGGATAGGTCCATACAATCTGTGTGGTTCTTTCATCAAAAGACCATTTCAGACACCAATCGACAAGGTCTTCACATGATCTGACCAAGATAATGTCTGGACTTTAAAAGAGATTGTGACCTCTGAGTTTGTTTCGGCCTTTCTTCTCAGAGTAGTCAGATAGGAAACGCCGACCTCATCTAGTTTAAAAAAATATGTTTGACGTGTAAAAGTGTTTGTAAAAACCTACTTACAGAAATAAAATTATTTATCATTTATCTAACTTGCAAAAAAATATCTGATAATTGATCATCATAATTAATAAGTTGTAGCATCGTAGCAATTTGCTTATCAATGCATTAAGTAGGTAACAGCTATTTGAATAGACGGCAGTTTGACAGCGAATATGTTTCTGAGTTCACGCGTCATTGAATACCTACTGGTCAACATAAAGCTTTTACAATAATCTATTCAAACGTTACACAAGACAGCATTCACTGCGCTCGTATACTATGGCGGACCTTCATTCATTGATAGCATCCGCTGTTTTATAATGCAGCTACTGGCCAACTTATTGTCATATCGGTAAAGGAAAATACAAAGGCACACAATATAGGCTACATTAAAATGTTGAACGTAGACACGCAAAAGCAATCGAGCACTGAGTGATTTGCTGTGTAGTTCACTCTCTTATCAATTTTTAATATTTACAAAAATTGTGTATTGAAAAGTGTACCGTTTTACTAACAAAACACAGCACTTATTTTTACCCGACTGCGAGACGCATAGGAGGGTAATATGTTTATCAGCCTATGTATGTAGGTACATATGTATGTATGAATGTTTGTTCCTTTGTGTTGTGGAGCTCTAGAGATCAAATGCGTGGGCCGATTTTGATGATTCTTACGTCAATCGATTTGTCTTAATCTTGGGAGTGTCAGTATAGACATGACAAAAATCAAAGTTCAATATGGCGACAACCAGACGCCATATTATGAAAAAGATACAAATTAAAGTCGATGAAAAATGTGAAGTGGGATATCAATGAATAGGTCTTTGAAAATCATCTTAGGTTTTTCGAATATTTTTTCATTTTGAATGACCATTTCGGATCTTTAATGGTTTAAAGTTGGTTATCAACCGTTCTCACAGAAATTTCAAAAATTATAATAAAACTGTGATAAAGTTCTATATCGTATAATCGTATTTTAGGCCTTCTTAACGTGGAAAATAATTATTAAAAAGTTAAACTGCCCGAAAAGAGAACTTTAAAAAAGATGGAAAAAGATATACCTATTTTTATATCTAATAGTATACAAACAATCTCATGCAGTCGGAGGCAATAGGTCTTCTTAAATGAACTGTTTTAGATATTGGAATGGTCTGCGTTTAAATTAATTCACTAAACCGATGTTGAGTGATACAACAATAAGGATTTGTATTAGCTTGCCTTCGCCTAGACCTTAACATTAAACTGTCCACTTCTCTACACGTTTGTAGATGTCTTCGGCCTTGGCAGCTCCCTCTCAAGGGCTAGTACTTACTGCTAGCTCCAGCCATCGGTTGCGGTTCACTATCGATGAATATATGTATGTGGGTGGGAAGCAAATACTAAGGGTAGCACTGGTAACAGACCGGGATCGCCACTCAATGTGATAATAGCCAGAATATACTTATACATATATTTTTGGACGAGATTCCGAGGTCTTTTAAATTCTTTAAATCCATTCGAATAGTTTAAAATGCCAAACAAAAATAAACAAATGGATCATTTACTACTTGATCTAAAATTTTCAGAATCATAACTAATATTATAAATGCGAAAGTGAAAAATGTAAGACTCCGCTGTCTGTCACCAAGCTGTGTCTCATGAACCGTGATAGTTAGACAGTTGAAATTTTCACAGATGATGTATTTCTGTTGCCGCTTTAACAAAAAATACTAAAACACAGAATAAAATAAATAATTATGGGGGCTCCCATACAACAAACATGATTTTTGACCATGACCTGGGTTAGGATATAGGATACTTTTTTATCTCGGTAGTACGTTCCTGTGAGATAATTTCCGAATTCCACGCGGGCGAAGCCGCGGGCAATAGCTAGTAAATAATAACAACAACAGGATCTGTTGAGGCATCTCATAATATGTTGAATAGCGTATCAATGTGCGTTTGACATTTTAGATTTCGACATTTAATTATTCAAAATTAAATGTTACTGTCTCCTCCAACAACATAAAACGAATTTGTGGGAATTATCCTGCTCTGTTGCTAGTCTGAAGTCATGCATAATTTGATAATAATGACTATGACCCTAGGTATATTAAGGCGCAGATATATGATTTTAGTGACTTTTAAATCTGTTATTACGCCTTCATATAATGTAAGTAAGTTATGCAAACAAATTAATGCGAAACTAGAACGCATACACATCAATTCTGTATGGGAATATTTAAGTTGTATAGGAAAATACTATATGAAATAAATTCAAGAAGTAATGTCTACCCAAAAGCATAAAAAACGATATTACTTTCAAACTACTTAACGTTTTTTCGTTGTTTTACTATCTTTAATTCTATCTGTTTTTTTTTCAAATATTCAAATATTCGTTATTATAAATAAATATTCCCAAAGAAACCAAACGGCGCCGCGGCGTCAGCGCGAGTGCGTGACGCAAATTTGGATGACCAAGGTCAACGGCGACTACCCGAACCTTAAGAAAACTTTCGAAAACTATGCTTAATTTCAAAATAGTTTGAATTGTTATGTAGGTGGTGTCAACGTGAACTTAATCTTAAAATTATAAGTACATGCAAAGGGCACGGCCTTATTGGATATTAATATTTAAATTCCAAGCTGTGGGTGGTTTCATTGTGAGCGAGTAGACTTCAACAGTTTTGCCTGTTAAATATTTCTTTATATATTTTCTTTATAATTACACAACATAATACGTGTATGTGTAATCGAAGCTAATGTAAAAGTTTTGTTATTACGCCTGTAGGAAATGGATACTTTGGCCTACCTACTCAATTCCCTGAAGTAATCTTCTGTACGTTTCAGAGATTAATTACCACTTGACGCGAAATAAGTAGGTATCTCGTAATTTATGATTCACAGAAATGTGTATGTTATTGTACTTAGATATTTATAATAATGTTGTAGGTAGGTACTTATGTATAGATAGTAAAATAATCAGATAACATATGTTGGGGAAAATTGAGAAACATTAGAATCGCTAAATTCGAAGTTTATTCCTGCAGATTAACGATAATAATATTTTATTTGAATCACACAATGTGTATTATTAATCTAGTAGCTTACCTCGAGCATTTCCCTTATTTAACAGGAAATAAATTCGTTAGTAATATGCATAGATATTTAAGATAAAGATTTAATGTCTTTGGCGATAGACCACCTACTGTTACTAAGGGCGCGTACACATAGAACGTCCGATTTTACAGGAGCCTTTTTAACTGATCCTTCACTACTGGATGTAATATTCACACAGCAGTTCAGTGTATCGCCTACTTTCTACGAGGATAGATACGGAATACTGTCATGTGTGTGAACTGGCTCATACAACTACATACGCTAATACCATATACGTTTAAACGGACCTGTAAAACGGATTGCTGCTTATTTTGTCGGATCGGTATTTTTTACTGGATCCAGAATACAGTATTCTGTATGTAGTATCTACACACATCAAAAGAGTCTCGAGATCAAGGTATTTTTTAATGTAATTATTTTATTGTCCTATTGAAATTAAATAAAAATGTATTTTTAGACTGATTAAATAAAATGTTTTCATATGTGTAGATCGCTGAAGCAATCTCAGCTTTTGAGCATAATAAAGTTTTTTTGCGATTTTTGCTTATGCTGGATTTTTTACCTTAATTAATCCTGACATTAAAATGTGCTAAAAACATAAAAAATAAAGTTTTTTGAGGGTATTTATTTTGTAAAATAAACAATTAGTAGTCTGTATTTTCGCCGTTAACGCGTATAACACAATCGCAGAGATACTCAGTATGAGTTCATGCAGATCACGTTGCGGATTGGCCGCCCACGTACGTTGTAACAGGCGAAAAGATTTTCGGTGTGTGTACGGCATCCATATTTGGCAGAGCTCTTCTTTGAAGTATATCCCATGCGTGGTCAATGGGATTCAAGATTAACGATTGAGCAGGCCATGGTAGGACGTTGATCTTTACGGCAAGTGTGTTTGCAACGACTCTGGCAGTGTGTGGACGTGCATTATCATGCATAAACAGAAATGAAGCACCAAATTAGGTCCGCAAAGAAATGACAACATCTGATACAATCATTTCAGCCTAAATCTGTACATTGAGATTGCTTCTGATCCAAATCAGTTCGATTCTTCCGCCGATCCAAATATCCGTCCATATCATGATTGTTCCACCACTGTATGTATGGACTTTCTGGCATGATTTTAAACGTTCTTGGCAACCAGGGGTCCTCCGATACCGTGTATGTCTAGTATCTGACCCCACACCAACGTTAGGATCGTCAGAAAAACACACAAAACGCCACTCTTCTGCTCAATTTCTGTGTTCACGAGCCCATTGTAAACGGGCTTTACGATTGCGGTGGTACACGTAGCGGCTTTCAGGAACGGAGATTGACTTCATGCGAGTGATTTCTTAAGATTTGATCGCTTATTAACATCCCTGAAGAGCTATGAAGCCTCGTAACCAACATCATCGCGGTCATTCATTGTACAATTTCGTCGAGCAGTAATTTGTATGTAACGATCTTTTCTGCGTGTGGTGGTGCAAGCTCATCGTCTATGTCACTGCTATGCTGCCAGTGAAGTGCTGTCCAAAACTTGTCGAAAGTCGACTTATAACACTCTGCGTAGTGCTTAGAGCGATTGCCACAGCACATTGCCGAGAACCAGCTTCCAACATTCTCGCGGCTCTGATAAATTTCTTCTCGGGTCGAATGACGTCTTCTCTACATAATAACGTTCTTTTTCACTAGAAAGTATCCAAAAGAGTTACAAAAAATATAATTAAAAACCGGCCAAGTGCGAATCGGAGCACGCACAATGAAGGGTTTCGTAGTGGGGTTTGGGTGAAGTTATCTCAAAAACAAACATAGATTACATTGTATATGAAAAACATGTTCTCCCATATAACGATGACGTCACGGTCAATTCTCCAACTGCAAATGTAAGTTGATCGACTATTACTAGAACTTGTAAAGCCTACTTAGATGTGATAGTTTTCCTTTTAACCTTTTGACCACCACAGTCATGTAAGTATCGATGACAGAGCAAAATGTGCCCAGCACGCCACGGTCACGACTACATGTCAGATTTTAAGGAATAAGTCGTAGCTTGACGTTGAGGGCACGTCTTTTCTTTTTTTCGTGGCGGTCAATAGGTTAATTTCGTTATACTACAGCCACGAATTTTTCACATATCCAAAAACAACCATTTAGCTGCACTTAACTCTTACCGCGATATATTTTTTAAACTTTTTTTACTCCACACCATGGGATAGACGAGAAAAAAAATATCATTCCATTTTACGTGTAAAGGAGATAAATTTTTTTTCAAGATTTTACGAGTATTTTACCACTTCGTCGTCGTGATTAACATGTATATCCATGCCAAATTACAGCTTTCTAGTACTAAAAGTCTCTGAGCTAAGCCGGGGACAGACTGACAGGCAGACAGACAGACAGACAGACAGACGGACATGGATAAACTATAAGGGTTCCTTGTTGACTGTGAAACCCTAAAAACCAGATTTTTTGTAACTAGCAAAAACGTACTTGATCCCTTTTGATGTATGTATATTAATTTAATTACACAATCGAATTCATTAATTTAAAATATTTGGTCAAACATGTCGGGCTTGGATGATTGTCTTGATGAAACAATAATAACTGAAAGGACATATGTTTAAGTTACCTTCAGAATAATAAACATCTGTAGCAACGATTCGTGCCATTTTATATAAAACAATTTTATCACTGCATCTCTCGTCGGCGATTTATATTTGAAGATGCACTAATCAAGATTTTGTGATTGTACTCAGAATCTTGATAACAATTGAACAACCGTTTTAGATCGAATTTTCGATTGGGCGCAACCTTTTATATGTGACTTGTCTGTCTTTGACTTTTTGACTGCATGACTTAAAATTCTCATCCTTAGCATCACTTTTACCACCTGTCAATTGCTTTACACCAAAATTTTCTCTAAATCCAATTATAATTATAAAAATAGCTTCAATTAAAATAGATTGAGGTTAAACAACCAGCTCTAGATTAAATTAGAGCAACCATTGTTATGTTAGCAGAAGCGCTTTCCACAGATAATGATATTTATTTTTGTCACCCTATGTAAAATTTTTACATTTATATCTGTATTTTTTTTGGTGTACATAATAAAGAGTATTCGAGACTATTCTAATATATTTTAATCCGATTCATAGTTTTTCATTTATTTTTCAGTATGGCCTGTACTCGTCTTTCATGGGCCCATTCATGTACGCCATTATGGGTACCAGTCCACAGGTGAACCTCGGACCGTCGGCTTTGATATCTCTCCTCACATTTACATACACAAATGGTACCAATCCTGACTTTGCCATACTTCTGTGTTTCATGGCTGGTATCGTTCAACTTGTGGCCGGTATAGCACAACTTGGTAAGAGCTCTTTTGTTGTTTATTTC
Organism: Atethmia centrago; assembly: GCA_905333075.3. NCBI lineage: Eukaryota > Metazoa > Arthropoda > Insecta > Lepidoptera > Noctuidae > Atethmia > Atethmia centrago. The sequence goes on along the minus strand of HG995373.1, from coordinate 20,960,617 downwards.
ATACATACACAAACTCAATTCTTTTCCCATGGGAGTAGGCAGATACTTTAGAACGCCACCTGCTACGCTCCTTACATACACCAGTTGTTTCTTTTACGTTCATACATCTGGTCATATACGCAAGCCGGTAGTGAGTACTATATACCCACGTGACCTTTCTGAAGAACATCACCAATTAGGTCACTATATGACCTCCTAGGGCGTCCCCTTCCGGCGTTTTAGTCACCTCTGTCTTGTACCTTTTGTTAGTCGCCGTTCATTCATCCTCTCAACATGACCAAACCATCTAAGTATATTTCTTTGATACTCAATATTAGCAACTTTTAAGGATTGTTGTTGAAATACAGTTTAATGTGTAGGTAATAGAGTTGAATATCCATAAAGAAAAAAATCTTTGTCTAGAATGCTAGAATACGAGGGTGAAATTAGATGCAGTTTTAGATCTGCATCTAAATTAGAGTATTCGGCTTTTACGGGCTTAGGCCCGTAAAACCCGAAAGTTGGGAATTTTGATTTGAAAATATTTTTTTGAGAATGAAATAAATCACTGGCTATCATTAACTTTATGAATACTATAAGTTATAAACCATACGTTTGAAGAAACTGTTGACTGCTTAATTAATAAAAATATATCCTTTAATTCTAGGTTTCCTAGTGGAATTCATATCGCTGCCAGTGGTGTCAGGGTTCACGTCAGCCGCGGCGCTAACGATAGCGTCGTCACAAGTCAAAGGGCTGCTCGGTCTGCGGTACAGCGCTGATACGTTTGTGTCAACCTGGGCGAACTTCTTCAAGCATGTGAAGGAGACGCGCCTGGCTGACAGCATGCTCAGTCTGGGGTGTTGCGTCGTGCTCACAGGAATGAAGGTTGGTACTTAATGTTATGTATATTTAAGGGCCAGTTTTTAAATCTTTAGATACCTTTTATCTACAGAGATTATACGTCTGTCGGTTTGACATATTTTCTGTAGAGAAGCAGTCAAACTTTCATATTTATTCTTCAGATAAAAGTTATCTGAAAGTCTTTGAAGTTATTTTGGTGTGCAATAAAGCACATAGACAAATCGACCCGAATCCTAGAAATATTGTTTTGACAATTTTTCCTTACAAAACTGACAGATGTCAATTTTATTCCACGGATAAAAGTTATTTGACGTTGGGTAAAATCAGGCCTATGACTATTTTCGTCGAAGGATTACTAGTATTTTCTTTGTACTGAAATTAATGAACCTACGCGTTATAGTGAGACACACTTTAAGATTAAAATCAAATTTCAACTAGAAGTTAAACAAACTATTCAACATGACACGACATCACAAATAAAATAACAATAAATTGCTGAAACAATCCTTCCGACCGAAGACTTCTATAAATGTTAACCTTTTTGTGGCAGAAAACAAATATTTTATTACTTGTAGCAGTTGTAACGCGAAAGCTAACATTTGTAGACGGTCGCCTAACTAAATGTATCCTCTTGTGTGACCCGACAACATGTTTACAAGACTCTGTCGTGTCAGTTACGAAGTTTTCTGTGTTCTAGATCTATTGATTGAATACAGACCTTTTTATGGATGTTTCTTATTTTTTCTGCGTATGTTTTAAAGACGGATGCAGATTTATACTCTTCTTTATTTGAATTTCCTCTTTTCTTTTCTGATGATGATTTGTGAAAAGATTAAAGTTGAAGTTCTTCTGACTGAAGATTGTTTTTCTTCTCTTGTGTACTCAACGTACTGATGATGACAAGATTTGCCAGACAGCAATGTTACTAGAGATACTAGCAACCCTGGGTGGGCTAGACGAACCTTCTTAAAGTACCTACCGGCAAACGCAGGGGCTCTTTTGATCGCCCTTATAAATTAATAAGTCAATCAGACAGTCTAGCTAGAGCCTTTATAGAGGCTAATTTTCACTTTCTCTGAAAGCTAGGAGCTTAAACATTCAGTTTAAGAAGTAATCATTAAGCTCTTAATCCTTAAAGCTGATAAGGACTATAATTCAAGCATTATGAATTCCCAACTAAGTCCCAAATGCCTCCTAATTACAGTTTACATAGTTCGGAACATATATTATGAGATATTACGTGAGCTCACTCGCTTACGACAAGTTGGACTGTTTATTTGTTAATTTCGTCGATAATTCAATACGACACGTTCCGTCGCGGTGAGCGAGGATTGGCCGACGACGGAGCCGCAACTTGCCAAACTCCGTTACAAAGTAAATACTAAGTCTGATTGTCGTCTCGGCACATACACGGCTTACTAGAAACAGAATTGGGATAGCATCCCTTGTTACTGGTTATTTGATCTGTTAGATATTGGTGCGGAATATAAATCGTTTTAAATTTAACGGAGATTATCTGCATTCGTGAAATTCAATGTCATAAAAGTTATATAGTGAAAATAAAATTTATACAAGGTGTATGGAAACTTGACGTGTGAACTGTTACCATGAATTCAGTACATAATTCAAGAACCTTGAAATTTTTCGTCTGGTAGGTGATTTAACGCTGCATCAAAGAAATTCAGCCACATTTATGCAAAAAGTCATGGAAAATTTCGACAAAAGATTGCGTGTGTGCCAGCTAACCACACAAAACCCTAGCCTATGTACTTTATGATTCAATAGAGAAATTATAATAAAAGAAAATTAAGTGTGTTTTCTATTTAATACAAATCTTGCGTGAATTTTGCTTTATGGAGAAAACAACTACACATGCTTATGTCCGTGCTACGCCACGTGCTACGAACGCACATTCCCATAAAGACAATATTTTTATATTTATTAGGTAATACCAACCCGCACTGGGCTCGCGTGGTGGATTAAGACCCATTCCCTCTCACAGAGCGGAGGCCTGTGTCCCAGCAGTGGGAACATTATAGGCTGATTATGTAGGTAATATTTATTGATTTATATTGATAGTATTCAAAGCTGTTACTAACACAGTAGCAATAATCTTTGTTTACTTATGTGTGGCTCTTTTATATCGATGCAAATATCTAGGAATAATAATATCTTGAAACCAGTAAGAACATCTGCCGAGTATTTGCATAAGAATTAACTGCACAATTTGTTTGACATAGTCACAATGAACAATACTGCACGTGAATGTGTTGACGATTCCATTAGTATTGTTCTATACCATTCAGCTGCTATTCACAGATAAAATAAGCACTACTAAGTAATGCTACTATATAACTAGATTATTATGAAAACTATACAGGGTGAAATTGAATTCATGGGCACCCTCTTAAACAGCCAGAACAGCCGATGGTTTTTTTCACGATTTCAGGTTTTGTCCGTCTTCGAAGCAGTAATGCTCGCGAAGGAGGCGGCGGGATGATTGAGGGAAAGGCAAATTTCGCGCCGTCTCACCCTTAGCCGCCACAGGAGACGCTCTGGGCGTCGGAAATCCCGGGCGGATTTCCGGCCTCCGTAGGCGCGGGCTTGCGGACGATGAGCAATGGGTAGCTCATCGTCCGGTAAGGACCAGGCCCGGGTCGACGGCGCATTGTGTTCCACGCGCGCCTCAAAGAGGATGTCGTCAGCACAAGTGTAGGGGTCGACTAGGGCCGATGCCTGCCGGGGTCGCGGGATGGTACAAAAGGGTTACCGAGGCACCTGGCAACACAGGCAACGGAAGGGACACGGGTGGTTTTAGTCAGAGCGGGAGAAGTTATTTGATAACTACCCACCCAAAAAAAAAAAGAGTACCTATACCATGAATTCAATTTCACCCTGTAGACAGTAGGTATAATACAGAGAGCACGGAATCACCGCGCCGGCAGCGTCTAGAGACGACAGTAGGTAACTACTAATAAATTTCGTGGCGACGAAAGGGCGTTGAGCGCATAACTTCTGTCACGGACCGCCTTCAAAGCCGTCAGTTTCTATACGTCATTAGGTGCCGCGGCCGCCGAGGCTTCTCCGTGCTCTGTGAAGTATAATGACATGACAGTAACGACTTAGATAGATGGACACATAATTCAGGAACATTATTTTCTTTTTAGGGTTCCGTATGTCCAAATGAAAAAACGGAACGTGACTGTCTGTTCGTCTGTCACAGCCGATTTGCTCCAAATCTACTGGAGCGATTAAGTTTACATTTGGTACACATATGAATTTCTGTGACCCAAACACGGACGTGTAACGTAAATAAATGAATTTTGAATATGAAGGGTCACTTTAGGGAGGAAAATTAGAAAAGTTAAAAAGTTTTGCAGACTTTACCCTGTGACATATCAAATGAAAGGGCTTGTTGTGGGGGACTCAAATATATAATTTTATAATTTTAAAATAAATAGTTTTAAAGTTATTGAAGAAAATAGATGATAATTTGCCATTCCCCCCTTATCTCCAAAACTGCTAAGCCTAAAATGTTGAAAAAATGTAGAAAATAGTTCTTTACTTACAGATTACAGAAAAACCTATAATAAGTCTATGTCTTAAAATGACATGGCAAAACTCCCAATATTGTGCGTAAAAACTTACATTTTCAGTTGAAATGTATGGGAGAACATGTTTTTCAACTAAGGTAAGTAGATTAAGTAGGTAAGTAAGTAAAGAAATATGTTTGTTCTTAGGATAAATTCATCCCAAATATGGAACCCTTCACTGTGCGTGGTCAAACACGCACTTGGCCGTTTTTTTTTGACGTATCTTTCATTAAAAGTCTCCCTGCGTTTATTTAAAGATGCACCTTCGTGTTTGCTTGTTTTAATTCCTTTTAAAGGATTAAAAGGAATGAAAACAAGCAACTAAAATTGATTCACTGACTTCTGTCAGTGAATCAATTTTAGTTACGTAGAATAATAGGTAGTACTTCCCTACCGTATTTGAATAATAGGTATCGATACTGAGTTCGCTTTCCCTACAACTTGTCAAGGCCAGACGATGTTGCGATATACATTTATACAACGAGATAAAGTGACAATAGTACGGTTATCTAATTGAACGTTGGAAGGACTGTGCAAATTAAAATGGGCAGCTAGAAATTGTATGGCTTTAGTTAGTTTGATATTACGAAATACTGTAGTATTTCGTAATATCCAGTATACTTACTGGAATCTATTATATCTAGGTATATCTATTATAAAGTATTTATTTCTCGAGGGTAATTAAATCGATTTAACCAATAACTTACTCCTTGAAGTTGGTTCATTTTGACGGGTCACTTCAGGCAAAGTTAAGAAAAATATTTTACTAGGATATTTTCCAAATATCCGAGCTTTTAAAAGTATTGTTATAAATACTAAGAAGGATCCCTGCACATCATTTCGACGCTAAGTTTTTTTTTATCTACTCGCAATAGAGAAAGAAAAGTGTTTTTTTTTCTAACCACTATAATTCTGAGAGAATCGTTTGAAAGTCGTCGTAGTAGATAACCTGGCAGATTCATTCGTGCAAATAAAACCAATAAACTTTTATCATAGTTAATTACGAAAAAGGCAGACTTTTATTTTATTATTTTGGGCAAAAGAGAAACTTCTGCGGAAGATGGACCAACGGCTGATTAAATAAATCCCTTCTAACTTTGCACTAACTCACCTAAGTCTTCCTATTAACAACAAGGGAACTATTAAATCCATGATACGACTGCACAAGTTGTATCTTAATTCACTGTTGCTTATTTAAAGGCGTTCATAAATAAATCAATAATTCGTAACTGTTCGAATTTGAATCAAATTAAATCAAAGTCAGATGCAAACATGATTTATTTAAGCTTGGTTGTAACTTACGTACACAGCCGAAATCTTCTATCGACTGAGATTAATACATAATTTACTTTAGACATACTCCGACCGATGTGCCTAAAGTTTACTTTGGAACTAATTTTCACAGCTGCCAGAGGTTACTCCGTAGTAGGTAATCTTGTAACATAGTTTGGGATATAAAATAGACCTTCAATAATAAGCTTCTCCTTGAGGTAATCGATATCTTACTTAAATTATATGCCTACATCACGCGACAATCCGATCAATTTGGGAATAATACCATGTTGTGTTACATACATACGTACATAATACTATCCAAATTATGTTATCAATCAGGTATGATTCTGTAAAGCCAAGGACGTTACAAACTTATTTAAATTCAATAACCTATAACTGTTACTCGTATGAATTCTCATAGTTGCACTCCAAACTAGCCTAAAGTTTACTTATAACTAATTTTCACACCTGCCAGAGGTTAGTTAATCCATAGTAGGTAATCTTGTAACACAGTTTGGGATATAAAATAGAGCTTCAATATTAGGCCTCTCCGTAGTCGGGCCATAAGTTCCGTCACATGGGTAAAATTTCGAATTTAGAATGCAAGCCGAGAAAAATAAAATAGCTCACCATCCGGCAAGCACCAGGCCCGGGTCGACGGCGCACAGTGGAACGAATGTATGGGAGCGGTTGGACGTAGACATGTCCGAAAAATAAGAGTAAAATTATGCCAAACTAATGATGCCATCTTATTCGATTACTTAATGCCTTCATAAATTGTGGTGATGAATTTCTTCATAACTCCCATATTTCGGGAGTAATTTGAGAAAATGTGAAATTTTACTATGAAAATGAGTGTATCGAGCTCTCTCCCTCCTGATTCCGGGCTTGTTTCAAGTAGCGGTCTCTAATATCGTAATGCTATTACTAAGAGCTATATTTAATACTAAGACACATAGTGCGCCAAATGTGCACTTTCTGGGATAAAAGGAAATGAAAATTTAAAAAAAAAAACGTTTTTTCCCCATTTGTATTTACTTTAAACCGCAGACAGACTTATTAAGAGGTCTATAAATATATTATATTGTTAGAGGAATTAGACTAGGGGGCGGGGCCTAGTATCGCGTCATCGTGACGTAGGATCACGTGAGCGGTGGGGCGAGCGATGCACCGGTAGCAGATCGAAGCAACCGACGGCCCTTCACTTTTGCGGTGGCTTTCGGACGGGACGGACGTATTAGTTGTAGATAGATAGTGATTAGTTTTCTTTAAAATAAAAATCGGTTTTGTTATTAATATTTCTTTTTTAAAATTAACTCCACTTCTGATTTAGAATATCAGAAGTGGGATAAAACACGACGCCTTGCTCGCTGTCGCTTCCTGTTTAGTAGTGAACTATAAAAAAAATAAAAAAAAGAATTGCATTTGTGTTTCTAATTGTAAATTCTAACCGCTATTTTGTTCAAATATTTTAGTGTTGTGTTCTCTTCTCAATATTTGATTTTATAATGTCGGGACGTTCTTCGGGATCGAACAAAGGAGCTGACAGCTCGCATAAACATCGTAGCAGGTCACGCAAAGTTTGCGATCGTAGTTCTTCTAGGCGGCGATGTCGCCATGACTCGCGTAAAGACCGCGATAGCTGCCGTAATCAAGCACTTGATACAATTCTTGTTAGATTGAATGCGATTGAGAGTAGACCTACTACCTTTGTATCTATATCCGAACCGTCACGTCCAGGGCGTGAATGCTATATTCCGCCGTTGCCGGTAGCAACAAGCAAAGCCACTGCGTCGGTTGAACCGGTTTGCGGAACGACGAATAAAATCGTGAGCGCGTTAACGTCGATAATACAAGCAAAATCTAGTCGCTATTACATCTCAAATTTCGATCCTAGTATTCGCGATTTCGATGTTTGGTGTGCGGAAGTAGACAGAGGTTGTGAGCTTAATGGTTGGGACGACCGCGAATGCCTGTCACGTATCGGTGGTTGCCTTAGGGGCGATGCGCCTACCTGGTTGAACGATTGGGTCTCCAATGACCGCACATGGTCAAATTTTAAATTAGAGTTCCGATCACTGTGCCCGCCGAGCGTCGACATCGCGAATATTTTATTCGATGTTATGAATACAAACTCCGATAGTTTTACTTAGTACGCCGAATACGCACGTAAGTCAGTGCTACGTTTGAATATTGTAAAAGGGTTATCGGATAACCTGAAAACGGCTATTATTATTCGTGACGTTACAGATCCGCAGGTAAAAGCTGCTGCATCTAATGCTAAATTGCAACATACTGAATTAGTAGAATTTCTATCCGTATATACAAAACCTAAAAGGGATTTTCAAAATACCCGTAACCACGTTCGTGCGACGAATGTAGGTCAATCTAATTCCCGTAAACACAAGCCTTCGAAACCGAATATTAAGTGTAGTAAGTAAGTATTGGGCATGCGAAGTCGGAATGTTCAAAAAGACAAAAGATGGACTGTAAGTCGGTTGAAGCGTCTGTAAATTCAAATACAACCCACTTATCGTGTACCTACTGTAGCAAGGTAGGACATACTGCTGATAGGTGTTTCGTTAAACAACGCGTTGAATCCAAGGGTCAGCAAACCAGTAATGTAAATTTTTGTCTAACGACACCTGCTGCAGCAACACAATGACGGCGGTAATTGATAAAGTACCTGTAGACGTTTTAATCGATAGCGTTCCGATGTTTCGTTAATTTCTGATTCAGTACTCAAACATCTCACTTGTAAAAAGGTTCCCACGTATCGGTTAATGCGTGGTATAGGTAGCCAAGAAATAGAATCCACTAGTTATGTGACGACAATTGTTTAGTTCCCTGAGATATGCGTAGAGGTGGAACTATTCGTCGTGTCTTCAGATTGTATTAGCGCACCAGTATTGTTAGGCACAGACGTCTTAAATCGTAAGAGGGTTTTCCATTAATTAAAAAAAAATGCACATTCTTAAAGACGGAATATGAGTATTTAGGCTCATAAGTCAAGGTCAGGTACGACCGAGCCCTAGGAAGGTAGACGCTTTGGCAAGGTCACCAAAACCTGAGGATGTTAGGAAAGTGCGGCAGTTTTTGGGTCTAGCTGGTTATTTTAGGCGATACATTTCTAAATACGCAATTAAGACCGCTTGCATTGCTTAGCTTACAAAAAGGGACAACCGTTTATCTGGGGCAAAGAACAAGACGCGGCGCGTGATAAAATCATTAATTGTTTAACAGAAGAACCTGTGCTTGTGTTATTTGACCCAAAGCTACTTCATACTGATGCCAGTGCTATCGGTTATGGCGCGGTTTTGCTGCAAGAGCATGAAGGTAAACGGAAGTGTATCGTCAGTTATTTTAGTAGAGCAACTCATGGCGCTGAGTCTCGGTACCATAGCTACGAGGTTGAGACTTTGGCCATAGTGAAAGCATTTCAATACTTTCGTCACTGTCTAATTGGCATCAACTTTAGAATAGTGACGGATTGTAATTCGCTGAAATCAACCGAATGTAAGAAAGACCTTGTTCCACGAGTGGCTCGATGGAGGGGTCTACATGCAAGACTTCCGTTTCACCATCGAATACCGAAAGGGTGTTCTAATGCAGCATGCCGACTTCCTAAGTCGGAACCCGATTAACGTGTCACACATTCGCGATTATTGATTGGAGTCGAAGCCACCACACCTGTTCTGAGGGGCCCCTATAAGGTCATCCAGCAGTTCCCTCACCACCGCTATGAGTTGGTGCTCCTTGCGGGATCCTATGGCAAGAGGACGCAGGCAGCTGTGGAACACATGGTTCTGTGTCGTGGAGAATGGTCGCCGGATACGTGTGCAGCGTTCTTTACGGGTGGTGATTCATTTAATAGCCACGTGCGCTTGCTTTATGGCAGCTACCTATGGCGTGTGCTGTGTTGTTGTAATAGCCACGTGCGCTTGCCTTATGGCAGCTACCTATGGCGTGTGCTGTGTTGTTGTAATAGCCACGTGCGCTTGCCTTATGGCAGCTACCTATGGCGTGTGCTGTGTTGTTGTAAGAGCCACGTGCGCTTGCCTTATGGCAGCTACCTATGGCGTGTGCTGTGTTGTTGTAAGAGCCACGTGCGCTTGCCTTATGGCAGCTACCTATGGCGTGTGCTGTGTTGTTGTAAGAGCCACGTGCGCTTGCCTTATGGCAGCTACCTATGGCGTGTGCTGTGTTGTTGTAAGAGCCACGTGCGCTTGCCTTATGGCAGCTACCTATGGCGTGTGCTGTGTTGTTGTAAGAGCCACGTGCGCTTGCCTTATGGCAGCTACCTATGGCGTGTGCTGTGTTGTTGTAAGAGCCACGTGCGCTTGCCATATGACAGCTACCTATGGCGTGTGCTTTGTGTAAACTTCAGAAGCAACGCGCGCGTGCCTTATGGCCGCTACCTATGGCGTGTGTATCATCTATTTATCAAGGGATGCGTATCTTTCAGCCACACGCGCGAGCTTACGCCGCAACCTATGGTGTGTGCTGACAGCTTACGATTGTCTGGCTTGTTTCTCTTAGATAATTTTTGTCATGTGACTATTAGATGACAATGGTTATGCGCTGGTCGCGAATGTATGAGTGCACGCTTACATTTGTGACACGGAGCTGACAATTGTTATAGAAGTCTAGATAACTAGACTGGATCAAAATTACAACAGTGCTGTTTTACAGATAACGGCAATCCTGGTGACTTCCAAGATTGCGGGGAGCCATCCACCCAAGATCAGGCGGTCGAGGACGCCTCGCCATCAGGAGAGGCCGTGTTAGAGGAATTAGACTAGGGGGCGGGGCCTAGTATCGCGTCATCGTGACGTAGGATCACGTGAGCGGTGGGGCGAGCGATGCACCGGTAGCAGATCGAAGCAACCGACGGCCCTTCACTTTTGCGGTGGCTTTCGGACGGGACGGACGTATTAGTTGTAGATAGATAGTGATTAGTTTTCTTTAAAATAAAAATCGGTTTTGTTATTAATATTTCTTTTTTAAAATTAACTCCACTTCTGATTTAGAATAATATATATACAGAAATATATATTAACAAAAATATTCACAAGAACTGATGAGAGTATGACTTTTAAGTAAGTTGATAATAAATTACCTAGTTTCATTAAAAGTACAATAAATAATTAAGATGTAAGCTCTAATTTACTAAGTTACACATTTTAAAACAATAACATCATTTAATTATCTTCGTCATCATCATCATCATCAATTAATTCAAATTCAGAATCGATGTCCGCTAAATCATTTATGTTAACAAATTCGATATCACTTTTCTCAGAATCCGTAAGCTCATAAAATTCCTTAAAAGAAGATTTTTTTACAAACTTATTTCCTTTTGGACGGATACTTGTAACAAGTGGATCAGAAGACAGTAAAAGATTGTGCATAATATCTTCATTGCATGAGATACTGCTATGCTTTCGAGAATGCCCCTCTCTATATTTTCTAAAATCTTTATTTCTAGCCTCAGATGCCTCTTCGGATAGAAAACCAATGGGCACAATTGACATGTTCTGAACTATGTCTGGCCCATGCATTAAAATTTTATGAAGTGAAGAAGGCATATAATACCATGGGTATAACTCCACGTAAAGCTTAGCAGTATCAAAGCAGAACTCTCGGAATTTAGTTACGTTGATCTTCTCTCCTGATGAAATACACTGCAAGATCACACAGATTTTTCTTAAAAGCATAGCATCTATTCCGGTCAGTTCAGCAGATTTAGTGTAGTTTTCAAAAAATCTCCTTGCCGAGTTGCCATTGTTGGTGGATCCACTGCCTTGTTTCACAACATCGAGAAGTAAGCCCGTTTCTCTTCTTACAGCCTCTTGAACTCTTTTCTTCCTGTCATCAACTTGCCTTTTTGCTATATCACCCCTTACTTGCCATGATTTTATGTCTAATTTGTAGGAAATGTGTAATAAGCATTCCATTGAGCGAATCCAAGCGTGAAGGGTGCTTAAGCTATATTTATACATGTCCTCGTTTGCGTGTTTATCTTTGATTAACTCTAAATTATTCATTTCTTTAGGACAAGCCTTGCATATGTCACACACTGAAGCTGCTGTATTGGATATAATGGAATGAATTTTACCATCAATCATTGTCAACAGCAGTTGGTGTTTGACACTAATTCCATCAGTGATGGTGGATGGAGTTAAGGCTTCAATCTCTGCTTCGATTTCAGCCATCTCTCTCTGCACATTTTCTTTGGTTTCCTTTATAAACTTAAACAATATTGGCCGGCAAAATGAAGTGGAAGATGGTCGCTCGTTTTCCCAAATTGTTACACCTTTTGAGACGAGCCGCAGTGGTACAAGACTAATCATAAAATTACTAGCAAGATCGATTTGCTCATCTTCACTCGTCCTTTGATGATAAATGCTTTGGCTAGATGATCCGTCAAAACCCCATTTGCTGGTCAATACGAGCTGTTGATTGGGATCAACAGGGGTTTCTAACGACCTAATAAGTCTTCTTGAGGTTAAATCCATCAAGGCTTGTAATTTGATTTTTGCAGAGCTCTCTGTAACTGTGAGATCTTCTTTGGCCGGATAGCACTTAATTTTTTCTTTAACCAACATGTAGTAACTCGGGTATTGAAGAGCTCCTTCTTGAGTGTTGAAATCCCGAAGAGTGTTATAGCGCCATTTCGATAAGTTCATCGATACATAAAGAGCCAATGCCTTCAAAGGGGATATTTCCCGTACCTGAATTGATTTACCTTCAATGAAGGCTTTGATTTTTGAGGCCTCTTCTGGATTCTCCGTCAAGTATTTCATAACATAAGCTGTATCGCTTTGTCCTGCCTTTTGAAGCGACCTTTCCGCCGAAAACATAATTTCAGCGCTGCTACTGCTGCATGAAAGACTATCTTCAGTGCGTCTTCTTTTTTGCCGGTTACTAAGGTCCTCAAAAGATTTACGAGGACTAGGATGTGTACAAGTTGAAGCATCAGATTTAGCAGGAGAAATTATGGGCTCGATGACGTCACTTATATTTTCTGTAGAAGGTTCCATATTTTCATTCTGTAATTCCGGCCATTGAATTGCAGCCTGTAGCCAAATCTCATGTTTCTTCCGAAACTTATCTGTGCTTCTTCCAGACTGTGTCCATTTTGCATAAATGCGGTAGCAAAATCGACGACACCAGTCTTTTAAACTTGTTTCAGCACTTTCACATAACTGAACACAACTGTTATCTTTTAAAACACTGAACAAATAGTTAAAGTCGCGTAAATCTTTATGTGCGCGTGCGCATAAAGCAACGTGAATATCAAGATTTGTATTAAAATTTGGAAAATACATTGCGAGATTAGCTTGGATACAACGAGGTGTAAATCAACACTGATTTTAAAGTTACTAATAGTGACCTATTTATATAAAATCCAGGTATCCCAGGTATCCTTTGTTAAATATTGCAAGGTAATTAGTTATTGTGATAATTAGTAAATGATGCATGCTAAATTAGTGTATTAAGAGCCATTTAGTAATTAAATAATAGCAATGTTCTTATCAGTAATCATTAGTGCATCAGTTTTATATGTAAACCTTAAGTCCCTAATTATATATCCTAATTAGCTTATATCTTCTCTAATTGGCTGCTCAGAAATGTTATTGTAATAAGGTAAACCTTTAGAAAAACGGTTTTAATCAACAAAATAAACAAAAAATAAAAAAATTGTGTTATAAAATAAACATCACTCTTTATCCCAGAAAGTGCACATTTGGCGCACTATGTGTCTTAGTATTAAATATAGCTCTTAGTATTAGCATTATGATATTAGAGACCGCTACTTGAAACAAGCCCGGAATCAGGAGGGAGAGAGCTCGATACACTCATTTTCATAGTAAAATTTCACATTTTCTCAAATTACTCCCGAAATATGGGAGTTATGAAGAAATTCATCACCACAAGTTATGAAGGCATTAAGTAATCGAATAAGATGGCATCATTAGTTTGGCATAACTTTACTCTTTTTTTTCGGACATGTCTACGTCCAACCGCTCCCATACATTCGTTCCACTGTGCGGCGCGTCGTATTCCACGCGCGCCTCAAAGAGATGTCAGCACAAGGCAGGCATCGGTCCACTAGGGCCGATGCCTGCCGGGGTCGCGGGAAGGTACTTATGGGTCACCGAGTCCCCTGGCAACACAGGCAACAGGAAGGAATACGGGTGGGTTTTAGTCAGTAAGAGTCTGACACACCCTCCCGCTGCGCCCAGAGCGGGAGAAGTTATTTGATGATTTCCCATCCTCAAAAAAAAAAAAAGCCGAGAAAAATAAAAGGCATTCGTTTGAATATTTAAAGAAAATAAAAAGAAAGAGTTTCTGGAATTTTGTTCATTTTCTAAAATACAGTGGACGCATAAAGAAGACAAAGTTGCAGTAATTGCATTGCATCGTTGCGGTCACGCGCCAAATGAGATTTTCAAACAACTGAAAAATTTTAAAATTCATCTGAGATTTATTTATCGTACTATCAAACGATTCAGAGAAGATTCAATATTAGAAGATAAACAAAAGAGCGGTCGACCTCGTACTGTTCGGATTCCAGCGGTCATCAAAGCAGTGAAGGCGCGAATCCAACGAAATCCTGTCCGCAAGCAAAAAATGTTGGCTCTGCAGATGGGACTAAGCAGAACTACTGTTAAAAGGGTGTTAAATAAAAACCTAGGACTGCGTGCTTATAGAAAAAAAACAGCACATCTTAAGACATCAACAACACCTTAAGCGCGGTCACTGTCGAACTGCATAGAAAAGAAAGAGAAGCGCGATGACACAACGCTGGTAATTTATTGCAAAATATGAAGCAATTATCGATTTACAAAAAAGCTATAGATTGTATAAAAAAATAAAACACTATTATGCTAATATGTTGCTTGTAAAAATATCTGACAAAAAATCAGAAAGATTGCATGTATATTAGTATGGTTTTTATACGTTAAAAGAAATTTTTAGAGGTATCTTCATGATTTTTTTCTATCGTATCAAATTAGTTACATTATGTTTTCAACACACTATTTACCTAGCATATAAGAATATCATATATTTTTCTGATTTTGTTTACTGCAGTGGATCATATACTCGTACTTTAACGCATTATAAAACTTATAAGAATTGCGTTTAGGTCCTGTAGTAGAAGAAAATCAGACTCGAAAGAAGCCGGGTTTTGTTAAGGGCGCGTTTGCAAATCAGACAAAATTGTGCTGTTTCTCAGTACGTATTGTGACAGAATTAAACCAAATCAAGTATAACTAATCACTACCACATATAAATTGGTTCTTCATCTTCAAAAAATAGTAACCATTTTGTTGAAAATTATAGATTTTTATAATGTAAAAACGATTGTCTGTTCCCATTTTTCACAAAATTAACGATACCGGGTTGAGTTTCAGTACATTTTTTGTTTTATTATCAACATATTTTAAGGTTTCTTAAAATACTAGAAGTAGGCAGATATATTCAATTCCAAAAACTAGTAGAAAAAAAATATCAAAATGTCACACATAGTCGCAGAAAAAATTAAAAACTGAACTTATTTTTTCACATATTTTGCTATTACGGGTGAATCTTAATCGGTTGCATTAGGGGTTATTTTATTTTTGTTCCTGTCTTGCTATATTGCGCAAACGTTTCGAATGCAACCTCAGTCCGCGCTTGGCCGCCGTCGTGAGTGGACACTGTATAGCCTGTTAGCCGCGCCTCGTGTTGAAAAAGATCGGTGTACTTGTACAAAGTATTCGATAAACCAAATTAGATACTTGATACGATGTTTTTATATTCACAGATTTTATAAAAATATTCTTATTCGCTAAAAGTAAAGAGGATTTATAAATGCCTATTCGTCTCCGACTCGATGGAGTGACCTGATGGTGTACTTCGGTGACTGCTACTGGAACTCGTCGACCAGTAGAACTAGGGGTGCCGAGTTTGGGCTCGTTTTGATAGTAATGATGAGCTCTTACCTCCGGACTTGATGGACTGACCTGAAGGTGTACTTTAGTGTCTGCTACTGGAACTCGTCAACCAGTAGAACTAGAGGTGCCGAGTTTGGGCTAGTTTTGGTAGTTATGATGAAACCTTACCTTTTGGACTTGATGGACTGACCTGAAGGTGTACTTTGGTGACTGCTACTGGAACTCGTCGACGAATGGAACTAGGTGTGCCGAGTTTGGACTCGTTTTGATAGTAATGATGAGACCTTACCTTCTGACTTGATGGAGTGACCTGAAGATGTACTTCGGTGACTGCTACTGGAACTCGTCGACCAGTAGAACTAGGGGTACCGAGTTTGGGCTCGGTTTAATAGTTATGATGAGACCTTACCTTCGGACTTGATGGAATGACCTAAAGGTGTACTTTGGTGACTGCTATTGGAACTCGTCGACGAATGGAACTACTCGTAAGTGTGCCGAGTATGGGCTCGTTTTGATAGTAATGATGAGACCTTACCTTTTGACTTGATGGAGTGACCTGAAGATGTACTTCGGTGACTGCTACTGGAACTCGTCGACCGGTAGAACTAGGTGTACCGAGTTTGGGATCGATAGCCCACCGATAGTGGGCTGAGTCGTGTATCTTGCGATGCTTGCCAGTGCCAGATGTGGTTCCAGTGGGTCGGAACCGGTTGTCGCATAGTTCGCGGTGGGTCGGAACTGTCTGCGGTGATGCCCCAGTGAGTCGGGGTAGCGCTGCGTTATGCTCCAGTGAGTCGGATGTGGTACAACGCCGGGTTGAGGGCTGACTGCTGGCGTCGACCAGGAGAGGGTTTGAAGGGCTCTGCTTGTGGACCGGTCGAAAGTGCAGTGTGCTGTGCCAAGGTTGCTAATGAGCTGGTGATGACCAGGTATGCGCGGTCGCTGCATGCTGGTGGTCAGGAAACCCGTTGAGAAGCCGTGGGTGCTGGCTGGCTGTATGACTCGCCGCTCGAGCTTGAGGAAGTAATGATGATGATGACGTCACGCTGAAGTAGTTGCACGAAGGCTGCGCTGACGTTCATATTCGGGGTCACCAGTATAGAGGCATGAGGGACAGGGTGTAAAGTTCACTCATCCTCCACAGAAAAGGGAGGATCCTCCGGCCAGACGGGTGTCGTGTCTGGTGGGCAACTGCCCGACTGTTTATGTCGGGTTGTTGTATATATGCTAGGTGCGCGGTAAACTCTGCTTGCGAGATGCAGGATTTTACGTGACGTCAGTGTGATGCGTAGTTCGCATGTGGCGATGTAGATGCCGCCACAGATCTTTGACAGTCGTTACGGGTCGTCAGAAGCCCGAAAGTCTGACAACCAGTCTTACCATGGGGTATCGTATTACCCAATAAATGGGTTGTGGAGGTCAGATAGGCAGTCGCTCCATGTAAAATACTAGAATTCAGCTGCATCCGGTTAGACTGGAAGCCGACCCCAACGTGTCGGGAAAAGGCAGGCAGATGATGAGAGTTTCAACAAACAAAATGTTAAAGTGTATGCACATTCTAGTGAAGAAGCGAGCAGACGTGTGCCACGTGTTCAGCGTGGTCATCACCCTTCGGCATTCATGGTTTAGCTTGGGGTGTCCTATTTGGGTCCAACGGAGGTGTTTTTTGTGAAAAGGAGTGAAAACCAGTGCCCTCGTGCATCAAAACACAGTCCTAACAAACATTGTGGAACCTCTTTCACAAACAATGTTCGAAAACAGGCACTGAATATTCCAGCAGGATTCTGCGCCGGCTCATAAGGCGAAAAGTACCAAAAACTGGCTCACGACCCGTGGAATCGTCTTTATCAGGCATGAGGATTGGTCCTCATCCAGTCCAGCCTTGAATCCGTTGGATTACAAAATATGGCAGCACTTAGAGGAGAAGGTCTGCGCTAAACCCCATCGCAACTTGGAGTCACTAAAACCATCCCTGATTAAAACAGTCGCCGATATTGACATGAATGTCGTGCGTGCTTCGATTGAAGACTGGCCTTGCAGATTGAAGGCTTGTATCAAAGCAAGAGGAGAACATTTCGAATAGTTTTAATGTGGTTTAAATCTGTATTTTATACCCTTTCATTTGATATATAAATGGGTGGTAGTGCGTAAATCATTGTGTCATTTATTTAACTTTCCTTATGTGACAAAACTTATGACCAGACTACGTATATGCCTACATCACGTGATCAGATTGAATTTGGGAATAATAGTATATTTATAATACCTTCAGACGTACATAATATTATCTAAATTATTTTATCGATCAGGTCTTATTTTGTAAAGCCAAGGTCGATACAAACTTATGTATATTCAATAATCTATGACTATTATGAATTCGCTGAATTGAACTTGAAACTAGACAATTTCATTACTATTCGTCTTAACATTCTTAATCAGTTCAAAAACATCTTTACGACTATAATAATTATGGAAATATATTCCGTTTCTGAAAACTTGTAAGTGCAGAAGAACCCTGAAGTTGGAACGATTTTAAATATGAAATGAATTTCTGTAAGGAATGGTGAGGTTATAGAATAATAATTTTGTTTTAATATTAGGGACATAATGTAATAGAAAGATATAAAACTGAGTATTGTGAGATGTTTGGAATCTTTTCTACTACAGGTCAAAGTTTTCAAATTTAATTTCCCGTTGAGGCTAAGGTTTCATTGTATCCAAAATGAAATTGATAAGTTCAAGGTACTGCCCCGAGAGTTCACAGTTTCGAAAAGATCTTATATCTGTAGACTTCAGAGGTCCCGCAAATGCGTAGTTATAAATGTAGCAGAATTAGC
The DNA here is from genome assembly GCA_905333075.3 of Atethmia centrago. Lineage (NCBI taxonomy): Eukaryota > Metazoa > Arthropoda > Insecta > Lepidoptera > Noctuidae > Atethmia > Atethmia centrago. The sequence goes on along the minus strand of HG995373.1, from coordinate 20,942,125 downwards.
CTGTATTGTTCTCACTGCTGGGACACAGGCCTCCTTACTTTGTGTAATTTATTTTCATCACCACTGCCCTCAAAACGGTGAAGGAAAACATCGTGAGGAAACCGTCATGTCCCAGAACCAAAAATTCTAAGACATGTGACATCTACTAACCCGCACTTGGCCCGCGTGGTGGATTACGGCCCACTCCTTCTCACAGAAAGGAGGCCTGTGTCCCAGCAGTGGGAACATTATAGGCTGATTATGTAAAGTGCCTGTCTGGGTTCGAACCTACGACCTGCAACTCGGAAGTAGCGGCCGTTTCCACTGCGCCACCACTGCTCTACTTACTGATATACGGAATGATAACTGTGAATGTTTTGTTGATCAGACCAGAATATTATGAGTTGTGTATTTTTCAGGTTTTTATAAGCGTTTTCCTTCTACTTTTAGGCTTTAAAAGACATCAAAATAAAGGATAAGGCAGCGAACGACAACGGTTGTCGTAAAGCGAAAATAATGAAGAAAGTGCTGTGGTTCTCCGGCGTGGCTCGAAATGCCGTGGTCGTGTGTCTGGCGTCGGTGATAGCGTTCTTCTTGCATGAAGATAAAAACGACTCTTTCCTTCTAACTGGTAATATTCTTTTTCCTACACTTGGCTAGGTATTATATTACACTTAAAAGAAAGCACAATCTATACATCTAACCAAATAAATAAAATTGAAGTCTGTTTGTAATGTTCATATGCATGTCACTAAATGTATATGAAAATATATCCGGTACTTATAACAAAAAAAAAAAACAATAAAAAAATGTTTGTTTAACTTTTTGTCTGTCTGTCTATCTGTCTGTCTGTTTGTTTGTTCCGGCTAATCTCCGAAACAGCTGGACCGATTTTGACGGGACTTTCACTGGCAGATAGCTGATGTTATAAGGAGTAATTTAAGTTTTTATTTTAGATTAAGTTACTTATTTTAGAAAAAGCCACACTGTCGCAGCCGTGGCTAGTACAACATACAATCTCATTTGAATTATTCCGTTATGAACACAAAGGACTAATCTCAATCACGACAGGCACGTGTAGACATGACAGGAAGAATTTCATTGTGGTAGTGGACTTCAAATGACTCTACATTCAAGAACCTTGACTCTGCTATTAGATTTTTTTTTTGTATATCTTCCAAAATTACACAGATATTTTAGAAAATGCTATGAAAAATTTAAGTGTACACTTTGGGCTATGCATAGGTACTAGTTATCTGTGCATTCAGTTAGTTTCGTTATTGCTGTAAATAAACGTTAATTCAGTTTTTGTTCTTCTTAGTTGGTTCTAAAGTTGGCACATTCGTTTGGCCACTGCCTTCGCGACCTTGGCCTTTCAAGAGCAAAATAAACGCAGCGATTGTCGTCAGGCCTAGTTTTGCCATTAATTGACATCCAGATACAGGTCATTTTTAAGTTTTTGTTTATTTTGGTGCTTGAGATAAACCGGACTCCCTTGACTTATAGAAATATTGCAGGAATAGGTAGTTATATTAAGAGCGGTTTGAATTAATTTTTCATATTTTTTACTGTGTCAGTCGGTGACTAGGTATTGTTAAGGAAACGTTAAATGTACTAATGGATTTTCCCGGAAGAGCTATAAACGGGTATGACGTCTTAGAGTTATACAAATATATCAGTACACAGGTGAAGGTATTTAAATTAATTCATGATTTAGTATCGCCATTGTCAGGCTTTGCCTTTGTCAGCTTGGACAGTAAATAAGGAGTTTTAACTTATTGTTGAACCTACTTCTATTGGACGTATACAATGAAGTGTATATAATGGAGAAGAATGTTGTAGAAACCATAATTCATTGTTCCAGGACAGTATTATTAACACATAATTCAAAAGATATAAGTCATACCTATTCCTCCTAAATTCGACACTAGTTTGGCCACTCTATTAAAAGTACATCCTATTTATTTGTTATTAGGGTTCCATACCTCAATAGGAAAAAACGAAACCCTTATAGGATCACTCATGTGTCTGTCTGTCTGTCTGTCTGTCAGTCTATCACAGCAGACTTGCTCCGAATCTACTGGACTGATTAAGTTGAAATTTGGTACACATATGAATTTCTGTGACACAAATACGGACGTGTCATGAAAATGAATGTTGAATAATAATATGATGGTCACTTTAGGGGAGAAAAGTAGAAAATAAAAAAAAAAGGGTTTGGAAACTGTACCATGTGACAAATCAAATGAAAGGGCTAATTGTAAGAGTCTCAAATAGACATTTTTTTATAATTTTAAAGTGAATAGTTTTAAAGCCATTTAAGCCCCTTATCTTTGAAACTACCGAGCCTAATTTTTTTTAAATATACAGAAAATAGTTCTTTTCTTATAGATTACAGGAAACCTATAAGAAGTCTATGATGTAAGAATAACATGGTAAATCTCTCAATATTGTACGTACAAACTTACATTTGCAGTTGGAATGTATGGGAGGACATGATTTTCAACTACAATGTTAAGTTTGTTCTTGGGATAAAAAACATGGTAGATAATATATTCATTGTACGGAACCCTCACCATGCGAGTTCTACTCGCACTTGTCTGGTTTTGTTTATGGTTATCTACAATTACTTTTCTATATTTTCCAGGTAACATAACGGCAGGCTTGCCGCAAGTTCGTCCGCCTGCATTTCATACGACATTAGGCAACACTACATATACGGCTGGCGATATGTTTTCACATCTCGGCTCTGGATTGGCTGTTGTTCCTCTTGTTGCTATACTATCCAACGTTGCTATTGCTAAGGCTTTTGGTAAGTCGAATTTACATGTAAAATAGCATTCATTTTTGCCGTAAATAAGCTTTTTTTAAAGGGTTTTATATAAATATATAAACTGTAGAGTAAGCAAGAAGGCGGTAACCGCGTGTTTACATTTTTTTATATTTATTAAGAACCTCCAATTCATCACTGTGTGGAACGCCCAGAGGACACGGTGGAGCATACAGTGGAGGCCTGCCCGGCTTGGGTAGAGCACCGCCGTGTCCTCGTGGAGGCGATCGCCGGCAGAGATCTCTCGCGTCCCGCCCTGGTTCAGGCCATGGTACGGAGTGAGAGGGCATGTGCAGCCGTCACCTCCTTCTGCGAAGCAGTAATGCTCCCGAAGGAGGAGGCGGGACGGTTGAGGGAAAGGCAAATTTTGCACCCTCTTGCCCCTAGCCGCCGCAGGAGACGCCCTGGGCGTCGGGAATCCCGGGCGGATTTCCGGCCACCGTAGGCGCGGGCTTGCGGACGGTGAGCAATGGGTAGCTCACCGTCCGGTAACGACCAGGCCCGGGTCGATGGCGCGTTGTATTTCACGCGCGCCTCAAAGAGATGTCGTCAGCACAAGCGTAGGGGTCCACTAGGGCCGACGCCTGCCGGGGTCGCGGGAAGGTACTTATGGGTCACCGAGGCCCCCGCAACACAGGCAACTGAAGGAATAAGGGTGGGTTTTAGTCAGTAAGAGTCTGACACTCCTCCCGCTCAGACCAGAGCGGGAGAAGTTATTTGATGATTCCCCACCCAAAAAAAAACTTATTCCTCCTCTTTAATTTTTGATGTGTAACGTTTGTTGTTAATAATTTCTATCGGGTCTTTTGAATGTTTTGAAATTTCAAAAATATGGAACACATTAGAAAAATCACACTAATAAATTGACCCGATTTATGTGCTTGCGATGGCCGCGGGGGCGCAGCTAGTGGTAGAGGGAGCGGGCGGTGGTTGGTGCTTTGGATCTATGAAAGAAATGTCGGTTACGTTTGTTTGTGTGTGTGAAAGCGCAGTTTAAGGACACTTACAGACTGGCCGCGTTTTAAAAGGCGAGTTCACACTTACCGATTTCCGTAAATAAGAATAAAATGAAAAAAAAAAAATACCTGCCCATTTTATTGTTGATTGGGGTCGAGAATCACTAACATAATTACCTCCTAAAATTTTTGCAGATCAAAAACTGCAACTTGTATATATTTGAATAAATATTTCAGTACTTAGCTGCTTAGCTGAGGAGCTCGTGGCTAAGTAATAGCAGCCTCACTGGTCAATCCATCAGGTTAAGCTACGCTTGCCGGGGTTGGTCCGTGGATGGCAGACTATCTTTACATATCGAGACTCCTCCATGCCTCGGAAAGCACGTTAAGCCTTTGGTCCCGGCTGTCATTCGTGGATCTCTGACAGTCGTTAGGGGTCGTCAGAAACCCGAAAGTCTGACAACGTCTGACCAAGGGGTATCGTATTACCCAGTTACTGGGTTGTGGAGGTCAGATAGGCAGTCGCTCCAAGTAAAATACTGGTATTCAGCTGCATTTGTCTCTTAAGATACAGGTTTACCTAGTTTAAGAGGCAGGGTCATAATACTTGAGTACAGATTTTAACATAGAACTAAATGTATACAATGTATTTTATAGTGAATCACCTAGATTCCCATCTCTATTTTTATGGCAAATAAATTATTATTATTATTCGGTTAGACTGGAAGCCGACCCCAATATAGTTGGGAAAAGGCTGGGCAGATTGTGATTTCAGTACTTAGCTTTTTTTTAATTCTGAATCTTAGCTATTTTAAATCCTGTCGCTGCTCTAAGTAACAGATTACCAGAGGTCGGAGTAGGTAGATTAATTTTATATACTTGCGTCAAGATATTATAATATGGACATGCCATTTTAACCATAATGTGCGGGAAGTACCAGAAAAAGTTCCGGAATTGGAATTATGGAATAAAATAAAATAAAAAACATACAGATAGGCTAACCTGGAACACAGCGCGCGCGCATTGTTCTAACAAACACCCAATAAGTCATACAGGATACTTGCTTCTGATTGGTCGTTGCGTGCGGTCAATGCGTTGTGAACATAGATGAACATGAGATAAAGAAACAAAAGGCCCTGTCTAAGTTTTGTCTCATACTGGTGTCGATTCCCTTGTTCACAAACTAAATTAAATTTAAGTTCAGTGCATCTTTTTCTTTCTATTTCATTAAGAAAAGGACAGAAAATTAAATTTTAGTTTAGCCTGTCAAATTAATCAGCGCTTGACGTAATTTTAGTAGGCAAGTTTTTAATCACGTCTAAACTTGTATGGAGTAGTGACAGGCGCTGATTAATTTGACAGGACTAAACTAAAATTTATCTTCTATCCTTTTCTTAATGAAATAGAAAGAAAAAGATGCACTGAACTTAAATTTAGTTTAGTTTGTGAACAAGGGTATCGGCACCAACGTCAAGCGTCATTTCTAATTCAACAGTAAGGGATAAAATACGGTGTAACTATTCCAAGGTATTTTTGTATAAAATAAAATACTGATTTCTTTCACCATTAGCTAACACTGGTAGCGTAGATTGATATTATTAATACGTTTTTCACCTTAAACACAAATTCGTGCTAATTTCAAAATTCCGGAACAAATATCACAATAAATATGAAGTTCCGGTATTTTGGAGGCATATCCATATTATCCTCTACGTTTGACGTCAACGACCTTAAATAATCTACCTACTCCGACCTCTGCTTATTACCAAGGTGAGATGTCAGATGTTACACATCATATTTTATGTTATTTTTTCTTTTCTTCTCTAATAGCTCCTCTATATTAGGCGCCTCGTCATTTATTAAAAAAAAAAATTAAAACATTGCCCTACTCACGAACCGACTGTAGTCTTTCTTACGCCAAGAGATTATTGAGTATGGACGTAATACAAGCACGTAACTTCAATAGAAAATAACGTCTACAACCTACCAGGCCATGTCTAATTAGTAAATACGCACGGCATCTTAAGTTGACGTCAAAGAGGCGTATTTTTACAATATTATTTCGTCGATGACAGTGAATCCAATGGAGTTAACGCTATAATATAATACAAAATAGTAGAGCAGCTATACCCTACCGGGTTCGACCGTCGTGATAATAGGTATAATGACGGCAAACACGCCAGAGCAAAAGCAATAATGAATTTTCGTTCCTCGTCGTGTGTCTAAGGTGATAATTAAATAGCAATGTTCTCGTTTTGCGTTGTTCTCCTGTTATTTGTGTTCTCAATCCGAGTACATTTGTTCGCTCCGTTGCGTATTCATTGTCGCCTGGACATTCCAATTTACGACACCAATAAACCGCCAAATATTTACTTTTATTTCACTTCTCCTTAAGGCGCTGACAAGACCCAATTGACCAAAATAGGCTTCTCTTAAGAAAGAAAATTGGCAAATCTGTATAGTTTGTGGTAGCGGAAAAAATATATGTTAATTTTGAACATATTTCCCAGAACTTGGTTGTCACCAAAACACGTTTTGAATAAAAAATCTCGATACAAACTAACGTTAAACTAACCTCTTACCTTGAGTTCTAATCCAAAATATCTGTATTAAATATCAACATAAATTATTAACAAGTACGTCTTATTCTAATGCAGAACTTGGTTGTTTTTTATTTTCGATTACTTTACTCAATTTTGAGTAAATAGATAATTACTTCATATTTTGCAATAAATTACAAGTTTTGTCGTCGCGCTTCTCTTTCTTTTCTATGCAATCTGAGTGACCGCGGTTTAGGTGTTGTCAGCGTCTTAACTAAAGCCTGGACTTTGCTAGAATCACTAAATTAATTAAACATAAATATTGAAGTGGGTACGTACGGGAGATGAATAAAAGCCGGTATGTTCACTAGCTTGGTATAATAATATTATTTAGCTTTTATTTACAGCGTTCACAATTAACTAACTAACAGTGACGCTACAATATGTTTAATTGGACTTTTCTCACTAAACTAATTAAACAAATATTGTTAAGTCCTGCTAGGGTTTCAGAGAGAATTTTACCAATGTATATGTTTTTTTTTATAATAGGTACAACATCATGCACACAATAAGAAGTAAAAAATTAAACATCTCCGGCTTCGATTGTAAATTTTTCAATGCGTCTTTTAAGTATTTTCTTAAAATAATATATTCTATGACCCAATCCAAAAGTATTTACTTCGAGCAAATACATTTCAGTAATTTGACAATACAAGTCATGAAGCGTTAAATCGTTACAGTAAACATAAACATGTTGCATACGTTTGCTGTATGGTTTTAACAAAAGGGATGTCCGTCGATTCATGTCAGTTAAGCCAATGTGAAATTTATTCAACAATCCATGCAATTTCAACTGTCAAGTAAAAATGTATACGAGATTGTTTACCCAGTAACGTTTCATTTTTACTGCTTACATGTACCGATGGAGATCAAGCTGACAGATTTACAAACATTTCAATAAGATTCAAGTCGATATTTGCAGATTTTTAACGTGATTCTAGAATTCTAGGAATGCGTGTTTCTCGTTTATGGTATTTATTTTGTTTGTGTGCAGTGTTAAAAGCTAGATACTTGGCTTGTATGTAGATCACTGTGTACAGTCGCCAGCACAACAATCAAGTTACCACAAACTGTCAAATTTTCTCATTCGATTTTGAACTTAACCATCAACATAGTCCTTAATAAATAAAGAGAAAAAAACCATCAACATGCTTAAAACCATTTAGATAAATTTGATTGGACATTGTTTTGTTCATAGGATGTATACAATGTAGATGTTTTGGGTCAAAATTTTTTCTTTGTTTTGGTATAATAAATTGTATACTATGTTTTGTATCTGTACGGTGGATAAAATGTTATGGAACAATGGTTGTAGACAATTAAATGCCTTCATGTCTGTGTGTAGGTACATCTTTTTGGGGCAGTCTGTATTTAATTTTGTTTATTCTAATAGATTTTAGAACGAACATTCAATGTTGCTTGCTAGAAAGAAGAAACATCTTTCAAGCCCACTTTTAAACTTTAAAGTACAATCAACATTAATTTAGCATGACTATGACAAGTTTCGATAATTTTATTACTTTGAGTGTTTAAATTAGTTTGAAGATAGTTAATAGACTGGTACCGTCAAGCCGAGCAAGTTACCAACCATTGGAATAAGTGGAGAATATTGTAAATCAACTTTAGTGAACTTGTTCTAGAACTAGTGCTCAAAATTGGATGAGCTAATCGAATTTGTAAACAAACTGCTACCTTAAATTTCAAACTTGACTTGTTTATGATAACAATTACTGAATTTATGCTCGCACGATGAAAATTACACGCACCGAGGTGTTATTGGATTAGCGTTGTCGGCTTATAAGCACGACTCCTTAGGTGAACCCTGATGTCGCGACATTGTGACTTGTTTACGTCAGCTTACACAAACTTTTCCTAATTTATTCTACCCCTTGGAAAACAATTCATTTTTAATATTATTACTGTTGATTTTGAGTATTTATGAGAGATATGGATGGAACATTCTATATTTTGAAATATTTTGACGCCAGTAGCTAAAGTTATTTCTCATAACTTCTATAATTTTATGAAAAAGCATTGAAAGCTTGTTAAAAATACCTTAATTATGTTTAACAATTTGAATACCCTTTCCCGACTGTGTACCTGTGTACATTGATCTCAGAGAATTCATTCACAATAATAAACAGAGACACAATGGTTGAACCATTAAAACAAGTCCCGATGGTTTAACAAGGTTGATAACTCTATCATATTTCAGCTAAAGGGAAAACTGTGGACGCGACACAAGAGATTGTAGCTTTGGGCGTGTGCAACATAGTCAGCGCTTTCTTCCAGTCCATACCAGTGAACGGCTCGTTTTCAAGAAGCGCTGTAAGCGATGCCTCTGGAGTCAGGACGCCCGGCTCTGGAATCTACACGGGTATGTACTTAGATCGCAGAAATTGGCTAAATGTGGTATTTGTTAGAATAGCATATTACTCAAATTGAATTTTGTAAATTATAACGGCTTGTTTGAAAGGATAAACGTGTTCAATGTTATGTAGTACATTTATTACACAGATCTGTTGTACATTCTGTTAGGATTATTGGTGATTCATGTACCTAGTAATTATATTATAAGCTGGTTTATACGTCTGATTTATTGAGTTGTACGTACTTGCTATGATTAATTGACATTGTAATAGAGATCTGACTAATAAAGCCTACAATTATTTCTCACATTACACAGTGTATTATAGAGACCATTTTTCGGACGTCAGCGTTTTATTAGAAATGCAGATATAATTGGTCATTTAAAACGTGAGAGTAGAAATCCCGAGTGACAAATATGTAACATTACTCGAGATAAAAAAAAATAAATAATATATTTCTCTTGCTGTAAGAAACTTACGCAATTCGTTAAAGCTCTATAAAATGAAGCTTAGAAGACACTTTTAAACCACCTAATAAATTATTTTTATTGCAATTAGTTTTTGGTGAACTCTTTTTATAAACGCTATTTGGATATAAAAAAATCTACTTGATTAAGCACTCGGGAGTTGTACTCTCATGTTTTAAATGACTGATTATATCTGTATTTCTAATAAAAAGCTGACGTCCGAAAAATGGTCTCTATGGTCTCATTATGAAAAAATATTGTACATTAACGCGAGTGCTGAAAAGTTAACGACACTGATTCCCAAACTATTATGTAGTACCATCAGACCAAATAAAAGACCAAGACATAGCGCTGCGAACAATACAGTGAAGCCATGCCAAAACTACACCTCGCTCTGAACATACACGCTCACATTTACAATTCATTTCAACCAAACTACACCTCACTAAGTGCATACATGTTTACGAAACCGGCCTCACGTCATTGTTGACAGAGCTGTCTTGTTTTTTATTTGGTCTGAGGTAGTACCTAGTAAAATGTCAACCGAAGGAGATAGTAAAGTCCGCGATACCCACGTTTTATTTAAGACCGCAATTTATAACCTGATGTAAATCAATAGCTTTAAATAATGACATTTGAACACTGATGTCTTGCTTCCAGAAATGAAAGAATGTTAAGTGATATAGGTTTTTTCTTGTTCGATATCTAGTTTCGAGTAAAAGAAATAAACAAGTAATAAACTCGGCATCAATCTTGTTTCCTCGATCTCTGTCTATTTACGACTTTCTTTGTTTCAATTTATTTTGTGACAATTTGTTAGCAGTTAACTTTGTTATGTTTTGTCGAGAGCTTCGGCACTTGTTATCGTGACGGCTCCTTTCCGTGTTTGGTGACCTCTTGACAACTTGCGACACAGTTTTAAGTGCAATAGTCAACTTTGCTTTCCTGAAAACACCATTTAAATTGTTCCGTACTTCATTTCCCTCTGGTTTTACAGTAAAGTTGGAGCGGGAAACAAACTTTAGTGGTAATAGTCTAGGTAGAATTGTAATTTCATGCTTCGTGCGCGCGAACGTTCGTCAGTGATTGCATTAGGTCCTGATATGATAGAAGCGTGTCCGCCTTTATCGAGCAGTTCCGTCGAGTTATAATTGAACATTTTCTATCAGAACATTTTAATTGCCCTGTTCGACCTAACTAACGAAACCAGGACCGGGAATGGGGTTACGAAAGTAGTTAATTCTAGATCAATGGGGCGGTCTTATATATCTTTGCTAGAAATGTTTTTAATGTAATGTTTCAAAATATAATGTTGTTATAATCTTGGGTTACTAACTTAAAGTTGCCTGGCTGTCTACTTAGAATACTAAAAAGCTATGTTTAAATGGACTAATAATAATAATCAGGGAGTAAGAGATATAAAGATGAGATTTTATTGGCAATTTTTCAGTTCCTTCTCGCTACAATCGTCTTCGCTTTAGAGCTAAGATAACACTTGGTTTATCCTTACCATTTTATAAGTAGGTATAACATCTGGATTTTTCTTCACGAATAAATTTTCAACATTGTTTGGCGTGTGTTGTAACAGTGTTTTGTTATGTTCTGATTATAGTATCAATACAAGTTTATTATGGTTGTGATTGTAATCGAGTTGTAATGTAATGTTATTTACTATGGTTGTTTCTTAATCTTTGGTTTAGAGATTTTTCCGCAAGTAAGTGGGTACTGTGTTTCTGTTTCAACGGTGTACTGGTTACTATTAAAGTTCGTCCTAAATTCGTGCTAGTTAGATTAATAAGCATAAAACTGGGACGATGAAACTGAAACCGTTGCTCTGAATATTGATGTGTTACGTTGGATAGCAGTGGTGGGCCAGTGGTAACGACCGCCACTTACGAGTTGGAGGTCGTAGGTTCGAACCCTGACAGGCACTTTACTTTGTGTAAATTATTTTATTACCACTGCTCTCAAAACGGTGAAGGAAAACATTGTGAGGAAACCGGCATGTCCTAGAACCAAAAATCCGAAGACATGTGAATTCTACCAACCCGCACTGGGCCCTCGCGGCAGTGGGAAAATTATAGGCTTATTATGCTAAGGAACGTTGACTAACGTTAACAAGTTTTGTACGTCACGTGCGTCGTCGCCCAACTAGTTAAAACACTATGCGATGGGTCAAACGCAAAAAGCTGTATTTTTAGTACCTATACAAGTGGTAGCATAGTTCATTTAGTTTTTAGGGTTCCGTACCCAAAGTGTAAAACGGGACCCTATTATTCCTAAGACTCCGCTGTCCGTCTGTCAGCAGGCTGTATCTCAACAGTTGAAATTTTCAAAGATGGTATATTTCTGTTGCCGCTATAACAACAAATACTAAAAAACAGAATAAAATAAATATTTAAGGGAACTCCTACACAACACATTTATGATCTTTTTTGCCGTTTCTATAGATAATGGTACGGAACCCTTCGTGCGCCATTCCCCATTTCTATTTGCCATCATTTTCAGTTTGCCAACTCTTTGACCCTAGCTCTAACTGATATGGATTCATTTGCATTGCTGCTTCACAAACATAAAATGTGTTTTTGGTCCACGATAGATATGCAAATTAAATTTAAATTTAAATAGCCAAATTTGGTTAAATTTGGCTATTTAAAATAGAGGAAGTTAAATGAAGATAGAAGAACCCGTGAACGTATTTTGTTTTTTTCGCTTTTCCGAGATTTTCCACAAATTAGACTATTCTTTCTTTGGTTTAAAACAGATAACTGCAACATAGTGATATAAAAAAATACAAGATATAGTATAAAAACAAATGAAAGGCCTCTTCCTCTCTCCTACTTTTGCTGTACCCGACAGGGTCCATAATGATCATATCTTTGTAAAACCTACCACGTAAGTTTACATGTGGAAGCAATAAATATATTGAGTATTGAGTACCACCCCCACCATCGGACCATTCCCGCTCCGCCGAGGTCAAAGATCGTGTGTCGCATTATGTCAACCTGCAAACTTGCTCTGTTTCGACTTTACATTATTCAGGGTGTTCCCAATGAATATTTACTCGCCCCAATTGAATCTCAATAGAGTTTTGTTAGTCCGACATTAACATTGCGGCTTGGCTTATTTGGGGAATCGGGAGTAATCTCGACTTGGGTAAATAGGTCTTTTTTGGTGTTTTAACTAGGTTTGTGAGTCAAGAAAACATCTTAGTTTTCTTTGCACATTCATTTATATCTAAAAAAAATACTTAGTGCTCTTGAACTTATTTTTTTTCGATAAGTGTTATTCTGCTTGAAGACAAGAACGCTGTGACAAATATTAATACAACAATCATTTATTATATACCTATCCAACAAAATGTTGACGTTTGCAGAACGTAAAATACAATATTAATAACAAAACACAACGATGAATTTGCTTATTTAAGTATCTACAAACAAAGAGCAAAGTTACTCACAAATGTAAATGTTTCTCTAATCGGTTGAATAATTAAGAGATTATAAGAGAGATCCAATAAATGATGCATATTATCGTTAACTATGGTTCTAAAATCGCTTTAGAGAAATCCTTCGACGCTTCATCGAATCTAGAACAACTCCGCGTGATTTGTGGCTTGTCTCATGTTTGCGAAATCCCGGCTTTTAATCTTAGGATTAGTTTTAACAGAAATGGGGTGTTTGAAGTAAGACAAATGTAAATCCAGGGGAATATATCATTTTTACCATGTGCGACAACAGCGTGGAGTTATGTAGTGGGTACTTCATAAATCTAAAAGTTTGCATCGTAGTTTACTGTCACAGCCAAGTTTCCGTGGTTTTACAATTTCAAATATACGTCTGAAATATCAGGAGGCTCCCTTTATATGTCTGTCAGGTGGATTTGTGGCTCCATTGTGTTGAATGCATTCACCTTTTTGGCGATTTATGCCGTACTTATGATTTCGATTTGAAGCTCTTACTTTGGTTTATGTCATGATTGGTTGATCTGTATTATCATGATGCTATTGTTGACTGTAGTCAAATCGTAGCAGTAGTCTTTTCCATTTATTCATATGTATTTGCAATGTGAAGTAGCACCGGGGACTGAAAAATTATGTGGAAATCGGTTGTCATGGTATATATGATGCGGCTCTATCTGATGCGGAGGAGTGAGGAAAATGACATAAGGAAAGTTTTAAGTATGAATGTGGACGGCTATAAGAGAAGGGGAAGACCTAAGAAACGATGGATGGACTGTGTGAAACATGATATGGCTAGAAAGGGGGTGACTAGCGCTATGACAACTAAAAGAGAAGTATGGAAGAAAAAGACATGTTACGCCGACCCCAAATAAATTGTAATAAGGGCAATGATGATGAATTAACTTGTTTGAATTTTTGTATTGCCGACCTATGTTTACTTACTCGGCATTTTATGCAATGAATGTAGTCCATTTGTTTATTCTGATTAATTGCCTTTTTGCTACTAATGCACTTTTTCAGTAACATTAAGTACAGACAAATTACATGCTCGAAACAATTATCATCAATGGCCTATTCATCTTACTAGACCACTTTCAGAACTATTTGTATGTAGACTACCAAACCGAGACGTTATTTCTCATTCAGTGTCGCATCTCTTGATTGTAATCGTAATAATAGTTCTGCAATTAACGTTCGTGTTAATCTCTCAATAGATCCTGTATTAATTGGTGGACTATACAGGTGTGTTGAAATAGGGACGCTTGTAGCGACTTAGTTGCCGTGAATTATTGATATTAATTGTTACAACCATTTATGGTCTTGTTTAATGGAACCGGGCTTAGGTACCTACGTTTTAGCCCTGCACACCAATTCCCGTAATTAAAAACGTTCAAAACCTGGTCGCAATCTCATTTCAGCGACAATCAATGTCAAAAACTTATCAAAAATGTAGGAAAATTAGAGGTATTTTTGATAGATTGAGACAGATCAGACTGCGAACGTTTTTAAAACTACGGAAATTGCCCCTCTGATGTGTTCTGTGACATGATAATTGACTGTTTCCAGTAATAGAGACCATAACAAAAGACGCACGCAGAGTGCTTGGCAGAACTGTACGAGTATTCACACATTTATTTCAGTTCACTTTAACAAGATTGAATTCCTTTGATGCGTAACAAGTTCGATGCAGTTTCCCCGAAAGTTTGATGATACGAGATTCTAGGTAATGCACGTGCCTTTACTCCCAGATAGCTCGTGCAGAAGTTATCGTTATGGTTAAAAGATGTAACAGCTCACGTCGAATTTTTGGGTCGCGAGACTGCTGAAAATATGTCATTGCTTTCACTGCACGGGATTTATTTAAACGTTAACGGTGTTATTACAAAACAAAGACTTCTTTTGACATGGTTTAAACCATCAAATCAGTTTTCGTAATAAGAACTTTACTATGATTGAAATGCAGTTCTTTATACAAAACTGACTATTTAGTCCGGTACTAAGTTGACAGTTTTTCATTAAGAACTTTAACGTAATAAACAAATAAAGTTCGAAATTCAAAAATGGCTCAATAATTTAAACCTGGGTCTGAAGATAATCCTTGTTTTGTAATAAGACGGTAAGAGTTTACTTAATAAACTGTCAATCAAACTTGTATTTTTAAAGGGAAATTGACTGTCCTTCTGGCAATTTTGATGGGCTAGATCCTCCCAATCGTTGCTAGATAAACTTTTGAAGCTTTCAGATCTCTATTATTTTTATATCTTATTAGTACGCCTGATGAGTTCGTGGCTAAGTAATAACAGCCGCACGAGTTGATCCATCAGGTTTGTGGATTGGTGACCATCTTTGCATAATGAGGCTCCTCCATGCCTCGGAAAGCACGTTAAGCTGTTGGTCTGATCTTTGACAGTCATTATGGGTCGTCAGAAGTCCGAAATTCTGACAACAAGTCTTACCAAGGGGTATAGCACTACCGAGTTACTGGGTTGTGGAGGTCAGATAGGCAGTCGTTCCATGTAAAATACTGGTATTCAGCGGCATCTGGTTAGACTTGAACCCGACCCCACCATAGTTAGGATAAGGCTACGCAGATTGATTTCTAACGTTTACGTAGACAACCGTCTTTTAGATTCGGAAAATTGAGATGTATTGTTCAAACATAACTGATTATCTACCGGCTCAAGTATGTGTTCAATGCTAACATAAGTTATTTGCGGAAATCGCGAAACGTCTAGTTGATGTAACTGGTGACCGAAAAGCTGGCAGCTTTCTCGCGCAACGCATCAGCATTGCAATTCAGCGAGGAAATGCCGCCAGCATCCTCGGTACAATGCCTCGAGGGCCTTTTTTAAGCTTAACTTAGTTTTAATTTAATTTAGTTAATGTTAATAATCATCTTGTAATTTGGTTATGTAAATAAATATATTTCTCATGCTAACATATTTATTTCAATATACAGGTATAATAGTAATACTCACGCTAGTATTACTAACGCCATATTTCTTCTTTATACCACGGGCTGCCCTCGCATCGGTAATCGTATGCGCTGTCCTGCAAATGGTCGATTATTGCATCATCAAGAAACTCTGGAAAACTAGCAGTGAGTACTTTACTTTTTTTTTTTTGCGAACAAGAACTTTTATCCCTCGTCATCGTTGACGCCTCTTCGCCGATAGAAGATTGTATTATCTAAGATAGCAACACATAACAATAATGCTCGTGAGTGATGCTGATGATGAAACCCATATCAAAATCCATTGTGTAGTTTAGGAGATCTAAGCGGTCATACAGACACATACAAAAAGCGACTTTGTTTTATACGTATATTACATATAGATTTGACTTTGGCGTTGCGTTTAAAATATCTCATAAAACTTTAATACAAGGTATAATAGGGCCGTGAAAAGATAATTTCACAGCAACGCCTTTCAACGTGCAACACTTAAGAAACGTTTGGAATAATTTGAATGGGAGGAATATCAAATATTTACCTACTATCGTATTCCATTAAATTCCATTTTCGTATTCAGTCAGGTACTTGGGAGACCTCTTGTAATCCCACTAAAGATTAAATGTTATTCCACTTGGTGGTAGACAAAGTTCAAGAGTTGCCAAGGTTCACTCATTGTCGCTCGTGTAATTTTGTGTCTCTTTACCCTCATTCTGGAAGTCTTAAAAAATACTTGTGAAGTTAGTAAACTGTATTTCTTAAGTGTGTGCCGATACAATTGGAATGTTTAGAACTGATTAGTGTCTGTGAAATGTTGCTAAAATTATTATAAAATGAATGAATGGCATAAAAACTTGTATAGAATACAAATTTGCTGGACTCCAAAATGATAAAAAACAAGGGCATTAAAAAAAACTATAAGCAGTCATGGAGACTGCCGACACAAGTGAAAACTTATCGCTCAATGCGTCTAAAGAAGTTTTCACTTCAATAAAATAATGATTATCTAAAACACAGTTTAAACAATACACAGTATACACAAATTAAACTTTTCACGTGGTCAATTTAACTTCACTTACTGCTACTACAACATGTCGGCGCGGGCATGTCGATGACGCGAACGCATAAGTTTTACCCCTACCAAAAATCGCTCAACGTGCCTAAAGAAGTTTTGAATAGTGCTTTTCCGCCAGTATTACTTCACCGACGTCAGAATAGCTTACCCAGCTTTCCTGACACGTTTCTCCTAAATAAATATTTTATTTTCTTTTATGAAATAACATAATATCACGCCTTGTTTCCCCGAAGGGTTGGGCAGATGTGTACCTGTAGTGCACCCTCATTTCGCCAGTTACGTTTAAGTCCCTTGTAAGTAATGCGAGTCTATTACCATCAACCGGGCACAAAACCAGACTCCAGGCTGCTACCGAGAATTTCCAGATAGAAAAACCCAATAACACTGCTCGACCCGGGAATCGAACTCAGGGAAATAGGTTTTTATTACATTTTACATAGATTCGTTTAGATTTTGTGAATGTGAGAACGTTGTAGGCTAATAGACTGTAGATCTGTAGACCATTTTTTTTGTTAAGTACCTGTTACTTTTTGACAGGCTTATATTGTCATCGGAATACATATTAACACGGTAATTTGAAAACATTGTAAACGCCAATTATTTTTTAAAACAGTAACCGTGGAGTTTCTTGGCGGCTCTTCTCCATAGGAAACAACTAATTGGAAACGTGCATTTATCTTCCGACGTTTCATAAGTGCCCATGTAGGTTAATATCATAATATAATACCAGTAATACCTAAATTAAGCCTACGTCTAACCGCGAATTTGTACAAGCCAACACGTATTTAACCTAGGAAGCTGCTTACAAAATTATGAACTGATGGAATTACGTTCAGCTCCGTGAGCGGCACTGAAAGAAGTTTTTAATATAGGAGTATGCGTAAATTCGTTGTCACGCCTACAGGCTTAAGCTGTTTTAATTAAAATGTGGGCTCAAATGAATAAGTTCATGTATGCTGTTAATGATATTTTTGCATAATATTTATTACTGGATGTTATTTTGTGTAAGCTTTTTGGTTCTAAACCCGTTTTTCCAGCGACAACATAATTATTATTGTAGGTTTATGCTGGAGGTCTGGATCTCATTTCCTAGTAGTCACCAGGGTTATAGTCTATTGGTATAAACCAATAGACTATAAGCTCCGAAGCGGAGCTGTACCAATATTAATTGGTACGAGCGGGAGCTGTACCAATATTAATTGGTACAGCTCCGCTCCTCTCCTTTCTTCTCCACTCCTCTCCTCTCTTCTGCGCTCCTCTCCTATCTTCTCCGTTCGTCTCCGTTCCTCTCCTCTCTTCTGCGTCCCTCTCCTTTCTTCTGCAATCCTCAGCTCTCTTATGCGCTGCACTACTCTCTTGTGCACTCCACTCCTATCTTCTCCGTTCCTCTCCGCTCTTCTCCGTTCTTCTCCTCTCTACTCCACTCCTCTACTCTCTTCTGCGCTCCTCTCCTCTTTTCTCCGCCCCTCTTCTCTTCCGCGCTCCTCTTTCGCTTAGCCGCTCCTCTCTTCTCTTCTACGCTCCTCTCCCATCTTATCCGGTCCTCTCCTATCTTACCCGCTCCCTGAGTACCTCTCCTCTCCTCTCTTCTCCACTCCAGTAGACAGACAGCCTAAACGTCATACGATTCCTAGTCTTATTATCAGGGCTGGGTTGCATTGTAGGCACTTGTCAACTTTTTGATACAATATTTCGTTTATATTGCTCTAAATTGAGATATTTAAATACAACCTTTTGCAGCACAAAAAAGAGTACCTAAGTATAATGGTTTCGTTTAAATTGATCACGTAGTGAAATATTAGCTGGGTCTTTCTTGGAAATATTTCCACAGCTTTTGTATGAAATATTTTATAATTTTCTTTAAGTTGAAATGAAACACAACTAAACTACATTATTTCTTTGTGACAAATGTGTCACAAAGAAATAATGTAGTAGAATCGTTTACATTGAGCGCAAAATAGGTAAGTGGATATCACAATTTCAGCTAGGGTATTCTTGGAACAATTTCCAATATTTACTTAATCATATTATTTTTTTAGAGCAGTGGTGGCTTAGTGGTAACGGCTGGAACTTAGGAGTTGTAGGTCGTAGGTTCGAACCTAGACAGGCGCTTTACTTTGTATAAATTATTTCATCACCACTGCTCTCAAAACAGTGAAGGAAAACATCGTGAGGAAACCGGCATGTCCTAGAACCAAAAATTCTAAGACATGTGACATCTACCAACCCGCACTGGGCCCGCGTGGTGATATTACGGTCCACTCCCTCTCAAAGAGTGGAGGCCTGTGTCCCAGCAGTAGGAACATTATGGGTGTGTAACGGTTGATATAATAAAAAAAATCTAACGTTCACTTGACCTAATTTCAGTTAATATACTTTTGTTTAATATAACGATCAGTTGAGATAATTAATTGTT
Organism: Atethmia centrago; assembly: GCA_905333075.3. Lineage (NCBI taxonomy): Eukaryota > Metazoa > Arthropoda > Insecta > Lepidoptera > Noctuidae > Atethmia > Atethmia centrago. The sequence goes on along the minus strand of HG995373.1, from coordinate 20,923,020 downwards.
GATATAATTTCATTTTATCTAATTTCTTATGATATAATAAACATTTCCTATAATGCACATTTGACATAATATTCATGTAGTATATTATTCATTTACTATAATATTCATAATCTCTAATAACTTTTAATATAATTTAGAAAATCTGATACGATTTTAAACGCCTGCTAGTATGGTGCTAGCAAAAATGCACTGCAAATGCAAATATTGTACTGTTTTTTTTTTTCTTCGCTTTATACCCTATACACCTACCACCCTCAAATATTGTAACCAGTAGAAATTGGATGCAATCTGGACTTTAGGGCACCCCGACTCGGACAGGTTAGGTTAGAAGGGGATGGCGGGGTCGTGTGAGCGAGCGAAGCGAGCGAATAGACTCCGCCATCCCCTTCGTGGTTATTTTTTTATAAACCATCCAGAAGTAGGAGCCCCGCGAAGCGGGGCTCCGTCGACCAAGCCCACCCTCAACCAAACATTGAATATTTTAAGATTTGGTTAGGTGCCATTTGAGTTAGGTTAGAACTGTGACCATTAAACATGAAAATTAGGTCAAAAGAACATTAGGTCAAATGAATGTTATATAAAAAGAATATTATACATATTGAAAATTATATAAAATGAACGTTATACTAAATGTTTTATATTAAATGAAAATTATATCATATGAAACATTAGGTCATATGAAATTAGGTTATATGATTTTATAGCATATGAAAATTATATTATATGAACGTTATTTCAAGTGAAATTAGAGCATTTGTTATTATATCATACATTACACACCCGAACATTATAGGCTGGTTATGTTAATCATATTATTTTGTTCTGAATATTATAAAGACTCTTACAAACAAGCGCGACACGCGACGCGACACAGAGGCACCGGTTGTATTGCTACACGCGGTGCCTTTCTGTCGCGTCGCGTGTCGCGCCTGTTTGAAGGAGCCTTTATTCGTTTTGAAAAGACACGAAAAAGAGCAGATACAGGTAGGTCCAGTTAATTGCATAACACACTGTCAGTTGCAATCGGTTTCATTTTGACAGTTCAACAACGTTTATTGCGTTATTTTCGTTGTTGAGCATAAGAACATAAGAACATAAGAAGCAAGGGATTAGCAATATACTTCAAAATCATTCATATTGTAATTGATAATGCGTCACGCAATTAGGGTGCTGGTATTTATTGGTACCTGTCATTGTAGGTTACATCTCTATTTATAATTACTTTCGTCGATACGAGAGAAAGGAAGTAAGAAAAAATAAAAGAATACAGTAAGTTTCGGTATTCGTATGGCGATCCACACGAATATCAAAAGAACATGTCATGTCGTGGTTATAACATCAGCCAATCAGCAAAGGCGCAGCCGTGGATGCCATTTTAATGCCGACTTTAAGCGCAATACATTAACATGAGTATCCTACTAATATTATAAATGCGAAAGTTTGTAAGAATGGATGGATGGATGTTTGTTACTCTTTCACGCAAAAAGTACTGAACGGATTTGAATGAAATTTGGCACACAGATAGTTTATAACCAGGAATAACACATAGGATACTTTTTATCCCGATATAACCACGGGGTCAAAACTTATGCGGGTGAAACCGCGGGGCGCATCTAGTAAGAGATAAATCTGACAATACAATAATATGCTCGCAGAAATGGACATTATCCCTTTGCTCGGCACATTCCTGTGCTGTCTGTTCCTGGGCATCGAGATCGGTCTGTGCTGCGGCGTGGGCATCGACGCGCTGCTGCTGCTGTACTACCACTCGCGACCTCCGCTAGACGTGCACTATGTTGATGTAAGTATACAATAACCTGGTGGTACAACTACCTATAATTAAAAGCTGCATTACATAACCCCGCACTCCCCGAAGGGTTGGGCAGAGGTGTACCTACAGTACACGCACGTTTTGCCAGTTATGATTAAAATCCCATTAAGAGATATTACAGCCATAAAGGCCTATCGCTTGCGCCTGTGTACAGAGCCAGTTCAAAGCCCGTAAGTATGATAGATGTTAAAATTTCGGTATTGTCCAATTATTGTATGATGAAAGTGGCCTAGTTGGAACTGAAGGTGTCACCAACCTAGTGTAGGAATGGCTTATTACGAGTAGGTGATCAAATAAAATCCTGTCTTAATGCTATGCTCAAGAAAGACGTGTTGCTAGGTCATGATCAATGGTCAGGAATCACCAAAGAAATACACTTCAAGGATTATTTAACTCAACCTATCGCAGTCCACTGCTGGACATAGGCCTCTCCCAGGCCGAGCTACAACACCCTGTCCTCCGCCTTCCGCATGCAGTCTGACCCAGCCGCCTTTTTAAGTTAGCCGGGGGGCGTCCCACACTACGTTTTCCGATACGCGGTCTCAACTCCAGGTATCGTCTGCTCCACCGGCCATCGGTCCTTCGACAAACATGGCCAGCCCACTGCCACTTTAGCTTGCTTATTCTACAAGCTATGTCGATAACACCGGTTCTTTTCCGGCTAATTTCATTTCTGAACCTATCCTTCAAAGAAACTCCGAGCGTAGCCCGCTCCATAACGCGGTGAGCGACCTTGAATTTGTGGACCAGGCCGATTGTCAGTGTCCACATTTTGGCACCGTATGTCATAACGGGCAGGACGCACTGGTTGAAGACCTCAAACACTACGAGATTGGCGACGAGAAGACTTGACGAAGGAGTTTTTACTGCTGAACAAACATTCAGGAGCTAAATTGGATTGTTAGCATGTAGACTGGAGATCTAAGTACACATGCCATGAGTGCACACGTTTTGCTACGTATCGAGATTGTACTGATTTGCGGTAAACCACAAACCCAAATTCTATTCGTCAGCAAGTGATAAATTCATTGCGTTAATGACTAAATTACAAGTTTTCCACTCAAATTCACAATCATCATTTAGTCGAAAAGTGTCCACTGCCGGACAAAGGCCTCCTCCAAACATTCACATAATTTAGTAAAATCCTCTATTTACTTCATCAAAGAGTTGTACCACTAAACAACCCTGAATAACTTTAGCGTTTCAACCAATAGTTTTGGTGTGAAAGGCATCTTCGTACATAACGTGCAACTTTTCAGTAAGTTTGAATAAAATTCTATCAAATGTGAGTCAAGCATGCATACTGAAAGTTTCCTCACAGCATCCTATATTACGTGTGTAAATTTTAAGCGACTATAAAATTTTAAAGCAGGTAATTTAGTTACGTTGTGTATTTACTGAAATTTGTTTTAATGCGTTCAGCTTTAATGAAAATACTTTGTTTGTTTTAGTTTATAGGAAAAGAGTTTATAAAATACGTATTTCCCTTATAATAATAAAGTATGCTACCATCAATTTCGCTAATGAGATTTTCCCATATCTTTGACCACCATCGAAAGTGTTCACAACTTCATATAACAGTTCGTAGCAACTTTAAGGTACGGATTGCTTTTACAGAATTCACCCTTTTATAATAAGTTATTTTGTGGAGGTTGTTAAGCCTCCTAAAATGTTCACGCTTGGTATAAGGATTATTTTAAATTTATCAGTATGGTGTTATTCTATCCACCTATATGGTATTTTCTATTATCTACACCCATGCTATAAATCCTCAGTTTCTGAAACAGTTTGCTTATTGCCAACATTAAAACAACCAGTGTCATAGTAACCATAATATCATCCAAAAGAGTGTTATAATGTTGTACTAAATTTCAGTATGCAACTCCTTTAAAAAAAAAGAACATTGTCAAGCACGCGCGTTTCATAACCACAGCGCCGTATTAAAAAAAAACTTATACATAGGTTATTCGAATTCACGTCGTATCCCGCAATTTTTGTTCGATATTACTGTTGCAAAAATTTATTACTTTATTGTTTACAAAAATGAGTGATACAAGCTTTGATAACGCACCACATTTCTAACCAAATTACCAGAAAGATCGAGAAAACAATATGAAAAGGCAACTTTACATGAATTTACATAGTTCGTACTACACTGTGCAACACCCTATGATTTCAGAACCTTTCATAGAGGATTCTTATCATGTGTGTAGATAAAGTCTTGTATGCAACTGTACATAATTAGGTACACTTGAGAGCAATAAAATCGCACACGTTGACTTTTTGTTGTTAAAGCAGTTTTTTTCATGAATGTGAATACATATTAAAATAAAACTTACACTATTTGAATGTTTACTTCAGTACCTTTCTAATGATATCAAATGCAGTGTAAAAAAAATACCCATAGGGGGTTTTAGGTCACAAAACCCAACATATGGATAAAATTACCCAATTTCGCTTAAGAAAGAATAAAAATAAAACTCGAAATGCTTGATCAAATAGTTTTTTGTGTATTCCCTCCCCTAGCCTTGATTACAGCTCTTAATCGGGTTTTCATGGACCGTATTAATTTCACCATGAAATCTTGTGGTATGGCGTTCCACTCCTCTTCAATGGCAAGTTGAAGCTCTTGGAGGCGCGTAGGAGCATAGCTTCTTGTTCGAACTCTTCTTTTTAGCTCATCTCAGACATGCTCAATTGGACTGAGATCAGGACTACGAGCTGGCCACTCCATCGCGGTGATTCCAACGTCTTCCATGTAGTCGCAAACTGTTCTAGCGACATGCGGTCTGGCGTTGTCGTGCATTAAGAGAAAATCTTCTCCCATAAGCCACGCAAGCGGCTTCTTCGAGCACTTCTTCGACGTATCGTGCAGCCGTCAAACTTCTCGATCTCGGGCCGGTATTCGCCGTCGTGATGAATACAATGTCAGTTTTAGTGTCCAAAATTATGCCACCCCAAAATATACACGATCCACCTCCAAAAGCCACACGTTCGCTTATGCAGCATTGTGAAAATCGCTCTGATGACCTTCTGTAGACCCTAGAGCGTCCATCATGACCATGTAAAGTCATTCTGCACTCATCAGAGAACATAACAGCCCGCCATTGGTCATACGTCCAATTTAAATGTTCCCTAGCAAATTGTAGCCGGGCTTGTCGGTGAGCTGTGGTCAATTTGGGACCATTTGCTGGGCGATGTGAAATCATTCCTGCTTCACCTAGTCTTCTTCGAACTGTCCACCGACTTATACTGACATTGCGAACTTCTCGAAGCTGTTGTCCCAGTTGAACCGCGTTCAGTTGCCGATTTCTCAAAGAGCTTGTCACAAGAAAGCGGTCATCACGCTCTGATGTTGTGCGTCGCCGGCCAGATCCTGGTCGCCGAATGTAGCCACCGGTCTCTTGGAACCTCTGGTATACACGACGAACAGAGTAGCGGCTCAAATTTAGCCGTCGAGCAACTTCACTTTGGTTATGGCCTGCTTCGAGCAAGGCAATAACTTGAGCGGCTTCTGCGGGCGTGGTATCCATATTTTTCCAGTAAATCCGTATGATTCCAGTAGAGATGTTATCATGTTGACCTTCGGTATGCAACTGATTAAAAATTCCTTTTTTTTTTTTTTTGATAATGGCATCTCGTAGTTGACCTTGAGAGGTCGTGACTACTTAACCGGACTTTCCTGTGGCTGCCTTAAGCGAACTCAAAGCCTCCAGCCAGGGGCGAATTTCTTATAATACTAAGCGACTGCACGCTAAGGGCACCCCCTGTGGGGTACGGACCTCGGCTTAGGGCGTCGCTGGGGGGAGGACAGCAAGGTGGGACAGGCTGGATCTGGTCAATATTATTATTATTTATCGGGGAATTTAAAACTACAGGCTCAGCTGCGGCGCGGGCTGGCACTTCGTCGAGCAAGGGTCGGGGGGGACAATTACGTCGGGGTTTACGCGAGGGACCTCGGCGGCGAGGTCGGAACGTAGGTCGGTGTGTTTTGTGCCGTTTTTTTAAAAATTCCAATAAACCGACCTTTTTATACCTGCGGCTAAGGGTGCAAGTAGTGGCAACGCAAACGCGTGAATTTGGGGAATTCGGTGTACGGACCGACCGTACACCGAATTTTGTAAGTTACGTGAAGCTCAATGTTTTTAAATTTTATGTTTTTGTAAAGCTAAGCTTGTATGCTTTAATTTTGTCTAGTGATTTTTACTCAATATCTTTAGATTTTAGAAAACAATCGGTAATAAACCAAATTACAAGGGGTGTGCGATTTTATTGCTCTCAAGTGTATTATACAACAGTTGCATAAATAACTATTAAGCTACGGTTTCCTAGAAGAGTGGTCGCTACATAACGGCCGCAGTCACGGCTTTTTTTTTGTGGGAAATTATTAAATAACTTCTCCCGCTCTGGGCGGAGCGGGAGGGTGTGTCAGACTCTTACTGACTAAAACCCACCCGTGTTCCTTCCGTTGCCTGTGGTGCCAGGGGGCTCGGTAACCCTTTTGTACCTTCCCGCGCAGTCACGGCTGTCGTGAAAATGATCGCAATGTGGTTTAACTTTACGGTTTCAAAAACGCTCCCAAGGAAGACACCAACTTACTTTCATAAATAACGTTTCAATGACGGTATCGCCGGTTAATGCTGACGATATGTGGCGGCCACCGTTCTTCTAGGAAATCGTAGCTTACTGCCGACACACATAAAAACGGTGAGACGTTGCAAGGCAAAACTTCGGGCATTTCCTTAAGAGACTCTTCGGGTGACGTCACTAATATTTGCGATGTGTTGGACATCTCAACGATTTATGCCTTAAGACGCTGACAACACTTAAACTGCGGTCACTGTCAGATTGCATAGAAAAGAAAGAGAAGCGCGATGACACAACGCTTGTAATTTAGTGCAAAATATGAAGCAATTATCTATTTACTCAAAATTGAGTTGAGTAATCGAAAATAATAAACAACCAAGTTCTGCATTCGAATAAGACGTTCTTGTTATGAATTAAATACGTAACGTTTGTTGATATTTAATGCAGATATTTAGGATTAGAACTCAGAGGTAAGAGGTTAGTTTAACGTTAGTTTGTATCGAGAATTTTTTTCAAAACGTGTTTTGGTAACAACCAAGTTCTGGGAAATATGTTCAAAATTAACATATATTTTTTCCGCTACCACAGACTATACAGATTTGGCAATCTTTTTTCTTAAGAGAAGCCTATTTTGGTCAATTGGGTCTTGTCAGCGCCTTAATACAATATCCAGAGTTTTAATTAACACCACTTGTTATATGTTCAACAGAACGGCACCCTCCCGCCGCACTACGCGATCCATCCCGTAGGTGGTCTCCACTTCGCGGGCGCCGAGGGCGTCCGGAACAAACTCTTCATGCTACAACAAAAAGCAAAACCCACTATTACCTCCGTCACGACAATACATACCATAAGCAATGTCCCAGAGACTGAAATTCCTAGAAGTGGTCAATGGAACGTGCCCAGAACGAACGGATCGGCCACGTCTGTTCCTCATAGTGACAATAGAAAAAATGACGTGGAATCTAGTGGCGTTAAGTCTGCGGACTTACTTGTGGTCTACTGTGACGCGTTATACAGATTGGACTACACTTTTCTACAGGTACGTCTTTTACATTTTATTTTAAACTTTAAAAATAATACTGTTACAGTTATGTTTTACCAGCGAAAATGATGGAAACAGTCAATCAATCCCCCGTAGAAGATGGCGGGACGAGCTGAACAAAACAAACGACCGGTGGTCCACATAAGTTCTGGATCGCAAACACAGGAACTCATGGGGAGATGCGTTTGTCCAGCAGTAAGACGATACGGGCTAACAGTAACAGTGACTTCATATTTTACCAGCACTAGAACTGAAATGGTTTAAAGGTACCAAAGTTACAGACACTGTTTATAGAGAGAAACTTCCTCCCCACGAGAAGTACCTATAGTCTGTTCCAAAACTATGGTGAAAGTGTAAACAAACCCTGTTTGGTTTAAATTATTACGTAATAAAGATAATTAGTAATATTTTCTTCTGTATTTAGAAGGTTTCAACTTTATATCTAACCACTTTTTCTAACATTATTGTTTGAATAAAATTAATAATTTTTTATCGATTACCGACGAAAATTGAGTTTATTAAATTAACCTCAATTGTCAAATGAAAAATCTTTAGGATGATTTCAAATTAGAATTTCGGTATTGAAAAAAATCAAATCAAAGCACTCAATTTGTAAGTGGAACTACAAATTGACATCCGCAGGTACTTTTTCTCATCCATTGTTTATTATTTCATCAGATACTTTTGGAACAGACCATACCTGTTTCTGCAGCAAAACTTTCAGACAATTCACCTAAAGTAGTTTTCCTAGGACATTCATCAAACCTCTAGACTATAACATTACACCGGTACATCTATCGACACAATGATTACTGAATCCACGTTCCACATGTTGATAGCCGCATGTTGTTCCGCATGTTATTACGTGTGGTAAATCAAGATTTTCATATTCTACCTATTAATATAATATTATAATCGATTTCTCGATATATTTAGTATACTCCATAATAGGTAGAGCGGAGGAAATTGATTTTCGTTGACGTGAACCTATCGTACCTTTTATTAATGATTATTTCGCTGTAATAGAAACGTCATCTAACGTCAGGAAATCTTTTGATACTTCAAATCGTGTTACGTAACTATTAATTCGAGAATATTCTTATTGAATGTTAAGTATCATCATCCACTAAGGCTTTACAGCTGCGGGTGGACCTTAGTATGGTCAAGTATATTTCTCCAATGTGACCTATTTCCGGATTTTTCTCTCCAAATTCTCTCTCCAACAGTTCTGAAATCTTTCTTTACGCCATACAACCACCTGAGCTTGGGTCGCCCTCGGCTTCTTCAGTAAACGATGGGTGCTCTGGTCTCGTCCATTCTTGCGGCATGTCCTGCCCATCGAAGATGTCTTATTTTAATGGTTTTAATTACATTAGGCTCGTACATACAGCGTTAAGTGTGATGTCGTCATTAATTTAAATAAATTACATCATTAGTCCACATAAGCCACAAATGTACCCTTTTAGCCTGTGTTAGCAAAACATGTTAGTGGTAACGATCACGTAATGTTCAGTGTCGGCTCACTGGCTAGGCTAGGCATCATTTAACCATTCATTAGGGGCAAATGGATAGCTTATATTTTACTGCTATTGGTGAACTATCTCACTAACATTAGGTTTTTGTTCTATTATACTTACCTGTTTAAGGTGAATCCGTAGCTGTAGCCCGCAAAATTCAATTTTTCTAACGTTTTTTACAATTTGCAGGTCAGTGTCAGGTTGTATCTTGATCAAAATATTATTCGCGACTATATCAGATATTGGTGCCGATTCCATTGTTTTCAAACTAAACTAAATTTAAGTTCAGTGCAACTTTTATGAAAGTAAAAAAAAAGCGCTGAACTTATACTTAGTTTAGTTTGTGAACAAGGGAATCGGCACCATTATGTACCTATTTACAGAATTATAATCATTAAAATCATGAATATATCTCTCTAAGTTAGATTTGTTCCATTGAATTGCCTTTTCATGAAATCATGACATTGGTGCCGATTCCCTTGTTCACAAACTAAACTAAATTTAAGTTCAGTGCATCTTTTTCATTCTATTTCATTAAAAAAAGGACAGAAGATAAATTTTAGTTTAGTCCTGTCAAATTAATCAGCGCCTGTCACTACTCTATACAAGTTTAGACGTGATTTAAAATTTGCCTACTAAAATTACGTCAATTTACGTCAAGCGCTGATTAATTTGACAGGACTAAACTAAAATGTATCTTCTGTCCTTTTCTTAATGAAATGGAAAGAAAAAGATGCACTGAACTTAAATTTAGTTTAGTTTGTGAACAAGGGAATCGGCGCCATTGTGGAACAAATCTAACTTAGAGAGATATATGAATGGGTCTAATGATTATAATTCTGTAAATACATGTCTGTTATAGTCGCGAATCATATTTTGATCAAGATACAACCTGACATTGACTTGCAAATATAAAAAAATGTAAGAAAATTTGAATTTTGCGGGCTGCAGCTGCGGATTCACCATAGTGTATTTAATGATGAAATTTGGCACTCAGATAGTTGGCCTTTTTTTTTTTTTGAGGGTGGGAAATAATCAAATAACTTCTCCCGCTCTGGGCGGAGCGGGAGGGTGTGTCAGACTCTTACTGACTAAAACCCACCCGTATTCCTTCCTGTTGCCTGTGTTGCGGGGGCCTCGGTGACCCATAAGTACCTTCCCGCGACCCCGGCAGGCATCGGCCCTAGTGGACCACTACTATATGTGCTGACGACATCTCTTTGAGGCGCGCGTGGAATACAACGCGCCGTCGACCCGGGCCTGGTCCTTACCGGACGGTGAGCTACCCATTGCTCACCGTCCGCAAGCCCGCGCCTACGGTGGCCGGAAATCCGCCCGGGATTCCCGACGCCCAGGGCGTCTCCTGCGGCGGCTAGGGGCGAGAGGGCGCGAAACTTGCCTTTCCCTCAACCGTCCCGCCTCCTCCTTCGCGAGCATTACTGCTTCGCAGAAGGAGGAGACGGCTGCCCATGCCCTCTCGCTCCGTACCATGGCCTGAACCAGGGCCGGACGCGAGAGGTCTCTGCTGCCGATCGCCTCCACGAGGACACGGCGGTGCTCTGCCCAAGCCGGGCAGACCTCCACCGTATGCTCCACCGTGTCCTCCGGGCGATCCACACAGTGGTGACACCCGGACGTCAGATAGTTGACCTGGATTAACACATAGTATACTTTTTATACCGGTAGTACGTTTCTGTTGCAAAATTTCCGACATACACGCGGGTAAAGCTGCGGGAAAAAGCAGAGTACACATAAATGTGAAGAGGTTCGCAAAGATAAGGTTCCCAATACAATAAGTAGGTGCAGATTATTATGGAACAAGTTTTATATTGAGAGCAGTGGTGGCCCAGTCGAAACGACTGCGACTTACGAGTTGTAGGTCGCAGGTTCAAACCCAGCCAGGCACTTTACTTTGTGTGAATGATTTCATCACCACTGGACTTAAAACGGTAAAGGAAAACGTCGTGAGGAAACCGGCTTGTCCTAGAACCAAAAGTTCGAAGACATGTGACATCTACCAACCCGCACCGGGCCCGCGTGCGTTACGACCCACTCCCTCTCACCGAGAGGAGGCCTGTGTCCCAGCAGTGGGAACATTATAGGCTGATTATGCTAAGTTTTGTATCAAAGACATGAAAGACAAGTAATTATAATTGTGTCGTATCTATTTGTATTTTACAGTGTGTATATAAATAATAAAATAAATCTTTATTTATTTTATTATTTATATACACACTGTAACTAACACATACACTGTAACTGTGTAGTTTTAACTAAGAATCAGGCATCAATCTTTGTCTTTACAAATATTGATGCTTGATTCTTAGTTAAAAGTATTACTCTCGTAGATTCAACAATATCTAAACTTTATCTTCATACTTTAGCTAGCATTAGAAGCTTTTTAACAGTTAATTTGTCATAAAAGGTCGTTATAAAATTTAGGAGCAAACAATTTCCGTGTCGCGTAATAAGGCGGAAAAGCACATAATTATAATTGTTCATATTAATTGTGTTTACTTTTAATTAATGTACTGGCCTGTGGCTGCTACTTGTCGAATGAATTAAGAATTACATTGCATTAAGTGTAATTTACTTTGGTCAAGAAACGTGCCTTGATTTTTTTGAAAATCTAATTTATGTACGAGAGTCTGGTATGGACACTTTGACAGTAAGCGCCCTTTTAACTGTGAAACCACTTTCACAGTTCATTCTTTACTTTGACCTTAAAACTGTCCAGTACAGTGACAAGGACGGGGGTCTTTGTCAGTGTTTTGGATGGTTTTAAGGTCAAAGTACAGAATCGAATTGGTCGAAAAGTTAGGGTATCTAAATAGAAAGTTCTTCAAGAAAGGTTTAAGTTTTCACTCGGAAGCTATTACTTATGTTAGCACTAGGAGCACAGTGTCCACCCGGCGAATATACCTAACTAAAATAATAACATAACATGACACAGCATCACGCATTGTTTCCCCGAAGGGTTGGGCAGAGGTGTACCTGTAGTACACCCACATTTCGCCAGTTATGTTTTTAAGTCCCATGTAATAGGGGGCGAGCCTATTGCCATCAACCGGGGACAGATCCAGACTCCGGGCTGCTACTGAGAAATTCTAGATAGAAAAATCCACTAACACTTTGCCCTCAATATATATTTGATAATCTTTTGTATGTACACAAAAATATATCAAATTTTAAGAAAATGTCCGATATCCACAGTTTAAATACCAGGAATAAACATAATCTTGCTGTACTTCACACTCGCCTCCACAGAGTAGGCAACTCGTTCATGGGTCAATGTATACGCTTTTACAACAAACTTCCTATTGCTATTCGAAATTTACCCATTAAACGATTTAAAAGCTGTATTAAAACCAAACTTTGTAAAAAAGGGTACTATAAAATTTCTGATTATTTAGAAGACAAAAAAGCTTGGGATTGAGCTGCTCGCTCTGATAAGCTTTGTGCTAAAACCATAAAATTTGAAGTTTAAATTATGCAAAATCATCATTATATACAACTATATGTACATATTGACATTGATGAATATTATAAGCAAAATTACGTGAATATTTATGTACCTTAAAAAGTATTATATGAGTATTACTTTAATTATTGTGAATGTGAGCACTATGTGGGTCATTTTTATTTATTTCTTGTTGTTTTTTTTTCTCTTAGTTTTAATGATGGTCTGGCATTTTGAGTTCTTTATGCGGCCAACCCAATTGTCCTTTCCTTGGTATTGTTCGTCGAGTCGTTGAGCTCCTTAAGTTTTGAGTTGAGCTACACGATTACTGACAAATGCTTGCACTGACTGGACAGGTCCACTCAAATTTGTGTGGTTCTTTCCTCAAAAGACCATTTCAGACATAGATCTACATGGTCCTCACATGATCTGACCAAGATTATGTCTGGACTTTAAAAGAGACTTTGACCCTTGAGTTTGTTTCGCCATTTCTTCTCAGGGGTAGTCAGATAGGAAATGTCGACTCCATCTAGCTTATTTTTTAATATGACGTGTAAAAGTGATTGTCATATCCTATTTACAGAATAAACAATTTCATTTCATTTCATTTCATTTCATTTCCCGACCCGGGAATTGAACCCAGGACCTCATGCTCAGCAGTAGCGCTTGCAACCACTAGACAAACGCACTAAAATAAATGGAACAGTTCGGATGTTTATTACTCGAATCCTGCCGAAACGGATTACTTAACACAAAGTTATTTAGAATTAATCTAAGTAGTAAATTCCCGAGGGATCCCAAAGTCAACGTGCGCAAAATGAAGGAAAAGAATAGAATATAAATAACTACGTGCAAAACTATGAAATACCTATCCAAGGTCTTTAGGGTACATGTTTATGAGACCCATTCCGATCGACGCCGTATAAAAATTGTTTTGGAAGGGATATTATGTGAACCCGGCCAGGCTCGCTGACGAAATTACATGTCTATCGTGGGTGGTCAAGCGGATGCTCCATATTCTATTTTCAGCATTATCACGAAATTATCCTTTCCGGCACATACTTAAGTCGAACGAAACCTTTGCGAAATCACGTAATTTCTGTAGTATCCTTGTTAAAAACCGAACTAAAATAAAACAAATTTTGTAAGCATAATGCATAACATTAAAGGCTTCACAAAAAATAAATTGTTGTTTGAAAAACGAGACACCGATTTTAAAATAAAATTGTGTGTTGCCAATATTTACTTCGAAGATACAAAGAATATTCCAAAAAATGTTATTGAAAAAATAAGCACTATTTTTATTTATTTTAACCATAAAAGCCCTTGAGACTACGTAGTTTCTATTTTTTTCCAGTAAATCAATATCCACTTATCAGAAAATCAATCGGAAATACGAACATCAGTTCTAGGAAAACACAAAATGTTTTTCGTGTACCTAAATTGGAATTATCAATACCCTTTGAGAAAGAAAATAGGGAATAAAAAGGGTCGGTATCACGTACTTACGTAGACAGGTAATACAGACTCTTTCATGCTATTATAAAGTTGATCCACAAAGTAGTGTTTTGAGAAACGTGAGTGACCTTTGCCCATAACTGGGCACCGTTCATAAAAAAGGTAACTTCGTTAATCGCTAATCCGATACAAATAAGTTAACTTCGTTAAACTGCCTCGTTGGTCTAGTGGTCGCACGCGCTACTGTGGAGCATGAGGTCCTGGGTTCGATTCCCAGGTTGGGCAAAATGTTATTGGGTTTTCCCATTAGGAATTTCTCAGTAGCAGCCCGGAGTCTGGATTTGTGCCCGGTTGATGGGAATAGGCTCGCCCCCTATTACATGGGACTTAAACATAACTGGCGAAATGTGGGTGTACTACAGGTACACCTCTGCCTAACCCCTCGGGGATTACAGGCGTGATGTTATGTTATGTCGTTAAACGTTAAATCGTTAATTTCGGAAGACTTAACGGAAGTTAACGTTTATCGTTATCTCGTGATTGAAATTGCATTTTATATGTTGTTTTAATGATTTACATAAACAAAAAAAAAATGTTGATCTGTCTCAGCGAAAAATATTGATATGAGCTCGCCTGAGCGCCTAGCTCGCGCCTGCGCGCGATTACTGCTGACCGGTCCAAACGTTTTTCCAGTCTATACTGTAAAAATCTCACCGTGAGAATTTAGGTGAAGTGAGTTGGAAGTGATTTTTTAATTGAGTCAAATCGTAGCATCAGAAGGAATGACAGTTGATTCCAAGCTCACTTCACCTAAGTTGTCACGGTGAGATTTTTGCAGAATAGATCGCTTGGTCAGAACGTGTCATTCGCGGCGCGGCGCGGTCCGCGCGGTTACTTTTTGGCAAAAGTAGGTACTTAATTAACGATTAACGTACCAATGGAAAGTTGACGGAAGTTCTTCAATAGGGTAGTCATAGTAGAGTGGAACTAAACAAGGCAAGTTTTAGTCCTAGCCTTAAAAACTAGCAGCTCGCTCTTCTGAACATTGTACTTGAGCCCATTAGCCATTGCATACCGTTCACATATGATCAATAGTGACCTCACGGAACTGATTGAGGGGCCCAGCAGCACCATGTCGTCAGCATAGCTAATAGTAGTTTAATTCTACTGTTTAGTAGTGGTAGAGTCCGTTATTTATTTTTAAGTTAACCTAAAAGTTAATCCGTTACGCGAAATGTTAACTACGTTAATTAACGATTAACGGATTAACGGTCTTATGCCCAGCATTGATTTGCTTATAAACTATTTACTTGTTCTGAAAGTAACATTATGCTTCAAGTATTAGGTAGATTATGTTCACATAATTGTGAAACTAAACTGATCTTTTTATTAATTCTGTGTTCACACAGCAGCTTCTGAGCACGTTTACTATACCTAAGTAGTAGAAAACTACACGCTTCAATTATCTGCTGCATGACTATGAATTAAGACGCTGATAACACCTAAACCGCGGTCACTATCAGATTGCATAGAAAAGAAAGAGAAGCGCGATGACACAACGCTTGTAATTTATTGCAAAATATGAAGCAATTATCTATTTACTCAAAATTGAGTTGAGTAATCGAAAATAAAAAACAACCAAGTTCTGCATTCAAATAAGACGTTCTTGTTATTAATTAAATACGTAACGTATGTTGAAATTTCATAAATATATTTTGGTTTAGAACTCAAGGTAAGGGGTTAGTTTAACGTTAGTTTGTATCGAGATTTTTTCTCAAACCGTGTTTTGGTAACAACCAAGTTCTGGAAAATATGTTCAAAATTAACACATATTTTTTTCCGCTACCACAAACTAAACAGATATAGCAATTTTTTTTCTTAAGAGGAGCCTATTTTCGTCAATTGGGTCTTGTCAGCGCCTTAAGGCGATTAAAATATCTAATCTACACGAACCAGGCATATTTCAACATTGGAATGAATTGTATAAAAATAATATAATGACTTATTTGTATAATTACCTACTTAATATACATAGATTGCCACCGAAACGCCAAGAAGATAAATCATTGATGTTAAATGATTAATGTACCTAGTTATGGGAAATATTCCTAAAGAACGTGGTCATATAAAATCACAAAAGATACCTATTTAACTAAACTAGGGTAAATAGGTTTGAGCCGTGGTGGCCCAGTGGTAACGGCCGCGACTTACGAGTTGTAGGTCGTCGGTTCGAACCCGGACAGGCGCTTTACTTTGTATAAATTATTTCATCACCACTGCTCTCAAAACAGTGAAGGAAAACGGCATGTCCTAGAACCAAAAATTCGAAGACATGTGACATCTACCAACCCGTACTGGGCCTGCGTGGTGGATTACGGCCCACTCCCTCTCACAGAGAGGAGGCCTGTGTCCCAGCAGTGGGAACATTATAGGCTGATTATGTATGTAGGGCAAATAAAATTAGCATCAATTTAATATTCCATTGACCGCATACCACAACGTCAAATCACATGCAATGTTGATGTGGTGACCGCAGCGCGAGTTAAAACGTGCAATAGGCGCGCAACTTGCAACGAATATAATTAATATTAATTGTTAACTATTCGTAAGTAATTATTTATCTAACATGACATAACATTGTGCCTGTATTCCACGAATGTTTAGGCAGAGGTGTACAGTACACTAGCCTTCATTTCGCAAGTTATGTTTAAGTCCCATGTAACAGGGGGCGAGCCTATTGCCCTCCATCGGGCACGAATCCAGGCTCCGGGCTGCTACTGAGAAATTAAAAAGGTCGCTTTTAGCGATAAGACCGCCCA
This sequence comes from Atethmia centrago, assembly GCA_905333075.3. NCBI lineage: Eukaryota > Metazoa > Arthropoda > Insecta > Lepidoptera > Noctuidae > Atethmia > Atethmia centrago. The sequence goes on along the minus strand of HG995373.1, from coordinate 20,906,303 downwards.
TTGTGTCACTCTATGTAAAATTTCTACTTTTTTATCTGTAATTTTTTGGTGTACATAATAAAGAGTATTCTATTATATTCTGGGTCGAGAAAAGTTTTATGGAAAAACCCAATAACACTTTGCCCGACCCGAGAATCGAACCCAGGACCTCATGCTAAGTGAATAGAGTAATTATTTATCTTTTGTATATTAAATCCGTTGTTCACGCTTCGAAAGTGCTTGTTTTCATTCAATTTTGCCTCTGGCTGGAGTCGATGTTATCCAAAAGTACGATCCGCGGTGTTGTATCTGTTGTGTATGTGCATGATTTAATTTCATAATTTTATGTACAAAGTTGTAACAACTTTTATGAATGTTACTTGAATGTCGGTGGTGTTTTATAGGGTCATTATGCGTGTTACGCTGCACGCTGGTGTGAGCTGGATCGATAAAAGGTATTGGAAACTGCTCGAAACGAGGAGCGATAGCTACTGTTCTGGTATTATGAGGTTGATAAGAATAGTTGCACCTTTAGAAGTATCAGATCGTTACCACTTTTAGCAGTATCAGACGAAAATGACTGAATGAATGTGGTTGGCTAGACTAGGGGAAGACCGAAGAAACGATGGATGGACTTTGTGAAACATGATATGGCTAGAAAGGGATTTATAAAAATGTCGTGAGGAAAGTTTGACATTTGAATAGTGTTGTTTCGCTCATTCGTACTGAGAATCGTATCTATCCTTCGAGGGCGGTCATTATAAGAGTAGGGGAAGACCGAAAAAACGATGGATGGACTGTGTGAAAGATGATAATTACGGTTAGAAAGGGATTTATAAAAATGTGAGGAAAGCTTGACATTTGAATAGTATCGTCTCGCTCATTCGTATTGAAAATCGTATCTATCGCTCGACGGCGATGATTATAAGAGTAGGGGAAGACCTAAGAAACTATGGATGGACTGTGTGAAAGTTGATACGGTTAGAAAGGGGGTGACTAGCGAGATGACGGCTAATAGAGAAGTATGAAAAAAGACGACATGTTGAAGCCGACACCAAATAAATTGGGAAAAGAGCGGGTGAATGATGATATTAGTACGGAAAATAATTTTTTGAGCTGCTATTTAAATATTCGAGATGTTATTATGATCAGTTGAAAAACATATTGAGCAGTTATTTAATTTAATGGCGGTTGATTAATTATTGCGACAGTAAAACATGGACAGTAATAAAAAATCAATTAGTCGGTTATTTTATCATACAATGTCAATTCTAAAAATAATTGAGCAGTCCAATAACTGAATGAGCGGTAAAAATGATGGAATGAGCGGTTCGATAAATAGTTCGGCAAATCATGCGAGCGGTGACACCCGAACTCAAATTCATTGAAAAGAGAGGTAAATGTTCGTTAGTTGGGCGGAGCTTATTAGCGCGGGTGGCAGAAGGTTAGGTTATGTTAGAACAGTGACCATTAACGCGCGAAGGCGAGCGAGCGAAGCGAGCGTGACGCGGCAGGGACCGCCGAGCGCCAGATCCCATCTATTACTCTAATTCAGGGTAATTTCGAACTGGCGTTTACCACCTCATTGTTTATAGAATTGCTTAGAATAAGATTTCTTACCTACAAATTTCGATTTATTACACGTAACCGCTCGTTCAATATTTTTTACCGCCCATTTAATTATTTTCCTGCTCAATTATATATTCACTGATCCATTTCATTATTTTTTATTACTCATTTTTGTTTACTTTACTGCTTAGTTTTAACTGCTGAACTAGTTATTAAAAGTGCCATTTATAATTTTTAACTTACCAAAACCGCTATTTACAACTGCTTCTTTAAATCAGTGCCTTAAATTACTATAAACAAAGGGATAGGTACTGTAATGTGCAAAACTTACGGAAGTCTCATACATACTTCCATCCCCTAGTTTAAGGGGTTGGGGGGTAAAAGTTTTAGTATTTTTTTGATGTTTGTGCTTGCATACCAAATTTCAGCTTTCTAGTTCTTCAAGACCCAGCACCCCAATTATTTTGATGATCATCAGTGAGCGAGTCAGTGACGAAATCGGGGTTTTAGATATCAATAAAATCTAAATTATAAGAGCAATTCAATTGAAAGATAATAAGAAAGAAAGAAAGTCCACTATTGACATTATATACAGAGAATTTTGTTTATCTGGTATAATTCAAACCCAAGTTATGAGGATTCAAATAAACTACGAAGAGAAAAGGTATACGCTTCGCTTGGCTCGTCTTGGCGGGGGCACTACCACCGTACCCCAGATCCTTGGGAAGTGCTTTAAAGATTAGAAAATTGAGCGATTAAATATTTGAAAGCTGTTTCATATTATATTTATTAATCATCATTATCTTCATGCCCTTGTGCCATGTTACTGTCAAATTTATCATAATATCCAATATATTTCCTACGGCAGAAAATTTCTATCAAAGTTTTTTATAATACCTAAATTATAAGTAAAGTATTAAATGTATACTCAATGCTATCACATTGAATATTCATCATAATAAGCGGGACCTGGGAAAATCTTATTATTGCATTTTATATGTTAATATTTTCTTAGCGTTAGTTTACACAGGGATTTAATTCAGTAAGCCATTAGCTTGGATTATGAATTATGAAGACAGAATACAAGATTACCTGCATTAACTATTTATGGCTTTAATGTAAAACATGCGAGCTTGTTAAAATAATATTTGAGATTTTATATGAGTTTGCGAAGGAAAGATAAATATGCGTAGGTAGTGCACGCTAAAATAATAAGAATTTTATCGTATTTTTGGTCCTTGGGTCTTTATCAGAGGTTATTTGTAAACCCACGATTGAACGCAGGTCAGGGTCTCAACGAGGTGTTTTCAAAGGATGAATGATCGCGATGGTACAAAGCATGACAAATATAGATAATTTGAATATGTTTTATGTATGTATGTATTTATTGTATATATATAAATGGCACCACAGACTACCTGTAGTATTGTCTCTCCTTGCCCCCCTAATCCATCCAAACGTTGTCTTTAAAAGATCGCATTTAGCGATAAGACCGCCTATTGTGTCACCATATGTAAAATTTCAACATTTATATCTGTAATTTTTATGGTGTACATAATAAAGAGTATTCTATTTTATTCTGTTGATGACACACGACAGGGATCTGAAAATACTTACTATTTATCTCCAACTGCTACTCTCTCGACTTGGAAACAGTCTTCTGTGAGCTTTACTCGTTTACAGAGCTATTTTTGTTAATAGTATGTATGTTCACGTCATATTTTTTATGGGTACCTATTACTTGTCAAAGATTTAGAATAAATAAATCGATTTAAATATTGTAAAGCTTTTTAGAGATCGACGATTTCATATTCATTGCTAAACATAATTACCTACATATAACATAGGTTGGAGCAGCTCCTGCAATGGCTCTGCGTCGCTATGTTTTTTTTTTACCATAACACATAACATAATATCACGCCTTGTATTTCCCGAAGGGTTATACAGAGGTGTACTTTTAGTTGTTTTAGTTACAAGTAATATCTAGGTGTATTTTAATCACATTCACTTTTTGTTCCAGAGTATGAAAATGTTAGTACTGGACTGGTCTCGGACTGGTCGTGTGATATGGTGTAATGCGCGGCAGTCTGTCAAAGATCAACTGGGCGGCGTCATGACTGAGCCCATCTTCTGTGAGAGCAACCAGCTGAAATCCTTCCTCAGAGGCAAGTGATACTAGTTTTAACTGTTTCTACAGTCACTAGTGAAAATAGTTATCAACGTAAACATAGTTATTTAACGTTATAAGTATTTTCACTAAGATAGGTAGTGCGTTATTTAGATAGTTATAACTAAGTTTGTTATAACTATTTAAGTATCCACCGGCGAAATACTTCTTCTCATACAGAGGGAACGTAATTGGTGGATTTCCGTACTTAATTTAGATGAAATAGGTCTGTATGACTGATTATGCGACGTTGATGCTCCAATGTATCATACTCTCCATAATTAATCTTACAATATGATTTAAATACTTAGGTAACTTCAATGTTTTAGCTTCACAGAGTTTTCCCTTTTCCAACAAAACGGTTTCGTGGTAATTTTAAGAACTTACTTAGTAACTTTTGAGTTTTAGATAAACATCTTTAAAGGTAAGAAACTCTCTTTTGTATACACCTAGGTAAATAGAAATAGAAAATATTTTACAGTCCAGGTAATTACAGTAGCCGGGGTCGCGGGAAGTCCGAAAGGAATACTGTGGCCTCTGGCAACACACAGGCAACGGAAGGAACACGGGTGGGTTTTAGTCAGTAAGAGTCTGACACACCTTCCCGCTCTGCCCAGAGTGGGAGAAGGTTAAGGGAACTGCATGACCTAAACGCAACTTTTATAAGTTTTATAATGCCTTAAAGTATATGATCCACTGCAGTAAATAAAATCAGAAAAATATACATATGATACTCTTAAGGATATTTGCTAGGTAGATAGTGTGTTGAAAACATAATATAACTAATTTGATACGGTAGAAAAAAATCACGAAGATACCTCTAAAAATTTCTTTTAACGATTAAAAACCTTACTAATATACATGCAATCATTCTGTTTTTTGTCAGATTATTCTACAAGCAACATATTGGCATAATAGTGTTTTATTTTTTTTATACAATCTATAGCTTTTTTGTAAATCGATAATTGCTTCATATTTTGCAATAAATTACTAGCGTTGTGTCATCGCGCTTCTCTTTCTTTTCTATGCAGTCCGACAGTGACCGCGCTTTAGGTGTAGTCGGCCTCCACCAAGTTGAGACGACATGAGTAGCTTAAAATATTACCTGTGTTTCATAGAAACACAGACGTAATTATTGATTCTAAATCCCCGATGTTCCATCCAATGAACCGTTTAAAATACTAAAATACCATTACAATAGAACTTCCACTATTAATCAGTTACGCATGAGTTTCATCTAACAAATGAAACGTAGCGTTTCGAAATATTAATGTGTGAAACATAAAATGAAAGCGCTATGTTATGGAATTGCTTTGATTAAGACTGAGTGAAATGTTAACTAAAGTACATCGCAGTAATGTACTATCGGCCAATCTTCCGCATGCTCACCTCTAAGGCGATAATCGTATAGCACGGCTCACGACTCGATCGCCCGATGCAAGCGTTTTGGCCAATGGGATGCATGAAGCGTATTTTAGCCGTGTTTGTATTAATGTAATTATGTATAGTGTGTGTGACAGTCACACTAGGCGCGTGCTATGCTCACTTGTTTGTAAGACATTTTTTTAATGGGCACGGCCAGCGAGAGCGCTTTATGAATTGTTATTGTTGACAAGAAGTAATTTCGTACTAATATCTTCCGTTTGGTTTAGAAAATGTATTATTGGTATTGCTATACGCGTACCCTAAAAAAACTTTATTTAGCATTTTTGTTTACCACTTTGCCAAATTACAGCTTTCTAGTAAGAGTCTGTGAGCTAAGCCGGGGACAGACAGACAGACAGACGGTCATGGCGAAACTATAAGAGTTCCTTGTTGACTACGGAACCCTAAAACGAAGCAAGTTACGTAGTTTTGTTAGAAATTGTCATTTGCTATCTTTCTTTTATTGCTGTTTTGATTAAAATAGCAAAATTACTTACAGTAGTATTTGAACCATTACTTGGCGCAGTTTATACAATGTTATCAGATTTTTTTATTATTGCTGTCGCAACTTTTGCAACTGCAATAAAAATAAGTTCATTATCTAAGCACCATTGTTATTCAGTGGGAACGTCAGAACATCTGGTTAAACAATAGATCGGCTTTATAGAACGGCCATAAAATACGGTCGCAAAAAATTACGAAATATTTCTTCAACACACTTGCTTGTAAAGTGACTCAGAAATTCAGCTTATTATATAGAAGTATTTTTACTTTACATTTCTTTTTTCAATATACGCAGTTTTTGTCCAAAAACAATGAATATTTTTGAGAAAAAAAAAATTCGTTACATCAGATAAATCAATCATCAAAATTATCATCATTTCATAAAATTATATATTTTTCACTACATATTAACCTTAATTTGCTTATTCAAAACATTATTTTGTTTATTATATTTTTTATATAGGCTGTTTAGCGGTTTTTCCAGCGCCTTTATTTACACCTGCGGCGCGCGGGATAAACAAAACAAGCGCGGTATTTTCCAGAAATACTCGTTAACGTTTTCATTGTGTGGTTAATTATTATCAAAAATGTTGACTTCAATTAGGAAAGAAGAGCGAAGAGCAACGCGTAGATTTAACCCCCCGGAAATACTAATCTAGGCACGAAACGCTAGTGACAGCCTGTTGCCTGCAAAATCTAGAGAGAAATACCTAGCGGCGTACGAAACTAATAACAATACCAGTCTCTTTTTTTCCTCTCAAGTTGAAAACCGTCGTATGAAACGCGCACACACTCGACTCCCTTATCGCGCTCGCTCGCCCTCGGCTCGCGCGAATAATACCGGCTCGTGCAGTGAGTAACCAACATACCACACATATTTATATTTTTTGTTACACGCCCTATACTCACACAAATTCATATTGTCTCTAATTGGACGAAACCAGGAAGGGGTGTGGTTTGTCACTAGCTGCGCTTGCCGCAGAAATATTTTCTAAAGTGAGCATGCTTAAGTTTTGCCAATAGTACAAATCATTGTGCTTGTTAACTAAATCGAGTTTTCATCGTTCACATTTTGTAATGGTTTTTCTCGATAAATTGATACAATACGTCAATTGGACGTGTTATAACAATAGGCATTCAGCCATTTACAGCTATTTCTATACAACTGTCAGGGTAATTACGGCTGAGATTTGAATATACGGAGAATTTGAGTTGGTAGTCAATTTCCTAAACAATTATTTTTATTAAATGATAAATGATAAATAATTTTGTTTCTTTAAGTAGGTTTATACAAACACTTTTACACGTCAATCATATTTTTTAAATAAAGCTAGATGAGGTTAGTGTTTCCTATCTGACTACTCTGAGAAGAAAGGCCAAAACAAACTCAGAGGTCACAGTCTCTTTCAAAGTCCAGACATAATCTTGGTCAGATCATGTGAAGGCCATGTAGATTGGTGTCTGAAATGGTCCTTTTGAGGAAAGGACCATACGGATTGAGTGGACCTGTCCAGTCAGTGCACGCATTTGTCAGTAATCGCGCAGCTCAACTCAGAACTTAGCTCAACGATGCGACGAACAATACCAAAGAAAGAACATTTGGGTAGGCCGCATAAATTACTCAAACTGCCAGACCATGATTAATACTAAATGAGAAAAACAAAAAAAATAACAACAATGACCCACATAGTCTTCACATTCGCGATACTTAATTTAAAAAAATATAATACTTACTTTACAAGTAAATATTTATGTCATTTTATATATAAAATTTATCAATGCCGATGTGTAGGTATATGTATAGAGAACCATGTAGGCTGGCGTCTGAAATGGTCTTTTGGGGAAAGAACCACACAGATTTGAGTGGACCTGTCCAGTCAGTGCACGCATATGTCAGTAATCGTGTTGCTCAACTCAGAGCTTAAGGAGCTCAACGACTCGTCGAACAATAGGTACCAAAGAAAGGACATTTGGGTAGGCCGCATAAAGTACTCAAACTGCCAGACTATCACTAAAGCTAACCGAGAAAGACACAACACAAAATATGATCCACATAGTCCTCACATTCAGAATAATTTAAATGATAATCAGTGATAGGAATAGATAGTGCCTATTAGCCTAAACTTCGAAGAACAGAGACAAGAAACGGAGACTTCCTTAGGACTAAATTATTTCCGGCACATCTGTCTCGAAATTTCGAGACAACACTTAAATACATAAAAAAAAATGTGTTATTTGGAATAAGTAATTCGTCTATATTTATCTAAAGTTTGTCTATAAATGTGATAGTTTGTATGGATGTCCATTACTCAATGCCACTGAAAATGCTGATTTTGGTAGTGATATAGATTAAGGTGTGGAATAGCACATATGCTACTTCCTATTAAAAAAAAAATATAGTTCCCATGGGATACAAAAACAATAGTACACGCGGGAAAAACCGCGGGCATTAACTAGTTAAAAAAAAAAACGTAAGGGTCCTTTCACACCACCGATATTGTCTGGCGATTTTTGGAGATTTCTATGCAAAAAAAACGAAAGGAAAAATGCTCAAAAATCGCCGGTCGATATCGCTCTAGGTTCATTAAATAATTAATGGGCTCTAAAGGAAAAATAAAACACATAGAATATTGTTGCAACAAATATATGTATATTTATATTATTTTAAAATATGACGTAATTGGAAACCATGAATCAAAATGTACAGAAGGAAAGATTTAAGAAACAAATTTATGTTTATCTATCTTTAAATATCTATGTCATATTTATTTTACTGACGTTGAGGGATGCAATTTTTACTCAAATCAAAGTACAAATTAACCTTTGAAGTTTACAAATTAATATTTGAAGCATTTAGGACAATCAGTTTTAATACTGAACTACTAACTGTTCGGTTTTGATAAAGAACTTGATGCATCAAAAATTGCTAAGAATTTGAAAATCTTTATTTGTGTTACAAATACCATAAAAAATAAAGAAGGATTTTAATTTAATCATCGTGATTCGATTCGTCAAGTTCAGTATCAGAACCGAAATTTTCTTTGTCAGATGAGTCATCTAAGTTAAAATACACAATCATATTTTTTTCTATATTTTCAACTGTCAGGCGATTTCTTTTTATGTTAAGAATCCATTTATAAGTTGAAAATGACCTTTCAACATCAACTGAGGTTAAAGGCGCGTACATATAGTATGATCGCTCATCCTTTCCTGCTGTTATCGCTTCACATATGTCTCTAATTTTATCTAAACCGGGATTTCTGTCCATGACATTTACGAGTTTATTTTTTATAAGCTCAGATGAACACCAGCTAAGCACAGTTCTCACGTGATCAAATATTTCAAAGGATTCCGTTAGAGTTAAATTCGATTTTTGTAATTTCTTTAATCCAATTTGTATATCTTTAAAATATTGTCAATGTAGTCCAAGTCTGATTTCAAGTTTTCCTTTTGAAGAACATTTTTGGCACACCTAATAGATAGCGCGTCGGAACTTCTTAAAAGATTTACAATTGTTTTAATTTGATCATAATATTTTGCATAATATGACACTGCCTCCAACCAAGTACCCCATCTTGTAATAACGGGTTCTGGAGGAAGCGGCATATGGGGAAAGGTGTTTTTTAACAAGCGCACTCTATTAGGTGATTTTAAAAATATTTTTTTTACGTTTGAAATTAATTCATCTACATCTGAGTATTCGTATCGTATTTTTTCTGCCACGAGATTCAGTGCATGTGCTAAGCAAGTGACGTGTATCATGTTGGACAAATAATTTTTCAGCACACGTCCCGCTTTTAGCATATATGCTACACTATCAGTGCATAATACAGCAACGTCTCCTACTTTGGATTCATACAAATCGCACCACATATTTTCAAAGCAGTCTATTACAAATTGGGCAATTGTGCTCCCATTAACAATTTCTAGTACTTTGCAAGCAACTAAAAATGGTTTTTGTGTGATCGCATTTAAAGGTTTTACAAGTAAATGTACCATGTATCTGCCTAAAAAATCAGTTGTCTCGTCTAAAGATACCCACAGCTTTTGATTTGCAATTTGTTCATAAATCGAGTCAATTTTAGTTTTAAAAATCTTATCTAAATAAACTTTTCTCAGCAATGATTGCTCAGGAAGCTTTTGTCGATTTGTACAATTGCAGCAAATATATTTATGGAAGAATTTTTTGAAAGCGGGGTTGTTTACTTGAATCCAAGGTATATTACATAATATGAGAAATTGTACTAGGTCCAAATAAAATTCTTCATTTGGTTTTTTACTTGTCCCTTTGTGTTTCGGACCTTTAACGTGCCTCTTGACACTACTAAGTTTAGCTGTTATACTGCTCTCGCACTTAGAACAGTAAATCAAATTACTGGCCGGGTCGTAATATAATTCAGGATGAAGTCCAATCCAACTTTGTACTGTTGCTTTCTTAGGCTTGTTCGCCATCTCCAATCTTACTGGTCTCCAAAAAGATGTACGATGGCAAGTACCTAAAATAAAATAAAATTTTAAGTTTTCCATGCCTCAAAAGGAATAACGAACTTTTATAGATACAGGGAGGTGGAAAGGAAAGCGAGAGAGGTGCGCGCATTCCAGCTAGGTGCATCGATTGTATCGATTTAAAGATTTTATTCTTTCATTTTACGCTCTAATAAAGAAAAACGGTTAGATAATATGAACACGCGTAACATCATTGTTATTGAAATTTTTTTTTCGCATTTTAGTCAATGCGCAAAAGACATATTCCTTTTTGGTTCAAATATTAAAAGAACCGGCCAGAAAAATAATATATTTTGATAGAATTCGTCCACCTTAGCAATTCTTTATGACACCAAAGATATAACATTACTATGCTTGGTAGTATTGAAGTTCACTTTTATATTTGAACCAAAAGTTAAATGCGTATGTTTTTTTTCTTTAACTACGTTTCATACACAATAATTATCTTAAAAACTCCACTAAAAAATATCAAGTTCATACAATTGCATATCAATCTAGACTGTCAAATTGCTAGTTTAAGATAAAATAATATATACATTAATGTTCTTCTTTATATCTAACTTACTGTTTGTTTCCCTACAAGAAATAAAATAAATAACTTTAGCCAAAACATTAAAAAGTAATAAATGTTGACTTACCGTATTATTTGATGTAGACAGACAGGAACAATGTTATTGCAGCAAATCGCAATCCATAAATTCAAGCCAAAGTAGTCGTATTAAGAAGATCCAATGAACCAAAAAACGAGCGAGGGTGAAAAACAATATTCACAAAAACAATACAGGAAGATGCGCACTTAACAAACCGAAGTACAGGATTGAAGTGAAGGTAACCTGCGCGCACGCGGGGCGGTAAGGAGTAGGGGGGGAGTGGGTATGTAGACCCTCCCCGCGCCGCACAGGTATGCGACCATGGCGGTTACCTTTTGTAATTTCTAAGAATAGATAACGAAACGCGCTGCCGTAAAATGTGATAATGTGATACCATTATTATGCAATTATTTTAATATCATGCACATTTTTAAATATACTTTAGAAATATATTTCATTAAGATGAAAGAAAAAAAGGTATTTGTATTTTCATTTGTAACTAAATATTTGCACATCATGTATAACGGTAGAATGTAAAGGGACCTCATTAATATTAAGATCATACCACTTTGTATACCCTACATTCTGGCAAATAAATGAATTATTTATTTATTTTAAATACCGATAAAATCAAAATCAAAGCATTTATTTCAAATAGACCATTTACGGGCACTTTTGAATAGTCAAATGTCGGTCAGTCCAAGAAAAGTGAAGCTAAATTGCACGTTCCAAAGAGTAGGTCTCTATGGAGAAGAACGTGCAAGAAACTCCATGGACACTCTTTTAAATCATATTATGTGTTACATATAATGCCTTTTTTACACTTGAACTTTAGAAATCTCATTAAACGTAGCCGAGAGTGAGCTAGAAAGAAGATATTTACTTCGAAACGTGTACGGCTTCTTATTCAAACATTGTGATTCATTGTGTATTACGATCAACAAGTCATTTACAAAAGGTTCTCCAAAAAAAAATTCTGAAAATTTTATGGTTGTAACGACTGTGTATGTTATTTATTATGATATATCTAGTCGCAAACTTTAGGTAAATATAGACGAATTACTTATTCCAAACAACATTTTTTTTAAATGTATTTATGTGTTGTCTCGAAATTTCGGGACAGATGCCTCGGAAAAAAAGTTAGTCCTAAGGAAGTCTCCGTTTCTTGTCTCTGTTCTTCGAAGTTTAGGCAAATAGGCACTACCTATTCATATCACTGATGATAATATATTAAACTCTACAAAGTAACTAACTAAGTAACTAACGTATTACTTTAAATAGATATATTGTATTCTATTATTGATGTTAATGATACCGTCGTAAAAGTTGGTGGGAAAACTTACTGCATCAGTGTTGGTCATGGTCACTTCTGTGTGCCGATAATACCCATCCACATGTATCGGAAGATTATCTAGACTCGACGATGAACTGACAAGAACTTTTATCTACCAAAACATAATTTTACAGGAAACGAAATATAAATGATTTATTTTACATTATACGTACAATTGCTGAATAGTTATTGTCAGTTATCAGTAACTCGTTAAAAAATAAGATTTTAAGTTAGCTGCTTGTGCCAGCTCACGCAAACGATTATTTGAAGTACAACTATGTAAAAAACAAAATCGCCGCAGTGTCAGTTAGGAGTTTTTGTCGCTTCATCGTCGTAGAAATTCTTGTTATTATTGACTTTCATTGGTGCTGTCACGGTGTGTAAAATCAATGATGAATTTTCTTGGGCCTAGCTAGACGATCTTGGCCCATGAAAAATCATCATTGATTTCATGAAATCCTCATCATCTTTACTTTCAATGATATTAAAATAATCGAGATATTCCATTCGCACGGACCATTTCTGAACAAGTACCTACCTTAAAAAGTTTTTAAAATTTGCGTAATTTACATCATTAAAAAACTAAAACCCAATTACGAGAAAAACGCTAACTAAAAAGGTGTAAACAAGATATCGATGTCGATTTTTTCAGTTTTCGTATAACTGGAGTCACATGTTCATAGTTAAGGCGCTGACAAGACCCAATTGACCAAAATTGACTTCTCTTAAGAAAAAAAAAATACCAAATCTGTATAGTTTGTGGTAGCGGAAAAATATATGTTAATTTTGAACATATTTCCCAGAACTTGGTTGTTACCAAAACACGTTAAGAAAGAAAATCTCGATACAAACTAATGTTAAACTAACCTCTTACCTTGAGTTCTAATCCAAAATATCTGTATTAAATATCAACATATGTTACGTATTTAATTAATAACAAGAATGTCTTATTTGAATGCAGAACTTGGTTGTTTTTTATTTTCGATTACTCAAGTCAATTTTGAGTAAATAGATAATTGCTTCATATTTTGCAATAAATTACAAGCGTTGTGTCATCGCGCTTCTCTTTCTTTTCTATGCAATTTGACAGTGACCGCGGTTTAGGTGTTGTCAGCGTCTTAATATGTCATGTAATAGAGGCTAAATGGTACAGACTTTCCTTTGGCTTTGCCGTAGTCGGGTAAAAAAATCACATTAAAATATGACATTTGCATTCCGTAACATGAAACGTTTTAAAGCCCAATAAACAGTCCTCATTACTTGGCAGTTGAACGGGACATATTCATAGTACAGTATGGTTTATTAAGCATTATTGGAATCACGCCAATCTGTGGTTTAATATGCAATCACAATAATTCGTTTGGCGGACAAATTATTTCGATTGCGCCCCGCAATATAGTGCGACATTCAATTTTCAATTTGTCATTATTGTTGCAGGTTCGGAGGAAGCGCAGACTACCAGTAACGATACGGCTTTTTAGTTTTTTAATATTTATTGCTAAGGAATTTTTAATATTGTAATTCGTAGGCGATCAAAATGAGAAAAAACCCGGCCGTAAAAAACCGTGTCAGACCACGCATAAGGAAGGGTTCCGTAGTTGGGATGAATTTATCCGAAGAATAAACTTAACATTGTAGTTGAACACATCTGCCCTCATTCATTGTAACCGCAAATGTAAGTTTGTAACGCACAATATTGAGAGATTTACCATGTTATTTTAAGACCATAGACTTCTTATAGATTTTCCTGTAATCTATAAGTAAATAACTAGTTTCGGAGATATGAGAAAACTTAAAAACTTCTTCAAATGTTAATGAATGTAATCGAAAGTAGACTTTTTCAACTAGTTACAGTTTATTATTTTCAGAGAACTTTAATAACTTCGTTGCTTAATTGTTTTGCCTTTAAATGCATCGTCGTTCTAAGTATGATCTATAAAATAACTGAACTAGTTAACCCTATCAGCGATCGCCTACTATTTTCAATGTTAGAAGGTTTGGTTTCCGCACTTAGTCCTTCGGGCGGACGGTTTTGTGTGGGCTATAGCGGCCGGCGGTGGATATTCCAACCAGCCCTCCAGAAGTTTATCACGTCTCCTGGTGTTTATTTAGTGAGCAGTGTCCAGAGATTGTTCTCGTCACCAGGCGCAGGCCGGTCCTATCCAGGTGTAGTAAACGCCTGGTAACCAACTATCCAAAGTTGGCATAGCCGCCATGGACTGGCTTCACCCCGGTGTCGAGGACCACCAGCTCTCCGCTTGTGTGGGTGAACTCCTGTAGCCACCTGCGTAGCTGGCTGAATGGGATATGTACGATTGGTTCGGGTCCACAGACTGACGTGCCGAATGCTCTCCTAGCTAGTTCGTCAGCTGCGTCGTTACCTAGTGATCCGCTGTGTTCTTTTATCCATTGCAGTGACACTGTGTTGCGGTTAGATACCGTTATACGTTCTAGTGCATTGTGACATTCTTGTGTTAGTCTCGAGGTAATGTATTTTTTCCCTAAGGATTGGAGAACTGAGGCGCTTGGGAGAGTATTCGTATATGAGTGTCCGTAACTCTCCTGGCTTCTATGGCATACGCCGCTTGTATAATGCCCACACACTCTACCTGGTAGACGGCATTGGACATTCCCAGCGGCTTAGATATGTTTATGCTACGGTCGTGTGGGACAAAACTCCGACTCCGGTCCCGGAGTCGGTCTTTGATCCGTCGGTGCATACCTTCATGTCGTTCGGTCCTGGGGTAGTCACACCGTTCTTCTGTGGGTGTTAAGTTGTAATACTTTTGAAAGTAGTGTAGTTTCGGGGTCCTGTCGCAGGCTGATGCCATCATTTGTTGTCGTTTGATCGCATCCTCCTTTATGCGTATGTGCTTGACTCTAGAGTCTTTGTTCAGGGCTCCTCTTATATTGAGCCTTAAGGCGGCTAGGGCCTCCTCACGCATGATGAGATGCAGAGGCGGGAGTCCAAGCATTGCCTGTAGGGCGACAGTGGGCGTAGTTCTCATACAGCTTGTTATTGCTACACAAGCGAACCGCTCCAGTTTTTCGAGATCTCTTTGGGCTGTACTCAGGTTTGTCCTGGGCCTCCAAACTAGTGAGCCGTATGTGATGATTAGTCGGATGACCGTTGTGTATATTAGCCCCATGATCACTTACTGGCCAATCAAGTAAAATCAGTCAAGATTATGGCTAATTCCTCTATTCCTGCCGAGCAGTCGCTTGCACGCGATCGCCCACTATAAGCAGTCTCGTTGTAACCGCTCGATTTTGATGATTTTATTTGTTTCCTGTTCGAGTGCAATTTGCTTATGCACAATCGATATTTGTAGGGTTAAGTTCGATACTTTGAAATTAAAGTCAATGTTCACCAAAATATCGTTTCGTTAAAACTATCTGAAGATATCTGATTGTGATATTTATAAGGACTATTTATAATTTTGTAATCTTTACTTGTGAAAACTGAAGATAAATTGTTCCCGGGAATAGTTTCTTTTGATTATTTTATCGTATTTAGTATTAAAAATGTTGAATGCAAACTGTGATTGAATTTACAATTTAGATGTAGCAATTTAATTATGAATTAAATAGATTAAGGCAATTTGTTATTAGAACCTCGCTCTTAAAGTAAACAATAAAGAACTGATCCATCCAAAGGTTGTCTGTAAAAGATCGCTTTTAGCGATAAGACCGCCCATTGTGTCACCCCTTGTAAAATTTCAACGTTTGTATCTGTAATTTTTATGGTGTACATAATAAAGAGTATTCTATCTATCTATCTAAAGAACTCTGTACATAGTACTTGTTGTTTTTATTTACGTAAGTTATAAATACACACGAAGTACTAGGTCTGTACACAAATACGATGACTTACCCCATCAAAGGCATTTCAAACCTTCGATCCAAAGTCCTTTCTATTTTTGTAAAGTCTGAGTCTAAGTGCCTTTTCACATGTACCGGTTGCTGGGTAGCCGGTGCCGGGTACCCGGCGGCGCAGTGTATGGCCACGTACTTTATCTTTTACACATACCGGCGTAATTTGCCCGGCAAGCGGTCGCCGGGTGCGCACCGGATCCACCACTGTGTCCGGTTGGCGCCTACCGGTTAGCCGGCGACGCATTTGGTAAGTCAGTACTTAATTTTATTTTATTTTCTAGTTTACATAATGTAAAGTATAGACATCTCGTCATCTTTATTATCTGTGCTACAAAGCACTCTATATTGTCTATGCCAATGCTATGGCCGCCGTGTACCAATTTCACTGTATCCGTTCTAGTAAAATAAAACAACCGTTCACTTCAAGTCTCCAAGTATTTATTTTAATAACGCACCCAACGTTACACATAACTAATGTGAACATGTTATATTTTAGATAACTGCCAACTGACTGCTCCGGATTCGGTCAAAAAATAGTCCGCTAAAATATTTCTAACATTATTTGCTGCTAGACCTCCACGTCATACTTGCTCTCTAGCTAAATCATTGAACCCCAATATGGGCATTGTATCCTCTGGTTGATACCCATCTCTGACACGAACAAAATTGTGTAAGACTTCACATGCCTTGACAATATCAACAGCAAAGTCGGGTTCCAAATTAATGGCGCGATGTAATATCCTCCATTTGTTACTCAGAATACCAAACGTACACTCCACATACGAGTACCTTCGAGCTCTGCATAAACGATAATTGAAAATTCTTTGTTTCAAGGTTAAATTTGATCCACCGAACGGTCGAAGTAGATGTTTGTGTATAGCGAATGCTTCATCGCCTACAAAAAAATATGGCACATTCGAACTCGCTGTTCCTTTAAGACATTTTTCGTTAGATAGTTCGAGCTGATTATTTAAAATTGATGACCACAATGAACATTTCTTAAAAATATGAGAGTCGCAGTCTTTCCCATAGCTTCCAATATCAACGTATATAAAGCGATATTCCGAATCTGCTATAGCCATTAATACCACAGAATCGTAGCCTTTATAATTATGGTACATCGACCCAAGAGGATTTATAATTCGGGTGAGTTTACCGTCAACTGCCCCGAAGCAATGCGGGAAGTTTGCCCTTTGTTCAAATTTTAAAGCAATCGATTCCCACATTTCTTTTCCAGGTATAGGTATACATTCAGATTTCATGATGGACCAGATAATTTGACACACTTCTTTAACTATCGTGCTAACTGTTGATATACCAAGTCTGTATTCGAAGCTCAGATCAGTAAAAGTATGGCCACTCGCCAAGTATCTGAAACAATAAAATGATGTTATGTTTCTATTTTACAGGTAAACAAGTGATAAAGTGATGGGAAAACCTTAGAGATGCATTTAAAAAATCTGGTAAAAAAAGAAAGATGCTAGAAAATCTGGTGCTGGAGCTTCAAATATTAAAAAATATATATTTAACGATCAGCTGCAATTTCTAAACAAAGTGTTTGAAGAAAAGGCAACATTTGATAGTCTGACACAAGAAATAGAAAATTCTGAATCGACAAGAGATCAATAAGCGAATGAAAAGGAAAAAGAGGATCTCAAAACATTTAAAAAGCTTGCTAAACAACTAGGATCTCGAAAACGAAAAAATGTGGACGAAATTGAATTAAAAATGTTGAAAGCATTGGAAGAGCCGTCAGACAGACATTTATCTTTTTTTAAAGGAATTATTCCAATCTTGAACAATTTTACTGACGATGAAGTTGTACAATTTCAGTTGGAAGTCATGTAACTAATTACAAATATTAAGGAACAAAAACGTTCAGTTCATCATCATCACAGGATGTAACAGCATCAGCCAGTATACCAAACTTTATGTCCCCAATCGCAACCAATATACCAAACTTTACGTCCCCAATCGCTATACCAAACATTAAATCCCCAAACGCATCTAGCATAGCATACCAAAATCTAACTTGTGAAGATAAAGCTAGTCAGCAGATTTACAGAACCACACAACCGTCATCAACAGCGTCATCATATATACACTCACCACCACCTTCAACTGCCACTTTTGTTGTCAAATACTTCATCGCCATTTTCTACAAATTCCTCTATGGATGATTCAATTGATTTCGCTAATACAAATTTCGTTTAAAGTGTTATTTTTTTTTAAATAAATATTACTAATTAAAATTATGTTCTCCCTCTCACAAAGAGGAGGCCTGTGTCCCAGCAGTGGGAACATTCTAGGCTGATTATGTATGTATGTATGTATGTATGTATGTATGTAAAATTATGTTTACTTACCGAATTGCAATGACTAACATTTCAATAGGCTGAACACAATTTCTCATCTTTGAATTCTCACGTTGTAAATGGTTTTTCAAACTACAATGTAATTGGTTAAAAGAGGATACTGACATCCGAAAGTACGTGAAAAACCTGTCTTCATCTTTTAGTAGGTCTGGAAATGAGGTGTAGAATGCTCCACACTGTTCTCTTTTCATGTTAATCGGATGAACCCAATAATTTCTAGACTTTCTTTTCTGGCGGCGGTATCTTCTGTACAAAGTCCATATTGCAATTATTTGTTCACGTTCCATTTTTAGAGAAGAGTGAAAATTAAATTATGTATGCGTAGTCACTACGCGACTGTACTCGCGTTGATAATAAAGGCGCTACTGGACATAAAATCGGCTCGTGTGGAAGCTAAATGTGATACCGGACAGTCAGCGGTACGTGTGAAAAGGCACGTAGAGTCGAATACGGTAGCACTGAAAGTTTTAAAGAACTGACTGGTTCGAAACAAATCCAAAGAATAAATAAAAGTCGAATTTAGAATTCTTTGGTAACCTGATGTTTAATGAATTCTGCCATTTATTCCTATACATTGGCGGCGATTTGAAAAGTGCGTTAAGCGCGTCAAAATGAATTAAACGCGAGAAAAATTTCACTCTATGATTTATTACGACTTTCCTTATAGTCTTAGTCAATAAAACGTTTTGATAGACTTCGATCAGCCTTTCATGAAGCCCCATCACATGCCACTGTTTACAACTGGTTCAATGAGTTTAAACGTGGTCGTAGGAATCTTACCGCTGTCCTGCGTGAGGGACGCCCTGCAGTTTCAGGCAAGCAAGGTATGAGTCAGGTATAACAAATCTTTTAAGCCTCAGGAAGCTATGTACAAGATGGATACCCTATAATTTGACCGAAGACGCCGTCGCGTAGACTGGTGTCGCGAAATGCTAGAAAAGTACGACGGAGGTGCCTCGAATGCATTGTCACAGGCGATGAAGTTTGGATATATCGTTAGGAAGCCGAAACTAAAAGACAATCTGCACAGTGGAAGTTTCCTTTTAAGGATTTGCCAACAAAAGTAAAGAAAGGGAGAAGTGAAGAAAAAAGATGATTGCTTCATTCTTTAGACGGACGGGTCATTTTGCGACAGTTGTGCTGGAACACAAAAGGACAGTTACGGCAGAACGGTTGCGGTTACGGTTGTTGGTATATCAACAGTTGTTTGCCAGTTGTCTTAGAAAAAGTTCTAGAGCAGCGCGAGCGCCTTCGAAGCAGGATCCTACTTCAATACGACAACGCTTCAGCGCATTCCGCCAGACGGACAGTCGAATATTTGACTACGGTGGTTATTGAGATGATGAGTCATCTACCATACAGTCCCCATCTGGCACCTTGCGACTTTTATTTATTCCTAAAAATCAATGATAAACATCGAGGTATTCGCTTTACGAACCCTGAAGATGTGACTGCTTTCGAAATGTCCGTGGAAGAGGTCCCATAGAGTGGCATCCCCAGAAGAGTGGGCCCACTGCTTCTCTCCAGTGGTTCCACTGAATGCGACATTGCTTAGAAAGGAATGGAAATTATTTCGAAAAACAGTAAAGGTATTAGCAACTTAATGAATAAAAAATTAAAAAATATCATTCAGTATTTTATTTCCTAAGAACTTTCAGTGTGTCCCACGTACATCAAGAGAATAATTTATTGACCTCTCAACTCAAAAGCAGTAAGGCGATTATCACACTGCACCGCTCTCGTCTCGTAGTATAGAAAACAATTCAAATCATCAATCACAATCAAAATCATTACGGTGTCCAAAATGAAGCTCTTAAAGTAATAAGTTCATATTTACATAATAGGTTGCAATGTGTAGATGTTAATGGTGTGAAATCTTCCAGGCTTCTAGTTCAGTTAGGTGTACCACAAGGCTCAATACTGGGTCCATTCTTATTTTTAGTGTATATTAATGACTTACCATTCTATTTAAAGGGTATCTGTGACGTTGTACTGTTTGCTGATGATACCTCTCTTATTTTTAAAGTAGACCGGAATAGGCAAGATTTTGACGACGTAAACAGTGCACTCTCAATTGTTACGGATTGGTTTACGACAAATAACTTAGTTCTCAATGCTAAGAAAACGAAATGTATAAAGTTCGCTTTACCGAATGTTAGAAATCTGGGACCCAACATCGTCTTGGATAAAGAGGTTTTTGAAACTGTAGACTTGGCAGTTTTTCTGGGCATAAGAGTAGGTGCTAAACTTCAGTGGGGCCCTCATATATCAAGCCTAGCGGGAAGGCTCAGTTCGGCCGCTTACGCCGTCAGGAAAGTAAGACAATACACTGACGTTGATACAGCTCGGTTAGTATATGTTAGTTATTTTCATAGCGTTATGTCCTACGGTATTCTGCTGTGGGGCAAAGCCGCTGACATTCAAAATATATTTGTTCTTCAAAAACGAGCTGTTGGAGCAATTTACCAGCTAGGTGCCATAGTTTCTCTGAGAGATTTCTTTAATGATATTGGTATTCTCACGGTGGCATCACAATTCATCTTCGTCAACATCTTATATATTTGGCAAAATATACACTTATACATTAAAAATAGTGATATTCACAATATTAACACCAGAAATAAGGACTAATTACGTGCTCTATTTCACCGGCTTCACAAGGTTCATAACTCGTTTGTTGGGCTGTGGTATTTTGCTACACAAAGCCACATCTTTATGTTATATTTATAAATTTACCTTTGTTATAATCTCTATACTGTTTCCTTGCTTCAAATATGAAATCATTTAATGTCTCTAACTTTCTTACAGATATTCTATTTCATGAAGTCCGTTCGGCTTTGATTGTAGTAGTGACGTATCCCGACAAGCGCGCTTGTGTGTGTAAAAGTAGGTAACGTTAGCAAAAAAATCTGATATTATATTCAAGTCGAGATTTAATAATCTAAATAAAATTTTGGTTTTAAAAGTATATACATTTTGTAAATAAATTAGATTAGGTTGCAATAAATACAAAAATATTAAGAATATGTAGGCATTTAATTAAGCATTGGTGTTACAGAATAGAAACGAAACAAGTAGGACTATTCAGTATTTTCAATCACTATCAGATAAATTTTCGATTTCCGATTCCGTTTTGCTGTCGTCAGAATCATCTTGTACATTGATTATAAATTCAAAATCGAGATCAAAATATTTCAAGTAGTCTTTTTCAATTTTTTCAACATGAGCACAAGTTTTTTGGCACGTTTCACTGCTAACTTGGCCCAAACTTTCATTGATCAGTCTTTCCGTATTCGTCATGCTTTGCTCGATATTTTTAGATGCGACATAATTTTTAACGATCCCCCAAATATTTTCAATCGCCTTTAATTCTGGGTGATAAGGGGGAAGGCGTAAGACATCAAAACCCTTGCTTTTTATAAAATCGTCAATCTTGTAGATTACGTGTTGGGCTTTGTACTTCTTTATTGTATCGTACAATTCCAATTTAAGAAGAGATTCATCAAATGCTAAACCCTTATCCCTGAGCCATTGCTGCATATCGGCTTTCTTTGTAGATTGCGTCGGTAGTCGTTCAGCCCGTGTGTTGTGATAAAATGCATTGTCTAAGACAATGACAGAGCGCGGAAGTAAATTGGGTAGCAACTTTTCATTTAGCCATTTTACATAGTTATCATAGCTCATATTTGAATGATAATCACCAGCTGTTGAGTTGGCCTTATAAACCAAGGAAGCATTTTCAATAAAACCATCCTTGGTTCCCGCGTGCACTAAAATAAAGCGAGTGCCTGTGCTAATTTTTTTTAAAAACGGAGTTCTTTCCTTTTTTTTTTTGCCCAGGTGTTGTTTCGCACGTGTGTCGAAAGGACGTAGCTCTCATCGGTGTAGACAATGGGCCGACTTTGAGAGCGGTACTCTGTTATTTTTTTAAAATATTTTAAACGCCACATTTGTATATCATGACGCTCCGTCAAGACTTTACGGTTGTTCTCTGTTTTGCGCCACTTGTAACCTAATTTCAACAGTAACTTGCGAACAGTTTCTAAACAACCTTCGAATCCGATTTTTAAATTCAATGCTGTTCTTAACTTAGCTAATGTTGGAATTTCTTTATGGACAATATGGAAATCTTGTACAGTACTGCGAACCACATCGGCTGTAAAATTATCTATATCCACTTTATTATCTCGCTTTCTCCTTTTCTTCATAGGTGAAGGGAATTTTGATGAAGTGGATGGCAATTCCTTCTCTTCTTTTAATATTCTTTGAACTGTTTTTTGGCTCACACCCGTAGCTTCAGTTGTACGGCGTGTAATGTCTCGTAAATGAGACAAATCACAGTTGAGTTCCATTAATGATTTTGTAAATTCATATTCTTCTCGCAGAAAATGATAAACACTAGCTATCATGTTTCGACCCTAAAACAAAATGTAATCAAAATAATTAAGTAATATAAACATTTTATAACACAAAAAAACATTCATTTTATAAATACGTCTATTGCTATATTAAGTATCTTTGTATAACATTTTAATTGAAAACGTATAAATAAATATTACCTCACTATGGACAACTCTTCTTCGTTTTGTTGCCATGCTGACCTTACTCCGTGAAACAATTTGGCGCGAACTAAAAACCACTACTGATCCGGACCGTGTCCCTATCGACACTGAGCGCTCTCGAGGTTACGCACACAAAAACAATGTGCATGTGCACGCTTGACAACATTCATAGCCAAACGGACTTCGTGACATAGAACATCTGTACCTATGTTTGAACACCACAACTGAAAAGCAAAACCACAATGAACTGTTTCTAACACCGAAAACTGTATTTTATATTATTAATTTTCTCTTGTTGTAAAATCTTAGAATATTTTTATCCATTGACATCTTTCATCATAAATTATCATCTGTCTAAGATTTTCTTTCTCTATGCATACCGGCCTTGGAAAAGCTAGTTTCAGGCTTAATTCGCTATGTACTCATGTAAACCGTTTTCATTGATCCTGGCAGGCGTTCAAACTAATCATTTGAATAATGCTTCACAGAAACTTCTAGAACTTTTGCCAGAATCTATAAAAGCGGTCATCGGACCTGACAAGGGTTCAGTTCGGCTAAGTCCGGTTCAGTTCGAGTCAGTTCAGTTGAGTTCAGTCAGTCTAGTCTCAGTCTAGTATGGTTCAGTCTCTTCACTTCTTGTAAAACTATATACTAGTTATTGTAACGTGTGAAAATATAATAATTTAAAGAAACTCATAGTGTATGTGATTTGTGATTCACTCAATAGCCTCCGGCCCTCTCACTTCTGCCTTTGGGAGATTTCTAAGGCCGAAGGCGTTATAGTCGCGTGGCTTGGGACGCCATAGCTGGCCACTCCTATGTGTCATGGGAGGTTCGGACACATGTCTCGTGGAGCGTGAGGTGCTGTAGGGCGCCTCCGCTGTCAGCCGTATCGGCGAGATTCGGACAACGCCACCCTCTTACTAGTCCACTCCAGGACGGAGAGCCCTTCCATTACTAGGGCACTCTATTCAACGTGGCTTTGGACACTAGCACCAATTACACACAATAATACCACTAAATTAGGTACCATAAAACAAAACCTCTTGTTTAACAAGGGACGTTTAACTCCTTGGGACAGAGTTGCCGACTGACTGCGGCGGCGAGATTAACTACGGCGTGTGAAACAGCAGCCTCATCTTCGTGCTCCACCTCGTCTGTCAGCCCTGTCCCACTGCTGCCTGTTGATCCAGTCCAACTACCTGCCGACCCTGTCCAGCTGCTTCTAGCCGATCCTGCATCTTGCCGTCCAAGCATCCCGTGCGCTCGGACCGGAAGCCTAGAATACTCTATTTTTAATATTTAATCTAATCTTTTAAATATTTAGTAGTAAGTACTATTACTCTAGTTTTCTTTTTTAACGTGACTTACGACTGGCCCTCCGGCCAATCGTAACATTACAGGGCTTGGTATTACTTTTTATAACAAGGTGCCCTCGTCTTTGCTAGATTTGCCGGTTGAGACGGTTGGGACGCTTGAGGGCAAGACAAGTTTCGCGCCCTCTCGCCCCTAGCCGCCGCAGGAGACACCCTGGGCGTCGGGAATCTCGGGCGGATTTCCGGCCACCGTAGGCGCGGGCTTGCGGACGGTGAGCAATGGGTAGCTCACCGTCCGGTAAGGACCAGGCCCGGGTCGACGGCGCGTTGTATTCCACGCGCGCCTCAAAGAGAGTCGTCAGCACATATGTAGGGGTCCACTAGGGCCGATGCCTGCCGGGCTCGCGGGAAGGTACTTATGGGTCACCGAGGCCCCTGCAACACGGGCAACGGAAGGAATACGGGTGGGTTTTACTCAGTAAGAGTCTGACACACCCTCCCGCTCCGCCCAGAGCGGGAGAAGTTATTTGATGATTTCCCACCCAAAAAAAAAGGGAGGGGTGCTGTATTTCCCCTTTTATGTAATGTGGTGATTAATGACCTTATTACCAAACTCAACGCGAACCACTACTACACAATAGGTTATGCAGACAACCTCGCAATCCTTGTTTCGGAGAAGGTGACGGGAACAATCTGTAACCTCACTCAGCAGGCGCTAGGTATCGCAGAAAAATGGTGCAGGGAATTCGACGTATCGGTGAACCCCACTAAATCTGAACTAGTAATGTCTAACGTGCATTAGGCCTTTTCCGCCTACCAATACTGTTCGATACAGACCTTCAGTTAGCCAACCAAATCAAGTACTTCGGGGTCATTCTAGACAGTAAGTTAAACTGGAGTAGTCACTTAGACAACAAACTAAACAGGGCTTGCATCACCTTCTGGCAGTGAAAGAAAAGGTAGGTAAGAAGTGGGGCCTATTCCCCAAAATTATACTATTTGCTGTACATGTCGGTGTGCCCCATGATCACCTACGGGGCCGTGGTCTGGTGGCCCCACAGCAAGCTAGTCACAGCCTCCAACAAACTACAACGCATGCACGGACTTGCCTGCATGGCGACCACGGCCTGCGTGAGGACTACTCCGACTGCAGCAGTCGAAGCCAAGCTGGGATTACCACCGCTCCACCTGTTCATACAGTAGGAAGCGATGATGGCAGCAGTACGTACGTCTAAATGCACTAAATCTCTGGGGTAAGAGAAACACATTACACACCGCGCTGCTTGAGGGACTCAGTAAAGAGTTCCCCATCACAAAAAATTATCAATAAATCATCACAAAAATCATCAATCATCAATAAATGACCCAAACAATATATCTTTGATAAAAAGTACTGAATCCTACTTCATGAGGATCGCCGATGCGAGGGGTTCATAACACAGTGTTCCAGGCCGAGTGCATGGGTATTTCTCTAGCCGCTTCAGCCATCATAGCCAGGGAACTTAAGAACCACTCGATCCGCATACTTTCAGACAGCATGGCTTTCCTGCAAGCGCTAAGCAGTCACACAGTTGACTCTGAGTTAATATACGAGTGCCACCAGCGCTTCAACTAGGTAGGTAGCCTCAACAACATAACCATTCAATGGATTAAAGGACATAGCGGTGCGCTAGGCAACGATGCAGCCGATGAACTTGCCAGAAGGGGGTCTAGCATGGCACCAGTGGGCCCTGAAGCCATCGCGCCACTCCCCTTCGGGTACATAAGCACTCCCTACAATTGATGGCCGCCTCACGAAACAAGTTCTCCGACTAACTAAACAGCTGCGTACAGTTACAGCAGCTATAACTGGCCACGGGTCATTTAACACATTCCGCTGTGAAGGGCCTGCATGAAGGACGACGAGACAGCAGCTCATGTGCTACTAAACAGCCCATACAGTGGTGGTCGCCACATACAGGGCAAAGTACTTCGGTAACCCAGATACGTGAGATTGAGAGTATCAGAGAAAGATTGTCAGTAAGACCAAGGCGTTGCTGGCCTTCCTTGAGGAGCTGGGGTGGATCAAATAATCAGTTTCCCAGATGAAAAAGTGGTTGTGATATTATGTGTATGCTATTAGGCCCGTTTTTAATCAGCGCCGCTCAGATATCGCGTTCTATTCCCAGGCAAGTTCAATGCTATTTATTTATTTATTTATAAAGCACTTCAACGAATTACTCACTAAGACATAACAACTTACCGTTTTAAGGTACCTACTTAGCTACTTATCGCACTTAATATACAAATTATAATTATATTAACCAAAACTATAATGAATAAAAAATAAGTTTAAAAAACTCTTACCCGACTACGGAAAAATGAAAGTGATTTATAAAGTACGAAACTAGAAAATATATCAGACGAAAATCAAGACAGGTACAAAAATGGTCAAAGTAAAGCCGTTGTCGCATGCCATTATAATTTTGTAGGTGTTCCTGGCACCCACATGGTATACAGGCATGCGAACGGCTTTACCTTGATAATTTTTGTACCTCATGTCTTGATTTCTGTCTGCAATACTTTCTTGTTTCGTACCGAGATGACAACTAATAAGTATGGAAGAAAGCGACATGTTGCGCCGACCCCAAATAAATTGAGATAAGGGCAGGAGAATGATGAAATGTCAAAAGTTAAAAAAAAACTTTTACCGCCTTTTTCTCGAAAGTGTCTCCAGGGCACTTACTGTATATATCACAAGCACGGCAGTACTAGGAGACACACAGGAGAGCCATCAACTTCGCGCCATTCAGTACAATGATCGTTTTGTGTGTGTGACAAGGATAGAAGAATAATTTCAACAGCGTATAACTTCTCAATTTTTTCACTGATTTTATTTGTTCTTCACAAAACGTCTCTTTACAGTAATATATTTAAAATAAGTATTTATTTATGTACATATTTCTTTGATAGACAAAATAATCAAAATCAAATCAAAATATAATATTTCACTTAAACCTACATGGGCACTTATGAAAGGTCAAAAGCTCGGTGTACGGTTCCAATTGGTCGTTTCCTATGGAGAAGAGCCGGCAAGAAACTCTATAGAATTCATATACCCTGCTCTGACACCGTAATTTTGAGAAAAATACAATCAGTCAAGTGCAAACGCGTAGCAATACCCAAACCCGCTGTTCGTCCGTTTGGCAGTTGTTATTGTGATGATGATATTGTATATGAGTTTAATGATACGGACTGTTATCATTAAAGTAATGGAAGAATCGAAGGCATACAAAAAAAAAATCTATTCGTTTTCATATTTTTTATTGTAAAAAGATTAAACAAGCCTATAATAAGCATAGCAATTCGTTAATCAATAGAATAATACGTGTAATAAGGTACCCGACAAAATCAATTTCATATCAACATGGTAACCGACGCTATAAATGTCAACATTTTTAAATTATGAAGGATAGTGTTGCTGAAGAACTTTATAACCATGAAAGCCGTTGTTATATATTTTGGTATGTTATTCGCTTTCTTAGCGTGCGTGTACGGTGAAGAAAAGATACTTTACGATGTAAACGACGCACCCAAATTGTATGTGCAATATAAGAAAGATTACAATAAGACTCATACAGATGATTTGAATCTGCTTGTCCATTATGAAGCTTTTAAGCAGTCGTTGGTGAACATAAACAAATTTAATCACGATAGCACTACTGCGACGTTCGGCCTTAACAAGATGACTGACTATACGCCTGAAGAACAAAAAAACTTGTTTGGACTCAATCCGTAAGTATCTTTTTTAAGGAGATGAGATGATTCTAAATTTTGATTTATGTTGTACGTATTTTAACAGCAGTGGTGATGAAATTATTTAAACAAAGTAAAGCGCCTGGCTGGGTTCGAACCCACGACCTACAAACTTGTAGTGTAATGTATTTTAACAACTTATTTTCTTTCAGGATTAAAACCGCCGTTACATAACCTTCTACAATCATCAATCACTTTGTCGGTGTCGTCGGTTTAAGATAACCATGAAACCTAATTTTAGCCACTTTCAAAATACGATTTAAATTCTTCTAAATTTTTTTTTTAAAATAATCAATTATATTTTCATGCATACACTATTTTCTTCGTCAACGTGTTCCAATTTAGCGGAGACACCACATGTCTACCAACTCCTTATAAATTGTTTTATCAATAACATTTTTACCACAAAATATTTCAACAACCTTATCAAATTATTGTTTAATCAATGTGTTTACCATTTACCTAAGAAAATCAATTCCTTGTGGTTTGCCTAGTTTAAATACTTCGACTTGACATTTGTGACTTGTTTTGATGTATACGTTAAAATAATTCATTTTAATATGGAAGTCGGAATATTATTAAACTTTTTATTATTAGTCGGTTATATGTATGGCCTAGGCCCAGTGTATGACATGGAGCGTGCGCCTGGACTATTTGTAAAATATATCAAGAATTTTAACAAAACCTATGAAGATCTCCAAGACCTGCTTACCCATTATGAATCGTTTAAACAACAGTTAATTAAAATAAATACATACAACAGCGTCACTTCTTCGTCTACTGATATTAACGAATATACTGATTTCACCGTTGAGGAAAAGATACAGCTTATTACAACGAAAACAGTAAGTACCTTACTTGCTCAACAAATTATTACAAAAAGAAGACAAGTCAAAAAGGTCTAATATTTAAAAAAACCGGCCAAGTGCATGTCGGACCACGCACAATGAAGGATTCCAGTAGTTAGGATGGATTTATCCCAAAAATAAACTTTACATGTAGTTAAAGAACATGTTCTCCCATACATCGATATACGGTCACGGATAATTCTCCAACTGCAAAAGTAAGTTGGTCGTCTATTACTCGTTAACTTGTGAAGGCTACTTGGCCGTGACAGTTTTCCTTTTAGCGTCGTTATACAAGGTGTTGTTTTGGATCTGCGAAACATTTTAGGAGGTAAATATGTTAGTGATTCTCGACCCGAATCAACAATAAAATGGGCAGGTATTTTTTTTTTTCATTTTATTCTTATTTACGGAAATCGGTAAGTGTGAACTCCTCTTTTTAAAACGCGGCCAGTCTGTACGTGTCCTTAAACTGCGCTTTCACACACACACAATCAAACGCAACCGACATTTCTTTCATAGCTCTTAGGTTATTAGGAGAGTTATTCTGAAAAACAAAATTTAAAAATCTAAAATAAGAAGTATTATTGATTATTGACTTGGTATCGTATTGTTATATGATTATTTACGAGTTTTATAACAACCTCCTGAAATGTTTTGCAGGTTCAAAACTGCATCTTGTATATACTATCCTGTATTTTTCACATATCCAAAAACAACCATTTAGCTGGCAGGGCAGACTTGACTAACAAACATTTGCACTTAAATGCTTAATATTACGCAAGCGGATCCTTGAATCGAAAAGTGGTTTCTTCTCAGAGTAGTCAGATAGGAAACGCCGACCTCATCTAGCTTTATTTTAAAAATATGATTGACGTGTAAAAGTGTTTGTACAAACCTACTGACAGAAAATAAATCATTTATAATTTATCATTGGTGTTCACAGACCTGCAATATTTTTAACGGCCTTTCCAACAATACCCCACATCATGGGGTTGACGAGAAAAAAAAAATCATCCCCACATTACGTGCAAGGGAGGTACCGGTAAAATGCTGCAACTTTGCCGTAGTTTTATAGTAACATTGATATATTTCGAAAAAATACAATAAATGTTCACCCTTGTCAGGTTGAGGATAAAGCTTATATTATTGGTCATTGGCAGTGTAGGTACTTAGAACTATGATTATTCTGTTTCGTTTTCGAAATATAACAGTCTTAATCACTAGGCAAAGTTGGGCCATAAAACTGTAACATTGCCTGCTTCAATTTTGACCGTCTAAACGACTTAAGTACATCATTCTTGCACTGGAAGTTAACCCTTATTAGTAGGACTTAGGGATAAGAATTGCAAAAGAGCCACTTTTTGCGTATACCACTAGAAACAATGGTAGGCAATGTTGTGTTCGGCTATCACTCAATTCGTTTGACAACTCACTGTCATGTGGTTTCAAAGAAAAGAAACATGGCGGTGGGTTTTTCGTATTGCCAGGTAATGATTTAAATAACTACCAACAATTTGAAGTTGCTACAACTAATATTTAAAAAGATATTGGTAAATTCATATAATAGGCAAAGTTGGGTATGCGAGGCAATGTTGCAGCGTTTGAGGTACCCTAAAAAAAAAACTTTTTCAAGATTTTAGAGCACTTTGTCGGCGTGATTAATATGTATACCTATGCCAAATTACAGCTTAGTCCGACAGACAGACGGACATGGCGAAACTATAAGGGTTCCTTGTTTACTACAGAACCCTAAAAATGAGTATGTTAGGATCGTAGTAGCGTTGTGTAGTTTCTGCCTTCCCCCGTGAGAAGAAGGCGTTTATGTATGTAACACAACATACCATCACGCCTGTAATCCCCGAAGGGTTCGGCAGAGGTGTACCTTAGTACACCCACATTTCGCCAGTTGTGTTTAACTCCCATGTAATAGGGGGCGAGCATATTGCCATCAACCAGGCCCAAATCCACACTGCTATTGAGAAATTCCCGATGGAAAAAGCCTAATAACACGTATTATAAAAATAATTCAACAGTGGTTGTAACGTATTGATTGCAGAAATACTGTTATCTTCAGAAACATACTTTCTTAAACAGTCTAGTTATTGATTTATTATTTAACTCCAAGTAAACTTTGTTTTCAGCGGGAGTATCAGGAAAAGTCTACTAGAAAATATTTCCAGCTAAAGCAATCATTGACTTGATTGTGTAAGTCACAAAACATAATGTATTTGTAAGTAATATAAACTTATATTATTAATTTCTGATGTACTCGTTTCGTAAGTACCCGTAAATTAACTGGAAGATGAAAAATGCAGCGTCTACATTCTCAGTCACAAAATATTTCGCTGCAACATTGACAGATTCTAGTTTTAGAAAATGTAATAATAACATTAAAACTATTCGTTTATAATACAAAGTTTTATTGAATTGCTGGTCCTGTGGTTTAGATAGCCAACCAATTATGTCGCGATTTTCAAATAGATTTTTTGCTCAGTGCTTTAGTGTCAAATAGTAACTTCATGCTACACAAATAGTAACAGGGGTCAGGGGTTTATAAAAACTGCAATTCGGATTTATTAGTGACAAATAAAGCCAAGGACTGAATTATTTTAGTCTGATGATGGACAGATGCAGAATAAACAGAATAAATGACGTCAGGTGCAGGTGCGAGATTTGGCAATCGTAGTGTTTTACTCCTAAGGTATGGGAAAAATACCTACAAGCGTAGATATATAGCAAGTAGTAATATCGTATCTATATAACGCATTCACATATAAGTATTGGTATTAGGTCTAAGATATGTAAAAACAGTCGTAAGAGGAAAATAAATAAGTAGGGAATGCAATTATGATGGAGCCTTTTTTCCAAATTTAATCTCGTGGGAAGTCAATCTCGTTCTTGAAATCGCGTTCGAGATTTCGACCGATACGTTAGAGATCTGAGATTTCGAGAGTATAACACATATTTTCAAAAAGTAGGTCTTTCTCGATCTCGAAAATGAGAACTTGCCTGATTTACGGGTGAAATCTCGAATCACCTCTTGACACCAGAGTTCGCACGCGAGATCTCGAGTTGTCAATCTAACAGACACGACATACACTAAAGTATTGCTACATGATATTACTTTCGCGTCCTTGGCTTCAAACCAGAAAAAATAAATAATGACAATCGAAGCTTTATTGCAGTATAAGAACTTTATTATTTTCGTGGAAAATAATACGTTTACGTACTTACGTTTACGTAATACGATGCTGCATGAGTTATGACGCATGCACCGTATTACGTAAACGTCTCAAGGCTTCTACATACTGGCGCGACTTGCCGCGCGACGCGTCGCGACACAAAGGCACCGCTTGTAGCGCTACACGCGGTGTCTTTGTGTCGCGTCGCGTCGCGTCGCGCGACAAGTCGCGCCAGTATGTAGGAGCCTTTAATCCAATAGGAATACCTATAATCATGTTGCATCTCTACCCGTGATTTTCAGGGTGCCACAAGGCACCTGTTGGGTCCACTTTATAACCAAAAGTACCTACCTGCGTATGATTTATGGAGAAACAGCTGCCCTTTCGTGTTACCAACCCGAAATATATGAATATTGCTTTACGAATCATCAGTTGGACACCACAGTGTACGTGTAGAGCAGAATGCAGTTGCCAAGCCTCCTGGTATTGGCTAGAGAGGCACCACAGCGTCCTTACCTTCCGCTTGACGCAGGTTCTCACGGCACACGGCGGCTTCGGGAGGTTCCTGTGTCGGATAAGGCGGGAGGTAACGCCCAGGTGTCACCACTGTGTGGATCACCCGGAGGACACGGTGGAACATACGGTGGAGGTCTGCCCGGCTTGGGCAGAGCACTACCGTGTCCTCGTGGAGGCGATCGGCGGCAGAGATCTCTCGCGTCCGGCCCTGGTTCAGGCCATGGTACGGAGCGAGAGGGCATGGACAGCTGTCACCTCCTTCTACGAAGCAGTAATGCTCGCGATGGAGGAGGCGGGACGGTTGAGGGAAAGGCAAATTGCGCGCCCTCTCGCCCCTGGCCACCGCAGGAGACGTCCGGGGCGTCGGGAATCCCGGGCGTATTTCCGGCCACTGTAGGCGCGGGCTTGCGGACGGTGAGCAATGGGTAGCTCACCGTCCGGTAAGGACCAGGTCTGGGTCGACAACGCGTTGTGTTCCACGCGCGCCTCAAAGTGATGTCGTCAGCACAAGTGTAGGTGTCCACTACGGCCGATGCCTGCCGGGGTCGCGGGAAAGTTCGAAAGGGTTACCGAGGCCCCTGGCAATACAGGCAACGGAATTAACATGGGTGGGTTTTAGTCAGTAAGAGTCTGACACACCCTCCCGCTCCACCCAGAGCGGGAGAAGTTATTTGATAATTTCCCACCCAAAAAAAAAAGTCTCCTGGTATAATTGCTGATGATTTTTACAATATCCAAGGAATGTTTAATGCAACAGACGATCCACGCGTAAGGACTGCGTACATTCGTTAACACATTACAAGAATAAACTTTAGTAACATTAAAGAGAATACCCGAACGGTCCAAATAACAGGGTTCTTATTGCTGTGCAATTTGTCGTTTCATTCATCGGTAAACGATAGATGTTAGTTTACTCGCGTCAAACTGTGAGACTGGGTTGTAAGTATGTACTTGCGAACATACGAGTTTTACGTTATACCTTGTTATACCAAATTAGCATACACAAACAAGCCACACACAAGCAGTAAATCATTTTTGTACCTATATACACTTTATAAACGCATTCGACTTTAGTAAACGTCTTTATTTATTTAGTTTAGTAATGGTAAACGAGTTAAGAAAGCATGAAAATACTTACCATTCAACTGATTGTTTTACTCAGTATAGTCACAAGTGTATGGGGACTTGATACGGAATATTATGACTTGAATAAAGCACCAGAGATGTTCAGGTTGTTTGTGATGGACTACAATAAAGTTTATGCAAATGTTACCGATTTGCTGATGCACTATGAAGTCTTCAAGAGCAATCTTGAAATGCATAAACGAATACAACAGGTTAAATAAAGGCATCTCGAAGATTTATTTGGATGAACACGCTGATATGACAACAGCAGAACTGCAGGCAATATAAGATGATCAAACGTAAGTAAGTACTCGTGGGTTCAGAATTGTTTTTGCTTTGAGTTTGGTGATATAGTGGAGATTTTGCGGAGAGGCTTCCCTTTGGTTCCATTCGACATTTTGTATTAATGATAGACGTGGTGGATCCGCTTCCAACAAATGGTTGAAAGCGGATTCACCGACGCGGATGTTAATCTTTTTTGCAATTGGATGTTATAAATAGACACATCCAAAGTTGACGACACTGACTTGCGATGATGAAAAAAGCGTCAGGGAAAGATGAAGATCACATTAACATTCTGTAATGGCCAACACGCAGTGTGCAAGAGTCGTGAACATCGTTACTTCTTTGAGTGAGTTGTCAATAATTAACCTACAGCAGGACAATTTGTAGCTCTTTTTTCACGTTTCTAATATGCGTTTGTAATGTTCATATTGCTGTGCAATTTGTCGTTTCATTCATCATTTATGTAAGTGTTTGTAATATGCTTTTATTTCAGCTCCGAATATTAAGATAATTACATGGCCGGAAACTGTGCCTAAAAGAAAATAAAATACTTTATGAGAGTTTCCATAACACGAATAAAGCACCTGAAATTATACAATGATGTAACAATAATAGTTTCAAGAAGTTGGATGGAAAATAATGTAAACATAGAGCCAAGAAGAGACTGTCCGTTGAAATAATTATTACCTTTGAGTTAATTTTATATAGGAACTGTTGTATTGGTTAATTATGAATATTAAACGATAGATTATTTATTATTGTTTGTTATTTTACTATGTTCTGTAGTTCTGCGAATTTTAATTAATTATAAAGGAGTTACTGAAAGTTTTGCCAATAAGCTTCGCAACTGGTGAAAGAGCATCGCACAATTATTGTTGATGTAACTGTCCCGCATGACGTTGTGAAAGCCGAGAAAAATAAGGAAAACATAATTTCTTGACTTAGCTCCTGAGCATGACGACATGTGAGATGTACGAGTAGGCTCAGCGATTATTGTGCGGAAACTTTATTTAATATTCTTCACACCCATAAATATTATTATTATAATACGATCACACCTCACTGCTCAGATTTGTTGTGGTCATAAACGTCACCTTAGATAATTATTTAGTCATAGTCTTGGTGGTCATAATGAGCGAGAAGCCCGGACAAGCCTATATAAGCGAAATTTTAATCAAGTGTCAACAAATAGCAGCTGTGTTAACAAAGAAACAGGTTTCCAATTCAAGATGCGTTCCGTAAGTGTAGTATTGATATTTGTAGTGGCCGTGGTCGCAATGGCGACAGCATATCCTGATAACGGAAAAGTATATTATAACTTGAAAGATGCCCCAGCCTTGTTCGAGCAGTTCATAAAGGACTACAACAGGCATTACAAGGATATCGCGGACAAATACGTACATTTCCAGGCCTTTGTCGTGAGTTTGGCAGAGATCAACAGGCTGAATTATGAAAGCCCTTATGCTACTTACGGTATCAATAATTTCGCTGATTACACCGAAGAAGAGATGAAGAACATGCGTGGATTGAATTTTAACAGTAAGTGACAATTTTTAGAAGTTTATATAAAAATTACCTCGTTGTCTCGTAGGTCTAGTGGTGGTAAGCGCTACTGGTTGACGGCAATGCTCGCAAGCCGTATTACATGACACTTAAGACGCTGACAACACCTAAGCCGCGGTCACTGTCATATTGCATAGAAAAGAAAGAGAAGCGCGATGACACAACGCTTGTAATTTATTGCAAAATATGAACCAATTATCTATTTACTCAAAATTGAGTTGAGTAATCGAAAATAAAAAAACAACCAAGTTCTGCATTAAAATAAGACGTTCTTGTTATTAATTAAATACGTAACGTATGTTGATATTTAATACAGATATTTTGGATTAGAACTCAAGGTAAGAGGTTAGTTTAACGTTAGTTTGTATCCAGATTTTTTTTCAAAATGTGTTTTGGTGACAACCAAGTTCTGGAAAATATGTTCAAAATTAACATATATTTTTTCCTCTACCAAAAACTATACAGATTTGCCATTTTTTTTTTCTTAAGAGAAGCCTATTTTGGCCAATTGGGCCAGCGCCTTAAACATAACTGGTGAATTGTGGGTATACTATAGGTAGGTACACTACTGCCAAACCCTTCGGGGAAAAACGGGTATGTGTGTGCATGTGTCATATAAACGCAGTTTCAATAAAAATGTACTGAAAAGAGTGTTAAGGACGATAAGAAATATTGTGTCAAATAGTAACTTCTATAAGTGTTTTCCTTTTTTTCAGATAAGTAGTAACATCATTTTTCTGGGAGTGTGACATGACAAGTGATGTGTATAAAAATGTAAAATTTCAAAATAAAATTTATTTAAGTATTGTTTTTGTACTGTTATTAATTGGCACAACTAATAAATGTGTACCGAAAGTATTTTTTTTATTGCCTTTCTTGATTTACCCATTTTATTGATTTAATCACTTTCTGTAGATATAACGTCTAATGGGGTCCTTTAGAAGATCGGTTGTGTGGTCAGTCTTGCCACAATTACTGCTGTGATTGACGCAATACCTACCGTCTAATGCGATGATGCATGTAATTTTAAAGTGACAGACTATGGAATCCATGGGAACCCATCACAAACATCTTAAAACCTCAGACGCCCTTGGGGAGGCGTCCAAAACCTGTAAGTACTTGCAAGGGAGGAACGCTTTTTTTTTTGTATGGGAAATCATCAAATAACATCTCCCGCTCTAGGCGGACTCTTACTGACTAAAACCCACCCGTATTCCTTCCTGTTGCCTGTGTTGCCAGGGGCCTCGGTGAGCCTTTAGTACCTTCCCGCGACCCCGGCAGGCATCGGCCCTAGTGGACCCCTACCTTTGTGCTGACGACATCTCTTTGAGGCGCGCGTGGAATACAACGTGCCGTCGACCCTGGTCCTTACCTGACGGTGAGCTACCCATTGCTCACCGTCCGCAAGCCCGCGCCTACGGCGGCCGGAAATCCGCCCGGGATTCCCGACGCCCAGGGAGTCTCCTGCGGCGGCTAGGGGCGAGAGGGCGCGAAATTTGCCTTTCCCTCAACCGTCCCGCCTCCTCCTTCGCGAGCATTACTGCTTCGCAGAAGGAGGTAAGGGAGGTACCCTAAAATATTTTTATTTATTTTTTATTATACCACTTTGTCGGCGTGATTACGTGCCCATGCCATATTACAGCTTTCTAGTACTAAAAGTCTCTGAGCTAAGCCGCGGATAGACAGGCAGACAGACAGGCGGACATGGTGATAAGGGTTCCTTGTTGAATACGAAACCCTAAACACTTCAATTCATTCATTCATTCACTGACAAACAACACAATAGAAGCATTCAATTATGCACTAAGGAAGGATTTCTGAAAATTCATAGGGTCTAAATAATTGAGTAAGTTTCTATGGAAGTTCGTCATTTTTGCCGATGGGAACCTATCGGGCGAACGGCTTGTAATTTAAATAAATATCTTGAATTTATTCATTCATTAATTCACTTAGTTAACGCCTAGCCTAAGCCGCTGGTTCCACATGTACTTATGTCCACAAGAGTGAGAACTAAGAAAGGATGTCTGAAAATTATATAGGGAAATGGGAATAGGGGCTGAAACTTTGTATGGCAGAGAAATCCAACGGGCACACGACTTGTATTTTATAAAAGCCGAAGAGGGCCTCTGAGATGTGGTCCCAGTAGACAAGGGTATCTCCCGCTCTCGATCCACTTGTCTCGTTTCATCTTAATCGGTTGAGTCGTTCCTGAGATACAGGTTGATTCTATACAAAGGAGAGGTTATCATCGATGGTTATTGCTGAATGATTTTATTATACTTGAAAGAGCATGGTAGTTGACAGTATGTCATGCTCACTCAAATGTCGCTGATGGGGGCGCGTCTGATGGATCATTTGGTTCCCTTCAAAATGGTTAAGCTGGATGGTGCTGATCCACGCGTCATGTTCGTGAACGGGCACCGTCAGTTGAGACTGGTCATCTTTTAACTGCCAGGGCTTATCTTTAATCTAATATATATATATTTTACATTGTTCTCGCACAAATAAGCAACAAGAATAATTTATACAGGATTTTGCAATATCTTGATTTATAAATCAAGATTATCAATTTAGATTTCTCAATTTAGTGTAGAAATTCCAAGGACACTCTTATAAGAGTGTCCTTGGAATTTCTTGCCTGATGGTCTCCATAGGTAGAGATCTAAGTTTTGAAATGGGCTGGACTAGCTTTAACTTTCTAACTAACTGAACGACTTTTTAACAATTAAAAAGTGCCTGTAAATGGTTGAATGCTTTGAATTTGAGTTTGATACCAATTTGTTTATTAAAAACGCTAATAGGTGGCATTACTGTTTATTTATTTATTTAATACTTTAAGCACACAAATGTACAGAGGCGGACTTAACGCCGTAGGCATTTTCTACCAGTCAACCTTTGGGTGATGCAGAAACAAACAGTGGTAGGTGCAATAGCGAAAACTGTGGAATATATATTTATTTAAATATAAGGATATACATATACCTATTAAAAACTTTAAATATATACCTAATTATACATAAATATAAGACCTAATAAATACACATAAATACACGAATATACTAAAACAGATGAGACAAACAATGGGAAAACATTACCATTGTGATGATACTGCCAGCTTCTTACGAATATGCTCGCGAACTTTGACTTTAAAGGATAATCGGTTGGTTGCCATCCTGATTTCCTGGGGGAGCGCATTCCACAGAGAGATAGACTGAACGAAGAAGGAAGAGTGAATGAAGTCAGTGCGGTGAGTTGGACATTGAAGAAGACGTTCTTTCTTTTGGACCTGAAGTACTAGAATAAAATATTTCCAGATGACTTCATAGTTTCCATTTTTAGCAAGCATTTAATTTCAGGTATAACAAAGACTTCCCCGTAGTTTTACAAAATTCTCATGGACCGTTGGCTGAAACCACCAATATATCCGGCAGGATTGGAAAGTACCGGGTGTCACCACTGTGTGGATCGCCCGGAGGACACGGTGGAACATACGGTGGAGGTCTGCCCGGCTTGGGCAGAGCACCGCCGTGTCCTCGTGGAGGCGATCGGTGGCAGAGACCTCTCGCGGCCGGCCCTGGTTCAGGCCATGGTACGGAGCGAGAGGGCATGGGCAGCCCCTTCTGCGAAGCAGTAATGCTCGCGAAGGAGGAGGCGGGACGGTTGAGGGAAAGGCATGTTTCGCGCCCTCTTGCCGTAGCCGCCGCAGGAGACGCCCTGGGCGTCGGGAATCCCGGGCGGATTTCCGGCCACCGTAGGCGCGGGCTTGCGGACGGTGAGCAATGGGTAGCTCACCGTCCGGTAAGGACCAGGCCCGGGTCGACGGCGCGTTGTATTCCAGGCGCGCCTCAAAGAGATGTCGTCAGCACAAAGGTAGGGGTCCACTAGGGCCGATGCCTGCCGGGGTCGCGGGAAGGTACTTATGGGTCACCGAGTCCCCTGGCAACACAGGCAACAGGAAGGAATACGGGTGGGTTTTAGTCAGTAAGAGTCTGACACACCCTCCCGCTCCGCCCAGAGCGGGAGAAGTTATTTGATGATTTCCCAACCTCAAAAAAAAAAAAGGATTGGAAAGTACGAAAAGACCGTTAGTCCTGTGCCTGATCTCTCCCCTGTCGTGCCGAACTATGTTTATAAAGGAATAAAGACAAACACAGGTGCACACCTATGTTTGTGCACTTACTTGTGCGTGCACTATAATATCTCCTGCGTAGGTAAGTAGGTACCTACTTGGTTAATCTCCGTTGAGATTGGCCGCCGTGACCGAAATTCGGTCGGAGGATATAATTGAAGTTCAAAGTTCGGGAAGAGTTTTTAAAACTACTGGGAATTTACTTTAACTTTTAGGGACGATTGTAATGTTTCTTTTTGAGTTAAGGCTCCTTCAAACAGGCGCGACACGCGACGCGACACAAAGGCACCGCTTGTAGCGCTACACGCGGTGTCTTTGTGCCGCGTCGCGTGTCGCGCTTGTTTGTAAGAGTCTTTAAGTTTTTCCTAAACGATAATAATCGCTGAACATACATGGGGGTGGTTACTTATTTCGAAAAGCTCTTAGCGAGAGGCTTCAAGAAATCGTTGCGGACGGGCTGTATAACAAACAATAATACATAAAAGCATAACCTACCTAATTTTGTGTTTTAATATTGTACCTAATGCCGAAAATCCAATTTAACAATACCGCGTGGCGGTTTAATCATCCTAGTCATAAATAAAATGTAATTATGATTTTAAAACAATCACACCTCACTGATCAGATTAGTTGTGGTCATAAACGTCACCTTAGAAAATTATTTAGTCACAGTCCTTGATCATAGTGGAATATTTAAGCGACATTTTAATAAGTGTCAACAAAGTAGCAGCTGCGCTAACAAAGAAACAAGGTTTAATGAGGTTAAATCATTTCGCGTTCAAGATGCGTTCCGTCAGCGTAGTGCTGATGCTTGCAGTGGCCGTGGTTGCAATAGCGACTGCGTCTCCTATCAATGGAAAACCACGTTACGACTTGAGAGATGCGCCAGCTTTGTTCGAGAAGTTCATAAAGGACTACAACAGACATTACAAAGATGAAGAGGACAAATACTTGCATTACTTTGCCTTTTTCACGAATTTGATAGAGATTGACAGATTGAATCAGATTGACACTCCTGGTAGTGCCTGGTTCGATATTAACCTATTCGCTGATTACACGAAAGAAGAAGAGAAGGGCCTCCATGAGATCCTTCCAATCCCAGGTGAGTTAAATTTTAATAAAATTCATTTAAAAATAAAAATAAATCTTGTTATAAATAAGGACCAAAGATAAATGGAAAAACTCAGACACAATGTTCAATGTTGTCGATGACGACAACACCACTTTCATAATTCATCGTATTCATTTCATTTATTTTAACTTAACTTCGGCCATAAGCCAATTATGTTCATGATATTATAGGTAGCAGGATGTGGTAACATTATTAGATGCATATGCGTGTAACAACAAAACTTACACAAACAAATCCATATTTAACTAAACATTTCCTTAAATACCTATTATAATTCATATGAAATAGGCATTAAGTAGGTGGGTACTTAAGCAAAAACTTTACCTACCTAGTTAGTTTTTTTTTTCGTTGTGTATACTTGTATCAAAATTATCTTTAATATTTACGTATAAATGCATTCCTTATTTCCAGACAAGTAACATCAATTCGCTGGGAGTGTGACTGATAACGATGATAAATAAATGACGTACCTATTTATAAATGTAACATTACGATTAAAATTAAGTAAGCATTTAGTGTTGTTTTTTTACAGAACTACTGCTAAATAAATTAGTAATAAATGTAGACTGAATCTATTAATTTGTTATATTTGTAAGTACTTCATTTACGTGTTTATTTGCGTAAGAAATAATAACAATTTTATTTATATCTTTTATTTACTTTTAGGTAGATACTACAAAATCGTCTAACAATACATACTTAATAGTGTTAAATATTTTAAGAGGTGGCCCTACCAATATTTTACACATTAATTGTTAGATGATAATATACCTAATAAACCCATAAAAATATGTAGGTATAGGTATTTATTCCAAAGTTGATGTTTGTTTTATTCCAAAATAGATATTTTGGATACTTATTTATTTTCTCGGTCGAAGTCCTATTTGATGTACGTACTTAGGTACCTACATCAAATTGAACTTTGTAAGTACCTAAGTACTTAATATATTTTTTATAAAACAAAAAAAGGTACCTAAACAAAAGAGAGATCAAGATTGTTTAATTGATGCTGAATGGCTCGTAAGAGGGTGGGGCTCACAAAGTTTGTACCATAACACACTGGAGAGAATAACACACAATGTGACATGCAACACACTGGAAAATATTGTAACACACTAGAACTTTGTAAAGGCAGGTCTACATTGTACAAAAAATATTATTATTATTAGGTTAATAAATTAAATTAATAGGTACATATTATGTGACTTCTATTAAGACACGTAATCTATAAGAAAGTTGTGTTAGTTACACTATTTTTAACTCAAAAACGGCTGAACCGATTTGGCTGAAAATTGGTGGGGAGGTAGCTTCGTTGCATTTCTTTAAATTTATTTGGGTTTTCATTTTTCATCTTCTCGCGATAGCGTTTTTGCTGTTCGGCTGCGCTCAAAGGCATCTGTGTACAAAATAAGTTTTAACTGTAAATATATTTTGTGATAGAAAGAAAAAGAAGCTCTTGAACAAAGTACATAATATTTTATAGTTTTATGGTGTTTATATAATAATAATAATAATAATACCAGCCTATTATGGTCCCACTGCAGGGCAAAGGCCTCTTCTCATACAGAAGAATAAAGAAATAAAATAATTTAACATTATTTGTACAAACGCTTGATTTCATTTAATACGAAAAATACACATGATTTTTTTCTATAGCAAAATAAACATTATAACCAAGGAAAGTATTATAACTACTGTTTATTACTGAAAAACAAATAAGTATAAAATTGTTGAAAACAAATTAATGCCTAATGTTTACTTTCGGGTAACAGTATGTTGTGAACCAAGCTTAATATTATCCAGTGTGTTACGTAACACAACATGTAACACACCATAACACACTAGACCAAACACACCAGAAGATTCTTGGGTTCACTTGAACATAGCAGCTACAACTTCAAAGATATTTCAGAAATAAACCCTTAATGTACAAGGTAAAAACTATTATTTAACATATTAACTAATATAATAACGAATTATAAACACGTACCTTGAAAATTCTGCATTTAAAATCCAATATTTTTCACGACCAAAACGAACACCACAAATCACCTCACGTATGTTACGAAACTAAAGTGGCTGACATAAAATTGACATATCATTGACGTTGCCCTAGAGTGTTGCCAACCATTAAAAGTGGTTCTAGTGTGGTTGTCGCTAAAATAAAAAAGTTACCACGTAACACATCTATTATAACACACTGGAAGATTAATTGGGACAAATTTTAAAATTAATAGTTTTATAAGAAAATATATAATTGCGAGGGATTTTTAGACAAAATGCATTACATGAACTCCCGTATTAACTACGACGGCAATCAGAAATTACATAAACCGAATACATATTTTGTTATGATACTATAATTGTCGAAAGACTGCACTGGGACATTTTAGTTTTGTATGGAGCAAAAAAATATATAAAAGTTTCGTAAACGAAATTATTTTTATTTGCAACCATGTATTTCTGACGTTTTCATATTATAATAATAAATAAAATTCTAAGGTATTCAATATGTAAATAATACTAAATATGTGCGGTAAACAGGCGACCGAAATATTTTTTCAAAAAGTACAATTTTTTTGAGCCACACCCAAGAATCTGTCTTTTTATTAAAATTGAAATGATAAAATCATCATGTTTAAAATATTTACAGATACCTTTATAGTTTACATTTTAAGGAATTCTTTGGAAACGTGAACTCAAACTCAAACTATTGATTCCAGCTAAACTAGTTACAGGCACTTTTGAACTGTCACGGAGTCGGTCAGTCACAATCAGGTCAGAAGAGTTGCAATGATAAATACCTACAGGGTATTTTAAGACCCATCACATAACCGTTATCTACGCATTCTGTACGTCAAACTAAGTAACGTTGAACAAAAACGTTAAACGGCATGCATTTTAATTATCAAAACAATATTGACGTATCCTTGGTTTAACTTGGCAATCCTTAGAGACGTTTCATTTTACGTTGACGTTTCATTTTATAACTTAGTTATTCCAAACTAACAACTAAAAAAAAAACGTAAGGAAAGAGAAAGGCACCTGCCATCTTATCTCTTCACCACCCATGGCTGACTGGTAGAGAATGCCTTAGGTAGTAAGTCCGCCTTTGTACCTAATTGTGTGCGAGAAGTTTAAATAAATAAATAAAAGCTCAACAAATTGTTGAGCTTTTATTTATTTATTTAAACTCAACAAATTGTTGAGCTTTTATTTATTTATTTAAACTTCTCGCACACAATTAGGTACAAAGGCGGACTTACTACCTAAGGCATTCTCTACCAGTCAGCCATGGGTGGTGAAGAGATAAGATGGCAGGTGCCTTTCTCTTTCCTTACGTTTTTTTTTTAGTTGTTAGTTTGGAATAACTAAGTTATAAAATTGAATTATTTAATTAAATTAATAAGTCCGCCATTGGTAACCGCCGGTAAATACGGCTGGTGTAGATATAATCATATAAATGTAAAAAGTTTTTTATACATTAACAATGGAACGGAACATAATTACTTTTAATGACAGTTCTTGCTTCTGACAGTAGGTGGCGACGTTAGTTTGAATCAGTCTTGCCAGAAGGTTACTTTTATAACCTTTTAGGTTATTTTTCAACTGCATTGGTTACTTTTAGGTTACACTAATGAAAAGGTTACTTTTAGGTGATTTTTCGGGATTTGTAGAATTAACTTTTAATTTTTTACATAAAAGCATCGCGAAACGGAACGCTCGTTTTAGAATTTTTCATGTTGTTATGCTTCGTTAGCAGTAGTAGAAGAACAAAAACCTTTAAGAAGCCCTAGTTAATGGCAAAGTGCTCATACCCAATCATAGCTGTCTCTATTGGAACAACACGTTGTACTCTTTCCTCTTTCACACTTACACCACTTGTATCTCGCTCACTCGCTTGATCAGTCGGATCGGATCGGATCTTCGGATTCATTCGTTGTTGTTCGTTTGCTTGCCGCCGCGCCGCCACTTCAATTTGTTGTCACCGAAAGATTAGTGTTTGTATTTTGTGATTTGATTATTAATAATTATTAATTACAATACAACATAATCCTACTGTACATTTACTGGAAGCTTGGTAAGTGTATCTACAATGACAGTGCATGTTTTGTGTACCTACTGTGTGTTTCACTTTGTATTTTTTCTATATACTTTATTAGGGTTATGGACT
Organism: Atethmia centrago; assembly: GCA_905333075.3. Classification (NCBI taxonomy): domain Eukaryota; kingdom Metazoa; phylum Arthropoda; class Insecta; order Lepidoptera; family Noctuidae; genus Atethmia; species Atethmia centrago. Next base: position 20,861,352 of record HG995373.1, on the reverse strand, counting down.
AATAATTAACGATGAATTTGAATCAGACCAATATAGTAGGTACCTATTACACACCATGAATGCTTTGTTTTTTTTTTAAGTTGGTTTTAGTTAGACAATAAAATAGTAAGTAGGTACAAGTCAGTAATATATAAGAAGTTACTGAGATTAAACCACTGACCTGGTACTATAATAGCGGTCAGTGGATTAACTTCATATCAATTCTTAATGCATCAATTTTATTATAAAGGATCAATATGAATAAATCAAGAAATGCGGGCAAGTGCTCAAATACTCATCGATGTTTCTGTAAATCAATACAACTAATATTCTATTCTATCAATTTATAATACCTTTCCAGTAAAAAAATATGAAAGGTTATTTTTTATACAAAAAGGTTACATTTTTTTATATTTCAGGTGATTTCTGACATGACCGACTGGCAACACTGGTTTGAATGTTTGATTGCAGGCGGGGTCGTCTCATTGGGTAAACTTAGGAATGCCTACGGGGGCTAGACCTATGTTGCCATGTTCTCCTCTATTATGTGAGACCTAAAAACTTCGGTCTTCAATAATGACGATTTCAAGGATGGCAACATAACATAAACTAAAAAGGTTCATAAATGTTAAAAAGCTACCATTTGGTAGTTTTATCAACATTTTTGTTAACCAACAAGTTAGCCGATTTATTATTTCGTTTTATGTAATCAATGTTAATATTATTAAAATTGGATAAATAAAAATATAGTGTACGTATAATATAATAGATATACGCTCGTATAGCCTAAGTTTGTACTTATAAATAGACAAAAAAGTTATCCAATCAAGCCAATACAGAAATAAATAATTAATTTAATTTACTGCAACGCATCGGGCAGAGCGCGGAGGCTACTTATTTTCTAAAATTAATTTAATAAAACTTAGTGGGTAAGATTTTGTTAAATACACCTGGCAGCCCCAGTTCACAAGAAAAATGTCTGCCGGCGTGAGCGCATGATAATCTAGGAACGTAATTATTTACTTTAGATGTTATTTCTTGTGAATTCTCTTTTTGCAACGTTAAGTGTTATCCTCACCATTAACGATGTTTAGTAGTCTTTGACTTTTACAAATCAACCACTAACTTATGATTTTGTTGTTCAAAGTTTTCTACAAGCAAGAATACATTTTCTCCTATTACTTTAGATGTTATTTCTTGTGAATTCTCTTTTTGCAACGTTAAGTGTTATCCTCACCATTAACGACGTTGAGTAGTCTTTGACTTTCAAAAATCAACCACTAACTTATGATTTTGTTGTTCAAAGTTTTCTACAAGCAAGAATAAATTTTCTTGTAATTACCTTTTTATGTTAATTTCATCAGTAAGGCTACTTGACCACCAAAGCGGAACTGGAAAATTGTAACCTGTGCAATTGCACAATAATTTAACTTCGGTTACAGTTTCCCAGTTCTGCTTTCGTGGACAGGCTTAGGTATAATAAGTATCTCAAAGAAATGCGATTTTGAATATCCCGCTTTCGCGAGTTTTCGGGGGCATCCACCAGGAGGCGCCAAAAACCGTACCATTTTATTTGTTCGTAGTTGTCATTCTTCTCCCTAGAGTAAATATGTTCCTTGGTTTGATTGAATCAGGATATTTCGTTGAGGTTTGTATTGAAGTTGAGTGAGCAAACTGCTTAAACATTTTTAACGAGCGGATAGCAGATACCTATGTAAAAATGGATAAGGAACATCGTGAACGCGGGGACAATTGACAATTGGACTAGGGAGGAAAACGTTTGTTTAATTTAAAATCAGCATGTCTGTACACTGTTGAGCAAAACTAACTTCATTGAAATGTAATCTGGAATTTTAGGAAATCTTCATGGTATATGTTTATAATACCTCATACAAACCTACTAAAAATTACTACGTAATGAGGCTAGGCAGACAGCCAGGCTGCTGATTGCATTACCTAGGCCCCTTGCATGATGCTGCTGCATGTCACCTGCATTTAGATAGCACCGGTATTTAGACAGCTAAATATACTGGATAACCAGTATATTTAGCTGTCTAAATACTTTACCGGTCATTGTGCACTGCAGACAGGTGAGGTTGACATTTTGGTGAGATGGTAGTTAGTTTCTCCCTTACACCCCTTTAACATCAGACTTTTCTAATCATATCACTTTACAGATTACAAGCATTGACCAGCAAGGACAGAAATGTTTTTCAAATGATAGTTTGGAGGCAGATAGAAATTGCAGCAAAGAAAAGTGTCTGACTACAGAAGAGCAATCCATGGTACTGGTGGTGGTCCTAGGCCACCATCTCTTATGGAAGAGGTGCTAACAATTATGGATATATGCCCAATCGATTTCATTGAAGACAAAACTAATTCTGTAGTGACTGCACTTTTGAGAAAGATGTAAGTTTAAAGTCATTTCACCTGTGAAAAGTCTGTTTATGTGAAATCTTTTAATGGTAGTTTGACCCACTTTTAATTAAATAATGACCTTGAAAATTTGCAAAATTTTCTTTAATGCTTGAGCTCAGACAAATATTCACAATATCTTGATAGGTATAGTCTATACCTACCATTATGTCAGAACATTCTTCCTGCTGGTGCACAGTAATACCTATTAAGTTGCTACATAATAAATAATTCAACTGCCTTGTTGGTCTAGGGGTTGCAAACTGCTGAGCATGAGTTCCTGGGTTTGATTCCCAGGTTGGGCATAGTGTTATTGGGTTTTTCTATCTGGAATTTCTCAGTAGCAGCCCGGAGTCTGGATTTGTGCCCGGTTGATGGCAATAGGCTCGCCCCCTATTACATGGGACTTAAACATAACTGGTGAAATGTGGGTGTACTACAGGTACAACTCTGCCCAACTCTTCGGGGAAATAAGGCGTGATGTTATGTATGTATGAAATAAATAATTTTATTCATACACAGGTGGCAACAAAAGATATAGAAAAAGAGGAAATAGTGGTCACAGCTGATATAAGTTTGGTAATTTTGATGTTTAACATTGGCATAGCTCGAGGACGCCACAAAGACCTTTATGTCATACTTTAGCTAAATCTCTATACTTATTAACTTACTTATTTGACCTAATTATAATTTTTCAATCTAAAAGAAAATAATCAAGTGTTAATAATGTATTAGCAATTAGCATGCATTATGCTAATTTAGGATGATAAAGGCAGGCAAATGATAATTGCAATGCTTGTAAAAGGCTGCTAAGTCATAATTACTATCCTAACATAACACCAACATTGTACACTTAGTTCGCAATAAACCTTTTGACAAAGTCAAAAGGTTTATATTATATTATTAAATAATTATTCATTACTAGTGGTCGCCCACTGGTCGAAATTTGACCCCCTCTATTTACAATCTATGTAGTACCTACTAATTCCATGAGTACACTAATTCCGTGCTTTTATAAAGTACTTACTAATTCCATGCTATCCCACTCCATGCTCAAGCTGTCGCTTCCTATCTACACACTTTCGTCCCTTTTCACGAAATCACTCCCACAGAAAGCAAGAGGAAAGATGTTAAACATCGAAAAGCGGCCAAGTGCGTGTCGGACCACGCACAATGAAGGGTTCCGTAGTTGAGATGAATTTATCCTAAGAACAAACTTAACTACAAAGTTGAAAAAATATTCACCCCTTGATTTGTTGTGTTTTGTCTAGATTGTTTCTATGTAATGAAACTACAAATTAACGATTTTCGGATTTTTTCCTTTACTTGTGCTGTGAGACCTTGCTTCTTGCCAAATTTTATGACTAGATCAACGGGAAGTACCCTATATATAGCTTGTTTTTTTGGTGCTCTGTATATTAATTTCAACTTGATACCTCAACATGTTCCTGAGAAATAGTATCTTGACAGACAGACAGACAGACAGACGGATGGACAACGAAGTGATCCTATAAAGGTTCCGTTTTTTCTTTTGAGGTATGGAACCCTTAAAACGGACAAGTGCGAGTAGGACTCGTGGTCTGAGGGTTCCGTCTCAAAGCAGGGTCCGGCTGCACGAATTCCAATTCCGGATTGAAGGACAAAGATAAATAAGTATGAGTTTAGAAAATATGTTTTTTTATATTTTATAGTGTTTATTTATCCCCATCACGTCTGTGAAGTTTACACAAACAAAACGGATTTTTAAGCTGATATTTCAAGTGATGGATGGTGTAATATGTTGGAATGACTGCAACTACCTATTTAAACACCTGAAGATGTTAATAATTGTATCTTCAATAACGCGTACATATAAAATGTTTGTAACTAATAAATATGTAAAGATTTTATTAATTGTATCGACAATAACGAGTACATATAAAATGCTTCATTGTATTGCATGATATTGAGATAGACTCATGATAGAACAAGTTTAAACCTTAGTGGTTTTTGGTTGCTATCTAATTATGTAATCCTGTGTTCTTTTGCATAAATGATAAATAAATAAAAAAAAAAAACTTGAAATATCGGTTTTAAAATCGGTTTTTTTTCCAGTTGATAACCCCAAAAAAAACTTAATTTCTTGTTTGTTTTATCACGTTTAGATATAGATACCCATCACGTCTGCGGAGTTTTGTTAACTAATTTTATTTGACCATGTATAGTTTCAATGTTAATTGTTACTTTAAGATGCTTTTTCGGTAGGACTTTACTTTAAAATCCAGCGATTTAAGAGGTAGGAGGGGTTGTGTTATGGAAAGGTTGCGGGAACCTCCCCCCCCCCATTTCGATTAATGTTTTATTTAATATTCTAATCTAACTTTCTAAAATTTCTTGTTTGGACATCAATTTAAAGGTCGAAGAGGTTCCCCTCGGGGTGACGTATGAAATTAAGTAGCCCCTGTGCCCCTCTTGAATCATGAAATAAAAAAAATTACTACGAAGGCAACAAAAGGCATCGTTTCACGTTTGGTTTCACATATCGGCAATAGTCGGTAAATTATTAGTGTTAATTTAATAACACTAACTTAAATCAACGAAATTGTAAATTACTAAATATAGGTACGTATTTATTGTATCATTAATATGAAGTAAAATATTTTAGTTCGTTAACCTTTTACTTAAAACGAAACGTTAATGGCGAGACAGTGTCAAAAGTGATAAAATATGTATTGCAAAATTTCTACGATTTTGATTATGAGGCTTCTTATAATATATTTATGTTAGAAAAAATATGGACTCCCAATTCGATGCATGATAAACTAAAGCTTAGCCGCTTTTTTAGGGTTCCGTACCCAAAGGGTAAAACGGGACCCTATAACTAAGACTCCGCTGTCCATCTGTCTGTCCGTCTGTCACCAGGCTGTATCTCATGAACCGTGATAGATAGTTGAAATTTTCACAGCTGATATATTTATGTTGCCGCTATAACAACAAATACTAAAAAAACAAAAAAAAAATATTTAAGGGGCTTACAACAGACATTATTTTTTTTGCCGTTTTTATAGATAATGGTACGGAACCCTTCGTGCGCGAGTCCGTCTCGCACTTGGCCGCTTTTTAAAACTTGGCCGTGGAAATGAAGGCTCCTACATACTGGCGCGACGTGTCACGCGACGCGTCGCGACACAAAGGCACCGCTTGTAGCGCTACACGCGGTGTCTTTGTGTCGCGTCGCGTCGCGCGACAAGTCGCGCCAGTATGTAGGAGCCTTAACGGTCCACGCTTTAATTGCAAATGGAAGTTTGTAATCGCAAACTTAATATTTTTATATGATATAACTTATTTGATAGATCACATAAAAATTAGTTAATTATATAAATAATTTTAATTACCTATCTAAAATCAGTATTGTACGTTAGTATAATTTTTATATACCTAACGCTTAGCGTAAATAAAATTTATAACACGGGCAGCACCGCACGGTGGAAGAAGCAATCATCCGAATCATTCCACCCATACTATAAATAGGCATATTAAATTCATTCCGTCCTGCTCACACTTGTTGAGGTCACAATCGTCAGCATAGACAATAATAATTATTATTAAGTCATACTGAACCCTATATAAGCGACATTTAAATCAAGTGTCAACAAATAGCAGCTGTGCTAACAAAGAAACAAGTATCCTATAGATAACGTTAGAGATGTGTTCCGTCAGTGTAGTGTTGGTACTTGCAGTGTTCGCAATGGCGAGCGCGGCTCCTACTTCAGACAAACCACATTACGACGTGAGCAACGCGAAAGCCTTGTTCGAGGACTTCATAAAGGAGCACAACAGGAATTACAAAGATCCCGAGGATAAAGACGCACATTACCATGCCTTTGTCGCGAGTTTGGAAAAGATCAATAAGCTGAATGCCGAGAGCACTAGTGCTACTTTTGGCATTAACAAATTCGCTGATTACACTGAAAATGAGAGGAAGAACATGTTTGGATTAAGAAGTGAGTGACATTTTGGATTTTTGAATTCATATATAAATAAACGCAATGTCGATTTTCGACAGAAATATTGACATACTCTGACACAATATTTAATGTTGGTAATGACGTCACTTTTATGATTTTGCATTATGTACCGTATCACAGGAACTTATAGTTGTTATTTGTCTGTGCATCTACAATAACAAAGACGGAATTGATTACATTATCATCAGGAAACCATTCGTTTTGCAACTCTGTATACAGTTAACTAGAGAATTAAAACTTTAAGCATGAGCTAAAAACTAACTTCGATGTTAGATTCCTTGACATTTTGTACAAAGAGGTCAACTTACATTTTAATCGAGCGGCGGCCTTGGAATCTGGTCTTTTAATCCAATGAAGAATATTGCTTCAAATTATTCAAAGACGGACATTGTAAAATAGTGTGGATCTTTAAAATCAGGGTTAGGTATTACTATTAATATATAAGGTTTATTTTGTGCAATTATAATGTGTGAAAATAGGTATTTTTTTAATAACTTGGACATTTTTATACATGCAGCAATATCTATCAATAATGAGCACATGTGATTTGTAGTATTATGTTTCAATTAGGTACAATAATAGTAATAATATTAAAAAAATGCTCTCTTTCTTTTCAGAATCGGAGAACTAAATACGCTGGAAGTTTTATGACTTGTTTGGTAACGCGTATAAAAATGTATAATTTCGAACAAAATTAATATATCAAGTAACCTACCTATTGTTTTTGTACTCTTTTAAACTGGTATTAAATGTAAAGATTCATACTTGCTTTTGTTTATTTGCCTACCCAAAGACCGTGTAATAAATTCATCTGTCTATATCTTATTTAGACATATAATTAAGTACTTGTTCTGACTGACTGATTCATCAACGCAGAGCCGAAACTACTGGGACTAGGAACGTGAAATTTTGCACACGGGTTCTTTTTATGGTGTAGGGGAGCACTAAGGAGTTTCTGGAAATCCGACCTTTGATCTAAGATTTTGTATAAGAGTTTGTATGAAACAAACAAAATCCCCCTTTTTACCCTCTTGGTGAAAAGGGGGATTTTGTTTGTATGAAAAAAAATCTTATTTCGTTGATCTATAATCTTAAACTTGGCCCGAATAAATTATTAAGATCATAATCGTTAATTTTCGAAAACTATCTACTACTACTTTTTTAAAGGGAGTGGAAGGGATTCAAATGCTTAAGACGCTGACAACACCTAAACCGCGGGCACTGTCAGATTGCATAGAAAAGAAAGAGAAGCCCGATGACAAAATGCTTGTAATTTATTGCAAAATATGAAGCAATTATCTATTTACTCAAAATTGAGTTGAGTAATCGAAAATAAAAAACAACCAAGTTCTGCATTAAAATAAGACGTACTTGTTATTAATTAAATTAGTAACTTAAGTTGATATTTAATACAGATATTTTGAATTAGAACTCAAGGTAAGAGGTTAGTTTAACGTTAGTTTGTATCGAGATTTTTTTTCTAAAGGTGTTTTGGTAACAACCAAGTTCTGGGAAATATGTTCAAAATTAACATATATTTTTTCCGCTACCACAAACTATACAGATTTGGCAATTTTTTTTTCTTAACCGAAGCCTATTTTGGTCAATTGGGTCTTGTCAGTGCCTTAAGGTAGGTATTACTTTTGTTAATAAATTTGAAAATTGGCAATACTTGCCTCTGTAAATAATAAAGTTATTCGTTTTATAAAATTACCCCTCACCTTTCAACCCTTTGTTTAGGGGGTTAAAGTTAGTAAGGAAAAATTTTAACGTGCCGTCGGATTAACTCGGAACTGTAATAATACATAAAACAAAAAATTACGCTGGTGGAAAAGGTTTTAAAGTTTAAGAAGTGGATTTACAACTTGCTTTAATAATTTGAAAATGAGTATAAAAATGATTTAATTATGCAATGGAAACGTACCAAACGAATTTTTAAAAACAAGCCCTGTTGCCCTGAAAATTGGCACAAATATTTATTTATCTAAGTAAGTGATAAAGATCGTAATCATTATTTTTGAAAAGTACCTTTTAAAGCGGGTAGTGTTTAAATTTTTGGAGGAAATCACGAAAAATTAAATTGTTCCTTGATAAGTGCATCACTTGAGAGCGGCTGGACCGATTTGGCAAATTTTTATTATGAAATGTTCGTAATAGTCCGAATTAGGTTTTTATGAAAATATTTTTGAAAGAGTTTCGAATTTGGGAATAATTTTTCAAATTCGGGAATAATTGAACGTCCTTTTTTCTATGGGATTTTTGTATGCATAATAGCGAATTGGATAGGACAACGTCTGTGGGGTCAGCTTGTAAGTACTACTAATTAAATTAGAAGTATTATTAAAAGCTGTGAAACAGTTTAGAAAAAAAAAACGATTTGTTTTCCACGTTTTGGTACTGGGACACGTCATTGACACCTGACACTGGAAATTTCTCATGATCACTCTCGTGCCTAGGTTTCTTCTCCCAGGCTCTCTGGATTTAGCATGGACCTTGTTGTGAACGGACGGCTTAGACAGAACGTTGTTATCGAAGTCCGAGTGTGATGCTGCAATAGAATTGTCAGTGGCAGCAACCTAACAGCAACCTTATTGTAGCAAAAATGTCAGCACAAAAGTAGGGGTCCACTAGGGCCGATGCCTGCCGGGGTCGCGGGAAGGTACTTATGGGTCACCGAGGCCCCCGCAACACAGGCAACAAGAAGGAATACGGGTGGGTTTTAGTCAGTAAGAGTCTGACACACCCTCCCGCTCCGCCCAGAGCGGGAGAAGTTATTTGATGATTTCCCACCCTAAAAAAAAAAAAAAAAAAAAAAAAAAAAAAAAAAAAAAAAAAAAAAAAAAAAAAAAAAAATTGTAGCAAAAATAAGACCACTGTGATTTGACGGTAATGCAAAATCAGAGGTAAAATAAGTGAAATGACTGTAGGATCCTACTGAACGTTAAGTCATTACTAAAACCAGTGGATGAGGTCAATCAGTCAATAAACTCAGCCTATCGCAGTATTCGCAGTCCACTGCTGGAGGCTTCTCCGAGGCACCGCCAAAACACTATGTCCTCCGCCTCCTGCATTAAGTCTGTCCCAGCCATCTTGTTAAGGACGCTATCACATTTTTCCACAAATATCAGTGCTTTTCAGGTACTATTTTAATGAATTAGGAGGCACATCTGCGAGGATATCTTGGTTTCAAATGAAAGATAATATATTCATCTCTAGAATGGGCCTATAAAAAATATACAGCCCCATACAAAATTTTAACACAAATAATTCTTAACCATCACAACAAAAACCAAAAAATTAAAAAAAATGGGGTCTGAATAGGAACCAGTACAAATAAATCCACTGCATAGTTAAACATAAAAATAATAAGAAATTGTTGTTTATATAGTCTTCTATACGGTAATCTAAATATTTTGCAGGTAAACAAATAACTTTTTTATTTATGTGAAAAATAAGAAACGCCTTCAAATTTCTCCATACATTTTCTACTCGCGGACACTCGCGGTTCGTCATTCCGCGCTCAGACGCGCTCGTGGAAGCATGGGTGTATCGATTTTTCGCACAAAAATAATTACGTAAAGAAGTGAGTGCTGTATTGTGTACTGTGGTTGGTCGAAGTTGATACTTTTTCGGACCGAAATAAAAGTGAGTACGATTTTTGGAATTTGTTATAGAAATAAATACATAGTTGGAATTTTTTGTACTATGGTTGTAGATTAACATTGTGTAAATAATTATATTATAATTTATTCTTGAGACATTCGATACAATAGTCTATTTTGGGGTTTTTGGGGGTGGTGATTACGAATATTTACTCCATTTTTTTATTCAAGATGGCGGATGTATTAAAAAAAATCGACATGTTACCAATTGTTGAGGTTTTGGAGGTGGTGTTTACGAATATACCATTCAATTTTTGACTCAAGATGGCGGATGTAACTTTTTGGTGATAAATCGACTTAGTTGTCAAATCATAAATCCAGAATAGTAGATGGACAACAAGTATGGTTTTTGTTTGTGTTGTGCATTGCTAATATATTTATATTTGTTATTTATAGATGCCACGAATTCGAAAATTCGGACAAAGGGTCAGTGGGTCGTCTTAGGGGCGGAGACCAAAAAAAACTGCACACGTAGCACTAAACAAAAGTAATGAGACTTTGTAAGTATTTTCATTCAGAAATCACAAGTCTAGAGTTTTGTTGTAGTTTTGTTATAGTAGGTTTTTTTATTTAACAGGGAGAGCAGCTTAGATGCCTCCGTAGGCGATGATGAGTTAAATGAAATTTCCCTTGTAAGTTATAACGTCTGTTGGTAATTTGTTTTATTTGATTTATCTTAGGTACTAATGTTGTCTTTTTAATTTCAGGAGCAGGAATGCGCAATAAAAGTATGTAAGCTAAAAGGCAGAAGAATAGTCGAGATTGATTAACTTTTTGAGCAGCTTATCCTTATAAGTAACCACACTTCGCTTTTTGATTGTGGCGTGAAGTATCTCATAATAAATAAAGAAAAAAGAGCTGGCCTTCAAATATGGCCGCTTTAAATTTGGACATCCAAGAATGTGGATTATTCATAGTCAGAGAATTTTCATTTCTGGGTGCTACTCCAGACGGAAAATACGAACATGGCATTGTAGAAGAGAAATGTCCATCACATTCTTTTAATATATACCCGACGAAGCAATAAAGCAAGAGAAAATTGAATTTTGGTTGTATAAATCAGACGCTTTCATAGTCAATAAAAAAAGTAAGTGGTACTATCAAGTCCAGGGCCAATTACGAGTAACTGGTAAAAACATGTGTGTATTTGCAGTGTGGACAGGCGATCGCAAAATTAAATAAGAGTACGTGAAAATAGACGATAAGTTCTGGAAGGAAAACATGGAAGAACATTTAGTAAAATTTTACAATAACTGTTTACTACCAGAGGGGTAACCATCACCTCTTATAGCAGTATTATTTCAATATTACTTCAGCGTGAGAAAGAGTTGGAGCTATAAGTCCTGTATAGCTCCATCACTTTCCCACTGTGAAGTAATATTATAAGAATACTGCTATAAGAGGTGATGGTTACCCCCCAGAACTAGTTGACCCTCGATATGCGAGGTCTATGAATCTAAGAGATCATAGCTCACACATACGCGCAAATATACTGACAGAAAAAAATAATTCGTAAAAGGTTATTGAACTGTCAAAATAAAAACCCATTGCTATTAATAGTGTCTTACGCAATTAGAGTGCTGTGTACATTATGCGATTTGTAATCTGTCTTTATACAAAATAATTATTATACTTTTTACTACTTATTTTTGATTTATTTTTTATCAAAAATACTGAACGCGCGCCTCAGTCTCAGTAAATAAAATACTGTTTTCTTAAGGGAATAATTATTTTAAAATATCAAAAAGAAAGTCTACGATAATCACCCAGGCTAGTATTTGATTAAGTAATGCTCCAAAAATAGTCAATAAAAATAATATTCACAAGTACTTACATCTTTTCTAACTAAAAGTAGCCTGGGGGATAATCGTAGGTGTTCCTTGTAATAGTATAATGTTAAGATTGCTAGTTTCCGTAAAAATATGCTATTTAATCCATATGGCACGCGCTTGAAATTTTTGGGTAGTATGACTGATGAATTTCGAAAATACTAAAAACATGAATAGCATGCAGATAGTACTTAGTCACGGTTACCAACATTCGATTGCAAACTTACAACTATCTTTACTCAATAAATATCAGTAAAATTAATTTTACTATTTATTAAAGTACCAAAATTAGTTGAGTTACGTATAAAATCGAGCGGAGAGCGGTTTCAAAGTGTGCGTGCGCGTAATGTTGTTGTGTTGCGATTCAGATACCTAAAGTTGAGCGAGTTCAAAATGTGATAGCGTCCTTAAGGTCGTCGGTCGATCTAGCTGAGGGGTGCACACTACGTTCGCCGATGCGCGGTTTCCACTCTGGGAGTCATCTGCTCCACCGGCCACCTATCCGAAAAACTTGGCCAGCCCACTGCCACTTCAGCTTGAAGAGGAAGAGGTGCGGTGGTTTATTATTGAACTTCACCAAAAATATACCAACCCTGTGTACCCACAAAGCACAACAAACCTATCTAGATTAACGCCGTGAAGACAGGAGGATTATTCTAGAGGTAGGCATAAAATATATAAAAAAATCTTAGGGAAAATTGTATATTTTGCAAATAAGCAGGAATGAAAGGCTTATACAAAAAAGGTAACATCCCTATTACGAATTTGTTATAAGAAATAGGAAATTACGTGAGGTGTTTTTGTTTAGGAACAAGGTATGACGGCGACTTCGCTCGCGGGAAGATTTGTTAGTTTTACGTTGAAGAAACCAAAACCAAATCTCATAATATTTTATTGGAGACGGACAAGCAACTCGCTTTCATTTTTCTAATGGCATTCTCATTATAATGTTCCCACCATTATCATAAGCTCTCTCAGCCCACTACCTACCAATAGCACGCCATGCTTACCTACCTACCATGCTTACCTACTAACAGCTGTTAACCTAGGGACACCGGTCATGAATACCTACTTAACATCGATCAGGGACATAATCGATTATTTTATGAACCTATGGACAAATAGGCAATAAATTTCTGATTAGCCTAAACGATAGTCTGGTGTTTCATGATCCGTGCACAAAGCGTCAATGGGTGGGGTTCAATGCAATCTCCCCATTTGGCAAAACGCTAGCTAAGGTTGAAATTAGATTCGACGAACGCTGGTGAACCATCTGTGACAGAGTCAAAGAGAAGAAGTGCAGTCGTAATCACTTCGTAATGATAACGTTCAACATTACATACTTAATTGCGATTTCGATGAGGTGTTATAAAAGTAGATTGTATAATTTGTACAAGGATCTTTTGGCGCGTGGTTGGCTTAGGTAATCGAAACTAACGCCACCATCTTGTATTTTCAATACAATTTCACAAAATGTTTACGAACAGCGCCCCCCTGTCAACGACATTCAAGCAACAAAATATCGCTGTCGCACTGTTTCTTAAAACAAGTGAAACCACAGCCATAGCTACTTATTGTATATTATAACTAACATTATAAGTGTTGAAATGAAGTCAGAAACTAAATGGTTGTCAGCATTCCTTAAACCGCTCCTTGGATACGCATCTATCTATTGCCAATTTGTAGTTACGAGCTTGCAGAGGCCCGCGGGAATACTGCTCAAGAACTCGTCTTCATTCTCATATAAACTATCTTATTTCTTACAAACTGTGTTACTCCTTTATATTTTCTTACATATTACAAATTATATGAAGTTATAAAAAAACTCTTCGGTCTGAACGTATCTTAGCTACAATGATATCAATAGGTAAGCAGACTCACAATAGAAGCAAAACGATGATTGGAGATATTTGAACCAAATTAGGGTTTTCTGGCAGCACTGAGACGTTAGGCACATCGCAGTCGTTATGATTTTTTCCGACATCTTCAACAATCATCGCCATTTTTCAGCCAATTTACACAAAACCGTAACGAATTATACACCTAAACCTTCTTCATGAATCACTTCATCCATAAGCGAAAACCGTTTGAAAATCCGTTCGGTACTTTTTGAGTTTATCGCGTTCAGAGAGACAGACGCGGCGGGGCGACTTTGTTTTATATTATGTAGGGAAACAGTATCAAAATACGTTGTGTAGTTTAGAAGAACAACGTACTCACACAGACTGACACGAAAAGAGACTTTCTTTTATAATAAAATGTGTACCTATAGTTAAAGAAAAGGACATTAAAATGCGATTTCAATAATTTCTTGGTTTTTGTGCTTATTTGTGTGCCATTGTTCTTACTTTTAGAACAGTATATTGAAAGTTCGTGGGGATCACCCTGATTAGGATAGATTAATTGGAATCAAACACGGCAGATGCGACATGACGGGTACTTTTATTTTTGTTGACTGGTGTCACAGATAGACCACAGACCACAGAGTACATTTTGACACAGAGCACTACTGGTACATTTTTATGAATATGCTACAGGCTGACTTATATAGGTATACATAAGATGATTACAGAGCAAATATTATGTTTCTTTACATTCGGACTTCGGGGAGGGAAAATATTCAAATGCGATTTCTTCTGATATACATCTAGCGCCACACACTTTACTGTGTCAAAAACAGGAACTAATGAATGTTGCCACTTAATTTTTAACACAGTATCGAAGAAAAATTGTAGGCATGAATAATAAGAAATAGCAAGCATGTGATTTTATCGATCATTAATAATTAGTTATTGCATGTTGCATGTCTATGTATGAGTAAAGTTAGGTGTCTACTGCATGTTAACTCATTTTAGCTGTACGTACCTCAGTGCGTTTGTCCACCGCAGCCGTCACCGGGACGTCACACGTTGGATCGAAAATCGCGAAAATTAGAGCTTCTAAGTTTTAGGTATAGTTTTTTGGGCTTGAAATGGTTAAGTATTACCTACTAGGGTCAAATATGTCACAGGCAGTACTTTACTGATAGTGTGTTACGCAATTTTACCCAGCGGGACCGCGCTTGAGCATAGGATGTCATGACAATTTTTGTAATTTTCAAGTTTATCGTCGTTGTCGAGTTTTTTTTATATTGTTGTGGAAATGAAGCATTACTATCAAAATGGATATACCTTTTTGAAGAAGTAGATTATTACAATCATTTATTAACGATGATTCAAATAGAAGGTTGAAATTTAGCGTTCCTCTCAGATAATATGTAAGATATACACAGGACCCATAAATTGTGAAAACTTTAAAAACAGGTATAGTTTTTCATTTCATTAGTTTATAGTTTTTCATTAGGTATATACCAATGTGTTAAGTATTTAGTTATAAACATGAAAAAAATAAAATACGACGCTACGAGGTTATTTTGGCGTATGGTAAAAATCGGAACTATCGCCGCTATTACTGTAAAAATTACAAATGTTTTCCAAGAATGCCCCCTGACCAATGTCATTCAGGCGCCAAATAATTTGGGATTACCATAATAAAGCTGATTTCTTAAATAATTGGGTTCTGTGAAGATCAGAATGAATTTGGTAAATTAAATATGTAAGTAAATCGAAAACAGGCTGATTAATACACACCACTGTTTAAGGCTTGATTTGAGTCTCGATTCAGCTGAATATGGATTGATAACGGTTCTGGAAAAAGACCGATGCTCAAGTACTGATTCTATACTAAACTTAAACAGTGATCGACTGATTGACGATCAAACTGAATTTAGGAACGTTCTATAATACGGACCTATGTCTTCGAAATGTCATTTTCGATCCAGGTACATCTCCGAAAACGAGATGACGACGCCGAAGTAGCGATACATGCATCTATTATGGCTGCGTGTCTAGGTACTGAACGTCCGTCAACCGAGCGCCGTCATCCTGATCGGTTCGAATAATCTCGTTTCTCGGTGACGTCCCGATGACGACCGCGGCGCCAATCTTGATGACTTCTTTACCGATTTCAAACGAAGTGTAATCAAGTCTTTCACATTAGGTACGTTTTTTTGCTTAATCCTACTAATATTGTAAATGCGAAAGTTTGTAAGGATGGATGGATGGATGTTTGTTACTCTTTCACGCAAAAAGTACTGAACGGATTTGGATAAAATTTGGCACACAGATAGTTTATAACCAGGAATAACACATAGGATACTTTTTATCCCGATATACCCATGGGGTCAAATCTTATGCGGGTGAAACCGGGGCGCATCTAGTGTCATATAAATATAATGTCAAATCATTTTTTTATTAAAATTAATGAAAGGTAACCTACTCCAGTACCTGTCGCGCTTGTAGGAGGTGAAGTTGTGATCGAACAATGGAAGTGAAACTCCAACTTGCAGTTATTATTATTATAATTGACACACACGTATCATTGATAGACTCACTGACTATTTAACACATATGACTAATAAAACTAGTAAGGACAAAATATATGGTCGACAAGCAAAGTGTCAAAAACAAAATACGTACTAGATGGTTATCATTATATTATTATAACAGTCGATTGTAAACACAAGGAATTTCTTATTAACAGTCACCTAGCCATAGACATTTGTTTTATTGTACAAAACTGTAGGTACATTGCATATTTTTGAAAAAAGTAATGGTTTTAAAAACTGGAAGCTCGTTATAGGTGGCAGCACTGCTGCCCGTCTTCATACTGCCATTGTTTTTTTTATCCGACTGCCCCAGAAGGAGGGTAATGTTTTTAGAGTGTATGTATGTATGTAATATATGTATGTCTATTTCTTTGGCACGCTCTGTAGCCTAAAGGGCTTGATGGATTTTAACATAAGATGAGTCCTTAGATTCTTCTTCATTGTGGGAGTGACATAGGCTATATAATTTTTATATATTGCGTCTGCAAATACAAAAAAGAGAGGGAAAAGTTGATTAAAATAAATCACAACAATATTGATATCAAATAAAAGCTAATAATTAGTCAATTCCATATAATTATATTTAAGTATCTAAAAAGCTTGAAATAAAACAAATTATTTAAAAAACAAAAAACCCGCTCCAAAAACACATAACTGAAAAGAAAAAAACAAGCATTACAATCTATAGAATTGTGGTATCGCAGGCGGGGGACAAACAAAAGTTACACCATATTTCAGGTCCAGGTTTGTCCTCGCCTGCGATACCAAAATTCTATAGATTTTCTCTTGTCAGATATGTGTTTTTGCAGTCGGGTTTTTTGTTTTTTAAATAATTTGTTATTTTATGTTTACTTTTGTATCGATCACAAATTAAATTAAAACAAGACTAAATGTATGCGACTTGGAGTGACGAGCTAAGAAAAAGGGAAGCGTCTACCACTGGTAAAAAAACCAGCTGCAGTGGAAAAGTAAATAAAATATGAACATTTTATCATTTATTTTGTGTTTTTTGATTTTAAGTAGGTAATTTATTTTTTGTTGAAGATTGGAGGCTTACGGCAAGAATAACTTGATCGGAGTTGAAAAACCTTTCGATGATGATCTTCCTGACTGAGACACTTCAGAGATGTTAATTCTAGCACTGATCTAACATGATAATATAAACACACGCACCTTTACTAAGTATAATTTCCATCTCCACAAGTGCCTGTAGGTTAATGAAAACAGACTTAGTTCTCTTGGGAGCATCGCCTTTATACGAAGTTCTCCCACTAAAGTGTTTAAAAAAGAAGAGCACATAATAGTCTCAACGAAATATTGGGTTTCCAATATTTTTGAAGAGCTTTCTCTCACAGTTTTCGTCTTTTAACATCTTTGGACATGAGTCCTAGTATTTTTGCAGGCAACAGCTGAGCAATGGGGCATATTAATTAATTATGCGTGAAATAAGTCGCTTGTTTACTTAAAATGTATGGATAGTCACAGTTAGCTGTCAAACTCTTAGACACGCAGTAGTAGCGACATGTGAAGTGAGCAAGTGGCAGTTTTTATCCCCAATTGCTACGAGCTCTGGCAACGATTCTAATGCCAAAAATATACGGGTATTCCCTGTAAGTCTGGTGTCCGCCAGACGTCATTATCAGCCTATAATGTTCTGTCTGCTGGGACACAGGCTTCCTCTCTGTGAGAGGGAATGGGCTGTAATCCACCCCGTGGGCCCAGTGCGGGTTGGTAGATAGTCACATGTCTTTGTATTTTTGATGCCAGTCTCCACACGATGTTTTTCTTCACCGTTTTGATAACAGTGGTGATGAAATAATGTACACAAAGTAAAGCGTCTGTCAGTGTTCGAACCTACGATCTACAAATCTTATGTCACGGTTGGTACCACTGGGCCACCACTGCTCATCCAATCTCATGTCTGTATGCTGGAAAATAACACGATATTTTCTATGGGGGATGAACAAGATTGTATTGTGTTCGTATTCTTCTACAGTTTACCGCAAATTGAAAAAAGACGAGCCAAAAGGTTAGAACCCTGTGATAGTTATAGATTGCGAACCTTTTAAATGATTGTCATCGCGCTATACCATTATGGACCTAAGCAGTCAATCATGACAGATATAAAGCGAAAGAAGTCGCGGGTGGAAACTAGTCGTTTGATATAATGCTTGACGTAAATAAAATTTATAACATGTGCAATAACGCGTGGCGGAAGAAGCAATCATCCCATACTACTCGTATTAATAGGTATGCTTAATATATTCATTCCGTAATGTTTACACTTGTAACGGTCATTAACGTCAGCGTAGATAATAATAATTATTATTAAGTCATACTGGACCTACTATATAAGCGACAACAAATAGCAGTTGTGATAACAAAGAAACAGGTTTCCTACGGCATTAGAGATGCATTCCGTCAGTGTAGTGTTGATACTTGCAGTGTTCGCAATGGCGGACGCGGCTCCTACTTCAGACAAACCACATTACGACCTGAGCAATGCGAAAGCTTTGTTCGAGGACTTCATAAAGGAGTACAACAGGAATTACAAAGATGCTGCGGACAAAGACGCACATTTCCATGCCTTTGTCTCGACTTTGGAACGGATCAATAAGTCGAATGATTTGAGCCCTAGTGCTACTTTCGACATCAACAAATTCGCTGATTACACCGAAGATGAGAGGAAGAACATGTTTGGATTAAAAAGTGAGTAAAATTTTGGAAAGCATTTAAAAATAAAAGCTTGTGGCTAAGTAATAATAGCCACACGGGTCGATCGATCAGGTTAAGCTACGCTTGCCGCAGTTGGTCCGTGGATGGGTGCCCATCTTTACATACCAAGACCCTTCCGTGCCTCGGAAAGCACGTTAAGCCGTTGGTCCCGGCAGTCATTTGTAGATCTTTGACAGTCGTTACGGGTCGTCAGAAGCTCGGAAGTCTGACAACCAGTCTTACCAAGAGGTATCGTGTTACCCAGTAACTGGGTTGGGAGGTCAGATAGGCAGTAGCTCCATGTAAAATACTGGTATTTAGCTGTATCCGGTAAGACTGGAAGCCGACCAAAGAAAAGGCTAGGCAGATGATAATTTAAAAGTAAAAGCAGTTTCCATAGAAATATTGACATAATCTGACACAATATTCAATATGGTTGATGCCGTCACTTTTATGATACTTTATTATGGACCGTATCACAGAAGCTTAGGGTTGTTATTTGCCTGTGCATTTACAATAACAAAGACGGAATTGATTACATTATTATTTTGCAACTTGATATAGGTAAGGTTTTTTAACTAAAATAATAATCCTGAGTTAAAAACTAATCTCGATATTCTATTGGTTGACATTTTGCATTTTGTACAAATTCTATTTATCAATTCTTACATTTTAATTAAGCGGCGGCCTTGGAATCTGGTTTTTTAATCAAATAAAGAATATTGATTCAAATTATTCAAAAGACATTGTAAAGCGGTGTTGATTTTAAAAATTAGGGTTCGGTTTAATAAGGTTTTATTTTGGAATTATAATTATTGTGTGAAAACAGGTATTATTTTAATAACTTGGGCATTTTTATACCTGCAGCAATATCTATCAAAAATGAGCACATGTGATTTGTAGTTTTTGTTTCAATTAAAATAATAGTACTTAATAAAGTTAAAACAATGCTTTCATTCTTTTCAGAACCGGAGAACTAAATTGAAGGAAGTGTGATAACTCGATAAGTCCCGCGTATAAATATAATAATGTATAATTTCGAATAAAAAAAAAAGTAACTATTCTTTTTGTAGTCTTTTGAATTGGTATTAAATGTAAAGAATTATACTTGCATTTGTTTATTTGCCTACCCAAAGAAAGAGTAATAAATCTATATAAATAAAAACCGGCCAAGTGCGTGTCAAACCACGCACAATGAAGGGTTTCGTAGTTGGGAAGTTGGGATGAATTTATCTCAAAAACAAACTTAACATTGTAGGTGAAAAACATGTTCTCCCATACATCGATATAATATGTTACGGTCAATTCCCCAACTGCAAATTTAAGAGGCTTACAACAGCTGAAGCGCAGTCACTATCGGTCTGCATAGAAAAGAAAGAGAAGCGCGATGACACAACGCTGGTAATTTATTGCAAAATATGAAGCAATTATCTATTTACAAAAAATCTATTGATTGGATAAAAAAATTGAAACACTATTATGCTAATATGTTGCTTATAGAATAATCTGACAAAAAATCAGAATGATTGCATGTATATTAGTATGGTTTTTAATCGTTAAAAGAAATTTTTAGAGGTATTTTCGTTATTTTTTTCTATGGTATCAAATTGGTTAATATAAGTTTTTAACACACTATCTACCAAGCATATATCCTGAAGAATGTCATATATTTTTCTGATTTTGTTTACTGCAGTGAATCATATACTTTTACGCATTATAAAACTTACAAAATTTGCGTTTAGGTCCTGTAGTCCCCTTAAGTTGGTCGACTATAACTCGTTAATTTGTAAAGCCCACTTAGCCGTGATAGTTTTCCTTTTAATTTAATTACGAGTATATGTACCATTAATTTTTTCACATCTTCATAAACAACCATTTCGCTCATTGACACACTGGGTGGCACTTGACTCCAACAAAAATGATCACTTCATTGCTTAATATTACGCAAGTCCACTTGCGTAATATTAATATCCTTGAATCGAAAAGTGGTGTACACAGACCCGCAATATTTTTGAACGGCCTATCCAACGATACCTCACATCATGGGGGAGACGAGAAAAATATATCAACCTAACTAAAAAAAAATTTTCAAGATTTTGTTTTAGCACTTTGTCGGCGTGATTAATATGTATAACTATAAATTACAGCTTTCTAGTACTGGTAACCAAAATTACTTTAGGCATATACAACATGGGTCACGGGTTAGACAACCCTGTGAATACCACAAAAACTTATACTTCAACTTATACTTATTACAATATTTCGGTACAGGGACACCTTTTTACTTGGGAAATTCCTCATGATCACCCTCCTGCCTAGGTTTCTTCTCAAAGGCCTTCTGTCTTTAGCATGGACCTGATTTGGCTTAGACAGACAGACAATAAGTTATCAAAGCCAAACAGTGATGCTTCAACAGACCTGTCAGTGAGAGCAACATATTGTAGCAATAATAAAGATCACTGTGATTTTGACAGTGATGCTACATCAGAGGTGATATGACTGTAGGATCAAATCGTTACTAAACCCAGTGGAAGATGATGCCGTGGTTTATTCTTAAACTCTACCAAAAATATACCTAGGTATTTTAATAAAGGAGCGTTGGTGACCCAGTTGTACCGGACGGGCGTGATCGCTGGACGCAAAGGGTGTGTAGGGAGTGTGTAATGCCTATCCAGGTTTATCCCGGTGTGAGGGTAGGCCTCCCTGTCCATGCGGCGCTGACGTCCTGCACCTATAGATTCCAGACATCTTCAAGACAGCTACCTGCCTCTTCTATACTGCTATTATATCTTCATATGTACCATTGTTTTTTTTGACTGAGAAGGGTTTTTGACTATCTCTTTGAGGAGTATTTTATCTGAATAATAACACAAGTCTCCACTAATCTCCAGGAAACAACTTTCGGGACTCTTCAGGGACACTACTTTTGAACTACTTGATGATTTCGAAAATATAAATAAGTACCTTGCCGTTGACTACGAATTGTTCAATGTTACATGTTTTCTTAGGTACTGGCTACCTTTACCGTAACGAGAGCCGCTAATTGCTTCCTGTTTTAAAGTTTTATGAGAGGAACTTTTTCATTTTGTGTGCGTTACATTTACGCTTACAAACTCTTAACTATTAGGATACATAATGTTTCCTTATGTATCGTTTCAGTGGAAACAGTTACTACTATCTGTTTCCACTGAAAGGATATTTCAGAAAAAAGACAAAATATTGTAAATTTGGTTAAACCAAAAAATAATGTTTACCAATCTGAAGTAACACGACATACAAACTTAGTTAAATGGGCTTTTCCAAGAGATTACATACATAAACCCACCCGTATTCCTTCCTGTTGCCTGTGTTGCGGGGGCCTCGGTGACCCATAAGTACCTTCCCGCGATCCCGGCAGGCATCGGCCCTAGTGGACCCCTACCTTTGTGCTGACGACATCTCTTTGAGGCGCGCGTGGAATACAACGCGCCGTTGACTCAGGCCTGGTCCTTACCGGACGGTGAGCTACCCATTGCTCACCGTCCGCAAGCCCGCGCCTACGGTGGCCGGAAATCCGCCCGGGATTCCCGACGCCCAGGGCGTCTCCTGCGGCGGCTAGGGGCGAGTGGCTAATTTTCAAATAACTTCTCCCTCTCTGAGCGGAGCGGGAGGGTGTGTCAGATTATTACTGACTAAAACCGACTCGTGTTCCTTCCTTTGCCTGTTTGCCAGGGGCCTCGGTACCCCTTTCGGACTTTCCCACGACCCCGGCAGGCATCGGCCTTTGTGCTGACGACATCCCATAGAGGCGCGCGTGGAACACAACGCGCCGTCGGCCCAGACCTTGTCCTTATAGGACGGCGAGCTACCCATTGCTCACCGTCAGCAAGCCCGCGCCTACGGTGGCCGAAAACCCGCCCGAGGTTCCCGACGCCCAGAGCGTCTCCTGTGGCGTCAAGGGGCGAGAGGGCGCAAAAATTTGACTTTCCCTCAACCGTCCCGCGTCCTCCTTCATGAGCAACGGCACCCCCTGTCCTTGTAGCACTGAAATCACAAGTGAAACCACAGTCAAAGCTTAATAACAACTTGTTAATAAGAAATAATAACTTATGAATAGTGAAAGTGTTGAAATGAAGTCAAAAACAAAAAAAAAAATATTAAATTGAAATTTATTGTGTACTTAAAGTTCTAATGTATAGTAAATCCTAATGATTTCTATCTGATTTGGAGTGCTTATTATGGGAATAATTTAATGAAATAAGTGATTATTTAATTTTAATTTAAACGGTTGTCAGCATTCCTTACTCCATGGATACGTATCTATCTATTGCTAATTTGTAGTTATGAGCTTGCAGAGGCCCGCGGGAATGCTGCTCAAGAACTCGTCTTCATTCTTATATAAACTAGTAACCTATCTTATTCGTTACAAACTCTGTTGCTCCTTTATATTTTACATATTAAAAAATATACGAAGTTATAAATAAAAAGTAATTTTAAAAAAACTTAAATCGACTTCAAAAATAAATTATCTCAGAATTATGAAATAATATTTTTATAGGTATACACGAAATTAACCAATAAAACGAAATCAAAGTAGGTACGACATAAATTAGGGGCCTACAATTTTTATTGAGGTTGGTGTCAGCAGTTAAAAGTACCTATCAAATATAAAAAATGGTTTCTCGTATCAATAAGCCACGCCGCGCGCCGTCACACTTACACGTTAGTCCTTATCTTGAAAACTAGAGAACCGATTTTGATGAAACTTACACTATTCCCTAAGTTGAAATAAATGTAAGCCAATAAAATCAAAATCGTTTATTATCCGATTTATAGTTTCTGAGAAATGCGTGGACAAACGTACATACATACATAGATACACCTATCTTTTTTTTAAATATTTGTTTGGAAGCCATAATATATTATCATATATGAACATATTGCAGTTCCAATAATATTACATGCATACTTATCGAATTGATAACCTCCTTTATTAGAAGTCGGTATAAAAACACTTCGCTTTGAACGACTCCTAGCTACCATGATGTTAATAGGTAAGCAGAAGACTCACAATAGGAGCAAAACGATGTTTGAAGCAAATTCATTCAATATCATCTTGCTCGTCGCTCTCTAATAAAAGATAATATTTTTAACCAACTTCAAACAAAGGAGGAAGTTATGCTTTCGATGATTAGATTACCTACCTACATATTCTTTACCACAGATTGAAGATTGAGAGCCGCTGGTGCTGCACAGATATGGCGCTATACTGCTTATAACTAGGCTGATTCATTTCATATGATAATTTAAATGGTTATCCTTTCATTTTATTATGGTTAAGTATACTTTTAAAAGGACATTATTTAAAATTTGTTTTTAATAATTTCTTGGTAGTTTTGTACTTATTCATGTGACATTATATTTACTTCTTCTTAAATTAGAGTTGGGCGAGTCACGCGTGCGGCTGACGCACGCATAGAGACCGTTGAGCACACGGTAGGGACGGTGGGGCCTGAGGATGGACAGCGCCGCCGAAGCCGGCCCAGGAAGAAGCAGTTAGACGACCGACGATGTTGGATTGAGGTGGCTCTGGAAAAGGATGTCTGTAAGACTTTGGGGAAGGCCTTTGCTTAGCAGGGACAGAAAAGGTTCACAAAAAAAAAACTTCTAGAATAACCATCATCATCATTTCAGCAACTGCTGGACATAGGCCTCCCCAAAGCACCGCCACTTCGACCGGTTCTGTGTTTCCCGAATCCAACGGATTCCTGCTGCCTTCACAAGGTCATTGGTCCACCTTGTAGGAGGCCTTCCAACGTTACATCTTACGGTACGCGGTCGCCACTCCAGAACCTTTCGGCCCCTTCGGCCATCTGTTCTGCGAGCAATATGCCCTAGAAATATAGAACAATATCGAAGAAAAATAATTGTAGGCCGTGAATAATA
The DNA here is from genome assembly GCA_905333075.3 of Atethmia centrago. Classification (NCBI taxonomy): domain Eukaryota; kingdom Metazoa; phylum Arthropoda; class Insecta; order Lepidoptera; family Noctuidae; genus Atethmia; species Atethmia centrago. The sequence goes on along the minus strand of HG995373.1, from coordinate 20,836,394 downwards.
TGGAATAGCAATCATGTGGTCTTATTGAGCATGAATCATTAGTTATAGCATGTTGCATATCTGTGTATGAGTAAGCTTAGGTGCCAACTGCATGATAACTCGTTTTTGCTGTAAGTACGTAATTGTTGTTATTTAGGTACCTACTAATTAATCATAAATATTCCTAGCCTAGCCTATCGTTAAGGCTCCTACATACTGGCGCGACTTGTTGCGCGACGCGACGCGACACAAAGACACCGCGTGTAGCGCTACAAGCGGTGCCTTTGTGTCGCGACGCGTCGCGCGACAAGTCGCGCCAGTATGTAGGAGCCTTTAGCCTTTATGTATTCATTCTTACTTGAATTTATAATCAACACGTGTAGCACTTCTGTATATTGCATTGATAACGAGCATGGCTTCTAATCTTGAGGACTTCTTCACCGATTTCAAACGAAGTGTAATCAAGTCTTTCACATGACATATTTTTGCTTAATGTGTTATATACGATACTTTTTTTATTATCAAGTTACCTATTGAGGCACAGGAGTTGAGGTGTGAAATAAAGTGGACATCTAACATAAAGTCTCAAAAAGAAAATATGTATATAACTTCTATATAACCGGAATGTGTATATAACAGGAATTATCATATCTTGTTTCAGCTCTACAGTATTCTGTTCAATCCTACAACCCCCTCTTATCTTAAGGAACGTTTCAAGTTCCTAAATGACGCACATAATAGATACCTGAGGTAATCTGAAAACTTGAGACTAGAGATTTTCTTTTAATATAATATACGTATAATATAAGTACGGGTAAAGGGAAACTGTCAAGTGTTAACGCCAAGAACTATTCAAACTTTCGATTTATTTCTTATACATACACCAAAAAGTAATGTTCCCGTCGAGAATACAACGTAAGCCGTAAAAATAACAACCAAGGACCTAGTGGATTGTTGAAAAACAAAATGCTACGTTTTATTTGAGCCGACAACTGTACGCGGGGTAAATTGAAACGCGGGTTCGGGGACAGGAATTGGCAAGTTTGAGCACCACCCTGAACCATTACGGGGATTTGTCGGACCCTCGTAAAATGCTCTTCGGAAACGGGCGGAGTTCCTGGAGGTTTATCTTATTTTGAAAAGCCTCCGCACGGAAAGATGACGCGGCGCTTACGAGAGCGCCCGGCGATCGTTCGAAATGCGTTATGGAAAATTCTCTTGATGTGAGCACTCTATTAAGTCCTTGGTAAGTCATTAATGGTTTCTGTCTGACGCGGTTATTGACGGAGACTTATCCTATTTCAAAAAATGCGTAATGAACCGAGGGAGCCAACCTAATCCTTATATATAATACCCACCCCTACCAACCCTATCCTTAATATATAATATATATATATCCTAAATAATATATACATATATACATACATAATAAATGTATAAGCAACGAAAATAAATGAGGACTATATATAATTACAGTTACGAGAACAAGCTAGTTTTTCTTGCAAGAGAGGATTAGTTTGAGTTCGAGTAAGGTCTTAATCTCAAGAGAGATGAACAAGCTTCATTTTCACAATTTCAGATAAATTAATATCTATGAAATCAACAGGTTTCAAAATACTGAACACATTCACGTTTTTTATCTAAATGTTTTGTAGGTAACTCTATTATATGGATCAGAATGTTGGGCCACAAAATGGATGAATGAAATTGCGTGCAGCTGAGATGAGAATGCGAGAAATGAGTACATACTCGTAAGAGGAAGTCTGACAGTGGCACTGGTAACTGAAAAGTTGTGTGGAAATCAGCTGTCATGGTATGAACATGTGATGCAGAGGAATGAGGAAAATATTGCAAGGAAAGTTTTGAGTATGAATGTAGAAGATGGCTATAAGAGTAGGGGAAAACTATAGAAACGATGGATGGACGAGGTATACGATGATATGGCTGGTAACTACCGAGATGACGACTAATAGAGAAGTATGGAAGAAAAAGACATGTGCACCGTCCTCAAATAAATTGGGATAAGGGCAGGAGAATGAATATGTGGGTGTAACTCTATTATGTAGTCGAAGGTCCTACAAGGGTGCCTATGGTACCTCCAAGCCACCTAAAACAACAAAAATATAACTATTGTCAATAAGTATATATTTAAGGCAAAGATATAAATATGTCTAGATACCCTGTCAAACCTGTGAACTCGTCGAAAAATATTGCGTCCAACTGTTGGCCACAAAATGCACGCACACTAGAATAACACAATGATGTGGCGCGAGTATAAGACGTAGTTGTCACGCACACCAGCATAATAAAGCTGTTTGTTTTAGTTCTTTTGCAGCACTCTATCTAGACGTAAATAGTCAATGATTTAAGCTTGATTTACCGAGTTTTGTAGTTTCGGGAATTTTATTTTTCGAGTACTGTTTCACAATACATTTGGGAAATAAGATTTGGCAGTGCGTCTAGACGTAATGACGTCTTGCCTCGTGACATTGCAACATTGGCCCGAATAGCGTGTCTTGTCTTTTCTTTGTTAGTAACTACATATCTCTATGGTACAACAGAAACGTCGAAAACCTGACAATACTGAGCTATTATTAAACAACATTAAATTATGGCTCGGTGCTCACACAAATTAACTCATTAATTTAGATATAAATTGCCGAGTAAATAGCATTGTAATTTGATGTTGTCAGCAGATTTAAGAAATGTAAATAAAAATTGAGAGAAAGCCTTTTAAAAGTGGGTTGGTTAAGAAATCTTAGCCACTGGATCTCTGGTTATAGAATCCCGAAATAAAACGTTGTAAAGTCAGGAAATTTCATGGATAAGCAAATTAATATTCAACTTAAAAATGATCCGTATATAGAGGCATGAGGAACAGGGTGTAAAGTTCACTCATCCTCCATAGAAAAGGGAGGATCCTCCGACCAGACGGGTGTCGTGTCTGGTGGGCAACTGCCCGACGGTTGATGTCGGGATGTTGTATATATGCTAGTTGCGCGGTAAACTCTGCTTGCGCGATGCAGGATTTTGCGTGACGTCAGTGTGATGCGTAGTTTTGTATGTGGCGCTGTAGATGCCGCCACATCACTCCCCTCCGGAGACCGGAGGTCGATAGTGGGCTGAGTCGTGTATCTTGCGATGCTTGCCAGTGCCAGGTGGGGTTCCAGTGGGTCGGAACCGGTTGTCGCATAGTTCGCGGTGGGTCGGAACTGTCTGCGGTGATGCCCCAGTGAGTCGGGGTGGCGCTGCGTTATGCTCCAGTGAGTCGGACGTGGTACAGCGCCGGGTTGAGGGCTGACTGCTGGCGTCGACCAGGAGAGCGTTGAAGAGCTCTGCTTGTTGACCGGCCGAAAGTGCAGTGTGCTGTGCCAAGGTTGCTGATGAGGCTTAGGGTGATGACCAGGTATGCGCGGTCGCTGCATGCTGGTAGTCAGAATACCCGTTGAAGCCGTGGGTGCTGGCTGGCTGTGTGACTCGCCGCTCGAAAGCTTGAGGAAGTGATGATGATGACGTCACGCTGAAGTAGTTGCACGAAGGCTGCGCTGACGTTCATACTCGGGGTCACCAGTATAGAGGCATGAGGAACAGGGTGTAAAGTTCACTCATCCTCCATAGAAAAGGGAGGATCCTCCGACCAGACGGGTGTTGTGTCTGGTGGGCAACTGCCCGACGGTTGATGTCGGGATGTTGTATATATGCTAGTTGCGCGGTAAACTCTGCTTGCGCGATGCAGGATTTTGCGTGACGTCAGTGTGATGCGTAGTTTTGTATGTGGCGCTGTAGATGCCGCCACACGTATATTCAAATCTCAACTGCCATACATTGGCAGTTGTATGCAATGTAACACAACAGATTATCATAGGGTTGCCACCCATTTGTTTAACAATAAATTTGGTCTGCCTCGTTAGTCTAGTAATCGCAGGCGCTACTGCTGAGCCTGAGGTCCTGGGTTCGAGACCCGGATCGGGCAGTGTTAGTGGGTTGTTCTATCTGGAATTTCCGCGCTCCCTATTACGTGGGACTTACATAAATGGCAAAATGTGGGTGTAGGTACACCACTGCCTAACACTTCGGAGAATACGGGCGTGATGTAAAATTTTCCTGACTGTACATTCAGAGTTCCTATTACTAAGCTTCACGCATCATTGTCACGGGTAGCCAGCGGGGACGTGTTCTCCTAACAAGGGTAGTACAGATCTCTAAGTCATGTTGAGAAGTACGTACAGCCGCGGGGTTAGCTTGTTCAAGTGCGATCCAAGTTACTGAGTAGCCTTTGTGTTACCGTCAAATGTAGCACATGTACTGTACGCGTATGTAGATATGTGCCTTGGGATTTAAATACAAAGGATCAAGGAAAAAAGGTTTTATTGTATCTACTTAAGGGTTGGGTAATCGCCATTGTCCTTGGCCATATAAATGCGCGTCCAGCTCACGCCGCGCCGCCGCGCGTCTTTCGGTTTCATAGAGAATATTCATTTTTAGTAACGAAAATATGAATAATAAAAAAAAAACACAGACAGAATTATAGATGATAAATTAGTCTGTTCATACAAAAAAATCATGAGAATATCTTAATTAGTTTCAAAGTAATATTTAGGGTTCCGTAGTAAATAAGGAACCCTTATAGTTTCGCCATGTCCGTCTGTCTGTCTTTCTGACCCGCTGTAGCTCAGAGACGCGTAGTACTAGAAATCTGTAATTTGGCATAGGCGTACATAATATTATTAATCACGCCGACAAAGTGCTAAAATAAATCTTGAACAAATATTTTTTTTAGCGTACCTCATTGCACGTAACGTGGGTATTTTTTTTTTTTGTGGGTATTTTTTTTCTTGTACTTGAACGGCCTATCCAACGATACCACACCATGGGGTAGCAGCATGGTGTGGTATCGTTGGATAGGCCGTTCAAAAATATTGCAGTTTTGTAAACACTACTTTTCGATTCAAGGGTCCGCTTGCGTAATATTAAGCATTAAAGTGCTAATTTTTGTTAGAGGTAAGTGCTCCTTGCCAGCAAAATGGTTGTTTATGGAGATGTGAAAAAAATCATGGCAGTAGTACATACTATGAAATCAAAAGGAAAACAATCACAGCTAAGTGGGCTTTACAAGTTAACTTGTAATAGTCGACCAACTTAAATTTGCAGTTGGAGAATTGACTGTGTCATATATCGATGTATGAGAGAACATGTTTTTTCAACTACAATGTTAACTAGTTTGTTTTTGGGATTAATTACGGAACCCTTCATTCTGCGTGGTCCGACACGCACTTGGATAGTTTTTATGCTTAGGGTAGACATTACTTCCTAAATTTATTTCATCTAAGTAGTATTTTACTATAATATTTAAATAATCACATATAGAATTGATGTGTACCTATGCGTTCTAGTTTAACATACATTTTTTGCATAATTTACTTGCATTATATGAAGTCGTAATAACAGGTTTATAAGTCACTAAAATCATAAGCTGCCTTAAGTGGCTGACAACAGCTAAATCGCGGTCGCTGTCGGACTGCATAGAAAAGAAAGAGAAGAACGATGACAACGCTGGTAATTTATTGCAAAATATGAAGCAATTATCTATTTACTCGCGCGCTTACGCTCACGGCGCTTTATTTTGTGTAAATTATTTCATCATCACTGTTCTTGAAACGGTAAAGAAAAACATCGTGAGGAAACCGGCATGTCCTAGAACCAAAAATTCGAAGACATTTGACATCTACCAACCTGAACTGGACCTGCGTGGTGGATTACGGTCCACTCCCTCTCACAGAGAGGAGGCCTGTGTCTCAGCAGTGGGAACATTATCGGCTGATCATGATCTATTTACAAAAATCTATTGATTGGATAAAAAAAATAAAACACTATTATGCTAATATGTTGCTTGTAGAATAATCTAACAAAATCAGAATGATTGCGTGTATATTGGTATGGTTTTAATTCGTTATAAGAATTTTTTTGAGGTATATCCGTGATTTTTTTCTATACTATCAAATAAGTTCTATTATGTTTTCAACACACTTTCTAACTAGCATATTATATCCTGAAGAATATCATATATTTTTCTGATTTTGTTTTCTGCAGAGGGTCATATACTTTTAGACATTATAAAACTTGCGTTTAGCTCCTGTAGTCCCCTTAAATTGGGAATGAAAGGAGGATACATTACGGCACAAGGAAGGGTTGGGTCGCAATCAATAACGATTATCAGTAAACTAACTCGCTTTAGGTTTATGTTATTATAATACATTAATTATGATAAAGCGTACGTAACTCAAACACTATAAATATTATATGAGTCCATACTAAGACTTGCACATACTTACTTGTTAAACAATGTTTATAAATAAATGTCAACGTAAAATTAGGTAATAAAAACATGTTTTAATGTCTGCAAAGGCGATATATGGCCTGTGTTACAAATAAATCACGGTTGGTTTATGTCACTCTATGATTATAAACATCATTAGTTTATAATCTATCTAGCAAGATTATATATAAACTATATCGAAAAATTGTGAAGTGCAACAAACCATTTACAATGCAACGCGTTATTTTTCGATAGTTTATACCTAAACTGTCCATGGCAAACCGACAAATTGTGAACGTGTATCAAACTTGCATGCAGCGAACGCACCTTGCGCTGATACTAAATAGCCATGTAACTGCGACCAACTAGAAAAAAGCGTTCACTGGTCGTTGCCGCGGTGCCGCTCGCTTCGCTCACTCGGTTGGTCACTGTGGGGCGGGAGGAGGGGTCTGTCAGACTCTTACTGACTAAAAACCTCCCCAGTGTTCCTACACTTGCACCGGGGATCATGGAATCTAGTACGACTTCCGCGATACCCGGCACTGTTCTAACCTAACCTAACATATTCGGTCGGGGTGCCCCGGCTTAGTTACTGCGACCAATAGGGCTGCCGCCAAGACCTACTAATCAAGGACGGTTCACAATTTTACGGGTGATAAAATCGGACAGATTATGAACCCTGTCGATAAGTGCAGGTTCGTTCACAATTTGACGATTTGAATTTGATAGATTATTAAAAAATATATAAATATAAATTAAAAATTTCAGCGAAAACTTTATTTTTATTTATATATCCTGCACAGCACAGCGATCTGTTTCTCACATTTAGCTGCTAGTTTCGTTGATCACAGTCTGGGGTCCTAGGAGGAGAGTCCATTGACTTCACTTACTATATTATGGGGTATCGGTATTGGAGGGTTGGAACACTATTCCTCCTCAGTCTTGAGGATAAGGTACTACCCGAGCCCTTAAGGTTTGTCGCTAAAGCAACGATATGTTTTGGTAGCTTATTCTGGTATTTGAGACTTCTTGTGAATATTTCTTGCTGTTCTGGTCTTGTAAGATGTATTTGTTGCTGATACATTTTGAAATATTCAACATGAGTCAAAATGCAAACAACTAGCGAAAATGAATGCGTTATGTTGTAACGGTTCACAATTTTTTGTTATTATATAATGTCGCTAGATGATAACTTTATCCTAACTAATATTATAAATGCGAAAGTGAGTTTGTTTGTTTATTTATTTCTTTGTTACACTTTCACGCTTTTTTAATTTTTTTTTGGGTGGGAAATCATTAAATAACTTCTCCCGCTCTGGGCGGAGCGGGAGGGTATGTCAGACTCTTACTGACTAAAACCCACCCGTATTCCTTCCGTTGCCTGTGTCGCCAGGGGCCTCGATAACCCTTTTGTACCTTCCCGCGACCCCGGCAGGCATCGGCCCTAGTGGACTCCTACACTTGTGCTGACGACATCTCTTTGAGGCGCGCGTGGAATACAACGCGCCGTCGACCCTTGCCTGGTCCTTACCGGACGGTGAGCTACCCATTGCTCACCGTCCGCAAGCCCGCGCCTACGGTGGCCGGAAATCCGCCCGGGATTCCCGATGCCCAGGGCGTCTCCTGCGGCGGCTAGGGGCGAGAGGGCGTGAAACTGCTTCGCAGAAGGAGGTGACGGCTGCCCATGCCCTCTCGAGATCTCTGCCACCGATCACCTCCACGAGGACACGTCGGTGTTCTGACCAAGCCGGGCAGACCTTATGCTCCACCGTGTCCTCCGGGCGATCCACACGGTGGTGACACCCGGGCGATTCCTCCTGCCTTATCCGACACAGGAACCTCCCGAAGCTGCCGTGTTTGGTGAGGACCTGCGTCAGGCGGAAGGTGAGGACGCTGTGGCGCCTCTCTAGCCACTCCTCAAAGAGGGGACTTATCGCCGCAATTGTGGCGTGCCCAGCACTGGGTTGCGACAACCGTACTCTCCATGTCGCCATGAGATCTCGCCGGAGCCTCGTCCGCTGTGCCGCGATTTCTCGCGGCAGCGGAGTTACGCCCCGGCGTTTCGCCTCCTCGCACCACTCCCATACGTGCGCGAGGACACGCTTTCACGCTAAAGCGGCTGAACTGGAAATTGGATGGAATTAGGCACATTGGTAGACCACGACCTGGATTAGGACATAAGAAAATTTTATCCCGATATTCTCACGGGATCGAGACATAAGCGGGTGACACGGGGTGCAGCTAGTAATAATATAAATGCGAAAGTGAATTAGTTTGTTTATGTATTTTTTTTGTTTGTTTGTTACGATTTCACGCTAAAACGGCTTAATGGATTTGAATGAAATTTGACACATGGGTAGACCATGACCTGGATTAGGACAAAGGATACTTTTTATTTCGATATACCTATGGAATCGAGGCTTATGCGGGTGAAACCGCGGGGCGCAGCTAGTAGATTACAAACTAACGGTGCTCACAATCTTACGGTGACATATACAAATAGAATAAGATCGATTGTAAATAGCACTGTAAAAACGTACCTTTGTGGTAATGAAGACCTTGACAAATCAAATCAATCTCTTTTGGTATCAATTTGCTCCTGAGTTACCTACCGCAGGCTTAGCAGGCTTAGCCTGCCGGGGTCGCGGGAAAGTCCGAAAGGGATACCGTGGCTTTTGGCAACCCAAAGGCAACGGAGGGAACACGGATGGGTTTTAGTCATTAAGAGTCTGACACACCCTCCCGCTCCGCCCAGAGCGGGAGAAGTTATTTAATGAAAAAAAAGCATGACGCTTTATATTTCTACTCTACTGTAGAATAGAAATCGCTTGTCTACCGATAATGTTCTACTGTCTACACGGAAACGTCATTTTTGTCTACTCTTCCGTCGACACAACGCTTCTCTACGGTTCTCGTGCTAAGCCGGCAATACAGTTTGATATTGAGGTACAAATTGTAACTTTAAGGTAGCTTGTTTTATGAAAAACTGAACTGAAACCTAATTATAAAATTAGTTAAAGCAAAGTCAACTCACGTCTTTCACAAAACTCAAGAGTTCTAAGAAATTATAAAACTACCACATACAGCACACGAATAAGTTCGTTACAATTCGTAGGTTGACAACGTTTGTCGAGACGTGACTGACGACGTGCAGTCTGGCTATAAAGGCTCGTACAGACTGGGGCGATATCGTGGGCGCCACAGGCAGTAATATGCCTAGTCTGCACGAGCCTTAATGAAGACGCCGTTTAATTAACTTCAGAGATGCCGCAGCCCTCGAACTTGGGCGTTTGCTGAAGAAATAATAATGAGCCGACAGCCGCCACGCTTCACTGCACGCCTAGTGTGAATACTGTGAACTACTCTTATTTTCTTAGAGATTTAATGGACTTTTTGATCTGACGCTCGCAGAATTTTTATGTTTTCACTACGTTAGGAATATTGTTTGATGGCTTTTGTTGAATTAATTCTCAGGGAAGTGTTTGTCAGAGCATGGGCTATACGTTTGTGGCATACTTAGGTACGGCTTAGTTTAATACATTGTTGGCCCGATGTCTACACATGAACCATAATAAATTAATTTAATAATAATAATAATATGATAGATTACGCCGATGCCTGTTATTTTGATGTCACCGAGGAGCTTTTAAACAAACTTGAGCGTTTGCAAAATATCTGTATTCGTTTTGTTTTTAACCTTAAAAAGTATGATCACGTGTCTAATTTTCGCAAGATACTCAAGTGGCTCCCTATTCGACTTCGCAGGAACTCTCGGATATTGTGTCTGCTATTTAACCTCCTTCACAATCCTAAAACGCCATCCTATTTGCTCCCGCAAATAGGATGGCGTTTTAGGATTTTCCTCCGCTCGTCCTTCAGATGCGTCTTGCAGGTCGCATCTTAGAAACCTTCTTAAGTCCCCTCCCCACTCCACCGATTTCTACTCCTACTCCTTCACTGTTCACGCGGTCCGGTTGTGGAATTCACTTCCGTCGGATATTAGGAACTGCCAAACTATTGCAGTATTTAAAAGAAGAGTGAAAGAACACTATCTTTCCACTTCGACATAGTTGCGTATGTATTTATTGCTTTAAATTACGCTGTAATATTTTTTTTTTTTAATATTCTAGTGATATTTATTTTAGATGGATGTATGTATCTATATATGTATGTATGTTAGTATATTCCCATATTATTTGTTTTATAAATTGTTTCGATTTTATGTATTCTATTTTCTCTTCTACTCTTACACACGGTGTCTACATCTCTTTATCTACTTTTCTATCACAGGTATGCTGGAAGAGATTTCTTTAGAAATAAGCATCACCTTTGTACGTATTTTTCTGTTCTGTTCTTCTTTTCTGTTTTTATATGTGTGTACATAAATGGTTAAATAAATAAATAAATAAATAAATATTGCCGGCTTGAGCGTTGATTCGCAAGAGCAAACGTGCTCGGAGAGAGGAAGTATTGCAGTAACATGCTAGTAGGGATCTTGACCGTACTTCCGGGATTGTCCTGATAGCCGTGGAATACCTCTGCACTCCTCAAGCACCTCAGGAAGTGTTGCCCCCTTGTCACTACGTCACTATGTGCTAGCGGCCGTTTTCGGGGGCCCATTATTGAGTGTGCATGTCACCCCCTGCCATTTTGTCGGTGTATTTTATATAAAGCATTGGTCAGGTAGGGGCCATAGCCTTTATTAAATATAGTTTTAGGAAACCGATCCACTATAGCCTCCCAAACTCATAGCCCAATATTTTTTGTTCCCATGTTCTGCAATAGTCTTGCATCAACCGGGGGTGTCCTTGGGTGCACCTTCATAGAGCAAACAGGGATAATCGTCGGTTGGTGCCTCATTCCATTGCAATTGTCCAAGGAGCCTCTGCGAGTTGGCTTCGGCCCCTTGTACTCCTTCCAAAGGTCCGGAACCCCATGGTCCCGAGATATGTAAGGACATAAAAATAATAATATTATTATGTATAATAAAATATAACGACTAGGTCGTTATGGGTAGTCAGAAATCCAGTTTCAGTCTAACAACCAGTCTTAGTAAGGGGTGTCGTGTTACCCAGTAACACGATGATACCCCTTAGTAAAGTGATATAGTAAAGTTGTGGAGCTCAAATAGGCAGTCGCTCTATGTAAAATACTGGTATTCAAGTGCGGATGCACTAGTGCGGTTAGACTGGAAGCTGACCCCAACATAAATGGAAAAGGCAAGGCAGATTGATTGTTCATTAGTACGTTGTTTTCCTACTTATTTCGTAGTAGGCAGCTATAAATATCTTCGTCTAGATAATTAAAGCCTTCTAAGTAAGGTATACTTACATACTTACCTACCTATAATTTTAATAAACAAACAGCGGAAGTTAAGTTACAAAATATAATCAAACGAGGCGTTCGTTTTCTTTGTTATGGCTTCATTATAACATAAGGAGTTCGTAACGCGTTGTTTGAAACATATTACAAGTAACATTATAAGCTTCATAAGACCGTGTTATTAGTGATGTAATTTGTATATATTATGTTAATTATACAGGGTGTTTAATTCATGGGCATCATCTTAAGGGGTCATTGTACTCATCCTTAGGAACAACTTTTAGTTGTTCATAAGGATGAGTACAATGACCAAAAAAAGTCAGCTGTTCCCTACATTTTGACGAGTTAAGCGAACATAAATGTAGGGAACAGCAGCTTTGTTTCGTGACTTCAGGTTTGGTTCAAGTTGTCCATAATGATGAGTACAATGACCCCTTAAGAGGAAGGCCATTCCCCTCTTTGAGGAGTGGCTAGAGAGGCGCGACGGCTTTATTACCTTCCGCCTGACACAGGTCCTCACCAGACACGGCGGCTTCGGGAGGTTCCTGTGTCGGATAAGGCGGGAGGAAACGCCCGGGTGTCACCACTGTGTGGATCAGCCGGAGGACACGGTGGAGCATACGGTGGAGGCGATCGCCCGGCTTGGGCAGAGCACGGCCGTGTCCTCGTGGAGGCGATCGGTGGCAGAGATGTCTGGCTCCGGCCCTAGTTCAGGCCATGGTACGAAGCGAGAGGGCATGGGCAGCCGTCACCTGCTTCTGCGAAGCAGTAGGTAATGCTCGCGAAGGAGGAGGCGGGACGGTTGAGGGAAAGGCAAATTTCGCACCCTCTCGCCCCTAGCCGCCGCAGGAGACGCCCTGGGCATCGGGAATCTCGGGCGGATTTCCGGCCACTTTAGGCGCGGGCTTGCGGACGGTGAGCAATGGGTAGCTCACCGTCCGGTAAGGACCAGGCCCGGGACGACGGCGCGTTGTATTCCACGCGTGCCTCAAAGAGATGTCATCAGTACAAGTGTAGGGGTCCACTAGGGCCGATGCCTGCCGGTGTCGCGTGGCAGTCCAAAAGGGTTACCGAGGCCCCTGGCAACACGGGCAAAGGAAGGAATACGGGTGGCTTTTAGTCAGTAAGAGTCTGACACACCCTCCCGCTCCGCCCAGAGCGGGAGTTGTTATTTGATGATTTCCCACCCAAAAAAAAAGAGTCGTACTGATCACGAACCCCTATTGAACAAAAAAGGAGAAGGATTCTTAAGTCTACCTATTATAATCTAAATGCGTGGTGGCCTTTGCCCTAAAGTAGAGGTATAATCTTAATGTAAATGTTTGGGCTTGTGGCTAAGAAATAACAGCCGCACGGGTCGATCGATCAAGTTAGTTGCTAACGCTCTACGGCGTTAGCCCGTGGATGGGTGACCATCTTTACATACCAAGACCCCTCCGAGTCTCTGAAAGCACTTCAAGGAGCAGATATATGATTTCAGTGACTTTTAAATCTGTTCCTTCACGCCACCAACGCGCAACGCCTTCAAGTTATGCAAAAAAATGTATGTTAAACTAGAATTGATGTTTATGCGAAACATAAATTCTATATGTGAATATTTAAGTACTGAATGAATGAATGAATGAAATGCACCGACCCCAGCGTGGTTAAACCAGACTCGATTGCTCGAATGATCCCAAGGATTCGCACTAGTTCCTGGAGCCTCATGTTTCATGGGACTACAGAGACCATTGACAGACATATCAAAGAGTAGACCGGGGGGCACGGTAATGGTCAGGAAGACGTGCCCTTAGGATAGGAAGGAATATTAGAGCCTACCGGATATGCATCCTTGAGCAAGCAATGGAATAGTGGAGAGACGGGTAATTTATCTTTTAACAACGTCGCTGCCAGGTTGGCTCAGGTCCAGTTGCTTAGAGTCATCAGGGGATATCGCACGATCTCCTTCGAGGCGGCTTGCGTACTGGCCGGATCCCCGCCCTGGGACCTCGAGGCGAAAGTACTCGCGTCGCTGTACCAGTGGCGCGAGGAAGCGAGGGCGCGGGGCGAGTGGCTTATGCAGCGACATATGGAGCTGCGTCGGTCACAGCTCCGCGCAGCCCTGGTGGCGGAATGGCGGGACAGGCTTACACGCCCTACCGCCGGCCTCGCCACCATCGAGGCGGTCCGGCCAGTGCTCGAGCCCTGGCTCGGGAGGAGGCACGGCTCCCTGTCGTTTCGGGTGACGCAGGTGCTCTCGGGGCATGGTTGCTTCGGGAAGTACCTGTGTCGCATAAACAGGGAGCCGGACGCCCGGTGTCACCACTGCATCGACTGTCGGGAGGACACGGCGCGGCATACGCTGGCAGAGTGTGCCGCTTGGGAGGAGCCACGCCGTGCCCTCATCTCAGGAGTGGGCAGTGACCTGTCACTGCCGGCCGTGGTCGAGGCGATGGTCGGCAGCGACGAGTCCTGGGACGCGGTGGTATCCTTCTGCGAAACAGTCGTGTCGCAGAAGGAGGCTGCGGAACGGGAGCGGGAGATCTCTTCCACTCACCCGGCCCGCAGCAGGCGCACCGGGCGTCGGCAGAGGGCAGACAACGCCCTCTTCCGGCCCCCCTAAATGGGTCCAGGGACGGCGGACTTGGGGACGTCCGCCGCCCCCCATCACACTGGACCCGAGGTGGCGGCGCGTAGTGTTCCACGCGCGCCCCTTTCAGACGTCGCGGGGGGGGTTTAAACACCTCACCCCCCCCAGAGTTGAGGTGGCCCGCAGAGGCGGGCCGGCACTAGCTGGGGATCGTGGAAGTCGCATTAGATCCCATGATCCCCGGTGCAAGTGTGGGACGGGAACACCGGGGTGGTTTTTAGTCAGTAAGAGTCTGACAGACCCCTCCGCCTACCCCAGGGCGGAGGACATCCATGAGGATTTTCCACCCCGGCAACAAAAAAAAAAAAAAGGTCCAGTTGCTTTCTCGACTCTTTTCTGTGTCACTGTTGCACGTTGCTGTTTCCGATGTTTTCATCTGAGGTCTCGCTACTATCCGTTTCTGATTTCTTGTAAATCACGCTAGCAGCCTTCCTGATCGTATCTCAATCTTCGGCCGTGTCCATCCAAAAGTTGATTTCCATGTCGAAGTACTTCATGTCCTGCTTTAGGTTGTCATTCCAGGTGTAAATAGGTTGGCCGACTTTCTTGGATTTGACCTTATACTGCATTGCAGCATGTAACAGGTGTGGTTCGTGGCGCCTGTGCACATGTGCAAGATAGCACATCCTGTGATTCTTGATGCGTTTGGTTACAGTTATTCGGTTTATTCCTAGCGTGGTTAATCAAGTCTCTCATGATAACTCTCTCATACCTTCTCCCTCTTGACCTGTTAGCTTTAGTGAGTGCCGATACTTTCAAACCGTGTATCATACAGGGCACGATCACCATTCGATACATTAGTCTGGCTAGTTTCCAATCCATCTTTGAGTTTGTTATGAATGCTAATACTGATTTTGCGTTTCTAGTGGCCTGTTCGCAGCGTTTTTAATTGTGCTTTTCCTACTTAATGCAGATGTTATGTGTGTGTGCCTAGGTATTTAATTTCATCGACTGTAGGTAGATTTATTCCATTAATGGTCACATGGGCCGTTTTCTTTGTAGCTATGGGGTCTTTAATATATAATGTGAATATTTAAGTACTGTAGTAAAATACTTTATAAAATAAATTCGGGAAGTAATGTCAACCCAAAGCATAAAAAACGATATTACTTTCAAACTACTTAATATAATTATCATGTATGAACAGACTATTTTATTACCTATAATTCTATCTGTGTTGTTTTTCAAATATTCATATTTTTGTTACTAAAAATAAATATTCCCTACGAAACCGAACGTCCGTCGGCGCGGGCGGCGGGTAGGCGCGACGCACATTTGTATGGCTAAGTTCAACGGCTATACCACAGATCATGTTTATGTGATCTGTGGCTATTACTGACGCTTAAGCCGCTGCGCTAGTCCCGGCTGTCATACATGGATCTTTGACAGTCGTTAAGGGTCGTCAGAAGCCCGAAAGTCTGACAATTAGTCTTACCAACGGGTATCGTATTATGCAGTAACTGGGTTATGGAGGCCAGATATGCAGTGGAAGCCGACCCCAATATAAGTAGTTAGGAAATGGCTAGGCAGATGATGAGGAACCTGTTTTGTAAAATGTATACCAAATATTATGTTATGCAAATTACGGATACCGATAGTGACTCATACACTTATGAATAATATTTTTGTGTAACACCGATAAGCACGGATGACTACAATACATTGTGTAAATGCCTAACTACCTAAATACCTACCCGTTAAAGTGAATATGTACAACAGTTGCGATAACCTAAATAGCCGAAATATTTAAACAATGCGACATCTGTTCAGCGACAACCATGTTACAGGATGATTCATAAATTGTTATCTATTTAACATAAAGTTGTTTCTTTCATTACGACCTACATTTTGTTTCTTTCTGTCGATTTCTTCATAATTTTAACGAATAGTAGTCTAATCTAGATTATTTCAAGTACCTCGGGCACTTTCTCACCGCCGACTTTAAAGACAATGTAGACATTAAAAGGGAGCGCAGGGCGTCGGTCCGTGGTAATATGCTGGCACGCAGATCCTTCCGATGCACGATGTAGCGTAGATGTCAAAATCGGGTGATTTTTTTAAGGCATATTGCCAAACACGGGAAACCTGTGGGTCGCTTATGCCAAAAGATCGATGGACACTGCGCGTCCAGTATAATAATATTTTTGTTTGGAAGGCCTCGTTTTTGTAGTGCTTCAGAAATGTTTGTGCAGAATTGAACCGATGACTTTCATGAGGTGATTCGCAAGAAAACTGCATCTCTACTAAGCAGAGTACGAGAAACTAGCAACAGCATCCTCAAAATAATAGGGGAGGATGTTACCTCTCTAATTTAAAAGAAAAAAATGATGAGGTCGGTGATACATTATTAATATTTCCATAATGAATCACCAATATCGTGTCACTTTACTAACAATAGTTGTAATTCATTATTGTAATTACTAACACAAAGGATCTTAGTTATCTGAATTAAAGAATTATTATTATTATTAGTACTATTATTATATAAGAATAAGTCAAAAATAAATGAGTTTAAAAACCGGTCAACTGTGTGTCGCACCACGCAATTTTTGTTCTTCTTTTTTTTTTGCTGTAATGCCAATAAACGCATTTTTCTTTATTTCATAGCAAATAGTTCTACAGTTGGGATACAATTATATTCACGCATGCACAGTATTGATTTTACGGGCCTAAAAAATAACGATGTAAAACACAATTATTTCAACGGTTGTTACAGAAAATATTCCATATCTCAAAAACCATTGACTTAAATAGCAAAGTCAATTAGAAACATCGTAATCTTTGTTTATGGGATCCAAGAATATCCCACACGCTTATCTGTATTTTTTTCATCCCTAGGTTTAAAGTATGGAGAGTGCCCTAATTATGTTTTTGTAGTTTATACTACACTATAGTGTAAATAGTCTCCGAGTAAAATGGCTGTGTCACATCCGCACAGACTGACAGACGGACATGATGAAATTATAAGCGTTCCGTTTTTGTCATTTGGCTACGGAACGCTAAAAACGCATGATTTACATTTCACAGAATTAATTTCCATCTTTCTGAATACTAATACTACATTAGTGACAAAATTATTTAATTTCAAACATTTCTTTGGTAATATTTATGTAGGTACAGAGAGCGTAAAAAATGAATTAACATTTTTGGAATTCCAACAGTTACTGTTTCTTACAACATGTATAAAATAAATTCTGCATTTTCTCTAAAGTCGAATTATTAAATATAAAAAATAAAATAAAATAAAAAATCACAGGAGCAATCTGATATGTCAGATTGCTCCTGTGATTTTTTATTTTATTTTATTTTTTATATTAACTGTCAGTTAGCTATAGCTAGCTAGCTGTCAGTTTGTCTAATAAAATGGTCATATTTATTGTAATGATGACCGTTTAGTTTAATCGATTTATATAAGTGTAAAATAAATGTATAATAATAAGAGTAAAAGTCTAGAATACAATAATTATGACTATTTTATTACACAAAGTGACAGCTACCACATGTCAGATTACTCCAATGAATTCATAATCCAACTAAGTACTACATTAGTACTGTATTAGTTATAAAGTTGTATTACAATGATTACTGAATAGTAACTTTCGAAGCTGACGGTACCTTTCATGTTTATAAAGTGCACTGACATTATTTTTTTCTTTAAGAACTTTGAACTTTATAAAGTGTAATGAGAGATGTCTATGTTTATTTAATTATATTATTAAAGCGTTGCAAATGTTATTCTTTGATGTAAAAAGAAAAGTCAAGAAGCAGGTACTCTTGACTCGGCAAAGTAAGTATGTACTTACATACCATCAATTTAATCAATTATAATTGATTCAGTAATCACATGCCAATGATTTTTTATTTTTTATTTTATTTTTATATGTTGTATACAGCATTGAATGTTATGATAATTTTTCTTTATTATTGTTTTGAATTACTTATTCATTGTATGTAAAAGTTCTAATTTCAATAATTTATAAATATGTTATGTAAAGCCGTTTGCATGTGGTGTTAACCTGTAATTAATTGTTACTCTAGTCATTAAATCAGAAATGTTATACTGTAAACAATTGTTGGATAACCTAAATAAAAAAAAAAAACCTACTTAAGAAATAATGTGTTTACATACATACATATAAGCTCACGCCTTCTTCCCATGAGGGCAGGCAGAAACTACAGAACGCCACCTGCTACGATCCCTTTGCTGCATTTACGTTCATATATTTTTATTTGACTTCATTGTAGGTAAATATCGGTCTATCTATAATACAAAACTGAAGCCCTATTTCCCTTGGTCAAGGCATCACGCATGAACAGTTAGACCAATTTCGCTAGTTATTTTTTTCTTGTGTTTGTTATTGTCAGAAGGTTCTTATGTAAGAAATAAAAACCTTCACGCGGGCGAAGCCGCGGGAAAGATCTAGTTATTTTATATAAATGGGTAACAATTTGTTTTTGCATTGCGGTTTTCCTGTTAAGTTAAGTTTTAGATTGCCTTAAAGTAGGTAGGTTCTGTGTTTATCATTTATAGTAATTCCCCGACGATAACATGCGTCATGCGCCAACGGTGTGCATCGATGTTGCGGCGATTCAGGGGTAGCCCTAACAGTATTTTAACTACACTGGCGGACAAGGTTGATGGACCATGTCTGCTGCTCTGGGCTGGCAGAATGGGCAACATGCACATGTGCTTGTTGCCAATTAATATTTATAATTATTATATTTTTAAGTTATTAAGTTTACTAACATAGGCTAAGTTCATACTAACAATATATGGATCTATATGGTCTGAAGTAAAAAATCAGGAAATTGAAAAAAGAAGTTGAATTTGATAACCCCAGTCTAAAAAGAAAAGATAGTCATTTGTGTAAACATATTTTTACCAAACAAAGTTTGTTATGTGTAGGTAAGTACTTGATTAAAGAAATTTGATAATACTTTGCAAAGTGAATTCTTTACTCAATATTTTCAAACTTTAATAAAACCGAGTGAAGCAGTCCCTAGTATTTTCTTTAGTCGTAACTGATATCTTATCCAAAATCACGACTGTCTACTTTAATTAAGGACAACTTTAATGAGGATTATCTGAGCCAAAAAAACCTTTGCTAAATATTCAAACATTTCAAGAAATTCTGCTGAGAAGCTGATAGTGTTGCCAAAAGTTCGTCGCTGTTAAAACTTTATGATAATTAGTGAGTCGCTGGAGCTAATTCAAAGATCAAGCCGCAGATAGGAGTTTGTCGCCAGATGTAATAATGTAGCGTCGTGTAACACTTGAGAATCTCCACGATTGTAACTGAACAAATAAGTTTCAAACTTAATTGTAGATTCTCTGGAACCGTGTTTAGTTTTAGTCAATATAATCGTGAAATAGACTGGCTTAGTTGACACTAAACATTCTTATTAAACGAAGAAACTTTTCTAATTTGAGCTTTCGTTGACACTGTACTTAACAGAGATAGTTTGTTATTAAATTGCACTGCTACAATGTTAATGACATACCTACAATGCCAACATTATGTGCAGAATAACTTCGAAAAGCGTAATTTTTCCACGATTACACTGCCACTAAATCTTCGGAACTCGTTAATCGAAGTTTCTGCAAGTACTTGGTGGCTGACGCCAACTGCCTTTGGCACAGCCCGCCTCTGCGCGACGCCAATTTAAATGATAAAACTCAGATCCCTCAAAGGATAAAATTCAGATTATTCCGCCCTAAACTAAATTAAAAATCTCTTTTTCAAAAAAGTGTGGCCAGCCATCGCACCTAGATACACTCGGCCTTTATGAGCTAAACATTTTTAATTACGAAACGGTATTTGCTTCAATAAACATCAAATTTAGATTTCATTTTGAGAGTTTCTTTTTAAACAAAGCATAACGTATACAATAATGTATCTGAACTGAAATATCGGATTACCGGTTCATCTAATTCAAACGTATGAGTAATTAGTTAGATAAAACATAATTAATTAATATTTGTATCTGTTTTCCATTCTGATATTAATTTTGTTATCTCTCTTTCTCATGTTACTGTGATGATATTAGGTACCTAATTTTTGTTAGGAGTGGTATCGGTCTACATTCAGCTTTATCTTTTTTAGCCGTTTTGTTAAAAAGGTAAGCTCCCAGTGCATAAGGGAATATTTTAAAAGTCACAGAAACAGTCACACACGGACTTTTAAAATTTTGTATTTGTATTTGATTACTATTATTAAATTACACTTTTACAAGTGGTGTATGTAATACGTAATTACACACACCACTTGCAAAAGTGTAATGTAAATGGTATTTAATTGGACGAATAAAGACAAAAATTTTCGTCATCGTTCATCGTTGTCATAATTTTTTTATCTGTATCCTATCTACAGTGAAAGCATATTTTAATCTTATTCAATTCCATACAATCGATTTATTATTACATAACAAAATGTATAATTTCATTTATCAATAATAAATCGATTCATCTCATTCGAATCCATACAAAAGCGAGCTCAAACTTCAAAATCTACATGTGTTCTTGGCACCTTCATTTCAATAGTTCTATTCACGCTACCATACCGTCTGCAAAATTCTTGAATTCAAATGTTACTGTTTTCAGAATAAGTTCACGTAGAATTTTAAAATTCGTACAGACAGACGAACGCGAGACTATATAAAGTACTCGTAGTTATTGATCTAGGTACATAGGTACTCTATGCGCATAGAGTTTTAAAACCTCGTTTTGCCGCAGGGGTAGTTAAGGCACCCCTCTATAAAAACGCTTCACCCAGATAAACGCTAAAAGTAAGCAGTAGTTACTAAGGTTTTTCTCGATATAACTTGAAAAGTTAATGTGTCTAATTGAAACAAGGGCTTCGTTTTATGGTTATCGTGTTTTATCGTAGTTTTAAAGTATAGTGATATTTCTGAGATTTATTGCAGTTTATTTATTATTGCACTGATTGACACTAAAACACTTGTTCGATTAAGCATAATTGAACAAGTGTTTTAGTGTGCATTATTGCAGTGATTGCGTAATTGAACAAGTGTTTGTAAAAAAAAAACATTAATTAAATTATTTATATAGTAAGTATTATTTTATATATATAGGGCCTTGTGGCTAAATAAAAACAGCCACACGGGTCAATCGAACAGGTTAAGCTACGCTTGCCGCGGTTGGTCTGTGGATGGGTGACCATCTTTACATACCAAGACCCCTCCGTGCCTCGGAAAGCACGTTAAGCCGTTGGTCCCGGCTGTCATTCGTGGATCTTTGACAGTCGTTACGGGTCGTTAGAAGCCCGAAAGTCTGACAACCAGTCTTACCAAGGGGTATCATGTTACCCAGTAACTGGGTTGTGGAGGTCAGATAGGCAGTCGCTCCATGTAAAATACTGGTATTCATCTGCATCCGGTAAGACTGGAAGCCGACCCCAACGTAGTTGGGAAAAGGCTAGGCAGATGATGAGTAAGTATCATTTTACCCCACATTGTTTTCCTGTGACAAGATGATGAGCATCTCTATCTTCGGCGATCACCAATCAAACATGGAGACAATAATGTTATTATTTTTGACCTTTTTACCGTAATCTCTGTGAAAGGCCATTTTCAGTAGTGCACGACTTTGGGTCATTAAGATATTCCAATGACAAAGTGTTTTTAGGTAGGGTGACGTTATCGGTCAGCGATAAAGCCCTTAAAAAAAGGAAAAAAAATAATAATTAAAAAACACGCCTGCCTTGTCAAAAAGTTAATTACAAAAATTGAAGTGAAAAATTGAAAACAAGCTAAACTATTTTGAACTGAATAGGTTCCATCCTTTTCAGCGAGGTCGGGGGACCTGTAAAGAACTGTTCCAAGGAACCGTCCCCCGACTGCAATGAACTTTTAGTGATAAAACGATTTTTTTTTAATAAGTTTTCCTATGGGATATTGTCTAGTACCTGCTGTTATATTTATTTAATTTATTTTGTTATGTTATTAGTGAACTAATGCATATTGTTATATATTTATGTTGTGTACTAAGCAAGCCCTAGACGATGATAGTATAAGTAGTAAAATATTTATGATAAAATAAAACGTTTTTTTTTATGAACCATAGCTCCCCCATTATATAATTTAAATTTTAACTAGCCTATGTTACCCGGGATAACGTAACGCTTCTAATGATACCACATAAACATTGATATTGGTAAAGCCTTTTAGAAGTTATGGTGGAATAAAGAAACTCACAAACATACATGAACCCTGAAAATATAACACTCCTTTTTTTGGGCAGTCGTGTAATAAAGATGTTTCATTTTGTTTCAGTACATCGCTGCTCTTCTTGTTAGTTAGTGGGTACTTTAGGCGCTGATTTTGGTTACTGTGTTGTTATTCTAATGGTCTCAGGCGCTACCGCTTAGCATCAGGTCCTGGGTTCAATACCCGAGCAAAGTGTTATTGGGTTTTACATCTGGAATTTCTCAGCAGCAGCCTGGAGTCTGAATTTGTACCAGTTTGATAGCAATAGGCTCGCTCCCTATTACGTGGGACTTAAACATAACTGGCGAATTGTGGGTGCACTATAGGTGCACCTCTGCCTAACCTTTTTGGGAATACCGGCGTGATGTTTTGTTATTTAAATAAATCTTTCATTCATTTGTTCATTATAAGCTGTTGTTATTGTTATTGGGCTTGTGGCAAAGTAATAACAGCCGCACGGGTCGATCGATCAGGTTTAGCTACGCTTGCTGCGGTTGGTCCGTGGATGGGTGACCATCTTTACATACCAAAACCCCACCGTGCCTCAGAAAGCACGTTAAGCCGTTGGTCCCGGCTGTCATTTGTAGATCTTTAACAGTCGTTACGGGTCGTCAGAAAGTCGAAAGTCTGATGACAACTAGTCTTACCAAGGAGTATCGTGTTACCCAGTAACTGGGTTGTGGAGGTCAGATAGGCAGTCGCTCCATGTAAGGTGGATGACTGGAAGCCGACCCCAACATAGTTGGGAAAAGGATAGGCAGATGAAGCTGTTGTTCTTGCAGTTGTTCTGACAACGAGAGTAGCCTGGTACCTTACCTAATATTATTATAACAAGGGACATTATCAATACTTCTCCAGTGTGTATTTTGTATACAACATATTGCTGATTTATTTAGTTTAAACCCATAAATAGATCATCAATGCAATTACCATAATCAAACATTTAATGTTAATGTGCAGTAGATATTGTGCAATGAATTGACCGTCAAATAGCCATAATTGGTGTATCATTAATTGGTCATCAATTGTACAGGGAGGTGGTGGTACCTATAATTGTTCATATGTATATGTGAAGTCAGACATTTAATTTATCGTTTAATTGTGTGATTTAATAGTCGCACTTGTATAGTCCCATTCTTTAGTTAGGTATCGAAAAGGTATTTAACACTGAAGGACAGTAAAGGAGACATAATAGAAGTTTTATTGTTATGACGTCTATGGGCATTTACTGTTCTTCAAAGTGTTAAAAGAAATATCGATACCGACGAGTGTAATCGATTTAGTATCGAGTATCAATCGGTATCTCCAAAGACTTAGGTTTAAAGAAAACTCATAAAGCGGGGTAATTGTGTAACACATTATCAGTAGCAATGGGTTTCATTTTGATATAATATTTCAACAACATTAATACCGTTATTTACGTCATTGAGCAGACACATTTTTCGAACATATGAAACAATAGATTAGCAATGTACTTCAAAATCATCCAGGCCATGATTGATAGTATGTTTACACAATTAGTTCGGAGTTCACTTAAAATTAGTTTAAATATAATAAACTTAATAATGAATAAATGAGACAACCTTAAAAAGTAACTTAGTTATAAACACAAGATAGCCAAAAATCGTTTAAAGTTATTTTGACAATAAAATTTAGGCAGGTCAACAGTTGGAGAATGTGAAGTGGTAGATTTTTAGTTGGTTGTCTTTGGATTTGGATTCCCCTACCCCCCTCGTACCAGTATAAAACTGTATCACAAGCGGATAGTCTTTCTCAACCTTACAACAATAGATTCCTAAAAGGTTCCAGTTACAATTCACTTATTCAAGCAGAAATTATTACTAAAATGTAACAGATTAGTGTCAGGTGGGTCTTTTAAATATATCACTTATACAAATAGCAAATGTTCCTTAACTTTGCCAATGTTTCAGCCTAGACAAGCCTACTTTTGTGATTCAGTAAAATAATTAAAGGTCCTTATTTCAAGACCTGCAATGCAGATGTCAGTAACTGAACGAGTCCCGCATCGGGAATGGCTTTGGGAGCATTAAAAGCGAGTGAATTACATATTGTTCTTCCGTCACATATATTTAATTTGCCACGCGCATTTATCTTACCTTTGGTTTTTTGGAGGATTTATGTGATTATTAAATGGAGAACTATTTGTGGTATGGAAGGTAGGTACTGGGGCTTGTGGCTAGGTAATAACAGCCGCACGGGTCTATCTATCAGGTTAAGCTACGCTTACCGGGGTTGATCCGTGGATGGGTGACCATCTTTACATATTATGGCCCTTCGTGTCTCGGAAAGCACGTTAAGCCATTGGGCCCGGCTGTCATTCGCGGATCTTTGACAGTCGTTACGGATCTACGTGTGAGTTCTATGTATAATAGAGCTACTCGTACCATTTACCAGTTAATATGTAATTGACTTGAATGGGCCCTGGCGGCTGAGAGTATGTCATGCTCACTCAGATGTCTCGCTGATGGTGGCGCGTGTGTTGGATCATTTAGCTCCCTTTAAAATGGTTGAGCTGAATGGTGCTGATCCATGCGTCATGCTCGTGAACGGGCGCCGTCAGTTGGGACTGGTCACCTCTTAGCTTCCTCGGCTTATTTGTAATTATTTTATTTAGAAATTGTTTTTGTTTATTTTGCTACTATGGACGTGTTTTTTATTTTACATCATCCTCACATTTAGGCCCGTATTACAGAAGGAAACTCAAGCACTGATCTCTGTTTAAAACTAGTTTTAAGTCAAGTTTTAATTTTAGAACGTTCCTCAAGCATAGATTCATTGATCATAGTTCAGCTGAGTATCGATTTATTTTAGAACGTTACTCAGTTCGTAAAGCGAACCCAAGCAGTGATTTGATCTGTAATCGCCCAAGTGTGGTCGAGACCGCGCTTGAGCATAGAATTGTCATGCCAATTTTTGTTTCAAGCGTAAGTTGTCGAGTTTTAATATCAAAATGGATATATTTGAAGAAGTAGATCATTACAATAATTTATTCAATGATGATGCAAATAGAAGGTTGAACTTTAGCGTTCCTCTTAGATATTTAAGAGATACACAGGACCCATATAATTGTGAAAACTTCATAAAGAGGTACAGGTTTTCATAAGACGTGGTAAAATATTGAATTCTACCTATGATAGACCACGATTTAAGAAAACCACATAACCGTGGGCATCCCCTAGCCCCAGAATTGCAAATTCTTGTGTTTTATTTTTCTTTCGTCCTGCCATTTAAAAAGTTATAAGAATAAATAATAATCAGCAAAATAAATAACAAAACTAATCAAAATATCTACGATGTTTTCATTTGCATAAATTGTTTGACATACTGACATTTTTATTAAATAGCGTACCTATTTATGGCCATAGATACAAGTCTTTTAAGCCTTACAATAATTATGCTTATAAGATTACTAAACTTTATTTAAATAAATGAGGAATTGTCCTACGAGTATTCGGGACCGAACTAGACCGAACTAATAACGCAGATTTCCTAAATAATTGGGCGCTTATGATATATTTTAATATTTTTAATCCAGTGAAGATTAAAACAAAGTTGGTAAATAAAATAAATCGTAAACGAAAACAGGCTGATACATAGACAATACACATCTCTGCTTGAGGTTCGATTTGAGTCTCGATTCAGCAGAATAGAGATTGATTACCGTTCTAGAATATGACCGATGCTCGAGTACTGATTCTATACTTAAACAGTGATCGACTGATTGACGCTCAAACTAGACTGGAGGAACCTTCTGTAATACGGACCTTAGTTATAATTTCAACATTATTTTTGTACTAATCTTTATGTATCCATATGATTTAAAAGAGTGTCCATGGAGTTTCTTGCCCGTTCTTCTCCATAGGTACATACTACGCTTCGGAATGGGCAACAAGCTTCATATTTCTAACTGACCGACTCCTTAACAATTCAAAAGTGCCTGTAAATGGTTTAATTGAAATAAATGCTTTGAGTTTGAGTTTGATCGTCAGAAGCCCGAAAGTCTGATAACTAGTCTTACTAAGGGGTATCGTGTTACCCAGTAAGTGTCTTAGGCAGTCGCTCCATGTAAAATATTGGTCAGTAGCGGTCGGTTAGACTGGAAGCTGACCCCAACATTGTTGGGAAAAGCTGTAGCAATCTATCTACTGAATAATAAAATTGTTGGCCTAGTGTAGCGAGCGACATTGCTAAACGTGGAACCTCCCCCAGGTTCCACGTTTAGCAATGTAATATTATAATAATACTGCTATAAGAGGTGATGGTTACCCCCCAGGTTTCGATGGATATATAAAACTGGAATCCTGGGGGGATCTCAGTTTTATACAATGTGTCTGTATTTTTTTTGTTTTTTGTGTATGGCATCTCGTAGTTGACCTTGAGAGGTCGTGACTACTTAACCGGACTTTCCTGTGGCTGCCTTAAGCGAACTCAAAGCCTCCAGCCAGGGGCAAATTTCTTACATTATTAAGCGACTGCACGCTAAGGGCACCCCCTGTGAGGTACGGACCTCGGCTTAGGGCGTCGCTGGGGGGAGGACAGCAAGGTGGGACAGGCTGGATCTGATCAGAATTATTATTATTCGGGGAATTTAAAACTACAGGCTCAGCTGCGGCGCGGGCTGGCGCTTCATCGAGCAAGGGTCGGGGGAATGTGTCTGTATACGGTGTGCCGAAATTTAAGGGTGTGGTACAGACCGTCAGTCAGAACCATTTTCTGCCGGGGAACAACATCGGAACGCGTAAAAATTATCAGTTGTCCCATACATTTGGTCGAGTAAGTATTGAAGTTTTGTGTGGGATGACTGATTTTTTTTCACGATTGCGATCTTAGTCCCCGGGAAAAAGTTGCTCAGCTTGATGGTCTGCACCACACCCTTAATTTTCGGCACACCGTCTACAGACACATTGTATATTACTTGTAGTTTAAAAAAAAAGTAATAGTTTCACTAGCTTTTACCAGCGGCTTCGCCCACGTCATTATCTCACCAGAACTTTACCTACCGAGATAAAAAGTTATTAGTCCTTATCCGACCAGTTGGTCTATCATGTACAAATCTCACCGTGAAACCTTAGGTGAAGTGAGCGTGAACTGAGCTCTAATTCCACCTTGTGCTAGGGATGACAGTATTGACAGCTCGCTTTAAGCTCACTTCACATACGTTTTCACGGTGTTATTATAACAAAATAGCACTGCTGGATTGATCTACCGATGTGGCAAGTTTCATCAAACAGGCTTTGCCATTGAGGCGTAATTGATTAACAAACATACATTTTACTCTTTATACTTAGGTGGATCTATTGCCACTCCGATTATATTGTGCAACTGGGATGCATGTCACTCTTCTTCAAAGTCAAGACGCACTAGGCTTACATATTTATAAACCTCATTCATTATTTTACACTACACTCAATATACCTATGTTTCATTCGACCATTTCCCAGTATTTTACAAAGATCTCAACAAAAACCAACGCTGGAAGCGCCATGCAAATAACACGTTCGGCTAAAAAATCTAAATATTGCACGAACAGTAACAGGTTGCCAGTCGATCGGAGTACAACGAAACAATCTGTTTCGAACTGACGCTCACTACTTCCGAAGCTTTGGAAAGTAATTGATACATCTGTGTTTATCTTTTCCCGGATCAGTGCAAGAATCAATATGTTACAATGTTTCAAGGAATTAATGATGTGAGAAACTTTTTAGTAAAATAAATGACTACAGACTGTGGATTTGGTGATATAAAGGTGCTGCAAATCATGGTTTATAGACTCGTGCAGACTGGCGCGATATCGCGGGTGCGACAGGCAGCGCGACACTTTCCATGAAGTCTTTATGGAAATTTTGCTACTAGTGTCGCGTCGCACTGTCGCATCGCGCCTGTCTGCGTGAGCCTTTAAATACGTATAGGCACATAATAATTTGTTCAGCAGTATACCTACATTCGCCGTATTAAAAGTTGGTACAAAAACAATAGAGAAACAAATTTCTTTAAAATTAAGTATAACTCGTCGAAACAAGCAAATACGAAGAATTAGCTACCCCGAAGCAATTTAATAATTGTTCCACGCATAGTTTATAGTTTAATTAACAGATGATGTTATTAAATCGTATTAACCAAACAATTATTCCCTTAACATTTCAAATACCCAACTAAATTCTATGTACAAGAGTAAATTCGAATATAAATTCTATTTGCTAAAACTCTCTACACATAATGATGACGCGTTTGTACCAACAAAGGAGGCATTCAAATAGGTTTGGATTCAATCATAACTCGGATCAGTGTCAGACCTTACAAATAGAAGGCGGATTTGAACAGTTCCCACACATCATAAGAAGATGTAGAAGGCACATTTAATGTGATATCTGCAACCAAAAGAACATAACTTGACATTACGCCTGTAATCCCCGAAGGGTTTTAGTCTTTTAGTTAAAAGGGGATTAAGTCCCACGTATGTGTGCAGCTGGGAAGTCTGTTGCGCCACTTCTTCTTCCCAGCTAAAACACTAGGAAGTGGTGAAGGGCTGGCGTTTTTGAGGGACTTTCTTAATTTTGACGTTCGAAAAGTGCTGATTCTCAGCGTCGTTTGAATAAATGATTTTGATTTGATTTGATTTGAATAGTGGGCGAGCTTATTGCCATCAGCTGCTCTGGGCTGCTAATGAGAAATTCCTGATAGAAAAACCCAATAACACTTTGCTCGACCTGGGAATCGAACCCAGGACCTCATGCTCAGTGGTAGCGCTTGCAACCACTAGAAAGAAAAGAAAGAAAGAATAACGTTTATTTGGATACAGTTCGTGAAACACAAAATAAAAATAACAATAAAAAAAGTGAAAATAATGTTTTACATAAAAAGTGTGTGTCTCACGGCTGCACCAAAAAGGTTCATTTCAGCATTAATGCCAGACAGATGCTGTCTGACGCTGGTTTTCTAATGAACCTTTAGGGACAAGTGACGTCCCAGTACAAACAGCTTCAACATACCTAATACATATTTTTACTTATAACACACTACACCAATGAGGCAGTAACAAACGAAAAACGATGTTAGACCTGGCAGACGGGAAAACAGTATTTCGTCTCGGTCTGCAATCACGAATTGATATGCGCGCCTACGTAATGTTATGTTTTAACGGTTTTTACTTTATTTTTATGTGTATACTACACACACGTGTTTCTAGGACTAATGAAAAAATCATTTTGTTTTTCTTTTACATGCAAGTGCTTGTAGCAATTCCTTTTCTACCTCATCATCTGCCTAGCGGACGGTGAGCAATGGGTAGCTCACCGTCCGGTAAGGACCAGGCCCGGGTCGACGGCGCGTTGTACTTCACGCGCGCCTCAAAGAGATATGTCGTCAGCGCATAGGTAGGGGTTCACTAGGGCCGATGTCTGCCGGGGTCGCGGGAAGGTACTTATGGGTCACCGAGGCCCTCGCAACACAGGCAACAGGTAGGAATACGGGTGGGTTTTAGTCAGTAAGAGTCTGACACACCCTCCCGCTCCGCCCAGAGCGGGAGAAGTTATTTGATGATTTCCCACCCTCAAAAAAAAAAATCATCTGCCTAAGCCTTTTCCCAACTATGTTGGGGTCAGCTTCCAGTCTAACAGGATGCAGCTAAATACTAGTACTCAACGTGGAGCGACTGCCTACACGGAAAAAAAGGATCTCTTCAGCGAAGAATATCAATATTCTCAGAAAGATTGTTTCAATCCAAGTAAATATTTTCTTAACGTGCTCAAACGTGTGTTAAATGTGCTCAGTCCAAGAAAACCTGTTTACTCAAATTAAGAATAATAAATACTTGGTTTTTATTTATGACTTAAGCAAATATTTTTGATTCAAGACTATAATAATCTTAACTGAAGAAAATATCTAGTTTATAACTAGTTTTAGAAATAATCTTAAAATTAAACTTAATAATTATTCATTGAAGTATAATGTCTTCGAAGAAGACAATAAAACTAAGACAAAATTTTACTTCATTCAAGAATATATTGTTTTCCCCATATATGAATCAATATTTGTCTTGACCAAAAGGATATTGTCTTAATTTAAGACATCCTTTTTTTCCGTGTATTTGACCTTCACAACCCAGAAACTGGGTAACAAGATACCCCTTGATAAGACTGGTTGTCAGACTTTCAGGATAATGGCGACCCTTAACAACTGTCAAAGATCTAAAAATGTCACCTGGGACCAACGGCTTAGTGTGCTTTCTCAGGCACTGATGGATCTTGGTATGTAAAGATGGTCACCCATCACGTCGACCATGAGTGACAAGTAGATACAGGTCTACTTCAATTAATGAATAAATTCGACACCAATGGATTTGCCTTTTTCTTGATCGAGCACTTGGCAACGCAGCATAATCAGCCTATAACATTCCCACTGCTGGGACACAAACCTCTTCTGTGAGAGGGAATGGGCCATAACCCACCACGTGGGCTCAGTGTGGGTCGGCGCTTATTTACAATTTGCTTATTTTTCTATCCCAGAGCTTTATCGCTGGAGTTGTAGTCAAGCCCAAACTCAAACTCACAGCATTTTTTTTTAAATAAACCAATTAGAGGTATTTTTGAATTGTCAAGTGGTCGGTCAGTCAGAAAGATGAAGCTAGTTGCTCATTCCAAAGCATATAGTAGGTATCTATGGAGAAGAACGGAAACTCCACGGACACGCTTTCGATGTATTTTAAGGGTGCGTTTCCAATAACGCCGAGCTGAGCGGAGTGGAGAGGAGCGCACCGTGATTTGGCCAATCACAATGCCCGAAATCTCCACTCCGAGATCCAAATCTTCATCTCTTTGTAGGCAATATAACATTGCTATGAATTGAGACATCTGCGAGTGTATGTCTAAATATAAAAATAGTTTAATAGATTTAATTTAAGTAGGTATATCTAAATGTTTTACTTTCATCTTTTTATGTCCTTTAAATATGTGTTAAATGTTCCCTAATTTTACCTATCATTAATGTTTTAAGTTTGTTAGCTTAATTGTTAACTTTATTGTGCATGCTGTGTTCTCCTATAGGCGAAGGAGTACATTTACTTAACACCTGATGTTGCCTTTTATCTGTGTGTCATGTCTTGTGTAAATTTTTGTTGGAGATCCTAAATTAATAAATAAAATCAAGGAGTAAACCTTTTCTTACATATTTTCCTTGTGCCCGTCACGCCAACACCTACGAAAGCCTGGATCTGTGCCAGTGGGGACCGCGCTGTTTGAAGTACCGACGTGCATTTACTAGATTTATTATATAAGATTTATATTGAAAAGTGTACGTATCTCATTCTTTCTAACATTCCCAGGCATATTGCCAGGGTTTGGTTTGCTTAGAACAATTGTGGAGCTCGTAAGATATTTTTCCACCTTCAAATTCTGTACCTGCGGTACCCCTGTTTCCAGTCTAACGTGAGAGGCAGTAAGTACAGTCAGTAACCTGCATAACCCGACCCCTCTTTCCCTCTTCTTCTTTGTAACAGGGGTCAGGTAATGCAGAGAGCTGACCGTTAGATAAATAAAAAAAAACTCTTCTTCATCGTCATGATGTAAAAATCATCTATGTAGTCATCTATAGTCAATTTTGTCAATATTATAAATCAATATTAGTTATTAGGTATTTTACCTGTTAGCTGTGCCTGCGGCTCCGCTCTCGTAACAATGTGTTCTATTAGCATTAGGTATAAGTTAATGGGAGCTTGAAGTCACAGTATAATCGTATTATCCTCTTGAACACCAGATGATTTTGTTAAATGATAAACGATGATAAATTATTTTTATTCCTGTAACTGCTTACAGAAATAAAAATAATTTGTCATGCTTAAGACGTGTAAAAGTATTTGTACAAACCCACGTTTCTACAAACACTTTAACACGTCAATCATATTTTAATATTAAAAACTAGATGAGGTCGGCGTTTCCTATCTGACTACTATGAGCACAAAGGCAGGGTTACAGTCGCTTTTGAAGTTCAGACTTAATCTTGGTCAGATCATGTGGAGGCCATGTAGATTGGTGTCTGAAATTGTATTTTGAGGAAAGAACCACACAGATAGAGTGAATCTGTCCAGACAGTGCACGCATTTGTCAGTAATCGTGCATCTCAATTAAGAACTTAAGGAGCTCAACGATGCGAAGAACTATACCAAAGAAAGTACACTTGGGTAGTCAGCCCATAATGTTACCACTGCTAGGACACCGGCCTCTTCTCATCTAGAGGGAGTGGGCTGTAATCTAACACGCGAGCACATTGCGGGTTGGTAGATGTCACATGTCTTCGAATTTTTGGTTCTAGGACATGCCAGTTTCCTCACGATGTTTTCCTTCACCGTTTTTTACACAAAGCAATGTGTCTGCTTGGGTTCGAACCCACGAAATACAACTCGTAAGTCAGGGCCTTTATCACTGGGCCGCTACTGCTATCCACTACTGGTAGGCCGCATAATTTACTTAAACTGTCAGACCATGATTAAAACTAAATGAGAACAAAAAGAAAACAATGTGCCACATAGTCTTCACATTCACCTTAATTAAAAGAATATAATACTTTACAAGTAAATATTTGAATTTTATATATTATATTATACAAGACATCATTGTATGTAAGTATAAAATTCATCAAAGTCAATGTGTATATAAATCCTAAAATAATCCTGGTCAAGTCATTGGAGGACCATGTAGATTGGTGTCTGATATTGTCTTTTGAGGAAAGAACCATAGGTACACATTGGATCGGACCTGTCCAGTCAGTGCACGTATTTCTCAGATATCGTGTAGCTCAACTCAAATGTTAATTAATACTTAAGTATAACACTGGCGGGAATGTGTACAACGTGGCGCATGGAAAACATTGTCAACAATGTTTTATGCGCTGTCCAGATTAACTTGTGAAGACCCGGTGCGTATCCAATCGGAGCCAAACAATGGAAAATCAATTGTGTCTCATTAGCTGTCCTTGGCCGATTAAACCCATTTAAGATTTAAGTCGTAGGGCAAAATAGCTATAGCAATATTAAGGGCAATAGCGCCACTAGTGCGCTATTAGTCAAAGGGTTGACGCGGTGGAAGGCTCGCGAGATGAATTCATAAAAAAAAATCGCTGCATCACGTGCCTCCAATGAATAGTGACAGTTTTTACTTTTAGATTTCGGAGTGCCGCGGCAATTCCACGGAGTTGACTTAAAAAAAAACTGCTAGAATAATCTGATTTCTCTTTTGGCAATTTTCAGATAAACATGAAAAGTCCATCCAGGTAAGTATTGTTGTTGTATTCACAACTTTTATACAGAAAAAAAAATAACGTACGTAATCGCTTCCTTTACTGTGAAATTATGTGGTTAGGGGAAGCTCAGATCTTACTTTATATGGCATGTTATGACTATAGTTGTTTTTTCATTCCCGATTCATTCCATTATTCTGGTATCTTTGTTTGTTCATTTCTAGGTATTTGTTTAAGCATGAGTGGTTGACAATGTTACTTTCAGCTTAATTTAAGATATTCTGTGTACTCTATACTTTTTCAGTAGGTAACTGAAATGGAAGGAAAACCTTGTTTTCTCTATACGAGTACTTATTTGCTTACTCACGATATCAGCGAATTTCCGGCTTATTTAAACTTTTTGGTAACAGGCAAGATTCATGCATCCATTGCTGAATTTAGAATTCTTTTACCCGTGTGATATTTCCTTAAATAAGGCTTGAATGCACAAGAAAAGTAGCCGCGTGGGTACATAAGTAAATACAAACAAGAATATTAATTTAGGGCAGAATTGGGAGGAGGTTAATTAAAACACTTTCCCGCAACTCCAAAGGGATTGTCTTCTAAGTATTTTGGGAACAAAGCTTTAATAGATTCGATTATAAATTTAAATTTCATGGCTTAGAAGAAAAAGTCGTGAATTGAGAAGAAACAGCCTTAGAATTATAATTATACATTTACCCTGCTACTGCTACCCTGTTTATTGCTGACTGAAGCTTGTTTGTCAGTTGTCTATGCTTTTTGTTTTTATAATGAAAGCGTTACATGAAAGTAAAGAAGTAACATCAAAATTAGGAGTTCGGAATTGGCACTGTGCCAAATACGTGAAATGGATTGCATATCTATTATGTCTTGTTGATACCTAATTACAATAATATTAGCAAATAAATATGACAACTTGCGTCCACCCTGGGAATACTTAATGCGCCAGCGACAATAAATTTGCCATGTTTCTGTTGCTTTTGCCGATCTTTATCAGCCGTTTGTGGCACTGTGTAGTCTGGGACACTAATGAAATGCTTGATTTAACAACGGTAAAGGACAGAACAGTTCCGTAATTTTCTACAAATTAATTTGCAAGCCAGCGAAACTACCGCCGCTTAAAGAGCACAATGTGAACATGCAAAAACTTTAATTATTATTTTACCGTGTCGCATGCATGCCGTAACAATTTTAAAAATAATTTGCTCTCGGATAATGTAAACAAGAAGCAGCAGAGACACACACTTTATGCATTTATACGCGAATGTAACAGAAAAATCTCGGTTTAATATACATAATATAGTCATATTTACATAAATACGTAGGAGTCTCGTCTTATCGCGGGGCATCGGACTCTCGAAACGCGCGCGACACGCGGCTTCGCTATGAAATCTGCATAAATTTGCAGTTTGCTTGTTGTTATACACGATTTATGATGTGGAAAATTGTTTATTTATTGCTATTTTTCTGAATAGCTTGTATATTTCAACGTTATAAAAATTTAGTTCTCTGTCTGCGGCTTTATTTGAGAAAGCTGTGGACACCGGAGATGAGTCTGCTAGTTTTTATTTTCAGCAGAAAAATAGGGAATATGAATAGTGTATATTACTGAACCGATATTGAGAAATGAGGTGTCATCAAATTTAGTGACACATTCGTTCTCCACCGTAAACGGTATTATTTTTCAGTCTGGTTTTAAAGTTGCCTTTTATAAGCAAGCTAGCTTTATAGTTTATTTATTTCAGGATCTTGAAAACTGGAAATTAATTTTTGTGACCCAGTATAACTTTGAGTTCCACAATTTGTCTTTCACTTAGATTCCGTAATAATCCAGAGATCCTCATCTAAGTGACAAATAATTGAATTATACAGGTCCGCACAAAGGCTCTGCGACGAAAGCGCCTTTAATTTGTTCATAACGTGACATTACACGTACAATTTCTGAAACCTTCATAATGTTACCAGCTTTTGTGTAATAAAAGAATAATAAGAAACAGAGATGGGAGGTATGGTGGTATAATGTCAGAGCTTCGGCGTTTAATCTACGCACTTAGGAGCATGATTGTGGGTACGGTACTTTACTTCTACACGCCAGGTAGTCGGGTCGTCTATTAGGGATGGTTACGTGAATAAATGGTCACAATTCCGAGCCTGGATAGAATCATAGTGGTCGGTAGTGGCTGACGTAATTTTATTAAAGGAGGGTATGTGTGAGCAATGAATATAGTACTTACATAATATGCTGAGCTCGTGGGAAAATGGTGTTGTATTGGATGGTTCAGTTCTTATTCTGTTTAGTTATAACGGATGGTTGTTGGTTATCAGCTGCTTTTGTTTTAGGAATGCGTAAAATATATAGCATAGATATTTATTAAGTTATAGTTACGTATTTGATTAAAATACAACTAAAAATAGGCAAATGTTTTTCTTCCAATATTGCAATAATATTCAAAGATTCAATATTATGAAGTTTGTTTGTAGGTCAGGGCTCTTCAATTGAACAAAACCGTAATAGCATAACAATAGGAGACTATAATTGTCCGTATTTTCACGTAAAATCAACGCTGAAGCAAACAATGGGTAATAATTTTGATGTAACAGAGACGTTACGAGTTGGGGTTATCTTAACAATGGAATTTACGATTTAATTGTCTGATGTAGAGACAGATAACAATGACATTATGAGAAACGACCAAAGGTGAATACTAAATTGAACGTTTTCCATTAAATATTGATTGTTATTAATGTATTCATTTTTATTTTCGGGACACGACTCGGCGACGGAATTTCCATTTATGAAGTTTTCATAGATTGCTCCACTAGAGCCGCGTCGCGCCTGCCTGCGGAAGTCTTGACTTGGAAATATTGTTGTTTTGATCAACAATATCGATGACATTTATAATTTTTCTTTTGTTATCATTTTTCATACAAAATTATTCGAAAAAGTCACGATTATTAATAATAATATATAAATAATAATAAATAATATTAATAAATAAATGAATTTAATTTAATTAATTTATTTTATTAATGTAAAACACTCTTACGTATATGACAACGCCACATTTTCTTAGCTTTAAATATGGATGATTGCTTTGACTGAAAATTAATTGCTCGTATTTACCATTGAAACTTAGATACCGACACACTTCGAGAGTCTAGTGTTAGTATTATGATAGCTTCGAAACTATGCATTTTTGGACCACATATACTAGGACGTTTTGTATTATTTTCACTTATAAAATATAACTCCAGAGTTATGGGATATAAAAAAAAAACAAGTTGTATAATGGGCGTGCTAGATAAGCCGTTGAATTCAACGGCTTATCTAGTCCTTTTGCCAATCCAGTGTTTGGCTTATCTTATTAACTTTCCAATAAGCATATTTAAGTACGGCCCACCGCTACTGCTTTTTGGGTAAGTGATTTACCATGCGTGATGTGATGAGCTTAAGTACATTGTAAAAAATCTTATTTGCCAAACCTAATGCTCTTATTGCTTCATCGAGACTCGATCTATCTTTAAAATCAGAACGTGGTTGCTTGGCTGCAGTATTAAAGTAAAGCTCTTTTACTGCGAGCTTCATGAGGTACTGTCGTCGTCTTTTAAAACTTGAAGTACGTACACTTATACCTACTTACGAGTACGTACCCAATTCTTAGCGAGACTTTTACGTTTATCCAATTACAGATGAGTATTATATGTTCTCCAATGAGTATTTTTCTTTCAAGTCTTCGGTACGTTTATTCGTACAGAAATAAAAGTTTTCGACGACTTCATCTAACTTGAATAACAGGGTCGGATATAAAAAAGAGCTTTTGATAGTTTTACAGAGTTTTAATGTAATAAGTTATTTGCTGAAGCTATTGTAGAACATTTACAAAAGATTGGTTTTCAAATAAATGGTGGTTTGTTTAACTTGAGCTGTGATTTTAGTTTTTAATTATGTTTGTCTTTTATTTAATATAAAAAAGAGATAAACCTTTAAATCAAAATACATTTAATTTGTTGATAAAAAAGTAGAAGCTTTAGATTAATAACTTGTTAAATTGAAACAGAGGTGAGACTGAGAAATTCGAGAGATATTATTAACTAAATAGGCTGCATCCTATGCTCTGATAAGTGGCAATAATATTTTCTGAGGATGCCACGTGGAGACTTCGACTTGCATATAATAAAGAAATGTTGATCTTTTGTCAAGTCGTGAAAACCGTGCGAAGCAGAGGCGGTTCGCTAGACCTTAATCCTTATAAAGTATGTCCCGAATTTAACGCACTCCACCAAACACCCCAATTAGAGTTTTATGTTATAAGCATAATACCTACATACTGTAGAATTATCATTCCACAAACTTTTTGGTATTATTCCTCCTTGTTTTCATAAAGCATTCGACCTTTTCTTAAAGGTTGTACTGGCCATATTCTGGATTTGTTTTTGAATATTAGTTTGATTTTTTTGTTTGTGATGTTTGATGTAACGTCAATTTTATTTCTTGTGGTCATGGACAGAGATTGTTGCCTCGAGCAATAACCAGAGTTTCGAACCTGTAATAATAACAATAATAATAACCTGTAACCTGGGTCATGTCCTCATACGTTTTAGCCTAGCCTGTAACTGAGTGTACATTATGCAAAAAAAAACCTAAAAAAACAACCGAACATAAAAAAATCCCAAAAGGTTTATTTATTATAAATAAATAAACCTAAATTAAAAATGTGATTGATTTTGTCCTTTGATTAATATCGATATTTGATTACGATATGTAAATTTTGTTTACGGAACCTCATTTTCCAGACCCATGCATAACATAATCAGCCTATAATGTTCCCACTGCTGGGACACAGGCCTCCTCTCTGTGCGAGGGAGTGGACCGTAATCCAGCACGCGGGCCCAGTCAAAATCGGTAGCGCCCTAAGCCTAGGTTCGTGTCCCACTATGGGACGCCCTTAGCTGTACTACCTAACTTTCAATTTTAAGCTAGGTGAGAGGCCCTTCTGGTCCCACCGAAGCCCGGTGAAGCAGATTTAAATCCACGAGGATCCCTGCAAATAAGCCATTACCAAAAAAAAAAAATCACCAGTGCTCTCAAAACGGTGAACGAAAACATCGTGAGCAAACCGACACGTCCTAGAACCAAAAATTCAAGGACTTGTGACGTCTACCAACCCGCACTGGGCCTGCGTGGATTATGGCCCGCTCCCTCTCACAGAGAGAAGGCCTGTGTCCCAGCAGTGGTAGCATTTAGGCTGATTATGACTACGCCAGAATGAAGATATTGAAGTTATTAATTTGACCAAAACCGTAGAGAATTCTCCCCGATTCAAACAGCATAAGAACTTCATGAAACAATTTGCATCACTTATTCCCCAATGGAAGTCGTAGCCAATAAATTATCATAATTGTTTTTATAAGCAGCTAGAAGGAATGCTATTTATTTCGTTTATTATTTACAACCATTTTCAATGGGCTAAAGCAACGAGTGTAAATCAGAAGGACGGAGGTACAACAGAGATTTATTACTTTTCTTTAGAGCCTCCCAGGAGGAATATAGGATACCTTTCTATTACGTACTTTGTGATTGTGTATTTGTTTTCGAATTTGTTATAATTAGAAATGCTGACAAGAAACAGGATAGAGTTGTTTTGAAGTTTCGTACACTTAAAGCTATAATAGAGTGATTTTGGTGTGAGTAGATTTAAACACTGCTTTCGGAAACACTATATTTGGAGTTTACATGATATAACATCACGCCTGAAATCCTCGAAGGGTTAAGCAAAGGTGTACCTAAAGTAACACCCACATTAAGCCAGTTATGTTTAATTCCGGGTACAAATCCAGATTCCGGGCTGCTACTGAGAAATTCCTGATGGAAAAACACAATAACACTTTGTCCGACCTGGGAATCGAACTCAGGATCGTATGCTCAGCAGCAGTGCTTACGACCACTAGACCCACGAGACAGATTTGGATTTTAAAAGGGAATAAATGCATTGGTTTAGGACAATAGCAAGCTGATCAACTTGCAAGCTATGCTTGGTTAGTGTACTAAAAGTTTAGTGCTCAACTCCTGCTCAACCGAGTATACAGCCCGATTCAAACTTTATGGCGGCTGGGAACATGAGGCGAGTCGCTGCGCAGTAATAAATTCACGTGTCAGCGGGGGTGCGGTACAGCGCAGCGAGTAGCCTACCTCAGAATCGCCATCCAGATTGAATCGAGCTGTACTTACGTGCATTGAAAACAGCGGCCGTGTGATTCACAACTTTACACAACCATTTTACTAAAATCACACATACATAAAACAACACACATTAACATAAAATACACATAACACAAAACTTTCCCATAAAACATACAACACAAAACTCTACACTCCACTCTCTCTCAATTCTACTCTTTCTCTTTTCTCTGTCTTTCTTTTACATA
Organism: Atethmia centrago; assembly: GCA_905333075.3. NCBI lineage: Eukaryota > Metazoa > Arthropoda > Insecta > Lepidoptera > Noctuidae > Atethmia > Atethmia centrago. Next base: position 20,796,225 of record HG995373.1, on the reverse strand, counting down.
AAACTTTCCTTTCAACAAACACAAACAAAGAACACCGACGCAATAACAGAAAAAAGTATCAATACACCTTTTTCCCCACAACGATCACTTACAACGTCTATTTACAAATCCATTTAGTCCAATATTCGCGCGAACAATATTTTCCGTTGTCAATTGTCACCATACCGTGCGATATTATTGAATTATGACTATCTAAACACGGTACTATTGGAGAGCGAGACCATAAATTCAGGGGAGACTTGTTCCCGATAATTTATGTACTGAGAAACTTGGAAACGTCCCTACACAGACTTATTCATGTTCCCCCCAAGTTAATCACTTGACACAGCGGGGAATTCATAAACACGCTTAACGGAAATTGCCTATATAATAAGGAATCGATGGGCGGAAACTCACGGTTCGCTGTTTGATCTACGCATTATTTTCGAATATGTCATTGGTATACGAGTATAGAGAAGTGGTTAAAGAGTTTGAAGTTTGTAGCGATCGCTTGTTATGTCAAGCTTTTTGATGAAAGGAACTGGGGCTTATGGTGGAGGCGGTGAGTTATCGGCTTTCTTAGAAACCAGTGACATGTTATTGACAATTTGGTGGATGATTTAACATTGAGCACGTCATTTTTAGTTACTATTAAAGAATATGATGATAAAGTCAATTAGGCAATGATTGTGCATTTCCTAATTAACTTTATCATCATACTAGCTGCGCCCCGCGGTTTCACTGGCATAACTCTCGATCCCGTGGGAATATCGGTATAAAAAGTATCCTATGTTAGGACATAGGATACTTTACCCAGGTCATGGTCTACCCATGTGCCAAATCTCATGCAAATCCGTTCAGCGGTTATAGCGTGAATGCGTAACAAACAAACAAACTAATTTTCGCATTTATTATATTAGTTTTGATTTTATTATATGTATACAGGGTGTCCGGTAATTAATGTGTAACCTTAAAATGGGTCATGGTAGAAACTAATGGCCATACAAAAAAAAAATACAAAAAAAAAGAAATAAGTAGTACCAAAGATATGATTTTTTAAATTATAATCGTTGTTTTTTGTTACCTTATTTTACATTTTTGTATACCACGAACATAAATTAAACAATTCTATTGGTTTTTTATTGTTATAGTAATTTACGTTAACTGAGCTGACAGATAAGAAATAAATAGTAGATATGACTACTATTACACGGTTTTTTTTTAAACAACTAGAATTTTTGTTCTGGGGAAAAATTTGTGAAAAATATTCATTTAGACGAAGTTTAAGCACCCGTAGCTTAAAAAAAAGTATCCAAACACCAGTGACCAATTATTTTAAAATATTATGTGATTAAAGCCAATTTCAAAATGGTATTATTTATTTTTGTATCTTATGTAAATTGTGAATTATTGCTATTTGTGTAGAAAAGGTTCGAATTTTGGTTAAACAACAAAATGTGCAATATTTGAATATTTATTTACATTACATGTACCTGACCATTGAAGTTTAATAATAACACGCCCTCCCGCTCCGTTCATTGTGGTTTTGCTTTTCACAATGAACTGTTTCTGACACTGAAAACTGTATTTCATAATACTGATTTCCTCTTGTTGTAAATCTTAGAATATTTTTATCCATTGACATCTTTCATCATACATTGTCATCTATCCGTTTTTTCTTTCTCTATGCATAGCTGCCATGATAAAGCTAGTTCTAGACTTCATTTAGGCTATGTACTCATGTAAACCTTTTTTATTGATCCTGGCAGGCATTCAAACTAATAATTTGAATAATGCTTCACAGAAACTTCTAGAACTTTTGCCAAAATCTATAAAAGCGGTCATCGGACCTGACAAGGGTTCAGTTCTGTCAGTTCGGTTCAGTTCTGTCAGTTCGGTTCAGTTCTGTCAGTCACTTCAGTCTTGGTCAGCTTTTCTCAGTCTTGTGCAGTCTACTTCAGTCTAAAACCATCCTTTATACTAATATAGCTTATTATTGTAAAGCGTGAGACAACAATATGATTTCATGTTTGAAGCAAGGAAACAGTATAGAGATTATAATATGAATTATTCGACTTAACAGCCTTCCAGTCGTAACGTTACAGAGTTTGCCTCAGAAGACGATTCAATCGAAACACGAATTGCAGAAATTGCCTGAGCTAACGCTATAAATAAAGCACACAACAGCAAAACGTCACGACACGGTTGGCGTAATTGCTGAGCAATCGACTGCTGCGCAGCGTGTCACGGGTTCGATCCCCGCACGGAACAAATATTTGTATGATCTGCAAGTAATTGTTCCGGGTCTGGGTGTTTGTGTTTGCGATTTCTATGTTTGTAAACACACCCACGATACAGGAAGAAATTCCTAGTGTGGGGCAACGTTTTATAAAAAAAAAAAAAAGCGAGTAAAATCTACTGCAACCAACGACAATTCAGATTATTCTTAGATAGTTGTTTCCAGCAACCGTCGAAGCAGAAAATAAACCGCATCAACTCTTTGTGTTCCGAGACCACTTAAATACTATTAAGTCAAGAAAGATCCAACATTGCCACAACAAGCTTAATAGCCCTTTCTTCCCGGATGATGAATAAACGGCGTTATGAAAAAGAGTATTAAAACCTCTGTGTAAAAGTGAGCTACCGGACGCCGTGAAATGATGCAAAAACAGGCAAAATGTATAAAAATGTAAAAGCGTGCCTTATTACAAAGATTTTTTGTCTAACAGCTTCCTCCTACGTGGCTATTCAGTATTAAAAATAGCCGCTGCACAAAGTAACGAGTAATGAGGGCTTAAAATAACATCATTCCAGCGGGCTACCAACTTGGTAAATGGAATTAAAAGTCCTGTTAATCCTATTTGCATTTTGTGCTTTGAGATGATTATTTATTACTGATTCAGACACTGCAACGGCAAGAGAGTCGAAGGAGATCGAAGAACTAACTCTAAGATCCTCTTCCTGTTTGCCGAAAAATATCAAAAAGTCTAACAGTTTTTAATACTTTTCGATATTAGATTAGCATAGGTAGGTAGGTGTCTACTTAAGCTCAACCAATCACAGTTATGACTAAAGACTTTGACAAACGAAGATAAAAGCTTGTCCATTAAAAAATCCTATAACGATTTTCCGAGTGTCATTATTTTTAATTAAACAAATCGATTTCGCGCCTGTACTCGGACGTTATCCGTCGGCTGGTCATCATTAATCACCTCATACTATATTGTTAGGCTCCTGTAGAGCCTCATCGGTTTAACGAACGGGGACATCAATTATTTTCTCTTTTTCAGATTGAGTTGCTAAGTACGCTTAGAACATTTACTACATTTTTGTTACAACACTATTAGATGTATGTTACGAATACAAATGAGAAAAAAGTAGTGGTTGATGATTGATTACAGAAAAAATATCAAAATTATGGATGATTAGGACAAAATTGAAGTATTTCCTCCCAGGAGAAAAGTTGGCTCTTGCAACACTGGTAAACCACCTAGCACAGAAGTTTTAACGCCTTTCTTATGTAATAAAGCTAAAGATTAAACAAAAGGTGTTGATTGGAATTATTGAAGGTTTCTCTTTATATTTAATATCATCATCATCGTTTTAGCCAAAGACGTCCACTGCTGGATATAGGTCTCCCCCAAGCACCGCCACTTAGGCCAGTTCTGTGCTTCCCGTATCTAGCGGAATGCTGCGGCCTTCACAAGGTCATCGGTCAACCTTGTAGGAGGCCTTCCAACGCTACGTCTCCCGGTACGCGGTCGCCACTGCAGAACCTTACGGCTCCATCGGCCACCCGTTTTGCGAGCAATGTGCCTATTGCCACTAAAGTTTATATTTAATATAAAACATATTAAACAAAGAAGAATACATTCGGGTGATGGTGACTTCGACCGGTTTCTCATAATGACCCGCTTCTCAGGTACCTACACGGTCAATCTTACATGACCCACTTGCTGATCGAATGTCCCAATTTGATGATATAATGCCACTAAAGCTGCTATTAACGTGACCACCTCTGGGCCCAACTAATCTAAAAAGTACTATAAACTCGGAAAGAAGAAGAAATAAAAAATTAATAATTAATAAATTAAAAAACACGCCTGCTTTGTCAAAAAGTGAATGAAAAACTTGAACTAAAAAATTAAAAACAAGCTAAATATGCCCAAAAGTGGAAAACTTTCAGCCCATATTACCCGGGATAACGCAATGCTTCTAACGATGCCACATACATTGACATCGGTAAAGCCGTTTAGAAGTTATGGTGGAATAAAGAATCTCACAAACATACATGAACACTGAAAACATAACACTCTTTTTTGGGCAGTCGTGTAAAAAGATCAAAATCAATGAATACTATTAGATTTAATATAGAGTATATATTAGGAAGGAAATAATCGGGATCGTGATCATCAAATAATAATTTTGACCGCGATCCTGATTATTTGGGGCCAAACACGGTTATTTAAAGTGCTTGATAAAATAAATCCAATTTTTATTTACAGAGCTTTCCTAAATCTGAGTAAATTAATTAGTTTGTATCAGTGAGCAAAGGAACGATTAACTCAATTGTTTTTGTTCGTTATTCGACCGTTTTAAGCTTATTTAATTACTCATTTTACATCATTTACCTTTACAGATCATTATGATTGAGATATCGTTTTAGGAGTTATTTTGAGGTTGAAATAGAGAACAAAATTATTATAAACTGAAAGAAAACCTCTTTAGGCGAGTTTAGCAATTTTTGGTAGGGGAAAATCTTATGGGTTCGCGTCACCATGGACCATGGTCGCGTCATGGTAATGTTTTAACAGTAAGTAGGTATATCTGTAGCTACGAGTATGACGTGTTTCGTTTCTTATTGCTCGGAGTGCCGATAGATGTTCAAACCAGAATAATTATAATTATAATTAGCAAATTATGAAATTATTTTTTATTTATATTTTTTTTATTTTCTTGAAATTTTACAATTTTTTTTTAAAAAGAGCTGTTATTTCATAGTTTTAAGTTTTAACTTCTGTTGGCAGTCCCAATGAGAGCCTATAAAAATAGTTACATTTGTTTACATAATTATGTTGAAAATGTGGATTGGGCATTATTTAGTAATCGTAATTGTTTATTTATTTTTCTTCGATGGTGCCAGGTTACCATTTATCACTTCGAGTTACAGCAATAGCTTTATGTAAGCGGGCACGCCCTTTATGCCTGGAGGCTTTTATTTAGTTATTAAGTTCTGTTTTCCTACGTTTTTATGTTGTAATTTTTATCTGCTTGAGTACAGTTTTCATTGTATTGTTGGTATATTGGCGTGTGCTAGCTAACATATGGCAAGTAATTTAATCTAATGTTTTGTGTTTTGTAATGTTAATTACTTTGCATACGATTTGTATAGAATCAAGTTTATATAGGTAACTAAACAGGCAGGTGTGCTGCTGGGGAGTTTGTTCCGCCACTTCTTCTTCCCAGCTAAAGTACTAGGAAGTGGTGAAGGGCGGGCATTTTTAATTCAAATTCAAATTTATTTATTTGTACACACTATGTATAATGTTGGTACATTATGTAATAAAATAAAAATATTGTGTCACTACGTGCTGCCCTGCAAGGCGTACAAACATTTATTACACTGTAGGTAATGTCTTATGTAACTTTGACGTTCGAAAAGTGCTGATTCGCAGCCTAGTTTGAATAAATGACTTTGATTTTTGATTATTCTGTTATTTTATTTGTTTTTACAAACACCTATTTTCCTGTCCCTGTTTTGTGTTTCCTGTTATTAGACAAACAGATAGTGAAAAAGCATTGGAAAAAACATGAATATCAATTATCATTTCCTTAATAATTCTTTATCATGCACCGTTCATATTTTACAATTTGCTAAAAGGAAAACTGCAGGCAGCGTCCAGTAAATTCTGAAAAATAAAACATCCTATTCAAAACACTGTTTTACATAGTCTTTGTTGCGATTTTCCTTCATAATTTAGAGTGAGGTAGGTAGCACACAATATGAGCGACTTTTCGAGCGAAAGTCGAAGCAAAGTCGGTAAACATTAAGCCCAGGGGCTGCAGACTCGACATAGATAGCGATCGCTTTAGGACCGAATTCTGTCGCAAAGTCCTAATGATCCACGGTCAAAATTGCTTCACAAGATTGTGATTTTTTCGTGCTTGTCAAGCAATTTTGACTGTCTTTTTTTTTTTTTTTTGGGTGGGAAAGCTTCAAATAACTTCTCCCACTCTGGGCGGAGCGGGAGGGTGTGTCAGACTTACTGACTAAAACCCACCCGTATTCCTTCCTGTTGCCTGTGTTGCCAGGGGCCTCGGTGACCCATAAGTACCTTCCCACGACCCCGGCAGGCATCGGCCCTAGTGGACCCCTACTTTTGTGCTGACGACATCTCTTTGAGGCGCGCGTGGAATACGACGCGCCGTCGACCCGGGCCTGGTCCTTACCGGACGGTGAGCTACCCATTGCTCACCGTCCGCAAGCCCGCGCCTACGGTGGTCGGAAATCCGCCCGGGATTCCCGACGCCCTGGGCGTCTCCTGCGGCGGCTAGGGGCGAGAGGGCGCGAAACTTGCCTTTCCCTCAACCGTCCCGCCTCCTCCTTCGCGAGCATTACTGCTTCGCAGAAGGAGGTGACGGCTGCCCATGCCCTATCGCTCCGTACCATGGCCTGAACCAGGGCCGGATGCGAGAGGTCTCTGCCGCCGATCGCCTCCACGAGGACACGGCGGTGCTCTGCCCAAGCCGGGCAGATCTCCACCGTATGCTCCACCGTGTCCTCCGGGCGATCCACACAGTGGTGACACCCGGACGTTTCCTCCCGCCTTATCCGACACAGGAACCTCCCGAAGCTGCCGTATCCGGTGAGGACCTGCGTCAGGTGGAAGGAGAGCGCCTCTCCAGCCACTCCTCAAAGAGGGGACTTATCGCCGCAATCGTGGTGTGCCCAGCACTGGGTTGCGACAACCGTACTTTACTCATGACGCCATGAGATCCCGCCGGAGCTCCGTCCGCTGTGCCGCGATTTCTCGCGGCAGCGGACTTACGCCCCGGCGTTTCGCCTCCTCGCGCCACTCCCATACGTGCGCGAAGACTTTTGCCTCCAGATCCCATGGCGGCAAACCGGCAAGGAGGCTCGCTGCCTCACAGGAGACCGTGCGGTATCCCCGGACCATCCGGATGGCCATGACCCTTTGGGCCGCGCTCAACCGGCGGGCTGGCCGCAGCGCCAGAGAGCGTGTCCATACAGGAGCCCCGTAGGAGGCCATGGACTGCACGACCCCCGCGTAGAGCCTCCGGCAGGAGGCGTTTGGACCCCCTAGATTGGGCAGGAGCCGCTTCAATGCAGCGCCCGCCCGCTCCAGTTTGGGAGCCAAACGTCGGAAATGGTCCACGAAGTTCCACCGGCTGTCGAGGACGAGTCCCAGGTACTTCATCGTCGACTCGACGCCGATAGAAACACCTCCTACCGTTATTTGGGACCCCAAAGGTGGCGCGTTCCGAGGACCATGAAAACACATGGCCTCGGACTTGTGCAGGGCCACCTCGAGTCCCAATTGCCGGATCCTTTCGACGATTGTCGCAACCCCGCGTGCCGCTAATTCGGCCGCCGCCTGGTGCGACCTCCCCAATTTTGACTGTCTAAGGACCCCATTAGGACTTTGCGACCGAATTTATAAAGCGATCACTATCTATGTCGAGACTGCAGCCCCTGGTACGTACGGGCGATTTTGTTTTGATTGCACGCCGAGGGCTGAAAATCCAGTGTGCGGTAAATTCCGCCGCGATATTTTACGTCCGTGCGAACGTGGGCGAAGCATCGTCCAACCTATTGAACAGCAGCAGAAAAACTACATTTCACAGAGGAATCATGTTGTAAAATTAACCTTAAACGACATGATATCGTTGTTGTTGGAGAACAAGAAAAGAGCCATCGTTAAGGCGCTGACAAGACCCAATTGACCAAAATAGGCTTCGCTTAAGAAAAAAAATTGCCAAATCTGTATAGTTTGTGGTAGAGGATAAAATATATATTAAGTTTGAACATATTTCCCAGAATTTGGTTGTTACCAAAACACGTTTTGAAAACAAAATCTCGATACAAACTAACGTTAAACTAACCTCTTACTTTGAGTTCTAATCCAAAATATCTGTATCAAATATCAACATACGTTACGTATTTAATAAATAACAAAAACGTCTTATTTTAATGCAGAACTTGGTTGTTTTTTATTTTCGATTACTCAACTCAATTTTGAGTAAATGGATAATTACTTCATATTTTGCAATAAATTACAAGCTTTGTGTCATCGCGCTTCTCTTTCTTTTCTATGGAATTTGACAGTGACCGCGGTTTAGGTGCTGTCAGCGTCTTAACCATATCGATAAATGTTAAATAATGTCAAGAGCTCCGACAAAAAGTCTGTCGTCTGCAGCCTACCTTAGACGCATTCATAAATCAAGTTGAACGAATAGGTAGCCCTGATATCCACTTACAATAGCATTGTCATAGCCCATTAAGTATAAGTATTATTTAGCAAATGTATTGCAAAGCAATCTCTTTACAAGATTACGCGTTTGTATGAGAATTAAAGAGAAAATGGGACGTTGCTATACCGGCCTGTAATCTTTGCTAAGTGAATGATTTATACCCTTGCCTGTATTGTTAACTTTTCTTTCTGTTTTGCCTTTCAATGCAGGTTTTTTATTTCAAAAAGAAAAACCGGCCAAGTGCATGTCGGACCACGCACAATGAAGGGTTCCGTGGTGGGGATGAATTTATTCCAAAAACAAACTTAACATTGTAGTTGAAAAACATATTTTCCCATACATACGTCACGGTCAATTCTCCAACTGTAAATGTAAGTTGGTCGACTATTACTCGTTAACTTGTAAAGCCTACTTAGCTGTGGTAGTATATTTTTCATTTAACTGCGTTATGTATTGTATACTACTACCATGAATTTTTTCACAATAACAACCATTTAGCTGGCATTTTCGTTAGAATGAAGTGTCCCCCACTTGATTCTAAAGAAAAAATAGCACTTAAAGCTTAATATTACGTAAACGGATCCTCGGAACGAAAAATAGTTTGACAAACCCGCAATATTTTTGAACGGCCTATCTTACGATACTCCACACCATGGGATAGCCGAGATAAAAATATCATCCCCACTTTACGTGTACCCTACAATTTTTTTTCAAGATTTTATTTTACCACTTCGTCGGCGTGATTAATAAGGTACTTAATCCATGCCAAATTACAGCTTTCTAGTACTAAGAGTCTCTGAGCGAAACTATAAGGGTTCCTTGTTGACTAGGGAACCCTAAAAAAGGATCTTTTGAATGATTACATTTTGATTAAATGTAGAGTGCTTTGTGTTTGGTGGCTACCAATTTTTTTTATGGTTGAACAAGAAAATGCTACGCACTGATATATTTAGTAGTTATTATAATTTAGCTATTGGACAGAATTAACATCGTGATTTTCAGGTGTAAGAATCCTGCAAGGCCGCGAGATGCTACGTTTAAAAATAAATTGTTCGCTTATTAGCTTCTCTAGATTACTGATGCGACATTATCTAAAGTAAACTAATATTATAAAGAGGTCAAATTGTTTTTATGCTTATAAGAGGTAATCTTTGCAAGTACTGTTCCGATTGCCACAGGATTGTATGGTATATGTATAGCTGACTTCTACGCGGATAGAAGTCTAAAGCTGAAGCTAGTGTTTGTATAAAACAAAAGTTGTTGACCTAAAAAATAGTAAAAATCTCAACCCTAAAAATCTGAACATCAAAAGTCGTAGACAGACAAACCCCTACCTTACTCACACAAAGAAACTAGACGTAACTCGTTACATTTAAGACCTCTTTGTACAAAATAAACTCTAGTTTGTTAATTTGTTCAGGGCTTACAGCCGTCACGGACTAATCATGGCGGCGGCGCCGTATCGATGTCACCCGACTAGTGACGGGATAAGCCGTCAGGTTCATGGTCAACAAGGTTAATGAAAGTAAGCGGTGGACACTGGACGTGTATGGGCGGTAAAGTAATAGTGTCTGGACGGTACAGAACGTAAATTTAGGTAGAATGTGTGTTTGTAGAGGCCTTCGGATGCCCAGGTGGGTTAAAGTGATCCTACGCGTTGCGATTACTGGGGGCCAGCTTCATCTCTTTCCCAGACTGAAGTATAAACTAAAAAAATAAAGATTAAAATAATACTGTTTCATGAGGTGATAGTTTTGTTTTGTTTAAAATAATGTTATACGGTGAAGGAAAACATCGTAGGATAACCGGCATGTCCTAGAACCAAAAATTCGTAGACATGTGACATCTACCAACCCGCACTGGGCCCGCGTGGTGGATTACGGCCAACTCTGTCTCACTACGAGGAGGCCTGTGTTCCAGCACTGGGAACATTATAGGCTGATTAGGGTTAGGTATGGTAATGTTATTAGGTACAGGTACAGTAACGGACCTACATGGTGGAGTTACAGGTAGGTACTCTAAAGGGTGCTGTAACGATCAATTGCTTCACAATTCTAATACATAATTGATGTTAGCTTTACTTCAGAGAGCCTTTCTTTGGGGACACATAAAACCCTGTGATTGATCCCGAAATCAGGTCTGAAACGACTCTTTTGCCACTTCCGATTCGTGAATAAAATATGAATGGCGTTCATTGACATATATTTTAGAGCACGCAAATCTTTTTAAAGGTAAATTAGTTTTTACCCGACTGCCCCAGAAGGAGGGTAATGCTTTTCGAGAGTATGTATGTATGTATGTATGTATGTATGTATGTATGTATGTCTATTTCTTTGGCATGCTCTGTAGCCTAAACTGCTTGATTGATTTTACTATAAGAGGTGTCGTTAGATTGTCTTTATTGCAAGAGTGTCATTGGCTATATAATATTTATATATTGTGCAAATGCAAAAAAGGTAGGGTATGTTTTTTTTAAAATAAATTAGAACAGTATTGATATGAAATAGAAGCTAGTAATGAGTCAATTTCATATATTATATACTATACATATACCATATATAATAATAAAACTAAAAAGCTTAAAATAAAACAAATTATTTAGCAAACAAAAAACCCGACTGCAAAAACACATAATTGAAAAGAGAAAATCATTTGCAGTCGGGTTTTTGTTTTTATATACTTAATTTGTTTTTTTTACAAATATATAATTCTACTCGTCCATATCTTGGTTATGTAAGCACAGGATGAAAATAACTATATGTATATACTAGCGATGCGATGTATAGTATTCATATATATCAAATATTACAGGCAATGTTGTATGAATATACTAACTTTTGCTCACGGCTTCGCTCGCGTAGAGGTCGGAAATTGCTCCACGGGAACGAACAGCCAGGATACAAAGTAAATTATATTTTAGTTTTCTTACCTGGATTAGTTTGTTTTTGTAATTTTAGTTTTGCAGTCTCGAAGAGGCTAACTAGTTTAACTGTCGCCAGCGTCAACTTTTATTTAAAAATAACCAAAATGTTTTATATAATGGCGCCCAAGATACAGGCTGTGCCTTGTTTAGGACCAACGCTATCTCAATATTGTAATTGTAATGTTGAAATGAGGTTCTAAATTTATTTACGTGGCACATTTCATCCAAATCTGTTCAACCGTTTTTGCGTGATTGAGTAACCGTCATCCAAACATGCAAACTTTTACATCTATGATATTAGTAGGATACATGACGACATGTTAATAACATGCCACATCTCATAGATATAAAACATTCAGAATGGCTATTGCATCGTACAAAAACCAATGACACTATGACGATGACAAGTGGCGGGTTATATGTAATATTATTGCTCTTTCTTTACAACATGTAATAAAAATTGGACGATACTAGTATTATGTTTTCGTTTATGTTAGTAATAACGTTTTTATGTTAGCAAACTAGTGTTTATCGCTGTATTATTGTCTCTAAAATTATATATTTGGCCCAATTATTTAAGTACAAACATTATTTATTTGGCTTAGATTTGTTTCTATGTTATGTAACAATGAAAAATTTAGTATTTATAGTCTACAGGGTCAAAGAAAATTAAATCTGCAGACGTGATGGGTATAATATCTAAACACGATTGAAAAATTATTGAAAAAATTATGAGTTTTTTTGGGTTCTAGAACCGTTTGCAGTTACGTTACTTAAAGTATGAGAAAATTTGTTTTGTTTTGTTTTGTGATGTTTAGATATCGAAATCCATCACGTCTGCGTAGCTTACAAGTAAAAAAACTGATATTTCAACACTACTCTTTTTTTTGGGTGGGAAATCATCAAATAACTTCTCCCGCTCTGGGTGGATCGGGAGGGTGTGTCAGACTCTTACTGACTAAAACCCACCCGTATTCCTTCCGTTACCTGTGCTGCCAGGGGCCTCGGTAACCCTTTAGTACCCTCCCGCAACTCCGGCAGGCATCGGCCCTAGTGGGCCTCTACACTTGTGCTGACGACATCTCTTTCAGGCGCGAGTGGAATACAACGCACCGTCGACCCGGGCCTGGTCCTTCCCGGACGGTGAGCTACCCATTGCTCACCGTCCCGCCTTCTCCTTCGCGAGCATTACTGCTTCGCAGAAGGAGGTGACGGCTGCCCATGCCCTCTCGCTCCGTACCATGGCCTAAACCAGGGCCGGACGCGACAGATCACTGCCGCCGTTCGCCTCCAAGAGGACACCGGTGGTGCTGCCCAAGCCGGGCAGACCTCCACCGTATGCTCCACCGTGTCCTCCGGGCGATCCATGCAGTGGTGACACCCGGGCGTTTCCTCCTGCATTTCATTTCAACACTACTTGCGGTTTGGTTTTAACATGTTGAGATATCGATAACCATTACGACTGTGGAGTTTTGTTATAACATGTTGAGATATCGATACCCATTACGACTGTGGAGTTTCGCTAGCTAATTTAATTTGACCCTGTATATGGATGTCAAGGATTTTTAGTAATTATGAATGAGCCCTTTTTTCTCTCAATTTTATACGCTAATGTAGGTTTTAATTAAGTAATTAAGTAATAAACACTAATTAAGTGATTCATACTTACATACACGAAACCAAACAGTTTTAAAATTAACCAGATAATCGAATATTTAAGTAAAATAATAATTACTTCAACCTTATTAACGAGTCCCGTCCGTATGTACAGTCAAGTATACACTAACAAGACAAATTGGGAGAGCTGAACTATGTGCACATCAGAAGTTAATTAACTTACTACGATATGTTCAGGGCTTGATTATCAGGCTTTTAGGTTTAATTTATTTATTCTAAGCGGGTTGTACTGCCGGTAATCTATTGACATAGAAAAATATGTCAGAATGGCAGTTAAAAAAAAACAGTTCAGTAGAAAAAAAAAACACAATAAAACAAAATAAATAACGTCAGCCTCAGCCTCTGTCTACTAAAGCCATAAATATGATGGAACCGATATACATGCACTGCCGAAGGCCACATAAATTAGAATCAGAATTGCATTTGTCTTCAAGAATGCGCTATGGCTAAAGGAATTACATTTTGAACTTGATTCATACAACTTGCAGTTTGCACGGGACTTAAAGAACCTGAAACGATCCGTCTTTTATGGCTCCATACTTCCACTATTTCCTTTTCACTTTTCCCTTCAACTGTTCTGTAAAGATCTTTCAATTTTGCTAAAAATACACGACGCCTATGTACCTATTCAAAAGAATTTATAAAACCACATGAAAATATTTTGGACAGCACAAAAGCAACGCTTTATCTTAAAGAACCCTTTCTGGAAAAAAGTAAGGTTTTTGTTCATTGTAACAGATTTATATTTTCTCTTTGTAAGAGACGTTAACTCTGCTAGAGAAATTAAAAAATAACAATAACGATAGATATTTTCTGTTGGGTTGGAACACAAAGGTTCTCTCCCTGTAAATGTGTCCCGTTTTGCAGTGGGAATTTTAATTAAAATTAAACGAGTTTGAGGTTTCGGGTTTGTGTCACCCGCTTTGGAGTTAAGTAGTGTTTGACGGGTTAGGGATTTTTTCACATAAATCCTTTAAATTTATGAGCAATCTTTTTATTTTAACTCCATGTACGTTCGTGATTTTTAATAACCAAAATTGTTTTTAGGGTTGTATACCTCGAAAGGAAAAAACAGAACCTTTAGGATCACTCGTTTATCTGTCTGTCTGCCAGTCTGTCACAGCCGAGTGATCTGAATCTACTGGACCGATTAAGTTGAAATTTAGTACACATGAATTTTTGTGACCCAAACACGGATGTGTATTGTAAATAAATGATTTATATGTAAAGACGATGCCTCGGAAAACACGTTAAGCCGTTGGTCCTGGATTTTATTTGTTTATCTTTGACAGTCGTTACGGGTAATCAGAAGCCCGAAAGTCTGACAACCAGTCTTACTAAGGGGTATCGTGTTACCCAGTAATTCGGTTGTGGACGTCAGATAGGCAGTCGCAGGCATCCGCTTAGACTGGAAGCCGATCCTAACATAGTTAGAAAAAGTCTAGGCAGATGATGATCATGTGCAGACGATGTACCTAGAATAAACTTACTATACTACAAAATGTAGTCATGTGTCTGAATGCATTATGTAAAATGAGTAAATAGACATTTTAAATGCACACATCATTAGGATTTTCCAGATTACAGTCATTTACAAGATACAAATAATAAGAATTCTTTGTCCTATTTAATATAGGTACTAGCCATTCTTAAACCTTAACTAGAACTTACGAGTATTGTAACGTCTTTACTTGTCTGAATAATAAAGGACATTTTCCTCGTCGTTTTTGTACACAACAAACGTCTTAGACTGAGAGTTAGTCATTAGTACAAGGTTATATAGTTATTACATTCATATATTGTACCTACATCGCAGTAGCTTTGATGAATATGCTAGAACATAGGTAATTGTAATTCTAGACTTCTTACAAATTCGTGAAAGATGTTATAAGGGCTTAATGATTGTTTTATTTTCATGATAACACGTAATATAATATATAAAAATCTCGTGTCACGGTTTTTGTGGTCGCACTCCTTCGAAATGGCTCGACCGATCTTTATAAAATTTTCTATGTAAATTTGGTAGGTATGAGAATAGGTCGTAAAGTATATTTCATCCCGATATTCCCACGGGATCGAGACTTACGCGGGTAAAACTGCGGGGCGCAGCTAGTGTATGTATAGTTTCGTGGAAATGTTTTAGACTTCAGGTAGATACCCAACTAGTTTGACTGCCTCTTTGGTCTTGTGATCGCAAGCACTACTGCTGAGCATGAGGTTCTGGGTTCGATTCACGGGTTGGGCAAAGTGTTTAGAGATTTTTCTGTCAGGAATATCTCAGTAGCAGCCCGGAGTCTGGATTTGTGCACGGTTGATGGCAATCGGCTCGCCCCCTATTACATAATATGGGACTTAAACTTAACTGGCAAAATGTGGGTGTCTATGGGAAAAACTCTGCCTAACCCTTCGGGGATTACAGGCGGAATATTATGTTATGTTATGTAAACTAGTTTGATTCGGGAATTCCCATTTTGTGAATGATGACTTTTCGTTGTTAGCTGTTACCTAAACATCGTCTAAAGGCTCGTACAGACTTGTCGCGACGCGACACCCGCAGGCTTAGCATAACGCTTTGTATTTCTTCAACGAATAGACACGGCTCTTTCTATACAAAGTGACATTTCGTTTCTCTTTTTTTGACATCCCACCGAAGAAACATTCTACATTAAAAAGGACCTAGACAAAGATCGTTAGAAACGAAAGACAAGATAATAGATTGTAGCATGATTTCTACGGTGGGATGTCAAAAAAAGGAGAAACGAGATGTCACTTTGTATAGAAAGAGGCGTGTCTATTCTTCGAACTGCAGTAGAACTATTTCTATGAAACCTTCATGGAAACTGTTCTACCGGTGTCGCGTCGTGCGACAAGTCGCGGTAATTTGCATGAGCCTTTAAACAAGCATGGAAATAGAAATAAAACTTGCCATAGGTATTTACAAATGAAATCAGTACCTATTCATGAATAAGTAGAAGTCAGCCTTGTTGGTCTAGTGATCACAAGTGCTACTGCTGAGCATGAGGTCCTGGGTTTCGATTCCCGGGCCGGGCAAAGTGTTATTGTGTTTGTCTATCTGGATTTTTTTTTGTAACAGCCATGAGTCTGGATTATTGCCTATTTGATGGCAACAGGCTCGCTCCCTATCCCCTTAACCTATTGTCCACCACGTCAAAAAAGCAAAAACGTGCCCTCGTCGCCAAGCTACAAATTATTCCTTAAAATCTGTCGTGTAGTCATGACCGTGTCATGCTGGGCACATTTTGGTCTGTCATATATACATGACTGTGGCGGAAGGTTAAACAACTGGCGAAATGTGGGTGTACTACAGGTATATCTCTATCAGGTATAGCCTAACGAACTTTTGGGGAATAAAAGAAAATAAAGAAAGAAAAGAAAATATTCTGCACAAACAAAATGCACATCACAAAAAAATACATAGTATACACACATACAAAATAGCTAAAAGCCTCGTATTCAAATCATAACAGTTTGACAATATTGTCCATTGTTTGATGTCAGGGCCAGGGACCAAAGACAAATTATATTGCGTAAATTTACTCTGTGTTGCGACACTGGCAGATGACAACATACAAACAATCAAAACAAAAACAGAATGCCGATTGCAGATTGTGAAAATAACTACTTTTGTTACAAACAAACAACTATAACAAGACCAATTAAACAGTGCGTCGCATCTGTGCAAGGAAAGGTCGTTGCTCAGCGAAATGCTGTGACTTCGGACAAACGTATCGTCAACAGCGCTGATTTTAATTTACTTGGTTTGTCGGTAGAAAAATAATACAAATATTTAAAATGGCAACACTCCGTGTGTTGCCATTTTAAATATTTGTATTATTTTTCTTATTCTTTTTCTTAATGCAATCTCACTGTGTGTTGCACCGGTCGACTTCATCACGTCAAAGCCGGCTATCGCTGAAAACCAGTGCTGTAGCTCTGTCTCGCATAGGGTCGCAGCATTATGCTGAGCGATGGCCGTTTTGCGTGGATGTGACGCATATTTTCCCCCAAATTGTTTCTTTTTTGTATTTGTGCTCCTTCTTTGCGTCATGTTTACCGCAAATAAACGTATTTTCTTTCTTTTCTTTACTAGGCGCGAAGATACGTTATGTGTGTAGTACCCAGGATCTCACACTTAAGAGAATAACGAGATATTCTTTTGAATCCAATATTTTCTACCACACTTCACTTGAACTGGACTACTAACAAGCTTTTAATGAAAATGAAAAAGTAATTATAGTTTCATACAAACTTACGAGCAATTAATTCACGCCTGGTCCGCACTTGCCTAATGGAAATGCATTCAAATTGAAGTTTTTAGAGCTATTCAAAAACACGGTATTTCTATAACTCAACTGAGTTTTTGTTAGCAAACTGATCCGTGGACTTTACGGAGGATTTTAATGAAATTCGAGACCGTGTCGGGTCCCGTTCAGTGTCGTTTCAAAATTATTAAACTAAGTTAAGGTTTAAGTTGAAACTTGTGCGATGTTACATTTTAAAAAGTTGTATGAAAAATGATTCTGTTGTACGGATAGATTTAAAGTTGAAAAAATTTGCTCATGTTTGTTTGATGTTAGGTTCTGTGTGAGGAAATTTTTGTGTTACAGAAGTACGTTGTATGTACCTACATCTTAATTATTGAGAGTACCTACGCGTGCTCACATTAATAATATAATGTATGTATATCACCGAATGATTATGAACATCATTAGTTTATATTCTATCTAGCGAGATTATAACCTATATTTGTGAAAATTGTGAAGTGCAACAAACCATTAAAATTTACAACTTAACGCATATTTTTTTGATAGTTTATAATCTATCCATGGCAAACCGACAAATTGTGACTTGGTAACTAACTTGAATGCGACGAACGCACCTTGCGAGCGAACCATACTAAATAGTCAAGTAACTGCCACCAACTTGGAAGAAGCGCTCGCTCGGCTCACTCGCTGTTGATCACAGTTCTAACCTAACCTAACCCACTTGGTCGGGATAAATGATACATTATTTTATTTCTGAACTTTTTATGGACGCCGAGGAAGTAGTGGCTGTGTTTCAAAATGCCGTCGAAGAGACCCCTAAGGGTAAAGTGCTTTTCTCAATGGTTCCATCGGATGCAGCGATGTATTGATGTAAATGGACACAATTTTAAAAATATGTAATACAACTAATAACTTGCTAGTTTGTTCAGTTTTTGATTTTCTAAGAACTTTCAGTGGCACAATTGACACTGAAACTTTGTTTGTGTTCACAATTGTTCGATAGGTTATTCGCTACCTACATAATCAGCCTATAATGTTCCCACTGCTAGGACACAGGCCTCCTCTCTGTGAGAGAGAGTGGGGCCGTAATCCAATGCGGGTTGGTAGATATCACATGTCTTCGATTTTTTGGTTCTAGGACATGCCGGTTTCCTGACGATGTTTTCCTTCACCGTTTTGAGAGCAGTGGTGATGAAATTATTTACACAAAGTAAAGCGCCTGTCTGGGTTTGAACCTACGACCTACAACTCGTAAGTCAGTAAAGTTATTCGCTAGATACATTATAAACTAACGGTTTTGGATGGTATCAAATAACTTCTCCCACTCTGGGCGGAGTGGGAGGGTGTGTCAGACTCTTACTGACTAAAAACCCCCGTGTTGCTTCCGATGCCTGTGTTGCCAGGGGCCTCGGTAACCCTTCCGTACATTTCCACTACCCCGGCCGGTTTCGGCCCTAGTGGACCCCTACACTTGTGCTCATCACTTTGTCGCTCTTGTGTTTGAGGCCTGATTTTAAGGAATAAATACCTTAATCATTAAACTAAGCAGCATACCACAGAAGCCATGCCATTACACGGAGATCAGTATCCTTAATCAGGCACTTATTCTCACTTTTACGATTCACATCAAGGGATCCTAAACTGACAGATTGATTCGCTCTCGTAAGTGTTACCATTCCGTTTTATTCTCGTCAAATTACCCGAAAGTTCGTTTCTATTCTTGGTTCCATAGATCTAGGTATTAGTATTAAACTATCTATATATTTGTAAGTACCTTAGGTACCTGCCATATTATTTAGATGAATGTATCCTACTAATATTATAAATGCGAAAGTTTGTAAGAATGGATGGCTGGATGTTTGTTACTCTTTCACGCAAAAAGTACTGAACGGATTTGGATGAAATTTGGCACACAGATAGTTTATAACCAGGAATAACACATAGGATCCTTTTTATCCCGATATACTCACGGGGTCAAAACTTATGCGGGTGAAACAGCGGGACGCATCTAGTTATTTTATAACAGCAGGGTTCTGACAGTGAGAGGCTTAAATAAGAGGAGATTTGTCTTAAGCATGTGGTAAGAGAAGTTTTTCGGTCTCGTCATATGATTTCTCAATTAGCCATTCTTTAACTGTGCTTTTACATTGGTGATAATTTAAACTGTGTATATGGAGAAATTTATTGATTTTATTATATAGAATATAGCTGAGGTAAGTGAATTGGTGTTTTGCAAATGTGGTTTTGTGTCTAACTGGTGGGAGGGCAATGTCTGCGCGACGTTTAGTACTTACTGCGAACGGCAGCCGATGTTTCCTTAATACACATTGTAGCACATTTAAGTATTTTCACACACAAACACTCATACGCCCCCCCCCCCCCCACTTTCACACTTACTCACACATCCACTATTCTACACCTACCAGACACATTCACACCATACACAAACCGCACCCTCACATTACTTACACATACACAACATACCTACTACACCTACCACGACCAATTCACTCTCACTCAAACACTTAGTTTTATTATTTATTTGTACTTTTTCTTCTTTCTATACTCATAAATAATAATTATATTGTTACGCTAACCACGTTACTGGTGAAAACATTTTATTGTAACTTTTGATCAACTATCTACCCTTAAGCAATTACTGGTCCCCAAGTCACAGGCTATAAACCTAGTTTGGGTGCCAGGAGATAATACTTAATGCACTTTATGTTGTATCATATTACTGTACTTGTAACCTTGTAATAATTTTACTGGAAATAAACATTATTATTATTCGCGAAATAAAAGATAATTTATTTCGCTATTTACACATTATAATTTTATTTTTAAATATTAGGATATAAAAAATATATAGAAACATTTAAAAATATAAAAAAAATGGTAGCCCACCGGTATCGGGAACAGGGTCCAAGCTACCGGCGGTCAGGGCTCCAGAGAGAGGAACCTCCTGACAATGCGAGCCGTGTCCAGAAGTACCGCTTTCTGAATCAAGCCCTTAATCCAACCATCCAACGTGAGCCTCTTTAGGTGTTGGTCGAGGCTCTTGGCAATTAAGCCATTGGCTGATACGACTATCGGCACAATGATTGCTGAATCCACATCCCACATGTCGACAACCTCGCGAGCCAAGTCAAGATACTTGATCTGTTTATCTTTCTCGGCTTCACGAGATTCCCGTCATGAGGGACTGTTATGTCAACAATCATTGCGCGCCTCTCTGTTCGATCCACCACCACTATATCAGGCTTATTGGCAACAATAGTCCTGTCAGTGATGATGGATCGATCCCAGTACAATGTGATATTTCCATTGTCGAGAACTGGGTCAGGCACATACCTGTAGTACTGTAGTAGTGTACTTCAGATTCTACAAGGCTGTATTTCAGAGCAAGTTGCTGATGGATAATCCTGGCTACAAGGTTGTGTCTATGCAAATACTCTTCGTTAGCTAGACGAGAACACCCGGAGATAATGTGTCGGATTGATTCTCCCGGACGGTGGCATGCCCGACACACGTCAACCGTGCCGTCCTTCACAATAAATCTCCGGTAATTCTTCGTCATGATAACTTCGTCAATAATTGCACAGACAAAACCTTCGGTTTCCCCAAAGAGGTCACCGAAACGTAGCCAGGCTACGGACGCTTGGAAATCTACATCGGGTTCATGTAGGGCCCCGAAAAAGCGTCCGTGAAGTTCTTTACTCTGCCGTACCTCCCTGCGATCGTTAGTGTCAAGCACTACAAGCTTGCGCCAGTTCTCTTTAGTCAAGGAGAGTGGGGTGAGGCCCTTGTCCACCGTGACCACATTTCAATGCATCCCCACGTCGGCTTCTAGGAAATATTCCCTGAGACTGCATACCTCGCGATTGTGGAGGGTCTTAGCGTTTAAAAAGCCTTGACCTCCGCACTTTCGCGGGATATACAGTCTCATTACCGACGACCGTGGGTGAAGCATTCGACATGCAGTCAGCAGCGTACGGACCCTCCTATCCAGGGCGTCAAGTTCAGTCTGAGTTCATTTGAGTATGCCGAAAGAGTACATCAAAACGGGCATGACCCAACCGTTGAAGGCGCGCACTTTGTTTCCGCCTGATAGAAGACTATTAAATACTTTCTTCAGGCGGTCAAAAAAGTGCTCCTTCAACGATTGCTTCATGTCAGTAACATTCATGCCCAACGCTTCCGACATACCCAAATACTTGTAGGTTTCGGATGCGGAGAGGGCTCTAAGGTTTATGGAATGCGAGAGTTGGTTTCCCACGGATTCCACAATCTTCCCTCGCTTTACATGCATGACCGCACATTTATCCACTCCAAATTACATCCTGATGGCGCTACTGAAAGTTTCAGTTATTTTCAGTAGCTCCATCAGTTGCAAATTATTAGAAGCAAAGAGTTTTAGGTCATCCATGTAGAGGAGGTGAGATATAACCTGACCACCTCTCCTCAACCGATAGCTTAGACCTGAATCCTCCAGCAGTGTGCTTAGAGGATTCAAGGCTAAGCAGAACCAAAGCGGACTCAAACTATCGCCCTGAAATATGCCTCGCTCAATCCTTATCGGCTCGCTATTCCTCTGGATATTTCGACATCCTGGATAGCGAAGGACCGTCCTCCATTGCCCCATACATGACATCAGGAAGGTGTGCGCACCTTCCTGATGCATCTACTTTATATAACTTCAGCACCCTCATGAGCCATGTATGTGGCACCGAGTCATAGGCCTTCTTATAATCTCGGCCTATAATTTTTGGGTTCCGCGGTGCTACCTGATTTATGGAGCAGGTGGGTAACTCCTGTCGTTAGAAATTGGGGTAGCAAACTAGACTCCAAAGCAGTCTGGTACTGAGCCGCCAAGCGAACGTGCGACCTTAGAAACCATTTGAGCCAGAAATTGTGCAGCTCGTCCGGCCCTGGGGACTTCCAGTTAGGTAACGGACGGACTGCACGCGCTACATCTTGGGGGCAGATAGTAATAGCCCCCATTTCTGGTATTGGATCGCAGGCTCGCTCGACTTCTCGAGCCCAATCACCTTCTGTGTGACTGACAGGTACCGACCAGATACTGCGCCAGAAAGAAAACATTGCATCATCATCCGGCAGGCGCGTGTCAGTCACACCTTGGTCTGGTCGCTCCCAACCCCTATAAACCCACCTTTCACCGCTCTGGAAGGTGCGATTCTGAGTGTATCGTTCTACTCGCCGCTTATACCTACGAATACGGTTCGCCCATGCATATATTTTCTGCTTCAGGAAGTCGATGCGCTCTGTGACACGGGAAAAATAGTCCTGAGGGCTGATATCAGTCCCTGAGAACGATCGCTTCACAAAGCGCATCACTCTAGGGCGAGTATTGCCCTCCCTAAAGCAGATTAGTTTGCCGATAAGCACTCTGGCCTCACCAATACGACGCTCAATTCTGCACTGCCAAACTGGTACGGTTGGTTTCGGTCGTGTAGCTCTAGAATCATTAGCAAATTTAACGTGAGCTACACGACATACCGCTACAGCCGCGCAGTACAGAATCGAATGAGTATCAGTGAGGTCTTCGCAGTCATCAAAATAGTTTGACAACTGCGAATCCAGAACTGCCACCAGCGCCCTATTTTTCTTATGCATGGGCAAACGAGGTAAGCGTGGTCTAAGTTCGGGCGACATAAACCGATATTCTCGAATCGCATCTTCCACTGGGTACTTACGTTTGTAGCCCTGTCATCAATCCCCTCGTCAGCTTGATTTCGGTTGAACTGAGGTAAAATTACAACAATCTGCGACGGGGGGGGGGGGGGGGGGCGATGACATGGCTACTCTGCATTTCACTTCCCAGGCGATCAAGTACAGTGTCATCTAACATATGATTACGCTGGATGACCCGCACCTGATCCGACAATCGTTGTGCCGAAACGTTGACAGTTGGCTCAAGCACCTGAAAAAGAGAGAGCATCCGAACACGGTACGCGGTCAGATTGTTGCCCCCCTCTGTAGCCCCATAGTATGAGCGCATGACGTTCTCATTGATGGATTGTGTCCATCGCATGCGCTGTACACTTCCGCCGGGAGCTGGGACCCTATCAAAGGCCGGTGGGCCTCGAGATCCTAAGCCGTCCGGCGGCCGGTGTCCTCCCCGTCGACGAACAGGTGGTGGCGTCGTGGGCGGAGAGAAATTCTCGTCGCTCGAGCTCGACGCAACTGCCGCGGCCGGTGTCGTCACAGCACTCACAGTAGGGCTGGGTACCTGGGTAGGCTGGGTGGTGAGGCGGAGCTGAGCGAAGAGTCCGGAGGTGGTGGGCGTGCTCTACGTGCAGCAGCTGATCTTGTCAACATTCTTCCAATTTTCCAGATTTTCTGTACAGTCTATTGTTGTTTTATCGGAGGTGACATCTGTCATGTCACCTTCGATTCGGCAGTTCTATCTTAATTTTATTACATTTTGTTGTATATTGGTCTCTTTTTATATATTTTTTGTGGTTTTCCCGTTCTTGGTTTTATATAAATTGAAAAACTATTGTAAAATGCGACTAAATTAATATATATATATTAAAATTTGGAAAACGAGACGTTCTGTTGACTTGGTGTTGCCAGCTTATTATTATTATTATTATAATTGAATATTATCGTCAGACGAGTATGCTTTTAAATATGAAATCTTTATCTTTTTGTGCCATTTCTAAATTCGACGTCACACCACTTCTTGATTCCAAGTATTCGTGGGAAAGTCCGGAAGGGATACCG
Organism: Atethmia centrago; assembly: GCA_905333075.3. Taxonomy (NCBI): domain Eukaryota; kingdom Metazoa; phylum Arthropoda; class Insecta; order Lepidoptera; family Noctuidae; genus Atethmia; species Atethmia centrago. The sequence continues at coordinate 20,772,117 of HG995373.1, read as the reverse complement.
AGGCAACACAGGCAACGGAAGGAACATGGGTGGGTTTTAGTCAGTAAGAGTCTGACACACCCTCCCGCTCCGCCCAGAGCGGGAGAAGTTATTTGATAATTTCCCACCAAAAAAAAAACGAAAAAAAGTATTGCTTATTACCTACACATACAAGGAAGTACCAATGATTACATTTTGATGTTTTGACGACGAGACAGCAATCTTATAAATTATTGCTTGCCATATTTTTACCATATGACATCAAACGCTAATAAGAATATTTCCTGGTACCTATCAGATACTTATTGCTTTGTGCACGTACGCAGAATATCATAATGATACATCTACCAAGAATACCTATGACAAACCTAACAAATCCCAGCATTTACGGCTGGCAATAAAGCGAACTGTTCTAAAGATTGCACACGATTTAGACTTGATTTAGATTGAGAACTATTGAGTGAAATGCGAGTCCCAGTTAAATGTGAGGTAGGTATGAGGAGGCCATTGTAAGCCCGGTAACGGAGGCATCCGACCAAATTGTGCCGAATGTGGAGATAAGTGAAATTTATGTGTAATGATATCGACTCCTGGCCTTTATATCAGTATGTTTGCTTCGATGGCGCGACTAGATACGCCCTAATTTATGGAGGTTGACAATTTGTATTAAATTGACCAGATAATGTGAGAGTATATCATGTCAGTGTTGCTGTATTGCTGTACACTAGTTATTGGTTACGGGTTAATTAGAATTTCAAATAGGTAGCTCTATTGTATGGATTTTATCGGCTATTGCTGGTTGTCATAAATATCTTGTTTTAATAGTGCATAATGTATCGCGGTACTGTTGTTGTGTTTTATGTAAAGCTTTGCTAAATAGGTCAGTTTGATTTTACATAATTACATTACCTACTTAATCATCGCTGAAATGGTATTACGCAACACTGCCTAATCTTTATTACCGCTTAACAAAATTTTCAAAAAAAGCTTTACTGATATCATCCTAAACTAATTTTTTTGAACAAAAAAACAGCACAAGAGATTAAAAACGTAAATTGAAGAATATAATAATATCTGTGGAGTCGAATGAGTTTGGCGTGCAGCCAGCAATTACGACAGCAACCCTACAGAACGAACTTACGCAATACTAAGTTTGTGCGAAACACAAATAAATGAACTTCACCCTATACAGGAGGAGCTATTCCTGTCTCCCTTGTGTGAATTAAATGGTCGTTAATCCGTGTTCCAACCACCTGCTACACTTTGTAAATCTCGCTAATTATTATTCCAAGTCTTGTTTCTTAAACAGTGTTAATACGCAACACAGTGTTTATTAATATAAATAAAATTACGTTTATAATCAACCCAAATCTACGTAGTTTTAAGAGCTTTTCGTATATGAGAATTTATTCGTGTAAGAACATGCCATGTAAATCTAAATAATAAAACTATTATTTAAAACCTAGTTAGTCTACAAGGAAAATTAATTTCACTTCTATTTCGGCTATAGCCCGGGGTTTGGAATTGTGCCCAAAAAGGGGCGATGTACTCTACACCTATCTCATGAAGTTTAATACTGTCATCAGCGAGCGATTGGTGTAAGATAATGTCTACATACTCTTTAGTGGAAAATTAGTGTAATAATTCTGATGAGCTACAACTTGTTCGTTTAACATGCATTTGAGACTTGCACGTGCAAGGTTGATTGTCGGACTGGTCCACACATTCACGGTGGCTCAGTGCGCTATGGAGCGGGCTATGCTGTTATTCGGAAGCGACCCGGAGTTACCGACATAGCCTGCAGAGTAAGCAAGTGGTAGTGGGCTGGCCATGTTTGTCGAAGGACCGATGGCCAGTGGAGCAGACCTGGAGTGGAGACCGCATATTGGCAAGCGTAGTGTGGGATGTAGATGGACCGACGACCTTAAAGGTGCAGTTCCAAGGTGGACCGCAGGCCGCAAAGTGCAGCTGCAGGCTGCAAGCGACACTACTGGTTTCTATGCATCTCTATGAAATTGATTCCAAGCGCGGCAACACTGCGGCCCGCAGCCGCGCCGTGCAGCGATCGCAGTCTGCAGCACCAGTGGTGTCGCGAACCGCAGAGAGTTCACATGTGTCACGCACAAAAATGTCAACTTTTTCGGAAGATGATGAAGAGAAATTGATTAACTATGTTGCTGGTCATCCAGTCAAAATAGAATAGCTTCCTTCTTTGGTTCGACTTTTATAAAAAAAGATCTGGTGTATTTCTTTTTTTTTCTGACATAAAGTAACAACAAGTCATCATATTCCGCTTCTAACAAAAGACACACCTATCTCCAGCAGTGGACTGTTATAGGCTGAGTTGATTGACTGATTGATTGACGCGCAAGGATTACCTAGACGCATAACTTAGTGTGCCTACATAAGATTTGAAATGGCCGTCATGGAAACAAAGTGGTTTTCGGTCACGTTATTGGTATCAACTGAAAGAAGGTACACATTGTTTGGAACTACTGCAAGGAGAGAAGAAATGCTTCGCATTCGTCTGTACTCCTAGTGCATGTTAAGTGAACTTGAATTCCTTAGCGTCACGGTCTACTACACCTCTTGTCTTACCATTAAGAACAAAAAGTAAAAAAATTAGGAAAAAAAATGGTTATTTATTTTTACTAATATTTAAAAAAGACCGGAGAACTCACGTGCGAGTTGAACTCGCGTGGTGATGGTTCCGTACAATGAATATGTAATCTACCATGTTTTTTTATGCCAATAACAAACTTAGCATTGTAGTTAAAAAACATGTTCTCCCATACATTCCAACTGCAAATGTAAGTTTGTACGCACAATATTGCGAGATTCACCAAGTTATTTTAACTCCATAAACTTCTTTAAATAAGTTTTCCTTTAATCTATAAGTAAAGAACTTATACTGTATTAAAAAAAAAAATAGGCTCAGTAGTTTCGGCATTTTCATCTATTATTTAAAATACTTTTAAAAAACGATTGAGACCCTCACAAGAATCCCTTTAATTAAATATGTCACACGTTACAGTTTGCAAATATATTTTTTTTTTATTTTGCCCCCCAAAAGTGACCCTAATACATACATTTTTTTTTATTTCGTCCCCAAAAGTGACCCTCATAGTTCATTTATTACGTTACACGTTAACTTAATCGGTCTAGTAGATTCGGAGCAAATCGGTAGTGACAGACGGACAGACAGACATACACACAAATGATCCAAAAGGGTTCCGGTTTTTTTCTTTTGAGGTACGGAACCCTAAAAAATCTTCAATTCAATGTATTTACAGCCTAATTACCACATATTTTAGACCTTCAACGTAATTAAACATAATATAATATTGTTATCACACGCTGGTTCAAGCCCATCCGTCGGGCAACACCGTCGTAATGCGGTGTCTCGGTTAAGCCACTTGTATTCATTTATGGCCAAATGGCCTCATTACAGCATAGAGCGAAGTGCTGTACGCCATTACACCTTAAAACGAACATTACTCTTGGTTTCGCCTTCACTCCAAACTTTTACTTTGGTACAACGTGGTAATTCGAATTTATTTTTTAATTTTTGTATCTTTCTTGAGTTATTTATCTTTTTGGGGGTTAATCCGTAAGGCGTGTCTAGTTTTAGTAGATAAAATTCGGTAATTTAATGGTAATCGAAAAGTATTTTTTTTTATGGAGACAACTTGATTACTGCCTCATTGGTCTAGTGGTCGCAAGCGCTACTGCTGAGCATGAGGTCCTGGGTTCGATTCCCGGGTTGGGCAAAGTGTTATTGGGTTTTTCTATCTGGAATTTCTCAGTAGCAACCCGGAGTCTGGATTTGTGCCCGCTTGATGGCAAGGGGCTCACCCTCTATTTTTGGGACTTAAATATAAATGGCGAAATATGGGTGTACTACAGGTACACCTCTGCCCAACCCTTCGGGGAAACAAGGCACATGTTATGTATGTGTATGTGTACAGGTTGATTTAATTAAAATAATTGTGCATTTTCGTATTAACCCAGTTATTATTGAGAGAATTACGAGTAAGTTCTAACAGATTCAGACAACTTATACGAGCTAGCTTCAGTATAACAAAGACCCCGAGATCATCTTATGACTAAATAAACGTAGTTACTGAAAATAATCTTACTTTTAGAGCTTTGTAGTGGACACGGTGGAGCAACCGGTGGAGGTCTGCCCGGCTTGGGCAGAGCACCGCCTTGTCCTCGTGGAGGCGATTGGCGGCAGAGATCTCTCGCGTTGCCCTGTTGCCCTCCGTGTGGCCTGTTCAGGCCACATGGAAAAAAAGGATGTCTTAAATTAAGACAATATCAAAAGGATATTGTCTTAATTTAAGATATTTTTTTCCAAGGTCAGGTCAAGACAAATATTGATTCATATATGGGGAAAACAATATATTCTTGAATGAAATTAAATTTTGTCTTAGTTTTATTGTCTTCTTCGAAGACATTATACTTAAATGAAGAATAGTTTAATTTTAAGAATATTATTTCTCTCTTAGAATATTTTCTTCAATTAAGATTATTATAGTCTTGAATCAAAAATATTTGCTTAAGCCAAGAATAAAAACCAAGTATTTATAATTCTTAATTTGAGTAAACAGTTTTTCTTGGACTGAGTTCATTTACTTACGTTAAGAAAATATTTACTTGGATTGAAACAATTTTTCTGAGAATATTGATATTTTTCGCTGAAGAGATCCTTTTTTTCCGTGCATGGTACGGAGTGAGAGGGCATGGGCAGCCGTCACCTCCTTCTGCGAAGCAGTAATGCTCGCGAAGGAGGAGGCGGGACGGTTGAGGGAAATGCAAATTTCGCGACCTCTCGCCCCTAGCCGCCGCAGGAGACGCCCTGGGCATTGGGAATCCCGGGCGGATTTCCGGCCACCGTAGGCGCGAGCTTGCGGACGGTGAGCAATGAGTAGCTCACCGTCCGGTAAGGACCCGGGCCTGGGCCCGGGTTGACGGCGCGTTGTGTTCCACGCGCGCCTCAAAGAGATGTCGTCAGCACAAGTGTAGGGGTCCACTAGGGCCGATACCTGCCGGGGTCGCGGGAAAGTTCGAAAGGGTTACCGAGGCCCCTGGCAACACAGGCAACGGAAGGAACACGGGTGGGTTTTAGTCAGTAAGAGTCTGACACACCATCCCGCTCCACCCACAGCGGGAGAACTTATTTGATGATTTCCCACCCTAAAAAAAAAGGGCTTTGTAGTCAATTAGGAACCTTTATAGTTTCGCCATGTCCGTCTGTCTGTCTGTCCGTGGCTTAGCCCAGAAACTCTTAGTACTAGAAAGCTGTAATTTGTTATGGGTATACATATTAATCACGCCGACAAAGTGGAAAAATCTTGAAAAAATATTGTGGGTCTATGAAAACCATTTTTTTGTTTCAGGGATCCATTTGCGTAATATTAAGCTTTAAAGTGCTAATTTTTAGAGTTAAGTGCAAGCTAAATGGTTGTTTTTGGATGTGTGAAAAAATCATTTTAGTAGTATATTTAACGAAGTTAAAAGGAAAACAAGCTACAGCTAAGCAACAGCTAAGTAGGCTTTACTAGTTAACGAGTAATAGTCGACCAATTTACATTTGCAGGTGGAGAATTGACCATGACGTATATCGATGTACGGGAGAACATGTTAATCAACTAAAAAGTTTGTTTTTGGGATAAATTCATCCCAAGTACGGAACCCTTCATTGTACGTGGTCCGACGTGCATTTGGCCGGTTTTTCAGAAATGTCCTAGATGTCTAGTAGTGGAATCCAAAACTGGAATATAACCAATTTTCTCGCATCAGATGGCAGCTGCTCCAATATGCGCAATACATAAAAAGCCAAAATTCAAAATAGCATAGACACAAGGAACATTGTATTGTATGCGCTAACTAACGACCGCTCCGAAGCAGAGTGCCGCAAGAATAAAGGGGTTATCTCGTTCAATCCATATCAGAATAACAATGTTCCCAAAACTTCTCGTACAATTTAATAATAACGTTAAGAAAACTTCACATTTCTTCATCTGAAACTTTAATGGTTATTTCCTTCGAACGTTTCAGTTTGAAGTTGGTGCCCGTTCCATTAAGGTACATTTTCAATTCTCATTTGGATGTTTTGGTGTAAGTGAAAGCAGAAACTATGAGAATCATCTCCTTTTATAGAAAGATCCTAGTTGACTAGTAGTGTACTACAAAACCGAAGTAAACTGCAAGTGGATTATATCACCAACTTACTGGCGTCAGCTGGTAGATGCTCCATTATGCGCAATATAAAGCCAAAATTCGCAAAAGCAGAGACATGGCACATTGTATCGTATGCGCTTACTAACGATGGTTCCAAATAAACAAGAAACAAAGGGGGTAAGTATCTCGTTCAATCCATATCAGAATAACCATGTTCCCAAAACTTCTGGTACAACAACGTTAAGAAAACTTCACATTTCTTTAACTTGAATGGTTATATCCTTCGAAAGTTTCAGTTTTAAGTAGTGCCCGTTGTGTCCAATCGAAAGAAACCCATTAAAGCACATTTTTAATTCTCATTTGGATGTTTTCGTGTAGCTGTAATCAGAAACTATGAAAAACCGAATTGGACTGCAAGTACATAAACATCACAACAGTTAGGTAGGTATGTGCAGTATGAAACTAAAATTCACAAAAGCATAGACACAAAGAACATTGTATCAGATAAGCTAACTAACGACCGCTCCCAAGCAGAGTGCCGAAAGAAAAAAAGGGGGTATCTCGTTCAATCCATATCAGAATAACAATGTTCCCAAAACTTCTCGAACAACTCAATAACAACGCTAAGAAAACTTCACATTTCTTCATCTGAAACTTTAATGGTTATTTCCTTCGAACGTATCAGTTTGAAGTTGGTGCCCGTTGTGCCCAATGAAAAGAAACCCATTAAGGCACATTTTAAATTCTCATTTGGATGTTTTGGTGTAGCTGAGAGGTGTAGCCGCCTCACTGATTATGCTAACGATAATGTGATACTACTGAATTAAGCTGTCGCGGGCCGCAAGTGTTATGGGGGTATAAATAAGGTATATTGTCTTTTAGGTTGTGTCTTCTCAAGTTATGAGGATAATAAGCTGGATTTTGTGAATAAAGAGTGGGTATTAAATGTGCAAACTTCAGTGCATGTTATTGATACTATTTTAATTCTCTAAGTATGATACCATTACTCATCGCTTTTGTGAAGTTTCAAACATCAACAATTTTATTAATGAATACCTTGTGTCATGATTGCCAAATATGAATAAGACATGTAGTGCCATAAACACTAAATATACAATTGAAAGTATGTTTTGTATCAGGGAGTAGTCATGAGATTTAAAAGTATCTCTTTTGACAGTAACCGTAAAAGTACTGGTGTTTAGGGTTCCGTAGTAAATAAGAACCCTTATAGTTTCGCCATGTCCGTCTGTCTGTCTGTCTGTCTGTCAGCGCTGTAGTTCAGACAAGCTTAGTACTAGAAAGCTGTAATTTGGCATAGGTATCAGGGGCGTGCCGTCCATAGAGGCAATTAGGCCTAGCCTACCCTACCAACAACGCCAAATGCATTTATTTTAACTATGTAATACAATAATACAAAATATTAAAAAAAGTTTAACTCCTGTTATAACACTTATAGCAACTTGTCGCGCCCGCCGTGTAAAGTAACGCACAGTTCGACGGAGCTCGGTACACACTATTTATTAGGCAGGCACTCGGCTTGCCTAAATCCCATCATCATCCCTAAAGCACTAGGAAGTGCCGAAGGGCGGGCATTTTTGGGGGACGGTCTTATGTAACTTTGACGTTCGAAAAGTGCTGATTCTCAGCCTAGTTTGAATAAATGACTTTTGATTATTGATTTTGATTTCCCATTGATAAATTCAATGTTTTTTTTTTCAAATTGTATTAATCAATAATGACTACTTTGAGGGTCATCATATGTAGAGCGGCGCTGTGATGTTGCGCGAATAAGTTTTCTTTTTTTTTTTTTGGTGTTCGTATGCGTGGCCTGGCCGTGGAGAACCACTGCACGCCACTGATAGGTATACATATTGTAAGCGATCCCCACGTTTAATAAATAATTGAAGGTAGAAATATGTTGTTGATTTGACAGATAGTCGAAGGTGAGCAGCGCCGGCGGCCATTATCAATTGGAACGTTAGGCCCAACGCTTAAAAACACTTGTTGTAAGAAAAAGTTGTAGCCTATTGATTAAAGCATTTCAGGAAATTGAAGACTGTGTATAATTTGACCTGACTCCTCCTAATATATTAATCACGCCGACAAATTGCTAAAACGAAATCTTGAAAAAAAAAATGTTTTTGTTGTACATCCCTTGTACGTAATGTGGAGATGATATTTTTTTTCTCGTTTACCTCATGGTGTGGGGTCTCGTCGGATGGGCCGTTCAAATTATTGCGGGTTTGTTAACACTACTTTTCAAGGATCCGCTTGGGTAATATTAAACATTAAAGTGCCAATTTTTGGTATAGTCAAGTGTCCCCCCCAGCCAGTTGTTTATGGAGATGTGAAAAAAATCATGACAGTAGTATTTAAACGAAATTAAAAGGAAAACTATCACAGCTAAGTGGGTTTTATAAGTTAACGAGTAATAGTCAACCAACTTAAATTTGCAGTTGAAAAATTGATTGTGGCATATATCGATGTATGGGAGAACATGTTTCTCAACTACAATGTTAAGTTTGTTTTTGGGATAAATTCATACCAACTTGCCAACTACGGAACCCTTCATTGTGCGTGGTCCGACACGCTCTTGGCCGGTTTTTAACAGAACGGAATGAAAACATGATATTTGGGGTGTCGCACAGTTTGCTAAGTTAATTCTCTTCGAGCCTCGGGACCTAAAGGTTGTCTTCGAGAAGTCTAAAGTCTATACAGATATTATTATTGAGTACTTAATTCATTAGTTAGTTAAATATTGCTATATACCAAGATAAATGTGTGCAAGAATATAAATACAGAAATATTCGTACTGAAAAGGAGTATCATTTCAGTTTGTTTAGCCTTAAAGAGGCAAAACCGCGATCGTAATGTCAACTGTTAAAAAATGGTTCTTTTACTCGTCACTAGATGGCGTTGTACCATTACGATCGATTTCTGCATCGCGGTGTCAAGATTTTCCGCGATAATATAAGGTCTTAGGATTCATTTAAAAAAACTAATTCAGTTCAGTAAACAAGGATACCATGCTGATAGAAGTTAAAAACAAGTGTCCGGAACTATATCAATACCTTTTTAACTGCTATGCAGATCTTTCAACATTAATTAATCGTTCCCACGAACTTTCTTCAGAGGTCGGCTGTCAGCAGGGTCATCCCCTGGGGCCCTTGATATGGCTTAATTACAATGGTATCAACAAAAAAGTTGAAAACGTCATTACGTCCCGAATGCGTACAGACGGAGACGTAAGATCATGCGTGGATGATAAAATTCGATTCTTCAGTCGGTACCTATGGAATCATGGTGAAAAGCCAGGCATTGGCTCTGCCGTAACTTCAGTCTGATCCTAATTATTTTTTTATCGCAGAATTGACAGATCCTGCGACAGAAGTATCCCGCTCATGGTCAGCTTTGTACTTGCTATGGTACGCATACTTGTCGACTCTAGTAGTAAGGTGCAAGTACTATCACGCGTGGCTCCTGTCTGAGGCGATCTGCAATAACTGTGGCATGGGATTCAATGGCTACAACAAAGACGGTACGCCAAAATGGGACAAGATGTCTAACATCGATATATTTGGTTTTGAGGTAATTTAATTTTACTTTTCAAGATACTTTTTTCCAATCCTTCATCAGAGTTGAAATGAAATTATTACTCGATAAGTATTATTGAGCAGTGGTGGCCCAGTGGTAACGGCCGCGACTTACAAGTTGTAGGGCGTAGTTTCGAACCCGGACAGGCGCTTTACTTTGTGTAAATTATTTCATTACCACTGCTCTCAAAATGGTGAAGGAAAACATCGTGAGGAAACCGGCATGTCTCCTAAAACCAAAAATTTGAAGATATGTGACATCTACCAAACCGCACCGGGCCCGCGTGGTGGATGACGGCCCACTCCCTCTCACAGAGAGGACGCCTGTGTCCCAGCAGTGGGAACATTATAGGCTGATTATGTAATAAAGAGTTTAAAAAAATATTTAAAATAATAAATCAGACTTGAGTGTCGGCATTTTATTTCTGGCCTTGCACTCTCAAGTAAGAATAGAATACCCTTTTTCAATCTCAACCCCCGGTATCTAACCCCTCACCATAGCGAGGGTTATTCACAGTTAAAAATAAATAAAAATAAATAAAGTTAAATATATATATGAAGCCAAACGTACCTACCTAGTTTGCTACTCATCGGCGGGAACAAAATATCTTAATTTAAAAAGTCATAAAATTGACCGATTAGTTATGTACCTAAGTAATAGCAGATATTACCTATCAGTTACTTTCTAACAGTAGTTTAATTTCGCATTATATTTCTAGTAACGATTAATCATAAACGTTCTATCAAGTTATAAAATAAATAGAGACAGTAATACTACTATACTCGTGTGTAGACAAATTTTATGCAGATATGAAGTGAGATTAAAATGGAATAAACCTTTAAAACAGTGGGTCGTTTGCTTAAGCGTTATGTGCATTACCTGCACGCGCGGGCGTTTTCAACTAAATATTCAGTATAATCCCCTAATGTTCCGCTGAAACATACACCAAACACAATAAAAATGGATTCTTGAGAAGTTTCTATCGTATATCTACTATACTTAGTATAAACACTTTGTGGTAGTGCCAAGCTAGGCAAGCAATTAGTAAGTTATCAGAAAAGAAAAAGAAAAAAAGAACCGTTCGATCCAATGACGGAAAGTTTGAAAAAAGAACACCGAGATTGAAAACTGCAGAGAATATTTTTTGCAGTAGTAAATCTAAAAGTTTATTCACTAGATTGCTACTCGGTCAGGCTGAAACGGCTGCAGCGATTCCGATGAAATTGGCAGTAAAGTGTATCATAAACTAAACTTCATAACTACTGGTACTTAACCGTAATATCTGCAGTAATGATAAAATTCTGTTGCGAATGAAGCAAAAACGGTCCAATAAAAAATATTACTTACTTACATTTATATTTTACAAGCTTGTTGATACTACTAATATTATGATTAATATACATAATATAACATCATGCCCCATCACTGTAGAGTTAGGCAGAGGTGCACCCACATTTCCTCAGTTATGTTTAAGTCCCATGTAATAGGGGCGAGCCTATTGCCATTAGCCGGGCACAAATTTAAACCCTTTTTTTTTTGGGTGGGAAATCATCATATAACTTCTCCCGCTCTGGGCGGAGCGGGAGGGTTTGTCAGACTCTTACTGACTAAAACCCACCCGTATTCCTTCCGTTGCTTGTGTTGCCAAGGGCCTCGGTAACCCTTTAGTAACTTCCCGCGACCCCGGCAGGCATCGACCGAAGTGGACCCCTACACTTGTGCTGACGACATCTCTATGAAGCGCGCGTGGAATACACCGCGCCGTCGACCCGGGCCTGGTCCTTACCGGACGGTGAGCTACCCATTGCTCACCGTCCACAAGCCCGCGCCTACGGTGGCCGAAAATCCGCCCGGGATAAATTTAAAACCTGGGCTGCTACTGAGAAATTGCAACTGCAATAACCTAATTACACTTTGCTCGACCCGGGAATCGAACACAAGACCAGTACAGCAGTAGCGCTTGCAAGTACTAGATCTACGAGATAGTTAATTATTATTGTGGTTATTAGTTAAAACCATTAAGCAAATAAAGCTTTATTGTCATAATAACGGTCCACAAAATCTCATTTGTGCAGATATTATTATTCAAAATGACAGAGCCTACGCATTTAATACTTTATTAAAAGCTAAAACCGCTCTCTAGCACCTCGTTTTTATTTAAATGCGGGTAAATTCAGTTCATTTATATTTATTAGTGGAACAGAGATGATGAAAGCGTCCGCTGTTTGTCATTTCCAGTAAGTTTTAGAAGCCATAAAACGTTAATAGTATTTCTTGGTTTATAAAAGAAACTACATCGTTTTTAGCCACGCAGTCATGTGAACAGGAGATAAAATCTTTATTTTTGGGGAAAGGGAGCAGCATCCATCTAAGGCTCGGCGCAAACGAGCCACCGGCCACGGCCACCGGTAGCCCAGCGACAAGCAGTTCTCATGCTTTATCATATGTTTTATATGGATTCGTCACACACGTGTAACTGGTGGCTGCCACCCGCTACAGCAAGACTCAATACCGCAGCAAGAGGCGGCAGCCACCGGTGGCTGTGGTCGGTGGCTCGTTTGTGCCGACCCTTATTAAACTCACCAATTCGTTGGCCAAGCGTGGTTGGTGCTAATTTCATTTTTACTTTTTGACTTTCAAACAGATTGTTTATGTTCAGTAACCTAACTACTTTAATTTCAACATTCATTAATGCCCTTGCCCCTGCAGATTTGGTTGATGCAATTAATATCGTACACAAGGATTTAGGTTTAATTTGCGAATGGAGTGAGGCACATAGGTTGCAGATTAATCCATCGAAGACTCAGGTCATTGTTGTTGGCAGCTCAAGGATGACCTCAAGATAAACTGGTCGCAATTTCCCCAAGTTCAATTAAACGGAACTGCTATTCCAGTAAGCAGATGATACGGAATGCATTGCCATCGCCAGCTTTTATGACTAAATCTTTTACAGTTGAAGCAGTACGGTTATGGAATGCCTTGCCCGTGTCGATAAGGCGTGCTCAATCTTTGTGCACTTTTAAAATTCAGGTAAAAAAACACTTCCTCTCTTAACATGATCATTACTTATTATAGTTCTTGATATTGTTTCATGTTTATATCATATATGCTTTATGTATGTATGTATGTATTTATTGTATATGTAACTGGTACACCTGCAGTATTTTATCTCCTTCCCCCTTTAATTCCATCCAAAGGTTGTCCGTAAAAGATCGCTTTTAAAGATAAGACTGCCCATTGTGTCACCCAATGTAAAATTTCAACATTTGTATCTGTAATTTTTATGGTATACCTAATAAGGAGTATTCTTATTTCCTATATATCCTTTTACTAAAAGGTTGATATTTCCAGTAGCTAGGCGGATCTGCCACTGCAGATCAGTGGTAGTCAGTTAAATTCAAATTTTCTTACGTTTTTGCAATTTGCAGGTCAGTGTCAGCTTGTATTTTGATCAAAATTTGTTTCGCGACCTAATCAAATATTCATATTCATTTACTTGCGTTCCACAAGGTAAAACAAGATGTTATCAAAAGGCTTAGAGCTAAGAGTCGTTGTAGACTCTGTCAGGGCACAGCAGCAATATTTTTAGATACTTACATAGATATTATTAAAAATAAAATAAAATTATACATGAGCATTGAATAATCACATTCGCATAAAAGTCAATAACAATAACATAAATCATTCTATTATTGGTAAGTAAGTAGCTATTTTCTTAAAATACTATTATTATATTTAGATAAAGCTATGTATATTTACATAAGTAACATTATTACAATACTTATTTAAAGAGAGATCATACTCGTATTTTCGGGTTACGAGTTATTAATTAGTAAAGAGATAGGTTTTACGTGTACGACAATTTATAGATTCAGTAGGTAGCGTTTTATAATTTACTTATTATATATTTACTAGTCATATTATGTTTAATTAAATAATCTTCTTGATAAATTTACACATTTTATATATATTTTATATATATTTAAGAATTTATTTATTGTAATTATAGTCTTTTATTCAAGTATTCGTTCACATTATAATAGCTTTTGTTTAATAGAAATAGTTTTAATTTATTAATAAAGATGTTGTATTTATTTATAAGTATTTCTTATTTCTTCCGGTAACTTATTATATATTTTTATCGACATGACATAGGTGCTTGAGGAGTGCATTTTTAATCGGGATGTATGTATGTTTAATCTATTTTTATGACTTAGAGTAATTTTAGTCTGAATGTCTTCTCTTTTTGTTTAGAATTTCGAAATATAAGTATTTACAGAATTATAATCATTAACTCTCTAAAATAGATTTGTTCCGTAATAACTTTTCCTGAGATTTGTTCATAAGGAACAAATCTAATTATAAGAGAGATGTTTGTCACGCGATGTGTGACATCTTGTAGTTCACTGTTCGCACAACAGATGGCACTGCTTGTACTACGTTTTCTTCAATTAATGAGGACTGCGTGGGACTGTGGGTGCAGAGATTTTTACTTTATTGTTTTGAACTAGATGAACTGTTAAAAAAGAAAAAATGTTAATGTAAGGGTCTATAGGAACCAATATTTTGAACCATACATATATGTAAACAGTATTTCTTTGTTCTGTTGAAACATACTTAAGTACTTGAGCTGAGTTTATACGAAAAGTGTAAACACTATTGATACTATTGAACTTAGAACCGGGCACCGTATGCCCAGAATCGCATAACATTAATCCTGAAAAACATTGAAATGTACAGTGCAAAAATTGCACGATTCCCAGGGTGCGAAGTTCCGATTGGGGGATCCTAGTAACCTTTACATGTGCAAATAGAATCCAACTGAGCGGGTCCAACGTGGTTCAGTTTATTGCCACCTAAATCTTTATTAGATATTTTTGCTCTTAGTTCTAGAAGGTTCAATCACGGTAGATTAGAAGTGTATGTATTACATACATGCTCGTTGGATTATGAGCGGTTTTTTATTACTTATTCGATAGGGGTGTTGTGTTTTAATAGACTTGGCTGGTTTGTATCGCTTTGTAAATTAGGTTTTTCGTGTACCTAAAATGAAATAATATTCGACCCATATTTAGACCCTCAGCTTTTGGTCAGAGTTCAGCTTTCCTTCCTGAGCAATGGTACAGACTTCATTCAGGCATTTTTTTGGATGGAGATCAACCAGTCACTGGTGTCCACTGCCTCAATTTTTCTACTACTTCTACTCCTACTCCTTCACTGTGCACCCGGTGTGGTTGTGGAATTCACTCATTCTCGCTGGACATTAGGGACTGCCAAACTGTTGCAGTATTTAAAAGAAGAGTGAAAGAACAATATCTTTCCACTTCGTCATAGTTGCGTATGTATTTATTTTTTTAAATTACACTCCATTTTTTAATTATTCTAGTGATATTTATTTTAGAAGTATTTATGTTTGTATGTATTGTAGATTTATTAATTCTACAATCTTTTTTTATTATTTATCCTTCGTTTTAACACTACACATTCAACCTCATTTGAAGATCCCTACTGGCACATATACATATGTCTATCGTTTGAATATTAATATGGAAATTCTTCAATTTTGACGCAATCGTTGAACGTCAGAAAATTTTTCTTCGTGGTGCGTCAAATACCAGATCGCTGTCTTCATCATCTTCTATTTTTTTTGGACTTTACACCCTTAGACTATAGAAAGAACCAGAATCCGCGTTCAACTGTAATTGGAAGCCGCACGCTGTGTTCAAAAACAAGACAAGCGTCCCGCACCCGCCTCACTTCCCATCCGCGTAATATTGCTAGCTCAGACATTATTAACCCGTTTTGGGGTAAACGTTGCGAGTATTGGAAGTAAGATAATAAAATCAAAAATGTCCTTTTCTTTAAAGGTATTAATAATTTATATGCTTATGTACCCGATAATCTCAAGAAATAGAGAGGTTCTTTAGATAAAACAAGGTTTAGATAAACAAATATTTAATTTCCTTTTTGCTGAGTAAGCTTTTTAAAATATTGTCTTTTGGAGTTTGAACTGATTATCAAAGATTTACATTTAGATAAATGATGGAATCTTATGTCTAGATATTTTTCAATCACAGCCCTTATGAGATTGTTTCTGTGGCTTAAACCATTTTTATGGCTATTCCCAATTGGAAATATGCATTTTTTTCCGATGAATTCCTTGAAAATTGAAATAACGAATAAGCGAACTCTGGGGTATCCCCTCCCGGCATTTTCACTCACATCTGCCTTGTAAATACCTTTTGTTAGTCGCCTTTCATTCATCCTCTCAACATGACCAAACCATCTAAGCATACTCTTTTCAATTTTTGTCACTGCATTTTCCTTTAAACCGCATCGTTGCCTTATCACATAATTTTTCAGCCTATCATTTACAGCCACGAAACTTAGATAAAATATAATAAATGTAATATTATAAATATAATATTTGTAACAATAGAGACTATAATCGTGTACCTTATTTGGAAAAGCTTTTTTCTTAAGTCTTTTTACCCCACATTTAGTCTCATAAATATATTTCTCCTCAAAATGCTTCGAGAAAACTACGGTTCGCTTTGAGGGTTTCCATAACTCTTCCAGCCTTGCTCTTTGTATTATTTTGTCCACTCCGTTTTCCTTTCTTCATCAGCAGGGAAGCTAAAATTTGGGATATATAGTTATATCCCAAATTTTATGTTACATAGATACATAATTTCACACACCCGGGGCGGGTGTTCCTTCCTCTCCAGAAATCCTAATAGTGTAATATACCTATTATGAATGTTATGCAATTCTAACAGTATCATATACATACGTATACATACGGGTTGCAATGATAACCTTTCTTTTCAAGTCGAGTTTTTTTTTTAAAGTGGTTATTAATTTAATACTACAACGAATAAAAGCCCTCAGAGGTATTAAAAAAAAAGGGAAAATCAAAACTATTATATTGGCAATACTAACAAGATGGATGCATCAGTCACTATGACAATTACAAACTGAACAATTTATTCAGTAATTAAATAAGACGACATTTGAATGCGCTAGTTACACGTGAAATGTGATCCCATCCTGTTTATTTTTTAGCCCCGCTGCATTTTTACTGGTATGAACGACACAAGACGGCATAATTCAATTAAATTGCACACCGGTAAAACACGTTACGCGATACGACGTTCACAGAGTCGAATAGATTAATATACTGATCACAGAGTAACTGATCGGCTGCGCGTCAAACTACTCTATTTAAGAGTAGTTTTTGACGCTTCAGTATTAGGCGTGTTCGCGGCTTCTGGTTCTTTCTATATTCTAAGGTTACACCAAAATTTAATATTTTTTCAATTCATCGCCGTATCGCCGTATCTCTCGTGTTTGTCTGAGTAAATACCTACTCATAAATTTATTCCATTGCCGTTTAAAAAACTACCGTCGCACAGATCAAGTCTCAGTCTGATAAGTTAAGTCCTTCGACAAAGTGGAAAATTACTTCGAATTTACACTGCGAGTATTTTATGGCTCGCACTCTGCCAGCGGAGTAGGTGGTGTGGGGACAGAACTGGGGCGAGCAGCCCATCGTGTGACCCGCATCTTCACAGCGTATCCCATCTCTGGCCTGCCCAGGCCGAGCACCTCCGGATCCCAGATAATCTTTCAAATCTTTTAAAACTTCTAATTTGGATAGCAGTTAACATATTATTAGAAATTTCTCCGGTTAATTTTTTATTAGTGAAATGTTCGCACTTCACTAATAGCACTGTGTATTTTTAGGTTAAGTAGGCGTTTTAAACGTACCTGGTTAGCTTAATTGCAATAATTTTGATTAGGACGTCTTACCAAAGACCTAGAACCATTAATCTTAACAGCATCTCGTATATTTTTTGATCGCTTTGTCTATTTTTTTTTAATTATATGTTTTACAAGTCCCGTACATCGATTTTTTCATTTAAATTACATTACATTATGTATGTTAGTATATTCCCATATTGTTTGTTTTGTGAATTGTTTCGATTTTATGTATTCTATTTTCTCTTCTACTCTTACACACGGTGTCTACATATCTTTATCTTCTTTCCTATCACAGGTATGCTGGAAGAGATTTCTTTAGAAATAAGCATCACCTTTGTACGTATTTGTGTACATGTGTACATAAACGGTTAAATAAATAAATAATTTCATCTGATCTGTGTACCTGACATTGTATGCAAATAAAAGGTTTATATTTCTATTTCAAACAGAAAGCAGGTTTGAACCCGCAAAGTTCGGGCCAGGGAAAAGATGAAAGAAGATCTTACAAGTTTCCAACAAACTATTTTCCTTACGCAAGTTCAAAAGAGCAACAATTCCATTCCGTCCCCAATACCTCTGACCGCAAACCCATCAGTGCTTACTCTAAGTGCATTTTAAAATAAAATTGGGCATGCGGAAATCCTTCCCTTTCATGTTTTCCTTCTTTCTCTTAAGAAAATGTTCCTTGTACATTAACTGAATCGGGTCGAATCCTTTTCGGGTCTTCTATTTTGCGAATAAAATAAAAACAATGGAGAAGCGCATTGCATTGAGCTCCTCTTTTGTTTTATTCAAATGGTGTCTCATCACTTTGTACATGTTTAATAGACGATATTTGCATCGTCTGTCATTAGTCTGAGTTCCCTTTAAAATCATACAGCCAAGAATTAGATTCAGAGCTAGAGACAATATTATTTAATAAGATTCATTTCAGAGCTCAAGTTATTTAAATTACTGTTCATTATAGGTAACTACACTATGGAAATGAAGGTTTCATTTAAGATTGTTTTAATTAGCGAATTTGTTTTAAAATATTTTAGTACTTTAATTAGTACGTCGTTATTCCGATAACACTTACTTAGCTGTTATTTTTTTTTAAATTACGCAATATTTAAATGAACAGATAGATTGTCGAATTCGCTGTAAAACAGCGTATTCGACAATCCATCTGTGACATATGCAGCATTAGATAATTATACTTAGGATATACGAGCTGTATCTTCTTGAAAAAAGAAGCTAGAAACAATTTCGATAGAAATGGGTGCCTACTCAATTTGTCAAGGTTAATTAATCAAGCTTGACTACCGAAGGGAAACTGAACTAACTTAATTAGTACAAATTCGTTATGTGAAGTTTGATTTGTCTCTATTCCAAATATTAGTAAATTAAGCGTCTGTCTGTATGTTCGTTTCTCAAGTACCTACATGAAGAAAATGTAGCCCACGCATTTTATCAAAAGCCCCAAGGTTTTAGAAATGGGGTATTTCAAACATCGTATTGTGTTTTGGAAAATGTAATTTTGTTAGGCTCATTTGATAATAGTGTGGGTGAAGAAAAAAACTGATAAACACATTACCCTCCCTTGCGTCGGGTAAAAAACCAGTCAAATACACAATTAAGATTTGTTTTTTTTAATTATTTTAGATTTAACTCTACAAGCCCTAACTTCACAAACTCTAAACTTTAGTCAAAATATGTGGCTTGGCCGTTTCGTTACTACAAGAACTATTTTATAACAGAAAAGTAATGAACAGTAAATATTTTTATTCTTACGCCCATGTGAATGTAACGAAACGGCCAAGCCACATATTTTGACTACGGAGTACAGTTTGTAAAGTTAGGGCTTGTATAGTTAAATAAATTAAATTATAGGTGTATGTGGCCGCCACATTCGAAATTGATAAAAAAACTTACTTTAACTAATCAAGAACCCACGGACCATATTAGACGGTTGGTTTAAATATATTTCTCATCAAATTAAGGCTGAAGTGTGGCATAAATATAAAATATATCTATTTTATGGAGGCGTGGGAGTAAGCATTAACGGAATATAATTATGAGGTCCAATAAAATCAACATTTTGCTCACTTTACGACTCTCTCATAAACGGATTTAATTATCTTACTTGTGTGCTGACGTAATATAACGGGATTTATTACCGTCCCTGTTTACATATTTATTATTTGTACATATTTGATGTACATAGATCTGTGTACAGTGCTCAAACAAGCCTTTGATTGTATCCAGTCTTCGCTGATCTTTTAAAGGTAGGTATTTTCAAGTCATGATTATTTAAGGTGCTTACGTTAATTAATAACTACCGTGTGTATGTAACTGTTTTTGTAAATTGGTGAATGAAAACATCGTGAAGAAACCGGCATGTCCTAGAACCGTAAATTATAAGACATGTGGCATCCGACAACCCGCACTTGAACCGCGTAGTGGATTACGGCCCACTCCCTCCCACAGAGACGCCTCTCTGTGGGATTTCATGTTCCCACTGCTGGGACACAGACCACCATCTGTGTCCCAGCAGTGGGAAAATTAAAGGCTGATTATGCTTATGCACCCAGATCATGGTACATGCTCGTTTGGGGTAGACCCCAAACTCTATCCTGTTCTGCTTTACAAAAATATTAAAAAAATAAGTTTAATTAGTAACAAGCAACTTAAAATTATACATTCACGACAAACCCACAGTACGTACCCACAAAATAATTACGTAAGTAATAGCACGTAATTAAGTAAACATGACATTTCATACACACGACATATCGAGCAAATTAATAAAGCTAATATACAGAAACAGCGCGTCGCTCACTGCCTGTGGTTTTAATTCAGGGGTTAATTAAACAGGCTCTATAGAGCGCAGGAGAATTCCGAATATGTAATAGACATCCCGTTATCATTCGATTAATTTCCATGTGGAACTGTTTTTCGCATGATGACAGAATAGGTTCTGTGTGTCGGTTTGAACGCAATTTGTCGATTGCACTACATGCCATTTCATGATTCGATTTATTTCAAAACTATGACAATCGGCTTAAATAATTCTGTTTGAGTATTTATGGAAAATTCTAGCAATACAGGGTCAAATGAAATTAGCTACCGAAACTCTACAGACGTAAGTCCTTCTGCGAAGCAGTAATGCTCGTGAAGGAGGAGGCGGGTTGGTTGAGAGAGAGGCAAATTTCGCGCCCTCTCGCCCCTAGCCGCCGCAGGAGACGCCCTGGGCGTCGGGAATCCCGGGCGGATTTCCGGCCACCGTAGGCGCGGGCTTGCGAACGGTGAGCAATGGGCAGCTCAACATCCGATAAGGACCAGGTCCAGGTCGCCAGCGCGTTGTGTTCCACGCGCGCCTCAAAGAAATTTCGTCAGCACAAGTGTAGGGGTCCTCTAGGGCCGATGCCTGCCGGGATCGTGGGAAAGTTCGAAAGGGTTACCAAAGCCCCTGGCAACACAAGCAACGGAAGGAACACAGGTGGGTTTTAGTCAGTAAGAGTCTGACACACCTTTCCGCTTCATCCAGAGCGGGAGAAGTTATTTGATAATTTCCCACCCAACAAAAAAAAAAAGACGTGGTAAGTATCGATATCGAAATACGATAACATTTTAATTTTATAGATGTGTTTAGTTACATATATAGCTATAGGTAATGTTGTTACTTTTTTTTTGTGTGGGAAGTTTTCAAATAACTTCTCCCGCTCTAGGCGGAGCGGGAGGGTGTGTCAGACTCTTACTGGCCAAAACCCACCCGTGTTCCTTCCGTTGCCTGTGTTGCCAGGGGCCTCGGTATCCCTTTCGGACTTGCCCACGACCCCGGCAGGTTGTTACTTAAACTATAAGTTGTACCCATCACGTCTGTGAAGTTTACACAAAAAAAATATATTTCAAGTGCCTACACAAACTGCGCTGCTTGCGGTAGCGTCGGGGGTCAGGTTGCCTTCTTCCCTCAAATATGGTGAGGTAATGGCTGATTTTTGCGTTATGCTCGTGAACGGGTGCTGCTTGTGGTGACTGGTCGACTTGCTGACCATTGTTTTGTTATTAGTAATTAACTGTTTCTTTGTTTTACTTTGATGATCCTAGTTCATCATTTGTGACTGTTACAGCTATAGCTATATGGAAGCGGGCACGCCTTTTTTTACTTGGAGGCTTTTATTTAGGTTTTAAGTTTTGTTTACTTTTATCTCTGCTTGAGAATAGTATTCGGTCTTTTGCTTTTCTTTTTTTTGTTGGTATAGTGGTGTGCTAGCTGACATATATGGCTAATAATTTAATGTTTTTGTTGCACGTGGTATAAAATGTTTTTGCATACTGTTGTATAGAATCCATTTTTTTTTCTTCTCTAACTGAACAGACAGCTGTGCTGCTGGGGAGTTTGTTGGCCACTTCTTCTCCCCAGCTAAAGCACTAGGAAGTGGTGAAGGGTGGGCGTTTTGGGAGACTGTCTTATGTAATTTTGACGTTCGAAAAGTGCTGATTCTCAGCCTAGTTTGAATAAATGACTTTTGATTTTGATTTTGTGATCCATGACCCCACAAAAAAAATCTTTAAATTGATTTATTTTTTGTTTTATCATGTTTAGATATCGATAGTTATAAAGTCTGCGGAGTTTTGCTAGCTAATTTAATTAGGCCCTGTATTTACATAATAAAGTTATGGGGACCTCATATAGTAAGATTGGGTGACCGTTCATAAACCACCTATCCTTCATATGTATCCTCCAATTTGTTACATCACACCAAACAAATCCCTTAGAGTTAATATTATGGGCCAACCCAGGCCGGGTTCTAACTTCGAATATATCGTGCAAGTATTCAAACAATACATAGATGATTTACAGAAATACTCTACTTGATAAATGTAACAACTCCACACATTTGCGTACTAAAACAAGTGAAGTGTATAATAAAGAATAAACAATATGGACCCAAGTTTTCGAGATGTCGAGCGACACACGCGACATTAGCCTCACTCTGTAAATAAAGAGAAAAAACACTGTCGGAATACGACCAGTCAAACATTATACTCGGTAACATGACATATAAGAGTTTGGGAGTTAGAGTGAACTTCGCAATACACTTACTGAGGGGGCTAAGTTCACAGCATTTGACCTCTTAGTCGGCTCTCTCCCCCAAATAACGCGATGTGTCGGAAAGCCTAGCTCCCCGGCCCTCACCCTGCGGGGGAATCCATGAGGAAGTTTCTACCTAGCTTTAAAGTTAATTAAGTGTCGCTTCCCCCACTCCTCCATGCTTTGTAAGATATGTGGCACTCCGGATGGACTAGATTGGCAGTTTAGCTGCCTCCTCCTCGACTCGACTTCAACTTCTGCATAATTTCTTAAGCAGTACGTCTAAACTGTCTAATTAAGTATCTACGCCATTTAAAAAAGTATTTTTATCAACATTTTGAAACATTTATTACTGTCATATATAATTCAAATAGCTTATCTAATTCTCTTCTAATAAAGTTTATAATTATTACAAGTCACTTTGACATCCTGTAAATTGTCTCATTAGGAGTAAGAGAAGTATTCACACAAATATCAGCAGCTAGATTAATAACATATCCAAAAGTTTATCTTTTAATAAATTTAGTTACGGCGTAGACGAAACCTTTTGTACCATTTTGAGAATAAAAAAAAAAGCCTTGTTCGTGTATGACAGCTGACAAATAAATCATCCAAATTGTGGCAAAAATGAGCTCGGGTATAACCAGCTATTGTCTAGCCTGTAAAAAATGAGACGTACAAACTCTAAAGGTGAAAAAGCGAGTAAATAAACCATAACGGTCGGACTAGAGGTGAAAAATCACTGACAAACCATACAAAAATCATTCAAGTTAACGGCATACAACGATCCGCACTTCGGTCGCTCGTGACCTGTGACTCGCCCATTTTTCCTCCCCGGAGCGACAGCTAGGCCTCTGTGAAAACAAGCAAAAATGGAAGGGAAAAAGAAAAGCCAACCGCGCTCCACTGATATTGAAAACGAGAACAAGCACTCTGTGATTCTTTCCAACACACAATAGTTTGTGTTAACTGAGCTTCAAGTAGACTTACGATACTCCATACCAGGTTACACACTATAGCTCTTTGTTATTTGAGTGTCATTTTATTTTATCGATAGTTTGAACAGTGCTCAGACACATTATTTGTGGTGTAAATTCTCACTTTGTTATGTTTTTCTTAGTATTTTCTTTATTTGATTTTGATCGAATGAATTATGTCAAATAGGACGCTTTTTCAAACATGGGGATAAAACTGAAACTATGAAAAAGGAAACCAGAGTGATAAAAGAAGTATTTTTGTGTTTCGTATTCATAATTCGTATTCCACATACCTTCCCACTGATTAATCGATGCTAATTAAACCAGAAAAACCAAAAACATGGATTCTTTATTATCATTCGCACCCTTTTTTCCTTCGTGATGTAACACATTAAGACAATCAGGCTGAACATTTTTTCCGAGGGCACAGCGTAGTAAGTACGCGTATTAGTGATACGGGCTACGTAGGGTTATCTCGGGAAATCCGACATCTCCGGCGGATGCTGCCTCTGTCTGTACCCTGATAAGTACCCCTACCGCGATACAAGTGAATAGATACGATTTTGGGTATTTCTGTGTTTGTTGGAATTAGGCGGCATTTTGCCTCAGTACAAACAAAGCTGTAACAAAGCTGTTGAAATTGGGGTTAATTCGCTCGTTCACATTTAACAATTTAATAACATAGATGACAAAATAATAAGAGACAAACGAACCTTTTTTAATTTTCCAAGGAGCTTACCAATAATAAAGCTTGGAACAAAGGTACTTATTTCGCAATTAAACTTAGAACTAAAAGCTAAAATAGATCACGAAAACAATATTATTAAAAACGACAATAATCAAAATCCAATTCCTTACAAAATTGAGTATTTGTTTCTCAATATTGTTGTACTTGAAACAAATTAATTTCAATAACAAATAACTTGAAAAAGCGGCTACAAAAGTTATATTCAAAGGGCTTCATGAAACAAGTTTGATTATTTCGTCGTAAGTTCGTAACGAAATTCAGTAAACGTAGAACCTGAATTATAATAGTTTCATGGTGGCCCTGAAGAGTCTGCGTCGGAAAATACTCTGTTAAATAGATTATCTAAAAGCTTACTTAGTAAAATTCTGTAGTTAGTTAGTAAGTAGGTAGTTTAGTTAATAATATGAATATTTATCTTTTGTTATTGTATTTTGAAATTGTAGAATATTAAAAGATTTTTTTTCGTATGAATTTTGATTATAGAGAATTAAATTACTCTACGAGCACGTTAACGGGTGGCCATATAGCACTTAGTTTTTAGTTCTATTTTATTAGTACCTAATAATTAAGTCAAACTTATTGTAAAAACTGCCTGTAAATAAAATCTATAAAAAAAAATAAAAACGTTTATTTCGAACAACAAAAGGATCATAGGCACAAAAAAAAAATACAAAATAAGAAAAAAAACACAATTATGAATACCACGCCATAGACATATTACAGACTTCGATTGCTCAGTATGTGGACCATACAGCAATGGTTCAGGTACTGGCAATCGAACCTCTGCGCGAATGCACTCAGGATGCCGCTGGAGCTAGCCCGAACCCTGCGCACCAGGGATATTCACCGTTTTCGCATAGTAGAATAGAAACAGTCTACAAGCGACTCCGCGAACATCCCTGATGCGCTGCATAATCGGGGCAGCCTCATCAGCACCCTGAAGGCATTATTAAATTGGGCACGCAAGGCGTTGTACTGTCTGCTCGTGTAGAAAGAAGTTAGCCAAATCTTTTGTTAATATTGTCATAATTTACAGAGGCCTTATAAATTATCAAATTAATTGTCGATAGAACACCATCATCAACATTATCCGCATCATCAAGAATATCGATTTCGTAATTAAAATAAATTCTGCTTCCTTTAATATTTTATCTGGAAGTATTCCTACAGGACATCAGACAAGAGTTACCCTACGAATTCTGCGAACTTTAAATTGGTATCAAAGATTCATCAAGGCGCTTTTTGTTTTTGAAAGGTTTCAAAGGAAGGCCCGAGTCAGATGTTTACCAAGTCTATTGAATGTCAACCCTGCGCAGCCGGGCTACAAGAATCTACTTCTCCGTTTTGTTTCAGACACTTGATTATCGTAACTTCAGTTCTCCATAAATTTTTACTGACCAACTTTGCGAGACTGAATTGATTTTCTGTTTCATTTGATAGGCCAAATAACACTGGTTAACGAAGTAATTTGGTTGCGAGTAAATTACTTATATAATCAGAGGTGACTAATTTAAATTTGCTAGTTAGTTACCTAGATACTGTAATATTATACGCTGCCCGATATTTGAAATTCCTGGTGGAGTTAGAAAATGTATATTTTAAACCTGATATTTTTGTCTCTATTTCTTATCTTGGCCTATTTTATTAGACCTAAAACTGGTTTGCCTACTACGCGTCAAGTAATAGGGGAGTCAAAACGTTGCGGATGACGATAAGGATAAATACAAACCATATGTACACTGTACATCTAATAAGGATAAGGTTGCCTTATTTAATGAAAATGTATTATGTTTTCACTCATGAAATTGAAATTGAGTGGAATACATAAATTTCAATTTGCTTTCACGCATATGAAGTCTTAATCCATTTATACAGACATTGTGCGGCCTGTCTTTTGTCTTGACGGGGCGATGTCGACGACAGGTCTAGAAGCACGCGTCAGCTGACGTAGAATGGCATCATAGACAAAGCGGCGATTTGTTCAGTCCACACACACTGGCTTCGCGCCAGACACCCATTCTTTGAGCTTTACACCACTATTCCATTATCCTAATAGACGCTGGTATGGAGAGCGGATGCATGGCGCAGTTACAGGGTTAATGAATGTGCACCCGCGGTATTATTTTACACTGAAACTAGGCTTTGGTTGCAATGTCTAATGTCGTTTCGCTCCCAAGTGATTTTCACGCCACATTCCGCTTTGTAACGAGTTTTTTGGAAGTGTCCCCAAACATGTGAATCGACTTAGCGCGGGTTGTTTCTGTTTTTTTTCTTCTTTATTCTTGAGTTTTAACAGAGATTTGCTTTTGTTTTGAAAGCCCTGTACGAAAATAGTTTCCGGCGTGGTATTACGCAATACTGCTAATAAGGAGAGTTCGCAGTTGTGTGCAAGTTGTGACAAGACCCTTGGATCCCGAGCACCATAATAATCTATTTCCCTCTGGTTGATTCGTAGGACGTGCACGGCATGAGAAACTATAATTTTCTTTGTTTTCCCTGATACACCAAATATTGGTATAAACTTAGTCTTAAATGAATAGAAGATACGAGTAGGTAGGGGAAACTTTCGTAGGAATTATCTGTTACTGAAATCGGCAAATAATGACACATTTCCTTAAATTAAATCGAGACCGATTAAGTGAGTAATCTATCAACTAAATTGTGTAATTATAATGTTTAAAATTAAATTTGCCGGTACTAATGCTTTTATTTCGAATATTTCGTGGTTATTAATGAACTATTTAATCCTGTGGTCACTCATGCATACTGTTAAACGGTTATTCTGATTGAATCATTTAATGCAATTTGTATCGATTAAACAATGTCCTATATTTAAAAATTAGTACCAGGAACTGATTTAAAACTAGTTTTTATCGTGGTAGAAATATGAACCAGTAAGCAACGTGGAATATAAAATATAGAAGAATGAAAAAGAAAAACAATTGAAAGACATGTGTCCTAATACAATTTTCATAGTATGTTCTTTTCTTGCAAAAAGCGCACAGTAATCATATTATTTTCATACTCATCTTCAATACAGAAAACGACACGGTATCGTCCCCTATGGTATCGTAATACAAATTGTATCTTTGTAAATATATACAGGGTTAAATAAAATTAGCTAGCGAAACTCCGCAGACGTGATGGACATCGATATCTAATAATAATAAAACAAAAAAAATTGAGTAGACGATTTTTTTTGGGTCAACGACTTTTAGTAGGTATTAGTAGTTACTTGAAATATCAGTTTAAAAAAAATCTGTTTTTTTGTGTAAACTTCACACGGATATCGATATACCCGTGTGAAGTTTACACAAAAAAACAGACATGCAGGCTGCATGGGCAGCCGTCACCTCCTTCTGCGAAGCAGTAATGCTCGCGAAGGAGGACGGTTGAGGGAAAGGCACGTTGCCCTCTCGCCCCTAGCCGCCGCAGGAGACGCCCTGGGCGTCGGGAATCCCGGGCGGATTTCCGGCCACCGTAGGCGCGGGCTTGCGGACGGTGAGCAATGGGTAGCTCACCGTCCGGTAACGACCAGGCCCGGGTCGACGGCGCGTCGTATTCCACGCGCTCCTCAAAGAGATGTCGTCAGCACAATGTAGGTGTCCTAGGGTCGATGCGATGAGAAGTTATTTGATGATTTCCCATCCAAAAAAAAAAAGCTACAGTGAAGTAGCATTTTAAGTATAAAATCATTAGGGTTAGGTTAGGTTAGAACAGTGATCACTAATGCGCGAAGGCGAGCGAGGGAAGCGAGCCGAGCGTCAGATCTCCTCGGTTGTTGGTGACTCTCAGTTACCAAAACAAAAACTCGATGCTAGTTTAAATTAAAACAAAGCTAACAATTGATTATTAAGCTGCTACTTTATACTTAAAATGCTACTTCACTGTAGCTGCCAACCTATTATTTTTGCTACCCATTTTAATTATTTTTAAAAACCTAAATCAGATTAGTTTGTCGCCGCGTTAAATACATGCCAAACAAAAACAACAGATTTTCTCCATATTATAATACTTTAAGTATGTAACTAAGTGTAGTTACATACTTAAAGTATTATCAGTTAAAGTATTATTTGGTTCAGCGACCGCTGGTAGTGATCAGCGGTCGCTGAACCCCCAAAAAAGACATTAACTCATACCTTTTTTTTGTTTTATTAGGTTTAGATATCTATTCCCAATACGTCTGCGGAGTTTCGCTAGGCCATTGAATTTGACCCTTTATACCTAGGTATTAGGTAATTAGGTATATTAAACCTGAATATTGAAATCGATGTAGCTAAGCCATCGAAAATTCTATTTAGACTCCTAGAGAATAGGGTATTTTACTATACACGAGAAAAAATCTATAAATAGATTATTGAGATAGTTTAGGCAAAAAGGAGTCGGAAAATGTTACTTTTAGTTCATAAAATAACAAAATAAATTTTTAAAATCAATTCAACGTTTTCAGTTTTTCTAATCTGTTAAAAAACACCATGAAATAGTAGCTGCCATGTTATTACGTCATACCGTATATATGTAAACTAAAACGTGTCAACTGTCAACTGATAGTTAGATAATAGATCAGCGCATTTGTTTACATAGCCAAGTGACGTCATGACCACAGAGCAACATGGCATCCACTGCGTCCAGCGTTTTCGTCAAACTACGCGCGAAATTTGAAAATGTAAAATTTAAATGCATTTTTATGGCACTAATCGATTGAATAAAAAAATTGTGATTTTTGGGGCATATTAGTACTACAGAATTTAATTAAGACACTTTTCAAAAATGTGTGTAAGACCCTATTGTACAATAATGTGTATTCCTGAAGTGTACTTTTGCAACATCATTTTCATTTTCCTTTGGTAATTTGAAAAAAAAAAACTATTCTCCGTTAGTTTAGGTAAGTAAATATAGGTAAACAACGTGTAAAAAGGGTTTGTATAGAATACACTTTCTTGTTCAAAAAGACGTTGTATAACCAAATTAAATTTATTTTTGATTTTATATTTATATTTTTAACTTTATCAGATTATTTTTTATTCAGATAATTTGCATGATGAAGAAAACAATTACATTTATAGTTTAACACGTTGACTGCCATACGAGTATACTCGTAGTTGTAAAAATGTAACCCCGCCCTCCTTTCACTGCCACTTGTCTAGAATTCGGTAGAAATCGCATACAATCAACTACGAGAATACTCGTAGTTGGCTGTGGGGCCCAGATCTTGTACTACGAGTATACACGTAGGTTGGCAGTCAACATGTTAAACAACTTAATGCATATTTTGACATGTCGTCATAATGACCGTTTATTGTATTTTGATACTAACAATTTTGTTAGAGATTTTGTTTTAATTCGGGAACATATGTTTCTTCCCAAGAAAAGTCAACATGGCTATTTTGTTAGCTTACAGTATACACGCAGTTATTAATAATTTAACTGAGACTAGGTTAAGTGACGAAACAGTATTATCTAGTACTTCTAATGATACTGTGATAGATTCTTTAAACTTTTAGACTCGACAAAAGAGAAGCATAATAAGAATATTTTACTGTATCACCAAAATATAAATCGTTTCTTTGGAAAAATCCTAGACGTGGAATTGTTAATAGATAAATATTATATGGATATCTTATGTTTTTTTTAAACCTGGTTAAGACCGGATAGGATGTTGTTTAATGTAAATAATTTTTCAGTTGCCAGTGCGTGCAACAGGTCCTCAATTAGGGGCCACCCCCTATTGAGGACCTGTTGTACCTTGATATTATGTAAAAGTATTTTCAGACATAAGGAAAGGAAGGATATCACTGCTTGCTCTGTTGATCGCTTATGAGAGGTAGTATGTGCAGAGGTTGAAGGCCATACTTTCTTATGTGTTTATAGACCACCGGCATCAAACTTATCATCATTTTTAATAATTATGGAAGAAATACTAGGCAAGCTTTTTAAGGATAATAAGTTCGTTTTTGTTTGTGGTGACCTAAATATTGATCTATTAGTTAATTCACTGGATAAAAGTAAGCTTATATCATTATTTAAATAATTCAATTTACAGTGTATATTTAAAGAAGCAACTAGAATAACAGCAACCTCAGCTTCGTGCATAGACAATGTATATACTAATTGTAAAATAAAAGACTCTTCCTTAATAAGTGGCGTCAGGTCTGACCATACTGGTCAATTTGTATCATTTGACCTAGATAAAAAGTTACACGTAGATAATACCATTAAATTAAGACCGCCCACTAAAAATAAATTGAAAATCTTTAATAATAATGTTCTTAGCAATCTTTCAACAGCTAGTTTTGATTCACAAGTCCCCAATATAAACTACGGTACATTATTTTCTACAGTTTGCCATGAATTCAATAAAGCATGTCCTGTGAAAAAAGTTGCAGTCAATAATAAACCAAAATTTAATAAATGGGCCACTGCTGGCATTAGAAAAAGCAGAGATATTGTATATAATTTGTACTACGAGAAATCATTGACTTCTGATCAGGCCCTTCATATTTATGTCAGAAATTATTCTAAGATATTCAAAAGAGTCTGCGCTCAAGCTAAATCTAAATTAATAAGTAACAAAATTAGTATTTCTAACAATAAAATAAAAGCTGTGTGGCAGGTAATTAACAAAGAAACTGGAAACACAAAACAGCGAGATCAAAATGAATTGTATTTAAAAAATAATAATGAAACCATTACAGATAAGTTAAAAGTTGCTGAGACACTACAAAATTTCTTTACCAACATTCCAATAGAGGTTACGAAATCTCTGCCCTCATCACCTATATTAGCTGAATCTCTTCTCAAAAACACTTCTCTAAGGACATTCCAAGTTTTGAATTCAAGCCCATTTCTATTGTCACAATTAAAAAGGCATTCAAAAGTCTTAACATAAAGAAAACTGAACACTTATGGGGGATTTCTGTTAAGGTTCTTGAAGATATCATTGGCACAATAGCCCCTGTCCTAACAGCCATATATAATCAATATTTAGACAGCGGTACGTTTCCTGATTTAATGAAACATAGTAAAGTAGTACCAATTTTCAAATCGGGTAGTAAGAGTGATCCCTCTAATTATAGACCTATATCTGTGTTACCAGCATTGAGTAAAATATATGAAAAAATCATGCTAGACCAGATGCTGTCACATTTCAATTCTAATGGGATTTTACATAGTCGCCAGTTTGGTTTCACGAAAGGTAGGTCGACGACTGACGCAGGAGTAAAACTCATCAGTCACATTTTGGAATCCCAGGATGCCATTGGCATTTTCTGTGACCTCTTAAAAGCGTTTGACTGCGTTTACCACAATACACTGACCTGTAAATTACACCACTACGGAATTCGTGGACAAGCTGCTGATCTTGTTCTGTCCTATCTATCAAACAGGCAGCAAAAAGTAAACGTTAACGGGGCGACGTCCTCGGGGTCTCTAGTAAAGATGGGCGTGCCCCAAGGTTCAATTCTTGGCCCTTTCCTATTTCTAGTTTATATTAATGATCTTCCTTACATTATGGCAAACTTATCGGATATAATTCTATTCGCTGACACTTCTCTTATTTTTAAAATAGATAGAAAAGATGCGGATGTTTTACACGTCAACGATAGTCTGGATGTTCTTTCGAAATGGTTTGCAGCTAATAATCTCTCACTTAATGCGAACAAAACAAAATGTCTTAAGTTCTCACTACCAAATGTACCCCAAGTGGCTCTAAATTTAAAACTCGATGGCAAGAGACTAGATGCTATTACGGAAACTATATTTCTAGGAATTACTCTAGATTCAAAATTGCAAAGGGGAGCCCACATTAGAGCTCTTTCAGGTAGATTAAGTTCAGCTGCATATGCAGTAAGAAAAATTAGACAGTTGACTGACATAGCCACAGCTAGGTTAGTATACTTTGCTTATTTCCACAGTATTATGTCTTATGGCGTTCTGCTGTGGGGATCGGCAGCTGATGTAGATTCAATTTTTATTTTACAAAAGAGGGCAATCCGCGCATTCTATAGAATGGGTCCTCGTGAGTCCCTTAGAAACAAATTCAAAGAAATTAATGTACTAACTCTGCCTTCTCTTTATATCTTAGAAAGTATTTTGTATGTTCACAAAAACTTATGTCTTTTCAAAAGAAGAAGTGATTTCCATAATATAAATACACGTACTAAACATGAAATTGTGATACCCAAATTTAGATTAACAAAAACAAGCAAATCATTTGTTATCAACAGTATCCGCTTTTATAACAAGTTGCCAAAGTCAGTTACAGAACTTAGCGATGGAAAGTTCAAAACCCACATCAAACGTGTCCTTACCAAAAACGCATATTATAAGATTAAAGACTACGTTGAAGACAAGGAAGTTTGGCAATAATTCCTTCTGCACATGTGGCTTCCCTGGTACATCAGAAACGGCATAACTATGTAAATGTCTATTAACAGCTCCCAAATTATTATGTTTATTTTTTTTTTTTTTTGACATACTTTTTTGACATTATATTTTCATTATTTGACATTTTATACAATGGAAAACATGTCATTTGGTTTAAATAGTTTTTTTTTTATTATTTTAATATTATTTTACATGGATTCTTGTGTACGTTGTGAATGTGAGAACGTTGTAGGCTTATATACTAGATCTTTTGTAGACCTTTTTCTTTTCTTTTTTTTTTTGTTAAGTACTTATCGACAGGCCTACACTGTCCTCCCATACCTATTAACGCTGTAACTTGAGAACATTGTAAAAGCCAATTATTTTTAAAAGAGTAACCGTGGAGTTTCTTGCCGGCTCTTCTCCATAGGAAACGACCAATTGGAACCGTGCACCTAGCTTCTGACGTTTCATAAGTGCCCATGTAGATTTATGTGAAATAAAAATATGTTGATTTTGATTTTATCATTTATTCTTAAACTACTCTTCGTAGATGTAACTGCTAGAATACATTTTTTTATTAGATTTATAATAAAACTATAATATTTTGTAATCCGTCTATTGTAAAGAGCCCAAACAGACTGGTTCTCTAAACGTCAACGAATTATACACATCTGAAGTGAAGATATTACGTTTAGTCGGTTACTTGACAGCTCAATCGTCACGTGTTTTTTTCTGTTTACCTTCATTTAACTACCTAAACTCACGGAGAATAAGTATTGAATATTTGTTTGACACTCCTTGCGAGGCGAGAAGACAAAACAAGGGGTGAGAAATAATAAGGCATTTTAGAGTCGAGATAATTATCTCGTCTTTAACCACGTTGCTGAGTAGATCATAGTAAAGTATCTACTTAGTCAAGTATTTTCATAGACGCAGGAGCGTGTCATAATTCGGTAAAGATGTAAGTTTAGTCGAAAGCCACATAAATATGTTTTATAAAAGCAAAATGAAAAACGTTCTAACTAACTAACTAACTCAAATACGCTTCTTTACTCAAAATAATTAAATTTACCAAAACCATTTCCACTGGTTTAAAATTTTTAAACATAATTTTTCTTAGTTCGCATCTGGCTGTGTCTATCCGGCATAATGACGAAATGATTAAAATATGAGCGCTCCCGCGGCGCCTCGGTTTGTCTTCCCTCAGTCCCCTCACACAAATAAACGTTGTTCCATCAAGAAAATTTACTGACGGAAAGGGATGTCGTCACAACAAACGCGCCAAAAGAAAATTTTATTATAAACCACGTTTTTTCCTTTCTCACAATTTCACGTTATTCATAGCAAGAGTTATTATCCCATACGATATTGAATAAACAACTCCTTCATGCCTGTTGAGTTATTTGAGAAGGAAATTATTATTTTTATCTGGCAATGTGTTTGAATGTATTGTATTAAGTGCGTGCTAACGATGTTAATGCCTTTTACGACGAGATACGAGAGCCTTTTTGAAGACTAATGAGAGTGCTCGCGAATGAAAAAGAAAAAGGAATTTAAGTATTGAATAAAGGAAGAGGGATGCCAATTTTTGTGTAAGCAGAAATATATAATAACAGTAGTTTATTGAAATAATTAGAGACGTCCATATTTGTGTTTCGATAAATAACTGATTAAGTGCAGAAATACCGGAGATTTACAACAAAAATGAACATTTGTATTTTCAAAATAGAAACAGCACCGTGCACAGGAACAGTCCAGTAATTGCTAGAGACTCGGAAAATGATTCCGCGTCCAACCTCACTCGCAAAGTGCAAAATGGAGCGAAACAATTAGTGAGACCGCAGAATACATCGCCATATCAGACTAACAAGCGCTTAACTCAGCGACAACAACGCATCACACCAAGTAATAAAGTCTTAAACATAAATCCAGCGTTATCTCCAGTGGCAAACGTATACGCACATCACAGCTATGAAACGAACCCAATCTGCATAAATTTGCAGTTGACCCTGTTATAATACTACACACAATTTATGTACACGACAAATTTGATGCCGTTTTGCTTCGCGAACGGTTTGAAATGATTCTGTACGTGAACTTCGTGCTCGTTGCCAAACTTGTTTACGCCGGATGAATTTTTATTGAAATCAACTGGCGTTTTTACATAAATTGAGTACAGGCTTATTGAGTTGGCTTTTCGAATTTGTCGATAGTAAATTGTTGTAGCGATCGCCTTTCAATTGAAAAAAAAAACTCCGCATTGTGCTCACTCGCATACTCGGCAGATTTGACGTTCCGTTTTTAAATAAAAAATAGAACGTTATCTATTTTTGTCGTTGGATGACGCCACCTTTGTTATACCGTTTAAAACAAAGTATAGCTATTACATAACTATTCAAACGGGCTAAATAGATTTATTTTTCATTTAAAGATTTCCCAATTTAAAACTACAAAAGTTTTAAATTGGGAAACCGTCAAACAGAGACAGGGCGAAGGAACGCACTTTCTCATGGCAGTCTTTTTCGAAGAGTTACCAAAATAATGCATTATTTTCAAGTTCAATGTGTCATTCTTTAGCAATATTACAAAGAATTTGGTTCACGGTTAACGTTTTCTTACTTTTAATATTACGTGGGAAGAATGCAGCTGAGCCACGTTTTTCTTGTATGGCCGGAAAAATGAACAAAAAGGGGAAAGATTTTAGAATTGCAAATGACGCCAGACTATTTATTTACGTTTAAAATCTTGGTTTTTAGGGTTCCGTAGTCAACAAGGAACCCTTATAGTTTCGCCATGTCCATCTGTCTGTCTGTCCCTGACATGGGTATACATGTTAATCACGGCGATAAAGCGGTAAAATAAAATCTTTATAAAATCTCCTTTCACTTAGAGGGGCTGATATTTTTTGTTTCGTCTATCCCATGGGTTTCGTTAGACAGGCCGTGAAAACGATTTTCAATTCGGGGATTCATTTGCGTAATATTGAGTTTTAAAGTGCTCATTTTTGTTAGAGTCAAGTGTGTCCGCCCCTGCCAGCTTAATGGTTATTTTTGGATATGTGAAAAAATGTATGGCAGTAGCGATTTATGGTGTACCGAAATTAAAAGAAAAACTATCACAGCTAAGTAAGCTTTACAAGTTAACAATAATCGACCAACTTATATTTGCAGTTGGAGAATTGACCGTGACAAATGTATATCGAGCAGTGATGGCTCAGTGGTAATAGACGCAACTTACGAGTTGTAGGTCGTAGGTTCGAACCCAGACAGGCGCTTTACTTTGTGTAAATTATTCCATCACCACTGCTCTCAAAACATTGAAGGAAAAAATCGCGAGAAAACGCCGTGTCTTAGAACCAAAAATTCGAAGACATGTGGCATCTCTCAACCCGCACTGGGCCCGCGTGGTGGATTACCACACATTCCCTCTCACAGAGAGGAGGCCTGTGTCCCATCAGTGGGAACATTACAGGCGGATTATACATCGATGTATGGGAGAATATGTTCTTCAACTACAATGATGGTACTAATTGTATTTATTTACATAACCAAATTACAAGATGATTATTAACATTAACTAAATTAAATTAAAACTAAGTTAGGCTTAAAAAAGGCCCTCGGGGCATTGTACCGAGGATGCTGGCGGCATTTCCTCGCTGAATTGCAATGCTGATGCGTTGCGCGAGAAAGCCGCCAGCTTTTCGGTCACCAGTTACATCAACTAGACGTTTCGCGATTTCCGCAAATAACTTATGCGCACTGGGACCCCACGGACCGAGGGTCTCGACGCCAAAGGGCACAAAGTTGTACTCTCTGCCAAGGCCTCCATATTTAATAACTTTCAGATTTTCGGCATTTTCTGCCGCTGCACCCGCTTTAGAAGTAGTCCGTTGGAGGTGGGACGGTGCCAGTGTGTCTACACAGGTAGCGTCCCACACAAGCATCCGTCCCAAACTCCACGGGACCAAAGACACACCATCAGGTCTTTTGCCATCATCTCTGACAATGCCAGTCGGCTCAAGAAGAGCAGGCACATTGATGCTGGCAAGAGACCGGCGGATTATGTCATTAAGTGTTGCATGTCTTGAAAAGCGGCCTGCACTTTTTTGACAACAAAGTCCGTGGTGACCCAGTCGGTCCACGTCCGTGCCACAAGGGCATGTGTGTGGAGTGCATACCGTGACCCCAAGCCGCAGACCAGTCGCCAGACGAAGCGAGGTCGGATCCAGGAAGGTACCGGTATATGGAGAAGGATGGGCATGTAGCCAATGACCGGCCTCTCTGGTTCCGACCGCCAAAAGTCTTGCGCGATCCGGACCTGAACTGCGGCTCAGAATCGATTTGTATGTTAAATCGCAATAAATATCGTCCCAGCTCCTCTGAGATTTTAGGTTGTCTGGAAATTCTTTACCCGGGCAAGCAATTTGAAAAGCATTCTTGGCATCCTCCAAGCCCGCAGTCTCATAGTTTGTGGGCAAAGCCCTTAGGACATTACCTATGAGACGTGACGTGCTATGGGTGGACGACAAAAAGGCTGGGGAAGCAACACTCGAAATTTTGCGGATTCCTAAACCGCCAAACCGAATAGGGAGGGATGCTTGTAACCAAGATGGTTCATTGAGCTGAATATTTAAAATCGTTTCTAAACTAGTTTTGACTAAATCGTCTATTGGTGAAAGCAAATTTGGATGTTTCCAAAAAGGGCTACAGCGAAGCACATAAGTAAATTTAGGGACAAAAAGGCAAAACTTTAGAATTATAAGAGCATAATGAGGACTGATTTCGAGTAAACAATTTGCGTGACTTTGGAATTTAGAAATAGTGTTAGTAATGTAATCAGGAAAAGATTCTTCAAAGATGGGAGAACCCAGGAGGCAAAGTGACTTTCTGTCTACTATTTTGATATTCGGTGCCAGAAAATTTAATTTGGATTTTAAATTATCCAAACCGTAAGAAGTTTTTTGAATGAAGAGTTCACATTTGCTAAAATTTAATTCTAAACCAATATTTTCGAAATTTGTTTTAATATCTGATAAGTCAGATAGCACAGTGTCCACATCGCCTCCCAGGGTTCCGTCATCCAAATACCAAACGTTAAATTTTGATTTTAAATTTTGAATAATCGGATTTATAGCCAAGCTAAAAATTGCTGGCCCGAGGGGATCGCCCTGCTGACAGCCGACCTCCGAAGAAAGTTCATGGGAACGGTAAATTAATTTTGAAGGTTCTGCGTAGCAGGTAAGCAGGTATTGATAGAGTTCCGGAATTTTGTTCTTAACTTCTGTCAGCATGGCATCCCTGTTTACTGAATTGAAAGCATTTTTGACGTCAATTTTGACTACAATTTCGCAATCATCATACGAAAGGTAGGTTCTTAAGGCATGGACGGCTGCCTCACACCCACCTTTCGTGCCAAATCCTAATTGTATAGGTTCGAAAACAGACTGTAATTTAGATTTGATATGTCTCACCGCAATTTTGGATGCCAAACGTCTTAAAGTTGACCCCACAGCAATGGGTCTCACCCCTCCGTCCTTTTTAGTTAGGGCGATCAAATTAGCACCAAATAAAAGTGAGGCAATATCAGCGTTGATTTTGCCTGAAAACATAAAATTTATTAATTTTGTAATAGAGCAAATAAGCTGCACACCTGCATCACCCACAGAATAAGAAGTTAAATCTTTTAAATGTTGGGGTGAGATTCCGTCCAGGCCGGCCGCTGAACCGGTTTTAAAAGAAATTATTGCGTCAATAACGTCTTTGCCTTCGATTTCGAGGCAGGCCTGGTCTGCTGTAGGAGAGTCGAAAAAATACGGGATCACGGGAGCCGGGGGATGTTTCGAATGCAAAG
This sequence comes from Atethmia centrago, assembly GCA_905333075.3. Classification (NCBI taxonomy): domain Eukaryota; kingdom Metazoa; phylum Arthropoda; class Insecta; order Lepidoptera; family Noctuidae; genus Atethmia; species Atethmia centrago. Next base: position 20,733,575 of record HG995373.1, on the reverse strand, counting down.
CCGAAAGGGTATCAGGAGTATCAGGCGACAACACGTCGTTAGTAAAAAGAAGACGTGCGGCGCCTTTGAGATCCCCGTCGGCAATTTTGCCTTCAATTAATTTAATTCTAGATAATGTTCCCCTCTTGGGAGAATCAAAAGGTGAAGATGTTTTTGTTAAACAGTTATTTTTGATTTTTTGGGTTAGAGAAATAGTAGCCTCATCTTTTTTGACATGCAAAGTGGTATACGAAAAAAGGAAGAGATTATGCCAGTCTACAATTTGGTTGCTCTCCACACATTTTTTAATCAAGCCTGAAAGGTGGTTTGCGACGGAGATCCTGGCGCCGCGCGGGACTCGTTTGATAACAGGCACATTATTTTTTAGGTAACTAAGGTACAAATGGAATGGGGTAGAATTTGGACTGTCGGAAACAGGTGCCGGTAAAGAAACTGGGTCTAAATTTAGAGCAGGGCCGTTCTGGCTAATACAAAGACGATGTTTTTTTGAAATATGAATGTTAAGACCCCTTTTTGATTGAAAAGATCTATCGCAATGTAAACAAATGTAATTTTGATTTAACGTGCCATCACCGGATTGGGTTGCGGTATGCATCCACTTACCAGAAAACAACACTTGAATAGAGAAAAACACTCAACTAAACACAAAATAGAAATTATCACTAAAATATAACTATTTTAAAGTCTTTCAGAAGCGTTGACGTCGGACGTCAGGACGACACGCCATAACGTTGCCAAGGAGGACCGCAACGTCTGAAACAAAAATATATTTTATTATTTGTTCAAAATTGGGAGCTGCCTACACTTTGGCACAGCAGTTAAGCCTTGATTAACAAGAAAAAGATCAAATTTGGACATCTAGGGCCACGTAAAATATGTAAATTTAAATAAATATGAGCTGTGAAAAAGTGACAGACAGTGACGTGACAGATCACCACTACAATGATAAGATTTTTTAAAAATGAAATTCCTCCCAACTACGGAACCCTTCATGGTGCGTGGTCCGACACTAACTTTGCCGGTTTTTTTTTTGTTTGTTTAAACTATTTATTATTATTAAACTGAAATATGCTCAATATCGGTACATTCAAATTAAGGCGGTACTGTGCAAAATAAGCGTTTTTTGTTCTTTCGATGTTATTTGTTTGTTTTTATTTACCCAGTAGACTAAAATAAATTAACTAAAGTGACTAATCTATCTACATACGAAAAAGAACTGATGATCATCTGTAAAAATTGATGAGCAGTTTTTTTCTAGAAAGTAATGTTAAAATAAAAAAAATATACTATCATGAATAATCCAATACTTATTTCTCTTATGTATACATTTGTTTGATTTCAGTTTTATGCGCTAAAGGCATTAGCTGCTTCACTGGGTGCAGTCGTTTGAATGACTGATACTAATTTGAATACTCGGAATTTATTTGTCAAATTGAATGTTTGCAGCGTGATAATTTAGTTTTCAGTGTCAGCTGCCACCATCAACATGGGTTTATGTACTGTGATGCATTTTCACGTTGTTATGACAGAACATAAAAACTCTACGAATACTAAAATGTTCGTCCTATTTTTTATGTAACGCAGTAATATTATTTTAGTACTTGACCGTAGATATTTTGTTCAATTCGCATTTTAAAAGTAAAACGGATTAGTTACAACAATATTGATAATGAACACTTTTTCTGTAGTTACAAATATTTTTAATAATTCATGACTATTTTGTGTACAAATATGAAAGTATAGATTAGAATTCAAAACATGAACGAAAGCGTTTCGGATTTATGTATGTATTTTTCTATAATTATTTTTGGGAGTCAATTTTTTTACAGAGTTACCGACATAGCTTGCAGAGTAAGTAAACTGAAGGTGGTGGAGGTGGAGCTGACGAGGCCTTATTGTTTTTTTTTTTTGGGTGGCTAATTATCAAATAACTTCTCCCGCTCTGGTCTGCCTGTCCGGTGTATCAGTCTCTTACTGACTAAAACCCACCCATGTTCGTTCCGTTGCCTGTGTGTTCCCAGAGGCCACAGTATCCATTTCAGACATTTCCACGACCTCGGTAGGCATCGGCCCTAGCGAACCGCTACAGTTATGGTGCCATTTCTTTGAGGCGCTCGTGGAGCACTACGCGTCTGGTCGCGTCTGGTCGAGCACGTCGACACGGGCCTGGTCCTTATCGGACGGTGGGCTACCCATTGATCACCGTCCGTAAGCCCGCGGCTACGGTGGCCGGGAATCGGCTTGGGTTTCCGACGCCCAGGGCGTCTCCCGCGGCTAGGGGCGTGAGGGCTCGAAATTTCTCTCACCCGTTCCGCCTCCTCCGTCGCGAGCATTACTGCTTCGCAAAAGGAAATGACGGCTTCCTATCCCCTCTTGCTATGCTCCACCATTTCCTCCGGGCGATCCAAACAATGGTGACACACGGGCGTTTTCTTCCACCTTATCCTAAATTGGAACCTCCCGAAGCAGCCGTGTCCGGTGAGGACCTGCGTCAGACGGAAGGTGAGGACGCCGTGGCGCCTCTCTAGCCACTCCTCAAAGAGGGGACTCAAACTCAAACTCAAAGCATTTATTTCAAATAAACCAATTACAGGCACTTTTGAATTGTCAAGGGTTCGGTCAGTCAGTCAGAAAGATGAAGCTGGCCATTCCAAAGCGTAGTAGGTACCTATGGAGAAGAACAGGCAAGAAACTCCACGGACACTCTTTTAAATCAACGTATTATGGTTACAAAATATTGTTTACATCATTCATTTTGAAATTATACATGTGAGAACAATGCAAAACGTTAAAAGCGTCCGTAATAAAAAGATTACAACAAACAAAAAGCAATTCAAATATTAAAAATAAAATAAGCCGTGGCAGCTAAGAGACGACCAGTCTCTACTAACGGCGCCCGTTCATGAACATGACGCGTGGATCAGCACCATTCAGCTCAACCATTTTGAAGGGAGCTAAATGATCCAACACACGCGCCACCATCAGCGAGACATTAGAGTGAGCACGACATACTCCAGGCCGCCAGGGCACACTCAAGTCAATGAAAGCCATACCCAGTAAATGGCAGCTTTATAGTACATAGTACTCACATAACAATGTGCTGTGACTTTTCGCCGCATTTGTTGCGTGCCCATAGCTGACGAGTCCTGAAGTGGAGACCGCGTATCGGCAAGCGTAGCGTGGGACGTCCTCTAACTAGATAGACTGACGACCTTAAGAATTTGGCTGGGACGCGGAGGACAGGGTGTTGTGGCACAGCTTGGGAGTGGCCTATGTCCAGTGCGATAGGCTGAGTTGATTGATTAAATCTTTAAATTAAAATCGTGTTGAGTGCATTCATTATAACAGCAGCCTCTTTTCTAAGAAGTCTCAGAAAACATTAAATTAATATGTAAAAAGCCGCAGCTTATTTATGTTCCCTGTACGTAGAGATACATGGCATTAACTTTAAATTTTCTCCGTTTTTCTGTCATAAACGGCCTTTCATCTTTAATAAACACGCCGCTTGTAAAGATTCTAAGGAAACAAGTTTAAGTAAGAGTGGAATTAAAACCTCATCTCAAAGAAAATTAAACCGCGAATAGTTAATGGGTCTTAACTCGATTTCGAAACGCTAACTTTGTCGAGAGCGAGTCGTTGGCTTCAATAAGATTCAAGCAAGTTTGGGAAAATTTGCTTCCTTTAAAAACGGTTCGCCATTTAACCATCGCGGAGAAAGCACTCAAAACAAAACTGGAGCGCTTTTATTTTTCACGAGATCCCTTCTGGATGGTTTGCTAGTAAAAAAAATAATTGTATTGTTATTGTTCGAGTTGGAGGACATTACACCTTTTGGTGTTTAAAATAAATTCGTAGAGAAAGGCAATTTGTTTAGTTAAAATGTTACGATAGCTTTTGTTCTTTATGTTACAGCTATTTGTTTTGTTTATTTTGATAATGCTAATTATCGTTATAACGCTAATTACGAAGTGTTCATAGACAACTGCTATCAATACGCCTTTTGCTTTTGCTCTTTACGCAACTGATTTTTCTTTGTTTATGTTGATAATCCTAATTATCGTTATCTTAAGAGATAACGATAATTTAGGGTTTACATTAGGGTTAGCATAAGTGCTAACCCTAATGACTCCTGTAGTGATATTAAGTTGATGGACTGGAAATCTAGACGCCTTTTCCTAGAGAAGATGTTGCTGTATGACATATGTGGCAGCATATATGAATTCTCAGATTAGCTAAATAAATTAAATTATGTTGTACCTAGAACTATTATGAGACGCAAGATGCGTGCACGCCCCCTATTCACCATACCATCTTGCCGCACTAATGCTGGAGTTCGCGCCTATACGCCGCATAGCAAATAATTATAACACATTTTTTTCAGACAGATCTATCACTATCATCTAACAAATGTCGAAATACTCTAATCCAAAAATTAACAAACTAAATCTACTTAGTTAATTTTTGGATTAGAGTATTTCGACATTCATCATCTTTAGATACTAACGATTATCAATTAAGAAACTTTTGTGCTGTTTGTTATCCCAAAGAAATAAATAAATAAACTACGAAGTTTACATAGACAATTATAATCTGTTACTTTTGTATGCCACAGCCTATAAAGTTCTTGCTCCCCTCTAAAGTAGAGTTGAGCTAGCAACAAAAACTTTAAAAAGAAACACAAGAAGTCCTCACAATTTTCACAAAGAGAACATCTCTGGATGATGCCAAAGTTACAAGATGGCGTCGACATGCGAGTTGTTGTTCATTAACATTGAGCGCACATTTAAATTAACATCTTTAATATTTTAATTAACTAGTGAAACTTCAGTTTTATTATTCAAAAGTTCTGCATTCGCTCGTCGCTTTATATCAAACTTGTTCATTCAAAACGTCTTATATTAATGTAAAAGTCACCCTATTAACATGCATTCAAAAGCAAAGGCATACAGAAATGGGAACCGGAGGAATATATTACTTGCGTAGATTTGCAAGTGGCTTATATTTACGTAAGGAAAAGCATTTGTGGCTTAAGGGCTATTTAATTAACGACAAATTGTCAAAGAAAACCTTATGTGGTCTTAAAAAGATCACTTTATAAGATTTTGAAAGATCGTCTGAGAGATTTAAAAACCGCCCAAGTGCGTGGCGGACCTCGGAAGGAAGGGTTCCGTAGTTGTGAAGTTGGGATGAATTTATCCCAAAAACAAACTTAACATTGTAGTTGAAAAACATGTTCTCCCATACATTCGGTCAATTCTCGAACTGCAAATTTAAGTTGGCCGACTATTACTCGTTAACTTGCAAAGCTCACTTAGCTGTGATAGTTTTCCCTTTAATATCATTATATGTACTATTGCCATGATTTTTTTTCACATCTCCATAAACAACTATTTAGCTGGTAGGCGGGGACGCACATGACTCTAATAAAAATTTGCACTTTAATGCTTAATATTAAGAAAAGTGATGTTTACAGATCCGCCAATATTTTTGAAGGCCCTATCCAATGATACCCCACATCATGGGGTAGACGAGAAAAAAAAATATCATCCCCACATTATGTGCAAGGGAGGTACCATAAAAAAATATTTTTTCAAGATTTTATTTTAGCAATTTGTTGGCGTTATTAATATGTATACCTGTGCCAAATAACATCTTTCTAGTACTGAGCGTCTCTGAGCTACAGCGGGGACAGACAGACAGACAGCCAGACAGACGAACATGGCGAAACTATAAGGGTTCCTAGTTTACTACAGAACCCTACAAACCCATTAACATAACATTTCACGCCTGTGTTCCCCAAATGGTTAGGCAGAGGTGCACCTGTAGTACACCGATATTTCGTCAGTTATGTTTAAGTCTCATGTTATAGCTTGTTGTCATCAACTGGGCAGAAATACACACTCCGGGCTGCCACTGAGAAGAATTTCAGATGTAAAACCTAATAACACTTTGTCCGACTGGGGAATCGAACCCAGGACCAGCAGTAGCGCTTGGAAACTACCGGACCAATGAGGCCAACTAAAAATACATTACAGTTGTGTAATTAGTCTTTTGTCGATACTTTTACATAATTAGGCGTGTTGATAATGTCAATGTTTGAATTATTTTAGCTTAAGAACGACAAAGAAATTAATATTAATTTGGATGCGTTGGGTGCGGAAGGCGGAGGACAGGGTGTTGTGGCGCAGCCTGGGAGAGGCCTATGTCCAGCAGTGGACTGTTATTTTATTTTTATTTGGAAAGCCAACAATTACACACTATACATGGTTAACAATAGCTAATAATCTAGGTATATCAGTGCGTAACTAACTACGTTATCCACATATTACACATTAGAATTGAAATTTGGAAGAGCACGAGTACAACATTACTAATTAATAATACAAATGAGTAAATCTTATTCTTATAATACTAAACATTATACATATAGGTATTATATAAAAAGAAAATACGGTTAATAATCTGTTTATTCGATCATTTTAAGTAGATCAATGCGAATTTTGTTAGCTGACAAAGAGAATAAATCTAATTTTGAAAAAAGGGTAGGTATTATAGTTTTGTGCTAAACGACGTAGAGGTGCGCGGGGACACCCACGTTGGTGCGACAAGAGGATACTGCAATTAATGGGCGTCCACACACCCCACGCAGCATAACAGTACTAGGTACTATATAACAGGATTTGTTGGTTAACTCTGAGCAATCATATTTGTTGTTACACAGGTCATAGAAAAACTTAGTTTCCAAAAAAATGCGTTTATTGTTGTAGGCTGAGTTGATTGTTATGAACGCGCTGTGCCCACGAAATTAAAAAGTTCTGACGTTTTTTACAATTGGCAGGTCAAATTGTATGTTGACTAAAATCTGATGCTTTACAGAATTATAATCATTAGAATCAGCAATCCTTAAGACGCTGATAACACCTAAACCGCGGTCACTGTCAGATTGCATAGAAAAGAAAGAGAAGCGCGATGTCACAACGCTTGTAATTCATTGCAAAATATGAAGCAATTATCTATTTACTCAAAATTGAGTTGAGTAATCGAAAATAAAAAACAACCAAGTTCTGCATTCAAATAAGACGTTTCTGTTATTAATTAAATATGTAACGTATGTTCATATTTAATACAGATATTTTGGATTACATCTCAAGGTAAGAGGTTAGTTTAACGTTAGTTTGTATCGAGATTTTTTATCAAAATGTGTTTTGGTGACAACCAAGTTCTGGGAAATATGTTCAAAATTAACATATATTTTTTCCGCTACCACAAACTATACAGATTTGGCAATTTGTTTTCTTAAGAGAAGCCAATTTTGGTCAATTGGGTCTTGTCAGCGCCTTAAGTTAGAATTGGGCTTAAATGTCATGATTTCATAAAAATATAGTCGTCCAATGGGGTCGTAATATGAACTTAGAGAGTTGTATTGATGATTCTAATTAATATAAATAATTATTTGATACGGCCGCGAAACATATTTAGATTGTGGCGGCATCTACATCGCCACATGCGAACTACGCAGCACACTGACGTCACGCAAAATCCTGCATTGCGCAAGCAGAGTTTAACGCGCAACTAGCATATATACAACATCCCGACATGAACCGTCGGGCAGTTGCCCACCAGACACGACCTGTCTGGTCGGAGGATCCTCCCTTTTTTATGGATGATGAGCGAACAACCAACAACAACCTGATGCTGACCTGCAAATTACAAAAAACGGAAGAATATTTTAATTTCGCGGCTACCCACCGCTTTAATGAGTGGCTTATAAGGATTTCTTGGAAAAACTTCAGTTACGTTTCAGTTAATCTTGAGCTTAAGGAAAATATAGTAATTCTTGGTGTATCTGATCTTTGTTGCGCAGTTTAATGTTACAATGAATGTTACAATGTTACATAAATTACAGCTCGTTTTCTAAGATACGTAGCGTAAAAAAGTAAGCCAAGATACTTGAATTTCTCAGTAACAGTCCGGACTGGGCACAAATCCAGACGATTTGTGCCCGGTTGATGGCAATACGCTCGCCCCTATTACATGGGGCTTAAACAATAATTGTTGAAATGTGGGTGTAATACACACCTCTGCCTAACTTTTCGGGGAAACAGGCCGGGTGTTATGTGTTTTGTAAAATAAGCATTTGGACTAATTTTTGATAGTGCTATCTGTAAAGACAATTCTGTATACACAATTCCATCTGCACAGGATTATATAAAGTGAGGTAATGTTTCACATTTTTAACAAAACATATATTGTAGGCTTACTGATTTTTTAAACCACAAAGACAGATGGCATTCGGGATGACCTCAACATTTGGTAAGCATATTTACCCTGTCTATAGTCGCTGAAAAAAGCGGTTTAGACATTTATTTTTTACAAATTTAAAGCGAAATGAAACGTGTGATGTCATTGCTGGCATGTCAACGGTGATATGGGTAAACGATTGTGTGTGAAATCAAAAATGAGTATGTAACTTTGATATTCGATTTGCATTTTTACATTTTCGACGGAAGACATTCTTCCGATGAGCATTATTAGAGGTGATAAAAGGAAATTTAATGGGATCGGAATCAGTGGACACTTTATTAATGAAGTTATTCTGTCTGTTCCGAATGTAAAAGGTTTGAGGAAAATTCCCATAATTATCAAATTACTTACTTGTTTATCACAAAACAATTTTGATAATCATTAAGGCATACGGCGGTACTACGAAACTTATAGTTAGCTGGCTACAGTCTCGCTATCCATCTTTCTGTGGCTGATGAGTCCCAAATTATAAAGTTCGTAAGTATAGCTCATTCTGTGCTTAAGTACAGAGAAGATGATAATGTTGTGAAAGTAAGCAAAGTTTCTGTCTATGTTACCAAAATCTATAAACAAAAACTGCTACGGAAGCCAACCAAGAAAAAATAACTTAACGTTTAGCTAATAAAAAGCAACGAACAAAAGTTAAAGTATTAATTCGACAAAGATGGAAGTTGTTTCTGTTGTTTTTTCCCGGTGTAGCAACAGTAATTTTATTTCCCTAACTATTTAGGGCGAACTGTTTAATGAGTTCTTCACGCGAAAAAGGAGCGTCCGTTACGAGTCGCCCTCTCTCGCAATTTAAAACATTTAGAAGAAATTGTATTACTTTTACACTCATTTTGTAAATAGGTACGACACAATAAAACCTTTGTAAATCGAGCCCATTATATTGTTTTAAAATATTCAATTTGTGTTAAAAAAAACAAAAGAAATACGCGAAATTAAAATAAGAAGAATCGAGCAATCAGCTTCATCTATTGACGCTTTTGGAAAAAAGAGGAGTTTTAATTGAATGCCCAGTTCCTGTGTAAAAGCTTTTAGAGAAAATAAAAATGAGAAAAATTAAATGCAAGCCGGTCTTTGCCGGGCGGTTTACACGCGGTACGCTCACAAAGCGGCACTTAGCTCGGCGCTTAGTGACCACCCTACAGGCCCTTTAAAAAAACTACGGTCAATAGCGAAAAAGAAATTAGAGTTAACTACGACACTAAATGAGTACGTACCTATGTTCTACGCTCGGGCTTTTCTGGAACATTCAGTAATTGAAATTCTCTTACAGTTGTATCTTTTTTACAGGCTCGGTTTACAGCTTCTATGTTTATACTTAAGATTTTGTTGGTTATCAGTACTTTCAGCCTAAAGCCAGTTTGATAAACTTGTAAAATAAATGATAAAATCTTTATAGCTTCTCAGCACCTCCGAAAAAAGGACCTAACGATAAAATAAGTTCTGTATTTTTTGTGCAAACTTTTTAAGATGTAGATGGCATCATTTTCGTTTCGCAAAAGAAATATAAGTTCTTCTTTAATAATTTGGTTAGCTAACCGCGTTCACTTAGCAATATCTCAAAATCTATCTTTGTAGTCTAACTTATTTATATAGTGGTGTACCTACCGTAGAGTACGATTTGTTATCTGTCCTATATCCAGTAGATGAGATCCAAGTACACTCGCGGGAAGGTACTTATGGGTCACCGAGGCCCCTGGCAACACAGGCAACAGGAAGGAATACGGGTGGGTTTTAGTCAGTAAGAGTCTGACACACCCTCCCGCTCCACCCAGAGCGGGAGAAGTTATTTGATGATTTCCCACCAAAAAAAAAAAAGTACATTAAGACGCTGACAACCCATAAGCCGCGGTCACTGTCAGATTGCATAGAAAAGAAAGAGAAGCGCGATGACACAACGCTTGTAATTTATTGCAAAACATGAAGCAATTATCTATTTACTCAAAATTGAGTAATTTTAATTAAGCAACCAAGTTTTGCATTCTCATAAGACATTCTTGTTATTAATTAAATACGTAACATAATGTTGATATTTAAAACAGATATTTTGGATTAGAACTCAAGGTAAGAGGTTAGTTTAACGTTAGTTTGTATCGAGATTTTTTTTCAAAGCGTGTTTTGGTAACAGAAAAGTTCTGTGAAATATGTTCAAAATTAACATATATTTTTTCCGCTACCACAAACTATACAGATTTGGCAATATTTTTTCTTAAGACAAGCATATTTTGATCATTTTTGTCTGTTGTCTTGTCCGCGCCTTAACCGGTAGTTGTAGGTCTTGGGCTCAATACATGTTGATTCACTATACGTTATCTATTAATCCCAAGGCATATTCATAGTACAACACAATTGGCTTTTCATACCACCGAGATTACACATTCGTCTTCCTATTCTATTCATACCTTTACTGTTTCCTTGAATCTATGTAGGTACGTGTTGGATAGAGGTATATATAACTACTTAAATTTGTATACCCGCATCTTTCATCAATATCTCCCTGTGAATGATAGCCATCCGCATTCCATTCACTTTGTGTAATATATGTTACAGACTTGTATCCTAGCAACTGGGAACAGCGGCCTGGCAACACAATCCTTAATAATAGATACTGAAAGATATGTTATACATTTTCTCACGGAAAAGGCCTCTCTATTCATCTTCTACTTGTCTCGATCTAGGTCGAGACAAGTGGAAGGACCAGTCTCTGTCAGAAAACTTCAGCTCACCGGACGCATCTCCTCACCATTTCATTCACTCATTTCCACACCGGACAGGGCGACTTCGGGAGGTTCCTGTGTCGGATAAGGCGGGAGGAAATGCCCGGGTGTCACCTCTGTGTGGATCGCCCGGAGGACACGATGGAGCATACGGTGGAGGTCTGCCCGGCTTGGGCAGAGCACCGCCGGGTCCTCGTGGAGGCGATCGGCGGCGGAGATCTCTCGCGTCCGGCCTTGGTCCAGGCCATGGTATGGAGCGAGAAGGCAAGGGCAGCCGCCACCTCCTTCTGCGAAGCAGTAATGCTCGCGAAGGAGGAGGTGGGACGGTTGAGGAAAAGGCAAATTTCACGCCGTCTCGCCCCTAGGCGCCGCAGGAGACGCCCTGGGCGTCGGGTATCCCAGGCGGATTTCCGGCCACCGTAGGCGCGGACTTGCGGACGGTGAGCAATGGGTAACTCGCCGTCTTATAAGGAACAGGCCCGGGTGGGTTTTAGTCAGTAGGAGTCTGACACACCCTCTCCCAAGTTATTTGATAATTACCCACCCAAAAAAAAAATCCAACGCTTTTGTCTCTTGCCATGACATCTCGAGGTACACTCTAATCGATATATTTTTTGCACCAAGCTCTAGCTTGGTATACATGATTGTGTATGTCGCTCGTTTAGTCAGTCTGTGGGATAGAAATATACATTCAATTAATATTAGCATTCATTAAATTATTAGCACACAAGTAGACAAGTAGTTTCGTGTTAAATAGCCTGCAATGTACTTTAAATATCACTGGTGATGCAGCAGGAAGACGGTTAGATGTCACAAAATGGCGCCTGTAAGTTATCGTTATGAAGTGAAGTGTACACTGTAAGATTGAAGGTGAACTTCATTGCCAAGTGTGTACATATGTTGAAAACTTTTATAACTTAGAATATTACAGAAACAAAGTTTTATACATGCCACGCGTGTTTTTTTTTATTTTGATGGACTCACGTTTGACAATCAATTCCCCTAATGGTAAGCGATGATGCGGTCGACGATGGTGCATTCTTGCCTAGAAGTAACCTATTCACCTGGGACTTAAAAATTCTAAGGTTTAATATATTATTTTATTAAATAGTGAATAAAACGGAAAATACTAATAAATTAAATGCATATGTAGTACGAATAAAGTGCCAGTAATTAACACTCAACTGATAGCATTTCATTTGAGTACTAGGCCGTTAGTCCACCACCACCGTCAACAAGACGTCAATGAGAAACGAGATTATAACCGAATGTGACGTACTGGTGACGGCGATCGTTTGTCCACCGCGACCGAACTCGGTAGTTTAGTGTGTTATGATAGACAAAACAAAAGCTGGTAGAACGGCGCCAGTGCGACGGCAGTATGTGGACAACATCAAACGTGTTTTGTATAGCCGGCGCATCGGCCCGTTATAATTTCAGGCCGAGTTCTCACGGTCGCACCGAAGTACTCGAAAATAAACTTGGGGTCCAGGATGACTGACGTGCGTCAACACCGTCATCACGTTCTCGTTGACGTCCCGTTGACAGTGGCGGTGGACAAATGGCCTTAGGCAACACATTACATGAAATTTTGACGATATGTGTACTAAATTGATAATATATTATAAAATAATTTTGGTCGTAAATTTTTAATTATTTTGTAGGTCATTTTAATGAAATACTATTGAGATACCCCAATTGAAAGTCAATAGTTTTGAATGGCCTATCCAACGATACCTCACGTCATGGAATATGCGAGAAAATAAATATCATCCCCATATTGCGTGCAAGAGAGGTATCCCTTGCACGCAATGTGGGGATGATATTTTTTAACCTAAAAAACATTTTTTTTTTCAGGATTTTATTTTAGTACTTTATAGGCGTGATTAATATACCTATGCCAAATAACAGCTTTCTAGTACTAAGCGTCTCTGAGCTATAGCGGGGACAGAGAGACAGACAGATAGACGGACATGGCGAAACTAGAAGGATTCATTGTTTACCGAACCCTAAAAAACGAAAAGATACGAATTTAAACATTGATCGTAAATAAAAACAAAACGTCGAAAATCCTTATTCGTAGTCATTTAAAAAGAATGTAATTATAATGAAATTGATAGCCAGAACATTTTGTTACTTCGTTAAAATGAAATAATAATGTGTCGGACTATCAAATAAAGGAATTTCATAATTACAGACTCGCTGCACGAGCTTTTTTATGGCACTTTCCTCAATAATTTTCTCGTCTCCGTTATAATAAATAATAATATTTATTATTACTTTAGTTTCTATATTTTATTGCTCGGCCTAGCCGGGTTTAACTGATGGCACGGGCCTAAGCCAAGTATCCAGCAGTGGGGTTAAGTGTGGGAGTAATATTATAAGTAGACGGCATGGTAGACGAAACTATATTTGAGTGAGAGTATTGGTGCAAGTTGTCCGGCTCGCACTGAAGAAATTTTCTAACTAGCCTGCATGTGTTAAGAATCACTGCCTTCTGCAGCAGGTGGTAGGTGTTAGATGGCAAGGGAACTAAGTGACTGATGAAGCTGTTGTAGATAGTACTATGGGGACTATTGTGACTTTTTGAAGATGCCATAGTCGGGTTATTTCGTCTTTTAATTCGGTGTATTTGGATAATTTTTCGGCTATTGTAGTCTGTAAGTTATGCGTATTTCGGCAGGGCAATGTCTATTAGGAACCCAGTTTTATTTATTTTATTAATTAATGTGATGTCGGGTCTATTAAAGTGAATTGTGCGGTCGGTGAGTATGGCTCGGTCAAAGTACAGTTTTGTTGTGGGGTTCTCTAATACCGTTTCACAATTGCGGCGATAAGTCCCCTCTTTGAGGAGTGGCTAGAGAGGCGCCACGGCGTCCACACCTTCCGCCTGACGCAGGTCCTCACCGGACACGACAGCTTCGGGAGGTTCCTGTGTCGGATAAGGCGGGAGGAAACGCCCGGGTGTCACCACCGTGTTGTTCGCCCGGAGGACACGGTGGAGCATACGGTGGAGGTCTGCCCGGCTTGGGCAGAGCACCGCCGTGTCCTCGTGGAGGCGATCGACGGCAGAGATCTCTCGCGTCCGGCCCTGGTTCAGGCCATGGTACGGAGCGAGAGGGCATGGGCAGCCGTCACCTCCTTCTGCGAAGCAGTAATGCTCGCGAAGGAGGAGGCGGGACGGTTGAGGGAAAGGCATGTTTCGCGCCCTCTCGCCACTAGCCACCGCAGGAGATGCCCTGGGCGTCGGGAATCCCGGGCGGATTTCCGGCCACCGTAGGCGCGGGCTTGCGGACGGTGAGCATTGGGTAGCTCACCGTCCGGTAAAGACCAGGCCCTTGTCGATAGCGCGTTGTATTCCACGCGCGCCTCAAAGAGATGTCAGCACAAATGTAGGGGTCCACTAGGGCCGATGCCTGCCAGGGTCGCGGGAAGGTACTTATGGGTCACCGAGGCCCCCGCAACACAGGCAACAGGAAGGAATACGGGTGGGTTTTAGTCAGTAAGAGTCTGACACACCCTCCTGCTCCGCCCAGAGCGGGAGAAGTTATTTGATGATTTCCCACCCTCAAAAAAAAAAAAGGGTTGTATTTATAGTAAGGTACTACTGTGTCTATAAGTTTGCATTTAAGAGCTAGTTTTTGGTGTAATACATTGGCTACTTGATCCGTGTCAATGTTTGTAGTCTGTTTGGGCTATTGATTTGCAGGCGCCGGTTACATGTTGGATTGTCTCTGGAGAACTATTGCACTTTCTACAAGTATAGGTTGTTAAATTCTTTAAAATTTATTTTTTGTAATTTTTGGTCTCATTTACATGATCCTGAATTGCAATCATGAACCCTTCAGTCTCCGGGAATAGTTCGCCTCGATTTAACTATGCGTTCGACGCATCTTTGTCGACATTTAATTGGCATAAATCTTGGCGATGTCTCCCGTGTAGAGACTTCTGGATCCACTCTTGACATTTGGTTCTGTCATCAATCACTTTCTCGATTTTTGTTCTGTAGTGTCTTTTAAATTAAGAGGTGTAAAGTATCGGTCGTTGTGTGCTATTAGTTTGTGGAGTAGGGAGGATTCAGTTTTGGAAAAAAAGTATTGCCTATGAGCTGTGATGTGCCTGTTGTGTAAGTCTAGGATATCTATAAGTCCTCTGCCTCCTTCTTTTCTCGGTAACGTTAACCTTTGTGAACAAGGTCTTGGGTGATGTTTGCGAAATTTAGTCATTGTTGTGTGGATTTTCCGTTGTAGGTTTTTTAGGTCAGTTTTGGTCCAGTTTATTATCCCGAATGAATAGGTGAGCACTGGTATAGCAAAGGTGTTGAATGCTTTTATGGTGTTTCGTGAATAGAGCTGTGTTTTTAGTATTGTATTAAGTCATATATAGGGTGATTGGAAGATGGGTGCAAAGCTTTAAGGTGAAGATAGTATAGACAATTTAGAACCATTTAAGCCATGGTTGTCTTAGACGAAGTCTTACCAAATTTTTTTAACCAAATTTTTAAGTTTTTTTTCGGAAATTCTCAACATTTTATGTAAACTGCATAATTATGGCCAAATTGAATGATAAATGAATTAATTTTTAATTTATTTAATTAAAGTAATGTGTAAGCAACCAAGCAAAACATGTTTTAGGCTTCTGTGTCATTAGACATTTTTTTACAGATATTTAAAGCTCAGAAAAAATAAAAAAATTGTACAATACGTCTTTTAAACCTTATTTAAAAAAAAAACGGAGGGTGCTTTTTTTGTTCAAACCTTTTTGAAGACATGCTTGATAATCGCTCTTTCTTTTGAGGTATCATTTATGCGGATATCTTACAAATTATTGAAATTAGGACCTACAAACCAATTCGAGGGAGAAATTTTAAATTTTAGGCAGTCTAACAAAACACAAAATTTTTGCTTAAAAGAATACTTTATGTGCTCGAAATGATAACATTGTTCAATTCTAAGAATTTTTGGCACATGCAGGAACCAATTGAGGGGAACCCATTGAGGGGATTCTCTAAACAATGGCCACCGAGCGCGGTGCGACGGCATTTCCAGGTAGAACGCCCAATGAATAGCAAAAAGCGATAAGAGTTGGTTTTTACAGCAAAATGGTCTTAGTTACTGAGGCAACAGTCGTTTTTCTTTAGACAGGGTCAGTCGGTCTGTGATGAAGCCGTTACATCTTTTACTTATTAGTCAAACTACTGGCCTTGTGAGTGGACGTTGTCGTGTTGATTCACAATTTACCGTGTTCAGTTGTAGCCCTTTGCGTTCCTGCACGTGTTGTTTGCGTTAGTTTTGAACTTTTTTGTTTCACCGTGTCCAGTCGTAGCCTCGCGCTCCTGCACGTGTTGATTTTTGACTTAATTGTGTTGAGTTGACATTTAGTGCGCTCCTTTTTTTTTTTTTTAGGGTGGGAAATCATCAAATAACTTCTCCCGCTCTGGGCGGAGCGGGAGGGTGTGTCAGACTCTTACTGACTAAAACCCACCCGTATTCCTTCCTGTTGCCTGTGTTGCGGGGGCCTCGGTGACCCATAAGTACCTTCCCGCGACCCCGGCTGGGCTCCTACGCCGTTTTTCTTAATTGTTAAGTGACTATGGCTACTTTTTCCAATCAAGAATATGCGGATATCGTATTTATGTACGGTAGAGCAGACGGCAATGGATCTTTGGCGCGACGGATGTATCAAGAGCGCTATCCGAATCGCAGGATACCGAATGTCCGAGTGTTTTACAACACGTTTCGTCGTCTTGCCCAAGATGGGTTTCACCGCGTGGAACCTGGAGTCAACCCGGGCAGATACGAAACTGCCGTCGACGAAGACATTTTAGCAGCATTTCAAGCGGATCCTACTACCAGTACTAGAGCAGTAGCTCGAAATTTAAACATTTCTCAATGGAAGGTGTGGCATACAATGCACCAAAATGATAAGTATCCGTTCCATGGCAGGAGTGTGCAAGGTCTAGTAGAGCAAGATCCTCAAAGAAGAATTCAGTTCTGCCGTTTCCTCCTCAACAGAGACATCGAAGATGCGTGGTTTCTGAAATCAATCTTGTGGACGGATGAAAGTAAATTTTCAAGGGAAGGTATTACAAACTTTCACAACATTCATGAATGGGCCGACGCAGACAACAATCCACATTTTAAGAAGCAGGTGTCATTTCAGATGAAATTCTCTGTGAATGTATGGGCTGGAATAATTGGCAGAACATTGATTGGGCCCCACTTTTTGCCTGATCTATTGAATGGCGAAAATTATTTGCAATTTCTGCAAATTGATTTACCACTGCTGGTAGAGGAATCAGGTGTCCCGATCTTCGAAAGAGACCGAACAGTCATCTTTCAGCAAGACGGCTGTCCAGCGCATTGGACTTTAAATGTAAGGGAACACCTCAACAATTGCTTTCCCGATAGCTGGATCGGCAGGGATGGACCCATCCCTTGGCCCGCTCGCTCCCCAGATCTGACCCCGTTGGACTTTTTCGTGTGGGGCCGGGCCAAGGAACTGGTGTATAACAACATAGAAATAAACACTAGAGAAGAATTGGTACAAAGAATAAATTCAGCGTTTGAGACAATGAAGCAGGAGATGATGTTGAAAATAACGACTACAGAAGTTAGAAGACGGGGCCGTGCTTGTATTAAGAATCACGGCCGTCATTTTGAACATGAAAAATAAATAATTTTAATTCAAATGTTGTTTTAATTAGTCTGCCTAAAATAAAAAATTTCTCCCTCAAATTGGTTTGTAGGCCCTAATTTCAATAATTTGTAAGATATCCGCATAAATGATACCTCAAAAGAAAGAGCGATTATCAAGCATGTCTTCAAAAAGGTTTGAACAAAAAAAGCACCCTCCGTTTTTTTTTTAATAAGGTTTAAAAGACGTATTGTACAAATTTTTTATTTTTTCTGAGCTTTAAATGTCTGTAAAAAAATGTCTAATGACACAGAAGCCTAAAACATGTTTTGCTTGATTGCTTACACATTACTTTAATTAAATAAATAAAAAATGAAATCATTTATCATTCAATTTGGCCATAATTATGCAGTTTACATTAAATTTTGAGAATTTCCGAAAAAAAACTTAAAAATTTGGTTAAAAATATTTGGTAAGACTTCGTCTAAGACAACCATGGCTTAAATGGTTCTAAATTGTCTGTACTATCTTCGCCTTAAAGCTTTGCACCCATCTTCCAATCACCCTGTATATACATGGTGAATAAATCAGTTTTAGATTTCTGAACTCTTTTTAAGATAACGGAATCTATGAATAATTGCTCTTTGCAGCCTTGACTATATTTTCGGCATCCTTTTTGCTGTTCGGCTAAGATGTCATTGGTGTCAATGTGTTCGTATATTATTTCATATATGCAGGATGTGATAATTTTATACAAGGTCTGCAAGCATGAAATAGGTCTATATTTAGCTGGGTTAGAGAGGTCATTGCGATCTTTCGGTATCATGTAAGTTGTGCCTGACGTTACATAAGAAGGTATCATTTTGGGATCTTGGATGAAGCTGTTTATAAAATTATATAGATAACAATGAACTGCTATGAATTTTTTGTACCAGTAACTATGGATATATGCTTTCCAATTATGTAGGCGTGATAGAACTGTATGAAATATTTGTGGGGAAATGTGCTCAAATGCCATTGTCGGAATGTTTGTATTACTTGATAACTCCTCATCATTTGCGTTATTATTCTGAATATTTGATGTTGTCTGCCTGATATTGCGATAAAAAAGTATTTCGTTTTGGGTGAATTGGGTATTTTGTTGTTTTCTTAAATTGCATGTTTTTATATCTTTCGAGTCGGCCTGTTACAACTGAAAGTTTTTGTTTACGTGTGTCTAGTGTGTGTGCTGCTTGTGTGTATGGTTCTTCGTGTACGGTATGAATTTTATATAGTCTTATGATATTGTTTACATGTTTCTTTGACTTTCTACTTCTACTGCAGTTAATAAATTGTGTCATTCTACCTATTTTAGATCGTAAATCGTTTACTTTTTGTTCTAGTTGTCTTCACCATTTTGGTTTATATTCTGTTTTTGTACCTCGGGTTATTTCTCTTGGATCTGTTGACCTTAGCAACGGTCCATGCTACACAATATATAACGGCCTGGAGTGTGTGAAAGTCTGTGTCGTTGTTAATATTTTCAAGAAGAATGAAGAATGATTTTGTTTAGGTAGCTAATTATTCTAGCAAGATTTTTTGACGGTTTTTGTTTTGGAATATACATTCTATTGGTAGGGCTAGTGTCTTTATAAAATTGGAATGCTTGTTGGAAAGAATGGTCTATTATTGGGTCCCTTTCTAAATTAATTTGTCGCTTAGGAAGAATTTCTATACCATTTAATTGTGTTATCCGGTGTTTGTATATTAGGTGTAGGTTCTTCTATAGAGTTTATTTCAATGTTATTTGTTAACTGGGTATTGGTATTGTTGATATTGGTAATAACTGCTATCGTTTCACTAATGTAATTGCGTGTGTTATCTATACCTAGTTCTTCTGAAACCTCTGACTTTAATGAATTTAATTTCTCTTCGTCTAAGTACTTATTGTTTATTATTGCTCTCCTCAGCTATTCGTTGTTCACTTAGGTGAGCAAGGGAAGGGAATTGATTAATGAAATCTTCGTACATAGGTTTTCGATATGCAGTTTCATTAGTGCCCAAAGCTGTAACTCTATAATATGACCGCATTATAGCTTCGTTCTGTTCACTGGTCCATCTCATTCGGTTTTGTGTTTTATTTCGTGTGCTATGTGTCTTTAATATTGCAGGTTGTATTTGGGTAGATTTTGTTGGTGTAAGTATTTGTTGTCTAAGCTCGCTAGACTTTTTTGACTGTAGGGTAAAATGGTAGATGATCTAGCTCGTCTTTTACTTCGTTTCGTATCTCATCTATTGTTTTTGTGGTAGTAATTTGTTATTTATTATAGCTCTACGTTGGTCTCCTATTCTCTGTCGACTAACCTGCATGCTCGGGAAGTTTTCTGTGAATTTTAGGTGGAGCGGTTCGATATAAGTTCTTTTGTCTGTATCTAGTGAAGTTAATTGAAGATAAGTGCACAGTATGAACTTATTCAATTCAGGTGTCCATCGTCTACGCGTACTACGAATGGTTTTAGTGGGTGTAAGCTCAGCGTCAAGGTTGACATCTTGCACAACACTATTGAGCGTGCTAGTGGTGGACAAGCTAGCTGTTCGAGTCATGTAGGAGGGGCGAGTCAAAGGGATGGATGAAAATAATGAATTGGTATCATCGCCCGTGTTATCGGCTGTGGCTTCTACGTAGCGAGTCCGCCTGTTCAGCGCACTACGTCCAGCTGTTTTGCTTGCTCAACTCCTCATCGCCGATGGTTCGCATGCTGTGGCACCTAGCATCGGCTCCAGATGCGCCCCGGCGCTCCCCGGGAAGCGACCGTAAATTATATACTCTTTTATTACTCATCTCCATAAAGGGCTACCTTGCCTTATTAGCCGTGTAAGTTTTTTGTACAGTAGTACAGTACGCGTGTCCGCCCTCTACGGAGCTAGGTGTTTAGCTTGGACGTAAGGTTGGATTTTAGGGGGCTTATTATTATTATAATTTTGTTTATATTAAATTGTCACTTTAAATTAACAATTATTCTTCTGGTAGGTATTGTATTAATTATGGTGCATTAAAAAATAACCGTTACTTACGTTTTGCCTGGTCTTGAGAATACTGTAGCAAAAGCCCATCAAATCTTAACTAGTTTTCAAGTTGCCGATGGTTATAGGCCCAGATAGTAAAAAACCTACTTATTGTGGGAGTGCCAAAGAGTACCTGAACTAAGCCCTTAACCCAATTGCCTCAAGGGAACCCCATCTTTCATCTTATTTCCTTTTTGAGAGCTTTTATTTAGTAAATAAAGAGCAACGCAATTTCCACAAACAAATACCTCGAAACCCCAACAAAGTAACGTTTCCAAGAGAAATACGTAAGATCGAATGGAGACGCTCATTTCGTACTTCGAGAATTCCAAATCGTTCTGTAAGCAAATAATTTATCAAAGTCATGTCAACTAAGAGCAGGCTTCCGTCGAAAGGAGAGAGAAACACCTTTTAAGAAAGTTTTTTGGATCGATCCGTACATATACATGTATAGGCATACATATAGTCTACTTTGTATATGCATGTGATTGATGTGAGTGGTACATAAGCATCGGTTGATTGATGAAAGTCGGTTAGTCAATCCACAGCGGTGACCGTTTCTTGTATTTTCCTAATTTTACTGACACAGGCGTAGGGTCGGTGATGTATTTCTTACTTTTCTTAGTACTTTTGAATGTATTGGAGCCAGACTAAGGCCCGTATTACAGAAGGAAAGTCAAGCATTGATCTCTGTTTAAAACTAGTTTTAAGGCAAGTTTTAATTTTAGAACGTTCCTCAAGCATAGATTCATTGATCATAGTTCAGCTGAGTTTCGCTTTATTTTAGAACGTTACTCAGTTCGTAAAGCGAACCCAAGCAGTGATTTGATCTGTAATCGCCCAAGTGTGGTCGAGACCGCGCTTGAGCATAGAATTGTCATGGCAATTTTTGTTTCAAGCGTAAGTTGTCGAGTTTTAATATCAAAATGGATTTATATTTGAAGAAGTAGATCATTACAATAATTTATTCAATGATGATGCAAATAGACGGTTGAACTTTAGCGTTTCTCTTAGATATTTAAGAGATACACAGGACCCATATAATTGTGAAAACTTCAAAAGGTTTACAAGTACAAAAATTTTTCTTTCGTCCTGCCATTTAAAAAGTTATAAGAATAAATAATAATCAGCAAAACAAATAACAAAACTAATCAAATAAATATCTACGATGTTTTCATTTGCATTGTTTGACATATTGCCATTTTTTTAAATAGCGTACCTATTTATGGCCATAGATACAAGTCTTTTAAGCTTTACAATAATATTATGCTTACAAAATTACTATACTTTACATCAATAAATGAGGGATTGTTCTATTCGGGACCGAACTAATAACGCTGATTTCCTAAATAATTGGGCGCTTAAGTTATATTTTAATATTTCTAATCCAGTGAAGATTAAAACAAAGTTGGTAAATAAAATAAATCGTAAACGAAAACAGGCTGATACATAGACAATACACATCTCTGCTTGAGGTTCGATTTGAGTCTCGATTCAGCTGAATAGAGATTGATTACCGTTCTGGAATATGACCGATGCTCGAGTACTGATTCTATACTTAAACAGTGATCGACTGATTGACGCTCAAACTAGACTTGAGGAACCTTCTGTAATACGGACCTAAAAGTCAGTCCAAATGGAATAAAGATTGAATTACCTTATGTGGTATTAGACATGCTGTTTGCCAAAGCTAGCGCATAAAGCGAGCACTTTGCAAGCGTGTGCAGCAAACGCAAAGACCTGTCTCATTCATAGGGTACACCTATGTCCAGACCTGGGCTATGAATACTGGCTATTGTAAGGGTTATAATGGATGACTTTATAACAAAGAATATAAACACAAAATAATAGACCAATAGCAAAATAACAATAGTAATAAGGCCCACATCCTATTATTTGGGACTTACTAATAAATTAATAATACATTTAGGATTTATTAGCAAATGTGGGTACAACTCTCTATCCTCCTAAACAAAAACACAATGGACAGAGTTTTGAGTATTTTAAAGAATTGTGTGACAGACACGCGCCTTACTCCTACAACCTTAAGTAACAAGCTAAACCGTGACATAATGATTTGCTATAATAATAATATAAGGACACAAATATTTCTTTTAAGTTACGCTTAATTAAGTTTAATTAAAATAGTAAAAATGTAATTTAATTGAATATAAAATATAAAATTCAATTGTAGATTGAAAATAATTTATTGATTTTAAGGCATCCAGGAAATACATGAATATGTTTTAGCTGTGTGTGTGGGGGTTGTGTGGGTGTGTCTGTACACAACTACACAACTACAAACAAAAACATACGCACGTGTGTTTTAGCTTACTAAGTATGATTGGCGAACAGTCGTTCAGTGTCGGCGTAAGTAAGACCTTGAAGGTATTGGTTTACAACGGTCTTACACTTGTATTTTAAAAGAATATGTTATATGTTTTGTTAATTGCATTATAAAGGCGGCCACTCAGACTCAAATTATTTCGACTTGCCAGCCCCAGTTTTGATTCTAACAGAAGGGCAAACCAGGTCGTTACGTCATTTATTTATAAGGAGTTTTGGGTTATTATTAAGGGACCAATGCTTACGTAGGATTATATTCTGTGCACAAGGTTGCCTGCAAGTGAGTACAGACATGTCCTTGTATAATTGGGTTGTAGAGTAGCGATACGGTTTGTGAAGCATCACCTTCAAAACGGCCCTCTGCGCCCTCTCAAGGCATAAAAGTGTCAAGGGTCTTAAAAGTGTCACCCCAAACTGAGATACAATAAGTTAGGAGTGACTGAGCTGAAGCAAAATAAATTGTTTTCAACAGCGGGAAAGCAACAACGTTTCTGAGCTTTTTCATTGGAAATATAAACTTTCGTACACGAGATACTGTTACTTCTACATGTTTATTCCAACTTAGTGTGCAATCAATGTGTACTCCTAGATACTTCACGCTAGATGTTCTTTGAATAAAAGGGCAATTTCAAGTGCTAAGCGCAGGATGGGAGCATCTATAAATCTTTATATCCGGAATGCTAGGCCGTGTAGAAGAGTTCGATGAGAAAGCAACATAGTGGGTTTTGGAGATATTTAATGTTAACAGATTACAGAAAAGCCAGACTCACGCCATCACTATTCCAAGAACATTTTCAGCCGAGCGGTGAGCAGAGGCCCAGATATCTTCATTTATAATAAGTGCAGTGTCATAGCATAGACAAGAATCTTGCAGTCCGTTATAGTGAGTTGGCAAAGCCTGTTTACGTATACAAGAAAGAGAGTAGGGCTCAGAATAGTGCCTTGTGGGAGTCCGAAAGATAAATACTCATCGTCGCTAGTGTAGTTCTCTACCTTAATTCGCTAACTACGATCAGTGAGGTAGTCGCAAAATATCCTTAGAGCGGCATATCTTATTCCTAGTGCCTCCAATCCGTGTAATAGAATGAGAGTAGAGACCGTGTCAAAAACCTTTGCTAAGTCTAAGAATATACTTATCGTTTTAGTCCTGGTGTCAAGATATTTAGTGATGTGATTTGATAGCTCAAGTACAGCATCCTCTGTTGATTTACCTTTCCTGAAGCCGTATTGGTTTGAGATAATTGCTATATTGTGCTCTAAATAATTCAGTAGTCTCTTATTTAAGATTACTTAAAAATAACTGCTGAAAAGTGGATGTACCGTAGGTGCACTTCTACCCAACCTTTCAAAAAAACAAGGCGTAATGTTGTGTTATAAACAGACCAAAACGCAAATGCATAAGTCGTCATATGCCCATTTATGCATTTGCGAATTCGTTTCAGATAACAAAATATAAATAAGCAAATAAAAATGCGTTTTACAATGCCATGTAAATTGCAAAAAATAGAAACGGAATATAAAACTTCCTTAAGGCGCTGACAAGACCCAATTGACCAGAATAGGCTTGTCTTAAGAAAAAAAATTGCCAAATCTGTATAGTTTGTGGTAGCGGTAAAAATATATGTTAATTTTGAACATATTTCCCAGAACTTGGTTGTTACCAAAACACGTTATGAAAAAAAACTAACGTTAAACTAACCTCTTACCTTGAGTTCTAATCCAAAATATCTGTATTAAATATCAACATACGTTACGTGTTTGATTAATTACAGGAACGTCTTATTAGAATGCAGAACTTGGTTGTTTTTATTTTCGATTACTCAACTCAATTTTGACTAAATAGATAATTGCTTCATATTTTGCAGTAAATTACAAGCGTCATGTCATCGCGCTTCTCTTTCTTTTCTATGCAATCTGACAGTGACCGCGGTTTAGGTGTTGTCAGCGTCTTAACAAGGTGACGTAACACGCTGTTGAGGTATCTAAGCCTCGTTTTATGATAACTAACTGAGCCCGTAGTTTTGTAACAGAAAAGAACTCCTGGTTTAGCGATTCTTTCTTCAGTTTGTAACTTTTTAGGTGATGCGTATTTGGTCAATGATTAATATTAGCCTATTGCAGTCAGCTAGAGATACCTATACGCCTTACAAATTGCGACACAGCACCCGGTTCTCCGCCTTTTGATCTGATCTCATCTAGTCTATCCCTATTGTTGCTCCAGATTATCTACACTGACACCCCGTGCGTGTGTGTGCTGTTCATTTGTCTGGAGGAAGTCATGAAAGTTCAAACCAAACTCAACAGTTCATACATTATGTCATCTAAAGTACGAGATAAGTACTTTCCCATAGAAAAAAACATCCAAGATATTTTTCTCAATTATCCTGAAAAAAAAACACGCAAAATCTCTCTCGTAACTTTCTCAAGAAGCAAAAGAAACTCTCAATAAGTTTCCTCTTGTACAGATAAATTCTTCTAACGATTTTATTATTATTAAGTAAGTTTTCTCAACCAGTAAAAGTTAATTAACTCGAAATTCATGGCGTGACCTGAAGTTGTGAGTAGGCGCTACACCGTAGCTTTTTCAAAGGATCTCGCCTGAAACTTCGTGTCGCAATATATCTCGGATGAATCATATATAGTGAATTTTGAAAACCGCAATAATGGTTGAGTATTTGGAATAAGGTTTGGCTTGTTATTTAAAATATAATAATTTACAAGTAGTTTATGGTTTTTTATGGGTTCGTAAATTGTTGGTCGTGGGGCAATGGAGTGCGATTCTTTTGATTATCTCATTCGAACGCATCGATTATTGAATTTGGTAGCTGAGTGTACACTCAGCTACCAAATGTGTATAGATTTCTAGATTTGTTGGTATATGATACATACTTTGAACCGTGCAACGTAACCCAAGCCATGTTTTCTGATTACATTCACAAATAGCTAGTAGATAAATGACGAATAAAAACAACTAAGGGTGACGGAAACTGCTGTAGAAAATACAACATTACCTAAAAAAGAAAAAATAAATATCAGGAGGAAAAGGAAATTGCCCGCACTGAAAGATAAAACTCAGACAGGTAAAAAGGTATACTTATAAAAGATCCCGCATTGTATTAAAATTAAAGATATCAATGGTACCCTGGATTTTCAGAAGCGATGTAGGTACAAGCTCAGCGTTTTCCTTTAAATATAAGTAGAGGGTAGATACCCGCATGTGGTTATAAGTAAGAACATTGTCTGTGATTAAAATTTTGGAATTTCAGATGCTTGCCTATGCCTGCTTGCTTGTAGGAAAATAAAATTAAACTTCGTATATCTAACTTATGACGTTCCCTGCCTACAAATATACTTATCTATCAAATACTTAATAGCCAATAAAATGAGTCACTATATATGGTCGGCTGATAGGTAAAACCTACAGTCGGACCATCACTACTGTTTTTGCTGTTGTCATTTAGATAGAAAAAAAAACTTCAATTTCGATGTTTAGATTCAGGTATTTGATGGTTTCAAAATACTCCTACGCACTAGTATTTCCAGTGTTTTTATTTAAAGTTGTATTGTCGTATACAATTTATTTGTTACTAGTGGTCTGTTATGCAAAATAACTGATGCACATTCGCCGTGAAATAATGTTTAAATTACTTGAATGTGGAATAGCACCTACAATATGCAAATTACGCTGAATACACGGGCGAATTTAGGTTGTGTATTCTTAACAGAGAACACAGTGTGATAATGTAACAGAGCTCATAGTGTTTTGCGAAATCTAAAATCATCGTAGAAACTCCTGTATAAACTGAAGCCAGATTTAAGTCAGAACGACAGCACAGCACTGCGGCTTCTAAAAATGAAAATCGTACCAAGAAGCGACAGATTCCATGTTTAGCAATTGAAAACTTTTTTATTTTTCCAACTAAAGTTTTCATGCTTGGAATTGAAACTAGAATGGTGAGTTGGACTCTAAATAAGGTTTTTAGTGAAATTAAGAAAGTTTCTCTTAGACTGCAGTCAGTCGCGGTCGGATTGAAAATTCTCTAATAAGGATGAGGGGAAGACAGACGGGAATAAGTGCACGAGTAGAAAATTCCTAATGACGAGGGGACGACAGACGGGAATAAGTGCACGGGTAGAAAATCCTAATGACCAAGGACTCTACGTAACATATCATCGTCACTAGGTACATACAAATATTCCTTTAAAAATCTTAAAAAGTGATCTTTCATAGAAAATTACTGTAATAACAAAAGCAGGAAGGTAAATATAAAAACCGGCCAATGAAGGGTTCCGTAATTGGGAAGTTATGCTGAATTTATCCCAAAAACCAACTTAACATATTTGAAAAAACTATAGTTGAAAAACATGTTCTCCCATACATCGATATACGTCACGGTCAATTCTCCAACTGCAAATTTAAGTTGGTCGACTATTACTCGTTAACTTGTAGAGCCTGCTTAGCTGTCATAGTTTCCCTTTTAATTTAATTATATGTACTACGACCATGAATTTTTTCACATCTCCAAAAACAACCATTTAACTGGCAGGGACACTTGACTGTAACAAAAATTAGCACCTTAATGCTTAATATTACGCAAACGGATTGTTGAATCGAAAAGTGGTGTTCACAGACCCGCAATGTTTTGAACGGCCGATCTAACAAAACCCCCACCATGGGATTGACGAGAAAAAAATATCATCCCCACACTACGTGCAAGGGATACCCTAAAAAAATAATTTTCAAGATTTTATTTGTCCACTTTGTCGGCGTGATTAATATGTATACCTATGCCAAATTACAGCTTTCTAGTACTAAGCGTCTCTGAGCTAAAGCGGGGACAGACAGACAGAAACTATAAGGGTTCCTTGTTGACTACGGAACCCTACAAATGTAGGTAAAGAGTCAAGTTGTTTGTCTCAAAATTGTGTCATTAATGCAATAATAAAATGCTTTATTTTACACCATGGAGGTAACGAATTATCCATTGATTTACTATTAATATTTCTATACAAGATAACTGTGCTACTTACCTACATAATATTGAGTAATTAATCAACCCATCTTCTAATTATGTCTCAGTCATTACACTTTTCGGAAGTCCACTTTAAACCTCATAGAGTTTTCGTTTTCCCTTTCATAGAGCCTTTGGTGTTCGAACACAGGAATAAATACTCACCAGAGACTAACTAGGACATGTAATATGCACGGCTACTGCCAGTACCAAGCGCAAATCAAAAGTTGTGTGCTACGATAAGACAAGACTAATAACGCATTGTGCGATCTAACACAGGCCAAATCTACATACATAGTCAAATGAATAAAGAAAGGATTTGTATTACTCGAACTTGCATACCTATTACTAGTTTTCCAGATAAATAAGTATGCTTGTTTAAGGAACAAGTTTGCTTTAACAGGATTCAAAATCACAGGACTTTATTCCGAAATTTCAAAGCATGGCTTCCTGTGTATAAGATTGAAAATATTGTATATTTGAAAGAAAAGAAAGGCAAAATGTTTTATTGTTACAGAAACACGTGCATATAGAAAAAATAAGCTACTTGTGTATGTGAAGTTGTCAATGTCAAAATGTGTTCAACGTCATACTACGTCTACAAGTACGTACTTCACACTTGTGGATAGTTTGAGGTCTGACTGGACTTCAGCATAGGATTATGATTAAGATAATGATAAATAAATGATAAAGGATTATACAAGGTATCGTTCTGCATCCTCGTCAAATATCAGGAGGCTGATATGAAAGACATATACAATATGTAACAAAAACCCTGTTGTTCCTTCTACCTACGTTTTAAGAATCGGTTTACTAAGCGATAAAGCAAGTCATTTATAAAAAACTGTTCAATAAAATAAATTAAAATAAATATTTAATTATTAATATTTGTAATGTTTAAACGATTTGTTACCTCTGCAATTCTGCATGAAGCGATGACGCGAAACCAGAAGTAGATAGAACGTTCCCGCCCTCTCTTTGATCGGCGCACCCGCGCCGCCGATTATTTACCTATTTTTCTACACAAGTTCGTGACCTTGTCAGCTGTTGTTTATCAGTATAACTTTAACAAATTAATCTTTGAAAATCTTGGTTTACACAGTAAAAAAAAACAATTCGCCGCGTCTGTCACATAAAACCTGATGTACCTATTTACATTTTAATGCATTAATTTATTATGATATCTACTTGACGGCCACGGAGTTGCTGTTCGATATGACCACCTTGTACCTCTACACTTCTTGGCTCATAGTCGGAGGGAAGTAGTGATTGGACGCGACAATAGTGAAATAGGTGCTGGCCATCTTCTTTGAGTACTCTCCTAACGCGCATATGATTTACTCCGAGTTCGTGTCCCACTGAGCGTGTACTTCGCGTTGGATCGTGCTCAAACAAGTCCAAGACTTCTGTCTCGAGTCCTCGGTCTGCCTGCGTCAGCTCGATGTCAGGTCTCGCCCGTGCACATTGCCGGTATTGTACGGACGTATGTACAAACGTTGGAATGCCATCGCCGACGGTAATGATCGCAAAACGTTCTTGGTAGAGTCTGCGTGCTTCTGCATAATTGCAGTCACATTTCCGAAGACACATCAACATATTGAAATATTCTACGTTAGAATAAGACATTATCAACGTTTACGTAAACAAAACACAATTCACTCACTACGTAGGTCAACAATAACATCCATTCGAAAGCAAGCTGCGCGGGAGACTGACTAAGGAAGTGATTCGCAGGGAGACGGGTGGCGGGGCGGCGGGGTAGGTAGGCACGTGGTACCAACCCGTCGACATGCGCGGTGGGAGTTTTTGGCGGTGTCTTTTGTCGCATTCAAAGAAAGAGCCGAGCTAGTAGGCTATTTAGCGAAATAAAGATGTACTTGTAAAATCCGATACTCTAAACATTTTTTTGAATGTGTCGATTTTAACAGTTATTTGTTTTTGACCTCTCGACTAGCTAATGCTTAATTTTTTTAAATTATAATTTCATCAATGTTCTGCTTATAGGTAAATGTATACGTTCCTAAAAGGAACAACAGGGTTTTTGTTACATATTGTATAATCAAATAAAATTACGATACCTGCTCAACAATTAATACATACTTGTTTTTTAGTTATTTAAGTTTAACATTATTTTAGAATACACCACTTTCACAAAGCAGAATCACCCCGTTGCGTATAAGGACAGTTACAGTGCGGTATCACACGGGCCGCGTTTTAACATGCGTGTCCCACAAATGCCGATTTCCGAAAAGTAGAAAAAAAGACCTACTTATTTTATTATTGATTCGTGTCGAGAATCATTAGCATAGTTACTTCCTTGAATTTGACGAGGATGCAAAACGACACCTTGTTTTTCTGTAAGTAGGTTTGTACAAACACCTTTACACGACAATCATATTTTTTAAAACTACGAGTAGATGACGTCGGCGTTTCCTATCTGACAACTCTGAGAAGAAAGGCCCAAACAAACTCAGAGGTCACAGTCTCTTTTAAAGTTCAGACATAATCTTGGTCAGATCATGTGGAGACCATGTAGATTGGTGTCAGTAATGGTCTTTTGATGAAAGAACCACACAGATTGAGTGGACCCGTCCAGTCAGTGCACGCATTTGTCAGTAGTTGTGCAGCTCAGCTCAGAACTTAGTGAGCTTTACTAAGATAGATTTAGGTTTTTTTTTTTTTGTTTTCTCTGTGGTATTATAATAAAGGTTTAATAATAATACAGCAATGAAGGAGAGAAAAAGTTGTGAACACTAGGCTAATTAGATTTTTGGAACGTAACAAGATATTGTCGGATGTCCAGTTCAGGTCAGGATGAAGCACTGAGGACGCTGTCGGGCAACTTATGGATCATGTTATATCTCATATCTCTACATAAACGATCTGTGTCAGCTAGCTCTTGGCAAATGGTAAGATTTTTAACATGTGTTGATGACACAGTTCTCGTATTTCATGGAGGGACCTGGGATGAGGTTTGACAACGCTTAACGTGATACACTGACTAAGAGCTAACCTACTGACCTTAAACCTTGCAAAATCGACACTAATCCAATTTAGTTTCTGTAAACTTAAGCTTGCCAATATATGCGTTAAGTTACACGCATGCGATGCCCCCCACACGGAAAAAAAGGATCTTTTCAGCGAAGAATATCAATATTCTCAGAAAAATTGTTTCAATCCAAGTAAATATTTTCTTAACGTAAGTAAATGTACTCAGTCCAAGAAAACCTGTTTACTCAAATTAAGAATAATAAATACTTGGTTTTTATTCTTGACTTAAGCAAATATTTTTGATTCATGACTATAATAATCTTAATTAAAGAAAATTTCTAGTTTTTATCTAGTTTTAGAAATAGTATTCTTAAAATTAAACTTAATAATTCTTCATTTAAGTATAATGTCTCGGAAGAAGACAATAAAACTAAGACAAAATTTTACTTCATTCAAGAATATATTGTTTTCCCCTTATATGAATCAATATTTGTCTTGACCAAAAGCATATTGTCTTAATTTAAGACATCCTTTTTTCCGTGCAGAAGTACGCGTCCAGCTCATGTCTGTTTCAATCAAATGCAATTAAATATTTAGGAATACTACTTGACGATAAGTTTACTTGGCGCCAGCATATAGACGTAGCCACAGCGTAAATTAGAAAACTCACATATAGAAAAGAAAGAAAGAAAAATTGATTATACTGCACAAACAAGAGAAACGTTACAAAAAAAAAAAGACAAAATACACACTCTAATACAAAGTAGCAAAAAATATAGTTGTACTTATTATAATTTTAAGACTATTCGTTTATAAATAATGTAAATATTGTCCAGAAATAAAAATAAGAAAAAGGTAGCCAAAAGACTAGTACTCAAAACCTTAAATTTTAAAAGTTTGACCATTGCTTGATTTCAGGGCAGGTCAAAGATAATATATATATGTTACGCGTTGCGACATTGGCAAATAACAACAAACAAACAAAACAAAATGTCGATTGCAGAGTGGAAATGATGTACTTTTGTAACAAACAACAAATTACAAGTAAGATTAAGCCGTGTGTGACATCTGTGCAAGAACAGGTCGTTGCTCAGCAAAATGCTGTGACTTCGGTCGAACTTATCGTCAACAGCGCTGATTTTCAGCAACTACCTTTCGAGTGACATATTGACGTCCTCCGGTGTGATTTAGTAATTCAAGTAAATACATTTTTTTGCAGAAATAATCGTGATTCGAAGTCAAACTCAACAAAGTGTACTTAGAAATAAAAAATAGATATCTATGTATATATAATTATGCGTAACTTGTATAAATAAATAATATACAGGGTGGAATTTTGTAATGCCACCTGGAGGGAAAGTACTCTTAATACTGCAGATAGAAAATTTTACTCAAAGGAAACATTCCTTTATTTTTGAATAGAAAGCAAACAGCATTCAAAGATTTTCGAAAATTCTCTTCTCCCACACTACTTTTATTGCATCGATCGTTAGGGTCAATTATAAGGATGAAATCTCTCTAACAAACATGATAAATTAAAAGAAAGGAAAACCAGGAAATCTGAAGTTACAACTTCAATGAGTCAAGTTAAAGCTCTTTAACTAACATCCATCTTTTGTAATGCAGACTCCTTTGCGACATACTCGTAGCTGCGTGTATGAGGTAATTTAAATATGGAATGTTAGATTAAAATTTGAAAATTAGATTGTCATAGTTGTTATTCACATTTGATTGTTTTTACAACTCATTTCACATTTTGTCTCACGGTGAAAATGGCTTATCAAGAACAGTTTGATTTAATGGAAGCTTATTTTTTAAATACCAAAAACGTGAATCTAGCTCTGCGGTGGTATGGAGAGAGATATCAAGACCGACAGGCACCAACTCGGTTCGTATTGAAAAGAATGGTAGAAAATTTAAAGAATACGGGTGGTTTCAAGAATAGACGGCAAACTATTCCGCAAAACTATTTCGATTTTGAACTACATGTTTTAACATACTTTGAATCATTTCCAAAGGCTTCAAGTAGAGATGCTGCCGATGAATTAGGAACAACCCACACTCGCGTACTTAAAGTGCTGAAAAAGTATAAGTATAAATGCTATCGTGAAGGTCAGTTGGTGCAAAAATTGCATATTGGGGATCGTGACAGACGATTACAATTTTGTGAAAACATGCTTGGAGAAATTGCCCGAAACCCTAATTTTTTGAGTAACATTGTATGGTCTGACGAAACCAACTTCAGCAATAATGGCATGTACAATCGCCGCAATAACCATTATTGGTGTCGAGTGAATACTGTTCGTGTTCATGAAACTAACAATCAAGTAAGATTTTCTTTCAACGTTTGGTGCGGAATTATGAGAAACAATGTAGTGTTAGTCCACGTGTACGAAGGTCATTTAAACACTGTCAAGTATATTGAAATACTGGATCTCTTAAGAAACGAGTTAAATGGTTTCCCCGAGGAAGAGCGAAACCAAATAATTCTACAGCAAGATGGTGCTGCAGCACATAACATCAGAATCACTACTGCCTACATTAATAACCATTTTAATACCTGAATTGGTACAAACGGCACAATCAGATGGCCTGCGAGATCGCCAGATCTCACCCCATTAGATTTTTTTTTGTGGGGATATGTAAAAAATCAAATTTACATGAAATCTTATGCGAATGACAACGAGTTGAGAGTTGAATTTCAGAATACGATTTATAATATTCACTACAACACTTTATTAAAGGTTACTAGAAATGAATTTGTTAAAAGAATGTGTATCCAAGAGAATGGAGCCCATTTCGAGCAACTAATTAGTTAGTTTACCATTTTTTGTAAATAATTAAATTAATTTAAGATTTCCTGGTTTTCCTTTCATTTAATTTATATTTGTTAGAGAGATTTCATCCTTATAATTGACCCTAACGATCGATGCAATAAAAGTACAGGGTATATTTTTTTCAGATTTTAGCCGGTTCGATTCCCGGGTGTGGGAGAAGAGAATTTTCGAAAATCTTTGAATACAGTTTGCTTTCTATTCAAAAATAAAGGAATGTTTCCTTTGAGTAAAACTTTCTATCTGCAGTATTAAGAGTACTTTCCCTCCAGGTGGCATTACAAAATTCCACCCTGTATAAATTAGAAACATAATATAATACAATGAAAAGAAAAAATACAAGGAAGTGAATCTCGATGTTGACGTTGCGTACAGTTTAATCTGTTACCTAGATAATGCAGCTCGGTGAGATCGACAGCAAACACGCTCCAGATAACTGAGGACTACGAAATTTCTCTTGTGGTGATGACACAAACCGGACCTAAACGGGGAGGTATCAGCGTATTTAAGACCCGCCGACATGATTATGAGCTACGCACGGTATATTAAGTACTGGTTCAGTCAGCGATCGGGTATTGCATTGGTGTCTGGGGGTGGGGCATGCAAAACGCACAAGATTCGACTTGAAAGGGCCCAAAGATCTGTGCTTAAAGTAATGACGTTTAGGCCTTTTAGATTCACCAGCACAACTTTATATGACATGTGTCAAGTTCTCACTGTACGGAAAATGTATATTTCAGATATTACCAAATAGATTTTGTCACACAGTTAAATAAGCAAGTTTTATGTAAGCGTACTATGAGGAACGTTTGCCTATCTGATAAATTTGACACCAACATGTATTTGTCAAGTCACTTCCTTACATATTATAAAATAAAGTCTGTCTGTCTGTCAGTCTGAACGCGATAAACTCAAAAACTACTGAACGGATTTTCAAAGGGTTTTCACCAATAGACGGAGTGATTCATGGGAAAAGTTTATGTGTATAATTCATTTAGGTTTTGTGTGAATTGGCTTAAATATAACTATTATTATTGAAGATATCGGAAAAAAATATGCCGACTGCGAGCTTTACTGGCGTGGGCCGCGTAAACCTTACGAAATACATAATATTTATGTTGTACCTTATCTTAAAATTTTTGACAAAAAGTTCGCGATAACATAGATAGATAGATAGAATACTCTTTTTTATGTACACCATAAAAATTACAGCTATAAATGACAATGGGCGGTCTTATCTCTAAAAGCGATCTTTAAAGACAACCTTTGGATGGACACCTTTGGATGCATATGTCTATCTTCTAAGGATGAGCAATAGTAACCATTTTTATGTTTCAGAATTTGATAACAATTTAATTGTTATTTCTGAAGCTATTTTCCGCTCATTGTGTCACCCTATGTAAAATTTCTACATTTATAGCTGTAATTTTTATGGTGTACATAATAAAGAGTATTCTATCTATCTATCTATATATTTTAACCAGTATCCAATAAAATTATGTTATTGAAATTGGGCATTTAATTAAAATTAAAATATGCCTTTACATCATATCATTTAAATAAACGTTATAAAAGATATCACAGATTCAAAATTACGCGTAACAAAATAATTATGGTTGACGCGGCGGCCGCAGCGCTCGGCTATGAGATATGCGATCGCTTTCGTTTCCTTTTCATTCCGGTAGTACGTTCCTGCGGAATATTTTCCGAAGACCTCACGGGCAAAAGATAGTTTATAATAAAACCAATGTGGTGCTTTCAATATTAATCCTCTCACAATAAGGGAAGCTAAAACTAAGACTAAGCCATGGCAACTGACACAATAGGGTCTTACACCCATTTTTGAAAAGTGTCTTAATTACATAATATAGTGCTAATATGCCCCAAAAAAATCACAAAATCTTTATTCAATCGATAAGTGCCATAAAAATGCATTTAAAATTTTATATTTTCAAACTTCGCGCGTAGTTTGACGAAAACGCTGGACGCAGTGGACGCCATGTTGCTCTGTGGTCATGACGTCACTGGGTTATGAAAACAAATGCGCTGATCTTTTCTATGATAATTGACACGTTTTTGTTAACATAGCCGTATGACGTAATAACATGGCGCCTATTATTTCATGGTGTTTTTTAACAGATTAGAAAAACTGAAAACGTTGAATTGAATTTTAAAATTTATTTTGTTAATTTATGAACTAAAAGTAACATTTTTCGACTCCTTTTTGCCTAAACTATCTAAATAAATATATCTAAATATATTTATAGATTTTTTGTCGTATATAGTAAAATACCCTATTGTAGTTAGTTCGGCGTGGTCTCGTCTCTGCGACTCCTGACAGTCATTCTAAACCTCGGTGTGTCATATTAACGCCGGGGTACTGTGTTTATTTGAATTAGCTCATCAATTAAAAAAG
The DNA here is from genome assembly GCA_905333075.3 of Atethmia centrago. Taxonomy (NCBI): domain Eukaryota; kingdom Metazoa; phylum Arthropoda; class Insecta; order Lepidoptera; family Noctuidae; genus Atethmia; species Atethmia centrago. The sequence continues at coordinate 20,697,268 of HG995373.1, read as the reverse complement.
CTGCCTCTTTGGACTAGTGGTAGCAAGCTCGACTGCTGCGCGTGAGGTCCTAGGTTTTACTTCCGGGTCGGGCAAAGTGATAATGAGTTTTTCTGTCAGGAATTTCTCAGTAGCAGCCTGAGTCTGGTGCCATACACGGCGCACAGTTGCCGTGTATGGAAATAGGCTAACCCCCTATTACATGGGACTTAAATATAACTGGTAAAATGTGGGTTTTTTTTTTTGGTGGGAAATCATCAAATAACTTCTCCCGCTCTGGGCGGAGCGGGAGGGTGTGTCAGACTCTTACTGACTAAAACCCACCCGTATTCCTTCCGTTACCTGTGTTGCGGGGGCCTCGGTGACCCATAAGTACCTTCCCGCGACCCCAGCAGAAAAAGCGGTTGTACAGGGTACAGTCAAACATAATCCATTTTAATATAGGTATGTGTATATGTATTTCTGAGGTCATCGGAAAACTTAAGACTAGAGATGCCGATGCATTCCACCAGCTTTTATGACAAATCTTTTACAGTTCAAGCAGTACGGTTATGGAATGCCTTACCCGTGTCGATAAGGCGTGCACAAACTTTGTCCACTTTTAAAATTCAGGTAAAAAAACACTTTCTCTCTCCCTAAATATCATCATTACTTATAGTTATATAGTTCTTGATTTTGTTTCATGTTTATGGCATATATATATATATATATATATGTATGTATGTATGTATGTATGTATGATATATGTTATGTATAGTATATGCTTTATGTATTTATTGTATATGTAACTGGTACACCACTGACTACCTGCAGTATTGTCTCTCCTCCCCCTTTAATCCATCCAAAGGTTGTCTGTAAAAGATCGCTTTTAGCGATAAGACCGCCCATTGTGTCACCCCTTGTAAAATTTCAACATTTGTATCTGTAATTTTTATGGTGTACATAATAAAGAGTATTCTATCTATCTATCTATTTAAGTTCAACAAGATCACACAACACTCACGTACACAGGGTTCTCATTAATCTCCATTCACAACATCATTGCACTCACACAAATGTAGAACGACCATATAATAGGTAAATCAATTGTTATCATAATTTTTACTTGTCTTTTTATCATGTATTTAATAACTATTTTAATAATCTGCCTCATTGGTCTAGTGGTCGCAAGCGCTACTGCTGAGTATGAGGTCCTGGGTTCGATTCCCGGGTCGGGCAAAGTGTTATTATTGGGTTTTTCTATCTGGAATTTCTCAGTAGCAGCTCGGAGTCTGGATTTGTACCCAGTTGATAGCAATAGGCTCGCCCCCTATTACATGGGACTTTAAACATAACTGGCGAAATGTGGGTGTACTACAGGTACACCTCTGCCTAACCCTTCGGGGAAACAAGACGTGATGTTATGTTATTTTAATCATAAATTTAATCATTATTTGAAAAATGGACGTATTTTGCTATTTTAATTATTATTTTTAGTTTGTCGTAAAGTAAATCAAACGATTTAAATTTCGTAAAATCCAGAACCGTTTGGGAGAAGTCACTGGCTCCTGTAACACAGCTGTACACACCTAGTGCAGGAGTTCGGGGCTTCACTTTGTTTGTTCTTTTATTATTATTATTTCAATTCATTTATTTATTAAACCTTGGTTTCTGTTGGGTATCTACTCAAGTGAATAGGTTCCCTTGGGACTCGGAGCCACTCGTAAGTCCTCGGCTATTTCCGTGAGATACGAAGTTAATGTGTGTACGAAGCATTACCGATGTAAATATCACATTGTGTAAACTTAGTTGCAGGAAAAAAGATTTTTGTTTGTAATGTTGTTCCTTTTTTTAAGAAAGTAAAGAGAAGACGTTTATTTTTTCTTGTGTAGTTATGCGAAATTATGAAATGAAATGAAATTATCTTATTTTTTGTAAGTAGGTTTGTACAAACACATTTACACGTCAATCATATTTAGAAAAAAGAAACTAGGAGAGCTCGGCGTTTCCTATCTGACTACTCTGAGAAGAAAGGCCGAAACAAACTCAGAGGTCACAGTCTCTTTTAAAGTCCAGACATAATCTTGGTCAGATCATGTGAAGACCATGTAGATTGGTGTCTGAAATGGTCTTTTGAGGCTTTCCTCAAAACTGACTGACTGGATAGGTCCACTCAATCTGTGTGGTTCTTTAACCACACAGATTGAGTGGACCTATCCAGTCAGTGCACGCATTTGTCAGTAATCGTGCAGCTCAACTCAGAACTTAAGGAGCTTGTGGGCGTTTTTACCGTTTGAGTAATTTTCGGATCTCTCTGTCAGAGTCTCGTTCAAGTTTGGCGTTGTAGCGCTTCAAGAATGTTCGCAGAGGCTCGCATAGATGATTTCAATGCCATCATGCAAAATAAATCGGCCTCCTTACTACAGCGCTTGCATGGTATTGACTACAGCATCCTGAAAATGATAGCTGCCAGACCGGCCAGTCCATTTTAGAGACACTGGGTGGGGTCAGCCATAGATAAATAATTTGTAAAAACTAACAATACTAACCTACTTATTTAAGAAAAATTGTTACTAACACCAAAATAGTAACAAAATTATGGACCAGTCTGAAATAAAGTTTTATTTAATTTAATTTAAGCATTTACCAAATTATATACCAACATCTCTTATATTTCAAGGCATATTATTTCACTCAGTGGAATATTACAAGTTGCGTGAGAAGATGAAACGCCGAACTTGTAGCTACGAACACGCAGAAGTACACGTTGGTTAAAGTTTAGCTCCGTCGGTTGGAGTGCTCGTCTCATGCTCTGTTTACTTCAGAAGGATTAAGGCGAACGATACATTATGTATGTTTGTGAGTTGCGGTGAAACTGATAAGTTTGGAGACTTACTATCTTGAAGGGACTCCAATTTTGAATGGTTCCGTTATGTGTTTTATTATCAATGCCTCTACAGAATTTACAGAATTTGAGGGGCTTGTGGCTAAGTAATAACAGCCGTACGGGTCGATCGATCAGGTTAAGCTACGCTTGTCGCGGTTGGTCCCTGGATGGGTGACCATCTTTACATACCAAGACCCCTCCGTGCCTCGGAAAGCACGTTAAGCCGTTCGTCCCGGCTATCATTTGTAGATATTCGACAGTCGTTACGGGTCGTCAGAAGCTCGAAAGTCTGACAACCAGTCTTACCAAAGGCTATCGTGTCAAACTCAAACTCAAAGCATTTCAAATAAACCAATTACAGGCACTTTTCAACTGTCAAGGGTTCGGTCAGTCAGTCAGAAAGATGCAGCTATGCTCATGCTATGCAAAGCGTATTCAAAGCGTAGTAGGTACATATGGAGAAGAACGGGCAATAAACTCCACGGACACTCTTTTAAATCAACGTATTATGGTTACAAAATATTGTTTACCTCATTCATTTTAAATTGTACTATCGGCCAATCTTCCGCATGCTCACCTCTAAGGCGATAATCGTATAGCACGGCTCACGACTCGATCGCCCGATGCAAGCGTTTTGGCCAATGGGATGCATGAAGCGTATTTTAGCCGTGTTTGTATTAATGTAATTATGTATAGTGTGTGTGACAGTCACACTAGGCGCGTGCTATGCTCACTTGTTTGTAAGACATTTTTTTAATGGGCACGGCCAGCGAGAGCGCTTTATGAATTGTTATTGTTGACAAGAAGTAATTTCGTACTAAAACCTTCCGTTTGGTTAAGAAAATGTATTATTGGTATTGCTATACGCGTACCCTAAAAAAACTTTATTTAGCATTTTTGTTTACCACTTTGCCAAATTACAGCTTTCTAGTAAGAGTCTGTGAGCTAAGCCGGGGACAGACAGACAGACAGACGGTCATGGCGAAACTATGAGTTCCTTGTTGACTACGGAACCCTAAAACGAAGCAAGTTACGTAGTTTTGTTAGAAATTGTCATTTGCTATCTCTTTCTTTTATTGCTGTTTTGATTAAAATAGCAAAATTACTTACAGTAGTATTTGAACCATTACTTGGCGCAGTTTATACAATGTTATCAGATTTTTTTATTATTGCTGTCGCAACTTTTGCAACTGCAATAAAAATAAGTCCATTATCTAAGCACCATTCAGTGGGAACGTCAGAACATCTGGTTAAACAATAGATCGGCTTTATAGAACGGCCATAAAATACGGTCGCAAAAAATTACGAAATATTTCTTCAACACACTTGCTTGTAAAGTGACTCAGAAATTCAGCTTATTATATAGAAGTATTTTTACTTTACATTTCTTTTTTCAATATACGCAGTTTTTGTCCAAAAACAATGAATATTTTTGAGAAAAAAAAATTCGTTACATCAGATAAATCAATCATCAAAATTATCATCATTTCATAAAATTATATATTTTTCACTACATATTAACCTTAATTTGCTTATTCAAAACATTATTTTGTTTATAATATTTTTTATATAGGCTGTTTAGCGGTTTTTCCAGCGCCTTTATTTACACCTGCGGCGCGCGGGATAAACAAAACAAGCGCGGTATTTTCCAGAAATACTTGTTAACGTTTTCATTGTGTGGTTAATTATTATCAAAAATGTTGACTTCAATTAGGAAAGAAGAGCGAAGAGCAACGCGTAGATTTAACCCCCCGGAAATACTAATCTAGGCACGAAACGCTAGTGACAGCCTGTTGCCTGCAAAATCTAGAGAGAAATACCTAGCGGCGTACGAAACTAATAACAATACCAGTCTCTTTTTTTCCTCTCAAGTTGAAAACCGTCGTATGAAACGCGCACACACTCGACTCCCTTATCGCGCTCGCTCGCCCTCGGCTCGCGCGAATAATACCGGCTCGTGCAGTGAGTAACCAACATATCACACATATTTATATTTTTTGTTACACGCCCTATACTCACACAAATTCATATTGTCTCTAATTGGACGAAACCAGGAAGGGGTGTGGTTTGTCACTAGCTGCGCTTGCCGCAGAAATATTTTCTAAAGTGAGCATGCTTAAGTTTTGCCAATAGTACATGTGAGAACGTATTGAAAAGATTAACAAAACAAAAAAAAAAGCAATTCAAAAATTAAAATTAAAATAAGCCATGGCAGCTAAGAGATGACCAGTCTCTATTGACGGCGGCGCCCGTTCGCGAACATGACGCGTGGATTAGCACCATTCAGCTCAACCATTTTGAAGGGAGCTAAATGATCCAACACACGCGCCACCATCAGCGAGACATTAGAGTGAGCACGACATACTCCCAGCCGCCAGAGCACGTTGAAGTCAATGAAAGACGTATCCAGTAAATGGCAGCTATATGGTACATAGTACTCACATAACAATGTGCTGTGAAATGTGTGATACTAAGAAATTGAATTTATACAATGCAAAGAGAGTTTTTAAAATCGTCAGCAGCTCCAACACTATTTTCAATACCTGATCAATTAGTTTTTGCGCCCTTGTGGAGCAAGACCAGCATTAAGCCAAGCATTTTGATCAGCGATGTAATCCCCCAATTTATAATTATGCTTGGCTGCATAGTGTGCGTTTTATACTAGAACTAGGGTTGAACTAATTGGTCCCTATTTCTAGTGATATAATTGTGTCTTTCACCCCTTTTACTAAAAAGATGTAGATTTTTCCTTACGTAGATGATGTTTTCATAGATATATTGGCAAGGTACCGTCATGATGTTAATTTCTTTAAACAGTTCCCTTAGAGATGGTAAAAATACCGTACGACCGTACGGTATTTTTACCGTACGACATAATACTATAAAAATAACTAAAATATACTAGCCGTGCGGTATCTACATCAGTAAATTGACGGATTTTTCTCACAGCATATGCTGCTGAACTTAGCCGTCCTGCAAGGGAAGTTAAATGAGGCCCCCATTGAAGCCTTGAGTCGAGCGTAATCCCCAGGAAAATAGTTTTATCGACAAATTCTAATTTCTCTTGATTCAATACTATCTCACAAATACTACTTTTGACATTTGGTAAAGATAATCTTATGCACATAGTTTTTTCCCATTTAATACTAAATTATTAGCAGTGAACCAATTTTGGACCTGCAATAGGGCACTATTTACTTCGTTAAAATTTGATGCACGTCTATTAATTTTAAAAATTAAGGAAGTATCGTTAGCAAATAACACTATTTGTGGTTGGGTTTTTAACAAGTGGGGTAGATCATTAATATATACTAAAAAGAGGAAAGGACCCAATATTGAGCCTTGTGGTACACCCATTTCTACTTTGAAGCCGAGTGAATTGACACCATTTATTTGAACTTCCTGCTGTCTATCATATAAATAAGATTTTACTAAACTGAGTGCAAGGTCATTATTATGTCTTGTAGACCTGTTAGTTTCGTCGTTGATAATTTTCCAAACCGTCTTTATTTTATTATCCGCTGATTTGATCTTGTTGCTAATGTATAAGGCTTTAGCTACCTTGCAGGTTTTTTTTTTAAGTTTTAGAGTAAGTGGCAAAGTATTTATTAAAAGTTTCAGAAGTCACTGAACAAAAAGTTTGGGCAAATAGTTTTTGTTTTCTTTTTTAAAGTATTATTGAACTCGGTGCGCACTATCGAAAATAATTCCTCATATAATTCATTTACATTGTTAATTTAAATATGGCCCGGTGTACTTAACTTACTAATTAAGTTATTATTAAATCTATTTAGATTGCTGGGTGTTATTTGTCTTAATTGTGTCTGTTTTTTTTTAAGGGTGTGTTGGACTTGAAAGCAACGATTTTACCGCTGTGATCAGAAGGGAGACAATTTGCAATAGCTTTATCTAAGTGGTCGCAGCAACAAATAACATTATCAATACATGTAGCAGAATTTGTAGTTATGCGGGTTGGTTTTGAAAACACATTTGACAAATTGAATGATTTAAAGAGACTTAAAAATCGACGGCTATTTAAACTATTCTCAAAGATATAAATATTGAAGTCACCACAGAAAATTGGCGATTATTTACCAGTTGCAAGTGTTACCCGGTAACTGGGTTGTGGAGGTCAGATAGGCAGTCGCTCCATGTAAAATATTGGTATTCAGCTGTATCCGGTAAGACAGGAAGCCGACCCCAACATAGTTGGGAAAAGGCTAGGTAGATGATGATGATGCCTCTACAGAATTTGTTCCCTTATTTGAAATCCTGAAGCTGCAATAATAAAACCCTTGAAGGTTATTATTAGGTAAGTATGCCTTACTTTTGTGTTTAGTTTAAGCCAGCAACCGACTGGAGTTTTATCTGATAAATCCATATCTTTTTAGTAGTATTTCATTGTTAACTTGAAAAATAAAAGTTATATGTGAATGTAGCAGTACCTGGTGGCAACTAGTTGAAAAAAAAACCGTTGTTTAAAATATAAAAATATCAGGTGCGTGAAAAATTGTACATTGAACATAATTACATTACTTCATACACACACATCACACATACACATTACACATCTACATTGTTTACATGACTACTGTTCACAATATGTTACAAACAATGATCTTTGTGATCTCGAGATATATTCTGTGCTTTATTTTAATTTTGTGTGTGTGTAACTTGGCTATCTCATTAAGTTAAGACCTGTAATGATAGTTTCAAAGCATTTAAATAAATAATTAATAAAAAATTCTAATATATTACAAATAAAAAAAATACTGCCATGAAAATTAATTTATGATTAAGCAACATGCCAAGTTCGGGAAACCGCCAGCTAGTTACAAGTACACAATTTCGTACATAACAATAACAAAGTTGGAAACTTTAGTTTTTCAGTAACAACCGAACGAAGTAAAGCAATCACAGTAACACAAAACAAACTTACATTTTTAAAATTGCTATCCATATTATATTCGACGCTAGTTGCGAACTTCCGGAAATGCGGTTTGTTAAAGTTGTTGAAACTTGTTTTTGTGTGTATGTATGATGTATATATAAAGCTATGGTTTAGCTAGACATTTCCACATAATTAAAAAAATATGATGGTCAAGGACCATTACATATTTTTTAATAGGGAATATGCAAGTAACTCAAAACTTATCAATATTTTAATATACATTGAGTAGGAGTCAAGAAACAAATTCCTATTCTCTTTACATTTTTTATGTTTATAAAATCTATTCTTAGAAAAGTGCTTGAAATCTCACTAAGGTAAGTAAGTGCGATTTCTGCTTGAATAAGGCACAAAAAATAATTTAATTTATATGATTTGGGGCAAACAAAGAAGATTTGTGGTAAATGACGTCACATCGTACCCACAACAGACATGGTTGTTTGAACTGTAGTAGAAAATTGTTGGAGTTTCATATTTTTTTTGAGCACAAGCAGTACTTGAATTAACTTTTAATACTTTTTTTGGGTTTATATTACTGTCTATTATTGATATAGTGAACAAAAAACTATTGTAGAACATTTACAAAAGATTGGTTTTCAAATAAAATGGTGGTTTATTTAACTTAAGCTGTGATTTTAGTTTTTAATGATGTGTTTATTTTATTTAATAAAAATAAAGAGATAAACCTTCGAATCAAAATACTTTTGATTTGTTAATAAAAACCGGCCAAGTGCGTGTCGGACCACGCACAATGAAGGGTTCTGTAGTTGGGATTACTTGGGACGAATTTATTCCAAAAACAAACTTAACATTGTAGTTGAAAAACTTGTTCTCCCATACATCGATTTATGCCACGGTCAATTCTCCAACGGAAAATTTAAGTTGGTCGACTATAACTCGTTAACTTGTACAGCCTACATAGCTGTGATAGTTTTCCTTTTAATTTCATTATATGTACTACTACCATGAATTTTTTCACATCTCCATAAACAACCCTTTAGCTGGCAGGGGGGGGGGGCTCTAATAAAAATTAGCACTTTAATGCTTAATATTACGCAATTGCATCCTTGAATCGAAAATTGGTGTTCACAGACTCGCAATATTTCTGAACTCCCTATCCAACGATACCCCACACAATGGAGTAGACGAGAAAAAAAAAATATCATCCCCACGTTACGTGCAAGGTTACCTTCCTTAAATATATTTTTTCAAGATTTTGTTGTAGCACTTTGTCGGCGTGATTAATATGTATACCTACGCCAAATTACAGCTTTCTAGAACTAAGCGTCTCTGAGCTACAGTGGGTTCAGACAGACGGACATGGCGAAACTATAAGGGTTCCTTGATTACTACGGAACCCTAAAAAGGCGTTTACGATATTTCTTTTCAATAATAACTTACGTAACCAAAATGTCTGGATTATACTTATTCTTAATTAAATCATGGTTCATTAATCAACGCCTACGCCAAACCGCTGAGGCCCGAAATGTGATATTTAGTACATATACCCTCGTCTTATATTTGGTCTACGTATAAGTAAGGTCAAGTTACCTGCGTATCTTGAAATACGAGATGCCCAGGGCTTTGAGGTTTTATTAACCCTTAATAGGGCAATATGAACCTAATTCCCACATCAATTCCTTGTTGTAAACGGTCACAAAATGTCACTGTCATTTTTTTTCTCTTTATGATCTACGTCATGGGCCAAAAGGCTCGTTTTCGAAGCGAGCGAAGGAATTATGTTCCCACATATATTCCTGAAAAACTGAAATCCTACAACACTATACACCCATAATGCCAAATGGACTGCGTTTTTGTTTCAAACAGTTTGCCCATGCCCTATTAATGGTTTTTTTTCTTGAGGGTGGGTAATCATCAAATAACTTCTCCCGCTTTGGGCGGAGCGGGAGGGTGTGTCAGACTCTTACTGACTAAAACCCACCCGTATTCCTTCCTATTGCCTGTGTTGCGGGGGCCTCGGTGACCCATAAGTACCTTCCCGCGAGCCCGGCAATGCCCTATTAAGGGTTAAGGTGTACCTTGACCTACGTACATAATTACTGATGTGAGGGAGAACAATCAATCTGCCTAGCCTTTTCCCAACTATGTTTGAGGCGGCTTCCAGTCTAATCGGATAAAGCTGAATACCAGTATTTTACATGGAGCGACTGCCTATTTGACTTCTACAACCCAGTTACTGGGTATCACGATACCCCTTGCTAAGACTGGTTGTCAGACTTTTGGACTTCTGCCTGCCCGTAACGACTTTCAAAGATCTACGAATGACAGCCGCGACCAACGGCTTAACGTGCTTTCCAAGCCACGGAGGGTTTACTTATATGTAATGGTTGGTCACCCATCTGAGCACCAGCCGCGGCAAGCGTAGCTTAACCTTTAAACGACCTGTGTGGCTCTTATCATTTAGCCTAGAGCCCTTCCGCCAAGGCCGAAGTGAAGAAAAACAAACCTTTTTTTTTTGGGTGGGAAATTATCAATGAACTTCTCCCGGCTCTAGGCGGAGCGGGAGGGTGTGTTAGACTTTTACTGACTAAAACCCACCCGTGTTCTTTCCGTTGCCTGTGTTGCCAGAGGCCACGGTATCCCTTTCGCGCGACCCCGGCAGGCATCGGCCCTAGCGGACCTCTAAACTTGTGCTGACATCTCTTTGAGGCGCGCGTGGAAACAACGTGCGCCTCGAACCGGGCCGACCCGGGCCTGGTCTCTATCAGATGGTCCACACAGTGGTGACACCCGGATGTTTCCTCCCGCCTTATCTAACATAGGAACCTCCCGAAGTGTCCAGTGAGGACTTGCGTCAGGTAGATGAGGACCTCTCTAGCCACTCCTCAGGGGACTTATCGCGTGTCCACACAGTGGCGTGCCCAGCACTGGGTTGCGACAATCGCACTCTCCATGTTGTCATGAGATCCCGCCGGAGCTCTGTCCGCTGTACCGTGATTTCTCGCGGCAGCGGAGTTACGCCCGGCGTTTCGCCTCCTCGCGCTACTCTCATATGGCGTGGGCGTGGAGTTTTGTCTCCAGATCCCATGGCGGCAATCCGGCAAGGAGGCTCACCGCCTCACCGGAGACCGTGCGGTATCCCCGGACCAGCCGGATGGCCATGCCCCTTTGGGACGCGTTCACCCGGCGGGCTGGCCGCCGTGACAAGGAATGCATCCACCCCGCACCGGTGCAGCGGTGCCCCGTAAAGTGCCGTCGATCGCACGACCCCCGCGTAGAGCCTCAGGCAGTTATAGGCTTTTCTTTCTTTATCAGCCATAGATATGAATAAAGTCTTAAAACCATGTAAATATTATGTGTGAAACACGTTTTTTCAATTTTAAAATCGTTCGAATTTTCGTTAGGTTTACTCTGCACGTTTATCATTCGGCCCACAGGATAACGAAGTTTTATTAGAACTTTAATGTTTAAAAAGTTGGACAATATCTAAAAAGACAATACATCCCAAGCTGGATTAAAAAGCTGGTCCCGGAAGACGAAAGTAGTTCGGAATAAAACCGGGCATAAATTCTGGTTGACTTTGATTAATAAAATAAGCGGTTATGGGATGGCGCAGTACCTAAGCTTTGGGGAATTTATTACTGTGTGCAACGCGTTTGAGTATCCTGATATTCGTTTGACGAAATGTTTGTTTAAGAAAATTAGGTGCTTTATAAGTTTGAGTAAAGCCCCTGTGCGTTTACTTAACGTACTGCGGGGTGATTGTGTAACACACTGTTACAACAATATGACAGTTCAACAACATTTATTGCGTTATTTACGTTGTTGAGCAGCCAAATTTATCGAACATATTATTATGAAGCAATGGATTAGCAATATAGTTCAAAATGATTCAGATGTATGTGATTGTATATCTTGTGAGAAACATTGAACCATTTTTCAATGATCTTAATTATTTAACCTTTTGACCGCCACGGTCATGTATAGATGATGTGCGGGACAAGTGAACAGTGAAAGTGTATAGTGATAACACGAACTGATAGGACAGTACATAATAGTTTACGTTATTATTTTTTTATAGTTTTCATTATACTTTACTGAGTAATTGATAGTATTAGATTGCCTATTTGATTATGTTTTATATCCTGTTTTATATTTTTCTTGTATAGTTTATTAGTTGTAGAGGCTAAAAACATAAAATTATAGTATATTAAAATAAGAAAACATAAAGAAAAACGAGAAAATTGTCGTATGGCTCTCGTTACGGTAAAGTTTCGTCATAGTTAAGCTTACTGCGCCGACATCCACTTCGCGCTCATTGGCTAAAAGTCCTGTGATCTGATTGGCTGACCAATCACAGGTCCTACAATGTTTTGAATAAATTCCGTAGCCTTTTTGGGTGTCGACACAGTCGGCGGGAAATAGCAGTAAGAAGAACACTCTGAAATAAAGAAGATCTACAAGGAAAACGCTGTATTCTTCACCAACCCAGCACACAAATGTGCCCCGTACTGCACATTTAATGTTCCTCCGCAGCCGGATTTATCGTGAAGAAAACTGCTTGAAGAAAATAGTGCCGCAAGTAAAGAAGCCTTGAAGATCGCATCTAGTAAAAGTGTTCAAGATCGTCGATTGTAGAATCTGCTGACATCATGCCCGTTACGCGCTCCGAGGGTAGAGGCCGCAAGCCGCAGAATGAACAGAAACCGTCGTCGTCTGAAACCACACCAGGGACCTCAGCGACCGGCACCAGCATGGAAGCCACAACGGAATCGACACATACAGGGACGACTGCCACGGAGACTTCCGAATATACCGCCACCTCCGCGACGACTGATCCAACCAGCGTGACTTCCGCCGCCTCGACTGCAGCAGCCTCCGCCTCGGTCGCGAAATCCGTGCACCCCGACAGCGCCGCCGTACCCTCCGTCGCCCTCTCCGCCGCGACGACGCTTACTGCGGGTGCAAAATCGAAGCAGCAGATGAAGCTGCCCGCCGCTGTCACCACCAGAGATACTCGCCAAGAAACAGACACCTCAACAGTGAAACGAGTGTGTACATCGAAGCCAACCAGCCCACAGTGCCTCCCGCCCCCCAGTAAGAAAGGGGGTGGGGGGGGGGGTTCAACGCATAGCAAGTCAAGACAACAGAAGATAGCAAAGGCGAAGGAAGAATTGCTCCGCCTCCAAGTCGAACTAGCTGCAACGCGCCTAGCCGCACTACAGAACGAGGAAGATGAAGAAGAAGAAGATGACGTCTCCCTCTACGAAGAAGTCAACGAAAGAGTAGACAACTGGTTGGGAAACCAGGTGACTCGTCCCGTCTTGGCTATTGCCAGCGAGCCATATCACCCTCCGGTAGCGCAAACGGCTGCACACGACCAGCAACAGAAACATGAAGAAACACATCGATCACCGGCGGGAGGCCAAGGGGACTTAGCCCTTCTAGCTGAAGCCATCACTAGGGCTGTCAGCACCGCCCAACGACCCAAGTTCAGCGAGCTACCGTTCTTCAGCGGGTCGCACCAGGAGTGGCTACCCTTCCGCGCCGCCTATTATGAAACAGAAGCAACGTTCAGTGCCGTCGAGAATACGAACAGACTACGGAGAAACTTGAAAGACCAGAATCTATAGCCATGATCGAGATGAAAACGCTTCGAAGTCTACCGTGCCTCTCCAACTCACCGAGGGACATCTGCATATTTGCCATGAAGATTTCCAACGTCGTAGCGACCTTGAAGACATTAGGTTGTTTCAACTATATGTACAACCCCGAACTTGCGAAGACATTGGTAGACAAGCTGACGCCGACACTGCGGTATCGATACTACGACTACTCGAGCACACAGCCGCGTGAAGACCCCTGCCTCATCAAGATAGAAAAATTCTTCAAGAGAGAAGCTGAACTGTGTGGACCCTACGCACTGCCTGAACAAATGACAGTACAGTCTACAGCCGCACCACATAGGAAGATGCAGCGAGTCACCAACGTAACTGAGAAGACCAACGTACTGAAGTGCTTCGTGTGCGAAGAAACAAGTCACACCAATGCAACAGAATGTGAAGAATTCAAGAAGATGGATGTCAACACAAGATGGGATACAGCGAAGTCCAAACGCCTCTGCTTTAGATGCCTGCGATATAGGAGCAAGACTCACAATTGCCGAACAAAGCCGTATGGTGTCAACAACTGCAGATACACGCACCACAAGATGCTTCACTATGAGAAGAAAACAGACAAGGCAGAGAAGACAGAAAAAGAAGAGGCAACAGAAGTGATCAACTCAGCATGGACAATGAAGAAACAATCCTATCTGAAGATCCTGCCGGTCCAGGTGAAGGGACCGAAAGGAACAGTCAACACCTTCGCATTCATGGACGACGGGTCGACAGTCACGCTCGTCGACGACAGCATCGTGACAAGCATCGGAGCAACAGGACCCATAGATCCGCTAAAAATCGAAACCATTAACGAACTAAAAACGGCGGAATCAACATCAAGAAGGGTGACTATCGGGCTAAAAGGGATCAACAATAGAGAAGAGCAAATTCAAGCAAGCACAGTAAAGAACTTACAAGTCTCATCTCAAAGGGTTCCACGAGAACTAGTGGAGGAGTGCTCACATCTATCAAGGAACATCTATCGTACTCCAATGCAAAGCCGCAAGTCCTCATCGGTCAGGACAACTGGCATCTTCTGATCACCAAAGAAACAGGAAAGGGCGATAAGAACCACCCGGTTGCATCTCTCACGCCGCTGGCGTGGGTTCTTCATGGAAGCCAAACGAAACCCTTCGGTCAGAAGATAAACTTCGTGTCACATATGACTGAAAACTCAGAAGATGACCTCGACAACCTAGTGAAGAAGTACGTTGAGATGGACGCCCTCTGCACAAACCCGAAGAGACCGAAGACTGACCCAGAAGAAAAAGCGCTTCGAATATTGGAAAAGAAGACTGAGAAGATTGAAGAAACTAGATATCAGACCGGCCTTCTCTGGAACAAAGAAGACGCAACGCTCCCCGATAACTACGACAACTCCTTGAAGAGACTCTTCAATATAGAAAAGAAGATCGACTGTGATCCAGCCCTGAAGAAAGGACATGTCGAACAAATGGACGCCCTTATAGAAAAAGGATACGCCGAGCTTGCGCCGCCTCAGAAGACGCCACAGAAAACATGGTACAAAGGCACCGACTTCCTATATCTGACGGAAGACTCCTGGCCTATAGAAACCGTAAGAACAACACCCGAAGAACCTTCCTACGAGGAGAAGACGCATCATCTGACCGATAGAAGAAGACTTAAGTTAGCAGAGGGACTGCCTGATCCGACGAAATTCTCCAATTGGGACCGCCTCCGATATTCAACAGCACGTGCTCTTCAGTTCATCGAGCTGTGTAGACCCCCTAGACAGAAGGTCAACTACCGACGAACAAAGACGAACAAGGAAGTGGATCCTACCTGGAAGAGAAACAAGCCAACTACAGCGAAACAACAGGCGCCTACAGCACTGAAGAAACCCTCACTCAAACTGATTCCAATCACAGCCATGCTCCTCAAGAAAGCTGAAGAACTACTGATGCGGTCCTCGCAGGAAGAAACCTTCGCCGGAGACATAGATAATTTGAACAGCGGGAAGCCGATCGCCAAGGAAAGTCGCCTACACCAGCTCAGTGTCGAATCAGTAAACGGCTTACTCCGAATTCGAAGTCGTATCCGAGCGGTCGGAGACATGCAAGAGGACTTCAAGAACCCGTTAGTAGTCGACGGAGATCATCCCACTGTAAAACTTTGGATACAGGCTGTACACCGGCAACTCCATCACGCTGGCGTGGAGGCAACAGTCAACGAATGCAGACAGCAATACTGGGTACTAAGACTGCGCCCTGTCACACGCGCAATTCTGCGAAGATGCCTCTTCTGCCGCATGAAGACTCAAATGCCTCCGCATCCAAGAACCGGGGACCTGCCAGCGTGTCGCTTAGCACATCATAAGCGGCCCTTTACATTCACCGGAGTCGACTATTTCGGACCTCTCTCCGTGACCGTGGGACGGACTCGACAAAAAAGATATGTGGGCATCTTCACATGTCTCACGACGCGAGCAATACATTCAGAAGTCGCCGGCTCGCTTAGCGCTGACGCTGCAGTAATGGCGATCAGACGAATGATCGCGCGACGAGGTTGCCCTACTGAAATTTGGTCGGACAACGGCACCAATCTAAAGGCCGCCGACAAGGAACTTCGACAAGCAATCGACGCGGCGACTTCAGAAGAAGCAGCGAAGAGGACAATCTCCTGGCGCTACATTCCGCCTGGAGCTCCATTCATGCGCGGCGCCTGGGAGCGAATGGTTCGCTCAGTCAAGACAGCCCTCGCAGCGACACTGCACGAGCGCCACCCCACCGAGGAAGTCCTCACTACTCTACTAGCCGAAGTAGAGTATACAGTGAACAACCGTCCGCTGACGCACGTCTCCGTCAACGCAGAAGATCCCGAGGCCCTCACTCCCAATCATTTTCTGTTGGGGGGTCCCGGACGTGTGCCACAGCCGGGCACATTCACCGAACAAGACACCATCTCCAGGTCCAGCTGGCGAGCTGCACAGAGGCTCGCAGACATCTTTTGGCTCCGCTGGGTGAAGGAGTATCTTCCCGAGCTCCAACACCGGCGGGAGCCCCACGGACGAGGCCAAGCAGTACAAGTGAACGACCTCGTGCAGATCGTCGACCCGAACCTGCCCCGCAACGTGTGGATAAGAGGACGAGTCATCGCGGTGTATCCTTGTCCAGACAACATCGTGCGGACGGTGGACGTGCAGACCAAGGGAGGTGTGCTGCGCCGGCCAGTAAGGAAGCTGGTGATCCTGCCCCTGACTACGGACGACGTGCCCGCACCGGAATTTAATGCGAAACAGTCGCACGGCGGGAGTGATGTGCGGGACAAGTGAACAGTGAAAGTGTATAGTGATAACACGAACTGATAGGACAGTACATAATAGTTTACGTTATTATTTTTTTATAGTTTTCATTATACTTTACTGAGTAATTGATAGTATTAGATTGCCTATTTGATTATGTTTTATATCCTGTTTTATATTTTTCTTGTATAGTTTATTAGTTGTAGAGACTAAAACCATAAAATTATAGTACTCGTATATTAAAATAAGAAAACATAAGGAAAAACGAGAAAATTGTCGTATGGCTCTCGTTACGGTAAAGTTTCGTCATAGTTAAGCTTACTGCGCCGACATCCACTTCGCGCTCATTGGCTAAAAGTCCTGTGATCTGATTGGCTGACCAATCACAGGGCCTACAATGTTTTGAATAAATTCCGTAGCCTTTTTGGGTGTCGACACAGTCGGCGGGAAATAGCAGTAAGAAGAACACTCTGAAATAAAGAAGATCTACAAGGAAAACAGCTGTATTCTTCACCAACCCAGCACACAAATGTGCCCCGTACTGCACAGTTGACAAACCAAAATGTGCCCAGCACGCCACGGTCACGACTGCATGACAGATTTATAAGGAATAATTCGTAGCTTGGCGCCGAGGGCACGTTTTTGCATTTTTGACGTGGCGGTCAAAGGGTTAAGTGGTTTCAAACTGTAAGGGTATGTGTGCGATGGGCACTGTTGCAATGTTAAAGTTACTGTCACTGAGCTGTCATTATTGCTTGTTTTGTTGTTTAGTTTTAATATAAAATTCAAATGAAACGATCAAAATGTGTGCGACTTACAGAGGGAGAGGGAGGGAAAGAAATATGTCTACCATTGGTAAAAGATCAGATTTAGTCGAAAATTGCTGCTTTTCACTTTTCTCCTTGCAGAGCTTTCACTCATAACTTTCTTCTATTATAGGGTTTTTTTTTTGCTCATAAAAACCGGCCAAGTGCGTGTCAGACCACGCACAATGAAGGGTTCCGAAGTAGCGATGAATTTATGCCAAAAACAAACTTAACATTGTAGTTGAAAACATGTTCTCCCATTCGTCGATGTATATCACGGTCAATTTTCTTACTGCAAACGTAAGTTAGTTAGTCGAATATTACTCCTTAACTTGTTAAGCCTACTTACCTGTGATGCTTTTCTTTTTAATCTGTCATGATTTTTTTCACATATCCAAAAACAGCCATTTAGCTAGCACGGACACTTTTCTCTCAAAAATTAGCACTTTTAAACTTAATATTACCCAAACGGATCCCTGACTCGAAAAATGGTTTTCACAGAGCCGCAATATTTTTGAACAGCCTATCCAACGATACTCCATACCATGGGACAGACGAGAAAAAAAATATCACTTAACGTAAAGGTAAGTACCTACAATTTTGTTTTTCAAGATTTTATTTTACCGTTTTGTCGGCGTGATTAATATGTATACCTATGCCAAATTCCAGCTTTCTAGTATGAAGAGTCTCTTAGCTAAGCCGGGGACAGACAGACAGACGGACATGGCGAAACTATAAGGGTTCCTTGTTTACTACGGAACCCAAATAACGGTCAAGTACAATAATGACAAAGTTTACCAACCAAACATAAATAAGTATGTACCGACATTACCTATAAAAGCACGTATCCAGAAAATCTTTATAGACGACGCATTCCATATAGGTACACGTACATACATTTTATATTTACTCAAGCAATCAGTCATTTCCTTCCGCAAACCTATATGAATTTAACATGAAATTTTCTTGGAAATCCGTACATGCAAATGAAAGAGTACTCTGTTGGGAGTCCACAATATCAATAAATAAATGGAAGGTACAAACAGACGTATTTGCAATGCACTGATTTAATTTACATCGCATCTATTTTCTTTATGAAGGAAAAGAGGAGTATTACGATAAAGTTTTATTTATTTATTTAATACTTTAAACACACAAATGTACAGAGGCGGACGTAATGCCTTAGGCATTTTCTACCAGTCAACCTTTGGGTGATGCAGAGACAAACAGTGGTAGATGCAATAACGAAAATTGTGGAATAAATATTTATTTAAACATATATTTATACATATATCATCATCTGCCTAGCCTTTTCCCAACTATGTTGGGGTCGTCCCAGTCCAGTCCAGTCTTACCGGATACAGCTGAATACCAGTATTTTACATGGAGCGACTGCCTATCTGACCTCGACAACCCAGTTGCTGGGTAACACGATACCCCTTGGTAAGACTGGTTGTCAGACTTTCGAGCTTCTGACGACCCGTAACGACTGTCAAAGATCTACAAATGACAGCCGGGACCGACGGCTTTTTTTTTTTGGATGGGAAATCATCAAATAACTTCTCCCGCTCTGGGCGGAGCGGGAGGGTGTGTGAGACTCTTACCTACTAAAACCCACCTGTATTCCTGCCGTTGCCTGTGTTGCGGGGGCGTCGGTGACCCATAAGTACCTTCCCGCGACCCCGGCAGGCATCGGTCCTAGTGGACCCCTACATTTGTGCTGACGACATCTCTTTGAGGCGAGCGTGGAATACAACGCGCCGTCGACCCGGGCTTGGTCCTTACCGGACGGTGAGTTACCCATTACTCACCGTCCGCAAGCCCGCGCCTACGGTGGCCGGAAATCTGCCCGGGATTCTCGACGCCCAGGGCGTCTCCTGCGGCGACTAGTGGCGAGAGGGCGCGAAATTTGCCTTTCTCTCAACCATCCCGCCTCCTCCTTTGCGAGCATTACTGCTTCGCAGAAGGAGGTGTAGGCTGCCCATGCCCTCTCGCTCCGCACCATGGCCTGAACCAAGGCCGGACGCGAGAGATCTCTGCTGCCGATCGCCTCCACGAGGACATGGCGGTGCTCTGCCCAAGCCGGGCAGACCTCCACCGTATGCTCCACCGTGTCCTCCGGGCGATCCACACAGTGGTGACACCCGGGCGTTTCCTCCCGCCTTATCCGACACAGGAACCTCCCGAAGCTGCCGTGTCCGGTGAGGACCTGCGTCAGGCGGAAGGTGAGGACGCCGTGGCGCCTCTCTAGCCACTCCTCAAAGAGGAGACTTATCGCCACAATTGTGGCGTGCCCAGCACTGGGTTGCGACAACCTTCCGAGGCACGGAGGGGTCTTGGTATGTAAAGATGATCAACCATCCACGGACAAGCCGCGGCAAGCGTAGCTTAACCTGATCGATCGACCCGTGCGGCTGTTATTACTTAGCCACAAGCCCCCCAAGGATATACATACATATTCCTATTAAAAACCTTAAATATAATTTATATACCTAACTAAACATAAATATAAGACCAAATAAATATATACAAATACACGTAGTTTTGTAGGTTTTATGCAGCAATTTACTACTGGGGGTAAAAAAAGAAGTAAATTACTGTAGCTAACTGGTGTACGTTTAGATATATTGTTTATTGGATACTAGGTCTTCCCAGCGGCTTCCTTTCCCCGCGTGGATGTCGGAAGTTCTCCCACGAGAACGTACTACTGGGATAAAATCGAGTAAGTGTTAATCCAGATCCAGAATATAATCTGTGCGCTAAATTTTATTCAAATCTTATTAGTAGCATAATACTCACGATTGAAATACTATTGTGAATTCATGCAAGCCTAGTACTTCTTGGTAGGTTACTGTTCAGACATTGTGCACAATGTGTCGTGAACAGAATACCATCTTGTATGCCATGCAACGTACTACCGGCATAAAAAGTATCTCATGTGTTATTTTGTATCCCAGGTTAAAACTTCATCGTAATCCGTTTATGAAAGATATCATAAGCCGTTTTTGAAAGAGTTACTAACTTTCATCCATACTTTTTTTTTTGTTGGGTGGTTATTATCAAATAACTTCTCCCGCTTTGGTTGGAGCGGGAGGGAGTGGCAGATTATTACTGACTAAAACCCACCCGTGTTCCTTTCGTTACCTGTGTGTTGCCAGCGGCTATGGTATCCCTTTCGGACTTTCCCGCGACCCTGGCAGGCATCGGCCCTAGCGGACCTCTACACTTGTGCTGACATCTCTTGGAGGCGCGCGTGGAACACAACGCGCCGTCGACCCGGGCCTGGTCCTTGTCGGACGGTCCACACAGTGGTGACACCCGGGGTTTCCCCCCGCCTTATCCAACATAGGAACCTCCCGAAGTAGCCGTGTCCGGTGAGGACCTGCGTTAGGCGGTAGGTAAGGACCTCTCTAGCCACTCCTCAAAGAGGGGACTTATCGCCGCTATTGTGGTGTGCCCAGCACTGGGTTGCGACAATCGTTCTGTCCATGTCGTCATGAGAACCCGCTGGTGCTCTGGAGGCATCGGCCCTAGTGGACCCCTACACTTGTGCTGACAACTCTTTGAGGCGCGCGTGGAACACTACGTGCCGTAGACTCGGGCTTGGTCCTTTTCGGACGGCAAGCTACCCATTGCTCACCATCCGCAAGCCCGCGTCTACGGTGGCCGGGAATTGGCCTGGGATTCCCGACGCCCTGGGCGGCTAGGGGCATGAGGGCGCACACTTCGCCTCTCCCTCACCCGTTCCGCCTTTGCGAGCATTCTTGTTTCACCAAAGGAGGTGACGGCCTCCATGCCTCCATTCTTACTCACAAGCTTTCGCGTTTTTAATATTAGTAGGATAGTGTTACTCTCTACAAAGTAAAATAATAGGAATTTACAATTTACTACATATTGTAATTTTTACTTTTTTAACTGTTGTTGGTCTTGTGCAGGGATGCACAGACTTATATAGAATAGGGGCCACTCGGCTACATTATGAGCCAAAGGAAATTTTGATAATGAAAATTAACAATCAAAGAAAAATAACTAGTTAAACGTTTTAAAATAATTCAACTAGGTACCTTTTTTGGTAAAACTTACACTAAATTTAGTTTGATGCATGGCATTGCATTGCCCTGACATTTTTTTTTGCGCGCTGCGCCCGGTACCTCTCGCCCGAACTCACCCAAGTGCTACCCGAATAGTTTCGATCGCAAGCTCGCACGCAACACAAGCTTGATAATGTAGGTGATTAGGCAACATTGTCAACATTTGTTTTATAATTTTCTTTTATTATTCGCAATTTTTTAATTTGTTGGCGGGTCGCACGCGTGCCGATAGCGGGCCGCATGCCACCCGCGGGCCGTGGTCTGTGCGTCGCTGGTCTAGTGGTTGCAAGCGCTGCTGCTGAGCATGAGGTCCTGGGCTTAATTCCCAGGTCTGGCAGTGTTATTGGGTTTTTTCATCAGGAATTTCTCAGTAGCAGCCTGGGGTCTGGATTGGTGCCTGTTGATGGCAATAGGCCTACCCCTATGCGTTGATCTTCCGCGATGGTCTCAACTATCCAATGACACTCTATCGCTATATTTTATCACTGATGCCTAAGCCAGGTGGGCTTGGTAGATTCTTGAGTAATGTTAAGTGATCTTTACTATGGATAAGATTATTTGACATTTCGCATTCGATTATTGTCATATTTTATTTCTAATAACTTGAGTTGGTTTTAATGTAAACTTTTTTTTATATTATGTCCAAAGTATACCTACAAAGAAAGAAAAAAGGGACTTGAGCTCATTGAACATCAAACAATTCGTTCGCATTGCTATCCGTGAGAAAAGTGCCCAAAAAGCTGAAGGCTTTGCCACGTTGCATGGCAATGCGGATTCTTTGGCCTAAAAATAGGCCAGCCTGAGCAGAGTTGACCAACCGCTTGGCGATGTCCCGAAATACTCGATGAGCACTCCAACCTAGTGTTTAATAAAATTATTAAATTCTTTATGTTTGCTTATTGCTGACCAGACCAGCCCTATTGTAAGGTCCAAAAACCTTATCAGAAAAGCTTCTTGATATTCCCAATATACCTAGAAGACGTATTCAAAACAGTATAACATTTTAAGGAATGCAAGCAAAAGCTACCGTTGTAACCCATTTGTGCGATACGTAAACGCAACAATCTAATTGTTCCCGACACCAAACACCGACAGAAATTTACCATAAATTATTCCCAGAGACGCGTACGGGTACAAGTTTGTTGCAAGGATTGACAAAACGACCAACAAAGACGTTCTGAGCAATCCGTTTGCGTTGTAAATATATTTTTTTTTCTATTTTATTGGAAACCCTTATTCAATGTAGCTTAATACTTGTCTTTTGCTTTGAATATTTACTTTTTGATTTGTTCTTGTTTTCTAAAGTCAAAATAACATTACGAAATTAGTGACATGACGACATAAAATTAAGGCTCGTGCAGACCAGCGCGATATCGCGGGCGCGACAGGCAGAAATATGCTTGTCGCGCCCGCGATATTGCCCCAGTCTGTGGGAGCCATTATAGGGCTAAATTTTCGTTGGTGAAAGTCCCTTGGTTCACGCGGGAGAGAGACTGATGATCCTGCCAGGCACCCGCCCGTACCCTTATACGAAAAAGTCGCCCTATAATTATATATCAACACTAATTTCGTAATGTAATTTTGGCTTAAGGGTTTCGATAATTTTGGCTGAGAAGTTGCAGTTTATTTCCGAATTCATTAATGATGGCTGTTTAGGAAGAAATACGTTCTAGACACCAGCAAACGACCACCACCTCAAAAGGCTTCAACAGTTTTAAGACTATTACAAACAAGCGCGACATGCGACGCGACACAAAGGCACCGCTTGTAGCGCTACACGCGGTGTCTTTGTGTCGCGTCGCGTGTCGCGCCTGTTTGAAGGAGCCTTTAACCTGATCAAAAGATTTATTTCAGACAAACAAAGACAATTTCATTTTTGTTTTGGTATCCATTTAAAATTAAGCAACAGTTTTAGTTAATTTATTACAAAAAATGATTACAAAAGCATTCACACTAAAATAAAAATATAAAAATTGTATGCGACTGTTTACTCTAATTTAAATATTTTACATCATAAAATACATAACATCACTCATAATCAGCCTATAATGTTCCCACTGCTGGGACACAGGCCTCCTCTCGGTGAGAGGGAGTGGGCCGTAATTCACCACGCGGGCCCAGTGCGGGTTGGTAGATGTCACATGTCTTCGAATTTTAGGTTCTAGGACATGCCGGACAGGAGGCCCCAACAGGAGCTTTACTTTGCGTAAATGATGTCATCACCACTGCTCTCAAAATGAAGAAGAAAAACATCGTGAGGGAATACATAACATGATGTATTGCAATAAGATACAAATTTTATATAAAATTTTATTAAAATCGATAGAAACATGCAAGTAGAACAGCGGCCAAAAACTAGTCTTTAATAAAACCATACATTCTCCAATATGCATTTAAAATAGGCAATATTTCATTTCATATGGTTCTCTTGGAAATATGGACGAAACATGATTTAGGTTACCGATTTTGTAACTGTATTCTGAGGCTATCTGAATTCTTCATACAACGGGGCAGACTTGTGTTATTAAAAATAGAAGTCTGCCTTATGATATTTCTACTTATATATCATTCAGGGTACCGCAGAATAGCAGAATGACAGTGCAAAGCGTATGACGCGAACAATGTCGGTAGTTCAAACGCTAGTGCCAGGAACATTTCCGTTTCAAAATAATTGACGTTAAACCAGCACTTTCGTGTATTTTACGGGTTATTTGTAGGTGGTACCAGAAACGTGAATAATTTGTACATAGGAACATGTAGTAAAACCAGAATAAACAAAACAATTGTTATTGATCCCCTGCATATTGTCTTTTTCAACATATCTAGAAAGTATCACAGCAAGATCGAATCACAGATCCCATTTTAACGCTTAAAAATATCCTTTATTTAGTTCAATAAGTAAGACGAGGGGCTTGTGGCTAAGTGATAACAGCCGCACGGGTCTATCGATCAGGTTAAGCTACGCTTGCCGCGATTGGTCCGTGGATGGGTGACCTTTACATACCAAGACCCCTCCGTGCCTTGGAAAGCACGTTAAGTCGTTGGTCTTTGACAGTCGTTACGGGTCGTCAGAAGATCGAAAGTCTGACAACCAGTCTTACCAAGGGGTATCGTGTTATCCAGTGAAACTTGTGGAGGTCGGATAGGCAGTCGCTCCATGTGAAATACTGGTATTCAGCTGTATCCGGTAAGACTTGAAGCCGACCCCAACATAGTTGGGGAAAGGCTGAAGACGTAAAAAAAATCAAAAATACTCAGATTATATTAATGCAAATGGTATCAATGCATTATCTACAATTGAAATACCCGAAATGAAAGTTTAACCAATTGATTCCCAGATGTGCGCCAATGCATCGGTATGGAGTATGGAGCGAGCTTTAAAAACGTCAGGATTGCGCCACGTATAGTTATTAAATTTCAATTTTAAGCTTTATGCTTCTGGCCGATAAGAGGATTTTGATTCCCGCGTCCCGTTTTTGCGAATAAATTCAGGGTTGTTACTCTCTGATGGTTAAGGATTATTTGTACACTTTATTAATACAATAAAACTTTTAACGAGAAACAGGTATTGCCGAAAGCAAAATAAGCCTGTTCACTAGTGATCATCATCATCATCATTTCAGTCGAAAGACGTCCACTGTTGGACATAGGCCTCCCCCAAGCACCGCCACTTCGACCGATTCTGTGCTTTCCGCATCCAGCGGATTCCTGCGGCGCTTCAAAAGGTAACCGGTCATCGGTCATCGGTACTAGTGATAGATAATTAGATAGATCATTTATTTTTCCGAATCATTAGTATGCTCACACAAAGCATGTAAGATGTTAAGTACATTACAGAAAGGATCACAGTCATTTTGTACCTTAACGGCGTACAAATATGTATTATAATAACATTTAATCAGTAATTCAATTAATAATATAACATCACGCCTGTAAACCCCGAGGTGTTAGGTTAGGGGCAGAGGTGCACCCGCATTTCACCAGTTATGTTTAAGTCCCATGTAATAGGGGGCGAGCCTATTGCCATCTACCAGGCACAAATCCAGACTCCGGGCTGCTACTGAGAAATTCCTAAAAAAAAACCCTATAACACTTTGCCCGACCCTTTTTTTTTTGGATGTGAAATCATCAAATAACTTCTCCCGCTCCAGGCGGAGCGGGAGGGTGTGTCAGACACTTACTGATTAAAACCCACCCGTATTCCTTCCTGTTGCCTGTGTTGCCAGGGCCCTCGGTGACCCTATAGTACCTTCCCGCGACACCGGCAGGCATCGGCCCTAGTGGACCCCTACACTTTTGCTGACGACATCTCTTTGAGGCGCGCGTGGAATACAACGCGCCGTCGACCCGGACTTTGCTCTACCTGGGAATCGAAACCAGGACCTCATGCTCAGCAGCAGCGCTTAATAGAATCAAATAAATTATAACATTATAGTATTTAATTGGTCAAGGACACCTAATGAGACACAATTGATTTTCTATTGTTTGACTCCGAATCGGTGTCGCGATGATTAATTATTATACATAAAAAAACAAGAAGTATATTACAGTGAACGAGTTCTTGGATATTAACAGCGCCAGGTTGCACAGTGGTTCCTTAAAATGTAAGCTTACCTACCTATCCTTATAATATATTTGTAAGAAATACTCAAAGTTTTTTTTTTTCAAAGATTCAGCTTACCTTTTCGTTACTCCAACTAGCTTATTACGATGTTGGTACTTAGCTGTCTGCCTAGAATAGAATATAATTCTCCTAATACATTACATAACGCTTGTAATCCCCGAAGAGTTAGGCAGAGACACTACCTTTATTCTCTTTTTAATGCACACAATATAAAAACTTATAACATATTCAATCAAAATCAAAAGTCATTTATTCAAACTAGGCTGAAAATCAGCACTTTTCGAACGTCAAAGTTACATAAGACAGTCCCCCAAAAATGCCCGCCCTTCGCCACTTCCTATTGCTTTAGCTGGGAAGAAGAAGTGGCGGCACAAACTCCGAATATAAACTTGATTCTATACAAATCGTATGCAAAGTAACATTGCGAAACGCAAAACATTAGATTAAATTACATACTTGCCATATGTTAGTTAGCACATGCCAGTATACCAACAAAACAATGAACAAACTGTACTCAAGCAGATAAAAATTACAACATAAAAAAACGTAAATAGAACTCAATACCTAAATAAAAGCCTCCAGGCACAAAGGGCGTGCCCGCTTACATAAGGCTATAGCTGTAACTGTAACTGTAAATGGTGTCAATGGTGTCGAAATAAGTGGTTCTAGGCTCTACATATAAATCATATTATAACACAGAAAAGGCCAAAAAGTCACAGTCCTGACCAAAAACATTACTCCAAATCCGAAAACATTACCAGCCAGCCAGTAAAAAAAGTGTTAAACACATAACACATAATTTAGCACGTTGCCCGTATTTGTAAACTCCGGAACTTAGTGAGCCACATGTCGTCAGTAAGGTCGTAATATTATAAATTGGCGTCGTAATTTTGAGGCAGCCCTGTGCCACATCTGCTCGGCAAAGCGTAAAAACGGTCGTCCTACACCCGGTACGGATTACTGTGTCAATGTAAACAAGATCAGTAGAAATATTTTTCATACGAGCGACGTAAATGGCAGTCGTTCCATCATTCCGCTTCATCTCATACGGGATCCTAACATTTATTTCATCTCATTGTTTTGCCGTTGTTTGGTAGAGAACGCTTTATACCATTCTTTTTGTTCTTTGCAGAAGGTTCTTTGCGTGAATTTTTAATAATTGGTCAATAAAGTTGCAGTCCAATTGTTGGTTCGTTGTGTTCTCGGTTTTCTGTTTATTGCCCCAGTGATGTTTCAATTTGTAAATACTTTTTTCATTCTTTTTAATGCAGTGAACACTATAGTCCGATTCACTCAATTAAGTTTAATAGCATGTATCGAAACATATGCAACGCGATTTTTCTGTTTCTCTTTCAGTTTAACACGTTTTTATTGTTTGTTCCGAAAGGATTTTTCATTTCATTTCATTTTAATTTTTATTTTATTTTTATATTATTGGGTTTGCTACCAAGTTTAATTGACCTTCTGCTTTCTATTGAGAATAATTTCGAAAAAAAAGCTGATTGCAAATCTATACAACTCATAATCAGCCTATAACGTTCCCACTGCTGGGACACAAGCCTCCTCTATGTGAGAGGGAGTGGGCCGTAATCCTCCACGCGGGCCCAGTGCGGGTTGGTAGATGTCACATGTCTTCGAATTTTTGGTTCTAGGACATGCCGGTTTCCTCACGATTCTTTCTTCACCGTTTTGAGAACAGTGGTGATTAAATAATTTTAAACACAAGGTAAAGCGCCTGTCTGGGTTCGAACCTATGACCTCGTAATTCGCGGCCGCGGCTATTCAATTGAAATGTATTCATTTTATACGAAAACGAAATGCTAATTTATACTCATTTTTCAATGTTAATAATTTAATGTTTCATCATGGCGTTTGAATCTGATTCCAATAATTCCAAATGAAAAGTATCTACTTACCCCAATTAAGTATTTCGAACAACGAGAGATCGCTTTGTTCGCAAAAAGTATTTTAAACAATCGCCAACGAAAACGTTTGTGCGAACATTGTAAGGAGGCAATTAGCTACTGTTGCCAATTACTGAGCTAATTTTAATTGTGCTAAAGAGGCACTTAATTGATTATTACGAAGCGCCGGTAATTAACATGTCGTCTCCACGTTCAGATTGCTTTGTTTTAATTACGTCAGCTTTTTTCGAGGTTTTACGAGCGCGGCATTATGTGATGTCTTAAAGTTGTATTGATCAACACTCTAATTGCGTAACACAGTTTTAATCATAATCCAAGGGAAGGTACTAAAGGGTTACCGAGGCCCCTGGCAACACAGGCAACGGTAGGAATACGGGTGGGTTTTTTTCAGTAAGAGTCTGACACACCCTCCCGCTCCGCCCAGAGCGGGAGAAGTTATTACACAAAAAAAAAAAGAGTTCTGATGCATTATTGCAAATTCATTGCTGTATATGTTTGAAAAATGATTCTGCTTAGCAACGTAAATACTCGTAATGCAATGAACGTGGGTGAATTGTCAAAATGAAACCGATTACGATCAATTGTCATTTTTTTATTTGTGTTACGCAACTGCCCCGCTGTACGTCGATTAAATGCAGGCTGGTAAGTTCTCAGTTAAGTCCTGTAGCCAATGGGTATTTTTCGTGTTTTTTAGGAATCCGTACGTCCGAATGAAAAACGGAACCCATATAGGATCACTCGTGTCTGTCTGTCACAGCATTTTGCTCCGAATCTAATGGACCGATTGAGTTGAAATTTGGTATACATATGAATTTTTGTGACCCAAATACGGACGTGTAAGTAAATAATGAATTTTGAATATGTAGGACACCTTCGGAAAGCAAATAAAAATAAAAAAAAACAAAAATTGCAAATTGTACCGTGTGACATATCAAATGAAATAGAGGGTGTGAAATATATATTTTTTATAATTTGAAAATAAATAGTTTTATAGCTATTTAAGAAAGTAGATCAAAATTGACAATTTCTTCCATAACTCCGAAACTACTGAGCCTGAGCGACAATATTGAAAAAAAAAATACAGAAAATAATTCTATACTTATAGATTACTGGAAAACCTATAAGAAGTCTATGGTCTTAAAATAACATGCAAAATCTCTCAATATTGTGCGTACAAACTTACACTGCTAGTTGGTAGGTATGGGAGAATATGTTTTTCAACTTTAGTGTTAAGTTTGTTCTTGGGATAAATTCATCCCAACTACGGAACTGTTATAACCGGGTTCCAGATTAGGTTTTTAAAAAAAGAAACCACTTTATGCTAGAATAAAACTTGTATTAAAAATAGACACGAGTGCAAGGTGTGTGCACGGTAGGTTGGTTGGGAGACGACTGACTGCTGGACTGAGAGGAGCGGGAGAGAGGAATGAGAGGATGCTGTGTCAGCAGCAAGAATGCAGCGTAGACTGCTGAGTAAGCCAGAAGGGTACAGGGGGTATAGATGGAAGATGTAACAGCCCCCTGATTAGGAGGAAACTTACAGGTGGAAGGTAAGTTGACGGCGGAAGCGAAAGGTAAGTATATTTTTTCCAGGTTTTAGGTTATTCGGAGTCGAGGAGCAGGAATATCTTCGACATCTACGGATGCCATTTCTATGGGAGTGTCAGGTATAGAGTTACATCTAGAAGTCTTAACTAACTTACAATAACAATACAATTTATAGGAAATAACTAAGATTATAATTAGGCTTAAAATAACAGTAGTATAGGAATAATAGTTACCGTAAAGGACAATATGAGGTTTATCAATTATTCCATTAAGATTTGTTTTAATTTGATCAGTTACTTTATTATAATTCGAAAAAAGAGAATCTAAATTATTTATGTTTTTTAAGTTAACTTAAGGAACTTTAATATTGTCTTTTAAATATCTAGTGGGACTACAATAAGTATCGTTAATTAATTCGAAATGCAATACTATTGGTTGTATTTTTATTTCGATACTATGTTGAGGTGTTAACTTATTGTCGTTGCAATAAGCAATACAATTGTCTGGTATAGTTAGTGTACTAGTACCGGAAATAGAAGATTCAGATAAATGTTGATTATTACATTCTATTGTAATTTTCGAATTTTGGCTAATCATGTATTTCCATTGGTTATTATGTAATTTATGAAAGGTTTCGAAATTACCATTAACGAATTCAGTTTTGCAAAGAGACGGAACGGAAGTCAGAGCTTTTGAAATCACCTCAGTTTCACATATTGGTACGGCTGACGTAGAGTATACATTGGAAATTTCACAAATATAATATTGCGTATTTATAAGTTTACAGGTATTGAGTGAATTTAATTTACAATAAGATGATTTATCTTTAGTTATGCCCAAATATTTAGTGGATGGTATTATTGTAGAATACAATGTATTGTTTACAGTTTTGAGGGCAACAGGATAAGGTATAGTGTGATACAAGTCAAATTCTTTTGTATTTACTAAAGGCATTTGTAACACAAATATTATTTTGTTATTTGCATAATAACGGGATACATCGGATATGTTTTCTAAAATATGGATATTATCTAAGATTAAGGGTACAGGTAATTGCTTAGAACTAGGAAGGAATCTATAATTACCCACGAGGTCTGAAAACAGTTGTTTAGGGGTAATAATGGATGGATATAGTATATTAGACTTACTAAACATAATAGCGTTAATAATATCTTCTAACTTAAATGATAAGGTTAATAAACTACTTTCTAAAATATTCGACAGTCCCGATATTTTAGATTTCATTAGTAGTTTATTGGATACTAACGTTAAATTTGCCATTTCCTGGTTCATGGATTTGATAAAATTAATGCAAATGAAGTTAGTCTAAGTTATGCTATCGATTGCATTAATTTTATCAAATACTTCTTTTAGAGACAATAGTGTGGATGTTGTAACCATAATGTTTTCTTTCATGACAGTTGCCAGTTTGGTTTGATCATTCTCTAAAGTTTGAACGACATTACTATATTTGTCGGCATCATTTTGGTCCATATTACCAGACAGTTGCTTAATTACTGAGCCGATTCCACCAAACCAAGCTGATCTTTTATGAGATTTGGCTATAAGATGTGAAATAGAATCAAAGTCTCTAACTATGTCAGAATAGCGGGATGATAATGGTTGAAACAAATAGTGACATCCGCCTTCGTTAATTTAAATTAACGAAGTTGTAAGTATATTAAAATACTATGTTTCGTTATTAGTGGCTAATTTAATTTCGTCAAAATGATGTTTGACGTGACGTCTGTTTATTAAGAGTGATGCAGTGTTATTTCCATGAATTTCCACTATTTTAAAAGGGCCTTTCCATATAGGTGAAAGGGCTTTTCTAAGGCGTAAATGATTTTTAAGGTAAACAAGATCGCCGACTTTATATTTAATTGGCCTTGTGTGAGTATCGTAGTAAGTTTTGGAGTTTAACTTATATTTCTGTATGTATTCTATTGCCTTTGCTCGGCAGTACTACAGTCTATTTTGGAGTATGCGGACATATTCTGGGTAAGCAGCGCCTGATGTTTCTTCGTAAATGGAATCTGGTATATATGATTTGTTTCCAAATATAAGTTCATAGGGAGAGAAATGAGTAGTTGAATGGATGGCTGTGTTATACGCAAGCATAGCTGTGCAGAGCGGGGCCAGATATTTTGTTGCTCATTTACATATGATTTTAGATATTCTTTAAGAGTGGAATGACTTCTCTCAAGAGCACCCTGAGTCTAAGGGTGATACGTGGTGGACCTTAACTGTTTGAATTTTAATAAATTACACGTTTGTTTGAATAGCTCGTCTGTGAAGTTAGTGCCTTGGTCTGTCAGGATTGTTTTGGGTATTCCAAATAACGTGATAAAATGAACTAAGCATTCGCATGTTTCTTCAGCAGTAGTGTTAGTGATTGGATAAGCGGCTGAGAATTTGGTAAGGTCATCTTGGAGAGTCAAGATATACTTATATCTGTCGTTACCGGCTTCTGGTAGTGGTCCTACGATATCGAAGGCTACGCGTTCAAAGGGGCGTGTCAATGCGATTGGTTCTTCTAAGGGCTTTATTAATTTGGCACTGTGGGCATTTCTTTACATAATTTTCAACTTCTGTTCGCATGTTTTTCCAGTAAAACTTTTCCTGGATGCGTTTCAGCATTCTACCAGAACCTAGGTGACCGGCTATGGGGAGGTCATGATTTTCTTTCATGATTTTAGGAATTTCACTTAGTGATGGGTAGACAATGGAGTTCTTATAAATGTGTATATTCATTTCTGAGTTGTGGAATATTGTATAGTTTAATATACTGATGAGTATCGAAAGGATTATCAATGTCAGATATAGCTATTTCAGGGTTATTTTGACCTGTAAGACTGACAACTAACTCATTTCTTACGGATTTAAGACACTTATACTTATATATCTTCATAAGTACAAGTGTCAAGGTGATTGACCTTGGTAAAAATGAAGTAATAAATTTTATTTTCAGATTCATATTTAAGAAAAGAATGTAATGTTCTTTCTAGTAAGGAAAATTCGTTCAAATTCGGAATATTAGATATGACTTCTTGAGTATATGGGATGGATTCATCCATGTCTATAGATGTAGGGATGATAACATATCTTTTATCAGTTTTGGATAAGCTTTCGATATGTTCTATTGTGGTTACGTTAGGATTAAAATCCTTAGAAGTGGTTTTAAGGAATTCTGAGTAGTTACCATCTGGAGTGCTGGGCTCGAGACGTCAGGAGGTGGTATTGGGTTTGGACGATTAGTGGGAGTTAACGTTGAGTCTTCGTTTATTATGTTATCTAGGTCATCAAGATTACCTAACTCTGGTAAGCTTGTGGGTTGAATAAGGGGATCTATGAGATCTTCAAGTTGGATTAAGTCATCCAGAGAAACAGCTGGGAGAACATCTGGATTTGATGTTTCATCAGAATCAGGTGAGTTTAAGTTCTGATTAGAAGTGCTAGGTATAGGATTTATAGGATTGACGGATTTAGTTATAGGATAGCGGGATAATGCATCAGCGGCATTATTTAGTTTTCCTTTTCGGTATATTATTTCATACTCGTATTCCTCCAATTTTAATCTCCATCTCTGGAGTTCACTACTAGGGTCAGAATGATTGAACAGCCGACGTAAGGGACGATGGTCGGTAATAATTGTGAATTTTCTACCATTGGATGCATCACAGCTGAGAAGGAATGGTTTGGAAAAGTCAGGATATGATAATAACGGAGCTCTAGTTAATTTATTTTTTAGGATTTCAAAGGATAGCTGATGTTCGTTTGACCATACGAACTCTACATTCTTTTTCAGCAAATTAGTTAAGGGTTTTGCAATGCTTGAAAAATCAGAGATGAATCTGCGATAGTAACCAAGAGACAAAACCAAGAAATGATTTGATGTCTTTGGGGTTTTTTAGTATAGGGAATTCGTGAACTGCTCTTAGTTTTTCTGGGTTTGGTTTTACGCCTTTGTCGGTCATGACATGACCTAGATATGAAACTTCCTTTCGTAAGAATTCACACTTATCTGGTTGCAGTTTTAATCTGAATTGACGGAGTCTACAAAATATGTTAGTTAGGTTATTTATGTGAGAAGGGATGTCAAATGAGTAGATGACAATGTCATCGAGATATAAGCAGTGGATGCCTTGGAGACCAGATAAAGCGGAGTTCATTAATCTCTGAAAGGTGGACGGTGCATTCTTTAATCCAAACGGCATACGAGTGAATTCGTAATGCCCTGTTGGGATTGAAAATGCTGTTTTGGGAGAATCATCAGAAGACATTAATTAAAACAAGATTAATTTGGTGGATACCGGAAGCTAGGTCTAATGTGCTGAAATACGAGTATTTGCACTTACCTAATTGGTCTAGGATTTCGGCTATGTTTGGAATAGGATAGGAATCGCCGATGGTCACGTCATTGAGCTTACGGTAATCGATTACAACGCGCCATTTTCTTTGGCCAGAAGCATCAAGCTTCTTGGGTACTGCCCAAATTGGTGAGGACCATGGGGACATAGATGGCTTTATTATACCTTGTTTCAGCATTTTTTCAACTTGGGAATCAACTTGTTTCTTATGGCATTCGGGAAATCTGTATGTCTTAACATTAATTGGGCTATCAGAAGTGGTTTTAATTTTATGTTCTATTGCATCAGTGCAAGTTAACTGATCGTCAGGTAGGTGGATAATGTCTGAAAACTGAGAACAGACAGAGTATAATGCCTCAGTTTCTTCTGGATTAAGGTGGGATACGCGAAGTTGCTTTAAAACCTCTTCTGTGCGTTCATGAATATGGGTTCATCTATGGTACCGATAAAGACTGAAGCCTGTAGTTCAAAAGGATTTAAATGTAATTTAAGATCAGACTTAACCGTTACGGGTTCTTCTGATGTGTTAACAATATAGATATTAACACGGTTGTTATTCTTAACTTGTACCATACAATTTGCTATTAATAGATTTTCGGACAGACGTTGGTCGATTATTAAACGTTCTCTGATTTCTGGATTTACTACAGTACATTCAATTATGTTTTCGCTGCACGGTGCAATAGTATAAACGGGTTCATTGAAATGTATTTTGAGTTTAGTATCTTTTAAGTTCAGCATACCTTTATCATAGTTAATTTGACCACTCATGGAATTAAATAAGTCATTGCCAACAATACCATCATAGGGTATGCTTAATTCGTTGACTAGATTGAATGTATGTGTTAGGTATCTACAATCACTATGAGGTTCATCATGTGTATAGATGGTTATGGGAATTTGTCCTAATGTGTGTAGAGGATTATCAGTGGTTGAATCGATACCTTTGATTTTGAATGTAATTGATTCGTCAATTACGGACATATCGTCGATGGCTGATTTTTTTATATACTTATGGATGCACCAGTATCGACGAGGAGGGATAAATCATTAGACGACACGGGAGAATTCACTTTTATATATGGTACTCGTAAGTATTTATTTGGTACATTAGATGTGAATTCGTATATTTCTTTATTCATATTTTTTTATTTTCAGGATCCTGGATGATGTCTACGGTTTGGGGCTGGTTACCCTGTCCATGGGTCATTGTTTGGGTTTTGACGTCGTCTATTATGGAATTTATCTGTCCCATGCGACGTCTATTCGGGACATTATTTAGTTTTAATTGTTGTCAACAGTATCATAACCTTCTGCTTCGGTTACGACATTAATAATAATATGGTTTGAAAATAGATGTGCTCGGCTGCGCACTTGAAGTGGAACGTTTATTTTGATTGTTAAATCTTTTATTAGTATATTCGCGGAGTTGGCAATTTTCTAGGATATGCCCAGATTTCTTGCAATATCTGCAGAACGGATCATTTGAGGAGGTTTGATAAGAAGCAGGTATTTGAGATTGATTATTATTAAAGTTATTGGATTTATTTGGTTTAGTATTTGGATCATTATGGCGAAATGGTTTTGCGGCTAAATTTTGTTTAAAGGAATATTGATGTAGTTTTTCTTCGGAAATCGCGTAATTTATTGCGTCATTTAGATTTTTCGGGTCCCTACACCTAACAATGTTAGCTATGCGTGGGGTAAGGCCCATCGTGAATGTATGCAGGGCAAGGTCCTCCATTGCAACTCTGCCGGGGATTTCATTCTTCCTGTGACCGGATATGGAGATTTCTGTAAGTAATTTAGACAGACAAGTTTCTATTCTAAGTGAGAATTGGTTAACATTCTCCTGGGCGCCTTGCCTGCAATCCTGGAGCTCTGCTAGAAGGTGAGCGTAATGTTTACGCTTTCCAAATTGGTTCTGAAGGAAATCTTTAAGGGATGGCCATGAGTCAAATTCTTTAATTGAACATGCAATCTCGGCTTTACCGTCCATTTGGCTGATGACATACTTGAAGACGATGTCAACTTGATAAGAGGAGGCTAGGGAAATCGCATTATAACAATTATTTATAAATGCATTTAGTTTTTCTCGGCTGCCATCAAATGGCTTAATGAATTTTAGAATTAGATTTAAAGGTATTCCTTCTTTAGACACCTCTTTCAGGTTCTTTGAGTCTTTGGACATGGTTGACAACAATGGCAGAAAGATTTATAATTAAAAGAATGAGATTAGTTAACTATAACAAGTCTGGAAATAAGATTATTAGTTCGGTCGACAATGTATGCAAGTATTCGGAAGCCTTATCGCCTATACTTTGTGTTGAGACTGGAACTGCGACGAGCGACGAGACATAACATCCGTTGATATGACGTATGGATTGGAATGTTCAAGATAAGCCGTTGTAAGTTATTTATAAGTTAGATTAGATAAGTTAGCATAAAAAAAACGTAGCAAATTATTTGTCGTTCGAACAATCGAGTACAAAATGTAGGTAGTGTTATATTATTGTTAGTTGGCCAAATACAACTTTAACCTATTTTTAAATACTTATATTACTAGATGAAGAATCCCTTATGTCTTTTGGTAATTTATTATAAACCTGCGTTCCCTCAAACTGAATAGTTCATATAGTAAGATAGATAATAAGTTACATAAGACAGACCCCCAAAAACGCCCGCCCTTCACCACTTCCTAGTGCTTTAGCTGGGAAGAAGAAGTGGAGCAACAAACTCCCCAGCAGCACACCTGTCTGTTTAGTTATATAGACTTGATTATATACAAATCGTATGCAAAGTAATTAACATTACGAATTACCTTCAATGCTAAACGTTTGATTGCCGGTGGTTGACGAGAACTTACGTTGCCGAAATTGTAATGAAATTATTACAGATTTAAAACAAACATGGAAATAAAAGTTAAAATACTTGTTAGTTAAAATAACTGATAGTTAATACGCGTTTCCATATAAGATGTAATCCCCAGAAGGGTTAGTCAGAGGTGTACCTGTAGAGGTGTAGTACACCCACTTATCGCCAGTTATATTTAGGTCCCATGTAATAGGGGGCGAGCCTATTGCCATCAACCAGACACAAATCCAGACTCCGGGCTGCTACTGAGAAATTCTAGATGAAAAACCCAATAACAATTTGCCCGAGTCGGGAATCGAACCTAGGACCTCATGTGCAGTAGTAGCACTTGCGACCACTAGCCCAAAGAGGCAGTCACCATAGTTCTTTATACACGCTCTTTAACACTATCAAATTACAACTACAGCATCAGGTAGATATACCTATCTATCGATAAAATAAAAGAAAAGAAAGAAAGAAAATACGTTTATTTGCGGTAAACATGACGCAAAGAAGGAACACAAATACAAAAAAAAAACAATTTGGGGGCGAATATGCGTCATACCCACGCAAAACGGCCAACGCTCAGCATAATGCTGCGACCCTATGCGAGACAGAGCCCCAGCGCTGGTTTTCAGCGATAGCCGGCAATGATCCTTTACTTCGAAATACACAATCAATATTACAGGTTTCTACACATTTCTGCTTCGTTACGATTCATTATTCCTACAGAAATTAAAACAAATTCATACATTTATTACTCACTTTGATTTCCAAATAAAAATAAACCTAAGCAAATTTCGTTCCCAGAAATAAAATATAATAATTTGTTTTGCAAATAGCATATTTACGAGTAATCCACAGGTCGGTGTCTTACAAACTTTCTCGTCGTGTAGACATTTTCTACCTTGATAACTCTGAGAATCTCTGATAACCGAATCTCAGGCTGTATCTAAGCTGTCAAAAATAGTAGAACCGGTACTTCCAGTAATTAAGGTGGACTAGGACCGCTGTCAAACTTGGACCACGGTCCGAGTTTGACAGCGGTCCCAGTTACCTGACTACTCCTGTGTCCATATGGGCTGTTGTAGATATGATTACGGAGCGCCTTAACACTGCACTGATAAGACTAACCGAAACCGCACGGATCACATGACCTATATTATGTATATTAAGTTGATCAATGCGGTCAAGATGTGGCCTCTAATGTAGGTACTTACTTATAGAGATATGCAAAATGTAACTTAATAAAGTAGATGGACGTGATAGTATTCAGTATCCGTGGTATCTGAAACTTATAGGTACCTATATAACTGGAATATATGCATCCTAATTAAAGGTTTCAAAATTTCAAATACGGTACATAAAAGTCTTTCTGGGGCTTCCCCTACCGGCGTTCCCACTCACATCTGCCTTGTTAGTCAGATCTTTTGTTAGTCGCCTTTCATTCATCCTCTCAACATGACCAAACCATCTAAGCAGACTCTTTTCAATTTTTGTATTCAATATTTCATTCAAGATGTATGAACGTAAACGAGGCGAGAGGAGTATGTAGGGAGCGTAGCAGGTGGCGTTCTATAGTTTCTGCCTACCCCTATGGGAAGAAGGCGTGAGTTTATGTATGTATGTATGTATGTATATACAAAAAAATCAGAAGTCAGCAAGGTGGTTCTGGGGCTGACTCCACAGGCTACGTTGGAATTAGATACACTTCCGTATTGCCATTCTTGGTGGCCACCTTCTAGGATAACCATACTCTATCACAGGGATTCCCAAAGTGGTCAATATCGACCCCTCGGGGTCGAAATCGGTTTCCCAGGGGTCGATATAAATGATAACTGATTTTGGGGGTCGACGAGGTCTAAAAATCGACCCCTATTAATTAACACAAGTTCTTATTGTAAACTTTCAAAATACTGTATAAGTTGTGTTACGTGTACCAACTTGTTATAAGAATGACTAATATTTTAAAGTATCATTGTTGTACTTTTAAAAAACTCAACAAGTCGATGAGCGTGCACAAGTTAGTAAAAGAAAAAAAAAATTGCTATGGGGGTCTGAGGTATCAGTTCATTTTGTAAAAGGGGTCTCTTGCCGAAAATAGTTTGGGAATCCCTGCTCTATCATATTAAAATAGCATTGCATAATATATATATTGCATAATAGCTATAATGAACACGAAAGGAAAAACTTCACTCTAAAATAATAACATTCCATAATCTTATCATTCCTCAAAACCATAACGAAATAAATTTTCGTGTCAAAAAATTCCTTAATAAATTAAACCTTTGGTCGGGCTTCGTCCCGACTTCACGGACATCGACAAATTAGATCAACAGTCTCCGGGGTGCAAAAACACACCGTGTTCCATCAACCCTGTTAGGAGTATATTCTTTTTTTTTGCAGCCTATACTGACTCCACTATTTTGAGCATTTATTTATTTAAACTTTTCACACACAAACAAGGTATAAAGGCGGACTTAATACCTTAGGCATTCTCTACCAGTCAACCAAGAGTGGTGAAGAGATTTGATGGCAGGTGCTCTGTTTGAGAGAAACAATGAGAATTCTTTATTAAAATTATATCATAATGAATCCTACTAATATTACTCGTATAAATGCGAAAGTTTATAAGGATGGATGGATGGATGGATGTTTGTTACTTTTTCGCGCAAAAAGTACTGAACGGATTTAGATGAAATTTGGCACACAGATAGTTTATAACCAGGAATAACACATAGAATACTTTTTATCCCGATATACCCACGGGGTCAAAACTTATGCGGGTGAAACCGCGGGGCGCATCTAGTTATAAATAAAACAGGTACACAATTATATAAATAGGCTATAAACTTATAATAGTACATATACATATGTACATATTTACTACCTATAACATATAACTATATTATAAATATACATATATATAAATTCAAGGGAGAGACGCATAGTATTATCTGGGATACAGATGTAAGTACATATTCATAGCCCAGATGTTTTTCGATCATTTTATTTTTGGAGAGAAAAACGAGAATTCAGTGTCGTATCTTTTTGTTATCTGTATTTATATAATAATATGGGTAACATAACATACCATCACGCCTGTAATCCCCGAATGGTTAGGCAGAGGCGCACTTATAGTACAACTACATTTCGCCAGGTATGTTTAAGACGCTGACAACACCTAAACCGCGGTCACTGTCAGATTGCATAGAAAAGAAAGAGAAGCGCGATGACACAACGCTTGTAATTTATTGCAAAATATGAAGCAATTATCTATTTACTTAAAATTGGGTTGAGTAATCGAAAATAAAAAACGACCAAGTTCTGCATTCAAATAAGACGTTCTTGTTATTAATTAAATACGTAACGTATGTTGATATTTAATGCAGA
This sequence comes from Atethmia centrago, assembly GCA_905333075.3. Lineage (NCBI taxonomy): Eukaryota > Metazoa > Arthropoda > Insecta > Lepidoptera > Noctuidae > Atethmia > Atethmia centrago. The sequence continues at coordinate 20,656,982 of HG995373.1, read as the reverse complement.
TATTTTGGATTAGAACTCAAGCTAAGAGGTTAGTTTAACGTTACTTTGTATCGAGATGTTTTTTCAAAACTCGTTATGGTAACAACCAAGTTCTGGGAAATATGTTCAAAATTAACATATATTTTTTCCGCTACCACAAACTATACAGATTTGGCAATTTTTTTGCTGAAAAGAAGCCTATTTTAATCAACTGGGTCTTGTCAGCACCTTAAGGCGAAGATATATGAATTTAGTGACTTTTAAATCTGTTATTACGCCTTCATATAATGCAAGTGAGAGAGCAGTGGTGGCCCAGTGGTAACGGCCGCGACTTACGAGTTGTAGATCGTAGGTTCGAACCCGGACAGGTGCTTTACTTTGTGTAAATTATTTCATCACCACTGCTCTCAAAACGGTGAAGGAAAACATCGTGAGGAAACCGGCATGTCCTAGAACCAAAAATTCGAAGACATGTGACATCTACCAACCCGCACTGGGCCCGCGTGGTGGATTACGGCCCACTCCTTCTGACACAGAGGCGGCCTGTGTCCCAGCAGTGGGAACATTGTAGGCTGATTATGTATAATGCAAGTAAGTTACGCAAAAACTGTCTGTTAAACTAGGACGCATACACATCAATTATGTATGTGAATATTTAAGTATTGTAATAAAATACTTTATGAAATAAATCCAGGAAGTAATGTCTATGAAAAGCATAAAAAATGATATTAATTTCAAACTACTTAGTACATTTTCATGATTTTTTTTTTGCATGAACAGATTATTTTATTATCTATAATTCTATCTGTGATCTTTTTCAAATATTCATATTTTCTTTACTAAAAATAAATATTCCCTATGAAACCGAACGGCGCGGCGGTGTGGCGTGAGCGCGATGGGCGTTTGCATGGCTAAGGTCAACGGCGATTACCCGGTCCTTAAGTTCCATTTAATAGGGGTTGAGCCTATTGCCATTAACCTGGCACAAATCATAGGTTACCTTATAGGTTTCTAGGAATTATTAAGAAGTCTGAGTCTATGTGATTGTCAGTTAAGTTTTACTCCTGTACCATCAACGGTATTAATCTGGCAAGTCTTTGATTTTTCGCGGACCGTCCTACCTCTGACCTCTATAACCCTTAGGGAAACCAATTACCACTTTTGTTAGAGCAGAGAGTAGACGTTGTTTAACTTTGTAACGTAATAATATAATACCGTTATTTTTCTTCACTATTTTCCCTGTCCCTATTATATCAAAAGAAGTTATCCTCTTCACTTTTGAGTGAGCCAATTTATTATTTAGTTTTACCTAAAATAATTTTAGGTAGACCATCCAATTAGTCTGAAGATTATTAGCATTTAACAGCAAGGGCGTGTCAAGAGCTTTTAAAAGAAATTAGATCGCCTCGCATTTATACAGATTTCCTGCGGGAGCCTTAAAGTTTTCTAGGATAATAACGTAATTTAATCCTGTCCTCAGCAATTTTATTCTGCCACTTAACATCCTTCTATTAGTTCCATAATCTTATTTTGTGGGGTTTTATTATTGTACTTTGTAGTCTTCTTCCTTTTGTGTCTTCTTTAATAACTAAATGATAAATGATTTTATTTCTGTAAGTAGGTTTTTACAAACACTTTTACACGTCAAAACATATTTTTTAAACTAGATGAGGCCGGCGTTTCCTATCTGACTACTCTGAGAAAAAAGGCCGAAACAAACTCAGAGGTCACAGTCTCTTTTAAAGTCCAGACATAATCTTGGTCAGATCATGTGAAGACCATGTCGATTGGTGTCTGAAATGGTCTTTTGATGAAAGAACCACACAGATTGAGTGGACCTGTCCAGTCAGTGCACGCATTTGTCAGTCGTTGTGCAGCTCAACTCATAACTAAAGGAGCTCAACGATTCAACGAACAATACCAAAGAAAGGACATTTGTCTAGGCCGCAAAAAATACTCAAAACTGCCAGGCCATATTAAAAACTAGCTGAGAATAAAACAAAATTAAACAATGATCCACATAGTCTTCACATTTACAATAATTAAAACAATATAATACTACACAGAGTAAATATTCATGTCATTGCATAAATAAAATTCATCAGATCATTTGAGGACCATGTAGGTTTGTGTCCGAAATGGTCTTTTGAGGAAAGACCACACAGATTTGAGTGGACCTGTCCAGTCAGTGCACGCATTTGTCAGTTGTCATGCAGCTCAACTCAAAACTTAAGGAGCTCAATGATTTGACGAACAATACCAAAGAAAAGACATTTGGGTAGGCCGCATAAAGTACTCAAACTACCCAAACAATGACCCACATAGTCCTGACATTCCTAATAATTAAAATAATATAATATAATACTATACAAAGTAAATATTCATGTCATTGTTTATATAGAATAAGAAAATATAAATAGCTAGCAAAATAAAAAGAGTAAAAAAACAACATTCACTGTAAGTTTATTGGAGCAGCTCAATCCCAAGCCTTTTTGTCCTCAATATAATCTTTAACAGTATAAAAGGCTTTTAGGCACAGTTTCTGTTTTATAAAACATTTGAATTTATTAAGGCTTAGTTCTTGAATGTGGCTAGGAAGTTTATTATAAAAACGTATACATTGTCATCTAAACGAGCTGCCTATTTTTTTGAGCCTGGTTGTAGGAACAACAAATTTGTGTTTGAAAAAAATGCTAAATATTATAGTATAAACAAATATTTAAACGACAAAATATAAGTGTTAACCTAATAAGTATTAGTACACTAGACTATATAATTATGTATAAAAAACCTTAATATATTTAGTAATATTAGATTTAGTTCGGAAAACTGATAGCTAAGTTTTTCAAAGCTTCCTATCCTACTCACACATTGTAGAATGCAAATAGAGTATTGAGTATCGACTATTGTTTTTAGAATTTTTCTAGTCAAGGTATAGCTTTTTTGGGGGAAATTATCGAATACAACGCGCCGTCGACCCGGGCCTGGTCCTTACCGGACGGTGAGCTACCCATTGCTCACCGTCCGCAAGCCCACGCCTACGGTGGCCGGAAATCCACCCGGGATTCCCGACGCCCAGGGCGTCTCCTGCGGCAGCTAGGGGCGAGAGGGCGCGAAATTTGCCTTTCCCTCAACCGTCCCGCCTCCTCCTTCGCAAGCATTACTGCTTCGCAGAAGGAGGTGACGGCTGCCCATGCCCTCTCGCTTCATACCATGGCCTGAACCAGGGCCGGACGCGAGAGATCTCTGCCACTGATCGCCTCTACGAGGACATGGCGGTGCTCTGCCCAAGCCGGGCAGAACTCCACCGTATGCTCCATCGTGTCCTCCGGGTGATCCACACAGTGGTGACACCCGGACGTTACCTCCCGCTTTATCCGACACAGGAACCTCCCAAAGCTGCCGTGTCTGGTGAGGACCTGCGTCAGTCGGAAGGTGAGGACGCCGTAGCACCTCTCTAGCCACTCCTCAAAGAGGGGACTTATCGCCGCAATCGTGGCGTGCTCAGCACTGGGTTGCGACGACCGTACTCTCCATGTCGCCATGAGATCCCGCCGGAGCTCCGTCCGCTGTGCCGCGATTTCTCGCGGCAGCGGAGTTACGCCCCGGCGTTTCGCCTCCTCGCACCACTCCCATACGTGCGCGAGGACTTTTGCCTCCAGATCCCATGGCGGCAATCCGGCAAGGAGGCTCGCTGCCTCACAGGAGACCGTGCGGTATCCCCGGATCATCCGAATGGCCATGACCCTTTGGGCCGCGCTCAACCGGCGGGCTGGCCGCAGCGCCAGAGAGCGCGCTCATACAGGAGCCCCGTAGAGGGCCATGGAGCGCATGACCCCCGCGTAGAGCCTCCGGCAGGAGGCGTTTGGACCCCCTAGATTGGGCAGGAGCCGCTTCAATGCAGCGCCTGCCCGCTTCAGTTTTGGAGCCAAACGTCGGCAATGCTCCACGAAGTTCCACCGGCTGTCGAGGACGAGTCCCAGGTACTTCATCGTCGACTCGACGCCGATGGAAACCCCTCTTACCGTTATTTGGGACCCCAACGGTGGCGCGTTCCGAGGACCATGAAAACACATGGCCTCGGACTTGTGCAGGGCCACCTCGAGTCCCAATTGCCGGATCCTTTCGACGATTACCGCAACCCCGCGTGCCGCTAATTCGGCAGCCGCCTGGTGCGACCTCCCCTGCGCCAGGACCAACGTGTCATAGTGTGCTACGCTGACGCCGCTAGGGAGGTCAGCGCGCAGCATCCAGTCGTATCCGATGTCCCACAGATGCGGCCGCAGGACCGATCCCTCTGGGACACCGCACGACATCTCTTGCCGGTTCCACACTCCCTGGTGACCGGGGTAGATGACGGCCCTGTCCGTCAGATAGGCCTCGACCACACGACAGAGGTAGGGCGGCATCCGGTGGTACCGGAGTGCCTCCGTGATGCAACTCCAGGGCAGGGTATTAAAGGCATTGGCGATGTCTAGAGACACCGCCAAGACGACCCTACCCTGGGCAACAGCATTCCCCGTCGTCAGGGCTCGCACGCGCATGATGGCTTCCACCGTAGAGCGCCCTCTGCGGAAACCAAACTGGCTCTCCGCCAAATCCGGCCCCACCCGCACCAGCTGGCCGACGAGGCGGTCTGCAATGACTCTTTCAAAGAGCTCGCCCACCTCGTCGAGCAGCACGATGGGCCGATAAGCGGACGAAGAGTCCGCAGGGCGCCCTGCCTTCTTTATGAGGACCAGTTTCCCCGTCGTCCAACGAAGCGGGAACTGGCCCCTCTCCAAGCATGCGCTTAGGAGCCTCCTAAGTCGAGGCCCGAGAGCCTCCAAGGCCATGACCCAGGCCTTCTCAGGTAAGCCGTTGGGTCCTGGGGCGGTATTTTTGGCATTAAGCCTGCGTACCGCTGCTGTCATTTCTACCTCGGTCACCTCCGGAGCATCGTCGTCGTCGTCGTCGTCGGCGGTGTGGTCCGCATCGGGCACTAAAGCAGGCGGAGCTATGGGTGGGGAGGTGTGTTCGCTTCGCGAAGGAAACAGAGCGCTCACCACGTCCTCCACAAGCTGGGGCTGGAGACTCTGCGTCAGCGGGGGAGCCAATGGGCGCAGTTTATCCCGCACCGCTTTGTACGGGCGTCCCCACGGGTCCCTGTCTAGAGCCCCCAGCGACTCCTCGCGGGCCAATCGCCTGGCCCGCAGGATCTCCGCTTGGAGGGCGGTCTTCGCCGCTCTGTACTCCTTGTACAGCTCCGCCTGAATGGCTTCCGTATCCGGAGGTTTGACACGGAGCCTACGGTGCCTGGTGTACCGGCGTCGCGCAGCCACGCACCCAGTGCGCAGAGCCGTCAGCTCCTGCGACCACCAGTACACCTGGCGCGAGGCACGTCCAGGGACCTAGAGCATTGCCACGTCACATATGTCGGACATGGCCTCCCGGAACCACTCCGTTTCGTTGTTGATGTCAGCAGGCCTGTCCGGTGGTGACACCCAGGCCTGCACAATCGAGGCTTCCAGGAGGAGCTCCCGGTCCAGCTGCTTCAGTGCCCACCGCGGACCACTCGGGGCCCGTCGGAGCGGCGCGTCCGAAGTCTGGGCGGAGACGTCAAACCGGATATACCGGTGATCGGAATAGGTCTCCACCCCCTTCATGACGCGCCAGTCAACTACACGCGGTGACAGAGCGGGGCTGGCCAATGAGATGTTCACCACTGATTCACCCCGGTTGAGGACGACCAGGCCTGTCTCCAGAGACCAGTCCTCCACCATCCTGCCCCGTGTGACCGTTAACCGGGAACCCCAAGCCAAATTCTTGGCATTGAAGTCCCCGAGGACGAACACGGGGAGGGAACCAAACCCGACGACGACGTCTCTCAACTCCGCAAGGGAGTTGTGGAACTCGGCAAGAGTTCGGTTCGGAGAGAAGTAGACCCCGACTACGACAATCTCCACGAACCGTGCTGCTACGCGGCCCCGTCCTCTCTTGACGGCCTCGAGGGACGGAGTACCGGCGGCGGCCAACGAAATTAGGGTCACTGAGCCGCTCAGGTCCTCCACCCAGTCATCCCTGGGTGAGACAAAATACGGCTCAGCGACCACCTTGTCCTCCGTCACGGAGTCGTCCAGGCCCATGCACTTGGTGGGCCTGGACACTCGGACCTCGTCCGCAATTAGGGATGCCCTTAGCCTTTCAGCCAGAGCGTCAGCGGCCGGGCCACTGGCCGGACCAGGGACCTCCACCATTCGGGCCCCAGTCGCCGTTATCTTCATTTTTTGGCCTTTTGCTGCGCCGAACTTCTCGAGGCGCACCACCTCACCCACCTTCGCCATAACTGTCCTATAGGACGCGCCCTTCTTTTCCACATCTGCAGGTAGTGTGATCACTACAGCTGCGGAATTCGGGGCGCGGAGCCTAGCCGCGGTGGTTCGCTTCTTGCGCCGCTACCGCCTCTCCCTCTTTTTGGCCGTCCTTTTTGCCTTAGTCGCCTTCCTCTTCTCCCCGGCTACTTGCCATTCGGCATCGGCCGGAAGAGATTTAGGAGGCGTGGGCGGCCGTTTCGCCACATGGGCTGGAGCCCTCGCCACCAGGGCTGGTGCCCTCGCCATCGGGGACGGAGTCCTCACCGCTGGGGCTGGAGCCTTCGCGGGCCACGCATTCACCCCGCCCTTTGGCTGCCCTGACGACCCCGGTTTGGCCGTGGCACCTGTGCCGGCAGAGTACGATGGGGCCTTGCGCTGGGCCGAGACCGGCTGGCTCGCCGCCAACGGGGCACACGCACTTGTGCTTGAACCCAGTGCCCCAGAAGGGGGCTGTCCAGCTTGTGGCTGAGCACGTTCAGGATAGTGTTGGCGCTCCCACGCGTGCGGAACATCAGCGGTGCAGCAGCCGCAGCACAGTGTGAAAGCCGTCTGTGTGCGCGTGCGCAAACAGCGTGGGAGCCCCACCAGCACCCTAAACGCGTTATTACATTGTATTCGGAGAGCGCTAATGGCCCGCTGCGTGTAGTTGACCCACAGACTGCAGGTGTAGAGAGTTTCGCAGAATGCTTTAAAGAGTGTAATCTTTACCTCTAAACTACACCTTGCAAATCTGCGTGCCAACATGTTACAGCGGACCGCCATCGCTCTCCTCTCCCGTTCCATGTTCCCATTGTTTTTAAATACCTCGGCCATGTGGTTAACATGGCCGAGGTATTTAAACTCTCTCACTATTCGAAGTGCGACAGCGTTAAGCAGCACAGGTGGCACATCCCCCAGTTTACGACCCCTGGCTTGAATTATCATGAGCTCGCTTTTCTGTACATTGTACAGGAGACCATGTACCCTCGCATACTCCTCACACACGCCAATCATCTGTCTTTCTGAGCGCGGCTATTGATCTATCTAAATTAATTTATCTTAATTGCTATCGGTTTAACTAAAATTGATTCCGCTATCCAGTCAACTGATGTATAAGTGTTTATGTTAAGTTATCTCTGGCGTCGCCGGAAATAAGTGATTTATTATTATTTACTTCTTTATAAGTTCATAAGTAGGTAAGTTACCTACTTACATTTTACAACATCTACATGACTTATAATTTATTCTAGTGTTGTTTTCTGGTAAGTGGATTCATACCACAACCCAATCCGGTGATGGCATGTTAAATCAAAATTACATTTGTTTACATTGCGATAGATCTTTTCAATCAAAAAGGGGTCTTAACATTCATATTTCAAAAAAACATCGTCTTTGTACTAGCCAGAACGGCCCTGCTCTAAATTTAGACCCAGTTTCTTTACCTGTTTCCGACAGTCCAAATTCTACCCCATTCCATTTGTACCTTAGTTACCTAAAAAATAATGTGCCTATTATCAAACGAGTCCCGCGCGGCGCCAGGATCTCCGTCGCTAACCACCTTTCAGGCCTGGACGTGGACCGACTGGGTCACCACGGACTTTGTTGTCAAAAAGTGCAGGCCGCTTTTCAAGACATGCGACACTTAATGACATAATCCGCCGGTCTCTTGCCAGCATCAATGTGCCTGCTCTTCTTGAGCCGACTGGCATTGTCAGAGATGATGGCAAAAGACCTGATGGTGTGTCTTTGGTCCCGTGGGCGTTTGGGACGGGTGCTTGTGTGGGACGCTACCTGTGTAGACACACTGGCACCGTCCCACCTCCAACGGACTACTTCTAAAGCGGGTGCAGCGGCAGAAAATGCCGAAAATCTGAAAGTTATTAAATATGGAGGCCTTGGCAGAGAGTACAACTTTGTGCCCTTTGGCGTCGATACCCTCGGTCCGTGGGGTCCCAGTGCGCATAAGTTATTTGCGGAAATCGCGAAACGTCTAGTTGATGTAACTGGTGACCGAAAAGCTGGCGGCTTTCTCGCGCAACGCATCAGCATTGCAATTCAGCGAGGAAATGCCGCCAGCATCCTCGGTACAATGCCCCGAGGGCCTTTTTTAAGCTTAACTTAGTTTTAATTTAATTTAGTTAATGTTAATAATCATCTTGTAATTTGGTTATGTAAATAAATATATCGCAATTTATTTATGCTCATAACTTAACATCATCGTCGTCGACGAAACCGTCGTAGTGAACCATTTAATATATAACACAACCTTGTATTCTGGCCAGTAACTAAGTAAGACTACTGCGGAAACTCCCTCATGTACCAAACAAATAATGTTGCTCTGGCCAAAAATACTTTTAAAGAATATATGAGAAAACTTCACCACGCTCCGTTTATCATGTTGTCTACACAGAATTTAAGGTGAAGCAAATGAAGAAGTAGCAAACGTTCGTGGCTCAAACAATCTTACCTATTTTAAAATGTTTATTCAGCGGCAAGACGTAGGTACCCACCGTTGGTAACACGGGGAGAAAAATAACGTCGTTAAAAATGCTACATATTACCATTTTTATTAGAAAATATACTTACGGGGTATATACGAGATAGGATACCGCGAATAAATTGCGTGACTTTCACGACGGCATTTGTCACCCTTAGACCCTTGGCACTTGTGAAATTGTGCTCATATTGTAAGGGCTAATCCTCAAGGAGAATTCATCAGCTTCTAACGTTGCCCCTTATCGGGCCGACCCTCGCTTTCAACATCCATCCACATTATTTTTTGTCACTCTATAAGTTTATAACAAAGTTAACGTGTCTCTGGCAAACTGTGTAATAAAATTTCCCTCCTTTGACTATAACTTTCCTTAAAATCTAGGCACGTGCATGTTTTGTATGTCTTGTTTGTGAATAAACTCTATAGTTTCTTTTTGTTGTGTTTTGTACAAAAATTAGTACGTGTGAATAGGAAAAACCTATTTTTTTATTTACAATCATAAATACATTAATTGTTCTCTTTACAAATTTACTCGCCAAACTTATTCGTTTGATGGCGAGAAGCGCTTGTTATTATACAAAATTAATTTTCTTAAAAAAAACTAAACTTAAAACTACGTACTATTTCGCTCAAGGATCAGTCACACCCGGCACGAATACGTTAGGTACATTGAGCTGATTTGTTCTTGTATTTTGTTTAGTCAACCCTATAAAATACAATTAATTTAATTGTTTGCTCAATTGTAAATGGTTTCAAACTCGTGAAATTATTAAATAATGTTTTGTTGATAATTAATAACAAAACCGCCGTCGAATACCAAAATACTCGACTTTAATTTAATTTGATATACGATATTTACTATTCAAATATTGTGTTATGGAGAAAGCAATTATTAGTCATGTTTAAACAAAATATTATTAGCAACTTGGCGTACTCGTGGATAGTTAGTCAGAACTAACAATTAATTCTGAAAAGCTGGCATTTCGAAGAAAGTGACTTGATATTATTGTTTTAATAATAGGGGCTTAAACCCGTACTTCCCTCTCACAGAGAGGAGGCCTGTATCCCAGCAGTGGGAACATTACAGGCTGATTATGTAAACTCGTACTTAAGTATCGTAAACATAAGTAATTACGTTCAGTTCAGTCACAAGATACAATTGTATCATTTCTTAGGGCGAAAAAGAAATTGCTAAAAGAGAAAAATAAATGAGTAATTGTTAACGAAGTTATATTCATCAATGGTTGATGTTCTATCACAGCTAACAAAAGGTTTCAATTGTATTGTTAGTAGTAAGTAATTAAGTACAACATAAGCAGCATAATCAGTCTTGAATGTTCCCACTGCTGGGACACCGGCCTCCTCTCATCGAGAGGGAGTGGGCTGTAATCTACCACGCGGGCCCAGTGCGGGTTGGTAGATGTCACATGTCTTCGAATTTTTGGTTGTAGGACATGCCGGTTTCCTCACGATGTTTTCCTTCACCGTTTTGAGAGCAGTGGTGATAAAATTGTTTACACAAATAAATGTGCCTGTTTGGGTTCGAACCCACGACATACAACTCGTAAGTCGGAGCCTTTGGACGGTGAGCAATGGATAGCTCACCGTCCAGTAAGGACCAGGCCCGGGTCGACGACGCGTTGTATTCCACGCGCGCCTCAAAGAGATGTCGTCAGCACAAGTGTCCACTAGGGCCGATGCCTGCTGGGGTCGCGGGAAGGTACTAAAGGGTTACTGAGGCCCCTGGCAACACAGGCAACAGGAAGGAATATAGGTGGGTTTTAGTCAGTAAGAGTCTGACACACCCTCCCGCTCCGCCCAGAGCGGGAGAAGTTATTTGATGCTTTCCCACCAAAAAAAATAAAGACAGTGCCTTTACCACTAGGCCACCACTGCTCTCGTAGTAATTAAGTATTCAGTGGTATATAACCTAATTATCCTAATCCAAACTAATAGTATAAATGCTAAAGTGAGTTTGTTTGTTTGGTACGCTTTCACCCTGAAACGGCAGAACGGATTTGGATGAAATTTGGCACATGGGTAGACCATGACCTGGGTTAGGACATAGGGTACTTTTTAACCCGTAAATATGTTCCCGTGGGATAATTTCCGACCTTCACGCGGGCGAAGCTGCTTGCAAAAGGTATATTATAAATTAAAGACGCTTTTCATGCCTGTCTGTGGAACCGCGTTGTTCTTCCAAACCTAAACTCCGCAATAGATTTCACCTTCATTGTGAGAATTAATTACGGAAGTTTAGACATAAACTCACGCCTTCTTCGCATGGGGTAGGCAGAAACTATAGAACGCCACCTGCAGCGCTCCTTACATACTCCTTTTGCTTTTTTTTACGTTCATACATCTGGTTATACACGCACGCCGGTTGCGAGTACTACGCACCTGACCTTCTTGATGAACATCACCAATGAGGTCACTATATGTCTTTTTTTGGCGTCCCCTCCCGGCGTTTCCACTCACATCTGCCTTGTAAATACCTTTTGTCACTACATCTTCCTTTAAACCACACTGTTGCCTTATCACATCATTTTTCAGCCTATTATTTATAGTCACACCACACATGCTTCTCAAGGAACCCGTTTCCACAGCATTTACTCTACTTTCATGCTTCTTGTGCCACACCCAACGTTTACTTCCATACATAAGCGTCTAGGCACCAGCACACCGTTGTGAACAGCCAGTCGAGCCACTTTGGGCATTGACTGGTTGGTCACCATCGTATGTATAGCACTATTCACTTTATTTCCCGCATTTACTCTCCTTTCCACATCTTCTTCAATCTTTCCATCTCTTGTAAACAGACTCCCAAATAATACAAATTCATTTACTTGCTGTACACTCTTATCATTTATTTTCACATCACACATCGATACATTCTCTTCTCTTCCAAACACCATGACCTTCGTCTTATTCACATTTATATTCATCCCTTTCATATTATATACTTCATCCACCACAGTCACCATGTTTTGCAGCTGTTCTGCTGACGATGCAAGTAGAACTTGATCATCTGCGTAAAGAAGGCATTTGACAGGCAACTCATTCATTCTCAATCCGCACTCACCCTCTTTTAAATCTATCAGACAACTATCCATTTACAAGTTCAACAGCCACGGTGACGCTACACAACCCTATCTAACACCCCTTGAGATGCAGAATCAGTCTGTGTATGCCTCATTTATCGTAATACAAGCACTGGAATTCTTTTAAAAAGATTTCCGTTATTTATATATATACAATATTGTACATCAGATTATACATTCCAAAAAGAAATAAATACCTATCCACTACAAAATATACAATGGGCGGCCGGGGCCGGGGTGGGCGGTTTAAGCTTACTGCGATCTCTTCCAGGCAACCTTGGAATGGACAGTGATTTTCTGGACATAAAATGGGTTGTCTTTGGTGCAATGACAAAGTATATAAGTACAATATAATATTAGGTCACTACCTATGTAATTGGAGATTCTATAATCAGTTTTCAGATTGAATTATCTGTGGATTGGCGCGCAATTCGAAATTCAAATAAATTTTATTTGAAAACCGTGTTAATTTAATTTCAAGTTCGGTCATTTATTTTTAGATAGTTTTTTGTTTTTGTGAAATTGTGGTAGTTTTAGGCGCCATGGATAAATTGAAAATTCGTACAATTTTAGAATATGAGTTCCTACGTGGAAATACCGCTGCGCAAACAACACGAAACATTAACAACGTGTATGGGCCTTTTTTTTTGGTTGAACATGATCAAATAACTTCTCCCGCTCTGGGCGGAGCGGGAGCATGTGTGACTAAAACCCACCCGTATTCCATCCATTGCCTGTGTTGCCAGGGGCCTCAGGAACCCTTTCGAACTTCCACGCGACCCCGGCGGGCATCGGCCCTAGTGGACCCCTAGACTTGTGCTGACATCTCTTTGAGGCGCACGCGGAATACAACGCGCCGTTGACCCGGGCTTGGTCCTTATCGGACGGCGAGCTACCCATTTGCTCACCGTCTGCAAGCCCGCGCCTACCTACGGTAGCCGGAAATCCGTCTGGGATTCCTGACCCCCAGGGCGTCTCCTGCGGCGGCTAGGGACGAAAGGGCGCGAAATTTACCTTTCCCTCAACCGTCCCGCCTCCTCCTATGCGAGCATTACTGCATCGCAGAAAGAGGTGTGGGCTACCCATGCCCTCTCGCTCCGTACCATGGCCTGAACCAGGGCCGGATGCGAGAGATCGCTGCGCGGAAAAAAAGGATGTCTTAAATTAAGACAATATCCTTTTGGTCAAGACAAATATTCATTCATATATGGGGAAAACAATATATTCTTGAATGAAGTAAAATTTTGTCTTACTTTTATTGTCTTCTTCGAAGACATTATACTTAAATGAAGAATTACTATGTTTAATTTTAAGATTATTTCTAAAACTAGATAAAAACTAGATATTTTCTTCAATTAAGATTATTATAGTCTTGAATCAAAAATATTTGCTTAAGTCAAGAATAAAAACCAAGTATTTATTATTCTGAATTTGAATAAACAGGTTTTCTTGGACTGAGTAGGTACATTTACTCACGTTAAGAAAATATTTACTTGGATTGAAACAATTTTTCTTAGAATATTGATATTCTTCGCTGAAGAGATCCTTTTTTTCCGTGTGCCGCCGATCGCTTCCACGAGGACACGGCGTTGCTCTGCCCAAGCCGAGCAGACCTTCACCGTGTCCTCCGGGCGATCCACACAGTGGTGACACCCGGGCGTTTCCTCCCGCCTTATCCGACCGAAGAACCTCCCGAAGCTGCCGTGTCCGGTAAGGACCTGCGTTAGGCGGAAGGTGAGGATGCCGTGCCGCCTCTCTAGCCACTTATCAAAGAGGGGACTTATCGCAGCAATTGTGGCGTGCCCAGCACTGGGTTATGACAATCGCACTCTCCATGTTGTCATGAGATCCCGCTGGAGCTCCGTCCGCTGTGCCGCGATTTTAACTACCTATGAAATTTGAGATTTTTATGAAAAAATTATAAAGTACTGGCCCAAATTATCTGTACAATTTTGCCATTTTGATGGCAGTTTGTTTATCCCTATTATAATAGATACACATATACCTAATGTAATAGATACACAGAATATGATGTATAATAGATATACTATATAAATTATACATACATACTAACTATATAAGCAAGGAAAATAAATTAAGACTACTTATATCTATAAGTAATCTTAATTTATTTTCCTTGCTATGTGTGTAGCTGTATTAAACTATTTAGTTTAAAACAGCTACACACACGAACAAAATCACAACGACAAGTAATGTTCTTTCACGAGTCTTTATGTTTTATGTGTATGTATAATATATTGATATTCAACTAACATGTAATAAAGAAAAATCGATTTTTTTTTGTAAAGTTGTAAAAACCACGCGAAGCAGGGGCGGGTCACTAGTATTACAACTTCAAATCTTTTGTGGTGCCCGTTCCGACACATCACCTGGAGACCTTTATGAAGGAAGAATTTTGGCCGTAGTGCGTTTTCGTGGAAAGCTACGTGACATTTCCACTCAGCGCAATACGTCGCCGACCCAACGTACTACTTAGTTGATGTTTTTTAATAAGTATGTATTAGTTTATTATTTTGTATTTTATCTATGGGCCTTAGTTGCTTGACAATATAGCATTATTATTATGTATTATATTTTTTTACATATCTCGGTATAATAATACGAAATGACAACAAGCCTCTGATGAATAAGTACCTGGTTTAGGTATTTATTCAGCAGAGCAACCCAGAAATCATAATGAAAACTCAACTCATCATAGGTGAATTATTACGTAAAACGAGTCTTACGTAAAATAAAGTATAATAGCCCAATAAATTATACAGTCGACTGCCCTTCTCGTACCGCCAACATTATCAACTGCCCATTCCACGTTTTTAATCAACACCAAGAATCCGAATTCAAGTTTCTAAATCCTCGTTAATATGCTATCCATTACTGGGTAGCGACTAAAGTTTGCATTAGCATTAGCATTATCGCGGCAGTGGACTCGTAAAAAGCAAAGTTATCAAAGGCGAATGCTCTCACTCGGAAGTTAATGAGTCGAGAGTGCGGTAATGTCAGAACGTAGGCATTCATTTTCATAGAACGTTTTGTACTAGTGTTTCTTTGTGGATTCGCTTCTGATTTTGGTGGTGTTTTTTGTGTAAGTACTTCTTAATCAGTACAAGGTTTTATTAATTTGTTAATTGCATTTAAATGACTTCTCTGTTTTATCCTAATGAAATAAATTCATAAATATTTTATGTCATCAGACTATTTGAGTGTTTGCTCGGAAACAGTGACCCTGAATTCCGTGCAGTAATGGATAACATTTCTTTGGAAATTTCCTTCAATAGAACACTCCGCAAACGTCTGCTGACTCGTTATATTTTTATGTAAAACAGATCGCACCCCTTTCCCACATAATTCCAAAGTACACAGACTGACAATACATTCTACAAGTATTCCCATAGTATATAGACATATTTATTATGCACTTACCACAGTCGTAAAAACATTCTCTCAATTTCTTCCGCCATTTTTAACGTACAAGGATTTCCTTTATGTAAATAAAAAGGCTGGTAACCCAAGAACGTGTGTAATGTCGTTGTGGTGCTTTATATTATTATTTCTAAGATGGCGAACATAAAAATGGGCGCGAATAAAGATAAGCTCCGTTAACTGTGTACATTACACGTCTATTAAAATTTAAGTGAATGTACCACTGGAATAAAATTATGTTGGTTGAGGAAATAACTACGTTATTTTGTTTGTGTGAAAATAGGGACGATGCATTAGGTTTTTGTCACAACATATTTTACGAGAGTAGCTCAAAAAAGATAAGCCAACCAGCTTGGTAGGAGTGGGGCTGACTGTTCACGGTGCGCCGGAGTCACTTAAGTATGAAGCTTATTGCCATCATAATTCACGAACACAATATGATTATGAACTTTTTCTGAATATAGAGCCATCCAAAGAAACTTTGGTCGATGTAGCCACTTTTTTTACGTAATTAATGTGACGTAAAATTATATGTACAGACGCCAACACCTCAAGTTACCACAAACTGTCAAATTTCTCCTAATGATTTTAAACCATAAAATGTTGCTGGTTAAGTTCAAAATCGAATGAGAAAATTTGACAGTTTGTAGTAACTTGATGTGCTGGTGACTGTACATAAATAACTACTTATACCTAATTAAAAATATAATATCCTAACTTAACAAAACTATAAGCAAAGTAAAGTATGTGACGTTGGTTTACAGTTACCACCAAATTTTAGCAACCCTGTATATATCATGACACAAGGCTTTATTTGCGGTATGTCAAAAAAATATGTATTTTGTGTTATTTACGTCGAGTTAGCCTCCATGTATCAAGAAACATCAAAATTCCAGCATTGACTGTAGTTTCGTGAAGGTGTTTGTGACGGACACATGTAAACAGGCCCTCCGTAAGGAATTTGGACCATATAACTTATTGTAGTAGTTTTACATTTTACACGATGCCGAGATACGTTTGCTGTGTTCCTACGTTTCCTGCTCAATCATTATTATAAATTTGTAAATGTAACTGATGAAACTGACCGCATCTTCATACTAGCTCGAGAACATTAACATAAAACTAAATGCAAGAAACAAACGAGGCAAACTGGTATAGAAATTAATGTTTAATTAATAAATTTCTTATTACGTCCTTGGTATATTTCGTGTTTTATTTATTTCTTTCATTTCCAGATTTTAAGAATTGCTGTAACGTTTCAATTTTGTTTATTATACCTATACTTACTTGTTTTGTGAACGTCTTAAACTTTCAAAAACATACACATATGAAAGTATTGGGATACCTTCTTTTCGCATAATATTCTTTTTCCTAATATACTTTGGCATAATGATTTTGGTATAATTTGTTTTGCCATAATAATACTTTGCCATATTTTTCTTTGGCATTTTTCTTTTTTTGTACAGTTTATGTTGGCATAATTATCTTGAAGGCTAAGTTGTTTTGGCATAAATTTAATTCGCATAACGTTACTAGGCCTAATGACTATTAGCATAATAATATTTAGGTATACAATTAATAGAAATAACGGAAACAAATTTTAGTTACTTTAACGTATTTATTTTGAATTTTCATGCAAATGATTTATTATACAAATGATTTATTCAATCGTCAGATAACTTTTATCTGAAGAATATGTTTGACTTTTTGACAGCTTTTGCATAGAAAATATGTCAAACCACCATATTTATTCCTCAGATAGAAGTTAACTGGTGATTGAAAAATCGGCCCTTAATTATGTATTTTTATTTTAGGTGTATATTTAAAAATATACACCAATATACAAGCAATTGCTAAAGCAATTGCTTGTAAATATGCAAGTCTCGAAGTATATTTATCTTTTTTACTAATATTTTTTTAAAACTATTAGTTTATTAATTGTGTTTGTCCGTGTATTTTTTTTTTTTTGGTATTGGTGATGTTCCGACATCAAGTTTATCTATTTCAATGGTTTGGTGTTTTATTTCTTGAACAATCTTTTTTGCCAAAAAATAAAATCCAGGATGGTGTTTTCCCACAAAATGTACAAATCTATTGTGCCATGCTTCTGCATGATTTTGTGTTCTAGGTATATTTTCCTTTTTTAGTTGATATGTACTCCAGACTTTGAGTGGAAATTGTGGTGGTGAACTTGCAGTGCCCCATAATTCTAATCAAACCATTTTGCTATAGTTTCTGTAACAATTAAATAATATTGTTGGTTAAAAATCTCTATGTTGTACTACAAAAGTTAGTTACAGAACCGAATTTCTGCAAAACCGACTCCACGTAGTCTCATCTGCCCTACCCCTAGAGTGTAGTTTAAAATCGCGTAGGCGCGTAGGGGCGAGGCGGCCCGCGGGCTGAGGAGCAGGCGGCTGTGAGCGAACCGCCGCGACTGAGGCTGGCCAGCAAGCCGAAGCTGCGGTGGTGAGTGAAAGCCATCTGCGACGATTAGCACGCGTGGGGCCGCCGGAGGCCCGCAGCGCCGGAGCCATGACAGAAACCATGCTTGCTGCATGTTGCATGCTGCATGCTTGCTTGCATTCCTGGTATATGCTTGTTGATGCTAATGCAAATTTCATTAGAGCAATATTGTATAAAAATGTGTAGTGTCTAACATTTTAGGTATTAATTATTACTTCATTGTTATACCTATAAAAATATATTTTAATATCATTATGCGTAAATAAATTTATGCTTTAGAATGTTATGCTTAATCATTATTATGATTAGAGAAATTATGCTTAAAAAATTATGCGTAAGCTGTTATGCGTAAATAATATTATGCGAAAATATAATTAGGACAAACAAAAGTATGCCAAGTTATATTAGGTCTTAAAATTTTATGCAAATGGATAGGGAACCGAAAGTATCTAATAAAGAATAAAATGAAACTTAGCGGCAATTCATACGCAGCTATGAATATCTATACGTCTGCCTATCAATATATAGATACATCTATGCCTTCGTATATCTATATATATTTTAGTTCCATGGCTTGTCGTGGCGCTGATTGTATTCCTATTTTGTCAAACGTTGAGTTGTCATTCTATGTCATTTATTTATATTAGTCTATGATTGCCATGCGGAACGGTGCTACAATTAGATACTACCCTACTTACTGCAATTTAGCAAAGAAAATACATATGTATTGAATATACATACTACAAAGCTGTGCAATCAAATATAACTTCGGAGATTATAGTTATATCCCCCATCCATAGATATTTCACACCTACAACGGGTTTAGCGGGCATTATAAAAGTTTATAACAGGTTGACCGACGAAGAGTGACATTCAAGAGCAACCTGTGCAGAGGGTTGACACGCGTTGATTGATGATTCACCTACACTGACATGTGATTAAAGCCTTCAACACACCAAAAGCTTTACACCGTCCTGTTTCATAATATCCTTTTCCAAAATTCGCGTGGACCTGCCGACGACACATTTCGCTCACGACCCAAGTTCGGTGTGACCGAGGCTTTGTATGGAAGGTCTATTTATAGCTCGAGCCACTGCAAAATTAAGCAGTCATCTGTTTTATTCATGTATTCTTTTTTCGAAAATGTATACCTACTTTTTCGAAAAAAGAATACATGAATAAAACAGATGACTGCTTAATTTTTTTGCTGCTCGATTTTTTTTTTAATGCGGCATACGAATACGAAGGAATTATGTTTGTCTAAAGTAACTTCAGGGTGTTGGCAGTAAACTTTAGATGAAGATTTATATGTATTTAAGAATATTCATAAGCATTGCTATAACTGTATAGGAATTATTCGCCTTGATAACCAACATTATTATCAAACATGTTGTCAAATGTATTTAATAAGTTAACCTGTGTGCAGAACCTTTTGCAAAACTGTAAAGGTAAGCATAGCAACAACATTACTTTTTGCAAGCATACTCTAAAGGCTAGAAGCTAAAGCGAAATACGTAACTAATAACAAATTTAAACTGACGTGCTAAAGAAAAACATGGACCTTTCACACCCAGTTTGGAAGAAAACTATGCACTGCCTGCAAACCTAACGAGATACGGCGTTGCTTTTAGAGATAGTTCCAGGGGTTGTAGCAGACTTAAGAAAAGACGTCATTATTTACGTAGATTGCCTGGCTGTAAAGTACATTGTCTACAGAGGAAAGCGAAATAAGATGCAAGTGAATAAAGTTTACCGAAATATTTTTCGTTCTTGCAGTTTTATATGGTTAAAACCTCTTAAAAACAACCATATAAAAGTTTCGCTAGGTAATTAATACCTAGCAAAACTCCGTAGATATGATGGATATCTTTAAACACCATAAAACACAAATAAATAATGTTTTTTTTTTTGCACCAATGACCGCCTTAACTAGCTAAAATAACATATTAGCTAGTTAAGGCGCTGACAAGACCCAATTGACCAAAATAGGCGTCTCTTAAGAAAAAAAATTGCCAAAGCTGTATAGTTAGTGGTAGCGGAAAAATATATGTTAATTTTGAACATATTTCCCAAAACTTGGTTGTTACCAAAACACGTTTTGAAAAAAAAATCTCGGCGCAAACTAACGTTAAACTAACCTCTTACCTTGAGTTCTAATCTAAAATATCTGTATTAAATGTCAACATACGTTACGTATTTAATTAATAACAAGAACGTCTTATTTGAATGCAGAACTTGGTAGTTTTTTATTTTCGATTACTCAACCCAATTTTGAGTAAATAATAGATAATTGCTTCATATTTTGCAATAAATAACAAGCGTTGTGTCATCGCGCTTCTCTTTCTTTTCTATGAAATCTGACAGTGACCGTGGTTTAGGTGTTGTCAGCGTCTGAGCTGAGAAAATAAGTTTTTTGTTTTATGGTGTTTAGATATCGGTTACTATTACGTCTGTCAAGTTTACACAAAAAAAACTGTTTTTTAACAGATATTTTAAGTCATTCTCGATCTCATCAAACCATTTTGTTTTTTTTTTATGTTGTACGTGTATATCGACACCATAATGTCTGCGGAGTTTCTTTAGCTAATTTAATCTGACCCTGTATATTAATGAAAAGAAGTCTTGGCCTTCGTCCATTTCAGACCCCAAGAGAACAATCCCCAAGTCCAAATTTTTTCATGATGTTTTCATTCACCACCAGTACATAAGAACTCCGCCAGTACATAAGAACTGGAAAAGCCGCATAAACACACTCACAACTTCGTTCACAATCAATCTTCGGTCGACCGCTTCTAAGAACGAAATACTTCCGTGTATTAAACTGGCTTTGTCAGAGACCATTTTAATTAGAATCAAAATTCCTTGAATTAATTCCTTTGATTAATAAACTCTCCAGTACAAACATGAAATATTTTGAAGAGATTCCAGTTAATATTTGTTATATAATTCCTTAATACCATTGTATCACCAAATTAACAAAGCAAAAGCCGAGATAGTACACAGAAATTTCCATCAATCCCACATTCAATTTCTTGGTAAACCTTAGATATTACACCCCTAAATATTACGTCTCGACGATGTACGAGGATGTTGAATAGAATGTTCCGTTCTGAATTCGTAGTAGTTTCTACAATGTCACAGTCTCCCTACAGTTATGTTGGTAATAGTTGATTTTCTCTGAGTGTAGCCAATTTTGTTATTAAATACGGCGCAAGAGTATTTTTTTTATTTTTTATTCTTATTCATATTTTTAATCATAAAATTTATACATTATTACAGTATGTTAAACATATTGAGTACTAGCTGTTGCTCACGACTTTGTCTGCGCGTTTTTCATGATTTTTTATAAAAATATCCAGGATGAAAAATAGCCTATGTTCTAAACCAAATCCCAGGCTTACTATCTGTCAAATTTCATAACACTTGGTTCAGTGGTTAAGGCGTGAAAAGGTAACATACAGACAGACAGACTTATTTTCACATTTTATAAATAAATAATAATAGGTATGGATTGCAATCTTGCTACGGCGTAGCGGCCACGATATTGTCAAAAGTAAGTCAGCTACGGTTTGCTACGCCACCGTAGCAGACCGTACGCTTCCAGTATTTATATTCTTGTAACTTTGTTGATTGTCATACTTCCCAGGATGACTGCGTTCCCTCATCAAAGCGGACTATTAGAAAGTTGATTTCAGCTTAGTTAAGAACAGGCAAAAAGCAAAACAGCGTTTATATTCACTTATCATTCTAAAAGTAATACTCACCACCCTCAAACTCTTATTCACCTCATAATTCCCTAATAACAAGAAACATTCGCAATATAATATGAATCAAAAGGTAGATAAGAATCCAATACAAAGTTTCCGAGGCAGTTTCACCCCGCATCTTTCATGTCCTCGACTGGAAGATAGCGGCCATCGACAACACGATAGATTGCGTCTTTCCGTCTATTGATTTTCGAAAGGTAAGGTACTCTCTAATATTTGGCGAGCTTTGTTCGGACTCCGAGCTGTATAAGGATTGACCACGAAATGGGACGATTCAGTCTTGGCTTTGTTTTGTTAAGAATTTCCTGGTTCCGATTTGGGCTGTTTAGTTTTGGTCGACATTATTATTTTGATACTCGTAACGCGTAAAAGCTTTCGTCATTTCCAGACCTGTGTGTAAGTTACACGCTATTTTAATTCTCAAAATAAATATCATGATGAGGTTTATCTTTTCTGGACCTAATGTTCTGAACGCAGCACACTCAGTGAGCAAATGTACTGATCGATCTTTCTTAATGGGAGAAGAGATTTTTCTCTAGCCAAAAACAGGCAAATAATCTTTAATCTTGATTCTTACTTGTATCCTGAATATGATTGCTTATCATAATTCTTAGAATATATAATCTTTTCAAACATTTTATTAGGACCTAATTAAACCTTTATAACTCGGAAACTTTCCAAGAATAATGTTATCGGTTTCCGTCTCGGCGTCTGATTTTAATCTCGGCCAAGACCGATCCCCTTGAACCTTAGGTAAGACATGTAAGTCGGTTCCCGGGATACTCTTTAGATAACGAGCGAAGTTCTACCTAAAGATCTTGTAAATGTTCCTTCGTCGCAGCCAGAATTCGTAATTCAACTTCCTTTTTGCAAGGACCCATAAAAATAATGTTTTATACAAGACGGTGATAGGGTTCGACCTCCACTAAGTTGTTTATTGGTATCAGCTCGTTGGTTTATTAACATGTTCTTGGGTGGGTCTTGGAAACTATAAGGTTAAGAACATGCTGCTTCTAGGCATTGGGAGAAACCAATCTGTTTTAGAAAAGTGTTTTGGGTATTTCTTTTTAATTTTGTGTATGCTCGTTTAATAAAATGGCATATTATGGTATTCCCAAAGTAGATAATTAAAAAAATTTACGATGAATAAAATGCTGACGCAAAAACACTTTACAGTAAAGTTATTTAAAACTGAAGCAACATTTCAAGCGAAGTGAAATGCAGCATCTTCATTAGAATTCAAACAATCTTCCACCTTAACATTCAACTTACATACATTTAAACACGTAGAAGCACAGTCTCCGTATATTTAGTAAAGTCAACAGTTCCTAGCGCTCTGTTAAAAGAGGAGACGTGAGGCAACGTAACGAGGAGTTGAACCGAATACAGAGACGTAGGTGTCCTCCCAGGTACAAGAAAAGGGAGGTACTCACAGACCATTAACTGGTCACTAGTCACACTGACCCGCCAAAACTGCACTTACAGAGCTGTTTCAGCGTCCCGTAAAACGTAATGTCTTTCAAAAGGTATTTGGCTCCGCATTTTTGGCGTTATGCGAATTTGATTGGAACTTTGTTCGAAGGACTTTTGCTGCGAGGATCGTTACTGAGACGATTCTTTGAACATTGGAGCGATGATAACATGTAGGAGAAGCGTTTTATGTATTTGAGATTAGGGGGATTTATGTATAATGAGATAATGCGTTTATATTGTGAAGAAATACATTTCTGGCAATAGGCTTGCCCTCTTTTTCATTTTTCAGTCCCATGCATGGGACTGAAAAATAACAGGCGAAATGTAGGTGTAGTATTTGAGTACAAAACTCAAAAACTCAAAGCATATATTTCAATTAAACCATTTACAGGCACTTTTGAATTGTAAAGGGGTGGGTCAGTTAGAAATATGAAGCTAGTTGCCCATTCCAAAGCATAGTAGGTAGCTATGGAGAAGAACGGGCAAAAAACTCCATGGACACTCTTTTAAATTATATTGATACATAAAGATTAGTATAAATAATGTTGAATTTTTAACTAAATGTGACGACGATGTAAAAACGCGTCCATAGTAGCAAAATTAACAAAAACAAAAACATAATTTCAAAATAAAATAATTACAAATAAGCCGAGGAAGCTAAGAGGTGACCAGTACACTTCTGCCTAACCCTTCAGGAAAACAAGGCGTGATGTTATGTTTAAATACATTTAGGAACTTATGCCGAAAACTTGATAATAGTCTAAAGATGTTTGGATTTTAGACATCTGCAATCGTTTTAATTTTTATTAGCCAAAAATACTAAAGATAAATTATTTAGAATGTCATTTTAGTATTTTTGGCTTTGTTAACCAATGGTATAAATCGTGCGATTTGAATTTCATATTACACATTATTTTCGAAGGAGTATTCTAGTCACAGTCGAGTAAGTTCAGTCTCTTTACGACGATATATTTATATCCATTTATTTGGCGAATATCCCTCGCTGTGAGCCACCAACGACGGAACAAACGGATGGGTACGTTTCTATTGCCTTTGAGATATTTCATTGACTTTTACAAATGCGAATGCCTGAGTGTCATTGGGATCGAATCTTGGTGTGAAATAAATTGCGCCCATAACATTGAATTCGCCCTTTTGTAGGTATATGTTACTGCGAATGGGAGCGATGTTCCTGACCATCAATTTTATTTATTTATTTATTTAACAGTTTATGTACACACATATAAACAGACAAGAAGAAAGGAACAGAAAATATGTTCAAAGGTGATGCTAATTTCTAAAGAAATCTCTT
Organism: Atethmia centrago; assembly: GCA_905333075.3. NCBI lineage: Eukaryota > Metazoa > Arthropoda > Insecta > Lepidoptera > Noctuidae > Atethmia > Atethmia centrago. Next base: position 20,632,617 of record HG995373.1, on the reverse strand, counting down.
CCAGCATACCTGCGATAGCACAGTAGACAAAGAGATGTAGACACCGTGTGTAAGAGTAGAAGAGTAGAAGAGAAAACAAAATACATAAAAACAACAAAAAAGAAACACTATTCACTAATTTAAATTTACAATAAGAGAATATACTTATATAAATACATACTTCTAAAATAAATATCACTAAAATACTTATATATAATTAATAGTATAAAAAAATAAATACATAATATGCAACTATGGCAAAGTGGAAAGATAGTGTTCTTTCAATCTTTTAGTGTTCCGATATAGATACCTACACGTTTATGGGGGAATGGGAACAAACCAGATTAGACACTTCTATCTTTATTTTTATAATTAGCAAACCACGGTGTTTTCATGCAAACAAAACACCATATGGGTGAGCCATTTTCACAGTGAAATATTCACTATAATATCATAAACTAATCTTTCACCTACATGGTAGGTACTCTTGAATCTTGATAAATATATTAAAATGCCAAGTAATCCCGGGGTTTTGTGGGCGTGTGCAGGTCGCCCGCAGCCGACCAGCGGGTCCACGACAAGGAAAGGGTCGACCTACGGAACCGTAGGCGTGTTATCATGGTAATTATGGCATCCCAAAAGTAACTCCCCACATTCAGCTGTAGTTTTTACGACTGTCCCAACTCTACATGATGACATTTGCAGATAAGGATTGGAAATTGTGTTTTTATTGAAATTTCACGCATACACTATAATCTATCCGAGGATAGGTGACACAGTCTCGTTGCAGCAGTCACTGAATCATAAAATATTGGCCATCTTTTACTGAAGATTATTTATTATGTGCAATGGAGAAGTATTTCATTATGACGGTAATTTTGTTTTATCCTGCGGTACTTATCTGTTCAGAATCGGACAGTAGTTTTGTGTTTCAACTTAAAGATGCGCCAGAAATTTATAAAGACTTCATAAAAAGATATAACAGAAAATTTAAAAGTGAGTACGATTACAATGAGAGATATATCAATTTTGTACAGACTTTGAGGTACATAAATAGTATAAATTCTCAATCAGAAACACAGCAAAAGGTTTTACCGAATCAGTATGCTGATTATTCTGACGACGAGAGAAGAGCGTATTTAAGACAAAATCATAAGCACATAGATCCTGAACTGAAAACTATATTGCGCATGAACGACAAACATGAGTAAGTACCATTTTTATTATTCATGGTGTCTTCGAAAACCTACACTTAAAATATTTGATAGAATATGGCCAATTAAATCAGTCATATCTATTTATCAGCTACCATCATCATCTGCCTAGCCTTTTTCCCAACTATGTTGGGGTCGGCTTCTAGTCTTACCGGATAAAGCTGAATACCAGTATTTCACATGGAGCGACTGCCTATCTGACCTCCACAACCCAGTTACTGGGTAACACGATACCTCTTGGTAAGACTGGTTGTCAGACTTTCGAGCTTCTGACAACCCTTAACGACTGTCAAAGATCTACAAATGACAGCCGGGACCAACGGCTTAACGTGCTTTCCAAGGCACGGAGGGGTCTTGGTATGTAAAGATGGTCACCCATCTACGGACCAACCACGGCAAGCGTAGCTTAACCTGATCGATCGACCCGTGCGGCTGTTATTACTTAGCCACAAGCCCCTCTATTTATCAGCTACCAAGTACATTTTTTTTAGGTTTGACAGTGTAGGCACTAAATATTGTTCAACTAAGTTATGCCCGCGACTTCGCCCGCGTGCAATTTCTTGTTCCCCCGACCCGCTGCGTCGCATTGCATCATCTGCACACGCTTTTACTTCGTTTTCGCTTAGCGTTCTTTCTTACTTTTTTCTTTTTGCTCGGCTCCTAAGGGTCGTAGCGTGATTTTAGCCTATAACCTTCCTCCAGAATTAGGCTATCAAATGCAAAAAGATTTTTCAAATCCGACTGGTCGTTTCAGAGATCAATCTTACATACAAACTTACAAACAAACAAATTTTACCTCTTTATAATATTTGTGTAGCAAGAATTGGGTTATCAAATGCAAAAAGATTTTTTCAAATCAGACTGGTAGTTCCAGAAATTACCCCCTACATACAAACATACAAATTTTACCTCTTTATAATATTGGTAAAATTCCTATAACCGTCCTCAAGAATTGGGCTATCAAATGCAAACAGATTTTTCCAATCCGACTGGTAGTTCCTGAGAATACCCTCCATATACAAACTTACAAAAAATCAAATTAAAATATTAGTATAGATTGTAATGAGAATGTATTTATTTCAGGCGCAAAGATGATAAAGATCATGAGTTGCGGTCAGGACAGTTCGGGCCAGAACAAAAAAGAAATGGATACGGTAAACGCACATACGGAAAAAACATTGTTTGGTAGTGGTAATAAAATAAAGAAAAAAAAAACTACAAACCAAAAAAGCTAAAATTATTCAGGTGCAAATCAAATGATTTCCTTAACACTGTATAGGATGCTGAGCCAGCTTGAAGGGGCCAAATAATTGACTAGAACATTGGGACTGAAACAGAACTGTTCAATTCCTACCAAATTGTTCGGATTTCCGGCTAGATGAGAGTTCTCCCAAAGGGTTAAGCTAGTTTTGAACTTTATGTTTGTATTCAAGCGGGGAAGTTGTCATAAATATTGGAGCCTCTCGTTGTCTAACTGCGCTCAACTACATCAAACTGCTTTGTTGACGCAAAAGTTGGGCAGCTCAATATCCTGTTCCTCGTAAAGTGAGCGATTATGAGCCCCCAAGTAATTGTTTACGTTAATACCACGTTATTTCTTTCTCGCTCCAACAAACTCACAATCCTTAATTACGGTGAACGATTCAACCCGACCTTAGAATGTAATAAAATTAATCCAGTTTTAAAATCGAATTTATGAACACAATCCACCATATACCAGAAAAGCAGTCGTATAAAAATATAACAGTTTCTGTTATAATTTTATGCAGCCTTGCAATTTTAAACTTCTGTGGAATCATAAAGCATATTTCGGAAGCATATTCACAGTAATAAATGCTCGAATATAATATAATATTGGAAATATTCGAAAAGTGTGGCATCAAAAACTTCTAAAGCATTTTTGTTCTATTGGAAATGGAGAAACATAATCCGCATAGGATGGGTTGCCTACGGAATGTCTTTGTGGATGGTCACGCCACAGATTTAGTGGATCTAAAGCCGTCTTTGTAAAGACACAAATATTTTGTTCCGGGAAAGTCCAAAAGTGTTACCGAGGCCCTTGGCAACAGGCAACGGAAAGAACACGTGGGGTTTTAGTCAGTAAGAGTCTGACACACCCTAGCATTCTTTTGTTCTATTGGAATTGGAGAGACATGATCCGCGTAGGATCGGTTGCCTACGGAATGTCTTTGTGGATGGTCACGCCACAGATTTAGTGGATCTAAAGCCGTCTTTGTAAAGACAGACAAATATTTTGTTGCGGGAAAGTCCAAAAGTGTTACCGAGGCCACGTGGGGTTTTCGTCAGTAAGAGTCTGACACACCCTCCCGCTCCGCCCAGAGCGGGAGAAGTTATTTAATAATTTCCCACTCAAAAAAAAAGACAAATATTTTCAATATACTTTGTTAAATTAACTGTGTAAAATTATTATTTCGGTCAATTGCTTTATTTTAACGGTCAAAGGGATTGCCGGAAAGTCTGAAAGCAACGCGCCAATATTTGTGTAAAAATAACACTCATAAAATCATTTAAAAAAACAATTGGTTGTGCATTTTCGTGTGTGTCATGAGATATTTCACGCTTCAGTGAGTTCAGCTGTAAGGCCGCGTACGCACTTACCAATAAAGTTACGTTGCAAGATATTTCGAATTGCGTTCGCATGTGATAACATCAAGGAACACAGAGATCTTACTCGTTATGGTATTCCAAGGATTTTCGAACATTTACATACCTTTGACGAACATTGAATATTGTGTTCGATGATTGCGATCTCCGTTTGTGCTCGTATACAACTCGATAACAGCGTACAGTCGCACATGCGTACAATTTAAACATCAGAGACACTGTGTGGACTCGGCTTAACAAAGATACCAGACGTTTATTTATCACAGTTTTTTTTTGTATTTTTCATGCTGGCGTGCTGACTTTTTCGCCAAAAAGTTACAAAAACTACATACGTCATGTGAGTAATTTTGGTTAAAAGTTGAAGCAGTAGCTTCAACTTTTAACCAAAATTACTCATTGGCTTTTAATATGTATATAGGTCAAAGTTTCAGCCGTATCTGAACTCATAGGTACCACACCACACCATACTACACGTAAACTTTCATCATTTCAGCCGAAAGACGTCCACTACTGGACATAGGCCTCCCCCAAGCACCGCCACTTCAATCGGTTTTGTGCTTCCCGCATCCAGCGGATTCCGGCGGCCTTCACAAGGTCATCGGTCCACCTTGTAGGAGGCCTTCCAACGCTACGTCTTCCGGTACGCGGTCGCCATTCCAGAACATTTCGGCCCCATCGGCCATCTGTGCTGCGAGCAATGTGCCCTGCCCACTGCCACTTAAGTTTGGCAATTCTTCGGGCTATGTTGGTAACCTTGGTTCGCCTGCGGATCTCTTTATTTCTGATTCGATCACCTAGGGAAACTCCAAGCATAGCCCTCTCCAGTGACTTTTAGCCTTTTAATATGCACACGTAAACTTTACATACATACATTCATACATAAACTCACGCCTTCTTCCCACGGGGGTAGACAGAAACTACAGAATGCCACCTGCTATGCTCCTTACATACCCCTTTTGCTTCGTTTACGTTCATACACCTCATCATACACGCACGCCGGTCGCGAGTACTACGCACCTGACCCTTTTGTAAAACGTAAACTTTAAAGCAGCGATAATAGGTAATAGCTGGGGTTAAGTATTCAAATTTTATGCTTAAACGTTCCAGTTTCCTACCATCTACGTGCACCAGCTACTCGATAGCCGTTCGGTAACCATCACTGTCTATAGAACGTGACTTTTTCCGTGGGAAGACAAAAGCAGCCCCCGATGCATTTTTCACCGGAATAGATTTTACGCGAGGAAAAATTGCAAATTTCTACAGCGCACCGACACGCGCGGTGGTACCGTGACTTGAGGAATATTCGATAGTTGATTGCTTCGCTCATTTTATAGCATGTGAGATTGCGATCGCTTATTGAGACTTAAGATTTATATGTTCGACTTCGTATTAGTGTTTTGGTTATAAGCTTTCAGATTTAAAGTATTTAAAACTAGCTGTTGTGTGCGATCTAGGATAAAAAGCCTATGTCCTTCTCCAGGTTTAGCAATGTGCCAAATTTCATCCAAATCCGTTCAGCCGTTTAGCGTGTAAGCGTAACAAGTATACAAAAAAATTCACTGTCACAAATATAATTTTAGTTAGAATAAATGTGACGTATTTTGTCGTGAAGGATTCAGTCTTTTAAGGTCGCCTCCTATTCTGCTGCTGTATCTGCTATTTAACCTCCTTCACAATCCTAAAACGCCATCCTATTTGCGGGAACGTTTTTCGACTGCCCTTCCTTCAGATGCGCCTTGCAGGTCGCATCTTAGAAACCTTAAGTCCCCTCCCCACTCCACCGATTTCTACTCCTACTCCTTCACTATGCACGTGGTGCGGTTGTGGAATTCACTTCCGCCGGACATTAGGGACTGCCAAACTATTGCAGTATTTAAAAGAAGAGTGACAGAACACCATCTTTCCACTTCGTCATAGTTGCGTATATATTTATTATTTGAAATTACACTGTAATTCTCTTATATTCTAGTGATATTTATTTTAGAAGTATGTATGTATGTATGTATGTATGTTAGTATATTCCCAAATTATATTTTGTAAATTGTTTCGATTATATGTATTATATTTTCTTTTCTAAAGTAGATAAAGTGATGTAGACACCGTGTGTAAGAACACACGGTGTCTACATCACTTTATCTACTTTCCTATCACAGGTATGCTAGAAGAGATTTCTTTAGAAATAAGCATCACCTTTGTACGTATTTTTCTGTCCTGTTCTTCTTTTCTGTTTTTATATGTGTGTACATAAATTGTTAAATAAATACATGGGATTTAAACATAACGCGAAATGTGGGTGAACTATAGGTACACCCACATTGCGCTTTACTCTTCAGGATAACAAGTGTGATGTTATTGTTATATTATGTGTGGATTCAGTATCTCTTCTTGGAGGATGTGTGGATGTATGGATTCAGTATATCCAATGTACTTGTGGCTAAGTAATAATAGCGTCACGGGTTGATCGATCAGGTTAAGCTACGCTTGCCGCGGTTAATCCGTGGATGGGTGACCATCTTTATTTACCATGCCCCAGAAAGCACGTTGAGCCAGCTGTCATTCATGAATCTTTGACAGTTGTTATGGGTCGTCAGTAACCGGAAAGTCTGACAGCCAGTCTTACCAAGGGGTATCGTATTACTCAGTAACTGGATTGTGGAGGCCAGATACGAGTAGGCAGTTGCTCCATGTAAAACAGTAGTCTAATAGTATTCTAATCAGATTCAGTTGCATACTAGTGTATTCAATTGAATCTTATTAGACTGGAAGCCGACGCCAACATAGTTGAGGAAAGGCTAGGCAGGCGATGATACAATTTAGTTTTAAATATAATAAAATAAAATAATACTAGTAGTATTTTATAAAAATTTTGTACGTAGCCAAAACTGGAATTACCAAAGTAAACTGGTAAAATAGCTTTGGTACCTAATCTTATCACACCCAAAACTAAATTAATCTCAGATTTCTAGAAATTCTTGTCACAAAAAAAAAAACGCCTAAGTGCATGTCAGACCACGCACAATGAAGGGTTCCGGAGGTGTGATGAATTTGTCCTAAGAATAAACTTAATATTGTAGTTGAAAAACATGTTCTCTCATACATTCCAACTGCAAATGTAAGTTTCCACGCACAATATTGAGAGATTTCCATGTTATTTTAAGACCATAGACTTCTTGTAGTATTTCCTGTATAAATATATAAGTAAAGAACTACATATGTTGTGATTTTTTTTTTCAAAATAATAGGCTCAGTAGTTTCGTAGATAATGAAGAAATGGTAAATTTTCATCTATTTTCTTAAATAGCTTTAAAACTATTTACTTTCAAATTGTACAAAATAAATATGTCAGTCACCCAGGCCAGTCAGGCGTCACAGTAAGCCTTTAGATCAACCCAGTGTTTGGCACGCCACAATTGCGGCGATAAGTCCCCTCTTTGAGGAGTGGCTAGGCGGAAGGTGAGGACGCCATGGCGCCTGCCATGGCGTCCTCACCTTTCGCCTGACGCAGGTCCTCACCAGACACGGCAGCTGCGGGAGCTTCCTGTGTCAGATAAGGCGGGAAGTAACGCCCGGGTGTCACCACTGTGTGGATCGCCCGAGGGACACGGTGGAGCATACGGTGGAGAACTGCCCGGTTTGGGCAGAGCACCACCGTGTTCTCGTGGATGCAATCGGTGGTGAAGGTCTCTCGCGTCCGGCCCTGGTCCAGACCATGATACGGAGCGAGAGCATGGGCAGCCGTCACCTCCTTCTGCGAAGCAGTAATGCTCGCGAAGGAGGAGGCGGCATGGTTGAGGGAAAGGCAAATTTCGCGCCCTCTCGTCCCTAGCCGCCGCAGGAGACGCCCTGGGCGTCGGGAATCTCGGGCGGATTTCCGGCCACCGTAGGGGCAGGCTTGCGGACGGTGAGCAATGAGTAGCTCTCCGTCCGATAAGGACCAGGCCCGGGTCGACGGCGCGTTGTATTCCACGCGCACCTCAAAGAGATGTCGTCAGCACAAGTGTAGGAGTCCGCTCTGGGCGGAGCGCGAGGGTGTGTCAGACTCTTACTGACGAAAACCCACCCGTATTACTTCCTGTTGCCTGTGTTGCCAGGGGCCTCGGTGACCCTTTAGTTAGACCCGGCCGGCACCAGGGCCGATGCCGGCCCTGATGCCGGCCGGGGTCACGGGAAGGTACTAAAGGGTCACCGAGGCCCCTGGCAACACAGGCAACAGGAAGGAACATGGGTCAGTAAGAGTCTGACACACCCTCCCGCTCCGCCCAGAGCGGGAGAAACTATTTAATAATTACGCATCCAAAAAAAGCCCTTAGATGAGATAAGATTAGATAATATTTATATGCTTAAACATGTGTCATACATACAAGAAAAGACATGCATGCAAGATGGTAACAACATTATTAAGTACAGACATATTATGTTTGCCACATGACGTGCAAATGTTAATATTATTAATAAATCATTATCTTAAAATAACAATAAATTAAGGGGGAACGATCATTGTTCACCTATTTTCTTAAATAATTTCAAAAGTAGTTATTATAAAATTAATTTAAAAAAAATATCTGATATCCTTACCATAAGTCCTTTCATTAATCGACGGTCCCTACGTACAATCCCCTGAGTGATTGATGTCCCCTGAGTGTTGTGATTTGCATGCATTGTTTTCGTGACCTGCAGGCCCCTGTACTATCGTTTAGTTTAACAAAAATAAGTATAAGTTGGCAAATTGAACTTAAAATCCACACACGAAATTTGCTACAAAATTGACTAAAATTTCCTACGTAGAAAAACAATAGTGGTAATTCAGTCATTTTACGTTGTCAAATCAAACGGCCAATTGCGGAGCTATTGCGGTCGAGCCAGCCTGGCTGTCAGTTATTGTAATGATTTTTCGGGTGAATGTCAATATTATACGTAAAATGTATATGCTTCGAAGATAAAAACCCAGAAAAGATCGTGACGTGCAACTGCATAATGTACAAATGACATTTTCAGACCCATTTTTCTCCCGCTAATAACTTCTCCCGCGCAGAGCGGGAGAAGTTATTTGATGATTTCCCATAAAAAAAAGACCCATTCTTACAATATTTTTACCCGACTGCCTCAGGAGGGTAATGTTTTTCGAGAGTATGTATGTATGTATGTATGTATGTATGTAGAAATATGTATGTCTATTTCTTTGGCACGCTCTGTAGCCTAAACGGCGTGATGGATTTTAACGTATGAGGTGTCCTTAGATTTGTCTTAATTGTGGAAGTGACATAGGCTATATAATATTTATTAATTGCATCTGCAAATACAAAAAAAGAGGAAGGGAAGTTTTTTTTAAAAAATAATTGCAACAATATTGGTATCAAATAAAAGCTAGTAATGAGAAATTTTCAAATATATATATATATATTAATAAAACTAAAAAGCTTGAAATAAAATAAATTATAAGCATTATAATCTATATAATTTTGGTGTTGCAGGCGGGGACAGTCGAATAACTTGAAATATGAACTTTTGATTGTCCCCGCCTGCGATACCAAAATTATATAGATTATAATGCTTGTTTTTCCCTTTTCAGTTATGTGTTTTTGCAGTCGGGTTTTTTGCTTTTTAAATAATTTATTTTTTTATACCATATACCCCACGTACTATTTCATAAATGGCAATTACGACTTAGGTTAATTTAAAGACTACCACGTAAAAGTCAGTACCACTTAAGCAATTTGCAAACCCTATTGTAAATAGCGTAAGTGGTACCTACTTATTGACTTTTCCGTCACTATGTTTCGGATGTATAAGTAACTATGTAAGTGACGAATATTACACTAAACATGACTTTTATGTCCTATCTTGTTATTTGTACTATATAAACTGTGTCTGTGTACATACATAATCAGCCTATAACGTTCCCACTGCTGGGACACAGGCCTCCTCTCTGTGAGAGGGAGTGGGCCGTAATCCACCACGCGGGCCCAGTGCGGCTTGGTAGATGTCACATGTCTTCGAGTTTTTGGTTCTAAGACATGCCGGTTTCCTCACGATGTTTTCCTTCACCGTTTTGAGAGTAGTGGTGATGTAATAATTTACACAAAGTAAAGCGCCTGACAGGGTTCGAACCAACGGCCTTCAGCTCGTAAGTTGCGGCCGTTACCACTGGGCCACCACTGCTCTGTCTGTGTACGGTGTCCGAAAATTAAGGTGCAGACCATCAAACTGAGCAACTGTTTCCCGGGGACTAAGATCGTAATCGTGAAAAAAAAATCAGTCATCCCATACAAAACTTCAATACTTACTCCACCAAATGTATGGGACGACTGATAATTTTTATGCGATTCCGATGTTGGTCCCCGGGGGAAAGTGGTTCATTTTGACGGTCTGTACCATACCCTTAAATTTTGGCACACCGTATACAGACACATTGTATACAAGCTGTTGTTTTGGACCTGCAAAACATTTTAGGAGGTAATTATGTTAGTGATTCTCGAACCGAATAATCAAAAAAAAAAAAAAAAATTATTGACTTGGTATCGTATTGTTATACGATTATTTACGAGTTTCATAACAACCTCCTGAAATGTTTTACAGGTTCAAAACAACAACTTGTATTTATAAAGAGAAAATATTAGATTTTTTTGTTTGTTTGTATATAATAGATAAACTCAAAAACGACTTAACCGATTTTAAAAATTCTTTCATGAGAAAGCTACATTATCAGCGAGTAACATGGGCTGTATTATATTTTCACAAAATAAAATTAAGATTGCTACGAAAGTTACAATAATGTAACCCAAGGTATCAAAAATTTGCCATCATTATCGACAAAAAAGTCCGCGAGGCTATATGCCTACCTATTAGGTACCTACCTATAGTTAGGTCGTTTCATAATCAAGGTCCATTATGAGTACATGTAAATTCCTCTTTAAATTATGCGAATCGAACCTTTCATTTAGAAGTTACGAGTGGTATAATAATGATAAAAGTAAGAAAAATGCCGCGGTGTGTGTGAACAGCCTTACAAATAACGCAATATTTACCTGCTTATTTTCTTTTTTTTAAACTAGATACAATTGATTAGTAGTTTGTACTAAATAATAAAGTTTGTCCTAATATAATAAATAAAGAGATCGCAATCATTAGTTTTCGGAAACTATCTTTTAAACGGGATGGAGAGAGTGTTGAACTTTGTAGGCGAAGATACGAAATCCACGCGGACGAAGTCGCGGCCCAAGTGCGGCGCGTTGTCGTGGTGGAGCAGTAGCCCGCGGAGCCCTGTTGTTGCTCACAACAGAGAAAACTTATGCCAAGTATTTGGTAGTATACCATTCAGCGTTGATGCTTCTTTGGTTCCGTAAAGGAATTGATACCAAGTACTGGCTACTTGGTGTAAAATGGAAAAAGCTCGCGATCAAAATCTTCCCACCGCTTCTAGATCGCTTCACGTTCGTAGGCGTTGATTCGTTTTGAAACACCCAAACCGTCGACTGGCGCTTCGTTTCTGGATCGTATTGATAAATCCAAGAATCATCACCTGTTATGATGTCGTAAACACGCCGAGACGAGCTTGCTTCAATTTTTTTATCATATCACGGCACTATTCCACCTGGGCCTGCTTCTGAGCATCGGTGAGGTTGTGTGTTGCGTGAAACTATCCTCTTCACGCGAAGATGCACTTGTAGAATTTCGTGAAGGTTTCCCGATCCTGCAGTATGTGCTGAATCTCTTGATACGTAACTCACCTGTTGTCAGGGATTAAATTTTTCACTGCTGGCACGTTTTCTCCACAGCCGTCAAAGGGCGACCACTTCTTTGTTCATTCCCCAAAGTTAGTCGACCGCGCTTGAATTCGTTATACAAACGATACACGGTTGCCTTAGAAGGGCCTCCATCTATGAATGCCATTTGAAGTCTATCGTACGATTCGTCCGGTTACAGGTGACACTTGAAATCGTAAAAAATCATAGCCAGACAATGTTTCCGGCGCAGATCCATTTTTTTAATGAGGCACGATAATTTAAATTAGCTCGCAAACAATGTAGAGGGATTTTGAAATTGGAACGCACCTATTTTTACTTACAAATAATCCTATTTTCAAAATACATTATAACTGGGCAGTCTCTCATACATAAAAACCTTTTTTCTCGCAATACTTTCTGAGTGGCCTCGTATGTAGGAACCGTTGAATTTGATATGTCAAACGGTACAGTTTGCAAAACTTTTTTTATTTTATACTTTTCCCTCCAAAAATGAATGATATTCAAAATTTATTTATTTACGTTACATGTCCGTGTTTGGATCACAGACATTCACATGTGTACCAAAGGAGATTGTTCTGCATCCATACCGTTTAATAAAAATAACTCAAAAGTCACTACAGAAGCGTCTTACCCTAGAGCGATAGGAAAGTACGTACGGATGCATATGACATGTGAGAGCAGGTGGCCAACGCAAGTAATCTCACCCTCGATGTGCGTGAAATGAAAAATTGGGCATCAGTAATTTTCATGTCAAATCGAATTGAAAGATGGCGGCATTTTTGATGTGATGACGTTACTCGTTACAGCTCTTTTAATTGTTAATTATGGAACGCAGAATGTCCGTTTCATACAGATATTCGCAATTAGTATAATAAAATGTATTTATAATTATTATGTGCGTCAGATCCTTGTTGGTCCTAGGGCGATTTACAACGATGTCCTGTCAACTTAATCGATCCAGAGCAAATTGGCTATGACAGATGGACAGACAGACATACACACGAGTGATCCAATAAGGGTTCCGTTTTTTCGTTTTGAGGTACGAAATCCTAAAAACATTATCTTTAACCGGTAAGTCCCCATTGTCTCCGAATTGGAGACGCACTCCCTTCAGTCCCCACTGACACCGAATAGGTGTCAGTAGCCACACGGTTTGCAACTCTATTATAACGCAATAAGGTTCGGGTTCGGGTTAGGCTTCGGGGCGCGAGGGATCTTGACTTCATGCGACAGCGGCGCGCAAGCGGTTAACAGCCGAAAACAGATTGCCAGTCTGCCTAATCCAATGTAAAACCCTTGACCTATTTCCAAAATACGCTAAACGAAATGGGGCTAGGTTACTAGAATTATCAAATAGGTAGATACCACTGACACAGAATGAATAGGTGCCAACAGAGGGTCGGCTTCAAAGAACGAGCGAGTGCAAGCGCACTCGCGACTGGCGTTTGTTTGAGACCGTGCCGTTTGGGATCGCCGTACGCACAGCCCTATGCAAACTTTAGGACGCCTCGGAACATAAGGCGAGTCGCTGTGCAGTAACAAATTCATGTGTCAGCGGGGGTGAGAGGTGGGGTGGGGTACTGCGCAGCGATTAGCGCACATCAGAGCCGCCATAAAGTTTGACGCAGACTGTTACGCGTCTACGCGTATACGTACGTGCGCCTGTTTTCGCTATTTCTATTTGGTTGGGCAGAGGTGTACCTGTAGTATGTACACCCACATTTTACCAGTTATGTTTTAAGTTCCATGTAATTGGGGGCGAGCCTATTGCCATCATCCGGGCACAAGTTCAGACTCCGGGCTGCAACTGAGATATTCCAGATAGAAAAACCCAATAACACTTTGCCCGACCCGGGAATTGAACCCAGGACCTCGTGCTCAGCAGTAGCGCTTGCGACCACTAAACCAACGAGGCAGTATATTCTATACAAAATTACATACATTTTTACATATGTGGGTCATTTTTTTTCTCAGTCGGTCTCTGTAAATGTCATTTCCTTGGTATTGTTCATCGAGTCGTTGAGCTCCTTAAGTCCTGAGTTGAGCTACACGATAGCTGACAAATGCTTGCACTGACTGGACAGTTCCACTCAAAATTTGTGTGGTTCTTTCCTCAAAAGACCATTTCAGACATTGATCTAGGTACATGGTCCTCACATGATCTGACGAAGATTATGTCTGGACTTTAAAAGACACCCTTGAGTTTGTTTCGCCATTTCTTCTCTGGGGTAGTCAGATAGCAAATGTCGGCCTCCAATTGGCTTATTTTTTTTTAATACGACGTGTAAAAGTGATTCCGATATCCTATTTACAGAATAAACAATACCATTTCATTTAATTTCAGTCCTACTGAATTATTTTCCAGGCGAAAGTTATCCATAATAATTTCCACAAGAAAAAAAAAATGACTGCATTTAAGCAGATATCTTATCCAGACTGAGGGGCTTGTGGCTAAATAATAACAGCTGCACGGATCAATCGATCAGGTTAAGCTACGCTTGCCGCGGTTGGTCCGTAGATGGGTGACCATCTTTACATACCAAGACCCCTCCGTGCCTCGGAAAGCACGTTAAGCCGTTGGTCCCGGCTGTCATTCGTGGATCTTTGACAGTCGTTACGGGTCTTCAGAAGCCCGAAAGTCTGACAATCAGTCGTACCAAGAGATATCCTATTACCCAGTTACTGAGATGTGGAGGTCAGATAGGCAGTCGCTCCATGTAAAATTCTGGTATTCAGCTGCATCCAGTTAGACTTGAAGCCGACCCCAATGAAGTTGGGAAAAGGCTACGCGGATGATGATGATGATCTTATTCCAGACTGTTCCAATCAGTGTATAGATTTTCAAGTATTTGTTTGATCCTATTAATAAACAACGAAAATAAAGATACAGCGTATTCTACAATAATATTTTTATAGTCAATTTCGATACCGCGTCGAGTCAGCTATTTTAAATTTAACCCTGTATACCGGTCTATATTTGCTCACAGTTATGTCGGCATGAAAGCGGTTTACCGCAGTTAATCAACGTCCATCAAAGAATATTGTATGTAAGTATAAATGTTACGAGTGTACGTTAGCTTTTGAGTTTTATTCCGGTTTTCATGTGAGATTGATCGTCCAGAATAATTTTATTTATGGTACAGTCCTAAGTGATTTTCTTAAACTTCTTTGAAACGTTTTGCAAAGCTTTGCTTCACGCAAAATAAAGCATCAGGAAAATATCGCTTGACATTTTGAATTTCATTCAACTGTTTTTCGACGCAAATCATTATAGGTATAATTGATACAGAATAATAAATGTTAGATAGACAGACATCCAGTAATATAGGAAGAATTATATTTCATAATTATATACAAATATCAGAATTGATATTACAGATATCTCTGGCAGCTCAACAAAGCACTTAAAACAATCACCTTTGCTTCACGCAAAATAAAGCATCAGGAAAATATCGCTTGATATTTTGAATTCCAATCAACTGTTTTTCGACGCAAATCATTATAGATATAATTCATACAGAATAATTAATGTGAGATAGATAGACATCCACTAATCTAGGAAGAAATATATTTCATAATTATATATAACTGAATTGATATTACAGATATCTCTGGCAGCTCAACAAAGCACTTAAAACAATCACCTTTGCTTCATGCAAAATAAAGCATCAGGAAAATATCGCTTGACATTTTGAATTTCATTCAACTGTTTTTCGACGCAAATCATTATAGATATAATTCATATAGAATAATAAATGTTAGATAGATAGACATCCACTAATATAGGAAGAAATATCTTTCATAATTATATATAACTGAATTGATATTACAGATATCTCTGGCAGCTCAACAAAGCACTTAAAACAATCACCTTTGCTTCACGCAAAATAAAGCATCAGGAAAATATCGCTTGACATTTTGAATTTCAATCAACTGTTTTTCGACGCAAATGATTATAGATATAATTCATACAGAATAATAAATGTTAGATAAAAATCAAAATCAAAATCAAAATATTTTTTTTATTTCACATAAACCTACATGGGCACTCATGAAACGTCAGAAGCTAGGTGCACGGTTCCAATTGGTCGTTTCCTATGGTGAAGAGCCGGCAAGAAACTCCACGGTTACTCTTTTAAAAATAGATAGACATCCACTAATATAGGAAGAAATATCTTTCATAATTATATAATATAACTGAATTGATATTATAGATATCTCTGGCAGCTCAACAAAGCACTTAAAACAATCAATTAACACGCCATAACACTGCGCACACCACAACGACAGCATATCGTTCACGCGATAATTATAATTGAAATTAAATTAATTCCACGGAAACATTTTCCGATAATCTCGCGTTGAACCATAAAACGATTTTAAAGCGCAATTTTGGCTCAATTCATTTGCAACGAGTGTTCAGTAAAGTTCAATGTTGTATGAATGACTACGTCGACAACTCGACATGGTGTATAAAGAGGTATGGTGGTTCACAAAGAGGAATTTCTCTCGGTTCACATTAGCAGCGGTTTCCTGGAGCATCGAATAAATGCGGGCAATTTGCGAGAACGTTTATCACCTAAAGAAAAGTTCTGGCGACGTCTGTAACTGCCGTAATTCTGCGCCGAAATTCGAGGGTTAATCACGCTGGCCATACATCAACGCTTTATTTAATACGTGCAACTTTGTTTGGGACTTAGTTCACACCCGTCTGCAGGCTATTGTGTGATGTTTTTGTAGCCGCTAGATATTATTTTGCGATCGCCATTGTTTGGAATAAATTATGGCCACCAAGCACACATACATTTGAAATTTGGAGCGGTCTGTTAAAATATTTTGTATTGGATATCGTTTCATCATGCATGTTTTGATGTATAGTCCTCAATTATGGTTTGAACCCTCGAACATTTATGTAGCGCTACTGTCATCATACGTCACTGTTGGACGGACATACGAGCAAAGTGGATTCGCAAAATATCACAGATATATTAAAATGAGGCTATGAGGTCGGGAAAAATGTTAAGATAACCAAAACGACCTATCTCCGCTTGTTTGTTACAAACCATACTTTACCTACACCGCATCTAAAACATTAACTAAGTAACAAGTCCGGTTTTAAGTTCCACACTAACTTGACGAACTCTAAATTTAGCTTTAAATTCAAGAAACAGAGCACTTAAGTTGCTTAGTCCCCAGTACTATGTTGCGGCTGGTTGGGTTAAGTGTCCCAGGGTTAACTTGGGCTGCAAGTTTGAAAGGTGATTAAACAAGAAGCATCAACATGTTTGTTGGTAAACTGTGTACATCAGTCGTTTTTATTACGTACCGAGTGGACGTCGAGCGGTCAAAGTGCTGCTATCTACTGCGTGAGACTGTGTCAAACTTTATGTACGGATCTGTCTCTCAGTATACATAGATAGTTTTAGTAGAATGAAGCAGATGTTTTTGGAGGTAACTGTAGGCAAGTAATGAAATAGCAGAGATAATTTAATAATATTACCATATATATCGTGTAACTGAATATGTATCATGAAAGTAGTTTGTCAGAATCGTTTAGTGAATCCATTTCTGACATTTTTTTAAGTAGGTAATTTTTTACTGCAAAAATAATTAAAATTACATAAAGCACAGCCGCATTTCCGCTGTGCAGTCAAAACAAACCAAAATGGACGAAGTACCTACTACGCACCCTACTACGCACCCTGCGTACCCTTACACGTGTGCAACTGTGTGCGTGTGTAGATTTGTAATGTGACCACATTTTTCTCCCAGAATCAGTATAAGCAATTTAATAGATAAACAATGTTGTTAGCGTAAAAGTACAACATTCAGTGTATTTATTGTGATTATAATATAATATTGTAATTCTAGGGTGTTAGGTGGTATGCGTTAATTCCAGGACATGTTGTAGATATCCGCATACCAACTTAGCCAGGGTCACGATTTGCGAGACTGGTTAAGAACACTCTCATTTCAGGATTTAAGTTTATCTAGAGCGAACATGGGTGTACCACACGTACACCTCTGCCCAACCCTTCGCGGAAACAAAGCGTGATTATATTATATTATGTTAGAGCGAACATAATATTTTGGTTTTCGTTGAAATGCAGACCTTGTTGAAATGCGGGATTACTCATATTCTTCTGCAGGTTCTGCAGCCCATGGTTTGACCTAAATTATTAACAAGGACAGACATTGTATTATTTTCACCCTCAAAATAAATAACACTCACACTTGGCCTAAACGTGAGTTGTGCCTACTATTGGTATGGAAATAAGAAGTCCGTTCCTTACCAGCCGGGTTATCTTATCGTAAAAATATAGGTGAAGTGTCAATGTCAATCCCTGGCATGACGTGGAATGACAGCTTCACCTAAGTTTTCACGGTGAGATTTTCACAGACTATATTGGCTGAATGCTCAAATACTAAATGATAAATGATTTTTATTTCTGTAAATAGGTTTGTACAAACACTTTTATACGTCAATCATATTTTTAAAATAAAGCTTAATGAGGTCGGCGATTCCTATCTGACTACTCTGAGAAGAAAGGCCGAAACAAACTCAGAGGTCAGTCACAGTCTCTTTTTAAGGCCAGACATAATCTTGGTCAGATCATGTGAAGGCCATTTAGATTGGTGTCTGAAATGGTACTGTTTAGTATTATCTTAACCTGTATGTCAAAACGTCAAACAAATGGTTTTCTGACAGCTGCCGACGGAACGGAATGTTGCCATTTTAAATATTTGTTTCCATCTTATTATAATCTCACTATATGCTGCACCGGTCGACATCATCGCGTCAACGCCGGCTATCGCTGAAAACCAGCGCTGGGGCTCGGACTCACATAGGGTCGCAGCATTATGCTGAGCGATGGCCGCTTTGCGTGGATGTGACGCATTTTTTCCACAACATGTTCCTTTTTGTATTTGTGTTCCTTCTTTGCGTCATGTTTACCGCAAATAAACGTTTTTTTTTTCTTTCTTTTCTGCAATAGAGTAGAAAACCTGCCATTATTTATGGACGATACTGTGCACAGCCACAAGATTCTATAACATTTCTCATTACCCTGTTATCTCAATAAATCGGGTAAATCGGGTTATAACTTAATTTAAAGCAACTATAATGGATGTTTATTACGTATTAATAATGTTAGAGAAATTCCTTTGTGTTTAATCACCGTAGAGTCAACATCTCTGATATTGAATTTGTAGAGAAACGATATTGTAATATGAACTGTTAACTATAAATATTTCAAGACGCTTCCAATCGACATAATCTATGAAATGAGGATTATAATAAAGATCATGCTTTTCTGATTGATTTCAAAGATCCACTATATTTATTGCGGAGTTAAATAGTGATGAAAACGTTTTTTTCAAACCGTTACGAGATTTATCAAAATCTGAATATATGACATAATTGAGATTAGGTTTCTCACAGCGTGCTGGCAATATAAAAGATTTTAGTTTTCCTCACGATTTTCTTTCCATCGTAAATCAACTGTGTCTTAGATATTCTTGGAAGCTATATTATGATATTGAGAAAGTCACATTGGTACGTGAAATGATTCCGCAAAGAAGAGGCTGTCTGCAAACCTTCGGGCCACCAGGATTCTCAAAGACATCTATTAAATTAAATATTCACTGAAATATTTCCAGAGCAATCCAATTACTTTTAACCTATAATCATAATTCTCCAGTCCACACTGTATAGATTGCTGACGCCTACGAAAAATTCAATAAATCTTTGATTGCCAAAATAGCGATAATGGTTCACGGGAAAGATGAAATTCATTATTTTGAAATGCTGTGTGCTAATTCAACACCTTATCCTCGAACACAATTACAGACGAGAAATATCGAAAAAATAACCAATATTGATTGAAAAAACTGTCAAGTATTAGAAGTCAAAAAACTGTTTCTCAATAAAATTATCATAAGAGAAAAAGTGTTCGTAACCTACACACTACCTACCTAAACTTCAGTGCTTTGAGACTGATCCAAGGTACCGATATGGAGCTTAAATCGACAGTGGAAGTATTTATGACCGAGTTACAAAGTACACCCTGACGTCTCGCTGACACAGCGTTCATCTTGGCGCAGCTAGAAAATTTACAATATTTCCTCTGGAAAATCAATTTTCGCCGATATAGTGTTACCCGTGAGCTCCTGTCTTTTCATCTGTGAAAAAAGGCACGTATTATGTACGTTGAACGGCTTCTAAAAGAATAATAGCCTCATAAGATAGGTGATCGTGATCACACGACGTAACGTACGCCTAAACGTAAACAAGCCGTGTTAACGACAGGTAAAAAAAAAACATACCTGTCCAATCGTTATACCAAACGTTCATCTTCGTGTTAATTTGCAGAGATCAAAATTTTTTGATTACCAAAGGGATTTTGATTACGGTTGGACATTCGCAATTATAGGCCCGGTTCTGTAAAGCTCAATAATTATGATGACGTCACTCGTTGCGCGATCCCTTTACGAGCGGATTCGACCGGGTCCTCATTTGCGTTATAAAATACAGAGATTTATGTGGTGCTATTATTTGGCAATACATTTTTAGGCGTCGAATCGTTTTGCGGCGGATACCGTGCACCGATATTTCAACAATAAATCATCCGTGGTTTGAGTTTGATGGTATTTGAAAAGGGACGTAAAGATATAAAATCAGTCGTATACAAGTTCTTTCAGATGAAAAAATGGAAGTCAATACGGGCGTGGATTTACGTTGAGCGTAAATATTGATACAAAGTTTGGTTTGCGACAGGCGACTACAAGTTTTGTTATCTGATTAGTTGACTATTAGTTGTGACATCGCCTACATTGTCATGTTTTCGGACAAGTTTCGTTAGTTTTATTGACACTCATCTGTTGTAATTCAGCTTATACTCGTATTGTTAGTGTGATAAAGTAAATTTGTTTCGTTGCTAATCTTGACCTATATATAGGTCAAGATTAGCAAATGTTCAGTAGTAGTGTTTCAGGATAATTAAAATATGTTTTTGTCAACACTTTTGAAAACACTTTTGTCACCGTATATACACAGACACACCTCTGTAAATATAACAAACCGTTTATTTACATAACCAAATTACAAGATGATTATTAACATTAACTTAATTAAATTAAAACTGAGTTAAACCTAAAAAAGGCTCTAGTTTATTTTGACAATTAAAGATAGTCACCAATGTTGCGTTTATAAGTTTTAATAACACACACTCCCTGAATTTGTTCCGCTACAGTTAAAGAAAAATAGGCACCTAATTTATTCTCAAAATGTTGTATAAAGTAAAAATTAAACAGTGAATAAAGTATTTGTAATCTTTGTTCTAGTTTTGTCTGATTGAAATAGAATTTGACTACAGCTTAGTTTTAGAATTTAGTACCAGTACTTAACATCGTAAAAACATCAAAAATACACGCATATTTATAGCTTATACTATAGCACCATTCATTATCAAATTCTACGTCGTCCTAACGATGGGAAAATTTTAATCACAAGGACGGCGAGATTACCGCTGGGTCTAACGCATTTAAAGTTCGACCCCTGAATATTATATTAGATCAAAGGGTCCAAATTAAATTCGTGCCCTCACTATTGATAGCATAGGTCTTCTTTATGAATATTATGTATGCATAAATTCGATTATACCGGCTTTGATGTACTTATGCACAATTTTGTTACGTGAACTCTGTTTGGTATCCCGATGTTTGATCTTTGGTCTTGTTATGGATCAGCTTTTGTAACTTTGGATTTGGTAACGAAAGCTTGAAAGGTTCTTACAGTTTAATATTAGTAAAAGGTTTCCAAAGATGTTACTGCTGTAGGTAGGTATTTCATATACGTATATTACCTACATATATCAATCGATACCAGTCTGTACATTTCTTATAACCAATATTATCGCATCAAACGCTCGTTTGTCAGCACCGCAAAATTCCTAACTATGCAGGCCAAATAAAATTAACTAGAGAAACTCCGTAGACCTGATGGGCATCAATATCTGAACACGAAAAGGTAAAAATGAAAAAGGCTAGATGATATTTTTTTGGGTCAACGACCGCTGTTAGTGTTGTTAGTGGAAGTATGAGTTCAGAAAATTTTATTTTATCGTGTTGAGTTATCGATACCCATCACGTCTGTAAAATTTATATAAAAAAACCTTTTGTTTAAACTGATATTTCAAGTGAGACACAAGCGGCGGTCGATAATCCAAAAAAAAAAAAACTCATCCAATTTTTTATTTTTTTATTTTATCATGTTTAAATATCGATCGATACCCATCATGTCCGCGGAGATTCGCTATCTAATTTATTTTTATACTTCTTGAACTAGCGTGACCTCTTTTATTTACCAATGAACTTGCTAAGGTAATTTTGGCACTGACTTACGGAAAGAAAAAATGGAGGGAAAACCTAGCGTTACTGGGCTCAAATGGTTATTATTACATCGAGCAAGCGAAAGCCGTTGGTCCCTTCGTCGTTACGGGTACTCAGAAGCCCGAAAGTCTGACAACCAGTCTTACTAAGGGGTATCGTGTTACCCAGTAACTGGGTTGTGGAGGTCAGATAGGCAGTCGCTCCATGTAAAATACTGGTATTCAGCTGCATCCAACCGAATGCATCTAACCAGACTGGAAGCCGAACCCAACGTAGTTGGGAAAAGGCTAGGCAGATGATGATGACATCGAGCAAGCGTAGTGAAAAATGCTCATCATTCAATATTTTAACACTGCGCCCCGCGGTTTCACCATTATAAGTCTCGATCTCGTGGGCTTATCGGGATAAAAAGTAACCTAACCTAATCTTGCCTAACCTAGGCTATGAAAAAAAAAAAAAAAAAAATTCCATCCAAATCCGTTTTAGCGTAAAAGCGGAACAAACAAACATACAAAAAAATAAATCGTTTCCCTTTATAGTATTATTATAGTTTCGAAAAGTTCAGCGAAACTATAACAAATTTAATTCATTATTAATTTTGACACCAGTCTAAATTCCTTACAATCGAGAATTTTTAGGGTTCCGTAGTAAACAAGGAACCCTTATAGTTTTGCCGTCTGTCTTTCTGTCTGTCCCCGTTGTAGCTCAGAGACGCTTAGTACTAGAAATCTGTAATTTGACATAGGTATACCTACATATTAATCACGCCGACAAAGTTCTAAAATAAAATCTTGAAAAAAAAAGACCGTGGCATATTATCGGAGAACATGTATACAATTGTTTTTGGGATAAATTCATCCCATCTTCCCAACTTCGGAACCCTTCATTGTGCGTGGTTCGACACGCACTCGGCCGGTTTTTATTTATTTAATTCGTGGATACGGTCTAGACATTGTTTACTATAGTCATTATTTAGGCTGAGCAGACGCAAAAATCCCTTGTTACCGAGAAATCTGTTCGTTATTTATAGTTCACAATTATATGTATTTCCCAAGAAGGTCGGTGGTGGATCTGTGAAGTCAGTGATAAATAAAGCCTCGTTCCAAATGCTCAATAGGCCCTCTAAGGCCATATTATTTTGCGCCAGCTTTACTGAACCATGATACGATCCCAACGGTTGCAATTTCACGTCTGGGATGTTCCTTTTCTCTTTTTGTTTGTAATGTAAATTTTCCTCATTCTGTTGAGAACTCTCAGAATCTCTCCTTTTGTATCGATACAATGTCAGATAACAAGAGATTTAATGAAGACGACTGGTTGCCATATTATAACCGTGGCGAATTTCAATTCGTCTGTTTTATGCTGAATTAGATAACACACATTGAGCTGATAATATTTGTTTTTGTGATTAACGTTTCTTTTGTGAGGCGACTTTTATACTTTCAATCAACGTTTGCTAGATCAAGTGTATCTGTGAGACCAAATCGATTAGGTGTGAAACTGTTCGGAACATTGATCAGATATTACATACCTGCCTATGACCATAGCCTATTGTATTGTTACATTAAGATCGTTTAGAAATACAACAAT
This sequence comes from Atethmia centrago, assembly GCA_905333075.3. Classification (NCBI taxonomy): domain Eukaryota; kingdom Metazoa; phylum Arthropoda; class Insecta; order Lepidoptera; family Noctuidae; genus Atethmia; species Atethmia centrago. The sequence continues at coordinate 20,609,075 of HG995373.1, read as the reverse complement.
ACAGCACAAAAGATATGAATTGTAAAATATTACGAGTATTGTTTTTTATCACTGCGTTTATTAATATTGTTCGGTTATTTAATTTTGTAGCCGCCGAAGAGAAAAGTATTACACCGTTACCGGCATTATTAAATCAGATGCGATTATTTGAACGGTTCAAAAATAACTATAACAGAGTGTATCCTGATCAGAAAACTGAACAATATGGCTTTCATAATTTTGTTAACAATTTGGATGATGTAAATAAGCTAAATAAGGAACATCCTAGCCAAGTCATTGCTTACCAGCTGAACCGATATGCAGATCTGAATCCTGAAGATATAGAAGTACATTTTGGAATACAAATAAAACCATGTAAGCAGTTTTTTATTCGATTTTATATCTTTATTATTATTTGTTTTCGAGCCATTAAAGATACGCGTCAACTGGTAAACTGGTTCCGAGTTTGGTAAATAGTTTTCTTGGTACCCTTTTTTTTTGGGTGGGAAATCATCACATAACTTCTCCCACTCTGGGCGGAGCGGAAGGGTCTGTCAGACTCTTACTGATTAAAACCCACCCATGTCCCTTCCGTTGCCTGTGTTTCCAGGGGCTTCGGTAACCCTTTTGTACCTTCCCGCGACCCCGGCAGGAATCGGCCCTAGTGGATCCCTACACTTGTGCTGACGACATCTCTTTGAGGCGCGCGTGGAACACAACGCGCCGTCGATCCAGGCCTGGTCCTTACCGGACGATGAGCTACCCATTGCTCACCGTCCGCAAGCCCGCGCCTACGGTGATCAGAAATCCGTCCGGGATTCCGGACGCCCAGGGCGTCTCCTGCGGCGGCTAGGGACATGAGGGCGCGAAATTAGCCTTTCCTTCAACCATCCCGCCTCCTCCTTCGCGAGCATTACTGCTTCACAGAAGGAGGTGACGGCTGCCCTCTCGCTCCGTACCATGGCCTGAACCAGGGCCAGACGCGGGAGATCTCTGCCACCGATCTCCTCCACGAAGACACGGCGGTGCTCTGCCCAAACCGGGCAGACCTCCACCGTATGCGCCACCGTGTCCTTCGGGCGATCCACACAGTGGTGAAACCCGGGCGTTTCCTCCCGCTTTATCCGACACAAGAACCACCCGAAGCTTTTCTTGGTACCCTTAGTGCGTGAGTCCGACTCGCACATCTCCGGTTTATTTTTGTTTTGCTACGATTGTTCTATTACTTAATCATGGGTTTCATATTTCTTTAGACAACAAACCTCAAACTTAAATCATACATAATATAATCTATCCCAAACTTCAGATGATAACATGGAGCATGGAAACAAAGAAGCAATAAAGAGAGAACAAAATCATAAATTTCTTGAAGACATGCATCTTTACGATCTAGAAGAAGTTGACGATTTGTATAAAAACTGGACAAAAAACTGGGGAAAAGCAAATTTCACCAAAAAACATGACAAAATTGCCCATTATTATAGGTTTGTTAAAACCGTAGTTGAAACAAATAGCAAGAAATTTGCGGGCCAAGATGTATCGCTTGGTAAAGATGCCGATGTAATTCGAGAACCCAATCAATATTTTTATGGATAATAAAAATAAAAAAAGTTTTATTTTAAACCTTACGAATGTGTTCTTCCAAAAGTTTTAAATTATGGGTAACTGATTGTATTTGTGATACAATTACACATTACTTTGACACTGACCAGCTTGTCGGTGGTTATGTGATATAGTCCAAGTAATATGTTCCATTGCATATTTAATGAACAGAGACTATATCCGGTCTAGCAAGAAATCGTCGAATATGAAAGCTTCTAAAAAAAATAAAATCAAGGAAAACGTTATTAAATTACATAAAAGCCCCCTAGTACCACAAAGCACTATCATCTTCAAAAGATTGACACAAAAAGACTGATGTACACTGAAAAATCATGCTGAGTGGAAGCCTTCTTGTCACAGTCACGTGCAGCTGTGTGTGTTTTGTGATTAATGTGATTATATGTAGATCTATTTTGTTTTATTTTTTGTTTATCTACTCCAGATCTTTTTGTATGCATGTGTTTCTGTGATAAATAAACTTATTTAACTTTCTTTTAAATTCGTTTAGCGCTAAACGCATTTAGTGATTTGTGGTGTAAGCGGGCAGACTAAAGATAAGATTTCTGTTACCTGTATGTAGGTGAATCACAGTAGTGTAAGCTCTATTTTTAGCAACATAGCTGTAAGAATAATTTATGTGAGGCCCCTCTTGGTGTACACTGTTTAAAGATTCGTTTCTTACTTTTAGAGCCACTTGCAGCAAAATGATACAAATCTCGGTTTAATTAAATCTCGATTTTGCCTTAAACTCGACTTAACTTAAATTTTATCAAGCATGTCTTGCACAGTCACATTTCACATTCGATTTCACTAAACTGAGATTAAGTCAATAACCCATTCGCCATTCATTCTTTGCCTTCCGTTTTATAATAAAAAATAATGGCTGCTCATTTCTGCGTATAGAGAAAAAAGAACTTGATCTGTCTATAACTTCAATGTAAGTCAGTGTTGGTTGTAGTCTCGTGTTATTTTTTACTTTTGTTTAGCGTCAATCATAATATACGAGTTTAAAACATAAATTACAAACATCAACCAAAAAATGAAAGCTAAAAAAATCACTCTAATGAAAAAATGGCCACCAAAAGTAAGATATTTAGTTTGATTCCATATTTCCTTATTTAATGTAGAATGATAAATAATTATTAATAATTTACCGCCCTCCGCCAACGCCCGGTGTCCTTACTGCGCGCAGGATGAGTGGAAGAGATCTCCCGCTCCCTTATCGCAGCCTCCTGCTGCGACATGACTGTTTCGCAGAAGGATACCACCGCGTCCCAGGACTCCTCGCTGCCATCCATGGAGTCGACCACGGCTGGTAGTGACAGGTCACTGCCTACTCCTGAGATGAGGGCACGGCGCGGCTCCTCCCAAATATGATCCAGCCTGCCCCAACTTGCTGCTCTTCCCCAGCGACGCCCTAAGCCAAGGTTCGTACCCACAGGGGGTGCCCTTAGCGTGCAGTCACTTAGTAATATATAATATAAGTAATATTAGAAATTCAACCCTGACTGGAGGCTTTGGGTTAGCATAAGGCAGCCACAGGATTTACCGGTTAAGTAGTCACGCCCACTCAAGGTCAACTAAGAGATCCTTAAAAAAAAAACCGGGCAAGTGCGAGTTGAACTCGCGTGGTGAGGGTTCCGTACAATTAGTATGTTATCTACCATGTTTGTTATCTCAAGATAATTTATCCCAAGAACAAACTTAACGTTGTAGTTTAAAAACATGTTCTCCCATACATTTTAGTGCAAATGTAAGTTTGTACGCACAATATTGAGAGATGTTCCATGTTATTTTAACACCATAGACTTCTTATAGGTTTTCCTGTAATGTATGAGTAAAAAACAAATTTTTGTATTTTTTCAAAATTTTCGGCCCAGTAGTTTCGGAAATAAGGGGCGCAATAGTTAATTTTCATCTATTTTCTTAAACAACTTAAAACTGTGTATTTTAAAATTATAAAAAAATATATATTTGAGAATCTCACAGGAAGCCCTTTTATTTGATATGTCACACGCCACGGGTTGGCTTTGACATTGACATTGGCTGTGACAGACGGGCAGACAGACGAGTGATCCTATAAGGATTTCGTTTTTTTTTATTTGAGGTACGGAACCTTAAAAGTACTACAACACAGTCGTCAGATAGTGCGCGGGCTTGCGGACGGTGAGCAATGAGTAGCTTACCGTCCGGTAAGGACCAGGCCCGGGTCGACGGCGCATCGTATTCCACGCGCGCCTCAAAGAGATGTCGTCAGCACATATGTAGGGGTCCACTAGGGCCGATGCCTGCCGGGGTCGCGGGAAGGTACTAATGGGTCACCGAGGCCCCCGCAACACAGGCAACAGGAAGGTATATGGGTGGGTTTTAGTCAGTAATAGTCTGACACACCCTCCCGCTCCGCCCAGAGCGGGAGAAGTTATTTGATGATTTCCCACCCAAAAAAAAAAGTCGTCAGATAGTCTCAAGTGAAGCCACAAACGTCCGCTATCCATTGCTTCCCAGTCGCACCGCATTTTCTAAATAGTCTAGAAATCAGTCAACTTCGTGGGACACTCAGCCAATTTTACGAAAATTAAAAAAAAAATGTTCTTTAAGTAAATATTTTTTTATTAAAACAAAGTTTCATGCATCTGAACCAGTTTTCGAAACTCTTTTTCCAGTCCGCCGCTGATACCTCATTTACAGCCTGCTCGAACGCTGACAGCGCATCTTCCGGCGACGAAAATTGTATCCCTTTGAGCTGATTTTTTATTTTCGGGAATAAAAAAAAGTCACACGGTGCTAGATCAGGGCTGTAAGGAAGGTGACTCAGGAGTTTGTCCAGGCGCGCGTGCTGTCCAGGAAGTCCCTTGTTTTGAGCGCGGTGTGCGAAGTCGCGTTGTTGTGGTAAAGCCCGCGGAGACCTGTGTTTGGTCGCTTGTTGGTTACAACAGAGAACACTTCTGCCAAGGTGTTGGTAGTATACCATTCAGCGTTAATGCTTCTTTGGTTCCGTAAAGGAATTGACATCAAGTAGCCAGTCAAATTGAAAAGGCTCGAGATCAAAATCTTCCCCCCGCTTCAAGATCGCTTCACTTTGGTAGGCGTTGATTCGTTTTGAAACACCCAAACCGTGGACTGGCGCTTCGTTTCTGGATCGTATTAATAAATCCAAGACTCATCACCTATAATGATGTCGTAAACACGCTGAGACGAGCCTGCTTCAAATTTATTTATCATATCATGGCACCATTCCACCCGGGCCTGCTTCTGAGCCTCGGTGAGTTTGTGCGTCACCCAGCCTGAAACTATCCTCCTCACACGAAGATGCACGTGTAGAATTTCGTGAAGGCTTCCCGATCCAACCTGCAGTATGTGCTGTATCTCTTGATACGTAACTCGCCTATTGTCATAGATAAAATTGTTCACTACGAGCACGTTTTCTTCCGTAACAGCCGTCAAAGGGCGACCTCTTCTTCATCCCCCAAAGTTAGTCGACTGCGCTTGAATTCGTTATACCAACGATACACGATTGCCTTAGAAAAGCCTTCATCCATGAATGCCATTTGAAGTCTATCGTACCATTCGTCCGGTTTCAGGCGATACTTGAAATCGTAAAACATCAAAGCGCGAAAATGTTCCCGGCGCAGATCCATTTTTTGATGAGACACGATAATTAGCTCGCAAACATTGTGGAGGGAAACTTTGAAATTGGAACGTACCTATTTTTACTTACAAATAATTATATTTTCAAAATAGATTATAACTGGCCAGTCTCTAATACATAAAAACTTTTTTCGCAGTACTTTCTGAGTGGCTTAGTATAAAGATTGTTAGTCAGGATTAAATAAGGCGAACTGTTCTGACTGTATCTTTGACTATGTGCTATGTATAAACTATGTAGATTGTATTTTTGCCTGTGTACTGTCTATAACTGTGATATCGTCTAATATAAAGTGTTATTTCTGCGTAACAAGTGGTTTTTATTCCACTCCTTCGTCAAGGGTACCTACACCATCACCCCCGCCTACATCACGTGACTCCCGTGTATTCAACACTGTACCTATGACTATTCATGCATTTATCTAGCTTTAGTTCTAAATTAAACTCCACTCATCCCAACAATATATGTTAATAATAATAAACAAGATATGTTTGAAACTTTAAATCGTCCAACTACTGTAGCGTAGTATATAGCATAACAGCACATTTCGCTTTAAGCTGTCTGAAATGGAAGCAAGGAAGTAACATACGATATGTCTACCCCTATTTTCTCAGTCCGCGGATTTAAAGGAGTATGCTACTGAACACGGGTACGGTTCTGCGGAATTTTTAGAGAAACGACGCCGCGCCGCGATTCAACAAAGATTATATTGTTCTGTGTTTTTCTTGCAATTTGTTACTTTAAGTGTTGAGGAGCTCGTGGCTAAATAATAACTTCCGCACGGGTCGATTGAAGGTTAAGCTACGCTTGCCGCGGTCGGTTCGTGGATGGGTGACCATCCATAACATATCGAGACTCCTCCGTGCCTCGGAAAGTACGTTAAGCCGTTTGTCCCGGCTGTTATATGTACATCTTTGACAGCCGTGACGAAAGTTGACAGTCTTACCAAGGGGTATCGTATTACCCAGTCACTGGGTTGTGGAGGGCAGATAGTCAGTCGCTCCATCTAAAATACTGCGGTGGGCGTTGCGAAAACAAACCACATATTCGGTTAGACTAGAAGCCGACCCCAACATACATAGTTGGGAAAAGGCTAGGCAGATTGTTTTGTTACTTTAAGTGTTAGTGGGAAGACTAATGTTTCAATTGTATGTTGAGTCAATGTTGCTGCTAACTTTACTTGTATCATTATTAAAGTTAAGTTAATGAAGCGAACAAGGGGTTCGGTTAGAGCGTGGCAGGTGAAAGGGGTCAGTTGAAGAAAACTCGACTCAACTAGTCGCAATCCTTAGTAGCAACGTGAACAATTCTGTTCAGTAATAAATAAATAAAAAAAGATTTATTCCAGAAACTTGTACAACTTTTACAATAAATCTTACATAGAGACCTCCTTTTAAATAAAAGATACACCTGTGCTTGGAGATCCCGTTAATCAATGACAAATTATGAAATGGTAAAAGTGGTGAACAAAAAGAAAATAGAATTTAAAATAATTTAATATAATTTTTTATGTGTTTAATATATATTTTTTAAATAATTTAATTTTCAAAACTTATTTAGTAATAATTACGATACAATCATTTGTAACTCTCTTATTTTAACTAGAATGATCGTGTAGGGGCTAGTGACCCATTGTAAAATTTCAACATTTATATTTGTAATTTTTATGGTATACATAATAATGTATACCATAAAAACATACGACATAATAATGTACACCATAAAAATTACAAATATAAACGTAAAATAATGTAATGTAGAATAGAATGGAATATAATAGAATAATAATCTACTCTACTATTCTAGTCGTCATATATAGCACAAGACATTATTGTTGCATGTATGATATTCTCGTAACTGGGGAACTACTCTCTAAGTCTGTCAACGAAGTTACGGTCTCGTCCGAAAGTAGTTGATCCGTCAAATCATATCGCAAATGAAATTTTTCGAACGGGCACAAACACATTGCTAGTAGGGAAAACTGTCAAATCGTGTTGTCATTCATTCTCAGTTCGGGCTTCGATGTAATCTGATGTCCGTAGATGATTTAGTGCTTAGGGAATAGGCCCCCCTATAACGAGTTTTTTCCGTGTGTGCTAATATATGTTTCGTTAATTAGCATATGATAAGCAGTTGGTATAATATTATCAGTTACATAAAATACGTAGACAAAACAATTAACCAGAATGAAATGGCTAAAACAAGCCAATAACAAAATAATTCGATAACAATAACATTTTAAATTAATTTGGTGGTTTTCCCACCACCGCTTATCGTCCGATATGCAACTTTTTATTATTAGTTGGGTACTTACATAACCAATTTATTGCAATCCCACTATCGCTGTGTAATCGCAGACCACAACAGTGGTTCGCAAAAGACGTTAAAAACGGTTTTCTAGGTATTGAAGCTAGGGCCAAAGCATTAAGGGATTTAGTGACGTTAAAATCGCATAAAAGTGACATTAAATTTTTAAGTGTCGGGATGCTGTAAAACCCAGTCTAGGTCAACGTCTGGTTGGTGAAATCTGTAACGTAAAACCGTGAAATAAAATACGAAGAGTAACATCAGTTAACTTTTACATTATAGGGAGTAAGTACCTAGACCCTACATTATCTACATAGGTACCTATTGTGGTACATCTTTGGCGTTCGAATGACATTGATAGGGGGCGCTGTTGGTACATAATCAGCCTATAATGTTCCCACTGCTGGGACACAGGCCTCGTCTCTGTGAGAGGGAGTGGGCCGTAATCCACCACGCGAGCCCAGAGCAGGTTGGTGAATGACACATGTCTTAGAATTTTTGGTTCTAGGACACGCCGGTTTCCTCACGATGTTTTCATTCACCGTTTTGAGAGCAGTGGTGATAAAATAATTTACACAAAGTAAAGCGCCTGTCTGGGTTCGAACCTACGATCTACAACTCATAAGTCGCGGCCGTTACCACTGGGCCACCACTGCTCTGTTGTTGGTACACATTCGTGATATTGTCACAAAAATCGTGTTGAAAAACCAAGATGGCGGTGTTAGTTCCGATTTTGGCCACGCGCCAAAACCGGGTACCGTTGTACCCATAGAAATATAAGAACAATTCTTTCTTAATTTATGGTTGTACCTTAAATCAAAATCCTAATCCTAACTAATATTATAAATGTGAAAGTAAGTTTGTTTGTTTGTTACGCTTTCACGCTAAAACGACTGAACGGATTTGGATGAAATTTTACACATAGGTATACTATTACGTAGGTTAGGACATAGCATACTTTTTATTTCGATATTCCCACGGGATGGAGACTTATGCGAGAGAAACCGCAGGGTGCAGCTAGTAGAAATATAAAAACAATTGCTTCCTTTATCTATGGTTGTACCCTATATCAAAATCCTAACTAATATTTTAAATGTGAAAGTGAGTTTCATTATTTGTTTATTTGTTCCACTTTCACGATAAAACGGCTGAACGGATTTGGATGAAATTTAGCACATGGGTAGACCATGACCTAGATTAGGACATAGGATACTGTATATCCCAATATTACCACGGAATCGAGACTTATGCGGGTGACACCGCGGGGCGCAGCTAGTAATATTATAAATGTGAAAGTAAGTTTGTTTGTTTGTTACGCCTTTACGCTAAAACGGCTGAACGGATTTGGATGAAACAATATGGTTAGACCCTGATCTAGATTAGGACATAGGATACTTTTATCCAGGTAGTACGTTCCCTTGGGATATTTTCCGAAGCCACGGGCTACAGCTAGTACCAAATACTCGTATTCTTGCGCCCATGTGATGACTTTTTGCTGTTGTCAGTAATGAAATGGCTATATTGACAAATCCAAGACTACTTTCAGTTGGTTGATAAATAACATTCAAAAGTCGGAGCAAATCTGAGCATGGTATTAGCGTAGTACCTAAGTATTGTATTGAATTGTCATCTTTCACGAAAGTATCAAGAACATATTGTACACAAACTGAAAGAAGTCACGCCTCTTGTGGACATTTAGAATTCTGCAGTCCCAGTAAATAAACAAGGCGTGAATTCGGAGTGTGAAATGACGCGACGTGTAGATTTCAAAGCAAAAAATATGAAACAGTCGTTACAGTTAGGGAGGTGTATCCAGTGTTCTGCACGATAATAATGGAAAGGTTATGCCAAAAAATGTGTTCGGTACAGTCAGGGAAATTAATTGTGTACCAAATTGACACACTACGTCAATTCGCCGTGTTATAGTCATTTCATACAACTGTCGAGAATGGCATTTGTGACGACAATTTAAGTTGGTAGTCAATTTGATAAATAATTAATTTCCCTGACTTTTCAAAGAACAGCAGAAGCAAACAAAGTGAAAGTTCACGGAATTTAAAATTACCTATTTTGTAGGACTTCACTTCAGTATTGTATTATATTAAATAAATAAGCCATTTTCGTCTCCGTATTTTCCTTTTTCACCGTAGTATGACAATAATAAGTCCCCAATTTGATTTCGTTCGTTCGTATTAATTTTATTTCAACCCAACATTGTGTTATTGGCAAAAAAGGTTGCGGTAGTCAAATTATTTACACAAATTGAATTATATAGATAAACTAGCGACTCGCCACTGCTACGCAACTGCAATGGTGACATGTCAAAACATCGAGAAATCTGTGCTATACAAGCCGTGCGGTCGATGCGATTCGCCACCAGTAACTGATAAATTTGTACAAAAAAATTCGATATCCCTTCAGGGGTTGCGGTACTGCCGGGGTCGCGGGAAGGTACAAAAGGGTTACCGAGGCCCCTGGCAATACAGGCAACAGGAAGGAATACGGGTGGGTTTTAGTCAGTAAGAGTCTGACACACCCTCCCGCTCCGCCCAGAGCGGGAGAAGTTATTTGATGATTTCCCATCCAAAAAAAAGGCATAAGTTAAATATAAAATGGCTTTCAATGATGGTGTAAAACCGCAACAAAATCCTTTTCGCAGATAAGAACTTTGTTTTATACTATATTATGTAGAGTTAAGGATAAAGATGATTGATCTGCGGGATAATTGCGTAGCACACTTTCAGTAGCAACATATAACATCACGCTTGTATTCCCTGGAGGGTTAGGCAGAGGTGTACCTATAGTACACCCACATTTCGCCAGTTATGTTTAAGTCCCATGTAATAGGGGACGACCTATTGCCATCAACCGGGTACAAATTCAGACTACAGGCTGTTACTGAGAGGCTTGCGGACGGCGAGCAATGGGTAGCTCGCCGTCCAATAAGGACCAGGTCTGGGTCGACGGTGCGTTGTGTTCCACGAGCGCTTCTAAGAGATGTCAGCACTAGTGTAGGGGTCCGCTAGGGCCGATGCCTGCCGGGGTCGTGGGAAAGTCCGACAGCGATACCGTGGCCTCTGGTAACACAGGCAATGGAAGGAACACGGGTGGATTTTAGTCAGTAAGAGTCTGACACACCCACCCACTCCGCCCAGAACGGAAGAAGTTATTCGATAACTTCCCAACCAAAAAAAAAAAAGGCTCTTACTGAGAAATTCCAAATGGGAAAATCCAATAGTACTTCTGTCGGCCAGAAGTGCTATTGGATTTTTCCATCTCCCGGGAATTGAACGAGTAGCAATGGGTTTCATTTTGACAGTTCAACAACATTCATTGAGTTATTTATGTTGTTGAGCAGACAAATTTATCGAACTTACGAAGCAATGGATTAGCGATATACTTCAAAATCATTCAGTTTGTGATTAACAGTGTTTTACGCATCAAAGATACTGGTGGTATTGATCACAGAACTCCAAAAAGTATATAGCAAGGAGTTATGTTTGATCCTATTCAAGTGAGTGCTGGATTGAAAGCTTACACTGAGCGTTATTCTGCCACTACGGAATTTCTCTTGGGATGAATCTATGTCGAAATAGATGGCTTGAACAACGTACAAACGTCGTTACGTTTGCTAGTGTTTTGTTCAGTTCAGGCGAAATATCTAACGTTCGTGCTTTGGATTCTTATGGCTGCTGAAAACTGTATGTAAACGTTGGTTTTTGACTGCGATTCAAAAGGTAATGGTAGTTTGTCATTGATTTAAATGTCTTTTTGGTCACACGTTTGCAAGCGTAATGGCAAAAGTATTGTCAAAGTTTTAGGGAAGTGGGAAAACATGGTAGATGTTGTCTAGTCCGTTACGAGTAGTGTATGTACAATTTTTTATCTATAACATCTATTATTTATATATACTTTATTGTACCTACACCAGATTATACATCACAAAAAGAAAAAGAAATATACACTACAAAATTTACAATAGGCGGTCTTAATGCTTACTGCGATCTCTTCCAGGCAAACTTGGAATGGACAGTGATTTTCTTGACATAAAATGGGGTTGTCTTTGGTGCAAATAAACAGTATTTAAGTACAATATAGTACACTAGATACACAGGTATTTATATAGATATATATGTAATGGAAACATAGATTACATTCATACTATATAATCAACGAAAATAAATGAAAACTATAGATGAAGATTATTCAACATTATCATTTACAAATTAAAACATTTTATTAAGCATGAACAAGTTCTAAGCTGAAAATGACAGGTATGAAGTGGATTGAACGAATGTCAAACTAAAAGGCGAAACAGGGATTAGTGGAAGAAAATTTAGATCGCCTTTAATATCCTAAGGATACAACAACGACGTGGTAGTTTTATTTACCATTTGGAAACCATTCATAGTTGTGTAGGTACGAGCGCGACACTGAAAGTTTGTAGAACTGGCCACTTGTAAACGATATAATAAAAAAAAAACAGATCAAATCGTGGGAAAAAAGATGGTGGCCTCGTTCTTCGGAAGGACAGGTCATTACGCAACAATTATGCCACTTGTCTTGGAAAAAGTTCGGGAGAAACTACCTCGCAGTAGGATCCTCCTTCACCACGACAACGCCTCGTCGCACACCGCCAAGCAAACAATTGACTACTTGGCGACGTCAGACGTGGAATTACTGGGTCACTCGCCCTATAGCCCCGACCACGCACCTTGCTATTTTTATTTATTTCCGAAAATAGAAGAAAAACTTCGAGGAAAACGTTTTATGGACGCCGACGAAGCAGTGGCTGCGTTTCAAAATGCCGTTGAAGAGACCCCTAAGGACGAGTGGATAAAGTGCTTTTCTCAGTGGTTCCATCGGATGCAGCGATGTATTGATGTAAATGGACACTGTTTTGAAAATATATAATAAAACTAATAACTTGCTAGTTTGTTCAGTTTTTGATTTTCTAAGAACTTTCAGTGTCACCCTCGTACATCTATTTAGAGGCGAGGGTCGTGGCTAAGTAATAACAGTCTCACGGGTCGATCGAAGGTTAAGCTACGCTGGCTGCGGTCGGTTCGTGGAAGGGTGACCTTCCATTACATATTGAGACCCTTGCCTGCCTCGGAAAGCACGTTAAGTCCAACGTTGCTTACGGCAACGTTCCAGTTGCAATTCGTAGATCTTTGACAGTCATTACGGGTAGTCAGAAGCCCAAAAGTCTGACAACCAGTCTCACCAAGGGGTATCGTGTTACCCAGTAACTAGATTGTGGAGGACGGATCAGTCGGTCCATGTAAAGTACTGGTATTCAGCTGCATCCGATTAGACTGGAAGCGGACTCCAACATTTATTGGGAAAAGGCTAGGCAGGATTGAGGTACATCTACACGGAAATAAAGGATGCCTTAAATTAAGACAATATCCTTTTGGTCAAGACAAATATTGATTCATATATGGAGAAAACAATATATTCTTGAATGAAGTAAAGTTTGGCTTTACTTTTGTTGTCTTCTTCGAAGACATTATACTTAAATGAAAAATTATTAAATTTAATTTTAAGAATATTATTTCTAGAATATTATTTTAAGAATCTTATTTCTTAAATTAAGATTATTATAGTCTTGAATCAAAAATATTTGCTTAAGTCAAGAATAAAAACCAAGTATTTATTATTCTTAATTTGAGTAAACAGGTTTTCTTGGACTGAGTACATTTACTTACGTTAAGAAAATATTTACTTGGATTGAAACAATTTTTCTGAGAATATTGATATTCTTCACTGAAGAGATCCTTTTTTTCCGTGTATTTAGACTTTCTGTCAGTGCTCGTTTCTTCTTGGAATATGAAAAAAAAGGTGAGTTAATTCTACTTTTATTTAATATTACTCGTATTAATGTGAAGGTTTGGATGTTTGTTACTCAATTAGGCTAAAGCGGTTGCACGGATTTGGATAACATTTGGCACACATATAGACATTGGCGTGGGTAAGGATCTATGTCCTTACCTGGGTAAAACCTGTTTTTCATCCTAGAACGCAGACGAAGTCGCGCAGTGTGATATAAATTCAACTTTGATAGTTAAGAACGCGAGAAATAATTAAAGTTAGTTTTATCACGAAACAAACGAAATTCAATAAATAATTTAATAAACATTGGTTAAATAATGTTCATGACCCTAGGGCGAATCACTATCTAAAAGCAGTTTTAATTTGTAAACTGAAATAGATCATAATTTAATATTTCTACGCAACTACTTTGATACGAAGTTTACATTTAGTCAAAACGTAGTTAGAGAATGTGTTAAAGATTTTATCAGCATGTGAATGTTTTCATAGTATGAACTATAAACTATTTACTGCCATGAAAGCCACAGAAACACAAAAGCGTAAGGATCAATAATATAGAAATTTATGGCGTCATCTCCCCGTAGAAAAGCACTAAAACAGCCTCAAGTGGCACTGTTATCATATACGAGTTTTTCCAACTGAAGTGTGTCGAATAATTTGGTCGTATGTGTACGCACAGTGGGGGGCAATAAAACGACACAGTGCAAAGGAATGCCCGATTTCGATACGTCTAGTTAGGTACGGTTTAACCCAGGGTTTTGGGCTTTACCCGCTCGAATGACTTTTTTTCGCTCTCCATTTCAAAACAGCGAAGTGCGCTCTCCCGATAGTGTTTCCAAGAGGAATTTGGTAGATCTGGGATTTGCAAAGCGTTACATTTCTTTTAGTTGACATTTTCTTTTTGGGCTCAAAGTGCAAACATGGATGTGATAATTGATTCCTTTTTTCTACATTGATCTTTGTCAGGCTCAAAGATCAATGTATATTTTTTACAGGTTTTTCAGCTATGTATTATGGTAATAATGATATGACAGGAAAGAAAATAATTTAGCTTCAGGAAATAATAATTAGTTAATTTTGAATTATATTTACGCAGAAGTTTCTGCGTAAATATAATTCAAAATTCCTACACATTTTGGGAAACCTAAAATATATTTTCGTATAGGTAAGTTAATCATTATTTCGAACTTATGGTAGGTCCTGACTACCTATATAATTCAATTTACAAATTTTATGAAACGTACATCAGAACTTGAATCGAACCCAATAAATTCCGAAAGCTTCTTCGAACTGCCTCACGCATCCTTTGTAGGTATGGGATATAATTATGACAGTACGTGCACTTCAACCCCAACCCTTCGGAAACCTCTCGATAATATCATTAATTTGCGGAGTCTATGATACGCTCGAGTACCACCCCCTAGGCTGAGTATCTAACAAAATAGTATAGTCATCGTTATTTGATGTCGCTATCAACAAATTTTATCATCTTTATCGTGTTGCTATCTTCAAATTTTATCATCTTTATCGTATTGGTATTGGAGGGGCTTGTGGCCAAGTAATAACAGCCGCACGGGTCGATCGATCAGGTTAAGCTACGCTTGCTGCGGTTGGTCCGTGGATGGGTGACCATCTTTACATACCAAGACCCCTCCGTGCCTCGGAAAGCACGTTAAGCCGTTGGTCCCGGCTGTCATTTGTAGATATTTGACAGTTGTTACGGGTCGTCAGAAGCCCGAAAGTCTGACAACCAGTCGTACCAAGAGATATCGTATTACCCATTAACTGGGATATGGTGGTCAGATAGGCAGTCGCTCCATGTAAAATTCTGGTATTCAGCTGCATCCAGTTAGCCTGGAAATCGACCCCAACGAACTTGGGAAAAGGCTAGGCAGATGATGATCGTTTTGGTATCGACATATTTTGGATTGACTTCGTATGAGCGCCTTATGTAGCGCATTATATTGAAGTAAACTTGCCTTTTAACCGACTTCAAGAAGTAGGAGATTATCAATCCGACAGTAATAATTTGGTACTAAATGAAAAAAAAAAACAAGCGAATTCGATTTATATTACCTAATGTTAGAAGTAGCGCATGTGACATCATAACCAAAACCCAAGGTTCTGTACAGTCGTTGTTTTGCGCGGATGAATGTCGAAAAGCTCAAGGAGGATACATCTGTGGTCGATTGGGAGCCTAGATGGAAGCCGTTTCAGTTGATGAAAAAGTTGCCATCTTCAATGATGTTGTAGTAAAACTTTATAACATCCATGCTCCTGTTAAAAAAGTATAGTTGGATGGATGACAAGGGGGATACAGATGGCAATGCGACGTAGGAACCGCGCGTTCCGTAAATTTAAAAGGGATCGTGCTGATGAGAACTGGACCTTTTTCAAGGCTGCAAGGAATATATGCAATCAGATGATACGTAATGCTAAACGCCGCCATATTCTGGACACTACCAATTCTTCCTCTTCTGCCGATATTTGGAAATTTCTCGGAACTCTAGGTATCGGCAAACTACGATACTTAGACCTTCCTAGTTCAATTGACTTAGACGATCTAAACCGTCATTTCTCCACTGTGTCTGCCATGGATTGTCTAACCAAGCAACAAACGCTATCTGTAATATCTGGTCTAACGCGTCCTCGGATTAATCCTTTCAGTTTCATTCCAGTTGAACCGGGAGAGATCAGAAAGATCATTCTCTCAATAAAATCGAAAGCGGTGGGATGTGACAATATTACCCGTGGTATAATCATAATTATTCTGGATCATCTCTTACCCGCGATTACCCATATCATATTGAATGGAGAAAAACTGGAATTTATTACTCAAACGGTTTTCCTAGGATTCACGCTAGACGAGAAATTACAAGGGTCCTAATATATGTAACATCTCTTGCGGGGCGGCTAAGCTCGGCTGCTTACGCTGTTACAAAGATAAGACAGTTAACAGATGTAGGAACCGCGCGTTTGTTCTATCTTAGCTACTTTCACAGTATTATGTCGTATGGCAATTTTCTGTGGTATCGGGCTGCTGAAATTGAATCCATCTTTATTTTGCAAAAGAGAGCTGTCAGAGCCATTTATATCTACGTCTCGGCGAATCTCTTACGGAACTATTTAAACATATTAATATTATGATAGTACCCTTAGAATATAGAAAGAACCAGAAGCCGCGAACACGCCTAATACTGAAGCGTCAAAAACTACTCCTAAATAGAGTAGTTTGACGCGCAGCCGATCAGTTACTCTGTGAACGTCGTATCGCGTAACGTGTTTTACCGTGTGCGATTTTATTTAATTATGCCGTCTTGTGTCGTTCATACCTGTAAAAATGCAGCGGGGCTAAAAAATAAACAGGATGGGATCACATTTCACGTGTAAATAGCGCATTCAAATATCGTCTTATTTAATTACTGAATAAATTGTTCAGTTTGTTATTGTCATAGAGAATGATGCATCCATCTTGTTATTGTTGCCAATAAAAGAGTTTTGATTTTCCCTTCTTTTTATTACCTATTGAGGGCATTTATTCGTTGTAGTGTTAAATTAATAACAACTTAAAAAAAAAACCGACTTGAAAAAGAAAGTTTATCAATGCAACCCGTATGTATATAATATGATTTTGTTAGAATTGCATAACATTCATAATAGGTACTATGTTAGACTATTAGGATTTCTAGAGGTTCATTTGGTTTTCACAATTGGTCTTTTCATACATACATAATTTCATACACCCGCCCGGATGTATGAAATTATGTATGTATGAAAAGACCAATTGTGATTTTATTATTTATATTATCTTACCAATACTCTCAACGTTTACCCCAAAACGGGTTCCTAATGTCCGAGCTAGCAACATTACGCGGGTGGGAAGTGAGGCGAGCGCGGGACGCTTGTCTTGATTTTGGACACAGCGTGCGGCTTGCAATGACAGTTGAACGCGGATTCTGGTTCTTTCTATATTCTAAGACAGTAACCTTGCCAATCCATTTCTGAAAATATTATGTATGTAAGAAAAGATATATATTGATTCAGTTTCGGACAACAATATAATCCATCTTGTTAGTGAAAAAATACCTTATAACTAATGTTAGTAATACAAAACACGATCAACACCTGCAAAAGATAACGAATTAAGTGACCGAGGCAGATTGCACAGAGAACGATCAAGCAAGAGATCAGTTACCTAGTTAACCATTCTCACCACAAAATGTCTCAGAACAGGGTAGTAAGGACTCTCCGCCACTAATTTCAGGATACTATTGTTACTGGCCCGAGTTCGATGCATCAGTGAAGCAACTTTTTTGCGTATTACTCTGCGTGGAAGCCGTCAGTTCGGTTTTGCGAAAATATCTCTGATGCACTACAGAATCATTACCATATATACATCTTTTAATAAAATAAGTGATAGACATTATTTTAATACTAGATAAAGATAAAATTGATCAACCATTTTTCAGATTGTCTAAATTACATACATCTTTTATGGGGTACTTACCGTGTTAAATAATACAATAAAATACCTTACCGGGTGACCACTGATAATCAGCTCTGTGCTGTGGGTCCCATAGCACAGCATCATGCTGAGTGGAAGCCTTATTTTCACAGTCATGACGTGCAGCTGCCGACTATTTGTATTTTGTTTTATTTTTCCTTTTTGTATGCACGTGTTTTTGTGACAAATAATCTTTTATTTGTCTTCTTTAGTTTCTTTACCTTGTGATATATTGCAACTGAATGAAAGAATATTTAAAACTCATATTAGAAGCACACTTTGCAAACAAGCATATTACAAATTAGAGGATTATATTTAAGATAAGAATGCTGAGGAACATGCTGGTCCTGCTCCTGACAATCTAGAATCTAGATAAAATCTTGTTCGTGCTAATTTTATTGTATAATTTATTATTTTTTGGCATAGATTTTATATTCTCTGACTACTTTACATCACACACTGTCTTAGCTCTTGTTAAAATTTTATAAAAAAAAACGTCTACTCTTACAATGCTTGTAAAATTATATGAGCACCATCACTTAATTAATTTATCTGTCATTTCTTCATTTTTAATTCTTTTAAGGTACCTATTGTGATGTCGCAATTTTATAGCAAATTTTTTATTTTATATAATATTGTTTAAAAAATACAGTGATATCCATAATACATATAAATACTAGGAACAAACACAAATTTGTTGTACCTACAACAAGGCTCAAGAAAATAGGTGGCTCATTCAGATGTCAATGTATACGTTTTTATAATAAACTTCCAAGTCACGTTCAAGATCTAAGCCTTAATAAATTCAAATCATTTATTAAAAGTAAGATGTGCCAGAAAGCCTTTTATGATTATATTGAGGACAAAAAGGCTTGGGATTAAGCTGCTCCAATTATTGCATACTGAAACTTTTATTTTATTTATATACCATTTTGACATAATTACTTTGTGGAGTTCAATATACTGTTTGGAACTTAATATTTACTTGTAAAGTATTATATTGTTTTCAATTATTGTGAATGTGAAGCCTATGTGGGTCATTATTGTTTTTTTTATTTTTTTTTTATTCTCATTTAGTATTAATCATGGTCTGGCAGTTTGAGTAATTTATGCGGCCTACCCAAATGTTCTTTCTTTGGTATTGTTCGTTAAATCGTTGAGCTCCTTAAGTTCTGAGTTGAGCTGCACGATTACTGACAAATGCGTGCACTGACTGGACAGGTCCACTCAATCTGTGTGGTTCTTTCCTCAAAAGGACCATTTCAGACACCAATCTACATGGCCTTCACATGATCTGACCAAGATTATGTCTGGACTTTAAAAGAGACTGTGACCTCTGAGTTTGTTTCGGCATTTCTTCTCAGAATAGTCAGATAGGAAACGCCGACCTCATCTAGCTTTATTTTAAAAATATGATTGACGTGTAAAAGTGTTTGTACAAACCTACTTACAGAAATAAATCATTTATCATTTATCCTCGGTGCATCATCTTCACATAATTATAATTATATAATTAATGTATACAAGATATTGTAGAACATTTTAAATGAGTAACTAAACTATCTTTTGGAAGGGGCAACTAAAATCAGTTCTATTTTTCTGTATTTGTTTACGTTCAAAAGTGCCTATTTGAAATAAATGCTTTGACTTTGGACTCAGAGTTTTTTTTAATTTGGAAGTACGTTCTGCGATATCTTTGTCAATTGTTAACTGACTTGGGTGATTATATTTTTGTTTAGAAGAGTATTCTTTAGAGGTGGTTTTTTGGTGAAGATCGAATGAATATTTTTGGTGATAGACAATGGAACTCCTAAATAATGAACAGACCACGTATTGTGATTTAATAATTGTACTGAAGATTAAAGAAACTTGCTGTTTAGTTAACTATTCGTGGTCAACTGATCATGAACTTCTAAGATACCCCATGGAGTCTCTCATGGGGTGACTTTGGAACCGACAAGAAAAAATAATAGGCAGTCATGGCGACTACCGACAGAAGAGAAAACTTAAAACTTTGGAATAATGAAAATACAAATATGATATATTAATATATTCATTAATTTCTCTCAAAAATTATTATTAAGAGCAGTAAGTACCTACATGTAGTCGAGTCTTAACAATGTATTAGTGTATACAACTTGTTTTTTATATATCCCATAACTCTGGGGTTATATTCTATATGTAAAAATAATACAAAAAGTCCTAGAATATGTGGTCCAAAAATGCATAGTTTTGAAGATATAATAATACTAACACTAGACTCTTGATGTGTGTCGGTATCTAAGTTTCATTGATAAAAACGAGCAATTAATTTTCATTCAAAGCAATCATTCATATTCAATTTAAAGCTAAGAAAATGCGACGTTGTCATATTTCACGTAACAGTGTTTTACATTAATAAAATATAATTTATTTATTTATTTATTTATATTATTTATTATTATTTATACATTATTGTAAGTAATCGTGACTTTGTCGAATTATTTGTAAGAAAGATAAAAATAAAAAATAAAGATAAATGAAAAATAATTCATATGCCATTTGATTCTTTGATATGGTCTCATTCATACCCTAGAGTTAAGGGATATAAAAAAAAACACCTTGTATATGTGTATACACGTGTCATCTGGCACAACACGCCACATTAACATGTCGGTGACGCGAACCCATAAGTTTTGCCCCCACCGAAAATCGTTCAACGAGACTAAAGAAGTTTTCATTTAAAAAAAAACCAAAGACACCGAATGCGGCACACCAAAGTTATTTTTCATTTTGTAGTGTTTTCTTTTTGGAAGACGGTTGTATTTTTGGTATTACGAGGGTCATTCAATAAATACTTAGCCTACAAAAAGTAAACGAAAATTTTGGAAAAGTGGCAATTTATTTTTCAACAAAGTCTCCTTTTAGTTCGATACACTTAGCCCAGCGATGCTCCAACTTTTTTAACCCGTCCGAAAAATAGTTTTTGTCAAACTCTGCAAAATAGGCCTCCGTGGCGGCGATGACCTCCTCATTCGATCCATATCTATTCCCGGCGAGTGATTTTTTCAGATTAGGAAACAGAAAGAAGTCACAAGGGGCCAAATCTGGAGAATACGGTGGATGGGGCAACAATTCGTAGCGTAATTCGACCAATTTGGCCATGGCAACGGCAGACGTGTGAACCGGTGCGTTGTCGTGGTGAAACAGCACTTTTTTCTTCGCCAGATGGGGTCGTTTATTCTTTAATTCGGCGTCGAATCGGCCCAATAAATCGGCATAGTAAAGCCCTGTAATTATTTTACCCTTCTCGAGGTAATCGATGTAGATCACACCTTGTGAATCCCAGAAAACGGTGGCCATAACTTTTCCGGCCGATATTACAGTTTTCGCCTTCTTTGGAGCACGTTCCCCGGTCTGGATCCATTGTTTTGATTGCTCCTTGGTCTCTGGTGTATACACCACTGGTATACCAGTGGATCCAGGTTTCATCGACGGTCACAAAACGACGCAAAAACTCCGCTGGATTCCGCTTAAACAGCGCCAAACACGTCTCCGATGTGGTCTCACGGTTGCGCTTGTTTTCTGGTGTGAGTAAACGCGGCACCCATCGCGCCGACAGCTTTCTCATGCCGAGTTACTCGTGAAGAATATGATGCACTGTTCCTTCTGAAATGCCTACAGTCTCAGCTAGCTCCCGAACCTTCAATCGGCGATCTGCCAATACGAAATCATGGATTTTTTTAATGTTTTCCTCCGTAGCAGCTGTTTTCGGTGCACCTGGACGTGGTTCATCAAAAACCGACGTACGGCCACGTGCAAACTCGTTGAACCAATTCTTGACGGTGGCCATCGATGGAGAAGAGTCACCGTACACAGCATCCAAGCGCTCTTTGATTTCGATGCGCGTTTTCCCTTCCAAAAATAGGAATCTCACCGAACGATATTGCTCTTTTTCCATTTTTGTAAAACCGATCGACACGTTCGCTTCCATAAGTTGTCAAATTAAAACAAATGAAGGGATTGGAATGAAAATTTGAAAAATAATTAAAAAAGAATATGCTACACTGTGGTAAAACTCTTTTGAAACTACAGCGCCCTCTGGCGATGAGGCTAGGTACTTATTGAATGCACCTCGTAAATATCGAGTTTTACGAACACTGGTTTTAAAAACGCGTTCCTTTAACGTCTTTCAGATCTATTTGTTTTCCGTCAGGATAGATACTGATTACAAGACAGTGATGCCGATTCCCTTGTTCACAAACTAAACTAAATTTAAGTTCAGTGCATCTTTTTCATTGTATTTCATTAATAAGAGGACAGAAGATAAATTTTAGTTTAGTCCTGTCAAATTAACCAGCGCCTGTCACTACTCCATACAAGTTTAGACGTGATTATAAACTTGCCTACTAAAATTACTTCAATTTACGTCAAGCGCTGATTAATTTGACAGGACTAAACTATTTTTTTTCTTCTGTCCTTTTCTTAATGAAATAGAAAGAAAAAGATGCACTGAACTTAAAGGACAATGGGCAAAAATGTATGGGACGTGGTACCCGCTCCAATAGTCATCATTAATATATCATTGAAAAGACATTTTGATGCACAAAAATGTCTACCATGGCGCTTGTCGCTATTCACGTTTGGGAAGCAGTAATCTCACTAAGTTTTATAAATGAGAATTTACTACAAACTATTTATATTAGTAAAATAAAGCTAGGATAAGATTGACTTAGACGATGATATAACACACTTAGGATTCTATTATTAAAAGAAGTAAGAAAACAAGCGTTCTTCAAATAAAAATCATATATTTTAGCAATAAGTGAGTAGATTTAAAACATTACATATCGGCATCAACTATAACAGCATTAAGGAAAGAGCAGTAAATCCCGTATGCCTCGCATAGCCTAGGTACCATACGATGGACACTATGTGTGCACAAGTGCCCATCGTACGTCGCCCGGTTAAACATGTGCAATATTGTTGGACAATAGTATTTGCACTGTTGATCAATATGTAACAAAAATATGTTTTTACACGGACATGTCGCGACTGGATTCGTCCACGCAAAAGCCAGGCATCTTCGTGTATACCATAGTCTGGCAGATCTTCAAGACCATTTGACAAATGCTCGGCACAGTAAGATCTTGCCAGCTTGAGTTGGTATGTACCTAGCGCTAGTAGAATTATATCCTCCTCCGTCATTGAAGGGAAGTTTTCTATCTGGCTCGCTTCTATCCTCTGAAAATCTACTCTTCTGTGATTAAGCCGTTTTCTCTCTACATACATATGCAGAAGATTCGGGGAATCTATTTTCTGCCTTATAATATTGACGAATTCGTCTGCGTGTATGCTATCCACGATGGGTTGGTGGAAGTGGTTCGTGATAGCTGCGGCTATCTTAAAATCGGTGAACATATTGGGCAATGACTTATTAAAATATTTTTGCCGCAAGAGCTTAAAATCACGCTTAAACCGGCCGTTTACCACTTCCACAACCCACCGGCATAGCGTTACGAGCTTCGTTGGATTGTTCAGTGGTCAGCTGTGTCTCTTGACGGTTCTTTGTTGGCGGGACATAGGATTCATACCCACATTCATCAATGAGGTCCAAGCTGTACCTAAAACCTCGATCCAAGATAAAAGCATCGTTTGTTCGGAGTAACCAATGTAGTAGATGTTGTTCATCATTCATAATGTCGCTCATTATTTGCGCATCTGTTTTTGTTGCAGCGTATGGACCCATTACATCTAATATGTATCCATCAGTACATACAAGTAGGAAAGGTTTCAGTAGATTCTGAAACTTGTGTAAACTGTAGGACAATCTTTGGAATAAGAAGTTCGAGCTTTTATTTATGTAAATGTAAGTACCATCGCCAATCAATAATAACTTATCATTATTTTCATTTCCAAATAATGCTTTTGGTACAGTGAGATTTTTTTCCAATAATCGTGATCTGTCAATGTGATCCACTCCCAAATGCATACCGACATAATTGTTATTGAGACACTCCCTCACAATAACCAACAAACGTTCAAGCTTTCGTCGTGACATGTTAAATAATGTCGCAAGTCTTTCATCTGGGTCCCCTGTACGCAGTTTTGTAAGATAAATACCTAATGCAGTTCTCGGTTCCCTACATCTTTCATTTAGTGTAGGTGTTTGTACCAACATAGCATCAAACTCTTCGCACTTGCGTCCTGTCCAAAAGTGCATCTCCTCGTTGGTTAAAGCGCCTCTCGTGTTGAAGTCTAGCCGAGGTCCACGTTGTAAGGTCATTCTTAACATGTCACAAATGTCAGTAAACTGGTCTGTATTAAAATCATGAGTGGCATTACATGTTTGAGGTAGCTCATCCCAAACATTGTTCTCTAAGTGCTGTGTACACACTCTTGCACCATTTGGAATATAAAGCTTATATTCACAAAAGATGTGAGTTTTTATTGTTATCGGGATTCGATGGCGAGTTGTGTTTGGACAGCCGTTAAATATACAATGTCGTGGTGTGTTTGGAGCTCGTGTATACTCTGAAACTTGAAATTCCTGAACATTTTGCACTGCTTCCAACACTGCTTCCGGCATTGCTTCAGGCATTGCTTCAGGCATTGCTCCGGGCACGGCAGGGTTCGCAAGACTTATCACTGCATTATCAGCGGACTGCCAACATCGGTGACACACACGTCGTGTGCCATCGAACACCACCTGAAAGTAGTAAAAATACAATTGAATGTTTTTTTTTTTGTATAAGTACCTTTTTTTTTTAACTAAGTAAAAAAAAACTGAGAAAACAATATCACGTATATTGACACGTATTTTGACTTTCGAAGGTCCGATGACTCCACACGTGCGCACAGTGTCCAGGTAATATCGAGTTAGAAAGGATAGGCCCTTTTGTTTGTATTGCTAACCTTTATCTATTGTTATGGGTAATGACCGTCTTAAATGACATCAAATGTGCTTATTTAAAATGAAGAACATAATATACTTAGATTAAGAAAACAAACGACAAGGACGAAGGGATGGTGAAATAAAACTACACTTAGATTATAATAATGGAAGTCCTTACCTCCAGAACGGCATGTTCATGAATAAACGCAGCGAACTCAGGGCGCGTTCTTGACAGATTAGCTGTCAAAACATGTTGTTGGTATCTTCTGGTATATAAAGCTCGCCGACACATTACACAGTTGAGACGTTCCATTGCGATATTCCAGTTCGAAAAGCAAATCAGTATAGTCCACAACACTAGCACAGGTCAACGTTAATAGCGGGTAACTAGTCCAGTAGGAGCGCAGGGGTCAGTAGTTAATAAAACCGAGTTATAAAAGCACAAAAGAAACTCAAACAGCAGCTAAACGTCGTCACAAGCGCAATACGAACGATCGACTGACGCGGACACCGACGCCTCCCTCACTGCTCCTGCGCACACCCCGCGCTCAGGAGCAGCGGGGCTCGAGTTAAAAGGAGGCCGGGTGCATGGTGAAGTCTGACGTAAAAGCATTATTAATAGAAAACATGAACGGAAAAATGCAGAAAATATTACCTTGGTACCTACTCATTATTTTAAGTAGAGTAAGTGGTACCTAATATACTCGTATTATGTATGTTTATCGCCGGGGCCACGGGACTGTCTAAACAGGTTACCGTGATCCGGGAACGCAAATGGCAACCGAAGGAATAGGGTTTTTATTAGTTAGTAAGACTGTCGTTTATCTCCAAACGCAATCAGATTTGAGACTGGCGGCTATAGTAAATATTGTTCCTCTTGGTAAGACCTTTTAAACGACACTACAACCATATCTATTGGAGCCGAATACCATTTTGCTCATTCTCCTTTAGTTTTTTTTTTTTTTTTTAAGTAAATATCATTTATTTACATAACCAAATTACAAGATGATTATTAACATTAACTAAATTAAATTAAAACTAAGTTAAGCTTAAAAAAGGCCCTCGGGGCATTGTACCGAGGATGCTGGCGGCATTTCCTCGCTGAATTGCAATGCTGATGCGTTGCGCGAGAAAGCCGCCAGCTTTTCGGTCACCAGTTACATCAACTAGACGTTTCGCGATTTCCGCAAATAACTTATGCGCACTGGGACCCCACGGACCGAGTCCGGAGTTGTACTCTCTGCCAAGGCCTCCATATTTAATAACTTTTTAATAAATTTAGTTTAGTTTGTGAACAAGGGAATCGGCACCAGTGTTAAATATAAAGAAACACTAAACTACATAATAGTTCGAGTAACTGTTTTTACATAAAACTTAATTTTAAAACATTATGGGTGAGCATTTCCCTTTTATGGCACATCAGTAAGTGCCTCTATAATATTTTATGTACGCCCCAACGCTAACGCTATATCTTTTGATGGCATCGAGACTATTCAGTTTGATCTGCAGGAAAGCAATAAGATGCGGCTTTTAGATGGAATATGAAAACCATTTTAGGGTTAAACTTCAGTTAAATTTTGATCGCCTAACGCCTCTCTTCATGCTGTGGTAATTAATGACTGAAGGAGTTAGATGTTATCGCCATTCCTGAATTCCTGAAACGTGAAAAATACGTATACAATACGAGTATATTCAGACTTCTGGTACCTACTAAATGACTACAGGTTGAAATTAAAAACTTGCGACAAACTGAAATGGGACATTGTATACATCATTATTAACAACTTTTACTAAGGGACCAAAGCTGTAATCCCAAAAAAAAAAATCTGCTTTTCCTACATTTTGATGAGGTATTGCGAACATAAATGTAGGGGACAGCAGTTTTTTTTTTGGGATTGTAGCTTTGGTCCCTTGGTAAAAGTTGTTCATAATGATGAGTACAATCTCCCATTTCGATTCGTCGCATGTTTTCAATGTCACCCTGTATAATTTTACACATGTACTTAAGGGATGCTATAAACACATCTTATCTTCTTTTAACTATAACCTTTTTTTTGGTGTTTTGAAATTATTAAATAACTTCTCCAGCTCTAGGTGGAGCGGGAGGGTATGTCAGACTCTTACTAACTAAAACCCCCCCGTGTTCCTTCCGTTGCCTATGTTGCCAGGGGCTACAGTATCCCTTTCGGACTTTCCCACGACCCCGGCAGGCATTGGCCCTAGCAGACCCCTACACTGGTGCTGACATCTCTTTGAGGCGTGCGTGGGACACAATGCGCCGTCAACCCTTATCGGGCGACAAGCTACCCATTTCTCACCGTCCGCAAGCCCGCGCTTTACTTAGCATGGCTAACCTAAATCTATATATAAAAAAGAAAAGTCCTGACTGACTGACTCATCAACGACCAGCTCAAACCCTTGGACCTAGAAAGTTGAAATTTTGCACAGAGGTTACTTTGTAATATGAACAAGGAATAAGGAAGCACATAGGGTGCTTTTAATCCGGCTAGTACGTTCCCGTGTGATATTTTCCGACATCTACGCGGACGAAGCCCCGGGCAAAAGCTACAATAAGATCCGGGGTTATTCATTAAAGCCCAACACTAATTCTGTAAAACTATTCCCTTCTCCCCAGGTCTTTTAAGTGTTAAAATATAAATGATTTAATTTTTGTAAGTAGGTTTGTAGGTACAAACACTTTACACGTCAATCATATTTTATTAAACTGAAGAAAGGCCGAAACAAACTCAGAGGTCGCAGTATCTTTTAAAGTCCAAGCATAATCTTGATCAGATTATGTAAAGACCATCTAGATTGGTGTCTGAAGTGGTCTTTTTATGAAAGAACCATACAGATTGAGTGGACCTATCCAGTCAGTGCACGCATTTGTCAGTAGACGTTTAGCTGAACCCAAAACTAAGGAGTTCAACGATTCAACGAACGATACCAATGAAAGAGCACTTGGGTAGGCCGTAAAAAATATTCAAACTGCCAGATCGTGTTAAAAACTAACAGAAAAAAAAACAAAACTAAACAATGACCCACGTACATAGTCTTCACATTTACAATAATTAAAATGATACTCCACAGAGTTACTATTCATTTCGTTGCTTAGATAATATTCATCAATGACAATGTGCATGTAACAATCTGGACATAATCTTGGTCAGATCATTTGAAGACCATGTAGGTTGGTGTCTGAAATGGTCTTTTGTGTCTGATAAATTGCTCTGTTACTGATGTAACAGAGCAATTCACCAGATTATAGGAATATTTCAATTAAAAGACAATGAAACAGGGAGTTCGAAAATATTTCGCGCCCTACCTCAAATGTTGAAGTGCTTTAACGCCCTACTTCACCTGCCTCACATTCAAAAACGTAACTTTAAAAAGTCAATATCCACAGACAATTCGTATCCAATCTGCCCATGCACATGACTTTACGACGTATAAAAAGCAGTGGGACAGGTATAATACTGCATATATCGCCTTCATTTAGTGACCAGGGCACTTGACGTTTTACGGGCACTAACATTCGTATAAAGTGTACTCATATAAACGGACCGTTCTCTGCGAGCGCCGCGTATCCGGCACGGCAAAATCCAACTCCTTCACGTGGAGTTAAAACCATTTTTTTGTAATTTGAAGTCAGTTTTCAGGTGGTTTCATTAGGTTAGTGTTAGTGTTGTAAAAGAAGAATGTTGATATAAGCCTAAGATTATATCTATCCATCATCATAATCAGCCTACAATGTTCCCACTGCTGGAACGCAGGCCTTCTCTCGGTGCGAAAGAGTGGGCCGTCCATCCACCACGCGGGTCCAGTGCGGGTTGGTAGATGTTACATGTCTTTGAATTTTTGGTTCTAGGACATGTCGGTTTCTTCATGATGTTTTCCTTCACCGTTTTGAGAGCAGTGGTGACGAAATCATTTACACAAAGTAAAGCGCCTGTCAGGGTTCGAACCTATCTATACTTACTAATATGATAAATGCGAAAGTAACTCGGTCTCGGTCTGTCTGATACCTTTTCACGCCTTAACAGCTGAACGGATTTGGATGAATCGGAATTGGCACACAGACAGACCATGACCTGACTTCGGACATAGGATGTTTTCCACCCCACTAATTCACTAACTATTTTCCTACTTCTAAGCGGGCGAGACACGATAGAAGAGAAAATATAAGTATCTCACCAAAAACATTTTCATGTAAAATGTTACCAAGACGAGACGACATGGCTCGCACTGTCAAAAAGTTATCAAATCTCATGTAGAGCCAAACTTCTAACTCTACACGCCCTAACTCTACAAGGCCTAACTTCACAAACTCTACACTTTAGTCAAAATATGAGACTTGGCCAATTCGCTACATTCACATGGGCGTAAGGTAAAACAATTATTCACTCTTCATTACTTTTCTGTTATACAATAGTTCTTGGAGTATCGAAACGATACACTGAACAAAATATATGGTTTACTTACTCATATATGAGATTAGCATCCGATTGTTGTAAATCGAACATAAACCTAAATATGGTTATACGTTAAGGAAGGAAGGTTTTCTAACTAAATAGTTCACCCTTGTGTTTCTCACGTCAGCACGCTGTACGAGAATATCTCGAGCCGTGTTGAAAAGATTAGCCAGTCAACAAGGGGTTAACCGACCGTTTTCCTGACAGCGCTCCAATGAAGAACTATTCACATTTTCTAGTGATTGACAATCGACGAACAGCGGCCGGCCTGTAGCCGCTGACCTACAGCAAATACCGGATAAAACCGGAATGCAATCGATAGGATGGGATTACTGGCATTCGATACAGTTGTTTGGCTGTTATTTACTCGTACTGTAACAGCAATCCAGTATTTTGTTTTCAATCTCTCTTGTGTCAAAACTAATTAGGACGGAAAAAATCACTGTTTTCATACCGGGCCCCAATTCTGTACGGTAATTATTATTCCCCGCTTATATTTTACCACGTGCAAGAGGAGGCCTTTGGCCCAATAGTGGGAACGTTATACGCTGATTATGCTAAACCATGTCAAAAACGTGTCTTGTAACGGCAAGGAAAGGAATCGAAATGTCATATTCTGTATGCTCCAAGACATACTCGTAAATCTATAGCAAATTATGAAATAACGCGGGCGTTTTGAAGTTTTGGTCGACAGTACTTGATCCTAAACCTAGTGATGCAAATACTCCATTTTTTATTAAACAAAAAGTACAAACTATTATATTTGTACTCTTTGTTTAATAAAAAAAATGGAGCATTTTGACAGCTGTGTGAGATTATATTGAGATTATTGCTTTTGAACGTACTTACTTACGTCTGTATTCAAAAGCTGTCCGAGTGAGTTTACATGTACATATTTTATTTGTTTTGAGGGTTCTTGTACCTCAAAATAGCTTATTTTTATTTTATGCTGCACTGTGTTACTGTTTACACAACACCCCTATTCTACTTTATTTCTATCTTATTTAATCTTTCATATAATTTAAATATATATATATATATATAATCTTAAAAAATACCTACAAGATGTACAAGAAAAAAATACCTACAATATAATAAAAATAACAAAAAGGCGGAAGAGCTCATTGGGCATCAAAAAGTTCGTCCGCATCGCTGTCAATGGGAACAGTGCCCAAAAGGCTGGCAGCATTGCCACGTTGGGTGACAATGACTTTGAGCTAAAAAAAAGGCCTGCCCTCTGGTTACGTGAAGACTCTACCAACCATTTGGCGATGTCCCGAAATACTAGATGAGCACTCGGACCCCAAGGCCCTAGTGTTTCAACCTCAAACGGCTCAAACATATAGCTCCCAATAAGGTTGTTATATTTGCGCCGTTGGAGGTTTTGTGCTCCTGCAGCAGCCGCCCCAGCACAGCCCGCCGTGCTAGGAAGATGGGAAGGCGCAAGAGTGTCGACACAGGGTACGTCCCACTCAAAAGGCCTACCCAACTTCCACGGCATTATGGTCATTCCGTCTGGCCTCTTCCCATCATCACGTGCCAAGCCATTGGGTTCTAAAACGGCTGGCAACCCGGTGTTGACAAGAGCCCGACAGATGATGTTGTTAATGCTGGCGTGCCGTGCCATCCGACCAGCGCTCGTACTGCAGGATAGGCCATGATGTCCGAGGTAGTCGACTAATTCACCGCATTGACAGCAATGTGCTCCACATTGCTGTCAATGCGGTGAATTAGTACCATAATGCAGCAATGTGGAGCCCCGGAAGGAGCGCCCAGACGCAAACAGGTAGCGAGCCGGAATGTGGTGTCACCCAGCATGGTGCCTATGTTGGGTGACGGTAGCGCCTGAAGCCAGAGGCCCGACTCCCATTCACCCACAGCCAGCAGGCGGGCACGCAGTTCAGCAGTTTTGGTGGACGTATTAATGAGTTTATTCCGTACCAACCTGCAGAGCGGATCATCCCACTGTCTCTGGGAAGATGGGTTCTCGGGCTGAACCGTATCCGGGCAAGCCACTTTCCAGGCGTTCACCGCATCGGTCAAACACTTCAGAGATCGGGCACTTCAGAGTCAACCTGAGAAGGGGCTATGATAAGAGTGAATGCCGAGTGTAAATTAATTTTAGAAAATCTATCCGAAATATCGTTAAAATGTTTAATTTTTTTCCTCGACGAATGGTGAAAAACTGTGTTCTAAAATTGAGGAACCTAGGTGGTGTAGTGAACTTTTTTCCAAAACTTTGATACCCGGGGCTATTGAATTGAATTTTTGTATGGTCGATTGTCTGTCGGTATTGTCACAAAGGTAAATTTCGCATTTGGAGTTGAGGTCAAGGCCTATGGATTGGAACTGCTGCTTTAGTAATTGAAGATCTTTTAGAACCGTGTCTACGTCACCTCCTAGTGTTCCATCATCTAAATACCACACATTAAATTTTGAATTTAGTTGTTGTATTATGGGATGGATAGCCGAACTGAAAATGACTGGCCCGAGAGGATCACCTTGTTGACATCCGACTGCAGATTCCAAAACGTTGTCTTTATATAATAATTTTGATGGGTGCTTGTAGCACTGCCACATAAAGCCATAAATTTGTGGTAACTCCTTTTTTACTTCAGCCAACAAAGTGTCCTTGTTAACAAAGCTGAAGGCGTTCTTGACGTCAACCTTGAGGATGACCTCACCTTTACTGGCATTGAAAAAACTGGAAAGGGCATGTACGGCAGCCTCGCAGCCCTCTTTGGATCCAAAGCTAAGCATGGGTTCTTGTAGATTTTAAAATAATATATTGACAGTCCAAACCACGTCAACTTCGCGTATATTTCGCACGGTTTCGTCCATTGTGTCATAGATAATAGCAGATGTCTTGATTAGATAAGGAATTAGCGTGATTTCGAAGTAAGGAATTATTAAGTGGTCATGGTGAATTAGGGCCCCGGTATGAATTGATTAAATCACAATGATTTTATTTAGAGTGGATTTTTATTTTTCATATTTTAATTAATTACTTGCTGTGTTTTTGCCTTAAAATATAGGTTACATGTAGCTACTTCATGGATTCATCAACAAAAGAATTCTATAGATTATAGACTTGGTCTGGTACGATGTAAATTCCAAGCTTTCTGTGCATCACTGTATTTTCAAACTCCATCTGTTTCACGAACAACCAAATAGACACGTAAAATAAAACATACAAAATTTCAGTCAACCAATGTTTTGTCACGTTTGTTCACATAGGAAATGCCACTATTACGCCGACGCGTAATGTACGCAAACTTTACGAGGGCCGCGGGGCGAAAAATATGACGTAGGACGAATAAATTACTTTTTTCTCTTGTCGAATGTTTGTTCCAAGTTTTCGAACAATTTTTTTTATCTTTTTCCGAATTGTTTACTTTAGGCGTTGCAGGGAAAATATTGTAGTTTGATAGCTTGCCACTCGTATGTATTGGTCTTTTTACAGACGATTGATGTTCAAGTTGAATCATGTTGTTAAAGAACTGTTTTCGATATCATAAATAAGCGTAGGTACGTATTTTGTTTTGTTTTTCTGTGTCTTATTTACTTGCAATCTTTGTTAGTCGTTTACATTGCAAGAGTTTAGATTCTAAACGCTCTGCTTATGCGCACATTCTAAACTTTAGAATATGCGCATCTGATCACGCAGTTGATCCAACCAGCTAAGCCCAAAAGTTTGTCCTCCCTTACCAATCTCATACTTTTCTTTGACAGACACGTAAATAAGCATATTTACATCTAATTTATGCAGTCAGTCAAGCATTTGAGATCTTAAAAACCCTATGTTTGCAATAACCCAGAAGGATGTAATAACATTATAATAAGAAATTCTATGTAAAAATCCAAATGATAAGGGTTTGACAGTCAAATTTCTATCAGATAATGGTATGAAAAAGTGACGTGGCCAGACGTAGGAAGTAATTATAGTTTAAAGAAATTGTCATTTTCAAAAAATGCTATAACTTTATACTTAGATTTCGCTTCTGTTGTTGTAGACGAAGCGCCATGATCCTAGCTCCGTTTACCATTTATCACAACTAGCATAAGGTAGAAATAGATATAGGCTGCGTCCTATGTAATATTGCTAGTTATTGCGTAATGTTTACGTCATACATATACGCAATATCGCCAATTGTTTCGCAATGTTTACGTCATACGCTGATGTAATATTGCATATTGTTTCATAATGATTGCATCATATACTTCTGGAGTGTTCCAGATTATTCCATAATGATTGCATCATACTTAATATGATGCAACAATAGGGGCGGGACCACTTTAAGTCCACGTCAATTGGCAGATTGAGCCAATCAGAAGCATGCTACAGTAAGACATCCCCGCTATTGTACTTACAGGGGCATTACTATAAATATACCCCGTTATGGAATTATTAGTTAGTGTCACATCAAGTCTCATACAAAGGAGTCTAATAGTTAGTTACATCAAGTAGTCAGTCACATCAAGTCATACCAAACCATCAAACGAGCAACACATATAGGTGTTGAGATCGCTCGAGCCCTATAAAGTCGTGTGTGTATAGTCATTTAAGAGTAATTAGTGCTGCATGAGTTTAGCATTAATCGTGTAACTGTGTAACTGTTGTTTATGTGTACGTCTATTGACAATTACAAGTGTTAACTATGTTTTTGCTGGTTTAATTCGCACCCTTGGGAGAAAACGTTACCCCCGCCTATCAGAGTGTAACCCCACCAGCACAGCACAGCCTCAGGTTGAAGGGTCAGCAGAGTGTTTCGTGTGCTGTGCTCAACATTGGTCCTTACGAGCCGGATAATCGATTGCTCGGGCGTAGTCATACAAACTAGCGTTCGGGGTCGGTTTACGTTCAGAAGCGAGTTAGCCAGCAAAAATGAGTGTAAGGAGTGCCATAACTACGCGAAGCAAGTTACGTAAAATGGCTGAAGAATCAGACACGCGACCCAGGGAAGTTACTATCGTCTCAGACTCGGGCTTACTGTCCAAATTAGCACCGGGCTCACCATCAGTAGCGCCCACAATAATGTCCGCGGCTGCGCCCCATATACCGCTGACCGGCCCAGGTCGAGTATACGACTACAGTGAAAAGCCGGCAGAGGAAGTATCAAGGCAGGCAGTCGCAAGATCGACGCGTAGCAGCCGAGTTTCGTCCAGGAATAGTCACAAGGGCGTGGAATTCCTCAAGAAAAGGGCCGAGTACGAAGCTGAGCGCGATCTGGTGCACATCAGGGAAAATCTGGTGAAGAAAAGGATGGAGGTAGAAATAGCAGAGATTGAGGCGAATGCAGAAAGTGATGACTCAAAATCAGATGTGGACACCACGCGCCGCGTTGAAGAATGGATGCAGGCGACGCCTCAGGCACCACAGTCAGACGCGGCGACGGCCGGGACGGCGTCGCGCGCCCCGCGCGCGCCGCTAGAAGTCACAGCGCCGTGTGAACCATCTAGGATTCAAAACGTATGTAAAGTGAATACTGAATCCGATATGTACCGTGTGCCGGCCATGATAAATGGAAACAATGTGTCGCATCCGCGTAGAACCCCATTGAGCGCTGAGGGGCCTACGCAGACGCCAGGTCAGATAGAAGCGATCAGATTCCGGTTGCCCGACGATTATCCCACCTTTACCACTCCTGTCGCAGGTGGACCTCGAGTACGGACACTCGAGTCGGTTTCACAGCGGCGTGGAAATAGCGGAGTGGACGGAATAGAAAGGCGGCGATCATCGTCGAACGATAGAGACGGGAAGATCGACAGACTGGCGGAGGCGATCACGAACATGGCGCGCCCGCACCCGGTACCTAGACAGGCTTACGAATTGCCACATTTCAGCGGCGACCCAGCCGACTGGATATCATATAGAAATATGTACTGGGACACTACCGAATTGTATAGTTACAGAGCGCATGAGAATATAGCGCGTCTGAAGTCCTCGTTACATGGAGACGCAAAGGTTTCAGTGGAGGATTTATTGCGGTCTTCAAGAGACCCCTCTGAAATAATGCGCGCGTTGGAAGAAGAATACGGCCATCCGACCGTCATACTTCAATACGCCCTGAAAAAGGTAAGAGATTTACCTAAAGTGTCTGAAAGCGGCCAGGAATTAAGGAAATTCTCGTCGACTGTTAGAAACTGCGTGTCGCTACTGAAGAATGTTCGAGCAGACGGGTACCTGAATAACCCGCAAATAGTAAGTGAACTGCTGAACAAGCTGACACCGGTTCAACGTGCACAGTACGGTGACTTCGCGATGGGCCTGGACAACTCACAGGGGGTGGACCTGAGAATCTCACCCAGCTTGGAAATACTATCTCAGTTCCTCATACACGTAACAAAGGCTACATCATATTATTTACAACCAGCTGTGTATAGACCAGAACCTTCCAAGCCACCTGCGAGGCAGCAGCAGACCAGCGGATGGACTCGACCTACAAACGCCGCACGCCTAGTCACCAACAGGCCACAGATGACACATCGTGTGAATACGCACAGCGACGGAGCTATCACACAAAAAGAATGCATAATGTGCCACGGAAAGCACGCTATAGAAAATTGCGACCAGTTCCAAAAGCTTAACTTACAAGAGCGCTGGGAACTAGTTAAGAAGGAAAAAGTGTGTTTTAATTGTTTAAGCGTAAAACACACTAGAAGGTACTGTCGCGAGAAAAAGTGCAAAAAGTGCGACTACAGTCACCACGTATTGTTGCACGAGGACAAAGCGAAGTCGGAATGTGTAACAAACATAGGAGAGTGGCGCGCCACAGCGTTACTAAAAATAGTGCCAGTGACAGTGGGTGATAAGAGCAGCGATAACAATCAGTGTTATGCGTTGTTAGACGACGGGGCGACCGTGTCGTTAATAGACAGCTCGCTCGCCACAAACCTAACGGGCCCATGTGTGCCACTATTGATAAAGACCGCGGGCGGTCACGATGTGTCGGACCTTACCTCGCGAGTGGTGCATGTGGGTGTGAAAGGCCCTAATGGACAGTGCCATAATATCAAGTGTAGAACAATAATGAACTTGAACTTGCCTACACAAACAGTGACCTCTTCTGTGATCAGTGACAACGCGCACCTTCGTGACCTGGGTTGCGCAGAGATGAGGGGAGCCAGGCCGCAGCTGCTACTCGGGCAGGACAACTGGGAGCTGCTCGTCAGTGAGGACATCCGCCGTGGACGGTCTGGTAAGCCGGTTGCCTCATTAACCAAGCTAGGATGGGTCATACATGGACCATTTGATAGCGCCAGTAGTAAAGAAGCCGTCAACTGTACAACGGTCTCCCTTCCTGATTTACACGAATTAGTAAAGTCACAGTTTGAGTTAGAATCAATAGGTATTTCTCAAGTAACTCGCAAACATAAAGATGTAGAACGGGCTGTACAAGTTTTACAAAGTACGAGTCAGCGTACGCCCGATAAAGCGCAATGGGAAGTAGGTCTTTTATGGAAGCAGGACAACATTCTGTTGCCTGATAATTACAGACAGGCCCGGCAGAGATTGTACGGTATCGAGAAGCGGATGCGTAAAGACGCTTGTTTTGCCGAGACGTACGCTAACCAGCTGAATAGGTTGTTAGAAGAAGGTTACGCGCGTAAGGTAGAAGGCAAGGTAGATAGCTCACCGGTTTGGTACCTACCACATTTCGGTGTTGTAAACCCGAACAAACCAGGGAAGCTCCGCTTAGTGTTCGACGCAGCCGCTACGTCTCAAGGTACGTGTTTGAACGACAATTTACTGGCCGGACCTGATCTATTGAACTCATTGTTAGGTATTTTAATTAAATTTAGAATAAGTCCCATAACGTTTTCAGGCGATATAGCTGATATGTTTTTGCGAGTCAAGATTAGGGCGCAAGATCAGGGCGCACAGTTATTTTTATGGAGAGGTACGGACGACATTAGAGCACCAGATACGTACGCCATGACTTCCATGGTATCTGGCGCCGCCTCTTCACCCACCACGGCAATATACATACTCAACAAGGCCAGTGAGTGGGTCGATGTCTACCCAGAGCTCAGGGAAAAGCTAAAAGTAGACATACCCGATAAGGTTCCCCTCGAAAAGGGAATAGGTATGATAGAAAGGCCCCTAGGTTTAATATGGTCACCTAAACAGGAAGAGCTAGGGTTGCCAGTTAGGAAAAATAAATATTATTATACCGACAGTGAGACGATACTGAAGTCAGTCTTACACAGACTAGCAGTGTCAGATAAGCTGTCAACCAGAGGCAACTGGCGCTGGGTCCCCACGGAGGACAGCCCAGCTGACGAAGTGACCAGTCTGTCTTGGCCCGATGACCACGCGGCGTGGCTGTCGGGCCCCTCGTTTTGGTGTAATCCACAGGAGCGGTGGCCGGCGTGTCGCGAACCTGAGACTGCAGAGGCTGACCTCGGTCGCACCCCACGGGTCGACACTACAGTCGCCCCTGCCGGGCCACTCCTGGTGTACAAGCGCTACTCATCCTGGAAGCGCGTGCAGCGCACTATGGCGCGCGCGCTGATCCTCATCGAGCGATGGCGCAGTCGTAGAACGACACCGAAGCTGCGTTCACACGACCTGGAAGAAGCATACTCAAGGGGACGGTCCCCTCGTGAGGAGGTCCTTTACACCCCCCTCACTGAGGCAGGACTGGTAGTACACAGTCGCCCATTGAGCTATGTGTACGACGACCACGAGCAACCAGTGGTCCTGACGCTGAGCCACCTACTCCTGGGCATTGTGTCCGGGAGTACGCCGTTTACGCCGAGCGACTCTGAAGACATCGACTCCCGCCGACAGTGGCGGCGCGTGAATGCGCTCGCCGACATGTTCTGGCGCCGCTGGCTGCGGGAATATCTCCCGACTCTACAACGTCGCGAAAAATGGACAAACAGTGTGCCCAATGTGCGTGTCGGTGATGTGGTAGTGATAGTCGATAACAATAGAGAACGCAATGCGTGGACAAAAGGTGTAGTGCAATCCGTGTATCAAGGAAATGACGGAATCATCCGTGTTGTAGATGTTAAGACAGTGAACGGGGTCTTGCGTCGACCAGTAGCAAGGATCATTGTGCTTCCTACCGACGTGGATGTAAGCCGGTTGAACCCTTTTACAGGGGGTGGAATGTAGACGAAGCGCCATGATCCTAGCTCCGTTTACCATTTATCACAACTAGCATAAGGTAGAAATAGATATAGGCTGCGTCCTATGTAATATTGCTAGTTATTGCGTAATGTTTACGTCATACATATACGCAATATCGCCAATTGTTTCGCAATGTTTACGTCATACGCTGATGTAATATTGCATATTGTTTCATAATGATTGCATCATATACTTCTGGAGTGTTCCAGATTATTCCATAATGATTGCATCATACTTAATATGATGCAACAATAGGGGCGGGACCACTTTAAGTCCACGTCAATTGGCAGATTGAGCCAATCAGAAGCATGCTACAGTAAGACATCCCCGCTATTGTACTTACAGGGGCATTACTATAAATATACCCCGTTATGGAATTATTAGTTAGTGTCACATCAAGTCTCATACAAAGGAGTCTAATAGTTAGTTACATCAAGTAGTCAGTCACATCAAGTCATACCAAACCATCAAACGAGCAACACATATAGGTGTTGAGATCGCTCGAGCCCTATAAAGTCGTGTGTGTATAGTCATTTAAGAGTAATTAGTGCTGCATGAGTTTAGCATTAATCGTGTAACTGTGTAACTGTTGTTTATGTGTACGTCTATTGACAATTACAAGTGTTAACTATGTTTTTGCTGGTTTAATTCGCACCCTTGGGAGAAAACGTTACCCCCGCCTATCAGAGTGTAACCCCACCAGCACAGCACAGCCTCAGGTTGAAGGGTCAGCAGAGTGTTTCGTGTGCTGTGCTCAACAGTTGTTATATTTAGAGCTCACCACGAGCACTCTATAGTGAGAAAAAATTATTCTAGTTAAATGATTTATGTAAATTGTAAATTTGTAAAAAACACTGTCATACGTCAAATATTGTTACGATAATTCATATCTGGAAAAAAGATATACTCTATGCGGACGAAGTCACGGGCAAAAGCTAATCAGCTATAAGCCGCCGTATTGGACTGTGTGAAGTCATATAGCCGAAATTACGCTTCCTACAAGACCTCGTTTGTCAAAATATGACGAGTAGTTTAAGAGTTATGAGGGAACAGATGAACATGAATAAATATATACATACATACATAGCCTGTTAAAATAATAACCCTCCTTTGACTTTGACGTAGTCGGGTAAAAAGACAGAGTGATTAGCTCGGCTATTGGCTCAACTTGCTAGCTTAACAACCGACACAGTCTTTCACCGCATGTAAGATGGATTCCCTTCCCATCGTCAGTGAGGTGACAGCTTATAGGTAGTTATTAAATTCGACAGAGCTTATGTTATACACGAAAACTGCCACTGCTATGGCGCATTGAAAATTCGGACAGCACTTATTGTTTATGATTTCAATATCCTTTTTGACTGAAAATTGACTTTCCGACAGAGTTAATTAATTGTAGTCGCAGTGAAAATATTTGTACTAACTTGGAACATCATAGAATAGTTTAAAAATTATAAAAAAAAATATTGTAGATATTCTTTACGAGGCTGCAACTGTCAGTCATAATTACTAAGTTCAGCGCAAAAAATATAATAAAACGGGTGAGGATAAACACGTTAAGGATGCGCACGGGCAGGCTCAGCTTCATTTTCTGAGCTGTGCTGCAGCTGGTAAGCCTAGAACGGGGTCGCTACATGAAAAAATTTTTTTTAAAGTAAAGTGGTGCCAAAACAGCGCAGGTCAATTAAAGATGAATGAAAGTGCGAGTCATCACTAAGCTAAACATTTTTGTAGTTTTTGGAAAACCACCAACAGCTTGAATCCCAAATCGTGCGTGCCAGTTTGCGTCGGTGGCGTAAACGAACCTAAGGCTATTGCCAATTTATTTATGGCTTCGTTTAGAACAAAGTCACAACTGGATCTATCGACAGGTGGGTCAGATGCTAGGGAGGGGTCTGAGGGCACGCCCATCATGTTCACCGCTGGGAACGTTTTGTCTATTTTAAAGGACCTGAAGCGAGGTAAGTCTCCTGGAAATGACGGCTTAAGCGTAGAGCACCTACGATATGCAGGTAAGCACTTACCATGTGTCTTACTTCTCTTGTTTAACTTATGTATGAGTCAGTCGTATTTTACAGAGGACCTCATGAAAACGATTGTCGTTCCATAATAATGAACAAGACTGGAGATACGAGTGACAAGAACAACTACAGGCCTATCTCCTTGGCAACCATTGTTGCAAAGGTGTTGGACGGTCTAATTGACAGGCAGTTAGATAAATATATCACCCTACATGACGCCCAATTTGGGTTTAGGACTGTGAGCTCAGTTCTTACTGAGGTCATATATCAGCCGGCTGACGTACAGGTTGAAGAACGAATCCGAATCGGTTGCTCCATTGACGGAGAGCGTATCAATAATATTAGTAACGCGGATTATAATGGTGTTGCTAAGCCCACCGATAAGTACGTTAAGAAAGCTCCGCGGTGACTCATGGTCTCAGGTACAAATCAACCAAAAGCGAGCTCTTAGTGTTTAGGGCGCAAAATGATGCGCGACAGCCCCAATAGCCTCGTGGCTCGTAGCCGGCAGGGTGAATTGCCAAATAATATATCACTGGATGGCGGCACACAGACCGTCATTCAGATATGTGAGATAATAAGTTTATTAAACATGTTTTAGTTAGTAGTACCTACCAACTTATTTACTCGTACTTTATGGATCTCTGGTCTGTATATGTATTATTATTTTCTTCTATTTCATTATATACATACACATAAATTACATTTTTAAATATTTGAATATAAAACATTTAAAAATATAAAAAAAAAATGGTAGCCCACCAGTATCGGAAACAGGGTCCAAGCTACCGATGGTCAGGGCTCCAGAGAGAGGAACCTCCTAACAATGCGAGCCGTGTCCAGAAGTTCCGCTTTCTGAATCAAGCCCTTAATCCAGCTACCTAACGAGAGCCTCCTTAGGTGTTGGTCGAGGCTTGACAATTAAGCCATTGGCTGATACAACTATCGGCACAATGACTGCTGAGTCCACATCCTACATGTCGACAACTTCGCGAACCAAGTCCAAATACTTGATTTGTTTACCTTTCTCGGCGTTCCCGTCATGAGGGACTGTTATGTCGCCCATTGTGTCACCTTATGTAAAATTTCTACATTTATAGCTGTAATTTTAATATATTTTTTTTATGGTGTACATAATAAAGAGTATTCTATCTATCTATCTATCTATGTCAATAATCATTGCGCTGCTCTGTTCGATCCACCACCACTATATCAGGCTTATTGACAACAATAGTGCTGTCAGTGATGATGAATCGATCCCAGTACAATGTGATATTTCCATTTTCGAGAACTGGGTCGGGCACATACCTGTAGTACGGCACTTCAGATTCCACAAGGCTGTATTTCAGAGCAAGTTTCTAATGGATAATCCTGGCTACAAGGTTGTGACTATGCAAGTACTCTTCGTTAGCTAGACGAGAACACCCGGAGATAAACTGTCGGATTGATTCTCCCGGACGATGGCATGCCCGACACATGTCAACCGTGCCATCCATCACAACAAATCTTCGGTAATTCTTAGTCATGATAACTTCGTTCATAATTGCACAGACGAAACTTTCGGTTTCCCCAAAGAGGTCACCGAAACGCAGCCAGGCTACGGACGCTAGGAAATCTACATGGGGTTCATGTAGAACCCGGAAAAGCGTCCGTGAAGCTCCTTAATCTGCCATATCTCCCTGCGATCGTTAGTGTCAAGCACTACAGGCTTGCGCCAGTTTTCTTTAGACAAGGAGAGTGGGATGAGGTCTTTGTCCACTGCAAACACATCTCGATGCATCCCCCCGTCGGTTTCTAGGAAATATTCCCTGAGACTGCATACCTCGCGATTGTGGAGGGTCTTAGCGTTTAAAAAGCCTCGAACTCCACACTTTCGCGGGATATAGGTACAGTCTCATTACCGATGATCATTCAATATTCAGTCAGCACCGTACGGATCCTCCTTTCCAGGGCGTCGATTTTGGTCCGAGTCCATTTGAGTATGCCGAAAGAGTACATCAAAACCGGCATGACCCAACCGTTGAAGGCACGCACCTTTTTTCAACGATTGCTTCATGTCAATAACATTGATGTTGTAGGTTTCGGATGCGGATGCTAAGGTTTATGGAATCCGAGAGTTGGATTCCCACGGATTCCACAGATATTATTATTTTCTTTTATTTCATTATATACACATTATAATTATATTTTTAAATATTAGAATATAAAAAATATATAAAAACATTTAAAAATATAAAAAATGGTAGCCCACCGGTATCGGGAACAGGTTCCAAGCTACCGGTGGTCAGGGCTCTAGAGAGAGGAACCTCCTAACAATGCGAGCCGTGTCCAGAAATACCGCTTTCTGAATCAAGCCCTTAATCCAGCCGTCCAGCGTGAGCCTCCTTAGGTGTTGGTCGAGGCTCTTGGCAATTAAGCCATTGGCTGATAAGACTATCGACTATATTATTATTATTATTTCAATCCGTAGACGTAACTACTGAAAATTAATCTCATGAGCCTGATATAAATGGTCGCGAGGAAATACTGACAAATAAAAACTAATTAAATACTCGTAACGAAGTCCAGCTGGAAATCGATTTGATTGAAAATGCGACCAAAAGCCACTAACCCTAGTCAAAGTTGCAAGTTAAACCAGTCTGTTATGAGCACTCTAAAATTTTAAAATACGTCATTAAATTTTGAAATTTTGAAAGCCAAGCAATCTTCAATAACGAGTTAACAACTTATTACTAATAAAATATTCCAGGCACACAGACCTAACAATCTTCCGGTATGCATTAATTTATCAAATAAAGACCTGGCATTACAACTTTTCACTTAACGATTTCATCAAAACAAACTGGATCTCATTTTATCAATTGTCAAAGTTTTAAAACTTAATCCACTTAAGGGCCCTTAAAGGGGAGTGCACAGTGCGCATGACGCTGCCCTAGCGGGAAACACCAAGGACATTAGGCGGACAGCCTTCGAACCGGGAGCACGCCTAAGTTCCCCGCGCCATTCAAATATGGAATACGCGCGCGAACGGTGGTGTGAGCCAAATGTAAACTTGCAAAACTAACTCGAAAAATTTGAACATCTATTAAAATTGTGTCTAAAATTTTGATCAGGAAAATCTAGGAAAATGGAAAAAGTGCTACTGTGTGTTTGTTGTATTTAAAGATACGCTAAACAGTGTGAATTTATATGGTATGATGTGACTAAGTTTGTTTATTTATTTTACTGTGAATTTAGACCATTAAATTATGTAATTATGAGATATTCTAATTACGTAAAAATGAAGTTTTTGGCGTTAATTGCGTTGTGTGGTGAGTAGAGAAGTGAATATTTTCTAAGATACTTTTATTGTTAGTTATAATAATGCAGTGTTTAAATTAGGTAAATGGTCACAAATTCAGATACTTATACAAAACATTAAATTGAATCTAAACAAAGAAAATAATCAAAATACAATTGAGGAAAAAAATACCCAGGTTTGGAAAAAAAATAGTTAAATATATAAAATGTGCCACAAAACCCAAACATGACCCGAGATAATGTTGGCTACACATTTTTCCTGGCCGCCACTATAAACTACCCCTAAGTTATCATAATTATCCACCCACCAAACCCCTAGCCCATTGCCAATAACGTGGCGTGAGATTTATGATTATACCCACAATAAACGGCCCAAAGTTTTAGTAGGGGTCCCGATGCCCGGCTGCTAACCCACCGTCAATACTCCCACCCATATTTACTACTATAAAATATTTCTAAAATAAACCCCTTTTGGACGTAAATCAACCAACGGAATAGTCCACACTAAGGGAACATGAAAGGTTAAAGGTTGGTCTCGTTATTATGTGTGCCGTAAAGGGTACTGAACAGATTTGGGCTTTGAATTCCTCGTTTTCGGACGGAGTTTGGAATCAGTGGTCTGGTAAAAAGGACTATTGAAATTAAAAGTCGAGAATGGAGGAAACGTTTTTGTGGTGGAGTTACAATTATAATTCCGTAGTCCTTGTGGATGTTT
The DNA here is from genome assembly GCA_905333075.3 of Atethmia centrago. NCBI lineage: Eukaryota > Metazoa > Arthropoda > Insecta > Lepidoptera > Noctuidae > Atethmia > Atethmia centrago. The sequence continues at coordinate 20,564,681 of HG995373.1, read as the reverse complement.
TGGTTTCTCTGTTCATTTTAGCTCAATACTTTTAGTAATGCCAAAAAAAAACGTGTATTATCGATGCAAAGAGACACTATTCAAAGTGTTATAGTGAAAATGTTAATGTTAGGACTTGACTTTTGTGTCATTCCATGAGCTCTTTTGGTACTAGGTACCCCTGATGTATCAGACTTCCACATCAATATACTGTTATGCTAATGCTAGACATTTTCAATTAGCGATTTTCCTGATAGAAAATCAGAACTCTAAAACAATAGTACAATTTGAGTACTATCAATTATTACAAAAAGTGCTATAGGAATGAACATTAAATTTTCGTTCAGTATTTGTTTACTTAATGAACAAATCTGCATGAAAATTCTATGTTCCATTAACAAATTAAGTCACTATAATTATTTGTCAAAGTCAAAAATTAAGAAGCGCAAGTCAGTTGATAATTAAGTATAGGATGATGAGAATTCACTTTGTCATCGTCCAAGGACGAAGTTATGAGATTATATATCAAAGTTATACGTAATCATAATCCCTAGAGAGCTTCCTATAGGCTGTCCCGGGGAATTCGGAATTACATGAAGCAACTTAATACTGTTGAAAAGATAGAAACACGTGTCCGTTATCCCTATAGGCTTACAAAAACTCTTACCTTTTATCTTGTCTGTACTATAAGTGTATATTATTATATTAGTTATATTTATTTTCATTATCCTTATACCCGTTTGCTATTTATAACAGTTTTGGTCTTTTAACTTTTAGAGTGATTAAGTCATTTATTCATTTGTTGATTGTTTTGCTTTTTGTGCGTTGTTTTGGTTTTTTGCGCAATATTGCGTTGTTTTGGTTTTTTGCGCAATTTTGCGTTGTTTTGGTTTTTTGCGCAAATTTTGTGCGTTGTTTTGGTTTTTTGCGCGTTAAACAAATTTCGAAACTCATTTCTTCGTAATCGGCTAGGAATTAGCGGTCTTTGTACGTAAACAAAATGGATTAGACATCTCCCTTCCAAAATTGAAATAGACATAGACCCTTAAAAAGCCTCCCTTTACAGATGTATTACAAAACCATAGAGTGGTTTATTGCTATAAGATTTAGACACGTATTTTCAACCTACAGTGCTAGTAAAACTCCCGGAGAAATTTCTTCTACAATTAGACTAATGGAGCACAATTGTGGAGACGTCAGATTTTATTCAACTCAACGTGATCAATATGTTAGATTGCATTGTTGTTCTTCAATGTTGTGCTTCCTTACAATTTGTTCGTTTGTAAGCTTTTATATTTAAGTATTTGATTTACAGATTATGTTTTTTACGTCTTATAGTATAAATGAAAGCGTACAAATCTTAGATCAAGTTGAAACAATTTGTTGTGTTTACCCGTCCATCGGAATAACGTCACGATTATGAGAGTGACATTAATGGGCTACATACGGTCAGGTGACCCATTACGTCTTTTACAGTCGATATCAAAGTGATTCTGTACAAAGTTCAGGATTTAAATAATGAAACCTGATATTTCTAATAATAACTGAATGGTAGTTAGTTTCTTTTCCTTGACGATTATTTTAATTGTTTTAGAAAGGAGGAACGAACAGTACAACAATATCAAACAGTTTTTTCTTATTTTCATTAACGTTATTGACCAGTTTAAGTTATGTTCCTAGAAGATAACGTGTTGCGCCGACCCCAAATAACATGGGACAAGGGCAGGAAAATGATGATGATGAATTATATTCCTAGAATACCAGTATTTTATATGGAGCGACTGCCCATCAGACATCTACAACCCAGTTACAGATTAACACGATGCTCCTTGGTAAGACAGGTTTTCAGACTTTCGGGCTTCTGACTACCGTATCGACTGTCAAAGATCTACATGTGGCACCCGGGACCAACGGCTTAATGTGCTTTCCGAGGCTCGGAAGGGTCTCGGTATATGGTGGATGGTTCCTCATCCACGGACCGAGCTCCGCAAGCGTTGCTTAAAAGTTGCTTGAAGATCGCCCGGTGCAGCTGTTATTATTTAGCCACGACACTGTATGAAATACCTTCTGTTAGGAACTTTTCAGTATAAAACACTTTCAGAATTAATATTCTTTTGCATTATTGCGTAAGTCCTAAAACTCGTAGATTGTTTTTCTCTCGACATTTTCTAGTTCAGCATGAAAATATGCAATGAAGAATGTTACAGAGCGTGTAATAAGGAAAACTGTATTTTTATGAAGACTCTGACCTCTGCTTTTAGAATGGAGCTTCATTTTTCAGTCAACTTTTAAAGCTCCGTTTTTAAAACTCGCTTTTACGAACGATGATTTAAGCACCGACTCTGTTTTACTGTTTCTTTATGTAAGTACCTACTACCAGTTTGACATTCAAAAGTTTTTTTTACATCTAACTTTTTATTTTGTCATGGCTATTACGATGGGGTAGGCAGAAGTAGAGTGATGTTTATTTATTTTGATGTGGGACGCGTGCGTGAATACTCCGACCAATATTACTAAATAAGTTTTTCATTTTAATTAAGGACGTGTTTCCAATTAATTTAAATTATTTCTGTACGTTAACTCTAACGTACAGAAATTGATATTGATTGATAGTTATAGTTTTTGTGAGGTTTGAAACGTTTGTTTGTTCAATTGTTTAATAAAGTTCATAGTGATTAAAACGCGTGAAAATTTCCCCAGTTCTTCTTGATTTCGTAACGTATATTTATTAGAGATGAAGTTCTTATAAGAGAAGTAGCTAAAAAAATGTAGGTTAAACTAATTTACTTAACTGTTTATTGACTTGTATAAGTCCACACACGATGTTATTACGGATAATTAGTTTATTTCTCTTCATCACTTCTGCTTATCTCAATCAAAACAATAATAGTTCGACCTTTCAAAAAGAAGACACGAACAACACTGCTTATCACTTTTAGCGATAAGCAGTGTGTCAACCCTTGTTAATTTCAACATTTGTATCTGTAATTTTTATGATGTACATAATAAAGAGTAGTATTCTATTCTATGACTGTCCGCAAACCGAATAAACACTATACTCTGATGTTTATTTGCTAGACTAAAATGACAGTTGGTGTCGACTTGAAACATAACCTAGTAAGTAAATAATCTAGTTAGGGAATGATTCTATCCAAGGACTACTGAATCATTATCTGTAGGAGCACCTTCACTGTATTCGTGTTGTTCTGCAATATTAATTATTTATCGTGTTATTTTTAAAAAAAGATCGATCGCAGCTGTCATTTTGATCTAGAAAATAAAAATCAGAGTTTAGATAAATATAATGTTAAGAATTTCTAACAATCATACAATGGATAACATAAAAAGCCACACTTCGAATTAATCTTTATGCATTGATATTTAAACTTGTTCTCGAAACGTATCAACTGAATAAATTAATCATGGAATAATCTTTTCTTTTTGGATTTATAGATTACTGTCTAATTGTAACAGTATAGAAATATATAAATGTTAGATACCAGTTTAATAGACTAATGTTATAACAGTGTAAAAAATATCTATTTTTTTTACAAATTAACATAATTTTATTTATGAAAAGATTGCGGAACGGAGTAACAATGGCCATGACCTTCATTTCGACAGAACACAACATTCATTGCATTATTTACATTGTTGAGCGAATTTTCCAAACACATATGAATCGGTGGATTACTAATTTCCTTAAAAATCTTTCGGATTGTTAATGAAAACGTGTGACGCAATTAGGCAGATCTATAACTGTTTCGTATTCTTTGAAACAAGCGTTTTGACACTTTGTAAGAATCCCTTACCAATAAATGACTATAATAACGATAACGATATTTATAATTTAATTTTTGTTTTTATTATTGTTACGCTTGAATAAATTTTTGGTAATTGCATAACTTTAATTGTAAATATCCTTTTTGACTTTATAATATTCTGTAAAACCGTAAATGGTGCATGTTGTGTTAGCATTGTTGCACTTATAAACGTACTATTAAGGAAGTAGGTAGGTAGGTAGGTCCTGGGTTCGATTTCCGGGTCGGGCAAAGTGTTATTGTGTTTTACTATCTGGACTTTCTCAGTAGCAGCCCGGAGTCTGGATTTGTGCCCGGTTGATGGCAATAGGCTCGCCCCCTATTACGGATTATTTGTTTTTTGATTATTTGTTTGTATTATTATCGGATTTAAACATAACTGGCGAAATGTGGGTGTACTACAGGTACACCTCTGCCCAACCCTTCGGGGAACAGGGCGTGATGGTATGTTATGTAATTAAGGAAATAAAGAACAATGTCAGTCCATAGTAATTTTGGCTCAATAATATTTTGTCACGGACAGTGAAAATTCTTTCGTTTTTTGTGTAGTTTAATGTCAAACGCTTTTCTGTGATTTCCACTTTTACACTGAACTTCGAAAAAAGAAGTTTTAAAAATCGCATTCATAACTTCAACCACCCATCTGCAAATAGTAACAGCCCGAGTTTTGTTCGCCTCTAATGTTGACCACTGATTTTCATCATCCTGTAATGATGATGATAATATGCACAGAGTAGTTACACTTTTGCAACGATGGGACTACATCTCTGAAACCTGTATCTAGAATGAACACATCTCCCTCTTGAAAATATTGACGCAATGTCCTCTCTTTTCCAAAGTCAAATGCCGTTTCATCAGGAACACATTTAAACCACAATTAATACAACGTAGTTGACATTGTCACAAAATGTGTGTTATAGATATAACACAGTAAGGTTATAACGCAAACGCAGAGGAATTCGAGAAGGAAACAAACGTACACATAGAAAAACACCGACGACAACACAAGATGTTTGACATCTTGTCATCGTCGACTCACTGTCAGTTTAAGCGCGCGCGATCTTGAAAGAACTGCAGAAGATGTAACCTAACAGGGTTGCCATTACAAGGCGATTAAGTTATCGAACACAGATCAGGAAAATCGATTTCTTGAATTACGTTCTTATATTATTTAAAAAATACTAAATGTATTTGTAATAAACACGATGAACGTATTACTTAGGTAAAAAAAATAATAATAAAAGACAATTGTGAGGTGGTAAATAAAAAGTAAAGAGTAAATCGCTTTAATTATTTAGAATAATCGATTACAGTGGCAGAACAGGTTGAACAGAACCTGACACTTTTTTATTTAAAAAAGAAAAACGTAATTCAAGGATTCAAGAACATGAATAATAAAATGATTACTTATTAAAATGATTTTCTTTTCGAAAAGTTCTCGAAAAGAACTAAATATTTTTTAATAAGTTGGAATTTTATATTTAAATTGTTGTAAGTAAAATCTTTGTGTCCGTGTGAATTTAGTTTTAAACGTTGTGTAGGCTGAAATCTGACATTGTCCTTTAAATGTTTTGTGTAATTAATTGTAGGCTAACCTAGCCTAAACTAAATAAATAAATAACTACAACAACTCGTAAGTCAATTCGCCAGTAGTACGGACCCCTTCTTAATTTTTGCTGGTTTTTAAGAGAGGGGTGTTGCCATGTTCAGACGGTTGCCATATGTCGCTTCCCTTGTTCCCTGTGCAGTTGACCCTCTTTTATGAATAACGGATAATGTTTAAGGTTAGAATAAAAGTGACAATGTCATCGCTTTTTCGTCGTTACTAGGGGTGTAAACAATGTACCTAATGATTAATGATTAATTTGTAAAAACAGGTCATTTTTATTTTAGCATTCGTTAGTTGTGAGCAGTGGTGGCCCAGTCGTAATGGCCGCGACTTACAAGTTGTAGGGCGTAGGTTCGTAGGTGTAAATTATTTCATCAACACTGCTCTCAAAACGGTGAAGGAAAACATCGTGAGGAAACCGGCATGTCCTAGAACCAAAAATTCGAAGACATAAGACATCTACCAACCCGCACTGGGCCCGCGTGGGGGATAACGGCCCACTCCCTCTCACAGAGAGGAGGCCTGTGTCCCAGCAGTGGAAACATGAAATTATAGGCTTATTATGTATTCGTTAATTGCATCTCCGATGATCTATTTTCTGTGGCAGGCTAGTTGATTTATAGTAGACAGTTCAATGAAGCATGATTTGAAGTACCTATACCTACCTGGTAGCGAGCCAATACCATTGCTCTTTGATTTAAGTTACCTACAAGTTTGATTGATTGTTACAAGTTAATGGACACAGGTCATTTCCTGTTTTTTGAATAATGTAAAAACATAAAAAATATGTTTTGCATTTCCTCAAGATACAGACTAACGTCTAGTTTAGGGATCACCGTTCAAATGTCTATGTATGATGTACTTGATTATTAATAAATAATTTCAATTTCAATTATCTCATGTTGTTAAAAAAAAAAACTAAAAAACGGATGCATCGCGAGTGTTAATATTTTAATCATTAGGGTATTTGTACCTCTGCCGGGGTCGTCGGAAAGTCAGAAAGGGATACCATGGGACTGGCAACACATAAGCAACGGAAGGAAGACGGGTGGGTTTTAGTCAGTAAGAGTCTGACACACCCTCCCGCTCCGCCTAGAGCGGGAGAAGTTATTAAATTATAATTCTTGAATTATAATTTCTAAATCTCCCGAACTTGATAATTTCCCACCCAAAAGAAATGGGGGTACTTCTATTACACGCTATTACATAATTATCAGCAGAGCTACAATATTTTCAAAATGTCTTCGGTATTTTTTCCCGAAAAATTCTAAAAACATAATCAAAATAAGGCAAAGTGTAATTGGGTGTTTCCATCAAGAATTTCTCAGTAGTAGCTCGGAGTCTGGATTTGTGCCGGTTGATAACAGTAGGTTCGCACCCTATTACAAGAAAAATAAATTACGTGTGGGGAAGTGTGTTTTTAGGGTTCTGTACCTTAAAATGAAACAAAAAACCGGCCAAGTGCGTCTCGGACCACAATGAAGGGTTCCGTAGTTGGGAAGTTGGGATGAATTTATCCCAAAAACAAACTTAACATTGTAGTTGAAAAACATGTTCTCCCATACATCGATATATGCCACGGTCAATTCTCCAACTGCAAATTTAAGTTGGTCAAATATAACTCGTTAACTTATAAAGCCTACTTAGCACTTAGCGGTGATAGTTTTCCTTTTTAATTTCATTATATGTACTACTGCCATGACTTTTTTCACATCTCCATATACAACGATTTAGCTGGCAGGGGGGGGGGGGGGACACTTGACTCTAACAAAAATTAGCACTTTAATGCTTAATGGCCTATCTAAGGATATCCCACACCATGGGGTAGACGAGAAAAATAAATATCATCCCTACATTACGTACGTAATGTAGGGATGATATTTTTAAAAACAAAAATGTTTTTATTGTGCCTCACACTAAAAAAAAATTTTTTTCAACATTTTAGCACTTAGTCGGCATGATTAATATGTATACCTATGCCAAATTACAGCTATCTAGTACTAAGCATCTCTGAGCTACAGCGGGGACAGACAGACAAACGAACATGGCGAAACTATATAGGGTAGGCTATAGGGTTCTTTGTTAACTACGGAACCCTTATAGGATCACTCGTGTGTCTGTTTGTCTATCTGTCCATCTGTCACAACCAATTTGCTCCGAAGCTACTGGACCGATTAAGTTGAAATTTGGTACACATATGAATTTTTGTGAACCAAAGCGGAAACTCAGACGTGTAACTTAAATAAATGAATTTTGAATATGGGGTCACTTTTGGGGGCAAATTGGAAAATTTAAAAATAAAGTTTTGCAAATTGTGCCGTGTGACATATCAGACTAAAGGGCTTATGGTAATAATACTTTTTTTTTAATTCAAATAAAATACTTTTAACGTTATTTAAGAAAATAGATGAAAATTTATCATTATCTCCGAAATACTGAGCTGAGAGAAAGTACTTAAAATAGTTCTTTACTTATAGATTGTAGGAAAACCTATAAGAAATCTATGGTCTTAAAGTAACATGATAAATCTATCAATATTATGCGTACAAACTTGCATTTGCAGTAGGAATGTATGCGATAACTTTTTTTTTAAGTACAATGTTAAGTTTGTTCTTGGAATAAATTCGTCCCAACTAAGGAACCCTCCATTGTGCCTGGTCACGCACTTGTTTCATGATGTTTCGTTGTTGAGGCCGAACGTCACAGGTTAAATATTATTTATTTTGGTTGTGTCAATATCGTTAGCAATGATTAGCAATGTTTCAGCAAAATGTTTTGTGTTGCTGAAAACATGTTGCTGGCGACGCGGAATGTTGCAGTGTTGCTGGCGACGCGGAATGTTGCAGTGTTGCTGGCAACATGCCGTCGTATCTATGATAAAAAAAACAAGGCAACTATGTTTCGCGATTGTTGCTCAACGCTTTTTTCCGATGAATACGGTTTGAAAAAATAGTAGATATTTATTTGTGAGAAATTGTGTTGAACAATTTAGTTTTAGTTCTTAATAAATTGATCAACACAATTTATTCAGAACTAAAACTAAAAAGTATTTATTCAGAACTAAAACTAAAGTTTGTGAAAACATCACGGAAAGAAACTCATGTGCGAGTTTCTTTCCGTGTTTTTTTCACAAATTATCTACCTACTAATGTACCGAACTTGTCTTAATATTTGAACACTGCAGTAGTACGAGTTGTAATAGAGAGTTACAAGTTAGAACTAAGTTAATTATGGGGTGATTCGTAAGTTTGGCAAACACAGTGTATGTATGTATGTATGTGAGTCGTAACACGTAACTTTACTGCGGGCAGACTTCTGTTTTGAGGTTTATTCAATTATGTGTGTATGTTTTTTTTTCCTTATGTGTGATTTATATTAATATGTTAGAGGCTGAAGACCAGAAAAATACACGTGTTTGACTGTGTCGGTCAGATTTTCTTTGTTGCTAGGCCAATATTATATTCTTGTTTTACACCCGGTACACATACATAATCAGCCTATAATGTTCCCACTGCTGGGAGACAGGCGTCCTCTCTGCGAGAGGGAGTGGGCCGTAATCCACCACGCGGGCCCAGTGCGGGTTGGTAGATGTCACATGTCTTCGAATTTTTGGTTCTAGGACATGTTTCCTCACACCCGGTGTACAGTAATATTGTAATAATACCTATATTTTAACGAGACAATAGTTTCCTACTTATTAATGATTATAATCGTAGAGAGCGAAGAGTGTTTAAAAGAAGATGTTGTGACAAAAATTGAAAAGAGTATGCATAGATGGTTTGGTCATATTGAGAGGATGAATGAAAGGCGACTAACAAAAGGTATTTACAAGGTGAATGTGAGTGGGAACGCCGTGAGGGGACGCCCCCAGGGGACATATAATAACCTAATTGGTGATGTTCTTCAAAAAGGTCAGGTGCGTAGTACTCGCAACCGGCGTGTGTGTACGACCAGATGTATGAACGTAAACGAAGCAAAAGGAGTATGTAAGGAGGGTAGCAGGTGGCGTTCTGTAGTTTCCGCCTACTCCCATGAGAAGAAGGCGTGATTTATGTATACTAACTTTATAAATTATTAAGTGGTGTATTTTGTTTATACTTTAGTTTTTCTTCTCCCATCCCATACATTTCGTTAGTAAAAGCATTCATTCATTCAATCAATCACCTAATCTTTCACTCATGTATTCTGTTTTTATTTTTATCTCAAGTAGCATTAAAACAATCATCATTTTAGTAATAAGTGGATAATATTGCTAGTAGTATAAAAAGTATTCTTTTTCATTAGTATGTAATCCCTATAAATACTTTTCTTTTCTTTCTTATATAACATTTAATTGTACTGCTGTTTTTTTTATCCCGAATAAAAATAAAATAAAATAAAAATAAAATACCTGAACGTAGAGGCACTTACCAATTCTCTTACAAGGAGAATTTTGTTTCGTAATTACTGTAGTTACGTTTCACGAAATATCAAGGACCATCATAACAGAAACATAACTAAGCCTTAACAGAAACATATTTGAAAACATACTCCAAAAAATAGAATTCTCAAAGAGCAAAGCAAACGTAACTCTGAGAAGCATAAAAAGGTTTTGCCTTAAAGCGAGGCAGCTCTCCGTCCGATATTTGGAGCAGCGTAAAGCCATCGGAAAACTACCACGGCATACTTACAATGTGTATGTGTATCGTGTGTGCTTCGACGAATCAAATTGTGCGGACAAAACATGCCCAGTCGAGTGAATAAGCAACAACTCAAATATAACAAAAAGAAAACAGTCGGTATCAGTTAAATTGGGCATAATTTATCACGGCCAAAGCCTTTGGGGTTTCCGGACGTATTAGATGTAAGAGGGTTATTGTGGACGTAATTACAAAGGCGTGGTATTTTAATCCCGTCAAAGCCTGGAACTTGAAACAACATCCGCTGACAAGTTCGTTAACGTCTTAAATTAATTTTCGTTTAAAATTTGTCAATTGGCGACGAAATTAAACGAAGTTTGTCGTTTCTTGACAACCGGGATGGCTGGCTCGCTGCCAGATGTTATTTTATAAGGAACTTTATTCTTTGTCTACGTGGACGCGGCAACATGCATAATAAAATACAGTGAAAATATAATAAATATTAAGTTACTGACACATGACCGAAGCGTCGAATTCGGGGAAATCCAATTAAATTTTAAATAGAACCCTTATCTTCTAGCAAGAATTAATTAATAGCCACGATTTATTGCTATTATCATTGAATTACATACAATATTCCATTTTAAATGGAGCAGGAAAAGGTTGAAAAATATACAGCTTACATAGCTGCACGGCACAGGTCCGTACAGGGGCCTGCTTGATGTTAAGATGTTTAAAATCAATGTGTTGGTACACGCGGCTACATATCAAGCTACAAATTTCCAGTTTATGCTGACCTCTCATTGTACGGAAATCGTATACAATGCGAGATCAGCTTATACTGGACAGGTATAGCTTAATATGAAGCCGTGTGTACGTCACAGACGGCCGTTTAATGAAACAGGTATTTCATTATGCGCGCTTATCACTATCAAGAGGCAGATTTAGTAAAAAAGAAAAAAAAAAATCGTATATTTTTATAAATAACCGGATACTCATTGACAGCGGGTGGCCGCTATCCGGTGATTGCATGGGAAATTGTTAATTCTATTGGAGCGAAACATAGGAAGCGTAGCACCGCGCACGCTGCGACTTGGCACCCTTCCAGTCAACGATTGTGCTTTACTATGGCGATTATTTTCACTGGTGCACTATTCAAACTGCTTCGGAATACGACTGAATAGACACGAAAGAATATTCGTGTGCAACGACCGACTGTAATGACCGTTTATTCTTTGAAACACGCTCGCTGAAAACCTGTAAATAGGTATAAAGTACCGGTGCGACGTTCAAGTTACCCTTTTGAAATGTTTACAATTGTTATTTTACGAGCGACTGGGCGAAAAAATATTCGAAATTCGTGGTCTTCAAAGATTTATTTTCGGGGAAATGGGGGATTAAATCTGAATTTCCGCGACCAATTGAATAATAATTGTAGTATATCTTTTTTTTTGATAATTATTTGTTTATATTAAATAGGTTATACTTATGGCTTGCATTTTATGTTCGTTTTCAAATTTAGGACCAAAAAGTAAGAATTTCATGAATAAATATAACAAAATGTCATATATTTTAATATCACATTTTGTTATATTTTTGTATTTAAGTGCGTTCAGTAATTAAAAACCACATGACAATCAATGATCACGCGGGGTGAGAGGCAGGGTATAGCAAAGTATAATTGATCCCAGGTTTATTGATGCGTTTAATTACAGTTACACAAATGAGATTATACATAGACAAACTCTTTTAAAAAGCTCTTAAATGTTATTTAATTGTTACTCAAGATTTTCTCAACAATTAGTTTACCTTCCTTTAGAATAATATACATTAATAATAATAAAAATTTTAAAAATAAAATACCAGTTTTCTGCACATACTTTTGTTTTATATAGCAATCTAGATAAAATAAGCCATTAGAACTAGTGAATTTAATGAGAAATGGGTTAGTTTAATAGGCCTATCTCCTTACTTTACAGTGTTATGAAAGTCGTTATAATAAGCCCTGAGGCGTCTCAAAGGTCGTGGAGGCGATCGGCGGCGGAGATCTCTTTCGTCCGGCCCTGGTCCAGGCCACGGTACGGAGCGAGAGGGCATCGGCAGCCTGCCCCTCCTTCTGCGAAGAAGTAATGCTCGCGAAAGAGGAGGTGGGACGGTTGAGGAAAAGGCAAATTTTGGGACCTCACGCCCCTAGACACCGCAGGAGATGCCCTGGGCGTCAGGAATCCCAGGCGGATTTCCGGTCACCGTAGGCGCGGGCATGCGGACAATGAGCAATGGGTAGCTCGCCGTCCGAGACACATTGTGTTCCACGCGCGCATCAAAGAGGTGTCGTCTGCACAAATGTAGGGGTCCACTAGGGCCGATGCCTGCCGGGGTCGCGGGCAAGTCCGAAAGGGATATATACCGAGGCCCCCGCAACACAGGCAACGGAAGGAACACGGGTGGGTTTTAGTCAGTAAGAGTCTGACACATCCTCCCGCTCCGCCCAGAGCGGGAGAAGTTATTTTATAATTTCTCTTTCAAAAAAGAAAGGCGTCTCAAAGAAGTAGTTGATTTAAAGCAATTTAAGTTACGTTAAAATCTACTCCACGAGAGTTAAATTAAATATAATGCTTTTTGCCCTCACATTTGAAATCGACCCTTTACAAAATAGGTAAATGAAAAACTACGTGATCTAGTTAAATAATAAATAGCATTTTGTATGTATCATTTATTTAGAAAGCCACACCATATTATTACCTTCTAGAGTTGTTAGACAGTAGGTATATTATTAAGACCGTCTTTTTGTTGCCTTTGATCTTGATAACTTACCAGTTGAGTTTCCCAAACAAACTTCAATAACCCGTTCCGCCCCATATTGGCGGTTGTTTAAAGAACTTTTATAACACGTATTTTTATTGTTTTGAAAAGTATTTTGACCAACTTTCAAGTTGATACTCGCTGGGAAAACGATTTTCCATTCAAACTATGTTCCTCAATATTTAAGTGGTTTGTTTTGAACTTACATGAAGTAATAGTCCAATCATGTAGGCTATAATACAGCCACTACCAGGATGGTTCAGCCAAATAGCAGCTTGACGCATTAGCCTGGACGGAACATCGTGCCAAGCGGCTCATTGAAGATAAATCCTTGCTAGGAGCCAAATTAGATAGCCTCAAATGCTAGCATAAAGTTGGTGGGCCTCGGTATCTCGTAGAACAAAATTTAGAGAGCTTACATAATTAGCCTATAATGTTCCCACTGCTGGGACACAGGCCTCCTCTCTGTGCGAGGGAGTGGGCCGTAATCCACTACCTGGGCCCAGTGCGGGTTGGTAGATGTCACATGTCTTCGATTTTTTTGTTCTCGGACATGTCGGTTTCCTCACGATGTTTTCCTTCACCGTTTTGAGAGCAGTAGTGATAAAATAATTTACACAAAGTAAAGCGTCTGTCTGTGTTCGAACCTATGATCTAACCTACTCGTAAGTCGCGGCCGTAAACCACTGGGTCACCACTGCTCTGGAAATTTTGGGGAGCTTGTGACATTCATTATCCCTTTTTCAACGTCCATGTTCAAGAAAGGTGGGGTAATTGCGTAACAGACTTACAATAGCAACCGATCGCCTTTGATTTTGACGTCCATTACTTTATAGGTTTGAAAAATTCGTCTACTCAACTATGTAAATAAGGCAATGGGGTCTTACACCCATTTTTGAAAAGTGTCTTAATTAAATTCTATAGTGCTAATATGCCCCAAAAAAAAATCACAAAATTTTTATTCAATCGATAAGTGCCATAAAAATGCATTTTCAAACTTCGCGCGTAGTTTGACGAAAACGCTGGACGCAGTGGACGCCATGTTGCTCTGTGGTTATGACGTCACTTGGCTAGTAAACAAATGCGCTGATCTAGTTTACTTAGCGGTATGACGTAATAACATGGCGGCTACTATTTCATGGTGTTTTTTAACAGATTATAAAAACTGAAAACGTTGAATTGAATTTTAAAATTTATTTTGTTATTTTATGAACTAAAAGTAACATTTTCCGACTCCTTTTTGCCTCAATAATATATTTATAGATTTTTTCTCGTATATAGTAAAATACCCTATTAACGTGGCTGAACTGTCAAAATGAAAGACATTGCGATTGATTGCCATTTTATGTGTGTCATTGTAATTGCATAACACACATAAAATGGCACAATTAATGAATGATAATATGAAATACTAGCCTTTGCCGCTTCGCCCACGTGGAGGTTGAAAATGATCCCACGGGAAGGTAAAGTACTACCGGGATATGAAGTATCCTATGTTTTAACCTAGGTCATACTCAATACTCAACTTCCTTATTGCATTCCATATGTATTACATAGATGGTATCATCATCTGCCTACCCTTTTCCCAACTACATATGTTGGGGTCGGCTTCCAGTCTTACCAGATGCAGCTGAACCGCTTGCGCGCCGCTGTCGCATGAAGTCAAGATCCCTCCCGCCCCGACCTCGTTCCGCGGATGAGCACCTTATTGCGTTACAATAGAGTTGCAAACCGCGTGGCCCAAGACTCCTATTCGGTGTCAGTGGGGACTGAAGGGACGATGGAGTGCGACTCCTATTCGGTGTCAATGGGGAGTTACCGGTGAATACCAGTATCTTACATGGAGCGACTGCCTATCTGACCTCCACAACCGAGTTACTGGGCAACACGATACCCCTTGGTATGAATGTTTGTCAGACTTTTGGGCTTCTGACGACCCGTACCGACTGTCAAAGATCTACAAATGACAGCCGGGACCAACCAAAAATATCATCTATGTAATTCGGTTTTTATTACATGGCATAAAAACCGAATTAAAGAAAGCTAAAATACCATATATGTATATGGTATTTTAGCTGTCGGGCACAGCAAAAATAGGAGAGCGGAAGAGGGCTAAGTAGCAATTCAAGCAATTCAATATTATTATAAATTATTAGATGTGTTTAATTGGGTGTATAATTGTTATTATATTATTAAGTTTGTGTGTATAGGTATAGTATATTCGTTATTTTTATTTTATGTATTGCATAAGAATAATGTAGGTAATTATTATGAAATTAACATGGTCATGGTGACGGTCTACCTGTGTGACAATTTCATCGAAATTATTATTCAGTGCATGATGCCTTTCGGTTTTACATTTTTCACGTTCTAACAGTAGACACCAAATAAGTTTCTTTCTACTTTGCAAAAACTCTTGAATTGACCTTTTTTTTTTGGTGGGTATCATCAAATAACTTCTCCCGCTCTGGGCGGAGCGGGAGGGTGTGTCAGACTCTTACTGACTAAAACCCACCCGTATTCCTTCCGTTGCCTGTGGTGTGTGTTGTGAACTGACCTACGCCGTGAAAACTTTCATCCGTCACTGTTACACACCACCTAGCAACTTGTCGTTATTACTGAGGGAGTATTCTTTCCGAACTGGGTTTCCGCGGGATGAAATTCTAATCGAATTTATATATAACATTTGAGCTCATTTGCTCTGAAGAGTATGATTGTACAAGGTTTTAGTATCGTGTTTGTTTCCGTTTTTAGGGTTCCGTACGTCCGAATGAAAAAACAGAACCCTTATAGGATCACTTGGATGTCTGTCTGTCCGTCTGTCTGTCACAGCCTTTTTGCTCTAAATGTAGTCGAGCAAATTGTACCGAGTGACATATCAAACGAAAAGGCTTAAGTAGGTCTTAAATAATTGTTTTTATAATTATAAAATGAATCTTTATAAGATAATATATAAAGCTATATAAGAAAATTGATGAAATTTGACCATTCTCCCTTATCCCCGAAACTACTGAGCCTAACATTTTGAAAAAAAATCCGAAAATAGATCTATACTTATAGATTAAAGGAAACCCTATAAGAAGTCTATGGTCTTAAAATAACATGTTAAATCTCTAAATATAGTGCGAACAAATTTTGATACATTTGCATAAGAGCATATGTTTTTTCAGCTACAAAGTTTAGTTTCATCTTGGCTTAAATTCATCCCAAGTATGGAATCCTTCATTGTGTGTGGACCGACACGCACTAGGACAGTTTTTTTTTTACAAAATTCAAAGCCCGAAACTCGGAATTCAAGGGATTTTGATTTGAGCACGTAACAAAGTCGTGTGCCAAATTCACAAAAGTTTAAGCATAACAAACTCAAATGTTATAAGAAGCATGCTTAAATGACTTAGTCAAATGCACTAGGTATTTTGTATTTTTAATTTATTTTAACTATTTAATAAAAAAACTATATTTTATTATTTTCGAAAACCACTACCTTACTTTAAAACTTTCCCTAAAATTCATTCTGCTTACAAAATCCAACCAAAATAATAAGTGAAACAAGAATCAGCATGAATATGTAGGTAAAAATGTTAAATGTTTCGTGTACGAAACATTTAACACACAACATGCCAGGCCACATTATGAATGAACAGATTTTTCCAGAATACTCTCTTTATCCTCAACGGGGTTACATAAAGCGGAATAAGAGAATACTGTACAAATGAAGTACCTATAGAAAAACAATTACGACTCAGCGGGCAGAGACGGATGATTACATAAAATATTTTATATACTACATTATATTTTGTGTTACGAAAAGGTTCTACTGTGTAGTTATAGGAAAACGATTATATGATTATCCTATACCAATTGGAATACATTCTACGTTCGACTTATTTTAAGGTATGAATTTTTGAGCAGCAGGTACCTATTTAGTAAGTCTAAGTTAAGGCTCCCGGAGACAGGTGCGACGTGGCTGTAGTTGAACAATTTGTAAGAAGTTTTCTTTCTCCACCGAGCCTTAAAACATAACACTAAGGAAAAAAAATAAACAAGTATTTATGTCAAAGTCTACAATGCTTATGAACAAAGAAAATACTGTGTTAGATGAATAGGAAAATATTGAATATTAATAGTTTTACAATCCCAGCTAAGAGCCGTTGTTGTTTGCATTAAAGATGATTTTCAGAAACCTCTTGGTCTGAAAATGAAATTTTAACTCCTCAATAGGATAAGAGGAAATGTGTTTAATTCAGTTTGCAAGATTTAACCCGTACATACAAGACGAGTAAAATAAAAGCTTATAAAAATAATACCTTTTCATTTTCCAAATAGGTACCTAAATAAAAGAACATACACAAGACACGTAAGATTTTACAAACAATAGTCAATGTTAACGCCAAAATAAAAATAAAAAATATACAGGCCCATTGCTAAAAGGCTCGTGCAGACTAGCGCGATATCGTCCCAGTCTGCTCGAGCCTAAGCTCGTATCCTCGTTCTTTTGGTTTGTCCCATACATGGTTGGCACGTACTTAGCTCTGGATCGTTACGTCATCACAACAAAGACTGGGATGGCAACAAAAAACAGTCAATCAAGCTATTTGGTACACAGGCTTGCAACATTTTTTTGTCAAAACACAAATGTGTTCCATGTTTTGAGTATGCTGAGAAGTCAATTATTTTAAATCGTTCTCTTAAGTATGCCATAAGCATAAAAACTTTAAAAAGTTATTATGCACACATTACTGCACATGCCCCACCGCCAACGAAGAAGCGACTAGATCAGCGATTTTCTCGCTCGAAGAAACGTACAAAAGATTGAAGGTTCCGTGTAAGTAACATAGGTAGGTACATATACGAGTATCTTTAGTTAATCGCTGGCTGTTTACACCACCGGCAAGTACTCGTTTGTCGCCGTGACAAGAGCTATCAAAGAGAGAACTCTCTCAGCGTTGCTCGTTTCACAGGCAGAACAAGCGCTGAAAGACTCATGCTTGGTACATAAGCATACCATCGCTCATCGCTCGTCGCCGTCGCGCGGTCGTTGCCCGATAGTTACTAGCTTTACTCGCTTTTCGTTAATCGCCGGTGGTGGGACAGGTGAAAAAATATTTTAAAAGAATATTTTTGCATGTATACCAAACAACTTGTTCGACTGTACTGCTTTGTGGACAAAAACCAACAATGATGGATCGTGTTTGCGACACGATAATCTTATGTATACATACTTACTTTTGCGAGAAAAGTATCGTTATTATGCTATATCGTCGTGCAGCCTTCAAGACAGGATAAGCTGAGCTCGAAAGAGAATTTTTTTTTTCTTCAGATAAATGGTGATGTTGGTTTCTTTGCTTGTCGAAGTTATATCCACTATTCATACAAATTGGGCTTTTTATACGATCTATAAATACAACCTGTCCTTGTCATTTTTAGGGTTCCGTAGTAAACAAGGAACCCTTATAGTTTCGCCATGTCCGTCTGTCTGTCTGTCCCCGCTGTAGCTCAGAGACGCTTAGTACTAGAAAGCTGCCATTTGGCACAGGTATACATATTAATCACGCCGACAAAGTGCTAAAATAAAATTAGGGTACCTCCCTTGCGGACGGTGAGCAATGGGTAGCTCACCGTCCGGTAAGGACCAGGCCCAGGTCGACGGCGCGTTGTTTTCCGCGCGCCTCAAAGAGATGTCGTGAGCACAAATGTAGGGGTCCACTAGGGCCGATGCCTGCCAGGGTCGCGGGAAGGTACTAAAGGGTTACCGAGGCCCCTGGCAACACAGGCAACTGAAGGAATACGGGTGGGTTTTAGTTAGTAAGAGTCTGACACACCCTCCCGCTCCGCCCAGAGCGGGAGAAGTTATTTGATGATTTCCCACCCAAAAAAAACGTAATGTGGGTATAATTTTTTTTTCTCGTCATGGTGTATAGGCCGTATCGTTGGATAGGCCATTAATTATTTATTGTTATATTATTTATATTATTTATGGAGATGTGAAAAAAATCATGTCAGTAGTACATATATTAAAATTAAAAGAAAAACTATCACAGCTAAGTAGGCTTTACAAGTTAACGAGTAATAGTCGACCAACTTAAATTTGCAGTTGGAGAATTCACCGTGGCATTATCGATGTAAGGGAGAACATGTTTTTCAACTACAATGTTATGTTTGTTTTTGGGATAAATTAATCCCAGCTTCCCAAGTACGGAACCCTTCATTGTGCGAGGTCCGACACGCACTTGGCCGGTTTTAAGTAATTGAAATGGGTAGGAAAAATAACATCCTTTAGGTATTTTTATGCTTTTATAATTTATAAAAAAAATCGTTTCGTTGTTGTCAAAAGGTTTCATCACTTAACTAGGTATAGATCATGGTATAAGACAGAAAAATTGACTTGGAATTACTTAAAATAAAGAAACTTTTATGACATATATACATACATACATAAACTCACGCCTTCTTCCCATGGGGGTATGCAGAAACTATAGAACGCCACCTGCTACGCTCCTTACATACTCATTTTGCTTCGTTTAAGTTCATACATCTGTTCATACACGCACGCCGGTTGCGAGCACCTAACCTTTTTGAAGCATGACATTGTAAATCATTTTCATTTATCCTCACCTCACTTACAACTCTCAAATTTATCACAGCGGAAAGATAACTCATAAATACCGAAGTAACAAATTGCCAACAATAAAATTCAGAAGACAGATGTTTCTGAGATGTAATCCTATAACTATACGGTTAGTCCCACGGGTCGAGAGAGGAATGAGACTTCGGGCCTAAAATTAAATTAATTAGTTCCTTACATATCCCGTTTCTCTTGTGTTTATGTACCGAAAATATTATAAAAATATTATGTTCTCAGAAACCAATTCAATTAATAATTCCGAGGAAGATTTTCAGAATTACTAACCAATCTTCAATCGAATTCACGTTCGCAGAATACTGTTGTGAGCAAAGCAAAATTCGCTGATATCTGTCTCCTGGTTAGCTTGATTGTGGTCTACTTCTACGACGCAGAGGAAAAGAGGGTGTGGCCAATTTGTTGCCCACGATGATGTTCTGGTTTTTTCTGCTTTTGTATTAGCACGGAAAATATGGGAAAAGCTCATGTCAGCCAAGTAACATACTTTGAACTCAGTCCGAAGGTTTTTAAGGAAATAGCTAATCTATTCAACCTTAATACAGGTAACCATGTAACCTAGCTAGGACACCAGATTCAATCCCGATAATTGTTACTACTTACTACTCTATCTTGTGCGTTTTGTTTGTGCAGAATAAACATTTTTTGTTATTTTCTTTTTCTTACCTTATCCATAAATTAATAATTATATTTACTGTGACAGACTGTACCAAACTTTTGGATATAAATAAATAATAATAATAATTATTGTACCTATTCAAGATAAAGATCTTTTTTTTTTGTTTTTTTTTTTTTTTGTCAAACATATTTGTAAAATACGACTGCTCGACAACGTGAATAAATGCAATGAATGTTGTTGAATTGTTAAAATTAATGGAACTTAGGTGAATAAGTTACGCAATTACCCCCAGGTCAGCCAGGTTGTAGAGTACGGTGGAGGTAGGTAAATTTAAATACCGCCAGTCGTAGAAACTATTCTTTACAGGGTAAAGTCTCAACGAGGAGCTCCACATAGTCTACTAACAATTTATAACTTCCTTCCCACTTAATATCTTTATAATTTGTCATGCTGACATGAAAATTAAGGCGAAACATGCACGTAATATTGGCTATACCCCAAGAACATTTTTTATGATAACCATTTGGCAGCCCAGCGGGTTATAATGACCAGTTGATGCTTTACTTGTATGCGTAAGAGGCAGACTCACTGATAGGAAATATGCCTATTGGGAATACAATCTGTATTGAAAGTGCTAATGGAAGTAATGCCTGGGGTATCGTGGCCATGTGTTTTGCGATCTGAGATTATTACTAAACAATTTTTGTATCTACCGAATTATGAAGGTGTTCCATAGCACTAGGCCCGTCGTCCAGGACGCCACTCAAAAGTACAGAGAATGATGTAACCAGAAAGTCACAGCACTAATATTTCTATGGCGGTCCGTACACGACGCAACATATTACAAACTAGTTAATAACGCATTAGTAAGAGCTCTTACACACGAGCGGCATGTTCCTAACGGCAGAGGTAACTGCAGCCGTCGACGCGCGGCGGCGGCAACCGTCGACGCGTCGACGGCTTCCGTTGACGCGTCGACGGCAGCCGTCGACATTTCAACTTCGCGGCACACTACAACTGCAAGTGTCGCTATAGGTCGACTGCTGCCGTGGACGCGTCGACGGTTGCCGCCGACGCGCGTCGACGGCTGCAGTTACCTCTGCCGTTGGGAACATGCCGCTCGTGTGTAAGAGCTCTAAGTCGGACCACTACTAGTGCTATGACTCTGGCTACTCGTTGGTGACGTTTACGTCGCCTTACAGGCAATTTTAATAAGTTTTTCACTAACTTGGATCTATTTGCTTTATCCGTTAGAAAATTTAGAAATATATTGCTTGACACAATCAAAAAATTATGTGAATAATATCAAATCTCTCTAATGCACCTTAGCAGTAGCTGTCTGCCGGGGTCGAGGGAAAATCCGAAAGGGTCACCGAGCCCCCTGGCAACACAGGCAACGGAAGGAACACGGGTGGCTGAAACACTCTCCCGCTCCGCCCAGAGTGGGAGAAGTTTTTTGATAAATGCCCACACAAAAAAAGCAGTACCTGTTATTTGTGTGTATTTCACTGTCCGATTTTTACTTTATCAATATTGTCTTTGTCTTTTTAAGTATTTGCGGAGAACGTTATTGGTTGCATATTTGTATAACTGTTAAGATTCTATTTATTTGTAATAATATAATAATAATGTGTAATTGTCTGTTCTTCCTAATAAATAAAATAAAATAAAAATGGGCCTTACTTAATTTAAGAATCAAGTTTCTATGCAATCGGAATACGCTGAAATTATTATGGCTTATGCCAAAAACTCTGTCCGTCAAATTACAGTGATTCAGAATTCTTCGTACAGATTGTGGTTCGATATTATTAGTTTTTACGGATTGTTCTGATTCTTCCTTGACTGCCTTATTTTTATTGTTTAGCTATAATTCCATTTTATAACTAGCTACATTGTACATATTGTTTTTCATTTTTAGAAAATTCTAAAGCAAAGCTGCAGTTATTCCTCTCTATTTGGAAAATATGTGTATTAGAATTCAGGAGATCGGGTTGCCGGTATTCAATACACTATTAAATTTTATAGCACAGTTCCGTTATTTGGAATTTAACACCATTATATCCTGGACATGGTTATGCGAGGTTTCTGTTAACATAGGAGAGCTTCCGATATCGATATTCACGCTTTGGCGACTTTCATTTTGTGCCCTGAAAACCGCACGTACAATACGTTTTTGCAGCAAATACGTGCTTCGTTGACCAGTGATAGAAATAGAAACTTGTAACACCATCTAGGTATATGCTGTTATTTCGAGCGAGTGGGAAGCGTATCCCACTCGTTTTGTTTGTTATCCTATACGCATTTGGAGTTGGCGCAAAATGTATTCTTCTTTCATACTTCTCTATGGTTGTCATTTCAGTATTCACCTCCCTTTCTAACCACATCATCTTTCACAGTTCATCCATCGTTTCTTTGTTTATTAGCATAATCAGCCTATAATGTTCCCATTGCTGGGACTTAGGCCTCCTCTCGGCGAGAGGGAGTGGGCCGTAATCCAGGCAGTACTTTGATTTTTTTGGTTCTAGGACATGCCGGTTTCCTCACGATGATTTCGTTCACCGTTTTGAGAGCAGTGGTGATGAAATAATTTGCACAAGGTAAAGCTCCTGTCTGGGTTCAAACCTACGAGGTAAAACTCTTAAATCGCGGCCTTTATCATTAGGCCACCACTACTTTGCTGCTGCTCCCGTTTGTTTATTTAATAGTAACTAGTTATTACTGTGATATTACTTTACAGATCAGTCTGCTAATAAACTAGGAGAAGGGGCACGTTACTCTTCCACAATACTATTCACAATAATAGTATTGTAGAAGAATATTGTGCTCTCAAAACGGTGAAGGAAAACATCGTGAGGAAACCGGCATGTCCTAGAACCAAAAAAAAAAATTAGAAGACATGTGACATCTATTAACCCTCACTGGGCCCGCGTGGTGGATTACGGCCCACTCCCTCTCACAGAGAGGAGGCCTGTGTCCCAGCAGTGGGAACATTATAGGCTGATTATGTATGTTATGTAGAAGAATAACGTACCCATTACTCAATTCAGAATAAAGATTTCTTGATTGATAAATGATGATGAAATTTTATTCACAAGTGCTTCTTCTTTTACCATTATGTTTGCGATGTTGAGTTCCCATATCCCGTGGCATAATCTAATAAATCTTCTCCACATTGTCGTAAGTTGTAAAATAGATAGTTTTCTCATCAGATATTTCACGATACACTATACACATACGGATGTGTTTGGTTGGATACAATAACATGATCCGGAACGTGTCACGAATATACACAGTGTGAGAAAGATTTCAGGAAACAAGTGACCATGCTTTTTAGATTAATGTGCGAAACACTCTATGCTATTTTGAAGTTGCTTCTTGATTTTCAGCTAGGTTAAAAATGACAGGTCAGTTTCTTTTTCAGTTCTTCGTGACTGAAAATATTTAGGTACTTCTTATTTTTTATAAAATATTATCTGGGTACAATTTTCTTCTTATTTTATTAGAATCGTTTTGAATCAAAACATTTGCAGGTTACTTGCTAATTAGCTTAATTACGTATAGTACTATAGATAGATCTAATGAAATTATTAGCACCTAATGACCACGAGGTGTCTAATGACAGATTCAATACAGGGGAAAATATAATGCAAAACAAAAATAAATCAAAACTCAAGGCATTTATTTCAAATAAACGAAATACAGGCACTTTTGAATTGTCAAGGGGTCGTTCAATCAGAAAGATGAAGCTTGTTGCCCATTCTAAAGTGTAGTAGGTTCCTATGGAGAAGAACGGGCAAGAAACTCCACGGACACTCTTTTAAATTAAAATATCGTTACAAAAATATTGGTTACATCATTCATGTTGAAATTATACATGTGAGAACAATGTAGAAATACGTGCACGTTAAAAGTGTCCGTAATAAAACGATAAAAAAAAAACAGTGCCGCGTTCATTACATTAAGTTTAGAGCTCAGACCAATTTATTGGCTGGAGGTTTCTGGTTTTATGACAAACGGCATTGGTTATTTTGGTAGCTAAAGAAAGTTAGGATATTTTTAAATTTATAAAACACTAGCTGCACCTCGCGTTTTCACCCACATAAGTCTCGATCTCGTGGGAATATCGGGATAAAAAGCTCCTCCTAATTCAGGTCATGGGCTGGCCTCCCTCCTAATTCAGGTCATGGGCTACCCATTTGCCAAATTTCATCCAAATCCGTTCAGCCGTTTTAGCGTGATGCTATGACCAAGGGCAATAGGCATTCATTTTTATATATACAGAGATAAAATTTTAAATGATTTCGAAGGATGATGATAAACATAATCGGCATTCATTAGAATTTGTTTAAAAATAATCCGTGTTGGCTGAAAGCTACGGTCGAGACACGTATGTATTTTAAACTAAGAGAATGCTTTGCCAAATACCGAGAGATGTGTTTCACTAAACTGTAGATAGATAGCGTTGGATATCCATTATTTGCATTCCGTATGGAGGCGGCAATGCAAAGTCGATATGCGTCTTCAAACGATGTGGTTTATGTAGAAATGTTTTCAAAACCTCGAAACTGAAATGCATTGAACAATATTGGTTTGTATATGTTTCATATTTTCTTAGAAGGGAAGTAATATACCTTACTACGAGAAGTAGGGATTCGTGATTTTCGGTGCCCGTAACTTTTTAGTTATGATAAAATCTTATCAAAATTTATGTCTATTGAAAGTCAGATTAAGAGGCTGACAACACCTAAAGCGCGATCACTGTCAGACTGCATAGAAAAGAAAGAGAAGAGCGATGACACAACGCTGATAATTTATTGCAAAATATGAAGCAATTATCGATTTACAAAAAAGTAACAGATTTATAAAAAAAAATAAAACACTATTATGCTAATATGTTGCTTGTAGAATAATCTGACAAAAAAATCAAAATAATTGCATTTATATTAGTATGGTTTTTAATCGTTAAAATAAATTTTTAGAGGTATCTTCGTGATTTTTTTCTATCGTATCAAATTATGTTTTCAACACACTATCTACCTAGCATATATCCTTAAGAATATCATATATTTTTCTGATTTTGTTTACTGCAGGGGATCATATACTTTAAGACATTATAAAACTTATAAAAGTTGCGTTTAGGTCCTGTAGTCCCCTTAAGCAGAAATTTTCAGTTTTAATAATAATGAAAACGGAAAGTTTTGTCAAAAAAAATCCGATAGGTTGGTAATTTTAACCAAAACTTAAATACCTATATTTATGCAAATTACAAACAAATTACGCTTCGTACAACGCTAAAGTTAACAGGAACAAAAGATAATAAGTAGGGTACGGACCTAGCGTAGTAAAAACCTATTAATATTAATGGGCTATCTGCGCGAAGGTCTGACTAAAGTTATCAGCTTGGGACGCTTCTAGTAACGTAATCACCATTCTGGTTCAATGCTCTGGTGATCACACACATGAGGTTTTGCGGTGAACTGTAGTGTAATGAGGAGAGATTATGAAGTTTATGATTATAAATTGCGTAAAGTATTTTTTTTTTAACGACGTAATCTATGAAAACCAAAATTAATTTCCTGTGTTCGTCATTTCATACCCATAAAATTGAGTGAACAATTCTGTCAAACGCCGCTTAGGTATAACAATTGCCTACCTATAAAGTTGAATTATTCATTCACTGGTAATCTGACATGTGCTAGCTGTCACTTTGTGTAATAAAATGGTCATATTTATTCTAAGCTTCGATCAATAATAGTATCTACTGATCGAAGTATATAAGTGTAAAAGTCTAGAATACAATAAATATGACCCTTTTATTACACAACTTGACAGCTAGCACGTCAGATTACCCCTGTGAATTAGTAATTCGACTTTTGGTATGGATTATGTCCAATAAGATAAATTACTTTTTACTAATATTATAAAGCTTATAAATAAGAGGAAGTTACCTAGATTCAGTTTTAAATAATACAACGCCTATGCAGTTTAAATCGTTCAGTCTAGGAACAGTTGCTATTAATGAAATATAAATCATGTGCCGGCCGGGTCCATACCGAGAGACGGGCCACGAACGAGGCACGTATGTATAACGCTACTTAAATATAAGTACGAGCAAGTTTACGCTTTAGATAACTGGGTTCGTAATTCGGACGAGCTCTAGTCGTGCCCATGTTTGATTGTATGCTTAAGGTTAGAATGTGGTTTCAATAATGGTCCACTCTGGTCTTGAACACGATTCAACGTAAGCTCGAGACTAGTCAAGTATGAGTCCAATTTAATTAATTTATTAACTAAACTTTATTATTCTAAAATGACTTTTTATTTGAGTCAAACATAACTTGAACGTCCGTTGTTTTATATCTACTTCAATTTCTCTTAAATTAGAGTTAAAACTAAGTAAAATTATACAATATTTTTAAACCAACTGAACCCGTGTATTTCTCTCTCCAAAAATTGCCGGCAATTTTCATGGATATCCAGGATACGTAGGGACATTATCTAATAATTCAATCCAATGTCTTGTCATACCGAGTGTGCTATTAGAAAAAAATAAGATCGTGACAGTCGACAGCCAGACATTCAAGTAATTTCATAAGTGTTTAGATTCTATTTTCGCGGAAATAAACAAAAATAGGACACTATCCGGCAGAGAAACAATAGAAAAACAGTTTTATATTTGTATGACAAAAGGCAATCCAACTAACAAGTTGACATAGTTTTAGTTCTATTGTTTTGTAGTTGCTCTAAATTTTAGGTAGCAACGGGGCATGGTTACGGTTTCCTAGGAAAGCAATTCCGTCATATTATAATGGCTATCATGAGAATCTGTCATTTCCACCAATATTTGACATTACGTCATGTTTCGCTACTCGAATGGGATGCGAGTAGCGGAACATGAGGCGAATGAGTTGAATTAAACTACTGCGATTGCGCTGCTATGGTTTCGCGGCGGAGGTGTGCTACCGGCCGGCGTAAGGGTCAGTTTTCATCAAGCGGAAAAATCCTCGTGCATGTTTGGGCATCCTCCTAGCAGCTCATTTACACCAAGGGAGAGGCTACACGCTGATTATTGGCTATTGCACTATTGGCAGAGGAAGAACAAAAAAGAACATGTGAATTGCCGGAAACACTGAGTCGTGGCAGCGCGGGCGGCGCCTCACACGCGCGCCTGCTTCGGGTGTGCTCGTGCATCCTCGAGCATGTACAAGTAAACGCTTGATGTGTGCGTCCATTTATGCGCGTGAATATATATGATTTTGATGACTTTTAAATCTGTTATTACGCCTTTAAATAATGCAAGTAAGTTATGCAAAATATGTATGTTAAACTAGAACGCTTACACATCAATTATATATGTGAATATTTAAGTATTGTAGTAAAATACTTTATTAAATAAATGAAGGAAGTAATGTCTACCCAAAGCATTAAAAACGATATTATTTTCAAACCACTTAAGATATTTTCATGTTTTTTAATGAAAAGATTTTTTTATTATCTATAATTCTATTTGTGATTTTTTAAAATATTTATATTATAAAGTAAATATTTCTTATGAAACAGAAGGGCGCGCGGCGGCGCGGCGTGACCGCGACGCGTATCTGTGTGGCTAAGGTCAACGGCGTTTACCCGACCCTTAAAATCAATATTGATACATTACTTTTTCAGTGAAATTTAAAAACTTATCGAGTACCCTAAGGTGGAAGCTGACCCTATTTTTTTTTTTGGGTGGAAATCATCAAATAACTTCTCCCGCTCTGGGCGGAGCGGCAGAGTGTGTCAGACTCTTACTGACTAAAACCCATCCGTATTCCTTCCTGTTGCCTGTGTTGCCAGGGGCCTCGGTGACCCTTTAGTACCTTCTCGCGACCCCAGCAGGCATCGACACAAGTGGACCCCTACACTAGTGCTGACGACATCTCTTTGAGGCGCGTGTGGAATACAACGCGCCGTCGACCCGGGCCTGGTCCTTACCGGATGGAGAGCTACCCATTGCTCACCGTCCGCAAGCCCGAGCCTACGGTGGCCGGAAATCCGCCCGGGATTCCCGACGCCCAGGGCGTCTCCTGCGGCGGCTAGGGGCGAGAGGGCGCGAAATTTGCCTTTCCCTCAACCGTCCCGCCTCCTCCTTCGCGAGCATTACTGCTTCGCAGAATGAGGTGATGGCTGCCCATGCCCTCTCGCTCCGCACCATGGCCTGAATCAGGGCCGGACGCGAGAGATCTCTGCCACCGATCGCCTCCACGAGGACACGGCGGTGGTCTGCCCAAGCCGGGCAGACCTCCACCGTATGCTCCACCGTGTCCTCCGGGCGATCCACACAGTGGTGACACCCGGGCGTTTCCTCCCACCTTATCCGACACAGGAACCTCCCGAAGCTGCCATGTCCGGTGAGGACCTGCGTCAGGTGGACGGTGAGGACGCCATGACGCCTCTCTAGCCACTCCTCAAAGAGGGGTCTTATCGCCGCAATCGTGGCGTGCCCAGCATGCTCCGCTCAACCGGCGGGCTGGCTGCAGCGCCAGAGAATGCACCCATACAGGAGCCCCGTATGGCCATGGACCACTCGACCCCCACGTAGAGCCTCCGGCAAGAAGCGTTTGGACCCCCTAGATTGGGCAGGAGCCGCTTCAATGCAGCGCCTGCCCGCTCCAGTTTGGGAGCCAAACGTCGGAAATGCTCCACGAAGTTCCACCGGCTGTCGAGGACGAGTCCCAGGTATTTTATCGTCGACTCGACGCCGACAGAAACCCCTCCTACCGTTATTTGGGACCCCAACGTGGAAGCTGAACCTATGGTAAAAAAAAAAACGCTCTGTATTTGGACAGCCGTTATTTTGTGACCGTTGGGCGTTTAATTAGAAAACCAAAGCTTAATTTTATTTAGTCTCTGGTATACCTTTATCCTGCTGCTCCTACGGTGTAGGCAGATGAACCATAACCGACTACGACATTGATTATCCATAGTGGACATTAAATTTCTGAAATTCTAGCGCTTCATAAAAGCCTTAATAGCCTATTATCAGTCTATTGATTTTGATGTGAAGTAATAAATATAAGATCTTTCAGTTAACAGAATCAGGTCAGTCTTAAGTGTTCGATAGATTCACAATTAACGATACTGTTTCCAAAAGGTCTTTCAAAGTCAACATCGTGATATCTCCCCATACAGTACAAATTATCTCTAGCATTAAGGTCAGGCGATCGCTACTACAAACGATATAGGCCCAGCAATAGCTCCTCAACGTTACCTCTGCAACTTGTATAGAAGATTAATTAAACTATTAATCCCGGAAAGTGTAGCTTACGCCTTAATCGGTAGCCAATGAAACCGCGGCATTCTTTAGCCCAGTACTTTGGATACGTCGATCTATTACTGGAAGGTTCCCGATCTTTCCGTCCATTACGTCGCAGTAATTACTTGGGACCGTGTAAAATACAGCTTTTGCTACCTTTGACGAGTCCGGTCACACATGAACCAATTGGCAATTCTCACTAATGGAACGAAAGCTGATATGTAATTCGTTTTGTTTACATTTGGATAGGTCATGTGTGGATAAATGTAATGAAAGGTTTGGTGCATCAGTACTGGATAATAATTCACTATCCAGTATTGATGCAATAATTCAAGAATTCACTCCGCCTAGAGCGGGAGAAGTTATTTGATGATTTCCCATCTAAAAAAAAAAGTATTGATGATGACATGATATGATATCACTGAAATTGTGGGTCCGAAATGTAAAAAAAAAAAAACTAAAACAGACTTTGTCATTTATAATACCATCTTCTTCAAGGCGAATTGGTTATGTCAAACTCATACATTATAATTATGTTAAAAAAACGTTAACGGCATACGCAAAACGTGATTCATTCCAAACCCTTTAAGCACAAAGCAAAGCACAGCATAAAAGGAATTCGCTCCAAAAACCGTGCCAGTATTTATTGTTTCGAATTGATACCAATCTCTTTGCAATTCATTTTGGACCCAAATATGAATGTACAGGGTGACATTGAAAACATGCGACAAATCGAAATGGGAGATTGTACTCATCATTATGAACAACTTTTATTAAGGGACCAAAGCTACAATCCCAAAAAAAAAAACTGCTGTCCCCTACATTTATGTTCGCAATACCTCATCAAAATGTAGGAAAAGTAGATTTTTTTTTGGGATTACAGCTTTGGTCCCTTAGTAAAAGTTGTTAATAATGATGTATACAATGTCCCATTTCAGTTTGTCGCAAGTTTTCAATTTCAACCTGTATAGTTTTCATCAGCACTCTCCAATTAACCGTTGAATTTACTTTACCATAGCGTGTACGAATTTGTTATGTGCTCACTTTGATAAGGATGTAATGTGAATTACGCTTTCAATACCTAGACGTGACTGCCTCGTTGGTTGCCTAGTGGTCGCAAGCGCTACTGCTGAACATGTGGTCCTGGGTTCTATTCCCGGGTCGGGCAAAATGTTATTGGGTTTTTTATCTGGAATTTCTCAGTAGCAGCCCGGAGTCAGGATTTGTGCCCGGTTGATGGCAATAGGCTCGCCCCCTTTTACATGGGACTTAAAACATAACTGGCGAAATGTGGGTGTACTACAGGTACACCTCTGCCCAACCCTTCAGGGAAAGAAGGCGTGATGTTATGTTATGTTATGACTGTAGAGTGAGCCCAAACGATGGGCCGCCATGATGGCGATCATCATGGCCGCCCATCCTTTGGGCTCGGTGTCCACCAAAGCGAGACGAGAGCAAAGGATACTTTCACTCTAAAGGCAGACACTAATTGATGGCAGATCATCTGTTTTCTAGAACGGGAGTTTTTTTTTTTCTCTTCATAAGTAAAGAGAAAAAATCTCCTGTTCTTCAGGCAATTTTGTTCTAGAAAAAAGATAATCTGCCATTAATTAGTCTCTGGCTTGTATAGTTTCAGTGAATTCGATCTAAGGATTTTTCTTTTTACATCTTGTATAGTTTCGAATTCACTGAAACTATACAAGATGTAAAAAAAGTAATCTCTCTGTTTTGCTGATTATTATCGTTCATTCGATCACGATTATGTGAGATAGTTTTATAATACAAGTTCATTATTGAACTGCAAGATGGCACCATCATTTTCTTCTCGGTTATATAACAGAAACTCTTCTCTATACCAACAAAGTCACACATCTGGCTTCACTATATTTCCTCTCTAAAGCATGCATGAAAAGAAACATGTATGTTGTAATTGGAATCCAAAAGGTAGCGAGATCTAAAGGTGCAGACGTCTCAATTTCACACCCAACTTGCGCGATTAATTGTGTAACGGATCATTGGACGCAGCATCTCGATACCTATATGGACCCAAAGGACGCGGACGTCCCGCCTTAAATCGATTCGAGCAGCTTCACGGACTCGATGTGAAATCGAGACGTTTGAAAGTACTCTTACTCGTAGATGCTGCATTATTTATTTCTCTAGCTAAAATGGACTAGGTATATAGAGAGTTTCTTGGTTTATTTTTCCGAAAATATCTTTCACGTTCCTTTGAACATGGAAAAAATAATATGTAATATTTCCGAAGTAATTAGCGATATCACAACAACAAAATACATATCAAGAGTTTGTGCCTCTTGTCCTTGGTTCGTCGAAGGGAGACACACAAGGACAATATGAACGTAATGATGTGACAGTTAGTCGCTGGCTGAAAGCCAGGACCGGCGACAATACTCCTATATTTCCCCTGTCGATAACACTACGTGTAACCGTTATTTTTTTTTCATGAAACGATACCGTTTGGCATAGAATCCAGTTGCGGAGTGACGGTGATCCGATTTTGCGTTTTTGTTTTGCACTGCGTTTCATATTGTTTCGTAGAACGCAATTTTATACAGTTTTACATGAAAAATATATTTATTTATTTATTAAAACTTTATGCACAAGTACAAAAAAATAATACCGAACAAAGGCGGACTTAATGCCTGAGGCATTTTCTACCAGTCAACCTTAGGGTGATGCAGAGAAGACACATGGCAGGTGCAACTTAAGGGATAGATAACACGAAAATAACTATACAATACAAGAATAGATACGTAGATACATATATATAAACAGAATAAACTATATTTGTGTTTTAGATTTTACACTCATGTATAATAGTATAACTATCAGAAAACATATAATTTTACATGAAAGGAGAGCCTATAGTCCTAGTATATTTTATCGTAGGACTATGGAATGGCTTTTAGAGTTTGATGATCGTGGTACAGTTATCTACTTATTGCTTATAATTATATATTTTATTTTTATTTCAGATCAAATTACATATTATAAACCATAAAATCACGCCTTGTTTCCCCGAAGAGGAAAGGCAGAGGTGTACCTGAAGTACACCCACATTTCGCCAGTCATGTTTAAGTCCCATGTAATAGGGGGTGAGCCTATTGCCATCAACTGGACAGAATTCCAAACTCCGGGTTGCTACTGAGAAATTCCAGATAGAAAAATCCAATAACACTTTGCCCGACCCGGGAATCGAACCCAGAAAAATTACAAGATCCATATGTTGTTGGTAAAAGTCTTTTTTTTTTTTGGATGGGAAAACATCAAATAAATTCTCCCGCTCTGGGCGGAGCGGGAGGGTGTGTCAGACTCTTACTGATTAAAACCCACCCGTATTCCTTCCTGTTGCCTGTGTTGCCAGGGGCCTCGGTGACCCTTTAGTACCTTTCAGCGACCCCGGCAGGCATCGGCCCTAGTGGACCCATACACTTGTGCTGACGACATCTCTTTAAGGCGCACGTGGAATACAACGCACCCTCGACCCGGGCCTGGTCCTTACCTTACGGTGAGCTACCCATTGCTCACCGTCCGCAAGCCCGCGCCTACGGTGGCCGGAAATCCGCCCGGGATTCCCGTCGCCCAGGGCGTCTCCTGCGGCGGCTAGGAGCGAGAGGGCGACAAATTTGCCTTTCCCTCAACCGTCCCGCCTCCTCCTTCGCGAGCATTACTGCTTCGCAGAAGGAGGTGACGGCTGCCCATGCCCTCTCGCTCCGTACCATGGTCTGAACCAGGGCCGGACGCGAGAGATCTCTGCCGCCAATCGCCTCCACGAGGTCACGGCGGTGCTCTGCCCAAGCCGGGCAAACCTCCACCGCATGCTCCACCGTGTCCTCCGGGCGATCCACGTTGATAAAAAAAGTCTTAACCTAGATAATAAAACTACAGTCTATATACAAAATTGAAACCACTAACACCTACGTGTGCAGCCGTATCCAGTGAGCCAGCATGGGGCTGTCTCACCTATCACACGATACACTCAGGATGCTGTGGGAGCTAGCACGTATTCTACCGAGAATAGACGCGCACCGTATAACCCTTATAATTATTATGTGATACAGATTCCAGATTGTATGGTAATAATTCACACCATTCATCTACCTAAGTGATAAACAACATGTCGTTAATGAAGAGGTATTATATATTATGTATAGAGTAAGTAATGATAATGACCATGTTTTCATTCATTCATTATTCATACATTACTACCGCTATTTTTGTCTTCGCTTTTCGGGTGATTCGTGGTATAATATCACTTTATTATGAAAACAGGAATCACTCTTTGGGATATTATGATATTTTACCCCGCGTTCACACTCACGGACAAGTTGTGATACCTACTTACTTGTTTTGTTATGTGATATTTGTTTTCAATAAGTCTTGTAAAAGACTACTTATCGAAAACATACTCGTAATAATATTACGAGTATGTTTTCGATAAGTCGAAAACATACTCGTAATATTATTATTTATGTCGTAAATAAAATAAAACATGTATGATACATGTAAATGTTGACGTTGTTTTGGACATGTTTTGTTACCTATTTCACCGTTTTTAGAAGTTTTCTACAAGTTTTGTATACAACTAGTCTTTAAAACTTATTTTTGGGTGTAAAGGATAAATGGGAACAGTAGAAATAATTTGTAGAAAACATGTTTTAAAACTTGGTGTAAACACGAGGTTAGACTTTTAATTTATAGTGCTTCATCTAAACCACAATCTTCTTTTATTCATTTACTTAACTGACGTCAAATCGAGGAATACAAAACAAATGTTCCATTTTCAATAAAATATGTGATGCCCAGCTTAGCATGCTTCATGCAAAGCATCTCGTGAACAAAACTCTGTTTATTTTATAATTTCTGATCCGAAACACAACCTTTTCCGATTCTTTTACCTAACCGACACCAAATTGAGGAATACAAAACAAATATCCAATTTTCAATAAATTATGTGATGCCCAGCTTTACATGTGTCATGCAAATCATATCATGAAAAAAAAAAGCACATGTTTCCATAACAAGATTAGCACAAACCAGATTCCTAATAGCATTATTCTGCATTGGCAGCACTAGAAGTGGCACTCGGGAAGCAATAGCAGTGCATTAGTCTGCTTAGTGATTATCTTATCGTACGTAAATGGCATAAGAAAGTGGGTCACTGGCTGCACTACCCTTCCAGGGATAATGCTGCGTGGCAATGGGCTATCGATACTGTAATGACATCTTATGGAGAACGATTATATCGATGGTTGCTGTCATGTTATGTTGTGGACGATTTATAATGATTTACGGAAGGTTCAATAACCTTCCGTAAATCATTATAAATCGGCGGGCTTAAAAAAAACTACGCACTGCATCAATATGCAGTGCGTAGTTTTTTTTTAACCATTATGAATTCGCAATGAAAATAATTATTGATAAACATATAGTTATTTATTTAACTATAAGTTTATCAATAATTATTTTCAGGAACTTGTGTAACCATGGTTTTATATGACACTATGAGCTTTGCCCGCAACTTCGCCCGCGTGCATGTCGGAAAATATCCCACGGGAACGTACTACCGGGATTAAAAGTACCCTATGTGTTAATCACGGTTAACAATGTATTAATTCCACAATACATTGTTTCCATATACTTAACTCTATTGTTTTACGCGGTGCACGCCGGTAAAAATCCCATTAGGTACGATTTTTCCCGACATCTTCAACAATCATTGTCATATTTCAGTCAATTTACACAAAACCATAATGAACGTAACTTTAACCTTATTATTATTTAAACCTTCCTCATAAATCACGCCATCCATTGGAGTCCTATAAAATAAAAATATTAAGTAATATGTAATTGGTTAAGGTTTCTATGGGTCTATGCCATCCGAAATAAAGTTCTTATTATTGGTGGTGAAAACCGTGTGAAAATCCGTTCGGTGGTTTTTGAGTTTATCGCTTTCAGACAGACACACGCGACGGGGAAACGATTTTGTTTTATAATATGTAGTGATATAGTGCAGTACTTAGCTTAGGGTAGGGGTCAGTAACGTGGAGTCTGGATTTATGCCCAGTTGAATAGGCTCGCTTCTAATTATATTGGATAAGTCCAACATTTCCCCAGTTATGTTTTAAGAAACATAACTGGGGAAATGTGAGGTACCTACTACAGGTAAACCGCTGCCTAACCCTTCGGAGAATACAAGCGTGATTTTATATTATGTTGGCTTAGGGTATTATTTTTCAAGGCAACTGTAACTTACGACAATGAAACTTATTTCTTAAAAAAACAAATGAAATACAAAGGTACTGCTCGCAGTACCTTTGTACTCCAAAATATAATAAGGTATGTCTTATCTCTATGTATTTTACTGTGTGTACATAAATAATAAAACTATAACATCACGCCTTGTTTCCCCGAAGGGTTGGGCAGAGGTGTACCTGTAGTACACCCACATTTCGCCAGTAATGTTTTTAAGTCCCATTTAATAGGAGGCGAGTCTATTGCCATCAACCGGGCGCAAATCCAGACTCCGGCCTAAATCAATATTGTGCACGGTATAAATAATAAAAATTGAAAAGAGTATGCTTAGATGGTTTGGTCCTGTTAAGAGGATGAATGAAAGGCAACCAACAAAAGGTATTTACAAGGCAGATGTGAGTGGAAATTCCGGGAGGGGACGCCCCAAAAAGACATATAGTGACCTCATTAAGGATGTTCTTCAAAAAGGTCAGGTGCGTAGTACTCGCAACCGGCGTGCGTGTATGACCAGATGTATGAACGTAAACGAAGCAAAAGGAGTTTGTAAGGAGCGTAGCAGGTGGCGTTCTATATTTTCTGCCTGCATGGGGAGAAGGCGTGAGTTTATGTATGTTTATGTATAAATAATAAAATAAATAATAATTATGTAACAGTTACTATTACGTTATTATTATTAAAGTAAATTCAATAGATCATTCTAACATTTCCAAAAGTTAGAATTGGTTAGATCAACAGGATATTCTAAACTTTCAGGCGAACACTCCTCTACTACGAACCTTCAAAACTTTTGAAAATATTGGTTTCGACCTGTAACAGTTTTAGGTAGTTTCTAGGGTACAGGTCTTGACCTGTAACAATATTAAAAGTTTTAATATTGTTTGAGTACTTAGTTTGAAAGAAAAAATGTAGCACAAGTTTTTCGATACAACTAATAAGGTCAAAAAGGTTTTAGATTTCTTTGCACCACTCTATTTTAGGTAGGTCCATTAGAGGTCGTAGTTACACTTACATAGACAGAGGTCTTATGTTTCTTTAATACGCTATTACTATTTTGAAAAGACATCAATAGTTAAAGTGAATCCGCAGTGGAAGCCCATCATATTTCATATTTTGATCAAGAACAACCCTGACCTGCAAAATGCAAAAAACGTAAGAAAATTTGAATTTCACCTTAAAGGTTCCTAAATACTATAAATACCTACTGATTGTATTGTTGTGAAATGTAACACACAAACAATTAATTGGTGTAAATTAACATGACATCGGTTTACATAGGTGTTGATAATTATGTAAATTTAATTTATTCCGGGAACTACAACTGGCGGTAAATAATTAATTATAGTATAAATTACTGTAAGTAATTGATAGTTGTGTTTCGTAATAAACAAATCAAATCCAATTAAAAGTCATTTATTCAAACTAGGCTGAGAATCAGCACTTTTTGAACGTTAAAATTACATAAGACAGTCCCCCGAAACGCCCACCCTTCACCACTTCCTAGTGCTTTAGCTGGGGAGAATAAGTGGCCAACAAACTTCCCAGCAGCACAGCTGTCTGTTCAATTAGAAAGAAACTGGATTCCATACAATAGTATGCAAAATACAAACACTACGCGCAACACAAAACATTAAATTATTAGCCATATGTCAGCTAGCACACCACCTATCACCAAAAAATAAAACCATCTAAACTACTAACTGTACTCAAGCAGAAATAAAAACGTAAACAGAAATTAATACCTAAATATATCCAGGCATAAAAGGCGTGCCCGCTTACATATAGCTTTAGCTGTAACAAAAATAAAAACATTTTGCATTGCATATTTATATTGATGCCTTTGGTATTTTCCACACTTCAGACGTCTAATTATATCAAGGAAATATAAATGTGGCTATATTTTTATTATAAAAAATTAAGATGGGACAGATTCACTCAACCCACTAAGTGTGAATTTCACCAATAAAACTAAACGATATCGGAACATTAGCCACGTTCAAGAGCTGTTAGCGTCATTATTTTCTATAGAATATTGACAGTGACAGCTCTAGAACTCGGTTTAGATCGCGTTCAGTTTCATTGATGGAATTCGTCCTAAATCTATTTATCTATCAGTATGTTAAGACGCTGACAACACCTAAACCACGATCACTGTCAGATTGCATAGAAAATAAAGAGAACCGCGATGATACAACACTCGTAATTTATTGCAAAATATGAAGCAATTATCTATTTACTCAAAATTTAGTTGAGTAATCGAAAACAAAAAACAACCAAGTTCTGGATTCAAATAAGACGTTCTTGTTATTAATTAAATACGTACTTAACGTATGTTGATATTTAATACAGATATTTTGGACTAGAACTCAAGGTAAGAGGTTGGTTTAACGTATCGAGATTTTTTTTCAAAACGTGTTTTGGTAACAACCAAGTTCTGGGACATATGTTCAAAATTAACATATATTTTTTCCGCTACCACAAACTATACAAATATGGCCATTTTTTTTTTCTTAAGAGAAGCCCTTTTTCGTCATTTGCGTCTTGTCAGCGCCTTAATAGCAACACACTGATAGTAGACAGATTTTGTACGGGCTATGACCGTTCAAAATCAATGTGTTTTAATTGTTCTCTTTTAGTGTAAAAAACGTCTTCATAGGTTTTCTCACACAGTTAAGAAATACATTTAGATCGCAGCGTTATGGCGATATGACCACGTTATAAGTCAAGCTTACCTCTCAAGCTTACGATAAAGAAAGTGAAGAAAAAACCACTTAATAGTAACGAAATCCTTCAGAAAATGCGAAAACCGTCCTCTCAAATATCAGAGAAATCTCATTTGAAGCTCTGCCTGTCTAGTCTTTCCCAATTATGTTGGGGTAAGCTTCGAGTTGGATGCAGCGATAGTCTGTCTGACCTCCACAAGCCAGTTACTGGGAAACACGATACCTCTTGGCAAGTATGGTTGTCAGACTTTTGGTCTTCTGACTACCCGTAACGACTGTCAAAGATCTACGAACGACAGCCGGGACCACCTGCTTTACGTGCTTTTCGAGGCACGGACAGGTTTCGGTATGTAATGAATGGTCACCCATCCACGGACTGAGCTTGGCAAGCATTGCTTAACCTTGATGATTGACCCGTGCGGCTGTTATAAATTAGCCACGAGCCCCTCATTTGAAAATAACATCGTGTAAAACTACTCAGCTGCATAAAAAGCAACCAGTATCAAACGCCTAACCATTTGAATATGGCTATTAATTTTTCCACGTAGGTACTGCTAAAATATTGGGCGTTGGATTCGTGAAATATGACATGCGAGAATTTTTAACGATTCAGATAGTTCGTTTGCGCTAGGTCGCGCCGTTTTCATTTTTATTGAGGAAAAAGTAAAAATAGTTTGGAAGCTTTATCATTTTTTTATCAGCCAATTTTATTTATTAGCAATTGTTTCGTGGCTAAATAATAACAGCAGCACGGGTCGATTGCGATCGACCCGTGCGGCACCACCACCGTGCGGATCCACGAACCGACCACGGCAAGCGTAGCTTAACCTGCGGGTTAAGCTACGCTTGCCGCGGTCGGTTCGTGGATCGGTGACCATCCATTTCATATGGAGACCTCTTCCAAAACGTGTCTCGGAAAACACGTTAAGCTCGGCTGCCATTCTAGATCTTAGACAGTCGTT
This sequence comes from Atethmia centrago, assembly GCA_905333075.3. Taxonomy (NCBI): domain Eukaryota; kingdom Metazoa; phylum Arthropoda; class Insecta; order Lepidoptera; family Noctuidae; genus Atethmia; species Atethmia centrago. The sequence goes on along the minus strand of HG995373.1, from coordinate 20,525,342 downwards.
ACGGGTCGTCAGAACCCACACATATCTGGGAAAAGGCTAGGCAGATTGATTGTAGGTATTGGCAGTTGAGTTAACTTTTGCGTTATTTCTGCTGAGTAGCCATTTTCTTATTTAATTTTTAAGTTAGATATGCCGAATTCAAAAATATAGTTATAGGAACGATTTTTACTCACACGTAGCTGCTACCTATATTTTAGAATGAAAGACCTCCTAGAGGATTAGTGTTCTACTAAAGCATAATAACTTACTCGGTGCTTAGTCGAATCGTCTTCGGATATTTACACCGAAGGATTTGAGTATTACTTGTAGCAACTCAAGTCAAGTAGAGTCAAGTTGTGAATATAATGGTAGCCCAGAGATAGCAAAAGGAACAGAGAAGACAATACAAAAGGAACAGGGAAGACAATACAAAAGGAACAGGGAAGACAATACAAAAGGAACAGGGAAGACAATACATAAGGAACAGGGAAGACAATACAAAAGGAACAGGGAAGACATTACAAAAGATGGAAAGACAAATTAAAGCAAACAACTGACAGCAGGTCCATATTGGAGAAGAGTTGCGAGAGGCAGATACATTCTAAAAACTACTACTGAAAATAAACAAACTCAAAAAAAAAACAGAATTAAAGGGATTTAATTTAATTCTTTCGTCACAAGTGCCACTGGCGAGCGTGAGGTTCTGGGCTCAGTTTCCAGGTCGGGCAAAGTGTTATAGGGTTTTACCATAAGGAATTTCGTAGTGGCAGCCCGGAGTCAGATTTGTGCCCAGTTGATGGCAATCGGCTCACCCCGTATTACATGGGACTTAAACATAACTGGCTAAATATGGATGCACTATATGTAAGTATACCTCTGCCTAACCTTTCGGGATTACAGGCGTGATTATGTTATGTTAGCAAAACTCAACTGAATTCTATATCCACAGAGCACCCGCGTTTATTAGGAACCAATTGAACCAAACCAAAAAAGTGCTAGACATTCCCATACATTTGTTCAGTCTGCTTGAAAAGCTTTTAAATGGCGCTGTAACACTTGATAGCAACGCGATAACGGAGACTATGCTATTATGTTTGGTGTGCATGCTTTTTTTTTTTTTTTTTTGAGGGTGGTAAATCATCAAATAACTTCTCCCGCTCTGGGCGGAGCGGGCGGGTGTGTCAGACTCTTACTGACTAAAACCCACCCGTATTCCTTCTTGTTGCCTGTGTTGCGGGGGCCTCGGTGACCCATAAGTACCTTCCCGCGACCCCGGCAGGCATCGGCCCTAGTGGACCCCTACTATGTGCTGACGACATCTCACTGAGGCGCGCGTGGAATACAACGCGCCGTCGACCCGGGCCTGGTCCTTACCGGACGGTGAGCTACCCATTGCTCACCGTCCGCAAGCCCGCGCCTACGGTGGCCGGAAATCCGCCCGGGATTCCCGACGCCCTGGGCGTCTCCTGCGGCGGCTAGGGGCGAGAGGGCGCGAAACTTGCCTTTCCCTCAACCGTCCCGCCTCCTCCTTCGCGAGCATTACTGCTTCGCAGAAGGAGGTGACGGCTGCCCATGCCCTCTCGCTCCGTACCATGGCCTGAACCAGGGCTGGACGCGAGAGGTCTCTGCCGCCGATCGCCTCCACGAGGACACGGCGGTGCTCTGCCCAAGCCGGGCAGACCTCCACCGTATGCTCCACCGTGTCCTCCGGGTGGTGTGCATGCTTGGGGTAAAGATCGTATGCACCGGACAGAAAACTTGATTAGTATGTGTCAGTTACACGAGCGTGATCCCAACTCCGCCGTGTTTTTTAGGAAAGGCGATACAGGGTGTAAATAGACCCATCACAAAGTTGCTCTCCGCATTCTATCCATCATACTAAGTCGTGAATTATACAAAAATAATTGCTGGAAAACGTAAAAGTCTCTGGTGTAAAAATCACTGTTTACAGCAGTGCGCAACGCAAAACATTATGCTTATGGGAGAATGCAACGGTATATGGGTATTTGAGGTTAAGTTAATTAAACATTTAAAACAAGTATCCATGTAAAAAAGTTTGAATTTGAACTTTAATATCTCCGTAACCAGAAGGTTCCCAGGTATGGTCCAGTACAAAAAAAACTATCAGAACGACGCAAATGACAAATAACTCTCGACTTCGTTAAGCGTATTTTTACGAGCTTTTAATTAGTTACACCTGTCCGGTGTCTGTCTGTAATGTAATCTCACAAGTTAAGTTTGACCAACTTCCCAGTTACCGATCGAGCTGAAATTTTGCATGCATATGTAAATTGGATGACAATGCAATATTTTTATGACATAGAGCTGATCTGATGATAGAGCTGGAAAGTGGCCATGGAAGCTCTGTAATAAAACGACGCAATGGAGTTGCGTCGTTTTATTACATCCAGTTTGGGCTTGTTTGGTTTGTCTTGGCACGGACTCTGGTCGTAGATGATATACAGAGTCTGATGATGGAGTCTGAAGGTGGTCATGGACATTCTTCAACTAAACATGATAGCCCTGTTGTGTTTCGGCAATTCAGATTTATCTTGACAACTACCTCACAAGTGAAGGCGATAGAGCAGATATTTAAACAAATTCTAATGCTAAAAAGTAAAAAATAAAATATAGGTAAAAACTTGAGGCGTGAACGTCTAAATTAGTTTTTACCGAACTATTAAAGTTCTTGTTTTCGTAAGTTTTATTTAGTACTTTTTAGTTAATTAAAATCTTGTTTTTTATAAAAATGTTTTACCTGTATTTTTGCATATGTTATAGGTAAACAAAACCTTTTAAAAATGATCAACTTACAATCACACCTACACTTCCATTAAACTCAATTACAACTTCGCACACATGAGACCCCAATACATATTAATCAACTGCAAAACAGTTCTAAGAAATACAGGCTAATATAAAAACTAATTAGGTTAATACCAGAGCGCATACTATTGGTACTAATGTATTACATGTAGGTATACATACTAGTTGTCGCGAAATTAGTTTATCAGCAAAGTCCCAAAGGAGACGGTTATACGGATGTTTACACGCGAACAGGACAATAGCTTTTCTAGGAAACTTGATCGCACCTTTGTATTACGTCACTCGAGGGCGTTATTCTAATATTGGAAAGGATAAACCATATAATACCTATATTCATTCATCATTTAGGTACATACATACAATACACAAAGCGAGCTTGATTAAAATTTGAGTTTTCTAACAGCAATCTTTAAACCGACCTATATAATTATAATAGATGCATAATTATTTATATAAGCTAACCGTTACATAAGTCAATTCAATTGTAATATTTAGGTATTACGATATTCCTTGAATTATTGAAAGAACTCAACAGCAGGTTATCAATCTTTGAATTACTAATTGATAGAATTCATTTTCGTATTTTTTTTTTGTCTAAAGGCATTCGTTTAATAAATTAATCAATTTAATAATTTAATAATTCACTTTGTTGTCAACCGATGATTATTGTAAAATTGTAATGGTGCTTTAGATTAATTATTTTATTCCTAATGCCTTCTCTTAATTAACGTTGCTTTTCTATTGCTAAAATTGTTATCGTCTTGTTTAAACCTTGTGATTATGTGCATACTTGTGTTAAATTTTATATACACAGTTGATCGTTCTCTAGCGTGATAATAATCTCCAGACCTTTGGAATGGAGGAAAAATTTCAAAATCGAAAAAATAAAAAGATGTAAAAATATTTTTTCAAATTACATGCCAGGTCTAATAACAATCTTCAATATTTTCAATCCTCATCACCCGAAAATCGATTTATTATTTTGACAACCTCATCTCGGTAATGTGAAAATAAAATTTTTCAAATAAACCCTTGGGGAGTGACAGTGTTTCAACGCAAATTCTAAACGACGCGTCGCGGCATTAATAATAATACAAATGGCTATATTAATTGTTGTCTCAGTGGATTAATAAAAACGTTAGTTAAACTAATGAAACAATTACAGCAATGAATATTCAGTAGGAGTGAGTTTATTGAGACTTTTGATATTTTGAATGCCAGCGTCGCGTCTGTCGAGGCGTCAATACGACGCTCACTGCAAAGCAACTTAAGAAAATTACTTAGTTGGAACCCTCCTCCATAATTATTATTCGACCTTTATCCGACGCAAATCGAGTAAATTTGTTCCGAAATTACTTTTATTAAAAGCATTTCTTTCCCTTCGTCGAACCAAAGTGCTAAAGTAGAGTAAATGGACTGGAATTTCCGTTTCAGGAATAAATTATATGGGAATATTATAGTAAATAACTCTTTAAAGACGATTAATGAATATCCGTGAGAGTCAAGTTTTTTCGGCAACGAAAAGGTAACGTAAAACATTGTTATAACATTTTCGTAGAATCAAAGCTTTGATCTTGGATAGGATCGGTTGTATTACCTACTTACCGAAGCAAACATACGTTGATACATACAAAGGCATGAAATTACCTACCTACAGATTGCTAGGTAGGTATATAAGATTTATATCTCACAAAATATTATTGGTGGAGGAGGTTCGATGTTCGTCAGTATGTTTTTTATTTTTTAAGTATGTTCATCGATATTTTCGTCAACTGTGGACCGATTTTGGATATTCATTTGGTAGGAGAATTTTGCGCGGTGGTCCCATATAAATTTTATTAACTTTGCTTGGGTAGTTTTTGAGTTAGCTTCAATATAACATTTTCCCATTTAGTCTATGTGGATGATGTTACAATAACTTCCTGTCACTGTTATTTACATAGCAGGAAGTGGTATACGATTTTGGTTTAAAGGAGCTGGCAACACAGCATTAAGTAAACATCGCCCGCGTATTTAAAACTCGAAATAAATAGTAAACAATAGTACAAGTGATGTGTATTGTAGTGAATCTTAATAGACGTATCGAACTATATAAGTGAAATTGTTGGTGACTTCTATATACCAAGACATGCAATAAAAACATTGTATTTAATATTTGGACTTTTAAACATTATTGTGCTTCAAAAAAGTGCTAATCACTGACTATGCAAGTGTATTGGAACTATACAAATATATTCTCACCAGTAGAACATTTATAAATATAATAAGTGGTGAATTAACTACTAATAACTGTATATAAAACGGTTAAATTGAATGTTTTGTTTTAAAAAGTGAACTTTGTACCTTAAGTGGCGCCCCTAGTAGTATCGAAATTGACATTGACATATAAAAATTGACATTAACATTAGGCTTGCTACTACAAATAATAAATATTTCATACCGAACAGCGCCATCTAGTGTCAAGTAGCAGAAATAAAATTGACATACTGGCTAGTGTTGCCATTATAAAAAAATATAAAAGTGTTATCACAAAAAAACTTGTGATACCAGTATAAAAAGATTAAGTTTTTTGGTAAAATTTGACACATTGATTAAATGTACGTGGTGTTCTAAGAAGCTATCATCGTAAACTAGGAGAATCAAGTTCGAGCCTGGTAAACCGCAGTCAACTTTTTGTGATTATTTAGAGTAAAATAATCATGAACTTCCTCGAGAATATCACATTCCGTCGCATGCGCACTATATCAGAACCTACTAATGACACCAGCGAAATTATTTCTCAAACATTCAATGATACAACAAATAGTATGCCGGTAATGTCAGAAGACGAGGAAGATAAACAAATAGATATTCTTAAAACTGAGATTGAGGATCTGAAGTCTCAGTTAAGAAGCGCGCATCAAGAAATTGAGATTATCTCTGTGGAAAATAGCTCTTTAAAACAAGCTAATGCTGACTTAGTGAAGAAAAATGAGATGTATAAAAAAGTTACCAGTAGTCCTTTAAAGAAGAAAATACAAACACCAAAGAGAAATAAAATTATTCCTTCAAACAAGCCGTCAAATAACTCTCAGATATTCGAGGTTCCTGATTGCACGTCTGCTACTGCTGAATATTCTAGAACTGAAGCGTCGCAATATACGTCACAAAATATTTATAAATGTAACCAATTGTCGTCATTAGTAAAGAATAATTTATGTATTATAAGTAGTGAAACATCGAATAGACTATACACAATTTGACAAAAAACTAATTTATGTAATTTTAATATATGTCACTATCGCATGCCAAACTGTGGATTGAAGATACTGCTTGATAATATTGATAAAAAAGTGCAAGATTTCACAGGCTCAGACTACTGTGTCATTTATGTTGGGGAAGAGGATTTCAGAAGGACGCATAATTATATAGAATTAGTTGCTTTCATTCGCGAAAAATTACAACCCCTAACCCATACGAACTTTTTAGTATGTCTGCCGACTTTTAAGTATATGGTAAATAAAAATGTTATGATCAACAGTAGAATCGATACCTTTAATAATTTATTATACATGGATATTGAGACATATAAATATGCGTATCTATTGGATTCCAACCTAAATCTCCCATTCACTTACGAAACATATACCTTAAGAAATGGAAGTTTAAATAACAAAGGCCTGAATATTATTTTAAGTGACTTACAAGACCTTATCCTAGATATAAGTTCAGATACAGAAAAACAAGTAACAGACGCTTTTTTTTTTTTTTTTTTGAGGGTGGGAAATCATCAAATAACTTCTCCCGCTCTGGGCGGAGCGGAAAGGTATGTCAGACTCTTACTGACTAAAACCCACCCGTATTCCTTCCTGTTGCCTGTGTTGCGGGGGCCTCGGTGACCCATAAGTACCTTCCCGCGACCCCGGCAGGCATCGGCCCTAGTGGACCCCTACTACATGTGCTGACGACATCTCTTTGAGGCGCGCGTGGAATACAACGCGCCGTCGACCCGGGCCTGGTCCTTACCGGACGGTGAGCTACCCATTGCTCACCGACCGCAAGCCCGCGCCTATGGTGGCCGGAAATCCGCCCGGGATTCCCGACGCCCTGGGCGTCTCCTGCGGCGGCTAGGGGCGAGAGGGCGCGAAACTTGCCTTTCCCTCAACCGTCCCGCCTCCTCCTTCGCGAGCATTACTGCTTCGCAGAAGGAGGTGACGGCTGCCCATGCCCTCTCGCTCCGTACCATGGCCTGAACCAGGGCCGGACACGAGAGGTCTCTGCCGCCGATCGCCTCCACGAGGACACGGCGGTGCTCTGCCCAAGCCGGGCAGACCTCCACCGTATGCTCCACCGTGTCCTCCGGGCGATCCACACAGTGGTGACACCCGGACGTTTCCTCCCGCCTTATCCGACACAGGAACCTCCCGAAGCTGCCGTGTCCGGTGAGGACCTGCGTCAGGCGGAAGGTGAGGACGCCGTTGCGCCTCTCCAGCCACTCCTCAAAGAGGGGACTTATCGCCGCAATCGTGGCGTGCCCAGCACTGGGTTGCGACAACCGTACTTTCCATGACGCCATGAGATCCCGCCGGAGCTCCATCCGCTGTGCCGCGATTTCTCGCGGCAGCGGACTAACGCCCCGGCGTTTCGCCTCCTCGCGCCACTCCCATACGTGCGCGAGGACTTTTGCCTCCAGATCCCATGGCGGCAATCCGGCAAGGAGGCTCGCTGCCTCACAGGAGACCGTGCGGTATCCCCGGACCATCCGGATGGCCATGACCCTTTGGGCCGCGCTCAACCGGCGGGCTGGCCGCAGCGCCAGAGAGCGCGCCCATACAGGAGCCCCGTAGAGGGCCATGGACCGCACGACCCCCGCGTAGAGCCTCCGGCAGGAGGCGTTTGGACCCCCTAGATTGGGCAGGAGCCGCTTCAATGCAGCGCCCGCCCGCTCCAGTTTGGGAGCCAAACGTCGGAAATGCTCCACGAAGTTCCACCGGCTGTCGAGGACGAGTCCCAGGTACTTCATCGTCGACTCGACGCCGATAGAAACCCCTCCTACCGTTATTTGGGACCCCAACGGTGGCGCGTTCCGAGGACCATGAAAACACATGGCCTCGGACTTGTGCAGGGCCACCTCGAGTCCCAATTGCCGGATCCTTTCGACGATTGTCGCAACCCCACGTGCCACTAATTCGGCCGCCGCCTGGTGCGACCTCCCCTGCGCCAGGACCAACGTGTCGTCAGCGTAGCACACTACGCTGACGCCGCTAGGGAGGTCGGCGCGCAGCACCCAGTCGTATCCGATGTCCCACAGATGCGGCCCCAGGACCGATCCCTGTGGGACACCGCACGACATCTCTTGTCGGTTCCACACTCCCTGGTGACCGGGGTAGATGACGGCCCTGTCCGTCAAATAGGCCTCGACCACACGACAGAGGAAGTAACAGACGCTGATGGTATATTGGAAAACTTAGTAAATAATAAGTCTAATAATAATTTTTTTCGTCTATAATAGAATCCATATACTTCACCAGAATATCAATGGTTTATTACGCAAAGCTAATGAATTTACTGTAAATCTAAATAATATTATAAATAACCATATTGATGTGCTATGTGTTACCGAGCATAATATGATAGCAGACGATTTAAAACATCTCCATATTCCAAATTATACTATAGCGGCAAACTACACAAGGACAAATAGAAATGGTGGTTCATGTATCCTAGTACGAAATAATCATAAATTTAAGACTATACAGGAAGCAAAACTTGTAAGCATACCCAACCTTTTAGAGTGTTCGGCTATTGAAATGTTAGAGCATGGATTGATTATCGTATGTATATATAGACCTCCAACAACAAAAATAGATTGTATACAATTATTTTTCGACCGTTTAGCGGCTTTACTAGCAAAATTATGTAGTATATTTAAGAAAATTGTTATTTGTGGCGATTATAATATTGATCGACTGAAGGACACTCCTGTTTCAAGAGAGTTTGAAAACTTGTTACAGAGCTTTAACTTAAAACTTACAATAAATGAGCCAACCCGCTTGAAAAGTAAAACGTGCATTGATAACATTGCACACAATATTAGAGGCTGTCAACAAAGCGTTATTGAACTAGCTCTGTCTGATCATACAGCACAAATTCTCTCATGTCCATTTAGAAAAACTTACTCAATAACCCATTGGTATAAATTCAGAAGAGACTTTAGCACCGAAAATGTTGAGAAATTTATTGAATGTCTAAAAGCCCTAAATTTTACTGAATGCTATGAGAAAAGTGACGCAAATGCTTCTTTTGAAGAATTCCATAAGGTATTTAAACTTTTTTATGACCTCTGCTTTCCAAACATCAAAATTAAAGTTTCAATTATTCGCAAAACCAAATGGCTTAGTAAAGGATTAAAAATATGTTCTCTTCGTAAAAGAATGCTTCTTAAAATATATCGACTCTCAGGTAAAAAGTCAGATAAGGGTAACTTTAATAATTATGCAAAAAAGTTTAAAAGAATTGTAAAACTTACTCAAAAGTCGCAAAATAATTATTATATACAAACAGCCACAAACAAACCTAAAGCAATATGGCAAATAATAAACAAAAATAAAAACAATAATCCCCCTGAAAAAATTGATAGATTAAGATATAATAATCAAGTTATAACGGCCCCTGATACTATAGCACAAACATTTAACATTTTCTTTATTGATTACATCTTGAAACTGACAAATAATAAAATAAATTACGCAAAGATTCTAACTTATAATAAACCAAACTCCTGTTTCTTAACCCCAGTTACCCTAAACGATGTTGTGAAATTAATCATGGCATTAAAAAACACCAAAAGTACGGGCTATGATGGAATTTCAACGCAAATAATAAAACGTATAGTGTACATAATTGCCCCAATCATAACTCATATTATAAATCAGTGTCTTGAGGAAGGCATTTTCTCAACATATTTAAAAACTACGGTGGTTACACCACTATTTAAAAAAGGAAACCCAGAAGATGTACGATGTTACAGGCCGATTGCTCTCATTCCAATATTCGCCAAAATATTTGAAAAAGTACTAAATAATAAACTTACTGAATATTTCGAGAAAAATAAAATAATAATAGATAATCAAGTAGGATTCAGAAAAGGGAAATCGGCAAATTCAGCAATTCATCAGTTTTTAGAAAAAATATTTACAGAACTAGATAAAAAAAAACCAAGTTACAGCTCTATACATGGACATGACAAAAGCGTTTGATTATGTTGATCATGAACTTCTTTTGCAAAAACTGGAAATATACGGAGTTCGGGGTAAATCACTACAAATAATCAGATCATATCTATGTAACCGAATACAGTTCACTGAAATAACACACTTGTGTCCATTTACAAAGAGAGAGATTAAGTATACATCGAGTCCTAGATTTATAAAATATGGTGTACCTCAAGGGTCAATACTAGGACCACTACTGTTTCTCATTTACATAAACGATTTACCTAATGCTATTCAGCAACCTATGGTTTTATTTGCAGATGACAGTACGGTTCTTTTCACAAATAATAAAAACAAAAATCATGAACAAGAAATAAATGATTCCTTATCTAAATTAATAAATTGGCTTCAAATAAATAATTTACAAATTAATCTTACAAAAACACATTACATGAACTTTAAAAATAAAAACGCGACATCTGTTCCTTTAAGTATTGCATACAATAATGAAACAGTAGCTGAAGTAGCAAATACAAAATTTTTAGGGATCCATATAGATTCGAATATGTCATGGAAAACACATGTAAATAGTGTATGTACCAAATTGAATCAATTTTCTTACGCTCTATACATGCTTAAAAAAGTATCCAACCAGACCGCGCTTCTTACTGCTTACCATGCGTATGTGGAATCCAATCTGTCGTATGGGTTACTATATTGGGGAAACTCGACTGATAAAGAAATTGCGTTCAAAGCCCAAAAAAAGTGTATTAGGTCTATATGTGGGTTACGCCAAACGGATTCATGTAAACCACATTTCGTAAATCACAAGATTTTAACACTCCCTGCTCTATTTATCTACCTGGCCTCAATTTTAGTTAAATCAAACATTACAAGCTATGATACGTTAAAAAGCAGAAGACTTAAATGTTTAAGTCTTCTGCTTTTTAACGTATCATAGCTTGTAATGTGCGTGACTTGTGGGACGTTTTATCCCTTAAGGTACCTTAAGGGATAAAACGTCCCACACTAGAGCGTACAGTAATAGTGTTTTCTGTATGAGCACAAAGATGTATAACAAGCTACCTATGGACATTAAGATTATAAATTCAATTATTATTTTTAAAAGAATGCTGAAAATTTTCTTAATTAAAAAGGCCTATTACTCAATAGCAGAATTTCTTGAGGAAAAATAATTTTGTTCAATAAAGTACCTATCACTAAAGTGAATATAATTCAGTAAAATATTTTTAAAAGGATTATGATAATTAATATTAAATGATTACAATACTGTGACATAATTGAATTAATGAATAATGATAATTTTTAAATCAGGTAACTCATGACATGTGTATTTTTATTTAGGTATGACTTTAATAATTTATAATTAATATGATGTAAATGATAAAATTATATAATGTAATTAAAACGATGTCCTATATAAAATTTAATATTTATAACTTTTTTCTTTTTAATTAATGAATGTAAATAATGCATGTTCAACGGTTACTGTTACAATTATAAGCATATATGCATGATGAAATTGCAATGCCCTAACAGGGCCACTATGTTCTAAGAACTGATATCCTCTGTTAAGAACTTTATTTATGTACACATAGTTAGCAATAAAGAATTTGAATTTGAATTTGAGTTTTTGTGGGGTAGATAACACAACTAAAAAGTGAAAAATAAAGTCGGAGGCAAAAACGAACATACAAAACCAAAGAACTCGGTTGTTTTTTTTCTTTGTAATAAAATTTTTAATTTAGTCAAATCCAGGTTGCTGTAATAAAACTATGTAGATTAACGGATTATCAAATGTTTATGTAAACCTTGTACATATCCGATGGGTTGACTACATTCACTACATTTTAGTTGTTATTTATGTTCACTGGGATTTTCAGAAACGTATGTTAGCATAATTAATTTTATTTAACGTTGCCAGAACTGACGTAGTCTGAGTCTAAATATTAACTATGACTAACGAACTTAATAAAAACATTTTAAATTATTTGGCTGAAAAATTGAATGAAAATGAAGAGAAGTGGAGTAAAGGTCAATTCAAATTAAGGTTTAAAAATGGTAATAAATAACATTTACATTTTACGGGTATCGCTACCGGTTTACCCATCATAATTAGCTAAATCCATTCCTTAGAGATCTTTTGTCAGGTCAGGACCAAATTGTTGACGTAACTGCACAACGGAAATTACAACGAAAATTTATCACACTGTAATATTATATAAGTCGGAATATTTTAGGCAAGCAATGTAATTTTATTATATAAAATTTTAAAATATTCACACAGCCTAATAATAATATCGTCAAAAATTTGGTCGTGACCCAGATATCTACACTTCTGGTTTAGTCTTAGACAAAATAAACCCGTAAAACGTTAAGGAAATCATTATACTGGAAGTAAGATTGTCACTAAAGTTAAGAGAAAACTTTTCGGATCCACTCGAAACTCTATGCTAAGTAACTGTTGATAGATTCTACGTTTAATTTTGAATGGCATTCAATGGCGCTATTGATTCTTCTTTTGTTTAATCTAACTGGTGATCCGCCCCTGCTTCGCACAGTTTTTACGACTTGACATGACATCTAGATAGCTGTATAACATCTAAGTTTTATTAATGTATTATACATATAAATACTTCGGAATTAATTCTTTAAATATTGGTGAAAACTTCATCAAAATCCGTTGCTCGGTTTAGAAGAACAACGCGCATAGACATCCCCCATCCAATGGGTATTTGGCCGTCCGGTAAGGACCAGGCCCGGGTCGACGGCACGTTGTGTTCTACGCGCGCCTCAAAGAGATGTCGTCAGCACAAGTGTAGGGGTCCACTAGGGCCGATGCGGGAAAGTTCTAAAGGGTTACCGAGGCCCCTGGCAACACAGGCAACGGAAAGAACACGGGTGGGTTTTAGTCAGTAAGAGTCTGACACACCCTCGCGCTCCGCCCAGAGCGGGAGAAGTTATTTGATAATTTCCCACCAAAAAAAAAGACATCCACGAAAAGCAAGTTTAATTTATAATTATGTATAGATTTAATCATATATTGAACTTTCCTTAAGGTACCAGTAGTTAGGTATATAGGTTTCTCATCTTAATAGTACACTTATCGTTACAACGTATAATACTAGTATGATTTTTGTAAGCTTTGGCTATTAACTATGCTAAACTTGAAAGAACAAAGTGAGTTACATCAAAGGCGAAATTAATAAGAAATACTTAATGTAATTGTTTGCGAGTATAACTGATTAAATTGGGCTGCTTCTAAATTGGTGTTCCTAGAAAATTGAATGGCGATACGGCTACTAATAAAATTCTGCGTACCAAAACGAAATTGAAAAGGATATTGAGTAAAATTAAATAAAAACGGAGGGCACAAAGAGCAGTATTAAAAGTACTCGCGAAGAAACCTATTCGATTCTCGACGACTGAATTATATTCACTTTGTGAAGTTCTCGCAGTAAGACAGCTGTTCGTATTACAAACAGTGCTTAAGAAACAACACCTTTTGCTTTACTACCCTCAGAACCATACTAAAAAGCGAAGCTCTGATAGATTTTGCAAGACTAAAGACTCCTGCACACTGGTGCGATACCTCGGGTGCGACAGGCAGCAATATGACTGTCGCACCCGCGATATCGCCCCAATCTGCATGAGCCTTAACTCTGCCGGTTTGCATTTATTATATACAGGGCGTCCCATGACTTAACCACACGGAGGGAAAGTACCTTAAATACTGTAGATAGAAAAATTTACTGAATGACGACTTCATTTTTATTTTAAAAACAATACGAACAGCATTCAAATAGTTAAATTAAATAATCGCCTGTTTTAACTGGGAATCGAACCCACTAAATATGAAAAAGAAACCTGTAATTTTACCGTGCCGATCGAAAGCCTTCATATACATTTATTTCTTCTAAATAACATAGCATCAAAAATAAAAGGAAGACCATGAGATTTAACATTTATTTTTAAAATTACACATTTAAAATTTAACAGTTCTCTCAATAGGCAACTTAATGACATTTCTATTACATTTTGACCTCAAACATTCACTTTGAAAAATAAATTTATTTAAATCCACTTAAAGTTCAAAGAAAACTCAATATTCGATCCGACAATCTAATAAGCATTTCACTGGAGAATTTATTTTAAATGTACAACGTAATTTTTGCGAGAACACCCAACTCATTTTTGGTACTTCATGTCACGTACACATAAAAATCGCTTACATAAATCGATGTAAAGCGCTTTACTTAATAACACACGCTACATTAAGCAAGGTCGTCATGCTTAACCCGAAGGGCTTCATCAACAGAATATCTTTAAGCTTACGTCGTAATCGACAGCGTTAGAATGGTAACATTATTACCTACGTTTATTTTCCTACCACACCTTTCTGTACGGCCAGGGAAATTAGTTGTGTATCAAATTGACACACTATGTCAATTCGCCGTACTATAGCCATTTCATACAGTTGTCAAAGAATGACAGCTGTGATTTGAATGCACGGAATAATATATATAATTAATTAATTAATATATTTATATATATATGACGGAAAAGGTACGTCTCGCTCGTTATCATCAGCCATATTTTAATAGCCATAGTTTAAATCAAATTATAATTTACGATGAAATAATCACACTGGCTATTCACACACTTTAGGTACACGACACAACTATACGGAACGCGCGACAGTTTATAAACTTGTTCACTCCTTGACCGCCTCCAACAGACTCTGCTTATCTCCGGTCAAGCGTTATGTTGTAGACTCTGTCGAGCGCCGCTTGGTGGCGCTGGCGTCCCGATTAGTCAAACGAGTGACTAACGTATTTCCGACATATATTTAAGTTAGTAACTTTACGGAATTTGAGTTGGTAGTCAATTTGCTTAACATATATTTTCTCTGACTATACTATTCCACGTAGGTAATTCAAGTAGTATTTGGGTTCCTTACATTACTATGTCGGAAGTAACTTTGGCTTGAACTTTCATAATGAGGGTGTTCATGAAAATTCACGCCACCAGTTGGCGCCACTTTGACAAGAGGTCTTCCATACCGACAATGAATATAAAATATATGTTGACGTTCATCGTTCATTTCATTCATTCATTCATCAGTCATTCACGACCAAAGAAAATATAGTCGCTTTGACACTTTTGACAGGTCCTGACCTGATGTCTCAGTGTTGCCAGAAAGCCCCCATTGAAGTGACCAATGTGACCATCTTCCGTTTGTGGTTGAATCATTCGGAGGAATCTGAATGACCTTTTTCCCTTACGATCCTTGTCATGGTGTCAAACCATTGCAAATTTTCATTGGTTTTCGATGTATAACTACGTGTTTTCAATAAACATTGTTCATAAAGTTCAGAAAAATAATCGCACATTGATGATCATCATTTAATGATATTCACATTTTATTTTTTATGGGTCTCTTTTCACCATCCTTTTTCTTGCTCAATTATGTTCCTCTTTAACACGACATTCTCCCATTTCACCATGGACCATGTTTGATTAGAAGGGACCAAATCTTTGCCTCTCTGCAAGTAGTATACTGACCCTTCACATATAGTTGTATCGTGTACCTAACACGGGTCAAGCTTTTTACTACGTTAGCAGAAGAAACGCAAAGGTCAATGGACGCAATCATCCCATGCTGACGTTATAGAATTAATTTTTTTCGGGTTCGTCGTCCACCCGTCTGTAGGTTGTAGTTAACCGTAGATATCCTTAGGAAATACTTTTTATCCTGTAACGGGTACCAGACAGACTAGTTCTTTCTGCTGCTGAAAATTGAAAGCCGCTGGATGTATTTCTCGTAATTAAAAGAAATTGCGTCATTAAAATAAAAGGACATTTGTTATTTATTGGGATTCCTTTACATAAAAAAAAACTTATTAAGTAATACATTATTGAACACAGCTGAAACTGTTTTTTTTTATTAATTAACATTTCACATTTTTCTATACTCATGATAAAACTACGCTCAATGCTTGTTTCCACATACTCACGTAATTTATCATAAAACACTTCTTTTTTATTGGTCATTAGCGCTTATATACGTTCACTATTCAGAAATTGAAAATACTCGTAAAAGAATGCCAATAAACTCTACTGTTTTTTTAATGCATCGTTGTACTCGAGCCGACAAGTTACAACCTGTCCGCCGTCATATGGTTACACCAACTAGTGCTCAGAACGCGTCATGGCTTTTCTTAATTGCCACAATACGTTGTGGTCATATAACATGACGGGCACGACACGAATTTCATTATGTGGTCTTTCTGTGATTGCCACAACGCGTCGTGAGCGTTTTCATAAGAGCCACAACAGGAATTTCGCGATTTGGATGTTTTACAGTGACCACAACGCGTTGTGAGCTGTTTTTTTCGTTTCGAGCGTTACATATATTATTATAAGATAGCCTAAGCTTAAAAAAAAGGTCAATAAAAAGAAAAAATAATAAGCAAGGGTGTAGTGTATCTTTTAATGTAAAATTAAGGATTCTGGCCTATCGGGTAGGCTAACCCGATAGATGGAGTTTTCTAGCATGTCTCCTAGTCTCCTAGTCTTATATACTGTAACAGGTTTAGTATATTGTTGTTTACTCCATAAACGGCATCGCACGCCAAAGCCTCAAAAACTATCGGTTTTTAAGCCACAACAAGTTTCCTTTCTGTTTTAGTTCAATCCAAAATTGACATACACATTGTCAATAGAGCAGTGCTGGCCTCGTGGTAAACGCTCCGACATACGAGTAGGTCGTGGGTTCAACCCCAGGCAGGCGCTTTATGTTGTGTTAATAATTTCATCAGCACTGCTCTCAAAAACTGTGATGGAAAACATCGTGAGAAACCGGCATGTCCTAGAACCAAAAATTCGAAGATATGTGACATCTACAAATCCACACTGGGCCCGCGTGGTAGATTACAGCCCACTCCTTCTCGAAGATAGGAGGCCTGTGCCTCAGCAGTGGGAACATTAAAGGCTGATTATGATGAATAGAATTCAGCTTTGCGTAACATACTATCCGGGATTTTACTTTTTCCGTCTTACCAAGGGGTATCGTGTTACCCAGTAACTGGGTCTGCGATAACCACAAGCGGTAATCTACTTGCAGTTGCAAGTACATGCTCTTGGAGTAAACTGCTTCAATACACCACCGTAAGTACCGTTCAAGTTTAGCCTCTTAAGGCAACTAAGTCAGAGCAGACGTACTTACTTGTATGAAGTTTGGATATATGGGTATAGTGAGGTGCTATACATTTTGCGGGTTAATTAATTTAGTAAGGCAATGTGTCTGTTGGAGATTTTATTCATTCAGGGATAATATTAATAATCTTTATTGTTCAAAAACTTGAGTACTGGTTAACTTAAAACTACATCACGTGTGACAGATAGGAAAGTTATAATGGATAGCGGAACAAAACACAGTTCCGTGCTAGGAATTAACCTGTGTTGCGATACGTTTGTAAATTAGAAGACGTGGCTTCCAGTTCTATTAGCTCAATTACAGGAAATATATGAAAGCTGTTTTTTTCTATTGGCGAGCTCTAATAGTTTATGCCATAAATAATTTATATATTATTTAAATCTAGATCATTTTCGTAATTATATTATAACATATTGACTTTTGGCAAATACTCGTAAATCCATAGATAATCATAAATGTCCATTAGGAAAACTTAGTGGTAGACTAACCACTAAGTTTAGTATATATTACATGCACCTGACTTCCATCCTCCCGCGATGGTTTTAGAAAGTTTAATTTGATAAATAAGAGTCAAATATAGGACAGTACCTTAAACTTGTATTAAAAAGTGATGTCATAGTCCAAAATGTATGGTGTGGTATGGTATGGTAGACTATTTATAGAAAATTTGATTACTTAAAAAAATTTAACCACTCGTATTATTAATTTTTCTTGTGAATACTGGGCTTTTGACTTTAGTGTAATAGCTTATGATTTTTGTAATGTGTATTTTATTTGTACAGAATAAACACTTTCACTCTTTAAAAAAAAATTATGTTTCGTACACAAAAAATTGCCTGCTGTCAATTTTGCCTACGAGGCTGGCATAATATTATCGTTAGTCTACGTTTACTCGACATGAAAATCAAATAAGAAGACATTGGAAAAAGCTAGATATTATTCTTTGCAACGCAGTTGAGATGACATTAGAAACAGCTAGACATTACTTTTTGCAGGACTGTTGAAATGCTGAAATAACATTTTTAAAAGAGCTTCAACTTCCTGGCGTCGGGTTTCACGCAAATTACACGGACGTTATGTTTACAAGGACGGACGGCCTCTCAAACATTTGCCCTTGGGTTTACCATGTTTGTCTCGCGAACATTTTGTAAACAGTTTATAGCATTTCCTTTTTAGTGTTTGCGAAAAATATTATAGTTTGGTATAGGGGCTTGTGGCTGAGTTATAACAGCCGCACGGGCCGCAGATCAGGTTAAGTTACGCTTGCCGCGGTTGGTACGTGGATGGGTGACCATCTTTACACATCAAGACCATTCCATGCCTTGGAAAGCATGTTAAGCCGTTGGTTCCGGTCCGTGGATCTTTGACAGTCGTTACGTCGTCAGAAGCCTGAAAGTCTGACAGCCAGTCTTACCAAGGGGTATCGTACGAGTATTACCCAGTTACTGGGTTGTAGAGGTCAGATAGGCTGTCGCTCCATGTAAAATACTGGTATTCAGCTGCATCCGGTTAGACTGGAATTCGACCCCAACGTAGTTGGGAAAGGGCTAGGCAGCTGATGATAGTTTGATATGGAAAAGTTAAAACTGAGGTAACGAGAAAAATCTCAAGATTATATAAGAACATCTCTCCTCAAAATGATCTCAACAACTAAGAAAATTAAACTCTATCTCGATTTGATAAAATTCTTGTCAGAATGACAGTTGTCGTGTACATTCTTCATTTTGAAACAGTTCTTGTGTCATTGAGTTAATATTTATGTTTCATAGTTGTTTAGATCATTTTGAACAGTCTGTCCGTCCCAATATTACTGACGCTGACTGTACAAATAAAAAAGTATGTAGAATACAGAATATAATTATGACAAAAAAAGAGATACTATTTTATTTTGTCAAGTGAATTATAAAAAAATGTTGCTTGCGACAACAAAGAACTAAATGACTACGGGTTGATAACGCGAAAATTATAATAACTTGCAACTGAACCACAATGCAGCAAAACAATATAACCTGTCTAGTCAATTAAAAACATGCGGATACAACGAAATGGCCCATGCAATTTATAAAATTAATCATTTTAATATCAATGGCAACAAAAACAGCCTTTTGTTCCATAATGAATGAAGTTAACATTCCTGTTAAAAAAAATAGTAATAGCTTTTATGTTAATTAATGTGTTCCACCATATTAACGCCCGCGCCGTAGCGCATCTACGTCGTAGCACCGCATACGCCGTAGCGCATAATCGTAGCCATTTCTACGAATTAACCGTGTGAGTAAATAAATTGTCACGCTCGTATCGGCTGACTTTACATTATTTAATTCCAGTCCTCATTTTCGTTTATACACGTAGGCAATGCTTATTTGTCATCATAATATTTTGATATTAAATATTAAAACAATTGTGAAATTATCAAAAGGATACAATGATACATTTATGAACACATATCAATTATCTACACGAATACAATCAATTCTGTTGAAATAAGTTTGGGCCACTTTGTTGTGATTTTCGTATTAATAATACTTCAGTTTCTTTTATTTTATACAGAAAGAGTACTGACAGGAGACAATAAAATTCCAAATAAAGTTTTTGTACTCGTAACTTGATGAAATAAAAGTTCATCGTTCATCTACGTACGCCATAAGACCACTCTTTCTGGTCGATATTTCTATGTTCGCTGTCCTCGTCTTTATAATAAAACGAACAAACAACTCAACATTTATGTTGAGTTGTATAAAATTGTTGCTGCGTGACTGGCTGTTACAACCTTAATATAGATAAACTGAAAGTTTCCTACAACCGATCTAGTTGAAATAAAGAAAAATAGTTTATTTGAGACACGCACGAGAAATACAAAAAGTAAAAAAGGAGCATTTTAAACAAAATTTACATATGTATCTGTTCAACAAAATACAAAAAATAAATAAAAACGACTTGTGCGACCTCAAAAAAGGCTCCTATCTCAACATAGCATAATGCTGCGATATAAAAAAAAAACAAATACCGCAGCGTTGGAATTCTGATAGGGCCCGCTGTGATGCCACGGATACACCTACGGAAACATGAATCCCACTAGTGGCATAAAAGATAAATAAAAACTCAATTTATAATAAATAGTGATTGTGCAACTTATCTACTATACTATACTACTATATAAATCAAAGTCGCTATTCGTATCTGTCTGCGTGACCGCTTACTTCTTCTAAATTACAAAACAGATTATTTATTTCGGAAGATTTATGTGTAAAAAATAATATTTAACTCACTCACAATATATCATAACATGTCGATCTTTTGACAAATGTAGCGACAGACAGGATGCAGCACAAAACCAGTATTTTACATGAAGTGACTGCCTATATGACCTCCACAACCCATTAACTGAAAACTAACTGTTTTGAGTCCATTGTATTTAAAAATAAATGTTTTTAATTCATTTATTTTTTTCATATCAGTATTTTTTACTTTTCATCACTGTCTAGGCCCTCAGGTTGATATTCATAAAAACTTTGAGAATAAACAAAAACACACACGGCGCTACCCAACTGGAAGTAAAACAATACAAATGTTCTCTCATTTATCATTAAGCGTTGCGTGGATAATTCACATGTGTTACAGCACGTGTAGTGTCACTTATAATATGGGTTACATATTAAATATGCTAATTTTCTACGCGAAAGGTTAGGTACGCTTTTTGTTATGGCAGACTTCTAAATTAATTTTGTACAAATTTTTCGCTGTGACGCTTGTTTAGGAGAAGAAACATTTAGGTAATTTATGAATTGATTGTTACCTAAAATATGAAAAGCAAGACATTATATCAATCAAAACCAAAAATCATTTATTCAAACTAGGCTGAGAATCAGCACTTTTCGAACGTCAAAATTACATAAGACAGTCCCCCAAAAACGTCCGCCCTGCACCACTTCCTAGTGCTTTAGCTGGGAAGGAGAAGTGGCGCAACAAACTCCCCAGCAGCACAGCTGTCTGTTCAGTTAGAAAAACTTGATTCTATAAAAATCGTATGCAAAGTAATTAACATTACGAAACAAAACATTAAATTAAATTATTTGCTATACCAGCACACACCAATATACCAACAAAACAATGAAACCTGTACTCAAGCAGAAGTTACATAAAAACGTAAACAGAACTTAATACCTAAATAAAAGCCTCCAGGCATAAAGGGCGTGCCCGCTTACATAAAGCTAAAGCTATAGCTGTAACTCAAAGTCACAAATGATAAACTAGCACCATCGAAGTAACATAAATAAACAGTTAATTACTAATAACAATAACAAATATGGTAGCAAGACATTGTGTGGAGATAATTAGTGTCAGGATATACGTATCTGTGATATTATAGATCGCAACGTGAACACGAGCATTGTCTAAAATTTGACATTTTCGGATCGTATTGATGTCAGTAGGTAATTGACGAGACGAGATCCCGAATATACAATAATTATTTAAATTAACCATATTTTATTTTACATCAATCAAAATGAAACGACAGAAACTATGTGCATGGTTTAAATTGGTTGTTTCCAATAGAAAAAAGCTGATAAGAAACTCCAAGGTATAAAAACAAATGGCTTTTACAATGTTTTCAAATTACAGTGTTAATAAATGAGAAGATGGTGTGAGCCTATCAAAAAGTATGGTATTAAACAAAATAGATGTGCCTATCAAGAGCAAGCACTGCGCACTTAATGGATTCTTATTTGTTTTATTTTGTCATGGCTCGCTTTCCCATGAAAAACTAAAACAAATAAGATTTCATTAAGTTAGATTACGGTTGTAATAGACTATGTATCAAGTAACCGTTAAAATTTTATTATTAAAAAGCAATGTGAATCATGGATAATCAAAACTTTCATAACTATTTTTACAAAAACAAAACCATGTACATATATATTATAACTTTATTACTTAGGGTGAAAGTGGTGAAAATCATTTTTGTTTCGTTTGCAATGCTACCCGATCATTTGACGGTTTCAGACTTTTTATCACGAATCAAAAAACGAGGAGGCATTTGGTTCAACGTTTGAATTTCGAACCTGCCGTAGCCATCAATGTCGATAGGCCGGTACGGCAAAACTTTCATTTGCCCGATACTGACAACTTACGCTGAGTAAACATAGGTAGTGATTGAACTGGTTTCTCCTCACTATAAAAATAAGCAATTCCAGGCCTGCAGTGGGAGATATTTACCAGTCCGTTGTAGGCTAGTATTATGTAGATACATATATTTTTTAATCATCTTGGGGATGATCACAATTAATATGGCACCCAGAGAAAAATAAATTATACTCGTGTTGAGAAGTGACGCATGTAACAAGCAAGTAAAATAAAATTTACAAAACAAACCATTTGGAAAATATACGCCACATTCGCGCAAATCGGCCATCGTGCAGCATAAAGGCGCTCACCAGGTGTTACGGGGCGGCATAGCATGGCAAAAGATTCTCGTAAGCGGAAATGGTTTAGCACTTACATTCATTGATATCGTCACAAGGGAATTTAGGCTTATCGCGAGAAGCTGCGGTATGCCGCGGAAGGCTTTGGCATGCCGTGTTATTGCCATGCCATGCATCAGGTGCCCATTGAGTGCCAGCCTTAATGCTGTGACACACGCGCCCGAAGCAAACCCACAACGACGGTTTCTGCGACAGCCGAACTATCGAAAGTCGATTGTATGAAGTCAGATATGTGTTAATCTCCTTTCTTTTTCTTTTACAGCAATAACATCAGCACACGACATATCGCAGCTAAAGGTGCCGCTGTACGCGGACCCCCGACGAGCCGCCGAGCTCAGCTGCCACTTCAAGATGGATGAACAGAAGCTCCATTCTGTCAAGTGGTACCGGGACACTAACGAGATATTCAGATATAATCCCACGCAGCAGGTGCGTTTGTTTTTTTCTCGCTTTATAAAGGACACACAGTTTTGTTTTAAAATACGTTCAGTTTTTGCGGGATGGTGGCGCTCGTTTACTTTTTGCGAATGTTTTCTTTGTATAAAATGGTGCTTTTAGTTTTGGTAACGATTTTCATTTTATGTGGTCGTGTTGTAATTATTATTTAAATTGTAATGTTATGAATGATTATAAGATGTTCTAATAGAATTAAACTCATGAATGTTATTGTGTAATTAACACTATTCCGTGTATTTTACATGGTGTGAAAGAGTCATGAATAACAATATTATAATCATTATATTAACTTTGAAAAATCACATAGAAATTGATCATCGAAGAATACCATGAATGAATACCAAGCATAACATACGTTGTAACTATAACCAATTGAATATGATCACGATACGACACTGTATAAGTTTATTACGTAACGACGTGTAAATACATCATTATAACTTTATTCTTAGCGAATTCCATCAAGCAACTGATTTTTTATTTATACTTTAATAAAAATAAAATAATATGCATTTGTTTTGAAAACTTAGAAAGGCTTTTATTTATATTAAAAAAATATATAATGATAAATGTTTAAATTTAAATTTTTAGCCTTTTTGGCATCGCACAGGTCTTGATTTTATTTTTTTTTTGTATTTTGTTTATTCAAACAAATATTATAAAGTCAATTTTGTTAGTTTTAAAATGCTCCTTGTTTACTTTTTGTATTTCTAGTGCGTGTCCATTGTTTTTTCTTTCTTTATAATGTTCAATACCGATTACAAATAGACAAATTAAATACATATATTTAATTTGTCATTTCATGTGAAATTTGCTAATAATGACCACAGTTAATTGGTAATAATGACTAATTCCAGCAATTTTAGCTACAAGAATTTTGTTTAGCTTTTCCTTGTTATTTACTTCAAGTGGGCTTTAAGTCCTCAGAGTATCTTTTAATGAGTTTAAAGATACCTAACGTATTAAATCGTTATATTTTTTATTGCTAGGAAATGTGTGTTCAGTTTGCAAAATTCATTAAAATTGGTGCAGTTTTGAAACAAATTAATAACGGATAGGTGATGGAAGAATAGTAAGATAAAATTATCGGAAGCTGCGGTTGAATTGCGCCGACAAAACAAGAAGCATCGCAACTCGATGTTGGGTTCCGCATCGTCCGTATTCTAATTTGCATCGAGCACGTAGTACACAACCAGGAAACAGTATTAAATTAAACTTGGATATTAAAAAAAAAAAAAAAGAAAAGAAAACAAAGAGATATTTCCTTTCGGCGTAAGTATGTGAACTAATACAAAGTAAGACACTTTACTTCCACAGTTTATCCTGAAAGAGATATATAAAATCTGGTTACTGTGCCGTAAAATACGTTTTATTATTCCATACCAGTCGTTTATTTATCCCCAGAAGATACTAAACGCATTTTGATTTCCCACGGCAATCTTAAACTCGCGCATGTCCCTTGCAAAGTAAACAGTAACTTTGGAAGGTATTTCTTCTCGTCTTATTTTACTGTAGAGAATTTATATTATGACGTTAAATGTAATGACCCAAATGATACCTACTTAACTACAGTACTACCATTTAAGTTATGCGCCTCGGCAATCGACGTAGCATAATCAGCCTATAATATTCCAACTTCTGGGACAAAGGCCTCCTCATGAGAGGAAATGGGCCGCAATCCATCACGCGGGCCCAGTGCGGTTGGTAGATGTCACATGTCCTCGAATGTTTGGTTCTAGGGCATGCCGGTTTCCTCACCTTCACCCTTTTGAGAGCAGTGGTGATGAAGTAATTACACAAAGCAAAACACCTGTCTGGGTTCGAACCTACGACCTACAACTTGTAAGGCGCGGTCGTTGCCACTGGGCTACCACTGCTCCCCAATCGACGTGTTTCCTCCTAATTAGTAAGAGTAAACTATCAATGTCTGGCTGTCGCGCCTCGTCGTCTGTCACTCTAAATAATGTCCACTTCCTAGCGATGAGAGATAGTGACGGTGTTTTTCCTGTGTAATATAAACGAAAACAATTTTGCTAGTGATCATGTTACATAGGATAAGCATGCACGCTGATGAGATGCAGACGTATACAGGTTGAAATTGAAAACTTGCGACAAACTGAAATGGGACATTGTATACAGCATTATTAACAACTTTTACTAAGGGACCAAAATCAAAATCAAAATCAAAATATTTTTATTTCACATAAACCTACATGGGCACTTATGAAACGTCAGAAGCTAGGTGCACGGTTCCAATTGGTAGTTTCCTATGGAGAAGAGCCGGCAAGAAACTCCACGGTTACTCTTTTAAAAATAATTGGCTTTTACAATGTTTTCAAATTACACAAATTAAGTACCTATGGGAGAACAGTGTAGGCCTGTCGAAAAGTACTTAAGAAAAAAAAAAGAGAAAAGGAAACGGTCTAAATAAAAAAAGATCTAGTCTATTAAGCCTACAACGTTCTCACATTCACAACGTACACAAGAATCCATGTAAAATAATATACACCAAAGCTGTAATCCCAAAAAAAAAAATCTGCTTTTCCTACATTTTGATGAGGTATTGCGAACATAAATGTAGGGGACAGCAGTTTTTTTTTTTGGGATTGTAGCTTTGGTCCCTTAGTAAAAGTTGTTCATAATAATGAGTACAATCTCCCATTTCGATTTGTCGCATGTTTTCAATGTCACCCTGTATAGACAATCATTTATAGGTAATTACAAGCAAACCGTTATCTCACAAGCCTTATACAATACATATTATAGTAATAGACTTAATTGTTTTCAATCGATGAACTCAATCTATCGAAGTCCATTACTGATCATAAACTTGTCTAAAGTTGGCAACTTAAACTAGTTACAGAATTAAGTTAGCTGGGGGTGCGTAGTTATCTACAAGGGCTACCTACCTACGTGTAACGTTACGCATGTCTGGTTCCTACGATTTCGGTGGTATAGTTAAAACATTTCACGAAGTCCAGTTGGTTATTGCAATTTGAACTTTATGTTTAACGCCGCATTACAGTGACAAGGCAGTACTTCGTGAAATAGTTAAACTATACTTGCTTTGTGCTCTGTAGTTTTGCCGCAACTAGTAAAGCTTCACTAGTTCGACTGCATCCATGGACCTTGTACCTAACTGCCTTGCTTCTATGCCGCCGTTGTAGCCGTTGGTCCCGGCTGTCATTTGTAGATCTTTGACAGTCGTTACGGGTCGTCAGAAGCTCGAAAGTCTGACAACCAGTCTTACCAAGGGGTATCGTGTTACCCAGTAACTGGGTTGTGGAGGTCAGATAGGCAGTCGCTCCATGTAAAATACTGGTATTCAGCTATATCCGGTAAGACTGGAAGCCGACCCTAACATAGTTGGGAAAAGGCTAGGCAGATGATGATGAATTTTTGTTTTTTATGCGATATTACACAAACAATATATTTGATAAACTCGTATACATTAGAGGTCTCTTTTAAAAGATAAACTTTTTATAAAACAGTGCATCGAACGTTGATATTTAAAGAAAAATGAAAATAATTTTGAGTATGTTATAATAAATAAAAAAATCTTCTCAATAACATTTTAGAACCAAAATTTTACTTAGAACTCTCATTTCAAATCGACACCATTACCCTGTTTCAAGTAGGTATTAGTCGTAACATTGTACATTCAATATGAAAACAAACGCGCTACATTCAATATGAAATGCGTTGTTATCACCAGATGTTCCAGTTATCGATACAATCTGTTTTCGGGGAAAATGGAGCCAATCCAATAGAAAATAGGAACAGAAACATGCTGTATACAGATAGAGCGTTTGGATAGTCTAAAATGGGGAACTAATAAGTAATCTTTTTATTGTGTAATATATACGCCTAGTATGTATTATCAGAGAATAGCAAAAAATTGTCGGGAGGAGTTAATGAGTTTAACATTCGTATTAGGTCATAACATACATTAAGTATTGATATTTTGATTAAAATTGAAATCATAAACAACATAGTATTTAATTTTATTAAATAGGAAACCACCACAAGATGGCATTTAATACAAATAAATGACAGCGTTGCATCTAGTAGCTTCGGTACGAAGTCACCTTAACTGCTGTCTACTTGCATGATTTCTCAAGAAATCAGGAACTTGCCGGTGAACTTCCACATGCCTACATTTTGTTTCTACGGGCGATGATGTAAAATGCGATTGAAGCAAATAAATGACACTATTTCCTTGTCCCCAGCCTTCAATCCGTCTCTTCAACATATCAGACGTGATGGTGCAAGGCGGCGAATGTCAGCCAGACTACTGCGTGGTCAGAGTCATGCCTCCGCCTATCTCGACGAGAGCTGCCTACACCTGCGAGGTGTCGACCGAAGGCCCGAGGTTCCAGATAGCAAGGAAGACGAAACATATGACTGTTGTTGGTGAGATTAGACTTGTTTTGAACGATTCACACCTGACGGAGAACGTCGGAGCGCAAAGGAAATTTGCATCTACACGTATAACAGTTAAGGTCCATATTCGCATGACAATTAAAAGAATCAGACGTTTATAGGATATGGAAATCAAATCAAATCAAAAGTCATTTATTCAAACTAGGCTGAAAATCAGCACTTTTCGAACGTCAAAGTTACATAAGACAGTCCCCCAAAAATGCCCGCCCGTCACCACTTCCTAGTGCTTTAGCTGGGAAGAAGAAGTGGTGGAACAAACTCCCCAGCAGCACGTCTGTCTGTTTAGTTATATAAACTTGATTCTATACAAATCGTATGCAAAGTAATTAACATTACGAAACACAAAACATTGGATTAAATTACACACTTGCCATACGTTAGCTAGCACGCGCCAGTATACCAACAAAACAATGAACAAAATGTACTCAAGCAGATTAAAATTTCAACATAAAAAAAACGTAAATAGAACTTAATTTCTAAATAAAAGCCTCCAGGCATAAAGGGCGTGCCCGCTTACATAAGGCAATTGCTGTAGCTCAAAGTGAGAAATGATAAACTAGTAACCCCATCGAAGTAAAATAAGTAAACAATTACTAATAACAATTAAAACCATGATCAGCAAGACGACCAGTCACCACAAGCAGCACCCGTTCACGAGCATAACGCAAAGATCAGCCATCACCCCCCTCGCCATATTGGAGGGAAGGAGGCAACCCGACCCCCGACGCTACCGCAGGCAGTGACATCTAAGGGAGCATGACGAAATATGAGCCATAGTTATTGACCGAGAGAATCTACTTGAGTGAGCGAGGATGTGTTCCGGTAATGGATGCGCATGGATTATCAGATGACGGTCACGGTATACTTGAGTGTACTCTTCCTACGTTTTTGTCAGTTTTCGATGTACCCTACGCCCTCCGTTAAGTGTGAATCATAATTTAGAAAGCCTTAGGGGAAACCAATATAGTTTAGTCAATTAGTCATATTTGTTGGTTGTAACTGTATTGGACACTAGCACCTTAAGGCGCTGACAAGACCCAATTGACCAAAATATGCTTCTCTTTAGAAAAAAAATTGCCAAATCTGTGTAGTTTGTGGTAGCGGGTAAAATATATGTGAATTTTGAACATACTTCCCAGAACTTGGTTGTTACCAAAACATGAATTAGAAAAAAATCTCTATACAAACTAACGTTAAACTAACCTCTTACCTTGGGTTCTAATCCAAAATATCTGTATTAAATATCAACATACGTAACGTATTTAATTAACAACAAGAACGTCTTATTTGAATGCAGAACTTGGTTGTTTTCTATTTTCGATTACTCAACTCAATTTTGAGTAAATAGATAATTGCTTCATATTTTGCAATAAATTACAAGCGTTGTGTCATCGCGCTTCTCTTTCTTTTCTATGCAATCTGACTGTGACAGCGGTTTCACCTAAACCGCTGTCAGCGTCTTAATTGCGTAACTCAGTTTGAATCATAACTCGAGAGTTTTGAAGGATATTGCTAATCCTCAGGTTTGTAAAATCTGCTGAACAAAGTAAATAAAGCACGTGTGAACTGTCAATATTGCGATCAATTGTTTTTTTATATGTGTTACGTAATTGCCCCGCTGCTTATTAAAACTCAGTGTGTGTTATACACAATGTTTCCTTCTTAATGAAGGTCGCACCGCGCCTCTTTAAATTTTTTTTGGCTTTTAAATGGCGAAATCTTCGGGAAGGCGTAATCTATGTACATACCCCTGGTTTCTGATTCCTCGCTAATTCAATGCAACCTGTTATTTATTCCTATGTTGGCTATTTGCTGGTATTGATAGATTTGACAGCACAGTTACTGATCAGATCAAAGACTTGGCCAGGTTTTCAGGTAACTCGATCAGTATTCCTTGGGCTGACTCTCAGAACAGGCACAACCATGTCATACCTTTAGGAAAACAACGCATTAGGTATCCAGGTTGCACAGAAAGCTCTGTAACCGGATACTGTGGCTACAGACTGCGATAGTCAATCAAACATGCCTAGAGAACGCTATGCTAATTAAGTACGAGTGACGTCATCTGGCTGCTTGGTGCATTGTCTGCCTGAGATTGTAATATGAACCTTTTTTGAAAGTGGAAGGGTTATTCTTTGGGAAAGTTGTCTTATGGTAAATTCCAAGGAGAATGGAGAATCGGTTAAGGTGTTTTAAAAGTGAAATGGTTTATTTATATTTTAACACTGAAATGTGAAGTGTGAATAACTTAATGTATATGTATAGTTCATTATTGACAGAAAAATTAAACTGGTCACGTATTTTTTTACACTTATTCGACTTAAATTTACTTATTTATTTTATAAGTATATTTCTACAGTAAAAATATACACAATATTTATTTAGAGAGATTTACATTGTTTCATATTGAAAGTACTCTAAAATAATATTTTAACGCCCAAATAATTCAAATTCCATCCATTTAACTGCCAAATAAATATATTATGCGTCCCCATGCTAGTCACGATAAACGATTTATTACACTGGCTGGTTGTTTAAAAAAAAATACGGATGATGTTGAAGAGAATCCAAAAACAAGTTTACATTCTGAAAGTAACGGTACGTTTTTTCTTAACCGCGGTTTTCTCTGTGTTCTGATTTTTTCAAGCAATTTGAACTGTGCTAGTTGAGTTTGCTTGAAAAGGAACTGAAATTGTAAAAGCCGCTTAACGAGTATGCAGTGTGAGTTTTTGAGCGAAAGCGAAACTATGAGTAAAAAAAAAGTGGTTATAGAACCCATGAGCGTGATTTTTTTTTATTTTTTGAAAAAGCTTGTAACCAACTCCCAACAATAAACTATAAAATAACTCATACATAATATGACTGCCATACATACATCTATTAACCACACTGAACAAAAACATGACCTTTACCAAAATATCTTTCTTAAAAGATTTTGGTACGCAAGCATCCAAGAGGCATTAGGGTAAAATCAACGAGACAGTCACGGAATAACCTCATTATTTTATTATCTCGTCGTACGAAAGATTTACCAGTATCTGATTCCGTATAAAGTTATTTGGGATCAGTAATATTATACATATTCGTATAATATCATGTCTGTATTTTCGTGAAAGTGCCGTCAGAAATGTATGTAAGAGGGCATAATTAAACGAGGCGAACTGGACATAAATATCCAGAACTTTCAAATGAAAAAGCCCAATAATATTTTATGTTTATGTTTTTATGTCAATATACGAGTAACCTATATTATCGGCCGCTTAAACGGAAAAGCGATCATAAATATGGTTAATAAAAAATGTAAAGTCTGAACTCCGTTCCTAGGTAATGACGGTTTTTCAGGCTATAGAACAATCGCCAGGAGACGCCCTGGGCGTCGTGAATCCCAGGTGGATTTCCGGCCAACGTAGGCGCGGGCTTGCGGACGGTGAGCAATGGGTAGCTCACTGTCCGGTAAGGAACAGGCCCGGGTTGAAGGCACGCTGAGTTCCACGCGCGCCTCAAAAAGATGTCAGCACAAATGTATTGGTCCACTACGAAGCATTAATGCTCGCGAAGGAGGAGGCGGGACGGTTGAGGGAAAGGCAAGTTTCGCGCCCTCACGCCCCTAGCCGCCGCAGGGATTCCCAACGCCCAGGGCGGGTCGACGGCGCGTTGTATTCCACGCGCGCCTCAAAGAGATGTCGTTAGCACAAATGTAGGGGTCCACTAGGGCCGATGCCTGCCGGGGTCGCGGGAAGGTACTAAATGGTCACCGAGGCCCCCGCAACACAGGCAATGGAAGGAATATGGGAGGGTTTTAGTCAGTAAGAGTCTGACACACCCTCCCGCTCCATCCAGAGCGGGAGAAGTTATTTGATGATTTCCCATCCAAAAAAAAAAGAAGGGGTCCACTAGGGCCGATGCCTGCCGGGGTCACGGGAAGTCCAAAATTGTCACCGACAACACAGGCAACGGAAGGAACATGGGTGGGTTTTAGTCAGTAAGAGTCTGACACACCCTCCCGCTCCGAAGTTATTTGATATTTTCCCACGAAAAAAAAAGGCTATAGAACAATGATCGAGTAATGGAAGTATCTGGGTGAACCACATTCTCTGCTTATCTCCCTGAAAATTGACAGTGCGATAATTACAGCCATATTTAACTATTATTAGTATTCTGAATTCAATTAGATTATTCAAATTAATACGATATGACACTACCTTTGAAATTTAGCAAAATAATACTGAATTTGCCTCAGGGACGCTAATTTGCACATTCTCTGCTAATTTTGGCATACCTATAGTAGAATCGAAGATACGACCCTATTAGTTTACTGTTGTAAGCTAACATAGAACAAAATTTTCTAGGTTTGATTCAAATACATGTTGGGATTCAGTTTTAAATTTCCAGCTTTTTAGGGTTCCGTTCGTCAAAAGGAAAAAACGGAACCTCTATAGGATCACTGGTGTGTCTGTCTGTCTGTCCGTCTGTCATAGCCGATTTGCTTGGAATCTACTGGACCGATTAAGTTGGTCTTTGGTACATATTATATCAATTTTTTGTTACCTAAACACGGACGTGTAACGTAAATAAATTAATTTTGAATATTAATCACTTTAGAGGGCCAAATTAGAAAATAAAAATAAAAGTTTTGCAAACTGAACCGTGTGACATATCAAACGAAAGGTCTTGCTGTGAGGGTCTCATATTTTTTTTATAATTAAAAATAAATAATCTTATTTAAGAAAATATATAAAATTGACCATTACTTATCTCCGAAACTATTGAGCCTAAAATTTAAAAAAATATGAAAATAGTTCTTTATTAGTTATAATGGATTACAGGAAAACCTACAAAGAAGAAGTCTGTGGTGTTAAAATAGCATGGTAAATTTCTCAATATTGTGTCTACAAACTTACATATTGCAGTTGGAATGCATGAGAGAACATATTTAAAAAAAAACGTGGTAGACATATTCATTGTACGAAATCCTCACCACGCAAGTTCAACCCGCACTTGTCCGGTATTTTTTGTGCTAAAGTAAAAAAAAATGACTGTGTCATTTAGACAAATGGATAGACGGACAGCCAGATGGACATGACGTAATTATAAGGGTTCCATTTTTGCCATTTGGCTATGGAACCCTAAAACAAACGCACGGGTGGTCATGTATAATACTATTTTTCAGTTATGCCTCAGGAAGCTTTCATTTGAAATCCTACACCGTGACCTTTCTTTCATACCTTCTGACATTGTTTTCCATTTCATCATCCACTTTTCTCTGTCTTTTTGTTTGTCCAAATTTGTATACTTTACTGCTATACATAGGTTAGCCAATTAATGTCACTGTACCTAATTATGTACGTAAGAAAGTTTCTAAAATAAGCCTCCGTGATAGACACTGAAGTTAATTAATAAGTGTTCATTACTGAATAAAAAAAAGAGCAAAAATCTAAATATAGTAAAAAACAACTGACTGCAACAAACTGACTGCATAATTGGTCTTTGAAACAAAAAAAAAACTTCCCTGTTACACAACAAATATTTCATCAAACAAATCATTAAAAAGGTACCTTACTAGACTAGACGTACTTGGTTCTTCTGTCAGATTTAATTTATTTACAAGTACACACTGTACTTCAGTGTCCCTAAGTAGCTTACTCGACAGTCCCCAGCTCCCACCCACTTACACATACCTACTTCATTCGCATACAAAGGGAAGGGGATCTGATCAGTTTTGCAATGTGAGTCTCATACATTATCCCTAGAACACAAAGAAAATCCAAAAACATAATAATATGTATCTATTTCAAAGTAAACCACAAATTAAAGAACAAATAAAGTCTTAATAAAGTAAATTATGCTATCATAAAATAACTCGTTTCAGGCTGAGGGCACATCGATGATATTTAACAGCGTCTAGCTCGAGCTTTCGTTAATAGCCGTACCACGCTCGCCTCTAAAACCACAAGTTTTATCGGTGCAATTATCTGAACAGCACAAACCGCCAGCCGCCGACATCAATAAGGCCTCAGCCAAACAATAGCGTAACTCGACAATTCGAATTTAAGGTTTTTAATTAAGTTCAGCATGCCCGTCTACGATTGCAAAGGACTTTGGGATACTCGATTCCCCTTGGCAATCGCCGTATTTGGTTAGTTTAAGTTTGTAATGAAGTTGTGACACCTAGATGTTGAGTTGTGCAATGTATTCAAATCTATTTTGTGTTTAGCTATGCCACAGGCGGATCCCGTGATAATCGGAGCGCCGAAAGTGTTGAAGCCCGGGGAGCAAGTGTTCCTGAACTGCACGTCCGATTTCTCCCTGCCGCCGTCGGATATTAATTGGTACATCGACGAGGAGCTACAAAAGGTTCGTATACAACAGCGTTTGCTATCAATTTGCTTAATTTGATCGTGATTGGGTTTACGGCTAGAAATCCACTCATAAAGGGCGATTGCAATTGCAATGAAATTTTAGATTCATTAATAGTTTCGTCGAAGTAACACCCAAATCGTATCTGGTGTTTCGATGGCTATTATCATTTTTGGAACTTACCAACAAATTAATTTGCTTGGTTTGTTACGAGTACGATGTGTTACTATTGGCGATACTTGCGTTTCAAACTTATAAACTATATTATCGAGTATGCTTAGTTAAGGGGTTTTGACATTCTTTGTTTTTAGGTGACTTTCTATATTTTTAAAATAACTTGTTTAAATTTTGCTCTTAGTAGACTGTCTTGTTCTTATTATGTGTTATTTTTTGTTTGTGTTTTTTCTTTGCGTCTTGTGTTATCGAAAATTACCGTATTTCATTTTTTTCTTGATAAACTTAATACTTTGTATACTTAGGCATTAGATATAAGTCTACAATGTTTCATATGCTCAGAAACTCTTCGACATCTTTATGTGTAACATAATTCTATTATCAAGATGAAATTTTACATTGTCACAGTATGTCTATTGTTATGCTGACAATACACTGAGTATACTGTATAGTCCAAAGAGAACAGGTCATGTCAGACAGGAATCCAATTTGAGAGGATTATGCTCGTCAAGAGAAAGTTCAGAATAATAAGATGTCCTCCAAACTTTGCATACGTGGTTTATTAATTTAAAAACGTTGTTATTGAGATGGGAATATTAATTTTAAATAGGAAAAGTTTTGAGTAAGTAATCTTCGTTATTTTAACGTTAAGCAGATTCATATTTAATAACTCTCTGTTTAATGAATAAACAATGACACGGTTCCGAAAATATCTTTATGATTAAATCACGACCATCTCACTATTATTAACATTCATAAAATGCTCGGATTTCATTTAGTGAACGACCTACATATTTCCAATTTCTCTTTACAGAACTCTCATGATTTGCAAATAGTCCTCCCTACATATATTTTTGGTTCACGTAGGCTGAAAGAAGATTAGGTACTCAGAATATGAATTCAAAGATTTCATAAGAAAAAATTAGAATGCAAACTACTTATGATTACTTTCATGTTAGGTGTCTTCTTATACTGTACTGAATTGAATTACTTATAATTTCTTCTGATTGAATTCTATGTCTTTGAACTATTGAAATATTTGATTTTCATGATATTTTATTTGACTGGTTATTACTAAAGATTCAATTTAAATGTATATCACGTTATCCCTGATTTACGGGTACTCGTATTGGTTTTTTATATGGGTTAATCTGATTTTAACTATTTATGATTTTAATTGCTAGCAGAGCGTGGTTCAGCCCCAAATAGATAGTCAGGCAACCGGATAAAGGTCACAGGTGCCGAGACTATATAGGAATCAATAGGAAAGATATAAATATTAGGGAGTAGAGGTCGTTCAGGTGATAATGAATTATTTATTTTTAAAATCAATGTTTCATGTAAATGTTGTAATCGAACTGAGTAGGTACTCGGTACTTTCAGTAATAGAGCCACAACAACAAATTTAATTACCCCTAATCTAAAACCTGAACTTACTTGTGTGCCATTATACTAAAATTACAAGCTAAAATCTTAACAAAACAATATACTGGATTATTTCCTCTTAAGCCAACTCCAAATACGTATCTTAATAATATAATAATGCAGGTGGTTTATCCTTGCATATTATTATGACTTCCCACTTTACGGCCCTCCTTTGTATGAAGTGGACGTGCATTGTTTGCCATTACGTTGCCTCATTGTTAAGCGACTCTAAGCAGCCGAGGTACTCTTTAAATCTTCGCTAATGGCCTTTTAAAACGGCCCGTATATTTCGCCGAAATGCTCTTCCTTTATTCCCAGCAGTAAAACCTTAAAATGTTTATAATTAGATTTCAGGAAATATATGGATGCTGGCTGTTCGATTCCTTTTGCGCGTTGTCGCGAAAAAAAAGAAACGAATTTTGAATTTTTGTAGGCACAGTTTTCTCTGAGGCTCGAGTCTCATAATGCTAATAAGTATATTACTTCTCTTAACTCCGACACGACACGTTTTAGTAGAAATAGTAATGGTACGAATAGTAACATATAATAGTATACATGTAATAGTAAATAAATAATAAGGGGATGACAGGGGCCCGTTTCCTTGTTTTGCTCGCTCACTTAGCCCCCGCCACCCCCTTCGCACCTAACCTTTCCGAATCGGGGTGCCCCAAGTTCCGAACTCGCTCTTGCATCCTAAGTTCTCATTGCCTTTTTACTAAGTTGAAATGTGTCGGGACTTGAGGCACCCCTACTCAGATAGGTTAATATCGAAGGGGACGGCGGGATCTTTGTTCGCTCTCTTCGCTTGCTCACTAGAGCTCGTCATCCCCTTCGAACCTAACCTGTCCATCCAAACCGGGTTGCCCCAAGTTTGAAGCTCACTAAATTCTGTTTTTTAATCTCGGAGACTAAATTGACACAAATGCAAATGTCAAACTCCAAATTGAAAAAAAATGAACAACAAACATTTGAAATGTCAAATTAGTCTCTGGGATTAAAACACGAACTTTTGGCTCGCTTTTGCATCCTAAGTTCTCATTGCGTTTTTATTGACATTTCATTGAATGACATGACACAAAAATCCACAAAATGGCTGCCAATGTGTTTGCGTTTCGTTTCACCTTTATCAGATACCATCAAGATAGACTTTAGATTATCACGAAACCCACATTTTCGTAGTTATTCACATAAAAAACCCAAATCCCTGTGAAATCAATACCCAAATAAAATAACGAAAAACAATGTGAATGTTCAACAAAAAAGTGCGTGTCAATTTGTTATTTGCAAAATCAAAACACATCATTGAAAATGTGTTTTGTCAAAATTAGGTCAAAAGCAATAAAATAGTACAAAAGTTAAGGTTATCTTATAAAAAATTGATATTTTTTATTTCAGAAAGTATATATTTCCTAGACCTGAAACTCGTGAGATTGTTCAAAATTATAAGTGAATTGCACAAAAAAATGTAATTATTGGTATAATACAAGTCCCGTGTTTAAAAAAAACAAGCCCTTTTGCCTATTTAATGAGTTACATTTTTAATTATGCAATATGAAAAATGTTTTTATTACAACCGTATACGAGATAATATAAATAAAAAAAATAATTGTTTGTCAAATAATACGTTATCTAAAACAAAGTTTATAGTGTAATTATTTACTTAAGTGAATTATTTGGCAAACTTGTTGTTGTATAATAATGAAATGACAAATCATGTTTTTGCCAATCGTTACTTGTGAAGTGAAAATTAGTAAATTAATCGTCGGTGAAAATGTACAAAATAAACTCAAACTCAAAGCATTTATTTCAATTAAACCAATTACAGGCACTTTTGAATTATCAAAGAGTCGGTCAGTTAGTCAGAAAGTTGAAGCTAGTTGCACATTCCAATATGTAGATCTTTATGGAGAAGAACGGACAAGAAACTCCAAGGACACTCTTTTAAATCAAGATATTAAAAATCCTGGGTACATTATTATTGTTGCTTCTATATGTGCGAACAATGTAAAAAATAATAAATTAAAAACAATTCAGAATATAGGCTTAAAAATAAGCTATAGCAGTTAAGAGATGACCAGTCTCAACTGACGGCGCTCGTTCACGAACATGACGCGTGGATCAGCACCATCCAGCTCACTCATTTTGTAGGGAACCGAATTATCCAACACACGCGCCACCATCAGGGAGACATTTAAGTGAGCATGACATACTCTCAATTGCAAGCTTTTTCTCAAGTCAACATACATCATAAACGGCTCCATGGTACTCACATTTACAAAATTGAAAAATGCTTCTAAATTTTACAAAACCATTTTTTGTTTGCAATGTATTTGAAAGATTAATAAAAATTACTAGCAAGAGGAAAGAAAATCATTATTACCTGTTGAATGAACTATTCAACAACTAAAACTTGATTACTACTTTCGGGTCGTGAGATAGTGGTATATCTCACGACCCGGTCAACCAATCCCAACAAAATAGGTGTTAGGTGATCGAGTCACTCTGCCGTCTTCCACCAATAGTATAAGAATTTTGACAACTGACTTCAGTCGCCTCTAGGCTATGTCTGCGTGAGGGCGTTTTTGCACCAAAAACTTAGTTTTAACTTAGTTGCTCCACTCAAACTTAAATATCTCGTGAAATACAAGTCCTTTCGCAAAAGTACAAAGTATGTTGCGATTCTAAGAATTAAATTTCTCCAATGATATATCAACACACATAACCAACCATTCTGAGTATCAGAAACACTCACAGAAAATAACAACAAAATTTGACTCAAAAATTTAAATATTTAGCCTAAAAATCGCGATAAATCTCGAAATAAAAAATTCCAACCGAAACCCAACATTTTTTTTTGAATGTTAACAGGCTTATTGATTAAGACTAAAATCAAAGAAATCGGCAAACTTAGAAAATGGCAACCATTTGAAGATTGACGAAACCCCGTCAGCGCCCAAGCACCCCGCATGTCCAATACCTGGGTCATCCGGCGTGCCCCCAAATGCCGTTTTTTGGACTAACCCTTTATTCTTTCCCAAAGCACAAGTCTGCCTATGATTCCATGTCTACTGGTAGTCGACCAGGTAGTCTACGACTACCTGGGCACTTTTTTGGTTGGTTATTACTTTTTCTAGCTACTAAATTATTGTA
Organism: Atethmia centrago; assembly: GCA_905333075.3. NCBI lineage: Eukaryota > Metazoa > Arthropoda > Insecta > Lepidoptera > Noctuidae > Atethmia > Atethmia centrago. The sequence continues at coordinate 20,486,616 of HG995373.1, read as the reverse complement.
TATCCACCGCAACTTCGTTCCCAGGTTTTAATTAAAAAGCTATGAATCAATTAACTTGAAAACCTGGTTCATTATTCTGAGTAAAAAAATAGCAAACTAACATTAGTGATCGTTATTTTCCTGTGCAGTTTTTCTCTTTGATGGATAATATTGTGAATATCGTACTGGATATTTACAGGGTTGGGGCGTTCTCAAAAAGGTTTGAGTTTATTTTCACTTTCTTTTTGATGTTTTTCACTTTGTACTAGGCTCACACGAGAGTAGCCCATGTTATGATTAGCTAAGTCAGCATGATTAGTTGGGACTGTATGTCCAGCGTGCATAATCTACGGAAACAAGATCAATCTGATTCATGATCGTCTTGTCCCACGGAACTTGTGATCGGCGCATCACGTTTTATCTTTCCATTCTCCCTTTTCAACCGTCACGCTATCATTCACTCCCTTTTCTTTCATATCATTCCTCACTCAATTCATCCATCTTTTCTTTGGCCTTCCTCTCGCTCTCCATCCATGTAATTCATTCATCATCAACATTTATATTCATCAATATTTTAGTCACATGCCCTCCTCATCACATGCCCATACCAAATCAAACGATTTCCTTTCAACTTTTCTGTTACTGACGCCATTTTAAAACTTTCTCCTAAATACTAATTCTTACTTTATCATTTTTCGTCACTCTATACATCCATCTCAACATTCACATCTCCGCTGTATGCAATCTTATTTCATCCGTCTTCCTCACGGCCCAGCATTTCGATCCATACAGTATGATAGGCATCATTGACTCAAGATCCATCTGATTATTACAGTTTATTTCTGGATTAAATTGAGAGAGAGAGAGTGGTTAGTCTTATAATCTTCTGTTACCCACTTTCGGGAACTCAGATAGCCTGCAACGATTGACATAGATAGTTGTAGCAGATCTAAAACTATCTATTATGCTACGGCTATATTGTGTCGATAATATTATAGAAACTATATCGCGATAATATAGCATTGGAGATGAAACCAATTATTGTCTTGCAACGTTACTTGTCATCTAAGATTTATCTATGTACGAGACTGTTGTGTTGTTACTCGGGCTTCTAAACGTACACACGCAATTTTTGAGTAAGAATATGCGTGTAAATAATCTATCTTGTCTCTTTATCCTGGCAAGTATAGTGCTATTCAATAATGTACATGTCATATTGTTCGAGATATAAAGGACTTTTTAAGCAATAGGTACTTATACTCCATTTTTGGATTGAGTCGTGCTCATTCGCAGTGTACAGACGTGCTCGTTAGCAATATTTAATCATTACTTTAATAATAGTGACCTCCTTTAGCGCATTACTAATGTGATGCAACTGTAATTTTGCTTAGTGTGTAGTTTCAGTGAATAATGGACACGAAATAGTGAACTCGAAAAATACAAAATGGATAACAGCCCCTTTAATCCAAGGGGGCCAGCGCACCCTTCCGCCTCGCCTTCGAAGACAACGACGCAAAACCCAGCCCTTGAGTCGGTCCCGGTTGATGTTGTTTCAACGCCCGAGATTCAAAAATGGATGTCAGCCATCGAACAGCACTTAAATGAAGTTTGCTCTATTGCCGCGGATGGCAAACTCAACTCGGAGCAGAAAATGAAAATTTCTACGCTATGCCGTAAAGTAGGATCTGGAACCTCACAAATGGCAGTCCTATATCAGTCACTCAAGCAGAAAGCCATTCACGCGTATAACGCGGTTGATGTCCTTCAAGAAAAGCGCGTCCTGACGGAACATATTTTGGAGCTCAAGCAAACGATTAAGGACTCTGGTTGTGCGGGAAATGTTTCGTTTGCCGATATGGTGAAGAAGGGAACAAATGATTTCATTCGGCCGAACAATTTAAGCTCTGTAGCTATTTATCCCAACGATAAATTAAAGTCGAGTGAAGAAACAAAAGACCTCGTGCAAAAAATCATTCGCCCTGATCAAATGAAGCTGCACGTACGTGGTGTCCGCAAAACCAAAAATGGAGGCGTTATCATTAGTACAGAGACGAAACATGACGCTGATAAACTCAAACACGCAGTCCAGCTCTCTACATCTGGACTTACCGCCGATGAACCCAACAAGCGCAAACCTCGGATCGTGGTTGTAGGTGTGCCGACTGCATTGGCTGAAACTGAAGTCTTCAGGTGCATTTACGAACAGAACGTAGCCGACAAGTTTCCAGAAATGTCGATGGAGTCCTTTTAGACTTTGGTTAAATTAAGCCACAAATCTGGGAAGAAGGATGCGTCGACCTGTAACTACGTTATTGAAGTAACAGCTAATATACGTAAAGCCCTATTATCCCAATCAAGGCTCTTTATAAATTGGACATCCTGCCCTGTCAGGGATTTCACCCTGGTTACCCGATGCTACAAATGCCAACAATATGGTCATGCAGCAAAAACATGCAGAGAGTTGAAATCTACGTGTGGCCACTGCGGTGAAGAAGGACACTCGACGTCAGAGTGCGCAAAGAAAGTTGACACACCGAAATGTGCATCTTGCTCACGCTTTAAAAAGCCCAATAACCACAGAACGGGAGAAGCTGAGTGTCCTGCTAGGAAAATTGCGGAAAACAGGTACATCAACTCTATCGACTACGAGGGCGCCTAGAGCGTCATACTCAAGGCCAGACTTCCGTATTTAATCCCTGCTGCTGAATCAACAAAACACTGCACTGGCCTACAAACCCTCGATTTTGTTGATGTCTCAGTATGTTAGTCGCACGCAGCAAAAATCCAATATACACATAGCCTTGAACGTGATGTGTTGTGCAACATTGACTTACCAATTCTGCTGACGCAAAATTATATCATGTGTTTAACTAGATTTTATGTGCAAGAAACTATTTTACGCAAACTAAGAACTTACGTTTATAACCCTTTTTTTTGTTTTTATGTTTAAGGTAAATAGTAGTTTTTTAAGTAAACTAAGTATAAAATATTGAATTAATTACATTTCGTCACTATTTCAAGTCTTGTTATGTTAAATATTGTTAAGAATTGTATCGTCCTATACTTACCATACAGTAAGAGCTCACGCCGCCTGTGATACAGGTTTATCCTAGTACAGGCATCTAACATCATAATACCTTTGTTAATTATTTCGAATATTTTGTGTTAATATTTGACCAATTGTAATACTGAATAAATATTTATTATTTTATTATTTATTATTTGTTATATTATTATCATTATTATAGAAAAATATCGGCACAATAACAACGGTTATTGCGTAATAAGGTTGAAATTAATTTACATTGCTTTGTATTTATTGTGAAATAACGGAGTTAATTTTACGTTTATATCGAAATAACGAGAGGGTGATAATCGCAATTATTGTTTGACGTTATATCGTTAATCGTTATATGTTAAATGGAGTGTACTATAAAATCTTGATCACTGAATCCCGGGCGTATTTCCGGCCACCGTAGGCGCGGGCTTGCGGACGGTGAGCAATGGGTAGCTCACCGTCCGGTAAGGACCAGGTCGACGGCGCGTTGTATTCCACGCCCGCCTCAAAGAGATGTCGTCAGCACAAAGGTAGGGGTCCACTAGGGCCGATGCCTGCCGGGGTCGCGGGAAGGTACTTATGGGTCACCGAGGCTCCCGCAACACAGGCAACAGGAAGGAATACGGGTGGGTTTTAGTCAGTAAGAGTCTGACACACCCTCCCGCTCTGCCCAGAGCGGGAGAAGTTATTATTTGATGATTTCCAACCCTCAAAAAAAAAAAAAAGCTCCACGCGGGCGAAGCCGCTGGCAAAACCTAGCGTTTCATAAATATTAGAGTAAAAACGTAACAAATCGAGTTTTAAGGTACCTAATCATTCACACATAACATATTTTTGATTAATGCTTTCCCATTCATCTCAATAACAAAGGCGACGGGACCGAACAAAATCAATGTTCCCGTAGTCGAGTTTTAGGTTAAATCCTTTTAGGGACCTGTCATGTTGGGATATAAAAACGGATAATACAATCAATCGGTTTTCTGTGTGCCTGTCCTAGTTACAGGATTAAAAATAATATTTAATGACAATAGTTATGATCTCAGGCTGCTTCGTTGGTCTAGTCTTGGGTTCGATTCCCGGGTCGGGCAAAGTGTTATTGGGGTTTTCCATCTGGAATTTCTCAGTACCAGCCCGGAGTCCGGATGTGTGCCCAGTTGATGGCAATAGGCTCGCCCCCTATTACATGGGACTCAAAAATAACTGGCGAAATGTGAGTGTACCTGTGTCTAACCCTTCGGGGAATATATATGTCTAACCGTTTGGCCGACACTTCCCGTCTTATTACAAAACAAGGATTATCTTCAGACCCAGGTTTAAATTATTGAGCCATTTTTGAATTTCGAACTTTATTCCGACTACGTTAAAGTTCTTAATGAAAAACTGTCAACTTAGTACCGGACTAAATAGTCAGTTTTGTATAAAGAACTGCATTTTAATCACAGTAAAGTTCTTATTACGAAAACTGGTTCGATGGTTTAAACCATCTTTGTTTTGTAATAACACCGATAGAGTTCTGTAATTACCTGTCACGTAATAGTAGTATAAAGGACATTATATCAAATATAGTTAATAAGATACAGCATTATAGCTTGGATGACTACTGCATCATTATGATCGGTGAGCGGGATTTTAAAGGCACCAGCGAATCAATTGAAATGGTCAGACTAATTAGAGAAACTTTCGAAAATATTACTAATACAAATGTCATTATATGTTGCCCTACATATGTACAATTATAAAGTAGAAATGTTTAAACATGGACATAGAAAACTTTAAATATGCTTATTTTTTTGACAGTAATCGTGACCTATCCGATGAAACATTTTCATATAATACGGGCAAACTTAACAAACTCGGTCAGAAACGTATAGAGAATTCTTGGACATTGTAATTTTTATTCTGACATTTTCTTTTATATTTTGACATTATGATTTATTCTTTGACATTATGATTTATTTTTTCGACGTTATGATTTATATTTTTGATTTTTAAATATTAATATTTTGACATTATAAATAATGCAGTTTGTAATATAACCAGTCTTTTAATTTGTCACTAAAATGATTGAATTTTTATAAACATAATTTCATATAATATTTGTTGTATTATAATGTACCTGGTTCTGATCCGCATGTACCTAGTTTGATAATTAATATTTCTACACCAGCAATGGTAGTTTATGTGAAACAATGTTCAATTTAAGATCTCAATGTACCATAAACTGAGAAATAAATAAATTATTATTATTATTATTAATAAAGGCGTGATATTATGTTATGTAATCTCAGTAACAATATATAAAAAATACCTCTTATTTACGTAAATTTTTGACGAGTTATATAACTGATTGTCGGTGAGACGGAATTGCGACTAGATTATGATCTTTTATAAATACAGGAATTGGGTAGCCATGGAATCGAAATTATTTACCTTTTTTTTTACTTCAGTGATATTTCTTCAGTTTTTTTCATCTATGTTACCCATGTTTGCAGAGGAATAAATTATTTGATTTGTTTTTTTTTCCGCAAACAAACGATAAATTACGTAAATTGTCTTCAAAACTTCAGTATGTAATGCAGCTGTCATACAATTTACCACCTGCCGTAAAATTAAATGGTTCTTAAAACGGAACCCTTTTTATTTTAATTGAAAAAAAATATAATTAACAACGAACATAACAACGTCGCTCCGTCAAACGTTAAAAACATAAAATGAAATATTTTATGTAAAAGCAAATTATAGCCTATTCAATACAGGGAAATTGCTTTTACACAGTGTTTTTCAAAAGTCAGAAATGTTTAGTTTTTCAGGTTTCCTTTCCTGAGAAAGGAAACCTGAAATAGCTAAGCATGTAACTTTCAAGACAGTTTTTAGTTGATGTTCAAATAAGTAACTATAGTTACTACTTGGTACTACTCTGACTTATTCGACTGCCCCGCTGGTATCATGGTCGCAAGCGCGATTGCTATCGGGCAATATTTTTGGGAGGTCAGCCTCCCAAAAACATTGCCCGAGATATCGTGTTATTACTTATTATCATAACCATAACATGTCTCTTCGGATACTACCCTTTTCTTTATTCTACTAAATTCATACCTCATCCATCATCATCATTCATAATCAGCCTATAATGATCCCACTGCTGGGACACAGGCCTCCTCTCTGTGAAAGAGAGTAGGCTGTAATCCACCACGTGGGCCCAGTGCGGGTTGGTAGATGTCACATGTCTTTAATATTTTGGATCTAGGATAATTATGCCGATTTCCTCACGATGTTTTCCTTAACCGATATGAGAGCAATTCATAATGTACTAAATTTGAATTTTCTGAAAGTGTGGCGTAATTACTTCTTGTTTGCTTCTTGCCAACTCACATCCGTTATTGTCCGTACCTTCTTCTTCAGCACGCACAATGTCACGAGCTAGCTCGCCTCTCATTCGGGCGCTTACGAAACGATGCTTAATGTTCTTCTGACATCAACACTGGAGTGTGACTTACCAGGAGATGGATGGATGTTAATAGATAAATAAAAGATATATAATTAAAATCTTTAAATTGTTCCTTATTGTGTCAATTTGGTCAATTTCTCGTGTGCTTTTTTAATATGTTTTGTTAAAAGTTAACTGTACAACGCCTTAATAGATTTATTTAAATCTGTTATGTTGCATAGGTGTCTTAAATACATAAATAATAGTAGATTATTCACTAAGGGGATAAAGTAGTGTCTTAAGTCATGGGCGCTATGTTGAATCCCGACTGCAACGATGTATTCTATGGCTCCCGAGGGACCTCTGAGTTAATTTCTGAACTGAGCGACGGATTCAGGCTCGCCCAAAACGAAGACACTTTTAACCCCGGTGAGAATACTCTATTTTTGGTACCTAATGCGAGGTAATAAAAAACAATTCAATTTGGAATTAGTAGCTTATGAAACTGTTAAATAAACGGGGAATACCTAATAATGTGCAGTTTCATACACAATTTTATCTAAATTCATGCAATTTTGTCAAGGTTATGGATCATTTATAAGGCTCTGGGCTGGCAGACATGTGCGTGCACATGTTCATGTAGCCAATTAATATAATAATTATTATATTTGTAAGTTATTGAGTTTACTAACATAGGCTAAGTGCATACTAACACTATATGGATCTATATGGTCTGAAATAAAAATTTTGAATTTAAATTTTGTCATAAACACAAAAAAACAATATTCGTACGTACCACAGCAACCGATCAGCTGTTGCGATGACATACCGCCATTACTGCCACACATAATGTAAAAACAGCGGTTGGCCGAATCTAGCAGATAATTCAATAAAATCTGACTTGCCCATATACAGAAGATTATTGTTTTTATTGTTGTAATTATTTTTGTTTTATCTAATTAATTAATGTACATTAATGTTCATTATTATTTCATTATAACACCTCTATTAAAATGCGTAATTTCTTTATTTTGTTCGTCGACGGCAACTAAAATCTATGAAGTTTTTTTTTTATGGTAAAAGTTTTCATACAATTTTTGTTGTTGAGGTTCCAAATTCAAATCACATTATGCACCAGCGAGTCATAATGAAATCCAGTACAATATTAATGCCCGGCTAGAGCATAAGACTTTAACGAGTTGCTTTAGGTTAGGTTTCCATGACATAAGATTTGAAATTACCGAGCAAGTGGTGTAAAATAGTAGATTGTACAACTAGTGCATAAAATAAGTAGTAGTGCATAAAATGGCTTCTTTTATGCCCGAGTTATAGACTCTGCTTTTCACTTCGATTGCGAGAAAATGAAACAGGCAAAAGTATATAACAGTATTTACTTGTTTGTCTGATCCCCAACGCATGTTCGCATTCTGCTCCATTATCGTGTAAGGCGAGAGTGTATTTTCTTCGTCACTTGAATATTCCATTGGTTTAATTCAATCACTTTCACTATTCAAAAATGTTACAAAATTTGAAGAAGAGAACAGCTTATTCCAGCCACGAAACTTTTTAAAAGTTTTTTTTAATTTTCAACATGTCTGTGTCATTCGACTTGGGTACTTCATACTGCCAAGTCATATAAACGATTCTTTGCGTTTTTTAATAATAAATGACAACGATTTTATCTGGTTTTAATAAATTAACGAACGAAAACACAGAAGTGATATAAATTAAAGCAAATTAAATAAAATAACGACTTCAATCTGCGACGTTTTATTGTGCGTGTGGCTGTTGGGCCTGATTATCTTAGTCTTAGAAAAAAAAATACTTTATGCACTAGAGCATAAAACGCGACTTTATGTCGCCTACGCACAACATAAATATGAACTTTTAGAGCTTGAGAAGTGAATATACTAAAGCGAGCCGCGACCGTAAGGATATTAAGTGAGAAGCATTTTTTTTGGTTCTGTTTCAAATTAAATAGACTTTTAAACAAAATACATTAAAGATATTCGACTAAATAAATGTGTACAAGCGACCACACTACTTCAACCATTAGCGTCTTTTACATTATATAATAATATTTTCTATATTATTACAATATATAATAATTAAGAGCCACTGAAAGGCTATTCCCGCGATAATTATTTGCATTAGATGGATTCGTAAAGCGCCCGGAATTCGTACCCGGTTTAATAAGAGGCAGTTTCCATCAGCAGTCACAAGAAATTAGACAGAATAGAATGTATCATTAACCTCTTGGATTCCTCATCTAGGTACGTTTCCTTTGTTGTTTGTGTGATAGTAGGGATTCTTTCTGTTTTGGTTTTTGAATTTTCTATTAAACAGTCTTAAACCGAAATAGAGCAAAATAATTATGTTTTTGGATAGCAAAATCAAAATCAAAGGTCATTTAATTAAAAAATTTATTCGAACGTCAAAATTACATAAGACAGCCCCCAAAACGCCCACCCTTCACCACTTCTTAGTGCTTTAACTGGGCAATCCAGCAGACCTTCCCAATGAGCCGAGAGAGAGAGAGAGAGTTTCCAAAAGAGCTAACACAATCAGCTCTTCTACTGCTGAAGAGCTCTAGGTACTACTACTCTACTTCAAGGTTGAGAGCTACAAGCTGTAATTTATCAACATAGGGAAAGATCACTCTTAGTGTTAGTTTAATCGGATGCTAAATACCAGTATTTTACATGGAGCTACTGCCTATCTGACCTCCACAACCCAGTTACTGGGTAACACGATACCCCTTTGGTAAGAATGGTTGTCAGACTTTCGGGCTTCTGTCTACCCGTAACGACTGTCAAAGATCTACAAATCACAGCCGGGACCAACAGCTTAACGCACTTTCCGAGACACGGACGGTCTTGGTATGTAAAGATGGTCACCCATCCACGGACCAACCGCGGCAAGCGTAGCTTAACCTGATCGATCGACCCGTGCGGCTGTTTTTACCTGACTACAAGCCCCTCAATTGGGTTTGTGATCATCGAAAGTACGAGCTCATCGTGCTGTTAGCTTTCAATCTCTTGACACTTTACTAAAACATTACTTTTTCAGTGATACAAATCATCTTATCGTGGTAATAATGCTTACAAATAGCTGCCTGGTAGAATATGACGGAAAACTTCACCTATTCATGCACTTATTATACTTGTATTCTTGCAAATATATAATATTCTATTATATTATATTCTGCACCTAAAATGCAATTAATTTTAAACAACATTATTTTGTAAATTGCTGTAAACAAACTTTATCATTAAACTGATATTTTGCCACAACTAAATTAAATTTTGTTCATCCAACGCTTCAATTAAATTATAATCTGGTAGGCGTATGGTAGCCGAATAGATTGCAGTAGGGTATTATTTCATTAGTTTAATAATGTTTCTGTCCACTGCTTTAGGATAATCTGTTAGAAGTCCAATCGACTTAAAAACGACTAGTCTCGTGTAATTATGTACCTAGTTTGTTACTACTAGGTAATCATTGCTTCGAATAATTGAATCTTTGTGGTAGTAAAATCCGATGAGTAGGATGTAAGAAAGAACTTTTCTTAATTGGTCAAGGACAGCTAATGAGGCACAATTGAATTTCTATTGTTTGATACCGAATCGCAGTCGCTTTACAGGGCTACATTTCCTTGAAAGTTTTTTATTTATAAAGTACCTATGAACGGTATCTTGACGTTTTCCAACGATTGTTACCATCTAGTATGACTGCAATCTATTTTTATGATTGCCATCTAAAGGCGTGTACACATGAACGAACTACAACATGGTGAACACGAACACGAACACTGTTCGTATGCGCGTACTACTAACGAATATCAAACACTATATTCGTCAAAAATGTTCGTGGCGATCCAATTTCATTTTCGGTGTGGACGGTGTTCCGAGAAATTTGTCTCAAGTCTAAAATTAATGTATTTCGCTTTTTGTATAAAACTGTTATCAACCACCCAGGACCTTCCTTTGGAAATAATATTCCGTGACTAGCAAAAAAAAAAATTCGCTACTTCACTGTCGACCACTTCCAACGGCAAATCCATGGCTACTAAAGAGAGCGGGGCGGAAGAGCGCGAACATAAGTCGAACTGTATTCGTATGGTATTCGTGTTCACTTTGCTAGTTTACGTCCACACGTACGAACCAAACGTTCCATGTTCGATATTCATGTTCACCATGTTTTGTTTTTTCGTGCGTACAATGTTATGATTGCTTGTTGTCTTAATGTTATGATTGCTTTTTAATATCTTGGTTACCATCTAATATTATAAAGTTGTTCTAATGTTATCCATTACTATCTAACTTAGTGATTACCATCTCAAATTTTCTTTAAATAACCACAAACTTCTTTACAGCCCTTGCCATTGAATTATATGATTGACATCTAACATTGCGATTGCCATTATAGTGATAGCGATTCAAAGTTTTCTGTAAATAATCACTACCTTCTTTACAGCCCGAAGCCTGGCAGAAGACTGAGGTAACGGGCAACCAGCCGGGCGGGCTGCGTCGCTCGTGGCGCGTACTGCGTGTGCGCGTGCCCTCCACCGCCAGCGGGTCAATGCGCGTGCGATGCGAGTCTATACTGCTAGTGGAGCCCCCTGTAGTGAGGGATGCGAACACTATCATCACCATACACTCGCGCACGCAGCTCTCGAAATATGTGTCTAATAATAGTGGTAAGTTTCAACTTAAATTCTCTAATAAGAATAGAAAAGATCGTGTTAAAAAATCGGCCAATCAGCAAGTTTGGGGGCAGATTTACCGTATAAGGAAGAAATATGTTAAAGAATATAAAGGTACTTTTATGGTATGGTATGGACTTTAGTTAATACCTAGTATGCTTAGTATGTACCTGCTATCGCGGGTGTTCAAATCGGACTACCGTAAGAACTATTCCTGTTTGCAGCGCTCGGCTGCTTAAGATTGGTCGAAAAAGGGTGGTCAGACATCTGTGATCATTGTAACTGTGTCTTTTTTTTTGGGTGGGAAAACATCAAATAACTTCTCCCGCTCTGGCCGGAGCGGGAGGGTGTGTCAGACTCTTACTGACTAAAACCCACCCGTGTTCCTTCCGTTGCCTGTGTTGCCAGGGGCGTCGGTAACCCTTTGGTACCTTCCCGCGACCTCGGCAGGCATCGGCCCTAGTGGATTCCTACGCTTGTGCTGACGACGACATCTCTTTCCCATTGCTCACCGTCCGCAAGCCCATTGTAACAGTGCCTGAGAAATGTATTTAAACAAAATATTCCTGTCTTTTTTTTATTAATCGACGCAACAAGGGGCGGTAAACAGATGTAATCGTGAGCATGGGATTTTGTTTTGAGAGTGGTCCAATTTGAACACCCGCGATGATGGAAAACATAGAATGTATCTAGTTCTACTATTTTACTTAAGGAAGTTTATTTGGCAGGGTTTACAGGAACCTCGGTAAAGATAAACTCACATTGCTAGAAATTCCTAAAAAGTTCCTCTAATGAACTGAAAGTTACGCTTAAATCTGATATTCTGAAAATTTACGATTCAATAAGAATGTAGACTTTTATGTACCTTTTTTAATCAAAAGTTTGTGACTATAAGACTGTTTGAATTATGTACCTACAGTCAACATCAAAAGTAAACGATGATTGCAAAAAGTTTTTGTTATTATATGAATGCAGAAAAATAGATTTGTTTAGTGATTAGTTTTTGGTAAATATGAACTTAACTTCCAAGCTTGATAGCCAAGCTTTTTTTTTTTGGGTGGGAAATCATCATTTCTCCCGCTCTGGACAGAGCCAGACACCCGTATTCCTTCCATGTTGCCTGTGTTGCCAGGGGCCTCGGTTACCCTTTTAGATTGCCACGCGACCCCGGCAGGCATCGGCCCTAGTGGACCCCTACACTTGTGCTGACGACATCTCTTTGAGGCGCGCGTGGAATACAACGCGCCGTCAACCCGGGCCTGGTCTTTATCGGACGGCGAGCTACCCATTGCTCACCGTCCGCAAGCCCGCGCCTCCGGTGGCCGGAAATCCGCCCGGGATTGCCGACGCCCAGGGCATCTCCTGCGACGGCTAGGGGTTGATAGCCAAGCTTGGAAGTAAAGTTCAAATTTTTTATTCACAGACTTTTCTTACAATTTTTATATGACTTTCTAAGAGAGAACTATTACATACTCACACATAATAAATTGTTTTTAAAATATTGAAATATTTGTCGGATTTGTGCCAATTGTACATTGTTACATACTGTAGTGAAAATAGGGCTGATGCGCCGGGGGTTCGAACCCCGGATACCAATAAATAAAACAGACAGACACGATTTTGCAATAAATAAAAAGAGGAACACGAATAGGTTTAAAATTTGTAGTAAAAAAAGGTAGAAAACATGAATATTAAGTTTAGTCATGTAGGAATTGTAAAGGCTAATTAAAAGAACGTTATGAGGTAAAAACAAAAGAAATTTGGGATGAACTAGCTTCGGGAAGTTTTTTTTTTGGTTGATTGAAATCACACGTCAAATTCGCATCGCTATTCACGTATATACAAGGTGTCGTTTTGCATCCTCATCAACTTCAAGGAGGTAACTATGCTAATGATTCTCGACACGAATTAATATTAAAATAAGATTTTTTTTTCAAATTTTTGGAAAACTGCATGTGCACTGCTGACACGCATGTTAAAACGCTGCCCCTGTGATACCGCACTGTAACTGCCCTTTTACACACACACTACCGCACACGCAACGGGGTGATTCTGTTCTGTGAAAGTGGTATTTTCTAAAATACTGTCAAACTTAAATAACTTAAAAAACAAGTATGTATTAAATATTGAGCAGGTATCGTAATTTTATTTGATTATATATGTCTTTCATAGCAGCCTCCTGAAATTTGACGAGGATGCCAAACGACACCTTGTATATTACCAAAACGAAAGATCGACTTAAATTTTCCAGTACAATGAAGTGACTCTCTTATTTAACGTTTTTAAGATACCTGACCTGTAGACCTGATAGACGTGTATCTTAAAAGCATTAAATAAAAAAAATCACATTAAATGAATAAATATGGGTTTACCGACATGATAACTATATAAAAAATGGAAAATCGCTCCTGACGATGGTACATTAAAAGCTTGGACATGGAGAGGACGACGTGCAACGGCACTACCTGGGTTCACAGGAGCAAGCCTGAACTGCCTCGCAGGTGACGTGGCGAGAGGCATACTTCGGCGCCGAACAGCGGAAGACGTAGCGGGTGACCCTTTAGGCCTGGCTAATGCACCAGTAGCCAGACGTAGGGGCCAAAATTCGGCCCAGTAGTTAGTCTTATACCTGCTGATTAATATATATTACAGATATTAGGAAAGCAACGTCAGAGACGAGTATTTATAGGTGTCCGCTAGGGCCGATGTCTGCGGGGGTCGCGGAAAAGTCCAAAAGGGATACCGTGGGCTCTGGCAACACAGGCAAAGGAAGGAACACGGGTGGGTTTTAGTCAGTAAGAGCCCACCCTCCCGCACCGCTGAGAGCGGGAGAAGTTATTTAATCATTTCCCAACCTAAAAGAAAAAGAGTCAGGTGTTTTTCCATTTATACCGATTATTCAAACATAATGTAGTTCTTTCCAAAATAAATTAACACGTAGCGTAAACTTAGCTTATACTCGCATCACAACACTCTCTAATTTTTTATGGTGATTATTTTATCTGATTCTTCATTCTTTTAAAAGGGCTAATTATTTTCCAGGCGACTAAGAACATAAAGGGTGACTTGCTGCTAAAAAATAAAATGCGTAGCAAAAATAATAGGTTGGCAGCTACAGTCGAGTAGCATTTTAAGTATAAAATCATTTGGGTTAGGTTAGGTTAGAACAGTGATCACTAACGCGCGAAGGCGAGCGAGCGAAGCGAGCGTGCCGCGGCAGCGGCCGCCGAGCGTCAGATCCCACTCGGTTGTTGGTGACTCTCCGTTACCAAACAAAAACTAGATGCTGGTTTAAATTAAAACAAAGCTAACAATTGATTATTAAGCTACTACTTTATACCTAAAATGCTACTTCACTGTAGCTACCAACCTATTATTTTTTGCTACCATTTTAATTATTTTTAAAATCCTAAATCAGATTAGTTTGTCGCCGCGTTAAATCAGGCATGTATTTAACGCGGCGACAAACTAATCAGTTTGTCGCCGCGTAAAATGCATGCCTTTTAAAAGGCTTTCCAATGACTGAGCTTAAAATGCCATGACAATTTTTGACAAGCTTCTTTAGAATGACAATCTATTTGAATATGTAAGAATATAAATAAGTTGACTTTTTTTTCGCGCAAAAAGTATTTCATCGCAGGAGTAATACTGCAATAGGTAACACGCGATTATGTATGTTTTCACCGCAAGGGATTAAAGCGCGTAAAAGCATTATAAGCACATTAACGATATAATTTGATTTAGGTCATTTAAAATTTACGCGAAAATAATGCAATGTAATAATGCAATTAATTATTTTAAGCTGATCCTGAACTATGCAAGCGTCGTGTACCTATGTTCAATATTTGATGTGCGATTTCTAAAAAAATGTACGTTAATATTCAATGAAATTTCCAAACGGCTAGTTGACACTTCCCGTGACCCAAAGGCCTACCCTCCTCGTTCTACCTTGGCCAGAGGCTAAGCATTGCCATACAACGTGGCAATGCCGCCAATCTCTTTGGTACATTACCACTTACCAGTCAACAGCGATGAGGAGGAATTTGCGACGCCATATTTTAGTTTGTAGCTTTAGCCATATTTTAGTTAAGGCGCTGACAAGACCCAATTGACCAAAATAGGCTTCTCTTAAGAAAAAAAATTGCCAAATCTGTATAGTTTGTGGTAGCGGAAAAAATATATGTTAATTTTGAACATATTTCCCAGAACTTGGTTGTTACCAAAACAGGTTTCGAAATAAAAATCTCGATACAAACTAACGTTAAACTAACCTCTTACCTTGAGTTCTAATCCAGAATATCTGCATTAAATATCAACATACGTTACGCATTTAATTAATAACAAAAACGTATTATTTGAATGCAGAACTTGGTTATTTTTTATTTTCGATAACTCAACTCAATTTTGAGTAAATAGATAATTGCTTCATATTTTGCAATAAATTACAAGCTTTGTGTCATCGCGCTTCTCTTTCTTTTCTATGCAAACTGACAGTGACCGCGGTTTAGCTGTTGTCAGCGTCTTAAGTTAGGATATTATATTTTAATTTGATTAATTAATAAGGTATACGTTTTTTTTTTGTACAGGTCATTGTAATTCCAAATAAAAATATCACTACTTCAATAATTTGATTAAATATTGGTTTTGTATTGTTCCAGGTACAAAGGTAGTCAATACAGGCGTGTTAATAGCAACAATTATATTACTGACTTATAATGAAATATCAAGGTTGTCGAGCTTATGAGATTCGGTGTGAAATATTGTTTGGTGATATTAGTTTTAAGTGTAGATAATATCGGGAACGGCCTGTATTAACATACAAAAAATGTAACTATGTATACAAAACACACGAAAACAGGTTTTGTTTGTACAGTCGCCAGCACATGAAGTTAGCACAAACTGTCAAATGTTCTCATTCGATTTGAACTTAACTATCAACATTTTAAGGTTTCATTTGGTGAAAATTGACAGTTTGTAGTTACATGATGTGCTGGCCACTGTACCTAAGTAAGCTCAGCAATAAGCTCCACTAGTACCTATAATGTATCAAAACTGAAGGATCATGATGATAATTCCAGAAATTGATTGCTTTTTTCGTAAGAGACTGATCTCTATTCACATGAAGGTTTTAAATGAATTAAAACCTTCATAAAGTGAATAAAAAGTATGCCTTTATTTTCAGGAGAGACAATCAAATCAAACTGATTATTAATGTGCTGTGTTCAAAACAATGTTTAAAAGAGATTTCTAAAATGCAATTGAATCTTTAAAAAATGTTAGTAGGTGCCAATATTATTTATGAATATAAAAAAAAACAGTGAGCTTTCAAAAATTAACAAAAATAAAAGAAGAAGTTGCTAAAGTTGGCTAGAATAAGAACACAGTAGAAAAATCTAAAAAGAAATAAAAAGTAAATACTAATATACCCTTAGACCTCATTCATGATGTATCGCGGAAGAATAATTATTTTTTGTACGTTTCTGAAACGTTAATGAAATCATCAAACGTGTATAAAGTGAATTTGTTGATAAGTTGATAGATACTTAAATATAAAATTAACGTAAGTTGTAAAACAAATGTTGTTTTTCAAAAATAGATAATAATTTAACACGAAAAAGAGAAAGCCACAAAACGTCGACCAAGGGCTCAGGAACACAGATAAAACTGCAGTAGTTAAATAAAAAAATAAACAAATCATATGGCCATAGTTGGACGGATCCAACTATGGCCACCCAACTATGGCTAGATAGAAATCGATCGTCACTTGGACAATATTACAAGTCGGAACTTGTAATATTGTCCAAGTGACGATCGATGTCTATCTGAGTCCGACAGATATAGCGGTACACATCAGTAATTATTTTTAATCCCCGACGCGAAAATTAAACGTTTTACTAGTTCGAAGCCCTCTGGTGGAAAAACCTTGAACGCGTTATTACCTAAAAAAATGTTTTATTGATGTTGGCCCATAAAATCAGCCATGTTTTTTTAAATCTGTCCAGATCCTTCACAATTTATTTTGCCTTAAAAAAAAACACTTTTCAAGCTTCTTGGTGAGTTAATTAGTTTTAAATAAAAAAGTAAAATTAATAGTTTTAATAAATAGGCGTTAATCTATGGCTGTGTTTTCACTTAAGGTAACGTCAATTCTTTGCACGTCATCATCTTTTTAAATATAAATGTACAGTGACACGAAATTGTTGTTTTTGTTTTTAAGTTTTTGTAATTTTTATTATTGTAATTAATGTACATTTTAACTGGGATACGTAAATAAAGTTATGATACAAATTGTATGTTTGGTGTTTTCTTCTAATCCACTATTAGTAATGCAACATGCATGAATAAGTTCTCATAATTTTTCAACGAACCAATTGCGACTGCGTGTTGGGTAACTACCCAACACGCAGTCCCTAAGATTTTTCATGTAGACAATCCGGAGTCACGTAATAATTGTAGGCGACGTAACAGACTGCCAACAGTTAATACCATTTACGAGTACAGTATTTTTATCTCACGAAGCGACGCGCGCTTTACTTGAGATAAACAACTGTACAAACATGCTGTGAATGTGTGAGTAAAGACGAATAGCGTCAGCGCATAACACACACACAGACACTTCCGACTTCGCCATTGTCTCGGACAGTACCGAGAGCTCCTGCGCTCACATACATATTCACAACGTATTTGTACACATGGTAACCACAAGTCAAGCGCGCGTCGCTTCGTGACATAATAATACTGTATTTAAGAACCGTAACCCAGAAAGAGTAAACAGAACGTTGAAGTACTAATACAAGTTAATGATTCTTGGGACAGTTAACTGAACTGTTAACAAATGTTCCAACTTGTTCCTAGCTGCGTAAATTCGTTTGTAATTTTAAACCATTTGTATAAATAAGTATTCGTAAAACAACCCTTCCCGCGTTTTAGAGTCCATGAATTTATGTATGAAATATCTAATGAAATTATTATTAGCCTTATTTTTTATTCAAAACTGTGTAATGTAACCTTACGATTAGCCGGATGCCTAGTAGTAAGTCAAATTAAAAAAAAAAATGATAGCTAGATAGCATAAATGATAAAAAGTAAGTGTGAGAGAGTTCCAGGTCGGCTTCAATTTCGCGCGGCTCGGGACGCTCGGATGGCAGGGACCGGAACGAGCACGGGGCTGCAGTATCTTGCGTCTTACTAGGTCAGAAAGAGATTGTCAACATCTCAGTCCAGAAGAGGAAAAGCTTTTAGAAAAATTCATAAAAGCTTTTCCTCCTCTGGACAAAACTCTATAACATAACCTTGTGTCTACGAATATTCGTAGACAAAAGGTTACGTTATAGAGTTTTGTTATGCTTTGCACTAGCAGGAGGGCCATGTTAGTGACTCGCGTGGTGTCCCACGTGAATCTAATGCCCTGACGTCAGAAGGCTTTTCTCTCTAGGAGTGGACAGAGAATACGGCGGCGTTGTCTTAAGTTACGCCGATGTAAAAGATAGTGGAGGCACTTTGCAGCGCCTAACACTCAGCAGGAGGAGTGTCCTGGCCTCCTCCGGCATGCGGAAGGAGTGTCCCAGCGTAGGGGACCTTCCTGCTCAGGAGTGGTCCGCTGCGGCGTTTTTCGCTACGCGGTTAAAGTACCCCCGACGTCAGAGACGTCCTTGAGATGTAGGTGGGAGGGCCGGTGGCAACGAAGGGACAGGGTCACAGAAGTCACGGACGTATAGTTTTTAAATAATTGTATTTAGTAGATTCAGTTAATACATATAGCCTTGTATTCGAACTTATACCAACTTAAAACTGACCTTAAACAGGCTGAGCTAAAATTGAGGCAAAACTGAAGTAAAACTGCCGTAAACTGAGGTCAAACTGAAACTTTGCCAGGACTGATGGTCGATTTTATAGTCCCTATCCAACATTCTGGAAGTATGTGTCAATTAAAACATAATTCAAATTATTCCATGTTAGATTGTCGGCCAGAACCAATAAATTTATAGTGGAGACCTGGCCTTATCATGTTAGCTATAAAACATAGAAAAATAAATCTGACACATGAACATTTATGATGAAAATGTCAAAGATTTTCTTAGATTTTTACAAAAAGAGAAAATTTATAATATAAAATACAGATTTTAATGCAAAAACAGTCAAAGGTAACTAAAGGTTTGCTTTTCAGCGGTAACAGTGTTCAAAAATATATAAAATGTGAGTTAAATGAGTTTCATACGATTTCATACTTGAAAACATAGATTAAGGCCTTAGAATATAGAACTTTCTATATTCTAAGATTAATGCACCGAATGATAACGAGAATTGTTGGAAACAACAGCTCTTTAAGTGCTAAATATATAAATAGAATAAAAGATGTGCTTTTTTTGTAGCAAAATACCACAGTAAATTGTGTCTAGACATAAGACTAGGTAAGTCCTTTTTATTTGTTTTATTTTATTTTTTTTATTCCTATGTCCAGCAGTGGACGTCTTTCGGCTGAAATGATGATGATGATGATGATGATAAGACTAAGTCTAGACATCTGTTTATCTGTTTGTAATAGTTAAAAAGTTTTTATGGACAGGTAAATTAGTGTATAGAAATTAATATAAGTGCTGGTTAGTTATGCATGTTTTCGTGGAGATTAATATTCGTTATTCAAATCCTAGGAAATCTACATGTACAGTCAGCCAGCACATTTACAGTTACCACAAACTGTCGAATTTCTCCAAATGATTATAAACTTTAAAATGTTGTTGGTTAAGTTCAAAATCGAATGAGAAAATTTGAGTTTGTGGTAACTTAATGTGCTGGCAACTGTACACTAGGTAATTTAATTGAATCGTGTCTGGACGTAACTAAAGCACCTTTAGTAATATATATTTAGTTATCCAGAGCAGATTGAAGAAATGGCAACAGAAGCTGGAGAATGTTGGCTTGAAAATCAGAAGAACCAAAACTGAATATATGTTCTGCGATTTCGGCGGTCTCTCCAGTTCTGGAGCCATAGCGCTTGATAGCTTGCTTCTCCCAGTCTGTTCTGACTTTCGGTATCTCGGTTTACTCGTGCAAAGCGATGGCGAAGTAGATCGGACGGTTAAGCATAGAGTTAACACTAGATGGAGGAAATGGCAGCAGGTCACGGGAACAAACTGCGACTTTCGCATTCCCCTTAAACAGAAGGGGAAGGTATATAAAACAATGGTTAGATCTGCTGTCTTCTATGGATCAGAATATTGGGCCACAAAAGGGATGCATAAAAGCCAATTGCATGCAGCTGAGATGAGAATGCTAAGAGGATGTGTGGTATAACACGAATGGATAGAATAAGAAATGAGTACATAAGAAGAAGTCAGAAAGTGGCACCGGTGACTCAAAAGTTGTGCGGAAATTGGTTGTCATGGTATGGGCATGTGATGCGGAGGAATTAGGAAAATGTCGTGAGGAAACTCTTGAGTATGAATGGCTATAAGAGTAGGGGAAGACCAAAGAAACGATGGAGGGACTGTGTGAAAGATCATATGGCTAGAAAGGGAGTGACTATCGAGATGGCAACTAATAGAGAAGTATGGATGAAAAGGACATGTTGCGCCGACCCCAAATAAATTGGTATAAGGGTAGGAGAATAATGATGATAATGACTTCAAATTATGCACGTTGTTGGAAGGGAGCTGTCTGTTTTAACAATAACTTTTATTTCACTAGTTCAAAAACAATAAAAAATGTAGAACCAATCTCATCTCAGTATTCTAGAATGAAATACGAGGCACAGGCGTACTATCTTCACACACTGAAGTTCTATGCGCGATATCTCATAAGCATTAAAACTTAATTTATATGACGCACAGAACCAGATTTCCCGCGACATCGTTACAGAATTTAGAATTGGAGTTAGTACCGTTAGGCCCGTTACCCGCACCGTAGAATAATCATTTGAGCTTGTATATGACACGGTAAACTACCGGACGGTGCCGTGCCGTAGTGCTAGCGTTTCTATCAACGAACTTCCATAGTACGTACAATAAATGTAGGCATACACATACATACAGACACACACACATACACACACGCACACTCACACTCTCTCTATACACACACACGCACACACACCATCAATCACTCGCAATTGTATCACGATGACATCCTTTACTATGTGATATAATGGGGGCCTAGAATTCTAAAATACAGACCTAGGCTTAGTTTAAACACCAGATCTAAAAAAAAAATTGACATATTACAAAATTTTTCAAAATACCTGTCTACATAACCTGTTAAGCCCCACGCGACACCGATTCGGAGTCAAACAATAGAAAATCAATGGTGTGTCATTAACTGTCCTTGACCATTAATATGTACCTATAACTAGTATAAAAAAGTAATTTGTGGAGATAACTAAAGATATTTTTTTATTTATTTATTATTATTATAGTCATCCATACAACACTGACGACCGTCCCTCTACACGGCGAATCAACCGTAGTTTTTCACGGCAAAAAACGTGTGTGTACAACGGGCCTGAAATAATATACATATTGCTATTTTGTAGACAACTAGCTGTTGCGACTTGTATTTTGACGACGTGTATTTTGTTAGCCTTTGTTCTTTTGCAGGTCCTAGGCTATCTATTTGTCTTCATAATCATCAGTTCAGTGGTTTCAGCGTAAAAAAGTGCAAACCGTCTGACAGACAGAATTACTTTCGCATTTAATGTACTAGAATATCCATGCTTCCAGTATGGATACTAGTTGTTGCTTGCAACTTCGCCGCATATAATCTATCCTATCTGTGTAAACGAAAAATATAGGGTAAATTTATGTAAGTATGCATTTAATAAAAATAAAAAAAAAACCTGCCTTCACTCACGTTATGATATTTATTTAATTATTATAATTAGGTACCAGTGAAATGTACAATTTCGAAGCATTCTAGGTATATCACATGCAATACAATTGGACAAGTCCCATGCGACATTAATCCACACCGTCCAATTATCACGTAGTATTCCCGAAAGGCATACATATCGTAGTTTGTAGCTCATCTGTAGATCGATTTATTCTTGTTCTATCTGATCTACAACAATGTCTATAAGTATTTCATATTCATACTGAAATAAGAGAAATGAGTTCAATCCTGTCTGAGAAAAAACGATATGAAATGTTTGAATCCGACTTCTACAAATGTGGTGTCGTTTGATTTGTCCTGATGGATAGTGTTCTTTGCTTGAATCTAAAGTATGACGTAACAGGATGATTGATATGGCGGATGTAAGATGCCTTGAAATAAACTTTAAATCGTTCAAAAGTTTCAGGCAGGTGCACACTACAGCCGCAAAGCAATTCAACGCAAAAAAGCGCAGTGCGGTCGTCATACAAAATTTAAGAATGTGAAGGAGGATTTTTGCGAGGATCATCTCGCAAAAAGGTGCCTATAAATTACAATTTACATTGTAAATAAAATTACTGTGAAAATCATTGCCATTGATTTTGGATTTTCCGTAGTCGAGATAAAAAAGTACGTTCCACCCAGTATGAAACTAAAAGCCATCTTGCTGCCAGTCTCATTAGCGCTAACAGAAACGCTTAAGTTAATAAGAAACAATTTCTTTATAATATTAATTTTGTTTATAGGCAACAATGAAAAGTCTGATTCTACAAAGAGGCAGCTTGACATCATTTATATTTCTCAACGTTTCAGATTATCCTGAAAATAAAACTGTTCTAGACTTAAAATGATAATGAAAATGCTTCAAAAGATTTAGCCGTTTTATGGGTTAAACGGTTTCGGTCTTTCTTTTGATAGTAGATGAGTGAAAGAATAAAACGTCTTACATTTAATTTGGCGTATAACAGATTTAATCTTGAGTGAAGACGGGTCATGACAGTTACCTTGATGTAAGTTCTTAAGGCCTTAACGTAACCTTAATACACTCGCGAGCAAAAGTATGGAATCACTTACTTAGAATTGATTCCGCGCGATCTTGAGTACTTAATTACTAGTTAAGATAATAATAAAAAAATGGTACTATGTTAAAGGTTAAACTGTTAAATTTAAATTGATACCAAATTCAAGTAAATCACACCAGTATTTAAGGAGCTATCCCGGATTGAGTGAAGAAGAAAACGTAAGGATAATGGAAATATAATAAATGAAAAAAAAAACGACAAAAAATAAGTAATAAAAATTTTATTTGGCCTTAAATTAAGTTTCAATATCTTGTGTTCCCTCCCCTCGCCCTAATAACTGCTCGAAGACCGTTCTTCGTTGACCTAATCAGCTTCTGAATCGATTCTTGCGGGATACCTTCCCACTCCTCTATCAAAGCCGATTTCAGCTCATTCACACTTGAAGGAGCAGGATTTCTGGAACGATCCCTCCTTTTCAGTTCATCCCACACGTGTTCAATGGGGTTCAAGTCCGGGCTGAGCGCTGGTCAGTCCAATGTGGCGATACCGACTTCTTCGAGGTATTTAGTTGTGGCACAGGAAGTGTGACAACAAGCGTTATCGTGCATAAGAAGGAAGTCATCACCGATATGTCCCGCATAAGGAACGACATGTTCCAGCAGAATATCGGAAATGTAGCGGTCCTAAGTTAGACCGCTTCCTCGTCCCCCGCCAGGCACGAAAACAAGCTCCGTTTTACAGTCGAAGGAAATGCTGGCCCACATCATACAAGAACCGTCCCCATAAGCCACTGTCTCAGCGAAACCACTGCGCAAATCGCTCCCCAGGCCGCCTGTAGCCCCGACCCCTTCGGTCGCTGCCATGTAAACACATCCTGCACTCGTCAGAGAACAGGACCCGCTTCCATTGCTCAACCTCCCAATCAAGATGGGAGCGAGCAAATTGAAGGCGTGCTTGTCGGTGACCTGCCGTCAATTTCGGGCCCTTTTTGGAGTCAAATTAGCTTGCTTAAGTCTTCGACGAACTGTCCACTCGCTGGCAGCTACCCCACGAATATTTCGGAGCTCGTGTTGGACGTGGACAACAGTCAAATGTCGATTTCGGAGAGAGGTTGACACGATAAAACGGTCATCCCTCTCCGATGTGCACCGGCGTCGACCAGATCTTGGTCTCGGGATAAAGCCATCAGTTTCCCGAAAGCGTTTATAGACTTTCGAAACACAGAACTGGCTTATGTGGAGCTGACGTGGGACAGCCCGCTGGCTGAGCCCTTCTTGCAATAGGGCGACGATTTGTGCTGCTTCTGTAGGTGTAGTATCCATTGTCGTCCAAGTTCAAGGGTCAAAAGTAGCAGAGATGTGTACCGGTCAACGTGTGAAAGCCGACTGATAAAGAAAGTTTTTTTTTATGAATAGCTTCTCGTACTTGACCTTGAGAGGTCGTAACTACTCAACCGGACTATCCTGTAGCTGCCTTAAGCGGACTCAAAGCCTCCAGCCAGGGGCGAATTTCTTAAGTTACTAAGCGACTGCACGCTAAGGGCACCCCCTGTGGGGTACGGACCTCGGCTTAGGGCGTCGCTGGGGGAAGGAGAGCAAGGTGGGACAGGCTGGATCTGAACTGGATTATTATTAATCGGGGAATTTAAAGCTACGGCACGGGCTGGCACTTCGTCGAGCAAGGGTCGGGGGGGACAATAACGTCGGGGTTTTCACGAGGGACCTCGGCGGCGAGGTCGGAAGGTAAAGAAAGTCCGATAACATGTGCTTTTGTCAATAGGCCGCAACTCGCGAAGTATCTAACAATTAAAACATATATTATCTTTTTCCTTACTTCTTCACGTAATCTGGGATAGCTCCTTAAATACTGGTGTGATTTAAATGAATTTGGTATCAATTTAAAGTTAACAGTTTAACCTTTGAAATGGTACCATTTTTATTATTCTTAAATAGTTATTAAGTACTCAAGATCGCGCGGAATCAATTCCAACTAATTGATTCCATACTTTTGCTCGCAAGTGTAGTTCTGGCCTAATGACCTGGCGATTATAAAAATATTCTAACTTTTGTGACCAAAATTATTCGTACTTACTTATTAAAGTTTGAAGTAGGAGTTAAAGATATATTTAGGCAGTAGTTAACATTTCACCAAGGCAGCCTTCATGATCAAATTCAGGTCGATATGAAACTTACAAGACTTACCTCATCAAATCGGGCAAGGAGCCAACTCTACAGAATCAGTCTTTAATGTTCCCACTGCTGGGACACAGGCCTCCTCTCTGTGAGAGGGAGTGGGCCGTAATCCACCACGCGGGCTCAGTTCCGGTTGGTATCTAGATGTCACACGTCTACGAATTTTTTGGTTCTATGACATGGTGGTTTTCTCACGATGTTTTCCTTTACCGTTTTGAAAGCAGTGGTGATGCAATAATTTACACAAAGTAAAGCACCTGCCTGGGTTCGAACCTATGACCTACAACTCGTAAGTCACGGTTACCACTGGGTCACCACTGCTCACTGCTGACAAGGAGCCAACTCTACTATTACATAATTACATAACTCTAGGTTATTTGAAGATTTAGCTAAAATGTGCTGGCTGAAAAACCTAGTTTGACAACACTAACATTTTTTGGCCTCAGTCGGGCAATAAAACAGTCAGTTTCTTTAAGAAAATAGAATTATCGGCATCGCTCGGTATACAGTTTGCGATCCCATTGTTCCTCCATGAAGAATATTATGTCCGAGTGAACGAAGTTTATCTAAACTCTAGTTTTGTTCGCTCCAACAAAATGTTCTCACAGGAACGGGAATTACTTGGTTTTTGTTGCGAGTTGAATTCACCCGTATTTTAAAAATTGGCTAAATTGGAAAAGGTGCACCCAACTAGTTAAACGTATTACAATACCACACATATGTATTACAATAACAAGAAGTACATATTGACATTGCTAAATATTATATACAAAATTACCTACATGAATATTTACCGTGGGTCATTTTTTATTCTCAGGCAGTCTGGCATTTTCAGTACTTTATGCGGCCACCCCAAAGGTCTTTTCCTTGATATTGTTCGTCTAATCTTTGAGCTCCTTAAGTCCTGAGTTGAGCTACACGTTTACTGACAAATGCGTGCACTCACTGGACAGGTCCACTCAAATCTGTAAGGTTCTTTCCTCAAAAGGCCATTTCAGACACCAAACCTACATACATGACCCTCAAATGATCTGACCAAGATTATTTTCGGATTTATGTACACATCGGCATCGATGAATTTTATAAATACAATGACATGAATATTTATTTGTAAAGTATTATATGTATTGTTTTCAATTACTGTGAATGTGAAGATTATGTGGGTCATTGTTGTTTTTTTTTCTCAGTTAGTTTTAATCATGGTCTGGCAGTTTGAGTAATGTATGCGGCCTACCCAAATGTTCTATCTTTGGTATTGTTCGTCGTATCGTTGAGCTCCTTAAGTTCTGAGTTGAGCTTCACGACTACTGACAAATGAGTGCACTGACTGAACAGGTCCACTCAATCTGTGTGGTTCTTTCCTCAAAAGACCATTTCACTTCATGCTGCTACATGGCCTTCACGTGATCTGACCAAGATCATGTCTGGACTTTAAAAGAGACTCTGGCCTCTAAGTTTGTTTCTGCCTTTCTTCTCAGAGTGGTCAGATAGGAAACGCCGACCTTATCTAGTTTTAAAAATATAATTGACGTGTAAAACTGTTTGTACAAACCTACTTACAAAAAAAAAAAAAAAAATATCATTAATTTTTCATTTAATATAAATATTATATCGACAAGGAATTTGAAGAAGGCGAATTAACTGTTCTAGAAGCAAGGCACCTACTTACTAGGGCGATGGAGCTAACGCACTTACCCATTTACCCATGCAGCAAAACGACTACCACCAGGTTATTTACAAACTAGCTTTTGCCCGCGGCTTCGCCCGCGTGGAGGTCGGAAATTGTCCCACAGGAACTAATTACCGGGATAAAAAAATATCCTATTTCCTAATTCGCTTCTATCATCCATATCCAGTATCGCACTGTGCGTTGCGCTGCCAGTCGCACCCGCGATATCGTGCCAGTCTGAATAAGCCTTAATAATAATATTTATTCAAAAAATTATAAGGCATTAAAATTAGTACAGTTTTGCTTAAATATGAATTATATTCCTAAGACTTACGAGCCTGAACTAGGTAATCCTGTATTTCAGGCGAAAAGTGCTAAAAATAGTCTTATAACATTAATAAGTAATCTAAAAGTTGACAATAGACACTAAAATAACACTAAATTATGATTATGTTGAGTAGCTTATCTCTTAGTTTCTTTTTAAATTTTAAATTTTTTCTTTTTAAATTTGATAAATACTTATCGTAGGTGAGTATATATATTTACTTTAACACAGTTAATAAATTCTCTGTATCTTCGTATGACATACTTTGGAGAGCCTCCTTATGAATTCTCTCACAATTTCTGTAGTTCAGGGAGTTTGCTTTCAAGTTTAGTCTATTATAGAGGAGAGGACCAAGGTACAGGTAAAATTGGGACATAAAAGCATAAGCCTTAAAGCTAAGGTACAATATCGGACCCTGTAGGGCACAGCAAAAGATATAATAAAATTATTTTTTTAAATAAAAATAAAATAAGAAAACAAATTAATAATCAACAAGTTTTAAATAGGATATTAACATTAATTAAGTTAATATAACATCTATTTTATTGAAATCGGTTATATAATTATTTGAAATGACGTTAGGTAGCAGCACTGAGACGTCAAAATTGTCAAAGCGCCTATATTTTCTTTAGTCGTGACTGAAATAAATAAAACGAATGATTAACGTCATCTTATATTTTAATATTCATTGTGGAAATGGAAGACCTCTTGTCAAAGTGGCGCCAACCGGTATCGTGAATTTTCATGAAATTTATTATCATTACTCGTCTAAACCAAGATGACAAAGCATCACGCTCAAATCAAATGGTCGAAACACACTGATTGTAGGTTGGAAGCCTCCGAAATCAATTCCAGCTCAGTTAATCCGGCTGTAATTACTACTCGTACTCCGTTATCCCTACGAGCCGTTAGTTTCACCCTGCGTTATTTATTATAACCCGACGTTTTCATTGTCTTGATGTATGTATCACATAATTAATTTATCTGTCATTGCTTCATTTTTCATTCTTTTTACCTATTGTGGTATAGTAATTTTATTCTAGAAGCATTGTCTTCACATATTATAATGGTATAATTAATGTCAGTGTACAAAATATTTAAAAACATTTTAAAAGAGTATCGATCAATCAAATTCAAAGTATTTTATTTCACATAAGCCTACATGGGCACTTATAAAACGCCAGAAGCTAGGCGCACGGTTCCAATTGGTTGTTTCCTATGGAGTAGAGCCGGCAAGAAACTCCACGGTTACTCTTTTAAAACTAACTAAAATAATTGACTTTTACAATGTTTTCAAATTACAGTGTTAAACGGCATTTTAACACTGTAATTTGAGCTGGAGTGGAGGACAGTGTAGGCCTGTCAAGAAGTACCACCTACATAACAAAAAATAAATGTTCTACAAATCATCTTTTAAGCCTACAACGTTCTCACATTCACAAAATATAAAATAATATATGTAAAATATTAATCAATTATTAAAAATGTCAATATCGGTCCAGAAATTTATATTTATTTTTAATGTGTTAATGTTTTATTTAAAAGTAACTAAAATATATGCTTAAAATACTCGTTGCATCATAATGCACTAGTGACAGTGTTATCCTGAGAAGATTCTGTGCATTATATTAAATATGACAATCACAGTGTTTTGACTAAAGTGCCCTGAAATTAATACAGTAAAACCTATATGCAGTGAAATAGTGTGCCTAATAAAGGAAACGACAAAATAGTGACTCATAATTAACAAGAACATAACTACAAAGAGTGATATATACAAAGTCAGTTGACAAAAACCAGTAGTGAATTTAAAGAACCAACACGGTTATCAAGCAAGACATGCATTGATAATGTCATATTTAATGTTAATGGATGTTCCGCAAAGGTTGTTGAATTTGCACTTTCTGATCACACTGCTCAGTTACAGCAAGTCCAGTCAAATCTAGTTTCCTCCCTAAATCATGGAACATAGAAAAAAGAGACTACTCTAAAGAGAACATTCATAAATTCAAAGAATGCATAAATTCTCTGCATTTCAGTAACGTTTTTGTCAACACAGATCCTGACCTAGCATTTAATGAGTTTTATGAATTATTCCACTTATTCTATAATCTTTGCTTCCCCATTATACAAATATAAATATCAACAAGATCTCGCCCTCGGTGGATTACAAAAGGTCTTAGAGTATGCTGTAAACGTAAACGACAACTTTTGTGGGATTACAGGAAAAAGCCTACGGAAAATAATAAAACTAAATTTTTAACTTTATCCTCACGATTGAATCAGATTATTAAGTTAACGCGCAATTAAACAACACAAAAACATGAAAACAAACAAACATGAACATAAAAACTGCCTGAAATAAATCGCAAGCTACTTGGAAGATTATAAATGCCAATAAACTAAATATATCAAAAGATCAGAAATCTAATAACTGAGCCTAAACAGATTGCAAACAATTTAAATAATTTCTTCATTGATAAAATTCAAACTTCCATACCAAACCAATCAAGATGCCAAATCCCGTTCGAACCAAACTCCATATTTATGCGTCCAACTATACCAGAAGATATATACAAAATACCTAATTAGAGATCTAAAGAACACAAATAGTACCGGATATGACAATATATTAACAAAAATTTTAAAACACGTATCCATTAAGTTATCATTTATACTTAGTCATATAATAAATTTAAGTATCGCAAATGGAGTCTTCCCAGAAAATTTAAAATTAACTTTAATTAAACCTTTATTTAAAAAATGCAATAAAAATGATATGAGCTGCTATCGTCCAATAGCGCTTGTACCAGTCGTATCGAGGATTTTCGAAAAAGTGATTCATGATGGTATTTATAGTTACTTTGAGAGAAACAATTTACTTTGTGATGAACAGATTGGCTTTCGTAAAAATAAATCGATTAATATCGCAGTTTATAATTTTCTCCACAACATATTAACTCAAATGGATAGAGTTAAACAAACGTGTGCACTGTTTATGGACCTTACAAAGGCGTATGACTATATGGACCACAAAATACTCTTAAATAAATTATACGCTTATGGTGTCAGAGGAAACATTTATGACCTGATTAAATCTTACTTAAGCAATAGAACGCAAATAACACAAATAACAAGGATATGTCCGCATTCGAAAAAAATGATACATTATTCATCCTCATGTAGACAGGTTACATCTGGCGTTCCACAAGGAAGTGTATTGGGTCCGCCTCTTTTTATAATATAAATAAATTACCTCCCAAAAGTGACAAAAAACCACACAATTCTATTTGCTGATGATAGTACAGTACTGTTCACAGGAGATAATACATTACACATGGAACCTGAGATAAATATGACTTTGGATAGCATTATAAATTGGTTGACATCAAACAATTTACACATAAATCTCGACAAAACAAATTTGATGACATTCAGAAGTAGAGTAAGTAAAATAGCTAACATGAACATAAATTACCGAAATAATAAGATCCAGGAGGTAGACGTTCCGAGATTTCTGGGTATAAAGATAGATAATAATTTAAATTTTAAAGAACATATACATACATTATGCGCTAGATTAAATACCTTTTCTTATGCATTGTTTAAACTTAAACAAACGGTCAGTACTTCTACAGTCCTTACAGCCTCCAATGGCTATGTTGCACCTATTCTAAAGTATTGTCTTATTTTTTGGGGTAATTCTACTAATAAAGAGGCGGTATTTAAAGCCCAGAAGAAATGTATACGAGCCAGAACTGGTATAAAAGTAACAGACAGTTGCAAACCATCATTTTTGAAATTTAATATTCTTACGTTACCATGTTTATATATATTAGAGGTTATAATGTTCGTTAGAAAAAATACAAACCTCTTTAATAAGTTACTTAGCAAAAGATACAAATTCAATATATGTTTACCTTTTAATAAAACAGCGTTGTTAAATAAAAAAAAAATAAAATTATGTATGGCTCCACGCATATATAACCATTTACCAAACTCATTCCTGGAGATAAGTGATATAAGTATATTTAAAAACAATATCAAAACACTGTAACTAAAAAAAGCGTATTACTCTGTCACTGAATATTTACAGGATAAACATATGATATAATGTGTGTAAATTTGCATGCCTTACGGTAGGATATGGCTAATGGACACTATTGTTTGTTTGTTTTAAGACCTTTTATTTTGTACCCATACTCGCAAATTAATAAATGATTATGATTATGATTATGAAAAATAAAAACCTTTTAAACCAAATGACATGTTTGCCATTACAACTGTAACAAGTCTGAATTAATATCCTGTCCACAAAAGCTACTAATAAATAGTTTGAAATCAAAATTGTAGATATATAATGTCAAATAATGAAAATATTATGTCAAGGAAGCATGTATGACTAAAAAAAAATAACATCGTAATTTGGGAGCAGTTAATATACATTCGCATATGTAGTTATGCCGTTTATGAGGTACCAGGGTAGCACCATGTGCAGAAGGAATGTTTGCCAAACTTCCTTGTTTTCAACTTAGTCTTTAATCTTATTAAACATTATCGGTGTTATTACAAAACAAAGATTTCTTTTGTCATGGTTTAAACCATCGAACCAGTTTTCGTAATAAGAACTTTACTATGATTGAAATGCAGTTCTTTATACAAAACTCACTATTTAGTCCAGTACTAAGTTGACAGTTTTTCATTAAGAACTTTAACGTAGTCGGAATAAAGTTCAAAATTCAAAAATGGCTCGATAATTTAAACCTGGATCTGAAGATAATCCTTGTTTTGTAATAAGACGGTTAGTGTTTTTGATGTGGGTTTTGAACTTTCCATCGCTAAGTTCTATGACCGACTTTAGCAACTTGTTATAAAAGCGGATACTGTTGATAACAAATGATTTACTTGTTTTTGTTAATCTAATCGGTGTAGTTTTTTGCCCATTCTTCTTCAGAATAATTTTTTTTCTTGTTAATTTTGACTTTCCAAAGTGCTTTTTATGTGCCTATTTTAAACAAATGATCTGACTTTGACTTTGGCTTACGCAATTTAAACCCGACAATGGAGGAGCCCAAAAGAAGAGTAATGTTTTGCGTTGGTAGGTACATGTATGTCTGTCTCTATATTATGTTCGATTTAAAACAATGAGAAGTGTTGCTAGATTCGTTTTAATGGCATTACATAATTTTTCAAACACATCAACACTCCGGTTTATATAATATGATTAGTATACAGGGTGGAAGGTTAAAGTTAAATATTGATACAGATGTTCTATGTCACGAAGTCCGTTTGGCTATGAATGTTGTCAAGCGTGCACATGCACATTGTTTTTGTGTGCGTAACCTCGACAGCGCTCAGTGTCGATCGGGACACGGTCCGGATCAGTAGTGGTTTTTAGTTCGCGCCAAATTGTTTCACGGAGTAAGGTCAGCATGGCAACAAAACGAAGAAGAGTTGTCCATAGTGAGGTAATATTTATTTATACGTTTTCAATTAAAATGTTATACAAAGATACTTAATATAGCAATAGAAGTATTTATAAAATGAATGTTTTTTTGTGTTATAAAATGTTTATATTACTTAGTTATTTTGATTACATTTTGTTTTAGGGTCGAAACATGATAGCTAGTGTTTATCATTTTCTGCAAGAAGAATATGAATTTACAAAATCATTAATGGAACTCACCTGTGATTTGTCTCATTTACGAGACATTACACGCCGTACAGCTGAAGCTACGGGTGTGAGCCAAAAACCAGTTCAAAGAATATTAAAAGAAGAGAAGGAATTGCCATCCACTTCATCAAAATTCACTTCACCTGTGAAGAAAAGGAGAAAGCGAGATAATAAAGTGGATATAGATAATTTTACAGCCGATGTGGTTCGCAGTACTGTACAAGATTTCCATATTGTCCATAAAGAAATTCCAACATTAGCTAAGTTAAGAACAGCATTGAATGAAAAAATCAGGAACAGAAGGTTGTTTAGAAACTGTTCACAAGTTACTGTTGAAATTAGGTTACAAGTGGCGCAAAACAGAGAACAACCGTAAAGTCTTGACGGAGCGTCATGATATACAAATGTGGCGTTTAAAATATTTAAAAAAAATAACAGAGTACCGCTCTCAAAGTCGGCCCATTGTCTACACCGATGAGAGCTACGTCCTTTCGACACACGTGCGAAACAACACCTGGGCAAAAAAAAAAAGGAAAGAACTCCGTTTTTTAAAAAAATTAGCACAGGCACTCGCTTTATTTTAGTGCACGCGGGAACCAAGGATGGTTTTATTGAAAATGCTTCCTTGGTTTATAAGGCCAACTCAACAGCTGGTGATTATCATTCAAATATGAGCTATGATAACTATGTAAAATGGCTAAATGAAAAGTTGCTACCCAATTTACTTCCGCGCTCTGTCATTGTCTTAGACAATGCATCTTATCACAACACACGGGCTGAACGACTACCGACGCAATCTACAAAGAAAGCCGATATGCAGCAATGGCTCAGGGATAAGGGTATAGCATTTGATGAATCTCTTCTTAAATTGGAATTGTACGATACAATAAAGAAGTACAAAGCCCAACACGTAATCTACAAGATTGACGATTTTATAAAAAGCAAGGGTTTTGATGTCTTACGCCTTCCCCCTTATCACCCAGAATTAAAAGCGATTGAAAATATATGGGGGATCGTTAAAAATTATGTCGCATCTAAAAATATCCAGCAAAACATGACGAATACGGAAAGACTGATCAATGAAAGTTTGGGCCAAGTTAGCAGTGAAACGTGGCAAAAAACTTGTGCTCATGTTGAAAAAATTGAAAAAGACTACTTGAAATATTTTGATCTCGATTTTGAATTTATAATCAATGTACAAGATGATTCTGACGACAGCAAAACGGAATCGGAAATCGAAAATTTATCTGATAGTGATTGAAAATACTGAATAGTCCTACTTGTTTCGTTTCCATTCTGTAACACCAATGCTTAATTAAATGCCGACATTCTTAATATTTTTGTATTTATTGCAACATAATCTAATTTATTTACAAAATGTATATACTTTTAAAACCAAAATTTTATTTAGATTATTAAATCTCGACTTGAATATATATCAGATTTTTTTGCTAACGTTACCTACTTTTACACACACAAGCGCGCTTGTCGGGATACGACACTACTACAATCAAAGCCGAACGGACTTCGTGAAATAGAATATCTGTACTACCAATTTTTATTCATAGAAAAAATCCGATTTTTTAATAGTCAAACTGCACTCAGACCTTTTTGAAAGGAAAAAAAAATCATATTGTAAGTGAATTGAGACAGTTTGTGATGACTCTTGTAAACTGCTGGTAGACATGGCTCAGAGGTGAAATGGGCCTATAACGAACCGTCACGAACGCAGGTTTGACGACTTCCAGCCTCCCGAACAATCCGGATTCCGTAAAGGCTTTAGCACCGTAGACCACATACATACTGCGGCAGGTTATACAGAAGACCGAAGAATATAAACTGCCTATGTGCTTAGCGTTTGTGGACTACGAGAAAGCCTTCGATTCGATCGAGACATGGGCTGTACTGCAGTCTCTTCAACGGTGCCAGATTGACTTTCGGTACATCGAGGTGCTGAAGTGTCTGTACGAAAATGCCACTACATCAGTCCGACTTCAGGACCAGACCTCGAAACCTATCCTTCTGCAGCGAGGTTTGAGGCAGGGAGAGGTTATCTCTCCGAAACTGTTCACCGCTGCACTGGAGGATGTCTTCAAGGTTCTGGACTGGAAAGGGCTAGGCATCAACATCAATGGCAAGTTCATCACTCACCTCCAGTTTTCCGACGATATAGTTGTCATGGCTGAGACTATGGAGGACCTTAGTAAAATGCTCGATGACCTCAGTGATGAGACCTTAAATGAGCTTCTAAAAGAGTGGGTCTTAAAATGAACATGGACAAGATAAAGGACATATTAAATGCCCATGTTACACCCACTCTCATGAAAATCGGAGACGCTACACTCGAAGTTGTGGACGAGTATGTTTACCTAGGACAAACTGTCCAGTTAGGTAGGTCCAACTTCGAGAAAGAGGTCTATCATCGAATCTGACTCGGCTGGGCAGCGTTCGGGAAGCTACGCAATATCTTCTCGTACCACATACCACAGTGTCTCAAGACGAAAGTCTTTGACCAGTGCGTGTTGCCAGTGATGACCTATGGCACTGAAACGTGGTCGCTTACAAAAGCTAAAAGTCACTCAAAGGGCAATGTAGAGGGCTATGCTTGGAGTTTCCCTACGTGATCGAATCAGAAATGAAGAGATCCGTAGGCGAACCAAGGTCACCGACATAGCCCGAAGAATTGCCAAACTTAAGTGGCAGTGGGCAGGGCACATTGCTCGCGGAACAGATAGCCGATGGGGCCGAATGGTTCTGGAATGGCGACCGCGTACCGGAAGACGTAGCATTGGAAAGTCTCCTACAAGGTGGACCAATGACCTTGTGAAGGCCGCAGGAATCCGCTGGATGCGGGAAACACAAAATCGGTCATGCTAGGGGGAGGCCTATGTCTTTTTTTTTTTTTTTTTTATATTTTTTTTTTATGTATTGCATCTCGTAGTTGACCTTGAGGGGTCGTGACTACTTAACCGGACTTTCCTGTGGCTGCCTTAAGCGAACTCAAAGGGGAGGCCTATGTCTAGCAGTTGACCTCTTTTGGCTGAAATGATGATGAATGATGAAGTGAATTGAAATGTGGTCAAATAGACAAAACCGAGACTGTAGGCATCGATATGAAAAAAAAAACGAATCAGAAAAACCGTCCATGTGCATATCCGACCACGCACAATGAAGGGTTCCGTAGTTCGGATGAATTTATCCCAAAACAAACTTAACATTGTAGTTGAAAAACATGTTCTCCCATACACCGATATACGTCACGATCAATTCTCCAACTGCAAATATAAGTTGGTCGACTATTAGGTACTCGTTAACTTGTAAAGCCTGTGATAGTTTTCCTTTTAATTTCATTTATACTACTGACATGATTTTTTTTTACATATCCAAAAACAACCATTTTTACACAACCAAGCCAGCTGGCAGGGATACACACATACACACTTGACTCTAACAAAAATTTGTACTTTAAAGCTTAATATTACGCAAACGTCAACGTCATCTAGTTTTAAAAAATATGATTGACGTTAGTGTTTGTACAAACCTACTTACTGAAAATAAATAATTTATCATTTAACGGATCCCTGAAAAATATTTCTGGTCTGTGAAAACCTCCTTTCAAAATGGTTTTTACAGACCCGCAATAATTATACCCCCAGCTAGGTGAAGCACGTAGTTGGGAATATGCCGTAGATTTTACTTGAAGGGAACGAAATATTCGTATGTATTACAAGTTACAACACTGGTTTAATGTGCTCATGTGCTCACCGAGACACCGGGAAGTCTCGAGCACAAATTTTACATATTCACTGAGTTAAAACAGCCAAAATTTTGAGGATTCATTCGTTTATCCTCTTTTCCCCAATTTACAATATATGTATAAGTACACGCCAGAAAATGTTGTAAGTATTACATGATCATTGCTTTTTTCTCATATTTCCTTTAACAATAACTCTTACTTGGCTCCATTTATTAATAAAGCTATGTTTGAGTACGTGTCTACCATTTTAACATGCATTTTTACTATTGAGAATCCATACATTATCATCCATACATTACCGTATAACATCATACACGAAGGTATGGAACATTAATAACCTCACGTTAGAAAACAAAACTATATAAATAATTAGTTTATAAAAGCACTATCTAATATTAGTTTAATATTAGGTTATTGCGTGTAGAAAGAGATAATAATAAATATGATAAAGGTCGAATTATTTAGGGTTAATTGATCTTACCTAAGGTGAATACCAATATTATAAGAGTCGCTGCATCCGTAGATATTTAATAAATCATATAGTCCGTTTGCTGTTATATTGCATCATCACACAAATTTTAGATCTTCACTAAAATCAAAAAGTAAAGATCGGTACGACTACGTAGTACGTACCCCGTGCCAACAGATGGCGCCATAATCATTAGTTTTGAGTTAAATCCGAATGTCATTTTGCAATTACTTGGGGGTATTTAGGGAGGGTCGGGTTCTTTAATCTCTACGGGTGCACCAACTCATATAATTTTGGTTGAAGTTCACTTTTGGTAAGTTCAATTAACCATGAGTTCAACTTCATTGCTGCATCCTAGGAGATGTAATAAACAATGTAGATGTTTAGCGCATAATTGCCGAATGATAAATAAGTAGATTTTAAAACAGCAACCCATTATATTGAAAATGAAGTTTATTAAAAAAAAATAACAAGGTTCACAAGTCCCAAAAACAAAAAAATATGAATGGACTATCCACTGCACTTTCATGATAATTAAGTAGGTACATAAGTATTCACAGACATGTACAGGGACACCAACACGCTTACCTACGCGTACTTACTGTGTGACGAGTAAAAACCGACATTGATTCCACTATCCTTAAGGACGTGTTTGATCCAGCGGCTTATGGTCTGTGGCCTGGCGTTGAGCGGTTTTTTAATAGTTAAGATTAGTCTTTCTGTTCCCGATTCCTATCGAAAATCCCTCTTTCTATTTAGGTAAACAGAGAGAGCTTGTGCTGACGTCTTAATAATTTCGTCTATGACTATCTGACCACCTGCTTCATAGAACAATAATGTTGTTGATCTTGATAAGTGTCAACGTCTGAACACGTTGTCCAGTTGACAACGCAAGCAGAGTTTCGGCTGTTTTGGTAATCATATCCAGAGTTAACGATTCATTAGCACTTTTATCAGATAGATGAGATAAGACCACGCTAGGATCCCAAGAATTTTGATACATACTTAGGAAAATTAGGCCTGAACCTAAACACAATCATTAAAAATCGAAGAACACAGTCAATTACACGAGTTTCTTTACCTTACCTAAGAAAAGTGATAATGCTGATCTAAATTAATTTAATGTGCCATATATGGTACCATTTTTAAAATGTATAGTAAGAAATCTTAGTAATTCCTGTGTTGATCCTTTGTAAAAATCTAAATGATTTTCTTTACAAAAATAAACCATAATTTATACGCTGTATTATTCTATTGTTGCAAAGTACTATTTGATAACGACTCAATCATTATGATATCTACGGTACCATAGTCTAGTGACTGTCTGACGAACGCTTCCCGGATAATACTGCGCACACCAGGATAAGGCACGGCCATAAAGGGCGCGCCGTTCTGGAAGGAGATAATAATAATATTTTCATCTGGTCCAAAATATAATAATTTAGAAATGGTCAAGGTCATATACAGTGGGAACCATGGTTGATTCGGTCAATAGAGTGCTATTGCTTCGTCATTAATATTTTACTAATGAATTTCAATGTAATTAAAAGTGGAGGTAAGACGTAAAAAATAACATTGTGCCATCTTAGGGTAAACGCATCTATGTCGTAGGCTTCCGGATCTCGTTTCCAAGATACAAATTTTGTTTTTTTTATTATTTCGAGAGGCTTATCTATTTCTGGCTGACCGAACTCGCTTACCATATCTCGGCAACAAGACTCGTGTAATTCCCACTCTGTATCAATGTTTGAGGCTTTATGAGCCTCAGTATTTTCACATGATCTTATATAAGACGTAAATATGAAAGCTTTCTTCGTTCACACCGCCGCATCTGTCGTGTTATATTATTCAAGTGTGGAAACTGTATCCCACCCATTCTAATAATATAGGATTTGGTGGTGGTGTTGTAAATTCTTAACAACAGTTCCGAATTAGTGATGGTTTGACAAAAGCATTTCAGTCCCATAAAAGCAGCTAATAATTCTAATTCATTAATGTGCTTATCCTTTTCTTCCTGTGACCAATAACCACTTACTGTTTCCCCATTACAAAATGCTCCCCTGACAGGGAAGCATCCAAGAATCTGCAGTTGAAAGTGACTGGTTTTAATGGCATTAACTACTTAATACATTTTTGCTTCCCACCATAAAAAATCATCTTTAAACGATGGGTTGATTTTCATATTTACATCAAAATCTTGATCATTCAATAGACTACTGCTGGAAAAGCGGCTGCTAAGGTGCCTAGAAACTGAACAAATTATCTTATCTTAATTGATGATTTTGCAGATATGTTTCGAACCATTTCATATATTTTACAATGTTTTTTCCGTTGGCAACTCTAACGTCATATCCTGGGAATTCCACTGAATTCCAAGAAATTTTCACCTTTTGATAGGTATGAGAACACTCATTCATGATTTATTATGAAACCCAAAAGTTCCAGGTATTAACAGTATTTATTTATTTATTTAATACTTTAAGCACACAAATGTACAGAGGCGGACTTAATGCCGTAGGCATTTTCTACCAGTCAACCTTTGGGTGATGCAGAGACAAACAGTGGTAGGTGCAATAGCGAAAACTATGGAATAAATATTTATTTAAATAAAAGGATATACATACATATACCTATTAAAAACTTTAAATATATACCTAATTATACATCAATATAAGACCAAATAAATACACATAAATACACGAATATACTAAAACAGATGAGACAAACAATGGGAAAACATTACCATTGTGATGATACTGCCAGCTTCTTACGAATATGCTCGCGAACTTTGACTTTGAAGGATAATCGGTTGGTTGCCATCCTGATTTCCTGGGGGAGCGCATTCCACAGAGAGATAGACTGATCGAAGAAGGAAGAGTGAATGAAGTCAGTGCGGTGAGTGGGACATTGAAGAAGACGATTGTGTGATGAACGTAGGTTTCTACTGTGGTTCGCGCAAATGTACTGAAAGTGGGGGGCCAGATAACTAGGGGAAGAGGGCGAGTCAAGAAATGAAAACAATGTGGTCAGCGCCCTTTGCTCTCTGCGCTGACGTATGGGCAACCACTTTAGAAGCGACCGATGCGCAGAGACATGATCATATTTACGCAGATTGAAAATGAATCGAATGCAGTTATTGAGAAGACGGTCAAGTTTGTCGAGGAGATCCGCATTCAGGTCGTAGTAGCACACATCACCATAATCGATAATAGGGAAAATTAAGGACTGCACAAGCATTGTCTTGGTATTTGATGGTAATAAATGTTTTAGTCGGTATAGAGCCCGCAGCGTTCCAGTAACCCTCTGGCTCACCCTAGTGACTTGCGTACGCCAGTTCAGGGTACAATCGATGTGCAAGCCTAGGTCTTTGACGTCAGTGCTGAATGGAATGATCATACCATTGAAGAGAACTGGTGGCAAGGTAGAACCATCCACCCTACTAATACTACGATGACTCCCAATGATGATCGCCTGACACTTGTTAGGGTTTACTGCAACACCAAATTTATCAGACCAGGTTTTAATGGCTGTCAAGTCCCTATTTAACTTGTCGATAGCGTCAGGTATTTCATCAACCCTCCCTTGACAGTACAACTGCAAGTCATCTGCATACAGATGATACGCACACTGAAGCTCAGAAGTTATAAGATTAATAAAAATAGAAAATAGAAGAGGAGAAAGAATACCGCCTTGAGGAACGCCAGCCTCCAAATCACACCAGCATGACGAAGAATCCCCAACATGAACGGCCTGTTGACGTTCCTGAAGGTAAGAGGAGAACCATTCCAGTGCTTCTGGAGAGACCATAATATAGGAAAGAAAAGCTAACAGGATGTCGTGACTGACGGTATTAAAGGCATTCGAGAAGTCGACCAAGACTAGAGTAGTAACTTTGGTCTCCTCCAGTCCTGCCCTTATATCGCCAGTCACTTTAAGTAGAGCGGAATCAGTACTATGCCCAGGCCTGAACCCAGACTGAAATGGGCTAATTAGTAAATTACGAAGAACAAAATTGGAGAATTGTTTGTGGACACAGGCCTCGAGCACTTTCGATAGGAAGGGAAGTATAGAAATTGGACGGAAGTCGGTAGGAATAGAGGGATTAGATACTTTAGGTAGTGGACGAACATAGGCCACAGGGAAGGGAATACTTCGGTGTACAGGGAAAAATTTACAATGTGGGTAATCGCGGGTAGGAGATGATCCAGAATAGTTACGACCATACCACGGGTGATATTGTCACATCCCACCGCTTTCGATTTGATAGAGAGAATGATCTTTCTGATCTCTCCCGGTTCAACTGGAATGAAACTGAAGGGATTAATACGAGGACGCGTTAGACCAGATATTAAAGACAGAGTTTGTTGCTTGGTTAGACGATCTATGGTAGAAACAGTGGAGAAATGACGGTTGAGATCGTCTAAATCAATTGAACTAGGAAGGTCTAAGTGTCGCGGTTTGCCGATACCAAGAGTTCCAAGAAATTTCCAAATATCAGCAGAAGAGGAAGAAGTGATAATATCCAGAATATGGCGGCGTTTAGCATTGCGTATCATCTGATTGCATCTATTTCTTGCAGCCTTGAATAATGTCCAGTTCTCATCAGTACGATCCCTCTTAAATTTACGAAACGCGCGGTCCCTACGTCGCATTGCCATCTGTATCCCTCTTGTCATCCATGGCGCAGGTGGGCGTTTCAACTTTACTTTTCTGACAGGAGCATGGATGTTATAAAGGTTTACTACAATATCATTGAAGATGGCAACTTTGTCGTCAACTGATGCAACTTCCATCATAGGCTCCCAATCGACCACAGATGTATCCCCCTTGAGCTTCTCGACATTCATCCGCGCAAAACAACGCCTGTACAGAACCTTGGGTTTAGGTTTGGGAGGTTTCAGGATATATGAAAGGAAAATCATGTCGTGGTGAGAAAAGCCAGGAGCGTCATGTTGACCATGGTTGGAAACGAGGGAAGGATTCGAAGTAAAGATCAGATCGAGCCAGGTATCATCGCCGACAGTGTTATGATGAGTAGGCTGGAGCGGCAAGACGTGCAGACTAGCTGACTCGATAAGATGGACGAGCTTACGGGATCGAGGGGAGTTGTGGGCAAGGAGGTTTGTGTTGAAATCACCCATGATAATGTGATGTGCATACTCCGAACCCAAAGATTCAAGTACTGATTCGAATTCAGTGAAATAATCAACAGTAGGAGGACAATAGACAACACCAATAATGGTTTTGGCTCCTTTGACACACACTTCAAGGAAAATAAACTCGGCAGAAGCAGAATAATGTGAAGAGGAAGTAGCAAGTATTTTATAAGAAAAGTCACTGCGAAGGTATATGGCCACACCACCCCCACCTTTATCAATCCGATCATTCCGTATAAGAACGAAACCAGTAAGAGGGTAAGTAGTGGACAAGAGATGCGGTTTGAGCCAGGTTTCGGAGATCAGGATAGCGTGAACGTTGCTGTTATTAAACGCGTCGTACAGCTCGCTGTAGTGGCTTGGAACACTTTGAGCGTTAATGTGACACACATTCACCAACCGATTAGACTTATCCATGAAATTGTGTTGTAAAAAGTCACCAAGGGTGTCGCTGAATGAACAAAAGCTTTCATCACTTGAAGAGGCAGTAGATTCGTTAGGAGAAAAATAAGATTCATTGTCTGACATAAATATAAGTACGTAGTTAATA
Source organism: Atethmia centrago (assembly GCA_905333075.3). Taxonomy (NCBI): domain Eukaryota; kingdom Metazoa; phylum Arthropoda; class Insecta; order Lepidoptera; family Noctuidae; genus Atethmia; species Atethmia centrago. Next base: position 20,443,770 of record HG995373.1, on the reverse strand, counting down.
TATTGAAATAAATATATAATTAATTATACTATTTATAAACACAGAGACACTGCACCACCCGCAAGCTAACACTAACACTAATAGCAATTTAACAAAAGGACAAAATTACATACACATACAATAGCCTGACATACACTTACAATAGCATGAGTTAACATTTTTGCCCACTTTACTGGAAACAAAGCGAAAAATGTAATTACCATTAATATAAGAGAGAAAAAAAATAAAATAAAAATCAAAAGTGGCACACCCAACTGCAGATTGAGCGAATGAAGCGCATCATGGAACGTAATGTTAATATTTGTGTGAGCGAATAGCACTGACGAGATCCTAAGATGTTTAGTATTTCAGAACGTATTCATGAAACGTCAACATCAATTAATATTATCAACGTCAATTTGACAAACTGACATTTACTATTATATACATTTTTCACTCGAACTAGCTAAATAAACACTGTTGAGGGTATCGAAAAACCGATACACCTTGATAGAAATTAAAACAGAATATGTAAACAGTTGGGCACAAAACAAAATAATGATAACTAAGACGGGACAACTACAAAACGGTAAGTAAAGATTACAAGTATATGAAACTACAAATTAGAAAGATTATCAAACCATCAAAAATTCACCTTTAATATTTAGTTATTGTCTATTTCAGGCTCCCGGCTGCGTCGCTACTTCTTCATCTTGTTGATGGAGTCGCGCCTGGCGCCTTCGGATACTTAGCTATTAAGGGCTTCAGCTCGTCTATGGAAGTAACCTTGTGCCGACTTCCATCAGAGACCTTTATGTAAATGACGCCAACACGACCGCATACTAAAATGCTCGCGCGCCTTTCCGAAGACAGCTTGCCTGGTCCTGGTCAAGAACTCCTTCACTGCTATTTTGGACCCTTTTAAGCCTGTCTTCGCCTTCCAAACCACAGCCTTGATGTCCACACTGGCAAACTTTACCAGAATTGGTCTGGGATGCTCCTTGCTAAGGGCTCCAAGTCTGTGACAGGCTTTAATTGAGGACGCTGAGAGATCCTTGAGGGCAAGCTTGGTATGGAGGACCTGCAAAATTGCTGCTGTGCTGTCTTCATTCTCCACTTCAGCAAGCCCTTGGAAAACCAATGCTTTCCGCCGGTGCCTGGTCTCTAAACCATCAACTTGTTTGGCACACTCACTGATCTGACTTCGGAGCAGACCAAGCATAGAAAATATGAGCTCTCTAAAACTGCGGAACTCATCAGCAATCTTTGCCACTGTGTCCTTGGCAGGACCGGCACACTGGATCTGTGCTTCTAGCTCACCCATCTTCCTCAAAAAGTTGTCCTCAAGGGTCTTCTGTGCAGCTAGGACTTCAGCAAATTGAGACATTCTGTGACGTATAGTGCTGACAATGTGTTATTATATAGTGCAGTTGATTAGCTGGCAGGTGGTGATTATAACGTACATCTATGTCACATAAATGTGCCACAAACGTGAGTACTTTTTGTAGGACTATTTTAGACTAAGTACTGATGTAAACTTAATCAGTATTTTTAATAACTAATATTTTAAATACAATTCCGAATTTGAACTACGTCTATACTTATTTAACATCTACCCCCGAAAAAGACCAGTAGCTGTTATCATATTAAGGCATGAAACATAGTCGTCTGCCACACACCTCAGATCATCTAAATACGCCACTGAACTATGGCCCTCGCTGCGTAAGTATGACAGAACCGGCTTGATTAGTTTTGGAGCGGAACGCAATCCGAATGGAAAATAGGTAAATTCGTATAACTCTTCATCAAAATGGAATCGTAAGTATTTTCTACAATACTTATGCATAGGTACAAAAACATATGCATCTTTAAGATATAATATCGAGTTGACGCTCGCCCGCGCTTTTCCCTGCGCACTGGTGAGTGTACGAGAGTGCCTACGAGGTGTAGGCTGTTAACGGGATCGATTTCTTGATCTACGAGTACAAACTAGACTTTTTCAACGATTTCGTCGTTTTGATATTTTCTCTCAAATTATCGCCAAAGAGGATTTTTTCACGTTTTACATCTTGAATTATTGTAATATAACTTATATCCAGCATTGGGAGAGTACGTATGGGAGTGGCGTGAGAAGGCGAAACGCCGGGGCGTAACTCCGCTGCCGCGAGAAATCGCGGTACAGCGGACGGAGCTTCGGCGGGATCTCTTGGCGACATGGAGAGTACGGTTGTCGCAACCCAGTGCTGGGCACGCCACGATTGCGGCGATAAGTCCCCTCTTTGAGGAGTGGCAAGAGAGGCGCCACGGCGTCCTCGCCTTCCGCCTGACGCAGGTCCTCAACGGACACGGCAGCTTCGGCAGGTTCCTGTGTCGGATAAGGTGGGAGGAAACGCCCGGGTGTCACCACTGTGTGGATCGCCCGGAGGACACGGTAGAGCATACGGTGGAGGTCTGCCCGGCTTGGGCAAAGCACCGCTGTGTCCTCGTGGAGGCGATCAGCGGCAGAGATCTCTCGCGTCCGGCCCTGTTTCAGGCCATGGCACAGAGCGAGAGGGCATGGGCAGCCGTCACCTCCTTCTGCGAAGCATTAATGTTCGCAAAGGAGGAGGCGGGATGGTTGAGGGAAAGTCAAGTTTCGCGCCCTCTCGCCCCTAGCCGCCGCAGGAGACGCCCTGGGCGTCGGGAATCACGGGCGGATTTCCGGCCACCGTAGGCGCGGGCTTGCGGACGGTAAGCAATGGGTAGCTCACCGTCCGGTAAGGACCAGGCCCGAATCGACGGCGCGTTGTATTCCACGCGCGCCTCAAAGAGATGTCGTCAGCACAAATGTAGGGGTCCACTAGGGCCGATGCCTGCCGGGGTCGCGGGAAGGTACTAATGGGTCACCGAGGCCCCTGGCAACACAGTAGGCAAAAATCGAACATAATATAGAGACAGACATACATGTACCTACCAACGCAAAACATTACTCTTCTTTTGGGCTCCTCCATTGTCGGGTTTAAATTGCGTAAGCCAAAGTCAAAGTCAGATCATTTGTTTAAAATAGGCACATAAAAAGCACTTTGGAAAGTCAAAATTAACAAGAAAAAAAATTATTCTGAAGAAGAATGGGCAAAAAACTACACCGATTAGATTAACAAAAACAAGTAAATCATTTGTTATCAACAGTATCCGCTTTTATAACAAGTTGCTAAAGTCGGTCATAGAACTTAGCGATGGAAAGTTCAAAACCCACATCAAAAACACTAACCGTCTTATTACAAAACAAGGATTATCTTCAGATCCAGGTTTAAATTATCGAGCCATTTTTGAATTTTGAACTTTATTCCGACTACGTTAAAGTTCTTAATGAAAAACTGTCAACTTAGTACTGGACTAAATAGTGAGTTTTGTATAAAGAACTGCATTTCAATCATAGTAAAGTTCTTATTACGAAAACTGGTTCGATGGTTTAAACCATGACAAAAGAAATCTTTGTTTTGTAATAACACCGATAATGTTTAATAAGATTAAAGACTAAGTTGAAAACAAGGAAGTTTGGCAAACATTCCTTCTGCACATGGTGCTACCCTGGTACCTCATAAACGGCATAACTACATATGCGAATGTATATTAACTGCTCCCAAATTACGATGTTATTTTTTTTTAGTCATACATGCTTCCTTGACATAATATTTTCATTATTTGACATTATATATCTACAATTTTGATTTCAAACTATTTATTAGTAGCTTTTGTGGACAGGATATTAATTCAGACTTGTTACAGTTGTAATGGCAAACATGTCATTTGGTTTAAAAGGTTTTTATTTTTCATAATCATAATCATAATCATTTATTAATTTGCGAGTATGGGTACAAAATAAAAGGTCTTAAAACAAACAAACAATAGTGTCCATTAGCCATAAGTGAAGGTAGCTAGTGTTTTTCGTTTTAATCTATTTTGCAGTTTGAAAGTGTTAATTTAGAGTATAATCTGAGGTGAATATATTTATTTACATATCCAAATTACAAGATGATTGATTAACATTAACTAAATTAAATTAAAACTAAGTTAGGCCTAAACAAGGCCCTCGGGGAATTGTACCGAGGTTGCTGGTGGCATTTCCTCGCTGAATTGCAATGCTGATGCATTGCGCGAGAAAGCCGCCAGCTTTTCGGTCACCAGTTACATCAACTAGACGTTTCGCGATTTCCGCAAATAACTTATACAAATCTGAGGTGATCACATGAAATAACGTTCATTAAAGCGTGTACTTAATGTCAAATATGTAACATGGATTTATTTCCTGTGGTGGCACGCGATGTCATCCGGAAATGAAAGTTTGCTTAAACTGTTAAGCCCGCGCGACACCGATTCGGAGTCAAACAATAGGAAATCAATTTTGCCTTATTAGCTGTCCTTGACCAATTAATTTCTTAACCAGGTGGTACGTGATGCCACCCATAAATAATATCAGAATTGATACTAAGACGACTCATTGACTCGTTATAGGTCTTAAGTACCATTATTTTCTCAGTGGTGCTACCTTTCTTCCATAACGACGTGATGGCACGAGAGGTCACGCAGGAAGCAAATGCCTTGCTGATTAGCTTTGTATCTCCTATTGGATCCTGAATACGACGTCTACGATGAACATGAGAGGGTCGAGTTCGAATCTCTCGATAAAGGTGATCATGTTGAAAAAATTGAAAAAGACTACTTGAAATATTTTGATCTCGATTTTGAATTTATAATCAATGTACAAGATGATTCTGACGACAGCAAAACGGAATCGGAAATCGAAAATTTATCTGATAGTGATTGAAAATACTGAATAGTCCTACTTGTTTCGTTTCCATTCTGTAACACCAATGCTTAATTAAATGCCGACATTCTTAATATTTTTGTATTTATTGCAACATAATCTAATTTATTTACAAAATGTATATACTTTTAAAACCAAAATTTTATTTAGATTATTAAATCTCGACTTGAATATATATCAGATTTTTTTGCTAACGTTACCTACTTTTACACACACAAGCGCGCTTGTCGGGATACGACACTACTACAATCAAAGCCGAACGGACTTCGTGAAATAGAATATCTGTACTACCAATTTTTATTCATAGAAAAAATCCGATTTTTTAATAGTCAAACTGCACTCAGACCTTTTTGAAAGGAAAAAAAAATCATATTGTAAGTGAATTGAGACAGTTTGTGATGACTCTTGTAAACTGCTGGTAGACATGGCTCAGAGGTGAAATGGGCCTATAACGAACCGTCACGAACGCAGGTTTGACGACTTCCAGCCTCCCGAACAATCCGGATTCCGTAAAGGCTTTAGCACCGTAGACCACATACATACTGCGGCAGGTTATACAGAAGACCGAAGAATATAAACTGCCTATGTGCTTAGCGTTTGTGGACTACGAGAAAGCCTTCGATTCGATCGAGACATGGGCTGTACTGCAGTCTCTTCAACGGTGCCAGATTGACTTTCGGTACATCGAGGTGCTGAAGTGTCTGTACGAAAATGCCACTACATCAGTCCGACTTCAGGACCAGACCTCGAAACCTATCCTTCTGCAGCGAGGTTTGAGGCAGGGAGAGGTTATCTCTCCGAAACTGTTCACCGCTGCACTGGAGGATGTCTTCAAGGTTCTGGACTGGAAAGGGCTAGGCATCAACATCAATGGCAAGTTCATCACTCACCTCCAGTTTTCCGACGATATAGTTGTCATGGCTGAGACTATGGAGGACCTTAGTAAAATGCTCGATGACCTCAGTGATGAGACCTTAAATGAGCTTCTAAAAGAGTGGGTCTTAAAATGAACATGGACAAGATAAAGGACATATTAAATGCCCATGTTACACCCACTCTCATGAAAATCGGAGACGCTACACTCGAAGTTGTGGACGAGTATGTTTACCTAGGACAAACTGTCCAGTTAGGTAGGTCCAACTTCGAGAAAGAGGTCTATCATCGAATCTGACTCGGCTGGGCAGCGTTCGGGAAGCTACGCAATATCTTCTCGTACCACATACCACAGTGTCTCAAGACGAAAGTCTTTGACCAGTGCGTGTTGCCAGTGATGACCTATGGCACTGAAACGTGGTCGCTTACAAAAGCTAAAAGTCACTCAAAGGGCAATGTAGAGGGCTATGCTTGGAGTTTCCCTACGTGATCGAATCAGAAATGAAGAGATCCGTAGGCGAACCAAGGTCACCGACATAGCCCGAAGAATTGCCAAACTTAAGTGGCAGTGGGCAGGGCACATTGCTCGCGGAACAGATAGCCGATGGGGCCGAATGGTTCTGGAATGGCGACCGCGTACCGGAAGACGTAGCATTGGAAAGTCTCCTACAAGGTGGACCAATGACCTTGTGAAGGCCGCAGGAATCCGCTGGATGCGGGAAACACAAAATCGGTCATGCTAGGGGGAGGCCTATGTCTTTTTTTTTTTTTTTTTTTATATTTTTTTTTTATGTATTGCATCTCGTAGTTGACCTTGAGGGGTCGTGACTACTTAACCGGACTTTCCTGTGGCTGCCTTAAGCGAACTCAAAGGGGAGGCCTATGTCTAGCAGTTGACCTCTTTTGGCTGAAATGATGATGAATGATGAAGTGAATTGAAATGTGGTCAAATAGACAAAACCGAGACTGTAGGCATCGATATGAAAAAAAAAACGAATCAGAAAAACCGTCCATGTGCATATCCGACCACGCACAATGAAGGGTTCCGTAGTTCGGATGAATTTATCCCAAAACAAACTTAACATTGTAGTTGAAAAACATGTTCTCCCATACACCGATATACGTCACGATCAATTCTCCAACTGCAAATATAAGTTGGTCGACTATTAGGTACTCGTTAACTTGTAAAGCCTGTGATAGTTTTCCTTTTAATTTCATTTATACTACTGACATGATTTTTTTTTACATATCCAAAAACAACCATTTTTACACAACCAAGCCAGCTGGCAGGGATACACACATACACACTTGACTCTAACAAAAATTTGTACTTTAAAGCTTAATATTACGCAAACGTCAACGTCATCTAGTTTTAAAAAATATGATTGACGTTAGTGTTTGTACAAACCTACTTACTGAAAATAAATAATTTATCATTTAACGGATCCCTGAAAAATATTTCTGGTCTGTGAAAACCTCCTTTCAAAATGGTTTTTACAGACCCGCAATAATTATACCCCCAGCTAGGTGAAGCACGTAGTTGGGAATATGCCGTAGATTTTACTTGAAGGGAACGAAATATTCGTATGTATTACAAGTTACAACACTGGTTTAATGTGCTCATGTGCTCACCGAGACACCGTGAAGTCTCGAGCACAAATTTTACATATTCACTGAGTTAAAACAGCCAAAATTTTGAGGATTCATTCGTTTATCCTCTTTTCCCCAATTTACAATATATGTATAAGTACACGCCAGAAAATGTTGTAAGTATTACATGATCATTGCTTTTTTCTCATATTTCCTTTAACAATAACTCTTACTTGGCTCCATTTATTAATAAAGCTATGTTTGAGTACGTGTCTACCATTTTAACATGCATTTTTACTATTGAGAATCCATACATTATCATCCATACATTACCGTATAACATCATACACGAAGGTATGGAACATTAATAACCTCACGTTAGAAAACAAAACTATATAAATAATTAGTTTATAAAAGCACTATCTAATATTAGTTTAATATTAGGTTATTGCGTGTAGAAAGAGATAATAATAAATATGATAAAGGTCGAATTATTTAGGGTTAATTGATCTTACCTAAGGTGAATACCAATATTATAAGAGTCGCTGCATCCGTAGATATTTAATAAATCATATAGTCCGTTTGCTGTTATATTGCATCATCACACAAATTTTAGATCTTCACTAAAATCAAAAAGTAAAGATCGGTACGACTACGTAGTACGTACCCCGTGCCAACAGATGGCGCCATAATCATTAGTTTTGAGTTAAATCCGATTGTCATTTTGCAATTACTTGGGGGTATTTAGGGAGGGTCGGGTTCTTTAATCTCTACGGGTGCACCAACTCATATAATTTTGGTTGAAGTTCACTTTTGGTAAGTTCAATTAACCATGAGTTCAACTTCATTGCTGCATCCTAGGAGATGTAATAAACAATGTAGATGTTTAGCGCATAATTGCCGAATGATAAATAAGTAGATTTTAAAACAGCAACCCATTATATTGAAAATGAAGTTTATTAAAAAAAAATAACAAGGTTCACAAGTCCCAAAAACAAAAAAATATGAATGGACTATCCACTGCACTTTCATGATAATTAAGTAGGTACATAAGTATTCACAGACATGTACAGAGACACCAACACGCTTACCTACGCGTACTTACTGTGTGACGAGTAAAAACCGACATTGATTCCACTATCCTTAAGGACGTGTTTGATCCAGCGGCTTATGGTCTGTGGCCTGGCGTTGAGCGGTTTTTTAATAGTTAAGATTAGTCTTTCTGTTCCCGATTCCTATCGAAAATCCCTCTTTCTATTTAGGTAAACAGAGAGAGCTTGTGCTGACGTCTTAATAATTTCGTCTATGACTATCTGACCACCTGCTTCATAGAACAATAATGTTGTTGATCTTGATAAGTGTCAACGTCTGAACACGTTGTCCAGTTGACAACGCAAGCAGAGTTTCGGCTGTTTTGGTAATCATATCCAGAGTTAACGATTCATTAGCACTTTTATCAGATAGATGAGATAAGACCACGCTAGGATCCCAAGAATTTTGATACATACTTAGGAAAATTAGGCCTGAACCTAAACACAATCATTAAAAATCGAAGAACACAGTCAATTACACGAGTTTCTTTACCTTACCTAAGAAAAGTGATAATGCTGATCTAAATTAATTTAATGTGCCATATATGGTACCATTTTTAAAATGTATAGTAAGAAATCTTAGTAATTCCTGTGTTGATCCTTTGTAAAAATCTAAATGATTTTCTTTACAAAAATAAACCATAATTTATACGCTGTATTATTCTATTGTTGCAAAGTACTATTTGATAACGACTCAATCATTATGATATCTACGGTACCATAGTCTAGTGACTGTCTGACGAACGCTTCCCGGATAATACTGCGCACACCAGGATAAGGCACGGCCATAAAGGGCGCGCCGTTCTGGAAGGAGATAATAATAATATTTTCATCTGGTCCAAAATATAATAATTTAGAAATGGTCAAGGTCATATACAGTGGGAACCATGGTTGATTCGGTCAATAGAGTGCTATTGCTTCGTCATTAATATTTTACTAATGAATTTCAATGTAATTAAAAGTGGAGGTAAGACGTAAAAAATAACATTGTGCCATCTTAGGGTAAACGCATCTATGTCGTAGGCTTCCGGATCTCGTTTCCAAGATACAAATTTTGTTTTTTTTATTATTTCGAGAGGCTTATCTATTTCTGGCTGACCGAACTCGCTTACCATATCTCGGCAACAAGACTCGTGTAATTCCCACTCTGTATCAATGTTTGAGGCTTTATGAGCCTCAGTATTTTCACATGATCTTATATAAGACGTAAATATGAAAGCTTTCTTCGTTCACACCGCCGCATCTGTCGTGTTATATTATTCAAGTGTGGAAACTGTATCCCACCCATTCTAATAATATAGGATTTGGTGGTGGTGTTGTAAATTCTTAACAACAGTTCCGAATTAGTGATGGTTTGACAAAAGCATTTCAGTCCCATAAAAGCAGCTAATAATTCTAATTCATTAATGTGCTTATCCTTTTCTTCCTGTGACCAATAACCACTTACTGTTTCCCCATTACAAAATGCTCCCCTGACAGGGAAGCATCCAAGAATCTGCAGTTGAAAGTGACTGGTTTTAATGGCATTAACTACTTAATACATTTTTGCTTCCCACCATAAAAAATCATCTTTAAACGATGGGTTGATTTTCATATTTACATCAAAATCTTGATCATTCAATAGACTACTGCTGGAAAAGCGGCTGCTAAGGTGCCTAGAAACTGAACAAATTATCTTATCTTAATTGATGATTTTGCAGATATGTTTCGAACCATTTCATATATTTTACAATGTTTTTTCCGTTGGCAACTCTAACGTCATATCCTGGGAATTCCACTGAATTCCAAGAAATTTTCACCTTTTGATAGGTATGAGAACACTCATTCATGATTTATTATGAAACCCAAAAGTTCCAGGTATTAACAGTATTTATTTATTTATTTAATACTTTAAGCACACAAATGTACAGAGGCGGACTTAATGCCGTAGGCATTTTCTACCAGTCAACCTTTGGGTGATGCAGAGACAAACAGTGGTAGGTGCAATAGCGAAAACTATGGAATAAATATTTATTTAAATAAAAGGATATACATACATATACCTATTAAAAACTTTAAATATATACCTAATTATACATCAATATAAGACCAAATAAATACACATAAATACACGAATATACTAAAACAGATGAGACAAACAATGGGAAAACATTACCATTGTGATGATACTGCCAGCTTCTTACGAATATGCTCGCGAACTTTGACTTTGAAGGATAATCGGTTGGTTGCCATCCTGATTTCCTGGGGGAGCGCATTCCACAGAGAGATAGACTGATCGAAGAAGGAAGAGTGAATGAAGTCAGTGCGGTGAGTGGGACATTGAAGAAGACGATTGTGTGATGAACGTAGGTTTCTACTGTGGTTCGCGCAAATGTACTGAAAGTGGGGGGCCAGATAACTAGGGGAAGAGGGCGAGTCAAGAAATGAAAACAATGTGGTCAGCGCCCTTTGCTCTCTGCGCTGACGTATGGGCAACCACTTTAGAAGCGACCGATGCGCAGAGACATGATCATATTTACGCAGATTGAAAATGAATCGAATGCAGTTATTGAGAAGACGGTCAAGTTTGTCGAGGAGATCCGCATTCAGGTCGTAGTAGCACACATCACCATAATCGATAATAGGGAAAATTAAGGACTGCACAAGCATTGTCTTGGTATTTGATGGTAATAAATGTTTTAGTCGGTATAGAGCCCGCAGCGTTCCAGTAACCCTCTGGCTCACCCTAGTGACTTGCGTACGCCAGTTCAGGGTACAATCGATGTGCAAGCCTAGGTCTTTGACGTCAGTGCTGAATGGAATGATCATACCATTGAAGAGAACTGGTGGCAAGGTAGAACCATCCACCCTACTAATACTACGATGACTCCCAATGATGATCGCCTGACACTTGTTAGGGTTTACTGCAACACCAAATTTATCAGACCAGGTTTTAATGGCTGTCAAGTCCCTATTTAACTTGTCGATAGCGTCAGGTATTTCATCAACCCTCCCTTGACAGTACAACTGCAAGTCATCTGCATACAGATGATACGCACACTGAAGCTCAGAAGTTATAAGATTAATAAAAATAGAAAATAGAAGAGGAGAAAGAATACCGCCTTGAGGAACGCCAGCCTCCAAATCACACCAGCATGACGAAGAATCCCCAACATGAACGGCCTGTTGACGTTCCTGAAGGTAAGAGGAGAACCATTCCAGTGCTTCTGGAGAGACCATAATATAGGAAAGAAAAGCTAACAGGATGTCGTGACTGACGGTATTAAAGGCATTCGAGAAGTCGACCAAGACTAGAGTAGTAACTTTGGTCTCCTCCAGTCCTGCCCTTATATCGCCAGTCACTTTAAGTAGAGCGGAATCAGTACTATGCCCAGGCCTGAACCCAGACTGAAATGGGCTAATTAGTAAATTACGAAGAACAAAATTGGAGAATTGTTTGTGGACACAGGCCTCGAGCACTTTCGATAGGAAGGGAAGTATAGAAATTGGACGGAAGTCGGTAGGAATAGAGGGATTAGATACTTTAGGTAGTGGACGAACATAGGCCACAGGGAAGGGAATACTTCGGTGTACAGGGAAAAATTTACAATGTGGGTAATCGCGGGTAGGAGATGATCCAGAATAGTTACGACCATACCACGGGTGATATTGTCACATCCCACCGCTTTCGATTTGATAGAGAGAATGATCTTTCTGATCTCTCCCGGTTCAACTGGAATGAAACTGAAGGTATTAATACGAGGACGCGTTAGACCAGATATTAAAGACAGAGTTTGTTGCTTGGTTAGACGATCTATGGTAGAAACAGTGGAGAAATGACGGTTGAGATCGTCTAAATCAATTGAACTAGGAAGGTCTAAGTGTCGCGGTTTGCCGATACCAAGAGTTCCAAGAAATTTCCAAATATCAGCAGAAGAGGAAGAAGTGATAATATCCAGAATATGGCGGCGTTTAGCATTGCGTATCATCTGATTGCATCTATTTCTTGCAGCCTTGAATAATGTCCAGTTCTCATCAGTACGATCCCTCTTAAATTTACGAAACGCGCGGTCCCTACGTCGCATTGCCATCTGTATCCCTCTTGTCATCCATGGCGCAGGTGGGCGTTTCAACTTTACTTTTCTGACAGGAGCATGGATGTTATAAAGGTTTACTACAATATCATTGAAGATGGCAACTTTGTCGTCAACTGATGCAACTTCCATCATAGGCTCCCAATCGACCACAGATGTATCCCCCTTGAGCTTCTCGACATTCATCCGCGCAAAACAACGCCTGTACAGAACCTTGGGTTTAGGTTTGGGAGGTTTCAGGATATATGAAAGGAAAATCATGTCGTGGTGAGAAAAGCCAGGAGCGTCATGTTGACCATGGTTGGAAACGAGGGAAGGATTCGAAGTAAAGATCAGATCGAGCCAGGTATCATCGCCGACAGTGTTATGATGAGTAGGCTGGAGCGGCAAGACGTGCAGACTAGCTGACTCGATAAGATGGACGAGCTTACGGGATCGAGGGGAGTTGTGGGCAAGGAGGTTTGTGTTGAAATCACCCATGATAATGTGATGTGCATACTCCGAACCCAAAGATTCAAGTACTGATTCGAATTCAGTGAAATAATCAACAGTAGGAGGACAATAGACAACACCAATAATGGTTTTGGCTCCTTTGACACACACTTCAAGGAAAATAAACTCGGCAGAAGCAGAATAATGTGAAGAGGAAGTAGCAAGTATTTTATAAGAAAAGTCACTGCGAAGGTATATGGCCACACCACCCCCACCTTTATCAATCCGATCATTCCGTATAAGAACGAAACCAGTAAGAGGGTAAGTAGTGGACAAGAGATGCGGTTTGAGCCAGGTTTCGGAGATCAGGATAGCGTGAACGTTGCTGTTATTAAACGCGTCGTACAGCTCGCTGTAGTGGCTTGGAACACTTTGAGCGTTAATGTGACACACATTCACCAACCGATTAGACTTATCCATGAAATTGTGTTGTAAAAAGTCACCAAGGGTGTCGCTGAATGAACAAAAGCTTTCATCACTTGAAGAGGCAGTAGATTCGTTAGGAGAAAAATAAGATTCATTGTCTGACATAAATATAAGTACGTAGTTAATATATTGAAATAAATATATAATTAATTATACTATTTATAAACACAGAGACACTGCACCACCCGCAAGCTAACACTAACACTAATAGCAATTTAACAAAAGGACAAAATTACATACACATACAATAGCCTGACATACACTTACAATAGCATGAGTTAACATTTTTGCCCACTTTACTGGAAACAAAGCGAAAAATGTAATTACCATTAATATAAGAGAGAAAAAAAATAAAATAAAAATCAAAAGTGGCACACCCAACTGCAGATTGAGCGAATGAAGCGCATCATGGAACGTAATGTTAATATTTGTGTGAGCGAATAGCACTGACGAGATCCTAAGATGTTTAGTATTTCAGAACGTATTCATGAAACGTCAACATCAATTAATATTATCAACGTCAATTTGACAAACTGACATTTACTATTATATACATTTTTCACTCGAACTAGCTAAATAAACACTGTTGAGGGTATCGAAAAACCGATACACCTTGATAGAAATTAAAACAGAATATGTAAACAGTTGGGCACAAAACAAAATAATGATAACTAAGACGGGACAACTACAAAACGGTAAGTAAAGATTACAAGTATATGAAACTACAAATTAGAAAGATTATCAAACCATCAAAAATTCACCTTTAATATTTAGTTATTGTCTATTTCAGGCTCCCGGCTGCGTCGCTACTTCTTCATCTTGTTGATGGAGTCGCGCCTGGCGCCTTCGGATACTTAGCTATTAAGGGCTTCAGCTCGTCTATGGAAGTAACCTTGTGCCGACTTCCATCAGAGACCTTTATGTAAATGACGCCAACACGACCGCATACTAAAATGCTCGCGCGCCTTTCCGAAGACAGCTTGCCTGGTCCTGGTCAAGAACTCCTTCACTGCTATTTTGGACCCTTTTAAGCCTGTCTTCGCCTTCCAAACCACAGCCTTGATGTCCACACTGGCAAACTTTACCAGAATTGGTCTGGGATGCTCCTTGCTAAGGGCTCCAAGTCTGTGACAGGCTTTAATTGAGGACGCTGAGAGATCCTTGAGGGCAAGCTTGGTATGGAGGACCTGCAAAATTGCTGCTGTGCTGTCTTCATTCTCCACTTCAGCAAGCCCTTGGAAAACCAATGCTTTCCGCCGGTGCCTGGTCTCTAAACCATCAACTTGTTTGGCACACTCACTGATCTGACTTCGGAGCAGACCAAGCATAGAAAATATGAGCTCTCTAAAACTGCGGAACTCATCAGCAATCTTTGCCACTGTGTCCTTGGCAGGACCGGCACACTGGATCTGTGCTTCTAGCTCACCCATCTTCCTCAAAAAGTTGTCCTCAAGGGTCTTCTGTGCAGCTAGGACTTCAGCAAATTGAGACATTCTGTGACGTATAGTGCTGACAATGTGTTATTATATAGTGCAGTTGATTAGCTGGCAGGTGGTGATTATAACGTACATCTATGTCACATAAATGTGCCACAAACGTGAGTACTTTTTGTAGGACTATTTTAGACTAAGTACTGATGTAAACTTAATCAGTATTTTTAATAACTAATATTTTAAATACAATTCCGAATTTGAACTACGTCTATACTTATTTAACATCTACCCCCGAAAAAGACCAGTAGCTGTTATCATATTAAGGCATGAAACATAGTCGTCTGCCACACACCTCAGATCATCTAAATACGCCACTGAACTATGGCCCTCGCTGCGTAAGTATGACAGAACCGGCTTGATTAGTTTTGGAGCGGAACGCAATCCGAATGGAAAATAGGTAAATTCGTATAACTCTTCATCAAAATGGAATCGTAAGTATTTTCTACAATACTTATGCATAGGTACAAAAACATATGCATCTTTAAGATATAATATCGAGTTGACGCTCGCCCGCGCTTTTCCCTGCGCACTGGTGAGTGTACGAGAGTGCCTACGAGGTGTAGGCTGTTAACGGGATCGATTTCTTGATCTACGAGTACAAACTAGACTTTTTCAACGATTTCGTCGTTTTGATATTTTCTCTCAAATTATCGCCAAAGAGGATTTTTTCACGTTTTACATCTTGAATTATTGTAATATAACTTATATCCAGCATTGGGAGAGTACGTATGGGAGTGGCGTGAGAAGGCGAAACGCCGGGGCGTAACTCCGCTGCCGCGAGAAATCGCGGTACAGCGGACGGAGCTTCGGCGGGATCTCTTGGCGACATGGAGAGTACGGTTGTCGCAACCCAGTGCTGGGCACGCCACGATTGCGGCGATAAGTCCCCTCTTTGAGGAGTGGCAAGAGAGGCGCCACGGCGTCCTCGCCTTCCGCCTGACGCAGGTCCTCAACGGACACGGCAGCTTCGGCAGGTTCCTGTGTCGGATAAGGTGGGAGGAAACGCCCGGGTGTCACCACTGTGTGGATCGCCCGGAGGACACGGTAGAGCATACGGTGGAGGTCTGCCCGGCTTGGGCAAAGCACCGCTGTGTCCTCGTGGAGGCGATCAGCGGCAGAGATCTCTCGCGTCCGGCCCTGTTTCAGGCCATGGCACAGAGCGAGAGGGCATGGGCAGCCGTCACCTCCTTCTGCGAAGCATTAATGTTCGCAAAGGAGGAGGCGGGATGGTTGAGGGAAAGTCAAGTTTCGCGCCCTCTCGCCCCTAGCCGCCGCAGGAGACGCCCTGGGCGTCGGGAATCACGGGCGGATTTCCGGCCACCGTAGGCGCGGGCTTGCGGACGGTAAGCAATGGGTAGCTCACCGTCCGGTAAGGACCAGGCCCGAATCGACGGCGCGTTGTATTCCACGCGCGCCTCAAAGAGATGTCGTCAGCACAAATGTAGGGGTCCACTAGGGCCGATGCCTGCCGGGGTCGCGGGAAGGTACTAATGGGTCACCGAGGCCCCTGGCAACACAGTAGGCAAAAATCGAACATAATATAGAGACAGACATACATGTACCTACCAACGCAAAACATTACTCTTCTTTTGGGCTCCTCCATTGTCGGGTTTAAATTGCGTAAGCCAAAGTCAAAGTCAGATCATTTGTTTAAAATAGGCACATAAAAAGCACTTTGGAAAGTCAAAATTAACAAGAAAATAAATTATTCTGAAGAAGAATGGGCAAAAAACTACACCGATTAGATTAACAAAAACAAGTAAATCATTTGTTATCAACAGTATCCGCTTTTATAACAAGTTGCTAAAGTCGGTCATAGAACTTAGCGATGGAAAGTTCAAAACCCACATCAAAAACACTAACCGTCTTATTACAAAACAAGGATTATCTTCAGATCCAGGTTTAAATTATCGAGCCATTTTTGAATTTTGAACTTTATTCCGACTACGTTAAAGTTCTTAATGAAAAACTGTCAACTTAGTACTGGACTAAATAGTGAGTTTTGTATAAAGAACTGCATTTCAATCATAGTAAAGTTCTTATTACGAAAACTGGTTCGATGGTTTAAACCATGACAAAAGAAATCTTTGTTTTGTAATAACACCGATAATGTTTAATAAGATTAAAGACTAAGTTGAAAACAAGGAAGTTTGGCAAACATTCCTTCTGCACATGGTGCTACCCTGGTACCTCATAAACGGCATAACTACATATGCGAATGTATATTAACTGCTCCCAAATTACGATGTTATTTTTTTTTAGTCATACATGCTTCCTTGACATAATATTTTCATTATTTGACATTATATATCTACAATTTTGATTTCAAACTATTTATTAGTAGCTTTTGTGGACAGGATATTAATTCAGACTTGTTACAGTTGTAATGGCAAACATGTCATTTGGTTTAAAAGGTTTTTATTTTTCATAATCATAATCATAATCATTTATTAATTTGCGAGTATGGGTACAAAATAAAAGGTCTTAAAACAAACAAACAATAGTGTCCATTAGCCATAAGTGAAGGTAGCTAGTGTTTTTCGTTTTAATCTATTTTGCAGTTTGAAAGTGTTAATTTAGAGTATAATCTGAGGTGAATATATTTATTTACATATCCAAATTACAAGATGATTGATTAACATTAACTAAATTAAATTAAAACTAAGTTAGGCCTAAACAAGGCCCTCGGGGAATTGTACCGAGGTTGCTGGTGGCATTTCCTCGCTGAATTGCAATGCTGATGCATTGCGCGAGAAAGCCGCCAGCTTTTCGGTCACCAGTTACATCAACTAGACGTTTCGCGATTTCCGCAAATAACTTATACAAATCTGAGGTGATCACATGAAATAACGTTCATTAAAGCGTGTACTTAATGTCAAATATGTAACATGGATTTATTTCCTGTGGTGGCACGCGATGTCATCCGGAAATGAAAGTTTGCTTAAACTGTTAAGCCCGCGCGACACCGATTCGGAGTCAAACAATAGGAAATCAATTTTGCCTTATTAGCTGTCCTTGACCAATTAATTTCTTAACCAGGTGGTACGTGATGCCACCCATAAATAATATCAGAATTGATACTAAGACGACTCATTGACTCGTTATAGGTCTTAAGTACCATTATTTTCTCAGTGGTGCTACCTTTCTTCCATAACGACGTGATGGCACGAGAGGTCACGCAGGAAGCAAATGCCTTGCTGATTAGCTTTGTATCTCCTATTGGATCCTGAATACGACGTCTACGATGAACATGAGAGGGTCGAGTTCGAATCTCTCGATAAAGGTGATCATGTTGAAAAAATTGAAAAAGACTACTTGAAATATTTTGATCTCGATTTTGAATTTATAATCAATGTACAAGATGATTCTGACGACAGCAAAACGGAATCGGAAATCGAAAATTTATCTGATAGTGATTGAAAATACTGAATAGTCCTACTTGTTTCGTTTCCATTCTGTAACACCAATGCTTAATTAAATGCCGACATTCTTAATATTTTTGTATTTATTGCAACATAATCTAATTTATTTACAAAATGTATATACTTTTAAAACCAAAATTTTATTTAGATTATTAAATCTCGACTTGAATATATATCAGATTTTTTTGCTAACGTTACCTACTTTTACACACACAAGCGCGCTTGTCGGGATACGACACTACTACAATCAAAGCCGAACGGACTTCGTGAAATAGAATATCTGTACTACCAATTTTTATTCATAGAAAAAATCCGATTTTTTAATAGTCAAACTGCACTCAGACCTTTTTGAAAGGAAAAAAAAATCATATTGTAAGTGAATTGAGACAGTTTGTGATGACTCTTGTAAACTGCTGGTAGACATGGCTCAGAGGTGAAATGGGCCTATAACGAACCGTCACGAACGCAGGTTTGACGACTTCCAGCCTCCCGAACAATCCGGATTCCGTAAAGGCTTTAGCACCGTAGACCACATACATACTGCGGCAGGTTATACAGAAGACCGAAGAATATAAACTGCCTATGTGCTTAGCGTTTGTGGACTACGAGAAAGCCTTCGATTCGATCGAGACATGGGCTGTACTGCAGTCTCTTCAACGGTGCCAGATTGACTTTCGGTACATCGAGGTGCTGAAGTGTCTGTACGAAAATGCCACTACATCAGTCCGACTTCAGGACCAGACCTCGAAACCTATCCTTCTGCAGCGAGGTTTGAGGCAGGGAGAGGTTATCTCTCCGAAACTGTTCACCGCTGCACTGGAGGATGTCTTCAAGGTTCTGGACTGGAAAGGGCTAGGCATCAACATCAATGGCAAGTTCATCACTCACCTCCAGTTTTCCGACGATATAGTTGTCATGGCTGAGACTATGGAGGACCTTAGTAAAATGCTCGATGACCTCAGTGATGAGACCTTAAATGAGCTTCTAAAAGAGTGGGTCTTAAAATGAACATGGACAAGATAAAGGACATATTAAATGCCCATGTTACACCCACTCTCATGAAAATCGGAGACGCTACACTCGAAGTTGTGGACGAGTATGTTTACCTAGGACAAACTGTCCAGTTAGGTAGGTCCAACTTCGAGAAAGAGGTCTATCATCGAATCTGACTCGGCTGGGCAGCGTTCGGGAAGCTACGCAATATCTTCTCGTACCACATACCACAGTGTCTCAAGACGAAAGTCTTTGACCAGTGCGTGTTGCCAGTGATGACCTATGGCACTGAAACGTGGTCGCTTACAAAAGCTAAAAGTCACTCAAAGGGCAATGTAGAGGGCTATGCTTGGAGTTTCCCTACGTGATCGAATCAGAAATGAAGAGATCCGTAGGCGAACCAAGGTCACCGACATAGCCCGAAGAATTGCCAAACTTAAGTGGCAGTGGGCAGGGCACATTGCTCGCGGAACAGATAGCCGATGGGGCCGAATGGTTCTGGAATGGCGACCGCGTACCGGAAGACGTAGCATTGGAAAGTCTCCTACAAGGTGGACCAATGACCTTGTGAAGGCCGCAGGAATCCGCTGGATGCGGGAAACACAAAATCGGTCATGCTAGGGGGAGGCCTATGTCTTTTTTTTTTTTTTTTTTTATATTTTTTTTTTATGTATTGCATCTCGTAGTTGACCTTGAGGGGTCGTGACTACTTAACCGGACTTTCCTGTGGCTGCCTTAAGCGAACTCAAAGGGGAGGCCTATGTCTAGCAGTTGACCTCTTTTGGCTGAAATGATGATGAATGATGAAGTGAATTGAAATGTGGTCAAATAGACAAAACCGAGACTGTAGGCATCGATATGAAAAAAAAAACGAATCAGAAAAACCGTCCATGTGCATATCCGACCACGCACAATGAAGGGTTCCGTAGTTCGGATGAATTTATCCCAAAACAAACTTAACATTGTAGTTGAAAAACATGTTCTCCCATACACCGATATACGTCACGATCAATTCTCCAACTGCAAATATAAGTTGGTCGACTATTAGGTACTCGTTAACTTGTAAAGCCTGTGATAGTTTTCCTTTTAATTTCATTTATACTACTGACATGATTTTTTTTTACATATCCAAAAACAACCATTTTTACACAACCAAGCCAGCTGGCAGGGATACACACATACACACTTGACTCTAACAAAAATTTGTACTTTAAAGCTTAATATTACGCAAACGTCAACGTCATCTAGTTTTAAAAAATATGATTGACGTTAGTGTTTGTACAAACCTACTTACTGAAAATAAATAATTTATCATTTAACGGATCCCTGAAAAATATTTCTGGTCTGTGAAAACCTCCTTTCAAAATGGTTTTTACAGACCCGCAATAATTATACCCCCAGCTAGGTGAAGCACGTAGTTGGGAATATGCCGTAGATTTTACTTGAAGGGAACGAAATATTCGTATGTATTACAAGTTACAACACTGGTTTAATGTGCTCATGTGCTCACCGAGACACCGTGAAGTCTCGAGCACAAATTTTACATATTCACTGAGTTAAAACAGCCAAAATTTTGAGGATTCATTCGTTTATCCTCTTTTCCCCAATTTACAATATATGTATAAGTACACGCCAGAAAATGTTGTAAGTATTACATGATCATTGCTTTTTTCTCATATTTCCTTTAACAATAACTCTTACTTGGCTCCATTTATTAATAAAGCTATGTTTGAGTACGTGTCTACCATTTTAACATGCATTTTTACTATTGAGAATCCATACATTATCATCCATACATTACCGTATAACATCATACACGAAGGTATGGAACATTAATAACCTCACGTTAGAAAACAAAACTATATAAATAATTAGTTTATAAAAGCACTATCTAATATTAGTTTAATATTAGGTTATTGCGTGTAGAAAGAGATAATAATAAATATGATAAAGGTCGAATTATTTAGGGTTAATTGATCTTACCTAAGGTGAATACCAATATTATAAGAGTCGCTGCATCCGTAGATATTTAATAAATCATATAGTCCGTTTGCTGTTATATTGCATCATCACACAAATTTTAGATCTTCACTAAAATCAAAAAGTAAAGATCGGTACGACTACGTAGTACGTACCCCGTGCCAACAGATGGCGCCATAATCATTAGTTTTGAGTTAAATCCGATTGTCATTTTGCAATTACTTGGGGGTATTTAGGGAGGGTCGGGTTCTTTAATCTCTACGGGTGCACCAACTCATATAATTTTGGTTGAAGTTCACTTTTGGTAAGTTCAATTAACCATGAGTTCAACTTCATTGCTGCATCCTAGGAGATGTAATAAACAATGTAGATGTTTAGCGCATAATTGCCGAATGATAAATAAGTAGATTTTAAAACAGCAACCCATTATATTGAAAATGAAGTTTATTAAAAAAAAATAACAAGGTTCACAAGTCCCAAAAACAAAAAAATATGAATGGACTATCCACTGCACTTTCATGATAATTAAGTAGGTACATAAGTATTCACAGACATGTACAGAGACACCAACACGCTTACCTACGCGTACTTACTGTGTGACGAGTAAAAACCGACATTGATTCCACTATCCTTAAGGACGTGTTTGATCCAGCGGCTTATGGTCTGTGGCCTGGCGTTGAGCGGTTTTTTAATAGTTAAGATTAGTCTTTCTGTTCCCGATTCCTATCGAAAATCCCTCTTTCTATTTAGGTAAACAGAGAGAGCTTGTGCTGACGTCTTAATAATTTCGTCTATGACTATCTGACCACCTGCTTCATAGAACAATAATGTTGTTGATCTTGATAAGTGTCAACGTCTGAACACGTTGTCCAGTTGACAACGCAAGCAGAGTTTCGGCTGTTTTGGTAATCATATCCAGAGTTAACGATTCATTAGCACTTTTATCAGATAGATGAGATAAGACCACGCTAGGATCCCAAGAATTTTGATACATACTTAGGAAAATTAGGCCTGAACCTAAACACAATCATTAAAAATCGAAGAACACAGTCAATTACACGAGTTTCTTTACCTTACCTAAGAAAAGTGATAATGCTGATCTAAATTAATTTAATGTGCCATATATGGTACCATTTTTAAAATGTATAGTAAGAAATCTTAGTAATTCCTGTGTTGATCCTTTGTAAAAATCTAAATGATTTTCTTTACAAAAATAAACCATAATTTATACGCTGTATTATTCTATTGTTGCAAAGTACTATTTGATAACGACTCAATCATTATGATATCTACGGTACCATAGTCTAGTGACTGTCTGACGAACGCTTCCCGGATAATACTGCGCACACCAGGATAAGGCACGGCCATAAAGGGCGCGCCGTTCTGGAAGGAGATAATAATAATATTTTCATCTGGTCCAAAATATAATAATTTAGAAATGGTCAAGGTCATATACAGTGGGAACCATGGTTGATTCGGTCAATAGAGTGCTATTGCTTCGTCATTAATATTTTACTAATGAATTTCAATGTAATTAAAAGTGGAGGTAAGACGTAAAAAATAACATTGTGCCATCTTAGGGTAAACGCATCTATGTCGTAGGCTTCCGGATCTCGTTTCCAAGATACAAATTTTGTTTTTTTTATTATTTCGAGAGGCTTATCTATTTCTGGCTGACCGAACTCGCTTACCATATCTCGGCAACAAGACTCGTGTAATTCCCACTCTGTATCAATGTTTGAGGCTTTATGAGCCTCAGTATTTTCACATGATCTTATATAAGACGTAAATATGAAAGCTTTCTTCGTTCACACCGCCGCATCTGTCGTGTTATATTATTCAAGTGTGGAAACTGTATCCCACCCATTCTAATAATATAGGATTTGGTGGTGGTGTTGTAAATTCTTAACAACAGTTCCGAATTAGTGATGGTTTGACAAAAGCATTTCAGTCCCATAAAAGCAGCTAATAATTCTAATTCATTAATGTGCTTATCCTTTTCTTCCTGTGACCAATAACCACTTACTGTTTCCCCATTACAAAATGCTCCCCTGACAGGGAAGCATCCAAGAATCTGCAGTTGAAAGTGACTGGTTTTAATGGCATTAACTACTTAATACATTTTTGCTTCCCACCATAAAAAATCATCTTTAAACGATGGGTTGATTTTCATATTTACATCAAAATCTTGATCATTCAATAGACTACTGCTGGAAAAGCGGCTGCTAAGGTGCCTAGAAACTGAACAAATTATCTTATCTTAATTGATGATTTTGCAGATATGTTTCGAACCATTTCATATATTTTACAATGTTTTTTCCGTTGGCAACTCTAACGTCATATCCTGGGAATTCCACTGAATTCCAAGAAATTTTCACCTTTTGATAGGTATGAGAACACTCATTCATGATTTATTATGAAACCCAAAAGTTCCAGGTATTAACAGTATTTATTTATTTATTTAATACTTTAAGCACACAAATGTACAGAGGCGGACTTAATGCCGTAGGCATTTTCTACCAGTCAACCTTTGGGTGATGCAGAGACAAACAGTGGTAGGTGCAATAGCGAAAACTATGGAATAAATATTTATTTAAATAAAAGGATATACATACATATACCTATTAAAAACTTTAAATATATACCTAATTATACATCAATATAAGACCAAATAAATACACATAAATACACGAATATACTAAAACAGATGAGACAAACAATGGGAAAACATTACCATTGTGATGATACTGCCAGCTTCTTACGAATATGCTCGCGAACTTTGACTTTGAAGGATAATCGGTTGGTTGCCATCCTGATTTCCTGGGGGAGCGCATTCCACAGAGAGATAGACTGATCGAAGAAGGAAGAGTGAATGAAGTCAGTGCGGTGAGTGGGACATTGAAGAAGACGATTGTGTGATGAACGTAGGTTTCTACTGTGGTTCGCGCAAATGTACTGAAAGTGGGGGGCCAGATAACTAGGGGAAGAGGGCGAGTCAAGAAATGAAAACAATGTGGTCAGCGCCCTTTGCTCTCTGCGCTGACGTATGGGCAACCACTTTAGAAGCGACCGATGCGCAGAGACATGATCATATTTACGCAGATTGAAAATGAATCGAATGCAGTTATTGAGAAGACGGTCAAGTTTGTCGAGGAGATCCGCATTCAGGTCGTAGTAGCACACATCACCATAATCGATAATAGGGAAAATTAAGGACTGCACAAGCATTGTCTTGGTATTTGATGGTAATAAATGTTTTAGTCGGTATAGAGCCCGCAGCGTTCCAGTAACCCTCTGGCTCACCCTAGTGACTTGCGTACGCCAGTTCAGGGTACAATCGATGTGCAAGCCTAGGTCTTTGACGTCAGTGCTGAATGGAATGATCATACCATTGAAGAGAACTGGTGGCAAGGTAGAACCATCCACCCTACTAATACTACGATGACTCCCAATGATGATCGCCTGACACTTGTTAGGGTTTACTGCAACACCAAATTTATCAGACCAGGTTTTAATGGCTGTCAAGTCCCTATTTAACTTGTCGATAGCGTCAGGTATTTCATCAACCCTCCCTTGACAGTACAACTGCAAGTCATCTGCATACAGATGATACGCACACTGAAGCTCAGAAGTTATAAGATTAATAAAAATAGAAAATAGAAGAGGAGAAAGAATACCGCCTTGAGGAACGCCAGCCTCCAAATCACACCAGCATGACGAAGAATCCCCAACATGAACGGCCTGTTGACGTTCCTGAAGGTAAGAGGAGAACCATTCCAGTGCTTCTGGAGAGACCATAATATAGGAAAGAAAAGCTAACAGGATGTCGTGACTGACGGTATTAAAGGCATTCGAGAAGTCGACCAAGACTAGAGTAGTAACTTTGGTCTCCTCCAGTCCTGCCCTTATATCGCCAGTCACTTTAAGTAGAGCGGAATCAGTACTATGCCCAGGCCTGAACCCAGACTGAAATGGGCTAATTAGTAAATTACGAAGAACAAAATTGGAGAATTGTTTGTGGACACAGGCCTCGAGCACTTTCGATAGGAAGGGAAGTATAGAAATTGGACGGAAGTCGGTAGGAATAGAGGGATTAGATACTTTAGGTAGTGGACGAACATAGGCCACAGGGAAGGGAATACTTCGGTGTACAGGGAAAAATTTACAATGTGGGTAATCGCGGGTAGGAGATGATCCAGAATAGTTACGACCATACCACGGGTGATATTGTCACATCCCACCGCTTTCGATTTGATAGAGAGAATGATCTTTCTGATCTCTCCCGGTTCAACTGGAATGAAACTGAAGGGATTAATACGAGGACGCGTTAGACCAGATATTAAAGACAGAGTTTGTTGCTTGGTTAGACGATCTATGGTAGAAACAGTGGAGAAATGACGGTTGAGATCGTCTAAATCAATTGAACTAGGAAGGTCTAAGTGTCGCGGTTTGCCGATACCAAGAGTTCCAAGAAATTTCCAAATATCAGCAGAAGAGGAAGAAGTGATAATATCCAGAATATGGCGGCGTTTAGCATTGCGTATCATCTGATTGCATCTATTTCTTGCAGCCTTGAATAATGTCCAGTTCTCATCAGTACGATCCCTCTTAAATTTACGAAACGCGCGGTCCCTACGTCGCATTGCCATCTGTATCCCTCTTGTCATCCATGGCGCAGGTGGGCGTTTCAACTTTACTTTTCTGACAGGAGCATGGATGTTATAAAGGTTTACTACAATATCATTGAAGATGGCAACTTTGTCGTCAACTGATGCAACTTCCATCATAGGCTCCCAATCGACCACAGATGTATCCCCCTTGAGCTTCTCGACATTCATCCGCGCAAAACAACGCCTGTACAGAACCTTGGGTTTAGGTTTGGGAGGTTTCAGGATATATGAAAGGAAAATCATGTCGTGGTGAGAAAAGCCAGGAGCGTCATGTTGACCATGGTTGGAAACGAGGGAAGGATTCGAAGTAAAGATCAGATCGAGCCAGGTATCATCGCCGACAGTGTTATGATGAGTAGGCTGGAGCGGCAAGACGTGCAGACTAGCTGACTCGATAAGATGGACGAGCTTACGGGATCGAGGGGAGTTGTGGGCAAGGAGGTTTGTGTTGAAATCACCCATGATAATGTGATGTGCATACTCCGAACCCAAAGATTCAAGTACTGATTCGAATTCAGTGAAATAATCAACAGTAGGAGGACAATAGACAACACCAATAATGGTTTTGGCTCCTTTGACACACACTTCAAGGAAAATAAACTCGGCAGAAGCAGAATAATGTGAAGAGGAAGTAGCAAGTATTTTATAAGAAAAGTCACTGCGAAGGTATATGGCCACACCACCCCCACCTTTATCAATCCGATCATTCCGTATAAGAACGAAACCAGTAAGAGGGTAAGTAGTGGACAAGAGATGCGGTTTGAGCCAGGTTTCGGAGATCAGGATAGCGTGAACGTTGCTGTTATTAAACGCGTCGTACAGCTCGCTGTAGTGGCTTGGAACACTTTGAGCGTTAATGTGACACACATTCACCAACCGATTAGACTTATCCATGAAATTGTGTTGTAAAAAGTCACCAAGGGTGTCGCTGAATGAACAAAAGCTTTCATCACTTGAAGAGGCAGTAGATTCGTTAGGAGAAAAATAAGATTCATTGTCTGACATAAATATAAGTACGTAGTTAATATATTGAAATAAATATATAATTAATTATACTATTTATAAACACAGAGACACTGCACCAACCGCAAGCTAACACTAACACTAATAGCAATTTAACAAAAGGACAAAATTACATACACATACAATAGCCTGACATACACTTACAATAGCATGAGTTAACATTTTTGCCCACTTTACTGGAAACAAAGCGAAAAATGTAATTACCATTAATATAAGAGAGAAAAAAAATAAAATAAAAATCAAAAGTGGCACACCCAACTGCAGATTGAGCGAATGAAGCGCATCATGGAACGTAATGTTAATATTTGTGTGAGCGAATAGCACTGACGAGATCCTAAGATGTTTAGTATTTCAGAACGTATTCATGAAACGTCAACATCAATTAATATTATCAACGTCAATTTGACAAACTGACATTTACTATTATATACATTTTTCACTCGAACTAGCTAAATAAACACTGTTGAGGGTATCGAAAAACCGATACACCTTGATAGAAATTAAAACAGAATATGTAAACAGTTGGGCACAAAACAAAATAATGATAACTAAGACGGGACAACTACAAAACGGTAAGTAAAGATTACAAGTATATGAAACTACAAATTAGAAAGATTATCAAACCATCAAAAATTCACCTTTAATATTTAGTTATTGTCTATTTCAGGCTCCCGGCTGCGTCGCTACTTCTTCATCTTGTTGATGGAGTCGCGCCTGGCGCCTTCGGATACTTAGCTATTAAGGGCTTCAGCTCGTCTATGGAAGTAACCTTGTGCCGACTTCCATCAGAGACCTTTATGTAAATGACGCCAACACGACCGCATACTAAAATGCTCGCGCGCCTTTCCGAAGACAGCTTGCCTGGTCCTGGTCAAGAACTCCTTCACTGCTATTTTGGACCCTTTTAAGCCTGTCTTCGCCTTCCAAACCACAGCCTTGATGTCCACACTGGCAAACTTTACCAGAATTGGTCTGGGATGCTCCTTGCTAAGGGCTCCAAGTCTGTGACAGGCTTTAATTGAGGACGCTGAGAGATCCTTGAGGGCAAGCTTGGTATGGAGGACCTGCAAAATTGCTGCTGTGCTGTCTTCATTCTCCACTTCAGCAAGCCCTTGGAAAACCAATGCTTTCCGCCGGTGCCTGGTCTCTAAACCATCAACTTGTTTGGCACACTCACTGATCTGACTTCGGAGCAGACCAAGCATAGAAAATATGAGCTCTCTAAAACTGCGGAACTCATCAGCAATCTTTGCCACTGTGTCCTTGGCAGGACCGGCACACTGGATCTGTGCTTCTAGCTCACCCATCTTCCTCAAAAAGTTGTCCTCAAGGGTCTTCTGTGCAGCTAGGACTTCAGCAAATTGAGACATTCTGTGACGTATAGTGCTGACAATGTGTTATTATATAGTGCAGTTGATTAGCTGGCAGGTGGTGATTATAACGTACATCTATGTCACATAAATGTGCCACAAACGTGAGTACTTTTTGTAGGACTATTTTAGACTAAGTACTGATGTAAACTTAATCAGTATTTTTAATAACTAATATTTTAAATACAATTCCGAATTTGAACTACGTCTATACTTATTTAACATCTACCCCCGAAAAAGACCAGTAGCTGTTATCATATTAAGGCATGAAACATAGTCGTCTGCCACACACCTCAGATCATCTAAATACGCCACTGAACTATGGCCCTCGCTGCGTAAGTATGACAGAACCGGCTTGATTAGTTTTGGAGCGGAACGCAATCCGAATGGAAAATAGGTAAATTCGTATAACTCTTCATCAAAATGGAATCGTAAGTATTTTCTACAATACTTATGCATAGGTACAAAAACATATGCATCTTTAAGATATAATATCGAGTTGACGCTCGCCCGCGCTTTTCCCTGCGCACTGGTGAGTGTACGAGAGTGCCTACGAGGTGTAGGCTGTTAACGGGATCGATTTCTTGATCTACGAGTACAAACTAGACTTTTTCAACGATTTCGTCGTTTTGATATTTTCTCTCAAATTATCGCCAAAGAGGATTTTTTCACGTTTTACATCTTGAATTATTGTAATATAACTTATATCCAGCATTGGGAGAGTACGTATGGGAGTGGCGTGAGAAGGCGAAACGCCGGGGCGTAACTCCGCTGCCGCGAGAAATCGCGGTACAGCGGACGGAGCTTCGGCGGGATCTCTTGGCGACATGGAGAGTACGGTTGTCGCAACCCAGTGCTGGGCACGCCACGATTGCGGCGATAAGTCCCCTCTTTGAGGAGTGGCAAGAGAGGCGCCACGGCGTCCTCGCCTTCCGCCTGACGCAGGTCCTCAACGGACACGGCAGCTTCGGCAGGTTCCTGTGTCGGATAAGGTGGGAGGAAACGCCCGGGTGTCACCACTGTGTGGATCGCCCGGAGGACACGGTAGAGCATACGGTGGAGGTCTGCCCGGCTTGGGCAAAGCACCGCTGTGTCCTCGTGGAGGCGATCAGCGGCAGAGATCTCTCGCGTCCGGCCCTGTTTCAGGCCATGGCACAGAGCGAGAGGGCATGGGCAGCCGTCACCTCCTTCTGCGAAGCATTAATGTTCGCAAAGGAGGAGGCGGGATGGTTGAGGGAAAGTCAAGTTTCGCGCCCTCTCGCCCCTAGCCGCCGCAGGAGACGCCCTGGGCGTCGGGAATCACGGGCGGATTTCCGGCCACCGTAGGCGCGGGCTTGCGGACGGTAAGCAATGGGTAGCTCACCGTCCGGTAAGGACCAGGCCCGAATCGACGGCGCGTTGTATTCCACGCGCGCCTCAAAGAGATGTCGTCAGCACAAATGTAGGGGTCCACTAGGGCCGATGCCTGCCGGGGTCGCGGGAAGGTACTAATGGGTCACCGAGGCCCCTGGCAACACAGGCAACAGGAAGTAATACGGGTGGGTTTTAGTCAGTAAGAGTCTGACACACCCTCCCGATCCACCCAGAGCGGGAGAAGTTATGATGATTTACCATCCAAAAAAAAAAAGCATTGGGAGAGAGGTCTCTTGCAGTTAATTTTTTTCTCGTATTGGAGGTCCAGCAGTATGTGGTTTAACTCTGCAATTAGTTTAATAATATCAATTTTACTGAGATCTTTACATATTAACTCTACTGTTAAATTAGCTAGGCTAGCGATACCAGAACCCAATTGGTTTGCATTTTTTCTAAGCGCTTATCTCTATTTTTTGTGGGTTCATTGAGAACTGATGCAACTTCGGCATTCATTGTTGGTGCTTTAGACAGCTGAAAGTTTCCTGGTATCAGCGTTTTTGTCAACGGGTTCTCCTTTTGATCCTTTGTAAGACCTTCGAGTAGGATTTTACCCCAACGTTCAGAGATCTCCGCAGGTATATTTGACCCAAAGGTTTCCTCTAACTGTTTTGCTTCTTCTAGGATTGCCAAAACCTCTAAAGGAATCGGGTTTTCCTCAGCTTGAGATTATTCTTGACGATTTTTCTAGGGAAGAGATTTCAGGGATAATTGAGCCGGTAGTAGACCTCGACCACTGATGCGGGCAGAAGCTGCTCAGTACTACTTTCATGCTTGCTGGCGTCGTCACTGCCCGTACCTTTATCGAGAGATTCGAACTCGACCCTCTCATGTTCATCGTAGACGTCGTATTCAGGATCCAATAGGAGATACAAAGCTAATCAGCAAGGCATTTGCTTCCTGCGTGACCTCTCGTGCCATCACGTCGTTATGGAAGAAAGGTAGCACCACTGAGAAAATAATGGTACTTAAGACCTATAACGAGTCAATGAGTCGTCTTAGTATCAATTCTGATATTATTTATGGGTGGCATCACGTACCACCTGGTTAAGAAATTAATTGGTCAAGGACAGCTAATAAGGCAAAATTGATTTCCTATTGTTTGACTCCGAATCGGTGTCGCGCGGGCTTAACAGTTTAAGCAAACTTTCATTTCCGGATGACATCGCGTGCCACCACAGGAAATAAATCCATGTTACATATTTGACATTAAGTACACGCTTTAATGAACGTTATTTCATGTGATCACCTCAGATTTGTATAAGTTATTTGCGGAAATCGCGAAACGTCTAGTTGATGTAACTGGTGACCGAAAAGCTGGCGGCTTTCTCGCGCAATGCATCAGCATTGCAATTCAGCGAGGAAATGCCACCAGCAACCTCGGTACAATTCCCCGAGGGCCTTGTTTAGGCCTAACTTAGTTTTAATTTAATTTAGTTAATGTTAATCAATCATCTTGTAATTTGGATATGTAAATAAATATATTCACCTCAGATTATACTCTAAATTAACACTTTCAAACTGCAAAATAGATTAAAACGAAAAACACTAGCTACCTTCACTTTGATATGTCGCCGGTGATTTTTGTCGAAACGTTAATTCCTTTTCCAAAAGTTTATTGTATCCTCTAATTTCATAATCGGTATTTTCCTTTGTTCTTTTTCCCATTTTTTCTTCAAAATAAAAATTCATCCCAACTACGAAACCCTTTTATTCGTGGTCCGTCACGCACTTGGCTGGTTTTAATTTTATTGAATATCTAAAATTCGTGTGATGATGCAATATAGCAGAAAACAGACTACATGATTTATTAAATCTCCCAGGATGCAGCATCATAAGTTTATGTATTCGACGGATATTGTACCTATCTATATTTGACGTTGACTTTCTATGGCAAGATACTATCTAATCTACGTATAATATATAAATATTTTTGAAATTTGGTACACAGGTAGATCATGACCTGGGTTCGGACATTGGACTTCTTATCCCGGTAGTACATTCCAGTAGGATAATTTTTGGCTTCCATGCGAGCAAAACCGCGTGCGAAACTGCTAGTGCTAGTGCTGTGCTAGTATGTAATACTGCTACTTGTAATGAAATCAAATTCCATAAGGTGTTAGATCATTTATTATTGGAATGAAATGAAAAAGTAAAAAGTAAGACTGAGTATCATTAAATACTTTACTAATAATAAAAAGTATCTATTGATACTTATAATACGTTTTATAATTTTGATACCCACTACAAAAAAGGAGGAGCTTCTTTGTTCGACTGTATGCATTTTTATGTATGTTCATCGATTTCTCCGTGATTACTAAGCCGATTTACGTTTCAATTGGTAGATGAAGTTTGCGCGGTGGTCCCATATAAATTTTATTAACTTTGCTTGGGTAGCTTAAGTTTGTATTGAGTTACTTTCAATAATATTTATTTTTTCCACTTAGTGTATGTTGATGTTAAAATAACTTCTTGACACTGATATTTACATACCAAGTAGTGTATACAAATTTGTGTGGGGTAGGTACCGCAAATAAAATGTGAACTTCCCCTTAATCGCGAAACGTCTAGTTGATGTAACTGGTGACCGAAAAGCTGGCAGCTTTCTCGCGCAACGCATCAGCATTGCAATTCAGCGAGGAATTGCCGCCAGCATCCTCCCGAGGGCCTTTTTAGGCTTAACTTATTTTTAATTTAATTTAGTTAATGTTAATAATCATCTTGTAATTTAGTTATGTAAATAAATAGTTTACTCTTCAAATGTGAATATATGTATATGTTTTTTAAGATGTGTTCGTTTTTTTTTGTAAAAAAGTTTTTTGTGTTAGGTAATTTTTCCCTTCGGGAAATTTGGACGTGATATCATGTTGTCATTTTTTTGAGTAAAATAAAGGTACGTATAGATATGTTCCTAGTTGTGTGTCGTACAAACGGCTTACTCACATAAAAGCATACATTTCTTATCCTTAAAAACCTCTCAACATCAGTTGTTTTAATCTGGAAACAACACAACGTTATTTCGCCAAGAAATCTTCTAAACGGCCTATACATTCCGGAATCAAATTAAGTGTACATCTCGCTACAGTTTGTCGGCCGCTTGGATAAGGAAACGGTCCCCTGTGTACGGAACGTTGTACGGATTCCGTAGTGCTTCCTCTTAACATAGTACTGAATGTTCTCGACTACACAGCTGCGTCATTTATAATGGGGAAAGAATTTAAATTATTGTCATTGATGTAGGTATGTTTAGGCTCAAAGAACTGAATGAAAGAAAATCTTTTTTTCAGACTTTGGTAAGTCTAGACTAGGGCAATTAAACATAAACATTTTGTAAATGTAGGTAGATCCACAGTGTTCAAAAAGGTTCAAGTACATACCAGTAAATTATCAGGACATTGAATTTAATTGGAATTTGAAATTACCATACCTAAGAAATAGGTGTGGTAATTTCGCGCGCCTCAAAGAGATGTCGTCAGCACATATAGTAGGGGTCCACTAGGGCCGATGCCTGCTGGGGTCGCGGGAAGGTACTTATGGGTCACCGAGGCCCCCGCAACACAGGCAACAGGAAGGACTACGGGTGGGTTTTAGTCAGTAAGAGTCTGACACACCCTCCCGCTAAAAATACGTAAGAAATTGATTAAGTCTTTAATATGCAAAACATCAAAATTTTATTAAAACGATTTTTTCCTCAATTTTAGAATTTGTGTGATACTACTCAAAACATCGAAATCAATCACTATGCGTATCGGAGCGACTCTTTGTGCGAGAAGAGATAAAACTGATTCCTGATAATCGTGCAGCAGTTGCAAATAAAAATAAAAGTCAAAACGCGTATCGTACAAAATAATACAACACGAATTGGCGATAAATATAATTTATTCATACTGTGTAATTATTTTTCCGAAATACACCCGTAGCTTTATGTTTACAGAGAGAACTAAAGGCTTTCGTGGAGGCTCATAATAACGCAAACGACTGACTCTCGAGGGGCGTCGAGTAATTTAGTCGTCGCCTCTCGGATCATATTATCCGTATTCCTAATACAAATGATCCGCAGTTCCGTCGGGACGTGCCAAAATGGGTAAATTAAAACGAAGTATACTTTGCGTAGGAAATTTGGTGCAGATATAAAAAAGTGCAGTGTAGTATGGTGCTCTGGCGCGTATCCAGTCTGGCGGCTTGTCAACGAGCCCACACGATAGATTTTTATCAACTTCTTGTTAAAGTGGCGAAATAAAAGGGTCGTATTTGCCACAGGGGAGACAGAAATTTGGCTTAATTTGTCTGCGGGTAAATGTGCACGTCATAAAGGGAACAAACGAGTTAACGTGTAACATTTATGTGAATGTAATGCGATGCTAATGCCACCCTCGACAGGTGTTTTTAAGTTTTGACAGCTTTTACAAAGAAATTATTTTAGTTCAGAGGTACTTCGACACGCGTGTCGTTCAAAGTTTTCGACAACAAAAATAGAAGCTGAAAATGTTTCTATGACAAAACAGCGGTAGTTAAGTTCCCCTGACATTCGTTTAGTGGGCTTAAGTAAGTTTTTAAGTCGCTGGAATAGAGTTAGAACTTTGCGATTACAAGGCTTAAATTATCTCAGCTTTTGTAAAGTAAATGTTTGTTTTGTTGAAGGGTAATGTTTTCTTTCATTTTTTTTTTAATACCTAGTTGTTTTTTTTTTGGGATAAGTGACATTCCAACCTTTATAAACACTGTAGCTGTTGGTTTGCAGCTGGCATATATGGCATAGTTTTTAGGGTTCCGTACCCAAAGGGTAAAATGGGAACCTATTACTAAGACTCGCTGTCCGTCTGTCTGTCTGTCTGTTCGTCTGTCTGTCTGTCTGTTCGTCTGTCACTAGGCTGTATTCCTGATCCGTGATAGTTAGACGGTTGAAACACATATGATGTATTTCTGATGCCGCTATAACAACAAATACTAAAAAAACAGAATAAAATCAATATTTATGGGGGCTCCTATACAACAGACATGATTTTTTTGGCGTTTTTATTGATAATGGTAAGGAAACCCTTCGTGCACGAGTCCGAGCCGCACTTGGCCGGTTTTTTAAAACAGATACTGGTGACTGTTTTTTAAAATTCAAACAGCTGCAAACAGTTCCTAAAAAAAATCTAAATGTTAAATTTGAATGCATTTACGGACTAACCACTAAATGTGAAGTGCTCAAACAGTTGTTTTAAGAGCACTTACTTACTCGGCCGCAAAAATATTATTCAAATGAATTACAAATACAGCGAGTTTTTCGCAAATTTCGGTCGCCATATCTACCGCTAAAAATATCGAAATGAGAGGAAAATCCCTAATTTGTGTCGCGCCCGACCACGAGCTTTTCCGTGACATTCTACAGTCACGCCAAAAAAGAAATGGAACAATCATTATGGGGTATTTAAATTAATTTTTGCCTAGACGGGAACTTGGCCCTGTGGCTCATTTAAGCTATTTGGGTTCTGCGTTAAGGCTCCCGTAAACGACGCGATTCTGGTAGAGCAAATTGCAGGAAGTTTTCATAGAAATTGTTCTACTAGAGTCGAGTCGCGTCGTGGGAAGGCACCAAAGGGTTACCGAGGCCCCTGGCAACACAGGCAACGGATGGAATACGGGTGGGTTTTAGTCAGTAAGAGTCTGACACACCCTCCCGCTCCGCCCAGAGCGGGAGAAGTTATTTGATGATTTCCAAACAAAAAAAAAAATAGAGTTGAGTCGCGCTGTCGCATTGCGCCGTCTGCGGGAGCCTATGAGGTTAGCGCAAACACAGCAGCAAAATGCTCGAGTATGTGCGAACACATGCCATCATATCATCATGTCAATCATCAATCATCTATTGCACGCGATTTTGAACTTTTTTTTATTGTAATTTGGTTAATAATCAATTAACCAATGATAAAATGTTTGTGCATTTTTTTGCTGATCTGTCTGCGTGTGTGTCTTACGTACTATATATATATAGCCCATTAGTGTTTTTGGACTTGGGTTTTTGTGAGATTTCTGTCTCTAAACACAGACCCACATTAGAGAAAAAATCCTTGACATTATTTTACCTAATTGTGGAAAACAATCGTGAATTTGGATCACTGAATAAGGTTACATAATATAATTTAAGAAATTATGTTCTGTGTTCCTTATTTTGACATTGCTTCCGCTCGTTCAAAGTAAATGAGATCATAATTATCATTAGTAGATTCTTTTCTTTATTCATACAATATAATAATGAAGAAATGTGGATAAATAACAAAATAAAATAACACAATGTTTAAGTTTTGTTATATTTTGAACTATTATTTTATAAACTGAGTATCTACTCTTAGAATTTAGTTGAAAATAAGATAGACTATTGATTATTTGAAGAGTATACCCAATGATATTATTTGGACACCCGTAATTAAGGCGCTAACAAGACCCAATTGACCGAAATAGGCTTCTTTTAAGAAAAAAAATTGCCAAATCTGTATGCGGAAAAAATATATGTTAATTTTGAACTTATTTCCCAGAACTTGGTTATTACCAAAACACGTTTAAAAAAAAAATCTCGATACAAACTAACGTTAAACTAACCCCTTACCTTGAGTTCTAATCCAAAATATCTGTATTAAATATCAATAGACATTAGGTTTTTGAGAGCAGTGATGCCCCAGTGGTAACGGCCGCGACTTACGAGTCGTAGGTTCGAACCCGGACAGGCGCTTTACTTTGTGTAAATTATTTCATCACCACTGCTCTCAAAACGGTGAAGCAAAACATCGTGAGGAAACCGGCATGTCCTAGAACAAAAAATGCGAAGACATGTGACATCTACCAACCCGCACTGGGCCCGCGTGGTGGATTACGGCCCACTCCCTCTCACAGAGAGGAGGCTTGTGTCCCAGCAGTGGGAACATTATAGGCTGATTATGTTACGTATTTAATTAATAACAAGAACGTCTTATTTGAAGGCAGAACTTGGTTGTTTTTTGTTTTCGATTACTCAACTCAATTTTGAATAAATAGATAATTGCTTCATATTTTGCAATAAATTACAAGCGTTGTGTCATCGCGCTGCTCTTTCTTTTCTATGCAATCTGACAGTGACCGCGGTTTAGGTGTTGTCAGCGTCTTAATATAAATCATACGTAAAATATTTTTTTAAACTTAGTACGACCGTATCAAACCACTAAACTTATGAAAAAGACTAAATGTACAAGTAATAACAAAAGTGTCATGTTTTTATTTACAGCTCATCTTTTTTCCCCGCGTCGTCGGAGTGAGTGCGTTCTTCAAGTGACTACTTCAACACTAATTGCTGGCACTTTTTATAACAATATAATTATGGTGTTAAGTGAGCTTACAGTGCCACGCCCACTAGAATATAGATAAAGTTTTGATAATTATTTTTTTTTATCTGTGGATCTGTGAATCTTAATTATAATCATATGGACAGAATCTCATAGTACCTAATAATTATAATGTACCTAATAATTATGTGTAGGCACGTGATCGCATCCGAAAGCTAGCTTCTTTTCGTCTTCTTGAGTTTATCATAATTATCTGAGTAAAAGGGTCCGAAAATATGATAAGGTTTTATATTTTATGCGAACTTCAACCTTCAAGTTTCATTTTTAATTCCCACATTATCATGGTCCACTTTTTCTCCGCAAGATTGTTTTAAGATAAGCAGAACTCCAAGCGAATTCACAACTAGTTTGTCAGCAAATGTTGAGTTTAAAGACCTCAGTGGGCCACGAGAGGAGGCAGTTTGTTAATCTATCGCCACACAGTCACCTACTGACCTACTTGCACCAGACTCTCACTTGTGCCGGATGATAAGCTGTTCTATTTTTCATTCCTAGATTAGCACGCTAATATTAAACGTTTGTTGAGCTCAAAAGCTTTGACTATCAAACGAAAATTTTGGAGACCATTTGTAAAACGCGTAAATTGTTTGCAATTGTAACTGTATGCAAACATAATGTCAGCTTTGTGGGAGAGGATGACCGGAATTGTAGTAATGTTAACAAAAACCGAATAAATTAAATAGGTCAGTGAATATTGCTTTTTCTACCTCACTGTACATAATAATGCATGCCCCACTAACATACCGCATCCATTTTTAAGCATGAGCATTTTAACGCTACTATATTTCCTAACTGAGAATTACAAATGAATAATTAAAATGACAGTTGCGTGGTTATTCGCTGGCATGCTTCGCAAGAATAGCATCGCGGGGGCGCGAGTTGTACGAATATGAGTTTTGCTACTACCACTATAAATACCACAGTCCAGTATTCCTAAAATGCGTCGAATAATATCCGAGGTTTTTATGCACGTTCCATTTTAAATTGGAATAAGCGAGATGAAAAGGAGAAAAAACATCGCGAAAGCAAATTACAGGAAGCGAAAGAAACTAAAATGCGGGACGGCTCGCTCGGGCTTGAACTATAAAATATTTGCATCCAAACGAGGCCAGGGCAACAATAAGATGGAAATGCAAAATCCTGGTACGATGCGATGCATACTGTCCGCTCACGGCTAATGGCCGACTGTATATTTTACTTGAAACTGAGACTTCGCTTAAAATTAGCTGTATTATGGTATGTAATTTAAATTATGCTCATTACACAGCATATAAAATGATATACGACGAACATTCTACTACGTTAGTAGATACTAGTAAAGTTCCTGTAAGCTGAGACTTCAAGTCTTTTTGGACGTGTTCCATTTTGGCCGGGTTTGTGTTCCGATACGGCAAACTCATTTTTTATTGCTGAAAAAATAAGTTACTCTTTGAATTAAGTTTTGTTGTTCATGAATAAGTAACGAGGTTAGTTTACGACGTAAAAGTTACTACATTGCTTTTTTACGTTTTTTTTTTAAATATGTAATGCATTATTGCTGCGTTCAAGACAGTTCTACTGGGCCACCGTTGTTCAGTAGATTAGTGGTGGCCAGTGGTAAAGGCATCGACTTACGAGTTGTAGGGTTCGAACCCAGACAGGAACAGCTTTCCTTTATGTAAATTATTTCATCACCACAGCTCTCAAAACGGTAAAGGAAAACATCGTGAGGAAACCGGCATGTTATAGAACCAAAAATTAGAAGACATGTGACATCTACCAACCCGCACTGGGCCCGCGTGGTGGGTTACGGCCCACTCCCTCTCACCGAGAGGAGGCTTGTGTCCCAGCAGTGGGAACATTATAGGCTGATTATGCTCTAGACAGTACCTATTATCTAAGTTTAGAGATACATATGTACATTCAAGCCGAGGCTAAATTAACACACAAGCACAAATGAATACATAGAATACTTAGACCTACATTTGCATAAGAAGCTCCAAATCTAATCTTGTGGTGTAAGCCTATATCGTTACAAATACGTTTAATAAAGTAAATCATCCCAGCTCTTATCTCCTCTCTTCAATAAAGGCGTAAATTGGTAACCCACTCCTACCCATTATGTAAATACTTAATACTTTATAAAAAACAAACAGTTTGAAATGTACGGAGTATCGTCGTATACCCGTTTACGCACTTTTGAGCGTGACGATGCGTGATACACGTAACCGCGTGGAAAACTGTGTTTGACAAATACGTCGACAGCTGCTTTTTTATTCAACTCGTTATTTATTTATGTAGAATCTCCAGCAAAGTTGTTGTACGAATGAGATATAACAGCAATAACGGCGTTTTATGCATGTAACCATAACGAATATTAGTCCCACACACGATTTATAATACTTCCATGGTGACCAAAGATACTTCATGTGCTTACTGTGTACCTACTCGTAGCTGTGTACTACGATCCGAAAGTTCACGACAGATATTCGAGTTCGCGACGGACGTGGACGTTTAACAATTCGAACAAGGCTTAACGTCTTCTCCAAAGGATTTCACGCCGCTCAAGTATCTTGTAAAGTATTCGAATAGAAGATAGAAGAATACAGCTGAATTTAATACAGGGAAGGTCTCTAGAGATGCAAGATTCAACCGTCACAGACTGATATTGTAAAACTTTTCTTCGACGTAATCTACATAAAAAATGAGCCGAGCGTTAGCGGTGACCCACTGGTAAATGAGAGCCTTTTGAACTGTTAATTTTGTTTGCATACGAAATGAAATCTGACATGAAAGTTATTTACGCCTTGATCTTAACGCGGTACCTACTATGTTTTGATGATAAACATTTATGTGTTTATTTTGCTTTGTTGTTTATTTCATAATCTGTTTTTGTGGAACTATATTTGGTTTTCCTTGAATGGAGGGGTTTAGAGGGGACTTGAAGAAGTCATTCATTTAACCTCTTGGGCAATGCAAATAACGAGAGATATTTTAGGCTAAAATTGTTTTCATTTTGTATTTCATTTATATTTCCAGCAAATAGTTTGGCATCCGTTTTTCTACCGTGTTAAAGCTGTTGTTATTAATAAATAATTACTAGAAATATTAAGTTAGATAAGGCAATGATTTGGCCTCTTCCCTGTATACATCGAATAATAATAATACATCAAACATAAAGTTACTTATATACCATAATACATTACAGACCCTTATTATGAAAATAAAACTCCAGTGGTTTTTTTGATCGCCCGGAGGGCACGGTGGAGCATACTTCGTGGAGGCGATCTGTGTCGGACATCTCTTGCGTCCGGCCCTGGTCCAGGCCATGGTACGAAGCGAGAGATCATGGGCAGCCGTCACCTCCTTCTGCGAAGCAGTAATGCTCGCGAAGAAAGAGGCGGGACGTTTAAGGGAAAGGCAAATTGCGCCCTCTCGCCGATAAGGCCCAAAAGGTTAAATAAATGACTTCATTTATTTAACCTTTTGGGCAATGCAAATAACGAGAGATATTTTAGGCTAAAATTGTTTTCA
Source organism: Atethmia centrago (assembly GCA_905333075.3). Classification (NCBI taxonomy): domain Eukaryota; kingdom Metazoa; phylum Arthropoda; class Insecta; order Lepidoptera; family Noctuidae; genus Atethmia; species Atethmia centrago. The sequence goes on along the minus strand of HG995373.1, from coordinate 20,403,207 downwards.
TTTTGTATTTCATTTATATTTCCAGCAAATAGTTTGTCATCCGTTTTTCTACCGTGTTAAAGCTGTTGTTATTAATAAATAATTACTAGAAATATTAAGTTAGATAAGGCAATGATTTGGCCTCTTTCCTGTATACATCGAATAATAATAATAATACATGAAACATAAAGTTACTTAAATACCATAATACATTACAGACCATTATTATGAAAATAAAACTCCAGTGGGGTTTTTGATCGCCCGGAGGGCACGGTGGAGCATACGGTGGAGGTCTGCCCGGTTTGGGCAGAGCACCGCCGTGTCCTCGTGGAGGCGATCTGTGTCGGAGATCTCTCGCATCCGGCCCTGGTCCAGGCCATGGTACGGAGCGAGAGGTCATGGGCAGCCGTCACCTCCTTCTGCGAAGCAGTAATGCTCGAGAATAAAGAGGCGGGACGTTTAAGGGAAAGGCAAATTGCGCCCTCTCGCCCCTAGCCGCCGCAGGAGACGCCCTGGGCGTCGGGTTTTAAGTTTTGATAATTTTTTGAGTTTTGATAATTTGCCATCCAAAAAAAAAAAAGATACATTTTACAAGCTATTTTTAGGGTGCCGTACCTCAAAATGAAAAACAGAACCCTTATAGGATCAATCGTGTGTCTGTCTGTCAGTCTGTGACAGCCGATTTACTCCGAATCTACTGGACCGATTAAGTTGAAATTTGGTACACATATGAATTTCTATGACCCAATACGATAGTATAATTTAAATAAATGATTTTTGAATATAAGGTTCACTTTTGGAGGGAAAATAAAAAAAAAAATTGCAGGCTGTACCGTGTGACATATCAAATGAAAGGACTTTATGTGAGAATTTCAAATATATTTAATAATTAATATAATTATATTTTTTACATTTTAAAATAATTAGTTTTAAAGTTATTAATGAAAATATATGGAAATTGATCATTCCACCCTTATCTCCGAAACGGCTGGGCCTAAAATTTTGAAATAAAGAGAGTCCTATACTTATAGATTACAGAAAAACCTATAAGAAGTCTATGGTCTTAAAATAACGTGGTAAATCTCTCTAGATTGTACGTACAAACTTACAGTTGCAGTTGGAATGTCCGGGGGAAAATGTTTTACAACTACAATGTTAAGTTTGTTTTTGGGATAAATTCATCCTAACTACGGAACCCTCATTATGCGTAGCCGACACGCAGTAGGCTGGTTTTTTTCTGGAGACTTACAAATAAGATCGTCTAGGTATATTAAATTATGTAATGAAGAAAACACTACATATTTATATAGCACATGAACCTCGACTTTATATTCGACTCCTACAAATTACACGGGACTCTCAGTCTTAAATTAGCATAAAAATAACGAGTTTGTTATTAAAAAGGATATTAGGTTTGAATTTATTCATGAGTTATATTTTTAGAGAGACTTCACGCGACATTCATTTATGTTTTCAGGAATATAAGAGGTAGCTCGGCGACATATTATTCAGATTGATAGCAGTCAGCTAGATTTTTGGTTTTTACTTTACGTACAGAGAAACTTAAAACAAAAAGATAGTATTTTTTTACAATATCCAAATATTGTAAAAAAAACTTTCATATCTATACATTACATCTAATAAAATAGTAACGAAGACAAAACTGTAAAATGAATATTTTTGAAAAAAAAATACTGCTACGATGTGTGGGAACGAGTCTGATGCCGAAGATGTAGTTATTAGAATGTTTGTCCATTTGTCTCGATGTATGTTCCAGATTGGCGCAAAACGGCTGAACGGATTTGGATAAAATTTGGAACACAATAGTTTATAACGTGATTAACACATAGGTTAGTACGTTCCCGTGTGATATTTCCCAACACAAACGCGAGCAAAAGCTACTTTCAATATAAATTTCGTATAAAGTTTAGAACTAATGAAAAGTGCCTTATGCTGTCCGAGTACCGAGTTTTAGGTATCTCTCCCAAGACAATCATCACAATCGATTCTACTATTAGTTTTGACCAGGGCACGGTATCGGTACCAAAAGTACAGGTTCTGTGCCGGTACTTAGCCATTTCGGTACCGGTTTCAAACGGGTTCCAGTACTCCACCTAAAAAGTACCGGTACCAAATTCATGTACCCGCCGCGTACTACAAATCGCGTATTTGTACCTCGAAGTTTTATAATGCCTATTAACTATCCTTTTTCCACGACTGCCCAAAAAGGAGTGTAATGTGTTTAGGGTTCCTTTATGTACTGCAGCGTTACCTCTGCTGTATATAGTCCTCCTTGTGGGCAAAAGCAGTCAAACACGTTTTTTGGGTTTCGGAGTAAACAAGGAACCCTTATAGTTTTGCCATGCCCGTCTGTCTTCTGTCTGTCCCCACTGTAACTCAGAGACGCTTAGTGCTAGAAAACTGTAATTTGGTATACATATTAATCACGCCGACAAAGTGCTAAAATAAATTCCTGAAAACATTTTTTTGGGGTATGTCCCTTGTACGTAATGTGGGGATGATATTTTTTTTTCTCGTCTACCCCATGGTGTGGGATATCCTTGGATATGCCGTTCAAAAATATTGCGGGTCTGTGAACACCACTTTTCGATTCAAGGATCCACTTGCGTAACAATAAGCATTAAAGTGCTAATTTTTGTTAAAGTCAAGTGTCTCCTCCCCCTGCCAGCTAAATCGTTGTTAATGGAGATGTGAAAAAAGTCATGGCAGTAGTACATATATTGAAATTAAAAGGAAAACTATTACCGCTAAGTAGGCTTTACGAGTTATATTTAACCAAATTAAATTTCCAGTTGGAGAATTGACCGTGGCATATATCGATGTATGGGAGAAAATGTTTTTCAACTACAATGTTAAGTTTGTTTTTGGGATAAATTCATCCCAACTTCCCAACTATGGAACCCTTCATTGTGCGTGGTCCGACACGCACTTGGCCTGTTTTTTTTATTCTTCATTTTCTATTTTTATATTTTCATGTTTGAATTTTGGTTGGCGCTTTGTCAAAAAAAAATGGCAGAAGTCAGTCCTACAGAGTCGCTTTTCGATTGATGATATAAAAAATTACAATGAGATGATTTAGCGAAACCCCTAATGATCTGGTCATATTGTCGATTCGGCTTGTAGGTATTTTCGATTCGGCAGAAAGTTAAATAATAACATTATTGTTATTAGAATACAATTCGAAGTTCATTCGTGAAAATTTAGACGGATTTTTGAACTGAACATCTAATGATTTCATTATGATTTGGAAAAGAAGTGAATTAATTAATTTCCAGATTCTGTGATATAAGAAATAAATAAATGAATAAAAAAAATTGAAAGTATTAAGAAAGGCTTCACTTGGAAACATTTCGAAATCGTTCCAACCCATTCTTAACAAAACGGCTGAACAAAAACTAGCTAGACTCCCTAGATCGGGACAAACAAATTCAAGATGTCCTTGATAGGGCTTTCCTACGGCGATGAGAATACCGGAGATTTTCAACTTACTCAACGAAAAACCGTATTTTCTTTTCTCGTGATCACATTTTTATTAATAAATTAACTTTATTACGTTGAAATAAATAGCAAAACAGAAACCTGAATACATTTTAATGAAAGTAAAGGATTTTTCTTACTGAAAACTGAAAAAATATCGCCGAAGTTCTAAATTGATTTCGATAATCTTAGCAGGATTACATTGGTCACAGATAATAAAAACAAATATATGTTATTGCATCTAAATTTATTAAAATATAAACCACAGTATAGTTTTACGCCGTCATTATGCTCTCTGTATTTCATTTAAATAATGATTGATAAACACTTTAAGATTTTACTCAGGTTTATTTTGCACTTCGGATCATTTCATTCACTTTCATTCCCTCTTTATTTTAATATCCTAAGTTTAGAGAATCTTGTTTGCAAAATAGCTTTGAGGATTCTCTTAACCAAAAATAAGAAGTTTTGTTGATAGTTTAGTTTAGTTCGGTGTACAAGAGAACCGGCACCAATGACTCTTTTACAGGTAAGACTCAATTTGGTTATACAATGTTAATTTTTCAGCCATAACTGTTATCATAACAAAACTTTCATTAAGGAAAAGCGGTGTAAAGTGTAAAGACCTGTAATGTTTACACTTTACACCGCTTTTCCATCTCCCTAAAACATTAACACCGTTTTCCTGCACAAAACTTATGTGCAAACAGGCGTATGTGCACTTAATAGGTATGAGCAAGACAAGTTCGGAATAAGGCTAAAAGTTAAGGCCCCTAAAGTGGCGGTTACCCGGGTTGTTGTTAACAAAGTAATTCCGACTAACCGTATATGTCCGAAGTGAAATTATGAGCAAGTTAGCGAGTGGTTAACGTGTCCAAGCGATAGGGAATTGGGTCATTAAGTTAGCTTAGATGATTTAATAGATTCACAGGTAATCTTTGATCATATATCTCCAAAATTTAATAAAAACAAAAATATTTTATTTTACTGAAAAGGGAGATTTTAATTTTTAAACTGCGAGACCTGCTGCTGCTGCTACTTCAAAACCAAATAAATATTAAAAATAAACAACCATATTACCCAAAAATATAAATAATTTTAGATAATACCGTAATATGATGTGTGTGCCATTATAAAAATATTATACGTCATAAATAAACAGGAAAGCAAATCTCAAAAAAAAACTTAAGCAAATAAAACAAAATAGTAACGACAAATTACCAACATTCTAAAAACTCTCAATTTTCGAAAACAAAAACAACTGCCAATGTACACCTACCCTTACCAATTAACAAGGCAAAGAAAACTTTCTACTTGAACTTAACTACACATTAAGGCTGAGTAGCAAACGAGGTAATTTCTTAGTAATTAACAAATGCACGGTTTCTAGTGTAGTTGTAACGCTGGTTCACTACAATGTGTAGTGAATCTTTTATTTAGCCTGTTATGAGTGCCTTTTGTAGCTAATTAATTGCTGTTAAGGGAAATGCAGTTTTAAAATGAGCGTTATGTTGCAATGAGAGATAATTTAATTTGTATTTTTATTTGATTGTAGGTGTATTTGATGATTTGCCAGTTTCCGAGGATTAAATACATAAAGTCACGCTTTCTTCCCATGGGGGTAGGCAAAAACTACAGAACGCTACTGCGCGAACGATCCTTATATCTCCTCTTGGGGTTTATTAGGATTAAAGACACACATATAGGTACTAGCTTAATTATCTAGTTACCAAAACTATATGATGGTGCAAGTAATTGTAGGTACCTTCGGATCATACGTAAATCTGACTGTGTGAGGATAACGTTATGTTACCTTCACATAAGGGAGCAGTCTAGTAGAAAAATAATCGAATGGGCCGCAACACTCAAGAGATTCGCTACTTTAGTAGTGGACGTCTTGAGTGTTGCGGCCCATTAGTTCGAGGGTTTTTCGATTTAGCAAAAAACCCTTACCTACGACCATGTACGGCTTGTCTAGCTGCAGTTAACTGGGACTATCCACTCTTCGTCCTGCTTGATTGTGTTTGACCGAGTCACAATTCACCTTCTTGTACTACAGACGCAGTTAACACACGCAAGTTTTAAAGTTCCTTCTTATTGACGTGTTGAAGTGAATTGGCGTGTAAAAGTGTTTGTACATACAAACCTACTAACAGAAAAAAAAAACATTATTTTAATTTTGTTGCAAATTTCATATGTAGCGTGCCAGTGAAAACGTTTTTCTACCTGCCCGTGATTGCACAAGATGAATGAACATTGTCAATTATGCTTCTAGTCATTCGATTTATGGAATTTTGGCGCCGATAAATTAATAATACGAATTATGATTATGAAACACTCTCCCTTGGTTAAGTTTCCTTAGAACTACATATGCATACCTACCTACATCCTGTATAAGGTGGGTGTGTATATGTATTGTACCACATACAATAAAAGTAGTTTATGCAACTGTTACATATCAGTATTTATTAAAACACGAGTGTGAGTTTATAAGCCGATCCGCGTATTTTAATACTTAAGTACATATGGTGACCGAAAAGCTGGCGGCTTTCTCGCGCAACGCATCAGCATTGCAATTCAGCGAGGAAATGCCGCCAGCATCCTCGGAACAATGCCCCGAGGGCCTTTTTTAAGCTTAACTTAGTTTTAATTTAATTTAGTTAATGTTAATAATCATCTTGTAATTTGGTTATGTAAATATATATAGTACATATTTATGTGCAGTTTCATACACTACTTTATCTAAACGCATGCAATTTCATCCAAAGCAAAATTAATAATATCGGAAATATGGCGCCCAAATTCTATATATTTCCCCGCGGGGTAAGCGCCACACAACAACCGATCAGCTGTTGCGACGACACACCGCCATTTTACGCCACACATAATATAGAAAAACAGCGGTGGGACTTTTCTAATATGCACATTATACACAAATATTGGACATGACCATGTGCAGAAAAGCAGTTTTAATTTTTGTAATCGTTTTTGTTTTAGCTATTCAATTTCTATACATTATTACTACCCATTATTCAACTATAATCCCGCGTCCTAACCATATTCGATGAGTCTAAGATCGCGTATTCGTCGTGCGGATACACGATCATTGCGTTCATATGTAACTTTTTGTTTGGAAAACCGGAAGGTCTTCTCTTTCGGCCGACCATGCGTTCCTGTTCATCGAATAAACATTGACACATATGAACGCGACGGTCGCGTATTCGCGCGATGAACGCTTAACCAGTAAGCGGCCTACTATCATTATAATATTGCGTAATTTAATAATTTTATTTGTCTACAGAAAAATAAACCTGAGAATTAATTAGTCGAACTTTAAGACGTTGACAATACCTAAACCACGGTCACTGTCAGACTGCATAGAAAAGAAAGAGAAGCGCGATGACATAACGCTTGCAATTTATTGCAAAATATGAAGTAATTATCTATTAACCCAAAATTGAGTTGAGTAATCGAAAATAAAAAACAACCAAGTTCTGCATTCAAATAAGACGTTATTGTTATTAATTAAGTACGTTACGTACGTTGATATTGAATACAGATATTTTGGATTGGAACTCAAGGTAAAAGGTTAGTTTAACGTTAGTTTGTATCGAGATTTTTTTTTCAAAACGTGTTTTGGTAACAACCAAGTTCTGAGAAATATGTTCAAAATTAACTTGTTTTTTTCCGCTACGGAGATTTGGCAATTTGTTTTCTTAAGACAAGCCTGTTTTGGTCATTTCCTTCTTGTCAGCGCCTTAATAGAAAAAAAAAAAGTTATTTTTAAGCATTGGTTTATCTTGAAAGTGTGTTATAAAATAATTTTACGTGAATAAAGTCCATAGCAAGTAAGGTAACCACTTTAGATTACTACAACTTTATGATAATTATGATCCTACTATATATATCCCTCAAGGCGGTATATTATCTCCTCTTTTGTTCTCCATTTTTATTAATCTCATTACCACCGAGCTTCGGGCTGCGTATCATCTCTATGCCGACGATTTGCAGCTTTACTGCCATGCAAGTGTTGATAACATTTCTGATGCGATTGAGGAGTTAAACCGGGATTTAGGTGTGGTCAAAAACTGGTCTGATCGATTTGGAGTGGCGGTTAACCCTACCAAGTGTCAGGCTATCTTAATAGGGAGCGCGCACAGCATAAGGAAGCTGAATGGCTTATCTTTGCCACCTGTAATCTTTGACAACTCAGTCATTCCGTTTAGCTCCGATGTTAAAGATCTTGGTCTGCATGTCGACATTTGTCTTGACTGGCAAAAGCAGGTGACGACTGTTAGCAAGAAAGTCACCGGAACGTTGCGGTCGCTCTATCGGTTGAGAAATCTTCTCCCATCACACATAAAGGCAATGCTTGTACAGTCCTTAATCTTTCCCATAATCGACTATGGTGATGTGTGTTACTATGACCCGAATGCAGATCTCCTCAATAAACTTGACCGACTTCTCAATAATTGCATGCGATTCGTTTTCAATCTTCGTAAGTATGACCATGTATCCGCACACCGTGTGCTTCTAAAATGGTTACCCATTCGTCAGCGCAGAGAGGTGAGGGCTCTGTCTATGTTGTTCTCTATTCTCAACAAACCCACTTCTCCTTCTTACCTGACTTCCCATATTCAATACTTGTGCTCTGCCCATAGTAAAAATCTTCGTTCCACCAACAATCGTCTTCATCGATGTCCTTCTCACCGCTCTGGTTTCATTCGCTCTTCTTTCTTTGTCCAGGCTGTCTTTCTTTGGAATGCGCTCCCTCTGAACATCAGAACGGTGACCTGTCGGTTGTTTTTTAAACTGAAGGCACGTGAACATATACGTAAGAAGTTGGCAGAAACATCCCAGCGCTGATATTTTGCTGGATTCGTTTTCTCCTCTACTGATCGATATTTCGCCACTACCGATCGTTATTTCTCCTGACAAAGTTTATTCTGTTTATATGTATGTATCTACGTATGTATTCTTGTATTGTAAAGTTATTTTAGTGTTATCTATCCCTTAAGTTGCACCTGCCATGTGTCTTCTCTGCATCACCCTAAGGTTGATTGGTAGAAAATGCCTCAGGCATTAAGTCCGCCTTTGTACGGTATTATTTTTTTTATACTTGTGCATAAAGATTTAATAAATAAATAAATAAAATAAATAAATATATCCACCACATAAATATGTATAGATATATTTATTGAATAATATTTGAATATGTTTGGATGTTAGTTACTCAATCACGCAAAACCGGCTGAATGGATTTGAACGCAATTTGGCACACATATAGTTTATAACCTGGATCAACACACAGGCCTTTATATCCCAGTATTACGTTCCCATGGGCTGATTTCAAAGTCGCGAGAAAAAGCTAGTTGTAAATAAAATAACTTTATAATTTTATTAGGGTTGCACGAGGATAAAGTCTGTCATTGAGCACTACGTTTGAGATTTAATAAGGTAAAATAACCTGTTTGCCCAGTGAACAAAACAATAACACTAAAAATATTATATATTATTTATTAGTCTTATTGACAAATTAAATTTTCTCCGCTTTTAGCACATATTTTATCATTCGATTTACGGTTAGAACTTAATTTAAAGGAACGGTTTTAAGAGCAAACAGCCTTTTAATACTTTTGCTGGAGTACTTCATAACCCAATTTAACTTGCACATTGCATATGACATGAATGAAAGCTTGACTTGGAGAGTTGGCTTCAACTTTAAAGATATTAAAAATTTAGCAGGAAAAATAAAAATAATTCTGAAAAGACCTATAAATATTTTTGTCAATATTTTTAAGATTCCATACCTCGGGAAAAAATGGAACCCTTATAGGATCACTTGTGTGTCTGTCTGTCTGTCACAGCTAATTTGCTCCGAATCTACTCGACCGATTAAATTTAAATTTAGTACACATATGAATTTCTGTGACCCAAACACGGTTTTTCAAACACCCCAAAATGTATGTACATATTTACGTTACACATTAACGTAAATATGTACATAAATTTTGGATATGAGTTTTGGAAATAATTAAAAAATTAAAAAAAAAAATTGGAAACTGTACCGAACACATGAAATGAAAGGATTTTGAATATATTTTTGTATAATTTTAAAATGAATAGTTTTAAAATGATTAGAAAGAAAATAGATGAAAATTTACCATTCCCGCCCCCTATTTGCAAAACTAGGGAGCCCAAAATTTAAAAAAAATACAAAATCGTCGTTTTTCCTTATAGATTACAGGAAATATGAGAAGTCTATAGTTAAAATAACATGGTAAAGCTCTCAATATTGTGCGTACAATACATACATACAGTACATTTGCAGTTGGAATGTATGAGGGAACATGTGTTTCAACTACAATGTTAAGTTTGATCTTGGGATAAATTCATCCAAACTAAAAAATAAGAAGACATGATTTAAAAAACACATAATTATTCCAATGGCAAAAAGCATTGCTTCAAGCCATGTATTTAAGCCACTTTCGGTTTTATCAGCTGGTGTTGCAAATGGCGCACAGAGCATGATAACAGCCTCGCTCCCCATACGAAAGAAACGACCTCCACCCAATAAATAAAAGGGAACCAATTCCTCCATTTTACGACTCCACTCGTCGACGACACGCTAAAAGCCGAAACCCAACAACCACAGACTTAATACAATTAGTCAGAACAAGAAGGTTTGGTCACTAACATTAAGGGTGACCACTCTCGAAGGGAAAAACGGTCGGGTACGAATCATGGCTGAGGGAGGTCGCATTCAATTCAAAACATAGGCCGAAATGCCGAATACCGAAACTATTTCTCAGAGTCCGTTACGAGGAAATCGTCCGGTTTGCGGGTGCGAACGCTACCTAATCTTAACTATTTGTGTGTAAAGTTGAAAGGCTTAATGCTTTTGGTATTCTTTTGGGTTGAAGAGTTCATGAATAAAAGTAGCAACTGTTTTTGTGGAATATAAAGACATTTTAACATGTTTGTGTAGCTGTTATACAATACGCCTACAAGCCTTATGTGATTTTTTGAGGTTGTAATAACTAAATTGAGTTTCTCTTTTAAATAAAGTTATTGGGATAAGCCATAAGTCCGACTGCCCAGTTTCGTAGGCCTAAATGTAGATCGTTTCGTTAATCAATAGAAATGGCGTACCATTGCTTTGCAAATACTCTGAAGGCAAGTTTATCTTCTTTCTTCTCGTAAACACCTTTTTATGTTTTTTAGGGGTCCGTAGTAAACAAGGAACCCTTATAGTTTCGCCATGTCCGTCTGTCTGTCTGTCTGTCTGTCCCCACTGTAGCTCAGAGACGCTTTGTACTAGAAAGCTGTAATTTGGCATAGGTGTACATATTAATCACGCCGACAAAGTAGTAAATTAAAACCTTAAATAAAAACATTTTTAGGTTGCACGTAATGTGGGGATGATATATTTTGTTCTCGTCCATCCCGTGGTGTGGGGTATCGTTAAATAGGCTATTCAAAATATTGAGGGTCTGTGAACACCATTTTTCAATTCAAGGATCCGTTTGCGGAATATTAAGCTTTAAAGTGCTCATTTTTATTAAAGTCAAGTATCCCCGCCCCCCCTGTAAATGGTTGTTTATGGAGATGTGAAATAATTCACGACATCAGTATATATAATGAAATTAAAACGAAAACTATCACAGCTGAGTACAAGTTAACGAGTGATAGTCGACCAACTTAAATTTGCAGTTGGAGAAATTGATCGTGACGTTTATCAAAGTATAGGGTAACATGTTTTTTTAACTACGACGTTAGGTTTGTTTTTGGGATAGATTCATCCAAACATTCACAACTACGGAACCCTTCATTTTGCGTTCAGATCACGCGCTTGGCTGATTTTTTAATATAGTTTGTAGTAAATGATACATAACACGGTATGGAAAGAAGATTTAATAAAAAGATATTGTTTCTCTTTTATATTTTTCTATTTGCCTCTTACTGACTAAAACCCAGCCGTATTCCTTCCGTTGCCTGTGTTGCCAGGGGCCTCGGTGACCCTTTAGTACCTTCCCGCGACCTCGGCAGGCATCGGCTCTAGTGGACCCCTACATTTGTGCTGAAGACATCTCTTTGAGGCGCGCGTGGAATACAACGCGCCGTCGACCCGGGTCTGGTCCTTACCGGACGGTGAGCTACCCATTGCTCACCGTCCGCAAGCTCACGCCTACGGTGGCCGGAAATCCGCCCGGGATTCCCGACGCCCAGAGCGTCTCCTGCGGCGGCTAGGGGCTAGAGGGCGTGAAATCTGCCTTTTCCTCAACCGTGCCGCCTCCTCCTTTGTGAGCATTACTGCTTTGCAGAAGGAGGTAACGGCTGCCCATACCCTCTCGCTCCATACCATGGCCTGACCAGGGCCGGACGCGAGAGATCTCTGCCGCCGATCGCCTCCACGAGGACACGGTGGTGTTTTGCCCAAGCCGGGCAGACCTCCACCGTATGCTCCACCGTGTCCTCGGGGCGATCCACACAGTGGTGACACCCGGGCGTTTCCTCCCGCATTATCCGACACAGGAACCTCCTGAAGCTGCCGTGTCCGGTGAGGCCCTGCGTCAGGCGAAAGATGAGGTCGCCGTGGCGCCTCTCTAGCCACTTCCCAAAGAGGGGACTTATCGTCGCAATCGTGGCGTGCCCAGCACTGGGTTGCAACAACCGTACTCTCCATGTCGCCATGAGATCCCGCTGCAGCTCCGTCCGCTGTGCCGCGATTTTTCGCGGCAGCGGAGTTACGCCCCGGCGTTTCGCCTCCTCGCGCCGCTCCCGTACGTGCGCGAGGACTTTTGCCTCCAGATCCCATGGCGGCAATCCAGCAAGGAGGCTCGTTGCCTCACAGGAGACCGTGCGGTATACCCGGACCATCCGGATGGCCATGACCCTTTAGGCCGCGCTCAACCGGCGGGCTGGCCGCAGCGCCAGAGAATGCGCCCATACAGGAGCCCCAGCGATCTGTGCCGGCGGTATCGACACCTAACGTTACCCCAAAAATCTAATTCATACGATTTATACTCGTAGATCTCGAGAAAACCTCTATGACAGACGGACAAGAAAGTGAGATTATAAAAGTTAAAGATAATTTTATTTTGCAAATATATAGCAGATGATGACAAAAAATATAATAGTTCAGCCATATTTTACTACGCAGGCAAATAATTAAATAATTAAATACAATTTTACAATATTACACAATGAACTAAGTACAAAAATAATATATCTTTAAACACTAGTTTAAAAAATCCGAAGTTTCAAATTTCATTTTGTTCGGAACCTTAAAAGTATCTCTTTGATCTTCTGTCATTAGGTATATAAAACCAGAATGGAATAAAATAATATCACTATTTGTCTTTCGACCTCATTAAAGTAGCCGTCTGAAGGACACAATAGTTGTCTTTCGCGGTCTACTGAAGCCAATAAATAGGAGCTATTGGAAATAAAGTATCTATTAATGACCAGTGGCTAGAGTGTAGTGTAGTGCAGGGAAATTAATTGTTAAGGCGCTAACAAGGGGCAAATGACCAAAATAGGCTTCTCTTAAGAAAAAAAATTGCCAAATCTGTATAGTTTGTGGTAGCGTTAAAAATATATGTTAATTTTGAACATATTTCTCAGAACTCGATTGATATCAAAAAACGTTTTGAAAAAAAATCTCGATACAAACTAACGTTAAACTAACCCTTTACATTGAGTTCCAATCCAAAATATCTGTATTAAATATCAACGTACGTTACGTTAATTTAATAACAAGAACGCCTTATTTGAATGCAGAACTTGGTTGTTTTTTATTTTCGATTATTCAACTCAATTTTAAGTAAATAGATAATTGCTTCATATTTTGCAATAAATTACAAGCGTTTGTCATCGCGCTTCTCTTTCTTTTCTATGCAGTCTGACAGTGACCGTGGTTTAGGTGTTGCCAGCCGTCTTAAGAATATAATAGAATACAATAGAATACTCTTAAGCAAATTGACTATCAGCTTAAATTGTCCGTATATGCAAATCACTAGTCATTATGTGGCAGTTGTATGAAATGGCTATAACACGGCGAATTGACTAATTTAACTGACTCAACATCAATTAGGACCCTAAGCAGACGCTTTCCTTCTAGACAAAGCTGCAGGCGAAGAATTTATGGAACGACGCTGGTTTACCTATTTATGGAACGGCGCTGGTTCACCTATTTATGGAAAGGCGCTGGTTCACCTATTTATAGAATGGCACTGGTTCACCTATTTATGGAACGGCACTGGTTCATCTATTTATGGAATGGCGCTGGTTCACCTATTTATGGAACGGCGCTGGTTCACCTATTTATGGAACGGCACTGGTTCACCTATTTATGGAACGGCGCTGGTTTACCTATTTATGGAACGGTGCTGGTTCATCTATTTATGGAACGGCGCTGGTTCACCAATTTATGGAACGGCACTGGTTCACCTATTTATGGAACGGCACTGGTTCACCTATTTCTCGAACAAATTTATTTTTAAAGGAAATTATTGGAAGTTCTTTCGGAGAATTCGAAATTCAGAAAAGAATAATTAAGACATCAATATTTTGGATTGAATGACATTGAAATTACCAGCCAGCACCCTAATTGCGTAGCAAAATTTAAATCACAATCTGAATGATTTTGAAATATATTGCTAATCCATTGCTTCATATGTTCGAAAAATTCGTCTGCTCAGCAACGTAAATAACGCAATGAATGTTGTTGAACTGTCAAAATGAAACCCATTGCTACTTATAGTGTGTTACGCAACTAACCCGTAGGCATAATGAGTGACGTCGTGTACCTACCTACCACTATCTATAATAAACATTTTGTAAAGTTAATATTGTTTTGAAATCTACTAGTCTATTTATTTATTTACTTAAACTTCTCACACACAATTAGGTACAAAGGCGGACTTAATGCCTTAGGCATTCTCTACCAGTCAACCAAGGGTGGTGAAGAGATAAGGTGGCAGGTGCTCTGAGAGGAAATAATAATAAATAGAATAGGTACAGAAATACATAAATAGGTCACAAACTTATAATACAACTACATACATATTTACTACAATATACATACAAATTCAAGGATAAGCGATACATAATTGAAATGACTCTACGCTATTTGTATTGAAAATAATTCTGCAATTTCCGCTTAAATGCATACCGACTGGTAGCCGTCCTGATATCAAGAGGAAGCGCATTCCAAAGAAGAATGGACTGAATATGAAAGGAAGAATGAACAAAGTCAGAAGTATGAGAAGGACAGAGTAGAAGAAGATTGTTGAGTAGTAGTAGTTTACTTTACTTTAAAATATTCAAAATTATGTTTCTGCAGAGGTTTCAGTTATACATAAACGGAAATGTACATAAGGCAAATTTCATGTATATATTTCATGGATATTTTGCAATACAAACGTACTAACTACACATTTTTGTAAAACATAGCTTTTAACTCTTTGTACATAACATAAGATAATATAACATCACGCCTGTTTTCCCTGAAGGCATAGGCAGAGGTTTACCTACCATTAGTACACCCACATTTCGCCAATTATGTTTAGGCCCCATGTAATAGGGAACGAGCCTATTGCCATCAACCGGGTAATAATCCAGACTCCGGGCTGCTACTGAGAAATTCCTGATGGAAAAACCCAATAAGACGATCTGGGAATCGAATCCAGGACCACATGCTCAACAGTAGCGCTTGCGACCACTAGACCAACGAGGCAGTTTTTTTTTATAAAAACGTGCCTGTTATTTTAGTATAAATTGTGGTGTCTTACGACTTCCATGTGAACAAAGTCGCGGGCTGAAGCTAGTTGAAAATAAATTAAAATGAAACTAAAATTTTAATAAATAGTTGAAGATAAATTAAAATGAAACTAAAATTTTAATAACTAGTTAAAAATAAACTAACATTTTAATAACTAGTTAAAAATAAACTAAAATTTAAATAAATAGTTAAAAATAAATGAATTATAAACTGGATGGACCACCTATGGTGCTTTAAAGATTTCGGAAAAAATCGTACTACCGGGATATTTAGTGTGTGTTTGTTTGTTGCTTGTGGAATCGAACCCAGGGCAACACAGGCAACGGAAGGAATACGGGTAGGTTTTAGTCAGTAGGAGTCTGACACACCCTCCCGCTCCGCCCAGAGCGGGAGATGTTATTTGTTGATTTACGACCCAAAAAAAAACAGAACCTAATGCTCTGTAGTAGCGTTTCTACACAGCCTTTGGTAGCCAGCCAGTACATAAGGCTTTGTACATAAGTAAGTAATAATCTCGTCCATGTATAGAAACTGGAGCCATACCTCAGGGGGGTATACCTCCTATAAAACTATAGGATTAGTCACAGCTCGCGGCTTCGTTTGTGTGTTTGAATCGAATTTGGCGAAACTACGCTGTATAAATAAAACTTTTTATTGCCCTATACAGCGGCGGTCGAAATATATTAGATATTAATACTGGCAACCAAAAACTTTTTAGAATAAATTGGTATGGAAAAAGTAGTCTGTTACTGAACTAGAGTTGCAATCATCGTTCCATTCGTTTGGAACACTTTTATACCTCTGATATTTCCATTTTCTTCTTTTAAACCTCCATCCATATTGTATAGAATTCAATTTTTCTAACTGAACAGACAGCAGTGCTACTGGAGAGTTTGTTGCGCCACTTTTTCTTCCCAGCAAGCACTAGCAAGTGGTTAAGGGCGGCCTTTTGGGGGACTGTCTTATGTAATTTTGACGTTCGAAAATGCTGATTCTCAGCCTAGTTTAAATAAATGATTTTTTATTTTGATTTTATACATAATTTAGGAATTAGCGCAGGCTTATTAATTTCGTAACATTGTTTTTTTTCGATATAGACGTATTAAATCTTAATCTTCAGCCGAATCCCATCTCTTTGCATTGCTACACTTTGGATTAGACCACGTTTCTTACGACCTGAAAAAAATGATGCGAATATGGCTTTGTTGATCATTACACAAATTACACAGAAACATATTTAGGCCATCGACGCATGGCGCATGTCTTTAAAATCTATAAAACCAATCAGAGGCTCTGGCTTGCATAATCCAAATACGTAAAATAAAAAAATAAAACTTAAAATATCGGTTTTTAAACACTTTTCAAAAAATTAGTATGTCGTTAAAACCCGACACGCTCCATCAGGAGTAAATATAAATAGTAGGTAAATAATTATTCCATTTAAATCCCACAACCCACACAAAGATAATCTTTTAATGATAAAAACGTGATAAGTGGAGAAATAATTATTTCCGACGTGAAGTGATCCAGTAATAGGTGTTCAAGCGCCGAATGCGTATGAAATCATAACAATGCCGCAACTCCAATGTTCTCAAGTGGCCAACCATTTCGATTGCTCCATTCACTAAAATTAGATTTCACCGTTCGGAGGTAGCTGGTAGTGTTTCCTCTACAAACAAAGGGCTGTTACGGACGATACGATTAAATAAACATTGCTTTTGTGTCTGTAGTAGCGATATTAAAAGCTAAATGACGTTTTGTGTTGCTTATGTTTATGTAAAGTTTGCTTCGAATTCTATATTCCGACAAAATGTGCGTAGATATAAGTTTCGTTTCAAATTGTGTACAAAAGTTAAAGCTTGATACATTTGAAACACACATGTTTCAGTGTTTTGTTCTAAATTTGTTTCGTAACAGAAACTAGGAATTTGATAGAAATTTCGTGTTTTTTATTATTGCAGGATTTGGTTTCTTTAGCATTTGATCAAACTTCTAAAAATGCTATCTAAATCCAGATAGTAGGTAACCCTGTCACGGGTTATAAAAGTGTAATTAAAAAAAATAGGACACCACAGTTTTGAGCCGTTTGGGGTCGAAACGCTCTCGGGTTATGGGGCCCGAGTGCGCATCTCCTCTTTAAGAAAATTTCTCGCCAATTGATCGACACTTCACGTGACCAGAGGGCTGGCTCATTCTTTTGCCAATGAATTAGCATTGCCATTCAACGTGGCAATGCTGCCAGTCTTCTGGGAACGTTTCCGGATGACAGCGATGCGGACGAATACTTTGACGCCTAAGTGTCCTTTTGTTTTTTGTATTCATTTGTACGAGTATATATAGTTAGTAATTTAATTTAGTGTCTACCTAGTGTAAATAGTTAGTAGCACCAATAAAAAATAGGTATTCTATATTTTTATATATTCATAGTACATAATATATGCTGTTTTTACAGATGAAACCCTGCATGCAACGAAACAGCCATAAAAATATAGTTTATAAAATAAAAGGTTTTAAAACTAATAAGCCATTTGGAAGTCGCACTGCATAGCTGCAAACTAAATTAAGAAGCTGACATCATTTCTAAAAGTCAATATAATCGTAAGTACAGTCACGAGCACTTATATATTGTATACACTTAATACTTTTAAGAGTTATTTTCTCCTAATGTATTGGATCTCTTTTGATTATATTTTAAAACAATAATAATTTTGTAATATATATTCTAATTAGATAATATTTTGGATCCCATGCTATTATGAAATAGGTCATACCTCAATGTTGCAGTCGTTATTTCACGAAAAAATCGCTTTTGTATTTTGCTAAGTGTATACATACTCGTATTAGTGCTCGTACATTTCAATCATTAAAAAACCCATTTTATGAAAACATTTACTTCCTTAAACTCTTAACCGAGGAACAGTCTCAACAATTTCATAAACTAATTTAGATAAAGCTAAAAAAAAATTAAAATGCTTCAACGTGAGAAAGTCCGAGTCAACGAGGTAGTCCGGTTTATTTCAGTTGTTTTATTAACTTTTAATTCATGAAATTGGACTCAAATAAGTTAATGTAATTGCAGTACAGAACGAAAGCTTTCTAGGGCTTATTAAATAACTGTGTCCTTTTAGTGAAGTTATGTTCTTCAAAGCAATAATAAGCATAGGACGGAATAGAAGTTGAAAAAAATTATACCAGTTAGTTCAATATAATATGTCTTTTACAATTCAAGCAGTTCGGTTATGGAATGCCTTGCCCGTGTCGATAAGGCGTGCCCAATCTTTATTCACTTTTAACATTCAGGTAAAAAAAACACTTCCTCTCTCCTTAAACATCACCAATAGATAATATAGTTCCTTGCTTTTGTTTCATGTTTATTATTGTATATGTATGTTATTTATATAGATAATTATATGCTTTATGTATGTAAGTATTTATTGTATATGTAAATGGTACACCACTGACTACCTGCAGTTTTGTCCCTCCTTGTCCTTTTAATCCATCCAAAGGTTGTCTGTAAAAGATCGCTTTAGCGATATTACCGCCCATTGTGTCACCCCTTGTATAATTTCAACATTTATATCTGTAATTTTTCTGGTGTACATAATAAAGAGTATTTCTATTATATTCTATCTGCCTTTTTTTTGGATGGGTATCGTCAAATAACTGGGAGGGTGTGTCAGACTCTTACTGACTAAAACCCACCCGTATTCCTTCCTGTTGCCTGTGTTGCGGGGGCCTCGGTGACCCATAAGTACCTTTCCGCGACCCCGGCCGGCATCATATTCTATCTGCCTAGCCTTTCCCCAACTATGTTAGTATGTGTCGGTTTCCAGTCTAGTAGATGCAGCTTAATACCATTATTTGACATGGTGCGACCGCCTATCTGACCGCCTTGGGTTAGACTGGTTGTCAGACATTTGGCTACCCGTAACGATTGTCAAAGTTCTACGAATGACAACCAGTGCCAACAGCTGAACGTGCTTTCCGAAGCAAGGAGGGGTCTCGATATGTGCTGGATGGTCACCTATCCACGAACTGGCCGCGGCAAGCGTCAGTTTAACCTTCGATCGACCCGTGCGGCTGTTTTTATTTAGCCACGCGTAAAACATTGACAAATATGGTTATATAATTTATACAGATAACTTTCAAGGTATTATGCGAAAAAGAACAGCATCCCTGATGCGAAGGATTTGGGGGAGCACTAATAGTATTTTAAAGATGGTAGTGCATAAGCCTGATTGCCCGCTTCTGTGGCACTGGACCCGTATGCACAGCTGCAGGTCTGGTGCAGCGGGAAGCGGACATAGTTATAGGTTCTTGAATTAGTTTTATTTTAGTTTTGTCTTATTTTAATGAGAAATGTTACTAATATAGTTTATAAGTGTTACTAACAACAGTATGAATCGATTTTTTTTTTTTTCTGATTTTGTATTTTAATTGTTTTCGTTTTTTTTTTTATTCTAATATTTAAAAATATTAATTTGGTGTGTATATAATGAAATAAAAGAAAATAATAATAATGATTATGTATTTTGCGGATGAGGGACCTGGAAATCGAACCTAAGAGGTTCGATTTCCAGGTCCGGCAAGGTGTTATTGAGATTTTCCATCAAAAATTCTTCAGTAGCAGCTCGGAGTCTGGATTGTGCCCGGTTGATGCCAATAGGCTCGCCCCCTTGTACACAGGATTTAACAAAGAATAGCGAATACCCTTCATATTAAAAGAAGTCTTTGGGCAGAAATAATCACTTACTATTGGGTTGGCCATCGACTCGTAATTGCCAACTTATTTTGTAGTTGGTAGAGTAAACAAAAAAACAAACTGGCAGTCATCGGGACTGCCAAAAGAAGTGAAATTTAATACTTTGGAATAACATATGTATACATGCGTATTCATGTACACAGGCCGGTGTGCGTCGCCAGTCTAGCGTAACACGTCACATTAGCATGTCGGTGACGCGGAGCCATAAATTTTACCCCTACCAAAAATCACTGAACACGGCTAAAGAAGTTTTCACTGCAAAAGCAGGCAATCATAGGGGCAGCCAATAGAAGTGAAAAAAATAACTATGCATAGCTACATATATACATTAGCATGTCGGTGACGCGAACCCATAAGGCTTTCACGTACCAAAAATCGCAAGGGATTCATTAAAAAAATTGAAATAAACAATTTCCACTATTGACTTGACAGCTAAACATAAGCTTATCCAGATGTCAATTGTACGAAACTTACGCAACACAGTCTCTTCACACAATTCCAGCCTATATGTATTATACCAAGCTTTCGCAACGTAAGCCGTATTACCAGATTTACTTGTACAGACTCCGTTTCAAACATTGTAAAAGTAGATCGGTTTTCAACTTAGTGTAAATAGTCCTTGAATAACATATGAACCAAACCCAGCTCGTTGTTACGTAGAATTTACAATTTAGTAGACATGGCTGCCGAGAATTACATAACGTTATGTGAGGTATCGTTTAAAATGTTTTAATTGTTAATCTAGTATTTTCTTGGAATTTGGGCACTAGTGAAGTTTACAGGTGGATGGTGAAGGTGTGCTTTTTATTGTTGTTAATTACTCACTGCTTACATTTTAAGCTGTTTTTGGTTTCAGTAATAAAAATAATACAGAAGCAATGCAACACACATTTACAATCGTAACCAAAACATATAATGAGGTGGCCAAACAAAATGGACAAAACTCTAATAAAATCATATTTCATCGATACGAAAATAGAAACAAATAATAAGACTGTCTAGAGAAACAAATAAGAGAAATTTTCATTAATTTCTATCCAAAATTGAGCATACACCTATCTGAGCAGAGAATATCAGATCAAAAAACCGGCCAAGTGGGTGTCGGACCACGCACAATGAAGGGTTACGTAGTTGAGAAGTTGGGATGAATTTATCCCAAAAACAAACTTAACATTATAGTTTTTTTAACTACAATGTTAAGTTTGTTTTTGGGACACATGTTCACATGTTCTTCCATACATCGATATATGCCACGGTTAATTCTCCAACTGCAAATTTAAGTTGGTCGGCTATTACCCGTTAACTTGTAAAGCCCACATAGCTGTGATAGTTTTCCTTTTAATTTCATTATATGTATGTGTGTTCATTATATGTATATGTATGGATGTTTCATTATATGTGAATTTTTTCAATTTCTTGAATAGCATTGATGTTGGAGCCTTGACCACCATTATAAATACAGAACATGATACCTTAAACGTGAAAATAAGCTGGGAAAGATGTCAAGAACTAGAGGAAACATTCTCACATAGCCGTTCATCAGGATTACTTTGTAGGAATGCATCAGTCAGTGTATCAGTGTTGTGCCGTTAGGTTGAGGGAAAGGCAAGTTTCGCGCCCTCTCGCCCCTAGCCGCTGCAGGAGACGCCCTGGGCGTCTCGGGAATCTCGGGCGGATTTCCAGCCACCGTAGGCGCGGGCTTGCGGACGGTGAGCAATGGGTAGCTCACCATCCGGTAAGGACCAGGCCCGGGTCGACGGCGCGTCGTATTCCACGCGCGCCTCAAAGAGATGTCGTCAGCACAAAAGTAGGGGTCCACTAGGGCCGATGCCTGCCGGGGTCGCGGGAAGGTACTTATGGGTCACCGAGGCCCCTGGCAACACAGGCAACGGGAAGGAATACGGGTGGGTTTTAGTCAGTGAGAGTCTGACACACCCTCCCGCTCCGCCCAGAGCGGGAGAAGTTATTTGATGATTTCCCACCCAAAAAAAAAAAAGGTGTGCTTTATATGCAGGAACGCAGGCGTAATTACTAAAAACAAAAAACATCGCAAGCAATGGGAAACTGCTACTGAAGGCTGCGGGTGTTGACTTCAGGACGAGTTGCTCCTCACACGGATAACTGTTCGTTGTTTGCTCCCGCGTCACCAGTCCGGACTCTCTTTATATTTTGGTCTCACACACAGGGAAGTTTTATAATTATTTTAGTATATTGTGGTGTCTTGCGAATTCCACGCGAACGAAGTTGTGGGCAGAAGCTAGTATTAAATAAGTACTGTAAATTTTCAAAAAGCGAGTGACTTATAACCTAACGAGTTTATGAGGAAAGATTGCACGAATAATAAAAAAAAATCAACGACGACCGTCGAAGAATTTAAATCCAGAAATAAAATCCAGCTGGGAATAGAATCTCCGATATAATAAGTAGGTCAATGCTACTCAGAGTTCTTAAGGGGTAGGTCAATCAAGCTCGACTTTTAATTTGAATCTCTAGTAGTCTACAACTTTTAAGTCAGTTAAGAGGCAGCACTGTTGGAAAAACATTGGGAAGTTAATCTGCATAAAAAATGAAGAGACAGCCCTTAAGTTTGCTGCCCGAATTTGTGGGGTTTTAATCCGCTTTGTCGATAAATGTTACAAAGTTCTGTTAAGTTCTTTAACACTACACCCCCGCAATCTGATCAAGACTCTTTTCAGAAAACTACTTTCATTTGAAGCCAAAATATTTATTTTGGCTGTTGTTTTTGACTGACCAATAACGAATCACCTACTATGGCTGACTGACTGACTTAAACATATCTGACGAAATGTGGGTGTACTACAGGTACACCTCTGCCCAACCCTTCGGGGAAACAAGGCGTGATGTTATCTATGTTTTATACGTATGTGTACTAAATAAAAACAGGCAATTATTCAAATTGCTACGGCGTAGGTGATGTGATTACAATCATTGCTACGACTGCTACGCTATCGTAGCAAATTACCGCGTAATTTTTCTTGAACTTTGCTGTGTATCAGACTAGCTAAATGTATTTTCTTTTAAATGTAATGAGATCATACATAGCATAGCATAGCATAATATAACATCACGCCTTGTTTCCCCGTTGGGTTGGGCAGGTTAATGTGACCAAGAAAATAAATACAAAAAAACCGGCCAAGTGCGTGTCGGACCACGGGTAAAGTGTTCCGTGGTTGGGATAAAGCTATCCGAAAAACAAATTGTTGTTGAAAAACTTGTTCTCCCATACATCGTTATACTCCAACTGCAGATTTATGTTGGTCAACTATTACTCATTAACTTAAAAAGCCTACTTAGCTGTGATAGTTTTTCTTTTAATTTTATTATATGTACTACTGCTATGAATTTTTTCACATTTCCATAAGCAACCATTTAGCTGGCAGGAGGGTGGGTACACTTGACTCTAACAAAAATTAACACTTTAATGCTTAATATTACGCAAGCGGATCCTTGAATTGAAAATTGGTGTTCTCAGACCCACAATATTCCTGAATAGCCTGTCCCCACACCATGGGCTTGACGAGAAAAAAAATATTACGTGTAAGGACGGAACCCTATAAAACTTTTTTCCGAGATTTCATTTTAGCACTTTATCGGCGTGATTATGTATACCTATGCAAATTACAGCTTTCTAGTACTAAGCGTCTCTGAGCTACAGCAGGGACGAACAGACAGACAGACAGGCAGACGGACATGGCGAAACAATAAGGGTTCCTTGTTTACTACGGAACCCTAAAAGGTACCTATATGTTTTTAGGCCGAGAATGTAATTACTAAAAAAATGATTTGTTTTAAAATCTATCAACGAAACAGAGTTAGCGTGAAAAAAGGAAAATATTGGAATTTGACGGTGTGACAAATTCTTCTTGGTCTCCCAGGAATTAGACACTCTCTGTTCCGTCACTCAAGAATTGGGCGTTAGAAGATTGGGATTTTTCACGAAACTTTACTTTATTTACATCTATTTGATCTACAAAAATGTTTACCTATAGTTATTTTTAAATTTAGGGCATTCAATAATTTGAGCTGCCTCGATAGTTTAGTGGCCGCAAGCGCTACTGCTGAGCACGAGGTCCTGGGTTCGATTTCTGGGTCGGGATTTGTGCCCACTTGATGGCAATACGCTCATCCCCTATTACATGGAACTTAAACATAACTGGCGAAATGTGGATGCACTATAGGTGCACTTCTGCCTAACTGTTCGGGGAACACAGCCGTAATGTTATCTGTAATAAAATGGTGAACTGACTGGGTGATATATTAACCCAAACCGCTGAACCTAGAGACTTGAAATTTTGCACATTTATATAGACAGTGTCGACACCCAATAAGGAAAGATTTTTGGAAAAAATTGGGATGATGGTTTGTATGATCTTCAAATTTTGTGTTTTCGGTGACGATTGAAAATATAAGTGTCTCGGCATTTACGATAATTTCACCCCGAAGGGGTGAAAAGGGGGATGAAGTTGTGTATGGAAAGTCCTTCATTTTCGAAGTAAATATCATAAAATGTATTATTTAGGCTTATGGTTGGAATCTAACGCAACGTATACGCAACCAGTGTTGTTGGAATTTCAACTCTTAAGGAGATGAAAAGGGGAATTTCGTTTGTATGAAAAATCTTATTTCATGAGTTATTAAACTTGAAACTTATATTAGAATACGTTCATAAATAAACAACAAAGTTTGTCTTAATTCGTTTTTCAAAACTACCCGGGTCTCAAAAGGATTTTAGGGAGAGTTAAAGTTTGTATGGAAGAATCTTAATACGTGTTTCGATTAAACGCGAAACTCGGTACTGATAAATTTGACAGAAAAATAAGAATTACGAGTATAGTACGGGGTTTTTCGAGAATCGACCCCTAACGAGGCAACTAAGTTTTTAGGGGAGAATTTTACTGCGTGCCTTGAATAACTCAAAAGTTGGTACATAAAAAAAATAGCACACAATTTCTTGGTCTACAAATAGACTCAGACACGACATGGAGGACACGTCATATTGAACAAGTATGTACAACGAGAGAGATATGTTAAGATATTCATTATGCTATCTAGGTACATCCTTCGTAAAGTTGTAAACTAAAATGCACTACTATCTGCTTACCACGCTTACGTTGGTTCCACACTAAGATATGGTATAATGTTTTGGGGGAATGCTGCTGAGAGAGAAACTGTTTTCAAAGCCTAAAAGAAATGTATCCGGACCATATGTGCATTAAAACCTACAGATAGGTACATGTAAATCTGTAAATATTAACATTCCCATCACTATGTATCTATGAACTAGCATTAGACATCAATACGCCTGCCGGGGTCGCGGAAAGGTACTAAAGGGTCACCAAGGCCCCTGGCAACACAGGCAACAGAAAGGAATACGGGTGGGTTTTAGTCAGTAAGAGTCTGACACACCCTCCCGCTCCGCCCAGAGTGGGAGCAGTTATTTGATGATTTCCCATCCAAAAAAAAAAGACATCAATACGCTTCTATATGTATGTATGTACATATAAGGCCCAGCTATTTACTAGTTACTGCACAAGCGTCTAAATAGTCGAGTTGAGGCCAACTACACCAAGGCGGCACTGAGCAACATGCGAGTGCAGTACAACGACGCGTGGCGCGCGATGTTTCGATTGCCCCGGTGGTGCAGCGCGAGCGCCATGTTCGCCGCGGGCCGCGCGCCCTGCTGGCAGGCGCTGCTGAGGGGTTGGTCGGCCGCCACACTTACCGCCATTCAACGATCGGCCAATTATTTGGTGGCCACGGTACGAGAATGGAACCACAGCCCCCTACATATAAGGTTTCAGTCCTACCACACGCCGATTACCTAATTCGCTGCTCCATTGACAGCGATTTGGATATTGTATTACATTTCTTACGTTATCTATGTATGAATTTATTGAAAGCTGTGTGTGGATTTATATGTGTATTTTTATATCTGGAAATAAAGATGTTCATTTAATTTCATATTATTTACGATTGACCGGAGGGCCAGTCGTAAGGCACGTTAAAAAAAATTTGAGTAATAGTACTACTAAATATTAAAAAGTTTAGACTAGATATTAAAATAGAGAGTTCCTGGCTTCCAGTTCGAGTATACGGGACGCTTGAACGGCAGGATGCAGGATCGGCTTGCAGCAGCCGGACAGGATCGGTAGGTTGTTGTGAGACTGGATCGGCAGGCAGCAGTGGGACAAGGCTGGCATACGAGGCGGAGCACGAAGCTGAAGCTGTTATTTCACACGCCGTAGTTGATCTCGTAGCCGCAGTTGATCGGCAACTCTGTCCCAAGGAGTAAAACGTTTTAAGAGGTTTTGTTTTAAGGTAATTTAGTGGTATTTTTGTGTGTAATTGGTGTGATTTGTTTCACACTAGGAAAAGCTTGTGTTGGTGTCTAACGCCACGTTGATAGATTGCCCTAGTAATGGAAGGGCTCTCCGTCCTGGAGGGGACTAGTAAGAAGGTGGCGTTGTCTAAATCTCGCCGATACGACGGATAGCGGAGGCGCCCTACAGCACCTCACGCTCCACGGGACGAGTGTCTGAATCTCCCATGACACACAGTAGTGGTCGGCTATGGCGTCTCAAGCCGCGCGACTATAACGCCTTCGGTCTTAGAAATCTCCCAAAGGCGTAAGTGAGAGGGTCGGAGGTTATGGAGAGTGAATCACAAATCACACACTATGAGTTTCTTTAAATGATTATATTTTTACACTTTACAATAATACGTTAGGTATTAGTTTTAGACTGAAGCAGATTGAACAAGACAGGAAAGCTGACCAAGACTAAATCGACTGACAGAACTGAACCAGAGTAGACTTAACAGAACTAAACAGAATTGAACCGATAAAGAAGTGAACAGACTGAACTAGACTGAACCCTTGTCAGGTCCGATGACCACACCACCATATAGATTCTGGCAAAAGTTCTAGAAGTTTCTGTGAAACATTATTCAAATTACTAGTTTGAATGCTTGCCAGGATCAATAAAAACGGTTTACATGAGTGCATAGCTTAAATTAAGTCTGGAACTAGCTTTATCATGGCCGCTATGCATACAGAAATAAAAACTTAGACAGATATGACAATTTATGATGAAAAATGTCAATGAATAAAAATATTCTAAGATTTTACAACAAGAGAAAATTAAAAATATAAAATACAGTTTTCAATGTGGTGTTGCTTTTCAGCTGTGGTGTTCAAACATATGTAAGAAAGTTATAGGCTTCATGTTTGAAGCAAGGAAACAGTATAGAGATTATAACAAAAGTAAATTTATATGTAGCAAAATACCAAAGGCTTAACGGATCTGGATGAAATTTGGCACAAAAATTGTTCATAAAATAAAAAATAACTCAAAAATATAATATAAATTCAGACAATTTTTTTTCCATATTTTATTAGTTATTTATCTTAAAATGACATTAATTATATTAAAATTAAGTTAGTAATGACGCGATTAATTAATGCGTTAGGTAACATAAAATTTAAATAAATAGTTCAAAATAAAAAAAAATATATATTATAACCTGGATTACCACAAAGGGTACTTTAATCCCGTTAGTATGATTTTTTCCAACATCTACGCGAAACCGCGAGTAAAAGCTAGTGTTAAATAATTTTAACGAATTCGAGTTTAATCTGTCGTCTAGCTGTATTTAAATCGGTAGGGACTAAACTCTTATTAAATTATTTTATTGCCCTTCTTAAAAATAAATCTAACCTGTAAAATTCCAACAACCTCTCAAGAAGCCACTGGAAATAAAGTCTTCATTAAAAACTTATTTAAAACGCCGCTTTGCGAACTGCATAATCTATTTATTGATTCAAAGGCAATTTGAATCTACGAACGTAAGGTAGATATCGGAAAACGTCTACTATAAGAGGTTTAAGATGCAGTTTCCCAAGAATTTTATGCAAAATTGCCGTTTTATAAACGATTGCCCAGTTTTCAATGCATCGCTTTCTGTGAGGTAACCAGCATAGAGGGAACTATGACTTTCTAATTTCTTTCATAACTGCCTTTTTTATCTTAACGTTATGTTTTTGTAACGGAGCGGGTGGGTTTTAGCAAGATTATACTGGAATAATGTTTGCGGGCTGGTTTTAAAGGTAATTTATATCATTTGGAGCGATTTTTATTGAAAATATGGCCACGTATTATTAAGTGGTTCTCCTCTCCAGAACCTTGAGTTGGATCCTGATACCAATCGCGTTTTTCATTAATATAAAAGTTGAAGTGTTTATAATAACATTACATAAACATAACATCACGCCTTATTTCCCCAAAGGGTTGGGCAAAGGTGTACCTGCAATACACCCACATTTCGCCAGTTATGTTTAAGTCCCATGTAATACGGGGCGAGCCTATTGCCATCAACCGGGCACAAATCCAGACTCCGGGCTGCTACTGAGAAATTCGGAAATATGGTTGAGGGAAAGGCATGTTTCGCGCCCTCTCGCCCCTAGCCGCCGCAGGAGACGCCCTGGGCGTCGGCAATCCCGGGCGGATTTCCGGCCACCGTAGGCGCGGGCTTGCGGACGGTGAGCAATGGGTAGCTCACCGTCCGGTAAGGACCAGGCCCGGGTCGACGGCGCGTTGTATTCCACGCGCGCCTCAAAGAGATGTCGTCAGCACAAATGTAGTCCACTAGGGCCGATGCCTGCCGGGGTCGCGGAAAGGTACTTATGGGTCACCGAGGCCCCCGCAACATAGGCAACGGAAGGAATACGGGTGGGTTTTAGTCAGTAAGAGTCTGACATGCCCTCCCGCTCCGCCCAGAGCGGGAGAAGTTATTTGATGACTTCCCATCAAAAAAAAAAAAAAACCTATGTAGTATGTGGAGGAAAAAATAATGCATTTTTTAATCATTCATTTATGAACATCAAGGTCTGCCCAATCTAAAGTTCAAAAACCAAAGAATGTGTGAATGGAGTACACAAAGAGTTTCGAGCTGGACGCTGCTCAAGCACGACTTTAATATTTCTACTAACTGCGTTATTGCGACACATAGCTCGAAGCAATACACATCATATTGGAAACGCCTGGAATTTCTTAATGCACTACACATAAAATTCTAAAAGTCTCAATCTTTATACATTTTAAGATAACTTCAAGAGATATTTTCCTGTAATTCTTGCATGTTCTTGGCTTAGTGCCAGGATCTCTTTTCGACTCACATTTAGAGTGGCTGTCTACCAAAACGGAGACGAGCGGAACGAAAGGAGATGAAGGTACTGTACATATAAAATCAAACAGAATTCTACATTTTCGAGTCTTTTATTTTATTTTATTTTGATACTGACCGATTTTCAACACTTTAAAGACTGATTTACACGGTGCAATTTAATTGGCTTTCCATAAGTTGAAACAACAATTAAAATTGCATCGACTATAGAGTCTTTTGATGGAAGTCATTTTAGTTTGTTGCTTTAAGTTCTAATTGTAGGCGCCACAGGCAAAAAACTTGCATCGTGTAAATGAGGCTTTACAAAGGTTATTACTGTCTATCTAATATCGACCCTTCTGACGCAGACACTTTTTTTTGCTGTATTTCAAATATGACAATTAATTGTAAACACGCTTAAATATAGGTCTAAATAAAATAAACCCAAATCTTTTCAGCGATTTCTTAAGTGACAAGACAAAATAAATAAGTTGTGTTATTACAACAGCTTGGATTTGCTTTGTTATCCGAAGACGATCGCCAAATAATAATAGAGCGTTGTTATTTTTTTGCCTCGTATTTCATTTATTTAACGTTAGAGTTTATTTAAATCTAGTATGTTTTAGAAATTAATTTAATTTAATAAATAATATCAGTGGCCTTAGCTTTGGTAACAATCGTTTTTTTTTTTCAGGCAATCAACAGATATTCACGGTATTCAATACCCTTTCCATCTAACTTCATATTTAGTCAAACGACGAGAAATTAGTTCGGCGACCTTAATCTGAAGTCACTCCAACTTTAACTGCCCCATTTACAAGCCACTTTAATGAGAACACAAATCGAACCAATTGCTAGCTAGTACGAAAAATATAATTCTCTTTATTAACGTCGGTCCCGATAACACGAGATTTTAAATTGCATTTCCTCGATGATATACGACGTTTCTTAGTGCAATGTAGTAACAATTCTTTTCAGCAACAAAGGGCCAAGAAAATGGAACGCTTATTTAACGTCGACCGCCGCCGTCCAAACCACTGGTCAGATACAGTTTGGTTTTAAATGACTTTTAGAAGAATGTAGTTGTGTTTCGTTCTGTATTTGTTATGTGCAATTGCCAGTTGTAATCTGTCTTTTGGATTCCCGTAAAGAATAACGTTGTTACCTGTATTTTGTTGTGAGGTCTTTTTTGGAATTTGAGCGCCCGGAAAATGTTTCGCTTGCTTTCCTAATGAGGTATGGATTGGGCAAGTTTTTCGTTGATTTTACAAAGTGTGACTCGTAACAATTACTTTTCAATAAATATTCAGTGTACAGTTTTGACTTTATACTATTTTATTATATATATAGACATAGATTATTATATAATTAATTGATTAATAATAAATTATTATAATTAATTTACATTGAGTACCGAAATGAAACTCCATGGACACTCTTTTAAATTACATTGTTACAATATTAGATACATCTTTAATGTTGAATTTATAATGTTGAAATTAATATGTGAGAAGGATATAAAAAAGACGTACACGTTAAAAGCGTCCAGGGTACAGCAAATAGAATAAAAAAAGAATCCGTGGCAGTTAAGAAATTACCCCGTTGCGCCCGTTCACGAACATGACGCAGTTTTGAAGGTAGTTAAATTATCCAACACACGCTTCGCCATCAGCGAGACATCCGAGTGAGCGAGACATACTCTCAGCCGCCAGGGCATATTCAAGTCAATGAAAGACATATTACTCGATAAATGGTAGCTCTGTAGTACATAGTACTCACACCTGTGCTATGCAATTGTAATATAATACAAAAGAGATTGAGTTTATACAATGCAAAGATAGTCGTACAATCTTCTGCAGCTCGGATAGTATTTTCAAATGTTAATCAATTAGTTGTTGTTCTCTCCCCGCAAGTAGTCAAAGTCAGACAAGATCCGAGAGACCCTAGACTATTTCTGTCGTGTATCTGACATGTATTTGTCTACATATAAATGTGCCTATATCTGGGTGTATTCATGTCTGGGTCAATATTTGTAAGAATAGCGAGTATATTAGATACGTGTCATAGAGAAAGGCTAGGAATAATAAATATTTAGTCAGATCCTGCAGGATTTAAATGTACGTATATTAAGTATTTATCTTGATATATAAAGGTTCTGTCAATTGCGTTGGTGGATCTCCGGTTCTATGTTTATCTTGGAAAGCTTTTCAGTGATAACGCTTCATGTGATGTCAACAACAAATAATGTATATACTGTAGGCCTCCTCTCTTCGAGAGGTTGTGGGCTGTAATCTACCACGCGAGACCAGTGCGGGTTGGTAGATGTCACAAGTCTCGAATTTTTGGTTCTAAGACATGCCGGTTTCCTCACGATGTTTTCCTTTATGGTTTTGAGAGCAGAGGTGATAAAATTATTTACACAAACACGACCTACAACTCGTAAGTCGCGCCATTAGCATTGGGCCACCACTGCTCTATACTATAGCGTAAATAGAATAAATTTGATTTCCAGATTTACAATTCACACAAAGGCGATAGGTTAGTTCTATGGCAATATTGTTTTTTTTTATTATTTATTACATTGATTATTACCTCCGGCACCCAAGCTAAGATTAAACTTGTGTTATGGGTGCCAGGGCTCTCTCTATTAATACATTTTTCCAATTTAGACAAACTAGTACGGAGTTGCGTTCCGTTAGTAGCTATCGTTTGAGTAAAAAAGGAAAATAAAGTTTTTAAACTCAATTTAAATATAGAATAATTATTATCGACTACTAACGTCAACAAAAATTTCATGCTGTTGATGCTACAACAGTGGCTTTTTCTTTTGAGAGCTTGTTTGTACCGTATAGTTTTGTAATATAGAACACAACCATGAAGAAACCTTTACTTAATTTTAATATCAAACTGGCTGCTGCCGTGCCTTCGCCCGCGCGGCTTTTTCTAAAATAAGCCTAAGTTACTCCTTACAACATCATCTATCTGTCAGTGAAATTTCAATCAAAATTGATCCAATCGTTTCGGAGATTAGCCGAAACTAACAAACAGACAGACAAAAGTTCAATTTTTTTTTATTTTCATATACGTATCGTATATGAAAATAACAAATTTTCATATATGTACTTTCATATGCATTTAGTAAAAGCTATTATTTTGTCATTACGAACAGGCACTTCAATTTTATTTATTTTTATAGAAGTTTAACTTTATATAGAGGTATCTAATTGTTTGTATGTTTGTAAAAGGTAATCTCTGGAATGTCTGATCTGATGACAAAACTTCTTTCCCTGATAGAAAGCTTCACTTTTACCGACAAACAAAGGATTTATTTTATCCAAGAAAAATGCACTGTTCCCATGGAAATCTTGCGTGTGAAACCGCGGTAAGCAACAACTCATTTAGATAGTAATTCGTAATATCCTAGATAGTAATTCGAATTGTCCGTGTGTTGCCGGACGTAAAGAATAGTACCATCCCATTTCTTCCCGTGAGTGTCGTAAAAGGCGACTAAGGGACTAAAGAATGGGCAGCAGCGTTCTCTATGCATATTAACACCATACTGCGGTCGCCAACCCGCCTGCCAAGCGTGGCGATTATGGCAACCCCATTTTGGGGGAGGCCTATGTCCAGCAGTGGACGTCTTTCGGCTGAAATGATGATAATGAATATCCTAGATATTCAGCAACAAAGATCTTTCCACAAGGGTTTCTATTCCACACCGACATTCCATAAATACATACGTCGGCTCGTCATGCCGCAAGAGTCATCATCTGAATAGCCTTTTCCAAACAATGTGGGGTAGGCTAACAGTCAAACCAGATACAGCTGAATACCAGTATTTTTTTTCCATGGAGCGACGTCTACCTAGGACAAGTTATCCAGCTCGGTAGACACAACTTTGAGAAAGAAACCGACAGGAGGATCCGATTGGGTTGGGCAGCGTTTGGAAAACTTCGTCAAGTCTTCTCGTCGCCAATCCCGCAGTGTTTGAAGACTAAGGTCTTTAACCAGTGCGTCCTGCCCGTTATGACATACGGTGCTGAAACGTGGACACTGACAGTAGGTGGTCTACAAATTCAAGTTCGCTCAGCGCGCCATGGAGCGGGCTATGCTTGGAGTTTCTTTGAAGGATAAGATCAGAAATGAAGTTATCCGGAAGAGAACCGGAGTTACCGACATAGCCTGCAGAGTTAGCAAGCTGAAGTGGCAGTGGGCTGGTCATATTTGTCGAAGGACCAATGGCCGGTGGAGCAGACGAGTCCTAGAGTGGAGACTGCGAACGGCAAGCGTAGTGTGGGACGCCCCCCAGCTAGATGGACCAGCGACCTTAAAAAGGTGGCTGGGACAGACTGGATGCAGAAGGCGGAAGTCAGGGTGTTGTGGCGCAGCCTGGGAGAGGCCTATGTCCAGCAGTGGACTGTTATAGGCTGAGTTGATTGATTGATTGACATGGAGCGACTACCTATCTGACCTTCACAACTCAGTTACTGGGTAACACGATACCCCTTGGTAAGACTGGTTGTCAGACTTTCGAGCTAAAACTGACGACCCGCAACTATTGTCAAAGATCTACGAATCACAGCTGAGGCCATGCTTGACATGCTTTCCGAGGGATGGAGGGGTCTCGGTATGTAAAGTGCCTTAACCTGATCGATCGACCCATGCGGCTATTATTACTTAGCCACGAGCCCCGCAAAAGTGTATTATGGAATTAATTTCAACTTCAATACCTCTACTAAACCAGGGTTTCCCCCATCGGATTCGTAGAAAGTTTGTAATTACATCTTTTCCATTAGCGGGCCGTGTTGGGGCCAGGATCACGAGATGTATGAGTGTAACTTATTTAGAATGAGCTCTGGTTTGTTCACTAATTACTCGTCGTGAATACGGTTCAATGGGAATTATGTAGGTATGAGGAAATTAAGGTGCCTATTGTGAAAAGTAATTATTAGGGCAAATTTGAAAAGTTTTGATATTAAGTGCTCTTGGTTTTGTTTGTTTTATTATAGATATTTTAATTACATTTGTGCGTCTAAGGAAAGGCAGCAGCATTTTCTTTTTACCCGACTGCCTCAGAAGGAAGGTAATGTTTTGAGAGTATGTATGTATGTCTATTTCTTTGGCACGATCTGTAGCCTAAACGGCTTGATGGATTTTAAGGTATTGTTAGATTCGTCTTGATTGTGGGAGTAACATAGGCTATACAATATTTATATATTGCATCTGCAAATACAAAAGTAAGGAGTCGGAAGGTGTTTTTTAAAATAAATTACAAGAATATTGGTATCGAATAAACACTATTAGCTCAGTTCGCCGTCCGAGGCATGTTCTTTACCGACCCCGATGACCTCATTACTCACCTCCAGGAAAGCCAGAGGCCACGAGTACAGTGCACAAACACAAACGGATATTCCAACCTCGCCACCGAGGTCACTCGCGAAGACCCCGACGTATTCTTCCCCCCCGACCCTTGCTCGACGAAGTGCCAGCCCGCGCCGTAGCTGAGCCCGTAGCTTTAAATTCCCCTGATAATAATAATTATCCAGTTCTGATCCAGCCTGACCCATCTTGATGCCCTCCCACTAGCGACGCCCTAAGCCGAGGTTCGTACCCCACAAGGGGTGCCCTTAGCGTGGAGTCGCTTAGTTATGTAAGAATTTCACCCATGGCTGGAGGCTTTGAGTTAGCTTAAAGCAGCCACAGAATAGTCCGGTTAAGTAGTCACAACCTCTCAAAGACATTTACGAAATGCCATACATAAAATAATAAAAAAATATCGATAAAAAATTGGAGTTGACTCATTACTAGCTGTAATAAGTCAATTTCAAATGTATGTACGTATAAAGCAAATTAATTATTATTATCTTGAAATAAAGCAAATTATTCAAACAAAAACCGGTGTGCGTGACGGACCACGCACAATGAAGGGTTCCGTAGTTGGGATTACTCGGGACGAATTTATTCCAAAAACAAACTTAACATTGTAGTTATAAAACCTGTTCTCCCATACATCGATATATGCCACGGTCAATTCGGTCTTAAAAAAGCAAATAACATCCCGGGAGCTACGTGGAAAATAATCAAATGAATCACACACAGTAATTAAAAAGGCACTCTCTTAATGGCCTGCTACAATCTTCTGTCGTGCCTATCGTATCTGTTAAGGCGCTGACAAGACCCAATTGACCTAAATAGGCTTCTCTTAAGAAAAAAAATTGCCAAATCTGTATAGTTTGTGGTAGTGGAAAAAATATGTTAATTTTGAACATATTTCCCAGAACTTGGTTGTTATCAAAACACGTTTTGAAAAAAAGTCTCGATACAAACTAATGTTAAACTAACCTCTTACCTCAAGATCTAATCCAAAATATCTGTATTAAATATCAACATACGTTACTTATTTAATTAATAACAAGAACGTCTTATTTGAATGCAGAACTTGGTTGTTTTTTATTTTCAATTACTCAACTCAATTTTGAGTAAATAGATAATTGCTTCATATTTTGCAATAAATTACAAGCGTTGTGTCATCGCGCTTCTCTTTCTTTTCTATACAATCTGACAGTGACCGCGGTTTAGGTGTTGTCAGCGTCTTAATAATACCAATATATTTTTTGTTAACGTTGGGTCAAACCTTGCATCAAAATTTTTTACTGTCACACCGTCCGTTTATTCATCTTCTAGGAAGAAGATGAATAAACGTACGGTGAACTGCTGATGAGGACATCACCAATTGACTCTTTGGTTATTCCACTGGTTGATGAGGCACTTGTAATAAGCACTATTCATAGACTACGTAGTGATTGTGCATTTGGGTGGGACAACATCCCAGCAAATATAATACAACAATCTAGCTGCATTCTGGCTCCTTCCATTGCCCATATTTGTAACTGTGCCATCAATTCGGGTGTTTTCCCAAAGCTTTCAAGCATGTTATTGTTCATCCAGTGTACAAAGGCAAAACAAAAA
Source organism: Atethmia centrago (assembly GCA_905333075.3). Lineage (NCBI taxonomy): Eukaryota > Metazoa > Arthropoda > Insecta > Lepidoptera > Noctuidae > Atethmia > Atethmia centrago. Next base: position 20,367,034 of record HG995373.1, on the reverse strand, counting down.
AAAGCAAAAGGATGACGTTTCCAATTATCGGCCAATTTCAGTCCTTAGCTCCTTATCTAAAATACTTGAACGAATCCTCAACACCAATCTGACAAAATGTCTGTGTAAAAATAATTAAATTGCTCGAAATCAATACGGATTTCGGTCAGGAATTTCCACAGAAGATGGTGTCTCTGATTTCTCCAATACCGCCATAAATGTTTTTAATTTAAACCTTTATGGTGTTCCAAAGACTGCCTCCATCAGCACCACTAGTTCACTAAAAGTGTTGGTTACCTATAAGCATTTCCTTTGCTTCTTCGAGGAAGTCTACGTATAAAATAACGAAAATATTTACTGATGATGATTTATGTAGTCAGGGAAAATAATTGTCAAGCAAATCAGTCAGGGAAATGAATTATTACGCAAATTAATACTCTACGTCAATTTACCGTGTTATAGCAATTTCATACAATTGTCATAGAATGACAGCTGTGATTTGAATATACGGACAATCTTAGTTGATAGTCACTTTGCTTAGCAATTAATTTCCCAGAGTCAGTCACATCAAAAAGTAGACTCCAGCAACAATAAATTAAATAGAATATAATGTAGCAACCTAATTTCGAATCTAATCAATTTCACGTAACTTTGAAACAAAATACAAACTTTTGCAATATCATTAAAGTTGGGGCCATTAACTGAGTTGTAATTAACAAATAATACAATCATGATATCTGTAATACAAACAAAGTTTACTTTATGTACTTTTGCGCGGGTTACTTTTACCATTGAAGCCTAATAAATACATTGGAAAAAAGAATTACCTACACCAATTAAATAATTTGGCATTCACTTAAAAATACTGTTAATAATGTTTTCAGTCTAACGGTTTTACTCACGTATTTATTTTGGATTGACCGGCGGCACCCTAATTGTGTAACATACTTTAATCACAATCTGAATGATTTTGAGGGGTATTGCTAATGCATCGCTTCATACGTTTGATAAATTTGTCTAACAACGGAATAAATGTTGTTGAACTGTCAAAATGAAAGTCATTGCTACTGTACGAGTAAGTGTATTACCCCGCTGATTGGTTTCGATCTCAATCCGAGAACATCACGTGGCGAAATCGCGAAGTTCATTTCAGTCGGACAAAACTAAAAAAATAATAGGTATTTAATTAAAATGGGCGGTAATGGCTGATCTTTGCGTTATGTTCGTGAACGGGTGCTGCTTGTAGTGACTGGTCGTCTTGCTGACCATTGTTTTATTATTGTCATTATAAATTAACTGTTTATTTATTTACCTTCGATGGTGCCAGTTTATCATTTCTCACTACGAGTTACAGCTAAAGCCATATGTAAGCGGGCACGCCCATAAAGGGCCTGGGGCTTTTGCTATGTAGGTATTAAGTTCAGTTTGCAATTCAGCGAGGAAATGCCGCCAGCATCCTCGGTACAATGCCTCGAGGGCCTTTTTTAAGCTTAACTTAGTTTTAATTTAATTTAGTTAATGTTAATAATCATCTTGTAATTTGGTTATGTAAATAAATATAATTGATAAGTTCAGTTTACGTTTTTATGTTGTAATTTTTATTTCTGCTCGAGTACAGTTTTCATTGTTTTGTTGGTATATTGGCGTGTGCTAGCTAACATATGGCAAGTAATTTAATTTAATGTTTTATGTTTAGTGTTAATTAATTTGCATACGATTTGAATAAAATCAAGTTTATCTAACTAAACAGATAGGTGTGCTGCTGGGAAGTTTGTTGCGCCACTTCTTCTTCCCAGCTATAGCCCTAAGAAGTGGTGAAGGGCGGGCGGTTTTGGGGAACTAGCTTATGTAATTTTGACGTTCGAAAAGTGCTAATTCTCAGCCTAGTTTGAATAAATGACTTGTAATTTTGATTTTTGAAAAGAAATGGTTAGCAAAAAAAAATCTTCAAAGCTAGACCTTAAATTATGTAGTTTCTCATCTGGAAAATTCTACAAAATTGCGTATTAAAATAACACAGTAGGTACAGCAAAATAGTGACACAGAAAGATAAAAACAAAACACATCACATTATTCCCATTCCCCAACGAGAAATCCCGGATAAAAACCTACCTACATTATGTAGGCACCTATAAGTTACACACAATAAAAATAACTGACTTTTCCAAGATTACTTTCTATAAGTATGTACCTCTATACATAAAATCCGTGTGAGTATTGTTAGAGACAAACAAAGAAGTTTCTTCTTATTATGTCAGTAAATAGAAACAAAATAAGAACATACAAAAGAATTAACGTAGCTGTGTTTATAACATAATCGTTTATTGTGCTGTTTGGAGAATATAGAGAAAATAATTAATAGAATCATGAAAAGCTATTTTCTTTTCTCAATGCTGAGGTAAAGAAAATCTGTAGTTTGTTGCTAAGGTTTTACTTTATGTAAGAGGTACGAAATAAATTAATGAGGTAGGTAGGTATTAAACATTTTTTCATAATAATTTTGAGGTGGGCTTTTTAATGTTCCATAGTAAACAAGGAACCCTAAAAAGTTTCACCATGTCCGTCTACCTGTCTGTCCCTAGCTTAGCTCAGAGACTCTTAGTACAAGAAAGCATGAGAACACATGGTAATCACGCCAACAACTAGGTAAAATAAAATCTTGAAAAAAAATATTTTAGTTCCTTACACGAAAAATGGGGATGATATATTTTCTCGTCTATCTCATGGTGTGGTCTCATGTTTTTCAACTACGATGTTAACATCGTAGTTGAAACAAACTTAAGTTTGTTTTTTAGATAATTTCATCCTAAATGCGGAACTCTTCATTGTGCGTGGTCCGACACGCACTTGGCTGGTTTTTATTTCTATGTTTGCCCTATATTTTAAGCCCCTTGTTCATATGGTTCGTGGATCAAAGTTTTGTTCGAGCCACGAAAAGGGCAATTTACCTTAACTGACGGGAGCAAAAGCATGGATGAAAGCTTGTAGCGTGTGTTAGTGGATGGGAGTTTTAATTCTACGAACGCATTTTTGATTTAGGAGAATACCTCCATTGTGTTACTTTTTTTGTAAGTTCCCAGCTAAAAACACACACACAAGCTACTTCACGCTTCGTGAGAGTAGTTAAAAGTGAAGGTATACCACTGCAACTTGTACCAAATATTGCAAGATCAGAACAAACACTTATTATTCTTACACCTTCACGTCATACTGTAAAATCATAACTAATATTATAAATGCGAATGTGTGTTTGTTTGTTACGCTTTCGCGCTAAAACGGCTGACCGAATTTGGATGAAATTTGACACATGGGTAGACGAGGACCTTGAGAAGGACAAAGGCTACTTTTCATCCTGGATCGCAGACGTAGTCACGAGCAACAGCTACTTGGATATACAGTGACCATTTCACTTATTTATTTCACTACAAGCCATTTAACCAATGGAATTTCCAATCGGAAAAAGGAAAATGACGAACTTCCATACAAACTGTCATCCCCTATTTAACCATATTAGGGGATAAATTTTCATAAACCTTGGTGCTCACTTTCGTTATATATGTACAGAACATTTTTTATTATTAGATACTATTAGATATAAATATATGAGGGAATACGGGGTGTATCCATTTTATCCGTTGAAGTATCCAACACTATTTTATCTTAGGTATGGTCGGATACAATGAACTGAGGGTCAGGAGGCAAGTCACACTTGTTACTTAAATCTTTAAGATAATTAGAGGGAAGATACACAATGCGGATATATTGCGAAGGGTGTCGTGCCAGGCGAGTATGTGGGTAATCGTCGTCAGCCGCAGTTGCTGGCGGTACCGTGCGTGCTAACTAACTTGCTGCGTGAGGCGCCACTGACGAGCGCGCTCCGCACTCACAACCTTATTGCTGATGACGTCGACATATTCTGTTGCGCTTTGAGTGAATTTGAAAGAATAGCTACTTATAGAATTTTTTATGGTACATGTAGTGGAACTATTTAAGTTTTAAGTGTACTACAATATCGCAATGGGTCTAGCCTGTAAGGATATTTGTATGTTTGGAGTGAATAAGTAAATAAATAAATAAAAACTTTTGTGCAAAATTTCATGTTTGTTCACCCAGCGTTGTCTTCGCAAGATCTCGCGCAATGTCAATAGCAAAGAGTTAAGTACCTACTTTATTTACATCTCAGACTCCAGACAGAATTCGCTGGAAAATTCAGACTTATTTCGAGGCCATCAGACGTAAACAAATTAACAAAAACACTGTCGTACTTGAATCACTATAATTTTCTCATCTTAAGTTTACGGGAAGTCTTGCCATGCAAACGACTGTAATCATTCACATTACGGATTAATTCACCGAATCCTTCAAGTGATTGATTCACTAAGAACGCTAATGGAGCAGAAAGATGCGGCACAATTAGCGAAGAGTCCCTGAATCATCAAAACAATTCGTCATCTGTTGGACCCCTTTTATTTTTTGGTTTATAATTTTTTAGAAACTATAAATATATTTTAATATTATATCACATAACTAATTAGGCCTGTAATCCCCGAAGGGTTGGGCAGAGGTGTAACTATAGTACACCCACATTTTGCCAGTTATGTTTAAGTCCCATGTAATAGGGGGCGAGGTTATTGCCATCAACCGAACACCAATCCAGACTCCGGGCTGCTACTGTGAAATTCCTAATGGAAAAGCCCAATAATACTTTGCTCGACCTGGGAATCGAACCGAAGACCTTATGCTCAGCAAAAGCGCTTGCGATCACATGGACCCCACGAGGCAGTCGAAATTATATTATAATTAATATTATATACAACAAGTATATAATCAAAATAACAAAAAGGCGGAAGAGCTCATTGGGAATCAAAAAATTCGTCCGCATCGCTGTCAATGGGAAAAGTGCCCAAAAGGCTTGCAGCATTGCCAAGGTTGGATGGCAATGCTGATTCCTTGGGCTAAAAAGACCAGCCCTCTGGAAACGTGAAGACCCAACCAACCGATAGTTTGGCGATGTCCCGTAATACTCGATGAGCACTCGGACCCCAAGGCCCTAGTGTTTCAACCCCAAACGGCTCAAACATATAGCCCCCAATAAGGTTGTTATATTTTTTGTAGGTATTTTTTAAGATTATTATATAAAATAGGTTACAATATTATATTAAATTTATAATTTAATATAATCTTTAAACTTGGATTTATAATTAATATAAGTCTGAAATCGCCAATCCGCCTTGGGTAAGCGTAGTGATCAATGCTCATACTTTCCCTGTATTAGACGATGCCTTTGCCATGCAGTGGGAAACAGTAGGCTTGTATTTATACTCTTTCAGGGGTCGTATCATGAAATATTGAAGCCATTATTTATCAGTGCTAGAAATGGATAGAGTTATACAGGATGAATAGCGTCATCCCTTTTTCGCAACGGAACAATGATGGCTTCAATGCTTTAAAATACGGCTCTTGTACATTGTCATAAACCTGACAACACGGACAGCATTTCTAAAGCCTTTATAAATGACAAGATTTTTCAGAAGCTTGGTAGAACATCTATTTAGCGTTCCTAATATTACAGTACAAAAAGTTCACAATATCTTATTGTGAGAGTCTGGAAAAATGGCTATGTCAAAAAAAGCAACATCATTACGAAATCATCATTCATCTCCGATTCGTTTAATCGAGCAACAGTATCGGAAAAGGGGTGGATTTCTCATACTTAAGGTGTACTAAGCGATCGAGATGAGCGAGTCATTTTTCAGGCATAAATAAAATAAATTCCTGGTAAATTAATTCAAATCATGTTTTTAGTTGATGTATTTTAAGAGTACCCAAAGGGTGCCAACGCTCCTCTAAGACTCAGCTGTCCGTCCGTCTGTCACAGGGCTGTACCTTATGAACCATATTATGTAGAAACAACATTTTCACAGAATGTGTACTATGGGCGCTATAACAACAAATAATAAAAATGAAATATGAATTATTGAATGAATGAAATGCACCGACCCCAGCGTGGTTAAACCAGACTCATTGCTCGAATGAAGCCAAGGAGTCCCTGGGGCCTCATGTTTCATGGGACTACAGAGACCATTGCATATGAAACAGTAGACCAGGGGGCGCGGTAATGGTCAGGAAGACGTGCCCTTAAGATAGGAAGGATTATTAGAGCCAACCGGATATGCTTACTTGAGTAAGCAATGGAATAGTGGAGAGACGGGTAATTTACTTATCGGAGGGATCTTTTAACCACGTCGCCGCCAGGTTGGCTCAGGTCCAGGTTGCTTTCTCGACTCCGTTCTGTGTCACTGCTATGCTGTGTTGCACGTTGCTGTTTCCAATGTCTTCATCTGAGGTCTCGCTACTATCCGTTTCTGATTTCTTGTAAATCTCGTTAGTAGCTTTCCCCATCTTATCTCGATCTTCGGCCGTGTCCATCCAAAAGTTGATTTCCATGTCGAAGTAATTCATGTCCTGCTTTGGGTTGTCATTCCAGGTGTAAATAGGTCGGCCGACTTTCTTGGATTTGGCCTTATACTGCATTGTTGCATGTAACAGATGTGTTGATGTGCAAGATAGCACATCCTGTGGTTCTTGATGGAATTGGTTACAGTTTTTCCATCCAAGATTTGATGCATTTTCTTTTCCTTTGGTTTATTCCTATCGTGGTTAATCAAGTCTCTCATGATAACTCTCTAATACCTTCTCGATCTTGACCTGTTAGCTTTAGTGAGTGCCGATACTTTCTAACCGTGTATCATACAGGACACGATTACCATTCGATACATGAGTCTGGCTAGTTTCCAATCCGTCTTTGAGTTTGATATGAATGGTAATAGTGATTTTGCGTTTCTAGTGGCCTGTTCGCAGCGTTTTCTAATTGTCCTTTTCCTGCTCAATGCAGTATGTTATGTGTGTGCTAGATATTTAATTTCTTCGACTGTATGTAGATTTATTCCATTAATGGTCACATGGGCCGTTTTCTTTGTAGCTATGGGTCTCTAATTAGTATTTTTGTTTTTGGTTAATTTATTTGTAGGCCGACACTAGCAAGTAGGGGTTTAATATAGTATAGGATTCCTTTTTGCTGTTCTATGTCATCTGTAATGAAGATATGGTCATCCGCAAATGATAATACCAGGGGAAGTGAGATTGCACGATCTTGATCCAGTTTGATTAATTGAGTTTCCTCTTCAACGACTATTGTAAAGAGACCAGGGAACAACAGGCAACCTTGTTGGAGTCCCTTTCCTTTGATAATCCAGTTGCTTTGCTGACCATACCATTTTATGCATGTTCGTTCATTCATGCAAACTTTGCTTTGATTATCCTGTTGGTTAGTGATTTATTAGTTCGTTGTATTAAAATGTTTCACAGTGCGTTGAGGTCGAAATTGTCAAACTGTTGAACTATTGTTTAAAAAGGCAGCCTGTTAATTGCCTAATTCTTTTATTGTTTCGTCTAATTTTTTTAGTATGTAGGATGTGTATATTCTGTAACCCGTATCCGATATCCGACCGTTATGCGGCGATAGTCATTCGTAGCTTTAGGGTTACTGTTTTTTGGAATTGGTACCTGCACTGTCTCTAAACACGTGTCAGGTACTTTGTTATTTGCCCAAGCTTTGATCATATGTTTGGTGACGGCTATCTTAGTATTTGGGGCATCGCTTTGTATAGCTCGATTACAACTTGGTCTGTTCTTGGAGCTGTCCCGTTTCGCACGTTGTTAATGATTCCCGTTACGTCGTCCAAAGTGGGTCCCGTATTTTGTGCGTCAGTTATCTGCTTTGTTATATTAACCGTTGGTATGGGTAGGCCGTCGTATTTTTTTAGTTTTTCCTCCCATTCGGACCTCGGTATATAAGTGGATTTTTCCCGCGGTTTTGTTTGTAGTTTTTTGCTCCTGTAAAATAAGAAAAGTATTTGCATGCGTTTTGAAGGGTGTTTCTTCCCCAGTCCATTAAAGAAGGCTCTGCATGGTGTTTGTTTTTCTTGGAACCTTTTGAAGTATTGCCTAACATTCTTTTACTCGATTATGTCTATTTAGGTTATCCAGTTGCCTACTTTGTAAGAATTTAGCCTTTTATAAGTTGGTAAGGGCTATCCGATGATCCCTGGATCTTTATTACATAAAAAGTGGTTACAAATTGTGTGAAGTCCCTGACACTTGTGCTAGATGGTTAACCTGTGTTACAAGTACCAGTGCCTCCCGGGAGAAAATACTATTGAATACTTATGCAATAAGATTAACAAAGAAATAAAAAGACTAAAGTAATACAAAATAATAAAATAAATTAAAAAGTAAAAAAACACTGTTAGAAAAAGTCTGTAATGGTGATTATGTGTATGCGTGTAGTGTAATGTGTGTACTTGAAGTGCGTGTGTAAATTGGATTGAATGTTCAGGAAAGGTTGATTGGGATCGCGAGTAAGGGGTGAAGTTGAGTGCCCCTCATATGGTACGAGGAACGATATGCAAGTGAAGCTATTTCAATGTCAGCCGAATGTCGAGCTCTTTAAATAAATAAATTAGTTTACGAAGCCGAGAGCATAGAGTATCAGTATGTACACGCCAATCCAGCCTCTCGTCGATATGAATACCTAAATATTTTATATTTGACACCATAGTAAGGCAATTGCAATTGCATGGCGAGGCATCATGACAAATATGCGCCGTTAATTTGGTTGAATCCGTTGGTGGTTTAAGTGAATTTGGTGGTTGAATTACTTTAGTCTTCGAAACATTGAGCGTCAGGAGGTTGATGGAAAGCCAGTCCATAACAGTTCACAAGGTGAGTTCAGTTCTAAGTTTAGCTTTGTCCCAGGTCTCATCATATATCAAAAGTGCTGTGTCGTCTGCGTAAGTAAAAATGTCACAATTTATGAGCCTCCTCGTCTGTCAGCCCTGTCCCACTGCTGCCTGCCGATCCAGACCAACTACCTGCCGACCCTGTCCAGCTGCTGCTAGCCGATGCTACATCCTGCCGTCCAAGCGTCCCGTGCACTCGGACCGGAAGCATAGAATAATTTTAATATTTAGTCTAATCTTTTAAATATTTAATAGTAAGTACTATTACTTTAGTTTTCTTTTTTTTAACGTGACTTACGACTGGCCCTCCGGCCAATCGTAACGTTACAAGGTACATAAATATTCACTTGATTTTGCATAATTTAAATGTCAAGTTTTATGGTTTTAGCACAAGGCTTATCAGAGCGAGCAGCTCAATCACAAGCTTTTTTGTCTTCTAAACAATCTGAAATTTTATAGTACCCTTTTTTACAAAGTTTGGTTTTAATACAGCTTTTAAATCGTTTAATGGGTAAATTTCGAATAGCAATAGGAAGTTTGTAGTAAAAGCGTTGTAAAAGCGTATATACCCATGAACGAGTTGCTTACTCTGTGGAGGCACGCGTCAAGTACAGCAAGATTATGTTTATTCCTGGTATCTAAACTGTGGATATCGGACATTTTCTTAAAATTTGATATATTTTTGTGTACATACATAAGATTATCAAATATATATTGAGAGGCTACAGTCAGAATACCTATTTCTTTGAATTTTTATCGAAGGGAATCTCTTGGACCTAGGTTGTAAATGGCTCGAACAGCCCTTTTTTGTAAAAAAAAGACGGTATTAATGTCCGCACAGGTTCCCCAGAGATGAATCCCATATGACGTAAGACTATGAAAATAACTAAAATAAACAATTCTGGCCGTATCTACATCGGTTATCTGTCGAATTTTTTTAACAGCATAGGCGGCCGAACTTAGCCTTCTTGACAATTTTTCTATGTGTGGGCGCTATTGTAATTTAGCGTCAATAGTTATTCCAAGAAAACTGTCGACTCAACAGGGTCCAACTCTATTTCATTAAGTTGAACATTGGTAGTTAGCTGCCTGACATTTGGCGTTGAAAATTTAATGAGTTTAGTCTTTTTTTCGTTCAGGAGAAGATTATTTACATTGGAATAGTGTGGGTCCTGGAGGTATACCGTAGTTGATAAACTTTTCGTCACTAAAAACGGAGTCTATTTTAACACACTGGTTACGTTCTCTGAGGTAATCTTTGTAAATATTCAGGGCGACACCACGTATTCCTATATGCACCATTTTGGCTAATACTTCAGTTATGGTACTCCATGGTATTTCGATGTTTTCATCCGTTGAATTGATTCCTGTATTTACTAGTTTTTTGGTTATGCCATCTTGGTATTTTGTTTTGGTGTATTTGCTATTGAGAGCAGCATAATAGCATTGTTTATGGTTGAAATCCTTGGCCTCGGTGGTTGTTGCTTTTGTGGCTTTTTTTTTGTGGATGGGAAATCATCAAATAACTTCTCTTGCTCTGGGTGGAGCGGGAGGGTGTATCAGACTCTTATTGACTAAAACCCACCCGTATTCCTTCTGTTGCCTGTGTTGCGAGGGCCTCGGTGACCCATTAGTACCTTCCCGCGACCCCGGCAGGCATCGGCCCTAGCGGACCCCTACATTGTGCTGACAATATCTCTTTGAGGCGCGCGTGGAATATGACGCGCCGTCGACCCGGACCTGGTCCTTACCGGACGGTGAGCTACCCATTGCTCACCGTCCGCAACCCCGCACCTACGGTGGCCGGAAATCCGCCCAGGATTCCCGACGCCCAGGGCGTCTCCTGCGGCGGCTAGGGACGAGGGGGCGCGAAACTTGCCTTTCCCTCAACCGTCCCGCCTCCTCCTTTGCGAGTATTACTGCTTCGCAGAAGGAGGTGACGGCTGCCCATGCCCTCTCGCTCCGTACCATGGCCTGAACCAGGGCCGGACGCGAGAGATCTCTGCCGTCTATCGCCTCCACGAGGACACGGCGGTGCTCTGCCCAAGCCGGGCAGACCTCCACCGTATGCTCCACCGTGTCCTCCGGGCGATCCATATAGTGGTGACACCCGTGCTTTTGTGGCTTGCGGTTTTTTTTGTTCCTTTTGTTTGGTGCCTTCGTTTTTGTTTACGATTTGACTTGTTCTTAGCTGCCCCCAGATTATTTTATGGTCGGAGATGCCCCTATTAGCCCATTCACCTTTAACGAAGTGGAAGAGTTTTTTTGTTGCATGTGGCGTAATAATGTGGTCCAATTGGGATTAATGAGTGCCCTTTGACCATGATAGCCTGCATGATGATCTCGCTGTTGTCGTTTCTATTTGTATTTTTTCCCTGTTGGCTATATCCCCGTTGTAGTTGGAATAACATTTCCCCGTTGTAGTTGGAATAGTCATGATGGAGATTTTGGTCAATTAGCCCTTTGCGTTGGAAACTTTGTGTATCTTGTCATTCAATGTGGGCGTTAAAGTCGCCTAGGATTACTAGCGTGCATATCCTAGGTTTTTTGTCTGATCAAGCTTACTTCATCTGTGAAAGATCTGGTTGCTTTCTAAGTACCGCTGTTGATGTAAGAGTTGATTATATAATGAGAAGTATGCTTGTCACTTCCCACACAAACTTTAAGAGTAATCGACATCGCCTTGGAATCTTTTTTCCAGTTTTTCGTTTTTATTTGGGCGTCTTTTCTAATTAGAATTGCAAGTCCCCCAGTTGCCTGTGGTTCCAAATAGATGCTAATTGTAGTGCGTGGGTTGAATGTTCCTAAGTTCATCCCTGTTTCTTGCAGGCAGGCAACATGAATCCCCCTTTAAGAAAGTTCAGCATCTATTTTATCTTTTTTGGCCGGTTTCGAGGCCCCTCGGACGTTTCAAGTTGCAATACGCAAGTCTGGGCAAGTGTACTTACTTACAGCAGAAGGTGGATTTCTGAGTATTGTGTATCCTGTCTCATCCGCGAATTCGTCTGATATCGGTGAGCGTATGTTGATGCTATATGTTCGGGTGGTGTTAGTGGGCTAGCTAAATGAGGGCATTGTTTTTTGAGCCCGGGTTGTGGTGTTTTGTCGTCCATTGATTCCTGCTTTGGAGTTTGCGTGTTATTGTTGTATTGTTCAACTTCGTGTGTGACCCAGCTATCATAGTGCTGGTCTTTATAGAACACGTGTATGTTGCCGGGTACTGATTCGCCAGCAGGTGAATACGCTAGGGTGTTCTCGTTAGGTACTTATGTGCACATTCACATTTACAAGATAAAATTCGGCAGCGGTGATCAGAATATCCTCTCCGCCCCAAAACATCGCGTTAAACTGTGCCGTTATGTATTTTGCTATCCTTTGTTCCCGGTAAAGATTGCTGTTAGGAAGAAAGTCTTGAAGACAGATAGTTAGAATCTTCGATCACTAATTGATCGAAGGTTAGAACAGTTGTATTATAATCCAACAGCACCCCAGAGTAAATGTTGAGTGTTCAAGGATTAAAAGGATGGTTAAGGAGTATTAAATTGACACACTCGTATTATAGTTAAAGCGGGACTGTTCAGCAGATCCCTAACAGATATGAAAAGATCTCACCAGATTAGCTTGGACGGGTTCAGGGTTAGTTCAGGTTTGTCCTTTGTATGCACTGGTTCGCTCGCCTGAGATCCGGAGCGTACATAGGCCCAGACCGCCCCAACCTTGTACAGCTCTAGCGATTTTATTTAACGACATCAATACACAACAAAATAAAAACCAACAAATAATCAAAATAAAATAAAGGAAACAATAAGAGACGTTTTTTTTTAAGTATTTTTTTAAATATAAGTAGCGTTAAATATTGTACGGTGATACGTAGCTAGTATGCGAGTTCGTCGCACTCTTGGCCGCTTTTTTGTTTAACAAAAGCCATTACATTACATTAAACCATTTACATATATCTTCATATTTCTTTCCTTAACGTTTATTTGTACTGTCACACATTTTCCTCATAAAGGGCACAGCGAATCACGGATGAGGAATGTTCAAATATAATGTTCTGTGCATGTATCATACTTTTCCTTATGTGTACCCTTATGGTGTTACTTTATTAACTAGAACAATTTGCAGTAAAGTATTGCGATAAGGATTGAGACATTAGATTACACCAACCCGCCTTGTTTTGTGCGGAATATATTCTATTCCTTGATAGGTGGCGTACGTTGAAAATGCCGCTTGCACGCCGTCGGCGAAAGATACGAAAACATTGTAAAAATTGTCAGGTTTATCGCTCTTTAGTCTTCTACCGACTGTTTGGGTCAGATATTCATCAGAACACCCAAACAGTCGCTAAAGACTAAAGAGTGGATGCAAAAGGTACTATTACAACATTATGTAAATTTTCCGTGTCTGAGGACGTCGACAAGGCCTCCATAAAGGCGCTTATGGTCAAGAAGGACAGGTTGGTCACCATTCAGAACCTGCCAGTGTAACATCTATTTGTACCTTGTGCGTAAAATATAATACAGTCCACTGTAATTTTAAACTTTATGTGGTTTTTATTTACCAGCGACCGCCACATAAAATGTATGTTCATTAAATTGAACGGAACGAGTGAAATTATTATTATGTGTTTTATACAGAAAGATTTCTTAAGATCTTATTTAAGAGGCTGTAATAATAAATGGGGCAGTCATTGGGCAGTTTCAGTACAAACCCGTCAACAATATTAAACATATTGCTGAATATATGCCGGGGTCGCGGGAAGGTACTTATGGGTCACCGAGGCCCCCGCAACACAGGCAACAGGAAGGAATACGGGTGGGTTTTAGTCAGTAAGAGTCTGACACACGCTCCCACTCCGCCCAGAGCGGGAGAAGTTATTTGATGATTTCCAAAAAAAAAAAATGCTGAATATATGCAAGAATCATAGATTGCAATATATATAAAAAAAAAACATTTCGAATAGTAGCCAAAATGTACATAAAAGTATCACTTTTCGCAGCGGGCAGCGTCAGTGTGCCAACTGCATAAGCTAGGCCAATTCAATTTTAACACATAGCTTTATAACATGATGTTTTATGATATCATTATCTGCCTAGCCTTTTCCCAACTATTTTAGTATCAGCTTCCAGTATAACCGGATGCAGATGAATACCAGTATTTTACATGGAGCGACTGCCTATCTGTTCTCCACAACGCAGTGACTGGGTAATAGGATACGCTTTGGTAAGAATGGCTGTCAGACTTTCGGGGTTCTGACTACCCGTACCGCCTGTCAAAGATCTACAAGTGACAGCTGGGACCAACGGTTTAACGTGCTTTCTAAGGCACAAAGAGGTCTTACTACGTTCGATACGTGCTGGGTCACCCATCTACGGACGGCCCTCGGCAAGCGTAGCTTAACTTTCGATGGAACCGTGCGGCTGTTATTGTTTAGACACGAGCCTCTCCGTACAATAGGTTTAGTTTGGAGATAGTCACAGTAGCCTAGTTAGAAGGGGGCTACAAATGGAGAGCAAGTCTTCTACATCATATAAACTAACTATTAATTTGCAGCCGGGCTGCTCCCGCTTACACCAAGTTGGAAGTGCGCTAACAACGCAAATTAAGACAGTTAACAGTCGAGTTCCTTAATTATATTATTGCGCATGGTTTTACTGTGCGGAGGAACTGCTTCTGGGTGCCTTGAACCATCTGGACGTTTGATATTACTAACCAAGTGTCTGTATGGTATAACCTTAGTGTTAAACGGACGCGTTCGGTTTCCCGGGACCATGATAACTGTGCCTCACATACCGGCGAAAGCTTTTAGTTATTGCTAAGAGTAGATACAACTAAAATGATAAAGAGTTGCGTTGTTGAACCCATTGATAATTTTTAAATGTTAAAAATGTACCTATAATAATTACTGTAACTGCGATACTACAATTCTAAAGGTTTTGTGGTAATTTAACCCCATGCAGGCACACAACTTGCTACTGTTAAGGTTCCGTAGTCAACAAGGAACCCTTATAGTTCCGCCATGGGGGGGGGGGGGGGGGCTTATCTCAAAGACTCTTAGTACTTGAAAGCTGTAATTTGGCATGGGTATACACATTAATTACGCTGACACAGTGGTAGAATCATCATGAAAAAGTTGTTGGTTGTTTTTAGATATGTGAAAAATATTCATAGCAGTAGTATATTTAACGAAATTAAAAGGAAAACATCATCAACATCACAGCTAAGAGGGCGTTACAAGTTAACGAGTAATAGTCAGCCAACTTACCTACCAAAGTACCTCCCTTGCACGTAATGTGGGGATGATATTTTTTTCCTCGTCTACCCCACGGTGTCAGGTATCGTTGGATAGGCCGTTAAAAATATGGTGGGTCTGTGAATACCACCTTTCGATTCAAGGTTGTGCTTGCATAATATTAAGCATTAAAGTGCTAATTTTTGACAGAGTCAAGAGTCCCCCCCCCCTACCAGCTAAATGGTTATTTATGGAGATGTAAAAAAAAACATGACAGTAGTAGATGTACTACTACTGTCATGTTTTTTTTAAAAGGAAGACTATCACAGCTAAGTGGGCTTTACAAGTTAACGAGTAATAGTCGACCAACTTAAATTTGCAGTTGGAGAATTGACCGTGGCATATATCGATGTATGCGAGAACATTTTTTTAACTACAATGATAAGTTTGTTTTTGGGATAAATTCATTCCAACTTCCCAATTATGGAACCCTTCATTGTGCGTGGTCCGACACGCACTTGGCCGGTTTTATTTTAATATGGATTGCATGTTCAATACGTGTATTGTATTTTACATTCTTTACACAAAAAATCTTTACTTTAAAATACTTTTTACACCTTTTAAATAAGTTTTTCAGAATAGGTATTGTGCCACACTTCTATTTAGATATCATATTTCAACTGCCAAGGTATGGGCTTGGCGGGTATGAGTCAACTAAGTGGGCATTTTCATTACAAAAAATAGGACCAAGTCATTTCAACTTTCAACTCAATTATTTATTTGAATATAGGCGTTAATGATAAAGGAAAAATTGTCGTTCATAATGAAATCATGTTCTGTTTTCGAGCTACCGATAAAGGAGTAACTAATGTTTTATTCGTTTATAATAAATCAAATCCTGTACCTTTGGACTGACTATAACCTTCATTATGTTTTTTTACGTCACACACCTGATGAAGGCCCATTTTCACGTGCCATACCATAGCATCACGCCTGTAGGTATTCCCGAAAAGGGTAGATAGAGGTGTACATTATAATACTGCCATATTTAAAACTCACAGATTTCCGCTTTATACTGCCAAAAACATATCAACCTTTCACGTGCTGAATAACATAAATAAACTTAACCACGGGCCTCCTTAAGGAATCATAGCTTTAACGCGATAAAAATAAAAGGTTCCAATTTTCTTTAACATCAACAGTTTTAATACTAAACCAGCAAAAGCGTAAAGAAGATTACTTTCCAAGAATTGATGAAGAAGGCATTAGATGTGGCGACGGCCAGTGTGATCACTAATCCGATTCTACTACGTCTTGATTCTGGACATAATCTATTTTGTACAGTAGTCTAGTAAGAGAAAATAAAGTTTTTAATAGGTATTTTTATCTTAACATTATCACAAAGGCGTTTCTCTATCTATCTAACCATAAATTCACTTAAAAATCGAGAAGCATTAACATACTCGTATTTATATCCGATTAACTTTTTTTTTAATTCCTAGATTTTTTGCTATCCGGATTTGTTTAAGTTTTCCCCGTAACAAAGCAGAGCAGACTTATGGAAACAAGTAGTTGTTTACAAATCTAAATAAAAAAATTGGTATTTCTAGGCAGGAACCGAATTTGAAGGACAGACAGGTCTTCCCGGAAGTTTAAAAAACCTATACACATGGAATGAGCCAAATGGCGTAGTTGGTCCTATAAAATAACAACGACTTCATCAAAATGATCCCAAAAATATTATGTGAAGATTACATAATTTCCATAAAAAAAACTACCGTTGTAAGCCTTTTATAGTAAATTTCACGCCCTCTCGCCCCTAGCCGCCGCAGGAGACGCCCTGGGCGTCGGGAATACCGGGCGGATTTCCAGCCACCGTAGGCGCGGGCTTGTGGACGGTGAGCAATGGGTAGCTCACCGTCCGCAAGCCCGGTAAGGACCAGGCCCGGGTCGACGGCGCGTTGTATTCCACGCGTGCCTCAAAGAGATGTCGTCAGCAAAAATGTAGGGGTCCACTAGGGCCGATGCCTGCCGGGGTCGCGGAAAGTTACTAATGGGTCACCGAGGCCCCCGCAATACAGGCAACGGAAGGAATACGGGTGGGTTTTAGTCAGCAAGAGTCTGACACACCCTCCCGCTCCGCCCAGAGCGGGAGAAGTTATTTGATGACTTCCCATCCAAAAAAAAAGTGTTTTATAGTAAATCGAGATACCTTGACTCTTTCGACCCAAATAGCTTTAACAGCATCTTAGTTAATTTAAAGTTGTTTTCTGAGTTATGAAAGAAAACGCAACTACGAGTACACTCACCAAAATGTTTATTACAAAATGAGTATGTTTCTTTAATAACTAACGAATGTTTTTGTAACAATTTTTACATCCAGCAGAAAAACAACGAAGCATTTTATATCCATTTTTGAATGGTACATACAGTCGTATATTTTTTGTGTTTATTTTGAAACGTGAACGTTCACAACTATATCTCTTTGGTTTGTAGGTATATATAAGTACAAATAGTTACGATTCCATAGAAAACCGTTATAATATGCGCTTGAAACCGGTATTTCTTGAAAACCTTTGTGCTGATGTCAGTCAGACTTCGAATTGTAATTCCGATATTTTATTTATAATATGACAATGTTATTGGATAAGACGTCCAGGATTGAACAATGCCGCACCCAATATCCATAATTCTGTTCGATATTGCCATAGCTACCACGCTTGGCCCGATATAATGTAGTAATACTCTCATTTTCATTCAATGTAGCTCAATCGAGCATAATAACAGCAATTCATTTTTCTACATTAACTTCGCCAGTATATAAGGATAAAAGTAGTTATTTTATTTATTCTAGCATTATTTTTATTTAATTTTCCAAGGATTCGGCTTAAGTACGCGTGAGGAAAATATACCAAAAATACAAACTGAAGCTTGTGGCCAGGGTTACTTCTCTTATTTCAAATCAATAGATAATCATTAATTCACACACAAACACATTCAATCATGAATTCAACAATTAGCGATCATATCGTTACTCTATAATTTCTCCCAGACAAACTTTGTATAATTATACTTACCGGAATTTAATACCGTACCTAAAATAATTTAGAAATCAAAAGCAGTAACTGTTGCATAATCAGCCTATAATGTTTTGATTTTCTGATGTGCTGGGACACAGGCCTCCTCTCTGTGAGAGAAAGTAAGCCGAATCTGCCACGCAGGCCCGGTGCGGGTTGGTAGATGTCACACGTCTTCGAATTTTTGGTTCTAGGACATGCCGGTTTCCTCACGATGTTTTCCTACATCGTTTTGCAAGCAGTGATGTGAAATAATTTACACACAGTAAAGCGCCTGTCAGGGTTTGATATTTGCGCGTGCGAGCCCTGACGTCGGGGAATGTTGTTGCCCAGGGAGGGGTCGTCTTGGCGGTGTCTCTAGACATCGCCAATGCCTTTAATACCCTGCCCTGGAGTTGCATCAGGGAGGCACTCCGGTATCACCGAATGCCGACCTACCTCTGTCGTGTGGTCGAGGCCTATCTGACGGACAGGGCCGTCATCTACCCCGGTAACCAGGGAGTATGGAACCGGCAAGAGATGTCGTGCGGTGTCCCACAGGGATCGGTCTTGGGGCCGCATCTGTGGGACATCGGATACGACTGGGTGCTGCGCGCCGACCTCCCTAGCGGCGTCAGCGTAGTGTGCTACGCTGACGACACGTTGATCCTGGCGCAGGGGAGGTCGCACCAGGTGGCGGCCGAATTAGCGGCACGCGGGGTTGCGACAATCGTCGAAAGGATCCGGCAATTGGGACTCGAGGTGGCCCTGCACAAGTCCGAGGTCATGTGTTTTCATGGTCCTTGGAACGCGCCACCGTTGGGATCCCAAATAACGGTGGAAGGGGTTTCCATCGGCGTAGAGTCGACGATGAAGTACCTCCGATGAAGTGACTCGTCCTCGACAGCCGGTGGAACTTCGTGGAGCATTTCCGACGTTTGGCTCCCAAATTGGAGCGGGCAGGCGCTGCATTGAAGCGGCTCTTGCCCAATCTAGGGGGTCCAAACGCCTCCTGCCGGAGGCTCTATGCGGGGGTCGTGCGGTCCATGGCCCTCTACGGGGCTCCTGTATGGGCGCGCTCTCTGGCGCTGCGGCCAGCCCACCGGTTGAGCGCGGCCCAAAAGGTCATGGCCATCTGGATGGTCCGGGGATACCGCACGGTCTCCTGTGAGGCAGCGAGCCTCCTTGCCGGATTGCCGCCATGGGATCTGGAGGCAAAACTCCTCGCGCACGTATGGGAGTGGCGCGAGGAGGCGAAACGCCGGGGCGTAAGTCCGCTGCCGCGAGAAATCGCGGCACAGCGGACGGAGCTCCGGCGGGATTTCATGGCGACATGGAAAGTACGGTTATCGCAACCCAGTGCTGGGCACGCTACAATTGCGGCGATAAGTCCCCTCTTTGAGGAGTGGCTAGAGAGGCGCCACGGCGTCCTCACCTTCCGCCTGACGCAGGTCTTCACCGGACACGGCAGTTTCGGGAGGTTCCTATGTCGGATAAGGCGGGAGGAAACGTCCGGGTGTCACCACTGTGTGGATCGCCCGGAAGACACGGTGGAGCATACGGTGGAGGTCGGCCCGGCTTGGGCAGAGCACCGCCGTGTCCTCGTGGAGGCGATCGGCGGCAGAGATCTCTCGCATCCGGCCCTGGTTCAGGCTATGGTACGGAAGAGAGGGCATGGGCAGCCGTCACCTCCTTCTGCGAAGCAGTAATGCTCGCGAAGGAGAAGGTGGGACGGTTGAGGGAAAGGCAAGTTTCGCGCCCTCTCGCCCCTAGCCGCCGCAGGAGACGCCCAGGGCGTCGGGAATCCCGGGCGGATTTCCGGCCACCGTAGGCGCGGGCTTGCGGACGGTGAGCAATGGGTAGCTCACCGTCCGGTAAGGACCAGGCCCGGGTCGACGGCGCATTGTATTCCACGCGCGCCTCAAAGAGATGTCGTCAGCACATAGGTAGGGGTCCACTAGGGCCGATGCCTGCCGGGGTCGCGGGAAGGTACTTATGGGTCACCGAGGCCCCTGGCAACACAGGCAACAGGAAGGAATACGGGTGGGTTTTAGTCAGTAAGAGTCTGACATACCCTCCCGCTCCGCCCAGAGCGGGAGAAGTTATTTGATGATTTCCCACCCTTAAAAAAAAAAGGGTTTTATATTTCATTTTTTTTTTTCAGGGTTCGACCTGTGACTTACAATCGCGGTCGTTACCACCACTACTCTCAGTAATTGTTGATGCAACATTAACTCGTATTTCTCATGTATTTAGTGTGCGCCTCTAATTTAGCACAGAAACAACAACAATGCGCTTTAAGGGGACGCCTGACACATTTATCTGTCAGTGCTATTTACCTAGCCGACCAAGTTTTTGTAACGGATTGGTTTAATTCAACATTCCGGCTCGTCCCCTCCCTAGTTAGGGATGTCAAATACCACGTTTGTACCGACAGTGTTGTAGTTTTTCTTCTCTCCAGTGCAAAATAGCTTGTGGAAAAACGCTGGTATTTTTACGGGGAAGTATTAAATTTTTTCAAGCTTTTAATTTTGTAGGTATTTAAACATGGCAGCAGTCGATGGCATGTATTTTAATTACAGCAATTTTGCTTTTTATCCCAAAACAACTATTTGAAGGGTTGAATGCGGCAATCTCGTTTGAAAAACAAATATCCTGTTATCCTTCATTTAACGTTTTCCAAGTGAATTAAAAATAATTTTCTGTGGTGAGTAATCATAACGGGTGCTACTTCCTCAAGCGTCCAATAAATAACATACCCTAGGGAAAATAT
This sequence comes from Atethmia centrago, assembly GCA_905333075.3. Lineage (NCBI taxonomy): Eukaryota > Metazoa > Arthropoda > Insecta > Lepidoptera > Noctuidae > Atethmia > Atethmia centrago. The sequence goes on along the minus strand of HG995373.1, from coordinate 20,346,193 downwards.
TATTAATTACGTAATAAATAAAAATAATAATAACTAAATAAAAGGTTTTTATAATATTAATAAATAAATGTACCTTTATAATTTATTTAACAATAATTATAATTCTTGAATTCAATTATGTATTAATAAAACAGTATATATAACCTACGAAATACTTAACTAATAATAAAATTGATCAGTTAACACATTAAACAGCCAGTCTTCCTCCCCTCTCCTACTTGATCTATGCTGTGCCCAACAGTGTCCATAATTGTGACTAATATAATTATATTCCCAACTATATAAATTATGGTACGCAATAAAGAATTGAGAATTGTGTTAATGAACAAAAAGACTGTCGTACTTCTTAAAAAATGCACAATTGAAGACATACCTAATACATTAAACTAAGTTTGAAGTGGCCGCTCTTCTTCATAGTTGTGTACCGTTGCCTCGTTACTTAGCCACCTCATTACATCAATGATATGAAAAAACAAAAAAGTTCAAATAATGTAAGGTAAAGAACGCCCGCACTGGGCCCGCGTGGTGGATTACGGCCCACTCCCTCTCACAGAGAGGAGGCCTGTGTTCCAGCAGTGGGAACATTATAGGCTGGTTATGTTGTGGGTTGTGTGTAAAGAACGCCCGCAATAATAAAACTACGGCACATGAAATGATACGCCTTTTCAGTACGAATATTTCTATATTTATATTCTTGCACACACATAAACTTGGTATACAGCAACATTTAACGAACTATTTAATTATATCGTTTAATTACATAATCAAATTCATCATCATCTGCCTAGCCTTTTCCCAACTACGTTGGGAAAAGGCTAGGCAGGCTCGGCTTCCAGTCTAACCGGATGCACCTGAATACCAGTATTTTACATGGAGCAACTGCCTATCTGAAACTCAAAACTCAAACTCAAACTCAAAGCATTTATTTCAATTAAACCATTTACAGGCACTTTTGAATGGTCAAGGAGTCGGTCAGTTAGAAATATGAAGCTAGTTGCCCATTCCAAAGCGTAGTAGGTACCTATGGAGAAGAATGGACAAGAAACTCCATAGACACTCTTTTAAATTAAATTGATACATAAAGATTAGTACAAGAAAAATGGGTACTTATAATTTAATTTTATTAATGTAAACCTGGGTTTTTGTGTCAATTTGTTTAATAATGCAATACAATTACCTATAATAATGCTTACCATTAAGATCAGGAGGCTTGGCATTGTACAAAGGAGCAAACTTATCGCTTTGACCGAAAACGCGTGGTTAATGTTTGACAACGCCATGGTTCGATGCACGCCGTTGGCAAATGGCCGCCATCGCAATTCCCACGGTGCATCTATGAAATTATAGTGTATTGATGAAAACTTCATTATTTCGCCATGGAATATTGTTAGTGTAACGAAATAATAATATATTGTTACTATAATTATAAAATAGCATAAATACGCACCACACTTAACACAACGCCTTGAGTAATTAAATTACTTACTTAGTACTTGTTCTTATTATTTTTCATTGTATTATAGTCTTAGTTTATGATGTATCTTTTTATTTTTTTAAGTTACGCATTGTTACAGATATATATTTATTATTTATATACATACTTTATTCAGCTTGAATCACAAATATTTCTGTGGAAAATTTTCACTTACCTGATTTATTACTTCACACAGGGGACATCATTACGTCATTCGACAAGTAGGTAATTGCTGAAAATCAGCGCTGTTGACGATAGGCTTGTCCGAAGTCACAGCATTTCGCTGAGCAACGACCTTTTCTTGCACAGATGCGACGCACTGTTTAATTGTTCTAGCTATAGTTGTTTATTTGTTATAATAGTAGTTATTTCCTCTCTCTGTAATCGTCATTCTGTTTTTGTTATGATTGTATGTTATGTCATTGGTTGTCATCTGCCAGTGTCGCAACACAGAGTAAATATTACGTAATCGACAGGATTGTCAAACTAAAATGGATTGATTACGAGGCTTTTAGCTACTTTATATATGTGTTTATTTTACGTATTTTTTTTGTAATGTGCGTTTTGTTTGTGCAGAATAAACAATTTTTCTTTCTTTCTTTTTCTTTTTACAAAAATAATGTTGGAATTATAACTAAATGTGAGGACGATGTAAAATAAAAAACGCGTCCATAGTAGAAAAAGAAACAAAAACATTTTCTAAATAAAATAATTACAAATAAGCCGAGGACGCTAAGAGGTGACCAGTCCCAACTAACGGCGCCCGTTCACGAGCTGACCTCCACAACCCAGTTACTGGGTAACACGATACCCCTTAGTAAGACTGGTTGTCAGACTTTCGGGTTTCTGACGACCCGTAAGCACTGTCAAAGATCCACGAATGACAGCCGGGACCAACGGCATAACGTGCTTTCCGAGGCACGGAGGGGTCTTGGTATGTAAAGATGGTTACCCATCCATGGACCAACCGCGGCAAGCGTAGCTTAACTTGATCTATTGACCCGTGCGGCTGTTATTATTTAGCCACAAGCCCCTCTTATTTACATAATCTAATTACAAGATGGTTATTAACGTTACCTAAATTAAATTAAAACTAATTTAAACCTAAAAAAGGCCCTCGAGGTATTGTACCGAGGATGCTGGCGGCATTTCCTCGCTGAATTGCAATGCTGATGCGTTGCGCAAGAAAGCTGCCAGCTTTTCGGTCACCAGTTACATCAACTAGACGTTTCGCGATTTCCGCAAATAACTTATGCGCAGGGTCTAGACGCCAAGGGTCACAAAGTTGTACTCTCTGCCAAGGCCTCTATATTTAATCATTTTCAGATTTACTATTTAATTAGGTACTCAATATAATATCAGTATAGAATTAGACTTTTTGAAGACAACCTTTAGGTTTCGACGCTCGAGGAGAACTGACTGAACAACTACGCGACGCCCTAAATATCATGTTTCCATTCTGTCCTGTTAAAAAACGAATACTTTTTCGGTAACTATCGAATGAGATACTTTTAAACTTCATGACTACCCCTGATACAAAAATCATTTTGAGACAAATCACATACTTTCAATTTTATATTTAGTATTTTTACGGGTTATACGAGTAGTAGTTAACTCAGTACACCGATTTGTCGTGAAGGTTAGTAAGTTCAGTTAGTATAGAGAAACATGTTCCACTAAATAGTTAAGTTTATTTAAGTTAAGAGTAAATAACAGTACTTTTTTTTTTGGGTGGGAAATTATCACTATATTTAAATTCAATAGTCATGTTATTTTATTACGCTAAATTATGACGCGCATCGTTGGCCTAAAGTAGGTTATAGAGTAAGCAGAAAAATGTACGGTGATGAGGCCGTACAGTATTCAAAATATTGATTTTAAATACTGTGTGTGTCAAATATTAATGAGATTTGTATTGACAAATCTCATTAGTACTCGTATTTGGAATTCATGACACAAACAATCTAGTTACCACTTTTACAGGTAGCTGTTATCTGCTGCCTCGTCTCGTAAATAGTACATAATCAGCCTATAATGTTCCCACTGCTGGGACACAGGCCTCCTCTCTGTGAGAGGGAGTGGGCCGTAATCCACCACGCGGGCCCAGGGCGGGTTGGTAGATGTCACATGTCTTCGAATTTTTGGCTCTAGGATATGCCGGTTTCCTCACGATGTTTTCCTTCACCGTTTTGAGAGCAGTGGTGATGTAATAATTTACACAAAGTAAAGCGCCTGTCTGGGTTCGAACCCACGACCTACATTTCAAGTCGCGGCCGTTACCACTGGGCCACCACAGCTCGCGCGTAAATAGTGTCCCTCAGTAAATAGTGAGCCTCAGTTCATTTTCATATTCATACACAACAGTTTTCTTCTATTTTTAGTTGGAAAATAATTACTAATAAACAACCCTAGGTACCAATAAAGAATGAAATTTATACCAACCAAGTATAAAAACCCAACTACGTATAATCGAGTTCAGAGTACCGCGCTCCTTAGTTGTATCTCATCGCTACATAGTCTTGGCTTTCATTACATTAACACAGTTAATGTCAGAATTATATAAAAATCAAAGATCAAATAAAACAAGGTAATGAAATCGGCAGTATAAAAACTACTACACACAATTTCATGACAATTTTGCCGTTTAGCTGTTCCTCGGCGCCACACCCCGTAAATAGTATTGAGCCTCAGCTCATTGTCATGTTCGCACAAAACATTTTTTTTTCTAAAATAACAACTCATAAGTAAACCAAGGAAAGTACCCAATTAAGGGAAAAGAAAACAAGTATAAAAACCCAACTATAAACGTATAATCAAGTTCCAAGTGACAGCCCTACTCCGTAGTTGTGTCCCGTCGCTTCGCTTCGTTAATTGTGTGGTGGCTCTCATTACATTAACACAACTATTGTCTTGATTATTCTTGTTGACGAGCTTCCTGTCTATACACATTATGTATGTATGTAGGCATCCTTTTATATTGAGCCTTTTATATTTCAGCCATCTTTTGTGCGTGATAGACAGTTTTGGTAGAATAAAGATTGGTTATACTATGGATGTTGAAGGGTTGTTGAATATTTACAGCGAGATTGCGTATGTTGTTTTTTCAGTTTACGGCATATCCTAAATTTACACATACAAGTTAAAATCAAAATATTTTATTTCACATAAACCTACATGAGCACTTATAAAACGTCAGAAGATAGGTGCACGGTTCTAATTGGTCGTTTCCTATGGAGAAGAGCTGGCAAGAACTCCACGGTTACTCTTTTAAAAATAATTGGCTTTTATAATGTTTTTTAATCACAGTGTTAATAGGAGTGTAACCAGGTACTAAACAAAAAATGTCTACAAATCTAGTCTATTAAGCCTACAACCTTCTCACATTCACAAAATACAAAAGAATCTATGTATAAAAATAAAAACCTATTTAAACTTAGTTAGTAATTGCATGAATGAATGAATGAATGAAATGCACCGACCCCAGCGTGGTTAAATCAGACTCGATTGCTCGTGAACCCAAGGATTCGCACTAGTCCCTGGAGCCTCATGTTTCATGGGACTACAGAGACCATTGCATATCTAAGAGTAGACCAGGGGGCGCGGTAATGGTCAGGTACACGTGCCCTTAGGACAGGAAGAATTATTAGAGCCTATCGGATATGCATCCTAGAGTAAGCAATGGAATAGTGGAGAGACGGGTAATTTATCATGGGTAATTTAACAAAGTCGCCGCCAGGTTGGCTCAGGTTCAGTTGCTTTCTTGACTCCTTTCTGTGTCACTGCTATGCTGTGTTGCACGTTGCTGTTTCCAATATCTTCATCTGAGGTCACACTATTATCCGTTTCTGATTTCTTGTAAATTTCGCTAGCAGTCTTCCTAATCTTGTCGCGGGAAGGTACTTATGGGTCACTGAGGCCCCCGCAACACAGGCAACGGATGGAATACGGGTGGGTTTTAGTCAGTAAGAGTCTGACACACCCTCCCACTCCGCCCAAAGCGGGAGAAGTTATTTGATGATTTCCCATCCACAAGAAAAAAAAAAAAGCTTTCCTAATCTTATCTCGATCTTCAGCCGTGTCCATACAAAAGTTGATTTCCTTGTCAAAGTAAGTAATGTCCTGCTTTATGTTGTCATTCTTTTAACACCGTTTCTGCCAGGTTGGCTCAGGTCCGGCTTCACCGGATCTTGAATGAACGATGAATGAATAAATGTTTTGGCGCGGTGTAACTGCTTTTTCGACGTTTTTCTGTCACTGCTAAGCTGTGTTACACGTTACTGTTTCCAATGTCTTCGTCTGAGGTCTCGTTACTATCCGTTTCAGGTTTTTTGGAACGGTTGACTGGTAGAAATCGACACGTAATGAAGAGCGTGTTCATACTTCTGTGGAATCTACGATTTTTTTTTTTTTTCTTTTTTGAGGATGGGAAATCATCAAATAACTTCTCCCGCCCTGGGCGGAGCGGGAGGGTGTGTCAGACTCTTACTGACTAAAACCCACCCGTATTCCTTCCTGTTGCCTGTGTTGCGGGGGCCTCGGTGACCCATAAGTACCTTCCCGCGACCCCGGCAGGGAGTCTACGATAATCCGAATATCGCCAAGCTGGAATCCTCAGTGAGACGAAAACATTGCGTAGACTTCGCATGTAGCAACCTATAATAACGTCTTATTCAGAATTCACCAACTGTTGACTTTCGCCTTTATTCTATAACACCGCACTGCACATAATATTATTATAATTGTCACACACTTATTATAGTTTAAAGTTTTTTAAACCTAGTTATTCATTGCACATACAAAATTTATGTTGCACCGGTTACAAATGGGCACCAAACCGGAATCTTACTGGTGGGTGACACTACAAAATTAATAAGAACAGGTAACAATTATAAACCAATCAACAACTAATCATCAAACAACCAAAATAGACGACCACTCATGTTTTACTTTTAATTAAACGTAGTTAACTAATCCGTCGCAAATGGCAAAATCAAACAAGTTGATTTTAATCAAACACTCCGAGCTTGCCGATTATAACTAGCTTATAATAAAGTTTAATTGGTATACAATTAATTCGCCAATCACGGTAAACTTTGCCTTTCTTCCCCGTGGATCTTTCCGACATACCCATTATCCTTTGGAAATGTTTATATTTCTCATTATTTTTGTTAACTTTTCTCCATTTTCCATATAGAAGGTCTGCCCCGCGGCTAAATCTGATATATATTTTCCCATGGTTTTCCTTAAGTAGTTTCGCAAATTGACTTCTCATATTGTCTGTCCTGGCCAGGGTCTTTTCAAGCTACGATGTGTAGCTTGATAAAAGGTTTTCAAATAAAAGAAAACCCATCAAAAGTAAATTATAAGGTCATCCAATAGACGGAAAATGGACGGAAATATCGACAGAAAACCTCTCTCAGTAACAATAAAATATAATGTTGGATAGTGTGCTGAGAACTGTAATAGTTACTACCGTCTCTCGCGCTAATAATAATAAATTATTTATTGCGAGTAACCATGTGACTCATACAGACATAGTGTTAGTGACAATAAAATAAAATTACAACAATGCTAGTAATACAATTACAACAACAATTACACAAACACATACTACAAAATACAAAATAATCATTTTTTCAGCATTCCAGCTGAGATACTGGAGCAACGACTCACAATACAACAGCAGACTGTCAGCATGCACTATCGGTACTGTCTATTATGATGTGTGTTTGGCAAGTTACTGGTATGGTATGAACATAAATGCGCGTAGGTGTTAACTAGGTATTTGTCAAGGAAACCGCCTACGCCGTAGCTGTGGTTGGCAGCTACGTCAGCTACGCCGTAGCATGTTTGCTACGCACGACCTCAAATTCTCTAATCTTAATCTCTCTCATGGAAAATGGCTTATACCAGTGTTGCTAATAGAAAACATGTAGATTTTTATCTGTGTTCCCGAACAAATCACAAATGCATTCTATATGGTAAGCCAACTGTCGTACCGGACATCATGTTTGACAGGGTAGCTTAGGACGGACGCACGATGGGACAAAGGAATGTTGATATAGAGAGAATAAAGAATGAGGATATGGTTTCCTGACTGATATAATATGGAAGGTCATTCAGATATTGGATATCATAATAGGAAAAAGAATATGAAGACACAAATACAACCAACCAATGTTACCAACGTTTTTAATTCTTATTAGCTGAATCAAAGGACACGGGAATAAAAGATTTTGGAATAGGAAAAGTTTTTTTAAATCACTCATTTTATTTGGAAAAAGGAAAAACAGTAAAACGACCCATGATTAAGGCTGGTATGAATTAAAATCCTAATCCTAACTAATATTATAAATGTGAGATTGAGTTTGTATGTTTGTTACGCTTGCACGCTAAAACGGCTGTACGGATTTGGATGAAATTTGGCACATGGGTAGACGATGACCTGAGTTAGAACATAGGATATCCTGGTAGTAAGTTCTCGTGGGATAATTTCCGACCTCCATGCGTGTTAAACCGCGGGCGAAAGCTATTAAAATATAGTTTTGCACATGACAAGACACACGGTTTTCTAGTTGTATAAACATGGCACCTGAATAACATCATCATTCTTCTGCCCTTATCCCAATTTATTTGGGGTCGGCGCAACATGTCTCTTTCTTCCATACTTCTCTATTAGTTGTCATCTCGGTAGTCACCCCCATTCTAGCCATATCATCTTTCACACAGTCCACCCATCGTTTCTTTGGTCTTCCCCTACTCTTATAGCCACCGACATTCATACTGAAGACTTTCCTAACGACTTTTTCCTCATTTCTCTGCATTACATGCCCATACCAAGACAACCGATTTCCGCACAGAGTTCCTCTTACATACTCATTTCTCACTCTAATTCGTGTCACACCACACATCCCTCTTAGCCTCTCATCTCAATGCTGCTGCTGCATGCAATGGCCTTTCATTCATCCCTTTTGTGGCCCAACACTCTGATCCTCTGATATTTTACCATCTTGTAACGTTGTAAACTATTATTTTGGTAAATAGGCAAGCAACAAATCGTCAAGTCATTGTAATATAGTTCCAACTCGTTCACATCACTTAATGCGCCTTTGTTTTGTCTCACTCGCTCACTATCTTAGGAACCAGTTTACTTCCCACTCCATACGACCTCTTCGCGCCGCGAGCCGCGATGAGCAGGTTCGAGGACGGTCAGTTGAGACGCCCTTTCGCGCAAACTACATTTGTGCATGACGTCACACGTGCAGTCTCACCGTAAACTTTCTGAAGCTCAGATTTTTGCCTTTGAGATACTTAATACTTATTATTAAAGTTAAAAAGTGTAATACAATAAAACATATAAACTGTGTTATCCCCGTATTGGGTAAGTGTTTGCAAAATTAAGTTAAGCTTGCTTTCTCATGTGTAATGGTGGTCAGTGATTTGCAAAATTGTGTTACATCATATTTTTTTTCCTGACACTCATTTCTAATTTCTATCATTTCTTTTAACCATAAACCTTAGCTTACGTCATTATCTGTGTTCGTATTAATTTAAAAGTGCTTCACACTCCTTTGTTTAAACCTTGTAAACTCCGATTCTGAAGGTGACCTTTACACACATTCGCCTTAAGCGCAATAGTACTTCATCCGCTTTACGCTTATGCTTACGCCGCCGTGGTCACCGTCAGGAGAGGATTAGCAGAGGGTTCAGTTATTTATTTCCTGGACATAAATTCCAGGGTTTCATGTTCCGGGTTCATTTGCCCTAGAAAACCGCTGCCGCTGCCGCTGCTACGGCAGTAGCCGTGACATCGGGTGGTCAACACAAGGCTGACGACATCTGGCACCACTTCCATCAACCCTGCGGGTCCTTTACCACTCAGGGTCAACTCCTCGGCTCCTGCGTCATCTCCAAGTTCGCGTAAAGCCAGGACAGTACTTGACGCGCCTACCTCCTTAGGACGGAAAAATTTATGACGGGCCTTTTGTACCTACGACCTAGAATAAATTTAAATTGAAAGTCTATAATGAGTTTGTTTTTATCTCTCTATTTAGTTTAAAATAACTCACACGTAACAATCTGTGTTAAAATATTAACCAAAAGTGCGCAGTTTACAGCTTACACTGCAAACTACGCCATTAGCCTAAATAAGCACATTAATTTCCCATGTAATCAATTTCCATAGACTAAAATTGGTGATCACGAATTTACAAGGGAAAACGCAATACAAATTATTAATGGCGCGTTACAAATATCCTTTCAACTATTTGATTGGCTACACAAAATCAGGGGTCGTTAATATTTGATTTTCAATTGTAACATTGTTAACCTCAGTATCTGTGTGTCAATAATATAAATGCATTTCTGGTCTGGTTTGTGTCTGTAAGTAATTATGAGCAGATAAAACGACCACGGGATCAATTGCCGTTTGAATTTCATTGCTTAATTTCGGAGGGAATTGAACGAGCGGATTGAAAAACGGTATTGTCGGTTTATCGCAAAACCGATTATTGTGTATCACGACGGATTTCGGTTACGATTTGTTGCTAATAAATGCTGAAGGATTATATAAAAATTGTGTATCGGTTTTTAATGTTCGTCATTTCTTAATCTTTATCGGCCTTTCTCTGAGGATTTTGAAAAAGATAAATCATTTAGTTTAATATATTATAATAAAAACTCTCTGGCTCGTCTATATAATAAATTACCAATTATGTTTAAAACATTAAATTGTAAATTATTTAAAATAAAATTTTATAATAGCTCATTAATAATCATTTCTATAGCAATCATGATTTATTAATATAATGAATGTCAATGTAATTAATGTTCAATGCCTTAATGTAGTTTTAGTAAGTAAGTTTGCATGCTTTGCTTTTAAGCAAAACATGTTCGATCTAATAATTTAAATAACACCTTGGTATACAACATGGTATACTCCATGTTTTATGCGAATAAAATATATATTATATTAACTTTAATAAATTTTAACCCTTTGAACTCCAATTTTCAATGCGATCAAAAGTTAGTTTTTTTTTTTTACCGGTAAACCAGTTACAGTGAAATTTCAGGTAGAAAATGGCGGCGTTGTATTCCTTTTTTAAACATTATCCACTATCCCTTCCGATTTATTCTGTAACCGAACGTAGGTTTTGTATTTTTAGCTGCCAGATGCGTTAACGTTCCGTTTTTGAAATCTCGATTTTTCGGTTTCGTATCTAACGACCCGACCCGTTTGTTCAGGCTAAAAAACTATTTGCGTTTCATTTTTTTCTTTCAATCTTTTTGTTTAGTATTGCGCTGATGTCAGTCATGTTCAATTTTTTTTAAACAATTAACGCTTTGAATCTTGAGCGTCTTTATTTTTCTTTTTTAACTTTCAAACTATGTTTTAAGAATAATTAAGCACTTCAAAGAATATGTAAGCAAAAATAAATAAGTTATTTTGGATATAACCATTTGAAAACAGTTTTGTTTAATGTGTTCCTTCAAAAGAAGTTAATAAAAGTAATTCGAAGATATTTCCCAATTCACAGAAATTATGTGTCAAACTAATATGAAACGAAAATGCCACGCGGGCTTGAATTCGAACCCAATAAAGGTCAAAAAAAAATAACTCAGCCTAACACATAATCGTATATAATGTACGTCTCATTCCTAATTCGTCTGAATTGTGATTAGTACTAGTAGCACGAACATCAAACAAAGTATAGCCACCGATATCGGGTATGATATCGGTGGTAAAGTACTAAAAAACTATTTCGTAGTACTTACGGAGTCGTTTGGCTTCTTCTTCTTTTCGTATCGATGGTACTCTTCCTCGTTGTTTTTATACTGATTGAGCCCAGCAGGTGGCCACGTTGATTGCGGCATACTGATGCCACCTGTACAGGTGCAGGTGAACGGGCACTTAGGACACTCCAGCCAGTGGGAGATGGTCTGATCAGAAACGCCGCACTCACACTGACTAAAAGTCACAGATACCTAACCTTTATCTATACTAAAACTAAACATTAGAAATGACAACAATCTTGACAAATGTACTGTCTTTAATTGCTCAAGGACAACTAATGAGACACATTTAATTTTCTATTGTTTGACTCCGAATCAGTGTAACGCGGGGTTTAACAGCTTAAAGGAGGCTTTACCTACGTAACGCCTGTCCTGCCCACTGAGGTCTGCACCTCAGCGGGGCAATTGGGTAACACACTATCAATAGCAACGGGTTACATTTTTTTTTTTGGGTGGGAAATTATCAAATAACTTCTCCCGCTCTGGGCGAAGCGGGAGGGCGTGTCAGACTCAGGCTTTTACAGACTGGGACGATATCGCGGGCGCGACAAGCATATTGCTGCATGTCGCGCTCGCGATATCGCCTCAGTATGCAGGAGCCTTTACTGACTAAAACTCACCCGTGTTCCTACCGTTGCCTATGTTGCCAGGGGCCTCGGTAACCCTTTCGTACTTTTCCGCGACCCCGGCAGGCATCGGCCCTAGTGGACCCCTACACTTATGCTGACATCTCTTTGAGGCGCGCGTGGAACATAACGCGCCGTCGACCCGGGCCTGGTCTTTATCGGACGGCGAGCTAAATGACCTTCAACATCTTGACATCCATCTTGACACTTCAACAACATTCACTGTCTTATTTACGTTGTTGAGCAGACTTCAAAATCATTCATATTATGACTGATAGTGTATTACGAAATTAGGTTAAGTCGTTTTTTCAATCATCATCTTCAAATAACAACAAAAACACTTCTGTTATCGATACTGACTTATTCTCTTGTTGCAGTTTGCGCACCCTATTTTTTTTTTTTTTTTTTCAAAATTTGTACTAACAATAACATACATAAAGTCTGCCAAACTGCAAAACAGTTTGTCGGCAGTAGTTCTCGTCTACCAATAGATTACAAATTTTCAAAATTAATATGCTATGCCTTAATTGTGCTAAGTAAAATATGAAGTAAATAAATAAATAAATAAATATGAATAAATAAATAAATGAATAAATATGAAAGTAGTAAATAAATATGAAGTAAAATATGAAGTAAATAAATTTCAGATCAAAAATCTCACATTTTAAACAAAAAATAAAAACATTTTCTATTGACACAATGAGAGATAATGTTTTTGTAGAACTCTTTTAAGTTGATATTTGTTTTCATAGATCGACTTTCTGTCATAAGACTATCTTATCTGCGCACGGCAAAATAATTGCAAACAATTTGCTAGAGGCACGCCAAAGGCCAAACTAAGAAGACAGGTACTTATGTCAACCTTAGCCATTACCTACGAAAGGCAGTTTTTTTTTTGTCTCAATTAATGAACCGAAAATTAGGTGTCTGTGCCAAAGTTCCGAAATTCAGCTTTTCATGGTAGATATAGGGAGTTTTTCACGAATTTATCAGACCTTGTCTGTATTATGAGTGAAATCGCCCGGTATAATGGCAGCCGGCACCGCCAGCCAACGGCTTTATTAAAAAAAATCGTTAATAATTATGAACACTAGGATACCTGCGCGCCTTTTTGCTGGAACAGATAAATCTGTACCGGGTAACATTTAGAATTTAGTTTATTTTGCTAACTCTACCTCCCTTGAGCTTAAGCGGGTTCTTATGTGGACAGTATTTGAATATTTTGTACATACACACTTACTTGTATAAATGTTGGCTGTGCAAGTATTTGTATAAAACAAACACGAATACTTTTTAGTGTTGTTTATTGACTGCAGTATTTGCCTGCATAGGGAATGATTGAGATGGATAGCCGCATATTTTATGTTCAACTGTGATTTTGACTCATTAGAGTACATACCGTTTGACTATGTTTTTTTTATTTATTTATTTCTAAAACACTAAACCTATTACAATTTGGTTTTAGCCTCAAAACGAAAACCTCTCTGGGTTTATCCGTGTGCGGCGAGCCGTTAAAATAAATTTTACAAAAAAAATACTTACATACTACAATGATACAATAATTTTAAAATGGTAATAAAAAATAGTGGGTACAATAATAAATACATTATGAGAAATTTTATGTAAAGAAACGTTTTGATTTGTACTTATAACTTTTCGAATTCGCTTTGTATAACGTTTGTAAATCTTCAGGCAGTTTATTAAGGAAAAGAGGTACTAAGTATTGTGGCTTAGTATGTGGCGATACACGTTATAGAGTATATTTGCCTTGCCGAACGTTCACGGTTTTCATATGAGTCATTTAAGCGAGCTAACCAAATGTCCTTTCTTTGGTATTGTTCATCGAATCGTTGAGCTCTTTAAGTTCTGAGTTGAGCTGCATGATTACTGAAAAATGCGTGCACTGACTGGATAGGTCCACTCAATCTGTGTGGTTCTTTCCTCAAAAGACCATTTCAGACACCAATCTGCATGGTCTTCACATGATCTGACCAAGATTATGTCTGGAGTTAAAAAGGGAATGTGACCTCTGAGTTTATTTCGGCCTTTCTTCTCAGAGTAGTCAGATAGGAAGCGCCGAGCTCATCTAGTTTTTTTTTTTATCTAAACATGATTGACGTGTAAAAGTGTTTGTACAAACCTACATCAGAAAATAAAAACATTTCATTTCATCATAGTCCCTCTGGATAAACTAGAGTTTACAGAACGCCTAAACATCTATAAATTCAGAACAGCGGTAGTAAATCTGACATTTTAAATCTAAATACACCTTCAATTTTTTTATTGTATCTTTTGGTGTTTTTGTTGGGGAAAAAAAATTGGGATAAAGGAAAATGGAATAAAAGGAACACTACAATTTTGGATGCCAATGACTAATGAGAGTGTGGTAGGTACTTAAAGCATAAGCCGGAGAAAATTAAGAGTAATTATTGCTTAATAAAACTAAGAGTAATTACGTATATCGTAAATCAAAAAACAACAACCAAAAATACCAAACACCAAACTAAATACCAGACATCACGAACTCAAACACGATTTTATCCAACGAATTCTCCAAAAGGTTTTTACGAAAACCTTTATTTTATTCTCTCAGCCATATTGTTTTCGGTACAGATAGCGTGTGACGGGCTGCGACTGACGAGATTGCAATTACATTTAGCCGAATTGGCATTTCATGTGCCACTAACTATACAGTCAACACATTTGTAGGGAGAGGAATCGCTTTGACGAAGGATTGTACCGTGAAAACCGATTTCGGTGTCTATTAGTTAGGGAATATCGATTTAAGACTATTGTGTAAAGAATACGGCATGACGAAATGTGGGTATGTATTTATTATAGGCGCACGTCTACTTAACCCTTCGGGGATTACAAGCGTGATGTTATGCTTTTAGGGTTCCGTACGTCAAAATGAAAAAACGGAACCCTTATAGTATCATTCGTGTGTCTGTCTGTCTGTCCGTCTATCACAGCTGATTTGCTCCGAATCTACTGGACCGGTTAAGTTTAAAGGTACACACATATGCATTTATGTGACCCAAACACGAACGTTTAATGTAAATAAGAATTTTGAATAAGGGGTTCACTTTGGGGGATAAATAGAAAATAAAATAAAAAAGTTTGAAAACTGTACCGTGTGAAGTATCAAATGAAAGGGCTTGTTAGGAGAATTATAATATTTATTTTTTTATAATTTTCAAATAATTAGTTTTAAAGTTATTAAAGAAAATAGATGAAAATTGACCATACCCCCTTATCTCCGACACTTCTGAGCCTAAAATTTAGAAAAAAATACAGAGAATAGTTCTATACAGGAGTAAAGTAGGGGACTTCTTACAGGTTTTCCTGTAATCTATAGAAATAGATTACAGGAAAACCTATAAGAAGTCTATGTTCTTAAAATAACATGGTAAATCACTCAATGCTGTACTTAAAAACTTACATTTGCAGTTGAAATGTAAAGGGAAACATGTATTTCGACCACAATGTTATGTTTCTTCGTGGGATGAAGTCATCCCAACTGCGGAATCCTTCATTGTGCGTAGTCCAACACGTACTTGACCGTTTTTTTAATCATTGTGTTAATTTTGATGATGTTGTGAGTGTTATTTTTTTAATGTGTTAAGTACATGTAATAATAATGTTTTTATTGTATTGAACGAATTCAAACACAATGTAAATTGTTTGTGTATAAATTGAATTTAATATAATTTCAATTCAATTTATACAAGATAAGAACGCTATCATTTCAACTTAACTTCATAGACCTTTTTGCATAATACAGTAACGTTTTAAACATATTTATAACTTGTCTATCAACTTGTTCAATACGTGTGGGAAAACTTAGACTTTCAAGTTTTCTCATGATTTTTAGGGTTCCATACCTCAAAAGGAAAAAACGGAAGCCTTATAGTATCACTTCGTTGTCCGTCTGTCTCTCTGTCAAGACCCTTTTTCTCAGGAAGGCGTCGAGGTATCAACTTGAAATTTATATCATATACGCAGGTCTACGGTACCTTGGTGCTGAAAAATCAAGCTTCTAAGTCAACTCAATAAAAAAAAACGACTATTTATGCGACATATTTTGATACTCGCAAATCAATCAAAACTTATAGGGTACCTACTTCCCGTTGACCTCATCATCATCATCATCATTCCAGCCGTCATCTACCCCGGTCACCGTCATCTACCCCGGTCACCAGGGAGTGTGGAACCGGCAAGAGATGTCGTGCGGTGTCCCACAGGGATCGGTCCTGGGGCCGCATCTGTGGGACATCGGATACGACTGGGTGCTGTGCGCCGACCTCCCTAGCGGCGTCAGCGTAGTGTGCTACGCTGACGACACGTTGGTCCTGGCGCAGGGGAGGTCGCACCAGGCGGCGGCCGAATTAGCGGCACGCGGGGTTGCGACAATCGTCGAAAGGATCCGGCAATTGGGACTCGAGGTGGCCCTGCACAAGTCTGAGGCCATGTGTTTTCATGGTCCTCGAAACGCGCCACCGTTGGGGTCCCAAATAACGGTAGGAGGGGTTTCTATCGGCGTCGAGTCGACGATGAAGTACCTGGGACTCGTCCTCGACAGCCGGTGGAACTTCGTGGAGCATTTCCGACGTTTGGCTCCCAAACTGGAGCGGGCGGGCGCTGCATTGAAGCGGCTGCTGCCCAATCTAGGGGGTCCAAACGCCTCCTGCCGGAGGCTCTACGCGGGGGTCGTGCGGTCCATGGCCCTCTACGGGGCACCTGTATGGGCGCGCTCTCTGGCGCTGCGGCCAGCCCGCCGGTTGAGCGCGGCCCAAAGGGTCATGGCCATCCGGATGGTCCGAGGATACCGCACGGTCTCCTGTGAGGCAGCGAGCCTCCTTGCCGGACTGCCGCCATGGGATCTGGAGGCAAAAGTCCTCGCGCACGTATGGGAGTGGTGCGAGGAGGCGAAACGCCGGGGCGTAAGTCCGCTGCCGCGAGAAATCGCGGCACAGCGGACGGAGCTCCGGCGGGATCTCATGGCGTCATGGAAAGTACGGTTGTCGCAACCCAGTGCTGGGCACGCCACGATTGCGGCGATAAGTCCCCTCTTTGAGGAGTGGCTGGAGAGACGCCACGGCGTCCTCACCTTCCGCCTGACGCAGGTCCTCACCGGACACGGCAGCTTCGGGAGGTTCCTGTGTCGGATAAGGCGGGAGGAAACGTCCGGGTGTCACCACTGTGTGGATCGCCCGGAGGACACGGTGGAGCATGGCTCGGCACGGCTTGGGCAGAGCACCGCCGTGTCCTCGTGGAGGCGATCGGCGGCAGAGACCTCTCGCGTCCGGCCCTGGTTCAGGCCATGGTACGGAGCGAGAGGGCATGGGCAGCCGTCACCTCCTTCTGCGAAGCAGTAATGCTCGCTAAGGAGGAGGCGGGACGGTTGAGGGAAAGGCAAGTTTCACGCCCTCTCGCCCCTAGCCGCCGCAGGAGACGCCCAGGGCGTCGGGAATCTCGGGCGGATTTCCGGCCACCGTAGGCGCGGGCTTGCGGACGGTGAGCAATGGGTAGCTCACCGTCCGGTAAGGACCAGGCCCGGGTCGACGGCGCGTTGTATTCCACGCGCGCCTCAAAGAGATGTCGTCAGCACATAATATAGTAGGGGTCCACTAGGGCCGATGCCTGCCGGGGTCGCGGGAAGGTACTTATGGGTCACCGAGGCCCCCGCAACACAGGCAACAGGAAGGAATACGGGTGGGTTTTAGTCAGTAAGAGTCTGACACACCCTCCCGCTCCGCCCAGAGCGGGAGAAGTTATTTGATGATTTCCCACCCTCAAAAAAAAAAAAAAAAAGCCGAAAGACGTCAACTGCTGGACATAGGCCTCCCCCAATATTGAGGGGGTTTGCCATAATCGCCACGCTTGGCAGGCGGGTTGGCGATCGCAGTATGGTGTTAAAATGCATAGAGAATGCTGCTGCCCATTCTCTAGTAAGTCCCTTAGTCGCCTTTTACGACACCCATGGGAAGAAATGGGATGGTGCTATTCTTTACGTCCGACACCACACGGACCTAGAATCATGAAATTTGCCAAGAACCAAGGTCTCATAGCACCAATAAAGGAAAAAGTCCGACAATCGTTCATTTGTAGTTTTATTACATAAAAATATAGTTTTTGCGATTACAAACTTACATTTGCAGTTAGAGAATTGACTGTGGCGTATATTGAACTATGGGACAACATGATTTTCAACTACAATGCTAAGTTTGTTTTTGTGATAAATTTTTCCCAACTACAGAACACTTCAGTGTGCGTAGTCCGACACGCACCTGACCGGTTTTTTTTGTTCTTAACTGGTTTTTAACACACAAGATTTTGTAGAAGCAAGTCTTTAAAGCAAATCTCCGATTCGCCATATTTAGATCAATCATTCCAAAAAATATTCCGGAATTATATACCAACATAAATAATTGAAGTAAGCACTCAAGACTCACAAATAACCATCTTTAAACAACCATATTTTTTTGTACGAACACTGTACAGTGATGAGATTGTAATTACATTTTACAGAATTGGCACTTTATGTGCCCCTATAGTGAGCACATTTGTAGCTACAGACATTCCTTTGATGGCAGAGACAAATTTTACGAGATCAATTTATCAAATAGTCGATTGAAAGCGGCAAATTGTCCTCGCAGCGATCTGGTTATGGAAGAAGTTTTATGTACCATTTATGATTAAGACGCTGACAACATCTAAACCGCGGTCACTGTCAGATTGCATAAAAAATAAAGAGAAGCGCAATGGCACAACGCTTGTAATTTATTGCAAAATATCAAGTAATTATCTATTTATCAAAATTGAGTTGAGTAATCGAAAATAAAAAATAACTAAGTTCTGCATACAAATAAGACGATCTTGTTATTAATTAAATACGTAACGTTTGTTGATATTTAATACAGATATTTTGGATTAGAACTCAAGGTAAGAGGTTAGTTTGTATCGAGATTTTTTTCAAAACGTATTTTGGTAACAACCAAAATGTTTGAATACTTTTAGTGACTAAAGGGTCAACTTAAATTAGCTAGCCAAACTCCACAGATGTTAAGGTATCGATATCTAAACGAAGTAAAATAAAATAAATATTACTTTGATGATATTTTTTTGTGAAGCCATAGACCGCAGTCTTTTTAGAAATATCAGTTTTAAAAAATCTGTTTTTTTTATGTAAAATTCACAGACTTGATGGCTATTGATACATATCTAAACACGATAAAACAAAACAAAACAAAACAGATTTTATCAACTCATGCTTCAAGTATAGGAATCCGCTGAATGCGAGAAGCACAGAACCGATCGAAGTGGCGGTGCTTGTGGGAGGCCTATGTCCAGCAGTGGACGTCTTTTGGCTGAAATGATGATGATAATGCATGGAATGATAATGTGAATGGTACACCACAGACTACCTGCAGTATTGTCTCTCTTTTCCTCCCTCATCCATCCAAAGGTTGTCTTTAAAAGATCGCTGTTAGCGATAAGACCGCCCATTGTGTCACCCTATGTAAAATTTCTACATTTATAGCTGTAATTTTTATGGTGTACATAAAAAAGAGTATTCTATCTATCTATGATGCTTAAGTTAACAATACTACAAGTGGTACCCCATATTTAATTTAACCCTGTATTTTACAGAATTATAATAATTACCACTCTAATGAAATTGTATCTTCTGTGATTGGTTGCCAGTTCAGATAGTTACGTCTATCGGTACAGACAGTTAGATCTTATTAAAAAAAACTAGCTGACCGGCAGACGTCTTGTCAAAATTTCAATATGGTCTTGAGTTCATCCAAGAATCCCATAGAAAAAAGCAATTTCAGTTTTTACCGATTTTTCTCACTTTCCGACCATCATTGAAAAATAAACATAAAAACAAAATAAAAAATAACCAGTCGTTCTCAAGTGATGCGCTTAACAACGAACAGCATTTCATTTATTTATTTATATAGATAGACTAGCGACCTGCCCCTACTTCGCATGTTTTTTAGCGCTTGAAAAAACCTAAAAGATACATACACGTAAAACCTTCCTCGTAAATCACTCCGTTCATTGGTGAAAACCGCATAAAAATCCGTTCGATGGTTTTTGAGTTTATCAAATCAAATCAAATCAAATCAAAATAATTTATTTGCATAAATAATCTACAGAAGGTTGGTAAAATGTTCAAAATTGTTTTCTTATTCGCCTTTAACTTCGGCGTGCAAATATAAAATAAGGTCACATATTTAGTTTAAATGATTATCGCGTTCAAACAGACAGACAGACGCGGAGGGGTGAACTTTGTTATACAATATGTAGTGATTAACGCAAATTTTGTATTTATTTACATAACCAAATTACAAGATGATTATTAACATTAACTAAATTAAATTAAAACTAAGTTAAGCCCAAAAAAGGCCCTCGGGGCATTGTACCGAGGATGCTGGCGGCATTTCCTCGTTGAATTGCAATGCTGATGCGTTGCGCGAGAAAGCAAGCTTTTCCGTCACCAGTAACATCAACTAGACGTTTCGCGTTCCGCAAATAACTTAGATATGCGCACTGGGACCCCACGGACCGATGGTCTCGACGCCAAACGGCACAAAGTTGTACTCTCTGCCAACGCCTCCATATTTAATAACTTTCAGATTTTCGGCATTTTCTGCCGCTGCACCCGCTTTAGAAGTAGTCCGTTGGAGGTGGGACGGTGCCAGTGTGTCTAAACAGGTTGCGTCCCACACAAGCATCCATCCCAAACTCCACGGAACCAAAGACCCACCATCAGGTCTTTTTCCATCATCTCTGACAATGCCAGTCGGCTCAAGAAGAGCAGGCACATTGTAGTGATTTTATAATATTTAGTCATAGGTTTTATGATGAAAAGATAATGGAGCATCAAACCCTAGAAGTACGGGTTTGATACTCAATTATCTTTTACGAACTATGTCCTACTGTTTGTATTTTAATAGGTACACAAATGGCAATACTTACATATCTCAAGGCAGAATATACTTTAACAATAAAGATCTTTATCAACATTGTGCACCGCACTCAAACACCTATATCGTATTGCAGAAATACTAAACCCGCTTCAAAAATTGTAAATTCAGTGCGATATCGCAGAGCACTCAGTCCAGTTGATTCTCAAAAGGCGTCGCTACGACTGTTCATAGATATGTACATTCGTTGATTACAAGCAGGTACACACTGTACCCGTGTAGCTACGGTAAACCCAGAATTCTCAACAGCGTCGTAACCTGCATTTAAATTGTAAAGCAAACGCCACCGAATTGAACAGACAAACATAACGAACTTTGTGTTTCGTGTGTTGAATTTGCGACCTGAATAGTCACAAGAACAACATTGTCGTACATGTATTATGTTACGGTTATGATCAATGGACAGAGTTGTTGTTAATTGTAATTAGTGACAAAGGATTGGCTAGAGAAGGCAACGGATATGGAATTAAGACGCTGACAACTGCTCAAGCGCGGTCACTGTCAGACTGCATAGAAAAGAAAGAGAAGCGCGATGACACAACGCTTGTAATCTATTGCAAAATATGAAGTAATTATATATTTACTTAAAATTGAGTTGAGTAATTGAAAATCAAAAACAACCTAGTTCTGCATTCAAGACGTTCTTGTTATTAATTAAATACGTAACGTATGTTGATATTTAATACAGATATTTTAGATTGGAACTCAAGGTAAAAGGTTAGTTTACAGTTAATTTGTATCGAGACTTTTTTTTCAAAACGTGTTTTGGTAACAACCAAGTTCTGAGAAATATGTTCAAAATTAACATACCTATATATTTTTCGCAACCACAAACTATACAGATTTGGCAGTTTTTTTTTTGGTAAGTCAAGCCCACTTTAGTCATTTATCTCTGGTCAGCGCCTTAATGCTGAAATAAACCTTGTTGGCGCAGCCGTGAGAGGCACACACTATTGTTGTTAAAACATTATTTTCACGTTTTTATTTTATTATTTGTAGTTTTTATTTCACGAATTTTGTCCAAATAAACGTTATTCTTTCTTATTTTTCTTTTTATATGGAAATTCAAACTCTTAATGATGAATACAGTGCACGGTAAAACTCCAATGAGTTTATGTTTGCATTATTTTAAATGTATAAATGTAGGGTATGTGGACTACAGAATAAATAAATAAACAATGGGCGAGATACAGCCAGGGAAATTAATTGTGAAGCGAATTGACATTCTACGTATTGCCATGTTGTACAACTACCAAAGAATGACAGTTGTGATTTGAATATAGTTACGCATAATTTAAGTTGGTTGTCCATTCGTTTACCAATTAATTTCGAGACCAGACCGCCAGATGTATGAACGTAACCAAAGCAAAAGGAGTACGTTAGGATCGTAGCAGGTGGCGTTCTATAGTTTCTGCCTAAACCCGAGGGTAGAAGGTGCGAGGTTATGTATGTATGTGTAATTTCCCTAATTATACATGTATTGCGTTGCGGTTTTAGTAAAAGGAATAAGTTGTAATGAATAGTAGAAGTAAGTTTAGTAACGATAAATTGGCTAGAGAAGGCAATGGAGAGATATATAAAGCAAGTGGGAGAGACTTTTAAAAATAATAAAAAGTAGCAAGGTTTTCATTGAATCCGTAAGCTCTTTCCAGTACTGGGAATTACTATTCATTTCTGATGCTAAAGAGAATATCATTGTTTCGGTTGGTAGGGTATGGGCTCAGGTGAAATTACAGGGAAATTTACTTTTCACTTCGCCTGTGGAATAAATAAAAGCCCATTAGGTAAAGTCTTAAGAAATCGCGAATTATTATGTAATCAACCTGTTTTTTTTTTGTGGCTGTCCTTGAGGAGCGTAGGTTGAAATGAAAATTATGATGAGTAACATTTTTGTTGTAATAAGAAATAAAACATTATCATAAAAAAATATGAAAAAATCTGAGAACATTCTTATTTTTCTCGGATCTACAAATACGAGGAAATGAGTATTTTCTCTAAAAACACAATAGGATGGTAAACGTAATATTTTATCTAGAACTCGTGTTATTGAAATGTTATTTCTATGTAGACATAAATCAACCTTTAACGTCTAAAAATGATATATTCGACGATAAAAAGACATTCGTGAATATATTTGGGTTCGTCTTGACATTTATTCAAAACACAGGTACATGTGTTCACTTCAGTTTTTCTGACAGGCATTTATGTTATTACTCATTGAATTGAGAAATTAATTCAAAATGTTGCCATTTCCATTTGTTAGAATAACGTGTGTTAAAATTAATTTAGCACCATCCATACTGATAACAATATCTTCTCGTCCCACATACCACAGTGTCTCAAGACCAAAGTCTTTGACCAGTCCGTGTTGCCAGTGATGACCTATGACACTGAAACGTGGTCGCTCACAATAGGCCATATATAGAAGGCTAAAAGTCTCCCAAAGGGCAATGTCTGGGCTATGCTTGGAGTTTCCCAACGTGATCGAATCAGAAATGAAGGGATCCGCAGGCGAACCAAAGTTACCGACATAGCTAGATGCGAGAAGCACAGAACCGGTCGAAGTGGCAGTGCTTGGGGGAGGCCTATGTCCAGCAGTGGACGTCTTTAGGCTGAAATGATAATACTGATACTTTTTTAAAATACCGGTTAGTTAAACGATTAATTATCGAGTAAAAGAGGCGATCATCATGAGAACATCAATAAGTTTTAGAGGATCCATTATATATTCCCCATTTATTAATATTCCACGTGGTCTGTTTAGTACGAAAATAGGTTTCCGCTTATTTGAACATGAGAAAATTCTTCATTACAAAAGAAGATGAACATAAATTATATCAGAATAAAATTACTAATATTAGAAAATGTATGTTTAGGTTAAATTATTTATATAAGGGTCTGTGTCGCCTTTTTTTTTTGGGTGGGAAATCATCAAATAACTTCTCCCGCTCTGGGCGGAGCGGGAGGGTGTGTCAGACTTACTCACTAAAACCCACCCGTATTCCTTCCGTTGCCTGTGTTGCCAGGGGCCTCGGTGACCCTTTAGTACCTTCCCGGGCCTGTGTCGCCTGAAATAAATAGTTTATTATTATTAATAAAACCAATCCGTAACTTTATAGCAGTCTGTATGCTCAAGAGTTTAAAAGTTTAGGGTCACTGCCATCGGCCCAGAATAATTTGAATACTGAGATTATACATAAAATCAATTATATCTTCTCCTTTGGATCTGCTACGCTAGTTCTCCCTGGATGATCAAAAAAGGTGACGAACTCATCAATATTCCATAATTCCTTGATTTGAATTTTATTTGCGTTTTTTAACCGATTGCAAGCTGAAACAGGGTGCTATTTGGAAAGACCTTGAGCTCAGACCATGGTTTTAATTCTCGTATGGTTTTAATTCTCGTAATGGGTTTGATGGCTCTATGGCTTACTATTTTGATTTGTTTGTCTTTTTTTTGTACCAGGCTGCAGGCACCTAGTTCATAATAATCGTTTTTAATCATGCAAAACTAAGTAAATAAAAATAAAATAATATAGATTCAACGAACAAAAGAATGATAGGTGTAGGCCAATGAGGGTTTTCTGAAATGACGTTCACTAGGTGGCAGCACTGAGACGTTGGGTCCAGAGCTGTCAAAAGTGTCAAAGCGCCTGCATTTTCTTTAGTCGTGATTGAATAATGAACGAATAAATAAAACGAACGATGAAATTCATCATAATTATATTTTGTATGTATACATTGTCGAAATGGAAGACTTCTCCTCAAAATGACCCTTTATTAACAAACGCACCAAATTCAAGTCGTCATCTCATCTCAGCGACAATCACGACATCAGCGAGAATCAAAACATGTCAGAAATCTTTATTTCTGACATGTTTTACATTGATTGTAAATGAGGTATTTTTGACAGACTGACACATATTATAATGTGAACGTTATTAAAAATTACGGAAATTGCCCTTCTGTTATTATTTTCAGTTGAAAGTGTTGCAAAATATTTCACGTACCATGATAAACACATGGGCATTTCGATGAAAATTGATCCGTGTTTGACAGATAACCGTAATCAAATACCTCCGTTCACTAGTTTACAAATCGACTACTGACCTTTACCCTGATTTTCCGAGGATTGACAAGAAGTCAATGCATTTTTGCCTGTTTTTCGTTTACCCCAGATGGACAAGACTTTCGAACAGTTCGAATTTCGCCGATAAAGTTTAAAATGAAATGGCTCTCTGCAAATAGTTGACGCAGAGAAAGTAGATACTTACAATTTTTACTACAGACAATAAGAATATAATGGAATGTGTACCTACTACCGAGTACGTTTCATTTTATGCTTGTCTACATTATATTAGCCTATAATTTTCATTTTATATACATTCAGAATGTTATTAGATATCGTAAAAGTATTACAAATGTACATTCTAATGTCGTACGTGATAGTCACTTGATACTTTTCGCGAAAAATATATGTGAGATGTTTTTTAAGTAGAAATTCATGAATGCAGCAACACATCTTGTTTGAAAAGGTTGTTAAAACATTTTCTGTGTAAGTTTGAAAGCAACATAAAAAGAAAAATCATCTTGATGTAAATTAATATGATATTTAACAGATTTCTGAATGAGTTTTGTTTGAATCTCCTAAGGTTTAAAATTACAGAATTTCATGTAGGTAATTATGAAAATACGTTTCTATATTTTAAATATTATGTGTAAAAGTTTGAATGTGACATTCAAACTTTGACTGATTTTAGTGAGTTAGAAACTGATTTTAGTGTTCTTAAACACTTTTAAGAACACTAAAATCAGACTTTTTTAATATACCGGAAACGTTTTAGAAAGGTTTCTTTGCGGATATAAAAATATAAACATTCTTTTCCCGACAATGACACACAGTAACATGGCTTGAAAAGAATTGCGTGAAAATGGAATTTTTGGAATCGCGTGTCTCTCACTGCCTTAAATCCGTTCCAGAAAGCGTGTACAATATATACATACAAAAATATACCTACACTCTAAAGGATGGGCGTTTGGGTGCGGTTGATGAAAAGATACAAAGACATGAGGATAATTCATTTGTGTCCAAACAAAATGACGGCAAAGATAACCACGTAATTCATTCAAATGTGAGCCAAGATTACCTTTACAGTTTATTGAAATCTGAGTGTTGGGTGAACATAGCATAATTAATGTGTTATTTACTTGTTCTGACAAAATCTAAAATAGTAACTTTTCGAACACCGATACTACTTCATTACCAAAGGAAAACTTTAAAGTGGCTTCGAGAGGAAGCACTGGCATGGCTTTAATATAAAATGAAACTGCACGTCGCACACCGAACAAAATTTATGTAGGGCTAGAACAAACATTTGAAATCGACCGCAAAATGTTCCTACATGTTTAATGGCAAACCTAATTAAAACTTAAACCAATGAAGCTGACTTATTCGACCAATAAACTGGCTGTTATATAGTTAAAATACCTCTTCATTCCGACTATCACTTTTCGCTACTAAGTAGTAAAGTTTCCACTTTGAAGCCGGCGAAGTTAGCGCCATAGCGGCATTTCCTAGCTAATTAACGAGGAGCTAGTTATTGCATTGTTACGTGCATCTTTTGCTCGGTTGAGTGGAATAAACTTTATATTTTATATTATTTCTAACTGAGATACCAGACGATTATTTTTAGGCAAAATATCGTATAATGTCGTTGACGTTGTTGTATACAACACAACACAATCAACCTATAATCTTCCCACTGCTGGGACACAGGCCTCCTCTCTGTGAGAGGGAGTGGGCCGTAATACACCACGCGAGCCCAGTCCGGGTCAGTAGTAACGTTGTTGTATGAATGCAGTGAATTGTTATGTCATTCGGTATGCCAGCTCTAAAATTATTCCTCAGAAAGTTTAGTTTATCTCAAAACCAAAAAAAAATCGTAACTTCAAACAAAGGTTATATTTTCTTTGCTGTATAAATAAATTACTGAGTATTTTTAAGTATTTAAGTTTCTAAGTACATTACCGACTGCCTCGTTGGTCTAGTGGTCGCAAGCGCTACTGCTGAGCATGAGGTCCTGGGTTCGATTCCCGGGTCGGGCAAAGTGTTATTGCAGGGTTTTTCTATCTGGAATATCTCAGTAGCAGCCCGGAGTCTTGATTTGTGCCCGGTTGATGGTAATAGGCTCGCCCCTTTTACATGGAACTTAAACATAACTGGCGAAATGTGGGTGTACTACAGGTACACTTCTGCCCAACCCTTCGGGGAAACAAGGCGTGATGTTATGTTAAGTACTTTAAACTTACGATTTTTAATAGAACATGTTACAAGGCTAGAATCTGAAAAAAATAAATGCTTTATTGGACGCGGCATCTCTGCTGCGTCCAATAAAGCATTTAATTTCGATAAATAGATTCACTTTTGCTCAAAAGTGAACCTATTTATCGAAATTGGTGTCATCTGCAGCTTTAAATAATAAACAGCACAAGACTTTAAAGGCCAGCGCACATCAGCGGACGGCGGGGCAGAGTATTTTTAAATTCTTTCGTAGGCATGATGGATGCGAACGCATGCGACGGTATGCACCGGAGTCCGCTAGCATACGAGGGGGAGAAGCAGTGCAAGCGAGGGTGCACTCCGCATTTCCCCCGTAGCATACCACAATATCTAGGATGCAGAATCCTCCTCGAAGCCGTCCCCCGCCGTCCACCGGTGTGCGTTGGCTTTTATTCGCCACCAAACAAATACCAATAAAATGTTCAATCTCCACTATCGCTTCCAGTACAAATCTAAAACAAAACACTAACAAGAAAAAGTATCCAATAAAAGAACAATTCTCACGAATACATCCCCGATTGCGGGTTAACTTTCTACCGACCAATTCCGTATCGCCTCCTTCGACCGAGGAAGCGAAATAGCGAAGTTGGGAGTCATTAACTTCACTTAAGTTCGTTACTCCACTCCGTAGATGCAAGATGGTGGTTCCCGAGCCAGCTGCGTTTGAAAATGAACGAAATAGGATAATGAGGAACTTGGTCTCTTTTGTGGAGAGTTTAGACCGAACGGACATGGAGAAAGAGTGTAAGCCAAGAATTAAATAATAAAATTAGCAAAAAGGATTCACCGTTTCTTTAAACTTACATCGTGAATCGGTTTTGATTGCCTACATTGCTCGTCTCTTGGAAAAAAGGTACTTAATTTATAAAAATATTTTTAGCAAAAAAATTATAAAAAAAAACTAACAAATACCATAACTACAACTTGAACATTGTGTGCATTTTAAGTACCCGCCTGCCTACCCGTTTGGGGATTACAGTTGTGATGTTAGGATAAAATTAAACCTATGAATAAACTGTATAGGTAAGTATTATTAAGTGCCAAACAAGTATTTACACGGTGTTGCTTCGTAAGGACTAAACAAATAAGCCTCTTGGAACAGCCTCGATCTTTTTCCAAGAATTGGTGTACAATGAATGAAAGTTCAGTACTGCAACGTTATACTAACTGGAATGTACGTTTCTATAGTAATAAGTGTTCCAAAAGCCAGGACTAATTTAAAAAAAAAATATTTCGGTTCATTCCCATACTTTTGACAAGTTTACTCTGAAGACCGTACCTATCCGAACTTGTTCGGATACCATTTTTCAAATAACATAACATAACATCTGCAAGCTAGGTGCACCTATGGAAGGTACACCCACATTTCAACAGTTATATTTAACTCCTATGCCATGAGCCTATTGCCAACAACCGGGTACAAATCCAGACTCCGAGATGCTACTGAGAAATTCCAAATGGAACACCCAATAAAACTTTACCCGACCCGGGAATCGAACCTAGAATCCTATGCAGTGCAATCCTAAAGCAGTGGAATTTTGCATATGTCGCCGTTAAACCATAAGCCTTTATTTTTTTTTATTGGTTGGTTAAATTATCAAATAACTCCTCCCGCTCTGGGCGGAGCGGGAGGGTGTGTCAGACTCTTAGTGACTAAAACCCACCCGTGTTCCATCCGTTGCCTGTGTTGCCAGGGGCCACGGTATCCCTTTCGGACTTTCCCGCGACCCTAGCAGGATACCATGAGCTTAACATTTGATTGATGGTGACACATTTCACTTCGAGCTTACTTAGCAAATAATCTCACATGGTGCTATTTGACACAACACTTAGTATCTATATAGCCTTTTCCCAACTATGTCGTGGTCGGCCTCCATTCTAAGCTCTAGTTGAATACCGGTATTTTACGTGGAGCGACTGCCTATCGGATCTCCACAACCTAGTTACTGGGTAACACAATACCCCTCGGTAAGCAGTCGGTTATCAGACTTTTCGGCTTCTGACTACCGGCTACCGGGTAACCCGGCTTAACGTGCTTTCCGAGGCACGGAGAGGACTCAATACGTAACTTTCGATCGACCCGTGTGACGGTTATCATTTAGTCATGAGCCCCCTTGGATGGTGACACAACAACTGTGACTATACCTACCTTCTGTTTTCTCTAAGCGCAATATAATAGAATATAATAGAATAATGTTTATTGTCTCCAGTATTACAGCTAGTATTCGTGGTACAAAAAACTATAATACTGGAAGCAATACCCGTTAAGGTACAAATAAGCATTTAATCATCCCTCTCTGCTGCAGTCTGACACCACAAGACTGACGTTCGAAACATAATTGATAAGAATAAGCTTCTTTACCCTCGTTATTAGCCCCTGTTAAAAGCATAATTGCTTTTTGAAGCGTGGTGAGTTAATTAAGATTGTTTGGGAGTGGTAATTTTTCAGTTTCAAACTTTTGGAAACAAAAATTTGTATATTTTGTGTTATATAGGTCAAGGTTTTTGAAGAATGGAGGGCCCACGGTGATAATGAATTTTAAAAATGGTATGTTTGGATTTGGAGCGTTTTGTAACCAAGCTGTTTCTTACGACTATAGGTAGCGTAGGCCGGAGGCGGGACGGTTGAGCGAAAGGCAAATTTCGCGGCCTCTCGCCCCTAGCCGCTGCAGGAGACGCCCTGGGCGTCGGGAATCCCGGGAGGATTTCCAGCCACCGCAGCGCGGGCTTGCGGACGGTGAGCAATGGGTAGCTCACCGTCCGGCAAGGACCAGGCCCGGGTCGACGGCGCGTTGTATTCCACGCGTGCCTCAAAGAGATGTCGTCAGCACACATATAGGGCTCCACTAGGGCCAATGTCTGCCGGGGTCGCGGGAAGGTACTAAAGGGTTACCGAGGCCCCCGCAACACATGCAACGGAAGGAACACGGGTGGCTTTTAGTCAGTAAGAGTCTGACACACCAGAGCGGGAGAAGTTATTTGATGATTTCCCACTGAAAAAAAAAAGGCCGGGATCTATAAACGTTACTTAGCACATACTTAGATTTTGTAACAATTAAATATTGAAATCGTAAATATTGGAAGCAGTGGTAGCCTAGTGGTAACGGCCGCGACTTACGAGTTGTAGATCGTAGGTTTCAACCCAGACAGACGCTATACTTTGTGTAAATTATATCATCACCACTGCTCTCAAAACGGTGAAGGAAAACATCATGAGGAAACCGGAATGTCCTAGAACCAGAAATTCGAAGACATGTGACATCTACCAACCCGCACTGGGTCCACGTGGTGGATTACGGCCCACTCCCTCTCACAGAGAGGAGGCCTGTGTCCCAGCAGTGGGAACATTATAAGCTGATTATGTATATACATATGTAAATATTGGAAAAGCAGAGCCCTCTCTTAGCTACTGTATGAACTTGAGTTCATATAATTGATTATTTTTTATTTGACTGTATACGTCAATGTAATTTAATTTAGTTACATTTTAATTTATTAGTGACATAATTTACTCATTACAATGTGTGTTTTATGAGTTGTATTGCAATAAGTGGTTAGCTAGCGTCCTCGACTATTGATTATACTATTCTTGCCTGAGCAACCGGCAGCAAGCTCGTCATGCTCCCTTAGATGTCACTGCCTGCGGTAGCGTTGGGGGTCGGGTTGCCTTTTTCCCTCCAATATGGCGAGGGGGGTGATGGCTGATCTTTGCGTTATGCTCGTGAACGGGTGCTGCTTGTGGTGACTGGTCGTCTTGCTGATCATGGTTTTAATTGTTATTAGTAATTGTTTACTTATTTTACTTCGATGGGGCTAGTTTATCATTTCTCACTTCGAGCTACAGCAATAGCCTTATGTAAGTGGGCACGCCCTTTAGGCCTGGAGGCTTTTATTTAGGTATTAAGTTCTATTTGCGTTTTTTTATGTTGTAATTTTTATCTGCTTGAGTACAGTTTGTTCATTGGTTTGTTGGTATACTGGCGTGTGCTAGCTAACATATGGCAAGTGTGTAATTTAATCCAATGTTTTGTGTTTCGTAATGTTAATTACTTTGCATACGATTTGTATAGAATCAAGTTTATATAACTAAGCAGACAGATGTGCTGCTGGGGAGTTTGTTCCACCACTTCTTCTTCCCAGCTAAAGCACTAGGAAGTGGTGAAGGGCGGGCATTTTTGGGGGACTGTCTTATGTAACTTTGACGTTCGAAAAGTGCTGATTTTCAGCCTAGTTTGAATAAATGACTTATGATTTTGATTTTGAAGTGTGTTGCCACTAAGAGGTAACTAGATGGGGCTTCAGAATACTAGTAATCTATAGAAATAATCAAATTAAATTAATAAGAAACAATTCTATAGAATACACACATTATTAAATCAATATTAAAATTAAACACATTAATATTAGGTTGGGGAAAAAGTTTCTTCGCATTTTTTAAGAAAATTCAAAACATTTTTTAATATAGTTTATTTACATTTAACTAAAGTATGTAGGTACCATTTTGTTCGATAACTTTTTGCCATCTTGTAGGTAGGGACATGATCCCATTGCTATTTTGTTCCCATTGAAATTTTGGGACTTCTGATTAAAATACCGCGACAAGTGGTTTTGGCAGTCCTCTCGTGATGTTAACCTGACACTCCTTATAGAATTCTGAAGAGACCGAAACAGGTGGAAATATGAAACACCTCCCAGCCAAACTCTTTTAATTTTTGCTGAGTGGCTAAAGATGCGTGAGGTCTTGATGAAATCGTCATGCGTTATCATGATGAAAAACCACACCCCTTGTGTTGATTAATTCCGGCCGCTTTCTCTCAACTTCTTGTTTTAATCTCATCAGTTGTTCGCAGTAGAGTTCAGATTCGATGGTCCTGCCTGGTGGTAACAGCTCATAATGAATAATGCCCTTCCAATCCCACCACACACACAGCATCACCTTGTTGCGAGTTAACCCGTTAATTTGCTAACCAGACAGTAAGTAATAGACTAAGTTGCCAGCAGAGAGAAAGGGAAATAGGTCAGCGTCCTTTTTTTCCTAATTGATTCTCTGAGGACAAGAGACATATATTTTGGAATATTATTTAAACTCTAGTAATACATATGATGTAGCGTCCTATGCCTAGGACCAGCCCTAGAATGATATATTAAATCAGCTGTGAGTATCAATGTATTTATTTAAAATACACATTGTCACATAAGACTTGTGGTAGTGAATTTCATAACCTCAAGATATTTCAACATGACTTTCTATTTGTTGGCAGTGTTTTATATTTTTATTACATATTTTATTATTGCTTCCCTCAATAAACGATTCCAAAGGGATCTTTGTGGGATAAGCTTTAAAGAAAATCTTCTCTTTATAATGAGCGGTGGATGCCTATTCTTCTTCACACACATGGGATAAAGTATTGGTGACTTTGGTGGAAGGCATTTGGTTCCGTATACAACATAACCGGCTTTGGCGTTAAACCTCCACTTATCACACAGAAGCGATACTGCATGTGGATGGCAAACTCTGAAGATTAACGTACACGGGTAATGTCAACCCGAACTTGAGTAAGTCTACCTACTAACTATTATGTATAAGGAAGAACAAGCCATCTAGAAACCCTTAATTAAAGTTTATTGAGAAGATCAATTGTGTGTATACTTATTTCAGTCTAAACCTCATGCGAATTGACCTTTAGTCTCAAGCAAACAGCTACCCTGTGTTAGTCAGTGAGTAGTGAAAAAGCAACCCTACACAATAGCGTTATTTCCGTCGGTTTCGCGCAACTGTCAAACTACAAATACTTATAAGATAAAACGCGGGTACAGGTCTTAGTCAAGCACGAGCTAAAATAGAACCTGAGTTCTATAATCGTTTCTTAGCTCGAAAATGAACACCTTGATGACCTTATACTATGTTCCTGATGTTGGTAATGTTCATTTTTATACAACTACTCAAAAAGGAATGTAATATGTTTAGGGTTAATGTATGTATCTATGTGAGTTTCTTTGTGCCACCATACTATTAAATACATGAACAGATTTAGATGTACACGGTATTGTAAGAAGAATCCTTACATCGTCCCGAGTGGCATAGGCTATAAATAATAGTGAAAAAATCAATATGGTGGCGACAGTACCTCTTAGATTAAAAAGTGTTCTACAAAACAGTCCCCCGACAGCAATGATAATTTTATTTATCTGTTAAGTGACCGAATATTTTAAATGAGTACCCATTCACTTTGTTTATACAGATTAACAAATACAACTTGTTTTTTACTTTTTAGTTCGTTTTTAAGCAGGGCAGACGTGTTATTAATTTATAAAATTATTTATCTTTTATAATAATGTTTGTGTGTAAATGAGTACCCTTTCACATTTTTTATACAGATTAACAAATACAACTTGTTTTTTACTTCTTAGTTCGTTTTTAAGCAGGGCAGACGTGTTATTAATTTTTTAAATTATTTATCTTTTATAATAATGCTTGTATGTTAGTTATAACAGAAATGCTGCTTTTTCAACTTAATAATAATAACGGATGCATAGACCATAGAAAGACCAACAGCAGTAGTTATTTCACAAGCCAGGCATAACTTAAACCTATAACTATCTAAAACTAAATACGGCCTCATAAAGATAAAAACTTATCAACATGATCTGCTACCTTTCTCAGAAACCTTTTCGACCTAAAACAAACTCAGATAAAATTATCGAGTAATGATAAAACAAGGTATCAAGGTAAAAACATAATCCTTTTTATTATAAAGCCGTTCTTACGTTTGTAGTTACATTATACGCGATAGTAAGGGTTAAGGCTGGCTTCGATTTGCTGATAAGTATGTTTATTTTGGGCCCCGTACTTAGGACAGTCGAGTACCTACCAGGTCAGGTAATCCTAGTTTTGGGTAAAACATTTTCCTTTAACGTATTTGGCTTAGTTTTGCGTAAATGATATGGAAGATAATGTCAGTTTGAGTAAAAATCAAAGACTTGTTGAAATATTGATGTGAGCTACTTTGCATGTATTTGCAATATTTTTAAGAGTTATTTTTTTTTCTGACGTCTAAATATTTATTATCTATGGTAAAATGTCCTACATTTTTTTTCTATTTAACAACTCGACCTGGATACTGCTACAAGGAGCTTGTGGCGCTTGTTTTGTACAATATTATTACCTACTAAAGTCTTGTGAATAAAATAAATAATTAAAAAATCTAAAACCCGACTGCAAAAAAAGACAATTTAAAAGTAATGCACTAAAAAGACCGAAACAAGATTGAAAATAGAAAACAAAATTAAAATAAACTATAACCGACCTTAACTATCGAAATCCATCCAGCCGTTGGGAAGATACAAGGTAATAAAGAAATTTACAAACAAAACATACATACAAGATACGCTCGAAAAACATAACCCTTCCTGGGCAGTCGGGTAAATATCACATTAAGAAATAACAAGATGGCGGCATTCATTCTGACTTTGGACACGCGCCAAAATAATTTTGCAGCACTTATAGGACAGTAGCCCATGTCAAAGTAAAAATTTAACTGGCAGCAATCTAATTAAACACTGCTGACTGCCAAGATGCTACCACCTAATTGTTAGTATTATGACAAACACAAACAATCCATAATATCACGAAACCCTTTACTTTCTTTTCCGAAAACCTTTTTTACGGCCCAGATTACAAATCATAACAAGCTTTCCGCAAGGTGACTTAGAAGTCGCCTTGTGATTTAATTGGCTTGTATGTGTATACCCACAAGCATTGAAGCAGCTTTTTGCAGCGCTGCGCTTGCTGGTCATCGGTGCGGCAGTCTCGCTGCAAGCGGTGCATAAATAAATACCTCTGCTGGATAGCATTAGATCACATTTGAGGAGCTCAGTTGTGTATGGGGTTTCGCTGTAAGATCAAGAAGATCCCACATAAGAATCGCACGCTCAGAAAATCAAAGGACACGCTCATTCGTTTAATGAAGCAGAAACCCAAGTAAAATTAAATATCACGCATGAGGAATATTTGCATTTTTTATATGATAATGAGAAACTGACTGTGCTAACGAGTGATAATTACAGCACGTAGTACTAATTAGTAGCCGTGGAAAATAAAGTGATATAAGAACTGTAAGTTAATTTGTGCCACTTATCATTTACTTGTTAAAAGTATAAATAGCATGATAAAATTAACGAGCCGGTAAAACGGATCACAGCTGTTTAAACGGGCGGTTACAGCAAAAATCGTGAAAGAGTTTTAATCCAAATTACGTGGTTTCAACGCATTCTCAACGCAGTTTATCTCACAAAGAAGAACTAAGTAAGCATTTGTACATTCAAAGCTTTGAAATAGAATATCTCTTTTATGTTGCAAAGGTATTTTTAATCCTTTTGTTTATATTACTTTCTTTGGAAATCGCACTTTTATTTCAAATCGTCATCATCATCATCATTTCAGCCGAAAGCCCAAGCACCGTCACTTCAACCGGTTCTGTGCTCTCCACATCCAGCGGATTCCTGCGGTCTTCACAAGGTCATCGGTCCACCTTGTAGGAGGCCTTCCAACGCTACGTCAAATATTATGTAGTAATTCGATTCGAACTTGTAGGTTCAATTTGCTGTAGCGGCAATCAATGTTATGTGTCTATACAAAGTTTAAAAAGGTGGCTGGGACAGACTGGATGTGGAAGGCGAAGGACAAAGTTCCAGCAGTGGAATGGGATAGGCAGAGTTGTTCATGACACTGGTGGGATATATTTTGCTGGCAGTCATAACGGAAAAGTAGATCCATTAAGATCTTGCTGTTTGTGGGTTGCTGTTGTTGTTGTAGATGTTGTTATCGCTTGTTCTTTCGTGTTTTTGTTCTTTCTTTGCGTTATGTGCTACCGCAAATAAACGTGTTTTCTTTCTATTATTCTTTATTTTTTTTTAAGTAAAATTATCTAATTGTTCGCGTAGAATTTGTTAACTCAAGATTATTTACGTTGAGATAATTCTCAACGTAAATAATCCTGAATGCCAAACTCGAATTCACCAAACAATGCTAATTTTACAAAACAAATTGTTCTATAATAAAGCGGGCCGCGCATGCTATCTTAAAGGCCTCATCGCTACCCAAATAAAACTACGTAATTGGGTTTGTCAAATTGCCCGGGTACGGACAGACTAGCGTCATTAGGCCCTTAGATTTTATTGAAAGTGGAACATTCATTTTCTTTAGAATCGTTCAAGTGTTTTGTTTATACTCAAACATTTTCTTATTAGGTCTTGTTTAGGCCCGTTAATGAGGCCAATTTAATCGTAATTAAGACTGTGTTAGAACGGTGAATTGCTAAATGTCTAGTCTTTGTATTTTTGTTTCTGAAACTAATGGCTTTGAAAAGTCAGCACCAGCGTCGTTATTTATTTAATTGGTCAAGGACAGCTAATGAGACACAATTGATTTTCTATTGTTTGACTCCGAATCGGTATCGCGCGGGGCTTAACAGGTTAATCATCTTCTGATTTCAACCACGATTTGTAGTTTTAGACATTTTTGACACGTATTCAGAGAGAAGAGCCTGGCAAATAATAATAATATGATCTTACAATAAATAAATCGCAGAAAAAGTATCTAAATAACCAAACTATGTAATTTTGTTTCAAAAACAAAAGTCATAAACCGATTTATAAATGGAATGACGTCATCGCTAAGCTTCTCGCTATTTCAGATCTTACGAGTATGAAATTCGGCGGAAAGGTAGTAACCTACTTACTGATTTAGATAGGACGGTTTCGGAACTCCCAGAGAAGTTTTGCGAAACATTCCAAAATACAAACTTGGAAATCAAACGGTGAAATCCTAATAAACGAGTTTGCATTTTCGTCCCTACGTCATCACAATATGACGTAATTGTAAAAACGTGGGTAGTTATTTTATTTTATTTTATTTATTCGGGAAAATAAGCAGTATTTATAAACAGGGAAAATATACATTAAAATATTAAGTTTACTAAGTTATAAATACACAAGAATTATAAATATATAACCTACCTACAACATTTTCCACAACATAATTATTAAAAGTTATATCCAACAGAAGAACTATGGAACTAATGGAACTGGATGGCGAGTTAACATTAGAGACTCCACGACTGGAAAGGGTTAACTTTTATAATGTTTTGGTGCTTACTTTTAAAATCGCACTGCATCGTACCTATCGTATGTAAAAATTATACTAGGTAGGCATAGTTGTTTTCGAATTGTTATATCAGGATACTTATTAAAATACCAATTTCAATACCAAAACACAAACCATCTTGCTACACAACTTGAATTTGGCTTACATAGTGACGTCACAAGCGTCCATTCCAGTCTGTTACATTTTTAACGGCACGGACCATGAGACTGCGCCATGCTTCTCTGTTGATTAATTGCCGTCGACGTCTTCGTCCTGTCCCTGATTGATTACATTGTAATCTTGTTTGTGACTTGACTGATGTTAGAAATTGTATCAGTCTTGTTTTTCATAATTCCCGGTTTTGATAATTAGTGGTTGTAGTTTTTAGGCTCGTTTGCCTGACAGATTTGACGAGTAGAATTTATTGCGTGACTGATTCGGGTGTTTGTTTTGTTTATAAAGAAAAGTGAAATGAGTGTTTTTGTAATTTTATTGTTGGGTTCTTGTTTCATTATTTCAGCCGAAAGACGTCCGCTGCTGGACATAGCCCTCCCCCAAGCACGGCCATTTCGACCGGTTCTCTGCTTCTCGCTACTTCTACTTCTTCATCTTTCTGACGGACCGACCCCTTGACAATTCAAAAGTGCCTGTAATTGATTTATTTGGAATAAATAAGCATTTTATCGTTTGAGTCGCAACCAGCGGTTTCTGCGGTTCTTGCTTGACTGTCATAAATATGCTGATATTTTTCTTAAGTACATGTTCTTACAAGGTAGGTTTCGTTAAAGGATACTAAGTTATTTATATTTATGAGAGCCCGTGTTCAACGGTATCTAAAGGTCGCAGGCTGACATAAAATATGCAGCTATTTTAAAAGCGAATAAGAGCGACGAATAGTACCAACACGTCATTATGTACGACTCTTTAGTACACGTAAATGTCATAATATGTATGTATATAAAGGCACTTAGCACAATTTATTGTAATAAATAATATATATGTTGTAAATAAATATGATAGCGCAGCAAGTGGCGCCGCACCGTCTTTTTTTTTTTTTTTTTTGATGGTGGGACATCGTCAAAATAACTTCTCCCGCTCTGGGCGGAGCGGGAGGGTGTGTCAGACTCTTACTGACTAAAACCCACCCGTATTCCTTCTTGTTGCCTGTGTTGCGGGGGCCTCGGTGACCCATAAGTACCTTCCCGCGACCCCGGCAGGCATCGGCCCTAGTGGACCCCTACCTATGTGCTGACGACATCTCTTTGAGGCGCGCGTGGAATACAACGCGCCGTCGACCGGGGCCTGGTCCTTACCGGACGCTGAGCTACCCATTGCTCACGGATTTATTATTAAGTTACCGGAATCACTGATGAGAGTGATACTGGCTGGTGACTATCACTCTAGCAGAGCGTCGCATCGATGGTTGCGTGGCTGCTGTTTTCTGATGACAGATCCGCTGATCCGCTGATGGTAGCCGCTTTCAAACTGCCATATTCCAGCACAATCCTGATGATATTGAAGCTGCTGAATCACTAATACGATGACCATTTCTGGTACAAGCTATCCTGCGCTGTTAAATGCATACTGCTGTTCGGTTCTAGCGAAAACCCGCCGTAAATTGTAACTCTTCAGAAATAAAATCCTTTATAGTTTATATAATATTCATGGCTAGCACTTAAGTACTTAGGCAATTATGAAGATAATGACTCCAAAAGAATCTATTTGCTCTAATGACGAGAGCATAAATAAAAAAACAGTTATCTTATTAACACAATTAAAACTGAAGTTTTAAAATGTGGACTACACAAAAGGTCAAAGGTAGCCGCCGTCCGTTGAACTGTTGTGGTTGGTCTAAAATTATAATACCTTCAATTTGGTTTGAATAGTTAAGGACGCCTAAAAATACACCCTTCATTTGATAGTGGGTACTTTGCAGGTTTCTTTTGGATGTATGTTCGGCAGGACTGGTTTACTCTCCTTAAATAAAAGCAGATATTTCTATCTGGGGGCACGATAGTGTGGTGCCAAGACGACCCAAAAACAAAAAGCAGGGGTACTACTTACCTTTCAAAATGCACCGGCGTTTCGTCGTATTTTTAAACCCTCATAGTTTCGGCCTGGATAATGCTAGAGAGCTTACAATCTCAGGATAAGATGTTGTTCGCGACGATACGTCATCAAATAGTGTTTTCGTAGTGTTTTTGAAAGTAACTTAAATTCAGTGTTCGTGACGGTATGTCACCATGGTGTTATTCAGTGTTTTTGAAAATAACTTAAATTCAAAGTGATATCAGTGCTAGTTTAAGCATATAAACAGTATTAAAATAGTGTTTAGTACATAATACGGTAAGTACGGCACTTACAAACATCAGTTAAGTGGACTATATAGCCTTAATGTATTATATTTTAGTGTGTCCAGGTAGCTTAGACCGAGAACTAGCCCTGGAAATAACTTTTATGTATCTAGTCCCTTGGAAAAGCACATTTAACTGAGTTTGTATGTCGTACTACTTTAGATTAGTACCTATACATTGTTATTTAGGTTTAGCCAATTCTGATTTCAGGGCGCGTGACGCCCTAAAACAATATAGCTGTGATATTTTATATATCAGATTGTTTTAGGTCAGTAGACCGGCCTGAGGTATCTTTAACTAGTTTGAACATCGGTTCAGTACTTTTCCAGGAATTCACAGAAAAAAACTGTCTTACTAGAAACTTACTATATTTTGTCTGTTTCCCCTGAAATATCCTTTCAGTGGAAACAGATAAAACCGATGTAGATATCTCAGAAGATGGGGAATTTTACGGGAAATGTAATGACATATAACATGCCTTATGTATCGTAATAGTTAAGAGTGTGTAAGCTTAAATTTACCGGAAACTTAATAAAAAAAGTTCTTATAATAAAACTTTGAAACAGGAAGCAATTAGCGGCTCTCGTAACAGTAAAGTTAGCCACTAAGAAAACATGTAACATAGAATAATTCGTAGTCATCGGCAAGGTACTTATTTATATTTTCAAAATCATCAAGTAGTTCAAAAGTAGTGTCCCTGAAGAGTCCCGAAAGTTGCTTACTGGAGATTCGTGGATACTTGTGACACTTATTCGGGTAAAATACTCCTTTTAGCAGCTGTCAAAACGTACTCCTCTAGGACATAGTCAAAAA
The DNA here is from genome assembly GCA_905333075.3 of Atethmia centrago. NCBI lineage: Eukaryota > Metazoa > Arthropoda > Insecta > Lepidoptera > Noctuidae > Atethmia > Atethmia centrago. The sequence goes on along the minus strand of HG995373.1, from coordinate 20,305,651 downwards.
CCCTTCCCAGTCACCAACAATGGTACACATAAAGATATACATATAGTAGCCGTATAGAAGAGGCAGGTAGCCGTCTTGAAGATATCTGGAATCTATAGGTGCAGGACGTCAGCGCCGCATAGACCTACCCTCACACCGGGATAAACCTGGATAGGCATTACACACTCCTTACACAACCTTCGCGTCCAGCGATCACGTCCATTTGGCACAGATGTAGTTATAAAATTTATAAAACACATTAAGTTTCATTTGTCTAGCTCTTAAACTTTGGATTTTATTAATAACTAAAATACGTCTTTTTCGTCACTTCTTCTTATCATGTCGATGCAATCTAAATGGACTCGGATCAGAATTCGCCTACGTGTTTGGCGCCATCATTAGCGTCCATCATTTCGTGTAACGTGTAGCTGGCAGGATACGCAGGACATGATACTAAGTGTTCCATCGTTTGTGGAACAGCACCCAAGGTAGAGTCGTCTATGAATCTCCACCTGAATAGGTTTTCCAGGAAGTCTGTTTAAAGACTTCCAGGCTAGCCAAGGTAACTTCAGTCCTGGTAGGAGATCTTCATCAGGTGGAACGAATGGTTTGGGTAAGGAAGTACTGTCTCGCCACAGCTTCAGTCTTTCTTTTGATCGCTCGCCAGTGAATGAGACACAATTTAAAAAACTGTTTCAGCTTTTCAGCCTTTGTGGCACAATGATGTTGTCATGCATGCAAAGGGTGTCGTGTGTCGGAGACCATTTCGGCTCTTTTGCTGGACATTGTGATACCTGTGATATATAAAGTTTAAATCTTCTAAATAGAGATGAATGTGTTATTAATTCCCTTTAGTGGTTCATTGCGTAAGAATTAAACCTGAACGGGGTTTGTTTACAGTTTCATCAGTTATTTTTGGAACGGACCATAGCTGAAACATCTAGCAAACAGTGTTAATAGACACACTTAAAAATACGTTTGGTGATAAAGGTGATCATACACTATAACTATAACCATCAAATAGAGGATCTGACACCTCAAACAATGAAATATGGGGTTTGAGATAATTTATTCTCATAAGAATTACAATTCACTTACATGAGAATATTTAAACCTAGACATATCACAAAGATAAACTAAATGTTGGACGTATTACAAAAAAATGGCATCGATTATAATGTTTTGAAGGTAGGTTACAAATATGAACGAGTGTTAGTTCGATACACGGACTCTGCACTCTCTCTCTTTCTCTCTCTCTCTCTCTTAGCACTGCAGCAGTGCTATTCTGTAACCATCTCACCGTGAAAACTTTGGTGAAGTGAGCGTCATCTCTCCTGATGCTATATGGACCAAGGATTACATTCACAATCATAATCGAGATTTTAATTTTTTTATGCTAATTCTATTCTATGATCAATCGAATTAGCATACAAATATGATTAAAATCTCGATTATGATTATAAATGTAATCCTAAATTCCTAGCATCAGTGGAATGAAAACGACAGCTCACTCCACGCAAGAATTCACGGTGAGATTTTTATACAACGAATCGACATGCAGCTGTCAAAGTACGTAAACAAGTTTCCGTATAACACAGATCAGCGGTAACTGGATGTGGCTCGTCATTATTGTAGGCAAAATGAGTTTTTATAATAAAGTTTTTAAGTAGTTTTTTAAAAGTGGTTTATGATTTAGATTCTTTGAGGTCTCTCGGTAATTTGTTAAATATTTTAGATCCTTCATACATAATAGTATTTCTTCCGTAGCTTGTGCGGGTTGGATGTAGTTGTAAAAAGTCTTGATCACGTCTCAGTTTCATTTTATGTTATTTTATATTTTTTGTGTAGGTTATGTTTGTGTGTATATCTTTATTTAGTATTTTTCGAATTCAAAATCAAAATCAAAAGTCATTTATTCAAACTAGGCTGAAAATCAGCACTTTACGAACGTCAAAGTTACATAAGACAGTCCCCCAAAAATGCCCGTATAATTAGTATGCTTGTATTATACATGTATGTTGTTTGTTGGAGTCAGATAGTCTTATTTAAATAACGCTTTTAGAAGTTTATTTTGAGCAGTTTGTAGAAGTTAAGTATGTGTTTTAGCGGCGGTACCCCATATTTCCATTAGGTAGTCAATACGTGGCTTAACAAGGGAGAAGTAGATTGTATAACGAACTTGACGTGGTAATCAACGATCGATACCTCGTACGGTACCCGTGAGTGATTGTAATTTTGATTTTATTTTTTGAATTGTGGCTTAACAAGGGAGAAGTAGATTGTATAACGAACTTGACGTGGTAATCAACGATCGATACCTCGTACGGTACCCGTGAGTGATTGTAATTTTGATTTTATTTTTTGAATATGGGGAAGCCACGTCAGTTTATTATCTAAAATTAGCCCTATATATTTTTCTTGATCTACTTTGTTTATGATTTGGTTGTTTATATTTAATGGTGTATAATTGCCATTTTTTTTTTGTTGGGAATATCTTATAATTTGTTTTAGCTGTATTAATCGTGAGAAAATGTTGTTGAAACCACAGGTTGAGTAAGTCGAAATCGTTCTGTGCTTTCGTAATGGTGTCAACACTGTGTGGTTCGCCCGGAGGACACGGTGGAGCATACGGTGGAGCTCTGCCCGGCTTGGGCAGAGCACCGCCGTGTCCTCGTGGAAGCGATCGGCGGCAGAGATCTTTCGCATCCGGCCCTGGTTTAGGCCATGGTACGGAGCGAGAGGGCATAGGAAGCCTCCTCCTACGAAGCAGTAATGCTCGCGAAGGAGGCGAAGGAGGAGGAGGGACTGTTAAGGGAAAGGCAAATTTCGCGTCCTCTCGCCCCTAGTCGCCGCAGGAGACGCCCTGGGCGTCGGAAATCCCGGGCGGATTTCCGGCCACCGTAGGCGCGGGCTTGTGGACGGTAAGCAATGGGTAGCTCACCGTCCGGTAAGGACCAGGCCCTGGTGGACGGCGCGTTGTATTCCACGCGCGCCTCAAAGAGATGTTGTCAGCACAAGTGTAGGGGTCCACTAGGGCTGATGCCTGCCGGGGTCGCGGGAAAGTACTAAAGGGTTACCGAGGCCCCTGAAAACACAGGCAACGGAAGGAATGCGGGTGGGTTTTAGTCAGTAAGAGTCTGACACACGCTCCCGCTCTGCTCAAAGCGGGAGAAGTTGTTTGATGATTTCCCACCCAAAAAAAAAGACTATTTGGAAATGTTCCCGACGTCATATGCTGATGTTTATGCAGTAAGTTAAGTAGAGTTCGTCAAGAATTAGGATTGCGGCACATTGTAATGATTTCGTGGCCTTCTAGACCTGAGCTGGTGTTGTTATTTTAATTATTAACTATTTCTAAGATTTCATCTGTTGTAGCTGGTTCTAGATCACAAAGGGAAGACAAGCTAGATCCAGATGAACCCGCCAAGGCACTACCTGTTGGGTGATATTTTATGGGAATTTGATTTGCCAGTATCCAGTAACTGACATTTGCAAAGAAATCAGTGAAACATTCGCATACATATGCGAATGTTTCACTGATTTCTTAAAGGACATCCTTTAAGTCAATAACAGTGCCATATTGTGATTGAAGTTGCAGGTGGCAGATATTTCAATGAATTTATTGCAGGACAGGCTGTTTATCAGTCTTCACATTTTCATTGGTTGTTTCTTTCAGATTTTAAAGGCTTTCATCTAGTAGCTTGATTTCGTTTGTTGGATAAATTCTGATACTTCGTTTCTTTTCTTTTTAAATGTATCTTCCTTCTGCTTGTGTTTTGGGTTTTTCTTACGTTGATTCCATAAAGTATTCCTACTGTTTATTTCACTTATGATTGATCTATTTATCCAGTCTTGTCGAGGTGGGTTCATCGTTTTGTTTTTTTGTAGTTTTGCTTATTTCTATAGTTTTTTTCCAACGTTTCGTATATAGTAAATGTTTTCGGTACTTCTTCGTTTGATTCTAAGATGGTCTTATAAAGTACTTCATAGTCAGTATTATGGTATATTTTGTTCTTTAGAGTTTCTGGTTTATGGCGTTTTAATTCTAAGTAGATTAGTTTGTGGTCTGACATGGGTGTATCGACAATGGCTAGGTGGAAAATATTTAGTTGAAGATTCGAGCAAACGTGGTCAATTATACTCCTTGATGTTGTTGATTCTCCTGTGCAGTATTCTTCATATATTTTATTCAAAAATTCATAGCCGTTTTCTTGGATCACTTCTTTATACATTGTAGTTGCACGTTCTGTATTTCATAAATTGAAATTAATGTTGCCAAAGGCCACACTTCGCTCGTTTTTAAGTAGTTGTTGGGAGTAGGTATCTAAAAAGGTTTTGACGTTTGATGGTTCTGGTTTTCTGTATACTCGTACAACACCGTACAACACCTATATCCAGAGTATAGTTTTCAATATGAATCCAAAGATAGTGGTTGGAGTTTTGACAGATAAGTCAGACTATGTTTCAGGATTATTTATCACAAATATTGAAACTCCACCGCCTCTCGTATCATTTCTAAAGTTATAATAATGTGTGTATCTTGGGATCTGAAATCTTTTTCCTTCTTCGTCAGATTTAATCCAGGTTTAGAACCATTGCGTGTAAGCAAGATTGAAAGGTTTTTCAAAATTACCGGGTTTTTCAATGCTTCGCATATTTGCGTACAGAACGTTAACCTGTCGGCGATTAAGTTCATCTTTGAGGTTTTGCAGGTATTTACGTTGTTTTGGTGTCTGATCAGAATATATTTTAACACTGTCCTGTTTAGAATTGTTTTGGTTACGTATTTTACAATTTCCTGAGATTTCAGATATACTTTTATTGAACGTGTTTTATTTACATCATACTTTCCCAATCGCATAATCGTTTTTGGGTCGGGATAGTCCTTATCAATCGATATGAGTAGATTTACGACCTCGTTTTTGTCAATATTTATGCGTTATTCCTGGTTCGATGATGATGATTCTGGTATGCCACTGATAATAATATTTTTGCATCGGAATTCACGTTCGTTAATTGCAGCTATGATGGTTTCTTGTATTTCAATTGGGAAAGAAGCTTGAGGAGATGGTCTATCTGTATTTAGTAGTTGAACTGCATGGACAATCTCTTCAACTATTTTCTAGGTTTTGCAATTGTCATAACGTAGCGATATTATATCATACTTGATAATGCTTTGTTCGGCGGCAAGATTATCAATAGTGGATTTAATACCGTCAATTCGTTCCTTAATAGGTACTCGTAATAGGTAATACGGGCTGGTGTCCGCAACTCCACGTCAATGCGCGTATTTTGCGTACGGGTGGGAAATCGATTATTCGATCCACCCCAGCTCCTCAAGGAAGGCCAGCAACGCTTTGGTGTTACGGACCATCTCACGGAGGGTACCTGGGTTACCGAAGTACTTTGCCCTGTATGTGGCGACCACCGGGCAGTTTAGTAGCACATGTGCTGCTGTCTCGTCGTCCTTCATGCAGGCCCTGCACAGCGGACTGTCTGTGACTCCTATGACAAAGAGGTGTTTGTTAAATGACTCGTGGCCTGTTATAGCTGCTGTGACAGTGCGCAGCTGTAGTTTAGTTAGTCGGAGGACCCGTTTCGTGAGGCGAGCATCAATTGTAGGGAGAGTTTCCTTGGCCTGCCTGCACTCACCTTGGTCCGACCATAGTTTGAGATGTTTATCTCTGGTGCGTTTTCTTACCAGAGCGCGTAGGTACCCGAAGGGGAGTGGCACGATGGGTTCAAGTCCCACTGGTGCCATGCTCGACCCCCTTCTGGCAAGTTCATCGGCTGCATCGTTGCCTAGCGAACCGCTGTGTCCTTTAATCCTAATATTTAATGGTTATATTGTTGAGGCTACCCACCTGGTTGAAGTGCTGGTGGCACTCGTATATTAGCCCAGAGTCAACTGTGTGACTGTTTAGCGCTTGTAGGACAGCCATGCTGTCTGAGAGTATGCGGATCGAGTGGTCCTTAACTTCCCTGGCCATGATGGCTGAAGCGGCCAGAGAAATACCCAAGCACTCGGCCTGGAACACTGTGTTATGGACCCACAATGATGTGGCTATGCGTAAGTTAAAGTCCTCCGAGAAGATTCCAGCACCTGTGCCACTACCTGTTTTGGATACATCTGTGAAGATGCGCAGCTCTGCGGGATGCAACCCCTCGCATCGGCGATCCTCGTGGAGTTGGATTTTGTATTTTTTATCAAATATAAATTGTTTGGGTACCTGGTCATTTATTGCTTTCGTGATGGGGAACTCTTTATTGAGTCCCTCAAGCAGCGCGGTGTGTAGTGTGTCTCTCTTTCCCCAGAGATTCAGTGCATTTAGGCGTACTGCCGCCATCGTCGCTTCCTGCTGTATGAACAGGTGGAGCAGCGGCAGTCCCAGCATGGCTTCGACTGTTGCAGTCGGAGTTCCTCATGCAGCCCGTGGTCGCTATGCAGGCAAGTCTTTGCATGCGTTGTAGTTTATTGGAGGCTGTGACTAGCTGGGTGCAGGACTGGTCTGGTCCACGGCCCCGTAGGTGATCATGGGGCGGATTACCGCCGTGTACAGCTATAGTATAATTTTGGGGGATAGGCCCCACTTCTTACCTGTCATTTTCTTGCACTGCCAAAAGGTGATGCAAGCCCTGTTTAGTTTGTTGTCTAAGTGACTACTCCAGTTTAACTTACTGTCTAGAATTACCCCGTGGTACTTGACTTCGTTGGCTAACTGGAGTTCTGTATCGAACAGTATTGGTAAGCGGAAAGGGCCTAATGCTCGTTTATGGGTAAACATAACTAGTTCAGTTTTGGTGGGGTTCACCGATAGGTCGAAATCCCTACACCATCTTTCTACGATACGTAGTGCCTGCTGAGTGAGGTTGCAGATTATTCCCGTTACTTTCCCCGAAACAAGGATTGCAAGGTCGTCTACATAACCTATTGTGTAATAGTGGCTCGCGTTGAGTTTGGTGATAAGATCATTCATCACCAGATTCCATAAAAGGGGGCGCGGCTGATGCTGGAGAAGTTGGTTTTGTCGAAGGCTCCTTCGATGTCTATGAAGGTGCCCAGGCAGGTGCCTTTCTGATGAATCGCTTCCTCTATCTGTCTAACCACAAGATGAAGAGCGGATTCGGTCGACTTACCCGAGCTGTATGAATGTTGGTTACCGTGCAGCGGTATGATTTTTAGAGCGCCATCCCTCAACTCCCTATCACACAGCCTTTCCAGAGCCTTTAGTAGAAAGGAGGTTAGGCTGATTGGTCGATGGGATTTGGCGTTTGTGTAGTCCCCCTTACCTGGCTTAGGGATGAATATGACTTTAGCTTCCCTCCATCCTTTGGGAACGTATCTAAAGGCCAGACACGCTCTCATTAGTGGCACCAGTCTTATTGCGACAGAGGTTCCACCCCATTGTAGTAAGGCGGGGAACACTCCATCGGGACCAGCTGCCTTAAAAGGATGGAAGCTCCGGATGGCCCATTGGACTTTCTCCAACGTGATCACCCTGCGTGCATAATGCCAATCGTTGTCTGATGGGGTTTGAATTACATCTTGCCAGTCGATTATATTGCATGAAGACACATCCAGGGAAGTGAGTCTCGATAAGGACGCGTCTCGTTTCTTCTGGCGAGGAAGTGAGTGTGTTATCAGGTTTGCGGAAGGTAGGCCCAGGAGATTTCTGTTGCGCCAGTACCTTTCTTACCCTGTTAGCTTGCTGGCAAGATTCAATGCTACCACAGAATTTGCGCCATCCCGCGGTACTCCTGAATCTAATGCATTTTTTGTAACTGGACTTGGCTGCGTAGTAATTATCCCAGTCCTCATCCACACATGTGTTCATGGCTCTGTTCAGAGCTGCCCTTACCTTGCCACGCTTGCGCTCTAGATCAGCGCCCCACCATGGTTGTTTGCTCGGTGTGCTGCGCGGTGTGGTCTCTGGGCAGGTAGTTTGGTAGCTATCTATCATTGTTTTGGTAAGATAGCTCACTTGTACCTCAATCTGTGCCGTGTCCGCAAACGTCGCCGGGTCGCTTATTGTCGCAAACTTGGATTCAAGGTTGCGTGTGTAGGTGGCACGATCCGTGTTTCGCGGATTGCGCCGTGGTAGTGTTGGAGAAACACAGACCTGGATATCGAAGCGGATCCACCTGTGATCAGAGCAGGAGGCATCGTTGGAGACCTGCCACTCAGCAGTGATTTCCGCCGCGCACTCTCTGTTGCCAGAGTGAGATCTTTGATTGTTCGGCTTCGCCTGGTTACGAATGTTGGTTCGGAGCCAGTGTTTAGTAGGGATAGGTTAGTCGAGAACAAGTATTCAACCAAGGCCTTACCCCTCTCGTTTTGCGTGTCCATACCCCACAGTTGATGGTAAGCGTTGGCATCGGCCCCTACTACGACCTTAAACCCACATCCCTCGCAATGGCTCACGAGGCGGGCGAGGTCGTGCGGAGGCGGCGCCTCCGCCTCGGGCATGTTAGCCGAGGCGAAAACGATCGCCATCTTCGTGGTGTCGTCACACTGTATTACTGGCTTTGCTGCAGAGACGTCTCTGCAACAGAAGTCAGTTAAAAGATGTGTTTTAAGATTACCTGTGACATCTCGTAGATGCACGCTCTGGGGTAATTGTGCTCTGAGGTGACCTGGAGCTTACCGCCAAGATTGGAAAGTCCTTGTATGCAGCCCGCCCTAATCCACGGCTCTTGGATCAAGGCAATGGCCGTGTGTTGCGCCTCCAGCTACTTGCGAAGCTGAGCCATCGCAGTCTGACTGTGGTGGAGGTTTGCCTGCAGGACTTTACATGTTGACGAAAGGGACGCCATCGCTGGTCGATCCCTCTTCGTCCCCCCCAAGTCTGTGCCCGTCAAACAAGTCGCCCTCGTCGAAGCCGTCTCCCCCCGGGCCCGAAGCCGGTGACAAGAGTATGTCGTCCAGCTCCTCATCCGGTGGAGGGACAGCGCCCACGGAGGCGGCAGCGCAGTCGGCAGACCCTGCTGCAGCAGGTTCAGCCGCGGATGCGTCCGGGTTGTTTAGTGGGGGAGTGGTGTCCCCTGCTGGTGTTTGGGGCAGCTGCTTCGGCGCCTCGCAGATGGTCCCAATGGCAGGGTCACATCCCTGAGGGACGTTGGTGAACCTGCCCTGGAACTTCACGTATACCGTCCCCAATCCAATTGAGAGACGGCGTCCGGCTTTCATCAGGATCGGGATTTGGTCCACAGGGACACCGACCACCACAAACCATGCTGCGGCCTGTTTGTCGGCATGCAGAATTATCCACCTCTTTACGTCGACCCAGGAGTTCTAGTAACTGAGAGCGCGCCCAATATTGGTCGGCTCTCAGAAGACTCCCTGCTCGTCTGGGATCACGACGCCACATCGTGTTCGCTTCAGGATTTCCGACTGGCTCTTGACAACTAGTGGGATGCTAGATGGGAGAGACAAGTCGGAGACTGTTTTCCTTAGCCAGGCTAAGGTGTGGTCTAACGACCGCACCACAGTTTAAGAACACCTCCGGCGAACAGCGGCTTGGCGTTGAAGGTCGGTCCTGGAGTGTTTTGCTTGGGGGTGCAGGCCTCAAGAATGATCTGCTTCTGGATAGCTGCGAGTACCTGGTCCGATACGTCCTTGCTGAAGATTCCCGTGCGGTCGCAGGTGATCGCGATGTCCAAGGTTGAGCTGGCAGCTTGGGCGTAGCTTCGCTGATCGACCCGTTTGGATTGGTCAAGACACTCCCCCCGGAGCCTCAAAGACTCGTTGAGAGCTCGCTTGGCCGCGGCCTGATCCTTCCAATCAGATTGCTGTTTATTTTTATTGCCAGCAGACGGAACGCTGGTTTGCGGTTGACTGGGCGCTGGTCGGCTGGTGCCGGCCTCTGTCTGTGACCTCTTACCAGCGGAGAAGCTCAGTTGGCCGCTCGTCGGTTTGATCGTACTAGCGGCAGTGGCCTGTTTGTTGCGGGAGCCCTTACCTGGCCTCCAGCGGGCTTGGCGTCGCTTCTTCCTCGTCACTCCGTCCCTCTGCTTGCCTTTACCTGCAACAGTTGATGGACCTGAAGGGTCAGTGCAAAGGCAACGGGTTTATTGAGTGCATTTACCCTTGCCCTTGCGTTTTTGCACTTGCCAGGCATGCGAAAACGCATCCTGTGTGCAGCTGGCCGTCTCCGTTTGACCGGTGACAGCCATCTGGTGGGAGGAGGCTAGAGGAGCCTCAGGAGGAGGAGGGTGTTTGGCTGGACCCCTGGTGCCAGTGTTACCCAGCACCGGGGTCGTCGCCTTGGTATGGGAAGGGTCGGTACTGGTCCCAATCAGCGCCGACGTCCTTTGTGTGTTTTGGGACTTTTTTGTTTTGGTCTTAGCTGTGGTTCTCGCCACAGCCGGACCTACGCCCGCGCTGGTACCCGCAGCGATAGCTGCAAGGCCACCCGGGGCGAGGGAAGTGCTAGCAGCTTCCTTGGGAGTCACATTGGCTTTCGCCTCCACTCCTGTGTTTATTTTTGTGAATTCGCTTACACTGTTAAAATATATTAGTAGTAATATATTTTAACAGTGTCATCATTTCAGACATTTGTTTACGTATTTCAGTTAATTCAGTTCAAATATGTTCGTTATCATCCAACTGCTTTCGCTTATAACTGCGCTGAATTATTTTCGAAGTATCCGAAAATTCGGGTTGGGAAATGCTTGATAACAAAAGTTGCGAGTCACTGCGTTCGAAGCCGGGGCCACTTCCAGTTGTCGAACGTACTACACTCATGATGTCTTTGTGAATATTACTCACTCAGTGCGTGTTCGACTGTGCGCTGTGACGTTTTGCGGTTTCCTGTGCGAGGAGTTAAAATAAAATAATGAGCCCGTCTCTTTCTTGCGTGGTAAGAGCTGCTATCGTGCCGTAGAACCGTCGAAGACAATAGTGTTCTCAGAAGAATAACGCCGTTATCACTTATATGTGATACAGTTATTTTGGAACTGTTTTTGTATAGTTTAAGTGCACTTTAAGTAATTTAGGTATATAAATCAGAAACTATTTAACTATTTTAGTGACACGTCTGCTTTGTAAAACGCCCCAACGATCAATATAACGAAATATGATCCCCTTACAAATACATCAGCTAATTACGAACCATAAAACCGTTAATACAGTGTTATATTACCGGATACATAAATGTTAACAGTCCAAAGAAATTGAATGCACACACGAGGGTAGAACTCAAATGTTTGTCTCTGGTTGACGCAACGGAAAACAAATAGTTTCGGACCCGAACAAATAGTGACCGTGGTGCGGTGATTACTAAACATTATATATGAATATGGGACTTTTTTGATGTTTCTATGTTGGTGTAGGTTACTGAAATTCGTGCGGTGTTCCACGGGGCTCGGTCTTAGGCCCGCTCCTGTAGAACTTCGGGTACGACTGGGTGCTGCGGGGTGCCTAGGCTTGGAGGTGGCCCTCAACAAGTTAGAGGCCATGGTCCTTCACCCGGATCACCCATCGTGGTCAGGGGGACTCGAATCGCTGTTGAGTTTATCATGAAGCACCTGGGATTGGTGCTCGACAGCCGGTGCGTGGCATACGCTGGTAGAGTGTGCCGCTTGGGAGGGGCCGCGCCGTGCCCTTATCTCAGGAATAAGCAGCAAACTGTCGCTGCCAGCCGTGGTCGACTCGATGGTCGGCAGCGAGGAGTTCTGGGACGCGGTAGTATCCTTCTGCAAAACAGTCATGTCGCAGAAAGAGGTTGCGGAAAGGGACCGGGAGATCTCTTCCACTCACCATGCCCTCACATGGAAAAAAGGATCTCTTCAGCGAAGAATATCAATATTCTCAGAAAAATTGTTTCAATCCAAAATAATAATAGTAAATATTTTCTTAACGTAAGTAAATGTACTCAGTCCAAGAAAACCTGTTTACTCAAATTAAGAATAATAAATACATACTTGGTTTTTATTCTTGACTTAAGCAAATACTTTTGATTCAAGACTATAATAATCTTAATTGAAGAAAATATTCTAAGAGAGAAATAATATTCTTAAAATTAAACTTAATAATTTTTCATTTAAGTATAATGTCTTCGAAGAAGACATTAAAACTAAAACAAAATTTTACTTCATTCAAGAATATATTGTTTTCCCCTTAAATGAATCAATATTTGTCTTGACCAAGAGGATATTGTCTTAATTTCCGTAACATCCTTTTTTTTCGTGCAGCAGGGGCGCACTGGGCGTCGGCGGAGGGTAGAGAACTAAATGGGTTTTTATTCTAGCCCCACTAAATGGGTCCAGGGGCGAACGACTCGGGTACATCCGTCACCCCCCACACAGCAGGACCCGAGGTGGCGGCGCGTAGTGTTTCAAACGCGCCCCTTTGGACGTCGCGGGGGGAGTCTTACACCTCACTCTCCTCGCGGGTCTGAAGTACTAGTGTGGGAAGGGAACACCAGGGTAGTTTTTAGGCAGTAAGAGTCTGACAGACCCGCCCCAGGGCGGAGGACACATAATTATGAGGACTTTTCACCCGGAATAAAAAAAAGAAAGGTTACTGAAATTATAAATATGTATATGACTTTGCAAAGGAACATTATTATAGAGTAGTTTTATATGTAGACAGAGAAAGCATTTATTATATATTTATATGTAGCGTCTTACCAGTGAAGCTATCCTAAAAGTTTCATTATTAACAAAAGATAAACAATTCTAAAAACTAAACCGTCGAGAGGTGTCATAAGACACCCGGTTGGAATGAAGTTCCTTCCGCTGTATATTATGAAATAAATAACAGGAACAATTAAATAAACTAACAACGTTTGAGAGTAAATAAATGAAAAATAAAAATAGGCACTCATGGGACTGCCGACAGAAGAGAAAACTTAAAACTCTGGTGCATCACGTCACATTAGCATGTCGGTGACGCGAACCCATAAGTTTATACCAAAAATCGCTTAACGCGGCTAAAAAGTATTCCCTTAAAAAAAACACTTACTATAATATCGTGACGGTGAAAATGTTCTTACGTGCGACAAGGAACTTCGTTCCAACAAGACTTCTATACCGGGTATACCTAATATTTCATCATAACAAAATCATGTACCCGTAATTTAACTGTCACCAAAACATTATTTCCATAAGATAAAAATATCAATCAGATTTTCGTACAAACCATTATAGACAGGAAATAAAAGAAATTGCCAAAGTAAAGGAGCAATGTTCCATTTTAAGAAAGCATTAAATAAACGACAGTTCAGCTATTTTGGTTCGACCTTTATCAATAAAGAAATTCGGGTAGCAGCCATACTTGAGTGGCATGAAAGAGCAACCCACATGGTTCCAAAGTAAGTACACTTATGAATATTTCGATTAAACAAACTAACATAATTAGGCATAGCGTAGGCGTTGAAGTCGCGTAGATGTTGTGTTGTTATAATTTTATTGTATCAATACTACGTCACGTCGACGTGGCGTTAGCGTCGCGATTGCACAGCGCTGTATGTTTTTTAGACGAACGCCTTGACTAAACCAATTCCAACAGGCAAAGGACACCCATGGATTAAAAAAAAACAAAACCCCGGTATATTTTTATTAGACGAGATTATTAGCCTATCACTATGTTACCAACATCATCTACACTTCTATACTAATATTATAAAGAAATGATTAGATTTTTTTGTTTTGTTTGTAAAATTCCTCTTTAAATCTTTCGAATCGGACCTTTCGTTTAGAAATTACGACGGGTATAAAAATGCTAAAGTAAGAAAAATGCCGCGGTGTGAGCGAACAGCCCTATGCTTAGTCTACTAGTTACCTACACATTTCATTTTTTGTAGATTAACACATAGGATTTACTACTTTTAATCCCGGTAGTACGTGCCCGTGAGATATTTTCTGACATCCACGCGGACGAAGCCGCAAGCAAAAGCTATTAATCATTACAAGCCAGAAGACGTCAAATTTTAAACTACTGCTGCCCCCTTAATTTTACACAACGAATACTTCAGGGTTCACAATTTGATAACAAATACCCGGCTTCCTTTAAAATTTAAAAGATTGATATTTTTTACAGGAGAGACGACAATAAACTGTTTATTTTTTAAATAAAACAAAATTATGAATAAAGTATTTTTTTTATTTTGAAAATACTTTTCAAAAACTTTAACATGTTTATGAAAAATAATGTTACATGTTAATTAAATATAATCAATGATTTATAGATTTTTTTTAGTTGTTATAATGGGCGCTTCCAGTGACTACGTTCCACGTTCCTGCCGTCCAGTTATTCTTGTCTTGTTTTCTTTTTATTCAGGGCTTGTCCTCGATTCACCAAATAATGAAATGTCGTATTTGTCTATGATAAAGTATGAAAATTGGCCCGTTCTTAATACGACCACATAGAAGCATAAACCAAAAAAAAAAAACGTTTTATGATAAAAACGCTATTATGAAAAGTTGTCGATTGGACCCCTCTTCGTTTCAACTCTTCAATTTCATCCGTATTTCTAGTTCTTGAACGCTGTCAAACGCTCCCCTTACCTTATATCGAAAATCAATCTAAAACAATATAGTGGTAACATTCACGATACACGACGTATATAGTTCCCACAATCTTCCTAATGGATTCTCAGATCCATCACACTATGCTTCGCCCACTCTATTTAGCTGCTACATAAATGCTGACAGGGCTTGAAATTGTACCAATTTTGGTACAATCTGTCCAAAATTCAGCCTGCAGTAGGCTGTAATATCGCTTTGTAACTTGGTGCCCGAAATGGAACGTGACTGTCAACTGTCAATTACACGAGTTCAGTGTCACATCACCTTTTTTATTGTTTTTAATGCATTACACTTTACATATTTATTTTTATGGGAATTTTTGAATAAGAATGTAAATGAATTGTGATAATATTGTATTTTATACAGCTACGTTGAAGTTAAACGTGTATTGTTTTACGCGAAGGTTTTTTTTTTGTAGACTAATGTTTTATATCTAAAAATGGATTAAGTTTGGTAACACATGCGATGTTAAAAAATATAATTACGTATATCCTATATAATTATGTTTTTTCGCGGACATTGTTCGTTGTATTTGGCTTCTACAGCCCAAGGCCACGTCGAAGACAGATCACTGCAACCTCGTATCGATCGACCTACAGAAGACTCGCAGTCTATAACAGTATTTAAAATTCATAATTATTCACTTATTTACTTACATACCTACATCATTCCTCCAGTTCCAATTTTCTCATTTCCGATATTATAATCGCCACTAATGTGAAAAAGTCGTCATAAAGCTGGCTTTGACTGAAAAGAAAAGGTTTTCAGTTTCGAAGCATTATTTTATTTCGGAAAAATCATCTTAGGTATTTCTTTATTTTGAATATGAACTTATTAACAGAATATGAATGTAAATTAACCGCTCTTAAAATTCTATACCCACTAATGAATCCTTACGCGTACCTAAATAAAATCCTAAATTAAAATAAATAGTGTAAATAAACGTTAATGAAATCGCAATCGGCCAAGTGTGAGTGTTGTTTGGGAGCCGAGAGTTACAAATACCAATATTTGAAGTACTGATTGCTGGATTAAATGCGGATACAGGCTTCTGCTACTTCCATATTTCTGACGTAATGTGGGAACCTTCTTTACTTTTCGCACCGCTTGCTATTTTGTGTCTCGGTTATTTTATTTCTGGTTTTATCGTGTTCGATGATTCTTTGTGGGATGTAGTTACAATCAGTGAGTAAAGCTGTACTAGGGGGTGAAGTCACGGACGGTATGGTACACATCAGTTGTTCGTGTCAGCACTGTTATTAAATAAAATACCATTCAATACCGAGTAAATTGTATGTTTACATTAGCACTGTAGTGCTCCCTAAGTGTGTGATCGTTTGCAAAGCAATTGAACCGCAGTTCGGTAGTGGAATCAACAAAAAACATTTTTAAATTTATATTAACTATTTTTACTTCGGAGTTACTTGTTAGTTTTTGGTGCTACTAGTATCCCCAAAAAATGTTACTTTTATGACTTTTGACTAGTGTCGACAACATTACCACAGATTTTGTATTATAGTCAATAATTCATTGCGTAGCAGGCGCCATCAAGCGAAGCCAATAAGTGTAAGAGTGCTGTGATCACAGTAAGCCCTATCAGAATACCAGCGCTGCGACACTTATTTCTTAAGTATAACTGCAGCATTATACTGAGATAGGACCCCATTGGCCTCGTATAGGACTTTTTGTTTTTAATTTAATTTTACTTTCCCAATAAATACTTTTTCTTTCTTTCTTTCCTTACTAAATCAATACAATTACAGTATGAAAGAAAGCAGAAAAAGCTCCATCACCATAACTTATTAGTGGTCGGTTGATATAGCTAATAAGGTATCCTAGTAGATGTTGAATTTCAGAGGAAACACGGTCACGTGGTCGTTATCGTATTGATTTATTTCCTCCAAATATTTTTTACGATATAACGTATCTACCATTACCATGTGGTAATGGTAGATACGTTATATCGTAAAAAATATTTGGACTGGTATCATTAGCCAGGGAGAAAATAAATCAAAAAAATATAAAACGATATTTCAATCAAACATAGGGAAAAAATCAAACACACACATACACATACATAAACATGTTTCAAATCAAACATAGGGTCCTATGTTTGATTTTTTGGCGCAATTATATTAATTTAAAAAAATATATAATTATTATTTAGAGGAATACGTTAGTATCGATTGAATGCCAACGACCACGTGACCGTGTTTCCTCTTAACTAATTCCGTATAAATACAGCTGGGCTAAAAGCCTTACCTTTGTCGCTTCTTAAAAAAAAGCAATTATTTCCACGTGTTTCTGACTATTTAAAGAAAACCCTTAGGCTGCCAGTGGACAGGCAGCCTTGCTATCCACCGCTGAACTGAGCGCAATATTCTTCCAGTATCATGTGCGAAGCCATTACAACCAGATTTTAGCTTAATTTTACGGGTGAAAACAGCTCAATATTCTGTGTTAATAACAATGTTGTAATCTATTCATAACTCTCATTTCCTTCCCTTTACGGTGTCTTAGTTATAATAGTCGGCAGAAATTACTTTATAATTCCTTTTTCATGGCGAGCATCACAAGATTAAGTACCTAGGTAAGTATTTCAGTGCTTAATTTAGGTTAAATAATTCCACTAAAAACTTAGTATAAAAGTCTTAGCTAAAACTTACCTTTACAAGCCATTGACTGTAAGTAACCAAGTTTTAACCCAGACTTATTTAATTACCAACATTAAAAGGTATTTTGACAACTCCGTAAAAGCTTTACCCGCTACTTATTACGTTTTATTTTACTTATAAATTAGCCTCAGAAAAGGGAGGTAAATTGTTTGGTATACATTTTTCTTAAAAATGTTTACTTTTTTATTACCCACATTTTTAAAGTTATTGCCGACTTAACTTAGGGGCTTGTGGCTAAGTAAAAACAGCCGCACGGGTCGATCGATCAGGTTAAGCTACGCTTGCCGCGGTTGGTCCGTGGATGGGTGACCATCTTTACATACTAAGACCCCTCCGTGCCTCGGAGAGCACGTTAAGCCGTTGGTCCCGGCTGTCATTTGTAAATTTTTGATTGTCGTTACGGGTCGTCAGAAGCTCGAAAGTCTGACAACCAGTCTTACCAAGGGGTATCGTGTTACCCAGTTGTGGGTTGTGGAGGTCAGATAGGCAGTCGCTCCATGTAAAATACTGGTATTCAGCTGTATCCGGTAAGACTGGAAGCCGACCCCAACATAGTTGGGAAAAGGCTAGGCAGATGATGATTTTTAAAGTTATTACCGAATTTGAGTTAAAATCTCGATCGCTTAGATTGACTACCTTCAACAATTTAACTTTTCACGTCTGTTAAAATATTTTCTAATAATTTCAAATTTAAAATTAAAACATAGTTCATAGTTCCGAAAAGTCAATCCAATATCCTGATTTTAAACCCCTTCACCCATGTCAATATTTATTCGACTGGCTGGCTGTAAGTATTTATTTTATATAAAACACAACATGACCCGTCCATTATCGTTACGATATTTAACTTGGGCAGGTGGTGGATGGGCAGGGGTCCAGTACGAGAGCTCTCCTACGCTACTCCGTGCAAAAAAGCCTTCATTATAAATAAAAAGTACCTACACCAAAAACACCAATTTGTTTTTAATAAAAACAATATAAAAACTCCTCAATTACACAATTAATTGATACCGTGCCATAATCAATCCCAAAATATAACCAAGTATATAGATCAAAGAATCACTTCATTTACCGAGTTAAATGATCAGTGATTACTCTAATGAGTAAATGATTTAATGTTATTTATTAGATATTACGTACTGCCATTGTGTTAATACATAGCTTTAAAGAAATTTATGCTAAAAAGACACCAAGTGTCTTACACGAGAACAATGCTTCTAAGCTAAAATATAAATGTTAAGTTCGTCACAATCGTCACTACATCAATTATGATACACCATTGATTTCGCTTTTAGGAAGCGTATTATTTGTGATGAAATATTCAACTAATTGCATCTTGAATGCACTGAATGAATGTATACATGAGGGTATTTTGTTGTATAATAAAATTGTGCTCCATCAAAAGTTTTTATTTTTTGCCAAACTTAGTTCTTACCCTTGTTTGTTAATAATTGCTAATGTAATCATAATATTCCATAAAGTATTAATCCATCACTCAATCAAAACGATAAATGTACAAACCATTCTTTATTGGAACTTTGTTCGCGAGCGGAGTCGCTGAAGCGTAAAAACTATAGACATTTTGATTTATATCGTCCGATGTAATCTGTCACTGAAGTTTCTTGTTGGCCACAAATCTACGGCCACGATCAATCTGCGCCAGTTTCGGCCTCTTCCTTTTATTCTTGTACTTATTACCAATTGTCGAGACTTGTCTTTGAAGTTGATACATTTAAATTGGTGTTGTTTGTTTTTATCGGCTTTTGACGGCTGCAATTTGTTAGTAGTTGGAAAACATCGTGAGGAAACCGGCATGTCCTTAGAACCAAAAAATCGAAGACATGTGACATCTACCAACCCCGCACTGGGCCCGCGTGGTGGATTACGGCCCGCTCCCTCTCACAGAGAGGAGGCCTGTGTCCCAGCAGTGGAAACATTATAGGCTGATTATTGTTAGTGTTAATAAAAATACACATAAACTCAAGGCTTCTTCCTATGGGGGTAGGCAGAAACTACAGAAAGCTACCTGCTACGATTCTTACATACTTTTTGCATCGTTTACTGATTCATACATCATGTCATACACGCACGCCGGTTGCGAGTACTACGCACCTGACCTCTCTGAAGAACATCACCAGTAAGGTCACGATATGTGAGTGTAAATATATAATATGTGATAATACCGGCCGCTCAGCAGTGACATTAGTTATGGACAATGTTAGGCTTTGACCCTCAACAAACTCCTTTTTCTTAGGCGGATGATAATCATATTTGTTAAATCAAATCAAAAATCAATTATTCAAACTAGGCTAAGAATCAGCACTTTTCGAACGTCAAAATTACATAAGACAGTCTCCAAAACGCTCTCCCTTCACTACTTCCTGGTGCTTTAGCTGGGAAGAAGAAGTGGCACAACAAACTCCCCAGCAGCACAGCCGTCGGTTCAGTTAGAAAAAAAAATCTATACAATAGTATGCAAAACAATTTACACAACGCGCAATACAAAGCATTAAATTATTAGCCATATATACAAATATACAAAAAAAAAAATAGAGATGCTAACTAAAAAGCAAGGTAATATTATAACCCCCCTTTTTTTTTTTTTTGAGGGTGGGAAATCATCAAATAACTTCTCCCGCTCTGGCCGGAGCGGGAGGGTGTGTCAGACTCTTACTGACTAAAACCCACCCGTATTCCTTCCTGTTGCCTGTGTTGCGGGGGCCTCGGTGACCCATAAGTACCTTCCCGCGACCCCGGCAGGCATCGGCCCTAGTGGACCCCTACTTTTGTGCTGACGACATCTCTTTGAAGCGCGCGTGGAATACGACGCGCCGTCGACCCGGGCCTGGTCCTTACCGGACGGTGAGCTACCCATTGCTCACCGTCCGCAAGCCCGCGCCTACGGTGGCTGGAAATCCGCCCGAGTTTCCCGACGCCCTGGGCGTCTCCTGCGGCGGCTAGGGGCGAGAGGGCGCGAAACGTGCCTTTCCCTCAACCGTCCCGCCTCCTCCTTCGCGAGCATTACTGCTTCGCAGAAGGAGGTGACGGCTGCCCATGCCCTCTCACTCCGTACCATGGCCTCAACCAGGGCCGGACGCGAGAAGTCTCTGCCGCCGATCGCCTCCACGAGGACACGGCGGTGCTCTGCCCAAGCCGGGCAGACCTCCACCGTGTCCTCCGGGATTATAACCCCCTATCATTCCTTTTGATGTGAAATCAGTTGCCGACGTTTTAATTTCTAGTGAATAATGTAATTCTATCATAGAGATTACTAAGAACAAGTAATCTCTATGATAGAATTACATTACTTGTTCTTCAAATAGGACAGAAATTCCATGTATTTTCATCTTCAAATAGAACAGTTATTCTTTGTATTTTGTTAGATGAATGTTGTTTTTGTTTTTTCTAATCCGGTAAGGATTAGGAATATGAAGACGATAAACATAATAATATTTCTGTAGAAATGAACTGTTTGTTTGAGAACAACATAAATATTTTGTTATTATTGAGTTTGAATTGTTCTTGTTGAAGAGGATTTTAGAGGTACTCGTATGTATCTAAAGGTTTCTAGCGTTCCTTTAAGTATGTTAACAAAGTCTATTTAACCAATAAGTGTCGGTGAAAAATACCTTAAATACAGATTAGCTATCTAGGTAAGTGTACCCTGAGATAATAAAAATTGTTGAACGTTTGGTAAAAAAAAACAGGAATTAAAATAAAAAAGTTAGGTATTTCTATTTATTAGGTAAATGGTAAATATAGAAATAAACAAGAATCTTAATCTAGAAAAATAATCTAAATCATAAGATTTTTAATAAATATCTATTACCTCGTTTCAGTGGACGAAGATAAATGGAATGTTACTTCATTTGTCAAAAGCAAGAGGGAAGGTTTACGATGAAATTCTAAACATCTATTTAAATGGGCACTCTTTTATATTTTATTTATCGTTGAGGAGACTGAACAAATGATTTTATATTTCAATGTTTATTAGAAAGGTCGACGCAGATATTAAATATTTCTTGCAAACAGAATGCCGCTGGCTTAATTAACCAAAGGTTAACAATTATTTTACAATTTCAAAAAAAATAATAGAAAATTAATTTGTATTTTTTTAAGGTTCCGTGCCTCAAAAGGAAAAAGCGGAACCCTTATAGGATTACTCGTTAGTCTGTCTGTCCGTCTGTCACGGCCAATTTCCTCCAAACCTACTGGACACAGAAATATAACGTAAATAAATGAATATTGAATATGGGGTCATCTTGAGAGGCAAACCGGAAAATTAAAAAAAAACCGTGTGACATATCAAATGAAAGGGCTTGTTGTAATGACTTCATATACATATTTTTATAATTTTAAAATAAACACTTTTAAATTTATTTAACAAAATAGATGAAAATTTCCCATTCCCTCCCTTATCTGCGAAACTACTGAGCCTAAAATCTTGGAAAAATACATGAAATAATTATTTTCAATAATCTCGCAATATTGTGCGTACAAACTTACATTTGCAGTTTGAATGCATACATTCCAATTACAAACATACATTCTAACCGTAAATGTAAGAGCTCCAGGAACATATCATTTAACTACAAGTTTGTTCTTGGGATGAACTCATCCCAATTACGGAACCCTTCGTTGTGCGTGGTCCGACATGCTCTTGGCCGGTTTTTTTTACTATTATGCAAATGAAAAGTTAAATGTGGTCTCTCTTTTCCTGATGTGATAATGTTGCTTATTTCTTTTACCCGGCTACACCTTTTTTGCGGGAGGGGGAGGGTGTGTCAGACTCTTACTGACTAAAATCCACCCGTATTCCTTCCTGTTGGCTGTATTGCCAGGGGCCTCGGTGACCCCGGCAGGCATCGGCCCTAGTGGACCCCTACATTTGTGCTGACGACATCTCTTTGAGGCGCGCGTGGAATACAATGCGCCGTCGACCCGGGCCTGGTCCTTACCGGACGGTGAGCTACCCATTGCTCACCGTCCGCAAGCCCGCGCCTACGGTGGCCGGAAATCCGCCCGGGATTCCCGACGCCCAGGTCGTCTCCTGCGGCGGCTAGGGGCTAGAGGGCGTGAAATTTGCTTTTCCCTCAACGGTCCCGGAAGGAGGGTTATGCTTTTTCATTTCAAACTCAAACTCAAACTCAAAGCATTTATTTCAATTAAACCATTTACAGGCACTTTTGAATTGTCAAGGAGTCGGTCAGTTAGAAATATGAAGCTAGTTGCCCATTCCAAAGCGTAGTAGGTACCTATGGAGAAGAACGGGCAAGAAACTCCACGGACACTCTTTTAAATTAAATTGATACATAAAGATTAGTACAAAAATAATGTTGAAATTATAAACAAATGTGAGGACGATGTAAAATAAAAAAACGCGTCCATAGTAGAAAGAGAAACAAAAACAATTTCTAAATAAAATAATTACAAATAAGCCGAGGTCGCTAAGAGGTGACCAGTCCCAACTAACGGCGCCCGTTCACGAGCATGACGCATGGATTAGCACCATTCAGTTCAACCATTTTGAAGGGAGCTAAATGATCCAACACACGCGCCACCATCAGCGAGACATCTGAGTGAGCATGACATACTCTCAGCCGCCAGGGCCCATTCAAGTCAATTACATAACCGGTAAATGGTAGCTCTATTATACATAGTACTCACACCTGTGCAATGCAATTATACAATACAACGTAGGTTGAATTTATACAATGCAAAGATAGTCTTACAATGTTCAGCTGCTCCAACAGTATTTTCAAATGTGAATTATTCAAATGACACTGTCAATTAAAATGAAAAAGCCAATGTCAATGTTAGCATAGATTGTAATTAATAGTTCAAGTTCACCCTAGATTTAAATAAAGAAGCAAAATAACTGTACTCAATTAATCAATCCTTCAATCAATATTATGTTTGTTAAGTTAATCAATGTCTAGTAAACGATGTTCGATTGGTATCTACGTATTGATGACTCATTGATTTTCAAACGTTTCGATCGCACCAAAGGCATGCAGCCTGAAGCTTCCCTCAGTTCGAGGCAGTACATCAACACAGTTTAACGGTATTTGTTACCCTGCGGCCGGTACTTGGAATGCGATGAATTCGGTTGCTTTATCCGAAATTGGTTTCAAGAGTTGTTTTTAAGTATCAAAATCAAAATTAAGATATTTTATTTCACATAAACCTACATGGGCACTTATGAAATGTCAGAAGCTAAGTGCACGGTTCCAATAGGTCGTTTCCTATGGAGAAGAGCTGGCAAGAAACTCCACGGCTACAGAAACTCCACGGTTACAGAAACTCCACGGTTACAAAATTATCGGTAGTATTCCTCATAGTTTGTGTTTTGCTTCTGCAGAATGTCAAAAACAAAATGTGCATATTGCATAAAGACAGAACGTAGGTTGTAGGGACTTTGTACCTGTTTGACTACAGGAAAGTTCAAAATTATCCTTGCTACGGTTACGGCATAATAGAATAAACATACCCTTTCATTGTATACCTACGAAGTGTATTCGTTCGTACAGTCGTACACGGTATACGAAGTTTAGCGCCATCTTATTACCCATACATTAACTCCTTTGAAGCCACCACGTACGCTGAGAAGCTCTCTAATTACAACATTGGTACACTTACAGACAAAATGGAATGTTTCCGAGAATTTCACCGAAGTGAAGTAGGGAGACTGATTAAGGAGATATCACTTAACTCACTTCAATGGAGAAAGTCTGTGGCGTTACCGTAAATCTCCGGTGAGGCGGAGTGATAATTTGAAATGATGACGTCTATTTTGGGTGTAAATTATTTCACTTTCACCTCTTACATTAGGCTGGTAGAGCTTTTGGCAAACCTGCATGGTTTTTAAAATCTTGTATCCAAAAGCAATAAAATATTTGTTATACACATATTGCAGCTGTATATTTCCGTGTTCATTTCAACCCGCATCCATTTTTCTGCTATTTGAAAATGGCAGAAGGAAAACAACGTTTCGATTTCAAAAAGCGAATCACACAGTACCATCAACAACTAACGGAAACTACAAACAGAATATTTTACTAACCCGGATTTTTGCACGTGTGTTGTAGATATGTGTCCTAGTTCTAGACACAAATGAATAAATAAATACTTAGTTGTATGTCAAACACGAGGGAAAACAGCAAGGCAGTGTTTATTATTTTTATTTTCAAGGAGCTGAAAACGTGCAAGGAAGCCACAGAAAAAAAAAACAATATTTTATTTAAGCGCTTTGTCGGCGTGATTAATACTCGTATGTACACCTATGCAAAATTACAGCCTTCTAGTAATAAGCGTCTCTGAGCTACAGCGGGGACAGACAGACAGACGGACATGGCGAAACTATAAGGGTTCCTTGTTTACTACAGAACCCTAATAATCCTATGGTTCAAGTGTTTTGTTTACCAAAACAGGTAATTTGTTACCTTATGAAACAACAAGATGCAAATTTATATTATTTAAACTCATCATCCTTCTCTCGCCTCTATCCCAATTTATTTGGGGTCAGCTAACATGCCTTTTTCTACAATACTTCGTCATCTCGGTAGTCACCCTGTTTCTAGCCGTATCATCTTACACATAGTCCATCCATCGTTTCTTTGGTCTTCCCCTATTCTTATAGCCACATTCATACTCAAAACTCAATAAAAACAATATGTACTACCAGCGGTTTCATCCGCGTGGATGTCGGTAATTATCGTTCGAGAACATACTACCGGAATAAAAGTATCATATATCCAAACCTAGATCATGGTGTACCTATGCCAAATTTCACCCCAATCCGTTCAACGGTTTTAGCGTGACCAAACAAACAAATACACTTTCGCATTTATAATACAAGGTGTCGTTTTGCATCCTCGTCAAATTTCAGGAGGCCGCTATGAAAGACATATATAATCAAATAAAATTACGATACCTGCTCAATAATTAATACATACTTGTTTTTTTATTTATTTAAGTTTGACAGTATTTTAGAATTCACCACTTTCACAAAACAGAATCACCCCGTTGCGTATGCGGTAATATGTGTGTAAAAGGGCAGTTACAGTGCGGTATCAGTCGGGCCACGTTTTACCATGCGGGTCCCACATATGCTTTTTTTTTAATTTCAGAAAATTAGAAAAAATATATAAGAGTATATAAGTATTTTAGTGATATTTATTTTAGAAGTATGTATTTATGTAAGTATATTCTCTTATTGTATAATTAAATTAGTGAATAGTTTTATTTTATTTTTATGTATTTTGTTTTCTCTTTTACCTTACACACGTTGTCTACATCTCTATGTCTACTGTCCTATTGCAGCTATGCTGGAAGAGATTTCATTAGAAATAAGCATCACCTTTGTACGTATTTTTCTGTTCCTTTCTTCTTGTCTGTTTATATGTGTGTACATAAACTGTTAAATAAATAAAAATAAATAAATAAAAAAAAACACCTACTTATGTTATTATTGATTCGCGTAATCATTAGCATAGTTACCTTGAATTTGACGAGGTTGCAAAACGACACCTTGTATAAATTAGGGTATCCAAAAATTAACCTAAGCAACAAGTAAGTTCTCTCACTTACAGTTTTTGCAACACCGGTTATAATGAACGGTATGCAGAACCCGATAGATAAGGGTGGGTCAAAAGAACCCTTCTCTGGAATTTTGATACGGGTTTGGCAGTTAAAGTTATAGCTTCACCCACTGCTTGCATTAGTGGTCCCGTTTCAGTACCTATTGATGTATTGAACAGTTGAGTGTAATAGAATCTGTAGCACATTCAAATGTTTAGATTGAATGAGGTAGGCGTAGACTTGAGATATGAAAAATTAGTCGTATTTTTTTTTTTGTCTGCTTGATTCAGGCTTTCGACGCTATAAAAGGAAATTCGAAACAACGAACTTTCCCTAGGGCAAGAAATGAAATATTCTTTAGCAAACTCATCATCATCATCTGCCTAGCCTTTTCCCACTATGCTGAGGTCGGCTTCCAGTCTTACCAGATACAGCTGAATACCAGTATTTTACATGGAGTGCCTGCCTATCTGACCTTCACAACCCAGTTACTGGGTAACACAATACCCCTTGGTAAGACTGGTTGTCAGACTTTCGAGCTTCTGACGAGACGTAACGACTGTCAAAGATCTACAAATGGCAGGCGGGATAAACGGCTTAACGTGCTTTCCAAGGTACGGTGGGGTCTTGGTATGTAAAGATGGTCACCCATCCTCGGACCAACCGCGGCAAGCGTGGCTTAACCTGATCGATCGACCCGTGCGGCTGTTATTACTTAGCCACAAGCCGCTCTTCATTCTTTAG
The DNA here is from genome assembly GCA_905333075.3 of Atethmia centrago. Lineage (NCBI taxonomy): Eukaryota > Metazoa > Arthropoda > Insecta > Lepidoptera > Noctuidae > Atethmia > Atethmia centrago. Next base: position 20,279,144 of record HG995373.1, on the reverse strand, counting down.
CGAACTAAATCCATAATTTATTAGATAAAATATCAAATAGCAAAGACAGAAACCTTGATTCAAGGATAATTATTTTCTTAAAGTATACAAAATTCAATTATTTATTATATTTATAATATATTAATTATAGTGTATTATTAGTATTCGGTTTTCTTAATTAGTAGTAGGAGTAGCTGTTAGTTTTCTTATAGTATTTTTTATTCTGTCGCCTACACATTAGGCACAACCAAAGAGAAGTTTTAGAAACGACAAAACAATATAACGCCTGCAAAACCGCTGACAACTCCCCACTATGCAATTACCGCTTACTTCCATCTAAATAAACTAAATTCGTAACTACCGATGGAACCAAGGAATACATCTAATTGTCCCATCGCACCCGTTCAATTTGCGTTTACCGTAAACGCTTTGAGAGTTAATTATCAAAGTGTTCGTTTCCTTATCTCCCCGACTCCATCAATACTTTTAGGAGCTGAGTGTCTAATACAAAGAAAATTCGTAGTACTCGATAGCTGTGAGAAAGGGCGCCGAATGGCCCATTTCCTGGAACAGCTTTATCTTTTTCTTTCCTTGCAACTAGGTATGTAATGTATACTTTACGGGTAAATTGTAAAGTAGCTATTGTTGACACTGCCCGGCAATGTTGGCTTTGCTCAGTGTCTGGGTAAAGCGCGCAAAGAAAGTAGGTACATATTTAAAAAAAAATAGGTTTAATATGTTTGAATACCGATTTACGAGTGTTTAAACTATTATTAAAGCCTATCGCTACGTGTAGACGCGTACAAGATAATATGATTTTTGAAAAGTCACGTTCATACTTTTTTCCTCTAACTGTAGGTGTGTCGTAGTAGGTAGTAATATTGTTAGCAATAGATTTTAAAAACCGGCCTAATGCGAGTCGGACTCGCCCACGAAGGGTTCCGTATCATTATCTATAAAAAAATGGCAAAAAAAATCATGTCTGTTGTTTGGGAGCCCCCTTAAATATTTGTTTTATTCTGTTTTTTTAGTATTTGTTGATATAGCGGCAACAGAAATACATCATCTGTGAACATTTCAACTGTCTAAATATCACGGTTCATGATATACAGCCTGGTGACAGCCGGACAGACAGACGGACAGCGGAGTCTTAGTAATAGGGTCCCGTTTTACCCTTTGGGTACGGAACCCTAAAAACAGTTGTTTAATCATAATCCTTATTTTTTTATTTATGGGCGATGCTTGGCATACAATTGTCATATCCTTCCGTACTTAAGCAAATAAAAGATTCAGAATTAGGTACGAACATTGACCAGGCAGTATCAACATCACACATGCGTCATACTAACCCGTAACACACAGAGACGTCAAGAAATCGCCCCTAGTTAATAAGAGTTTTAGTTTTACGAAGCCAACTCGCCCCGTTTACGATGTTATTATTATGCTGATGGCAGAACCGATATTCGGATATTGCTATATTTTCCTATCACTCCATTTTTGGGTCTTTCGATTGGGAAGGAATGTTGCAAACAAATTGCACGTTTGTTCAAGCATGCTCGAAGATTAAAGTTCGGATTAATTCGTGAAAATAATTATTAGATACTTTATGTTACCTACTATAGGTACACCTCTGCCTAACCCTTCGAGGAATACCTAAGTGATGTTTGGTTATGTGTAATTATAAGTAAGTTTTTTGAAAATGATCGTAAAGGCTCCCACATACAGGCGCGACGCAACACTTGTAGCACAATTTCATTGAAAAAAGTGTCGCGCTGCGTGTCGCACCCGCGATATCACGCCAGTCTGCACGAGCCTTAAAGTTTAAACCAGAAGAAGTCGGTCAAACGTAATTATATCCTATTTCCCAATTATCGACGATCATATTATTTCTAAACACCAGTGATTCACTGCCTCTCATAAGTACATCTAAAGGGAAAAATACTTATAAGTGTCTCATTCACATAATCAGCCTATAATGTTCCCACTGCTGGGACACAGGCCTCCTCTCTGTGAGAGGGAGTGGGCCATAATCCACCACGCGGGCCCAGTGCGGGTTGGTGGATGTCGCATGACTTCGAATTTTTGGTTCTAGGACATGCCGGTTCCCTCACGATGTTTTCCTTCACTGTTTTGAGAGCAGTGGTGATGAAATAATTTACACAAAGTAAAGTGCCTGCCTGGGTGCGAACCTACGACCTACAACTCGGTAGTCGCGGCCGTTACCACTGGGCCACCACTGCTCCAAATGTTACACTATTGTAACATTTGGACCCTATGGTCGATTAATTAAAACCTAATTAAATGCGACCGGTCGGTGAATTTTATTAATCATTGATGTAGATATTCTGCTAGGCAGGTTTAAGTTCATGTCTATGTAGGCTTAGGTCTAAGCCATCCTTCTAGGTAAACTGGTATGGTAAATATTGTACGAGTGAATTATGAGCAAATAGTCCACTACTAGGTACCTACCTACTACGAGGGGCTTGTGCCATTACAGTAAAGGCTCCGCGATATCGCGACTGTCTGCACGAGCGTTAAAGTTATAAAGTTAAAACTCTAAGAAGTCGGTCAAACGTAATTATTCCTATTTCCCAATTATCGACGATCATATTATTTCTAAACACCAGTGATTCACTGCCTCTCATAAGAACTTCTAAAGAGAAAAATACTCATAACCAACCTGTAATAAATAACTTACCCTGGATGTTTCAGTTTCGAAAAATACGTTTGTAGGTACACATAGGTACAAGTAGATGAATCAATTAAACCACCTTTACGTATCAGGTGTACATTTTCCCATGCCGAGAGGTCGATTAATGTTCCCTCGTCGTAACGTCATTATGAAAGCAATCTGTTATTATTTTATACCGTTTACGAGCACCTTCATGAGTATTTTCCTACAATATCATTAAGCTGAATAAGCTTCTGCATAATTTAAAATTATCCGAATTCGTTTGACGCGGATATGGTGCAATTTGTAATTTATGTCGTAGATGGTAAATGATAAATGTTGATAAATGTTTTTTTTTTCTGTAAGTAGGTTTGCACAAACACTTTTACACGTCAATCATATTTTTAATATAGACTAGATGAGGTCGGCGTTTCCTATCTGACTACTCTGAGAAGAAAGGCCGAAACAAACTCAGAGGTCACAGTCTCTTTCAAAGTCCAGACATAATCTTGGTCAGATCATGTGATAAGATATTTTATGATATCTACGAATAAGATTCCAGATTCTATCCGTTATTTTATTAAATGACAAAAGAGGAATATAGACCTTCCAGGATAATAACATATCCTCAAGGATCCAATAATGGAACACCCACACATCAATGTTTATTGATGAAGCTTTTGATTTTTTTTTTTTTTGTAAATTAAGTCAATATTCTTTGCCTTGCCTATTTACATAAAATAAGAAAATAGAAGATTTATCGAGAAAAGAAAATTTCTACATAATACCTATCTGTTTTAAATAATTTTCCGACGAGGCTAATATCGCTGAGAAACTTCACTATGGGTCAACAATGTAAGATTAAATCTCATTGGCTTTCGATCAAGAGCACTTTTCCTCCGTCACACCGTTATAAAATTTTAGTCTCGTTAAAATTTTTCAAACTTTAAGATCAAGTGCCCATAACTCTTTCTCGTAAAAGTGAATGTCTGAATTTCTAACGAAGAAATTTTTTATTGGCATCAAACAGATAAGGGCTAACTTCGCCTGCTGCAAAGATTGTTCAAAAACTTCGATAAGATTGTTGTTCAGAAGTTTGTAACAAGGAATGGGTAGTGATTAAAATTGATAATAGTGCGCTGTTTGATAGCCTAAGGACACTCAAAAAGAATATGTAGGTATAGTCTGACAGGGTTCGTCGCTAAATAATATCTTCGATCGAAGGTTAAGCTACGCATGCTGCGGTCGGTTCGTGGATGGGTGACCATCCATTACATATCGAGACCTTTCCGTGCCTCGGAAAGCACATTAATCGAATCCATTTCTGTGGTCGTGCCTGTTATTTTGAGATTGTAATAGGTATAAGCAATATGTATCGTGCAAAGAAAACCTGACCCTGGTCCTAAATACCTATGGTATATTATAGCATAGCACTTTCCTGAGATAAGTTCAAAACCGGCCAAATGCGTGTCGGACCACGCACAATGAAGGGTTCCGTAGTTGGGATGAATTTATACCAAGAACATTGTAGTTGAAAAACATGTTCCATTCCACTCATACATTCCAACTGCAAATGTAAGTTTGTAAACACAATAATTTTAGGTTCTGTAGTTTCAGAGATAAGGGGGAATGGTCAATTTTCAACTATTTTCGTAAATAACTTTAAAAGCATTTGTTTTAAAATTATTATAAAATGTGCCTGAAATCCTTTAAATAAGCCCTTTCATTTGTTGTTACACGGTACAGTTTGCACAACATTGTTTTTTCTAATTTGCCCACCAAAAGTGAAACCCACCTTCAAAATAAAATTATTGTCGTTACACGTCAGTATTTTGCTCACAGAAATGAATATGTGTACCAAATTTTGACTAATTCCGTAGATTCGGAGCACATTGCCTGTGACAAACGGATAGACAGACAGACACACGAGTGATCTTATAAGGGTTCCGTTTTCCTTTTGAGGTACGGAACTCTAAAAAGAGCTGCACTAGACATTTTTCCAGAATAACGGGCTGTAATTGATTTAAAAATCATAGTACGCAATGTAGTCAATTCATTTCAGCGACAGAACAAACAACAACTTTGTTATTGCTTTGAACACACACATATAAACACACGTAAACATTTTCTATTTTTAACGTATCACAACAATACGAGAGCTCAACTGTAGTTTCACTAATTCACTTCGACATAGTGTGGGTAAAAATAATACTGAAAAACATGTAATACAAAAATATCCCAGCTTTTTATTTGTATGTTTATGCAATGGAGACACACACATTATATACATATTACACACACATTTTATATTACAGGATAATATTGAACAATGTCCAATTAATAAAAATATAAGGCATACACAATTTATTATATCTTGGTACTTTTTACAATACTTTTTGGAGAGCAGTGGTGGCCCAGTGGTAACGGCTGCGACTTACGAGTTGTAGGTAGGTTCGAACCCAGGCAGGCTTTACTTTGTGTAAATTATTTCATCACCACTGCTCTCAAAAACGGTGAAGAACAACATTGTCAGGAAACCGGCATGTCCTAGAACCAAAAATTCGAAAACATGTGACAACTACCAACCCGTACTGGGCCCGCGTAGCGGATTACAGCCCAGTCCCTCTCACAGAGAGGAGGCCTGTGTCCCAGCAGTGGGAACATTGTGATTTTTACAAACTTATAGTAGTAAAATACTATGAACAAAGTAAAGAAATCCTCATATGCCAACTATGGAAAGTAAGCTGTCGGACACCAACCACTGTAAATAAAGCGTTACCATACTATTATAATCACGTTTTTTTACTATTTTTTTATACTAATTTACCGTAAAAATCAAAGTAACTCGGGATAAAAGCGATGGTAACGGTTTTCACAGGTAAAAGTATTACGATAAAACTAACAAAGAACATTAAAAATGCATGATCCAATGCTCTTGTTTGTCATACAACTTTGTAGTAGAGAAAACTATACTTTGTCTAGTTTGTTTACACATTGACCGGTATCGGAGCTTTGCTTACTAAATTCATACTTCGCACGGATTGATAGTTCTTATGGTATGGAGCGTTTGTTTTTTGGTGTTCGTGCGGTGTTTCCTGCATCACTAGTAGGTACTCTTGTTAACTCCTCCAGCTAAGCCATGTTTGTACCAGGAACTCTTGTGGGATGTCATACGAGTACAACTTTGTAGTAGAGAACACTTTACTTTGTCTAGTTTGTTTACACATTGACCGGTATCGGAGCTTTGCTTACTAAATGATTACTTCGCACAGATTGATAGTTCTTATGGTATGGAGCGTTTGTTTTTTGGTGTTCGTGCGGTGTTTCCTGCATCACTAGTAGGTACTCTTGTTAACTCCTCCATCTAAGCCATGTTTGTACCAGGAACTCTTGTGGGATGTCATACGAGTACAACTTTGTAGTAGAGAACACTTTACTTTGTCTAGTTTGTTTACACATTGACCGGTATCGGAGCTTTGCTTACTAAATGATTACTTCGCACAGATTGATAGTTCTTATGATATGGAGCGTTTGTTTTTTGGTGTTCGTGCGGTGTTTCCTGCATCACTAGTAGGTACTCTTGTTAACTCCTCCATCTAAGCCATGTTTGTACCAGGAACTCTTGTGGGATGTCATACGAGTACAACTTTGTAGTAGAGAACACTTTACTTTGTCTGGTTTGTTTACACATTGACCGGTATCGGAGCTTTGCTTACTAAATTAATACTTCGCACGGATTGATAGTTATTATGGTATGGAGCGTTTGTTTTTTGGTGTTCGTGCGGTGTTTCCTGCATCACTAGTAGGTACTCTTGTTAACTCCTCCAGCTAAGCCATGTTTATACCAGGAAGTCTTGTGGGATGTCATACAACTTTGTAGTAGAGAACACTTTACTTTGTCTAGTTTCTTTACACATTGACCGGTATCGGAGCTTTGCTTACTAAATTCATACTTCGCACGGATTGATAGTTCTTATGGTATGGAGCGTTTGTTTTTTGGTGTTCGTGCGGTGTTTCCTGCATCACTAGTAGGTACTCTTGTTAACTCCTCCATCTAAGCCATGTTTGTACCAGGAAGTCTTGTGGGACGTCATACAACTTTGTAGTAGAGAACACTTTACTTTGTCTGGTTTGTTTACACATTGACCGATATCGGAGCTTTGCTTACTAAATTAATACTTCGCATGGATTGATAGTTCTTATGGTATGGACCCTTTTTTTTTCTGGTGTTCGTGCAGTGTTTCGTGCATCACTGGTAGGTACTCTTGTTGACCCCTCCAGCTAAGCCATGTTTGCACTAGGAGTGGGTTGGGGTTCATAGTGCAAGGAGAAGGGATCAAACTCGTGATTTTTCGCATGCCAGGATATTTAAGCCGTTGCCGCGTTGGGCCATCGCTGCTTCATGGATAATATCATTGTTAAGATATTACACGCCTTGTTTCCCCCGAAGGGTTGGGCAGAGGTGTACCTGTAGTATACCCACATTTCGCCAGTTATGTTTAAATCCCATGTAATAGGGGGCGAGCCTATTGCCACCAACCGGACACAAATCTACACTCCGGGCTGCTACTGAGAAATTTCAGATAGAAAAAAAACCCAATAACACATAAAAAAATATTAAAAAATATAAAAGTAGTAAAGATGTTATTCCGTGGAAAATATGGCTCATTCCTACAGGGCATTATTTAAATTTTGGTTAATCATGTCTAAAGATTATAAAAAGAAAAGCAACAACAACAAATAAGCAACTATTATAAACTTTTATTAAAATATTAAACAGAAGAGTGCACAAAATAAGTTCCATTGAAAAATGCACGAAATGAACATTTATTTGAAATCAAAATAAAATGACACACAACACCTGGCTTTGCACAATTTAAGTTGTTAGTTGCGTTTGCGGCAGAGGTACACTTAAATTTTTTAATCATCTTGTTGCATGCATAAGACGCTGACAACACCTAAACCGCGGCACTGTCAGATTGCATAGAAAAGAAAGAGAAGCGCGATAACATAACGCTTGTAATTTATTGCAAAATATGAATCAATTATCTATTTACTCAAAATTGAGTTGAGTAATCGAAAATAAAAAAAAAACAACCAAGTTCTGCATTCAAATAAGACGTTCTTGTTATTAATTAAATACGTAACGTATGTTGATATTTAATACAGATATTTTGGTTTGAAACTCAAGGTAAGAGGGTTTAACGTTAGTTTGTATCGAGATTTTTTTTTTCAAATCGTGTTTTGGTAACAACCTAGTTCTTAGAAATATATTCAAAATTAACGTATATTTTTTCCGCTACTACAAAATATACAGATTTGGCAATTTTTTTTCTTAAAACAAGCCTATTTTGGTCATTTGCCTCTTGTCAGCGCCTTAAGTAAACATTAATAGGTAAACGGCACTTTGACAGCCGTAATCACATAATCATAACAATTACCCTAAGCTGACTCTAGCGCGGGAGGGTACTTATGGGTCACCGAGTCCCCTGGCAACACAGGCAACAGGAAGGAATACGGGTGGGTTTTAGTCAGTAAGAGTCTGACACACCCTCGCGCTCCGCCCAGAGCGGGAGAAGTTATTTGATGATTTCCCACTCTCAAAAAAAAAAAAAGCTGACTCTAGCATTTGCCATGCTTTTGTTACCAGTTAATATTGGAATGTTTCCCTTTTGAATACTTATTGAATTGTTTAGTAATAAAAAGATCGTCGTTCGTCATAGTTGCGTATGTATTTATTATTTTTAATAACACTATATTTTTTAATATTCTAGTGATATTTATTTTAGAAGTATGTGAGTTTATTCCCATAGGTATTATATGTTTTGTGAATGGTTTCGATATATATATCTACATACTTTCCTATTTTTAGATTTAGATTTCTTTAGAAATAAGCTTCAGCTTTGTACGTATTTTTCTTTTATTTTCTTCTTGTCTGTTTATATATCTGTGTACATAAATGGTTAAATAAATAAAAAAATAATTCGTTTAGTTTATAATTGAACAGCTGGAGAATTAATAAAAATCTTAAATTCACCTACTGACAGACAATGCACAGCCTAGACCAGTGGGTCTAGAAGCATACAATTTTGCACAAGAGTTCTTTATGTAATGGAGGTGAGCACTTAGGAAGGATTTATAAAAATTCGCCATTTTTGCCGATGGGAAATCACATCGGGCACGCTGCTTGTCGTTGGAGGATTGTCTAACACATGCATAATTCTAATTGTTCTAAAGGATCTCAAATACCAAAGGTAACTTCCAAAAAACATTGAAAACTTATCCTAACTATCCTAGCTAATAATAAAAAAACCGGCCAAGTGCGTGTCGGACCACGCACAATGAAGGGTTCCATAATTGGGATGAATTTATCCCAAAAATAAACTTAACATTGTAGTTGAAAAACATGTTCTCCCATATTCAATTCTCCAACTACAAATGTAAGTTGATTGACTATTACTCGTTAACTTGTAAAGCCTACTTACTTTGCTGTGACAGCAGCAAAAACAACCATTTTGCTGGCAGGGGTCACTTTTAAATTTTTTGTTGGGTGGGAAATTATCAAATAACTTCTGCCGCTCTGGGTGGAGCTGAGGGTGTGTCAGACTCTTGACATAAACTACTGACTAAAACTCATGATGTCAAGTACCGTTCGTACTTGACATTTTCTAAATTTGTCATTCTTGATATTCTGAGATATCAATGATAATAGCCCGCAATCGAATCTGTCCAACAAGATAAAGTAGTTGGGTAAGATATCTAATCGTGGAGTTGAAAAAAAGGGTACCGTTTCGGTTTCTTTCAGTGACAGTATTTTTTTTTTTAGGAAAATCATTTTGCAGAATTGAAGAACAAACATTCAAACATTCAATCAAATCAACTCAGCCTGTAGCAGTCCACTACTGGACATAAGCCTCTCCCTGGCTGAGCCACAACACCCTGTCCTCCGCCTTCCGCATCCAGTCTGTCCCAGCCACCTTTTTAAGGTCGTCGGTCCATCTAGCTTGGGGTCTTCCTACACTGCGCTTGCCGACACCCGGTCTCCACTCCGACACTTGTCTGCTCCACCGATGATCAGTCCTTCGACAAACATGGCCAGCCCACTGTCACTTCAAATTGCTTACTCTGCAGGCTATGTTCAAATATTATATTATTATTTTTATTATTTACTAGCGTCCCTGCTTTGCACGGTTTTACGACTTAACAAACCATCAGGGGGGTAACCATCACCTCTTATAGCAGTATTATTATAATATTACTTTACAGTGGGAAGTGATGGAGCTATACAGGACTTATAGATCCATCTCTTTCTCACGCTGAAGTAATATTGAAATAATACTGCTATAAGAGGTGATGGTTACCCCCCAGATTTCTTTGTTACACACTCGAGAGCCACAAAATTAGGGTCACATAAAGATACCTGAAAGTCTCGGAAACTAAGAATGCTAGCTTAATTAAATAAATACGTGTAATAAACAATTAAATAGTACTTATATGACAGTAATAAAATGTGTGTGTCACTTTATATTATATTCATAAAAAAATACATAAACAATAAAATAACCAATCTCATCTTATAACAAAAATAGAAAAGCAATTTTTTTTACTACCACTTCCAAATTTTATTCAGTTTTAGTACTTTGTATTACTCTCGCGTGCTGTCATCACTGCGGTTATGCAGTTTGGCATGATGTACCCGTACACCAAGTTTCTTATACGATGTTGGGTAATCATCTCCCATTTCTTTGAAGCGTGGTCGGGGAAGGCTTTCGGTGTCTCACACATCGTCCGAGCTCGTCCCAAGCATGCTCGATTATGTTGAGCTTCGATCTGAGTGCTGGCCACTCCATACAGTTAACGTTCACCTCTTGAAGGTAGTCATTCACAATTTCACCAGTATGAGGCCGAGCATTGTAATGAATAAAGATAGCATTCTCTCCCAAATTGACCATAAATGGACCAACGTATTCGTTAAGTACTTCTTCCACGTATCACATCTTTTGCTGGTTATAGTGCCATTTTCTATAACCACCAACTCTGTGCGCCTCTCTCCAGAAATTCCGGCCCATACAGGTATGAATCCACCGCCATAGGCCACTTTCCCCTCGATCCATGCTTGCTTAAATCGCTACCCGGGTCTTCCAGACACTCTACACTACACTACACTCTTGATCTTCCGTCTGAGAACATAATTTTTGACCAATCTTTATTACTCCAATTTAAGTGGTTCTGGGCATATGTTCATCTCGAAATACGATGCCCTCGCTCCAATTTAGAGCCGTTTGCAGGGCTTAGTGGTTTTAAATTTGCTTCAGCAAGTCGTCGTCTTACAGTCCATGCACTTGGGTTACTTCCTCCGAGGTGTCGGAACTGATATGTAAGTGCAGTTCCTGTGAGAAAACGGTTTCGAAGCATTATGTTGACCAAGTATCGATCTTCTCGTGGTACATCTGCCCCTGCCTGTTCTTGGTCTGCGTAGGTTAGAGCCACTTTCCTCACCTCTACCCATTTGACCACAACCAACCAAGGAGTATCGTATTACCCGGTAACTGGGTAATACTCGTACGATACTCCTTGGTAAGACTGGTTCTCAGACTTTCGGGCTTCTGACCACCCGTAACGACTGTCAAAGATCCATGAATGACAGCCGGGACCAATGGCATAATGTGCTTTTCGAGGCACGGAGGAGTCTCGGTATATAAAGATGGTCACCCATTCACGAACCAACCCTGGCGCGTAGGTTATTACTTAGTCATGAGCTCCTCTAGTAGGTATATATAGATAACGAAGCAAATTAAGTGCAAAAATGACTCTTTCCAAGTAAATAGCCTAATAAAACCAGACACCATCAAAAAGATTAATGCCATATTATTACACAGAATGAAAACCATCTAACACTTCAAAAAGCAAACGCGTACGTAGGTATTTGCAATAAAATATTATTATACCTGAGTCATACATTAACTAAATTGTTTATAAACCATTGAAAGGCACAAAAGAAATAACAAATGTAAAGGTCAGTTATGAAGTCAGCGCGGCACCTTTATTTTTTTTATTTGCAACGAAAAATATGAAACATAATTCTGAGAATGTCACGTGTGTTTTGCAAGGATTTTCAATACTTCTTTTATTCACTGCATATGAAATAACATCTTATTTTCTATATGATACGATTGATATCTGTTTGGCGGTGTAAAGATAGGCCCAGAGCTTTCTTGTAGAGGATTCGCACGCCCTTCAAAAGGGTCTGATGTCGAAAAGGTTTTCCATTCCCACAAACAAAGCTGTGTTACCAATTTTCTTTGATATTAATTAAATATAATTATATTAGTTTAGTTATATATACCTACCTACTCGTTTGATGAAACAAAATTCCTTTTGGTATCAGTCTTATAATTGTTATTGTTATCTCGGTTATGTTTTCAAATGAAAGTCCACTAAGTTTTTTATACTTTCTTGTGTGTTGTGTTTTCTCAAAGGATACAAGTATTTGCATTATAACGACTTATTCAAAATCCTCGGAACACTAATTATGTAGTGCGAAAAATGTACATTTTTAAAATTATTTATCCTTATTTCCACCAGTGTCATTACTGAAATTCAGATACTCATTACAAATAAAAAGTGGTTTAGGTATTCGTGAAAAGTCTACTTTTATTCTGACTATCTGATTAAGTTAATAGACAGGGGACTGCGAAAATGTTAACTAATGTATTATGTCACTGAAACTTACATGGGTAGGTACATATTCCTAAACAAATAAGAGAACACTAACAAATGTAGGTCCTATAATACGTAAACGGATCCGTCTCACCACTCCGACCACTATAAGGCTTTACGTAACAAGGGCCCAACTCACTTTGTTTCCTTTTTCGTATAAATTTCATAATACGGATCCAAACATCACTCAGGGGCTGATGAAAGTAAACAAAAGCATTGTTATATCTCATTTTCTCTTGGGAGTTTGCCTAAAAACGTACACACAATTTTGCTTGAACACTTGTTATCATGCAGTGCGGTTGTCTGTGACGACACTCGGCTTCATTGTTTCTGTTCAAAACATCACTTGTCATGCTCGTCTTAACTTGTGCTTCCCGCGTCATGCGGACGTAAATGCGACTGTATACATACCTACGTAAATCTATGGTGTACCCACCGTACCTGGTATTGTCACAAAGCTTTTTGTTCGCATGCCGACTACGGTAGAAGACACTCCATTCTGTTCGCTCCGCTTGCTCAAATTAACCTATCAAGCGTTTCATTAGTTCGAAAGTTAAATTGCTTATTGGCATAGCGTGATTGCATGTTTCGCTTTACGAAATGAGAATATGATATAACTTTGTTTAGTCTGGTTAACTCGTATTAGGTACACCGAAAATTCGCAGTTTGTTTGGCTTCGCGAACCGAGTCACCTTTATTTAAAATTTATGGATGAATATTTTTACTTTTAAAGATAGTTGTTCGGTAATAAATTAAAGGATCGTATAATAAATTGTATACTTCTAGAAGTTTAACGATAGGCACCAAAGTTAATATTCTTCGCCGCTACAAAGTTTACGACGGACTTTGTATCTTCATCTCTTGATATATACTCTACAAAGTTAATGTAAGCGATGTATTCTAGATCCCGCCATATTAAACTTATATTCACATTATAAGTAAGTTTACCTATTAGAAGACTTACTGTGTGAAGTGAAAGATGATTTAAGGAATGGGAGTTTTTGATTCAATGTCCTGTGAACTCCAATGAGTTCCAGTGGTCGCAAGTGCTACTGGGTTGTTCAAAGTGTTATTTGGTTTTTTCATCAGGAATTTCTCAGTAGCAGCCTATTTCGGACTCTATTCATCATATCGTCATTAGGCTCACCCTCCATCATCATCATCTGCCTAGCCTTTTCTTAACTATGTTGGGGTCGGGCTCCAGTCTAACCGGATGCAGCTGAATACCAGTATTTTACATGAAGCGACTGCCTATCACCCCCCATTATGTGGGCCTCAAATATAACTGGTAAAATGTGGGTGTACTAGAGGCATAGGCCCTTCGAGAATTACATTCGCCAAATAATGTTAAGTGTATGTACCTCTCGTCGGGGCAGCCAAAGAATGCGGTGACTGCGCAGGTGGCGAAGGCCCCAGCACCAACAGCGAGAGCTCTAGCCCCGACGGCGAGGGCTCCGACCCTGGCGGCGAGGGCATCGGCCCAGGTGGCGAGACGGCCGCCCCCGCCTCCTAAATCTCTTCCGGCCGATGCCGAATGGCAAGTAGCCGGAGAGAAGAGGAAGGCGGCTAAGTCAAAGAGGGTGGCCAAAAAGAGGGAGAGGTGGCAGCGGCGCAAGGAGCGAACCGCCGCGGCTAGGCTCCGCGCCCCGAATTCCGCAGCTGTAGTGATCACACTACAGCCGGATGCGGAAAAGAAGGGCGTGTCCTATAGGACGGCAGGTAAAGGCAGGCACCATCCGTCCTGACTCCACGGGGCTGCAAACCGTTATGGTGAGCTGCCCCGTGTCGGTGGCCAGAAAAATTACCGGGGAGGGCCAACGGCTATTGTGGGCTGGGTTTCCGCGCAGGTGAAACTGCTGGAACCCAGACTTCTGAGGTGCTTCCGCTGCCAGGTGGGCAACCACGTGCAAGCGAATTGCACCTCGGAGGTGGACCGCAGCGGTCTTTGCTACCGCTGTGGTCTGCCCGGGCACAAGGCTGGCTCGTGCAATGCCACGCCGCACTGTGCCGTATGTGTGGCGGCTGGCAAGCCAGCCGAGCACCGGATGGGAGGCAAGCCCTCCACCACCGCTGTCACCGCTGCAGCCGCCACCACTGCCACCGCCGCTACCGCCTCCACTACCGCCGTCGTCGCTGTCGCCACCGTGGCCACTGCGGCAGGCCCCTCTCAGGGGGCTGGGAAGGAGGCTCAAGAGGGGGCTGACATGGAGTGCCAATAATGGCCCCATTACGCCTCCTCCAGGCGAACATCAACCACTGCGCCACCGCTCAGGATCCGTTGCTCCAGAGCATGGCGCAGTGGTCGCTGAGCCGTACTTTGTCCCGCCCAGGGATGACTGGATGGAGGACCTGAGCGGCTCAGTGACCCTAATTTCGTCGGCCGCCGCCGGTACCCCGTCCCTCGAGGCCGTCAAGAGAGGACGGGGCTGCGTAGGAGCACGGTTTTGGGGAGATTGTCGTGGTAGGGGTCTACTTCTCTCTGAACCAAACTCTTGCCCAGTTCCACAACTCCCTTGCGGAGTTGAGAGACGTCGTCGTCGGGTTTGGTTCCCTCCCCGTGGTCGTCCTCGGGGACTTCAACGCCAAGAATTTGGCTTGGGGTTCCCGGTTAACGGACACACGGGGCAGGATGGTGGAGGACTGGGCTCTGGAGACAGGCCTGGTCGTCCTAAATCGGGGTTCTGTCCCCACGTGTGGGCGGATGCGGGGTGAATCAATGGTGGACATCTCGTTCGCCAGCCCCGCTCTGTCGCCGCGTGTAGTTGACTGGCGCGTCATGGAGGGGGTGGAGACCTATTCCGATCACCGGTATATCCGGTTCGACGTCTCCGCCCAGACCTCGGACGCGCCGGTCCGACGGGCCCCGAGTAGTCCGCGGTGGGCGCTGAAGCAGCTAGACTGGGAGCTCCTCCTGTAAGCCTCGATCGTGCAGGCCTGGGTGTCACCACCGGACAGGCCTGCCGACATCAACGACGAGGCGGAGTGGTTCCGGGAGGCCATGTCCGACATATGTGACGTGGCAATGCCCCGGGTCCAGCCTGGACGTGCCTCGCGCCAGGTGTACTGGTGATCGCAGGAGCTGACGGCTCTGTGCACTGCGTGCGTGGCTGCGCGACGCCGGTATACCAGGCACCGCAGGCTCCGTATCAAACCTCTGGATACGGAAGCCATTCAGGCGGAGCTGTACGAGGGGTACAGAGCGGCGAAGACCGCCCTCCAAGCGGAGATCTTGCGGGCCAGGGATTTGTCCCGCGAGGAGTCGCTGGGGACTCTGGACAGGGACCCGTGGGGACGCCCGTACAAGTTGGTGCGGGATAAACTCCGCCCATGGGCTCCCCCGCTGACGCAGAGTCTCCGGCCACAGCTTGTGGAGGACGTGGTGAGCGCTCTTTTTTTTCATGGGGATGTCGCTGCGCCCCCGCAAGAGGCGCGGCAGCGGAACCGGAGCGTCGCTCCCTGGCCGCGGAGGGTATACGGTGGCCCGTAAATACGGACCCCTCATTTTGTGCGCCTATGCGGCGATTTAAAAACTTCGGACGCGTTTTACCGCGTCCGTGTAACTGGTTGCTATGAGTAAATCTGTAGGCACGCCACGACGCTAGTACATTAGCGCCGCTTTCTTCACGACTCCACGGCGGTCAGTCCCCGCCAGGTGAGACCCCCGGTTACCCGGGGGAGGCCCAACGAAGACGACCAGCGACAGTGGAGCCGACTCGACGTTCCTACAGACTAGGTGTATAGTCCCCGCCCGCCCCGCTCTCAGATCTAGCCGATTACGGTCCGGACTAAGGGACGGATGTGTATGTGTGAACGGCATTGTGTTGTGTGTAACACCGTTCAGTGTCTACATGCGTCGCAGCCCGCACCGCGCCCGCATGTGTGAGTTGGCTGCTTGTCTAGTAGTGGGTGTCTGGTTTAATTACGTGACGCGCCTATATTAACTTAGCACGCGCCACGCAATAGATGTGTGTCATCTGTAGAGTTCTATTGAGTCGAGTAAGCCGCGTGTAACCTGGATGCGACTTACTCGAGGCGTCCAGTCCGGTGATGGGGTCACTCGTCCGCTACCAGGTCGCGGGGCAGGGGTCTCGCGTCAGGGGGTCGCGTATGCCAGGGCGCTATCTGCTTGACATGGGGCCAAGCAGACACGTCGGCACGCGCGTACATCCCCTTCGCGAGGCGCCGCACAAACTCATCCAGGCTCTCGATCCCGAGGTCCCGCTGGATGACATCATTCCTCACGAAGCGAGGAGCGTCAACTATGGTCCGCAGCGCAATACTCTGTTGCGCGCGGAGCAACTTCCGGCTCGACTCGCTCGTGAGGGCGAACCAAGCGGGAGCGGCGTACGTCAAGATTGGGCGCACGTACAGTTTGTACACGCCCAGCTTGACGCGCGCCGGGATGCGGGACGAGAGCACAGGTTTGAGCAGGTTGCGGGCGACCCGGCCCTGCGCGGCGACCTTGCGGACATGTGGCCCCATAGTGAGCCGACGGTCGATGGTGACCCCCAGGTATTTGACCCGGGGCGACCAATCGATATCGGCTCCTTGTAGATTCAAGGGTGGCGGGAGGCGCGCTGATCCTGTGACCATCGCCTGCGTCTTACCCACGTTCACCGACAGCCGCCACTTCGACAGCCACTCGGGTAGGAGCTCTAGCGCGCGCTGCATCTTGACCGCCGCGTACTTCGCATTAAGCGATGTAGTAATGTACGCGGCGTCGTCGGCATACAGCGCGAGCATCGCGTCGGAAGTGGTGGGGATGTCGTCGGTGTAACATGAGTAACACGTCGGCGACACACAGCTGCCCTGCGGCACGCCCGCCAACACTGGGCGCGCGCTAGACAGCGCGCCGTCGACCACCACCCTAAAGGTCCTATTTGAGAGAAAACTGGAGACCACCTTAATAACGCGACGGGGCGCGTCTGAGGTGGCCATCTTGTATATGAGGCCGTCGTGCCACACACGGTCGAAGGCCTTCTCCATGTCGAGGAATACTGCCACCGAGTATTCCTTCTTGTTGAGCGCGGCTGCGAGGTGGTGCAGTACCCTCGACAGCTGGAGCGTCGTGCTATGCTCCGCCCTGAACCCAAACTGCTCAGGGCGCGGGGCGACATGTGGTTGGAGATGTCGCAGCAGGAGTGCTTCAAACACCTTGGAGACAGTCGGCAGTAGCGTAATGGGCCGATAGCTCTCCGGCTTCAGGATGTTTTTCCCCGCCTTGGGCAGCATGATGACGCGCCCTTCCTTCCACGAGGCCGGAAAGGCCCCCGTGCGCAGTATCGCCGTATACAGGCGCGCCAGTGCCGCTACCATTCGGAACGGCAAGTGGCGCAGCACTGCGTTGGTGATACCGTCAGCACCGGGGGCCTTCCTCGGTTTCGTTCTCAGGATGGCGCGTCTGACTGCGCCCGGCGAGAAAAAGATAGGATCCTCATCGGGAGCTATCGGCGTGCCGAAATAGTCCCCGAGGTGTCTCTCGACTGCTGCGACATGTTCGGTGTCGTCGGTCGGGTTAGGGCGGAACTGACGCTCCAGGTGTTCGGCGAAGACCTCCGCCCGGTCCTCCGCTATATACTTAAGCGCCCCGTCGCTGTTTAATAAAGGGCGCACCGGAGCTGGGGTATTTGAGAGCTGCCTACAAAGTTTGTGTATCGACGGCCAGCTATCTCTAGCGGCGTCGATACGGTCCTCCCAGCCCGCGGAGGTGAGCGCCTGCAACTCGG
The DNA here is from genome assembly GCA_905333075.3 of Atethmia centrago. NCBI lineage: Eukaryota > Metazoa > Arthropoda > Insecta > Lepidoptera > Noctuidae > Atethmia > Atethmia centrago. Next base: position 20,261,048 of record HG995373.1, on the reverse strand, counting down.
CCTTCACCCTCTCCGCGAGACGATTTAATTCCCTCTTTATGGTAGGGCATCTTAGTTGCTGCCACTGCTTGCGAAGGCGCCTCTTCGCGGCGATCATCGCATGTAGATGCGCCGGCAGGGGCGGCAATAACACTCTCCCCTGCGGCTGCGTCGTAGTCGCCGCTTGCAAGGCGCTTTGTATGCAAGCAGTGACGTCACAGGCCATCTGGTCCACGTCCGCGGAGGTAACAATAGGCCGAGTGGGCGTGGTGGTCTCCAGCTCTTCCTCAAACCTTGTCCAATCCGTGACATGACGTGGCGCTATGGGCTTCAATCGGGTCGGCACACCCGATAGGACGACGAGTACCGGTTGATGGTCCGACTGTAACTCGTCGTCTATCACTTCTTGTGTGATCTGGCAGTGTAGCCCTCGGTGGACTACGATGTCCAGCACATCGGGAATATGGTGGGACACGTCCGGGTAATGTGTCGGCATCTCCGGACCGGACACCGTATAGCCGAAGGCTTCCGCGTCCGCGAAGAGCCGTCTCCCCTCGGTGTTCGTAGCTAAACTGTTCCACGCTGGGTGCTTACTGTTGAAGTCACCGGCGAGGATGGTCGCCTGCTGTCCGTCGCCTATAAGCGCCCTCAGCTCCCGTAGGTCGATATGAGCCACGGGCGGCTTATAAGCGGCATACACGTTTATATCCTCGCCGGCTATATGTAGCTGTACACCCAGCGCGTAAAAAGTGTTGAGTGTCGACGAGGGGAGCTCTTGATGGACGACTCTTCGCCTCACAATGACCGCCAGACCACGGTAGCGGATGTTGTGGGCCGACCTTTCATCCTTCCTATAAACGAGGTAACCTGGGAACCTAACCCTATCTTCGGGTCCCAGGAGCGTCTCGCTTATGAGCGCCACGTCTATGTCTTGTTCCCTCAGGAGATGGCGGAGGGGGGCGACCTTTCCCTTGAGGCCGCGGGCATTCCAATGTATCACCCTTAACGACCTAGCCATGGTACAATGTTAGTAACGCGGCCAGGCCGTCAAGGATGATAGTCTCCACGTCTTGACCCTGCCTGATGGCCTTTATCAGGTCCATCAAAAGCTTGATCGCGCAGGCTGTGAAATCTTTTTTCGTGCTAATTGTTGTTGCAGGCGTACCGGCGCTAGAGGCGCCACTGTACGTCAGCGGCGTTTTGATTGGCCGCTTAGATTTTTGTTCTGCGACTTGCCGCTGAGGTACAGTGGCGCTAGTCGCAGCGGTGGCGTCGCCCCGCGGATGACGGGCGAACTTTTTATTTTGCGAAGTTAGCCGCTGCGCTATGCCGGCGCCTGCGGACACTTCTTGTCCTCCATGGGTCACAGCCCGCGCCTGCTCTGTGGCAGGGTCGGCCTCGGGACCCTCTTCCTGGGTCGTCGCGGGGGTTTTGGGTTTCCTACCCTTACCCTTCCCCCCGCGTTTGTGCTTCCTCCGCCCCGAGGAGGCGGCAAGGGGGATTGTCCTTTGTGAGGGCCCATTGGCCGCCGCCATTAGCGTCGTGCCCTGGGCCTCTGGCTCCACATTCTGTGGCCGTTCTGCGGCCGTGTGTGGCCGGCGTGTGGCCGTAGTGGCGACGGTCCCCGCCCGCCTATTTTTAATTTCGGCTTGGAAGACGGGGCACTTTATATTACACGCGGGGTGCGGGCCACCACAGTTTATGCAGGTGGCCGGCTCCTCGCGTGGGCGCGGGCAGTCGCGCGCCGCGTGTTCGCCTCCGCATCTCACGCAGGCGAGCGGGCGGTGACACTGGTGCGAGCTGTGTCTAAATCGCTGGCACCGGTGGCACTGGGCGGGCCCTTTTTTACCCCTCCATGCCTCTATCTTGACACCACGCATAAACATGAATACTGTGGTGTCATAGATAGCCCGGACGTCTGGGGTCTTCTTTAGGATGGCGTGAAACACGCAGCCGGGTCTTCCCTGTGCGCCCTTAATATGGCGCACATACTCCGGCTGGTATCCCAGCGCCCGGAGTTCCTCCTCGATCTCCTGGGGTTCCGTGTCAGCCGGTAGTCCCCTTATGGCGATCTTCAAACTTCTTTCCGCTGGCAGCGAATAGGCGAACCACGAGACGCCGCTGTCCTTCTCCAGGCCAGTCAGGTAGCGCTGGACCAACCTGTACTCGTCCTCGGTGTCAGGCGTGAAGCGGACTCCACGCCCGTAGGGACGAGCGTTTGGAGGCCGGCCCAGCTTGGCGCTGATGGCCCGGAAGTGGGCGGCCCAGTTGGGCAGCCTTTCCACTACCAGCGGTGGGTATCTTAGTTTTTTCCCCTTTTTTTTGTCGCTCGCTGTCGGCGCCGTGGGGGCGCCGGGGGCGGCGGCAACGGGGGGGGCAGTAGATGCCATAAGGGGAGCAGGGGGTGTGGTACTTACCCCTGTGGGTGACTTCGGCGGTGACTGGCGCACCGCGTCGGAGAAGGTGGGCGATGTCGGCGCACCTCGACCCCGCGACGCGCTTACGCGCTGTGGTCGCGGCGGGTCGAGGCAGTACCTCTTCGGCTCCTCCGACACGGCGTCGCCGGAGCTTCTTCTCCGCCGCTGGGGTCTGGCCTCGAGAGTAAACTCATAATCGAAGCCCAGCGGCGGTATTGGTGACGCCGGCGACATGGGCGCGACGTCGTCATTTCCTCCCACGTAGGGCCGCTGGCCGGATCGCGGGGTCGTGTCCGAGGACACGTCGCCGCGACCGGAGGCGGCCGAGCCCGCAGACGCCAGCGACACGCTCGACCCCACACGGGAGGAGCATGCCGACAGCATCGCGGGTGAGTCGTACGCGGAGGTGCGGGGGGGCGCCGGCGAGGCGGGCACCCCTGACATCATTTGAACCGGCCGAGAAGATGGGCCGGCACTAGCTGGCCGCTCCTGCTCAGCCATTACCGGTCCCGCCAGCGAGCGGCTGGGGCCGGCGCTGGCGAGGCTTGGAGCTGGCACAGCTTGCGTCTTCTTATGTTGCGTCTGGGCCTCCGCAGCAGCGCGGGTGGCGACGCAAACCGCGGCGGAGTCGCGGTGGTGCGGGTGGGGGGCGCGCGAGGGCGCGCGGAAGGCGCGGTCGGGCGCGCCGGTGGTGCGGCGACATGCCGCGCCCGCGGCGCCTCAGCGCGCGCAGTGGGCGCAGCTGAGCGCGCGGGCGCGGGTACATGCGCCGGCGTCGCCGGGGCACGCGCCAGCGGCGCGCGGCCCGGTGGATTTCCGATTTGTTCCGGTACCTGAATTGGTACCGGACGGAACGCTGCGGGGCGGATAGACACCGCGTGCTGCCGGCTCGTGGTGAGCGCTCTGTTCCCTTCGCGAGGGGAATACTCCTCCCCACCTATGGCTCCGCCTACTGCGGTGCTCGATGCGGACCACACCGCCGACGACGACGATGCTCCGGAGGTGACCGAGGGAGAAATGAGAGCAGCGGTACGGAGGCTTAATGCCAAAAGAACCGCCCCAGGACCCACCGGCTTACCTGGGAAGGCCTGGGTCCTGGCCTTGGAGGCTCTCGGGCCTCGACTTAGGGAGTTCTTAAGCGTATACTTGGAGAGGGGCCACTTCCCGCTTCGTTGGAAGACGGGGAAACTGGTCCTCATAAAGAAGGCAGGGCGCCCTGCGGACTCTCCGTCCGCTTATCGGCCCATCGTGCTGCTCGATGAGGTGGGCAAGCTCTTTGAAAGAGTCATTGCAGACCGCCTCGTCAGCCAGCTGGTGCGGGTGGGGCCGGATTTGGCGGAGAGCCAGTTTGGTTTCCGCAGAGGGCGCTCTACGGTGGACGCCATCATGCGCGTGCGAGCCCTGACGACGGGGAATGCTGTTGCCCAGGGTGGGGTCGTCTTGGTGGTCTCTCTAGACATCGCCAATGCCTTCAATACCATGCCCTGGAGTTGCATCAGGGAAGCACTCCGGTACCATCGGATGCCGACCTAACTCTGTCGTGTGGTCGAGGCCTATTTGACGGACAGGGCCCCGGTCACCAGGGAGTGTGGAACCGGCAAGAGATGTCGTGCGGTGTCCCACAGGGATCGGTCTTGGGGCCGCATCTGTAGGACATCGGATACGACTGGGTGCTGCGCGCCGACCTCCCTAGCGGCGTCAGCGTAGTGTGCTACGCTGACGGCACGTTGGTCCTGGGGCAGGGGAGGTCGCACCAGGCGGCGGCCGAAGTAGCGGTACGCGGGATTGTGACAATCGTCGAAAGGATCCGGCAATTGAAATGAAATCATGAAATTGTGATACCCAAATTTAGATTAACAAAAACAAGCAAATCATTTGTTATTAACAGTATCCGCTTTTATAACAAGTTGCCAAAGTCAGTTACAGAACTTAGCGATGGAAAGTTCAAAACCCACATCAAACGTGTCCTTATCAAAAACGCATATTACAAGATTAAAGACTACGTTGAAGACAAGGAAGTTTGGCAATAATTCCTTCTGCACATGTGGCTTCCCTGGTACACCAGAAACGGCATAACTATGGAAATATCTATTAACTGCTCCCAAATTACGATGTTTATTATTATTATTTTTTAGACATACATTTATGACATTATATTTTCACTATTTGACATTATATACCTACAATTTATATTTCAGACTTAATATTATTTTACATGGATTCTTGTGTACGTTGTGAATGTGAGAACGTTGTAGGCTTAATAGACTAGATCTTTTTTTATTTAGACCGTTTCCTTTTCTCTTTTTTTTTGTTAAGTACTTTTCGACAGGCCTACACTGTTCTCCCATAGGTACTTAATTTGTGTAATTTGAAAACATTGTAAAAGCCAATTATTTTTAAAAGAGTAACCGTGGAGTTTCTTGCCGGCTCTTCTCCATAGGAAACAACCAATTGGAACCGTGCACCTAGCTTCTGACGTTTCATAAGTGCCCATGTAGGTTTATGTGAAATAAAAATATTTTGATTTTGATTTTGATTTTGATTTTGAATTGGGACTCGAGGTGGCCTTGCACAAGTCCGAAGCCATGTGTTTTCATGGTCCTCGGAACGCGCCACCGTTGGGGTCCCAAATAACGGTAGGAGGGGTTTCCATCGGCGTGAAGTCGACGATGAAGTACCTGGGACTCGTCCTCGACATTGGAACTTCGTGGAGCATTTCCGACGTTTGGCTCCCAAACTGGAGCGGGCGGGAGCTGCATTGAAGCGGCTCCTGCCCAATCTAGGGGGTCCAAACGCCTCCTGCCGGAGGCTCAACGTGGGGGTCGTGCGGTCCATGGCCCTCTACGTGCCTCCTTTATGGGCACGCTCTCTGGCGCTGCGGCCAGCCCGCTGGTTGAGCGTGGCCCAAAGGGTCATGGCCATCCGGATGGACCGGGGATACCGCACGGTCTCCTGTGAGGCAGCGAGCCTCCTTGCCGGATTGCCGCCATGGGATCTGGAGGCAAAAGTCCTCGCGCACGTATGGGAGTGGCGCGAGGAGGCGAAACGCCGGGGCGTAAGTCCGCTGCCGCGAGAAATCGCGGCACAGCGGACGGAGCTCCGGCGGGATCTCATGGCGTCACGGAAAGTACGGTTGTCGCAACCCAGTGCTAGGCACGCCACGATTGCGGCGATAAGTCCCCTGTTTGAGGAGTGGCTGGAGAGGCACCACGGCATCCTCACCTTCCGCCTGACGCAGGTCCTCACCGGACACGGCAGTTTCGGGAGGTTCCTGTGTCGGATAAGGCGGGAGGAAACGTCCGGGTGTCACCACTGTGTGGATCGCCCGGAGGGCACGGTGGAGCATACGGTGTAGGTCTGCCCGGTTTGGGCAGAGCACCGCCGTGTCCTCGTGGAGGTGATCGGCGGCAGAGACCTCTCGTGTCCGGCCCTGGTTCAGGCCATGGTACGGAGTGAAAGGGCATGGGCAGCCGTCACCTCCTTCTGCGAAGCAGTAATGCTCGCGAAAGAGGAGGCGGGACGGTTGAGGGAAAGGCAAGTTTCGCGCCCTCTCGTCCCTAGCGGCCGCAGGAGACGCCCAGGGCGTCGGCAATCCCGGGCGGATTTCCGGCCACCGTAGGCGCGGGCTTGCGGACGGTGAGCAATGGGTAGCTCACCGTCCGGTAAGGACCAGGCCCGGGTCGACGGCACGTTGTATTCCACGCGCGCCTCAAAGAGATGTCGTCAGCACAAATGTAGGGGTCCACTAGGGCCAATGCCTGCCGGGGTCGCGGGAACGTACTTATGGGCCACCGAGGCCCCCGCAACACAGGCAACAGGAAGGAATACGGGTGGGTTTTAGTCAGTAAGAGTCTGCACACCCTCCCGCTCCGCCCAGAGCGGGAGAAGTTATTTGATGATTTCCCAACTAAAAAAAAAAAAAAATCGTGACTAAAAATACCTTTTATTTCATTATCGTTGTTCACGACTAATCTCTAAAATTAATTGATAATTATAATAAACATACCGACATTCTTTCATTTAATGCTCTCCTATTTACAATGACAAAAACCTAATACTAAAACCTAATCCAAACACGACTACGCTAACATAAAACTCTCTGTACGGCTAATCTTAAAATCCTATTCACCTACATCTTTTCAGAATTCCATATCTTATGAGATACGGTGGTAGTTTTATTCCGAGTAACGTTGAAGCCTTGGGCACTCTCCCGTCGCCTCGGGACCTCCATTGTATTCAAACACACTCTCCTATGGAACCTATGTAGATACGTCAGTACTGAATCGTATGATGTTTACATTTAACATCGCTTGGGACTGTTTTTTCTTAGTACCCGTGCTTTGGCTTTATTATGGTTTTATAGCTATTTGTTTTATTTTATCGTCGTTTTTTTTATGATTTATTATCAGATTTTTACCATGCTTTGGGGATTGATCTAAGTTGTTTCAGATACCTTTCCTTTTTAGGGTTCCGTAGTAAACAAGGAACTTTTATAGTTTCGCCATGTCCGTCTGTCTGTCTGTCTGACCCCGCTGTAACTCAGAGACGCTTAGTACTAGAAAGCTGTAATTTGGCATAGGTATACATATTAATTACGCCGACAAAGTGCTGGTCAGTGTATGGCAAGTCTTGGATAACATATTTTTAGGGTACCTCCCTTGCACGTAATTTGCGTATGATATTGTTTTTCTCGTCTACCCCATAGTGTGGGGTATTATTGGGTAGGCCGTTCAAAAATATTGCAGGTCTGTGAACACGACTTTTCGATTCAAGGTTCGGCTTGCGTAATATTAAGCATTAAAGTGCTAATTTTGTTAGAGTCAAGTGTCTCTGGCAGCTAAATGGTTGTTTACGGAGATGTGAAAAATTTATGACAGTAGTACATTTATTGAAATTAAAAGGAAAATATCACAGCACAAGTTAACGAGTAATACTCGATCAACTTAAATTGGCAGTTGGAGAATTGACCGTGGCATACACCGATGTATGGGAGAACATGTTTTTCAACTACAATGTTAAGTTTGTTTTTGGGATAAATTCATCCCAACTTCCCAACTACGGAACCCTTCATTTTGAGCGGTCCGACACGCACTTGGCTTGTTTTTTATTCCTTCTTCTTCTTCTAGCTTTAAATATGAGCCATCGTCAGAGCAAGCTATGTATCGTAGCTGACCGCCTAGGATGGACCGAACGTTCATAACATTCGTGTGCAACAAACTTTGAGCAAGAAATGACAAATTATGTCATAAGGTTCTCACAGATTTGCTGGACTGATACAATGTGGCGGCAATAAAATTCTTCAAAATCTGGTTTTACTGCCCGACACTTAAACGAATCGGTAGACACTAGAAACTAGAGGATTAAGGCCCGTATGCAAGAACGAAACTAAAGAATACCTAAATCTTTATGAAATTGGACTATAAACGAAATACTAAATAATAATTTTAAATCTAGATTCATATTTCTGGAATAAAGACCTATGCTACAGATTTATTGTGCATTCGTTATGACCTGATGTAAGAACGTAAACGAAGCATAAGGAGTATGTAAGGATCATAGTGGGTGCTGTTAAATAGTTTCTTCCCACGGGAAGCAGGCGTGAGTTTATGTGTGTGGGTGCGTGTGTTTATTTTGATAACAATTTAACAAATTCGTCGACCACGATAAGCGTAGGCACGGTGATCTATTTTTAGCCTTTACAGGAATCGTTTTATAAATATTAGTATTATATTAGTATAATATTATATATTTATAAAACGATTCGTAAAGTACGTAAAGGCTCATCAGAACAAATAAATAATTTTCAGTATAATATCAATTTGTAAATAATTTGTTTATAATGATAAGTTTATTTAAAAATAGGCTATTATAGATCAATGATTGTGAATGATTCATTGCTTTGTTACCGAATTTGTTATTAAAGTTTAAATGTCTACTATTTAAATTTTAATAATAAAATTGGTTACTTATAATTAAGCCGACAAGTTGCAGTTGGGAATTTACTGCCGTTATTTCTGTTGTTGTAGGTGTTAATGTTTTCAACCCGTGTTTTTTGTGGCAATGGTTTTACTTACCTAATTGAGTTAATCATCGCAGTGGCAATCATTTTCTAACATTCGTTTTTGAAGAAAATCACAGTTATGGGATTCTTGTCCCATAAATTTTGTAATTATATTTTATTTGTTACTAGCTGCTGCCCGCTGCTCCACCCGCGTGGCCTTTTCTAATATGAAAAATCTGAACATTTTCCCAACCGCCATCTCAGTTTTTAATTTTGACCTCACTATCGGATTTAACACCCCCGAAAACCATTAAAACGACACCCATGATGAAAAATCTGAACATTTTCGCAGCCGCCATCATAATAAAACACGGCAAATTAAAAAAAAAACTCAACTTGATATTAATAACAGCGCCTCACGCGCAAGCGCGGTGTGATCTTATCACATTCTGGTAACCATAGTAACCAGCCGCGCCGAAGTGAATCGGCTATGTGAAGTGAGTCGGTAAGCGCGACGCGCGAGTTTTGTGATCTTATTACTTCACTCGATTCTTGTTGCCATAGCAACACCACTTCACTTGGGCTGGATGAAGTGAGCCTAGCCGCCCGCGGGCCGGTGCGCGCCCTGCGCGAGTGTCAGTTGAACTGTTGAATTTTGTTATAGTATTGATGACGGTGTTTTTAAGAATATTATTTTATTATTGGCAACGGTATAAATTTATCTATCTAAAATAAAATATTAGAAGGGTCCTTATTAAATAATCCGCACGTTTTTTATTCAAATGGCTTATTTCCACAGACACACACATCGCTTAGTTAGGTTTCCACATAGTTTGTGAGGGGATACATTCTATGGACCGTCAGCCAGGCACACTTTTAGCATTCGTTCACTTGATACACTCTTCTTATTGAATAGATTTGGGTTAATAACAACGCTGAATAACGTCGCACAGACGTTACTCGACTCAACCTACTACCGCTTCTTCAAAACACATCGCGGTTGGGTCATGGGATTGCCTTTATTTAATCAGTTACCTAACTGATTATGATTATGAATAGAATTAGCATAAAAATATTCATAAAATCTTGATTATGATTGTAAATGTAATCCTTGGTCCATCCCTAGTATCTGCAGTGCTATTCTGTAATAATAAAACCGTGAAAACTTAAGTGAAGTGAGCTTAAAGTGAGTTGTCATTAGTGTCATCCCTGGCACAATGTTGAATTAGAGCTCACTTCACACTCACTTCACTTCATTAAGGTCTCACTGTGAGATTTGTACAGAATAGACCGGCAGGTGGGATGAGACTGACAGTTCACGGTGAGAAGGTTACAGAATAGCACTGCAGTTATCTGCCAGTGAAGTGAAGTCCCGGCAAAATTAACCGGAACAAACAGACCAGACAAATAAATAAAATTGTTTTTTTGTTATAAATAGGTAGGTACCGTACATTATTATATACTTTCATGGGATATTAATAAAAAGCTAATTGACATTACTAATAGATATTTTAATTTTATTGATTTGTATAAGGATTTTTCATGCGATTAAATCACATAGACATCTCGATATACCGAAGCAATCATATCATTCGACGAATATTTTATTTTCTTGCCATACTCCACCCCAAAGGACTGATGCGAAACAAAAGTCGCACTTTATACCCCGGAGAACTAAAATAAAGAGAAGACATTTCAAAATCAGTGTGTTTATGTATTCAAAGCGCAGTCGTCGCAAACATTTTTGTCATATTGGTCGAATAAAAGTGTGTGAAGAATTCAAATCACGTGTGCGATAAGGGCCACCGCTTCCCTGGCTTACACTGACTTTAAAGTATATTGTAGTCACTTGTGCCAGTTATCCTGGTGCACGGGTGCCGTAACTTTCGTATTCAACTCGTGCTTTCAAACTTTTCGAAGCACGTCTCAGCTCCAGAGGTTATTTGCATCTCACCTTTACGTTCCTCCGCCATTAGGTGTCATATTGTTATATTACACCTGTACTATCTAAATCTTGGATACACTCAAAATGTTGGCGACTGCTGAATGTGTATGTGGGACATGTGAGTCCTTTGCGACGTTTCGTTATGCCTACCTTTAAAAAGGTTTTTTCGTAGTCGCTGATTTAGCCTGTTAGTCCATCGTAACAATGATAAATGGCCGGTGCCATGTGTCAAACATATTTAATTTTTCTTGAATTTATAAAAAGTACCTAGGTACCTATGTTGAAAATCGTACAATACCTAAGTAATGTTAATTATTACCCTAGCGTTTAAATACAATAAAATAAACCTAATCAAATGGAAAAATTGTCATCAGGACCTCACATCCTGATTCAGTGGTCTAGTGTGTCGTATTCAATCAACGGCTTTTCGAGCGCGACATGTCGGGACAGTCCGGTAATCAGTCGGTAACAGTGATGTCAAACTTGACTGACACCACGACATTGCCTTGCATGACAAAATAACGCCTCTCAAAGCATCGTGCGTCCTCATTGTAACACCAACTGAAGTGGAATTTAACCCAAATACTAATCTTATATTTTGACGTTCGAAAAGTGCTGATTCTCAGCCTAGTTTGAAAAAATGGATTTTGATTTTGATTTTTGATTTCACCGCTTATTAACAATGATGGTCTAGGAGGCTATTTTATAAATAAACCGTGTTTAAAAACTTTTATTGAAATTTAAGGTTTATTTTTTTTATTTTCTGCCCTACATAAAGTAAAAACGTTTTTTTCATAGAAACTCTGATTAGTCCACCAATTAACCTATAATATAGTTCACCTTCTGACCTCTTCTGATACAGCCTTACGGAAACCTTTTATTAAAAAAAGAAGTATAATATAGTAAATTCTGAGATTGCTGATTTTTATAGAGGCTATAATAATATATAATGCATGAACTATCGAATACATAACAAATAGCTTTACTAGATCAAAAGAATTACGTACAGTCAGCGTCAAAAAAATCCGGGACGAACCGACTGTTCAAAATGATCTCAACAACTAAGAAAATTAAACTTTATCTCGATTTGATAAAACTCTTGTCAGAATGACAGTTGTCGTGTACTTTCTTCATTTTGAAACAGTTCTTGTGTCATTGAGTTAATGTTTAATTTTTATAGTTGTTTAGATCATTTTGAACAGTCTGTTCGTCCCGATATTATTGACGCTGACTGTACAATCCAATACGACCCCGCGATTTCAAATGAGTAAAAAAAACAGCCTATTTTTTGGGCCCTCAGACGACGATTAGTACTCTAGGGTTAAGTCCGGTGAACACGAGGCGATAGTTGTGGTCTTGCGGTAGACCAGCCACTTTTTAACCGACTTCCAAAAAGGTGGAAGTTACTTAAATGTTCATCTGTAGGTATGTATTTTTTATTGTTTTTTACTAAGGTATTCATTAGGCAAAAATATTTATGATCAGTAAATCGCTTGATTTGCAAAAAGGCTAAAAGCATATCAAATAAACAGTCAACGGCTGATGAAAACAATAAATCTAATCGAACAATATTATAAAGGGTCCCGCAGAGAGGTGCGACGCGACAGCGCGACGCCTCAGCGCGAAGCGACAGCGCGACGTGACAACGTGACGCGACAGCACGCTGCGACAGCGCGACGTGACAGCGCGACGCGACAGCGCGCCGCTACACTAGTAGCACAATGTCTATGAAAACTTCATGGAAAGTGTCGCGCTGCCTGTCGCGCCCACGATATCGCGCCATTAAACGTATGAATTTGTAATAAAACTAGTTGTGATGAAAAAGTGATACACAAAAAAAAACACGGCTTTATGCTACTTTGTTTCAAAACCTCTAAGAGCGTCACATTCTGTAAATACTAGTACAAATAATAAATAACAAAAAATAATATTGAAAAGTTTTTCAGGACAAGTGGGAGAATTGTTTTGCACTACATTTATTTAAATATTTGTTTTAAATCTGCTAAAGTGGAAAGAATTATGGATATATTAAAATAATATCAGTATAGTTAGGTATTGCGTAAACAGAGTTACATAAGAATTAAATTCTGTTCGAAATCAAAAATCTTTACGTAATGAGAGCTCATTGTTTATACATGAAGATATGATTAGTACGAGCTCCTAAATAAATAACTAGGTAAGCATACCTATCATTTACGAGCTTGGAAATTATTTAGTAGTCGGTAGCAGTTAGTTTTAGATATTTATGTAATTATATTAATATTAAAACTAAAGCTCTATAGCTTGCTTTTCTGTAGATACTAAAAAACGTTTTAACAATTTAGTTACGCCGGAAAAGTTATTCCAAACTCACATAAGTAAACACAGCACACATCCCCGTAACTCAACAAAAACTTAACTCTAAGGATAGTAAAGTCACATTTCACGAGCGATTTCTTTTCCCCGCAATAACGCCAAGTCACACTGCAGAGGTGGCCATTCGAAAACTAATAAATTTCACTGGGACTGTGAATTTATTTGATAAACGACCGAGATAAAGATGCGCCGGCACCTCAACACTTCCTTGGTCAGCAACCGCGTGTGCAGCCGGCCTTAACGGAATCGGAGATCCGAAATTATATGTATGGTTATAACTTTTTGGATTTGTAACAGCGAAGTTATGGTTTCGAATAAATATTGTATGAGATGATGGTACTACCAGGTGCGGGTTCCAGTTTAAAACATTTTAAATATTTTTATCCATATTGGTATTTACCAATGTGCGGCCAAAATGTTTTATTGGACGCATACTTTCGGATTAAAATATGCGTTCAATAAAACATATCAGCTTCGATTTGATAAACTCTTTAGCATTATTGTCATTAGTTACTTCATAGGCTTTGAACCGGTTTGGTGACAATAAAATAGGCTCGCCCCATATTGCGAAATGTGGGTGTACTATAGGTGTATCTTTTGAGGATTACAAGGCGACTTGTTAAGCTATATATTATTTAATCATTCATTCATAATTTTGACTAAATTTCCACTAAAAATTATTCGTCTAAAACAAGAGGGTATCAACCTGTGATATCAGCAACTCCGTCGCATATGCCTAAAAGGTTATAGGTACCTAAATAAAGTTTTAATAAATTAATAAACTTGAATATATATATAATTATACCAAGTATTACGTGACATAGTACGTAGGCTTTACCAAAACACATTTAGGTGGTTGAACTACAAAATTCTATTAAAATATTCAGATTATTATAACAGAATCCGGATCGTGTAATTTCAGCGCTAGCGGCACACGAATCGATTATCTTTGACCTTTTCTTTGAGTAGGTATCGAATAAAACCAATTCCGATTATTACCAAAGAGTATCTAAGGAAAAATAACAAATGCCTGTTTATGCTACAAAAATGATATGTTTTCTCAGCAGTAACTTCTATTAACTACTAATTGTCCTTTCGGAGTCTCAAAAAAGTCTCTGAAAATATCAGAGAAGCACGTATAGATAAAAGGTTCGTATTATTGGTGATCAAAATTACACACAGTATCTAAGTTGCTACAGTCCCAATTTTGAATTTTAGGAATGAAATTCCTTATCGCACGTTATAGGTAGGTACCTATAACGTGCGATTAGGAATTTCATTCTCTGCAGATGATTATTAATTAACATTATTACTTTTGTTTCTATCATTTATTTTACTAATTTCATCGTTTTTTTTTTTATTATACTATATACCGACCCAATTAGTAAATTTCAAAACAAAACTTCGAAGCCAAGTCGGCACAGGTTCTAATGTTTATAAAAAGCTAAAATTTCGTGTATTTTAAGAATACTAGCATAGTTAAGGGGTATGCGTTTCAAGAAAAGAAAACAAATTTTCTTCATCACACACCCTTTTTGTTTTGGGTGGTAAATTGTCAAATAACTTCTCCCGCTTTGGCCGGAGCGGGAGGGTGTGTCAGACTCTTACTGACCAAAACCCACCCGTGTTCCTTCCGTTGCCTGTGTTGCTAGGTAGGGGCTTCGGTATCCCTTTCGTACTTTCCCGCGACCCCGGCAGGCATCGGCCCTAGTGGACCCCTACTCTTGTGCTGACGACATCTCTTTGAGGCCCCTTTTACTCTGCACACTTGCCGAATGAGAACTAGACCGAAAAAAGTGTAACATTTTGACGATCGCGACAATTTTATTACGTAACAAAAGTGTGCAAAGGTGAAAGGGACTTTTTGGTGAAGAATCAATTAAGAAAAATGGTGAAACAAGACAAGTCATATTAAATATAGCACCTTCTGTAAGTTCATAAGCCCAGTGGTAACGGCCCCGACTTACGAGTTGTAGGTTGTGGGTTCGAACCCAGGCAGGCGCTTGTCTTTTACACAAAGTTAATTCATCAGCACTGCTCTCAAAACGGTAAAGGAAAATATCATGAAAAATCGCGGCACAGCGGACGGAGCTCCGGCGGGATCTCATGGCGTCATGGAAAGTACGGTTGTCGCAACCCAGTGCTGGGCACGCCACGATTGCGGCGATAAGTCCCCTCTTTGAGGAGTGGCTGGAGAGGCGCCACGGCGTCCTCACCTTCCGCCGACGCAGGTCCTCACCGGACACGGCAGCTTCGGGAGGTTCCTGTGTCGGATAAGGCGGGAGGAAACGTCCGGGTGTCACCACTGTGTGGATCGCCCGGAGGACACGGTGGAGCATACGGTAGAGGTCTGCCCGGCTTGGGCAGAGCACCGCCGTGTCCTCGTGGAGACGATCGGCGGCAGAGACCTCTCGCGTCCGGCCCTGGTTCAGGCCATGGTACGGAGCGAGAGGGCATGGGCAGCCGTCACCTCCTTCTGCGAAGCAGTAATGCTCGCGAAGGAGGAGGCGGGACGGTTGAGGGAAAGGCAAGTTTTGCGCCCTCTCGCCCCTAGCCGCCGTAGGAGACGCCCAGGGCGTCGGGAATCCCGGGCGGATTTCCGGCCACCGTAGGCGCGGGCTTGCGGACGGTGAGCAATGGGTAGCTCACCGTCCGGTAAGGACCAGGCCCGGGTCGACGGCGCGTTGTATTCCACGCGCGCCTCAAAGAGATGTCGTCAGCACATATAGTAGGGGTCCACTAGGGCCGATGCCTGCCGGGGTCGCGGGAAGGTACTTATGGGTCACCGAGGCCCCCGCAACACAGGCAACAGGAAGGAATACGGGTGGGTTTTAGTCCGTAAGAGTCTGACACACCCTCCCGCTCCGCCCAGAGCGGGAGAAGTTACTTGATGATTTCCCACCCTCAAAAAAAAAAAAAAAAGTGGTAACGGCCCCGACTTACGAGTTGTAGGTTGTGGGTTCGAACCCAGGCAGGCGCTTGTCTTTTACACAAAGTTAATTCATCAGCACTGCTCTCAAAACGGTAAAGGAAAATATCAAGAGAATCGTGGGTTGTCCGAGAACCAGAAATTCGAAGATCATCTACTAATCTGCGCTGGGCCCGCGTGGTGGTTTACAGCCCACACCCTCTCAAAGAGAGGAGGTCTTTGTCCCTGCAGTGGGAACAATATAGGCTGATTATACTATCCACATGATAGAAAAAA
Organism: Atethmia centrago; assembly: GCA_905333075.3. Lineage (NCBI taxonomy): Eukaryota > Metazoa > Arthropoda > Insecta > Lepidoptera > Noctuidae > Atethmia > Atethmia centrago. The sequence goes on along the minus strand of HG995373.1, from coordinate 20,245,146 downwards.
TCGGTTAGTGATTAATTAATTCTAAAGGTAGGAAATCGGTATCCACGTATAAAAAGTTAAAAGGGCTTACATGTGAGTGCCGTTCAAAGCCAATTGAAAAATAACAATTTAATTCAGGGAAAGCTTAACTTATAAAGTGCTCAATTTACTAACAAAACCTTTTAGAACTGACCCAATTAAAACCTCATCAGTGCTTATCAAAATACCTAAATCTAATATTCTATTCAATAATTTGCTATACTGAACATGTTGCTATAGTTACTTGTTACGCTTTGTAGGTTATCTTTGAGAATATTTACAGTCAAAACTTTATCTCATCCGGAAAGCAGTTTTCTCCTTATTTCTATAGGGTGCTGGTGCCAGGCGCATCAAAAATACATTATCTGTCATAAAAATAATGTTATATCCACTTATAAATAAGTACCTACCTATGAGACAACTTTTCTACAATGTTACGATAATGGCGTAGGTACCTAGTTATAAAACAAGTGTTTATTTTGAAAGTTTAAACTGATTAATCAGCCTATATTGTTCCCACTGCTGGGAAATATCAATAATAATAGTTTATTTATAAAAAAAAAAACGGCCAAGAGCGTATCAGATCACACACAGTGAAGGGTTCCGTAGTTGGGATGAATTTATCCCAAAAACAAAGTTAACATTGTACTCGTAGTTGAAAAAGATGTTCTCCCGTACATCGATATACGTCGCGGTCAATTCTCCAAATGCAAATGTAAGTTGGTCGACTATTACTAGTTGACTTGTAAATCCTACCGAGCTGTGATAGTTTTCCTTTTAATTTCGTTATATTTACTACTGCCATGATTTTTTTCACATATCCAAAAACAACCATTTAGCTGGCAGGGGGGGGACGGACACTTGACTATAACTAATATTAGCACTTTAAAGCTTAATAGTACTCAAACAAATCCTTGAATCGAAAAATGGTGTTGATAAACTCGCAATATTTTTGAACGACCTATCCAACGATACCCCACACTATGAGATAGACGAGAAAAAAAGATCATCACCACATTACGTACAAGTGAGGTACCCTAAAAAAATGATTTTTCCATACTTTTTTTACCATTTAGTCGGCGTGATCAATATGTATACCTATGCCAAATAACAGCCTTCTAGTACTACGCGTCTCTGAGCTACAGTGGGGACAGGCAGACAGACGGACATGGCGAAACTATCTATAAATGGGCACATTTACAATAAAGTAACTTATTTGCCTGAACTAGGTTGAACCTTCAGGCTAGGAAGTGCATAAAACGTGGGTGTACTATAGGTACACCTCTGCCTAACCCTTCGGGGATTACAGGCGTGATGTTATGTGGTGTTGACAATGAGTGTAAAGAAATATAGTAGGAAATAAAACAACAGTTATTTGTGCAACAAGAGAGCAAAGTCGTTTTTTGCTGCGAGTGCTGATTTTGAACCCTGGGTGTGGCGAGGGATTCAAAGGCACGAGATGCAAAAAATTTTGCTCTCGTGTAACACACATAACTTTTCACTTCAGCAGCGAGAACACTTTAGGAAATAAAATAATAAACAGGAATAGATTGAAATAACTATTTCAATCTATTCCTGTTGAGTTGAGTTTGATTATCTGGGGTTAAGGTTTCTGTTTCGGTGGCGGATTGAGAAAGAAGGAACAACGGTGAACGTTGGTGACTCTGATCGGCTGTCTGTATAAGTACATTGTGCGTCGTTGGAAGTGGATGGGCGTGGGTGAGACCAAGGATCCGAGGTCGAATTCAGACTTATTGTTTCCACTATACGCTTACAGATTTTCGACTTATTTTCTATTGAGTCTTCAATATAGCCTTCTGCAACCGTATTGGACTTCCACCCGCCGTGACGTTTTAAAGTAGTGAGATCGGCTCCGGAATCAGCCAAGAGCGTTGCCGAAGTTCTCCGAAAGCAGTGACTCGTGTATAGCTGAGGCTCTTCCAGTTTTAAGGAAGTGGCAATTTCTCGCGGTATAGCTTTATTTACTCCCATAGGCTGTCTTGAGCATATTATTATGGTATTGTATGAAAAATCGGTCGGTTTTTATATTGGCTGGACGTAAATTTTGGTATTTTTCTACAATTTAGTTACATATTCTTCGCGAACGACAAAATACCTGTCAAGGTTCGTCCTTGTTATTTTTAAATTTTACGAACAGTAATTTATCTGAATGCTTTTCGATATTATTAACTGTTAGCTGTAATAGCTCATTATTGCGACACGCTCCACTAATTCTTATGATCAGTACAACCTGTAACGAAAATATTACATAATTAATATGCATAATTTAACATTTACAGCATCTTTTACATATCGTAATAAATATTTTAACAGTATTGCTAAGCCAGACTAGGATTCATTGCCTCCAAAAATTAGTATTAGGCAGTAAGTAACTATTACTATTACAGTAAGTACCTTTATACATAACACAAATTTTAATAACTAACAACATAGATTCATAGGTACCACTTACTTTAGCGGCAAGAAAATTGCAATCCGGAGCTTCAATAAGACATTTTTCTATGTTAAGGGCCGTGAAGATTTTGGACATTTTAGCCTAATGCCCAACTGCCATTCTTTTTAGAAAAGATACGAGTATTGCGCACGTAATATGCACGTTATGTTTTGTTTTTAAAGTAGTTTTCAACATTAAGTAAATACTCCACATTTTAGATGATCGCCTCGTCTGTGATAAATTTAAAAAATAAGATAGCAACACCGTCTCCGAAAAACTGCTTGCGCCCTTTGTAACTCCATTCATTCAATACATGATATGCTTTCAGATATTTCTTGCGAGACTTTTCAGGTAGGAAATTTAATTCGGCATTAATAACTTGTTGTTTTAACTCGTCCGGTGTTAAAATACTGTTCTCGTCGCTAGTTTCACTCACATTTTACAATTATTTTAATATTTTTTAACTTATTCAACTCATTACGCCAGCCACGAAATTTATTCCCGCTCTTTTGTTTAAATTAAGGCGTGTTCGGAAATAGCACCCATGATATTTTATTATTCAACATTATATTACGTAACATTATTGAAACTAGAAATAAATATTAACAGGTTAAATATCAGTTTTATTTGCAGTAAATACTTATTTTCGTTTAAATACACAACTATAAGTTAAGAATTCAATAAAATAAATTAAAAGACATAATTATTTTTTTGCAAAATTTCTTTAGTTAGTACGAAATTCGAACGTGTTTGTCTTTGTGGTCGAATTCAAAATCGGAACTTCGAAAGGGCTGGTCTTTGTCTCTCTCTCTTTCTAATAGCGGGAAAGAGATAGAGTGTGAATGTTTCGAATTGTAGATGGCTGAATAAGATATTCGCGGCTTTCTGAAGAAAAAAAAAGTCACTTGGTCTCACTCAGTGAGCAAAATCGCATTTTGCTCACTGATTTCAGGCAGCAAAACCTACATGTTTGAGCTACTGAAATGAAAATATAGTTATTCAAAAATATTTTTATTCTTTAAATGCATATTTTTGCTTCCTACTATGAACCTTTATAAACAGTTTTTTTATATTTTTAAATGTCTCATAACTGTTTTACGCTCTAACTAAATTAAGTTTACAAAATATCATTAATTCAAGTTAGCATAAGCATAAGCCTAAGCCTATAATGTTCCCACTGCCTGGAACACAGGCCTCCTCTCTGTGATTAATTCAACTTGTATGAGATTAATGGCCTATTGCGATCATCTCGCCATTTTGTATTGAAATAAAAATACACCTGAACAAAATTGAACCAGTGCGCAAATTTTGACAATTTAAACTTAAGCGAGTTTTATTTAACACAATTTCTTTTTTATTTTGATAAGTCTAAGTAAAAAAAAAATTACCGCTATCGAAAGATGTTTACTTTGACATTTTAATCTTTGAAATTTACGTGGTCACTGGCGGCCGGTGCGGGAGCGAACGCGCGAAGGTACCTAAACAGCTGTGCGCTCGCTCGATTTGCCGTCGTAGGTTTTAGGGTATTTTATTAGGATCTAAAGTCGGGAAAAAAATTATTGAACAAAATAATAGAAATGTGTTCTATTACTGATACGGAACCACCAAAAAAACTTTGCGCACTGGTTTATTTGTTTTTCCTGTATAATATAGTAGTTTTGTCTACTATATTTCTAAGATATATTACTAAGTATATTATATAGTAGGGCAACCCTAGATAGAGATGACATAGATGCAAGCGACGAATTAAGCTCTATCGACCCCAAGCGGGAAAAGATGGAGGTATAACTAAGAAGGAAATAGATTCCTTTGCCCCGCGCCTCGCCGTGGGGCACTAAAGATTTAAATTATAATATTGCCTAATGTTTTGTATATGTGCAATGCATTGTGCCGAGGAACGATGAACCGATCCATTAAAGAACCTGTTTAGGTATCGAACATCAATGTAGCATCCGTAATTCCGTAATCTTGATGATTTTATTTTTGTAAGTAGGTTTGTACAAACACTTTTACACGTCAATCATATGTTTTAAAACTAGATGAGGTCGGCGTTTCCTATCTGACTACTCCGAGAAGAAAGGCCGAAACAAACTCAGAGGTCACAGTCTCTTTTAAAGTCCAGACATAATCTTGGTAGGATCATGTGAAGACCATGATGTAGATTGGTGTCTGAAATGGTCTTTTGATGAAAGAACCACGCTCAGATTGTATACTTTTGTATTGTATACTTCTGCATTTTCAAGCAAATTTTAGACCAACTTAACTATAAACTGAGAATCTATATTCGCACATTTTATGCTTGTAAGCTTTGAAATGCCGAAAGGATGAGGCAGAGGATTTCCATCCGACTGTATAAAGAATACAGTCCGCAATATGATCTGGTTTACACTTCCGACCTCGACAGTACATAGGTACGTTAGGTACTTACATAACATGACGTGTAGCTATCTTACAATGCACTCTCGTCTTTTCTATGTATAAGAAAATGCAGGCAAATGTCACGACGCAGTGACGTCACAAACCGGTAAAAAGGTAGGTACACTAAGTTATATGATCCAAAAACTAGCTGAAGATCATGTCCAGGAAGTAATTCGTTCCACCGACTTCTAACCACTACCTTGCTTAACTACACATACATCCAGATTTATAGGACACCTGACTGGGTTCATTACAGCTTGCGCGTATGGATACGTGGGGACATCCTAAAAAGTGTTACAAAATATATACAAAGGAAAACCGCCGCACTAAAGAAAAATTCCAACACAGAATTTGCAAAGCAGACTTGTGCGTCATCCGAAATTATTTTTCCACATCAAAGTTGCGCACGTTTCGTAGCGGAACGCATGCTTTTGCAGAAAAGAGCGGTTGCACCTATAGTCTAAGATCTACGAGTACACACGCCTCGTGCACACAAATAATAATTTTATCATCATCATCTTCTTGCCCATGTTACTTGGGGTCGCCGCATTACGTTTTCTTCTTCCATTCTCCCCTGCCATCACGCTATCATTCAATACATTTACTGAGTTCACCCATAATTTTTTCAATTATTTTCATTTTTTTATTGTCATTTGTATTTTGTGTTTCACGAACTATGTCCAAATAAACGTTATTCTTTATTTATTTATTTATTTATTTTATTTATTTTCTTTCTTTTCTTTCTTTTCTTTCTTTTTTTCTTTTCTTTCTTTTCTTTCTTTTCTTTCTTTTCTTTCTTGTCCTTCTTTTCTTTCTTTCTTTTCTTTTTTTCTGTCTTTTCTTTCTTTCTTTCTTTTCTTTAATTTCCTCTCCCTATATGTCCATCAACATTTATATGACTCTTTTAGTCACATGTGATTCTATCCTCTTCGACACATGCCCGTACCGGGAAACCATCTATATATATCTATATCTATACTAATATTATAAATGCGAAAGTTTGTAAGAATGGATGGATGGATGTTTGTTACTCTTTCACGCAAAAAGTACTTAACGGATTTGGATGAAATTTGGCACACAGATAGTTTATAACAAGGAATAACACATAGAATACTTTTAATCCTGATATACCTACGGGGTCAAAAATTATGCGCGTGAAACCGCGGGGTGCATCTGGTCATTCATAATTTTATCGTCGCTTTTATTTAGATTCTGCTAACTACATTACTTGATAATTTAAATGCTTCCCTGTCTATAATAGAATATCTCTTTGACAAAACTATACAGCAAATAACATCGTATTGCATCACGATTGGAGCCATTTGTCCAATTTAATGGATCCGCCGTTACACTGATTGCGACTAATATTGAACGTTCGGTTACAGATTGTAATGCTAGTTACCTACAATTACTGTTAGGTGGATAAGGTGAGGTTTTCACCGAAATGTTCAAGGTCATAATCACGAAACGCGTAGAACTGAATACGGAACATGGTATTGTGACTATTAAATACAAGGAGCCCTTTATTACAGTTAACGACAAAGAATAAGCCAGCTGGGTAAGTCAGGTTAATGAATAATATTTTTAAATAAATAATAATTAATGTGACTTATTTTAAAAAGCAACTTTTAGCCATTAGCGCTATTATCAAATAAATTAGCAAACATATTTATCAATTTTTTTTCAAAATCAATCTAAAACCATTTGATGAAATGACAGAGAATCGTATCTTCTGACGATGCAACTAGACCACCAGTCCAAGTTACTATTTTTTAAAGCTTTCGAGTATTTTAAAGTTTTTTGGCCCCCGGAAATGCATTAAGCATGCATTGTATCCCCAAAAAGTGCAACGTACATTTTAAACCACTTTCTAATTTAGTTTTGCATTTAAATTGTACAAAAATATTGCTTTTTCTCGCGCCGCGCCGTGTGTCTACTGGCGGTATGCAAAGAGAAATATTTCTGCTGCTTCGTAAAAACTAGCAGTGAATGCAAAAATTATATCTCTGGACATTTTTATTTAACGCTTATTGCAGGGTAAGAAATTACGGAGACTATATTTTGTTTAATTATTTTTTAGTCCACGATAGTCAAATTAAATGCTGAATCAGTTTTACCTTTTATTTATTCAACTGACGGAGGCTTTTCCACGTAAATCACCTAAGTGGTAATAACGAACCAACGGGTATGGAATTTTTTCTCGGTGATGAGGCCTTACTCCATAGATGGTCAATCGAAGTAGTTAAGTCTGATAATTATCTTGTGAAATGAGAGTATTGTACCTTTTATACCTACCAAGATCTCCTTACAACTTTGCCCACTCACTCAAAGTCTTGGTAAATAAAGCTCTCACCCTTACATTCTAACTACATATAACAAATACCCAGTAACAGTTGCATGATAACGTTTTGCATCCCATATTCAAGACATCAACCGACGAAGATAAACCACGAACATGTACGAAATGCATCCACTACAATTTACAGCAAACACTCACTGTAGAGTTTTAGAGATTCAAATGGAACGCCGCGGTTGGATCACAGTATACTCATGAACAGTAACACATCACGTTTGTTTTCTCTAAAGGGATACACTCACATTTGACCAGTCATGCCCCATGTAATCTGGGGCCAGCCTTTGGCTATTAATAAATGAGACAAAACACAAAACACAAACCTCACTAAAACCTTAGATTTTAATATACCTACTCATGGATAGATTCTTGATTATCTTCTTATGATCGTCAAGAATGTTGCACCTTTACCGACTAAAATCACCCTGCTTGCTTGATAGCATGAAAAATACGAATCGGTATTTTCAGTTCATCTACTGCTCCATTAATGTACTGTGGTCTCGTCGCTAGTGACTTGAATGTTAAAATAAATAGGTACGAATCTTAACTGGAATGCTGTTTATCCTTGATGAATGTAGCGCTCATAGCAGCCACGTTTATGACGATCAAGGTTTGTTGTTGATTTCTTATTGTGGGAACTGTTTACCTTAAAATAAGCTTTTAGTATTGTCCACCACGGTCACTTTTGTATCGTCACGTGGTTTTACTTTACAGATGATCCGCATTTCTTTTGTATTGTCAGCAGCTCAAATAAACGGTCTCGCCTTCGAGTTGATTTGCGTAATTCATTATAGACAAAATGTGTGTCTTACCAAAAATTTTATTATTCGTAGTAATCAATAATAGTTTTTGGTACGACACACGTTGGGGACCTGCCCCTTCTTCGCATGGCTTTTATGACTTAACAAAACATCAACATTTCTTTATTACTATGTCAATTTAATTTTAATGTATTATAAAAAAAAAAATATCATAAACCTGTCGGAATAAATTATCTAAATTATGGCTGAAAACCGCATCAAAGTCCGTTGCGTAGTTTAAAAGAACAACGTTCTCACACAGACAGACAGGAAAAGTAACTTTAATTTATAATACGTAAAGATGTACACATAAAATACATAACACACGCCTTGTTTCCCTGAAGGGTTGGGCAGAGGTGTACGTGTAGTACACCCACATTTCACCAGTTATGTTTAAGTCCCATGAAACTATGGGGGCAAGCCTATTGCCATCAACCGGGTACAAATCTAAACTCCTGGCTACATACTGAACAATTTGCCCGACCCGGGAATCGAACCCAGGATCTCATGCTCACTAGTAGCGCTTGCAACCACTCGACCAACGACGAGGAGATGTAGATGGTAATTATTAAAAAATAGGATAAATAAAAGATAAACCAAATAATGATTGCTTGAAATTTACAGCATTATTTACACCTACGTAAAAGAACACAAACTACGATTACGTAAATTATAATTATAAACACAGACCTATAATTACATATTAACACCCTCGAGAATTTACAGCTTTGCTAGCATATTATACACCGCTTTACTAAACCAGGCTTAAATCGTTTGAAATAATTATACGCGTAGGCACACGGAAGTAAATTAAAATTTAGAGGCTTAACGGATCAATCTCCGGAATATTATATCGATGGAATAGAGGCGGGCTAAAGGAAGTTTGTGGTACTGATGGGTACTAGAACAAACTTTATTTATTTTATATCTGCGAATTTTGAGAAACCTGTGGACTAAATTACTGATATAGAATATAGAGGAATCTGGGTAAGTGAATGAATGTTTTTTTATAAAGAATTTGTAGTAATCGCTTCAGCGGTTGTTATACCTATTGTGCCAATAAAACCAATTTTGGAAAGATTAAATTATAATAATGGGACGGAAAACATTCAGTTGCAGGTAGACACTGACCTAAGTCTAGTTAAAATAGACCCAGTGACCCAATGTGGGCCCAAGAATATTTTTCTATAAAAGACCCGAAGGTACACCAAATGTATTGACAAAGAAATGACTTTCTGTCTAGCGGTAAAAGAAACAAATGACAACTTACGAGCTTTCGAGTGACATTTATTCCGAAGTTTGCTATACTTTTTCCTTTTAATATAACGAAACCAATATTACTTAAACTTTTTATGGGTATTATTGGATGGCCAAAGAGCAGGCGGGCCACGGTCACATCATGCTAAGTAGTCACCTACGCCTATGAAAACTTAGAATACCATAGGCATTTGAACAGCTGGTGTACATTGGTGGTTCTGTTTCAATGTTTTAGGAAGTCCAAACTACGTTTCGTTCGTAATGCACGATCATGCCATACAGTACTACCTACTTGTAAACTGTTGGAGAAATGACATAGGAGAATGCTGGAGAATGACAATACATCACATACTTTCATCATTTTGTTAAATGCAATTAATCGACTGAGATTAAGTATTCTTTTTTTATATAATTAGATGGCAAACAAGCATGTGGCCTCCACCTCCTGGTAAGTTGGCCGTCTTCAATACCAGACGTAGCAGGTGCGTTTTTAACCGCACTTAAACTCTTCGAACCAAAAGACAAATGCTAGAAGTAGATAATGGTGGTACGCGCACTTTCCAGACAAATGAGTATATATGAGGAAGCATGAAAGTGACACCGGTGACCGAAAAGTTATGTGGAAATAGGTTTTCATGCTATGCGGAGGAATGAGGGAAATATCAACAGGAAAGCTTTCAATATGAATGTGGATGGCTATACGAGTAACTTTTAAAGTAAACTTGTGGACAGGATACTAATTAAGACTTGTTACAGTTGTAATGGCAAACATGTCATTTGGTTTAAATAGGTTTCTATTATTTTATTAATATTTTACATAGATTCTTTTATATGTTGTGAATGTGAGAACGATGTAGGCTTAATAGCCTAGATTTGTAGACCATTTATTTTTTGTTAAGTACTTGGTACTTCTTGACAGGCCTATACTGTCCTCCTTATCTATCCTCCATACATATTAACTCTGTAATTTGAAAACTTTGTAAAAGCCAATTATTTTTAAAAGCGTAACCGTGGAGTTTCTTGCCGGCTCTTCTCCATAGGAAATGACCAATTGGAACCATGCACCTAGCTTCTGACGTTTCATAAGTGCCCATGTGAAATAAAATATTTTGATTTTGATTTTGAGTACGATCAGACAAAAAAAATGATGGATGGACGGTGTGAAAGAAGATATGGATAGAAAGGGACTGACTACCGAGATGACGACTGAGAGAGAAGTATCGAAGACAAAGACATATTGCGCCGACACCAAATAAATTGGGATAAGGACAAGAGTATGATGATGCGCACTTTCCAGACAAACTCCTCAGCATAGAAATATTCTACTCAAATACGAAGCCTATCGCATTTTTATTATGAGTTCAATCTTAACTAATATAAAATACCTCTAGGGTTCCATACCCAAAGGGTTCCAACGGGACCCTATTACTAAGCTCCCCTGTCCGTCCATCCGCCCATCCGTCAGTCAGTCCGTCTGTCACAGGGTTGTATCTTGTGAACCGTAATAGGTTTAAACTTGAAATTTTCACAGAGTATGTACTACTTTGGCGACTAAAACAACAAACAATAAAAATAAAATATAGTAAAAAAAATATAAGATACTGGTATAATTTTTTTATAGATAAAAAAAAATTAGGTAAATAGGTGTTAATAATGTACGGTGGGTCCTTGGTATTCGCCGTTTTTTTTTTTTTTAAATACCTGAATTGGTTACTGTATGGCATTTTGGGTGACAACTGAAAATCAGCGCTATTCTATGGATCATAACTCAGTAACATACTGAGTGGAAGCCTTCTTGTCACATTCACTATGTGCGGCTGCCGACTACTCTTTCTGTTTTTAATTATAATATTCATATATATACATAAGTATAGCCTAACTTTAAGTTCAAATTTAAAGGTTTAATATGACTGGATAGGTTTAAATTAGTTTAGATTTGATTTTTGTAATCAGTTTGCTACTTTTCAATTTAAAAAGCCGTGTGATTTGCGGTTACTAGGTATAATAGCAAACCTGAAGGTTTATTCAAACTTAGGTTTAAAAACATGTTATCTATTGCTAAATTAATTTCTTGATTAATAAGCGACATGCGTAAGTTTAAAAAATATTGTTAGTTATTTTTTGTTTAACGGAAACAGTTGATTGAAATACTGTTGGTAAAGCGGAAAACATGACGCGTGTTTAAAATGTTTAAATGTTTAAAGTAACAGAGAATTAATTCAATGTTAAAAGCAAGTGCTAAAATAGTAAAACGAATTAAGAAATCAGTTTGTTGCTTCAATCAATGTTACTTGCAATTTGTTAAAAAAAAATAAGTGTAAGGACTTCGGAACGACGACGCCATTTTTGGATAGGTATTAAGATTAAATGGCGAGCCGCTGCGAGGACATTCAGAAGGAGAATTTTGTAAGGAGAAGAGGTTTTTTCACTAAAATATCTTGTGAGTACGATTACAATTATTATTTTAGATATAAAGGCTGTTTTTAATTGTGTTTCCTAGTAATAAGAATACAGCTTCAATAAATAGATTTTGTGTATTCATTTTTTGCAATGAGTGAGCCTAGTGGTGGAGATGGTGACGTCGTCTCTGCTGACGTCACGGTTTCTAAAATTCCGAATGGTTCTGGTGCTCCGTTATACATATATGTATATTGTTATATTCAAGGTAACTTTTCTTTTTTTACATGCACGTATTTCTAAGACTATTATTTTTATTTTCTTTATTACTTGTGAACCAGATTAATCTTCATACATACACGCTGAAAAATTATATCTTTATAGACGCCAGCAAAACTTTAATCATTACATAAAAGCGTCTTCGAGCTAAGCCGCCTAAGCCTCGCAAGTGGTATGACGCTTAGTTACGAACCGTCACTGTTATATCATACGTCAGGTACGTGCTGTATGTGAAAGCCATTGTGTGTTGGATGATGAGGTAAATTGTCGTTTTAGATTTATGTGTCACCGTCAGTCTTGGTTTTACTTCCGTGTTCATCTTTATCTTAAAGAGTGAAGAAAATTCTAAAAGGAGCGATTGAAATATTATTTGTATGGTCAGTTTTATTATATTTATATAATGCCTATTGGCGTTAAAAAGTCTTAAATAGAACCAGTACAACACATATAAAATGGGTCATAGGACTCCCTTTCCTAAACTAGGCAGAAAATCTGTCTGTATCTTAGGAAAGAGTATCCATTCACAGTGAGTCTTATTACGGTTACAAAAGTATTGGTACGTGCAGTAGGCGAACAAAGTACTTATGTTAAATTAAGGTATAAAATTAAAAGAACAAAAGATGAAATAAAAACATGAGTGTGTGTGGGTGTGTGTGGGTGTGTGTGTGTGTGTGTGTGTGTGTGTGTGTGTGTGTGTGTGTGGTGTGTGTGCGTGTGTGTGTGTGTGTGTGTGTGTGCGTGTGTGTTAGTGGATGTGTTGTGTTCCGTGTGTAAACCTATCTCTTTACTGTACAGTGGTTAGAAGCTCTTCGGTATCACTATATGTCATTGTCTGTAACCAGGAATTTAGCTTATTTTTTAACTCGCCCTTAGTCAAGGCGTAAATATTTAATTGTTTATGGGCTTTATTATACAGCCTAGCACTTAGGCCATTAAACTGACGTCTTGCAAAGGCAGTCCTGCAAGAGACAGCAGGACATAAAGGAAAGCCACGACGCCGCTGACTGACAAGCTGCTTATTGAATGAGATCATAGAGTGCTTGTAGAGGATGGATCTTAAGATGTACAATTTCCTAACAGTTAAGACATTGCATTCTGAATATAGCATATGTGTAGGGTAGTCACGAGGTTTGAAGTGAATTACTTTTAGCACAGCCCTTTGAGCTCTTTCTAGTTTTAATAGCTCAGTTTTATGAGTCCCTCCCCACACAGGGATACAGTACATCAGGATTGTTTGACACAGAGCCAAATAAACCATCCGGAGAATATTTTTATCCGCTGAAAACCTTAAATTTTTAAAAATATAAATTAGTCTTCTGGTGCGAGAGGTTAATGACTCTAATTGAGTGGTCCAGTCTAGTTTCTCATCGACGAACACTCCGAGATATCTTATGGATTTCACCATAGACAATGGGAGACAGTTACAAGCTTCTGTCTTTTGCTGACAGTTATGGGCCTTTAGATTTCCGGTTTCTTCAGCTGGTTTTGATGTATGCGGTAGAATGAAACGTAAAAATTTAGTCTTATCAACGTTTAAGGTTAAAAGATTACTTGCTAACCAATGCATTACTCGCCGCAATGCGTTTTCCGAATGCAATTTAGCGTCATCCCAATTCTTACCATATGCCACTAGTGCAGTGTCGTCTGCGTAAGTAAAAATATCACAGTTGACGAGAGGCAAATTACAAAGGTCATTTATATAGATTTGGAAGAGGGTTGGACCCAAAATGCTTCCCTGGGGGACCCCGAAGGTTATTTGTTCCTCTGCGCTAATTGTATTGTCGATCTTGACGGATTGTCTACGGTCAGAGAGATAATCTTTAAAGATTTCAAGAGCCAGACCACGTGTACCTACATTTTCCATTTTATCTATTAGTTTGGAAATACAAACAGTGTCGAACGCTTTACTGAGATCTAGAAAAATGCCATAACATTTTAGTTTTTGGTCCAGTTTGTCAGCTACCGACTGCACAAGGTCGACTACGGCATCTTCCGTAGAGATGCCATGTCGGAAACCATATTGATTATTGGCAAGAATGTGGAATTTGGTTAAGTAATTAGTTAGGCAGTTGTTAAGAACTCGTTCCATGATTTTAGACAAAGCGCTTAAGACAGAGATGGGGCGATAATTTGAGATCTGATCTTTATCACCAGTTTTGTATACAGGTGTTACTAACGCCGTTTTAAAGGCCCTCGGGAAAACCCCTTGTGATATGGCAAGGTTGCAGATATGAGTGATGGGGGGTACGAGGACATTTCGAGCCATTTTGATTAATTTGGCTGGTATGTTGTCCCATCCCGTGGCACAGTTGTCCCGAAGTGATTTTATAATTAACTCCACATCACCTTCACTAACCGGGAGAAGCGCGATCGAGTTTAGCGTGCTGTATTTGGATGTTAGGTCTCCGTCTGTAGGGAAAGTAATTATTTTAGATGCCAACGCCTTACCTACATTAGCAAAATAATTATTTATTACGTCAACTGAGGATAACGGGTCCGTAGACAATGTTAAGAGATTCGTGGCTGGCTGCTTATTTATTTCTGTATGAGTGAGTTTTTTAACGACCTTCCAAGTTTCTTTGCTATTATTTTGAGCTCTAGTAAATTGAAGTTTTTCATCAGAACGTCTAATTTTATTGATTAGCCGATTACAAAAATTTCGGTACCTTGTGTAAGTAATTTTGAGAGTAGTGTTTTGCGGATCTGAATTAAGCTTAAGATGCATGCTATCTCGGTTTTTGATGCACCGGATGAGGCCGGGTGTCATCCAAGGCTTGATTATTCTAGCCTTTCTTGGAATATTAATGACTGAGGTATGGGTTAGAACAATGCCTTTGAGTGTAGTGATTAAATTATCTGCAGCAATGTTGGCATCAGTAGCGTTCATCACCGGGGCTAAGTCAGCGTTTTCTACATCCTTTATAGCATTAGAATAATTTAAACGCGTGGTTGTCTGTGGAACTAATTTTCGGTTCAATTTAATTTTATCTAAACATAAGGCCGTAGCATGATGATCTGTAATACTTGTTTCTAATACGAAGGAGTTTGATGAGGATTTAGATTTGAGCAAGATATGGTCTAGGCAAGAATTTGAACTAGGTCTAGTGGGATGTAGAAAAGCTGGCAAAAGACCCAGTGTTGCTGTATGTAGAAGATACTCGTGTGAATGTGGGTCCTTGTTGTTAGGTTTAATATCAACGTTCAAGTCTCCCATTATTATAACAGATTTACTGCTTTTTAAGGCAGACGCAGCAGTTTCCAAGCTATTATAGAAATTAGTTAAATTAGTATATGAAGGTGAACGATATATACCAATGATTGCAATGTCTTGAGTACGACAAATTAAGCAATTTGCGTCCACAAAGAAAGACGGTTCTGTAACAGTACATTGTAGGTTATTTTTAACGTAGATTACTACACCATCATTTTGAATTGGGTTTTTTAAAGTGGAATACGCGGTATAACCATCCAAAGTTGGGGTTGGACCAGCATTTTTCAGCCGGCATTCCGTCAGTATTACAAGATCGAATTGGATAGGCATCTGGGCAAGGACAATTAAAAAACTGTTAAAGTTTTTGTGAACACTACGAATGTTAATGTGAATAATTTTTAATGACGATTGTGCTACCTTTTGCAAAGAAGTGTATGCTCCTGGGGCACAGACTTGAAAAGTAGCTACACTGTGTTGATCAATTTCATCAAGGATATTATTTATACAAGCCATTTATAATTAATAATAAAATTTAAAGATAGGTGTAAAGGAAAGTCTATTTGATGTGTGGAAATAGTTGGAATTAATGTTTTTGATTTAGTGTAGTGTGAAGGTAATTGCGTCAGTTTCTGTAAAGAAAAAAGTACGGGTGAAATTAGTAAAATAGGTAATATTAAAAAGGGCATAATATAAGATAAATCGTAATTATAAGCTAAGCGGTGTGTAAAAAGAATGTTATGTGTGCGAAGTTCGCTTGTTATGTTAAAAGTTCCTACAATTATAATTACGAGACATTTACATACTATTTTTAAGTAGTAGATAGCTACGAAGCGAGACAGGGTAATTATGTAGCACAGGTCGAATAGTCATATTTTTTTGAGTATGTTCGCGAGACAATCTTCCGTCCTGACAGTGTAAGTTTCTTTGCACTCCGGGCTTTTGCGTAGTAGAATCTTGCCATTTGAGATCCAGCAAAATTTTAAACTATTCTTTTTGGCAAAGTCTCGAGACTGCAGGAATAATTTCTTCACTGATCCGGGAAGATATTCGTCGACATATATTGGTTTCTTGTCGCCGCATATGCCTACTACTTTTGTATTCAATTTGTCTTCTAATTTTCGGCTTTTGTTGAAGTTGCGAGCTGCCGACAGGTAGTTGGTTTTAGTGTGCACAGAAGAGAACTCGGTCACAATAGTTTTGTTCGTCCCAGGTTTGGCTGGTAAACGATATATATCGCGTATTTCGGACGCTGATACTTCAAAGTCGATACTTTTCCCGATCTGAGACACAATATTGATCATCTCCTCGACTGATTCGTTTTCTTTGTTCGGGACATTCCTAATTTCGACAGCTGATGACCTCGAACTAAGTTTAATGTCTTGAAGTTGCCTCTCGAGCTTGTTGATTGTTTCAGCATTTTTATCTCGGGTCTTCTCAAGGTCCAGGATTTGAAGCTTCAGGTCCTCATAGTGATTGTTCATATATTCCATCGACTTCTCGATTTCTGAGTTTGTTTTTTGTATTTGATGCACTTTTTCCTTGACATCAGACATTTCAGAGAAAATTTTGGCAAACGTAACTTCTTGTTGTGTTTTCATAGCGGTCAAAGTAGCCATAATTAGTTCAAGTGAGACGTTGCTCGAGGATTCCTGTTTATTAGGTGACGATTCCATGCGCGGTCGCTTAGTTCTTGCAGTAATGTTCCTTTGCGGAGAGGGGATCACTTCAGAGTCAGAGAGTGAGGGCTCCCTGGTTAGGTTTACATTCGTACATTTTGATGGTGAACTCTTTTTCACGTTAGGCATGTTAAAAATCAGAGCGTGTTGAGTAGTAAACAAAAGAGTACATGCGACTTCATCTGCTACGGCACAGCGATATTGCGTACAATGTAAACAGTGACGTATACGCAGCGTAGCACTCGTAGCGCTCGTAGCACAGCTGTAGATAACTCGTAGCGGCAGTCGGTATCGGCTACGCCGCGCGCACCGCAGGAGATAATAATATTCAACACTCACAGTCACTTGCACGGTGGCGCAGCGGCACAAGCATCGACGTCCCACGCAGCACGTCTCGGGTTCCAATCTCAACAGCCACCGGCCAATCAAAAAACACTTTTTCAAGTCCAGTCCTGTTGTCCCTCTCACAGACCGCCCACAAGGCGGAGCCAGTCCATATAAACTCCACAAGAGTGACAAGAATTTCAAATTTAACGCAGTACCCAATAGGATTAATTTAAAATTAAAATCAGAATCAGGAATTAGCACACGTCCACCCGCTAACACGACCAGAGTCGATATGATATGAGTCTTGGATGAGAATTATTCGCGAATGGACCGGAGTCACGAGTTCTGCTGAGCTATTCCACCCCTCAAACGCCAGCCAGCCAGCCAGCCTTCAGCCTTCTATAGTTAGAAAGGAACCAAAAGCAGAAAAATAGACTATCGCCTATCATTTAAAGTTTCAACAAAATCTACCCAAACCACTGGAAGCACCCGCAGCACTACTTTAAGGCTGTGCGCAGACCTAGTCACAACATTATTGTCTATCTTTCTCAAAACACTATTGTTGTCTAGGCTGTTTTGTTGCGATATGCACACCATCGTTTTTTGTAGGCACCTATTTATAGAATGGTAGTCTGACTAAAGACAACCTCGACTAAGCCTGCGCACGGCCTAAGTCGAAACACGAAACTGATTTCGCCAAATACGAGTTATTATACGCGTCACTTGTCAAGTTTGCTGGGTCAGTTGGTTTGTGATTACAGGACCAGCTCGACGTTCATGTCACGGACGATAAGTGTCAAGGCTGGTTACCGTGCAAATTATTATGAATAATTACTTCTATTTAAACAATGGTAAGACCTGCTGTTTTGTATGGATCAGAATGTTGGGCCACAAAAAGGATGAATAAAAGGCAATTGTATGCAACTGAGATGAGAATGCTGAGAGGGATATGTGGTGTGACACAAATGGATAGAATAAGAAATGATTACATAAGAGGAAGTCTGAAAGTGGCACCGGTGATTGAAAAGTTGTCATGGTACGGGCATGTGATTCGGAGGATTGAGGAAAATGTCATGAGGAAAGTTTTGAGTATGAATGTCGATGGCTATAAGAGTAGGGGAAGACCAAAGAAACGATGGGTGGACTGGGTGAAAGATGATATGGTTAGAAAGAGGGTGACTACCGAGATGACAACTAATAGAGAAGTATGGAAGGAAGGGACATGTTGCGCCGACCCCAAATAAAATGAGATAAGGGCAGGAGAATGATGATGAATGATGAATTACTTCTATTATTGTGGAAAAGCATCTATGATGCCAGCCTATCCTCACTGTGCCGGGGTCGCGGGAAGGTACTTATGGGTCTCCGAGTCCCCTGGCAACACAGGCAACAGGAAGGAATACGGGTGGGTTTTAGTCAGTAAGAGTCTGACACACCCTCTCGCTCCGCCCAGAGCGGGAGGGAGAAGTTATTTGATGGTTTCCCACCCTCAAAAAAAAAAAAAAAAAAAAAAAAAAAGCCTATCCTCACTGCTAAGGAAACGCAAGTTCATAATAAGAACTGTCGTCCGGGCCATTTTCCATTTATAATAATTATACTGTACATCCATTATTATTGAGTAATCCATCAGACGGCGTTGTATGGCGTCACACGGCCTACTAATAGCATTATCGATTACAGAAGCCAATTAGTTTTCATATTGCATTTCATTATGTATTTCAATATTGTGGCTAAATAATAACAGCCGCACGGGTCAATCGATCAGGTTACGCTTGCCGCGGTTGGTCCGTAGATGGGTGACCATCTTTACTTACCAAGAAAGCACGTTAAGCCGTTGGTCCCAGCTGTCATTCGTGGATCTTTGACAGTCGTTACGGGTCGTCAAAAGCCCCAAAGTCTGACAACCTGTCGTACCAAGGGATATCGTATTACCCAGTAACTGGGTTGTGGAGGTCAGATAAGCAGTCGCTCCATGTAAAATTCTGGTATTCAGCTGCATCCGGTTAGACTGGAAGCCGACCCCAACGAAGTTGGGAAAAGGCTAGGCTGATGATACGAGTATGTATTTTGATATTTCCCTATAAGGGAAAATATTATTGGAGCATGTTTTACACCCTCTTAATGAATTAATGAACAAATAAAATAAAGCAAGTTATTCCGAGAATTTCTCATTTTCTACGTGTTACCCTTAAAGTAGGTAGGTGTAACGCTCATTTAATTAAAACGTAGTATCATTTAGATAAACACGTTTCTTTGTTCATTGACGAAAACCAAATTATTTTCTCGTCACGGAAAATGTTACTTACGTATTCTTCAATAAGGTATATTTTATTTCTTTAACGATCAGCTCATGTATTAGCCATGTGTATCTAATGCCCATTAATAAAAAAATAAATGAACAAACACTGATGTTATAGTTTTCTCCCGCGAGCGCCCGCAGGGGTTTGTGAAACGCATGCGGGCGCTCGCGAGTGAGAACTGAACCCGTAGAATATTAAAATGTTTTCATTAACACGAATTTGCAGTTTACTTAGGTATATTCTCCATAACCTGTCGCTAAAATTCGCAAATAGGGAGCAAATGTATACCTACTGTCAGTTTGATTTAGAAATCAACGTGCAATATTCAGAAAGATGCGCTAAGTTGGTTAATCCGACGCAAAATTGCTAATATGAGACCATTCTTAGGATCTTAACAAATCTTAGGACCATGTAATTTTATCGGGGGTAAGCAAAGATTTTGTTATTAATCCTGTATCGTGTTGGGCCGTTGAAGCATCCACATGGCGTCGGTACTTGGCCGTGTTGGCGCTCAAGTGATCGATGGCGCTATATCATCGTTCTTGGGTTTATGAATTATTACATAAGAGTATGTTACCACGTTTCCTTTTACTGAAATAAGCAACATGCTAAAGCTGGGCTCAAAATGAAAACGCTTGCGAGATTGTCGCATCCACAAATGTTGCAAGTTGATGCATACATTTTACTACAGTTTTCCATTCTGTATAAGTTTTGAAACCCACTCTTCTCAAAGACATTTTAATTTCTAAATTCTTCACTTACCCGCAATCATTTAGTATTTTTTTTTTTTAGCTAAATGAATGTATTTCTTTAATTCCTCTTTATTTAAATATAAATATTACTCTATGACTTTTAAAACAAATTGCTCTGCATGCTTTCACTTTTAACTCAAGCCATTAGGGAAAATGTAACGAAGTCATTAAAACTGAGTACTAGTTCAGCAGTAATTATTTTAAAATACTTTGTAATATACCCGGGGTCAAAAAACTTCTATCGCTGGTAGGTAACACATAGCATTAGTAGACATGCGAGCTTTCAACCTACTGAGTGGTAAAACCCTCGTTTATGGTGACATGAGGCCAGTTACGGGACGTAGGTTAAAGACACCAAAGAGTGCGCATTTTATAAACTTTTATTTTTTATTAAAAAAATAACTGAAAACTTACACTTTGTACTTCTTATTAGTTTTAAGCTTTGGCCATTCAAGAATATAATTTAAAAAAATAATCTAAGGTAACCAGTCTCAAATAATTTTAAATAGTCTCAAACATAATACTCGTCCCGTGCGCACTCTTAGGGTGCTCTGTCGCAAAGAGTACGCAGTGACAACCCTTCATACAAGCTAAGAGTGCGCAAGAGAGCGAAGTTAAGACATCAACCCTGACAATTATCACAAGTGAAGACCCCAAATCCCATGTAGTCTGTGCATTCATCATGCCACCAAGCAGTACATCGGCCACACTGGATCCAATCTTCTGGCGGCGGCTCAACATAGACTTCAAGACAAATGGGACATCTTATAATTTCTCCACCTGTACTTGTATTCAACAGTTGTGGATTATTTCTAGTAGTCCTGTTTATTTCGTTTCTCTTATCTGCTGCTTTCTAATATTTATTTTTTTCTGCTTTCTGTTTTTCTTCTTCTAGTTGAACACGGTTAAAGCCAGCAGCACGTGCCAAACTGGTCTTTTCTGGTTGACGAAGACTAAGTTGGTGTTTTGTTGCGAAACCTTCCACCCACTGCTTGCTGGCCTTTTTCTTTTCTTTATTAAATCTATGATCAAGACCATTTTTTTCCGCCAGATCGTATACAATTCTTCCTAATTATTTTTTTCTTTTTGTGAGTCAATAGAAACATGCGTCTAATTTTCGCAATGATCTGCCAAGCTATTTTCTAAGTCGGGGCCAAACATGCTCTTGAATCTACCAAGGGACTCGGGAATGGTGGCGGCTTTTAGTCTTTTTCTTAATGTTGCTTCCGGAATATTCAATGATTCTGCAACAGACCTCTTGTTATTTTTTCTTTTATTTCTTTTAAGATTTCCTCAGTAAAAACTAATTTTCTGTCAGATTTTCTTTTATATTTCTCCATCTTGTTCGTCCTGTAAAATAAAAAATTTAAAAACCCAAGCGTGCTGTTTATTTTAGCCTCGTACAAGCTAAGAGTACGCATGCGTACTCTTTAGGTGAATACTCTTAGCTAATACGCATTATTGGACATGGACTGTATTATTTTAGAAAGCACGTATTATGGCGGCATAACCTCTTATAAGAATCAAAGTTAGAAACACAAATGTCTAGTAAAATAACAGTCTATGGATGCAAATTAATCACAACCCTTACAAATCATGGTTTAAAATGTTGAAAATTAAGATCAAACACCTCAAAAATCTATTTTTGAGGTGTTTGATCATTTCATTTTCATCATTTCATCATCATTCAATCATCACCATTTCGAGAAAAAGTTAACCTACGAAAAGCACTGCGTACTCTTTGGTAGCTCTACAAGGGTAGAGACTAGGTAGGTAACACATATATACAATATCTAGTCCATTCTAACAATGACGATACTCAACCTGACTTGGTTTCCGTACGTCCTTTTCGGGTGACCACTGAAAATCAGCGCTCTGCCGTGGGTTCCCCTTAGCACAGCATCATGCTGAGTGGCCTTGTTGTCACAGTCATGGCGTGCAGCTGCCGACTATATGTTCTGTGTTCATAAGCATAAATCTGCTTTTTTTTATTACTTATTTGAATTACCATAGCTAAAAATCATTTATTTGTCACAGAAACACGTGCATATAAAAATATGCACGTGATTCTGTGACAAATAAATCTATTTTTCTTTCTTTCTTTCTTTGCATATTATATTCTTTATTGCATGAAAACAAACATTCGGTAGAGGTTAAAGGTTCGCATTTTCAAGTAGAAATAATGCGGGTAAACGAATAAGTTAGTAACAGAGCAAGCGGATTATATAAGGTCAAATTAAGTTAGCAAGCATAACTGACTACGTGACGGGTAAAGATATGATAAAACAAAAAAAAATTGTTGATTTTTATGGGGTCAACAGCATCAGGTAGTATAGCTACTTGAAGTATGCGTCAAAAAATTCTGGTTTTTTTTTGCTTTATCGTATCTAGATACCTATTATGTCTGTGAAGTTTACACAAAAAATACAAATCAAAGCATTATTTCACGTTTAAATATCGATATCCATCACGTCTTTTTGTTTTGGGAAACAAAAAGGGAAACCCGGTCGTATTCCTTCTTTTGCCTGTGTTGCCTCGGCCTCGGTAACCCTTTAGTAAAATCCCGCGACCCCAGCAGGCATCGGCCCTAGTGAACCCCTACACTTGTGCTGACAACATCTCTTTGAGGCGCGCGTGGAATACATCGCGCCGTCGACCCGGGCCTGGTCCTTACCGGACGGTGAGCTGCCTATTGCTCACCGTCCTCAAGCTCGCGCCTACGGTTGTCGGAAATCCGCCCGGGATTCCCGACGCCCAGGGCGTCTCCTGCAGCTGCTAGGGGCGAGAATGCGCGAAATTTGCCTTTCCCTCAACCGTCCCGCCTCCTCCTTCGCGAGCATTACTGCTTCGCAGCAGGAGGTGACGGCTGCCCATGCCCTCTCGCTCCGTACCATGGCCTGAACCAGGGCCGGACGCGAGAGATCTCTGCCGCCAATCGCCTCCACGAGGACACGGCCGTGCTCTGCCCAAGCCGGGCAGACCTCCACCGTATGCTCCACCGTGTCCTCCGGGCGATCCATCACGTCTGTTGAGTTTCGCTAGCTAATATGATTTGACCCTGTATAGTATTCAGACTTTCGTGGATTTATAACGGACTCTGCTTCAGACGGATGAGAGTCCTGCCGGGGTCGCGGGAAGGTACTTATGGGTCACCGAGGCCCCCGCAACACAGGCAACGGAAGGAATACGGGTGGGTTTTAGTCAGTAAGAGTCTGACACACCCTCCCGCTCCGCCCAGAGCGGGAGAAGTTATTTGATGATTTCCCATCCAAAAAAAAAAAAGACGGATGAGTGTGGAACGCATTTTTCCATTATGCGGTTGCAATGAAGAAAAAGCTATCAACACGCCTCTTCGCCCATCACTACTTGCCACTCAGCAAATGTGACCTTAATGCTTAATTACTAATTACTTGTTAACATTAAAGTTTTCACATGAGCTGACAAAACCTTTTTGTACTTTATAATGACTAAGTTTCGTAGGTCTAATTTGAATTTACAGTGCTTCTATTTTCTTAATGTCTCTCGGCAAACTTCGTCTTTCGTCAGTCATCGGATTTCTATGAGTTGCCCTTTGCAACTGGTAGAAAAAACAGAAGTACCTACTTAGTTCTGAATTTAAATTATTATACATAAAGCTAATAATTGATGGAAATGGAAATTAGCATTCGTTTGTATTCGGAAATGTGATAATTGCTGAGATACATTAAGAAAGTAGAAACACTGTACATGCCTATTTACAGGAGCGTAATCGTAATAAGGTATAAAGAATAAAATTGCTTGAGATAGTTATTTAACGGGACAAGGGGCCGATTTCAGCTGGATTTTTAACCGTTGAACACTTTACTGGGCGTAGATGTGTGCAGCGGGCGAGAATAAAAAGTCTGAAGTTGATTATTAACAAGGGGATGGCGGGGTCTGAGTTCGCTCACTCCGCTCGCTCACTAGACCCCGCCATCCCCTTCGAACCTAACCTGTCCGAGTCGGGTGCTCCAAGTCCCGAGCTCGCTTCGCTCGTTCTTGCATCCTTAGTTCTCCTAGTAACAGTAACATTGGCTTTTGTACACACATACGATCAGTGGAAGTACAAACACAGAAAAAAAAACTCACGCAGCTCGAGGAGAAACGGAACGATCGAAAACGAATGACAGTGACACATGACGCAAATGGCATACCTGTTTTATTGTTTACGTTCCGTGTTATCGATTTTGCCCGACATTTTATACCACGGACTGACTACAAATTCTGATACTGATACTGGATACGGACTACAGATACTGGTACAATACGGACTACGATTGACAACCAAATCTGCCCCGATTTGGTTGTCAATCGCCCATTTTAAATGTTTCGTTTTCGCTTCTTATCGGATTTGAGGTTAGAAACATTTTTTATTAATTTCTCGAAAAATATGCATTACCTTTTAATAAGAGTGGTAGCGTTATAATCGGGAACCCAACCCCTACCAACTTTAGCCCCTTTTACCCCCCAACTCCTGCCAAACGATACTAGATCCAACCCTAGTTATTTATCGGGACAGGGGGCCGATTTGAACTGGATTCACACTTTACTGGACGTGATGTGTGCAGCGGGCGAGAATAAAAAGTCTGACGTTGATTATTAATTTTTAGGTTAAATTTGAAGTTGACAAAAATAACCCTACAGCTACACTGTCGCGCTAACGCGAACTTTACTTCGCGCGCTCTCTGTTGTACAGCGAGACGTGGACCGGTGTGTGAGAGAGCGCGCGCGAAGTAAAGTTCGCGTTATAGCGATAGTGTAGCCGTAGGGTAAAACGAAACGTTGGACAGTTTCTATGCACTTGTTGTCCGTACGATGTCCGATGGTAAAGAGAGCTTCTGCACGCCGCTGTAGCACTATCGTCGACTCGCACCAACGTCAGGCTAGACTCTGTCGAAGCGCGCCAACTTCAAACTTGCGTTTCATTGTCAATTGACATCCCTTACTCATGGCCCTTCCGATATGTTTATATTGTATACTGAATTATTCTATGTTCACTTACCATTGTGGCTTTTTTAATATTGGGCCAATAGGCATCACGTACATGTATAACCCTTGCCGGCAAAAATTACCACAAGAGAATGACAAAGTTTTGTAATTTCCTCCCCCTTTTTTTTCGCTTATCCTGCTTCGATAAAACGTTTGAGAAACCCCCAAACAGAATGTCTTTTGTTTCTAACAAATCAATGTGCATACGACAAAATCAAACGAATCCAAACGTGGTGGGAACTTTTTTCGTTTTTTTAATAAATAAATAGGTAATATGTGTAATCAGCCAAGCCAGCCTAATATTTTTTATTAGTCTGCTACTATTAGTTATTAGTCCAGTACCTGTTTTCGAGAAACAGGAAATATTAGGACTTGTAATTTTCACACTATTAACTAATATACACTTGATAGTTTCGAGAAATAGGTCCCTGATCAAGCCCTCTATGGGTAACGGCCGTGACTTACGAGTTGTAGGTCGTAGGTTCAAACCATAACAGGCGTTTTACTTTGTGTTAATTATTTCATCACCACTTCTTCCAAAACGATGAAAGAAAACATCGAAGGGAACTGGTATGTCCTAGAACCAAAAATTCGAATAGCTTCTCCGCTCTGGGTGGAGCGGAGTTAGACACACCTTGTGTCAGACTCTTACTGACTCATGCCCACCCGTGTTCCTTCCGTTGCCTGTGTTGCCAGGGGCCTCGGTATCCCTTTCGGACTTTCCCGCTAGAACTTATAGCCTCATTTTGGTAAACCCTCTATAAACTAATAAAGATACCTATAAAACCGGCCAAGTGCGTGTTGGACCACGCTCAATGAAGGGTTCCATAGTTGGGATTACTTGGGACGAATTTATTCCAAAAACAAACTGAACATTGTAGTTGAAAAAGCTGTTCTCCCATACATCGATATATGCCACACTTGACTCTAACAAAAATTAGCATTTTAATGCTTTATACTCGTATTACGCAAGTGGATCCTTGAATCGAAAAGTGGTGTTCACAGACCTGCAATATTTTTGAACGGCCTATCCAACGATACCATAGCAAGGGACCTCCCTTGCACGTAATGTGGGGATGATATTTTTTCGCAAAAAAAAAAAATCGTTTTTCGAGGTTTTATTTTAGCACTTTGTCAACGTGATTAATATGTATACCTATGCCAAATTACAGCTTTTTAGTACTAAACGTCTCTGAGCTACAGTGGGGTCAGACAGACAGACAGACGGACATGTTGAAACTATAAGGGTTCCTTGTTTACTACGGAACCCTATAAAAGGATTAAATAATCCTTAATCCACAGTTAGTTGTTTTCCTTCCAGTTAAAACTAAAACTTGTTAATAATATCATAATAAGTACTATTGAATGCACACATAGCTTCGTATGTGGAGACATTAGCAGAATTAAATTCATTAAATCAAAATAGACATTGAATAAAGTCTATAGTCATATTTACCGATGCCCTGCTATTATCCTATAGTAGGTTTGTAGGAGACATTTCACGTCAGATTAGAATACTAATCCAAACTGAGCAATTTACTCAACAATTCAACATCAACGCGATTTTGCACGGTTGTCATTACAGCTCACCGGCTCATCGGTTATCGACACTGTGCCATCAAGCCGGCGGCGTCTCCTTAGGATAGAGTTGATAAATTGCATAATACACTAACATCAGCATTGATGCCTAATGAGGAGTAATGTCGTAATATCATATTACGTAGCTTTCTGATAAAAACTTTACAAAACCCAAACACTAAAAATATAGGCAGATACCCATTTTCTGATACAAATATTGGATATAAGTCCAATCACGCTGTTAATAGTCTATGATTTGATAAGATCTCCTAGTAAAACAAAAAGTGAAACTCAAAGACAACTCCAATTTTTAGGGTTCCCTAGTAAACAAGGAACCCTTATAGTTTCGCCATGTCCGTCTGTCTGTCTGTCTGTCTGTCTGTCCCCGCTATAGCTCAGAGACGCTTATTACTAGCAAGCTGTACTTTGGCACAAGTATACATATTAATCACGCCTGCAAAGTACTAAAATATTCTTTTTTTAGGATAAGTACCTCCCTTGACGAGGAAAAAAAGTATTATCCCCACATTACGTAATGTGGGGATGATATTTTTTAAAGGCCGTCAAAATATTGCGGGTCTGTAAACACCACTTTTCGATTCAAGGATCCGCTTGCGTAATATTAAGCATTAAAGTGCAAATTTTTGTTAGAGTTAAGTGTCCCCCCCCCCCCAGCCAGCTAAATGGTTGTTTATGGAGATGTGAAAAATTTCATGGCAGTAATACATATAATGAAATTAAAAGGAAAACTATCACAGAGAAGTGGGCTTTACAAGGTAACGAGTAATAGTCGACAGTTGGTGAATTGACCGTGGATATACGTATCGATGAACAGATGTGGATGTGTGGAGTGTTTTTCAACTATAATGTTAAGTTTGTTTTTGGGATAAATCCATCGTAACTTCCCAACTACGGAACCCTTCATTGTGCGTGGTCCGAAACGCACTTGGCCAGTTTTTTCTGTATCAAATTAATACTTAATTAGAAAATAAGAAAGAAAACATAGGAAAAAGAAAAGATTAGAAATAAATAAAAAAGAACATTAAAACTAACAACATCAATCAATTTAATTAATTAACATTAATTAACATACTCCTACTCAAGGAAGACCTAAACAACCAAAATTCTCTCAAGCCTAGATAATTACAGACAACACAAGGATCTTATTTAAAGGTAATTTCATTCCAAATACACTGAAAGGCATCAAAAGCTAATTAACTAACAGAAACATCGCTGCGGGCAAAGGTGAACATAACAGGGACATTAATTAAACTGTCAATCAAGCCTCCAATACTACGTACAATGGTCGCTTTGATACACTGCTTCGTCAATTTTGGGCTCTTGAAACTGTGGGAGAACCACGCACGACGGTAGACGTCAAATTGTCTAATAACAGGCCGCTTTTAGAATGGAATTGACTCACAGGATTAATATGTGGAGTGAAAAGGAAATGATAAGGTGGGGATCAGGTGTCTGACTTGCACGTAGGTAGTTGCTTTTAAGTGGTGTTGGGTACAGGAAGTTCCATTTGTTAATTGAATGTGGATTAAAATACAGTTCATTTAGAACGAAAACTTACTTTACACGTTATGATTGATATAAATTATTTTCAACTAGGTGACCCACCAGACGTTGTCCTGTCTAAACTTCAATACTTCATACAAAAATCCCATAGAACAACTGAAAAGGGAAAAACAAGCATTATAATCTATATAATTTTGGTCTTGCAGGCGGGGACAATCAAAAGTTACACCATATTTCAGGTTATTCGACTGTCCCCGTCTGCAAGACCAAAATTATATAGATTATAATGCTTGTTTTCCCTTTTCAGTTGTGTTTTTGCAGTCGGGTTTTTTGTTTTTTAAATAATTTATTTTACTTCAAGCTTTTTAGTTTTATTAATATATATATTTGATAATTACTCATTACTAGCTTTTATTTGATACCAATATTGTTGCTATTAATTAAAAAAAAACTTCCCCTCATTTTTTTGTATTTGCAGATGCAATTTATAAATATTATATAGCCTATGTCACTCCCACAATTAAGACGAATCAAAAGACACCTCATATGTTAAAATCCATGAAGCCGTTTAGGCTACAGAGCGTGCCAAAGAAATAGACATACATACATACATACATACATACATACTCTCGAAAAACATTACCCTCCTGAGGCAGTCGTGTAAAAAAGGGCGTTCAGTGTTTCCCGAATTAATTTTAACATTTTCCTTCAAACTTTTTCAATGTTTCTTTACATAAAAATCTAATTCGGACTATTATGAACATTTTAAAGTCGGTCCAGCCGTTCTCAAGTGATGTGTATCCAACGAACAGCATTTCATTTTTAGGGTTCCTTAGTCAACAAGGAACCTTTATAGGTATCGCCATGTCCGTCTGTCTGTCTGTCTATCCACGGCTTAGCTCAGAGACAGTACTAAAAAGCTGTAATTTGGCATGGGTATACAGATCATGCCAACAAAGTGATAAAAAAAAACCTTTAAAATAACAAATTTTAGGGTATCTTCCTTACACGTAAAGTGCGGATGATATTTTTTTTCTCGTCTATCCCATAATATGGATATGGATTATTGGACAGGCCATTCAAAAATATTGTGGGTCTCTGAAAACCTATTTCCGATTCAGAGCCCGTTTGCAATATTAAAATGGAAAAAAAAATTGTAAGAGTCAAGTGTCGGAATACACTTGGCTCTTACAAAAATTTTCATTCGCCAGCTAAATGGTTGGTTTTGGATATGTATTAAAAAATCATGGTAGTAGTATATACATATAACGAAGTTAAAAGGAAAGCTATCATATCTAAGTAGGCTGTACAAATTAACGAGTAATAGTCGACCAACTTACATTTGCAGTTGGAGAACTGACAGTGATGTATATCGTCGTATGGGAGAACATTTTTCCCAACTACTTAAAATATTAAGTTTGTTTTTGGGATTAATTCATCCCAACTACGGAACTCTTCATTGTGCGTAGTCCGACACGGTTTTTATTTTTACAATAGAAGATTTTTACGCTGTGTTAAAATTTATTTTGATTGTCGGATGAAATTATAATTTGTAAAATTGAAACTATGTTACATAATAATATTTCGAATCTTCTTTGACTCACCTCACAACAAACATCACACAATTTGGTTTTCATTATAGTCATTTTCTTTGCGCGACGTTTCTAAAGTGCCTTTTTGGTTATAAAAAATCCATACAAACTAGACTAGGTAAAGGCTGGTAGTATTGCCACGTTGAATGGCAATGTTGCTACTCTTTTCAATCCAATACAGAAAATAGGTTATGTAACTATAAACTAAGAAAGACACAGTCAAACAGACCCACATGTAAGCCTGTAAACGTGTACAGCTTCCATAGCGTAGATCACATAGCTCGAGCCCGCTACAATGAACGTACACATAGGTTATGCACGCTCACACATTATAGCTCTCTTCATAGTAAACAGTTCACCTGAATGTGTACACACTATGAATACTATGCATATTCGGTAGACGGATCGGTAACCGCAGAATGTTGTTATCAGCGAAATTGTTGAGACACCATAAAGGTATAGTGTGCCTACATATATCGCTACTATTATATATATATATATTATTACTACCTATTGCGCGGTGGACTGATTTTACTAGGTATATCCCCATATACCTAATTAAATCAGCCCACCGCGCAATGGTACTCGTAAGATATCTGTTTGAAAGAGCGAATCGCAAAAAGGGCTGAACAAATAAAAGGCTCAAACAATAATATCTTAACAAAATCATAATATGGACAAACAAAAACCGAACAAGTGCCTGTCGGACCACACAATTAAGGGTTCCGTAGTTGGGATAAATTTATCCCAAGAACAAACTTATAGTGATTTACCATGTTATTTTAACACCTTATAGATTTTTATTATAGGTTTTCCTCTAATCTATAGGTATAGTTCTAATATCTGTATTAAAAAAAAATTGGTCAGCCGTTTCGAAGTTAAGGCGGGAATGGTAAATTTTCATCTATTTTCTTTAATAAATTTAGAACTAAGTAAGTATCTCCAAATAAAAAAAAAAAAAATAATTGAAATCCTCTAAGTCCTTTCATTTGATATGTCACACGGTACAGTTTGCAAAACTTAAAAAAAAAACAAAATTTTCATCCAAAGTGAACCCAAAAAACTCAAAATCCACTCAAAATTCATTTATTTACGTTACACGCTCGTGTTTGGATCACAGAAATTCTTATAACTAATGTATTAAACTAACTTTACTAGTAAATTAAGTTTTATACTTTATCGGTTGGGTATCGTGTTACACAGTAACTGGGTTCTGGAGGTTAGATAAGCAGTCGCTCCATGTAAAATACTGGTATTTGGCTGCATCCGATTAGACTGGAAGCTGACCCCAACATACATAATTATGTAGTTGGGAAAAGGCAAGGGCGTGCCGTCCATATACGCAATTAGGCCTAGTCTACCCTACCAACAACGCCAAATGCATTTATTTTAACTATGTAATACAAAATATAAAAAAAAGTTAAACTCCTGTTATAACTTATAGCAACTTGTCGCGCCCGTGTGACGTAACTCACTGTTCCACGGAGCTCGGTACGCACTATTAGGCAGGAACACGACCAGCCTAATTCCCATTGATATATTTACGCACACTGGTGTATATTTTTGTGTGTATGAACGGCACACATGGTTGACATGGTTTAAATTATGGGCGTAACTACTGCGACTAGAGCTGGCCACCGCGTGTTGGGATTGGCTGTGTGTAAAATCAAGATTTAATGAATGAAAAGTATTGAAGACCAGGGTTCCCAATTTTTGGACAATTCCCCGAATTGCGGGGAATTTGAGAAACAGACTACACACAGACACGATAGTTTCCTTATGACTACTAGAAAACAGGGTGGTATTGTCAAATTTATACCTTCCAAAAAATGATAAATTGTAAGGAATAGCAAAAGCCCTATAAAAACTAATTAAAAACTTCATATTTTTTTATTATTTTCCTTATATTTGGGAAATTTCGCTTTGATTTTTGGGGAGTTAGGAAAATAAGTATCGGCAACCTTGGACTGTATTATCCGGCAATATTTGGTAGTCCCTTTTCTAGTAGAACACGGTATGGCAAAGTGATGCAATTTTAATTGGTAGTATTTTTTATCGACTACTTAGAAATTATATTTTTCTTATAGAATAAATCTTATAGAAATTATTGTTTCATGTTTTGCTTTTTTATATCTTATTAAGTCATAAGTAATTCATTTTGAAACGTACAGAAGTGTAAATATTATTTGTTGTGTTTATTATTTGTTTATTTACCTAAGAATGGTGTTATGTTGTGAAGTTTGCGCCGATAATGTGTGTTCGTTAGAAGTTAAAAGCAGTATTTTTTCGCAATTATCGTTTAATGATAAGGTTCAAGTTGTGTCTAAAAGTAGATGTGTGTCCGAATTACGAGAATTAATCCAAAAATATGATAACTCATCTCGTACTTGTCATTTCAATCTTCAAAATTATGCATAATATTAATATATAATAATAATACAGTTTATTTCTCTCATCAAGGTACAGTAGTTTGTATTTACAAATTTGCCTTAAGCTAAACCTTCGTGAGAGCTGGAGTCTGAACTAGGTAACAACAACAACAACAACAACATATAACTGGCTGTGTGGCTGTATACACACAAATCAATGATTTTGTTTTCCGTGCATTTTGTTTAATACTTCCAGTAAGTGGAGTGAGGGATATGTTGATTTGCACAATTTTCATTCCTCGGCAAAAAGCATGACCTATCAGAAAAACATCTAGAGGCTTGCTAAGTACATTTGGTAAATCACGTATTGAAACAGCCAGTTAAGATTAGATATTGAAAAGCATAATTTTAAAGTAGATAGGAATAGAAGTATTTTTCAAAGACTCATCGATGTCGTATGCTTTCTGGGAAAACAAGAATTAGCTTTTAGCGGCCACGATGAATCATCATCATCACTGAATAGAGGTAATTATTTAGAAATAGTAGATTTATTAGCAAAGTATGATAGAGTTTTAGAAACTCACTTACAAAATGCAAGTACCTCATTCACGGGCATGTCGAACAGAACGCAAAATGATTTGATCTCGAGCGTTGCATCTGTGATGACTGATTACGTAAAGATGAAATAAAACAGTCCGATTATGTTGCTGTCATATTGGATGAAACACCGGACATAAGCGGCCGAGAACAATAATTAGTTCTGATTTTAAGATATTTTCGTGATTCCGAAGTAGTGGATCGGTTTATTAAATACGTAGATGTCAGCGCGGATCGGACCGCTGTAGCTTTAAGTTCTATAATTTTGGAAACTTTAGGAAATTTAGATTGCCATTCTAAATTAATTGCACAAACTTATGACGGGGCAGCAGAATTATCCTCTCAAATTAATGGCGTGCAGTGTACGTTTGGTGTTTCGCACGTGTATTAAATTTAGTTTTATCGAAATCTTTTGAACGGGTTCCTGAAACAAAACGCTTTTTAGTATAATAAAATCATTTGCGGTTTTTTTCACACTAGTACGAAATGAATAGCGTATTATAACGACGTCGCTGTTATGAAAAAGCTGCCTCCCGTCGCCGAAACAAGGTGGGCATATCACTCGTACATGTTAAATATAATTAATAATGAGTACAGACCCCTCCAGTTGTTTGAGGAAATGAAGGAAAATACTCAACACTGGGATGGTGATACATTGTCACAAGTTACTTCATTTTTATTTAACATGAAAGAATTTGAATTTTTTTTTTAATCATTCGCGTAAATTTTTGCTGAATCCGATATTTTATACGATACAGAAAAAAACTTGTGACATCGCGTATTTTGTTAAAAAGATAAAACAATTAGAGTAATTTTTAGCTCGTTACAGAGACAGGTTCGAGATCGATTATGATGCAACTGCTCTCATAACCGGACCACCTAAGAGAAAGAGCAATGTCGATGATGTAAAAATACACTATCGGCGAATTCTTACCGAAATAATTTAAATAATGTACCTTAGCAAATTAAGAGATCGGTATCTGAATATTAAAAATTTGAAATTCTTTGAGTTACTTTCTTGTTAGAATTTTACTAAATATAGTGAACAATTCCCTGAAAAGGAAATCAGAGAGTTCAGGCAAATTTTAATATTGATAGATTAAAAAATGAATTGCGCTGTATTTATATATCGCCTGAATTTGCGAATTGTAGCATATACAGTATCATTCAAAATTTGTATAAAAATAATTTAGATAAAGATTTTTCAGAAGTTTTACGTTTGGCGAAGTTTACTGTTACTATCCCAGCAATCAGCGCATCAGCAGAACGTTCATTTTCGTCCTTAAGGCGCTAACAAGACCCAATTGACCAAAATAGGCTTCTCTTAAGAAAAAAAAAATGCCAAATCTGTATAGTTTGTGGTAGCGGAAAAAATATATGTTAAATTTGAACATATTTCCCAGAACTTGGTTGTAACCAAAACACGTTTTGAAAAAAATCTGGATACAAACTAACGTTAAACTAACCTCTTACCTTGAGTCCTAATCCAAAATATTTGCATTAAATTAACATACGTTACGTATTTAATTAATAACAATAACGTCTTATTTTAATGCAGAACTTGGTTGTTTTTTATTTTCAATTACTCAACTCAATTTTGAGTAAATAGATAATTGCTTCATGTTTTGCAATAAATTACAAGCGTTGTGTCATCGCGCATCTCTTTCTGCAATCTGACAGTGACCGTGGTTTAGGTGTTGTCAGTGTCTTAAAACGTATCCACATATATCTAAGAAACACACAAATCTTTAATTTCTATAGAAAAAGAATTAATGGTCGAACTACGACGCAAGCCTACTTTTTATGACGAGGTCTTAAAATCATATTTGAAAAAGGATAGGCGCGTAGATTTAATTTATAAAAGAGTTGATTTTTTCAATTATTTCAAACCCTTATTAAATATATTTATACATGCGAATCACATGAAATAGGGCCTTTAAAGGCCACTTCGGATATCTTGCAAGTGACGTGTTCTGTAATTATCACCCAGCCACTTAGTTATGATATTTGAGGTGGCCGAATCTTTCTTCTGTTTGCATCGTCAGAATATCGTGTTTTGAACCTTGAATAATGTGGTGAGTTCTTGTATTTATAACTTTTGGTTTTACAGGATTATTTTCAATGTTATTTTTTTCACATATTATAAATCAATAATGACTACTTTGAGAGGCATCATTGTAGAGCGACGCTGTGATGTTGCGCGAATTAGTTTTTTTTTTTGGTGTCAGTATACGTGGCCTACCCTCCGTGGAGAACCACTGCACGCCACTGGGAAAAGGCTAGGAAAATTATGAGTTTTATACTCTAACTTATGTATTCGATGATTATGGTGGACGGTAAATGTCCCATAAGTTTATATTTGCATCATCTAAAATGTAGATATTATGTTTACTACGAAATAAATAAATATTTAAGTTTTCAAACCGTAGTACTATTTTGAGTAGATATTTCTATTTATTTTTCGTAGATATTGTATGGATACGATATTTTTATGGTGTAAATATTTTATACTTCCGGGCGGGTCAGATAGTAGTTTTTAGTTTCAAAATTGAAACAATGTACGCAGTTCCAATATTTTGTTGTTGTATAAACGAAACAAGTTTGAATTCCCAGCACCAGGCTCCTTTTATTGCTCATCAACACTTTGCAAATATCATTTTAACGATGTCCAATACTACATTGTAACTTTACTATTTTATTTAATAGATAACCCACGTACCAAAATGGATATTTATGTACAAGTAGGTAATAAAAAGCACCCACTAGTTAACGATACAATGCGAAAAAAATACTTTGTGGTGATGACTGACCAGGCGCGGCCCCCAAAATCATTCAAGCTGTCGAGAGCCTCAACCGGGGACCGCCGACAGAAGCGAAAACTTAAAACTACTTGAAATAGCTTAAAATTGGAACCGTGCACCTAGCTTCTGACGTTTCATAAGTAAGTGCCCATGTAGGTTTATGTGAAATAAAAAAAAATATTGATTGATTTGATTTAGCTAACAATGTTTTTGTTTAATTTTCAAATTAAATGTAATGTCAAAAATTTTAATTTCATAATTTGTAAATTAAAATTATTAACGTTAATCTGGTTTCCACTCCATGTGCACTCAGAGAACAACATGTCATACTCATTACAGCTTTAGAACCTCCGGGCCCAGGTAGTCCCTAAAAATATTCCTTGACCCCCATGGTGACCCCCCCAAAATCTTGGGCTGTGATCGCGCCTGCTGCTGACTGCCCAGGGTATACCAACCATATACATTTTACCGTAATGCCACTGGTGGCTATTTTAATGCACCCCGAAAATTCAATTATATCTAATGAGTATTTTGCAGAAAAAGGCTGAAAATCTCTGAAGTATTTAAGCTCACCCCACAACGCAAAGCTTGAAGATTTATTTTTATGCAAAATTTGATAATTCTTTGAAATTTCAGTCAGCTATCATGATATTATAAATTATGAGATCGCGCGGAATCGTAAATCGGATTACAGAGGTATGTCGTTAGGCCAAAACACTTTTTGATGAGAACGCAAATAAAATGTACCAGAGTCATATCTTTGTAATAAGTATATTTTACTGTCAGACATTATATTTAACTATTCAAGGCGATTAGTATTTAGAGAAATACAGCCTAAAGTTTAGGGTTTTTGTTTATACCACGTGAAAAAACATCGAGATATCTTTATTATATGTAAGTTTAATATTAATGTATTATACGCACAAACCTTTCAGAATAAATTCTGTAAATAATGGTGAAAACCTCATCAAATCTGTTTCGGAGTTTAGAAGGACAACGCGGTCACACAAACAAACATGAAGCGCGATATATGTAGATATGGATACAGCAAACACAGCGTGGCCCAATGATGTTTTTAAATCGAACAGTAGACATATTCCTATGTTTTTACATTACCTACTTAATGTTCTGTATTGTATGAAAAGTATAATAAATCATAATAACAGGATATTGATGTGTATCAGGCTACGGATATTGCACTTACGAGTACTTTCGATAAAGTGCTTTCCATTATGTAGAGCACTGCCACCAGATAATTGCTTTTCTCAGGGTTTACGAAAAAGAGTTTAAAGAAAAATTTTCCTTTACCTACTCACCAGCAAGCAGTTTTGGGCTCATACATATACAGCAACTGTATATATAAGGAGAGAGTGGTGACCCAGTGGTAACGGCCGTGACTTACAACATGTACTTGCACTTTACTTTGTGTATTTAATTTCATCACCACTGCTCTCAAAATGGTGAAGGAATACATCGTGAGGAAACCGAAGACAAGTGACATCTACAAAATCAAATCAAATCAAAATTAGTTTATTCAAACTAGGCTGAGAATCAGCACTTTTCGAACGTCAAAGTTACATAAGACAGTCCCTCAAAAACACCCGCCCTTCACCACTTCCTAGTGCTTTAGCTGGGAAGAAGAAGTGGCGTAACAAACTCCCCAGCAGCACAACTGTCTGTTTAGTTATATAAACTTGATCCTATACAATACCAATCCGCACTAGGCCCGCGTGGTGGATTATGGCCCACTCCGTCTCACAAAGATGAGTCCTGTGTCCCAGCCGTGCAAGTGGGAACATTATAGGCTGATTATGTAATATACAGCAACTGTCCCATACAAAACTTCAATATCTACTCGACCCAAATGTATGGGACGGCTGAATATTTTTCGCTATTACCATGTTGGTCGCATGGAGAAAGTCGTTCAGTTTAATGGTCTGTACCACACCCTTAAATTTGACCACATCTTTCTGATACACGCTGTATATTATAACATACAAGTTTTATACTGAACGTAGAATATTTAATAACCTGAAATCAGCAAGTGATACGTTGATCAAACGTAATTTAGTCACCACATTTCACGTCACCGCCATATAAAACACAAGTGCTTGGTACCACTAAATTTTCGCCCGGTTGCGGTCACTGCCCTGTCTGTAATACGTATATGAATTATGTATACCCGCGATTTAGAACGGTGCCGGTGGTAGTCCCGCATCGATGCCCCGATGCATGCTTTGGTGAAATACTGATGTTAAAATTATCGATGGAGATGTGATTTTCAGTTTAGGTAAATGTTGCTGGTATTTAGTAGAAATATTTTGTTATTAGCTTAGAGGGGCTTGTGGCTAATTAATAACAGCCGCAGGGGTCGATCGATGCCGGGGTCGCGGGAAGGTAATTATGGGTCACCGAGGCCCCTGGCAACACAGGCAACAGGAAGGAATACGGGTGGGTTTTAGTCAGTAAGAGTCTGACACACCCTCCCGCTCCGCCCAGAGCGGGAAAAGTTATTTGATGACTTCCCACCCAAAAAAGAAAAAAAGGGTCGATCGATCACATTAAGCTACGCTTGCCGCGGTTGGCCCGTCGATGGGTGGCAATCTTTCCATAACAAGAAAGCACGTTAAGCTGTTGGTCCTGGCTCTTATTTTTAGATCTTTGACAGTTGTTACGGGTCATCATAAGCCCGAAAGTCTGACAACCAGTCTTACTAAGGGGTATCATGTTACCCAGTAACTGGGTTGTGGATGTAGTCGCTCCATGTGAAATACTGCTGCATCCGGTTTGCATTCGGCTGAAAGCTGACTCCAACATAGTTGGGAAATGGCTAGGCAGATGATGATTTTGGTATTAGTGTGGTTCGCAAAGATATTTGTCCGTAAAGCTACGGTTTCCTAGAAGAGCGATAGATATAACGGCCGCAGTGACGGCTGCCAAAAACATGGCACCGGGATTTGACTTTAGGTACGGTGTCAAAAACACTCTCTAGGAAAACACACCACTTGCTTTTTAGGGTTCCGTAGTAAACAAGGAACCCTTATAGTTTCGCCATGTCCGTCTGTCTGTCTGTCTGTCTGGCCCCCATTGTAGCTCAGAGACGCTTAGTACTAGAAAGCTGTAATTTGGCACAGGTCACGCCGACAAAGTGCAAAAAAAAATCTTGTAAAACATTTTTTTTAGTGGGGATGATATTTTTTTTTCTCTTCTACCCCGTAATATTATGCATTAGAGTGCTAATTTTTGTTAGAGTTGAGT
Source organism: Atethmia centrago (assembly GCA_905333075.3). Taxonomy (NCBI): domain Eukaryota; kingdom Metazoa; phylum Arthropoda; class Insecta; order Lepidoptera; family Noctuidae; genus Atethmia; species Atethmia centrago. The sequence continues at coordinate 20,206,177 of HG995373.1, read as the reverse complement.
GTGTGTGTCCCCCCCCCCCCCCCATGGCTGCTAAACGGTTGTTTATGAAGATGTGAAAAAGTTCATGGCAGTAGTACATATAATGAAATTAAAAGGAAAAATATCACGGCTAAGAAGGCTTTACAAGTTAACGAGTTATAGTCGACCAACTTAAATTTGCAGTTGGAGAATTGACGGTGGCATATATCGATGTATGGGGGAACAGGTTTTTCAACTACAATGTTAAGTTTGTTTTTGAAATAAATTCGTCCCAAGTAATCCCAACTACGGAACCTTTCATTTTGCGTGGTCCGACACGCACTTGGCCGATTTTTCTACAACTTTTATCTACGTTGAAGACATGGAATTTTGGCAATAATTCCTTCTGCACATGTGGCTTCCCTGATACCTCATAAACGACATAACTATGTAAATGTCTATTAGCTGCTCCCAAATTAAAATGTTCTTTTTTACATACATTCTTGACATAATATTTTCATTATTTGACATTAAAATCTACAATTTTAATTTGAAGTATGTATAGTGGCTTTTGTGGACAGTGCATTCATTCAGACCTGTTACAGTTGTAATGGCAATCATGTCATTTGGTTTAAATAGGTTTTTATTTTTATTATTTTATAAATTTTTCATAGATTCTTCTATATTTTGTGAATGTGAGAACGTTGTAAGTCTAATAGACTAGATTTGTAGACCATTTATTTTTTGTTAAGTACCTAGTACTTCTTGACAGGCCTACACTGCCCTACCATACCCTACCTATTAACACTGCCCTACACTGCCCTACCTATTAACACTGTAATTTGAAAACACTGTAAAAGCCAATTATTTTTAAAAGAGTAACCGTGGAGTTTCTTGCCGGCTCTTCTCTATAGAAAACGCTTCTCACCTTTCATAAGTGCCCATGTAGGCTTATGTGAAATGCTCGTAAAATATTTTGAATTTGATCTTGATATACCTTACATAAAAAACATAACATCACGCCTTGTTCACCCACATCTAACGTTTCAAAATCAAAATCAAAAGTCATTTATTCAAACTAGGCTGAGAATCAACACATTTAGAACGTCAAAATTTCATAAGACAGTCGCCTAAAACGCCACTTCCTAGTGCTTTAGCTGGGAATAACTGGCGCAACAAACTCCTCAACAGATGTCTGTTCAATTAGTTTCAGTGACGTCATTCACCGGTAAATTGCGGACGCTATGTGGCCACCGCTCTTAGGAAACCGTGTCTTTACATGTTTGATTGATTTTCGAACCATGCTACAATAAAATCCATGCTTAAAACACGTCTGAAAACATGAAATATCCAGACATCCCCAGACTTATGCATGGACACTTAAAAAATAAGTAGCTGTTACATACCATGGGGCACTACTCCGCGTTTTTCGCAAAAATAAATACACCAGTCATAAAAAATAATTGACACTCAAGACCCCCAAGCTATCAATATTGTGATAGCCTCGTTATAATGTCTATAAACCAACAAAATAGCTATTTGACCCACTTTACCTAATGTAATATGGCACACGAGTCATTTCGTATATTAATAATGGTGAATGCTTGACGCTCGATCAGATCATCATTGAGTCAAGTGACTATGATTGAATTGATTAAGTATCGAGCTTCACAATAAAATAGGCGTCACTATGCCTGATATAAACGTGGTTGAAGGCATGTGTGGCATTTCCTATATCTCTTTCTGAGACTTATAGGTAACTAAATAGCTTTATGTTTCTGACAGGTCGGAAATGATCCCACAGGAATATACTACCGGGTCAAAAAGTAAAAGTCCATTCAGACGTTAAGGCGTAAAAGGTAACAGATAGACAGCCAGTGTTTCGCATTTATAATATTAGTAAAGGTTTATTTTTCTCATATCCCTGAGTAACAAGTTATACGGTTATTTTTAGAGTGTAATACTTGCTGCATAAAAAAAGATCCTCCGTTCCCTGCGCAGTCGACTACAGCCTCACCGGGTAGCTAATCTTTTCTCCAAAAGGGTCACATGTTTATATTAGTATTGTCTCAACGAATAAATTGGTTTCTTCAGCAACGGCAACGTTCTTTCTGCAACTTACTTTTTTCTTGTCATACAAAAGCGACGTCGCATAAACTTGGATTTCCTAGGTCGTCATGAAAATCTGTCATTTCACCGGTATTTGACATTATGGCGTCATTAAACGCTCTGTACTTGGACAGCCGCGAACATAGTGTTTGATATTCGCCAGTGGTACGCACATGCGAACTAAGTTGTTCGTTGTTCGTGCGTTTACGCCTAAAACTTTAAAATCATAGTGCAAAATCACTCTAAAAGAAAGAGATTTACAAAATACTTGTCAATGTTTATACTGTTAATAGAATGATATCTACCACTGGCATACTTTCACCACCAGGGAACACGCAAAGCAGTTTACATGCATCTCATCTTCCCAGAAACCCTAATCTTAGCAGTACTTGCCAAGAAGATGAAATATTAAACGATAATAATACTTTGAAGTCTCATAAGATGCTTGTTTATAATAATGAAAAACGAATCTTATCTTGGTATTAAGAATTACGAAAAAATAAACTATAAGTACTTATTAATAATTTTCCCTTCACTTATTGCTTATTGCTTCCGGGAAAAGACAAAGAGGTCCTTCTTTTTTTATGAGGCACATGGAAGAAAATAGGTCAAAACAACACTTAAATGCGATGAACTATCCATCGATTAGGTAAGCTTCTGTTGTTGCAAAATTGCTCCCTTATTCTTCAGAGATATAATCCTAAATTCCCATGTGACTCGATACCAAAACGATACAATGGTCCTCGTTTTTTAAATAAAATGAATATTTGTTCAGTTCAGTATTATTGTACGTGATGACAGCAGGATAAGCAATAAGGCGTCATATGAGAACGAATATCATACATTGAAACGGAAAGGAAACGTACATAAATGTCCAAATTGATTTCCGGTACCTTTTTATTTAGAAAACAAGAAACGTCCCACTGAACTCCGACGAACTCAATTGTAGGAGGCCTGTACCGTCTGTACATACGCAAATTTGATTACCAAAGTCGTCAGAACTCCTTCGTCCACCGAAAAAAAGTTGCAATGGCCGTCCTTCTCAGTTGGCTCTCTAAAGATTATTGAATTTTACCAACATAATCTGGCCAGCGCCAGATGCGGCCTCTCTCTCAAGCGAATGATCGTCCATTCCTCTATTTACTCTACTGGGGTGAGCCCGGATAATGGTATATATATTAAATAGACAGACGCATTTATTAGCCGCTCCGAACAGTTTTTGTTGTTCCACGACTTTTATGCGATTATTGTGATAATGAATAAAGTTTAATTTATTGCGTGGAAGCTATTGTTTCCGGTGTGTCGCCCATAAAATAATAGTGTTGGTTTGAAGGCATGAGAATTTTGAATTATCGTTACGAAAACCAAGGCATTTTCTGTTGAAGTTATTAATGGAAGATAGAGATCAGAATTACGTCTTGAAAAACCCTTTCAAAGAATGCTGTTCTACAAATTGTCTGGCGCCCAGAAGATTTATAAGTACTTGAATTTTGTAGGCTTCAGAATTTATTAAGGTTAGATCGAAATTCAGCCTGTCGTTTCAGTTATTGTACGGCGACGAATAAAAATACCTTTAAAAGGATTCGTTTTTTATCATTACCATTTTTATTTCAGGTAGTACGACATATAAGACTGTTGCAAGATTGAAGACGGCTGGTTTTTAGAGTTCCTGAAATGGAAAAAACGGAACCTTTATCGGATCACTTCGTTGTCTGTCCGTACGTCTGTATGTCTGATTGTCAAGACACTTTTTGTCAGGAACGCGTGGAGGTATCAAGTTGAAATTAATATCAAATACGGAGGGATATGGTTCCTTGAAGTTATAAAAATCCAAGATTTTAAGTCAACGCAATATAAAAAATATTAATTATACCATTAATGCTACATATTTTGATACTCGCATATAAATCAAATCGTCCCGTTGACCTAGAATCACAAAATTTGGCAAGAAGCAGTGTCACGGTACAAGAAAAGAAAATCTCTCGTCCGGAAATCGTTATATTATAGTTGTATGACATAATTATTACTTTTTTTGCGATTACAAAATTACATAATGTTGCAGTTGGAGAATTGACCGTGACGTATATCAATAGATGGGAGAACATTTTCAACTACAAAATTATTTTTGTTCTTGGGATAAATTCATCCAACTACGAAACCTCATTGTGCGTGGTCCGACACGCACTTGACCGTTTTTTTTCACCCAACCGTTCCAACTCACAATTTTCATCATAAGTCACTTCCAGACTCCTGCTATTGTATTTATATCAATATATTTGAATCGGAAGGATCGCTCTTGCCGCAAGATTCCGCACATTAGGCACCCAGACAGACTTTGTGTTCAACGGACTACATCGAACCTCAAGGGAACCCAAATTCTCAGAAATATTCGTGCCATAATTTTGGCTTTGATATAATAAAATGTGCCTTGCAAATAGTAGGTATCTTAACGGTCTGTGTGCGGTAGGTACAACTCACACACTGACCTATTACTTTTTTTTTTGTAAAACGTATACTTTTACAATGTTTGTAAATATGTGAGCACCATGTATCTATAACATAATTAATGTATCTGTTATTTTTAATTCTTTTTACCTATTGTGGTATAGTAATTTTATTCTAGGTGCATCGTCTTCACATAAAAGAGTTCATTAAAAGAGTAAAAGTGGAGTTTCTTTCCCATTCTTCTCCATACGAAACTACCTTTTGTAAGGGGCAACTAGAATCAGTTTTATCTTTCTTGTAAATTTTGACATTAAAAAGTGCCTTTTACGTGCCTATTTGAAATAAATAATTTGACTTTGACTTTGACATATAATTATAATTATAATGAATGTACCTATACAAAATATTTTAAACGTTTTAAAAGAGTAACGGTGAAGGGTTCTTGCTCATTCTTCTCCATACGAAACCACTTCATATTCATATATTAATTAGCATTTCATAATGTTTAAAAGTGTTACCATTCCTTAAAGCTAAAGTACAAATACGGACTCTGTAGGGCACAGCAAAAGGTAAAATAAAAATAAAATCAGGAATCAAATTAACAATCAACAATTTTTAAATAGGTTGTTAGCATGAATTAAGTAAATATAACATTTATTCTAGCACTAGAATCAACTCTATTTTTTTGTAAATTTTAACTTGCCTTTTATGTGCTTATTTAAAATAAAAAAATTGACTTTGTCATGACGAATCATGATTTTATTTTAGTTTGCATCAACTATTTTTCGAATTAAAACTGAAAAAAATGCGAGTGGGAACGAAAGGTACAAAAATAACTATAGGTAGGTACCTCATAATTATGTATGGTTCCGTAGTTAACAAGGAACCCTTATAGTTTCGCCATGTCTGTCTGTCTGTCTGTCCCCGCTGTAGCTCAGAGACGCTTACTACTAGAAAGCTGTAATTTGGCATAGGTATACATATTAATCACGCAGACAAAGTGGTAAAATAAAATCATGAAAAAAAAAATGTTTTTAGTTCAATGTGGGGATGATTTTTTTTTTCTCGCCGTTTTTTTCTCATGGGTTAGACGAGAAAAAAAAATTAGGGTATCGTTGGATAGGCCGCTCAAATATTACGAGTCGGTGAACACCACTTTTCGACTAAAGGATCCACTTGCGTAATATTGCATTAAAGTGCTAATTTTTGTTAGAGTCAAGTGTCCCCCCCCCTGCCATCTAAATGGTTGTTTATGGAAATGTGAAAAAAAACATGACAGTAAAACATATAACGAAATTAAAAGGAAAACTATCACGGCTAAGTAGGCTGTTCAGCTAACGAGTTATACTCGACCAACTTAAATTTGCTATTGGAGAATTGACTGTGGCATATATGAGATGTATGAGAGAACGGGTTTTTCAACTAGGTACACTAAGTTTGTTTTTGGAATAAATTCGTCCCAATTAATCCTAACTACGGTACTCTTCATTGTGCGTGGGCCGACACGCACTTGGCCGGTTTTTCACTATTTCTGATGGTCAAAATACAGAACACCTAGGAGAATCACACCGACAAAAAAAAAAACATCATGATCCGGTACAAAGAAATGCCTATTTATCTAAATGTACCTAAATGTGCTTTACTTCGGAACTTGAAGAAAATAAGAATGATTAACAAAATAATACCTATACTTATTTTAATGGTTTTGGTACAAAGAAACCAATGATTGATCGGTTACAGTTCTTTGTAACTCATCCGTCAATAGATTCTGCTAGAAATTAATGCTACGCGTAGCTGTCATATACAGAGTGTATAGTAAATAGTGGTCCAACGTTAAGGGGTCGATACACCGTATATTCAGTTATCACATACCGCAACTTGAACCACTTTTTTCCATAGGTCTCAGAATAAAATATTTGTGTATATTTATTGTTTTTATTTACATCTTGCTTCTCTAATTTCGATAGCAGTTAGCACATGTATTCCACAGTCATAAACAAAAACAAAATTAAAATATAAGGTCATTTATAGAAATTACTGTCAAATTAGTAAAAAAGAAGTAACTTTTTCTAAAAATAGAAAAAATAAAACTGAGATATATGGGAAAAAATGGTTCAAATTGTGGTATGTGGTAGCTGAACATACGGTGTATCGACCCCTTAACGTTGGACCACTATTTACGACACACCCTGTATAACATCTCTTGTTAATAATTTAGTGAAGAGAATATAATTATCTGAAGTCCTAAATCTAATTAAGAAAATCAAGGACAATAAAAACACGTGTATCAGTTGATATACATGATTTTACCGTCTTTGGTTTTCTTTTCGTAACTAATTCAGCCTGCCTCGACCTTGCCTTTGCTTGCCTTAGCCTGCTTGAACTGTCTCGTTGATCTAGTGGTCGCAACGCTACTGCTGATCATGAGGTGCTGGGTCCGATTCCCTCGTCGGGCAAAGTGTTTTTCTATCTGGTATTTCTCAGTAGCAGCTCAGAGTCTGGATCTGTTCCCGGTTCGGGGAGACAAGGCGTGATATATGTTAACTAACTTTACGCAGAAATAACTTTGGCCACTACAATATTTACGCAAGATTTCAATCTTGCTTATCGTATTAGCTAAAGTTACGTCTAGTCTAAGTCTAGAAAGTTAGTGAAATGAGGAGAAAGAAAGACATTTAGATGATGTGAATATCAAAAATTATTTGTTTAAAATTTTATCTATACATAAAATAGGTCCAAATCGAACGTTACTCATTGAATTACTAGTTATGGCGACCTCTTGACATAGAAAAGAAAGTTATATTGTGTTCTTGATCACATTGTGGGCAGTGGTGGCCCAGGGATAACGTCCGCGACATACAAGTTGTAAGTCGTAGGTTCGAACCCTAACAGGCGCTTTACTTTGTGTAAATGCTTTCGAAACGGTGAAGGAAAACATCGTGAGGAAACCGGCATGTCCTAGAACCAAAAATTCGAATTCATGTGACATCTACCAACCCGCACTGGGCCCGCGTGGTGGATTACTGCCCACTCCCTCTCACAGAGAGGAGGCCTGTGTCCCAGTAGTTGGAACATTATAGGCTGATTATGGATCACCTCATAAATAGGGGCTAAGATTGAACCCAAAACTAGTTGAAGAGTTATTATTTTTCATTTATGTGACACAGGCGTACTCACATCGTCTTCTTCTCTGTCGTCACACTCTTGGCAGAATGGTCGTGGTCGTCATGACGGGGTGGTGGCAAGCTTCACAATTCATCGCCATTTCTCTCATACTGCTGCTTGCCTATAGTACCCACTCACAAGCAATAGTACTCACATCGTATACGAGTATATGAGGAAAATGATCTAATATTATGAAAATTGGGAGAAAAAACATAAGTTTATTCTCGTAATATGCAACAGTTGTAATTTCAAATGAATTGACTAGTAAACTTACTGTAGAGAGGAGCATGTTTTATGGCAGTGTTGTCTCCTCCGATTACAAAACAACGTCGTTTGCTATTGTCGAGTCATATCTTTATAACTTTTCCTCCAGCCACTTATTTGATACTGCACTGTACTGCCTTACTTACCTCAGTTTATGGTGTATGAAAAATATTATCACGGTATTAAGGTTATTAAGATTACTGGCAAGTCTTCCTCGAAGTAATTTATTGATGTAAAGTGATATTCGTTTGCTATTATTTAGATACTTACGTAAATTTTCAATAATAAGGTGCGTACTGGACTTTTATTGACAGTAAGGTGTATATAAGTACAAATTTATACCCTCCTAATAACAATTATCTTAGTTATGTTTGGTTATCGGAAAAGTTCCGTCCGTTGAAATCAGAACTTGGGAAGTCTTTTAAAACATATTTATTTGATGCACTCTCGAACCCAAAAAATACATTATTAACTAAGCTACGGAGTACCAACATCTACCAGACACAATGTGCAACAGAAACGGGCGCCTCAATAAATTCAAATGTATAAAATAATAAACGTCAGAATGTTCCCAGTCATATTTCAAAGTAAGCTTTAGTTGAACTATCGCGACTACACACAGACAGAACCCGACCGTACCATTTACATACGATATAATGTAATGTAATGTGATTCTAACACCTAACGTCAAAATGTGAGTACAATACAATACAAGGAAATATAAACACTTTCGAAAACTGATATTCGAAAGAAAATCGTGGCGACACAATGCAAAATCTGGGACGTCGCTTATTGGAAATATTTCCATTCAGACGGAAATAATATTGGACATATGAATAAATTTCTCATACGAATGAGACAAAGACCTTTCGATCTATGATAAAGGGTGCGTCCACAAGTTAAATCAAGTAAGTAATTGAAAAATTCTTGCGTCTACAAGTTTTCCTGTGTTCATGCCATGTTTACAGAACAAAATAAAAGGTATTTTCAATTTGTTTTTTTTTTTTAATGCCATTATTTATTATTAATATCTCCAGGTAATAGCATAAGATAAGTTTAGATATGTAGTTCAATATCAAAACCCGATATATGCACTCTAAATGAAAGTTGGGAAATTAAAGAAATTTGTTTTTGGCTATAGATTATTAAGCTATGATTTTTTTTTTATTAATCAATCACTCGAGTAGGAAATTGTGCTTATTAGAAGAGAAATAAAATTAATATGTAAATAACGGATTAAGCTAAATAATCAGGTTAAAGTATGGACATGCCGTTGTTTGATATAAACTAATGAAACGTACCGGAGTTTGAAAAACACTTTGAACTTGCCGACTTCGCACTCCCGATAACTCGTGGAAATGGCAGCCATCTTAGACCTCATACTTTATGCTGATTGGTCGTCACGGACGTGCTTGACTTTGATAAACACAATTGGCAATGGACATACCTACTAGTAAAACAACTGACATATGAAACAAAAGAACATATGAAAGAAATTATTGATTTTAACCGCTATTTTAGTAGTTTTTACTAAAAACACTACTATAATAGCGACTTACCTTGATTTGGAAAACACGAACATATAATGCATTTATTTATTTCAAATTTGATCCCATTCACAGTTCAATTTCGAGTAGGGGTGTGACTTTATCGAGACCCCCCCCCCCCCCCCCCTTACCGAAAACCCCTTAGAAAGAAAAAGAAAAAAAAATAATTGTTTTGTTTATTGTGCAAACAATACGCACATTAAAAAAAAAACTCGTAAAATACACACATACAAAGTAGCCAAAAAACTCGTATTTAAGCTATACAAATTTGACAATATTGTTCATTGCTTGATGTCAGTGACAATTTACATTGCTCTTCTCTTCTTCTTTCAATTCTCTGCCTAGTCGTTTTTATAATGTGCATGATATGTGTTTGGGATCTTGATGGAAACCACTTCTTTACGCTTGATTATTGTTTATTCAGAACACTGTTTTACACTGTTGTACATTATTATCAGTCACAAGGTTATATTTACATTTAAACTATTTAATTTTATTAATGTGTGTCTGACGCGCACGTTCATGGTGAAGTAAGAAGGGCAGAGACAACAATCTATCAAGTTCATGTTTAGTTTGACAACTATGACATGACGTTGACATTAATAAACAATGTGTCTATGGCCAACAAAGAAAAAATAGTTTTGTTTTATTTAATATCGGTTATTGAAGTGACTTTTGTAAACATAACAAGGAAAATGCATTCCTTATATTTATATATTATAGCACCAAGCTTACTGTGCGAGTTTCAAAATAAGGTTATCCTCCCACAACTGGATAAACTAGAAACATATTTCCCTTACTCGCGGTTGTGTTTACAGCTTTCTTGATTCTTTGTACAAAAGATCACATTTTAAGAATATTTAAGTTGTGTTTCTTTGACGCGGTGTAAACAGCAGTGAAATTAAATTTTGCCACCGCTTTGCCATTCTTCTCCCACGAGATTTCTCTTTGTCGTCACCTATTCTGTTTTAGTTTATTTATACCGAGATTTCAAAGAACTAGTGACAAATTACAGCGCTGTGTTGTTACAAGAAAGCTTTAGAGAAAATGCATTTAATTTAGACAGTTAATGGACATTTTGCAGGGTTTAACCGGAACCTTTGTCAAAGAACGAGTTGATTTATTGACAATTATTACGGGCACTTTGAGAAACCAGCGAAATGGAAAATAAAAGTTAAATAGAACATGAAATACACAAAGGAATATAACATAGGTACAGCATAGACGTCTATAGCGTTTTTGTGAAAAAATAGTTTGTACGCTGCGTATGTGATGAAATAGGGCAAGATGAAATTTTCACCAAAGACACAAACGAGATTACCACATTTTCGCACCCGTCTATCTGACGTGTTGTATACGTTTTTTTTTTATCAGAATATTGCTTGCTCTATTTACCCGCTGCCAGCAACTAAATAATCCGTACATCCTCCGCAGATGTAATCCTGACATGCAATCTCCGGCGCCATCAATCAGGAGGGGGGCGAGGACATCGAGGAGGGAGGGGTTACCACTGACATCAGAGACACGGCCAGGATTATACGAACATAATTATTCCCAAAACGTTCGTCGATCGAACCGGGATTACATCTTGCACAATTAAAACCATACTTTGCTCGCTGTTATTCGCTCACTCGCCACCCGGGCACGAACTTCAGCGGTTACCTACCTATCGAGCCTACCACTGCGCCAATAACAGTTCTCGCCGCAAATAACCGTGTAACGTAAACATTAATTTAAACCCATTTTGTACAACAAATACCGTCAGCACTGTTATTAAATCGTGTTAATCGCAAATCGAACTCACGTTTGATCTGTGGCAATGAGCACCGAACCAATCCACTTAATGATAATATCGTATAAGGGCGGAACTTGGAAGGTTTTTGATGGCCAACTCAGTGGGAGAATGACTAGCATTAATAACAAGTATTAAGTATAGGTTAGACGATATTTCTGCGCCAACCGACGAGACCTACCTCCGCTCGCCTCGTTACGGGTACTTTGGATAAAATTAATATGGATCGTTAATCAAATACCCTCTAAGCGCTGTACGATGCGGAACGGCTTAGATGATCATATTTTTCGAGATAACTTTAACGCTTGTTACTCCGGGAGTATCAAAACTGAGAAAACATCAGATGTGATAAGGTATAACCAAAATGTTCACTCTATACTTACAAAATTCGTTTGAAGGACGGCTAGTCACATAATAAGGCCATCTGTCTTCGTCAGCGCGTGGCTACAAGATGCCATAAATCTGTTGTTTACGGGTTTGTATCAGCATGGAGGCGACTTCTCGTCGCAGTCGTTCCGCTAGCGTATTGCCGCCGCCTCAAAGATGACACTGACGTTATAACACATTTTTCAATGTCTCTACCACAGATTTGAAAATGTTAAGTTTTTATTTCACTTATAAGCCGTACCATGATCGAGGTTCTATTTTCCGATGGCAAATCTATGTACACATTCGCCTCGACTTTGGTAACAAAAGATCATGTAAACTGTTCAATCACTAACATCGAGCGCTTTTAAAATGTGGCTCGTGAGCTGGAACGTTGTGTTGCAAAATTGGCACGTCAAATAAATTCTTGTCACTCGTAAATACTTTGCATAAATTGGATTCAAGGGAATTCCCGCAACAAAGACGGCAGACGGCTGTTTCAATAAAGAGTACGATTGGATCGCTTTTGACGGAAAGGCAGAGCGGTGATCGCGCGGGCACCGCGCTGTTTCCCCTTCAAACTTTTTTTTTCTTGGAAAATGTGAGTAACGATTGTGACCGCAAATCGAGTTGTTATTCCTTCATTCTGCATAAATCGAAAAATAAACATTGTGAGACGCCAATTCTGTTTTATGCTTTCTTTTGTTTGCACTTTTTCCTTCTGCCGGTTGTTTCGGTTCAACTAGAAATGAGTTACGTGGTCTATTTATTGATGGTTTATTGTGCCAATATCTAGGGCAATAACATATTTTGTTTCAACACTGAAAGATTTACACAAGTCATAACAGTTAATTCAAAAGATGAAAAGATGCAACTTCAGTAATATTTGGGCCACCATCATAAACAAAAATCATAATGAACTTCCATTTCTCATTTCAAACTCATTATTTTGCTTATGAAACTTGGTCGTTACAGGTAATTTACAAACTTACTTGATAAAGTTGTTTGATTAATGTCCACCTTTTTAGAGTAAGTAGGAGGACTTTGTGCTATCAATTAATTATGATGTTTCCTTAGATTTTCAAATGAATTGTTATCATCATTTAAAATCTAAATAAAATAAAAAATCAACGTAAGAGATTTTACGGTTTTTTAAATGAATTATGTATTAGAAACGGTTTTAAAACATAACATTTTAAGGGATTAAAAAACAGGGAATCCTAGATAAAACCGAGGAAAGTAATGCAGCATAGATAACTTGATAAAACAAGCAGCATCATTTATCTGCGAATTAAGTCGCATTATAGTCCAGCCAAACAATTAGTCGCTTAATGAAATTAGATAGAGTTCGCCAATCAGTTGGTCGTTGGCGACTCTTTTTATACGAATTAGCAGCGTACATCAATCTTAATTGCCGCAAAATTTTTCAGGATCTTAATTATATTTTTTCCAGTCTGAAACTGGGAGCTATCAGTCAATTACGCCATACTTTTTTGACGTTTTGTCGATTTTAACTTAGCCCCGTGAAAGGCAACTAATATTGATGAATCATGTAACGTGCGGCCTTCACGGCCTTTCTAAATCCAACTCAAATTTTCAGATTTATTTTAAGCTTCTGAAAATGGACCATAATAGCACCAACACGTTATTTTGAAACAGAGAAAGGCGACCAACCGGACCACACAACAGTAATTACGCCTGGAATACGCTCTACAAAGTAATATCTACTAGCACAAATTCTGCTCACGGCTACAAATCAAACGAATAAACAGCCAAAAATTTTCCACCAGACGTAACACATTCGACAGGCGTGATTCAGGCCCAAACTGTGCACAGAATGGACACGCCACTCTGTAATCTGTCCCGGCAAACCGTGCACTGCATAAATTAGCTGTAGTTAAAAGCTCCCTTTTAATGGGAAGACCAGATGAATGGGCAGCGTTGGCCGACGCTAGCGCTTTTCCCGAATTTCGCCCCGAAATCGTAGGAGAGTAATAGTAGATAGAACAAACTGGTTGTGCCAACCGCAAGCATTTAAAATTGCGCTTCGCATCGACGCGTCCGCTGTAATCGACGGTTTGAACTGAATTGAATCTGTTCTGAAGAACCTACGTTTGAACTTTAACGTCAATTGGTGTAATCGAGTGAAACGAAAAGCGCATCCATGAAAACACGCGCCCTACGTTTTGACGTCTGTAAATATCTCTAAAGGTTTTTTTATTTTTATTTTTGACGTTGGGATTTTTAAACGGTTGTTTTTACATTTTAAGCACGTACATACATAGACAATCTAATAATTATTAGATATCGCAAAACAGACAGCTATTATATTTCTAACACGTAATTTAACGTACAGCAAATTCAACATAATTAATAAATATCTAGTAGGTATTCCAGTGAAAACCAAAACAATATTTTTTTTATTAAATAAAATTATTCATGAACACACTTTATCTCTGCGCCAGAACAAAAAAGTAAAGTCATCACAATCTGGCGGCGTCTGAAATATTTTTATCTCTAACAATAATTGTTTAGACGAGGCATCATAACGACGGCAACTACCGACAGATGGCGCAGTTAGGCGCACGTGCGACGAACTCCATCCCCACCACGTTATTAATGGGCTGGGACTAAACAGAAATCACTTGCGGTGCAATTGTTATTAGAGACGCACGTGCCTTATTGTTTGTCATTGTCCACATCTGGATAATTTGCGATTTATCGCTGACGTTTTTTTTTAAGCAATGTATTTTCTCTTTATCCTTTTATTTGTCCTTTTGTTAGACGAATATAAACTTTATCAGTTTTTATCTTTTGAAGTAAAAGCTTAAGTTTAGTGTCGCGCATTGTTCAAAACTACGATCAAATAGTTTGCTGAACTCGATCTTAAACATAAGCACGAAACTACTTTAATGTAGCATTCAAACTATACATGCAATAACCGTTGAAAATTTTACAAACAATAAAAATAGTTATTATCATATTTATATTGCCAACGTTAATGTTTATACCCAATGATAAAAGGCGAACATTTATAACTCTCAAGGCAGCCTTAAACTTTTAAAGCCTCCAAGAAATTCACATGATTTTCATATACATGTTCACAGCAGTCGTTTTCTTAGCACTTATCGTTTGTTCACCTCTAAAGCACGAATATGCGGTACGCATACTGATTCTACTGAGACACGTAAATCTCTGTGTAATTCCTGTGTAAAATGTTTTCGTAAAATCCTGTATATCGATACCTTTAGGCTCAAAGGGCGTATCCACCAAAACACGACTTTTCAGGAGAGCCATTAAACAGAAAAACAAAACAGTTTTCCGACATAACTTTTTTGTGCTTATAGCTATAAAAAAAAAGCAAAAGACAAAAGTTGTTAGAATTTGGAAATAAAAAACATCGTAGAATAATATTTAAAGTAAATCTAACAAGTAAAAAAATAGACTTCGAATACACCCTAAAAAATAAATAAAGGTGTCGGTTACGCCAAAAAAATAAGCTCCTGTACAAACAGCTAAGGGTGTAATAGCAACTCATACGACATTAACTAACCATTTATGATGTAAGTTACAATCTCTTTGTATTCTACTATCTAACAAATGATGTAAGCTGCAAACCTTTTGTCCAATATGTGGTGTAAGTGACGGTGGTGGCATTTCTTATCAATGATTTCTCATTATAAGCTCAGGTAAATAAGTTGAATTTTGCCGATCAGGTTCTTTGCTTTATATTTTAGTGCTACACCTACTCATAATAACAGGGCAGTCCAAAAATAGCATTAAAAAATAAATGAATTAATATTGTATCAAAAATGTTTAATCACAGCAATAATTGTAATAGAATATGTCATCTTAAAAACAATAATTGTGCAATAATAATAGTCGTCTTAATTACTATCTAATTAATAATAATATAAAAATGTATTACACTTATTATCACTTATGCAAGTAGGAATCTAATATGCATTTAACGTAATTTGAATGCAATGAGACAAGTTTCTTCTCTTCTCTAATATTTATAATACTTGAAAGCAAAACAAAACACAGCTTCTAATAAAGCAAATTAATTATATGTTTATGTTGTTAATGTAAGTACAAAATTACTAAGAAATATTGTGGTAGACAATAGTAAACAATATACCTTACATTACAGAGTTATACCTTGGGCTTTTAAAATTACACAACCGAGAAATTTGCCAAATTAACAATGTAATAATTATGATAAAAAAAAACGTAAAAAAGAGTTGACTGTAACGAGCAAGCATAAGCATCCCGAACGACAAGGATTTAAACAAGACTTGATCTTCCTCTGTATCTTCGTCTTCGTCATCTGTTTCAGGTAATGTATCGGGTACATCATCAGTAGAACGGAGCCGACGATACTCTTCATGAAAGGTCTTGGGAATTGTTCCATTGTCACAAAGTCTCATGAGGTCTTTATATTTCGCTACTGATATCGGTAGTTTGGCGTTATACAAAGGCTTTACAATGTAGTTTTCGTGTTCGGATATATCGCTTACAACATTTTCATCTGTACTATTTTCAATGGTCTTATTTTTACTATTCCTTGTTTTCGTGTACTCTCCTTTACCTTTTCCTTTTCTCATAACTTTGCTAATTACTTTCTGTTGTGTCTTTTCAAATAATTTTATTTGTTCTTCTGCCGCACTCTCTTTCATGGAATATTTTAGTTGAACTTTATTTGGATTCTTTTTGAAAGTAGCTGTTCCTATTGCTTTGAAGGAAATATTTTTTAACGTACAAGGCGTAAGTGTTTGGTTAGCCATATCTCCTAAATCTAAGAAATCTGAATATGCTATGACGTTGACATGGCTCAGGGTCTCGGTCTTTTCCGGGCTGCTACGAAAAAGGTGGCCCATTGTGATGGACTCCAAAATAATTATTCTGTTCACTTCTCTTTCGATGACAGCATGGACCGAATTTACGGGCATATAGGTGTGACCGGGGAGTAAAAAGTTGATCTGTATAACTTCTAGATTTATAGAAGTCTTTAAAAAGTGATTAAAGACTGCCAACACTGTTTTGTTTTTGTTTTGGCCACTGCATGAGTCGCAGTACAATAAAAGAATCTTCACACCTCTTCTATCTACTTCAACAAGATATTTGATTAGGCAGCTAGCAATCTCATTGCTACCACGTTTGCCATCACACTCACCCCAGGTGAAGCAAAAAGCATCTTGTGTGTTACTCTCGTAAAGAGTAAAATTGTACACAGAATATTTTCGTGAATAGTATAACAACATGCTTTCTCCATGGGGAGTGTTCAAAACCTTTTGTAAGTCAAAAGAAGCAGTAATGGTATCATCAGTAAGTGGCTTAAGGTTCTGGTGAAATATAAATCTTCTATAAGTGCCATTCTTTTCTTCAAGATGCGCTTTTAATAGCTCTGCGTCTTGAGGATTATTCTTTTCCTTATTGTTTTCGTATTTTGTGCACAAAACGCACTTATCTTTTTTAGGCGTATGCACGCTTATAATATTATACCCTTGAAATATCTGCCTAAATATAGCCTCACTCACCATTTCATGGCTATCTTTTTTACAGTTTTCTAAATAAATGCGATAAATATGCGCAGTGTTCTTAAACTCTTGAGGCAAATACATTCTATTGCTTCTTTTTCGACTGTAATGAGATGGAAGTACAGGCAATTGCTCTATAAATTTTGTAACAAAATTTTTAGCAGCTTCTGTATATCTAGCTGTGACATTTGGTTTTCTCATGTCTTTTTTAGCCATGTCTTCTTGAGCGTTCTTAATTGTAAGTATTTTTGGCTGATGTTCAGAGTGGCAAGTAAAAACTCACAGAACAATCACGTCGCACGCTTTTGCCTTGGAAGACAGTAAGATAAACGATATTTTACTTTATTACGTAGATGATTTAGGGCCGAACAATAGCATAAAACTTTAAGTTTATAGTACAAGACGCTTTCGTAAAAAAATATAATAATCGGACGTATAAGTCAAATTGTTAATAGTTAAAAAGCATCTGGAAGAGTAACCACCGACCTCTACAAAACCTTGGGATGAATGCTTCGTCAAAAGTATTTTAATAGGGCGTATAAGCCAAATTGTAAATATTTTAGTAAATTTTGGGGCGTAACCACCAAACTTGATAAGATCTCGGGTTGTATAAGACAAGTATGAACAAAATTCTAAAACAGCTAGAGGCGTAAACGCCAAAAGAGTCAGATCACAGGATATATTTCCAAGTTTATAATTTTGTTTACCTGTTACGACGTTTGCGGAAATGAAAAATGAAATATTTATCGTTTACGGCCTAAATTTAAAGAAAATCAACGTTTAGCAATCCAAATATTGTGGCTGTATTCACCACTTTTTTGCGAATATCGAAATTTTAAATATACCAATCGAAAGAGGACGAAAAGCTAAGTATGACTGCATTAAAAGCCCATTTTGGCCAAAATGGCGGTTACGCCCTTTGAGCCTAAAGGTATCGATATTTTACCCTTCACATGTTTTTAATAAACATCTTCGGTGAAACACGAAGGTGATTCCGGAATACAATAGGATGGTTTCAAGAAATTATTTTTATCGGAGAGAGACTTTGATTACAGGAATCAAAATTCAATGTGACAAAGACGACTATATTAATTATTGGTAATTAAATGTAAAGCAAAACTGTCCCATTAATAGTATTGAATTTGTTAAATTGTAGGTATAGAAGATGATCTCTTTGGTTTAATTTACCCGGAAAGCCAATTGCCTACTGATGTTGATTGTTTTATCTCCTTCGGTACGCACTTACTATTAATTCGGGAGGTATGTTTTATTTTTAGTTTATTATAATATCAAAACCACATAACTAAAATATTTTCAAATAAATACATTACATTTAAAACCATTGAAATGTTGTAGTGTGTTTAGCGTTAAGCATCAATTACATTCTTCGCAAAAGTTCAATTGCGACTGCAAAAAACCGCTTTCCAACACGTAGATACTGTTTAAAACAGTCATTCATCCCCATATAACAGCGTGGTACGGCAATCATTACTAGGTAGCGTTAACATTTACGAGAAAGTGAACCCAATTGAGATCGAAATAAGGACTATAATAATGATCAGGTGTATGCTAATGAAGTCCTTCGAATGACGAGCTGAAGCCGCCATTAGGTATTGACGACAAACATTCGGGAGCAGACGTGCGTTTTTTAGTCGCAGTGCGTGTTTATTGGAATGAAGTTCTTTAACGCTGCTCGCGGTAGGAGTTGACTGGCAGAAATCGTCACGTAAGGAAAAAGCGTTATGTTCCATGCGACTAGCTCTCTACACGTTTATAATTCAGAGCCATCTAGTATACGGTTTTAGAAGCTTTCTTAAAGCTTCTAATTTTATGAGAGCTTCTTAAAACTTATACTAGATGGCTCTGTATTAAAAACGCATCTGTAAGTGTGTAAAACAGGCTATGCGAGCTAGCTAAAAGAAACTTCTAAAAGAAGTCAGTTTCAACTTTTGAGGAGTGGATAGAGAGGCGCCACGGCGTCCTCACCTTCCACCTGACGCAGGTCCTCACCGGACACGGCAGCTTCGGGAGGTTCCTGTGTTGGATAAGGCGAAAGGAAACGCCCGGGTGTCACCACTGTGTGGATCGCCCGGAGGACACGGTGAAGCATACGGTGGAGGTCTGCCCGGCTTGGGCAGAGCACCGCCGTGTCCTCGTGGAGGCGATCGGTGGCAGAGATCTCTCGCGTCCGGCCATTGCTCACCATCCGCAAGCCCGCGCCTACGGTGCCCGGAAATCCGCCCGGGATTCCCGACGCCCAGGGCGTCTCCTGCGGCGGCTAGGGGCGACAGGGCGCGAAACATGCCTTTCCCTCAACCGTCCCGCCTCCTCCTTCGCGAGCATTACTGCTTCGCAGAAGGAGGTGACGGCTGCCCATGCCCTTTCGCTCCGTACCATGGCCTGAACCAGGGCCGGACGCGAGAGATCTCTGCCGCCGATTGCCTCCACGAGGACACGGCGGTGCTCTGCCCAAGCTGGATAGACCTCCACCATATGCTTCACCGTGTCCTCCGGGCGATCCACATAGTGGTGACACCCGGGCGTTTCCTCCCGCCTTATCCGACACAGGAACCTCCCGAAGCTGCCATGTCCGGTGAGGACCTGCGTCAGGCGGAAGGTGAGGACGCCGTGGCGCCTCTCTAGCCACTCCTCAAAAAGAATGCACACTTGCGCTATAAGCGATTACGAAAAAGAGAGGGGATCTTCGTGGATGGCACTATCTGTATTATTTTTTGAAGGTCTTGCAAATGAAAGGTTCAGATTTCTGACGTCAAAAATCAAATTCATTTAATAACGCAACCTAATTAATCTAAAATGGTTCACTATACAATCAAGCGAAAACTATCACAACTTTGCTGTTAAATTCTTTAAAGCACGACTATAAATTTAGAAATTCAGTACTGTAGTTAAACAGTTGTTTCACCTTCTATTTGAAAAGCCAGGCCCGGCTACACTCAGTGCCATAAATGCAATACATTGCTTCATTTGCATGCCACAAGTCCCGGACGATGCCAACAGAACTATTGCGCACGATTCAACCATAATTCAACACAGTCTTTGTCTTTTGTATTCCTCGAAACATACCACGTTTATAATATTATTTTGAACAAAAAAAGAAAGTCTTGTAAAAAGGAATATTTTCTCTCTAAAAACTAACAGGGTTTTCTTCGTGAATAGTTAAGTTTCATTATAAGAATTGTGACTTGTTATGTTGTAGGTATCTAAAATCTACTCATTAAAAAAGTGGTTACGTTTTAAAGCTCGTTGGTCTGGTGGTAGTAAGAGTTACTGCTGAGCATGAGGTCCTGGGTTCGATTCCCGGGTCGGGCAAGTGTTATGTTCCATCTCGCATTTCTGAGCAGCCCCGGAGTCTGGACTTATGCCCGGTCGATGGCAATAGGCTCGCCTCCTATTACATGGGACTTAAACATAACTCGCAAAATGCGGGTGTGCTATAGGTACACCCACATTTCGCGTTGCGCGCCATTTCTTCTTCCCAGTTAAAGCACTGGGAAGTGGTGAAGAGTGGGCGTTTTAGGGGACTGTCGTAATTTTGATGTTCGAAAAGTGCTGATTCTCAGCCTAGTTTGAATAAATGACTTTTGATTTTGATTTTTGAATTTGTACACCTCTGCCTAACCGTTCAGGAAATACAGGCGTGATGTTGTGTTTTAAACCTCTATTGATTCTAGAATGTCGTTTGACAAAAAATCTACGATTGCCAAACCAATTTTCCGAGTAAAGCTTAATTATATTATTATTATTTTTCATTTTACTACAAGCAAAATGCAAAATAATAGCCCAATATTCTGTCAACTATATTTGGATAAACTGTGAACGTAATCGTTTATGCAAAAACACGATCTTTAAATAAACCAAACTGCGTTTAATATGAAAATTGCACACATTAATTTAAATCAGAACTGTTACAAAATATTATTTCGATTAACCTTTGACAAATAAATAAAATGAGCTTGTATTATTATTTATTCATAAAATAGTGTACACAGATTATAAAGCTTACTCATGATAAAATTGGAAACTGTTTAGTATTTATTTGTTATGCTAATAAATTGTTTTCTGACAATATTAAATTATTAATATGGAAACAAAAGTTGAGTCAAAATCGTATAATTTAATTAGTGTTGTATAGACTCATATACTCATATACTGTATAGTTTGTGGTAGCGGAAAAAAATATGTGTTAATTTTGAACATATTTCCCAGATTTTGGTTGTTACCAAAACACGTTTTGAAATAAAAAACTCGATACAAACTAACGTTAAACTAACCTCTTACCTTGAGTTCTAATCCAAAATATCTGTATTAAATATCAACATACGTTACGTATTTAATTAATAACAAGAACGTCTTATTTAAAAGCAGAACTTGTTTGTTTTTTATTTTTGATTAGTCAACTCAATTTTGAGTAAATAAATAATTGCTTTATATTTTGCAATAAATTACAAGCGTTGAGTCATCGCGCTTCTCTTTCTTTTCTATGCAATCTGACAGTGACCGCGGTTTAGGTGATGTTAGCGTCTTAAGTGTCAGTTACATTCTTCGCAAAAGTTCAATTGCGACTGCAAAAAACCGCGCGCAATTCTGGTCTTACTTGTGCTATTGTGTGCGTATAAAGCATAAAGCATCGCAACACATTGAAGAAATCGTCCTGTATCACTTTAGTACTTACATTTTGTATGAACAATCTTACACTACGCAACGCACTGGCGTGGCGGATCGCTCGCCAGGCGTATCGTTGCGGTTACTGTTTTGCGTTGCGATGCTGCCCTCCTGATTGTGCAAAATGTACGAAAGTGATCTAGGAGAAATTTTCCAATGCGTTGCGTTGCGGCGTGGCCCGCCTAAATGCACGCGAGCCTCATTGCACTGAAATGGAAACAGTTCAGATTCAAATTCGAATGAATCTGTCTGAAACAATTACCGCGGTTCAGCTCGCCGTGGCTCCAAATGTGCTTTGGCGCATTTTTGCGTACGATGCGGTGCGGCCCACCGCGGCTATAATAAGCGCTTAGCAAGAGGTACGCCTCTTGCTAAGCGCTTATTATAGCCGCGGTGGGCTATATATATAAAGCTGAACCCGCGGTGGTACCCGCGCGGGTACCACCGCGGCAAATAGATGTATTTGCCACGGTCGCGGTGGTACGTACCTCTTTAAGAATGTTGGTGGTAAGAATGATTTACTTATGTCCTGTGGGAATTAATAACACAAAATTATAGAAAAATTTGTTTGGGTCGAGGTCAACGGATAGGTATGGTGAAGAGGACTATAGTGTAGTGTCTAGTATAACTAGTGACCCGCCCCTGCTTCGCACGGCTTTTATGACTTGGCAAAACATCGAGATTTAACATTACATTACGCTTGTATTCCCCGAATGGTTGGACAGAGGTGTACCTATATTGCACTCATATTTCGCCAAATATGTTTAAGTTCTATGTAACAGGGAAGAGCCTATTGCCATCAACCGGACACTAATCCAGACTCCGCGCTGCTACTGATACATTTCAGATGGACAACACAATAACACTTTGCCCGTACTAAATTTTGGTTGGGAAATTATCAAATAACTTCTCCCGCTCTGTGCGGAGCGGGAGGGCGTGTCAGACTCTTACTGACCAAAACCCACCCGTGCTCCTTCCGTTGTTTGAGTGTTGCCAGAGCCGGTATCACTTAGCCCGACCTTTTTTTATCAAATAACTTTTTTTTATCAAATAACTAACTATCAAATAACTTTATCAAATAACTAACGGCGGAGCCGGAGGGTTCCCGCTCCGCCCAGAGCGGTAGAAGTTATTTGATGATTTCCCATCCAAAAAAAAAAAGGTCGGGCTAAGTGATACCGGCTGTCAGACTCTTACTTACGAGTACTAAAACCTACCCGTATTCCTTCCTGTTGCCTGTGTTGCGGGAGCCTCGGTGACCCATTAGTACCTTCCCGCGACCCCGGCAGGTATCACTTTGCCCGACCTGGGAATCGAACCCAGAACCTCATGCTCAGCAGTAGCGCTGCAGTAGCGTCGACTACTAAACCAAGGATTAAAGATTTCTTAATATATACCTATATATATAATATATATCATCATCTGCCTAGCCTTTTCCCAACTATGTTGGGGTCGGCGTCCAGTCTTACCGGATACAGCTGAATACCAGTATTTTACATGGAGCGACTGCCTATCTGACATCCACAACCCAGTTACTGGGTAACATGATACCCCTTGGTAAGACTGGTTGTCAGACTTTCGAGCTTCTGACGACCCGTAACGACTTTCAAAGATCTACAAATGACAGCCGGAACCAATGGCTTAACGTGCTTTCCGAGGAATGAAGGGGTCTTGGCATGTAAAGATGGTCATCCATCCACGGACTAACCGCGGCAAGCGTAGCTTAACCTGATCGATCGACCCGTGCGGCTGTTATTACTTAGCCACAAGCCCCTCTTATATAATATATATGTATATAGGGTCAAATTAAATTAGCTAGCGTTACTCCGCAGACGTGATGAGTATCGATATCTAATAATGATAAAACAAAAAAAAATAATTTAAAGATATTTTTTGTGTGGTCATTTTTTTTTTTTGGGTTGGAAATCATAACATAACTTCTCCCGCTCTGGGCGGATCGGAAGTGTGTGTCATTCTCTTACTGACTAAAACCCACCCGTATTCCTTACTGGTGCCTGTGTTGCCAATTTGTGGGGTAATGGACCGCAGTTTATGAAGTCACTTGAAATATCAGCTTTTTGTGTAAACTTCACAGATGTGATGGTATTGATATCTAAACACAATAAAAGAAATCTCAACTCATACTTCAAGTAAGAACAATACCAGCAGTCGTTGACCCCCAAAAAATTAAACAAATCTTTAAAATTTAAATGTTATCGTAATTAATTAACGGTACCCATCACGTCTGCAGAGTTCTGTTTGGTAATTCATTTGACCTTGTATATACAAGGTGTCGTTTTGCATCCTCGTGAAATATCAGGAGGCTGCTATGAAAGACATATAATAAATACATACTTGTTTTTTTTGTTATTTAAGTTTGACAGTATTTAAGAATACACCACTTTCACATAACATAATCACCCCGTTGCGTATGCGGTAGTGTGTGTCTTAAAGGGCAGATACAGTGCGGTATCACACGGGCCGCGTTTTATAATGCGTGTCCCACACATTCGGATTTTCGAAATTTAAAAAAAAAACAGATCTTATTTTATTATTGATTCGTGTCGAGGATCATTAGCATAGTTACCTCCTCGAATTTGACAAGGATGCAAAACGACACCTTGTAAGTAATATTTTAATGGACCTATTATACTCGTACACACAAACGTTCCGGAATAAATTCTCTAAACCATGCTCAAAACCGCATGAAAATCCGTTTCGGAGTTCCAAAGAACAACGCGGTCACAAAGACAGACACGAAAAGCTACTTTCATTTATAATCCTAACTAATACATATTATAAATGCGAAAGTAAGTTTGTTTCTTTGTTTGTTACCTTTTCACGCCTGAACCACTGAACCGATCATCCTGAAATTTTGCATATACGTTGTCAGGTGTACAGAAAAGGACATAGGATACCTGTCATCCCGAAAAATAATACTGTTCCCGAGGAAAACAACAATAACGTTCTTATGATATAGATGGCGCCACGTGTCGTTCGAATCATGATTGAATTATATTATTATAGAAACATTAGTAGTGTGGTAAGAGTTCTTTTTATTATTATTTAAGTACCTAATACATTTGGTGAGTCTAGAATGTTGATAGACCGGTTTTTCAACCCGAGTTGATTGTCAAATTCTAAATTAACGTGAGCGAAGTCGCAGGCCGAACT
The DNA here is from genome assembly GCA_905333075.3 of Atethmia centrago. Classification (NCBI taxonomy): domain Eukaryota; kingdom Metazoa; phylum Arthropoda; class Insecta; order Lepidoptera; family Noctuidae; genus Atethmia; species Atethmia centrago. The sequence goes on along the minus strand of HG995373.1, from coordinate 20,181,134 downwards.
GGACAGGTCCACTCAAATCTGTATGGTTCTTTCCTCAAAATACTATCTCAGACACTAATTTACATGGTCCTCAAATGATCTGACCAAGAAGACTCATTGACATTGATGATTTTTTTATATATACAATGACATATTTACTTTTTGAAGTATTTTTTTTTTTTAATTATTGTGAATGTGAAGCCTATGTGGGTTATTGTTTTTATTTTTTCTCTCAGTTAGTTTTAATCTTGGTCTGGCAGTTTGAGTCATTTAAGCGGCCTACGCAAATATCGTTTCTTTGGGATTGTTCGTCGAATCGTTGAGCACCTTAAGTTCTGAGTTGAGCTGCACGATTACTGACAAATGCGTGCACTGAATGGATAGGTCCACTCAATCTGTGTAGTTCTTTCCTCAAAATACCATTTCAGACACCAATCTACATGGTCTTCACATGATCTGACCAAGATCATGTCTGGACTTTAAAAGAGACTATGACCTCTGAGTTTGTTTCGGCCTTTCTTCTCAGAGTAGTCAGATAGGAAACGCCGAGCTCATCTAGTTTTTTTTTTTCTAAATATGATTGACGTGTAAAAGTGTTTGTACAAACCTACTTACAGAAAATAAAATCATTTCATCATCATGATCATTTCATTTCAGGCAAAAGCTAGTATGGAATAGATAATGTCTACCTGCATTATATAACGATAAATTCCCAACATTGCACCCGTTTAATACCACGCGGAACAGATTTAATAAAGATATTATCCAAATCCTCCATCAATCGCCGGATACTATGCTAACTCAGTAGTGCCAGTTTAGTCATACTTGCATAGACATACACACATCATCACACACATTTACAGCACCTACACCGCACAGATACACGCACGCACACACTTTAAATACTAATAATTATGTCACTCTCGGTATTTCTTATTTTCTTGTGTAGTTCGTAATTGGCGTAATGTTTAGATTATCAATAAGATTAAACATCTGTCAGCTGTGAAGCTACCTTATATTAAATAAATAAATAAATAAAAAATAAATAACAAATAGATAAAACATAAAATATTTGACTGAAAAATTGGGAGCAGTGGTGGCCCAGTGGTAACGGCCCCGACTTACGAGTTGTATATCGTGGGTTCGAACACAAGCAGGCACATTTCTTTGTGTAAACAATTTCATCACCACTGCTTTCAAAACGGTGAAGGAAAACATCGTGAGGAAGCCGGCACGACCTAGAACCAAAAATTCGAAGACATGTGACATCTACCAACCCGCACTGGGACCGCGTGGTAGATTAGAGCCACCGCCCTTTCGATGAGAGGAGGCCTGTATCCCAGCAGTGGGAACATTAAAGGCTGATTATGCAGAAAAAAATATTTCTAGTTTACGAATTAAACCAACAGCCAGCTAGAAAAATATTGCTAATAACCTTTATTCATTTATTAAAACTCTTCGCACAAAATAAGGTACAAAGGCGGACTTAACGCCTTACGCATTCTCTACCAGTCAACCAAGTGTGGTAAAGAGATAAAATGGCAGGTGCTCTGAGAGGAAATAATAATAAATCTTAAATCTAATCTATTATTATTATTTATCTTTAATCTTTCCTCTTCCCATATGGGTAATCTTCTTCACCGTTCCCAAATCAGCATAGTAATTAGTACATACTACCGTAGCAAGCGAAGGCTTCTCGTAAAACGTACGATAGTAATCCTTCCTTACTTTTACGATTCCGAGAAAAACCAGCTGACACTATGTTTTTATTTACAAAATAAGCATCAAAACCGTATACGCAACGAACGCGAAGGAAAAGAATATACAATATACGAGTATTCTGCCACCTACGGTGTTTACCTCGTCCCTAGGCGCCCAAGAAAGGAAAATATTATTTTATTTTACCTGTTTTTGTTTGTAGTATCTGCTTTATTATTTAAATTTACGTAAACGAATACCTACGTGTGGCGACACTACAGGTTGCGGATAGCATTAAAATAATAATATGAAAGCTTTTGATTTTAAAACCACTAGGTATGTAGGTATGTAACATTTTTGCTTTGTCATTCTGGTAGCAAACATTATTATCATTAATGGATTGTTTCGAATTGCACACGTCTCTGTATCGATTATGTAACAACTTCTCTGCCGTTACAAAAAATATAACCACCGGTTTCTGAATGGTTTCAAACGGATCGTGATGCCAAATTTCATGTGAAATTATATAACAATACTTTTCAAAGTAAGTAAAAGCTAAGGTACGATTGAACAACTATATAATCAAATACTTGATCACTTGATCAGGCTTTTAGTAAGTATAAATGGATAAAATTACCAAAAAGGACAAGCACCAATCGCGTCGCCGAACTAGGTTACCAAAAATGCACACAAAGCAATTTCTAAACTGCACTCATTATTCAACAAGAGAACTGTTCAAAGAAATATGGCGAATAACAAATTAACACAAATCCGAATGGTTTTCGGAGAAAGGTTTACAGCACAAACCGTGTGACGTACTTAATTTATTATTGCACAACGGAGCCAACAAAACCGCAGAAAGAGTTATTCCAGCTATAAATAAAAGAAAAACTTTTGTTTATTGTTCCGCGATGCATTTGTTTAATATTAATTTATTTAAATGAGTTATCGTTCAAAACTACTGATCGTTTATTGCTTCCAACATTGATCGGTTCCAGTTTTGGAAACTAACTGGATTTCAACGGGTCATCATCTGCCTAGCCTTTTCCCAACTACGTTGGGGTCAGCTTCCAGTCTAACCGGATGCAGCTGAATACCAGTATTTTACATGGAGCGGCTGCCTATCTGACCTCCACAACACAGTTACTGGGTAACACGATACCCCTTGGTAAGACTGGTTGTCAGACTTTCGTGCTTCTGACTACCCGTAACGACTGTAAAGATCTACAAATAACAGCCGGGACCAACGGCTTAACGTGCTTTCCGCGGCACGGAGGGGTCTTGGTATGTAAAAATGGTAAAAATGGTAAAAACGGACCAACCGCGGCAAGCGTAGCTTAACCTGATCGATCGATCCGTGCGGCTGTTATTACTTAGCCACAAGCCCCACGCGGATTTCAACGGGTATCGTATTTATTTCTAACTATTTATAGCTTTTAAAATTTACTGCAAAACGCACATTTCCTAGTTTCAAACTGAATAACATAATAAATTCAACGTATTCTGAAAGCAATCGCTTTTCAAATAAAGCTTACTTATTCCGACAGCTCAAGCTATCTAACACAAGTTAATATGATAATAGGTATAAACCGTATGATCTAAAGCTTAGAACGCGAAGGCTCTGTTCGGAATGTTGACGTTTAATCTCCTCTCAGAATAACGTGGTAGGGAATGCACGCGGCCATTTCTCCACGGGAAATAAATACGAGCGGTGGAAAGAGCTCACTTTGTACAAATTGCAATAGTATACGTACCTCTTTACCCGAGACTCGCCTCTTCACCAGTGATAAAGAACTCAAGACTACACTCTTGAATTGTACTTCAAAAAGTTCCAAATTCCGAGATAATTGTGTCTAATTGCATTAGTTGAGGAAGTTTCCTGTGACTCTGCTTGGAATCGTGTGGCCAAACGTCCGGCTCAAGGCAGGAAGCTTCCAAATTTTATGCAACATCTCCGTTGCTCGGATTCTATTAGAAATTCAATGTCTTACTCTTTATTGAAATCGTGAGTCGCATTTTAAATTGTGAATTTTGGGTCAGGGAGCTGATGGACTACGAAATATCTTGATAAATAGGTACATATTTCAACTCCTTTCATGTTTCAGAGCTTCGACGAAATATTTTCGAAATTGTTCCTAAAATTGGGAGCTACGATCCTTGTTGAAAGTGAACAAGCTACTACAAGTACTAAATTCGGATTACAAAATGCAAACTAGACGAGGATTTTTTACACGTTTAGTGGGTAAACGTGGTTTTGAGGTTCCTATAGAGATACAAATATCTTGTTACAAACAAACTAGTTATTGTTCAACTCTTGGTAACGCAGGCCTTATTTTAGAGGAAATTCTAGAATATTTTTTCATATTTTATCTTCACCTGTATGAAGAAGTTCCCTAAAAATCAAGAATGCTAAAATATACGAAAATAATCTCGTTATTTCACCTCTACCTAAGTGTCTCGTTTTGAGCGACAAAATGTTGGCCACGATACTTCGCTGGCCAGGAGCGGCAGTCCGAGATCGAGGTCTTAAATTGTAAAGATTAAGAGCACTAGAACAGTTTAAAGTTACTGGAGCGTCAATTGTTTGTCATTGCCGGACAAAGAAGCATCATAACCATGGTTGATAACATTTTATTGTTTGATATCCATTGTATAATTATGGTTCCAGCTTATTATTGTGTTGACGGTTTTTAGAATAATAGGAAATAAATTCAAGAAAAAATATTTCAAGGAAATCTTTATTTCATTTCTTGAATTTTCTGATTACCTTTGGACTTGTATGAAGCCGTTTTCATATAATAATAATAATAATAAAAATGTTTATTTTTCTTCCACAAATAACACCTATTAGCTAAAACTTACAAATGGAAAAAATATTATTATGATGTAGGACGATGTTCATTTGTTCCAAACTGGTGCCTAAACTAAGGGACTAACACCAGGGATTCCCCCTACAAGCAAAAATACCATCAAAAACATTGTTATAGACAATGTTTAGCGAAAGGTACATTTCTATGTTACTCGTAAAAGGGCAAACTATTTGTTAAAGAGAAGAAAAGTAAAAATAATAATAATAATAAAATCTTAAATTTGTATGAAGAATAGTGGAGTTCACGGTGCATATGGATGTGGGTGATGATGTGATGTGTTGAGAGTGTTGAGAGGGTATGTGAGTGGGTTCATGGCCAACTAGACGAATAGTTCCTATTACGTTTTTACGACTAGTAGCTCTTCTGTTTTTGTGTAGTTCAATTTTAGTAGCCAGTTAGTCAATATAAGTTTACATTTAGATTTATTGTAATTAAAAATACCTAATTCTTTATTTAACTTATTGTAGAGTTCAGGTCCACGGAAAGTATAAAATTTTTGAGCAAAACCTGTTTTAGATTTGATGGTTTTTTTTTTTTTTTGTTTTTTTTTTTTTGAGGGTGGGAAATCATCAAATAACTTCTCCCGCTCTGGGCGGAGCGGGAGGGTGTGTCAGACTCTTACTGACTAAAACCCACCCGTATTCCTTCCTGTTGCCTGTGTTGCGGGGGCCTCGGTGACCCATAAGTACCTTCCCGCGACCCCGGCAGGCATCGGCCCTAGTGGACCCCTACTTTGTGCTGACGACATCTCTTTGAGGCGCGCGTGGAATACGACGCGCCGTCGACCCGGGCCTGGTCCTTACCGGACGGTGAGCTACCCATTGCTCACCGTCCGCAAGCCCGCGCCTACGGTGGCCGGAAATCCGCCCGGGATTCCCGACGCCCTGGGCGTCTCCTGTGGCGGCTAGGGGCGAGAGGGCGCGAAACTTGCCTTTCCCTCAACCGTCCCGCCTCCTCCTTCGCGAGCATTACTGCTTCGCAGAAGGAGGTGACGGCTGCCCATGCCCTCTTGCTCCGTACCATGGCCTGAACCAGGGCCGGACGCGAAAGGTCTCTGCCGCCGATCGCCTCCACGAGGACACGGCGGTGCTCTGCCCAAGCCGGGCAGACTTCCACCGTATGCTCCACCGTGTCCTCCGGGCGATCCACACAGTGGTGAAGATTTGATGGTGCTACATGTTGCATACCGCCTCCTTGTTGTTAATTTAGAAAGATCGAAAGAGGATGGATTTGAATGTTGCCACAGAATAGTAAAAAGGATGTAAATTTGCCTAACAGTTAGCACCTCAGCTTCCTGATAGAGTGCGTCAGTGGGATAAAGTCGTGGTTTTGAAAGGCCAACTTTTAGAATCAACCTTTGGGCTCTTTCTAATTCCAACATTTTATTTTTACCGGCACCTCCCCAGGTTGTTACACAATATGTCAGTGTAGATTGAACAAGGGCAAAATATACCACTTTGAGCGTATCACCATTTGCTACCTGTCTAAGCTATTTAAAAATATAAGTCAATTTCCGTACTCTTTTACTTAACTTGTGAATGTGCTCATCAAAGCACAACCTTTTATCAATGGTTACACCCAAATAACGAATAATTTGTGTCGGCTGTATAGTTGAGCAGCTATATTGATTCAAAGGAGGAAATGAACACTGATGAACAAATATGGGAGGCTTATCTTGTAAGAAGGTTTCTCCGCTCCTGATTTCAAAAGGAATGTATTTTGTTTTATCTGCGTTAAGAGTGACCGAGTTTGCAGCGAGCCAGTGGCAGACCGTGCTCAGACCTGATTGAGCTAAGAAATATACTTCTTCCCAAGAATCGCCCTTGATTGTAAGAGTTGTGTCATCTGCGTAAGATATTATTTTGCAGTTTTCAAGATTCAGTTGAAATAGCTCATTTATATAACATAGAAACAAAGTGGGGCCAAGAACACTTCCCTGAGGAACTCCGTGCTCGTTAGGAAGTTCATCAATCAAGTGGTCCCCGATCCTTACACGCTGCGTACGATCTGATAAATAATCAGCTAATAAGATCAGTTCATTACCCCGTATTCCCATATTATTTAATTTACGAATTAGGGTGGGGATAGAGACTGTGTCAAAAGCCTTAGCAAGATCGAGAAAGATGGTTAGGCATTTCTTTTTATCGTCTAGGTTTCTTACCACAAAATCAGAAAACGTGTGAACAGCCTCCTGTTAGACAAGACACTTGTTTAGGCACTGTTTAAAGTTTCACTTCACGGATTAGCTTTAGCACTTGCACCATTTCCTTGTTGACTTATGATAATGTTTGTCGTTTTTCACTGCAAAATATTGCCGCGTTGATTTATTGTCACTAAAAATATACGGAGCTAATGTTCGCGTGCGTGCCCTCTGGGAGTTATTGACAAAAGAACAGTCTAAATAGTAAGCTTCCTATTCAAAATTCTAGTAAATGTTTAATTTGATTAATGTTTTGCTGACCAACAAACAGGATATGCACATAAATCAATAGGTTAATTCAATTCAAATCATCGAACTTGTAATCTCGCTTCAAACCATTTGTGTCGACTTACTCACCGAAACATCTACTTACCTCCTAATTTTGCAAGCGAGTTTTGTAGGTTTGTAGCAGTTTACCTATGTTTATTTAACGAATAAAGAACATTAAACAAAATGACCAATCATTTTTAATACAAAAAACCTGCCAAGTGCGTGTCGGACCACGCACAATGAAGGGTTCCGTAGTTGGGATGAATTTATCCCAAAAACAAACTTAACATTGTAGTTGAAAAACATGTTCTCCCATACATCGATATACGTCACGGTCAATTCTGTAACTGCAAATTTAAGTTACTAGAGAAGACTATTACTAGTTAACTTGTAAAGCCTACTTAGCTGTGATAGTTTTCTTTTAAATTTCATTATATGTACTACTGCCATGATTTTTTTCACATCTCAATAAACAACCATTTAGCTAGTAGAGGGGGGAGGGCACTTGACTCTAACAAAAATTAGCACTTTAAAGCTTAATATTACGCAAAACGATCCTTGAATCGATAAATGGTGTTCACAGACCCACAATATTTTTGAACGGCATATCGTTTTAAAAAAAAAAATCTAGATTTTGTTTTTCCACATTGTCGGCGTGATTCTTATGTATAGGGGAGGGTTGGATAATACCGTGTGGTTGATAATACCGTGCTACAACGTAACTAAAAATCTACCTATAGCAAGGTATGGCTGTGTACACATCAAATGAGCGACTGAGAACCACCTCCCCGCGCGGCAATGGCCCACGGTCAGTGATACGAGCGATACTGTGTTGAGTGCTGAGAACTTTCGCGCGCATTTCTTATAATTTTTCTGTGAATGACAAATCCAGGTATGTACTTCTTTTTATAAATTATAATTTATATGCCTTTCTGCTAAATTATAATTTAGCCTACAAAAAAATCGTCATTTACAGAAAAATGACGCTAAAAAATACATTGCTACAATATATTGTAACAATGTATTTTGTAGCGTAATTTGCTGTTACTTAAAGTAGATATTAGTTTTATGGCCAAAATGTTGTTTAAAAAAAACTATTGTGATAGCAAAACAAAATGGTGTAGACTGACAATGCCGCGCTCAGGGCACGGTATTGTCAAACGGGGCGCAGTATTGTCAATTGCACATTGTATTTATTTTTTCTTTTACAGATGGCTGAAAGAACACCAAAAAGAAAAAAGGGGGCTTGTGATCACTTCAAATGCAAGCTGCTTTAGAAGCCGTAAGTAATGGGAGGAAAATAAAGGAAGTACCAAGATCATTTATGCTTCCAGTTTCTTCAGTAAGAAATAGATTAAAAAAGGAGAGTACTCTGACCCTCGACTTGGCCGAAAGGCAACATTTTCAAAAGAAAAAGAAAAGGAGTTAGCAGACCATATTATTCTGTTGGCTAAAACATTTTTTGGAATCTCACAAAAAAATCACAAAATCAAAAGACATTCAAAGAAACAACACTCCCAAATTTTGACCGCCACACCCCTAAAAACACAGCTAGAAGATAAGGAGAGAAAGAGTAGATTAAAAGAGGAAGAAAAAAAAGGTAAAGGAAAACATATTAAAGGAAAAGCTTTAGCAAAGGGAAAATCTGTGAAGAGAAGAGTGTTTATTTCTAGCAGTGAAGAAAGCAGTGATGACATTCCCCTAGCACAATTACATAATGACGACTATGAAGATAAGACACAAACAAAGAAAATGACAATACCAATGATGCATGTTCAATATTTGGCCGTAACAATGAAGTCTGGTTTCGTTGCTGCGCTTGTTCAACCTGGATCCACAAAGAAGGTAGTGGAAAAGAAACGGCAGAAAATTATATTTGCGACTTCTGTTAAGATAAATATAAGCACTATAACTAGTAATGTAAAATGGTTGTGAATTTAACATAGATTTTATGCCTAAATAAATGTTGATTTACCTATAAATCGCCTATTATTCATAACGCACGGTATTATCAAACCAGTGGCACGCTATTCTCAAACCAGTTTGATAATGCCGAGCTTTCATAAAATTTCTTTTTCTTCCTATATTTTCAAATAGGTGCTGTAAAAAGTAAATATTGTATTTAAATTTGATTGCTAGGTAGCCTGTAATAATAAAAATCCAACTTGAGTCGATCTGATCCGAATTAGTAGAACATTATAGCTATATCCTATTAAGGGCTCGGTATTATCCAACCCTCCCCTACTTATGGCAAAATACAGGTTTCTAGTACTAAACGTCTCTGAGCTACAGCGGGGACAGGCAGACAGACAGACAGACGGTCATGACGAAAGTCTATGGGTTCCTTTTTTCTACGGAACCCTAAAAATGTAGCTTTTCCCAATAAAGAGGGACAGTTTTTTTTTAACTGCTTAATCAATGGCACTCGTACTAGCGACTACGGATCTAATATTTCATCTATGTTTAAAAACTCTTACATTTATCGATGCTGGTTCGGTATTCGATTCATATTGCCAGGTAATCCTATAAACCAGCACGGAAATACTCGCTTTCAGGAACTTCATAATACTTTTATATTCTTCCGTACTATCTGCGGGTGTACCGTCCGAAATAGTTATTGATAATACTAGGGATCAAAGGATTTCTATTATTAACTGATGTTTTTGTAATATAGCCAGTATTTGTTCTGTTATGAACTTTTTTTTCGGGTTAGTTTCCAAACGTGAGGAGTATTGCTTGATAGTTGATACCTGGTAGGAATAATGGATTTTCAAACTCGTCTAACTAGGAATTAGTTAGTTGCACGAGGCCTTTTGTTAAACTATGTTAAAACATAACATTACGCCTGTTTTCCCCGAAGAGTTAAGCAAAGTTGTATCTAAAGTACCTGCACCCACATTTCACCAGATAGTTTTGTTAGTTCTAGTTCTAAAATATAATATTATGTTGTTTATGTAAATTGGGCATTCATTTCGAGTATAAACTAACATAGGTAATATTTAAACAAGTTTCAAGTTTCAGAATTTACTTATATTTTTTCATAATAGAATGGTAATTATTATGCAAACCAAACGCTGGAATTAGGATTAAGAGGGATTAACAGTTCCCTAACATTTCCCATAGTTAGAAAATCATTCAAACTTTACAATATCACAACTTTTAATATTCGATTCGAGGACATCGTCTTGGACAAAATGAAAGCTCCTCTGAGAGTAATAACTCCTTAGATTGTTTGCGATCTCAATATACATTTGCGCGATTTCAATCTTGAAATCTAGTGCATCTCCAGCTTTTGTACAGTTAGCACATCAAGTTACCACAAACTGTCAAATTTTCTCATTCGATTTTGGAATTAACCATCAACATTTTAAGGTTTAAAATCGTTTGGAGAGATTTGACAGTTTGTGGTAACTTGATGTGCCGACTGTACCTACTCGATGCAATTAGCTATTTTTGCCTTTACACATTTTGTGTTTTGCCTGTGAAATGCCCATTTTAATTTTCAGTGTCAATGAAAAACATTAAATTCATAGCTACGAGAATTTTTTATCTGACGAAAAAAGGAGGAATTTTCTTAAGTCAATGCATAAGTTTTTTTTTTCTAAAGATAACAACATCTATCTCTTTATCCATATTTAATATAAATTAAAGTCGCTTTTCGTGTCAGTCTGTATGACCGAGCTGTTCTTCTAAACTACGCTACGGATTTTTATGCGGTTTTTTGTGAATCATTTAGAGAATTTGTTCCGCAAGGATATGTTGTACGATCGAGGCGTCCTGGGGCGGACGGAGGAGTCTATCAGTCTTCTTCAGCTGACCAAAACCACCTCGTGTTCCCTCGCACACTTGCACCGGAGAAATACTACGGGGGAACTTAAGCACTCTGCAACGCGATGTATTCCACGCGCGCCTCAAAGAAATGTCGTCAGCACAAGTGTAGGGGTTCACTAGGGCCGATGCCTGCCAGGTTCGCGGGAGGTACTAAAGAGTTACCGAGGCCCCTGGAAACACAGGCACCACGGAAGGAATACGGGTGGGTTTTAGTCAGAGTCAGACACACCCTTCCGCTCCGCCCAGTGCGGGAGAAGTTATTTGAAGATTTCGTCAACGTCAGACCCATTTTTAAGTAGCACTAGAAAACCAACACGGAAGAAAAGTAACCCATTCTGTTCAGAAACCATAAGTCTTTTGCTTCCTGGCGCAGAAAATGCATCAATAGAAAGCAGTGACGAAGAACACAATACAACAGCAACAGATGAAAACGATGAATCTGATTTCGATGATTGATTTTTTGTTTTATTATATTAACTACTAATATTATTATATAAACGTTTGAAAACTATCTTAATTTATTTATTTTTAATTTCCACGTCACAAATGTCACAAAATAATATTGGCCAGGTTTTTAGTACAAATACTCCTATGTTCGGCGACGCGAGCCTGCCACGGCGGGGTCCGCTGGCCTCATCGCGTCGCTACCGGCCGCTGCCGGCCGCTGCCGGCTTCTGTCGTTCCGGTGTGAATCGGCCCTTAGCTAGTTACATATTTTTATTACTTTTTATAAACTGGTTTGTAATCTCTCATTAGTTCATTTGCGAGTTTGCCACTGGTGTTTTGATTGAAGGTTGAAAAACCCTTTAAAAAACGCAGCTGTATGAAGTCCAAGCTCACCATATTTAGCAATTACCTTCACAAGCTTAATAGTTGCATCGAATATAGCAACATACAACTTTCAGATTTAGAGGCCAGGTTCCAATAAGTTTGAAAGCTTACTTGTGGATTTCGAAAAATTGCAGTGCTACATCCAGGTGTTGTTGGACAACCTCTATGACGAGAGTAAGGAGCGTGAGCAGTTTGAGAACCAGTATTACAGGTTGGTGGCGACGGCGCGGAGTCTGCTCGGTGCTCGTCCCCTCCAGTCTTGCAGTCTTCGAGATGGTGCCGTGACGCGTGACGAGGATGTATAGGCAGGCTTCAATAATTGCGTGAGGCTGCCAAAAAATAATTTTCCGGTTTTCCAAGGTCACTACCAACACTGACTTGAATTTAGAGACGCCTATATATCACTGATATATTCATGGTCGGACATCGACAACATTAATAAGTTGCACTACCTGCGTGCTTCTCGCTGTTAGTAATCATTCATTTAGATTTTATGCTGTGGAAATGCGTTCCTTCCGAAGCATGTGTGGTATAAATGATAGGCTGAAAAATGATGTGATAAAGCAACGGTCCGCACCGTTAAAAGAAAATGTAGTGACAAAAATTGAAAAGAGTATGCTTATATGGTTTGGTCAGTTGAGAGGATGAATGAAAGGCGATTAACAAGGCAGATGTGAGAGGGGACGCCCCAGAAAGACATATTGACCTCATTGGTGATTTTATTCTGCTTACAACCGGCGTGCGTGTATGACCAGATGTATGAACGTAAACAACGAAGCAAAAGGAGTATGTAAGGAGCGTAGCAGGTGGCGTTCTATATTTTCGTATGTAGATTTTAGAGCCCAGAATTATGAGTCTGCTTGGAATTTATTGTGTAGTAGGTACAACAAAAGATTGCTCTTAAATAATCATGTACATGTTGTAATTAACGTTAAACATATGGACAGTGAGTAATGTTCCGCCAAATCTTATAGACGCCACGAATAAAAATCTTCGCGCATTTAAGACTCTAGGTCAGCCAACCCTCATAATACATATGATGGCAGAAAATCTTGACAATGTCCCACGTAGGTGTGACTGTCTGTCATGACTCCTATTTAAAAACAAAATACCTTATTATAAATTTTTATTTTAACATTGTTACACGATATTGGGCTTCTATACATTAAATCTCAATTTTATGGTCTGCCAGCTCGACATGTTCCCGTAATGAATAACAAAATATCCTATTTCTTTGGAATTCTCAAACAATTTAGAACCTTTTAGAAATACATTCCATTTATGTTTTATGGGAAACAAACTTGAGACAAATAACAACGGATAGGTCGAAAGCAATAATTCAACAAATTCTAAAGATACGACTAAAGTATTCGATTTCTAATCGCAGAGCAAGACTAGTGCCAACATCTGCTTACGATGAATTGAGCTAGGGCAAACCCAAACAGAAGATCGACGTGGCTCTCATAAACGAGACGCTCCTGGGGCCCGAAGATAGGGTTAGGTTCCCGGGTTACCTCGTTTACAGGAAGGATGAAAGGTCGGCAAACAACATCCGCTAACGTGGTCTGGCGGTTATTGTGAGGCGAAGAGTCGTACATCAGGAGCTCCTCTTGCCGTCGCTTAAATCATTTTACGCGCTGGGAGTTCAGCTGCACCTGGTCGGCGAGGACATCAGATTGGACGCCTGTTATAAGCCGCCCGTGGCACATCTGGATGTAACGGAGCTGCGGGTGCTTATAAGCACACACCAGAGGGCAGCCATCCTCGCCGGTGACTTTAATTGTAAGCACCCAGCGTGGAACAGTCAAACTAGAAATACCGAGGGGAGATGGTTCTTCGCTGACGTGGAAGCCGTCGACTATACAGTGTCCAGCCCAGAGATGCCGAACCATTACTCCGATGCAGCACGCAATCTACCGGATGTGCTGGACATCGTAGTCCATCGAGGGCTACACTACCAGATCACACAGCAAGTGATTGACGACGAGTTGTAGTCGGACCACCAACCTGTACTCGTCGTCCTATCTGGTATGCCGACCCGACTGAAGCCCATAGCGCCACGTCGGTCAACGGACTGGACTAGGTTTGAGGAAAAAAAAAAAATCAAAATGTTTATTGCAATTACATACAATTAAAACACACAATGAGTTGGAGATCACCTTTTAAGCAAGAAGATGCTTGTGGTAGGTGAACTCCGCTCTTCCACTGTCATAAATAACAGGTATGCAATTGATAAACTGAGCCAAGAATAACAAAAATAAAAATAATCTACTTTTAATAAAACAAAATAACAAAGCAAAAAGGAAATACAAAAGGAAGGAGCGCACTTGTGTGATGTGATGTGATGTGATGTGGTGTGATGTGTGTGTCTTATGTGATGATGTGTGTTGCGTGTGGTTTTGTTTTGTGTGTGTGTGAGTGTGTGCGAGAGTAATGGCGTGAGTGAGTTTTGTAAATTAACTGCTAAGTGTAGGTTGAGTATTAATTGCAATAACTTTAGTTGTGTTTATTAGTTTTAGATATCCGTTTAGGTTTAGGTTCAGGTTTGGGTTTATGTTTAAGTTTAAGTTAGCCCTGCGACAATGTCTTGGGATTGGAAGAAGCCAGGCACAGCTTCCTCCACCTTGTTTTTATATATATTCCTGTAATTTGTTATCCATGTATTGTGCTATTGTGTGTTGTGCTGTGTCTTTTGTGTGCACTGAATAAATGTTTTATCTATCTATCTATCTATCTATCTACTAACAATTCCGCTACCACGGTCTTTTTAATTATTGGACAGGTTATGGAAGCGAAGATACTAAGGCCTCAATGTCGTCGTAGGTTTTTTCCGTAAGCCATTTAGTGGAAGAGCTAGAGACCAGCACGCTCACTCGGCCTGCAGTTACCTTCGCAGACGTGGATCAGATGGCCTGTGACGTCACTGCTTGCATACAAAGCGCCTTAAAAGCGGTGACAACGACGCAGCCGCAGGGGAGAGTGCTATTGCCGCCCCTGCCGGCTCATCTACAAGCGATGATCGCCGTGAAGAGGCACTTTCGCCAGCAGTGGCAGCAGTTAGATGCCCTACAGTAAAGACGCAGCTGAACCGTTTCGCGGAGAAGGTTAAGGCCGAGCTCCGGGCGCACACCGCCGCGGACTGAGAAGAGCGTATCGATGCTACTCCACTAGAGATAGTAGCCCGTCGAAACACAAACTATGCCGCCATTTTACGAAAACCCCAGACCCGGTGCGTCCACTTCTAAACAGCGACGGGGTGCTCAAGTATGTAGCAGAGGACCGGGCGGAGGTCTTCGCCGAGCACCTGGAGCGTCAGTTTCGCCCAAACCCGACCGACGACACCAAAGGTCTCGCAGCGGTCGAGAAACACCTGTACTACTTCGGTACACCGATAGCTCCCGAGGATGAGCCCATATTCTTCTCGCCGGGCGCAATCAGACGCGCCATTCTAAAGACGACGCCTAAGAAGGCCCCCAGTGCTGATGGTATCACCAACACAGTGCTGCACCACCTGCCGTTCCGCATGGTAGCGGCGCTGGTGCGCCTGTATACGGAGATACTGCGCACGGGGGCCTTTCCCGCCTCGTGAAAGGAAGGGCGCTTCATTATGCTGCCCAAGGTGGGAAAAAATACATTGTAGCCGGAGAGCTATCAGCCCATTACGCTGGGACATCTCCAACCACATGTTGCCCCACGCCCGGAACAGTTCGGTTTTCGGGCGAAGCACAGCACGACGCTCCAGCTGTCGAGGGTACTGCACCACCTAGCAGCTGGACAGAACAAGACGGAATACTCGGTAGCAGTGTTCCTCGACATGGAGAAGGCCTTCGACTGTGTGTGGCACGCCACCTCAGACGCGCCCCGTCGCGTTGTAATGCCAGCTCCAGCTTCTTATCCCACAGGACCTTCAGGGTGGTGGTCACCGGCGCGCTGTCCAGCGCGCGCCCAGTGCTGGCAGGCGTGCCGCAGGGCAGCTGTGTGTCGCCGACTTGTTACTCACGTTATGTCGACGACATCTCCACCACTCCCGACGCGATGCACGCGCTGTATGCCGACGACGCCGCGTACATCACTACATCGCTTAATACGAAGTACGCGGGGGTCAAAATGCAGCGCGCGCTCGATCTACTTTCGAGTGGCTGTTAAAGTGGCGGCTGTTGGTGAACGTGGGTAAGATGCAGGTGATGGTGACAGGATCAGCGCGCCTCCCGCCACCCTTGAAACTACAAGGAGCCGACATCGACTGGTCGCCCTGGGAGTCACTATCAATCGCCGGCGCACGATGGAGCCACATGTCCGCAAGGTCGCCGCACAGGGTAGGGTCAACCGCAACCTGCTCAAACCTGCGCTCTCGTCCCGCATCCCGGCGCGCGTCAATCTGGGCATGTACAAACTGTACGTGCGCCCAATCTCGTTCCCCGCCCCCGCTTGGTTTGCCCTCACGAGTGAATCGAGCCGGAAGCTGGTCCGCGCGCAACAGAGCATTGCGCTGCGGACCATTGACGACGCTCCTCACTTCGTGAGAAACGATGTCATCCAGCGGGACGTCGGGAATGAGAGCCTGGATGAGTTCGTGCGGCGCCTCGCGAAGGGGATGTACGCGCGTGCCGACGTATCTGCTTGGCCCCAAGTAGATAGCGCTCTGGCATACGCGTCCCCCTGACGCGAGACCCTTGCCCCGCGACCTGGTGGCGGACGAGTGGCCCCATGGACTGGACTGGACGCCTCGAGTAAGTCGCACCCAGATTACATGCGGCTTACTCAAATCAACTGAACTCTACAGTTTACATACATCTATTACGTGGCGTAAACTAAGTTAATATAGGCACGTCACGTAATTAACACAGATACCCATTACAGACACTGAATGGTGTTACACAACACAATGCCGTTCACACACACACGACAGTTCCTTAGTCCGGACCGTAATTGGCTTGATCTGAAAGCGAGTAGGGTAGGAACTAAACACCTATTCTGTAGGAGCGTCGAGTCGGCTCCACTGTCGCTGGTCATCTTCGTTGGGCCTCCTCCGGGTAACCACTCACAAGAGACACGTTAATAAAACACGTCTGACAATCATTCGCCGCTATAGGCGCTAAAAAGGAGGGGTCCGTATTAACGGGCCACCGCATACCCTCCGCGGCCAGTGGCCGATGCCCCGGTTCCACATGCCGCACCCCCTCACGGGGAGCAGCGACATCCCAAGTATTAGGGGAGTAGTTTAAGACCACCATCCTCTAAATGGGGAAGATAAAGAAGTGAGAATTGACGATTTGGAATAAACAATTTGGCGTATAGCAGGAGCAATCGTAAAGATCTCTACTTCCGACTGACGATGCGGTATGCTTGTGCGAGTTTTGTATTGTCTTAGTAACGGGTGAGTAGGCTGTTATAAGGGGTCCATTACATTAGTACGCGCCAAGTGATTACTGGAACGTGTCTCGCTCATTGACAGTTGAACTTCGCAGTACTCTGCCTTAGGGTTGAGTAAGACAGCAGTGTACTTAGTGGTCCTATACGTTCAGGTCTAACAATACACGCACGACGCTGTCAGCTGCTGTAAAGCAGCCCCACGTCACTTGGGGTGGGTCTGTAGTTATTGTAAAGAAATCCACTAACGTAACTTAGGGTAATATACTCGTATTCCCCAACGCAAGCGTTACGTGTCACTTACCTACCCTTTTGCAACTACTCATAACAAACACTCACACAGACGCGTTAATAAAACGAGTCTGACAATCATTCGCCGCTATAGGCGCTAAAAAGGAGGAGTCCGTATTAACGGCCACCGCATACCCTCTGCGGCCAGGGGCCGATGCCCCGGTTCCACATCTGACATGTCTTCTAACTTTCATAATCAAAAGAAAAATAGATAAATTAGATTTCCTTTCCTTAATGTTCTTACCTATGAATTCTCAACCTTATTTTGTATTAACATTGTTTTCTTGTATCCCCTCCTTGTCCTAACTTTCCAAGACGGAACAAGGCGATTTAAGACCCCGAAAAGATACGGACGTTTGAGTCTAGGCGATTTAAGTTGGAAGGCTTGGTGCATACCAAGTGCCATGTCCAAGTGGGCTGTCACAAGATAGCGAGTATTAGTTATTGAGTTAAATATAGTTGGATTAAAGCCCAGATTAGACTAATTTAGTACTTAATGCAGTGTGTGTGTGTTTGTTGGAGCGACTGAGAACAGAGATACAAGAGATTAAGTAAAAGTGAGGTTATGTTACAATCTTTAACTAACAGCTGATTCCTGAAGTGTAAAATATGTTCTTTTGCATTAGTAGTTATTATATATAGTAGAAAATGTTTGAAAAATCATATGAATGAACGCAATGACTTCAAGTCATAGGTAGGTAACAGGTATGGAGTTATTGAAAGGATGTCTAAAATAAAATATAATAAATAATTCTTTGCCATAAATGTAAACAATCTCCATATGCCTTCTAATTATATGTATTTTAAACCTGCCAGGATGGTAGCTGGTTAGATGAGGTTATATTTACTAATAGACTGAGGTGAAAGCCATTGCCAAATCAGCAGTGACCAGTTGTTATCCCACAATTCACACAACGATCCATAGTTTGAACAATATCCAATCCACAAGCCGGCGGAAAAACTAAAATAACAATTCCAAGTCAAACGCGTGAGCGATCTTCGGTGTCCAGTGTGAAGGTGCAAGGGTGGTACAAGGTAGGCAGGGATGGAATCCGTAAAATACAAAACAGTGCTCGTGAAAAATGAAGAATAATCGGGAAAGCACTCAAAACGCATCGGAAAATACGAAACGAGTGATCAAACAAGAGATAATTAAAAAATCTATTTATGTGGCCTATGTGCAACCACCTCATTGCTTATTCAACTGTGAAGCATTTCTGAGTGTCGAAGATCGTCTTCAAAAGGCCAAAGAAGCAATGGTCTGTTCTTAATTGTCTTTGACCAGGGCACATAGAATCTATGTAGGTGCAATCTTGTTCCTTGCAAACATTGCAAAAAAACCACAGAAATCTGCTTCATTCATATGAGCACACAACCCCTACTTTTGAGCCAGGTATCCCCGTCAGTAACTTTGCCGGTACAACTAACGTTCAGCAATTTACTACTACTCCACCGTATGTTTTGCTTTCCAAAGCGCTCGTGAGAGTGGTTGACAGTAGGGCATGAATCTCGGAATCTCGAAATATCGTAATATCGGAATCTCGGAACGCAAGTTCCGATATTACAATTCCGATACTGAGTGATCCAATATCGGAATCAGACAAATTGTTCTATTTCAGTTTTAAACTAAACTTACATATATAAATAACTCCTTGTGCCTTCCTGTTGCCAGCTCGCTAATCATGCGATACAAGAGCTATAATAGTGTTGGTTGTCTGTCTCGCTCACTCTTTACCTGTACGTCTTATTTATTCGCACAAACGAACAAAATATCCTGTCAATCAGTTGCGCTCGTGAACTGTGTAAGTTAAAGGCTCGTGAAGACTGGGGCGATATCGCGAGCGCGGCAGGCATATTGCTGCCGGTCGCCCGTGATATCGCGCTACGTTTTTGTGTTTTATGTGGCTACATGCAACGTCGTCGCTCTAAAAGATGTAAGTACAAATTATTATCTAATTGTTGTTTTCCAATTCAAGTGTTTAAATGGTTTTATAATTGTGCTAGCTCAAAATAAAACAAAAAACACCAATAATTATTCTTTCGTTTCGGATCGTAAAAAGACGTTTTCTCCATTTTCATTTCGTAAACTGAAATTGTAAACAGAAGATAATAATTTATTAAATAAAGCAGAAAACTAAAAAAAAGTTTGTACAATTATTTAACTGCATTACATAAAACATTTGTTTTTTGCAGGGCTTCATCAAAAAGAAAGCCACATACTCAGAATTTCTCAAGAAACGCTCATCAAATGTATGGGATCATTTTCATCGATCGGATGACGGCCAAACTGTTAAGTGCCAGATAAGTTAAAAAAAACTAAAAACTACTGGTAAGTCTACTATGGGCTTGCACACACATTTACGAACTATGCACTCAAACATCATTGCAGTTGGACCGCCTTTATCGGAGAGTACTCCAAGCAAATCAACATCACAAGAGCAGACGACAGAGCTCAAAAAACGGAAACAGATCGGTCTTCAGAATCAATGGAAGCTATTGTTTTTCGAATGACCGCTTCAAATGGTGCAAGTTTCAGATTCTTTGCATTGATTTTTTTTTTCTTCAAGGTCTTCGGCAACACTTAAAAAAAATTGGATACGACTTACCGAAAATGCCAAATACTATTGTGAAAATGGTTCTTGAACATGCCCAACAAGTGAAATGTTTTTTATTGTACTCAATCCAACCTCATACCGAATTTGTGCAATTTATTAATAAAATGTGCAATTTCTAACGAAGTAACGAAATTCCGATATTAATATCGGAATTCCGATATTGAGATCTAATATCGGAAATCAGTATCGGAATTGAAAACCTTCCGATATTACATGCCCTAGTTGACAGCAACATGCACACTGCCCGAGTATTGCTCGGCAACGGTAGCATGGGCCTGCACGGGTAACTTCGTTGTTGAGTCATTTTGTGGTATGCTGGGTTTGTCGCGTCGTATTGCGAGTGCCACCGAAACAGGTGTAAATAATAACACTACTTATAGTACACAGTCTTGCAGCCTTACTTACTATTACGTCCATCCATAATGATGACTATAAACGTACTTTAGACTGCCATATTTTACCTCAGATCACTAAAGCTTTACCATCCGAATGCATACACATAGATATTAGGGTGGTCCTTATTTTTGGACTTTTTAATTATCATCACAGATACTTTGTCATTCGATTATATACATCTAAATATGAAACATTTTTTTTTTCTTTTAATTGTTCGATACGATTTAGAGGTCGTTGCCAGTCATCAAACTTTTACAAAAAGCATTGTATGGCCGCTTAAATAAGTGTCTCACTAAATGTTTTTGCGTTTATTTAGGTATATAATAAATTAATTACAACTAATAAAGAACAAAAGCAGTTGTTTTATTGGTGAACGGGTATAGGAATAAATACCTTAATAAAAATAAATAAAAAAAACCTAATAAATCGAACCTTGTTTCTTAAAAATAAATTATTCAATTACTTACATGTGTCTTAATTAGTAATAATAACAATAATTTTGTATTTCTTATGTTCAGACTATTTATTATATTCCTAAATAAATGCAAACACAATTAATGAGACACTTATTTAAGCGGCCATACAATGCTTTTTGTTAAAGTTTGATGACTGGCAGCGACCTCTAAATCGCATTGAATAATTAAAAGAAACAAAATTGTTTTATATTTAGATATCGGTTCATGTCACTTGAGCAATTTCTTAAAGGTTCTGCCTTCAAATATATGTACTAAAATAATTATCACTAAATAGTATTTATACCTATCACGCGTGTTCCTGCCGTCGACAGACAAATTGGCGGATCTTGTTTCCCGCGGGCTGAAGGCTGATTCAATCAGCGTTCATCCTTGTCGTGGGCTGATTCCGCTTAGCCCAAAATACCCCTATCATATCGAGATACACGATCTACCAGTACTGGTTTCTTGTTCTGCTGTACGTACATACTAACAGTAATTCGTAAGTATGTAGATTCTATGTAGAATGTGTGTTAATTTCAAATTAGTTAAGTTCAGCCAAAGACTTTGTATCAAAAATTGACAATGATAGTAATTTAACTTAGAAATTAGGACAATATAACTCTAACAATAATGTACAGAAATGCAAAAATAAAATCAATAAGAGTTTAAAATTTTAATGCACCAGGTTGATAATATTGACCAATATTATCAACCTGGTGCATTAAAATATTCAAGGATTTATAAACAAAGATTTAGAAGTACAATTAGTAACGAGTTTTAACAGTTTTGATATTATTTGTATAACAGAACATTGGCTTAAAAGCCACTATTTCTTGTTCAATCTTAATAATCACCAGGTCGGTAGTTCATTCAGAAGAGTAAATCAAGCAGAGCTATACACGGTGGTTCAATCATTTTAGTAAGTAACCAGCTTAAAGTTAAAGACCGTAAGGTTATTGTGAGCCTATCTGTTGAGCGGAGAGTTGAAATAGCATGTATAGAACTGAAGCAGTTTATTCTATTAAGGGGTCCTCTTCAGGATTGTATGATTGCTTTGAAAAGGTAATGGATGAAGAGTTACACAAGATTAGTAACTCGAACAAGTCCATTATCACTTACTTTATTAGAAAACTCAAGTTCTTGTACTGAAATAATAAGTCTTTTTCAGTCCTACAATCTCGTAATCCAATTTTAAAAGCCCACACGAATAACCCCTACTATTGCCACATCCCTAGATAACATTTATGCAGATAGGTATACCATCTGTATAAACGTTCATCTTCAAGCCACAAAGAAATTATAAATTAACTAGATTCTGATCATTGCGGGCACAGGATTCATATCCAAAAATACAACAACAAAGTGACAAAAAAGGTATCACTGTTTATCCCAAAACTGCAAGTCACTGACTTGACAGGGGTCTACGTTCGCGTGAAAAAAAAAAGTTCTAAGTGGGGTTCCACGAAAAATTATCTGGTTTTAATAGTCTGTAACTATATTGTTATTGTTTTAATAAATAGAACATAAGAAAATATACTTACTATTTTTCTCTTTCTTTTTACCACTACAAGTTTTTTTTTTTGGGTGGGAAATTATCAAACAATTTCTCCCGCTCGGCGGTATTCCTTCCATTGCCTGTGTTGCCAGGGGCCTTGGTGACCTTTTAGGACTTCCACGCGACCCCGGCAGGCATCGGCCGTAGTGGACCCCTACACGTATGCTGACATCTCTTTGAGGCGAGCGTGGAACACAACGCGCCGACGACCCGGGCCTGGTCCTTATCGGACGGTGAGCTACCCATTGTTCACCGTCCGCAAGCCCGCGCCTACGGTGGCTGGAATTCTGCCCGGGATTTCCGACGCCCAGGGCGTCTCCTGCGGCGGCTAGGGGCGAGAGGGCGCACAATTTGCCTTTCCCTCAACCATCCTGCCTCCTCCTTTGCGAGTATTACTGCTTCGCAGGTGACGGCTGCCCATGCCCTCTAGCGCCGTACCATGGCCTAAACCAGGGCCGGACGTGAGAGATTTCTGCCGCCGATCGCCTCCACGAGGACACGGCGGTGCTCTGCCCAAGCCGGGCAGACCTCCACCGTATGCTCCACCGTGTCCGGTCCGGAATTTAGGCTTGGAACTCAGCCGCGACAAAAATTTACATCGTTAGATCTTCATATTTTTGACAAGTTTTGGGAATATGGTTGAAATGTAGCAGCTCCTGGGTCCACCGAAACCAGTGAAGTTTTGAAAGTAATCTATGAGAAAAAAAAAGTTTGGGAACCTTTGATCTATGATGATTTTGTTTTTATACAGGTTGAAATTGAAAACTTGCGACAAACTGAAATGGGACATTGTGTACATCATTATTAACAACTTTTACTAAGGGACCAAAGCTGTAATCCCAAAAAAAAAATCTGCTTTTCCTACATTTTGATGAGGTATTGCGAACATAAATGTAGGGGACAGCAGTTTTTTTTTTTGGGATTGTAGCTTTGGTCCCTTAGTAAAAGTTGTTCATAATGATGAGTACAATCTCCCATTTCGATTTGTCGCATGTTTTCAATGTCACCCTGTATACAGGATGTCCGGTAATTAATGGATAACCTTAGAATGGTTCATGGTAGAACTAATGGCCTTTCAGAAAAAAAAATACAAATACAAAAAAAAAACAAGTAGTACCTAAGATATGTTTTTTTTTAATAATATCGATGTTTTTTTGTTACCTTATTTTATATTCTTGTACAACACGACCACAAATTAATTAATTCCATTGGTATTTTATTGTTATAGTAATTTACGTTAACTGTGCTGATAGATAAGCAATAAATAGTATGACTGCTATTACACGGTTTTTTTTTTGAACAAGTTGAATTATTGTTCTAGTGAAAAATATTCATTTTGACAAAGTTAAGCAACTGCAGCATAAAAACTAAGTAGCGAAACACAAGTGACCAATAATTTAAAAATAATATGTGCTTAAATCCGATTTCAAAATGGTATTAATAATTATTGTACCTAATGTAAATAGTGAATTATTGCTATCCTGCGCATTATGCTGTATCTGTTCGTGCGTATTTAAATAGAACATACCCAAACAGATGGATTGGTCGTCTGGGGCCAATTTTGTGGCCCCCACGTTCACCAGATTTATATCCACTGGATTTTTTTTATTGGGGCTGTCTTAAGGAAGAAGTTTACGCAAAGCCGATCCATTCCTTGGAAGATTTACGTAGCCGAGTCCGGGCAGCCACATTGAAAATAAGCGATCGACGTTATATGCGACTGCTCAGAAGAGCATTCATTCGTAGATGTAGGGCCTGCATCAGAGTGGGTGGCAGGCAATTTGAACATTTATTGTAAATTACAACGAATACAGTGTTATTAATGTCAAATGTTGTTTTTTATTAAACCCCAATGATCAGGTACATTTAATGTAAATAAATATTCCAATATTGCAAACTTTCTTGTTTAATCAAATTTCACTCCTTTTAAACACGAATGGCAATAATTCACTATTTACATTAGGTACAATAATGATTAATACCATTTTGAAATCGGCTTTAAGCACATACAGCAAATACAATCATGCCAAAGATCGATGGAAAGAAGAATTTTAAACCTCAAAATAAGAAGTAAAGAAATAAGAAAAACAACTACTAAAGTCATCGATGCTCTGGAGCACTCCAAAAAGATGAAATGGAAATGAGCTGGCCACATAAGTCGGATGGACGTCAACAAATGGAGTAAAGGCCCTATTCTATTATTTTTAAATTATTGGTCACTTGTGTTTCGATACTTAGTTTTTATGCTGCATTTGCTTAAACTTTGTCAAAATGAATATTTTTCACTAATTTTCCACTAGAACAACAATTCAACTTGTTTTTTAAAAAAACCGTGTAATAGCAGTCATACTATTTATTGCTTATCTATCAGCACAGTTAACGTAAATTACTATAACAATAAAAAACCAGTGGAATTCATTAATTTGTGGTCGTGGTGTACAAGAATATAAATAAGGTAACAAAAAACATCGATATTATTTAAAAAAACATATCTTTGGTACTACTTGATTTTTTTTTTATTTGTACTTTTTTTTTCTGAAAGGCCATTAGTTCTACCATGAACCATTTCAAGGCTATCCATTAATTACCGGTCACCCTGCATACTGTAAACAATTTAATTCCACCTTTATTCCCAAGACTTTATCAGTTAAAAGTAACGCATCTTTCAGTGATTGGGTTGGTTACCATGTAACAATTAAATATTGAAATCCTAAATATTGGAAAGAAAATCCTCTCTTAGCAACCGTATGAACTTGAAGCGTGTAGTTGCCACAAAGAGGTAAATAGATGGCGCTTCAGAGTACTTATAATCTATAGAAATAATCAAATTAAATTAATAAGAAATATTTCTATAGAACACACACATTGTATTAATAATAATAATTTACTAAAATCAATATTAAAATTAAACATGAGAAAAGGATAGGTCAGCCTTTTTCCTAATTGATTCTCGAAGGACGAGATATGCATTTTGGAATATTTTAAGGCATAAAGTATTGGTGTCTTTTAGTAGAAGGCATTTGGTTCCGCATAGCCGGCGTTGAACCTCCACTTATCACACAGAAGCGATACTGCATGTGGATGGCAAATCTCTGAAGATTAATGTAAACGGGTAATGTCAACCTGAACTTAAGTAAGTCTACCTACTAACCATTATGCATAAGGAAGAACAAGCCATCCTGAAACCCTAAATTAATGTTTGTTGAGAAGGTCAATTGTGTGTATACTTATTTCAGTCTAAACTTCATGCGAATTAACCCTTTAGTCTCAGGCAAACAGCTACCCTGTGTAAGTCGAGGAGTAGTGAAACACCATTAATATATTCATGAAAGTAGAACACGGCACTATGAGCTGAAGAATGAAAGGACATATGTAAACACTGCTGAATTTAATTTATATTTTAGAAACTATTCTAAATTATTTAAAAAAGTTTGTTGCATGGCCAAGTCACGTTATTTGAGTACCAAGATTAAACACAGTAGAAATGTAATTAAAACGACTTGGAATATTATTAATAGTGAAACGGGAAGGTCTAGAAACCGAAATACTGACTAAAGTCTGTCAATTAATGACAACATAATAAAATCAGACTCAGGATTCGTCGCGGCCTTTGAAAATGTATTTTCAGATATTCCCGTTTCAACTACTAAATCCCTAAACTCATTACCTTCTGTTGCTGAGTCTTTGCTTAAGGAAAACGTTAATGTGTGCGATTTGGAATTTCATTTCGAACATATTACCTGTAGAGATATAATTAAAACCTTTCACACTTTAAAAAAGACTGCAGATTCGTTGGGTAATTCCGTAGAGGTTGGTAAGTCAATTACTGACATTATAGCACCTACTTTAGCTCTTATCTTCAAAAATTGTATCGAGTCGGAGTTTCAAATTTCAATTAAAATAATACCTTTGTTTAAATCAGGTAGTACAGACATGAACTACTTACCTTTAGTAAAGTATTTGAGAAATTAATATTAAACCAATTGCAAAGATTTTTTAATAAACATAAATTACTGCATAGCGAACATTTCGGTTTTACAAGGGGTCATTCAACTACTTGAACATTTAGGAAATATTTATAATGCATGGGAAGATAAATGCGATGCCTTGGGCATCTTTTGTGACTTGTTGAACAACTCGATTGCGTTCTTCATGAAACGTGAATCAGGAAACTCCGCCACTACGGAATCTGGAACACCGTGCATCGCTCTGGATCTTCTTACTTCATACTTGAGTAATATGATTAAGAACGTTGACGTTAGTAGGAAAAGATCTACCGGATCTATAGTAACAACAGGAGTCCCACAGGGCTTAATTCTTGGACCATTCTTGTTTCATATTTATATTAATGACGTGACTTACCTCATAATGGATTATATAGTAGTATTCATGATATAGTACTGTTTGCGGATGAGACTTCACTTCTGTTTAAACTTAAACATCAGTAGCTGGTTAATGACGATTAAAATCGCGCGATCTAAAATTAAGTCACTGGTTCAGTGTTAATAATTTACTTTTTAATGAAAATAAAAAAAAAACCAAATGCATTAAATTTACACTACCTCACGTTAGGCAGGTCAAAAAACGAATGTGTTGATAAAGGGCGAAGAATTGAATCCTGAAAATAGCACAGTATTGTTGGAATTAACTTTGGATGCTAAGCTTCAGTGGGACCCACATATAGAAAAATTGACAAAAAGCGAAACTCCGCAGCATACGCTCTGTTAGATAATTTTGTGTACTTTAACTATTTTCATAGTGTAATGTCGTACGGTATTCTGCTGTGGGGAAATGCCGCCGACATTCAGACTATTCTTGTTTGCAAAAAAGAGCTGTTCGCTCAATTTATAAATGAAGTCTAGGAGATTAATGTAATGACATTGCCTTCTCAGTATATTTATGAAAATCTTTTATATGCCCATAACAATATAAAATTGTTTAAAAAATGCAGTGATATCCATAATATAAATACTAGAAACAAACACAAATTAGTTGTACCTACAACAAGGCTCAATAAAATAGGTGGTTCATTCAGATGTCAATGTTTACGCTTTTATAATAAACTTCCAAGCCACGTTCAAGATCTAAGCTTTAATCAATTCATTCATTAAAAGTAAGTCTTGCCAGAAAAGCCTTTTATACCGTTAAAGATTATGTTGAGGACAAAAAAGCTTGAGATTGAGCTGCTCCAATTTTTAGATACTGAATGTTGTTTTATTTTTGTTTTTTTTGCTGACTTTTTTTATAATTATATAAATTTAATGATGATTTTAAACTTAATGACATGAATATATACTTTGCGGAGTATTAATATTTTAATTATTGTGAATGTAAGGAATATGTAGGTCATATTTTTATATATTTTTTTCACTTTCTCGGTTAGTTTTAATGATAATCTGGCAGTTTGAGTACTTTATATGGCCTACCCAAATGTCCTTTCTAGAGTATTGTTCGACGAGTCGCTAAGCTCCTTAAGTTCTGAGTTGTGCTACACGATTAGGTACTGATAAGCACTGACTGGGCAGGTCCACTCAATCTGTGTGATTCTTTCCTCAAAAGATCATTTTTGGCAAATTTATCTGCAATTCAACACATGCCCGCCATATCAAACTCATTGCTGTGCTGTATAATGAAGATTACCGCTCTTCAATCATTCGTCAGAATTCACTAAACGCTAACTTCTTATCCTTTATTCTCCTAGTCATACCTACTTTATCATAGCTTGCTAATTATGAGAAATGGAGGTGGCCATTTCTCATAACCTCACAAATAAAAGCTGGTTTAAACTCCCATCGTTATATTCCTCGTCCCTCAGAACTCAACACTTCCATTTGTACTCCTTCTGTTTTTATTGGACGACCACCTAATACTATTCTTATGCACAGGTAAAACACCTGCAGCTGTGAACCTTATTTGGAAGAGTCCTGAGCCCTGAGAGTTACGGAAGTCACTGAGTTCAAACCAACGACCATCACTTCGAGGGCACGCATATCATATTTGCCCTCTTCCAGATTTTTGAAGTGTACGCTTCAACTCGGGCAGCAAGTTGATAACCGAACGTTTTTTTCTTGGCTGGGAAATTATAAAATCATTTCTCCCGCCCTGGGCGAAGCGGAAAGGCGTGTCAGACTCTTACTGACTAAAACCCACCCGTGTTCCTTCTGCTGCCTGTGTGCTGCCAGAGGCCACGGTATCACTTTCGGACTTTCCCGCGGGGGAATCGAACCCAACAAAACATATTGCACGCGGTCTGCACGCGCAAGCAGCGTGATCAACGCGTCATCGACACGCTTAGACGCGGCGTGACTCCAGCATAGTTGGGAAAAGTCCAGGCAGTTTTTTTTGTTCGTTCGTAAGCGCATCACTTGAGAACGGCTGGACCGATTAAGCTATTCTTTGTTTTAACATGTTCGTATATACATTTTTGGGCTAAACGGAAAAGTTTGGGCCAAACAAAAAAAAAGGTATATTCTAAAAAAATAGGCTCTTTTCTTCCTTTTTTTACTATGGGAACAAACCTGTAGGGTCATACTCCGTCAAGAGATCGAAAAATCATTTTTCATACTTATTTTAAGTATGAAAAACTGATGTAATGATTTTTATTCAGGCAAGCTATAGCTAACATAGACGCTTCTTTTGCTAGGACACTGAAATAGCCGAATTATTGGTTACCTATTTAAATCAATTCCTGCAACAGTAGGAACATTATAGGCTGATAATATTTCACTAGTACTGTGGAAAAGAAAATACTGTATTTAGCATACTGTAGCTATGTGAAGAATAACCCTAAAGCCTTATTTTCAAAGCAAAAAATCATGTCTACTGGCATAAAAAGCTATTACTACAATTAGATTACTATTATTCTTTTAACTAAAATATACTGAAAACAGTATTTTTCAAACTCGTATAACAGCGCAGGGAATTGCCCTACAAATGTGGTCCAATAGTAAAATGTGAAGAGAGTAACATGTTCTAATGGAATATAACTTTTTTTGTTTGGTTTAATAATTTAGCCCAAAATTAATGTCCTTTGATGAGGACAACGTCTGTCGGGTCAAATAGTTCTTTACATAAAAAAAAATAGTTTCAAAACAATATTGGGTTAAAACTAAAAACAAACAAACAAAACAAAACTAAAAAAAAAAAACAAACAAAGCAGTCTTAATTATAAGACAAAGCAAAAAGCAAAAAAATACCAAAGAAAAAGTTCAACACAAAACGCCACGAGCTCTAAAGGAAATGACATACTTGTTCGTTTACGCCACATCCGTTATGGGAAGGAAATGGACACAAATGTGTCTTCGTCCTTCTGAATGTATGGTGTCAGACCTTTACGGTGTTATTACAAAACAAGGATTTCTTTAGACATGGTTTAAACCATCGAGCTAGTTTTTTGTAATAAGAACGTTATTGTGATTGAAATGCAGTTCTTTATACAAAACTTACTATTTAGTCCGGTACTAAGTTGACAGTTTGGCATTAAGAACTTTAACGTAGTCGGAATAAAGTTCGAAATTAAAAAACGGCTCAATAATTTAAACCTGGGTCTGAAGATAATCCTTGTTTTGTAATAAGACGGTTAGTGTTCAATGGTGAGTATTAGTTGCTCTGATTTTCATTCTCTCTCCGTGTTTACAGCCAGAATCAAATTGTTTTAAACGAGTTTTTTATAAAAACTTGTCAAAAACATGTCGCGTATAGAACATGATTTCAGACATGATGTCTCTTTAACTACTAACTACTTTGAAAAAGGTGAAACCTTTTTGACATTTTGGACAAGTTTTCTATAAGTTTTGTATATAATCAGTCTTTACAACTTTTTTAGATGTTTGATTTGTTTTTATAACGATAAAAGAAACGTTTTAAATAAGTCAAAAGAAAACGTGTTTCATCCCATTCTCATTATGGAATAATCAGTCAAAGATAAGGAAGGACAGGAAGTTAAAATGAAATCATCACCATTATATGCTAATATATTTTCATTCGCGTTAATAAATGAGGATTTAAAAGTGCTCTTCTAAATTACCGATTAATTGAACCTACCTTAGTTAGATATAGAATGAATTAGTAGGATAAGGTAGCTTTAGCCATACCAGCGCCTAATCCGACCGACTTAGGCGCTGGTATATCTAAAGCCAAAAGGCTGGTATAGAGATACCAGCCTTTTGGCTTTAGATATACCATTGTACATTGTATTTGGCATTGTACAGAGGTACAATGCCTATACAATTATATAAGTATATACAATTCATTGGATGGAAAACATTTCGATAAATTTAAATTACCCTGAAAACTACAGCAGTTTTTCCGTAGGGACGACTTATTACGCAACCTTTCCCAATTTAATTTCTTTATTTTACTTTTTATTTTTACAATTTTAAAGAAAGCTTACAGACTAACATACGTAAATGGTAACAAAATAGTAACAACTGACTGACTGGCTGTTGCTAATTACAAGCTTCCAAATTTACACGGCAGCTTCAGGAGGTTCTTGTGTCGGATAAGGCGGGAGGAAACGTCCGGGTGTCACCACTGTGCGGATCGCCCGGAGGACACGGTGGAGCATACGGTGGAGGTCTGCCCGGCTTGGGCAGAGCACCGCCGTGTCCTCGTGGAGGCGATCGGCGGCAGAGACCTCTCGCGTCCGGCCCTGGTTCAGGCCATGGTACGGAGCGAGAGGGCATGGGCAGCCGTCACCTCCTTCTGCGAAGCAGTAATGCTCGCGAAGGAGGAGGCGGGACGGTTGAGGGAAAGGCACGTTTCGCGCCCTCTCGCCCCTAGCCGCCGCAGGAGACGCCCAGGGCGTCGGGAATCCCGGGCGGATTTCCGGCCACCGTAGGCGCGGGCTTGCGGACGGTGAGCAATGGGTAGCTCACCGTCCGGTAAGGACCAGGCCCGGGTCGACGGCGCGTCGTATTCCACGCGCGCCTCAAAGAGATGTCGTCAGCACAAAGTAGGGGTCCACTAGGGCCGATGCCTGCCGGGGTCCCGGGAAGGTACTTATGGGTCACCGAGGCCCCCGCAACACAGGCAACAGGAAGGAATACGGGTGGGTTTTAGTCAGTAAGAGTCTGACACACCGAGCGGGAGAAGTTATTTGATGATTTCCCACCCTCAAAAAAAAAAAAGCTTCCAAATTTATATTCCAATGTTACAAAAAAGAAGATCAAAAAAAAAAAGTATTAAAGAAGTTAGGGAAAATAGGTAGGTAAGTGCCATAATGAACCGCGAACCCATTTAAATATTCATTACACAATATTTTTTTGAACTTGTGCAAAATAAATCGACTCCTAAATACGAAGGCAGGTTGTTGAATGATATTGCACTGCGTAGGTATACAAAAAGCGTTACGCCTGTAATTTGTTCTTGTTAAGAAAAGAAAAGGTACTAAATACTTTATGATAGTTTTCGTAAAGCAATAATTTAAATACACTTGACAGTTAAGCCCCTGTCGACAAACTGACATCATAAATTACCTACATAAATAGTAACTTTATAACCTATAAGTTTTATAACTACCAAACTACCGTTAAAATTCATGTCAAAGTGGTATACGATGCATATTAACACACTGATTTAAGCGCTATGAAAATTTAATTGAGTTCCGCGAAGCTGACTTTCAGCTGTGTATGAAACTAGAAACTAGTTATAATACGTGATTTTGAATTCCGTGGCTCAACATAGATGAAGGAGACTAAGATAAGGTAACTGTTTTCGTCTTCATAATGAATGGTTGAGGTTATTGGGGTAATCGGTGATGGGGGAGACCAACTGTTGGGATCAACAAAAGGGGGGGGGGGGGTTGGGGGTAAAAAAAATAGAAACTAATACTGTAAAGAGATAAAATTGTTTTTTTTTTGTTTGTAAAAGTAATCTTTGGTAGTAATGATTCCTAGACAAAAAAAAAAAAAGAAAGCTTCACTGTTGCCGAGTGCCATAATTATGTTTTATGGTATAGTTGGCCGACGGAAGTCGCGAGCATAAACTACTATTATAATAAAACGGTCATAACTCAGCATAGTGACATACATACACGGAGCAGAGCCATACTATCTGTTTTATAAGTCACACAGAACAAACCTTTTTCTGCATCGAGGGCAGACACAATTGGAAATCAAAAGCACAAACATAATAGCTCAAACCATACGTCCATAATAAATCCGAGCGCACAAAGCCCAGAGAATGGAAATAGATAGCAGCAGGCGTCACGCTTAGCATGAACTATTGGTCGCGACCTCGATCTGCTGATAGTTCACTCCCATTCATAGTTCACATTCATTACATTCACCACAGAAGTGTACTTACATGTAGTAAGTAGGTATTACCCCCGAAACTCTGTAATGCATGGTTAATGAAACATTAAGTACCTATCTTTACGAAAACCGAAAAGTTACTGGCAAGTTCTTAACGCTGCTTACAAACTCAAATATGAGTAAATTACAACATTAAAACTAAAATAAATCCCTTTGGTGATTTGAATATTCAGACTCAAGTTGAGATAGGTATCATATTTTTCTTTTATGCATTATAAAGTTTTTCCGAGTTATATAGAAAGACATATTGACCACATTAAACTAATTGTTTATAACAATAACAAACGTAAATAGTCATAGCTATGAAAATACCCAAACCAAAAAACAGACATATATCCTAAAGCTGAAATAAAAAAGGATAAGAATATAGTCAGGACAAAACCAAATAATAAGACCAAAGAATAAGAAACCCAACAAAAAAAAAAATATTCCATTAAAATATCACAAAAACTTTTATAAAATCCTCTAACAAATGGTTTCCATTACAATTCTAATATCGTGGCCGCTTTCTTTCATTTCTCATAACCTTATTCTTGGGATCAACTCAATCCCTGAATTTCTAGGTTATAAGATCCGATGACCCGTTTCATAGCTCGTTAACAGACTGGACTGATTAATGAAGTTTTCAGCGAGATGTATTCACTACTAAATTTTTCATTTGTAACGTTAATATAGAAGATATTTATTTGCTGATTGGAATTGAAAAGGAAACGAAGTAATTTACTCTTACGTTCAAATTATTATACTACTCATTACTCATTATACTCAGAAATCATACAGCGCCCTTCGCGTTCAATACAATAACGCATTCAGGGTGCTAATGGGGTTGCCCCGATACTGCAGCGCGTCAGGGATGTTTGCTGAAGCTTGCATTGACTGCTTCTACACTGTGATGCGGAAGCGGTGCGCATCCCTAGTTAGTAGGGTGCGGGGCAGCACCAACAGTATCCTGTCTATGGTAGCAAGCAGGCTAGATTGTGCGTTTGTGAACCACTGCTGAAGGGTATCGGCTGGGCCTGTCACCTTGCAGCAGTGATGTCACATTTTGTTTGTGTTAATGTTTTACTAACATAGTTTGTAAGTATTTTGTAACTAACACGTTGAGTCTTGTTACTTGATTAAATGAATTATTATTATTATTATATTATACCAACAATGACGTAGTTTCTTACGAATTCAATCATCATCATCATCATCATTTCAGCTGAAAGACGTCCACTGCTGGGCATAGGCCTCCTCCAAGCACCGCCACTGCGACCGGTACTGCGACACCTTGTAGGGGGCTTTCCAACGCTACGTCTTCCGGTACGCGGTCGCCATTCCGAAACCTTTCGGCTCCATCGGCCATCTGTCCTAAGATCAATGTGCCAACCGCCACTTAAGTTTGGCAATTCTTCGGGCTATGCCATTTACCTTGGCTCTCCTACGGATCTCTTCATTTATGATTCAATCCATTGGCATTTGAGTGCTGCAGTGTAAAAACTTTTTCACATTCAACCATGCAACTAGTGCGCGCGACGCGCCGAAAAGCATTCCCATGATTCAGATACAGAAGAAACAAGGCAAAATCGTAATGGTGTGCTCAAACTTTCGCGATGTTCAGCCAGAAAAATATACTGCAACTCAAAGAAAATGCCCTGTATTCCAAAAAGCCATGGAGAGACAAACAAAAATGTCGGAGGTAAAGAAGATCGTAGAACAAATACACAACCGGTAAAATCATATGCCAAGGCAGCCGGCGGCTCGCAATCCCACATGGGGGTAGTCATATTAGAAGAAAAAGCACACAAGATAGCCATGTTGAAAGAAGTCCACATGCAACGCTTTGAAACATACTTCGAAAAATTCGCCAAAAGCAGTCGCGTCAAAACCAACTGAAGATCCTGCACGCAAATACAGGATATGGAACATGGAACACATTTCAGGAAATAAAACGCCTTACCCAGAAATAACATCCAGACATCGGAGTTCTGAATAAAACAAAAAACAATCTCACAAAAGAGAAATTCAAAATACTAGGAAACGATAAAATATTTAAAAAAAAAAGCAAACTACCTATGGACAATCTACATCAAAAAAGGGATCAAATTTACTGAGCAAAATGCTTGCTTGCAACTTGGACCTCATGATTGATGGTTGTGGTGTGGAAAGAGTTTTGGAGGCTCGTAATCTTGGGGTAGTATTTGACGGGCAGCTGCATTTCGAATCTCACATTTTGGAGGCTGTGCGCAACTGCTTCTACCGACTCAAGCTCTTGTATCGTGTCCGCCCCTACATAAGTGTGGATATGCGTATCATGCTGTGTGAGTCACTTGTTCTATCCAAGCTGAACTACGCTGACACTGTGTATGGGGCGTGCATTCTCGGTAGAAGCGAAAAACTGATCCAGCGGGTGCAGAATGCTTGTGCAAGATTCTGCTATAACATCCCACCACGATCCCACATCACTCCATTTTTAAATAAGGGTAATTTGATGAGAATGTCAGCACGCAGAAAGCTTCACCTGGCTACCCTACTCTTTGGCACTATTCTCACAAAAAAACCAGATTATTTATATAAGAAACTGTCTTGGTCGCGCGATATTAACAAGATTAAAACTAGAGCATCTTCGTACCTCATGTTAGCTTCATCACACAGAACTGCTGCATTCCGTGGTAGTTTCAAATTCGCTGCCTCTCGTTGCTGGAACGACTTGCCACCTCCTTTTCGTGCTATAAAGACAGTTGGTACATTCAGAATCAAATTTAAACAGCACTTATTACAGATTCAAAAAGATACCTCACTTTGAACTTACCCCTGATCTGCACGCGGCTGGCAAAGGAGGCAAGTGTTTGGCAGCGTTTGCCATTGTTCACTGACCACACACATTTTGTTCTTGTTATTTTTTCGTTGATTGTCATTAGTGAAATTTGAAATTCTTCTAACTTTTAACATCTTAATTTCTCCAAGCCACTAACCACATAACACTTTTTATTATATTATTGCACTGTTAATAATGTAGCAATAAACAACCGTAATATTTTTCTAATATTTATTTTTATTTAAATTTTTGCCGGAATGTCGGCGCCCGCGTCTCTGTACTTGTCACAGCGATGCCATCACCACAGAACACAAATAAGTAGTACGATACCATAGAGTACCACAAACTCAAATGGCATTGACAAGTAACTGATGTTACGTCGGGTTCTGACACGCGGTTTAGTATTATATGAATATTTATTTAATAACTATTTATTTTTATAGGTTATTTCATACGTTTATTTTATTTTTTATTTATGTCTGTATCTATCCGTGATATCACAGTGGGCCCTATCAGATTACCAGCGCTGCGACACTTATTTCTTAAGTACTGCAGCATTATGCTGAGATGGGAGCCTTTTGGCCTCGTACAGGACTTTTTGTTTTTATTTTAATTTTACTTTTTGTTTTTTTTTTTATATATTTCTATGAGTGTTTTTTTTTTTTAGTTTAATGTGTGATCTCCTGTGCGAGTCCCAATAAATACTTTTTCTTTCTTTCTTTCTTTTAAATGGTCTCAAATTAAACTCATCGAGACAATAAATGATGATGACCGCAACATAGAGTGATGAGCACTGCGCATATTTACTAACCAAGCCACAGGGTGATACATAACACTCAAACGCATATGGGGATTCCAAATCAGTCGGACTATGCTGATGAGTTCGAACAACTCCTGAGAGAAGAAAGCGCCATTGTGATTGGGGACAAGAACCTCCACATAACAGCACTCTAACACTCGCGAGACCGAGGCAAAGGCATTATATTGAGAGACATACACAACGAAAGTGACTGTAGAATAATCCATACAAATCTTCCATCTCGCCTAACCAGCCAAGGTAACAACATCTTAGATATACAGTGCTAACCTATGATTACTTGGACATAGAAATAAAATTATGCAAACAAATTGATTCAATTTCCTATGGCCACGCACCGTGGCTGCTTATGCTTAACCTAGAAAATGACGCGCAAACTGAAAGCCTCTAAAATCGATTCTACTACGGAAATAACAACTGACACAGACTGTGAAACCTACATAAACCAAATTGAACAAGTTATCACCGAAACACAGAACTCATTTGCAACCCGCAAAAACCACAGGACATGAAAGACAGTCTTTCGGGAGAAATTATCAGAAAGAAGATGTTGAGCGTACAAAGAGCCATAAAAGAACCAACCATAGATGATACCAAACTGCAAAACAGAATTGGAAATCATAGACGAACTTGTCAACACGGCAATAGTCCTCACGCCATTTCAACCCTTGGACTCAACAGCCAAAACAGCGTTGAAAAACTTAAAAAAAAACACAAAGCCCCAGGCCCCGACGGAATTCGTGAAGCTGATTGCAATGTTCAAACGTGTAATGGACAACATCATCAAGACAGGCTACTTCCCAAAACGTTGGAAGGAAAGCACTTGTATATTTTTACGCAAACAAGGCAAAGATTACACCCAACCGAAATCGTACCGACCTAGCTTACCCAACATTATTTATAACATTCTCTCACGGCTGATGAAGGAATGCAAAGAATTAACCCATCACAGCACCGGAGCACCGACACGGGTTTGTTTGATAACGAGGCACCGCCACTCTATACTCACACTCACATACACTATACTGAGAACAGGAAAATAACAACATTATCAAGATCATACATAATTATCTCTCGCACAGAACCACGAGAGGGAGATTCCGCACGACTACTGGAACAGAAAAACTTATCCCTCACGGGGTGCCCCAGAGCTCGATCTTCGTGCCAGTTTTATTCAACCTGTATGTTTCAGACATACCAAGACAACGCATAGCGCATAGGTATGATATCATTCGACTGTAAAAGTATAAAAATGTCTGTAAACAGCATTAAATAACTATTATTAAAGATCTTCCGATAGATTTGGAAGAGACATGGTTGAAGCCAGAGGAGATACCATATCTTTGCACACGGGAACGTCAGCTGCTGACACGACGGCCGGCCTGGTACGCGGTCGACCATACAGCGGTGTTGCTCGGTTATGGAGGAATAACGAATTACAAAATGTGTCAGTGTTACAGTGCAATAACCCACGTGTGTGTGCAATGAAACTAGTAATAAACAATAGGTCTATTATTGTGATGAGTAAACATAAGTGTTAACTTACCGGACTTCACAGACTGCCTCGGTACGGTGAGTGCGGTAGTAGACGATTGTTGTGTAGTATCCATAGATATCCGGTAGAATCAGTATTTGTTTTAGGGAATTAAATGCGCATCCTAATACTTTGTTTATGAGTGAGCAGTCAAACTCCAGTGCTGACCTATTCTTAGTGATTGTAATTTTTGGGGGGTTTTCGTACTGTCCCGCGACCCCGTCAGGCATCGGCCCTAGTGGACCCCTACACTTGTGCTGACATCTGTTTGAGGCGCGCGTGGAACACAACGCACCGTTGACCCGGGCCTGGTCCTTATCGGACGGTGAGCTACCCATTGCTCACCGTCCGCAAGCCTGCGCCTACGGCGGCCGGAAATCCGCCTGGCATTCCCGACGCCCAGGGCGGCTAGGGGTAAGAGGGCGCGGGATTTGCCCTTCACGAGGACACGGCGATGCTCTGCCCAAGCTGGGTTGACCTCCACCGTATAGTAAGACCCTTAGTCGCCTTTTACGGACACCCACGGGAAGAAATAGGATAATGCTATTCTTTAATGTTCTACCCAAATGTTAACAAAGATTACTCCGTAAAGATTATCTCTTGGAATTGCTCCGTTGTTTATATAAATATTCAAAACCTAATCAATAGCGTCGTGTTTCAAATATTGTGTTTATAGGAAACCTTTTAACTTGAGGATTTAATTATTAGCAGAAAACATATTAAGGAAATATTAATCAATGAAAGTCGATACAATTTTACACCTAGTGGTAATTCCGACTTAGACTGGCCGTTGGTCTAGTGGTCGCAAGCGCTACCGCTGAGCATGAGGTCCTGGGTTCTTTCCCGACCTGGGAATCCCCAGTTCAGGAAAATTGTTATTGAGTTTTTTCGTCAAGGATTACCCAGTAGCCCGGAATCTGGATTTATGCACGGTTGAAAGGCAATAAGCTCGCCCCTATTAGCTGGTGAAATGTAGGTGAACACGTCACACAGGGTTAGGCACATCTGCCTAACCCTTCGGGAAATACAGGCGTGATGTTATGTTATGTGAAATTCCGGAGGCGTCTCAAGTGATGTAGGGAAGACAGTGATCGGTAAGCAAACCTTAAAAGGGTCAAGGTCATCGTGTGAGTGAAACAAGTGGGTACCTACAGCTGTTGTCAAGGTAGATCAAAATAGCTTGATAATTCATTAACTCACGAAGTAATGGTTTTAATAGAATGATAAACAAACCCTCTTGACTGCTTTTTAGGGTTCCGTAGTAAACTAGGAACCCTTAGAATTTCGCCTTGTCTGTCTGTCTGTCCCCACTGTAGCTCAGAGACGCTTAGTACTTGAAAGCTGTTATTTGGCATAGGTATACATATTAATCACGCCGACAAAGTGCTAAAATAAAATCTTGAAATATTTTATTTTAGCATAACTCCAATGTGGGGATGATATTTTTTTTGTCCGTCGTTTAAAAATATTGCTGACCTGTGAACACCACTTTTCGATTCAAGGATCCGCTTGCGTAATATTAAGCATTAAAGTGCTAATTTTTATTAGAATAGAGTGTCCGCCCTTCTGCCAGCTAAATGGTTGTTTATGGAGATGTGAAAAAATTCATATATAAAATATATATGAATTTTATCACACCAACGACCAACTTAAATTTGCAGTTGGAGAACTGACCGTGGCATATATCGATGTATGGGAGAACAGGTTTTTCAACTACAATGTTAAGTTTGTTTTTGGAATAAATTGGTCCCAAGTAATCCCATCTACGGAAACTTCATTGTGCGTGGTCCGATACGCACTTGGCTGTTTTTTTTGTTAAATAAATCAATGTTTGTTTTGTACCTAGTGAAGTATTCCTGCTGATGAGGGGTTCCCTTTAGAAGCTAAATATTGTTGTGCTAGGAGTGGGTCTGCGTCACGGTGCATTAGATACCTAGTAGGTAACTGCTAAATCTTTAGGTTATTTGTCTTTATATGCGAACTAGATGCAAGTTAGCCGTAATTTGGTTACACCTATTGTAATTTAAATATAGCAAATAATAATAATATATCATATTTACAAGAGAAAATTATAATCCCAACTAGTTTATTAATATGTGGTAGAAATAGGTAAATATTCTAAAATAAATACTTGTTATAACATTATGTATTTATCAGATTACTGTTAGATACATAATGTTATGACAAGTATAATATTTATGTAAATATTATACTAAATTAGTATAATATTTACATAATTTAAAAGCTAATAGTATTAAAACAATAACAATAATATGTACAAGTATATAAAAACCGGCCAAGTGCGTGTTGGACCACGCACAATGAAGGGTTCCCTAGTTGAGCTGAATTTAACCCAAGAGCAACCTTAATATTGTAGTTGATAAACATGTTCCCTAATACATTCCAACAGCAAATGTACGTTTGTACGCACTATATTGAGAGATTAACCTCTAAGAAGTCTATGGTGTTAAAATAACAATTTTAACACCATAGACTTCTTATAGGTTTTCCTGTAATACATACATTAAGAACTATTTTCTGTATTTTTTTCTAAATTTTAGGCTCAATAGTTTCAAAAAACAGTAATTAAACTGTAAATAAACGTAATCTAAATGTTGGTAATTGTGTTTAAATTGCTTAACGTTAAGAAGCATTATCCTGTAACGACTATTGTTATGTCCAGAACTTTAACTTCGCGCTAAAGAAGATAGAATTAAAGTCTAAATGCCTGCAATTGAACTAATACTAATACTTTTCTCCCATCCAAATTATTTTTTTATTAACAGTTAGCGGGCATCATGATAAAATTGTAAGACTAACAAAATGAATACAAAAGAATAATAAAGAATAATTGATTTACAATTACGTGAGCAATATTTTCTCCAACGCACTTCTCATTTTTATATTATTTATATTAATAATAATTACTATCGGAAAAGGTATCAGAGATTTAAATTGAGTTTTATAACACTTCAACTAAATTGGACCTACTTCACATTGACGTTGTAAAAATATATAAAAGGAAAAATATTACCTGGCCCTTTTTACTGTTTTCTGACCCGTATAAAAGTAAGTAATAGTAGTTTTAAATAGTAATATAAAGAAGAATAGAAATATAACACACTTGTAAAGCTAAATGGAGAGCCGTTCAACTCCAGTCGACCTTCTTTATTCAGGGTTCAAGTAATAAAAGAAGTAAAGTTGCCAGTGCTAAGGAAAAAGAAAAGTAACTGGGTAATAACTGACACATTTTATACTTTCCTATATAAGTTCAGAAAAGTAAAAAAAGTCCCTCGTAGTTATTTGGTAAGTGCAAGCTAATTAAGTAAATAAACACTTTAGAATGAAACCAATCTGCCGCAGTCGCGGGAAAGTCCGAAAAGGATACCGAGGCCCCTGGCAACACTGGCAACGGAAGTACACGGGTGGGTTTTAGTCAGTAAGAGTCTGACACACCCTCCCGCTCCACCCAGAGCGGGAGAAATTATTTGATAATTTCACACCCAAAAAAAAAGGAACGAAAACAATAATAATACGTTGATAAAAAGAAAATAAATCGTGAGCAAACTCGACATTAAATCAATAAACAAAGGATACATTCAATGCGGAGTGAATGAAGGTGAGGAATTGTTTGCTACGACGACGGAGTTTTATCACGGTTACGGAAGCTTCGTTCTCGTAGCAGATGTCTACGCACTGCTGAAAGATATACTACGCGAGACGGTTGTCGAAATATGTTACACGAAATTCCAACGTATTATTAAATAATAGCTTCTTGTCCGTGTCCGTGATTTCATCCGCGTGAAATATCATGTTCCCCCGTTCCACCCCATCGCATCGCATCGTCCGCCAGCGCTATTACTTCGTTTTTGCTTAGCGCTCTTTCCGACATTTGTTCATTTTGCTCGGCTCCTTAAGATCACAGCGTGATGTTAACCTTCCTCATATAGCCTTTTTCAAAAATGCTATCAAATGCAAAAAGATTATTTTTAATCCGACTGGTAGTTCCAGAGATTAGCATGTTCATACAAACAAACAAAAAACAAACTCTTCAGCTTTATAAAGTAAAGATAGATTTTACAGAAGATTTTGATGTTTCTAGGCCAAAATAGGCTTCTCGACTCCCATCCGTAGGTGTTGTAAAAGGCGATTGAGGGATACAGTCAAGAGAATAAGATCAAACCACAAACTTCAATCTGCCAAGTGCGACTACAGCCATCTCCTTTAACCATTCATAGTAGCCGATCATTGACGGCCATGTTCAGTAGTTGACCTTCTCGATAACACATTATAGCCGATAAAATAAAACCCTTTTTTAATGCTTTCCCATTTCAACAAAACTTTCATAAGTCACGATTCACGCCACGATTCACGATTCAGTGACAACATACATCTCCAATTTCAATTAAAACCAAGTTGCTAAAGTAACAAACGATCTGTTACCGCAACCAAACGCCAACGTAATCGAGAATACCGCCCGCTGGGGTATAATAATTATCATGTGAACGCGAGGCCCGCTGGGAGTGATCCCTGCCACGGATTAGTGCTGGGATAGCCCGGGAACGTATCCCGGGAAGCGATAGGACCCCGTGCCCCGGAAATTCATGACACCCAGGGGTGGACCATTCTTTTTGTCACGTTATATTGCTTTTGCTAACTCTCTGGTTATACGAGGGCGTATAAATGCTACATTTTTCTTTCTGTTTAAGGAATGGTGTCTTGCGAGCTAGCCTGATATTTTATTCGGAAAATAAATATGGTACTCCTACAGAATGTTCTTGCTTCAAGTTTCGCATCTGGTATGTTACGAGTAGTATTATAACATTTGGAGTGCATGGTTAATTCAGTTAACGCATGAACGCAACTTTATTTCTTAATGCTCAGTGAGCAGTGGTGTTTTTAATTTGCAAGTTTCATTGATTTTATTTTACAAACACTTTGAAAGCACTAATGTGTGTTACTTTATGTGTCTTATTTGAATGCTATATGCTTAAATGGGGTTTTGCATAGACACAATGGTTAGGTATTTGGATTGGTAACGTAGCCATGTTGGTTCGTGCCGGAACGAGAGACTGAAATGACTAATAGTTATTGTGAGGTGGTATTTACCTTTTTAGTATCCCAGTTATATTTTGTACACATTAGTCACACTCATAAGTCATTGTCCTGGTCGTTTCCAGACCAAACGCAATGGGTCTTTAAGACCTTGTAAGCAGTATCGAATGATATATTATCGAGTGGAGTTCGCTTAAGGGCATTGTTATCTTCCATGTTCCTCAATTGGTCGTCGCTACTTGCGGAGGAAATTAACATCTGATACTTTATGTTTTTACCTCCATTTTGTGTTCAGATTATGGTCTCGAATAAAGAATATTGAACCGCCACCCCAATTGAACAATACAATCTGAACGATTTTGAAGGATATTGCTAATCTATTGGGTCATACAAGTATGTTCGAAAAAAATCTTCTGCTCAGCAACGTAAATAAAGCAATGAATGTTGTTGAACTGTCAAAATGAAACCCATTGTGTGTTCCGCAATTACCCCGCTGAGAACCATGATTGACCAAAATAGGCTTCTCTTA
Organism: Atethmia centrago; assembly: GCA_905333075.3. NCBI lineage: Eukaryota > Metazoa > Arthropoda > Insecta > Lepidoptera > Noctuidae > Atethmia > Atethmia centrago. The sequence goes on along the minus strand of HG995373.1, from coordinate 20,137,725 downwards.
AGAAAAAAAATTGCCAAATCTGTATAGTTTGTGGTAGCGGAAAAAATATATGTTATTTTTGAACATATTTCCCAAAACTTGGTTGTTACCAAAACACGTTTTGAAAAAAAATCTCTATACAAACTAACGTTAAACTCTTACCTTGAGTTCTAATCCAAAACATCTGTATTACATATCAACATACGTTACTTATTTAATTAATAACAAGAACGTCTTATTTGAATGCAGAACTTGGTTGTTTTTTATTTTCGATTACTCAATTCAACTTTGAGTAAATATATAATTGCTTCATTTTCAAGAGAAGCGCGTTGTGTCATCGCGCTTCTCTTTCTTTTCTATGCAATCTGACAGTGACCGCGGTTTAGGTGTTCTCAGCGTCTTAGTGACATTGTGAGTGTCATGACTATTTTTAAAACGTCAAACGTCAAGGTTAACCGGTCAAATAACATAAACAGTTTTGTAATGTTTTTATTTTGATATAATTATGTTTTAAAAGATCATTGGGAAAAAAAGCGCTTGGTCTGTTTTTGTCTTTCTACGCTAAATGTAGTTATAACATCTCTTTACATTTATGTAGTTTCGTTATTAGATAGGTAATATTATCTATGATAATATTAATAGTCCGCTACTGCAAATACATTGTGATATCAAAATACTATCTAAGTAATAAGAACTGACAGTGAAATTGTATAATTTATTTTCTAATTTACTAAGTATTTATTTAATACCTACCTAGTTGTTCTTAGAACTGTTCTTTTACGTTTAAGTTTATTATAACGCTGTTATGAACTTTTAATTAATTTCACTGTCTTTGTAAAATGTTTGGAAATGAAACTTTTGAGTCCATATTTGCGTTAGAACTCCTCTTTCTATGAATCTCCTGTTGGATAAAAAAAAACAACTAACACTGTTTTTAGGGTTCCGTAGTAATCATGCTGACTGTGTGCTAAAATAAAATCTTGAAATAAAAAAATTTTGGCGTACCTCCTTTGCACGTACTATGGGGATGATTTTTTTTTTCTCGTCTACCCTATGGTTTGGGTATTGTTGGATAGGCCATTCAAAATTATTGCAAGTCTGTCAGCACCACTTTTCGATTTAAGGATCCAATTGCGTAATATTAAGCATTAAAGTGCTAATTATTGTTAGGGTCAAGTGTGTGTGTGTGTGTGTCCCTGTCAGCTAAATGGTTGTTTATGGAGATGTGAAAAAAATCATGGCAGTAGTACATAAACGAAATTAAAAACTATCACGGCTAATTAGGTTTCACAATGACGTATATCAATGTATTGAGAACACGTTTTTCAATTACAATGGTGCCGATTCCCTTGTTCACAAACTAAACTAAATTTAAGTTCAGTGCATCTTTTTCTTTCTATTTCATTAAGAAAAGGACAGAAGATAAATTTTAGTTTAGTTCTGACAAATTAATCAGCGCTTGACGTAAATTGACGTAATTTTAGTAGGCAAGTTTTTAATCACGTCTAAACTTGTATGGAGTAGTGACAGGCGCTGATTAATTTGACAGGACTAAACTAAAATTTATCTTCTGTCCTTTTCTTAATGAAATAGAAAGAAAAAGATGCACTGAACTTAAATTTAGTTTAGTTTGTGAACAAGGGAATCGGCGCCAATGTTGTTTGTTTTTGAGATAAATTCAACATAATAAAGTCTGCCAAACAGCATAACAGTTTGTCGGCAGTTGTTCTCGTCTTGCAATGGATTACAAATGTTTAAATTTCGAAAGTGAATGTGCTAAAACTTAGTTATGCTAAGTAAACTATAAAATAATGTACCTACAGTCGAGATAAAAAAATACACGTTTTACAAAAAGGCAATTTCGCATATACGAGGGTTTGTTACAGACATAGCTATGCAATGAACACAATGAGAAATAATGATTTTGTAGAACCCCTAAATTGTTCCTTAGACTTTACATGCAATATCAGTTTTGGGGGTAGCTCATTCACTACGTTGGTAATCCGTACCTTCTTGTGCGCTTACCAAAGTAGTTTGTTACTTTTCGAGCAAGTGTCTTCTTCTTAGATAAACGAGTTGAGTATATATGCTTAGGGTGCGTTTCCACTGACGCGGAGCTGGGCGGAGTGGAGCGGAGAAGAGCATTGAATAGTGGCAAGTGTTTCCATTGAAGCGGAGTGGAGTTGAGCTGAGCTGAGCAGACCAGAGCTGCATTGAGCCGTTTTCCGATCAGCCAAATTTAATATTTTGGAGAGGTCATACGTCATGTTGCCGGTAAAGAGAAGAGCAGCGTTTTTACATCTTGCTATACTAGAAGACGAAGATTCGGAAGCCACTACTATCCGTTACGTGCCGTCCGCTCGGCACCACAGCCTGCTTGACACCGTTCTGTCCGGCTAAGGGCCATGTGTTCATATATTTTATTTGAAAGTCCTTCCAGCTCCGCTCCGCTCCACTTACACTCTTTCAATAGATACGGAGTAGAGATTTCGAGCATTGTGATTAACCAATTGGAAACGCAGGGTGCGTTCCACTTTGTGGTATTGATTATTAAATTGTTCAGTCAAGACATTTATTTAACTTACTTTTAAGGCGCATGTGACTTCTAATGATTTTAAATTGAACATCACGTCTAGACGACTCGTCTTATTAGTTTGAAAAAAATATATGTTATACTAGACTATTGTCTTCGTAATTTAATATAATCATGGTTGACGAGTAGGACTAGGTGTGCCGAGTTCGGGCTCATTTTGATAGTTGTGATGAGACCTTACCTCAGGACTTGATGGTGTGACCTGAAAGTGTACTTCGGTGACTGCTACTGGAACTCCTCGACGAATAGAACTAGGTGTGTCGAGTTTGGGCTCGTTTCGATAGTTATGATGAGACATTACCTTCTGACTTGATGGAGTGACCTGAAGGAGTACTTCAGTTACTGCAACTGGAACTCGTCGATGAATGGAACTAGGGATGCGGAATTTGGGCTCATTTTCATAGTAATGATGAGACCTTACCTTCGGTCTTGATGGAGTAACCTGGCGGTGTACTTCAGTAACTGCTACTGGAACTCGTCGACCAGTAGAACTAGGTGTGCCGAGTTTGGGCTCGTTTTGATAGTTATGATGAGACCTTACCTACGGACTTGATGGAGTGACCTGAAGGTGTACTTCAGTTACTGTGTTCCGATCAGCCAAATTCAATATTTTGGAGAGATCATACGTCATGTTGCCGGTAAAGAGAAGAGCAGCGTTTTTACATCTTGCTATACTAGAAGATGAAGATTCGGAAGCCACTACTATCCGTTCCGTGCCCTCCGCTCGGCACCACAGCCTGCTTGACACCGTTCTGTCCGGCTAAGGGCCATGTGTTTATATATTTTATTTCAAAGTCTTTCCAGCTCCGCTCCGCTCCACTTACACTGTTTCAATAGATACGGAGTAGAGATTTCGAGCATTGTGATTAACCAATTGGAAACGCAGGGTGCGTTCCACTTTGTGGTATTGATTATTAAATTGTTCAGTCAAGACATTTATTTAACTTACTTTTAAGGCGCAGATATATGACTTCTAATGATTTTAAATTGAACATCACGTCTAGACGACTCGTCTTATTAGTTTGAAAAAAATATACGTTATACTAGACTATTGTCTTCGTAATTTGATATAATCATATTTGAAATAATATATTTATAATATAGTGCAATTAGTTTGTAAAGTAATGTCTAACGCGGACAAAAAACGATAATTACGCAAAAACTAACGGGCATATTTTCATCAAACTTTCACCATCTAAAAGACAATTTAACTATTGAAATTTTAGTATACGGCTTCTATTTGTTTTGTGTTTGATTAATCAAGGTGGGTTGTTTTTTCGAATAAGCTTGGTGCGCGTTGAAGCGCTCTTGCGGGTGACGGGCGGCAGTACTTCGCTGACCACTTTCACGGGTAGACGGTAACGCTCGGCGCTCGGAGCCACCATAACACGATTTTATCGTTTTTAAGGACGCGTTCGCAAAATTTATAGGTATAGAATCCAACTACTACATTGACACGGGTCATACACACAAGTGTACGCACGGTTAGCTACGAGAATAGTAGTCAAGTGAACTAATTTGGATCCTTTGAGTTTTTATTCTTATTTCGTTATAATTCGTAGAAATACTTCAGTGACTCCTAGGCACTGGAAGCCCTCTACTAGTAGAGAGATGTGGGCTGTGGACTTTTTTTATTTTTGTGGCATGTTTTATTAGTTATGATGAGACCTTACCTCCGGACTTGATGAAGTGACCTGAAGGTGTACTTCGGTGACTGGTACTGGAACTGGTTGACGAGTAGGACTAGGTGTGCCGAATTCGGGCTCATTTTGATAGTTGTGATGAGACCTTACCTCAGGACTTGATGGTGTGACCTGAAAGTGTACTTCGGTGACTGCTACTGGAACTCCTCGACGAATAGAACTAGGTGTGCCGAGTTTGGGCTCGTTTCGATAGTTATAATGAGACATTACCTTCTGACTTGATGGAGTGACCTGAAGGTGTACTTCAGTTACTGCAACTGGAACTCGTCGATGAATGGAACTAGGGGTGCGGAGTTTGGGCTCATTTTCATAGTAATGATGAGACCTTACCTTCGGTCTTGATGGAGTAACCTAGCGGTGTACTTCAGTGACTGCTACTGGAACTCGTCGACCAGTAGAACTAGGTGTGCCGAGTTTGGGCTCGTTTTGATAGTTATGATGAGACCTTACCTACGGACTTGATGGAGTGACCTGAAGGGGTACTTCAGTTACTGCTACTAGAACTCGTCGATGAATAGAACTAGGTGTGCCTTGTTTGGGCTCGTTTTTATAGTTATGATGAGACCTTACCTTCGGACTTGATGGTGTGACCTGAAGGTGTACTTCGGTGACTCCTACTGGAAGTCGTCGACCAGTAGAACTAGGAGTGCCGAGTTTGGGCTCGTTTTGATAGTTATGATGAGACCTTACCTACGGAATTGATGGAGTGACGTGAAGGTGAACTTTGGTGACTGCTACTGGAACTCGTCGACGAATAGAACTACATGTGCCGAGTTTGGGCTCATTTTGATACTTATGATGAGACCTTACCTACGGACTTGATGTAGTGATCTGAAGGTGTACTTCAGTTACTGCTACTGGAACTCGTCGACGATTGGAACTAGGTGTACCGAAATTGGGCTCGTTTTGATAGTTATGATGAGACCTTACCTCCGGACTTGATGGTGTGCTGAAGGTGAACTTCAGTTACTGCTACTGGAACTCGTCGACAAATAGAACTAGGTGTGCCGAGTTTGGGCTCGTTTTGGTAGTTGTGATGAGACCTTACCTCCGGACTTGACGGAGTGACCTGAAGGTGAACTTCGGTGACTGCTACTGGAACTCGTCGACCAGTAGAACTAGGGGTGCGGAGTTTGGGCTCGTTTTGATAATTTTGACGAGACCTTACCTACGGACTTGATGAAGTGACCTGAAGGTGAACTTTGGTGACTGCTACTAGAACTCGTCGACGAATAGAACTAAGTGTGCCGAGTTTGGGCTCGTTTTGATAGTTATGATGAGCCTTACCTACTTGATGTACTGACCTGAAGGTGTACTTCAGTTACTGCTACTGGAACTCGTCGACCAATGGAACTAGGTGTGCTGAGATTAGGCTCGTTTTGATAGTAATGATGAGACCTTACCTCCGGACTTGATAGTGTGACCTGGAGGTGTACTTCGGTGGCTGCTAAATTATTTTTGCATACTATTGTATACATTTTTTTTTTTTGTAATTGAACAGACAGCTGTTCTGCTGGGGATTTTGTTGCGCCACTTCTTCTTCCCAGCTAAAGCGTTTGGGGGGACTGTCTTATGTGATTTTGACGTTCGAAAACTTCTGATTCTCAGCCTAATTTGAATAAATGACTTTTGATTTTGATTTAATTAATATTTCCTATTCATGTATGGACACAGTTATTACCTACTAGCTTTACCCAGCCTGGCTTCGCACAAATAGCACTAAGTATCTCAACTTAACCTACCTATCTAAGGTTGGTAGGTAGGGTAGATACCCTACCTACCAACCTTACCTACCTACCTACCTACCTACCTACCCTACCTACATACCCTACCTACCTACCTACCTACCCGCCTAGCTAAAATCAGACAGGATAGTCTTCACCATCTGAAACGTATGGTTACCCTACGAAATTACATGCGTACAGTTGCAGAGGTGCGGGAGGTGACGCATGGCTCCTCCCATTTGCACAAGGTCGCCGTCACCTAATATCGCATTAAGATAGATCGGGATTTGAACAGTTCTACATAATTGTTATTTATTTTTTTTTTTGTTTTTTTTTTTATCTATACATAGTTTTAGTAAGTCAGACAAAGCGTAATATAAGGTTAACGTTGATTGCCTTCAACAGGTTTACCTTACTCGTAATAAACATGTTCTACCCGCAAATGTACCTATTTCCGGCCACCGTAGGCGCGGGCTTGCGGACGGTGAGCAATGGGTAGCTCGCCGTCCGATAAGGACCAGGCCCGGGTCATGGGCACGTTGTATTCCACGCGTGCCTCAAAGAGATGTCAGCACAAGTGTAGGGGTCCGCTAGGGCCGATGCGTACCGGGGTCGCGGGAAGGTACTAAAGGGTTACCGAGGCCCCTGGCAACACAGGCAATGGAAGGAATACGGGTGGGTTTTAGTCAGTAAGAGTGTGACACACCCTCCCGCTCCGCCCAGAGCGGGAGAAGTTATTTGATAATTACCCAAAAAAAAAAAAACTAACCACTGAAAATAATAGACTGATCACTATGAGCAACTGTTACACAATAAACTGCTTTGTCTAATCACTTATTTCAACGAGGCTAGGTAAAGAAACCAACATTTCACCAGGTAAGTTTTAAAATTGTAAAAGTATGCAACATCCAAATTTATCAAGAGGTTCTTGAATAAGTTTTATTTTAACTTTAGTGTTGTTTTATTTATTTTAATGATAAATGTTACTAACATCGTTTTATAAGTATTACTAACAACAATATGAATCATTTGTGTTCAATTTAAATAATAATAATAAAATCTTTTCCCAACTATGTATGGATGCAGCTGAATAGCAGTATTGCATATTGAGTGACTGCCTATCTGACCTCCACAATCCAGTAACAGGTCAAAGGTCATAAGACTGGTTGTGAGACATTAAAAATCCAAAAGTTTATCAATTTATTTCTGTGGACAAAACGGGGTCTTCTCACGTAGTTGTATCAACAGTCCGTAATCGGTATAACTTGACATTATTTTAAGACCACCACTTTTGTTTGGAGCGTTTTCTATTAATTTACTTGAACAAGTTATTAAGTCTTGGCATTAATACGTACAGTAACAAGGGGAACAAAGAAAACAATGGGATCGCCAAATAAAAGACAACAAAATAATATTAAGTTTAGCTTTTGCTTCGTTATTGTCTGACAAATCAGAATGACTGTCGAAATGTAAGTACTTTTTGCTTAGTTATAATGAATTGGGTATTGCTTTTTCCATGTGTATTGTTTGATATTAAGACCAGGCTTAGAAATTTTGTTGAAACAATCATCATCTGCCTAGCCTTTTCCCAACCACGTTGGGGTCGGCTTAACCGGATGCAGCTGGATACCAGTATTTTACTTGGAGCGACTGCCTATCTGACCTCTACAACCCAGTTACTGGGTAATACGATACGCTTTGGTAACAATGGTTGTCAGACTTTCGTGCTTCTGACGACGATTATTATTTTGTTGAAACAATATAATATTATTATTATTATAATAAAATATAATAATAATATTTACAAAGTGTCGTTTTGCATCCTCGTCAAATTTCAGGAGGCTGCTATGAAATACATATATAATCAAATAAAATTACGACACCTGCTCAATAATTAATACATACTTGTTTTTTTAGTTATTTAAGTTAGACAGTATTTTAGAATACACCCCTTTCACAGTACGGAATCACCCCGTTGCATATGCGGTAGTGTGTGTGTAAAAGGGCAGTTACAGTGCGGTATCTCACAGGCCGCGTTTTAAGATACGTGTCCCACACATGCCGATTTCCGAAAATTAGAAAAAAAGACCTACTTATTTTATTATAGATTCGTGTCGAGAATCATTAGCATAGTTACCTCCTTGAATTTGACGAGGATGCAAAACGACAACTTGTATATAATTATGTATATAATATATTAATATTCTAATTAATTTATTTTCTCTGTAAGATTTTAATAAATAATTTGAATTATTCCTGGAATGGTTTAGTTTTGGCCCATCTATTTCAGATGAATCAACAATAAACTGTTTCATAAGTAGATATTAATTGGGTAATATCCAACGGTTCACTTGTTTTATCCTAACTAATATATTAAATGCGAAATCGAGTTTGTTTGTTTGTTACGCTTTTACGGCTGAACGGATTTGGATGAAATTTCGCACACAGGTAGACCATGACCTGGGTTTAGGATATAGGATACTTTTTATCCCGATATTCTTACGGGATTGAGACTTATGCGGGTGAACCGCAGGGCTCATCTAGTTTTAAATACGAGTAATTATCTAAAAAAAATGCTGTTTATCAAACAAAAATATGCAGTTTTTAAGTTAACTTTACTTTAGTGTTAACTTGAAGCAAGGACGGTTTGAAACTTCAACGACTTTTTAACTTTATGCATGACTTTCAAATGTAATGATTTTTATTAGCGTTACATAACTTTTTGACAACTTTGTCTAACACTAGGATTAAACTACTTCCTAGTGGTTTTTCAAGTTGCCATAAATCTAATATGTATGAACATTACAATCTGACCCAATTCCATTTTCGCCAATTTTCGGCCGAAATATCCAGTTTCGGCACTTCCCATTTTCGGCTGAAAAAAACAGGTATTTAACGGCTGTTGCCGTCAAAAATTAAGTAATTAATAAACGGTTAAAAATACTGATTAAAAGATTGACACAGCTTTTCTTTTACTTTTACCAAAGAAAAAGCTATGAACAAAAAAAAAAATGTTTAGCCCTAATTTAGGGCCTTAATGCAAATCAGGCTGAATCTCTATTCGGTTAGACTTTATAAACATAGAAAAAAAATTGTTCCATAAAAAAATCTAACTCATGACACGAACCGCAAAAGCCAATCAGCCACTACGCTTAAAGGTAAGCCGTCATATTATTAGTCTTAGTATGAACTCCAATTTATTCTTCTTCCCCCTTTAGTTGACGAAGTATGGGGTTTCTATCGGCGTCGAGTCGACGATGAAGTACCTGGGACTCGTCCTCGACAGCCGGTGGAACTTCGTGGAGCATTTCCGACGTTTGGCTCCCAAACTGAAGCGGGCAGGCGCTGCATTGAAGCGGCTCCTGCCCAATCTAGGGGGTCAAAACGCCTCCTGCCGGAGGCTCTACGCGGGGGTCGTGCGGTCCATGGCCCTCTACGGGGCTCCTGTATGGGCGCGCTCTCTGGCGCTGCGGCCAGCCCGCCGGTTGAGCGCGGCCCAAAGGGTCATGGCCATCCGGATGGTCCGAGGATACCGCACGGTCTCCTGTGAGGCAGCGAGCCTCCTTGCCGGATTGCCGCCATGGGATCTGAAGGCAAAAGTCCTCGCGCACGTATGGGAGTGGCGCGAGGAGGCGAAACGCCAGGGCGTAAGTCCGCTGCCGCGAGAAATCGCGGCACAGCGGACGGAGCTCCGGCGGGATCTCATGGCGTCATGGAAAGTACGGTTGTCGCAACCCAGTGCTGGGCACGCCACGATTGCGGCGATAAGTCCCCTCTTTGAGGAGTGGCTGGAGAGGCACCACGGCGTCCTCACCTTCCGCCTGACGCAGGTCCTCAACGGACACGGCAGCTTCGGGAGGTTCCTGTGTCGGATAAGGTGGGAGGAAACGTCCGGGTGTCACCACTGTGTGGATCGCCCGGAGGACACGGTGGAGCATACGGTGGAGGTCTGCCCGGCTTGGGCAGAGCACCACCGTGTCCTCGTGGAGGCGATCGGCGGCAGAGACCTCTCGCGTCCGGCCCTGGTTCAGGCCATGGTACGGAGCGAGATGGCATGGGCAGCCGTCACCTCCTTCTGCGAAGCAGTAATGCTCGCGAAGGAGGGGCGGGACGGTTGAGGGAAAGGCACGTTTCGCGCCCTCTCGCCCCTAGCCGCCGCAGGAGACGCCCTGGGCGTCGGGAATCTCGGGCGGATTTCCAGCCACCGTAGGCGTGGGCTTGCGGACGGTGAGCAATGGGTAGCTCACCGTCCGGTAAGGACCAGGCCCGGGTCGACGGCGCGTCGTATTCCACGCGCGCCTCAAAGAGATGTCGTCAGCATAAAAGTAGGGGTCCACTAGGGCCGATGCCTGCCGTGGTCGCGGGAAGGTACTTATGGGTCACCGAGGCCCCCGCAACACAGACAACAGGAAGGAATACGGGTGGGTTTTAGTCAGTAAGAGTCTGACACACCCTCCCGCTCCGCCCAGAGCGGGAGAAGCAAATTATAACATAAAATCGTAAACAGAACTTAATACCTAAATAAAAGCCTCCAGGCATAAAGGGCGTGCCCGCTTACATAAGGCTATAGCTGTAACTCGAAGTGAAAAATGATAAACTAGCACCATCGAAGTAAACTAAATAAACAGTTAATAATCTGCACTAGTTTATAAGTCATGATAATGCAGGTGACCGGAATGCCCATCACGATTAACATCGGTATTCCTTTACGCCATTCATGATTTGTGATTGGTGTTTTATTGTATGTTAATATCTGAGGGAAAAATTAAAGATAAAAAGTTAAACCCCACTGTGACAAAAATCTAACTGAAAAGCATAAAGCAAGAAAATATTCCTGCCTGATGCCCAGCTGTGGTCGCACACCAACCCTGTTCAGCCAGATTATTACTCAGAAATACTTGATTTTTGCAGTGGTGGCCTGGTAGTAACGGTCTCGACTTAAGAGTTGTTGGTCGTGGTTTCGAACCTAAAACTTCAGTTTACTTTGTGTAAATTATTTCATTTCCACTGCTCTCAAAACGGTGAAGGAAAACATCGTGAGGAAACCGGCATGTCCTAGAACCGAAAATTCGAAGACACATGACATCTTTCAACCCGAACTGAGCCCGCGTAGTAGATTACAGCCCGCTCTCTCTCGGAGAGAGGAGGCCTGTGTTCCAGCAGTGAGAACATTAAAGGTTATGCTACTTAATTTTTTGTGACGTCAAGTTTTATATGAAAGCCTAAGCGATTTAAAAAATGGTGCTTTTGAATGAATTTATAAAGAGTTTGATAGGAATAAGAAAGAGCTCCAGCACCACAGCTGTCAGGCAATACCCAACTCAGTAGAATCCATACACCAAGAATTCAAAAGCATTCACACACCCGCTACATTAAACAAAGGTTATCATCATAACCAGTTCGATCCGTCAAACGTAGGATAATACAATTCCCATCAAATGGACCGCTGAAGCTCCATCGTCTAAACTAAACACAATGTTTAGCTCGTTTCCCATCCAACTACAGTAATTGTAATTGTCTTTGCGACCAAAACTGTGACGGATCACGTTCTGATCCGAGCACGTTAATCACAGTGAATAATGTACCATTTCGGATGTCCAATGAATAATCCTGATGGATCTGGCAACTCTCCTGCCACCCAAATGAGCGATTTCACTATAATTCGCTTTTAGCATCGTTTTGACGTTCACGATGTGTTTGGGAATTTGCTCTTTGTGGCCGTTACGATTTTAGGAGGATTACCTACTTCACTACATATTATAAAACAAAGTCCCGCCGCGTCTGTCTGTCTGTCTGATCGCGTTAAACTCAAAAGCTACCGAACGAACGGATTTTTATACGGTTTTCATTCCAATGGACGGAGTGATTCGTGAGAAAGATTTAAATGTTTAATTAACTAAGGTTTTGTGTAAATATGACAAGGATTGTTGAAGATGTCGGAAAAAATCATGCCAACTGGGAGCTTTACTGGCGCGCGCCGCGTAAACATTGGATGAAATTAGGCACACATGTAGTTTATAAACACATAGGGTACTTTTAATCCCGGTAGTACGTTCCCGTAGGTTACTTTCCGAAATCCTCGCGGGCGAAGCCGCAGGCAAAAGCTAGTACGTACATACTATATTGAAGCGTTTCGCGTAAAGACTAAATGACTATAAAAATCATCATCAATGAATCATCAATGACTATAAGGGCCTGTGCACACCACGTTTTTTAAACGCGCCGTTGACGCGCGTTTTCAGCGATACGCACGCGAGTCAGACGCAGCCTGTAGACCTTCTGTAGGATAAAAGCGCGCCGTCGACGCACGTTTCCAAAACGCGCGTCAGCGGCGCGTTTAAAAAACGAGGTGTGCACAAGCCCTAAATGGCTGATCTCTAAATGCCTTCTAGAAAATGAAGTATTGGGCCGTTGTTCGTCGGTTCAGTTGGATTTCACTAAAATCACTAAACTGTAATTTACAGGAATTCTCGAAATAGTAGCTAATAATCCTGTAAATTGTTTAAGGTCGTGTTCCACGGTAGATCTGTTGGAAAATGTTCTACGCTAATTCAAAATAATCGACCGCAACTAGTTCATACACTGACTTTTGTCAGTTGATTGTAAAACCACGATGTTTATTGTTTAGTAACACAGCATCGGCTGATTAAAGGTAAATTCTTCTACCGAATAAGATGCAACGTGGCAAATCACATTTCAAAGACATTCCTGTAAATTACATAATTTGCAGCCGATTATCGTGAAGCGAGTGGCCGATGTCAAGAGACAGGTTGAGAATAAATAATGTCTTCTGGGAATAGCCAATAGAACCGCGCTGGGCAGAAAGGTACCTACTTAAATAGGGAAGCAAAGGAGCTTTTACTTATCTTTTCTTTTCTTTGTGCCCCGGAGTGCTGAAAGTACCTAAAAGGTGATTAAGATTCAGCTGATTAGTTGAACTTGAGAATAAGATATTGCTTTTACTTTTACACTGAGTTTCAGGAGGGGGCAGGTAAATTTAAGCGTGACGACGTTAGCTGTCTTCGAGCTATTTTTTCGGAGCTCCGAAAACTTGGCATGAATTTTATATTTTTCTGCAATTATTTTAATCTTAATTTCTTTTCATGAAAGGAAAGGTCCGCCTAATTAATTCGTGCGCGGTTATTCATGCTGTTATAATTTGCAGGGCAGATCTCGAATGATAAAGAAGAAGCTACGTTAAGATGAGGTCGCGTAGCGTCACATTTCGGTAAATGAAAAAACCGGCCAAGTGTGTATCGGACCATGCAATGAAGGGTTCAGTTGGGAAGTTGGGATAAATTTATCCCAAAAACAAACAAACAAACGTTGTAGTTGGAAAACATGTTCTAACTTGTAAAGCCCACTTAGCTGTGATAGTTTTCCTTTTAATTTAATTATATGTTCTACTGCCGTGAATTTTATCACATCTCCACAAAGAACCATCTAGCTGACAGTTGGGCGAAACTTGACTCGAACAATTTGCACTTTCAATGCTTAATATTTCACAAACGGATCCTTGAATCGAAAAATGATGTTCACAGACCCACAATATTTTTGAACGGCCTATCGATATCTCACATGGGATAGACAAAAAAATCCCACATTACGTGCAAGGAAGGTGCCCCAAAAAAATTGTTTTTCAAGATTTTATTTTAGCACTTTTTATGATTAATATGTATACTTATGCCAAATTACAACTTTATAGTACTAAGTGTATCTGAGCTATAGCGGGGACAGACAGACACACAGACAGACGGACATGGCGAAACTATAAGGGTTCATTGTTTACTACGGAACCCTAAAAATGAGCGAGCTGCCTCATTTTATACAGCGACAAATTACAACTGTAGGCTAATTCACGTAACAAAACAAGTTCAGTTGCAGTGCAGTTGAAGTTAAGTCTCAATCAAACTACCGCTGTCAGATACGCTCGCGTCAAGTTCGCGTAATGCAAGAGCAATAACGGCTTTCTACTGCTGCGCGCCATCAGTGCGTGATTCTGAACGCAACTTGATTAGTATTCTACTATTCGTTTGACGTCTCAAAATGACAGCTTCTAAATTTCAATTAGATCATCGTGCAGTTTCGATTACGCATAACATAAGTTCCCCCATATTTACTTTTGGCATCAAATTGTATTTTTTGTGAACGTTAGTGTCGAAAATTAAATATTGTATGTTAAATTATTAAGACATGTTAACAAGTCGTTTCCAATTAAATTCTAAATGTTGTTTTTACCTTTTCAGTGAACGTGAGTTTCCAACTTTGGTTTGAGGATTTTATCCATCGCTGTCGAAATTGATGACCGAGAACGTCCTCAAGACAGATTTTCTGTGGATCCATTCCGTATTTCCAATTGGGAATTGCAGAAAACCTATCGTGTGAGCAAAAACTTGACTCGGCAATTGATTACAAAAATAGCAACATGTATTCCGAAGGAAAGATGGTTTGACACATATTAACAGATTTATTTTTACGTTCCATTACACTAGGTTTAGTGGATTATGTATAATAATAATAAAATGACAAAATGTTCATTCTCTACGATGGCGACGTGGATTGCGGCGACGCTGTCTGGCTGCAGTAGCCTCTTGCTCACTGAAACAAAGTAAAAATATATTGAACGGTTTTCAGACTGTTATTGATTTCCTAAATAATTATGACTAAGTTAATATACCTTTCAGTAAAACGTGTAATGTTTTGTGTTGTTGCGGGTGTAACATCAACATCAAAAATAATATCTTAAAAAAAATCAATAAAAAAATGACATTTATAAACATATTAACTGGTAAGTACCTACCTAACTAAACAAATAATTCTCTTAATTGAAATAGAATGTATTTTTTTTGTTTTTTTTTTTATTTATTAATACCGCAATGCGTATGACAGTTTCATCATACCCTAAATATATAATAATAAAATACACGCTGCTATGGATTACATTTAGACCATGAGCCTGAACAGTCTCTTTGCATCATCACCATTTGGTTGAGACAGAATTATATGGAGTGTGCCCAATTCGTGTTTTATACTTGTCCTAGTTATTCAGGGAAATCTATTATTAGCCATACAATACTGGATTACACATACTCTGTAACATAATATATGTAATGCTGTTGGTTGTCCAAATAAAATAAAAAAAATAACCAACACATAATTTCTATCAGACTCATATCGAATACAGTCCACCAATAAGGGATGTAAGTCTTCCACAACTCCACACTCCACAAAACAGAATGTTAAAACAACACCATCTCCTCTCCACATATTTTTTTATTTTTTTTGTTCTTGCACCTGTTTTTGTTCTGAACACTTGTTTCATGATTATTATTGAATATATTATATAGAAATTTTTAATAAGTTTTATGTGTGTATGTATGTATATACGTACTGTATATATGTAAATGGTACACCAAAGACTACCTGTAGTATTGTCTCTCCATTCCTCCCTAATCCATCCAAAGGTTGTCTTTAAAAGATCGCTTTTAGCTATAAGACCGCCCATCTGTAATTTTTATGGTGTATAATGAGTATTCTATTATATTCTTACGCATAGCTTCTTCTCCTATCAGGTTGACATGACCTCTCACACGAGAAAAACCTATATATAATAGTTATTGCACAGCTAGAATGATTTATACTATTGTTGGCTGTAGGTGCATGTTCATAGCTGAAGGCAAAGGAAAAAGTGGGAAGTGCAGGCAACGGATAAACTGCGTGGGGTGCAGGCTGGCAAAGCAAAAAGAAAAATACCTCTGTCACTATGACCGAGTATAAATGCAATAACGATAAAAAAAAAGTATTATATTACTTACCGACAAGGGATTTAATTGCACCTCATTTTGGGGCGTGCAAGTCCTCCCCACATCCTCACTGCCTGCTGGCCCCTTTAAAAGAAATAATCGCTGCTCTGTTTGGTAACAGAGCAGCGATTCTTTCTTTTAAAGGGGATAAAGAAGTGGCCTGGCCCTCCACGTGTACTCCGTTGATTACTGACTCAACCGAATCTGCTTGATTCGGTTGGGCAAGCGGCACTTATAGTCGATATACCACTAAAAAAATATTACAAATCTAGTTATTTACCCAAGTATAATGTACCGATACACATAGGTACAATATCGATAGAACAGAATCTAACAGACCTTGCTCCACTGTTTGGGAGTTCTTTGATCCCCGTCAGCCGTCATTTAATAAGTTGGCGCACTCAGTCCAAAGGCGCGATGTGACGGACACTCCCCTTTCTAGATTTTAGTCTGCCATGGGCAAGATCCCTGTGGCCCTCTAAATATTCAACCAGCAGTTCTATTTGCCGCACAGAAACGCGGTTGCGTGAAGTCATACTTACTGAGGAATCAGGATGAAACTTATATTAAAGGAATTTAAACTGCTACTTCTTCGTAAACTTTACTGTACCTACACCCTTAAATATGTTTTTATAATATAATACATACTTACCATTAAAGTTTAAAACGTTTAAGTACTCGTATGTCAAATTTCGTAATTGTAATTGTCTTGAATTTCAACTTGCGCGCTCCATACGTCATTGACGTGGTCCTCTTATTTTGACAGTTTTAGTTTTATGCGGAAATGTTAGACCATCATTCAGCCAAATTTTAGCAGAATATATTTTTGATTGTGAATCAATTGTTTGTTAATATGGTAAGAAAAAGCACTAAAATCAGTACTGGGGTATTATTTTAATATTATCAATTTACTCATCCTGTAACAGTCCACTGCTGTACATAGGCCTCTCCCAGGCTGCGACACATTACCCTGTCCTCCGCCTTCCGCATCCAGTCTGTCTCAGCCACCTTTTTAAGGTCGTCGGTCCATCTAGCTGGGGGCGTCCCACACTACGCTTGCCGATACGTGGTCTCCACTCCAGAACTCGTCTGCTCCACCGGCCATCGGTCCTTCGACACACATGTCCAGCCCACTGCCATGCCACTTCAGTTTGCTGACTCTGCAGGCTATATCGGTAACTCCGGTTCTCTTCCGGATAACTTCATTTCTAATCTTATCCTTCAATGAAACCCGAGCAGCGCCCGCTCCATGGCGCGCTGAGCGACCTTGAATTTTAATATTGTAATAACGTAATATTCAAGGCTCGTACAGACTAGCCCGATAACGCGCTAGTCTGCACGAGTCTTCATTTAACAGGCACAGCAGACGGGGCTCCGGCGGGATCTCATGGCGACATGGAGAGTACAGTTGTCGCAACCCAGTGCTGGGCACGCTACGATTGCGACGATAAGTCCCCTCTTTGAGGAGTGGCTATAGAGAGGCGCCACGGCGTCCTCACCTTCCGCCTGATGCAGGTCCTCACCGGACACGGCAGCTTCGGGAGGTTCCTGTGTCGGATAAGGCGGGAGGAAACGCCCGGGTGTCACCACTGTGTGGATTGCCCGGAGGACACGGTGGAGCATACGGTGGAGGTCTGCCCGGCTTGGGCAGATCACCTCCGTGTCCTCGTGGAGGCGGAAAAAAAAAATTTTGCATTGTGTGTGTTGAAACCTGAACTCATGTTTCGGTGTCGTGAAAGCCAAATGTAAAAAAGTATGCTCTCTGAATATTTTATTTATTTAAAAGATGCAAGCGTGAAAACACAATAAATTTATTAAAAATAAAATTCATGTGAAGTCGTACCATTTCCCTGTCATGATTTCATGAATTAAAAATGTAAAACATTCATGAGCACAGATCCTCGTTACGTCCATTGATATGATGCCACTGACAACTTTGTGAAGCCTAACTATATTGCTTGTTATAAAATGTAAAGTAGAGATGATGAAACGGTACCAAATAATACCACTCTACAATGCGTTATAGGATTCAGCCATTTTTAAGCATTTTATATGAATTTATTTCTTTGAAAGATAAGATCAGAAATAAAGTTATCCGGAAGATAACCGGAGTTACCGACATAGCCCACAGAGTCAGCAAGCTGAAGTGGCAGTAGACTGGTCATGTGTCGAAGGACCGATGACCGGTGGAGCAGACGAGTCCTGGAGTGCAAACCGTAGTATGGGACGCCCCCGAGCTAGATGGATGGAGACGGAGATTCACACCCAATGAAATTGACCAATGAAAATGAAAAAAAAAATGCCTCCAAAGCAAATGCCAAACGTGCGGTGCAGGTTCTCCGTATAACGCAATCGTTCTCTATCGACCAAAGAAAACGGTTCTCTGCATACGGGCCATATGGCATGCTTTACAAAAATCTCCGGCATTTCGCATATGAGCCCTATCAATGAAAATGAGCCTTAAGCCCTAAATATTCCACCTGCCGCAGGTCCTCACCGGACACGGCAGGTTCAGGAGGTTCCTGTGTCGAATAAGGCGGAAGGAAACACCCGGGTGTCACCACTGACTGATCGCCCGGAGGACACGGTGGAGCATACGGTAGAGGTCTGCCCGGCTTGGGCAGAGCACCGCCGTGTCCTCGTGGAGGCGATCGGCGGCAGAGATCTCTCCGGCCCTGGTTCAGGCCATGGTACGGAGCGAGAGGGCATGGGCAGCCATCACCACCTTCTGGGAAGCAGTAATGCTCGCGAAGGAAGAGGCGGGGCGGTTGAGGGAAAGGCAAATTTTGCGCCCCCTTACCCCTAGCCACCGCAGGAGACGCCCTGGGCGTCGGAATCCCGGGCGGATTTCCGGCCACCGTAGGCGCGGGCTTGCGGACGGTGAGCAATGGGTAGCTCACCGTCCGGTAAGGACCAGGCCCAGGTCGACGGCGTGTTGTTTTCCACGTGGTGGTGGTGTTGGTGCGGGAGGGTGTGTCAGACTCTTACTGAAAATCCACCCGTGTTCCTTCCGTTGCCTGTGTTGCTAGGGGCCTCGGTAACCCTTTCGTACTTTCCCGTGACCCCGGCAAGGCAACTGCTTTGACTTCACCTTCTATTTAGTTTACAGTAGAAGCTCATTAGTCTTATCATTCAACAAGTTGCCAGATTCTGTAAACAAAATACAATCTGCCAATAGAAAAACACAAAGAAAGGAAGAGAGCAAGATAATTATAATGATTGTATTAACAAGATTCCGTAACCCAGCCAAAATATTGCGCAGCGAAAGTCGCACTCCCAAAACGGGGTACAGGAAAGCAAGGAAATGCAGTAAAACAAACGATGAATGAACTAATTAAATTAGACAATGCGTATTTACCCGTCTCACTCTGGCGTACGCTGGTAAATAGAGAGGAAACTAATGGAGTGGACATAATCTGTCCGATAGCATTGCTTAATTTTCGCATCCTCTTACGTCCAAATCCCGTAAATGAAAAATGAACGGAGACAGGACACGTTTTTGCTTTTATTTTTGTTTATTGCGAACGGATTTTTGCAGAATTGCAGGAATGTAATAAAACATACTTTGCCATGCAGCTTTTACGGGAAAAAAGATATGTCAGACACAATTACCCAGACCCAGCGCGTAAAAACGGAAGAAACGAAAGCAAAACTACAGATTCTAGAAATATTTTTAAGGCTCTCAGTCAAAAAAGATATGTCATTTTGTATAGAAAGGCCCCGTTCACACAGCGATGATCATTACGATATTTTAAAAAATATTCTTTAAAAACTACCTTTTTATGAACTAAAAAGTACTAAATAAAACTTACCTAAACATGAAACATATTTTCAGATACGACTTGTGAACGCCAGTTCGCACGCACGTACGCCCGCTTACCAAATAACAAATTCTGATACTCAATAATTAAATCAAGATTCGAAGACCTAAACTAGCCTCCAGCCAACCAAGAAGAAGCAGAACCTGAACCACACCATCCAGGACTGCAGAGCGTCGCCAGGAACCACCGCCTTTCCCGCGCTTTCGTCGACGTCGGTTAGTTAGCTTAGTGTCCACGCATCGAAGCGTGACCGTTAGAAAAGGCGCAAAACCGGTTCGCGCTCGCGTAACTAAATTACTTGTGCGCGTAATTAATACAGTGATATATTTGTTCGTAGACATTGATCAAGTGACATTGTTTAGTGCTCCAGCGTAACAAAGAAGTGAAAATTCTGACTTTGTAAGCAGAGACCTTACGTGATAATAATCAGTGATTGTGTATCTTCCGGCTCCAGCTGCTGCTCAGGGATTGAGTAGACGCGTGAGTAGGGGGTATAATACTCGACCAAGTGCCACCCGATCCATAGCCCTTAGGGTTACTTAATCCCTCATCGCTGACGTACTTACGACTACCACCCACCTCCCTGTCGAACAGACAGGGAGGGTTGTACAACCCTCACACCCCCAGGCCCCATCCTGGGGCCGATTTTCAATCATCGCTCGCTAATATAGCACACCGATTTCTACTGGAAAACTCAGTATGGATCACCATGCCATACTGTTTTTAGTCCAAGAGATCCTATTCAACGAACCATACATCCTTAAAAAGTATGCGATCGAAATAGCCGATTGCAATCTGCCTCCCTTACCCGATTGCCCTGCCAGCCGCACCGGCTCTCCAGGCCCAAGCAACACCCAGAAGGCCTCTACGCACCCCCGTTCCCCATCTCCTTCAGCACCAACCGGTGACTGTGAGATGGAGCAATGGGAAGACGTCTCCAATTCCGATAACGAATTGGACACCCTCGCTCACAATGCTAAAGCTCACGAAGCTGCCCGCTCTTCTTCCTCCGACGACTACACCATAGTCGAAGGAAAAAGGAAGCGCAATGCCGCCGCCCAAAAGGCCAAGGCCAAGGCCGCCAAAAAGCTGGCCGTCGCCCCACCATCCCTCGCTGCCTGGAGACGCCCTGTCTCCTCCAAGGCAGATCCATTTCCGATTCCAGTCGTGGCCCCCAAGGCCCCCATTCCACCACCGCTCTACATTCACGACAAAGACCTGTGGACCACAGTGTCCAAGGCCTGCGCCGATGAACGTATCGCTTACATCCACGCCCGCCCTACGGCAGTGGGTATCAAGGTCCAAGTACCTACCTCAGCGGACTTTCGTTCGCTGACCAAACTCCTCAAGGAGCGTAAGGTGGCATTCCACACCTACGCCCTCGGAGAAGACCGTCTATTTAGGGTCGTCTTAAAACGAATCCCCAAAGAACTCAAAATCGATGAGATTTCTGCGGACCTCCGAGCCCAGAAATACCCCATCGTCGAAGTACACCGCATGCACCGCGGTCGAAACGGAGCCCCATACGATATGATTCTAGTCACACTAGAACATACCAAGGCCGGTACCGCTATCGTCGACATTGAGTCGATTTGCAACCTAACCGGGATTCAGGTTGAAAAACCATATCCAAACAGATTACCCGGGCAGTGTCACAACTGCCAACTCTACGGGCATGCACAGCGAAACTGTTTCGCGCGAGCCAGGTGCGTAAAGTGCCTAGGCGACCACGCAACGGCTGACTGTGCACGACCCAAGGACTTGGCCGCGTGCACCGAGCCCCCTAGCTGCGTCCTTTGCGGCCAGTCCGGACACCCCGCGAACTACCGCGGGTGCCCCCGAGCCCCGCGCGCTAAACCCCATCAGCTACCCAAATTCCCACCGGGTAGCGCTCTCCCCGATGAGCTAAGACCTCAACGTCCCACGCCGTGGAACCGCCTGAACCACGAGCAAGCGTTCCCAGCTCTTAGGCCCACCCAGGCAGCCCCATCAGTCAACCCCCAGGTGTTGAACTACCCCACACCACCCCCAATGGGTATGTTTGCTAACCAGCAAACAAAACCCCTCAGCGCCCCCGCGCCGCCATTAAAACAGGCCCCCAAGCCAGTTACTAATATCCCCAGAGCGTCCGCGCCATCATTCGCGCCTACTCCGGCCCCCTATAGCCCTAGCACTTTTGACGTGCTAGCGCGATTTTTCGATCCAACCATCATTGCTCGAAGCAATGAATTACATGCCAAGCTCATCGCAGCTAAGGGCAATCTCCAGACAAATATGGCCCTTATGGCCCAATACTCCGACCTATCTTCATTCTACCTTAACTTCACACCGTAGAACACACCCACACAGACATCCCGTACTCGACGGCGAGTACCTCCGCGAAGTAGAGTTACTCCCCCCTGACTCTTGAAACCACCCGCCCGTGCGGAGCAAGTAAACTAAATATCCCTAATAATAATAACTCACAGATATGACAAGTCCCCACTTGCTCAAAATCGGTAGCGCTCTAAGCCTAGGTTCGAGTCCCACTATGGGACGCCCTTAGCTGTACTACCTAACTTTTGCTAGGTGAGAGGCCCTTCAGGCCCCACCGAAGTCAGATGAAGCAGATAGAGTCCAGAAGGATACCTGCAAATAAGACCATATCAAAAAAAAAAAAAAAAAAAAACATATTTTCTTAAAAGCGTGAGGCTTGAACATCCTTCTTACGCTTACATATTTAGTACTTTTTAGTTCATTAACACATTGAATGCCGACTACGGATATATCCGTATATGGTTTCTATGCAGGACGCCGACTACGGATAGATACGTAGGACTTCTATACGAGTTTCAATAGAATCTACAGTAGCTGGCCTCACCAATAAGGTATTTTTATATAGGATGGCATCTCAAATAAAACAAGCTTTAATAAAAGAGTAACTTTATTGACTATAAGTAAGAAGAAAACACAAAAATTCAAAAGCTTTTTGGACATTTTTAGACCTAATAGTAATACTTTTTTTTTGTAATTTAGAACCTCAATTTTTGTTCTGAAAATCAAAGAACGACTTGGCATTTGCTGATTATTGGCGCAAACACTAAAATAAAATAAAAAAACTTAAAACTTACATAATTATTTTTCCGAACAAAACGAAATCAGTCTTACTTTTTAGTAACTCAGAAATATTTATCATAATCGTAACTTCTAATCAGCCTTTTGTAATAATCGTAAGATATATTTAGGGACTCTAATACATAAAAAAGAACTAATAAAATCAGGCTACCATAAATCTAGGATCTGTGTGATATATTTTGAAGCATTCGAGAATGCATAAGGCCGGCTTTTCGGGGCATACAGGGCAAAAGTAACAGCTTTCTTTGCGTTTTTTTTGTTTAGTGCAAACTCTGCATGGTTTACCAGGGATCTTCTTTTTTTCGGTGGGAGGTATCTTTTCCAAGTAGTGGAAATTATCTGGAGAAGCTCTAGACATCTGATTTGCTGGATGGATTGATTGTGATGACATGGACGTCCGTGATGTAGAAGTTTCTGTATCAATATTCGACATTCCAAACAGATGTGTAACAAATTCTTCACGAAATTTTAGCAGCCTCATCTTGGAAGTTCGATCTTGTTTTCGAAGAAGCCTGTGCGCATTTTGCACGTAAACATCAAATATATGCAGAGCCAACTTTTTATGCCATCGCAATGTTTTTCTCAGGCAAGAATAATAGGAGATCATTTGGTCACCTCGGTCGACTCCAGACATGCCTAAATTATAATCAGCAACTATGTTTGGCTTATCTGAAATTCTCCCATTCTGGTTCTTTACTTTTACCATTTCCAGCTTGTGTTTGTTTGAAATAACCAAAACATCTCGCTTGTCTCTCCACTTGCAAACAGTTATGTCGGCACATGACTGAAAAGCCAGTTCACCTTTTTTCAGTCGTGCTGTAGTCACGGCTGCTGGATTGCCTTTTCGGTTACTACGTAAAGTACCACACACATACGTCTTTTTCTGCCCAAGACGTCTTGTCAAATCTACAGAGTTGTAAAAATTATCTGCGTAAAGGACATGGCCTTTGTCTAGGTACCCATCAAGAAGATCAAGAACAACCTCTGTACTGTGCAATGTTCCGGGTGGTGGTCTTTCACTTTTGCCCCTATAGACACGAATTTTCATTACTAAACCAGAAGACTCACATAATTCATACAGCTTTACACCATATTTGTGTTTTTTGTTTTTTATATATTGCCTGAAAATCAAACGCCCTCTCCATAACACCATAGATTCGTCTATGCTAAGATCTTTCTCCGGGTAATATATTTCCGGCATCAAAGTATTGAGTCTTTCCAAGATAGGATTTATTTTATGAAGGCGATTATTCGTAGCTTTATCATCATCTTTCGAAAAGTGAAAATATCGTAGCAACAACTGAAATCTGTTTCTACTCATGAGGGATCGAAATAACGGCAAATTGTAAAGTTTATCCAATCGCCAGTAGTAAGAAATCACTGGTAATTGTACAATGCCCATATAAAGTAACATCCCGATGAACCTTCTCATTTCGTGAGGATTAGTATCTTTCCAATATTTGAACCGTGAATGTTGTTGTAAAGGTCGAGCTGTTCGGTTGGCATAGTCATTAGTAGCATCAACTAAAGTTTTGACGAACTCTTCTGAGAATAATAAATCTGCTAATGACGCCGGTGTGAAGTTTGTATTTACTTTTATGCCTGGCTCACCTGTAAAAACCAACTGACTCGGTCTTGAAGATCCATGCGTCCACAGATATTCTGGGTCCAGTTCAGATGACAGTGCTTCGACCAAGGATTCATTGGCACTAGAGCTTGACGAAGAGGTAGACAAATTGCTATGTTCTTCACGTCCTGGGCAAAATTCTTCGCCGGAACCAGAAGAAAAATCACCGTTGTCAGAATCTGAATCTGATATTATATGCAAAATTTGCTCATCACGTACAGGACGTCGTCGCCGTTGAGAATTACGAGACATTTTGAACGGCGAGAACGCGCATGCAACGCGCAGTCTTCCCTCGATCGCTTGCACAGTACTAAAAGCTATGATCGCAGCGCGTGACTCGCGGGGACGAGGGGTTTTGGAAGGGTGCGGGGTGGGTAAGTACCAAGGATGCCGAATCTACGTAATTATACGTATGCGTACTTATACGTATACCGGCACCCGGGCTGTTTTTTTTTTCGCTGATGCCATATACGTATATATCCGTAAATAGACAAATGTATGGTGGCAACCAACTTTGGCCGTGTAGCCAATTTCGACATTCAATGGGTTAAAAACTTGTTTTAAAAAAGATTTTAACATATTTTACGTATCACCGAAGTTATCTATCTATGTATACCAAGTTTCAGCTCAATCGGATGCCAGCAAGTGCTTGAAAAATGGATGACAATGAGAGTAACTAATGGAAGCACAAACGAAAGAAGCAAACTAATATAAACCTTGTAAAAAATTAGATTTTACAATATTCCACTGTTCATCATCATCTGTCTAGCCTTTTCCCAACCATGTTAGGGTCGGCTTCCAGTCTTACCGGATACAGCTGAATACCAGTATTTTACATGGAGCGACTGGCTATCTGACCTCCACAACCCAGTTACTGGGTAACACGATACCCCTTGGTAAGACTGGTTGTCAGACTTTCGAGCTTCTGACGACCCGTAACGACTGTCAAAGATCTACAAATGACAGCCGGGACCAACGACTTAACGTGCAATATTACAATATTCCACCGTTCATGCGGTTAAAAATAAATTCACTATGAAACTGCATGTGATCCCAAAATCATACAATAAAATATTGTACTGATCAAAGCCGTGTGAACGGGGCCAAAGAATCTATTCTTCGTAGAGAAAATACAGAAGTGATCATACAGATGCTTCGCGTATAGAAACAATAAGTAGGTATATGTTAATATTTTTAATCGTTCAAGACTCTTCGTAGTTACTCAAATAGTGTGCAAACCTAAGCAATTACAATGCCTCGAGGCCCTTTCTAGTGTTCCGTAGAAAACAAGTTTTTGGAATAAATTCGTCCCAAGTAATCCCAACTACGGAACCCTTTATTGTGCGTGATCCGACACGCACTTGGCCGTATTTTTGTTAGGTTTAACTAAGTTTTAATTTAGTTTAGTTGATGTTAATAATCATCTTGTAATTTGGTTATGTAAATAAAAGTATTAATGTCAACATGTTTGAGGTTTTCTTATCATTAGCCTACTGCATTCATTTATTGTTCGGGTTGCTAACGCTACCTTATCATAGAGGTAGCGAATTAGCTGTTTACACTCGTCCATGAATGAAAATTTACGAGTGCACTGTTTTGGCTACATTGAGGCGAATGCTCAGCAGTGGATCGGGTTATCACGAACTAACTAAGAATATGTAGGACGTAGTAGTTTCCTTTATAATTCGCCACATTTAATTAAAAATTACATCATAAGCTTGACTTGAATGACCGAAATATACCTATCAAACACAGGTTATTACGTAAAAATCCTTGCGGCATCTACAATTTTGTACTCTTACCTCCAAAAGTGAAAAGTCACCAGCTGGTGGAAAACAGGTCATTTCCCTGATGTGCTAATTGCCCTTCGCTTTCTTCAGCCAATTACTGCCGGCAAATTTCTTCAGCTCGTTAATCCACTCGATTCGAAGAATCTTGGTAATCAATATTTTAAACCTCGATGTGCCTGTCTAAGTCGCACTTCCATTTGAACTTTTTATTTAGCTCGCCTCCTTTGCAGTGGCTAATGAATCTTTCTTCTAGTGATAGAATGTTCGATTGATGTAGTGGCTTAAGAAATGGCTTGAGCTTGCTATAGCTACTTCGATCATTGTGAAAATTTTGTTGTACAATAGGTACCGGTATTCGATTTCTAATCACCCTACAAAGGCGACCCTGAAATTGTGTTTTTTTACATCAAGGCTAATCTATAGCATCATCAGATGAATGGAACATCAGGTCTGATCATCGCAACTCTCACAATTGACTCACCCCGTGTCAATCACTCCCAAAGTCTTTCTATTTACTTTCTAAAGGTCTAATTCGAGATTCCTATTTTGGCAACTCTGTAATTTTGACAGGTGTTAGTAATCGCACGTATATCAAACTTCAAATGTTAGTTGGTAACATTACATTTACAAAATGAATCCCTTTGCCGTTGCTCAACGCCTTAAAATTGTGTATTTGTTGTGTTAGCGCAAGATGTTTTGCGTGAAACGTTCAAAGCTCGCATTATTTCACGTTAAGGTGACGTCAAGTGGCCGCCAAGATCGTGCGATTTAACGCCGTTGGTTTTTTCTGGGGTTTTCTTAAGAGTCGCGTCTATACCAACACCTGCAACGTTGGAGCACCTAAAAACTAACATTCGATGACATGTCGAGGTAACCCACGAAGTTTGCGAAAAAGTCATCGAAAATTACCTCGAAAGAATCAACTGCTGCAGAAGGTCCAGAAGCGGCCGTTTGCCTGACATCATTTTCCATAATTAATAAATAACACTAAATATTCGATTAAAGAAAAAAGAATTAAGATATTGTTACATTTTGTGTATTTTTTTTAATTAAAGTTAGGTACCTTGAATTGGATCACTCTTTACAACAAAAGCACACACTTTACACAACAACATCGCAGTCCCACAGGTACATGAGGGTTATTAATTCTCAAAGTTAACCCTGCTTCATCACGTGGGTTAATCATAACAGCATGTTCAGAGCTGTTAGCACCATCAGCATGTAGATCACGTTAATCCTCGGTTCATTCTGCAGATTAATAGCCCCACCGGGCTTGCGCCACCTATGCGAACAGCTATGGTGAATTGATGGCGTGTAATAGATATTAAGTTAGTAGTGTATGGGGAGCGTGGCTCGCGTACCGTTCTCACGATCGAAAGAACGACGTTCTCACGAGTGAATGGTTTCTCACAAGCCATCTCTGTTCCATAAATAAAATACTCGTTCTTCTTCTTTCGTATAATAATATCGGCTTTAACTATATACGAATAGTTCATAACGTGATTAAAATATTACTCAGCAGTACTGCTTGATAATATTCTAGTAGTAGTGGTTGAGGGTATAGAACTTTTGTCAGTGTTGCGGTATGGGTTCTATAGTGTTATGTAATTAAATGTTCATTTAGTATTACACAATGAATTTAATAATGAAGTTACTACAACTAAACACGGTTTATAAACAATAACTAAGATTAAAGTGATTATAAAGTGACGCGTTGTGACGCGAGCAATGGTTAACGTCTGACTGTGGTCGTCGTGTTGGATACTCTATTCGAACTCAGACATGGAACGTCATAGGTACTTGAGGTCGCATGTTTGTGTGCATGTGTGGATTACATACCATTACCTACAAGGGTATTGTTTGTTTTCCATAAAATAATGTGTACTATTATTGTTTTCCATAATCGTTCCCCCAATATTTACTTGCACTATTATCATTTATACTAATAACGCTTTTCATATCAACGTATTAGTGATAACTTTTATTTGCCATAAAATAAGTTTCCATAATAACATGTGTTATAATCATTCGTTTCTATAAGTAACACATTAAATAATCGATACTTAACATAAGCAACATTTAATATAATTTAGAAACGTTTATTGTTTTGTACAAAAAATAATGTCATTAAGACATTTGGTCTGTAATCAAATAATTTACTACAAATATACAATCAAATACAGCATACAATAATATATTACAGCAAACAATCTTTAGACAATAAACATTTAGTCAACATCGAAATGGCTAGGTTAGGTAAGATTTCCTATTTTGCAAAGCAAGCATGCAAGGAAGATTAGGTTTATTTTTAGGTTTCCTTGCGAATAAAAAAATCTGTTTCGTATAATCATATATTAATCAATATAATTCAAGTAATATAACAATATTATTTTCATTTTAACATGATCATCATCATCATCATCTGCCTAGCCTTTCACCAACTATGTTGGGGTCGGCTTCCAGTCTTACCGGATACAGCTGAATACCAGTATTTTACATGGAGCGACTGCCGATCTGACCTCCACAACCCATTTACTGGGTAACACGATACCCCTTGGTAAGACTGGTTGTCAGACTTTCGAGCTTCTGAAGACCCGTAACGACTGTCAAAGATCTACAAATGACAGCCGGGACCAACGGCTTAACGTGCTTTCCGAGGCTCGGAGGGGTCTTGGTATGTAAAGATGGTCACCCATCCACGGACCAACCGCGGCAAGCGTAGCTTAACCTGATCGATCGACCCGTGCGGCTGTTACATTTTAACATGATCATAACATCAAAATTGCAGGCGCTTGTACTGAACTAGCATTGTTGTGCTAGTATGGGCAAATTAATATTATTTATTAAATATGGAGGCCTTGGCAGAGAGTACAACTTTGTGCCCTTTGGCGTCGAGACCCTCAGTCCGTGGGGTCCCAGTACGCATAAGTTATTTGCGGAAATCGCGAAACGTCTAGTTGATGTAACTGGTGACCGAAAAGCTGGCGGCGCGCAACGCATCAGCATTGCAATTCAGCGAGGAAATGCCGCCAGCATCCTCGGTACAATGCCCCGAGGGCCTTTTTTAAGCTTAACTTAGATTTAATTTAATTTAGTTAATATTATGGTAAATAAATATTATGGAAAACGAAATGATTGAAAATGAAAAATATAGCAAATAAATTTATGGATTAAAATTATTATGACACTTGATCGATTACGACCAATGAAATGAAAAAGTTTTTCACGATTATGGCAACTGAAGTGTTATTGCTAATGAAATTATGGCAAATACAAGTATATACAATTATTGCATTTTAAATTATGGCAATTATGGCAAATATTATATTAGTAAACCGTTGTGAGAAAGAGTTTTCTATCTATACGTAACATGACGGTACTTTACTTTTGATCAATAGCAATATGAGCTTGAAGACTAATAATGCCTTGATGTTGGTGATAAAGGTCACCGGACGTTGGATAATTTTTGTCTCCTAAACAGTGGTATCTCACCGGAATGCGAATGCTTTCTTTTCCAGTCTCTTGCGTGTAAGTGGTGACTGAGAGCGCTTGCACGCTGCTTATTTCGTCGTCAACAGTCAGTTTAAGTAGATTGAGGATGTTTACGAGTGGTGAAGGGTTGAACAGGATTCCTTACAGTTTTCTTGTATCTATGAATGTTTACCTACACCCTTTCTTGAACCGACTTCCGTTATTGAAGATTTTGCTGAACTGTTTAATGCATTAGTCAGACTAACCCAAACGTGAGTTTATGTTTCAACAGCCACGCCATCATGTTTTTATTATTACCCTTTTTATGGAGTAGGTAAAAAATGCAATGAATAGAGCTTTCTATTGTTATCAAAGACGTCGAAATATACATAATAAGTGTCCTATATTCGTCCAATAAAGTAGGTGCCTGTTTAACTAGCAGGAAAAATAACAATAGGACAGCGGGGAGGAAAAAATTATATTAATCATACCTTTGCTTCGTTTTATTTATGACTTTGTCGATAATGCCACTTTCGCTACGACGTTAATGAGATACAATTACAATTATTTTATTCTACTTTTGACGTCGAGTCTTTTTTTCTGCAAAACAATGATTGACTAGGTAATTAATAAACTAATATTATTATAAACTGTGTTTGTCAGTTTTCGTTCAAAACAGTAAAAGTAGGACGGTAAGGGTCTAAAACCACAATATTTCACCCGTAGGTAACCTTGTGTAAACTCTGCCAAAAAGACTGCACACAATAGCTATGACTTTCATACCACCTCAATACACGTATATTACACATGTATACAAATGCGATCCATCTTTTACTGAGTTATTGTGTTAAATTCCGAATACATTTTTCATAGAAAATAACACATATTTCACAATGAAATTCTTGTCGATCGAACAGCCGCTTTGTCTTGCTTCTTTTCCTTCATTTTTCCCCGCTTGATTTGTGTTCTATGAGTGTTCCGCTGCACTCGCTCCGCTCCCACGAGGAATATTGGATAACTGTCATAAGTCATAAGATTTCGCATACCGACTTTATAATGTACCCTACATCCTGCGACCGTATATGAAACCCGGAAAAATTATCTCGTAGATCTTCCCAACAATATTTCTGCTTCAAAATTGGTTTGAAAGATTAGCACAGCGCCGCTCATTGTTCACCGCGAGGGTGTTTCTATAGAAATATAACACACCGTGTAATTTTGCCGTTCATATTTTTTATTTGTGGATTCTCTTGGATACAGACACGTTCCGGACGAAATAGGGGCGCAAAAACACGCAAAACTCTCCTCGCAATAAATTTCGTCCCTTTTCTTGGATATACCTCTCGATGTAAAGAAAGAGCTTGAGAAATGTAATAATATCTTTAATTTCGTCCCAAAGATGGCTGTGTAAACATTCTTGGCGGGCTTAGGGTTATTATCACTCATCGGGCTATGAATAATAAAACAGATCCCGATATTCGAGTAGATACGGTAAATGATCGGAGTATACATAATTATATTTGATGCTATGGTAGCAACGACCTCTGTCGGCCTTATAATTAAGTTAGGATAATTCCGTGTTTATGGCACATTCAATCAGGAAAAGTACCATACAATAATGTTTTTCGGTATAATGTAATATCTGCTGTTCGCCTAGAATTTATAACATTGTACCGAAATGTAAGCCGCCATTGCTCAATATTGCGCCTCATAAAGTAACGCGGAGTAGCATAATAAAGGAAATGACAAACACTGCTACGTGCAATATTGTCATGCAGCGAGAACATGAATATATTATGAGAACAAAAAAAACAACTCCTTGGTTTATTTATTTTTTTACAATAAAGGAAAAGCTGATCCCAGACAGGAGACGGGCATCAATGTCACGGAAAGGCAAGGCGTACCGCAATTCAATTAAACTTGTGTATTGGCTATGTCTAAACCGTGATTAGGTTGTACAGGCAAGCCCCGATGTAATCCAAAAACCTGTATGAAAACCTGTTTTTTTAATTGAATTAAACTTTCATCTTAAAACGCCTCTGAATTTGTGGATATTAGCATTGTTTAATGATAAAACAATTATCTGATAAGCATTTTAGTATAGCACATAATTAGGTAAGAAGATTTGAATATGGTAGTAGGAGTGTTTCTTCCCATTTTGGAAGGTACGACTGCTATGCTCGCGGCAGCGTAATGGAAGTGTGAAAAGAAACCTTTGTAACATAATGTTTTGATTCAAAAGAGTGTCCATGGAGTTTCTTGCCCATTCTTTTCCATAAGGAACCTACTTCGTCTTGGAACGGGCGACTAGTTCCACTTACCTACTAACTCAAACTGAACTACTCCTTGTTAACTGATAATAATTCATAAATGCCTGTAAATTATAAATAAAAAAGAACATCCTACGTTAATTTATTGAAATATTATAAATTAATTAATTAATTAAAACTTTAAGTAATAGATGCATTTTTTTGGAATTTATGTTTCTCTATGACCTGTGTAACAACAAATATAATTGCTCAAAGTTAACAAACAAATTGTATTATATAATAATAATTGTTTGTTATCTTTGTTGTTGTTGTTATTGGTTGTTGTCAAGATTGTAATCGCACAAAATATTTTTTATGTGATACAACAAAAAATGTACGATTTTCAAACTATTTCCTTTAATTGTACTGTGATACCTTCTTCTTGCCAAATTTCATGATAAACGGTCGACGGCAAGAGTACCCTATAGGTTTTGATTTATTTGCGAGGATCAAAATATGTCGCATTACTGGCCGTATGTTTTTATTGCGTTGACTTGAAGCTTGATTTTTTAGAGCTTCAAGGGACCGTTTAGACCTGCGTATATGATATTAATTTAAACTTGATACCTCCATGCGTATCAGAGAAAAAAGGTCTTGACAGACAGAAAGACGGATGGGTTGGACGGACGGACTACGAAGTAATCCTATAAGGGGCCCGTTTTTTCCTTTTGAGGTACGGAGCCCTAAAAAGTAACTTGAAGTCTCATTTCCCACGAAATGTAAGGGTTTATTTTTGCGATTTCCGTCTCCTCTAGTACTCAAACCTCAGTTGGTCTAATAAATTTCCAGATGATCCTCATATGGAACAGGATCTATTGGCATGAAACACACGTACATTTTCTTGCCTACCATATCTACGTCCATCGATTGTGATGTACAAGATAATGGTACGACTTGTAGCGAAACTATTTTCTTGTAGCTACAACGGTTAAAGTACCTGCCCGGTTTTTGAGACGAGGTAGTAAACCCTATCTTAAAAATCCAGATCTTATATGCCATGATGATTGACTGCTTAGCCCCACAAAGATATTATGCCAATGCGGTGAAGCTGTCGACTGCCTCGGACACCACGGCTTATCTTGCAAGAGTGCAGGCCGGATAGCATAGCACGCTAGCATTAATTACGTCATCCGTCGTGCTCTGAAATTGAATCCATCTTTATTTTGCAAAAGAGAGCTGTCAGAGCCATTTATAATCTACGTCACCGCGAATCTCTTAGGGAACAATGTAAAAAGATTAATATTATGACGGTACCTTGCCAATTCTTTTTTGAAAATATTATGTATGTAAGAAAAAATCTACATCTTTTTAATAAAATAAGTGATTGATTAATTTTAATACTAGAAATAAAGATAAAATAGGTCAACCATTTTTCAGATTATCTAAAGTACATACATCTTTTATGGGGTACAATGTTAAATGTTACAATAACATAAGTGTACCTTGTGATATTGGTTGGTTGCATAGTATTTGTATAATTTCTTATTTTTATGACATTGATTTTACATTATGTGATTACCTTAACTCACATACTAACCTAATACTTATTTTTTCTTTATGAATACGTTTATGTACTTTCACAAAGTTTGTAAATATGTGAACACCATGTATTAATGACACATAAATTAAATATCACATAATTAATGTATCTGTCATTGCCTCATTTTTAATTATTTTTACCTAATGTGGTATAGTAATTTTATTCTAGATGCATCGTCTCTACATGGAGGTAATTATCTAGTTAATGTACCTATACAAAATATTGTAAAATAAATTAAAAAGAGTATCCGTGGAGTTTCTTGCCCATTCTTCTCCATACGAAACTACCTTTTGGAAGGGGCGTCCTTAGAATATAGAAAGAACCAGCATCCGCATCAGCCGTAGTATGGTCGTTTGGATCCTCGATATCCTTCTCCCTCCGATTACCCACATCATCAACTTTTCTCTTGATTCCGGACAATTCCCGTCCCTGTGGCGTATGGCCTATAACCGCCCACACCCTAAAATCCCAAGTCCCTCCCTACCCAGCCACTTTCGACCTATTTCCATTCTCCCATTCCTGTCTAAAGAGCTTGAGGCCTGCGTACACACGCAGTTTACGGGGTTTGTTCACCAGAACAACCTTGTTAGCTCTTTTCAGTCTGGATTCAGGCCTGGGCACAGTACAGCCTCCGCTCTTCTTAAAGTGACTGGTGACATTAGAGAAGCGATGGAGGATACCAAGGTTACCGTTTTGGTATTAATTGACTTCTCCAATGCCTTTAATGCCGTCAGTCATGATATTCTCCTTTCTATCCTCTCTCATCTTATGGTTTTACCCGAGGCCCTGGAATGGTTCTCTTCTTATCTTCGGGGTCGTCAGCAGTCGGTTCGCGTTGATGAGAGCTCTTCGAGTTGGCGCGTCCTGAATGCTGGTGTTCCACAAGGCGGTATTCTTTCTCCACTGTTATTCTCCATCTTCATTAATTTTATTACTCACCGTCTTCGATGTTCGTATCATCTTTATGCTGATGATCTTCAGTTGTATACAGCTGAGCGGGTAGAAGGTTTATCGGACGCTATAGCAGATGTAAACCGAGACTTAGACGCTATCAAAGCATGGTCTGATAGTTTTGGGGTGTCAGTAAACCCCTCAAAGTGCCAGGCCATTGTAATTGGAAGCTCGCGCATGATGGGTAGGGTGGCACTTAGCTCTCTTCCTTCTCTTATTTTTAATGGTACCGTCATACCCATTACCCCTACGGTTAAAGATCTCGGTTTGCATCTTGACTCAACGCTGGGCTGGCAACGCCAGGTGTCTAGTGTTAGTCAAAAGGTCAACGGTACTCTGCGATCCCTGTATCGTCTAAGGAACTTTTTGCCCGCTAAGACGAAGACTATGCTTGTGCAGACTTTGATTTTCCCTATAATCGACTATGGTGACGTGTGCTACTTTGACTTGAACGCGGTTCTGATAAGCTCGACAGACTACTCAACAATGGTATCCGGTTCATATTCAACCTAAGGAAATATGACCATGTGTCGAGCTACAGGTCTGAGCTCAAATGGATGTCCATTCGCCAAAGAAGAAGCTTGCGCGCTTTGATCACTCTTTTCTCCCTTCTCGACTCTCCCACCCCTCCTTCTTATCTTATGTCTCACTTCCAATATCTATGTTCTTCGCACGCTAAAAGTCTGCGTTCTTCCAACAATCTTCTTCTACTCTGTCCTTCTCATACTTCTGACTTTGTTCATTCTTCCTTTCAAATTCAGTCCATTCTTCTTTGGAATGCGCTTCCTCTTGATATCAGGACGGCCACCAGTCGGTATGCATTTAAGCGGAAATTGCAGAGTTATTTTCAAAACAAATAGCGTAGAGTCATCTCAATTATGTATCTCTTTTCCTTGAATTTGTATGTATATATATATGTATAATGTAGGTATATATTGTAGTAAATATGTATGTATTTGTATTTTATGATTGTAACCTATTTATGTATTTCTGTACTTATTCTATTTATAATCTATTATGCTATCTTTAATATTTTTCGTTATTTTTATTTCCTCTCAGAGTACCTGCCATCTTATCTCTTCACCACCCTTGGTTGACTGGTAGAGAATGCCTAAGGCATTAAGTCCGCCTTTGTACTTAATTGTGTGCGAGAAGTTTAAATAAATAAATAAATAAATAAACTGTCATTGCAAGCCGCACGCTGTGTCCAAAATCAAGACAAGCGCTCCGCGCCCGCCTCACTTCCCACCCGCGTAATGTTGCTAGCTCGGACATTATGAACCCGTTCTGGGGTAAACGTTGAGAGTATTGGTAAGATAATATAAATACTAAAACCTAATTTCATACACCCGCCCCCCCCCCCTAGAAATCCTAATATTCTAACATAGTACCTATTATGAATGTTATGCAATTCTAACAAAATCATATATACGAGGTGGCGTTTTTAAGTTCGCGGGATGGAGGGTGAGAAGTGAAAATAAAAATACTAAATTATTTTTCTTTGTCAATATATTCACCTTATACATTTTTCAGATCTTTCAATTAGCTTATGTACACCTTCATAAAATAAATGTTTTGTCTTTGTCCGAAAAATAAGCTGAAACCGCGTCCTTCACTTCTTCATCAGTTGAAAATTTCTTCCCACGAAGTTCTTTTTTCAGTTTTGGGAAGATGTAATAATTACTGGGAGCCAGGTCTGGGCTGTAGGGTGGATGGTCTAAAATATCGAAGCCCACCTTATGCAGGGCAGCCAACGCAACACGGCTCTTGTTAACAGGCGCGTTGTCGTGAAGAAGGACACCTTTGGTCAACCCCCACCCCTATTCGTTTTACCCCTCCTTTTTTCTTTAATGCTTTCTTTCAACCTCTCGAGGATAGAAGCATAGTATTCTCCGGTTATAGAAACGCCTTTATCTTTATAATCGGTCAACAGGATCCCTTCTGAATCCCAAAACACTGTTGCCATGATTTTTCCAGCCGATTGTGAAACTTTAAACTTCTTGGGTGGTGGTGTGCCTTTTTTGTGCCACTGCATAGAGTCCTGTTTCGACTCAGGTTCATAATGATGAACCCAAGTTTCATCTCCAGTAACAATTCGACTTAATAGTCCATCCTTATCTTCGTTACAGAGGTCCAAAAACGTGCGAGAACACTCCACGCGGTGTTGTTTTTGAGGCGGCGTGAGCATTCTTGACCTTTGTCATGCCAAGATGATCGTGTAGAATTTTGAAAATTGTCGTATCCGATACTCCAACCATTTATGCAAGCTGTTTCTTCTTTAGTCTGGCATCTTCCAATATTATTTTTTCGACTTTTTTAATGATTTCCGGAGTAGTCACCTCGATCGACCGTCCGGGCCGTGGGTCGTCTTCAAGTGAGGTCCTGCCTTGTTTAAAGAGACTGTGCCACTTGTAAACCATGGTTTTACCCGGGCAAGAGTCCCCGTAAACGGATTCCATCTCTTCCAGTATATTTTGAACTGACTTTCCTTGCTTGGTAAGGAACTTTATTACGGCACGGTACTCGATTTTTTCCATAATTCACACTTTCTTCCCGATTCAGTTGTTTGCTTGACGATAGTTCAAAGACTAATGATCCAATTCATGGGGGATGTCGCTGCGCCCCCGTAAGGGGGCGCGGCAGCGGAACCGGAGCGTCGCTCCCAGGCCGCGGAGGGTATGTGGTGGCCCGTAAATACGGACCCCTAATTTTGTGCGCCTAGTATCAGCGGTTTAAAAACGTCGGACGCGTTTTAACGCGTCCGTGTAACTGATTGCTATGAGTAAATCTGTAGGCTCGCCGCGACGCTAGTACATTAGCGCCGCTTTCTTCACGACTCCACGGCGGTCAGTCCCCGCCAGGTGAAACCCCCGGTTACCCGGCGGAGGCGCAACGAAGACGACCAGCGACAGTGGAGCCGACTCGACGTTCCTACAGAATAGGTGTATAGTCCCCGCCCGACCCGCTCTCAGATCTAGCCGATTACGGTCCAGACTAAGGGACTGTCGTGTATGTGTGAACGGCATTGTGTTGTGTGTAACGCCGTTCAGTGTCTACGTGCGCCGCAGCCCGCACAGCTGGAGCGTCGTGCTGTGCTCCGCCCTGAACCCAAACTGCTCTGGGCGTGGGACGACATGGGGCTGGAGATGTCGCAGCAGGAGTGCTTCAAACACCTTGGAGACAGTCGGCAGCAGCGTAATGGGCCGATAGCTCTCCGGCTTCAGGATGTTTTTCCCCGCCTTGGGCAGCATGATGACGCGCCCTTCATTCCACGAGGCCGGAAAGGCCCCCGTGCGCAGTATCGCCGTATACAGGCGCGCCAGTGCCGCTACCATTCGAAACGGCAAGTGGCGCAGCACTGCGTTGGAGATACCGTCAGCACCGGGGGCCTTCCTCAGCTTCGTTCTCAGGATGGCGCGTCTGACTGCGCCCGGCGAGAAAAAGATGGGGTCCTCATCGGGAGCTATCGGCGTGCCGAAATAGTCCCCGAGGTGTTTCTCGACCACTGCGACATGTTCGGTGTCGTCGTTCGGGTTAGGGCGGAACTGACGCTCCAGGTGTTCAGCGAAGACCTCCGCCCGGTCCTCCGCTACATACATAAGCGCCCCGTCGCTATTAAGCAGAGGGCGCACCGGAGCTGGGGTACTGGAAAATTGCCTACAGAGTTTGTGTATCGACGGCCAGCTATCTCTAGCGGCGTCGATACGATCCTCACAGCCCGCGGTGGTGAGCGCCTGTAACTCGGCCTTCACTCTCTCCGCGAGACGGTTGAGCTCTCTCTTTAACGTTGGGCTTCTTAGTTGTTGCCACTGCTTGCGAAGGCGCCTCTTTGCGGCGATCATCGCATGTAGGTTCGCCGGCAGGGGCGGCAATAACACTCTCCCCTGCGGCTGCGTCGTAGTCGCCGCTTGCAAGGCGCTTTGTATGCAAGCAGTGACGTCACAGGCCATCTGGTCCACGTCCGCGGAGGTAACAATAGGCCGAGTGGGCGTGGTGGTCTCCAGCTCTTCCTCAAACCTTGTCCAGTCCGTGACATGACGTGGCGCTATGGGCTTCAATCGGGTCGGCACCGATAGGACGACGAGTACCGGTTGGTGGTCCGACTGTAACTCGTCGTCTATCACTTCTTGTGTGATCTATCAGTGTAGCCCTCGGTGGACTACGATGTCCAGCACATCGCGTATATGATGGGACACGTCCGGGTAGTGTGTCGGCATCTCCGGAACGGACACCGTATAGCCGAAAGCTTCCGCGTCCGCGAAGAGCCGTCTCCCCTCGGTGTTCGTTGCTAAACTATTCCACGCTGGGTGCTTACTATTGAAGTCACCGGCGAGGATGGTCGCCTGCTGTCCGTCGCCTATAAGCGCCCTCAGCTCCCGCAGGTCCATACGAGCCACGGGCGGCTTATAGGCGGCATACATGTTTATGTCCTCGCTGGCTATATGCAGCTGTACACCCAGCGCGTAAAACAAGTTGAGTGTCGACGAGGGGAGCTCTTGATGGAAGACTCTCCGCCTTACAATGACCGCCAGACCACGATAGCGGATGTTGTGGGCCGACCTTTCATCCTTCCTATAAACGAGGTAACCTGGGAACCTAACCCTATCTTCGGGTCCCAGGAGTGTCTCGCTTATGAGCGCCACGTCGATGTCTTGTTCCCTCAGGAGGTGGCGGAGGGGGGCGACCTTTCCCTTGAGGCCGCGGGCATTCCAATATAACACCCTTAACGACCTAGCCATGGTACAGTGTTAGTAACGCGGCCAGGCCGTCAAGGATGATCGTCTCCACGTCTTGACCCTGCCTGATGGCCTTTATCAGGGCCATCAACAGCTTGATCGCGCAGGCTGTGAAATCTTTTTGTGTGGTTGTCGCTGTTCCGGCGCCAGAGGCGCCACTGTACGACAGCGGCGTTTTGATTGGTCGTTTAGTTTTTTATTCTGCGACTTGCCGCTGAAGTACAGTGGCGCTAGTCGCAGCGGTGGCGTCGCCCCGCGGATGTCGAGCGAACTTTTTTTCTTCCACTGGTTGCCGCTGTGTTATGCCGGCGCCTGCGGTCCCTTGTGTTTCTCTTGGGTTCACAGCCCGCGCTGCTCTGTGGCAGGGTCAGCCTCGGGAACTTCTTCCTGGGTCGTCGGGGCGGTTTTGGGTTTCCTTCCCTTACCCTTCCCCCCGCGTCTGTGCTTCCTCCGCCCCGAAGAGGCGGCTTGGGGAATTGTCCTTTGTGAGGGCCCATTGGCCGCCGCCATTAGCGTCGTGCCTTGGGCCTCGGGTTCCACATTCTGTGGCCGTTGTGCGGCCGTGTATGGCCGGCGTGTGGCTGTAATGGCGACGGTCCCCGCCCGCCTATTTTTGATTTCGGCTTGATAGACGGGGCACTTTATATTACACGCGGGGTGCGGGCCACCACAATTTATGCAGGTGGCCGGCTCCTCGCGAGGGCGCGGGCAGTCGCGCGCCGCGTGTTCGCCTCCGCATCTCACGCAGGTGAGCGGGCGGTGGCACTGGTGCGAGCTATGTCTGAAGCGCTGGCACCGGTGGCACTGGGCGGGCCCTTTTTTTCCCCTCCATGCCTCTATTTTGACACCACGCATAAACATAAATACGGTGGTGTCATAAATAGCCCGGACGTCTGGGGTTTTCTTTAGGATGGCGTGAAACACGCAGCCGGGTCTTCCTTGTGCGCCCTTAATGTGGCGCACATACTCCGGCTGGTATCCCAGCGCCCAGAATTCCTCCTCGATCTCCTGGGGTTCCGTATCAGCCGGTAGTCCCCTTATGGCGATCTTTAGGCTTCTTTCCGCTGGCAGCGAATAGGCGAACCATGAAACGCCGCTATCCTTCTCCAGGCCAGTCAGGTAGCGCTGGACCACCCTGTACTCGTCCTCGGTGTCGGGCGTGAAGCGAACTCCACGCCCGTAGGGACGGGCATTAGGAGGCCAGCCCAGCTTGGCGCTGATGGCCCGGAAAGGGCGGCCCAGTTAGGCAGCCTTTCCACTACCAGCGGTGGGTACCGGAGCTTCTTCTCCTTTTTCTTGCCGCTCGCTGTCGGCGCCGTGGGGGCGCCGGGGGCGTTGGCAACGGAGGGGGCAGTAAGTGCCATAAGGGGAACAGGGGGTGAGGTACTTACCCCTGTGGGTGTCTTGTTTGGTTGCAGTGATGCCGGTGGTGTATGGCGCACCGCGTCCGAGAATGTAGGCGACTTCGGCGCCG
The DNA here is from genome assembly GCA_905333075.3 of Atethmia centrago. Classification (NCBI taxonomy): domain Eukaryota; kingdom Metazoa; phylum Arthropoda; class Insecta; order Lepidoptera; family Noctuidae; genus Atethmia; species Atethmia centrago. Next base: position 20,097,090 of record HG995373.1, on the reverse strand, counting down.
CCCGACCCCGCGGCGCGCTTTCGCGCTGTGGCCGCGGTGGGTCAAGGCAGTACCGCTTCGCCTCCGCCGACGCGGTTTCGCCGGAGCTTCTTCCCCGCCGCTGGGGTCTGGGCTCGAGGGTAAACTCGTAGTCAAAGCCCAGCGGCGGTATTGGTGACGCCGGCGACATAGGCGCGACGTCGTCACTCACTCCCACGTAGGGTCGCTGGTCGGATCGCGGGGTCGTGTCCGAGGACACGTCGCCGCGACCGGAGGCGACCGAGCCCACCGAGGCCAGCGACACGCTCGACCCCACACGGGAGGAGCATGCCGATAGCATCGCGGGCGAGTCGTATGCGGAGGCACGGGGGGGCGCCGGCGAGGCGGGCACCCGTGGCATCACTTGTGCCGGCCGGGAAGATGGGCCGGCACTAACTGGCCGCTCCTGCTCAGCCATTACCGGTCCCGCCAACAAGCGGCTGGGGCCGGAGCCGGCGAGACTTGGAGCTGGCACAGCTTGGGTCGTCTTCTTCTGCGTCTGGGCGTCCGCAGCCCCGGAGGGCGCGGGCGGCGACGCAAACCGCGGCGGAGGCGTGGTGGTGCGGGTAAGGGGCGCGCGGGGGCGCGCGGACGGCGCAAGCGGGCGCGCCGGTGGTGCGGCGACGTGCCGCGCCCGCGGTGCATCAGCGCGCGCAGTGGGCGCAGCTGAGCGCGCGGGCGCGGGTGCGTGCGCCGGCGTCACCGGGGCACGCGCTAGCGGCGCGCGGCCCGGTAGGTTGGCAGTTAGTTCCGGTGCCTGAATTGGCACCGGACGGAACGCTGCGGGGCGGATAGGCACCGCGTGCTGTCGGCTCGACGAAGGCGCAGGCGCTGGTGTCGTCGGTGGGCCGGCGGCTACCGCAGTACCCGTTCCCTCTCCTCTTCTCTCTTCCGGCCGCTTACTCCTCACTGGTGGAGGCCTGGCCGGCGGCGCACCGGACGACGCATCGCCAATGTTGGGTAGCGACGTCACCCGGTCCAACGCCGGAAGGTCCTCCGGCGACCCGGCATCGCGGCCCAGAGAGCCGCGCTTGCCGGGTTTCGGCATGTTTACGGGGCGTGGCCTCCGCGACCGCTACGGTGGGGCTCCATCGGGCGGCACGGCAGGCTCCCCCTCTGTCCGCACAGGTACTTTTTGAGTAGCCTGTGCCCACACAGAGGAAAACTTTAAAACTTTATGCGGTCCGCGCGGGTTAAAAACAATAAAACTTGTAGGATATTGCTCCTCAGGCCACGAGCTAATCCTAATGATCCAATTAAGATAAAACCTGATATTTATACTAATATTGAGTGGCTGAAGTTGTGGCCATCCCGATAATGACCTATTGTTATCCCCTCCCCCCATTCCGCGAACTTAAAAACGCACCCAAAAAGAAAGGTTATCAATGCAACCCGTATGTACGACATACGGGTTGCATTGATAACCTTTCTTTTTCAAGTCGGGTTTTTTTTGTGCAAGTTGTTATTTTTTAACACTACAACGAAGAAATGCCCTCAGTAGGTAATAAAAAGAAGGGATAATCAAAACTCTAATACTGGCAACACTAACAAGATGGATGCATCATTCTCTATGACAATTACAAACTGAACAATTTATTCAGTAATTAAATAAGACGATATTTGAATGCGCTATTTACACGTGAAGTGTGATCCCATCCTGTTTATTTTTTAGCCCCGCTGCATTTTTACAGGTAAGTACTACACAAGACGGCATAATTAAAAAAAATGCCTGGTATCCCACTCAGCTGCACTGGGCTGTATCACCGTACCTGAAATGTCGGTTAGCGCTTAAAAAATCTCGCTCATCGGGATTAGGCACTACATGTTTTACCCAATCTTGAACACTAGCACGGCTACGCATGCCGTGGCTGCCGCGCTGGCTGGCATCCGCCTCTATGGCGGCGAGCTCAGCTTGTAATTGGAGCTTAGCGCCCTGTGGCTCTCGCTCTAGAGCTTGGTGCTCCAAATCAGCAAGGTGGCGGGCGTGCTGCGCCTGTGTTGCACCAGGATGGTGTCGGAAGACCACGAGGTGGCGGCGCACAGTGGGACGAAAATCGAGTTTTATAGACATAGACCACTTACAATTTTTTTTTTCGTTTCTTTACTGGAAACCAATGCAGGCCAGTAAAGGAAGCCCCAACAGTATCATATTTTTGCACGTCAGGTGATTCTGACTCGAAAATATATTTTTTTTAATAAAAAATGTATAGAAAAATACAGAAAAATCCATTTTTTATCGAGACTCGTGAGAATGCCCATTATATCCTCGGGTGCGATTTTTGTCCTTATTTTTTACATTTTTTTGACATATAGCACGCCCCTCGCACTCGACGGACTTTAGGTGAAAAAAATGAAACGTATTTTTTATTTATTTATTTTATTTTATTTAACAGTTTATGTACACACATATAAACAGACAAAAAGAAAGGAACAGAACAAAACGTACAAAGGTGATGCTTATTTCTAATGAAATCTCTTCCAGCATACCTGCAATAGGACAGTAGACATAGAGATGTAGACAACGTGTGTAAGGTAAAAGAGAAAACAAAATACATAAAAACAAAATAAAACTATTCACTAATTTAATTATACACTATGAGAATATACTTACATAAATACATACTTCTAAAATAAATATCACTAAAATACTTATATACTTATAATTAATAGTATAAAATAATAAATACATAATATGCAACTATGGCAAAGTGGAAAGATAGTGTTCTTTCACTCTTCTTTTAAAAACAGCAACAGTTTGGCAGTCCCTAATGTCAGGTGGAAGTGAATTCCACAGCCGAACCGCGTGCACAGTGAAGGAGTAGGAGTAGAAGTCGGTAGAGTGGGGAGGGGATTTAAGGAGATTTCTAAGATGCGACCTGCAAGGTGCATCAGAAGGACGGGCGAAGGAAAAACGTTCCCGCAGATAGGATGGCGTACTAGGATTATGAAGCATGTTAAATAGCAGACACAATATCCGAGAGTTCCTGCGAAGACGAATGGGGAGCCACTTGAGAATCTTGCGAAAGTTAGAAACATGATCATACTTTTTAAGGTTTATTATTTTGATCTTATTCCGAGTATTTACGGTATGTAACAACCTATATTGACCTGTACTTGACAATCGGCCTATTGTCTAAAGCGTGTTACTGCCTCCTTAATGATAGTTTACCTGCTAATCCGCCATTTTATAATGGAATTCATATTTAATCCCTTACTAATGACACGTGATTAATCTAGATAATGGGCTCGACAGATGTTGTCCTTACTTGGTTTATCATTTGTTGCTAATTTATTTAGTATTTTAAACGTACTTATCAATAGGTTCCTGTTAATCAACCTGTTATTAACTTTGTGGCGGTTTTATTATGCAATTACTTTGAACACACATATACATATTTATTGTTTATCATGGCTTACGTGCTGCAATGTTCTTTTATTGTTTCATTTATTCTACTAATTAGTGCTTATAGGTACAGGGTAATATTAGGTTAGCATAAATACAGAGAGCGCTCAATATTTACTTTAGTTTTGCTAACTACTTTCTGTGAAACATTGTGCCTGTGATAGCTGTGAAAATGGGAACTCAGTTTTAAAAACTAACTCGGACCTATTTGTGATTCTGAAAGAGTCTGGTAACCTTGAACATTACTTAAGACTGTTTGGAGCTGTTCAATCACAGTTGGGTCTCAGTTTGTCAGAAGAAGATCATGACATTCTTCATGAATTTTATCGAAGATTCAGTCAGTCTGTGTTAAAAAGATGGAAAGTAGCAAAATGTAAGACAGATAATTTCCGAAAACATTACATGGATTGGTTTGAACAGAAAATTGAGTGGCCAACGGGTGTACTTGAAAATATACGACCACAGGAATCATTTACTAAACCTCCAGTAACAAATGAAACCGATGATTTTTGTGCTCCCTCTACAAGCTCAGTCGGAACATCGACTAAATCAGCTGCTAGTCCACGCAAACCGTTCACAGATCTTGGAGTGAAACAGAAGAAACGAAGACTTGATGATTTCGAGTATAAAGATCGAGAAAGTACTGAGATAGGTTACGCTATAATAGCTAAATTGAAACAAGAAGGCAACGATAATTTGGCAACAGCAATACTGCCCTGATAAGCCGAAAAGCGCTAACTCAATCAGAGTAAGTTTTGAGAAAAACGACTTTTTGTGAATGGGTTTTTCCCACCTTCAAACGGGGGTTAAAACTAATATTTTTAAAACTGTTAAAACTTATATAAACGTATTTTTGACCCTAGTTATAACTGACATACCTAAATTATCCATAAATGGCACCATTATACCTATTTTGTGAGATACCGCTATTTTGATTAAAAATAAAGGCTTCAAAAATTGAGATAGTGCTTTTAGTCTTATTCTGCTCATAGAAAGTTCCATACAAAATGATGTGTTTTTCATTTTTGATGAAAATACCGAATAAATTTGTAATAAAACTTCATTTAATATTTTTTTAACAACTTTATTAAATGTAGCAGCAAATTACAAAATAAAGTTAACTTAATTTATTTGCTTTCTATGAAATAAAATTAATCAAAAGTTGGTAGTCCCCGCCAAAAAGACATTCTATTAGCAGGTATTAAACTGGAAAGAGATTTTAAAATATTGTTTTTTTTTGTTTGAGATATTCCTGCTGGTACTGTTTTTTTAGTTGGGGATGGAAGCTTGTCTAATTTTAAGAACTTTGTACCTACAATGCTAGCCGTAATGGGTTCATTATCGAAACCAGTTCTGTACCTAATGTCAAAACTGCCTCTGTTAACTTCCACTTCAACAATGTCACTAATGTAAGGTCGTGGTGACAACCGGGAAAGTTTGTATTGGGTCGTATAGTCTTGCCACTCATAAAAATCATCTATTGTAATTTTTTTGATATTTACATTTTTTCCAGCACTGTTTACAGCTTCGCAAAAGTCATCAAAGTCATATATTTTATTTTTCATTCGCTTCATCGCCAATTCTACTCTATGGTGAAAAGAGTCTGCAGACATAAATGTGTGTCCGGCTTCGAAGTATTTAACAATAATCTTTTCTGCATTGATCTGATCCGAATTTATAACATAGATTAAAAACGAAAAAAACGTCCAGTTTTTATTTTGAGCAGAACAATTATCCACCCAAAGTACAATATTTTTCATATCCCGATAGAACAAAAAAAACTGATAATACGCACTTATGATCTCATCTTTAGATCGTCCAGACAATGCTTCATGCCAAAGTACAGGATAGATACTGGATTCTTTTGAACCTTTCTTAGCTCCAATAGGCACGAAACTTTCATTATATACAACAATCCTGTGAGTGAAAACAGTCGACTTGAACATATCGATTCTCGGTAGCATTATGACTTTTTGTAAGTCTGCGGAGTACACAATGGTATCAGCGTTGGTTAAGTTGGAATCAGATTGATATTGTTCTCTTGATCTCTTGGCTCTTTCTATATGACTTGCCCACCTGGTACAGCACTCACAGTCTTCCTTGAGATTGTCTTTATCATGCGTTTTATCGTGTAAATTGAATTCTTCACACAGTTCACATTCTTCGTGGCCCAATTTTACGAACGAAATATTCAAATCTTGCAGAACTTTTCGGTACTTGTCGTAAGAGCATGTGATCGAAGGATTTTTTTCTACGTAATCTGTATGTAGATGTGTAATCGACAAGTCACTTGGCAAATATAACCGTTTGGGCGCGTGTTCACGTCTATAATGGGATATGCTGGGTTCAAAACTAAATATGTGTTCCTTTATAGGACCATCGTCAATTTTGTTGTGAGGAGTGTTAGTGCATCTTTTGTCTACTGGAGCACTGACGGAGTCTTCCTTATTATTACCTAAAGCAGTCTTTAAAGGCTTGTCGTTAGCTGCATTATAACCCAAGGTAGTTAAAAAGAAAGTTTTGCATACTTTGCACGATGAACCTTGTGAGTTTTTAAGAAAATAGAAGAATGTAGTTTGTCTTCTGTAGTTAGTTGGAACAGATTCATTGACTGTTCTTTGTTTTACAGACTGGGAAGAAGTGTGGTGCAGCATAAAATCTTTTCTTTCTGTATCGCTTAAATTCCAAAAACAATTGTTCAATTGCTTTCGTTGCTCTTCCGGTATGTTTGTAATACATAAAAGCCTGCATGATGAAGAGCAGGGGGGTTTCACATTATGTTTCTCCCTTTTTTCTATAATTTTAGATATTTTTCGTTCTTTTAATGGCACTTCATACTTCTTTCTCTTTCTTATAGTCCCTGTTTTAGTATACGTTATCAAATCAACTGAACTTTCTTTATTTATATCGTCATTTTGTGTTGTATTTATTTCACGTATTTCTTCGTTTTCTGTAGTAATTGTTTCTACGTTATCAATATGTAGTATCTCACCATCGGTTGTTTTCAATATTTCCTCAACACACTTGGTCTTATTTAACACGGCGCACGCACTATCAACATTATCAACTGTATTATTCGAGATTATCTCTTGATTATCATTTTGCGATACTACCGGAAGAAGCTGATGGTACGACTTGTTTTGCTCGTCTGCAATCGACATGTTTGGAATTGCGTTGTTTACATTCTGATCGTTATATTCTGCAATATTTGAACATGTTATCAGTGATGGGCCATCGGTAGGACTGATATTGTTATCAATATGTAGTATCTCACCATCGGTTGTTTTCAATATTTCCTCAACACACTTGGTCTTATTTAACACGGCGCACGCACTATCAACATTATCAACTGTATTATTCGAGATTATCTTTTGATTACCATTTTGCGATACTACCGGAAGAAGCTGATGGTACGACATGTTTTGCTCGTCTGCAATCGACATGTTTGGAATTGCGTTGTTTACATTCTGATCATTATATTCTGCAATATTTGAACATGTCATCAGTGATGGGCCATCGATAAGACTGATATTATATTCACTGATGAGAATAGAGCCAGAAGTTAATAAATCCGAAGATTTAATCGAGATGTTATCCCAGTTTTCAGATTTCTGACTGTCTTGAATTTTATTAACGGTTTCAATTCTTGAGGTAGATGGCTCTGATGTAATGTAATCTTCAGGAAAATAAACATCTGGTATTACATTTTGGTTGTTTTCAGCAAAATATTGTTTTGCACTGTCTCGTTGGGATAAAGGATAGTCATCATTTGAATCATCACTGCTAGGAAAAAAGTCTGGGTCGATATTCTGAATGTCACGCTTTAATTTCTTTGAACCTTTAAATTTTTCTCTCAGAGACATATTTTTTTGTGCTAAGGCCATCATCATTTTAGAGCTTCTGTGCGACATGGCTGATCTGCAACAAACCAACAACTATTTCCTTACTTAACTTGTAACTAAAACTTAGATTTCGCTCAACTAGTAATATTATTCCATTCAATTTGGTTATGTAAATTTGACTTCTCGTTTTGTTTTTAGATTACTCAGGAAACTAACAAACCACAGATACGTGTGTTAGTACGGTATGTACTTGTAGATCGACTTTTACACTATTGTAAATAAAAACAGTGTAACCTATTGTGTTTTTACTACTTTACTCTGATGTGATGTGACTGATTGGTGTACTTACAGTCGATGGCACATCAAGAATATTGTTATACCTACACTACGAATACGACTTGTATTGCATGCCTGATAAAGGCGGTCTAAATGTTAACATATCACAATTGATGTGCAGTTGAGTGTATAATTTAACTACTGAGATGAACACTTGTAATTTCGAAGTGTTGTTCTCGAAACTTCAAATTTGAAATTAATGTAACCTCAAAGAAAGTGGGAAACTAGAGAATTAACTATAAAAACTTACCTTGATATTAATACACAAAAGCTTATCTCTGCGTAATTAGAAATACTGTATTTAATAAAGTTTTCCTTATTTTAAACACACCATAAAACGAATTTGCTTCCTTCCGCAAACAAAACAAACTAAGAAATGATCGTTACTAATGTTTATCTTCATGTCACGACACGCTCTATTGTGAAATGTAAGTGAGTGTAATCCTTATTGCTAAAGATATTAAAGTCAATTTTAATTACCTATTATACTTAAGTACAGCCGTATCTCAAACCTTAGCGAACTAATAATACCCACATTTACGTAGCGTAAAAGCGCTAACTCCGGAACTTTTTTGAAACATGAACTTACCGCTTATTGGCTTAAAAATTTACTTAGGTTTTTGATTAACATTTTTTAAGCGTTTCTAGCCTATGTCGGTATAAGGCTATTTGGCTTCATAAAAACGACATGCCGCCAAATCTCTTCGGAATTTAAGGAAAAATTGAGATATAAAAAAAATTCTTAGTGGTTTATTTTAATGTTTTAAATTAGATATCGCTATTTGGCTTATATCATTAGATGCGAAATTATTCTAGCTATTCAATGGTATAAAAAAAACTAAAAGGGCGTATCTCAGAGATAGCGCCTTTCGGCTTAGCAGGGCAGAATAGACCTGCTTCTTAAGAACCCAAAAGAGGCGGAAAATATTATTACACGGGTGAAACAAACGAAAAAAAATACTTTCACCCCTGCAAAAGCACTGGGCTTATTATTATCACTTAAATTATCCAAGTGGCAGTACATGACTTTAAGAGAATCTACTCTTCGTGAAGGTATCACAGATTTGTATCCTTTATATTACAAAATCCAACAAGCTAAGTTGAATTGTTACCCTCCAAAAGATGCAATAACGGTCACAGACGTAATGGCCAAAGCTTCTCTTCAAGTACTTTTAGATATTACTGCTGCCAGAATTATAAAAAGCCTCTCGCAAGATATAAATGGCAAAAGTATGACACTGATATCCAAGTGGGGATTCGATGGTGCTTCAAGCCAAAGCACCTATAAACAAAAATTTGAAGGGGAAGAAAGCGGCGATGATGAAGCAATTTTTATGACAGCATTGGTTCCACTAAAAATACAATCTTGAAACGAAATAATTTGGGATAATGCAAAACCGTGCTCGGCATTGTATTGCCGTCCAATACAATTCATGTTTGCAAAAGAGTCCAAGGTTTTAGTGCAAGAACAGTTGGCCAAAATTGAAAACGGAAGAAAAAATCTAAAGGCTACCTAGTACGAGAGTAACACAATTGATCATAGTCTGGTAATAACTATGATCGATGGAAAGATATGCACATATCTTTCAGACGCCAAATCATCTGCAACTTGTTACTTTTGCTTGGCAAAACCGTCAGAAATTAATGACTTACAGACAGTTTCGCAAAGACACGTACAAACCGATCTGTAAAAATTTTGATTATCTCTTCTGCATGCTTGCATCAATTGTACGGAGTGTCTGCTTCATATTGCATACAGACAAGATTTGAAAACGTGGTATGTAAGAGGAGCTAAAGCACTAGGAAGTGGTGACGGGCGGGCATTTTTGGGGGACTGTCTTATGTAACTTTGACGTTCGAAAAGTGCTGATTTTCAGCCTAGTTTGAATAAATGACTTTTGATTGATTTTGATTTTGGAGACAATAAAAATATTTTAGAAGCAAAGAAAAAGGAAATCCAATCCAAATTCTGGACCGAGTTAGGTTTACTGATCGATAAAGTTAAACAAGGATCAGGAACAACCGATGGGAACACTGCAAGAAAGTTTTTGAGTTTCCAGATAAAACTGCTGGCATTACTGGCTTAGATGAAGAGCTCATACGAAGATTTGCAGTAATTTTGCAAGTCCATAGCATCTGGTGAAATTATTCACGTTGAGAAATTTAAAGAATATACTCGGAGAACAGCGGAAAGGTATATCGGATTGTACAATTGGTACTATATGCCAGCAACGGTGCACAAAATCCTCATGCATGGTGCTGATATAGCTAATGTAGCAATTGTGCTCATCGGAAAACTTTCTGAGGAAGCTTCAGAGGCTAGAAATAAAGATTTCCGCAGGTACAGAGAGTTTCATGCTCGGTAGACAAGCAGGGTTAATACCAATCAAGATATTTTAAACATGATGCTTCTCTCGTCCGATCCTGTCATTTCTTCTACAAGTCCTGTACTCGATGCAGCTCGAAAAAAGAAGCGTCAGAATAACCTGACGTGCCAAAATGTGATACTGTTGGGGGTTCCTTAACTAGTCTGCATTGGTTTCCAGCAAAGAAACGACAAAAAAAAATATAAGTGGTCTATGTCTATGAAACTCGATTTTCGTCCCGCTGTGCGGCGCTAGTTGGCCGGGCAGGCGCCGGAGCCGCGGCGTGAGGGAGCAGGTCGGCGCTCTGCTGCGTGGGCAGAGCAGCCGCACCTAAGTGCCGTCTCCTGCACACAGTGCGTTCACTTTTGCACGCTTAGAACGTGTTTCTACCATTTTTCCGTAGATAGGACCAAATATGAACTACCGAAATCAAAAGGCGCTGGTTCTTGGTAGTAAAACAAAAGTATATTTAAGTCAATCAAAATAATAACCAAAAAGTAGCGAAAACATAGAAAAAAGGTATAAAAAAGGTAAAATGTCATAAAGAGCTTAGTGCAGACTTGCACAAATATTATACAAAAACAAAACCGTTTATGGACAATTTAAGCAATTACTTTTAACTGACTATCCAGTGTGATAAATGTTTAAAGTATCAATGTTGTTCTACTCATTACTATGCCTATTTACTCTGCATTAAAACATTGAATCGCCGACACGTATTTTTATTATCTCATGGCGTCCACAATCTATATTGAACCGTATTACAAGCAGCGTAAGGAACATTTTGGTCCCTCAAAACAAGTGATTCAGAAAAGTCATCTAAAATCATTGATCCATTTGTAAATGACGAGAAAATACTATGAGTCGGTGGCAAACTTAGACAAGCCAACCTTAGTAATGATAAAAAATAAGCATCTTATTATTTTGAATCACACGCTCTTACTAAATTGATTATCGGCGATGCACATCAAAGAACACTACACGGAAGTAAAAGTTGATGCTCTGTTATTTGAAACCGAAATACTGGTTCGTAAAAGCGAAGAATCCAGTGAAATTGCATATACACAAATGCTTAGTTTGCGCCAGAGTGTCAGCCAAATCCAGAACTCAAATAATGCGGGATCTTCCTCGTGTTAGAGTTACACCATCACGCCCTTTTCTAATCAGTGGTGTAGCTTTTGCTGGCCCATACACAGTTCTGTTATCAAAAGGAAGACGAGGCAGAACCATGAAGGCATATATTTCTGTATTTATATGCATGAGTACCAAGGCCATTCACCGTGAGTTGGTCGGTAACCTCGGAAGTCTTTATTGGAGCCTTCAGACGTTTCGTCTCTAGAACAGGCAGATGCATTCATTTTTGGAGCGATCAGGGTAGAAATTTCATTGGAGCTCACAAGGATCTAGTAGAGGCATGGAATAATACTAAGTTGGAGTTCGAGGGTCAAGTGGCAGATACTCGTGCGCAAGACGGCTTACAATGGCACTTCATCCCGCCTTACAGCCGAATTTTGGTGGCCTGTGGGAAGCAGGTGTGAACTCTTAGAAGTACCATATGAAAAGGCTTAACAACGAACTTGATCTATGAAGAAATATCAACTCTTCTATGTAAGATTGAACCCTGCATAAATTCATGCCCTCTTTGTCCTGTAGATGATCATGACATCAACACTACCAATCTCTTGACAGCTAGTAATTTTTGAATAGGAGAAGCCCCTATTGTAGTCCCTACGTCCGTATGCGAGATATTAATTTAAACCAGTGTTGGGCACGCCACAATTGCGGCGATAAGTCCCCTCTTTGAGGAGTGGCTAGAGAGGCGCCAAGGCGTACTCACCTTCCGCCTGATGCAGGTTCTCACGGGACACAGCAGCTTCGGGAGGTTCCTGTGTCTGATAAGGCGGGAGGAAACGCTCGTATGTCAACACTGTGTGGATCGCCCGGAGGACACGGTGGAGCATAAGGTGGAAATCTGCCCGGCTTGGGCAGGGCACCGCCGTGTACTCGTGGAGGTGATCGGTGGCAGAGATCTCTCGCGTCTGGCCCTGGTTCAGGCCATGGTAAGTAGCGAGATTGCATGGGCAGCCGTCACCTCCTACTGCGAAGCAGTAATGCTCGCGAAGGAGGACGCGGGACGGTTGAGGGAAAGGCAAATTTCGCGCCCTTTCGCCCCTAGCCGCCGCAGGAGGCCCTGGGCGTTGGGAATCCCGGGCGGATTACCGGCCACCGTAGGCGCGGGCTTGCGGACGGCGAGCAATGGGTAGCTCACCGTCCTGTAAGGACCGGGCTCTGGTTGACGACGCGTTGTGTTCCACGCGCGCCTCAAAGAGATGTCGTCAGCATAAGTGTAGGGGTATACTAGGGCCGATGCCTGCCGGGGTCGCGGGAAAGCTCGAAAAGTCCACCGAGACTGGCAACACAGGCAACGGAAGGATCACGGGTGGGTTTTAGTCAGTAAGAGTCTGACACGCCCTCCCGCTCCGCCCAGAGCGGGTAAGTTATTTGATAATTTCCCACCCAAAAAAAAAATGCAGGACCAGATAATTTTACAAGGGTTTACAGCGTCAAATTAGGGACAATGTAACTAAAAGATTTATCACTAAAGATGATTAATTTATGTAATTTATTAAGGTATGTTTTTATGAAGTAATTTTATTGAAATTGTTATTTCTCATCCTAAGAAATTAAAGGTTTTTTGTTTAGATATTTTAAATGTACATTAAATTAATATAAAATTGATTAAGAAAGACTAATTACTCTTTACAATGTATAATAATTATTTACATGTATTTCATTTATGTTAAAAGTGTGAAGTGCAGTCGGTGGGCGGTATTTTCTACTCATTACCATGCCTATTTAGTCTTCATTAAAACATTAAATCGACGATATGTATTTTAATTATCTCATACAGTCCACAATCTATATTGGACTTTATTATAAGCAGCGTAAGGAACAAAAGTCCAGTGTGTTTACATCAAGTGACTAAATAATTTGTCACTTTATGCTTTAATTAGCTTACTTTATGTGAACTCCTCATCCCCGCATGTTTTTTTTATTAGTTCTTCGTAGTATCGTACATCGGTGAATACCAGAACACCTGTATCGTTTTTAAACATTGCAAAGCTGCCAATCCCAAATAGTTTGTTATTCGAATATAGCGTTGCACCAGACCCCAGGCCTGGGAAGTTGTCAATATTTCTAATACATATGAAGTAACCCCAATGCCGCGGCAACCACTCCTCGCAGTCCGCCAGTACGGCATCGTCTTCTTCGTAATATTTATCATGTATTTTATCATAATCCTGGTTTTTCTTTTTGTTTGTATATACTAAGGAAAACATTCTCATTTCACTATCTATTTGATCGTTGCGGCCAGCGGGTAAAGATGACACAGCGTTAAAATATCGGCTAAGCTGGCCAGTCCAATAAAAGTCGTCAAGACTAAATGCGAAAGTTTTCGGAAATGTTTTCGAAATAAAGGACACTCCAATTTCTTCTTCCATTCTTACCACCATAAGGTCGTGAAGGGGAGAGTGCCGCCGATCATGCCAAATATGACTCTCATTATCTGTTACATATGCTATTTGACGACCACACACTATGTTTGCTATTTTCAGTACCGGTACGGCTTTTGCTGCACCTGTAACCAACAACGCCAAAATATTGTCGGTAAGATTGGAAGAACCTATCAATTCCCTAAAAGGATTATAAGATGTTAGAATACGACTATGGTCTAATAAGACACCTGTCGCAATAATTGTCTTTTCTAAACCGTTATCTAAGTAGTTTGGTACATTTAGAAGAAGAATTACAATCCTGTGCACGAATCGATCGTTTTGTGAAATAGGAGACCACACTGTTGAGGGATCTGTCGTCCAATTCATGTCTCCAACGTCTCTAAATGCCCGAGAGCAGCTTAAAAGGTTAAACGACACGGACACCACCAATAAACGAGCAGTGGTCCACCTGTAACATAAAAGTAATAATCAAACAAGTTTATAATTTTGATGAATGCCTTAAGCGTAAAAATATGGGGATTACAGTAAACCGCACATCAATGGTAACACTTGAACTAATTCGCCCTTACTGCTACGACATGAAGGTGCAGTAAAAGTCAAGTTCTTAGCATGGGTTCTCTGGTGACTGTACAAGTCCTGCCTAGGTTAAATATTATGTAAAATTGAAAATGCTAAAGATGTGACAAAATAATGGTCGAAATGTTCTGATTTGCACGGGTGACGTTGTCGATTTTTGCGATGCGATGTCGCAGTCGCATCACTCTCAACGCTTTTATGTATCCGTCCTCAGTGCCGGCGATCTAAAGGGGCTATTCCACTAGGCCGAATTTAGTAGTCTTTTTAGGAATATAATTTAGGTAGATACCTATTCAGAAAGCTTCCGTACACACTACACTGAATTAGGCGCTGAATCCATTTACTTTGAAAGAAGAAGTGAAGATTGAAGTGCGACAGAAATGGACATATCACGACCTTTCTTCTATCTAATTAGGTTACTCATTAGGGAGTTATCTTGCTTAATGCGAATAAATTTGTATGATTTCAGTAACAGCCATTTAGACGACCATATTGGGCCAAATTGAATAAGCCCTAAACCGGCGCACACGCAGATTTGTAGTGACCCGTAATGGCCGTGCGGAACAAATTTCACTATAGGAAAAACCCTGCGAAATCATAAAAAAGCTGCTCCATATAAAATAAATAACGGCGCAGTAGCTTTAGTGGTTCAGCATCTTTAATATCATCAGGATTGTGTCAGAATATAGCAGTTCATCGTGGACGTGGTATGACAACGGCTCCCTTGACATTATCTATGTCATCTGCTTTAGTTATTAATCTGAGGCCGCCACGCAACCATCGATGCGACGCTCTGTCACCAGCCAGTGTTACGGCTCCGCTTCCGCGTCATATACAACATGTCTATTAACGCAAAGCACCAAATACCCCAATTAGAATATTATGTTATAATCACAATACACTGAATTTTGAATAAAATAAAACATTTATTTATCAAATTTATTAAAAAGTTATACAGATTGTAGGAGAAATTGTCACATTACAAATCTACGCACACACACAGTACGACGAACGTATAATGGTCTAGCGTAGTAGGTACTTCATCCATTTTGGTTTGTCTTGACTGTACAACGAAAGTGTGACTATTTACGTACTTTTAATTATGTTTAGGATAAAAATTACAGAAATCGATTCAGTGAACATACTGCTTTTATAATGTACCTGTTAAGCCCCGTGCGACACCGATTCGGAGTCAAACAATAGAAAATCAATAGTAGTTGTGTCTCATTAGCTCTCCTTCACCAATTAAATCAGTTACACGTATTATGTTCGCAAAATTTGACAAAATGTAAGAACCAGCATTTGTTTTATGCGATTTTAGTTATTATTCTATAGTAAAGATTCATGTTTATGAGTACAATGTTACATTTCAGTTATTTAAATTATATTTTTCATAATATATACTGTTTTTTAAACTTACATTTTTTCAACCGACCACTAGCAGTGATCCAGGACAATTACACGACTGAGAATAATTAAAAATACCTACTTATACCTTTATAAGTCTTGTTGTTTGTTTTGATTAAAGAAAACTGGCCAAGAGTGAGTCGAGCTTGCACAGTATTAGTGTTCTGCACTGTATTGTTTTTTAAAGAACCGGGTCTTATAAATAATTAAGTACCTACCTAAGCAATCGGAACTGCTGGGGTGGTTAAGAATATCTCTTTGGATTCCATAATACTCATAAATCATTATTCTAATACACTGAACAAGAACCGATATCTAAAATACGTAAACATTAGTTATTCCTTTTACTCAGATAGGTATGATGACAAGTTCATGTAGTGTATGTGAATAATAGTCAAGATTCTGTCGTCTCATGTATATACGCCGCACACTGCGGTGGAATGACCTAATACCATATAAAAAAAGAATCTCATGCAATCAGAGGCAATAGGTCACCTCCTTCTGCGAAGCAGTAATGCTCGCGTAGGAGGAGGCGGGACGGTTGAGGGAAAGGCAAGTTTCGCGCCCTCTCGCCCCTAGCTGCCGCAGGAGACGCCCAGGGCGTCGGGAATCCCGGGCGGATTTCCGGCCACCGTAGGCGCGGGCTTGCGGACGGTGAGCAATGGGTAGCTCACCGTCCGGTAAGGACCAGGCCCGGGTACTTATGGGTCACCGAGGCCCCCGCAACACAGGCAACAGGAAGGAATACGGGTGGGTTTTAGTCAGTAAGAGTCTGACGCACCCTCCCGCTCCGCCCAGAGCGGGAGAAGTTATTTGATGATTTCCCAACCTCAAAAAAAAAAAAAAAGAGGCAATAGGTATTTATTGTTAAATTTAAGAATCCGTCGCAAAGTTCGTAATTTTTGCCAACGGAAATCCCATCGGACACACATGGCTTATAAAACAGAGAAATATAGACCCCACATCAGTAGATCGCATCCGTGCGAAAAAGAGGCGCGGGCGTACCGGGTTGCTACTAAATAAAGTAAAGGTACCCAGTTCCAGATAAAATCGAGTGAGTGAGAGCCAGGCGAACGGACATCGAAGTGATTCTCAGTGTTCTTTTTTGTTAATTTCGGTAAGGTACTCTAAAGATGGCAAATACTTGCAATATGACATTACTGCATATGAAATACAAAATAAATCAACAATAATAATTATGTTATGCAGTCATTAATGTTGTGTGTATCACGTTACGTCAGAGGAAATAATTTACATTTTTTTAGATATTGCATATTTTATGTCATCAAAGTGAGCCGTGGTAGCCCAGTGGTAACGGCCGTAACTTACGAGTTGTAGGTCCTGTCGTAGGTTCGAACCTGACAGGCGCTTACCTTTGTGCAAATTATTTCATCACCACTGCTCTCAAAACGGTAAAGATAACATTGTGCTCCCGTAGCCCCATCGTGAGGAAACCGGCATTTCCTAGAACCAAAAATTCTAAGACATGTGACATCTACCAACCCGTACCACCCTGGGCCTGTGTCCCAGCAGTGGGAACGTTATAGGCTGCGTACCGATACACAGACAAACTATTCATCTTTCCACTACATTGCAAACTTTATACCGACTTCAAAACAAGGATGTATTCGGTTCAATTCGGTTGTTTATTTTAAGGTTGCCCAAGTAAAAAGTCCCGTTACAAAAATGACAACAATTCCATTATTATAATACACATTTGTCAGTTTTTTTTTATTAAATGATTTCTCAAAACCTAGAAAAAGATAATTCATAGTAAAAAAACCGGCCAAGTGCGTGTCGAACCACGCACAATGATGAGT
The DNA here is from genome assembly GCA_905333075.3 of Atethmia centrago. Lineage (NCBI taxonomy): Eukaryota > Metazoa > Arthropoda > Insecta > Lepidoptera > Noctuidae > Atethmia > Atethmia centrago. The sequence continues at coordinate 20,079,804 of HG995373.1, read as the reverse complement.
TCCGTAGTGGGGATTATTAATAAACTTAAGACGCTGACAACACCTAAACCGCGGTCACTCTCAGATTGCATAGAAAAGAAAGAGACGCGCGATGACACAACGCTTGTAATTTATTGCAAAATATGAAACAATTATCTATTTATTCAAAATTGAGTTGAGTAATCGAAAATAAAAAACAACCAAGTTCTGCATTCAAATAAGACGTTCTTGTTATTAATTAAATACATAACGTATGTTGATATTTAATGCAGATATTTTGGATTAGAACTCAAGGTAAGAGGTTAGTTTAACGTTAGTTTGTATCGAGATTTTTTTTTCAAAACGTGTTTTGGTAACAACCAAGTTCTGGGAAATATGTTCAAAATTAATATATATTTTTTTCGCTACCACAAACTATACCGATTTGGCAATTTTTTATCTTAAGAGAAGCCTACTTTGGTTAATTAGGTCTTGTCAGCGCCTTAACATTGTTGTTGAAAAACATGGTCCCTCATACATTCCAACTGCAAATAATAATAATAGTAACACAAGACTGCCGTATCTCTACGTTGACGCCGTGGTGGGGCTTTCGCACTCCGAACTTTAGGTCTGTGCCGGCAGAGTTTACTTTACCGGAACAGGTCTAGTGTGAGGAGCCAGATCAAGAGAGATACAGAAACCCGCAGGGCATGAGCACGTGGCGAGCTGGAGTGAACACTGATGAGGAACAGAGCACCCACCTCATTCTTGCCTTTATAAGCCGGCTTGAGTAGAGATTCGCAAGAGCAAACGAGCTTGGAGGAAGGAAGGACATTTATGATTTAAATATGTTAATTTATAATAGGACCTGTCGTTACAGTGACGCTATTTTGTATTTTGATTGTAATAAATTTATTACTGATTACAAACTGACAAATTATACAATGTATTTGCCACCTAGTTGTAGGAGACATATTACTAATCTTTTAGCATACAATATACACAGTGACACTGGTACCAGTAGTAGGTGTTATGTTTGACTGAACACTGGTTGAAAAACATGAAGTAGTGTATAAACACTACTAGTAAAATAATCATCATTCATAAGAATGATGATTATTTTACTGTACAAAGTGCATTTGTATGAAATGTTTTTCGCTGTGGATCTTTAGTTCTTGTTTCAAACAAGTTAAAATGTTAACAACGTTAAGATTTAGTTAATCTTTCTTGTTTTCTAGTGAGCGCACTATTAAGTTGTCTTGTGTTAAACTCCAGCGATACGTTATAATTTGCGTTTATCGACCCCCTCTGGAGATTTTATTCGTTTCGAATCAGTAATGGAGGATTCACTGAATAGATTAAAAATAATAATTTTATGAATATTTTAATATTAATGTTTTAGATGTTACTCCATTAAGTATTAGGCTTCTCAATCTGTTTAGGTCTTATAATCTAATTAACTTGTCTTTGAACCTACTAGGATCATGGCATCCTCGTCGACTTGTCTTGATAATATATTTATTGATTGTGATGCCAAAAATAATTTTTGTTAAGTGACTTAACATCTGGCCGCTGTGGTTTATTAGCTAGCAACCCTATGCCATTACATAAAAAGCCGCATAAAATAGAATGCAGGCCTTATACAGCTAGTCGGTGCAACAATTTTAAAAATAATATAGCTCATAAAATTACACCATCTATAGTAGAACACGAGAATCCCAATGAAATCTATGAAGCCATTTTTGATGTTGTGCAAAAAGAGTACCAATCTACTTTCAAGACCAAAACCATTAACATTAATGGCACCTCTGTTGGCTTTACCCAATAGAGTAGCCCATTGGTTAAAGCCAACGGAGGTGCCGTTGCTTTTAACCAATGGCCTACTCCAGGTATTCATAAAAGCGGAAAGGCCTGCTGACATCGACGTCGAGGCGGAGTGGTTCCGGGAGGCCATGTCCGACATATGTGACGTGGCAATGCCCCGGGTCCAGCCTGGACGTGCCTCGCGCCAGGTGTACTGGTGGTCGCAGGAGCTGACGGCTCTGCGCACTGCGTGCGTGGCTGCGCGACGCCGGTACACCAGGCACCGCAGGCTCCATACCAAACCTCCGAATAAGGAAGCCATTCAGGCGGAGCTCTACGAGGGGTACAGAGCGGCAAAGACCGCCCTCCAAGTGGAGATCCTGCGGGCCAGGGGGTTGGCCCGCGAGGAGTCACTGGGGACTCTGGACAGGGACCCGTGGGGCCGCCCGTACAAAGTGGTGCGGGATAAACTCCGCCCATGGGCTCCCCCGATGACGCAGAGTCTCCGGCCCCGTCTTGTGAAGGACGTGGTGAGCACTTTGTTCCCTTCGCGAGGGGAACACACCTCCCCGCCCATAGCTCCGCCTACTGCGGTGCCCGATGCGGACCACACCGCCGACGACGACGACGACGACGATGCTCCGGAGGTGACCGAGGCAGAAATGAGAGCGGCGGTACACACGCTTAATGCCAAAAATACCGCCCCAGGACCCGACGGCTTACCTGGTAAGGCATGGGTCCTGGCCTTGGAGGCTCTCGGGCCTCGACTTAGGGGGCTCCTAAGCGCATGCATGGAGAGGGGCCATTTCCCGCTTCGTTGGAAGACGGGGAAACTGGTCCTCATAAAGAAGGCAGGGCGCCCTGCGGACTCTCCGTTCGTTTATTGGCCCAACGTGCTACTCGACGAGGTGGGCAAGCTCTTTGAAAGAGTCATTGCTGACCGCCTCGTCGGCCAGCTGGTGCGGGTGGGGCCGGATTTGGCGGAGAGCCAGTTTGGTTTCCGCAGGGGGCGTTCTACGGTGGACGCCATCATGCGCGTGCGAGCCCTGACGACGGGGAATGCTGTTGTCCAGGGTGGGGTCGTCTTGGCGGTGTCTCTAGACATCGCCAATGCCTTTAATACCCTGCCCTGGAGTTGCATCAGGGAGGCACTCCTGTACCACCGGATGCCGACCTACCTCTGTCGTGTGGTCGAGGCCTATCTGACGGACAGGGCCGTCATATACCCCGGGGTATATGACGGCCCTGTCCGTCAGATCACCAGGGAGTGTGGAACCGGCAAAAGATGTCGTGCGGTGTCCCACAGGGATCGGTCCTAGGGCCGCATCTGTGGGACATCGGATACGACTGGGTGCTGCGTGCCGACCTCCCTAGCGGCGTCAGCGTAGTGTGTGACGCTGACGACACGTTGGTCTTGGCGCAGGGGAGGTCGCACCAGGCGGCGGCCGAAGTAGCGGCGGCCGAAGTAGCGGCATGTGAGGTTGCGACAATCGTCGAAAGGATCCGGCAATTGGGACTCGAGGCCCTGCACAAGTCCGAGGCCATGTGTTTTCATGGTCCTCGGAATGCGCCACCGTTGGGGTCCCAAATAACGGTAGGAGGGGTTTCCATCGGCGTCGAGTCGACGATGAAGTACCTGGGACTCGTCCTCGACAGCCGGTGCAACTTCGTGGAGCATTTCCGACGTTTGGCTCCCAAACTGGAGCGGGCAGGCGCTGCATTGAAGCGGCTCCTGCCCAATCTAAGGGGTCCAAACGCCTCCTGCCGGAGGCTCTACACAGGGGTCGTGCGATCCATGGCCCTCTACGGGGCTCCTGTATGGGCGCGCTCTCTGGCGCTGCGGCCAGCCCGCCAGTTGAGCGCGGCCCAAAGGGTCATGGCCATCCGGATGGTCCGGGGATACTGCACGGTCTTCTGTGAGGCAGCGAGCCTCCTTGCCGGATTGCCGCCATGGGATCTGGAGGCAAAAGTCCTCGCGCACGTATGGGAGTGGCACGAGAAGGCGAAACGCCGGGGCGTAAGTCCGCTGCCGAGAGAAATCGCGGCACAGTGGACGGAGCTCCAGCGGGATCTCATGGCGTGATGGAAAGTACGGTTATCGCAACCCAGTGCTAGGCACGCCACGATTGCGGCGATAAGACCCCTCTTTGTGGAGTGGCTAGAGAGGTGCCACGGTGTCCTCACCTTCCGCCTGACGCAGGTCCTCACCGGACACGGCAGTTTCGGGTTCCTGTGTCGGATAAGGCGGGAGGAAACGTCCGGGTGTCACCACTGTGTGGATCGCCCGGAGGACACGGTGGAGCATACGGTGGAGGTCTGCCCGGCTTGGGCAAAGCACCGCCGTGTCCTCGTGAAGGCGATCGGTGGCAGAGATCTCTTGCGTCCGGCCCTGGTTCAGGCCATGGTACGGAGCGAGGGGGCATGGGCAGCCGTCACCTCCTTCTGCGAAGCAGTAATGCTCGCGAAGGAGGAGGCAGGATGGTGGAAGAAAAGGCATGTTTCGCGCCCTCTTGCCCCTAGCCGCCGCAGGAGACGCCCTGGGCGTCGGGAATCCCGGGCGGATTTTCGGCCACCGTAGGCGTGGGCTTGCGGACGGTGAGCAATGGGTAGCTCACCGTCCGGCAAGGACCAGGCCTGGGTCGACGGCGCGTCGTATTTCACGCGCGCCTCAAAAAGATGTCAGCACAAATGTAGGGGTCCACTAGGGCCGATGCCTGCCGGGGTCGCGGGAAGGTACTTATGGGTCACCGAGTCCCCTGGCAACACAGGCAACAGGAAGGAATACGGGTGGGTTTTAGTAACTAAAACCCACCCGTATTCCATCCATTGCCTGTGCTGCCAGGGCCTTGGTAACCCTTTCGAACTTCCACGCGACCCCGGCAGGCATCGGCCCTAGTGGACCCCTACACTTGTGCTGACATCTCTTTGAGGCGCGCGTGGAACACAACGCGCCGTCGACCCGGGCCTGGTCGACGGCGGTATCGGACGGCGAGCTACCCATTGCTCACCGTCCGCAAGCCCGCACCTACGGTGGCCGGAAATCCGCCCGGGATTCCCGAAAGAAAAAAAAAACAACTTGACATTATGGTCGACAACAAATTATTTAATAAAGCAGGTGACGTACCTGAAGCATTCAATTAGTTTTTCGACAACATACCTATACCTACGACTCGCTCCTTAAATTCGTCCCCGTCTAAAGCTGAAAACTTTATTTATAATAATGTGCCTAAATATAGTCGCTTATTTAGCTTCGAACATGTAACTCCTCGTAATGTAGTTAAAGTTTTTAACACACTTAAGTCTAAAAACATGAGTGATATCTGGGGTATCTCAATTAAACTATTAAGCTATATAATAGACATCGTAGCCCTCTTTTCCTGACCTCATGAAGAGCAGTAAAGTCATACCTTTATTTAAATCAGTTAATAAAAATGACATTGGCAATTTCAGAGCTATTTCTCTGATGATCTTACCTGCATTTAGCAAAATATTTGAAAAGTTAATACACAAGCAGTTGCTAAGACATTTTAATTTAAACAGCCTCCTTCATAACGAACAATATGGCTTTAAAAAAGGTCGTACGACTACAGATGCGAATGTTGCACTACTGAAACACATATTTAACGCATGGAAAAACTCGCAAAATGCTATTGGAGTTTTCTGTGATCTCTCCAATGCCTTTGATTGAATGCGCAATGACACGCTTTTGCGTAAACTACGTCATTACGGTGTCCAAAAAGAAGCTCTCAAAGTAATTCTTACATAATAGGTTCCAACGTGTAGACGCTAATAGTGTGAAATCTTCCGGGTTACCAGTTCATTTAGGTGAACCTCAAGGCTCAATACTGGGTCCATTCTTATTCTTAGTGTATATTATGACTTACCATTATATTTAAAGGGTATCTGTGACGTTGTATTGTTTACAGATGATACCTCTCTTCTTTTTAAAGTAGACACGAATAGACAAGTTTTTGACGACATAAACAGTGCACTCTCGATAGTTACGGATTGGTTTACGGCAAATAATTTTGCTCTTAATGCCAAGAAAACGAAATGTATAAAGTTCGCCTTGCCGAATGCTAGAAATCTAGGTCCCAACATCGTCTTAGATAATGGGGTGCTTGAAACTGTAGACTCGGCAGTTTTTGCTTAGTATAACAATAGATGCTAAACTTCGAAAGCCCAGCGGGCAGGCTCAGTTCAGCGGCCTATGCCGTCCGAAAAATAAGACAATACACTGACATTGATACCGTTCGATTATTCTATTTTAGATATTTTTATAGCGCAGAATACCGTAGGACACAATCCTACGGTATTCTGATGTGGGGCAAAGCAAAATATATTTAATTTGTTCTTTAAAAAACGAGCTGTTCGAGCAGTTCAGTTTATCAGCTTGGTGCCAGAGTTTCTCTGAGAGATTTTTTAAAGATATTCTCAAGGTGGTATCTTCGCCAACATCTTATATATAATATTAGGCAAAATACAAACGTATACACTAAAAACAGTGATATTTACAATATAAACACCAGAAATAAGGACAAATTATGTGCTCCATTTCACCGGCATCATAAGGTTCATAACTCATTTGTTGGGCTTGGTATAACTTTTTATAGCATGCTACCCTCTTCTTTGCTAGCATGTCTTTTAATGCATTTAAAGCTAAAGTAAAATCCAACCTTTGTTCAAAGGCTATTTAAACGATAAGAATGTCGCTGTGATTAACTCAAGACAATGTTTATGTTCTTTCTCCAGAATTAGCTTACCTACTGATAGGTTGTTTGAGTTCATATAATTGTTTATTTTACTGTATATGTCAATTTATTTTAACCTGTTAAGCCCCGCGCTACACCGATTCGGAGTCAAACAATAGAAAATCAATTGTGTCTCATTAGCTGCCCATGACCAATTAATTTAATTTAATATAATTTTATTATTGTCATAATCTACTCATTACAATGTTTTTATTTTATGAGTTGTATTGCAATAAGAGGTTAGCTAGCGACCTCGACAATTGATCATACTATTCTTGCCTAAGCAACCGGCAGTAAGTTCGTCATGCTCCCTTAGGTGTCATTGCCTGCGGTAGGGTAGCGTCGCGGGTCGGGTTGCCTCCTTCCCTCCAATATAGCGAGGGGGGTGATGGCTGATCTTTGCATTATGCTCGTGAAGGTGTGCTGCTTGTGGTGACTATTCGTCTTGCTGACCATGGTTTTATTATTGTTATTAGTAATTAACTATTTATTTATTTTACTTCGATAGTGCTAGTTTATCATTTCTCAATTCGAGTTACAACTATAGCCATAAGTAAGCGGGCACTCCCTTATGCCTGAAGGTTTTTATTTAGGTATTTTTTTTTTTACTGTTTACGTTTTCATGTTGTCATTTTGTATTTCTGCTCGAATACAGTTTTCATTGTTTTGTTGGTATATTGGCGTGTGCTAGCTAACATATGGCAAGCAATTTTATTTAATATTTAGTGTTTCGTAGGGTTAATTACTTTGCATACGATTTGTATAGATTCAAGTTTATTTGACTAAACAGATAGGTGTGCTGCTGGAGAGTTTATTGCGCCACTTCTTCTTCCCAGCCAACGCACTAGGAAGTGGCGACCCCTCACCACTTCCTAGTGCGTTTTTGGGGGACTGTCTTATGTTAATTTGACGTTTGAAAAGTGCCGATTCTCAGCCTAGTTTGAATAAATGACTTTTGGTTTTGTTTTTTTTAAGTATTTCAGTAAGTGCTGGTAGGGATCTTGACCATCTTTCGGGCTCTGGGATTGTTCTGATAGCCGTGTAATACCACTCCTCAAGCACCTCAGGAAGTGTTGCCGCCTTGTCTTTACATGACTACGTGCTAGCGACCGTTTTCGGGGACCCATTATTGAGTATGCCAGTCACCCCCCCCATTTTATCCATGTATTACATAACATTGATCAGGCAGGGGACAGAGTCCTTCCATAGTTTATGTTACCAAGCCACTATAGCCACCCAAACTCATAGCCCAATATGTCTTGTTTCCCTGTTCTGTAATCTGTAATAGTTCTTTTTTTTTTGGTAACGGGGTTGAAGTCCTCATGGATTTCCTCCGCCCTGGGGAAGACAGAAGGGTCTGTCTGACTTCTACTGACTAAAACCACCCGTGTGCTCGCACATTTGCACCGACCCTTGCTCGACGAAGTGCCCGCGCCGCAGCTGCGCCTGTAGTTTTAAATTCCCCTGATAATAATAATTATCCAGTTCTGATCCAACCTGTCCCACCTTGCTTTCCTCCCCCCAGCGATGCCCTAAGCCGAGGTTCGTAACCCACAGGGGGTGCCCTTAGCGTGCTGTCGCTTAGTAATGTAAGAAATTCGGCCTTGGCTGGAGGCTTCGAGGTCACTTAAGGCAGCCACAGGATAGTCCGGTTAAGTAGCCACGACCTCTCAAGGTCAACTACGAGATGCCATAAATAAAAAATCTAGCTTTAGTCCGCGCCAAGCGCTTACCAAGGGTGGATATATCGCTTGCTGTTGCCACTTTGTGCGCCACGTAGTATCGCCAATTTGCAAAGAATATAGCGCAAGCAACACTTATTGATACGGGTTTTTTTTTGTATTAGTTATGATCTGATTGTAATTATTTATTTAAGTATTTTCTTATGATAATCTCATGCGAATATTTTATGGAAAAGAAATACGTAAATATAGTTGTTAATTGCTTTTTCTGAATTGTTTATTTAATGTAATTTCCAAAGTTATAAATGTTTATTTAATTGCAGCGTGGACTGGTACTGAATACACACTGAAAGTTTTTCAAAGATAATGGTTTCTGGAACCAGAAAATGTTGCCAAAATTAATTAAGTTTTATAAGGAGTGCGTTATACCCTAAATGATAGATTCGAGGAAAGCACGGTTTAAGCCACTTCGGAAAATATTATTTTCATATATTTTACAGTTATACTTCTTTTTTATTTACCTGTTGTATTCATAGATCATCGATACTATCTAAATTGTATTATAACATAATTCAAAATATAGAATCAAGATCATTGCATTAATTTCTATAAATAAGTACTAAAATGTTTACCTACCTGCTGGATAAATGACCTATAAAAAAATCGTAAAAATAGTAGGTACATATTTACAAAAGTATTTTTTTATGTAGCAGTGCAATTCCTTTCTTGTAACTGACAACATGCAAGTGATATTTCTGGCATTGCAAGCGTCTGTAGGCTGCGGTCACTGCTTACCATCAGGCAGGCCGCATGCTAGTTTGCCACTTTAGTAGTATAAAATAATGTTAAAAAATGAAGAAAGATTTTATGACCCTAATGTAACTCAATAGATAAGCCGTTCTAGGTCATGATAACATTCATCGGTAAAAATAATATTTCACGAACTATAATAACAGTAATTTAATATTTATATCGAAAACAAAGTGGCAAAGGCATGTTGGTTTGTTCCTGGCGTCCAACGCATAGCGTTCTTCACTAGACGCACAAGTGCGCATCCGCTGCCGCGCGCCGTCAACTTTACCTTAAACTGAGCACATTTTGTAATAGCCTTCTTAAAGGATACTCGTTTTTCTTTTCATCTTGTTTCCATCTTTTCAGTACGTTTTTTTTGTAGTCGGGTTTTTTTTTATATTTTTCACTAAAGATGTTCTACGAATAATGTAGCCACACAGACTGGATAGCTTTGTTGTTTGCCGCATTTAAACCTTGCAGGGTGCAAATAGTCGTGCATGACTGACAGAAAAGAAGGTGCGACTTATCCTATGAAGGATTTCACAGGGTTCCTCAATCACTCCGTTTTTGGGATGGTTTGATGATAAACATACTCCATCAAACCAGTCTTGGCAAAGATTTGCCCACTAATTGGCAAATAATATTTAATTTTCCCTGGTGGTCACGGCAGTTCCTGTCCAGGGATCGTTATGTTGTTATGTGTTTGTGATGAAGTGAACAAGGGGAGGTGTTTGTCCACAGTTCGCATTTCTCATCGACTGCCACTCTGTCACTCTTTCTTCTGAGGAGGACGTATAAGTATATCTAGAAGCTATTTCAAAATAGTCCCTTTAAGAAAGTAAGTGGTAGCTGGTGTCCATACAGATATCTTCGCGGCGGAACAATGCCACACTGGAAATACGAATTTCCCAACAGAACAAGAAATAACTACGCAAGTTGTATGAAGAACCCGAGTCGATGCTAGCGGATTTAAGGCAGCGTAGTATGTTGTTACAGTAACTAACTTTTATTGCTTAGTTTTTCAACAGTACAATATGTTTGTCAAAGAACGTTCCAGAGTGATATTTAGTGCAGTGCTCTATGCAATCTTGTTTCAGAGGCTGAGAGTCCTAATTACTTGACGGTTGTGGAGATGGAACACATAGGAGTGGAACAAGCAATATATCAGCAACATTCTTTTTTTTCAAAGTTGCGCTTATTTTAACAATGTCTTTTAGATCATCGCTATGATCAAATGAATTTGTTATGAATTCACATATAGATTTCGTTTAAATAAAACAGAAATGTATGCTCATCAAGGTCAGTAAATATATAATTCTCATAAGTACTAAAAACTAAATGTTTAATATAAAACAGCGCCCGATAGATGACAACCAATATCTAATTACTTTTCGTTGTATGTATTGTGACTCAATCCACAAATTTCAAACATAACAAAAATTTTATTGTATCAAACTGTCACTTACGTTTAATTCCTCCTCTGCAGTGTTAATAATTTGTTCAACAAATCATATAATGTACTACTTTCTTAGAATAGAATAGAATACTCTTTATTATGTACACCATAAAAATGAAAGATATAAATGTAGAAATTTTACATAGGGTGACACAATGGGCGATCTAATTGCTAAAAGAGATCTTTAAGGAGAAACAATACTGCAGGTATTTATATAATATATTCAATAATAATCATGAAACAAGTGTTAAAAACAAAAACAGGTGCAAAGAAACATGAAAATACAAAATCCATACTTATCTATACATTAAAATGTTAGCGATGTCAAAACTGTACAGTTGCCAGCACATCAAGTTACTATAAACTGTCAAATTTTCAACTGAATTATCAAAATTTAAGGTTTTAAATCATTTGGAGAGATTTGACAGTTTGTGTTAAATTGATGTGCTGGCGACTGTACATTGAAAACTGGTATTGCTACGAGGTCTGCGAACGATTGTAATGCCGAAAATATAGGTTTTAGATTTTTTAAGAGAAGGGGACGGGAGGTGGTGGAAACTTCTCTTACCACAATTTGCGTGGGAAGTGAAGCATCCATCACCTCCCGACTTCGTTACACCCCAGGAGCATTTGCCTCCAGGTCGTTATTTGCAGTGGCCTATATGAAAAGCTCTCAATTGATTGCGTACGCAAGTAGGCAGCTGCAGACGCAATCTGTCGAAGTGGGAGATTACTTACCCATCTAACAACCAGTGCGAGTGCGGTGCCTCTGATCACACTATGCCCCACTTGCTGGAGTGTCCTAAGTGCTCGTTCACCTGCAGACTTAGCATGAGCACCGTTTTGCGATATTCACTCTCTTACATAATTCGACTCAAAATTCTTTGTTTTGTCATAGGATTTTTTTCTGTTTGATTTTAAATTTTTACTGATATTAAGTCACGTATATAAAGACAACTGCGACAATTTTTCTCAAAGGGTCGAAGTACCGTATTTTGGAACAAAAAAAAAATTATAGTAATATTGGCCTTACCCATTTCCTTGGCAATGCCCAGGTAATGTAATAATTATAACAGTTTTCGTTCAAAAACGCTCTCCTCTAAAATCATGATTTTGTAGATAGCCGTATATAGAGAGAGAGATAACCGTATATAGAGTAGAAAAATGCAAATTGTGTTCACTACCTTAGACCACTGTCAGTTGTCAGTGTGATTTTGAATCACTTTTGCGTAATCACATAGTTTACGCAAAAGTGTGTCATGGTGCATGCAATCAAAGGCTTTGGAGAGATCACAGAAAACTTCAACAGCGTTGTGCAAGTTCTCCCACGCGGTAATCTCTTAAATGTTACGTGATACACCATTGGTGCATAAGAACTTAGGTATCCGGAGTCTGGCGTTCAACAGGTATTGTGTATTTTAGCAGTGCAACACCCGCGTCTGTAGTCAAACGTAAAGTTCATTATGAAAGAGGCTGTTTAAATTAAAATGTCTTAGCAACTGCTTGAGACTTTCAAATATTTTGCTAGATGCAGGTAAAATAGAAATAGGCCTGAAATTTCCAGCGTATTTTTTTGTTCCTGATTCAAATAATGGTATGACTTCACTAGTCTTCATGAGGCTAGGAAAAGTTCCTAAATCAACACATTTATTGAAACAGCTAAATAAGGGACTTTTTTTTTGGGTGGGAAATCATCCAATAACTTCTCCCGCTCTGGGCGGAGCGGGAAGGTGTGTCAGACTCTTACTGACTAAAACCCACCCGTATTCCTTCCTGTTGCCTGTGTTGCCAGGGGCCTCGGTAACCCTTTAGTACCTTCCCGCGACCCCGGCAGGCATCGGCCCTTATGGACCCCTACACTTGTGCTGGCGACATCTCTTTGAGGCGCGCGTGGAATACAACACACCGTCGACCCGGGCCTGGTCCTTACCGAACGGTGAGCTACCCATTGCTCACCGTCCGCAAGCCCGCGCCTATGGTGACCGAAAATCCGCCCGGGATTCCCGACGCCCAGGACGTCTCCTGCGGCGGCTAGGGGCGAGAGGGCGCGAAATTTGCTTTTCCCTCAACCGTCCCGCCTCCTCCTTCGCGAGCATTACTGCTTCACAGAAGGAGGTGGCGGCTGCCCATGCCTTCTCGCTCCGTACCATGGCCTGAACCAGGGCCGGACGCGAGAGGTCTCTGCCGCCGATCGCCTCAACGAGGACACGGCGGTGCTCTGCCCAAGCCGGGCAGACCTCTACCGTATGCTCCACCGTGTCCTCCGGGCGATCTACACAGTGGTGACACCCGGGCGTTTCTTCCCGCCTTATCCGACACAGGAACCTCCCGAAGCTGCCATGTCCGGTGAGGACCTGCGTCAGGCAGAAGGTAAGGATGCCGTGGCGCCTCTCTAGCCACTCCTCAAAGAGGGACTTATCGATGCAATTGTGGCGTGCCCAGCACTGGGTTGCGACAACCATACTCTCCATGTCGCCATGAGATCCCGCTGGAGCTCCGTCCACTGTGCCGCGATTTCTCGCGGCAGCGGAGTTGCGCCCCGGCGTTTCGCCTCCTCGCACGACTCCCATACGTGCGCGAGGACTTTTGCCTCCAGATCCCATGACGGCAATCCGGCAAGGAGGCTCGCTGCCTCACAGGAGACCGTGCGGTATCCCCGGACCAGCCGGATTGCCATGACCCTTTGGGCCGCGCTCAACTGGCGGGCTGGCCGCAGCGCCAGGGAATGCGCCCACACAAGAGCCCCGTAAAGGGCCATGTACCGCACGACCCCCACGTAGAGCCTCCGGCAGGAGGCGTTTGGACCCCCTAGATTGGGCAGGAGCCGCTTTAATGCAGCCCCTGCCCGCTCCAGTTTGGGAGCCAATAGTTGGAAGGCTCCACGAAGTTCCACCGGTTGTTGAGGACGAGTCCCAGGTACTTCATTGTCGACTCGACGCCGATGTAAACCCCTCCTACCGTTATTTGAGACCCCAACGGTGGCGCATTCCGAGGGCCATGAAAACACATGGCCTCGGACCTGTGCAGGGCCACCTCGAGTCCCAATTGCCGGATCCTTTCGACGATTGTCGCAACCCCGCGTGCCGCTACTTCGGCCGCCACCTGGTGCGACCTTCCTTGCGCCAGGACCAACGTGTCGTCATTGTAGTACACCACGCTGACGCCGCTAGGGAGGCAGGCGCGCAGCACCCAGTCGTATCCGATGTCCCACAGATGCGGCCCCAGGACCGATCCCTTTGGGACACCACACGACATCTCTTGCCGGTTCCACACTTCCTGGTGAACGGGGTAAATGACGGCCCTGTCCGTCAGATAGGCCTCGACCACACGACAGAGGTAGGTCGGCATCCGGTGGTACCTGAGTGCCGCCCTGATGCAACTCCAGGGCAGGGTATTGAAGGCATTGGCGATGTCTAGAGACACCGCCAAGACGACCCCACCCTGGGCAACAGCATTCCCCGTCGTGAGGGCTTGCACGCGCATGATGGCGTCCACGGTAGAGCGCCCCCTGCGGAAACCAAACTGGCTCTCCGCCAAATCCGGCCCCACCCGCACCAGCTGGCCGACGAGGCGGTCTGCAATGCCTCTTTCAAAAAGCTTGCCCACCTCGTCAAACAGCACGATGGGCCGATAAGCGGACGGAGAGTAAATAGGGGGCTACGATGTCTATTATATTACTTAATAGTTTAATGGAGATACCCCAGTAATCACCAGTATTTTTAGACTTAAGTGTGTTAAAAACATTAACTATGTACATCACGAGGTTGTTTGATTAAATATACTACCAAAACCTTGACCAAATTTGTCAGAAAATATATAACATATTTTCTGACAAATTTGGTCAAGGTTTTGTTAATCAAAGTATTCACACTATTGCTATCATCGTTCATACAGTTAACTACTCTGAGCCACTGAGGGTGTAGGTGTAACAAGTTGAGACTGGGGCTTCTGGGAACAGGCACAGCTAAAAGAGAGGTTATTGGTCACAGACTCATATCTTTCCGCATTGTACTTGACCAGGTCTGCCTCCTGCAAGCGGTTACTCAGGTCTTGTTGACAATTCAATAGTCCATGTAAATGATTTAATTGAAATAAATGCTTCTAGTTTCAATTTGAAATTAACCAAATCACTTACCAATGAATTTCAATAAAAAATTTCGATTGCTTCACAAAATTTTGTACAAAGAAAATATCTTTTTATCAAGTTACTACAAGCATGGGAACAAAGCCTCGCATATCTACACATGAATATTAGGTACGGTTTCATAAAGGAGACCCGATCTCGTACCTACATTATGAAATTCCATTCAATTACTGGAACATAATATTACACCCGCGTATTACCCTACTTTCGAAATCCCTGCGTCGAAATACGTAATGTCGATATCGAATCCATGAAATCAACATCATTTATTTACATAACCAAATTACAAGATGATTATTAACATTAACTAAATTAAATTAAAACTAAGTTAGGCTTAAAAAAGGCCCTCGGGGCATTGTACCGAGGATGCTGGCGGCATTTCCTCGCTGAATTGCAATGCTGATGCGTTGCGCGAGAAAGCCGCCAGCTTTTCGGTCACCAGTTACATCAACTAGACGTTTCGCGATTTCCGCAAATAACTTATGCGCACTGGGACCCCACGGACCGAGGGTCTCGACGCCAAAGGGCACAAAGTTGTACTCTCTGCCAAGGCCTCCATATTTAATAACTTTCAGATTTTCGGCATTTTCTGCCGCTGCACCCGCTTTAGAAGTAGTCCGTTGGAGGTGGGACGGTGCCAGTGTGTCTACACAGGTAGCGTCCCACACAAGCATCCGTCCCAAACTCCACGGGACCAAAGACACACCATCAGGTCTTTTGCCATCATCTCTGACAATGCCAGTCGGCTCAAGAAGAGCAGGCACATTGATGCTGGCAAGAGACCGGCGGATTATGTCATTAAGTGTTGCATGTCTTGAAAAGCGGCCTGCACTTTTTTGACAACAAAGTCCGTGGTGACCCAGTCGGTCCACGTCCGTGCCACAAGGGCATGTGTGTGGAGTGCATACCGTGACCCCAAGCCGCAGACCAGTCGCCAGACGAAGCGAGGTCGGATCCAGGAAGGTACCGGTATATGGAGAAGGATGGGCATGTAGCCAATGACCGGCCTCTCTGGTTCCGACCGCCAAAAGTCTTGCGCGATCCGGACCTGAACTGCGGCTCAGAATCGATTTGTATGTTAAATCGCAATAAATATCGTCCCAGCTCCTCTGAGATTTTAGGTTGTCTGGAAATTCTTTACCCGGGCAAGCAATTTGAAAAGCATTCTTGGCATCCTCCAAGCCCGCAGTCTCATAGTTTGTGGGCAAAGCCCTTAGGACATTACCTATGAGACGTGACGTGCTATGGGTGGACGACAAAAAGGCTGGGGAAGCAACACTCGAAATTTTGCGGAACATCAACATTAAGTAGGTACTTTGAGAGCACTAGTTCATTTATAAAAATTCGGACATTTTAAAAACATCGCATTTTCTGTATCAGGCTACTAATAAATTGAATGTGAAAAACCGCAACGAAGAACACGATCTTATTTATTTTCTTTTCAGTATTTTGTGGTACATGTGTCTCTAGGCTAAAAGAAAAGGTAAACAACATGTGTATTTCAAGAGGCTAGTCAAGTGGGTAGTAATATTTCAAGTTTCGGTCTGTTGAAATTAAAGAGCACATATTCCGTAGAAGGTCCCTACTTTATTAAAGTCGGTACTATGAAAAGGATACCATTTCGATTCCAAAGCGATACTGCAATTACGGCTTTATTAAATTGTAATTATTTATCTAATAAGTAGGATACTGATTAATTATGAGTGCGGTATTTTGTTTGACCTTTATTCCGAGCAGTGCAAAAATAACACAAATAATTGTCATTACGGTTAAAAGTAGCTCTATTAATTAATTGACAAACTCAATTTCACTTACATACGTTACATATGTGTCAAACAAATTTTATCAAGTGTTTTTATTTCTGAAATTAAACAAATCATGTTTTGGGTGAAATTATTCATATTCTGCTAATTTATCTCTTAAATAAACTGTAACCAGGAATTTTAATGCCCTTATTGCAGTAATATTTAATTATTAAAACTACCTATAACTTTATATTCATACCTACACGTTAACACCACATAATTTCATCCAACGAAAACAAAACATTTTAATCCATTACCCACTCCAATTTTGCCCGCCAACACAACCAATTAACACCTTTATTATTAACACAAGATCGCCGATCCGAAACGGAGGCCCGCTGCAGAATAAGCCTCTAACAAAGTATACGGAGGTAACGAGTGGAGGCCTTTGATCTCTCGTCGGCATCCGTCTCCTTTGCCTTCTTTGAGAACTGATTGAGCGCACCACTCTGTGTGCATACGAAAACGTCTGGCGTCTACTTGCTGGGGATTTACAACGTTTCTTCACAAAAACCGTTTACATTTTGGAGGCTTTTACTTCGTAGATTCAATGAGGCGTGATTTGAAGATTTCTGGGAATATTTGAATATTGATTGAGTCTGTTTATTTTATTAACATGTTCTTTTGTTTTTAATTGCTTGTGTTTATTATAGCTATATGTTTATTAAAGTTAAGTAAGTATCTACATATTTTTTTTGCGTCATTTAATTTGATTAGTGAATTATGAAGTGAGAGGTCTATTTAGGCTTGGCAAGTCGTGTCGTGAAGCTAGCTTTTAATAAAGTGATTTTTTATTTTTATTATTTAACATGAGTCTGAAGAAATTACCCGAAAAATTATATTGTGCGCACATTTCAAATAAAATATAAAATAACATTTAAATTCATTAACCGCAAACGATTTTAATCACATTATTTAATAGAAAGTGTTATATATATGTCAATGACTAGGTCCATTCAATTGTGACCGGAATTGTTTATAAAATCATAACGATAGTACAAATAGACAACAAATATCGGTACAGTTTTCAACTATAGTATTACAATTTGTACCCCAAAACGTAACTAGTAACTATAATAGTTTGGTTTTGGAATATGTAGGTCTGCAAAAACGACGTTCATCCATTCCAATGGGACATACAGTGATATTATGTGAATATGTTAGGTTCTTAACAAGCATAAACAAATGGATCAGTTGTCTTATCATTATCGACACATATTTTTGCTTGTCTTAGTTAAATTAGATAGGTATTCCATCATTCAGGGTAATTTTTCTTTATTGTATAATAGAGACAATTTTCCTATCTCTGATAGTTTAAAGTGACCATTTCTTACTATCACATATAACGGGACTAGTAGGTACTAATGATTACAATCCTATAAATGTTAGTGACCACGTCAGTTTATAAATTTATATGATCACCATTTAGATCCATCTCAATGAATCCGAATCAATCCGAATGAAAAAAATCAATGTACTGATACAAGCTTTATTCAGTATCTAGGCAAGCTAGAGAGCGAAGTAGACTTAGGTAATTATGCAGTTGATTACATAAAAATTAACAAAGCTCTTAGTTGAGGCTTACTTATGTGCTTTAATTAGGGAAAGGAACTTTTTCTTTAAACCTTTTTAGTCAAACATGGGGTTATTTTAAAGAAAAATAATAACTTAGCCTCGTGCCAGCTCTACTCATAGGCATAGGCAGAGGTAAATAATAAACCCACATTTTGCCAACTATATTTCCCGTGTAATAAGGGTTACCAATGCTCGATTCAGAGTCAAAAATCAAGACCCCGGGGTGGTACCGAAATTGTAAAATTAATATATTTCCAAGTAAAAGCGCATATCTAAAAAACAATCTTCAAAAATACAAATAATTATCTAGCGAGTAGGTATATCACAAAATACTGGTTCAATCATTTCTGGGCTCCATCAGCTAACTAAATTAAAACTAAGACGTCATTTAGAGCAATTTATGTCAACAATTCTCCGCTCCTAATATAACAATGCTGCCAAATGTGACTTTGCCAAAATAACTAAAATCCGGGCCGTGGTAGCCCTGGACGTCCGCAATGACGAACTAATTTATATAAACGCGACGCAGAACAATGCCAAAAACAGTCACAATTTCTATCTGCTATAGTGATATACACAATATACACATATTATGAAGGGTACGTAAACGTCTCCTCACACAAACTGACGACAAAAACTAGAATGTTGTTTGGTATATGAGTCAAGGCAGATAAAGCTACACAATAGAAAGTATGCGAGCTTACAATATTGCATTCTTACTTAATGAAATAAATTATATGTTGGCTGTTTTCGTTATTCCTTTTTAATGCTAGAAGGACGTTGCTCGATAGTTCTAAAACGATTTAGTTTTATTCTTTGAAAGAGTTACATTAATTTATCTGTAACGTAAAATATTATTTTACTTATTTGTAACGGTTGAATTCAGTTGTGAGAAGAACAACGTCTTTTGTGTAAACTTTCTATTTGATACAAGTCAAATGGATTCTTTTGCTATAAAGAAAGAAAATAATAAATGTTTTGCCATAACTTTATTCATAGTTTATGAAGAAGAAGATGAAGAGTTTAAGATGCTAAAAAATAAATCAAACTTTCATTTTTCTTTAACAACTAATTCTAGATACTGTATTCTGTCTACGCCAACACATTCAAGCGTCATATTAGTTTTTAATTTTATTTAGAATTTACAAAGAACATTTATTCTGAGTTTATGAACTATTGAAGAATACAAATCATATTTATTTAAATGTTGAATGCTCGGCGTTACGCCAATATTAAATTATTGATAATTTTTGGTTTTTATAAGTGTTCAGTGAACGTTCATTGATCGTGAAAGTAATTATAAACATGGTTTTGTCATCGCGACATTCGACTCGATACATACGAGTATCTTGAAAAAAATACGAACCAAGTACTATAGTGCGAATTGCCCTTCATATTAAAATGTATCAATTAATGTTACTGAACTGAAACACTCGTCAATAAAATGCAACGACCCTGAAATGGGGCAAGAGCCATTCAGACAAATAATTGACTGTTTTATTTGAAGTGAAATAAAATGAGTAGGACATTATTACAAATTAAGCTGACATACAATTCAACTGATAGGTAAGTAGTCTTTTAATACCTTTTGTTCCAAGCATCAAATTTAACCTCCTATCATTGAATGGTCCCCTCACGAAACTTGACGTTTTCCAATATTAAAAAAGGGATCTGGATTCACTTTTGAACACTGGCTTTTCAATCGCAATTCACAGCCTAGGTGGAAAGCGTACAAGTGCGACTTTAATTCCTGACGCTACGGTAAAGCCTTTTTCGTGGAACTGTGGACTCGTGAAACGAGATTAGGCCTAGAGGATGAATATTTTTATTGATATATAAAAGCATGAATAAGGGGCTTGTGGTGGATCGAACAGGTTAACCTATGCTTGCCGCGGTTGATCCGTGGATAGGTGACCATCTTTAGATACCAAAACCCCTCCGTTCCTCGGAAAGCACGTTAAGCCGTTGGTCCCGGCTGTCGGTCGTGGATCATTGATAGTCGTTACGGGTCGTCAGGAGCCCGAAAGTCTGACAACCAGTCTTACAAAGGGGTATCGTATTATCCAGTAACTGGGTTGTGGAGGTCAGATAGGCAGTCGCTCCATGTAAAATACTGGTATTCCATGTAAAATGCTGCATCCGGTTAGACTGGAAGCTGACTCCAACATAGTTGAAAAACCGGCCAAGTGCGTGGCAGACCACGCACAATGAAGGGTTCCGTAGTTGTGAAGAATTTACCCCAAAAACAAACTTAATATCGTAGTTGAAAAACATGTTCTACCATACATAACACACAGCACACATACACCCTGCCGGGGTCGCGGGAAGGTACTTATGGGTCACCGAGGCCCCCGCAACACAGGCAACAGGAAGGAATACGGGTGGGTTTTAGTCAGTAAGTGTCTGACATAACCTCCCGCTCAGCCCTCAAAAAAAAAAGCACACATACACATACTCATATATATGCCAGGGTCAATTCTCCAACTGAAAATTTAAGTTGGGCGATTATTACTCGTTAACTTGTAAAGCCCAATTAGCTGTGATAGTTTTCCTTTTAATTTCATTATAATGTACTACTGCCATGATTTTTTTACATCTCCATAAGCAACCATGTAGCTGGCACGAGGGGAGAAACTTGACTCTAACAATAATTAGCACTTTAATGCGTAATTTTACACAAACGGATCCTTGAACCGAAAAACGGCCTATTTAAAGATACCCCTTACCATGGGATAGAGAAAAATAAATATCATCCCCACATTAAGTGCAAGGTACCTCCCTTGCACTTAATGTGGGGATGATATTTATTCCCTAAAGAAATATTTTTCAAGATTTTATTTCAGTACTTTGTTGGCGTGTTTAATATGTATACGTATGCGAAATTACAGCTTTCTAGTACTAAGCGTCTCTGAGCTACAGCGAGGACAAATAGACAGACTGACGGACATGGCGAAACTATAAGGGTGCGTTGTTTACTACGAAACCCTAAAAAGGGTA
This sequence comes from Atethmia centrago, assembly GCA_905333075.3. Classification (NCBI taxonomy): domain Eukaryota; kingdom Metazoa; phylum Arthropoda; class Insecta; order Lepidoptera; family Noctuidae; genus Atethmia; species Atethmia centrago. The sequence goes on along the minus strand of HG995373.1, from coordinate 20,058,841 downwards.
GGCATATGATGCTGATATACATAAATGATTAGATATAAAAGTATGAATAAAGAAAAGGTATTTTTTATTCAAACTAACAGTATTATAATAATAAATTATTTATTTTACACATATAGTCCACTTTGTCAGTAACAATTTGACACATTGGTCAATAGTCAATACAGACCGTGTTGACAAGTCAACACGGTCTGTATTGACGGTCTGGCCATTTGTGAAAACTATGCAAGCATAGTTTTCACAAATGGCCAACACTTATTACACTTATCCTTATAGCACTTATTGATGGACCCAGCAGCACCATGTCGTCCGCGTACCTGACATTGTTAACACAAACATTGTCAGCCGAGCAACCGACACGAGTACTGCTCAGCCCAACCATTACCTCGTTTATGTACAAGTTGAAGAGCTTCGGTGAACCACCCTGCCTCACCCCGCACTCCAACCTGTACGAGTTGGAGAGGCTGTTAGCCTATCTGACGCTATTTGTTTGATTACCGTACCAAAACTGAAAGAGGCGCTGCATCTGTGAATGCACACTCGTATGCTTTAATTTTTGCCATAAAATATCGTAAGATACAAGGTCGAAAGCTTTAGAGAGGTCAAGGAAACATGCATACACAGGTGTACGCCTCCCTGTGTAGCACAGTGTGCTTGAGACTCAGTATAGCGCTTTCCATTGGTAGCCAAACTGAGCGTCATGAATATGGAGTTGTCCTTCAGAGTCAAGCACATTGTCCAGCACCTTAGCCACCACCGTAGCCAAAGATATTGGCCGGTAATTTTCCATGTCAGACAAGTCTCCGGTTTTGTTTTTGACAATAGGCACAACTATGGTTTTCATGAGCTCAGTGGGCAAGTATGAGTGACTCAGGCTCAGCGTAAATAACATCTAAAGAACACTAGGAAGATGGACCTCTGCATACCTGAAGTGATCGATGATGAGCCCGTCATGACCTGGTGATTTACCTCTGGACATTTTACCTATGATGTCGGCGACTTGCTTGACAGTGAACAAATCACTGGCCACAACAGGCACAGCATCAGGTACCTCTCCTGAGGGACCCAGTGGTGACTTCACTGCAAAATGTTTTTTTAAATAACTCGACTATATCTCTATTGTCACTAACACCCCCCACGCTCACAGGAAGGCCAAACCCAGGATTCAGCTTGTTAGGTGCTTTTTAAAAATCACTAAAGTTCTTAGCCGAACGGTGCTCGGCTATAATGTCCGTTTTTATTTGCTCACTATTATCCTGACACCATTTCAGATTTCTTTTAAATACATTTCGACTGTCACTCATTCTTCATAAAATTTACCGTCCTCGGTCTTTATCACCCACTGCTAACGAATCTTCAACTTCCTCAATAGATATAATATTGTTTTGTGATTTCATCATGTTTTATAACTTTTGTGTCTTTATTAGTGGCTTCAAAACATGGTTGTTACATATCCATAATCACAATTCTTTTGTGATTACAGATGTTATCGTGATCAACGCGATAAATGTAACTACCGATTAATAATGTAGAAGTAGGTAAGAAACAGCACCCCAACATGAAAGAAAAACACGTTAATGCAGCTCCAAAAGCAAAACACAAAATAAAAGAAAAACGCGTTCCATAAAACGCACTCCACAGTCTCCGTGTGAAAAGCACCTAACACGGCATTAACGACACTTATGAAAGCCAAACAAGGGGACAGAAAATAGGACTATGTAGATGGAAGTAAATAAGGCAATTAGTGAGGTAGCTTGGGTCCGGTGAGCCTTTGTTTTCCGTCCAGTACGTAATTGTCTCTTCCCGGTAATGTGATGACTTACTTCAGCAAATGAATAGTATAGTTGGATATGGCGCTAACTAGCGATAGAAACCGGATACTGTTCAGGCTTCCTCTGGCTCCTGAATAGTGTTAGATTACATTGTTTGCTGGCAGAAGTGGTAGTGACATAGCCTAGATATTCTGATACTGACAGCTTCTAAGGCACCTTATACAATGCCGCCCTTGGCCATGTGACCGACCAACCCGCTTAGTTAGCGCTAAACGCTAACTAAAATTCAAAATTTAATATTTGTAAGACTGCTAGAAGTACCTTAGAATTTTGATGATCGGTGAGTGTGTCAGCGACAAAATTAAAGAAATTTGACTAGTGATAATTCGTAAACTATAAGGTATAATTATTAGGTATATTGGCAATATAGGTACCCAGTTATAGTATGTCCTCTTGATCTCATAAAATTCAAACTTCTTGCTTTATACACACCGAAGTTATAGGGGTTCAAAAGATCCAGCCAGATCATTGCACCGGCAACACTAATTATAATAGAGTAGTCACCGTCAAGGTGTATCCACACCAAAGTAACTTTGTATATGGCAACATTTTGCAACAATGATAACATTAACTAACTTTCTATAAATTTTAGTAAATTTACCTAATAACATTTTGCTGTCTATTTTTGCCCACTAACAATAGCAAACATTGCTCCACAAAAAATAACTTCGTTGTGGATGCACCTTGAAATTATCAAAACAAAGTCACCCATCTTTGCATACGAGAAGTCACTAACTTCTCAGAGCAATTAGCACTTTCTATAGAATCTACATAGTCATAAATAACAGAGAAATATTTGTGTGAGAGGGCGCTAGCAAATGTAATTAGTCCACGATGTTGGAGCATCGCAGCCACAAAAGAGATAGGTACAGAAGGTCGGCGCCATACAACTAGTGAAAACGCACGCACACATGGAAATGCTTAACGTATACCGAGTGCGAAGAATACTCGCAACTGGCATTTGTTTGACATACGAGTAGTTTGAGATCGTCACACAATTGTGTGCGTGCTGCTCTTTCGCTCATTGTATGGAGCCAACCTTCTGTCTATCCTTTTCTATTTTGTGCCCCAGCTTCTGTAGTTTGCATTCTCTAATTGTCGCCTCTGCTCTGTACCGGTCGAGATAGCAGGTAATGCCGTTTGTCAATTGGTTTTGTACGGTTTTATAGCTCCAATTATATATATACAGGTGCACAGGAATACAGGATAAAATTGGACCCTGTTCTAGATTTCTAATCAAGGTTCCCGAAAATAGTGGGTAGTTGTTGTTGGGATTTTATTTGAATTTGAATTTTATGAGATATCAAAGTTGATATTGTTTAAAAGAATAGGATCAACCTGTTTGCAGGATATTTTTTGTAGCTACTCATTTTTGCCCAATTTGAGATCAATTTTAACCAAAATAATTCAAAATATATTTTAAGTACACTGCACTTTTAACAATAACCTATCAATTGGATAAATTGTATGAAAATATTGTCGAGCCCAACTTTACATTTTAAACTGGACTAACAAAACTATTGTTTTCGACGCTCAATTTTCCCTAAAATATTTTTATCTAGAAATATGGTTAGGAAATAAACGGATTTTGGCACTGCAAATAATTTTTACTACGCACATGACCTTTTTGAAGAACATCCCCAATGAGTCATATGTCTTTCTGGGGCGTCCCCTCCGGCGTTTCCACTCACATCTGCCTTGTAAATACCTTTTGTGATGACCAAACCATCAAAGCATACTCTTTTAAATTGTTGTCACTACATCTTCCTTTTAACCGCGTGCGTGTATGACCAGATAATATATGAACGTAAACGAAGCAAAAGGACTATGTAAGGAGAGTAGCAGGTGGCGTTCTATAGTTTCTGCCTACTCCCATGGGAAAAGGGGGGAATTTATGTATGTATGTGTATGTAAATAATTTGTATATGACACTGGAAACTATCTACTGGTCATAAGTGTGCGTCCTCGATTTTTTCTGAATGTATCTACCCGCTATACAGGTTGAAATTGAAAATGTAGAGGACAGCAGTTTTTTTTTTTGGGATTGTAGCTTTGGTCCCTTAGTAAAAGTTGTTCATAATGATGAGTACAATCTCCCATTTCGATTTGTCGCATGTTTTCAATGTCACCCTGTATATAAAAATAAAATAGCATAGCACAACTAATATTGCCACCTTGGTACGATTGGAACTCCTCATCGTTAAACATAATTAAAAAGTTAAGTAAGTAAGTAAGTAAAATTTTATTTGTTTATATGGTGTAGTACATGATACATTGCATGCAAGATAATAAAGAAATACAGAAGTTCTAACATGTTCAGCCGCATATCGTGGCGTACAAATTGGCAGGAAGAGATGGTACATAAACGGTGACAATATTCATCAAAATTACATTATGAAATTATGTTGGTACTTATCAAGTCATCATTATTCATTAAAGATAAGGTATCATTACAATTCAGCAAGCATATTTTTTAGATAAAATTAAACGTCAAAGTAGTCATAAATTAGTAAATAAAAATATGAATTACTATCATTAAAATTTCAACTCCTAATTATAAAAACTATTCAAAAATTAATTATAAATTATTAAAAAAAAAAAATAAATATGACAGATAACAAAACATGTGTAAAAAATACAACATCGTCATCTCAAAAACGAACAACTAACAAAAACTAACTTTTTTTTACTTCGACTGGATTTTTGCATTTGTTTGTGCTGACCCATTTCTGCATTAAAACACCTTGTTAGCTAATGTTATCTTATCAGCGAGTTTTACGATCGATCGCATAAGAGCGTTTACGCCGTACGGCATTTCTTACAAATTTTCAAGTCCTTATTTTTCGAAATGACTAAACCGATTTTAATGAAACTTCACACAAATAAGCAGTATACATAGGTCTCGATTTTAAATATTCCATACAAACAGAAATGTCCAAATATCTTTTTTTTAAATAGACATTTCGAAAATGTTTTGTACTAACATTTCACAAAATCCTGCTTATTTGTGTGAAGTTTCATTATAATCAGTTTAGTCATTTCGAAAAATAACGACTTGAAATTTTGTCTGAAATGCCGTACGGCGTAAACGCTCTTAATCATTATTTAGACACATTCGTAAACCACCCAGTAAGTGCTAAATAAACTGGGCGTAAGACATTCACCAGTGAAATAATAACTTCGTGTTTCCAATCCTTCTATTCATTACGGTATAGGGCGACGTATTCCCTACAGGTCATCATAGTAGGGTTAAAATGCAACAAATTAAGCCAAATGTTCTATCAAAGTACACTAGATTTTGTATTACTTAGATTTTTTGTATTTTTACGAAATATTCCAGATTAATCATTTGAAGCCAATTTAAAAATATCGACGCGACTATAGTGGAATTTATATTATTATTATACCTGATGACATAGCAGATCTTTGTTAATAAATTAAAAGTTCAAAAATGACTAAAACTTTGGCAAAGATCACTAATTAACATTTTACTTTTCGTAATTTTTGTCATTACTTCATAAAAAAATGTTCTAATCTAAATAAAAAAGTACTGAACTTCGATAGAGCATTTGGTAGCTTAACCTGTTAAGCCCCGCGCGACGCCGATTCGGAGTCAAACAAGAGAAAATCAATTGTGTCTCATTAGCTGTCCTTGACCAATTAATTTGTTGCATTTTAACCCCACTATGACGCCCTGCAAGGAATACGTCGAGTTACCAGCAACCCTGTATATGCGTGCATGCGCCTAACCGCTCGCTGTATATAGCCGACCGTCTATGCCTATTTTGTGGCGACATGGTACTCTTCAAACACGTGATCATCTTGTAGAAATCCGTCTATTAATAGTGTAGGCCTTTGCATGCCTATGTATCGGGCCGGTACAGAAGGGCTTTGTATACAAAGCCCTTCTGTACCGGCCCGATACAGTTCCTAGAATAATATTTATTTATTTAATACTTTAAGCACACAAATGTACAGAGGCGGACTTAATGGCGTAGGCATTTTCTACCAGTCAACCTTTGGGTGATGCAGAGACAAACAGTGGTAGGTGCAATAGCGAAAACTGTGGAATGAATATTTATTTAAATATAAGGATATACATACATATACCTATTCAAAACTTTAAATATATATACCTAATTATACATAAATATAAGACCTAATAAATACACATAAATACACAAATATACTAAAACAGATGAGACAAACGATGGGAAAACATTACCATTGTGATGCTACTGCCAGCTTCTTACGAATATGCTCGCGAACTTTGACTTTAAAGGATAATCGGTTGGTTACCATCTTGATTTCCTGGGGGAGCGCATTCCACAGAGATAGACTGAACGAAGAAGGAAGAGTGAATGAAGTCAGTGCGGTGAGTGGGACATTGAAGAAGACGATTGTGTGATGAACGTAGGTTTTTACTGTGGTTTGCGCAAATGTACCTAAAGTGGGGGGCGAGATAACTAGGGGAAGAGGGCGAGTCAAGAAATGAAAACAATGTGGTCAGCGCCCTTTGCTCTCTGCGCTGACGTATGGGCAACCACTTTAGAAGCGACCGATGCGCAGAGACATGATCATATTTACGCAGATTGAAAATGAATCGAATGCAGTTATTGAGAAGACGGTCAAGTTTGTCGAGGAGATCCGCATTCAGGTCGTAGTAGCACACATCACCATAATCGATAATAGGGAAAATTAAGGACTGTACAAGCATTGTCTTGGTATTTGATGGTAATAAATGTTTTAGTCGGTATAGAGCCCGCAGCGTTTCAGTAACCCTCCGGCTCACCCTAGTGACTTGCGTACGCCAGTTCAAGGTACAATCGATGTGCAAGCCTAGGTCTTTCACGTTAGTGCTAAATGGAACGATCATACCATTGAAGAGAACTGGTGGCAAGGTTCAACCATCCACCCTACTAATACGGAGGAGAAACATTCCAGTGCTTCAGGAGAGACCATAACATAGGAAAGAATAGCTAACAGGATGTCATGACTGACGGTATTAAAGGCATTCGAGAAGTCGACCAACACTAGAGTAGTGTTGGTCTCTTCTAGTCCTGCCCTTATATCGCCAGTCACTTTAAGTAGAGCGGAAACAGTACTATGCCCAGGCCTGAACCCAGATTGAAATGGGCAAAATAATGTATGTGATATCATTATTCTGTGCTAATTAATTACTCTCAAGTAATATGATACGTGTCGATCAATAAGGAAAATAAGGAATTCATGGAAATAAATGGTGTTTTTGACGATAACAAAAATAATATCTTTCACATCTGATTTTATTGTACTCACTATTTTATAGTGGACTTTGTATTTTTTTTTAAATAGGAATTTTTCAAAAACTACATTTTTTTTCAAGTGTGAAAAAAATTGTAGTTTTTGAAAAATTCCTATTCATGTCAGGGTCATGCTTAGTGAAGCATGACCCTCTTTAAAATGAATTTAGCTGGTGTTCATGCTTCTTTTAAGAATTGTATTAATAATCCATAAGAATGACGAACGCAAGCTCATTTTTTTCGATACTGGTAAAAATCTGCATATGACACTAGAAGGTCACAACACCTCGGTAGGCTCAGAAGAGAAAGGCAATTAAGACATTGAAATAGATTCAATGGCAGTACCTATGTCAGAGATTTATAGGTACGCGGCAAGGGGGAAAAACAAGAATCTACTGCAATTTTTGAATTGACCAGTATTTTACTCAAATTCACGCGAATATCAAAAGCACATTTCAAAATCCCGCGTTCAAACCAAAGGCTTCTACTCGTATACTGGGGCCGCTGCCTCGCAGCTGGTATGTAATTTCCAGCGACGTATGCTGGGTGACAAGCTGACATCTGCTAGTTACACAAATCATTGTGGCCTGAACTATGAACGACAGTCTGCAATCTGTTTCGGCTATTGTCCAACCGATTTACATCACTTGGTACCTATTATTGTAAACCATTCCAACACGACTGTCACACGTTTAATGATCGCTTGGAAAAGCAATTAAACTTAACTTGAAACATCTAGTTATACATAATAATAACTAACTCCACATACTATTATTCAACCGCCAAGCATCCTACATTATACATTCTGCGAATCGAGATCTGGTGCGTTCGACGTTTGATGTTTCAAATAATGTGAGTTCAAATTTTCAAAAAGTAATCAAGAATACAAGGAAATTAAAAGTAACTTGGAAAATCAACAGTTTTTGACTGAAATCAGTATTGACTTGAAAAGTTTAATCAATTGTAATTTCGTACTGCAAAATGGAGAGATTTCGACACTTGAAACAACAACCAATCATTAAACAGTGGACAATGCGCATTAAAAACCACACATTTCTTAGCAATGTCTTGCAACTCCATTTATTTAAAGGCAATAATGAAACGTTTGTTAATTTTTCGCTCTTTTTACCCAATCAAACATTACTCATGTTTTAACCAAAGTACCTACAGTCTGCAATTAAATCCATCATTTCAGGTTGAGTGGCGTAAGTACGGTGCAGTGCGTCGTTCATTCCAAATTCCTGGTGCTTCGTCGACCGCAGTCCTACTCATAAAGTGGATCATAAGAGCACCATTATTGTTCCGATGTCAGTTATCGATCGATAGATTTTATTGGTTTTTCGTATATTGCTTCGTTGCAGTTTAGAAATTGTTTCGGCTAATTTGATGTGCGTGAGATGACAAGTAACTAACTGATAGCTTCTCTTCTTACGAGAGTCATTTTAAGATTGTGACAGTCAAATCATCACCGTATTTGTCTTTAAACATCCACTGCTGAGTCAGGGCATTATCATAGAACATACTTGCATAATTAGATACCAACATTAATTAAGTAATAACAAATGCGTTTTGACATGGATCTGCCATTACTTGTTATCGAGTATGAAAAGTTGGAATCCATTGTGAACGAGAAAGCTGCAATAAGCCAATTCCCTAAAAAGTGGCAATAAGTCGTAGTTAATATAAAGTGAGCAACACATTTATCGCAAGAAGCTCATGACTCCATTGCAGAGTTCAAACAAAGTGAGCCACGTAGGTAAGTTAGATAAATAAAACTAGCTCGCACAATGTTCCAGAATGATGCATGCTTCTAAAACTTCTGGCCGGGAAAACTAATTTAAAGTTTGAAGGGCAACGTTATTTATATGCATGCGAGTCGGTGTCCCGCTAGTTAATTTCATAAGGACTCTTTTTAATTATTTTGTTTTAGTACCAACATTCGTTAGCGTTTGGTGTTCGCTCCATTTTTTCAGACCGGTGTAGATGTGACTGGTTTAAACTAGTTTAAACTAAACCTGTGCGGTAACTCGTTTTAGATTAAACTGATAAAACTGGTCGGATATCTTATGAAAAACTGCGAAATAAATGAAACCCATCTTCTATGATTTTCTTTTTTGAACGCAGACACACCTTACACTGGTAAGACTTGTGGCTAATATTGGTACCTATATTATAAAACCTTGATTAAATCCGAATGCAAAACAAAGTAGGTAGGTAACCCCATGGCTGAAATCCTAATCCCACTTCAAACTAACGAAGTCTATGAAAAAATGTTATAAGAGGAATTGACAACCATTATTTATTTATTTATAATAAGCACAACAACAGAACTGTCACTTACATTTTAAACAAACATCTAAAATCGGCATTTCAGTAACCGTGCAAATAACAGGTATGCATGACATTGACATACTGAAAAATTAGAGACACGAAGAAAAAATAAAAAGTGTGTCCAGTAAACCTGAATCCAGAACACTACAAAAAACTAAACAATTTGAACTATATAGGCGTACATTGTTCGCACTTTTTATATAGGGAACGTCTGTATAAAACGAAACTCATCGAGAAAACTTCGATAGGGTAAACCGTCAAGTTGGACCTTTAATTATATAAACATGCCATACGTGTTAGGGGGCTATTAAAGCTGGTGTTTAAGGTAGATGTAGGCTATTGAAAAATGCGATGATGTCGCTTGCTGCGTTGGCTAGTCCTAAAGTTAAAATGGTTTACCAATTGCGCATCTATGGAACCGTTCATAATTTTGTTAAGAATCAGTAAGTCAGAAGTGATCCGTCTCTCTTTTAAGCTAATCATCTTATATTGTAATTATTGTTATCCTATCATTGTCATCAGGTATAGCTTTTCGGATCCCATTCTTCACACATATATACCTAACGAAACGGGCCTGAATAGATTCAATATTATAAGACTACTTAGCATAATCAGCCTATAATGTTCCCACTGCTGGAACACAGGCCTCCACTCGATGAGAGAGAGTGGGCCGCAATCCACCACGCGGGCTCAGTGCGGGGTGGTAGATGATGATGGTGCGGGATGTCTTGGAATTTTTGGTATGACTACTTACTATATGTATATTGACTATACACAAAATACGTCATGATAACTACAAACACGACAACTCGGGAGTCTCGGTTTCTAAACTAAGTACCAAGTATCTTCGTAGCGGAGTAGTATGTGCCGAAGCAAGTACAAGACAAACGAAACTCAAGTAATTAGTGCTAGCTATCTGTCATGACGTAACACGATGCACGTTTATCTTCACTGCTCAGCTCTACGAGTATAGACATTATGAACTAGGCACAACTAACGACATCTGGCGAACTAGATATTAGATGAGAAGGCACTATGTGTGGGGAAGCATTGTGTAGCTAAATTAAAGACCCACTACTCTGCATGTCCTTGTGATCTTCATGTTAATGGAGTGAGAAGTCGATTTATAATTGCACCATTTTAGTAGTATGATGACGTGTATGTTTAAAACGGTTATAACTTAAAAAAAACTATGTCAAAAACTGTTATTGGAACTGATAGCTATAAAAAAATAAAAATATGAACTACTAATATTCGCCATTTTTTATTAAGTCGCTGACAAGACCCAATTGACCAAAATAGGCTTCTCTTAAGAAAAAAAATTGCCAAATCTGTAGTTTGTGGTAGCAGCTAAAATATATGTTAATTTTGAACATATTTCCCAAAACTTGGTTGTTACCAAAACACGTTTTGAAAAAAAATCTCGATACAAACTAACGTTAAACTAACCTCTTCCGTTGATTTCTAAACCAACATATCTGTATTAAATATCAATATATGTACGAGTATGTTACGTATTTAATTAAAAACAAGATCATCTTATTTGAATGCAGAACTTGGTTGTTTTTTATTTTCGATTACTCAACTCAATTTTGAGTAAATAGATAATTGCTTCATATTTTGCAATAAATCACAAGCGCTGAGTCATCGCGCTTCGATTACTTTTCTATGCAATCTGACAGTGACCACAGTGTGGTTTAGGTGTTGTCAGCATCTTAATTTTCATTCCCGAGTCCCACTTCCTTAATCGTACCTATTTTCATTACTCTGGAAATGTTTGAAAACGCCCAATTGTTCCTCTAAAGAGATTGTATGTGTATTTTCCTGGGAACACTCTCGCACGTGATCTTTCGTTGTTTTGTAACACTACTGCCAACTTTAACTGACTTTTTTCCACTTTGGTAACCGTAACAAGATCATCGTTTAGCGTGATTTGAAAGTGAATGTTACATTTTGAAGCCTTAGTGCGTTATTGTTTTAAATATATTTTATTCATACTGAAAAAAATAAAATCATATATGTATTTTTCAAAGATAAAACACGTAAAAATGGAAGACTGTGGTATATTACGAGTATATTTCACAAATGCATGTCACGAAACTCTGCAGGAGTACGTTAGGAACTTATCGATTTATCTGCCTGTACGCGATGGTACTTGAAGGTATCCCAGAATATTGCTACACTCAAGTACTTTTAGTAAACGTGGCTCAAGCGTATCCAATACCCGTGAAGTTACTGCAATAAGCCCTCTTTTATATGTTGGCGAAAATTCTGAAGTATCGACATATACCCAATATTCTTTGAATTTATATGTATATTATGTACGTAGGTACAGCCAGAGAAATTAATTGTTAAGCAAATTGACATACCACGTTAATTTACCGTGTTTAGCCATTTTATACAACTGTCAAAGAATGACACTTGTGATAGCCCGCGGCTTCGCCCGCGTTGAGGTTGGAAGTTATCCCACGGGAACATACTACCGAGATAAAAAGTATCCTATGTCCTAACCTAGGTCATGGTCTACCCGTATACCAAATTTATTCCAAATCCGTTCAGCCGTTTTAGCGTGCAAGCGTAACAAACAAACAAACACACATCAGCCTATATGTTCCCACAGCTGGGACACAGGCCTCCTCTCTATTAGAGTTAGGGCCCAATGCGGGTTGGTGGATGACGCATGTCTTCGAATTTTTGGTCTTAGTACATGCCGGTTTCCTTACGATGTTTCCATTCACCGTTTTGAGAGCAGTGACGGCAATGAAATAAATTACACAAAGTAAATCGCCTGCTTCAAACCCACGGCCTATAACTAGTTAGGTCGGAGTCGATACCACTGGGCCACCACTGTTCTAGTCTAATGACTAGAGCACAATATTAATTTATTTCTATATATTAATTTATATGCTTACAATTAATTTCCCTGGCATTACTTTTATTCCTACAACTACACAAAGAAATCAAGGCAACCTTGACGTTTATAATTAGGAAAGTGTCGGTCCGTACTGTATCTCTCCGAAAGTTCGTTTTAAACTTTTCAATTAAGTAAGTATTGAATGTCGGATTGGGAAAAAGTTAATCAAAGTTCGCAACTCACTGCTCTGTTTGGAACAGAAAGTAACGTTATTTTAACTTATTAAAAGGTTAAAATCCTTCTCTGATGGCTTAAAGTGGCTACATTTTAACGTTAATATAAATTACAATTTAAGAGTGAAATAAATGAGTATTTCCTAAAATAGTAGAATATAAAGGAATAAATGAAAACACTGATGAAAACTATCAAATACATTTATATAGATTTTTGTCTACCTGGTGTCAACTAGAGAGCCCAGACACCCATAGCACAAATTTAATCCTAACTTAGGAGTCCAGAGGTGCATACTAACTTATACTAACTCTGTATAAACCTACAATTTAAAATTTATGGGACCAACTTTGGGATATAATACCCTTTCCAATAAAAAAAGAATTATCAAAATCGGACTATTCTGTAAAAAGTTAGGTGTGGTCATACATTGAATAAATATATATATATATATATATATATATATACTCGTCGACTTGAGAACCTCCTCCGTTTTTTCGTCGTTTAAAAAGACAAAATATGGCATGTTTCAAATGTAGATGTAAATGTTGATGGTAAATGTAAATTGTAAAACTGAAAATTAAGGTTATTTTATTTATTTTATATCCTAACATCGGAATTAAAAAAGTGTTTTTTTCAAACAAACTAAATTGTAGTGATGGGCCGACTAACGGTTTTGCCAATCTTTGACTAGTAATGGCGACTAAACTATTGCATATAGACTGGGAACGTCATTACTTCATGAGATATACGTAATTTAATTTATTGATGTGAAACATCATTCCTTTCGCTTTCTACTTTCGTGAAAAGGGACGGAAGTAACATGAAGTGACAGCTTGAGAATGGAATAGGTAAGTACTTTTTAATAGCACGGAATTAGTAAGTCATTGTAAGTAGAGGAGGCCGAATTTCGACCAGTGAGCGACCACTAGTAATTAATAATCATACGAATAAATATGTCAGTATTTAGCTATTTTAAATTGTGAGGTTAATTTCTGTCGCTCCTCAGTTGCTTATTACCAAGGAGAGATGTAAGATGTTACACGTCATATGGGACTACTGTAAGGCTCGCTCGTTTTTTGTCGTATTGTTTGCGTTTACGTTAGGTTTCAAATTATTAATGCATAATTGCTAGATATTCTACTGGCAACATTAAAGCAGTTATTAGTATTGAATATATTTTACGACTTAGTGCAAAACAGTTTCATTGTACTCGTAATACTGATGGATTTGAAATGTAAAATGGCGCGACAACGTGTCGTCTTGATCCGCCGTTCATGGCATGAGTGGCTGTATCAGTTACCTACCTAAAATATAGGTTTGCTTAGAATTGTTGGAGATCTACTGTAAATTAAGGCGCTGACCAATGGCGCCCAATTGACCAAAATAGGCTTCTCTTAAGAAAAAAAATTGCCAAATCTGTATAGTTTGTGGTAGCGGAAAAAATATATGTTAATTTTGAACATATTTTTCAAAACTAGGTTGTTACCAAATCACGTTTTAAAAAAAATCTCGATACAAACTAACGTTAAACTAACCTCTTGCCTTGAGTTCTAATCCAAAATATCTGTATTAAATATCAACATACGTTACGTAATAACAAGAACGTCTTATTTGAAGGCAGAACTTGGTTGTTTTTTATTTTCGATTACTAAACTCAATTTTGAGTAAATAGATAATTGCTTCATATTTTGCAATAAATTACAAGCGTTGTGTCATCGCACTTCTCTTTCTTTTTATGCAATCTGACAGTGACCGCGGTTTAGGTGTTGTCAACGTCCTAAGATAACCTATTAGTTTTACTGTAAATATTAGAAAACTAAATAACTAGTGATATTATGTGGAGATTGGGTGATGGTATGATGTAGAATATTGAATTTGATGTTGACAATGAAATATAAATCAATGATAAAATATCTTAGTGTTTCATATTATTAGCAGGAGACGCCCTGGGCGTCGGGAATCCCGGGCAGATTTCCGGCCACCGTAGGCGCGGGCTTACGGACGGTGAGCAATGGGTAGCTCACCGTCCGGTAAGGACCAGGCCCGGATCGACGACGCGTTGTGTTCCACGCGCGCCTCAAAGAGATGTCGTCAGCACAAGTGTAGGAGTCCACTAGGGCCGATGCCTGCCGGGGTCGCAGGAAGGTACTAACAACACAGGCAACGGAAGGAATACGGGTGGGTTTTAGTCAGTAAGAGTCTGACACACCCTCCCGCTACGCCCAGAGCGGGAGAAGTTATTTGATGATATCCAACAAAAAAAAAAAAAAAAATCGCTGGAATATCGTTAATAGTTATAATAGACAGTTTATAGTTTGTGATATTGGGGTAGCGACTTAAAGATCCATTTCGGGATTAGGTAGTATCTATTTTGAGGGTAAATATGTTCCGAATTAAACTAGTTCTTTTTGAGCAAAGGTGGTTCTATAACACTTGTATAATAATACTAAAATATGATACTAACAAATTATGGTATTGATTGGATTAGTAATTGAAGATCTAAATACTCTTGCTATCAAGACTATTTAGATCTTCAATGACCTCGGATATGTTATGATAGCTACGCCCCGCGATTTGGAATATCGGGGCAAAAAGTATCCTATGTCCTAATCCAGGTCATGGCCTACCCATGTGCTAAATTCCATCCAAATCCGTTCAGCCGTTTTAGCGTGAAAGCGTAACTAACAAACAAACTTACTTTCGGATTTAAAATATAAGTTAGGATTATTGAAATAAGGCTCATGCAGACTGGGGCGATATTGCCATATTGCTACATGTAAAAATCTAGAATATAAGTATTATTTTTATTCCATACAATGATTTCGTGAAGAAATTGTTAACATATATGGAACATTCATATTAGCCCGATTAAACCAGCGTGAAAAATTTGAGGCCTACAATAATATTATCAAAAGCAGCGATGTATAAAAATGATATGGTACGAGTATAAAGGTTTTCCCTAAATTTCCCTTCGCTTGGTTAATACAGTGACGTCACATCAAAGTGAAATTTCACTTATAAAATTATGCTTTATAGGAAGGAACCCACGTCATTTGCGTTGTATTTTTTGTTCAGTCATATTTTTAGGCTGACCCAAAATGATAACTTGAATTATTGCTCAGGTCATGTTTACGAATGTAAAATATGAGAAAAACAAACTCGTTCCGGTCAGACATAATTTTATCTGGTAGCGAATAATGTTGAAAACGTTAGAGAGTAAACTTACGAAGATACAAGAGCTCACATCATTATTAATTTCCGGGCTTATAATAAAATAGCACAGCAGGATACTCGTTCAATAGACGGCTTCTCTGCATGAGGAGATGTTTTATTAACTTCATGTAGTAGGTAAACACCTATTAATAGAAAATATTTAATAATTATTAGAGCTGCCTATGTTTATTTGTTTTTGTTTTGCAGTTTCGTGCTTTATTTAATTTCCTTCGATATTTTCTTCGAAATAGGGTCTACACGTATTAATAAATAAAACTACTCTCCAACACCCTAACGACTATGATATACGTGCCATCACTAGCAAAATATGACAAACTTTAACAAACATCAAACATGGCGGCTGCTAGTGATGTCCCTGAATAAACATTTTGTATGAAGGTACGTCCCAAAAGTTTAAAATGTCATTACTTTCGAAGGGTACCTCAGATTCACGACCCACATTCGTCACAACGTCACTGATTCGGGCATGTTCAAACAAGTCGTAAGTTAACGTTGTTTTAGGACTAATGAGCTCTTTGAATTTTCGTCACGATACCCCATCGATACTGTGGCTTTTGGACTCTTAAGAAAACACAAATCAAGAACTTCGAGATTTGTAAGGTTTGATTGTGTTTTACGTCAGTTTCTGTGATTTTACTAAAGTTGCTGTTGTTGGGTTGGGTTGTTTACTTACGTAAGTTTACCAGTTCCGTTTTGTCTATATTTATTCACATTTTAAGGCTAGCTTAGATTTATTTTGTGTTTTCCAAAACCGCGTTTAATAGAGACTTGTAATGGTTTGCAATATTGACGCGTAATACTTGAAACGCACGCTGTTTTGCTACGTAACTATTGAATCTAGCTTTACACAAACTTTAACAAAATCGAAACCAACAGAAAGGCTGCCTAGTGAATCAAAAAGTACATACATACATACATACAGCTACATGTACATTACATGGTAAAGGAAACTATATATAAGCGCTAGAATACCGCATTTAAAGAGCATATTTATATTTTTATTAATTTGCACCGTATACGTTTGTCTAGTTTCCATCACAATCACATTGCCGATAAAGCTTGAGATTGTTTTTCTCACGACTCAATAGTCTCTCAGTTAGTTGTTCTCCTCATAAGTATAATATGATTTTTATTTCCCGAGTAATTATAACACAACTTACTTACTCAGGTTATATTGACATAATATGGAGATATTTAGGTCATCAACATATCTATTTGATTTTATGTATATTCCTTCAAAATCGTTTGAACTACTTTCTAAAACTATTACAACGAGTTAGTCCATGCCATCGCAGTGTTCGCGCTACGCCGTAGCACGGTGCGTAGTACAGGCTACGCGAACTAATAAAAGTCACTCACCGCTTACGTTAAAAATATTGGGAAAGCCTGCGGTGGTCTGATATTGTATTTCATAACGGATAATTTATGTGGTATCGTAATAACATTGGTATCAATATCAATAACCACTGTTTCGAAACCGAATATGAAAAGTGAAATAATCATATTGGATTACCCTTAAATAATATCCATTTATTTGTATTATTAAATTGGATAAACATTTTTTTAAGTCACAGGTAGCCTTTAAAAAAGGTCCATGGGTGATTTATCCTCACTACAATCGTTGCTGTTTGTATATTTTTAAGCTACTGCGTAACGTGCTGGAACACGAGAAGCAGGAAATGGACAATTTTTTGGGAACTTTCAAACTGTAATCGCTATTTCATCTTCCAAGCAAAGTGGTTATGGTGATACATGATCATTCATTACAGCTCTATTTTAAATCAAAGTCACATAATCAGCTTCACATTTTATATGCCTAGAGACTACGACCCATCAACCTATTTGATAACAAACTCACCCCACAAACCCACATTTACATCAAGTGCCAAACACTAGCGAACGTTCGACGCCTGATTAATTGTCCCTGCTTATCCATGAAGATACTTACTTAGTGACATGTTACTAGTTACTCTTAGTTAGTAGGTACGACCGAGTTGGTAACAAGTTCCTCCACTTGACTTCAAACTTCCGCGCAACGATAAAGAGCAGTTGCATTCTATATTATTCTTTCAGTAACATACATTACCAAGTGAGGAAACTGCACCATTTTGTGGATGAAAATTTTTTAGGCGACCTACGAGTATATGTCTTTGGATAATTAGGTTTTAGTGTGCCATCGTTAGAAGACTGTCTTCTCGATGTCATTCCTTCTTTTGATATTTTTGGGGTTCCGTACGTCTGAATGAAAACCGGAGCCCTTATAGGATCACCCGTGTGTCTGTCTGTCCGTCTGACAGCCAATTTGCTCCGAATCTAATGGACCGATTAAGTTGAAAATTGGTATTTATATGAATTTCTGTGACCTAAATACGGACGCGTAACGCAAATAAATGAATTTTGAATGTGGGGGTCACTTTTTCGAGGCAAATAATAAAATTAAAAACTGTACCGTGTGACATAATTATCAAATAAAAGAGTCTTACTGTGAGGATCTCAAATGTTTTTTACATAATTTTAAAATAAATAGTTTTGAAGTTATTTATAAGAAAATAGATGAAAATTTACCAATCTCTCCTTTATCTCCGAAACTACTGAGCCTAAAATTCTAAAAAAAAAATATAGGAAATAGTTTATATTCTTATTACATATAGGACTGGCAATCCTTGGAGGAGGCCTTTACCCACAGAGGGGTTCTTGCAGACAACTAAATAATACAATATATTTAACATACGATTAACAAACATTTATCTAAAAATCTAAATTAACAACTTAAATTTAAGAACAAAACTAACAAAAATTTATAATACTAACATAGAATATAACTTTTTTCCTTTTTGTATATAAGTATCTTCTTCCAACGAAATATAAGGCTTTTTATTTATTTATTTATTACAAGAAAACTTACAAAAAGTCTATGGTCTTAAATTAACTTGGTTATTCTCTCAATATTGTGCGTGCAAACTTTCATTTGCAGTTGAAATGTATGCGAGAACATGTTTTTCAACTACAATGTTATGTATTTGGACTTAATTCATCGCAACTACGGAACCCTTCATTGTGCGTGGTCCGACACGCACTTGGCCGGTTTTTTTTTTAAATATAACTATCATTTGAGAAACCCAATTCTACTATAGTCTTAGCTACGTCTCAACATACGAGTATCATCAATAATCATCAAATAGTAGAATTTATCACAGGAATAGATCGCGACACTATACAGGGGGGTAACCATCAGCAACTCTTATAGCAGTATTATTTCAATATTACTTCAGCGTGAGAAAGAGATGGAGCTATAAGTCCTGTATAGCTCCATCACTTTCCCACTGTGAAGTAATATTATAATAATACTGCTTTAAGACATGATGGTTACCCCCCTGGATGTTTACTCGCGATGAATCCAAAGCTACGACAGAAATCAAAATTCAACAATTCGTTCAGACTTTAACAAACCTACTTTATTAAAGCTATTACGATCGACAGTCATCATAAGTTGTTGTTGTTTTTTCATTCGCCAAAAGATACATTTATTTTCAAAGTATTAAAAGGACGCATATTTCAACGCTTTCCCTATTTTATTCCTAAAATAATGCTATTCAGTTGATTGCAATTGCTTGTTTTGAGCGTTGTACTTATATTCCGCGTGGCCATTAGTGAATTCCTTTTCAGGGAACCGCGCGAAATTACATGCAATTTGCGGAACTGTTTTCCACGACCGAAAGTTTTCAACATTTGATTCTAACTTAAGACGCTGACAACACCTAAACCGCGGTCACTGTCAGATTGCAAAGAAAAGAAAGAGAAGCGCGACGACAAAACGCTTGTAATTTATTGCAAAATATGAAGTAATTATCTATTTACTCAGAATTAAGTTGAGTAATCGAAAATAAAAAACAACCAAGTTCTGCATTAGAATAAGACGTACTTGTTATTAATTAAATACGTAATGTATGTTGATATTTAATACAGATATTTTGGATTAGAACTCAAGGTAAGAGGTTAGTTTAACGTTAGTTTGTATCGAGATTTTTTTTTCAAAACGTGTTTTGGTGACAACCAAGTTCTGGGAAATATGTTCAAAATTAACATATATTTTTTCCGCTACCACAAACTATACAGATTTGGCAATTTTCTTTCTTAAGAGAAGCCTATTTTGGTCAATTGGGTCTTGTCAGCCCCTTAAATACGAGTATTACTGCTACTGCAATACTCCAACTAACTTTATGTTATAGAAATTCCTATATAAAGTGTGCTTTTTGTCGCTTAGTTTAAGCTGTTACATAAATGGAATTCTGTCTGTATGTCGATTACGACATAATCGGAGCTTTTCAAGTTTTGTTTGATAAAATTATTATTATTATTTATTTTGGTTATAAAATTGTTTATTTTTATCAATTTAGTTACTAAGCTAATATAAAACTAACAAAGCACTAGACTAATTTAATACTAGGATCCTACTAATATTATAAATGCGAAAGTTTGTAAGTATGGATGGATGAATGTTTGTTAATCTTTCACGCAAAAAGTACTGACCGGATTTGGATGAAATTTGGCACACAGATAGTTTATAGCCAGGAATAACACATAAGATACTTTTATCCCGATATACCTACGGGGTCAAAACTTATGCGGGCGCATCTAGTACTACATATACATATGTATTATGTTAACACTTTTGCTTAACTTATGAGATTGTATTTTGAAAATGTTGTCCTTATTGAACTATCACTGCAATACTCTTTAAATTCGGTCCATGTAAATGAAACCAAAAATATATTTACTACATCTCTGCGGAACTAAAATTATTTGCACATATAACCATCAACACATCGACGGAAATATTTGCCCGGCTTTCGGCTTACTATTTCGATATTACTTCTATTCCCGGCCTCCTTATCTGTAATGGAGCCGTCCCCGGCAACTGTGACATTGTCCATATCGATACCATGATGTCCATAAAAAACATTGTTTGCCGACAAAATACTGTGTGTCGCTCCCTTTTTTAGTTACATTGTGGAAAATTGAAGTGATATTCTGCAGTTTTTCTCAATATAAAAATAACTTATAGAAAATCAAATAAAAATAACTTTTTTCGAAGTCACCATAATTCAACCCCAGTAAAAGCACATTTGTTTTCATTGGGCCCTGTGCACAGACCTGATTCAAAATATAACAGTCGCAGTTCTCGAAAATCTAGGTAGGTATGTACTGAAAACTGTTTTGTCGTGACAAGACAAAATTCTTTGGCTCTGGTTTGGTCACTGTCTTATTTAACAATTTCATAGCTATACATCAAGTATTAAAGCACTTCGTCATACGTAGGTACTTGGTCAACTGTGAGAATAAGACAAACACCAGTTTCCTCGAAGTGCGTAGATGCATGGAAACCGCTTCCCGTCACTATGGTCATGTGCTACCATCAAACATAACATAAAGCATAATGTGTTACTATTCTAGACACTCTAAGTAAATAGAGTGTCTATCACTATTTATGTTAGGTAAAATATACAGAATTCGAGCGTAAATGAAACATCGAGCTTTAGAAAGT
The DNA here is from genome assembly GCA_905333075.3 of Atethmia centrago. Taxonomy (NCBI): domain Eukaryota; kingdom Metazoa; phylum Arthropoda; class Insecta; order Lepidoptera; family Noctuidae; genus Atethmia; species Atethmia centrago. Next base: position 20,037,532 of record HG995373.1, on the reverse strand, counting down.
GACAGAGACGACGCTCTAACGACTGTATCGTCAAAAGTGCCTGTGTGTGTGTTACTGCTACTGCGCTGTCACTGTCAAATTGTTACCATAGACATACTGTTAAATTGTGCCTTTAAGGCGCTGACAAGACCCAATTGACCAGAATAGGCTTCGCTTAAGAAAAAAAATTGCCAAACCTGTACAGTTTGTGGTAGCGGAAAAAATATATGTTAATTTTGAACATATTTCCCAGAACTTGGTTGTTACCAAAACACGTTTTGAAAACAAAATCTCGATACAAACTAACGTTAAACTAACCTCTTACTTTGAGTTCTAATCCAAAGTATCTGTATCAAATATCAACATACGTTACGTATTTAATTAATAACAAGAACGTCTTATTTAAATGCAGAACTTGGTTGTTTTTTATGTTCGATTACTCAACTCCGTTTTGAGTAAATAGATAATTACTTCATATTTTGCAATAAATTACAAGCGTTGTGTCATCGCGCTTCTCTTTCTTTTCTACGCAATCTGACAATGACCGCGGTTTAGGTGTTGTCAGCGTCTTAATATTCATTTAAACCTCATACATATTAACATCGATAGAACTTTATAAAAAACAAATTGCATACATTTTAAATATTAAGACTTTATAATCCAAACCACTTGAACCACTTTTTTTTTTGTGGGAAATTATCAAATAATTTCTCCCGCTCTGGGCGAAGCATGAGGGTGTGTTTAGTACCTTTACCAATAAAGGATATTGTGTATCTAGATAATGATCTGTACTGGGTTTACCAGTGACCCAGCAAAGCAATTGGGAAGGTTTAAAGGAGTTGGTCAGACGTAACTCATTGGCTTTGTTTAGGCAGAGTTAGGTTGTCCTGTATAGTGTTCACATTGATACTGCTCATGAAATCACATTCAGAATTGATTAAGTCGATTCTGTTAAGCTTTAGGTAATCTTTCCCTAAAAATAAAGCATTGTACATACACACGCGTTTTTTTTTAAACTGATAAGGCCTTTTTCTAATACAACAGAAGATTTGTCGTTTGAATGCAAAAGACAATAATATCTGTTTCCTTTTTGGCAAACATTGAATATCACTCTTGGGGATTGGGCCCATGAAAAGAGATATTACGTTCAGGATAATTCATGACATAACTAAACAAATTAGGCATCGAACCACTACAATACAAGTCGTAAAACCTAATACCCAATAAAAAGTCAGACATGTTTTTCTTTTATTCCCGGACCAGAGTAGCAACAAATATTACGTATGAAGTTTCACCAGTTTTTGCCGGAGATCGACCAATCCATTATTCGTCGCGGCCATATCTCGAACAGCCCCAATAGGATTAAACCCCGCTCCATTAGACACTGTTTTACTACTCTTTTGTTTTATGATCGTATTTTTCCGATAATTTATTGAAAGTGGTCACAAAAGAGTCCTTGTTCACTTAGAGAGATTAGCATTTATCAGAAACGCTCGGACAGGAAGATGTTCTTGAATCTTAAAGTGTGTTCAATATTTTATGATTTAGAACATTTTCAAACTTAAATTAACAACTGGAGTAAACAAAGTTGATTATATTCTGAGATCTTTTGATTACGGAGTATTTCATTTTCTAACTTGAAATTAACGTTACTAACCCTCCGGTCGAGTACACTTGTATCAATATTAATAACTAGATTCTACCCGCGACTTCGTCCGCCTAAAATTTCTTATCCACTTCGTTTTCGCTTAGCGTTCTTTCTGACTTTTATTATTTATGCTCAGCTCCTAAGAGTTGTAGCGTTATGTTAAATAGCCTTCCTCAAGAGTTGGGCAATCTGATGCAGAAAGTAGTGGTAGTTCCAGAGAAAAAAAGGAAGAAAGAAAAAAAGCGGAAAGAGGTAAAATTTGTGTGTAGGGGTTACCCCCTGTCGCGGGAAGGTACTTATGGGTCACCGAGTCCCTTGGCAACACAGGCAACAGGAAGGAATACGGGTGGGTTGTAGTCAGTAAGAGTCTGACACACCCTCCCGCTCCGCCCAGAGCGGGAGAAGTTATGTGATGATTTCCCACCCTCAAAAAAAAAAAACCCCCTTCATACAAAGACACACATTTTACCTCTTTATAATATTAGTATAGATAATAGAACAGTGAAGTACGTACGGACAAAATAATCAAGAAACGGATCGATTATTTTATACCAAAACTTGCCATAGAATTGCCTGTGCCGGAGAGTTAATTGCGCCGTTTCTCCCCCACTTAGTAAGCCTTAAAGGTTTTGTCGTTGACGTTCATAAAGTGTTTACCACTTAGCCTGCGTAGTTACTAGACATTTAGGTTTCCTTTCCATCGAAATGAAGTTGATCTAAATCGGCCAATAGGATTATAATATTTAGGTTTCCGCTTATCTAGGTGATAAGTTGTTTGTAGTATTATCATACAACGATCTTAAGGCCGATTTTTAACGCCTCGCCTACACTCAAACTCGTACTCTATCATCTATGTTTTTTTTTACTTTAAGTTTTCCGTACGTCCGAATGTAAAAACGAAACCCTTATAGGATCACTCGTCTGTCTATCCATCTGTCACAGTTAATTTGCTCCGAATTGAATGGACCGATTAGTCTTAGAATTTCTGTATCTCAAACACAAATGTGTAACGTAAATAAATGAGTTTCGAATATGCCACTTTTGTAAGGCAAAGGAGAAATTAAAAAACATTTTTGCAAACTGTACCGTATGTTATATCAAACGAAAGGACTTTTTTTTGGGTGGGAATTCATCAAATATCTTCTCCCGCTCTGGGCGGAGCGGGAGGGTGTGTCAGACTCTTACTGACTAAAACCCACCCATATTCCTTCAGTTGTTCGTGTTGCCAGGGGCCTCGGTAACCCTTTGGTACCTTCCCGCGATCCAGGCAGGCATCGGCCCCAGTGGACCCCTACGCTTGTGCTGACGACATCTCTTTAAGGCACGCGTAGGATACAATGCGCCGTCGACCCGGGCCTGGAAAGGACTTACTATGAGGATGTCAAATATAAAATAGATGAAGAATATTGGTAAATCAAAAGATATACTTTTATTTTTATTTTCAAGACCATTTTAAATTACTTTATCTTTCTAAAACTTACGAATATCAATCTTCGCAAAAGTTGCGTCTGTAGTGCTATCTCATGTTTTGCAATACTTGTTGTTTTTTAGAATGAAATGTGTTATGAATAATGATACATTCAAACAGCTGAAAATATTCACAGAGCTTTCAAATACACAAGTTTTGGTAAGGTTTTAATGTTTTGTTGAGTATTTTCATAATAAATTCTGAAGATAAGTTTCGATTTAGAAGCTGAAACACGCTCAATCATAACTTTACATTTCGCAACTTTACAGGTTAAAACCCAATGACAATTGGGTTAAGCTATGGTACCTAAACTTAGCCATAATTTTTTCACCACTTCTCATAATTACCGGAGTGGAACTAAGGTTAGATTGCAGAGCACAGAGCACGGAGACATCTCGTCGGCCGCTGCTAGAGACGGCATTGTCAACACTTTCCACACAAAACAAGCGCGTCACCGTTTCATGGCACTCGGACCTAATGACGTGTAGAAACTAAAAGCTTTGAATGACGGTCCGTTGCAGAAGGTGAATCAAACTCAAACTCAAAGCATTTATTTCAAATAAACCAATCACAGGCACTTTTGAATTGTCAAGGGTTCGGTCAGTCAGAAAGATGAAGCTAGTTGCCCATTCCAAAGCGTTGTAGGTACCTATGGAGAAGAACGGACAAGAAACTCCACGGACACTCTTTTAAATCAACATATTATGGTTACAAAATATTGTTTTTTTTTTAGTTTGATAATTAACAATATATTTATTTACATAACCAAATTACAAGATGATTATTAACATTAACTAAATTAAAACAAATATATTTATTTACATAACCAAATTACAAGATGATTATTAACATTAACTAAATTAAAACTAAGTTAAGCTTAAAAAAGGCCCCCGGGGCATTGTACCGAGGATGCTGGCGGCATTTCCTCGCTGAATTGCAATGCTGATGCGTTGCGCGAGAAAGCCGCTAGCTTTTCGGTCACCAGTTACATCAACTAGACGTTTCGCGATTTCCGCAAATAATTTATGCGCACTGGTACCCCACGGACCCAGGGTCTCGACGCCAAAGGGCACAAAGTTGTACTCTCTGCCAAGGCCTCCATATTTAATAACTTATTTTTATAAATATTGTTTACATCATTCATTTTGTAATTATACATTTAATCCGCAAATGTAGCCCACGGAATTTAAATTTTCTTATGGTTTTTGCTATTTGCAGGTCAGTGTCAGGTTGTATCTTGATCAAAATATGATTCAAGACTATAACATACATGTATTTACAGAATTATAATCATTAGAATCATTAATAAATCTCTAAGTTAAAGGAAACAGGGATTTCTGGGGCTGATTTTAATAAGTTGGGGTATGGTTTAAAAAAAGGGTTATATTTTTCTGTTTCAAAACGTGAAATATCAACCCAATTTACAATCTGCAAAATGAGAAATCCAAAAATCAAGTTAAGGTTACGAATAAAATGGGATATCAATTAAATTAATCGTTTAACGTGACAGAGTTCATACCGTTAAAAAAAAACTTTTTCGAGATGGTTAATTCAATTACAATAATTAAATCTATTAAAATTAAAGTATTCATTTAAAAAAAAATATCTACGTAATAAACATAAATCTTAAAATCGATTCACGTTTACTATTGTATTTTGAGTTTGTGCTGACATGACATGACACTGACAGTGACAGCTGTCGATCCCAATCAAATCAATAGGTACTCAAAACTCACTCAGTCACTCGTTTGTATCGTTTAGTGCGTGTGCGTTTTAAGTGTGATTCCCATAGTATTATTCCTGGACCCCTGCGATCTTGCTTCTTGTACGACCGTCCTACCTTACCGGACACGTTCCCCGCTTATACGTTGAACTTAGACTTTTTATTTTGCATTCTACGATCAGCCTACCGATTGGATATTGAGACCATTGATCGTTGTGTACATTGTGGCATAGCGACGAAAGACCATTACGAGAATACAAGGTGATGCTTTTATACTGGATAGGGTCTTTCGAGATTCATTGCCCGTGTTGCATCGATGTGGATATAGGACTTAAGTGCCCGCTTCATTAGAGGAGGGTGAAACACAGCTTTCCACTAGCGAAGCAAATAAATCGAGAGCAGTAACCATATGCCGTTGGGTTGTGGAGGTATTTAATGACAGATTTAAAAGAGGTTTAAAATTATTACGGCATAAATTATTTAGCTAGCTAGTAAAACTTTCATGAAAGATTTTGAGGTAGCTGCTGCTCTTATAAACAATCTTCACCCTCCTATTGTTGTTCGCGTCGAAGCTGGGGCTAAAAACTTTAGTACATACAATATTAATATGGATACAGAAAATGAATTAGCAGAATTTATTGTAAGAAACCATTACAATAGGCATAGGGCCAATTTTCATACAATAACTGTACAAAATGATAACCTGAATGCTTTTCCCCAGCTTACCGATACTAAGCTAATACTAATATCACTAGGCACATATCAAATAAAACAGGCACGTTCTTATTTTGGTGAACATGTAAGGGGCAATACTGGCGGGACGGTTGAGGGAAAGACAAATTTCGCGTCCTCTCGCCCCTAGCCGCCGCAGGAGACGCCCTGGGCGTCGGGAATCCCGGGCGGATTTCCGGCCACCGTAGGCGCGGGTTTGCGAACGGTGAGCAATGGGTAGCTCACCGTCCAGTAAGGACCAGGCTCGGGTCGACGGCGCGTTGTATTCCACGCGCGACTCAAAGAAATGTCGTCAGCACAAGTGTAGGGGTCCACAGGGCCGATGCTTGCCGGGGTCGCGGGAAGGTACTAAAGGGTCACCGAGGCCCCTGGCAATACAGGCAACAGGAAGGAATACGGGTGGGTTTTAGTCAGTAAGAGTCTGACACACCCTCCCGCTCCGACCAGAACGGGAGAAGTTATTTGATGATTTCCCAAACAAAAAAAAAGTATAGATTGTCACGTTACCTCTCTTTCACAAAATCGCTTTTAACTCAGCTCTCAGATTGCCAAAATCCGCAAAATTTTCAGTGATGGTTTGATAATATACCTATGCAGTAGCTATTGATTGACAATTTTATCTTTTTACATCCAGGCCCAAGATTGTATGAAAGCGTATCCGTCTACTTTGTGCCCCAACATCATGATTTCATGAAAATAGAACAAAACTAACTTAGAGAGATGTATTAATAATTATAATTCTGTAAATATATGTACATCTGTTATAGTCTTGAATCATATTTTGATCAAGATACAACCTGACACTGTCCTGCAAATTGTAAAAAAAACGTTTGAAAATTTTAATATCGCGGGCTACAGCTGCGGATCCACCTTAAGTGAAACTTCTTAGTGTAGGGGTCCACTTGGGCCGATGCCTGACGGGGTCGCGTGGCAGTCTAAAAGGGTAACCGAGGCCCCTGGCAACACAGGCAACGGAAGGAATACGGGTGCGTTTTAGTCAGTAAGAGTCTGACACACCCTCCCGCTCCGACCAGAACGGGAGAAGTTATTTGATGATTTCCCAAACAAAAAAAAAGTATAGATTGCTACGTAACCTCACTTTCACAAAATCGCTTTTAACTCAGCTCTCAGATTGCCAAAATCCGCAAAATTTTCAGTGATGGTTTGATAATATACCTATGCAGTAGCTATTGATTGACAATTTTATCTTTTTACATCCAGGCCCAAGATTGTATGAAAGCGTATCCGTCTGCTTTGTGCCCCAACATCATGATTTCATGAAAATAGAACAAAACTAACTTAGAGAGATGTATTAATAATTATAATTCTGTAAATATATGTACATCTGTTATAGTCTTGAATCATATTTTGATCAAGATACAACCTGACACTGTCCTGCAAATTGTAAAAAAAACGTTTGAAAATTTTAATATCGCGGGCTACAGCTGCGGATCCACCTTAAGTGAAACTTCTTAGTGTAGGGGTCCACTTGGGCCGATGCCTGACGGGGTCGCGTGGCAGTCTAAAAGGGTAACCGAGGCCCCTGGCAACACAGGCAACGGAAGGAATACGGGTGCGTTTTAGTCAGTAAGAGTCTGACACACCCTACCGCTCTGCCCAGAGCGGGAGAAGTTATTTAATAATTTCCCACCCAAAAAAAAAAGTGGAACTTCTTAAGCGGTGATTCGATGATTGGACGAGAATTGATAGTGAAATTTCGAAGACGCGTCACGTTAATACACATTTCGTTACATGAGAGAGACGAAAGATATAATTATCTTTGTCCCTCACACTAAATCTCTCATAATCTTTATTTTTCAAGAAGTTTCACTTCTATCACTTGTACAGTGTTGCACACGCAATTATTTTTTCGGCTGCTTAACCGGATTATCCTGTGGATGCCTTAATAAATGCCTCCAGCCAGGGCATTAAACATATAAACTAAGCAACTACACGCTAAGGGCGCGGGGGACCCGTCTTGTGGGGTACAGACCTCGGCTTAGGGCGTCGCTGAAACGGTTGAGGGAAAGGCAAATTTCGCGCCCTCTTGCCTCTAGCCGCCGCAGGAGACGCCCTGGGCGTCGGGAATCCCGGGCGAATTTCCGGCCACCGTAGGCGCGGGCATGCGGACGGTGAGCAATGGGTAGCTCACCGTCCGGTAAGGACCAGGCCCGGGTAAACGGCGCATTGCATTCCACGCGCGCCTCAAAGAGATGTCGTCAGCACATATGTAGGGGTCCACTAGGGCCGATGCCTGCCGGGGTCGCGGGAAGGTACTAAAGGGTCACCGAGGCCCCTGGCAACACAGGCAACAGGAAGAAATACGGGTGGGTTTTAGTCAGTAAGAGTCTGACACACCCTCCCGCTCCGCCCAGAGCGGGAGATGTTATTCGATGATTTCCCATCCAAATAAAAAAGGGCATCGCTGAAAGAGGGCAACAACGGACAGGCTGGATCGGATCAATCAACGCACTCAGCGGCGCCACGAATTTTAGACGCTGCCGGCGCGGTGATTCCGTGCTCTGTGGATGCCAGCAATACCAGCTATCTAGATTTCATTATAACCATTAGAACACGAACCCGATAGCCTATTGAAATGATACCTATCTATGAATGTTTCGTAGAGAGACGACCACTGCTGGACATAGGCCTCCCCCAAGCACCGCCACTTCGACCGGTTTTGTGCTTCCCGCATCCAGCGGATTCCTGCGGCCTTCACAAGGTCATCGGTCCACCTTGTTGGAGGCCTTTCAACGCTACGTCTTCCGGTACGCGGTCGCCATTCCAGAACCTTTCGGCCCCATCGGCCAACTGTTCTGCGAGCAATGTGCCCTGCCCACTGCCACTTAAGGCGCTGACAAGACCCAATTGACCAAAATAGGCTTCTCTTAAGAAAGAAAATTGCCAAATCTGTATAATTTGTGGTAGTGGAAAAAATATATGTTAATTTTGAACATATTTCTCAGAACTTGGTTGTCACCAAAACACGTTTTGAAAAAATAATCTCGATACAAACTAACGTTAAACTAACCTCTTACCTTGAGTTCTAATCCAAAATATCTGTATTGAATATCAACATAAATTACCTATTTAATTAATAACAAGTACGTCTTATTTGAATGCAGAACTTGGTTGTTTTTTATTTTCGATTACTCAACTCAATTCTGAGTAAATAGATGATTACTTCATATTTTGCAATAAATTACAAGCGTTTTGTCGTCGCGCTTCTCTTTCTTTTCTATGCAATCTGACAGTGACCGCGGTTTAGGTGTTGTCAGCGTCTTAAGTTTGGCAATTCTTCGGGCTATGTCGGTGACCTTGGTTCGCCTACGGATCTCTTCATTTCTGATTCGATCACGTAGGGAAACTCCAAACCTAGCCCTCTCCATTGCTCCACTTTTAGCTTTTTGATAAGGCCCATTGTAAGCGACCACTTTTCAGTGCCATAGGTCATCACTGGCAACACGCACTGGTCAAAGACATTCGTCTTGAGACACTGTGGTATGTGGGACGAGAAGATATTGCGTAGCTATTGCTATTATATACTATTATATTATGTTATATACTATTTTATTATTCTAATTCTATCTGTGATTTTTTTTCAAATATTTATATTTTCGTTACTAAAAATAAATATTCCCTATGAAATCGATCGGCGGCTTAGCGTCAGCGGGACGTGACGATTTACATGGCCAAGTTCGACGGTGATTACCCGACTATTAAGATAAGAATTACTAAGCCAGAACAAAACATTCCGACTATCTGGATCACAAACTACCAAGATCTAAGCACTAAAATAAGCAGAATAACAATTTAATTAAACAATGTAAGCACTAATCCAGTGAGAGAGCACGGGTCGCTTGCCGCGGTAGGTCCGTGGATAGGTGACCATCTTTACATACCAAGACCCCCCCGTGCCTCGGAAAGCACGTTAAGCCGTTGGTCCCGGCTGTCATTTGTAGATCTTTAACAGTCGTTACTGGTCGTCAGAAGCCCGAAAGTCTGACAACCAGTCTTACTAAGGGGTATCGTGTTACCCAATAAATGGGTTGTGGAGGTCAGATAGGCAGTCGCTCCATGTAAAATACTGGTATTCAGCTGCATCTGGTTATACTGGAAGCCGACCCCAACGTAGTTGGGAAAAGGCTGGGCAGATGATGGATGTAAGCATAAAAGGATGTAATTTCCTTTAAATTTTAATGTGTATAATCCTCAGGGAACAGTTTTATTTGTTGATGTCCTAAATTGAAACACTTAACATTTGACAATGAAACTAATCTTACAAATTATATAACACAAAGCCTTTGCATAACTCCAGGACCACTTTTACGAGTACTATTGCAATTTTCGTGATATTTGTTTGCCGCATTGGTGTAGAGGTCGCCAGCGCTACTGCTGAGCATGAGGTTCTGGGTTTGATTCCCTGGTTTGACAAAGCGTTATTGGGTTTTTCCATCAGGTTTATTATTATTATTATTACCATTATTATATTATTATTACCATCAAGAATTTCTCAGTAGCAGTCCGAGGTCTGGATTTTTTATATGAGACAAACATAACTGGCGAAATTTGGGTGTACTATACCTACACCTCTGTTTAACCCTTGGAGGACAGGCGTGATGTTATATACAGGGTGTCCAGTAAATAGCACGACATACTGCAGGGGGTGATAGCTTGGGTCACTACCTATCAATACAACACAATATATGTTCAGCAAAATCTTACGGATTTACAGTTTTACGAAATTTTCCGAAATATCGAAAAATCTCTACCTTGAAACAGATTTTTAAGTATCTCGTAATGAAAAAATCCTTTTCTAGAACTTTTTTTACATCAAATTATTCGTGAATAGGTTACTCTACTCATTATAAGTTTTTTTTTTATCAAAAACAAGAAAGTTTTGAAGAAATAGTTTTTTTTGTTAAAATTTTCACAGAACGATTTTCTTTTCGCATAAGTTTAACCTACAGTGGTGAAAAAAAAATGTATGTGGCAGTTTTGTACAACAAACTTAAAAGATAGCCTGTTTAATGGTGATTTAGGAAAGATACAATACTAGTGCATTTTCATTAAAAAAAATACAAAAAAATGCTATTTTAGTTCCAGAGAAGCTGATTTTGTTGAAAATGTAATTAACGTAATTTTGACAAAAACCACTATGAGAATAAGTAATAGCTGCTCATTTACGCGAATTATTATAAAACTAGTTGTGACACGTAAAATGCGACGTGCACGCGTAATGACTAAAGGTTTTTACCTGCTCGCCGACCGACCCGACCCGACCGGTTACTGTGTAACAAAAGAAGCGCATGTGCTATCCCGCTCTTTCTTCCATTGTGATTTTGTGTCTCACTCTCAACCTTATTTGCGACACTTGTCAGTACGCTACCTTAAACCGTGCGCAACGCATCTCTGTGTTCACAATTATTGTTTCGTACTGACGACTGTTTTGTGCCTTGGACCCCGGACTTTGTTTGCCTTACGATTTGGATTTTTTATTGTGATCACTACGACGACTTGGCGACCACCTGGACTTTTGTGTTTTATAACATGGCCAACCGCCGCGTTTTTCCTGGTTATACGCAGCGAGAGTATACTGAGATGCACCTTATTTACGGAGAGGCTGGCCAAAGTTCCCGAGCTGCTGCCACCCTCTACAGGGAAAGGTTTCCCGATAGGAGACATCCACACCATGAAATGTTTACTAGAGTGCATAACTCCTACACGGAAGGCAGACTCCCTGGTCAACGTGGCGGTGGACGGCCTCAAGTTGTTGACGAAGACATAGTGCTTCAGGAACGAGAACAAGACCCGACAACTTCGGTTAGGGCGATACAACGGCGCACAGGGATACCGAAGTCCACTGTTCATTCAGTACTTAAGAGGTATGGATACCATCCATTTCACGTACGACACGTGCAAACTCTTTTAAATAGAGACTACCTGCCGAGAGTTCAATTCTGCCGCTGCATGCTTGAATTGCATCGGGAGGACCCAAACTTTTTTAATAAGGTGTTATGGAGTGATGAGTCAGCCTGCAGAAAGGACGGCTACTTGAATTTGCATAATTTACATAGTTGGCAATTAGAAAATCCGTATGTGTCAAGAGAAGACAGGTCCCAGTACCAATTCAAAATAAATTTATGGTGTGGGATTTTTAATGGCCAGACTGTGGGTCCCGTCGAGCTTCCACCTACATTAAATGCCAATAATTACTTGGAGTTTTTACGAGAAACCCTACCCACGCTCCTTGAAAATGTTCCGAGTGAGCTAAGAGAGGTGATGTGGCTTCAAAATGATGGGTGCCCTGCTCATTATGGCTGGGAAGTAAGAGCCTACTTAGATGAAGCTTATCCAGGCAGGTGGATTGGGCGACTGGGACCGATATTATGGCCACCTAGGTCTCCGGACCTAAACCCCCTGGTTTTTTTTTATTGGGGTGCCATGAAGGACAAAGTCTATGAAAAACCGATCCAAAATGACAATGAATTGAGAGCAAGGGTTAACATTGCAGCAAGAAAAATATCGGAAATAAGCCTGAGAAGACTCAAAAGCTCATTTTTAAGAAGATGCCGAGCGTGTATTAGGGCACAAGGGAAGCAATTTGAGCATTTATTGTAATTTATTTAAATAAATGTTTATTAAAGTTAACTCCTCTGTTTTTTTTACTATCAGCTTATCCTTCAAGATGTCATTTACAGACCGGCCGGCCGGTCGGCTGTAGATTAATTATTATGTAATTCGAACCGTAGTACGACCTTACAACGATTCGAATTCAAAGTCACATTACTTGCATTTAAAATAAAATGCTCTTATTAACTAAAATAGCTTATTTTTTGTATTTTTTTTAATGAAAATGCACTAGTATTGTATCTTTCCTAAATCACCATTAAACAGGCTATCTTTTAAGTTTGTTGTACAAAACTACCACATACATTTTTTTTCACCACTGTAGGTTAAACTTATGCGAAAAGAAAATCGTTCTGTGAAAATTTTAACAAAAAAAACTATTTCTTCAAAACTTTCTTGTTTTTTATCAAAAAAAGACTTATCAATGAGTAAAGTAACTATTCACGAATAATTTGAGGTAAAAAAAGTACTAGAAAAGGATTTTTTCATTACGAGATGCTTAAAAATCTGTTTCAAGGTAGAGATTTTTCGGTATTTCGGAAAATTTTGTAAAACTGTAAATCCGTAAGATTTTGCTGAACATATATTGTGTTGTATTGATAGGTAGTGACCCAAGCTATCACCCCCTGCAGTATGTCGTGCTATTTACTGGACACCCTGTATGTAATATTAATATTACTTACTAGCTTTTGCCCGCGGCTTCACCCGGGTGGAGGTTTTTTTTTTCTTCTTACATAACACCTTCATAGAACATTCTCCTGATAAATAACAAATACCAAAAAAAAATCATTGGCGAAATCGGTCCAGCCGTTCACGCGTGATGCCGTCACTAAGGGAAATACAGATTCATTTTTAGGGTTCCGTTCCCAAAGGGTAAACGGGACCCTATTAATAAGACTCCGCTGTCCGTCTCTGTCTGTCTGTCCGTCAGTCACCAGGCTGTATCTCATGAACCGTAATAGTTAGAGAGTTGAAATTTTCACAGATGATGTATTTTTGTTGCCGCTATAATAGAAAACAGAATAAAATAAATATTTACAACATACAACAAACGTGATCTTTTATGCCGTTTTTATACCCCCCCCCCCCCCCCCTTGTTTTTAGGCACCCTTCGTGCGCGAGTCCGACTCGCACTTGGCCGGTTCTTATATATATAGATATTCTTGATGTGGTCTTTGTTTTCATATTTTCCATTATGTGATTCTTAATCCACTTTACGTCCCACGTGCCGTTTATAAATAAATTGCGCTTTATTAGAAAAACAACCATTGAAGCTTATGTAAGAAGAAGCTTTAGTAAATATAAATCATGCTCAATTTATGTTGTAAACAAATAAACAAACAAACTCACTTTCGTATTTCCTTTTATATTATAAAACAAAGTCCCCCGCCCCGTCTGTCTGTCTATCTGAACGCGATAAACTCAAAAAGTACTAAACGGATTTTCAAACGGTTTTCACTAATGGACGGAATGATTCATAAGGAAGATTTATGTGTTTTTTGTTCAGCTGAAATATGACGATTATTGTTGAAGATGTCGGAAGAAATTATGCCGACTGGTAGATTTACTGGCGTGCGCCGCGTAAACTGTACGAGATACATAACAATTATGTTCTACAGGATTGTACATCTTAAAAAGTTCAACAACAAAGTCCGCGATAGTATAGTATATGCCTATCATAAAAGGATATCTCGCAGTAAACATCTTTATCTTTCAGAATTTAATTAAAATTTCATTGTTTGTTCCGAAGCTATTTTAACCGGTATTATATCCATAACAAAAAAAAAAATATTAAATTGGGGATTTAATTAAAATTAACAACATAACATAAAAATAACATCACGCCTTGTTTCCCCGAAGAGTTGGACAGAGATGTACCTGTAGTACCCACATTTCGCCAGTTATGTTTAAGTCCCATGTAATAGGGGGCGAGCCTATAGCCATCAACCGGGCACAAATCCAGACCCCGGGCTGCTACTGAGAAATTTCAGATAGAAAAACACAATAACACTTTGCCCGACACGGGAATCGAAACTAGGACCTTAAAAAATATGCCAACTCATCATAACATCATAATACTTTAAAAGATGTTACAAAATCAAAATTACGCGTAACAAAATCATTATGGTTGACGCGGCCGGCGGGCGCAGCGCTCGGCTATGAGGCATGCGATCGCTTTCGTTTCCTTAGTAGCACTTTCCCATGGGATATTTTCCGATATCCACGTGGACGAAGCCGCGGGCAAAACCTAATATAATATAAGTTATAATTATAATTAAGGAGTAATGATGTGTATAATGAAATAGGCAGTGTTTTATTAAGGCGCTGACAAGACCCAATTGAACAAAATAAGCTTCTCTTATGAAAAAAAATTGCCAAATCTGTATAGTTTGTGGTAGTGGAAAAAATATATGTTATTTTTGAACATATTTCCCAGAACTTGGTTGTTACCAAAACACGATTTGAAAACAAAAACTCGATGCATACTAACGAAAAACTAACCTCTTACCTTGAGTTCTAATCCAAAATATCTGCATTAAATATCAACATACGTTACGTATTTAATTAATAACAAGAACGTCTTATTTGACTGCAGAATTTGGTTGTTTGTTATTTTCGATAACTCAACTCAATTTTGTGTAAACAGATAATATTTTCATATTTTGCAATAAATTACAAGCGTTGTGTAATCGCGCTTCTCTTTCTTTTCTATGCAATCTGACAGTGACCGCGGTTTAGGTGTTATCAGCGTCTTAAAAAGAAGAACTTTACTACAAAACATGGTGTCCGCGACCTATGCTCTATTTACAAACTCGGAAGAAACCGTTATTTCCATGGAAGGAAAGTATGCAGCCGATATAAAAAAATAAGATGTTTCCTTTACCAAAACGTTCATTCAGAAAAATCCATGACAATAACCCTTCTGCAAAACTGAGATAGCTAATATTGCCCAAATAAAATACCACTCATTCTCTATAACGGGCCCCCGAGGGTGTAGGGTTGACAATGCGCGCGTAACAAAAGGGAATGTTGGGGAAAAACGACAATGCGGAAAGCAGCATTGAGGACGCGCTCTGATTGGCATTCGGTCGGCTTCGGCGGCACTGATTAACGAATTTCGCGCGTGCCTCGCGGTTAGGGTTTGCAACTGCTGCCGATTATTGTGTCTTTGAACGTCAAAAGCGATCTTTTATATTTGCTTTTTTCTATAATGTGTCATATTTTAATTAAGGGTTGTCGAAATTAAAGGGCTATAGATAAATTCTGTATTTTTTAGTATGAATCGAGAAATTGCGATAAGAAAAGGTTGTATGTACCTACTAAAAATATTGAAGTTATAGTGGTTTACATATAAATATTGCTTAAGTAATGATTAGCGATCCTATCCATCAAAGAAACTCCGAGCATAGCCCACTCTATAGCACCGGTAAGCGTGCTATAGAGTGGGCTATGCTCGGAGTTTTCATTTTTGGACCAGCCCGACTGTCAGTGTCCACGTTCTGGCACCGTATGTCATAACGGGCAGGACGCACTGGACCTTAGTCTTCCAACACTGATGACGAGAAGGCTTGACGAAGTTATCGAAACGCTGCCCAACCCAACCAGATCCTTCTGTCAGCTTCTTTCTCAAAGTTAAATGAAGTTATCCGGAAGAGAACCGGAGTTACCGACATAACCTGCAGAGTAAGCAAGCTGAAGTGGCAGTGGGCTGGCCATGTTTGTCGAAGGACCGATGGCCGGTGGAGCAGATGAGTACTAGACTGGAAATCGGGTATCGGCAAGCGTAGTGTGGGACGCCCACCAGCTTAATGTACAGACGACCTTAAAAGGTGGCAATATTTATTGACGTTTAAACGTATAAAAATATTACCACCACCACCAGCATATTTATAAACGTTGCTTTAAGTTTAAAGCAACGTTTATAAATATGGCTTTAATTTGTAATTATAACTATGTTCAATAGCAAAATGCTGCGAATCGTAAATTACAACTTAGTGTCTATTGTAGCGAGCAATAAAAGAATAAAGTAATTCATTTCTTCCAAAGTTTGCATCGCAAAAATATTACAATACCGATACTTTTACAATTGAGCACAAGTTTAAATGGAGGAACGTCCGTTCTTGGCGTATCTTACCAGCAACAAAATTGTATTACTTTCTTTAATATAAACCATAAAATTAAGTAATATTCATTCAAAACGATAATTCGAATAAATCTAAAAAAAACTACTTTGACGCTACTGTAATCAGAAGAGCTCTAAAAAAGTATTTATCCTTTTTTCAACTTCGCTCGTATTTTTGCCCCCGCCGCCACCGTATAGAAACTCATATACCCGAAAAATTGTAATTTAAGTGCAAATTGCGGGTCTCAGATTACACATCCTTACGCCCAAGTATAATATTCGCTGAGTTTGTAAGAGAATTTTATATTTTTAGTTACATTTCTGTGGGATCATTAGAGTGTGCTGAGGGAAGGATGAATCTTGGGGTAAAATCATGTACTTGGATAAGTAATTTGAGCCTTTTGTATTTGAATTACCTAAACATTCACTTACACTTGCTTCAGTTTGTTGACGTCAGCTTCAATTTTTTATAACGATATCAACAAAATATTTTATTCTTTTTTTTTACCAAAACCTACAGATGTTTTAGTATCTACTTTTTCAGAAGGCTTTATACAAGTAAGATTTTACAATTAATAACCAAAAACAGTTAATGGTGAGAGCAACGACTTTTCTGTATGGAAATTGGTACCTTACCTATCCTTAAGAGGGCAGTTGACGGACCGGGAAGGCCGATCCATCTATTGTCAACTCGAGCATGGTCGAAAGTTTGTTGTTTCATCCAGCGTAAGTGAGAACTACTAACAAGCAAGTGAGAACGCGATAACATTGAACGAAAAATGTCATAAAACTAGTTCCAGGAAATATGTATTTTTGAGTAAGTCCTTACAAGTTTGTGAAGTAAATGTTTGTCATTTAGAATCTCCATTACATTTGCAACGTTTCTGTGAAGATGTTTTACTTTTACCATTTATGAGTATATTAATGAACGGCCAAAGTTCCGATAAAATTTGTGCAAAAAAGCAGAGCAGGCTTATACTGATTTTGTTTGTCCAAATTTTTTTTATTTTTTGCTCTCATAGAAACTTAGATACAGTGCACAAAATACCTATTAGTTCAAAAATTTCTAAAAATGATGTGTGACAGCGCCATAATCACATACGAGTGTTTGTATGAAAAGTATGACGGGTTGGCCGCTCTTAACTAAAACGTCTTGCAAACACTAACATATGTAGTTACCTATACCTACTAGTAACGTATGTATAGGTTCCAGTTCGGGGCAAAGCAGTCGGCCGACCCTTTGATCCCTGTAATGATATTCGTAACTGAGACCACTTCAATCTGAAACGTATGAACCTCACTTCTGAGCTACAGCGACCATTTAGATTTTGAAAACCCAATGAAGGCAATTGAACATTATTCAGCAGACTTGACAAAAGTAGGTAATAGAAATGTTCGTGCAGCCAATTAGTTGTGAATTATTTTATTAGATTCGTGATTTCGTGAATAAATAATAGTTTCAGGGATCGACCTAAAGTTAAAGTTAAGCTTCTCTTGCTCGTGGATACATGATTACGCTAGCTTTTGCCCGTGACTTCGCTCGCGTGGATATCGGAAAATATGTCACGGGCACTTACTACCGGGATTAAGAGTAGTACGCCCGCGTGGATGTCGGAAAATATCTCACGGGCACGTACTACCAGGATTAAGAGTAGTACGCCCGCTTCGATGTCGGAAAATATCTCACGGGCACGTACTACTGGGATTAAGAGTAGTACGCCCGCGTGGATGTCGGAAAATATCTCACGGGCACGAACTACCGGGATTAAGGGTAGTAAGCCCGCGTCGATGTCGGAAAATATCTCACGGGCACGTACTACCGGGATTAAGAGTAGTACGCCCGCTTGGATGTCGGAAAATATCTCACGGGCACGTACTACCGGGATTAAGGGTAGTAAGCCCGCGTCGATGTCGGAAAATATCTCACGGGCACGTACTACCGGGATTAAGAATAGTACTCCCGCGTGGATGTCGGAAAATATCTCACGGGCACGTACTACCGGGATTAGAAGTAGTAAATCCTACGTGTAAATCCACAAAAAATAAAATGTGTAGGTAACTAACAGACTAAGAGTGCGGCTGTTCGCTCACACCGCGGCATTATTAGCTCGGCCCGTCATTCGTTTCTACCCGTGTTTAGATTGACTAATTTTAACAAAAAAAGATTATTGTGACTTAAACTTATAATAGCCTCGTGGACTTTTCTGTGGGTAATGATAAGTATTATAAACATGTAGTACATTATTTAGTGTATCATCAATAGTTTTCGCGCACGCCAAATAATAACTTTTATAGCCTTTTTTTGATTCCCTTGGGTTACATTATTCCAATTTTCATAGGGATCTCTATTTTGTTTTTTATAAAATACAGCCCATGCTACTTGCTGGTAATGTAGCTTTCTATATGTGAACGAAGTGTTTTATGAGTTTATCGATTAGAAACAAATTTCCAAACACAATCCTGGGGACCACCGATATAAGTGAAAACTTAAAACTATGCATAGCTACAGTTATACGGATAAAGTGTTAACATTAGCATGTCGGTGACGCGAACCCATAAAATGTTCCCCTAAGTAACCCATAACTTGTTTCCCTACAAAAAATCGCCCGACGTGCCTAAAGAAGTTTTGACTTACAAAATATTGCTATAATACATATATTATTGTTATTTATACATATACATATAGGTATATGAACCTGAACGTCAGAACAGAACAATTTCGACCGATGTTCTTTTCCCCGATATTGGAACTTCCCCTAGAATTATACATAACGGGTCATAATGAATGAACGAAGAAGAAGAACCACTCACTTAGTGATGTGTCCCTCACTCAAGAGGTCCCTCGTTTGAGGTACTCGTGATCACAAATTGAAAGATTTACTCGAATTTCAACATTGAACCACCTCACTCGTTCACGCGTCCTTAAAAATTGACATTGACAATATGAAATCATGGCGAGGAGCGAGGCGAGCGAGTTCGAGAAGTGATTGATTGAGCTCAGTCAGCGAATGAACTGACTTAAAAATGGTATAGAGAATTGGAGAATGAGTGAGGTGAGGTTAAATCATGTGCGTGAGAGAGATGTGAATAATTATAATCGGACGGACAGTCGTGAGTACTCGTGAGTTATCGTCGAACCCGCCCGCCTCTCCCTCGGACCTTCGGCTGAGTTTTGCTCAGGCTCACGAGTCGTGAGGTGAACATAGTGAATACGCCGTTGTACAATTCCACACCTCATGTGAGGTACTCCCTCAACCTCAAATTAAATTTTCCATCACTACACTCATTCAATTATTTAATTAAAATTTAAACCACCTGCGAACAACGAAATTTTCAAAAACGAGCAACCTTACTCAACTTTCAAAAGTTAAAATCCTTGTATGCATGAGCGTCACAATCCTGCGGAAAATCTTACCGCGATTCAGAAAATCGTCATTTGCCCGACGCCATCTATCGAGTATACTGGTAAACTCAAACTATGCGTTCCACGCCAAGTAGTAATAACTTTTCACCGAGTGGACAGAATTTAAAGAAATAAATACATCTGTCACCTCAAGATATGGACTACGTCGCGGGAAGGTACTTATGGGTCACCGAGGCCCCCGCAACACAGGCAACAGGAAGGAATACGGGTGGGTTTTAGTCAGTAAGAGTCTGACACACCCTCCCGCTCCACCCAGAGCGGCAGAAGTTATTTGATGATTTCCCACGCTCAAAAAAAAAAAAAAAAAGATATGGACTACGACTATAATTCCAATCCCTTACATATTTTGAGAAGAGTCACAAAAAATATCAATATTACATGTGATTTTTAAAATGTTCCCCTATTTTAGCCTCCTGAGGGATGATTTTGGAAAAACGCTGAAACACGTTATTTTTTATTCGTTACCAAAAGCATAAATTTGAATTTTTATATCCCTAACTTAAGAAATTATAGGTTTCCTATACAAACACTCATCCCTATATCACCCCCCCCCCGCTCTTTAGGGATATTTTTGAGACAAAAAGTACCCTATGTCCTTCCCCGGGATGCAATCTCCAAATTTTAGCGAAATCCGTTCAGTGGTTTAGGCGTAAAAAGGTAACATACAGACTGACAGAATTACTTCCGAATTTATAATATTAGTATGGATAGTTAGGATTAGGATAGGCAAATCAATCTACTGGGCAATTAGTTTTCTAGTTTGTTAGCATTATCATATAACTTTCATTCAGTAAAGATGTTCCCAATAACTGATATTATCACCTCTGAAACCTTTCTTCTCAGAGTGATCAGCAGGCTTAGCACGACACTCTCTATTTCTTCGAAGAATAGACACGGCTCTTTCTATACAAAGTGACATTTCGTTTCTCAGTTTTTGACATCTCACCGTAGAAATCCCTCTACAATCTGTCATCTTGTCTTTCGTTTCTAACGATCTTTGTCTAGGTCCTTTTTTATGTAGAAAGATTTCTACGGCGGGATGTCAAAAAAGAAGAAACGAAATGTCACTTTGTATGGAAAGAGCCGTGTCTATTCTTCGAAGAAATAGAGAGTGTCATGCTAAGCCTGCAGATAGGAAACGCCGATCTCATCTCATCATCTAGTTTTTAAAATATGATTGACGTCTAAAAGTGTGTACAAACACATATACAGAAATAAAATCATTTATCATTATGTACAAAGAACGAATTACGATTTCCTATGTGGATATATATGTTAACTTAGACCGTGAAAGAAAAAATTCTGATGCATGCAAGTTATTGCAATTTGAGTCCAATACAAAAATGGCTTTAGGATATTGTTGGGGCTCCGCGTTTCTGAAGTGCTTCGAACATGTTTGTGGAAACAAGGGTTGACGGCTTCCACGCCATCATACGTAAAAGAACTGCTTCATTATTGAGCAGGTTGCACGGTAGTTCTAACAGCATCTTGCTGGTTATTGCGGAGAAATTCGATTCTCCAATTATGAAGGCCTTCATCCGGGTTTTGATTGAATTGGATATTCGATCAAGGCCAAAATGAATCGTCCTACTTGTTATTTTCAATTTATAATTTTCAATGTATGCTCAATTTCGTACTAACATAGTGTATAAGTCAAATTGTTACTAACAAAGTGGACTATATGTGTTAAATAAATAATTTATTATTATTATAAGTTATACGAGTATGTTACAAAACCATGCTATTCATTAACATTCTAATGAGGGCTCTAAATTAACTAAAATTATATGTACAATTATACAACCTTAAAAGCAATTTCAAAAAAATAAACCCACTTTTCACTTACAACTTAATCCTAATTGTCTTAATTTTTCAAAGGCTCTACTGTTAGGCAATAATGGGTTTAAGAGCTTAGAGATTTGAATAAACAATAAATTCGTACTAAATCCAGTCCATGCTGTATTAAGGAACTTCGATCGCTATTCACAGTGATTAACGAACATTTTGTACGCCTCATTGTCTTTACATAAAGCATTCGGTAACAGTAGTCTAAGTTTGACAGAAACTTGTTTTTATGCTCACAGTTCGGCCAAGAAGTCTGTGTTCTAATACTATGTAAATCGGTAGCGCTTGAAACCGAATGCTGGAAACTTTGGGATGGAAGATAACGAATGCAGGGATTCTAGAACCGCAGAAATGCAAGTTCATTACCGATGTTTTGTTTTTCACGTAGCTCGCTATTTAGGGATCTTAGATAATCGAACCATGTATAACAACGACAAGCATAGGTACACCTACATTCACCAGTCCACATTTCGCCAGTTATGTTTAAGTCCCGTATAACATATTGCCATCAACCAGGCATAAATTCAGATTCCGGGGTGCTACTGAGAAATTCCAGATGAATAACCCAGTAACACTTTGCCCGACCCGGGAATCGAACCCAGGACTTCATAATCAGCAGTAGCGCTTGCGACCACTAGCAGAATTCTTTTATTTTGCAGGTCCTGTAGTTATGATTACAGTGATTCTTAGCCAAAATCGTTCAACATTGAAATATCTGATGTAATATTATCGTTTCAAGCACAGGGATGAGAAAAGTCTTTGCGCCACACTAACAAGTATAGTATTCCTAAATTAATAATGCGCATGCAGATCTTCGCTAATTGTCGTATTCCCGGAAACACCCGAATCATTGAATCGTAAGAGTAAGTAATTCTACTAAATTATGCATGAAGAAAATGCACTTAACCACTCTATACACATATCGTCTTCCGAAGCTCGGGGAATACGATCGTTGCGAAGATTTCTATGCGCATTATCACTTTGGGACACCTGTACCTACTTACTATTTTTAACTTCGTCCACCTGGTATCAAATCTCAAGTCAACTTCTGTAAATATTTGCTACTGTTCTGGCATCTTAAGTAACCAGTTGTCCTAGAACTTTCCCTGATCACACTTGGTTTTTCTTTCAGGAACCCAATCCCAATGAGTCAATCTTGAAAACATCTTACAAGAAGTACAAACAATACTACTGAATTCCCTGTCCTCAGTAAGGCGGTGGAGTAGAAGACGCTTGTGGACAAGTGACAAAAGACCCGGTGCGGTCTCCGAGCCTCGCCGACACAGATTTACGGCGAAGAGAATCCTGTCGAGCTTCCATTAAATTGAACCGTTAAGAGCGATTTATTACAAAAACTGCAGATGCAGAGAGTAACGTCTTCTTTATTGGGAAGGGTGCGTTGTTTATCTTAATTAAATCAATATTAAAGTCATAAAGTTTCGTTCAAATCAGATTTTTACTATATTTAAAGAACGAATAAATCAACCCGTAGAACGCAAGAAAAATATTCACCAGGGTATCGAGTTAATTTTGAACCAGTTGAAAAGAAGCTCTTTAGTGGTATTATTATGTTCCGCTCCTTTAAAAAATATATGTGCATTGTACGAGTACAATTCAACTCTTTTTTCTATCAATATCTAGCATTTACTAAGTACTTAAAATTTATGTTATTTGGTTTTTCTTTATATTAATTATTATCGGTCTATTTGTATCAACGTTCTTGGCTAACCTCTAAATTTAGGCAACAGTGTGAATCAGTTTAACAAAAACGTTTTCGCTCGATCGATTCATCCATTAGAACTTACACTAAACAATTGCAAAACATAGGCAGAGCTGTGGTCTGTACACTGAGCTACAAACAAACTTCGGGTTCGTTTTACAAAAACAATTAAACGAATACCAATACTAATACTGACTGCATTATTTACATTCACTTTGGACGTACTTGCTAGAACACTGTAGTTTTCAGTGGCGTAGCGCGCTAACAACTCCATTCCTACCGGCTTCCCTTCGTAGGATCAGGAGAGCAACGTCACCACCATTGTAAAATAGCACATTCAGTAGTGTCTACGATTGCCAAATAAAATAGATATAAGTACTACGGGTATTTAATACACCATAATATTAGAATAATAAACAACAAAAAACGCCTATTATACGCACCACGACGCGCGACGTGATAATCGCAAACTAAAAATTCATACAATAGCGAGCTCGTCATGACTACCGTCGTGTCACGTGACACGTATTCATATGGACGACAGTAACTCGCTATCTATTGGATTATACCATAACCATAGAAACATGCATCGGCGAGAACGAAATAGAGGAATATTACGCATTTTATTTTATTTTCGCCTGTTCAATGGCATTTCATTCGATTGAATAATAATTTTAAATTAAAATAAAAAAAAATATTAGTATACCTATTTCAAGTTGAGTTTATTTCTTGAAAACGTTGAAAGTGTTTTGTATTGATAGCGTCTCCTTGGTTCTGCTACTTGACGACAGATGGTGTTAAATTCAGTAAAGTAAAGGAATTATTTTTATTTGTGTGTAAATGAATTAATTTTGACATAATTCTGTGACTGTTTATAAGAACTGAACAATTTATTCTTTGACTTCCCCCTCCTACAAAATGTCAAGCCTCGCCACTGGCAGTTTTTCACACACAAACTCACAACACGAGAAGTTTTAATTCAGCATTTTAATTGTAGCGTTATCGCGTTTTTCATTGCGTGTGTGTGTCAATTTATAGTGTCCTTTTTGCACAAAACATATTTTATAAATAAATCAATATTAGCTGACGAGGTATGCATTTTTCAGCAGTCATACTAAATACGGTTGTTTTTAGGGTTCCGTACCCAAAGGGTAACAACGTATTAGAGTCCCCTATTACTCGGGCTCCGCTGTACGTCCGGATGTCACAGGAACCAGATCTTTTGACCTATAACACGTAGATACTTGAAGTTTTCACACAGTGTGTACTACTACTATGGCCGTTCTATTAACAAATAACAAAACTAAAATAGAATCAAAATTAAAGCGGGTCCTTTAATTTTTGATTTTATTTTAGTTTTACTATTTTTATTTTTTATTATACACATTTGTATACACTGTTTGTAAATTTACCATACAACAAACGTGTTTTTTACATAAGTATTTAAAAAATATATGTGTTGTTAAATATTGTACGGTCGTACGGAACCCTACGTGTGCGAGTCCGACTCGCAATTGGCCGTTTTTATTAGAAAAGCTGAACCTAAATACTAAAATAATCGAATCCTACAAAAAACAAGCTGATGCACCTAAATAAAACGATGCCTATCATTTAATTTTAGTCTAAGTATCTGATTTCTGATCTAATTTAGGTTCAAAATGCTTAAAAAAGCTCTTATCCTTAAGTACCCATTGCAAATTGCCTTTTAGTTTCATTTTATTTCATTAATTATTATCAACTTCAAACACAAAAGAAGTCTAGTGCCACTATTTTATTTTAATAAAAATAATCATTTTAGCGTCTCCATTTCTTTATTGCTCTTCTTATGCATGCTCTTTGTTTAAGTAATAACTTGAAATGGACCGCTACATAAATGTTAAGTAAAAGTCATGTCTAAGTTGTGTGTTGCGACTTCTTTGTTGCCAAAGTCTTGTAAAAGTGTAATACTGACAGTGGCCGGACTGTTTCAATTAGACGATAAATCAACTCTACCAACAATGTTCAAATTACGAGGGCAAAAAGTTGATGTGCAAGTTTTTCGGTATACTCGTATTAGTAAGTGTATTCTTATTTTTAAGTATCCTTACATATTATATTTCTGTTCCTTTCTTCTTATCTGTTTATATGTGTGTACATAACTGTTAAATAAATAAATAAATAAATAAATAAAATAGATTCCCACCGCCGCGTCTGTATGTGTATAATTCATGAAGTTTTTGTGTAAATTGTCTGAAGTATGACGATTATTGTTGAAAATGGCGGAAAAAATCATGCCGACTGGGAGCTTTACTGGCGTGGACCATGTAATATATGTATGTCTATTTTCTAAGAATGACCCACAGTAACTGCTTTCAACTTACAGAATTTGATAAAAATTTCATTGTTATTTCCGAAACTATTGTAACCGGTATCATATTATTATTTATCCAATAAAATATGTTATTTAAATTGGTAATTTAATTTACATTAAAATATGCCTTTACATCATATCATTTAAATAAATGGTTTAAAAAATATCACAGACTCATAATTACGCGTAACAAAATAATTATGTTTCACGCGGCAGAGCGGGGCTATGAGGTATGTGATCGCTTTCGTTTCTTTTTAATCCCGGTAGTACGTTCCCGTGGGATATTTTCCGACATCCACGCGGGCGAAGCCGCATAACTAAAATCTTCCGTTGATGCCGTATCTAAATTCATAGCATAGTGAAAGTGTTATTTTTAGTAGGTAGGTGTGTTAAGTAACTTTACCAACCCTAAAATTTAAGTAAAAACCTCGTCTGGAACCAATCCTGGGAGCAGTAGCCAGGACATGGTAATCTGTAGACCGGACTATTATAATTAAATGCGTGTATTAAATTTCGTGTCTGAATCGATAACGTCTGAGGAGTTCCTTCGTCTGGAGCCAATCCTGGGTGTGAAATTAGGACACGCATCATAAAAATGCATGGTCTTTAAAACTGAACTAACATATAAAATGTCAACTCCGTGGGATAAGAGGAAGTGGTTATAATTCAGCTTACAAGATTTGACCCCTACATACTAACTAACTAATATTAATAATAACCGAGCAAGTTAAATAAAAGCGTGTAAAAATACCTACCTCCATCATTTTGCTATATATCGTAACTCAACCTTACAAAAATATTGCCTTTTTATTCCAGACTCAAATAAAATAACTACCTATTCATTCCCCACTCAATAAAGTCCAATACTTACTTTAAGTTCCATCCCATGAACGGTTAATTAAAGACAAGATCGTTTGTAATAAGTAAATTAGCAATCACCACGAGGCAATTTAGCTCGGGGACCTAGTCCCATTATTGTCTCCGAAGGGCATGGCCAGGCCACTCCATTAGATCGTATTTCAGAATAATGGTATTGAGAAGTCGTTCAGCTTCCGTTAACTGCAATTTTATAGTTCTTCCTGTGGCCACCCCTCGTTTAGCGGCCAAACTTTTCCAATTATACTATTGAATTAATGGAAAATTCATAAAATTGCTTACGTTATGACCGTCTTTGGTTACGTCTATAGAAGTCTTTTGTTTACTCTCTCAAGTGTGGGGCACGTACGGAAGTTTGGATAATGGGTTTAGACTACGTCGAAGGAAAGCTTTGAATCGCTTTATAACTTACATTGGATATATTTAAAAGACTTCTTTATCTTTGAGCTAATGTATTTATTTTCTTTCCCAGTATTTTACTTTGCGGATTAGCTTATAATACAGTTACATTTAACTTTATAGCTAAATAAATGCACATGAACCTTACTTTAAAAAGACTATGTAACAAGCTTTAAAGTCAGTAATTCAGTATGCATGCAAATTAACCTCAACAAAATTAAGCAATCTGAAAATCGTTTACCATTTTTTTTAAACAAAACGACAGTTCTGCAATGCAGACAAAAAGTAGGAAAGCGAAGATAAAACGAAAACCTTATAAAACATCCGTTAGCACGAAGAAAATACGTCGGTGTTCAAATCACGACTTTCTTACGAAGCTGGGGAATATTTTTATTTCCTAGATTAAGACGCTGACAACACCTAAAACGCGGTCACTGTCAAATTCCATAGAAAAGAAAGAGAAGCGCGATGACACAAAGCTTGTAATTTATTGCAAAATATGAAGTAATTATCTATTTACTTAAAATTGAGTTGAGTAATCGAAAATAAAAAACAACCAAGTTCTGCATTCAAATAAGACGTTCTTGTTATTAATTAAATACGTAACGTATGTTGATATTTGATACAGATATTTTGGATTAGAACTCAAAGTAAGAGGTTAGTTTGTATCGAGATTTTGTTTTCAAAACGTGTTTTGGTAACAACCAAGTTCTGGGAAATATGTTCAAAATTAATATATATTTTTTCCGCTACCACAAACTATACAGATTTGGCATTTTTTTTTTTCTTAAGCGAAGCCTATTTTGGTCAATTGGGTCTTGTCAGCGCCTTAAAGGAAAGATCGACATTCCCATGTACATAGTGTAGATACCGAGTTATTCCCGACGGGCGAAACAAAATCATTTCATAACTGCGCGCCCGTCTGCGCTCACCCTTTTTTATAGCCCAGATAAATTATGACATAAAATATTTATCTCCTTTCGGGGATATGTAATGGTTGCGCTCCTTTTTAGATGATAATGCAGTAAACCTCCTTTTCATAACGCTAGCATTGACAAGTCGTCGCTTTGAAGGAACAGTTGATATTAATAGGAACTGACAAAGATTTTGGTGCTGAATTTATTTTATGTTCGGAGACATTTACTTTGTAGAGTGGTAGCTGGCTATGAGTCCCAATTAGTGCTTCAGTGCAATGTAATATCGACATATAAGTCAGTATAACTGCCGGCATTTAACTTGAGCTCTCGGCGGAGTGGTGGGGGTTTATGTGCTCGTCGTATTGTCTTAGGAGTAAGGTCCAAAATCGCTTAAAGTAATTAAGGATCAGAGCTAAAGATAAATGCCGACGGCATTACAGTATTGATATTAAATAATTAATTGTGGTATAGCAATTTTTACTATTATTACTAGCTATATATTATTACTAGCTGCTACCCGCGGCTTCGCTCGCGTTGCTTTTTCTAAAATAAAGCCTAAGTTACACCAAGACATCAGCTATAGACAACGCAAATCCCGTCAAAATCGGTCCAGCCGTTTTTGAGATTAGCCGGAACAAACGAACAGACAGACACAAATTTTAAAAATTGATGTTGTTTTATTACATACATACTTACATTTCATTTATTTGTATAGATGTAGGTACTTACATTGAACATTATTTAGGTAGATAATAATAACACCCGCATAAGTTTTGACCCCGTGGGTATATCGGGATAAAAGTATCCTATGTGTTATTCGTGGTTATCAACTATATGTGTGCCAAATTTCATCCAAAACCGTTCAGTACTTTTTGCGTGAAAGAGTAACAAACATCCATCCATCCTTACAAACTTTCGCATTTATAATATTAGTAGGATATAGTAGGATTTTATATATTTTTTTTCCTGATAGAGTTCGCAGAAAGCCATCATTGTAAATGTGTCTTTGATTTATTTTTTGTTATGTATTTTTGTGGTGTAATGTATACACAAATAAATATTTGTAATCATGAACATTTAACAAGAATTCTTGGTGTTAATTCATTGTGAAAATAATTTTCTTCAATAATATGCTGAACAAAATGGGATATAAAAATTTAATGAATGCTCATTCACCCATTTTTTTTTTTGAGGGTGGGAAATCATCAAATAACTTCTCCCGCTCTGGGCGGAGCGGGAGGGTGTGTCAGACTCTTACTGACTAAAACCCACACGTATTCCTTCCTGTTGCCTGTGTTGCGGGGGCCTCGGTGACCTATAAGTACCTTCCCGCGACCCCGGCAGGCTCATTCACCCATAGGGGTTCAAACTGCAAATACTTAGCTTTTTAAGTTTATCCTTCAGTACCTACCTAGGTGTTAGAAAAACTCTGATGACATAACACCTTATCCAATCCTTTAGTCAACCTACAGGTTATTTACAGAGAAGATGAAGAATTTATAGCTCAAAATACAGCACTCAAAGATCGCAAGATTCGATAAAACTCTAAGAAAGCAGTAAAACCTCTTTGTTTGCGATATAAAACCAAAGATTTCTTAGCTTAGTATTACGAGATTTTACGTCAAAGGAAGCCTACACGTTTATCTCTTATCATACATACATACTCACGCCTTCTTCCGATGGGGATACGCAGAAACTATAGAACGGCACCTGCTACGCTCCTTACATACTAAGGAGTATATAAGGATATAATATATATTGCTTCGTTTACGTTCATTATACATACACGCACGCCGGTTGCAAGTAGGTACTACACACCTGTCCTTTCTGAAGAACATCACCAATTACGTCACTATATGTTTCCAGTCACATCTGCCTTGTGTTAACTTTTGTTAGTCGACTTTCATTCATCCTCTTAACATGACCAAACCAACTAAGCATACTCTTTTACATTTTTGCCACTACCTCTCTTTTAAACCGCACCGTTGCCTTATCACATCATTTTTCAGTCTATCATTTATATTCACACCACACATGCTTCGCAAGGAACGCATTTCCACAGCATTAATTCTGCTTTCATGCTTCTTTTGCCACACCCAACATTCACATAAGCGTAGGCACGGGCACACCATTATGAACAGCCAGTCGAGCCTTTTTGGGTATCGACTGCAATGGTTGATCTCAATCGCATGTATAGCACCATTCACTTTTTTTCCCGCATATACTCTCCTTACCACATCGTCGTCAATCTTTCCATCCCTTTTTTTTAGATGGGAAATTATCTTAATCTATTAACTTCTCCCGCTCTGGGCGGAGCGGGAGGGTGTGTCAGACTCTTACTGACTAAAACCCACCCGTGTTCCTTCCGTTGCCTATGTTGCTAGGGGCCTCGGTAACCCATCTTTTCATCCCTTGTAAACAGAAACTTACTTACTTGCTCCACACTCTTATCATTTATTTTCACATTATACACCGATATAATATCCTCTTCTCTGTCAAACGATGAAGAATAATGAATAAGATGAAGGTCATAAACTTCATCTTATTCTCATTTATATTCATCCCTTTCCCAATCAACCATCACAGTCACCATGTCTTGCAGCCGTTCTGCTGACGATGCTAGTAGAACTTAATCATCTGCGTAGAGATGCCATTTGACAGGCAACTCATTCATTCTCGATCCGTACTCATCCTTTTTCAAATCTATCAGACAACTACCCATAAACAAGTTGAACAGCCACGGTGACGCTACACAACCGCTTCCCTTATTATAGCATATACAAAAACGAATAAAACTGGCAAACAAAATAAAAAAATCACTACGCAAGCACCATGTAAATGAAAATATAATAATTATAGTGGGATTTAATCTAGCAGCGAAACCAAACAGTGCTCATATAAGTATCGAAATATGAACAACACAGTTTATTTTTTTAACACAATATGCAGAGTTTAATCTATAAATATTACCACATGTCATTGGACTGATAATAATTGTTTCATCATCGTTATCAGCAGCTCTCACAGCTCAGCTCACCGTCGACAAGGAAGCCAATAGTTTTCAACCATTTTCTCACTTAAGGAACGTACAAAAGATGCGGAAGCAGCTGTCCTGCTTTAAGCGTTTTATGGCTAGAAGTATACCTCTCCAAATACAAGCTCTCTGTATACAAGGATTAAATGATTTAAATAACAGAAAACCTCTTAAGGGGTCATTTTACTCATCATTATGAAAAATTTTACTGTGGAACCACTACTGAAGTCTCGAAAAAAATCGATTTCACGTTTTGTCCACTAGTTAGAAATGTTCATATTGAAGAGTACAATAACACCCTAAGAGGTTTTCAGTTATTTCAATTTACACCTAGTATTGGCATTAACTGACACTCAAATTATTTGATGTTATTTTATTCAACTTATATTAATTAGTTATTAGCTAATAACCAGTTCAATCGTTCTGAATACCTTGGATGACACATTTATATAGGTATTCCAATGGTTGAAAATCTCGTCGTACAGTATTTCCATCGGTTTACTTTTTAAAAGTCGAAAAAAACGATACGTTGGGTAAGGCATAGGCATGAAAAGTACAATTACTGTTTACTCAAGCTTATCGCTATATTCAGGTTACCATTAATAATACAATCTAAATTACACAAACATGTTTACAAAATCATAATATGGAAAATACCTTTACTAGGTACATGCTACCTAATTGGTTTAGGTAAATTTCCCACTAAAACCACATGAATTTATACCTAAGGGTTCATATTATAATTTGATATTAGTATCGCTGAACATGATAACCTAATCGATCCAGCACTACAATCAAAACATTCATTCATATTGATTATTTTGGGCGGGTTTATTTGCTATATATCGTTGGTCTAGTGGTCACGAATGTTTAATTCGCCCCTGGCTGGAGGCTTTGAGTCCGCCAGGATAGTTCGGTTAAGTAGTCACGACCTCTACAGGGTGACATTGAAAACATGCGACAAATCGAAATGGGAGATTGTACTCATCATTATGAACAACTTTTACTAAGGGACCAAAGCTACAATCCCAAAAAAAAAACTGCTGTCCCCTACATTTATGTTCGCAATACCTCATCAAAATGTATGAAAAGCAGATTTATTTTTTTTGGGATTACAGCTTTGGTCCCTTAGTAAAAGTTGTTAATAATGATGTATACAATGTCCCATTTCAGTTTGTCGCAAGTTTTCAATTTCAACCTGTATAGGTCAACTACGAGATGCCATCACGAGGTCCTGTGTTTGAATGCCAAGTTGAGCAAAATAATTTTATTAAATATAACTTTCCATTTAAAAATTCTCAGCAGCTGCCCAGAGCCTGGATTTGTGCCGGGTTGATGACATAGTTTGCCCCCTACATGGAACTTAACAGAAATGACGAAATGTGGGTGTACTACCTATACTTACAACTTTGCCTTACCCTTCAAGAAATACAGCCGTGAGTCAGTTTAAGTTGGTAATAAAATCAAGAACTCGAAATTATTTCCTTCATTTATATTTCAGGGTTGCGTGTTCTTCATTACTTCTGCAGTAATATTATTTCCCGGGCTCAACATTAGCTAGATTTCCCAGCAAGCCGAATAAATTGCAGGTCATCTGCGGGAACATTTGTCACAAGTCAGTAATTTGTGGGAATGCGTGGTTTTCTTCATATTCCCCGGGAGTAATCCTCAAGTGTAATTTGTCAAAATTTCAACGTTTCGTCGGCAGCCCGAGGACTCCCCTACCCGAAAATAAGCCCCTTTGATTAACTCAAATGTATTATTTTATGTCACACCCGTTGTTAACAAGTCTACCTACCTAAGTTTTGTGATTGTCCTGTTTTATATCTATATTTTATAGATATATGATTGCACTACTAAACTACGACTCTGGTACACAACTACTCTTTGGGTTGAAAGCCAATAAGATTAAATACTAAATACGAACACTTATTGTATTTCGCCACTTTTCAATCGCTCTAAAGTGCTTGCTAGCGGTCAATATTTTTACAAACGATAGAATTTAACAATAAAGGGAGCTTTAAAAACCATACGTTTAAAAATATCACTTTCATTTTGTGTGCGAGCCGGTTCTATACCTAAAGGCGTGTACGCACGAACGAACAAAAACATGGTTATCACGAACATCGAACACTTTGTTCGCATGTGCGTACCACTAATGAACATCAAACACTATGTTCCTCATAAATGCTCGTTGCGATCCAATCTCGTTTTTCTAGGTGGACGGTGTTCGGAAAAATTTGATGCAACATTGTTCGACCACTAATTTCTTCTGACTTTAATTAATTTTTGTTTTTATTTTTTGTACAAATCTGTTTCCCACGACCTACGATACCCCCTTGGTAACAATATTTCGCGAATCACTACGAATAGCAAATCATTTTTGGCTACTTCACTGTCGACCACTACCAACGGTGAATCCATAATATGGCTACTAAAGAGAGCGGGGCGATTGAACGCGAACACAAGTGGAACTGTGTTCGTATGGTGTTCGAGTTCGCTTTGCTAATTTACGTCCACACGTAATGTTCAAATGTTCGATGTTCGTGTTCACTATGTATATTTCGTTCGTGCGTACACGCCTTTAAGGTACTGCTTTTGTTAGGATACCCATCCCAAAGCTTGTTATTAAAACCTTTTGAATGTTTGATTCATTATAGTTGAACGCTATTAGTATTTAGTTTGAATAGAAAGAAAAGGAGATAGATATACCCACTACTTTTCCTGCTATTTACACGTCCAAGTTTTCCACCCTGTATTTTTTAAATTTATTATTCACAATGTTTTTGTTTTTTGTAAGAGCAGTGGTGGCCCAGTGGTAACGGCCGCAACTTACGAGATGTAGGTCATAGGTTCGAACCCGGACAGGCGCTTTACTTTGTGTAAATTATTTCATCACCACTGCTCTCAAAACGGTAAAGGAAAACATCGTGAGGAAACCGACATGTCCTGGAACCAAATATTGTGACATCTACCAACCCGCACTGGGCCCGCGTGGATTACGGCCCACTTTCTCTCACAGAGAGAAGAACATTATAGGCATTATATGTTATTCACATTTTTTTTGTAATTGATTATTGTAGAAACCGACAAAGGAATCTCTGTTTAAATTCACAGAGGCATTGCGATAATATCCTTTGAAATGAATTCAATATATTTGCGATTTTTACATTACATGAAAGCTCGATTTAATTCCCTGATCCATCGCTGTCGGAAAGTGAATGGTTCAATGAATCGTGAAAACCGCTCAGCCGTTACCATAACAATTAGATTGTTCCGACAGTTTATATGAATTCTGCTTAAATTACTTTGCAAATAGTAGTTTACTAATTTTGCGTAGATTGCCTCTTATTTTCCGTCTATTTAAACGAAGCAGTGGATTTCTTTATCCATGACTTCATTTTAGACATATTTTAACCAGAAGCTTAAGACGCTGACAACACCTAAACCGCGGTCACTGTCAGATTGCATAGAAAAGAAAGAGAAGCGCGACGACAAAACGCTTGTAATTTATTGCAAAATATGAAGTAATTATCTATTTACTCAAAACTGAATTGAGTAATCGAAAATAAAAAACAACCAAGTTCTGCATTAGAATAAGACGTACTTGTTATTAATTAAATACGTAATGTATGTTGATATTTAATACAGATATTTTGGATTAGAACTCAAGGTAAGAGGTCAGTTTAACGTTAGTTTGTATCGAGATTTTTTTTTCAAAACGTGTTTTGGTGACAACCAAGTTCTGGGAAATATGTTCAAAATTAACATATATTTTTTCCGCTACCACAAACTATACAGATTTGGCAATTTTCTTTCTTAAGAGAAGCCTATTTTGGTCAATTGGGCCTTAAACCCCAGATGTGTTTATTTGTTTGTTTTCTGACTTATACCTACTAAACTCTCTAATTTCCTCTAATTCCCTTTATTTCCTCTCTTTTTTTTTATTTTCTGGACCAACATGACAGCTGCAGTCGAGTTTTATTTTTAAATAATTAATATTACAGAAACAACATGACAACAGCGAAGCTCCTCCTGCAGATAATGATTCAGTGGTCCTTGGTGAGAGTGACTCGGTAACTAGATTATTTACTAGGTTATTTTTATGTCGACACCAAATGTTATTTTAGTCTAGAAAATAAAAAATCTGAGTATAAACTGTGCCTGCGACTTTGCCCGCGTGGAGGTTGAAAATTATGCGACGGGATATTACTACTGGGATGAAAAGTATCGTATCTTCTAACCCAGGTCATGGTCTATCTATGTACCAAATTTCATGGAAATCCATTCAGAGTTTAAAGTGTGAAAAGATACCAGACAGATCGAGAGAGTTACTTTCGAATTTACGATGCCAGTCTGAAGTATGATGGATTCTATAGAATTTTCTATCTAGATCTAATGCCTTTATAAGTATAAGCGATAAGGTCTGTCCTTTCTTACCGTATTCTTTTTATCAAACAATTTTCGTAGCGAGCGAATCCATGGACGAAGCTAGGACAAGATTACAGTGAATAATACATGACTATGTGTACATTTTTCTCCAGTCCCTGAGGAACTTCCAAGAAGGTTACTTTGTTTTACCAGAATATTCCCAACTCGTCCACGAGATCTACTTTTCTAAGAATACATATTCCTTTCACAGTTTGATATAACTTCGTGACGGTTATTTAGAGTCCGATACAAGGGAATAGGTACCTAAGGTTTTGTAAATATTTTGTTTAAACAACTTATTGCAAATAGTAATTCCTTGATATTACAAATATATATAAAGAAAGCAATATATAGAAAGCCGCCAGCTTTTCGGTCACCAGTTACATGCATATGTATATATATACATATATATGAAACGTCTAGTTGATGTAACTGGTGACCGAGAAGCTGGTGGCTTTCTCGCGCAACGCATCAGCATTGCAATTCAGCGAGGAAATGCCGCCAGCATCCTCGGTACAATGCCTCGAGGGCCTTTATTAGGCTTAACTTAGTGTTAATTTAATGTAGTTAATGTTAATAATCATCTTGCAATTTGGTTATGTATATATATATTTATATGTATATATATGTAAACCAAGAAAAATAGGTTCCGTTTTGAAATGAATAAACCTATGACGAAAAAACATTCAAGTCCCTCGAACTAAAGAAAATCACAGAAAAAACTACTACATCCCCTAAACTTATTCATTCTTCCGCACTAAATAACCTCTGAATTATAAAAACTGGGGCACTACGGGAAAAATATCGAGAAAAAGATTACAAATCGTCTGTGAACCAAGAGTAATGTGTCACAGAAATTCACTGCTGGTATGAATCGTCCAGCACTAAATAAAAGAAGGGAAAAAAAACTCAAAAATTTACCAGCGAATTTTTACGAATTGTCGTTGGCATTGCCTAAAGGTTATTACCCTACATTATAAGTGTTCATTTTACTGTAGGAATTTATACTAGCCTCCCAGAGTTCGAAGTTAATAGAGTGTAACGTTCATATTTGCATATTTCATCAATGAGTTTTCGTCTCTGTGTTTATCGTGACTTGCGTCTACGCTTTTCCTAAGCACTTTGCAATTAGAAATTAAAGAGGTTTTCGAC
Source organism: Atethmia centrago (assembly GCA_905333075.3). NCBI lineage: Eukaryota > Metazoa > Arthropoda > Insecta > Lepidoptera > Noctuidae > Atethmia > Atethmia centrago. The sequence goes on along the minus strand of HG995373.1, from coordinate 20,001,081 downwards.
AATGTATGTAAACAATATTGGCTGCTGTGATTTTTTTTTCTGTAGTTTTTAGGATTCCGTATCCAAAGGATGCCAAACGGAAGCCTATTACTAAGCCTCCTCTGTCCGTCCGTCCGTCTGTCTGTCAGCGGGCTGTATCTCATGAACAGTAATTGGTAGACAGCTGAAATTTTCACAGATTTTATATCTCTATTGCCGCTATAACAACAAATAATAAAACGATATGGTATGGAACCCCTCGCGAGCTAGTCCGATTCGCACTTGGCTGGTTTTTTCCCTACACTACTATAATATAGTTTGTCACCTCGGTCAGTTCAGACAGTTTTCCTACATTGACAGCAAAATGCCTATCCTTTCCAGATAAAATCAAGACGAATTTGAATTGATTTCAGAATCTATTTTTTCGTAACCAAATTACAAGATGATTATTAACATTAACTAAATTAAATTAAAACTAAGTTAAGCTTAAAAAAGGCCCTCGGGGCATTGTACCGAGGATGCTGGCGGCATTTCCTCGCTGAATTGCAATGCTGATGCGTTGCGCGAGAAAGCCGCCAGCTTTTCGGTCACCAGTTACATCAACTAGACGTTTCGCGATTTCCGCAAATAACTTATGCGCACTGGGACCCCACGGACCGAGGGTCTCGACGCCAAAGGGCACAAAGTTGTACTCTCTGCCAAGGCCTCCATATTTAATAACTTTCAGATTTTCGGCATTTTCTGCCGCTGCACCCGCTTTAGAAGTAGTCCGTTGGAGGTGGGACGGTGCCAGTGTGTCTACACAGGTAGCGTCCCACACAAGCATCCGTCCCAAACTCCACGGGACCAAAGACACACCATCAGGTCTTTTGCCATCATCTCTGACAATGCCAGTCGGCTCAAGAAGAGCAGGCACATTGATGCTGGCAAGAGACCGGCGGATTATGTCATTAAGTGTTGCATGTCTTGAAAAGCGGCCTGCACTTTTTTGACAACAAAGTCCGTGGTGACCCAGTCGGTCCACGTCCGTGCCACAAGGGCATGTGTGTGGAGTGCATACCGTGACCCCAAGCCGCAGACCAGTCGCCAGACGAAGCGAGGTCGGATCCAGGAAGGTACCGGTATATGAAGAAGGATGGGCATGTAGCCAATGACCGGCCTCTCTGGTTCCGACCGCCAAAAGTCTTGCGCGATCCGGACCTGAACTGCGGCTCAGAATCGATTTGTATGTTAAATCGCAATAAATATCGTCCCAGCTCCTCTGAGATTTTAGGTTGTCTGGAAATTCTTTACCCGGGCAAGCAATTTGAAAAGCATTCTTGGCATCCTCCAAGCCCGCAGTCTCATAGTTTGTGGGCAAAGCCCTTAGGACATTACCTACGAGACGTGACGTGCTATGGGTGGACGACAAAAAGGCTGGGGAAGCAACACTCGAAATTTTGCGGATTCCTAAACCGCCAAACCGAATAGGGAGGGATGCTTGTAACCAAGATGGTTCATTGAGCTGAATATTTAAAATCGTTTCTAAACTAGTTTTGACTAAATCGTCTATTGGTGAAAGCAAATTTGGATGTTTCCAAAAAGGGCTACAGCGAAGCACATAAGTAAATTTAGGGACAAAAAGGCAAAACTTTAGAATTATAAGAGCATTTAATTTTAATTTTTTCGTAGGTATCAAGAAATGAATAAGAACATCTTAAACCCCTTTTGTAAACAACAATAAACAAACACCTAAGTATAAACTCTGGAGTGACTTCGTCAAATATGATTCCGTTCCAAGCCTTCCTCACAATAAGCTTATTAAAAAGTTTGCTTCTAGAATTTCTGTGACGTAACCAAGGAAATATCCATCAAATTTACATTAAATCAGACATTACTAAGGTTTGTAGTAAGTCAAGGTAAATAAATTAACAAATACGCCAAAATAAATAATCTTTCAAATGGGCAAGACAGACTACATCAACTTCAGAAGTTATATCAAACAGAAATAGAATGAAATACGTGTTTAAAAATTGTGTTATAATAATTTGAGAGAAACCTTTACTTACACCTTGAAATGAGAAACATTCAAATTTTGTAAATCGTTATTTTTTTTTTAGAGTATGACCTCCTGTTTCTTTTAACACGACCAACGTCGAAACTGTTGGTAGATCATTAGGTACCGCTGTGCTTTCATGAATAAGCTCCTTAGATTCGCAACTCACGGTGTTTGACAGTCTATTTATAAAAGCGCTCAAACTAATAAAAAGCGGAACCCATTACCAAAGAACTTTACAGCAATAATACACTCAGCAACTTGAACGCACAATAGAGAAACTTCCTTCAAAATGTTTTCGTTGTAATCCCTATCTGTGTTGACATAAACTCGGTGGCGGAACTACAAGAGCCCGTTAACCGGGAACCAGGACCGTAACTCCATTACCCTATAACTGTATAAACGACAGTTCCCTAATGGGAATTAAACCTTTTGAAACTCTTTGAATTGCGGGGGCACTTCGCCGTGAACTTGCCACAGATAAAGAACGATGGAGTAGTTTTTGATGGCGACTTCACTTATCAAATGTTTAAGCTAAAGTTTTGTAGTGCTTAACAAATCGTATCTTTTGAGTTTTAATTTGGGGCACAATAGATAATACAGTTGAATATTTTTTTTGTAATAATATCACCTTTATTCGCAAACCCGACAACAAAATCTTGATATTTGTCATCACCGTTGTACCTGCCAAACGTCTTCTGCTGAATAAAGTCTCGTGAACTGATTTCCACTGAACATACTTCCCCAGGACTATAATAATACCTCTCGACCTTTTTACGTCTACCTATTTGATTCTTTCTATCTACATAAATACAAAACCAAAAATCGAAAGGATAATAAAGACATCGCGGGTCTCTATTCGTTCCCAAAACAAAAACTAAGTCAAAACTTATGCCGCAAACCGTAAGAAGAAATCTTCTCTAATAGGGTTCCGTTGTTAGAGACTCCTAAATATAATTTTAGAAGAAATCTCATTAAAAGAAGACCGAGTGCGTAAAACTTGAGGATAATTTCAAAAGTTGAAAAGTCTCCTAGGAGAGTACTCTGAGTTTTTATCGGTTAGGTAACTGGTACACGGGCACATGTTGGCTTCGCATGAGTGTTGTTATGAGTATTTTACATGCTAAATATTTTTGGTATATTTCCCTTGTGTCGGAACGAGCTACCTGAGAATATTAGCTCATTCAGCTGATTATTTAATCAGCTTATAATGTGTCCACTGCTAGGAGTCAGGCCTTCTTTTTGAGAGGCGGTGGGCAGTAATCTACCTAGTTTAGTGCGAGTTGGTGAATGTCACACGACTTCCAATTTTTGGCTGTTTTCTGCACAATTATTCCCTTTATTACCGTTTAATAATATTTGGTTGGTATTCGATAGAGTGTCTGTCTGACTAGAGTGCGCTAGATGAACAACCGAAGGTTTCGATGCGCAGTAATAACTGTAATTGTAATTGTTGTACGCACTGCAGCAAATTAACGTTTACTATGGACATGATTTCAGTCGGGAGCAAATAATAGCATTAGCATAAATTAACTTTTTGCAGCTGAATTTAGGTTCTTATTCCCATTTAGTGCCACATTCGTGTACACTTGCTCCAAAGACAACAAAGATTTCAAGGATACGATTTAAATAACCTTGTTTCTAGCCTTACATTTAAAAAAGTAAGTTCAAAAAAGCCAAGTGCATGCCGGGACCACGCACAATGAAGGGTTCCGTGGTTGGGAATGTTGGGATGAATTTATCCTAAAAACAAACTTAACATTGTAGTTGAATGACATGTTCTCCCATACATCGATATAGTTCACGGTCAATTCTCCAACTACAAATTTAAGTTGGTCGACTATTGCTCGTTTACTGGTAAAACCTACTTAGCTGTGACAGTTTTCCTTTTAATTTCATTATATAAGGTGTATCTATTCATACACGAAATATTTTAAGAGATAGACCTACAGCTGGTACAGAACCTATAGACACGAAAAAAAAATTTTATCTAACTATATTATTTAAAAAATTAAATAATTAAATATTACTTGACACAATAAATACTGGCTCCTTATTATTTTTAACATCCATTACGCTAGTTTCTACGTACTATTTACTGTCATCGAAGCGGGCGGCGAAATTTTGGCGCGCGGCTTTTATTAATGATCAAAGAGTAGAAGCGAGCGCAGAGCGCGCCAGGCGCGCGGGCGCCTCCCTTCCCTCCCTGCCCGCACCTCCCAGTCCCACATAAAGGCTCCTACATACTGGCGCGACTTGTCGCGCGACGCGACGCGACACAATGACACCGCGTGTAGCGCTACAAGCGGTGCCTTTGTGTCGCGACAAGTCGCGCCAGTATGTAGGAGCCTTAATCCGCGAGTCGTACCGCACGCAATAGTGTTCTGTGCACCGCACGCGCCACAGTTAACACGCGTCGGGCTTCGGGCAAGAAACAACAATGCCTAACTACAGGTATACCAACCAGGAGTACCAGAACATGACCGTTTGGCGCCTTCTGCGGAGTGAGGGGAAGCACCCGTTCCACTTCACGAGGGTGCAAGAATTAAAGCTGATGGACTTAACTTCACGCGTGGAATTTTGCCGTTGGTTACTTCGAGACCCGACGCGGCGCATGCTGTGGACGGACGAGTCCACCTTTACGCGTGTTGGGTTGTACATCCACAACGCGCAATGTTGGGCATCAGAAAATCCACGTGTTGTTAGGCCGGATCATTGTTAATGTGTGGGCTGGATTAATAGGCGATAGACTGTTGGGACCTGTGTTCCTGGATCGGCTTAATTGTGAACGCTTTTGCAGTGATGGCTAGTGATAGACACATTATTAAAAGTGCAAGGACACATAATAAAACGTGCAGCCGTCTGCGTCCAACAACAGGGCGAATTTGTACAACAATTAGTGTAAATAATAACTACGTAGGTATTAGATATGTATATTTTAAATTATTGTAAATAAGTTAATTTTAATTTTTAAACACGCCAAATTATTGGTACAGTAATTCGTAAAAGGCACCTGCGTACCTTATTTAGTGGGATAACTGAATTTCATTTAGAATCGACATGTTTCCAACTAACTACATACGTCGACAAACGACAATAATAATAAAGTAGAGTAATAAGTATTATTCATCATTTATTATTGATAGCGTTACCTAATTGTAAGTAGGTACCTACCTAAACAAATTATTATATCAATAATTTGCCAGTCCAAAGCCTGATATGAAGTGTGATGGGGAATTAGAATCAATAGATAATAGATCAATATAACAATATTTATCCCGTTTATCACTCGACCACTGCGAGGCGAGAAACAGCGTGTACGCAAAAGTAGGTATGGTCCACGTCGGCCGATCTATGGTACGATTTTTGATCAAATAAATCTACGCCACGCACTTAGATCTCTTAATGTTCACGTCTGTACCAGGTGGGAGGTAGGCAACTAACAATCAGCTGACGGATACAACTCGACGCACTCGTAACGTCACAGAGGTCATTAGCTTATGCCAATTCGAGTTGCACCTATCAGCTGTTTATTAGTATTTACCTAGTTGACCGATGTGTAGGTACTGTACATTAGGATTAAAATTTGTTTTAATTACCTAGGTTCCTCTTCGTAAAACTTTAAGGAGGGAATTTAATAATGTAGGTTTAGGTTTTGTATTTAAAATTCACATTTATTATTTTTGTAAGCGATGGTAAGCTATTAAAATAAGACTAGATCGAGTTATGAAGTCTACCTACGTTGGTTTAATTTTAATATCACCACGCCTGCGTTCCCTGTAGAGATAGGCAGAGGTGTATTTTCATACGTCTGCTACAGTTCACCAGTGATATTGTTAGGTCCCATGTAAAAGGTGACGGCAGGTGTTTGCGTTCGGCAGCACAAAGACTGTGGAATGCGGTAACTGTCAGGACGCGAAATAACTACTGCTTGCGCGGTCGCGCGGAGACATGCATGCGAACACAACCTCACCAACACGCTGCTCGGCACAGAACAAGGAACATATTTACTCTAGGGAGAAGAATGACAACTACGAACAAATAAAATGGTACGGTTTTTGGCGCCTCCTGGTGGATGCCCCCGAAAACTCGCGAAAGCGGGATATTCAAAATCGCATTTCTTTGAGATACTTAATATAAGCCTGTCCACGAAAGCAGAACTGGGAAACTGTAACCGAAGTTAAATTATTGTGCAATTGCACAGGTTACAATTTTCCAGTTCCGCTTTGGTGGTCAAGTAGCCTTACTGATGAAATTAACATAAAAAGGTAAATACAAGAAAATTTATTCTTGCTTGTAGAAAACTTTGAACAACAAAATCATAAGTTAGTGGTTGATTTTTGAAAGTCAAAGACTACTCAACGTCGTTAATGGTGAGGATAACACTTAACGTTGCAAAAAGAGAATTCACAAGAAATAACATCTAAAGTAATAGGAGAAAATGTATTCTTGCTTGTAGAAAACTTTGAACAACAAAATCATAAGTTAGTGGTTGATTTGTAAAAGTCAAAGACTACTAAACATCGTTAATGGTGAGGATAACACTTAACGTTGCAAAAAGAGAATTCACAAGAAATAACATCTAAAGTAAATAATTACGTTCATATATTATCATGCGCTCACGCCGGCAGACATTTTTCTTGTGAACTGGGGCTGCCAGGTGTATTTAACAAAATCTTACCCACTAAGTTTTATTAAATTAATTTTAGAAAATAAGTAGCCTCCGCGCTCTGCCCGATGCGTTGCAGTAAATTAAATTAATTATTTATTTCTGTATTGGCTTGATTGGATAACTTTTTTGTCTATTTATAAGTACAAACTTAGGCTATACGAGCGTATATCTATTATATTATACGTACATTATATTTTTATTTATCCAATTTTAATAATATTAACATTGATTACATAAAACGAAATAATAAATCGGCTAACTTGTTGGTTAACAAAAATGTTGATAAAACTACCAAATGGTAGCTTTTTAACATTTATGAACCTTTTTAGTTTATGTTATGTTGCCATCCTTGAAATCGTCATTATTGAAGACCGAAGTTTTTAGGTCTCACATAATAGAGGAGAACATGGCAACATAGGTCTAGCCCCCGTAGGCATTCCTAAGTTTACCCAATGAGACGACCCCGCCTGGCACAGAATAGCCGAGAGTCCGAGACCGGCCGAGAAGCCTCGCTCGAAGCGGTGCGGGCGCCGCGCGCCACGCGCCTCCCTCGCCGCGTCGGGCGGGTCATTCATAGGTAAAGGTTTTATGCAAAATGTCTCGAGCAGTTTTAAAATTATATTAATTACGTAAAATAAAAAACATTTAGATAATTTTTTTTTTTTTCGTGTCTATAGGTTCTGTACCAGCTATAGGTCTATCTCTTAAAGTATTTCATGTATGAATAGATACACCTTATATATACTACTGCCATGATTTTTTTCTTATATCCATAAACAACTTCTTCTTCCCAGCTAAAGCACTAGGAAGTGGTGAAGGGCGGGTGTTTTTGGGGGACTTATGTAATTTTGACGTTCGAAAAGTGCTGATTCTCAGCCTAGTTTGAATAAATGACTCTAACAAAAAATAGCACTTTAAAGCATAATATTAATCAAACGGATTCTTGAATCGAAAAATGATGTTCACAGACCCGCAATTTATTTCGACGGCCTATCCAACGATACCCCACAATGTCTATGATGACCCTAAAAAAACTTGTTTTTCTAGATTTTATTTTACCTCTTTCTCGACGTGATTAATACAAAATTACAAATTACAGCTTGCTAGTACTAAGCGTCTCTGAGCTACAGCGGGGACGGACAGAAAGACAGACAGACGGACATGGCGAAACTATAAAAGTTCCTTATTTACTACGGAACCCTAAAAACCCGACTACTAAAAAATCACGTTCAAAAATGTCTGATCAAGAAAATATTTTCATCTGATTTTTTTATCACCAAACTATTCAATATTTATCGTCTATTAAATAAGCAGCTTACATGTTACTCAAAAAATGCAATTACGAAGCCTGTATACATTGGTAGAACGTAAAAAACCGCACCATACAACGGATTGTGCGGTAAAATAGGTACTCTCACCTAAGAACCTGTTTTACCGCATACTCCGTTATATAGCGCCGTGCGTATCCTTTACGGTTTTTTTTTTATTTCCATAAAAAATATATAAATTCCACCATGGAGTTTCACATTACGAGCACAAATAAGCTGAATGATCGAATCTCCTTAGAAGCACTTTCGCTCAATACAATGGTCTCACTTTAATACTAAAGAGAATATAAGACGAAAGATGTAGTTCTAATTTTCACCCTGCTCACCTGGCACCATATTTGTTATTAAAAACGCCAAAGATTGTTGCTCTTTTCAGACTGATGTTTATAAACAAAATAATAATATGAGTTCAAGCGAGGAATCCGATATTAATATGGAATCCACTCCACCTGGTATCTTGAATGAAGCGCAAATTGCAGAAAATGGTCTCTTGCCGCCAAAATCAATAATTGTTCAAATACTATTACGTGTTGACAACAATTAAAATGGGCAATGAAACGAGGTTTTTCATTAGACTAGTTTTAATAGCAAATAAGAAATTATACAGATAGGCTCTTGGAAATTAATAGTATTTGTACAATTATTGATTTTGAATTACGAGTTTGTACTCGTCACGAGTTTGTAGTAGTCGCGATGGTAAGCCCTCTTAGTCGCGGTCTTACATTCGTCTATTCGTTTGTAAAAACTAACTTACCGCACTAGTATCATAAATCCATCCGGATCCGTCGAAATTGATGAACTTAGCTTCGTGTAATGAAACATTGCAAGTTTGCAACTGAGTAAAACAGTTAACAAAATTAAACACTTCGAATTAATTGACAGCAGAACTGCTATTCCAACATAGCTTCTAACTTGGTACTTTCTACTGCTCCCAAATATAATCACACTGCAAGTCTAACCCGCGTACTCCCAAACTTTATGTAAACGCATTGATGAAGTGCTAACATAACTTCGGCCACCATATACGTAGGTACATTAACGAAAGCACTGGCTTTGATACTAAACTAACGCAACAGCGATGAATCAGTAACGACTGAGGTACTGACCACAAAAGGTTTGATGACGTCATGTAATACTATACACAAACGTGAAATCCTCAGGTGCATATTCGGTGAAGTGCTGGAAAACGAGCAATGGCGAACATCGTACAACCATGAGCTAAAACGACCCTAATGTTATTAAAACCATTAAAATAGTCTTCGATGGCCAGGATCGCAAGTCGCAAGAATGGACGAGTCCAGAGCACCCAGACGTTTACCGCAAACCGCAGATGGCCGGAAAAGTCGAGGGCTACCCAAGCTCAGATGGTTATATGGTGTCGATCAAGATTTAAGAACTGTTGGAGAGAAAAAGCCCGTAATAGGTCACGTTGGAGTAATTACTTGGCCAGGCTGAGGGCCACCCGCAGCTTTAAAGGCTTAGATTAATCATTACTAAGCACACGTAAGATTAATGAAGCTACTGAAGGAGCAATGATAATGTTTGCATAACCGTTAACACTGGCTGTTTACCACTCTTCACCCTTATGCCATTAGTAATCAAGTTGAAAATTGGAAAACCTTCATGTCTAATTTGCAAGTCATCATCATCATCATCATCATTTTAGCCGAAAGATGTCCACTTCTAGACAGGCCTCCCCCAAGCACCGCCACTTCAACCAGTTCTATGCTTCGCGCATCCAGCGGATTCCTGAGGTCTTCACAAGGTCATCGGCTCACCTTGTGGAAGGCCTACCAACGCTACGTCTTCCAGTGCGCGGGCGCTACTCCAGAACCTTTCAGCCCATCGGCCATCAAGCCAAGTACTGGCAGCAAATAAGTTCCCGAAGGTACAACGCAAACTTTTATCACATAAAAGAACATTTTGAAATCAGACTACGATTTATTTATTTTTATTAAAAGATATCTTACTTACCTATATGTAGGTCACGTATGAGCTCGTTTCTACCTTGTCCCCGTGGTATCGTAAGAGAAAAACTAACTTAAAATGTGGTTTTATGAGGACTGTGAGCTCAAGTTATATTCTTGGATACAATCTCTTAAAACTTTTTGTACACCCACTGTAGGCAATAGATAGGTACTTTTAAAATTTGAACTTAAACTTGTTAGGTATAACAAAAAGATAAAATTGGAAATCTTCGAAAAACTACTAATCCGATTTCGAAAATTCTTTTACTAATGGGAAGCTGCAATACTGCCGATATATATTTTTATGTTAAAACAAGAAAATACACGTGGACGAAGTCGCGGGCTATAATACTCGTATAAAAAACCTATAAAAGTGTAGACAGGATTAATCAGAGGGTAAATTTTTCGATCTAACTGTTCAAAATCTTGTTTTGAACTATTCTCAATATCTTTCTATGTTAAAAATGAAAGTAAACGTACCAATCCACAACACACAAAAAAGGTCATGTTAGCCTAATTGCTGCCAAATTGCTTAGGTTTGCCCAATTAATACTATTTAGATTTTTTTTTGTAATGTATCTGGTATCAGACATTTTGATTTACTGGTTAGTATGCCTGCAAACTTTACTCTTTTGCTGTACCTATGTGAAGTCAGGTTCAAAATTGACTACAAACCTAAATTGCCCGTATATTCAATTCACAATTGTCATTCTTTGACAGCTGTAGTACAAAATGCCTAAAACACGGCAAATTGACGTAGGTTGTTATTTACTCAACAATTAATACCCGTGACTGTACACACACCATGTTACTGTCTATAATAACTTCTGAAAACGACATTTTAATAGCTCTTACGAGGAATGCTCATACCCAGTGACATGGTATCAGTATCAGCATAATTACCCCGGAAAACCGAAACAAACTCGGTACATTAAACGAAACACGACGTGAATATGAAAGCCTTATCATATCAGGGGAAGTTTGAGCGCGCCGCGGGCGTTTACAAGTTGGGGGCGAGTTGGATCTCATACTGACACAGTTTCTATTCTAACTGTTAGATAGCAGTACCCCTAACACGAGTTAATGGATATACGTACAACGAGAAACTGTGGCCTAATTGCGCAACACACTCCTATGCATTAGGACATACATACATACATAAATGCATAAACTCACGCCTTCTTTCCATGGGGGTACGCAGAAACTACAGAACGACGAGAAAGGAATAAGTAAGGAGCGTTGCAGGTTTATGCTCCTTTTGCTTCGTTTACGTTCAAACATCTGCAGGCTTAGCATGACACTCTCTTTTTCTTCGAAGAATAGACAAACATACAAAGTGACATTTTGTTTCTCAGATTTTGACATCTCACCGTGGAAATCCTTCTACAATCTGTCATCTTGTCTTTCGTTTCTACCGATCTTTATCTAGGTCCTTTTTTATGTAGAAAGATTTCTACGGTGGGATGTCAAAAAAGGAGAAACGAAATGTCACTTTGTATGGAAAGAGCCGTGTCTATCCTTCGAAGAAATAGACAGTGTCATGCTAAGCCTGCTGGTCATACACGCACGCTGGTTGCGAGCACTAGGCAAAGGTTAGGCCTTTTTTGAAGAACATCACCAATAAGGTATCACAACAGCTCGACCCGGACAACTCGACCCCGGGACAATTCAACCCCAGGACCACTTGACCCGGATAAATTGACCCCAACAATGCGACCCCGACAATTCGACCCCGCCAACTCGACCCCGGCAACTCGATCCCGACTACTCGATCACGACAACTTGACCACGACCTTAGCCATAACAAGTTGATCTCGACAACTTAACTGATACCAAAGCTTAAAAATAAAAGAATAAACACTTTCACACTCGTCACCACTCACTTGTCAAACATAAAATGACAAATCTGTGTAATCGGATGGAATTGATCATTGTAACAAAGCTAGGGCACCCCGACCAAATGGGTTAGGTTAGAACTGCGAAGAGAACTTAGAAGCATATATATAAAAGTTACTGCGGAATCCTAAATATTATAAGCGAACCGTTTCTCCTCGTGGTCTCATCCTACATAGAAACTGAAGGCGGTATGTTAATATTAGTAGGGTTCAAATAACCATTGTTCCCATTCCCATGTCAGGGTCGAGTTGTCCGGGTCGAATTACCGTGGGGTTGAATTATTGTGGGGTCCAGTTGCCTCGGGGTCGAGTTGTCGTAGAATCATAAGGTCACTATAATTATGTTCTAGTACCCCTCCCGGCGTTTCAAGTCACATCTGCCTTACAAATACGTTTTATTAGTCGCCTTTCATTCATCCTCTCTACATGACCAAACCGTAAGTAAACATTTGGACAATTCAACAATACTCATTGCGGTATTTTTGCAGTCGAGCCGAAGAATTATTGAAACATATGAATCTGTAATGGTTCACAGATCTCCTTCAAAATGAAGGGGATTGTGACATAGTTACGCAATTGGAGTGCTGGATTCTCGACAGCCAGTTTTCGTAAGACTGTATTATACGTCAAAAAATCGGTACAGTTCTTTGACTAAACAATTGCAGCATCAAAGTCGATCGCAGCACGATAACGATGACTTTACTATTTTGCCACATGTTTATGTGTTGAAAGTTTGTAAATTAGAATACGTGTTTTTACTCAATTTTGTTTTCGACCTTGCAGTTCCAACATTTATGTACCACAAAGTTCAAAGTTCGACGGCTCGTCACTCTGCGCTGGCGTCTCAACGTGACGCTGACAGAATAGTTGACAACGGCTCAATCGCCAAGAAAAAAAAAATCGTAGAGTTCAAAAAGTAGTGGTGCTGACTCCTAAGTCACAGGTATTCCTAGTTTAGGAGTCAGGGTTTCAACATTTGTTCGCCTTTAACTATTGTGATGTTTAGCTAGGTATTAAGCATATTCTCAGGACTTGTATCAATAAAGTATTATTATTATTAAAGAAAGAAAGAAAAAAGGAAATACATTTATTTAGCACAGACTAAAAGGCACACAGCATACTACACAGCAGACAAAAAAACACAAAGTGCGGCTGCGCCAAAAAGGTCCAGTTCAGCAAAAATGCCAGATTACTAGTGCCTGACGCTGGTTATCAACTGGACCGGACTGGACTGTAATGAGTTAAATATTAACAAGGGGTTCAGTTTTCAGTACCAAACACAACATAACACGACGCCTTTATTCCCCGAAGGGATAGGCAAAGATGTACCTATAGTACACCAACATTTTGCCAGTTATGTTTAAGTCCCATGTAACAGGGGGCGAGCCTATTGCCACTAACCGAGAACAAAAAAAGACTCCGGGCGGCTACTTCCAGATAGAAAAACCCACTGCCGGGGTCGCGGGAAAGTCTGAAAGGGATACCGTGGCCCTGGCAACACACAGGCAACGGAAGGAACACAGGCAGGTTTAAGTCAGTAAGAGTCTGACACGCCCCCCCCAGAGCGGGAGAAGTTATTTGACAATTTACCACCCAAAAAAAATGGACCTCATTCTCAGCAGTAGCGCTTGAGAAAACTAGACCAACGAGGCACTTTAAGTACCATACTGTTTTAATATTACAGGTGTATACCTGTGTTATACTAGAAAGAATTAAGAATTGGGAAAGTTTTTAGCTGGCAGTGCAACAGCTTTTAAGACGGCTTTTGGCCTTGCTAGTCTATACTATAATTACCTATAATATAACTCTTAAATCTAAATTAAAGATGAGCAAACTGGTAGAGCTTATTTTGCTCGTCTTTAATTTACATTTAAGAGTTACATTTTATTCGGTTGAATGTTAAAAAAATAAATATAATTACAATCATTCATTAGATAATTTATTTACATAACCAAATTACAAGATGATTATTAACATTAACTAAATTAAAACGGCCCTCGGGGCATTGTACCGAGGATGCTGGCAGCATTTCTCGCTGAATTGCAATGCTGATGCGTTACGCGAGAAAGCCGCCAGCTTTTCGGTCACCAGTTACATCAACTAGTTAATGTAGCGTTTCAATTACAATCTAGTTGTTATTTCCAAAAATCTAATTTTGTTAATGGGTTAATAAGCCCCTTCGCTCACGGTAAAAGCTAGTAAAATAAAGCTAGGTTTAAAAATGTAGCATTAAAAATTCTAGCAAAATCTCGTGAATAGCCGTGGTATTAGATGCTGGTGTAAAAGGATACTTCGTCTTCAAAATAGACGCGTTACTTAAAATCCTCTTTGGTATACGGTTAGGATTTTATTTTTATTTTGCTCGTAAATGTATTTCCTTCATTAGGCATACGTAGTAGGGTAGGTATACCTTCAAAATGTACGTTTTTCAGCTGAATCTTTACTTGGTCCAAATTTTTAGCTTATGCAGAGCACAATCAGCCTATAATGTTCCCACTGCTAGGACATAGGCCATCTCTCCTCGAGAGGGAGTGGGCTGTTAATCTACTACGCGGGCCCATTACGGATTGGTCACGTGTCTTCGATTTTTTTGTCTCACGATGTTTTCCTTCATCGTTTTGAGAGCAGTGGTGAAGAAATGATTTACAGTCGTAAGTCGGGGCCGTTACCACTGTTCTCTTAATAATTAACAAATTGTTATTAGGTTCTTATAATTTTCAGTCTATTAAAGACTATTCTTTTGTACGGACACTTGTCTTATAATTAGCTGATCCCCAGTTTCACAGGGAGTCCTCGCGCATAGCAATTAAATTCAATTCACTGTTAGCCTTTAGCAACTTAAAAAAACCAGATCTTCAGAATGTGTTTTGATCAGTTTTCGGGTCGGTCACCAATCTACCTGATACCGTCCCTTCATTCCATTTTATGATTCCCAGGGGATCGAATAGACCTTGGGGCAAATTCTTTTGGTCACTTCAGTGTCCCACATATTCTTTCAAACCATGTCACAAGCAAGTACCTATAAAAAGAAAATTAGAATAAATAATGAGTAGATTAATCTAAAAGTACAGAATATACAAATTCATCATCTGCCTAGCCTTTTTCCCAACTACGTCGGGGTCAGCTTCTAGTCTTACCGGATGCAGCTGAATACCAGTATTTTATATGGAGCGACTGCCTATCTGACCTCCACAACCCAGTTACTGGATAATACGCTACCCCTTGGTAAGACTGGTTGTCAGACTTTCGGGCTTCTGACGACCCGTAACGACTGTCAAAGATCCACGAATAACAGCCGGGACCAATGGCTTAATGTACTTTCCGAGGCACGGAGTCTTGGTATGTAAAGATGATCACCCATCTACGGACCAACCGCGGCAAGCGTAGCTTAACCAGATCGATTGACCCGTGCGGCTGTTATTGTTTAGCCGAAAGCCTCTCTCAACATGAATAATTAAGAACATGCCTTGTTCTTCAATAAACTAAGGTATTCATAGTCTTGTGTCGTGATGGCCCCATGGTTAAGGTCTCGCCTCTCATGCCCACGGTTGTGGGTTCAAATCCAGGCAAGCACCAATGTGACTTTTTCAATTCATATGTCGGTACTTACTGAGTTTATCTTGGACGTCGGTGCTATTGGTTGTAGAGGTCAGATATGCATGTGCTTCATGAAAAATATATGTATATTCAGCTGCTACCGGTAAGACTGGATGTTGACTCAAACATATGTAGATTAACATTATTATAAATATAAAATAATAACTAACTACTTGTTAATATAGTATGGATAGAATATCAAAAAAATAAAAAACAATATCACCTTGAGAAATGTATTTTAACAACTTTCGATACTGCCATCTTTTCTTTTTGTAAAGAGCTTTTTTGTTCGTCTATGGTCTAAAGCTTATTTCTGAGACTTCCAGTGAAATATGTCATCTGACATTCTATTCCATTTTTGACAAGCATAATAATAATGATATAGGTTGGGTGGCATTTAGAATAACGTGTTTATAACGTGTTTATAAAATATACAAATTAGTTTTTACCTAGGTACGTTTTATTGTTATTTACCTACGTTGGTATACCTACATGACTTTATATTTTATTAAGACTCCCGCAGACAGGCGCGACGCGACACTGTGACGCAAAAGCGCGAAGCGACACCAGTATTCATATAAACACTAGACACAATTTGAGTGAAAACATCATGGAAAGTGTCGCGCTGCCTATCGCACCCGCAATTTCACGCTAGTCTACACGAGCCTTGAGTCGCGCTGCCTGACGCGGCCACACTATCGCGCTTATGTGAAAGGTGTTGCGTGACGATAATATTGCAGAATCGCCTTGCGACACGTCGCGTGACAAGTGACGCCAGTCTACACGAGCCTTTGTTCCTCGAAGTTGAGACATTTATGATAATGGTATTTATTGGGTATTCCTTTTCTATCTTGGTCGTAATATTTATACAAAGCGTAGACACGTTTACCCTTAGGTATAACATCTTCCAACAATACATACATAGATGATATTTTACAATTAATTTAGAACAACTACTTGAGTGCCTTATATTATATAAGTAACAGTCGGCAATTATAGTACTTTTAGGTACTTATCCGAAATTCATACAAAAAAAAACGAGTGAGCCTTACTGCAGTCGCATATTATGACGTGTAACATCTGACGTCTCACCTTGGTAACTTGGCAACTGAGCAGCAACAGAAATTAACCTCAAAATTTAAAAAGCTAAATTCTGAAATATTTATTCGAATAATTATTAATTACTAGTGGTCGCTCACGAGTAGAAATTAGACCCTCTCCACTTACAATATATATAGTACCTACTTACTAATTCCATGCTTAAGCTGTCGCTTCCTGTCTACACACTGCCGTCCCTTTTCACAAAATCACTCCCGCAGAAAGTGAGAGGAAAAATGTAACACATCAAAAATTAATCTAGGCTCCAGTAAGCTTTCGAAAACATCCAAGAGTGTTCCTTGTTAAAACTACTTTTCTTAAGACGCTGACAACCCCTAAACCTGGGTTATTATCAGATTGCATAGAAAAGAAAGAGAAGCGCGATGACACAACGCTTGTAATTTATTGCAAAATATGAAACAATCATCGATTTACTCAAAATTAGTTGAGTAATCGTAAATAAAAAAACAACCAAGTTCTGCATTTAAATAAAACGTTCTTGTTATTAATTAAATACGTAACGTATGTTGATATTTAATGCACATATTTTGGATTAGAACTCAAGGTGAGAGGTTAGTTTAACGTTAGTTTGTATCGAGATTTTTTTTTAAAACGTGTTTTGATAACAACCAAGTTCTGGGAAATATGTCCAAAATAAACATATATTTTTTCAGCTACCACAAACTATACAGATTTGGCATTTTTTTTTCTTAAGAGAAGCCTATTTTGGTCAATTAGATCTTGTCAGCGCCTTAACAAGGAATTTCGAAAATAAGAAAGTAATGCCCATACAACCTGAGCCCATGGATCCGTACTGAAAGATGATGTTATCATCTATCATCATATCGTATACATCTTCTATACAGATTTATAAAATCGGAGTGTCTGTTTGTAATATTAAAATAACCGCTTTTTACTAAATGCATATGAAGGTATACACTGTACTTATTACAAAAAACAATATTTAATATTTTTGTCTGTCTGTCTGTCTGTTTGTTCCGACTAATCTCCGAAACGGCTGAACCGATTTTGACAGGACTTTCACTGGCATATAACTGATGTTGTAGGAGTAAAAGCCTCGCGGGCGAAGCCGCGGACAGCAGCTAGTATTCTATAAATACATAAAACCAAAATTATTTAATTATGTACCACTTCACAGGTACTTACAGGACATTTTAGGCCATTTAGATATAAAAACAGTAAACAAGTGTGGGTTGAACCACTAACAATGAAGGATTCCGTAGTTGGGAATGTTGGGATGAATTTATCCCAAAAACAAACTTAATATTGTACTTGAAAAACATGTTCTCCCATACATCGATATACGTCACGGTCCATTCTACAACTGCAAATTTAAATTGGTCGACTATTACTCATTAAGTTGTAAAGCCTACTTAGCAGTGATGGTTTTCCTTTTAATTTAATTATATGTACTACTGCCATGAATTGTTTCACATCTCCACAAACAACCATTTAGCTGACACTGGACTCTAACAAAAATTAGCACTTCAAAGCTTAATATTTCGCAAAGGGTCCTTTAATCGAAAAATGGCGTTCACAGACCCGCAACATTTTTGAACGGCCTATCCAACGATATCCCGCACCATGGGATAGACGAGAAAAAAAAATATTTTTTCAAATATTTGTTATACCACTTTGTCTGCATGATTAATTTATATACTTATGCCAAATTACAGCTTTCTAGTACTAAGCATCTCCGAGCAACAGCGGAGACAGACAGTCAGACGGACATGGCGAAACTATAAGGGTCCTTGTTTACTACGGAACCCTACAAATATAGAGCTTAAACAATTAACGTAGACTAATCTGTATCTTTTTAAGCGTTTTTTACCGTATTCCTAACAAACAATACACACAACTTAACTAACATATTTGTCAAAGATCTTACATTACGTAAAATGTTTTTTAAGGAGCAAATTAAACAATAAAAACTCCTCTCAACCTCTAAACTTATCTTAGGGAGACGTAAGAATAACACTGAACTGTATTCCTTTTGTTTGTTAGCCAGTATTTTTGTGTAGCATCGATAACATTGTGAAAACCCCCCTTTGTCCCGAAGGGTTTACGAAGATATGATGACAACAAAGTTCAATAAAATATAATCTATTTTTGCGGGCGTTCAGTCGACATGTTTTCTTTCGAATTCATGGCCACTTTTACGGCGCGGTATCGTAAAATAAATGGTTTTATAGAGCAATATCGAGGCAATGATAGTTGTCACAACAGCCTATTAAAGTTCCAGGCGATTTTATAGAGAACAAATTAATTAAGGTTGTTCTTTCTGAACTGTAATGGTTAGGAGCTTGCCTTTTAAAGTAAAAAGATATTATTATCGCAGTTAAGGCGCTGACAAGACCCAATTGACCAAAATAGGCTTCTCTTAATAAAAAAAAATGCCTAATCTGTATAGTTTGTGGTAGCGGAAAAAATATATGTTAATTTTGAACATATTTTCCACAACTTGATTGTTACCAAAATACGTTTTGAAAAAAAATCTCGGTACAAACTAACGTTAAACTAACCTCTTACCTTGAGTTCTAATCCAAAATATCTGCATTAAAATATCAACATACGTTACGTATTTAATTAATAACAAGAACGTCTTATTTGAATGCAGAACTTGGTTGTTTTTTATTTTCGATTACTCAACTCAATTTTTAGTAAATAGATAATTGCTTCATATTTTGCAATAAATTACAAGCGTTGTGTCATCACGCTTCTCTTTCTTTTCTATGCAATCTAACAGTGACCGCGGTTTAGGTGTTGTCAGCGTCTTAAATCTTTTATCTTTTTCATATGAACGTACCTAAATCAAAATGATTCTGTTACGAACAAAACCGCGTGCATACCCTCATGCCATTAAAAGCACCAGCCAAGACGCTTTTGTTCATTCCTTTTGTTAAACTAATTAAAATTTACAAAACTTATTTAATTAGCACAGCTACGCTGGGATTAGACTTCTAGCTTGAACAACTAATCAAAGATTTATCTCGCCGCGAGGATGCACCTAACTCGACTTAATATTCAAAACATTTACGTATCAAAGCGTTCGGGAAGGTGTAAAAGCAAACTTGATAAGTAGAAGGAACAACTCCCGCTATCATAACATAATAATATTTCCCGATAAACTTCTTACCGTGAAGCATTATACCTATGTTGAGGTTGTTTAAGAAACTTGTTTCTATACACCACTCAATCCCAGATTTAGATTACGCAACGCAACCAAAGCGTAGGTACTGACATGTGAAATTGACTGACAAATCCTCTACGAAATTGAAATTCCTGACAAGAATACGTTTTTGGGGACACTCGGATCTCTTACCCCTTTCTTTGTTATGTAAATATCTGTGTCTGGTGAAAGTTTGCCAACAAATATTCCCTCAGTCCCGATCCATTAGAAAATGAAAGAACATTTGCTAGAAGCGAAACAAGAGCTCAGGAGCGACGCCCGGCGCCGCTCCACTGATGATATAAGAGGTACACCCCAAAGTTCTTTGTTTGGACAACACAGGTTAATATTAGTTTAGGACTAATGATTCATTTGCCGCGGCTTGAATTACTTGTGCTACTGTTCAATTTAGCATTCAATTTCCCTAGCCTTCAGAGAAAACAACAGTTCGAGATTAAACATGAAATAGCTCTAGGTTCAGTCGGCTTACCCAGTCTATTAACTAATTACTGATAGGGACGAAAGTTACTTTGAAGATTATTTCAGGTTGATTGTCTAAATTTTATTTAACTCGTTTGAAGTCCTGTTCAAAACTTGCGGTCGGACACCCACGTTGAGGTCTCGATTAAAATCCGTATTTAGGTAGTTTTATTTAGTTGAATAGTGTCTGGCGATGTAATTGACGACATTAACTAATTAAAGTCTATTTGATGAAGTCATCGCACCTAAAGTACTTATTTACGGTGAAGTAGTAGGTAGAATGTTGTACATATTACATACTTGGAGGTTGTCTCAAAAGGCTCATTAATGCCTAACCCAAAACTCGGGACATAGAAACATGAAATACGAGGAGTGTGTACTGTTGTACCCTTCACTACGGAGTCAGGGGAATTGTTTAATAGGTATCATACATTTTCGGGTCATAGAACTGTAACACATACGTAACTATGTACTCAAAGAAATAGCACCTGTTTCAATACTATAGTAGGTATTAATTAAAACTTTTGAGTAAAAAACTTTTAAATTAACGACGTGGAAGTTGGAGATGATGACATTTTTTCTTTTACTACAAAAATAACCGGCCAAGTGCATGTCGGATTACGCACAATGAAGTATCCCAAAAACAAACTTAACATTTTAGTTGAAAAGCATGTTCCCCCATACAATCCAACCGCAAATATAAGTTTTTACGCCCAATATTGAAATATTTACCATGTTATTGTAACACCATAGACTTTTTATAGGTTTTCCTGTAATCTATAAGTAAATAACTATTTCTTGTATTTTTTTTTTTATTTTACGGACAGCAGTTTCGGAGATAAGGGTTGGAATGGTATATTTCATCTATTTTCTTAATTAACTTTAAAACTATTTATTTTAAATTAAAGAAAAAATGAGACCCTCGTAATAAGTCCTTTTATTTGATGTGCCACACGGTATACTTCGCAAACATTTATTTTTAATTTTCTAATTTGCCCCCCAAAAAGGACCCTCATATTAAAAATCCATTTATTTACGTTACACGTCCGTGTTTTGGTCACAGAAATTCATATGTGTACCAAACAACTTAATCAGTCCAGTAGATTCGGAGCAAATCGACTGTGACAGACGGACAGACCGACACACGACAGATCCTATAAGGGTTCCGTTTTTTCCTTTTGAGGTACGGCACCCTAAAAATCTGGACATCTAAAATGTAATGTAAAAAAAAAATATTGTAGTAAGAGCGTAGGTACTAAGCTTACCACGGGTAGGTTTAAAAACATTTCCACTTGATCCTCTGTAGCGTGATAAAATAAACTCTATCCTCTTACGAGGGTCTTAAGGTTTGTTACAATAATAGTTTCGTTTAGAATGCTTCAGGAGGTTTAAACCAGCAACCAGATGTTCAGTAAAATGTTTAGGTTTTGCCAACCTCTTATGTAATCAGTGGGTGGCGTTTATTTGTATTGTTATACATACATATATTCAGTAATAATCCAGAGGGCCTAGCAATTGGTTTCAAAGCGGCTCGTATTTCTAAAATGACTTTCAACGGGAGTGACATAAGCTTTTCGGCAGCTTAGTACGTTCCATACATATATTTGAATTTTCCATGACAATTATAGCTGATAGAGTGTAACTTATTGGGGCCCTCGGGTTTATTAACCGATGACCGTTGTTGTAGACGAGTTAAAACCGTGAATTGGCAAACGAAGATGGCCTAAGCTAGGTTGAGCGACGGCCTTCGCAGAGCGGCTGTTAGCAGCTGGATGAGAGTGGCTAGGGGTACAATTAAACGGCGTGCAGTAAACCACTCGTTGGTGACTTTGAGCTGGTCTAGCTTAGAACGAAGATTCAATAGAATTCGAGGCCCGCTTATACTGGTTCGTTACAACTGATGTGCGTCCTTCTGTCCAATTATTAGCTCAATAATTGCCTCTGTTCATGTCCAACACTGCTATAGGCTGACAGAAATGGTAAATGTATTTATTTATTTAATACTTTAAGCACACAAATGTACAGAAGCGGACTTAATGCCATAGGTATTTTCTACCAGTCAACCTTTGGATGATGCAGAGATAAACAGTGGTAGGTGCAATAGCGAGAATGGAGGAATAAATAAATATTAAAATATAAATATACACCTAATAAAAACTATAAATATAACAGTGGCTTTGTCACAAAATTACTCCTAGATAGTCACTTTCTTACAAGAATATCTTGGTATAAAAAGTCTTATACATATTTCATTTCTCACATAAAACAGCCTCAACTCCCAGCAGAAATATAACAGTATAGACATCATAAGTTTAGCAATATAACGCGAATGATATGAGTTGTTTAATTGTTTCCGAAACAACTATACAACCGACATTATACTCGAGCCAAACTCTGCTTACAGTTCACTGGCAACACTGGCTTTTATGGGCCTTTATATAGCTTTAATTGTACATATAACTATGTCTATTGTAACCTTTTTTGGGGGACTATCGTCATCTTTAGTCTGTACTGACCCACTGCTGGGTTTAAACATACTATTAGCAGTAGGCAACGTAATATTAGTCCTGGAATCTGGCAACACTTGTTTTTATGGACCTTTGTACAGCTTTAATTATACTTATAACTATGTCTATAGTAACCATTTCAGGTGTACTATCCTCGTCTTTAGCATGTACTGACGTTCTGCTACGTTAAAAACAATGTACCTACTTTAAGCAGTATTGTTTTCATTCTTAGAATGACTTCAAGTTTACAAATCCATTTTCTGGAGTTGTCGGTTGGTTTTCCCAGAAACTACACCGTCAAAGTTCTTCAAACCATTAGAGACAAAACATTTTATGATTTCTTCGTCTACTGCAAATGTAAGTAGTCCCGAGTATGTTCATTCAAGTGGAATACACAACAGCAATCACTAAATATTTGCCAAAACGTGCTACTTAGTGTTCAGTTTATTAATCCATTGTTGCTAAATAAATAGAATAGAATTTTCTTTATTATGTACACCATATTATAAAAATACAGATATAAATGTTGAAATTTTACAAGGGGTAACACAATGGGCGGCAATATTATCGCTAAAAGCGATCTTTTACAGACAACCTTTGGATGGATTAAAGGGAAAAGGACACATAACCACACATAAAACATACTACTACTACGGGATATTACTGCAGGTAGTCGGTGATGTACCATTAAAATGTACCATGTACCATGTACATGTACGAGGTGCATTCAATAAGTACCTAGCCTCATCGCCAGAGGGCGCTGTAGTTTCAAAAGAGTTTTACCACAGTGTAGCACATTCTTTTTTAATTCTTTTTTCAAATTTTCGTTCCAATCCCTTCATTTGTTTTAATTTGACAACTTATGGAAGCGAACGTGTCGATCGGTTTTACAAAAATGGAAAAATAGCAATATCGTTCGGTGATTCGATTCCTATTTTTGGAAGGGAAAACGCGCATCGAAATCAAAGAGCGCTTGGATGCTGTGTACGGTGACTCTTCTCCATCGATGGCCACCGTCAAGAATTGGTTCAACGAGTTTGCACGTGGCCGTACGTCGGTTTTTGATGAACCACGTCCAGGTGCACCGAAAACAGCTGCTACGGAGGAAAACATTAAAAAAATCCATGATTTCGTATTGGCAGATCGCCGATTGAAGGTTCGGGAGCTAGCTGAGACTGTAGGCATTTCAGAAGGAACAGTGCATCATATTCTTCACGAGGAACTCGGCATGAGAAAGCTGTCGGCGCGATGGGTGCCACGTTTACTCACACCAGAAAACAAGCGCAACCGTGAGACCACATCGGAGACGTGTTTGGCGCTGTTTAAGCGGAATCCCCGCTGGATTCCGCTTCGGTGCACCTGGACGTGGTTCATCAAAAACCGACGTACGGCCACGTGCAAACTCGTTGAACCAATTCTTGACGGTGGCCATCGATGGAGAAGAGTCACCGTACACAGCATCCAAGCGCTCTTTGATTTCGATGCGCGTTTTCCCTTCCAAAAATAGGAATCGAATCACCGAACGATATTGCTCTTTTTCAGTTTTTGCGTCGTTCGTCGATGAAACCTGGATCCACTGGTACACAC
The DNA here is from genome assembly GCA_905333075.3 of Atethmia centrago. Taxonomy (NCBI): domain Eukaryota; kingdom Metazoa; phylum Arthropoda; class Insecta; order Lepidoptera; family Noctuidae; genus Atethmia; species Atethmia centrago. Next base: position 19,976,746 of record HG995373.1, on the reverse strand, counting down.
CAGAGACCAAGGAGCAATCAAAACAATGGATCCAGACCGGGGAACGTGCTCCAAAGAAGGCGAAAACTGTAAAATCGGCCGGAAAAGTTATGGCCACCGTTTTCTGGGATTCACAAGGTGTGATCTACATCGATTACCTCGAGAAGGGTAAAACAATTACAGGGCTTTACTATGCCGATTTATTGGGCCGATTCGACGCCGAAATAAAGAAAAAACGACCCCATCTGGCGAAGAAAAAAGTGCTGTTTCACCACGACAACGCACCGGTTCACACGTCTGCCGTTGCCATGGCCAAATTGGTCGATTTACGCTACGAATTGTTGCCCCATCCACCGTATTCTCCAGATTTGGCCCCTTGTGACTTCTTTCTGTTTCCTAATCTGAAAAAATCACTCGCCGGGAATAGATATGGATCGAATGAGGAGGTCATCGCCGCCACGGAGGCCTATTTTGCAGAGTTTGACAAAAACTATTTTTCGGACGGGTTAAAAAAGTTGGAGCATCGCTGGGCTAAGTGTATCGAACTAAAAGGAGACTTTGTTGAAAAATAAATTGCCACTTTTCCAAAATTTTCGTTTACTTTTTGTAGGCTAAGTATTTATTGAATGACCCTCGTATATCATACATGTGTACAATTAAAATGTACCATGTACGAGTACCATGTACGAGTACCATTTATTTCTTTTTTTTATTGTAAACAAGAGGTTTTAAGCCGAATACCAGCGTTTAGCAACCCGCTAGGGACCTAAGCATAATGCAAACGCTTAAACCTTTTGCTTCCAGTATTATAGTTTGTGTGTATGTAGTACCACTAGTATACAGCTAGTACCACTAGTACTAGCTGTAAAGGCTCCTACATACTGGAGCGACTTGTCGCGCGACGCGACGCAACACAAAGACACCGCGTGTAGCGCTACAAGCGGTGCCTTTGTGTCGCGACGCGTCGCGCGACAAGTCGCGCCAGTATGTAGGAGCCTTAATACTGGAGACAGAAAACTTTATTCTACGAGTATTATATTCTAACACTATGTAACAGAATGTTCGATAATGGCCATATTGAACAGCGACCCTTAACAAGATCCCAATACAAGAACTTGATACATTCGGGTAATTACAAAACAGCACTATTAAGGAAAAGTATTATGACAATGAGACCTGTCATTTATAATAAAATACCTGATGGGTTTTTTTTTTTTTTGGGTGGGAAATCATCAAATTACTTCTCCCGCTCTAGGCGGAGCGGGAGGGTGTGTCAGACTCTTACTGACTAAAACCCACCCGTATTCCTTCCTGTTGCCTGTGTTGCCAGGGGCCTCGGTGACCCTTTAGTACCTTCCCACAACCCCGGCAGGCATCGGCCCTAGTGGACCCCTACATTTGTGCTGACGACAACTCTTTGAGGCGCGCGTGGAATCCAACTCGCCGTCGACCCGGGCCTGGTCCTTATCGGACGGTGAGCTAGCCATTGCTCACCGTCCGCAAGCACACGTCTACGGTGGCCGGAAATCCGCTCGGGATTCCCGACGCCCAGGGCGTCTCCTGCGGCGGCTAGGGGCGAGAGGACGCGAAATTTGCCTTTCCCTCAACCGTCCCGCCTCCTCCTTCGCGAGCATTACTGCTTCGCAGAAGGAGGTGACGGCTGCCCATGCCCTCTCGCTCCGTACCATTGCCTGAACCAGGGCTGGACGCGAGAGATCTCTGCCGCCGATCGCCTCCACGAGGACACGGTGGTGCTCTGCCCAAGCCGCGCAGACCTCCACCGTGTTCTCCGGGCGATCCACACAGTGGTGACACCCGGGCGTTTCCTCCCGCCTTATCCGACACAGGAACCTCCCGAAGCTGCCGTGTCCGGTGAGGACCTGCGTCAGACGGAAGGTGAGGACGCCGTGGCGCCTCTCTAGCCACTCCTCAAAGAGGGGACTTATCGCCGCAATCGTGGAATGCCCAGCACTGAGTTGCGCCAACCGTACTTTCCATGTCGCCATGAGATCCCGCCGGAGCTCCGTCCGCTGTGCTGCGATTTCTCGCGGCACCTCATGGTCTTAAGGATTGTTTTGTAAACATTTTTAAATATAAGGTAACTGCACTACTTTTAGGCAAGTGAAAGACTTTCTAAATGATATGAGTTTAAACAGATTGTGATGGTTATAATTAATTGTAAATTTGACCATGTAAGACTTATATAATTGACTATAATGTTATTACTATATGACTTCACTTTAATTTCTGTTTTGTTGACATTGTTTTGTTTGTATTAATATTTTAATTTATGTAATAATTTGCACGCCGTAAGGTAGACTGTAGCCGATCTCATTAATTTATGTACAATATCTTATACCTGTACCTGCATTCATAGCAAATAAAATTCTGATTCTGATTCTGAAGATAATCAGCCTGACTTAAAAGCATGCATTCCCAACGCTATATCGGGGTTCCGAAAATAGAGGTTGATTCCAACCCGACAACTGGTGCTACCCCATTCGCAATTCCCTCGTTTTCAGGAAGCCTAACGCTATACATAAAGAGTTTGGTATACATGCGAGAGATATACACGCCATTGTTTATGAACCAGCCAAGGAGGACGGTTGGAGCTCAATCCGCTATACAAACAAACATGTACCGTTCCGCTTAAGAGCACTTACACATGATATTGTTTATGGCAAAGTTTTGTAGCTCTCTCGCCTCGCGGAGATAAAATTAAATGTTGTTCCCTCTGCCAGTTTTTGTTTTCGTTATTGTCCTAAATATATTTTTCGGGAAGTGTATTCGCTTCTTTCTGTGTTAATCTGGATGTAAAATAAAAATTGGAGAGTACGGTTGGTACATTTTTTATATAATTACCTAATACATTTATCAATTCAACTTATTACAGACCCCTACTGGTAGGTATACGCCAATTTGAAAGAAATCCCGTCATTCGTTAATACTGAAAAATATATACCAATATTGGTTTCCGAGTACGACCTTCAAACAAATGAACAGTCCTATTGAGACGTTCTACAAATAGCAAATTATATTCCAGACATTTTAGTGAAAATGCTCAACAACAAAAACAGTTGCTTTCAAATTATCTCACATACAGGGTGTCCAAGAACCTGGCGTCCAACTGGATTCCCACGATGCCCCAAGTTCTAACAGTACTCAGAAAAATATTTTAAAAAATCCACCCCATGTACTTACAGAATTATACTGATTTCAAAAAAAAAGGGGAAATGAGCACCCTGTGACATACTTTTGAATGCTGTGACTGCTAATGCTGATAATTTCGATATTTCTTGGAGGTTTTGTAATCTAGGGTATTGCTGTGTCTAAATAGAATGTAAAAATAATGTACTTATTGTACCATTTTAAAATAAAATATTATTTTAACTAAAGGTGATATGGAAAACTATTGAATTTCGCAACTTTGACCGACTGTAGTGTAAAAAAAATGTACCAAAATAGTATGGCAAGTGACGTCAAATTTTGACGCGTTTATTCCTCTTTTTAAAAAGGTATAATACTTACACATTAATTTGAAAAAAAAAATTTTGATAATATTTTTACTCAACAACCCAATTTTTACGAAGTGCCTACCTACTAACGGTAACTGTCGGACCCTTTCTTATCTTAGAAACTGTTATGTTACTACTATTATTTACTTCGGTTCCAAGAGTGAGCAAGAAGGAAATACACACAGGTAGATGGGTTCCCAGTAGAATAAAAGCAAAGAATGTTAGTTTAAAGATATTTTATTACAATAAATGTTCAAAATGTTGACCACCCGCGGCAATACAAGCTCTCACTCTCCTTAAAAAGGACCGCTTTATGTTTCGCGAGTAACTTTTTTGACGTATCACCTGCACTGCTTGTGTTATCTTCTCACGAAGGTCAGCGATGTCATTAATGGGCTTCGCATAAACGAGCTCCTTCATAGTTCCCCAGAAAAAAAAATCCAGCGGATTTAAGTCAGGTGAGCGGGCTGGCCACGGGATTGTTCCTGATCGCCCAATCCACCTGTTCGGGTATTGCTCGTCCAAAAACTCTCTAACGGATACGCGAAAATGTGCTGGACAGCCGTCGTGTTGGAACCACATATCTGGTGGGGTCTCTTCTAGTAAGTTTGGCAAATCATTTTGAAGAAAATTTAAATATGATTCGCCAGTCAAATTCTCGGGCATCTCAAATGGACCAATAATATTCCCACAGAGAATACCGGTCCACATGTTCACTTTGAACCGGTACTGGGATCTATCTTCTCGCATCAAGTGCGGATTTTCCACATGCCACTCGTGCAAGTTGTGTAGGTTCATGTAGCCATCCTTCTTAAATGTTGATTCATCTGACCACAAAATTTTGTCGATAAAGTTTTCGTCTTCTCGATGTTTTTGCAGGATTGTTTCACAAAACGTGACTCGGCTCGGATAGTCTCGAGGTAAAAGACTTTGCACTCGCTGTACGTGGTACGGATGATATTCTTCTTTTTGGAGAATACTGTGTGCTGTGCTCTTCGGTATCCCCGTATCAGCTTCTATTCCTCGCACAGAGATGCTTGGATTTGCCGACACCGCCTCTAAAACTTCATCGCGTATGAAGTCATTTACGGGTCGTCCTTCACCAGCTACTTGATTGGGGAACCGCCCGTCACATAGTGATCTGTGCACATTAATGAAAACTCGATGGTCGGGATATCGCGTAGCCCTCGGATACCTTTCTCTGTAAAGTCTCGCTGCAGCTCGTCCATTACCTCTACATTCTCCATAAATGTAGTGCATATTTGCGTATTCTTGCGGAGTGTAGGTCGCCATGGTAGCACACACAAAACACAAACTGTCCAAACACAGGCAAAGGTCGTCGTAAAGAGTTCGTTTCAAAGTCCAGAGCACAAAGAGTAATCGAGTCCAATAAACAAAGCTTTAAATCGTAGTACGTGATCAATGGTAACAATAAGAGAGAGGTGCGTAGTAACGGCAGGAGGCAGTGACGCGTACTGACCGTACTGTTATCCTAAATAGCACGATCCCAGATAGCGTCACTATCTATCTCACTCGCACCTCTAACCTTTTTCTCCCTCACTCTTACCTGAATAATGGGGTAAGTACCATAAAGAAGAACCAGCAAATCGCAAAGATAGTTTCTGTCTTGCTCCCTCCTGTTGTAATAACGAATCACTATGGTGAGATGCATGCACATACCGTCCCTTACGGTCTAACCTGTTTTTTGAGAGGCCTGTTGTTATTTTTATGAGCATACAATAGTAATTCTTTAGAGGTTAGATTCAATTCGTCGTAAATTTTTCTTTCTAAGAATTCTGTAAGACATCGTAAAAATTGGGTTGTTGAGTAAAAATATTATCAAAAATTTTTTTTTTCAAATTAATGTGTAAGTATTATACCTTTTTAAAAAGAGGAATAAACGCGTCAAAATTTGACGTCACTTGCCATACTATTTTGGTACATTTTTTTTACACTACAGTCGGTCAAAGTTGCGAAATTCAATAGTTTTCCATATCACCTTTAGTTAAAATAATATTTTATTTTAAAATGGTACAATAAGTACTTTATTTTTACATTCTATTTAGACACAGCAATACCCTAGATTACAAAACCTCCAAGAAATATCGAAATTATCAGCATTAGCAGTCACAGCATTCAAAAGTATGTCACAGGGTGCTCATTTCCCCTTTTTTTTTTGAAATCAGTATAATTCTGTAAGTACATGGGGTGGATTTTTTAAAATATTTTTCTGAGTACTGTTAGAACTTGGGGCATCGTGGGAATCCAGTTGGACGCCAGGTTCTTGGACACCCTGTATACACTCGAAGAAGACATAAGACATTTCTAGTACCGCGGCTTACCACATATCTATCTACCAGAGCAAATATCAACGCGTTGTAAATAAACAGGCGCGAACACTTCCCACACCACTCGTGTGCGTGAAATGTCGTGAGGCGGCGAGCCTCTTTGCTGGATTGTCGCCATGGGATCTGCAGGCAAAAGTCCTCGCGCACGTATGGGAGTGGCGAGAGGAGGCGAAACGCCGGGGCGTAACTCCGCTGCCGCGAGAAATCACGGCACGGCGGACAGAGCTCCGGCGGGATCTCATGGCAACATGGAGAGTGCGATTGTCGCAACCCAGTGCTGGGCATGCCACAATTGCATCACAATTGCATAAGTCCTCTCTTTCGTGAGTGGCTAGAGAGGCGCCACGGCGTCCTCACCTTACGCCTGACGCAGGTCCTCACCGGAAACGGCAGCTTCGTGAGGTTCCTGTGTTGGATAAAGCGGGAGGAAACGTCTGGGTGTCACCACTGTGTGGATCGCCCGGACGACACGGTGGAGCATACGGTGGAGGTCGGCCCGGCTTGGGCAGAGCACCGCCGTGTCCTCAAGGAGGCGATCGACGGCGTAGATCTCTTGCATCCGGCCCTGGTTCAGGCCACGGTACGGAGCGACAGGGCACGGGCAGCCGTCACCACCTTCTGCGAAGCAGTAATGCTTGCGAAGGAGGAGGCGGGACGGTTGAGGAAAAGGAAAATTTCGCGCCCTCTCGCCCCTAGCCGCCGCAGGAGACGCCCTGGACGTCGAGAATCCCGGGCTTTCCGGAATTTCCGGCCACCTTAGGCGCGGGCTTGCGGACGGTGAGCAATGGGTAGCTCGCCGTCCGATTAGGACCAGGCCCGAGTCGATGGCGCGTTGTGTTCCACGCGCGCCTCAAAGAGATGTCGTCAACACAAGTGTAGGGACCCCTACACTTGTGCACTAGGGCCGATGCCTGCCGGGGTCGCGGAAAGGTACGAAAGGGTTACCGGGGCCCGTGTCAAGACAGGCAACGGAAGTAACACGGGTGGGTTTTATTCAGTAAGAGTCTGACACACCCTCCCGCTCCGCCCAGAACGGGAGAATTTATTTGAGAATTTCCCATCCAAAAAAAAAAGCACCACTCGTGTGAAACATCCCTTACAACATCACCAACACAGAACATTCCTAATATGTTAATTTCAAATCCTGGATAATCAACGCTGAGACTGAACGCCTTCGGGAATTCAAGATTACGACGTTTGTAAACTTATCTCGTCTCTCGTTAGCGGGTGGGGCGAGCCTCCTGAATACGTAAACGTGTCATTCATGATTAAGCAACCGTTCGCGACGTGACTGTTGACAAAAACACGAACCGAGACAATCTCGGGCCCGATTGGGGCCAAAAATACAAATAGAGAACAATCAACTACTTAGATAAGACCTGCTCCGAACAAGTGTTACGTTCATTAATCGAAACTAAGCTCGAGAGGAATCCCATCCTGACTTACGTAGCTTATTGCTCCCCAGTGATAGTATTTTTCCACGAAAAAGTTTATATTTGATATTCAAACGCTATCGAAGACAAACCATACCGTAGTGTTCTCTCACAACTTTTAGTTTTTCCATCTGTGAGCCTGAGATTTATTTGGTTCAATGGGAGTTCTATACAAATCACTTAGAAATTCTGTTGATCGAATGAGGAAAACTGTGCATCAAATAAGAGTAGGACATATTCAATTCACATGAGAAAAGTATTCTTATATGCTCACTCTTTATGTCATTAATCATTATGAATAAACGAATTTCGGGACGAAACCACGAAACGCGTGATTCGTAAAATAAATTGTGATATCAAACCATTTGCAGAAATTCCCCGCGTATAAATATGTACGGGATGAGTCGAACGCGAAGTTTGAGAAGCGTATCATCGGCATCCCGGCGCGTGGCAAACGACCCCGAAAATTGCTCGCAATTTATTCGGTTCAAGGGTGACCCGAAATAAAAAGGAATGAGACGTTTGTCACTTAGTATATTATTTACCCACGGACATTGTGGAAGAGAGTTGTAAAAAATTGTCCTCCACTCTGTTATCATAGTCGGGAGTTTGGGCAAACATCTGCTACGTGGGCCATTCACTCGTATCTAACGGCCTATTTATTTATTTATTTACATATACTTTATTGTACACCAGATAGCACATTACAAAAATAAAAATATATACAATGGGCGGCCAAACCCCAAGCATAGCCCTTTCCATAGCTCGTTGTGTGACCTTGAAAAGAGTATTGTATCGACTTAAAGTTGATGAATGACAGATTTTACAATGACACCATAACCTAAGAAACATAATCTCAGATTCATGTGACTGTTTTTAATCGATGCCGTTATGAAAAAGCTATCCACCAAAGTGAGCTAAATAACCACCGAAGAAACATTCAGGACACCGAAATGGGATTTGTTGTCATTTCCGTGAATTTTCTCATATCGGTGGCGGTTTCAGGCCACTAAATCCACCGCTATGAGAACACCGAAAGGAGAAAAAAAAAAAAATTACAAAAAATGAAAATGTTTAGGACATACTGAATATTACACAAGTAAATAGGTAAGGCAGTAGTAAGTAAGGCAAGTGTACAAAACTGAATTAAAAAGTAATAAACACTCAGTAAATAAACTAAAACAACCAACGTCACTATTTTTTTTGTCCACACGCAGCGAGGTAATGACCGTTTCTCCGCGTCAAGCGCTTAGCGTGACTGACTGCAGCTTGGTGAGCGCGGGGTCGGCGGGTCGTACAATGCTGTATGCAAACTATGCCCGTTCACCGGGATGATGAGGGGTATGTTTCGCGGAATACCTATTAAATAAAAGTAACGTAAAACTAAAATAACAAATCGCTTTTCTTGTACGAGGCACAATACAATCAGAGTCGTATTGGGGACAGCCAACGCGATGACAAATTTTGTGGTTTATCATTTTTAGGGTTTCGTAACTCAAAAGGAAAAAACGGAACCCTTATAGGATCACTCGTATGTCTATCTGTCCGTCTGCCACGGCTGATTTGCTCCGAATCTACTGAACCAATTAAATTGAAATTACACATGAATTTTGGTGATCCAAATACGAACGAGTGACGTAAATAAATGAATTTTGAATATGGGGCTCACTTTTTGGGGTAAAATGTTTTGCAAACTGTACCATGTGATATAGCAAATGAAAGAGCTTGTTATGAGAATATAAAATATATTTTTTTAAAGTTACTAAAGAACTTTAAAACTGAACTTAAAGACCATAGGGAATGGTCTCATTCATACCCTAGAGTTATGGGATATAAAAAACACCTTGTATAACGTGATATTTTCTCTTTGTAACTTAAACACTAGGTAAATCAATTTCGATATGAAAATTTCCACAGTTAGTTCAAGTAGCAAAACCCAAATAACAGGCACGTATCCAGACTTTTGGTTCGGGGGGGGACAAACATTGAAACAACCATGTGAACTGTGTGAAAATCGCTGTAATCACTGTACTATAATTTTCACTGTACTATACTATAATTATATAAGTATTTTTCTGTTTCCGCTGGCAGCCATTACGTCTAGTACCATATCAGGATCTGGCGCCAAAGCGGAATGAATAGACAATAGAGCGAGACCAGTAAGCCTCTCGCCCGCCATTCTATTCCTTAGGAAGGATTTTATTCTCTTTAGGCATGAAAATGACCGCTCCACAGATGCCGTTGAAACCGGAAGGGTGGCCAGAATATGTATTAGCCTGTTAATGGTAGGAAAGAAAACTTTGTCACACGTGTCTAAAATTTCCATAATTTCGACTGGTTTCTTATATGTGTTTTTCCACTTGGCACACCACATACTGTACTCTGCTTTTATTAGTGATTCACCAACACTTTCTTCCCAATAAATTTTCATATTTTCTAATTCACTTATTTTCCTCTCGTCCACATTTTTCGGAAGAATAATTTCTAAAGAAGAAAGCAGCTCTCTTTGATTCGCAAATCTATCATTCATGCCAGATATCAAATCGTCCAAGCACGGTATAAAAATAGTTCTTCTGAAGTATTCTTCAGCAGTATCGCTAGGGTTGCTTCGTGCAGTTTGGTGGGCAGTAACTCGAGGACGCTGAATTTCTATTTGCAAGACATCTTCCGCTATTTTGCAGCATGCGTTATATATTTCTGAGAATACCGGGTTAACATCGTCACGTATCTCTTTTAGTTTTCCGATAATGTCATCGGAAAATTCCATAGCAGAGGCCAGGTCGTGTGTAGGGTTCTGCAAATATGCTGACAGTGGGAGAGTATAACTGAAAAATCTTTCACAGGTTTTTAGAGAAATCAAGAAACTACTCTTTTCCATCGCAGCTATGAGTGTAGAGGCAGTTTGGGCGACAATTCTGTTTGTGTAGGATAGTTCTCTTAATGTAATGACAACAGGTTCGAGTAACTCACCAAATACATTTATAGAGTCGTGACGTTCTATAAATCTAGTGTCACACATGCCGACCAGTCTTTTTTTCTTACTTTCTGGTGTGAGCTTTTCCACATTTTCCTTGAACTGTTTCCCGGCTATTGCATTGTTGCGAAGTAAATTGCAGACTTCCTTCACAACGCCTATTGAATTTCTCACCTCGGGAACTGAAAGAGCTTTTGAAAGAACTAGGTTCAGACGATGTGCTGAGCAATGTACGTATGTGGCCTTAGGAAATTCTTTTCTGATTCTCGTCTGCACACCACTGATGTGTCCTCCCATGGTAGCAGCTCCGTCATACCCCTGACCAACTAGTTTATCGAGATTCAAACCAATCTCATGACATTTCTTTAAAATTTCTGCACTTATATTTTCGGCACTTAGGTCGTGTATTTCAATGAAACTGAGAAAGTCCTCCCTCAAAATACCTTTATAAACGTATCTCGCACATAAAGACAATTGCTCAGTTCCACTCACATCTAAAGTTTCATCGCCAAGAATCGCGAAACACTCTGAACTATTTATTTGTGTCACAACTTTTTTCTGAATTATCTTTCCGCAAGTATCTATTATTTCATTTTGAATAATAGGGCTAAAATACGTTGCATTTTTAGGGGTTGTAATGATATGATCTTTCAGGATATTATCGTAGCTTGCTCGGAATCGTAGCAGAGCCCTGAATTTTCCATCTTTACCAAGTGGCTTTTCTAAAGTCAATGGTCCACTGTCTTTGTCTCCACGAAGCGGCAACTCTTGCTCTCCACAGAAGATGATAGTTGCGATTATAGGTTTTAGTGCTGTTCTATTTCTTTCCTTTTCTTTGAGCCTTTGATCATTAAGCAGCGATGCAACGTCTATAGCTGCTGAATCCATTACGCGTAAGAAATTTTCTGCGCATAACTTAGAAAACTGGTGATATTTAGCAGCAGAATGTTCGCGAAATCTCTGTGTTGCATCTTTCCAATTATCAAATGGTTTGCTGACAAAACTTCCAAGTGTTTGGTGGGAACCTTTTCCAGCGGTGCCTGATGAAAAGACAACGCAATATTTGCAGAACACACCATTCCTCCTCGGCGAATATGTTAACCATTCCCATGATCCCATCCATTCTCTTCGAAATCTAAGTTTCCTCTTTCCAAAGCTACTAGCCGGAAACGAAAATGACGCATCTGGGACAAACGGCTGTGTAATAATATTTTTTTCTGTTCATCTGTGAGTACAAGAGGAGGATACTGTGTGTTATATATGGCATTAGAAACCACGCCGATATCAGGAAAAGTTTCACTTATAATCATTGTATCTAAACTGCACGTTTTTGAAGTTGAACATTCTCCTTCATCTCTACATCTTCCAGCCGGTTTGGCTGAAATCACATTTTTTTCTGTAAATTTTGACGAAGTTGTTTCTAGTTGTCTACTATCAACAGCAGAAGCCATGCTTGGAGTAGTTTTTTCCTCGTTAGTAGTAACAATTTTTTTTGCCACTGGCTTGAAAAAGTTGTCAATTCTCTTCATTTTAGCAGCAGCAATTTATATACGTTCAAACAAGCACAAATCAAGAAGCACTCACATTTCACACATTACTTTACTTTATTTAAGTAATCTGTGATGGATAGGGCGAACGGTCCAACAAATTATGACGTCTGCAGGTCCAAAATTGTCCAACACTATCTCACGTACGTAACGGACTGGCGATTTGGCGAATCCAATGAAAACAGTGGTTTTGAAGTTTTTTTCCTTTATTTCACGGCACGGGCAAAGTATCAGGTGAACCAAGTCGGAAGGAATTTACTCTACTCTCTATGAAACTGAAACCAATATCAAAATAAACTGGTCTATTGCACTATACTGTCACTATTGCAGAGGTATTTCACTTTTCTTCTCGCTTGTCGCTCTCGATTCTCACTTGAATCGCTCTCGAAATAAACTGACATGCAGGTTTCCGGACTCCCGCCCCCGCCGTATTTATACTACATTTTCGTATTCTGGAACACTGTGGAATATTGCGCCATCTACTACCTGGTAGCAGAAAGTTATGGAAGCTTCTCGATATTTCGCTACTCAACGCGTTTTTCTACTCGACGATAGATGTCGTTCATTACTGTTTTCGTTCTCGGTTTCTCTCTAAATAGGTTAGATGGCGCTACTAGTAACGTCGCTTACATAATCAGATCAAGATCTATCTATATTTTTATTTTACCTACTTATTGAAAGAACACGCAAGCGAATAAATAAACAGATGGCTTAAAACGTTTTTTTTTCAGTCTGATTTCGGGGGGGGATAAATCCCAACTATCCCCCCCTCTGTATACGTGCCTGCCAAATAACAAAAACTTTGAACGTCAAAGGTACTCACTGTAAGGCTGTCTGCAAAAGGGAACCAATTTAGGCTGGTAGAAAAATATCTCCGGTTCATTCGATCACTTAAGCAAATATAGAATTAGTTTTTAAAATAGATTATACAGTAACTACAATTTTAATTTCAACTATTTATTAGTGGCTTTTGTAGACAGGATATTAATTCATATTTTTTACAGTTGTAATGGAAATCGTGTAATTTGGTTTAAATAGGTTTTTATTTTTATTCATGATCATCATTTTAGCTAAAAGACGTTCACTGCTGGACACAGGCCTCCCCCGAGCACTGCCACTTCGACCGGTTCTGTGCTTTCCATATCCAGGATTCCTACGGCCTTCAAGGTCATCGGCCCACCTTGTAGAAGGGCTTCAACGCTACGTCTTCCAATTCGCAGTCGCCATTCCAGAACCTTTCCGCCCCCTGGGCCACTTGTTCTGCGAGCAATGTGCCCTGCCTACTGCCACTTAAGTTTTGCAATTCTTCGGGCTATGTCGGTTACCTTGGTTCGCATGCGGATATCTTCATTTCTGATTCGATCACGTAAGGAAATTCCAAGCATAGCCCTCTCCATTACCCTTTGCGTGACTTTTAGCATTCTAATAAGGCCCATTGTGAGCGACCACGCTTCAGTGCCATAGGTCATCACTGGCAACACGCAGTGGTCACAGACTTTCGTCCTGCCGTCACCTCCTTCTGCGAAGCAGTAATGCTCGCGAAGGAGGAGGCGGGACGGTTGAGGGAAACGCAAGTTTCGCGCCCTCTCGCCCCTAGCCGCCACAGGAGACGCCCAGGGCGTCGGGAATCCCGGGCGGATTTCCGGCCACCGTAGGCGCGGGCTTGCGGACGGTGAGCAATGGGTAGCTCACCGTCCGGTAGGGACCAGGCCCGGGTCGACGGCGCGTCGTATTCCACGCACGCCTCAAAGAGATGTCGTCAGCACATATAGTAGGGGTCCACTAGGGCCGATGCCTGCTGGGGTCGCTGGTAGGTACTTATGGGTCACTGAGGCCCCCGCAACACAGGCAACAGGAAGGAATACGGGTGGGTTTTAGTCAGTAAGAGTCTGACACACCCTCCCGCACCGCCAAGAGCGGGAGAAGTTATTTGATGATTTCCCACCCTAAAAAAAAAAAAAGACTTTCGTCCTGAGACACTGCGGTATGTGGAACGAAAAGATATTGCGTAGCTTCCGGATCGCTGCCCAGCCGAGTCGGATTCCACGATTGACCTCTTTCTCGAAGTTGAACCTACCTAACTAGACAGTTTAACCTAGGTACGTATCATCGGCATCCCGGCGCGTGACAAACGACCCCGAAAATTGCTCGCAATTTATTCGGTTCAAGGGTGACCCGAAATAAAACGGAATGAGACGTTTGTCACTTAGTATATTATTTACCCACGGACATTGTGGAAGAGAGTTGTAAACAAATTGCCCTCCACTCTATTATCATAGTCGGGAGTTTGGGCAAACATCTGCTACGTGGGCCATTCACTCGTATGTAACGGCCTATTTATTTATTTATTTATATATACTTTATTGTACACCAGATTACACATTACAAAAATAAAAAAATATATACAATGGGCGGCCTTATCGCTTACTGCGATCTCTTCCAGGCAACCATGGAATGAACAGTGATTTTCTGGACATAAAATGGGGTTGTATTTGGTGCAAATAAAAAGTCACAAGGCAACAAGGTCCTTTTGAATGACTCTTACGCATAAGGTCCCATTCGCAAAACTAGCAAAATGGCGGATTAGTAGACAGTCGGATTCCACGATTGATCTCTTTCTCGAAGTTGAACCTACCTAACTAGACAGTTTAACCTAGGTACACATACTCGTCCATAACTTCGAGTGTAGCGTCTCCGATATTCATGAGAGTAGGAGTAACATGAGCAAAGGTCACATTTGACGTGACCTTTGTCTTGCCCAAGTCCATTTTAAGACCCACTCTTTCAGTAGCTCTACTGAGATCATCGAGCGTTGTACTGAGGTCCTCGAGCCTTGTCCTGAGGTCCTTCATAGTCTCAGCCATGACAACTATATCGTCAACAAACCGAAGACGAGTGATGTACTCGCCATTATTGTTTATGCCTAGCGCTTTCCAGTCCAGAACCTTGAAGAGCCTTGAACCGCTCCAGTAGAGCGGTAAACAATTCGTAGAAATAACGGCTCCCTGCCTTACAGCTCGCTACAGAAGGATAGGTTTCAATGTCTGATCCTGCAGTCGGACTGACATAGTGGCGTTTTCGTACAGACACTTAAGCACCTCAATGTACCGATAGTCGATCTAGCACCGTTGAAGAGACTGCAGTACAGCCCATGTCTGGATCTCTGGATCGAATCGAAGGTTTTCTCGTAATCTACAAGCTAAGCGGAGAGATAGGTTGTATATACTCTTCGGTCTTCTGTATAACCTGCTACAGCGTATGTATGTAGTCTACGGTGCTAAAGCCTTTACGGAATCCGGCGCTTGTTCGGGAGGCTAGAAGTCGTCAAACCTGTGCGCGCGAGACGGTTCGTGATGACTCTTGAAAACATGGCTGCATGCTCTTATTTTTATTATTTCATTATTATTTTACATGTTTATTTTATATTTTGTGAATGTGGGAACGTTGTAGGCATAATAGACTGTAGATATGTGGAGCATTACTTTTTTGTTAAGTACCTGGAACTTGTTGACAGGCCTACACTGTCCTCCCATACCTCATCATCTGCCTGCCTTTTCCCAACTACGTTGGGGTCGGCTTCCAGTCTTACCGGATGCAGCTGAATACCAGTATTTTACATAGAGCGACTGCCTATCTGACCTCCTCAACCCAATTACTGGGTAATACGATACCCCTTGGTAAGACTGGTTGTCAGACTTTCGGGCATCTGACGATCCGTAACGACTGTCAAAGATCCACGAATGACAGCCCCGATCAACGGCTTAACGTGTTTTCCGAGGCACGGAGGAGTCTTGGTATGTAAAGATGGTCACCCATCTACGAACCAACCGCGGCAAGCGTAGCTTAACCTGATCGATTGACCCGTGCGGCTGTTACTTAGCCACAAGCCCCTCGTCCTGTCCTCCCATACCTATTAACACTCATTTGAAAACATTGTAAAAACCAATTATTTTTAAAAGAGTAACCGTGGAGTTTCTTGCCGGCTCTTCTCCATAGGAAACGACCGCACCTAGCTTCTGAAGTTACATAAATGCCCATGTAGGTTTATGTGAAATAAAACAATATTCTGATGTAGATTTTTGAGTTTTTGTTTCGAAAAACATCGGTGAAAAACGACTCGACATAAAATTGCGGTACCATTAGCACTCCTTCAGTGCTAACAATACTATCTGAAGTACGAAGGAATGGTTTGCCATAATACCAATAGAGATTGTAACTTTGTCATCAAACTGCGAGTCCTTTGATCACAAAGAGAATTGAATAGAAGCTCGAGAGAGCTCAATAGTTTGGATATTATTTTAATTTTGTTACTAGAGATAGAGAAAATACTTTTGTTTCAAAATCAAATCTATTGTTAAAGTAAATTCCAATTGTTTTATTTGAAAAGCGTATGTAATAAGAGAGATAATGGAATCCTAATTATCTATCGTAAAGCTCTAGACTAATTTACTTGTTCAATATACTACAAAAGAATTCTAACAATAACTGTACAAATAAGCTTAGAGCATTAAAATTGTAATTTTATTGAAGGTTTATTCATTTACAAGAACACGTCGAGCAAAACCATTAGCGGGCAATCCTTTTATCTTATTTTTCACCCTTCTGCTCAGATTATATCTGACAAGGTGACGTGACCGCCCAGCCGAGCCCTGGCAAGCGAACGACTTCACAGTTTATTTCAGAAGTTAGGGCCTCGGCACGCCCGGCACAAGGTAATCCTTTGTCCGCCCCACTTATCTACGACAACAAGAGCAACTCACTAATTTATTAGTCAACTTATGCAATACGGACGGATGCTGCCACTGGAGACTCGCATTTACATAAAACTTTCACGTTTATAGCTAAGGGTCACGTTTGAATGTCTAAACATTGTGCTGCCTAAACGATACACCCGAGACGAACTTCCTAAGAGGTAAAAATGTTTCAATTGCATGCGGTGAAACTAAAGGATTGTTCTGAGTTTTCTGCTGAAGTCCCAAATGTTTTACGAGCTTGTTAAGTGTTGATTTTGTGAACCTTACATTTACTACCGTGTTACTGAGGGATGTTGTATGGTTTGCAGTACTTAGTTGCGCGTTCTTCGTTTGAGTAAAGTAGGCCATGAGTACTGTACTCCCATGAATCTGGGAGTGTGTAATTGTTACTTTCAAATAAGTCAGTAGGTCATAAAAAAAAAATATCACAAATGCACTTAGACAAATTCACGACACCGGCTGAAAAGATATTTCATATTTCCTGAAAATAAAGTAAGGTCCAATTTATACAAATAAATATAATTAAAGTGTCTGCTTGTAATGTCAAAATAACAGCTTTTTACTAAATGCATATGAAAGTATATACGATACTTATAACAAAAAAAACTATTTTCAATCTGTTTGTTCTTCGGTCTGTTTGTTCCGGCTAAACTCCAAAACGGCTGGACCGATTTTGACGGGACTTTCACTGACAGATAGCTGATGTTATAAGGTGTTACTAGGGCTACATTTAATTTAGGAAATGCGGCCGACGTCGCGGGCAGCAGCTAGTCATACATATAATTCTCAGAGCACCACTACTCATTAACCGTTATTTTCAAATCGCAATACTTTAAAGTAGTAGAAGTACGTGACTTATCCGGGATTGGAATGAAAAACCCGTGGGACTGACAGCACACACCGACGAACGGACGTAGTATCCCGAGACACGTGGACTCTGTGTGCATTTTATATTAGCTGTAGGTAAAATAAGAACTGAGTTTGTTTTATTCTGTTTGAGAGATGTTTCTACGTTCTCTATCAAGGTTTGATGTAGGTATGGACACGTGACATGTGGTAGGATTTAATCAGTTACAAAAAAAGGAACTTTGGTGGGATTTTTGTACAAAAATGTCTTCCTTGTCTTGTAAGAGTCTTTAAGCTTGATTGAAGTCACGTGTGTCGACTTTCGGGATACTAAATTCCATATTATTTCGAAACCAGAGACGTTTTGGTAGAGCTACTTACAACTGGTGGTTTTCTTGATACTTATGATAGTACTGTGCCATTCAAATAACTGAATTGCTTCCTGCTCTAGGCGCTTGCCATGCGGTGCATCTTTTATACTATGGTGCATTAAATTGACGTAGTATTTAGAACGTGGATAAGAGCGCATTGTTTTCACTTAAGCAAAAGCACAATTATTAAAAGCTTTTGGACTTTTCTTTCTCATTTTAGATTCCTACCAATAAAATATGCAGCGTAAATCCAACTGTTAGAACAAAGCAATAGTACCTGTAGTTGTATCTACACAGAAACGAGCTGTATCTAAAATGCGAGTTTGCGCAGTGCCCTGTGAACGCGATAAGTGTCACCATTTGTCACGACTTACATGAACAATCAAGCGCCAACATTGATGTTACACCATTTACTCTGACTTGCTGAATTATTATGCCATTGTCTAACTATTATTTTGCTATCGGAGTATATTTTTATCCTAATCTAGGAACAGAACTATTTCTTAGGTACCGGAAAATCGTGACAGTTGAGAAAACTTTGAATAAGCTACAGCAGTAAATAAATGAAGAATTTTTGGTCTCGGGTCCGGCTAGTACGCAACTCATCAAAATCACAGCCATAACCTGAATGTTAACTGTAAAAAGTATTGACGGGGACAAAAAAATAGCCAACAAAAAGTCAAGAGAAAGTTAAAGCTGCATTCCGAAACAAACCTTATGATTGATCGCAAAACTAATTAAGCTCAATCACACGAATACAATGCTGGCTGCAGTAAAGATACCCCAACATAAAGAAGGGTAGAGGAAAATATAATCTTTTCCTGTTTACCCCAAGACGTAGCCCATAGACATAGTCGCCAATAAGAGGGATTGCCCAATAGCGTGACGAGCACGCATAAAGGATTTAGGCAAGTCCTTCAAAACAATTTAATACAAAACTGTCGCATGTTTTTGTGTCAGAATGATTTTTGTGGTAGTTAAAGTTGATAGTTTTCGTAAAAGTTATCAAACTTTTTAGGGGTGTATCAATTTAACTTTACTAAGAATATTAGATAACTGTTTTACAAAAGTGTAACAACCACCCCGTATATGCCCGTTTCCACATAAACCTAATGAACACCTAAATAAAAGCGCGCTGTTGGTTTATCAGCGCTCGGCTCAGAGCTGAAAGTTGAAAATTCAATAGCGCGCTTTTAACAGTACCCTGTGCGCCTTCGCCCAGTGATTCGACTGCCAGTACATGTATCACTGTGACATGGTACATGTACGGGCTAATGTGGAAATATTGTTTTAATTGTTTTGACCTTTAGTTGTTTTGTATTGTATTGTATTTTTGTATTGAAATTGTATGTGTATTTGTATTAGCTTATTTTTATAATTGGTCCGTGTTGGCCTTTAATAAATTATTATTATTATTATTAATTAAGAAGGCGATCATTAGATGTCGCCTAGTGTATAGATGCTGGCGGGAAAAATTCCGAATCATTCCCGTCGAATACTTCGGAAGTATTCCGAAATATTCTGAAACTTTGGGAATATTTCAATTGTCAAAAAAAAACCGGGAAAATTGTATTAACCTATTAAAAGTCACTGTACTCGATTGAGTACAGCGTAACGAAGTAAAATAATAAGAATATCACTTAAAATTTACAAGATCTGTAAATTACACTTCGGGATAAGGCTGTACTCAATTGAGTACAACATACTTTAATGGGTTAACAGTAATAAAAACAGAACGGATTTCAATAAAGTTCCGTCTTTATTGAAGTTGGTTCTATGTTCTAAGATTTTATTGAAGAGGTTGGTTTGAGGTGCTCCGGCTTCATTGAAGTTGGTTCTATCTTTTTACTTAAATATTTTTATCTCAACATTTGTTTATGTCACGTATACATATAGTGACTATAGTCCGTCTTATGAAAGCGCGACCTGAGAAAAAGAGGTTAAAAACAAAAATTTTGTATGTGGTATTACTAACTAGTAGGAGAATTATTTCTTGACACTTTTTTTTGTTTCCTACAATTGCGGCTGAATAATGTTGCCAATTAAATTTAAAAAAAAACTCCATGTCGCGCTTTCATTAGACGCACCCTAGTAATATTGTTCTAAAAACTGCATCAAAAGCGGTTTAACGCGAGATAATCGCGGACAAACATACACACCTACATACGGTTCAAACTCATAACCTCCTTTTTATTGAAGTCAGTTAATATATATCAAAACCTACTCCTAAGTATAGCAAATAGGTACTTTTCTGAAAACCGCATCAAAACGTGTTTGCTTGCAAGGTTTGCCTTTATTTGTTTTTATTGACTTTTATACGCGATATGTAGATAAGTAGGTAATGATTAATACATATCTATGTGACTCGCGAATACTCGGGATGCGAACAGAAGAGCTATATACAAACTAATCAAAAACATAGGTATCCCTTTTTCAAAAAACAAATCAAATATGCTCGGTGGTTTTTTATTCCACAACTAAGTACCTAACATTTAGAAAAAGAGCATTTGCAAAAATAGCACAAAGAAATAAAAATCCTATTAATCGCAGGATAACATATTTACCTATAAAAATATCAACATAATATATTATACTTAAGACGCTGACAACACCTAAACCGCGGTCACTGTCAGATTGCATAGAAAAGAAAGAGAAGCGCGACGACAAAACGCTTGTAATTTATTGCAAAATATGAAGTAATTATCTATTTACTCAGAATTGAGTTGAGTAATCGAAAATAAAAAACAACCAAGTTCTGCATTAGAATAAGACGTACTTGTTATTAATTAAATACGTAATTTATGTTGATATTTAATACAGATATTTTGGATTACAACTCAAGGTAAGAGGTTAGTTTAGCGTTAGTTTGTATCGAGATTTTTTATTCAAAACGTGTTTTGGTGACAACAAAGTTCTGGGAAATATGTTCAAAATTAACATATATTTTTTCCGCTACCACAAACTATACAGATTTGCCAATTTTCTTTCTTAAGAGAAGCCTATTTTGGTCAATTGGGTCTTGTCAGCGCCTTAATCAATCATATTTATAATAAAATAAACATTTATATTTTACTTACTTATGTGCCACTGAAAAATAAATTCACCCACCACACAACAAAATAAACACGTTTAGGTATTCCTGAATAATTCGGTCGAAATATTCCGCGGAAACATTCGATTGCGGGGTATGAATCTTTCTCCGGGGGCGAAAACTTCCGGGGAGCATCTCCCCTCTTACCGCACCCCGCACCGCCATCGCCTGCATCACCGCTAACAAAGAGTTTCAAATAAATGTCACTAGATGGCACGACATTTATTGATCTATGATTGAAGTGTAATTTCAAAGTTTTTGTTGACTTTTATAAGGTTTATTCATACATAATCAACAAATAATAATCATAATCACACCAAATTATGTAACAATAAGCTCTTAGTACAAATTTCAAAGATGATTGGAATGCACAATTAATATTTATACCAGTAGATGGCGCTGTATTAAATTTCAAAGGTTAACATCTCGATTTTTTAAATTTTGTTTTGTTTAATAATATCACTGATAATAGGAGTAAGGAGTACGTAGCAGCAGTACAAAAGTACAGTGTGCTTTTAACGTCATCTATTCGGAATAAAAGTATAATGTAACCCTTCTTGCAAAGTCGCTACTAACACCATCTATTGGGAACGAACGCGATTGATGTACAAAAATAGCTAGAATTGCCAGATGAAATCTGCTCTTTACGTCGGGACATTTCTTTGTATGGGATGAGGCATCTGTATGCTAGTATCGATGCAAAATACGATATTTCAGCAAAAAAAATAAAAATTTCAATAAAATTCATTTTGAATAATTCTGATTTAATGAAACTTTCCCAGAAGTATTCCGGAATTATTCAGAATTTTTCAGAAGTTTTGCAACTATAGCCTAGTGTAATGTTTAGATTAGAAATTATGGCCGAGTAGAGAATACTGTAAAGGTGCTTTTAAAATCCTACAAAAGAATAAACTTTTTTGTAGGATTTTAATTTAATTTCTTCTACTAATAATGCAAATGTTATCATTTGCTTACAAAACGCTGAAGGACAGCATCGTGAGGAAACCGGCATGGCATTTTTTTTTTGTGTGGGTATTTGTCAAATAACTTCTTCCGCTCTGGGCGGAGCGTGAGGGTGTGTTGCCTGTGTTGCCAGGGGCCTCGGTGACCCTTTCGGACTTTCCCGCGACCCCGGCAGGCATCGGCCCTAGTGGACCCCTACACTTGTGCTGACGACATCTCTGTGAGGCACGCGTGGAAACCACGCGCCGTCGTCCCAGCCCTGTTCCTTATCGGACGGCGAGCTACCCATTGCTCACCGTCCGCAAGCCCGCGCCTACAGTGGTCGGAAATCCGCCTGGGATTCCCGTCACCCAGGGCATCTCCTGCGGCGGCTAGGGGTGAGAGGGCATGAAATTTACCTTTCCCTCAACCGTCCCGCCTCCTCCTTCGCGAGCATTACTGCTTCGCAGAAGGGGGTGACAGCTGTCCATGCCCTCTCGCTCCGTACCATGGCCTGGACCAGGGCTGGACGCGAGAGATCTCCGTCACCGATCGCCTCCACGAGGACACTGCGGTGCTCTGCCCAAGCTGGGCAGACCTCCACCATATGTCCCACCGTGTCCTCCGGGCGATCCACATAGTGGTATACCACGGGGTGTTTCCTCCCGCCTTATCCGACACAGGAACCTCCCGAAGCTGCCGTGTCCGGTGAGGACTTGCGTCAGGCAGAAGGTGCGGATGCCGTGGCGCCTCTCTAGCCACTCCTCAAAGAGAAGACTTATCGCCGCAATTGTGGCGTGCCCAGCACTAGGTTGCGACAATCGCACTCTCGATGTCGCCATAAGATCCGCCATAGCTCTCTCCGCTGTGCCGTGATTTCTCGCGGCAGCGGACTTACGCCCCGGCGTTTCGCCTCCTCGCGCCACTCCCATACGTAAGTATGCCTGAGAGATATTTCTCGACGGCATGTGAAGCCAAGTTGCCATGGGCAGCATAAAACTCTGACACCAGGTTAGTCACTAACTACACGAAAAAGAAAGAAGACTAATAATGCTGACTGTACACGTTGTACAAGTTGTTCTATCTCACGACGGCGGGTGAGCAATACTTGTAGTTGTGATGTGTATAGACACGCGCTCTTATGCGTAACTGCAGGTAGTGTCAGCAAGTTCATCGTTATTGAAAAAAATAATATAAGCAGGTAGTTAGACTTGCGTTTCGATTAGTGATGAAATAAAAATATTTTTCGTGTTCAATATTTATTTACAGTACATATATATATATTTACAAATTAAATTACTAGTGTAAAATAAAATAATTCAAAACATAACTGGACTCTTCCGTGACAGTTTCATCGTCACAATCGTCTTGCAAATATATGATAAAGGAGAATGACCAAAAGTGGTACCTAAAAGTCTCATGCATCAAGATAAAAAAATATAGTAATTATTTTCACATTTTTTTACGTCATTAAGGCTCCTACATACTGACGCGACTTGTCGCGCGACGCGACGCGACACCAAGGCACCGCTTGTAGCGCTACACGCGATGTCTTTGTGTCGCGTCGCGTCGCGCGACAAGTCGCGCCAGTATGTAGGAGCCTTTACGCGTCGGGGATTTGATTTTTGAACAGGGAATTTAATTTAAAGTTAAAAAGTACGGATAGTGTTTTACTACCTATACATGACGTTCCGTTTCACATGATATGATTAATAAAACCTTGAATGTTGAAAGTATCATGATCACGTCTTTTAAAAAATCTTGTAAAAGAATTATGCATAGCTGATTCTACATTAATTAAAATAACTAGAATAAAATAGAATTTTTATTTAAAATATTATCATTTTTTCATCTAAGTTCCTTTACAGCCGGTCATAGAGATGTTGAATTCAATAGAATCGATGCTTTTCGAATCGACTAACCAGTCAATTCCTAACGTTTCTTTTATAAAACTTGAAAAACAATTCACGAATCATATTTATAGCTTTGCTATCTTTTTTGTTGAATAAAACAAAAAAATACAATTAAGTAAAATCACTACTTCTGAATATTGCTGTAAGTCTGAAACGTGTAGTGTAAAGTAGTGATTTTACACCAAATCGACTAACTATTACAACTGCGCCAGCAACGGTTTTAGATGATTTTTTCAGGAATATGATGAATGATTTAAATATAATTATTTTAAATAAATATCTTTGAATATGAATCGCTATTAAAAACCAAATGGACCTGATTGTTTTATTTTTTCTATCACTTACCTAGTCGATTCACGACGACAACATGAGCATAAGCAATAGTCTGTCCCTAATAGTAAGTATTTAAAGATTACTAAAGATATTGTTCAAGACGCTTTCTAGACTCAACAAGCACTTTAATAATAATGTTTTATCGGTATTGGTGTGGTAGTGTGGTCACGGTAGCGTCCCATGACATACCTACGTATTGTTATTAGATATTTAGGGGTCTCTCTCGTATCGCGATGTGTAAGCCCCTAAACAAGACTGCCTCGCCTGGTTGTAGAAGGTTACGGGTCCATTAATTAAAGTCTGTCGTCAAGTTAATAATGTTTGTATTTATTGCATGGAAAACCCTTTAAGACAACCTTCTACGCGGGCCAATGTAGAGTCACTGGCGCCCATTCATACTTCTCGCTTGTATACCTTTTGCTTATCAAGTGTTCTGCCTTTCATGTTTACATTGTGTCCCTACACTACATCCCCCCAAAATTTGTAAAAATAAAATTTTATTTAAATACTATTATCTTAAAAGTAGGTACTAAAACATAATACAATTTATACTATGAATAGGTACTGGGAATTTGTATCGTAGTGTTATTTATAAATAACGTATACTGTTACATCCTGTAGGGACAGAGAACAACGAATATTAAGGTTACCTTACAACTATGGTCCCTTTGTTAACATTGTTGATATAATAGAAATTTGTTTCATATGAATTGTTTCATTTTTTATGTTATATTTATATCTTTGTTCTTAGTATTTACAAAGAAATTGCTTATCGACAAATGAGTACGTGTGACCGTTGATTAATTTGGTAATAATGCACAAGTTATTCTTTGTTATATTTAGTTTGATCAATACTAGTTATTGTGCGGGCTTTATTCGTCATTCATTTATTTATTTTAACAATAATAGTCACTGTTGTTTGTTACAAATAAATAAATCAAGGACCGATGGTCCTTGATTTATTTATTTAAAAGAAAGAACAATGGTCACTGTTGTTTATTACAACATCGTACGTTAGGATAGTGTTTACAGGTTAAATCTGACTGGCGGCTTAACAGTACGTCCACTGCTGGTTTTCTTGTATAATATAGACTTCTCATTATTCTTATCTGGAGGTACTATGCTATGGTCTGGATTTGTGCAAACATTGCTAGTTTCTGAATGCTCATTAAGTACATATGCAGGCTTTAACCTATCTATTGATATACTACTTTTCCTGTTTGGTAGCTGAATTACGTATACTTTGGGTGTTCTTTCTATAACGCGATAGGGACCATTGTACGTAGGCGTTAATGGTGGGCGTATCGCGTCATTGCGAACAAATACATACTCACAATTTTTTAAGTCGTTATGCACAAACAGTGCGCGTGAGTCTCGTGAAATACGGGGTACAGGTTTGAGTTTACTAACGGTATTTTTAATGTTTTCCAATAGCGTATGGTTGTCGTACTGTTGCATGTCAGAGATATTGTAGAAATCTCCTGGTAAGCGAAGCGTTTGTCCGCATACGTATTCTGCGGGACTCGTGCCATTGTCGCTTCTTCCTACTGCGCGTAGACCTAATAATACTGTAGGCAGTTCATTACACCAGTAATGGTTGTTTTCTAGTCGTGCCGTTAATCCTGATTTCAATTGTCTATGCCCGCGTTCTACAATACCATTACTCTGTGGGTGGTATGGTGTAGTACGCAGTTTCTTAATACCCATTAGTTTCATTAATTGTTTAAATAACGCACTCTCGAATTGACGACCTTGGTCGCTTGTAATTCTTTCGGGACAGCCAAATCTGCTAATCCATGTGTCGTAGAATACCTTAGCTACTACTTCTGCTGTGATTTCTTTGACTGGTATCGCCTCAGGCCACCGTGTACACCGGTCAATTATGGTTATTAAGTACCTATTTCCATCATGTGATAATTTTAGAGGTCCGACTATGTCGATATTTACATGTTCAAAACGTTTACTTTCTGAATATTGCTGTAAGTCTGAAACAGTATGTCTAATTATTTTGCACTTTTGGCAAGCTATGCAATACTTTTCCCACCGGGTGACGTCTTTATTGAGGCCGGGCCAAAAGAACCTTTGTGCAACTACCTTGCGTGTTGCCCTAATACCGGGATGACTAACATTATGTATCGAGTCGAATGCAATTTTCCTATAACTTGGTGTTAAATACGGTCTACATGAATTAGTTGAATTTTCGCAATATACAGCTGTTTCGCAATTTGGCATAAAGTATTTCTTTATACATAAATTATCGTTTGATCCTTTCAATAGCTGTGTGAGCTCGGTGTCATTCACCTGAGTTCGTCCTAATTCCGCAAAATCAAGTACAGTCGGGCATTCGATTGTTTGAATGCGCGATAAGAAATCTGCGCCTGCGTTTTTCTCGCCTTCTATGTACCTGATAGTTGTAGTGAATTCGCTAATGAATAAAAGTTGTCTTGTACGTCTAAGTGTTTCGGAGTCACTTTGTAGTTTGCTAAATGCGTATATTAACGGCTTGTGATCCGTGAATATAGTCGGATTATTACCTTCAAGTAGATATCGAAAATGCTTAACTGCCAAGTAGATTGCTAACAGCTCCCTATCGTACGTAGAGTACTTTTGTTGGGCTTTTGTGAACCTCTTTGAAAAGTAGCCTAATGGTTGCCAGGAGTCGTAATTTTTTGTTGCATTACCGCGCCTGCACATGTGTCTGAAGCATCGGTCATAAGAGCTACAGGCACATTGGACTTCGGATGAGATATCATGACAGCATTCTTTAAACCTAGTTTACACTGTTCGAAGTCCTTAGTCGCCTTGTCGTTCCAATCGATAATAGTCTTATCCTTTCGTTTAGCGCCTATCAGGAATTCATTTAAGCTTGCTTGGTGACTAGCAGCGTTGGGTATACTCGCCCTATAGAAGTTTACCATACCTAAAAATTGTCTGAGCTTTTCTACCGTTTCCGGTCGTGGATAGTCTAGAATAGCCTTAACTTTACTTTCTAGCGGTTTGATACCCTCTGTTGAAACTTCGTAACCTAAAAAGTCAATTTTAGATTTACCAAATTCGCATTTTACCAAATTTATGGTGATACCGAACTGTCTAAATCTCTCGAATACTTTACGTAACTGCATTTTGTTCTCGGCTATACTATCGCTTGCTATGATTACGTCATCGACGTAGCTGAATAAGAAATCTAGGCCATATAATACATTATTGTTCATGAACCGTTGGAATGTTTGACTCGCGTTTCGTAGTCCGAAGGTCATACGCGGGAATTCGAACAATCCAAATGATGTGATAATTGCTGTTTTTTCTATGTCTTCCTTAGCTACCCTAATGCAATGGTATGATTTGTTGATATCTAGTTTGGTGAAGATTTTTTTACCTGAGAGCACGTAAGTGAAGTCATTTAGGCGTGGAACGGGGTATCGGTCCGGCTTGGTGATGGCGTTTAGACGCCTGTAGTCACCACATGGTCGGATGTCCCCATTTTTCTTTGCTACTACATGCAGAGGTGTCGCCCACTCGCTTTTGGACGGCCTGCAAATGCCCATCTCCTGCATGCGCCTAAATTCTTCCTTTACCTGGTGATACCTGTTGGGAGGAAGTGGCCTAGCCCGTGCATGTACTGGAGGTCCAGTAGTTTCAATGTGATGGAAAATGTTACAACTATTATTGTCTGTCTCATCATCCTTGAATGGCCTAGGTTTAGTAACGTCTGCATGCTCCGATAATAAATCGTGATACTTATGATTACTGTCTACGATGCTAACTGTGGGTTCTGTGCATTTTACTATGCAACCTGTCGTATTCAAATCGGTTCGCTTATCTATTAACTTATGAGCATTCAGATCTACCAATAAAGTGTGATATTTTAAAAAATCAGCTCCGATTATCGGTTGTGTTACATTTGCAATTATAAATGTCCATCTCAATGGTCTTCTTAAACTAAGATTTAATTCTAATGTTTTTGTGCCGTATGTCTGAATTTCAGAAACATTTGCTGCATGTAACTTGTACTTATAATTAGAATGATCTGTTACGCACCTTTGTCTTTTGGTCACTGGTATTACACTGACGTTCGCACCTGTGTCGATGAAGAAACGTATGCCGGAAGTAATGTCCGTTACACATAGGCGGTGATTTGACGTGTCGATGCAGTTTTCCGCCGCTGACTGCACCGCTCCTAATTTCCCGATATCTGTGCTGACGATGGTGGTTTCTCCTGTTTCCAGTTTTTTTTACAAGATACAAGATACAAGATATTTATTTTGTAAGAGGTAGCTACATGTTTTGCCAATCATGGCGTACAAAATTAGTCGCATTAAGACAACTATTACAAATGATAATTATAAAATCGTTAATAATAAATTAAAACAATGACTCACAAAAAAAAAAAACATAGATTTAATTAAAATGTCAACAATTTAAATTCAGTTTAAGTAAAATACAGATTAAAAAAATGACTAACACAGGAAAAAAAAAACAGGATTAAATTAAAATGTCAACAATTTAAATTCAAGTAAACTACAGATTAGAAAAAATAATAACACAGGTACACATTCCAAATTCTATTGCAGAAGATTATCATTCAAAAAGTCATCTACGCTGTAATAGCACTTTTCCAGTAAAAACCCCTGAACGGACTTTTTAAATTTAATTAAAGGTAAACATTTAACAACATCAGGTATTTTATTATAGATAATGGGTGCCCTACCAAAGAAGCTCTTTTTCAGTAAGGCAGTTTTGCACTTGATTGGACACAACAAATTCTGATATTGAGAACGAATTGGGGTTCTTTTCACGTCTGAAAATTTCTGAAAAAATTGCGGATTTGCTTTTACGAAAAGTGCTGTTTCTAAAATGTACAAAGATGGTAAAGTTAGAATTTTTGATTGTCTAAAGTAATTTACGCAACTATCCGTTGTTCTTAGACCAAACATTGCTCGTATACATCTTTTTTGCATCCTGAATATAAGTTCTTTATTAGT
This sequence comes from Atethmia centrago, assembly GCA_905333075.3. NCBI lineage: Eukaryota > Metazoa > Arthropoda > Insecta > Lepidoptera > Noctuidae > Atethmia > Atethmia centrago. The sequence goes on along the minus strand of HG995373.1, from coordinate 19,947,718 downwards.
TGACTGTCCCCAAAAAATAACACCATATCTTAAAGTAGAAGCGACCAATCCATGATAGGCTGTTAAAAGAGTGTCAGTATTTACTTTCCTTGACAATTGGAATAATAAATATGCAGCTTTACTAAGGCGTTTACAGATTTCCTCTGTGTGATGTTTCCAAGTTAGTTTACTATCTATAGTGATACCTAAGAATTTTGCATGTGTAACTTCTTCTATCACAAAGTTATTGTAGGCAATGTTAACTGGTGAATGCTTTCGGCGCTGGTGAAAGTGAATAACTTTTGTTTTATTTAAATTAATTATAAGGTTGTTTTTGTCAAGCCAATTTATAATGTCACTCAGAGAATTATTTATGTCATTTTGATAATTATTAGGATTAGTACATTCCACAATGGCCGTGCTGTCATCTGCGAATAGTACCATTTTATGATCTATAGTTTTAGGGAGATCATTAATATATATTAAGAATAATGGTGGCCCCAGTATGCTACCTTGAGGTACACCATATCTTATATATCTTGGTTTAGACACATATTTTCGCTCCAATTTAGTAATAGGACAGATTCTAGTAATTTCTGTACATTGAGTTCTGTCACTCAAATATGATTCTAAGAGTTTCAAGACGTTTCCTCTTATGCCATACCCATGTAATTTTTGCAGCAGAATTTGATGGTCCACAAAATCAAATGCTTTGGTCATATCTGTTAGAATAGCGCACACAGGATTACCTTTGTCTACAGATGTCATTGCACTAGATAGCAGGTCAAATAAAGCCATATTAATATTAATATTTTTCCTGAAACCTTTTTGTTGACTGCAAAGAAGTTTGAAGTTTTCTAAATAAGAATAAATTGAATTATAAATTACCTTCTCGATTATTTTTGAAAATATCGATATCTTAGCAATAGGTCTATAATTTTGAACATCACTTTTATCATTTTTTTTATATAGCGGTTTAATAATGACATTTTTTAGGCTACTTGGGAATACACCATTTGAAATACAAAGATTAATTATATGAGCCAGTACAGGCGCTATAATTTCCTTAACGTATTTAATTACTTTAGTTGATATGCCATCAAATCCTACCGTGTTTGTGTTTTTCAGGCTGCTAATTATTTTGATTATATCAGAATCTGAAACAGGTAGCATAAATAGTGATTGAGAATTCGAATTTTCAATGTTATAACTATTATTAAAAGTTCCCTTAGTTTTAATATTATTTTCAGTTGCAGGGCTGTACGCATTTGTTCGCCTTGTCGCCAAAACGGAAATGGTAGTAACAGGCCCAGTCTAGTGTCTGCGGGTTACGTCTTTGCGCTGAAACATTGTACCGTCTGTTTCCCGATTGCGATCGTTGTTTAGCGCCATGCTGATGCCTCCATGTCGATCTACCTCTCTGTATCTCCTCAATTGTTTCGCGTAGTTTTGCTATTTCCGCAATAATTAGATAGTTGTTACTTGGTGACGTGGTCGTGCTCACTCCAGCTATTGATACATCGGGTTTCGCCATTTCCATCACCTTGTCAGCCATCTGTGCTAATTTATTGATATCGGCGATTTCACTTACGGTCAGTACCGCCCGTACTGAAGCTGGTAAGTGTCCGATCCATAGTATCCGTAGTGTGTCCTCTGGAAATTTGTCTTGTGCAAGATCCTGCATTTTTCGTAGCATTTGTGATGGTTTCTGTTCCCCAAGTTCTGAGTGTGTGATTTCGCTGAGTAATTTTTGTACCTTACGAATTTCCGACTCTTCGTACACGGTCAAGAACCTTTCCTTTAATGTTGTGTATGCTTTTTCTTCTGGTGGGTGTAGGATTAGATCGGCGACCTGTTGTACGTTGTCTTTGCTAAGTTTTGCCACCACGATATTAAACTTTGTGCGTTCCCCTTGCTTTTGATTGGCCATTATCGCTTCGAATTGACCGAACCATAGTCGTGGTTGGTCTGTCCAGAAGTCAGGAATTTGCGTCTTAAACGTGATTTGTGCTATCTCACTGTCTCCCTCCTTGCATTCCGGTGCCGGTTCTTGACCTGACTGCTGCTCTAGACCCATGTTTACCCGTAACGTTTACTGATTGTTAGCGTAAAAATATGGTACACGTACGCGTATGTACGCGGCACTCACGAAGTTAATACTTATTGCACTAACTGTTCCACTATTGTTCACGTGTAACTTTTAACGCGGGTCACCACTTTAGGGGTCTCTCCAACCAACCCAGTGCTGGGCACGCCACGATTTCGGCGATAAGTCCCCTCTTTGAGGAGTGGCTGGAGAGGCGCCACGGCGTCCTCACCAAAAAAAAAAAAAAAAAAAAAAAAAAAAAAAAAAAAAAAAAAAAAAAGGGCTCTGTCTCTCTCGTATCGCGATGTGTAAGCCCCTAAACAAGACTGCCTCACCTGGTTGTGGTTGTAGAAGGTTACGGGTCCATTAATTAAAGTCTTTCGTCAAGTTAATAATGTTTGTATTTATTGCATGGAAAACCCTTTAAGACAACTTTCTACGCGGGCCAATGTAGAGTCACTGGCGCCCATTCATACTTCTCGCTTGTATACCTTTTGCTTATTTCATGTTTACTTTACATTGTGTCCCTACAGATACGTTACCCGCTCACAGTATTAGCAATGTAAAGGTCGGGTAAGGGCTCCCACACAAAACTGCGATGCGATGCGATACGAAGCCGCATCGAATAAAATAACATAGTAAAATGACATCGAGCTCGCAGATTTTTGCAATGCGATGCGAATTCGCAGTTTTGTGTGGGAGCCCTAAATCCCCGAGTTTCAGCCAGGCACCCCCATGTCGCGGCTGTACGTCGCTATAGCACCTATTATGTATTCTGTGTCTCGTAGTTCTTACTATATTAGCGGATGTCTATAAAAAAAACAGTCGTAGTACTGCAAGTCAGAAGTGAAGAAGTGAAAACACACATACACACATACACGCACATCTGTATAATTATGTATCTCAGCGTGACGGTAACGCGAGTTCAGTGCTTTTTCCCTATCCCAGAAGTGCTCAACGTGCCTAAAGAAGTTTTCACTTCAAAACGTCATTGGTATCGTCAAACAATATTACTAACCTAGTTTTTAGGTTATTTTCGTTTTTGAAAATAACTCCGAAACCCGGGTTTTGTTTACAAAATGAACTTTTTTAGGAGTTAATACGATAAGTGTAGTTTATAAAAAAGAATGTTTGATTTTGATGCAGCTTGGTACGGAGTCCCATACATCCATGAGCATTCTCCTTAAAAGTCGGCATCAAAGTATTTCATATACTCAGCTTCTTTCTTAATCACACTATCGCATGTGTTTCGCTAGGTTTCGCTAGTTATATTTTCAATACTTTCGTGAATACGCTTTTCTGTATTTTTTTCTTAAAGCAATATTATTTTTAAAAACCCCCATATGTTCTAGCATTTAGCTCAAGATGGTGCAGTACTTTCAATCCTTTACTTTTGACGTAGTCATCGATTTTGTACGTGAAATTGCTTTTATGTTTTTTTTTTTTTATATCATATAGCTCAACTCGCATATTCAAGTTAAACTGACAATCTGCAATCATTTGCCGACCGTAAAATAGCCAATAATAATAAATAAAAATAATAATGAAATAATTAGAATCACATGTTACATAATACCTACATGTTACAATAAAACTCTCAAACCTTATTTACGTGAACAACTTTTCTCCGTTTACTTTCCATGTTGATGGTATGCGATGCAAAATTTTGGCGCAAAACAGTTAGGACTAGTGACCGGCAGCTCGGGCACGGTAATATTATCTATACAGTACCTATTCCAACCACGGAACAGAAAAAACAGTGGAAGTGCAAAGTAGGCGAGGCACGCGTGCCACAAATAAGCGCTGTTACGCTTACTGGATCCCAGTCGTGTTCTAACATCGCGTCGAGGTCGCTAGTCTCACGATAAATTTATTTTTCCGCAGCTATGCCGTATTGTTCCATTTTGGAGTGCAAAAATGATAGTAGGAAAAAATATCTTAAAAATGGAGGTGTTTCGTACCATCGGTAGGTACGATTTTATTTGTTTTCTAATAAAATCTAAGTTAATTTTAATTCACTAATAATTTAATAGAACGTCTAGTTAAAATCAACCTTATGTTCATTAAAATAAAGTTTATCTTGGTTTGAATGTATTCACTATTTCGTTCTCGAAAGTTCTTCGCTACTCAATTAGTGATGTAGTCTGGTCGGATGTTGATTTTATCGATAGATATCAATAAAAGAAAATAAGTAACTTTAATATTTATTATAAACATTACAATACAAATAAATATAAGGTCGAATAACATTCATACACGAAATTTATTTTAAGAGGTGTATGTAAATGGATTGATGCAACGGGCAGAGTTAATTGGATGCCATCCAAATTAAGCACTATATGCTCAAATAAAACAAACAAAAGTATATAGATACACGAAACCTACAGCGCTTCCATCTATGAAAATCACTAAGTTTTTTAATGAAGTAAATTACCATATTTTATTTTTATCACTTAAAAATAATGATTGAAAATACTTAACACGTAATTTATATAAAGATATATAAAGCAAGTAATTTATATTAGTACCTACTTAAATATTGTATTTTTGAATAATACGTACTACGTTATTTGTCCTACAGTTTTACTGAACTCCCAACGAGTCTTATATTTTTTCGAATTAAACAAGAAATCGATATCGATAAAGTAATTCAAAATTCAATATGTCTGCACTGGTCGAGTAGCAGTAGATAACAACCTATGACGCGAATATCAACCTTATGTTAAGCACGTTAAAGTTTATAATTGCGACCACTGAGAAAACCGCCATCTATAGTCGGGTAGCGGAATTTACTCGGCTATCGAATTTAGTTTGATTATAGATTAGAAAACGTTGTAAAGACTTTTTGCACTAAAGCAAAATAAATCCTATTTGTAGAGATTGACGGTTTATTCCCAGATGAAGTATCTGTGATATATGCTAGTTTTGACTAAAATTTAAACGACAAATCAAACGAATTGTTTATTTGTAGTGCATTGTATGATTATCAGTTTGTGTGAGTTTGGCGACAACGGTTCCTATAGTGAGTTTGTTGCATTGCACTTCCACTGTTTTTTCTGTTCCGTGATTCCAACTTCATACAAACGGACGAAGCGCGAGCTATGCCTACGCGCTTCGATCTCTGCATGCGCTCGGCATGCAGACAGTCGCGACTGTGCCGCAGTGACGAACGGATGGTGTGTTGTTTTTTTTTAACAATAACCGCGCGATTTTTTCACAAGAAATAAGTTCAAGTACATATTTAATATGACGATTAGGATATATTGTGCTATTTTTGGTTGCATGAATTCGTCAATAACGCATTCAGAGATAACTTTTTTAGATTACCTGGAAACTCTGAAAGGTAAGACTATAAAATAATTTTATTTAGTAGTAGGTAGGTACATAATGTGTGTATTTTTAATGGATAAGTATTTTCTTTTATTTCCCGAAAAAAAAGATGTCTGGATTAATAAAAAAAGTGAATAGAGTAAAGGAAAGTGATTGACACGAGTGAAATAGGTAGTTATAGGCGGTTCATGAATCATGATACGGTAGGTACGCTTGTGTTAAAACCTCGGGGCATGTGTGTTTTGTTTTGTTAGTTTGTATAATTCAAAGTAAAGACGTGGTATTTTATTATTAATAATAGTTGTTTATTGTACTGTGTGTATGAATAATACTATTATTAGATATATAGATATTCCTTTTTCTCCTACTTGTCCATGTTTCCCAAAACAATTATTAATTAAGCTTTAAATTAGAATGCGGATTTTTTATACTTTAAAATTTAATAATAAAGCATTTCGTACGTCTCAGTCGAGCCGCAAATATTTTTCGGTCGCAAATTTATAAGACCGATTTGTTATTCAAACATAAACATGTTTTTTTAGTTAAATCTACCAATAAAAAAACAACACGCATTTTTATTGAACACTTCCTATTCAATTCACAAAGTATTTTATTTATTTATATAAAAAAAGTATATTTACAATCACAAAACTAAATAATAATAATAAAAAATAATAATAAAAATATATTCAAAAATATAAGGTACAGCGTTAAATAACAGTTTTTCTTAAATCTATGTCAAGTTCACCCATGATTTGTCCCATGTTTGTGTAAACACAAAGTAGGCAAATGTAATTAAAATGCTGGAGGCGGGCAGCCCTATCGCATGTTTACTTACCGCGCGGCTGTAGGCATTTATTTCAAAGATACGGCCGAGTTACAATACTGTATAGATAATATTACCGTGGCTCGGGCGCTACTGAGCGCTCCCGAGCTTACGAACACAGACAAAATGTACATGTACATCTACACACACTTAAGACCAACTCGCCTCGTATCTGTTGTTGTAGTTGGTAATGTTAGGTAAATGTGTTTGGTAACTTTTAAAGGTCGACAACGCGGACTAAAAGTAAAGTAGTCAGTACGCAATTGAAAACTCTTTTTTGGGGTTCCGTAGTCAACAAAGAACCCTTATAGTTTCGATTTCATTTTCGACAGTGGTAAAATAATTATTTTTTAGGGTACCTCCCTAAAATAAATTTTATTTTACCACTTTGTCGGCGTGATTAACATGTATACCCATGCCGAATTACAGCTTTCTAGTACTATGAGTATCTGAGCTAAGCCGGGGACTATTCAGGGAACCGTTTGCGTAATGTTAAGCTTTAAGTTTTATTTTTTGTTAGTCGTGTAAAACATCAATTTAGCTGGCAGGGGGGGGGGGGGGGGCTTCCAGCTAAATTGATGTTTTTGGTTAAGTGAAAAAAATCATGGCAGTGGTATACATAACGAAACTAAAAGGAAAGCTGTCACAGCAAGTAGATTTTACAAGCTAATCAACCGACCAACAACCTTTAAAACAGATAAAGCGAAATCATTGGCATTGTCTGTTAACACTGGTCTTTGATAAAACCTAGCAAATACAGATGAAGATATAGATGCTGGCGGGAAAAATTCCGAATCATTCCCGTCGAATACTTCGGAAGTATTCCGAAATATTCTGAAACTTTGGGAATATTTCAATTGTCAAAAAAAAACCGGGAAAATTGTATTAACCTATTAAAAGTCACTGTACTCGATTGAGTACAGCGTAACGAAGTAAAATAATAAGGTGTACCTATCACTTAAAATTTACAAGATCTGTAATTTACACTTCGGGATAAGGCTGTACTCAATTGAGTACAACATACTTTAATGGGTTAACAGTAATAAAAACAGAACGGATTTCAATAAAGTTCCGTCTTTATTGAAGTTGGTTCTATGTTCTAAGATTTTATTGAAGAGGTTGGTTTGAGGTGCTCCGACTTCATTGAAGTTGGTTCTATCTTTTTACTTAAATATTTTTATCTCAACATTTGTTTATGTCACGTATACATATAGTGACTATAGTCCGTCTTATGAAAGCGCGACCTGAGAAAAAGAGGTTAAAAACAAAAATTTTGTATGTGGTATTACTAACTAGTAGGAGAATTATTTCTTGACACTTTTTTTTGTTTCCTACAATTGCGGCTGAATAATGTTGCCAATTAAATTTAAAAAAAAAACTCCATGTCGCGCTTTCATTAGACGCACCCTAGTAATATTGTTCTAAAAACTGCATCAAAAGCGGTTTAACGCGAGATAATCGCGGACAAACATACACACCTACATACGGTTCAAACTCATAACCTCCTTTTTATTGAAGTCAGTTAATATATATCAAAACCTACTCCTAAGTATAGCAAATAGGTACTTTTCTGAAAACCGCATCAAAACGTGTTTGCTTGCAAGGTTTGCCTTTATTTGTTTTTATTGACTTTTATACGCGATATGTAGATAAGTAGGTAATGATTAATACATATCTATGTGACTCGCGAATACTCGGGATGCGAACAGAAGAGCTATATACAAACTAATCAAAAACATAGGTATCCCTTTTTCAAAAAACAAATCAAATATGCTCGGTGGTTTTTTATTCCACAACTAAGTACCTAACATTTAGAAAAAGAGCATTTGCAAAAATAGCACAAAGAAATAAAAATCCTGTTAATCGCAGGATAACATATTTACCTATAAAAATATCAACATTATATTATACTTAAGACGCTGACAACACCTAAACCGCGGTCACTGTCAGATTGCATAGAAAAGAAAGAGAAGCGCGACGACAAAACGCTTGTAATTTATTGCAAAATATGAAGTAATTATCTATTTACTCAGAATTGAGTTGAGTAATCGAAAATAAAAAACAACCAAGTTCTGCATTAGAATAAGACGTACTTGTTATTAAATACGTAATTTATGTTGATATTTAATACAGATATTTTGGATTACAACTCAAGGTAAGAGGTTAGTTTAGCGTTAGTTTGTATCGAGATTTTTTATTCAAAACGTGTTTTGGTGACAACAAAGTTCTGGGAAATATGTTCAAAATTAACATATATTTTTTCCGCTACCACAAACTATACAGATTTGCCAATTTTCTTTCTTAAGAGAAGCCTATTTTGGTCAATTGGGTCTTGTCAGCGCCTTAATCAATCATATTTATAATAAAATAAACATTTATATTTTACTTACTTATGTGCCACTGAAAAATAAATTCACCCACCACACAACAAAATAAACACGTTTAGGTATTCCTGAATAATTCGGTCGAAATATTCCGCGGAAACATTCGATTGCGGGGTATGAATCTTTCTCCGGGGGCGAAAACTTCCGGGGAGCATCTCCCCTCTTACCGCACCCCGCACCGCCATCGCCTGCATCACCGCTAACAAAGAGTTTCAAATAAATGTCACTAGATGGCACGACATTTATTGATCTATGATTGAAGTGTAATTTCAAAGTTTTTGTTGACTTTTATAAGGTTTATTCATACATAATCAACAAATAATAATCATAATCACACCAAATTATGTAACAATAAGCTCTTAGTACAAATTTCAAAGATGATTGGAATGCACAATTAATATTTATACCAGTAGATGGCGCTGTATTAAATTTCAAAGGTTAACATCTCGATTTTTTAAATTTTGTTTTGTTTAATAATATCACTGATAATAGGAGTAAGGAGTACGTAGCAGCAGTACAAAAGTACAGTGTGCTTTTAACGTCATCTATTCGGAATAAAAGTATAATGTAACCCTTCTTGCAAAGTCGCTACTAACACCATCTATTGGGAACGAACGCGATTGATGTACAAAAATAGCTAGAATTGCCAGATGAAATCTGCTCTTTACGTCGGGACATTTCTTTGTATGGGATGAGGCATCTGTATGCTAGTATCGATGCAAAATACGATATTTCAGCAAAAAAAATAAAAATTTCAATAAAATTCATTTTGAATAATTCTGATTTAAAGAAACTTTCCCAGAAGTATTCCGGAATTATTCAGAATTTTTCAGAAGTTTTGCAACTATATGAAGACCCATTCCAGCCAGCAGTTTTTCTAATTAGGTCTATGGAGACTCCTGATTTAAGGGCTGCTGAAGTAGACGCATGTCTGGTGGAGTGGGCCTTGAATTTACTTGTATCAACACCACTGTCACATAAAACATTTTTTATCCAGCGGCTTAAAGTTTGCGAACATACAGCCTTACAAGGGCTTTTAAAACTAATGAAGAAATATTCTTCTCCGCCTCTAATCGACGCAGTTTTTGTTAAATACGACCAAGTGCGTTAGCTGGGCAAACTTCTGGCTGTTTAATAAAAAACGGTAGATGAAGACAAGGTTATGTTGAACCAATACATGAAGTTTTAATCAAATCTGGATTCATAGAGATATGGTTTGAATGAATACAAATATTGTGAATATTTATTTTCGAAATTGTTTGAACCCTGTGGGCCGTGACTAATACGATTAGGGTTACGCTCTTTTTGTAAGACAATCCAAGTCTAAATCATCGTTCGGATATAAATTAGATAAGTAATTTAGCACAATAGACGGATCCCAAGTTTCATTGTACTTAGGTAATGGTGGTCTTAGTTTATAGAAACCTTTAAATAAACGGATAACTCTGTCATCAGATCCAATTTTTGATCCAATTAAGTATTAGAGATAAAGCTCATCGATGGCTATTCAAAGTCCCATATTGGGCATTAAAAAGCATTGTAAGAAAATACATAACATTAGGGACAGAAACTTCATAAAAATCAACGCTGTGAGACTGACAAAAAAGGAACCACTTTTTTAAACTCGTATCATACTGTTTCATAGTATTGTTGGAAAGTGAAGCATACATAATATCGATAGAAGAAGGAGGGACGCCTCTTTTCATTAATGCCGTCCTGACAACCTGCCTACAGCCAGGATAAGCCGAGTTGGTGGTGGTCTGTGGGAACAAGACAAAAGAGCTTGGTCTCTTGGTTCAAACACGATAACCTTAGATACTAACAGACAACGGTAGGAGGAGTTTCTATCGGCGTCGAGTCGACGATGAAGTACCTGGGACTCGTCCTCGACAGCCGGTGGAACTTCGTGAAGCATTTCCGACGTTTGGCTCCCAAACTGGAGCGGGCGGGCGCTGCATTGAAGCGGCTCCTGCCCAATCTAGGGGGTCCAAACGCCTCCTGCCGGAGACTCTACGCGGGGGTCGTGCGGTCCATGGCCCTCTACGGGGCTCCTGTATGGGCGCGCTCTCTGGCGCTGCGGCCAGCCCGCCGGTTGAGCGCGGCCCAAAGGGTCATGGCCATCCGGATGGTCCGAGGATACCGCACGGTCTCCTGTGAGGCAGCGAGCCTCCTTGCCGGATTGCCGCCATGGGATCTGGAGGCAAAAGTCCTCGCGCACGTATGGGAGTGGCGCGAGGAGGCGAAACGCCGGGGCGTAAGTCCGCTGCCGCGAGAAATCGCGGCACAGCGGACGGAGCTCCGGCGGGATCTCATGGCGTCATGGAAAGTACGGTTGTCGCAACCCAGTGCTGGGCACGCCACGATTGCGGCGATAAGTCCCCTCTTTGAGGAGTGGCTGGAGAGGCGCCACGGCGTCCTCACCTTCCGCCTGACGTAGGTCCTCACCGGACACGGCAGCTTCGGGAGGTTCCTGTGTCGGATAAGGCGGGAGGAAACGTCTGGGTGTCACCACTGTGTGGATCGCCCGGAGGACACGGTGGAGCATACGGTGGAGGTCTGCCCGGCTTGGGCAGAGCACCGCCGTGTCCTCGTGGAGGCGATCGGCGGCAGAGACCTCTCGCGTCCGGCCCTGGTTCAGGCCATGGTACGGAGCGAGAGGGCATGGGCAGCCGTCACCTCCTTCTGCAAAGCAGTAATGCTCGCGAAGGAGGAGGCGGGACGGTTGAGGGAAAGGCACGTTTCGCGCCCTCTCGCCCCTAGCCGCCGCAGGAGACGCCCAGGGCGTCGGGAATCCCGGGCGGATTTCCGGCCACCATAGGCGCGGGCTTGCGGACGGTGAGCAATGGGTAGCTCACCGTCCGGTAAGGACCAGGCCCGGGTCGACGGCGCGTCGTATTCCACGCGCGCCTCAAAGAGATGTCGTCAGCACAAAGTAGAGGTCCACTAGGGCCGATGCCTGCCGGGGTCGCGGGAAGGTACTTATGGGTCACCGAGGCCCCCGCAACACAGGCAACAGGAAGGAATACGGGTGGGTTTTAGTCAGTTAGAGTCTGACACACCCTCCCGCTCCGCCCAGAGCGGGAGAAGTTATTTGATGATTTCCCACCCTCAAAAAAAAAAAAAAAGATACTAACAGACTTTCGAACAACGGGAACCAGCCTTCAGCCTCATCCGTAATTATTTTCCGGAAAGTTTTTAATATGACAGAAAATGGTGGAAATGCATAAAAATTATATTATATTATACTGCGTAGGCGTCAGGGTCTCTTTTCCAGGACACGTACATCTCACATTTTCTGTTGATTCTTGATGCAAATAAATCAATAGTTGGTGTACTGAATGTGTGGACGATTTTGCTAAAGGCATTGTTACTTAGTTCCCATTATATGTCTGGATGTGTGGCCCTAGACACCGCGTCTGCTATTTCATTGTTTTCCGAACTACTCGTAATATAGGAAGCGAAAACGTGTATATTTTTCTCGCACCACTGCCAAAGTTCTTTGGAAATTTTATTCAAATCCGGAAATCTAATGCCATTCATCGATTAATATAAGATATGGCTGTGGTATTATCAATGCGTAAAAGGATCTGGCAATTCTTAAGCTGTTTGGCAAATACCTTTAGGCCAAAAAAGGCTGCCATTAATTCTAATAAGTTAATATGCAGGTCCTTTTCTGCAGCACCCCACTGCCCATTTGCAGTCTCTTCGCCACATGCCACCGACCCTGTTTTGCTTGCATCAGAAAATATTTCAAGCAAATATTTCTCGTCACGAATAGGATTAACGTTATTTTGAACAGCGTTGAGCCACCAAATTAAATCTTGGTGAACATCTAAAGATATATTCATATAACTTTCATAATTATTATCCGACTTTAATAGCGCTAGGTATTTACACCTCTCTAACTCTTTCGTGTATAGCCGTATTGAATAGCTGGGCAAGCCGATACAAGTAGACCCACCAGGTGAGCGAGACAACTAATCTTGCAACGCTTAAGGCTCATAAAATTATGAATTTCATTTTTGATATGGGTCTTTATAATAAAGCCTAGATATTTACAACTGGTTTTCGGGGTCAATGAACTTTATTCATTGTTAATAACAAATCCCAAAGATTCTAAAATTAATTTGGTTATTTGAACATTTTCTAGACATTCGTTGTATGTTTTTCCTATACAGCATACATCATCTACATAAATAGTAAATAAATAGCCTAAATTTCTTAATAATGCCATTACAGGCTCAAGCAGTTTTGTAAAAACGTATGGGGCTGTGCAAAAGCCTAATGGAAGCACGTTAAACTCATAAAGATTGTTATCCAAACCCTGGGTGGACGGTATTTGGAAACGCAAAAATTTTCGGAAATCTTTATCAGTTGGAATTAAAAAATATGCGTCCTTTAAATCGAGTGTAGCTAGATAGTAATTCTTTGAAATTAATTTCACCTTAGTGCGAAGATCTTCTAGTTTGAAATGGTTTGTATTTATAAATCTATTTAAGGACTTAAGATTTAAGATAAATCGTTGTCTTTCATCTGGTTTGGGTACAAGAAATGTGTTCGATACATATTGGCCATTAATGATCGCCCCATAGGCTCTCAAATCACACTTATTTAGGATTGGTGGTGATGGCGTGTGATTTTTGTGTGATTTTGTATTAAAAGGTAATTTATACCCTTTCACCCATGATAAAAGTAATGCATCACTAGTGATAAGACGCCATCTATCGTAAAATTGCGACAAACGACCTGCATGACTCACCGGTTCTATCGGGCGGTGCGGTGCGTGGGTCTGTGAGCGCCTGTAGGTTCCGCGCGGCTGCTGCTGCGGCGGCGGAGCGCGGCGCTGTTGGCGCTGGGTCGAGGGTTCCAGTTATCATATCGCACCTGTTTTTTTTATTGCTTTGGCTGCTTTTAAAACATCCCCCAACTGACTGCCAATGAGGTGGCTATCTATTTGAGTTGTGTACAGGTGATATTTTATGTCCTTTTTAATTGACGAATAAACAAAACTTCTGCGAATCATTGATTCCGTATGTTGCAAGTCACAGGCCAGTTTTCCAGCGTCAGTTAACGACTTAACAAGTTTTATATCGGTATTTTCGGTAGATAAAACATGTGAAAGAGCATCTCCTAAACAAGTAATTATCAAGGCAATTTGTTTCTGCTTATTTTCGATCACCTTATCTTTTTTGTTAAGAACTTCTGATAACGCTGCTTTCACTTCTTGATTAAGTATAGGAGCGTCAATGTTTTTACAGTTTTCTAGAATGTCATGTTTTATGAAAATGTATTTTTTTTTTATCCTTAGAAAGGCCTTTTATCGCTGTATGCTCCCACCTGATAGCTAGACTTAAATTAAGGGCTACACCTAACCTTTTGTCTCTTATAGAAGCTTCCCCTAATATTTCCAAAATATCATCAGGAAGAATGTTTTGTATGCGTGTATGTAATGTCTTTGGGTTGTGTGTACGGAGAGAAATGAAATGCTGCGAAGACTGTGGTAAATTTACTTATTAACTTGTTACGAAATATTACAGAGGAGTAGCTTATCAGTTTAAGAGTGCGTCTATAGTTAACGGTGGTTACGGGCAAACTAGCGTGTCGCCCGGCGTTGCACGAATCTAGAATACAAAACGATGTGTCAGCGCTCCTACACTATTCCTTCCCTTTTTTAAAAAAAACAAATGGTTTTTTACATAATAATTTCTATGAACAAAAATAACATGCCTTAAACTAAGTGCAACTTTATCAGAACTATGAGTTACAAAGAATTTGCTTATACATCATTTCACTACAATGAACAATGTTGTAACCAGATATCTTGCAGGTGTGCGATTGCAATGTACGCTTTAAAAAATGTTACGCATTCAAAGTTTCAAGTTATATTATCAATTTATCACGCTGTTATTACTAAAGGAACAAGCAGTTTGTTTCAACATTACAATTCGTATATTTATTCTTTACACTTTACAATCTAATGTAATAAATAATCTTTGTGTATATTCTGCGGTCCGGGGGTAGCTGTCTCACTTGCGCGTCCACTGGAGTACCTGTTGTCTCTACATGATGGCAAACGCCATGTTTAGGTTTCTCCTTATATGAACAGGCTTGGTTAATTCAGGGAACTTACTCAACAATACATAATAGTGGCAATTATCAGTGATGGTTTACAAAGTGGGCTCGGTGGAACTGGAGAGATTTCCTCTCGTACTTATATTAGTACCCTGATCCACTGGCCAGCGTCCGTTCAAGTTAACTAATAACATGTGTAGCTAAGAAGTCAGCACCTAATATGGGCTGCTGTACGTCCGCTATCGTAAATAACTAACGGAAACGCTCGTCTTTGATTTCAATCTAGTTCTAAAATGTGTGTACCGTACTGTTATAACCGGGTTCCGGATTAGGTTTTTAAAAAAGAAACCACTTTATGCTAGAATAAAACTTGTATTAAAAATAGACACGAGTGCAAGGTGTGTGCACGGTAGGATGGTTGGGAGACGACTGACTGCTGGACTGAGAGGAGCGGGAGAGAGGAATGAGTGGATGCTGCGTCAGCAGCAAGAATGCAGCGTAGACTGCTGAGTAAGTCAGAAGGGGTACAGATAGAAGATGTAACAGCCCCCTGATTAGGAGGAAACTTACAGGTGGAAGGTAAGTTGACGGCGGAAGGAAAGGTAAGTATATTTTTTCCAGGTTTTAGGTTGTTCGGATTCGAGGAGCAGGAATATCTTCGACATCTACGGATGCCATTTCTATGGGAGTATCAGGTATAGGGTTACATCTAGAAGTCTTAATTAACTTATAATAACTATACAATTTATAGGAAATAACTAAGATTATAATTAGGCTTATAATAATAGTAGTATAGGAATAATAGTTACCGTAAAGGACAATATGAGGTTTTTCAATTATTCCATTAAGATTTTTTTTAATCCGATCAGTTACTTTATTATAATTTGAAAAAAGAGAATCTAAATTATTTATGTTTTTTAAGTTAACGTAAGGAACTTTAATATTGTCTTTTAAATATGTAGTAGGACTACAACAAGTATCGTTAATTAATTCGAAATGCAATACTATTGGTTGTATTTTAATTTCGATACTATGTTTAGGTGTTAACTTATTGTCGTTGCAATAGGCAATACAATTGTCTGGTATAGTTAGTATACCAGTACCGGAAATAGAAGATTCCGATAAGTCTTGATTATTACATTCTATTGTAATTTTAGAATTTTGGCTAATCATGTATATCCATTGGTTATTATGTAATTTATGAAAGGTTTCGAAATTACCATTAACGAATTCAGTTTTGCAAAGAGACGGAACGGAAGTCAGAGCTTTTGAAATAACCTCAGTTTCACATATTGGTACGGCTGACGTAGAGTATACATTGGAAATCTCACAAATATAATATTTCGTATTTATAACTTTACAGGTATTGAGTGAATTTAATTTACAATAAGATGATTTATCTTTAGTTATGCCCAAATATTTAGTGGATGGTATTATTGTAGAATACAGTGTATTGTTTACAGTTTTGAGGGCAACAGGATAAGGTATAGTGTGATACAAGTCAAATTCTTTTGTATTTACTAAAGGCATTTGTAACACAAATATTATTTTATTATTTGCATAATAACTGGATACATCGGATATGTTTTCTAAAATATGGATATTATCTAAGATTAAGGGTACAGGTAATTGCTTAGAACTAGGAAGGAATCTATAATTACCCACGAGGTCTGAAAACAGTTGTTTAGGGGTAATAATAGATGGATATAGTATATTAGACTTACTAAACATAATAGCGTTAATAATATCTTCTAACTTAAATGATAAGGTTAATAAACTACTTTCTAAAATATTCGACAGTCCCGATATTTTAGATTTCATTAGTAGTTTATTGGAAACTAACGTTAAATTTGCCATTTCCTGGTTCAAGGTATCGATAGCATAACTTAGACTAACTTCATTTGCATTAATTTTATCAATTACTTCTTTAAGAGACAATAGTGTGGATGTTGTAACCATCATGTTTTCTTTCATGAGAGTTGCCAGTTTGGTTTGATCATTCTCTAAAGTTTGAACGGCATTACTATATTTTTCGGCATCATTTTGGTCCATATTACCGAACAGTTGCTTAATTACTGAGCCGATTCCACTAAACCAAGCTGATCTTTTATGAGATTTGGCTATAAGATGTGAAATAGAATCAAAGTCTCTAACTATGTCAGAATAGCGGGATGATAATGGTTGAAACAAATAGTGACATTCGCCTTCATAGTATGCATTACTTTGATTACATAAGAATTTGGAAGTCCCCAGGATATCCCTTATATTATCTAAATGTGGTTGAATGAAAGAGATATCTATAGGAATGATAATATCTAGCGTATCGTCAGTTATTTTTATAGAGCCAATGGGGTCAAAGTATATGCCTGCGTTGTCTGATGCCGGCCGGACATATCCTTGACCGTTTGACGCCAGGGTAGGATAAATGTAACCAATTCTGAAAGGAAAGGTAATTCGAATTAACGAAGTTGTAGGTATATTAAAATACTATGTTTCGTTATTAGTGGCTAATTTAATTTCGTCAAAATGATGTTTGACGTGACGTCTGTTTATTAGGAGTGATGCCGTGTTGTTTCCATGAATTTTCACTATTTTAAACGGGCCTTTCCATATAGGTGAAAGGGCTTTTCTAAGGCGTAAATGATTTTTAAGGTAAACAAGATCGCCGACTTTATATTTAATTGGCCTTGTGTGAGTGTCGTAGTAAGTTTTGGAGTTTAACTTGGATTTCTGTATGTATTCTATTGCCTTTGCTCGGCAGTATTTGAGTCTATTTTGGAGTATGCGGACATATTCTGGGTAAGTAGCGCCTGATGTTTCTTCGTAAATGGAATCTGGTATATAAGGTTTGTTTCCAAATATAAGTTCATAGGGAGAGAAATGAGTAGTTGAATGGATGGCTGTGTTATACGCAAGCATAGCTGTGTATACAAAGCGGGGCCAGTTATTTTGTTGCTCATTTACATATGATTTTAGATATTCTTTAAGAGTGGAATGACTTCTCTCAAGAGCTCCCTGTGTCTGAGGGTGATACGGGGTGGACCATAACTGTTTGATTTTTAATAAATTACACGTTTGTTTGAATAGCTCGGCCGTGAAGTTGGTGCCTTGGTCTGTCAGGATTGTTTTGGGTATTCCAAATAACGTAATAAAATGAACCAAGCATTCGCATGTTTCTTCAGCAGTGGTGTTAGTCATTGGATAAGCGGCTGAGAATTTGGTAAGGTCATCTTGGAGAGTCAAGATATACTTATATCTGTCGTTACCGGCTTCTGGTAGTGGTCCTATGATATCGAAGGCTACGCGTTCAAAGGGGCGTGTGGAAAGAGATGTGATTTGCATAGGAGCACGATTGGTTCTTCTAAGGGCTTTATTAATTTGGCACTGTGGGCATTTCTTTACATAATTTTCAACTTCTGTTCGCATGTTTTTCCAGTAATACTTTTCCTGGATGCGTTTCAGCATTCTACCAGAACCTAGGTGACCGGCTATGGGGAGGTCATGATTTTCTTTCATGATTTTAGGAATTTCACTTAGTGATGGGTAGATAATGGTGTTCTTATAAATGTGTATAGTCATTTCTGAGTTGTGGAATAAATATAGGATTATATTGTATAGATTAATATACTGATGAGTATCGAAAGGTTTATCAAAGTCAGATATAGCTATTTCAGGGTTATTTTGACTTGTAAGACTGACAACTAACTCATTTCTTACGGATTTAAGACACTTATATATATCTTCATAAGTACAAGTGTCAAAGTGATTGACTTTGGTAAAAATGAAGTAATAAATTTTATTTTCAGATTCATATTTAAGGAAAGAATGTAATGTTCTTTCTAGTAAGGAAAATTCGTTCAAATTAGGAATATTAGATATGACTTCTTGAGTATATGGGATGGATTCATCCATGTCTATAGATGTAGGGATGATAACATATCTTTTATCAGTTTTGGATAAGCTTTCGTTGTGTTCTATTATGGTTACATTAGGATTAAAATCCTTAGAAGTGGTTTTAAGGAATTCTGAGTAGTTACCATCTGGAGTATTGGAGCTACTAGGGCTCGAGACGTCAGGAGGTGGTATTGGGTTTGGACGATTAGTGGGAGTTAACGAAGAGTCTTCGTTTATTATGTTATCTAGGTCATCAAGATTACCTAACTCTGGTAAGCTTGTGGGTTGAATAAGGGCATCTATGAGATCTTCAAGTTGGATCAAGTCATCCGGAGAAACAGCTGGATTCGATGTTTCATCAGAATCAGGTGAGTTTAAGTTCTGATTAGAAGTGCTAGGTGTAGGATTTATAGGATTGACGGATTTAGTTATAGGATAGCGGGATAATGCATCAGCGGCATTATTTAGTTTTCCTTTTCGGTATATTATTTCATACTCGTATTCCTCCAATTTTAATCTCCATCTCTGGAGTTTACTACTAGGGTCAGAATGATTGAACAGCCAACGTAAGGGACGATGGTCAGTAATTATTGTGAATTTTCTACCATAGAGGTATGGACGGAAGGTTTTACAGCCGAAAAGGATTGCGAGTAATTCCTTTTCAGTCGTACTATAATTGCACTCATTTTTGTTGAGTGTACGGGAAGCATAGGCGATAGGCTTGTCCTTGCCTATTTCGCCTTGGGAAAGAATAGCGCTGATCGCATAATTGGATGCATCACAGCTGAGAAGGAATGGTTTGGAAAAGTCAGGATATGATAATAACGGAGCTGTAGTTAATTTATTTTTTAGGATTTCAAAGGATAGCTGATGTTCGTTTGACCATACGAACTCTACATTCTTTTTCAGCAAATTAGTTAAGGGTTTTGCAATGCTTGAAAAGTCAGAGATGAATCTGCGATAGTAAGAGACGAAACCAAGAAATGATTTGATGTCTTTGGGGTTTTTTGGTGTAGGGAATTCATGAACTGCTCTTAGTTTTTCAGGATTTGGTTTTACGCCTTTGTCGGTAATGACATGGCCTAGATATGAAACTTCCTTTCGTAAGAATTCACACTTATCTGGTTGCAGTTTTAATCTGAATTGACGGAGTCTAGAAAATATGTTAGTTAGGTTATTCATGTGAGAAGGGATGTCAAATGAGTAGATGACAATGTCATCGAGATATACAAAGCATTGGATGCCTTGGAGACCAGATAAAGCGGAGTTCATTAATCTCTGAAAGGTGGACGGTGCATTCTTTAATCCAAACGGCATACGAGTGAATTCGTAGTGCCCTGTTGAGATTGAAAATGCAGTTTTGGGAGAATCATCAGAAGACATATTAATTTGGTGGAAACCAGAAGCTAGGTCTAATGTGCTGAAATATTTGCACTTACCTAATTGGTCTAGGATTTCGGCTATGTTTGGAATAGGATAGGAATCACCGATGGTCACGTCATTGAGCTTACGGTAATCGATTACAACGCGCCATTTTCTTTGGCCAGAAGCATCAAGCTTCTTGGGTACTACCCAAATTGGTGAGGACCATGGGGACATAGATGGCTTTATTATACCTTGTTTCAACATTTTTTCAACTTGGGAATCAACTTCTTTCTTATGGCATTCGGGAAATCTGTATGTCTTAACATTAATTGGGCTATCAGAAGTGGTTTTAATTTTATGTTCTATTGCATCAGTGCAAGTTAACTGATCGTCAGGTAAGTGGAAAACGTCTGAAAACTGAGAACAGACAATGCCTCAGTTTCTTCTTGATTAAGGTGGGACACGCGAAGTTGCTTTAAAACCTCTTCTGTGCGTTCATGAATATGGGGTTCATCTATGGTACCGATAAAGACTGAAGCCTGTAGTTCAAAAGGATTTAAATGTAGTTTAAGATCAGACTTAACCGTTATGGGTTCTTCTGATGTGTTAACAATGGAGATATTAACACGGTTGTTATTCTTAACTTGTACCATACAATTTGCTATTAATAGATTTTCGGACAGATGTTGGTCGATTATTAAACCTTCTCTGATTTCTGGATTTACTACAGTACATTCAATTATGGTTTCGCTGCGCGGTGCAATAGTATAAACGGGTTCATTGAAATGTATTTTGAGTTTAGTATCTTTTAAGTGCAGCATACCTTTATCATAGTTAATTTGACCACTCATGGAATTAAATAAGTCATTGCCAACAATACCATCATAGGGTATGCTTAATTCGTTAACTAGATTGAATGTATGTGTTAGGTATCTACAATCACTATGAGGTTCGTCATGTGTATAGATGGTTATGGGAATTTGTCCTAATGTGTGTAGAGGATTATCAGTGGTTGAATCGATACCTTTGATTTTGAATGTAATTGATTCGTCAATTACGGGCATATCGTCGATGGCTGATTTTTTATTATACTTATGGATGCACCAGTATCGACGAGGAGGGATAAATCATAAGAGGACACGGGAGAATTCACTTTTATATATGGTAAGTATTTATTTGGTACATTAGATGTGAATTCGTATATTTTTTTATTAATATTTTTTTTGTTTTCAGGATCCTGGATGATGTCTACGGTTTGGGGCTGGTTACCCTGTTGCTTGACTTCATGAGTTTTTAAGGATTTGGAGTCTACGATTTGGGGCTGGTTACCCTGTTGCTTGACTTCATGAGTTTTTAAGGATTTGGAGTCTACGATTTGGGGCTGGTTACCCTGTTGCTTGACTCCAATGGGATGACCTCGAGTTTGGGGCTGGTTACCCTGTCCATGGGTCATTGTTTGGGTTTTGACGTCGTCTATTATGGAATTTATCTGTCCCGTGCGACGTCTATTCGGGACATTATTTAGTTTAAATTGTTGTCAACAGTATCATAACCTTCTGCCTCGGTTACGACATTAATATGGGGTTTGAAAGTAGATGTGCTCGGCTGCGCACTTGAAGTGGAAGGTTTATTTTGATTGTTAAATCTTTTATTATTATATTCGCGGAGTTGGCATTTTTCTAGGATATGCCCTGATTTCTTGCAATATCTGCAGAACGGATCATTTGAGGAGGTTTGATAAGAAGCAGGTTTTTGAGATTGATTATTATTAAAGTTATTGAATTTATTTGGTTTAGTATTTGGATCATTATGGCGAAATGATTTTACGGCTAAATTTTGTTTATAGGAATATTGTTGTAGTTTTTCTTCGGAAATCGCGTAATTTATTGCGCCATTTAGATTTTTCGGGTCCCTACACCTAACAATGTTAGCTATGCGTGGGGTAAGGCCCATCGTGAATGTATGCAGGGCAAGGTCCTCCATTGCAGCTACTCTGCCGGGGATTTCATTCTTCCTGTGACCGGATATGGAGATTTCTGTAAATAATTTAGACAGACAAGTTTCTATTCTAAGTGAGAATTGGTTAACATTCTCCTGGGCGCCTTGCCTGCAATCCTGGAGCTCTGCTAGAAGGTGAGCGTAATGTTTACGCTCTCCAAATTGGTTCTGAAGGAAATCTTTAAGGGACGGCCATGAGTCAAATTCTTTAATTGAACATGCAATCTCGGCTTTACCGTCCAGTTGGCTGATGACATACTTGAAGACGATGTCAACTTGATTTGAGGAGGCTAGAGAAATCGCATTATCACAATTATTTATAAATGCATTTAGTTTTTCTCGGCTGCCATCAAATGGCTTAATGAATTTTAGAATTACGTTTAAAGGTATTCCTTCTTTAGACTCCTCTTTCAGGTTCTTTGAGTCTTTGGACATAGTTGACAACAATGGCAGAAAGATTTATAATTAAAATAATGAGATTAGTTAACTATAACAAGTCTGGAAATAAGATTATTAGTTCGGTCGACAATGTATGCAAGTATTCGGAAGCCTTATCGCTTATACTTTGTGTTGAGACTGGAACTGCGACGAGCGACGAGACATAACATCCGTTGATATGACGTATGGATTGGAATGTTCAAGATAAGCCGTTGTAAGTTATTTATAAGTTAGATTTTGATCACTTTACTTTTATGGGAAATTATGTTCACAACTCACAGTATTATTACACACATATTCTTCATGGTTTTGCTGGAACTAGAACTGGATCTGGAGCTGGAACTGGAGCTGGAACTGGATTGACCTTGAATTTGGTCAGTACCGGGTTTACCGGTGAGGCGAGTTGTCTCTGGAGGTTTTGAGGCACTTGAGCACTCTCACTTTTGGCACTTATCACTTTAAACTTAGCACTCTTTGGGAGGATTCCAAGGATTTTCTATCCCTTTTACGCTGCCACCAATGTTATAACCGGGTTCCGGATTAGGTTTTTAAAAAAGAAACCACTTTATGCTAGAATAAAACTTGTATTAAAAATAGACACGAGTGCAAGGTGTGTGCACGGTAGGATGGTTGGGAGACGACTGACTGCTGGACTGAGAGGAGCGGGAGAGAGGAATGAGTGGATGCTGCGTCAGCAGCAAGAATGCAGTGTAGACTGCTGAGTAAGTCAGAAGGGGTACAGATAGAAGATGTAACAGTACGTATTGCTCTCGGTACCACTCGCAGCATACAACTTATAACAGGCACAATGTGCGGTATCTTTCTTAAAAACAACTCTGCGAGGTAGAACTTTGCACCACTATCCACTAAAAAAGTTCAAACCTGAATTCCTGTCCCTAGCATAGACGGTGATTGTCGTGCACGCGGTCACAGCCTCCCGTTGCTGACTGCACCGACTCTAGTTTTCCGATGGCTTGGCGTCCTTCCTCTTCCAATTGCATGGTTGAACGCACTCATCCGCTTTGCTGCGGTATTTGAAGTGGTAAAAACATAACCAGTTGGGGTCGTCCTCAGGTGCTTTCACGTTTCTAGACCTGAAGTTTGATCTTGACCGGGATCGCCATATTATCCGATACTTAGGATCGTCGGACATCTTCCGGCAATTAATTATCGCCTCTGCCTTGGTGAACCACAATTCTGGTGCTCTCGGCCAAAAATCTTCTAAGTTATTGGTGATGGAGACCGGTGAAAGGGAATATTCGTCGGCTGCTACTTTGTCTTCCATGATGTTAATTACTCACGCAGATTATTTTTAAAAAGAGCTTCCGCACTATAGACGCTGATGTTGAGTGAGTTGCCCGTTCTCGATCACGTACACACAATATCTTTAAAAATCACTGATGGTAAATTCACGTTGCAAGATTTTATATCACGACACCACTTTTAGATCTCGTCGGGGCCTCCAATTTTGTGTGCGTGTATTTAATGTCTTTGGATTGTGTGTACGGAGAGAAATTAAATGCTGCGAAGACTCTGTGGTAAATTTACTTATTAACTTGTTACGAAATATTACAGAGGAGTAGCTTATCAGTTTAAGAGTGCGTCTATAGTTAACGGCGGTTACGGGCAAACTAGCGTGTCGCCCTATGTGATTTTTACGTCCTGATCCGCGATGGCAGTATCGGTAGCGATGGGTTCAGACACATCTACGGTGGGTGTCACATCTGGAGACTCCAACGATATGTTCCCCATGTCGTTGAGCGGAGCCACTACTTCACTGGGAAGGTCCGTGTTCTGTGTGATCTCAATAGATTGTCGCGGTAGCTCGGGGGAAGATAAGCGTGCTTCACAAATATTTCGTCTGTAAAAGGCGTGAACGGGCGACATTATAGTTACGCTTGTGTATCCATAATCGAAGTCCACAACCTAACGCATATTTAATAATATATCGCGTAACGCATTTAAATGTAGGTAATAAATACCTACTACCAAAAGTAGGTAGATCTATATAAATCATGACGGATGCATTCCTCTGTAATGCTCACAATCAGTTAACATAGCACTAGTATCAATCCCTATGAATTGTAAACAGCCTTGTTTTATAAATTGGCGGGCACATACCATTAGAATGTTCAAATGAATATTTAAAATAAATCATGACGGGAGACATTCAATCGTAATGCTCACAATGATTGTTATAGCACTGGGATAAATCCCTATAAACTAGCTTTGTTGTTATCAATTGGCGGACACATTCCAGATTTAAAATGTTCACGACCAATATAGATTTATATAATTTATTTATTTATATAACCAAATTACAAGATGATTATTAACACTATCTAAATTAAACTAAAACTAAGTTAAGCCTAAAAAAGGCCCTCGGCACGGTAATATTATCTGTACAGTATTGTAACTCGGCCGTATACTCGTATTTGAAATACGAGTAAAGGCCTACATCAGCGCGGTACGTAAACATGCGATAGGGCTGCCCGCCTCCAGCATTTTAATTACATTTGCCTACTTTGTGTTTCCATTTAGTTTTGTGATTGTAAATATACTTTTTTATATAAACAAATAAAATACTTTGTGAATTGAATAGGAAGTGTAAAAACGGTTTTTAATGGTATATGTTGTTATAGCAGCAGCAGAAATACTTAATTTGAGAAAATTTCAACTATCTAGTGACAGACAGACGGTCTAATTTATTTTTTCTAGTATTATTCATACACACACTACAATAAACAACTATTATTAATAATAAAATACCACGTCTTTACTTTGAATTATACAAACTAACAAAACAAAACACACATGCCCCGAGGTTTTAACAAAAGCGTACCTACCGTATCATGATTCATGAACCGCCTATAACTACCTACTTCACTCGTGTCAATCACTTTCCATTACTTTATTCACTTTATTTATTAATCCAAATCTTTTTTTTCGGGCTATAAAAGGAAAATCTTATCCATTAATAAGACACACAATATTATGTACCTACCTACGAGTAAGTAAAATTATTTTATAGTCTTACCTTTCAGAGTTTCCAGGTAATCTAAAAAAAGTTATCTCTGGATGCGTTATTGACGAATTCATGCAACCAAAAACAGCACAATATATCCTACTCGTCATATTAAATATGTACTTGAACTTATTTTTTGTGAAAAAATCGCGCGGTTATTGTTAAAAAACAACAACGGACTGTCCGTTCGTCACTGCGGCATAGTCGCGACTGTCTGCATGTCGAGTGCATGCCGAGATCGACGAGATCGGCGCATAGGCATAGCTCGCGCTTCGTCCGTTTGTATGAAGTTGGAATACTGTATAGATAATATTACCGTGCCCTCGGGGCATTGTACCGAGGATGCTGGCGGCATTTCCTCGCTAATATATTTATGTCGTGGACTGTATATTTTTTAGGAATAATAAAACTTGTTCCCAATTTTCTTCGTATTTATTTTCGGAGGTGTTGCTTGTTCGGGAGCTGGACACCGACTGTGTCCCAGCTTTTTTTTATGTATGGCATCTCGTAGTTGACCTTGAGAGGTCGTGACTACTCAACCGGACTATCCTGTGGCTGCCTTAAGCGGACTCAAAGCCTCCAGCCAGGGGTGAATTTCTTACATTACTAAGCGACTGCACGCTAAGGACACCCCCTGTGGGGTACGGACCTCGGTTTAGGGCGTCGCTGGGGGGAGGACAGCAAGGTGGGACAGGCTGGATCTGATCAGAATTATTATTAAGCGGGGAATTTAAAGCTACGGGCTCAGCTGCGGCGCGGGCCGGCACTTCGTCGAGCAAGGTTTACAATGTCCCGTCTTTTATACAATTCTCCCTATGTTTCGGGAGCAGGCGGACCGAGTCACACAGTTTGATCGGTACTCTTATTCACATTTATTATTTCTAAGTGACTCTTACATGGTCCTGACGGCCTAAATTACATTTATTATTACAAAACTATGCTAATTAGGTTATTAAACACTAAATTAACTTATCTTAAACTCTACTGAAGTCTTTTGTAGACTTTCCTTGCTTGTAGCGAGGGCGCGTTTTACGCGACCCCGCCGCTACTTGTGCCTTAAGTGCACAGATAGGGTCTTATCTTAACCTATTTTATCCTAATTTTAACTTCTTATACGTATTTAGAATGTCATAAACACACACTATCTTTACACTTGTATGCTTGGCGTTAATTACAGTCACGAATACACGACACTGTTTTTACACTTAGCACGCTCAGCGTTCGTTACAATTTATATAATTAACAATGTGGGTACATACAGAAAAAAAATGTTTTTTTTTCTTTCTAAGGAATGGTAGTAACCAGTCACTGTAATTCGTTACTAAATTTGTACTTACCTAAGACTTTTAACGAATATTGCGAAAATGAGCGTTGTCAATGTCTTTTCTTCAACTACTTCTCGATCTTCTTCATTTTTCAATTTACATAGGCCTCAATATCTTCATCACTATACCGTTTTCTCGGCATAATGATAATTACAACAACAAGAACGTAACGTATACGCAGTGGCGTGCCTAGGGTTTCAAAATAACGCAAGCCCAATAAAATTTTAACCGATTTAAAAAAAAGAAAGTTCTGTTTTCGACTGAGTATGTAGGTACCTACGTATCTACGTATGTATCATCGCAATTTTCTCATAAACTACTGGTTAGGTACAATAAATTCTCTATCGAGCATTTTAGTAAGGCTATACGGGCTTTTGGGCTTATATGAAGGTACCGCCACTGCGTATACGTTACGTTGTTTACGAAATAATACCTTTACACACCTTATCCAAAAAACACTTGAAACTAGTTAAATTAATTAGTATTTGAGAGGAACGAAAAAACGTGGCGGACAGAGGAAGCACTAAAACGCGAATGAGTTACCGAGAGAGGGCACCACTAGTTGTTTCATTTGCTTATCTTGTTGATTTCAAATTTAGTGGTTGAATAGCAGTACCTGCGCGTTACTACATAGTTTTCTTGATCTCGAGGACAGAGCAGAGTGTAATTAAGTTTGTTTTTCAGATATATTCATCCCAACTACGAAACGCTTCACTGTGCGTGGTCGTCGGACCACGCGCAATGAAGGTTGAACCGGCCAAGTGCGCGTCGACGCACTTGGCCGGTTTTCTACTTAAACTCACTCTACCTTACTTTTCTTAGAAAACAGGCTTGAACCTATAGGTAAAGCCATACTAAAAACGTAAACTATACGTTTTGACTATCATCTAGAAAATTCATTCCGGAAGGTTTATTTGTACAATACACTAATATTAAACTTAAATATAATAAAGAAATCTCGATATTTTATCAAATCGTAAAACCGTCTGAAGCAGGGGCGGGTTGCTAGTTACTTATAAAAAGTTAAACTAGGAACAAAATGGGAGCATAGACCTAGGGTCATTCGCCACGCATGTCCCCCAGCTCTACCCTAACCTGTGTCATTGAATGGCGTCACTAGCACTCATCCCTGAGGTGTAATTAATAAACTGTAAATATATTAAGGTCATAGAAACCAAGTGCTATCGGTCAAATACACGATCCCCGACGAGCTAGAACCAGTTGCGAAATTAACTACAGAAAGAAAAGGCACGCTGCGCACGGATGCGGGAAGCACAGAACCGGTAGAAGTCTCGGTGCTTGGGGGAGGTCTATGTCTAACAGGGACGTCTTTCGGCTGAAATGATGAAACATTTTAAAATAAATACTTTTAAAGAAAATAGATAAAAATTGACCAAATTATGTATTAGGTATGTTAAAACTGTTAGTACTCCCCGTCACTTGTCCCTAAAGGTTCATTAGAAAACCAGAGTCAAACAGCATCCTTCTGGCATTAATGCTGAAATGAACTTTTTTGGCGCAGCCGTGGGACACACTATTGTTGTTAAAACATTATTTTCACTTTTTGATTTTGTTCTTTGTATTTTGTATTTCTGAACTGTGAACTGTGTGCAAATAAACGTTATTCTTTCTTACTTTTTTTATTTAAGCTTATTAAATATCCTACTAATATTATAAATGCGGAAGTTTGTAAGAATGGATGGATGTTTGTTACTCTTTCACGCAAAAAATACTGAATGGATTTGGATGAAATTTGGCACACAGATAGTTTATAACCAGAAATAACACATAGGATACTTTTTATCCCGATATACCCACGGGGTCAAACATATGCGGGAGAAACGGGGCTCATCTAGTTTATAATAAAATTATTTATAGCCTGTCTCGTTGGTCTAGTGGTTGCAAGCGCTACTGCTGAGCATGAGGTCCTGGGTTCGATTCTGGTCTGACAAAGTGTTATTGGGTTTTTCTATCTGGAATTTCTCAGTAGCAGCCCGGAGTCTGGATTTGTGCCCGGTTGATGGCAATAGGCTCGTCTCCTATTACATGGGACTTAAAAACATAACTGGCGAAATGTGTGTGTACTACAAGTACACCTCTGCCCAACCCTTCGGGGAAACAACGCGTGATGTTATGTGTTATTTTAAATTATCTATTTTGTGACGTAACTGTTCCTGTTCTTGAACCAGCCAGACAATAAAGTATCTGTCTTTTCTTTAAAAGATAAGAACAACATTTAAAAAAATATCATACATAACATAATCAGCCTATAATGTTCCCAATGCTGGGACACAGACCACCTCTCTGTGAGAGGGAGTGGTCTGTAATCCACCACGCGGGTGTCCGAGTGCGGGTTGGTAGATTTCAGATGTCTTCGATTTTTTGGTTTTAGGACATGCTGGTGTCCTCACGATGTTTTCCTTCACCGTTTTGAGAACAGTGGTGATGAAATAATTTACACAAAGTAAAGCGCCTGTCTGGGTTTGAACCTACGACCTACAACCCGTAAGTCGCGGCCGTTATCACTGGGCCACCACTGCTCCAAAAAATACCATACCCACATGAAATTACTAATTGCATCACATAATAACGAAACTTTATACATAAACTAAATTCGCTCCGTCCACCGAAGTACCAAGACGTCAGAATCGGTCATGTAGTATGAGTATTACACGACCCGAATTAACTTAACCCAATTTACAATGCTAACATGAGCGTACGCCACCCGCCGGGTTTGTGCTCATCGGGTTCCGCGTCTAACATACATATATCATCATCTACATCAATAATCTCTGACTTCCTTGTTTAATCACTACCGGGTTTTTTGTTGCGTATTCATCTGCTTTGAATTGAATACTTCCTCGGACTACAAGAACAGTAATATCAAACAAAAAAAACCGGAGTGCGTGGGATAAACATATCCCATAAACAAACATAACTTTTTAGTTGAAAAAATGTTCTTCCATACATTTATTTATTTACATAACCAAATTACATGATGATTATTAACATTAACTAAATTAAATTAAAACTAAGTTAAGACGCTGACAACACCTAAACCGCGGTCACTGTCTGTTTGCATAGAAAAGAAAGAGAAGCGCGATGACGCTACGCTTGTAATTTATTGCAAAATATGAAGCAGTTATCGATTTACAAAAAAGCTATAGATTGTATGAAAAAAATAAAACACTATTATACTAATATGTTGCTGATAATTGCTTCATTTATCTATTTACTCAAAATTGAGTTGAGTAATCGAAAATAAAAAACAACCAAGTTCTGCATTCAAATAAGACGCTTTTGTTATTAATTAAATACGTAACGTATGTTGATATTTAATATAGATATTTTGGATTAGAACTCAAAGTAAGAGGTTAGTTTAACGTTAGTTTGTATCGAGATTTTTCTTTCAAAACATGTTTTGGTAACAACCAAGTTCTGGGACATATGTTAAAAATTAACATATATTTTTTCCGCTACCACAAACTATACAGATTTGCCAATTTTTTTTCTTAAGAGAAGCCTATTGTGGTCAATTGGGTCTTGTCAGCGCCTTAAGCCTAAAAAAGGCCCTCGAGGCATTGTACCGAGGATACTGGTGGCATTTCCTTGCTGAATTGCAATGCTGTGCGTTGCGCGAGAAAGCCGCCAGCTTTTCGGTCACTAGTTACATCAACTAGACGTTTCGCGATTTCCGCAAATAACTTATGCGCACTGGGACCCCACGGACCGAGGGTTTCGACGCCAAAGGGCACAAAGTTGTACTCTCTGCCAAGGCCTCCATAATACATTGATATATATCTTCCATATATTGATATACGTCACAGTCCATTCTCCAATTGTAAATGTAAGTTTGTAATCACTAGATTTTTTTATTTTATTTGATAAAACTACAAATTAACGATTTTCGGACTTTTTCCTTTACTTGTACGCCTTGGTTCTTGCCAAATTTCATGATTCTACATCAACAGCAAGTACCCTATAAGTTTTGATTTATTAGCGAGTATCAAAATATGTCGGATAAATGGCCGTATTTTTTTATTAACTTAGAAGCTAGATTTTTTTAAGCTCCACGGGAGCATAGTCCTACGTATTTAATATTAACTTGATAACTCCACGCGTTCCTGAGGAAAACGGTCTTAACAGATAGACGGACGGACAACGAGGGATCCTTACGCGGGTTCCGTTTATTTTCCTTTTAAGGTGAGGAACCCCTTAAAAATGCTAGTGATTCTTAAGCAATCATGGACCGATAAGGTTAGGCTATCTATGTATGTATCTAACTTAACTTTTAACTTCTCGACACAGCGGAATTTTAAAGCAGCAGTACAATGTTCTTTACGACCATCTGGTTGAAACAAAAGCCATTCCGAAAAGAGCAATATAATTCTGCTATTGTAATTCTTCGTCGCATCCTACCAAAATCACTATAATCTTCTAGACCTTCATAGGAAACCGAATGAACGAAAATATCTAGTTGTCAAAAACATGATTTTCCCCAGACTTGTAATTGTTTTGTTAGTTATCGCGATCCTACTAAGTCGTAGCATTTTCAACCTTTCACTAGATACCTGCTAGGTGTTTTGTTGACAGATAAGCTCGAGCCAAGTCCCGCTAGCCACCCTAGCCACGTAATTCACCGGCTTTGCGCGGTACGTGCCTACAGCCGGCTACTGATAAACCTTTGTTTTCTACTTATCTCGGCCCGACACTGGCCTGTCTTCACCAACGTCACACCTGAAGTGTATCTCTTTACTTTTTATAGAAAACTGTATCTGTAAAAAGCAAAACACTGTACGTGTTTTGCTTTTTAAGGTTGCTTGTGAAGCTTTCGATATGAAATTCTGTTTCTGGTACAAATAAACAGTGAAGTCAAATAGAGTCTAATGTTTAAAGGATTCAATTCAATAGGGACCAACATTTGTTGTGCTACAAATGTTTGCTCCAAGTTAGGGTGTTTCTGCATGCGGTTTGTGTACTTACTGGGGAATTCTAATATGCTTGATTTGGCTTAGTGTCATTATCATTTTACATCCTTCATACTTTGCCTACGCATTTTTTCTTAGATCGATGACGATTGCTCTGATTATACTAGACTATAAAACAAACCGGTGCAACCACGTTCCACTGTCATACAAATGCTCATTTTTACAATGACGACTAATACTAATTTATTGATGTATGTTAATTTTATTTATAACTGAGCTCGTGATTGACCTTTATTCCGGGCCCGGTCATTTTATCTTTAGATGGGGATTAATAAGGCGGATTTTAAATGCCATCAACAAATGCCATAAAGATTTGTATCATTATTATATTTACTTATAAACCACTATGGTTCATAATCCATCTTATTAATAATAATGCATTCAAAATAACTCTCGCGTTTGTCGTCGACAATATCGAGGAAATTATTTTAATTTACAGGTTGTAATGCTATCAGTATTTTTAAAGAAAAAGAGCAAACCAGAAGTGAGCAAAATGATCCATTCCTTGCGGAAGTTGGAAGAAAATAGGCATTCAAATTCAATTACGTTCAAAGTGTAGCAATACAAAATAACTACAGAACAGTTTCAATCAGATTGCAAAAACCATATTCACTTATAATAGGACAGGTTCTCGAGGTCACGCATATAAATCTAATGCTAAACAAAAACGCTCAGACCAGTGCTGACCATCGCGTGTTTATACCGTGTTTACAACAACATGATGAAGTATTTTATCACAATCGCTCTGACGATAGCTTTAATACAACTATCGAATTGTCAGGATGATTCGTTTGAATCTGACTATGGTGACGATGCAGGATTATTCAGTTACGATGAAGAAGAAGACAGAATAGATAACTCGACGAAACCAATTTACGATCTCAAGGATGCACCGAAATTGTTCGAGAAGTTTATAAAGGACTTTCACAAGAAATACAAGAATGAAAAAGATCATGATAAGCATTACAAAAACTTCGTAGAGAATTTGAAGGAAATCAACAGGATCAACAGTAACAGCGAATACAGTTCAACGTCTGATATCAACTTGTTCACGGACTTTTCGTCTTATGAAAGACAGTCACTACTTGGAGTTGCTTTTTGAATGAGGTGAGTGTTTTTACTATAACTTACTGCTTGATAAAAACTTCACTAAATCCTATTTTATTCATATTAACATTGATGAGGAGCTCGAGGCTAAGTAGTAACAGCCACAACGATCGATCCACCAGGTTAAGTTACGCTTGCCGGGGTTGGTCCGTGGATGCGTGACCATCTTTACATACCGGGACTCCTCCGTGCCTCGACAAGCACGTTAAGTCGCCGGTCTTGGCTGTCATTCGTGGATCTTAGGGGTTGTCAGAAGCCCAAAAGTCTGACCACCAGTCTTACCATGGGGTATCGTATTACCCTGTTTCTGGGTTGTGGAGGTCAACTCCATCTAAAATATATCAGTATTCAGCTGTATACGGTTCGATTGGAAGCCGACACCAACATAGTTGGGAAAAGGCTAAGCAGATTGATGATGATGATTGAACATTGATGATGATAAAATTCAAATAATTATTATGATTTAAAATTAAAAACACCGCGCGAACCAATTCAATCAAATCACAATTAGTAATAACTTTTTTATGAAATGAAATGAAATGATTTTATTTTCTGTAAGTAGGTTTATACAAACACTTTTACACGTCAATCATTTGATTTGAATTTATTAGAAAAAAAAAAACTAGATGAACTCGGCATTTCCTATCTGACTACTCTGAGAAGAAAGGCCGAAACAAACTCAGAGGTCACAGTCTCTTTTAAAGTCCAGACATAATCTTGGTCAGATCATGTGAAGACATGTGATTGGTGTCTGAAATGGTCTTTTGAGGAAAGAACCACACAGAATGAGTGGACCTATCCAGTCAGTGCACGCATTTGTCAGTAATCGTGCAGCTCAACTCAGAACTTAAGGAGCTCAACGATTCGACGAACAATACCAAAGAAATGACATTTGGGTAGGCCGCTTAAATGACTCAAACTGCCAGACTAAGATTAAAACTAAATGAGAAAAAAAAACAATGAGCTACACCTTATTACAAGACATTTAAGTTATAAGAAGAAATTAATAACAAAACTTGTTTCTTAAAGTTCAATCAGGATATCCATTTTATATTTTTATTATTTTAATCAAATTCTTCTGCCTTCATACAACAAGGTACTTTTAAGTTTATGTACAACCAGTCCTGGAGTGGAGACCACGTATCGGCAAGCATAGTGTGGGATGATGCCCCCAGCTAGATAGACCGACGACCTTAAAAAGGTGGCTGGGACAGACTGGATGCGGAAGGCGGAGGACACTGTGTTGTAGCGCAGCCTGGGAGAGGCCTATGTCCAGCAGTGTACTGTTATAGGCTGAGTTGATTGATTAATTGACAACCTATCTAATTCGCGCTTAAGAATGGTCAGTCCTTTATTTTCTCCTTTGGCGATTTAGTAAGATTACCTACAAGATGTCGTTTTGCATCCTCGTCAAATTCAAGGAAGTAACTATGCTAATGATCCTCAACACAAATCAATAATAAAATCAGTAGGTGGTTATTTTTTCAAATTTTCTGAAATCGGCATGTGTGGGACACGCATGTTAAAACGCGGCCCGTGTGATACCGCACTGTAACTGCCTTTTACACACACACTACCGCATACGTAACGGGGTAATTCTGTTCTGTGAAAGTGGTGTTTTCTAAAATAATGTCATACGTAGATAACTAAAAAAACAAGTATGTATTAATTATTGAGCAGGTATAGTTATTTTATTTGATTATATGTCTTTCATAGCAGCCTCCTGAAATTTGACAAGGAACGAAAACGACACCTTGTATATCGAAGGAGCGGGTTACCGATTTTCTGTGCCCCAATAACACTGCGATCTCTAATTCCACGCACTAGATATTACTCATTAGATAGTGCGTACTTATCATATACCTAACTAATAACATATAATTTAAACTCTCACAGTTTGCAGCCAGCCAATGATAGCATAGTACTCGTAGTCAATTATGGCATAGATAAGTAGCTGGATATCTGTGATAGACGTGACAGTAGGTATATCATTCTCCGCTGTATTAGCAGATCTTAGATTCAAAATTTTCTCGAGGCGAATAAAATTAAGACGTGACGATATTTTTAAGTATCTATTGTGATTGGTATCCAATTTTCATAAAAGATGTACCTACGTTCTAGCTGAATACCTCAATTGTAGCTGAATTCCTCTCACCACACAGTGACTAGGAAGCTGCATTGCGGACAACCAAACCTAGTTAGTCGCCTGTTTCTGACGTATTGTATGAATGTGCTTTGTTGTGGAAAGACCAGTGACCCTTCACTGACTTTATTAGTTTCAGTGTAGGATTCACAAAACTTGAGCCTTGCTGAAGCTGATAAGATTTTGTGCATACATTTCGGAAGGTGGATGTTGCTATTAAAATATTCGCAGCTTTGATAGAAATGATGTGTTATCATACCTACTCATAACTTTATTTATCATCATAATTATATTTTAACCCTTAAAAACATCTTGCAGAACATTATAAGATTAAAAACTAGTGGTGAGGGCACAAAATATGTAGGACAGGCAGTAGTATTCTATTTAGTTTTCATTAAACCCATATTATGACATTTATCTGTTGTTGTGATCTTGTTCTCAAAGCTGTAATAATCAGTAGTCATAATTTTTTTTCGTTGCTTATATGTTTAGTATGTATATATCGCAGATGTATTGTCGAATCCGATGTTTTACTAAACCGCTAGTTGTTTTACAAAACAGCTCCTTTATGTAAAACACGTGAATGATTACCACTGCGGTACGTTTAACAAAACTGCTACCCACGTCTAGACGTAAAGCAGAATGGCGTATCTGCAGCGACAATAAACCTTTGCATGGTGTGGCTTCTAATGCCGAAATGGTCGCAGTTACTAAGCTAGTGCTACTAAGCTAATCAATTGGTCATACCAATTGATTTAGGTAAGGTTAAAACTGTGACCAACCACTACTTCCAAGTTGGTCAGTTACTTGTCTTTTTAGTATTTTTAGGACTCACTTTCATAAAACTCTGATAAGTTTTTAATAAATTGTCTTTAAAATCAATTTCATTTTCCCTCATATTACTCGTTTTATTTATTTCTGTTTCGGACGCCATTATTATTGTTATGTCAAACAGAACCAAGAGTGACAACATTTTGAACTAAAATCTACGATCTTATATTTAAATTTACGCTGTTGCACCTCTAATCGTTGTTATACAATTCTGCGTGATAAAGTTCAGTAATTATGAAAAACCGCTAAACGTTGTTCAGCTATTTTACATAACGGTGCTGTTTTGATAAACAGCTAGAGCGGTTAAAAAGCGGATTCGACAATCCATCTACGTAATGGCGCCGATTCCCTTGTTCACAAACTGAAATAAATTTAAGTTCATTGCATCTCTTTCTTCCTATTTCAATAAGAAAAGGACAGAAGATACATTTTAGTTTAGTCCTGTCAGATTAATCAGCGCCTGTCACTACTCTATACAAGTTTAGACGTGATTAAAAACTTGCCTACTAAAATGACGTCAATTTACGTCAACCGCTGATTAATTTGACAGGACTAAACTAAAATGTATCTTCTGTCCTTTTCTTATTGTAATAGAAAGAAAAAGATGCACTGAACTTAAATTTAGTTTAGTTTGTGAACAAGGGAATCGGCACCAATATCTATTATAACATATAGAATATAATATACAGGTTGAAATTGAAAACTTGCGACAAACTGAAATGGGACATTGTATACATCATTATTAACAACTTTTACTAAGGGACCAAAGCTGTAATCCCAAAAAAAAAAATCTGCTTTTCCTACATTTTGATGAGGTATTGCGAATATAAATGTAGGGGACAGCAGTTAGTTTTTTTTTGGGATTGTAGCTTTGGTCCCTTAGTAAAAGTTGTTCATAATGATGAGTACAATCTCCCATTTCGATTTGTCGCATGTTTTCAATGTCACCCTGTATACGAGGGCGGGTCAATAAGTCCGTGACTTTTGGAATAAAACACAGATTTTTTGATAAAAAAATAATTTTATTTTTCAACGTAGTCTCCCTTGAGCTCTATACACTTTGTCCAACGCTTCTCCAATTTTTTTATCCCTTCCAAAAAAAATGATTTGTCGAGGTCCTCAAAATAGGCCTTTGTTTGCGAGATGACTTCATCATTGGAGTCAAATCTTTTTCCACCAAGCCATTTCTTCAGGTTTGGGAACAAGAAGTAGTCGCTCGGAGCCAAATCTGGAGAATAGGGCGGATGAGGGAGCAATTCATAGCCCAATTCATGGATTTTTGCCATGGCAACTGCACATGTGTGCACCCTTGCATTGTCTTGGTGGAAAAGAACTTTTTTCTTGGCCAAATGAGGTCGGTTTTTTTTCAAATCGTCATTGAATCGGTCCAATAAATTGGCATAATATTCCCCATTGATTGTTCTTCCCTTTTGAAGGTAGTCAATGTGGATTATCCCGCGTTGGCTGACAAACCCACCTTGGCCTTCTTCGGCGCCGATTCACCCTTAGAAACCCACTGTTTTGACTGTTGTTTGGTCTCTGGTGTGTTGTGATGGATCCATGTTTCGTCCACGGTTACAAAACGGCGCAAAAACTCCTCCATATTGCGATTAAACAACGCCAAACCTTCCTGTGAAGTTGTTACACGATTGCCTTTGTGGTCGACTGTGAGCAAACGCGGCACCCATCTTGCGGAAAGCTTTCTCATGCCCAAGTGATCATTCAAAATTGAAACCACTGAGCCATGCGAGATCCCTACGGCTTCCACAATCTCTCGCACTTTCAATCTTCGGTCGGCCAACACCATATCGTGAATTTTTTCGATTGTTTCGGGTGTAGAGACCTCAACTGGGCGTCCAGGACGTTCGGCATCTTCAGTGCTTGTACGGCCACAACGAAATTCAGTAAACCACTTTTTTACCATTGAAATCGATGGTGCAGAGTCCCCATAGTATTTATCAAGCTTAGCCTTGGTCTCGGTAATGGTTTTTTTTCGCAAGAAATAATGCTTAATAAGCACACGAAATTCACTTTTTCCATTTTCTCCTCAAATTATTGAGTAGTCTGATAAAAATAGCTGTCAAACACAAACTAACTGACGCAGCAAGTTTAAATTTTGACAGGAGTCAACTGACAGATGCCTGTTGACAGGAGCAGTGTTGCTGTTTCAGTAAAGAGGTCAGAAATTCAAAAAGTCACGGACTTATTGACCCGCCCTCGTATATATATATTATTTTGCACCAATGATAACCCCATTTTTATGTCCACATAATCTCTGTCAGCGATCGCAGAAAGCGATAAGTTGCGATTGTATATTTTGTAGTATTAAATATATTTTTTGGTATGTATTTTCTGGTGTACAATAAAGAATATATAAATAAATAAATAAATATGACATTCAAGAGTGGAGAGGTGTCATCATCACGTATTATTACCTACTTTGTCTGAAAGCATACAACCCCAGTTCAATATCGTCATCTACAAACTAAACGAATACGATATTAAATTCTGCCGTACTCAATAGACATTTGATTTTCAATCCTACATCACCCACATCAAAAGCACTCGACTAATTGTAACACTTGCCACAAAGTGTGCTAGGAACTAATAGAACCCATTTCTACAGACGCCAGCCAATTCATCAAGCTCATCAAATTTTGTGTAGTGGTTTCTGAAATTGATGTTTGCATACATAGATATACGTAGAGCTCATGTACGGAGAGAATGTTAATGGGTAATAATTATTTTATTGGAGTTCAGATAACGCTTAAAACATTATGTAAAACTTCTAATAAATGATCAATTTAACTAAGATTATTTAATTTAACTTAGTTTCTTTAAATTAACAACAAACTAAAAATATCACAACGCTAAAAACTAAAAATTATGGTCTTCTCTCGTTTCAGCATGAACTATGCAAGAATCTTTATGCCGTGATTAAAATATTAACCAGTTAGCAAGGGCACTAGTTATCTGCCTAAGCTGCGCTGGACCTACCTACATGATAATGGTACGTCCAGCCTTACTCGTAGTGAATATTGACTCCAAGGTTTCGTTAAAAGCCTAATTTACCCCCAAAAATCTAAATAGGTCCTCCTTACGGAACTTCCTACTTCATATATTTGAGTTGATAGGATTCAGAGAGTTGCTGTTAACGGAAAAGATCACCCGGATCTGTAGTAAGAATGGGGATCCCCCAGGGCTCAATTCTTGGCTCATTTTTGTTTCTTATATTGCCTTACCTCTTAATGGATAATCATGATATAGTGTTGTTTGCAGACGACACTTTTATTTAAACTCAAACGTCAGCAGTTGGTTACTGACAATGTAAGTAGTTAACTAGTTTAATATTAATAACCTACTTCTTAAGGCGCTGACAAGAGGCAAATGACCAAAGTAGGCTTGTCTTAAGAAAAATATAAGTTAATTTTGAACATATTTCTCAGAACTTAGTTGTTACCAAAACACGTTTTGAAAATAAAATCTTGATACAAATTAACAGTAAACTAATCTCTTACCTTGAGTTGTAGTCCAAAATATCTGTATTCAATATCTACGTACGTTACGTATTTAATTAATAACAAGAACGTTTTATAATTGAATACAGAACTTGGTTAT
The DNA here is from genome assembly GCA_905333075.3 of Atethmia centrago. NCBI lineage: Eukaryota > Metazoa > Arthropoda > Insecta > Lepidoptera > Noctuidae > Atethmia > Atethmia centrago. The sequence continues at coordinate 19,908,309 of HG995373.1, read as the reverse complement.
TTTCGATTATTCAACTCATTTTTGAGTTATTTACTCACTATACTTGCTTCATATTTTACAATAAATTGCAAGCGTTGTGCCATCGCACTTCTCTTTCTTTTCTATGCAGTCTGACAGTGACCGCAGTTTAGCTGTTGTCAGTGTCTTAACCAGAAAAAAAAAAACAAATGTATTATGATTACAATACCCCATGTTAGACAAGTAAAAACTAGTGTTCTCATAAAGGGTGCAACCCGAAGATACCACAGTGTTCTGAGGCATAACTTTGGATGAATGGGGCCCCCATATAGATTAATTGACGAAAAGGCTTAGCTCTGCAGCATACGCCGCCGCGCCGTTAGAAAAATTTATGATTTATCTGATTTAGAGACAGTTCGTTTAGTATACTTTAGTTATTTTCATAGCGTAATGTCGTATGGTATTCTGATGGGGAAATGCCGACAATATTCAGACAATTTTTGTTTTACAAAAAGACAAATTTAAAGAGATTAATATAATGACTGTAGCTTCTCAGTATGACTAAAAAAATAGGTAGCTCGTTTAGATGCAAGAACCAAGCGTTAATAAATTCACATGTTTTATAAAACAGAACCTGTGGCAGAAAGCCTTTTATACTGTTAAAGACTATATTGAGGACAAAAAGGCTTGGGATTGAGCTGTTCGAATATATTTACAGTTTCTCTTGGTTAGTTTTAATGATAGTCTGGCAGTTTGAGTACTTTATGCGGTCTACCCAAATGTCTTTTCTTTGGCATTGTTAGTTGAATCGTTGAGGTCCTTAAGTTCTGAGTTGACCTGCATGACTACTGACAAATGCGTGCACTGACTGGACAGGGCCACTCAATCTTTGTGGTTTTTTCATCAAAAGGCCACTTCAGACACCAATCTACATGGTCTTCACAAGATCTGACCAAAATTATGCCTGAACTTTAAAAAGAGACTGTGACCTCTGAGTTTGTTTCAGTCTTTCTTCTCAGAGTAGTCAAATAGAAAACCTCATCTAGTTTTTTTAAATATAATATATTAAGTGTAAAAGGTTTGTATAAACCTACTTACAGAAATAAAAGCATTTATCATTTATTAGTTTTTTTTACCCTAAATATTCATTAAAAGCAAACAGGGTATGGAAATAAAGGGCTGTTAAATTTGGTCACATTAATAATCCCCGGTCAAAGAATTTTGCATAGGGACATTTTCGCCTTGTCGTGGAAGGGTCGACAACGACACAAGGCGGGCATGGGCATAATGAATTAAATTAGGTCCTACTGATAACCTCTCCGCACAATTTTGGGACTGGGACTTGGGACATAACAAAGAGATATATGTAGATAGAAACTGGATTGGATTTCATAGTAAGTTATACAATTTTGTCTTGATTGCTTTACAGTAGAATTTGACACATTTCCAAATTCATATTTGCATCACAGATTCAACCTTCAAGCTCAGATTTAAAATACTGACATGACATCGAACATATTATTGCTAAATGTATTTTAGAGTTTAAAATCAATCAACGATCTAATATACGTACATAAAGCATAGCTAAAAAATATTAAACGGCGCACAGCTTGTTATTGTTTTTATTACAAAACGATATAAATAAGTTAAAATTACAAAGGATGGGCACAAAAACAGTGACTAATATTTATAAGAGTTCATAATGAGTACAAATATACACATAAACATAGTTCAAGATCAACCGAGTTCTTTAACTATATGGCGTGACACGGTCACACCTCATATACTAATAAAAAAATTTCTATAATAAGCAGTAAACAAACATTTAAATGTTATCTATATTATATTATTAACACATTATGTTGGTTCCTTGTTCCAAGCGTTTTTATTTCGATTAGAATATACCTAAATTTGAAATGAGCAAAAAGTTTTATAAAACTAACAAACATTCATAAACTCATAATTTTATACAATTTTGTTGTAAAAATAAATTTATTAAGAGCCAACAGGTTTTTATAACTTATTATATATGAATGAGACTATTATTTATATTATAATCTGGTCTAACAGATATCTGCGTGCAAAAGGAATCTATTTTTGCTCTGTTGAGGTCGCCGATAGCCGGCGATAGGTTAATAAGTAGACTTCACATTACCTATTACTATTAGCTAGGGTATCTGTTAACATACAGACATGAGACATGCCTAATGTTGAGTACCGTAGTTATCGTTAGTAATTATTTCTTAGTATAGGCTATTCTAAAAGTCTCTGATGAATATGAAAACAAATGGATCAGAAAACGTAGATGCCAATTTATAGTGCCACTTACAAATTGAGTGCTTCGATTTTATTATTTGAAAACTTAAACCCGAAATTCTAATTTTAAATCACCTTAAAGGTGTTTTCCATTTGACAATTCAGGTTAATGTTATAACCTCAATTTTTATAGATGAATTTTCAATTACAATTTAATAATAGTATTTTATTTTATTTGGGTGGCAAATTATCAAATAACTTCTCCCGCTCTGGGCGGAGCGGGAGGGTGTGTCAGCCTCCAAACCCACCCGTGTTCCTTCCGTTGCATGTGTTGCCAGGGGCCTGGGTAGCCCTTTCGAACTTTCCCGCGACCCCGGCAGGAATAATAGTATTCACACAATAATTTTAAGTTGGAAAAACTGAAGTGATGTTAAGTTGAAATCTTCTAAATATAGATGAAAGTGTAATTAATTCCCTTTTCTGAATGATTGGGTAAAAAAATAATTGAAAAGGCTTTGTTTACACTTTTATCAGATACTTTTGGAACAGATCATAAATGCATAGGTGCATCCGATCGACTTAACATTTACCTACATTAAGGAAATCGATGCATTTTGTTTGAATTACCTTTACCTACGAATAAATGCTTTTATTACTTCGACCTTTCCAGACATAAAGGAGTAACATAACTCTTTGGCAGGGGACAAGACCTTGCTAATGTCAAGTGGTCCGTGTCCGAAGTAGAGAGTTATGTGCATAACGCCTGCTCTGTGATTTATATCGTTTCAGATTCGACCCACATACATATGTATGTATGACCACATACATTTTAACAAAACGTTTCAGACCGCGTTGGAGCGCCACGTGCCTCTTCCATTTAACTGAATTTATGTGAAACTTTATACTGTTTTGTTTTTGTTTCAGAATGCTGTAACAACGGACTCAATTCGAAGAGCAGACTCAAAGATCTTCCCGCTAATAAAGAATAAAGAAATGATTAAAAACCCAGTTTATCTTATTTAAATCCATTTACGTAGTTCTAAATGTACGGTAAAACCTTTTCGTTGTTAGGGGGCCACAATATAGCAGTAGGTACATACAAGTAACCACAACACATGAAGAGACGAGGTCTGGTCAGAGGCTTAGATAGGAGATATTAAAGCAAATGAAATGCTAATCTGTTAACCAAGCTATTCAGAAAAAAGTGACGAGACTAAAGCCGAATCATTAATTCACTGGACTAATCGGACATGTGCTAGCTGTCAATTTGTGTAATAAAATGGTCATATTTATTGTAAAGGCTCCTACATACTAGCGTCGTGTGTCGCCCTGTTTGAAGGAGCCTTTAATTGTGCTGAGTGCAGTAGTTTGGGACGGCTAAAATAGTGAAATGAAACATTTTTATTTAGGTAGGTAGGTATACCTACTGACCACAGATGCTGGCCGCTGCTCCGCATGAAGTGAAGACCTTCATGTTTATTCCATTTTTAAATAATTATACTGAATAGAATCATCCTTATTGTGAAGGTAAGTAGGTACTTACTCTAGGTAGGCAATAGGTGTCTTTTTTTTGGGTAGGAAATTATCAAATAACTTCTCCCGCTCTGGGCGGAGCGGGAGGGTGTGTCAGACTCTTACTGACTAAAACCCACCCGTGTTTCTTCCATTGCCTGTGTTGCCAGGGGCCTCGGTAACCCTTTCGAAGTTTCCCGCAACCCCGGCAGGCATCAGCCCTAGTGGACCCCTACACTTGTGCTGACGACATCTCTTTGAGGCGCGCGTGGAACACAACGCGCCATTGACCCAGACCTGGTCCTTACCGGACGGTGAGCTACCCATTGCTCACCGTCCGCAAGCCCGCGCCTACGGTGGCCGGAAATCCGCCCGGGATTCCCGACGCCTGTAATATGTGTGTGTGTAGGTAGGTAAGTAGGTATACGTCAGACATCAAGTTATCACAAATACTTAGATATAATAGGTAGGTAGCTGCCTACTATTTTTACATGTTGGGGCAGATGCACATCCGAAAAAGATTTATTTCCTTCTATTCATAAGACATTGTTATCGTAAATCTAACAGGGAATTCCCTTATTTCAACAGCATTTTCGCAAAAACATCTTCGATTATAGCTCTCAAAGACGATACGGACTACAATTTTATATCCCAAAGGAGATAATCTAAAGATTCGATAAAATAAGGAACTAGCTCTTTCCTGCGGCCCCGTCGCCGCGTAGACTACACAATGAGATGTTTGTTTTAAAACATTTTTAGTTCTGATGGAAATCCATTGTGCGCTTTTATAATTTTAAACGTGAAGATGTTATCGTGGACGTCCACGGCAGGGAAATAAAACGTATGGATATACATGCACTTTATTACATAATCGTGGACGGAAATTAAAAAGCGTCTTCAAACATGGAAATATATGAGGACGCTTTTAAATTTCCATACTTTTAACTTCCCTGTGGTAGTATCGTGATGCCGTGGACGTCCACGATAATATCGTCACTTTAGAAATGATTAAAGCGCACATTCGGTAGGTAGGTACACACGGCTTCATATCAAGCTATACATTTCCAGTTTAAGCTGATCTCGCATTGTATAGGATTTCCGTACAATGAGGTCTGCTTATCCTGGAAATGCATAGCTTGATATGTAGTCGTGTGTACCTATTCCAATTTACAATGCAGTTTAAAAATATGAGAGACATCATCTGGTCAACTTTAGGCATGTCAGATAGATAGTTGCGCACAATGTGAATAGATAACCAGCTAGGTACCATTCATGTGAACACTTCTGTTCTGTTAGATCACTTTTTCAAATAAGTTCACGTATTACGGTACCGGAAGACGTAGCGTTGGAAGCAGTGTTGCCATCCATACGAGGTTTCTCGTACATGTACGAGATTCAGTGGTCCTGGTACGAGGTACGAGCTTACATCCATCCTCGTACGATTTTGTACGAGATTCGTTGATACAAGTCATATTTTGGCGCCTCTATTAACGCGCCTCTGACTTTACGAAATTAATGAATGGTGTGTACGTACGAAAGGTTTCATTTCATTCATTTTACTTGTATTGTTTCTTTAAGATGTTAAGTTAACGTAGAAAATATGTCTATGTTAATTCCACTCTACTCCACGTCCACTATAGTAGGTACAGTTCGGATACTACATACAGTATCCAATGCAAAATTCCGGTTGTATGACCTGCCACCTGCGACCACATGGACACTTTTTGACGAAACTGCTTTGTAGAGTGCTTGGTTATGAGATAGTTGATAAGAAAATCAATAGATTTTAAGCAATTTATTAAATAAATGGTATGTACGAGGTTGTGTTGACAAAATACGAGATTTCAGACCATATCTGTACCAGGACACGCCTTCGGCGTCTGGCAACACTGGTTGGAAGGCCTCCTACAAGGTGGATCGACCTTGTGAAGGCCGCAGGAATCCGCTAGATGCGGGAAGCACAGAACCGGTCGAAGTGGCGGTGCTTGGGGGAGCCCTATGTCCAGCAGTGGACGTCTTTTGGCTGAAATTATCATTACGGATACTTAGTTTATTTCGCTTAACATTTCAAATAGAGTACCTAGGTATACAAAAGACGTCTTCTACATAAGTAAAAAAAAATGATTAGGGATAGTTCAACCATCCAACAAGAAGGCGCACCATGGCTTAATAATTATAATGTTAACCTGTTAAGCCCCGCGCGACACCGATTCGGAGTCAAACAATAGAAAATCAATTGTGTCTCATTAGCTGTCCTTGACCAATAAGGAATTTTCTTCAATCAAGCAATGAGTCTTACATAAAAATATGCCTTAAGGGGACTACAGGACCTAAACGCAACTTTTATAAGTTTTATAATGCCTTAAAGTATATGATCCACTGCAGTAAACAAAATCAGAAAAATATATGAAATATATTCTTAAGGATATATGCTAGGTAGATAGTGTGTTGAAAATATAATATAACTAATTTGATACGATAGAAAAAATCACGAAGATACCTCTAAAAATTTCTTTTAACGATTAAAAACCATACTAATATACATGCAATCATTCTGATTTTTCTTCAGATTATTCTACAAGCAACATATTAGTATAATAGTGTTTTATTTTTTTCATACAATCTATAGCTTTTTTTGTAAATCGATAATTGCTTCATATTTTGCAATAAATTACCAGCGTTGTGTCATAGCGCTTCTCTTTCTTCTATGCAGTCCGACAGTGACCGCGCTTTAGGTGTTGTCGGCCTCTTAAAACTAGTTTTATTATCACTTGTTTTGTTTAAATAATATTTATATCTTGATAGCCTTTTAGTGTTACTAGATACTGATTTTAATTCCTTTTGCTATCTAATTTTAATTTACTGAGAGCGGAAAACAAAACTATAAGGAATAAATTGATCGTCGAAAATGTTATTTAAAAAATTGTAACTTTTTAACAAAAAATCAAACTGACGAAAAATTAAACTGAAAAGCAAAAAATAAACCTTTTAGTCTAACAGATTACTAAGCTCTTAAATTAATGTAAATTACATCGTTTTGTTCATTTATCATCAACATTTCTAGTTATGGCGATTATGGCAAGTTACGTACAAATGTTATTCATGGACTAGTCAATGGTGCTATGGGGGTGATCCGTAACATAGCATGGCCTGCTTTACGCCGAGACCAGTTGGAAGTGGGAGAACTGCCTTATGCTGTTTTTTATTTAATATTAAGTAACAGTTTTTGTTCATAAGAGTGGGCGGACACTAAAAACTCAAAAAAAAAATATTTAAAAAATCTAAAACCCGACTGCAAAAAAGACAATTTAAAAGTAATGCACTAAAAAGACCCAAACAAGATTGAGAATAGAAAACAAAATTAAAATAAACAAAGTGACCTCTACCTCGGTTTAACAGACTATAATTACGAGCTGAAAGCCTAAGTTAAATACCTGCAATATGTTTAGTAGCAGGCGGGACCCAATTACAAATTATTTATAAACCGAAGAAAACGAATGGTTTCCGCTTGCTTCTGAACTTAATGCTGATATTTAACTTGGGCGTTCAGCTCATAATATTGTCTGATAAACCGAAGTAGAGTTAATTCGTTTATAGTTTATTTTAATTTTGTTTTCTATTCTCAATCTTGGTTCAGTCTTTTTAGTGCATTACTTTTAAATTGTCTCTTTTTAGTTATGTGGACTAAGTATGATTTAAAGGTTTTTTTTTTTTTTGGTGGGAAATTATCAAATAAATTCTCCCGCTCTGGGCTCCCAGGGTGTGTCAGCCTCTTACTGACTAAAATCCACCCGTGTTCCTTCCGTTGCCTGTGTTGCCAGGGGTCTCGGTATCCCTTTCGGAGTTTCCCACGACGCCGGCAGGCATCGGCCCTAGTAGACCACTACACTTGTGCTGACGAAATCTCTTTGAGGCGCGCGTGGAACACAACACGTCGTCGACCCGGTCCTGGTCCTTATCGGACGGTGAGCTAACCATTGCTCACCGTCAGCAAACCCTTGCCTACGGAGGCCACAAATCCGCCCGGGATTCCCGATGCCCACCGCGTCTCCTGTGGCGACTAAGGGCGAGAGGGCGCGACATTTGCCTTTCCTTCAACTGTCCCGCCTCCTCCTTCACGAGTCTTACTGCTTCGCAGAAGGAGGTGACGGCTGCCCATGCCGTACATGCCATGGACCAGGGCCGATCCAGGACCAATCGCCTCCACGAGGACACGGCGGTGCTCTGTCCAAGCCGGGCAGACCTCCACCGTATGCTCCACCGTGTCCTCCGGGCGATCCACACAGTGGTGACACCCACGCGTTTCTTCCCGCGTTATCAGACACGGGAACCTCCCGAAGCTGCCGTGTCCGCGTCCTGCGTCAGGCGGAAGGTGAGGACGCTATGGCGCCTCTCTAGCTACTCCTCAAAGAGGGAACTTATCGCCGCAATTGTGGCGTACTCAGCACTGGGTTACGACAATCACACTTTCTATGTCGCCATGAGATCTCGCCGGAGCTCTGTCCGCTGTGCCGTGATTTTTCGCGGCAGCGGAGTTACGCCCCGGCGGGCGGTTCGCCTCCTCGCGCCACTCCCATCCGTGCACGAGGACTTTTGATTTCAGATCCCATGGCGGCAATCTGGCAAGGAGGCTCGCTGCCTCACCAGAGACCGTGTGGTATCCCCGGCCATGACCCTTTGGGCCGCGTTCAACCAGGGGGCTGGCCGCCGCGCCATGGAACGCGCCCACACGAGTGCCCCGTAAAGGGCCATAGACCGCATGACCCCCGCGTAGAGCCCCCGGCAGGAGGCGTTTGAACCCCCTAGATTGGGCAGGAGCCGCTTCAAGGCAGTCCCGGCCCACTCCAGTTTGGGAACCAAACGAAAAGCGGCTGTCGAGGACGAGTCCCAGGTACTTCATCGTAGACTCGATGCCGATGTGAACCCCCCCTACCGTTATTTGGGACCCCGACGGTGGCGCGTTGTAAGGACACTTTTACACGTCAATCATATTTAGAAAAAAAAATAGATGAGCTCGGCGTTTCCTATCTGACTACTCTGAGAAGAAAGGCCGAAACAAACTCAGAGGTCAGTCTGTTTTAAAGTCCAGACATAATCTTATCATGTGAAGACCATGTAGATTGGTGTCTGAAATGGTCTTTTGAGGAAAGAACAACACATATTGAGTGTACCTATAATCAAGTGTCAGTAATCGTGCAGCTCAACTCAGAACTTAAGGAGCTCAACGATTCGACGAACAATACCAAAGAAAGGATAGGATAGGATAGGAGGGTAGGCCACTAAAATGACTCAAACTGACCAAGATTAAAACTAACTGCGAGAAAAAATAAAAACAATAACCCACATAGTCTTCACATTCATAAGAATTAAAAAAAAATACTTCAAAAAGTAAATATTCATGTCATTGTTTATATAAAAAAATCATCATTGTCAATGAGTAAATAATCTTGTTATGAACTGCAAAGAGTAATAAGGGACCAACTTCAAGATAAATAAATTTCCAATAAAAAAAGAATCCTAAAATCGAACTATTCTGTAAAAAGTTATGAGTGGTAATACCTACATTTAAAAAAATACCTAAACCTTTTATCGTCAGTTAAAAAAAATATTTACATGGGTTTAGTGAATTAGTTGACATTATTGTCTTTGCTCAGGGCATTTAAGGACATGAAGTAGGTAGGTAATAACCTGATATGGGTGTTTGATCGTATTCCAATCGAACGACCTTTAGATACACCGCATTCCATTATTTGAAATGAGTTGAGATGTTTGAGAGTGCGTATTTCCTTTACGTAGAAGGTTTATGTTGAAGTATTATATTTTACTTTTTTATGTTGTAGTGTTAATAGACTTTTTAAGTATATAAAATAGATTTATGCTAGATGACCCTGATCTAGCATAAATCTATTTATTGGTATCGGTACCTACACATAGTATGATTAAATATTGCCCACAAATCTCAGTGTTTACAAATGCAGAACGCATATAATCTAAGTTCACTAGCGTAATGGTATCGTATCACTTTCACCCTTAATCAATGTCCAATAATAAAATATTTCAGTTCTAGCTCCTACACTAATAAAATAGCACAATGATGTAAGATAAAGATAGAACAATAACCGCGACCGCCTCGACTCGAGCTAACGTTTAACGCATGCTTAACTTTATGAAAAGCAAAGATAAACAAAACAAGCAAAGGAATTGATATCTAGAGCTTCCGGCCCAACAAATAAAAAAACCGGCCAAGTGCGTGTCGGACCACGCACAATGAATGGTTACGTAGTTGGGAATGTTATGATGAATTTATCCCAAAAACAAAATTAACATTGTAGTTGAAAGACATGTTCTCACATACATCGATATACGTCACGGTTCATTCTCCAACTGCAAATTTCTATTACTCGTTAACTTGTAAAGCCTACTAAACTTAGCAGTGATAGTTTTCCTTTTAATTTCGTTATATGTACTACTGCCGTGAATTGTTTCACATCTCCATATACAACCAATTGCTGGCAGGAGGGGGGACACTTTCGGGAGGTTCCTGTGTCACCACTGTGTGGATCGCCCGGAGGACACGGTGGAGCATACGGTGGAAGTCTGCCCGGCTTGGGCAGAGCACCGCCGTGTCCTCGTGGAGGCGATCGGTGGCAGAGATCTCTCGCGTCCGGCCCTGGTTCAGGCCATGGTACGGAGCGAGAGGGCATGGGCAGCCGTCACCTCCTTCTGCGAAGCAGTAATGCTCGCAAAGGAGGAGGCGGGACGGTTGAGGGAAAGGCAAGTTTCGCGCCCTCTCACCCCTAGCCGCCGCAAGAGACGCCCAGGGCGTCGGGAATCCCGGGCGGATTTCCGGCAACCGTAGGCGCGGGCTTACGGACGGTGAGCAATGGGTAGCTCACCATCCGGTAAGGACCAGACCCGGGTCGACGTTGTATTCCACGCGTGCCTCAAAGAGATGTCGTCAGCACATAGGTAGGGGTCCACTAGGGCCGATGCCTGCCGGGGTCGCGGGAAGGTACTTATGGGTCACCGAGGCCTCCGCAACACAGGCAACAGGAAGGAATACGGGTGGGTTTTAGTCAGTAAGAATCTGACACACCCTGCCGCTCCGCCCAGAGCGGGAGAAGTTATTTGATGATTTCCCACGCTCAAAAAAAAAAAAAAGGGGGACAATTGACTCTAACAAAAAGTATCACTTTAAAGCTTAATATTTCGCAAACGGATCCTTGAATCGAAAAATGGTGTTCACAGACCCGCAATATTGTTTAACGGCCTATCCAACGATATACCGCACTATGAGATAGACGAGAAAAAAACATTTTTTCATGATTTTATTTTACCACTTTGTCTGCGTGATTAATATGTATACCTATGCCAAATTACAGCTTTCTAGTACTAAGCGTCTCTGAGCTATAGCGAGGACAGACAGACAGACGGACATGGCGAAACTATATGGGTTCCTTGTTTACTATTTCTTCTTAGACCAAAAGATACGCAAATTCTCCGCTCACCATTCGGGATGGCGCTACTTACGCCGCATCCTATTTCGTTTTTGCGAGACCCTATTCTGTGTACAATTTTATAGGGTTCCGCAGTCAACAGAGACCCTTACAGTTTTAGCATGTCCGTCTGGTTGTCTGTCTGTCTGCCTGTCCCCGCTTTAGCTCAGAGACGCTTAGAACTAGCAAGCTGTAATTTGGCATGGGAATATATCTTAATCATGCCGACAAAATGATAAAATAAAATCTGGAAAACTTTTTTTTAGGTTACCACCCTTGCACGTGATAATAATGTTCTCGTCTGATGTGGGGTCTCATTGGGCAGGCCGTTCAAAAATATTGTGGGTCTGTGAACATCATTTTTCTATGCAGGGATCTGTTTGCGTAATATTAAGTGCTAATTTTTGTTAGAGTCAAGTGTCCCCTCCCTGCAGACTAAATGGTTGGTTTTGGATAAGTGAAAAAAGTCATGGCAGTAGTACATAATAACGAAATCAAAAGGAAAACTGTCACAGCTAAGTAGGGTTTACAAGTTAACGATTAATAGTCGACAAACTTACATTTACAGTTGGAGAATTTTCCGTGACGTATATTGATGTATGGAAAAACATGTACTTCAACTATTATGTTAAGTTTGTGTCTGTGATAAATTCATCCCAACTACGGAACCCTTCATTGTGCGTGGTCCGACACGCACTTGGCCGGTTTTTGTACAAAGGATACTCAAAGCAATATAGAGACAACTACGTATATCGAAACGTTATTCACGTTTATAAACGTCGAATCAACACGTTTGACATTGACAGAAGCTAAAATTTGTCAACATTCGACACCACTCGGATGCGAAAGATTTTGAATTCTTTCCTTATTTTTATAAAAATATTGAGGTCCGCTTATTGAAATAGTATTGAATGCATTAACAATCGAAAATGTGTTTTGTTTACTAGCACATTTAATTCAAGAATCCGCTGCAGGCAGGACAGCTGGATTTCGGTAAGTGTGTTCCTTCCAAATCTATCATGGATTGCACCGTTTTTTGTTACACGATCAATGAAATAATTTAAATAGTGCAATGGTGTTGCTATTCATGAACGGCAAGCACCACATATGTTACGTAGTTTTATTTAAATAATTAACATCTGGCGATAAAGAATTAGTTCCAACATCAAGCATAAAAAAGTGCTTCCACTTATTTTATTTTTATATTACATGTGAATTTAAATTACCTGTGCGGTTACTGCAGTTTTATGTCAACATAATGTGCTTGTGTGCAGAACTTCCATGTAATTTTAATTACTCAAGCATATGGCTATTATTTGAAGATAGGTAGCTTTAGCTTAGATATTCCAACTTTATTACTTTTTCAATAAAATACATACATACATAAACTCACGCCTTTTTCCCACGGGGGTAGACAGAAACTATAGAATGCCACTTGCTACGCTCCTTCGTTCCTTTCGCTGCTCCATTTTTTTACTTTTGTATTTCTTGTGCGTGTCCGAAATAAAATATTTTTGTTTCTTTCTTACATATGAAAATACTTATAAAATAATTAGTTTTGTTTTAAAAAAAAATAACTGCCATGCTGTGCAATCTTTATTTTTAATTTGTTTAATATAATTATGTATGATATTATCCCAAAATTTTAAAAATAATCAAATCCAGTCCCGATTTTATATTGACTGCAATAATATTTATTTTATCATTATTCAGAACCCTTAAAAAAATACAAAAATTAAAGCATTTGTCCCTTGTGCCATTTCACATGAAACATCTGTTGTTGCATTAAAGTAATTTGTTTATAATTTGAAAGCCAAGCAGCAAGGATAGTGTTAAACTGGAACATCTATGCTAAAACATGAGCTGCATTAAAAAAAACATTTTTGTGTGAACTTCCAACAGATTAGTACACCAAGACATGGCTGATATTGCTAGTATTTCCATTGCTATATTGTATTTCTATTCTATTGCTGAACTTCACTCTTTATTACTTATTCAATTGATTCCTATTAAAGCTAACAAAACATTTTTGCTCAGTTTGTGAAATTGCTGTGTTCATTGCAAGAATATATAAATAAATAATAAATAACCATTTGATGTAGTTCAGTTAGTTAATAATCATTCAATTATAATTCATAAAAACCTCAATTATGCTTTAATTGGAGTATTTGTTTCCTGGTAGATTTGTAACTAAAATCAAACAATTTTACAAAGAAAATGTAATGTAGCAGTAACATTCACCATTGCTCCTATTTTTTTTTGGGTGGGAAGTCATCAAAAAACTTCTCCCGCTCTGGGCGGAGTGGGAGGGTTTGACAGACTCTTACTGACTAAAACCCACCCATATTCCTTCCGTTGCCTGTGTTGCCAGGGGCCTCAGTAACCTTTTAGTACCTTCCCGCGACCCCGGCAGTGTGTTGCCAGGGGCCTCAATAACCCTTTGGTAATTGCTTCTGAAACTAATTTAAATCTAACTTTTCTGAGAACATTTCATACAAATAAAATAGGCCATAATGATAAGAGTTTGAAATAGTTGTCTCAAAGTTGTAAGTAATTAATTTTATCATAACCTTATTGGTGTGTGTCAAAACCATTCTTCATCTTCAAACTGTAACAAAAAGAAGCTATGTTTTTTATTAAATTCTGGGATTATTACCTTTTATGCCATTAAATACTAGGTTCAGGATAATTATTATTATTATTGTGCAATAAAATATGATTATTTAACTGCAAAACAAACATTCTAATGTATGAGTTTGATAAGCTATCTAATAACTCCCCCACAATTTAATTCCTGTGGATGTTATAAGTACTAAGTATAAAATCGGAAGTCTGACTTCCGAACTTCCTTTCTGAATGTTATTTTAAAAAATCATGCAATAAAACATACTGATTAGATAAAGCTGTCATCTAATGAACAAAAATAAAGGCATCTTTTTAAGAGTTCCGTACCCAAAGGGTAAATGGGACCCTATTACTAAGATTCCGCTGTCTGTCTGTCACCAGGTTGTATCTTATGAACTGTGATAGTTAGACAGTTTAAATTTTTACAGATGATGTATTTCTGTTGCCACTATAACAACAAATACAATAAATAATTAAGGGGGCTCCCATACAACAGACGTGATTTTGTTGCTGTTTTTATGGAATGGTAATGGTACGGAACCCTACGTGCGCGAGTCCGACTCGCACATGCCCGGTTTTTTCTCTATTCTCATTGTTTCTTACATTCAGTAAATTGTTCATACGGTCTTCCTATCTTCGCTAGCAACCAATTACATTATAATACCCCATTTCTCTTTACATACATATTTGTATTAAAAACACCTAATACAGTATGAAAATTTCGGATTTAATCACTTACCCATATATTAATAAACGACTTTCTGACCTGCAAGTGCTACTAAGCTGAGCATGAGTAAATTCTGCAGTACCTACTACCACCATACGTGGGTTTTTCTCCCTGTTATGTGGTGTAAAAACCAGTTAAAGGCCAAGTTTTGGCCTCACCCCTAGTCTTCAGAGGCCTTAGAAGTGATCCTCTCGCTGGCCTCCATTTGGTGCTGTTCGACCCAAAACCCGGGGTCTGTCAAGCTGTTTAGGCAGTTTGCGTCCAAAGATCCGGCCAGCTGTAGGTACTGCGCGTCTTCGGTTTCTGTTCGGCGCAGTATCAACCCAAACAGATTCTCATAATTTCCCAACCGTGTATTAATAATTATCGTAGGTAGTCATTTGAGACGAAATTTAAGACATGTTGAGATTAATTTTAGCACGTCTTAAATTTATAGGCGAAATAATAACCTAATTCATTGTACTAACAGAACTAAGTTTCATCATTTTTTTTTTTGCGTATTCTGCACTTTAATTACGTATGCGGTCGTTTTAAATATCCTACGACCAAACGTGACTTTTATTAATTGCTGTTCCTTGAATTACATAAAAAAAACACCTCTTAAAATAATTCTTCCAAAGAAACAGGAATCGATTTAGTTTTTAAACTATTCACGCCTTTTTTTACCCTTTTTAACCCCCGACGCAAAAACGACGGGGTGTTAAAAGTTTGACGTGTCTGTCTGTCTGTGTGTGTGTGTGTATGTGTGTGTCTGTCTGTGCCATCGTAGCTCCCGAATGCATGGACCAATTTTTTAATATATAAGTATCCTAATTGTATTTTTTTCCTTATTCGATAACCTAAACGTGTATCTAGATATGTTTTTTATACATGACATGACATTACGTTACGACGACATTACGTCGGGGTTCGAACCCTTGCTGCTGCACTTTGGCAGTCCTACCAGCAACCATCACCACAATATGTAATAGGGTAGGTAGTCGCCAGCACATCATGTTACGACAAATTTTCAAATTATCTTATTCGATTTTGAACTTAACCATCAACATTTTAAGGTTTAAAATAATTTGGAGAAATTTGACAGTTTGTGGTAACATGGTGTGCTTTTTTTTTTTTGATTGGGAAATCATCAAATAACTTCTCCTGCTCTGGGCGGAGCGGGAGGGTCTGTCAGACTCTTACTGACTAAAACCCACCCGTATTCCTTCCTGTTGCCTGTGGTGCCAGGGGCTTCGGTGACCCTTTAGTACCTTACCGCGACTCCGGCAGGCATCGGCCCTAGTGGACCCCTACATTTGTGCTGACGACATCTCTTTGAGGCGCGCGTGGAATACAACGCGCCGAACATGGTGTGCTGACGACTGTACATAGTTACAATACTCGAATCAATTGTAACGGGCAACTCGTGATGCAATCTAATCATTTGGATGATTATTACTACTTACTTGCTCCTTAACAAGCTATTACACCCATCCGTACTTGCATTGGCATAATACTTTTTCTTCTGAAGAAATGCTAAACACCCTTCGAACTGGCGTTTTCGCTCGTTAGACGTTGCACAAAGACGTATACGATGCTAACGCCGCGTTCGCGACGTATTTAATACCAAAGACGCGTCGCTAAAGCTTTGTTTTCGTACAACAGAGATAACCGCCACATAGCGGCCGTAGTGACGGCTGTCATGAAAATGATGGCATTGGGGTTTGACTTTACGATGTCATAAAACGCTCTCTAGGAAGACACAGCAACAAATAAATAACATTCCAATAAAGGCTCGTACAGACTGGCGCGATATCGTGAACGTGACAGGCATATTGCTACCTGTCGCGCCCGCGATATCGTGCTAGTCTGCACGAGCCTTACCCTACGGCTAAATTGTCGCGATAACGCGAACTCCACGTCGCGCGCTCTCTCATACAACGCTCGACGTCGCGCTGTACAACCGAAAGCGCACGAAGTGTAGCTCGCGGTATCGCGACATTGTAGCCGTAGCATTAGGAAACCGTATCAGCTAGGGTTTCCTAATATAAGACTTACCCTACGCCTACATTGTCGCGATAACGCGAACTCCACGTCGCGAGCTCTCTCTCGCACACCGGTCGACGTCTCGCTGTAGGTATAACAGAGAGCGCGTGAAATATAGTTCGCGTTATCGCGACAGTGTAGCCGTAGCATAAGCTAAAAACACGTTCTAATGCCGCGGCTACATTGTCGCGATAGCGCGAACTACACTTCGCGCACTCTCTGTTGTACAACGAGACGTCGACCGGTGTGCGAGAGAGAGCGCGCGAAGTGGAGTTCGCGTTATCGCGACAGCGTAGCCGTAGGGTAAGTGACACTCTGAAATAGTCCGTTTCAAAAACAACGACATGATTAATTTAAAAATAATAATTTTAAAAATTGTCTGATTCATCGATTGATCCAACAGATAGACCTATTTGACTCGTTAATCTGCGATAAGCCAGTCCATCAAATGTCGAAGCGAAGAAAAGAGAGAATCTAGTAAATTCGCAGATTTTAAAACTATGGAACTTTAATTATGTGTTGTAGAACTAAATAAAAAATAATTTGCCCTGAAATGACACCGTTCATTTACATACTTACACAGATTATTCTTCCTCTTCCCTGGCCAAATTTACAGTCGTATAATTAAACACATGGAAATAAAATTGATAGCGAACATTCACCGGAACTTATAACGCTAAAACCCTGTGTACACCACTTATAATTATTTTTATATAAATTTAATTGATTTTTTTTCTAAGCGGTGTAGTTGCTTTGTACTCTTACAAGTTCGCTTTTTCAGATGACCTCGAAGTACCTATCTGGTTGCTGTGTTCCATTTTTCTTTTCTGTGTAAACTGACATACAGTTAAGTTTGTTTATGATATGTATAGTTACGAGGGGCAAGTGCGCACGCGCCGCTAGACAGTTGTATCGCCGGGTCAGTCAGTGATCGAACGTCAATGTGGAGTGGCCGATTCGATTAATTAAAATATGATTCGCGTTTTTTCTGTCTTGTAATCTTTTATCAAAAGTGAAAGTGTTGTTGATTTTTATTTTTGCTGTGGTAAGATTTTTATTTTTCACTAGATGCGCCCCGCGGTTTCACCCGCATAAGTTTTGACCGCGTACCCGGTATATCGGGATAAAAAGTATCCTATGTGTTATTCCTGGTTTAAAAACTATCTGTGTGCCAAATTTCATCCAAATCCGTGCAGTACTTTTTGCGTGAAAGAGTAACAAACATCCATCCATCCATCCTTACAAACTTTCGCATTTATAATATTAGTAGGATTTAAGTTCACAAATGTTTTCAGGTTAAACTAGAGCTTTATGAGTTAATTAATAATTTAATTTTTAATTGTTTGTCGTTTCAATTCAATTAAATCCGATTTTTTTTTCGAACATCTGTACTGTGTAATTGAAATAACTGGAAACGTGAAAAGGGGTCATTGTACTCATCATTATGAACAAAACTTTTACTATAGCATCAACCAGCTCTTCCCTACTTTTTAACGAGTTACTATGTGAACATAAATGTATGAAGCAGCAGATTTTTTTCGCGATTTCATGTTTGCTCCCAAAGTAGAAGTTATTCTTAATCATCATCTGCCTAGCCTTTTCCCAAATATGATGGGGTCGGCTTACATGGAGCGACTGCCTATCTGACCTCCACAACCCAGTTACTGGGTAACACGATACCCCTTGGTAAGACTGGTTGTCAGACTTTTAAGCTTCTGACGACCCGTAACGACTGTCAAAGATCTACAAATGACAGCTGGGACTAACGACTTAACATGCTTTCCGAGGCACGGTATGTAAAGATGGTCACCCATCCACGGACCAACCACGGCAAGCGTAGCTTAACCTGATCGATCGACCCGTGCGGCTGTTATTACTTAGCCACAAGCCCCTAGAAGTTGTTCTTAATGATGAGTGCAATGACCCTTTTCCAGGTCTTCAGTTATTTCAATTACATCTGGAAGGTAAGTACCTATACATAGGCCCGATAAAGATCTGACTGCTTCGAACAACTTACTAACCGTTGCCAGAACCTTGAAAACGAATTTCTAAAGAAGTAAACGACATTAGGATCAAAACAAGGCACACTTGATCAAGCAACATTATTTATTCATTCATTAAACAGTAGAAGTCATTAATTATCTTTAATTCAATGGGAACTAAATTAAACAATAGGGAAATTCATTGTTAAGGAAATTGATACGCTGCGACAATTTGCCGTGTTATAGCCATTTCATGCTTACAACTGTCAAAGAATGACAATTGTGATTTGAATATACGGACAATTTAAGTTGTTAGTCAATTAGCTAAACAATTAATTTCCCTTACTTTACATGGTGTTTTTGGCCTTTGAATTACTGATAAAGAATATTTGACTAATATTATTTATTAAACGTTCAATTACCATAAGTAGGTACTTAAAAGAACTACTAGCACTGTATCTGTATTTGTACAATAATTATTAATCATGTTTAGAATGAACAGCAGGCTTAGCATGACACTCTCTATTTCTTCGAAGAATAGACACGGATCTTTCCATACAAAGTGACATTTCGTTTCTCCTTTTTTGACATCCCACCGTAGAAATCTTTCTACATAAAAAAGGACCTAGACAAAGATCGTTAGAAACGAAAAACAAGATCACAGATTTCAATAGAAAGAGCCGTGTCTATTCTTAGAAAAAATAGAGTGTCATGCTAAGCCTGCTGGTGTACAAAAATGGTCACTCTTTGAAATTCTTGAATTAATTATTTCATACGAAAGTAGGTACTTATCAAAAACAATACCTCATGAACAGAACTTGACAATTACCATAAACAGGTACTTAAAAGAACTACTAACACCTACTGCATCTGTATTTATACAACAATTATTAATCATGTTTAGAATGTACAGGTGTACAAAAGAATGGTCAAGTTCTGTTCATGAGGAATTGTTTTTGATGAGTACTTTCGTATGAAAGAATTAAATCATGAATTTCAAAGAGTACCTAACTAAGAATAATGTGGAGCCCAAATATATGAATTAATAATACATAAAATATTCATATAAATTATGAAACACTACTATAAAATAAATAAGGACAACACAAGAATTAACCTAAAGTTAACGAATTAATTGAAAACATAATTGATTAATTTATGATAAATCAACATTATCATTGAATTCAGGTTCAAAAATTGCATACATTTTGTCAAACAGACATTTTTGAACTTACTAATTACCGCATAACCATTAAAATATTTGATAGAAAAACAATTCACATGCCTAGTTTTCCATTGTTTGTTGCGTAGTAAACAAGAAACCCTTATAGTTTCGCCATGTCCGTCTGTCTGTCTGTCTGTCTGACCCCACTGTAGATCAGAGACGCTTAGTACTAGAAAGCTGTAATTTGGCATAGGTATACATATTAATCACGCTGACAAAGTGCTAAAATAAAATCTCGAAATATTTATTTTTAGCGAACCTCCCTTGCTCGTAATGTGGGGATGACGAGTTATAGTCGACCAACTTAAATTCGCAGTTGGAGAATTGACCGTGGCATACATCGATGTATGGAAGAACAGGTTTTTCAACTACAATGTTAAGTTTATTTTTGGAATAAATTCGTCCCAAGTAATCCCAACTACGGAACCCTTCTTTGCGCGTGGTCCGACACGCACTTGGCCGGTTTTTACAGTTATATAAACGCTGCTGACGTCAATTAAATGTTTCTCTACAAATTTTGATAAAATACGTACTGTATAATAAATTGTCCTACTTTAACAGCATATAACTGTCTTCTAAATTTGAAGGTAGACGTCAAAGCGGGGGTCTATGTAATTAGTTTTTATTGTGCTCTGAAAAAAAAATAAAATGATCCTAAGCGGAGCGCTTTCTGTATCTCTTAATTTTGAGAGCGAAACCGCAGACAGTTTTAAGTTCTGTATGCGTTGATTTTGTCAAATAAATGTGTGAGCTACTTGCCCCACACTTACCCATTAACATTCAATTTTGTGAAGTCTCTGTGACGAGTCCTTTAAAAAGAATTCTAATCATCAATCTTTGCTTCGCACATGAAGCTTAATCATTGAAAGGTGCTCCAACCAAAAGTTTATCTCCCTTAAAAAAAAACAGTCTTCCAAAAAAGGTTCTGTTTATTTATCCCACAAAAATCATGCCAGCTTTGTTTTACTGTCAGCAAATTCAAAGGAACCTTTTTAATATGAAGGTATTGTTGAGCATCGGTTTTTGGTTCAGTCCACAACGAGATCGTGGCACTCACGAGTCACGTATCAAGTGACAAATGCTGGAATGTTCTTAGGCTAGAGAAACCGACACCAACAGAATGTGGCTTCACAATAAAATTCTTTTTCGCTTTGTTGCCAATATTTCTTACGACGTTCGAATATATGAAAGGGTTTCAGCCATAAAAGTAAATATTTCAAAGAAACGAATTTTTCTTTATTTTCTCCGGCATCGTAAATAATATATCGCCTCGAACGTTCATTTTGAAGTCGTATCACGTAATTATTAGGTATGTTACCTTCAAAACTTAGATACACTACACGCGAAATAGCTTTTTTTGTTTTGGTGAAAGCGCTAAAGCGTCCGCAGCATCCCAATTAGGTTTAACTCAATATACTTACGTTAATAAAGAAAAAGAAAATATTCGTGCTCTTTCATAAAAGCTGGTAACGAATTTAAGCACTGACATTATTCAAAGGGTACGTAGCAGGAATATTAATATTAGTAGAGAAAGTCGGGTGTATGTTAGCACGTAACCCTAAAGATACAACAACGGGCGGATAATCTTAGTTCATTAACATCTCGTTCATCCTACATTACTTTTTTACTCATTCTGAATACGTTATAACTAATTCACATATTCAAAATAAGTACCTACTAAACTTAAACCACACTTACCTTTTTACAATAAACTTTATTTTTCTCGATCATAACGATATTTTCTCTTTTTGTGACGCTAAATAATAGCAAATAAACGAAAAATATGCAAAAACGATAAAGAAATACACACTTGACAACACGACATTGTCACCGCTGACGCTGAAAATTGGTCCAATGATATTTCAACACGATTTTGCCAGTACTTACCGTCTCTGTATTGAACGTTTTGTGTCCCAGAAATATGTAGAATCTCTTTGAGTTAAAGCACTATTTAACTCAACTCATAATTTATTTATACGGTGCACATGCTTTGTTTTCTTGAGTATCTTGGACAAATTCTTAGAATAAGAAATGTGATATTTAGGAGACAGCAGGTTATATTTGACAACAAACAGTTTACTATAAATAAAGACATAAACTGTTTTGTTCAAAATTGCTGTAATTTTGCAACAAACGCTGAGAGTGCCAAATCGTAACACGACTACGACATAAATTTTTATCTGTCGTGATCCGGCCGTTTGCTAGGAAATCGCGTAATATGTCGAGACAACGGTACTCCTCAACACCAGTCACTCAGCGGGTTTTACGAGTTCTGTAATATAAGATTACTCGCTAAACCTATAACACAATCCCCCAATACTTCTGACAGGGTGTGATGCAAGCGCAGGAAAATTTACGAGAAACTATCTCAAGTTTATAACTTTCGATCTGAGAACAATACGCAAGCAATTGTTTACAGATTGTACTTTGGGAAGTTTTATCTTTCTCTAAGTAAGCGGAAATTCAACAGTCACAACTTTGAAATTGTGAACTTTTCCGATCATTCACGGCTTCACGATATTTTTATTGACAGGCCGTATTTTTATTTAGTATTTTTTCAATACGTAAGCCTTCAGCCCTTTCTGAAATTAATTTTGTTGCTCATTGAAGGCGTGCGAACCTGTCGTCGCTGACTCCCGATAACATTGACTGATCGGACGTTGGACGGCTGGAATAGATGAGAGAAGTACGTGCTACGTCCGAAACTCCGCGTGATGAATCGGCGACTTGTAATCGTTGGACTAACACGGGTACCGTAATTTGTTAAGGGAAAGTTCATTGGGTCCTGGGTCCTGCAGATGTGCACTATCATCTGTTGTGAACGAAAACGCGACATGTTTATTTATGGAACGTTAAATTAACTTTGGATTTTCTTCTAAGCAAGAGAGCCTTTGGTGAATAATAAAATAATGCGAACATAATGATTCCTTGATATATTTAGCTGTATCTCTTTGAAAACATACGTCTTTATTTTTACTTATACTCGAAATAAGATTTTCCTGAAATCTTATTACAGAGGAATATGAAAACAAAGGATCGAATCCTGCTGTTTTTTCTTGTTTTGTTGATTGCTAATATTTTTGTTTCGTAAGCACTTTTTTCTCAAAATCAAACTAGAGGACACTTTTCTTGTCTTTCGGGTCTTTGCAGACTCTGGGAAAACTGTTCGGGTCTGTATTAATGAGGAGAACGTGCCGTGCTTGCGACGGAGCGCGAAACAAATCGATGTCTCGTAATCGACGGACTCGCATCTCGAGCAATTTGTTCGGGTGAAAATATTACTAGTTTTTTATAACACTTGCTCGGTATTTATCTCAGTCGGTTAAACATGTGACCATCGTGCAACGACCCTTTACGAAAGTGGAGCTTGACTTCTGGGAAAATTCTTTGGTGATTTTCATGTATTTTTTCACAAAACTTTGTGATGTTGGCCTTCCAAAAAAGGCTGGTTTTGCCATATTTGTTATTTGTTGCGTCTGAATTACTTCCACAATCCTTGCCTACTGCTGGGCATCGGCCTATTGTGCCAATCTCCATCAATCTAAAACAAATACTTACCTACCTACGTTGTATTAATCTTGAATTTTAGTTCCGTCTAAATATCTTTTCATAACTCTTTATCTCCCCTAAATGGCTTCCTGTTGGCCGATGACATGTTATCTTGTACGCCACCGATTCATTGACACTGAAACACGATGTGACTAGACGCTAATTTATTATCGGTTCAATTGTAATTGCTCTAATTAGAACTAGTATAGTCGGACTGATAAAAATACCCAAATACCTATTGAGTTTCGGCAAATATCTATTCGCTTTACCACAAAAATTACAAATTAACGTATTCGTTGTCACCACTGAGCACAGTTTTACCGCTGCTGAGTGAAACCATTCCAAGACAGCATAATGTCAATGTCAAAATGGAAGTCCAGTATACAATTGCGGAATCAATAGAACCATCTATTATTCTACTGTCTAAACATACCTACCCACTTCATCAGTTCATTGCCTTCATATATCTACGTGGTACAATTAAGTAAATTCTCTCTTTAAGGTGCAGATATATGATTTTAGTGACTTTTAAATCTGTTATTACGCCTTCATATAATGCAAGTAAGTTATGCAAAAAATATGTACATGTTAAACTAAAACGCATACACATCAATTATACGAGGGCGGGTCAATAAGTCCGTGACTTTTGGAATAAAACACAGATTTTTTGATAAAAAAATAATTTTATTTTTCAACGTAGTCTCCCTTGAGCTCTATACACTTTGTCCAACGCTTCTCCAATTTTTTTATCCCTTCCAAAAAAAATGATTTGTCGAGGTCCTCAAAATAGGCCTTTGTTTGCGAGATGACTTCATCATTGGAGTCAAATCTTTTTCCACCAAGCCATTTCTTCAGATTTGGGAACAAGAAGTAGTCGCTCGGAGCCAAATCTGGAGAATAGGGCGGATGAGGGAGCAATTCATAGCCCAATTCATGGATTTTTGCCATGGCAACTGCACATGTGTGCACCCTTGCATTGTCGTGGTGGAAAAGAACTTTTTTCTTGGCCAAATGAGGTCGGTTTTTTTTCAAATCGTCATTGAATCGGTCCAATAAATTGGCATAATATTCCCCATTGATTGTTCTTCCCTTTTGAAGGTAGTCAATGTGGATTATCCCGCGTGCATCCCAAAAAACAGTCGCCATAACTTTATTGGCTGACAAACCCACCTTGGCCTTCTTCGGCGCCGATTCACCCTTAGAAACCCACTGTTTTGACTGTTGTTTGGTCTCTGGTGTGTTGTGATGGATCCATGTTTCGTCCACGGTTACAAAACGGCGCAAAAACTCCTCCATATTGCGATTAAATAACGCCAAACCTTCCTGTGAAGTTGTTACACGATTGCGTTTGTGGTCGACTGTGAGCAAACGCGGCACCCATCTTGCGGAAAGCTTTCTCATGCCCAAGTGATCATTCAAAATTGAAACCACTGAGCCATGCGAGATCCCTACGGCTTCCACAATCTCTCGCACTTTCAATCTTCGGTCGGCCAACACCATATCGTGAATTTTTTCGATTGTTTCGGGTGTAGAGACCTCAACTGGGCGTCCAGGACGTTCGGCATCTTCAGTGCTTGTACGGCCACAACGAAATTCAGTAAACCACTTTTTTACCATTGAAATCGATGGTGCAGAGTCCCCATAGTATTTATCAAGCTTAGCCTTCGTCTCGGTAATGGTTTTTTTTCGCAAGAAATAATGCTTAATAAGCACACGAAATTCACTTTTTTCCATTTTCTCCTCAAATTAGTGAGTAGTCTGATAAAAATAGCTATCAAACACAAACTAACTGACGCAGCAAGTTTAAATTTTGACAGGAGTCAACTGACAGATGCCTGTTGACAGGAGCAGTGTTGCTGTTTCAGTAAAGAGGTCAGAAATTCAAAAAGTCACGGACTTATTGACCCGCCCTCGTATCTATGAATATTTAAGTGTTGTATGAAAACACTCTACCCTAAGCATAAAAAACGATATTACTTTCAAACTACTTAAGATATTTTCATGATTTTTTTTATATGAACAGACTATTTTATTATCTATCTGTGATTTTTTTTAATTAACCATATGTTTGTTACTAAAAATAAATATTCCATATGAAACCGAACGGCGCCGGCGGCGAGGCGTGAGTGGAACGTGCATATGACCAAGGTCAACGGCGATTGCCCGACCCTTAAGTTAAAAATTGTACGCCAACTCCGCCTCCGCGATCATTTGTATGAATATCGTTCTTTTGTTATACTACATAAGTATAGTAAAAATGTTTGATAGGATCCAGTTATTAAAATTTACTACGTCATTGATACACTTGCAATCAACAAACAGGAAATAAGTCTTTTTTTTTGGGTGGGAAATTATCAAATTACTTCTCCCGCTCTGGGCGGAGCGGGAGGGTGTGTCAGACTCTTACTGACTAAAACCCATCCGTATTCCTTCCGTTGCCTGTGTTGCCAAGGGCCTCGGTAACCCTTTCGAACTTCCACGCGACCCCGGCAGGCATCGGCCCTAGTGGACCACTTGCGCTGACATCTCATTGAGGCGCGCGTGAAACACAACGCGCCGCCGACCCGGGCATGGTCCCTACCGGACCAGACCATAGGCCACGAGCCACCCATTGCTCACCGTCCGCAAACCCGCGCCTACGGTGGCCGGAAATCCCGACGCCCAGGTCGCCTCCCGCGGCGGCTAGGGCCGAGAGGGCGCGAAATTTGCCTTTCCCAGGAAATAACTCTGGTATAACAAACACTCCTTGATTTTTATTAGCACAATGACGCAAAATAAATTTTCGACATTAGCGATATTTAGCAAAATCAAACGAAGAGTATACAGAGAGTGGCCTTTTTTAAAAACCTCTTCAAATCAGACGACCCCGAGTTAATAAATAAACAAAAAGGGGTCGTCCTTTTGTTTACCCATCGGTTTTAGTGAAGATGAGGTACTACCAAGTCCTCGAAAAATACATTTTCAGTTATGTATGTGAACCTACAGTTTTATCTTTTAAATAAAGAAATTAACTTTATTGAAGTATAAGTTAAATAAATGCTCAATAAGGGTTTTCAAAATAAACTATGACTTTACATACCTTCTTTAAAATACACGAGTAGCCTGTATTTAGATTATCTTTAGGTACTTAGGGTACTGTTTTTGTAGCATTGTGGCATTAGAAATTTTGGTAATCCACGAACTAGTGACGGATAAAAGTAGAATTATCTTTACCATAAACTACTCTTATCATTATTGTATTATTCGTTTATATGGGCGTATTGTTTTAACCTGTCATAAAGCCTAGAAATTTAGTGCAGTCACATCCAAAGTACGTTCGTTCCCAAAACCTCAAATTGCTTAGCATGATCCTCCGTTGTATCTAAAATAGTGCAACATTATTTTGAAATAAATACGAGGTGCATTCAATAAGTACCTAGCCTCATCGCCAGAGGGCGCTGTAGTTTCAAAAGAGTTTTACCACAGTGTAGCACATTCTTTTTTAATTCTTTTTCAAATTTTCATTCCAATCCCTTCATTTGTTTTAATTTGACAACTTATGGAAGCGAACGTGTCGATCGGTTTTACAAAAATGGAAAAAGAGCAATATCGTTCGGTGATTCGATTCCTATTTTTGGAAGGGAAAACGCGCATCGAAATCAAAGAGCGCTTGGATGCTGTGTACGGTGACTCTTCTCCATCGATGGCCACCGTCAAGAATTGGTTCAACGAGTTTGCACGTGGCCTTACGTCGGTTTTTGATGAACCACGTCCAGGTGCACCGAAAACAGCTGCTACGGAGGAAAACATTAAAAAAATCCATGATTTCGTATTGGCAGATCGCCGATTGAAGGTTCGGGAGCTAGCTGAGACTGTAGGCATTTCAGAAGGAACAGTGCATCATATTCTTCACGAGGAACTCGGCATGAGAAAGCTGTTGGCGCGATGGGTGCCGCGTTTACTCACACCAGAAAACAAGCGCAACCGTGAGACCACATCGGAGACGTGTTTGGCGCTGTTTAAGCGGAATCCAGCGGAGTTTTTGCGTCGTTTTGTGACCGTCGATGAAACCTGGATCCACTGGTACACACCAGAGACCAAGGAGCAATCAAAACAATGGATCCAGACCGGGGAACGTGCTCCAAAGAAGGCGAAAACTGTAAAAACGGCCGGAAAAGTTATGGCCACCGTTTTCTGTGATTCACAAGGTGTGATCTACATCGATTACCTCGAGAAGGGTAAAACAATTACAGGGCTTTACTATGCCGATTTATTGGGCCGATTCGACGCCGAATTAAAGAAAAAACGACCCCATCTGGCGAAGAAAAAAGTGCTGTTTCACTACGACAACGCACCGGTTCACACGTCTGCCGTTGCCATGGCCAAATTGGTCGAATTACGCTACGAATTGTTGCCCCATCCACCGTATTCTCCAGATTTGGCCCCTTGTGACTTCTTTCTGTTTCCTAATCTGAAAAAATCACTCGCCGGGAATAGATATGGATCGAATGAGGAGGTCATCGCCGCCACGGAGGCCTATTTTGCAGAGTTTGACAAAAACTATTTTTCGGACGGGTTAAAAAAGTTGGAGCATCGCTGGGCTAAGTGTATCGAACTAAAAGGAGACTGTTGAAAAATAAATTGCCACTTTTCCAAAATTTTCATTTACTTTTTGTAGGCTAAGTATTTATTGAATGACCCTCGTATATGGTAAAGTTGAGGATTAATGTTAACTACTATGTTTGACGAAAACACAGTTCCGTAAATTTTCTCAACAGGGTAAAATTACAAAGTTACTTCCAAACCGAACAATAATCCTCTAGTATTCATAAAATACTTCAAATTAGATCATGAAACTGCATAATAATTGAACTAAATTTATAGCAGGTACTATGTTTTTTATTTTTTTATTACCATTATTTTCACCGTAAAAATAAATTACTTTAACTATCGGCGCCTTGGAGCCTCCTCTCGGCCGCCCTGTCTCGCTTGCTCGTGTGACCGCGAGCGAGATAAAGAGTGAGATGGCGTTAAGGTATTATGGGCTGTTAAAAGCAATTTTTGGCTGCTCAGTTAAAGCAGATTCTATCGTACAAAACGATAGAATTTGCTTTACACACTGAGCATGATAAAAATTGTGTCGTAATGTCAATACCGCAGAATGATATTGGCTGGATATTCTGCGGTATTGACATTACGCATCATTCTGCAGTAACATGTCAGACCGAACTAACATTTTGATACTTACAAACTCTGAAAATTAAAACAATATACTATATTATATTATATATTTCATGAAATGGCCAGGTCATTAAAAAAGTGTATGCTATTTTAATCTTTGTTAATAAGTAAGTAAATATAGTTTTCTATGCAATAATCTGCTCAGTGCCGTAGTTTCAAATGGTATTATGTGAACTACTCGTAACTTGATACTTAAATGAAAGAATTTGAAAACTGAAAAGGTATAAATTACTTAGGTAACTGTAAGTACCTGTACCTAAAGTGCCTCGGAAAGCACGTTAAGTCGTTGGTCCCGGCTGTCATTTGTTGCTCTTTGGCAGTTTTTACGGGTCGTCGAAAGTCTGACAACCAGTCTTACCAAGGGGTATCGTGTTACCCAGTAAATGGATTGCGGAGATCAGATAGGCAGTCGCTCCATGTAAAATACTGGTAGGTAATCAGCTGCATCCGGTTAGACTGGAAGCCGATCCCCAATATGGTTGCGAAAAGGCTAGGCATATGTTGACCTGTACCTAAAGTGATAAAGTACCTTAACCTGTTAAGACGCTGACAACACTTAAACCGCGGTCACTGTCAGATTGCATAGAAAAGAAAGAGAAGCGCGATGACACAACGCTTGTAATTTATTGCAAAATATGAAGCAATTATCTATTTAATCAAAATTGAGTTTAATAATCGAAAATAAAAAACAACCAAGTTCTGCATTCAAATAAGACGTTCTTGTTATTAATTAAATACTAATGTTGATATTTAACACAGATATTTTGGATTAAAATTCAAGGTAAGAGGTTAGTTTAACGTTAGTTTGTATCGAGATTTTTTTTGTACCAAGTTCTGTGAAATATGTTCA
Source organism: Atethmia centrago (assembly GCA_905333075.3). NCBI lineage: Eukaryota > Metazoa > Arthropoda > Insecta > Lepidoptera > Noctuidae > Atethmia > Atethmia centrago. The sequence goes on along the minus strand of HG995373.1, from coordinate 19,878,884 downwards.
AAATTAACATATATTTTTTCCGCTACCACAAACTATACAGATTTGGCAATTTTTTTTCTTAAGTGAAGCCTATTTTGGCCAATTGGGTCTTGTCAGCGCCTTAAGCCCCGCGCGACACCGATTCGGAGTCAAACAATAGAAAATCAATTGTGTCTCATTAGCTGTCCTTGACCAATTAATAACTAACCCGTGTTTTTATGACAATAATAGTTGTAACTAAGCCATGTAGATAAAACATGTTGCTATCTTGTTAGCTGCGGGATTGCCCGCACTTGAATATCAAATAATACTAAGCAATCCATACACATCAATAAAATTGAAGTATATGTTTGTAATGTCAAAATAACAGCTTTTTACTTAATGCATATGAAACTTTATAATTATGGAAGTGACTTATAACAAAAATAATTAATGGCACGCGGGCGAAGCCGCGGGCAGCTGCTAGTTTAAAATTTAAAATAATCCTAAATTAATCAAAATGTCTCACTGACTGATATTGTTCAGTCAAGATCATGGGCCATGGTCGCCTTATCAATAATTAATACTAGAAGTATAATCTTACTTATCGCTTTTAACGAGGTCAATAGGCCTAGGTGATACCGATCGGTAAAAGAGGTCGGGCTGTTAGCCCAAAAAAAATGTAAGTATTAATTATTTATTAACATTTTTATTAGGAATGGGCAATCAATCAAATCAGCCTAACGCAGTCCACTGCTGGACAGAGACCTCTCCCTTGGCTGCGCCACAACCCTTGTGTCCCGCCTTACGCATCCAGTCCGTCCCAGCCACCTTTTTAAGGTTGTCGGTACATCTAGTTGCAGCCTCCCACATTACGCTTGCCGATACGCGGTCTCCAGCAGGCTTAGCATGACACTTTCTATTTCTTCGAAGAATAGACATAGATAGCTTTTTCTATACAAAGTGACATTTTGTTTCTCCACTTTTGACATCACACCGTAGAAATCCTTCTGCAATGTGTCAGTTTGTCTTTAGTTTCTACCAATCTTTGTCTAGGTCCTTTTATATGTAGACTATTTCAGAAGAAACTTTCTATACCAAACTGTCAAAATCACACTGACAACTGACAGTTGTGTAAGGTAGTGAAGACAATTTGCGTTTTTCTACTCGACGGCCACAAAGTATATACGGTTATCTACAAAATCATGATTTTAGAGGAGAGCGTTTTGAACGCAAAACTGTGATAAATTAATAGGCTATCTAAAATAGGAGATATTTTACATCATTTAGTTAATAGGACATTACCAAGGACATGGTGAAGGGCAATATTGCTATATGTTTTTGTTCCAAAATACGCTACTTCGACACTTTGAGAAAAATTGTTGTAGTTGTAGTAAAAATTGAGAATCAAACAGAAAAAAAATCGACAAAGAATTCTGAGTCGAATTATGTAAAAGAGTGAATTTCGTAAAAAGTGCATTTGACTCTGTTTACTTTGTTGTCGTCGTACTTTCTACACGGAACGTCATTTTTGTCTATTCTTCCGTAGACAAAACGGTGCTCGTGCTAAGCCTGCAGGACTCGTATGATAAGGAATGATGCCAACATAAAAATGTAAGGTGGAAAGTTTTTAAGCGATGTTATTTGCAAGAAATGATGTCTGATGTAGTTTTCTGACCGATGATCGTCTGATCTGACGTACCTTCAATCTCCCAAGAAACCTTAAACCAGATCATAAGTACTCAATAATTTTGCAAATTCCTGCCATTTAGCATGAAATTAATTTAATAATGGCTTTTAGATACTCAACCTTTTAGTTTATGAAATTATACCATTCCATTTAAGCACCTGAGAACTTGGGACGCCAGATTTGATAGGACTGTCAGGTTCTCAAGAAGTTACGTTCATCATCATCATCATCATTTCAGCCGAAAGACGTCCACTGCTGGACATAGGCCTCCCCCAAAGTTACGTTCATGTAACTTAAACTTCCATAATTAGAACAACTTTATGATTTTGGGATATATACATTCTCTAGGCGTAACTTTTAGCCTAGATTGACATCTTAAATCCATATCTAATTATGAACTTTAAGTTACGTAGACTTGATCACGGGGTTTTTTGTTTTGCATACTAAATATAAATCTTTGCGAGCTTACCACAGCGTGTGCGAAAACTATGTCGTATCCATAAAGCTTACATTAAAAATGCAAGTGCTAATACATCTTTTTATTCCTTAGAGACCTTCCTTCCGGTAAACTGTTGCAAGTTGCATATAAGATAAACAAAGCATGTTGGTGCTGTTTTCTATTGCATACCCTCTGCTCCTCTCATTACCTCAGCTTTGTGAAAATTATTTTAAAATTATCACAGTTGTACTGTACAAGGCTACTTCTTACTCCCATGATGGAACGTTCTCATGCGGTAGTCGTGCGGCTGACTGGTAGGAATGTAATATTAGAGTAGATGGCGCCTCGTATCATGTGTACTTCCCATAGGAATGTTCATTGGATTATCGTTTCTGCGGGCTCCTAGCACCTCGCATTCGTCACGTCGAGTCGCGTGTGACGGATCGCGCCTCGCACTCATAGGGCTGCTTTGAATTTTTTTTTTCTTAGCTGCAATTTAAGAAGATCAATCCGCTAGATAAGTTGTCCATTCCACCTTCTATCTCTTGCGGAAATAGCCATGTCTTTGCCAAATCTTATCAACAGGTCAGATAATGGCCATCAAACCGGATGACTCAATAAATTTAGATAAAACGAAAAATAGAGTTACTGCGTTACTGTCCATGATTGACGCAAGTTTGAAATGTTAACGTCACTACTTCCGTGATTGGCACACAGGAGTACCCAAAGATGAAATCCTGGCACGATATTTCGTGACCTAAAAAGCTCGCTTCAAGGCGCACAACGCTGAAATCCGGAGAAAACAAACACTAAGCCCTCGTTGAATGGAAGCTTAAACCCAGAGTCCGTAGATATGCCCAAACGCAGACTTCGAGGTCAAAACAGGCCGAGATGCCGGGACAGCCCTATAGGGCACACGGGTCGACGGATTGATCGAGGAATTACGTGGCTAACATCCACCAAAATGATTGATAACCGTCTTGGGGAAGGGAATTATTGTTGGATCCCTGATAGGCGTTTAGTGCGATAGTTGATTCCGATGCTCGTACGGCGTCGTTAGAGACCCTAATACAGTGCTATCTCCTTTAAGGTTCCCATTACCGATGTCTGTATGTGGTAGATAAGAATATTGCGAGTCTTATCTCATTCACTACGTTTTAGGGAGCTTTTGGTTATTCTGTATTTAACAGTGTTGGATTAGAACAACGGTTTAGAACTTAGATTCTCGTCTTAAATATGAGTGAGCTCCTATGGGTGAACTTTGGTAAGAACCTAAGCAGTCGAACACGTAGAAATGTATATGCGCATAATGCGCACAGATGATAAACGGCACTTAGCAGTAAGTATCACGTAGTCAGGTAATTATAAAATAATAGTCAGGTAATTACCGTCACAAATTATGCCTATCTAATTCTACCACAGCAACATTACTCTGGGGTAATCTAATAATTCTTCTGGGGTAAACGAAAATTGTGGAAAAGTTAGTTGACTGTGAACGTTTTTAATATTATTCTGAAAACATCCGTTTGATTTTCCCCCAAACAATTTTATTGCGATGTCAGCTTCATGATCTACGACTCCATGTACATTATCTAAACTGTGTATCAATAAAAAAACGAAAAACACTGGTAACAAAATTTTCTAACCAAAACGCTGAATGATTAATTTTTGTGAACTGAGTTTGATAAAGTACTGCTATTTGGTCGTTATCAGTTCATGGTCAATATCTTTACTATCGATCGGAACAACTACACGTACCTACGTAGGTACATACATTTTAACAACAAAACTACATAAGTAAACAAATGTATAGGTACAAACGGTTTATTTACATCCTATGTAGCCAATTACGCATATTTTCGTTTTCAATATCATTTTCTAATCAGTCAATATTTGTTTTAACAGTAATATGCCACTTAGGATCCTATTACTTTTTATTGCACTGTAATTTCACACCAAAAGCTATTTTGTTGAATAATCGATTTGACTGTAGTAAGTCTTTCAATGCATTTTACACATACAAAAAACTTTCAAGGTTAATATTGCAAAAAATGCTACCTAGTTTTTATGTTAAAAAAACTACAGCAAAATATTATCTTTCCTATAATGATATATAAATAGACAATAGTTAATTCGCCGTAACGGAAATATATTGAGATATCGATCATAAGGAAGTTGTAATTCAAGGCTGATTCTGTTATAAACACAAAACTACAAAATGATTTAGTCATTTAAACAGACGAGTGTGTTTTGTTCGAAGCTGAATAAGCTGATGACAATTTCCTTTCAAACTAAAAAAACTTCATTAAGACGCTGACAACACCTAAGCCGCGGTCACTGTCAGACTGCATAGAAAAGAAAGAGAAGTGCGATGACACAACGCTAATAATTTATTGCAAAATATGAAGCAATTATTTATTTACTCAAAATTGAGTTGAGTAATCGAAAATAAAAAACAACCAAGTTCTGCATTGAAATAAGACGTTCTTGTTATTAGAATATAGTAGAATATTTATTTGCCAGAAACATGATGGTATGTTTACACAGATGTTCTTAAAATTGCAATAGTGCTAAATGTCTCACCGTTTTAACGGTATACAAAATCAATTTTAAATTACATAAAGTCAAAGAAATACATTAATTTTCAATTTACATTATTTGCATTTTATTATTTTTTTTTTAAATATTATTTCAATTATTATATTATACTTACAACACACTTTTGTGCTCTAACTTTACCATGTCATTAAATAAAACAATAAGTTTAACATAGTATCACTTAATTTAAATAATTACTTAAGCCTGTATTTTGATGCCTGATCAAGAGAAAAAAAATTACAGGGACATTAAAACTCGTGAATTGAGTAAAAACATTCCTCCAACAGCCACTTCCGTAGTGCCAAAAATTTTGGGAAGGGTAGTTGGGTAATTGACTTCGGCAAAGCATTATAAATAAGGAGAGCCATGTAGATTTAACTCTTTCGGAAGAGTTGTAACTTAGGAACAGGTATCTCGAAATAGTGCAGCTTTCCTTTTATTTGTATTATCCCTTCGTTCAAATAATGCAAGATTGGATCTCAGAAACTTGGCAACTTCAAATATATACAAGGTGTTTTTTTTGATATCCCATAACTCTAGGGTATGAATGAGACCATATCAAAGAATCGACTGGCATGTGAATTATTTTTCATTTATCTTTATTTATTGTTTTCATTTTTCATACAAAAAAAAATCGACAAGGTCACTGTTGTTAATAATAATATCTAAATAATAACAAATAATATTAATAAATAAATTTTATTTTATTTATTTTATTAATGTAAAACACTCTTACGTAAAATATGACAACGTCGCATTTTATTAGCTTTAAATATGAATGATTGCTTTGAATTAAATTTAATTGATTGTATTTATCAATGAAACTTAGATACCAACACACATCGAGAGTCTAGTGTTAGTATTATGATGTCTTCGAAACTATGCATTTTTGGACCACATATTCTAGGACTTTTTGTATTATTTTTACTGATAGAATATAAGCCCAGAGTTATGGGATATCAAAAAAAACAAGTTGTATATATGCAGGGAACAGTCAAAAGGTTATATGACTTAATACACTACACGAATCAGACCATTCCATATTAAAAATTGCGCGGATACACTTTTTTTGAACAATGAAAATGCGATCTATTTCTGAGGAGTTTCCCCACACAACTATGCCGTAGCGAATAACTGAACAGACATAGGCATGATACACCATTATGAAGGTTTCTCTCAACATTACCTTTTTTACCTTTCTTAGCGCAAATACAAATTGATTGATTTTCTTGCAGAATATCTCGATATGATTCTTCCATGTTAAGTGCTCATCAAGTGTTACCCCTAGAAACCTTGTGTTATGTACCTGTTTTACGCTAATATTATTGTACATGATATGAAGATGGACAGGTTTACTTTTCCATGTTTTAAAGTGGAGTACGTTCGTATTAATATAGTATTAATTAAATACGTAACGTACGTTAATATTTAATACAGGTATTTTGGATTGGAACTGAAGGTAAAAGGTTAGTTTAACGTTAGTTTGTACCGAGATTTTTTTTTCAAAATTAAATAAGTATATTTTTTCTGCTTTCACCAACTTTACAGATTTGGCATTTTTTTTTTCTTAAGACAAGCCCATTTTAGTCATTTGCCTCTTGTCAGTGCCTTAAATGCCGTTGTGTTGTAGCCGTATCTTCAGCTTGTCATTACGAAGATTACATGTTTATAGACACGATAATGCGTTATTAAGTGTATCCAACATCCTGCATTATCTAAAATTGCTTGTTACGTAAAACAGTATATTACAGAGATAACGTTTCGATCAGGGCGCACATAAAACGACATTGTCAAAGATGTACAACAAACACAAGGGTTAATGGAAATCCTCAATCCAATCTGGCCCAATAATTGGTTAGACCCACCTGGCTGGGAACAAAGCGTAGCAGCGACGTTTGTTCACTGGAGGTTTATTGGCAACCGATGTAAAATACCATTGCAAATTAACACAGCCGACCTCAATATTATCGGGGAACGTGGCCTTCGCCTTGTGTCCGAACTCACTACACACTAATAGCTAATTTTCCCTCAGCACCTACCACTCAAGAGGTAAATTGACAGTAATAGATTCGTTCCCTCCCTTTTCTTACTCTTTTGTAGTAAGGTAAGGGAGGTACTATATTGTCAGGGTTTATATTTTTCTGCCTCGTTGGTCTAGTGGCCGCAAGCGCTACTGCTGAGCATGAGGTCCTGGGTTCGATTCCCGGGTCGGGCGAAGTGTTCTTGGGTTTTTCTATCTGGAATTTCTCAGTAGCAGCCCGGAGTCTGGATTTGTGCCCCGTTAATGGCAATAGGCTCGCCCCCTATTACATGGGACTTAAACATAATTGGCGAAATGTGTGTGTACCTACTACAGGTACACCTCTGCCCAACCCTTCGTAATTGTATGTGTTATATTTTTCCATTTTTGCTTTCTATTTCTAGTGTAGATATTATACGGGCTTTTCCAAATACATAAACTTGATATAGCTTTTCAGCTTTTATTTAGTAAAAGGTTTCGTTTGAATGACACGAAAAAAGTGACTATTCCACGAAAAGTTCATACACTTTAATCCGGGTCACAGTACCAGTCCTTTCATTATCTCTAACACAAAGCATAATAGTAGCCCAGTGATCTCTCGCAACAATACCCGGTATTTGTTATTTCAACAATAATAACCAGAGCATCGATTATTGTGGTCCTTCCATACATATATGTAGGTACATTCGGTCCTTTGTTTTTCGGCGGCCATGTTTAGTGGCCAGCCTTTATTAGGGAATTGGAAGTGTGCGACACAAAGGGTCTTAAATTAAATCAACTACCCCAATATTCCCTGCAGGAGTGCTTTATAGGCTGAGAGAGAGAAGGGCGTTGTGACCGCTGCCTGGTCAACTCCATATTGACTACAAGTCTAGGTTGACAGCATAAAATAAAACGTGAAATGGACGGTACACGCTACTTCTTCCAACTATTTTTGCTTTTCTATCAGACCATTCGTGTCTGAGTGAATTAACTTCAATCCTTATTTTTCAAATTTGTTCACATTTCTCGGTAAATACAGCGTTCGTTTCAGCTTGCAAAATATAGACAATGTTGCAAAGTTTGTCTCACATTTTATTGTTCTATCATGTTTCGTGGAAGCTACCGCACACTTCTACATAAACTGTTTATTAAACTTTGTATCGTCTATCAGCGACAAATATTTAAGTTGTTTTCAAAAACTTTTGTCACATATTATGGCTTTGTTAATGATTCTCTTATTATTGATATTATCCACCGGTAAAAAGTATCATCTGTTATTTGTTTTCATTCTTACTTTGATAAATTATTTTTATTTCTGCAAGTACAAGTAAAGTTATCATCGCGCCGCAGGGATAACTGTATAAATTATACAATAGTCTACACATTCTCATAATTACGTTTAAGGCTCCTACATACTGGCGCGACTTGTCGCGCGACGCGACGCGACACAAAGACACCGCGTGTAGCGCTACAAGCGGTGCCTTTGTGTCGTGACGCGTCGCGCGACAAGTCGCGCCAGTATGTAGGAGCCTTTAGTCTCGTCTATGACTTGCATAATATCTACATGACTATGATGAATAGATGTTCTTTTGTTTTCTTATCGTTGTTACAAAATTGTCATGGTCTATTCAGATAGCAAGGGTCAGTCATTGACCACTTTAATATTTTTTATTCATTAATTGTTTCAACCTTGCCTATGAATCAGCCATTAACGTCGTGGGTTTATTGTGGAAGCAAATTAATATAATTGATTTAACCGTACCAATTAACTACTACTAAATTTAAAAAAAATATGATTTAATTGTTGTGTTCAATTATTTTTCTTTTTGTTATCAGGTGGATAAAACAGTAACATGTCATCGCCGTCCAAGCATCGTTCCAAAAGGCAGACTCGATACAAACGTCTGTTACATAACCGACTGCCAATTACAAAATGGCTTCCAGAATACAATTCGGAGAAGGCTCTAGCAGATTTAATTGCGGGCATCACAGTGGGCCTTACGGTCATACCACAGGCTTTGGCGTATGCGACACTGGCTGGGTTAAGTCCACAGGTAAAGTTATTTATTCATAAGTATATTAAAGTAAATATTTTCCTAATGTTAAAGATGAATAGGGCTTCCAATGTTAATATATCTTTTCTGACCATTGTCGATTCCGTACCAAACATAGGTAGACCCCATAAAATATTTAATCTCGAGCAACATTCGACGTTCTGTTATCATATTTCCTATCTGGTACAGGTCCTCCGAATATTTTTATCCCAGGAATCTGAATAACGTTTTAATATCGACAGGGAGTCACAATCTCGCAGGTAAAAGTAAATCTGCTCCAAATACGAGGTTCTGGTTGCATTTTTGGGGTGCAATGACCGGAGGGTTGGAGGTATAAGGCCATTTACCGTAGGCCTTCAAAGTACAGGCCGAAATATAGTGCTAACACGTATTGAAAGTATAAAGTTTATGTAATGATGAATAATGACTTTTTAGTTCAGAACTTTCGAATTTGATTGATAGAGTAGTTATAGACACATGTAGGCAGGATATAAGTTGTTTATTGTAGTCAGAATTAAAGTTATCTTCGCATAATATGATTTATGATTGATTTCATTTAGATTGCTTAACTCTCAACTCCACAGCCCAAGGATCTTACGGTCTTATTAAGAAAAGAGGTATTCAATTGGCTTTATAGCTATGGCATATACATTTTATAGTATTCAATTTCCCCTTTCTCACAAGTCACAACATCACACATTCTTATACAGGTTGAAATTGAAAACTTGCGACAAACTGAAATGGGACATTGTATACATCATTATTAACAACTTTTACTAAGGGACCAAAGCTGTAATCCCAAAAAAAAAAATCTGCTTTTCCTACATTTTGATGAGGTATTGCGAACATAAATGTAGGGGACAGCAGTTTTTTTTTTTGGGATTGTAGCTTTGGTCCTTTAGTAAAAGTTGTTCATAATGATGAGTACAATCTCCCATTTCGATTTGTCGCATGTTTTCAATGTCACCCTGTATAGGCATATACAAGGTGTTTTTTTTTTACATCCCATAACTCTAGGGTTTGAATAAGACCATATCAAAGAATCAACTGGCATATGAATCATTTATCATTTTTTTTTTGTTTTCATTTTTCATACAAAATAATTCGACAAAGTCACGATTATTAATAATAATATACAAATAATAATAAATAATATTAATAAATAAATGTATTTTATTTTATTTATTTATTTTATTAATGTAAAACACTCTTTCGTGAAATATGACAACGTTGCATCTTCTTAGCTTTAAATATGAATGATTGCTTTGAATGAAAATTAATTGCTCGTATTTATCAATGAAACTTAGATACCGATACACATCGAGAGTCTAGTGTTAGTATTATGATATATTCGAAACTATGCATTTTTGGACCACATATTCTAGGACTTTTTGTATTATTTTTACTTATAGAATATAACCCCAGAGTTATGGGATATAAAAATAAAACAAGTTGTATTTATAGTAGGTAGGCACTTACTGAATATTTCCTACTGAAATGTAGGGAGAATGCGTATGTAGAAAAACTGTAATATGTAGTACTTCATACCCGTAACCCGAAGGTAGTGAAATACGTGTTCACAGTCGTAAATTTTTCAGGACGGTCTCTACTCATCGTTTATGGGATGTTTTGTCTACATAGTGTTCGGGTCTTGCAAGGACATTACTTTGGGCCCGACGGCATTGTTGGCTCTGATGACCTACCAACAAATACAGGGCAGGAACCCTGACTACGCTGTATTACTCTGCTTTTTGTCTGGCGTAATACAACTTGTTATGGGATTATTACATTTAGGTAAGTGCTGGGAATTCTTCTCCTTATTTTGTGTGACGTAAAGAATTGTCAGTAATCTGAATGTGAAACGTGAATTGTGTTTTTCCTGCGAGAAGTGTACTTAAATGTCGATCAATGGAAGCCTACGGCATTTGCACGACGGGGCTGCAACCCAACACTACCGCAATCTTTACTCAACAAGTTTTATTGCTTTGAGAGGGAATTTGGTCTTGGTCTTTTGTGTTTTTATTTTTCTCACAAAAGAAGCTGACTCGGTAAATTCAATCTTGCAATGCGAACAGCAAAATGAAAACAAGCCGATGTATTTCCCAGTCTTTGATAGTCTTTGTAAACAAAAGTGCATTGTGTACTAGTAGAAGACACGATACTTGCATGGCATAATGTTCTACTGTGTACATAATAATTATATCCTGTACTGACCAAGGCCGGCACGCAATAAATACTACTAGTTACGAAAAGTGAGAGCAAACCTTTATAGTAATTCAACTGAATTGTAAAAACGTGAAACTAATTACATTTACAGGTCGTTTTAAATTAAATGCTTGCCTGAATTTTGGTCTATCAGAAAGACAGACCACTTAAATGCTATCCTTAAACTAGGAAATTATGGGTAACAAACGCGTTATTTATCGCTCTGAATGTATTTGTATGAATACACAATAATGTTCCCTTTGTTATCTCCAAATTGAAGTTCGCTACCTATCCACAATACTAGGCAGTAGTTACATTTACAATGCGTCCTCAATTATCGTCAGTAGCTAGTTCATAACTAGTATATACTTTAGTTTGTGAGCTTATCTCGCTATCATTATCCAATTTCCATTTAGTGGCGGGTATGGGGTCTGTTTCATTATTCACTGGCATTCGCTTAATTTGATCTGTGCTTTCCTAACTAGACTTATCTTCCTATTAATTGTCACTCAGTTGTTCTGTGGAATTAACTTCATTTGTTGTTTCGTTATTTGAGCTATGATTATTTGTATTAGGATGGATTATTTGTGTGGTTGTTTGAATCAATTAAAGATATACCTAAATGTATGAAGTTTACGATCTCTAACTGATTTTCTGTATTTGAAATCACAATCAGTGTCAAAGTACTTAATACTTATACTATGTGCTTAACCCATTAACGGGTTATTAGCGTGATAAAATTGATAAGTATCTTTACCTACTGTTCTATTAGCAATCTGCTTTAATAGTCGTTACGCTAAATCATGCATTTGCTTACCATTTGCTCCGCATATTAGCGTAAAATGAACAGGGTAGGTTCATTTTACGCTAATATGCGGAAGCACCTGCTTACGTTATCCTCAAATACCTTACCTGTCTATCCAAAATACGACTTTAATTTATCCTGAAAACATTCCTAATGGGTTTCCTGGCCGGTTATCTCCTCGGTTAGTGTTAGTTTCAATCCCAACAGTCAGATTAAATCTGCTCTTTGCTTTACATTCCATTAACGAAATATCATCCCCGGGTACGCAAAATACGCGCTTTTAGACGTGGAATTGCGGACACCAGCTCATAGAACTATCGTCTGTTCTAAAAGTATCTGATCAAAATGTAAATTTGTAAGTGGTACCTACTATAATTGGCATCCACATGTACGTTTTCAGATCCATTTGTGTACATTTTCATTAGATACGACTTACGAGTACTTGAACAGACCATACACGCTGCACGCGCAGCTATCGCGTGTATCAAGCGTAATAGTGTATAAATAATGCTTTGGTCGAAGTCTCTTTATTTCTTCGTCTAAATTATTTCTCCAAAAGCTTAAACTTTGCCTTACTCTCATTTGTATTTGTCTCTTACACAGGTGTTTTAATAGACTTCATATCCGTACCAGTCACCGTTGGCTTCACGTCAGCCACATCTGTGATCATCGCTGTCTCACAACTCAAAGGACTGTTAGGTCTTCAGTTTAAATCTGGTGGATTCATAGACACTGTGAAAAAGGTATGTTATCCTAGTAACTGAACAGATACATAACAAACAACAACAAACATTTAAGAGATAAAAAGTTGCGTCCTTATTTAGTAGTTACATATATGTCTTCGTCAGTCACGTTGTGTGGTTTATTTATAATGAAATATTTGTTCCAGGTAATAACAAACATACCTAACGCAAGAATCGCGGACAGCTCATTAGGTATATCGTGTATAATCATACTTTTAGTAATGCGTGTAAGTATTGAATTTTTACATTATTTATAAAGACTTTTTTTTTGGGTGGGAAATTATCAAATAACTTTTCCCGCTCTGGGCGGAGCGGGAGGGTGTGACAAACTCTTACTGACTAAAACCCACCCGTGTACCTACCTTCCGTTGCCTGCGTTGCCAGGGGCCTCGGTAACCCTTTCGAACTTCCACGCCACCCCGGCAGGCATCGGCCCTAGTGGACCCCTACACTTGTGCTGAAGACATCTCTTTGAGGCGCGCGTGGAACACAACGCGCCGTCGACCCGGGCCTGGTCCTTACCGGACGGTGAGCTACCCATTGTTCACCGTCCGCAGACCCGCGCCTACGGTGCCCGGAAATCCGCCCGGGATTCCCCCGACGCACACTGGTCCCAAATGATAAAAAAGGGGACATTAAGAAATTTTTGACAAAAGGTCAACCGATTCAGCTTATTTTTTTTTTGTAGACAGCTGATGCAATTACAAATCACTTTTGTACATTGAGTTTTTGCCAAAAAAGCCGTATTTTCAGAGAAAAAAAATATTCAAATATTTTTTGTATGAAAGAAATCCTAATTTTGTCTTTATCTTCCAAGATTCAAACGTATTCAAAATAAAACTTAGCGCAGCTTGTAGAGGGGCTAATTTCTCACTACTTTGTCATAGACACTCAACTGCGATTTTGTGCTCCTTTTGAGTTACATGCACTTTAAATATTTTTTGTATGAAAAAATCCTAATTTTGTCTTTATCTTCCAAGATTCAAACGTATTCAAAATAAAACTTAGCGCAGCTTGTAGAGGGGTTAATTGTTCATCACTTTGCCATAGACACTCAATTGCGATTTTGTGCTCCTTTTCAGTTACAGGCACTTTAAATTTTTCGTTGTCGGATGAGCTTTACTAGTTTTTTGTAGACAGCTGATACAATTACAAGTAACTTTTAAAGATGTATTTTTTGTTAAATAAGCCGTATTTTCAGAGTTAAAAAATTAATTCAAAAAGTATTTCTAGTTCTGGGAGTATTTGTGGTAGCTTCTGATGTAGATGCACCCGCTTCCTCTTCGTACGATAAATTATGCTCTTCTACGTCTACTGAAATGTCCTCTATGGTATATTCTGGATCAAACAACATAGGAAAATTCACAGAAGTTAAAGTTGGCCACAAAATTTTAGACTCCAACCACTCCTTGTTTTTAACACCAAATCTTTCGTTTCTACCTGAATTGTCCCATCTTCTAGCTAGGTTTGACGTATAATTTTGGCAAAACTTTTTGATAATACTGAGCTCTTCGTTTGGAATTTCACTTGAAATACGATTTATAATGGTTTGACACAGTAAATCACTATTTTTAAGGCACCCACTATTACTCAAAAAAGAAAAAATGTCTAAATTAGTCACAAATGTAGTCATTTTGATACAAAAATGTTGCAGGCAAATAAATAAAAGTTACAATGTGGTGATAGTTGATAAAAAATTGTGTTGTTTTTACGAGCACAAGACGCGTAATGAACAAAAACGGGTTCCGCTTGCCCTTATACTATTGATATATGACTCATTACCCAACTATCCCGTTACTTAATGGGGTAGTTAGATAATGGCTCATTACCTAACTACCTCATTACTTAATGGGGTAGTTAGATAATGAGCCAAATATTCTTGCAATTTGGATGAGTCACGAGAAAATAAAACATACTAAGATGTGCTCCTACATAAATACCGCAAAACTACAAAGGGAATTTTTAATTGCAATTTATATACCTATTCATCATTCAGCGTTTTCGACGCGTTCGACTAGATGACCAAATAGAGCCGAAATCGTCACTTATAGGGTAATTAAGCAATGACTCTATACAAAAAAAAATTTACATACGAGTCACACAATAAATTACCTGTACATAAACATGTCTGAACACGTTTTGAGATTTCCTTGTTTGTTTATTTGATACTGATAATTTCATATATTTGTAAGAGTTACTCTACAAGCTGCGCTAAGTTTTATTTTGAATACGTTTGAATCTTGGAAGATAAAGACAAAATTAGAATTTTTTTATACAAAAAATATTTAAAGTGCCTGTATCTCAAAAGGAGCACAAAATCGCAGAAGAGTGTCTATGACAAAGTAGTGAGCAATTAGCATCTCTACAAGCTGCTTTAAGTTTTATTTTGAATACGTTTGAATCTTGGAAGATAAAGACAAAATTAGGATTTTTTCATACAAAAAATATTTAAAGTGCATGTAACTCAAAAGGAGCACAAAATCGCAGAAGAGTGTCTATGACAAAGTGGTGAGCAATTAGCTCTTCTACAAGCTGCGCTAAGTTTTATTTTGAATACGTTTGAATCTTGGAAGATAAAGAGAAAATTAGGATTTTTTCATACAAAAAATATTTAAAGTGCCTGTAACTCAAAAGGAGCACAAAATCGCAGAAGAGTGTCTATGACAAAGTGGTGAGCAATTAACACCTCTACAAGCTGCGCTAAGTTTTATCTTGAATACGTTTGAATCTTGGAAGATAAAGACAAAATTAGGATTTCTTTCATACAAAAAATATTTGAATATTTTTTTTCTCTGAAAATACGGCTTATTTGGCAAAAACTCAATCTATAAAAGTGATTTGTAATTGCATCAGCTGTCTACAAAAAAAAAATCAGCCGAATCCGTTGACCTTCTGTCAAAAATTTCTTAATGTCCACTTTTTTATCATTCGGGACCAGTGTGCGACGCCCAGGGCATCTCCTGCAGCGGTTAGGGGCGAGAGGGCGCGAAATTTGCCTTTCCCTCAACCGTCCCGCCTCCTCCTTCGCGAGCATTACTGCTTCGCAGAAGGATAAAGGCTAAGGGTCAATTTAGGGGTTGTATTTTGATCATGTGGGTAAATAGAGATATAGTTAACTCAGCACTCCCGTGTAAAATTCGATATTGACAGAGTCGCCACGCTATGTAAACGCTCTTCGATTAGCGATGCATCATCCGCCTAGCCTTTTCCCAAATATCTCGAGGACGACTTCTAGTCTTAACCGGATGCGCATATTCGTAGCTGAATACGCTGGTATTCAACTGCATCCGGTTCGAATGGAAGCCGTCCCCAACATATTTATCATTTATTTTACATGGAGCAGTTGCTCCTCCATGTAACGTATCTGACCTCCACAACCCAGTAACTGGGTAATACGATACCCCTTGGTAAGACTGGGTGTCAGATTTTTTTGGCTTCTGACAACCCCTAACTGTCAAAGATCCACGAATGACAGCCAGAGCCAACGGCTTAACGTGCTTGCCGTGGCACGGAGAAGTCCCGGTATGTAGTATTTTACATGGAGTGACTGCCTATCTGACCTCCACAACCCAGTAACTGGGTAATACGATACCCCTTGGTAAGACTAGTTGTCAGACTTTTTTTGGCTTCTGACAACCCCTAACTGTCAAAGATCCACGAATGACAGCCAGGGCCAACGGCGTAACGTGGCACGGAGAACTCCCGGTATGTAGTATTTTACATGGATTGACTGCCTATCTGACCTCCACAACCCAGTAACTGGGTAATACGATACCCTTTGGTAAGACTGGCTGTCAGACTTTTTTTGGTTTCTCACAACCCCTAACTATCAAAGATCCACGAATGACAGCCAGAGCCAACGGCTTAACGTGCTTGCCGTGGCACGGAGAAGTCCCGGTATGTAGTATTTTACATGGAGTGACTGCCTATCTGACCTCCACAACCCAGTAACTGGGTAATACGATACCCCTTGGTAAGACTAGTTGTCAGACTTTTTTTGGCTTCTGACAACCCCTAACTGTCAAAGATCCACGAATGACAGCCAGGGCCAACGGCTTAACGTGGCACGGAGAACTCCCGGTATGTAGTATTTTACATGGAGTGACTGCCTATCTGACCTCCACAACCCAGTAACTGGGTAATACGATACCTCTTGGTAAGACTGGTTGTCAGACTTTTTTTTGGCTTCTGACAACCCCTAACTGTCAAAGACCCACAAATGACAGCCAGGACCAACGGCTTAACGTGCTTGCCGTGGCACGGAGAACTCCCGGTATGTAGTATTTTACATGGAGTGACTGCCTATCTGACCTCAACAACTCAGTTACTCGGTAATACGATACGCCTTGGTAAGAATGGTTGACAGGCTTTTGGGATTCTGGCTACCCGTAACGACTGTCAAATATCTACAAATGAAAGCTGGGACCAAAGGCTTAACGTGCTTTCCAAGGCACGGAGTGGTCTCGATATGTTATGGATGGTCACCCATCCATGGAACGACCTCGGCGAGCGTAGCACCTAGTAGTACCTTCGACCGACCCGTGCTGCTGTTATTACTACGCCACGAGCCCATCACTATTAAAACTAAATGCAGTAATTTATAATTCTCCTGACAGTTCACGTGACGTCTATTTGTTTCCAATGCCATATTAAACAATAAAACGATTATTAAAGACCGCATAAAAGACGCAAAATAACAATTACTTTGTGCTATCCATATGGTTTTCAATAAATCCTTTATGCGTATATTACTTAGGCACATTATTTGCTTATTGAACAGACGGTATCGTATTATGCGCAAAAACGACACGAGTTATTATTTTCAATCGTTTTAATTTAGGGACTGGCATTTTATTTTTTTTTCTATTTTCCACCGTAAGTGCCGTCAAACCTTATCATGCCGTATTATGTCAATTACCAGGCAAAGGAAGTCAGGCTGGATAAACACACATTGCGTTTTTTTTTTTCAAAGTGACTCATCATAAATTGGCTGATTAATAATCAGCCAATTTATGAGAGTCACTTAAGTCAACACGAAAAAAATATTAATCCAATAAGAAAACGTTGTAACATTCAAATATATACTTAATATTCATTATTTCTTTAAATACACAAGCCCAGATGGTTCCGGTTTCAAATAAATGTTTGCGATCAATTTGATCTGGTGCCGATATTCCAAATTGTAAATTTTTTAAGGCGCTACCCTGAGCAAAACCACGTTTTTCATCGTTATTCAGAGGCTATTAACTCGTTAGTTTAGATAAATAAACTACACCTAAAAGCACATTATTCATTTTCGATATCCTATCATCACATTGCACTTTCTTATTTGGTTTTATGTATTATAAATACATTTAAAATCTCCTTGTAAAAAAAATACTAAAATTATTGATTGCATGCATCTTTTGCTAAAGATGGCATTCTTTTAATTTGAGGATTACACTTATGGATAGATAATTTAAAATATAAGATAAGAAAAGTGATGTTTGAAATAAAATAAAACGTGTTATTTTATTTTTTTAAATCGCTTTTTTTTTTTTATTAAAATAATTCCAAAAATTGTGTGAATTCGGCGTGCGCAGGGAGTGGGTCAGAGCGAGGCAGAGTGGCGGGACTGAGAAAGACTGTCACTGACAGTATGCTCAAAGTCGTTTGCTATGCCGGGGTCGCGGGAAGGTACCAAAGGGTCACCGAGGCCCCTGGCAACACAGGCAACGGAAGGAATACGGGTGGGTTTTAGTCAGTAAGAGTCTGACACACCCTCCCGCTCCGCCCAGAGCGAGAGAAGTTATATGATGATTGGGGACCAAAAAAAAATAAATAAAAAAAAATAAGGGGAAGCGCCTTAACACGTCTACTGTTGCCTGTTATGTTCACAATCGATGTTTTGTATTTGCGTTCCTTTGTGAACCACAATGGCACTTAATTTGATGCCAGAGAACATCAGCTTGTTGTTTCATCGGTAAACGTGATGTTGATCAACAATGGTCTCTAGAACACCATTTCATATAAAGTTCACGTTTCCGTGATAAACATATGAAAGGTTAATTATTGTGTTCATAATGAAGATATTCCGATACTTAGAGATCAATGAGATATATGATAAAGGTTGATATTGAATGAATGGCGAAGACATGTTCATTCGTGTACTTAGAGCATTTTTATTCCGATTAAGTATATAACATGACCTTCCGTTTTCAATAGAATCCATCTTATTATTAACACAAGTGTGTACCAAGTATTTAATATTTCTTTGTGTACTCTTATGTATGGAATAAGCAACTCATTATGTCAATTTGTAGGAACTTTCGTTAACTTTTCACTGTTTGATGATGTTTACGTCTTTTGTTTTAGTTTCGTGCGAATATTGCAGTTGTTCGTTGTTTTTTCATTGTTAACACTTGAAATACACGTGCTTTTGAAAATATGTATTTAAAGTAGTCGGTTGTAATAAATTTTCCTTTTTAAACTTTAATTAACGGTTTTAGTGTGAATCCACCAGCACATATTTGGTAGGCAATTAACAGGGCGACTTATAACAAATAAAAATATTTATAGCCGACAGAATCCATAATAATATAAGTTTTAGTAGGTACCTAACAATTTTAAAGTAAGCATTTACTATTTGCCTGTAATGATTCTCATCCAGCCACTATGAGACAGTCATCACGGGATGAACAAATACCATCCCCCACTTTACGTGCATGGGAGGTACCCTAAAAAAAGATGAAAAGGATTGTATTTTACCATTTTGTCGGCGTGATTAATATGACCCATGCCAAGTTACAGCTTTCTATTACTGAGAGTCTCTGAACTAAGCCGGGGACAGACAGGGTTCCTTGATTACTACAGAACCCTAAAAAGACGTACTTCTAAGGTTTATAATATAAACTTTCTTTTCAGAAAATGAAAGATATCAGCCTGCCTCCGAGTCAGAAAGGCTTAAAGAAAACTCTTTGGTTGTTGTCTACCTCAAGAAACGCTATTGTGGTCATAGGATGCTCTTTAGCTGCGTTCTTCTTTGAGAAATATTCCACTCAGCCTTTCAAACTCACGGGCACTGTTAAGTAAGAAACTTTTTATATTTATTTCTATTGGAAAGTGTTTCATTGTTATACCTAACTAGCGACCCGCCCCTGCTTTTCACGGTATTGACGACATGACAAAACATCGAGATTTCTTTATTATACAGGGTGGATTTTTTAAAAGTAAGTGCCCTTAATACCCAAGGGCACTTACTTTAACCGTTGCTACAAGAAATGGTCTTAGAATGTCCTTAACTTTGTGACATATTTTGATCTGCATTCACAGGCTGAAAAAAAAATTACAGTCAGCAAGAAAATGGGTGGTTTTAACAAAACTTTTCTAGTACTCAAACTTCAGTTGGTCCGTTAGAGACTTTGATCCTTTTATGAAACAGGATCGATTGGCATCAAAAAAAGTTTTTGTGGCAACTGCCCATTTTCTTGCTGACTGTACATTTTTTTTCGAAATCTGTGAATGTAGATCAAAATGTCTCAAAAAGTTAAGGACTGTCTCCTAACACCGTTTTCCAGTAGCTACAGCGGTTAAGGTACCTGCCCTTATTGCCCCATCTCAAAAATCCTGTATATATAAGTTTCATATTAATATATTTTGCACTAAAACCTTACGGATCCAATTCTCTAAATTATGGCGGAAACCGCATCAAAATGACGGGTTATGATGCGGTTTCCACCATAATTTAGCGTAGTTAAGAAGTACAACGTGGTCACACAGTCAGACACGAAAAGAGACAAGTTACAACATGTATACAACGTGTCCCATCAAACATCCCAATTTGATTAGTCGCACACGTATAAGGTTCTAGCGTAGTAGGTTCTTCGACCATTTTAGTTTGTTTTGACTGTACAGTGGAAGTCTCACTGTAATTTACGTAGGTTTAATTAATTAAGGGATAAAAAATTACCTATATTAGAAATGTCAAAAATCGATTCATTAAACGTTTCTGAATAAACTACGTTCATTATGTGGATTAATTCAGTAACAAATTGTAGATATAGAATAGAAGTATTTCACTGCTACCATGGAGCAGAGCTTCTTAGACATTACAAGGTGTAATTGAAGGGGTCAGTGTACTCATCATTATGAACCGATTTTTCATGGGAGCAACCATGAATTCGCGAAAATAAAATCAGCTCGTCCATACATTTATGTTCGCATAACTAGACGAAATAAAGGGAAGAAGTGTGTCTTTTTTCGCGTTTACAGGTTTGTTCCCATAGAAAAGTAAAGATTGATGAGTATATTGATACAAAAAAATTGAAGCAAAAAATTACTTGGACAGTGTTTACACGGTGCAGATTTTATAGATGCTTCAACGTATGGTACGCCACAGGCAATTACATCTCACCGTGTAACTCAGGCTTTATTCGATTATGATACTCCTTTGTTAATTGATCTTGATGTGGATAAATAAAACATGCGATTAATTATTTAAGATTTAAAAAATCGTTTCTTTGTTGAACATAATATTTCCTTGGTGAGTATCATGTCCTTCAAATATGACCGATATTTGCTAATAACTGTGCCATTGATACTAGTATCAATTGGCAATGATTCATGAAAAGGTCGTTCTATTTGCATAAGAACCTAGACTTTTATTGAAATGATATACCTACATACGTGATTCTAGAAACAATCGGTTGAATCAACAAAAGAATTAAAGACAAAACATTCATACAACTAGAATTAACATTACGACGAAATATACAATGCTGAGCCGGTAAAGCACATTCTATCGTGCAATGAGCACACAAAAAAATAACCCGGTGACGTACGTATTTTGACTGTATTTTCTGTCAAATGTGAAAGTTGTGTCTGCATGGCTTACGTTCAAAGCTGTCATACTAATAGTCCGGACATAGTTACGGACTGACGCGTTCTGATTTTGAATCCAATCAACAGCTGAACATAAGCCTCCTGCAGGCTTAGCATGACACTCTCTATTTCTTCGAGAATAGACACGGCTCTTTCTATACAAAGTGACATTTCGTTTCTCAGTTTTTGACATCTCACCGTAGAAATCCTTCTACAATCTGTCATCTTGTCTTTCGTTTCTAACGATCTTTGTCTAGGTCCTTTTTTATGTAGAAAGATCTCTACAGTGGGATGTCAAAAAAGGAGAAACGAAATGTCACTTTGTATGGAAAGAGCCGTGTCTATTCTTCGAAGAAATAGAGAGTGTCATGCTAAGCCTGCTGTTAGAACAGGTGTACACCTTGCGAACCATACCGTATTGCGTGGTTTTCACTGCCAAGCAACTATCGACTATGTGTGCGTTGTAATTAAGTCGAAAATAAATACTTCTAATCATTGTACTATCTTCTTTCAGAGACGGTCTTCCCACACTGCGTCTGCCGCCGTTCTCCACCGTGTTGGACGGAAGAGAAGTGAGCTTCATGGAGATGTGCTCAGACCTCGGCTCCTCCATATTCATAGTTCCTGTTATTGCTGTTTTAGGCAACGTAGCCATCGCTAAGGCTTTTGGTAAGTTGATATTTGAATCTCAACTTAAAAGAATAAGGTTTAGATTACTATTTTAAAACTTAGTTTTTAACACAGTGGTCGCTTACGCTTGTTGTGAGTAGTTGCTTGAAATTTAACTTTAAAGCAATGGAAATATAGTGCATTATATTTTGGGTTGAACAGTATGGTTCTGTAGGTAACATATGAATCCTATGTTACATTGAAATGGGAAAGACAACATCAAATTATTTTTTTAAATGTAATGATGATGTTTTTTTGAATGTAATGTAATGTATGTGTGTGTATGTATGTGTGTGTTGTCTTATATATAGAAAACCAAGGTCCGTTTAAAGATAACACTGACAAATACACAGAACACTAACTGCAGTGCACTTCAGAATCAGTCGATAATTGTTTTAACAACATTATGTCATGAATTTCATTAATCGAGGTGGTTTATCAGCCGCTTATCGAGGTTAGCCAAGTGAAACAGCTTAATTTATAGTATCTGTAATTCATTTTATCTTACTAATATATACATATTGTGCAATAATAACAGCCACATCTCATTATCTTTTGTATAGCCAAGCCAAGCTATGTCAGGATCCCCCTTGCAAAGAAAAAGATTAAACTACTTTGTAATAATTGTTCTGAAAAACAAGATTCATGCTTATTCGGATAACCGTTATCTTAATACCATTTTATTAAATTACGTTACAGAATTGAAATTTTTGGATAAGGGATTTATTACCTATCAAACAATTTTTGACATAGAACACAAATTCTGAGGGTTAAACCTAAATATCTTGGGGTCGCGCATAACAATTATTGCTGTAAGCCTTTAGCAACTTATAAGGAAACCAGATCTTCAAAATGTGTTTTGATCAGTTTTTGGGTGGGTCACCGATCTACCTGATACCTTCATCCCATTTTATGATACCCAGGAGACCGAATAGACCTCGGCGCAAATTCGTTTGGTCACTTCAGTGTCCCACATATTCTTTCAAACCATGTCACAAGCAAGTACCCATAAAAGGCTAGAGAGGCGCCACGGCGTCCTCACCTTCCGCCTGACGCAGGTCCTCACCGGACACGGCAGCTTCGGGAGGTTCCTGTGTTGGATATGGCGGGAGGAAACGCCCGGGTGTCACCACTGTGTGGATCGCCCGGAGGACACGGTGGAGGTCTGCCCGGCTTGGGCAGAGCACCGCCGTGTCCTCGTGGACGCGATCGGCGGCAGAGATATCTCGTGTCCGGCCCTGGTTCAGGCCATGGTACAGAGCGAAAGGGCATGGACAGCCGTCACCTCCTTCTGCGAAGCAGTAATGCTCGCGAAGGAGGAGGCGGGACGGTTGAGGGAAAGGCATGTTTCGCGCCCTCTCGCCCCTAGCCGCCGCAGGAGACGCCCTGGGCGTCGGGAATCCCGGGCGGATTTCCGGCCACCGTAGGCGCGGGCTTGCGGACGGTGAGTAATGGGTAGCTCACCGTCCGGTAAGGACCAGGCCTGGGTCGACGGCGCGTTGTATTCCACGCGCGCCTCAAAGAGATGTCGTCAGCACATATGTAGGGGTCCACTAGGGCCGATGCCTGCCGGGGTCTCGGGAAGGTACTAAAGGGTCACCGAAGCCCCTGGCAACACAGGCAACAGAAGGAATACGGGTGGGTTTTAGTCAGTAAGAGTCTGACACACCCTCCCGCTCCTCCCAGAGCGGGAGAAGTTATTTGATGATTTCCCATCCAAAAAAAAAAAGTACCCATAAAAGGAAAATTAGAATAAATTAAAATGAGTAGATTAATTTAAAAGTACAAAATACACAAATTCATCATCTGTCTAGCCTTTTTCCCAACTACGTTGGGGTCGGCTTCCAGTCTAATCGGATGCAACGGAATACCAGTATTTTACATGGAACGACTGTCTATCTGACCTTCACAATCCAGTTACTGGGTAGCACGTTACCCCTTAGCAAGAATAGTTGTCGGACTTTCGGGCTTCTGACTACCCGTAACGTCTATCAAAGATCTACGAATAATAGCCGGGACCAATAGCTTAACGTGCTTTCCGAGGCCCGGAGGGGTCTCGGGTATGTTATGGATCCATCCACGGAACAACCCTCGGCAAGCGTTGCTTAACCTTGAAGATCGACCCGTGTCGCTGTTATTATTTAGCCACGATTTGTAGTGGAACTAAATTCGCTAAGAAAGCAAACGTTAGATTTTTGCGTTAAACAATTTTAATTGGATTAAATATCAATGTGCGTTTGTACTAAGTTATCAATCAAGTATAATTATCAAAGTTTCAAAATCACTGTTACTTTTGCAGCACGTGACACTGCAAAAGTAACAGTGATCTTTGGACCTATTTCAAAATTATTTTCTAATGTTGGATGATAAACCAGTTTTAATTGAGAACATTCGTAAAAAAGTACGTATGTAGGTAACATTACATTTTGCAAAACTACTTTCTATATTTTGGATACGACTAAATTATTGCTAAGTCATTAGCTTTTCTGAATATACATTTAAAAAAAAAAAATAATTAAAAGAAAACAAAATTAGTGTTACTCTCACAGTGTCCTGTTCTTTGAGCCTATTTCAAATTATTCTTTAATTTTTGGTGGTAAATCAGTTTTAATGGACAGGTTTGATCTATAAAAACATTCGTAAAAAAAATACGTAACATTGCTTTTTCAAGGTTTTTTTTGCTATGGATTACACAAAATATTTGCTAAGTCATTAGTTTTTATTAAAAAATACTTACTTTTTATTAGATTTTATTATACCTTACAAAAAGTAATGCAATAAAATTTTAGTTAATATCTGCAGTAAATGCTGAAACAATATTATCATCAATATAAAATGGTATTCATTGCGTAACGTAGTCTCAACAAGGTTATTTTATGTTGTTAATTAATCTATTCGCCATTCGTCTGATTTCATAAGGGATTGTTATGATTATGACATAAGTCCTTGACATTCTCTTGTTTATAATCTTGAATGTATTTAAGGTCAATAGTAGGTGTTCGTTTAATCACCACATATTATAAAACAATGCTGCCGCGTCTGTCTGTCTGTTTTTTTTTTTGGATGGGAAATCATCAAATAACTTCTCCCGCTCTGGGCGGAGCGGGAAGGTGTGTCAGACTCTTACTGACTAAAACCCACCCGTATTCCTTCCTGTTGCCTGTGTTGCCAGGGGCCTCGGTGACCCAATAGTACCTTCCCGCGACCCCGACAGGCATCGGCCCTAGTGGACACCTACATTTGTGCTGACGACATCTCTTTGAGGCGCGCGTGGAAAACAACGCGCCGTCGACCCGGGCCTGGTCCTTACCGGACGGTGAGCTACCCATTGTTCACCGTCCGCAAGCCCGCGCCTACGGTGGCCGGAAATCCTGCGGCGGCTAGGGGCGAGAGGGCGCAAAATTTGCCTTTCCCTCAAACGTCCCGCCTCCTCCTTCGCGAGCATTACTGCTTCGCAGAAGGAGGTGACGGCTGCCCATGCCCTCTCGCTCCGTACCATGGCCTGAACCAGGGCCGGACGCGAGAGATCTCTGCCGCCAATCGCCTCCACGAGGACACGGCGGTGCTCTGCTTAAACCGGGCAGACCTCCACCGTATGCTCCACCATGTCCTCCGGGGCGTCTGTCTGTCTGGACGCGATAAACTTAAAAACTACCAAACGGATTTTCAAACGGTTTCCACCTATGGACGAAGTGATTCATGAGGAAGGTTTAAGTTACATTATATAATTCATTAAGGTTTTGTGTTTTGCTGAAACTTAACTAATAATCGTTGAAGATATCGGAAAAAATCATGCCGACTTGGGAGCTTTACTGGCGTGCGCGTTACGTCCAATGGAAACGTACTACACGTCTACACGTTTCCATTGGATAATTTCCGAGCTCCACGCAGGCGAGCCGCGGGCAAACGCTAGTCTTAAATAATGTGTGAAACTTACTACTAACTTACTTTACTTGTGTGTGACTTAGAAATTGGTAATTTAAAGTCTTAAACAATCATCATAAAAAATGCTATTGAAATTCTAACCTTTTTCAAATAGCATCAGATCTGAAAGTATGGATTTTATGCCAACTCCTGGCATTGCTATTTTAATTTTATTATTACATAGTAAACCACTTATATTTACCACGAATCGTTTAAAATGTTTTCAAGTTGTAATTGCCACCGATTTGGAATAACATAAATCGTTTATCCTTCCTTAAATAGATTCAACAACACAAGCATTTATAACAAAATTCTTAAAATAAACCCTTATAAAAATCTTAAAATAAGCTCTTGCATTTAGGGCCAGATTTGTTCCACCACCCTCGGATTAGTACCGGTTAATGTATCTGGTAGGATTTATTGCGAATATATTATATTTACGTAACTGGTGGATTGTGCCTAGCCGAACACATCGAAACGCCCTTGTACAATTATTATCCCATGAAAAGTATGCGCTTCAGAAATTATCGTTCATCATCAGAAATGCGAACGTGCAATTATTATATCAACTATAAAGCTGTTATAACCATGGAAATACTTGCTTATTTTGTATTACTATGATTACAAAATTTTAGTTTGACAACTCTATACAATTCCAAAAACCTTTTTGAAACGTTTTTGTGACAAATGACGATCTCCAACCAGAGTAAGTAACCTGACAGAGATAAAACTTCATACAAACGCGCAATGACAGGGGCACTACTACACAGCGCGACATTACAAAACTTAGAATCTTTGCCTCTGTGGGCCTCTTTGTAGGCAAAGCTTCCCTCTTATCTGTGTTGCGGAAACAAGATCATTACCGAAGCTTATACCTTTTCTGGTTGTACTGTATGTATGTATTTTTATTAATGACCACATACACATAACATTACGCCTGTATTTCCCGAATGGTTAGGCAGAGGTGTACCTATAGTACACCCACATTTCGCCAGTTATGTTTAAGTCCCATGTAATAGGAGGCGAGCCTATTGCCATCAATCAGGCACACATGCAGACTCCGGGCTGCTACGGAGATATTCCAAATAGAAAAACCCAATAACACTTTGCCCGACCCGGGAATCGAACCCAGGATCTCATGCTCAGCAGTAGCGCTTGCAACCACTAAACCAACGAGGCAGTCAAGTTATTAATGAAGTTTCCCAGAAATTCTAATCTTTATTGTTTTGTTTTTTCAGCGAGCGGCGAGTCAGTGGATGCAACGCAAGAGTTGATTACTCTGTCCCTGTCGAACATATTTGGTGCGTTCGCCGGCGCCATGCCGATCACAGGCTCCTTCTCTAGAAGTGCTGTGAACCATGCCAGCGGGGTCGCCACACAGTTCGGTAGCATTTATACAGGTAAATCCTGCTTCTGACTAATACAGGGTGCAAAAAGACACATAGCCGTTATCTACCGTGTATCAGTCCGTACATCAAACTAAGTAACATTGAGCAAATTATATTGCTGGGAAACGACTTTTATTTTTGGTGTGAATAATCACTGTTTACGGCAGCGCGCAATGTAACGATCGCAAAATATTGTGCTTGTGGTGCATGCAACGGTGCAGAAGTAGTGTGGGTATTTAAAGTTAAGTTATTTAAAACTTATTTTCGAGAAAAAAGTAAGAAATTGTTGTACTGTACGAAACAATTATCACAATGACGGGGACTGTACAGGCTGGATTTTTGAGATGGGGCTGTAAGGGCAGGTACTTTAACCGTTGTGGCTACAAAAAAATGGTCTTAGGAGACTATCCTTAACTCACAAGATAGTTTGATCTGCATTCATAGATTTTGAAAAAAATACAGTCAGTAAGAAAATGGGCAGTTTTCACAAAAACTTTTTTTGACGCCGATCGATCCTGTTTCTTATAACGATCAAAAAACTCCACTGGACCAACTGAGGTTTAAGTGCTAGTAAGTCAGAAATCGCAATAAACTTTTCTCAAACATTTTGTACGAAATGAGACTCCAACCTACTTTTATACAATGGATAGACTGGCCGAAAATAAACAAAAAAAAAAGGTATAACTTCAAAGTTCGAACGAATACACGTTATAATGTTATTTGGTTTGAGAACAATATTAGATAGTTTGTTGCTTTTCAAAAAACTTTTTCCATACAAAGGCTTTTTGCTGTCTGACTTTTGTAGTGGACAGATTTTTTTTTATACAAGTCTGAAAGTTCTTAATTATTTGTGGTAATTTTCTTCTCAGAACGACATTCACAAGCAACAAACTATCTTGTTCATAAAGCAAATTTATAACGGGTATTCGTCCCTAGTAATTTTTTTTTTGTTTATTTTCGTCTAATCTGTCCCATCATAAAAAAATGAGTTGCTAGTTTCTTTCCTAAGAAATGTATGTAAAAAGTTTTTTTCGATTTCTGACTTTTCTAGTACTCTAAGTTCAGTTGGTCCGATAGAGTTTTTTTAACCTTATTAGAAAGGATAAATTAGTATAAAAAAGTTTTTGTAAGAACTGCCCATTTTCTTGCTGACTGTACATTTTTTTTTTTCAAAATCTGTAAACGCAGATCTAAATATCTCAAAGTAAAGGACAGTCCCCTAAGACCGTTTTCCTGTAGCTACAACGGTTAAGATACCTGCCCTTACTGCCGCGCCTCAAAAATCCACCCATTTTAATGATTCCC
This sequence comes from Atethmia centrago, assembly GCA_905333075.3. Lineage (NCBI taxonomy): Eukaryota > Metazoa > Arthropoda > Insecta > Lepidoptera > Noctuidae > Atethmia > Atethmia centrago. The sequence continues at coordinate 19,850,245 of HG995373.1, read as the reverse complement.
GGCTTCGATAAGCGTCTTTTTACACACGTTTTTATAAATGTGAAAGTCTGTAGGTTTGAATGTTTGTTATCACGGTTCAATGGCTGAACGGATTTTCATGAAATTTGGCACACGGGTGGACCATTACCTGGATTAGACCATAGTATAAATATTTGTAGTAGGTACGTTCCCGAACCCGTTTGTAATAATTTTCGGCAACACGCGGGTAAAGCCGCTGAAAAAAAAAAACAGTTAAACATAATGGGTCTAAGGGTGCGTCCAGATTATGTTATGTCCCTTAAACGTTTGTTATATCCTCGTAAGGCCCAACGACCTAATTTAATGACAAAAAAATTTTGACACTCCGGCCCGAGACACTATTTAAAATCATTAAATTATATATCTAATCATAAAAATATATATCGACTGGTTGGGCCTTACGAGGATATAACAAGTCCACATTAAAATAACATTGCTAATGTCTCTATAGAAATATGTTACAGTCCGCGAGGCCTAAGCTGAGCTTTGGATTTGTGTGCGTGATTACCAATGGCGTCGCGCGAGGGACGCACAGCGCCTCAAGACCAATTGTATAAACCGGTTTAAGTTAAGCAAAGGACGCGTCACGCTCTAGGCCGACGTCACGCCTACAATATCTATGTGCACAAATGCAAAGCTCAGCTTAGGCTTCGCGCACTCTACATAACTATGTTTTGTAACGTGTTATGTTATATAGTGTGGATGCACCTTAATAATGTTCGTCTTTTTCTGTGCCATGTAAAGTATAAATTAAACAATCCTATATCTCCTTTTCGTCTTGATGTTCTGTTTTATGTAAATGCAATTTTTTTTATAGATTTTTTGACGTTCAGACACTGTGCTAAATATTATAATTATATAACCAAAGCCACAATGGTAATACAGGCATCACATGAAGCATTTCAATGTTGTATCTGGAAGTAGCACCTTCCTGTAATGCCTCTGGTAATGCACGTGTGTAGGCGATAGTGACAACCATACCAAAAAGGAGCTTTTGGTTTAATGGTTTAAGACATTTGTTTCTCAAAAACAGAATAAAATTATTCACTTGGAATAAGAAACACTGGTTGCATACATATAAACGTTCCTTGGAACGAGTATCGGAACGGTATGTTTGAAATTAAAAGTAGGTTCAATAATAACTTATCATTATGTTAATAAAATAAACTATTTCAAAATATATTGACTTAAGAGGCCGACAACACCTAAAGCGCGGTCACTGTCGGACTACATAGAATAGAAAGAGAAGCGCGATGACACAACGCTGGTAATTTAATGCAAAATATGAAGCAATTATCGATTTACAAAAAAGCTATAGATTGTACAAAAAAATAAAACACTATTATGCTAATATGTTGCTTGTAGAATAATCTGGTAAAAAATCACAATGATTGCATGTATATTAGTATGGTTTTTAATCGTTAAAATAATTTTTTAGAGGTATCTTCGTGATTTTTTTCTATCATATCAAATTAGTTACATTATGTTTTCAACACACTATCTACCTAGCATGTATCCTTAAGAATATCATATATTTTTCTGATTTTGTATACTGCAGTGGATTATATACTTTAAGGCATTATAAAACCTATAAAAGTTGCGTTTAGGCCCTGTAGTCCCCTTAAGAACGTATTTCTTTTTAAATATTTTTACTTGTAATCTGCAAAAAATATTGAGACTAACTCCATATTACGTATCAAAACACAGTTTCTATCATAGTTGCTATTGAAAGCATAATTACTTTTTAATGTTTAGCTTAATAATAAAATAACCGCTTTTATTATACGTCTTTAAATTTAGTCTAAGAATTTTATTGGACATAACTCTCAGACTGTAATGGAAAACAATAAACTAGATAATTGACCTATTAAAATAGCTTCACTATGGCTATTTATAGTACATAACCGCTAGGCCTAATACAATAAAGCGATTAACTCAAGTCACGTCATGTTGAACACTTTCAAACGATTCATATAACCTGTTCACACAAGTACACGCCGTACATTTTGAGTTTAGGAATTTTAAGTATCTGGATACTTAAAATTCCTAAACTCAAAATGTACGGTCAAAATGTAAAGGTCTATTCAGATGTAAGCGATATCGCTGTCGCGCTCGGCAGCGATACTGGTTCTCCTTCTGATAAGTCTGTTTTGTGCCGTCCATTAGTAAACAAAAACTCGCGGGGAGGGGAGTGATGCGTTTGCCGCGCGATATCGCCTACCGAGCGTGACGACGATATCGAGTACCGAATCGGTATCGCTACCGAGCGCGATAGCGATATAGCTTATATCTGAACAGGCCTTAAGGCTTAGCCAAAAACTCGCACAGTTATCCTATAAGCGAACGTGTACTAGCACAAGGCATGGGAAGAAATATAAAGTATCGCTTGTAATTTTTGAGGAATTTTATTTCAAATCGCTGGTTGCTTGTTTTCTGCCATGAAGTTAATCTATATATTAAATATGTGAAACAAAAATGTTGTACTTACCCCTTTTTACGAAAATTGCGCGGGCGGAGGAGCATGAAATTAGACACAGTTAAAGTTTATATGGAGAAGGAAAGCAGAAAACTAATATTTTTATATAATATGCATTCGCAATAAATTAAATTAATAAAGGCGGTATTCTGTTAACGTTCGGAGCAGTAACCTAACAAAAAGTACTAGGCATGCATGAATTCAAGGAATTTCAATCATTAGTATTATCCCCACTAATCATTTTTGTATGTAGCGTAGTTGGGGACACCAGCCATATCACCAGCGATATACAATACAAATGTATGTTTTTGTTGTCAAAACAGTGCAGGACGCTTTTCAAGACATGCGACACTTAATGACATAATCCGTCGGTCTCTGGCCATCATCAATGTGCCTGCTCTTCTTGAGCCGACTGGCATTGTCAGAGATGATGGCAAAAGACCTGATGGTGTCTTTGGTTCCGTGGAGTTTGTAACGGATGCTTGCGTGGGACGCTACCTGTGTAGACGCACTGGCACCGTCCCACCTCCAACGGACTACTTCTAAAACGAGTGCAGCGGCAGAAAATGCCGAAAACCTGAAAATTATGTAATATAGAGGCCTTGGCAGATAGTACTACTTTGTGCCCATTGGCGTCGAGACCCTCGGTCCGTGGGGTCCCAGTGCGCATAAGTTATTTGCGGAAATCGCGAAACGTCTAGTTGATGTAACTGGTGACCGAAAAGCTGGCGGCTTTCTCGTGCAACGCATCAGCATTGCAATTCAGCGAGGAAATTCCGCCAGCATCCTCGGTACAATGCCCCGAGGGCCTTACTTAGTATTAATTTAATTTAGTTAATGTTAAATCTTGTATTGGATTATGTAAATAATGTATGTTGCGTTAAGATCGGACTTTGTATATTTACTACATTTTGCTGTCCTGTTATTCGTCCTATTAGTGTATAGGCACGGTTGTCTTTATAAGATCGCTTTTAGCGATAAGACCGCCCAAGTGCACCATAAAAATTACAGATATAAATGAAAAAAAATTACATAGGGTGACACAATACCCTATGTAATTTTTTTTCATTTATAACTGTAATTTTTATGGTGCACTAAAGCAAGTTCTTTCCTGATTTGGTTAAATCTATCATTCCTGTCTCCTCAAATATTTAGTTCTGCAGGCTAAGCATGACGCTTTCTATTTCTCCGAAGAATAGACACGGCTATTTCTATACAAAGTGATCGATGAATCGTTTCTCCTTTGTTGACATCGCACCGTAGAAATCCTTCTACATAAAAATGGACCTATACAAAGATCGTTAGAAACGAAAGACAAAATGACAGATTGTAGAAGGATTTCTACGGTGCGATGTCAAAAAAGGAGAAACGAAATGTCAATTTGTATAGAAAGAGCCGTGTCTATTCTTCGAAGAAATAGAAAGCGTCATGCTAAGTCTGCTGCAGATGAGCTGAAGTCTCATAATAATAGTGTTGCTAACTAATGTCTTAATTTCTTATGTTTCCAGGTATACTGGTGCTGTTAGCGCTGAGTCTTTTGACTCCGTACTTCTACTTTATTCCGAAGGCGGCGCTGGCATCCGTCGTGATATGTGCTGTGATATTTATGATAGAATATGAGGTAAGTTACAATCTTGTTAGCTTTGTCACAATATAAAATTATTTATTTTTAGGAGAACCAACATCTATAACAGATGGATAGCAATTGTATATGTTACACAGAGCCAATTACAGGTTCTCACAGGTAAAAACAGAAAAAGTAATAGAAATTTTAGGATCACTAACAAGCAGGTGGCGTTCTATAGTTTCTGCCTACCCCCATGGGAGGAACACGTGAGTATATGTATGTAATTAAACCTATTCTGCACGCACTCAGCTGAACGCCGAATTTTTATAAGTGCCTAGTGCTTATTGTACCCTATATACAGGATAAGCTTAACAGGAGTGAGGATATTTTAGCAGGTAATCAGGTGTATACAACTGAACAACTTTCCCCAAGGAACGTAAAACGAAATCTTAAAATTGAAAATAGACATTTCAACCAAAGTGTCTGGTCACGTGACTTATGTTTGTATGAGAAGTTGAATTTTATTTTTTAGATCTCGTCCTATGTTCCTTGGGGAAAGTTGTTCAGTTTTATCCACCTGATTACCTCCTAAAATAGCTGCACTCCTGTTAAACTTAGCCTGTCGAAAAGTCAAAACGGTTGCTGGAAGTATGAGAACATCGATGAATAAATTATTTTCCTCTGGTCAATTTCTTTGTTCAGAGTAGTCCTGACCAAAATTTTAACAATAAATATATATCCACCTTCATGTAACCTTATACAATTTTACAGGTTGTAAAACCAATGTGGCGATCTCGTCGCGCGGACCTTCTGCCAGCATTCGCTACGTTTGCACTGTGCTTATCAGTGGGCGTTGAGTTGGGCATCTTAGCCGGAGTAGCAGTCAACGTGATACTGCTGCTGTATCCCAGTGCAAGACCACAGCTAGAAGCGGAGATTGTTACGGTGAGTCTGTCTATTGACTTTTAAACATTGAGGTGCATTCTGAAAGTTGGCAACGTCGCAAATAGCTGTCAAAAAATTCGATGATTTGAATAATTTTTCAATATTACTAAATTACTCTCTAAAATATTGATTATACATTGCAAAAATAACACTGAAATAGGTGTTGTAACAGTTTTAGGTGGTGGTTTAATCAAAACAGTGAAATATTTGTTAGTTATTGCGACGTTGCCAACTTTCATAATGCACCTTGTTAAGTTTTATGCCTTCAGTCGGCTTTGACTTGGCTTGGATCTTCTAAGAAAATATGAAGATGATCACTAAGTTTTGCAAAAAAGTTATTGATTGCAAAGGTGACCTTCATTTAACGGACATAATTGCTTATCTTGGAAATATTTTCGTCCTATGGTCGGATGTCCATAGACTTATCGATTGTCTAGATCTAGAGATGCTACTCGTTGTGTAATCAGCCTATATTGTTCCCACTGCTGTGACAAAGGCCTCCTCTCTGTGAGAGAGAGTGGGCCGTTATCCACCACGCGGGCCCGGTGCGGGTTGGTTTAACGGACTAATCTAACTTAATTGTTTATATTTTATATTACAGAATGCTTCAGGCTTCAGTTACGTTCTAGTAACAGTGGGCAACAGTCTGTACTTCCCGGGCGTGGAGTACATCCGACAGTACGTGGAGCGAGCCGCTAAGAAGCAAGGTGGCTGCAGCATGCCCGTCGTTATCGACTGTCGATACGTGCTAGGTATGTGATAAATGTCGATACGAGATAAATCACCCGAAATCCTTGCTTTTAAGTCGAATGTTCTAAGGAACTGGATTGTTTTGGCCTTCGCCTAATGCACACTCTGTCGTACATAATAAACAATCATATTTAGTACAATCAATAACTTTCGTTTGTCAATGAAAATGTCGAGTTTACTCGACATTTTTATTGAATCCGCTCTGGGCGGAGCGGGGGTGTGTCAGACTCCTACTGACTAAAACCCACCCGTGTCCCTTCCGTTGCCTGTGTTGCCAGGGGCCTTGGTAACCCTTTTGTACCTTACCGCGACTCCGGCAGATTGAATATTGCCCTGTCCTTAAGGCGCTGACAAGAGGCAACTGACCAAAGTAGGCTCGTCTTAAGAAAAAAAAATTGGCAAATCTGTATAGTTTGTGGTAGCGGAAAAAATATATGTTAATTTTGAACATATTTCTGAGAACTTGGTTGTTACCAAAACACGTTTTGGAAAAAAAATATCGATACAAATTAACGTTAAACTAACCCTTTACCCTGAGTTCCAATCCAAAATATCTGTATTCAATATCAACGTACGTTACGTATTTAATTAATAACAAGAACGTCTTATTTGAATGCAGTACTAAGTTTTTTTTTATTTTAGATTACTCAACTCAATTTTTAGTAAATAGATAATTGCTTCATATTTTGCAATAACGCGCTTCTCTTTCTTTTGTATGCAGTCTGACAGTGACCGCGGTTTAGCTGTTGTCAGCGTCGTAAGAACATTTATACATCTGCTCTGGTATTTTAAACGCACAACTGAAGTCTGCTTACATTAGTGTATAATGTAAGCAGACTTCAGGGGCACATTTAACCGTCCACCTACATTTTGTCGATTTCTTCAAAATTCTATCGTAATTGAATTAATTTTGTTATAATGATACATTGGGTGAACCTTTACGAAAACAAATGAAACATGTGTAAGTTGTGAAATGGTTTATTTAAAACAAAAAAAATAAAAAAAGACAATTTGCAGTTTTCTTACCAAAAACAAAAATTTGCAAAATTTTTATTAAAAAAAAAGGATGCTCTAAATTATCGCATTAATAATGTGTGTTTCCTCCTCTGGCCCTAATGACCTCTTGTAACCGATTTGAAAGCCCGTCCATTATGTCTTGAATGTCGCTTTGTGGAATGTTCTCCCACTCCTCAATAGCTGCAGTTTTTAGCTCACTGATGGTCGTAGGAGCTGGTGTCCGACTCCGAATCCGTCTTTTTAGGTTATCCCATACATGCTCTATCGGGTTTAGGTCTGGACTCCGAGCTGGCCATGGTAATCGCTGAATATTGACGGCGTCCAAGTAATCCGTGACAATTCTCGCGGTGTGTGCACGTGCGTTGTCGTGCATTAAAACAAAATTATCTCCAATGAATGGCGCAAACGGAATCACATGTGGTTCTAAGACTTCTGTCACGTACCTGTGAGCATTAACGCTGCCTCTATCGAATACGACCAACGCTGTACGGGCGTCGTAACAAATGCCACCCCACACCATTATCGAGCCTCCCTCGTAGCCCGCTGTTTCAACCACAGCACATTCAGCAAACCTTTCACCACGGCGTCTATACACGCGCTGACGTCCATCTGGACCTCGTAAAGCGATTCTTGATTCATCAGAAAAGAGAACTGCCTTCCATTGTTCCGAAGTCCAATTTAAATGTTCTCGAGCAAATGCAAGTCTTGCTCTTCTGTGAGTTGCGGTCAGTTCTGGGACTCGAGCTGGTCGAAATGATCCCAGATCCCTCTCTGCTAACCTTCTTCTTATTATTCTTAGGCTTCTTATTATTATTATTCTTAGGTTACGAGCCTCAGAAGCGGTTGTGAACCGATTTCGAAGAACGTTCGAGACGATGTAACGATCATCTCTCTCTGATGTACACCTTCTACGACCTTGCCCTGGCCTCCTTGTGTAGGAACCAGTATCTCTGTAACGTCGGATAGCATCTTGAATAGTGGTTCGTGGATATCCAAGCATTCGTCCAATCCGACGCTGGCTGAACCCAGCGTCTGCGAGTGCCACAGCCCGGCCTGCTCCAGCTGCGTCCAGTGGCATTTTTATGGTCCAAATGAGGTCACGGCACTCCAACACCTCGGATTTATTCGAAAAAATGGTAACACAACAATTTAAAACAAATGTATCCTTCACACAAAACCAGGGGCGAGACTGTCACATTTCGACTTAACTGATTATTATTGAATAATACCCACAAAAGTAAACAAAACGCGGGTTTGATTCAAAATCAAAATCAAAATATTTTTATTTCACATAAACCTACATGGGCACTTATGAAACGTCAGAAGCTAGGTGCACGGTTCCAATTGGTCGTTTCCTATGGAGAAGAGCCGGCAAGAAACTCCACGGTTACTCTTTTTAAAAATAATTGGCTTTTACAATGTTTTCAAATTACACAAATTAGGTATGGGAGAACAGTGTAGGCCTGTCGAGAAGTACTTAACAAAAAAAGAGAAAGGAAACGGTCTAAAGAATTAAAGATCTAGTCTTAATAGACTAGAACGTTGAACGTTGTAGGCTTAATAGCCTACAACGTTCTCACATTCACAACGTACACAAGAATCCATGTAAAATAATATTAATAATATTAAGTCTGAAATATAAATTGTAGGTATATAATGTCAAATAGTGAAAATATAATGTCAAAAAAGTATGTCTAAAAAATAATAATAATAAACATCGTAATTTGGGAGCAGTTAATAGATATTTCCATAGTTATGCCGTTACTGATGTACCAGGGAAGCCACATGTGCAGAAGGAATTATTGCCAAACTTCCTTGTCTTCAACGTAGTCTTTAATCTTGTAATATGCGTTTTTGATAAGGACACGTTTGATGTGGGTTTTGAACTTTCCATCGCTAAGTTAAGTCTGATTGTTTTGTTTATTCCAGATATACCCACTTATGAAGTTACGCCTAGTAGTCAAAGCTTAAGTTATCATAAACAAACGATATGGAATTCGATATGAGTGGACGGTTAATTGTGTTCCTTTTTTTTTGGGTGGGAAATCATCAAATAACTTCTCTCGCTCTGGGCGGAGCGGGAGGGTGTGTTAGACTCTTACTGACTAAAACCCACCCGTATTCCTTCCTGTTGCCTGTGTTGCCAGGGGCCTCGGTGACCCATAAGTACCTTCCCGCGACCCCGGCAGGCATCGGCCCTAGTGGACCCCTACTTTTGTGCTGACGACATCTCTTTGAGGCGCGCGTAATTGTGCCCCTGAGTGTATAATTTACCTCCGAAATAAATAAAGCTTTTAGTAGGTACTTAAACCCCCGAAAGTTTTCGAACTAAAAAGTGCCTTATGTTATAAGATCTAGGGTATATTTTTATTGCGGCAACCTTCAGTGAAGCCGCGAGCCGCATCTAATTTTAACAAACCTTTTGCTCTTCAGGTGCGGACTTCACAGCAGCGAAAGGTATCTGCGCCCTGTCCGGCTCGCTGGAGGCGCGCGGCCAGCCGCTGGTGCTGCTGGCCGCGCGCGCCAGCGTCGCCTCTGTGTTCAGCGGGGCCGGCTCGCACGTGGTGCTCGTGTTGACACATGCGGAGCTGGACTCCACGCTACAAAGTAAGTGGATATTGCTCTTGATGTCAGTCGACGTAATGAAATGAGCTTATTGGACTGCCCGAATAACATACCTTAGGCATAATAATATTAATTACGTAATAAATAAAAATAATAATAAATAAATAAAACAATAATGAATATTTAAAAAAATAAAGTGTTTTTACAATGTTAATAAATAAATGTATATAATCTATAAAACAATAATTATAGTTCTTATATTAAATTCTGTATTAATAAAACAGTAGGTATATATAACGTACGAAATACTTAACTAATAATAAAATTTATCAGTTAACACGTTAAACAGCCAGTCTTCCTCCCCTCTCCTACTTGATCTATGCTGTGCCCGACACGGTCCATAATTGTGATACGCAATAAAGAATTGAGAATTAACTGCTGTCGGTCTTAAAATCTCATAAGTTTCTCATAAGTTAACTATGTATTGATGTGATGTTGTCATTCTCTCTTATTTCGGCTTATTTTTTTCCGCAGATCTAACAGGCCAAATTCCCCTACCAATACTAACCGGCAAGGAACTCACACCGCCTCCTAACTACGATTCGCTAAAGCAAACAGACGATGACATCACAGAGATTGTGATCGCTGATGAACAAAACAGTATCCCGTTACTAAGCAAGAACGGAACGAGATCTCAACAGAACGGGGCCAATGATACGTGACGGTAATACGTAGTGTTAACAGTTTATTGGCTGAGGTTTTGTGGTTTTAGCAATGGATCTTTCTCGAAGAATATTAAGTTACATACTAAGGAATAGTAGCAAAAACAAAAGAAAACGAACACAATAAAAAAAATGTTGTACTGATTCAAGTTTCTGGTTTCTGAATCATTGTCAATGCTAATGCGGGGAGCACTAGAGTACTATAGCGCGTTCTCTATAATATCACTTGAACTAAATTTTGCAGTCTTAGTTTCAATACCAGTAAAGTTCAAAATGGCGACTGACGAAGAGAACTACCAATCACATGACTCCAAAAATTCAGTGCTACCAATCGTGCCACGCGTCAAGTTATAGTGAATGCATACTTCAAACCTTAGAATATAAAAAGAACCAGAAGCCGCGAACACGCCTAATACTGAAGCGACAAAAACTACTCCTAAATAGAGTAGTCAAACTGCTCTATTTAGGAGTAGTTTTTGTCGCTTCAGTATTAGGCGTGTTCGCGGCTGCCGATTAGTTACTCTGTGAACGTCGTATCGCGTAACGTGTTTTACCGGTGTGCAATTTTATTTAATTATGTCGTCTTGTGTCGTTCATACCTGTAAAAATGCAGCGGGGCTAAAAAATAAAAATGATGGGATCACATTTCACGTGTAAATAGCGCATTCAAATATCGTCTTATTTAATTACTGAATAAATTGTTCAGTTTGTAATTGTCATAGAGAATGATGCATCCATCTTGTTAGTGTTGCCAGTATAAGAGTTTTGATTTTCCCTTCTTTTTATTACCTACTGAGGGCATTTATTCGTTGTAGTGTTAAATTAATAACAACTTAAAAAAAAAACCCGACTTGAAAAAGAAAGGTTATCAATGCAACCCGTATGTATATTTATGATTTTGTTATAATTGCATAACATTTATAATAGGTACTATGTTAGACTATTAGGATTTCTAGAGGGGGCGGGTGTATGAAATTATGTATCTTTGAAAAGACCAATTGTGATTTTATTATTTATATTATCTTACCAATACTCTCAACGTTTACCCCAAAACGGGTTCATAATGTCCGAGCTAGCAACATTACGCGGGTGGGAAGTGAGGCGGGCGCGGGACGCTTGTCTTGATTTTGGACATAGCGTGCGACTTGCAATGACAGTTGAACGCGGATTCTGGTTCTTTCTATATTCTAAGCTTCAAACCATGTTTTGGTGAATGACACTGACAGGGGCCTTTGTTAGTAAACAGTAATTTTACGAAATTGTCACAAAAATATTATTGAAAAACAAGAGCGCCAAGAGATACGTGCACCGTTGTAGACAATTTTAACTACGCAACTTGACAAATTCAATTTTCAAAACATGATTCCTTGTCTAAAACCATGAAATGTTAAGTTTAGGTATTTTTGTAGATATAGCGTACAAGTTCGGCAAAGTGTCCTTTGTGTATGTAGATAGTTCCTAAAGTTAAATATATTTTGCAAGTTGGAAGTACTTAACATAATTCTGATTAGTATTGAGAATTTTCGAAAGTGGCAATACTGACCGAAATTAAGGTGGATTAAAATTAGAAACTCTTTGTCCTAAAAAAATTCAAGTCCCAAAAATGCGGTAACTTAATCTCTACTTGCTACAATGGCGAAATAATAATCAAACAGGGTTGAACTTTAAAACAGAATCTTACTAGGTATTTGAAATATATGCATAGTTTCCAGCCCCAATTTCCATATCCTGTCCTCCTTTTGGACATTCCTATTTGATCTTTGGTTTGATTTTTGATCTGTAATATAGTTGAAAATCTTCCAATTGATCTGTATCTCCCATAACAAGTCTTTCCAATTAGATAAGTTATTGACTATTGTCGATCTTGTACAGAATAATGAATAAACTAGAATAAGTACAGACTAGATAAATTAATTATACATTTTAGTTAATATTAACGGCGTTCAACGCTACACAATCTGATTCGAAATCGCTCAATCTGTCTGTAAAAGTCAGGCAGTGAAAGTGTTGTCGATAATAAAACTTATCAGATCTGAAAAATCTTTACATACTCGTATATACTCACGCACTGATTTTGTAAACCACTAAAAGATCGTTCAACATTTATTGCAAATAGCTGCAGCCTGCGGCTTCGCCCGCGTGTTTTTTTTTTCTAAAATAAGCCTTAGTTACTCCTTAAAATATAAGCTATTTGCCAGTGAAAGTCCCGTCAAAATCGGCCCCATTGTTTCGGTGATCAGCCGGAACAAACAGGCAAACAAAAATGTTAAAATTTGTTTTTTTTTTTCTAAGTGCCGTATATACCTACATACTTTCATATGAATTTTGTAAAAAGCTGTTATTTTGACATTGCAAACGGATACTTCAATTTTGTTTATTTTTATAGTAAAGATGGCCAGAGTAACAGAATCCTCTAGATGTAATGTCGATAGATTGGGCTAGATAGTCTTTCCGGGCAAGTTTTTCTCATTTATATCGACTTGTAACATCCTTAAAATATAAAAATAAGCCTACAATGTTCCCACTGCTATGACACAGACCTCCTTTCTGTATTAAGGAGCTTCCTCAATATATATTCGGCGGTAAAACTGACTCCGCAACCCGTGTATACATTTTCAGTATTTTGTAACGAAAGTTATTGCTACTGAATTATGTCAGGAGGAACTTGCCCGAAGAGATGGTCTCTAAAATTAATTAATATTTTTGTTGTAAAAGTGAGAACTATTTTCCTTCCTATTTAATAATCTTAATCTAATAGTAAGTGTTTTATTTAATAATGCAATATAAGGCAAATTAGTGCATAAGGAGTGTGTTTTGTACTGATATGTAGGTAGTTTGGTCATTTTTGTATTGCAGTTTGCGATCGTGTGATTTGGATGACTATTAATTACATGATTAGATATTTAACCTTTTTACGTTATCTTATTCTAATTCTTAAATATTGTCAGCGAAGTCCATCATAAATTCGTGTGTATTTAATAATTTTGTATTAATTATTGTTTTTATTTAATTGTGTCAGGCCCAATACGTCTCGAAGGCATAACAGTAAATAGTACCAAAGATGAGTGAGTCTATTATACAATAACATATTTAGGGAACGGCCAAATCGATTAAAATCTCTAAAATTCGAATTAACGGTATTTTATTTCCTATAGTTGTTCTAAAATTGTTTACTTAAGAATTTGTGATTTTTATGACTATTCATGTTTTCCAGTAAAACTCAAAATGTAGGTGAATATAATAAAAAAAGTATATGAATGCTATCAACTGCAAAGTTGTATTAATTTCTCAAACTACTTCTTTTTAAAGCATTTATGTAATCATAATAGTGATAAATTGCTCTTCAAGAACAATTTTGTGGACTTGCCATTATAGCATTATAAGCAATGCTTGTTACCAGTGAAGTAAAAAATATTGAACAATCTGTACACTATTTAAAAATACAGTTTTACAATCGAGTTTCCTGTTTAATTTTATTTTTGTATTTCATTTTTAACTTTTATTGTTTGCGATTGATTTTTGTGTAGGAGAAAAATACACTTACTTAATAAAAAAATCACACAACGTCAACTAGGAAAATAACTACAAACAACGTCTATTTATAAAAAATATTTATTCAAAATAAATAATATACATTGTATAAAACTATTTATGTATGTACTACCTATAAATCTTAGCACCATAACGTTTCAACATAGTAAATGCACTGTCTGACTATGTATTAAAAATAATGAGTATCATAAGTCTTAACGACTGAAAAATATACTCTAGAATTCTTATAAACGTCGAGAAATAAATTAAAAAATATCATATAATAATCAGTCAATTACACAAACCGACAATTCAAAGGCGTATTTTGTAGCGTTCTGAAATATCGGAACATTTTCATCTGATGAACAAGAAAATGATGGTAGGTACCGAAACCCTTGTGTAAATATGTTCATTAGCAATCTAGAAATTCTGTTTGATTTTATTAATTATACGCATCTGTCGAGTCGGCTGCCTAAATGCAATATTTGTAATCCCATCACCTGAACCCTTAGCTGCCAAAAAGCATGCTAAAATGTGCTTTAAAGCTGCATGATAAATTTCAAAATCTATTGCTTGACGACGGTCTGATGATGGAACATGGGTTTAGAGGCGGAGAGAAGTTTCTCTGAGACGACATGTGCTATTCTTGCGCTGCGTTGCCAGACCAGCTCCCGAGTACGCTCGTTATTGCTGTCTACTCGGACCTGGGAATATAAAAATGTATTACAATAGTTGTATTATCATTATATTACACCCACATAGTACCAGGGCCTCATTACTTGAAGATAGATAGGTGACAGAAGCGACAGCTTGAGCATGGAATAAGTAAGTACTTTTTAATAGCATGGAATTAATAAGTACTATATAGATTGTAAGTAGAGAGGGTCGAATTTCGACCAGTGGGCGACTACTAGTAACCGTAATTGTAAGTATCATCATCATCTTAGCCTTTGTCAAACTATGTAGGGTTTGTACCTAGTCTAACACTGTGCCTGTGTAAATTTGAGCTTGAGCATCATCTTAGTGATAGGGCAAGTTGGGCGAGTTATGAAATGAAATGATGTTTATTTCTGCTTTTACGCGTCATTTTTCGGACAATGTTTTAAAACTAGATGGCGCCGGCACTTCTAGCTGACTGATCCCTGAAATGAAATGCAGAAACAAACTCAATTGTCAAAAGACCTAACCACTAGCGACAAAGCGAATTCAAAAAGATTTATAAATTGACTACGAAAAGAACCGGTAAGATTGTTTCAAGAACTGCATCATCCGAGCAGAAAATCGAACCAAAACAACTGTATTACTGTTTCAAATAGAATTCGTTTCGCAAATGATTCGACCATAAGAATTTGGTCATACTTTCTGTTTATTTTCTCTACTTTCTTTTATTATGTTGATGGTGATGATTTTTATTTAAAATAATTTTACCTGTTTGGGCTGGAGAACTTTGATGGTATGTAATGTAGCGACGCCTTGGTTGTTGACTCTCAGAGTAAGTTTGCCCAGCATCTCGGCAGTGGTTGCTGTAGCTGACCTGATGTCTTTCTTTGCTCCACGTCCAATCTAAACAAAGAGGATCTTATATAGAATTTTTATATTATTTTAAATACAAAGGACAGGTGAAAATATAAAAACAAAATGAAAAAAGTAACCGACATTTTGAAAAATAGTGCAACCAGCAATAGGCGGGTAATATTTCATAATTGGTAAATTAATAATCGGCTTAGCAACCTTTTCATAAAAATAAACACTAGACAAAAAGAATTGGGTACCTCTTTCTCAACTCTCAGTATCAGCGGTCCAACAGCAAAGTTGCTCTTGACAGTTGTGTGGTCAGCCATGATACTGACTGAAACGTCACCGGTCCTCCTCAAGGATGACAAACCATACAACGTTCCCTTAGCCCTTGGCTTGCTCTTCTGCGAAGTCTTAGTCTTGTTCTTGATCGATGGTTTCTTTGTCGTGGTCTTTACCGGGGCTTTTGTCGGCTTAGGTTTTGGCTTAGTCGCCTTTGTAGGTGGTTTGGCAGCTGGCTTAGTTCTAACCGGTGTAGGCTTAGCTTTCTCAGACCCAGCCTTATCTTTGATAGCCCTAGGTTCACTTGCAAGAGGAGTTTGCTCAACAACAACTTCGTTGGGTTTCACTTCATTGGTTTGAGTAATCTCTTCCTTAACCTCTGGGATTTCCGAAACTGTTGTTTCTTTGGTCTTGCTTGCTTCGGTGCCACGTGCGGTAGTTTTCTTCTTGTTTGAGGTTTTCCTAAAAAAGAAATCATGTTACGTAAGGATATGTAGGTATGTCCGGATTATTTGGTTGAGTCAGCCAGTTTGTATGTCGTTTAAACAAAGCTCGTGTGGAACGTGTTATCTGCGTCATTAATCGCCAAGTTTCATATTTTAGTACTTTCTCCTTTCTGTTTATTTATAAGTATGAATATAAACTAAAGAGTTTTACCTTTTCGGTTTGGTCTTGTTACCCTTCTTTGGCTTGGTGGTCTTCTTGTTGGCGTCGATGGGCTGAAGCTTAACGCTGACGGGATCGTACGATGTCCTCAGGATATCGTTCATCTTCTCCAAGATGTTATCAACGAATCGGTTGTACTTGACGATGTAGATTGCTGGTACAGTCGCCGGCTTCTTCGTCGTCTCTTCACTAAGAGCTCCTGTTAAATATTTGTTGGCGGTATAGACAATTGAAAATATTACTACTGAGCACGTAGCTACCCACGGCTACCCACGGCCAATTTGGTGGCAGTCTGTTTTATACTTTCAATCTGTCGTCTTAACGTAGAATACTGAACCCGATCTTTTTAAAGTTTCTTATTACATTTGTTATGATTATTTACAATTTCAAATTAACTTTTATGTAGGTTACCATTATTACACAAAACGATAAATCAATAAAATAAATATCAGAGTCAAAATATACTTAAGGTAGACTCGGTTCGCTGCAGGAAATTATTTGAAGACCCGTTGTTTGAAGAAACATTGATTTATTGTTCATAGAACATGTCTGAGAAGTTGCTACTGCTCCATTTCCTATAATCAATTGCTATGTACATCAGAATGCTAGCTCGGTACATAAATAATACATATTTATTTCGTAGCAAAAGTAAAACTTTTTTTTGTTCTGTATCTCATTTGTTATACTCCAATTATTTTGTAATTACAGTCGGCTACAACACGTATTGCAAATGGCAAATAAATCAAAGACAGTGAACAGCGTTTTCAGTGTTTTCTTGATGGATTTGATAATTACTGAAATTGCTTGGGTATCATATAATTGCTTTATGTCACGAATTCTAATGATACATTGACTTGTTGTGACAAAAATGTTAATCGAAGGAACTAAATTATTTAGTTACATGTGAAGACAAAGGAAGGTGAAATCACAATTTCCTATGATGTTAACATAGATACTGTTTTAAACTCGTGTGTATATTTACATCTATTGTAAGGCGTACCAGTTTATCGGCCTAATGAAACAAACTATCTTATGCTATATCAATGAGCACAGAAAACTGAAAAAAAAACTATGTCATATGTCATTGTTGAACACAATATTCTGAATTCAAGCAATAATCTGCCCTGAACGTCTGTTGAAGTCAGGGCCTGAGTGTTGAATTGAGATTTAGTTTGTGAAACCACAAGCCTGACTAAATGAGTAACAAAAATTTTAATCGGGAAGATGTTACAATACAATTACAAACTGTTAAAATCGAGTGCTAAGCCAACAAAAAAGTAAAACACGTTCTCGTGATAGTAACTTTTATAGTCGTTCGAGTGTTTTCTTGTGACGTGACTTTTAATCGAGTTGCAGTAGTGCGTGTAAGAATTAGAAAGAGGGAAGACAGATTTGTCTTCACCTCATAATTTATTTGCTATCAACCCGCAATCTACAGATACCCCTACGATCTTGGTTTACAATGGCGTCGAAATACCCAGCAATAATTAAAATGAAATAAATGTAAGTAACAATATTAATTCATAAGTAGTAGTATCGTGAATAATTATATTAATAATTTAATACTGTCAATACGCTGTAGGTGCTTCTACTGAATGAAGAAAAGGAACCTCCAACGATTTTGGATTCTAACGTTACTTGTATTTTTCTAGGTCCTAGCTGGCGGTATCTGACTGTGCAGTAGGTACGCGGTTCAGCAAATGTAATCTATTCTCTATCCAATATAGTCATAGGACTTATCAGCTTGATCACCTACACTGAACAAGTTTTGAGCGCACATTTTTACTTGGGAAATTAGTACGGCTGACATATTAAAATATTTTGGAAGTCTTCTTGATCTTTGCACACCTTTGACGTATTAGTGTAGGATATTACTTTACTACAAAATATTTAAATAACTTTTTGATTGCCTAACATTGATTAGGTATTCTAAACCCCATGAAAACGTCATTAGTTAGTTTCTCTTTCTACGGTCACGTTCATGTGACTATATTTACATAGACCTAAATAATGTCTGCATATCAGCGTGCAAGTGTACTTATACAACGTACGCTTGATAATTATTCAACTGAATCCTACACCTGATTCTAGCCACGTTATGTTGGCACGCAAGCTAACTGTATCGGTCTCTCGGAGCCCCACTTGAATTCTAATCGTCGTTCACAATTAATACGCCCAGTCAACGGTGGATTTTCTATTTTCCACACGTAAAAGAAACTGCGTGCCGTGCCACGCACATTGGAAGAAATCTAATTACGGCATACATTGATACGGTGCGAAGCCATTTTTAGACATACTGAATTCTGCTATTCATTCATATACTAAAAGTGACTTGATGTCTGCCTATATTCGCTACCGCTTCTCATCTCATATGTAACCTTGTAATAACCATATAAACTGATGTGATATGAACAGTTGCGCAACTTCTAGTTACGTCGCTACGGTCATTCTTAGAGACATTTTTCTTTGCTTAGGGTTTTAACGTTTTCTTTGTACAGAAGGAAGCTGATGTATCGAGTCGCTACATATGACTATGTGCTGTCACAACAAACGAGTTCCAATTAGGTCGCATATGACACCTCGCGACACTCCCAGCATTTCACGACGACAAACATTTAAGAATTTCTCTTTTCGCATCTCATTATGTTGTTTTCACTGTACCGGACGTTCGGCACGCTAATTTCGCGGTGGATTTCATCATTAAGTGAGAGTAAACATTTAAATTGATTTACTTTCTATCGGTTGTTTTTAAATATTACTTGGATATTCGTCAAGGTCGTTCCTGGGCGCGGCCGGAGCAAGGTCAAAGAAAGTGTCAAGGTTGTAGAAGAAATCGGGCGGGTTCATCGCTCGAACTGCGGTTGGGAAAGTAAGCGGGTGGTGGACGCCGGCCTCCTAACACACATTACCGAACTAGTTCCTTGTCGAGCAACCGGCACTGCGTCCGCGCACTCGCGCCACACACTCGCGGGGTTTCTAGATCTTCGTCGAAGATATCACCCCAGTATCAGTTGATGGAATGATTTACAAAGTTTGTTTACAGCTATTCTACTAATCGGCAGATAAGGATTTCAGGGAAGGGATATTATATAAGGGGAAAGGATGTGTGTGCGTTATGTTACATACATAGATCGGTCAAAAAGCTAGTTATTAATATCTATATTTTAATTTCTACATACAATACTGCTACGTAAATGTACTATGGAAATAATATGGGAGATAGAGCAATAAAATATATGGATAATATTAGAACAACTCTACAGCATAATGTTACAGTTATGGATCGGGGTAAGAGGAGTATAAATAGATGAAGCTGACTAGTATACATTTTTATTATAATAACCAAAATTAAATTAATATGACTAGATAATGTCACTCGATTAGTTGACACCGAGATAGAATAGGCAACTAGTTTTCTGACCGATGTACAACATAATTTAATAATGTACAAAATGCAATGTATTGTGTACAGTTATGGCGCACAAATCGTCGTGGAGGTTTGAAAAAGAATTTAACACATAAATTAGAACAACAGATTTATTTCAAATAAATTGCCACGAGACCAGTGTGACATGATCTAGACATTAATTTAACTTTAACTTTCTCGGTACCATACTTACACTTTCACACATCAAACACACTCACTTAATAAATAAAATAAATAGCATAAATAAATAGTCAATAAATAGCTAAGCTACAGGAGGGACCGCGGGGGTCTCGTCAGGTGGATGAGAGGGCGTGGCTCGCCCGGGATCTCGCCGCCTACTCACTATCTGAACTTTTTGTGTTCAGCGGCGACTGCCGCGGCGGATGTCGCTTTGGTTTTCTTTATTTTACCCAGATGGTTGGCTTTTTTCCCGGCCTTTTTCGCGTACGCCGCCGCGACGCTCGCTTTCAGCTTTTTGGACTCACGTGAGTTCTTGGCAGAGATGTGTCTGCCGAGCGCGTCGGTGATGTCTTCGTCGTCATCATCGTCGTCGTCCTCGGTCTCGTCATCGTCGTCATCGTCATCGTCGTCGTCCTCTCCGACGGGGTCAATGCCGATGTCATCATCGTCATCATCGTCCTCCTCGTTCTCAGCTTCAGCTGCTACTTCAGAGCTGGCAGTGGGTGTCTCAACTTCAGCGCTGGCGGGCTCCTTCTGTGCTACAATTGCTCCTTCTTCGCCTTCTATGGCCTCTGCTGCTTCTCCCTCAGCCTCTTCGCTGACGGCCGCAACCTCCTCAGAGGCGGCGGCGACGGGTGCGACGGGAACAGCTGCAACTGTGTCGACAGGTGCAACGACTGGCTGTACTGCCGCAGGCTCGTCATCGTCCTCTTCTTCTTCTGTGGGTTTTATTTTTGGTCGTTAAATATTGCCCTATATTATGTAAGCTAGTATAGATATTGTAATGTTAAACACTTGGGGTATCTTACCTCCTCCTAAGATGTCATCGAAGAATCTTTCGAGGTAGTCATCGTCATCATCATCATCTGCCTCCTCATCATCTTCGTCGTCGTCTTCATCGTCATCATCGTCGTCGTCACCTGTGACAAAATATATCAAAATTAGAACAATGTAACTAGAGGTAAAGTAGCGTTAACTAGAGCATCAACGTTGTATTTCAAAACCGTACACCTGTCTACTTGGTATATTAGCACTCATCGCACATCCTCTCCGCTCCGTTGCATATGTATGTATTATATTAGCACTATTACCGATACCTAAACACAAATGAACTGTTAAACAAACAGTTAATGAGAGACTCGCGGTGCGTGACGTCCTGAACGAGGCTTTCGTAGCGAGAAAGCAGGGGAGCGTCAATTTCTCTGATTGAGTCTTTCTGTTTGAATTAATTAACGATTGAGAGCGCCTGTCACGCTGCTCGACTCACATTCCGCGTTGGCCCCGCCGCGTCCTGATTCTAAGGAATTTTCATCGATGAATCGTAACACTTATGCCTTATGTTTGTATATTGGTGAATTGGTTTAATACAATGTATTGATTAATTCCTATTAAGTGTCCACGAATTAATCTTTAAAACTATGACTATTACCACAGCTTAGGAATAGTTTTACGAAATAAGAAATATTCAAAATGTTTACGGCTGTATTGATGGGATATCGACAATCTCCATCAATAGTCATTTTAAATCCGATGTCGTTAGCAGAGTACCTATGTATTCACGAAGTAATTGCATTAAGTCGTAAATTATGGATGCAAATTGCTTCAAAGTGTTCAGCTATGTTTGAATCATTTAACAAGCTATTACCATGCTACTTACGGAACAATTATGCAGGTGTTTTGTAAAATGCAATAAATTGTCTATCAATGAGTAATCGTCTAAGCTCGGGTACTGTTGGTAATACAGCATTATCGCTTTCAGCGTTTATGTCACGAGATATATTTATTGTATCTACCGTTATGGCTCCTACTCATTTGTACGGTAAAACATGAACTGGTCGATATACTATCAATATTAAATGTCTTTGAACTTTTAAGTATTTCTAATATAAATACTTTAATTGATTGCAACAAATCTAGAGATGTCTCCAATTCTTTATCTTTTTTCCTCAAAATCGGTTTTGTCGATATTTTATTGTTGATGTTGTTCTTTGATTATGAGCACACCCATTGCTGCCAGGAAGACACCAAGTAATCAGCCATTAATGGTATTGAACTTACCTGCTAACGCATCATCAATGTCGACATCTTCATCATCGTCGTCGTCATCATCGTCATCGTCATCATCGTCGGTGGCCGCTGCAGGTGCTGCAGGAGCTGCAGCTGCAGCTTGCCTGCCCACCTCCTTGTCTTCCTCCGGCCGGGCGATAGGGCTACCGCATACCGACAACACTAGGCAGCACAAAGCCGCTAATAAGAACAACGACCTCATCTCGTATCTGAAACAAACACAACCTTTAAATTACTTCACCGGGAGCATCGCGACTGCGACAGTGCCGACCCGACCACCAGCCCACTGTGCTATCACGATATCACAACACTATCACGAACACAATCACATGCACTATGTCCTTGACACTTCACCTTTTGTTGAACTGTCACTGTTGAGTCCGTGTGGGCTCTTGCGGAAGAGGTTCCGCCCGCGTCCTTCTATGCCGGTGTTTGGGACGCTATGGCCGAGCGTGGCGAGCGGAAACGATATAGCGGCGGCGTCTTCACCGCGCACTCTTTTATAGAGTTACGTCACACACGCAGGGAAGGAAAGTAGTGATGGTAGCCGGTGGGGACACAGATCAACCAACATGCAGACGCACTCCTATTTATACCTGTCGTCTGCCA
Organism: Atethmia centrago; assembly: GCA_905333075.3. Taxonomy (NCBI): domain Eukaryota; kingdom Metazoa; phylum Arthropoda; class Insecta; order Lepidoptera; family Noctuidae; genus Atethmia; species Atethmia centrago. The sequence goes on along the minus strand of HG995373.1, from coordinate 19,827,908 downwards.
AGCCTTGGTTACGTATTTTTTAATAATTTTAATAAATTTTCATTTCTTGTGACACTTTATTTTAAACTCGTTAATACAGAAAATTTTCCGTAACTCGAATGTGATTTATGAGCAACAAAGCCTCGAAACTGCTGCAAAGCCTACTCTGATACTGAACGAGTTTCAGGAATTCAAGTTCAACGACTGACTTTATTAATTAATTCATGATTTTTAAAGCAATCGTAACATTATTATTCCTATGTTTTTCCTCCTACGAAACCATTTAAAGTATTCCAAAAGTTTTCAATGTTGCAGCATTTGTGCACATCGTTTCAGCGAAACATACTTATTTTGCATAATGGAAACAAAACCATTAGTCACATAAGCTTTCACTTATTCATAAAGGAATTCAAAGGAAAAACTTTGTTTACGATCAGTGTAAACATGTATCTATAATTTAGCATCGATAGTTGAATCGGGTTTTCCCAAATTTCATAATCTATGACATTCCAAGAGGGGTTGGTTAGGTCCGATTCATTAATTTATTCAGCTTGTTTACGGACTCGCCGTGTCCACTGGAGAAATGTGCGAGCAGCGTGTATTGTGTCAGAATCTTTAAGTATTTTGAACATTAGTATGAGGCGACCGGCCCCGTACTTTCACTTAAGGTTATGTGTAAACGCGCTTTAAGTGCTATTGATAACGTGACGTAAAAACAAAAACGTGGGCGTTCCGTATGGACATATCATAAGTTTTGCAACACCTTAATCTACATAAATACATGGCATTATTGAAGAATTTGAACGGGAAAAGAGAAAATATCATTTCTTTTTTTGGTCAAATTGCTTCAGTTTCGAAATATTTATTTAACTTAATGGGGAATCATGAAGTTGTAAAAGCTTTTACTACTGTTAGCCAAACGTGTTTTAATACATTTTATGTTTTCTTTGACTAAAACATAAGGAGAGATGTCTGACTTTTCAATTCAAAAAGCATTACGGCTGCTTGCTGCGAACACGACATGATTAGATATTTAAAATAAAATTTCTAAAATTATGAACTAAGCTACTAATAAACTTGAACCTTTTGAAAAAGTTTTTCATGATATTTTTGAAGAGCTTGCTAGAGATCAAAAACATCAAAAAAACTCTTGAAATGTCTACGAACCATCTAAAGAAATATTTTTAAAACATTGGTTTAATATTTACCAATGTATGTATGGATGTAGCGTTTTATAAAACTGAAAAGCAACTATATTGGTTGATTTTCAGTTTTATATGTACTTGGAAAATTTAAGAACAATTGACCAAATGCTTGTAAAAGTATGCTGAAAATGCTGAAAGCAAAGATGAGTGCTTATAATAGAGTGCGTTGCTCAGGACAAGGCCATTTAAAACAAATAAAATGTTTAAAAAATAACAAGAAATCCTTTCGAAATTGACAAAATGTACGGAGTCACTTATCTAAGATAAACATTGTCGTGTCAACTGGAAATGAGAAGTCACGCCGCACAATACGAGTTTATCTACACGGCTAGAAAGTTCAGGAAGTGCTTAGAAAAGTGTATAGACTTTTTAAAATAATATCTGATATGATTTAGACAAAAGCTTTTGTTGCTTGGAAGTTGTTACTTTTCTATTTCTTATGGTAATTTTACAGTGTGTTATTTACCCCATAAACAAATTGAAGTTCAATCCTCCCTTAACAAGTAAAAGCTTTAGCGGAAACGTTCAAGAGGGAATGGAACGGATCAAAATATCTGCACATCAAAGGCATGCAATATACCTATCATATGCTCGTCATACAAGTTCTGAAGTAGAAGTGGTCAACAGACTTCATACGCTTCATTATCCTAATTGGGAACACAAAAAAAAAAAAAACATCTTTAATTAAAATCAGTCATCATAAGACATTTAGTAGTTGTACAACTAACACACTCATTAACAAAAACTGTCAGCGCACGGCCCGTAGAGGTCGATATCGCGACATCGTCCGAAGGTAGAAAGGTCTAAACTCGTTTTTGGTATAGTAGGCGTCCATAAATATTTGTATGCGCCTTGTGAATGGACCCTGAGGACTTTCTCTTGGACCAAGTCTCTAACATTGGTGCGGGTCGTGTATGCATGGTATTTCTGTTGCAGAGCAAGTACGGTGCTTAGGATTTCTCTGAACGTTCGAAGGCTATTAATTATTTGAATACTAAAAAAGGACTGATTACTGTGGCTGTTTGGAAATGTCGTCTGTAAATCTAAATAGAACATTACAATTTCTATATGTGTCACTCCATAAGTTACCACTGATATATGTAAAACAATAACTGGAACTGCAATATTCGAAAATGAAAAGCGGTTTCAGATAATATTTTTTAATTTATTATACACGGAATTGAGAAAATAAAAACATTTCATCATTATTGCTGCCAATCTACAACAGTTCCTCAAAATTTTTGATCTTTCTCAACTTTCCTTTGCCATCAAGTTGCCCCGCGACACAGCTGCACACACCGTCACTGGCTACTCGAGGTGCTCCCAAATCGCGACACTTGCTGTAAGGTCAATGTATTCGCATACAAAGTGACACAGTTACAGCGAATATTTGTGTTAGTCGTCCCTCACTTCCTATAGGACTAGAACACACGATTACGGCTATCGATTTTTATTTATCGATCTAATATCACGATTAATGCGTACGAGTATTGGTGGAAATTAATGGTAAATCTGAAACAAAGAAACGGGTGTTTTTATAAAAGTCATATTTTTAACACTTTTTTTTTAAATTTCAGTGTGTTAAATTGAACATTCAGTCGCATTAGGAATAAAATAAAATACTTAGAAAAAATAATAGTCCTTTTAATTTTCCGGAAAACCAGGTTAACATGTATCAATAATTCTAGCAGATAACCATTAGAAAATCTTGATAAAAACTTGCAATTAAAAAACAAATATCTGATAAAACATTCGACACTACGTAACCAGCTTCTCAATTCAAAGATCTCGATAACTTTATTAAGGTCAAGTCTAAGCACAATATAATGACCTGTCTATCATAGCGTTACGTTGTATGAAATAACTTAAGTTACAAGTTCACGGTTGCTAGTCACACACGTCTATTTTCACGGTGCATGGCTTACTATAATATACTACATAACTTTTCTATTTTACATGTAATTGCTTTGTCTGTTACGGAGATTATTTTTTAGATTACATTCATTTTGTACGTGATGAAATCTTTAAGATTACTTGTTAAAGCATGCAATTTGCCATGGTATGTGGTGTTTCTTTCTTTCTCTTTATGTGGAAAGGCATTTACCTTTTAGCAAGACAAGGCTGAATTATAATTTGTAAATTTATATTAGATCTATGTGATGTTTCGTTTCCGATGTGTCTGACTAAAGAAAATACGATAATTTCATGATTCAACTCATCATTTAATCATTTTAAATTAAATTTCTTTTTTCTCTCTTTTGAATGTAAGGTTGTAAAACAACAGTTTCAAAAGACGATTAGACAGAATCAGAGTCGATAATTATCGTCAGTCGATTTCACTTCACAATTTACGAGGAGTAATTGGTTTTATTTTCTCCGATACTAAGCTTAAAATTTTATGCTTAGTTCGACGTTATATAATTCGATAAACTTTAATCTTGAATGCTTTCTTTCATTAGACGTTTAATAAGTCAGCTAGTTATCTTTGGGAGTTATTTGTAGATGTCAGTTAAAAGAAATGGATAGGCTTACATTAAACGTTAACGTTGATGGGTCGTTAAATGTAAGTAGTATGTAATATCATGTTTTACAGTAGTCATTACAACATGTTGACGATTGTAGCTTTGATGAACGGAGCTAGTAGCGTAACTCTTAATAATATTTTTTTTTAAACTTACTATAAACTTTTCTTTCATTTTCAATGTTCGGTTCGCTTGCTTGTATGTATTTTTTTTTTCATTTATAATGCCAGTCTGTTCTGTCTTCTCAAAGACCTACCTCTTAATTCCTAAGTACCTAACTCTTAATTCTAGGCGTGTCTTTAGTGACTGTCGGCACATTACAAATATGGACCAGTAATTTAGCTTAGTTTTCGTTTATTTTCATCTTTAAAGTTGAACATTATTTTGAATGAGACATGAAACCTCATCCTACAGGTGTAGCACCCTATCCCAGCGAGATAAACCAACTACAAATATATCCACTAACGGGATAAGTCATAGTATGTCAAGTTTTGACGTTGATAGAGGCGAGCTACTCGAGCTAGCGCGTCCGCAGTGACCTCTGCTGGCCTACTATCGCGACCGGTTGCCGACGAGTACTTTCTTTCGGACGTTCTCACTTCCGCCTGCAGAGCTCGCGCGCCTCCACGCAACCGGCACAGGACTTGGAGCCTACATACGTTCTACATCCAGTACGTCAGTTGTATGTCGCTGGTATTGTTTGGTTTTAGGATTTTTATGGTTACTAGGTATGTGAAGTAATTAATCGATAATAGAATAATATATTTTATTCAATTGACCGCCCATTGTGTCACCCCTTGTAAAATAAATTTATATCTATAATAATTTTTATGGTGTACATAATAAGAAGTATCCTAAATATCTATCATTTATTACAGTTGGGTTCAATTTACATTTATATTTTACTAGATTTTAACCGCGGTTCGCCCGCATGGATGTCGGAATTTATCCCAAGGGAACGTACAACATAGGATACGGTTTCTCCCGGTAGTACGTACGATTTTGATGAAATTTGGCACATGCGTAGAGCATGGTTAGGACCTAGATCATGGTAGACCATGACCCAAACCAACCCATGTGCCAAATTTCAATAAAATCAATTCAACCGTTTTAGCGTGAAAGCGTAACAAACAAACAAACTCACATTCGCATTTATAATATTAGTTAGGATGTCTCGGTTGATATAATGGAAATACAGTCATGATGGTATGCACCCATATTTACAAGATGAAAAATATTATATAATGTTTATGTAAAAACAATGCTTTTATTTTTGTTTTCCTGATACTGAATCAAATCAGGGTTAAGAACAATCGCGAACAACAATTGCCGTGTTCGAGGAATATTTTTGAGTCTGTTCAAGACATTGTCTAGAGATTCTTGAGAATTTCTAATCAGACACAGTGCTAGTGACATATACATTAGAATATAGATAAAATAAAATAAAAACATTTCTACTAAAAGTTAGAAATATTTTGAGTATAACTTTCGAATGTAAAAAGTGAAACTGGAATTCATATTGCCGAATATTAATTTAGCATTCCGTTGATGTTTCACGATTTCTCGTTAAACGTAGTACAAGCTTACTCACATAATTAAATGTAAATATCTGTAGGCATTACTATGCAAATAGGTGCAATTCATAGTACGCATAATACATTTATTAGATGATGTCTAGACATTCATTTTTATTTAGGAACTGTATAATCGTTACTTTAATCACGAAATTGGTTTGTAAAAACCTAGAAGCCTATTTTTGGTTTCCTAGTGTATTTTACACTAATTTGAAAGATAGCTTATCCAGATTGAAAGTCCGGGACCCCAAATAAGCAACAATTAGCGTAAAACTTGACTGACGTTTTTTTGTGTCTTTCTTTAATTTAGAGATATATCGCTAAGTTATCATATTATGTACTCTATTACAAACAACGAAACTGGTTTTAATTTTTCGTAAAACAAAAGACATCAACGCACGACGCGTTTATGTCTTTTATATCAATTTACAATCACGCTGAAAATGTCATTAAAAACTACGAAACAAATCGTATCTTCTCAGTTATTTTAGGAAAATGTAATTATATAAATACAATTTACCTACTTTCATCATATACTTAAGGCACCATGAATATTATCTATCGTTTACTGTAGACCGCCATCTAGCGGGAAAATCTTATACCAATGTAACTTGATAGCGGTGCAGCTTCTTAGTTACCTTCACTTCACTAAGTTAGTGCCGCGTTATAAGCTAGCTAAGTAAGGTCAGACCAACTTTTATAGTACCAGTGTAAATGTACAGATGGCACTGTTACTCTTAGAGTCAAGTTATAAATTTTACCGCTCTAAAATATTTTATTGATTTGCACCAAACAGTGTTATCTCTATGAAAGTAATTTAAAGTATTCTGACAAAATAGGTGTAAACACAGGTGCCTAACTAAAATACAGATACATACTTTGTTTTTGTTTATAGAATAGCTCTTTATTACGTACACCATGTGGATAACAGCTTTTTCTAGCTATGCTGAGGTCGGCTTCCAATCTAACCGGATGAAGAGCAAAAAGGCTTCTAAGCGACGAAACGTTCGTGACCAGGCTTGACAGTCAGGCTCATCGGCGTAATGTTGCTTGCCTGTCGGTCTTCTACAGACTGTACCTCGGAAATTGTGCGCATGAGCTCTACGACCTGATCCCACCATCGCCCTGTTGTTACCTTTTAGTACCATCCGCACTTGTTTGATCCCGTCCAGTCGTACTCTGCGCTTCTCTTCCACATTTATTATAAAAGCCGGGACCAACGGGGTATCATGCTTTCCGAGGCACGGATGGGTCTTGGTATGTAAAGATGGTCACCCATCCACGGACTAACCAACCTCTCTGTCTGTATCTCTATCTGTGGATTACGGGTATAAAAGTAGAAAAATTATATAGCGTGACACAAAATTATATGGGCGGTCTTATCGCTAAAAACTACAAACCTTTGGATGGATTAAAGGGAGAAGGAGAGAAAAATATTACATATATAATTAATATCTACAATTAATCACATTATACCTATCAATTTAATTATATTATCTGGTGCAATATGATGAAATTTCAACTCAGTTAATTCAATATTAAATAACCTTCATCTAGCTAGACAAATAAATATCAGATTCGACTTCCTAATATAATAATGACCAAATAATTTGACTAATCCATAATAAAAATTAAAACATCCTTGCTTATGATTATGACTTTAAATATTTTTTTTTTTTAACTAACATCGTGTTTTATCATTTTTGTGTGTGGCATTAGCTGAAAATGGACTTCTACCTGATCTTCTTCTAGGAATATAATAAATAATCTTGAAAACGAAACGAGTGTGGGAGCTTTCAAGCATTCATAATCGTTAACGTATTCTAGCGCAGTGTTTTAAAGTAATATAACGCACAGATAGCTTCAAAAAGTCATCAATCTCAAGCCGTCACAAACCTTTTAACTGTTATAAAAGTGTCAAGCGCTAGATTGTCTAGATTCATCACCATTAGAAACACTACTCTAGTTTATTATAAAGTCCGCACCGTGATATTTATAATTTTATTGAACATTAATGTATTGAGCACAAAACAAACAAAATTCACTGATAATCTATTTGAATGGTAAGAAAATTTATTGTACAACGAACGCACGACGTAAACGTAACGTAAATTTGACACGGAAACGGATTTTGAATCTATAAATATCTTATAGCATTTTAGTCTTATTTTTACGTCAAGCACAATTGGGATCACTCATTGATATGGATAATCTCTTAAAACCATCTTATTATTATGAGTGTAACAAGTAAGTTCACTTGCTTAAACAGTGGGGAAGGAAAAAATCGTGAGGAAACCGGCAGGGTTTTTTTTTTTTGAGTGGGAAATTATCAAATAATTTCTCCCGCTCTGGGCGGAGCGGGAGGGTGTGTCTGACTCTTACTGACTAAAACCCACCCGTGTTCCTTCCATTGCCTGTGTTGCCAGGAGCCGCGGTAACCCTTTCGAACTTTTCCGCGACTCCGACAGGCATTAGCCCTAGTGGACCCCTGCACTTGTGCTGACGACATCTCTTTGAGGCGCGCGTGGAACAGAACGCGCCGTCGACCCGGACCTGGTCCTTACCTACCGTCCGGTAAGGACCAGGTCCGGGTCGACGGCGCGTTGCTCACCGTCCGCAAGCCCACGTCTACAGTGACTGGAAATCCGCCCGGGATTCCCGACGCCCAAGCGCCTCCTGCGGCGGCTAGGGGCGAGAGGGCGTGAAATTTGCCTTTCTCTCAACCATCCCGCCTCCTCCTTCGCGAGCATCACTGTTTCGCAAAACAGGGTAAAGTAGGTATTTTAGAAATTGAAGAAAGAAAATTGCCTGAGAGATATATCTCGACGGCATGTGAAGCCAAGTCAATGGCCCATGGGCGGCATAAAAACTCTGACACCAGGTTAGTCACTAACCACATGAAAAAGAAAGAAGACTCCGTGCGTTCGTGCCAGGACTCTGACACCAGGTTAGTCACTAACCACACGAAAAAGAAAGAAGACTTCGTGCGTTCGTGCCAGGCCTACAGGTGCCAAAGAACGGTCATACGAAGTCTGGAAAATATTATTGTTATGCCAACAAACAAGGGACAGATGTTTTATTTACGCAATTAAAAATACTTCAACAACGTAGCTGCTCAATAAAATTAAAACCAAAACCCTCACTTCCAACTATCTGCAGTAAGTCTAAATTTTAACTTATATGAGTAAGTTATAACACTTATAACTAGAGATCGGATATTCGGATGCATATTCACCTAAAGTTGAGATGTTGGCTAATATGGAATGCGCTTTTGTATCGCAAAATCCCGCGGCTCTGGGAATACAAATTTAGGTTTCTGATTATAGAATCGAATGTATATTAACTTACTTTCAAATGTTAGCTTATATGGAATGCACTTTTATATCGATCGTAAAAATCCCGCCCGCCATTCCCGAATTTTATGTTTTTTTCTGACTACATATGTAATTGGATGCATTAGTACCTACTTAATATTATGATGTAAAGTAGGTAGAAACATTAATTTTAAATAAACATGCAATCCAATAATCCCGGGTATTTTTTTAATAAATATTTTTTTAGAAGTCGCTTGCATACTTTCATAGCAAAAAATTAACTTTAGGTAAATATGCATTCGAATATCCGATCTCTGCTTATAACAGACAAAAAAGTGTAAATAAAATGTCATAGAATTTCATCAAGGTTATAGTTTCAAATTTGTTTCAAACATCAAATTATTATTTTAGTCGGAATGTTGATTGTGTAATATTTGGGCTCACGTGTAGCAGTTGCAATATTATGCCACACGTAAACTCACAAACAAGGTAACAGTTTGTCAATTTATCAGGAGCTTTCAATATTAATTAAAGTACGACACAACACAACCTATCGGCAAAATTCGTCTAACACGGAATGTGTAACTTATTACTGAAACTGTCATAAAATCAATGTTTTTCTTCAAACCGATCAATAATTCAGCATGCCACAGAGGATGCTATGGCATGTTGAAAGCTGAAAACAGCAACTAGTGGAAAAAATAGCAGGGATGGAAATTCATTTACCTGCTTACTAAGTGGGTAGAAAATTATTTTAATAAATATTATTATTATTATTGTAATCTGATCGTAGTGTCTTTTTTATTATTCTTTGTATTTCAGGTTCCATGAGACACACGCCTGCCAGTCGACAACCAGCAGGTTTTTATTATAGAATTGTAGAACCTTCGATTGTAATAGTGGTTCAGAGATTCAAGACATATAAGACAGCTGTTAACAAGGGCCCACCATCAAACGTGGTATTAAAAGTGAAACACTAAGCGGGACCAGGGTGTGTCAGCAACATGAAAACCCGGTGGTCTCCGTAATAAATTGGCAGCAGAAACAGCAATGAGATTTCGTAATCGGTGTGACTCCGACATCCGTTTCGCTCAAGGCAAAGGGTATCAAAGACGGAGTTCCCCACGAAACAAAACTGTTCTTGCGAAAGTCATCAATAGAACCGGATTAAGAATTTAAATGTCAATACACTGATGTTATTCCCAAGAATTAATACATAGGAACCCTGATAAGCTTACTCAAACCAATTAAAATTCAAACAAACAATAATGAAGGCTTGTCCAATCACATGACTGTTTAAATATAACAGGGTGGGAGGACGGGCCGTAACATAAATATTAGCGATCGTCTTCGTCATGTGACCGCTCAGTAACACAATGAAAGCCTTGACATTTTCCGACGAGGACGGTGCTACGACCGGTTGAGCTTACGTGGAACGATTGAGTTGTACTGTGCTGTTGTTTTTATGTTCGGGAATAATGAGATTTGACGAAAGATGAAAATAGATGGAGTTTCAATAGTTTTGGAGGTAATTAGATGATAGATTCTTTTTTATTTTTAGACTAGCTTTTGCCCGCAGCTTCCCCGTGTGGATGTCGGAAAACATGCCACGGGAACGTACTACCAGGATTAAAAGTATGTGTCCAGGTTATAATAAACTAAATAAATATAAAATATCATCCAAATCCGTTCGGCCGTTTTTGCGCCAATCAGAAACATACATCCAGATGAACAGGTAAACAGACAAAAATTCTTCATTGCTATTTTAATACATGTATAGATAAAAACATAAACAATAAATGTATAATGCAGTTTTGTGTTTATTTTATTAATTGAAAATCTCTTCACTATAACTACGTCAATAATTATGAATCTTTTTTATATCAGACAGAAAAAAACACCAAGCAGGCAAGAGTGCCAGATATATACATATGTAGGTAATAATGTAAAACAAGCAAAACACTTCTGGATAAATTCTAAAAATATAAATGTCTGCGATAATCGAACATAAACAGGCAAGTTTTGAATCTACAACATACGACTATCTTACATCTAGAACATCTTATCTTATCATCTTATCTTACTTAGATCTAGCACATTTTCTACTTAATAAATTAATGAATTAATTCAATATAAAAAGTCTTATATTTCTTGCTAGTCTTATCTAGTTTCACAATAAAATAAAATAAAAATTAGCTTAAACTAAATGTTAGTACTTATATTCTAAGCGGTATGTTAAAGTGTGTTTACATAATTTATTTTTCTAAGAATGCTATATTATATCATTTATCTTTGAATATATTATTAAATTATTTTGTTCTACTTAATAAAAATCTTAAGTTCATTCATTCACTGACAGAAAATGCACAGCCTAAGCTACTGGCTCTAGAAGCTTCAAATTTTGCACAAAATTTCCTTATAGAACGACGGTAAGCAGTAAGGAAGCACTTCTGAAAATTATATGGGATAAATTTTCAAAAGTGCTTCCTTACTGCTTACCGTCGTTCTATAAGGAAATTTTGTAATAAATATTTTAAATTAAATATTATAATAAATCCCGCCGGGAGAACGGTTTGTACTGCAATAGAGCAGAAGCATAACATCTGGAACAAAAGAAAAACAAGTAAAAAAATGATACAGTAGTTATCGACCGTTCGCATAAAGTTTTGATAGCGTAATGACTGGCCACATCCGCGGTACACCGACGGAATCGTCTCAAATTGCCCACGAACGGACGCTTCTAATAATTAGTCTCTAAAGTACTAACACCTGTATGTACTCAGACAAATTGTCTGTTTATTCTTAATTACCACTCAACGTATAAACGATCCTGCGTTTAGAATTGAAAGACACCAGTTGATGTTATAGATTACTAGCGACCCGATCCTGCTTCGCACGGTTTTTGAGAATTGATAAGGCATTGAGATTTCTTTATTATAAATAAGTTTAATATTAATGTACTTTACATATATAACTAAACCTTCCGAAATAAATTCTCTAAAGGATGATGAAAACCACAACAAAATTCGTTGCGGAGTTTATAAGAATAAAGCGGTCATACAGTCATACAAGAAAACCGACTTTAATTTAGAATATGTATAGATTTAGAATATGTATAGATTTAGAATATGTATAGATTTAGAATATGTATAGATTTCGTTTTTCTAATAACTGTCATAAGACTCTTTTTTTTCGGAATCAGACGGCGACGGTGTAAATAGTAAAAAAAAAAGTAAGCACGATAAGCTTTCCGTGTAATGAATCCATTTTGTATGGTGTCCCTGTACCGTGCGCTAATAAACATGTAATTTGTGGAATATTATTAGTCTGGCAAATTTACATTACAAAACAACGTGCTGCATTAGAATTCAACAGATAGAGACATTCGCTTTACAACATTTTAAGTTAACTCTACCTAGTTGGTAACAAAGAAGCCGGTATACGAGTATGATAATCAAATATCATCAAACAGCAATAAGATTCAAAGCAATAGAATACAAACAGGGGCTTTTTATTCTATTTTTATTGTCTCACCCTAAAGCTACTGAACACCGTTCTGAATTACTCGCACCGTCACAACTAGTACCCAGAGCAACATTTTCATACAAACGAGTTCATTTCGAAGCCTCGGTTCTCCGTTGGGTAACAATTTGGATGAGATCTGATAGCAGCTCTCCAGAGTACGAACGGAGGAGGTCTAGAGCGCCTAAGGCACCCAACTGATCAGACAAGCCATTTACACCAGAGAGTGTGTAGAATTCTGAGTGTTCGGATTTCTATACATTTTGATGGTATTTTTGAAGTTTTTTGGTTCATGGACAACTCCGGTATGAAATGTTGGTTTGATTAGTTGAGTGCTTTAGGCGCTTGAGAGCTCTTCCATACGTATTCTGAAGAGCTGCTAATGGATCTCATCCAAATCGTTACCTGACGGAGAACCGAGGCTTCGAACTGACTTGGTTTGTATGAAAATGTTGATCTGGGTACTTGGGTACTTAGTTTTGACGGTAAGTTTAGTTCTTAATAATACGAATAATACTTACTCAATTATGATTTAGCATAACTGTTTAATTGTTAGTCTGACGTCAAGATAGACTCATAAAACAAGGAAAATGATTTCAAAATAATCTTTTTTTTTTTTTTATCAAATACAAAACAAAATTTATATCTAAGTAGGTATAACAATATCCAAATGGGTATGTTAGGCTATCGAATCACGCGCCACATGACCGACAACAGGTTATTGTACCTCGCGGATATCAAAGCTTCCCCGACGCGGACGCATTACGCTATCGTCGAATCATGCCTGTTGCTACCTACGTAAGCTCGACGTGTTTATCTCAAGTCATGTGATGCGCATGACATCCTGTTACTCAACGAACGCCCACCACATACCTGTTTAAAATATATACTACATACCGAGATAGGTCATTGATGTTTTAAAAAAAACGTCTCACATCACGTGGATATAATATCCTAACTCCGTGAGATATTCTGCGAACTTGAAATATTTTGAGGAAGGATTTTAATTGTTTTTGTGCTCTATAAGTGGTGATTAATACTGAATCCTGGAAAGACCGAAATAAATAAAAGATAAAATTGTATGCACACTATTATTTCCTTTCCAATGAATTAAAATTGATAAGGAAACAATATTCGCAAACATTTCAACCAAAATCCTCTTTTTTGATAGACGTTTTGGCAATGTTTTCAAGGTAAAGGTGAACTACAAAAATACAGAAAAAAAAATTATCTGTAGACACCCGTAAAAGTCCTTCGCATTAAGAAAGTGGTGACATAATTTTGAAATGTGATTACGTTGATATTTATAAGATGCACGTGACGATCGACATCTACATAAGAACACCGGTTACTACTTACTACATGAACAAAAGGGAAGACGTTCTTGTTTTCTTTGTCTGAATGTCTGTAAAACAGTTTACTTTTTTTCAGGTGGATACTACACTTACTCATTTTTCACCTTTCCATCTAGTTTTATCCTCGTTGAATTTGCATGGTAAATCAAGTAGGGTCGACTGGAAAACAGTGAAAACTGATTTTCTTTTTCTATTGCATTTTTCCACCCATGCTTTCCTTGTTTTTTTTTTCTTGTCTTTTCTTCTTTGATCTGATCATTTTTCCGGGACCAACATGGCCAGAGATCGAACAAAATAGAGAGGTTTAGAAGGAAAAGCGGAGGCCTTTGCCTAATAATGTTATATAAAAGTTATATAGAAGTTATATAAAACAAAAAAAAAACTTTGCCTTCAAACTGTTTTTCATTCGTGTTGTGGCTTCTTTAGATCCTACATACTTACCTAAATATTGAAGTATCTACCTACTTTCCAGTTTTGTGAAATTGTCATTCGTCTCGAATAGTCGCTAAAATTCTTGGCTAAGTTACATTTAAGGCTCCGTGCGCCAAAAAAAAAACATATTTGGTCAATTTCTTATCTAATTGTGAGAAGGCTTTAAATAATTGAAACATTATGTCTGTGTGACCATAAAAGTACAGTTTTCGTGACGCCTGGCGCCTGTTTAATAGTTTCATCACTTTTGCGCTCTCGAAAATATAGTTTATTTCACCTTTGATTTACTTGATGAAGATATTTAAAATCAACATTTTATTTCAAGGATAGCTGAAGACAAATGTGTGATTTTTAAATTTCTTGAAATGGGTTGCTAAATAATAGGAAAAATACATTACTGACTACATTATTTTTCAATAAATAGGATTTTTCAACATTATTATTCTGCTGTAGTCTTTTTTTTTTTTTTTTGGGTGGGAAATCATCAAATAACTTCTCCCGCTCTGGGCGGAGCGGGAGGGTGTGTCAGACTCTTACTGACTAAAACCCACCCGTATTCCTTCTTGTTGCCTGTGTTGCGGGGGCCTCGGTGACCCATAAGTACCTTCCCGCGACCCCGGCAGGCATCGGCCCTAGTGGACCCCTACTATGTGCTGACGACATCTCTTTGAGGCGCGCGTGGAATACAACGCGCCGTCGACCCGGGCCTGGTCCTTACCGGACGGTGAGCTACCCATTGCTCACCGTCCGCAAGCCCGCGCCTACGGTGGCCGGAAATCCGCCCGGGATTCCCGACGCCCTGGGCGTCTCCTGCGGCGGCTAGGGGCGAGAGGGCGCGAAACTTGCCTTTCCCTCAACCGTCCCGCCTCCTCCTTCGCGAGCATTACTGCTTCGCAAAAGGAGGTGACGGCTGCCCATGCCCTCTCGCTCCGTACCATGGCCTGAACCAGGGCCGGACGCGAGAGGTCTCTGCCGCCGATCGCCTCCAAGAGGACACGGCGGTGTTCTGCCCAAGCCGGGCAGATCTCCACCGTATGCTCCACCGTGTCCTCCGGGCGATCCACACAGTGGTGACACCCGGACGTTACCTCCCGCCTTATCCGACACAGGAACCTCCCGAAGCTGCCGTGTCCGGTGAGGACCTGCGTCAGGCGGAAGGTGAGGACGCCGTGGCGCCTCTCCAGCCACTCCTCAAAGAGGGGACTTATCGCCGCAATCGTGGCGTGCCCAGCACTGGGTTGCGACAACCGTACTTTCCATGACGCCATGAGATCCCGCCGGAGCTCCGTCCGCTGTACCGCGATTTCTCGCGGCAGCGGACTTACGCCCCGGCGTTTCGCCTCCTCGCGCCACTCCCATACGTGCGCGAGGGCTTTTGCCTCCAGATCCCATGGCGGCAATCCGGCAAGGAGGCTCGCTGCCTCACAGGAGACCGTGCGGTATCCTCGGACCATCCGGATGGCCATGACCCTTTGGGCCGCGCTCAACCGGCGGGCTGGCCGCAGCGCCAGAGAGCGCGCCCATACAGGAGCCCCGTAGAGGGCCATGGACCGCACGACCCCCGCGTAGAGCCTCCGGCAGGAGGCGTTTGGACCCCCTAGATTGGGCAGGAGCCGCTTCAATGCAGCGCCCGCCCGCTCCAGTTTGGGAGCCAAACGTCGGAAATGCTCCACGAAGTTCCACCGGCTGTCGAGGACGAGTCCCAGGTCATCGTCGACTCGACGCCGATAGAAACCCCTCCTACCGTTATTTGGGACCCCAACGGTGGCGTGTTCCGAGGACCATGAAAACACATGGCCTCGGACTTGTGCAGGGCCACCTCGAGTCCCAATTGCCGGATCCTTTCGACGATTGTCGCAACCCCACGTGCCGCTAATTCGGCCGCCGCCTGGTGCGACCTCCCCTGCGCCAGGACCAACGTGTCGTCAGCGTAGCACACTACGCTGACGCCGCTAGGGAGGTCGGCGCGCAGCACCCAGTCGTATCCGATGTCCCACAGATGCGGCCCCAGGACCGATCCCTGTGGGACACCGCACGACATCTCTTGCCGGTTCCACACTCCCTGGTGACCGGGGTAGATGACGGCCCTGTCCGTCAAATAGGCCTCGACCACACGACAGAGGTAGGTCGGCATCCGGTGATACCGGAGTGCCTCCCTGATGCAACTCCAGGGCAGGGTATTGAAGGCATTGGCGATGTCTAGAGACACCGCCAAGACGACCCCACCCTGGGCAACAGCATTCCCCGTCGTCAGGGCTCGCACACGCATGATGGCGTCCACCGTAGAGCGCCCTCTGCGGAAACCAAACTGGCTCTCCGCCAAATCCGGCCCCACCCGCACCAGCTGGCCGACGAGGCGGTCTGCAATGACTCTTTCAAAGAGCTTGCCCACCTCGTCGAGCAGCACGATGGGCCGATAAGCGGACGGAGAGTCCGCAGGGCGCCCTGCCTTCTTTATGAGGACCAGTTTCCCCGTCTTCCAGCGAAGCGGGAACTGGCCCCTCTCCATGCATGCGCTTAGGAGCCCCCTAAGTCGAGGCCCGAGAGCCTCCAAGGCCAGGACCCAGGCCTTCCCAGGTAAGCCGTCGGGTCCTGGGGCGGTATTTTTGGCATTAAGCCTGCGTACCGCCGCTCTCATTTCTCCCTCGGTCACCTCCGGAGCATCGTCGTCATCGTCGGCGGTGTGGTCCGCATCAGGCACCGCAGTAGGCGGAGCCATAGGTGGGGAGGAGTGTTCCCCTCGCGAAGGGAACAGAGCGCTCACCACGTCCTCCACAAGCTGGGGCCGGAGACTCTGCGTTAGCGGGGGAGCCCATGGGCGGAGTTTATCCCGCACCACCTTGTACGGGCGTCCCCACGGGTCCCTGTCCAGAGTCCCCAGCGACTCCTCGCGGGCCAAACCCCTGGCCCGCAGGATCTCCGCTTGGAGGGTGGTCTTCGCCGCTCTGTACCCCTCGTACAGCTCCGCCTGAATGGCTTCCGTATCCGGAGGTTTGATACGGAGCCTGCGGTGCCTGGTGTACCGGCGTCGCGCAGCCACGCACGCAGTGCGCAGAGCCGTCAGCTCCTGCGACCACCAGTACACCTGGCGCGAGGCACGTCCAGGCTGGACCCGGGGCATTGCCACGTCACATATGTCGGACATGGCCTCCCGGAACCACTCCGCCTCGTCGTTGATGTCGGCAGGCCTGTCCGGTGGTGACACCCAGGCCTGCACGATCGAGGCTTCCAGGAGGAGCTCCCGGTCCATCTGCTTCAGCGCCCACCGCGGACCACTCGGGGCCCGTCGGACCGGCGCGTCTGAGGTCTGGGCGGAGACGTCGAACCGGATATACCGGTGATCGGAATAGGTCTCCACCCCCTCCATGACGCGCCAGTCAACTACACGCGGCGACAGAGCGGGGCTGGCGAACGAGATGTCCACCACTGATTCACCCCGCATCCGCACACACGTGGGGACAGAACCCCGGTTTAGGACGACCAGGCCTGTCTCCAGAGCCCAGTCCTCCACCATCCTGCCCCGTGTGTCCGTTAACCGGGAACCCCAAGCCAAATTCTTGGCATTGAAGTCCCCGAGGACGAACACGGGGAGGGAACCAAACCCGACGACGACGTTTCTCAACTCCGCAAGGGAGTTGTGTAACTCGGCAAGAGTTCGGTTCGGAGAGAGGTAGACCCCTACCACGACAATCTCCCCGAACCGTGCCGCTACGCAGCCCCGTCCTCTCTTGACGGCCTCGAGGGACGGGGTACCGGCGGCGGCCGACGAAATTAGGGTCGCTCTGCTGTAGTCTGTATGGAAGTTTTAAAAATGCTCCAGCCACGTGCAAGTAAACCATATTTTATAATGATGTTGATGATATTTATTCATGTTCAAAATTAAAAGTATTTTCTAATAAAATGATGATCAAACATCAGTCTTAATTTTTTGGAAAATTTGTTGCGGATATTAGTGATTTTCCATGATTAATTTTATTTTACTTTTCAGCCACATGCAAAAGAAAGAACTCGACTTTTCAAATCACAAATAGTTTTGTTTAAATTCTTTTTCTCTTTCTCATGAACAAAGTTGATCAAAATCAGTTGATGCATAGCCCCTTAACGTAACAAAAACGAGTACAGAATTTTAAGGAACCAAGAGGCGCCTCATATCCTTACGGCTGTCAAGTGTATATACATAGTATTTACATATTATGAAACATAGATAAAATCTGTTGAAATATAATAATTCCTCTTTAGCAGTGCCATCCGTTAACGTTGTGAAAGATATTCAACTGCGTATTTTACGACATCTCAATAATTGTATGTAACCTACGGATTTTTCATTTTCCTTGATGTGCCTATCCGGGTAGGTCCTTAACTGCATTAATTTATAATAGTAAACATACTATAATAAATAACCTTTTTTATATACAAGTGGTTTGTAAACCTGAGAAAAAATAACAAATTTTCCAAACAAGGTGTAGGCACATTAAGATGTAAAATTTATTTATGGTAATAAAAATTTCCATATGCAAAATAAAGGCGAGTATTTCGTAAATAAACCCTTATTTTATATTCATCGCCGATTAAATTATCCATCAGATTCTCAAAATGTTATTTTGGACATTGCGCGAGCGCATACCAGCACGTTAATTGCATTGTGTAATCGCTTTTATAATGTCAATAAAAACATGTTAGAAATACAAAATAACTGGTAACGCAAACATAATGCTGGTAGCCCAGTTTATGTTGTTTTCGCAACGTATTGTGTAGCTGCGACCCTCCGCCGTGTACCCCCCTCTCCTCCCGCACTTCGCTCCCCGGAGTCACATGAGCTCGCTCGCTCCTGATAGTGAGGTTGCAATGGCGGAAGAACGTCGACTTTCTCCCGCCAGTTGGACGCGCCTCGCGCTCCGCCCTGCAACTGTTGCATTGCATGAAGGGCAATCATGTGAACCTAATTACGTTGTTGTTTACATCTTTTTTTGGGGTCTTGTAATGAATTTGCTGATCCAGTCACATCTACACAACTATCTACCAGAATGCTGACTATAACCATACATTTTTAAAATACGTGTAAAACAATTCGTTTCGTTTTTTTTTTATTTAAACATACTTTAAAATATGGACGTAAACATTTTTTCCGAGGTATCTACAAGCTTTTTAGTCATCTATATTTAAATAAGGTTATAGAGCCAAATGTTCCGGCGAAATACGTCACCAACCTAAAATAGATTTAAGAATGATAAGCCAAATATTTTGCGATTCCCAATTAGGTGATTAAAAAGTTTTGCATAACGCCCGGCCAATCGTTTGCAGTCATGTGATCAAAACTTCTCAGAATTAAGTTGAGCAATCTGAGAAAATAGCAGGCTTAGCGAATTGCTACTTTATGGATAAAACTACTAGTTATACACAAAGACGGAATTGTTTCAAATTGTGCTCGAATTATTGAGTGCTATTGAATCAGACCAAAACATTCCGAATAGTCGTTCTAAACCAAAATGCAATTTTTAGGTATTTTTCACTTTTTAACCTTCAATGTATTTGTAACTAAAGCATTGACCTGAATACATATTTTCTCTTTAATTAAATATATTGACATGACCCTCACAGTAAAATGTTGACGACGACGATACATCCAATGTTTCATATAACGCAGACCTAGTCACTGTATACTTTAAACCAGTCTATGCCCAGTGAAGCCACGGGCTTACTTAGTCCTAGATCCCAAAGAAAGCATATTGGCAACCTGCAGAGTGATAAAGTAGTAACTTGAATTTTGCAAACGAATGAAGAAAAAACTTCAAAAAAATCTCCAAGACTCATTAAAATATCTATACTCATTATGATATTGAATCATATATTGCAAAATTTTAGGCAAAAAAACGTTGAAATACCGATATCTACAATAAATAAAAAAGACGGCATTGGAAAAACTGAAACAATTCCAAAATTAATTTTGAGGATAATATTTGATTAAAAGGTAGGTAAGTGAGGATACGTAGTGTTACATTGGTGCCGATTCTCTTGTACACCGAACTAAACTAAATTATCATTAGTTTAGTTCGGTGTACAAGAGAATTAAAAAAATAAATTATCATTAAAATATATTATTTTTGGTTAAGAGAATCCTAAAAGCTATTCTGCAAACAAGATACACTTAACTTAAAAACAATTTTGACACAACTTTAATCGAGTTTGACAATCGCTAAGTGGAGTTATATATATATATATCGCATAGACCAAAATTGGACGAAATAGTGGTGACATTATGCGTTCGGCACAGATTGTAATCAAAATAGTCGACTAAAAAACAGAATTTTACGAATAAAGTTGTCAAAACCATGATTTCTGTATCTGTCGTGACTTTGACAGACCAAAGTAAAAAATCCTTGGAAAATTCGAATTTGATTTTATTAATATAATAAGTTTATTCCAATGTGTTTGTGATGTTAGCAATGATAATAATAAGCTCCAATAAATTCTCAGAGCTCCATTAAATAGAATACAAGTGCCTCAAGCTGCCCATGTGAAATACCTTGGTTGATACCTCGACAGACGTCGGACTTACTTAAAAAAAATACATTTTCACAAAACGGAAGCAACTTGGACTGACACTAAGAAAGTTCTACTGGATAATTGGTCAAAAGTCACAATTACACCTGAAAAATAAAACCCTCTTATACAAAGCTATAATCAAGCCTATATAGACATGGCATTTAGATATGAGGAACAGCATCACACTCTAACATAGAGACCATACAGCAATTTCAGAACAAGCTTCTAAGAACAATCACCAACGCCCCATGGTTTGTACCAAGCGTGTGTGTTTGTATGAAGCTCTACACCATGATCTGAAAATACCGACAGTCAAAGAAGAAATAAAAAGCTTTATCAAGTCGTTTACAGAAAGAATTACTGGACCCAAATATCCTGGCAAACCATCTAATGGATAAAAAGGAGTACACATGCTAAAACACAAAATTCCAAAGGATTTCATCTGACAAACTTAGTTTGTTGCTTCAAAACTACTAGGATGTGTCATGGAACACACCAAGCAAGACATAAAAATTACTGAATGTCCTATTACATAGTGACAGATTATAAGAAAACGGAGACAAAAAAAAATGACTAAATAAATGTTAAAGCTTCAGCTTTAACATTTATTTGGTCAGTTTACATTAGTAATAGCCGATAATGGTGCCGATTCTGTTGTTCACCGAACTTAACTAAACTATCACTAAAATTTCTTATTTTTGGTTAAGAGAATCCTAAAAGCTATTCTGCAAATAAGTTTCACTAAAATTAAAAACAATTTTGACACAAATATATTCGAGTTTGACAATCGTAAGTTGAGTAAACCATAGGCCAAAATAGAGGTGACAAAATGCTTTCGGCACAGATTATATTCAAATTAGTCGAATTAAAAACAGAATAAATCCATGATTTTTGTATCTGTCGTGACTTCGACAGACAAAAGTTTAATATTTCATTGGAAAATTCAAATTTGATTTTAATAATAAAAAAAGTTTATTTCAATGTGTTTGCGATGGTAGCAATGAAAATAATAAGCTCCATTAAATATAATACAAGTGCCCCAAGCTGACCATGTGAAATACCTTGGTATAAACCTCGACAGACGTCGTCCTTGGAAAAAACACATTTTCACTAAGAAAGTTCTACTGGTCACAATTTGACCTGGAAAATAAAACAAAGCTATAATCGAGCCTTTATCCCTATGGCATTCAGCTATGGGGAACAGCATCACACTCTAACATAGAGAGCATACAGCGATTTCAGAACAAGCTTCTAAGAACAATCACAAACGCCCCATTGTTTGTACCAAATGAAGCTCTACACCATGATATAAAAATACCGAGAGTAAAGAGGAAATAAAAAGCTATCTCAAGTCGTGTAGAGAAATAATTACTCGGCACCCATATATCCATATGTATATGTAGGTACTAATGTCTATTTTATAATACTTGCTATTGCTTTTGCACCAAGGTTTCAGTGCCTTTTAATAACAAACTATACTTGTTTACAGGTACGAGTATGACTGCTGCTATGAAAGCCACACCAAGCACCAATACCATTCAACCTCGCAGACAGCGAGGGAGGAGAGTATTCTATGTGAAAAGGATGAGGAATGAGGGTGGCATGAGAAAAGATTGGCACCTATGTCTTTGGAGAAAGAATATTGGAAATAAAAACTTAATCAATTTATAACAAAAATGTAGCTTTATTATTTATAAAAATATATTGTTTTCTAGAAAAATGTCTCTTGTTATTTGTGTGCAACTACCACAACATGGCTTTTCTTTAGTTCTACTGTTCTGTTGAGCTGGCGTCATAATATGGGTACATGGGATTACATTGGTTAATCACTATCTCCGATGAACTTGCACACAAACTCATTCCATTCAAACCTTCTGAGCACCTACTGAGCCTCCTCTGGATTGAGCTTTCTCTATAAAAATAAAATTTCTCTATAAAAAAAAACGGTTTATCGTTCAGTAAAAAGTCTCCGGTATTCTCGTCGCCGTAGGAAAGCCCTATCAAGGACATCTTGAATTAGTCTGTCCCAATCTAGGGAGTAAGTATAAAAATCTTTTTCAGCCATTTGGAATGGGTTGGAACGGTCTCGCAATGTTTCCAACTGATAGTTGAACTCTAATAATAACTGAACTTTCTTGATAGTTAAAAAAAATAGTTTCTTATTTCACAGAATCTGGAAATGGATTATTTATCCACTTGTTTTCCAAATTATAATTAAGTCATTAGATGTTCAGTACAAAAATAACTCTAAGTTTTCAGGAATTAATTTCGTATTGTGTTCTAATAACAATAATTTTGTTATTTCTTTGTCGCATGGACAACAGCTGCAATTACATACGCGTCCTTACTGATCTAAGATTTTCCAAACCCACAAGCATCCAAACTTTCAAGAAATATAAGAGATATGTGCTTTGTAAATTTTAGTTCATGGCAACTAATTTTATTCCACACCTTTTTAATCGCGATTAAAAATAATTTCATTTAGTTAAACAATCTAAATTTTTGGTGAAAAACGTCAAATTCAGAATAAAAAAAAATATTTTTTACTAAATTGAATAACTAAAATGACATTAGTGCTGTCAAACTATAAAATAGTTGGTTTGTGTCACTTTAGTCAACTTCAGAATGAGAAACGTCGTTTGACAGGAATAAACTAAGTTTTGGTGATTTCTAGTTTAGAGAATTTTGTGACACAGAATCGGCACCATTGTTGTGTACACAGAGTTTAATATTTTGTATCTGAACTTTTTTATTGCTATATGTTTTCCTTAAAATCGCTTATGCTCAGGTAGATCCAGAATGGTACCAGGCTAAAGCCAATAAGCATTGATTTTTGTATTATTTTGGGTTACGTATAGAAAAAAAGCTAACCGTTGTTTTTTTTTTCATCGTTTCATACCTCTTTTTTTTTTGGGTTAGAAATGATCTAATAACTTCTCCCGCTCTGGGCGGACCGAGAGGGCGTGTCAGACTCTTACTGACTAAAACCCACCCGTGTTCCTTCTGTTGCCTGTGTGTTGCCGCGACCCCGGCAGGTATCGACCCTAGCGGACCCCTTCAATTGTGCTGACATCTCTTTGAGGTGCACGTGGAACACAACGCGTTGTCGTCCCGGGCCTGGTCCTTATCGGATGACAAGCTACCCATAGCTAACCGTCCGCAAGCCTGTGCCTGCGGTGGCCGGGAAGCGGCTTGGGATTCCCGGTACGCCCAGGGCGTCTCCTACCGTGACTAGGGGCGTGAGGGCGCGAAATGTGTTTCTCCCTCACCGGTTCCGCCTACTCCTTCGCGAAAATTACTGCTTCGCAAAAGAAGGCTGCCCATGCCCTCTCGCTCCGTATCAGGCCTGGACCTGGGCCGGAAGCGAGAGATCACCGCCGCCGATCGCCTCCATGAGAACACGGTGCCCCGCCCAAGCCGGGCAGACCTCCACCGTATGCTTCACCGTGGCCTCCAGGTGATCCACAAAATGGTGACACACGGGCGTTTCCTCCCGCCTTATCCTTAACAGGAAGCTCCCGAAGCAGCCGTGTCCGGTGAGGATCAGCGACAGGTGGAAGGTGAGGACGCCGTGGCGCCTCTCTAGCCACTCCTCAAAGCGGGGACTTATCGCCGCAATTGTGGGGTGCCCAGCACTGGGGTGCGACAATCGCACTCTCCATGTCGCCGTGAGATCCCGCCGGAGCTCTGTTCGCTGTGCCGTGATTTCTCGCGGCAGCGCCCCGTCGTTTCGCCTCCTCGCGCCACTCCCATATGTGCGCAAGACTGTGCGGTATCCCCAGACCAGCCGGATGGCCATGACCATTTGGGACGCATTCAACCGGCGGGCTGGCCGCCGCATCAAGGAACGCGCACACACCGGTGCCCCGTAAAGGGCTATGGACAGAAGGCGTTTGCACTCCCTAGATTGGGCAGGAGTCGCTTCAAGGCAGCCCCGGCCCACTCCAGTCTGAGAGCCAAACGTCGGAAATACTCCACGAATCATTTCATACCTCTGCGAATCTAATCTTAATTAACAAACATGTCATCATACCTCCAATTGAAGCTTTGTCACGACTACGCTATTTCTAGTTTTACGATGCAAATACGTAAAATATATATTCACGTTCATGTTTATAGCATAACTGTGCTGTCTAGTGCCAGGTTACCTCATTGTACAGCCAATCTTCTGTCAGGTCGTCGCACTATCACATCAGGAGGTCACAATTTAAATACACACATAATTATCGTCAAAAACAAACTTGTTTAGTGATGGATACATTCTTTGTCTGTTGCTGAGCACAGTAATTAATAACCTGAATGAATAATTGATAGGAAAGGAATATCAATTGTTTAGAAAGAGATATACATATTAATATTTTGTTATTAACAGACAGTCAACAAGCCCTTATATATTCTCCATCAAAGCTATAGCTGGAGAGTTACCTACTTTAGAACTTTCAGTCCAAGTCAGTTATTGTGCCTATATTATATATTATTGAGCCAGTAGCAGTATATTCATTGTAGGGCACAGTTCCTTAGACTACCTAGAATGACCTTAATGAACTTACTGTTCAATCTAAAGCTAAGCCTAGAATTTCCTTAATTTGCCTTTCATGTTAAAAGACCTGATATTACTTATTCATGGGCACAAAATAGCCTATTTCATATACTACCTGCATATACTTTCTGCCATAAGCTTATACAAAAAGAAGTTGCAGAATAGCCATGGAATTTTAATCGCCAAATGGATGGCAAGCCGATGTTTCAGGGTTCAGAGTGGACAGCATATAGATTAAAGCTTGGTCTAATATATTATTACCCTTTAGATCGCATCTTAGCTCGCTCTAGTATTATTTAACAACAACTGTAAGTGAGCAACTTTTATCGATGAAAACCACAATAAATAATTTCAGGATGTACATATTTCTCGCTCTACTTCACAAAGGATACATGACTAAACGAAATGTTAATTCACGGGCAAGATTCAATTTACATAGAATCACGGCAACTGCAGTGTCGGCCCAGCCTCAGTTACATAACACATTTTATTGCCGGCCGACCGGTTCGTGAATTAGAGGTGTCATAATGCGAATCACATGGTTTGCGGTCACAGAGTATTGAGAGAATAGAGTGATAACGTTCGTATTTTTCACATGCGTCAGATTGGTCGAAAAACTTCGACCGAGAGAACTGGAAGACAGAAATGTTAATCTGTCAGTGCATTGTGCATCCAGAAATTCCAAAAGTGACGTATAAATTGTCGCATTGTCGATTTCAGCTTTAGTGACTTTCTAATTTGCCTTGAGCGTACTTTTTATAGCCCATACACACACGTGAAATCGACAAGATTTTCCGGATACCATCGCTACGCCACAAGGCTTATTTCCGACTGTAAGCTTTCAAGGCGATACACATATTGTATGCTTTTGCAGATCTTCAATCAGCTTGTATGACTTTATCACTCCATTAGTAACTTCTTCGTGCTCGTAAGTTACTCGTAGAGTCGTGGCCTATTCTATCACCGAGAGATTCCATTCGAGATTCTACGTGTAATGTTTTATTAGAAAGGAGTCTTCTACAAAGTTAAGTCAATATGCAAATGCGTAATATGTACAAATAAACGCAAATATGTGTATAATAGGCATGTTAATTAATGATAGGTTTAGCTTTCCAAATTTCCCGCTGTGGAAAACGTTATGTTTTCTTACACTATTTATTAAAAATGAAGTGGTTAGTGATTTCCATTTTAAATCATTCAGAAAATCGATACATTTCATTCATAACATAAACACAACGCCTTTTTTTTTGGGTGGGAAATTTTCAAATAACTTCTCCCGCTCCGGGCGGAGCGGGAGGGTGTGTCAGACTCTTACTGACTAAAACCCACCCGTGTCCCTTCCGTTGCCTGTGTTTCTAGGGGCCTCGGTAAGCCTTTAGTACCTTCCCGCGACCCCGGCAGGAACATAACATCACGCCTTTAATCCATTCACCTCAACCTGCATTCGCCTACACACACAATACAATACATTTCATTCATGTAGTTTAATAAATTATTATCTACTAAACGTAACTAACTTTGTGTTCGAAGCCCTTTTGTTAGTACCTAGTTATGATTTCACTCATTTTCTCTACAATAGGGTCTTACACCCATTTTTGAAAAATTAAATTCTATAGTGCTAATATGCCCCAAAAATCACAAAATTTTATTCAATCGATAAGTGCCATAAAAATTCATTTAAATTTTACATTTTCAAATTTCGCGCGCAGTTTGACAAAAACGCTGGACGCAGGGGATGCCATGTTGCTCTGTGGTCATGACGTCACTTGGCTATGTAAACAAATGCGCTGATCTATTATCTAACTATCAGTTGACAGTTGACACGTTTTAGTTTACACAGCCGTATGACGTAATAACATGGCGGCTACTATTTCATGGTGTTTTTTTAACAGATTAGAAAAACTGAAAACGTTGAATTGAATTTTAAAATTTATTTTGTTATTTTATGAACTAACACTAACATTTTCCGACTCCTTTTTGCATAAACTATCTCAATAATATATTTATAGATTTTTTCTCGTATATAGTAAAATACCCTATTACATGAATATAATAAATTATAATGGTGAATACTGGAACTTGATTCCTCTCTCAAATTAATTGGCTCCTAAACGTCAGCACATTCATAAAATCATAAAATGTGTATTTATAATCCAATTAAGGATCTGAGCAGTGGTTGCCAGTGGTATTGGCCGTGCCTTACGAGTTGTAGGTCGTAGGTTCGAACCCAGGCAGGCGCTTTACTTTGTGTAAATTATTTCAACACCACTGCTCTCAAAACGGTGAAGAAAAACATCGTGAGGAAACCGGCATGCCCTAGAACCATAAAATTCGAAAATATGTGACATCTACCAACCCGCACTGGCTTCGCGTGGTGGATTACGGCCCATTTCCTCATACAGACAGGAGGCTTGTGTCCCAGGAGGGAGAACATTATAGGCTTATTATGTAATGTAATGTAAGAATGTTTATAAATACTTATCAAATTTGGTATATTAATGCCATATTTATTTAAGTATTTCGTGTACACATCACAGTTATTCTATGATTACCAAATATCAAAATATGTAAGTCGACAGAAAAAAGTAAATAAATACAAAAATAAAGAATCCAATCCAAAAAATTGTGAAATGTAGTTGTACTATAGGTAGTACACATCTGCTTAAATCTTTGGGGAAAACAGGCGTGATGATATATTACTGTAATACATAGTTTAAAATGGATGTACTCTGGTTTCCTCCGGTGCCTTCCCCATATGGAAAGATATGAGACGTCCATTCAAAAAAGATTATTTAAACTAATCTGTTATTCAGAAAAAATAAACTCTTTTCAATAAGGTACTCTGTTCTGTAGCGACATCGTTGACAAAGTGGTTTTCTAAACAAAAATAGTAAAAATTACGGTGCTATATGACAGAGCCAACGAGAGTCTACGCGAATCCGGTT
Organism: Atethmia centrago; assembly: GCA_905333075.3. Taxonomy (NCBI): domain Eukaryota; kingdom Metazoa; phylum Arthropoda; class Insecta; order Lepidoptera; family Noctuidae; genus Atethmia; species Atethmia centrago. The sequence continues at coordinate 19,799,977 of HG995373.1, read as the reverse complement.
CAATGAACTAAAAACAGCAAAAGAAAAATATATCTACGGCCTTAAACAACAGATGACCGGAATATAACCAATTAAAATATAAATTTACTGTAGACGCTTTACATTATATTTTATATACGTACATAAAGGGACATAATTATTGTCAAAATTCAAGATTTTTTTAGATTCATCATTGATTGCATGAAGACTCTTTAATGTAAATAGCTTCGAATATAAATATATGATAATATATTATTAATTTGGTGACTCTTAACCCGAGTTGGTTAACCAAATGAATTAGACACCACCATTCATTTTATGAAAAATAAAGTAAAAACTTTATTACGCTAGTTAGGTGAACGTTATAAATCATACCACACTACCTAATACGCTGTTCCACATAGTTGAACACCTGTCGTGAATGTCTTCAATGAAAAACATCTCAGATAACCTTTCAAGAATGCTTGGTTTTCCCGTGGGCTAACAAACTTTCATAATTCCAGGTAATTTTAGCATATTTTATCTTTAATCGAAGAATAAAAACAAAAAATTTCAAAGATTCGTTGATTACTCATTGATTGATCATTTATCTAGTAGAGTTCAATGAACCATTGTTGATACTTTGAAAATCAGCGTGATTTATTTGTGATCTCAGTCTCTTTACAATTAGTGATCGAAAAAATCTTTAGAAACAATTTAATACTTCAGCTAATATGATTGTCACAATTAGATAAATCGATTCCTAGATATGTTACGAAAAAGAAGGCAGGATATTCCAAAGGCATCTAAAGGTCTTCGTCACGTCCCTAACTCGACTTACGAGTACATAACTAGACAATACTGTTACAATTGAAAAAGTTTGAAGAATATGCCTTAGATACGGCCAGGCGACTCGTGACAGAATACCCGTGGTATAACTTACCTTCATCCATGCATAAACCGGGTGTCACCACTGTGTGGATCGCCCGGAGGACACGGTGGAGGTCTGCCCGGCTTGGGCAGAGCACCGCCGTGTCCTCGTGGAGGCGATCGGCGGCAGAGACCTCTCGCGTCCGGCCCTGGTTCAGGCCATGGTTCGGAGGGAGAGGGCATGGGCAGCCGTCACCTCCTTCTGCGAAGCAGTAATGCTCGCGAAGGAGGAGGCGGGACGGTTGAGGGAAAGGCAAGTTTCGCGCCCTCTCGCCCCTAGCCGCCGCAGGAGACGCCCAGGGCGTCGGGAATCCCGGGCGGATTTCCGGCCACCGTAGGCGCGGGCTTGCGGACGGTGAGCAATGGGTAGCTCACCGTCCGGTAAGGACCAGGCCCGGGTCGACGGCGCGTCGTATTCCACGCGCGCCTCAAAGAGATGTCGTCAGCACATAGTAGGGGTCCACTAGGGCCGATGCCTCCCGGGGTCGCGGGAAGGTACTTATGGGTCACCGAGGCCCCCGCAACACAGGCAACAAGAAGGAATACGGGTGGGTTTTAGTCAGTAAGAGTCTGACACACCCTCCCGCTCCGCCCAGAGCGGGAGAAGTTATTTGATGATTTCCCACCCTCAAAAAAAAAAAAAAAAAAAAACCGTGCATAAAGTGCTCGTTCACGGAGCCGTAGTAATTGATAAAGCATTAGTGTCTATTGGTGAACTTTCTGAAGAAGCCTGCGCTTAAACGCCTTGATATTTTTATTACTTGACCCTTCAACTACTAAAAATCAAGGCGTTTAGGCTCAACCACACAAGAAAAATGTCACGAGTCTCATCTAACACAGACCTTATAAGCAGACTTCTGCTGAACTCAGATCCTTTGATCACTTCCAGCAGGATATTGCCCCTAACAAAGAAATCTCTATTGTCTAGTAGCGTTATAAGTATATTAAATAGTACTACGTAGCATAGAATGCAAGATTTTATTTTACTTTGATTAGTTTTATTTTTTTATTTACCTATTTTGTTTTAATTCATAAATTTTTCTTGATATATACAACATTGTGCTAAACCATAGCAAGTGTAGTAACTCGTGTATAGATCAGAGGAACAGTCAGTATAGCAACAATGATGGTTGGCCCGCACGACGGTGTCTCACGCGCATCCTTGGTGCAGTTAACGATTGTCCCTTCTCCACCACAGGTTACTGACCCTGACTGCAGCTAACTAGACAATAACCTATATTTACTTATATTATTTTTAATGAGATGCATTAAGTAGTTAAAGTTTTATGCTTGGATATTTCCAAGACGTTAAAGCTATTACAGATTCCCGGTGACGGTGTCTATACGTTTATTTGTCAAAAACACCAAGAAAACATTAATTTTATATCATACTATACTCCTACGGAAATCCCAAGCCCTTCATACTTTTTTTGTAATCTTCGAAACTTTGGTGAACGTCATCATCTTCAAGGAAAGTCGAAGACAAAAAACCTAAATGTTTGCGTAAGATAACAAGTTGCTACATATTATCTTCTGCTCACATTTAGATCCTTGATCTCTTTTTCCCTAAGAGTGAAAGTATGGCCTTATGGCCAAACAATCAAAAGTTGCTCAAATAATTGATACTAATCTAAATCTCCAATCTTGAGTGGGCATTTAAAAATTTCACCTGAATGTTTTGCTGTTATTGTTATTTGTTTTAGTTGGAAAAAATAGTTCAATAAAACACCTAAATCTTTGGCTTTTTAAGTTGTTGGTTGGCTAAATGGTTCGCTTTCCTTAAGATGAATTATTTGGAATTACCTAGACACTATCTATCGTTTTAGTTTGATTTAAATCAGTCACGTGCGTGATCTTTATTCATTGAAATATGTAGACGTTTGCCTCGGAAGCTCCTTCGTACACGCGATGCGCACTTGGCCGCTTTTTGACAGAACTATTGACCAACACGATTGCTATGAAGATCAAGATCAATGAGAGCATCAACAACATGGCCAATGCTTGCGCAGGCGCGTATAAAACTGGAATGCTTCGTGTGCATCATCACGTAGCCAACTAGTCATTCATTGGGTGATTCACGTTTGAAGCAGTGGTCAATGTTACTGATGCAGTATAATCGTATTGTAGATAGTATAATCTATTTTTTACATAAAGAAAATCGTTAAACATCAAAAGTTCAAAAAATACCGTTCGTGTTTTGTGTCTATTAGTCATGCAAGCAGTTTTCAATCTTCTGCATTAAGTCTACTCAAATACTTATCATACCTCTGCCCCTGTTAAATACAATTCAATGGCAGACCTACTCAAATTATTTTTTTATTTGGTTTAAACTATAATGCCTAAAGTCCTAACAGAAGGCAGCGATTATGATTCTCATTATGATACCAGCAGGCTTAGCATGACGCTTTGTATTTCTTCGAAGAATAGACACAGCTCTTTCAAACTATACAAAGTGACATTTCGTTTCTCCATTTTTGACATCTCACCGTAGAAATCCTTCTACAATCTGTCGTCTTTCTTTTCTAACGATCTTTGTCTAGGTCCATTTTTACGTAAAAGGATTTCTACGGTGGGATGTCGAAAAAAGAAGAAACGAAATGTCACTTTGTATAGAAAGAACCGTGTCTATTCTTCTAAGAAATAGAAAGCGTCATGCTAAGCCTGCTGGTGCGGTTTTTGACCGTAGGACAAAATCGTCAATAACTTCTATCGACACATTTGTGAGACATCAAGGGACTTATCGCTGTTGTAGATGACAATCTATTGAATATGATTTATGTTGAAAAGGTTTAAATGTTATCTGACTCTGTTGATATTTATGGATAAGTCTGTTATATATATATACATATATATAAACAAAGATATACACAGAAAGAGTATTAACGACTCAAAATAGAAACGTCCATTTTGAATTTAACATTCTGTGAAGCAAGAAATTCTGCTGCATAGTCTGTTTATTTTATACCCACATTTTAAATGATTCTATAATGTCTTGATAAATCTGAAGAGCCTGAATTAATATTTGTTTTGAGTACCTCTTCTCACGAAAATCTGTTTTTTGTGGTGAGAACTATAACGCTTTTTCGTGATTCACAACTTAAAAGACTCCATAAACTACAAGTCAAATGTTGGTCTCATTAGCAAAATTAATCCTTCGTCTTACTAAATTACCCTGTTTAATTATGCTACACCTGATTGAAATCCTAAATATGCTACATCTCGTCAATTCGATGAATACTATTTCTGATACTTGAATTTAAATTACTACAAATAGTTTAATTAGGTAACCAGTATTAGGACACTAGGTGCGCCCCGCAGTTTCACCCGCATAAATCTCGATCCCGTGGGAATATCGGGATAAAAGTATCCTATGTCCTAACCCAGGTCATAATCTACCCATGTGCCAATTTTTTTTCATCTAAATCCGTTCAGCTATTTAAACGTGAAAGCGTTAAAAACAACCATACAAACAATCTTATCTTTCGTCCTCAGTTACTTAAAACATAGGCTATAATTTCACTATCTATTCCAAGCAGGGCCGGCCCAATAATTCGCTGACAGTTCAGTCTAGCAACATCAAAACAATGCGCTCTTTCAACATCTAACTACCAAGTTTTGAAACTCAAAACAATCGTCCGTATCAATCCCTAGTTCGAAAATGGGACCAATCACAACGCACCAGTTACATACACGAAGTAAATTATAGGGTCTAAGGGTCCCAATGAATACCAAGCGGTTTTGAAACATGTCTTATTATTTTACATCGTACATCGATAAATTACGTCAGCTATTCCAAGCTATTAAATAAAAGCATTTTGAAATAGTTTTGGTCTAAACAACTATTATTATAATGATCTAAACGCTGGGATTATTATCTATAATAACTTTATGTCATATATTTATATTATGTTCATAGTTTAATTGCTTATGAGGTAGTCTTAAATGGAAGTTGTTTGATATAAAACGCCTGTACATACAAACGTTAATACTGCCATAAGGTCGTATGCCATTAGGATCTTGAGTATTCATTTACACAATACATTTATTTATTTAAAAAGGTTTAAGTTAATAAAAATGCAATATAAATTGCATCGCGTCTTGATTTGTCGTAAACTTAGCTAATTAGAAAAACACATATTATGTTCGTCACCTCCAGTATCACGTGAGAATGATAAAAATAAACAATGGATATATTTCTCAACGGACTCTCGTCCTTGCCGACAGTGTCCACACAAATGACCTCTTCACGTTGAGGTAACTAATATAAACGTTGATAAAAAGAAAAATATTATTATTTGTACATAAATTTATCTAACACCCGCATCAAATTAGTGATACCTTAATGCACATTTATCTGCAATGACATTTCATTGATCCTTAAGGCGCGATTGGTCCAATTCGCGATTGGTCCAATATAAAGTAATTCCAAAATTAAACAAAATGTACATATTGTACTATATGTATTCATAATCATAATACAAATCATATCTTGTGTTACAAGCTCCTATAATAATTATTAGTTTGTGCTGTCATAAAAAACAACCAAAAAAAATGTACATTATAGTATGTGTAAAAAATAAATGCACTATAATCTACCACTTGATATTATGTTTATTATTATTTTATCAGATCTTTCATCAAATACACATTAAAAAAAAATGTTTTTTCTCTTACTTATCTCAATATAAGAGAAGAGGATATATCGGTGTGTGATGTGAAAATAAATGATAAGAGTGTAGAGCAAGTAAGTGAATTTCTATATTTAGGGAGTCTGTTTACAAGGGATGGAAAGATTAATGAAGATGTGGAAAGGAGAGTAAATGCGGGAAATAAAGTGAATGGTGCTATACATGCGATGGTGACCAACCACAATGAGGCTCGACTCATAATGGTGGTTCATAATGGTGTGCACCAGCACACCATACATCAGCACCCAACATTCACTTCTATCTTCTTTTCTTCTTATGTATAGAAGTGAATGTTGGGTGTGGCAAAAGAAAGCATGAAAGTAGAGTAAATGCTGTGGAAATGCGTTCCTTAAGCGGATTGTATTGCATATGTGGTGTGACTATAAATGATAGGCTGAAAAATGATGTGATAAGGCAACGGTGCGGTTTAAAGGAAGATGTAGTGACAAAAATTGAAAAGATTATGCTTAGATGGTTTGGTCATGTTGAGAGGATGAATAAAAGGTGAGTAACAAAAGGTATTTACAAGGCAGATGTGCGTGGAAATGCTGGGAGGGGACGTCACAGAAAGACATATAGTGACCTCATTGGTGATGAGATGTATGAACGTAAACGAAGCAAAAGGAATATGTAAGGAGCGTAGCAGGTGATGTTCTATAGTTTGTGCCTACCCCCATGGGAAGAAGGCGTGAGTTTATGTATGTATGTATGTATCTCAATAAGATAAGGGAGAAAGAACTATGATTAAAGGTATGATAATATAACGGCCCTAAAGATGTCAAAATACGTCATAAACAAAAAAGACCATGCTTTTTCATGTAATTTTTTTACAAGTTTTCTATAATGATAATCTTAAATACACACATCGAAAAAGTCTAAGCAACATATACGGTTTTGAACTTTTGAACAATGTTTACTATTGTAATATATTTATATTTCTTTTATAAATAATACCTAATTATTTATTGATGCATTAGTGACTAAAGCAACAAAATCCTTCATTCAATTGTTCATTTAATTACAATAATTAACAATATGTGTACCGTAACGTAGTATAAAATAAAATAAACTTTTCATGTTTTACTTAAACTTAAATAACGGCATTTTTTTATAATATCATTTATTTACATAACCAAATTACAAGATGATTATTAACATTAACTAAATTAAATTAAAACTAAGTTAGGCTTAAAAAAGGCCCTCGGGGCATTGTACCGAGGATGCTGGCGGCATTTCCTCGCTGAATTGCAATGCTGATGCGTTGCGCGAGAAAGCCGCCAGCTTTTCGGTCACCAGTTACATCAACTAGACGTTTCGCGATTTCCGCAAATAACTTATGCGCACTGGGACCCCACGGACCGAGGGTCTCGACGCCAAAGGGCACAAAGTTGTACTCTCTGCCAAGGCCTCCATATTTAATAACATTTTATTATTTGGTAATTCAATACAATTTGGGGGCTTGTGGCTAAGTAATAACAGCCGCATGGGTCAATCGATCAGGATAAGCTACGCTTGCCGCGGTTGGTCCGTGGATGGGTGACCATCTTTACATACCAAGACCCCTTTGTGCCTCGGAAAGCACGTTAAGCCGTTGGTCCCGGCTGTCATTTGTAGATATTTGACAGTCGTTACGGGTCGTCAGAAGCCCGAAAGTCTGACAACCAGTCTTACCAAAGGGTATCGTGTTGCCCAGTAACTGGGTTGTGGAGGTCAGATAGGCAGTCGCTCCATGTAAAATACTGGTATTCAGCTGCATCCGGTTAGGCTGGAAGCCGACCCCAACATAGTTGGGAAAAGGCTAGGCAGATGATGGTAATTCAATACAAAGTGTGACCGCCTCTGTTGCTTAAAACTTGTCGGCAACGATTTTTCATTGAATTTATAAGATCCTGCGGCAATCACTCCCAATGGAATTTTAATAAGTCTTCCAATTGTTGTGTTGTCGACACTCCGTCCAGATTCTCTAGATCATGTCTCTGGAGTATGTCCCATGCGTGCTCGATTGGATTGAAGTCTGGCCATTGTGCAGGCCACGGCTATACCCGGATGATTCCCATTTCCAAGTACTCTCTGGTCCTCTGAGCTGTGTGCGAACGCGCATTGTCATGCATCAGCGTGAAATCTGAGCCAAGGCTTTGTGCAAATGGGTGAACATAAGGCCCGAGGACATTTTCAACGTAACTTTCAGCGTTCATATTGCCATCTACATAAACGAGCTCAGTTCGTCTGTTCTTCATAATACCCGCCCATAACATCACTGCCACTGTAAGGGTACACTTCCTGGACGCATCTCAGCCGTTCAGCATTTCCGGGACAAAGATTACACTCTTACCCTTCTCGTATCTGGGCTTAATCCAAACCGGCACTCATCGCAAAATAAAATTTTATCCCGGGCGGTTAACTTCGTGTGACGTCTTGCAGTCAGTTGTATGTATCGTTCCTGTCGAGCAGTTGTACTCGTTCCACGTCCTGGGTGCTGCTCAGCAGGATCCCCATATTAACGTGACGCTGCCAAAGACGACAAAATCACGCTCCTATTGACACCAAAATGCCGAGATACCAGGGCTTGAGGTCTTCCCACTTGTAGCATTCCTACAGCTCTCTCTGCATTTCATAGCAGGCACATGGCGTCGCTCCATGACATAAAAAATTACTCACCACTCAATTTTTTCAAAAACTCGAAGCTCAAAATGATAAAAGTGCGATAAATACCAAATTTATCAAGCAACGAAAACAACATGAAATCGGGAAACTTTAAAAACTTGAAAATTGATTTTAATGAAACAAAACACAATCGAAAAGTTTATATTTTTTAAATCAGCCAGTATGTTTCTGAAAACAAATAGATTGTATACCAATCTAGTTTTTTAAGAAAAAAATAATGTATCAATTAATAAAAAACAAATTATTTAAAAACAAAAAACCCGACTGCAAAAACACAACTGAAAAGAGAAAAAATAGATTATTCAAAAACAAATTATTTAAAAAAACTGAAATCTGAAAAGAGAAAAACAAGCATTATAATCTATAGAATTTTGGTATCGCAGGCGGGGACAAACAAAAGTTACACCATATTTCAGGTTATTGGTTTCTCCCCGCCTGCGATACCAAAATTCTATAGATTATTCATAAGCTTTGATTTGATATCAATATTGTTATAATTCATTTTAAAAAAAAACCTTCCCCTCCCTTTTTTTTATTTGCAGATGCAATATATAAATATTATATAGCCTATGTCACTCCCACAATGAAGACAAATCTAACGACACCTCTTATGTTAAAATCTATCAAGCCGTTTAGGTTACAGAGCGTGCCAAAGAATTAGACATACATACATACATACATACATACATACATACATACATACATACATACTCTCGAAAAACATTACCCTCCTTCTGGGGCAGTCGGGTAAAAACATGCATATGTTTCTGTAAATGATGCGCGTTGCTTAGACTTTTTTGATGAGTGTTCCATTTTATGAAAAAAATGTTTAAAGGCTCCTACATACTGGCGCGACTTGTCGCGCGACGCGGTGCGACACAAAGGCACCACTTGTAGCGCTACACGCGGTGTCTTTGTGTCGCGGCGCGTCGCGCGACAAGTCGCGCCAGTATGTAGAAGCCTTTACTGGTATTGTTCCATTTTCTATTTTTTTTCAGTAGTTATTTTTTCATATGTTTTTTATCAAATGGAATGTCACGACTTCTCCTTTTGTTATTTATATTTTTCAATGTACTTTACGTTATTTTAGTATCATAAGATTGGCTTTCTCTTCGCAGTTTGTAAAGAAATAAAAACAAATTGGGTTTTTGGGAATGCGCCGATACAGCCGAGAATGTCAGCCTTCTAAAGCATTAGTTTTTCTATGGCGCTGATGAGCGCAGCTTAATATGGTTGGTGCGAGTCTTGTGTACCAAAATACTTGCGAAACTTGATCACTTTTTCGCTGTCTGGAGACGTTTCTTATACATATCTCCAAGCTTCTGGAATGCGACTAGTTGAGAACAGTGGAATCACCGATGCCATCCTAGTTATATTTCGACCCTCTCTACTTGTATTAAATTGAACCTTTTTTAAACCTCCATATGGCGTCATTAAAATTATGGTAGCATCCATTTATTTTTGCCTGAGGGAAGACAGCAGAAGCGGCGTTCATTTGCGCCTTCTCATAATCGCATTTAAAAGATTTGATGTTAATACCCAATTGTTCCTTTAATAATGCGAAAACACGAAGGTACGTGTTTTCGCATTATTAAAGTAAGTAAGGAAGTTTGTTCTGTTTTATTGGGTGACAGCGTATAAAAAACAGATATAATGTTTCTCTTCGTTTTAGTCGAGTTTAAATCTAAATATAGCACGTAAAGCTGGTAAAACGGCTTTTGAACTGTTTTGAAAGTACCATCCGCAAAATAACATTCATGATTCTTAGCAATTTTGCATGATTCTTAGCAAATCTTGTCCCGAATACAAAAAAAAATAAATACAGAGCTCAAATGATGCCACAATCTCAAAGCCATACATACAATACATGACAGATTTGCTGTGATAAACACCTTATACTACCTACCCTCAATCCCGGTGATATTCCTATGCATTTTGTTTTTACAACCTATAATGCAATAATCATGTATTCAATTAAATATTTGAAATTAGATTACATTCAAATATACATACACATATTTTTAACATGTTGGTTTTTTGTACCTACTAATATAAATTTAATAAACTTTATTACAATATTATTATTGATAGAATCTTTAATTACGTATATATACATATATATTGATGCAGCCGATGAACTTACCAGAAGGGGGTCGAGCATGGCACCAGTGGGACCTGAACCCATCGTGCCACTTCTCTTCGGGTACCTAAGCACTCTGGTAAGGAAACGCACCAGAGATAAACATCTCAAACTATGGTCGGACCAAGGTGAGTGCAGGCAGGCCAAGGAAGCTCTCCCTACAATTGATGGTCGCCTCACGAAACGGGTTCTCCGACTAACTAAACTACAGCTGCGCACTGTTACAGCAGCTATAACAGGCCACGGGTCATTTAACAAACACCTTTTTATCATAGGAGTCACAGACAGTCCGCTGTGCAGGGCCTGCATGAAGGACGACGAGACAGCAGCTCATGTGCTACTAAACTGCCCGGTCGTCGCCACATACAGGGCAAAGTACTTCGGTAACCCAGGTACCCTCTGTGAGATGGTCAGTAACACCAAGGCGTTGCTGGCCTTCCTTGAGGAGCTGGGGTGGATCGAATAATCGATTTCCCACCCGTACGCAAAATACGCGCATTGACGTGGAGTTGCGGACACCGGCCCGTTTTACCTATTACCTATTACCTACATATAATATATTGTATAATTTCAAAAACATTGTCCATTTTGGACCAACCGCGAATTGGCCAACTGCAAATTGGATTTTTTTTTTTTTAAATTGAACAAATCGCGCCTACAGGCCACATTTCCTACAATAATATGCATAATCAATGATATGCATATTATTGTAGGAAATGTGATCCTCGTTTGAATGAAAATACTTAAAGAATAATTTATAGTGATAACATTAAACTAGGGATCTTAGTTGGGTCTGTAGCATTAGAAATTCAGTTGGTAAGGTTATCAAAACACAAAAGTACATCAAGAAATATTAAACATTTATTTAATTAAAGAAACATTTTTTTATTTAATTCGTGGATCTTTGACAGTCGTTACGGGTCGTCAGAAGCCTAAAAGTCTGACAACCAGTCTTACCAAGGGGTCTGCCCGGCTTGGGCAGAGCACCGCCGTGTCCTCGTGGAGGCGATCGGCGGCAGAGATCTCTCGCGTCCGCCCCTGGTTCAGGCCATGGTACGGAGCGAGATGGGCAGCCGTCACCTCCTTCTGCGAAGCAGTAATGCTCGCGAAGGAGGAGGCGGGACGGTTGAGGGAAAGGCAAATTTCGCGCCCTCTCGCCCCTAGCCGCTGCAGGAGACGCCTTGGGCGTCGGGAATCCCGGGCGGATTTCCGGCCACCGTAGGTGCGGGCTTGCGGACGGTGAGCAATGGGTAGCTCACCGTCCGGCAAGGACCAGGCCCGGGTCGACGGCGCGTTGTATTCCACGCACGCCTCAAAGAGATGTCGTCAGCACAAATGTAGGGGTCCACTAGGGCCGATGCCCGCCGGGGTCGCGAGAAGGTACTAAAGGGTTACCGAGGTCCCTGGCAACACCGGCAACAGAAGGAATACAGGTGGGTTTTAGTCAGTAAGAGCCTGACACACCCTCCCGCTCCGCCCCGAGCGGGAGAAGTTATTTAAAAGTCTTACCAAGGGGTATCGTGTTACCCAGTAACTGGGTTGTGGAGGTCAGATAGGCAGTCGCTCCATGTAAAATACTGTTATTCAGCTGCATCCGGTTAGACTGGAAGCCGACCCCAACGTAGTTGGGAAAAGGGTAGGCAGATGATGATGATGTTGTCAAAAGTGATAAAGGCAGTCGACTATACCTACAATACACTGCGTTAAGAAAATATTGTTGTCATTTCCAGATTTTCATCTAATTTAGCTAATATGTAGATAAGTACCTAATCAAAAGACCGCGTTACACATAAAATCAAAGACAAACATCGATAAAAAAACCAAACGCTTATCTAGCAACGCAGTAATACTCAATTACTATCCTGAGATATAAATAAATATTATGTACCACTATGTTTAGAAAAACAAAGCTGAAAGTTTAGCACTTTGTCTAACGAGTGGACATGAAAGCTTGTCGAATCGTACCAGTATGCCCATACATATGTGCCGAGTTCGTCCATACACGTTTTGGAACGTTTTGTACGTCACCCCACGTGGTATGAAAGTGAAATTTTCGGTTAATATTGTCTTAAACCAAATACATAATGCCGACGGAATTACGCGTACATTGTTTACGATGATTCTTTGTTATTTTGAATGACCATTTTTGCGAAATACAAACTGGGCTTATCTGAAAGTGGAAGAATGCGGTTCTGTATCGACTTCTTCATGTTTATGAAAGTCTTGATATTATTAAGTGACATTATTGCACAAATGTCAAAGTTTAACATGTTAAATATCAACATTATTATTAAATTAATGTTAATGGTTAAATTATTTATTTATAAATACTTGTTTCTTGTTTGTTTCGAAGATAAATTATGATCAAAAGCGAAAAATAATAATTATGAAAACACGTTTTTCATTCTGCTAAGTACCTGCCGCATATAATATTATGCACTATAAGTAATAATAATAGGATAAAGTATATTTTCAATAAACCTACTGCAGTCTATTCCTAAAATGTGGGTATCCACATAGGTAGACATACCTACCTATCCATAATTTGAATGCTACTACGAAAAGTTATTTCATAATTGGAAATCTTGATTACTCATCAGATAACATCATCTCAAAGAAAAAGAGAGAAATCTTAAGTACGCACAGTTCTTAAAAATCGAAAAATGGTGCATACAAAGAAGACTAATTTCGAAAATATAATTTGGTTTTTCAGAACATTGAACGACCTCAAATACCTGTCGAAGACGAACCTAAGTTGATTAGTTATTCGTTTAGGAAGAGAATTAACGTCACCTTGTGATTGTTATACGAATTCGTACCTATGAACAAATGAGCACGTTGGTACTTTTGAACTAGAGAAGCTCAAAAAAGATGATTGCTGTTTTCCCTTAATACACTTAATATTCTCCGTGCAGTTTCCTATAGGAAACTACATATAGCTATAGCTGATGTCTTCCTACCAGTCACAGCCGAGTCAAACTGCCTTCCTGCTTCTCCAAAGTAGGAAAGAATGAAGGCGTGACTTAGATGATACTCGAATTAAGTGCGTAGGCGATGGGCAAATTCGATTGTTTGCATTGTCTGTGCTTGGATAAGCTCGTGATGTCATCGGACGGGTTTGGAAGCTCAAGCCACTTTCACTCAGCGATCACATGGAGTGGACACTTAACAATTGTGTAACAAGCCCCATCTTATGTCAGAAAACGTTTACAGGAGTGTTCTGTACTAAGCTTTCATTGAATTGATGAGCTTTTTTCTATTTGTGTTTTGTTGAAAATACTATAGCTTTAATGTCGACAATTTCTGTTGCTTTTATATCGACAGCAATCCTTCTTTCTTTTGTATTTTAAGATAAACTAATACTTAAGAAATGCACCTCATGAAATAGTTGGGAAATGGGCTAAGAAAGATCACCTGCATGGAAAAAGCTTCGGCATTTCGTATGGACAGCTTTTCTTTGTTTAGTCAATTGCAAAAGAACATTTTCAAGCTTCCTAGTAACACCATGGGTTGAAGGTTGTTTACCTAAATTGTGTTGTTGCGTTATTTATTAATTAAATTATTGCATAAAACCTTGAACAGAATATGATACGTTATTTCAAACCTCCCACAATACTACCAACATTAGCTACGCTATACGCACCCGCACCGCTTGAACCCAAAAAGCCGGTTGTCCACCAAGAGTTAAGCTAAATTAGCTTGAGATTTCGGTATAAGTATACATTTTAAGCCCTTGCTCCTAAAATGCCCACACAGCTATGTAAGCTAAGCTAAAGCTTACTGCACTGGCCCGCAAAATTAAGTACTACACTTTTAATTTTTTTTGTAAACTGTAAAAGTTAGAGATTTAAAATAAAAAACGTTTTAAAGCTATTTTTATCAGCTTTCTTTGAAACTATAGTAAATTATACATTAGTAACATTTTCAAATCTAAAACAAGATAAAACAATAAAAATGGCAATTTTTAGCTTACTGACATAAAACTCAATTAACATTTACAAGTATGTTTTACATGTCATTTATTTTTTTAAGAACTGGTATTTCCTCCTCGGGAGGATTTCCTCTCTATGCTTACAGCTTCGAGTCGATTTGGCATACTGAACACGAGGTTTCGGAGCCGATGTTGGGGAATATTCTCCCATTCTTCTATCAGGGCCTGTTTTAGTGCCCTGAGGGTGGTTAGTGGTGGTCTGCGGCTTCTGACTAGCCTCCCTAGCTCATCCCAGGCGTGCTCAATCGGGTTGAGATCAAGACTTGATGGCCAAACCATGACGCTGATACCAACCTCCTGAATATACTTTTGCACGACCCGAGCCGTGTATGGCCGGGCATTATCATGCATCAGCATCGATCCATCACCCATATTTACTAAATACGGCTCTGCATATCATTGAGAATCTCCTGGGCATATCTTTCCCCAGTCAGAGTGCCATTTTCTATGGCCACTAACTCTGTGCAACCTTCTGAAGATATGTCAGCCCATACATGTACACTGCCTCCACCGTACTGGACTCTTTCTGAGAAGCAGGCTTGAAGGTATCGCTCACCAGGTCACCTCTAGTCACTTCGCCTTCCATCAGAAGTGTAAATTGAGAATCGAGACTCATCTGTAAACAAAATTCTTGACCATTCTTCTTGATCCCACTGTATGTGTTCACGGGCGTATCGCAGTCTCGCTACTCGATGCGCTCGCTCGAGTTTGGGGCCACTCGCTGGTCTTCGGGGTTTCAGATTTGCTGCAGCCAGTCTTCTTCTCACTTTACTGTCACTAATGTAGTCTCTTCGGGTCTGAAGAAGCTGTTGCTGGACTGCAACTGCATTTAGGTGGTGATATCTCAACACAGTGGAAACAATATAACGGTCTTCTCGGGCACTAGTACACCTGGGTCTGCCATTACCAGGTCTCCTCAAATGTTTCCAGTCTCTTCGTACCTTCGCTTCACGTTCTGAACCGTTCGTAACGTCACACCCACCATTCTTGCAGTACAACGCAAACTGATGCCTAGTTCCAGAAAAGTCATGATCCTAGCACATTCTTCAGGTGAAAGAGGCATGATAAATAAGTTTATGTGCGTGTGCGTGTGCGTGTGTTTGTGTGTGTGTGTTTAAGCTTTTTTAACAAGACTCATCGATCAAGAAAAAAATTGAAAACAAAAATGGAAACAAAAAATGAATGGAAAATTGTATAGGTATCGAAAAGGATTATTTTTGATTTTAAAGCTTTTTTCAGCGGTTTCTTAAAATAAGGTTACCAACTATGAAGTTTTTATGTACAAATTTAAACTGTTTCTCGAATCCTTTTTGTTTCGAAAGTATATCTTGTGTACTTAAAAAGTTATTGCAATTTTAAAAGTGTGATACCTACTTAGTTTTGCAGGCCAGTGTATATTAGCTCTTGGCTTGCTTTCGGTCAATTTGCTTATAACCCATATTCCACTGCAGCGTGATTATACCAAAACATGCGTATCCTAAGCTTAACAAATCGGTTCTAAATTATGGGAGAAACATCAGACATTCACAAGTTCCGAACATAGTACTTACCGGACGCATTTTATTCAAGCTCGCTAAGACCACGTCTGGACTGGTGGGAAAAGCTATTAATAAAATCTATTACACTCATATCCACGTGGGTTTAAACAGCTATCATTATTCCCTGCTTGCTGGTGGAGGGGCGGCTTTACAATCACGTGCCTTGTTTAAACATTGCAATAGTGCAGATATTTACATAAACTGCTCTATTGCGAGGTTACCCACTCGTTGCAAGTAGGTTCAAACTCGGAATATTGCAGATATTTTAGAAATTCGTTCCTTATTAGTTTTCAGATTGATAAGAATTACTTCGATAACACATTATTTCCAAATAACCGTCATAAATTAGATAGGTTAAAATAATAATACGTTCATTTTATTAATACCAAAAACAAACAAATAATTACAAGTTCATTTGGAAAGAAAATAGGGACAATAGATTGAGAAGTTATATTCGGAAAATTTCATAATGTCACAATTTAAGGCTTTGTTTTCTTTTTTGAGATGGGAAATTATCAAATAATTTCTCCCGCTCTGGGCGGAGCGGACGGGTGTGTTAGACTCTTACTGACTAAAACCCACCCGTGTTCCTTCCGTTGCCTGTGTTGCCAGGGGCCTCGGTAACCCTTTCATACTTTCCTGTGACCCCGGCAGGCATTGGCCCTAGTGGACCCGCGCGCCTCAAAGAGATGTCAGCACATGACATCTCTTTGAAGCGCGCGTGGAACAAAACCGTATTTTGCCTTTCCCTCAACCGTCCCGCCTCCTCCTTCGCGAGCATTACTGACAATATCAGGTCTTGCCCGTCGTTCACAATAAATAATTTATTAATTCCTTGGTCTCGAATAGTCACCAAACTCAAATATTATTATTTTATAGGGAATATTCTCAAAGTCTCATAATCTCGAATGCATGCATGCACGAGTATGTAAGTACTTACGTTTATAATAAATGAATTTTCTTAACTACATACCCACATTCGCGAAAGTGAAAGTTGTGCGGTCACCACTTACAATCGAATAAATATTAACCCATGTATTACATAATAACTATAAATATAATATTACATGGTTTTATGTCATACATTCAAGTTTATGGACAGCATTTATTTCATACTTTAAAAACAACAACAAGTCGAATGGTACACTTATAAAATAGTTCTATAAAGATTATGAAGTCTGTGAAATAAAACAAATGTAGAGTTAAACAGTGCTTAGTTACTGGTTTACCATCGCATAAACTTTACAAATTTATGACTCCAACAGTTCATTAAATTTTAATGAGGACATGTTTTGTTTTGATAATTTTATGAAGTCATAATTATATATAGTGCAGTGGTGTTGAACCTACGGCTTACATCTGTAATTCGTAGATTTGAACCCTGACAGGCGATTTAGTTTGTGTAAATAATTTCATCACCACTGCTCTCAAAACGGTGAAGGAAAACATCGTGAAGTAACCGGCATGTCCTAGAACCACAAAATTCGAAGACATGTGACATCTACCAACCCGCACTGGGCCCGCGTGGTGGTTTACTGCCCACTACCTCTCACAGAGAGGAGACCTGTGTCCCAGCAGTGAGAACATTATATGTAGGCTGATTTGATATATTATATTAGCCAACTTATAAATTGAATGAAGGCTTACGAGTATTTTATACGTGTTCAAATACTGTATGGACTTGTTAATATGACTGACAGCAGATTGACATAGTGTAAGAAGTACCTACAGCGATAGTTATTATGATATCGCTAACGGCGAAATGTAAATAAACAAATTGCACCGCAAAAGTGGGACACCATAAATGATGGACGTTCACCGTGTCAGTAGCGCATAAATTGTCGCAGGTACGCGAAAATTTAATTTTGTCACCGAATACGCAACCGCCTGGGAAGATAGCGTCATCGCCGAACGTAACCGCGGAGTTTGATAACTTAACTTTCTCTCTGGGCGCTGCGCTGGCGGCGCTGCCGGTTGCTGTACAGCTGAGGAAGCCTCCAGACACCAGCCTCATTCCGTCATTATCGTCGAGCCAGCACGTTCGCTGCGAACGGAGCGCGCTCGCCAACCGCTCCCGCGAAAATCGCGATAAAATTTAAATCGACACCGAAATTCGACCGTTCGATTAATAAAAACAAAAAGTGATTTCGTTCAAACTCGTGCTCCTTTGTTTGTTCGAATTAATGTTTTTTGAATAACTTTTATTAAGGTGCTCATTGTCAGCAGCATGGGAACTAATAAAAAGTAAGTTTTTTTTAAGTGATTTCTACGTAGTTTTAATCTGCAACAGGATATTACTCGCTGCAACATTTGTGAATTGCAAATATTGAAAGGACTTAAAATTTTAAACCAAATGGAAAAAGGGTTACATGGGTCACATGTCATGTCATGGACGAATCTCTAAAGCTATCATCGTCAAACCCACCATTTGACAATCAATCAATCTCTATTACAGTTTTGCTTACAAAAGTATAAGGTGTCAAATCCACTGCTAAATTCCGCTCCTTTATCGAATGTAGGACAATGCCAATCGAGGCTGCAAGTTCAACTCGCGAGAATATTCAAATGTTAAGTAATAACATCATGTTCAAATAATATTTTGTAAGACAAATAATTATGGTGGTGATATTTAAATAATAGTGACCTAATTGGCAAGGTCATGCGCCATTTATTTTAATTATATACATCTAGTCAATCTGTACCAAACAAAGACAGACAGACATACAATTAATTGTTAAGAACCTTATAATTCTAACTTGTTTCGTCTACAAACTTGTTTTCGTGAACATGAATGCCAATTTTTGTTTCTAACTTCATTATTGTCTTTTTGGAGACGACAAATAATAACAGTCGCTTAAGTGCAATCGACCTTATTGCTGTAACCTTGCCAGTTAAAATCACTTTATTTTAGGCAAAGTAACTGTTGAACTTTGAGTTCAGTTTACCTGTGACCTACGACCCGGGAATCGAGGTTTCTTCATAAGCCTAGCGTGTTAAGACATCGTGAATCAAGGATGTGTCCTACATATCTAGAAGCAATTTCCTGATTGTGAACTTTAAAGTGGATGTCTTATTACGGTTTCTTCCACTTATGAATTATATAACTTTATTTCCTGATGCATAAGTTATTTAACAGAAGATATGACTCGAGGCTAAATATTTAAATAAAGATATCTATAGTTATTTTATGTTTCTCGAACATGGAAAGTGGCATGTAACAAAAGCAATATTTGCAGTTACGTGTGGTACTGTAAACATTTAAGTAATATTTATGTAAGCGTTCGTAATAATTGACTTGAGAAAGGCACATAAATACTCAAAAAATAACAGGTTGGTATTTGAACAAGTATTGGCTAAAGGCTCTATCTGTGAGTCTTAAAACAGACAAGATAAAAAAGTCACAGAAGCTATTTACGTGACTTAATAGTAATGTAACGCGTTGCTTAAAAACTCGGGCACTGCCTAGGTTTTCATCATTATGACCCATGCTTGCACTCTTGCTCTTGCACCAACAATTATATGTCAGACCAAATCGCGGTCACTAAATTGTGGTTACAATAGTGACAACCTCTTTTCGGTTCAGTAGGTAATAATGATATTATATAATGACAGTTTATGTCATCGTCTTACTTTAACAACAGACACGTGAAAAAGCATCTCAATTTCCTTGCAAGTAGTTTCCTACTTTTTTCGACCCCTTTTTGTCATTTACCATTCATTCTGTCATTTTACGTATGTAGAAGAAGATGGAATGTTGTTTTTTGACGTAGACCGTAGTCGAACATCCGCAATCATTGGCCAAAGCCTTATAAGAATGTAAGTTACAAAACAAATGAGGCCCGATATGGAATAGAGATATGAAGTTGATATTTTATTTACAATTAAATTAAATGAATCGCTGTTCACTGTGGCAGGTAAACGCCCTAACAAGGTCACTTTGACGTTTTTGATGAAAAGGTTAACATGATGGATTTTAATAACTTTAATTGTTTATTTTCTGGTTATCACAGAATAACACGTCAGCAATTTATTTTATAATCAAATTCTAGTATTCTTGCCACTGTGTATTTTGATGGATATAACAGTTTTAGCAATTGTCACCTCCCATAGACGTAGGTGTTAATATCCCAAAAATAGGGTTAAATATCAAATGTACTATTTATGTCAAGGACTTTTAGATTCAGTATTTACTCGCTAACAATGCTAAAAATGTTTTTAAAATATTTTGTAAGTTTCTTCAGTTTTGTCTTATAATCATTAAAATATGTGATTTTTAATTATGTCTTTCATCACTATTATTGTATAAGGGTATGTCTCTATGAGATATATGTATGATAGGACAGTCACACTAAAGTTTGATTCGTAATCGTTCTCAAGAGCAATTAAAGACGTCTATGAGCGACAACAGGCATCATATACGAGTAAACTGTATTACGTTATAAAGTTATACTAAGAATTGCAAGTGCAATGTGAGCCTGAAATACCTGCAATGATTGAGTTGTGCTTAACCAAAGGTAATGTGAATTCAAACGAGATTAATAGCTATTCCAATCTTAAGAAGTGACAAATTGTTAGCAATCTGATCTTTAAAATAAATGCAACTTTTTCCAAAACAACATGTTTTCTTTCCCAAATAACATAAGGGGCCCATCGTACGCCCACATTTCGCCAGTTATTTTTAAGCACCATGTAATTGGGAGCGAGCCTATTGCCATCAATCGGGCACAAATCCAGACTCCGAGCTGCTACTGAGAAATTTCCCAGGCTAGGGCTTCCAATAATTTTCGTCTATCCCATTTTTTAGCAGATTGTTTCATGCTAGGAATGGTTTACAACCGCTATGAAAGATATGCTATGAACTCTACATTATTATTTGTATAAATTTTACTTACGAGTCGTACCTAGTTGGTAACTCGTGAAGTCACAATAAAGGAACGTAACATAAACTAATTTTGTCGTCTAGTCCTCTACATACTTTAAAAATTACACAACGCCAAGTTTTAATTGATTAATATTGTAATACATAGCAAAACAGGCGTTTGCATCCAAGTGACTAGACTAAGTACCTAAGTTATTTCTCACAGACGTCACAAGTACCAAGTGTTACTTGATAGCAACCAGTATTTGAATAATATGCATCTTATGTAAGTACTTGATGTAGAATAATTAAATGTAAATGCCTGGATGACCCGTCTTCCTCATTCTTGTTCATTGCAAAATACATATTAATTAACTATAAACCTTTAAAGACAAGTCTGCATGTGTGTTCATAACAAATACACGAACACGTCCAAAAAATCCTATTGGTCGTGCTCGTGTATTAGTTATGCGCGCGGTTGGTCCGTGGATGGTTGACCATCTTTAAATACCAAGGAAAGGCTCGTTAAGCCGTTGTTCCCGGCTGTCATTTGTTGATTTTTCACAGTTGTTACGGGTCGTCAGAAGCCCAAAGTCTGACAACCAGTCTTACAAAAGCGTATCGTGTTACCCAGTAACTGGGTTGTAGAGGTCAGATAGGTAGTCTCTGCAGGTAAAATACTGATATTCAGCTGGATCCGGTTAGACTGGAAGCTGACCCCAACATACGAGCAGTTCGAAAAGGCTAGGCAGATGATGATGTTCTGTAGAGAGGCCCCTCCAACACACAAAGCTAAAAAGAGGGTTGATGATGACGATTAACTATGATTTGGCAATTCTGTAATAAATTCAATATCTGTGAGATCTGGCGATGACGACTGAATACCTATGTTTGCTAAGAACAACATAATTTTCTCTAGTAGATTTTCCACAGAACAATATAATTTCGAACTAAGAGAAACCGAGTTTCCTTCTTGTATGAATGGGTATGTAAATGATCATATACATTGATAATTGAGAGGATAAAACTTGATTTAATAACATAGCATTTCAACATAAATTAATCTTTCCGCGCAAGATGAACTCATCATTGATATAAACACCATCTATTTTCTCAATAATATCATAACCGTCATAAGGAAAATTCGTGTAGCTTATTGTCGTTATCCTTATAAAGCAAAAATATGTCGAAACTATTCTTATTGATTAAGCCATGAACTGATATATTGTTCTATTATCATATAACATTGATACAGCACGTTGAAGGGGAAACGTGCTGAATCTCTTAAAATCCTACCTCAATAACCGCACACAATATACGGATACAAATCTTGGATATATTCCAAGATTTGTCAACATGTGTAACATTAAACATATAAATGCAAATGTGGATGTAAAAGTGAAAATCTTTGAGTTTCAACATGTTTAGCCACCATTGGCGTACAAAATTAATTATAACCACTTGAAATATAACACAATTAAGAAAGACAAAAAAAAAGCATCAAAACCAAATATTAACAACACAAACAGATTAGAAAATATCATTTAAAAAATCTTTAATATAATAATAATAATAGTTTATTTCCCACAACAATTACAAATATAAAGGTGTTTCAAAAATTGGAGGTACTAAAGTTTGTGGGAGTCTGGAATCCAAACTAGGATACCCTGTGCTATGGACTCCTGGGCCGGTCGCCGAGATTTGGATTATAATAATTGCAGAACGTAGGACATGTAGAAAATAATAACAAGAAAAGTTACTAATTAAACAAAATCAAAAATTTTAAATATAAACAAAAGTGCGTGTGTATGTTTGTAAGTGTGGGTGTGAAGTGGAAGTGGAAGGTGTCGTGTATGTGGTGTGGTGTTGTATGTGAGTGTTTGTGTGAGAGAGTGTAAGATAGTGTAGTGTGTGTGTACGTGTAAAGATGGGTGTGTATACGAATTTTTAAACGCTAGACTAGGATAAGATAGTAAGCAGTTTTTCCGTTTCTTCATAATCTAGTTCTAAAAGCCACTATGTAAGCTTCTTTTTACATTCTACCCTAGGTAAATCAACAATTGCAAGAATTTTGTTAATTTTGTTATACAGTCTGCTTGCTCTGAAATTGAAGAAATTATGGGCAAAAGATGTTTTTACAGGAGTTGTTTCACAGACTTCATAGGATCGCCTAGTATTAACCTTCTTTCTAGCCGTAGAGACATCTATAGAGGAATGTTTTTTTATAACTGTGTGTAGTATATAAAGCTGCCTGACTGTTAATACCTTTGCTTCATTATAGAGGGTTGATGTAGCGTATAAACGTGGTTTGAAGAGAGCAACTTTTAGGAGAAGTCGTTGAGCTCTTTCAACGTTTAGGATATTCGTTTTATACGAGCCGCCCCAGGTGGAAATACCATACGACAAGATTGATTGGCAAAGGGATTCGTACACAGTTTTAACCAGTTTCCAGCTCGCAACATGCCTAAGATTTTTAAATATATGAACGAGTTTTCTAGTTTTCTGGACCAGATGTGAAATATGTTGTTTGAAAGATAAGTTTTTATCGATTATTATGCCTAAGTATTTTATTGATTCTGTTTTTGATATCATTGGGCACATGGTACAGTTGGTGGTTATAAGATTACAGTTGTGTGCATAAACATTAAAATTACCAGTATTACATTCAACATTATGTATTGTACTTGGCTATTTCTACGTATTTAGTTTTGGAGGCATTTAAGGTCAGTTTGTTCAAAGCAAGCCAATGAATTACAATATTGAAACCTTCCTGGGCAACAACAAAAGTTTCCTCCCATGAGTTACCATAAAACGTTAATGTAGTGTCGTCGGCATAAGACATAATATGACAGTTTCTAATGTTTAGCTGGCAAAGATCATTGATATAGCAAAGGAAGAGAGGGGGGCCCAAGATACATTAATAGCAACATTTTTCAGTAGAAAAATGTTACTATTATATTAAAGATTTGAACTTAAGAAGTTACATTCCAGTAACTTCTTAAGTTCTCTTTTGAATAAGTTTGGCTGGTTTATATTTTTAATATCCTCTGGAATTTTATTATATATTTTTGGTGCCATACAAAACATGCTTTTATGAAGGAGTGCTGTTTTCGCAGCGTGAGGCTATAAGAAGTTCTTATATTTAGTACGTCTATTTCTAGTGACATTGTCTGACAAAAGAGGAAACTAGTGAGGATTGTTTCTGACAAATAAAGCTATTTCCAAGATGTATAGTGACGGAAGTGTGGTGGAATATGGTGCTTTATAAAGAGTGGTTGACAACTGTCGGTATTTTTGATCTTAAACATAGCCCGAATACAACGCTTTTGCATTTTAAACACCATGTCGGAGTTGGTCGAAATACCCCAAAATATTAGACCGTATCTAAGCAACAATTCAGTAAGTCCATAATATGCCATGAATAATGCATTTCTACTTACTGTTGGTGCCAGTTTGTACATCGCAAAAGATTAACTACTTAATTTTGTACAAAGGTCTTCTGTGTGACATTTCCAATTGATTCAACTGTCAATTTTTAAACCGAGGAATTTGGCAGTTTCTACTTGTTTTATTATATTATTACCATATATTAATTTAAATTTAATTGAATTTTCAGGTCTTTGACTATAGTTCATTACATTTGTTTTATTTATATTTATTTTCAGATTTTTATTGATTAGCCATGATATTATAGATGTTAGTGCTTTATTTATGTCGTTTTCAAATAGATTTTTATCATTACATATAATATTTACTGTGCTGTCATCTGCAAATAATGTCATAAGTTGCACAGTTGCATTACGGAGGTCGTTAACGTAGGTAATAAATAGCGTAGGTCCTATTACGCTGCCTTGGAGAACACCATATCTAACGTACCTTACTTTGGATTGGTGTTGTTCTTCCTTTTTGGTTTTTATGTTAAATCTTGTAATTTGTGACTTGTTTTCGATTAGTTAAGTAAGATTTAAATATTTCTAAAACGTTTCCTAGTATACCGTATGCCTCCAATTTACTAGCCAATATTTTGTGATCAACATAATCGAAGGCTTGTGTCATATCGCAAAAGATGGAGCATACAGAGTTTTATTAACCGTAGTCATTATATTTTTTTTAAACTCAAAGATAGCCATATTAATATTTTTATGTGTTCGAAAGCCTTTCTGTTCGCTGCACAAGATATTATTATTTTCCAAGTAATTATTTAATTCTGTATTGTAATAGGTTTCAAAGATGATGGTAAGATTGTTAAATTCGGTGTACCGCAAGGTAGTGTATTGGGTACCCCACTGTTTTTGTTGTATATAATCTGCACCGTCAAATACCAAATCCAATGATTATATTTGCCGATGACACACAGTACTGACAAAATGTTCAAATTTTTCAACATTAACCTTAGACATATTATTGATTGGCTTGAAAAAAACAACCTAAAGATAAACTTACCAAAGACTAATGTGATGCATTTTCACCAACCTACAATTCCACCGAACGTTAATGTACAGTATAGTACAATGGACAAGTGATCAATTAATTTTTTTTTTTTTTGTAATGTATAGTCTGGTGGTACAATAAAGTAAATATAAATAAATAAACTAGCTGTGCCCCGCGGTTTCACCCGCGTAAGTCTCGATTTCGTGGGAACATCTGGATAAAAAGCCCTATGTCCTAATTCAGGTCATGGTTAATCCATGTGCTAAATTTCATCAAATTCCTTTCAGCCGTTTTAGCGTGTAAGTGTAACAAAAAAACAAACAAATTAACTCACTTTCGCATTATTAATATTAGTTAGGATATTGGTTAGGATTATGATTAGATAGGTTGATAAGAGGTGACTCGCATAAATCTATTATTTACATTCCATAAAAGGAAGCTGCAGTTTTCTTTGATTATCAAACAGGAAAAACAATTTCTTATCACTCTGAAAAAAACCATCAAAATTAGTTTTAGTAGACAACGACATAGTGCATGCTCCACGAATCCATTAAAACACGAAAAAAAAACACGTACCCAAGCATTGTTCGAAACTGGTTTAAAACAACCTTTAGTAGGTTATTATACCTACACCTTTACAACATCACCTCAATACATCGCAAAACCAAAATTCTTTACATCATTTACAGCTCCTAAACATGAAGCTCATGCCACGCGATTGATAAGCCAAAAGTTGACGCAATGTTGCCGTGACACAGGCAGAAATGCAGGTCGCAATTGAAACATGGCGCACGCGCCGCGCCGGCTCATCGAAGTCGTCACTAGTACACTATTGCGTAATCCATGTCACTGGATTACGCGCATGCGTGACTCCAATCTAAGCGACATATTAAGACGAACGATTTTGGGGCAGGCGAAAGCTATGCGGCCGATTTAGAGGTAATTCGATGAGGTTTGGATTGCAACTAATTTGGTGTTGGAATGTTATCTGGCCCATCAAAAAGAGTGATGTATGCTTTAGGTAGCACTTTGCATAGATTCTAAAATATCTCGTTCCAAGTTATCCGAAGAACATCACAGATGTCATAAAAACTGCATAGGCAACGTGTGTATGTTGATTTCTTGTTATCGCAATCCTCATAATCTATCTGCTCTGGGATCTCCTTGATCTTAGTACTGTAGCGAAAACCTATGGGAAATGAGAACATTCTAAAGTATCTCAGTGTGGATTTTACTTGTTCATTTTCTCGATACTAAAACGTTTATGCACCCATTAAGTATTTAGAATCAATAAGTTTTGACAAAATCCCATCACGCATTTCTATATTTCTACATAATCCTAAAAAATGACACCGATTAAGATTGTTTAGTAACAAACGACCCATTGTTTATCCAAAAACAGAGGTCAGCACACGACACAAACTGTCCCGAGCATGCGTCGTTTATTCGTACCTTTACGCAACTCTATGGGACCTCAGCCTTCGACATTGCGCTTACGCAACAAGTTTTCGATTTCTTCCAGCCCGGGGCGCATTCGCTTTCGTTCAACGCGCCTTTGTCGAGTAATGGCCACAGATTAATGTGCGTTGCTTACTAGTTTGAATATTTTTCTCCTAAAACTATGTTTAATGTCCATTGAGTTTTAATTTATAGCTTCACGCTCGTTTTAGCCACTGTTGTTATTTATCATGTCTCTCAGTCAAGTCGACATCTCATTATTTTGAAAAGATACATTATATCCTAGACTTTGTTACCCTACTAAAACTAAGCATAAATTCCCCTTTGATCAATTTAACAACAATAGTATCTCCTACAAATGAGATAATATGGGGTCAGGGTGCATCTCTACATCAGCAGGCTTCTGGGAGTTATGACTGTAGATAATAAATTAATAATATACCTCGTAAATGTATAAAATTAACCATTATACACGTGTGGTTTGTCTCTGTACGAATCTCAGCCCATTCATGAACCGCTGGTTACGTCACCACGCATTAGCTTATAAGACTGTCAATCACGGGAGTTCATTATATCTATAAAAAAATTTATAACTTCACGTATTCGAGTTCACGGAAGAACATGTATACACAACCGGAACTCTGATAGAATTCCTAGTAAATATATCATTAAAGGTGATTGTAAATGATGATGCGTTACCTTTTACGTTCACGACTAGATCCGTGTGAAGAAGCGCTAATCTTTGACAGAATTTCCAGAATTTGAATCCTTATTAAATCGTATTGTTCATAGGTTTAACCATCTGAAGATGTGTACGAGAATAAATTATCGTGTGACGCTTATCGTAAATCCTCTCATTGCATAACTCGTGCCAAGGTAAATCACAAGTAATTAATTCGAAGGGTTATTTATATGACCATTGTAAATAACTTGGCAATAATCCTTCGTCTTTTGATGGTAAACTAAAGTTAAGTTGTAAAGGGCTTACCGAAAGCTTTCTCTCTACATGTAATTTAACACTCGTCATTCAATCAGCGGCCGCGCCCTCTGTTCCTATGTTGTAATCGGATAATGTTAAATTAATTTAAGTATGCACTAAACCGATTTTCATTTACATACCTAATGTTAACTCATCACTTTACCCATACTACAATTCGCTATTAATTAACTTTTTTATCACATCTCGGAATGCTATGTGAATTAAAAACAAACTCAAAGCTTTGCAATGAACTTCTACGCAGAACCAAAAACACCAGACTTTTGTCGACAATAAAAACAATTTTGAATTTGACATTGTCCTTTCTCTGAGATTGTTAACAGTGCAAAACAAATGTGTACAATTGTTCAGTCATAAACCCGATGTATATGGCGGCGAAGACCGAATGACCGACTATAAGTGTTACGGTCGCTTTGCCGACATTAGGTAACAGCGCGTGCTCATCATTACAGCATAACGACAGAGTAATAATGAATTTTCTTCCTTCCTCACACATTGCACAATATTACTGCATGCCACTGACATAACGGTGTATGTACCTGCTACATAAATCATGCGTGTAAGCATTAACTAAACCATAATTAAAAGTAGGTAGATCCAATTATCATGTTTTTGAAGAAGACTACACGGAACCAACACAAGGTCTATTACTTCCGGTTCAATCTCTTGAAATACTAATGCTTCGTGCCAAAACAAGTCAATAAAACAGTAATGCAAACGACCTAATAATTCTTTATTACCTATATAAGTTCATCGTTTTGCAATGCTGATGCCAGCTAATACGTTTAGAATCTAATAATTATTAGCAACGTGAGCGGCACCTGGGCGGAACTAAAAAGGCGAGGTTCCACTAATAATGTAATTTTTCTTATCTTGTATGAACTTCTCTACAATCTACTGAACACAGGCTTAGAGTCCAACTGTAGATATCAAGGCCAAAAGTAATTCAAAGCATGAACTTGCCCCTTGAAATTGACTGGTCAATTTATATTGATTTCAAAACTGTAATTTAACAGTACTAAACTTTCTAATGCGGCATTGGTAAGAAAAGTATTTTGTAACTTTTGATTATCGTTGATATGCAACGCCCAACAATAAAATATATTATGCCTTAGGCTCTGCTTTAAAGGTGAAAATCCCAATGATAATAATTATGCTTTTCCTCATATTCAAGAAGTTATAACAATTACTAAGAATATCGAGAACGGTAATTATAGCATATCCATCAAAATCATGTTGATTATTATGTAAACTTCTTTTTTTCTACAAAATTATTTAAAACCCAATACTTAGGGCACATGAATAAATCAGTTATTAGGGCAGGCATGTTTCCCGTTCCTCTTAGAAACATACCAAATTCATCCACGTGAATTGATAAGCTACCAGTAATGATTTATGTGCAGAAAAATACATAAGTAATTCATATCAATAAGTGATTATTGAGAGTAGCGGAGCAGTGGTGGCCCAGTGGTAACGGCCGCGACTTACGAGTTGTAGGTTCGAACCCAGCCAGGCGCTTTACTTTGTGTAAATTATTTCATCACCACTGCTCTCAAAACGGTGAAGGAAAACATCGTGAGGAAACCGGCATGTCCTAGAACCAAAAATTCGAAGACATGTGACATCTGCCAACCCGCACTAGGCCCGCGTGGTGGATTACGGCTCACTCCCTCTCACTGAGAGGAGGCCTGTGTCCCAGCAGTGGGAACATTATAGGCTGATTATGTAAGTGATTATTTTGACTGGAATGTTGTTCCGTATAATTTTTTGCCATGCAGATTATTATGAAGCGACTTCAGACTTCGTCAAGATTGACTAGGTAATTAGCGAAAATTTTGTGTAGGTGCTTTGTACATACAGTTATTTAGAAAAAATGAGAATTTAAAAGCCTCGCTTCTAATACCTTTAAAATCAAGCTTATTCTCGTAACTTTGTAGTAAATTTATTCTGTAATGTCTTAAAATTGGGTATCTACAGGCAACCAATCACCGCAGAATATATCAAGTTATTCTAAGCATGAAATCTGCGTACAGAACTTTGACCCCCCAAGGAATATTTCGTAACAGAAACATTCATACATCGACTTAGCCAATCACATTGCCACAGTTAAGGAGTGATTCGACGAATGAAATGCTCGTATTGTGGGGGCTGGTCGTTTGGCCCACCAGATCGCGTTATTCATAAGTCATGACGTCACGTAATAGTCCATTCTTCAATCTGTGCGTGTGATTTCCCACTCTGAGGTATTTATGACCTCACCAGAAGTAAGGATTCTCCTTATTCGATCGATTTTTTAGGTATTACGTATGATATGGCAATGGTTTAAGTTCTTTTGTACAATGTTTAAAATACAAAGCGGAACAGTTGATTGCTTTTAAATGTTTTTGTGGTTTTTTTTTTTATAGGGACATTACTGGTAGATTCGATCTCTATAGTAAGTATACACTAACATCAATGTCTTTTGAAAGTGGTTAAATATATACTTAAGCACTAAGGCTTTAAGCTTTTCCGAATTTTGCTAAGGGGTTCCAATCTAACCAGTCCAAATTAGTTTAACGCGTTTTAGCCCTCCGGGCTTTAAAACGTAAAAGCCGTTTAACTCTGACTTTATCCGCTATAATAGTGCTCTACTGACATTTACTTAAATGTCTACAATGGAGTTGTAGATAATGTAGGTTCGTATATCTAACGAAGCACTTCCAGTTCTTATTTTAATGATTAAAACCTGTAATGTTTACTACCGTCCCAATAAACCTATAACTTTTCTACAAAATAATGCATAATCGACGCCGTACAACTTATCACGTCTTGCCAGCCAAAGGTCACGACTACGGTACACATGTTAGGAAGTAATCAAAGGCCAATCAACCTCTCTTTAAACTATTATCGACAATAATTACAATCACGCCGCTGTAATAAGACAACTAATAAAAACGTTAAACAAAGGAACTGCGCCTACGCTTTCCGTTGTTTCAATTTGTCTAGTTGATAGAGACGTCCGATCACTTCTACGTTTCATCTTTTAGATGTAGATGAACAATGGTATAGAATCTATTGGCACTCTATAAATAGCTTTATATTATTTCTAACATGCATTTAATTTCTTTACTTTGTTGTTGTCGAGAATTAAAATTGATCTGATGAGAATATCGTTAATTAATTAAGTAACTACTCATCGTATATTCCTAAACAATTGGGTGCCACAATGTTTTCTAATTGATTTCTTATCTTGTATCTGAAGTGCGTGATTGAGCTGTAAACGTTTTGTACGTAAAAACTAAAAGCTATGTACATTGTGCGCTCATCACCAATAATTGTTATTGACACCTCGATTAAATACATGTCTGTGGCCAGTGAAACGTTGCTAAGTGTTATGTGTATTAAGTACTATGTATTAAAAGTGATGACATACTTAGTATACACGTTAACATGCAGTCGACGTGTCAAGAGTTTGCCAAAAAAATACGACTGATGTTTCCTACTTATGGTAATGTGTGTTTGATCATCACATGACACGCATATTTGGGCAAGGCAAATCTTTAAAATACTAAGTAAAGTATACAATACCAAAGCGCGTTACTTGTAAAAAAGGTGGCATGTCGCTAATTTAAAATTAAAATAAGATAGACACATTTTATAGGCTACAATCTAAGCATAAGATCGTCACGCTAGCTGTTCCCAAACGTAGGCTAAAGATATTTATGATTTCCGACTTAAAAATGATTGTAGTCGTGAGAAAGTATGTTTATAAAGCCTATTAAAAACGTTAGAAGCGGATTATCAGGCAGAAAATTAACGTTAAGAAACCACTTATTAACAATTGCTGTTAAATTGTATTGCGTAACGCGTATCGTCTAGCTTCTCAGAAACAAGTTACTTAGGTAATGTTAGTATTTGACCTTTTTTTTTTTTTTGAGGGTCGGAAATCATCAAGTAACTTCTCCCGCTCTGGGCGGAGCGGGAGGGTGTGTCGGACTCTTGCTGACTAAAACCCACCCGTATTCCTTCCTGTTGCCTGTGTTGCGGGGGCCTCGGTGACCGATAAGTACCTTCCCGCGACCCCGGCAGGAGTATTTGACCGCTGCACCTTTAACTAGCGTTCCTTGAAGATGGTGTCAGTAGAAAAACTTTGTTACAGTTGTAATGGCAATCATGTCATTTGGTTTAAATAGGTTTTTATTTTTATTAATATTTTACATAGACTCTTTTTTATTTTGAGAATGTGAGAACGTTGTAGGCTCAATAGACTGTAGATTTGTAGAGCATTTCCAATTTTGTTAAGTACCTCGTCCTTGTTGACTGGCCTACACTGTCCTCCCATACCTATTAACACTAAGAAAACATTGTAAAAGCCAATTATTGTTAAAAGAGTAACCGTGGAGTTTCTTGCCGGCTCTTCTCCATAGGAAACGATCAATTGGAACCGTGCACCTAGGTTTTGACGTTTCATAAGTGCCCATGTAGGTTTATGTAAAATGAAATAATTTGATTTGTTTTGATCCATTAGGAAAGCGGTAGCTTTGCCTATGTAATGTGATAAAAATGCGTCAGGAATAAGTTAACTTAAGTTTTTCAAAATGAGTAGGTACCTACTAGGTAGATATTACGATTTTTTTTATTGTCACGATGTTGTTGATAGGGCGTATTGTTCGACAGTACATTTATGTTTTATCAAAAGGGGCAGTCTGTTTATAAGTACTTAGATAAAGTTGAATAA
The DNA here is from genome assembly GCA_905333075.3 of Atethmia centrago. Classification (NCBI taxonomy): domain Eukaryota; kingdom Metazoa; phylum Arthropoda; class Insecta; order Lepidoptera; family Noctuidae; genus Atethmia; species Atethmia centrago. Next base: position 19,767,607 of record HG995373.1, on the reverse strand, counting down.
CGTTAAAGGTTCCCGCAGACAGGCACGACGCGTCGGTGCGACGCGATTCTGGTAGAACAATTTCCACGAAGTTTTCATGGAAATTGATTTACTCGCGCACAAAGGGTTCCGTACGGCAAAAAAATGTCTGTTGTATGGGACCCCCTTAAATATTTATTTTATTCTGTTGTTTAGTATTTGTTGTTATAGCGACAACAGAAGTACCTACATCATCTGTGAAAGTTTCAACTGTCTAACTATCACGGTTTATGAGATACACCCTGGTGACAAACGGACAGACAGACAGACGGTCAGTGGAGTCTTAGTAATAGGGTCCTGTTTTACCCTTTGGGTACGGAACCCTAAAAACAGATTAACCTGAGTAAGCAGTAATTTAACATTTGACAGCTAAACTGATAAAATATTATTGAGTTGTATAGTTTCACATAAATTTAATGTTTTTGCTATTTACGAACTTCTTGCTACTTCAGATTGCTTATAACACTAATAAATAATATGTAAATATATAAATAAATTAAATCTGGCATGATTAACTGTTCAAATTAAGTAGTAGTTTTTCGAAAATCATTTCTACTAACGGGTTTTATAATAATGGCAATACGACAATGTCATTCTACCACGATTCTATTACGAGACCATTGACCGACCAATGATCGACCATTATGAATTTAGCAGATTACGAACTTTTAGCAAAATGACAATGTAATCGTGTTAGAATGACGAGTTTATTAAAAATAGCAGACTTGGGTTGGACACGCACGTCGGTTGCGAGTACTACGCACCTGACCTTTTTGAAGAACATCACCAATGAGGTCACTATATCTTCTCTCTCTGTCTTCTTAAATCATAAATATAAACTAAATAAGACGTAGTCACCATACAATTATTTGTAGAATGACCTTAGTAAATAGTCATCGTCAAGTGATTGCATTATCTAATAGGAAAGGAAAAGCTTCGTAACACATAAAACTCGTCTTTGTCTTAACTTTATGAGTTCTCAGAACAAATATTTTAACACACCCATCTGAAGTATTTGTATAAGTATTTTAGAATATTAATTAATGTCTTTTAATTTATTTAAATAAACAAACATCTGTTACATCATCCGTTCTTTATGGGCAAAATGTATAATATTTAATGCCGAGGCCCTTGTAATGCAATACATTTTCACTTTAAATTTCAACGTATTAATATGTTTTTTTTTTTCGAATTTACGACAGTTTCAACATCTAAATTCCCCGGTTGTCTATCAATTCACTTGGATAGGTAAATTAGGTAATCTAGCCGGCTGATCGTTGCATTTAAACTTTACCATTGAAGTAAGAATAGAGTAAAGAATCTCTATAATGATTACTTGCAGAAGTGGTTGTTACACCGTCGTCTCTTGTACTACGCCTCACTGGACAAAAGCGTGTGATACATACATAATTTTCAATACTTATTTTCACTTTTGAATGTCCCACACGTTCAAACCAGCGAGCTAGCATCACATTGTGGGAGATTAGGTAACCGTTTTTCCCCGAGCTTGGCAGGGTTTTCGCAAGCGCGTTGCCACACTGAGTCTACGTTAATTGGTGTAGCCTATAGCACATTTACCCGATAACCGTACCGTACTGGGAGTGTTAAATTTAATTTGGTAGGGTTACTGTCACGTGGTGATGTTTGAAGCTTTAGCATCAACTTGGTCACCGCGGGTTGATCAAGCGTACAAATCGACGATTGTCGTAGATTTCCGCTTCGCAATTAGGCAAATGTTTACTTTTTTATTTATTCACCTATTGAGCAACTTAGGTAACGCCTACATACCTTTTCGTAATGTGCTAGTCACTTAATTGGTACAACAATAATAATTCTACTTGATTAAGGTCAACTCACCTACTTCTAATATACAGAACATCATGTGAAAATAATCCAATGAATCACAAAATGCACACAACTAAAAAAAAAAATAATGCACAAATAAAATTAAGAAGACAAAAACAAAACACAATCTACTGACTCAATTTTTAAAAATCATAAAAAAATATCAGAGAAAATAGTGGCCAGTAATCTAATAAAAAAAAACAAAAGAGTCTTTATTCAAATAAATTTCGTAATTTTTTATGACATGTCAGATGTGGTTAGTCTTGGTATGCAAGAAGGCTCCTGCAGACTGGCCAGTCTGATTCCTTGAAATATTTTGCAATCATACAAGAAAAACAAACAGCATTAGGGTGGGGACTCACGTGATGTGATAGCGGTTGCCGGTTGCCCAAGACCCGCATGCACGTAAACACATTAACTTACGTCACCGAAACATACGCATAACGCGGAAACATTAACGTGCGAATAAGCATTTTTGTACACAGTAAAAAGTACTAAACGATTGGTATTTAAATCTGTTGTCAAAAATTTTGTACTTATATGCTGGGGCATCCTGTTACCCAGTAACTGGGTTGTGAAGTTCAGATAGGCAGACGCTTCATGTAAAATATATTCAGCTGCATCTGGGAAGACTGGAAGCCGACCCGAACATTATGTAGTTGGGAAAAAGCTAGGCAGATGAGGATGCTGGTGATTATATGTCCAGTCTTATTCGTCTAAACTTCCATGACAAATTTACTGAAACCAAACGCACAGTCAACTAACTAAATCATTAAAATATAATATGTATTTTGAAAAATTAATTCTAATAGGTTCTTGCGTGACAGATTGTCTGAAACGCACAGGGACATAATTACCTAAAGATTACATTACGAATCTTTGTTTTTTATTTTTCAATTTGGAGTTTGACATTTGTACCTGTCAAATTACTATTTGGGATTACAAAACGAACTTTAGAATATTTGTACAATTAATTCTAAAAGGTTCTAGGAATTGTATAAAGGTGCACTAATACAGAATTTTTAAACATTTTTTCTTTTTTTTTTGACAAGAGCTTAGAAATTGCTATTTGGAGTCTATTGTAACTTAAATTATTCTTAGAAGATGATATAAAACAGTATAATGTGATCCACTATGTTATTATCTTTCTTTGCAACATAAAAGAAAACATTAACAGCAATAACAGCGTCTAATGGCTTACGAGCTCTCCATTTGTCTTCAAAATGAGTTTTGAATTAATATATGTATGAAATTGTGATTAAAAACTCAATTATATTTTTCTAAAATGTACGCCGCAGTCAACTAAAAAAGTAAACAAACGTCAACACTCCAAAAAGTATTAATTTGTTGCCAAAAATACTAAACAACAATTTCAAATAAAAGAACAAGTTTAATAAATCATGTCATACTATGTTCAAATGTCAACGATTAATTAATGTATTATCTAATGCCGGCAGTTCAGTGCAACTAGCCTATATCTGGCATTATATGAAAGGGCAACATACGCGAACTACAGAACTAGTTATTTCCTGACATTATAATTACGATAACTACATATACGGTTCACATGTGTATCGTAGTATTGAAGAAGCATTCAGGATGTAGTCTGTCTAGATGTAAAGGTCGACAGGTGTCCGGCTTGTGAGGTCATCTACGTGCATTCCAATCACGTGCTAATTTTTTTGTTGTTCCGATAATATTTAATGGAGAAACATAGGTTATTAGATCAGAATTATGGTGACATCAATGACAAATGAGACACACTTTTGTGTCAAAACAAAGATGAATTAATCAGCGCTTGACGTAAATTGACGTAATTGTAGTAGGCAAGTTTTTAATCACGTCTAAACTTGTATGGAGTAGTGACAGGCGCTGATTAAAGTGACAGAACTAAACTAAAATTTATCTTCTGTCCTCTTCTTAATGAAATACAAAGAAAAAGATGCACTGAACTTAAATTTAGTTTAGTTTGTGAACAAGGGAATCGGCACCAATACTGGCCTTCGTGGCTACCTACTTCTAAACTTAAATATCTACAATTATATTTTTTTTGCTTTCTATATTTACATACGTAAGTTTGTCGTGAAATTAAAAGTGAAATTAATTATAAAGGTATTCTGAGTTGCAATATTTCTTCGGAATATTAAAAACACGTGCTTTGGAAATTGTTAGTTCTTTATAATTCGTGAACTTTTCATTAATTTTCATAATTTGATTAATCTGGGATCCAGACAAGAGTCTGAAGAAAATAAGTAGGTATGACTCAACATTTATAATTATTTGCAGTTACGTAAGTATTTAACAAATATGTGTGACTAAGATTTTATGCCTGCCAACCGAAGACTCCTGAAATCTATATATAAATTAAAAGCGCATCACTTAAAAATGGATGCACCGATCTGGCTTTTTTGGTTTTAAAATGTTAGTAACATTCCGAATTAGATTTTTATAAAAATTCTAAAATTGGAAAATTCTAGAAACACTGATAGTGCTTTTTTATATGGTAATTGAAAATTGGACAGGATAACGTCTGTCAGATCAGCTAGCGATAACGCAAACTCCACTTCGCGCGCTCTCGGTCGCACACCGGTCGACGTCTCGCTGTGCAACAGAGAGCGCGCGAAATGTAGTTCGCGTTATCGCGACAGTGTAGCCGTAGGGAAAGAAACGAATTTCATTAATTACTTTAAAATATTTTATTAGTTCCCTACCAATAACGCTTCGAAAACATCGTGAGGAAACCGGCATATCCTCGAACCAAAAATTTTAAGACATGTGATATCTCCAAACCCGCACTGGGCCCGCGTGGTAGATTTACAGCCCACTCCCTCTTGGAGAGAGGAGGCCTGTGTCCCGGCAGTGGGAACATTACAGGCTGATTATGATTATGCTATCGCTTAATGGGACTTTGATCACGCTTATTAAAGCACGTTAAAATTTAATTTTGTAAAAGAAGAAGTTGTTCAAACAATATTAAATGTTCAATGACCCGAATGTTGTAGGTACCTAACCTAACCATTTTTTTACAATTATTAAAATGTATATAGGTATAACCAACGCCTAAATAATACTAATATTATTAAGAGTTTGTGCATATGTGGAGGGTAACCTCCGGAACCACAGCTCGTATTTGAAAAATTCATTCACCATTTGAAAGTTACATTATTCCAGGTGAACATAGGGTGTAAATATTATATTATAACTAAATATATGCGAAAAGAAGTACTTAATAATACTAATGAAATTAAATTCATGCAAGCCTAGTACTTTTTGTTACCTAGTGTATTGCTCAGAACTTGTGCACGACATGTCGTGAACAGAATACCGTCTTCACAAGTAAATTGCACCCATGCAAAGCCGGGGCGGATCGCTAATTTAATAATAATTTCAGTAAAAAATGTTTTGAATCAAACACCGTTCAGGTACCTACCTATAGCAAAAAAATTATAAGATCTTCAAAGTAATTAAGTCCTTTAGATAATTATCATGATGGGTATAATTTACAACATAGAAACTCTTCTTTTTAGTAATCGTCTGTTTTTATGAAGTCACGGTTTTTATAAAATAAATTACTTAATTAATATGAACTGACATTATACCGCGATTATTTTATTTTATTTGGTCTTGTGTACTAATGTCTAAATAAATACATTTGGTATATACTATTTAAACTTTTTACTCTGTAATTATGCAGCTTCTTAGCACGCACTGCAAGGCACGACATGTATCACATAAACTCGACGTAACCGTGACACATGTCGTATCATTGTAGTTAGTACGTGATAGACCTGCAGTATTCCTGCATCAATCGTGTTGTTAGGTTTACGAACCGACTCATCTAATAGCCTTAAGGCAGACAGAGGCGACGCGACAGCGCGACGCGACACTAGAACAATTTTTATGCAAACTTCATGGAAATTGTTCTACAAGAATCACGTCACACCGTCGCGTCGACTCTGTCTGCGCCCGCCTTTACCACTAAAATAGATTCTCTGACTTTATTCTTAAGGGTAATTTATCATAAGTCATAAACACTTGTTAATGACTCAATATTGGTGCCGATTCCCTTGTTCACCAACTAAACTAAATTTAAGTTCAGTGCATCTTTTTCTTTCTCTTTCATTATGAAAAGGACAGAAAATAAATTTTAGTTGAGTCCTGTCAAATTAATCAGTGCTTGACGTAAATTGACATAATTTTAGTAGGCAAGTTTTTAATGACGTCTAAACTTGTATGGAGTAGTGGCAGGCGCTAATTTGACAGGACTAATTTAAAATGTATCTTCTGTCCTCTTCTTAATGAAATACAAAGAAAAAGATGCACTGAACTTAAATTTAGTTTAGTTTGTGAACAAGAGAATCGGTACCAGTATCTAGCTTCAGTCATAAACGTTTATAGTGCTTTTTGGATTTATATTTCTAAGTAACATACGGTCTGATATTATGCAGTATGACTCGCAAATAATCTACCTACCTACCTACATATCAATAGTATTGAATTGCTCCTCAACCTATTATTCAAGTATATATATGTATATAATTTAAAAAAAAAACTTGATTTCAGAAATATACCGCGGACCTACTTATTAAAACTTGCCTTCCTACTACACAGGCACTTATTATTTATACAAAAAAATAAGAAAATAATCGTGCAGGAAGTAAGACCCATTCAAAGATAATTAAAACTTTAATGCTGAAATTCACAAGCTTACAATTATCATTAACATTATCTACAGTGACGTTTTTGTAAAAACTTTGAACTTGCGTTAAATATTTTAGCTGATTCAATTATGGCACGAAATGTGTACTAAAGTAGCTGCTCGTCAGTCTAATATAAGTGTACCGTCAACAAATAGCAATTGTAAATATTAATTAACTATTTATACCAACAATTTTTTTAATGTATCATGTTTATTATTTATCTCAGAAATAATTGCAACAATTTTTAAGAAAGAAATCGTGAGGTCAAATACTTACACATTTAACTTAATAACTAGGTCGAACGGCTTTCAACAACTAGACGAACAAATGGGCCAACGTTTACTTAACCGACCCACTTTCAACTTTAATCCTAGCCTTTCATTCCACTAACCAGCACATTCGCCTGACCTTAGTCATTGCTTATCCGTTTGCCAAAAACGAGACGAACTTAGCCGAACACCTCATGCGTGGTTGTCCCATTCTGTGCAAATCACGTGACTATTTACGCAACCTTCTCAAACAAACAATGGGTGTTGGAATAAATCTCGAATATCCTAGACCGTTTACGTCGAGATAAATTGTCTAGATAAGCCCATTTACGCTTACTAACTAGAAACTTTCAGATTACTGATTCTGGCAACTATTTGGAACATTGCTATAAGTCTTGAGTGGAAATCTTCAAACAATTTTCAAATGACGTTAGCGTGCTACGTAAATTAAGTTCAGTTCCGTGTAATGGAACCAGCATAGAATGCATAAATTGAACCGACATTCTTTGTCCTCAAGTCGCATCTAGTGCAACTCTTTTCGCTCAAGTTTCGCCACATTTGACCTTGTCCAACATACACTACAGTAGCGATATCCATTTTAAGTACTCAAACTTTTTAGTCACGTAATACTGTCGACCACACTTTCGCTTCAAGTGCGTAATGTCAAAATAATAAGAATTATACATATACACAAGTACGGTACCCGTTTTCTTATTGTCTTTTTGACATTGAACTCGTCTGGGTATAATTAGCTACTTGGATAACCTTCTTAAAAGCTCTTCATGATCATTCGAATTTTAAGAACATATCTGGAATATCGGAAGTAATTATTTTAGAGGATAATGGCACTTTAATTCATGACGGCTACTTTACTTACGGCGGCTTAGTAATGATGTTTTGCGAAACTTTTAAGATTTTTCATTGATAAAAATTAATATTAAGCAAAAGTATAGGCGTAATCCTATAATGTTCCCACTGCTGGGCCACAGGCCTCCTGTCTTCGAGAGGGAGTGGGCCATAATCCACCACGCAGGCCCAGTGCGGGTTGGTAGATGTCACATGTCTTCGAATTTTTGGTTCTAGGTTAAGCCGGTTCCCTCACAATGTTTTTCCTTCACCATTTTCAGAGCACTGGTAGTGAAATTATTTACACTAAAGCGTCTGTCTGGGTTCCAACCCACGACCTACAACTCGTAAGTCGAGGCCGTTACCACCGGGCCACCACTGCTCTATAGAATTAATATTGTTTACACACAATAGATTTTTTATACTGGTATTAAATGTCATACTACAAAGACTAATTAACCTACTTATCACCTTAATGAAAAGTTTTATAGCAATGGCATCCACATAGGCATAAAACAGTTGTGCAACAACGAACGTCAATCAAACATGTTTCAATATAATTAAACATGGTAGGACATTTTCCGAAGACTGTCGAAGACAATTATTTATGTCTTTGATTCATTCATTCATCTTGTTACGTAGATACGTACGGTGGTTGTTACGTATACAGGGTGGAAAAAAAGTTTTTTTTGTTTATTTTCGGCTAGGTAGTCTGTCCATCATAAAAATAAGTTGGGGTGTATTTCCTACCAAAGGTAGGTATGGATTTTTTTTCCGATTTCTGACTTTTCTAGTACTCAAACCTCAATTGATCCGATAGAGTTATCTTTATAAGAAACAGTATCGATTGGCATCAAATTTTTTTTGTGAAAACTGCCCATTTTCTTGCTGACCTATACATTTTTTTTTTAAATCCGTAAATGCAGATCAAAATGAAACAAAAAGTTACAGACAGTCTCCTAAGATTTCTTGTAGCGATAACAAAGTACCTGTCCTTACTGCCCCATCTCAAAAATCCACCCTGTATATTATGATGGAAGGGACTTCAGATAGCTACATCATAAACTGAACAATGTAAATGCATTAATGATGTTTTTATGCCTACGAATGACCCACAATTTTAAAATACGTTGAATGACTGAGGAGCCACTTTGGCGTTGTTCACATTTATGTAATAGTGTACGCGAAATCCGGGACTGTGAAAGTGGCAAGTTGACATTTAGTCATATCGTGCAAGTTACCAGCTAACTGCGACTGGTTGCTGCTCCTTTCAAGGCGAGAGGAACAAAAAAAATACTGGTATACCACATGCCATGCGTTACATAAATTATGTATTACGTTGAGCAAAAATAAAGATTAACTTCTGAAAAAAGACTTTATTTGGAACTTAAGCTCTACCTTTAGCTAACTATTTTTTACAATCACCCAAATCATTCTAATCTTAAAACGTGTATCATTACGAATATTAAATTGGCCAAAATTGACCTCAAGTCAACCCCAAAACTTGAACAATAATGAGCTGTAACTTTATTACTGTTGTAATTGCTTAGTCCTTTACATCGTGTCTCACGAAAATCCTACTTACGTGAGGAGGTAGGGGAAACCGAGGACGGTTGTAACAATTTTCACGCCAATGAACATATCTCAGCCGAAAACACTCTTAGCTCTATGCACGTTGTAGATACAAATAGTTAGTTCTATCCTCTATAGGATTTCGATAGAAAAAATATTACAAATTATCTAGATCAGATAAAAAACGACATAAACTGAAATGAGTCGTTATGTCACAACTCTCGTAGTACCGAGGTAGGTTGCGACAGAGGTGGAGGTAAGTTGTAACACAGATGGTTTTTGAAATGTATAGGAAATACATTAAATTTAAATGGACAAATAAATGTAAATAAGTAACATTAATCGAAAAGGAACTTTAATAAACTTTCAATATAAGAAAAATCTTTAAAAAATCACATTATTTCAATAATCAATTGAGTCACACTTTCGTACGAAATTGAGACAATTTGTGTATTTCCTACGAAGACATGCCTCTATCTGTCTTCCGAAAAATTATTTGGCATTCTGAAACAATCAAATCAAATCAAATCAAAATATTTTTATTTCACATAAACCTACTTATGAAACGTCAGAAACACTTATGAAACGTCAGAATCTAGGTGCATGGTTCCAATGGGTCGTTTCCTATGGAGAAGAGCCGGCAAGAAACTCCACGGTTACTCTTTTAAAAATAATTGGCTTTTACAATGTTTTCAAATTACAGTGTTAATAGGTATAGGAGGACAGTGTAGGCCTGTCGAGACGTACCAGGTACTTAATAAAAAAAAAAAGAAAAAGGTCTACAAAATATCTAGTCTACTACGCCTACAACGTTCTCACATTCACAAGGTACACACAAATCTGTGTAAAATATTAATAAAATAATAAAAATAAAAACGCATTCAAACCAAATGAAGTTTGCCATTACAAGTCTGAAATCAAAATTTTAGGTATATAATGTCAAACAGTGAAAATAATACGTCAAAAAGAAAATTTGTATAAAAAATAATAATAATAAACATCGTAATTTGGGAGCAGTTAATAGAAATTTACATAGTTATGCCGTTTATGAGGTACCAGGGAAGCCACATGTGCAGAAGGAATTATTGCCAAACTTCCTTGTCTTCAACGTAGTCTTTAATCTTATAAATATCAATAAAGCAATAACCCATACAAAAACGCATTTAGAAACCGCAAAGTCTTAAAATATGAGTTCTTACAGCTTATCACAACCCTCCTAGGCGCAAAAAATCATGCTTGGTTCAGAACAATGACACAACCTCAAGATGTGCAGTGAAGCTAAGAAATTAATATCATAAACTTAACCTTAAATATTCAATGCATATATGGGTTACTAAAAAAATACCAACAATATGACACGTATCGATGAGTAGGTTATTAAAATGTTAGTGAAACACTTACTTTCGTAATTTTTTTCGCCATCGACTTCGCTTATACTCCCCGTAGGCCGCCGTGACAAACTGCAGCGGCTAGCGCGTCATGGACTTTTAACATTATGATCAGCACCCTAATGTGTAACACACTATCAACCACAATCTGAATGATTTGAAGTATATTGCTTCATATTATGTTCGAAAAATGTGTCTGCTCTAGAACGTAAGTAACACAATGCAAGTTGTGGAACTGTCAGAATGATACCCATTGATAGTGTTTTACCCAATTACTCCGCTGTACGATACAATATACTAAGCATTAGTTCACTTATGTCTAATAATTACGCTGATGTTCAAAACAAATGCCTTGCAAAGATAACATATTGTCAGTAAAGTTTACTGACAATATAGTATATATAAGTAAAGTTTTTAAACTTACTTGTACTGAGTGTCAAATTATTTGAAAGGCAAAGAGTAATCATTCATAAAACATTTCATACAGCCAAAAAGCCCAAGCGAACGGTGAAACCATTTGTTAACCACGGAAAGAATTGTTGTGCAAATTAGATAGTTTCTCACGTGTAATTGTTTTACTCGTACTTTCTTTCCCCGCTAATCATCTCGTACACAGTACATCTTCTTTATCGAGATGACCATGATTTAGCTTAGTACCAAGACAAATGTTCGTGACTTCGTGAATAATATTGTTTCGGTAATTGCTCAGTATGTTTTGTTCATAAATATAATTATCATTTAAAATGTTCATGTCATGCCAAATTATTATAAATATTATTATAATAATTATAGGTTCTCTACGTAATGTCATCATTATCATATTCCTGCCCTTACCCCAATTTATTTGTGGTCGGCGCAACATTTTTCTTCCATACTTCTCTATTAGTCGTCATCTCGGAAGCAACCCCCTTTCTAGCCATATCGTATTTCACATAGTCCATCCAAAAGTTCTTTACGTAATGTATGGTTTAAAGATCATCCAAATACATGAAAGCAAATCGAGAGCAGGTCTGTAACAGTAATCCATAAATTAAAATTATTTAAATGCGAACATGATTTAGTTTATTTTTTTCATAATGTAAAACTAAAAAGAAACCTTTGTGAAATGGTCAAACCTTTTAAAATAATGAATTTGCCATGACAATGGCCCTTCCTATATTAATGAACTGAAGACATTTAAATCATTTATTAAACAGAAACTCTTTCAAAAAGGTTTCTATAAATTTAAAGATCACTTGGAGGACAAATTGGACACTTGGGATTAATTAAGCTACTCCAATGTGAAACTAACAAGCAACAAACAAACCAAACAACAAACTATTTAAACTAAGTGTTTAAGATTTTTTTGAGATTAGGTACTGTGTGGGTCACTTTTATTTTTTCTTACTCTGTTAGTTTTAATGAATTCTGGCAGTTTGAGTACTTTATGCGGCCTACCCAAATGTCCTTTCTTTGGTTTTGTTCGTCGAGTTGTTAAGCTCCTTAAGTTCTGAGTTGAGCTACGCGATTACTGACAAATGCGTGCACTGACTGGATAGGTCCACTTAAAAGACCATTTCAGACACCAATCTACATGGTCTTTACCGTCTGACCAAGATTATGTCTGGACTTTAAAAGAGTCTGTGTCTTCTGAGTTTGTTTCGGCCTTTCTTCTCAGAGTAGTCAGATAGGAAAAGCCGACCTCATCTAGTTTTTAAAACATGATTGACGTGTAAAAATGTTTGTACAAACCTATACTTACAGAAATAAAATCACTTATCATTTCACTTTACAATGTCATTGATACTTTGAAATCAAATAATGGCCAAACGCTTGGCTTTTCATTAAAAAATAAAACATACAATAGGTATTATAGGCCACAAAACTCCTGACTGTATAAAGGGTTCGTGGCTAAATAATAACATCCGCACGGGTCGATCGAAGGTTAAGCTACGCTTGTTGACGTCGGTATGTGGATGGGTGACCACCCTTTACATATCGAGACCCCTCCTTGCCGAAGTACGTTAAACCGTTGATCCTAGCTGTCATTTGTAGATCTTTGACAGTTGTTACGGGTAGTCAGAACCTCAATAGTCTGACGATCAGTCTTACCAAGGGATATCGTATTACAGTATCTGGATTGTGGAGATCAGATAAGCTGTTGCTTCATTTAAAATTCTTGTATTCAGCTGTATCCGGTTAGACTGGGAGCCGACCCCAACAAACTTGGGAAAGGGCTAGGCAGATGATGAAAACTTTAACTCTATGTATTTCTCATACATCAAAATATTTAACATTAACTGACACTCCAATTATAGTGTGAGCATCAAGTTGAACATACTCGTAACTGTCAGAAGCAATTCAATCCGAGAGAGCAATCTGTGATGTCTCAGATACATTCATTTTGATGAAGCTTATAATGTCAATGGCATCGGGAATAGGGTTGTCTAGCCTTGGATCCCTTTAATTTATTTAGCAAAGCGTTTGTGTCCATAACATACACCTATTAAAATTTCAAAATAAAATTTGTAGATAATGCAAAAGAAAACTGAAAGATTTTTGTCAAATTCTTTAAAATATATATGTAGACGTTTTTAATGAAACATTATACAAACTAATCTATAACTACAGTACTGTCGAATTATTGATTAATTAACTAATAAAACAAGCTCATGTATCCATCGCATTTTTTTGCAATTTTGCAATGACATCTTGTAAGTTCGCCGGCCTCATCCACATCAGTCTTGTCTTGTCAAAATCTTCTTTCGTTTGAAACTGCTTAAAGTTTCCATCAATTACTTACAATTTCAAGCTTGTCATTGTAACCTTTAACGACATGGAATGTTGATTAATTGGTTGCGGACCACTGAACCCTATGTGAATAGAAAGTAAGATGTATGGTTTAACCGGTAAGATGTCATAAGAGATCATAGATAAAAATGAAAGCATACTTGTGGTTGTTGGTTACCCTGCGGTCGGTTGGCATTACGCTTCCTATATAAATCGATATTGCAGCGTTGGTAAAGTGTGAAGAGAGGTAGAAATATAAAAGATATAAAGGAAATGAATCTGTAAGCTGATAGTAGTTAAAGCCAATCATCTTTATGGAATAAATTATGTTTGATGAATAACGGTATACATTAATTTTTATTAAGACGCTAACCTAAACCGCGGTCTCTGTCAGACTGCATAGAAAATAAAGAGAAGCGCGATGACACAACGCTTGTAATTTATTGCAAAATATGAAGCAATTATCTATTTACTCAAAATTGAGTTGAGTAGGTAATCGTAAATAAAAAAACAACTAAGTTCTGCATTAAAATAAGACGTTCTTGTTATGAATAAAATACGTAACGTATGTTGATATTTAATACAGATGTTTTGGTTTGGAACTGAAGGTAAATGGTTACTTTTGCGCTAGTTTGTATCGAGATTTTTTTTCAAAACGTATTTTGGTAACAACCAAGTTCTTAGATATGTTCAAAATTAATATATATTTTTTACGCTACCACAAACTATACAGATTTGGCAATGTTTTCTTAAGATAACCCTATTTTGGTCATTTGCCTCTTGTCAGCGCCTTAAAGTTGCATACAACTTGAAATATCTCGAAAGTTGACGGTCTCAATGGTCCAAACAAATCACGACCAAAAAAAGTACTTGAGAAACAAACGTATTATTTAGCTGTCATAAACTAAGTTTAAAATACCTTGAACTTACTCGGACATAACATCAGGTTTAAATGTAGGTTAACGACGTATTAAGATTACAAGTTTCATACCAATATTAAGTAACATATTAAGATTATAAGTTTTCATCAGAACGTGACGACTTACAGTGGCAGATGTAACTTTAAGTTATTTTCATGGTGACTGTTTTATTGTTATTTATGTGGAGTTTATACTTTTATTGATATATTTACCTACATTCCAAGTATGTATATGCAAAATGATGAAATAATAAACGGCGCCATATTAAATTTATGTTAGCTGTCTACTTCACATTGATGCTCATTATTAATTAGGAAAAGATCCGTATTATGGGTTTCCACAAAATCCTTTTTGAAAAAAAAAACTACATAAATAACATAACATCACGCCTTGTTTCCCCGAAGGGTCGGGCAGGGGGTACCTGTAGTACACCCATAAGATAAACTAATGAACTTGTATCATTGCTTCAGATTACGACGAAGTCTGCTGCTTTTAGCAGCTGTGTTAGCGGTACAGACGAGCGCACAGAAAAGCAAGTCAGACGACAGCAACGTGCAAGCAGTGCCCAGTGACCTCCGGCGAGCCGTCAGCGAAGCACTCGCTTTAGAAAAGAGATTTCTATTAGGCGCTAATGATGCGTAAGTAACCTAATTACCTACTGCTTGAACATCATGTTCTCAAACGTATGTAGTTACCTACCTAAGACATAAAGCTTTAGAAGAGATTTAAAAAATTCTATAGTGGGGTTGCTTCAAGCCCACGGCTCTTTGCGAGCTTTGGTGTTCTAATCTACCTTTGTGTCGTACTGTCAGTCTCATACTTATCAAACAAACAGTCTTTTTAGCGGCGATATATGACCACAAGTCTAAGTGAATCCTTAAGTCTGGACAGCATTGTTTTTTTCTCAATATACAATGCTTTCAACACTTTACTCAATAGCAAACAAACAAAACTGATCTGAAGAATTTACACCCCAAGATTCACTCAATAGCAAACAAAACTGATCTGAAGAATTTACACCCCAAGATGTTTTCATTATTTCTATATCCAAATCTCTCCTAACATCTTTACTTTTGCAGGCACAACTGCTCATCAGACGAAGACGAGTACAGTAGGATACCTTGCCCGCCGAGCAAATACCGCAGTGCAAGTGGAGAGTGCAATAATGTACGACACAGACCGTGGGGCCGGAGAGGAGACGTCTTCCTCAGACTTTTGCCAACAAACTATGCCGATGGTAAGCATCTATATCGATATTTTAAATCTAATACTTACCGACGAGCCAAATTTGAATCATCAACTTTCGTCATCAGCTCCTTTTATCTATGCTAAGCTGACTGAAACAACAGAGAACGTCCAATTTTATGAAGTTGTTCAACTACGTCTACAGATTACATATCAGCTCACTTATAATGTTGCAACAGTTCCAAAGTACGTAATTCGACCATACTAACAAACAATTAAAAGTTAATTTCCAGTCGTACAATTTAATAAACAATTATTCAATTTACACCCAATAAAAGCTTTGATGATCCTCAAAAATAACTAAAAGTTTCAAACTTAATTACTGTATTTATAGTTTCCTATGCAAAAACTAGCCATAAACAGTTATTTGAATCATTAACTCCATATTAGGAAGTAGCGTAGGTGTGTAAAATGTAACCGATAACCTTTGTTTCCTCAACAATTAATTTATAAAAACACCAAACAGTTGTCCAATTTGGTTAAGAAATAATCACAATAGTAGTTTTTATGATAACAGGTTCTGCGATGTCCGTAATTATTGTAAGACGGTGTATTATTTTAACGGATACGTTTAAATTGCTAACATTAACGGTGAGCAAATCACCAGCGTTCACGCCTGTAGGTTTTATGCAATTAGATATACATCGTAACAATCTGCGATCAATGACAAAGCCTCCCATTATTATTGCACATTGTAAGAATACGCAGACGGCAAAGGTTATGTTATTAACGCCTCGTGGGCCCATCAGTCTTATTGGCTGTTTAAAAATTTCACGACTCCATAATTTTAACTGACTGTAGGTATACATTATACATTTCCAATATAAGCTGATCTCGCATTGTATAGGATTTCCGTACAATGAGAGGTCAGCTTATGCTGGAAATTTATAGCTTGATATGTAGCTTTGTGTACAATAGAAGAATTTTACTTCAGTCTAAAAAAGTTGTGCAAAGACTTTTGACCTATCATGATGACAGTCAATTTGGTCTAACTTTGAATTCACAACGGAGATCTGTTGTGAATTCAAAGTTTAATGAAACTTTATTTAAACTTATTTATTTAATAGTAATAAACAAAACAGCATTGTCATATCATATACGTGTAAATGCAGAATGCTTTACGACGACCGACTTTAATTAAAATATTTATTTTACTGCAATCTGTCTGTGTCCTTGCATATTCTTCCCGATTCATTGACATCGTCTTAACACTTTCACTCAATTTAACCTTTTGACCGCCACAGTCATGTATAGATGACAGATCAAAATGTGCCCAGCACGCCGCGGTCACGACCACATGACAGGTTTTAAGGAATCATTCGTAGCTTGGCGCCTAGGGCACGTTTTTGTTTTTATGACGTGCCGGTCAATAGGTTAAAAGTTTTATCCCGCCGTTTATGTTACTTCTTTCATGTTCTTTCCTTGTCTATTTTGATCTGTTCAACATTTACCTAGTTCATAGGTTGGTCTAATTTTATAATTTATTAATTTCTTTATTTTCACTTCTAGACAAACATCTGTGTAGTCCTGACTCTTGTACTAGGAGTTACTGTATCTTAAGAGTATACTATAGTAATAGACTAAAGGAAAACAATAACAGTAGCTGTCTATGTAGGATCTTAAATATTGGATGATTTGTCATCACAACTTGCTATATTGTAGGCTTGTTCGCACTGGGATAAAGACGTAAAGAGTTCGCACTGGGATTTTCCAACGACATTAGATTTACCGACCTCGGTGACAATTTGCTTACGAATTTTGTGAACTGATCATGCTTTGTTTAACCAATCGTGGTTAAACTTGAGAATGACGTAAGTGGGATAGAAATAAATAGTTGTAGGTATACCTGTCAATAGGTTTTGCTCTTTTATTCATTTATTTAAGATAAATTACAATTGTTAGTAGTTATTATAATCATCCATACATGTAATAATAAGTATATAAGAAATAGACACAACAATGGAAACATTGGATCAGGACCGCACTACTCGTACATGTAGTTTAGTCCAATGCTCCATTTATTGATTCGACAAAAAGTCTGTTTTCTACCTAAAATAAAAATGACATGCAAATTTGACTAATATATTGTCGTAATTATTTAAAGGCAGAAATAGGAATTAAGCAAAAAGACAATGGAAATAGTGCAATTTGATCATGTTAAAACATTAAATTAGAATCGTGACGATGACCGACTTAGAATGTATTGGATAATTTTTTTTTTTATTCCTCAAAGACCAGAGTAGATATTATTTAATATTAACTGACACTGGTACACACGACTACATATCAAGCTATACATTTCCAATATAAGCTGATCTCGCATTGTATAGGATTTCCGTACAATGAGCATTATTTAATACCATTATTCAATGACCTCGACCATTATTTAATATCTATCTACTGAATACCTACATTATACCGGATTTTTGCACAGTTCAGAGAGTCGATCTAGTTGAGGTCACGTTGAAATCAGAAGTCACGAACTATAGAGCTGCTATTGTAGAAATAGTATTTGATACGGTTCCCTTTCACGGTCTTTATACTCGTATTGCAAATAATACTGTAGGCAATCGCGGAAATGAAGTAGATTAGTCAACCACTTAATTTTCATACGAACATTTAAATAATATCGATGTATAAGTTTCTTACTTCTCACTCCATTTGCCAGTGCTTAAACCGTTTGTCCACCGCCACCGTCAACGGCACGTCAACGAGAAACTAGATTATTCGAACTGAACGTAACGTCCCGATGACTACGATCGTTTGTCCGCCGCGACCGTTTAGTATGTTATGATAAACCAAACAAAAGCCGGACGAACGGCACCGGTGTGATGGCAGTGTGTGGACAAGATCAAATGTGTGTTTTATTGCTTATCAGCCCGTCATAATCTCGGGCCGAGTTCTAGCGTTCGAGCCGAACTACTCGAAAATTCGGGGGCCGGAATCCCAGCGCTCAGGTGAGGATGCGTGGTGGCCACGCGGCCATAGTATGTATTGCTACTTCGGCGCCGTCATCTCATTGTCATTGACGTCCCTTTGACGGTGGCGGTGGACAAACGGCTTCAGACTCTTCAGAGCGAGACTGATTAAAAATTAAAACAAAGTTCGAGGTTCGATGCACTGTAGCTACTTCAAAATGATTGAACAGTTGATTATCTAACTGAAGACATCTTGGACGTAGCTTCCGATATTTTTTAGTTGCATCATCAATGTTTACATCGCATTCGTAAGTTGCGACAATGATTTGCAGGATTCATAGAAACAGAATGTTCATCTTTGTATAAATACACATCTGCTTAGTACTTATGTCATGACGACAAATAAAGCTAAATGTTCTTGGTTGCTTTGCCATTAGGTGTTTCTTAGATCTCTGTTTTAATTTCTGTTGCTATTCGTTAAACTTCTTATTGGGTTTTAATATTCCATATGGATATTTAATTTACTTAATAAACCAGTGCAGCCTTGAATTTCCTTAAACAAATAAGTTCTAAAATTAAATGAGTGACAGTTCTACTTCACGTAAAACTTTCTTGTTCAAATCACAACATGACAAGACAACCATGTTGCAACCTTTCGAAACAAAGCTTTCGGAAAACGAAATAATGAAACATGGCATAGTTACATACAACTGTAATGAAGAGATGAAACCAGATGACCATTAATTAAATGTAGGTGATTTGTCTCGCTCGAGACACGGAAGCGAACCCATCACAAACAATAGAAACTGTTTCTAACTACTAAAGCGATATATTAACTACGTATATCTACTATTAATTAATTGCTGGTTAGTATTGGTTGAACATAGTTATTAATCTATCGATGCTATTCTATTTTTCTTTGAAATTAATGGTCTTTGTAGTCTAAAAATGGAAGTAGGTATAAGCAAGAAGGGAAAGGTACCAAAAACCATTAAAACTAGGCGAAGGTACAAATTGGGAAGCAGAGGATGAAAAAGCCAAAGCGGATCTTATTTTGTCGTTTTGTGGTAGTGAACTTCGATATATTAGAGACTGTAACACTTCAAAAGAGGTGAAATTGGAGTATTATATGCTTCGAAAGGACCTGCACAAAATTTCGGTAACAAGTGATTTACGAGATCATTTGAATAGTGGTTTCGACGCTGTTGAGAACTATCTAATGAAATGAGTATATAATGTAATCAACGATGATTTTCTGTCTATACAGGGTGACATGAGACATCGACGCCCAAACTGTAACCATGAATTCAGCACATGATTCTAGACAGGGGGTCTAGTGCAGAAATGTTTTGCGGGTTAACAAAAAAAAAAATTTGCTGCTTCATAGAAAAGTGCACCTACTTGGTCAAAATATATGGAACAGCACAGTTTTTCTTAATAACCGACGAGGTATTTCAACGCACGCACTAGGTTGCGAATCCATGTCCCTGCCACCCTGTATGTTTTCTCTGGAAAATTTGAAAGCTTTACATGTGCCATTGAATCAAGAGACTCCTCTTTTGATTTAATGGCTCATCTAAAGCTTTAAAATTTTTGCCGAAGCCAAAAGCATTAATGGTTAAAATATTAATAGAGCACGAATCCAGAGAGATGAATAGATCTCAGAATGAAGGCGTAATGCATTCATTTGTGAACAAGGGTTTAAATAAATGGAACAAAAGCGCGAAAGTTTAAAACAAAACTAACCCAATTACCAACGGAGAAGAATTTAAATATAAATGCTCATTCATGACATTTAATAATGTCATGAGGAAGGACATTAGGCATCACAAGTCTCCGCAAAGTTGTTATGGCTTCTCTCGTGTAATTTTTCAAGTGATTATCCTAGCTAAAAGTGTTACGAAAACAAAAAACTCCGACTCTCTACGGCAATTATTCATCATGAAACAACAAACAAATAAAAAATAAAACGACAAACAACGTAAAAGAAATGATATGAACATGTAACATTCAAAGCTATTCACGCCTAGGGTTACCATTTCGAAATATCGAAATTTGAGATGTCCTGACAAAAAACCGGACATTTTCAAAATAGTTCAGACAATTTACTATTAGCCCTCGTACACAAGGGCTTACGAGTTGTGGTCGTAGGTTCGAACCAAGATCTCAGAATGAAGGCGGAGAAGAATTTAAATATAAATTCTCATGACATTGAATAATGTCATGAGGAAGAACATAAAGCATCAGAATTTTCACATAAAAATACAGTACAAAAAAAATGTGGTAGCACATCATGTGGAAGTTGACGAAGCACTACTTTTAATGTTTCAGATTTAGAAGTTTGTAATGCTGTAAATGCACAAAAAATTGACTGCATTTTCATCACACTTTTTCTTCAAATGCTTGGACTGCCTTCTGCTTAGATATTTATGTTTATTAAAAACAGATTGCTGCATTTCGTAGTTGCAAATGTAAAATCTCTTATGTGTATAAAGTAACTTTGTGAGAAAAAAAATAAAAACTTCCTAGCGCAAAATAGGCGCACTCGACGTTGGGTGATCACTTATGATAGATTTTATTTTTATTTTTTTTAAACCTCTCATGTGTGAAACACATAAAGGTAATTTTGATTTACAATTAAATGTATGCTGACACTTGAGATTTATTTTTATTTATTCGTTTATATTATAATAATAATAATAAAAAAAACTCATTGCAAAACTCATTTTCGACAGAAATGTCACTTATAAGATTTGAAATTTGCAACGACGCGGACGAACGATTTAACAATTTAAATTAACAAGACGTAGGTGCACAAAATATCTTTGAGCTAGCAACTGTTTGCTAAACATATTAACATACATCATAAATAGTTTACTAACATTACCCAAATTGCTTATTAAAATACCTGGTTAAGTATACACATGAACTCACAATTACTGGGTAAAGAATCAGACACTGGTTAGGACACACGTTCACAATACCTAAAATTTTAGAATAATTAGAGGACGTACCGTTGCTTACCATACATATCTACACATCTATGAAGTTCTAACCAATGAGGTAGGAATTGCACTAGCATCTGCATTTATTTTCAATGCATTTAGAATAGGAGCAATGTGATACAAAATCAAATGAATGCAATTTTGAAACGATCTGTGTTAATCCATGAAGATGCTAATAGCTGATACATAATCTCCATATACGAAGGTACTATATTATTAATGATTATTGCCTCAACTTGTTCGAATACCTACTTACATATTTGACTACTTTATCTCTATTTATGTAACTGAAGGTTGAATCTGATAAAGGAAGAGAACGTATAAACCTTTATAATCCCTTCAAGACCATTTATTAACATTCTTTTGGGAAGAAGTGCGAACAACTGTTTTCATTCCTCTACTCCTCTACTCACCAAATGTTTTTCTTTTATCCAAGGTGTATCTCAACCACAATCGTCCCCATATCTTCCGGAACCTGCCCTGGCAGTCCGTGCTGCAGCTCAATTGAGTCCATCAGCCGACAACGACTATGTGACCAGCATCCTCGCAGCCTGGGGCCAGCTCATCATGGATGATCTCATCAGCACAGCCAATGGAAACAAAGTAGGTGAACTTTTATTACCACTGAAACAAAGGGCAACGGAATGCAACCGGTATTCCTTGAACTAACTCATTTTGTTTAAAACAGAATTGGAAACCTAGTTGTTTCTGAATACGAGTAGGTGAGTATATTTTGCAAAACGGAACAAGTTTTACCTTCAAATATTATTTTCAAAGTCTGACTTACTACAACAAAAACGATGTATTTTGTTTTATTGTCAATGATTATACGAACTATGACGGGTCAAGGTTTAACAAAAAATCTTAAAAAATAACACGTTTCATGTTTGCACATCCTTTTATTATGAATGTGAATAATCCCGTTCCAATAGCAATTCTCAAAAGTTCAGTGATTCATTCGCTTCTGTTTCAATGAATTCGTTTCAGTCGCCTACAGCCGATTACGTGGCTAAGGTTAACATGAGACTAAATCATACATCGTGTCTAACTCATCGAAGGCCAACGGACACATGCTTTTTGTTAAGAGGAACGGATGGTGGCGCAATTTGACGCAACTACAAAATATACGACATCTATTCAATGTCCGCGTAATCATCTGTCTAATGATGCGTACCTCACATTCGCGATTTTAAGCTCTTCGATTTAATAACAGATGATGTTATTTTTATGTATTTATACCAATGATCTACAGATTAACTTATCGTATTTTTTTTCTAATTAGAAAATGTAATTGTTACCCCGCGTTTACCTAAAAAAGGTGGCTGGGTCAGACTGGATGCGGAAGGCGGAGGACAGGGTGTTGTGGCGCAGCCTGGGTGAGGCCTATGTCCAGCAGTGTACTGTTATAGGCTGAGTTGATTGATTGACCCCGCGTATGAGCCCATATGGTACCAGTTGTGTGTTGTATACAACATGTATCATACATGTAGGTAGTGACGTAGTTTCGGGCATTTACTGTTAACAATATTGTTCACTTTTTTAAAATGTTTGATAAGTTTTGTTAATAACTAGTCTTTATACGTGTTTTTGGTGTAAAAGATAAACGAAACTAATAGACACAACATGTAAAAGACATTATTTATACCATTTGTACCATAAACGTTGCCTTAATTATTTTATCTTACGACTTTTACTATTTTTCAATTCAAATCCTTTTTAACATTTTCGTACTTTCTTTTTAATTAGGAAATTCTAGTGTTAAACGTTGCCTTAAAAATGACTTCTGCTAATGACTATTTTTCAATTCAGATTTAGCTTAGATTGCTACATTAAAATGACCCATTACACTAAAGTAGCTTAGTCATTGAGCTATCTGACACTTGACCGGTTTTTTACTAACTGCCAACTTGAACTTGGCCGCGACTCAGCCAATTAAACTTGATTACTTTGTTAATAACAATAATAACTTACTGGGGCATCATTATAGCTATTCTATTGCCACCCATGAACTTTACTAACGTCCTTGTCATATGCACAAACCCTGCTAATGAACAGTTGTAGTCGTAGATGATATGTTTAATACTGCTATTATCGATCACTTATGTCCAGCACTTCCATTGTTGTACTATGGGTTGACGAGAAAGTTTTTGGCACCTTGAGTTACAACAGGACCAGCGTTGCCAGATTTTTTTTTCGGGCGGATTTTGAAATCTTTTGATATTTAATGCGAGATTATTTCGTAGAAAGCGGGACATAATAAAAACAACGTAAATAATCAGTAGTATTTTATTTACTT
The DNA here is from genome assembly GCA_905333075.3 of Atethmia centrago. Lineage (NCBI taxonomy): Eukaryota > Metazoa > Arthropoda > Insecta > Lepidoptera > Noctuidae > Atethmia > Atethmia centrago. Next base: position 19,743,816 of record HG995373.1, on the reverse strand, counting down.
ACTGCTTATCCATAAAATTGAGTTTCAAATTAAGTTTACGGTGTTATTAGATAGCCATAAAAATCTATTTTTATGAAAATACGTTGCTTTACTGTGTAATAATAATAATGTCTGCTTTGCTCTGAAAAAGCAGCTAAAGCAGTTTAGTCTTCAGAGGGATAAAATATAAATAAGTAATATATTACTTGCGGATTACTCTTTTTTTATCCCCAAATAGCGGGACTGAGCCTGTCCCTCGAGGGTCATTTGGTTTTGAGCTAAAAATCAGGACGTCCCGCCGAAATCAAGACGTCCGGTAACCCTGAACACGTACGAACAACTAATTGCAACAGTCGAATCCAAATCACAAATCTAGATGGATTCGACTGTTGCAATTAGTTGCCCCCCCCCCCCCGACCCTTGCTCGAAGACGTGCCAGCCCGCGCCTCAGCTGAGCCCGTAGCTTTAAATTCCCCATATACCTAATAATAATTATCCAGTTTTGATCCAGCCTATCCCACCTTGCTGCCCTTCCCCCAGCAACGCCCTAAGCCGAGGTTCGTACCCCACAGGGGGTGCCCTTAGCGTGCAGTCGCTTAGTAATGTATTTCACCCTGGTGGCTTTGGCCTGGCCTGGAGGCTTTGAGTTAACTTAAGGCAGCCACAGGATAGTCCGATTAAGTAGTCACGACCTCTCAAGGTCAACTACGAGATGCCATACATAAAATAAAATATAAATAATAAAAAAAAATAGTAGCCATTGCGTTCAAATTTTTCGGACATAACAATTTGGTCATAAATGCTTAAATTACTTTCGTTTTTTTTAGCATTCAAAGTGATTATTATTTGTTTTTGCTTTGGACTCAGAAGGAGCTAGTCAAAATTGAAAAATATATTTTGAATTCCACCATGGTCAAAAGGTCGAAATCATGCGCTTTTAATTTAACAAAAACTAAAAAACAACCTGTTATTAGTCGCTACCTACGTGCTCTTCAAGAATCCTGGGACATGCAAACGACTTTTTGCCAATTTTAGATAATTTAAATAACCGACAAGGATAGTACTTTGTATTAACCTTGTGAACAAAGCACGTGATGAGAGTATTGAGTTCACGCTGTCAAAACTAGACTTAACTCGTGTCATAGCAGCTAATATTTTTCAAACTATATATGCATGTTATAAAACTATGTTTTTGAGAATAAACGCATCAATAACAAGTGAATTTTATAAGGCTGTGTTTCGTAACATTCGTGATAGTTCGCGGGGTCGCCTAGAAAGGTTACGTATGTAGCGGTCGTAGCGAAAGCGATGAAGTAACAGGCTAGAAGGCGATCTCTTAGTTCCTTATAGGCTCACTTTTCATGTCACTGAGACAGGACAGGAAATTATTCTGATTGTTAGAAGACGGATGGCAGTGGCTATTGTCTTTTGTAGTTGCTGTAGCGTAGATAATTAACACTATTATTGGATATACCTTATCTGTTTGAAGCGGATAATTTAATAATGAAGCCCAATCAGTAGGTTCTGTTGCAAGATAGAACTTTATCCTGGCACTATCGATTTTAGTTCAACAAGACTGCAGAGCAGTTGTATAGCTTGTTCAATGTTGTTCAATTAAGGGCCTATTTTTCAATCGTCAGATAACTTGTATTTGTGGAACATTTATGGTTTGTCAGCTTTTGTATAGAAAATGTGGCTAACCACCACACTTATTCTTCAGATAAAAGATATCTGACGATTGAAAATTGTTCAATATCACGCGGAACAACAGACAAGACTACGGTTGCAGCATATGCTGACGATACAGCTTTACTATACACACACTTGAATCCAGTAACCGCATCAGAAGGCCAACACCACATTGACAAAATTGAAAAATGGCTTAAAATTTGGCGAATTCACGTAAATCAAAGTAAAGTTACACATGTGACCTTTACTCCCAGGAGAGACACGTGTCCGCCAGTTACACTTAACAATGAAGAAATCCCGCAAGATGACAATGCAAAATACTTGGGCATGCACTTAGATCGAAGGCTGACATGGCAAAAACACATATGGACAAACCGGAAGCAGCTAGATTTAAAACTACGCAGTACGTACTGGTTAATAGGACGCCACTCACAAATGCGCACACACAGCAAAAAAAACAGCAGTCTATAAAGCCATCTTAAAACCCATATGGACCTAGGACGTACAGCTTTGGGGTACGGACAACAACAGTAACTTAGAGATACTGGAAAGATTCTTGACATAAATGTAAGTACCGACTGTTAACCAGGAGATAGCGAAATATAGCACCAACTACCAGAATAGACTCTCAAATCACAAAAATGAGCTTGCCCTCGGACTCAGTGGAGAGTGGCGGTTGAGACATAGTGTCTCAACTCTACAGGATAGATTCGTCAGGATGGAATGAGACATCTACCTGAGAAGTGTCTCACCAAGCTAAAAAGCCTAAACCGGTACAAGTATTAGACTGAGCAGTGGCTTATTGTTGTACCGAGCAGATTGCTGCGGTGCAGAAAGAGAGAAAAAAACTCGGCTGTAAATCAAGTTAGTTAATACGTAGCGGAAGCTATTGCGTGAACACGGTTTAAATTTGTTAGTATGTGATAGCAACGAAACGTAATCTGTTATTAACTACTTTTGAGTTGATCCATAAAGATAGAGATGTTATTAAACTTTCTCTATTCAGGCACTGTCCGTAATCTGCGCATTCAAATCGTGCAGATTACATTTAACAAAGCTCGACTGCCCTTTTATCTGTTACCATTCTAACAGAAATAAATGTCTTCTTAACTGCATCTAAAAGTATCTAGATAAGTATGCTCATGAAGTATTAAGGGATATGGTATTATTAATTAGGTGTCTTGACATTTCTCGGGAACCTGGGGTCCCGGAACTTTGGAAGGCGTACGGGGGCCGAAGCCAATTCGCAAAGGCCCGTTACATGTTTTTAATTAAATGAGGCACCAACCGAAGATTATCCCTGTTCGCACTATGCAAGTGCACCCAAGGACAACCCCTGGTTAGCGTAGGACATTGTAGGATAACAAAACAAAGATATTGGATTATGGCCATTAGGTGTTATTGTTAATATGCTTAATTAGGCATCTACTCGTATTTGTTAAAAAAACATTACTTGTAAATAATATCTTGCTTCGGAAATTATCAAAGCTCGGATGCTCGTGTATAACAATCAATCAATCAATCAATTAATCAACTCAGCCTATAACAGTCCACTGCTGGACATAGGCCTCTTCCAGGCTGCGCTACAACACCCTGTCCTCCGTTTTACGCATCTAGTCTGTCCCAGCCGCCTTTTCAAGGTTGTCGGTCCATCGAGCTGGGGGGCGTCCCACACTACACTTGCCAATACGCGGTCTCCACTCCACGACTCGTATGCTCCGCCGGCCATCGGTCCACATGGCCAGCCCACTGCCACTTCAGCTTGCTGACTCTGCAGGCTATGTCGGTAACTCCGGTTCTCTTCCGGATAACTTCATTTCTGATCTTATCCTTCAAAGAAACTTCAAGCATAGCCCGCTACACGGCGCGCTGAGCGACCTTTAATTTGTGGACCAGTCCGACTGTCAGTGTCCAAGTTTCGGCACCGTATGTAATAACGGGCAGGACGCACTGATCGAAGACCTTAGTCTTCAAACACTGCGGGATTGGCGACGAGAAGACTGGACGAAGTTTTCCAAACGCTGCCCAACCCAATCGGATCCTCCTGTCGGCTTCTTTCTCAAAGTTGTGTCTACCGAGCTGGGTAACTTGTCCTAGGTAGAGGTACTCCTTCACAACTTCGAGAAGCGACCCTTCGATGTGGGTCTGACTCGGCAAGACGTGTTATTTGTACATGACTTTCGTCTTGTCCAAATTCATGCCGAGGCCAACCCGCCGAGAGGCTCTATTTAGGCTGTGCAGCATCTGGTCTAACTGTTCCAGCGTCTCTGCCATTATGACGATGTCATCAGCAAAGGTGTGAGATGTACTCGCCGTTTACATTGATACCCTGTCCAGTCCAGTCCAGCGTCTTAAACACGTCCTGCAACGCATTGGTGAAAAGTTTCGTGGATAAAGCTTAATATCTAAATAACATTACTGTTAGATACCAAGAAAATGAAGTAACAGTATCTTAGGCAACAATACTTCGTAGATCAAAGTAACGTTAACTACAATTAACGTTACTTCATCCATAACTGCATGATGCGTTTTCCCTCTTGAAGCTACAAGCATAATATTTATTCAATCTTAATTGAAATCTTCATACAGACTTAAAATTAATTCTATCAATACTACGGCGGCAACTACTCGTATATAATGTACATCCTAACTAATATTATTACGCTAAACTTGTTACGCTTTCACGCTAAAACGGCTGAACGGATTTGGATGAAATTTTACACATGGATAGACCATGGCCTGTATTAGGTTATACGATATGGTTTGTCCCGATATTCCCATGGGACCGGGACTTGTGCAGGCAAAACTGCAGGATGCAGCTTGTCAGATATCTCAGAAATCCATTTGAAACTTAAACTTCGTTTATCCATCTTTTATGCCATTCACTAAATTGCTTATTCCCTTATACTTTATTCGCGGTATATATTCAAATGTAATTACATTCAACTTAGTATTTTAATTAACAAACATTGCAGGATAATCAGTATAATCACAGGCTGACCCAGTCATCTAACCGGTCTGCATTAAAACTATATACCTATACAGTATTTGTGACGCGCGCAATCCGATCACTCCTAAATTATTGCATGGAATGTAGGTAGGTACACTAATTATATAGGCGACAAAATTAAAGTTTCGGGTCAGTGACGTAGCTAGCATGGGTGGCAGGCACCCGGTGCGCATCATTGTGGTGTCACCCAAGAATAAAAACTTAAAATGAATAAACAAATAACCTGACACTGACCTACAAATTACAAAAAGCGTAAGAAAATTTGAATTTCGCGGTCTACCATTTTTTTATTTTTTTTTGTTTGGGCTGCATCAAATAACTTCTCCCGCTCTGGGCGGAGAGGGAGGGTGTCTCAGACTGTTACTGACTAAAACCTACCCGTATTCCTTCCGTTGCCTGTGTTGCCAGGGGCCTCGGTAACCCTTTAGTACCTTCCCGCGACCCCGGCAGGCATCGGCCCTAGTGGACCCCTACACTTGTGCTGACGACATCTCTTTGAGGCGCGCGTGGAATACAACGCGCCGTCGACCTGGACCTGATCCTTACCGGACGGTGAGCTACCCATTGCTCACCGTCTGCAAGCCCGCGGTCTACCATTCCGGATCCAACATAAAATGACTTCAAGCCTAAGTGATTTAGCGTTAGAAAACGTTGATAGTTGTTTTTTTTTTTCACGGTCGTATGTCAACCCCAAACAGTTAGCACCCGGTGCGGACCGCCCCCTGGCTAATATTATACAGAGGAAAAATTTGTGAATTTGTGTCGAGGGTAATCTTCGGACCTACTGATCCGATTCCGACCATTCTTTCACTAATAAAAGGAAACTATATACGGTAGTCCCTCTCACAAAGAGAAGGCCTGTGTCCCAGCAGTGGGAACATTAGGTATAGGCTGATTATGATATACGGTAATGCCAAATGTCATAGGATATATTTTACGTTAAAACAAGAAATTTCAAGTAGCCGAAGTCGCAGACAGAAGCTAATACGTAAAAATGACGTAGACGTTAGCAATTATATCGATTATCTCTATTTCACACGTGATTTAAATTAGTTAGCGAAACATTTTTCAGATTGTCTACTTTTATTGGTAATTTATTTTGATCGTATCAACGGAGTATTGGTGCCCCAGTGGTGACGGCCGCGACTTACGAGTTGTAGGTCGTAGGTTCGAACCCGGACAGGCGCTTTACTTTGTGTAAATTATTTCATCACCACTGCTCTCAAAACGGTGAAGGAAAACATCGTGAGGAAACCGGCATGTCCTAGAACCAAAAATTCGAAGACATGTGACATCTACCAACCCGCACTGGGCCCGCGTGGTGGATTATGGCCCACTCCCTCTCACAGAGAGGAGGCCTGTGTCTGATATGCTGATTATGTATGTACGGAGTATTGTATTCGCTTATGTATTCAAGAAACAATATGATTTCAAATTCTGCAAAGCCTGGGACCCTGGGTACTTCATTGTTATGTTTAATGCAACATCAGTAGATTGTAGATTTCGTGCAACTGTTTTTATTTATTTATCTAACCATTTATGTACACACTTATATAAACTGAAAAGAAGAGAGAAAAATACGTACAAAGATGATGCTATTTATAAAGAAATCTCTTCCAGCATCCCTGCGATAGGAAAGTGGATAAAGAGATGTAAACAACGTGTGTAAGAGTAGAAGAGAAAATAGAAAACATAAAATCGAAACAATTCACAAAACAAATAATATGGGAATTTACTAACATACACACAAACATACATACATACTTCAAAAATAAAAAAAAACACGAGAATATAAAAAAAATACAGGTTAATTTAAAATAATACATACGCAACTTTGACGACGTGGAAAGATAGTGTTATTTCACACTCTTCTTTGTTTTTGTCAGCAAGAAGAAGCAAAAGATAGACAAGACCTGGAACACAATTTTCTAATCAATGTACAGAGTAAGACTCGCTTGCACCACTAATCACCAAATGCGTTTACCGCTTAGCTAAATTTTATAGCGCTAAACATATCCAAAACATTGTTATGTCTCTCTCAAACGATTGACAGAGACAGAATGATATTTTGAATAGGTACGTTTAGCGTTAATAAAATGCTCGTAGTGATTTGTGGAGCAAGAGGGCCTTAATGTTAAAGGTCAGAAAATTTCACTTTTTAATGCTTACTTACGAATTGTAAATACCAAATTAATCACTTTCCTTTCTTACAGGATTGCAAAGGAGCAACATGCGAGTATGTTCGTTCTGCGCCAACAAGGAACATCGATTCGTGTGGTTTCGGTACGTACTTTTAAAACAATATCCATAAATCCGTAGCTATAGCCCGCGAAGCCCGCTATTCACCATAAATGCAAAAGTTTATATGATTGGTACTAAAGTTATTTATCAAACAGATGCGTACCGGTATAGTATTAAAATTATACTTATATTCGCATAACTCGTAGAATATGTATGTCAATAGCAGCTATTTATTAATAATCCGTCTATTTTAGAGCCTGTTTATAATTTAATCACGACGAAGACATTACGTAGCAAGCGTAGGCCGTTGATGTTATTCACAAAATGTCCAGTGTGATGGATCTAAATTATTATAGAGTTGAAAGTCGACTTGACGTATCATAAAATATCGTAATAGTACGTACAGATATCCCAAGAAAAGTATGCGCTTCGGTATTCATCGTCGACAGGATCTAATATACAACCATGGAAGTACTTCAGTACTTGTCTAGTTAGTATTACCATGATTACAAAATTATAGAGTAACAACAAACAAATGGAATTCCAAAAGACTTTTAATAACTTTAACAGTTGATGATCTGCAATCGGCGTCGATAACCCAACAAGGAAAAAGCTTCATTAAAACGCGCAATGATACAAGCACTACACGGAAAAAAAGGAACTCTTCAGCGAAGAATATCAATATTCTCAGAAAAATTGTTTCAATCCAAGTAAATATTTTCTTAACGTAAGTAAATGTACTCAGACCAAGAAAACCTGTTTACTCAAATTAAGAATAATAAATACTTGGTTTTTATTCTTGACTTAAGCAAATATTTTTGATTCAAGACTATAATAATCTTAATTGAAGAAAATATTCTAAGAGAGAAATAATATTCTTAAAATTAAACTTAATATTTCTTCATTTAAGTATAATGTCTTCGAAGAAGACAATAAAACTAAGACAAAATTTTACTTCATTCAAGATTATATTGTTTTCTCCATAAATGAATCAATATTGGTCTTGACCAAAAGGATATTGTCTTAATTTAAGACATCCTTTTTTTCCGTGTACAGCAAAGCGCGGCAGTAGAAAACTTAGAAGCTCTGCCTCTGTGTTTTTGCCGCTTTTTTGCGTGACGTTCGCGCTAATTCGGAAACACGAGTATTACCGAAGCGTATAATTTTGTTTGGAAAGCTGTACCTATGTTATTTTATGAATATTCATAGCCATCAGAATTTCGTAGCAAGCGTTCCGCAGCGCCGGGCTCACGTCTCGTTTGAAATGTTGCACTTCACTAGGAAGTGCTCTGACAACCAACAGGTTTCAGTCAACCAGTGAACGTTTCTTGTCTAAATTTTGTAACGTTAACATAATCTTGCATGCGGTAAAAATGTTGACTGGCCACTCGAATTGCTTGAGGAAATAAGGCTGTGATCAAGGCTACGCGAGCGGTCGATGTCAATTTTTGTTCCTAGTTCATTAACTCTGTGTGAGATAGCAATGTTAAACTGTCTGGTGGTATATTATTATGCTTAAAAAGAAAATAAACCAAAAAGTATTGTAAAACTTGTGTTAAAATGCCTAAATGTAGATAACTTTATTTACATAACCAAATTACAAAATGATTATTAACATTAACTAAATTTAATGAAAACTAAGTTAAACCCAAAAAAGTCCCTCGAGGCATTGTACCGAGGATGCTGGCGGCATTTCCTCGCTGAATTACAATGCTGATGCGTTGCTCGAGAAAGCTGCCAGCTTTTCGGTCACCAGTTAACATCAACCAGACGTTTCGCGATTTCCGCAAATAACTTATGCAAATAAATAAAATTGTATGTAAAAAAATGTAGATTGTTATGATATTAGACACTGGCACACTGCTTGAACTGAAACTTTTGAGATAAAAAATCCTTTAGGTTTCACCCGTTTTAGCTAAGTACCTTATCAAACTGCTAGTCAATAGGTACTACTTCTACTCGAAAAATTCATTGCCGACTTAGATCCCCTAGAGCACTGCTGCGATAACCTCAAACATACGATATTTTCATAAACATCACGCTAACTTGACTTTATTCTTCAACAGAACACCGTGATCAAATGAACATAGCTACATCATTCCTGGACGGTTCTGCGTTGTACGGCAACTCAGAAAAGGAACTTCGATCTCTAAGGCTTTACGATGCTGGAAAAATTGACCTGGATTCGTGTCGCAAGTAAGTTCCACTAAAAATTACCTAAGTACTTAAAACCTGATTAATCATGTTCTAGTAATTACTAGCACATGATTAATCAAGTTTTAAGTACCTACCTATGGAAAACAGAGAAAACTCATTGTGGACTGACTCTAATTAGGTGTAACTACACCTAATCAAAGTCAGTCCACAATAAGTTTTCTCTGAAAGAATTTAGCGATGACTAAATTGAAGTTTGCTTCCTAGGTTTTATGATTCTGTGAATTGTCCAGCACTTCGAATGGCGCTCAGATTATTAACGCACTAAGTTCTAAGTAGTAAATATACACATAGTTTATTTAAATGATGATTTATCTCCGATAAATACGTACGTATTCAAATAGATCCTTCAATACAACTTGTGAGTACAAACACGGAAGAAAACAAACCAGGCGGTAATTAGATTGCATCATTGAATCCATTCCCATACAATACCGATCATAGATATTATAGAAACAGTGCTTAATGTGTGAACTATTCCCATAGTGTTGTACCTATTCAATCAAGTCATTGTCTTAACTATTGGGCGTACAACCGTATCCGTGTTAAGACAGAGTACGCATGATAAGTGTGCATGTCGACTACTTATCAGTTTCACTTTTAAGGGGACTACAGAACCTAAACGCAATTTTTATAAGTTTTATAATGCCTTAAAGTATATGATCCACTGCAGTAAACAAAATTAGAAAAATATATGATATTCTTCAGGATATTTGCTAGGTAGATAGTGTGATAACGATTAAAAACCATACTAATATACATGCAATAATTCTGTTTTTTTGGCAGATTATTCTACAAGCAACATATTAGCATTTTTAATAGTGTTTTATTTTTTTATACAATCTATAGCTTTTTTGTAAATCGATAATTGTTTCATATTTTGCAATAAATTACTAGCGTTGTGTCATCGCGCTTCTCTTTCATTTCTATGCAGTCCGACAGTGACCGCGCTTTAGGTGTTTCCGGCCCCTTAAGTCAATGAAAACAAACATGTCTATCAATCAGATATCATACACGAATGGGAATAGTGCTCTCCTACGCTACAACAGTAGGTATCTACATCACATTACCAATGGCCATAGAACAAAATAAAGAACTATTCTTCGTGGGAAAATAGCACATGAAAAACGAGTTCTAAAAAAATCGGTTCGGTCAGCCTAGATAAACGATTTTATTAGAACTCGTTTGTTCGACATGCAAAAGCTATTTGGTGAAGATTGGTACACCACAAGTTACTCTAAAAAATATTGCATTCGGATACTGATTAAATAACCTACTCTACAGCAAGTTTTAAAGGATGTCGTGACACCAATATGTTAAAAAAAAATATCTGTCACACCCGCAGTTTAAGAAAGTTATGAATCTAGTTTTTTGACAGCCAAAGATGGATTTGATAATAATATTGACGAATTATGTAAGCCTCTAAATAACAACGCCACAGCTGTCTATATAATTATCTACTACCATGTTTTTTAAGCAAAATTATTTAAAATAACAACTTGTTATGTAAGCTCGTACTCAGATATAACACTGATAATATCGATCGTTTAGGAACAATATCGATAAGGAATGCTTTCGACTAAAGACAGTTTTATCATTTTTTATAATGCAGTTACAAAATAATTTTGAAAGCTCTTAATTTTAAAAGCACCAATAAATATGTGCCTTTCAATATTTCCAATAAAATTCTGACAAAGAGCGTGCATCTGCCGGCAAAACAAAGCTAGAATTCCTAGGTGTCGCCATAAAATGGATTGTATGCAAATAGTGCGGACATACTAACCTTGAGATGGTTTGCATTCCCACATGGAGATTTCAATCTTCTTACATATTTGCATTGGCATTTATTGACAGGATAGGTACGCGAGAGGTGAAGTGCAGTTGATTGAAGTGACTGTGGGAAGGCCGCTTGTCAGGAAATAGATAAGCATTAAACATTGCGGTTTTTGCAGTCGTAAAAAGCACTTGTAAAACTAAATTAACATGGTAAATAAGAATAGGAAGTGCGTAACAGTTTATGGTCTTACCTTTCGGAAATAACAACGTTGAATTTAACTTTGGTGAATGGATAACATACAATTTAGCAAGACCTAGATGGTTACAATATGTAAAACAGAACAGACACAGAAAAGGCTGAAATGTCACAAATTGATTCGATTGAATTTGAGATCACTTCTTGCATCGCTTTACTTGGAACCATTGGTCCCAAAGTCAAATCATTTATTTCAATTAGGCACATAAAAGGCACTTTTGAAAGTCATAATTTACAAGAAAATAGAATTGATTCTAGTAGTCCCTTCCAAAAGGTCTTGACCTCATACATATTATCAGGCCCTTCACTCAAAGTCCTACCTACCATTTATTTTTTTATTTCTCTTCCAGGTGCAGAGACGGCTCACCTACTGCACCCTTATACAAAACACTACTATCGGAACACAACCGTGTCGCCGGAGAGCTTTACACTTTAAACCCGTTCTGGGATGACACCACACTTTACTTGGAGACCAGACGAGCTGTGGCGGCCATCATTCAGCACATCACCTATAACGAGTTCTTACCTGTTCTCTTGGGAGAGGTAAGCTTAATGAATCTAATTAGGCTTTTGATTTACGTAAAGACAATACTTAAGTCTTCAGTCAGAAGTCAGAATGCCAGTCGTACTTTATCTTTGTTGACTGGCTCATCTTTTTTCATTGGTGTCAGTGTGCTCGTATATAGCTGATATCTACACAAGAGAAGACATTTATTTGACACTGAAAGATGATATTATACCTATTTGGCTTACCTTCTGACAAGACGAGATATCCATATTTTGCCAATGAAAACATCATGTCATGTCGTGTTTTACAGGTTGGCATGGCTAAAGCAGAGCTGAAATTAACATCTCTCGGTTTCTGGCGTGGATACTCCAGCGCCATCCGTGCTGGTGTCTACTCGGAGCTCGTTGCAGTTGCACCCATCTTCCATGCTATGATGAACCAGAAATTGGTAAGAAAAAAAATATATACATTTAAAATACTTAGATATAAATGTTTTGTTAACCTGGATTACTTAAGACTTCAGACTTGCAATGAAAATCTCCATGATTTCTGTTTTAGATTCTTAATATGAAGTGCCCTGTCAACGCAGGAGTTACTTATCCAATATTAAGTAGACTTTAAATTGTTGTGATGGACCAGCTAGAGTGAGCTTGTTTTCCAGCAGGACTGCTAAAAAAGTTCCTTTCTGAATAGTTTTCGGCTTTCATTAACATGACTTCCTCGAAGACAAGCCGCTTAAGAACAATATTATTTTATGCAAGACAGTAGACACTTATCAGTGATTAAGCACGATCCAAACATAATTTCCAGATCAACACCACAACCACCTTAGAACACCTAGTACGTACCAGCGCTCAACACGTCTCCCACTTCCCAGCTTCCGCTCAATGGGACCTAAACAGGTCTCGCGACCACGGAGTGTCGTCATACCTGAGGGCACTGCGCATGTGCGAGCCTATGTCCACTATCAAGTCTTTCGGAGACCTCAGTCAGATGGGATTCGATAGGAATCAGCAGGAGATGATGGCTGATATGTACAGGTGAGCTTTCGACATGACAGTAACTTTTTTTCGATAAATGCACAAGAATAGTAGATTGTGTCATAAGGGACCAAAATAATGCATTAGGGCGAGAGTGATTTTTTGAATCCAGAGCAAAGCGAAGGATTCTAGAATAGAATCCCGAGCCTAACGAGGCATTCTAGAGTAGAATCCTATGCGTAGCGAGGGATTCAAAGTACGTCGCTCGAGGTTAAATAATTTTGGTACCGTGTGGCACACTCTGCTTTTTATCCCCCTCTATGAAAAAAATAAATAAGAGATGTATTTAGTAGTGACGAATATTTATATTTACATTACCAAAATTTATATTATTATCAAATTAAAATTCTCTGTAATATTATGACAAAAAGTAAATAAAAGCGAATAAGAAGTACCCGCGTATTTTTAGTTTTTATTTGGTTAAACAATGCCGCGTTGGCAGGCGCGCTTTTTTATTACCAGCTAGAACTTTATCGAAGCGAATTGCGTTCAAACTTTTTGATTAAATAGTGTTCCAAATGCAAAAGTATTTTCGTCACTGTTGTGTGTGCTGTGTGCGCTGGAATGACCCATTTTGCTCGCACTTATCGAGGAATCCTTCACCTCTTTTCGAATAGACGGGATGAAAAAAAATTGGTGACCCAATAGCAGTGGCTTCAAGTAAGACCGATCACAGGTACCACAGGTACCACCTGTGTGTTAATATGACACATCGAGCTTTAGACAGAGATTGTCACATAACAATGGGTGACAAAGAATACGCTCTACAAAGCCAACCTATTTCTAAAAATGCAATATGCCTTATTTACAGTCGAGTACTGTATACATCATTTCAGTTTACATGTCACTGTATTTGGTCCTCCTCTCCTGCTGCCAAATGAGTATACATTTTCTGCAAATGACCAACTTTTAAACAATCGTTTTTCCAATTCTAGGAGTGCCGATGATGTGGAGCTAATGATCGGGGGAGCGATGGAGAAGCCAGCGTCCGGTGCTGTTGTCGGATCAACTATCGCGTGTGTTTTAGCACTGCAGTTCGCTAACTTGAAGAAGAGTGACAGGTAAAAACAAATTTGTATCCTTTGTTCTGACCATGACGCAAAAAGCTCCTAACTATTTTTCAGAGTGTAATTTTTTGAATGGGCTAGAACGAGCAAACAAGCTACAAGTACTAGTAGCAGCAGTCACACTTCAAGCTTAAAATCTTGTAAGACTAAACAAACACTAAGTTCCTATTACTCTATTACTCACTATAACAAAATTATTCGCATTACAGATTCTGGTATGAAAACGACTTGCCCCCATCATCACTTTCGCCCGATCAACTTGGAGCCATCAGAAAAGTGTCTCTCGCGGGAACTCTGTGCGCCGCTCAGGATTCTCTGACCAACATCCAGCCCAAAGCCTTCGTAAGGGAGGATCCCTATTTGTAAGTATTAACAAAACACAACTGAACACTTTCACTGCGCGTGAAGCACAAGACAAAATAGTTGAAAAATCGAATCACCATGAGACATTATGCGGCTCAAAAGACAAAGGCTTTCCATACTGACGCCATGTGCAAGATCACTTTGTTCGATTAATCTTGTTTGATACCATCAATTTCCTACTTATTAAAATCTCAAGGTCGTTTCAATGTGATATCCCTAAACTTAATCCAAAACAGTAAAATTAATCAATAATAATTCATCCGTTTATTATAGGAACGCAGCCCAACACTGCTCACAACACAACCGTCTGGAACTTTCTGCTTGGAGGGATGAAAGCGGTGCTAAAGCCGCGGAGAGATTGTCACAGGACATGCTCGCCACTGCTCTGGAGAAGGCCAAACAAGAGATGGCTGATAGGAAGAAACTCGAGTACATGTTGTGGGAATCTCGTAAGTTCAAAATAAAATAAATATAACACAAAGTTTCTTGCCAAACTTTGAACCTACTAACCCATATAAGGATCTTGTAGATCGGAATAAATGCATTATTATTATTATTATCTATCTTATTAAAACTGTAGTTTTGTGAAGACGAAAGCTGTGTAGATGCTACACAAAAACGTTAACTAAGTTTGATTAAAGTTACTCCTGTTTCTGAAATCCTAGTTAAGTAGGTACGAGTATCTTAATTTGTTGTTAAATCACATATCAAGTCAAATCTGTTACTTTGGTTAACCAAAAACTACTGGCTAAAAAGATTATGCTAAAAGAAACGTGATGATAACTTCCCATATTCTATACAGCCTCGTAATGTAAATTGTGCAGTTTCCTTAACTTAGTTATGATGTTTGTATTGCAGGTGGTGGAGCCGACCCTAAGTCTCCAGTGGGCACAGCGGCATCGTTCTCAAAAGCCAACAAATATGCTCTGAAACTCGCCAACACATCTCTCTTCTTGGAATTCGCCACTAACGAACTTATTAACTCCATCAATGGCGGGTAAGCATAATTATAAAACGGGCCAAGTGCGTGTCGGACCACGCACAATGAAGGATTCTGTAGTTGGGATTACTCGGAATGAATTTATCCCAAAAACAAACTTAACATTGTAGTTGAAAATATGTTCGACACGATGTATGTCGAACATATTATACGTCACGGTCAATTCTCCAACTGCAAATTTAAGTTGGTCAAATATTACTTGTTAACTTGTAAAGCCTACTTAGCTGTGACAGTTTTCCTTTTAATTTCATTATATGTACATGTACATTATTATGTGCCATGATTTTTTTCACATCTTCAGCATTTAGCACTTTAAAGCATAATATTACGCAAACGGATCCTTGAATCGAAAAATGGTGTTCACAGACTTGCAATATTTTTGAATGGCCTATCCAACGATAGTTTCTCGTCTTTCCCTATAAGGGTTCCTTGTTTACTACGAAACTCTAAAAAGCGGCCAAGTGTATGTCGGACTTCGCACATTAAGGGTTCCGTACCAAATGTAGAATATAAGCCGTCCAAATTGCAGAATTGTTCGTAAGCAGTACCTAGGTGAGTGACCGGTAACACTTTTTGTGAGGAATCTCTGGAGCTTTTTTTATAGATTTCTTCGTGTGAAGGAATTTCAAAGAAAATCTATCTATTTATCAATATAGTAAAATATACGTAATAATAAATGTTATTACCAAATTTTTAATTCAATGGTAAGTTAAAAAATTCTTCGGAACAAAATGTTGTAAAAAAAAATGCTGACTTTGGTGGCTTCTCATTCCTTTGTTTTCCAATATTTTTGGAACAAAAAATTCAGTATTTATCTACTCAACAAGTTCTAAGCCCCACTCGAAGGGGTGGGTCAAATTATTTTTCGCGTCCCCCTTTAGCTGTATGGGAGCCCCCTTAAAAACAAATAAAAATATTTTTTGACAATTTGTATGACTTTGTGTCAACTAGATGCATATACTGTGAAATTTGAAGACTAGCTCCAACCGTTTGTCTGTAAAACCTGTGTGACGACGGACAGACGAACACGTGAATGACAGCATTAGGGCTCCTTTTGGACACTTCGGTACGGAAATCTAAAAACTTATGAAGCTAAATCCAGAATCTATTCCTGTTATCAACACCTTAGCCATTATGCACCTTAAAATCTGTGCATTTGGATATCTATTTCAAATCAAGGTCCGGCACTAGAAAGAAAGTCTTGTCTTGTATTAACAAGACAAGAATTATAACTAAAAATTCTTATTTTCCAGACACCGTCGCAAACGTCAGATCTTCGACGACTCCCTCGGTTTCGGTACCACAGACTTCGTAGACTCCTTACAATCAGTTGATATCAGCGGTTTCCTTGGCAACGACCAATCAGGCCCCATCATTGAACCTCAGTGCGATGACAAAGGCGCATGTGAACCTGACAATCCGTTCAGAACCTACACAGGATACTGTAACAACTTGAGGAATCCTAACTTGGGCAAGGGTTTGACGACTTTCGCCAGATTGCTGCCTCCTGTTTATGAAGATGGTGAGTTTGGTTGTTTTGTTTTTTATTTGACTATAATACTTATCTATTAAAATCTGTTGAAAATCGGCGTCTCCAAATTAAAAATATAAGGCACGAATAGCTTTATCAAGAATTCATGATTGCAACACTTGATCGAACTCAAGATCTCTCGGTCCCATTTGGGCGCCAGAAATAGTACCATTCGGATTGCAAAAGTAGGCCCATTTGGGTGCCAAGTGTAGTCCCAATTGGGCGCCAAAATTCTTTTCAATTGGGCGACAAAAATAGTCTCAATTGGGCGCCACTAAGTCCCATTTGGGCGCCAAGAGAAGTCCCATATGCGCCAAGAAAATCGGGTGTCGAAAGCTTCAACATATTGCTTTTCTTTCAATACCACTAAGCCTCCTATTCTTCCAGGTGTCAGCCGTCCCCGCATCAACTCAGTGACAGGCACGCCACTGCCGTCTCCTCGAGTGGTGTCCACAGTCATCCACCCGGACATATCCAACCTGCATACGCGTTACACACTCATGACGATGCAGTTCGCACAGTTTTTGGACCACGAGCTTACTATGACGCCCATTCACAAAGGTACAATCTACATAGATAATAGGCAGAAGATTACCATCAGCAAAGAAACGACATGATGAATTAAGAAATCATTAACTCTCCACAGTGAATTGTCTTTTACGTTATAGCAAAGTGTGTTTAAGGTCACATCTACATACCCTTTCAAGGCAAAACTGTAAAAGTTGTTTCCTAAAATTCCCTTGGTCCCTACACTTAATTTAGGACTGGGCCTATTAAGTATTATAGTTTTTAGGGAAATATTTGATTATGAGAACTTGATTCCTTTTTGTCTTCCTTTTTAAATAAATAAAGTAAGTAAATACAGGTTTCATTTGTAATTTTTTATGCCACATCCCTGATACCAAATCTCTCGCAAACCTTATTGTGGTTTTCTTCTTCTGCAACTGTTAAGATTGCAATAATACTAATACTCCTTTTGCAGTTTTTAGGTACCTTTGCTGTAATTAAATAAAATGCTTGTCTTCTTTTCTTCTTTCGTAATGATGTAATCAAGGTTCGAAGAATGCCCCCGAAACGACCACGCAATTTAAAACTTAGTACTATACATTAACCCACAATCAGAATCATTTACATAGAATAAGCTTTTTAAACTCTACAGCAATATATTTATAAATCTTATTATATCCTCTCAGGTTTCCACGAGTCGATTCCCGACTGTCGTTCATGCGACTCTCCACGCACGGTACATCCGGAATGTAACCCGTTCCCGGTACCACGCGGCGACCATTACTACCCCGAAGTGAATGTTACGTCTGGAGAGAGGCTTTGCTTCCCATTCATGAGGAGTTTACCTGGACAACAGCAACTTGGTAAGTTGGCATAAAAAAAACATAACAATAATTTGCTGATTAAATTTTTGCGTATTTTTTTGCCATTCCATTTATCATTGGAAAATATTAGTAGTTAAACATATTTTTAAATAACCGACTTTAACGCGAATACAAAATAAAAAAATATACAAAATGGAAAAAGGATCACGTAAACCGGCCAAATAATCGCACATAAATGAAAAAAATTAACATTAATCTTTGTAGTTAAAAAAACTGCGAAAGCTATAAGCATTGAACTTAATATTCTTAGTTTTTGTCTTCTAGTAAAACCAAAGATTTTACTAGAAGACAAAAACTGCTTCAATACGCAAAAATCTCAAGATTCAAATAATTCCTAATTTCACCTTTCAGGGCCCCGTGAACAAGTAAACCAGAACACAGCCTTCATCGACGCTTCAGTCATCTACGGCGAGAACCCTTGCATCGTTCGCAAACTGCGCGGCTTCAACGGAAGACTGAATGCTACCACCAATCCTATCAACGGAAGAGAACTACTGCCCAGGAGTGACAGCCATCCAGAGTGCAAGGCGGCTAGTGGATTCTGTTTTATTGCTGGTGAGTTGGGACCATCATCATCATCATCATCGTCATTTGGGTTAGTTTGGTCATTCGCAAAACAACGGCATCCCTGATCTGCAGAGTGCGTGGCAGCCGCAATCAAATCCTGGCGACTGTAGCGGACAGGATCTCATCCCCATAGTGGAGGTCTCTGGTTCGCAGATTCATTTAATTTTAAGTTTATTCGTTTTTCTCGTGTTCCTACTATGGATTTTTATTATCCGAAATAAAGCATTTTTTTTTTTTATAAGTATTGATCATGTTTGTAGCTGTCATGAGCTTTTCACTTTAGTAACTAGAAGACATAAAGTACCTGACAGGTTGACACCTGTGTGCGGAAAAACTGCTTTGCTCGTGACCTCACGTGGATTGGTCGCGGTTCCAATCAGATAAGCGTGGGAGTTGCGCCATGAAAGTGAGAGCGATTGTAAACATAGGCTAAACATAGGCTAAACTTCTGCACGCGTTTTGGAGATTTTTTTATTCGAAGCAAGCAGGAGTCAGCAAGTCTTGAGAGGTTAAAACTTCAAAACCATTAACTCTCAAGCCTACAACTTGAGTAAAAATAAAACTTGGTAAGGCTTGAACCACAATTCGCTAAATACTTTTACCGCTTATATTATAACATCGGTCTATTTCTGTCAATCGTTTGAAAATGGCAGAGACAGAATTATGTTTTAAATACATCCGTTTAGCGCTAAATATATTTAGCAAGTGTTAGGTAGTAGGCCCTAAGCAGCGCAGCGCATTGCAATGTAACTTTTATCTCATTGTTATAAAGGACATATTAGAATGATTGCCGTGAGTTTGATAAAACTCTATCTTAATATTCTTGTCTTAAAACCCAAACCCCCATGTTTCCTACTAGGTGACGGCAGAGCCTCGGAACAGCCAGGCCTGACCGCCATTCACACAATCTTCCTCCGCGAACACAACCGCATCGTCGAAGGCCTGCGCGGCGTGAACCCTCACTGGGACGCCGACCAGCTGTTCGAGCACACGCGCCGCATCGTCGCCGCGACCTTCACGCATATCATCTATAACGAGTTCTTGCCGAGACTGCTGTCGTGGAATGCTGTTAACTTGTATGGATTAAAGCTGCTGTCTTCAGGTATGATCTATATGTTCTGTTTGTTCTGTCTGCTGCTGTAGTTTACAATCAGCAGGTCATAAAATACAAGGTGTTAGATTAAACGATGACATACTTTAGTCTTTATGGGAGTGTAGTACTTATTATAACCGGCCGATTGCGTGTCGGACTACGTACAATAAAGGGTTCCGTAGTTAGGATGAACTTATCCCAAGAACAAACTTAACATTGTACCTAGTTAAAAAACATGTTCCCCCATACACTCCAACTGCAAATGTAAGTTTGTACGCACAATATTGAGTGATTTACCATGTTATTTTAAGACCATATACTTCTTATAGGTTTTCCTGTAATCTATAAGTATAGAACAGTACTATTATTCTCTGTATTTTTTCACCAGATAAGGGTTCTGTTTTGTGGTACGGAACCCTGCATAGGACCATCTCTTGTTTAACCTAACACACTGTACCAATAAGTATGAGGTGAAAAACCATTGTGCAACAAAGTTTTTTTTTTTTTTGGGGAATTTGTAAATTCCGCCTTTTTTAAACAAAACAAAACTTAAACAGTTTAGGTACTAGAATTAGTTTTCTTTTCTGTTTATAGACTTTTAACGTGGTGTCCAGTTCATAAATCTGCTTAACTTCCAGTACCTATACTTGCTAACTTGATCTCCATCCTTTCAGGCTACTACAAAGAATACTCACCTACCTGCAACCCCGCCATCGTCACCGAGTTCGCGGCCGCTTCCTTCCGTTTCGGCCACTCTCTCTTACGTCCTCATCTCCCGCGTCTGTCGCCCAGCTTCCAGCCCGTCGAGCCCCCGATCCTGCTCAGAGACGGATTCTTCAGGCCTGACATGTTCATGTCTGTGAGTAAACACCCTTTATTTTTTTTAAAGAATTATTTATGTGTTCCAACACATAAATAATTATTGGAAGACCTTTGGGAAGGCCTTTGCCTAGCAATGGGATATTAGGTACAGGCTAAAAAAATAAAACAATAATTAGTTACTTGTTATCTAATAGTTGGCTGCAAAGTTGTTTTTTGGCGCAAGTACTTGTATTGAAACCTGAGCAAGCGAAGGATTCCAGGATTGGATACACAATTTTTCATCTCGCTCAACCGAGGAAAATGCTAGGTGCAAGAAAAACAGTATATTAGTGTTTATTTATTTTAAAAATTAAAAGTAAAATTACTACAATTGGTAATATTCAAGTTAAATTAAAACTTGAAACTTTTTTAATTTTATATCTTCGTCGCTGCTGTACTCGCTCATATTTTATAATTTCTTACTATTTTATCAAAACACAAACCCAAAACACAAAATTATGGAAAGTGAATTGAATAAAGAGAAGAAAATATTAAAACGTTTTTTTTTTTCATGCAGTTGTCGTACTGGCTAGTGCGATTTTTCTAAAAATGAGCTTGGCTCACTGACATGAAATAAGTATTAATGCATTTCAGTGGACTGGCGGTATAGAAAATAATGGAATAGAAGGGTTCGAATTTATAAAAATCTTTCCACGCTACCAGATAAAATGCACTTTTGCACTCAGATTTCGATTGATAAACAGAATCTTTCCGAGATTGTGAGGTGAAAACGTATTTGATTCTGATTGAGCTGTTTAAAAAAATATTTACAGGTAAGTTTAAAATACTGAAAGGATCAAGATAAATAAAACTTAGCTTTAAATCAATTAGGTAGGAATTAACTAATTTAAAATTTAACTTAGCTATCCATAAAACAGAAAAGCTATTTATTCTGCGCTTGCGCAGCGGTTACTTAGGTTTTGGCGCGTTTGCGCAGTTTTATCAAAGATCCATAAAATATAAAGCTTAAATATCATATTTCCAGCACCCACCGATGGTAGATGAGCTGATGCGAGGTCTCGCCTCAACCCCCATGGAAACCCTCGACCAATTCATCACTGGAGAAGTCACCAACCATCTGTTCGAAGACCGTCGCATTCCCTTCTCAGGCATCGATCTCATAGCCTTGAACGTGCAAAGAGCCAGAGACCACGGCATTCCAAGCTACAACAACTACAGAGCACTTTGCAACCTGAAGAGAGCGACTACTTTCGAAGATTTGGCTAGGGAAATTCCTGATGAAGTTATTGCTAGGTAAGAAAAATATATTTTGCTTTTCCTGGCAATATTCTGATTGATGCTCGTGTCTGACACATTCAGGCCGCGTTTTTTTTTCATTTAGCTTTGGTCTTTGGGGATTACAAGCTGCAATTTTTCTGACTTCAATTATATTTTGACCAGTCTGTCCCTGCTCATAGCCAGTATATTCCAAACCAGAGATTAACAACCACTACGAAAACGGAATGGTGACGGAAAAAGGGTCCTCTGCCTCTCCATTCAAAAAACGTTGCGGGTTTATCATTGGAATATATCTATTTACCTTTGGAACACACCAAAACGAAAACCTCCATCCCCTACATTGTTTCTCGTTTATCTAATTATTAACATTTCATTCCCAGGTTCAAGCGCATCTACGCGACAGTGGACGACATTGATCTGTTCCCAGGCGGTATGAGTGAGCGTCCTCTACAGGGAGGTCTGGTAGGACCTACCTTCGCATGTGTCATCGCTATACAGTTCAGACAGCTTAGAAAGTGCGACAGATACTGGTGAGGACATTTTTTGATTGGTAACTTGTACGAATTATCAGCGTCACATCAGATATCCGGAAGTGCTCGGGCGCTGATGACTTTACATTGAAACTTTTCGCTAACTAAGTTCCCTGCTACAGTTACACAACATTTCAAGACTGCTGCAAGGCATTGTTGGAAAGAGAATTATATTTTTCTGATTGACCTGGAAGATCCTTTTAAACCTTATTTATATTTTATGAGTTTTGGTAACCTATTTGTTAGAAACGTGATTTTGCTATGACATTCATAAATGCGGGTGTATACTGAGGTCCTTCAGCTACCCAGCTGCTAAGGATGACTTTCCAGACATTAAATTGAAAATCTTTGGTATTTCCAGGTATGAGAACGACAACCCAGCGGCTCGTTTCACGGAACAACAGCTTGCAGAGATCAGGAAGACGACGCTGTCCAAACTGATGTGCGACAACTTTGACCACCCCGGAGACGTTCAGAGGGCCGCTTTTGACCTTCCTAGCAACTTCTTGTAAGTACACGGTATTGATTACCTACTTACGAGTATAGTCTTTTCCAAAAGTATTTGATGGAACTCTAAACAAATGGATCAGACTGGAAACGTACTATCGGCCAAAGTTCCGCATGCTCACCTTAAAGGCGATAATCGCATAGCACGACTCACGACTCGATCGCACAATGCACGAGTTTTGACCAATAGGATGCACAAAGCGTATTTTAGTGGTGTTCGTATTAGTATAATCATGTATAGAATGTGTGACACTCACACTAGGAGCGTACTATGCTCACTTGTTTCTGCTAAGAGACGAGTTTTTAATGGGCACGGCCAGCGCGGCTCGGCGGCGGCGTGAGCTCTTTGTTATTGAATTGAATTGTTATTTTATTATTGACAAGAATTAATTTTAGTACTCATATCTTCTGTTTGTTTGGTTTAGAAAATGTATTATTGATATTGCAGTATTTACAAAAATAATTTGTAATAACTAATACTTAAACTACAATTTATATGTATTAATCCACTTTAATATTTTCCTCTCTCTATCGGGTCTATAGATATAGGTTATTTATGAACACTTTCACTGCCTCTCCAATTTTCACCATATCCTATGTGATGCCGCATGCCGCAGCAACCGCACCATATTCCCTTCACAATAAGATGAGACATTGAAACGAACCGTTTTATTACAGTCCGTTCCACCGATTTTGACTTCTATTCCGTAGGCTTATGGATGGCATTAAAGGCAAAAAAGTGGTTACAATACCAACTGTTTACTGCAGCTGCCATTTGTCATGCCACCAACACAATAGCATTCAAAATCGATTAAACGGACATTTATGGTTTGTTTACCTTTTATCTCACGGCTCCCTGAATACGTTAGGTATAGGTGCGTTGACCGGCACTGCATGAAGGTATCAAATGTTTATATTGAAATTTTTTGTGTTTAATCGACTTTATTAAAAGTAAATAACTATCTAAATTTCTATGTGTTTGTTTATACTTGGGCAATTTGGGAATACTTGAAAATTACAGTAATATTTGAACCAATACTCTGCGCAGTTCATACAATGTTATCAGAGCTTTTTGTTTGTAGCTAACGCAAGGCCGCAAGCCGCACAACTCTTGCAACTGAAATAAAAATAAGTTCATTATCTAAGACCCATTGTTATTTAGTGGGAATGTCTGGAAATTCGGTTAAACAATAGAGGACGGCTTAATACAAGGGCCATACGTTTTTTTATTACCTTAGGATTATCTCAAATGTTTTGCAGTTGTTCCTTGTATTTGGTTTAATACTTTTAACAGTAGGTAATTGTAATATTACCTTTTATTCATTAAAATAATACAGGGTGAAATTGAATTCATGGGCATCCTTTTAAGGGGTCATTGTACTCATCATTATGAACAACTTCAACTATGAGACCATACCTGAAATCGCGAAAAAAAAATCAGCTGTTCCCTACATTTATGTTTGCATAACTCGACAAAATGTAGGGAACAGCAATTTTTTTTTCTCGATTTCATATTTGTTCCCATAGTCAAAGTTGTTCATAATGACGAGTACAATGACCCCTTAAGAGGATACCCATGAATTAAATTTCAGCCTGTATAACGAACAAGGTATCGTTGCAATTAAAATGCCCAGGCATGCCGTGCAGGATGAGCACTTTAAGACTGGATTATAATCAAACCAACACTTTATAATTCATGCTCTAGTCATAGTTTGACAATTCATGATTTTAAGCGAAATCATGCATGTCAAGTTTTTTTTTGACAAATCTAACAATGATTCAGTTCCTACGCCACTTTAAAATTCAGAAGCTTATCAAGTCATTAAACTGAACTATAATTTGTGCCTTGGCAGCAGTGAGAGTGAAAGGATTGAAATAAAATGTTGGGTACTAGTGAAATATATATTTTTAGTTTGTGTTCATTTAACATTATGCAGGATTAAAGATTTATTTAGGTTGATATTTAAATCTTATCTGTATAATAAAAGATGTATAGTAAGTTCTTTTTGTATGAAACTATCGGCTGTAATCTCAGTGTGAAAAAATAAACAGTTAGTTAAAATCTACTTGAGAACAATTTTAAGGATTTGCTGTTGTAGAAAAAAAAACAATATAAGTAACTTAATTTATTTTTAATAGACTTTTTCAAAACATTAAAGATTCATCCAGAAATTAACATATTATAACAAAAAATTACACAGAAATTATCATCAAAATGCAAAATATTATAAGTGAAAAGATTCTTACTCATAATATCATTTATAAACTGTATTTATCTACACTTATATCGTAAAGTTCAAAATATGAAATCAACACAACAATGACAAACAGACAACACAACAACAACAGGCAAAAAGCCTGTCAGTAAATAAGATTAGGAGAATATTGCTCGTGCAGTTCTAATGAAATTGAAAAGTTTTAAGATTAGTACAATTTAAGAATCTTAATAATTTTTATAATTTGCAATACATTACACTACAGACTAGGTTTATCAAGCAAATGAGATCAATTATTTATGAGGTGGACGGATATGATGACACTACTGAATATGTAAAATAACAAACTAACGAGATCGGGGCTTATGACAACATTGATTGTAAATAAAACAACAAATCCACCAATAAAGGCAACATGACACTAAATTGACATCAATAATTTTACAAGAAGACTTCAAAATCGTTGGCAATATTTTAAACTATGATTACGGTCTACAGTCTACCCTGTGACATTAATCAACGAAGTAATATAATACAAATTGGAATAATAAAAATAAACCTAATAAAAATAGCTATACAGGGTTATTTGCAAGCCGCCGGAGTCGCGGGTTGTTCGAAAGAGATACCATGGCCCTGGCACAGGCAACTGAAGGAACACGGGTGGGTTTTAGTCAGTAAAAGTTTGACACGACCTTCCGCTCCGCCCAGAGCGGGAGAAGTCATTTGATGATAAAACAATAAGCTCGTAGGACTATAATACTAACATCATAAATAACAACTTTTGTTGTATGACTTTTAATAATTCATAAAAAAATAATTTCATAATACAATTAAAAATATTTATTTTGATCGCTCTAAATTTGAACAACTCTACGCGGTACCAAAATATGTAAGTAGTTAAATAAACAAACAGTGCGTTGCGAATGCAGGGTCGCAGCGGTACTTACTACAAAATACAGATCTAAAAAGTGTTATTACAAATATTACAACAAAAACTTGAAAGTTTACTTTTGGTATTCTAAAAAGTCATAGATCAAAAGTGGTTGTACTAATATAGTCCTACCAGGTGTTAGAAAAATAACCCTGTATAATGTAATTATACAGTATGTTAATTAACGAAAGGCGTTCCCGTTAACCCGCAATAGTATAGCGTCCACATGCTACCAAAATATGACCATTCGAAAATTCACGTAAAAAAATCTGCTGTTCATTACATTTATGTTCGCATACCTAGCTTAACAAAATGTAGGGAGCAGCTGATTTTTTTTCGCGAATTTTTAAATGGTAATATTAATTGTAGCATGTTTGGACTATTGCGGGTTAACGGGAACGCCTTTCGTTAATTAACATAGTGCATGTTAAAAATTATATTAACTTAATATTTCGTCGCTGCTCCTCCCGCATCTATCACAGCATCGCAACGGCTACGCATGGACCTAGCCAGGACTTCGCACAAATTCGAACCTCTGAATGTGTCCCAAACTTGTTCGCAATGTGTGACAAGTGCTTCCTTCGTTCTTTCTGCTCTACTATCCCATCTCTGGACCATTAAACCCCACAAATTTTCAATGGGGTTTAAGTCTGGCGATCGGGAGGGCCATGGCACTGTTTTAATTTGTGGTTGCCCTCGCAACCACTCTTGAACAACCCGCGCACGGTGTATCGGGCAATTGTCCTGGAAAAAATAAAATTCTGGCACGTCCAGTTGTGGATACACCGTGCGCACTGTGGGTACCATGATGGTTTGTAGCACCTCTAAATACGTTTGGCCGTTTGCCCTCCCTGGTATAAAAGCGAGCTCGCCTGGTCCAGCAGCACTCATCCAGCCCCACATGTTCACTACAATTCTTCCCGATTCTGCATTTGGGTTCACATTTCGAGGTTCGTATCTTGTGTTATCTACACGCCATAAATTCCGACGACCTTGTTGGCTAGACCTAAAGCACTTTTCATCAGAAAATATGGCGTAAGAGAAATCGAAGTCCCTGTAGTCACGAGCGAATCGCACGCGAGCAGCTTTCTGCTCCTGCGTCAAAATATTTTTTTTTGCGGGACGTCTGTGATGGACTCCAGCTCGATGCAACTCGTTTCTAATAGTTTGCATCGAAACTTCGTATTCTTGTGCGAAACTGCGAGTGGGTGTGAACGGGTTCTCTTCATACGTGGCTATCATATTATTTAACTCGTTTTCGTTTATAGCCCGGGGTCGAGGTGCACGAACGCGTTCTGTAATTTCTCCTTCTTCATATCTTCGCACCCAGCGGCGCACCGTTGTTCTCTAACGAAAAAAAAAAAAAAAAAACAATCAGCATCGATTTTTTACATAATATAGGAACTAAGTATAATAATACGAGTACACTACAAAAGTCTTATTCAAAGGGCACAACTAGTACACTATAAATAAAAATTATAAGTATTGAAATACTTAAGGTGTGCATTTTGGTTGACTTCATGATAAATAAACTCTTAACTTTTCTATAACTAATTTAAGTAGTTATAACATACATAACTATATTTTAAAATACAAGTTGTA
Source organism: Atethmia centrago (assembly GCA_905333075.3). NCBI lineage: Eukaryota > Metazoa > Arthropoda > Insecta > Lepidoptera > Noctuidae > Atethmia > Atethmia centrago. Next base: position 19,716,205 of record HG995373.1, on the reverse strand, counting down.
AATGCAATAACTGAAAATCTCTTAAGGGGTCATTACTCATCATTATAAACAACTTTTACTATGAGAACCAAACCTGAAATCGCGATAAAAAAGCAGCTGGTCCATACATTTTGACGAGTTACGCGAACATAAATGTAGGGAACAGCTGTTTTTTTTTCGCGATTTCAGGTTTGGTCCCGTAGTAAAAGTTGTTCATAATGATTAGTACAATGACCCCTTAAGAGGTTCTCAGATATTGCAATTTACACCTCGTATACCTATGAGTAAGAAAAATGGCATAGCGTAAATTCCAACATTGTATGAAACTGTCCCAAGCAAATTTGTGCTTTATCTCTACTATTTAAAAGTGTTTATCCCGTGCGGGCTGGCAACGTGGCATTTCTAAAGGTTTTTCGTGGTTAAATACCAACGATCTAGTGCTTGGCCGAAAAAATAGTAAGTACTTGCTATTTTATCGGCCAGCCAAGCACTAAATCGTTAGTATTTAAAACTATGTGTGCAATTTTTTTTAAGTTTTTTTGGTAAGTATTTACGAGCACTACTAACAAAAATTTACATTATTGTCAATTACTTTCCATCTGCAGTATTATGATAAAATAAATGTTAAAAATAATTATAAAAAACAATTACCTTGTGCTTGGGCGAAAAAAAATTGTAGTTTGAAATATAATGATCAAGCCTCTAGAAATGCGACGAATGCGCTCTGGTTTTTCTAATTAAAATGCGGCAACGACGCTGTGAGATAAGGCACCATTGTTTAGGTTGTTTTGGTTTAGGATTTATTATCGGGTCATAAAAGGCTCCAACAACGTCTTTGAAAGCAAAAATAAATAAAAAGAACAATCTTATTTGAATGCATTACTATAAGTAGGTAATATCTTATGAGACTTTTAAAAAGAATCCATCTGAAAGTTATAATAATTTTATTATTTTTATATATAAATCTGCCTAGCCTTTTCCCAACTATGTTGGGGTCGGCTTCCAGTCTAACCGGATGCAGCTGAATACCAATATTTTTCATGGAATTTGTTTTTAAATTGCAATATAAGGAAAAATGCAAACTATGAAATAATAATATTACTATCACTTTATTTATTTCTATATCTCTCCCTCTATCTGAATACAAAAACATAACTTACTTGCATGTTCAACTCCACTGCTATTTGGGATATATTTAACCCTTGTCTATGCAAAACAATAATTTGATTCCTTTCTTGCTGAATCAGGTTTCGGGTCGTCATGGTTGCACCACGTTAGTCACAGCCCACACACAATACACACACAGTCCAGGATACAAGCTAGGGTCAAGAAGAGGCTTTCGATCACAGTCCGGTATACAAGCAGAGGTCACAGTTAGGCAGGCAATCAGTCCGATAGAAATAAACAGGTCGTAAAATGAAATGGCGATAGGAATTTAAGGGAAGCGTCAACAATTAGCGAGAGCAAATTGGCACTGCCGCGCTCTAGCTAATGTTTGTTATTTTATGTTACTCGCTCATTACTCACACAAATGCATATTGTCTCTAATTGGGGGAAACTAGGAAGGGGTGTGGTTTTTCACTAGCTGCGCTCTCGCAGGAATATTTTCTTAAGTGAGCATGCTTAACTTGGGCCGATAGTACCTGTGGATGCCAATTTGTAGTGCCACTTACAAATTGAGTGCTGTGCTTTGATTATTTTAATACTTTAACCCAAAATTCTAATTTTGAATCACCTTAGCGATGTTTTTAGATCCATGATTTTTCAATTACAATTTAATGTTACCTATTCAAACAATAATTGTTGGAAAATGTGGTGATATATAAAGTTGAAACCTTCTAAATTCAGATGAATGTATTACTAATCTAATCTAATCTTTAGTGAGTGATCGCGTAAAAATCTAACCTGAACGGTTTGTTTACACTTTTATCAGATACTTTTGGAATAGACAATAGTTTTGAATACGCAGTCGCCTTTTTCATATGTTTATCATTAACTATTTAGCTCTCGATTCAAGTTCACTCAACACAAAACCTTTCTCAATTTCCTAAGAGTTCATATTTGTATGCTATTATTTACAGGAATCCACGCGTATCTTGCGCATCGTTACCTCAACTGGACTTGTCGGCGTGGCGCGAGAGTTCAGCGCAAGGCTGTCTCATCGCTGGCAGATCTGTTGCTGTTGGAGAGTCCGCCTTCCCGTCACCTTGCACGTCGTGCATTTGTACTGTTGAAGGGGTGAGTTGATATTAGTATTTTCTGGTATTAAAGTGCCTGGCTGCTAAGATGGACCGATGACCTAGTGAAGATCCGGGAATCCGTTGGAAGTGGGAAGCATAGGACCAGTCGTTGTGGTGATGACGATGGACGTCTGTTGGCTGAATAATTATGATCTGTCTGTTGAGCATGGGAGTCCAGTCTGATCAGGGACTGTCTTCCTGTGGCGTTTGTTCATATTCATATCTGTAATTGCATTCCACAATGTTTTAAAGGTGTTACAAAGGCTAAGGTATAATTACGAAACTTGTAGGGAACCACAAAAAATTAAAATATAATTAGGAAATAAATTAACAATAATACATTTTAATTACACTATTAACATTAATTAAGTAAATATAAAAAAATATTTTGTTGAGTTCAGTTATAGATTGTGGTACTTACGTACATAATAAATAATAATTATTTGGTCAGGTCAATTAAACTATGATATTATATTTGTCTATGTATTTATGACTAACTGTGGATTCCGTTCGATATGGATGTCAAGTTGGTGATTTTGACCATGCTTTTATATTTAGATCCATAATTTCTAGTAGTAGTCAGATAGGAAACGCCGAGCTCATCTAGTTTTTTCCTAAATACTTTTTTCTACACTTTTACACGTCAACCATGACGTGTAAAAGTGTTTGTACCTACTTACAGAAAATAAAATCATTTCATTTCATTTCATTTCATTTCATCATTTCATTTCATTTCATCATTTCATTTCATTTCATTTCACTTCATTTCATTTAATTTCATCATTTCATTTCATTTCATTTCATCATTTCATTTCATTTCATTTCATTTCATCATTTCATTTCATCATTTCATTTCATCATTTCATTTCATCATTTCATTTCATTTCATTTCTAGATAATTTTCGTCAGATAGTTACTTCCGATATGTATTGAGCCCACCACATATATAACAAGGTATTCTCGTTGTTGCAGGCACAGTGTGCCTCCCTGCGCATCACCGACTGCGCTCAGCTGCAGCGCGAGTGGCCGCGCGAGGCGGTGCAGCGCGACGACGTGTGCGCGGCGCAGTGCGGCGCCAGCGCGGGCGGGGCCGCGCGCGCGCCGCGCCGCCCGCACATCAACTTTAACTTCCCCGACCTGTCGCCTTTTGTTGCTAAGTGAGAGGGGTAGGGGCGCCCGGCTCTGGTGGATGTGTTGGTTGGTTTGTCAATGAAGCAAAGGTATTGCTTGATGAAGTAACAATAAAATTAAAATAAACGTTGGTAATTGAAATGTTACAAAATATGAAAAAAGAAAGCTTCTGCTTGATGTTAGCAACTCTAACAAAAATTAAAAAAAAATATATTTTAATAAAATAAAAATCTTTTCAAGTAAAAAAAAAATATTAATATCTAGTAACCACATACAAGTATTTGTATTCAATTGACAAGACAGCCGTAACGTTTAGCAGAGCAAGGGTTTTGGTGAAGCTAATAATTTAAGAAAATGAGATTGACCAATACAAAACATTCTCATCGCACAATGTGCACATTCAATCCAAAATGAAAGTTGTAAATTAAATAAGTTATTTGTGTCTCAATAAAAAATACATGAAGGCAGCGAATCGTACGATCGATCGCAAAATTAAGCAGTCGTGCGACCGATCTTGTCATTCTACACATTATAGTTTGTACCATAGGTCAATACTGATCAATTTTCACAGTTACCATAACTTTACCAATAACATTGAAAGAATAATAGTCAACAACAATAATCTTTAAATATTCAAGTATTTTTATCTTTGACTGATTGTCTCTCATTTATACTTTGTTATGAATTTAGTTAAGGTATTTTAAGACACTAGTTACAATCCGAAGAGGACGTCTGTAGCCGACCTAAAGCTAAAAGTCCTGAAGTGAAATAAAAATGTACAAACGCTGTAGATTAGAAAATGGTATATTTCTTTAAGTTCTATTTTCTAAAATTCAGTTGTTTTGTTCTACATGTTATATTTTTCACAAAAATATTTTAAAACATAGTCCCATTAATTATGTTGATGGCAGTTTTTCAAAATAGTGATAATTGATTGATTGTAAAATATTATTTTGAGGAAAAAATATAACTTCATGAAATTACACATTACGTGTGAATTTCATGAAATTATATTTTTTATGAGTAGTAGGTAAACAACTTGTATGAGAGTTAAAATCTTCAAAGGAAATATTAGTATACATACTAATATTTAGACTCGTGGCCAGAATTCTCTCTGGCCTATTAGATCTTAAGAAGTATTTCTAATTTAGATGATATTATTATTTTCTTCATAAATTATGGTCTTTATTCATTCACCTGATTCTTAATGTTTCACAAACATTTAATATTACGGCCATCTCTAGCTTTAAATAGACGCAGTGATGTTATATGACACAAAAAAACGAGCAAGCCTTACAGTAGTCGCGAAAGATGTGTAACATCTGACATCTCACCTTGGTAATAAGCAATTGAGCAGCGACAGAAATTAACTTCAAAATTTAAAAAGGCTAAATACTGAAATATTTAAATTCGAATAATACTGAAATATTTATTCATTACTAGTGGTCGCTTACTGTTCGAAATCTGACCTACTTACAATCTATAAAGTACTAAGTAATTCCATGCTATTGAGAAGTACTTACTTATGCCCATGCTCAAGCTGTCCCTTATTTTTACACAAATCCGTCCCTTTTCACGAAATCAATCCCACAGAAAGGAGAGGAAAGATTTTACACATCAATAAATAAATAATAACTAGGGTAACAAAAACCGTCCATAAACCGATGTTACCATATACTAATTTTAATCAGAGTCCTTGTTTTGGAGAAAAGCTGAGGCCAAAAGTTAGTCTCGAATAATTATAATAATTGTGTCTAGCTCACTATAATAATTAAATTTCACTGCCTAGTTGTGCCTAGGATTATAAGTTCTTGTAAATTATTTTGTAATATATTGGATAATTAAGTGTAACGTTCTTTAGTTGTAATACTTTTAGTTTTATGATATGAAATCTCACCTAAACAACGAAAATGAAATACAAAAATATTTTTTATTGAAAATGTCGTTTTATTTGTTTTAAATTAGTGTCAGACCGAAGTTTCGGTTTCCGCTACATTCGGCAAAAGAATCGAGTTTCGGCCGTAGTGTCGGTTTCGGCAAAAGTACCCGACCGAAACTGGCGCTCTTAAGCTGTCGGTTTTGATAGAATAATGATAAATTATTTTATTTCTGTAAGTAGGTTTTTACAAACACTTTTACACATCAAACATATTTTTTTAATCTAGATGAGTTCGGCGTTTCCTATCTGACTACTCTGAGAAAAAAGGCCGAAACAAACTCAGAGGTCACAGTCTCTTTTAAAGTCCAGACATTATCTTGGTCAGATCATGTGAAGACCATGTCGATTGGTGTCTGAAATGGTCTTTTGATGAAAGAACCACACAGATTCAGTGGACCTGTCCAGTCAGTGCACGCATTTGTCAGTAGTTGTGCAGCTCAACTCAGAACTAAAGGAACTCAACGATTCAACGAACAATACCAAAGAAAGGACATTTGACTAGGCCGCAAAAATACTCAAACTACCAGACCATGTTAAAAACTAACTGAGAATAAAACAAAATTAAACAATGACCCACATAGTCTTCACATTTACAATAATTAAAATAATATAATACTACACAGAGTAAATATTCACGTCATTGCATAAATAAAATTCATCAATGTCAATGTGTATATCCGGACGTAATCTTGGTCAGATCATTTGAGTACCATGTAGGTTGGTGTCGGAAATGGTCTTTTGAGGAAAGAACCATACAGATTTGAGTGGACCTGTCCAGTCAGTGCACGCATTTGTCAGTTATCATGCAGCTCAACTCAAAACTCTCTAACCTACTTTAACCTTACTCTAACTTAACTTACTTATACTTATTATAGGCTTCCAAGTTATCCGTTTTGAGTTTTTCGCTCATATCTCAAAAACTAAACGTCCTAGGTCATAAATAATTATATTTTCACCCCCCGCCTTGTATCACATCACCTAGCGAGGTTTTTCCAGATTGGGATGTGTTGTGTGTCTTAACCTTTCGTATGCCGGAACGTACATCTACGCTCAAAATAAGTTGATGTTAGTCTGCCGGAGCGTATATCTACGCGTAATTACGTGACATTGAAAAATTTATTAATAATAACAATAATAACAATAATAACAATGACGGCCGCACGGGTAGCATTTACCGCGGCACCCAGCGCTTTCGTTGCGCATTGTCATCCGGCATTTGAAAGGTTAATTGACCTTGACCGTGACCTTTGCCGATTTTTTTTGGATTGTCAGTTCAATTCATAGATGAAAAAAATCAGACTAGTGTAATCGTAAGCTTTGAATCCCTGTTCGAGTTTTTCACAAATATCTCAAAATCTAGACGTCCTTGGTAAAAATAATGAAATTTTCATACCCTCTTATGTTGCTTCCATGTCTACAGATTGATGGATGACCCTTAATTGAGCTGACAGAAGAGGAGTTGAGTTTTAAAAAATCTTGTTCTATTTTAAATCCACCTTTTGACCTGGGAGGTATTATATAATGTAGATAATGAATCTGACTACTCCTACTCGTAGGATTTATTATTGTGGCTATGTGGATAATACTTGGATTATGGGCTGTACTGTCCTGAACGCCTTTTTCCCCTTTGTCTTTTGCCAAGAAATATGAAAGTTTCTATTATATTCTGAACTAGCGCCCCCTGCTTCGCACGATTTTTACGACTTCACGAACCATGGAGTTTTATTTACTATACAGGGTGTTAGGCAGACGATTAAACATACAAAAAATGGTGCAACGGTGGGCCGTCTGCTACGTGTTTAGGCCCAATAACAAGACCCAGGCCACACGATTTTTTTTCCCAATTGTTTGTTGCTAAAACTTCAATGTCAGTAATTTCTTTTAAAAATAACAAAACAGTCAACTTTTCTTTTCATCTTGAGTAAAATTATATTGTATTTGACGCAGATACTTGCGAGTTAACTTTAAACTGTTAAAATCGAATCGTTCGAATGGACTGGCCTGAATGCATATCCGTCATAACATTGCTTCAATGATGAACGCTGAAGAAGTAGGCTTCTATATTATATTCAGCTGCATCCGATTAGACTGGAAGCCGATCCCAACATAGTTGGGAAAAGGCTAGACAGATGATGATGATAGAGACCCAGAAATTTGGCCACAACGATTTCTTCTATGCTGGTTTGAGAGTAACATACGAGTATATTTAAATTGGTATCAGGTTGTACTCGCTATTTAAAATTCATGATTTTTGTTTTTTCTAGTTTTATTTTTAGGTCATTTTCATCAAACCATTTTATAATTGTTGTTAGGGTGCTATTTAGGTCAAGTTTTATATCAGTTCTGTCGTTACCGGTAAACAATATCGTATTATCGTCAGCAAATAAGGTCATATGGCGCATTGTAACTGTCGACATGTTATTTATATAAATTAGAAAAAAATGGTGGGCATAGAATGCTGCCCTGAGGAACAGCGGTGTGGATATTTCTAACCTCAGAACCTCAGAAACAACCGTGTCTTCAGTTCGGGTAGCTAAGGCGACTTCTTTTAATTCTACCATCTGTTTTCTGTCACTGAGGTATAATTCAATTAATTTGTATACGTTACCTCGTACACCAGATGCATACGAGTACTCGTATAATTTATTCAAGAGTATTTTATGACTGACTCGGTCAAATGCTTTTGACATGTCCCATATACAGCGCTATGGCTGGCGACCTAGTGTCCATATTTAGAAGGACTTTGTGTAAAAAGTTATACATTGCTATATTAATAGGTTTATTTTTCCTAAACCCATATTGACATGGGGTAAATATGTTATTACTTTCGAAAACGTCATGAATCCGAGTATTTTCCTCACAATGGTGCCGATTCCCTTGTTCACAAACTAAACTAAATTTAAGTTCAGTGCATCTTTTTCTTTCTATTTCATTAAGAAAAGGACAGACGATACATTTTAGTTTAGTCCTGTCAAATTAATCAGCGCTTGACGTAAATTGACGTAATTTTAGTAGGCAAGTTTTTAATCAAATCTAACCTTGTATGGAGTAGTGACAGGCGCTTTTTAATTTGACAGGACTAAACTAAAATTTATCTTCTGTCCTTTTCTTAATGAAATAGAAAGAAAAAGATGCACTGAAGTTAAATTTAGTTTAGTTTGTGAACAAGGGAATCGGCACCAATGCATTTATGACGTCACCGAGTCTCGCTACACCTCGTTTTTATGTTCATAAAGATCAAAATATTTTTCTTTTGCATTACGAAAACATACGTCAAATCAGCAAAATTTACATGCACTTGACATGCGATTATGTCCTTTAGTAAAAATGATAGACTACCGTAGGGTTGAGGTCATGTTTGAAACCAAAATTGTCATGTCGATCATTTCATATACGAATTGGTTTTTTTTTTTTTGTTTACAAAAATTATATACATTTTACATTTCCATTCCAATGAAAAAATTCGTTTAAAAAAATTTAAAATTCGTTGTTTTTTTTTAACTTTTCTATTTTATTATTGAGAGTATTACAAGTTTATTTACTTTTATTTAATTAGTTGTAGTTATATTTTGTTCCAAAATTTAACTACATCATCAGCTATTTTATTTCATGGATTCAAGCAAAATTCCTAATGAATATCAATATCGATAAAAACAAATCTCTTTCCGAGCGAGCAGCTTTTGTTTTTTTTTGTAGTATCCACCGCATCCCCCCCGCCAAAAGTGACAGACTGTTTTATTCGGAATATTGCACTTCAGGTTTATCCAGTGTCAGATAGGTACTCTAAGCTAGCTACATAACAATTATACCCTTTTAATACCACCAAAAAATAAGGTGATACGTACTTAATAATTTTGTGTTCGACTGTACTCGACTCGAACATGTATGTAGAAGTATACATGGAAGTTTAACATACTTTTGCATAGTAAACCAAGTCGAAATTGTCATGTTGGAGACAACTATTTCTTGACTATTTTTTGGCATCAAATTCAAATTAAAAAACGTAAGCGTTCCGAGGTAATCAGGTGAGGATTGTAGCGAGAAAGGCTCACCACTACACCTTTATATCTCTGGAATCCCTTAATAATGACTATTTTCGAGATTTGGCATAGTGTTCGTTACTATTTCCTGACTATTTTTTGGAATTGATCCCAAGTCGATAGTCCCAGCCGCTTGCTTGCACTGAGGTGAGGATGTGTGGACACGTTCACCCCACAATCCTCACTAACTTATAGCTTTAAGTTCGGCTATTTTTTTAACCTTGATGCTTATTTATGACTATGTCTTGACTATTTTTTGGTGTTCTCTGAATTGATTTTCATGCAGTTTTCAAAGGTGAGGATTGTGTGGTGAAGGACACAAAAGAAAATCTATCCTATCCGAGGCTGGGTGCTAAAATTGTACTATTTCTTGTAGTTATTATTATATTATTTAAAAAAAAAAGAATGTATCCCAAAAACAGCATAGTGAAATACTAGATATGGGAGACACTTCTTATCTGTCGGGCCTATGTGGCTCTCCCAGAAATAAATCCTGAATCCACCATAGGTTCTAAACACGTAGCAGACCGCCGCACGGAGAAAACCTTCCGGAATAAATTCTCAAAATGATCAATGGAGTTTCAACTTGTTTAAGTGGAATTATCCGGGTTTTAGCGTTAGGGTTCATCAAATAAAAATCAAAAGTCGTAAAATATTTACAAATCACTTTATTTTGTTGCATATCAAGTCTATTTAGTTCCTTTTTACAATAAATACATTAGGTCTGAGTATAAAAAATTAGTGTTGCAAAAAAATAAACAACACAAACTCTTAAAATTTACCTTGAATACTTAAAAAGTCTTGATTTTTCAGGCTAGTCCCCCTTAAGTTCATTATACACATGGCCTGGTGACAACTACACCACAACACTGTGATGCCACCAAGTGATCAATTTTGATTGCACTGTCACTGCTCCTTGATCCTGAAACAAACAAATAATTTAATGAATAAGGGAACTGTAGGTACACTTCTGCCTAACTTTACAGGGATTACAGCGTGATGTTATGTTAGGGAACTTTAACCTCAAAAAGCCCCTTTTTTTTAAATGGGAAATCATCAAATAACTTCTCCCGCTCTGGGCGGAGCGGGAGGGTGTGTCACACTCTTACTAACTAAAACCCACCCGTATTCCTTCCTGTTGCCTGTGTTGCCAGGGGCCTCGGTGACCCTTTAGTACCTTCCCGCGACCCCGGCAGTCATAAAGCCCCTTAGCGGTGTATTCAGAATAAGGCATTATAAATATTAAGCCCTATGTTTTAACTTGCACTAACAAAAACACGTGTACCGAAAGCGACTTTATAAACAGCAATCGAAAATGGATTTTATAGTAAACAACTTAAGGTACTTATTTCAATATAAGCTGCAAGTTCTAACCTCACCCATTTAGTCGGGGTAATAATAATTTAACTACTGAGACCAACTGTGTGAAAAGCTCAGAAACTTAAAAAGACGCTCATTTTGTTTTTTAATGAGTTTTTATATTGCCCAAAAAGTTATTAGAGGTTAATTAATTTAAAAAAGCGCAGTTCATAAGAAGGTCAATACTTTTTTAGAGGATCAGTTAAATATTTTAGATCGTACTAACCGTATGGAAAGTCAAGTGATATCAGTTAGCCGCGACCTCCTTGAACCCGTTGACGACTGGCGTGTGGTCGTTGCTGCGCCGCCACAGGCCGTACACACGGCCCGGCACGGCTTGCCACAGCCGGACCGTGCCGTCCTCCGAGCCGGTGGCGTACAGCTCGCCGTCCGGAGACCATCGCACGCAGTGGACCGGACCGAAGTGGCCTTTGTTTGATTCTGGAATGTAAGAGGTGGGTGAGATGGTAGGCTTTAGGTATTAGTATAGCCTTATAACCTTGTAAAGAAGCGGTATTGTCGTTTCGAACGCGTTCGAAATCTACCCTACAATTTCGAGGCATCCAGTCAGTATTGTCCTCGACTGGATGTATGAACACACTGGTTGGTAGTAATCATGCGATCCAGCGGCGTTCAACAACGATCCATCAGCTTCACGCCCAGTTTCACTTCTATGGTACATAAAGTATTATATCACTAATTTCTATAATATTGATCAATGTGGAGAATTCATGACCAAAGCGTCTTAAATTAAATGATAAGTGCCTGTCCACACGATGCGTTGCGGCGTCGCACCGCAAAGGTTTTTCCGCATTGGCGGTCACACGGGCGTTGTGGCGCCGTCATGTAGTTACGCTACAAAGGCGCCGCACCGCAAAATATTCGCGCATTCCTTCTGCCGCACAAACGACTGACCCGTACCGCTCCGGCGTCGCAACGCGTACACCCCTCTCCGCCTCGCCCCGCGGGCTGCTAGTCCGGGGTACGTGCGGTGAGATGCCGAAACACACCGTGTGGCATACCATGGATATTTGTATGTAGGACACCGCAGCGATAACACTAACTATTGAGCCATTTTTGAATTTCGAACTTTATTCCGTCTACGTTAAAGTTCTTAATGCAAAACTGTCAAATTAGTACCGGACTAAGTAGTCAGTTTTGTATAAAGAACTGTATTTCAACCATAGTAACGTACTTATTACAAAAACTGGCTCGATGGATTAAATCATGTCCAAAAGTGATTCTTGTTTTGTAATAACGCCGCTTGGGTTTAAAGCCTCGACAGTGAAACAAAACAATAAGTGAAAGGTCAATCCGACTTCAGGCCAGATAGGGCAAAGTATGTACAAGTTTTTAAAGTAAAGATTACACACAAAAACGAACTTACCAAGTTCTGTTCCCGTATTATAATCAAATTTATAGACTTTCAAGTCTTCACCGCCGCACACAAAAGTGGCCCGGCTAGGCGCGAGCGATGCTGAGTAACATTTCGTTGGCACTGGAAATTCGCGCATTTTGCGCATTGTGTCAGAAGAATAGAATGATACATTTGTACCTGAAATTAACATAAATAAAGAATTAATTACCGGTTACGCCATGTGGGGTTATGCCCTGGCGGAACGTGAATCACACGACAATCTCCAGTAATGACTGCCGTAATTAATAGTTCATTATTATACCACCTCCAACATTATCAGCGTACCCACTTTTTACCCGACTGCCCCAGAAGGAGGGTAATGTTTTCGAGAGTATTTATGTATGTATGTCTATTTCTTTGGCACGCTCTGTAGCCTAAACGGCTTGATGGATTTTGACATAAGAGGTGTCGTTAGATTCGTCTTAATTGTAGGAGTGACATAGGCTATAATATAGCCTATACATATTATATTATAATATGTATATATTGCATCTGCAAATACAAAACAGGGAGGTAAAGGTTTAAAAAAAAATTGCAACGTTATTGATATCAAATAATAGCTAGTAATTAGTTTATTTCGTATATATATATTAATAAAACTAAAAAGCTTGAAATAAAACAAATTATTTAAAAAATAAAAACCCGACTGCTAAAACACTTAACTGAAAAGAGAAAAACAAGCATTATAATCTATAGGATTTTGGTATCCCAAAAACCAAAAAGAAAAATGAAATATGGTGTAACTTTTGTTTGTCCCCGGCAATACCAAAATTCTATAGATTATAATGCTTGTTTTTGTGTTTTAGCAGTCGGATTTTTTTTTTTTAAATAATTTGATTTTTCAAGAAACATGCAGAACAGAATTCGTGTATGACCAGATCTATAAACGTAAACGAAGCAAAAGGAGTATGTATTAAGGATAGTAGCAGCAGCTTTCTATTTCTACTCTACTGCATAATAACAATCGCGTCTATATTTGTCGGTAGAAAACTATCAACTGTCTACACGGAAACGTCACGGTTCTCGTGCTAAGCCTGCAGGTGACGTTCCGCAGTTTCAGCCTACCCCCATTGGAAAAAGGCGTGAGTTTATGTACATAAGTAACTTATATTTCTGATACGTCTTTAAAAAACTATAGAAAGGTTAGAGGTCATCCAATTTTCGATTAAAACTGGACTATTTTAATAGGGTATTTCACTATAAACGAGAAAAAATCTATAAATATACCGGCAGATTTTTTTTTATCGTCTCGAAAAACATAGGGTCATTTTTTTTTTCTTCTACTTGTATAGAAATTGATTTATCAATAAATACTACCCATTTGAAGTAAACTTTTCATACTAAAACAAATCGATAAGTGCATTTTTATGGCACTTATCGATTGAATAAAAATTTTGTGATTTTTTTTTGAGCATATTAGCACTATAGAATTTAATTAAGACATTTTTCAAAAATGGGTGTAAGACCCTATTGGACAAGGACTGCTAATGAGACACAATTGATTTTCTATTGTTTGACTCCGAATCGGTGTCGCGCGGGGTTTAACAGGTGAATACCGTCGTAAAAGTAAATTTATGAGCTATCAATCAAATATAAAAATATTGTACGGGGAATGCCTAAGGCTGTATTTACGTAAGTACGACAGGTGTGGTATGTTTTAATGCGTAACTTGATCTTGTTCTGGTCTTGAATTAAAATGTAAATTCGTACCTAAGGCCAAACGTAATCGCTCCACATATCATGTCACAATATACTTTGACGTCATAGAATTATCTTAGACAACGACCACAAATTCTTTCGCGTGTATTTCGGGGTTTTCCGTAGTAACTTTTCATTTCATTTTTTTTTTTCTTTTTTGTATTAGGTAAGCCTATGATGATAGTCGTATGTGTTTTAAAACAAATACATAAATAATTACACTTGAAAGTAGTTTTTAGGGTTCTGTACCCAAAGGGTGCCAAGGGGGGCTTGCCTTCACGGTCTGTCTGTACGTCTGTACGTCTATCCGTCTGTCGATCACTGGGTAGTATTTAAAATCTAAAAGCTGCTTTTTTATCAAACATATCAAACATGATGAAATGCGTTCATCAATATCAGTTTAGTGGTTAAGCCGTTACAACGTATCAGGCAGACAGACACTTCGCATTTTATAATAATTATTAAGTATGGATACAATATCTTACCGTGAGCTACTGTTAGTATAGCTCCATCTCTTGACAGCTCTAAACTGTTTGGTATGGTTGGGAACTCCACTTTTTGAACTTCCTGAAAAGTAAACGAAAGTTTCGATTACATAATACATACATAACATCACGCCTTGTATCCCTGAAGGGTTGGGCAGAGGTGTACGTGTAGGCGGCGAGCCAATTGCCGTCAACCGGGTACTAATCCAGACTTCGGGCTGCTACTGAGAAATTCCAGATAGAAAAACCCAATAACACTTTGCCCGACCCGGGAATCGAACCCAGGATCTCATGCTCAGCAGTAGCGCTTGCGACCACTAGATCAGTTTCGATTAAATACTTACTAATCAGTAATTACAATCAGAATGAATTAAAATCAGATAGGTTTATACAATCGAATGAATGAGCCAAGATAATCCAATACAGTTTGCTAGCCTATGGTGGATTTGCAGGTGTAGTCGAAATTCAAGTTACGTTTTTTACTATTTGCAGGTCAGATTTTGGTTTTAACTTGTTCAAAATATGATTCGCGATAATAACAGATATGTATTTACAGAATTAGAATCATATTCATAGAAATATATTCATTAGAATACATCTCTCTAAGTCAGATTTGTTCCATTGAATAATTTTTTCATGAAATCATGACATTGGGGAAAAAATCTAACTTAGAGAGATGTATTCATTATTCTAATGATTATAATTCTGTTAACACATATCTGCTATAGTCGCGATTCATATTTTGATTAAGATACAACCTGACACTGACCTGCAAATCGCAAAAACCGTATGAAATTTTGAGTTTCGCGGGCTACAGCGGCAGATTCACCTTAGGTGGATTGAATTTAATTAGCTAAATCCGTGAATGAGTACGCCAGACAATAGATTTTTCGGAGTTCTTTATACGTTTATAATTCATTGCTCAGAGCTGATTACAATACAGATGTCTGCACTTCTTCATATAGGGTTGCCTTTGACCACCACAGTCATGTATAGATGACAGACCAGCACGCCACGGTCACGACTGCATGACAGATTTTTTAGGGCTTAATTCGTAGCTTGGCGCCGAGGGCACATTTTTTCTTTTTTGACGTGTCGGTCAATAGGTTAAAAAAGAACTTATTATAACCAGCAAATTTTCATTCACAAAACACTTCTTATATTGTCTATAATCAGCACTTGCACAGCATAAGCATAATCAGCCTCTAATGTTCCTACTGCTGGGACACAGGACTCGCTACCTGTGAGAGGGAGTGCGCCCTTATTCACCACGCGGGCCCTACGGGTTGGTGGATTCAATTTATGACTAAAACATCTGCTACAGTAATTAGTTATTTATAAGATACAACCCTTGTGCCCGACAGTATTTCCCATCGGCAAAAATTACGAAATTCCGTTCATACTTTCATTCCCTGTTTAACCTCTTTAAGGAATGAATTTTCAAAATCCTTTTTGATGCTCACTTTCGCTATATAAAGATTTCATGTGCAAAATCTCATGCTTCCAGACCCAGCCGTTTAGACTGTGCATTGTGTGTGAGTGAATGAATGAATTAATTAATTAATGAATTAATTAATTAATGAATTAATTAATTAATGAATTAATGAATTAAATAATTTATGAAGTAATGTATTAATGAATTAAATAATTTATGAAGTAATGTATTAATGAATTAATTAATGAAGTAATGAATTAATTAATTAATGCATTAATTAATTAATTTAAGATTTTTATTAAGTAGAATACATTACTTGTCCACTTGTACGATCCCAGACTCTCATTGTTAGGTCATCGCTCACGCTGACTATGCGTGAGTTATGAAGGAAGACTGCGTGTCTGATGCTACTCGAGTGCGCGCTTATTTTCTCCAGAGCTGAAATTATCATATACTTATGTTAGATTTTAATCTATCAATGGGATTATAAAATTATAATTGATTAAGGCCGTGTCCTAACCGAAACCGACTGTCGTACGAGTACGCGATCGTGGCGCTCGTTTATATGAAAATAACGTACTCGCGCGATCAATCAAATCGCGTTTGTATGTCATATTTCGCGTAATAGCTTATTCGCGAAATAGTCGCTATCTGTTAGGACACAGGGTAAGAACAGACTACGTATGTGGGAACTTAGTTGAGGCTTGTGAGACAAAGTCGTAGTTAATATTATAGTCTACAAAAAAAAAAAATAAGAAATATACATGTCGCCGTAAGATTATGAGCACCGTTAGTTTATAATCTATTTAGCGAGATTATAGACTATCGAAAAATTGAAAACTTTAACATTATAATCATAACGCATTAATTTTCGGTAGTTTATAATCATTCAGTGTCAAATCGTCAAATTGTGATCGAATCTGCACTAATTATCGACTTCATAATCTGTCCAATTGTATAACCCGTAAAATTTTTTACAGTCGCTGATTGGTAGATCTTGGTGGTAGCCGAACTGGTTTCAGTAATTAAACCAGGGCACCCCAACCAAATGGGTTAGGTTCGAACTGTGAACAACCGAGCTTCTTCCAAATTGGTTGCAGTTACTTGGCTATTTCGCATTAGCACAAGATGCGTTGATCGCATGCAAGTTTGATACCAGTTCACAATTAGTTCACACGGTTTGCCATGGCTAGATTATAAACTATCGAAAAATAATGCGTTCAATTGTAAATGGTTTGTTGCAGTTCACAATTTTTCGATAATTCATAATCTCACTTCTCACTAGATAGATTATTTATAAACTAACAATGTTCATGATCACAATGTATTTGATATTTATTTTATATTTATATTATTTATTTCATTATATTTGTGACATACATACAATAAAAATATTTTCTAATTAGTTTAGGCCAGCCATAACTTGGTATCTAACCCTTTGGCTTTTAATGTGAAAACATATAAAAATTGAATATTGAAGCTTTTAACATGTGTATCATAAAAACTAATGAGTGTGTTACTTACACTCTTTAAAAAACAAGGATATTATGGATAAGCTTGATAAATGTAAACTATTAATAAATCTTTCAATAGGTTACACCCTTTCATTAAATGTAAATATTTAATATGTTAATTATTTGAGATAAGAGTTATCTTATATGCTAATTAATGCTTCCTCAACTCATTGTTTATGAGTGTAAAAGATGTTTATGTCGTCTCTATGACAACATTTAAAACTACAATATGCAATTTAAGTATTTTTTATAATATTTCAGAATATTTACTTTAAATAATAATTTAATAATTCAAAATTATATAAATGAACTATAAAGAACATACTAGATTAATTATTTCACTCAATAGGTCAACATGCATTGATAATTTATTTACAGATTAGAATCTACTACAGGAAGTAATTGTCCTTTCCTTATCAGACATAAAACTAACCTCCCGCTTCAGGTTTGTTGAGGTCATATACTCGTATAAGTTTCTCATTGCTGGCAGTGAGTAGCTGAGTGTCATCAGCATTGAAGTTTACACTCTTCACTATGTGTTCGTGGTCGAATGTGTGCACCACTTCACCAAATCGAGCGTCCCATATTTTTGCTGTAACATCATTGAAAATATTGTTAGATAGGCGACCTGGACGCGTACCGCGAGAGCTGATTTAGATGGCGCGGGAAAAGAGTGCCTGGAATGAGTTGAATTCCTTTGCTCAGTAGTGGAACAAATAAGAAAAAAAGTATGGCTAGGTGAAGTGGTTGGTGGATAGTTATTTATGAGAACCAAAATTAGCAGCTTTTTGGTGCTTTTGCCACAATAAAGAAATGATGAATCATTAATAAGTTCCTATATTTATACTAATATCTCTCACATCCATGTTTCAGATTAAATACTTGGAATAACACAAATTACCATAGTAGATAGCACCATTGTGAGAGTTAATAGTGTTGAAACAAAGCATTTGATTGTTTGGTTTCTTTTCTGTATAACTAGGTACACAATACTCAATTGCAAAAAAAAAATTATCATATTGTGGTCAGAATTAATTACATGGAATGATGTAATCAGCTTGTTCGATTGCAAAACTTAAACGAATAAAGGATCATAATTATTCTTCTTTTAACCTCTATGTAACGCAAATTTGAACAAAGAAAGACATATTTCACAACATAAACAAATGTTTTCTTTTTCAGCATTACTAATAGTTTGTGAAACAAGCATTATGAATCACCCAATTAAGGTAAGTACCTTTGAAATGCTATGAAATATTTAGAGTACCTGAAAAATCAGCTGCTCCACTAGCTGCAAGATTAGCATTTTGCGTCAAAGCTACCCCCCACACTGCACCTTTGTGACCTTCAAACGTGCCAATCCAATCACCTGTTTCACCTTGTCGTAGCATGGGCTTGCCATCTAAAATAGAATTCATTAATATTACAATGTGTTACTACGAAAGCTTGAATTCAACCAGGGCTTTGTATAGACTCATTTCGGTTGAAAGGACTGAATTGGATGTCAACTTTTGCATAGTCATGAAATTGTTCCATACTTTTTATGAAATTTCGACACTGGTGTTGAGCAATTATTTGAGATTAATAATGTGAAATAAAAAATATTATGGAAAATAAAACAATATTATAGACCCAAGAAAGTAAAGTAAGTGACCCAAAACCACAATGTTTAAATTAAACCAAAATAATAAAGAGATTTCAATATTAATTTTATTAATTCATTAATGTTTTCATTCAAGTACATATTATTAACAAAATGTTGAATGAGTATTTCTTTAGCATTGTATGCAAATGATAACATCTTTAAATTTTCCTCATAAAGTAAAACAAGGCTTTCATTTTGTATACACATCTTGTACAAACCATTGAGTTAGCTTTTCACACTGTCAAATACATGTTAATTATTTAGTAGCAAGGCCCTACCTAGAATATAAACTATCTTATTAAAACAAGGCAATTGTTAGTGCTACTGCTAGCTGTTCAATAAATAATAAAACAAATATAAGCTATAATAGTACATAAAAAGTATATCAGATACTCTAATGATAGATTGTGTACACATAAAAGAACAATGATAGGAAGGCACAATTATATCATTATGTGTTATTGACTATTTTCCTTATACAGCCACATATTGAAAGTAGCTTAGTGACATGTTTTCAAGCCCTTCCATACAGTAAACATTAATGTCAAGTACTTTGACAAACCTTGAGTGAGCACAAGGTGACCCACAATGGGTGAAATGTCAACATTCAACATAGGAACAAAATCTACTGCCTGCAACAATTCATGAGCACACAAAGGCGTGGAACTTGTATGTCATGCTGCCGGTAGGTACGTGAATAAAAAGCACGAGCGCAAGCCTCAAGGCGAGCAGCCGAGGAAACATACGAGCGGATACTCAAGGTACTTCCTGCATGTCCGGAAAGAGAAGGTCACAACATGCATAGAATGCACGCCGGCCGAGCGGACAACTCCACACAAACAAGAAAAGTGAAGGCCTTTCGAACACATCTCGTCACCAACATCTGTGACGCCAAAGCACTATTCACACGCACCAACACACTTGCAAGACTTCTACCCAAATATAGACCAAGGCGATAGGGCACACTGATTACAAATTAGTCGTCAAAACTCACCTTTGCAGGCCGAAATTAAATAAAACCCATCTTTTGTAACGTCACTAAAATCCAAATGCACGACTGGTCTAGTATGGCCACCGCACGTGAGAGGAACTTGCTTGAAAGTTGTCATTTTGTTTCTTAATTTTGTTTGTTGTACTTTTTGAAAATAAAACTAATTATCTTTGTTGTTAACTAAAAATTAACCTAATGAGTCTGATCGTTCTGAATGTTGACAATCGACTGACGGAAAAGTGGTAGACGGTATTGCTATACATGTTAAGATTACCTACCTTTTTTAAAGAAAAGAGTAGTGATTATCAAAAGTAATTTAAAAGGGAACGATCTACCCTCATAAAATAGTTTTTTTATTGGAACAAAATGCAAAGAATTCCATGTCAAATCGCAATAATACATTTTTATTATAGTCAAATATCAGAACATTTTGAGCAATTACAATTTTAAAAACAGTTTTGTTTAAACAATAACAAACTGCTTTCTGCCTGCTCTGAAACCTGAAAAGAGAACTTTATTTCGACTCTGCTACTATCGAGCAATGGAGACTGTGGAGACTTAGTGATCCTCCTTCATCATGAGAACATTAATGATTTGCATAATGATGAATAATACAAACGTAACTCTAAAACAGTTCTTCATAACGAAGCTTAAATAAAATTCCCAAGATGATTTTTCACAAGTGTAGTTTTGCTGAATTAGTAGGTTTTTTTTTGTGATGGTAATTTTGTGATTTATTTTTCATTTCGGTAACGACAAATTTTAACTGTGCCTTGTAATTTATTTAAGGGGAGATATTCTAGTTAGGAAGCACTTACAGTTTATTCCAATACTATTTTATTTACACAAAATTTTAGATTAATTTAAAAAATAATATTAGCTTGACTGACGTGACGGCACAAAGCTATCGTTTTGTATATAAATAATAGTTTATAAGTTATATAATACCTACCTTTTAATGACTAGAAATTAAAAGAAAATGAAGGAACCTCAACAAAACTGTGCTAAATATTTTGAAACCTTATCATTCGACAATATTTTCGCAGAAGAGGAAGACAATGCTTTCAAAATATTACGCGATTAGTGTAGTAATACGGTTCAGGCTTTTTATTCTCGCCGGTTTACCGACCGAAAGTTTTAGTATGACGGCTGTGACGTGTCATTTGACGTTGTCAAAACGTATTGAATTTGTTGTGGTTAGTTTGCAAATCTGATTCACTCCTTTCTAAATTTAATTAATAAATATGGATTTCTTCACTTCTATACCCACCCATATTGACTACGTTGGCCAGGCCAAAGCTGAGAAATTATACCGAGCCATAATCACGCTGTTCAGTATAGTTGGTTTCGGATGGGGTTACATCGTTCAACAGTTCTCACAATCTGTGTACATTCTGGGGGCCGGATTCATCTTAGCTGCTATCTTGACAGTTCCTCCATGGCCTATGTACCGCCGCAACCCATTAAACTGGCAGAACCCAAGAAACAATGAAGAGAAACCAGCAGGCAAAAAGGGGAAGAAATAGGAGCAATTTCCTGACAAATTCAGCCACCACCTTGATCAGAAGTGTATTCCAAACAGCTGTGTATTTCATTATTCTCAAATAAAATAGTTTATAAGGTTCATAGTGGTTTTATTACATATCAGATAACAAAACATAATTTCACCTCTGCACATGTGAGGCAGGTGCAGAGGTGAAATTTTAGCTTTAAAAACAATTCAGTCAACATAATTTTCAATATATAGATACTTCAGAAGAAATTATTAATGTAAGAGTTTATTACAAAAATTGTATGAACCTTGACAAAAACAGTTTATTTAACACTACCTTTGAGATTTTTCTAGTCAAAATGTTATAATGATTTTTGAAACTGTTTTAAAAATATGCATGATGGCAAGTAGCACCAACCATTATTTTAGGTGATTCAAAATTGAAAGCACCTTCAGATATGTGTTCTGTACACAGGGTACATAATTATTGTATGCAATGTCAAAAATTGTAAATAACTTGAGTAAGTCTGCTATTTATTTATTGATTTTACTTAATAATATGAAATATACTACAAAGATTTAGACTAGTATATCTTTATAATTCACTAACATACCTTTCGCTATACTTGGGCCAAAACTTACAGACATAATAAAAAATATGGAACTATTCCAATCCACTTTATTGCTTTACATGCAATCGGTTTTGGCCCAATTGATTCATACATACCAAACGGTATAATATAATATGGTTATTGCTACTTTAGAAGAGAAAATATTGTGCTTACGTTATTGTTGTAATTTGATTTATTGGAAGCTGTAGGCCAGACTGGATAGCAATTAGATCCTTGCAAAACAAACAGTAAGTACCTAATACAATGGAAGACTATCAGGTGCTAACTGTTACAATAAATTCCAGTCCAGTGAGATGCTGTATTGGACTTCACTGTTGTGTAATTCATAGATACATGATTTAAGATGTGTCTTGGTTTTATCACTGGCATTATTTAGATTACAAGTCTAATAAAAGTTAAATATCCATAAACAAGCCAGCTACTGGTTTTTAACTAGCCTTGTGTAAGGCACATGGTCGAGAGCTAACTAAGTCATATCAGACAGGATTTAAACCAACTTCTATGCCTAGCTGGGTAAAGCAATGCATGGTCAATATAACCCCGTTATTCCTAAAGGTTCCATTATTAAATAATGTTTTAGTGTATTGCATTCTCAATTACATTTAAAAGGCAAGAAAATTACACCCTCTAGGGTGCGCTTTTATAATTTCTAACGTGCCGATATAATCGTGGACGTCCATGATAACACATGGAAGTAGAAGTTATAGAAATGTATAAAGCCACTTTTAAATTTCCGTCCAGAACAACGTGCACGTATTTTCATACATTTCATGGACGTGGACGGGAACGTCCACGATAATAAGCTTTAGCTGCCAGGAAATTTCTGTAAGATCCTTACTTTTCAAAACTCTATAAATTATTATGATGCGTAGTGCTATGCGGTTAGGATAAACGGTGGGAAACCCCTTTGCATCTACATTCAAACTTTGTACTATCACTAAGATTTAAAAGGAATAGGGAATATGCACGTAATTCAAAACTTATTCAATAATTAAATATCATCGTTTAAGAGTCTGGAAACAACTTCCAATATTTTTTTACATGTTTTAATGCATTACTTTATTTTACAATTCATTATTTTATGTTGCGTTTTTTTGATGGAACGGAAAGCAAACTCCAAACGCGTTGTCTTGTCTTCGACAGTGCCGGAAGTGACGTAAAAAAAACTGTGAATAATTAACTATTCTTTGCAAAGTGCTTGAAATCTCACTAAGGTAATTAAGTGCGATTTCTGGTTGAATAAAGCACATAATTTTATTTATTTATATGATTTGGGTCTCAAACATGTAAAAAAAGCAGTATTCATTGAGAGTTTCATATTTTTTTTTGAGCAACAGGCAGTAGTTGAAATACTTTTCTTGGGTTTACTGACTTTTATTGACTTAGTGAAAAAAAAAAAATACATGCATATTCCCGATTCTTACTCCACTCGTAACTTAAGACTATAGCTACCATTACACAAAAACATTTGCACACATACAATAATCTCAGGTATAGTTTCTAATAGAAAGTAAATATTTTAATAAAATATGATATTCAATTATTAATTCACTGGAGTAATCTGACATGTGCTAGCTGTAATAAAATGGTCATATTTATTGTAATGGAGATCGTTTAGTTTAATCGATTTATATAAGTAAAATAATAAGTGTAAAAGTCTAGAATACAATAAATACCTACAATAAATATGACATTTTATTACACAAAGTGACAGCTAGCACATGTTAGGTTACTCCAGTGAATTAATAATTCGACTGTAGGCCTCTATGTGCAGTACAGATAAAACGTATTTTTAATATTATAGGAAGAAATTTTGTGTCAGTGACGTAATATGGCAGTCGCATACAATAACAACTCGACCCAAAGAAAGGCATTGACAGAAATTTGGTATCACAAGCGGAGACAAACAAAAGTTACACCATATTTCAGGTTATTGGTTTTCCCCGCCTGCAATACCAAATTTCTATAGCTTATAATGCTTGTTTTTCTCTTTTCAGTAAGATATGTTTTTGCAGTGGGGTTTTTTGTTTTTTAAAATAATTTGTTTTATTTCAAGCTTTTTAGTTTTATTAATATATATATATGGAATTGACTCATTACTAGCTTTTATTTGATATCAATATTATAATAATTTATTAAAAAAAAAACGTTACTCTCCCTTTTTGTTGTATTTGCAGATGCAATATATAAACATTATATAGCCTATGTCACTCCCACAATGAAGACGAATCTAACGACACCTTTTATGTTAAAATCCATCAAGCCGTTTAGGCTACAGAGCGTGCCAAAGAAATAGACATACATACATACATACTCTCGAAAAACATTACCCTTCTTCTGGGGCAGTCGGGTAAATACGACCTCTATATCCTGACAAATACAGTTAAATTTCCAAAACTTAAATTCACAGTTCTTGATGACGCATGGAAGATGCATTGCCTACGCGTTGTACACTTCAGGCCATTAAAAATGTACCTGTACGTCACACTATAAAAAATAAATATTTCAAAGCTTTTCTTTGAATCGAGTTGGTGTTGATTTAAGATGTGCGCCTGTCAATAAGCTTATTAAAATATTGATAGAATGGATATCAAGTTTAAAAAAGTTAAAATATATAAATATAAAAACGGCGAGGTGTAACAATACAGCGTCTTCACAATATCAGCTCAAAATAAATGTTTTTGTTTATATTTTTTTTTTTCGTTAAAATTGTATTGTCGTATATAAAATAATTTAAGAAGTTTACGTTCAGAAAAGGATTTAGACACGCTATTTACTGAAAATGGATATTTATAATAAATAATATAAAAAATATGCAACTTGCATTAATAAATTAGCTTTAGTTAAAAAAGTACTAACAAGAAAAAAAGGAAAGTGAACTTTCTTGCAATTGTATCATTTCTGATACTTTGTTCGCACTTCTGCGTATTGAGACAAAAATTTTACTTATTTCCTTCTCTTAATACAGTCTTAATCGACTTTGCAGATTTGGTTCGATCAGGACCCGAAAAATATAGCGATAAACGTCTTGTCACAGTATGCATAGGCGGTGTTCAAAAAAAGCTTGTAAAATATTTCTATAACGAAAATAGCACTGCAAATGCAATGCAGTGCTGTTCTGCACTACATATTTTCAGTAAAACTCATTTTGTCTCTAATTCGCTTCATCACGTTGAATATTCTACTTTCGCTGCACACGTCACAATCTTCGACCGCGTCTTCCATTTCGGAACATTCACTTGTTTTATCACTGTTGTCGTCACACTTTTCTTCTTGACTTTTCTCACTGGGTTCTTTTTGTTTATTTGCATTGTCTTTCTCCTTATCAATGTCATCGTCTAGTTTATGAGTATTTTCTTCTTCGGTACTTAAACTATCGCCAACTTCTTCTTTATCGCAGACCTGCTGCAGGGTTATTACAGCGAACATTAATGTTACGCCGTAATTGACGATGGTTAATGATAGAGGACCCAGCGCTAGTAGGAATACTGCCATAGTAAACAGTAGAGCTGCTATGGATTCATAGTGTCTCCTGTAAATAAATAGAAATATAATTAATATTAATTTATTAGTAATTAATATTATTATTATTAATAATAACCAAAGCAACTTCTACTACGGCAATTTGAGAACATATTTGATATAATATTCAAATAATCTGACTAGTCACATGTAAATCTTACCGCTTTTAGAGGTTAGTATTAAATCTTAATTAAAGTTCTTGGTTTTTGGTTTAACAAACGAGTACTGAGTATGTCTCTCGCACATTTCCGACATTGACAGAGTGAGATGGGTTGGGGCCAACGCCTTTGATCTTGTTTTTTTTCTTTGTTCTTTGACTTTATGTTAATTACGTGGACCAATAGAAATACAGTCAAAATTTTCGGTACTCGTTTGTTAAAAAACAGACTATAGTAGCAAAATATTGATACTTACAGATTTTTCCTGGGCCCATTCATCTGCCACACGCAGGTGGAACAAGCAGACATCATTAGTCCAGTATGATACGACGTATCAGGTTTCAATACTATGCTATACCTGAAATGATATAGAAGATTTGAGAAAATATTGGCTTTGCGCAATGGACGAAAATTGTATAAACATTTACACGAAAACATTACTATGTAAGTTCGTAAACTGTCTACCAGTGATCATAGCCCTTCTAATAGAAAATAATGCCATAATGATTGATGATGACCCCTAAATACGTGTAGCACGAAGGTATGACATTGGTCACCTGTTACGACCAGGGAGCGTGGGGGTGGTATGTCACTTTCAGAATTGAATTTCAGGAACGAAATCAAAATCTAATACAAAAATTAATATAGCTTACGAAAAATTCCTAGCCCACGTCAACAACGCGGGTACATTGACTAGAGTGACAGTAAGCCACATGGAAAACATCATCATGTGGAAATTCAAACTGCTCAGATCTTCATCGACATCCGAATGCTTCTCTTCCTTCCTTCCATTCACTTGACAAGCCTTGTCTGACTTCGCAATAGTTGCTTTGTCCTGAGTTTCCTTCCCATTCTGACTAGTAGATTCTGTAGCATTTACAAGCCTTGTTTCAGTCTCATTGTTGATATTTTTGTTCTTTCTCTTAAACATTAGGCATATTCTCGAGCCTACTTTTGCCATTAGTTTGTATACGTAATCTTCGAGGTATTCTTCATACATTTTGGAGAGCTGAAAAGGAGAGTAAAGTTTTCATTTATTAAAGGTTGCTTCAAAAATATTATACCTATATTATTGCGTTCTTGACACCTGTCAGTTGGACACTATTAAGAACTAATAAAGTTCTAAATTCGTTAAACGCGTTTTCTTTTGTACTCAGCTGAACGAACGCATTCTCTCATCGGCCGGAGTGTAGGATAGAATATTGTCTATAGGAATGCGTATCTAATAGTTGGACACTATTAAGAACGAATAAAGTATAAATTCTTAAAACATAAGTCACTAGGAACAGGGAACTTTGGCAAGCTAAAAGGTGACTGGTATCAATCTACTCAACTTCAAAGCTTATTCTTACAACTCGTCTAAGTAATTTTTTAGGTTTACTGCTGGTGATAAAGACATAAACTTACCATAAACGCATAGAAGGCAGCACCAGCAACGAGCGAGGCGGCTCCACACGACAGCGGCGTTGCACATAGGAGCCCCGCACTCACTACCATCGGTACCTTCTGAAGACCCGACGCCACCTTCTCCGCGAGACCACTTCCACCTCGCCACATTATCCTGAAGATACAAATTTGTGGTGAACAATAATACTAGCCTGTTGTCCCACCGTATTCGACTAAACCAGCGGCACTGTATGATGGGGACTGTGACAGCTTGCAAATTATAAAATTACAGGTTACAAATTACAGTTTCAGCGTTACGTCATTATTCCGGCCAGTACCACAATGTAGTATGACCTCTCTTTCCTCACATTTAGCAATCAATATTAACGGAAATTCATCATACAGCGCCGCTATTGTAGTCGATATTAACGGTTCAAAACATAATCGAACGTCAAGTCGTCAGACGTCGACCGGCCGTAATATAATTGCCATTCACCACACTGAACGATCGATGTCATAGATCGATGGAGATCTAGTTGCACCTAAAGGCCTCATCTTGTTATAATGAGAGTTAACGAACTATCATGACTATGCAAAGCATAGCATAGCATTGTAATATTTCTTTCACTATCAAGGCATTATATAGATTCATTTATCTCACACACAGCTAACAAAACAAGTACACTACCTTTAAGGGCGTGAAAGTATTTATGATCATGAGCAACTTTCACTATGAGACAGACACAACTTTGAAATATCAAAAAAAATATCAACTGTTTCATACAGAAATGAAATATTTACGCGATGAAAATGTATGAAACAGATTTTTTTTTTCTATTTCGTAGTTGGTCCCATAGTGAAAGTTTTTTTATAATCATGAGTACTTTCAACTTCTGAAAATTTTACAGTGAATTAAAAATCACCGTATATAATCGCAGTCCGCTACCCATAGACCAGGGGGCCAACCACCGCCTCTTATAGCAGTATTATTTTAATATTGCTTTCCAGTGGGAAAGAGATGGAGCTATACCCCCTGTACAGCTTCATCTCATTCTTACAGTGATGTAATATTAAAATAATACTGCTATAAGAGGCGGTGGTTAACTGTCCTAAGTTACACCACAAGACTGTTCTCCGCCTTCTGCATCCAGTGTGCTCCAGCCAGTGCCGCCTTTTTAAGGCTGACTACGCAGGCTGATTGGCGATGTACACTTTTTAATTTTAGAATAGGATAGAATAGAATAATATTTATTTGCTTAGAAACATGGTACAAAAAGATAGTAAAATACAAAAAAATACAGGAGCATATATGGTTTTGCTTAACATTGATAAGCGTACAAATTTTCACAAGCATATTTAAAATTTATTGTCAAAAAAGTCTTTGACTCTATAAAGACTATGACTACACAACCATTCATGCAATTTATTTTTGAATAATCTCATATTTAGTTCCATTCATGCAATTTATTTTTGAATAATCTCATAGGCCTTATGAGTAGATCATTTAAAAGACCATGTAGTTGCTAAAGACGTCCTTTAACGCTTAAATTTTGTTCTCATGCAATGCAGATAAATGGTCTATAGATACGCAGAACATAATATTTTTACCTCAAACCCGGGATAGTTTATCACTATTAATACATACCTAAACAGGAGTCTATGCGCTATCTGGGATGAGAACACCATGACTGCAAGCACGGTTGCCGCTATGATATTGACAATGCCTAGCGCAGTCATATACGCGGGCACCACCAGCAAAGACTTTATGAAGTACCGCAGCTCTTGGTTCTGCCAGCTCGCGTTCTCGAATATAAATGATAGTACGGGAATGGAACTGTAATTAAATATATAGAAGGTATTTTAATTTAGTACTATCAAAAATGGGAAAATTTAGAGGAAATGAAAATATCAGCTATTGATTAATCGCGGATCTGAATACAAGTAGATGTTTTGGTCTAACATATTAACATGCGGTACTGCTTTCGAGGTCTCCTTCTGTTACACATATCTTTTGCAAAGACAGTTTTTAGCCACATAAATGGATCCATCTTTTTGGGATTTGGATAAACTAAAAGTAATGTATTTTCTAAAAAGATTAACTCCTATTACTTAAACATAACGAGCGAGTAAATGTGGGTGTACTATACATCTCATGACCTCTTCTCAACCCTTCGGATAATTCAGACGTGATGTTATTAATTCACGGTAAAACTAAACCAAGCCTTCCAAACAGGTGTGCGTAGTTCGGCTTGACCCCCTCACTCATAGAGATGGGTAGCATACTCTTTTAAAATGAGGATCGTGCGAGGCACTCCTCTTTTTGCAAAGTGTGCTAGCACACTGTGCTACCACGAATGAGGCGAGACTGCGGTGGCCTGTCTGTGAGCACATACGTGCTGTGACTGTGTCAGTGAGTAGGTACTGAGTCGTGTGACTCGCCGCGCGAGTCGCGACTGTGGTGTGTAATGACACGCACACATACGTAGTAGACGCACGAGTGATGATGAGGGAAAGAGAAATGAGTAGCTAGGATATCAAAATAAAAAGAGTGAGTTAAACTCACAATACGTACAAATGTTCTGCGTAGCTAATCTGTGTCCTGTGGTGTGTGCTGGTACATAAAAATATAAAGATTGAGTAACTCTTTTTAACCAAGTGAGTAGCTATAACTGTGCTAGCATATGCGCTGAGTTACCCAACACTAATCATAAGCACTGTGCAATGACACGCAAGAGCCGTGTTCTTGCATTTGTAGTATATTATTTGCATACGTCTCAATTTGCATCAGTCAGCTAGCAAAACTATGATATACTTACAGAAAAACCGTAGCTCCGAGCCTTCCAAACAGGAGTGCGTAGTACGGCTTGACCCCCTCGCTCATGAATGCACTGTGCAACGACACGCAAGAGCCGTGTTCTTGCATCTGTAGTATGTTGCTTCTTGCAGCTAATAATATTATGGCTGCAGCGTAAGGCACTAGGACTGGGCTGTAATTGCGAGCTATCTGCGCAAGACGCAGGTACCACGATGTGGATATGCTGAAATGTGTTTTAGTATTACATAAACGGTGATTTGTAATTTGACGTATTCCTTCCGAAACATAATACTGTGACCCGTTTGCAACAATTAAGCACACCATAAAACTTTGGCGAAACTTCATTAGGAGAAAACCCAATGATTATGTATTTTTGAAAATTTCCCTAAATGACTGAATATCACTTTTCTCTAAACTCTAAAATTAAATGGCCTTTCCATTGGGTACCTAATACTTTACCGAACCTTTCGATGTAACCAAATTTTCGAAAACATTAAACAGTTAAAAGTTAAAGGAAGAAGTTTATTAAACATTTCCATAAATCATCTACGTATGTACATGAACTTGACACAAGTTATCTCAAAATTTTACTACGGCAGTATGCGTACAAGACATCTTCATTTAATAAGCCATCTAACGAGTTACAAAAGTTTAAAAAATATATTTACAGGTCCCGATAAATCAGTCGATAATGTTGGTAAAGGTCGACTTTGTTAAAATATTAAAAACCGGCCAAGTGCATGTCGGACCACGCACAATGAAGGGTTCCCTAGTTGGGATTACTTGGGATGAATTTATCCCAAAAACAAACTTAACATTGTAGTTGAAAAACATGTTCTACCGTACATCGATATACCATAATTCTCCAACTGCAAATTAAAGTTGGTCGAGTATTACTTGTTAACTTGTAAAACCTACTTAGCTTACGTATAGTTTTCCTTTTAATTTAATTATATGTACTACTGCCATGATTTTTTTCACATCTCCATAAACAACCATTTAGCTGGCAGGGAAGGGACACTTTACTCTAACAAAAATTAACACTTTAAAGCTTAATATAACGCAAAAAAAAATGAATCCTTGAACCAAAAAATGGTGTTCCCGCAATATTTTTGAACGGCCTATTCAACGATACCCCACACTATGGGATAGACGAGAAAAAAAATATCATCCCCACATTACCCTAATTTTTTTTTTTCGAGGTTTTGTTTTTCCACTTTGACGGTGTGATTAATATGTATACCTATGCCAAATTACAGCTTTCTAGTAGTGTGCGTCTCTGAGCTACAGTGGGGAGCGTCCACATAATACATAATCCTATACATAATTATATTATTATTATTTATTTATACTATAATATATTATATGACATAATATTAATTTATATTTACCTACATTTTATAACTTACCTTATGGTATATGTACACTGTGGGTCTAACAATAAAGTTACTTTCACATGCTCTGTAGCCTCGAGCCCGTCTGTGACATTAGGGTTACTTCTATACAACCTCATTTTCATTGGTGTATGTTTTAAGTGCCTGAAATATATTCCACCGTATTAAAAAAAAGGACCGTATTAATAAGATTAAGCATTTTTTATACTCGAATGGACTAACATAATAAAATATATGAGGAAATTCATAAATAATTTAATTTTGCTTATAGCACACAATAACATTATTGCATCGTATCATAGGGGTTCAGGCTTTTGAAACAACGTGAATAAACTCGAGTCTTGTCAAATACGCAAAATTAACTGTTCGAATAACATCAACGCAGGTTATTCTACTTAATTTTTGTATAAGGTTCATATTCGGTTTGCGCAAATTTGACCATGTTTCCGAATTTCGTGTGAAGCTCAAGTGGTTACCAATTCGCCTTCGCTGGAATGCTCATATTCTTTCCCTTTTGTATAATGTCCTCTTTTCCCCTTCCACCCCTCTCTATCTCAAGGAACGTTTCCAGTTTCTTGGCGACTGCCACACGAAATTTTTAAGGTCATCAGATAAGTTGAAGCTTAAAATGCCTATGCATTCCACAACGTTCGTCGACAAATCTTTTACTGTCCAGGCCACTCGTTTGTGGAATGCTTTGCCAGTTCAAATAAAACGCGCGCAATCGTTACTCGCATTTAAAAGACTTGTAAAGGAACATTACTTGTCGCTGTGAGCTTGTTTTCGTAACTTTAATTATCTATAGTCTTCATTTATTTTCGTTGCTTATACATTTAATATATATTATTTAGAATATATATGTATCTGTGTATCAATTTTAGTATATTGTATTTATTTATTTTTTACACCAACGATAGCCCCATTTTATGTCCAGGCAAATCACTATCCCATGGTTGCCTGGAAGAGATCGCAGAAAGCGATAAGGCCGCCCATTGTATATTTTGTAGTGTTTGATTTATTTTTGTCATTTATGTTTGTAGTGTACAATAAAGTATATATCTAAGTCTCAAGAATGATCTGCGCTAAAAACCGTAGCGTACAAGTCCCACAGTGCTGCATGTCCAAATCATCGAGAAACTTTTACGGAAATATGCATCTTATCCTCTTGTAAATAAGTTCAATATTCATTTGTTTTAAACCTCGAAGCGTCAAGACTTGCTACTATTATTCCTTAACACTTAATCTGCGGTACATAGCAAGACATTTTAAAGTAATACTCACGTAAAATAATGATAGTGCTCATGGTTCGGCGCCCACGGTACGTGAAACTCCGCCGATACATGATACTGCGCAGCTTTACAACTCGCAGTAGGTTCTACATGTAGAAGATAAGCCTGATGTAACACATTGAAGTCCTTCAATACCAGTTCGTAGTATAAACTGTCTTGTTCAGTCTCTTGCAGTATTACGAACTTTCCGAAGGAGAAATCTGAGGGTAGGTCCACTTTGATCTGACGTGATGCGTGATCGTTTATGTCCACGTTTAGGACTATCTAAAAATAAAGTGCAAGTTTTATAATACTTATATCCACAGTTCAGGTTTTAAAATTTGCCAAAGATGTAAAAAACAATGGACGCATGAAATTGTCTATGGTTTGGTGATGCGGTAGTATGAATTTTAATTTCTAGTGCTATAATTGCTACAAATAATTTACGCTCATAGAATAGATTTAATCATTTGAATTTCGATATTTTCCGAGTGTTATAGTATGAAAATTTTACTTAAAAAAAGTAGTTTTATTGATAAATAGATTTAATTCCTTTCTTTCCTTTCCTTTCAATTACCAGGCAAGTTTAATGTTATTGCTTCCATATTATATTTCATTTCTGAATTTTTATATGTTCTGTTGTTTATTAGAAAGATGTTTAGTATTAAGGCTCCTACATTCTGGCGCGACTTGTCGCGACACAAAGGCACCGCTTGTAGCGCTACACGCGGTGTCTTTGTGTCGCGTCGCGTCGCGCCAGTATGTAGGAGCCTTTATCAAAACGTTTAAAGGCTCCTACATACTGGCGCGACTTGTCGCGCGACGCGTTGCGACACAAAGGCACCGCTTGTAGCGCTACACGCGGTGTCTTTGTGTCGCGTCGCGTCGCGCGACAAGTCGCGCCAGTATGTAGGAGCCTTTATAAAGAAAACGGACGCGCACGCGCTTGTCATTTGTTCTATTAGGAAGCCTTTGTAATGCCTGATTAAACATTTGTGCACATCAAGCCCTAAATGCACGATAGTGCTCTGTTTACATGACTGTGCAGTTAGTACATTAATGTGTGCTTTATGTTTAAAATGAGACCTTTTACTCTATGCTTTTTCAACGACCACATTCTAATATCCGTGTGAAGAGGCCGTAAATATAACTACCAACTTCTTTCTAATAGCCACTTACCTTACATCATCTTCCACAAAAAGTCTTACTCACAAAATAACGCATTTTACTTCACTATTTTACAGTAATCATTCAAATCCTGGAATGCAGCCAACACTTATAGGATCAAAATAAATGCCCTTTCCCTTACTCACCAAAATGATGGAAGGTCTCAGCTACTAATAGATTATACCTCGCCCATTTCCTGACGTTTGACGTCAGAGCCGAAGGTAAAGAAAATGATAAACATCATTTTGTATACAGACATCATATTGCCAAATCGTGTTTGTTTATCTAAAGCTAAAATGTTCATAAGATTTATCCTTTTTCTCAAAATATCAAATATTGACTAGATGTTGCCCTACTAACTTCATTCGCTGGCGATTCGAAAATCATTTCATAGCTACACTTCGACACACTTTAAGAAACATCTAAGTCTTCGTAATTTCATGTTATTATCTTCAATCATTTGGTAAGGCTGTACATTGTCTGCCAATTATTCATTCGCGGAATCGTTTAACAGATCTTATCAATAAATTTGTGCTTAACAACCACCTAATGTGGAAGGAAATTCCTGCTGTCGTCAACATTACTGATAAAAAGGCGATAAGTTTTGACCGTATATTACTATTAAATATGTAAATAATAAATGATTTTATTTCTGTAAGTAGGTTTGTACAAACACTTTTACACGTCAAACAAATTAAAAAAAAAAAAAACTAGATGAGGTCGGCGTTTCCTATCTGACTACTCTGAGAAGAAAGACCGAAAAAAACTCAGAGGTCAAAGTATTTTTTAAAGTCCAGATCACGTGACCATGTAGATTGGTGTCTGATATGGTCTTTTGAGGAAAGAACCACACAGATTGAGTGGATTTATCCAGTCAGCGCACGTATTTATCAGTAATCGTGCAGCTCAACTCAGAACATAAGGAGCTCAACGATTCGACAAAATACCAAAGAAAGGACATTTGGGTAGGCCGCATAAATTACTCAAACTGCTAGACCAAGATTAAAACTAACTGAGAGAAAAACAATGACCCACATAGTCATAAACAGATTTGAGTGGACCTGTCCAGTCAGTGCACGCATTTGTCAGTAACCGTGAAGCTCAACAAGTAAGAAATAATATGATTATTTCAATTCCTGGCTACGCTTAAAACAATGACAGGACATCACTTACCGAGGAGCCAACAACGTCCGTATGTCATCACGGCGACAGAGGTCAGGGGTACCCAGTGATTAATGCCCTCCCTCAGGGCAGAATAGCTATCATAACCAATACCCCTTTGAACTTTGTTGTGATCATTTATGACCGATCTATTCAAGAAGAGAAAGTAAATGTCTCTAACTCACCGGTTTCCTAGTAGGCGATACTTTGACGATGACATGTGACCAATCAGGGTAGTCCTCTTTGATTTTGTGTAAGTTTATCGTTGCTAGCTTACGTCGTCCAAAATCATTGGCAGCGCCCGTCCAGCGGCTAAGTTCTCCCAACGTTATTGCGTGTTTACTAAAATAATAAATAAATTATTTTTGTTGTGTACATATTATAGAGTATTCTATTCTATTCTATCAAAGTCAAAGCATTTGTTTCAAATAGGCACTTTTGAACATCAAAATCCTTACATATTATAAAACAAAGTTCCCGTCGCGTCTGTCTGTCTGAACACGTTAAACTCGAAAAACTACCGAATGGATCTTCAAACGGTTCACCAATGGACGGAGTGATTCATGAGGAAGGTTTAGGTGTATAATTCATTAAGTTTTGTGAAAATTGGCTGCAATATGAGATTATTGTTGAAGATGTCGGGAAAATCATGCCGACTGGCGTGCGCCGCGTAAACCGTTACAGATACATAACATTAATGTTCTACAGGATTACACATCTTAAAAAGTTCAATAAAAAAGTCCACGATAACATATGATCCCCACAGTAACCATTTTTATCTTTCAGAATTTGATAAGAATTTCATTGTTATTTCCGAAGCTATGTTGACCGGTAATACGAGGGCTGCACTAAAAGTATCGGGAATGGAATATTTCCACTGTTCCTGTCATATTAAAATCTTTTTAATTGAAAACTCCTTGGTTTTAAAAATCGAATACCATTTATTTATTTTAAAAAAGATTCTCGGTCTTGTCACAAGGTTTTGTCAAACTTGTTTAGTCGTTGAGAAAATGGAATTGACTCGAGAAAATTCAAGAGCGATGATTTATTATGACTTTCGAAGTGGTTTAACACAAAAACAGGGTGTTGACCGGATGATTTCTGCATTTGGTGATGAAGCCCCATCCAAAACCACAATTTATCGCTGGTTTGCTGAATTTCAACGTGGACGTGTCAAGCTCAGTGATGATCCCCGTCAAGATCGTCCAAAAACAGCAGTCACCCAAGAAAACGTTGATGCTGTGCGTAAGCTGATTGAGGAAGATCGACATGTGACATACCGCGAAATTCATGCAACTTTAGACATTGGCATGAGTCAAATACAAGTAATCTTGCATGAACAATTAGGTGCAAAAAAGTTGTATTCCCGATGGATACCGCATTCGCTCTGTGAAGAGCAAAAGCGGCTCGCGTTACTTGGTGCGTCAGAACTCTCGAAAGATTCCACGCAGGATCCTCAAATGCTGTATACAACATCGTATCAGGTGACGAATCCTGGATATACGCGTACGAACCCGAAACAAAAAATCAGTCACGAGTTTGGGTGTTCGAAAATGAGTTAAAGCCAACAAAAATTGTTCGTTCACGGAGTGTTGCAAAAAAAATGGTGGCCACGTTTGTCTCCAAAACCGGCCATGTTACGACTATTCCTCTTGAGGGACAAAGAACGGTTAATGCAGAATGGTATGCTAGCGTTTGTTTGCCACAGGTCGTTTCTGAACTCCGTAAAGAGAACTGCAACCGCCGCATCATCCTCCATCACGACAATGCGATTTCTCACACCGCGCACAGAACAAAAGAGTTTTTAGAGCAAGAAAACATAGAATTATTAGACCATCCGCCGTACAGCCCCGACCTAAGCCCTAATGATTTCTATATTTTCCCTAAAATAAAGAATAAATTGCGTGGACAGAGATTTTCATCACCTGAAGAAGCTGTGGACGCCTACAAAACGGCCATTTTGGAGACCCGAACTTCCGAGTGGAATGGTTGCTTCAATGATTGGTTCCATCGTATGGAAAAATGTGTCAAATTTCGCGGAGAATACTTCGAAAAGCAATAAATACATTTTTAAATAGTAATGTTGTGTCACTTCCTTGATTACCGAAATTTTCAGTGCCGCCCTCGTATACGATTATTAATCCTTATCCAATAAAATGTTAACTAAATTGGGCATTTAATTTGAATTAAAATACACCTTGACTTCATATCATTTAAATGAATAGGTACTTTAAAAGATATCACAGATTCAAAATTACGCGTAACAAAATAATCATGGTTGACGGCGGCGCGGGAGTCAATGACCTTTTCCTCTACTCTTACTACGACAGGATAAACGGCTGAACAAATATGCATAAAATTTGGCACACAGATTATAATAATCTAGATTAACTTAAGGGATAAATGAATCCTGGTAGTATACTTCCGATTTTGCGACGCGGGCGAAGCCGCAGGCAACAGCTAGTTTACAATAAAATAGAATTGATTCTAGTTGCTCCTTCCAAAAGATAGTTTCGTATGGAGAAAATTGGGGAAGAAATAATATAGTAACTCTTTTAAAATGTTTTAGAATATTTTGTATAATTAATTCGCCTTCGCCCGCGTAGCTTTTTCTAAAATAAAACCCTAAGCTACTCTTTATAACATTAGCTATCTGCCAGTGAAAGTCCCGTCAAAATCGGTCCAGTAGTTTCGGAATAAACAGACAAAAATTTTATAAATTGTTTTATTGTTTTATGTACCGTATAAACTTTCATATGCATTTAGTAAAAAGTTGTTATTTTGGCATTACAAACAGACACTTCAATTTATTCATTTGCATAGATATGAAGACGATGTAGTAGTACCTAGGACAAAATTATTATACCACAATAGGTGTAAAGTCTCCATACAATTTTAACAAACGACATTATTTGCACGTACCTATACAATCGAGTGTCCATTCATGTAATTAATTGATTGCTTCCCTCTCGAATCATGAATACGCAATACTCATCGATTTATCAATTAGTGAGAGAGAGAGAGAGAGATTCTAATTTCAAGATCTATGTCAAATCTCGATCCAATAACATTTCGCGTCATATCGCCAGTCGATAACCGACGTAAACAAGTCATTGACCTTAAAGTAAACAATACATCTTTGTGGCCCAGAAATGACATTGAGTACTAAAATTGAACGTACATTGGCATTTCTAGATAGCTAGAGATGCAAAGGTCATTGGGTAGCCTCATCTACTTGATTTTACATTAATAATCGTTACACTTTTAGAGCAGTCGTCATCCTAGAATTTAGTTATCTTTATTTCCTAAATGATATTGAAAAATACGCTGAGCAGGTTATTCACTACTTTAGTACCTACTTATATACAATTTCAGTAACAGGAATAGATAGACAAGAGCTGCTTTTTCCCTGTGGGATAAAATCGAAACAGCGATCACTGCTCCGCGTAAGTATTATGCATGGTGGTATAGTAACACTTCCTTTTGACCGTTTTCAGTAGCATTCTTTAATATATCCATGTAATAGATATTTACGTACTGGTATGTAATGTTTGTTTCAAAAGTATCTAATGACAGTGTAAACAAACCCTGTTCACGTTAAATTCTTACAAAATCAGTCACTAAAGGGAAT
Source organism: Atethmia centrago (assembly GCA_905333075.3). Taxonomy (NCBI): domain Eukaryota; kingdom Metazoa; phylum Arthropoda; class Insecta; order Lepidoptera; family Noctuidae; genus Atethmia; species Atethmia centrago. The sequence continues at coordinate 19,677,706 of HG995373.1, read as the reverse complement.
TCAATTCAATTTATTTTATTTATTCAAGTAACTATGACTCATTTGTTAGTAAAACTTATTCTATGTATGAACTTGTACTACTTTTCCTGTTTGTGAATTAGTAACACATCTTTATTTAGAAAGTTTCAACATTATATCACGCCACTGTTACAATTATTGTTTGAAATACATTATTAAATTGTTATTGAAAATCATCGATGTAAATTGAGTTTAAAAAATTAACCTCAATTGTCAAATGAAAATCATTTTAAGGTGATTTAAAATTAGAATTTCGGGTTGTAAGTATTCATGACATAATCCAGGGGTCTCTTCCCATCATCAATGTGCCTGCTCTTCTTGAGCCGACTGGCATTGTCAGATATGATGGCAAAAGACCTGATGGTGTGTCTTTGGTCCCGTGGAGTTTGGAACGGATGCTTGTGTGGGACCTACCTGCGTAGACACACTGGCACCGTCCCACCTCCAACGGACTACTTCTAAAAGCGAGTGCAGCGGCAGAAAATGCCGAAAATCTGAAAGTTATTAAATATGGAGGCCTTGGCAGAGAGTACATCTTTGTGTCCTTTGGCGTCGAGACCCTCGGTCCGTGGGGTCCCAGTGCGCATAAGTTATTTACGGAAATCGCGAAACGTCTAGTTGATGTAACTGGTGACCGAAAAGCTGGCGGCTTTCTCGCGTAACGCATCAGCATTGCAATTCAGCGAGGAAATGCCGCCAGCATCCTCGTCACGGCCTCGAGGGCCTTTTTTAAGCTTAACTTAGTTTTAATTTAATTTAGTTAATGTTAATAATCATCTTGTAATTTGGTTATGTAAATAAATATTTAGTATTCACTTTGTAAGTGGCACTACAAATTGGCATCTAGAAGTACGTTTTCTGATCCATTTGTTTACATGTTCATCAGATACTTTTGGAACACACCATACTACTTCACATAATGCATGAGTCAAAGCATTCACTTCAATAAAACCAAGCGCTTTTGAATTGTCATGGAATGGGTCAATTAATCAGAAAGTTGAAGCTAACCTTTCGAAGCGTAGATTCCTATAGAAAAGAAAGACAGAAAAAGTACTTACCAGTATCTATAAGAAAAGTACGTATATTTGGCGTTGCATCCAAATATCCACTCCTTATCATCGACATTGACCGCTTCGACGGCCACGAATCGGTTTTGTGGGAACGCGACCAGCCGGATCATTAGATATGTCGTTCTGCAAAGGAAATTCTCATTCAATAATAATACTCAGAAATTAAATATCTGTATAACTGTATTATACAGATCATTATTTTCGGTGACTTAAAATAATGTTGAAGAACCGCCTGGATTCCACTTCGTTACCTACTATACCTACTGTCTGGCGCGTTTAAATACATTGTGTGCTGCAATTTTTTGTGAAGTTGTGTTGAGCGACTTTGTTTGCGGACCGTACCCCAAATAGTAACACATTCGCAGTTGACATAATAAATTGCATGATATAATAAGTGGGAGATGCTTGTAATGTATTTCTGCAAATATCCGTATGAAAGTATTACAATAACGAATGACCGTAGATTATAAAACCCAAAACTGCATTTATTTTTCAGTTACTACTTTACTCATAAAACCTAATGCGTCTACTGTGTAAATTATACACGGAAATATTCAAAGGACGTCATTATAGAATCTTAAAATACACGTTTAGGTACTGCATCTCTGGATGTTTGCCAACACCTAGATCAAAACATCATTGTGTAAGGACCGTTTCACACGGCGCTTGTTTTCCTGAAAACTGGAATTTGTACGTATAATACTAAACGTCCGAATTGACTAGGCACCTCGCACGGTAAGCTGGAAAGGGGTCGAGGTGACTACTTAATTCGTACGAGTTATAGGTATGTGCATCAGCGTCTGGCGCCGAGGGCGGGCGCTGTAATTGCCAGACAGAGTAGAGAAAAGTTAAATTAATATTGTTAGTCCATAAGGCAAGCCTACTTTGAACAATATCCTCGCTAGCTCATAGTGGCTTGAATCAAAATATAGGTAGGTATAATTAAAACCTTAGTTTTTGTTTACTTTAAAAACTTGGGGTCATGATTATGAACAACGTTTAAGAGACCAACCCTAGAATCGCGAAAAAATCAGCTGTCCCATACGTTTGTGCGCCAAAGGAATTAATATATCTGAACCTAGTACCTGCATACCTATTAGTAAATTATGAACTAGGTACAAGAGACTAGGTTATCATACCGATGGTATAACAATAAAATTAATTGGCTATTGATAAATTCGATCAAAACACATGTAAAACCGAATTTACCAATATTTACTGCAAAAACGTGGCACATTTTTATGTGGTTTAGGTACCTACATCAAGAATAATGCTTAAAAAATTTAATTTCGTACCTACTAAATCAATAAAGATGCATGAAAATGCTTTAAATAGATATAGGAAAGTTTTCAATGTTTTATTTATTAGAATTCTTACATAAAAAATTATAAATACAACTTAGTTAACTCGCTATACTAAGTCAAGCAGAATACTGGCACCGTGCGTGACCAAATTATCGTATTATCGGTACACTGTACAGAACACATCATCATGCAAATTATATTCCTCAGTCATACAGACTCTAAGCAATAGCTGACGTCATTCGACATTTGTAGAACTGATAATAATATGTTCATTAGAAGAAAACGACGTTGCAACGGTACAACTTCGTACTACGTAAGTACGTGTTTTACTTAGCGTACAGTCGGCAACGTAAGTTATGACATATAATAAAATTCAGTCTATTTATTTTAATGTGAATGATACTGGGAACAAAATAATTTTATCGCTAGATTGTTGAAATCAATAAGTTCAACTCACTTCGTGGTTTAAAATACAAAACTAGGTATGTGACAATGTACTTTTGTTGCAGGCCGTACAATAAACAAGAGCAACGAGAGTGTGCACGATTGCAGTATGATTACAGCATAATTGTAATTTCCGGCGGTATGGGTGTCATTAATGCACAGTGCATATGATAAAATATTCATGGAACACCGGAATATTTAAATTTCTTCCAATACGAGAAACAGGTCTGAGAGGCACACACATTCCAACATTTTTAAGAAAGTTCGCATTCTAATCTTAGTCTCAAATTGAGATATTTTGACGGATTAAGCCCACGTTCGCACGGACGTAAAAATATCGCGCCGGGATTTCATCGCGCACTGGATTTTCAACTCTCGGTGTTGAGTTAGATTTTAAAATTATCTAAGGGGCCTCTGCGAGCTAACTTCGGCCACTCGCACGCCTTCCAAAGGTCCGGGACCCCATGGTCGGGCATTTCCGCCAAATCACGCTTTTCGATGGACACGAAAAAAAATTCTGATATTTGTTTAAAAATACGTGTAATGCATTGCCATAGTAATTACAAATATTCTACTTTGCGTGTACACTAATTATGACAAACGTATCGTTGTTAATTAACGTTTTAAAAAATGGTAAGGACCCTAAAATCCCGGTAAGGACAACATTATGTAATTATTAAAATAAGATAACTGCAATAAGTAGAAAATCCACAAATAGGTTGTTGTCACTCATGTATTTATTTTTAAAGTCTACAAAACAGAAGTTATTGAATGAACGGTAAGGACATACTAAACACGGTAATGACCGTTGTTGACGAAACAGTTTTAATATGGAAAATTACCCAAAGCTTGGCGCAGAGGGCGCCACTAGCACATAAACAAACCGCCATGGCGCCAAATGTCATTGGGTTAGTTGAGAACTCTCACTGTAACCACTCTGCGAAACTCATCCAAGTTTTAATATGTTGTTTAACTCACCAATTTTTTGCCATTTATAGAATTTACTTGTCAAACATTTGTTTACGGTTTGTGCTAGTGCTGCGCTCTGACGTCGGAATATTGCAGTAATATTCCTAGTTTTTTATTGCCCCTGCTAGAATGATAACATGGAAATAGAAATAAAACAACAATTTTACGTAATCAACTTTAAACGTATATAATTCGTAATAACAAATCACTTTTTATGTTTAAATCAGTCTCAAATATTACAATAATCACAGAACAATGAGTAATTTTCACAATTAAATAAAACCGATACAATTTAAACCTCCATTACTTATACAATTAAATTACACATTTTTATAATAGTTAATAAGAACCTTGCGACTCAAACATTAAAGATGTAAAAAAATATATTAAATAAATCCAAACTAAAACATGATTAATCCTTAAAAATAATTATTGCTGGCTCATAAAATTTGTGTTGAGTAATCACTTAAATTATATTAATCACAGATTTAAAAATGTATAAAATCAATATTATCAAAGTGAAAATTAAGTTTGGCATCAATATTTGGTTCAGAAAGAACTGCCTTTATACAGTTCCTAGAAATCACCTCCCTCTTTCGTGCCTTGGGCCACCTAAATCCACCTGACATTTTTTTAAGAACTGATATCGATATATTATCACCGTATATCCCAATTATCCGACCTATATGATGCTTTTTTGCTCTGTCTGTCTTTTTAATTAAAATCCAATCGGCGACATGTAAATTCAAAAATTCAGCACTGCTAGTTGAAGGAAGTTGAAGTGGAAGTTGTTCAATATTTTCTTTGAACGTTGCCAGGCCACTTAAGCTAGTTGCAGGCACTAATTCCTCAAAATCGTCATAGGTAGACGTGCAAGATTTAGAAGTTGACGGCGTACTTGATATAACAGGATCTATATTAGACATTTCAGTAAGAACATTATTAATTTGAGAATCATCTGGCGCGTTGGCAATAAAAGGAATATTAGCAATCGTATTTCTTGCTTCACCTAAAGTCGTCACTTCGACCAATTCTGTTACATCAGTTTCGCTAAGAAACCCTAGATGTGCACCGTGCTCGCAGTGAACATTCGCGTCGCAGACAAAACAGCTGAATTTTCTGAATGTTAGGTTTTGCCCACAAAATAAGTCCCATAGAACTTGATGCACATCAAGAGTGCCTTTAAAAGTTGGTAAGCAAAGAGGTAAACTTTCTGATTTTGCAGTAATGGCAGTCTCACTAACGATCTCTATTTTTATATTAGGTATGTTTTCCTTTAAAATATTATAAAAATCGTTGAAGTGACCAATATCATGACCAAAGTTGACTAGTCTATCTGCTGTTGTTTTAAGGACGGCACCTACTCCGTCTGCAGCCCCTTTTCCGTGGCCAGACTCGCTGTAATTCCAGGATAACTTATTTAAAAATCCCGCATAATCTTTATGTATTTGGGTCATAATCCAAAAAATATTTTTATTTCTATATTGGCTGCTTGGAGAGTCAGTAAAAATATGTATTGAGTCGATATTAGAGTTTATCTCATAAATATAGTCCAGCACAGGTTTCAGATGCGCCCTCACGGCAGCAGCATCATGACGTACGTTAGCGCTAATAGAACAAAAAGACTTTGTTATCTTTTGGCCAGTCAATTCTTCGTGGAAATATAATACCGACGTATGTAAGGCTACTTGGCGGTGGCTACCGCCAAAATGCATCGATTGAACTTCTTCGTGATATTTCAGCTCATAGTTTTCCGACCAATCCATGTGGATAATTGCTTCATTATTACTGAGCACATCTTTCAGTTTTTTCATTTCTTTATACTGTTTCTCAATATTAAAACAATGTTTCAGAAATGATTTGATATTGGAACGTAATTTTTCAATGAGGTCTATTGGTTTAGATTTTTCTTTTTTCTTTGTCGTTATGATTTTGACTTTCCTGATGTCACCGATAATAGGCTCTTTAATTTTACACCAGTAACTAAACTCTACGAGATCTTCATTATTGAACTCATTACAAATGATCTCTTTATCTTGGCATACTTCACATATTCTTAACAAACAGTTGTCAGTTTTCGGGGAACAGCACAAAGAGTTTATAAAATCATAATCATTTATAATTTTTGCCTTATGTAAAGCCTCGAGTAATAACTTAATATTGACGTGAATTTGGCATAAACATGTTTCTCGGTTATTCGATTTCGGAAAAACTACCCAAAATGGTCTATACTTGCAAAAAGTAGAGTAGCTTATTTTTATTTGACTGGTGGTGATAAATTTACTGTAAAGGTTTTTTAAACTCATTACTAAGTACCTTTTTGTCTTCCTGATGCCTTTTCTTGTTATAAATTCTTTTTTCCCTGCTGCTTGTCTACTGTTAATATCTTCTTCATAAAATTTATGAATCTCGTTAATAATAGTTGTAAATTGTATTTTAGACTGCTTATTTCGACTTTTAACATGTTTTTCTTTTCTTAATCTATGTATTTTTACTCTGTATCTATTATTAATACTTTGAAGTCTCTGAATTTTCTGTTCATACAACTTTAGCTTGCTTTTAAGATGCACCGTTAATTTCCTTAACCTGGACAATCGGCTAGTAATTAAAGTAGAGTCATGATTGTCATTAAAATTTAGCAGTGGATCTTTGTCTTGAATGCTGGTACTAGGGTTAACCTCATCTGCTTGCTCTATATTTACTTCTTGTATCGCAGAATTTTCCTGTTTCTTACGTCTATTATTTCTCTTATTAATTATCCATGGCTTCCTTTTCGCTCTCTTTTCTCTTTCTGTCATTTCTGTAATGTTTTTCAATTTTTTTGTTTCTCTTCGCTTTTTGTAACGCTCTTTTTCTTTATTTAGTAATTCTGCATATTTTTCAGGGTCGATGAGTTTAATAAATTCATATCGTTTCGATTTACTAACCTTCTTTCTTTCTTTGCTAGCTGACGAACTCGCCTTCGGCATTTTTGTTTGACTGTAAACAAACAGGCAATTATATTAAAAAAAAACTATAATACAACAGCAGGAAAATGATGTAAAAAAATGAAAACACCGTGTATAATTATTTTAAAACAATTGTTTAAAAAAGCAATAAATTCGCATCACAAATTAATTACATGTATATATTATTAAAAAAGCATATTTTTGGCATAATAAATAACTTCATATTTTATAAAATATGCTATCGTCCAGTAAAAAAAAAACTTGCCTAAAGTAAGTCATTACCGTTACCTCTATGTCCTTACCGTAGCCTTCAAATTGACACGGTAAGGACAGTAGTGGTAAGGACATTTAGAACGTTTTCTATTATTACGTAACTTAATTACGACTTAATTATTTCCAATCATCATGCCGATATTAATTGCACATCTACATACAACTTTCCACAGGAATTAACAAAATAAAGTTTTTACTTACCTTAAAAATAGGGCCTTGATGGTAAGGACACTTTTTATATATTCGAAAAAGAACAACTGCCCACCCCGCAATTCAAGTCACAACCACAATTCACGACGGTTGACAGCGCACTGGCGGAGTGCGGGTCGCGACACGTCATCCAAGATGGCGTACGGCTGCGTTCAAAGCATGCCAACAAACATTTTATAGTGAATTTGGTAAGGACCGACTTTCGATATCCCTTAATATTACAAGCAAAAGAACATGTGTGTAAATAATATAATTATGTAATTTTTATATCCGGATATTAGCAAGGGTTATATGACTCTAAAAATATTAGAAACACGTCGATTTATCAGTGAATTTTCTATAAATATTTATTATTTAATGCCGAAAACGCAGTTTGTTACACTGCGTTTGGCGTCTGCGAAACTGCAAAACTTTTTTTTTTGGGCTTTTGATGACCTATTTGTTGAGCAATAGTTGTAATACTAATTAGTAAGATTGTATTTAAGATTGTAAAATTTTTGATCCGCTTAAATAGATCGAATATTAACTGCTAGGTAGTTGTTACCAGTTTTTTTGCCATTGGCGGAAATACCCGGTCCCGAGATATGTAAAACGTATAAAAATAATAATAATATAATTCAGACATTATCCATATTAACAAGCAAGTAGGTAAAAGAAAAGTACATACTTATCAATCTGCGGCCTAGATATTTGATAGATCCTCCTGTTATCCTCATACCAGAAGGCATCAGCTATCATGGTCATATTCGTTCGAGGTAAATCCGGACTCAATATCATCGAACGATTGGCCTGAAAACAGCCCCAAAATTGAAACATCATAGAAAATTCATACATAACGTCTACGAGGTAGGCAAAGGTGAAATCTGGGTGTCCTATACACACCCAGATTTCGCCAGTTTTGCCATTAAATGGGCATGTCTTCAGTCTCAAAGCTAAAACTGAGAAATTCCTGAAAAGCCAATAACACTGTCTGACCTGGGAATCGAACTCAGGACCTCGTGATCGCGCTTACGAATCATAGAGCAACGAGGTAGTCAGAAAATATAAATTCAACTGTTTAATCTTATCCTATAGAGATTATTCTGCAAATATTAACTGAATACGCCGTACAATTAACCCAGATATGACTAGGCCGAAATTATGTTTCCGTTGATACGACTGATAATATCAATTAGCTTTACAATTTGATTAATTACTCATGATAAATCCTGAGTGTCAAGTTAAATGTTTCAGATACCAATACTTGACAAGGGCAGTGGAAAAAGTGCAGTATAAGTGGGAATATGGTATCGAATCAAAAGTATCCTTACTTCGATACTCAAGCATCAATGATTTCCTCAAAAAAGGTCCTGCAACTTATTTGTCTTACTTCGAAGAAGAACTGCCATCAAAGGGACATCAGATTATAGTTTCTAAAAAATAATAATCATTTGTTCACCAGTAAATATTTTACCTGAAAATGTCGCTTAGCTTGCGACATCAATACTTGATGGTCTTCAATAACCTGTTCTGTGGTGGGATTTACTATAGAGAACAGGTATCGATTTATCACCATCACTAGTTGCTTGCACCAAGCTATGCATACATGGTCTGGTGATGCCCATACTCCTGGTACTGCAGTGATCTAAGAAAATATTAATGAGAATAAACAAATGTCGCAGTATTCCAGTGTAGGTTAAGGTAACTGTGGGGGGTGATAAATGAAGTATCATTTATTTCCGTAAATTGGTTTGGAAAAGACTTGCACATCAAAAAGTAATAATACGTTTTTAAAACTAGATGTGGTCAGTGTTTCTTAACCAACTACTCTGAGAATAAACACCGAAACAAACCCAATGGTCTGTCTCTTTTAAAGTCCTGATATTATCTTGGTCAGATCAAGTGAGGACCATGCAGATTAGTGTCTGAGGTGGTCTTTTGAACCCACACAGATTTGAGTAGACCTGTCCAGTCAGTGCACGCATGTGTAATGAGATGAAACGGACGACATAGTAAAAAGTGGAAACTAGAACCGAGTAAAACAGAGAGAGACCAAAGAATAGAAAAATATATCCTTTGTATGGAAGCGATACAGTATCTGTGCGTATGAGAGATCATACTTTCAACCAGTCAGGGTTAGACCCGCACAGCCGAACGTGTAAAATATTCAAAGCGATAATTATCAAAACCTATTTATAGGCTGCAGAAAACAAGACCCCTATGAAATTGGCTGCAATTTTTTTACTTACCAAAGCATTGATACAGCTATCATTCGACGTAGTCAAACCAGAGGGTATCAACACATCGCGCGGTCCATTCCCAAAACTAATCAAGATTTTCTTTTGTTTCACTTCCATGTTGTTATTAATGTATGTGTCCCATTCGAGGTTCATTAACATGTAGTAGTCGTCCATTGCTGCATCTACATTGACCACAGGAGCTTCCAATGGTGCAGCCAATGAGATAGCTATTGAAGTCATATTTATCATACTTTGGTAGGCCAACAGTCGTTTTGCTATAAGTCCTCCCTAGGCAATAGGAAATGGGTAGGTTTAAGTTAGGTTTATTGGCATTGGATTTTGGCACAGAAAAATTACAACTTGGTTTAATAGAATAACCTTATTTGCAATTCATAGAACTTTAGATAATGGACATTGCTTTATAATAAACTTATATAAAACACAATCAGATGAAGTAATAAATTAATGTAGTAACATAAATTGAGCAGTGGTGGCCCAGTGGTATCGACGTCGGCTTACAAGTTGTATGTCGTGAGTTTGAACCCAGACAGGCACTTTACTTTTGTATTTAAGTTAATCACCACTGCTCTCAAAACAGTGAAGGGAAACATCGTGAGGAAACCGGCATTTCCTAGAACCAAAAAATCGAAGACATGTGACATCTACCAACCCGCACTGGGCCCGCGAGGTGGATTATGGCCCACTCCCACTCATAGAGAGGAGGCCTGTGTCCCAGCAGTGGCAACATTACAGGCTGATTGTGTAACATAAATTATCTTGGATAAAAAAAAAATCACTACATCATTATTTTGCATTACGTATGTTAATGGCTTTGATAACACACAGCAGTTGGTTACAGAAAAATATATTTAAATGTAATTATTTAGGTTTTTACATAAAATCACACGAAGGTTACAAAGGGTTAGGCCAATCTTACATGATTTAATATTATATTACTTACCATAGAATGTCCAATGAGTAAGACTGATGTTGGTACAGTTTTAGTGTACTTGTTACTCTTGTATAAACTCAAGATCTTAGTAATGGAGGCTGCTGCAAACTTGGTCTGGCTCTGAAGCACCCCTCCATATAGACCAGACAACTCTTCATTGTAACTAACTAAAAATACATTATGCTATTAAATTGTATGTTTAATTAAGTCAAGAGAGTGTAATATCAATATCACATATTTTGAGAGTAATGTGAGCAATCATTGCACACATTACACTCACAATATGTGATTAATGAATGAAATAGAAGGCAATTGGTTCAATGGCATGCTTTTACTTGCATTAATAGATTCCTAGTCACAACCATTTCCAAAACTTTTTACTGTTCATTTTTTATTATTTACTATGATAATACATTTGACCAAATGAAATATATCGAGCATAAGAATATAATATCTTCATGTTAGTTACTTTATAAAAAAAAAAACTGGACTTACTTGAAAAAAAATCAAAGTGATATTGATATCCCTTTGAAAGAGCCTTCCTTAGAGCCACAGATGCAAGTGATCTGGCTTGCATGTGACTGCCTGAATTACCAGGCAGAAACAACACTGGGACACCATCAAACCTGTTGATTTCATTATGTAAGAAATTTCAGTTTGTATTGTTTATAACAATCACACTCAGCACATTTGTATAGTCTGCCTAAGGGGATAGGCAGAGATATAAACTCATATTATTCTTAACTTTTTTTATGAATGAAAGCTACCTAATTATTCATTGTGATTTACCTAATGAATACTTACCACATTTTTCTAGCTCTCTCGGTAAATCTTCCTTCGCTGTACGCATACAATCCATATTGGGGATAAATCTTATTCTCCGGAACGGATATTCGCTAAAAATATTCATCATTAAAAAACTGTGAGAGATTTTGCGCTATTGTTGATAGTAAATAAGCTGGTACTAACCACGAACTGTGGATACTCGAACATATAAGTCATTAGACAATAGTTATTTTTGTCACTAAAGTATAAATTCAAAACACCGAGACAATAACCGAAAACAAAAATAAGCGAAAGAATTTGAAACACACTGGACCGCAAAATACTTAGGAACCTCATTTTGAATGGTTATAATACAAAATCTGTGCTAATACAACTGTAAAAATATAGCTTTAGTTAATAACATTATCTTGTGGAAACAATACAATATTTATGAATTTCGATTTTTCACTCGTCCTCGTCACTGAATCCAAAAGTGTTTGCATTTGTTTGCCAAATTGTCACTTTGACGTTTTGTGACCGTCACAAAACGTCAAAGTGACAATTTGGCAGGGTTGCCAACTTTCAACTTCTGGATTACCCAAAAACCTAACGGAAAATCCCCAATTTTGGGGAAAATAAAATCAATATTCCCCACATTTTCCCCACAAGTTTTCAGCAAATAAATAAATAAAAGTACTGTTCATATAAATCAAATATATTTATTACTTAAAAGAATTTAATGATTTTAATCAAGGTTCTTCATTGCGCCAAATTGATTTTGTTAACATGTCATTTGACGGATCAAATTTTAGGCTTCCTCCTTTCTTCCTAATACCTTCTCTAGTGGCCATAAGCGCTACTACAGTGTCATTGTGTAGGCGATTACGATTCTCTGTTTTCAAATTCTTCAGAACGCTAAATTTTCTTTCGACAGATGCATTTGAGAAAGGCAGAACCAGCAATAGGCTTATTGCGTATTTCAAATTTAAAAACATTTCATGACCTGCACTGTTTTTAAGACGGAATACCTTAGCCCAGTATGTTTCTGGATCGACCTCATCTTGCAAAACAAGAGCAGAGTAATCTAGCATCGCGTGAGCCCTCCATTCGTCATCTAGTTTTTGAGGTGTCACTACATTTTGAAGTATCGGAAATCGTTGCAACAACGGTTTAAGGGATTTGACTGTAAATTGCTGAGCTTCTGACGGATTCACTATAGATATAAATGAATATAATGTGTCCGAAAAATCAAAACGCTTAGTAATATCCGTAGTCAGTTCAATATAAAAGGCTTGGCAGGATTTATAAAAATCTGCGATCGCATAACGGGGAACATTTGGATCTTTTTTCAAATTCTCAATAGTTTCTGAAGCTTTCATGCCTATGTATATATCATTTAAACCATTGAAATGCGCTGTGTTCGTAAATTCAGCCAACAAAATATCTTGACAGGATCTGACATAATTTATATTCATGTAGTTTGCTGATAGCGTTTTCAACAAGTTTTCCACTTCCGGCTTCAGTTTATGAAGAAGCGGTGTTTCTGATTGAAATACCGTATTAAAATCTGTCACAAGTGAAAGAACATAACACATGAACTCTAAATACACCAAAGTGAGGTTGTTATTCATGGTGGTTAGCATTTCTTCAGTAGTTTTTGAAGGGTCAGAAAAGACAGACTCTGTCAGATAAGCTTTCAGGGGAACATATTGCTCCAATACACGATCTACGCATGCTTTCAACGAAAGCCATCGAGTTTGTGCTGGTGCAAGTATTTTGTGTATGTCTACTTTGAAAAATTCTTGGAACTCTTTAAATTTCATTTGTCGATGTGAGCTTCTGCTGAAGTGAGCCCCAATACAGCGTAACAAATCTTCCACATACCTAGGTAATTTGAGGCAAGCTTTTGATGCTGATAAATGTATCATGTGACAAGAAAATTTTATTAGAGCAATATGTGGCAAATCTTTTTTCAGGAGTGCAAACACTGAGCAATGTTCACCCACCATCACATTGGTCGTATCCGAGCTAAACCCTACCATATTGTCTATGGGTATTTTTTTCTTCTTTAACATTTCTATCAAGCAGCTGTGCAACCCAGACGCAGTTCCTGAAGCTACTTCAACCATATCTAAAAATACTGTTTGCACTTTATTAATTTCGTGGTCGTACACAATAGCTGTAAAACAACATTGTTTCAAAGTGCTCTGGTCGGTCGTTTCATCCATTATTATTGAATAAAAGCATCCGTTAGTACGCATCATTTGATTAGTGCTCTCCATGAAAGATTTTCCTAAAATACTTTTTAGAATGGTTGTAGCTTTCGTCCTATGCAAATTTATATTTCTGGCTATGGTCGAATCTGGAAAAATGTTTGCACAGAGAGGGCCTAAAGTATCTATAAATGATAATGGTATATTCTTTTCAGCTAATGCTCCAGCTAATTTTAACTCAGCTCTTCTAACATTTTTTTCTAGATCTGTGGGTAATATATAAGATGAAATCTTAGGAACATCTTTTATTTCCAGGGTCTTTTTTTGATGACGATCTGATTTCTTATGGCGAATTAAATCACTTTTGTGCGCAATAATTGAAGTTGAACAAACTGTACAAAGTGCTAACTCGTTTCCATCTTTCAGATTTGGACTTTTTCGTAACCAGCTTTTAAAGTCATCTTCCTTGAGCCACTGATCATTAAATTTATTGAAACGTTTTACCTTTTTTATTTCTGTTTGTAAGTTCCTAGAGCCAGGTAGGTTTATATCAGAATTATCAATATCTGGTTCTGGACTAGCAGCGACGGTTTCTGAGTTCTGTTTCTCATCTTCTGGTTTTCGCTTTCGTTCACTCTTTAACAAAAATATATAGGTACATTAAAAAAAACCAGATATAAATGATAAACAAATAGATCTGCTCATCACACGTTTATCAAACGTTTGTCCAATATCGAACCCACGATTCACGGCGTAGAAGTCAAAGCGCTAATCACTACGCCACAGAATCAGTCAGTAGATTAAAATAAAAGTAGAAAAGATACCAGAAATATAGTTCACTGTACTAATGAATCAGTCAAAAAATACCTAAGTTTCTTATTTATTAAGACGTTTTACCTTTTTAATTTTCGTTTCTAAACTCCCGGAGCCAGACGGACGTGGATCGGAATAAGCAATGTCTGGACTTGCAGCGGCGGTTTCTACATTCCGTGCCTTATTTTGTAGTTCTGGTATTCTTTTCCGTACAGTCTTAAAGAAACAAAATAGAAAATAAACATGAAATATAAGTTACTAATCAATGATATCAATCGAGAAATACGTAAGTATTACAATCCAAACCAAGTAAACCAAATATAAAAATAAAAAAAATTGCATCTAGAATACTACTGACTACTGAATATTGGTTTTAAACATACCTTGGAATTATTATCGTCATCCTTATTAACTTTCTCTTTTTCTTCACATTTTAACAACCACTTGTCCATTGTAGCCTTATATTACTTATACTAAATAATTAACAAGCGTCAAGCAATAAGTGAACTCGAAATATGAATGAATGAACACATTGAACACAATAACACTCAACAAGAATTCTATTCTCTTCTCTGTATAGTTCGTTTCGTTACAAAGCTAAAGTAAACAACAGGGACTTCCCCGATAAACGATACAATTTGATGGACAGAAATGTTGCCATAAATTCAACCTTCCTGCCGGATAAGTTGAGTTAAACTTGAATCAAATATAAATAATTTATACTTACTTCATAAACTACTTTTATTACTTCTAAGTTCAGCTCCAGTGTAAATGTCAAAATTCCCCGCATTTTCCCCACATAAACGCTCTCCCCACAAATTACCCAATCGGACTGAAAATCCCCGCAGTTTGGGGAATTCCCCACAGATTGGCAACGCTTTGTGAGTGACGTCGAGTAATTTATCTTGGAAGTAGTCTCGAACCTACCGAATTTCGGTATTTCTACCGACATAGGCTCTGTTCTACCGAAATATAACAATTTTTCTACGATTTCAGAATAGACATGGAAATTCTCCCGATTTTTCTACCGATTTTACACTTTTAAGTTGGGGGTTGGTCTTTTCATTTATTTTGTAGGCACTCTTCGTCACTCATTCGTATAATACACTAATAAAAAAACATAGTTCAGAAAATCTAAACTCAGATCAAGGAAATTTGTTTATATGCAGATGCCTAGATTTTTATATCGTAGCTTGTAAGCAAATAACCACACAGTTTCCATTGAAAAATAATCCAATAAAAGGTTTAGATATAATTGATCCAAAAAATGTTAAAATTGGCAAAACTGCTTCGATAGCTCTTTCCCAATATCTTTCTCAGGGCAATGATTTCCAGGAAATTGATACAGAGTGGCGCATTTTAAGAAATTGTGAACAAATCAAAACATTTTCTGATGATGTAGAACTATTTTGGGATGAAGTAAGTTTACTAAAAGCGTGGCGATGAAACTCAAATGTTTCATTTGTTGTCTAATTTCATCTTTAATATTTTATCACTCCCCCATTCAACCGCTAACGTTGAACGCATATTTTTACATATTAATCTTTTGAAACAAAACAGCGAACTAGGTTGTCTACTGAATCAATTACTGGTCTAATACATGCAAAACGACTCTTTAATGCAGCTAATTGTTATGATTTTGAAATGAATTCGAAGATGACCGTGGCTATGGCCAAAGAATATTGGTATAAAAATAATTATACTTATGTGTGATTGTTATAAATTAGTCTGTAAGTTATTTTTTTCAATAAATAATCTATTAAAAATATTGTATATTGCATAATATAAAAATATTGAATTTTTTTTATCAAATACCAATTTTAAGTGCAAATATACCGATTTCAGCTGGCAACTCCACCGATCTCGCTCTCTACCGTAAAATGACGTTCGACTTCGAGACCACTTTATAGCTCAAACCATTCGAGATCATCGGTCAACATCAGTCTGTGTTGAACGTACTTTTATTGTAAACCGTACTTATAGGAGTTGAGTAGTACCTAGTTACATATTTGGTAAAATTTTACATGAGGTTCATTTTTACCCAACTGCCTCAGGAGGGTAATGTTTTTCGAGAGTATGTATGTATGTATGTCTATTTCTTTAGCACGCTCTGTAGCCTAATCGGCTTGATGGATTTTATCATATGAGGTGTCCTTAGATTCGTCTTAATTGTGGGAGTGACATAGGCTATATAATATTTATAAATTGCATCTGCAAATACAAAAAAAGGAGGGGAAGGGTTTTTTTTAAATTAATTGCAACAATATTGGTATCAAATAAAAGCTAGTAATGAGTAATTTTCAAATATATATGTTAATAAAACTAAAAAGCTTGAAATAAAATAAATTATTTAAAAAACAAAAAACCCGACTGCAAAAACACATAACTGAAAAGGGAAAAACAAGCATTAAAATCTATATAATTTTGGTCTTGCAGGCGGGGATAGTCGAATAACCTATGTGTTTTTGCAGTCGGGTTTTTTGTTTTTTATATAATTTATTTTTATGTATTTTCATGGCCTGGTTGCTGGGACCTTTTAGCCAAGTCTTTATTAAGTTTAGCAATACATTAGTTTATGATCCAATCCCTTATGATGATGATAGAGAAAATAGCCTACGATTACGAGTAACAAAATACTAGCCCCACCAGTGTTCATCGCCGTGCTAGTTGTTGCTAGTGACATACAATCAATCGCTAACAGCCGAACTGTGAACATGAGTTGTTGGCTTGCTGGTTCATTATTAACACCCAGCATCCAAGTAACCGGGATACGGGTAGTAAATTCATTGCAGATAGGTATATCACTTTAGTTTCTGAACTCATGTTCAAACTCAATGTCAAAATCAACTAGACAATGACAGACAATCAGACATTGACAACGTCAAACATAAATTCTGTGACTACAAAAATAAAAACATTATTGCTCTATGAAGAAATGTAAAACTTTTGTTGTTATTCCTAGATAGACACATTAGTATTAAATAAGGAGTCTCATTGTAGTGTGCCTCAGTAGCAACTGAGGCACCAAGAAAACATGACGACGTTTGAATTTTTCGTCGCGTTCCTGATATGCATTATCTTAGCATTCCTCCTTCGAGTATTTTACTTGTTTTATGTTATTATCACTAGTAAATGTGAACTGACAAGAGAAAAATCTTTGCGTACCGTTTTCTGCATCGGCTCTGGAGGTCATACAACAGAATTATTGAGATTTGTGCAGAGTATTAATATGAAGAAATATCAGCCGAGGATGTATATTTTAGCTGACAATGATGTTAACAGTGCGGTCAAGATTCACGAAACAGAGAAAGAACATACTGACTACACTCTCAGTAGGATACCCAGAAGTAGAAATGTGCAACAGTCATATCTTTCTTCAGTAATCAGCACTCTGTATGCTACTTGGTGCACTTTACCAGTAATCTATCATTTTAAACCTGATATAATATTTTGTAATGGTCCTGGTACTTGCATTCCAGTATGTGTTGTTGCTTTTGTATTGAGATGTTTGTTTATGTTAGATTGTCGCATAGTTTTCATAGAGAGTATATGTAGAGTTCGCACCCTCTCATTGACTGGAAAAATACTTCAGTTCTTCGCAGATATTATGGTTGTACAATGGCCTCAATTGAGAGATGTTTGCTTTAGAGCTAAATACTTTGGTAGACTAACATAACTTTTTATTTTATTATTGTACTTATGGTAAGGATCCAAGTGTTGCATGTTACTTTTTATATCAACCAATATATTACAGTAAATTATGCTTTGCCTATTTTATTGATTTGTTTTAAGTCTACTATCAATCGAATCTGCCTGGCCTTTTATTTTATTCAACTATGTTGGGGTCAGCTTTCAGCATAACTGGATGCAACTGAATACCAGTATTTTACATGAAGAAGCCTAACCAATTACTGGGTAACACAATACCCCTTAGTAAGACTGGTTGTCAGACTTGGGCTTCTGACTACCTATAACAACTTAGATCTAGGAATGACAGCCAGGACCAACGGCTTAGGCGCCACCTCCATGAGCGAGTGTATCGCCACGAGTCCGCCCTGCTATCGTCGGGTAATCTCCATGAGACTAATATTCTTCCGCCTGCATATCGTCGCGACTCGCGACGGATTGCCGCGTGCCCGCAACAACTCGTTTCACAGTTGTTCACACACGCGCGGGGTAAAGGGTTAGCGGGGCAGGAAGTCGCATCTCTCGGCGACCGGCGAGCGCGCGCGCTGCGTGTAGGATGTAGGTAATCTCGCGGCGAATGTTCGGCGAGTTGTTGACGTTTTGCTCGTCAATGTCACTCGCCGCATCGTCGCGATAATATCGTGTGGAAATACCGTTCATAGAGTTGTTATAGAATAAAGTGGCAGGACGATAATATCGCCGCCATTTTCTGGCCCATAGAGGTGGCGCCTTAACATGCGTGCACGGAGGGGTCTCAATATGTAATGGATGGTCACCCCTCCACGAACCAACCGCAGCAATCGTAGCTTAACCTTCGATAGACCCATGCGGCTGTTATTATTTAGTTAGTACTAATGTCCACTTTATTAATTACCACCCTTTTCCTTTTTAGCAATAAAACTGTTGTATGAGGTAGTGTAGATACTTCGTAAGAGCAAGTCACCACATGCAAACAGGGTTTTAAATTTCTTGTTATTGTTAAATAATATAATGAAACTTGGGAAATAAAATAATAAATAACTTGGAAAAAGTGTATATTTATAGCTCTAGGGAGATCAGTACACAAATATTTGCAGTTGGTTTTAAAATCACAAAGTGAACATCAATACATATATTTGTCAGTACATAATATGTTAGCCACAGTTTATAATTTTCCTTAAATTTCAAAACATTACTGACCTTCAAAATTTATTCTGTTGGTGGTACAATTATTGATCTCATCTGTTCAATCCAAGGAGGTTTAATCTAATCTCACAGCATTTTTACATGAAGTTAAATAATCGCCAACTTCCTCCACCTATCATCAGTATCAATTGATAAAAACAAAAAGATAAATCCCTGAAGCTATACTAAAACTAGTCTTAAGGACACAAGAAGCAACTTTCAATAACAACTTATTATAAACTACAACTGTTTAAACTTCACAGTATTTCAATGTGTGAAATACAATTAAACACAAAAGTGATTTCATCTATAGTCATGTAGGGTATTTATATAAGTAGTCGTAGGTGTCTCGATTTTATAGTTGCGCCTATAGCCGCGCTCTTTTATTTTATTTTATTGTTGGGTATATTACCATAGAAAACTGTTAACCAATGCCGATATGCCAGCGCTTGTCGGCGGCGATAAGTACCGACAAATTTCTATCTGAATTAGTCGGCGCCACGTCGATTCGCGCTGATTTGGCAAAAAGTATGGAAACTACCTGTGCCGACTAGCGTGGAAAACCAGCGCTTATCAGCGCCGACAAGCGCTGGCATATCGGCGCTAGTTAACAGCTTTCTACGTGAATACAGCCTTATGTTTGAATTTCAACAGCACTTACCATCTGTGCAGTCTGTAAGTGCCATTACAAAATCAGCCTTGTTGTATACAGTTATCAAACTTATTGCAATTGTTTCATTTTCAATGGCATTGCCAATCAGTAATGCTATAAAAACAACATTGGACTTCTTGAATGGCTGGATTCTAGTAGTGATAAGTTATTTATTAACTTTTGGTATGCTGCAATCATACACACAATAAAAATTCCATTGTGTCTTGATCCCAGCATTCAAAGGGTTTTAAGCTTATCTTTCAATTTCAATTAAGTATATCGTTTCTTGACACTAATTAATTTTCTCCTAATCTATTACCTATGTCAAATCTACCTCCTTCTAAAAAATAGCAAAGAGCACTTGCTGAAAAAAGGCACATGACTTGTTCACCAAAGAACAAGTAAGGTCATGTTTGGCCTTCAAAAGATCGCTTCAGTTAAGTCTTTTAAGTACTTTTTTCTTAGCACTGAATTTTTATAGCCCTGACCGAAATAAATGACCTTATTAAATTATTGTATAAACACTACAACACAGTCGACAATTATGGAAGGTAAATATTTGTGTTCAGTAAATACTGCAAAATGCTTCATTTATTTTACAAACTAGCAACATGTTTGAGCATCACTTAAATGGAAGGTTTAGACTTTTTTACATTAGCCATAAATGTGGTAGTTTTTAAATGGTTGCTAGTTTGAAATGTTTAGACAATTTAAAATTTACTTGAAATAAGTAATAAGTATATTATGCAATGCCCGCAATCTTTGGCAGCAATTTTTTCAAATGTGCATCATTCTTTTTATGCATAAGATCAAATCAAAATTGTAACGGTTACCTGGCAACATTACTAATATAAATGCATCAGTCCTCAATTAATAATTAGTAACATTGCAGGATGTATAATGCAAAAATAGTGGAGCTGATAAATACGTGAATAACTTTCTCCCTAGCTCATTGCACTGGGTGTAAGCTCCTTATATTAAATGATCTTTATAAAATTAGCATTTTAAGGAAAATAAATTGCATTTTTGGATTAGACACACCTTAGAGTACGAAGAACTGGCACAAAAGCTGCCTTGTCACACTAGAATAACCACAAAATATGTGACTGCCAAAAATGCTATGATGAAATAATACTATGTATATGGACATTAATTTCCTCATTTGTGACAATAACTACATATTTGAAAAACTAAATTTAGCTTTCTTTTTACATATTATCTTTTTTTTGTCAAGTGTAACCTTTTTATGTAATTATTGTTTCAAACAAGTAATAATGCACATGCATACAAACAGATCTAAAATCATCTCCTGTTACACAAAGAGATCAGCTCGTAGCATGCGGCAGTCAACACATCACAAGTTCATAAGTTTATCTTAAGCTAGTTATTAAACTACAGATACCCTTTACATTGAGAGATATATAACAATATTGCTAACAAATCATTATTTTAGGCACGTCTGAGAGTACTATATTAATAGTAAGTGACTATGTATCTAAAAATATAAGTACAAAAGGAAGAATTAAGTTTTTCTTACATATCTAAGTAATAAACAAGTACTCATAAGTAGTATTTTGATGTTTCAGGGTTTACTAAGATCTAAGTTGGTACTAGGCATTTGATTGCTAGTTTCTTGTTTGGCACTGTCATCATTTTTGTTAACAATTTGTAGTTTTTCATCATCTATGAGGTACATTGCTTCATCATATGTTGGGGGAGGTGGTTCAGAGCTGGAAGGCTGTGGTTTACTAGCAGCAGCACTTCCTATTAAGGCATCATAAGAAGGCGGTAATGTTGCACTAGAAGCAGTGCGCGGTACTTGACCACTATAGGCTTGTTCAGCTTGGACTGCAGCCATATCCTAAAAAATAAACATTATCATTACATTTGAGGTATTTGACACTTTCTCCTTTAATGAGAAAACAAACATAATTATCTTGTTGTTTAATTAAACAGCCCATCTTAAGTTAGCCTCATAGTTTTATCTCATAACAAACAGTTCATTCAGTAGTTCAAGGTGAGATGTTTTTGTTATTGATTAACTGAATTATAATGGCTTACGGTTAATTTGTTTTATGTTTTAAGTCCATTCTTACATAGAAGCCATTTATGTTTCTATTTTTGACTTCATAAAAACAAAATTCTTTTGTAAATATAACTGTCATGCAAAAAATTGACATAGCCCTAATTATGTTAATCAAATCTATGGTTGTGACCTAGTAAGTTTTGTTATGTTATGTACATAACAGTTGTTAGGCATGTCCCACTTACACAAAACAGATTTAAAAAAAATATATTAGTACAATTTTTTGTTTACTATTAATAGGGCAAAAAGTTGCAGGGATCAGGATGTTTAAATATCAGGAATGAACACTTACAATATTATAAGCATTCATATGAATTCACTCAGAACGCAAACAATTTGCCCAATAAAGTTTTAAAATAAAATTTTGAAATAAAATCATTTATCAAACATATTTTGCAGCCATCCATTCAAAATGATTGTAGGACATATATTTATACTCATACATTTTTTGTTATGATTTGTTTTATTGTTGTTTCAAAAGCAACAATAAAACCAATCATAACAACAAATGTATGAGTACTATTTATGTTTGACAACATATACACTAATGAATAATAATTAAAAGTCGTAAAAAATGCATTAGATAGAATATTGTTTTTTCAAACAATACAGCCAAACAATATTGTTCTTACCCTGATAATCGCCCTCTGGTGTAGTAGCATTTGTATCACGCTTTTTCTCCTCAAATAAAGCATACTTTTCACAGCAACCATCATCCCGGAGCATATAAAAATTGGACCAACTAGCCACATGTGTCCCAAATTGCTGAGAATATAGCCATCTGCGTCTCCCAATGCTAACACTGTAATCACAGTGCCAACAGAAAATAACACCATTGAAAGCACAAAATAAGAATAGCTCGTGCAGTCACATCGGCCAAATCTCTGATCTTCGTCAAAATCGTAATCACGACGCCTCAGACGATGTAAACGTTGTCGAATGAAGGGGCTATCGAACACGGTAGCCATTTTTTATTCTATTTAGGCACTCTATTCACACTCAAGACATAGTCTGCTTTAGATTTATTAGTTTTAAAAAAATACGTGGAGATCACTAACTTTCTTACTTGGGAAAGTGTGTGTAAAATTGATGCAAACTTTATGAAAAACAAGTTGCCACAATCTTCAATCTATAATAATAGAGTAAAATACTAGTGACGGGCAATGGGCATTTCCAATGAGTTAATCTAGTCTATGATCATTACATACTAAAGCTGTACTCACACCGACGCGAATTCCACACAGGACGCTTATTGAGTGTGATTCGCTTAGATCCGATCCACCCTGCCCCTTGCTGCCTTCCAATGACCTAAGCCAATAACCGTAACCCACATGGGATGCAAGTAGTCTCTTAGTTTCAAAGTTTTTTGCCCTGGCTGGAGGCCTTATTTATTAGGCATAGACTACAGGTTAGCCCGGTTAAGCAACTGACAATCAACTCAATCAACAAAATAGTTCGTTTTTTAATCCCAGAGACTATTTTGACATTTCAAATGATTGTAGTTCGTTTTTTCAATTTGGAGTTTGACATTTGCATGTGTCAATTTAGTCTCCGAGATTAAAAAACAGACTGTAGGTTGGTCAACGCGATTCCCTTCAGAGAAAAAAAGCTCAATTCGATGACGAGCTGAACAGCTTACACTATCACCAAGGTTTTTCGTGCGTTCGTTTGCTAGGATACTTCATCCTAGCATCTATTTATCTAGCCGCTTTTGCCACTAGGTGTGTGAGTAACATTACTAAAACATAAAGCGAAAGCCCGCGAAATAGGATAGTTGAGAAACCTATTAATAATGTTTCATGTGGTTTATTTACCTCAATATATGAATATTTCAGCAAAGTATTAAGATTAACAGAATAAATTTATTTATTTACAGGGCATTTTGCCATGGCGTAGTGGCTTGAGTGACTCCAGTACATTCATTCTGTTAAATATGCGAGTTTTAGATGGTACTAAGCTACTAATATTAGTGTTTATAGGGGAAGCGGTAAGGTCAGATGCAAAATTATAATTATCTTATTTTTTAAAAATTTGCGGTCAGTGTTAGTTTGTGTATTCAAAATATAATTCTCGATAACAAAATCAAAATATTTTATTTCCTATTAGCCGTCTCCTATGGAGCTGAGACGGCAAGAAACTCTACAACAAAGGACAATGGCCAAAAATGTTTAGAACTTGGTCCCAGAGCTTCCACTGGTGAGACTGGCGGAAAATGAAAGTGCTAATATGTTTTATGGTTCTGGCAAAAGTCTATTAGATTCTGTCCCGGGGTTATATTGTTATGGTCATGTTTGTCCTGAACATCTGACTATAAATAATATGATTTTAGGTTTAACGTAAATATGTTCCTCCTCCCTCCACCCCCGCCTGTTGTGATTAAGCCTAGCGATGCAATATGAAAACTTTTTTTTTTTGGGTGGGTTATTATCAAATAACTTCTCCCGCTCTGGGCGGAGCGGGAGGGTGTGTCAGACTTACTGACTAAAACCCACCCGTATTCCTTCCTGCCAGGGGCCTCGGTAACCCTTTTGAACTTCCACGCGACCCCGGCCATTTCTGTCTGATGTCTTATCTCTATCTACATATCAAGATATTGTAAACAGATATTTTTTTATGTCAATATGCCTATAGCCAATCTCAGCACTTGATTTTGCCATTGGACTTTGGCAGTGGAATATAATGAATATTGGCAATGGTTCACGTGGTGAAAACTGCTAGTATACTGTGGATATACTTATGGCCTAAAACAAAATGGCAGATAACAGGTGAGGTGGTGGTGGTGGTGGTGATGAGGTTTTGCGTGGATGTGAAGCGTATTTTCCCCCAAATTGTTTCTTTTTTGTATTTATGTTCCTTCTTTGCGTCATGTTTACCGCAAATAAACGTATTTTCTTTCTTT
This sequence comes from Atethmia centrago, assembly GCA_905333075.3. Classification (NCBI taxonomy): domain Eukaryota; kingdom Metazoa; phylum Arthropoda; class Insecta; order Lepidoptera; family Noctuidae; genus Atethmia; species Atethmia centrago. The sequence continues at coordinate 19,653,020 of HG995373.1, read as the reverse complement.
TCTTTCTTTCTCTGATGCGCGTATTAATAATATAAAGACTTAGGATCATAATAAGCTCAATGTAGGTAGTTGCTTGATTAATAAAACAAGATAGTGGGAGAACAGATAATATTTAATCTATTATTATAGAATCTAAAAATCTGGCTGGTTGACGGATATATTCTTCGTAACGGGCATAGCCTACAGACCATTATGATTACCATGATATGTGCACAGCATCCCCACGGTGCGTTTTCCGGCTTTGCATGAACAGTAGTAGTGTCTGACTGCATCCAAGCCAGTTACATTGTTTTTTAGGGTTCCGTACCCAAAGGGTAAAACGGGACCCTATTACTAAGACTCCGCTGTCCGTCTGTCACCAGGCTGTACCTCATGAACCGTGATTGTTAGACAGTTGAAATTTTAACAGATGATGTATTACTGTTGCCGCTATAACAACAAATACAAAAAAAAAACAGAATAAAATAAATATTTAAGGGGGCTCCCATACAACAGACATGATTTTTTTTTGCCGTTTTTATAGATAATGTTACGGAAACCTTCGTGCGCGAGTCCGACTCGCACTTGTTACTACCACATATGAATAATGTTTGCGCGCAGGTGTTTGCCTCTCAATAACCATAAACTCTCTCCAGGAATACCCATTTTCAAATCGGCAGTCAGCCCTTCAGAATCTCGATACAACTCGATTGAATACTCCCCATCATTACGTACCATGTGCGGCATAATGTTGTTGGCCAGTTTCAGCTGGTATGACTCGAGTGGAAATATGATGAGTTCGTCCTGAGACAATTTTGGAAACGTCTCAAGACCTTGCAATTCTGCGTCGATATTTTGGAACGTTCCTCCGTTAAGACGACGTTGCTGTACATATTCAGCCAACAGATTTTGCATCTCCTTCCGTATTGCAATTCTCTCAAAAAACACTGGAGTACCTAATGGAAACATGGAATGCATTTTTTAATGCAGATGCTATCCTAAAACATGAGGGGCATTGCTTTGTGGAATTACTCCCGGCGAAATAGTCTGAAGTCGCATTTAATGCGTCCGTTTACGGCTTCGACCACCCATCTGGCCATTGTTAATATTCTGAACTCGTTTGCTTCAGAGACAATATCAAATTCGATCCATCTATTTTGATCAAAACTGCTCAATACTCCTGCACACAGGTCAATTGTAGTCGCAAGATGGTCGTAAATACGCAAATAGAAAACATTACGCATCATCTATTCGGTTGTGTCTGACCGACCGCGGCACGTGCTGGCATATGTGCTTCATAGCCGAACGGTTCGAGATCACTCATAGCGTCTCTAAACCCTCGGTCGAGAATAAATATGTCACCATCAGACTTTTTGGCACCATGGTGCCCAGTTACGTCAATAATGTAGCCATCGCTGCACACTATCATATACACTTTCAATAAATTGCGATACTAGTGCGGGCTATTATATGTTTCAATTTAATACCCGAAGTTGCTGCTTTTAAATATATAAACATAAGACCCGTCAATAACAGTAATAAGTTTAGTATTTGCGGGGATTCCGAAAGTGCATTTGGTATCAATAGGTTCCACTGCAGCAGCCTCTCTCTTTCAATATGGTCCCAGCCAAGATAGCGTGTGACATATTCGTGTGTCAATGCTTCCCTAGCAGATTTCATTGATCACTCAAGTTTCCTGCGACTCATGTGGAAAATCAATGCAAACCTCTCATGCTCATTCGGTTCTCCGGTCGTTATCTTTGCAAGCGTTATAGCAAGAGCAGTTTTGGGTTCACCGAAATCACTGAGTGACGGAGTATCATTTAAGATTGCAGAAATATCTTGTTTTGTTCGACCGGTCCAAAAATAAAACTCGTCACCATCCATTTGTTCGAGATATTCAAAATTATATCTTTTTCTACATTCTACAAGTTGTTTCACCATGTTAGTAATGTCAGTTATTTGTTCACAATTAAACCTGTGACTAAGATTTGGTGTTTCTAATAATTCTTCCCAAACATTTGATTCTAAATGAAACTGACATTCTTGCTGCGCGTGGAACCATAATGGTTTTTATCCGTCAGCAGTCGTTTATTTGTAGCGTCCGAAAGGCGACGGCGAGTTTTATGTCGGCAACCAAATACTTACGCATTTAAGCATTTGACGTATTAGAAAGCTGAGAATAAGTAGGTAGCTCTATCACTAGATTTTCTCCTTAATGTGGATCATTTCGATCATTATCAACAAGTGGAGGATCCGCGACGTTTTCAACATTTGGTCTTTGTTCTGTGTCACGTTGCAAGTAAGGTCTACAAATGTATTCAGCGTTAATAAATAATATCTGAAACAAAAAAAAAGTGACTAGAGTCTGTTCGGAAAGAGCGCCATACTGTTGTGGCCAAAATGTGAACTAACTATAAATAGGAGTTGGTTTCTTTTAACCGGTATCTGGAATCATAAACTAAATTAAATAGTTAAAAGGATAAAAATGGCACAGGTTTTGCTCGCTAAACAAAAAGGTAACTAAGCACGCTGCGCCCTCAAATCCCACGTCGCGACGGCTCTCTTTCCGAACAGACTGTCCTATAATTGTATTACATAATATACTTTTACCAAAATCTTAAAACAAATAAGCACTTCCATTTCCCCCAAGTCTCATTAGTGGAGGCTCTTGGACCACTTTCATCTATTGTCCTTTGTATTTACAGAATTATAATCATTAGCACCATTAATACGTGTCTCTTATATAGATTTGTTTCATAAGAACAAATCTCTTATGGAAAAGTTCTCATGGAACAAATCTAACTAAGAGAGTTATATTAATGATTCTTGTGAAGTATCTATGGCAGACCAGTAGTTGCTAAGATACAGTTGTTTATACTTTGATGTTGTCACTTATAATAAAAGAACTGTGTACTTTCAGGCCAAAATATTGTATTTCTATATTTTATATTTCACAATATTTAACATGGTAGCAGAGCGTGTACGAAATAAAAAGTTTTAAGTACCCGAAATGTCGAGCACTAAACTACGACACTTGGGTGATACAGGCTGAAGCTGTTCTCGTACGACACAAATTATGGAAATACATCGAGACGGATACTGCAGTGGTTGATAAAGAAGGCAATAGACAGGCGAGATCTGAACTCATACTTATAATCGCTCCTTCTGAGCTTAAACAAATAAAAAATTGCACTACTGCTAAAGCATTATGGGAAAAATTGAAAGACACGTACGCCAGTAAGGGACCTGCACGAAAGGCATCCCTATTAAAGCAACTTATCCTAACGAAATTAGAAGGACACGATGTAAGAACTCATCTAAACAAGTTTATGGATATAGTTGACAAATTGGCAGACATGGACGTAGCTATTAATGAGGATCTGTTAACAATCATGATGTTGTACAGTCTCTCAAATGAATTTGAGAATTTCAGAGTCGCTATAGAATCGCGAGACACTCTTCCGAAGCCAGAGGAGCTTCAAACTAAAGTAATAGAAGAATGTGAAGCACGTCATAGCCAAAACATGACCAATAACGACGAACCTGAATCCTCTTTTCAAGAAGAAGCCCTATACACGTCCTGTAAAATTTGCAAACGTACTGGTAACATCTTCAAACGCAAGAATCACAAAATTTGTACCAATTGCTGGAAGAAAAACAGTGAGAAGCCTAATAAACATACTAACTGTTCTCATAAGAACAATTTTGCTATACAGTGTCTTCTTACCCATAACGAAAAATCTGAAAACAACATTTGGGTTTTGGATGTACGTCTCACATGACTTATCAACGAGACTTATTTAGGACTATAGAGATAACATCCGGAAAACTAAACTTTGCAACTAAGAAACAAACTGCAGAGATTAAAGGAAAAGGTACTGTCTCCTTTGTAATAAAAAATGGTAATGGTATAGCCCTTACACAGCTACAAAACACTCTATATGTACCTAGTCTGTGCACCAACTTGATGTCTGTCAGTAAGATGACAGATGCTGGCTGTTCTGTCCTCTTCACAGACACTAAAGCGACGGTCAACAATCCAAAAGATGGTATAACTCTCACCGCATTTAAACAAGGAGATGGTCTTTATTACATCAAACCAAATAAACACGAGCGCAACAATCTGGCTAATCATAATGATGACACTGTTCCGATTCCAATTGCTAAAAAGAAAGCGAACTCATCAAACATCTACGACTGGCACAGAAAACTTGGTCACATGAACGCCAAAGATCTGAAACATGCACTCAAAAACAATAATTTGCTTGGCTTGAACTTTGATGCTTCTGAAACCTTGGCAGACTGTGAAATCTGTATCCAAGCAAAACTCCATCGTGTTCCTCCCCGTGAGAAAACAACTCGACGAACAACAGAACGCTTAGAAATCGTTCATAGCAATGTATGTGGACCTATCAGAACGCCCACAGTAAGCGGAAACAAATACTTCGTTACTTTTATAGATGACTATAGCAGATACAGTCGAATTTACATGATTAAAAGCAAGAACGAAGTATTAGAAAAGTTTAAAGAGTTCAAGGAGTTAGCGGAAACGCACACTGGGAACAAAATCAAATTCTTACAATCAGATAATGGTACTGAGTATGTGAACAAACAGTTTAACGCTTATCTGAAACGTTGCGGGATACAGAGACGTCTCACCGCACCCTACACCCCGAACCAAAACGGAGTTGCTGAAAGAAAGAATCGTACCCTTGTGGAGAAAGCGAGAGCAATGATGATTGACACACAGGCACCATTAAAATTCTGGGGCGAAGCAGTATTCACTGCTAACTACCTATCTAACAGGAGTATAAACAGCGCCGTTCAGAACCAAACGCCATTCGAGCGATGGGTTGGGAGAAAGCCATGTATTAATCATTTATACGTGTTCGGTTGCAAGACTTACGTTCTGATGAAAGGTACTAACGGTCACAAATTTGCACCAAAGGCAATTCCTGGCATGTTTGCGGGATACTCTGAAACGTCTAAAGCTTTCAGGGTGATCATACCCTCGAAGAACAGCATCATAACTTCAAAAGATGTTAGGGTATTGAAGACTATGTTCTATGATGAATCGAATAAAAATGCAATCTCCAGACTTCTCACCGATTTAGAGTTTTCACACGAACAACCTAATGAAACACACAAGCGAGTGGATATTAAACTTGACAATAATGAAGGAGATGATCAGCAACATGATACGAGTAGTGATAGTGACGCAGATGATCAAGATAAATCACTGCAACAAAGTTTGGTCGGTAGTACTGAAGACGTTCGACAAGTGGACCCAGCGAATAATGAAAGTGAATACGAATCTCTTTCCGGATCTCTTACCGCTGTCGAAGATAATGAACCTGATGCTGATGCTGAAGAAAATGCGACCGTTAAAACGAGGGTTTTAAGAGACAGGTCAAAAATCACAGTTCCTAAGCGCTACGATGATTTTATTTTGGCAGCAGCTGAAGAAATCGAAAATTTTCACAAGCCTAAAGAGCCTGAGACTTTCAAAGAAGCGATGGAATCTCCCAACAAAACAAAATGGCTAGATGCTATGCACAATGAAATAAGTTCACTGCATGACAACCAAACCTGGGATCTGGTTGATTTACCCAAAGGACGAAAAGCCCTCCCTTGCAAATGGGTGTATAAAGTTAAAATGAATCCTGATGGTACCGTCGAAAGGTATAAAGCCAGAATGGTTATCAAGGGTTACTCCCAACAACCTGGAGTTGATTATGATAAAACATTCAGTCCAGTGGTTCGTCTGAGCACCGTACGAGCATTGCTTGCTATAGCTGCTCGAGAAAATCTGAAACTACATCAGTTTGATGTTTCAACTGCCTTTCTAAACGGCACAATAAAGGAAGATATATATATGAAACAGCCTGATGGCTATCAGGATGGCACCAAACGAGTCTGCAAGCTGAAACGCAGCCTCTATGGTCTGAAACAAGCACCGCGCTGCTGGAACACCTGCATTGCCGAATTCTTAATAAATTCTGATTTCCAACAGAGTGAAGCGGATCCATGCTTATATGTTCGAATCAGAGGACAATCTAAAGTCTTTATTGGTCTTTATGTTGACGATGGACTTGTAGCATATAATACAACCAGAGCAGGAGACGAATTTATCAAGGAATTGAAAACAAGGTTTAAGATAACTACGAAACCTGCGACATACTTCCTTGGAATGGAAAATAATGTCCGTAAGGACAAGACCATTTCACTTTGTCAAAAGGCCTACACAAAGAAAGTGTTAAAAAATGTAGGATGTCCAATTGCAAACCAGCACCAACGCCAATCATCAAAGAAAATGAGACGGCAGAGGAAGAGGATGTCAACGCGAGCTTCCCATATAGACAAGCCGTGGGTGCTTTGACATACTTATCAGTAGGCACAAGGCCTGATATTTCATATGCTCTGGGTGTCGCATCTCGAAACCTCGGAGCACCTACTAACAAAGATATCATGCTGGTAAAACGCATCTTCCGATACTTGAAAGGGACCCAACAGAATGGGCTAACCTATACGGAAAAGTCGCCTCCACGCTTAGTCTGGTAGAGCGACGCAGATCATGCAGGAGACCAAACTACGGGAAAGTCAACATCTGGAATGGTGTGCTTATTCTCTGGAGCTGCTATTAGCTGGAGAAGCCAGAAACAAACGACAGTCTCCATCTCCTCGACTGAAGCGGAGATTATAGCAGCAAGCGAATCGGCACAAGAGATTTTATGGTTGAGTCGCCTTATTAATAAGTTGATTAAAATTGAGAAACCAGTACTGAACCTGGACAATGAATCGGCTGTAAAACTTGCGCACAATCCAAAGTATGACTATCACAAGCGCACAAAACACATCAAGCTAAAACATTTTTTTGTAAGAGAATGTGTTAGCAACGGAGACTTCAACGTAACGCATGTTCCTTCGGAGCAGCAGTTGGCTGATATGTTAACCAAACCACTGTTTGGCCCCAGGCTGCATAATTTAAGTTCAGCATTGCGATTGAAGAATATATTACCTTAATATTCTTCTAAAAAGTTCCGAGGATGTGAAGTATCTATGGCAGACCAGTAGTTGCTAAGATAGGTACAGTTGTTTATACTTTGATGTTGTCACTTAGAATAAAAGAACTGTGTACTTTCAGGCCAAAATATTGTATTTCTATATTTTATATTTCACAATATTTAACAATTCTTATGATTATAATTCTGTTAATACATATTTGTTACAACCGGACACTGACCTGATAATTGCGAAAAACGTAAGAAAATTTGAATTTCGCGGGCTACCACTGCGGATTCACCTTATAGCAATTACGAGGCGACAGAAACATGTAGCGTAGCTTCGCCACTACAATTTCCTCAACAAATATACAAATCATTCATTAAAAAAGCTCGCGGTTGGACTGTTTGCAAGTCCGTATTTTTTTTAGTCGAGTGGCTGTGCTTCCTTGTTGAGACTGCCAGTAAATATGTAATAATCTGTGACATGGTGACTGACAGTGACAAATAAAGTTACTGTTAGTGTCAAATTGTTCATGAAATGCGGATGTTCATGTTTTTGTGACGACGTACATATTCAATAATAACTCTAGTTTGATACGAAATTTTAACTTGTATTCGCTTTAACGCTTGTTTACGGATGATTCAAAAAGATTGTACAGAATTTTCGTCAGTTGCCATGTTCTCAGTGTGATTATTAAATCGGTGATTTGTTTCGTTCGATATGGCTCCTTTCATTTTATTTATCGTGGCATTTGTCTTGGAAACGGGTATTTATATTTTTTATTTTAATAATGGATAAGACTGTGAAATATAGTTTTATGTCCGCTATCTTTAAAATCTGCTTGTATTTCTGTTTTGAAGGGGTGTCGGCAATAAAGGTGACCCTATCAGATAATGGGCCTGCAGTAAGAGGTGCGAATGTGACATTCACAGCAAGTATTGTATCAGGTTACAATGGAGAAAACTTTAAATTTGTGTTTACTGATAATGGAGTTCCACAACATAAGCAAGAGGTAAGCCTTTAGGTTGATTTTACTAGTTCTGCAACCTCCAACATTTGTCTCCTAAATAACAGGTTTTGTTTGAATAACAAAACATGCTCTATCTTACACTCCTTTTTACAATATATTTAAATAATATGAATGTTGCATTGTTCTGGTGTCTATTTTTACCATTCGGTATTTTTAACTCACCAAAGTATTCAAAATAAAAAAGAAAAAGGTCTACAAAATATCTAGTCTATTAAACCTACAACATTCTCACATTCAAAATGTACTCGAGAATCTATGTAAAATATTAATAAAATAATAAAAATAAAAACCTATTTAAACCAAATTACATGTTTGGCATTACAACAAGTCATTATCAAAATTGTAGGTATATAATGTCAAACAATGAAAATTTTATGTCAAAAAAGTATGTATAAAAAAAATAAATAAACATCATAATTTGGGAGCAGTTATTAGACATTTACATATTCATTTAGTTTATGAGGTACCAGGGAAGCCACATGTGCAGAAGGAATTATTGCCAAACTTCCTTGTCTGCAACATAGTCTTTAATACGCATAATTAATATGTAAATTTTAATATGCATTTTTAATAAGGACACATTTGATGTGGGTTTTGAACTTTCCATCGCTAAGTTCTGTAACAGACTTTGGCAACTTGTTATAAAAGCAGATACTGTTGATAACAAATGATTTGCTTGGTTTTGTTAATCTAAATTTGGGTATCACAATTTCATGTTTACTATGTGTATTTATATTATGGAAATCACTTCTTGTTTTGAAAAGACATAAGTTTTTGCAAACTTACAAAATACTTTCTAAGATATAAAGAGAAGGCAGAGTTAGTACATTAATTTCTTTGAAATTGTTTCTAAGGGTCTCATGAGGACCCATTGTATAGACTGCGTGGATTGCCCTCTTTTGTAAAATAAACATTGAATCTACATCAGCTGCCGATCTCCACAGCAGAATGCCATAAGACATAATACTGTGCAAATTAGCAAAATATACTAGCCTAGGTGTGGCTATATCAGTCAACTGTCTAATTTTTCTTACTGCATATGCAGCTGAACTTAATCTACTTGAAAGAGCTCTAATGTGGGCTCCCGGGACATTGCAATTTCGAATCTAGAGTAATTCCTAGAAATGCAGTTTCTATAATAGCAACTAGTCTCTTGCCATCAAGTTTTAAATTTAGAGCCACTTGGGGTGAATTTGGTAGTGAGAACTTAAGACATTTTGTTTTGGTTGCATTAAGTAAGAGATTATTAGCTGTGAACCATTTCGAAAGAACAGCCAGACTATATATTATTCATCATACCTTCTTCCTTTTAAAATACATTATGATGCTTTTTAGTTGTTTTGTTGTGCTATTGAATAACCTGTAATGAATGAGCAGAATCAGGAATAACATTTCAAAGGTACAATAGATTAGAAAAATTATATAATTGAGATATAAATCCCTATCAATTTTGTGTATCACTCAATGTTCTGAGTCAACCGCTATTATGAAAAAACTTTCATAACAACATTTTATTAAAATCTCATATTTTAACCTGTTGTCTTAAAGATTTGTCTTCTGCCACCTAAACCAACTTTGTCTTTTGGAACCTACTTATGTAATTTATCTTCTATACCAGGGGTGGCCAACCGGTTGATTGCGGCTATAAGTCCAGTTGATTGTGGCAAAGCAGAAGACATAAGTTTCATACACTCAATAATAATATTTATAATGTATTAAAGCAGTGGTTTCTGAATTTGAAACTCGCTTTCGTGTCGACAAGTTATAATTCCTTTGACCATGGTGAAAATTATGAAATATCAAAAAAAACATGATATTTCCAAACGAAATGATTACTCTGCGCAGTGATATATTTCTAAAAGCAAGGTCATCCTCTGGTCTAGGTTTCTGGGCATTGGTTTCCAACGAGACATATCCAAACTTGAAGAAATTTGTTGAACAACTGCATTTCTGTTTTGGTTTAATATACTTATGTGAATCAGCATCTTCCTATTTAGCATAATCAGCCTATAACATTCCCACTGCCGAGACAGGCCTCCTCTCTGTGAGAGGGAGTGGGGCGACAAACCACTACTCAGGCCCAGTGCATGTTGGTAGATGTCACATGTCTTTGAATTTAATTTTTTGGTTCTTGGACATGTCGGTTTCCTCATAATGTTTTCTTCACCGTTTTGAGAGCAGAAGTGATGAAATAATTTACACAAAGTTAACCGCCTGTCAAGGTTCGAACCTACGACCTACAACGCGTAAGTCGCGGCTGTTACCACTAAATAAACTTTTAAGAAAAAATAAAACATAAAAACCATTTAAAAGGTATGTAGGGGGAAAACAAGTTTAATATCAAACGAGTTTGTATCCTTCTGATATTTTCCTGTTGGTCATTTATTTCGGGAATAGTGTTAGTCATAAGTACTTCTTTTTCCTCACGCAACAGTAATTGATAATGAGAATTGCTTGTGCAACCTGTCTCTTGTTCTGTAATCTGTTTTGCCATCAATAATATGCTTATTGGTTCTTCTTAGTATGCTCAGTATCCTATTGATTTCTTCTCAGTATAATATGAGATTTTTGGCTGTTATAGTTAAATGGAAGGAAGTTGTGAAGGATAAACCTTGTAGTGTGCCTAAAGAAAATTTAGCATGATAAGCACAGATTGTTAGACTATAGTTGGGCCATTTTGAATTGAGTTGTCGGGCCAGTCGCTTGCAGGCTTACGGAGTGCGCTAGCATAGTATAAAGAGGGGAAGTAGGCTATCTTCGGCCCAATCCACGATATAATTGCCTACTGTCTTAGGGTTGTCACTTTTAGCTAAATTTTAATTCAATGCCTATAAATTGGCAAGGGTCGGGAAGTTGTAATTTTTACTTGTATTGTCTGGGTACAGGGTTTGTGAGGTCGGTTTTACCTAAACGATGAGGAAAAAAAAACATCGTAAAACACCATAAAAAAAACTAACGCCTGCCTCCTATACTATAATCAAATTTTTGTCCTGTTGTTATGATTCGAACTTTGCTCTATCTATCTGATTCACAATTAGTCAATTACTTATTTTTAATTACGATTTTATAACTGTAAGTAGGTACTTAGTTACTACCAGGGGCGTGCCGTCCATAGAGCCAATTATGCCTAGCCTACCCTACCAACAACGCCAAATGCATTTATTTTAACTATGTAATACAATAATACAAAATATTAAAAAAAAAGTTAAACTCCTGTTAAAACTCTTATAGCAACTTGTCGCAGACGCCACGTGACGTAACTCACAGTTCGACGGAGCTTGGTACGGTAGGTATGCGCGATTTATTAGGCAAGCACTCGGCTAGCCTATATACCGTTGATAAATTTACGCACACTCGTGTATATTTTCGTGTGTATGAACGGCACACAATAGTGACATGGTTTAAATTAGGGGCGTAATTCCTGCGGCAGGAGCTCGCCACCCATTGGCTGTGTAAAGTCAAGATTTAATGAATGAAAAGTATTGAAGACCAGGGTTCCCAATTTTTGGACAATTCCCCGAATTGCGGGGATGTTTCCTTCCTGACTACTAGAGACAATTAAAAAATCAGGGTGGTATTGTCGAATTTATACCATCTAAAAAATAATAAATTGTAAGGAATAGCAAAAGCCCTATAAAAATAATTAATAACTTCATAATTTTTTATTATATTCCTCATATTTGGTAAATTTTGCTTTGATTTTTGGGGAGTTAGGAAAATAAGTTTTGGCAACTCTGGACTGTATTATCTGGCAAAATTTGGTAGTCCCTTTTGTGTTCTGTAATTATCACCCACCCACTTGGTTATGATATTTGAGGTGGCCGAATCTTTATTCTGTTTACATCTTCAGAAAATCGTGTTTTGAACCTTGAATAATAATGTGGTGAGTTCTTGTATTTAACTTTTATTTTTACAGGATAACTTTCAATGTTTTTTTTTCAAATATTATAAATCAATAGTGACTACTTTGAGGGTCATCATATGTAGAGCGACGCTGTGATGTTGCGCGAATTAGTTTTTTTTTTGTGTCAGTATGCGTGGCCTACCCTCTGTAGAGAACCACTGCACGCCACTGGTTACTATACCTACAATACTGAGAAATCGGCATGACTAAACGTAAACAAAACAAAGCAATAGTGGCAAATCAATTGATAGATTAAAAGTACCTAATACATTCTAGTGGGAAAGTAGGCCTACCTACTTCCTCTGTCTGATAGAAAACTAATACAACAAAAAATAAGTAAGTAGGTATCTCATCATCAAGTAAAAATTATATGCTCGAATAAGTGACTTGCTTACGTTTTCCTGTTCAATAGGTAATCTGAACAGAGACAATTCTGGAATCGATGAATTATTAAGACACCCAAACACACAGCAATACGTTCTCCTGCGATTATCACACATTTTTCATTCATTTAGCGGTGCCGGAAACCGTGACGCGCGAACCTCGTGCGGTGTTAGCCCCGACTAGCGCACTGAGAAACTTTTTTTTTTTTTTTTGTGTATGGCATCTCGTAGTTGACCTTGAGAGGTCGTGACTACTTAACCGGACTTTCCTGTGGCTGCCTTAAGCGAACTCAAAGCCTCCAGCCAGGGGCGAATTTCTTATAGTACTAAGCGACTGCACGCTAAGGGGTGTACCCTGTGGGGTACGGACCTCGGCTTAGGGCGTCGCTGGGGGGAGGACAGCAAGATGGGACAGGCTGGATCTGGTTAATATTATTATTATTAATCGGGGAATTTAAAGCTACAGGCTCAGCTGCGGCGCGGGCTGGCACTTCGTCGAGCAAGGGTCGGGGGGACAATTACGTCGGGGTTTACGCGAGGGACCTCGGCGGCGAGGTCGGAACGTAGGTCGGTGTGATTTGTGCACTGTACTCGTTGCCCTATTGCTTTCCTGGAGGAGGGTAATGGGGTCATCGGGGTCGGAGAGGGAGTATGCCTTGGACGGCGAATAGAGCTAATGGTGGAGGGCCTATAACTGGCGGCCTGCACAACCAGAGGGTTGCGGTGGGTGGTGGCGGAGTCGAAGAAGCGCTTCGTGATGCGCTTCATGAACTGCTTGATGGTGGGGATTCTAAGATCGAGATGGAGGATCTCGTTTCGGACGAACCAGGGGGCTCCCGTTGCCTTTCGGAGGAAACGGTTTTGGAGGGACTGCATCCTGTGGATGTGGTGGGGTTTAGCATGTGCGAAGACTGCACAGGCATAAGTCATGATGGGACGGATGCACGCTGTGTAAATACGCAATTTGCCCTTAAGGGACAATTTGCTGCGCGCATTTAGGACGGAGTGAAGTCTACCGAGAGCGAAAGCGGCACGCGAACGCACCTGCTTGATGTGCTCTGAGAACGAGAGATGGTGGTCAAGGGTCACGCCTAGGTATTTGGCTCGCTTCTCCCAAGGGATAGGCTTGCCGAACATGGTGAGCGGTCGGGGGGCGATGAGGTTTCTACGCTGTTTGGTGAAGAGAACAGCCTGACTTTTGTCGGGATTGACCTCGATTCTCCACTTTCTAAACCAAGCGCCAAGCTTGTTGACCTCGGTCTGGAGAGTGCGAGATATGTGGTCGTGGACTAACCCGGTGTAGTAGATGGCCGTGTCGTCTGCGAACAGAGCCAACTGCGCCTTTCTACTTTTCGGGATGTCGCTGGTGAAGAGAGTAAAAATGAGAGGGGATAGTACAGAGCCCTGAGGGACGCCTGCACGGATAGGGTGAGGGGAGGATAGCGCTCCTTCGATGCGATAGCGGAAGGTGCGGTTTGACAAGAAGTCTCGTAAGATGAGCACGAGACGATCGGGCACACCGAGTTTGTAGAGCTTATATAATAAGCCGTTGTGCCAGACCTTGTCGAACGCTTTCGCTATGTCGAAGAATACAGCACCGGTCGTAAGACCACGTTGAAAGCCGTGGCTTATGTGTTCAACGATGCGGTGGACCTGTTGGACGCAAGAATGTTGGGCTCTAAAGCCGAACTGCTGGTCGGGGATGAGGCCCTTTGTTTCCGCAAAATCTCTGAGGCGCTTTAAGATAAGCCTCTCATAGATTTTGCCGAAGACATTGAGCAGACTGATGGGCCGGTAGCTGGTGGGCTCCGTTTTCGGCTTACCGGGCTTCGGTATGCCGATGACGGTGGCCTTCTTCCACTCTTGTGGGAAGATGTTATTGCTCAGGGCTCCATTGAAGATGGTGGCCATGAGCATTATGAGGTGAGCGGGGAACAGTTGGAGCACCCTATTGGTGATTCCGTCTGAGCCGGGGGCTTTGCGAGGTTTTAGACCCTTGATGATATAATGCACTTCGTCTGGAGTGACGGGAGGCAGAGGATAGTCAGGGTCTTCAACGGGCGGGAGGGAGGCTCTACGTTCGACTTCCGCGTCGACCTGGGACAGGTGAGCTTGGTCTATTGGTTGAGAGCTAGGTGAGCATTGAGCCTCAAGACTATCGGCTAGGCATTCTGCCTTGTCGACGTCATCGAAAGCGATGGTATTGTCGGGGCGCACCAGGGGGGGCATTGAGACGACTTCGTCGGATTTGAGTTTCCTCTGAAGGTCCCAGAACGCTCGGTGAGTGGGCTCTAACTCGCTCAGCATCTTGTCCCATCCAGCGTCACGCAGCTCCGATAGGCGTGTCTTTACAGATCTCTGTAAATAGCGCATATGGGCTTTGTTCGCAAGGTTGGGAAAGTTACTGTACGCACGGACAGCCGCGTTCTTCTCATTCAACAGTTCGCGTACATCGTCCGGGAGCTTCCAGCGATGGTCGTCCATCGCCGGAACCTCCCTTGAACAGTCGTTCAGGACTGATTGTACGTGCACTGTGAATGAGTCGATCGCGGCTGTCGTGTCAGCGATAGAGTCGAAGTGGTCGGGAATGGAGTCTAGTCGGGGACCTAACGTGGTGGATTTCAGGCAGTCGCTTACTTTCCTCCAGTCTGTAACTAACTTGGTGAGAGGGGGTCTATCAGGGTCATGGAGACCTAGGCGTGGTGCCAGCTTTACAACAACTGGACGGTGGTCAGAGGAGAGTTCGTCAAGCGCCTCTATAGAATCCAACCGTAGGTTGATACTCTTCAGAAGCGCTATGTCAAGTACGTCGGGGGTATGGCTAGGGTCGTGGGGAAAGTGAGTGGGAGTCATCGGGGCGATGATGTCGAAGTTGAGGATGGGACATAGGTCAAACAGGTGTTTGCCTCTGGTGGAGGTCCTGGTGCTGTTCCAAGCATGATGTTTGGCGTTGAAATCGCCCGCTATGATAACGGAGTCACTCAGGCCAAGTAGAATGGAAAGGTCGTCAGAGAGGGGGGGAAGGGCTAACTCCGATGAGCAAACGGGGGGAACATAGGCCGATACTATGGTGATCGGTTGATGGCCAGTCATGCCTAGCTTACATATGGACACTTCTAAACGCGAGAGAGGGGGCGGGTCCATTGGGATGCAGTGGAGGGACGATCTAAAATAAATTAGGGTGCCGCCCTTGTGACATCTAGTCCTGTCATTGCGAACTATACGATAGTTGGCAATTGACGGGTTTCGACGGCTGGGCTTTAGGAATGTTTCCTGTAATAGGAGAATATCAATTTGGTGGTCGCGGAGGAATGCAGCGATTTCATCGCGTTGATTAATCATGCCATTGGCATTAAAGAAACCTAACTTTAGGGATCGGGGTTTGGTACGTGCTTTGGGTTGTATATCCATTATTTGGGTTTCGCGAAGTTTTCAAGGGCTTGCGTAATCTCGGGATACGCGTGGAATATACGCTGGATCTGGGCGAGATCGCAGGAATTACGGGCGGCAACGAGCTCGTTGGCCATTTTACGCGCGCGGGGCGTGAAGAATAACGCGAAGGTCCCAGAGATCACGCTGAACGGATCTACTGGGATGGACGGGCCGACCACCGGAGTGGTTGAAGCGGCGACGGGCCGTGGCGCAGCGGTTGCGGCAGCGGCCATGGGAGCGGGCGCGGGTCTCGCGGGTTGTACGGGCGCGGAGACGGGGGTCCATCAGCGGTCTGATGGGAGGCGGAGTGGGTCTCGGCTGAACCATAGCAGGGAACGCCTGCTGATGATTCATGTAATTCCATGGGCTAGGCCTTTGCTGGCTTAGCCTCAAGGGGAGTTGGGGGAGTTGAGGGAAGGTCTGTGATGGGGGGGGGAAGAATCCATATGATGGGCACTCTCTCTGCTGGCGGGCGTCTGCGCGCTTCGCCAGTTTTGAGGAAGACGTCTTGGGGGCCATACGACAGCCCCGGTAGTTTGCTGGGTGCCCAGCCTCACCGCACAGTACGCAGCTGGGCGGCTAGGTGCACAAAGACCGGTCTTTAGGGCGGGGGCAGTCCGACGTGCCATGCTCACCCAGGCACTTGACGCACCTGGGAGTCGCATGGCAGTTCTTCTGCGCATGCCCGTACAGCTGGCAACGATGGCATTGCCCGACGACGCCGCTCTTCCTGGGCTTCTCGATCACGAGGCCCGTGAGATGGCAGATAGCTGTGACTTTAAATATAGGGTGATGCCCTTCAGACGGGGGGCATACGACAAGGACCATGTCGTATGCTAAGCCCCCCCTGGCGCGGTGCATGCGGTGCACCTCGTCCACGGGGACGCCTTGGGACTCAAGGTCGGCCTTGATGTCGGCCGTGGGGATTTCCTTTGGGATCCTACGGATCACCACGCGGACCTGGCGTTCCTCGGGGAGCGAGTAGGTGTGGTATGACACACCTCTCGCCCGGAGAACTCTGGTTAAGTCCCGATAGTCGCGGGACGTTGGGACAGAAATTTTTATACCCTGCTGGGTGGTGGTGGCTTTTGAAAAGCCGATTTTCTGGTCGACGCACCATTTGGATACGTCCAACCATCTTGCTTTGTCCTGCAAGATTACAGGAGGGGGAGGGGGGATCTTTTTAGGGGCCGGAGTGGCCGGAGTGTCCTTAGCGGACGAAGCGGTCGGGGTGGGGGTAGTAGCAGAGGGCGCCACAGATGTTGAGGGAGTGGGGGCAGAGATAACCTCCGTGGCGGCTATTTTGGCCGCCTGCGAGGACGTCGCCTTCCTCTGCTTCCTCTTTTTCCCCTTTCCGGTGACGGCCACGAAGCCGTCGTCTTCGGAAGAGGGAGCAGAGTGGGCAGAGGAAGAGTTAACTGACTCGACGTCGGAGTACGAAAACGGGGTAGGGCACCTCTTGTCTTGCGACAAGGGCTCCTCAGTGTCCATAGATACTGAGGGGCTAGGAGGGGAGGTCAGGGTCGCGGCCGTGGGAGCCAGGGCATCGCTGAAGTCAGCGATGGAATCGGTGGGAGGCGGCTGGCTAAGAGCCGCAAACCTAGCGCCATATCTGGCGAGAAAATCTGGGTCCTTAAAGAGGACCTCTTTGAAGAACGCCACTATAAGGGCGTCCTCCATGGCGGGGGAGAGGGGGATTACGGGGGTGAAATTTTGGAATCTAAATTCCTCCTAACATAGACCTAACGGCCCTAAACCTAACTCCCCGGGTGGATAGGCCCGGGGATGAGTCGCCCTCCCTGTCGGGTGCAGACAGGGAGGTGTGTACCTAATTGTGAGCCCTAAGCTTGTAACCCTTTGCCAGTCTTAATGTGCAAAGGGGCCCTGAACCAGTCTAGCGCGAAGGGTGTAGACACACCCTAAAGACACTAGGTGAGTAGCTGAAAAGGAATTCAGTGCACCAGAGCCGACTAGGAGATCCCCCAAGGCCGGTTAACTCTGGGCCCCTTCCAATTAACTGCCTAGCCCTGAAGGGGTTCGGCGGGTGTATTGGGACAACAACACCCCACTCGGTTTCGTTGGCACCGTCAGGTATCCACCGAGGACCACGAAACAGTGGATTTAGCCCAGAGGGGGCCTATGAAGCTACTCTGACAATTACTCTGTTAAAGAAACACCTGCCTTGAAAAAGGCACTTTTTGAGATCAATACGGCCGATTAATAAAATTAATCGACCGTGGATCGGAAGTAGTCGGCGACTACTGAGAGTTACGGCAGCGTAACGAGATCCGGAATTCGAGGGCGCAGCGAGCGGGAGCGGCAGCACGTCCGTTCACGGCGGGTGTCGAGCGCGGAATGACTGAGAAACTGATCGAGATTTTGTTTAAGTCTCCGTGTGGCGACCCATAGATACTTTGGCGCATACATACAAGCCGCGCGCGGTGCGTTTGTATGAAGATAACTTATTTCCCCTCTTTATACTATGGCGCTAGTGATGTGGGTAATAGCAGATTGTTTTGTTACTAACGTTTATGACCTTACGACTCAGTTCAAAATGGCCCAACTATAGTCGTTACAACCTGTGCACTTCATGCTAAATGTTCTTTAGGCACAGTAAAAAAAGGTTTATCCTTCACAACTTCCTTCTAATTATGGCAAGTACTGCTGAATGTTGCAAGTTGCCCCACCCTGCCCTAATGGCCAATTCACGTTACTCACAAAGTAAAAACTGACCACATACTTTTGGACCGAGAGATAAATAAATAGCTACTTAGCTAAAATTCTCTCGCGACTTCTTTAGTAAGCAAATGGTGCCGATTCCCTTGTTCACAAACTAAACTAAATTTAAGTTCAGTGCATCTTTTTCTTTCTATTTCATTAAGAAAAGGACAGAAGATACATTTTGGTTTAGTCCTGTCAAATTAATCGGCGCTTGACGTAAATTGACGTAATTTTAGTAGGCAAGTTTTTAATCACGTCTAAACTTGTATGGAGTAGTGACAGGCGCTGATTAATTTGACAGGACTAAACTAAAACTTATCTTCTGCCCTCTTCTTAATGAAATAGAAAGAAAAAGATGTACTGAAATTAAATGTAGTTTAGTTTGTGAACAAGGGAATCGGCACCATTGTCTACTATACTAGTTCAACAATACAATATTATTATATGTATAACTACAGTCATTGAACTGTTGCTACACACAGCCTTGTTTGCTATCAACTCAGTTGCAGGAAATGCACTGATACAGTCTTGCGTATTTGAGTCACTGAGGCTAAATAGAGTAGGCCTAGACATTGTCTGGGTCTGATAATGGTGCCGATTCCCTTATTCACAAACTAAACTAAATTTAAGTTCAGTGCATCTTTTTCTTTCTATTTCATTAAGAAAAGGACAGAAGATCAATTTTAGTTTAGTCCTGTCAAATTAATCAGCGTTTGACGTATTTTAGTAGGCAAGTTTTTAATCACGTCTAAACTTGTATGGAGTAGTGACAGTCGCTGATTAATTTTGACGAATTAAGCGGACATAAATGTAGGGAACAGCAGATTTTTTTTCGCGACTTTACGAGGCACGGATGAGTCTCGGCTGTGATGCGACTAACGAGCTCTTTAGCTATGGAAACAATATAAAGTGAAATGAAAAGCCAAAAATCTAAATAAATAAATTTAATTCCAAAATAAAACAATTAATTTCTTTAGTGACAGATGAGAAAATATGAGATGTGCAGGCAAGATTTAGAGAGGGAATGGGCTGTATGGATCAGGGGGCCGATTCTACTAATTTGCAAAGTTATACGCTCTGTGTCGTCTCATCAATGGTTCGGTTTCGTTCGGCTCTCGTTCGTCCCCCATAAATCTATTCTACAATTTTTATGACAATAACTGAAACTGTAACTGACTGTAACCAAGTCGAAACCCAACTCAATCACTACGGCAATTAATGGCAATGAATGAGTGTTACCTATAGTTCAATTAGTAAGTTTATAATATTACTATAACAAAAATGGTTAAATAACAAATAAAGTTTATACGAATAATATACCCATTAAAACTTATTTTCCGTTATATTTACCACGAAAACTAAATGATTTTTTCCATATATTTTAATAATTGTAAATTAGCAGATTTTCTTAAAAAAAACAGTCTGGGCGGTTCGAATCGCGTAAAACGAAAAGATTTTTAAATGTCGGATAGAGTTACTTTACTATAAAATAAACAGCGGGAATGGAATACTATACTAACTACTATACTACATGGCATGGTGGCCATGCCAATAGTCGCTGATCACTGTTGCATGTCATTGAAACAAAGAAATAATTTTAGGATCAGTAGGTATCACGGTATGATATGTGATGTGATAAGTATTCAATGATTTTCGTATAATATTAGTTCTAACATCAAATATATTAATATTTCGGTGCGTACCTAGGTAGGTACCTACGTATGCCTACAATAGCAAAAAGAATCATACGTTGTTAATAAGTAAAATATGAAAACGCTTGAAAACCCTGATTGAGTTGAGGTTCAAGTGCCATTTTAGAACAATGTTGTTAGTAGAATCGCCCCCCGTAGTAAGTTAGTATATTTGGGGAGTCAGTTTACAAGGGATGGAAAGATTGATGAAGATGTGGAAAGGAGAGTAAATGCGGGAAATAAAGTGAATGGTACTATACATGCGATTGTAACCAACTAGTCGATGCCTAAAAAGGCTCGACTTGCTGTTTATAATGGTGTGCTGGTGTCTAAGCTTACGCATGGAAGTGAATGAATTTTGGGTGTGGCAAAAGAAGCATAAAAGTAGAATAAGGGCCGATTTTTCAATCGCCAGATAACTTTTATGTGAAGAATACGTTTGACGTTTTGACAGCTTTTGTATAGAAAATATGTCAAAGCGCCATATTTATTCCTCGGATAGAAGTTAACTGATGATTGAAAAATCGGCCCTAAATGCTGTGGAAATGCCTCCTTGCGAAGCATGTGTGACGTGACTATAAATGATAGGCTGAAAAATTATGTGATAAGGTAACGGTGCGGTTTAAAAGAAGCGTGCAGCTGGCCTTCTATAGTTTTTGCCTTCCCCTTGGGAAGAAGGCGTGAATTTGTTTGTACTAATTATTTTTTTTACATTTCGTAGAAATGTAGTCATGTTTCGAAATATTCCTCTTGTCGATTGTCTTGCCTTCCTGTTTCTCTGTCTCTTCTTTGTCTGTATTTTGCCTTAAACCAAAATCATTGATTCCATTCCAGTTGATGAACCTGGAAATATAAAAAAAAACCTGTGAATCTACATTGTATATAATAAATAACGAACCATTGTCAGTTCTTTCACTATTTTCGTCATTATTTATTTCCGTCGGGTCGCAAAACCAAAATATTAAAACATAATCTTATTAATGAGCTGCACCTGTTTATTTAAACTAGACAAGTTTCTAACCTAATATAACGGGATTGTCCCCATAAAACCATAAGAAATGGTATGCCTAGAATCTACAATTAATTTAATACTCACTTTGTCTCCGCATTTTCATGTAGGGAATCATTGTCAGTTCTTTCATTATTTTTATCATTATTTACTTCCGTCGGGTCGCAATAACTAAAATAGTAAAACATAATCTTAATAATGTACTACACCTGTTTTTTTTTTAAGCTAGGTAAGTTTCAAACCTGCTGTAACGGGATTGTCCTCAAAAAACCATAATAAATGGTAGTCTACAAATTATTAGGTAGGTACTTACTTGCTCTCCGCATTTTCGTTTAGGGAATCTGTATTATTTCATATCCTCCAAAAAAAAAAAAAATTGATACGGATCTAAAGTTATGTTTGAACTTACTCGTAAATAATGGATATACTCGCGTACAAATTATTATCAAAATAACATTTAGCTAACCTCATTATATTATAATAATATATGAGAAACTTACCTCAGTATCCTGTTTCTTTCATGTATACGTCATTTCTCTTTCAGAACTTTAGTTGTTCTACCCATATTGTCGAAAAAATACGTAAGTACAGCGGTCGCGCAAAGTGTTAGCGTCTACCCGTGACAATGGTCAGCGGTACACTGCCGCCCGTTGCCCGCGCAGAGCGCCGCATGCCGTTCCGTTCGATTTTATAGGGAATATTTGTTTTTAGTAATAAAAGTATGAATATTTGAAAAAATTCACAGATAGAATTATAGATAACAAAATAGTCTATTCATAAAAAAAAAAAACCATGAAAATATCTTTAGTAGTTTGGAAGTAATTTCGATTTTTATATTTGGGTAGACCTTACTTCCTGAATTTATTTCATAAAGTATTTTACTACAATACTAAAATATTCACAGATATAATTGATGTGTATGCAGTCTAGTTTAACATACATTTTTTGCGTAACTTACTTGCATTAATTGAAGGCGTAATAACAGATTTAAAAGTCACTAAAATCATATATCTGCACCTTAAATTTCCGACACGTGTCGAAACGCCGCGTTATCTTGCCATCTTACTTCCTATCCTACTTATATGAAAGTTGGTGTGGTTGTTACTCAATTAATTTTGGCATAAAGGTAGACTATGAGCTGGATAAAAATAAAGGATACTTTTATACCGGGAGTACTTACGATCCCCGAGATGAAGGTATCTTATCTACGCGGGCAAAGTCGCGCCTGCATAAGCGAAGATGTCTATATTTTGTGAACTTCCTTTTGTTCGTTTTAGTTTTCTAACGTTGATAATGCAGACAAATATACGGACTGTCTTACAAGTTGTAGGTCGTAGGTTCGAACCCAAACAGGCACTTTACCTTGTGTAAATTATATCATCACCACTGCTCGGTGAAGGAAAACATCATGAGAAAACCGGCATGTCATATAACCAAAAATTCGAAGACCGTGTGACATCTACCAACCCGCACTGGGCCCGCGTGGTGGTGTCCCAGCAGTGGGAACATTATAGGCTGATTATGAGAAGGAGGATCTATTTAGGGAGCCACAATTGCTAACACCGAACGTAACTTAATGTGACGCGTTACTTAGCTAATTGCTCTCTTACGGATGCGACATTGAATCACGTCAGTTCGGTATAGTTTCTATTCTACCGTTCGTAATTCGAAGGCCGGGAAGCGAAGATTTCCATTCGGCCAGGCAAAATTGATAGATTTTGTATGGTGCCTTTCAGTAGCCTGTATTTTGGTGCCGGGCTAAATAGGCCATCGATGTTCTTACTAAGCACTTCATCTGGCCGCTCATATGGTTTCCTGTCCTTCTGACTCAGCACATATATAGGGAATCACAATGCACCTTTTTAAGTTAACTTAGGTTATTAAGTAATTATCCAGCCGGGGATCGCGGAAGTCATAGGTAGGTACTAGATCCCATGATCGCCGGTGCAAGTGTGAGAGGGGAACACCGGGTGGTTTTTAGTCAGTAACGGTGTTATTACAAAACAAGGATTTCTTTTGACATGGTTTAAACCATCGAGCTAGTTTTTGTAATAAGAACGTTATTGTGATTGAAATGCGGTTCTTTATACAAAACTTACTATTTAGTCCGGTACTAAGTTGACAGTTTGGCATTAAGTACTTTAACGTAGTCGGAATAAAGTTCGAAATTAAAAAACGGCTCAATAATTTAAACCTGGGTCAGAAGATAATCCTTGTTTTGTAATAAGACGGTAAGAGTCTAACGAAATAATAAATCGGTGACTAATAATTAGCACTAATTTCTAATTATGGGTTTAACTATCGTGAATACCTGTCCTTAAGGCGCTGGCAAGACCCAATTGACCAAAATAGGCTTCTCTTAAGAAAAATTGCCAAATCTGTATAGTTTGTGGTAGCGGAAAAAATATATGTTAATTTTGAACATATTTCCCAGAACTTGGTTATTAACACAACACGTTTTGAAAAAAAAATCTCGATACAAACTAACGTTAAACTAACCTCTTACCTTGAGTTCTAATCCAAAATATCTGCATTAAATATGAACATACGTTACGTATTTAATTAATAACAAGAACGTCTTATTTTAATGCAGAACTTGGTTGTTTTTTATTTTCGATTACTCAACTCAATTTTGAGTAAATAGAGAATTGCTTCATATTTTGCAATAAATTACAAGCGTTGTGTCATCGCGCGTCTCTTTCTTTTCTATGCAATCTGATAGTGACTGCGGTTTAGGTGTTGTCAGCGTCTTAAATGTGTTCCTAACCATAATGAAAGACAATGTCTTAATAAATTGACTTTGGGCCTCCAAATCGGGTTATCTCCCAGATACTATTATGGACACAATTTATGTCTTAGTAACTTTCAATTTCGCATTGTGTACCAACTTATGTGACACGTCATACATACAAAATCGTAATACGTTCCCACTGCTGGGACACAGGCCTCCTCTCTGTGAGAGGGCCGTAACCCACCACGCGGGCCCAGTGCGGGTTGGCAGATGTCACATGTCTTCGAATTTTTTGGTTCTAGGACATGCCGGTTTCCTCACGATGTTTTCCTTCACCGTTTTTTGAGAGCAGTGACGATGAAATTATTTACACAAAGTAAAGCGCCTGTCCGGGCTCGAACCTGCGACCTACAACTTGTAAGTCGCGGCCGTTACCACTGGGCCACCACTGCTCACAATGTGACACGTCGGTTGCAAATAAATATTGATTATGCGAAGAGGTGTTTTATATCTGCCACCAAAATAATTATGCAAATGCTGTCGGTCGTAAACTATGTAAATTCTGTCAATAAAACTGCATAATCATTTCGTTTTGCAATTACTCTCATAAACCTGTTCATTTTTTTAGGTACCTATGCACATGGAGAGGACTGGGGCTAGCTATCCACGCAATGCTATCGTAACAGATGTGATGCATGACCAACGACACGTTACGATAAGCGCGAATTAAAAATGTCAAAGTATGATGTCAAAGCTCATCCGGTTACTCATGCGTGTGTGATTAGCTACAGATAATCGTAATTCCCGGCTAAGAACATTATTTTGCATTCGCAATTCAGTTTCCAAAAATGTAAACAAAAAGACGTATTTGTAAAAATAACTTTAATACCTACATATAGGGTTTAGTTTGCGCTGCAACTTCAACAAGTTTTTAAATGATTTTTCAATAGAATAATCGTTCTAAAATCAAATTAATTGACACTGACACAAAGTCAAGTTTAAGTGAAAAGAACATCAGTTGGAAACAAGTATTTGAATAGACTCTTCCTATGTTCCAAGTCAACTCTCCTCGCCCATGTAAAAGCGAAGAACGCTTTATGTAACGGCAGCTGCAACGTCCTTTATAATAGCAAACTGTTCATAATAACAAACTGCGATTACTAATATGTCTGCCGACTTCATTATGTAAACTTTTTCTTTGAACGTTCATTGTATCGGTTATTTGAAGACTTGTGTTCAACAGTGGACCTTTTCAAGCTGTTTCACAATGACCATGACAAACGCAATGGGTATAATAAAAAACCAGCTGCCCTGAACATAAACCATTAAGGTAAATCCGCAGTTGTAGCCCGCAAAATTCAAATTTTCTTACGTTTTTTGCAATTTGAAGGGCAGTGTCAGGTTGTATCTTGATCAAAATATGATTCGCGATCTTAACAAATATGTATTTTCAGAGTTATAATCATTAAAATCATAAATACATCTCTCTTAGTTAAATTTGTTCCGTAAGCACAAATCTCTTAAGGAAAAGTTCATGGAACAAATGTAACTAGAGAGATGACCCACCTCATAAAGATCAACAAAATTAATGTCTGTCAACTAAACGCAGGCTGTAATAGGCTTGGAAATCGGTAAAGACATCAAATTCATTAACGAAAATTCTGTTTCAGATCATCAGTACAAATCAATCCGTAAATTATAGTGTGGAGTACTTTCGAGACACTTACGAGGCTGGACAGTATAATGTTGATCTCGAAGTAAAGAGAAATTACTTTGAAAATTTGTGGTGGACTGTCGCTACAGCCTTCACGGCATTTAATCTAACAGGTATGTCCTATTTATGTGTCCTTATCAGCGATTTCTTACTCTTGTCAATATTGATTCGTGATTAGTCTGATGACTCTTGCTGCATTTGCAAACAGCAGTGTAAATATTTCACACATCGTTAATTTGCAAATAGATTCATAGTCTGCAAGCGTTGTCCGACAGTCATTTCTCCTTTGGACTGATCACCGACAGGACGTTTCGATTTTGAGAGATTCGTCGATATAACGTTTCACCTATGGACATTTCGTCGACAGAACCTTTCATATGCGTCACTTTCGACGACAGCCCTTGGTAGCAAATATAGTAGGTTGGCAGCTATAGCGAAGGATGATGTTGGGTTAGGTTAGGTTAGGTTGTCGAGGCGATGGTCGGCAGCGAGGAGTCCTGGGACGCGGTGGTATCCTTCTGCGAAACAGTCGTGTCGCAGAAGGAGGCTGCGGAACGGGAGCGGGAGATCTCTTCCGCTCACCCGGCCCGCAGCAGGCGCACCGGGCGTCGGCAGAGGGCAGACAACGCCCTCTTCCGGCCCCCCTAAATGGGTCCAGGGACGGCGGACTTGGGGACGTCCGCCGCCCCCCATCACACTGGACCCGAGGTGGCGGCGCGTAGTGTTCCACGCGCGCCCCTTTCAGACGTCGCGGGGGGGGGGTTTAAACACCTCACCCCCCCCCCCCCAGACTTGAGGTGGCCCGCAGAGGCGGGCCGGCACTAGCTGGGGATCGTGGAAGTCGCATTAGATCCCATGATCCCCGGTGCAAGTGTGGGACGGGAACACAGGGGTGGTTTTTAGTCAGTAAGAGTCTGACAGACCCCTCCGCCTACCCCAGGGCGGAGGACATCCATGAGGATTTTCCACCCCGGCAACAAAAAAAAGGTTAGGTTAGAACAGTGACCATTAACGCCAGATTCCCTCTATTACTCTCGTCGAAAGTGACGCATATGAAAGGTTCTGTCGGCGAAATGTCCATAGGTGAAACGTTCTGTCGACGAATCTCTCAAAAACGAAACGTCCTGTCAGTCCAAAGGAGAAATTACTGTCGGAGAACGCTTGCAGACTCATAGATTCAATATCAGGCCCTGGGTAATTGCGTAACATATTATCAGTAGTAATGGGTTTCATTTTGACAGTTCAACAACATTCACTGGTGCCGATTCCCTTGTTCACAAACTAAACAAAATTTAACTTTAGTGCATCTTTTTCTTTCTATTTCATTAAGAAAAGGACAGAAGATGAATTTTAGTTTAGTCCTGTCAAATTAATCAGCGCTTGACGTAAATTGACGTAATTAAATAATTTATTAGGCAAGTTTTTAATCACGTCTAAACTTGTATGGAGTAGTGACAGGCGCTGATTAATTGGACAGGACTAAACTAAAATTTATCTTCTGTCCTTTTCTTAATGAAATAGAAAGAAAAAGATGCACTGAACTTAAATTTAGTTTAGTTTGTGAACAAGGGAATCGGCACCACTGCGTTATTTACGTTGTTGAGCAGACAAATTTTTCTAACATATGAAGCAATGGATTAGCAATATACTTCAAAATCATTCAGATTGTGATTCAAACTGTGCAATATAGTAAAAGCATATATTTAAATTGGAGATGAAATTGGAAAAGGCCATAGGGCTTTTGTCTTTCGACATTGCACAATTTGCAATTACTCGATCATATATGGCTATCTGACCACTTCATACAGTTACAAACAAAATGTAAATTAGTGCTTGTTATTTTAATAACTCCGATACGGTTATTCAACAATTGGTTTTGGGAGAAGGGAGGGAAGATTTTGAGGTGTTATTTATTCGTTTATAATTAATCATTATGCTGAAGGTCTTTTATCTCATTTACAAACGTTGACCGGGCGTTTTACATTTTTTTGGTGCGAAATGTATCCGCGCGATCTTCAAAACCATGAATACCGTTATAGGAGAAGTGGATATACTAATTATCTTCATGCTACATCTGCCACTCTTAAGGTCGACAGCTGTGATATTTATGTACGCACACAGCATTTATTCTATTCTACAGTATACGAGTACCAACCGGATTGGATCTTGTAGTCCTCACACACCGTCCGACCAATCCAATTAGTGCGTAACTGGGATAACCCTTTGGGATCTCGTTATTTCTGGAAATCGATATTATGTCGCTGTAACCCTGCACTGGCAGTCACTGGCTGTACGGTCAACCACACGTCCATGGTGACAATTTGACGTCGAAAGCGCCTTTTTTTTTCATAGCAATAACCCAGTTTCGGTGTACAAGTGTTAACTTGGACGTGTGGTTGATCGTATCTAAGGATCGTGTAACTTTATTCATTTAGGAATGCAAAGTTGAGAAAGAATTGCCTCAATTTCGTATGTTACGTGTTTCACATTCACTTTCTTATTTATTGAGTCTAACCTAGATAGATTATTGCACTGTAATGGAAAGTCTATAGATAGAATTAGGTACCAAGTTTTAGTTTTTTTCGCTTTGTTACTTACATTACAGACTGTTCACTGCTGAGTCGTCTTTTCCCATTTGTCTTTATGTGTTGTTCGGTTTTCCCAATGTCATCATAATGTTTAGTAAAACGATCCTCTTCCTTATACTGCTAAGCCGGGTCCGCTGCGCCATGTTTTCGTGGTTTACAAACACCTAATACTGTTAGCTAACCAATTTGGGGGCGTGGCCTAAATAAAAAAACACAAACATGTAACATATCATGTTTGCCACGACAAACGGATAACATAACCTGCGTCCGCCTGCGGGTTGAAGGGGGGAGCTTTTTTTGTTGGGTGGGAAATTATCAAATAACTTCTCACGCTCTGGGCGGAGCGGGAGAAGGTGTCAGACTCTTACTGACTAAAACCCACCCGTATTGCTTCCGTTGCCTTTGTTTCCAGGGGCCTCGGTAACCCTTTCGAACTTCCACGCGACCCCGGCAGGCATCAGCCCTAGTGAACCCCTATACTTGTGCTGATATCTCTTTGAGACGCGAGTGGAATACAACGCGCCGTCGATCCGGGCCCGGGCGTCTTCTGCGTCTCCTCAACCGTCCCGCCTCCTCCTTCCTCAGCCCATGCCCTTTCGCGCCGTACCATGGCCTGAACCAGGGCCGGACGCGAGAGATCTCTGCCGCCGATCGTCTCCACGAGGACACTGCGGTGCTCTGCCCAAGCCGGGCAGCCGTGTCCTCCAGGCGATCCACACAGTGTTGACATCCGGGCGTCTCCTCCCGCCTTATCCGACACAGGAACCTCCCGAAGCTGCCGTGTCCGGTGAGGACCTGCGTCAGGCGGAAGGTGAGGACGCCGTGGCGTCTCTCTAGACACTCCTCAAAGAGGGGACTTATAGCCGCAATTGTGGCGTGTCCATGCGGGGGGGCTCATTTCGTGTTTAGCGCTCTCATTTCGTGACATTTTTGAATGTTTAAGTTCATGATAACAGCTCTTCAAAATCGCTTTCTGAGAATCGTTTTTTTTTTATACCGAACTTATCATCAATTTTCAGTTCGTGATAAAATTAAATATGGAACGAACGTGGACGCGGACACGTAATCTTTTTATTTTTCTTCTTTGTAGAACTAACTCTTACTATTGCTAGAACAGCAGACACGTCTTCCTCGTCGGAACTCATTTTTGAAAAGACATTTTCTAACAAAAACATTGTTTATTCATTTAGTCGCAGCGGACTGTCTGTGTTGCTAAAATGTATTGTTAAGAAAGTTGGCGCAGCGGCTTAGTTGTCGTTCAATAATTAATCGTATCCTGCCAATCGTAGCTATCCATTATCACTTTGCCTGTCTAGGTGTCTCAACCAACTTCACTACATGTTTTACTTATTTTTCGATATTTTGGAACACGGTCTTGAAGTTTGATTTCTAAAGCCGGGTCCGCTTGATATCTCCAAAAAGCCATCTTGCTTTTTATGTTTATTTTTATAATCAATTGATGTAGCGTCCCATAGCACTGGTCTTTTTCGAATTCATTTTATAAAAACAATTTATTTTCTTTATTCCACTCCATTACCTACTTTACCAGATGAAGGGAACACTAAACACGAAATGAGGTGAGTGACTTCACCCCCGCCCCCCCCCCCCCTCCCCCCGCAGGCGAACGTGGGTGATGTTATTCGTTCGTCGCGGCAAACATGATATGTTATATGTTTGTGTTTTTTATTTAGGCCACGCCCCCAAATCGATTAATTAACAATGTTAGGTTAGTAGGTAGGTTACTTTGTAAAATACGAAAACACGGCGCAGCGGACCTGGCTTAAGAAGAATACAATGTACCTACCACTGTTTGATCATTGTGCATCACAATCTTCTTTGTGACTTACAATGTTTTTGAGCCCATGTCGCGATAGACAGATCATAAGTGTGTTAGTTAGTAAAATAATTCATACTAATATTTTGCAGAAGAAGTTCTGGTCATCATAATACTTTGATAAGACCAGAATAGTAGCATTAATGACTTACAGAAAACATTATCATCATTAAATCTCCTGCCCTCATCACAATTTATTTGGGGTCAGCGTAACATGTCTTTTCTGCCATGCCTCTCTATAAGTCGTCATCTCGGTAATCACTCCCTTTCTAGTCACAACTTACAGAAAATACCATCAGCAGCAGCAGCATTATGCTGAGCGTTGGCCGTTTTGCGTGGATGTGACGCATATTCTCCCCCAAATTGTTTCTGTTTTGTATTTGTGTTCCTTCTTTGCGTCATGTTTACCGCAAATAAACGTATTTTCTTTCTTACTCAATAATTATTAGATTCACATGATAGTTGACTCCTTTCATTTAAGTTAACAGCTGATACTAATGCCACCTTGTTAAAGTTTTCATATTCATTAACATAAGTCACGGCATACAGTTACCTGTACTTATGCATCTGTGTAAATGCTACGCTAAATAAACCATGAAAAATGAATTGTTTCTTTCAAACTTAGTGACGTAAGTATAATACGTCCAAACATTTCGAATGAATTAATGAGATGCACCGACCCCGGCGTGGTTAATACATAATCGATTGCTCGAATGAACACAAGGATTCGCACTAGTCCCAGGAGCCTCATGTTTCATGGGACTACAGAGACCATTGCATATCAAAGAGTAGACCGGGGGGCGCGGTAATGGTAATAATAATACGTCCAAGCATTTCGAAGGAAGAAATTATAAGTGTGGGTTTATAACCATTTGAGCGTAGGGTAGTTATCAGAAGAACTATCACGATTAAGTATATCGATATGCAATTTCGAATTTGTGACTATGTTTGGCTGAAGACATTGAGGAGTCTTTCTCTTGTTAGCGACTGTATGACCAAGAGTTATAATAACTGTATTTTTATTCTCCATTTACAGATACACTACACGGTGACATGATACTAAGTCAAAACGAAGAAAAAAGGCCCAACAATTTCGTGGCAGTCAACAAAGTTGTGACCCACTTTGTTAAACTGGAAGAGAGTGAGCTGCAGTTCTTGAAAAAGAACTCCTCCTCAATCATAACATATTGGTTCATAGACTGCGTACTCATAGACACTTCTTCTAACTTCTATTTTAACTATACTTATGAAGATAATATGGGCACTCATGAGATAGAAGCTATAGTTGTAGCTAACAATGAACCTTTACCACCAATCACGACTACGACGACTACAACAACAACAACTACGACCACAACGACTACAACAACTACGCCCAAACCACACAACACAACAACAGTTATCCCAATAACAACAACTATTCCATCAACAACAACTGTCCCATCAACAACAACTGCCCCATCAACGGCAACTGTCCCAACAACAACCACAGTACCAACATCAACAACACACAAGGTGTCGAAGCGAGCGATCTCTAATAGAACGACTATGAAAGGTGTGGATATTGAAATAACAACGTGTAAAAACACAATACCTATTGGCAAAGGGTATACGTACGGAAGATATCAACACACTGTATTTGTTCGAGGTAAGCAAATATTAACACCATAGTTGTTATGTTTATATTCTCAGGATCATTGAAACATATTTGTAGTATGATACCGATAAAAAAATAAAGTGTGTACCTATGTTTGAGCAGTGAGACATGTTAGCCTATACCTAACAACTGGAAAAAAGTACACAACCAATGATGAAGTTGGCAAAATACTGAAATGACGCTTTATTGTTTAATAAAATTACTGGAAGAGACATGGTTTTAACGATGGTTGGTTTGGTTTTATTTACGAGTGTTTTTTTTTTTTTAACTGGAACTGTTTTGGGATATACAGGGTGATTGGAAGCTGGGTGCGAAGATTTAAGGCAAAGATAGTACAGACAATTTAGAACCATTAAAGCCATGGTTGTCTTAGACGAAGTCTTACCATTTTTTTTAACCTAATTTTTATGTTTTTTTTTTATATTCCCAAAGTTTTAAATAAACTGCTTGTTTATGGCCAAATTGAATGATAAATGCATTAATTTTTATCTTATTTAATTAAAGTAATGTGTAAGCAATCTAGCAAAACAAGTTTTCAGGCTTCTGTGTCGTTAGTCATTTTGTTTACAGACATTTAAAGTTCATAAATAATTTAAAAATTCATAAATACTTTTTGTAAACCTTATTTAAAAAAAAAAATGAGGGTGCGTTTTTTGTTCAAACCTTTTTGAAAACATGCTTGGTAATCGCTCTTTCTTTTGAGGTATTATTTACGCGGATATCTTACAAATGATTTAAATTAGGACCTACAAACCAATTTAAGGGAAAATTGTTCAATTTTAGGCAGACTAATTAAAAGAATATTTGAATTTAAATTATTTATTTTTCATGTTCAAAATGTCTGCCGTGATTCCTAATACAAGCACGGCTCCGTCTTCTCGCTTCTGTTGTTGTTATTTTAAACATCATCTCCAGCTTCATAGTTTCAAACGCTGCATTAATTCTCTCTATCAATTCTTGTCTCGTGTTTATTTCAACATTTGTATACACCAGTTCTTTGGCTCGGCCTCACACGAAAAAGTCCAGCGGGGTCAGATCTGGTGAGCGAGCGGGCCAAGGGATAGGTCCATCTGTGCTAATCCAGCTGTCAGGGAAGCAATTATTTAAATATTCCCTTACATTTAACGTCCAATGCGCTGGACAGCCGTCTTGCTGAAAGATGACTGTTCGGTCTCTTTCAAATATCGGGACACTTGTTTCCTCTATCAGCACTGGCAAATCGACTTGTAGAATGTGCAAATAATTTTCCCCATTCAAAGTATCCGGTAAGAAGTGGGGCCCAATCAACGTCCTGCCAAGTACTCCAGCCCCTACATTGACAGAAAATTTCCTCTGAAAAGACACCTGCTTCTTAAAATGTGGATTGTTGTCTTTGTCGGCCCATTCATGGAGGTTATGAAAGTTTGTAATGCCCTCCCTAGAAAATTTGCTTTCATTCCTCCACAAAATTCGATTTCAGGAAGCACGCATGTTCGATGTCGCTGTTGAGGAGGAAACGGCAGAACTGTATTCTTCTTTGGGGATCTTGTTCTTCCAGACCTTGCACACCCCTGCCATGGAACGGAAATTTTCATTTTGGTGCATTGTATGCCAAACCTTCCATTGTGAAATGTTTAGATTTCGAGCTACTGCTCTAGTACTGGTAGTAGGATCCGCTTGAAATGCTGCCAAAATGTCTTCTTCGACGTCAGGTCCGTGTCTGCCCGGGTTGACTCCAGGTTCCACGCGGTGAAACCCATCTTGGGCAAGTCGACGATAAGTATTGTAAAACACTCTCACATTCGGTACCCTGCGATTCGGATAGCGCTCTTGATACATCTGTCGTGCCAAGGATCCATTGCCGTCTGCTTTGCCATACATAAATACGATATCCGCATATTCCTGATTGGAAAAAGCACCACACCCGCCACAGCCATTTAACTATTAATAAAAACGGCGTAGGAGCGCACTAAATGTCAACTCAAAACAATTAACTCAAAAATCAACACGTGCAGGAGCTTAAGGCTACGACTAGATACGGTGAAACAAAAATGTCCAAAACTAACGCAAACAACACGTGCAGGAACGCAAAGGGCTACAACTGAACACGGTTAATTTTGCATCAACACAACAACGTCCACTCACAAGGGCAGCTGTAGTTTGACTAATAGTAATAACAATAAGTAAAAGATGTAACGGCTTCAACACAGACTCACTGACCCTGCCGAAGAAAACACGACTTTGTTATCTCAGTAACTAAGATCATTTTGCTGTAAAAACCAATGCACTTATCGCTGTTTTTTATTCATTGGGCGTTCTACCTGGAAATACCACCGCACCGCGCGCGGCAGCCATTGTTTAGATTATCTCCTCATTTTGTATGTGCAAAAAATTCTTAGAATTGAACTAAGTTATCATTTCGAACACAAAGTATTTTTTAAGCAAAAAATTTGTTTTAATTAGTCTGCCTAAAATTTAAAATTCTCCCTCAAATTGGTTTGTAGGTCCTAATTTCAATGATTTGTAAGATATCCGCGTAATATATATATATACCTCAAAAGAAAGCGATTATCAAGCATGTTTTCAAAAAGGTTTGAACAAAAATAACACCCTCCATTTTTTTAAATAAGGTTTAAAAAAAGTATTTATGAATTAAGTATTAATTTTTTATGAACTTTAAATGTCTGTAAAAAAATGTCTAACGACACAGAGGCCTAAAACTTGTTTTCCTAGATTGCACGTTACTTTAATTAAATAAACGATTTCCATGTCATAGTTAATAGTTTCCCCGTATAGTATTTTTATCTCACGAAACGACGCGCGCTTTACTTGTGGTTATCGAGTGTACAAGCACGCTGTGAATGTGTGTAGGACCAGGAGCTCTCGGTACCTTCTGAGACAATGCCATTCAAATCTCAAAAAGTTTTTTTTGAGTTTTGAATCGCCATTCAAGCTGACGCTACTCGTCTTCACGCACACATTCACAGCGTGTTCGTACACTTGGTTACCACAAGTAAAGCGCGCGTCGTTTCGTGAGATAAAAATACTGTGTCTATTATGGATTCGAATTTCCCAACCTGTCCCAGTTAAAAAGTACCCCCATGGGAAGAAATCGTGAGTTTATGTATGTATTGTATACATACACACATACATAACCATGGGGGAAGCCAGTTAAAAAAACACTGTATACTATGCAGTAAGTATAAATAATTTGTTGCAATTATAACTCCGACGTATTCAAGTAAATTCAGTACCACATTTACATTTTATGATGGCAAGGATGGATTAATTAAAATATAATTTTCCTTGATTTATGGACGTATAGAAAATCCATGTAATATTTGTGTTAATATATTACAAATAATATTCAAGGAATGTTATCGCGGTTATATATTATTATTTTAAAATATAAAACTACATACGTACAAAGTGTTTAACGTCAAACGTAGCTAATAATAACACCGTTTAAACTAGCTTTTAAATAAAAATAAATTGAAATTGGTTTATCCATTTAGGAATTATGAAACCACAGACAGACAAATTCAAACTTATTACCTTCTCTATGTATCGGGGCTTAAAAAGTTCCAGCGATTCCAGAACACGGGTTTTTCGACATGCTATGTCTGATATCATGATTCTCATGACTCTACTCTGTACCTTTCCAGAAACTCCGTGATGACGTTAAGCTTTTTAATATTGTGATCATACTAAGGTTATGAATACTATTACGCCTGTATTCCCTGAAGGGTTAGGCAGAGGTGCACCTGTAGTACACCCACATTTCCCCAGTTATGTTTTAAGTCCCATGTAACAGGGGGCGAGCCTATTGCCATCAACCGGGCACAAATTCAGACTCCGGGCTGCTACTGAGAAAAAAGATCCAGATGGAAACTATAACAACACTGCCCGACCCGGGAGTCGAACGTAGGACCTCATGCTAAATAGTAGCGCTTGCGAGCACAACACCATCGAGGCAGTTAATGACTAACAATGAAATGCAGGAAACATTTTTCCTGCAAAAATACCTATAGTAAATGCGCAATATACTCGGAGTTCCCGTATCTGGAAATTAAGCGGTATTTATGTTTCCTATAGAACAATACGCGGCTTTATCTAACAGGATGTCATTGAGTTATAGGATTATGTAAATCCAACCTCATTCAAAAATGTTGTGACGGCTCCCTCACCGGAAAATGTTGTCACGGCTCCTTCATTATTCAAGAATAGACTGGACAGATTAAATGTCTCCAAGCTATTTGATACACAAGCATTGACAGCGAATTAGCTACTATAGCGTGTCTAACCGAATAAAATAATTCAAAATTTGTTGATTTACTATTAAAATTTGTTGATTTACTATTAAAATTTGTTGATTTACTATTATAATTATTGCTGGCGTAGTATATCTACTGACAACATTGGTGTTTTCTACCACCTATAATATAACCCGCTAGCTTTCAAAGCAAGAGACAGGTATCTTCTGGGCACGCTTGTTCCATAGATCTCATTTATCGCTTTCCATCAGGCGTGAGCGGGATCGAGAGCAGGCCCATTCCGTAATAAAACGATCCCTAATCATCATCATCTGCCTAGCCATTTCACGGGGGTCGGCTGCGATTCTAACCGGATGCAGCTGAATATCAGTATTTTACATGGGGCGACTGCCATCTGACTACCAAAACCCAGTTAGAGGGGTATCGTATTAACGACACCCCTTGGTAAGACTGGTTGTCAGACTGCCGACCCGTAACGACTGTCAAAGATCCACGAATGACAGCCGGGACCAACGGCTGAACGTGCTTTTCGAGGACCCATCCACGGACCAACCGCGGCAACCGTAGTTTAACCTGATCGATCGATCCGTGCGGCTGTTATTTATTACTTAGCCACAACCCCCTCTCAAAACTATCCTTAACGTTTCAGATCCCGGTGTCGTCCTCTGGCGTCAGAAAACCGACGCCGGGATCATAGACGCTAATCAATAACACACAATAATGCAAATTTTTTCTCTTTTTCAGAACCGATATCAGTAATAAACATCACTGGCCTAAACTGGTTGCAACATGGGGATCTTTTAAACCTCAACGTCAAATACACAGGATCAGCACCCTTTTACTACTGCATACAGTACAAACTAGGCCAGTACAACATCACGGGCAATGAAACATGCTCTAATAAAATATCAACTGTTGCCAGCTCGTTCCCTCTAGTGCATTATTTCTCAGATAGCGACCAGCATACGGTGGTTGTAGTCATAGAGAATCAAATTGGGAAGAATGTTGCTATGGCTACTATTAATATTTATAAAGGTAAGTCAAACTCAAACACAAAGCATTTATTTCAATTAAACCATTTACGGGTGCTTTTTAATTGTCAAGGCGTCGGTCAGTCAGAAATATGAAGCTATTTGCCCATTCCAAAGCGTAGTAGGTACCAATCATTTTTAAGACGAATTCATCTTAGTAGGTATTGATTGGACATCACTAGAGCAAAATCCAGCAGTTTGGAAATTAAGGATTCCATTTGCAAAGGGGTTTAATTATATAGGTTAAAATAGTATAGAAGACGACTGAAGGTGTCCTAAGAAACGATGGTATGACGTCGAGACGACACGCACATTAAAATAAACATTAAATGTATTTAATGTTTATTATAATGTGCGTTTTATTCAATCTTAATTCCATTTTACGAGCTCTCGCCCATCGCTGCAATTTAAACCTTATGTCAATGACATAGAGCTCAAACACGCTCGCTCGTGATTTGCACACATTAGATGCTACAATGTTTACCAAAGCCATATTCAAGGTTACCTAGTACCCTCTGGTTCACGATCCGTATATTAATTTTACCAGTCGAACCGGTTCCGTCGCTTTGGTCTAGTAGTCGCAAGCACGACTCCTGAGCGTAGGGTCCTGGGTTCGATGCCCATGTCGGGCAGTGTTATTGGGTTTATCCAATAGGAATTATTCAATAACCGCCTGGAATCTAGATTTGTGCCAGGTTTAACTGGCGAAATGTGGGTCTACTATAAGTTTTAACCAAGAAAAGACAGCAGAGAGCAGTGATGGCCCAATGGTAACGGTCGCGACTTACGAGTTGTAGGTCGTAGGTTCATATCAGGACAGGCGCTTTACTTTGTGGAAATAATTTCATCACCACTGCTCTCAAAACGGTGTAGGAAAACATCGTGAGGAAACCGGCATGTCCTAGAACCAAACATTCGAAGACATGTGACATCTACCAATCCGCACTGGGCCCGCTTGGTAGATTACGGCCCACTCCCTGTCACAGAGAGGACTGTGTCCCAGCAGTGGAAACATTATAGGCTGATTATGTATGAAAAGACCTCTGAGAAGAAATGCCGAAACAAACTCAGATTTTTCGGTCTTTCTTCTCAAAGTATTCGGATAGGAAACACCGAACTGATCTAGTTTTAAAACATAATTTATTTTTGACGTGTGATTGTGTTTTATGAACTAGTTTCACCTCTGTCTATGCCTTCGGGGTATACAGTCCGTATGTTATGTTGTGCTAACCGGTTGCTTTATGTTTCCAGTGTCTGTGCACGCGCAGTTGTCCGTCATAGTAATACCAGTATTCTTCTGCCTTGTGGCAGTCATCTTAGTCGTGTTCGGTATCGCGTACTACCAACATCGTTCGAGGTGAGTCCATTACTTTAAGATCTAGTCAAACTGAGGCAACTCCCGCGCTGGATTCGGGACGAAATTCGCAGGCGTTGATTGTGCCAATTAACTTGACTGACTTTCTAATTATTAAATCAATCGACGCGTGCAGTCGCCTCCCGCTCGGGTTTCGCCTCAGCTGGATCAGTCCTTTATACTCCAAATAAAAACCACTACTACTGAAGTATAATGAACGTATTCATTGAACAGACAGCTGTGCTGCTGGGGAGTTTGTTGACCACTTCTTCTTCCCAGCTAAAGCACTAGGAAGTGGTGAAGGGTGGGCGTTTTGGGGGACTGTCTTATGTAATTTTAACGTTCGAAAAATGCTGATTCTCAGCCTAGTTTGAATAAATGACCTTTGATTTTGATTTATTTTTGTTTAATTGCCTTCTACAAGGTGGACCGATGACCTTGTGAAGGCCGCAGGAATCCGCTGGATGCGGGAAGCACAAAACCGGTCGAAAAGACGGTGATTGAGGCCTATTTCCAGCAGTGGACGTCTTTCGGCTGAAATGATGATGATGAATTGCCTCAATACTTTATTTATCAAAATTCCTTTTCAGGCACTCGGTAGAAGTGGCAGACTTCGACTTCGGACAAGCTCACCTCGACTACAAGACTTTCACGGAGAGACTTCGAGAGAGTTTCCGTAACGCCTTCAATTTCCGTCAGCGGGACGACACCGATCCGCTCACGAATAACACTAGATACGACTCAATGACGTAAATAGTATGTAACTAATGTGTGTTTTTCTTTGCTTGTCTTATTTTGTAAACAAATAAGTCCCAGAGATTTTGATGTAGAGGGAAGTCAAGGAAATTAATTGTTAAGTAAGTTGACTTATAAGAATTAATTTCCCTGACTGTATTTAACTTTTGACCGCCAGAGTCATGTATAGATGACAGACCAAAATGTGCCCAGCACGCCAGAGTCACGACTACAAGGCGGATTTTAAGGAATAATTCGTAGCTTGGCGCCAACGGCACGTTCTTGCTTTTGACGTGGCGGTTAAAGGATAGGACGGATAGGTTAAATGGTTAGTTCTAAGCAGTTTTTGATAAAGAACAAAAATCGTATGTGTATTAAGTTACACATACGATTTTTACACATAGGTGCGTAAAGTGTGCGGTTGATGCAAAAAACCTTAATCGATCGAACCTCGTCATATAGTGTGTGTTTACCAAATAAGACGTGTAGGGAAAAATACACTGTATGTACACACGGCAAAAGATAGGTGAGCAGGCAAGTAACAAAAATCTTAACACCACGCAGGCAATTGTCACTTTAAATTGTAAATAAAAAAGCAATTGTTTAATGGTTAGAAAACTTGTGTGTTCGAACCCCGCCCGTTGCATTATTGATCACTAACTAACCTCTTCCTAAGTATACTGGTAAAGTGACAAAATCTTGGCCACTTGGCACACGCACGATTAAGTTACACTAAGAAGCTTTTACAAGCCTGCATACTCATCTCTTGCTGTCCGTACAAGTCAATTATTTAGCGACGGCATTCAATGCAATGTGGATGACAGAGTGAGATGGTGATATAACAAACTGCGCGCTAGTAAGAGAGCAATAGAGTCATGAGTACCATCGTTAAATAATTTAATCTACGAGTAAATGTAGCTGGTTTGATCGCCGACGGGTATTGTGAGACTGCAGTTACTGTCCTTTCACGGTTTTATTACCTCCGATTTGGAATCACTGTTAAAATTAAAGTGATCTTTATTTTCATTGCAATAGGATTGCTGTCAGAGGTAAAATAACTAAAAGGACTGTAGGTACGAATATTTATAGGCTTTTAATCCAGGACAAAAAATCTAGTAATGTAAAACCGTTTTTCCGGCCTGGAAAGAAGCTAAAACGAAAATGTAGCCTGGTTTTCCACAGTCAGAAAATGAAGTAAGGGTGTCCAAAAAGAGATGGAAGACGAATTTGCTAGTCGTTTGTATAATATTTTGTCAGTCGAAAAGTTCGAAAAACGATATTTCAACAAAATTTTCCGTCGGTGGACAAACTCAGCCGTTTTTTATGTCTGTGTCAAATGTAAAAGTATTACTATATTTATCACGTAAAATTAATATCATTCATTCCAATTTTCCTAAGTTATTTTTGATTATAATGTAAAATAGTAATGAATATTTTTTCAGATAGATTATATCGATTGTTGTAGCGATTAGGTACAGTTGATGGTAATAGTACTGATTTGGAATTGTGTTGTAAAGAAATAGATACTTCGCTTCTGTTTCCGCGGGCTTGAGGCCGTTGACCTCTCGTACTGGTCACATTTTGGAATATACCTAATGCTTTAAAACTTGTATAGCAACAGCAGTTATCTCGGCCATTCTTAAAAAGTTGTTTCATTGATCTTATCCATTATTTAGGCCTGCCATGCCAATCTAGCGCCTATGTCTCTTTCGAAACCGTCTAGCTATGACATTTATATTTTGTTTGACTTTATTAATTTTTCGTTTTATTTATGTTATTTTGATTGTCAGATGTTTTCTACTACCTATGTTTCTCAAGATGCAGTTCGATAGATTGGAAGGTGCGATGGCTATATATTGATCAGCTTTAACTTGTTTCTCGTGCAGTCAAAAATATGAATGGAAAACATAATTAAGTAGTATAGTTTGTTTTGAATGATGGCCTCTCAATAATTGTCTAATTAAGTATATGTGATCTCTGTGTCTTGTCTGTTTTGTGTCAGGATTTTTTTTTTTTACCAAAAATCATTATATTATATTTACACTTTTTTTTCTCTAACAGACTGACGCGTAAGAATTCTATTTTTTTTGTTATTTTTGTTTGCAAATATTTTAATTTGATCACTTTCGACTTTGGCTTGTTGCACTATTTTTCGTAATCTCTGAAATATTCCCATGGGTGGAAATAGTCCTATCTTTTACTTACTAAATTTACCAAATAAAGGGACTTAATATAAGGGACTACATACATTATCACTAACCTGTCTAATGGGCTAGCTAGCGGTTCGAACTAATGGGATAAAATATGGCATTCAATCAAGTGTGAAAAAGTGTGGCTCTGGGGTGAGCTTAGAACCGCTGAATTTGATGTGACATTGTAGATACGACCTTATAATCACGTTATTAGGATTTATTAGGAATATGCATTTTTTATTCAGGTATTCCTATATTTTTTTGGTTACCTATGGTAGTGCAACAGGTTTTAGTGTTATAACTTTCTTTTAACAATGGAACTAACTGAAACTAGTGCTATGTTAGGACTGAGACGGACTAACGTGATCAGTCATGGTTTGTGATATATTAGATATAATCAAATTAGGTCTATAATTAATCATGTATTTAATAATTAATTTGTACCAAAAGTATAAACTTTGGAAAGGTAATTGATGGATTAATATTTATTTACTTTGATCTTCAAAATATCTTTTGTGTGACGAATGGAATTGAATAGATTATTGTTTACGTAAAAGGAAAAGAAGGATATTATGATACAGATTTAAGTTGCAGATACTTATAAAATGTATCTCAATTATGTATAAAAAATAGTTGACTCTGTGTCTATTACATTCACGACCATACTGCGAATCCGAAGAGCTATGTAATTACAACTGTTTTTTTTTTAAACTAGAATTCGGGTTTTTACTTTTGGCACAAATATTTTAATAATAATAATTTGTAGTTACAATAAAATGTTATTTAAAATACTGAGATTTTACTATGTACTCCCATTTATTACTATGGAACCCTCCCTGAGGAAGTTGTCCTTGCTTGGACCAAACCAATTCGGAAGTGTGTTATTATCTTACCCACATAATATGAGCTTTACGCAAGGAGGCCTTAGAGCTTAGAATATATCGCTATAAAGAATAATCTATTTTTCGAACCCCATAGGCGCTGTCAATAATATAAACAATAATATAATAATAATATAATATATTATATATAATATAATATCAACAATATTAGGTAAATGATAATACGGTAGCATCCCACAACTCATTTAGGATGATAAAGTTCGACGATTTCCAGAAACGAAACACTTAACTAGGTAGGTACATGAAAAACAACAAATAATAATTTACTATCAACGTAATATGACGTCGGCCATATGTCTCACAGTTGACCCAAAAAATACAAGCTAGCAAACAAGATTAGTCATCACATGATGTTATACCTAAACAAAGAAATGTTTCGCAGAACCGGCGCAGAATCAATTTCCAGCCCTACACTGCTTGACCTTTTATAATGAAGCCGTTGTAATTCTGAACGCCAACAAAAAGTGCGCGTAGTGAAATTTTAATGAAATTCCAGAGATCCAAGTTTCTGGGGTGAGGTAATAATTATGAGGTCACTAGTTTTATAGGTTTTTCACATGGTCTGGAATTTTGGGTTTAATGTTGTATGGCTGTTTGTAGCTCGAAAGGTTTTTGGGGTGGGGTTTGGGATCTACCTCCTAGTGGTCCACCCCGGGCAACGGCACCACAGGCTTGCCTGTGGTACGGCTGAACGATCCCACTTAGCGGTGGTAGGCTCCGCAAGGAGCCGCCTGGCTCGCTACCACCCTCCCACCGGAGTCCGGCGCCAAGCAGCTTGCTGTGTTCCGTCGGTGTGTGGGAGTGCCAGTGCCTTTGGGGGAGTAGGAGATTTGTCAGTTGCGCTGTCCAGAACCGGTCTTGGTCTCTGGGCTTAACTTGCCGGGTAACTCATTGTGGAGGGTAGCGGGATCCGAAGCACAGTGCCAGCCGTTGGCCGACCGCAGTCAGTAGGGGGCCCAAGTAGCACGCCAGCCACGTGCCAAAGGCTGTCCCGCCAACCCGCGAAAAATCCCGGTATGCTCCACCGTGCCAGCCGGCGACTGGACGGGAGGACCCGGTGGCCATATCCGGGGGGGTTTGGGCGTCCCCGCAGTCTCCAAATGAGTTCCCCATAGGTTTTAGTTGATTCTAGTGTTCCACTTGGATCTCTGAGCAGCGCCTCGACAAGTCGACTTCTTTCCCCAACAACTCCACTCAAAATGAAAAAGAGAAAAAGAAAGAAAGATAAGGTTAAACAATGGCTGCACTTCCTCCCTCTAAAAGTGCACCTCACTAACATCAGAGGGTTGCACTCCAATCTCGATCCGGTCCATCACCACCTTGAGACCGAGAAGCCGCACCTGTTTTTCCTAACGGAGACGAAGATAACAACCCCGTCGGACGTGGCGTACCTCAACTACCCGGGTTACTCTCTTGAACACAAGTTCAAGAAGCAAGCTGGGGTCTGTGTGTACGTCCGCGATGACATTTGTTGTCGTCGTCTCCGTTGCTTTGAGAACTCGGGTTTTTCTGCCATATGGCTACTTGTGGACTCTGGCGTGGAGAAATTTCTCTACATCGGCGTTTACCGATCGCACAGCGGTGACCAGGAGACAACAGCGCTCTTTAATTTCCTCGTGGAGACGACTGACGTCGCCCAGCAACGGTACCCAACAGCGAAGCTCGTTTTTCTGGGGGACTTCAACGCCCATCATAAAGAATGGTTGTTCCCGTACCAGAAAACTGACCATGCTGGGTTAGAGGCGCGCAAGTTTGCTATTACGTTAGATCTAACCCAGATGGTGAATGTGGCAACGCGGGTACCGGATGTTGACG
The DNA here is from genome assembly GCA_905333075.3 of Atethmia centrago. Taxonomy (NCBI): domain Eukaryota; kingdom Metazoa; phylum Arthropoda; class Insecta; order Lepidoptera; family Noctuidae; genus Atethmia; species Atethmia centrago. Next base: position 19,609,057 of record HG995373.1, on the reverse strand, counting down.
GCCATACACCCAATTGTTTGGACCTTCTGCTGGCATCTGATCCGGACAATAATTCAGTGTCGGTCTCAGCCCCGCTGGGAACGTCCGACCACTGTCTGGTGAAAACCGTATCGACCTGCTCTCCACCAGATGAGAGTCCTAGAGGCACGAGACGAGTGTGGCGATACGGGTCAGCGGACTGGGATGAGATGCGGCACTTTTTTGCGTCTTATCCATGGCGGCATGTGTGCTTCTCTTCGGGTGACCCCTCGTGCTGTGCAGACGAGGTTGCGGACGTTATTCGGCAGGGAATGGAGTATTTTATTCCATTCTCCGACATCCCACTCGGCCATAAATCCCGGCCTTGGTATAATGCAGAGTGCGCCCACGCTGAGGCCCGAAAAGAGTCTGCCTACCAAGCCTGGGTCAAGGCCCGCGACCGCAAAGTTAGAGCTCGTAGGGTTCGCGCGAAGAAGAGAGCCTTTAACACTGCCGCCAAGTCCTGCAAGCGGGTTTTACGAGAGGCACGTTTTGGCCATGTCGGACGTATTGGGGCCAAGCTGGCATCGCACCCTCCGGGTAGTAAACAGTTTTGGTCCCTGTCTAAGGCGGCCGAAGCGAATTTCTGTCGTCCCACTTTACCTCCAATGCTGAAACCTGATGGGTCGCTGGCCCACTCCGCAAGTGAGAAAGCAAATTTATTTGCATCTCTCTTTGCAAGCAATTCACGTCTGCACGCTGGCTCCAAGCAACCACCTACAGTACCTCATTGTGACTCCTCGATGCCGGAGATCGCAGTTCACATTAGAGAGGTCCGAAAAGTATTGTGCAGTCTAGACGTGAACAAGGCCAGCGGGCCTGACGGCATTCCGGCGAGAGTGTTGAGGCAGTGTGCGCCTGAACTGTCTCCTGTGTTGACACGTTTGTTCCGCCTCTCTCTTAAGAAAGGAACGGTACCAAAATCCTGGAAGCTTGCAAATGTACAACCAGTGCCCAAAAAGGGCGACCGTGCAGACCCTGCCCATTACCGTCCGATCGCCATTACCTCCATTCTGTGCAAAGTTATGGAAAGGGTACTGAACAGTAAGTTGCTGACCTACCTCGAAGACAATGATCTCCTCAGTGACCGTCAATATGGCTTTCGCCGGGGACGGTCAACTGGTGATCTTCTTGTGTATGTCACGCACTGCTGGGGCGAAGCCATCGAGAAACATGGCGAAGCACTTGCTGTATCGCTTGATATCTCGAAGGCTTTCGACAGGGTCTGGCACGCTGGTCTGCTCAGCAAGCTTCCTGCTTATGGCATCCCAGCTGGTTTTTGTAGCTGGATATCAGACTTCCTTAGTGAACGGTCGATCAGAGTAGTCGTTGACGGCTGCTCCTCTGACCTTATGACTATTGATGCCGGAGTTCCTCAGGGGTCTGTTCTCTATGCAACTCTTTTCCTGCTGCACATCAATGACCTACTACAGACTGGTATTGTTGGGTACGCGGACGACAGTACTGTTTCAGAGAGATACTTGTCCAGCGCAAAAACCAACGGGGCCGCAGTTCGTTCCTTGAGAGAGGCCTTGGTAGAGCGGACAGAGTTGACGTTAAGCCTTGTCTCCCAGTGGGGTGATGATAATCTGGTCACTTTTAACGCCACCAAAACACAGGCGTGTCTTTTTACCGCAAAAAGGAGTCGTTTCGACCTGACTCCTACTTTTCGGGGTACATCGGTTCCTGTAACTGATCGGCTCGAGCTCCTAGGCACGGAGTTGACATCTAACCTCAACTTCGGCGCCACCATCGAGTACAAAGCCCAAACTGCGGCCAAGAAACTGGGCATCCTAAATAAGGTGAAGCGATACTTTACGCCTGGACAGCTTTTGACCCTTTATAAAGCGCAGGTCCGATCCTGCATGGAGTATTGTAGCCACCTTTGGGATGGCTCGGCTAAATACCAACTTGCCGCGCTTGACTCGGTGGAACGCAGAGCTAAGAGGCTCATTGGCGACGTAAATCTGGTGGATGCCAAGCTTCACAGTTTGGCCCATCGTCGCAAGGTTGCCTGCTTGTCGGTCTTCTATAGATTGTACTTCGGAGAGTGTGCCCAAGAACTCCACGACCTCATTCCACCGGCCCCCTTCTATTATCGGTCATCTAGGCGCACTTCAGGTTACCATCCCTTCCTGGTGGCTATCCCACCAGCTCGCACTAAGCGTTTCCAAACTTCTTTTATAATGCGCACAGCAAAGGAATGGAACTCTCTGCCTGCGTCTGTGTTTCCGAACGCATACAACCCTAATCTCTTCAAAGTGAGAGTGAACAGGCTTCTTCTGGGTAAGCTCGCTCCATCGTCGACTTTGTTTCTGTCAACTCTGACATAGACTAAGGTCAAGAGCAAACCCATCACAAATAAAAAAAAAAAAAAAAAAAACAGGTGCGACAAAATGTCTACCTGCAGAAATAGATGATTGTTATTATTACAAGGGTCGAAAAATCTATTCCCATACGAGGTATTTAGACGCCCGAGCGCAACGAGGGCGGCTACAGTCCGAGTCGGAATTGGTGACTTTCACCCGTGTGAAACACTAAGTACTTTTCATTTCGAAGAGTAAAAAATAGTAGTTTTGTCAACATTTCAGTACTGCTTGAACTCATTTTTAATCAAATATTAGTCTAGAAAACCGAGTTTTTGAATTTCGGTACAGCTTACAGAGTTAGTATCCCGCCAAATTATATAGGTATATAGTCTTTTTTAAATTTTTAAATATGGAACACTACGTCAACGCTGTGGGCCTTCCCGCTTAATAGGTATTTCTTTTAATTCACACTGGTTGTTTAAACACAAAAGACTGCAGCATTTATTTTTTATTATAATCGATATTTTTCATTTATGTAAATTTTTTCGTAGTCGACTACCTAACCAATTTTAGTTCCATTTTTAGGGTTCCTTACTAAACAAGGAACCCTTATTATAGTTTCGCCATGTCTGCCTGTATGTCTGGCTATCCTGTAGCTCAGAGACGCTTAGTAATTAAAAGACTATCACAGCTAAGTAGGCATTACAAGTTAACGAGTAATAGCGGACCAACTTAAATTTGCAGTTGGAGAATTGACCGTGACGTATATCGATGTATGGGAGAACAAGTTTTTCAACTACAATTTAAAAAAGACTTACCGAAAACATGTCGTGTAGGTAACTACATGAAATTAGTGTGTACTAGTCGTGTATAAATTGTATAAAACATGTATCACACTGTATACATGTAGGTATCAATGGCGTTCAAGTTCTGTATTTAACAAATAGGTAGTATTTCCTATTTGTTTAAGGTGTAAACGATAAACAAAAACAGCAGGCAACGCATGAGAATACTTACATGTTTTATACCTTAGTGTAAACGCGATGCTAGGTGGGCACGTGGGTAGGCAGATACCGCAGTCGGTCTAAATGTTACAATACATAACATACACAATCAGCCTATAATGTTCCCACTGCTGGGACACAGGCTTCCTCTGTGAGATGGAGTGGGCTGTCATCCATCACGCGGGCCCAGTGCGGGTTGGTAGATGTCACATGTCTTCGATTTTTTGGATCTAGGAAATGCCGGTTTCCTCACGATGTTTTCCTTCACCGTTTTGAGAGCAGTGGTGGTGAAATAATTTACACAAAGTAAAGCGTTTTTCTGGGTTCGAACCTACGACACACAACTCGTAAGTCGCAGCCGTTGCCACTGGGTCACCACTTCTCCAAATGTTACAATAGGCTCGCTTAATTAAAACCTAAGTAAATGCGACCTGTCGGTGAATTTTATTAATCATCGATGTAGATATTCTGCTAGGTAGGTTTAGGTTAATTTTTATGTAGGTTTAGGTCTAAGCCATTCTTTTAGGAAAACTGGTATGGTAAATATTGTTCAAGTGAGTTATGACCAAACAGTCCATTAGGTACCTACCTACTACGAGGCGATTGTACCATTACAGTAACTGGTCGTCTAATAATCCATTTTCCACAACGAAGAATTTGTAACTTGACTTCAATTTATGTCACCTACTTAGGCTGAAAAAAAGAGAAGAGACTGCTTCTCAAGAAATGAAATGAAATGAAATGATTTTATTTCTGTTAGTAGATTTATACAAACACTTTTACACGTCAATCATATTTAGAAAAAAACTAGATGAGCTCGGCGTTTCCTATCTGACTACTCTGAGAAGAAAGGCCGAAACAAACTCAGAGGCCACAGTCTCTTTTAGAGTCCAGACATAATCTTGGTCAGATCATGTGAAGACCATGTAGATTGGTGTCTGAAATGGTCTTTTGAGGAAAAACCCACACAGATTGAGTGGACCTATCCAGTCAGTGCACGCATTTGTCAGTAATCGTGCAGCTCATCTCAGAACTTAAGGAGCTCAACGATTCGACGAACAATACCAAAGAAAGGACATTTGAGTAGGCCGCTTAAATGACTCAAACTGCCAGACTAAGATGAAAACTAACTGAGAGAAATAATAAAAACAATAATCCACATAGTCTTCACATTCACAATAATTTAAAAAAGAATATAAAACTTCAAAAATAAATATTAATGCCATAGTGTATATAACAAAATCATCAATGTCACACTTAGTATAAAAATAGATTTAGTATAAAATTAGTTTGTTGCCTGGGGGTACATTGGAGTAGCTTAATTAATCCCAAGGCTTTTTGTCGTCCAAGTAATCTTTAACTTTATAGAAACCTTTTTGACAGAGTTTCTGTTTCATAAATGAATTAAATTTATTGAGGCTCAGTTCTTTAACATGGCTTGGGAGTTTGTTGTAAAAACGTAGGTATACTTTGGCACTTAAATGAATTACTAATTTTTTGGAGCCTAGTCTTGGGCACAATAAGTAAGTCTTTGTTTCTAGTATTTATGCTACCTATGTCGCTGTGTCTATAATATAGGTTAATAGTCTTTTTGACATAAATCAGGTTCTCATATACATAGGTTTTGAGATGCGACTGTCATTATGTTTACCTATATCCTTAAATGTATCCCTCAGTGAATGCCTACAACTTAGGTTATAAATTGCTCGAATGGCTCGTTTCTGCAGCACAAATATAGCCTGAATGTCGGTTGCATTTCCCCACAGCAAAATGCCGTACGACATTACACTATGGAAATAACTAAAATATACTAATCGAGCTGTTTCTACATCAGTCAAATGACGGATTTTATACACCGCGTAGGCTGCAGAGCTTAGAGACACAGTGGTGTCCACAAGATCCAACTCCGCCCCATTTACTAGTACATTGGTTTTTACCTGCTTAACGTTAGGTGTCAGAAATCTAATACATTGGGTCTTTATCTCGTTTAAAAGTAAATTATTAACACTAAACCAATGTACTATTCTAGAGAGAGCATTATTTACATCGTCAGTAACTGTCTGTTGTCGTTTAAGCTTAAATAAAAGTGATGTGTCATCTGCAAATAACACTATTTCATGACTGTTATTTATAAGGCAAGGTAGGTCATTAATATATACGAGAAATAAAAAAGGGCCAAGAATTGAGCCCTGCGGAACTCCCATAGTGACAATAGAACCCGGCGATCGCTTACCGTTAACGTCCACTCTTTGGATCCTATTATCCAAATAAGAAATAAGAAGATCCAAGGCAGTGTTTCTAACACCATAGTGATGCAATTTCCTGACCAATGTATCATGAGAAACACAATCGAAAGTCTTAGATAATTCACAAAAAATACCTAGGGCATCATGTGACTTTTCCCAAGCCTCAAAAATATGTGCAAGAAGTTCCACACCAGCGTCGGTAGTCGATCGACCCTTTGTGAAACCGAATTGTTTACTGTTTAATAATTTATGTTTATTAAAATGTCTTTGCAATTGATCTAGCGTCAATTTTTCAAATATTTTACTAAAGGTGGGAAGCACATAAATTGGTCTAAAGTTTGTGGGGTCTGCTGTGCTGCCCGATTTAAACAAAGATATTATTTTACTACTCTGCATTAAGTCAGGAATTACACCACAGTCAATACATTTATTAAAAATAATTGCCAATTCAGGCGCTACAGTGTTAATTATGCATTTTGCAACTTCCACAGAATTTCCCCATAGATCAGCTGTTTTTTTTAACATTGAGTGTATTGAAAGTTTTAATATCCCGAGCACTAACATAGTCGAAATTAAATTCATGGTTACAAATTTCAACATTTTCTTTCATTACGGACTCGGCAACAGTGGGTGATGAATTTAAAGATTTAGTGGTTGAGACTGGAATATCTGCAAAGAAATTTTCAAAAATTGTGGCAACCTCTAAATCCGTTTTAATAACTGTATTGTTAATATTAAGGCTGTATTCACAATTACGCTTCCTATCCCAAGTGCACATGCGGTCTTACCCTACGGCTACATTGTCGCCATAACGCGATCTTAACTTCGCGCGCTCTCTGTCGCACACCTGTCGACGTCTCGCTGTACAACAGAGAGTGCCCGAAATGTAGTTCGCGTTATCGCGACAGTGTAGCCGTAGGGTAACGTGGCTTTACGAATTAAAATACGAACACCCGGTTTGAAACGAAAATCAACACAGAAAGCTAAGACATTGTCAAACGGATGTCATCTGCTGTTGAAATTGGTTGGCTGAATTATCACGAAATCTGCAGTTTAATTTTACCACGTCGTTGATTTTCATTACAGAAACCGGCGCAGTAGATCCTGCTAACCCTACGGCTACATTGTCCCGATAACGCGAACTTCTCTTAGCGCGCTCTCTCTCGCACACCGCTCGACGTCTCGCTGTACAACAGAGAGCGTGCGAAATGTAGTTCGCGTTATCGCGACAGTGTAGCCGTAGGGTAATATTATAAACGTGAAAGTTCGCATGTTTGGCTGTTTGTTGTTCAATCACGTAAAAACGGCTGCTCGGATTTGGATGAAATTTGGCACACAGATAGTTTATGACCTGATCATTTTTAGCCCTTTCCCACGGGATCGAGACTTAAGTGGGTGAAACCGGGGGGCGCTGCTCGATTTTTTATAGTCATTCCACCTACCTACTCACGTTGGTTTTGTTTTAAACAGAATCAGTAGTTAGTTTAAAAAAAAACCTCTCTCCACACATTTTTACAAACGCTTCATATTGCCACATTTCCATAACGCATACGTTATATCCACAACACTGAACTTCTCTACTAATTTAAATTGAGCCCAGCAAAGCCGACACAAACATTAAAAGTATTCGTTTTTCGCATTTCATTAAAATTTTAACTCGGTAAGCGCGGTCTAGGCATTTTAAGTGCCGTCGGGGTTAAGTCGCTTTAATCGTGTAACGAATACACGAGGACTTGTTTTAAATAGCCTACTTCCCGCCCTTAATGAACCACGGCTCGCAGGCGACGACGAGACTGCTTCATTTTGAGCAATATAACATTTTGGACGGATTTGGACCAAAGTTATTGCTCGGTTACGTTTTTGCATGATTTTTTTAAACTGTGGCTAGTTGTTGATGGTACTGTACCTACTTGATAAAGTTGGTGGCAAATTGGCGGTTAGGTAGGTAGGGGTATCCCAGTAACTGGGTTGCGGAGGTCAGATAGGCAGTCGCTCCAAGTAAAATACTGGTATTCAGCTGCATCCGGTTAGACTGGAAGCTGACCCCAACATAGTTGGGAAAAGGTTAGGCAGACGCAGGTAGTGATGATGGTTTGGGAAGTGAAATTTAACATGAATCAGACTGAAATGAAAAGGGTGAAAATAACAAACTTTTGCGAAAAAAACCGCACAGGACATCACACATTAAACTAAAAAACACTCATAGAAACATAAAAAAAAAAACAAAAGAAAAGTAAAATAAATAATAATAATAATAATAAATAATAAAATGTTTTTATTGACATTAATTAAGGAGTTACATTTTAATGTGAAGCCCTGACTTCTGAGCTAGGTGGTGTGTGTTACAGGAGTCAGTGTCTTCCCCTGTTTTTGGAACAATAACAATAGTATGCAAAAACAAAATATAATTTAACGTAAAATTAAAATTATAAATTAATGAATTTAGTGCATGCATGCTCTTGAGTAGTTTGTGTGCGCGTGTGTGTGTATTTTTGTTGTGTTTTGTGTGCATGTGTGAGTGTGTGGTATTGTGTGTGTGTGAGTGTTTGTGCTTGGTGGGTGGACTTTGGGTTATAATATCTGAGAGTTCATTTGCTACATTACTAATTATATTGTTATTATCATAATTATCACGAGTATTGTTCTTTAATTAAGTTTTCTGTCTGTGGGTAATCCAGTGTTTGAAGCCATGTATTTAGTTTAATCTTAGTTTTATTTTTTGTAAGTGGGTTGATGTTGAGAATTGTGTTTACTTTATTATAAATATAAGTAGCTAGGTAAAGGCATTGCCGTCGAGCGGATGCTGTCTTACATTTGACTGAGCGACATACAGTAGTGATAGTTCTCTTATGTTTGGTTGCGTGATTTACCGGTGTGATTTCATGCTGTTTCAATATGAGATTGAAAAGGTATAGTTGTCTCACTGTAAGTACTTGACAAGTCTCATAAAGGGCTTTTGTAGGGAACCGGTACGGTTTGAAGCTCATGACTTTTAACAAAGATCTTTGGGCTCTCTCGAGCTGTATCATATAAGTTTTACAAGCACCTCCCCATGCCGTAATACAGTAACTTGCGATTGACTGTGCTAGTGCTAGATACACCGCACGGAGAATTTTAAAGTCAGCCACTTGCCGCAGTTTCTTAAACGCCCATATAAGTTTTCTAACACGGGATGCAGTCTGTTCAATATGGGGACGCCAGTTAAGTCCCTCATCCAGAATCACACCCAAGTACTTCATTGTCTTTTGTTGAGTAATTGGAAGACATGAGCATGGAAGACTGTCGTTGGGGTCACAGGAGTGTGCTCTAAGGCTTATTACTGTAGGTTTAATTTTGGCGAAAGTAAATTGCAGAAATGAGGTTTTCGAAACATTAAGGGTAGCAAGTTAACTTCCAGCCAGTGGATTATTTTACGTAAACCTGTCTCTGCAGATTGTCGTACCGCATCCCAACTCTCTCCATGAAATATTAGTACGGTGTCGTCTGCATAGCTAAATATTTTACCGTTACTAAGAGACTGCTGGCATAGGTCATTCACATAGAGCAGGAAAAGACTCGGGGATAGGCAGCTGCCCTGGGGCACACCATAATCAACTCGGGCTTCATTGCTAATGACCTCACCAACCTTCACTTTTTGTGAACGTTCATTGAGAAAGTCTGTAAATATGCTTAAAGCCCTTCCCCGGATTCCAGCATGTTCTAACTTGGTCACAAGGGTTGGAATACAGACAGTGTCAAACGCTTTGGCTAGGTCCAGAAAAACACCCAGACATTTTTGTTTTTTTGTCAACTTTTTCGGTCACATAATCAACGAGTTGATTAACTGCGTCTGAGGTGCCTTTCCCGGACCTAAAACCAAATTGAGTGTCCGCTATTATTTTGTAGTGCTCTAGATATTTCATGAGTTTACGGTTCAACAATTTTTCCAATACTTTCGACCGTGCTGACAAAACTGAAATAGGTCTGTAATTTTTAACATCATCTTGGATTCCACCCTTGTGAACAGGTGTGATTAAGGATTTTTTAAAGATACGGGGAAAACTCCTTGCTTAAAACAGGCTTTAATAAGCTTTGTTAAAGGTGGGACTAGTACTTCTTTGCCCAGTTTGAGGAGTTTAGCCGGAATAGAGTCCCATCCTGTGGCACAATCATGTTTTAGATTATTAATGACTGACTCTACCTCAGCCTCGTCCGGAGAAAGTAGGACCATAGAATCTCGCGCAGGGGGATCTCGGGAATCTCGTGTTTCAATTTTGTATGGGGCAAGTGAGGAATTTCGCTTTTTGATTATATTGTCTGCAAATTACTTACCAATATTTGAAAAGTAATGGTTTATTTTCTCAATGGCATTAGGCGCATCCGCGTCTTCAGTGGGAGGTAGAAGTTTGTCAGCTGAAATTTGTTTCCTGGCTTGGTTGGTTATGGATTTTATAATATGCCATGTTTCTTTATTGTCTTTTGAAGTCTTCAAAGCGGAGCTTTCGTGGTTGTTTCTTAATTTTCTGAGCAATAGATTACAGTGATTACGATACCTTTTGTATGATAACTCGACTATTCCGTTTTTTGGGTCAGCCAGGAATTTCCGGTGAAGGTTATCCCTATGTCGAATACACCGTAAGAGGCCCGGTGTGATCCAAGGCTTAAGGACTACTTTACGGTTGGGGACTTTCGTTACTTTTGAGTGTTGGGATACTGTGGACATAAGACATTCGACAAACCGTGTAGCGGCTTCATTGGCATCACAATTTTGTGAAATAAATTTAAAATCTGTAGTTTTTAATTGATCAACAGCAGCCTCATAGTTTACTTTTGTAACGTATCTTTTTAACTGATTCTTATTTTTAGAGGGTGTGTTACTTAGGCATAGCATTACGGAGGCGTGGTCGCTAACGGTGGAATCTATAACCAAGACTGTTGCGCAAGTAGTGGTACCAATCATTACGTGGTCGAGGCAGTTGTGCAGTCTTGTAGGATGGGTATGTCCCGGTAAAAGGCCGATGTTTGCAGTTAGATTTAGATAGGATGAACTATTTCTATCTGTATTATTAGGTTTTATGTCTATATTGATATCACCGATCAGAATAATGTTCTTCGCTTTTAATTTACTTAAAATGTTTCCAAAGAGTTAAGGAAGCTATCAGTACAATATATTGATGGGGATCTATAGGAAGCTAGAATACAAGTATCGGAATCAATTTTTAACAGAAGAAAATTTGCACCTATTGGGTCCGGTTCTTCAACCGTACATTGGAGATTGCTTTTTACAAATATTGTTATGCCGTCGTTTTGATTTAGACATTTTTTGCTAGAGTATGTCACGTAGTTGTCCATAGTCGGCATCGGTTTGTCATCATTTAGCCAACACTCTGTCAAGATGATGATGTCTATTTCACACGATAGCCTGGCCAATTGTGCCTGGAAACCATCTAAGTTTTTATAGATACTTCGGATGTTTTGAGTTACTCGTATAATTTTTAGCGATGGCATAGAGGTTTTTATGATTTCATTACAGGCGGCTGTATCGCAGTGATGAGAAGATGCCACTGTAAAGTTATCTATCTGCGTTGAGATGTCAGTGTTCGTATTAGCCATTGAATGACCGTATACCTTTTTCGTTGCTTATTATGGTGCGTATTACTATTATATACGTGGTGAAATTATGAACTGAATTATTGATGTCAGGTATACCCACACGATAACAATTTATATTTATGTAAGTGATGTCAATGTTTGTTAGATGTGTAGCGAATAATTGTGTTCATGTGTTAGCTGGTTTTGATAAAATGAGTTTGATTGGTTTTTGTTAAAGTGTTTTACAATAAGAGAGCAATTGCAGATAAAAAAATAATAACAATAAAACAACTAGCAGTAAGCGAGTGGGACTTGCAACTACTCTATCCAGTCATTGTGGTAATTTGGGTTTTAGATCAGCTTCGTTTTTTACATGTATGTATTGATCTCCTTCCTTTGGTCGAAGAAAAAAAATTCCAAATGAGGTCCAGCAGAACTTAAAGCCATTCTCGCTCGCAAATTTCCTCGCAAGATAGAACAAACAAAAATAAAAACAAAACGTCCTGTACGAGGCCAAAAGGCTCCTATCTCAGCATAATGCTGCAGTACTTATGAAATAAGTCTCGCAGCGCTGGTATTCTGATAGGGCCCACTGTGATGCAAGCAAGCAGTTGATGTGATCAAGCAGTTTATTGTTTACTTACCTACTGGTACCGATTCCCTTGTTCACAAACTAAACTAAATTTTAAGTTCAGTGCATCTTTTTCTTTCTATTTCATTAAGTAAAATTAAAATAAAAACAAAAATCCCTGTACGAGGCCAAAAGGCTCCTATCTCAGCATAATGCTGCAGTACTTATGAAATAAGTGTGGCAGCGCTGGTATTCTGATGGCCCACTGTGATGCAAGCAAGCAGTTGATGTGATCAAGCAGTTTATCGTTTACCTACCTATCTATATTAGTGTGGCGTTCCGTCACAGTTTGATGTAAATGAGTTTTTATATATTTTAACTTTTTAAGTACTGACTGCTGTAAATATTAATTTAGTTTTTTAAAGTTTTTATGTTTGAGATTTCGATTTTCCCTACCGTCAAGTAGTTGGTTATTTTCATATTCAAATATGAAAGGCTGATTTGCAGATACAGCCACAAACTACTGTTGGCAAAGTAGTATTTTCCCACTTCAAAAGTTCGATTTTCAAATCATAGCAAATTCCATGTTTCAGTGAGTTGTAGATTTTATTTCTTCGCAATCTTTTATCGCTGGCCAGTATGAGCTATAAATAAACTTATGAGAGCAAGGAAGGATTTATACCTAACCTACTTTCAACACTTTATTCATTGCTTCAATGGCACATCGTCCAGATAATCTCATTTTATGTGAGTATGAGCTCTTTGTCGCCTACTTCCTTAGTAGTGTATACAAAACCAATGTAGGTACTGGTAGCAATGAAAAATATATAATAAATGAATGTATTATTTACAAAGCAGGTGTAGGTGTCAGTAAAGTAGAATGATTCTATGTAATTAATCAGAAGGTAAACATTAAGGGTTTTTTAATTTCCTATATTTTATTTGACAGTTTTTATTGAAATGTTTAAAATATAGCTTAGTTAATTTAAAAACTTAAAAAAGGTTGATGATGTGCAGGATGTGCCCCTAAAGTACTTATCGTGTTAGAAACCTCGTGTGCTTGCTGTAGTTACATCATCAGTCATCACAGTTCAATTATTTCGATTGAATCGTGATCATTATGTCGTGTATACTCGCCAGCACATCAAGTTATCACAAACTATAACATTTGTCCAAATGATTTTAAACCTTAAAACGTTCTTGATTAAGTTCAAAATCGAATGAGAAAATTTGACAGTTTGATTCGCGATTCGAGTCGCCAGCACGCGACTGTACCTACCTACTGCGATTGTATCAATTTACCAACATGAGTAAGTATAATCGTTATCGAGAAGAAATCAAAGCATTGTTTTACCTTGTGGCAAGAATTAACAGCTCATTGCTAATGCCTTTACATAGCTACACGATAATTTCAACCTTACCAATAATCACTTAAAGGTTACTATAGCTAGGTGTAGTTTGGTCGGTTTTTGGTACATGTAAACAAACCATCATCTGCCTAGCCTTTTCCTATGTTGGGTTCGGCTTCCAGTCCAACCCCAGCTGCATACCAGTATTTTACATGGAGCGACTGCCTATCAGATCTCCACAACCCAGTTAATTACTGGGTAATACAATACCCCTTGGTAAGATTGGTTGTCAGACTATTGGGCTACCAACGACCCGTAACGACTGTTAAAGATCCACAAATGACAGACGGGTCCAACGGCTTAACGTGCTTTCCGAGGCACGGAGGGGTCTTGGTATGGACAGATTGTCACCCATCCGAGGACCAACTGCGGCAAGCTGATCGATCGACCCGTGCGGCTGTTATTACTTCGCCACAAACTCCTACAAACAACTGTTCACGTTAATAACGTGAAGATAAGGAGTTCGTCGACCTTTACAGCTGTATTTAAGGCGACCGATTAATTTTATTTCTCCTCCCTTGTACGAGAATGAAAGTCATGTAATTTTATGAGATAGAATGCCTACCCTTGGAGTGCCTACCTTGGTATAGTCGACTTGGGGGGGTAGGTAGGTATGTCGCTATTATCGAAGATAGCGAGATGGTCAATGGTTCCGATTCCCTTGTTCACAAACTAAACTAAATTTAAGTTCTGTGCATCTTTCTATTTCATTAAGAAAAGGACAGAAGCTAAATTTTAGTTTAGTCCTGTCAAATTAATCAGCGTCTGTCACTACTCCATACAAGTTTAGACGTGATTAAAAACTTGCCTACTAACATTACGCCAATTTACGTCAAGCGCTGATTAATTTGACAGGGGGGTAACCATCACCTCATATAGCAGTATTATTTCAATATTACTTTAGCGTGAGAAAGAGATGGAGCTATAAGTCCTGTATAGCTCCATCACTTTCCCACTATAAGAGGTGATGGTTACCCCCAGGACTAAACTAAAATTTATCTTCTGTCCTTTTCTTGATGAAATAGAAAGAAAAAGATGCACTGAACTTAAATTTAATTTAGTTTGTGAACAAGGGAATTGGCATCATTTTTTTTAAGACTAAAATAATGTCCTTCTACCTCCGGCAAAAAACTCCACTAAAGTCGAATTATTAATTCGACTTTAGTGGAGTTTTTGGTGCTTTAGTGCTAGCGTCATTTTGTGTAATGGCTTGGAACCACATGGAGGGCCATGTGGTTCCAAGCCTATTATTGGTCTGTATACGTTCAAAGCTAATGTAGGTAGCTTGGTGTGTACTTACCTAAGTTACCACGAAGGGACTGATATTATTCATGAAAATTAAGTATTTCATGAATAATATCATTTCCATGATTCATGCAATAAATAAATGTAATTTGAACTTACTCGTATCATATGTTTGTGGGCGGCCAGTGGGCGGCTGACTGTTTTATTTTTATCAAATTGTTATTCAGTTTCTATCACGGAGTGTTATTGATAACATTTACCAGAACATGAACAAAAATAATTGTTATGACAATCGTTTTAATAGGTATCATGTAACAAAAACACGATAACGTTTCCTTGAATACACATTCACTTGACGTTTCAACAGCAACAAGACTTTATCTCGTGGTGCTTGGTCACTACAAGCCAGTCATATTAGTTTTTTGTCACTGACTTTTTATTATAGTTATTTATCACTTTGTAGTGTTTTTTTTTAAGTCAGTTATTTCTTTTTTAAGTTTTAAATTTTTCACTTTTTAGTGGGTCAGTTCGCGGGCTTGCGGACGGTGAGCAATGGGTAGCTCACCGTCCGGTAAGGACCAGGCCCGGGTCGACGGCGCGTTGTATTCCACGCGCGCCTCAAAGAGATGTCGTCAGCACATAGTAGGGGTCCACTAGGGCCGATGCCTGCCGGGGTCGCGGGAAGGTACTTATGGGTCACCGAGGCCCCCGCAACACAGGCAACAAGAAGGAATACGGGTGGGTTTTAGTCAGTAAGAGTCTGACACACCCTCCCGCTCCGCCCAGAGCGGGAGAAGTTATTTGATGATTTCCCACCCTAAAAAAAAAAAAAAAAAAAAAAAAAGTGGGTCAGTTGGTTATACTTAATTTATCTAAGTTACCATAGCCTTATGTCAATTATTCACCACCTTTTACAAAATATTGCTTTTCCCGATGCAGGGACGTTAATCCTTGAGGAGTTCTCCTGGTAAGAACCAGGAGAACTGCCACTCACCATATGCATTGTAACGAACATAAATTGCTTAGCAACCATATTAAAGTACCTAATCGACACGCAACCCTTTAAATACTTATTATTAAGTAGTTCCGGTGGCCATCTGTGGTCTTCATCATCAGTTCCACTTCACCAAATGGTGCTTTCCAAGAGCAAATGCTCGAGTTCCTATAAAAATACCCAAATCACTCTATGTAGATGTGCCTATAAAATTTGAGGATTTCCATTGGTTCCCATGGGACCCTCTCATCAGATTCTGACTTGGTGACAATGGGACCACCTCGGGAGCATACCCTTTTCAAACAAAAAATAATTTTCAAAATCGGTCCATAATTGACGGAGAAATCGGTGAACATAGTTAAACAAAAAAAAACAAACATACAGACGAACATAACTTCTTCCATTATGGAAGTCGGTTAATAAAACACTGCACTTGGTGGCAAATGAACGAAGATGCTAATTAAATTTTGGTAGCTGGTTTCTTGATCTGCCATCAAAATTGCTTTTTCGTCTTTAGCTAATATTGTAAATACTTACATGCTCATATTTTCATTCTACGATGGGAACCTATTTGGTATATCAGGGTCTCATGATACATTAACACCAGCTGTATAAATATAATAGCATATTATTTATCTGGAGTCACCCTATAAGTAAAATTTATATTGTTAGCTGAACAAAGACCATTGAGACTAATATTGAACCTGTCATGATATTTGATGATATTCAAAGATATGCATTACTTATTTCGAAGCCATGTGTCGCTATTGTCAATCACTTATCCTACAAATGATATCGTAATATTGAATGAGAACTATCCAGTGCTCTTTTCACCCCATACTAGATAACTGAGTGACGTCAGAATGTCAGCAGTCTTTGACAATAACCCGGTTGTATGTATTAAACTTGGGCTGGATTTGATGAACTGATATCTACATTATTCGAATATTGATGATATTGATGTACCTATTATACGACTACTACCTGCGGGGTAATTATGTACCACACTATCAGTAGTTCATTGAGTTATTTACGTTGTTGAGTAGGCAAATTTTCGAACATATGAAGCAATGAATTAGCAATATACTTCAAAATCATTCAGATTGTGATTGATACCTAGTGTGTTACGTGATCAGGGTGCTGGTATGATGCTATTGAAACTGACGCATCTCACATACGAAATTCTTTGGAAAGTAGGCAATCCAACGTGAGCACAAAAGCTTTAATGAATGAAGGAAGCATAAGTAAAACAAAGATGACCTCATTCCCACCCTAGGAGGTGTAGTATCGTAAAAGGCGTGTGCTCTGAAGGTTGTTGTGAGGTTGACGACAACCTTCTTTCCAAAAGAAACAACAAAAAAGCCATGATATACCCAAAGATATTATTAGTAAAAAGTGGTACATAGGTTATACGCGAGTGACACGTTAGAACTTGGCTAATTAGCCAAATTCTCTACGTCTTGTCTCTCTTTCGCTCCCGATAATTACGAAATGCGGTCCTACTTCCACGTGTCTTCTAATAATGTGACATTGTGCCGTTTTTGAAGATGTTGGGTAGGTAACCTGTGTACCTTTTTAATTTTAATATAATTGGATATACCTAATAATAATGTCAAAACTTTTGAAGGTATGTTCGCTTTTCATAGCGAAAATGTTGTTGAGAAAAGTTGAGTTGTTATGTTCATTTGTTTTTTAATTATAATGTTAGTGATTGGTAAGTAAAGCCGTCAATTTGATATATAACCCCGGTTATATATCAAATTGACGACTATGTATTTTATAAAAATTCAAATCACAACTGGTACTCGTATACGGTAAATTGACGTACCTAGTGTGTTTTTATTCCTTTTTTTTATTTGTTTCAGTCCCGTAATCCAACAAGAGATACATTGTGTTCAAATCGAAGAATCTTACTTAATTTTGTTTAATTTTGTAACTGTTAATTTTTTTTCTCACTTTAGTCATTGGCAGAATTAGTCGACTTCGGCGTTGCTTGCCATTTATAAAAAAAGATTTTCCCTGACTGTTCCTTCTACTGGAGAACCGTGGTCCCGCCAGTATTCCCGAAAAAATGAATACTGGCGTGATCTTATGGCATGTTATTAATTATTATGAATCAAATACCTACCTACATGACTACTTTAACTACTTCTCAAAATCCACATTCCTAAGAAAACATTCCTCTATCAAGAGTGTTTCTGAGAAACAAAGACATGATTAATTCTGCCCAAGGATTAACAACAATGTGTTGTTACAAACTACACAATTGATATCACTCAGTCCCTGTAATTACGTAGAAGTTTCAAATCACCGATTAATCGGGTTATCAATTAGTGAGAGCGAATTGCAAAATGTTGGTAGATGTCTATGTACGTAATTAGTATTTTCACAGTTTATTCATATTATAATAAATAATAATAATAATTTTATTCACAAGTTCACATAGAATTTACTAGAAGTTACATCATTACAAAGTTACATATTAATATTAGTAAGAAAATATTAAACTATGTCTAAAATATATCTAGTGTATAACTTATATACATAGATTGGTTATGTCATGTAGATAGATAGGTGTAGTGCCTATAGTTCACAAAGGCTTAATAAATGAAGTGTTTATTTACAAAACTTTATAAAAAAATGTGATTTATGAATTAATCACCACTAATTTATGAATTAAAACTTCAATTTCAATGTTAAACATGCTTTTTATGGTTCCGTAGTAAACAAGAAACCCCTATAGTTTCCCCAAGTCCGTCTGTCTGTCTGTCTGTCTGTCCGCGACTTATCTCAGAGATTCTTAGTACTAGAAAGTTGTAATTTGGCATGGGTATACATATTAATCACGCCGACAAAGTAATAAAATAAAATCTTGAATTTTTTTTTGGAGGGTACCTCCTTTGTACGCAAAGTAGGGATGATATTTTTTTCTCGTGTATTCCATGGTGTGGGGTATCGTTAGATAGCAATGATATTTAAAACTATAGATACGTTGTCCGCACTCTAAAATGACAACATGAAATGAAGCCAATTGGCCACATCGCGTTTAGTTAGGCACCAACCTGTCGCGCGACACTACGTTTGTTTTTAATTTATATTGTGTGTGTAAACCTGTGCAAAACATAAAAAAACATGCCGTCGTGTGTTTTCAGACGATGTACAAATTATACTCCAAAAGTTAAAGACAAAAACGTGTCATTTCCCTTTCTTCACGCGTATAAGTAGCTATCTAGTATTTTCGCCGTTTTTAAGCGCCGCGATGTTGGTTCATGACGTGTCTATATATAATACGTCATTGTTAGATAGGCCGTTCAGAATATTGCGGGTCTGTGAAATCCATTTTGCGATTCAGGGATCCGTTTGCGTAATATTACAGTGCAATGATTTGTTAGAGTCAAATGTGTCCCCCCCTGCCAGCTAAATGGTTATTTTTGGATATGTGAAAAATACAGGATAGTATATATAACGAAGCTATAAGGAAAACTATCACGGCCAAGTAGCCTTTACAAGTTAACGAGTAATAGACGACCAACTTACTTTTGCAGTTGGAGAATTGACCGTGACCATATATCGATGTATGGGAGAACATGTTTTTTAACTACATGTAAATTTTGGGATATATCCATCCCAACTACTGGAATCCTTTATTGTGCGTGGTCCGACACCCACTTGCCCGGTTTTTTGTACTATTTTGTGTTGTACATAACATTAATTTGCTATGTAGGTAAGCCAATCACTCACAGGAAAACTTATGTAGGTACCTATTATATATACATAAACTTCTCTCAATATATTACAAATATACAGCCGCCAGCACATTAGGTTACCACAAACTGTCAAATTTCTCCAAATTATTATAAACCTTAAAACGTTAATGGTTAAGTTCAAAATCGAATGAGAAAATTTGACAGTTTGTGGTAACTTGATGTTCTGGCTACATGCATGTTTAGGTAATCAGCTCTACAATAGAACGTAGTTCATAGTTACTTACGTATCTACTCAGTACTCTTGCTGTGCTTGCTTGCATGTGCCAAACGGGATTTATCTCTACCAAGATTCAAGCCTTTATTGTGCTGTTAATTACTCTTATAACTTATATGTAGGTATACAGGCTGTAATTTTAAACACCATCAATCTCTTAAGGGGTCATTGTACCGGGTGTCACCACTGTGTGGATCGCCCGGAGGACACGGTGGAGCATACGGTGGAGGTCTGCCCGGCTTGGGCAGAGCACCGCCGTGTCCTCGTGGAGGCGATCGGCGGCAGAGACCTCTCGCGTCCGGCCCTGGTTCAGGCCATGGTACGGAGCGAGAGGGCATGGGCAGCCGTCACCTCCTTCTGCGAAGCAGTAATGCTCGCGAAGGAGGAGGCGGGACGGTTGAGGGAAAGGCAAGTTTCGCGCCCTCTCGCCCCTAGCCGCCGCAGGAGACGCCCAGGGCGTCGGGAATCCCGGGCGGATTTCCGGCCACCGTAGGCGCGGGCTTGCGGACGGTGAGCAATGGGTCACCGTCACCGTCCGGTAAGGACCAGGCCCGGGTCGACGGCGCGTTGTATTCCACGCGCGCCTCAAAGAGATGTCGTCAGCACATATAGTAGGGGTCCACTAGGGCCGATGCCTGCCGGGGTCGCGGGAAGGTACTTATGGGTCACCGAGGCCCCCGCAACACAGGCAACAGGAAGGAATACGGGTGGGTTTTAGTCAGTAAGAGTCTGACACACCCTCCCGCTCCGCCCAGAGCGGGAGAAGTTATTTGATGCTTTCCCACCCTCAAAAAAAAAAAAAGGGGTCATTGTACTCCTCATTATGAACAACTTTTACTATGGGACGAAACCAGAAATTGTGAAGAAAAAATTAGCTCTTCCTAACATTTTGACGAGTTATGCGATCATGTGTAGGGAACAGCTGATTTTTTCACAATGACCCCTTAGAATTTTCCAGGTTTTGCATTTATACCCAGTATATTCGTGAGTTTGTTATAGGGGGTAATCTCGGAAATACTGATCCGATTCCGAAAATGTACTAATGGGAATGGGAAGCTACAGTATTGCTGAGTGTCATAGGATATATTTTGTGTTGAAATTTCTCGCGGATGAAATCGCGGGCAGAAGTTAGTGAATCTATATTGCTATGAACTTTATTTAAACACTCGATCGTACCTACCTTTCTAATGTGTTTGAATTCTAAATGTCCTAGACAAAACAAAATTAAAAGCTGTAGAAAGTGTCCCTGCAACTGGACAGATTCGCAACTGGACAGATTCACAACTGGATATATTCTCAGCTGTACAGTTTCGCAGCTGGACAGATTAGCAACTGGACAGAGTATGGTCGTGTGAAAAAATAAGTTTATAATCTATGAAACATAGATATTACATTTAAAAAGTGTTTATTCAATGAAAGTCATGACACAAACAAAGGCATGACAATAGAATAAGACCTGTCTTACAATCTGTTGTATTGAGCCTACGGGATTGTTTGGTCTACAATATTATGCATATGCATTAGATAGGGAGTTCGTTTTTGATTTGTAATTGTAATTACAAGTGTTCTCTATTGTTCTATTATTTGTCCAAATAACCTTAGTCATATAATTGTTGGTTAAGAATACTTAGATGTTTACTGAATGACGAACAGTGAACTTTGCATATGAAAACAATGATAAATTGATAATTCAAAGAGTGTCAATCAAATGTTATTTTCCGCTAATGACGCATTTACGAATATCTGCTGTGCTCACAAAGGGATGACAATTAAGTTTATTTACTTTATTGATTATCATCTCATTTAAAGTAGAAAATAACGACATTCACAGGAAAATTATACACAAATATTACAACAAAACTTTATTTGGTACAAAACTATATAGGTTAAAAAATATCGTTGTTCGTATTCATAATATTTATCTGGTACTGTAATCTATACGACGGCAGCTATTTACAGACACTTAGTAACGAATTTACAAACTAAACACACTAAACTACTTTGCAACAATAAGTGGCTCACCAGCTACTATAGAACTTTCAATACCGCAATGATCTTCACCGCGTAGAATTTTGAAGAATCCATTGTCACCCCAATCGCTGTTCCAAGAGTTCGCAATGAGCCAGTACTTATTATCATTCTCCACTCCCCAGCCTAAGATCTTAACCGCGTGACCACCGAGAGCGTCGCCAATAGTGTGTTTATAAACACCGGTCTTGTAATTCAGTAAGTCCGAGTACACTGTAAACGCACCTTCTACTGGCCCATTCTTGAACAACTCAGCCCTGATGTGGTCCTCCTTACTTGACACTGAGAACACGTGTTTACCGTAGCGCTTATCCTTGTGGTAGTCAACATTGTAGTTTGACTCGCACGTCTTCTGACATTTCGGGGTTTTAGAGTCACCGTTGCATGGCAGCCTGTTGCCGGGCACGTGATGTTCGCAAGGGGGGATTTCGTACGGTCTGCAACCCTGGGTTGAGTTGTAGCTGCCACCTGACACGAGACCGATGTGCTTCCAGTACTCCCAAGCTAACGTTGGCATACCTCCGTTGCATCCGAGACCACAGACTGGACAACAGCTCAAAAGATCCTCAGCGGAGAAATGAAAATGTTGTGTTCCATTTGAGTATGTACAGTACCGGTCGGTCATCGCCTCCACAGCGCCGAACGCCCAGCAGCTACCGCATGAACCTTGATCCCTGACTTCGTTCAGTGTGGGGCAGTTCGGCCATTTGTCTCTGGGATCGAAGTTTTCCGGAAGACTGGCAATCAGTTCGTCGTCATGTTCAACCTTCGGAAGTTTCGCCAAGTGGTCATCTTGCAGGACACCCGCTAATTTCTTGATGTGTGCGGACGGCGTGTTCAGCGGGAAGTTTCTACCGGCTTTCCAAGTGTTTTGTTTTGAATTGATGAGATTGATGAACTCGTCAGTGAGCGGATTCTGTATAGCATCGGCGGTGATCGCGAGTGCGCACACGAGCGCAACGAACGTTGCACACGAAGAAGCGGCCATTATTCACTTCTTTATTTTCTTTTTCACAGCCGAGCGGTTAATGGATGTGTATTCGGAGCGAATGTGGCGCGACGACTGAGCGGCGGCGGCCGCGGCGGGTATAGTCGACCCGCGCTCGCACGCCGTGTAATTGCATCGGAGCGCATGACACGGTCAACGGGGGCGAGACAGCGCTTGCCGGCCGTGTCGAAGGTTAACGATACATGTACACCTACCGATAACAGAGACAAACAAATGTTATGGTCGAACGCCTCACGACCATTGGTAAACATTTGTATTGTATCGGTCGGAAGTAATTAATTGGGGATCGGAGCGAGCGAGTGTTTGCTCCTGTGTCAGGTTTATCAGGATGGTACCGAGACCCTTGACATGGGTCTTACTTGTGTTGATGGTTAATATTGTTATTTTAGTACGATAAAGATTTAATTATTAAGAACATTATACTTTTTGTCATTAGGTATTGCGCAAATCTGCGAAATACAACATTCGTATATGGCTTGTTCGTGTTCTGAAAATGTTCTCTGAAATGAATAGCAAAACAATGCAGGAAATAACTTGTTGATTAACAAGTCAAAATTCAGACGGACTTTCCTTATTATTCCAAATATTCCTGTAATAAAAAAAAATATATCTTCAGTTTTTTTATTCAACTTCCTACAATAATAATACAATGGCGGAAAATATGTAGCACGCTAACATTACCTACTTTAAATTAATTGTTTAATAGAACACACGTTGGAATATGAATCACCGGCGAGTTCGAACAGTAAGTATTGTTTGTTGAATAGTATTGAGGTGACTATTAAATTCTAACTAACATTATAAATCCGAAAGTCAGTTTGTTTGTTTATTTGTTTGATACGTTTAGCTGAACGGATTTGGATGAAATTTGGCACATGGGTAGCCCATGACCTGGATTAGGACGTAAGATACTTTTATCCCGATATTCCCACGGGATCGAGACTTATGGGGTGAAAGCGCAGGGCGCAGCTACTCAGAAATATAAGTATTCTATTGCGAGCGATCTTCAGTACCTACCTAATTGTGTTTCCACTGAGAGGACGTAGTAGGTATGTGGATGGCTATACTTAAGAGTAAGGGAAGACCAACGAAACGATGTACGGACTGTGTGAAAGATGATAAGACTAGAAAAGCGGTTACTACCGAGATGACGACTAAGGGATCGTCCATCAATCACGTGAGGCTCCCAAGGGAAAGGGGTTTAGAAAAAATCACGTAATATCACAACGGGGGATGGGTGTAGTGAGATACCACGTGTATTTATTTTTTTTATTGAACGCACGATTTGTAAACTGAAAAGCGGTGCATGGCCCTGACGCGCCATTGCCAGGCTACGATTTCCCGCTCGCCACCGCGACAACCGCTCGGCACTGCTTGCCAGTCGCCAGTAGGTATTATTACCTGTATTTAAAGATAAAATATTCTGAACATTTTTAAGATAGTTTGTTTCGAGAAGATACTCGTGATTTTGGGTACACGTTGGTTGGGGAGGGGGTTAGTCTAAAACTCGATGACAAGAGGGCTGTGTCCCAGCAGTGGGAACATTATAGGCTGATTATGCATTACGCAAGGGCAAGATAATGATGACTCTCAGCAGAGGACGTCACGACATTCCATTATAGGCCTCAACATTATCAATAAAATCAGTGGTAATGTCCGCTTAATTAATGACTGCGGGTCGAAGCCACAATTCGCAAGAGAATTGCTTTATATTATTTTCAGGCAGCTGGAGGTTATTTAATTATTTATTGGATCTCCAGCAGCAGCTACACAATTACATGCAAGTTTACAAGAACAAGGACTAATACCAGTGTGCGTTTCCAATTACAGGAGACCACATCATATTTCAGACATTCTTCTATGGAGGTATGAGGACCAGGGTGTAAAGATCACTCATCTTCCATAAAAAAAGGGAGGATCCTCCGACCACGACCGACGACGGGTGTCGTATCTGGTGAGCAACTGCCCGACGACGATTAATGTCGGGATGTTGTTAATATGCTAGTGTGTTTCGTAGTTCGCATGTGGCGATGTAGATGCCGCCACAATTCCCTTAAAGTCCCATCTTCATGATCCTAACTAATATTATAAATGCGAAAGTGAGTTTGTTTGTTTGTTACGCTTTCACGCTAAAACGGCTGAATGGATTTGGATGGAATTTGGCACGTGGGTAGACCATGACCTGGATTAGGACATAGAATGCTTTTTATTCCGATATTCCTACGGGATTGAGACTTATGCGGGTGAAACCACGGGGCGTAGTTAGTTAATTATAATTCCTTAAAATCCTTATTAGCATTTTATAACATGCACGGTTGAAGATGGCATTAAAGAAATTCTGTTAAATGAGGGTTTCTTTTACGCACTTGGTCCAACTTAGAAAGTACCTACTTAGGTCGGTTTTACTATAATTCAGAAGAAAATACAGAAAGTGGGTGTCGTTCATCAAAATAGATCTAGAAATACTCACTAAGCTGCTTTAACACCTATAGTACTCGTATATTCCTGTCTTTTTTCAGTATCAGTTTTCGATGAAAAGGGGCTTTAAACTCCGAGCAGGGCCTTAAATATTCCATTTGAGGGTTCCGATAATGTAGTTCGGTAGGATCACAACCTTTTAACCGCATCTGTGGTCTAGTGGTAAGACCACCTGTCTCAGACCCAGAGATCCCGGGTTAGATTCCCAGCGGGGGAAACATTTTCTGCTCGTTTTGGTTGGTGGTATGGCTTGTTCTAAGTCCGCCTGGCTATCTAACTAAGTCTTATCTAAGTATGTCGCCATAACAACAATGTTAACAACATTTCTTGTGTTTCAGCAGTTCGATGTAAGATAGCCAGTTCCTCTGTGGCTGAGAATTCCGGATGAAGCTCGCTTCTACGAGTACCTTCGGCCTTATCATCACTTACCATCACGTGAGATAATAATAATAAATGATAATAATATTTTTTATTGGAACTAAAAACAGGTTTACAATTTTTTGTGTTCGTTAACAGCTACGATAGTTTTATACAAACAGTGTTGCAGCCATTAGCGCCCACCTCCGAGAGAGGAGACGTCGGCGTTCCAACATTTATAATTTTAGGCAGTAAAATAAAATAAAAAACAGTTATAAAATAATCTAAAGAAAAAGTAAGTAAATACATAAAATTTAACTACAATATTAATAATTACATTTCATTCGTATTCCTTATTCCTATTACATTTATCATGAAAAAAATAAAATAAAATAATGAAATTATGATTAATTATTGAATTGAATTAGGAATGAATTAGGATAAAGATAAGTTGGACTAGTTCTCTAATGTGATATGTATATATGTCTGTATGTATGTATGTATGTGTGTATGTATGTATGTATGTATGTATGTATGTATGTATGTATGTATGTATGTATGTATGTATGTATGTGTGTGTGTGTGTGTGTGTGTGTGCAGGGTGTATGTGTATGTGTGTGTATGTGCCTTGATTGAATACTAATGAAAGGAATATTAATACCAGAACAAGTTTAAATCACCAGATTTTCCAACTCCTCGTACGTCAGGCTTTGGAGCCATTTGTCCGTGAGAGCTCTGCACTCCCTTAAGGTAAGTGGATAAATATTTAGTATCTTGTTTACTCTGTTGTACAAAACAGGGCCAAAGAAGTGATATTGACGTTTGACCAAAACTACAATGGCGGGCTCAGTCTGGCACACTCTATCAGCCCTTCGTTTTTTTGAATTATGGTTAGGGTCAAAATTAAGTTCCGAGTGCTTGCGTAATATAGTGCTTAGGAAAAATGCGTGCCTCACTGTAGGCACTTTGCAGAGAGCATAGAGTTCGGTGGTTGGGAAACGAATAGGTTTGTGTGCCATAACCTTAAGAACTGCCCTCTGTGCCCGTTCCAGTCTAAGCAGTAAACACTTACCAGAGCCACCCCAAGCCGCAATACAGTAGGTTATGATAGAGTGCGCCAAGGCAAAGTAAACCATCTTTAAAGTTTGAAAGTCGGCAGAAGATCTCAAATTTTTAAATACAAATATTAGTTTCCTTACCCGTGACACCAATGACCCGATCTGTTCTTTCCACGACATAGTACTGTCGATTATAACACCAAGATATTTTATGTTGTTAGTTCGCATAATCATGTTTCAGCAACAGGAAGTATTAGTTAACGCACAGCAATTGTGTGCAGTTAGGCTATAGGGTGAAGACGGTTGGGAAGCTGCTCTCGGCGCAAACGTGATAAATTTCGTTTTCTCCAGGTTCAAAGTGAGGAGATTGCTAGTTAGCCATTTCATAACAACTTGTAGGGCGGATTCAGCATAGGAGCGAGTTTCAAGCCAATCGTTGCCATGAACAAGTATAACAGTGTCATCAGCGTACATTATCATTTTAGAATTTCTTAAACATAAGTTACAGAGGTCATTTATATAAACTAAAAAAAGGGTAGGACCAAGAACACTACCCTGTGGGACTCCATAACTAAGGACCTCTTCATTACTGGTAAAGTTACCAATTCTAACGGCCTGAGAACGGCCAGTCAAGTAACTCTTGAAAATATCAAGACACAAGCCTCTGATGCCAATCTGTTGCAGTTTAGTGAGCAGGAGGGGGACAGAGACAGTGTCAAAAGCCTTAGAAAGATCAAGAAAGATTGCAATTGTTTTTAGTCTTTCTTTTATTTTCTTTGCAATAGTACTAGTTAGTTCCAAAACAGCGTCTTCTGTATTTTTTCCTGATCTAAAACCATATTGATTCGCGGCGAGAATGTTTTGGGAATTGAGGTAGTTTACAAGTCTATTGTTAAGTACTTTTTCAAGGACCTTTGACAGCGTAGTCAAAACGGATATAGGTCTATAGTTATTAACACTGCCTCTGTCTCCGCTCTTGTGTATAGGGTGTACGACAGCCTTTTTAAAAACAGTGGGGAAGACCCCTGTCAGGAGAGCAAGGTTAAAAACATGGGACATTATTGGGACAAGGATATGACTAGCAGCCCTAAGAAGGACAACAGATATGCCATCCCAACCAACAGCGCTATCTACTTTAAGACCAAAAACAATTCGCTCTAATTCTTCAAAGTCAGTAGTGAAGATGGCCATTGAGCCTGGATTGGCACTCGCACTAGGTTTAGGAACTGTTTGAGGGTTACCTAATACAGGCGTAATTTTAGATGCAAGAGTATTCCCGACATTTGCGAAAAAATGGTTTACTACATTAAGTGACTGGTTGGGGTCAGCTCCTAACGACAAAAGTTCACTAGCCGATGAATTATTATTTTTAAGGTTAGAAATAGATTTAATTAGTTTCCAGGTTGCCTTTGGATTCTTGCGATGCCTCTGAAATTTAGTGAATTCGTATTGGCGTTTCAATCTTTTCAATAGGTTATTACAGAATTTTTTATAGCGCTTATAAGTTATTTTAAGAACATCGTTGTCAGGATCTCTTTTTGTCTTTCGGTACATTTTATCCCGGTTGCGGATGCACCTCAATAGCCCAGGCGTAATCCAGGGTTTAATAATTCGGTTTTTACTAGGGACAACAGCAGTGCAAGTATTATTATTAACCGCCGAGGAGATTAAGGACACTAACTTGGTAGCAGCATTGTTTGCGTCGTTGCTGTCAAGAACACATGAAAAGTCGGTTCTTTCAAGTTCGAGCACGCAAGCACCTACATCAACGCGACGCGTAGTTATAACTTTTTTAGGGAGATTGATTTTAAGTTCACTAAACACTATTAGTGGAGCATGGTCTGTAACAAAAGAGTCGACAACCAAAGTAATGGCAGGTTTGTTGGTCTTAATTATCGCGTGAAGCAGCTGTTTTGATGAAGGCTAAGAGCTTCACCGTTGTGGATAAAACAAAAACCGGACAAGTGCGAGTCGGACTCGCCCACCGGGGGTTCCGTATAATTTTGTAGGTAAATATTATAAATAATATGAATATTATAATTTCAGGAATCGAGTCGCGCAGCTTTTCCGAGCTTTTCCCGAAATTCAGTTTCCAAAACCTATAATTACTTATAGTATTGTTATACTAACAGTTCATACCTAAATTCGTTAGGAAACCTAATCAAAGTTGTTTTTTACTTAAATATCAAATTTAATCCAGATTTGTATTGGTGAGTGAAAAAGAATGAAACTTTAAATAAAGACTATTTTTTATTATTATTATTATTATTTATTATTATTTAACAGTTTATGTACACACATATAAACAGACAAGAAGAAAGGAACAGAAAAATACGTACAAAGGTGATGCTTATTTCTAATGAAATCTCTTCCAGCATACCTGCAATAGGACAGTAGACATAGAGATGTAGACAACGTGTGTAAGGTAAAAGAGAAAACAAAATACATAAAAACAAAATAAAACTATTCACTAATTTAATTATACACTATGAGAATATACTTACATAAATACATACTTCTAAAATAAATATCACTAAAATACTTATATACTTATAATTAATAGTATAAAATAATAAATACATAATATGCAACTATGGCAAAGTGGAAAGATAGTGTTCTTTCACTCTTCTTTTAAAAACAGCAACAGTTTGGCAGTCCCTAATGTCAGGCGGAAGTGAATTCCACAGCCGAACTGCGTGCACAGTGAACGAGTAGGAGTAGAAGTCGGTAGAGTGGGGAGGGGATTTAAGGAGATTTCTAAGATGCGACCTGCAAGGTGCATCAGAAGGACGGGCGAAGGAAAAACGTTCCCGCAGATAGGATGGCGTACTAGGATAATGAAGGATGTTAAATAGCAGACACAATATCCAAGAGTTCCTGCGAAGACGAATGGGGAGCCACTTGAGAATCTTGCGAAAGTTAGAAACATGATCATACTTTTTAAGATTAAAAACAAAACGAATGCAGATATTTTGCAAACGCTCAAGTTTATTTAAAAGCTCCTCGGTGGCATCCAAATAACAGGTATCAGCGTAGTCTATTACAAATGTATAGTTTTCAGATTTTTCCCTGCACTTGTAGTATAAGACGCTATTACTTGCTAAATTTAATAGTTTCAGGTCAACGGAAAGTACCTTATAAATTTTGATTCCCTTGAGAGTGTTGAAATTTTTTGGTTGTCGAAATAAACGATTTTTGCGGCATAAACGGCTGTATCTTTTTTTCACGTTAACTTAGAAGTTTTATTTTTTCACTGCTTCAAGGAACTGTAGATTTGAGTATATGGTTTTAATTTCAACTCGATACCTGCACGCGTTCCTGAGATAAAGGGTCTTGACAGACAGACAACTAAGTGACCCTATAAGGGTTCCATTTTATCTTTTGAGGTACGGAACCCTAAAAACAATGGTTTGTCTATAAAACTAACGAGTATATCTACGGAATTGACCTATGTACTGTAATTTATCTGCGTTGAAAAGTTTAAATTGCTAAGTCTACGTATTAATCGATAATGTCGACGATTACCTGCAGATAAGGTATCTGGAAGACCGTTCTTCTTCGTCCTTTGATAGCGGTTGCCCATTCTCTTTATGGCTTTCCGGAGATAATGCAAAGATTTTAGTGTTTTGCGGTGACAACCCCGAATTGTTTCTTTTATATAATGATAATTTTATTTTATTATAAAAAGTAATCTTCCGTTTTATAGCTCGCAGATAAGCTGCTAGAAATTCAGGGCAAGATTCTATTATTTAAAGTTTATATCTTCATTAAGATGGATCCGCAGTGGCAGCCTTAGAACTTTTCCATAAAAGATTTGTTCTGATGGAACAAATCTAAGAGAGATGTACCTATTAATGATTCTAATGATTCTAATGGGGTATTTTACTATTATACGAGAAAAAATCTATAAATACATATATTATTGAGATAGTTTAGGCAAAAAGGAGTCGGAAAATATTAGTTTTAGTTCATAAAATAACAAAATAAATTTTAAAATTCAATTCAACGTTTTCAGTTTTAACACCATGAAATAGTAGCCGCCATGTTATTACGTCATACGGCTATGTTAACAAAAACGTGTCAATTATCATACAAAGATCAGCGCATTTGTTTTCATAGCCCAGTGACGTCATGACCACAGAGCAACATGGCGTCCACTGCATCCAGCGTTTTCGTCAACTTACGCGCGAAATTTGAAAATGTAAAATTTTAATCGCATTTTTATGGCACTTATTGATTGAATAAAAATTTTGTGATTTTTTTTGGGGCATATGAGCACTATAGAATTTAATTAAGACACTTTCAAAAATGGGTGTAAGACCCTATTCTGTAAATACATCTTTGTTATGGTCGGGAATCATATATTGATCAAGAAATAACCCGACACTGACCTGCACATTGCAAAAAACAACAAAACTTTCGTGGATTACCACTGCGGATCCATTAAAAATACCGTTGTTATTTTATTTATTTCGATATACTTTTGGTTGCGACGTTGATGTCGTGTAATACCTAACATAGTTGTATATTATTTATTTGAGTAATGTCTTTTGAATTGAAACATTCTTACAAAAACGTTAAATAAGTAGGTAGACGGACGTTGCTTGAAAGCTCATGCAGACGGGCGATAATGCGGGCGCGCCAACACATTGCTGCCTGTCGCGCTAGTCTGCACGATCCTTGATGCAATGAATTTTACTCCATACCTACGAGTCTTCGTCATATTAAATTTGAATCTTCAAACGAAAAACTTCGCGTAGTACAGCTGGCCTGGCCTAGGTCACATAGGAAAACGGTTTAGCAGAGCTCATATTTCACTCTCTATATGGTAATACAATTTGAGAGCGCGTTCGCAGTTTCAATTCAATTTTTCGCAGAATTTTCTTGCATCTTGCATTTTTGATAGCCCAAGAGTGTTTTACATTTTAGTGAACATTCACTCATTTCGTTGTATTAATGATGGCAGTTTCTTCATTAGCTGGTCCTTGTTATCTTCTTAATAAAAAAAATGAAATGGATAGCTCTTAGATCACTATCCACGTGATTATGTTTTCTTCCCGTCATCCTGAGAAATAATGAAAACGGCGGTGGTGGCAGTAAGTTCATCCTTCAAACTGGAGCATTACCACTGCTCTCAAAACGATGAAGGAAAACATCGTGAGGAAACCGACATGTCCTAGAACCAAAAGTTCGAAGACATGTGACGTCCACCAACCTGCACTGGGCCCGCGTGGTGGATTATGGCCCACTCTCTCTCACAGAAAGAGGAGGCTTGTTTCGGGAGGCAGTGGGAACATTATAGCTGATTATGCTGCTAAACTATAGCAAAGCAATGCTGCTTGTTGGAAAGAAAGAAATTAGCTTATTGGCATATCAACGTAAATAAAACAAAAAACACTAAGCTAGTGCTTTTTTTATGTTATTATGTTGAGCCGCTCTTTTAGCATAAGCATTGTTTTCTTTCTGAGTGAATCATAGGTCTATCTGTTTCTTTCTTATGAAATACGATGATTTGCTGCTTATTATATTATGCTAAAAACCTTTGTCACGTGGTAGTCCACCTGATGATGATCTTTTGCTTAAGGCGCCGACAATCGGCAAATAATCTAAGTAGGCTTGTCTTAAACAATATATTAATAATAATAACAATCATTTCATTCAAGTAACAAGACTCATAGCGTTAGTAACAAAATACTCACAAGCTACGCTAGCAAATAATATGTGACATTAGTGCTGCAAGGTGACAGGCCCAGCCGATACTGTTGCAGCAGTGGTTCACAAACGCACAATCTAGCCTGCTTGCTACCATAGCAGGATGCTGTTGGTGCTGCCCCGCACCCTACTAACCAGGGATGTGAACCGCTTCAGCATTACAGTGTAGAAGCAGTCAAAACTAATATTGCTAAATCGATATAGTTTGTTGTTGCGGAAACAATAAATGTTTGATTTTTTTGCAAAACACGTTTTGCAAAAAAATCTATGTACCTACTTACAAATTAACGGTAAACTAACCTTTTACTTTGAGTTTCAATCCAAAATACTTATCTGTATTAAATATCAATGCTCGTTGGTGTTTAATTAATAGCAAGACTGAATGCAGAACTTGGTTGTTTTTTTATTTTTGAGTACCTACTCAGCTCATTTTTGAGTAAATAAATAATTGCTTCATATTTTGCAATAAATTACAAGCATTGTGTCATCGTGCTTCTCTTACTTTTCTATGCAGTCCGACAGTGACCGCGCTTTACCTGTTGTCGAGCTGATGTTAAGGCACCGATATATAACATCATATACTTGTGTGACTTTTAAATTTGTTTTATGCGCCTTCATATAATGCAAGTAAGTTATGCAAAAATGCATGTAAACTAGAAAGCATACACATCAATTCTATATGTGAATATTTAAGTATTGTAGTAAAATACTTTATGAAATAAATTCAGGAAGTAATGTCTAACCAAAGCATAAAAACGATATTACTTTCAAACTACTTAAGATATTTTTATATTATTTTTTTGTATGAACAGTCTATTTTATTATCTATAATTCTATTTGTGTTTTTAACTACTTACATTACTAAAAATAAATATTTCCTATGAAACCAAACGGCGCGCGGCGCGGCGTTAGCCAAAGGTCCCGTCAACGGCGATTTCTTGACCCTTAATAGAAAGGAACTGTGGTGGTATTTTCCAGGGCCCTTTGGGAGATCACGAAGAGTTCTGCTTCTACTAAAATACTTTTGTACAGTAAAATATTTTCAATCAACTTTAGACTGGCGGTCGTTATCGTCTGGTTTTATATAATTATTAGTTACCAGTATTTTCGAAGTGCCAATAATTACTATTCAATCCAACACAGGCGTTGACGTTTCAAGTCTACTACACAAATAGTGTACGAGTCGTTGCTTAAAATTTTAATCAATTGTTAACGTTAATTAAAAAGTACTTATTTTATAATTTTTAAAAAATTAGACGATTGAAAACCTTCCATTTCCGTTGTGCTAAGTAATACTGATCAAAAAAGTTAATGATTAAATTGACTTCTCTGAGTGTGGCAGTTAGTGCTACAAACCGAAAAAACTTGATGGTGTATTTAATTTAATAATAAGTCGCGGGACTGGGAATTCAAATATGTCGCAGGAAAACAAGACTGTCTGATAGCTACGAGTAAATCCTCGCTGTTGTCATCTTTGTTTAATAAGCATAAAATATTGTAAGCAAAATCTATTGCGAAATAGTGTTAAAAAAACTTCATGTACATAGGTGGACTAAAAGCCATAAGGCATTCTCTGTTGTTCAACCTTTTTTATATACTGTTATATAGTTACCTACAGGTTTAAAATATTAGACAAATAACAACATATCTACATATGAACATACGGCTTTTATTACCATGCCGAGCATTGCCTTGTTGTCAAATATTCAAATAATGAAAAGTGCAGCTATGTCAACAATTCACACTTCTTTTTATTATCATTTCAGTGTTAATGTTATGTCTTTCTTTTATAGGAATATCAACGGAATTCTTTGCCTTCGGAAATATGTAAGCAGCAATAGGTAAGGATATTCAAACTATTAGCGGTCCTCCGGCGACTATGGAACCTTCAATACCACAATGATTCAGTCCACGAAGAATCTTGAAGAATCCTTTATCACCCCACTTTTGGTTCCAAGAGTTTGCAACAAGCCAGTGCTTGTGACCATTCTCCTCTCCCCAGCCTAAAATCTTAACTGCATGGTGACCGAGAATGTAACCATCTGTATGTTTGTAAACCCCATATTTGTAATTCATAAAATCTGTATACACCGCCATTACACCCTCTACGGGGCCGTTCTTGAATAGCTCAGCTTTTATCTGTTCCTCATTGCCATCTATTGAATAGACGTTCTTACCGTGACGTTTATCTTTTTGATAATCTTTGTTGTAGCTCGAATCGCAGGATGTGATGCAATCGGATATATCAACGATTTGTCCTATAGGCGAAAAGTCACCGGTGACATCATTTCCACCCGGTGGTATCTTATAAGGTCTGCAGCCCTGGTTTGAGTTGTAGTTGCCTCCTGATACAAGACCAACGCGCTTCCAGTATTCCCAAGCAGCTGCGTGCATACCTCTGATGCATCCTAGTCCACAAGTCTCACAACAGCTTATAAGATCTTCGGCGGAAAAATGGAACTGTTTTGTCCCGTTTGAGTATATACAGTATCGATCGGTCATCGCTTCCACAGCACCAAACGCCCAGCAACTGGCGCAAGAGCCTTGGTCTCTGATTTCATTTAAAGAAGGACAGTTAGGCCACTTTTCCCTCGGATCAAAGTTTTTAGGAAGAACCGCAAAAAGTTCGGCATCATGTTCCAATTTCTGCAGTTTCGCTAAGTCGTCGTCATTCAAGGTTCCCATTAGTTTCTTGATAAATTTCATAGTTGTGTGCAACGGGAAGTTTCTTCCGGCCGTCCAAGAGCTTTGTTTTGAATTAATTTGATTGATGAACTCGTCGGAGAGTGGATTCTGTAAAGCAGTGGTGCCGTGTGTCAGTGCAAACACTAGTACAACAAAAGTTAAAAGTACATACAATGAGGCCATTGTTATTTGCTTGATGATCCCTTCCGCCGATCAGTTTAACTTTGTAAAATTGAAGATTGGTTTTAGGTTTGACACTAAATTGAGTTTAAACAAAACGTCTAACGATAATGTTTTTTATAGTTATCGCGACTAATTGGTTCTATTATTGTTATCACAAAATTCTGCTATTATTGAATCCGGTGATTCGGTCAACGTTGCTTTACTTCTTAAATTTTTATCCAAAATAGCTTAATTCAATAATGAAACCAACACTGCACTTCTTCAGAGACGTATCTATAAATTAACTGCTTGAAGGTAGTAAACTAACGTCTTCACCGTGGCGTGAGTAAGGTGAAGTGTCGTTGCGTATGGCGAGGCCAGCGCAGCGTTGCCGTACGTCATTCGTCGAGTCCTTCGTCCCGCGCTCCTCGCCTCTGCAGCTCTGCACCTCAACTGATTATCTGTACCTATTACGTAAAATCACAACTCTATTACCTGAAAGGTTCCACTCACATTTCGCTAGGTTGCAGAAAAGTGCGCCCTTTTTCAGATACTTTCTGGTTTCTTCATTGCTGTGCGAAAGACGGACAAACCGACAAACATACTTTCGCATTTAATGATTAATTAGTGTCAGGATTTGTTCAACAAGAATTGTTTAAATATTTGCCACTTCGTGCGATAAAACAAATTGTAAGAAATTGTGATAAAAACTTCATAAAATTAAGTAGGTACGACTGTTAGGTTGAAAGTTTTTGTGCAAACATGGCCGTATCTTGTACGACTGTTGTACTGCTGTGCGTACTGGCGGCTGTAATCAGAGAAAATCTGAACCCGCCGTCCGATGAATTCATTAATTTAATTAATTCCAAACAAAACTCTTGGAAAGCCGTCAGAAATTTCCCAGTACATACACCGTTTTCATACATTAAGAAACTAATGGGTACTTTGGAAGACGAAAACTTTGGGAAATTACCAAAGGTGACGCCGAGCTGATTGCGAATCTTCCGGAGAATTTCAACCCGAGGGAGAAGTGGCCATTCTGTTCTTCTTTAAACGAAATTAAAGACCAAGGTTCGTGTAGTAGTTGTTGGGCGGTTGCCGCTGCAGAAGCGATGACCGACCGGTACTGCATATACTCCAATGGAAAACAGAATATCTACTTCTCTGCTCATGATCTTTTGAGCTGTTGTCCGAAGGGTTCCCTCTATCTGG
This sequence comes from Atethmia centrago, assembly GCA_905333075.3. Lineage (NCBI taxonomy): Eukaryota > Metazoa > Arthropoda > Insecta > Lepidoptera > Noctuidae > Atethmia > Atethmia centrago. Next base: position 19,573,008 of record HG995373.1, on the reverse strand, counting down.
CAGAATCTTGATGCTCCGAAATTTATTTGGCATAACACACTTTGCATAATTTTCTTTAAACGAGTATTATTAAGGCATAAAAAATATTTAATATAATTATTGTTTGGCCGAATGTTTATATGTCCGAATTTACAATGGCATACCTTTAAGATGGCAGAATTTTATTTGGCATTATTACCTTTGGCAAAGTTAAAATTCCGCATAATTTCATTTAGCATAACTTTTATTTAAAGCGACGATTATTTGGTACAATTTCACTTGGCATATTATGAAAAGTAGTTAATATGTTAGTGACAGAAAATAATCGCTGCAAAACCGACTCCATGTAGTCTTGTCTGCCCTACCCCTAGAGTGTAATTTAACCCTGCGTGCTGAGGAGCAGGAGGTGAGCGCTAAAACCATCTGCAACGATAAGCTTGCGTGGGACCGCCGGAGCCCCGCAGCGCCGGAGCCGCGACAGAAACTATGCTTGCTGCATGTTGCATGCTCGCTTGCATGCTGCATGCTTGCTTGCATGCTGCATGCTTGCTTGCATGCATGGTGTATGCTTGTTTCAAAATATATCCCCTTACCGTTTAACGGACGTTTTGATTTAATGACTGTCGATATGAAATGTATACCAAAACACGATTCTGACTATGAACTTTCTGTGGTGTGATGGCTTTACTTTTTAATTATAATGGATATAAAATGTATGCATTAAGATGATCCTGACATACAAACTTATGAGTTTTGAATGTATGATAAATGAGTGTCTGCCAAACGATTTTCTGTGATATTATGTTATTCTGTCCGCTGTTTAGCAAAATAATATTATGACAAAAAAAGTTCTGCCATAAAGGGTAAACCCTTCTCCGAATTGTGGTAACGGTTGCCACGGAGGCTCACCGTCGCGTGCTTGGGAGTACTGGAAGGACATCGGTATTGTATCAGGAGGGAACTACAACTCAAGCCAAGGATGCAGACCGTACTGGTTGCCACCGTGTGAGCATAATGTGCCTGGTGACCTTTTGCCCTGTGACGATAAAGTTAACACACCAGAATGCGTCAAGTCTTGTGTGTCCAGCTACAACACCGAGTATGCTAAAGACAAACGCCGCAGCGAGCACGTGTATTGAGTATCTTCAGATGAAAAACAGATTAAAGCTGAACTGTTTAAGAACGGACCCGTGGAGTCTACTATAGCGGTGTATGCAGACTTTATTAATAACAAACACGGTGTTTACAAACATTCAGAGGGACCAAGGTCTGGCATTCACTCAGTAAAGATTTTAGATGATCAGAAGTACTGGCTTTGCCCGAATTCTTGGAACTCAGATTGGGGTGATAAGGGATTCTTCAAAATGCTGCGAGGGGAAGACCAGTACAGTATAGAAAGTAGCATTGTAGCCGGTTAACCCCTGATCTAAATATATACGGCTTGGTTAGGTTATAACTTATTACTTTTATGTTATTGTATGAGCTGTGTTACAATTTTGGTACACAATAAAGTATAGTCTATCTATAACTATCTATTTCTCACCGTCCTTTAGTCACATGTTTCGTATTATTCAGTACATGACTTCTTTTACACCGATCCTGGTTCCCCGCTATTAATCTCGGTAAAAACCATACGATGATTTGCGCTGTCTTGCGTCTTTACTCTTTAAAAGCTTTCATTTATTAGCCTCGGTTGTAAGTACTTGTTAGTATTTTACGACGTTTTCCTGAAAGCTAATTTTGGAAAACTTCTGTAGCCTATCCAGCTGCAACTCAGTATAGTACTCGTTCCATTCCAATGACAGCATATTTATTTGGTTGTAATGACCTTATGATGTGGTTAAAATAGTCTTGTTACGAGGGAACGCCATTGTTGACCTTGGTGATGCTTTATTTTTATATCGCTACTGGATCGATTATGGAAACAGATCTCCATTTCAGCTGCATCGAGATTTCCTCTTCTTCTTACGCAATGACTATATGGTTTAATTGTCTTTGTTCTTATGTAAACTTCATTTTTCTTGCTCATATTAACATAAAGCATATTCGCTTTTAGCGATAAGGCCGCCCATTGTGTCACCCTATGTAAAATTTTTACATTTATATCTGTATTTTTTATGGTGTACATAATAAAGAGTATTCTATTCTACCATTAATTAGAATGAGATCATTTTGTTTACTTGTATTTACCTTTATGTTAATATAGATCTAATCAGAATCAATCAATCTCTTTTTACCCGACTGCCTCAGGAGGGTAATGTTTTTCGAGAGTATGTATGTATGTATGTATATATATATGTATGTATGTATGTATGTATGTATGTATGTATGTATGTATGTATGTATGTATGTATGTATGTATGTATGTATGTATGTATGTATGTATGTATGTATGTATGTATGTATGTCTATTTCTTTGGCATGCTCTGTAGCCTAAACGGCTTGATGTATTTTAACGTATGAGGTGTCCTTAGATTCGTCTTAATTGTGGGAGTGACATAGGCTATATAATATTTATAAATTGCATCCGTAAATACAATAAAAAGGAGGGGAAGTTTTTTTTTTAAATTAATTGCAACAATATTGGTATCAAATAAAAGCTAGTAATGAGTAATTTTCAAATATATATATTAATAAAACTAAAAAGCTTCAAATTATATAAATTATTTAAAAAACAAAAAACCCGCCTGCAAAAACACATAACTGAAAATGGAAAAACAAGCATTATAATCTATATAATTTTGGTCTTGTAGGCGGGGACAGTCGAATAACCTGAAATATGGTGTAATTTTTTATTGTCCACGCCTGCGATACCAAAATTGTATAGATTATAATGCTTGTTTTTCCATTTTCAGTTATGTGTTTATGCAGTCGGGTTTTTTGTTTTTTAAATAATTTATTTTTTGTATTGACGATCTAATAATAAAGCTGCAGAGTTTATTTGTTTTTTTGTTGGAACGCGCTCATCTCTGGAACTACATAGGTACCAGTTGGATAAAAATAAAATTTGAGTAAAAACCTTTTTAAAAACAAGCTTTTAATGAACTGAAAATTATTAAATAAAACTTACGTAAACATAGAACTTTAATATTTTCTTAAATACTGCTTTAGACTTACGTAAAGTGTCAAAAGGACGTTCACGCCTCAAGTTTTTAAGAAAGTATTAAAGTTGTATGTTTCATCAGCATCATCATCATTTCAGCCGAAAGACGTCCACTGCTGGACATAGGCCTCCTCCAAGCACCGCCACTTCGGCCGGTTTTGTGTTTCCCGCATCCAGTGGATTCGTGCGGCCTTCACAAAGTCATCGGTCCACCTTGTAGGAGGCCTTCCAACGCTACGTCTTCCGGTACGCGGTCTCGCCTCCAGAACCTTTCGGCCCCATCGGCCATCTGTTCTACGAGCAATGTGTCCTGCCCACTGCCACTTAAGTTTGGCAATCCTCGGGCTATGTCGGTAACCTTGGTTCGCCTGCGGATCTCTTAATTTCTGATTCGATCACGTAGGAAACTCCAAGCACAGTCCTCTCCATTGCCCTTTGAGTGACTTTAAGCCTTTTAAAAAGGCCCATTGTAAGCGAGCAATGTGCCCTGCCCACTGTCACTTAAGTTTGGCAATTCTTCGGGGTGTTTTTTTGGGTGGGAAATCATCAAATAACTTCTCCCGCTCTGGGCGGAGCGGGAGGGTGTGTAAATGTGTGAGTGTGTGACTCTTACTGACTAAAACCCACCCGTATTCCTTCCGTTGCCTGTGTTGCCAGGGGCCTCGATAACCCTTTAGTACCTTCCCGCGACCCCGGCAGGCATCGGCCCTAGTCCCCCTACACTTGTGCTGACGACATCTCTTTGAGGCGCGCGTGGAAAACAATGCGCCGTCGACCCGGGCCTAGTCCTTACCGGACGGTGAGCTAACCATTGCTCACCGTCCGCAAGCCCGTGCCTACGGTGGCCGGAAATCCGCCCGGGATTCGCGACGCGTCACCTGCGGCGGCTAGGGGCGAGAGGGAGCGAAATTTGCCTTTCCCTCAACCGTCCCGCCGCCACCTTCGCGAGCATTACTGCTTCGCAGGAGGGGACGGCTGCCCATGCCCTCTCGCTCCGTGCCATGGCCTGAACCAGGCCCGGACGCGAGAGATCTCTGCCACCGATTGCCTCCACGAGAACACGGCGGTGATCTGCCGAAGCCGGGCAGACCTCCACCGTATGCTCCTAACGCCGGGGCGTTTCTCCGCTGCCGCGAGAAATCGCGGCACAGCGGACGGAGCTCCGGCGGGATTTCATGGCGACATGGAGAGTACGGTTGTCGCAACCCAGTGCTGGGCACGCCACAATTGCGGCTATAAGGCTCCTCTTTGAGGAGTGGCTAGAGAGGCGCCACGGCGTCCTCACCTACCGCCTGACGCAGGTCCTCACCGGACACGGCAGCTTCGGGAATTCTTCGCTAGCTTCTGGAGGGCCTTGAGAACGGGTTTTCCACCGGCCCTCAGAAGTTCGGCAGTAATTCCGTCATCACCCGCGCCTTGTTGTTTTTGAGCTGCTTCAGAGCCATCCTAATCTCGTACAAGCTGACGTCCGGGATGTCTTCGGTGTAGTGTCGGGTCAATCTAGGTCTGAGGTCGTTTGCCAGATTCATACCAGGGTTACCTGTTGACGTGTATAACTGTCCATAGAAACTCTCGATCTCTCTCAACCGTTTAAGTTTGGCGGATACGATCCTGCCATCATTGGTCTTCAGATTCACAAGCTGGCTCTGCCCAATAGACAGATCTCTTGGAGCCCTTATTCGGCTCTATCGCGTCCTTAATGTGGTCTGTATTAAAGCGGGGAAGGTCGCTTTTTAAGGACTTAGAGATCCGTCTATTGAGCTGGCGGTACTTGAGCGCATCGACTGAAGACTGCAGGATCATCTCGCGCCTCTCCTCCATGAGCTGTATAGTAGGATCAGAGAGCTTCTTATTTCTATTTGTACGACGGGTCTTGAAGATCTTAGACCCGACCGTTTGAACAGTTTTCACGAACCCATCGTTATGATCGTCCACGGAGCTCCCTAGGCACTCGGAAAAGATTTTTGTTCATGATTTTATTTTACCACTTTGTCGGCGTGATTAATATGTATACCAATGCTAAATTACAGCTTTCTAGTACTAAGAATCTCTGAGTTAAAGCGGGGAGAGACAGGCAGATTTTGAATGTTAATTTAAGTTTTTACATGAAAAAACGGACATTGTAGCGGGCTATCTTGTTGTCGTTTCTAGGCAATTTTAGCTGTCTAATCCTTAGCCATAGGTTGTGGTATTTTGCTACATAAAGCCACATCTTTATGTTATAATAATTATAATTTTACCTTTGTTATAATTCCTGTACAATTTTCTTGTTTCAAACATATGAAATCATGTTATTTCTCTAACTTTCTTACATATGTTTGAACACCACAGCTGGTAAAAATCTAGTATCGTTTAGCAGGAGAAGGGGGGTGGGAGTGGGGGAGGAGGTTGGGGGGTGGTGCACCTTGCCCCCTGGCACCACTCCCATGAAAAGGTAACGCACCGTTCTTGAGAAAAATAAATTATTGTAACCTAACCTCAAAACTCTTAGTCGCTTAAAAAGCCGTAGTATGAGCCCAGCTTCGCGGGGGAGATTGGGGGAGGGGTGCTCCCTGCCCCCTGGCACCACTCCCATGAAAAGGTAACGCACCGTTCTTGAGAAAAATAAATTATTGTAACCTAACCTCAAAACACTTAAAGTCGATTAAAAGGCGTAGTATGAGGCCCGCGAAGCGGGCCTCTAGGGTTTAAAAAAAAATAACCTCGAAGGGGATAGCGGGGTCTGAGTTCGCTCGCTCCGCTCGCTCACTAGACCCCGCCATCCCCTTCGAACCTAACCTGTCCGAGTCGGGGTGCCCCAAGTCCCGAGCTCGCTTCGCTCGCTCGTGCATCCTAAGTTCTCCTAGTAACAGTAGTAACATTGCCTTTTGTACACATGTACGATCAGTGGAAGTACAAACACACATTCACGCAACTCGAGGAGAAACGGAACGATCGAAAACAAATGACAGTGACACATGAATCAAATGGCATACCTACCTGTATTATTGTTTACGTTCCCTGTTATCGAATTTGCCCGACATTTTATACCATGGACTGACTACAAATACTGATACTGGATACTGGATACTGACTACAGATGCTGAGGCAGATTTGGTTGTCAATCGCCCATTTTAAACGTTTCGTTTTTCGCTTCTTATCGGATTTGAGGTTAGAAATTTTTTTTATTAATTTCTCGAAAAATATACATTACCTTTTAATAAGAGTGGTAACGTTATAATCGGGGACCCTAACCCTACCAACTTTAGCCCCTTTTACCCCCCCAACTCCTGCCAAACGATACTAGATCCAACCCCCACAGCTGAAAAGCAACACCACAATGAACTGTTTCTAACACTGAAGACTGTATTTTATATAATTAATTTTCTCTTGTTGTAAAGTAGCATATTTTTATCCATTGACATCTTCAATCATAAATTGTCATCTGTCTAATATTTTCTTTCTCTATGAATCGTACCGGCCTTGATAAAGCTAGTTTCAGACTTACTTCGCTATGTACTCATGTAAACCGTTTTCATTGATCCTGGCAGGCATTCAAACTAATCATTTGAATTATGTTTCACAGAAACTTCTAGAACTTTTGCCAGGATCTATAAAAGCGGTGATAGGACCTGACAAGGGTTCAGTTCAGTTCAGTTCAGTTCGACTCAATCTAATCTCAGTTCGGCGCAGTCAGTTCCGGTTGAGTCCGATTCAGTTCTATAGCTTACTTTATTTCTTGTACTAATAATTGTAACGTGTGAAAAATATAATCTCTAAAGAATCTCATAGTGTGTGTGATTTGTGATTCACCTTACATAGCCGCCCTCTCACTTCCGCCTTTGGGAGATTTCTAAGGCCGAAGGCGTTATAGTCGCGTGGCTTAGGACGCCATAGCCGACCACTACTGTGTGTCTTAGGAGGTCCAGACACTCGTCTCGTGGAGCGTGAGGTGTAGAGTGCCTCCGCAGTCAGCCGTATCGGCGAGATTCGGACTACGCCACCGTCTTACTAGCCCACTCAAGGACGGAGAGCTCTACCATTATTAGGGCATTCTATCAACGTGGCGTTGGACACTTACACCAATTACACATCATACCACCAACCACACCAACAATACCACTAATTTAGGTACCATGGAACAAAACCTATTATTTAACAAGGGACGTTTTATTCCTTGGGACAGAGTTACGACTGACTGCGAAGGCGAGAACCTCATCTTCGTGCTCCGCCTCGTCTGTCAGCCCTGTCCCACTGCTGCCTGCCGATCCAGACCAACTACCTGCCGACCCTGTCCAGCTGCTGCCAGCCAATGCTACATCCTGCCGTCCAAGCGTCCCGTGCACTCAGACCGGAAGCCTAGAATACTTTTAATACTTAGTCTAATCTTTTTAATATTTAGTAGTAAGTACTATTACTTTAGTTTTCTTTTTTTAACGTGACTTACGACTGGCCCTCCGGCCAATCGTAACGTTACAAGGTATCCCAAGAAAACTAGAGTTCTAAAGTTCCTAGATTGATAATTTGCTTCTAGTACTATCAAGAAATTAGCCCATGGTCCGAAATCTGCGCTGTGAAATGTAACTACCACTTGTGGTGACCTGTCGTTGTCGTTGGGTGTTACGGTATTTATATTTTATTTTGTGACGTGATAATGTCTTATGGATGAACGCCGGCTGCACGCACAAAAAAAGCATGACTCATTGTCACGTTCCGCCTGAGCCGAGCGTGCAAGCGAGAGCGCGGAACTAGCGATAGAGAGGCATGATCGGCCTAAGCGTTCGGCTTGTGACGCATCTCTCTCTCTCGTTATCCGAAACCGCCTTCACAGAAAAACATTTTTTTTAAAGTATTCATTGCCTCCACCTTGACATTCTCCGCGTTAGAAATATTTGCGATACCAACAAATATTTGTGCAATAATCCCGCAAAGCGACGTATAAATTGTCGCCTTATTACACATTCTCTCTCATTCAACGTTCATAATTAAAGAACTCCGCAATAATGGTCGCATTACGTTCGATTTTTATTGTTTTGCTGTGCACACTGGCAGCCGTTATCACTGAAAAATTTAACCCACTGTCCGATGAATTTATTGATTTGATAAATTCTAAGCAAAACTCTTGGAAAGCTGGCAGAAACTTCGCAGTACATACACCTTATTCATACATTAAGAATCTAATGGGTGTCTTGCCAGGCGAAGATGCGAAATTATCAAAGCTGAAGAAGAAGCATGACGCCAAGCTGATTGCAAATGTTCCAGATAGTTTCGACCCAAGGGATAAATGGCCGAACTGTCCCTCCCTAAATGAAATAAGAGACCAAGGCTCATGCGGTAGTTGCTGGGCGTTCGGCCCTGTAGAAGCGATGACCGACCGGTATTGTATATACTCGAACGGATCAAAACATTTCCATTTCTCTGCTCAGGAGGTTGTGAGCTGTGGTTCGCTTTATGGTGATGGCTGCCACGGCGATTCGCCAGCGGGTGCTTGGGAGTACTGGACAAAACACGGTATTGTATCAGGAGGGAACTATAACTCGAGTGAAGGCTGTCAGCCGTACGAGATAGCTGCCTGTGACCACCATGTGCCTGGAAAATTGTTACCCTGTGGCGATACAGTTGACACCCCAACATGCGTACAATCCTGTAAGAACGATTATACCGATTATTATGCAGACAAGCGTCGCGGTAAGGAATGGTATGAAGTAGCTACTAATGAAGAAGATATTAAAGCTGAACTGTTCAAGAATGGCCCGGTAGGGGTTGTTTTTACTGTATACGAAGATTTTCTTAATTATAAACAAGGAGTATATAAACACACGTCGGGCTCTAAACTTGGTTTACACGCTGTTAAGATGGTAGGTTGGGGTGTGGAAAATGGAAAGAAGTATTGGCTTATTGCGAATTCTTGGAACTCTGATTGGGGTGATAAGGGTTTCTTCAAAATAATTCGTGGAGAGAACCACTGCGGTATAGAAAACGATGTTTTAGGCGGTGTGCCTCTTATAGAATGATTTCGATAAAGGTCTCTGCTGGTATCTGCTAAAATTAAATCCAATCACAAATGTATTTTTGTTTTTTATTTAGATACCAGCCAAGTGCGACCACGTACAATGAAGGGTTTCGTAGTTGGAATGAATTTATCCCAAAAACCAACTTAACATTGTAATTGAAATACATGTTGTTCCATTCATTCGTACTGCAAATGTAAGTTGCTCGACTATTACTCGTCAACTTGTAAAGCCAACTCAGCTGTGGTAGTTTTCCTTTTAACTTCATTATATATTTGGCCGTGTATTTTTCACATTACTAAAAACAACCATTTAGCTGGCCGGGAGGGGGGACTTGACTAATAAATATTAGCTGTTTTAAAGCTTAATATTACGCAAACGGATCCCTGAATCGACAAATGGTTTACCGATTCAGGGATCCGTTTGCGCTAGCGTAATGTGCTACGCCGACGACACGTTGGTCCTGGCGACACGCGGGGTTGCGACAATCGTCGACAGGATCCGGCAATTGGGACTCGAGGTGGCCCTGCACAAGTCCTAGGACATGTGTTTTCATGGTCCACCGTCGGGGTCCCAAATAACTGTAGGAGGGGTTCACATCGGCGTTGAGTCGATGATGAAGTACCTGGGAAATCGTCCTCGACAGCCGGTGGAACTTCGTGGAGCATTTCTGAGGTTTGGCTTCCAGATCGCCTCCTCCCGGAGGCTCCACGCCACAATTGCGGCTATAAGGCCCCTCTTTGAGGAGTGGTTAGAGAGGCGCCACGGCGTCCTCACCTTCAGTCTGACGCAAGTCCTCACCGGACATGGCAGCCTCGGTAGGTTCCTGTGTCAGATAAGGCGGAAGGAAACGCCCGGGTGTCACCACTGTGTGGATCGCCCGGAGGACACGGTGGAGCGTACGGTGGAGGTCTGCCTGGCTTGGGCAGAGCACCGCCGTGTCCTCTTGAAGGCGATTGGCGGCGGAGATCTCTCGCGTCTGGCCCTGGTCCAGGCTATGGTACGGAGCGAGAGGGCATGGGCAGCCGTCACCGAAGGAAGCGCAAGCGGAAGCGTCAAGGAAGCGGAGACGGACGACGGGCGGGGGAGAGGAAAACTTCACGCCCTCTCGACCCTAGCCGCTGCAGGAGATGCCCTGGGCATCGGGAGTCCCAGGTGGATTTCCGGCCACGGTAGGTGCGGGCTTGCGGACGGTGAGCAATGGGTAGCTCGCCACCCGATAAGGACCAAGCCCGGGTCGACGGCGCGTTGTGTTCCACGCGCCCTTCAATGAGATGTCACTAGGGCCGATGCCTGCCGGGGTTGCGGGAAACTCCGAAAGGGTTACCAAGGCCCCTGGCAGCACAGGCAACTGAAGGAACACGCGTGAGTCTTAGTCAGCAAGAGTCTGACACCCTGAGAAGTTATTTGATAATTACCCACCCAAAATAACGAAAACAATTTATTAGAGACAAAATAAATAGGATAAATCGTCAGTCATATAGATTCTAACAACAAGCAGGTTGTTTAATTCTTAAACGGAGCTCGGAATTGGAATTCCGAGTCTCAGGTCATGTTATACCTAAGTCATGTTATCTCATGTCATGATAAACTTATATCAACTAATAGAGAAGTATGGAAGCAAGAGACATGGACACGACCCCTAATAAATTGGGATAAGAGCTAGGGAATGTTGATGTTATACTTATATCAAGGCAGGCTAATGTCATTTATTTATTTATGTACACACAGAGCACTTAGTAGAGAAAAATACTTTTAGAACCGTTTGTCGTAGGTTTTTAATAGTATTTTGTCCAAACAAAATACCCGTAAAATTTTGAAAAGACGAGCCAAAACGTTAGAATATAGCACTTGCTAACGTTTTGGCTCGTCTTTTCAAAATTTTAAATAACGAGACGAATTTTGAATTTTGAATAACGTTTTTAATAGCGTGATGATAAGCACTTAAAAATTTAAATCGGTAACTAGTTACCGATTTAAATTTTTAAGTGATTATCATCACGCTACACCATAATGGAGTTAAGCTGTCAATCATGACATATTTAGTCAACTTGCAACAAAAGAAATGAATGGTCCGAAGACTGTTCGGTTCCGTACCCAAAGGCTCCGCTGTCCGTCCGTCACAGGTATCTTTTGAACCGTATTAGGTTTGAAATTTTTCTCCGTCCGACATTTGAAATTTGTATAGGGTCTGTACTAACTACGATGGCCGCTAATAAAAAACTTATAAAGTTAAAAATTAAAGGCGGTCACAAGAAATGTATATTTTTCGTCGGCGTTTATAGAAAATATATTTAATATTGTATAGTGATATGGACCCCTCCGTTTGCAAGTCAGACTCGCCCTTGGCAGATTTTTTTCTCATACTATTACGTACATGATAGTTCGCAGAAAATACACAGAAAAACATGCACTTCAGGCTTCTTCTGTAATCTATGTATGGTTATAATATAAAATTAAATGTCTATGGTTAGGTTACTGTTAATGAGGTATCCCGTGTGTTTACAATGTACTGTTATAATAAAATACCACTCGATATTCTTCAACTAAAACAAGCATTAAACGCACACTATTAAGATAAGCATATTATAAGTTGGATGATTATATCACGGATAAAAATTTTTGGCTTGGGGTCCTGCTCCACAACCACTTGGGCTCACTTGTTAAAATTTTAATATTTGGAAGAGTTGTTTCTCTTTCTTTGTTCTGACATTACGATCTTATCTTTTACTTTTATTTAACCAAGTTTTAGTAATACTGCATTCAGGTAATAATGATTTTCTCCCCTTTGACTGAAATATAGTTTTGTATAATGTAGAAGCATTTATTCAATTATGTAAATGTGGGTACCATGGCGCCGATTATGATGTATGTTGACTTGAAAAGGATTGGCAGTTGACAGTATATCATGTTCACTTAAATGTCTCACTGATGGTGGCGCGTGTATTGTATCATTCGGTTCCCCACAAATAGTTGAGCTGGATGGTGCTGATAGATCCACGCGTCACGTGAACGGGCGGGCGCCGTCAGATGAGACTGATCATCTCTTAACTGCCAGAGCTACTTTTTAATCTTATATTCTGAATTGTTTTTAATTTATTTATTTTTACATTGTTCTCATATATAGAAGAAATAAGAATAATGTACCTAGGATTTGTAATATCTTGATTTAAAAGAGTGTCTTTGGAGTTTCTTGCCCGTTCTTCTCCATAGAGATCTACTTTTTGGAATGGGCAACAAGCTTCAACTTTCTGACTAACTGACCGACTCTTTGACAATTCAAAAGTACCTGTAATTGGTTTAATTGAAATAAATACTTTGAGATTGAGTTTAGTTTGACTGTTATAATATTTTACTGATAGTCGTTCGTTAGGAATAATCTGTGAGGATGCATCAGTCAGTGTATCAGTTTTGTGCCATTAAGTAGGTATTATATGCAGGAACTGATAGAGAAGTATACAATATACTATTATAAAAGGTTAAATTTACAATAATACAATACTTATAGTAAAACCAAGCATTAACTTGATTTTCTATATTATGTCTGAGTGAATTAATAAAAAATAAAAATAAATTGTAGGAACAGAAGAGAATTGTTTAAATCAAATTATAAATTTAATTTAATTAAAAATAAATAATAATGATACCTACCTAAGTTAAGTGGCCTCTAACCGAAAGTGTTTAAATAATTTATTTTTAAAAGTGTTAAGACCATCATGATTGATATCGATCTCAGCTTTACGGCATATAGCATAAAGGCTTCTGCAGACTGGGGCGATATCGCGGGCACGACAGGCAGCATGAGATCCTGGGTTCGATTTTTAGGTCAGGCAAAGTGTTATTGGGCTTTTCCATCAGGAATCTCTCAGTCGAGAGTCTGGACTTATGCCCGGTTGAAGGCAATGGGTTCAACCGTTGTTACGTGGGACTTAAACATAACTGGCTAAATGTGATGTACTATTAGGCACACCTCTGCCTTATCCTTTGGGGAATAAGAACGAAGTTCCTTATCGCACGTTATACTCTTCACACTTGGAACTTCGTTCCAACCGGGTGACCTACGACACCTCTCGTTTTTACTACTAGCCTGGAGTCTGGATTTATGCTCGATTAATGACAAAAGGCGTGCTCGGTATCATATGGGTCGAACTCGGAAATGTCTGACCCTCAGAACTGCGATCACAAATTCCCTTTGAAATTGTCACTTTTATTCAAAAGGGTGGCAAAACGTAGTCAAACAAAAAAATTAATGTAAAAGTAAAAATTTGGCTTAAGATAACATTTCAATAACCAACAGGTTAAAATTTTCATTCTTTGACGACACCTTTCAGACGAAAGTCATACGAACGTTAGGTGATAACAACTCTGCCGGGGTCGCGGGAAAGTCCGAAAGGGGTTCCGAGGCCCCTGGCACCACAGGCAACGGAAGGAACACGGGTGGGTTTTAGTCAGTAAGAGTCTGACACACCCTCCCGCTCCGCCCAGAGCGGAAGAAGAGTTAATAATTTCCCACCATAAAAAAGGTGATAGCCATTTAACATTAACATAGTGTTATAAACGGTTTGATGCCTATACTTTTAAGGCTCTCCAACCTGTTTTATTAAAGTTTCCTCACGCACCTACTAACAAGATTGTTTATTGAAAAGTTAAAGAAGACTTTTTTAAATATTTTTCCAGGCGTTCAATACCTTTCTCCTTGTGGACAGTTTGGGCATTAGAATCAAGTTATTAAAACCAGCCAAGTGCGTTCCGTAGTTAGAATGTATTTATCCAAAAAACAAACTTGACATTGTAGTTGAAAAATATGATCTCCATTATTCTCATAAATCAATATACTCGTACGTCACGGTCAATTCTCCAACTGCAAATGTATGCTGGTCGACTATTACTCGTTAACATGCAAAGCCTGCTTAGTCACAGCTAAGCTAGTTTTGCCGTGAATTTTTTCACATATCCAAAAACAACCAATTAGCTGGCAGGGGGACAACGCCACGGCGTCCTTACCTTCCGCCTGACGCAGGTCCTCACCGGACACGGCAGCTTCGGGAGGTTCCTGTGTCGGATAAGGCGGGAGGAAACGTCCGGGTGTCACCACTGTGTGGATCGCCCGGAGGACACGGTGGAGCATACGGTGGAGGCCTGCCCGGCTTGGGCAGAGCACCGCCGTGTCCTCGTGGAGGCGATCGGTGGCAGAGACCTCTCGCGTCCGGCCCTGGTTCAGGTCATGGTACGGAGCGAGAGGGCATGGGCAGCCGTCACCTCCTTCTGCGAAGCAGTAATGCTCGCGAAGGAGGAGGCGGGACGGTTGAGGGAAAGGCACGTTTCGCGCCCTCTCGCCCCTAGCCGCCGCAGGAGACGCCCAGGGCGTCGGGAATCCCGGGCGGATTTCCGGCCACCGTAGGCGCGGGCTTGCGGACGGTGAGCAATGGGTAGCTCACCGTCCGGTAAGGACCAGGCCCGGGTCGACGGCGCGTTGTATTCCACGCGCGCCTCAAAGAGATGTCGTCAGCACATAGTTGGGGTCCACTAGGGCCGATGCCTGCCGGGGTCGCGGGAAGGTACTTATGGGTCACCGAGGCCCCCGCAACACAGGCAACAAGAAGGAATACGGGTGGGTTTTAGTCAGTAAGAGTCTGACACACCCTCCCGCTCCGCCCAGAGCGGGAGAAGTTATTTGATGATTTCCCAACCAAAAAAAAAAAAAAAAGATACCCACCCACACCATGGGATAGACGAGAAAAAAATATCATCCCCAATTTACGTGCAAGGGAGGTAGGTACCCTACAATTTCTTTATTCAAGCTTTTATTTTACCACTTTTTCGGGGTGATTAATATACTCACGGCAAATTACAGCTTTCTAGTATTATGGGCCTTTGAGCTAAGCAGCGGACAGACAGACAGAAAGACGAAATTGGCGAAACTATGAGGGTTCCTTGCCTATATATATATGCCTTGTTGACTACGGAACCCTAAAAAGGATAACCAAACTTGATTTTTAAAAAAAAGAGTGCAATAATTTTAAGTCCTTCCAACCACAGGGTAACATCTCTTCATGCAGTGTCTTAAATGCAATTTCCTTTTTTTTTGTTGTCCACTTAGATTAACTTGGTGATATTTTATTTGTGGTAAAATTTGTTTGTAAGCATTATGTTACAAAGTGATAATTATGACGTAGTTGTAGTATGTCGTACACACATCAAAAAAGTCTAAGCAACATGTACGGTTTTGAACGATTTTTACTTTTGTAAATTCTTTTATAAATAATAACTAAGCATTTTTTGATGCATTAGTGACTAAAGCAACCGAATCCTTCATTCAATTGTTCATTTAATCACAATAATTAACAATATGTGTACCTACCTTACAAACGTAGTATAAAATAAAGTTAAAACGAAATTAAACTTTTCATGTTTTACAAAATTAAATAACGACATTTTTTTTAATTATTTGGTAATTCAATACAAAGTTTGGCAACGATTTTTAAGATTGTTTATCTGATCCTGGGGCAATCGCTCTCAATGGAATTTTAACAAGTCTTTCCGTTGTTGAGTTGTCGACACTCCATCCAGGTTCTCTAAAACATGTCTCTGGAGCATGTCCCATCCGTGCTCGATGGGACACAGGTCGGAGGACCAAAGAGTACTTGGCAATGGAAAACATCTGGGTATTGCCGTAGCCTGCACAATCACCAGACTTAAGGTCTGGTGATTGTGCACGTCGTGTTGTGGAAAGTGCATTGTCATGCATCAGCGTGAAATCTAAGCCAAGACTGTGCAAATGGGTGAACGAAGCTAAAGCTAAAGCCCGAGGACATTTTTAACGTAACTTTCAGCGTTCATATTGCCATCTACAAAAACGAGCTCGGTTCGTCTGTTCTTCATAATAACTGCCCATCCCATCACTGTGGAGCCACTCTAAGGGTGCACTTCCTGGACGCATCTCAGCCGTTCAGCATTTCTGAGACGCACTTATACCCTTCTCGTATCAGGGCTTAATCCAAACCGGGACTCATCGCAAAATAAAATTTTATCCTATTGCTTCATTCGTTTCGACGGGCGCGATTTCCATGGCGTATAGGTGGGCACCTAATTGCGGTTGCGGGCGTTGTGCTCGTAGGCCGTATTCATGCAGCCTATTTCTCACGATTTGGTGGCCAACAACAACACCGCTTGAGAATTGTAGCTTTAAACCAAACTCCCGGCCGGTTAACATCGGCTGACGTCTTGCAGTCAGTTGTATGTATCCTATAGCTCCTGTCGAGCAGTTGTACTCCGTCCACGTCCTGGGCTCCCCTGTATTAACGTAACGCTGCCAAAGACGACAAATCACGCTCCTATTGACACCAAAATGCCGAGATACCTAGGTCTGATTTCTTCCCGCTTGTAGCATTCCTACAGCTCTCAGCATTTCATCAGCAGGCAAATGGCATCGCTCCATGACGTAAAAAATTACTCACCACTCAATTTTTTCAAAAACTGTAGGTATGTCTTAAAATGATAAAAGTGAGATAAATACCAAATTTATCAAGCAACGAAAACAACATAAAATCGGGAAAAAATAATTAGCTTTTATTTTACCTAATGAAAACAAAACACAATCGAAAAGTTTATATTTTTAAATCAAGTAAAAAATAAAGTATCAATTAATAAAACATGCTGTTTCTGTAAATGATGCTTGTTAGACTTTTTTGATGTGTGTATTTGATTTGAATTTCCTTTGTTCACAAAAATTAGGCTGGAGAGGTTGGGTATTTGCGATGTACAAAATTTACAACGATGAAATTTGCAATGGATAATAGAACTGTGTATGGTTGACGAAATGCTTGTGTAGTCACGGAAACGTAACTTAAAATTGCTAATATTAGAGTCTGGTGTTCACAAGTTATTTTAAAAAGATAACTGTTGACGAAAATTGTAAAGTACCAAAATTAAATTTTGACGTATTCATAAATACGTCAAAATTTAATTTTGGTACTTTATTTCATAAAGTAAATACATAGAATGCCGTAAATTCACTCTATAAGAGGTTCCCCAGCTACAATTTCACTTTCTATCCCACAATGGTTATGTCCACGTAGTATTTTGAAATATCCCTTGTCACCCCAATCCGGATTCCAAGAGTTCGCGATAAGCCAGTACTTTTCACCATTCTCTACTCCCCAACCTAACACCTTAATAACGTGACCACCAAGATAATTACCGTCCACATGTTTGTATACACCTTCTCTATAAGTAATGAAATCTTCGTAAACCGAGAAGGCAGCGCTTACGGGTCCATTCTTAAACAGTTCAGCTTTAATCTGTTCTTCATCTGAAGATACTATAATTACGTTCTTACCACGACGCTTGTCTTTATCATAATCAGTGTTGTAGCCCGGCTCACAGGACTTTACGCATTTCGGAGTGTCAACTGTCTTACCACAGGGCGGCAATTTGCCTGGCACACGATGCTCGCAAGATGCTATCGCGTACGGTTGACAGCCTTGATTTGAGTTATAGTTCCCTCCTGACACTATACCCGTGTTCTTCCAGTACTTCCAAGCCTGCGCGTGTAAACCTCCGTGGCAACCGTTACCACAATTTCGACAACAGGTCAAAACATCCTGAGCAGAGAAATGGAAGTTTTGTGTTCCATTGGAGTATATGCAATACCGGTCGGTCATCGCTTCTACAGGGCCAAACGCCCAGCAACTACCGCATGCGGCTTGGTCTCTGATTTCGTTCAGGGAGGGGCAGTTCTGCCATTTATCCCTTGCGTCGAAGTTCTCGGGAAGATTTGCAATCAGCTCGGCATCATGTTTTACCACCTTTGGTAATTTCTTAAAGTTTTCGTCTTTCAAGGCACCCATTAGATTCTTGATGTATGAATAAGGTGTATGTACTGGGAAGTTTCTGCCAGCTTTCCAAGAGTTTTGCTTAGAATTTATCAAATTAATGAATTCATCAGACAGCGGGTTCAATTTTTCGGTAATGACGACTGCCACAGCACACAGCAAAACAACAACAATCGCACGCAATGCGACCATTACTGCAGAGTTATTTAATTATGATCGTCGGCACGGAGTTGAATTTGGAGTGAATGTGCGACACTTGAACCGACCATTTATACGTAGTTTTGCAGGATTTTAGTATCCAAGTCTGCAGATATTCCAAAAGTATTTCAAACACTTATCAACAGAAAATGACAGCATTTAATAGTTTTAACATTCATAATTTAATTGACAATTAGTCAATTATACATTCATCGCGACGGTATTAGTGATGTTTCGCTTTCACAGCGCAATTTCAAGGGGCTTCTTTCTTAATTGTTCCAGAAGGGTATCAAATACTTCAAAACGTGTTCTGCCTTAAGTTTGCTAATGTCCTGATCTGTATTGTTTTTCCTATTTATTTATTATTATTTTATACAATGAAAGAATTAATGAATGAAATGCACCGACCCCAGCGTGGTTAAACCAGACTCGATTGCACGAATGAACCCAAGGAACACACCCTAACTAACCCTTTGAGCCTCATGTTTCATGGGACTATAGAGACCATTGCATATCAAAGAGTAGCCTGGGGGGCGCAGTAATGGTGAGGAAGACGTGCCCTTAGGATATGGAAGGATTCTAGAAATCATTAATAAAAAAATATTTCCTTGTTGAAGTAAGTCATGTCCTGTTTTAGGTTGACATTCCATGGGTAAATAGGACGACCGACTTTCTTGGATTTGGCCTTGTACCGCATTGCTGCATGTAATACGAGTAGGTGTGCGCGGTGCCAGTGAACATGTGCAGGATAGCACATCCTGTGGTTCATGAAGCGTTTGGTTTCTCCGTCCATGATTTCATGCATTTTCTTTTGTTTTGGTTTATTTCTGACCATTCATTCAGACGGTTAGACGACTTCCAGCCTCCCGAACAAGCCGGATTCCGTAAAGGCTTTAGCACCGTAGACACTCTGCAGTCTCTTCAACGGTGCCAGATCGACTATCGGTACATCGAGGTGCTTAAGTGTCTACGAAAACGTCACTATGTTAGTCCGACTCCAGGAACAGATCTCGAAACCTATCCTTCTGCAGCGAGGTGTGAGGCAGGGAGACGTTATCTCTCCGAATCTGTTCACCGCTGCACTGGAGGATGTCGTCAAGGTTCTGGACTGGAAAGGGCCAGGCATCAACATCAATGGCGAGTACATCAATAACCTTCGGTTTGCCGACGATATAGTTGTCATGGCTGAGACTATGGAGGTCCTCAGTACAATGCTTGATGACCTCGGTAGAGCTTCCGAAAGAGTGGGTCTTAAAATGAACATTGACAAGACAAAGGCCATGTCTAATGCTCATGTTACACCCACTCTCATGAAGATCGGAGACGCTACGCTCGAACTTGTGGACGAGTATGTTTGCCTAGGACAAACTGTCCAGTTAGGTAAGTCCAACATCGAGAAAGAGGTCACTCGTCGAATCTGACTCGGCTGGGCAGCGTTCGGGAAGCTACGCAATATCTCCTCGTCCCACATACCGCAGTGTCTCAAAACGAAAGTCTTTGACCAGTGCGTGTTGCCAGTGATGACCTATGGCACTGAAACGTAGTCGCTTACAATGGGGCTTATTAAAAGGCTAAAAGTCACCCAAAGGGCAAAAGAGAGGGCTATGCTTGGAGTCCGCAGGCGAACCAAGGTTATCGACATAGCCCGAGGATTGCCAAACTTAAGTGGCAGTGGGCAGGGCACATTGCTCGCAGAACAGATCGCCGATGGGGCCGAAAGGTTCTGGAGTGGCGACCGCGTATCGAAAGACGTAGCGTTGGAAGGCCTCCTACAAGGTGGACCGATGACCTTGAGAAGGCCGCAGGAATCTGCTGGATACGGGAACCACAAAAACCGGTCGAAGTGGCGGTGCTTGGGGGACGCTTATGTCCAGCAGTGGACGTCTTTCGGCTGAAATGATGATGATGATGACGCTCAGTTTGGTTTTAGGAAGGCGTTATCAACTGAGACCGCTATCCTGGTGCTTAAGCAGACGGTTAAGTTTTACACAGATAGGGAAACGCCAGTATATGCTGCTTTTCTCGACCTCTCTAACGCTTTTGACTTGGATTCTTACGATATGCTTTGGTCGAAGCTTAAACTTCTAGAGGGACCCGGGGAGCTTATTAATGTACTGAAGTTTTGGTATAGCTCGCAGCCTTACAGTGCTAGATGGGCGGGTGCTCACTTTGACACGTACGTCCTGGAGTGTGATGTTAGACAGGACGGACTAGCGTTCCCGGCCCAGTTTAATGTCTACATGGACCAATTGATTGGTGAGCTCAGCGAGACCAATGTCGGTTGCTCGATTGATGGCACTATGGTGAATAATCTCAGCTACGCGGATAACATGGTATTGCTGGGTCCATCAATCAGCGCGCTCAGGAAGTTGTTAGCTGTTTGTGAGTCCTATACTGCGTCACATGGTCTCACATATAAAGTAAAGAAAGTGAGCTTTTGACTTTTAAATCAAAGTCTAGCTTGTTGGATAATGTTCCTCTAGTGAATTTAAGTGAAGAGCCACTACAGAAAGTCACACAGTTTAAATACCTAGGGTAAGTAGTCACGGAGGACTTACCTGACGATGCTGATATAATAGGTTGGGGAAAAAGTTTCTTCGCATTTTTTAAGAAAATTCAAAACATTTTTTATAGTTTATTTACATTTAACTAAAGTATATAGGTACCATTTTGTTCGATAACTTTTTGGCATCTTGTAGGTAGGGACATGATCCCATTGCTATAGAAATTTTCGGACTTCAGATCAAAATACCGCGACAAGTGGTTTTGGCAGTCCTCTCGTGATGTTAACCTGACACTGCCTAAAGAATTCTGAAGAGACCGAAACAGGTGGAAATCTGAAGGTGCAAGGTCAGGACTATACGGCGGATGCATTAAAACCTCCCAGCCAAACTCTCTTAATTTTTGCTGAGTGGCTAAAGATGTGTGAGGTCTAGCGTTATCATGATGAAAAACCACACCTCTTCTGTTGACTAATTCCGGCCGCTTTCTCTCAACTTCTTGCTTTAATCTCATCAGTTGTTCGCAGTAGAGTTCAGAATCGATGGTCCTGCTTGGTAGTAACAGCTCATAATGAATAATGCCCTTCCAAAACCACCACACACGCAGCATCACCTTGTTGCGAGTTAACCCGGGTTTCGCCACAGTCTGTGAAGCCTGACCGGCCTTTGACCACGACCTTTTTCGCACGTTCTTGTCGTACGTGATCCAATTTTCATCACCAGTTATCAGCTTCTTCAAAACTGGTTCGGTTTCATTACGTCGTAATAAAGAATCACAAATGAGTACACGGTTCATTAGGTTTCTTTCAGTGAGCTCGTGAGGTACCCAAATATCGAGCTTTTCTGTGTACCCAGTTTTTTACAAATGCGCCAAAACTGTTTTGTGGTCAATTCCCAGTTCTTCAGCGACGTCGTAACTACTGATATGTCGATCTTGCTCCACTTTTTCAAAAATGGCATCCATTTTATCCGTTATAGGGCGACCAGAGCGACGTGCATCTTTGACATCAAAATTTCCGGATTGAAAACGCTTAAACCAAATTTGTGCTACTCTCACAGACACTGCACTAGGTCCATAAACATTTCAAATTTTTTTCGCGGCTTTCGTTGTATTTTTACCTTTTTTGTAGTAAAATTTTAAAATGTATCGAATTTCTTCATTAGATTCACTCATCTTGACGGTACGAAAAACTAATTAAAATCACACATTTTCCTAATTTGAATTTGGAATTATGTTCTTTAAAATTTAAACGTTCAATGATACTAAAACTAGCCAGATACAAATAGTATAACCAAAGAGATTTTATTACAAGTTCATACATACTATAATGCGAAAAGACTTTTCCCCCAACCAATACTCGTAGATAGGAAGCGGAGGGCGTTAGCGGTTCATTGTAATATGGTAGCCAACGTATGGGAATAAGTCTGCCGAAAATATAGTTTTTAGAATTTTTGTCCGTTTGTCTAGATGTATTTTCCGGATTGGCGCAAAATGGGCTCAACGGATTTGGATGGAATTTGGCACACATATAGTTTATTAACACGTAGGGTACTTTAAATCCCGGGAGTACGTTCCCTTGGAATATTTTCCGACATACACACAGGAAGAGCCGCGGGCAAAAGCTAGTTGAAAATAAAATATTATGATAAACTTGTTAGTGTTACTTATTTAACAAGTTAATCTGCACTATTTATAACTGATTGACGCACTTTCGCGGTATAATATTATAAAGTAGGAGATTTTTTTCATACGGCCATCTTTATTGTCAATGATGTTATTAATCGGAGTAAGTGCAGATTTTCATCGAAATTTGTTCCCATATATACATGATTTTGAACTTGATTGAATTTTGAATGTAATTTTGAATTGTAATTTGGATGAAAATTGAAAGCTGAAATTTGTTCATACATAACACCACGCCTTGTTTCCCCGAAGGGTTGGGCAGAGGTGTACCTATAGTACACCCAAATTTCGCCAGTTATGTTTAAGTCCCATGCAATAGGGGGCGAGCTTATTGCCTTCAACCGGACACTAATTCAGACTACGGGCTGCTAGTGAGAAATTTCAGATAGAAAAAAACCCAGTAACACTTTGCCCAACCTGGGAATCAAACTCAGGACCTCATGCTCAGCAGTAGCGATTGCGACCCGAGAAATTTGTTCTCAATTAAAAAATTCCAATATCTCGTTTTTTGCCATCGACAAATTGAAATTTTATTGTCTAAGCGTTAAAAGGATTAAGGATATTGATTGCTGCTCATGGAACATTAATGTCACTTAAGTGCCTTAACAACAGCATTTATTACGAAACTTGAAAAAGTAAGGGTCCAATAAAATATTGATCAAAAAGTTTTTTATCCTTCAATTCTTTCGTTACTAACAAGGACTTGTGTTTGGCTCATTTTTAAGTGAAACACTCTGGATTCTTTTCTGACTCAGTTGAATGTAAGTAATGGTACTTTTGTGAGTTTTAGAAAACACCCTTCCATATTTTTACAACAATAGTTTTTCATTGAAATTTTCAAAAATTTAAAAGGCCTATTAAATTAATGATGTTCCTGAGAATGTAAAATGCCAGTAGTAAAACCACATACTTATGAGCAAATAATATGTTACGAGAATACTTCTTCATAATTTTTTTTATTAGAATTTTTTCATGATAACGTACACGCGCTGATATAACTATACACGTGGTGGCTTTTACTGTGAAAAGTCTTGTGTCTAGCCACTAATGACGTGAAAATCTGTTTTCTTTCATTCATTGATAAGTTATAAAGCTTATCATCGAAAAATCTTTATTTATTGAAATAAAGATTTTGACTATTGAGTCAAATAACAATGTGATACTGAATAATTAGTATCACTATGTCATTTGATAATTAAAAAGAAGTTACTTAGTAAAAGGTTATAGAAGATGTTTTAATGGTTTTTTTGCCGCAGTTTTACAAAACCCACGTAGAGCTGGGGTTTGTTAATATTCCTAGGTCCAACGTAATCGAAATTCAGTTAATATTTATCATTTATTGAGACAGAGAGTGAGAACGTTGTAGGCCTTATTGACTCATAGATGTTTCGATTTGTTGGCCATTTCCTATTATGTTAAGTATCTGGTACTTGTTGAGAGGCCTACACTGTCCTCCCATACCTATTGACACTGTAATTTGAAAGCATTGTAGAAGCCATTATTTTTAAAGGAGTAACCGTGGAGTTTCTTGCCGGCTCTTCTCCACAGGAAACGACCAATTGGAACCGTGCACCTAGCTTCTGACGTTTTATAAGTGCCTATTTAGGTTTATGTGAAATCAAATATTTTGATTTTGATATCTAATAATTATATATTCGGAATTTATCGAGTATACATGAATGAATAAACGATGATTTTAATTAAAATAAGCAAGGCCACTGAAAGCACTGCCAATAGGGAATGTCGGAACAAGTATCTGTTGTAATAATTAGTAAAGTTATTCGTTTGTATGGTTTGCACTAAATTCCTGTGTGGTTTCGAATAGATTGGGTGCAGGCAGGGCCGGATTAACCATGTCGAGGCCCCTAGGCAATACAATTCTCGGGGACCCTTTACCTTTTTCTAATTTTCTAAAATATTCTTTTTCTACCACAATGAATTTTTATAAATAATTCATACTACTACTCTACTTTTATTTATTTTTTTACTATATTATGAAGGTCATCACCCTAAACAATAAAACAAATGAAAGGAAAGTACGCAATTTAATTTTTAAATACAATAATATACCCACATCAAAAGTGTCTAGAGATCAAGGTATTTTTAAATGTGTTTTATTGCCCTATTGAAATTAAATAAAAATATTAATTTATATTCATCAAATATTTTTTTTGCGTACAATCGACGAAGTACTCTGTGCTTTGGAATTAAAAAGACTTTTTGCAATTTTTACTTATGCTGCATTTTTCACTTTATAAATCCTGACGTTAAAATGTGATAAAAAGATAAAAATAAAAAGTTTTTAAAGGTTTTTATTGCGTAAAATAAACAATTAGTAGTCTGTATGTTCACCGTT
The DNA here is from genome assembly GCA_905333075.3 of Atethmia centrago. Taxonomy (NCBI): domain Eukaryota; kingdom Metazoa; phylum Arthropoda; class Insecta; order Lepidoptera; family Noctuidae; genus Atethmia; species Atethmia centrago. The sequence goes on along the minus strand of HG995373.1, from coordinate 19,548,363 downwards.
AACGCGTATAACACATCGATGTGATTGCGCACAGCGATTCGGCCATACTCAATTACGAGTTCATCCAAATCACGTTGCGGAATGGCCGCCCGCGTCCGCTGTAACAGGCGGGAAAGCCTCTCTGGTGTGTGTACGGCATCCATATTTGGCAGCTGTGCTCAATGGGATTCATGTCTGGTGATTGAGCAGGCCATGGTTTCGTCGAGCAGTATTTTGTACGTAACAATCTTGTCTGCGCGTGGTGATGTGAATTCGTCCTCTATGTAACTCTGCCCAGCTGCCAGTGATGCGGTAACGTATCCAAAGTCGACAAGTATAACACTTACACTCTGCGTAGTGCCCAGAACGATTGCTACAGCACGTTACCGAGAAGCAGCTTCCAACATTTCCACGGCTCGGATCATTATTTCATCTCGGCCCAAATTACGTCTTCTCTCCATAATAACATTCTTTTGTATTGATTCCACTCAGAAGAATGACAGAAATTTTACCGATTTAGCGTGCAGGATTATAAATAGGAGTACGACTTGACAAAAGATTTTCATCTTTTAACTGAAATTCAAAAACAAATGAAGAATTTTACTTAAAATGTATCTATAGAATTTACAAAAAATATAACAAAAAAAATCTGGTTTTTAGTCGATTCAGCATTTAGAACTTGTGTCGCAAGGTGACTGCACGTTGCGGCGATAAGTCCTCTCTTTGAGGAGTGGCTGGAGAGGCGCCATGGCGTCCTCACCTTCCGCCTGACGCAGGTCCTCACCGGACACGGCAGCTTCGGGACGTTCCTGTGTCGGATAAGGCGATAGGAAACGTCCGGGTGTTACCAGTGTGTGGATCGCCCGGAGGACACGGTGGAGCATACGGTGGAGGTCTGCCCGGCTTGGGCAGAGCACCGCCGTGTCCTTGTGGAGGCGATCGGCGGCAGAGACCTCTCGTGTCCGGCCCTGGTTCAGGCCATGGTACGGAGCGAGAGGGCATGGGCAGCCGTCACCTCCTTCTGCGAAGCAGTAATGCTCGCGAAGGAGGAGGCGGGACGGTTGAGGGAAAGGCAAGTTTCGCGCCCTCTCGCCCCTAGCCGCCGCAGGAGACGCCCAGGGCGTCGGGAACCCCGGGCGGATTTCCGGCCACCGTAGGCGCGGGCTTGCGGACGGTGAGCAATGGGTAGCTCACCGTCCGGTAAGGACCAGGCCCGGATCGACGGCGCGTTGTATTCCACGCGCGCCTCAAAGAGATGTCGTCATCACATATAGTAGGGGTCCACTAGGGCCGATGCCTGCCGGGGTCGCGGGAAGGTACTTATGGGTCACCGAGGCCCCCGCAACACAGGCAACAGGAAGGAATACGGGTGGGTTTTAGTCAGTAAGAGTCTGACACACCCTCCCGCTGCGCCCAGAGCGGGAGAAGTTATTTGATGATTTCCCACCCTCAAAAAAAAAAAAGGCGACTACACGACAAAATGGATCGCGAAACTTTCAAGATTTATTGAAAGATGTTAGTCCCACACTTGTCTGTTTCTACAGACAAGAGTTATGTTGTTTTGGATTTGATTGTTGGATTTGCACTTGAGACAAGAATGTCTCAAGTGCAAATCTATCACATTCAAATCTTTTATGATATCATTCATTTGAGTATAATCTGCACGTTTATGATATTAAAATTTCATCCGAAACCTGTTCCTATTTTTTTCTTTTCTTCTGCCGCTGTTGACAGCATCAGAATCAGCCCTTTTGGGTTTTGATAAAACTGGTGACATTTAAATAAATAAAACACGTGCGCTCATTTAATTTGTATTACATCTAGCACGCTGGATGCGCGCTAGCACGATAATGTTCCATCACCTCGGCCTTAAGCCGACGTACAGCTGGGGTGGATCGGGAATAAGGCCCTTAATACTCGTACGTAGTACTAGTAAGTACTTTTGCATTCACAATGCAGAATTTTTTTAAACGCTTTGCGTTAAATAAGCTGCTCTTGCTTTTATAATAATAACCCCACCACCGTATCTCTACGTTGACGTCGTGGTGGGGCTTGCGCGCTCCGAACTCTAGGTCTGTGCCTGTAGAGTTTACTTTGCCAGAACAGGTCTAGGGTAAAGAGTTGGTCTGGCCAAGAGATATACAGAAACCCGCAGGGCACCATGTCGCGAGCTGTTGGGCAGTAGCGACCCCACGGACCCTATCTCTCGGGAGATGACTTGTTCCACTCATCTCTGGCTTGCCCTTATTGGCCGGCTGGAGTGAGCACTGACGAGGAATAGAGCTCGCACCTCATTCTTGCCTTTATTGGCCGGCTTGATTGGAGATTCGCAAGAGCAAACGTGCTCGGAGGAAGGAAGTGTTCCAGTAAGTGCAGGTAGGGATCTTGACCATCTACCGGGCTCTGGGATTGTTCTGATAGCAGTGGAACACCCCTCCACTCCTCAAGCACCTCAGGAAGTGTTGCCCCCTTGTTGCTATGCCACTATGTGCTAGCGACCGTTTTCGGGGGCCCATTATTGAGTGTGCAACTCACCCCCTGCCATTTTATCCATGTATTACGTAACATTGATCAGGCAGGGGACATAGTCCTTCCATATATTTAGGTTACCAATCCACTATAGCCACCCAAACCTATAGCCCAATATGTTATGTTTCCATGTTCTGCAATAGTCCTGCACCAACCGGGGTCCTTGGGTGCACTTGCATAGTGCAAACAGGGACAATCGTCGGTTGGTGCCTTATTCCATTTAAAATTCCATTTGTAATTGTCTGCGATTTGGCTTCGGTCTCTCGTACGCCTTCCAAAGGTCCGGAACCACATGGTCCCGAGATTTGTAAAATAATAATAATTAAATCCTTGATTTCAGACAACTAAGGCCCATTAAAACACAATACATATATAAGTATAAAAACAGTAACTATAAACTAACACATATTTTATACAACTAATTTAAAAACTACTGCACACGAAGTGACGGCATCGTGTTACGCTGCGAGGTGTCGCGTAGCCGACCGCGGAAACGCCGATACAGCACACCTTTCGGCCAAAACTCTTCATTGAGGAAGGTCACCAAATGATGAGTCGAAACACGCATCACGAACGACTTGAAATTGGTATGGCGCGCCTCGAACTTCTCCACCCTCAAGGTCCAGTTGATCTTCACCTGTATGTACTCTACGATATCCTCAGTCTTCGTAGAGTGGTGCAAACGTGACACCTACAGCTGCGTCGTCGGTACTGCAGGACGTAGCAGCATGTTAAAACCTGCCGGCGCTGTCCCACACTGGTTGTGATGAGTAGGCTTCCTCTTCTTTCTCTCCACCTTGATGAAGCCGACCTCATCACATGTGTTCTTCGTTGGACCCTGCTGTTTGTGGTCCATCACAGCACCTTTTAATCGAGCTCGATGCTGAGCGACTCTGCTTTCCATTTTGGTTTAAAAAAAAGAAATAAGGCAAAAATATTGTTATTCAGGATACAAATCTTCAAATTTTTTTACTCGGTAAATATATACATTTTTTGTTTACCGTGCGCTGGGCCCCTAGCCGATGCGGGGCCCCTAGGCAGTTGCCTACAATGCTTTACGGATAATCCGGCCCTGGATGCAGGGCTTGTGCCTTTCTTTGTGTATTTAGTTTCGATGTTAGAAATTTATTTTATTAGTATTTTGTATATAAATGTAGAAATGAAGTAAATGTCAAGGATTAAAATTGAAATTGTAGCACGTTGGCGTGTAATGCCCGTCGTCCACCATTCGTCCATCGGATTTAAGTTTATAACACGTTACTTTTGAGTAAGTAGTACTCAAAAGTAACGTGTTATAAACTTAAATCCGATCGGACGCAACACGACGCAACTAATCATTGGTGATTTGAGTTTTTTAAATCGCCTATTTTATCGTAGTTTCTGGCGTCTACATGGTGCCTTAACGTTAATATAATCGGAAAGCATCTGGCTTATAGCGTCACTGATCTAGAACAAATAAAAACCACCTCTGAACTTAACACAAAGTTAGTTAAACTTTACGATTATATTATTGGTACAGTCATCAACAAAAGTCGATTAACGCTGTTACTTTTACATATCATCTAAATTGATACAAAACGATTCGATACATTGCCTTTCAGCATTTCTTGTAACTCCAAAAATAATATACTAGTTCAGATTGTTATGAATTATTTTGTTCAATAATATGTAGATAAAAAAAAAAACTAAAGTATTAATCGCCTTTTGTTGCTGTCCGTACTAGCTGACTATATTTTCGTAGTCTTAGTTTTAGGTACTTTTTATAGAAGGGTGTTAAAGCTGTAATGTTACAGCGGTCTGTTAGTCGTCATCCTAGAATTCCTGCGTACTGTCGGTTACAGTACATTTATAGGCTCCAAACGTTACTTTTACGATCAGCGTCGTTTAGTGACGTCACGAATGACGAAATGCTTCTGTGTCAGCTATAGTTTGAATAAATAACATAAAATATCTTTGTAGCTCTTTATGCCACGAATATTTTTTATTGTTATGCTAAAATTCTGCTAAATGTAAGCCACACGTAAGCTGACGTAAGTTTTTGTTACGTCGGCTTGCTGTTCAAATGACCAATTTTGTCATCTTTGCAAAAATAAATAAGTATTTAATGTAAGGACTGCCGTTTAAAAATCTAGATAGTGCTTTTAGCTTCTGCTGCAATAGGTAATTAGATATGAATAGTATTTTCTTTAGTAGTGGAATTAAGTAACTACTTTGTGGTATGTTTCTTAGATTAACTGTCATCTAATAATTTTATTGATTTAACCTCTTACAGATTTCGACCTAATTCGATAGTGTGACTATCAACTAATACTACCTAATATTATTTATATCAGATATATTACAACAAAATATATATATTATAAATCTACTACTTAAACAGGAATATACTCAACTAAGTGTTAAAAAGTAACTACTTAATTAGCTATCTAACTATTAAACATAGGTACAACGTTAATTAGCTATCTAACTACTAAACATAGGCGCATCATTCATTAGCTATCTAACTACTATACATATGTGCATCATGAATTAACTATCTAACTAATCAACATAGGTGCATCATTAATTAGCTATCTAACTACTAAACATAGGTACATAATTAATTAGCTATCTAACTACTAAACATAGGTGCATCATTAATTAGCTATCTAACTATTAAACATAGGTACATCGTTAATTAGCTATCTAACTACTAAACATAGGCGCATCATTCATTAGCTATCTAACTACTATACATATGTGCATCATGAATTAACTATCTAACTAATCAACATAGGTGCATCATTAATTAGCTATCTAACTACTAAACATAGGTACATAATTAATTAGCTATCTAACTACTAAACATAGGTGCATCATTAATTAGCTATCTAACTATTAAACATAGGTACATCGTTAATTAGCTATCTAACTACTAAACATAGGCGCATCATTCATTAGCTATCTAACTACTATACATATGTGCATCATGAATTAACTATCTAACTAATCAACATAGGTGCATCATTAATTAGCTATCTAACTACTAAACATAGGTACATAATTAATTAGCTATCTAACTACTAAACATAGGTGCATCATTAATTAGCTATCTAACTATTAAACATAGGTACATCGTTAATTAGCTATCTAACTACTAAACATAGGCGCATCATTCATTAGCTATCTAACTACTATACATATGTGCATCATGAATTAACTATCTAACTAATCAACATAGGTGCATCATTAATTAGCTATCTAACTACTAAACATAGGTACATAATTAATTAGCTATCTAACTACTTAACATAGGTGCATCATTCATTATCGAATTGTTTGTGGAGCGCACCCACTGGACAGTTGTGTTCCGCTATTTAAAAAACTTAAAATACTGCCACTTCCAGCACTAGAATTTTTTTAATTTTGTATCTTTGTACACCAAAACAGACATAAATCAGACTTGTATAATGATGTTGTATCCAGACCCAGCCGTAAAGTTCATATGATTAATGTTCCTAGGGGTAGAATTAAATAGTTTTCTAATAATAAATACAGTATGTCCATTACTGATTATAACAACCTGATGGCTTCAAAACTCTCAGCCTCAGAACATTTAAATGTAAATTATTTAGCATCGTCTTGGGAAACTGTAAGATGTTGTACTTATTGGTGTTAATAAATAAATAAATAATAATAACTTTATTTTAAGCAAATGTTCTTTTTACCTAAATATTTGACATTATTGCCTATACATCTTAAATATTTTATATCCTTGACCTTATTAAATTTTGACTTATATAATTAATCTCTTTGTTCAATTTATTTAAATTATTTGTAATTCGAATTCTAACGATTAATAATTAAATTTTAATGTAATGATGACCCATAAATTTACAAACCATATTTGTACGTCGGAACCGGCAGTATATTATGATCGTAATACACACATAACACCTTTGTACAATATTCTGACAAATAAATGCATTCTATTCTATTATTAGCTATTTAGCTACTAAACATGGGTGTATCAGTCATTAGTATAACTAACATAATGACTTAACAACTAAACATAGCAATTAAAGCAAAAGATCTCTCTCTCTTTTATTCATTAAATTTAAAAGTCGTAACATATTTAATTAGCATAACTTACTACATCTTATACATAATATTTCCGTTATTCAATCCTATACAGAAAGTGTCTAATGGCCATCGTCGCAGATGGGTTTTAAATGTTGTGTTGTGTTATTTTTTTTTTATGTATGGTAAGCAGAAGTTGTCACATACTGAATTAAAACGCCTGAAAAACTAGTTTAACCTAAGCTTTACATTATATACCAGCGTGAAATAGTACCGCCTGTCGCCTTTACATGGCAAATAAACTTCTAATCTACGCGTGTTTGTGTTTATTCGTACAACATCTCACTCCGATTGACTTTGAAGTTTTAAGACAATGTCGTTGATTGCCATGTTTTCATTAGTAGTTGCTCGTTTCATTGATTCGTTGTTGAAATATTCTCTAAATGGTGACGGTTTCTCTTGTAGATGGAGCTTAAGAGGCTCTACCTAGAACTATATAGTTAACCCGTTCTGGAACACTATAACGCCTGGAGGCGTCATAACAATTGGGCACGCCATAATCGCGGCAATAAGTCCCCTCTTTGAGGAGTGGCTAGAGAGGCGCCACAGCATCCTCACCTTCCGCCTGACGCAGGTTCTCACCGGACACGGCTGCTTCGGGAGCTTCCTGTTCCGGATAAGGCGGGAGGAAACGCCTGGGTATCACCACTGTGTGGATCACCCGGAGGACACGGTGGACCATACGGTGAAGGTATGCCCAGCTTGGGCAGCGCACCGTTGTGTCCTCGTGGAGGTGATCGGCAGCGGAGATCACTGGCGTCCGGCCTTGGTTCAGGCCAAGGTATGGAGCGAGAGGACAGGAAAGCCGTCACCTCATTTTGCGAAGCAGTAATGCTCGCGAAGGAGGAGGTGGAACGGTTGAGGAAGAGGCAAAGATCGCGCCCTCACGCCCCTAGCCGCCGCAGGAGACGCCCTGGGCGTCGGGAATCCCAGGCGGATTCCCGGCCACCGTAGGCGTGGGCTTGCGGACGGTGAGCAATGGGTAACTCGCCGTCCGATAAGGACCAGGCCCGGGTCGATGGCGCGTTGTGTTCCACACGCACCTCAAAGAGATGTCAGCACAAGTGTAGGGGTCAGCTAGGGCTGATGCCTGCCAGGGTCGTGGGAAAGTCCGAAAGTGATACCGTGGCCTCTGGCAACACAGGCAATGGAAGGAACACGGTTGGGTTTTGTCAGTAAGAGACTGACACACCTTGTCAGACCGCACCGGCTTTGTGTGGAGCGGGAGAAATTATTTGATAATTGGGAAATTATCAAATAATTTCTCCAACCCAAAAAAAAAAGGCATCATAACAATGAAACTTCTATTGTGTCTCGTTCAGCGCTACCAACTTCTATATTAATGGCAATTTTTCAGCGGTATGAGCTACTATAGATTTTGGAATGGCTACCGCACACCGGAAGGCGTAGCGTTGGAAAGCCTCCCACAAAGTGGACCGATGACCTTGTGAAGACCACAGGAATCCGCTGAATGCCAGAAGCACAGAGCCGATGTGGCGACGCGGGGAGGCCTGTGTCCAGCAGTGGACGTCTTCCGACTGAAAAGAAGATGATGAGCTACGATAATCTAGCTAGACATTCTGGTACTGCGTGCTACCACTACAGAAGAAGGTTGATGGAATGCAATCACAATATTTTGTGTGAGGACTGGTTCATGTGCCCACAGACAGTTTCCCTATAATTATTGTCAGAAAAGGATCATTGCCCCGGATCTCTTTGCACTGGAAGATTTATATGGCCAGATTATGCGGTATAAGTCTTTTTTTTTTTTTGATGGGAAATCATCAAATAACTTCTCCCGCTCTGGGCGGAGCGGGAGGGTGTGTCAGACTCTTACTGACTAAAACCCACCCGTATTCCTTCCTGTTGCCTATGTTGCGGGGGCCTCGGTGACCCATTAGTACCTTCCCGCGACCCCAACAGGGGCATAATAGTCTTGAGGATTTAATTTGTTATGTAGTTATTTATCAAATGTACCCAGTCTTTTTTTTTTTTGGTGGGAAATCATCAAATAACTTCTCCCGCTCTGGGCGGAGCGGGAGGGTGTGATAGATTCTTACTGACTAAAACCCACCCGTATTCCTTCCGTTGCGTGTGTTGCCAGGGGCCTCGGTAACCCTTTAGTACCTTCCCGCGACCAGGCTTCCCGCGGCGCGATTTAATTTATTATGTAGTTGTTTATCAAATGTACCCTAGTCTGTGACCCCAGTAGATAATGTTGCTAGCTTTAAGGCTCTTTCAGACTTGGGTGATATCGCGGGCGCGACAGGCATATTGCTGCCTGTCGCGCCCGCGATATTGCCTCAGTATGCAGGAGCCTTTATCCTCTTGCAAAGAGGTTTCGCTTTCTAATGCGCAATTTTTAGGTAAAACCCATTTACGTCGGTTACAGGTGACTGTGAAACATAGATAGAATTAATATAAAAAAAAACCAGCCACGTGCATGTTGGGCCACGCACAATGAAGGTTTCCGCATTTGAGATGAATTTATCCCAAAAATAAACTTAACATTGTAGTTGAAAAACATGTTCTCCCATACAATAATCAAGTCAATTCTCCAACTGCAAATTTAAGTTGGTCGACTATTACTCGTTAAATTGTAAAGCCCACTTAGCTGTGATAGTTTTTCTTTTAATTTCATAATATGTACTACTGCCATAATTATTTTTCGAATCTCCATAAACAACCATTTAGCTAAATGGTTGTTTATAGAGATGTGAAAAAATTGCATGGAATTAGTAGTGGAATAGGGGGACACACTTGACTCTAACAAAAATGATCACCTTAATGCTTAATTTTACGCAAGCGGATCCTTGAATCGAAAAGTGGTGTTCACAGACCCGCAATATTTTTGAACGGCCTATCCAACGATATCCCACACCCTGGTGTAGACGAGAAAATAAAATATCATCCCCACATTACGTGCTAGGTAGGTAACCTAAAAATTTTTTTTTTAAGATCTTATTTTAGCACTTTGTCGGCGTGATTAATATGTATACCTATGTCAATTGACAGCTTTCTAGTACTAAGCGTCTCTGAGTTACAGTGGGGACAGACAGACAGGCGGACATGGTGAAACTATACGGGTTCCTTGTTTACTACGGAACCCTAAAAACTAAATAAAATCGGAAATATAGAACCTTTAGAAAACTACTTTCCAACAAAAAAAAAAGTGTGAAAGAAAACAATTTCCTCATGTTGTCTGATAACACCTCGAGTTTATAAAGGGACAAAACAAACTCAGAACTGAAGCAATTTGGTGTCGGGGTGAATTCCGCCCAGAGGGAATGGCGTCCAACACTTAGATAGTAAATGGAGTGTTCCCTCCTGTATCCCTGTAATTATTATTAGAATAGGAACACTGACCTCCCTTGCACACTGGAAGATTTATGAAGACAAGTGTTGTGATTGTGCGTTACACTTATTTCTTTCGGGATGGATATTGTGTTAGGCGTTTGACTTTGATCGCGTTGAGAGAATAGACTTCTATTTTGTTTACAATTTAGTTTTGCTCAATCTGTGTACGGCAAGAATATTTATAAAATTGCATGTATTCACATTCATGCCTTCGGCCAATATGCAACAGCCCATACACACATAATAATATTCACAAGAGCGAGAAATATCTTAGAGATATGTTTTAACAGCACTAGCCAAGATTTACTCGTAATGTAATGGTATCCGCTAAGAATATGGAATCCATTTCATTCGGGGAATATATTTTGCTTAGCGAACGAATTCGAAGTTCGCGTCTTCGTTTCTATTGTTAAGGGAATTCAAGAAAATACGAAGTATGGCTGTCCAAGTCCATCTCATGTTATTCCAATGAAGCTAACTTACAACACAATGCAATCAAATTGATGAGGGCGACGTTGCTTTTGAAAATATAAGATGTTCTATGTAAAGAAATGGCTGCATACTAAATTGTGATATCGAGAGTCGAACACTTTTCAAAGTTCGTGATTTTTATGGAGTTTGGGCCTGTTTTAGTTTTTAATGTTTTTCTTTTAGAACACTGATATTGAAAGCACCAGCACGAATAGTAGATGGTTTGTTTTTTTTAATAGCGGTGCACTTAAAATTAAATGTGTTCATTTTTTTCTCTGCGTATTTGGGGCCTTATTCTAGAGAGCGAACAACTAATTATACGTAATTTAAGTTTTATGTATGTTCATGTATTTTTCTTAACTTAACTTCCTTGCTTTGTTTTCTTATTCTTCAATCGTAATCAGAAGAAGAGCATTTTCCATTTGCAGGGTTATAGCCATTTTATACAACTGTGAAAGAATGACAGATGTGAATATACAGGCAATTTAAGTTGGTACTCAATTTGCTAAACAATAAATTTCGCTGACTTTACCTATATCCCATTTCTTTTCATCCACCTGTGTTGTGTATTGTCTGACTAAAATAAAATACACAAAGATTAACTTTTTATGACGAACTGCTGCTTCAGTATTCATGTAAGGCTTTGTTTAAGCTTACATTTGAAACCGTAACACGTCGAGGTACTCATACGTAATGTTATCTCAATAATAGGATTCTAACATAAGGCTTCTGTTTGCAATAATAATGTAGTAGACTTTTCCGTGTTTATTGTCTCTGTCTATTTCTGATATTCATATTTACGGTTGAAGCAGTTGATATAATGAGAATAGAAGGCTTAATTTGCCATTTTTACTAGTTATGTTACCTTAGTTAGGTACCTAGGTAGGTTTACCTATTCAAATATTATAGAACCAACTACCTTGTGATTTTGACCTATTTATTTGGTATAGTACGCGTCAAACCTTATGGCGGCTCTGAAGTGCGCTATTACCTGCGCAGTACCCCACCCCCCACCCCCTAAGACACATGAATAGGGTCTTACACCCATTTTTGAAAAGTATCTTAATTAAATTCTATAGTGCTAATATGCCACAAAAAAAATCACAAATTTTTATTCAATCGATAAGTGCCAGAAAAATGCATTTAAATTTTATATTTTCAAATTTCGCGCTTAGTTTGACGAAAACGCTGGACGCAGTGGACGCCATGTTGCCCTGTGGTCATGACGTCACTTGACTATGTAAACAAATGCGCTGATCTATTATCTAACTATCAGTTGACAGTTGACAAGTTTTAGTTTACATAGCGGTATGACGTAATAACATGGCGGCTTCTATTTCATGGTGTTTTTTAACAGATTAGAAAAACTGAAAACGTTGTATTGAATTTTAAAATTTATTTTGTTATTTTATGAACTAAAAGTAACATTTTCCGACTCATTTTTGCCTAAACTATCTCAATAATCTATTTATAGATTGTTTCTCGTATATAGTAAAATACCCTATTCGTTACTGCGCAGCGACTCGCCTCATGTTCCGGGCCACCATAAAGTGGGAATCGGGCTGTAAAGTTCATTTTGTTCTCTGTAATCCCATTCTAGTTTCAGGACTAGGCAAAGAAAGACGAAAAAAATACTTAATTGTTTGTAGGTTTCACGTCCCTATGTGTATTTATTAATATTTTATAAACATAAGAAAACACAGAAAAATGTACTTTTCATAATCCGAAAAAGAAAAACAAAAGTCGAAAATATTTTAAACAATAGCCGCCAAATGTCACCGGAAAATCTGAAAAATATTAAGAGTCGTTTTGCAAAGAATTTGTAGCAATTGTCATTTGTTTCGCCTCGTTTCTTAACTTCACAGGTGATTGCGGAAGTTTTGATTTTTATTTCGTACTTTAATGGATCCGTCCCAGTTGGAGTTGTTAAAAATTATAATTATTTGTGTCGGAAAATACGCCGTTTATTCCCAGTTCTTGGCATTTACTAGAGGCCAGGGAAATGTTTTTGTAAAGAGGCCAGGTGTCTCTTGGCCATATCTGTTATTTTATTAGTCTTCATTTTTTTTGGTGTCTTTTTAGAACTTCATGGATCAACTTATTACGTTTTGCAAGTACCAGTTAAAAAGAAACGAATAACGGCGAACTTTTAATTCTAGCTGTAAATTACATTCGCTTAAAATTCGGTGCCTGTACAAAAAACAGTTCTTAATTCAACAGCACCCGAATGTTCACGTCACTATTAGTATGTTACCCGCGAATGCATTTAAATCTTGTTTAATGAGTGCAATTCGAGCATCCATTTATATTTAGGTAACAGAACATTATGTGGTTGGGAACACTGAAGTCCATTCGCGGTGGTAAATAACCCATATTCAGTAGCGCTGTTTAAAACGCTCTGCTTTTTAGGGTTCCGTAAACATGGAACCCTTATAGTTTCACCATGTCCGTCTGTTTGTCTGTCTGTCTGACCCCACTGTAGCTCAGAGACGCTTAGTACTAGATAGCTGTAATTTGGCACAGGTATACATATTAATCACGCTGACAAAGTGCTAAAATAAAATCTTGAAACTTTGTGCTAAAATAACTTTTATTAGCGTACATGTACATCCCTTGCAAGTAATGTGGGGATGATCTTTTTTTTTTTCTCGTCTACCCCATGGTGTGGGGTATCGTTGGATAGGCCGTTCAAAAATATTGCAGGTCCGTCAACACCACTTTTCGATTCATGGATCCACTTGCGTAATATTAAGCATTAAAGTGCAAATTTTTGTTAGGGTCGAGTGTAACCGCCTCTGCCAGCTAAACGGTTGTTTATGGAGATGTGAAAAAAATCTTGGCACTAGTAGTGACATATAACGAAATTAAAAGGAAAACTATCACGGCTGAGTAGGCAAGTTAACGAGTTAGAGTCGACCAATTTAAATTTGCAGTTGGAGAATTGACCGTGGCATATATCGATGTTTGGGAAAACAGGTTTTCCAACTACAATGTTAAGTTTGTTTTTGGAATAAATTCGTCCCAAGTAATCCCAACTACGGAACCCTTCTTTGTTTTATTTACAATGTTTAACAATGTGTTTGTTCAGACGTATGCTCAGTTTCTGCACACACGATGTCCGCTCCGCTTCATAAAAGCCTTATTTGCTCATTTGCAACGATTTGTTGCATTTACATTCCGGGAAATGGCTAAAGACTGTCTGGGAATTCGAAGCTGTGTATAGCGAAAATGCTCATTATTAAATAGTAGCTCATAGTTTTATTTTAATTGTGAACCTTTCAACGTTTTCCTGCCTTTAATGTTCGTTAGATATTGCAATATGAAAGGGAGAACACATTGTTATGGAAGTTGAAATTGTACTGTAATTGGACACTATTCCTGACAATAGCGGCATAACGAACTAAGGATGTCAAATAAACGCACTTCCTTCCCGTCGTGTATTTTTCCTTATAATGTCAACGCAGCGTTTTGTCTGGTGTTTGACATCGATCTGCAGTGTCGTCTAACATCCACGCTGACTGTACAAAAATAACAATTGCATAAAAGAAGGGGAACTTCTCCCCTAAGCTCTTTGTTCGCGGGAAGATTGCCTGATGCACCGCTCGCCTTATTATCAACAAAAGAATTTACGAATTTCCTTCCCCGTATATTTGTTTAGGAACTAATGGAGGAAACCCTTCTACAAAAATTTCACGTTAATGAGAAAAACTTTGTAAAAGTGACGGTTGCCATGGCAACGCCCCTGTGAGAGAATTCTAGTTATATAATTAGATTAGCTCCGAAAGGATTATATGAATTAAAATTAACGGATAATACCTTGTTGAGCAAGTTTTTTGACTTGAGATTAAAAAGGGTGGAACAAAAGTATGTTCTCATTTTGCAGGTCGTAAATATTGTGTTCTATAAATAGGGTTTTATTAGCGTGGCGTTTGGCCTTTTAAATGGAAATAAATTATATTTGTGCTGCAAACCGAAAATCAATACATTACCTAATTGTAAAAAAATTAACATACGTTTTTGCATTTCTGTGTCGTACAGTCAAGTCCATAAGTTCTGATTTGAGCTACACGTTTACTGACAAATTCTTGCACTGAACGGACAGGTCCACTCAAATCTGCGTGGTTCTTTCCTCAAAAGACAATTTCAGGCACTCATTTACATACCTGGTCCTCAACTGTTCTGACTAAGAGTATGTCTGGACTTTAAAAGAGACTTTGACCCTTGATTTTGTTTCGCCATCTGTACTTTTTTGTTTACCTAAGTTCTACAACTAAAACAAATGATTTTTTTTCAAGGTTAGTCAGTTAGGAAATGACGACTCTATCTTGCTTATGTTTTTAATATGATTTTGAAAAGTGATTCCTATTTACAGAATATACAATTTCTTTTTATTACATTTAATTTGTAATAATATGGTTAAGCTACGCTTGCCGCGGTTGGTCCGTGGATGGGTGACCATCTTTACATACCAAGACCCCTCCGTGCCTCGGAATGCACGTTAAGCCGTTGGTCCCGGCTGTCATTTGTAGACCTTTGACAGTCGTTACGGGTCGTCAGAAGCTCGAAAGTCTGACAACCAGTCTTACCAAGGGGTATCGTGTTACCCAGTAACTGGGTTGTGGAGGTCAGATATGCAGTCGCTCTATGTAAAATACTGGTATTCAGCTGTATCCGGTAAGACTGTAAGCCGACCCCAACATAGTTGGGAAAAGGCTAGGCAGATGATGATGATCTCCACAGTTCAAATTAAATTTTCATGATTGATTTCTTACGTATACGAGTATACTGAGCACTTCATGTTGTGTACCCATCATCATTATCGTTTCAGTCGAAAGACATCCACTGTTGGACATAGGCCTCCCCAAGCACCATCACTTCGACCGGTTCTGTGCTTCCGGCATCCAGCGGATTCCTGCGGCCTTCACAAGGTCATCGATCCACCTTGTAGGAGGCCTTCCAATGCTACGACTTCCGGTACGCGGTCGCCACTTCAGAACCTTTCGGCCCCATCGGCCATCTGTTCTGCGAGCAATGTGCCCTGCCCCCTGCCACTTAAGTCTGGCTATTCTTCGGGCTACCCGTAGTAATATTTTTGTTCTTGATAATTTGTTTAATTTTAGTTTTCTGTTTTTACCAGTACTTTTAATTATTTATTCGCAAATAATTGGGTGTAGTAGATCCAATTATTTGCGAATAAATAATTTAAAGTCCAATGCAAGAGCTTTAACTAATATCGGCTAATATGCCATTTAATACTTAATTCATTAAATTAATTATCAAAACAATACTATGAAACATGCAGTATTTCTTCTTTTCATTCCTTTTAAACAGTTAAAGCGACTCAAATCGTGTAGAAGCTCACAAAAGTATACAACTATTGCCACTGCCATTCTCGGTCCGTTGCCTCCGGCGTCTATTTTGTGGGAATGGCAATCTATAGGTAGGTACCATACATTCGTATGGTATGTTCCAAAAGTATCTGATGAAATTGTAAACAAATCGATCAGAAAACATAAGTACCTGTGGATGCCAATTTGTAGTGCCACTTACAAATTGATGAATTTGATGTGATTATTTGAATACCCGAAATTCTAATTTTAAATCACCATAAAGATGTGTTTCATTTGACACAGGAGGTTAATTTTCGTCGTTTTTTTAATGATAATTTAATAATGTTATTGGAACAATGACACATACACACATAATCAGCCCATAATGTTCCCACTGACGGGACACAGGCCTCCTCTCTGTGATTGAAACAATAATTGTTGGCAACATCAGTGAGAAAAGTTAAAAGTTGAAGTCATCGTTGAAATACAGATGAATGTGTTACTATAATTCCCTTTAGTGAGTGATTGGGTAACAATATAAGTAATCTGAACGTAAACAAACCCTTTGTTTACACTTTCATCAGATACTTTTAGAACAGACCTTATGTACAATGAATATGTGATATCTTACCAATTTGCGATAGAAACATAATGCATATATATCGTGAACTTAGCATACTGTTAGCTACTAAACTGTATCTAGCAACTGTGCTTTCTTTGAAGACGTAAAAACGTGGTTTGAAGTTTCAATGAGAGCATATTTTGCATTAGTACCTAGTATTAGAATATATGTATATTGTTGTCGGGGTTAAATGTCTGATTATATTGGCTTAGCGCAGGTTTGACGACTTTCAGCCTCCGAACAAGCCGGATTCCGTAAAGGCTTTAGCACCGTAGACCACATACATACGCTGCGGTAGGTTATACAGAAGGCCAAACCTATAACCTGCCTCTCTGCTTAGCGTTTGTGGACTACGAAAAAGCCTTCGGTTCGATCGAGACATGGACTGTACTGCAGTCTCTTCAACGGTGCCAGATCGACTATCGGTACATCGAGGTGCTTAAGTGTCTGTACGAAAACGCCACTATGTTAGTCCGACTCCAGGACCAGACCTCGAAACCTATCCTTCTGCAGCAAGGTGTGAGGCAGGGAGACGTTATCTCTCCGAAACTGTTCACCGCTGCACTGGAGGATGTCTTCAAGGTTCTGGACTGGAAAGGGCCAGGCATCAACATCAATGGTGAGTAAATCAATCACCTTTGGTTTGCTGACGATATAGCTGTCATGGCTGAGACTATGGAGGACCTCAGTACAATGCTCGATGACTTCAGTAGAGCTTCCGAAAGAGTGGGTCTTAAAATGAACATGGACAAGACAAAGGTCATGTCAAATGCCCATGTTACACCCACTCTCATGAAGATCGGAGACGCTACGCTCGAAGTTGTGGACCAGTATGTTTATCTAGGACAAACTGTCCAGTTAGGTAGGTCCAACTTCGAGAAAGAGGTCAATCGTCGAATCCGACTCGGCTGGGCAGCGTTCGGGAAGCTACGCAATATCTTCTCGTTCCACATACCGCAGTGTCTCAAGACGAAAGTCTTTGACCAGTGCGTGTTGCCAGTGATGACCTATGGCACTAAATGTGGTCGCTTACAATGGACTTTATTAAAATGCTAAAAGTCACTCAAAGGGCAATGGGGAGGGCTATGCTTGGAGTTTCCCTACGTGATCGAAACAGAAATGAAGAGATCCGCAGGCGAACCAAGGTTACCGATATAGCCCGAGGATTGAAGTGGCGGTGCTTGGGGGAGGCCTTTGTCCAGCAGTGGACGTCTTTCGGCTGAAATGATGATGATGATGATGATGATTGGCTTATCGTAGACTGTTTTGTTGGTACAGCGTGTTGAGAGATAATTTATTCAAGAAAAATATCAATTATGTACTTATATTAGTTTAAAATAATTCTCAAAACATGACGGGGCTCAATTTATCAAAAATCTTCAAGATCTTTGCCAGTCCAAAGCCACGAGTAGTTCAATATAATATTCTGATTTCAAGAATCTTATATCTTATCTTCGTCGGCTTAAATATATATACTTATTTATAGTCATTGGATGCCGTTGATGTAGTACACGTAGCAAGCGTAAACATACTTAAATGGCTACATCAATAAAACTTAATATATCAAACTTTTCTAAAACGTCTATGAATTTACGAAAATCCCCTCAAAAGTGTTGCAGTGATTTGCGAGTTCAGGATACAAAGACATGCACACTGGGGTGCTTATCTTATTATGTAGTAATGATGTGTGCTTAAGGTGAAGCTTGAAGCCCAGTAGTGGGTAGATATGGCTTGATTGATGATCATACTTGTGGACTTAAAGGACTCGTCTTTTGAATCGAGTTGGGCACAAGATTGATCCTTGCATTTCCGGATATCACTTTTAGTGAAGATCTTTTTTATTTTCCTCTTTTGGACTTGAATGCTGACTTTAGGGTATTTTGGTGCGCTGATTACGAAAATGTACTAGGATTTTTCCTATCACCCTCAGTTTTTTTGAAAAATACCTTTGTTTTCGCAAAAAGAAAGCCAGCTTTACTATGTATTTTTATTACATTTATGCTTTCATAAATGTAATAAAAATACATAGTAAAGCTGGCTTTCTTTCTTTATATGACTAAATCTTTGGTTTTTTTTTGCACCGAAGCTCAGATTGTGAGATTTTCGCTTGAAATTCCGACTTAATCATCTCGCTTTGACAGCCAACACTAGTCTGCCATCATTATTTTATTCCACTTTCCCTGATAGCGACGTTCCATCTCTTTAAAATCCAGGTGAAATCTTTCAATTTTTTCTTCACTTACAGCTCTCAAGTTATCAGGAAAGTAGTACAAATGCGAATTAAGGAAGTGAAGTTTAATGCTCATCGAACATCCCATTTTCCGAAATTTTCAATCATTTTCTTCACAATTTCCTCATCATTTGGGCTATTATGTTTTTTTATGAGATCAAAGGTATTGCTAAGTCGAAAGTTAGTTGTTACGGCTCATAGACTCAGATCTGGACACATTCCATGCAATAAATTTGGCGTTCATGATGAGAAAAACGAACTCGCCTAAATGTGTGGAGTGTGGAGTTGTTGAAGACTTACATCACTTAATGATGGACTGTGTTCGGCACGAGTCTGGGAGACATGATTTGTTTAGGGTTTTGAGGTTGAACAGACTTGAATTAGGCACATTCCATAAAATCCTGGCTCAACCGAATGGCGATGATGCGGCCAGTCTGTTCAGGTTCATGGCCCAGATATGACCAATGTGTATAGGGTACGACGGGACTGACATACGCATTGCGATTATAAATGTCCCTAAATAAATAATAAATAAAAAAAGGTATTGTTCTTTCCTTTTGACCACTTCACACGTATTCTTTTCATACATTCGAAGTTCACGAACGCATGTCGTACAAACTTTATGTGGAACCCACTGTTTATCTTGATTGGCGATTGCTAGGCTGAAATACATATTATAAACGTTAATTAAGCATTCAGTAATGTTATGCTGCTATTTTGTTAGCATAAACTGCCCACAAATGTAGCAAAAATTGTCCGGAGAGTTTCAACACTTTCGCGATACCATTTTTCAAGTGAGCGTTACAAATTGCACAGAAGTACTGATTTTGTAAAAACAATGATGATGCTAGTCATACAAAAAAATATTAATCTACCTTCATTAACCCTCTTCTAACGATTTAAGTTAATTTCTATTTAAAAAAAAAACACTATGTCTACAAGAAATGAGGTGTTTAGCAACTGATTTAAATAAAATCCACCATTTTTTTGATAATAAGGGTATGTCACTTAGTTATTTCAGTTATATTTAACTGCTCGTTACTGGACTGCCTCGTTGTTGTAGTGGTCGCAAACGCTACTGTTGACCATGAGTTCCTGGGTTCGATTCCCGGGTCGGGCGAAGTGTTATTGGGTTTTTCTATCTGGAATTTCGCGGTAGCAGCCCGGAGTCTGCATTTGTGCCCGGTTGATGGCAATCAACCCCTATAGGGTCGCCCCCTATTACATGGGACTTAAACATAACTGGCGAAATGTGGGCGTACTATAGGTACACCTCTGCCCAAAACTTCAGAAAAACGCGTGCGAGGCGTGATGTTATGCTGTGTGTTATATTTATAACTAATTTTATTAATGAGAACTTATTTATTATTGTCTACTGCAACCTTTCAGTGTGTTTCTGTTCAATTAGAAGCGATTAAAATAAAATATTAATTAATAACTAGGAAGGCCTAGGTAATTTTGAAAAAAAAAAACGATGTAATGTAATCAGCGCCCCAAAATCTATCCAAATCAATCATCAAACCTGAAAGGAGAAAACCATTGCAGACCAGTGTTATATGATACGCGGTACAGGGTGGGAAGACGAGATAAATTTGGCAGCAGGACCAAACTAAAGAAGGGTTGCTGAAGACAGGCAACAGTCGAAATCGTTGGAGGAGGCCTTTTCCAATAGGCATCCTTAATAAGAGACATTTTATAGTTTTAATTTTGTGAGTTTAAGTAAAAATGTTAGTATTTCGGAATAAAAGGGCTTTATTATTATTATTATTATTATGTATGACACGCGTACAACACACGTAATAAAATAAATTATTTAAAAAACAAAAAACCCGACTGCAAAAACACATAACTGAAAAGGGAAAAACAAGCATTATAATATATATAATTTTGGTATCGCAGGCGGGGACAATCAAAAGTTACACCATATTTTTTTGTTATTATACCAGTTATTTGACTGTCCCCGCCTGCAAGACCAAAATTATATAGATTATAATGCTTGTTTTCCCTTTTCAGTTATGTGTTTTTGCAGTCGGGTTTTTTGTTTTTTAAATTATTTATTTTATTTCAAGCTTTTTAGTTTTAGTAATATATACTCGTATATTTAAAAATTACTCATTACTAGCTTTTATTTGATACCAATATTGTTGCAATTAATTAAAAAAAAACTTCCCCTCCTTTTTTTTGTATTTGCAGATGCAATTTATAAATATTATATAGCCTATGTCACTCCCACAATTAAGACGAATCTAAAGATACCTCATATGTTAAAATCCATCAAGCCGTTTAGGCTACAGAGCGTGCCAAAGAAATAGACTTACATACATACATACATACATACATACTCTCGAAAAACATTACCCTCCTGAGGCAGTCGGGTAAAAATAGATTGAGATCCCTACGGCTTGAAAATTCTTTGTTTGAATGACTTAAAAACTGCTGCATTTATATCAACTCAATCAACCTGTAGTAGGTATTAAAACTCAGTTATAAATTTTACGCAAAGAATTTTGCAATGGGCTTTTAACACAGTATCGTTTTACAAAGATAATCCCAGTAAGAAATCTTCGGAGTATTTTTTCACAAATATGCCTTTAATTTTTGGTCATTTTCCTGGGTTAAAAGGGATGACAAATATTTAAGAATAAAGTTTCCTGTTCTATGTTACCAGTGTAGCTCAAACAACCGGATCCTTTCGCAGTATCCTGTGGCGTGGCAATCAAGGTCTAACAATGAGTCAGTGCGGCCACGTGATACTAACCGTACCTAAGAGTTAATGTTAAACTGGGTGCGTTTTAGCTGCAGACTGTTTTATTGCAGTACACAAATTGTAGGTAGGAGAGGTAGGTACCTACTGTTTTTGGGTGCACTTTTAGAACAGTCTATGGAGCTGTGAGTCACAATGAGTTTCAATAATATAGTTTTTATTAGGAATATGTATGTTTTGTTAATAATAATAATTTTATTTATTGACACGCCTACAGGTTAGATAAGGTTTTTATTGACGCGTGTGTGTAATTCTAAGATCGAACGCCCTAACTTAAATAATCGTTTCCTATAAAGGAGTGTTACATCTGATTAGTGGCGGACACTTGTGTAGGGTTCAATGGGGCTGCAATCGTTTTTCATAAAATCGATAATTCAATTGATTCGAGTGAAAAGGTGAACAAATCCAATAGATTGTTGAATTTATATTTTATTTTACCGGTTTGAACTGTGTTTAATATTAAGTATAGCTTTATTTATAGTTATAGCAAAGTGAAGATTTATTTTGAATTAAACAGTCGACATTTTGTTATTTTTGTTGTAAGAGTGAGGGATATTTGCCCTTACACTACCCTAATGTCATTCCATACTTAAATAAAATAATTGAGTGAAAAATATGGTTCTTCGGTTGAGTTGTTAACTAGTAAAAGTAACTGATTTCGATTTTAGTGTGATACGTTCGAGAAAAAATCAATTATCGATTTATCGATCTCAGATTGCCATTCACATCCCTATTTACATATTCGGTCTTGGCGTCACGTCAGGTTTCATTGCAGTTCCCGACCCACGTTGTGTTTATGCGTTCGTTGTTTACGGTGCGATTATTGTGTTCTATTTTTAACGACCATTGCTATTCTTTACGGACATCTTCAAAACCTGGTTACCATTGCTATTCACAAAGGATTCATCTATTTGCCCTACGATTCGATTAAATGGATATTATGGTGAGATGCCTAAACTGTGGCATATCCGTAAGGCGGGTTCAAAGGCATATTATGTCAACGTTAACCTTGCCCCTGTAAGCGAGACTTGCCCGATTGTTGAACAAACAGGTATGTACCTATACCACATTGAAATACTATTTAGCAACAAGACAGCTATAAAGTCTGACACGGCCGGCGGTTCGATTACATGTGAGCCATCAAAACTTAACAAAGCAGCGTTTATTTGGTGGATGGCATGAGCCAGGCTTATGAATAGTCAATCTATTATGATTATTGCTACACATCGCTGGATAGGACACTGAATATAAGTCAAGTGTGTAATATACATACAAGTCTGAATTTTCATAGAATTTCATATAACAGGTTTTTTTAAACAGTTAGGTACTTATACAAAATAAAAAGATATTTTATTTTTCAGCTGCCATTATATGCATTTGTTTATCACCCATGTTTCAACTTATTGAATACAGAACAGGCTGGCAATGAGAGATTGCTAGGTCATCTAAGGTAGGTCGTGGGTGAGGTCTCTCAGTCATAGGACTGCGCTTCTATATGATTCCTGCAGACAGCCCGTTACTACATGGGTAGTAACGGGATGATGAGTATTAGATGATCAAATATCTTACCTGATAATTATCATGGGAAATAATGGTATTTCCCATGATAATTATCAGGTAAGATATTTGATCATCTAATTGCATGTATTTATTATTTTTATGGTTAGTTGAAGGAAGTATAACTTTTTATGTTCTGCTGTTCATGATGTGAACTTATCTTGGTGCAGTAACTCCACATGATTGGTAACAACCACAATACTATGCTGTATTTGTCACATTCAGTCTATAGGTGGATGACCAATGATCAACATTATAATAGCATTTAAAATCAATATTAATAAGTATTTGTATTTTTAGGATGCGATAACCTATGCGTGTCGGGCCTGTTGGACTCGAGCAAATCGTCAGTTAATTCAGGATTCATCAAGGGGCTTACAATATAATGTGGCCAAGACTATGTGCTCGCACCAGCTTAATTTTTAGAAAATGTTTTGGTTTCCATTGAAGAGCATTTAATGTTTTTTTGTTACTTTTATTAATTTATTGTAATTAGTTATAAGTTCCCCGGACTTCAAACCCGAGACCACTTGTTAATGATAGACCATCTAATTGTACTTTGTTTATATTGTCCGTCTTTCCTACATCTTTTTTATTTATGAATATTAAAAACAATTTATTCATTCAAATAATAGATTAATTATTCAGTGTTATCCTCACCCCTTCACAAATAATATAAGCCTTAACGACCCGCATACTCGTTTGCCCCCTTCATGGTATTTAAAAAAAGCTAACACGTCGATGGCGTGTTGAATAGTAGAAAATCATTCTTAAACTCGATAACCACAATGCCTAGCGCCATCTCTTATCGAAAAACAGAGTTATTTAATGAAAACTTATCTTTATTTTTCTCAGTTTCCTGACCTTTTAGACTCGTGAAACTTTTTTATTTGTAAACTATAGAATACAACAATTGCAAAAATAAAAAAATATTTGCTGCACATTGATTTTAACAACTAGGCAGGCACTCACAGTCCTACTGGTCATGTCCTTTAATTTAATTAAGAAAAGAAAAGAAACATCCCCAGAATGCAATTAGGAAGTAGCAATTAGGAAACCTAATAGCAATTATGAAGTAGGTACATCTACAAACCAGTAGTTTGAACGCAAAATATAATAAATAATACTTCGTTTAAAAATAATACTTTACGTCATTGATTTTGATTTCAAGAAGCAAGCTCGCGAACGTGTATGAAATGAAAATATGAATCCCTTGAAGTGTAAAGTTTATTTTTCTTTAAAACATATTTAATGTATGATTGCATTCCCAAGTGGGCTGTCTGTTACGGTTGTCGCAACCCAGTGCTGGGCACGCCACAATTGCGGCGATAAGTGCCCTCTTTGAGGAGTGGCTAGAGAGGCGCCACGGCATCCTAACCTTCCGCCTGACGCAGGTCCTCACCGGACATGGCAGTTTCGGGAGGTTCTTGTGTCGGATAAGGCGGGAGGAAACGCCCGGGTGTCACCACTGTGTGGATCGCCCGGAGGACACGGTGGAGCATACGATGGAGGTCAGCCCGGCTAAGGCAGAGCACCGCCGTGTCCTCGTGGAGGCGATCGGCGGCAGAGAACTCTCGCGTCCGGCCCTGGTTCAGGCCATGGTACAGAGCGAGAGGGCATGGGCAGCCGTCACCTCCTTCTGCGAAGCAGTAATACTCGCGAAGGAGGAGGTGGGATGGTTGAGGGAAAGGCAAATTTCGCGCCCTCTCGCCCCTAGCCGCCGCAGGAGACGCCCTGGGCGTCGGGAATCCCGGGCGGATTTCCGGCCACCGTAGGTGCGGGCTTGCGGACGGTGAGCAATGGATAGCTCACTGTCCGGTAAGGACAAGGCCCGGGTCGACGGCGCGTTGTATTCCACTCGCGCCTCAAAGAGATGTCGTCAGCACAAGTGTAGGTGTCCACTAGGGCCGATGCACGCCGGGGTCGCGTGGCAGTCCAAAGGGGTTACCGAGGCCCCTGGCCACACGGGCAACGGAAGGAATACTGAGTGTTTTAGTCAGTAAGAGTCTGACACACCCTCCCGCTCCGCTCAGAGCGGGAGAAGTTATTTGATAATTTACCCACCCAAAAAAAAAGTGGGCTGTCTGTAGATTAATAAAAATCTGTAACCGACTTCTTCTAGATTTATGTACTACCTTACAGCTTGAACAGAAAAGTGCTTGTCTAGCGATTATTAAATTTTTTAACGCAATGTTTTCAAGGAATATTCCATACACACGATTCAGAGATCTACCAATACCCCAATATGAAGAAGAACTAAAACCCAAATAAAAATGGTTTATTGGGTTTAAAACTTTAACTTGATTAGTCGTGTCAAATGTTAAGTATCTCATCAGGCGTTTTACCAGAGCTCACGCGGTGCTAGCGTAACGTCTAGGCTCTGCGTTGTATGCACGGCTTCTACGTGGAACTACGCAGCGCTACGCGGAGCTACGCAACGCTACGCGGAGCTACCCAACTCAACGCGGAGCTACGCAGCGCTACGCGGAGCAAGGCAACGCTACGCGGATCTACACAACGCTACGCGGATCTACGCAACGCTACGCGGAACTACGCAACGCTACGCAGATCTACGCAACGCTATTCGGTTCTACGCATTGCTACGCGGAGCTACGCAATGCGACGTGGAGCTACGCAACGCTACGCGGAGCTACGCAATGCTACGCGGAGCTACACCACGCTTTGTGGAGTTACGTAGCACTACGCGGTGTTACACGGCGCAACGCGGCAATACGCAGTTTTTACGCGGTGCTACGCAGTTTCCTCGCAGCGCCGACGCACCAACATCCAGCGCCTGCGCATTGTAGTGAAAAAACTCTTACAAACATTTAAAGATATTTTACACAGGTATTTTTAACCCACCTGGCATCTATGCATTTTGTTTAGTAGCTGGAACACCTACCTACTCACGAAACATTAATATTAACCATGTCTTGAATGTTTTAATTAATTAATTATTTATAAAAATTCAAAAATACACTTGCACTTGGAGAACGGGAGTTCTCCATGTGCGCTGCAGCAGCGCAGTAATTCCATCAATTATCTACAATATTGTTAATAAAATTCATCTGCCAATTTGCAACTGAGTAAAACACCGAGACACAAAAGCTAAAAGGAGGGTGGAACCCAATTTACAAAGTTTTCACCTTCTTCAAACCCTTTTAACCTTTGATAAGTAGATTCAGATGCTTCTGAAAAAGTCGCGAGTCGATACAAATTAGATGGCCGTGATTTTGCTCCTAAGGACCGCATTAAAAAGTTTTACTTTAAGATGCCTTACAACTTTTTTGGAATTTGTTAAATTTTTTGAGTTATATAAAATTGAGACACGATCAAACCACTTGATGCCTACGAGTCCATTGAGGTGAAGAGCGTATTCACTTATAATGATTTTATGATTTTGAATCACTTCATAAGTTTATGAATTTGGGAAAAGTGTGTCTAGATTTCAGAATCTAGAAAATAATAAAATATGGCTATACACACTCATAGGAATTGTAATAAGTGTAACTTCTTGTGTGAAAAGTCCGTGATTCGTTAGTATTTTTAAACCCCGACGGAAAAAGAGGGGTATTATAAGTTTAAGGTGTGTATCTGTGCATCTGTCTCTGGCGTCGTAGCTTCCAAACGGCTGAACTGATTTTGATATTTAGTTGTTTTGTTTGAAAGGTGACTTGATCGAGAGTGTTCTTAGCTATGGTTCAAGAAAATCTGGTCAGTCACATCTAAGCATCTTCCGCTGGTCTGATCGAAATTTGGTATTCTGTTACTTCAATCATAATAGAAGAACATGTTAACCTTGAACTGATGCTGTAGCATCACCTGGAATTTGCAGTATACCCAACTCCCTCACCAACTTACAGCAGAGGTATCTTGTTTGCTCATTGGAATGCTCTCAATGAATAGGCTAGGTCTATACCTAGCATCATCGCCATGGGATCTGGAGGCAAAAGTCCTCGCGCACGTATGGGAGTGGCGCGAGGAGGCGAAACGCCGGGGCGTAAGCCCGCTGCCGCGAGAAATCGCGGCACAGCGGACGGAGCTCCGGCGGGATCTCATGGCGTCCTGGAAAGTACGGTTATCGCTACCCAGTGCTGGGCACGCCACGATTGCGGCGATAAGTCCCCTCTTTGAGGAGTGGCTAGAGAGGCGCCACGGCGTCCTCACCTTCCGCCTGACGCAGGTCCTCACCGGACACGCCAGTTTCGGGAGGTTCTTGTGTCGGATATGGCGGGAGGAAACGTCCGGGTGTCACCACTGTGTGGATCGCCCGGAGGACACGGTGGAGCATACGGTGGAGGTCTGCCCGGCTTGGGCAGAGCACCGCCGTGTCCTCGTGGAGGCGATCGGCGGCAGAGATCTCTCGCGTTCGGCCCTGGTTCAGGCCATGGTACGGAGCGAAAGGGCATGGGCAGCCGTCACCTCCTTCTGCGAAGCAGTAATGCTCGCGAAGGAGGAGGCGGGACGGTTGAGGGAAAGGCATGTTTTGCGCCCTCTCGCCCCTAGCCGCCGCAGGAGACGCCCTGGGCATCGGGAATCCCGGGCGGATTTCCGGCCACCGTAGGCGCGGGCTTGCGGACAGTGAGCAATGGGTAGCTCACCGTCGGGCAAGGACCAGGCCCAGGTCGACGGCGCGTCGTATTCCACGCGCGCCTCAAAGAGATGTCAGCACAAATGTAGGGGTCCACTAGGGCCGATGCCTGCCGGGGTCGTACTTATGGGTCACCGAGTCCCCTGGCAACACAGGTAACAGGAAGGAATACGGGTGGGTTTTAGTCAGTAAGAGTCTGACACACCCTCCCGCTCCGCCCAGAGCGGGAGAAGGTGTTTGATGATAACCCACCCGCAAAAAAAATAAAAAAAAATACCTAGCATCATCAGACCCTAAACTATCTATATAGATCAGGGTCTGATGATGGAGAAGGAAAGAGAAATGACCCACTAAAATGTGAAAGTTTACATTGAAAAAAAAACAACCGACCTCCAAAAAAACCCTACAAAGTGAAAAATAACTTTAATTTCGGAAGTCGGTGGCAAAAAAACTAAAATACAAATCCAGAGACACCGACTTTCGAATTTTTTTTTTTTTTTTTTTTTTTTTTTTTATTTGTGATGGGTTTGCTCTTGACCTTAGTCTATGTCAGAGGTGACAGAAACAAAGTCGACGATGGAGCGAGCTTACCCAGAAGAAGCCTGTTCACTCTCACTTAAGTTATTTTTCACTTTGTAGGGCTTTTTTTGGAAGTCAGTTGTTTTTTTTTTGTATAAAGTTTTTTATTTACTCTTTAGAGGTTTTTGTTTGCGTCCCGAGGGGTTTTTCTAATTTTTAATTTTTAATATTGTATGTATTTGTCGTCCTATTTTAGCCCTTATTAATCCTAAAAGTATCGATTGTAGATTATAACGTATAGCAACATTTCACATAATGCCCAATTTTAAATTTTAATTTAAATCAGCCTATAATTTTCCCACGGCTAGGACACAGGCCGCGTGTTGGATAACGGTGAGAGGGAGTGGGCCGTTATCCAACACGCGGGCCCAGTGCGGGTTAGTAGATGTCACATGTCTTCGAATTTTTGGTTCTAGGACATGCTGGTTCTCACGATGTTTTCCTTCACTGTTTTCAGAGCAGTGGTGATGAAATAATTTATACATAGTAAAGCGCCTGTCTGGGTTCCAACCTTTGACCTACAACTCGTAAATCGCAGCCGTTACCATTGGGCCACCACAGCTCTCAAAATGCCCAATATATTTATCAAATAGCAGCTCCCTATTACTCGTATTTCTTCGATGCACCCCTGTAAACGGCGCCGAAGTTCGGACGCAACAGAGATATAATTCGCTCCCGATAATTGGACATCAATTTGCACCCCGGCTTATCCCGATAATTTTGTTGCGAAACGGAAAACATTTTGTTTGGAAACAAATATGTATAAATGTTTTGCTTCTACTTTTGATTACATACTTATCTGCTGTATGGGGTGGGTAGCGTTTGTGGTTGTGGTGTTAGTGAAACCTAGTTTCAGTCACGTTTGATATAGCAAATTTCTGCATGAATTAGTTATAATGGCTTGATTAGGTATAATGCCTGGATATTTTCTTAACTTAATTTTCTTATCTAGAGAAAAGATGCTAACTAGCAAAATTGGTAGTATGATTGGCTGTCAAGGCTGCACCGAATAAACTTGATAATAATAAATTTATTTCAGACTTCAGTCCATAGTTTTGTTAGTATTTTAGTGTTAGTATTAATAGTGCTTAAATAAATAGGTTAGTATTGTTAGTTTTTAAAATTTTATTTATTTTCAGATTGAATACTGTTCCCACCCAGTGTCTCTGAAAGGGACAGTCTGGTCTGGCAGCAACCATTTTCAAAGCGCTGTTGTCACTACCATGCAGGCGCAACTTAAGTGCAGCCTGAAAACTTAACCTTCTTCCAAGTTTTCTCAACGAAATCGGAACATATCCTCTTCAAAACAAACAAACAATTTGCAATAGTTATTCGGCTGACATATTCGGATATATCTGGAGTCAATATTATCCGCACGGAATCTGTATCCGCGAGAGCGTGCGTAGGTTTCCCGCTGGCGGTCTCGATTTCCTGTGAAAACGGAAATTTCCGAACGTCCGCTCAGAAACAGCGAATTACAAGTTATTTGGCTATTTTCTGTTCTACGTACTTACAGTTTTTATAAAGGAAGTGTTTATTTTAAGTTATGTTAAATGTTTTGTTAGCAAATCAATATTGTTAGTAAACATGTTGTTAAACGGTTTAACCATTTCATAATTACATAATATACATAATCAGCCTATAATGTTCCGAATGCTGGGACACAGGCTTCCTCTCTGTGAGAGGGAGTAGGCCGTAATCCACCACGCGGGCCCAGTGCGGGTTGGTAGATGTCACATGTGTCCGAATTTTTGGTTCTAGGAAATGCCAGTTTCCTCACGATGTTTTCCTTCACCATTTTGAGAGCAGTGGTGATGTAATAAATTACACAAAGTAAAGCCTGTCTGGGTTCGAACCTACGACGTACAACTCGCAAGTCGCGGCCGTTGCCACTAGACCACCACTGCTCTTTTCATAATTATTTTATCATAACTTCAGTGAAACAGGTTACGTGTTTAAGATTGTTTACTTGCGACTCGTGAGTTGGGCTTTAGACGCTCGTTCAGGTCCGGAAAAATTTAAGCATTCCCAAGATGCTCGCATTATAAAAAAAACTCACTCACTGTAGAGCATAGGCCTCTCTTTTCTTGTGCCTGGACATGCTGGCACTGGCCAGCTTCATCCAGGTTCTACCCGCGATGGTATCAATGTCGTCCGCCTATCTCGCCGCTGGACGACCGACACTTCATTTTACAGTCCTTGGAGGCCACTCAGTCACTGCCTTACTCCACCTGTCATCCCTGCACCTTGCCAGGTGTTCTGCCCAACTCCATTTGGGTTCCATAACTCGTTATCCGAAATCGAAAACACGTCTCAGCACCGTACGTCATGGTGGGCATAACACACTGGTCATAAGAGGCGGGACTTCAGCTTTTAAACTCGAAACCTAGGAACTGGGTCTTTGTTAATTACACAATTATTAGCACCTAAGCGCACAGATTGGCTGTGTACCAAAACTTCGTAACTTTAAATATTTGTTCCCAAATGAAAATAAATCTAGATATAACTTATGTCTAGAACAATATTATTAGTATATGCAGCATATATTATTAGTATAGTGACTGCCTCGTTGGTCTATTGGTCGCAAGCGCTACTGCTGAGCATGAGGTTCTGGGTTCGATTCCCGGGTCGGGCAAAGTGTTATTGGGTTTTTCTATCTGGAATTTCTCAGTAGCAGCCCGGAGTCTGGATTCGTGCCCGGTTAATGGCAATAGGCTCGCCCCCTATTACATAAGCCTTAAAAAACATACCTGGCGAAATGTCGGTGTACTACAGGTATACCTCTACCCAACCCTTCGGTGAAACAAGGCCTGATGTTATACAGAGTAAGAAGAATGACAGATGCGCATGAACGTCGTGGAATCGTTTGTTACGCCTGATTAAAAAGTTTGTTCTTGTAAATTCATCATACGTGTGCTCTCACAAGTTTTTGTTGTTTGATGATTATAATCACTTCATTCTACATTTGTCTCTAGTTTTGTTAAATATTTGCAAGCTCCTGACTCACAACATTTACTGATGTAAGAAAAAAAGTAGTTACTACCATTTGAAAATCATTATCAAATTGAAAATGTATATCCGAATCGTTTTAGCGTGGCAGTAGCGGTCATTGCCTTTTCCCTAATATCTTTCCATAGGAACCCAAAAAAAAACAAAAATACTATACATTGTAGGTATGGTTTTGCGTTATTGGAAAATTTAGAAAATCACGATAGATATTAATTCAGGACGTTAACGGTTTGTATTTCAGTTCTTGAAATAAAGAATGCTAGAAAATGTAGGCGGGTCAATGACCGCTATTGCCACTCTAAAGTGATTCGGGTATACGTTACTTATACCCGAATCACTTTAGAGTATATGTTACTTTTCTTTACATCTGCTTTGGTAGTAGTTATAGTCGACCTCGTAGTTGCTTTAACACCTTAAGGTTGAGTTTCACTTGCACCTCATAAAACGACAAGGTCTTTTTGTCTATGAGATGGTTGGATAGTCATCCTTAGTAAAATTCCAATTTACACGTAGTTTTTGTCAAAGGTGGTGATGTATTATTGTAAAAAATCAACTGTACAGAATCTGTTTAACAATTTTTTTGTGTCTTGTCTTGTTTTATAAATTTACAAGTCTCTCATAATCTCATCACTATTGTTTATTTACTAGAACTAATGGGTAATGACTTCACCATGTTTGATATCCGTCTCGTAATTTTTACAGAGCGGTTGCACGCTTGAACGAACTTCGAAGGATTAAATATGTTCATTCTGTGCGGCCCCTACACCTATAATAAATTTGCGCAATAGTTTTACTGCGCAATATTATTGAAAAACCCTTGCACTCAAACGATCAATTATTTTCACGTAATAACATTGATGGACATCAGTGCAATGAAAATATTGTGCAATTAAATTGCATCTCGCTAAAAGTTTTGTTCAATCATTGCGCAATCTTCAATGCTAACCCTAAACGGTCACACATATTATATGCGCATTATTGTGCAATTCGTGTATTTCCGTAATAATATTGTACGTGTAGAAACCGATTTAAAGATATATATCTTGGTAAGAGATCAGAAGGCTGCCCTTTTTTTCAAACAGCATTGCCAGCCAACGTGGCAATGCTGCCAGTCTTTTAGGCACTTTTCCCATTGACAGCGATGCGGACGATTTTTTTTGATACCGAATGAGCTTTTCCGCCTTTTTGTTATTTTTATTATATACCTGTACATCTTGTAGGTATTTTTTAAGACTATTATATAAAATAGGTTACAATAAAGTGGTCTAATAAATAAAAAAGTAAGAGGCTAGACCTAAGCAAATGTGATTTAAATACACCGCGTTTTTTCTCCCCGTTCGTCCTGAAGTATGACCCTTCTGCTGCGCCTCGGGCAGTATTTTACACTTTTTGATTTTACTTCGAACATGGAACAACTCACTTTACATTTTAAATTAGTTTATAGGGGTACTGAGATGGAGTCACCACGCGGTAAAAACTGTTAAAACACTTTATTGTGATTATTAGATACCTATAGTCAAGCAGACTAAAAGATAGAAATTAAATCAAAACAATGCGAAGGAGATCAATTACAATAAAATCTACTCACCATTAATAATTAACATGGCATTTTTTATCAATTAGTAACAATTCTTAGGTGGACCTTGTGAATGGCGCAGGAATCTACTGGATGCGGGAAGCACAAAACCGGTCGAAGTGGCGGTGCTTAGGGGAGGCCTATGTCCAGCAGTGGACGTCTTTCGGCTGAAAGGATGAAAAATTCTTATAATGTGTCGTTTTCGCAATAAGGTGTTTATTTTGGGTGGGAAATCATCAAATAACTTCTCCCGCTCTGGGCGGAGCGGGAGGGTGTGTCAGACTCTTACTGATTAAATCCCACCCGTATTCCTTCCGTCACCTGTGTTGCCAGGGGCCTCGGTAACC
The DNA here is from genome assembly GCA_905333075.3 of Atethmia centrago. Taxonomy (NCBI): domain Eukaryota; kingdom Metazoa; phylum Arthropoda; class Insecta; order Lepidoptera; family Noctuidae; genus Atethmia; species Atethmia centrago. Next base: position 19,515,303 of record HG995373.1, on the reverse strand, counting down.
TTTTAGTACCTTCCCGCGACCCCGGCAGGCATCGGCCCTAGTGGACCCCTACACTTGTGCTGACGACATCTCTTTGAGGCGCGCGTAGAATACAACGCACCGTCGGCTCGGGCCTGGTCCTTACGGACGGTGAGCTACCTATTGCTCACCGTCCGCAAGCCCGCGCCTACGTTGGCCGGAAATCCGCCCGGGATTCCCGACGCCCAGGGCGTCTCCTGCGGCGGCTAGGGGCGAGAGGGCGCGAAATTTGCCTTTCCCTCAACCGTCCCGCCTCCTCCTTCGCGAGCATTACTGCTTCGCAAAAGTAGGTGTCGGCTGCCCATGCCCTCTCACTCCGCACCATGGCCTGAACCAGGGCCGGACACGAGAGGTCTCTGCCGCCGATCGCCTCTACGAGGACACGGCGGTGCTCTGCGCAAGCCGGGCAGACCTCCACCGTATGCTCCACCGTGTCCTCCGGGTGATCCACACAGTGGTGACACCCGGGCGGGCGTTTCTTCCCGCCTTATTCGACACAGGAACCTCCCGAAGCTGCTATGTCCGATGAGGACCTGCGTCAGGCGGAAGGTGAGGACGCCGTGGCGCCTCTCTAGCCACTCCTCAAAGAGGGGACTTGTCGCCGCAATTGTGGCGTGCCCAAATAACCCCCTAAGTGAATTGACCGGTCAATCTTGGGCTTTGAAATTAGTCTTGAAAGCCTGGACGTTATTTTCCCGGAACAGGAACTACTCGTATCATCCAATAGGTTTAACTAAACGGTATCTTTCCACAACCGGGGTCAAAATAACCCACAACTCTACCAGAGTGCGTATTACGAATAATATTTCAGTCTCAGGATTATTCCCTCTAATAACACTGCAGCCGTAAATTGACGCTGAATCTGAGCCTTATTAAACTGTCTTGTAAATCGCGTTCGCACTGTACAAAGTGCTGATCACATAAAAAATAACAGGGCCATAAAAGCAGCGTGCCTCCCGAGCGGGCGCTCGTATAATCAGACAAATATATCAGGATAACTATTGATTTCTTGTCTTATTTTTGGAAGGGTGAAGTGAAATTTTGTTTAGTTTAATATGCTGTTGTGTTTGCTTGTAGGAAAAAAACATGGAAAGGCTGTTTGGAGTTGTTCAATTTGCTATTGTTTAGTTGAATCAAAAGTAAAGTCTGCATTACGAGAACAGACAGGAGGAGTCATTAGTATAGCCAGATGCGTTGTCTATACTTCTACACTAATATTATAAACGAGAAAACATTCGATTTTTTGTTTGTTTGTAATGGATAAACTCAAAAACTACATAAATGATTTTAAAAATCTTGCACCTATAGAAAGCTATAATATCAGCGAGTAACATCATCTGCCTAGCCTTTTTCCCAACTATGTTGGGGTTGGCTACCAGTCTTACCGGATACAGCTGAATACCAGTAATTTACATGAAGCGACTGCCTATCAGCGAGTAACATGGGCTGTATTTTATTTAAAAATAAAATTGTCACCCAAGGTATAAAAAAAAATGTCTATAGAAGTCATTACTTAGCGTGCACTGCGAAAACTATTGATCATATATAAAATAATGTTCTACATGTTTATAGTACGCATCATTACCCATAAAAAAAGTCCGCGAGGCTATATGTCTAACTATTATAGTTAAGTCACAAAAGCCGTTTTTGTTCCAATTACTCAATCAAAACACGGGTAGAATCGAAAGATGCCCGACGATCTCTGGAACTGCCAGTCGGATTTGAAAAAATATTTTTGCATTTTATAGCATAATTCTTGAGAAAGGTTAAAAGCTATTTAACAATACGCTACGACTCTTGGGAGCTGAGCACCAAGAAACAAGTCTGAAAGAACGCTAAGCGGGAATGGGATGCGATGCGGTGGGTCGGGGGTCGAAATTTGACACGGAAGAAGTCGCGGTTAGAAGCTAGTTGTATGATAAAGCTTTTTTCCTTTTATCTGAGTAGGTACCTACCCTGTTTCGACCGGATCGGACGAAACTCAGCGGCCGAAACGCCTACTAAGCCTCCTATATTAGTTTTTCAGCAAAACGTTATTAACACCTACATGTTTTATTCAATCAACGTCCATACCTAAGCGTGCAGAAACACCTTTAACATGGAATAAATAAAAACCAATACACATAATACACAATACACCAAATTCAACATTTCCATTATTTATTATAGGTACGTATTGTTATTGATACTACATTCAATTCACGTTTCATTTCGTGTTATCAGTTCAGTGGTTCGTTCATACAATGTAGTGGTACTTGTCGAAATTTTATTGGTTTCCCGGGTAGTATGAGCACTTGTGGCATTACCGTCAGTCATCTGAGTGGTATCGCATAGAGAGGAACCGAGACGTCTCGACGGGCAGCGCATCCCTAGTTTCCTTAGGCTACGTACAAACGAGACTATCGTGTCCATTGTTTAAGTTTTTTTTTTTAAGTAAAAACTGCTATAGCCGCTTTCAGCGTTTTTTGGTAGGGGCAAAACTTATGGCTTCGCGTCACCGACTTGCTAATGTGACCGCGACATCGATATGCTAATATGACTAGTTATTCCAAAGTTTTAAGTTTTCTGTCGGCATGACTGCCTATGTTGTTTATTTTTCATTTTTAAAATGATATACATACCTAATAATTTTTAGCCTACATTTTTCCACTAATGAAAATATAAGTTACCCAATATGTTTCAAGACCAAAGGTTCAATTAAGAAATTTATTGTTTTTGGAATTTGGAAAAAGGTTTTTTAAATATTTTAAATGCTGTTCATAATAATTTCAACAGTGTCAACGAAGTGGTCAATTATCAACTAAACCTAGAGTTTTCAACTGATGGACATATTTACCCAAGATTTTCCACAACCAAGGACTTTTTCAAGAAAAAAATGCGAAGGGTAGGGATGATAAATCAATTTTAGTGTGTCTATTGTGCTTTTCAGAATGTCAATTTAGTGTTGCAGTTTGTCACGTGTATTCATCCTAATGTTAGGGGCGCGCCTTGCTGACCCAGTTCGCCACCGTGGCGGGATGGCGGGATCGCTCGAAAGGGTTTACGGTTTCAATATTTGGAAGCCTTCAAGTATATGCGCACTTTAGCTGTCTTATATAATGCACTTCGTTTCGAGTTACGCCGAATTTTATGAAGTAAACAACGCAATTTATGTCCACGACCTATTTTTAACTGCAAAAAGATTAGTCGCAGCCTTGCGTAACAACCGACAGCCTTCACAAGGTAGTCTAATCTGGTTCAGAGGGCTGGTATCCAATTTGCCGCCATGTTATTGTGGGGCTTCGACCGCAGCTCGCGTAATTGACACCGAAAGTAAAACCGCAACTTATAAATCGGAAAACGTAACCTAGACGACAACCGCACCATGCAAAAACCACCTGAGAAATTACGACACGTACCGCCGCGCCGCCCGCGCCACCGGCCACGACAATCGCCGGCCGGGATACCCAATCTACTCGATGCTTTATTATTATCGTACCGACTTCCAATAAAAATAACGTAATTTACCATCCGAATAGAGCGGTCTTATAGGTTTAGTTTAGAAAGTTGGCATCTTGTCCATAGCGGTTATTCTGCGTTCCCTACATAGACTACCACGCTGCAGTTTGTACAAAAAGAAGGCTCTATTTAACGGGAACTGATTCGGAAAAAAGCGCTCTGTGAGCTCCATGACGAAGAACCGGATTACTATGGCCGGGCCGCAAAACAAATCCACTACGATTTACGTACCGTAAACTCGTTACGCGTTTCGAACGAGACGCGTTCGTGGTAGAGTGTTTTGTTGGAATTTGTTTCTTGTTGTGAGTATCCGAGAGTTCAGATCGGGTGTCGCGGGGTGCTTTAAGTACCGCCGGGCGGTGAGAGAGAGGCGAGCTTACAGACTATGGAGAGGTTCGCAGGTTCATTCGGAGGAAGTGTCGTTATCACAGTCGCTGTTCGGCGTTCGGACGGCGTGGTTCGGTGCGGACGGTCTGCGTGCTCGCTGCGTCTATACTCGCTTCGGCAGAAGTTTTGCGGAGATCGCGTTCCGATATTGCATCGACGGCGGCCTTTCCCGGCTCGTGACTGATCACGGACGCTTTATAGAAAGTGAAACTGTATGCTTGAGACGTGAAAACAGATAGTGCAAGGACGTCAAACTTTGTGGTGGATTGAGTGCTTAAGTTGGACAAGTCGGTTTTCAAGTGAAAATCGAATTTTACCGGGACTCGTTTCGATATCAGCGCAGTTTTATCTATTAAACTGTGTCTAGATTATTGAAGCGCTGCTGAATTTTTCGTAAACGGTAAGTAATAAGAACTTTCCAGCAAGAAGGAACGCGGAATGAACCGACTAACTTAGAAAAAACTTAATAAATTGGTTACTCAAGAAATTCTAGTCGGCGAATGAGGTACTTGTACTTCATTCGCAGACTTTAATGAAGTATCTAACGGTAAAAACTGTAGGTGCAGAGTTTAATAAACCTACATAACCACTAAACCTTGGAGTTTAATCACTATCTCTTTACTTTGCTTTCGGCACAAACAATAAATATAAACACGAAATAAAAATTAAGTACCTTAGTGATGAATGTAAATTGCTGGCTCATCAACTTTTTCTTAGCATCAGCTAGGGGCTCAAGTATTCATAAGCACGGAAGTGTACCAACGTAAAAAATGGTAATATCATTAGAGAAACACCGCTGCATCGCTCACGGGATGTTATTTACAAACGACGAAATAATTTACGGTAATAATATGAAAATTTTTAAAGTACATTTCCTTGAAAAATATTTTCCGAGATTATTTTTTTAGCAAAGATTTTTTTTACGGTAATATGAATTTCGGGCGGCCTAAGTATCTGATAAGGTCTTGTACACATTTGTATCGATAACACATTCGTTGTCGTTGATGACTGTACATGCAGTGAGGTCTGAGGCCTTAAGGTCTGATATGATCATTATGAGAGATGCCTTGCTATTACTCGCTTATTACATCATTACATGTTATGATCATTCTCTTGTGTTCATCCCTTTATATGCAATTAACCCTTTATTATAGTGCATAATTGCATATAAAAGTGAGCCAGCAAAATGCAATGTATGGAAAGAGACGGTCGTCCCGTCTTTGATTTACACAGGGGCCGGGTTAACTCAATTAGCTTTATAGAATGTTTTATTCATTATGGACTTAACATTATACGTATTTGATATAAATAAAGATAACGTTAAATAGCCGGACGTGTGTATCGTTTAATTACGTAACATTATAACAATAATTCCTATGTTTGTGAGTTAAGATTTTGCAAAATGAAACGAAATTATCTTTCTCGTGTACGTGATTTTGATAATTAGGTACATTGGGTATTGGAATTTAATGGCTATTAACAAAATTTGCTCAATTCTAATTGTATTTAAAGCGGTAATTAGACTGAAATAATTTATCATGGGGGAGAGAAACTGTACCGAGTTTAGGGACCGGAACGACCATCGACTCAATTATGAGAATTTGCTTGTATCAATAGAGTTACTCTCATTGCCGTAATGATAATTGATACGTTTAATTCTATCAATTAAACGTATCATCATGGGGTTGTTTTTGAAGCTATAGTAACATCGTAGAATAGGTAATTATTTTTAGTTACCAATAAAAAAGTAGCAGATATGTAATTAATCTTTAATCTAAAATGACTTTTTTTTGTGTGTCATTACGAGATGATTAGAAGTCATGCCTACCACATTATCGTTGAGGTAATTACATCTCGTCTCATACAAGTTTCAATAGATCGACAACACAGATTCCATAGACAATGTATGTACGCACGTCATGTTTAAAAATCGAACACTCATTCAAAACCGTACCACAAACCATAGATTAAATACAGAGCAGAAATAAAAAAACGTCCGAGCATTGTACACGTGACATAGATATTACGGTCAAAGAGAAAAATATCGGCCAAGTGCGTGTCGGGCCACGCACAATGAAGGGTTCTGTAGTTGGGATGAATATACCCCAAAAATAAATTTAACATTGTGGTTGAAAAATATGTTCCCCCATAAATCGATAAACGTCACGGTCAATTCTCTAACTGCAAATGTAAGTTGGTTGACTATTACTCGTTAACTTGTAAAGCCTACTTAGCTGTGATAGTTGTCCTTTTAATTTCGTTATGTACTACTGCCATGATTTTTTTTCACATCTCCTCATATCCAAAAACAACCATTTAGCTGGCAGGGGGGACTCTAACAAAAAATAGTTATTTAAAGCTTAATATTACGCAAACGGATCCCTGATTTAAAAAATGGTTTTCACAAACTCAACCGCAATATTTTTGAACGGCCTATCCAACGATATCTCACACCATGGGGTAGACGAGAAAAAAAATATCACCCCACATTATGTGCAAGGGAGGTACCTACAATTTTTTTTCAAAACATTTTATGTTACCACTTTGTCGGCGTGATTAATATGTATAGCCATGCCAAATTACAGCTTTCTAGCACTAAGTGTCTCTGAGCTAAGCCGGGGACAGACAGAAAAGACAGACAGACGGACTATAAGGGTTCCTTGTTTACTACGGAACCCTAAAAAGATAAAATCTAATAACGTCTATTGACACGGCGATTAGTATGCATCGCATCACTCGCACGACGTGCTGTGTCATCGCCGTATCATATTTCTACTTATATGCCAAACCTTGCCACTTATACTTAAGTAACGAAATAACTAAAAGATATTCCGTAAGTTTCGCTTTCTATATTCTCTTTGGTGTTTGGGAAAATCTAATTAGATAAGGTTTGTCCGTGTCGTCGTATCGTAAATTGGACAAGGCTATGACTAGAATTGAATTAAGTCTGTCAGAGGCATCCACATTTTATAAACTAAAAAAAAAACATATTTATGAAATACTAAGACATTCCAAACTGTACTTTTTCATAATAAGAACACTTTATTTCAGATCAGTAATCTGTGATAAGTAATTATCGGTAAAGCACGGAAAGTTAATTGTAATAAGCTATCATGAACTGCAAAAACCAATAGAAAATCAGCTGCTGCTGCGCATTTTGTCTGTACGATAATAAACGAAAATACTGACAGTTAATTGGTAACTAGCGAAAAACAAAGAATAGCCGCTATAATAATGTATTGTTAATTACTGTAACAAAACGGTTATTTAATCAAATAAATTAATCATTACTGTTTAAGAGACTGACAACAGCTAAAGCGCAGTCACTCTCGGACTGCATAGAAAAGAAAGAGAACCGCGATGACGCAACGCTGGTAATTTATTGCAAAATATGAAGCAATTATCTATTTACAAACAATAAAACACTATTATGCTAATATGTTGCTTGTAGAATAATTTGACAGAAAATCAGAATGATTGCATGTATATTATTAGTACGGTTTTAAATCGTTAAAATAATTTTTTAGAGGTATTTTCGTGATTTTTTTCTATCGTATCAAATTAGTGAATATATGTTTTCAACACACTAACTACCTAGCATATATCCTGAAGAAAGTCATACTTTTTTTTTGATTTTGTTTACTGCAGTGGATCATATACTTTTACGCATTATAAAACTTACAAATTAGCGTTTTGGTACTGTAGTCCCCTTAAAGCGCAGATGGTGTTAGTGGCTTTTCTCTAAAACCATATATCTGCGCAAATTGATGAAATCTATTACTACGCCTTCATATAATTCAAGTAAGTTATGCGCAAAATGTATGCTAAACTAGAACGCAAACATCAATTCTGTAGGTATGTGAATATTTAAGTATTGTAGTAAAATACTTTACGATATAAATTCAGGAAGTAATTTCTACCCTAAGCATAAAAAACGATATAACTTTCAAACTAGTTAAGATACTTTCATGTTTTTTTGTGTATGAACAGAATATTTTATTATCTTTAATTCAATCTGTGTTTTTTTTTCATTTCATTATTCATATTTTAAATATTTCCCTATGACACCGAATCGGCGGCGCGGCGGCGCGGCGGCGTGAGCGGGAAGCGCATTTGTATGACCAAGGTCTACGGCGATTACCCCACCCTTAAATGAAAGGTATAGGTTTGTGTCAATATTGTTTAAAAGCAACATGAATTGTACTGCCTCGTTGGACTGCCTCGTTGGTCTGGACAGCCTCGTTGGTCTTGTGGTCGCAAGCGCTAATGCTGAACATGAGGTCCTGGGTTCGATTCCCGGGTCGGGCAAAGTGTTATTGGGTTTTTCTATCTGGAATTTCTCAGTAGCAGCCCGGAGTCTGGATTTGTGCCTGGTAGATGGTAATAGGCTCACCCCCTATTACATGGGACTTAAACATAACTGGCAAAATGTGGGTGTACTACAGGTACACCTCTGCCCAACCCTTCAGGGAAACGAGGCGTGTTGTTATGTATGTATGTTTAGGTGAATTGTGCTGTTGCTATTAATGCATAGTGGTGCAACTACACTTAATCTAAATACCGCCCGGTGATTGATTTATATTTTAAATTACAAAAATTGGTTGTCGTTGAGCTAATTACGAGAACTGCGGGACTGATATAAATAAGATTCGAACGAAATCATTTCTGAAAGCTATATTGCAACATGCGATAACCAGATTGAAACATTATTTTAGCTATACCTACCGAGTTGATGAAGAAATTGCAAAAACAAAACCTGATTATAGCTATCTAGGTGGTTGTGATTCTGATTTTCATTCATTGTAGTAGCTACCTACCCGAAAATAGAAACAGGACCCCTGTTTCTATTTTCGGGTAGGTACTTCAGTTGTAATCTACTTAACTGGTACGTAAGATTTAGGAAACTTTTACAGGCTAATAAAAAGTATGTACCAAGAATCCAGAAACTAATATTCATCTATTAGCACGCCCGCCACACCTAAGCCTAGAATCTTTGTCACGAGACGTTCAAAGTTCCAGCGGTTACCTTTACGAAATAGTTATAACCAAACTTAACATGCGTATATTTCAATTAACTTCCAAAGTTTTAACCATTAAAAGCAGTTTGACACTACTACCGTAATGAATTTTATCTAATATTACCGAATTTTGGAGTTATTAAGAAAACTTTTAGCGCAAAAATGTCTGCTATCTGTATGAAAAGTTTGCACGTTTTACAAAACACTGAAGGAATGGATGAAATTTGTGAATTTTAATCAAAAAGTTTCATAACGTACACAATAACTCAGTACATGAACTACTGAAGAATATTTCTCCACAAAAGACTTTTACACGAATGATATATTGACTAAAATATTAGCAACCGCCTTACAATAAATATCAAATGTGTGTACAAATAATGTTAATGTAATTTATGATGAATATAAGACATCGTAAGTACGCTTCACCAGCTATTTAGCTCCTAACTGCGGAATATTTGCCAGGCAAGTCTAGCTCTTTTTATTTCTAGATTTCCAAGACATTTACGGTACACTAGTGGCAATATTTTTTGCAATTGTCGGCAATAAAACCCGTTGGCAGTCGTTGGTATAAAATATGATACTACTTATTGCGTAATGAGCCAGTTTGCTTGACATATTACTGTAGTCTGTACCTACAAGTGCATGGACGATAAAAAGTATTTATATGATGAATTAAACGGCTTTCAGAGATAATTGCGAGGCGCATACAACGATTTTTAAAAGGTTTTCTTATGATTGACCGCCACTTAATTTTGTTACAAGACCTTTTTCTTGCTTATGTAAGTAAAGTTATTTGAGGCAATCAAAACTGTATCAAACCGTAATTTCAAGTTTCAAATAAATACGGTGTCAATTTGATGCTCAACCTTTAATTGGATTATGAAATTGAAGATGAACGAAATCTGAAACTATATCGATGTTCAATTGTTATTTTACATTGTCAGTTTGAGTGACTCGTGCAAATAATTACAAAATTGTGAATATAATCTGTTTCGAGTTGTTCATTATTTTGTTAAAATCTGACGGGCGGTGTGATATTGTTATATCGTGTTTTTTTGTGAGTCCTGAAAACCATAACAGACTTGTTCAAGTGTCACATAGCGCTACATACCCGTGTTATACGAAAATTAAATTAAAAAAAAATAAAGTTACGTTACCGTTCCGCGGTATACATAATTAATGTATGATAATGTCAGTCCGAGCGGGGTTAGGTTGAGTGCCCACTTATGGAAACCATTTCCTTTCACATTTTTATCTACATTTATGATTAGATTGTTTCTCAGGTAGGTTTTTCTAGATTACATACTTTATCTGTAAAATGTTGCAGTTTTAAATTCTACCGTGGAACGTTAAAATGAATAAAATAAGATTATTATGGTGTAGAAAATTTAGTTATTTTTACACAAGTTTAGCTAGAGTCAACCTTTGAGTGGAGCTAGCTTTCTTTTGTTTTAATTCTTTTTCACATAGAGAAAAAGTGAATGGACTGAAAACCACACAATAAATAATAGTAATCAAGGGACTATGTTGAAAACAAATCTTTTCAGCTAAGTTTTAATGTTCAGTTATGCAAAAGATTTTTCTTAGGTTCTTACATTTCATCTTCAAAATTATAGACAACACAATGAAGTATACCCAAAATTTCAAATTTGATCGAAAACCCGATAATTAAATCCCTGAGAAAAGACGTACAATGAGATTAATATTAAAACGTTTCGGAACAATACTTTTGGTAGCAACCTTAACATTGAAAGTAGTCTAAGATGTTCCGGTTTGATATCACACTGAGTGACTTTAATCACAAACTGACAGTAGGCAGATAGGTGCAGACGAGCGATTAGTCGCGAAATGTGGTACAAATCGTACACTGTCACCGTAAATTGTTTTTATGACGACTCGTATTGTAGAGCAGTCAATTAGAATTAGCTACTTTTTGTCTGATGCATGATGTTATCTTAGCGTTTTTGTTGAATGAATGAATGCATTTATTTGTCAGAATATTGTACAAAGTTGTTAAATTTGTATTACGATCAGAATATTCTGCCGTTTCCGGCGTACAAACATAGTGTAATTGCGGGTCATCATTACATTAAGATTAAATTATTATTCTAATTACAGATAATTTAAATAAATTGAACAATAGTTGTAAAAGAGATTAATATATAGGTAAACATTCAATAAGGTCAGGGATATAATATATGATTTAAGTATAGGCAATAATGTCCAATATTTAGGTAAATTTTTCATTCATGAAATCTTCAGTTGAATAATAACATTTGCTTATAAGAAAGTTAAATAATTTGCATTTAAATATTCTGAGGCTAAGAGTTTTGAAGCTATCAGGTAATTTGTTATAAGTAGTAATGGACATGCAGTATACATTGTTAGAAAAAAAATTAATTCTACGCCTAGGAACATTAAGCATATGCACTTTGCGGCTGGGTCTGGATACAACATCATTATACAAAACAAATTCATGTCTGTTTTGGTGTACAAAGATACAAATTTCAAAAATGTATAGTGCTGGAAGTGGCAATATTTTAAGTTTCTTAAATAGTGGAACACAGCTGTCCAGTGGGTGTGCTCCACAAATTGAGCGAACGCATTTCTTCTGAGCTCGAAACACTCTTTTAAATTCAACCGAATTACCCCATATTATAATGCCATAGCGCAAAATCGATGAGACATAGCCATGGTATGCACATAGTGCCGCATTAACACTAGCCACACGTGTTAGTCTATATAAAACGAATACAAATCTATCTATTTTCTTACAGAGATCATCGATGTGCGATTTCCAGTTACAGTTTTTATCAATTATTATCCCCAAGAATTTTACGTAATCGACCTCTTCTATTATCTCATTTCCATATTGTATTTTAAGCCGTGTACGCGTACTATTATATGTCTGGAATTGTATCATTTTAGTTTTATTAATATTAATTTGAAGATTATTGTGTTCAAGCCATGTAATAATTTTATTTAATGTCATGTTAATTTCATTTTGGTACTCAACAATGTCGTCATTTTCATTTATAATACTGAGGGTCGTATCGTCAGCGTATAGTATGCAATTGTGTGAAGTTACACTGGGCAAGTCATTGACATATAGCAAGAATAAAAGCGGCCCCAGTATGGTACCTTGGGGAACACCGCAGTTATTTTCACGGTACTGAGACCTATATGCGAGTTTTTGATTTCCTGTTTGTCCCGAAATCTCAACACATTGCTGTCGATGTGTAAGGTAGCTTTCGAGCCATTTCAACACGTTTCCCCTTATGCCATATCGGTCTAATTTATAAATTAACAGTGTATGGTTCACGAAATCAAAAGCCTTGGACATATCTAGAAAAATGGAGACAATTGGTAGTTTATCATTAAGGCTTTTCGTTATTAATTTTAAAAGAGCAAAACAAGCTGCTGTGGTCGATTTATTTTTTCTGAAACCAAATTGATCTTCATTTAGAATTTTGTATTTGGATAAAAAACTGGAGAGTTTTTCATGCATGACCTTTTCAAAGATCTTTGATAGTATTGGTATGAGTGTTATGGGGCGGTAATTATTCATATCACTTCTATCACCTTTCTTATGGATTGGTTTAACTATTGAGAATTTTAACCGTGATGGGAATAAACCTTGCATAAATGACAAATTAATAATATGGCCAATGTGAATTGATAAAAAAGTAGAGCATAATTTAAGAATTTTTGTGTTAATGTCATCGTAGCCTGTAGAGTTGGTTGATTTTAAAGAGTTTATTATTTTATATACAATGGTGTCATTAGTTGGGGTCAAATATATAGTATTTGGATTATAAGTCATCGGTGGTGTGTAGTCAATAGATGAGTCAATGTTGTCATTCGTTAAATCAATGAAAAAATTGTTAAAAATGTCAGCTATATTTTCAGGTTGTGTGTAAATTTGATTGTATAATTGAATTTTATTTATGTCATGAGAATTTTGTTTTTCGCTGGTATTGCCTTTTATTACTTTCCAGGCAGCTTTACATTTGTTATTGGATTGAGACAAATAACGCGTGTTTTCGCCTTTTTGTGCCTGCAACATGCATCTTTTTAGAATAGCAGTATATTTACAGTAGCTGTTTTTATGACGGTTTTTATTTGCTGTTGAGAGACGATATTTTAGATAAAGACGCCGTTTGTTTATACAACATTTTTTTATGCCTTTTGTCATCCAATTATGCTTTAAGGGCTTAATAGTTATTTTAAACTTGATTTTGGGGAAACATAAATTGTAAAATAATAGTAGAATGTCATGGAAATAATTAAATGCAATGTCAGTATCTTCAGTCGCGTAAATATCTGAGAAAGACAATGAAGATAAAAGAAATGAAGAAAAATGTTAAATGAATATTAAGTAGGTATAAATTTAAAATCGTAACTACACATTGAACTACAGAGTGTTTGCCAAGAATGACGTTTATAAAAAATAATAAAAACTTAAAATCTAAAGTCTACATTAAAAATGTGCTGTTAGAAATGAAACGAAAATGTTTTTCGATCTAACTTTTTTAGTGTGTTTATTTACTTAACCAAATTACAAGATGATTATTAACATTAACTAAATTAAATTAAAACTAAGATAAACCTAAAAAAGGCCCTCGAGGCATTGTACCGCATTTCCTCACTGAATAGCATTGCTGATGCGTTGCGCAAAAAGCCGCCAGCTTTTCGGTCACCAGTTACATCAACTAGGACCCCACGGACCGAGGGTCTCGACGCCAAAGGGTACAAAGTTGTACTCTCTGCCAAGGCCTCCATATTTAACTTAGGTTATTCAATGTATTTTTTTTCATGTCTGCATGACATCAATGAACGCCCGTCTGCGTCTCGGACGTGTGAATCATAGAGGCTAGCTTTTTATTGCATCCGTTTTTGCACGTTGTTGTACCAAATAATAGACTGTCTATTAGATGCGATCTATTTCGCTCGCGACTCCTCATCGAATTGATAGATATTCAATTCAGAACGCGCTCGATGTGAAGCAGTTATTCATTTAATTGCTTACACGACCGCAGGCTTTTATTGAAACATTTCGTTCACAAGTTGTAATGTGCAAAAAGTAGGTTTGTGATTCGTGAACCAATTGAAATGTTGCTGTCACGGTCATTAATAACAGGCATTCACCTATTTGTAAATACGTGAAATGTTAATAAGCAGCTATAAAAATACTTTACGATTCATTAAAAATATTTCAATGCGTGATTTATATTCCCGACGTCGTAATAATAAATTACGAGAAATGCCGAAATCCCGATGAATTTTACGTAAGCAGGTACCCCCGTTGGGACACACTGCAACAATGAAACGATTTTCAAGGGAGAAAATGAATGAAAATCCAACGTAATACTCGGTAGATATCAAAACACACTTCAGGTCAGTGTAATTTGGCAGACAAGCTTTTTTGGAAAGCCGTTTTGCCCGGCGTTCCCCCAAATGCGGCGTGACTTGGCTAGCGAAAGAGATGAGATTAATGACAGGGGTGGAACGACTTACATCGACTTCCACTCACACCATTGTCCCATACGTGCTTTGTGTACTTTCGACTTTAAACTTTGTAATTAGGGTTTAGATAAATAAAACATCGCTGAAACTGTTGGTTTATTTTAAATAAATGAATATGAATTTACGATCCTGTACGAAAAACTGAAAAAACATCAATTCTAAATAAAGTTTACCCAAACGAAATTTTATGAAAGAATTCACGAAAATTATATTTCTTGAATAAAGCTTTATCGAAAATGTTTCACTTACGACGTAGTATTAATAGAAGTACTTTTTCAGTAATATAACGGAGCATCGTCACGCAAAAAGTACTCAAGTTACAAGTAACATATTACAGTTTGTGTCGTACAAAATCGTGTAAAATTATCATTTTTGTAAAAGACTTTTCTCGCAACATTTTGTTTAAACCAGAATGAAAATAGAAGTCTACAACAAACGCCATTCCGTTTTCTATTCAAAAAGAACACAAGAGTCTAGATGGCCTAGGGTTTATAAATTGAGCTGAACATTTTAGCGTATCACTTAGAAGGTACCTACCACTTGTCTCAGTTCTTTTCTACGAGGAAAAGTATGTAAAGAAATTAAAGTCGGGTCATGTCTTAAAAGCTTAGATTTTATAGACATGATTTCGGCAACGGGTACGTCACCTCCAACTTATCGCGATGATCGATCAACGTAGTCTGTCACTGTCACTTCTTTAATCAACTCTGGTTTATACCGTTACCTTCTAAAAACAGTAAACTCGGAAGGCGACGATTGTCGACAGCGGCGGCCGACGATAAAAACTTTCCTGGCCACTTTTCTTTAACCAGTTTTCTTCGAATAAAAGTAGCTATCGATATAACCGAACGTTACGTGACGGTGTGATTGGAGGAACTTCGTCGTATCTCGAACTGACTTCCGATGGCTTTGATTGTTCTGATGGACTCTGACTCGCATACATTACATCTGACCTTTCATCGGTAAATCGTCCCATCCCTTCATTGGCATTCAAAAAACCTATTCATTAAAAGAACGTATGGATAAGTATCGTATAGCTAACTTAATTAAACGTCTTTGTTATTAAGTTTTGTAATCTACGGGCTCAATACTTGACCTTTTAGTTCCTATTCTTGTGAGTGTATTGTTGAGAGAGCTTCACGTCTCAAGTTATAATTAAGTAGATTAATGGAAGTGTTTTAGTAATTCATTGGCGCTTCAGCGTAACATGAAAAGCTTTGTTAAATAATGAGGTAGGACGTGGCAGGCAGATCTAGCGTTCTTTGAACAGATTAAAGCATTTCCATTTTGGCATTTTCCCCGTTCATTATTACTTCCAACTGGAGTAAAATTAGAGGAGCGAGACATTTGTATTGTTTGAAAGGTGATATGAAACGTTGTCGTCAAGGAAAGAATTGTTTTAATAAATATACAGATTTATAGGTAGTCTGTGCACATAGGATGAATAGATTCATTACTGGTAAACCAATCTGTAATGGCCAGAACATGCTCTGCAGCTAAGCCGATTAATTTCCCAACTAGTTTGTGTCATTAGAGCATATTAAATGTCTATTACAGTGGCATAATACAGGTATTAGGATCGATGGTGTTATCAACAATTTTTAAGATTGCAATATTATTAAGGGAGATTATTATAAAACTTGTGTCATTAGATTTTCAGATATTCATGATGGAAATCAGGAATTTCTCAGTAGCAGTCCGAATTTGTGCCCGGTGGATGGCAATAGGATTGCCCCCTATTACATGGGACTTAAACGTAACTTTCGAACTGTGGGTGTTCTATTGGTACACCTCTGCCTAAGCCTTCGGGTATTACAGGCGTTAAGTTATGTTATTCTGAAACTTTTCGCAATAGACAGTGTCGATGTATTTCCTGAAAGTATTTTCTAATCACAGGTAAAGAAAAAAAGGAATTGATGATGCAACAAAAACCGAGGAAAGCATAAAATCTAAATGTTACGGATCAACAGTCAAATGATATGCAATAGACCGAATTTCATCCAACATTTAAATAATATATTTCAAGAGACTTTTTCGCCGAAAATCTGAATGAAAGTTTCAGAAACCATCATCATCTGCCTCGCCTTTTCCCAACTGTGTTGGGGTCGGCTCCCAGTCTAACCGGATGTAGCTGAATACCAGTATTTTACATGCAGCGACTGCCTATCTGACCTCCACAACCCAGTTACTGGGTAACACGATACCCCTTGGTAAGACTGGTTGGACTTTCGGGCTTCTGACTACCCGTAACGACTGTAAAGATCTACAACCGAGCCGGGACCAACGGCTTAACGTGCTTTCTGAGGCACGGAGGGGTCTTTGTATGTAAAGACGGTCACCCATCTACGGACCAACCGCGGCAAGCGTAGCTTAACCTGATCAATCGACCCGTGCGGCTGTTAGTACTTAGCCACAAGCCCCTCAAATGTTTCAGAAAGCAAAATGAATTTTAATAAAAGTAAGTATAATTTTATTAAAATTCATTTTGCTTTCTGAAAGTCGTGAGGTTTTTTTCGTAGCGTATTTGTAATGCTAGTTTAAAGCGCACTTAACAAGACTTAAGTATGGCACAAACTGAAGCTTAGGAAAATTTATATCCTGAAGGAGTGTGAAATGGCTTATTCAAATGCAAATGCGGAATCCTGTCCGGTCAAAGCGATTTCGCTTAGTATATTTCCTACCTTCTTTTCGTAAAGTTTTTCACAGTTTACAGAGTGGACGACATCGTCGTTTCCATATGCAAAATTTTAATCAAAACGTGTTCATAAAATAAGCTTCGAATTTATTTTTATGGAGGCAATAGATTAGATTTTAAAGGCTCATTTTCGTTAGTCGATAACTCGGTCTATGAACAGCATGCGGGCACTGCTCGCAGACGGGGTAGTTACTAATGAAGTCATAAGTCGATAACACGGTCGGAACACCGTCTACGGGGAATCGGCGGGGAATAGCGGGCGTATCGACGAATGAAATTCATCTGTTGTTAAAAAGCGTACGAGGACTCACACCCAATGAAAATTACCAATGAAAATGAACCTTTAAAGCAACTGTCAAACGCGTTCTTCGTATACCGCAATCGTTCTCTATCGACTAATGAAAATGGTTCCTCGAATATGGCCTTTATGGCATTCTTTACAGAAATCTCCAGCATTAGTCGACAGGGCCTGCGGGCCCTGCCGACTAATGAAAACGGTTTCCTGCATGCGGGTCCTAACGCATCCCGCGTTACAGGAATCTCCCGCACCCCGTATACGAGCCCTATCGACAATGAAAAAGAGCCGTAACAAAGAATTAAAGATTTTCAGCTATAATCTGGACAGGATCGTTGACATAAGGCATGTAATCAAACAGATTTGTCAACATTCACACGCGAATGCAATCTGACGGAACCATAATAAAATATGAAAAACTTGTCACTTACAAACGGAAATCATCAACACTTCCGTTAACCAGTCCAGTGACAGCCGCCATTAGAAATTCACCGGAAACATACCAGTCTAGTCTAACTCTCGCTTTAAAAAAAGATCAAGCCTACAATGATGATATTGACCCCAAGTCCGTGATATAACACCGATTTACATCGCTTTACGTTTTTGGACGAACGACAAAAAGTTGTCGTGCCGATGCTACAACGCAATAGTACGATTACGAAGGACCCCGGGTTCGAGTCACGATTTAGACTCGATTGATCACTCTTGGTTTCAGTTTTACGCCATTCGAAATTTAAAATTGCTGAACGTAATGGGTGGCGATGTTTCGACCGTAATTTCATTTTGTTTGTTTTGCAATTTTAATTTGAAGCTAGGTATTTGAAAGGTTTCGTTGTTTTCTTAGCCATGGAAAGTAAGTGGCTGCGTAGATTAAATTAATAACAATATTTACAGTAGAAATTTACTGTAACAAGAAGATAGAGAATCCTTTTAAAATTCTATTGTATAAAAACTTATGAAACTAGGTGTTTAGCTAGCTCAACTTATTTTTTTATTTTTTTTATAACGTTGCCCCGCACTAGGAATTTCTTCCTGTATCATGGGTGCGTTTACAAACATAGAAACTCACAAACACAAACACCCAGACCCAGAACAATTACTTGCAGATCATACAAATACTTGTTCTGTGCGGGAATCGAACCCGCGACACGCTGCGCAGCAGTCGATCGCTCAGCCATTACGCCAACCGTGTCGTCGTCGTTTCGTAACAGATGGCATCACGTCAGGAAACATTTAACTCCGAACAACAATAACTTGTTATTTTATAGCCATACTGCTCACAGTTGCCACTTTTCTCTAAAAGCGGACCCATTAAAACTAGAAGACACACAAAGATGACGATGTCATAATACGAAACAAGATGTAATTGCAACTGCGCATGCTCCCGGTGGCATACTTTTATGAAACGTGCTTTACTATAAAGCCTATAGCACACTAGGGACATGGTCTTCACACAAAATTCGAGATTCAATGCTGCTAGTATCAGTCATTGAACAGAGACGAATGGAACAGTACCAGTTGTGAGACTTGTGTCCTAGTGTGGACGAGGCTTTATAGTTGCGCTTATAAAATAACTTGAAAACAAGACGAGTAATTAAAACTATTCCTAATTTTTAACGATCGTACGCTGTTCACTTTGTAACTCGGAAACTGTGGCTCTCTTTAGAGCGAAATTAATAATTATGACTTTAACGTGTAGTTAAGCGGTTATTGAAAAGTTTGAAGTACGTTGTACAGTTTTTATGCAACGTCTGACGTAAAAAAAAACACTGGAAAAGTAATTTTAGTAAGACGTGTTCATGTGGATGGGCAGTAAGGTTCCCGAAATGGATTAGACGACCCTCTCTCTTCTCCAGGGTGGATTAGAAACGTCGGCGAGATAAAATTATTAAGGGTACGGACAGCAGCATCTTTTCTGTAAGTATGCAATCAACATTCTATATACCAATCGTCCACTGAGGGCTATAGAAGCCCACGCTCAGTAGTGGACGAGATCCTAGTTGTGATTGGTACCGATTCCCTTGTTCACAAACTAAACTAAATTTAAGTTCAGTGCATCTTTTTCTTTGTATTTCAGTAAGAATAGGACAGAAAATAATTTTTAGTTTAGTCCTGTCAAATTAATCAGCGCCCGTCACTACTCCATACAAGTTTTAGTAGACGAGATTAAAAAATTGCCTACTAAAGTTACGTCAATTTACGTCAAGCGCTGATTAATTTGACAGGACTAAACTAAAATTTATTATCTGTCCTTGTCTTAATGAAATAGAAAGAAAAAGATGCACTGAACTTAAATTTAGTTTAGTTTGTGAACATTGGAATTTGCCAATTGCCAATTCCAGAATGTCTAAAGTAATGTCAGAGCAGCATGTTAGTCTACAACACCGCTAGCATACTCGTACTTACCTACTTACTCAAGCATTACGAATGAAACAATACACGTCATGTCTTACTTGAAGTTATGCATCCAACAATAGAATAATAACAGCAACACTATGACGTATGTTGGCACAAAGACCATCAATAAAGAATGAATATCAACACTCTCTTATTTATATACCATCTAGAAACTTATTAGATTCTATTCACGCGAATCGGAAGAGCGGCGTGCGAGTTGCCATGACATTCTGAGGAGACAGGAGGGTGACCGTTACTGGACGTGCCGGAATCTGCCGTGTAGGTACCGTTATCGAGTCGGCCGGCGGCCGATCGATGAGCGCCTTGATGGACCTTCGCAAACAAACGCCAAGTGATTTTTGGTACGGTATGCCATTAGCCTTACGACCTCAACCAACCAGTTTGTGAAATTAATCTGCGACGATTCGAGCTGCGAACTCGTGCCGAGAACAATTATATGACCAATTTTTTTTTTTTCATAAAATTCGATACTTTTAGCATGGAATTTATTTCTCACTAGATTTTGGTCGAGAATCAACTCGAGTTGATTCTCGAACAAAATCTAGTGAGAAATTTAGAGCTTAAAGTAGATTTTCATTATATTTAATTAGAACAACATTTTTGACGTATTTCGAAGAGATGAGTAGGTACGTACTTATCACGTATTTATAGACCGTATTTGACATCTTCGAAGTTAACGATGGAATATGAGTGAAAGTTTTCAGAAACTCATTAAAAGTAGTTTTTGAGAGGAGGCTGTAGGTACCGACCCGAGATGGAATGATTGGTAAAGTTATGAATGTTTTGATTTTGTTATTCGTTCTTGAAGAAGTTATTTACCCTCTTTACACGAGCAATCTCTTATCATTCTGTTAAAGTTATACAAACGGATAATAATAACGATTATTAATATTCAATTTCAAAACAATGTGTATTAAGCAACGCCCACACTTCAATTATAAGGAAACTCCACTAATTTACTCGGTTAAGTTTACGGAGCTTAATAATGCCATTTATAAGGTGAAACTTCCAAGTTTTTGAGGCTCCCCTCGGCTTGCAAACAGGATCTCAATTTAATTAAAATTTCCTTTCTGACCATACCTAATAGATTTCACTGAAATCGTGATAAATAAGAACTTGTTGCTTGTTCCGATGTTTTTCTCGAAATTATTTACCATTCAGTTTATGGCGAGAAATCTCGGAGAGTGTATACAGCTGGTTTCAATAGTATCTATTAAGAACGTCGATGACGGATACCATTGCCAACTGACCGTGAAAATCTGACGTTTTCTCTGCGCACGGGCACTCTTTATGTTGTGGGCCAGTGAATCAGAGACATTGAGTATGAGCTACCTATGTATGTTATTGCTTTTTATGAAGAAACTGTAAATTCATAATCGATTTAGTTAATGCACATACATCACACACGCTCAGGAATCTTAACCGAAAAAAAATGCCTTGCCTGAAAGACCTCCTGAAAGACCTCATATCTCTTTTAGTAATCACAGGCATGGCAATGACATTTCCGGCCACCTTAGGCGCGGGCTTGCGGACGGTGAGCAATGGGTAGCTCACCGTCCGGTAAGGACCAGGCCCGGGTCGACGGCGCGTTGTATTCCACGCGCGCCTCAAAGAGATGTCGTCAGCACAAATGGCGTCCACTAGGGCCGATGCCTGCCGGGGTCGCGGGAAGGTACTAATGGGTCACCGAGGCCCCCGCAACACAGGCAACGGAAGGAATACGGGTGGGTTTTAGTCAGTCTGACACATCCTCCCGCTTCGCCCAGAGCGGGAGAAGTTATTTGATGACTTCCCTTCCAAACAAAAAAAAAGGCATGGCAATGACAGAAGTTACAAACGTTCCATAAAATATTTTTAAGTTATAAGCTAATGGGATCGCAAGACAAAAATTAGGAACAGGTATTCAGTATTTATTCATTTGTAGCATTCTATTTCCCTGCAAAACAAGTTCGCCTAATTTGGTATCTCGAATACTTAGATCGCCGATTTAGAGGCCATACAGCATATCTGCGCCAGCCGTCCAACTCAAGTAAAACAGGTGATACTTTCTTTATTGGCACGGCTAGTCCGTGACGAAATAAATCGGAAATATGCACTTGCAATCAATAATAAAGAATTATGAGTTATTGCGTAGCGCAGTTGCTAAATACTTAAGGAATTGGACTTTGGGGCCATGCCGCGTATAATTTGACAGGTAGGAGTTAATTAATACCTACTATTTGTTTTAGTATGACATGTCTAGAACTGTATATTGACGGCTTTGCGTAAATTATTAGGAGATTATTGAATGGATCCATCAAATCAAATATATAATCATTGGGTATTACTTATTTAATAGTTTTATTTTAACGTTAGAAGAAAAGGTTGCAAATTCATTAAAAAGTACTCTAAAGTGAAAAACATTATTCATTTTTATTTTTGCGAGACTTCAGTGCGGAAAACAATATGAAAGATCTTTCACACTTCTGACACAGTAGTGACAAAACTGTTTTCAAGAAAGAACTTGAGATTTGGCAGCGTTATACTTTGAGTTTCAGTTTTAGTTTTGATTGCCAAATCCTAGTAATGGGGCGTCCGTAAAGAGCACTATTAGATGAGAGGGTGAATAGTTTTTTACTTTATTGCTTAAACTCGAAAACCAATCTCTTTACTACCGTTTCTATTATATGATATAGTGAAATTATTTGTTTAGAACTCTGGTTATCTATTATGTATAAAAATGTGAGACAAAATATATATGATTTCTATTAACAAAAGAAGCCAAATATCGGCTTCCAAGAACTCCTGTTACGTCAGTACAATATCGCTCTTTAATGAACTTTGTATTTGGCATGAATTAGGTTTCTCAAGATATATTACGAGTAATTAATATGCAAAGATTTAAAACACGTCCCAAATTGTATTTAATTATGTTTTCAAAGGTATTATATTTTTCCATCAAAGTAAACGAGAGGTTAATTACGAGTGTTCGTCTTCGACCCTCTAAATTAAAGATAAAATATACATTTTGAAGGTTTATGCGAATATTAAGTTGATTAGTTTCCCCTCATTTAAATTTAATACAACATAAAAATATGCGATAGGAACTGAGGGGGACTATTAACGTAGATTTACGATCGTATTATTCAACTTAACGAGATCGATATTAGTCTAATATAAATTAGGTGGTGGCTGCTTCTGATTTTAATCACGTAATAAAATATGCATCTGTCGAAAGCTGAAAAGAAATGAGATTGCTGTCTCTATGCTAATTCCGCTAATTAGGCTTCGATTTTATGGTCTCGGGGTTGATGAATTAGCATTTATATAAGACGTTCGATTACCGTATTGTTCAGATCATTTACTCTGAATAATGTTTACGTTAGCGTCCTCAAAGGTTAAAAATACAGCCCTTTGAAGACAGGAATCCATTGATACGTTTGATGTGAGATACCTGTCTAAGCTTGTTTGTTCACTGAGTTAGGGATTTCTGCTGACAATAGAATACAGAAAACCCACATGATGAGAGATGTGAGTAAAATGCTTTGTGCTTATTTCCCTCAGTAAACGTTTCTTATATTTATTATTTGATCTGATCTCCCGGTTCTTAATCTGAGGAACTGGATGTGATTTATTTTGCGTATTGTTAAGGACGCGTCCTTCAGTAGAAACTAATTTTATAAGAACATTAACTTTCACCTTGTTACTGATGTGTCGATTTTCGTTCTTTGTAATCACTTTCTAAATAACATCGAATTTGCTTCAATTGTAGATTAATGACAAAAGAAAGATGCACAGTGACTGTCCTCAAATTAACAGTCGGTTAAGAAACGGAGGCTTGTAAGATTTGAACAACGCTTTGCTACAAAGAGGATATTCTGCAAAAAATAAAATAGGCAATTTTTGACGGTCTAGCGGACGGACACTTTCTGCAAATCGATGACAGGCTATGAGGAAGTCTGGAAGATTGTCACCATTGAATAATGCGTGGATTGAAGGAAAAGTTTCCCATTCTGCCGGAGGCAGGCGGGTCTGGGGTACGGATTCTCCTTTAGATTTCCTGCTGGACCGCCCCAATGCGGATTTTACTTGCGACAGGACCAGATATAAGGAAACACTTTGGAAATCGCATCATATATCTTTGAATTCACTGTAAGATTTTGTCTGCTTCGTCGTACATTTTAGCCTCTCATTTACAAAATGTTTTCGTGCGTAATTACGTTAAGATACATTCAATTTGATAAACTGCTCACGAAGAAGATGAGGTCATGTTGTACTCGTAATATCATAATTAGGATTGTTAAGTCTCATCGTCCTTGACGCTCTCTGCTATGAATCTGGCAATTTTATCGTCGAATTTTAACTATTTGTACTAATCATAAATGCAAATAATTCCTAGATGATTGAATCTATCGTGATTTACTGAGGTTTTAGCTTTGATTGGAATTTAATTTTGGATGTTCGTCGCCCGAGGCTTTGCGCAGGCGAAATTGGAAAAGTAATATTTAATTAGAAGACTATGTAATTTATTATTGTATCTAAGAAACATGACACATGACAAAGAAATCGAACGGTGTTTTAAAGGAAATAGGACAGTTATATAGTAGGTAATCGAGGATAAGTATAATACAAGCTCTGTTGACTTTGTATTTTTTACGAAAATTAAGTAAAGATATTTTTTTGTTGAAAAGTTATGATTTTTCTACTTAGTTAGGATGTTATTATCCTCATTAGACTTCCTCCTTATCGATTTATACGAGCGTTCCGTATACGAAAGTTTTTAAACGAGTCCTATTATAAGTTTCATTCCTGTCCCCAATTTGCATTCGTTTAATCTCATTTGACTCCGAAACTTATTTTACTAGATTTTTTATCGGAGTATAGGGCGTTGACCTCTCATAAAGTTGTACTAAAACACGTTACATATAGGTAAACTAACAAATTGGTCGCCTTCTAGGATAACGACCCGTGTAAGATTGTTTATTGTACTGACAGTATCGTTTCACTTAGCTACAGGGGGGCAACCATGGCCTCATAAAGCAGTATTATTTTAATATTACTTTACAGTGGGACAGAGATGGAGCTATACCCACTATATAGCTTCATCTCATTCTCACACTGATGTAATATTAAAATAATACTGCTATAAGAGGCCGTGGTTGCCCCTTCAGGTACACCTACGTAGTTTTAACGTAACAACGAGAAATAAAAGTATTTTGAGATGTTTCTTTGAATATAAAATTTTCATGATTTATCGTATTATAAGTTCTTCAACTTATTTTTTAGTTACTGTAACATGGAATGATTCTGTTAAAGTTAACCAGAATTAACGTTCACACGCTGTAACAGTTTATAAAATGAAGTAAATAAAATACCTTTTTTTTTAACCCATCCACTGTTGGTCCGTGGATGGGTGACCATCTTTACATACCAAGACTCCTCCGTGCCTCGGAAAGCACGTTAAGCCATTGGTCCCGGCTATCATTTGTAGATCGTTGACAGTCGTTACGGGTCGTCAGAAGCCCGAAAGTCTGACAACCAGTCTTACCAAGGGGTATCGTAATACCCAGTCACTGGGTTGTGGAGGTTACATAGGCAGTCGCCCCATGTAAAATACTGGTGCATCCAGTTAGACTGTAGGCCGACCCCAACGTAGTTGGGAAAAGGCTAGGCAGATGAAGACGCTGACACAGTTTATCTAGAAAGTTTGAACATCTATCTAATGAAAAGAAATTAAATTACAACGTTGACATGAAAAACTTTTGCATTGAAATTAATGTTAACGGTAACTTACGTTCTCTTAAGACACGTAGAGCCACAAAACAGCCATCCTGGTGAACGCTTGCTTCGTAAATGCACGTCGTGGCCATATTTCATACAGAACGATACAGATGGCTCAATTTTATTTTACCAACATTTATGTTTTCTCACCATTTCTGAAATTAAAATGCTTGCTTTTCCAACCTTAGGCATTGAAATATACAAGACATTATCTAACTTACACAAGTAACTTGCATAAGTTATTTGCGGAAATCGCGAAACGTCTAGTTGATGTAACTGGTGACCGAAAAGCTGGCGGCTTTCTCGCGCAACGCATCAGCATTGCAATTCAGCGACGAAATGCCGCCAGCATCCTCGGTACAATGCCTCGAGGTCCTTTTTAGGGTTTAACTTAGTTTTTATTTAATTAAGTTAATGTTAATAATCATCTTGTAATTTTCTTATGTAAATGAATCCCATTTTTACTTTCACAAGTGCCTACCTTATCACAAGTACCTATTTACCTTATCATCTTCAATTTTATGTATGTATGTACCAATTTTCCTGTCTAGACGTTCTCATCGGTCATAAAAAACCTTACATTTACATTCAACACTAAAATCATTGCATATTTCGCCCGACTTTAGTCCATACATCTTTCACCATTTTTTAATTGCTAATGTGTCGTGTTGCGCCATAATGGCGCACCGGCCTATATACATGTATACGCATATATACATATATAAGTATATTATTTTAAAAAAGATTTAAGCTTTCACTTCTGTCGGCAGTCCCTATGATGTACAATTTTTTATAGTGCAAATTTTTTGTGGTAGGCAGTGGCCTGCAGTGGTTCTCAACGGAGGGTAGGCCACGCATATTGACACAAAAAAAAGAAACTAATTCGCGCAACATCCCAGCTCTACATATGATGACCCTCAAAGTAAATAGACGAGTACGAGATGAATTATCATATTTTGGATTCATTCTCTTAATTCGGGCACACATCTGGCATCGGGCATCATCATAGGCTAGCCGAGTGCTTGCCTAATAAATTGCGCGTACCGTACCAAGCTCCGTCGAACTGAGAGTTACGTCACACGGCGGGTGCGACAAGTTGCTATAAGTGTTTTAACAGGAGTTTAACTTTTTTTTAAATATTTTGTATTATTGTATTATATAGTTAAAATAAATGCATTTGGCGTTGTTGGTAGGGTAGGCTAGGCCTAATTGCCTCTATGGACGTCACGCCCCTGGTGGTAGGGGAAAATCTTATGAGTTTGAGTCACCAACATGCTAATGTTAAGAGTATATCTCGTAGCTATGAGTATGATGTTTTGCGCTTGTTTTTGCTCGGAGTGCCGATAGATGTGAAAATCAGACTAATGTTAATCATTTTGATTTAAAAAATAATTATAATAAAAAAAAATACAGTGTGTAAGTTGTACCTTGTGAATGTGAGAACGTTGTAGGCTTAATAGACTAGATATTTTGTAG
Organism: Atethmia centrago; assembly: GCA_905333075.3. Taxonomy (NCBI): domain Eukaryota; kingdom Metazoa; phylum Arthropoda; class Insecta; order Lepidoptera; family Noctuidae; genus Atethmia; species Atethmia centrago. The sequence goes on along the minus strand of HG995373.1, from coordinate 19,488,209 downwards.
ACCTATTTCTTCTTTTCTTTGTTAAGTACCTGGTACTTCTTGACATGCGTACATTGTCCTCCCATACCAATTAACACTGTAAATTGAAAACATTGTAAAATTATTTTTAAAAGAGTAACCGTGGAGTTTCTTGCCGGCTCTTCTCCATAGGAAACGACCAATTGGAACCGAGCACCTAGCTTCTGTCGTTTCATAAGTGCCCATGTAGGTTTATGTAAAATAAAAATATTTTGATTTTGATTTTTTTACAGCTTTTCGTAGTTTTAAGGTTTCACTATTGTCGGCAGTCCCCATGACTAACCATGTGTTTTTTTTTATTTTATCCTATATTGTCCCAGTGCTGGGCAAATAACTCCCACATAGTTCTCAAATTTTCTTTGTGTTTTGTTAACTCGAGCCAATCGGTCAGGTACGAGTCAAAATCGTCACGCCAGCGTTTCTTAGGCCTCTCGGTGAAGACGACAAAAATGTGACCACTCAAAAATATTCTCACACCAATTTGGTGATTCAGACAAACTATCGCGCGACTAAAATCCGGCGACCTCATACATTCCAGTACTTGTTCACGACAGGCCACGGTCATGACACCGCACGTAACATGTTCTCAGCATTGTAACGAAAGTGATGGACAAATAACCGACTCGTGACGATTCGTAATCATTCTTAACAGCGGTTACATAACCAAACATCACGCCTGTCATCGCGCCCCGGAGGGTAAGGGCAGAGGTGTATAGAAACACCCACATTTCGCCAGTTATTTTTAAATTCCATGTAATAAGGGGCGAGCAGTGGTGGCCCAGTGGTAACGGACGCGACTTACGAGTTGTAGGTCGTAGATTCGAACCCAGACAGGAGTTTTACTTTGTGTAAATTATTTCATCACCACTGCTTTCAAAACGGTGAAGGAAAATATCGTGAGGAAACCGGCATGTCCGAGGACCAAAAATTCAAAGACATGTGACATCTACCAACCCGCTCTGGGCCCTCGTGGTGGATTAGGGCCCACTCCCTCTCACAGAGAGGAGGCACGTGTCCCAGCAGTGGGAACATTATAGGCTGATTATGTATGTTATGTATGTAAAGGGCGAGCCTATTGCCATCAACCAGGCACACATCCAGACTTCATGCTGTTATTGAGAAATTCCTGATGGAAAAACCCAATATCACTTTACCCGACCTTTTCTTTTTTTTTGAGGGTTGGAAATCATCAAATAACTTCTCCCGCTCTGGGCGGTGTGTCAGACTCTTACTGACTAAAACCCACCCGTATTCCTTCCTGTTGCCTGAGTTGCGGGGGCCTCGGTGACCCATAAGTACCTTCCCGCGACCCCGGCAGGCATCGGCCCTAGTGGACCCCTACCTATGTGCTGACGACATCTCTTTGAGGCGCGCGTGGAATACAACGCGCCGTCACTTTACCCGACCTGGGAATCGAACCCAGTACTTCATGCTCAGCAGTAACGCTTCCGACCACTACAGCAACGAGGTAGTCAATGATAAATTATAATTGATTTTATTTCTGTAATTAGGTTTGTACAAACACTTTTACTCGTCAATCATATTATTTTAAACTAGATGAGGTCGTCGTTTCCTATTTGACTACTCTGAGAAGAAGGACCGAAACAAACTCAGAGATCACAGTCTCTTTTAAAGTCCAGACATAATCTTGGTCACATCATGTGAAGACCATGTAGATTGGTCTTTTGATGAAAGAACCACACAGATTGAGTGGACCTGTCCAGTCAGTGCAGGCATTTGTCAGTAGTTGTGTAGCTCAACTCATAACTTAAGGAGCTCAACGATTCAACGAACAATACCAAAGAGTCGAGCGGTTAGATATGTTGCGTAAAACATTGATTACATACAATGACTTGACGAAGTTATGGATATATCATTCACAGATGACTTTAGATGACTCAATGCGGCCCACGCATCACCTCTGCATTTTAGTGTTGATGTAATAATTGTTGTATTCTTGCATTGTTATCGTTTACGATTAGTTCGGTGTCACTTTCAGTAGGTGTTGTTTGTTGCATAATTATGCACATTCGAATATAGAATTTATTAATTAGGCAGATAGATCCATTGCATTCTACCTACATCATATTTCTTTTACAAAAAGTATTGAAAAAAAAAATAAGTAAATAAGACAGGGTGGCAGGGACGGGTTGGTCTCAGAATGACTGAATCGCAAATTGAACACTTCGCTCTTAGTCCAAATCTCAAAATGTCTAAAACTCAAAATACCTAAGTCGCAAAATGACTACCTATCGCAAACAGTTGTGTAGGTACCTATACATTAATCTCTTCGAATCTTAATGTTGCATGAAATCATCCATGCCTGGCCATTTAGAAATATCCATGATAGGAAATAAAACAATTGAAGCTTGTGTCATTCATGCAATTCACACAGATAATTATATCACTGCTATTGACGCGCAAACTGTAACCACGAATTCAGCACATGATCCTAGACCCCGGTAGCGTATTTATCAAAACAATAACTAATGTTTCGTAAATAAGTGCAATACATAAGCGGTCAAAATGTATGGAACAGCTAACTGACGAAAAGTTCCGATAAGGACCAGGCCCGGGTCGACGGCGCGTTGTATTCCACGCGCGCCGCAAAGAGATGTCAGCACAAGTGTAGGAGTCCGCAAGGGCCGATGCCTGCCGGGGTCGCGGGAAAGTCCGAAAGGGATACCGTGGCCCCTGGCAACACAGGCAACGGACGGAACACGCTGGGTTTTAGTCAGTAAGAGTCTGACACACCGTTCCGCTTCCGCCCAGGGCCCCATAATTTCCCACCCAAAGAAAAAAAAGGGGGTCCAGAATCATGTACTGAATCCATGGTAACAGGTTGCGTGTATTTTCTTGTTCTGTTTGGTGGGAAAAGATAGCAAGGTACTAACGTCTTTAAGTTGTTTTCCATGAAATTGTGTGGATTGAAGTCAGTCATAAAACAGGTTTCTGAATAAAAATTGCTTAGAAATGTAGTCAATGTATTCTATGTATATTTACGTGCGGTAAACATACGCGTTTACTACATTTAATGCAATTTTCATAATTGTTGTATGCAACCACCAAACAGGTTTTATTTAATTGTGCTCGTAGGCTGCTCTTTGCACTATTGCGATATTGAAATTGGATATATTATTGCTTTTCGTGTTACGGTGTTGCCAACATTTGTTTATTGGCAATAAATAATTATTTAGTATGATAATATTACATTGAGAATAATGTTTTAGATCTGATCATTATGAAGTTACTGAACTAGAAGAACAAGTACCTACTAATTATTTCAAAGCATTTGACTTAAAAAGAATGGTCTCTTCTGTATCGAAATATACAAAACACAAAAGTACCGTAAAACGGGGTGAATAGGGATGCAGGGGTGAATTGGGGTCACCTCCTTTTGCGAAGCAGTCATGCTCGCGAAGGAGGAGGCGGGACGGTTAAGGGAAATGCAAATTTTGCGCCCTCTCGCCCCTAGCCGCCGCAGGAGACGCCCTGGGCGTCGGAAATCTCGGGCGGAGTTCCGGCCACCGTAGGCGCGGGCTTGTGGACGGTGAGCAATGGGTAGTTCGCCGTCCGATAAGGACCAGGCCCGGGTCGACGGCACGTTGTTATCCACGCGCGCCTCAAAGAGATGTTAGCACAAGTGTAGAGGTCCACTAGAACTGATGCCTGCCGGGGTCGCGTGGAAATTCGAAAGGTTTACCGAGGCCCCTGGCAACACAGGCAACGGAAGGAACACGGGTGGGTTTTAGTCAGTAAGAGTCTGACACACCCTGCCGCTCCGCCCAGGGCGGGAGCAGTTATTTTATAATTTCCCAACCAAAAAAAAAAGGGGGTGAATCGGGACGAAACTTTAAAATGGATTTTAACGTTAAAATAATAAAATTTGCTGCCAACAAGGAAAGTTAGTCGTTAATAAAGTAAATACATTAGAGTCCTTTTTGGCAACTAAATATAGGTATTATTTCAACGTTAAAATCCATTTTAAAGTTTCGTCCCGATTCACCCCTGCATCCCTATTCACCACGTTTTACGTACACAGTATCTATAATATACGTGATAGATAAATGTATATTCTCGAAGTTTTGTGCTTGGATAGAACTTTTATAAAATTTGGATCACTTTATATTTAGTTTCTTTGAGCAGTGGTGGCCCAGTGGTAACGGTCTTGACTTACGAGTTGTAGGTCGTACGTGTGGACCCAGACAGGCGCTTTACTTTGTGTAAATTATTTCATCACCACTGCTCTCAAAACGGTGAAGTAAAACATCGTGCGGAAACCGGCATGTCCTAGAACCAAAAATTTTAAGACATGTGACATCTACCAACCCGCACTGGGCCCGTGTGGTGGATTACGGGTCACCCCTTCTCACAGAGAGGAGGCCTGTGTCCCAGCAGTGGGAACATTATAGGCTTGTTATGTCTATATTTAGTTTCAAAGATATTATTTCTACTCACAACTTTTTCCTTTCCCTTCAATGCCCTTGACGTTGGGCTATTATAAAAATTTAACTAAATTTTAATTTACATAAGAAACCTACCATAAAAAAAACATAAAACATCCGTTTTATTGCAGTCATTGAGTGAATAAATAATAAAATGGTCTCGAAAACGTGAAAGTGTAAGTAAATTAGCAAGTTAAACAAACTACTGAGCGATAATGTGATTTTGGAGTCTCCCCACGACCCTTTCACCGAGTCGTAGCATCTAAATTTAACTTTACGGCTACTTAGCTAGCAGTGGCGTAGCTCGCTAACAACTCCATTCCTACCGGCATCCCTTCTGAGGACCGGAAGAGCAACATCACTTGCCACCATTGAAAAATAGCATATTCAGTAGTGTCTACGATTGTCAAATAATATAGAATTACACCGTTATATTCAAATAACAAAAACGCCTATTCTTAGTTATTCCAACAACAATTTTTCTAAATAAGCCGACCCCACAACGTGACAATTGCGAACAAAAAATTTGTACAATACCAATCCCGTCATGACGTCAGTTGAGGTCACATAACACGGCTTGATATGGACGACCTGTTTTCTTCTGTTCTGTGTGGATGACAGTAACTCGCTATTTAAGGCGTGACAAGACCCAATTGAACAAAATAGGCTTCTCTTAAAAATAATAATTGCCAAATCTGTATAGTTTGTAGTAGCGGAAAAAATATATGTTAATATTGAACATATTTCCCAGAACTTGGTTGTTACCAAAACACGTTTTAATAAAAGATCTCGATACAAACTAACGTTAAACTAACCTCTTACCTTGAGTTCTAATCCAAAATATCTGCATTAAATATCAACATACGTTACGTATTTAATTAATAACAAGAACGTCTTATTTGAATGCAGAACGTGGTTGTTTTTTATTTTCGATTACTCAACTCAATTTTGAGTAAATAGATAATTGCTTCATATTTTGCAATAAATTACAAGCCTTGTGTTATCGCGCTTCTCTTTCTTTTCGATGCAATCTCACAGTGACCGCGGTTTAGGTGTTGTCAGTGTCTTAACGGGTTATGGCTGAGACAGGCATAGAAACATGCGTCGGCGAGAACGAGATAGAGCAATATTACGTATTTTATTATATTTTTACCTGTTCAATTGCAATTTTTTTCGATTCCTGATATTAATTATTTTAAAATGATTAGTAACATTAGAAGTTAATTTATTTCTGTAAAATATTGAAAGTTTTTTTTTTGTGTATTGATAGTGTTTCTTTGGTACTGCTACTTGACGACAGATGGTGTTAAATTCAGTAAAGTAAAGGAATGAGTTTTATTTCTGCGTAAATAAATTAACTTTGACATAATTATTTTTATGACTATTTATAGAATTGAACAATTTCTTGTCAGGCTTCCTTTCTACGAAATGTTAAGCCTCGCCACTGTTAGCTAGGCATATTCAAACTTTTAAAGGCTGAATGTAGGTAAGTCCTACCAGTACAGTTCTATTTTCGTCTTTTAAGCTTAAGCTGCAAATAATGACCAACGTCCAAAGTGATACGTCGAATTGTGGGTGTAATATAGGTACAACTCTGCCTAACCCTTCGGGGAATTACAGGCGTGGTGTTATGTAATGTTATGCTATGGATATTAAGATAAAGGTATGTAGATACTAAAAAAGCTTAACTAATTTAATGTTCAGGCACTTTTTCATTCTGTATAATAAAATAGCCTTGAAAAATGTGATTAATCACAATGCCTAAATCTCTTAATTTAGCCAATTGAACATGGTATGGATCTAGACACGCGGTAGCGTGTCAAGCCAAGTTCAAGTAACAGAACTGGCGAGCAGCACCGTGTGTAATATTACACGAACCATTAAGAGCCACTTTTGACCCCCTCATAACTCAAAAACTATTTCACATAAACGTGTCAAATTTGGCTCATATATTAAGCTCATATATTATCATATACTTGCGAGATACATATGTGCTCCAAATTTCATAAACACGTCTCAAACGGTTATTTAGATATTAACGTCCAAAAATCGTAATTTTTATCACTGACTGACCTATCAAAACTCTAACCCAGGTCCAGATGACCTAGAAAGTTCAAATTTGGCATGTAGATAGGTAATTAGGTGAATACAAAGTAATAAATCAGAAACTGGTAAATTTTTATCATAATTTTTAACTTTATTGATTCTATAGATGCATAAGGAACAGGGTGTAAAGTTCACTCATCCTCCATAGAAAAGGGAGGATCCTCCGACCAGACGGGTGTCGTGTCTGGTAGGCAACTGCCCGACGGTTAGTAATGGCAATTAATGCGATTTCGAATAAATTTCATTAACATGTTAATTCGTGAGTCTTAGCATGATAATTGCTTTTGCTATGCTATTTGCTAATATGACGATAATTGATAATAATGAAGTATGTGAGTTTTGCTAAATTATGCGAATTAAAAAGCGCGTTCGCCTTAGGACGTCTCCTAGCGTGCGTTTAGTTTACTCGCCGATAACGTTTTATTTGTGCTAGTACACTTGCTTATGTAATGTGTTAAGATTGATCACATAATTATCAGCATTCTGCACCTAACGCACCTGTACCGAACGGGACCGAGTCGGTTCACATTCGACCAAAAAGTTATTGTAATGGCCAAAGTGTTTAAGTTTTAGATGGGTTTTTAAATTGGTGATTGATGTTCGGTAAGAAAGGTTTTTAGAGCACTGATTACAGTTAGCAATTTTATTTTCACTAACAATATTAGAAAAATAATCCCATATAGTGTTAGTTCGGTGAGACATTGTCACGTTCAAGTCCGTTCAACAGTTTATTTACACTAAAATATTTATATACTAAACTTAAAATTATTATTTACACTTTTATACATGCCACTTCTCACTACACACTACTTCTTACTACCTCCTATTATTTACAGGTAGGTATTGAGTTCACGCTATTATCTATAAGTACAATATTATGCACAAAACGAAAGAATGTAAGTACTGTATAACGAATACGTAAACCAAAATCTCACTATCACTTGCCAAAACGTACTGAACGAACACAAAACGACGCGCGCCACGCGCGTACCTACCACGCAAATATATTATTAAACAATCACGCATTTATTCAACAAATACACGACTCTAAGTACGAGCAAATCAAAGACAATAAGGTAATAATTTCTAAACATCATTCTTCGCACCATCCATAATTTTAATACATTAAACAAGCATAAGCATTCATTCAATATACAACCTTAAGTACACACAAATCAAAGATAATAAGATAACAATTGCTTAATCCATTATTCGTAAGTTTGCAGCGAACAAGGTCACTGTCACGTGAAACCGATATATTTAGTATTCCCGACTTCCCGTGGGTGCGACGGAGAGCGCACGCTACCGCTGCGTGCGCCGACGCTCTGACGAGTCTGACGTATGATAGTCATTAAATTAAAAAATTACGAAAATTGAAATCAATTTTCGTAATTTTTTAATTTCACATAATTTCGCAACTACATTTAATTTGCTAAATGCTAAATGAGCTTTCGCAACCTAACAATTAATGCTAATGCTAATTAATCCATCACTACCGACGGTTGATGTCGGGATGTTGTATATATATGCTAGTTGCGCGGTAAACTCTGCTTGCGCGATGCAGGATTTTGCGTGACGTCAGTGTGCTGCTTAGTTCGCATGTGGCGCAGTAGATGCCGCCACAATTCTATTAAGAACACTAGCAATCAAAATTTATGACAGCCGGTCTTTATGTGGATTTTAAGGTCTTCACGTGAATGTATAACGAGTTGAATACCACCCTTATTTTTTTTTTATCCCAGCGAGTGGCAGCCGCGCTCATAAGCGCGGGCGCCGTCTTGCTTTCCGGTTGTCTCGATATCTAACCTATCACCTAGGTTGCGATTTATGCTACGAAATTCATAGGTTTTTAAAAAAATACTTATATATTCTTATGATAGTTCTAAACCTGTTACTTGTCGATTCTTTTTTTATTATTCCGAAAATTTGGCCTGCTGGTAGAGACTAGCCATCGAACATCATAAAAATACTTATATATATTTAGCAATTCACTCGAACATTTCAAAGGTACAAGAAAATAACACAAAAAAGACAATTATACCCCGTAAACGTAGGAAAGTACAGTAGTTTAACAAAAACCATTTGGTATTAATTTTGTTATAAATAAGTACCTACTAATAATTTTATTTGTGTACAAAAAGTAATGATATCCCATCAAAAACATAAATGTGAAATGAGAGCCAAGTTCAATATTATGATATATGCCTTGGTTGTTGACTTCAACGACAAAAGAAGTGAGATCTAAATGGGTGCCAAGTTCAATGGTCAGTCCTGAAATTTATTTATAACAACATAAAATAAATTTTCTTCTCATAACATTTACTTAGGATAATATATTGTAGCCTAAGGTCTGACTTGGCTAGTTTTCATATACGAATTATATTATAGCCTTCGTAAGTTCTAAACCTGTTACTTGTCGGTTCTTATTTTATTATTCCGAAAATTTAGCTTGCTGATAGAAACTAGCCATCGAACATAATAATTCGTATATGAGAACTAGCCAAGTCAGACCTTAGGCTACAATATATTATCCTAAGTTATAAGAAGAAATTATATTTTATGTTGTTATAAATAAATTTCAGGACTGACCATTGAACTTGGCACCCATTTAGATCTCACTTCTTTTGTCGTTGAAGTCAACAACCAAGGCATATATCATAATATTGAACTTGGCTCTCATTTCACATTTATTTTTATGATGGGATATTTTTTAAGCCTAGCAACTTGGTAAACTGCTTGTGAGGGTCGGGGTTTAACGGTACTTGGGCGAATGTTTATGTCAAAACAGTTGATAGTGTGGTGAAGTTATACATAATTGTGATTGATGGTATGGGGATTCTAATATGTAATCTTTTTTTCTTAAACAGTCTTCCACGTTTTAATTTGAAACCGGTTCAGACGTAATAAAAAGAGTTATCTTAATTCGATCTAAGCAAGTTTTCAATGGCGGTCACGTCTGTCACGCCTTGTGCAAGTGTACCCCACGATGGGAGTAAAAAACATGACGAAAACTACCTATTATAATAGAACTGATGTTTTTTGTTTGATTTGTGGATAAGTTTAATTGATTTATAGCAACGTAATGTTTACAATTTCATAACAAAAATGTCTTTGAATTGAAGACGTATGTAAGCAAAAAGTTCTGACTTAAGAGGCCGACAACACCTAAAGCGCGGTCACTGTCGGACTGCATAGAAAAGAAAGAGAAGCGCGATGACACAACGCTGGTAATTTAGTGCAAAATATAAAGCAATTATCTATTTACAAAAAAGCTATAGATTTATATAAAAAAATAAAACACTATTATGCTAATATATTGCTTGTAGAATAATCTGACAAAAAATCAGAATGATTGTATGTATATTAGTATGATTTTAATCGTTAAATGAAATTTTTAGAGGTATCATCGTGATTTTTTCTATCGTATCAAATCAGTTGTATTATGTTTTCAACACACTATCTACCTAGCATATATCCTGAAGAATAACAAATATTTTTCTGATTTTCTTTACTGCAGTGGATCATATACTTTTAGGCATTATAAAAATTACAAAATCTGCGTTTAGGTCCTGTAGTCCCCTCAAGAAAAATGGTAATCAGCGTTCTTTGAGTGGTTAAACATTTTCTTTCCGCGCCACAATTATCAGAGTAATTAAAGAATTATTCTTTAATTGAAAATATTTATGTAGCATAAGCTGCCTATAATGTTCCCACTGCTGGGACACAGGCCTCCTCTCTTTGAGAAGGAGTGGGCCGTAATCGACCACGCGGGCCCAGTGCGGGTTGGTAGATATCACATGTCTTCGAATTTATGGTTCTAGGACATGCCGTTTTCCACACGATGTTTTCCTTCACCGTTTTGAGAGTAGTGGTGATGATTTTTTTTACACAAAGTAAAGCGCCTGTCTGGGTTCAAATACACGCTCTACAACTCGCAAGTCGGGGCCGTTACCACTGGGCCACCACTGCTCGTAGTTAATGCAATTGACCCGATAAATATGAGTTGACAGTATATTGCTGCTAAGTTGCCTTTCACTAGTATTTGCGGAATGTCTTTCGTAGCTAGATTTGTTACATAGATTTCAACAGACTAATAGATTTGTTTCATCACGTTTAAACTTTCATCTAATGATAGTGTGGAATAGCGTTAAGCTCGTTTTTACTGTGGCACCAAACAGTACACAGATTGAGCCTATTATCGCTTTCCCATTACACGAAGCAATCATCCTTAGATACTTACGTGTTACACAGATGTGTTTTGATTTACGTGTTTCTCTCCATTACTTCAATATCGGCTGAGCTGCTTTCTAGGCCGTTATTAGCTAGTTACCTGTGAGAAAGGGGTGGGTAGTGTATAAAGTTTTAAAGCGCGTAGTGGCTAATGGCTATCTAAAACCGATGCGATCTAAATTTGGGAGCAGCAGTAAATTCGTGGCTCTTAATGGAATTTCCGCATCAGAGAGCGGCGCGGCGTGCGTCCGGCCGCGGCAACATGAACACGGCCACGCTGGGGTTCCACCGGCCACTAACACCCTGCCACAGAATAGTTAAAGAAGGTCAGTTCCCAGTTAAGAGTGAAAACGCACCCACACATAGAGACGCGTCTACACACAGTGAGACCAAGCGTACCTTGCGACAGTCATTCGTTTGATAAGTTTGAGCTCGTCTTACGCTCGTGTCGATGTATGAGTACGCCTGATATCGCTTGTTGCATGGAACGAGCCTTCTGTTTTTACTTATTTTGTGTCCCTACCCCCAATCCTCATATTAATCCGATTAATTTCTAAACGCTCCTCAAAAAAGGTGCCTGTTAATGATTTTTGCTATTGGCATTTTGACATCCCTTAACCCAACACCTTTCACCCGAGGGTGAAATAAGACCCTACGTTTTATTCTACAATGAGCAATGAATATTAATAAACAAAATGGAAGCTGAGATGGGTGCATAATTCAGATTGGATTGAAATGGCAATCAATCTTCGTTTCTTGTAAGTTTTCAGATTCTTTCTTTCGACAAATGATGAAACTTGGCAGGATTTTTTTTGTTAATCTTTCAAAAATAACTGAATGGAACAAACTACCCTTAAAGGTTGTGTAAATAAACATAAAGGTAACCAAACTTTTCAAGCATTTTACGCTGAATTGCAAAAGTGTTTTTAATAAAATATTAAAACAGACGGGATAACGCAGCAGTGGTGATTTCGCTTTGACAAAAACACGTAGGGCTCAATCAGACCGGTCTGCTGTGCGGCCGGTAATCGATTATATAAACATTGATTTCCAATCTGAGTTCCCCAATCTGAACATAACATACGGAGCTCAAATAAAGATATCCGCGTTCAGTACGAATCGGTGCACACAGCTCTTGGTTTGATTTTAATCAAAAGTTTCGATTGGACTTCCAACCATCCGGTCGAGTGCAATCGCACCGTACGTTTAGCTTGCGCCGCTGCCACTATGATCGGGCTTTAATGACTGCACCCGAAATGTGTGTTCAATCTAATGCGTATTTGCAGTTCCATAATTGTTGAAAGTTTCAACGTAGCGATGTGCTGTGCGAGCCGCGCTTCTATCTGCTCTCTGACATACATGCAACTCGTTATAAGTTTGGCGGCGGGCGCGGCGCTACCACCGAACTGCCTGCTCCGCGATCCTTAATGAGAAAACCATAATAGGTTTCATTAAGTATAATTCATAACGATTGTAGGCCGGATTCAGTCGAACACGTTTTAATTTCCTTGGCAATGTAACGAGTATTTTCAAAGAGAACCTTAATGAAAAGTGAAGGTAAATCTCCACGGTTCCTGAGCCCACATTTAAGTGAAATAAAAATAAATTGTGCTCAAAGTGGGATAGCTGCTCAAATTAAGCACCTGAATAAATTGTGTGATAATCCGTAGCAGTCTTTTAATGCTTTAAGATGCCGCCGCCCGCGCCGCCGGCGATGGAGCCGTGCGGAAAGAATAAACGAATAAGATAATGATTACTCTCATTTCATTACTTCTCTTGATCCTAGTAATTGAGGAAATTGGGACGAAGTGTGATAAGAGAGAGTATCGGGTGTTATTGGGCTGGTCCCATTAGGGACCTCTTAATCGTATTTAACGCCTTTATCACCTGGGGTGCGCAATGGTCCGTAACGGGCGAACATAAGGTGCCGAATTTTCGGGGCTCGCAGTTAATAGTCCTGTTCGTACGCTCTTATTTTCTGAAATGCTTCAGTTCTATTCACAGAATCTATTTACATAATCACACCTATTCGACTGTTGTTAACAATGCGAGTAAATATGTGTACGCAGAGGGAGCCTCTTCTGTGTTGTGTAGCGTTGTGTTGTTCTAATATTTTTGTAGCACGCGGAGGGTTGGTCGAGCTAGTGGTGTTTTAATTTATATTTTTTCTTCTCATTCCCGAGGCTGGGCCGAGAGTTCATAATGGACAAAACATTAGCTCGGCCTACTTTGGGTGAAAGCTTTCAGGGCTTTTCGACTCATCTTGCGTTAACATTCGCGTTGAGTTCGGAAGCATTAATAGTGTGCCATATTCCCCCAAACTTTTTCATACAAAGCACTCAGACGTTTATAATAATTGTAACAATGTTGAATGTGTTCAACAAAACAAATGATTGGCGCTTTATTACATCAATTTGTATTAATTCGTTCCGTAATTAAGCTCTCGGATTGATGACCTGACGAAAGTTTTGTATTGTTAAAGTACCTAGTTTGCTTGTTAGTTTAAATAAGTATAAATATTTATCTAATCGATTCCAATTAATGTCGATGATGTTATAGAAGCTGTTACATTAATTATTATAGGCAGGTATTAGGCTTGATTGGGGGGGCGGCAGTGAAAGTGGCTTCGAGAGAAAATCGCAGAAATGCCACCGGTTCACTTTCCTATGAGGTGTGCATATGGACATGTGTCAGACTGGTTTAGGCATGACGAATTCTACAACTACTGCTTATGTTAGAAACATGCGTTACTGTGACACGTCCGTAAACAAACAACTTTCTGTTTATGTCATTTATTTATGGGGTTAATGAACTTGTATCTTTTAATATTCTGGTCTTATATATAAGCATGTACTCGTATGTAGGTATTCATAAAAGTAATTTGCTATGGAAATGGTTGATCTTTAAAAAAACCAAAACACTTTCCTTTAGACTCTACCCAACTAGTGGGATAAAGTATGAAAAATGTAGTGTTATGTCGTTTAAACCTTCTTGGTTTACACCAAATATTTTTATGAAAACAGTGTTTAAAAAAACGAACAAATTTCTAATGAGTCCGTTACAGCTGCGTTAAAAATAAAATATGTATACAGCCGAAAAAAGTATCAATACTTAACATAAAAAGTGTGAAACTCTGTTAAAGAGAAAATGGCTTTTTTGTAGGGAACATTTATCGATGATTTTCAATATTAACGATGGCGGTAAAAAAGTTTTCAATGGAATCGCGACACCACAAAATACCTACTTTGTTTCGAAGACTGGTGTCAGTAAGTGGTATGTTAGATTGGTTGAAGTTGAAGCCAATGGGACGATTTCATTGGTCCATACAGAAACGTAGCTACGAGTCCAAAGATCTGGCTTAAATCCAGCTCCGATACGGGGAAATTACTAATTAGTCTTCTAGTTGTAGTGTCTGGGACAAACTTTGGTTGTAATTAGGAGGGTTTAGTAACGAAAGATTAGGCTGATCCTAATTCTTCAACCCCTAATTAGAAGTTAGAAAATGGTAGCTCTGGTGTTTTTTTTATGGAGCTAATCATTTAGGGATCGATCTTGCAACATATATAGGTAAATAATGTAGTCTTTAAAGATAAAAAATAATTTCATCTATTTTGAATTATCTATACAGCAACCTTCCATCAATTGCTTACAACACAGGGTCAAATAAAATTGACTGGCGAAACTTCACAGACATGACGGGTCACATGATAAACCAAGACACGTCTAAGAAATTCCAACAATCGCAAAGGTAAAATCTTACACAAATATAAACCTTAGTTTATACATAATAACAGTGTCTTGCGGCATGAGGCAGTGGGTACACAGACCGCAGCTATGCGGCTGGTTGCGACACTTGCATCGAAAGTGCAGTACGATGTGGGACACTAGGTCTAGCTTACTACCTTGTACGTACAGTCACGAGCAGAAATACAATAAAACCGTGTACGCACGAGTGAACATGAACATGGTAAACATGAACATCGAACACCGAACATTTGGTTCGTACGTGTGTACGTAAATTAGCAAAGCGAACACGAACACCATACACCGTCCACAAAGTATAACACAATTGGATCGCCACGATCATTTTTGACGAACATAGTGTTTCCCCTTGGTTTACACCCGTGAGATTTTAATAAAATACCAGGTTTTAGGAAACAGAGTTACAATAAAATAATAATAATATCATTTATTTGCTAAAAACATGGTATAAAAGATGGTAGTGTAATTAATGTGAACAAAGATGTTTTGCTTAATAGATATTGCGTGCAAATTTTACATGCATAACGATACAATCCGTCATCATGAGATTTTATGTTCCAGGAACTCCTACCTTTGGTCGTGACTGTACCTATAGACATTCGTATCGCTTATTGAACACCTTGCGAATTAGGTATTAGATTGTTTGATTTAGTTGCGATTGAGTCAGGTGCAGGCAATCGGCATTGAGAACAGCTGGGTAAGAATTTGTGGTGTAGGGTAATGTCGCAGGAAAGTCCGAAAGGGATACCGTGGCCTCTGGCAACACAGGCAACGGAAGGAACATGGGTGGGTTTTAGTCAGTAAGAGTCTGACACACCCTCCCGCTCCGCCCAGAGCGGGAGAAGTTATTTGATAATTTTCAACCCAAAAAAAAAGTGTACATGTGGTGATTATGTTGATACATTTTCTGATTAGATGGGCTTGTGCCTAAATAATAACAGCCGCACGGATCAATCGATTAGGTAAAGCTACGCTTGCCGCGGTTGGTCCGTAGATGGGTGACCATCTTTACATACCAAGACCGCTTCGTGCTTTGGAAAGCACGTTAAGCCGTTGGTCCCGCCTGTCATTCGTGGATCTTTGACAGTCGTTACGGGTCGTCAGAAGCCCGAAAGTCTGACAACCAGTCTTACCAAGGGATATCGTATTACCGACCCCAACGAAGTTGGGAAAAGGCTAGGCAGATGATGATTTTCTGATTAGATGGTGAAGATCTGCTGTGGTGAAGTGTATAAGTTGCCAAAGGAAAGTCGGTTAAAAATGTGCTAAAATTTAAAAACAGGTAGCTGTAGTAGCCGTGTTAGGGAAGGGTCGAAAGGAAAATCGTTTTAACTGAACGTTGTCCCTCAATGATTGGATGAGGATAAAAGGCTAACGTAATTATCCTTGTTATTTGAAACATGGGACGTACAAATTAAGGGTTAAAATGTTAAAAAAAAAGATTGGTGACCGTCATCACATCGACTCACCCTCGTCTTAAAACAGAAGATAATGCGGAAATTTGAAAGAGATTAATGTTTCTCTCAGGTAAATTAATAATATTGAGGGGTCGTTAATTTTGTGTCCGAACGGCAATTTTCTTAATAGGCTTTTGGTTTCGTCATGATGGGCCGTGGTTTTAGGTGTCGAATTTATAGGCAGTGTCATTAAAAGTTTCAGTTTGATACAGGGATCAATTTATTACCTGCCAAACGTTTACCTGTAAAGTATCTAGTTTATGGTTTTAACAGATGTAGGTACTTTATTTTGTTAGGTTCACCAACAATTGGTTACCCTTTTATTTATTTTTTTTTGTGGGTGGGAAATCATCAAATAACTTCTCCCGCTCTGGGCGGAGCGGGAGGGTGTGTCAGACTCTTACTGACTAAAATCCGCCCGGGATTCCCGACGCCCTGGGCGTCTCCTGCGGCGGCTAGGGGCGAGAGGGCGCGAAACTTGCCTTTCCCTCAACCGTCCCGCCAACAATTGGTTACCCTGATAAAACAATACATTTTTAAGTAAAATAACAGTACATCAGTTACTTTTAGGTAAACACCACATGCATAATACTATTGCGTGCCGGGGTCGCGGGAAGGTACTAATGGGTCACCGAGGTCCCCGCAACACAGGCAACGGAAGGAATACGGGTGGGTTTTAGTCAGTAAGAGTCTGACACACCCTCCCGCACCACCCAGAGCGGGAGAAGTTATTTGATGAGTTCCCATCCAAAAAAAATGCATAATACAATAAATCAGAGAAATAAGCTTACTTACTTTAATTGGTATTACTGTAAAAAGTTACAGATATTTTGATAAAAAGTTATGAAATTGGTAAAGGTAAAATTGAATAGACTGCCTCGTTGGTCTAGTGGTCGCAAGCGCTACTGCTGAGAATGAGGTCCTGGGTTCGATTCCCGGGTCGGGCAAACTGTTATTGGGTTTTTCTATCTGGAACTTCTCAGTAGCAGCCCGGAGTCTGGATTTGCGCCCGGTTGATGGCAATAGGCTTGCCCCCTATTACATGGGACTTAAAAACATATCTGGCGAAATGTGGGTGTACTACAGGTACACCTCTGCCCAACCCTTCGGGGAAACAAGGCGCATGTTATGTATGTTATGTAAAATTGAATAGTCTTTGACATCATAACATTGGTAAAATTAGTAAGAATTAAATAAAAATTGCATACATTTAGATATAAATTGTTGATAAATTAAAATGAATTAATTAAATTACTTCGATGTGGTCTTTGTGTTCGAAAAATGCTTCATGTTGTTTATCCAATCATCATCTGCCTAGCCAACTATATTGGGGTCAGCTTTCAGTCAAACTGGATGCATATGAATATCAGTATTTTACATGGGGCCGACTGCCTATCTGACCTCCACAACCCAGTGACTGGGTAATACGATACCCCTTGGTAAGACTGGTTGTCAGACTTTCGGGCTTCTGACGACCCGTAACTACTGTCAAAAATCCACGAATGACAGCCGGGACCAACGGCTTAACGTGCTTTCCGAGGCACGAAGGAGTCTTGGTATGTAAAGATGGACCCACCTACGGACTATCCCAACAAGCGTAGCTTAACCCGATAAACCGACCAGTGCGGCTGTTTACTTAGCCACGATCTCCTCGAGATGTTGTTTATCCAATACCTACTTGAATTATCAAAGCTATTATATACACAGTTATTGATAAACCATACCGATCACAGACCCATTCAATCTTTGAATGATTAACATCAACACCTGCGAAGAAGCAGTCAATTCCAAAGCCTGATTGACAAAAATCTTCAATTGTAAACATACAATGTACTAACACACTTCGATAACCCTGTGGTTGATACTACATGATAAACAAACTCCACACAGTATTCGACATTTTATTGCAAAAGTTCAACTGCCTCGAATTGAGAAGTTTACGACGCTCGAGTATTACTCGAGCCGAGGCTTTATCTTTCACACGTCTTCGTATATAACGACACGTTTTTATTGCACACGAAAAAACCCAGTAACACTGACTCATGGTAAAAAATCGAGCATTTGCACACCTTCAACGAACCTCAATAGAATTAATTACTGTCACACGTAGTGTAATTAAAGGGGTAACCTTTTCAGTGCAGCCAACAAATAGTGAATAGATCAGAAGTCGCACTTGGTTGGCTAATTTAGGGGTCCGTTGTTCGCTTATTACTTGGCGTAATGTGCCCTTTAACTTTTATGGGCCGAACTTGCGGAATGAGACTGCCCCGACGCGCAGGGGACTAATATAGGACAAGAGTTTTATCAGTTCGTACTTTTGCTTAAACATGCACTAATTTTAGTGTTGTAGATGTTTAGGTGATTGTTTTGTAGTTTGTATGGCGGGTCGTGGAACTAAGTTATCTAGATGTCTTGAGAGTTAAAGAACAAGCTGGGCATGATATGTGGAAGTTTTGTAAAAAAAAATATCAATGGAACCGATACGACAGTACTGTACGCAAAACTATTTCACGATAACTTATTTTTAACGTTTTTTCATGATTATTCTGTTTTTTTTTCAGGTAAGTAAAGACGATTAGAAATAAGTGGATCAAAGAAGTAAGTAAGAACAAATATATTTGAAATCGAGAGATCGAGAAGTTTCCAACTCACCAGTGGCCCTTACTTACAAACTCGTCGTGCTCCGTTGCCCATTAAACAACCGAATTTAAAAACAAAAATTATGAGAGCATTCAAAGAATTTCTAATCACTGTCTTATCGAGGCGTCGTACTTTGTTAGAAGTAATTAAGAAGATTTTATCGCACCAGATAGTGTTGAAAACAGGTTCGAGTGGTTTCAACTTGCTCTATAAATCTAGAACCCTTTACACTTCATAGAATAGCAGTGAGTAGGGTCTTGTAGAACAATTACTCGGGAATATGGGGCAAGGACGAGGCGGTCGCGAGTAATTCTGCGATATTAACTTATCTCAGGTGCGTGACGCAGTAAATATACAGAGTGCCTACTTTGGGAGTGTCAACGGGCCTAAAATAATGTAACGGGAAGAGACCTTATCTTGGCACATCCAACGAAGCAAGGATGTCGGAATACATGGAGAGGGTAACGTATTAACAAAAATAAAATAAAAAAGATGGTCTGCAAGCCGAATGATCATCTATCATTAGATTTATTGTTGTGCCAAAAGAATCTGCACGGTCCCTGACATGTTATTAACGAATGGAACTTGACGTCATACTTTATTATCCTTTATAATGGTCTCCATCAATAGTTGCTTTGTATGATTTTGAACGCCGTCCAACATTATGTTCCGTTATTTTTTCAGCAAATCATATCTGAAATAAATATATGGCTGAGAAGCATATTCTATTTCTTTTACGCGTACAAAAACAGATTACAAACTGTAGTTTTGTTTTTTACTTATCTAAATTGCTTCTGTGATACCGAGATATTGGCAGACTGTGTAAAAGCTTTGAAGAAGGCGACACGTATCGGAATGTGTTGGTATTTTCTATTCATCAAGAAACAGAGCATTTCGAATCCCACTTGCACGAATCTCGTTGTCACATTGAATATATTACTTCAAACACCACGTTTTTTATCTACACTAAAACCGTGGTGTTTGAAGTAATATCTTTTAATTTACTTACATAGGCATAAATACGTACGCCACAGTAAAATAAAAGTCATGTTGCCGTGTTAAAGACGAAGCATTATAATAAGGAAAATTCTCGATGTCCGATCCAACAAAATTTTATTTCCACGCAAGGCTTGCTTTGAGTGTCTCCTCCTTAATGGCTTCGAGGTGGGGACGCCCAAAATTATTGCGAATATATGCGATAACGCAATGCCTCGCTCCGAGAAAGGAGGAGTAGAGACCATTGTGCGCTAGCTCTCGCATAAACTTATCTAATTACACGTAATTTATATGAGTTTAACGAACAAGGAAGGACACTATTCAGTACGCATTATTCCTGCCACTTATCACGTAATTGCAGGGGATTTTCTTTACTAAATTCTCTGAGTAGATTGTAATTTCCCTCGAATAAATGTTTCACATTAACAGCCTATCATGTTCCCACTGCTGGGATACAGGCCTCCTCTTTGTGAGAGGGAGTGGGCCGTAATCCACCACGCGGGCCCAGTGCGGGTTGGTAGATGTCACATGTCTTCGAATTTTTGGTTCTAGGACATGCCGGTTTCCTCACGATGTTTTCCTTCACCGTTTTGAGAGCAGTGGTGATGAAATAATTTACACAAAGTAAAGCCCCTGTCCGGGTTCGAACCTACGACCTACAACACGTAAGTCGCGGCCGTTACCACTTGGCCACCACTGCTCTGTTAAAAATGTTTGCGTCTCCTATTTCAACTCAAATTGGAATGGAACTGACAGGAACGTGAAACCCCAAGATATTATTAATCTCTAATCTCAGTTTAACATAGGCTTTGACTTAATGATTTAGGGGCCATTTTGAGGCAAGATCGATCTCGACATCCGTGGCACTTAATCCTTGATATGAGTTTCAGTCGGTTGATCGCCAAGACTATTACGCAATGTGGGTCGTAACCTCTAACAGTTGCTACGAGGCTTACATTCTAGTAATCCTCTTGTCGACAGGGACTTCGTCCGACCGTCACTTCGTACGAAATTAAGACAACTTTGAAAATACCAACGTATGAACAGTTTTGGTTTCAATTAAGCCGAGACAAATTGAGTCACGTTTAAAACCGGCAAAGGGCCGCGTAATACGATGAGAGATAAAAATATCTTCAGGGTAAACGATTTTATTTCGTCTGGGGTTTGCGTGGGATGCTTCAAGTAGTTGAAAGGCTCAATCTCTTTTACTTCGTGATTAGATAAACAAAATAAAAGAAAGGCTTACCTAATTGAAATGCTTTTATTAAGCTCAGGTTTTATTGACAACAGTTTACTACAGCCACAAACGAACACTACAAAAAGCTGAAAGTTTATACGAGTGCTTTTATATGTCTTCTTTAAAGTTTAAAAGAAATAGCGTGGGTTCGAACAACTACACAGCATAAATATAACTTTAATCCATTGCAAAATAAACATCACGACACCAAATCAGCAAGGCGTTTTATCAGAAAATGGAATCGTTCGACAATTTAAAATGCAAATGTCTTGCGAGACATATTTATGTAGAATACTTATAAGCCGGTTGTAGAATGTTCAGTCCGATACCGCAGCAAACTAGATAAGCCCTTTCACTCCTCTCTAGCACCCTCCCATTCCTTTTATTTTAAACATTATCTATCTGAGGTCGGGGGTGGAAAAATTAGGCCAATTTAAGCGAACCAGTGGACCATTTTATTTATTTTGTTAGAATGCTGTGCTACGTTTTTGGAGTATTTTTTCCTGTGGTTGTCTTTGTCTTTTCCGGTTAGATAGGTGATCTGTTTTAAATTGCTTTTTTTGCTGCTCGAATCACCGTTCTAATTTACGCTATGGTTACACATTTTTCTCACTGTGTATAATAGGAACAAATCTTTAAAAAAAACATTAAGTATTTACGTATCACTAGGTACTTAAATACAGAGTTTAGTGGTTATTTTTTTGCCCGGTCTTCTGTAGACTCTTTGCCTCCCATCGTGCGTGCATAGCATGAACCTCAACTCGTCCGAAAACATTACTCTTGACCAGTCATCCAGAGTCAAATGCATGTGTTCTCTAGCGTAACTCAGCCTTGAATTTCGATGCTGCCTTTCGAGTTTTGGACGCACCCTACATTCAGATATCGAAACTGACAAAGATATATCTGTATTCAGACATATAAATGTTAATTCTAAGATCCCTGTTCGAGTAATAAAACTAAGAGAGAATCTCGAGGAGCAACTTGATTATCAGATAGCGAAGCAGAGGCTATATGATTTATTTCTCTCGATAAGACTTTGTAAGGGATGTTTCTGTTGAGTTACACAAGAAGATAAAAATTTGTATGGTAGTTAACTTTTTAATGTCACGGGGAGTTCTTTCTCCAATTAGGTTAAATAATTGGTTATTTAAACAAAAAAAAAATCCATGTTTTTGGGAGATATTTTCTATCTTCAATTAAATTTTGAGATACGGTCAATCAAATAATTCCTTCGCCAGCAGGTTTCAAATAAGAAATTTCTAATTAAATACCTGCTTCGCAATCTGAAAGTCAATTATTATTAGTCATTTTCAGAAATCGCAAACGAAATGTGGTCATGCTTAAAATCCCACTAGATACGCATATTTTTTTGCTAATCGTCCCAACACTACCTTTTGTACATTTAATAATTTTGTTCGCAATTAGGAAATTAGTGAAGAAGAAACATGTTCAACCAAAACATGTAAATGCAATCAGCAGATACCTAAGTGCAGGTAACACACATGTAGACATTACATATAGGTATATCTGCCCATACTAAGCGAAGTACTGTCTGCTTAGAGTCAATTTCCTAATCAAGGATGTATCTCTAAAGCCTTTTACTGCTGCCATTGTTGTGTCAGAACAACGTTTAGCAAAACGCCACCTCGGACATGTCTTTTAAGTTTTAAGTGCTTTTTCATTTACCCACTGTCCCAGGTGAGTAGAGAAGGCATAGCGACGCGAGGCGATAAAACATTGAAAGGATTTGTGACTGTTTTAAAGTAAAATCATATAGAATTAACGTACCTTGAGTCGAAGTCTCAAAGTGACGTCAAAATGTAATATAGAAACCGTCTACACTTTTTCAGTCGTAGCCTCATTGGTCACCAGCTCTCAATATTGTGACAATCTAAAATACAACTTTATACTCTCCCCACATTTTTCATTTGGTTCACCAAATGAAAAATGTTCCAGGAATAAAACAATACAATACAAGATATCAAAATTCTATAGATTATAATGCTTGTTTTTCTCTTTTCAGTTAGGTATGTGTTTTTGCAGTCGGGTTTTTTAGTTATGTGTTTTAGCAGTCGGGTTTTATGTTTTTTTTTAATAATTTGTTTTTTAACTCATATTAAGTAAAAAATAGACATATTGCAGTAATTATCTCGTTTCTCCTCTGACGAAGTGGCACAATCAAAAGACAAATCTAAAAAAATAAATTATTTAAAAAAGACAGGGACAGGCGGGGACAATCAAAAATTACACCATATTTCAGATTATTCGACTGTCTCCGCGTGCAAGACCAAAATTATATAGATTATAATGCTTGTTTTTCCCTTTTCAGTTATGTGTTTTTGCAGTCGGGTTTTTGTTTTTTAAATCATTTATTTTATTTCAAGTTTTTTAGTTTTATTAATATATATTTGAAAATTACTCATTACTAGCTTTTATTTGATACCAATATTGTTGCAATTAATTAAAAAAAAAACTTCCCTCCTTTTTTTGTATTTGCAGATGCAATTTATAAATATTATACAGCCTATGTCACTCTCACAATTAAGACAAATCTAAGGACACCTCATACGTTAAAATCCATAAAGCCGTTTAGGCTACAGAGCGTGCCAAAGAAATAGACATACATACATACATACACACTCTCGAAAAACATTACCCTCCTGAGGCAGTCGGGTAAAAACCACGAAGAACGCTCTGCGTTGCATCCTGCCACTCGTATTGGCGACATCTTTGATTCTCTTTTCAAAATCGTTCCAAATTCAAAATATCGCCTAGCGTCGCTTCGCATTTCTCTCTTCTAGGACAAATGTTTAGTCATCCATGAACAATGTCTGTGCTTCCTTAAAAACCAGTCCACAAGTTAAGTAATCTACTGTCGTTCCAAAGAATCCACTCGAGATTTAAGTGCTATTGTGCAATTGATTTCTGCAATCGCGATGGTAAATTAACCGATACTTCTTTGTCATAGATTTCTGTTTGTTTAAAAGTTTAAAAAGAAGTTAGTGGAAGTTGAGTGCATTGAGGGTTTCGCATCAGTTGTTCTAGGTATAAGATGGCGATATTTCTTTATGTCCTAGCATGATTCTATAGTATTTACGAGTAGTTCGGCGACTTATAATATATTAGGGAATTAAAAATAATGTTATTCTGAAAAATAAGTCCGTGGATGGGTGACCATCTTTACATACCAAGACCCATCCGTGCCTCGGAAAGCACATTAAGCCGTTGGTCCCGGCTGTCATTTGTAGTCGTTACGGGTCTTCAGAAACTCGAAAGTCTGCCAACCAGTCTTACCAAAGGGTATCGTGTTACCCAGTAACTGGGTTGTGGAGGTCAGATAGGCAGTCGCTCCATGTAAAATACTGGTATTTAGCTGTATCCGGTAAGACTGGAAGCCGACCCCAACATAGTTGGGAAAAGGCTAGGCAGATGATGATGATGATGATGTTATTCTAAAAAAACAATCCTTTCATTATCAAAATATAATCCACCAACCCGTTCGATTTGGTCAACTGTGCGCTGAATTTATTGGTTTTAATCAGACTATCTATGCAACATTCCATAATTTCGCTCAAAAGCTCCATAACAATGAACTAAAACAACAAAACGTCATTTGGCAAGTGTTAATATACCCGGGGTTTGTTGTTTCACTCATAATTGGCTATAAACTCATAATTCACAGATAACAAAAGGCGAACGGCACACGGGAATATCGGCGTGATTCCAATTATCATCGCGAAATTGAGTCGAGCAACTTTACTAGCCTACTAGCACCCAGCGACAAACAAAGATTCGGTGTCGGGTTGCGTTCCATTGTCGTTTCCCCGTAGATGTTTGTATAACACCCGTCAATGTTGTAATACTTACGCCGCAGTGTACTTCGATGTATAATAGGACATTTCGTGTTCCGTATTCGCAGTAAGTAACACGGAGGATTTCAAACAACGGACTTGCAAACAAAGGCTCATTGCTGGCATTGTTACAGTCGCGACCAGACAACGTCGACTTAATGGTGACATTGTAGGAAACGTTAATTAAACCAACAACGATACAACGAATGTGAGACTTTAAGCCCTCACAGGTTCCTGTTTAATAACACTGAAACATGATATTAATATCGTTTGGAAATCAGTTACCGAAATACACTTCGAAATATGGGCCAATTTCATTACATTGTCTAGCATATTGATATAGCATATTGGTATTACAGATTCTGAAATGATAAAGCTTCAAAAAAACTCTCTCAGTTAATAATTCCTCACTCATAATCTAAAACACGACCATGACGTAACATTAAGTCAAATATACGCAAAGAAAATTGGATGATGATATCACCATCTCGTATTAACATGCGCTCCATATTGTACCCGGGAAACATTCCAACCGTTCCATTTTTAAAAGTCAAACCCTTCACTTCGCCTCTATTAAGGATTCCTGCATAAAAAACGCAGTGTTGTCAGCCACAAATGTAGCTGGATTAACAAGATAAAAAAAAACAAAACACAACGTAAATAAATGGCATTTGGCACAGCGCTACACTTCGAAATCTGAAGCGAACCGAATGGACAATGAATCGACGAAAATTTGGCCCACTTACATAATAATTTTGCGTTCCCAATAGAATAAATCTATTTTTAACTTTATTAAAAGGAAGGTTTTTTGTATTCGTGCGACACTTAATGGAACTGTAGTTTGTTATTATTATTTTGATGGCATTCAATTAAAAAGGCTTTTTTTTCGGGCGCTTCGGAAAATAACTAATAAGTAAGTAACACTTAGCAGTCATTTCATATTTTTCGGTTAAAAACGACAGTTCTTCAAGTCTACACGAAGCAACAGCCACCAAACTTTTTTTCAGACCGTGGCTGTAGTAGACCTTAAACGCTTCCAATGTCGTCTTACAAAATTCCCAAAGCATTTACCCCAGTAAATCCACAGTATTGTTGTTCATAAAGATTTGCTTTAGAAATATTGCGTATAATACCGCTGTCCGGGCTGTTCTCATGCCATCCATCATTTCCTTTCACTTCATTAGGCCTAGCGTTCAAAATAAACATGTTGTCCGCTAACCATCCGGACGATAAATAACCTCTCTGTGTTATTTACTCATAATACAATGTATTTCCAATGAAATTATGGGTATTTTTCTGGGATGATACTGTGGTAGGTATTTAATTTTAATGGTGCTGCAATATTTGAGTATAATAAATTGGTGTTCTGTCAGTCAATCGTGGAATAGTGTCACATCAAAAATGATGGCTGAAAAGTTTGACAGTTGCCAAAAAGCAGTTTAAAAAAAGAACCAACGATACTAAAAACAAAAGCTGCCAGTATTTTATTGTTTATACAATAGAACAACGGAATGTATGTAAAACTTCTGGAAGGCTATAAAACGTAGGAAGAGACAATCCAATAAAGCAAGCTACCGATACGCGATGCATGGTAGTGAACTCGATTACGAATAAAAATTCATTGGATACAGTTCATTTCATATCTTTTGTTTGACTTACAGTCGCGTGGCATGTAGCTATATGATTTTTATGGTTATTTCGTATCATGTCATAAAAATATAGGAGATAGAGTTCTGCAGTCAAAAAAATATCGAATCCCGGTAGACCATTTGGCCGAAATTCAAGAACACTGCATTGAAAGTAGAAAGTAATATAAAGTTTTTAAATAGTAACAGAGATTCAGGTCTTCCAGCAAGATAAACTCCTATGCATAGTTAAAGATATAAAAAATCATATAGATGTTGTCCATCTACCATAGTTTCCAAGAACTACTGCTGCGTGTTTGGACATCAATTATAAAGATTATCTTCAACGGTGCGCAAACTGACAAGAAACAACTAACAACAATAAAAAGGACTCCACTATCCCGAAGTGTTTTGCCCTAATCATTACTTGAGATTCAGGAAATAAACAAGGAACGTGGAATGTTGTGGACGAAGTAAACAAACGTAGATCGGTAGGTGAGGCGCCAAGTATCACTGGCTCACTGCTGTCGATTCCCACAGTCCCGAAGATGCGTTGTTTGTTCAAGGCGTTTCGAACAACTTGCGTGAAATTGATATGAAGCTTACACACGATCCTCTGTTTGCGCATAGTGAATGGTTATTACAATCGTGATAGGATCTCGAACGAAACGATTTTATTTTTTTATGGGATACAGAATAAGCTTGCGGTGAAATGTGTCGGGGTTAATTTTGTGGGGTTGGAAGTGCGGTCGGATTTAATGGTTTGGTACTTTTGGTAATGTAATTTGAAATTCACATACTACGTTAATAGGTAATATATATTATTATGCTTGAAAGTGTTGTATTTAACACAACTAGTTCATTATTGGGAAACAGTGACTTTTTTAAATAAAATCGAGTTGCTTTTTTAAACACTAACTTGCAAATAAACCTCATACTTAGTTTTATTCAATCGCCCTCAGTTTCCGTTAAACATTGACTAAATTAATTACGTGAACTTTGCTTACTGATGTGTGTTTGCGAGAAATTGACATAATATTTGATTTTTTGAAACGGTTTTTTTCTTGTGGTTGGTATTTCCATGGGTACATCGTAATAAGTAATTCATCCTGATAACTTTTGCTTTATTTCAAGCAATCAATCAACTCAGCCTAAAGTAGTCCACTACTGGATATAGACCTCTCCCAAGCTGCGCCACAACACCCTGTCCTCCGCCTTTCTCATCCAGTCTGTCCCAACCTTATTAAGGTCGTCAGTATATCTAGCTGGGGGGCGTCCCACACTACGCTTGCCGATACGCGGTCTCCACTCCAGGACTCGTCTGCTCCACCAGCTATCGGTCCTTTGGCAAATATGGCCAGCCCACTGCCACTTCAGCTTGCTTACTCTGCAGGCTATGTCGGTAACTCCGGTTCTCTTCCGGATAGCTTCATTTCTGATCTTATATATCTTTCAAAGAAACTCCGAGCATAGGCCGCTCCGAGCATTGCTTCATTTGCGGTCAACTTACTGTTAAAAGTCAACGTCGTTCGCCACCATTAGTTAAAAACTGTAATTTTAATTATTTTGGCTTTCCGGAAAACCTGGACACCCAGTGTTTGCCGTGCTGTGTTAGTTTATTAACATCATGGGCTAAATAAAGGATCTCGTCATAAGCCGTTATTTTGTTTTTTATAAAAATTGGCTGCTGTTGCAAAAAAACTGAGGGTGACTAAAGTTTTTTAAATGCAGATTAGTTACAGACTAGTTAATTTAACTTTCATTAAAGTCATTTTTGTCTATCAGTGTTATAAATAGTGCATTATCTAAGAAGACACAGAAAGTAAATTGCACACACGAAACCTCAAAAATGTTACTTCATATCACATTTTCATACGCGAAATCGCGGTCATAATAAGATTGGCAACAGCCAAACTCCATTTAACTTTAATCCCATTCGTAACTTTACTCATATCATTAGGCACATAAAACACAAAGAAGTCAGAGAATCGGAAACTTACGAGGTGTACCCGAAGCGATATAACGTAAGATAGGAAAAGGCACCCTTCCCTTCCGAACCATATACTATCCATTCACTGCCAGGGGTAGCAAAATTTTATTTCAAGTTAAATTGTGTTCGCAACTCAGCCACTTGTTATTTATTGGGAGGAGTATTGACGCCTCCGGCACATCACACGTGCACAATGCTATCCAATAATAAAGTCAACGCGCCCTTTGTCATCACTACACCCAATTTTGAAATGCATTTCCTCTAAGTGCCCCTATTATTTCTTCTCTATGAAGTTTATTATTGAATCAAATGTTCTCTCGGTATTAATATTTTGCGACTTATTAGCTAGGGGCATACCACGGGGCTTTATTAAAGAAATGCAAAAGACTCGTTTGACAAGTGATCGCTGTCAAAGACACGGTCGCCCTAAGCGTTCCAGTCATTTCCTTATTTATTTGAGCTTCGTTTTATGTTGTCATGTTATGTCGTCTTCAGACAAAGTACGTAAAGCTTATATGGAAACATGTCAAAGTTCATCGCTTATTTTTTTGTTTCCGCGGATATTACGCGCCCAACGACAGACGGCTTGTCAGACTCGTGCCCCATTTTTCGTTTACCTCTATTTTAATTAAGTTTAACAATAAAATGAATAAAAAAGCGGAGGAGAAACATCTTGCGACGTCGGCGAATCCGTGGCGGGCGTCCCCACAAGTGTGCCTTGTTTTATTCATAGGCCTCTTTGAATAAAGATGAAAATATTAAGTCTGACCAAGGAAAACGCCGACTGGGGGCTAATGTGGTTGGGGGTTAATCGTCATACATATTAATAGGAAAAATAATATGTTGACCGTGTTATTTTAGTTGACGTGTTCGTCGCAAACAACGTTGAAGTTCCTCACGTGGGACACTTTTGTAATATGAAGTTATCCTGTCTTTCCCAACAACATGTTATATAACGTATCCGTAGCTACCTAATACCCGTATAGTAGGTATTTACGCACGTAATTTCATCGTCATTTTTAAATTTCACATTAAAAAGTTCAATTGCATAATAAGTGGCCGGAGTAATATTAAAGTAGTCATTACAATATTTTAGGTGCTTTGAATACGAAAGTTAAAAATAAATTTAGAGAAAACGGTCTGCCCAGACGTGACTGCTTTGTTAAAAATAAAAACAAAATGCGATTGCGAGGGAGCCCTAATTAGTTACCAGCTGCTTATAAGCTGTCGCTGCAATGAAATGCGGATGACGACTTAAAACTGTTATAATTTTTTTAGCTATTCATGGAATACTGTCCATACTGGCAGATTGTATGACACGGCCCGCGGAATTATAAAAACCTATCCATAGTTGAAAGGAATATGCATGGTGGCCGAAATGTTAACTTATAAGCTATAACACTGGGAATAACATGATACTGAAACCAGATTTTGGTTCATTATTTTGTATGTACTACAAAATAAAAGCAACATTAATTTCTGATGAAGTATGCTCAGTCGGTTACCCGGTTTACATATTAATGAATGTAATCAGCAACAACAAAGAAACCTAGAGGTACGGCTAAAAAATCCATACAAAAAAAATAAAGTATCAATAAAAATGTAAATATTATTTTACGTGTTCATTTAAGACTTCTGAAGGATGGAAATGGCCAATCATTTTAATGACAGAATCATACGCAATTAATGTAAATATCATAATTGGGGATCGCTACAAATATTCTAGGGAAAATGGGCTTTTCTCCAAATTGCAAGTATTTACTGACTTATTTCGTTTAATACGTCGCATTGTAATGCCAATTATATGATAGGAATCGGATATCTATGATAAGAATAGAGTTTCTGAGTTAAAACATAAGACCCTAACTTCCTAACTAATATTATAAATGCGACAATGGTGCCGATTCCCTTGTTCACAAACTAAACTAAATTTAAGTTCAGTGCATCTTTTTCTTTCTATTTCATTAAGAAAAGGAATTTTAGTTTAGTCCTGTCAAATTAATCAGCACCTGTCACTACTCTTTACAATTTTAGACGCGATTAAAAACTTGCCTACTAAAATTACGTCAATTTACGTCAAGCGCTGATTAATTTGACAGGACTAAACTTATATTTATCTTCTGTCCTTTTCTTAATGAAATAGAAAGAAAAAGAGGCACTGAACTTAAATTTAGTTTAGTTTGTGAACAAGGGAATCGGCGCCATTGAGTATGTTTATTTATTACGCTTTCACACTAAAACGGCTGAACGGATTTAGATGAAATTTGGCACATGGGTAGACCTTGACCAAGATTAGGACATAGGATACTTTTTATTCCAATATTCGCACGGAATCGAGACTTATGTGGGTGAAACCGAGCAGCGCAGCTAGTCTAACAATAAAAAATAATAAAATAAAATAATTGACCATGACCTTTTAGTACGGGTTTGTTTTGTCTAGGTCTTAAGTCCAGACATAGTAAAACTATATTGTTAGGGTCGAATCATAGTCTCTGAAAAAGTTTTCCATCAAAGGAAACTTGCGTAGGCTTTCATTGCCCTCCAGAATCATAGTAATTATTATGATATCTACTGATTTCTGTAGGTAGTTTCGAGCAAAATGTAAATACCGATGACATCGATGAGCGGTATTCATTCATCGTCTACGCGTCCTAACATCTGTCACCCAGTCAGCATTTACTTTTTACGAACGCTCACAGGAAAACTACAAATAAAAAAAATTCGCTGCTGTTGTGTCAGGCATACCCTTAACTGCCCTAAAGTCTAATCCACACGGTTCGATTTCATTTGACGACCACAAAGTCGTCAGCAACATAAAAGTATAAAATATAGTAGCACCTGGCACATCAATCCTCGTTTATGAAAAAAACAGTATGGTGGACTTTAACTGGGCGCTCGGGCAACACTTTTACAGCTACTTATGCCTCTCATCTTCTGTGATAAATGAGTGTTGGCGGAGTTTTAGTGTGCGCCGCGTGCACGTTACGGTCGTCCGCTAAGATACTAACTTGCGAAGAGGTAGACCGTAAACAGTCTGTACGTTTCACTTGTTTCAACATTACTGGACCAGTAGGCGCACAATTTCGACTTCCGCGAATCTGAGTTGGGAAACCGTTCTATGATTTCTGCAACTTGGAATAGTGTTTGTTGCTTTGCTTTACGCTTAAATACAGATTGTTATTAATATTTAAGTATTTCGATATATTTTGTAGATCGACATTTGACTGATATTTAAATTGTCTCTTTTGGTATGTACCTATAAATGTACTACCTACAAGCACATCAAAGTTTGATATTCGTTTCCACTTAACATATTCCGTTTCACCTATGCTAATAGAATTTTCTTGTAAGGAATGTAAATTCCTATCTATATTGCTCTGGAGTACATAAACAGTTATCAGCGTAGAACTAAAAAAGCGTACAATAATATTTACATAAAAGAATCGACTAACGAATCGTATTTACACGCAAAACAAGGCGCTTTTCCTTTTCATTTTCCGCATCTCAAAGTCAACACGAAGTGCGTTGCGTCGCCTGTCGGCTTTTCTCCCACTTAAATGGCTTCATCTTTATTCGAGGCTTCGTGAATATTACTGGGTGCCTACGTCGGCATTTGTCCTGTTACTACTGCTGAGATACCACTCAATCCTAAGGAACAAAAAAAGAAGCTAGGTTTAACTTTCTCACTCACACCCTCGACGACAAGACGTTTCAACGAATTGGAAATGAAAATGTGACGTTAAGTTTATATTTTTGAAAGAAAATGTGGATGTAATTAAACTTTCTCACGATATTTTTAATGTGTAACGTCTTTCCGCTGATTCCGTGATTTCGTGAAAATTGACGGAAGTGTGTAGACAGGAAGTTATAGCTTGAGCATGGAATAGTTAAGTATTTTTTAATAGCATTATATTAGTGTACTCGTGGATTTTGTAAGTACTATATAGATTGTTAGTAGAGGGGGTCGAATTTCGACCAGTGGGCGACCACTAGTAATTAATAATTATTCGAATAAATATATTTCAGTATTTGGCTTTTTTAAATTGTGAGGTTAATTTCTGTCATTGCTCAGGGGGGTAACCATCACCTCTTAAAGCAGTATTATTTCAATATTACTTAGCGTGAGAAAGAGATGGAGCTATAAGCGCTGTATAGCTCCATCACTTTCCCACTGTGAAGTAATATTATAATAATACTGCTTTAAGAGGTGATGGTTACCCCCCAGGTGCTTATTACCTAGGTGAGATGTCAGATGTTACACATCTTATGCGACTACAGTAAGGTACGCTCGTTTTTTTTTTCTCAGAATTTAATTAGATCTGAATAAACGTCGAAATTTCGGTATTTACTATTAGTATGTACAATACCAGCTAGTTTAAGAAAAGTACTAGTTTTGTCACGGTTTGTGTATGTCCAGCGAAATGACGTCGTCTGGACAAGTTCTTAGGAGCGGCGCCCAAAAATTTTCCACTTCATTACAGATTTGAGACCGAAACTTTAAGAAAAATATCGATAAAAGCGAGAAAAAGAAAACTCTCAGAAGGGTTTTGTTTTCTTTTTTTCTTAAAATACTTTGGGGTAATAATTTCTCGCTTAGCACGCCCTGAAGAGTCATTTCATTGCTCACGCACAGTTCGGGATTTTATAGATGTTTTTAACAAAGGACACAAATGAATGGATTTGTTGTATCAGATAATACATATTATTTACTGATTAAGAAAATGTTGATTGCACCGGTGGTTCATTCTAACGCGATCTTGTGAACGAAAATTCGTTAGGTATAAAATGCTTTTGATGAATTCTTAATATTTATATCATTCAACTTATACGGTATTTTTAAGCAAAGTTAGTGTTGAATACGAATACCGAGGTGTTCAAACAGAAATAGGGGCAGGATGACTAAGTAATTAGTACACAAACAACTCGTGTGTCTCGGCGCTTCTTTACCGGAGTGAACTCGTACATTCGCGACTGATTTCAAAGTTGATACCGCGCTTTAAGGTTCGAAAGTAGTTCGACGTGAATCGTTCATCTTTATTCAAACCACGTTCATGAATAACACAGCTAGGGTAACAAGGGTAAAACAACTCAGTGTGGGTAAATACAACTCCCGCGCGGACTAGTGATAACGCGCAGGCGACGGGAGACGTTAAGAGCAATTCAGTTCAGGATCTTTATTACGCCCAAGTTTCTTAAGTGGAGGATAAGATACGAATAATACGAGATTAGAGAAGTTATCTCTGGTGAATTATTAAATGCATATAGTTTGTGAACTACGTATCAAGTTGTTTTCCGCACTTTGTCTTAACTGTGGTTGGTTGTGGGTTAGATTCGCGATGAAGATAATTTCCATATTTTCTTTTAATTAATCTGTAGATAGTTTTGTTGATAATTGTTTTTTTGATGTGTAACATCTTTCCTCTCGCTTTTTGTGTGAGTGATTTCGTAAAAAGGGACGGAAGTTGGCAGTCAGGAATTGACAGCTTGAGCATGGAATTAGTGTACTCATGGAATTAGTAAGTACTACAGGTATGAAATTGAAAACTTGTGACAAACTGAAATGGGGCATTGTATACATCATTATTAACAACTTTTACTAAGGGACCAAAGCATAATCCCAAAAAAAAAAATCTGCTTTTCCTACATTTTGATGAGGTATTGCGAACATAAATGTAGGGGACAGCAGTTTTTTTTTTTTTGGGATTGTAGCCTTGGTCCCTTAGTAAAAGTTGTTAACCCTACAACTACAACATCCAAATTTAATTAAATGAACCACAACATGGGTCATGGGTGACCCCAAAATAAAAAAAATGATTACTTACAAAATATTAAACTTTAATAAATTTAAACAATTATTACAAGGTTTTTTGGATATTAATGGAATGCTTAAGGGAAAAAAATTTAGTACAAATCTGAAAATCTAGATACATTGGTGACAAATTGGTAACCTGTGTTGTGCACATATATTTTTGGAGCACTTAACACATTTCTCTCTGCCCTTCCTATCTTTGGCTCCAGTGCATAAATAGCAGCGGGAACTTGAAGTTGATCGAGCTTGGGCTACCTGAGCACTGTTTTCTTCATCTACTCCCAAAACATGAAGCATTATCACTTTAAGACATTGGGGCAAATTTTTGACCTCATCAAGGCGGCGTTTCACGTAGGGCTGTACTAATTGAAGGCTTAGGTTTCTTAGAAAGTAGTTCCTTTTCAGTTTACTTCTGCGAATGTTTGCCTTGAGTATTACATATGAATTTATACCTAGCATCAAGCATGCCGTAGAAAAATCTTAGCGGCCACCTTCGTGTTTTTCTTGCTGTTGTCTTAGAATTACTTAATTGGTCAAACGTGTCAACGCCGCCTTTCGTGGCGTTATAATCCAGTATTATTGCGGGTTTTTGTGTATTAGGGTCAATTTCACCGCTGTTGTGCATTGTAGAAATCAGGACAACACATTTGTTTTTCTTCGGGACATGAGATACTAATGTGATGTTTTTATCAAACGCAAATACCGAAGTAGGGAAATCTTTTTTCTTTGCTAAAAACTTTGGAGGTATTTCGGGTTTGTTCTTTCGCAACGTGCCTATCATTGTTAGTCCAATATTGCGTAACTCATTTGCAAGTTGAATTGAGGAGAACCAGTTATCCATAGTGATTTTTCGGTTTGTATGATGAATAGGTTCCGATAGCTTCAAAACATAATAGGATGGGATAGACTGTCCTGTAGGACATTCTGTCATTCTACCTACATATGGAATTGCAGATATCATGTAAGCAGTCTTAGCATCACACATCATTACAACTTTCATGCCATACTTATCAGGTTTTTGTGGCATATATACAATAAATTTACAGCGACCATGGAATCCAAGTATTTGTTCGTCTACTGTTACATGTTCCGACGGAGTGTAGTACTCAGAGCATAGTACTTGAAATTTGACTTTCCTTGCTTCACGTGTCTCATGATCATCAAACCGCAAGTAATTTACCAAAAATTCGAACCTGTTCTTTGACATTGTGGCCCTGAAAATAGGTGGACCATCCACAATCGACCATAACTCGGACAAGTTTGTTTTAGCTGTTTTGTATAAACCACTACGATACATTAATCCAAATAAAGCCATCAACTCCACTTTATCAGTTTTAGAAGTGTAACGTTGGTTTTTTATGGTCTCAGAAATTCTGTCAATTTGTGCATTGGTATGCATCACAATAATATCCAATATTTCGTCTGGAAAAAATAGCTTCCACGCTTCTAACTCGGTTTTTGCGTCGCGTGCGATACCTTTAGGACCAGGTTGATTTATCACGATATTTCTACTTGCAGTGCGTGTATTAGGAACAGTGAACGGAGTTCTTCGCCAAGTATAACCATTTTTGCCCATACAGAAATCAGACAGAAGAACATCATCATCATCTGATCCAGATTCAACATCAAACAAATCATCTTCATCGGAGTGTTCGGATATATGTTCATTTTCTGCAGTTTCAGATCCATCTTCGTCCGAAGAACTGGAGGTTTCACCTTCATATTCCTCCAAAAGTTGCTCAATTTCATTACTTTCAAGGGCTCGTGACGTTGAGGCCATATTGAAAGACTATTCGTGAAATAAACGTGAAATCACACAACAGTTAATCACAAAAAAATAGTTTCGATAACCACAACACGGGTCGCGGGCGACCCCAAACTGCAATATCTCCGAACCTAATGTGCGTGCGCACCCCGCCATGCGTCACGGGCCACTGATTACCAATTACGGAAGATACCTAGACGCACAGTGTTGTAGGTGCAAAACTCGCTAAATTAAAATAAAAATACGTGTGCGTGGGGTCACCCATGACCCAATGTTGTGGTTCTAGGGTTAATAATGATGAGTACAATCTCCCATTTCGATTTGTCGCATGTTTTCAATGTCACCCTGTATATAGGTTTTAAGTAGAGGGGGTCGAATTTTGGATCAGTGGGCGACTATTAAAGAAATAATAATGAATGAATGATGTGTAACGTCTTTCTCGCTTTCTGTGGGAGTGATTTCCTGAAAAGGGATCGAAGTGTAGAGACAGGAAGTGACAGCTTGAGCATGGATTAGTTAAGTACTTGTTAATAGCATGGAATTAGTGTACTCGTGGAATTTGTAAGTACTATATATACCTACTGTAAGTAGAGGGGGTCGAATCTTGAACCAGTGGGTGACCACTAGTATAGAAATTATTATTCGAATAAATATTTTAGTATTTAGCTTTTATAAATTCTGAGGTTAACTTCTGTCGCTGCTCAGTTGCTTATTACCAAGGTGAGATGTCAGATGCTACACATAATATGCGACTACTGTAAGGTTCTCTCGTTTTTTGGGGAAGTATTCGTCACTGTTTCATTCAAATTAATTAGCATTTCATGATTCATAATAAAATAACTTACTTATACATGGTTACCATATTTTCAATTCAAGAATCGTTAGAAAAATAAGGTTTTAGTCGTGACAAATAAAGATAAGATGATGCTAACTCATCACGACCCTCATTTGAATATTTTTACCGAACAACAAAAACTACGAGGCCAATGTGAAAAAGCCTTTTTGCTAAAAGCCTTCTTCAACTAATATAACAAATTAGATACTCTGGTCGCGTACAAATGATAAGCGTCGGCTTTCATGGCCCCACATTATGTCAGATGTAATGTAACACATGTTACCTTATACATTCTAGCACTTTTAGGTCTACCGCACATTCGACCTCATGACTTTATTTCGCTAATTTTATATGTGCCTAAGTATGACGCCTGAATGTCAAACATGTATTCATTTGAGGCCAAATGTATTATTTTGTAGAAAACACACATTTATATTTTTGTTTTTATTTTATGTGGAGTCCCGGCCCGGAGTCTGGATTGTGCCCGGTTGATGGCATTAGGCTCGCCCCCTATTACAAGGGACTTAAAAACATAACTGGCGAAATGTCGATGTACTACAGGTACACTTAGGGCAAGCCTTCGGGGAAACAAGGCCTGATGTAATGTAACGTTTTTATATGGATTTTTTTATATGCATTGGACCGAGCTGGCAATTATAAGCTTGCTCAGGTTTTGTTTGTGGTTGAGGTTTCCATTTATGCCTCTTGAGGCAAGTCATTGTTTTAAAGGTTTAAAAGTGAGAATGGGTATCAAAGTGTTTGTCCAATCAATCAAAACATTAACACTAACATCGAAAAAGTACAGACACCTTTTCAATCACATCAATCTGCAAGTTTATTGTTTTCTTCGTCTTGGCAAATGGTTAACGATTATTAAATTATCTCAGCATGCGGACACTAAAAGCGTCATGGACCATCATAATATTATTTAACCTTGAAGATATCCTGGTCAATGCCATTATAATGTTGTTTTTTTTTTAAATAAGGTAAAAAAGGTAGAAAATAATGAATGAATCAAAATGTATTAACAAGCCTTGTTTCGTTATAAATGACCGAGGCCCCTGGGTTACCGAGGCCCCTGGCAACACAGGCAACGGAAGGAACACGGGTGGGTTTTAGTCAGTAAGATTCTGACACACCCTCCTCAAGTTATTTGATAATTTCCCACACAAAAAAAGGCATTGTGCTTAAAGTTTAAGATTGAAATTGAATAACCCACAACTAATTTACTTATCCATCGGTCATAAAATTACTGTTTAGAACAAATGATATTAACCAAATAAAAACTGTAAATAAATCCTTTTCGAATGCGTCTTCATGATATCTATGGCCTTCTTAACGAATGAAAAGAAATTGTACTGACATTTTACTATACCGGATTTCACATATGCTGATTTCCAATTTAACAAAACTGCATAAATGGACTTTATACATTTCATTTAAATGTTAAAAATGTAGTTTAAATAAGTGTTCGTATTAATTCGTTACGAGCAATTACACGATGCAATTCGTTTAGCTCTGAAGTTTATTAAGGCCCGTCTGACTGAACACACGTGCCAGGCATTTCATTTTGCAGTATAAATCATGTTATAACTAACAGTACCTACGGGCCTTACTATATCGCTTTCACGAAAAAATGGAAGCAGATCCTTCTCTCCGTTTATGCATTTCCGATTTCACTTTATTTAGAATTTTAAATGAAATTCACATTTGAGTTTTGAAAATTAATATGGTGTATCATGCGACATTTGAGAAGGCAGTAAATGGATTTCTATTGCTAGAGGTTCTTGTTTTACAGCTTCGATAAGCTTTTTGACTTTTTAAAGCAATCTCTTTGTGACTGGTGATACTTATCTATTATTTTTTTGTAATTTTTCATTAGAACAGGTAAATAAACAACTGTAATTCTAATTCGATCAACATACAATAAGGAAGAAGCTACATAATTTGATTATTAAAATAATAATTTTAATAATAATGTTTTGTAAAAAACTTAGAACAATGGAATTACAAAAACAGACAATTAGAATACTTAGTTTCCCACGATAAGTTACTTGTACTAACATAACTATTAACTGACAGAATAATTGTATTTTTTAACTATTGAATTTTTCACACTTCAAACCTGCTTCACCCTATTTATTCAAGCCCCATACGTTAAATAAAATAATACAGATTCGAAGTGTCAATTCTTTTCTTTTCTTGTGGAAAATAAAAAATACTTTAAATAATTTTTGTGTTCTTATGTTTTTAAAGAACCTAAGAACCTATTTGCTCCTCAGTGAAACCATAGTCAACAATATTTTTACAAGCTCAAGTGCCTCATAAGTAGTTGTTCAAGAAACGCGTTACTATTACTAAGTATTATTTACAATAATTAATTAGTTCCGTAACAAAATGAAGTCGGTAAAACTTGAACTAAGTACCCAGTAGTCGGTAAACTTGAACAAGTATCGAGTGTAACTTAGAAACAATATCTTAACTAGGTGCACCGCTAATTTACGCAGGCATCTTCTTACATAGGATACATAGTACTGCACCTTATGTAAGGATAATTTGTACCTCAACTGGGTAAGTTCTGTAAAGACTTACGACTTTCATTGGGTAATACTTTTTTTTTTGGG
Organism: Atethmia centrago; assembly: GCA_905333075.3. Taxonomy (NCBI): domain Eukaryota; kingdom Metazoa; phylum Arthropoda; class Insecta; order Lepidoptera; family Noctuidae; genus Atethmia; species Atethmia centrago. The sequence goes on along the minus strand of HG995373.1, from coordinate 19,448,819 downwards.
TAGGAAATCATCAAATAACCTCTCCCGCTCTGGGCGGAGCGGGAGGGTGTGTCAGACTCTTACTGACTAAAATCCACCCGTATTCCTTCCGTTCCTGCTGGGGTCGCGGGAAGGTACTTATGGGTCACCCAGGCCCCCCGCAACACAGGCAACAGGAAGGAATACGGGTGGGTTTTAGTCAGTAAGAGTCTGACACACCCTCCCGCTCTGCCCAGAGCTGGAGAAGTTATTTGATGATTTCCCACCCTCAACAAAAAAAATTCCTTCCGTTACCTGTGTTGCCAGGGGCCTCGGTAACCCTTTAGTACCTTCCCGCGACCCCGGCAGGCATCGGCCCTAGTGGACCCCTACACTTGTGCTGACGACATCTCTTTGAGGCGCGATACTTAGGCCATCTGTGAACGTCACTTAAGGCGCAGATATATGATTTTAGTGACTTTTAAATCTATTAATACGCTTTCATATAATGCAAGTAAGTTATGCAAATGTATATTCAACTAGAACGCATACACATTAATTCTATATTTAAGTACCTATGTCAATATTTAAATATTGTTGTAAAAAACTTGAGAGGTGTCAAGGGACACCCGGAAGGAACGAAGTTCCTTTCGATTAATTAGTGAAGGAATTGTAATAAAATTTTATTTTTTTTAAGTTATAATAATATTTTTTTTGTTATAAACAAATATAATGTAATATAAACTTATTCAGTAGGCTCAATTTTAGTAATAATTGGCTTGTGGAGAGAGAGAGAGAGAGAGACAGACAGAGAAACACGCGCACGCCGCACGGCTTACAACTATAGCAACTATAGCAAAAGTGTTGTTACAACTTTTGGTCTTAATTTTTTCCGTCTAGCCCCCTTTCGCAACGCGCGATAAGGAACTTCGTTCCAATACTTTATGAAACAAATGTAGGAAGTAATGTACCCAAAGCATAAAACATGATATTACTTTCAAACTAGGTACTTAAGATATTTTCATGTTTTTTTTTTGTATGAACACACTATTTTTTTATCTATAATTCTACCTTCACGTTAAGTAACGTTTAAGTAACATCTCGGTGTGAGACCTCTTTTCGTCTTGGTCGTATTGTGATTTATTCATCTTTTGGCCATCTAAGGTATGCATTGATAGCACTCGTATGTTTTAGTTTCGAATATTAATTTCCGTGAAGTTAGATAATAAAATAAGTATTTCACTGCTATATATTATATTAATATAATAATATTGTGGTGAACAATATGTATGCCTGAATTGTCATGTGTCCTTTAGTCCTTTAGTTATTAAGATTGTTTTCAGCTTAAGTGATTATGTAGGTATATGATGTGGCTGGGCTTTAGTAAATAAAAAATGATGCTTCTTGAGCACTTAACTGATACATTTAGCAAAGAAAAATAAAAGAATCCATTTTCAATGATGACCTAAATCCGATTTATTAGACTCTTAAAACTAAATTGACCCGATTACTATCACGAGCACACCGATTACTATCACTAGTCACCGAGCTTGGCCTAGACCGCGGGTCTCAAGAGTTTTGTGGCAAGGAAAACTGCCAATAGCTGCAATTTTACATCGTCACCTTTTACTGTAGAACTTTTCAATGGAATTTAGAGACACAGTTTTTACTATAGGTAACTTTCGATTAGAAGGTTCTCAGAAGACGCTTACGAATTGAAATGAAGTGGGACACAAATAGATTTAATCAGCACCCCCTTTTTTTTGGATGGGAAATATATCAAACTAGATGCGCCCCATGGTTTCACCCGCATAAGTTTTGACCCCGTGGGTATATCGGGATAAAAAGTATCCTATGTGTTATTCCTGGTTATAAACTATCTGTGTGCCAAATTTCATCCAAATCCGTTTCGTATTTTTTGTGTGAAAGAGTAACAAACATCCATCCATCCATCCTTACAAACTTTCGCATTTATAATATTAGTAGGATAATTTCTCCCGCTCGTTGTGTCAGACTCTTACTAACTAAAACCCACCCGTGTTTTTCCGTTGCCTGTGTTGCCAGGGGCCTCGGTAACCCTTTCGAGCTTTCCCGCGACCCCAGCAGGCATCGGCCCTAATGGACCCCTACATTTGTGCTGACGACATCTCTTTGAGGCACGTGTTGAACACAACACGCCATCGACCCGGGCCTGGTCCTTACCGGACGGTGAGCTACCCATTGCTCACCGTCCGCAAGCCCGCGCCTACGGTGGCCGGAAATCCGCTCGGGATTCCCGACGCCCAGGGCATCTCCTGCGGCGGCTAGGGGCGAGAGGGCGCGAATTTTGCCTTTCCCTCAACCGTCCCGCCTCCTCCTTCGCGAGCATTACTGCTTCGCAGAAAGAGTAGGCTGCCCTGCGTTCACCCTGATCTTCGGATCACCCTGCGTTGAAATTAATTGACGGTTATAAAAAAAAGTGCTGTTTAATACATGTTGACCGCGAAGGTATTACACTTTTGTAGGAAACATCAGAGATTTCAATAAACGGCGAAAATTTTTATTAAATCGTAATTGAAGATTCATCGCCAAAAATTGAGGATTTAAACTGAAAAAAAAAAATGAAAAACATCTTTAAGGTGGTTTAAAATTTGAATTCCGGGCTTAAGTATTCACTCGATTTGTAAGTGGCACTACAAATTGGCATCCACAGGTAGTTTTTCTGATCCTCTTGTTTACACCCATCAGATGCTTTTGAAACAGATCATACTTATCTAGTTCATTTTTGACATTTATTGCATTGTCATAGCATTATGAGTACTAGTGTAGTCCCAATATAGTTTACTGTAATGATACGCCTTTTCAGTACGAATGTTTCTGTATTATATTCTTCCAAAGATGCAAACTTGGTATATAGCAATATTTAACAAACTTTTTAATTAGGTACCTACTCAATAGAATATTACTATAGACTTTAGACTTCTAGAAGTCAACCTTTAGGTTTCGAGGCTCGAAGAGAACTAACTTAGCAACTAGGCGATGCTCCAAACATCATGTTTCCATTCCGTTCTGTTAAAAAACCAGTACTTTTACAGTAACTGTCAAATAGCACTTTTAAACTTCATGATTACGCTGATACAAAGATTATTTGAGGCAAATCACATACTTCCAATTTTATATTTAGTATTTAAAATCACTACAAATCCTATTAATATTTGGAAATCATCAATCAACAACACAGACATTACAAATTAACATTAACAATCAACATTACAGATCAATAAAGATCTTTGTAGGTCATTGTAAGTAAGAGACGGGGTGGGTGTCTGTAAATACTTATAGCCACACTCCAAATTCGACAAAGTCCTGACCTGGCATTATTCCATGGTGGCTAGAAGTGCCATGAAACTTTGGGGTCAATATCCGTTTGAAATATGCTTTCCAATTTATATTGTAAACATACTAATAGATATCAGCTTACGATAATGTTGACTTAAAGTTTTTATATCAAAATGAGTTATTAATTATTACTTAGATGGTTGGTTACCCATCAAAATATTATAGGATCTATGGTCATAGATGAGGATGACTCAGACTTTTTAGGGTAAGAGCTTTAGCTTATGTTTTATTATGCGAAATTAAAAAGAGATTTTGTTATGGTTTCTAAAGTTAAAATCTAGTTTTTAGGGTTCCGTAGTAAACAAGGAACCCTTATAGTTTCGCCATGTCCGTCTGTCTGTCCCCATTGTAGCTCAGAGATGCTTAGTACTAGAAGCTGTAATTTGGCATAAGTATAGATATTAATGACGGCGAAAAAGTGCTAAAATAAAATCTTTGAAAAATAATTATTTTAAGGTCTCTGCCCTCCCTTGCACGTACTGTGGGGATGATATTGTTTTTCTCGTCTAACCCTTGGTGTGGGGTATCGTTGGATAGGCAGTTTTAAAATATTGTGAGTTTGTGAACACCACTTTTCGATTAAAGGATCCGTTTGCGTAATATTAAGTATTAAAGTGCTCAAAGTCAAAAGTCAAGGCTCCCTCCCCTGCCTGCTAAATGGTTGCTTATGGAGATGTGAAAAAATTCATGGCAGTAGTACATATGATGAAATTAAAAGATAAACTATCACAGCTAAGTGGGCTCACAAGTTAACGAGTAATAGTCGACCAACTTACATTTACAGTTGGAGAATTGACCGTATCATATATCGATGTATGGGCGAACATGTTTTTCAACTACAATGCTAAGTTTGTTTTTGGGATAAATTCATCCCAACTTTCTATCTACGGAACCCTTCATTGTGCGTGGTCTGATACGCACTAGGCTGGTTTTTTTTATAAATATCATCGTCAATTCTTTCGAAAATAATCGAATTCGAAAAGTAAGAATGTAAATAATCTGTCTAACAAAAACCAATATCAGATGTTATCTTAACGACCGGATCCAGCCTCTAAAGGTTACCGGTAAAAAACATTAGCCTGAACTGCCGAAACTGTCCCTAAAAGCTAGTCACCTATAAAAACAATCATAAAACGATAATACCATTAGTGCGTGGGCCGTTACAAGGGGCAGAGGAAAACTTTAATACTTGAGTCAGCCCTAATAGCCGATCCAAATATCCATATATTTTGCTTCTAGTGGGCATTTGTTTGATGAGTTCTATGTTCCAATTTAAAATTGATGAGCGGCTTTTGTTTTTGAGTTCGAATTTCAAACGATTGTCAATCAGTTTGAGGTCGGGCGTAATCACAGAGTACTTTTACTTTATAGGGACCCATACACATATTTATATACACCCATGCTATAAATCCCCTATAAAAGTTTCTGAAACAGTTCGCTTTTTGCCAACATTAAAACAATCAGTGTCATAGTAATCATAATACCATCCAAACGAGTGTTATAATGTTGTAGGTATGTACTAAATATCATAATGCAACTCCTTTTCAAAAAAAGAACATTTTTATGCACGCGCGATTCACTACCACAACGCCATGATTAAAAAAAAAACTTATAGGTTATTCGAATTCACGTCGTATCCCGCCATTTTTGTTCGATAATAGTATTGCAAAAAGTTATTACTTTGTTGTTAACAAAAAATAGTGATACAAGTTTTGATAACACACGATAACATACATAGTTTGTTTGTATTAGATACTCAGCAAGTAAACTTTCCATGAATTAACATAGTTCTTACCATACTGTACAACACCCTATGGTTTCAGAACCTTTTAAGTATAGAGGATTCATATCATGCGTGTAAAAATAAAGTCTTTTATGTAACTGTATAAAATTAAGTACCTATTGAAACACTCATGTATTACTATTATTACACTCGGCTTTGCCTTGTGTGATAAACCCACATTCGTGTTTAATACCTCTTATCGTATAGAGGCATGAGGAACAGGGTGTAAAGTTCACTCATCCTCCATAGAAAAGGGAGGATCCTCCGACCTGACGGGTGTCGTGTCTGGTGGGCAGCTGCCCCACGGTTGATGTCGGGATGTTGTATATATGCTAGTTGCGCGGTAAACTCTACTTGCGCGATGCAGGATTTTGCGTGACGTCAGTGTGCTGCTTAGTTCACATGTGGCGATGTAGATGCCGCCACAGTTGTACAACAGTTACATAAATAACTATTAGGTAGCAGTCACCTGGTTCTGAGTTATGGTGTACGAGTCGTAATATCTAAGCTTTACAACGTTATTTACCAGTCTACCGACGAGATCAAACATCAGTTAATATTTACTTTGTAGTGCCTATTAATTGTGGATGATTAATTATCTAACTAAACTTAAGCTTTCCAACCTTGTTATTTTCCAATACATTGGTTAACCAATTTCACGAATGAACCAATGTAATTATCATTTGCTACAATAGATGTGCGATCAGATGATAATGTGGTAGATACAGCTTTTGTTTGTTTTGTTTATTTTGGATAAACCATGTGCTTTCCCACACATCTATTTTATGCGTACAAAATTTAATAACCTGCTTTCGGTAGGTTTCCCTGTTTGGCTAGAATAACACCGTTTCAACTGTCGTATAAACTTCGACCTTTTACATCTACGAGTACATACATACATGATCAGCCTATAATGTTCCCACTGCTGGGACACAGGTCTTCTCTCTGTGAGAGGGAGTGGGCCGTAATCCACCACGCGGGCCCTAATTACCGCTGCCGTTACCACTGGGCCACCACTGCTCACCACTGCTCTGCTGCCTTTTACATCTAAGAAGTAAAAATCGATAAAATGCCAACAACTTTTTAATTACGCTGGACCGGATAACAATATCACAAAATATGTATTGGCACCAAAAATATGATTCAGAGGAAACCGTGTCAAAAGAGCAATAACTTCTTTGTTGTATTTTTGTTTGAATCATAAATAAATAAGGTCACGAGGACAGAAATCCACAGGGGCAAATGGTAAAAAATTGTCCGGTCAAGTTTGACGTGGAGACAGCTCGCTTCCATGTTTCAGAATCCAAAATGATAAGTGGGACGTACGCCGCGGTGCGCCTCAGGGAATATTCACACGATGCGTTCGTTTGAGAAAGTCTAGGAGGTAAACACATTTTGCTAAGCTGCATTTACATTCATAATGTATTGATTTTACGCTGAATAGAAGAGCTTCGTGATAGGTACGTGTTGTGTACGTACAGAGTTGTGTAAGTAAACACTAGCAACACGCCCGATGTAAGCTGAGCGAGAATATTGCAAACTGTATCTCCTCGCTCGGGAGGGCGCTTCAAACGTGAGCTGCATTATGAAAAATCAGAATTTTGCTATCAAGTATGGGGTGTTTGTCTTTGTGGCTTGACGGCGACTTCGTCAACTGCGACCACGGTAACTCGGCAACACTCGGAAACTTTCGCCCGCGGATGCCGCGTCGTTTGCATAGAGAAAGCGCCCGTTTTGTTTTAAGTTTTCCTTTTGTGAATCTAAAGTGCTGTTTTATTTTTCACGTCGCAGTTTTTGGACTTACAGACGTCTGAGAAAAGTATTTTCTTTTTCGCCTCTGCGGAATTTAATAAAGAAAATCTGTTGAGGCGCCATATAGAGACGTATTGTGAGTGGTAGTCACGCACGGAGGTGTTGCTCGCAGTATGTACGATGTTTCATTTCCTGAGCTTTTGGCGCCACTAATTAAATGTTAGGCGAACTTGTTGCCAGATTTCATTTAAATCTCGTAAAGCGTCGCGAACTTGAGACGGAAATTAAAAATGCTGAACGTTTTATTGTAAAAGTTTATCTTAGTTTTGTGAGACGAGGCTGCGCTGTTGAGAACGTTTTGATTTTAATTTGTTCCAGATCCTGTTCACGGAATTTTATTTCGCCTCGCATTTATATACGAAACCTTATTACTTACTTGATGGTTGCCTGGCGATGAAGAGTTTGATAGAAATATACACCGAGAATATAAACATAAAATAACATAACATCACGCCTTGTTTCTCCGAAGGGTTGGGCAGAGGTGTACCTGTAGTACATCCACTATACAGCGAGAAAGAGAACTTTAATAAAATTGCCCAAGTGCTAGTTATATTACACGATGACTTAGGGTATGCAGACAATACTATCCACTTTTCACTTTTCGTACCCGTAAATAATTCCAAAAGGCAAAAAAAAAATGCCATCAACTCTTTATTTATATAAAACTGCCACGCTTGATTTATTGCATAGTATTATATTTACAACTAGCTGTGCCCCACGGTTTCACCCGCATAAGTTTCGATCCCGTGGGAATATCGTGATAAAAAGTATCCTATGTCCTGATCCAGGTCATGGTCTACCCATGTGCCAAATTTTATCTAAATCCGTTCAGTCGTTTTAGCGTGAAATCGTAACAAACAAACTCCTAACAATACGAAATGCCAAAGCATTAATAATATTAAAACTTAGGATGTTAGGATAGTTAGGATAACATGCCAGTATAAATAGCACTCTATTTCAGTTGCAAAACGACTTATCTAGGCCAGTTTTTACAACTTATTAATAACTTAAATATTCTGTAGATTTTCCTTATCGGTAATGTTCTTCACTATACAAGGTGTCGTTTTGCATCCTCGTCATATTCAAGGAGGTAACTATGCTAATGATTCTCGACACGAATCAATAATAAAATAAATATGTTTATTTTTTCTAATTTTCGGAAATCAGCATTTGTGTGGGTCACGCATGTTAAAACACGGTCCGTGGGATATCGCACTGTAACTGCCCTTTTACACAAACACTACCGCATACGCAACGGGATGATTCTGTTCTGTGAAAGTGGTATATTCTAAAATACTTTCAAACTTAAATAACTAAAAAAACAAGTATGTATTATTGAGCAGGTATCGTAATTTTATTTGATTATAAATGTCTTTCATAGCAGCCTCCTGAAATTTGACGAGGATGCAAAACGACACCTTGTATACTTAGGTGTTTGAACGTAAACGAAGCAAAAGGAGTATGACAATCCTTGTGCTCTGTGCCTCTACCTACCCCCATGGGAAAAAGGCGCAAGTTTGTGTATGTAGGTATATTTTGTAGAAATATTCGTACAATACGCGTCCGTATTCCGAAATGTAGTCACCAAGTTTACACCGAAATCCCGCCTCAAATTAATACAGCAGCTTGACGCGTTTGTTTGTCGAAGCTCAAGTCGACATTGTGAGAGTCAATAAACGATTTTATGCTCGAATAACTATGTTAATGGCGCCGGCAACCACAACAAAAACATTTGGCGTCTTGGAGGGAACTTGTTAACTGGGTATATTGCGTAGAGTGTTTTTTAGCGGCTGCGTATAATATGCTGATCTGTAATGTATAAAATAGCTACAGAATTGTCGACGAATAAAATAAGATAAAATCAGTATTTTGCGTTTACACCTTAGTTTAAAAAAATGTAAACAGTTTTGTGTATTAGGAAAAAAATATAATTATAATAATTACACATAATTCAGTTTCAGCTACAACTTTCACCAATTTTATGACTTTTTCAATAGTATGTAGGTACTAGTCAACTTAATTACACTAACATAAAGTTGATATTTATTGGAAACAAGGATTTGAATAGGCTTTAGTATTTTTTTTATAAGCTGAAATCATATAGCATAAAATAATGTCCAGGTATACCGCCTCTTCAAATTGAAATTTATTTATTTCATGTTTTCAGTTTTCGACAACGCCATGTTTAGTATTTTGCATTTACGTTTTCATTTTCAATGTAGGTATGTACAATGTTGTGTCTATAATCCGTAACGCAGAAGTCTATTTGTACACAATAAGCCTTTCCTTTGTTTCTTTGTCGCTGTTTTTAGAGCAAAAAACGGAATGGGCTCGTTTCGAAAGTGGTGCAGTATCGGAATTATTCGTGGTTTTTGCAGCTCTTGCACAGAGCTTGTTAACAACGATCATGATTACCTTGAACTTTCCTTAATTATTTTGGTTGCGGAAATTAAGGCAAAATAAGTATGAACATTTCTTCGCTAACAAACAAAAACTGAAAAAACTAAGCGTAGGATACAAAGTAGATAAAAGGGCTTCACTCAATCCAGGTGTGAAGACAAAAGGTGCTCTCAATTGTCTGAAACACAATTGTAATCTAAGAAAGATAAGTTTGGGGCAGGTATTAATCATTAAAAGGAAAGATTAACCCTTTCATCTAAAAAAAAGAAGGAAGGAAGTCGCAGAATTAAAAATAAAATTAAAATGTTGCCACTTTTATGTTGAAAGGTAAACTGACTAAGTAGTAAAGTTATATGTTCCAATCTTGACACTGCACAACGTTTTAATAGTGGCAGGTATACCTGTATGTATGAATTAATAAATTAATGAAAGAAAGAATGAATGAATGAATGAAAGAAAGAAAGAATGAATGAATGAATGAATGAATGAATGAATGAATGAATTAATGAATTTATATATAATGTAATTTTATGCTATTCGGGTTATTCATTTATTACCACAGCCATAATTTGTTGCGGTTCAAAGTTTAAATGCATCATATGAATACATGGGAAATGTAATTTCCAACCAAGCTATGGTTTCAAGTGACTCATATGAGTATCTAGTCGCATACATTGGCTCGATTTTGCTTGCCATTATAGTTTGAAGATAACAATTAAACTACATAAACATCGCTTTGTGTGCTCGAGTGTACTGCACAGTCGAGTCTAGCACGAGAGGTTGTTCCATGTAGATCACAAATAATGAATTTACGGTTCGATAAATATGTAAATTTCAGCTGGAAGGATAGCAAATTAATGCTTAATTTCTCTGTTCTGTTTTGCATAAATTTCACAAATATATTCCCTAAAACCCCTTTGATAGACGCCAAAAGCAGAAATTAAAGGCCAGCAAATAATACAAAATGCTTTAAGTTACTTGTTCCTGCCTTATTTTGGGACCAATTTGTTATTGGTAATAACAAGTTTTAAAGAGATATCCGAATTAATTTATTGGCTTACAAGTTGGGCAATTTAAACTTTTGAGTGTAGGTACTTAGGTACACTTTCGGAAGTGGTTTGTTTGGATGTTCCACTTGTTGTTGGATTGATTTATGATTAATTTCTGGGTAAAATAATTGAGTTGTTCACAAGTAATCAAAGCCGGATGGAGAAACTTTAATGCTTCAAAATTAAATGCGGGCATTCAATCTGCATAAGGCTGTAGAAAATGAACTAAATTTTCAATTTTAGGCAGATGTTAAAGCACCTTCTTGCGAAAACACTAAGTAATGTTCAAGTAGATATTTATCTCGCGTTAAAAGCGTACACAATTAGAATTAGAACTAGGACGATGAATGTAGGTAAGTACGTACTTATATTCTAGATTAATCTCTTACTTCTCTATCTGTAGTTCTTTATTACGGGCGAAACGCTTTATTAATTTTACAAATATTCCATTAGTTCCCTCTTCTACCTCAAACAAGGTGCTAAACTTAAAAACTAGCGAACGATTCTTGAATTGAAATTAAGTAAGCATGTATGTAGTAAGTTATTTTAATATGGATCACGAAAGGCTAATTAATTTGAATGAAACAGCGATGAATACTTCCTCAGAAAAACGAGCGAGCCTTACAGTAGTTGCATATGATGTGTAGCATCTGACATCTCACTTTGGTAATAAGCAACTGAGCACCGACAGAAATTTACAGAATTTATAAAAGCTGAATACTGAAATTCGACCCCCTCTATTTAGAATCTATATAGTACTTACTAATTCCATGAGTACACTAATTCCATGCTATTAAAAAGTACTTACTTATTGCATTCTCAAGCTGTCACTTACTGGTTACCGAGGCCCCGGGCAACACAGGCAACGGTAGGAATACGGGTGGGTTTTAGTCAGTAAGAGTCTGACACACCCTCCCGCTCCGCCCAGAGCGGGAGAAGTTATTTGATGATTTTCCACCCAAAAAAAAAACTGTCTGTTCCGTCCCTCTTCACGAAATCACTCCCACAGAAAGCCAGAGGAAAGATGTTACATCAAAAACGTTATCCTTTTCCGGGAACACATAACGGTGCAAACTTTATAATTAAACATGTTTTATTTAAAGCCGCAGAAAATTTTATATAAAGAGCAATACACATGAGATGAATTAATATCCGGAATAAGAGCAGAGACTTTAGCCCGCAGACGATCGTAAATTTACTTCATAAAGAGCAGAATTCGAGGCAGTCCTATATAAAATTAAGCGCTTAACTTTTTCGGGCCACTTCCTCAAAATTTTCCCTTTTATTTCTTTACCCATTGACGTGCCCCTGCGCAAAAAATGGCCATTTATGGTTCGTTAATCAAGCCATTAAGTACTTGACCAGTAAAAGTGTAGCGTTCCCGACTGCTGCCGAGATGTAATTAAAGTCAACGGCCACTTTTATTATTCAATAGGTACTTGCCACAGACTGAATTGTGCGGAATAGGCTGTTCTTTGACCATTTAATACCAACATTTCTCTAATGTTGTGACTTTGATGTCTGCTAAATAGCTTTTTAAATACATCCGTTTGAAGTAGGGTAATACTTAAAGTCGATTCTCCTTTCCTTGACACTTTGATATGGCAACAATCGGGTCAATTGGCGAAATAAAGATTAAAGTGAACCCATTTGGATTGCCTTGAAATTCAAATATTTGATATTAGAAGCTTAGAAGGAATTAATTTGAGTGGAATGTTCTAATTTTATTGTTACTCGAGTTAATAGAACCGTAAGCTTTATCTTAGTACTTAATTAAAGTAGTCCGGTTTACTGTTTCAGTAGAGAAGGGAGAAGTACTGTTTTTAGGATAGATTAATATTTAAAGTTTTAGTATTTTAAACCCTTTACATTGCTACACAACTTCCTTCATTAAAAACGTCATATATTAAGCTTTGACAGAAAAAAACAAGCTTTCTACAACAAAACACATATTCAACAAATATCCGCCTTATTAGGACCACTTGCTGTGGGAAAATAAAAGTTCTATTAACACATACAACTTTTTTAGTGCCACAATGTTCCACATGGTCCTAGGTTCATATTAAATTGCACAGCTGTTGTGGCAGGCTGTGATATTGTAATGGCGGCGCAAACTGTCATGTGGGCAGACTTGGCCAAGTAATTTGATCAGGAAGATGGGCAGCATCCCCCTGTGTGTGAATAATAACATCACGCTGTAGGCACCAATCAATATGACACAATCTTACGTCAATATTGTATTGCTGATGTCACAGTACGACTAAACAATTTCATACAGTGACGATTATTTAAGCTTAAGCCCAGATACGCACGGGCGACTTTTTTTCGCACACTGGACGTTTAACGCTCTGCTTAGCGCAAAGAGTTGAAAATCCAACAGTGGGTTTTTTAACGCGCTGTGTTGCATTCTGTTAGATTTTCAACGCTCGGCTCAGCACCGAGAGTTGAAAATGCAGTGCGCACTAAAATCCCGCCGCGATATTTTTACGTCCGAGCGAACGTAGGCTTAAACGTATGAAGGAACTTTGAAAATAAACAAAAATCTGCCTAATATATTCTCTAGAAAATCACTTGTGATTGCTACAGAATTTGAATTTTATACCTACTTATATCAATGTACGAGACAGAAAGATCGTGGTTGTGTTTAGTTTTATGGAAGGCTTTTATAAGATTATTTTTGACTAGGTGACATAATGATCGAACTTTTAATGATTTTCTTCTTTGAATTCTATGACATAATCTGCCTTCGTTAATTAAGAAAATAAAGGATTTCGGTAAAGGATGACTACAGATGACGAAACACTGATGCTTACTTTTATTCAGTCTTCAATTTTAGTCACCTAATTGATTGATAAGTCTAATTAATCCAATATCAAACTTGTAACTCACTATCTGTGTACTATTATGTTGTATACCTCTGCTCATCCCACAAACGGTGCAAGCGAGATAATACCTTCCCGCCAGTTTACTACAGTTTCCCCTTTTGAGTTGGTATCACCTTGGGAGTCAGTTTGTGCGGGGCCTAACGAGTAAAGTTGTAAGTAGGATCAGCGAGCTTTTAAATTAAATAATCCTTTATAGAATAATCTTTTTTTATGTACTTTAGAGCCTGCCACGGGGGCTTTAGGAATATAATAGATAGGGCCTTATTAGTTTTTTGGAACATTGATTAAGATTGAATTTCATTTTGTTTAGATAAAGCGTGGCTTGAAAATAATCGTGAGTGGAATGTGGTAGGGACAAACTCGTTATGTCACTGAACTGATTTAACAATAGGTGTAGCAACTTATGTCTTTTGTTTAAGGTGTAAGAAGCATTTTGGCTGAATTAGTAAGGACACAAAAATTTGGGTCTTTGGCATATCTCGGAACCTTGGGGTCCCGGACCTTTGGAAGACGTACGTCGGGCCGAAGCCAACTCGAAGTAAATAATAAAATATTGTTATTATTTAAAATGTCTTTGATATATCTCGGGACGGCGATCAAAATATCTTACAAATATAAGTATCTTTGGAAGGCGTACGAGGGACCAAATCCAACTCGCAGAGGCCGGTTAGACGTTTTTAATGTAATGAGGCACCAACCGATTATTGTTATTTTTCTAGTCTTCGCTGTCCCATTCCTGGCCCTTCTCCTTCCATGTTTCACGAGCTCGCGAGTCCTCCTTCCAGTTTGGACGAAACCTATCCAGTTCATCCTGCCATCTTCTACGTGGCAGGCCGCGACTCCATCTTACTTTCTCAGGGCTTCAGTTCTCTGCTATTTGTGCCCACATTTTGTCCGGCATCCGGTTGACATATCCTGTAAATATGGTTAGTTTTTTAAAAAACTATACCTCCATAAACCTACTGCTTGGAATCCTAATTAGTAGTTGCATGAAATTATTAAAAGCACTTTTCTTACTATAGGGTTGATGCCTGGGAAAGAAATTCTATTTAGTCCGTCAGTCAAATAATAAAAAAAAATGACGTATATTTTTTGCTTTGTCATATTAATAAAAAAATACTTCAATAAAACGCATTAAAGTCAGGAGAGTGGGGGTTCGCTACGTCACAATTCAGTACAAAATCTAGCAAGGCGTGACGTCATGACAAATTTTAACTCAATGTATCGCCGTAATCTTTTGATAACGTAAAAATCGTCCCTAAAAAAAATTAAGTCATCATCCCTATTAACTAATCTTAATCCAACCCGTAAAAAGGTGGCTGGGACAGACTGGATGCGAAAGGCGGAGGACAGGGTGTTGTGGCGCAGGCTGGGAGAGGCCTATGTCCAGCAGTGAAATGTTATAGGCTGAGTTGATTGATTGATTGATTAAATCCATATAATTCACCCATCTACTACAAACATTTAGGCCAGTAATTTCCCCAAACAACACAACAAAAATCTCTTTTAATAAATACCCTAAATAGGGGCTAATAACCTTGTTACATGTCATGATTCATTCGTATCCTTTTTAATAAGGTTCACTGAATGGGATCCTCTCATACAATGCGAGGTTGATGAGGTAAAATTTGTTGAAGCCACCGCCAATTTCCCGGATCCAATTATTGCCACATTGTTGGTTGCAAACGCAATATTACCCTTATGTTTACTTGCTCTGTTTTATCAACCGGTATGATAAAACGGGTTCGGATGGTCTAAAAGTTAATCAGGGATAGGTTTAATTTGTTGTTTTCTAGGAAACGCTGGTGATGTTAAAATGTTTAAGAGATTATTGGTAGAACAAGCAAAAGATTTCTATTGATCACCTAGTGAGGAAACCACACAGAAGAGGAGAAGCCTCCAGCAATGGTCGTATTTCTGCTGAAACGACGACGATGAGAAAACCAAGGGTAAAATGGACACAAACCTAATTTATGAATAGAATCGAACTTCTAGCTCAAAACGAAGGGATTCTAATCCCAGAACAAAAATAATTAAAAAAATCTAAAACCTACTGCAAAAAGACAATTTAAAAGTAATGCACTAAAAAGACCGAAACAAGATTGAGAATAGAAAACAAAATTAAAATAAACTACAAACAAAGTAAACTCTACTTCGGTTTAACAGACTACTCGTACATTATGAGCTGAAAGCCTAAGTTAAATACCTGCATTAAGTTTAGTAGCTAAGGACATTTGAGTTTTTAAGACGAATAGAACGATACCTTAACTGTCGAAATCCATGCAGCCGTTTGGAAGATATGAAGTAATAAAGAAATGTATACACACAAGATACTCGCGAATAACATAACCCTTCCTTGGCAGTCGTTCAAAATGCTTCGAGACTATATAATAATACCAGCCTATTATTGTCCCACTGCAGCAGGCTTAGCACGATGATTTCTGTATTTACGTATATACAAAGTGACATTTCGTTTCGCCATTTATGACATCGTACCGTAGAAATCCTTCTACAAAAAAAAGGACCAAATACAAAAAAGGAAAGACAAAATGACAGATTGTAGAATGATTTCTACGGTGCGATGTCAAAAATGGAGAAGCGAAATGTCACTTTGTATAGAAAGATCTGTGTCTATTCTTCGTAGAAATAGAAAGCGGCATGCTAAGCCTGCAGGGCCTCTTCTCATTCAGAGAAAGACTCTTCTCATACATGAATGGCATGAGCACTGATCACCACGCTTGCTCAAGACGGGTTGGCGATTTCGGACTTATATCTCATCTTATAAAACAATCCCCCGCCGCGTCTGTCTGTCTGTATCAATTAATCAACTCAGCCTATATCAGTCCACTACTGGATATAGGCCTCTCCCAGGCTGCGCCACAACACCCTGTTCTCCGCCTTCCGCATCCAGTCTGTCCCAGCCACCTTTTTAAGGTCGTCGGTCCATCTAGCTGGGGGGCGTCCCACACTACGCTTGCCGATACGCGGTCTCCACTCCAGGACTCGTCTGCTCCACCGGCCATCGGTCCTTCGATAAACATGGCCAGCCCACTGCCACTTCTGCTTGCTGACTCTGCACGCAATATCGGTAACTCCGGTTCTCTTCCGGATAACTTCAATTCTGATCTTATCCTTCAAAGAATCTCTGAGCATAGCCCGCTCCATGGCGCGCTGAGCGACCTAGAATTTGTGGACCAGCCCGACTGTCAGTGTCCACGTTTCGGCACCGTATAACGGGTAGGACGCACTGGTTGATGACCTTAGTCTTCAAACACTGCGGGTTTGGCGAAGACAGAAGACTTGACGAAGTTTTCCAAACGCTGCCCGTCCCAATGGGATCCTCCTGTCGGCTTCTTTCTCAAAGTTGTGTCTACCGAGCTGGATAACTTGTCGTAGATATAGACCTACTCCGGCGGTCTGTCTGTATGAACGCGATAAACTCAAAAACTGCCGAACGGATTTTCATACGGTTTTCACCAATGGACGGAGTGAGGAATCAAATCTTCATGAGGAAGGTAATTCATAAAGGTTTTGTGAAAATTAGCTGAAATATTTCGACGTAAAATACTTCAGTAGCATAAACGTAAGGTACCTACATTTTAATCAAATGTTTTTTTTTTGTATAATGTTCTAGTACGCTAATTGATAGTGCCGTGCTTTCCTATAATTTAGATGCATGCGAGATCTATATTATGACAAATACTTTGGGTTAATGTTGTGTATGTGTTTAGTTGGTACCTAAGCCTTTATATAAATAAATAAACACAAATGCTCTACCTAACAGGCTGATACGACACTACGACAGAATAAAATTAAACCGGCCAAGTGCGTGTCGGACCACGCAAAATGAAGCGTTCCGGAGTTGAGAAGTTGGGACGAATTTGTCCTAAAAACAAACTTGACATTGTATTTGAAAAACATGTTCTCCCATACATCGATACATGCCACGATCAATTCTCCAACGGTAGATTTAAGTTTGTCGACTATTACTCGTTAACTTGTAAAACCTACTTAGCTGTGATATGTTTCCTCTTAATTTCATTATATGTACTACTGCCACGAATTTTTGTTACACATCTCCATAAACAACCATTTAGCAGGCAGGGGGAAGGGGCCTTGACTCTAACAAAAATTTTCACTTTATGCTTAATATTACGTAAACGGATCCTTGAATCTAAAAATAGTATTTACAGACCCGCAATATTTTTGGACGGCCTATCCAACTATACCCCACACCATGGCATAGACGAGAAAAAAAATCATCCCCACATTATGCGCATGGCGCTACCTTAAAAAAAAACATATCTCAAGATTTTATTTTACTTCTTTGTCGGCGTGATTAATATGTAAGTGTAAGTCCAGGTCTCGTCACGGTGCTTTCCTCCACAGATCAGTAAAAGCAGACTATATATTAATAAAATAATTGTATGAAACTAAATGGAATTCGGCATTCACAGTAGAAGCAAATTACAGTGTATGTAGCGTTTAACGCATCTGATGGATTCAGAATTAGTATTCCAACAGTTGACATGTAACCTACATACTGATAGTGATAAATGATGTCTGATCACTAAATAAATGGTAAATGTTAAAGCTATTATTTCCTTGCTTTAGGCACAATTTCACTCTGTGATGGACACGGATCCTTTATACTCATTATTACTAGATTCGATCGTGTGTGCTTCATTAGATCTTATTATATCTTTTCAACTAGAATCAACACGATTTTCTTGTAAATTTTGACGTTTAAAAGTGTCTTTTAAGGGCAAATGCTTTGAGTTTGACTATATCTTAAGCAGTATGAATCGTTGGGATGTGAATGCTCTCTAGGGTCTTATTTTTCGGCGGCAGAGACCCCTCGCGTCCGGCCCTGGTTCAGGCCATGGTACGGAGCGAGAGGGCATGGGCAGCCGTCACCTCCTTCTGCGAAGCAGTAATGCTCGCGAAGGAGGAGGCGGGACGGTTGAGGGAAAGGCAAGTTTCGCGCCCTCTCGCCCCTAGCCACCGCAGGAGACGCCCAGGGCGTCGGGAATCCCGGGCGGATTTCCGGCCACCGTAGGCGCGGGCTTGCGGACGGTGAGCAATGGGTAGCTCACCGTCCGGTAAGGACCAGGCCCGGGTCGACGGCGCGTTGTATTCCACGCGCGCCTCAAAGAGATGTCGTCAGCACATAGGTAGGGGTCCACTAGGGCCGCCTGCCGGGGTCGCGGGAAGGTACTTATGGGTCACTGAGGCCCCCGCAACACAGGCAACAGGAAGGAATACGGGTGGGTTTTAGTCAGTAAGAGTCTGACACACCCTCCCGCTCCGCCCAAAGCGGGAGAAGTTATTTGATGATTTCCCACCCTCAAAAAATAAAAAAAGGGTCTTATTTTCACCATGATTATAGCCTTTCGACACTTTCCACTTCTGAAGAGGTTATATTATTTTCAACTTTCTGTTTGGGTTTATCTGACGGGAATTCAATTGTAAATATAAAAAGAGTGCAAGAAAATGCTGAAAATATTCAGCATTTTCTTGCACTCTTATATACATATTATCAGCGACTGAAATGATTTAACCTCTCTCGTGGCTGTAAGAAAGTATGATGTTAACGAAATAGAAGGGCCAAAATGTGCAACATCACCCTATACTCTCTTGCAGATGCAATTAGTATAATTTACTACAACATCACGTACTTTATTTACTGATCCCTGATTTCCCTCATCCTCTGTCATCTGTGAATCTATGGATACATTACCGTCACTCCGAATTGTATTATTCCCACAATGTGGAAGTTGTGGGGCTCAATTTTGAAACCGGTGGCTAGTAATTTTAAAGGTCCCCCTGTTTTCAAATGTCATGTACAGGTGCCGTGGTCACAAACTTTTGTTTGACCTTTCACTATATATGGAAAATTGATTCTGTTGTGAGCTTCCATAATTTGAAATTGGTTTTACTCCTGTGGCGGCGCAATTAACCTTCTGTTTTGTGTTGTTAGTGTTTTACTTAATGAATTAAGAGTGGTGTTTTTATCTTTGTTCTACAATTGCATCTTAGGTACCTAATTTTGCAAGCTTAAAAGTTAAGCCTTAGTTTGTTCGTGATCGAATTCAATATTAAAATTTAATCTATGAGCTTTTTATCGATACGTTCAAAGGAACGGCCTTGTTTATTGAACGAAGTTTGTTGTTACATAATAATATTGAATTCTAGGTAACTATGTTTTGTAACAATATCGTATTGTTTTGTTAAAATAAAAGGTCAGATCTCACATTACTCGAGTATGTTTTGAGTAAAGGCTGTAAAAGCTTTTGTAAGGTTCGTAGGGCGTTAACATGATTAATTGCCTTTAATTAGGAACTTTAGGAAAAGTTTAAAAGGTTGAAGATATGATACCTATAATTCCAATAAATATTTGAACCTAAGTTTAAAAAATAATACGATATTTATATTCTAAATGTAAACACGTAGGAACACTGGCAGGCGTCACATTTGAATGTCATTTAAAAGTAGCCTTAACGCCTGTTAAAAATTCAAGACCATCATTTGGACTACTCACTAAGCAGACTTGCAAACTATTTCGATAGACTCGACACCGAATAAATAAAGAAACTCATTCAAAATGCAACGAAATACGAGATAGAGTGATATTTACTTACTAAACGTTGACGGGATTGGCACGGATCAGCAGCATTTACATCAGCCGGGAGAAATCCTCGCCATATTTATTTATCGCTTTCGATAGCAATGGCGAGAGGCTACAATTACCAGAGACCCCACGCTACTGCAATTTTGCAAATTGCTGATTTTACTTCTGCCGAAGGCAAGACGTTTTAAATTGCAACTCGTTAAATGTATTAAAGAGTAACATCTTCGACTCACGGATTCCAACGTGAGCCAACTTTTGAAAGACGTTGTTCACGATATTGTAATTATGAATGAGCCATACATATTTATGACTTGTATACATCTGTTGTTTATTTGTGAACTCCAAATTTTGGTCATCGACATCGTCGGAATGGTAATGACTTGTTGTGATTACAGCTGAGGCTTCTTATTCTTACTTGTTCATAATATTATTACGTATTTTTGAAGGGAATTTAAGTTTGTATAAACTTGAAAAAAACTGAACAGAACTGTTGAAGTAAAAGTAAGATGCAGTACAAAGAACGGTAGCATTTTTACTTTCTCCTTGCTTCACCTATATTTATGTATTAGGTACGTGGGTAGCGTCTTCTTTGCATGGAACAGATATATGAGTCTGTTCTGCATTCCATTTAATTTTTAATCAATATAAATAACGCATTGGAGAAGGCATTACACCGATAGTAGCCATATACCGACGAAGATATAACTTAAGTTTAACTACTAACCGATTAAAATCGCACCCAATTGTATGAAGTGTAACGAATCAACATAAATTATGAAACTTTACGCCGGAGCTAGCAGTCATTGCGATAAATTGCTCGTTGTCGAGTTCATTAACAAGTTACTCGCACGCGACGCGAGTAGGTACAGCGAGTACAAGGCGTTTTTCAAAAGTGAAGCAGACGGCCTTATGCATATTTGATGGAGCGTGGCAATGCTTTTAAGTACCTGTCAACGTTTGCTGAGGCGGCAGCGAGCCAACTAATTAATCTAACAACTTGTTATAACACGTGCTTTGATGGCAATAAGGTCTATTTTACATTGTTTTTAAGCTTAAAATAACATGTTCCAACATAGTGGAAGGCTCCAAGTATATGTCAAGGGCGACGAGGCTGACTTGCATACAAGTTTAACATTGCACCGTGTGTTGATGGTAAATATGTGTATTGCGAAGAACCGTGAAATTGCAAAGTTATTTTTAAAGTCCTCATTAGTGCTCGCTGTAATATTTCATAATAGTTTCGTCTGTGAAGGCTACAAAATAGCTTGTCAGTAATTTGTCATAGCCATTCTTAATTGCAAGTGGATGAGTTGACTAAGGTCATGGTACGCATGCTCTCCGATAAATATCTAACGCTTATTGTCCATTAATGAGCTATGAAGCCGTGGCTGATTGATTGTTAATCAATTTCATGGATGCTTCGAATCACTGCTACTATGTTGGTTTGGCATTTAAATCCAACCGGTACAAAATTGCATGGAGCGTAATTCTATTAAAAAAATACAATTATTTTAATGAATTACGGCTGCCACTGTTTTTTGTTCGGTAATTACGAATGAAGCAAAAACAAGGGCACGCAGCTTATAATTACAATTATCATAGCAAAATTATAAGTTGTGGTGCGTACGACCGACACTTAATAACAAAAGCGGCGCGGGCGCAGAGTAATGAAACAAGAACGCTTGCGCTGTTGCCGTAATGCAATGTGGAAGAATGTAAATTGCGTAATTAAAAGTGAAAATGAGGTCCATGCGTCTACACTGTGATTAAATCTTGTCTCCACAACTATTATGGGCACAATTACATTTAATGCACGAAGCGAGGGCGAAACTTTTCTCCCCATAACACCGCGTGTAGAATGTGACCTATAAAAAACAATTTAGATTCCAAATCCCGGGAAAATCCTGCCTTCCGCCGGTTTATCTTTATCCAAAGGGACTCTATTTGATACATTTTGTAAGATTCCGTTTGCGCTTAATGTGAAATTTCTTTTTATACAGCATAATAAGATTTTGATTTCGTAGAGATTAAATTCAAACGCGAAATAAGGTTAGCAGAAAAATAAGGTCTGTTTCCATTTTCTTACTTTATATTTTCCATCTCAGCACTGACAATACCTGACAGAGAATATTTAAATTGAAACCACATCAAATAAACGGTAGCCAGGCTAATATGCCAAAACGTATAACAATTTCATGAAAAGACAATCGCTAAGCCTGGAGATCGGGTGCAGTGAATCAAACGGAATCTTACTACCTACATACAATAATACCGGGCCACGAAATCTCGCGGAACAAAATACAAATTCGAAAATCGGGGTACGATAAAGTCGGATGCCTTATCTGCCTTACTTTCTATTAGTTGCTGCCAGGATAAATCCTACATTCGGGCCATACACCATTAAACGCCCTCGTTGGCGGTTTATAAAAAATACTGCAATACGTGGCACATTTTGTACCGTTTTTCCTTCAGGATTCAGTTTGGATTAGTCGCTCGAAGATTTATACGTTTCTTACTGTAAGTTTAGCAGGTGCGTGTGTCAGAATGTCGCTTTAAGCGGGAAGGCTTTGTTCTACGTTTAAAGGGGTTAAGACGAGTAATTTGTTTGATTTAATATGTTACTTGCTTATGTTAAATCATGTGAAGTTTGTTTAATTGTTTTTTTGTTTAATGAAATCTTTATTTATTATCTGCATGAAGTCCCGTGAACACAGATAAAACAACGATAGTTTATTAAAAAAAAACCGGCCAGGTGCGTGTCGGACCACGCACAATGAAGGGTTCCGTAGTTGGGATTACTTGGGATGAATTTATCCCAAAAACAAACTTTACATTGTAGTTGAAAAACGTGTTCTCCCAAACATCAATATACGTCACGGTCAATTCTCTAACTGCGAATATTTTTGAACGGCCTATCCAACGATGTCCCACACTATGGGTTGGACAAGAAAAAAAAAATATCATCCGCACATTACGTGCACGGCACCCTAAAAGAGGCACCCTAAAAAAATTTTTTTTGAGATTTTATTTAAGCAATTTGTCGGCGTGATTAGTATTTATATCTATGCCAAATTACAGTTTTATAGTACTAAACGTCTCTGAGCTATAGCGGGGACAGACAGACAGACAGACGGACATATGTGGCGAAACTATAAGGGTTCCTTGTTTATTGCGGAACCCTAAAAATAAAGATATTTAGTTTACATGACCCGATTTCACAAATAAAGTACGAGTATATTTATATATACTTTATTGTACATCAGATTATACATTACAAAAAGGAGAAAAAAATACTACTAGTACTTGCTATCTCTGACATTTTCAACTCTTATTAAAGTCCATTTATAATATAAATCAGTTTAAGAACCAGCTAAAGTAATTTCCGATGGAAATGTGCTATTTATTCTACACATGATGAGTTTCTCAATGATGTGTTTGTCTGACTGAAGACTGTTGTGACTGTTAACCTTTTCTACTTTTTTTTTATTGACATGCTTTTTTTTTCTTGACAGTTTTTTGTCGGTGTTAATGTACCCAAATTTAATGACATCTTTGTATTTCTTGACATTTCTGAATTTGCAATTTTAAACCTGTCACTCTGTATCCGTATTTTTTAAGTTATATGTCTTCATGTAGTTTTAGTTTATAATTAATACATTTCGATACAAGTAAAAATTGTTTATGAAATAAATAAATAAATATTGAAAGAAAAAATATTTTCACTTGCCCGCAGCCAACCCTATATCGTGCATTAGTGTTATACAATCGACTAAACGCAGACGATCTCTTAAATACGCCACTATATTTTCATCCCGCTTAATGAATACTTAGTACACTTTACTTTTAATTAACAACCGACGTTTTTAAATGAAAACAAAGACGGGTGATTGCCAATGAATCTATGGGGCTTAGCCAAATAGGCTTCCCGGACATTTTAGATTGTCCTCCAGTGTACAATGGGCAGAACCGTGGCCTTTGTTCCTCGATCTCGATTGCCCGATAAACAAACCTTACTATAAAGAGATTCGACTGGGACTCGTAAGAACATCCAACTATTTGAGGAAAATACAGGAAAGGAAATCGCTTCGATTCCTGCAAGGGTTGGGTAAACAGACAACTTTCTAGCGATGGAAATGAATCTGTGATCGATGTCTGTAACAACTTTAGTTAATGCGGCTGTTAAACGAGGTTTTGTTCGCGTATTAAATGCCAGGGACAAAGTTCCGGGGCTCTTCCGCTGAATAATTTTGGTTTTAAATTGTTGTGACCACTTTGACCTTTATAAAATTAGGTTACTTAAAGTTAATTTAGTATCTTTTCCCGCTCTGGAATGTTCTTTTGACTGATCTAATCTAGGTCGTCAAGTCTAGATGTTTTCCTTATAACAGTGGAATATTTTTATCTTATTAAATGTTAAAGTATTTTTTTTTGTTTATTATGTTTTTATAACTTGAACATTTGTTTACATCGTAAACTTCAAAGGAATTTTAATTCCGCCTGAGTAACGAATGCATACCAAGATCGTTTAAGCAGACATAACTTTAGCAAGAAGCCGATTTACATCAAACTACTTACTATTCATCATACGAGTAGATCAACATTAATACATCAGCGTATTTACGATAATTATCATTACCCGAAAGTTTATCACTGCTGATCGGGGTATTCAATCCAAGACGCGCGCCTTTGGCAGCTTCCCTGAATATTAATGGAATGATATGTTTTAGTGCGTGCCTGACGCTGAAACATTACCAACAGCAATCCGAGGCAGACCGTAAACATCCCGTATTGAAGCTCCACTAAGGATAGGATAGGTACCTACCTCCAGAAGGCCAGCTCTATATAAAGGGTAATTTAATAACTGAAACAACTAAAACCTCTTAAGGGGTCATTGTACTCATCATTATGAACATTTTTACCCGAATGCCCCAGGACGAGGGTAATGTTTTTCGAGAGTATGTATGTGTGTATGTACATATGTCTATTTCTTTGGCACGCTCTGTAGCCTAAACGGCTTGATAGATTTTAACATAAGAGGTGTCGTTAGATTCGTCTTAATTGTGGGAGTGACAGGCTATAAAATATTTATATATTGCATCTGAAAATACAAAAAGGGAGGGAAAGGTTTTTTAAATTAAATTATTTTATATATTGATATCAAATAATAGTAATAAGTCAATTACATGTATAAAACTAAAAAGCTTGAAATAAAACAAATTATTCAAAAAACAAAAAACCCAACTGCTAAAATACATAACTGAAAATAGAAAAACAAGCATTATAATCTATAGAATTTTGGTATCGCAGGTGGGGACAAACCAATAACCTGAAATATTGTTTTTCTCTTTTCAGTTGTGTGTTTTAGCAGTCGGGTAATTTGTTTTATTTATCATGGGACCAAAATTCAGCTGCTCCTTACATTTAAGTTCGCTTAACTCGACGACATGTAGGGAACAGCAGATTTTTCGCAATTCGCAATTTCAGTTTTGGTCCCATTGTAAAAGTAGTTCATGACAATGACGAGTACAATGACCCCTTTGGAGGTTACAGTTATTTCAATTTATTACACCTTGCACAACGAGTGAATACAGGACTCACACATTTTAACGGAAATCTCAAACTGACTCAAACGAATGCAAGTCGCGAGTGCACTTGCACTCACTGTACGTGAAGCGTGTCTATGAGCCAACCTTCTGTACCTATCTATTTTGCGGAAGCTCTGTGTATTATTGAATAACTTGTACAGAGCAATGACATTATAGGAACGTATTAATTTTAGGAATTGGCAACAAAGGACCGAACAATTGAATGGTTTTCTGAGAATGATTGTACGAGAATTTTAAAGTAACGTACGAGTAAGTTAGAAGTTTCTTCTTTATTTTTTTGTGACGCTTTTGTTTTCACAGGAAAAATAAAAATTCAATTAAGCGAACCCTTAGAATGGGATGCTTTTAAAAACTGTTAGTTTACTTGTATGAATGCAAACAATTTTTTTTTTAATTTTTAATTAAGGCTGGATCACATTTTTGGGACGCAACTGTGCTATTCTCATGATTAAATATAGCATAGGTATATGGTAGAGCCACATAAAACGTTCAAAATCATAGGTTTTCCTATTCGAGTGCATTAATAAACAAAAAACAGAGTTATGTGTACATTAAAACCTCATAGGTACATGTCTATTGTTCATTGCAATGCAAGAATTGATTTCCCCTGTCTGTGGAGTACAACTGGGGCAATATTAATTTTCGTGCGACAAATTACTGACACACTTTGCTTGAGTGGAACCCGCCATATCATTTTCTAATTGGTCACGATCCTAGCTTTATTTCCTTCAGGTGTTTGTAGGTACTTGAGTTTGTCCCTATCAATATTTTGAGATGCAACTACTTTGTACTTGATGGACTGCTTAGCATTTTATACACAAGTTCATGGAGACAGTATATGTGATCTATGAAAAATGTTTTTGTAGGTTACGAGTATTTGAGAAAAACATTTTAATTCTTTTATAATGGAAGATGGTGGGTTAAGCTAAGCGCACATTGCGGTCGCAATGGGCCGCAGAGAAATGCATTTTCATACAAAGAAGTGCGGTGCGGCCCGCCTGTAGTGTGCGTTGGTTCTTGGAAAATGTACTAAAGTGATATAAGAGGAATTTGACGTTGCGGTGCGGCCCGCCCCAATGTACGCTAGCCTTGACATAGTAACAAAAGTGCAAAATCAAATAATAGTCACCACGTTCGTTACTTTAAAACAAACGACACGTGATATGATCAAGTAATTTGAGCGGGAACTTGTTAATTACATTAATTCGACGATATGATCTGAACAAGTGTAATTGGACTGGATCACGGCATGTTCGTATTACAGCCAGAAGGCGCCCTAATCGACGCTCATTCCACCGTACATTAGAACATAACACACGTATAATACCTCTGCACACGATTAAATTAAGCGCTACAACCACAATTTTGAAATAAGTTTATAGGTTTCAAGTGATGAGAGCTGTGGTGGCCCAGTGGTAAAGGCCCCGACTTACAAGTTGTATGTCGTGAGTTCTTACCCAAGCAGGCACGTTTACTTTATTTATTAAACGTTAAAAAGTACCAGGCTTGCCCTTCGTGCAAGAACAGCTATGTTTGTCAAAAGTGCATTTTGTATGGGCCCTAGAATGTATCAACGGTTAAAAGGTAATAAGGCATAAGCGACATTTTGGTCGAAAATGAGCTTAAAAATAGAGATGTAAGTAGGATGGCATTCAAAACTCATTTTCAACCAAAATGACGCTTATGCCTTATTACCTTTTAACCGTCAATATAATAAATTACCTAATATTATAAAGAAAGTAAAGAATTTGACATAATTTAAAAATGAGTTAAATACTTATCTGATTAGTAAAGCCTATTTATTATTAAGTTAATGATTATTTAAATGACAAATGTAATTATTATTTTTTAAGTTAGGTAATGATAATAGAATTATATAATTAATACATTTTATAAATAATCAAATTTTAATATTTGTAATAGTTAAATGAATGATGTTAGATATGTTTTTATTTTAGATAATAGATATTTGCACACATGTTTAGGTAGGATATGGTTTAAAGAACTATTATTGTATGTAGCGATTTCTTTGTGTAAACAATTTCATCGCCACTGCTCTCAAAACGGTGAAAGAAAACATCATGAGGAAAGCGGCATGTCCCAGAACCAAAAATTAAAAGACATGTGATATCTACCAACCCGCACTGGGCCCGCGTGATAGATTACAGCTCACTCAGAGGAGGCCTATGTCCCAACATATGCAAGTGATGGCCTTAATTATGGGTGAGTGAAGTTTTGTCCATTTTTACATGAAGCATTATCTCGCTTAGATTTTCCGAATGCATTACTTTAACGCGCTGTCGCTAAAAGATTGTTCACACGAGCACACAGCATAAGCACACGCAGATGCCTCAGTTTGCAGAAAAACGATAAAAACAATTGGCGCTGAAATGTACATAGTTTTCTCAGTAAAACATGCCATCGTTGGAGGTAACTCTCACGTTTTTTTTTTTTTAAATGTATTTATCATTTCTACAAAAGAACACAGGATTACATTATTAGATAGCAACCAAAAAGCACTAAGGTTTAAACTTGTGCTATCATGAGTATATCTCAATATCAAACAATACAATGAAGCATTTTATATGTACGCGTTATTGTCGATACAATTAATAACATCTTCAGGTGTTTAAATAGGTAGTTGCAGTCATTCCTACATATTACTTAAGTAATATTGCATAAGTTTACATTTAATATTTTACATATATTATATATGTGAGCGACCTCTCCATAGGAGGACAGGGTGTTGTGGCGCAGCCTGGGAGAGGCCTATGTCCAGCAGTGGACTGTTATAGGCTGAGTTGATTGATTGATTGAACCTCTCCATTACCGAACGCGAACATCAAAAGCTGTGCACATACAACTTACGTGCCATAACAGACGGAGTGTCTGTTCACTCCTCATAGGAATACCGAAACTCTACAGTTAAGAATCAAATTGACTTCTGGACAATTCAATTAAGCTGCACGGTAAGTGCAAGTTTGCAAACAACCGTGCGAGAAGCTAGCCAAGTTCCCTAGAACAAGTTTATCAAAGAGATTGTAGCCGAACAAGTTAGCCTTCGTCGTACAGTATTTATATGTTTATACGAGCAATGTTTGCTCGCATCTCCGTACGGGAATGTAAATTTGATTTATTTTGGCACACCCATACGTAAACATAGGTGTCTGTGCCTATGGGTAAATATACAAGACGTGTTATTGACGATCAAAGGATTTTGAGAATCTCACGTAGATCCAGATATGTCGATTTTTTTCCGATACGTGCCTTTGAAGTCATTTGATGGTTGCCAATTTCTGATACAATGTGTTCTTGGATAGGCTTTATGCCACCAGTCGATGGATAAAATATTAGGCAATTTGTCTTTCGATAAACGAATCATGTCAGTAGTTCATTTCCGTCTTATTCTATGAAGAAATTTGGAATTGAGTCACTTTAACCTGATTGTATCTAAGTTATACAAATCTATGTTAAATGAGAATGATTTGGCTCTTGAGATACAAGTATCTTTTACTTAGTTCAGGAGCCAGCCTGATTTTGGCCACCGCTTGTACAATCATGTTTAGTGTATGACTAACTCTATGTGTCTCAGTTTGTACAACAAACTTATTATTTGTATTATATATATATAAATATATTATTTAAGAAAATCCAGACGCCAAGGTTGTAAGAACGAACAGCTTACAAGTTACAATATGTTATGATGTTACCATTTAAAAGTTGTGCTTTCCACGTTTAACTTCGGAAAAGTTAAAATGTCTCGACGTAATATGGTCTTTCTACTCTGAAATACTGGCATTATTGTGGTAAACAATACATTTGGTAAACAATGTTAAGGCGCTGATAAGACCCAATTGACCAAAATAGGCTTCTAGAAAACAAATAGCCAAATCTGTATAGTTTGTGGTAGCGAAACAAAATATATATTAATTTTGAACATATCTCCCAGAACTTGCTGTTACCAAAACACGTTTTGAATAAAAATCTCGATACAAAGTAACGTTAAACTAACCTCTTACCTTTTTTTTTTGGATGGGAAATCATCAAAAAACTTTCCCGCTCTGGGCGGAGCGGGAGGGTGTGTCAGACTCTTACTGACTAAAACCCACCCGTATTCCTTCCTGTTGCCTGTATTGCCAGGGGCCTCGGTGACCCTTTAGTACCTTCCTGCGACCCCGGCAGGCATCGGCCCTAGTGTACCCCTACACTTATGCTGACGACATCTCTTTGAGGCGCGCGTGGAAAACAACGCGCCGTCAACCCGGGCCTGGTCCTTACCGGACGGTGAGCTACCCGTTGCTCACCGTCCGCAAGCCCGCGCCTACGTGGCCGGAAATCCGCCCGGGATTCCCGACGCCCAGGGCGTCTCTTGCGGCGGCTAGGGGCGAGAGGGCGCAAAATTTGCCTTTCCTTCAACCGTCCCGCCTCCTCTTTCGCGAGCATTACTGCTTTGCAGAAGGAGGTGACGGCTGATGCCCTCTCGCTCCGTACCATGGCCTGAACCAGGGCCGGACGCGAGAGATCTCTGCCGCCGATCACCTCCACGAGGACACGGCGGTGCTCTGCCCAAGCCGGGCAGACCGTATGCTCCACCGTGTCCTCCGGGCCATCCACACAGTGGTGACACCCGGGCGTTTCCTCCCGCCTTATCCAACACAGAAACCTCCCGAAACTGCCGTGTCCGGTGAGGACCTGCGTCAGGCGGAAGGTGAGGAAGCCGTGGCGCCTCTAGCCACTCCTCAAAGAGGGGACTTATCGCCGCAATCGTGGCGTGCCCAGCACTGGGTTGCGACAACCGTACTCTCCATGTCGCCACGAGATCCCTCCGAAGCTCCGTCCGCTGTGCCGCAAATTCTCGCGGCAGCGGAGTTACGCCCCGGCGTTTCCTCTCCTCGTGCCACTCCCATACGTGCGCGAGGACTTTTGCCTCCAGATTACATGGCGGCAATCCGGCAAGGAGGCTCGCTGCCTCACAGGTGACCGTGCAGTATCCCCGGACCATCCGGATGGCCCTTTGAGCCGCGCTCAACCGGCGGGCTGGCCGCAGTGCCAGAGAGCCCGCCCATACAGGAGCCCCGTAGAGGGCCATGGACCGCACTAACCTCTTACCTTGAGTTCTAATCAAAAATATCTGTATTAAATATCATCATTAGTTACGTATTTAATTAATAACAAAAGCGTCTTATTTGAATGCAGAACTTGGTTGTTTTTTATTTTCGATTACTCAACTCAATTTTGTGTATAAAATAAATAGATAATTGCTTCATATTTTGCGTTGTGTCATCGCGCTTCTCTTTCTTTTCTATGTAATCTGACAGTGACCGCGGTTTAGGTGTTGTCAGCGTCTTAATATATTACGTTATAATAATAATTCACTGTCTTTAAGACTTATTGAACAAGGTTTTTATCAGTTACGTCATAAATATATGAAAAATATGAATCTGAAAATCATGGCAAATACGTGTCTATACATTTACTTATAAATAGCCATGTATTTATGCATATTCGAAACCAGTCTAAGTAACCTCACTTACAACTTACTACGGGAGGAACTAACCTAAATTCAGTTACGTAAGCGATCCTACCAATACCTATAAAGGCAGTAGGTAAGTGAACCGACGAATTAAATTATAAGGTTACCCTCACTGTAACTCCATCGAGATTATTCAATTGGGCTTGCTGAATATCAATTGGATGGCAAGTACCAAATCAAGTAGAATAGATCCCCAACTGAAATAATATCTTCGTGTTTGACATAGTTTAATAGCATTTAGATTTGTAATATAAATATTTGTGATTCTGGTAAATTGTCGGACTATTTCCACTTGGAAACACTGAAGCAGGGTTCAATATAGGCATGGTTAATTCCAATAAAGGTATGATAAAGACATGATAAAAGAATACTCCGTGTTAAAAAAGGTTCATGTGTAATAATTGGAGAAGATAAAGAAAAGTTGTGATAAAAAAAAGATTTTATCCGAAAGTTGCGGAAGACAGATACAGACAAATTAATGGTCTTAATTAAGATATCAATAGCTTTTCTTTTAAACGATGATAGATCAGCGCTCTTTTTCAGTGTCTTTCTTTCTCTCCACAAAAGAAGCTGAAACTCTCTTTTTTACGACCAAATTATTATAATAGTTTTTCATGTACTGAAAAGATGGACAGATAATGTTGCCAGCAATATCATTTAACTACAAAGTAGTACTTTATGGCATAACTAGTTTTACGATCACCCTATGTCATGGGCCACTTAGGCTAAAGGTACATTATAATGTACCTGACTACCTGCGAATATTGTAAAGGACTGTTAGTCATAAACCCGGGTATTGTGAGCCTCCTTGTTAGGCTGCGAAGGATCCCAGATCCTGTATACATGATTTAGTATTCCCCAGGACAATTCCCGGGAGGCTTGGAGGTGTAACTAGGACGCTGGATGTTGACGGTAATAGTCTTCAGTAAACGTCCGATTTGCATGTGCTAACTGCTAATGTAGTTAAAAATTAATACAGGGTTATTTGCTGTTTGCAATTATCAATAAATACGCGCATTTACATGATTACATGATTGAGTGGTGTGGTATTTCACGATTAAAGACTACCAATGAATTTAATCAAAGATCACCATCATCATCTGCCTAGCCTTTTCCCAACTATGTTGGGGTCGGCTTCTAGACTTACCGGATACAGCTGAATACCAGTATTTTACATGGAGCGACTGCCTATCTGACCTCCACAACCCAGTTACTGGATAACACGATACCAAGGGGTATCGTGTTATCCAGTAACTGGGTTGCTGCTGGGTTGAAGCTCGAAAGTCTGATAACCAGTCTTACCAAGGGGTAAGACTGGTTGTCAGACTTTCGAGCTTCTAACGACCCGTAACGACTGTCAAAGATCTACAAATGACAGCCGGGACCAAAGGCTTAACGTGCTTTCCGAGGCACGGAGGGGTCTTGGTATGTAAAGATGACACGACCAAGCGCGGCAAGCGTAGCTTAACCTGATCGATCGACCCGTGTGGCTGTTATTACTTAGCCACAAGCCCCTCAATTTAATCAAAGATAAGAATTTGAGTTCAAAACTGGTTTTTGGCAACATGAGATATATTTTTTACCCGACTACCCCAGAAGGAGGGTAATGTTTTTCGAGAGTATGTATGTATGTATGTATGTATGTCTATTTCTTTGGCACGCTCTGTAGCCTAAACGGCTTGATGGATTTTAACATAAGAGGTGTTTTTGGATTGAGGTGTCGTTAGATTCGTCTTCATTGTGGGAGTGACATAGGCTATATAATATTTATAAATTGCTTCTGCAAATACAAAAAAAGGGGGAAGGATTTTCTTTAAAATAAATTAGGTATAACAATATTGATATCAAATCAAAGCTAGTAATTAGTCAATTCCATAAGTATATATATATTAATAAAACTAAAAAGCTTGAAATAAAACAAATTATTTAAAAAACAAAAAACCCGACTGCAAAAACATAACTGAAAAGAGAAAAACAAGCATTATAATCTATAGAATGTTGGTATCGCAGGCGGGGAGAAACCAATAACCTGAAATATGGCGTAACTTTTGTTTGTCCCCGCCTGCGATACCAAAATTCTATAGATTATAATGCTTGTTTTTCTCTTTTCAGTTATGTTTTTGCAGTCGGGTTTTTTTACTACACTTATTCAAGTGAAAACTTTTTAGACGTACTTTGCGCTCTTTCTGGACAGTAAACAAAACTAAACCCTCACGGGTCGTAATCGGGTATACTCTTCTCCTGTCGGTCAGTGACGCAGAATCGCCTATACTCGGCTCACGCCGTAAGTTTTCACGTCTGTCGTGTGGTCTTATGACCACACGACAGACGTGAAAACTTACGGCGGCGGTTGTGTGCTTATGCACACAACCTCCTTTTAAAACAATCCATTTACGGAGAGTCTTATAGGGAAAGTGCATTTTAACAGTTCTTATAACACTCACTCCTCAAATATGAAAATGAAGTCTAATAATATTATGCTAACACATTTAAAAACACTAAACAGACCATCATGAAGTGTAATAAAAGCACACACGTGACTCGCTATAAACTTCAAAGTTCATAAGAGAACATTATGAAACTTTTCCTTTCATATATTCAGTGCTCCTTCGACGAGAGTTAAGTGAAATTTTGAATTACCCAACGATGCACCAAAGTGTATGGAGTATGGATGCTTACTATGATGTAGATACCTATTTAAGTGGAAAGTTCTAGGTTCTTAAACTTTAGTATGTACTAAGTTAGGATTTATCAAAACAAACTGTTTATAATAGGTACTTTTAGATGTATTTTTTGCTTTAATGTTTCTGAATTTCAGCTCTATTTGCTCTGAAGTCTGGAATTATCTATTCAGTAGTAAACAAAGGTGTTAAAGAGTTCAATGGAGGCGCTCAAAGGCTTTTCATTACTACCTACCTAGTACATACAAACACGTATTTCAGGTTGATGACCTTATATATATTATCTTTGTAATTTTCTTGAAACGCCTTCATCGTTTTTTCCTGGAAATCATGTTTCGTGTTATAACATTTTTGGTTGCTAGGAAAAACTGATTGATTTTCAAAGAATCGACTTTCATTACTTCCATTCATTACTAGCGCTTCTTGAACCAAATCAAATCTTTTATTTGCTCAAATATAATACAGGAGGTAAAACATACAACAAAAGTTCTTTAAAGCATATCCTACCTAAATAGGTGTGCAAATATATATTATAATAAAAACATTTCTTACATTATTTATTCATTTAACTATTACAAATATTAATATTAGATTATTTATGAAATTTATAAATTTTTGAACTACATAATCAGCCTATAATGTTCCCACTGCTGGGACACAGGCCTCCTCTCTGGGAGAGGGAGTGGGCCGTAATCCACCACGCGGGCCCAGTGCGGGTTGGTAGATGTCACATGTCTTCGAATTTTTGGTTCTTGAACATGCCGGTTTCCTCACGATGTTTTCCTTCACCGTTTTGAGAGCAGTGGTGATGAAATAATTTACACAAAGTAAAGCGCCTGTCCGGGTTCAAACCTACGACCTACAACTCGTAAGTCGCGGCCGTTACCACTGGGCCACCACTGCTCTCTCTTTTTGAACTAAGTGATAGAAAATATTTTCAGGATAATCTATTACTTTTTATTTTATTTTGTTAATCCAATTTTCCTTTAGAAGCTATCTCTTGGTGTACGCTACTATTTTAAGCCTTCCAACCAAAAGTGAAGAGAAGAAAACACGATGCATTGAGCAGGTAAGTACAGTCAACCGAATGTGTATGGTAACAATTCGAGATTGGCAACGCCTTTTTTTCATAGCAACGGCCGTTTTCGTAGTTCAAGTTTTACTGCGACTTCATGCAGTCCGCCTATACTAATATGGCCACACTATAACATAGATTTGATGTACGGTCAGTACATCAAATATATGTTAGGCGGGATGGTTGAGGGGAAGGCAAATTTCGCGCCCTCTCGCCCCTAGTCGCCGCAGGAGACGCCCTGGGCGTCGGGAATCCCGGGCGGATTTCCGGCCACCGTAGGGGTGGGCTTGCGGACGGTGAGCAATGGGTAGCTCACCGTACGGTAAGGACCGGGCCCGGGTCGACGGCGCGTTGTATTCCACGTGCGCCTCAAAGAGATTTCGCCAGCACAAGTGTAGGGGTCCACTAGGGCCGATGCCTGCCGTTACCCCTGGCAACACAGGCAACGGAAGGAATACGGGTGGGTTATAGTCAGTAAGAGTCTGACAAACCTTCCCGCTCCGCCCAGAGCGGGAGAAGTTATTTGATGATTTCCCATCCAAAAAAAAAACCCTATCACTTCAGAGCTACTTCATGCGTTAATTATAATGATAACAGTACTCGTAAGCGCATTAAATTGTTTCACCACATCCCGTTCGCTACAAATTAGATATTTGTACCATTGCCAACTTGCGGTAATTAAATTTTTCTATGATTCGTAACTAGGTTTGTTTGGAATCGGAACGCCACTAATTAAGAAGCTTAAGTTCAACAAATAAATAAGTATCTACTCTGATTAAGCATTTTGGTGTTTTCTATCACAAGCAAAGCATTTATTAAGGTTGCCTGGAAGAGATCGCAGAAAGCGATAAGGCCGTCCATTGTATATTTTGTAGTGTTTGATTTATTTTTTGTCATATTTTTGTGGTGTACAATATAGTATATATAAATAAATAAATATAATAAAAATAAATAAATAAGGTGACGAAGGGCGCTAACGCTATTCAATAAAGCTTACCTATTCAGCAGGACTGCTAAGTGACATGGTATATACACTAAGAAAATTGTAATTTCAGTAATTAACTCAAAGTAGAATAGAATGCTCTTTATCATGTACACCATAATAATAAAAGTAAATTATTCATTGAGTGCAGTGGTGACCCAGTGGTAACGGCCCCGACTTACGAGTTGTAGGTCGTAGGTTCGAACCCGGGCAGGCGCTTTAGTTTGTGTAAATTAATGAATCACCACTGATCTCAAAACGGTAAAGGAAAATATCGCGAGGAAACCGGTATGTCTTAGAACCAAAATATTCGAAGACATGTGACATCTAACAACCCGCACTGGGCCCGCGTGGTGGATTACGGCCCACTCCATCTCACAGAGAGGAGGCCTGTGTCCCAGCAGTGGGAAAATTATAGGCTGATTATGTATGTATGATTATGTAAATGATTCATTTTATATAACGAACACATTTTTGATTTAAAGCTGATACCATGTCATTGTTTCAAGTAAATTTCGAAATAATTTCAAGATTAAATATGTTAGCAGCTTACGTAGTAAATTTGGAGTGAATCTCGAAATTACCGAAGGCATTTGGCGTAATGCTCAATTTGTCGAGGGAACGACCGAGAGCTGCCCGGCTTCCTGCGGTGATAACAATACCTACTGAAATTACTTTTTAAAACATTTTTTAATGTAATTCGGTGGTACTCAAATGATTTTTTAACGAACTCCTTCAATTGCTTCGGACCCAATGTATTTTAACGATAAGTACCCATCTTAATAGATTTACTTTACAATTGAATTTCCTTTTTGGGCTCCATTAAATTGGATAGAATTTTTCCGAGGGAAGGGAAACGTTTGTTTTTGTAAAAGATTCTCGAGACCCAAATCTGGTATCGATAGCGGCCATCGCTCATGAAATTCTGGAATTATTCGCAGTTGTCAAAAAAACGTTGGGTAGCGTAACCCTTTTCATCATAATATGTATGTAGG
Organism: Atethmia centrago; assembly: GCA_905333075.3. Lineage (NCBI taxonomy): Eukaryota > Metazoa > Arthropoda > Insecta > Lepidoptera > Noctuidae > Atethmia > Atethmia centrago. The sequence continues at coordinate 19,412,051 of HG995373.1, read as the reverse complement.
TTGAATTGTCTAAACCCCAAAGGTTTTTCCAGGAGCGGAGCAGCGGGACGGAAAGATAGTAGAATAGTAATGACTAAAAAGGGTTCTGAGTTCCCAGCGTACTTACATCAGGTCTTCCAAACCTTACCCAATTTATACTAATCCTTAGTTGGTGAAATCTTTGAGAGCGTAACAGATAGGATTTTGCTCTATCCAACCGTTTTTCACCGAACTGCCATTGTCTATAAATTTTTTGTAGGTAGATAAGTTACCTTTACTGAAAATGAGGTTTATTAAACAAATTGAATGACTAGACCTATGTGTCTGGCCTCCTTATCACATTACATAGTAATCTTTTTAAGGGAGTCCAGATACTCCTTTTATTAAATTTTGACACTCTAGCAGGCTTAGCACGAGAACTGTAGAGAAGCGTTGTGTCGACGGAAGAGTAGACAAAAATGACGTTTGCGTGTAGACAGTAGAATATTTTCGGTAGACAAGCGATTTCTATTCTACAGTTGCGTATAAAAAGAAAGGGTTATGCTAAGCCTGCTGGACTGAAACACAAAGTCAAAGTCAAAATCAAATTATTTATTTCAAATAGGCACATAAAAGGCACTTTTGAACGTCAAAATATACAAAAAAAATAGAATTGATTCTAGTCGCCCCTTCCAAAAGGTAGTTTCGTGTGGAGAAGAATGGGCAAGAAACTCCACCGTTACTCTTTTAAAATGTTTTAAGTACAGTATTTTGTACCTATAGGTACATTATATAATTACATGTGAAGACGATGCACCTAGAATAAAATTACTATACCAAAAAAGGTAAAAAAAAGAACTAAAAATGAAGCATTGACAGATAAATTAATTAGATGCCCACATATTTACAAACATTGTAAAAGTATACGTTTTCCTAAAATTAATAAATAAAGTAATTAAGTAATAGGTGGTGTGTGAGATAAAGTAATAAGAAGAAAAACAGAACACTGTTTGGAAAAATAGAAAACTGCGAGTTAAAAGTACAGCAGTTTTATTTGGCAATTCCTGTTTGATCGATATCCGTGGCGCAGTGAGTAGCAACAATGTGATTGACTTCCATGTTTTCATCTGCGTGGACATCCAATAGCCGGAGAAGACACGTAGGTGCCTACCTACTTATAAATGCTACATGTGGATTCTCACAGCACACATAGTGACTTGAGAAATGAGACAGAACTAATGGTGTATTTTTTATTATTTGTATAATTAATGTAATGATTTGCATGCCATAAGGAAAAATGTAGCTGATCTTAGTTATTTATATTATTAATCTTATACTGTAATTACATTTAGAGCAAATACAATTATGATGATTCTGGTCTTACATTTGTGTTTGACCCGACTGTAAATCCATCTGCTTAGTGCAGTTATCCTGAATTCTGTCAAAGGACAATGCAGGTCTTTCGTTAGGCACGGTTAACAGCTCGTCATCAAGCGCTCTCAAACGTACTGAAGGAAATGAATCATAATGATCTCACCTCTTCTCTTGCCTTTCACCGTAGGTACTACTATGTGTAAATTAGAACGTAAACCTTTCGGTCGGTTTAAGGTTGGACCGCCAACTTTAAAAACCCCACAAATAATATTTACTAAACCTTCTTTGTGTAACGTAATGAATAAAAAACCGGACAAGTGCGAGTTGAACTCGCGTGGTGAGGGTTTCCTACCATGTTTAGGTTATCTACCATGTTTTTTATCCCAAGATAATTTACCCCAAGAACAAACTTAACATTGTAGTTGTAAAACATGTTCTCCCATACATTCCAACTGCAAATGTAAGTTTGTACGCACAATATTGAGAGATTTACCATGTTATTTTAACACCATAGATGGTGAACATAGATTATCCTGTAATCTATAAGTAAACAACTATTTTCTGTACTTTTTTCAAAATTTTAGGCTCTGTAGTTTCGGAGATAAAAGGGGATGGTCAATTTTCATCTATTTTCTAAACTAACTTTAAAACTATTTATTTTAAAATTATATTAAAAAATTAAACCCTCACAACCCCACCCATCTTTATTTGATATGTCACACGGTACAGTTTGCAAAACAGTTTTTTTAAATTTTCTGATTTGCCCGCCAAAAGTGACTCTCATATTAAAAATTCATTTATTTACGTTACATGTCCGTGATTGGGTCACAGAAATGTGTACCAAATTTCAACATATCCGTCCAGTAGATTCGGAACAAATCGGCTCTGACAGACGGACAGACAGACACACAGCCAGACAGACAAACAGACAGACACAGGAGTGATCCTATAAGGGTTCCGTTTTTCTTTGAGGTACGGAACCCTAAAAATACTAAGAGTCACGAAAGCTTGTTAGGTTAGTTTTTGTGAGCCTTGAGAAAACTAGCTGAAACTTTCTAAACAACCATATTGTTTATAAAGTAGGCAAAAATGGATTTTCATAAGAAGTAATATTTCGTCAACTAGTTAGTAAACCTAGAGATGGAAAAGAAAAACAAAGATGGCCGCCAAAATGCTGGGAAGATATATTTAAATAAAGACGTAGACCATACTGTATGATACAAGCTCGACATAGGGAAAAATTGAGAAAGTTGGGGAGGCCTACGCCGCAAAGGCGACTTCCATAAATAAATAATTTCACGTGCACATTAATAATAAATATTTTAATCCTTATACATATTTTAAACTATATTTTGCTTACAAGCACAGAAGAATAATACAATTATCAATATGAATTTAAATCAAATAATAAACGTGTAATATGTGATATGATAAAATAATTGACCTTAAATTGTTATGTAAATTATGTTAGAATAAAGGCTTTTTATAATTATTTTGTTTATTTAGTTAGTAAACCAAATTTACAATTTTGTATAAATTGGTAGTTTGGTCTTCAATTGTATGTTTTTTACTCTACGTATACAATTCCCATGAAACCTGTATTCCTGTAGTACCTAAATCCCCTTTCGTGTAAAAGTTTTTTTCAATCAAAACTCATTCAATCAAAGCTTAATTCTGTCGAGGGGGAGACAGGGGCTGTCAATAGCAGCAGGCGTTACTAATTGTCGTTAAACTCCTAAGCCAACGGAAAAGGCGAGCTCTTATGTAACTAGTGGGTTGGTTTGTTTAGTCTGTTTTTGGAGATATCGTGTTGGTTTTTGATTGAATTGTGTGATGTAGATACACCATACAATAGATTTAACACGTTCTTGAATTAACACACACATTAGGTAGACCTAATGTGTGTGTAAATTCTCTCACATTAGGTAGACCTAATGTGAGTAAATTCAAGAATGTGTTAAATAAGATTTGGCATAAGTAAGGTCGCTCAGCGCGCTATGGCGGGCTATGCTCGGAGTTTCTTTGAAGAATAAGATCAGGAAGAGAACCGGAGTTACCGCCTGCACAGTAAGCAAGCTGAAGTGGTAGTGGGCTAGTGGATTGGCCATGTTTGTGGAAGGACCGATGGCCGTTGGACCAGACGAGTCCTGGAGTGAAGACCGATACGTGGTCTTCACTCCAGCTGGGACACCACCCAGCTAGATGGAGCGACAACCTTAAAAAGGTATCTGGGGCAGACTGGATGAGGAAGGCGGAGGACAGGGTGTTGTGGCGCAGCCTGGCAGAGGCCTATGTCCAGCAGTGGACTGTTATAGGCTGAGTTGATTGATTGATAAGTAAGTTCCTCGACTGAAAACTGCCTCGTTGGTCGAATAGCCGCAAGCGCTTCCGCTGAGCATGAGGTTTTGAGTTAGATTCCCAGGTCGGGCAAAGTGTTATTGGGTTTTTCCATTTGGAATTTCTCAGTAGCAGCCCGGAGTCTGGATTTGTGCCCGGTTGATGTCAATAGGCTCGTCCCCTATTACATGGGACTTAAAACATTACTGGTGTAATGTGGGTGTAACTTTGCCTGATCCTTCGGGGATTAGGAGCGTCATGATATGATGATAATTCTAAGTAAGTTGTTAACTTGTTACCTATTCCTAAGTGTAGTTATTCGTAGGATACCTCCAGTTTTGAAACTTTTTTCAGAACTTTTCTTGTTATGGTCAAGATGAAAATACAACAGAGCTGAAAAGCTTACGTAAAAAGTTACAGGTTGTAAATTGGGCAGTTCGCAGTTGTACAAAAACCTTTCCCAGCATTTTTGTCGAATTTCGCGCCCTCTCGCCCCTAGCCGCCGCAGGAGATGCCCTGGGCGTCGGGAATTTCGGGCGGATTTCCGGCCACCGTAGGCGCGGGCTTGCGGACGGTGAGCAATTGGTAGCTCACCATCCGGTAAGGACCAGGCTCGAGTCGACGGCGCGTTGTATTCCACGCGTGCCTCAAAGAGATGTCGTCAGCACAAATGTAGGGGTCCACTAGGGCCGATGCCATCCGGGGTCGCGGGAAGGTACTAAAGGGTCACCGAGGCCCCTGGCAACACAGGCAACGGAAGGAATACGGGTGGGTTTTAGTCAGTAAGAGTATGACACACCCTCCCGCTCCGCCCAGAGCGGGAGAAGTTATTTGATGATTTCCCACCCAAAACAAAAAAAAGCATTTTTGTCGAACTTATTTGATTGGAATAGAATAGAATAGAATAGAATAGAATACTCTTTATTATGTACACCATAAAAATTTCAGATATAAATGTTGAAATTTTACATAAGGTGACACAATGAGCGGTCTTGTCGCTAATAGCGATCTTTTATCTTTGGACCTCGTATAGTTGTAAGTTTTCACCTACCTAAACAAACAAAATGTATACTGTCACCTTAATTAATTTATGTACACACAGTTAAATACATAGATATGACAGGACAAATAACATTTGAGTGAAAAGGTACCTTTGGTATTTTAAACTTAAATTCTGGATTGATCTGCCATCTTTACTTAAATAAAACATATCTCCAATAATCTCCATATATCATAATTAGGTGATACGTCAATCATTCAGCTATTGAAATCGGCAGTCGCAGGAAGTGAATAAATAAGTCCAATCGATCAATCAAGTAATTAATCAAATGCCTGTTTTATGGTAAGCCACAGTACCGAAATACGTCATTATATTTACTTACACATAATTATGTAGACAGTATAATAAACTTGAAAAAACCTGCCAAGTGCGGGTCGGACCACGCACAATGAAGAATTCCGTAGTTGGGAAGTTGGGATGAATTTATCCCAAAAACAAACTTAACATTGTATTTGAAAAACATTTTATCCCATAAATCGATATATGGCACGGTCAATTCTCCAACTGCAAATTTAAGTTGGTCGACTTTTCCTTTTAATTTCATTATTTGTACTACTGCCATGAATTACAAAAACATAAATTAAAATGATGTTCATAGACCCACAATATTTTTGAACGGCCTATTCAACGATACCCCACGCTATGGGGTAGATGAAAAAAAATAACATTCCCACATTACGTGCGAGGGAGGTACCCCCCTAACAAAATTTTTTCTAAGATTTTGTTTTAGCACTTTGTCGACGTTGTTAATATGTATACCTATACCAAACTACAGCTTTTTAGTACTAAGCGTCTCTGAGCGGGGACAGACAGACAGACGGACATGGCGAAACTATAAGGGTTCCTTGTTTACTACGGAACCCTAAAAAGCGTAACTATTACCTACATATTCAATGAGGTGCGATTATTCAATTATTATTATACGCAACATGTTTTCTTTAGCAAATAATTATAATTAAGCTATCAATCAACACGGCCACAAGCGATACTGATCATTATTCAGAAAAGTTTAGAGTCCAGAATCGTTTGAACTTTCGAAGGTTCTATAGGGCTGTGTACTCAATGTATGCATGTGGCATACAGTAAAAGTGTTCGTGGCAGCACAATATGTAGCCGGGGCTGTAAAAATGTCCTGTATAATAGAGAATGTGAAGGGGCCTTTAATTAAAAGTCCACCCGCCGGTCCTTGCCGAACAATGAAACTCCACATTGAATGGTTAATAGTTTTTTTCTCTTTCATTAACAGGCACTTTAAATTTCTAGACTGAGCCGTTTGCTTGTTTTGACGTCACGTTCCTTTTCTCTTTTAATTACGCAATATTTGGATTTTGTTATTGTTTTGTAGTTTGAATGAGTAAACAGAAACAAGGATGAGAAGAGTTCACGTTTCGAACGTCAAAATTACCCCAAAACGTCTTTGGGGTAATTTTGACGTTCGAAAAGTGCTGATTATTAAAGCTGATAGTTTGAATAAATGACTTTTGAAAATTAAATACCTACTGAAGAAACTTATTTTCTTTGGGCACATAGGTACCTATCGAAGTTACCGTTTCCAGGACGAAGGTACTTAACGAAGTTACCGTTTCCAGGACGAAATTGCTTGCATAAAGATTAACTACGATAACATGGCCCGTCCCCCCAAAAATTCAAAACGTTTGAAAGTATTTCCAAAGCGCCACCAAGACTCACAACGCATGTGTGCGTACTGAGACGGCCGTCAAACAAAATAAATAAATAAAATAAAATAAATTCTTAAGGATGTTACTACCCTACTATTTACTATTTTTTTTTTTTTTGAGGTCGGGAAATCATCAAATAACTTCTCCCGCTCTGGGCGGAGCGAGAGGGTGTGTCAGGCTCTTACTGACTAAAACCCACCCGTATTCCTTCCTGTTGCCTGTGTTGCCAGGGGACGCGGTGACCCATAAGTACCTTCCCGCGACCCCGGTACTACCCACATTGAAACAGTAATTTGGGGGCGCCATGTTATCGTAGTTTATCTCTACCAATCAAAATTCTGCTTCAATAAACCGTGGATCGGTAGCTAGTCAAAATGGTATTAGCAATATATACGAGGTTGCAGTGGACGTCTTTCAGTTCGATACACTGCGGTGCGCGGTTACAGGCGGTTTTGACACACCTCTGCTCTGCTAACTGCAATATTGGGACGGAAATGACGACGTTGTTTACATCTTAATCAATACACCTTTAGGGACACCTCGCATGTTCCTTAAAGGTGTATTAATTTACTTTTAGATTCTAACATAATTAGATACTCTTTAATAATAGTAATAATTTTATATAAAGCATTGGTCAGGTAGGGCTAGCCTTTCTATAGTCTTAGGAAACCGATCCACTATAGCCTCCCAAACCCATAGCCCAATATTTTTTGTTCCCATGTTCTGCAATAGTCTTGCATCAACCGGGGGTTGTCCTTGGGTGCACCTTCATAGAGCAAACAGGGATAATCTTCGGTTGGTGCCTCATTCCATTACAATTATCCAAGGGGCCTCTGTGAGTTGGCTTCGGCTCTTCCAAACGTACGCCTTCCAAAGGTCCGGGACCCCATGGTCCCGAGATATGTAAGGAGGTAATACTAATAATATCCTCTATTTCAGGCAACTAAGGCCCATAAAAACACAATACATATATAAGTATAAAAACAATAACTATAAACTAATACATATTTTCTATAACAAACTTAAAACGAAAAACTGCAAACGAAGTGACGGCGTCGTGTTACGATGCGAGGTGTCGCGTAGCCGACCGCGGAAACGCAGATACAGCACACCTTTGGGCCAAAACTCTTCCTTCTTTCTTTTCTTAATGCAAACAACATAACATAATATAACATTACACCCTTGTCCCCCGAAGGGTTAGGCAGAGGTGTACCTATGGTGCACCCACAATTCGCCAGTTATGTTTAATTGCAAATAAGTGATACAATTTCGGTGAAGGAAAACATCGTGAGGAAGCCGGCATCTCCTAGAACCAAATTGGCAGATGTCACTGTCGAAGACATGTGACATCTACCAACTCGCACTGGGCCCGCGTGGTGTAATACAGCCCACTCCCTCTCACAGAGAGGAGGCCTGTGTCCCAGCAGTGGGATCATTATAGGCTGATTATGTTGTTGTGTTGATACGATTTACGGTACTATAACGAACGGTTTTGCAATCAGTGATTGATCTTAGGATGAAACAAATTTACAATTTTCATGAACATTTAGTGAAAGTTTAAGATAGGCACCACAAAGAAACAAGCAACCAAACCAGTGAACAATCTCACAGGTAGCATGAAAAGCACACACTGCGAAGCAAGACATGTATCACGGAGTTAGTCGAGTTTCGTATGAGATATCAGACAAAACCCATGAAATATATCTTGGCAGAAACTCGTGCTAAACTGTCCGCTTGTGTTAAGCTTTGGGGTGAACGGCCACACAACAACGGCTGTCCAAATACAGAGCGATTTTTGACACCTTAAGAGTCGGGTAATCGCTGTTCGACCTTGGCCGTACAAATGCGCGTCGTACTCACGCCCGCGCCGCGCTGAAGTTCGGTTTCATAGGGAATATTTAGTTTTAGTAACGAAAATATGAATATTTGAAACCAAACATAAATAGAATTATAGATAATAAAATGGTCTGTTCGTACAAAAAAAGCTATCTCTTAAGTAATTTAAAAGTAATATCGTTTTTTTATGCTTTGGGTAGACATTACTTCCCGAATTTATTTCATAAAGTATTTTACTATAATACTAAAATATTCATATAAAGAACTGATGTGTATGCGTTCTAGTTTTTGCATAACGTCATACTTGCATTATATGAAGGCGTAATAACAGATTTAAAAGTCACTAAAATCATATATCTGCGCCTTAATGTCAAATACTGGTAAAAATGACATATTTTCATGACGACCGTTATAATATGTCGGAACTGTTTTCTTAGGAAACCAGAGCTCAGACGTCTGTCAGTCGGTATATAGCTTAAAACCAAAGCTTTAGATACAACGATACAGCAGCGTTAAAACAAAATCATAAAGCTTTTCTTCCCTACTAAAATACCTCGAGGTTTTCTCCACAAAGACTTGCTAACTTAAACATAAACATCCAAGATGTTCTAGAAGTTTCCTAAGATAAGCTGGCGTTGTACACCACGCAAGCAGATAATAACGCTGGTCATATTTCACGAGCGCACAGCCCCGATGAAACAGGGCATTACGTGGACATATCGCTTTGATTTATGTACTGTTTAAGGACCCCTTAAAACTATAGTAGGAAAGCCGATATTCGGAAGGCTAGATTAATATCTTTTGAGGATATCTTGTAGGGAATATGCATGAGGTTTGGGTTTGTGTTAAGGAGACAACAGTCTCAACGCCATCCACAGAAACATCTGTGGATGACGTTGAGGAGTTGTGGCAGTCCCCGAAAGAGTATCAACAAATAGGGGTTACTAGATGCTTGATACATTGCAGCATATTTCTAGAAATTCCCTGCTGTTGACTTGTTGATATAAGCATACGATTACGGGTCTAGGACACAATCCCTAGGATTCTAGGACGGACCAAACGATGAGCATAAATCATAATGTAATTAACTTTCAAATAACAGAACAAATTCAATCTTAAAATGACTCGGAAACTTCAACGTCGTTTTACAAGTTATTCGGCTTGCCGGAACAAACAATTCGATCCCATAATCTTGTTCACAACAAATACAAACGTAAATACTTAAAGACATCAAACGCTCAACAGTTTTCGAGAAAGGTGCAGGATTTAATAAGCCAACGCCAACTTCAGACTCGTCCTGTTGACTTCGACTGCCTACATCTGTGACAAATTGCATCTTAATTCGAACTGATTAAAGCAAAATAAGAGTAAGCAGCACTTGAAAAGTTTCATTATGTAGAATTCGGCTGAAACATACGTGTGCGAGGCAATACTGAGTGGAATACATTACTCGGAAACGCAATTTGTCCCTACCCTACAATTTATGTGTACAACCCACTCTATGCAAAGGAAGTGACGAAAAAAGGAACAAGACTTTCATGTTTCGCATAATGAATACACACGAATGACTTGTTGTAACTCGGTCGATGTATATGTCGCAGCCATTTGGTTAAATTAGCCAGCTAATTGGACGCCTAGGCCGTTCATTAAACTCCGGCACCGACGTCGCAGCCAACTAGCTTAATTAGCCGTTTAGTTAACAGCCTAACCGTTAGAAGCAGCGCTCGGCGGTTGCTGCCGTGGCACCGCTCGCTTCGCTCGCGCGGCCCGCGCGCGGTTACACAGTGCTGACCTAACCTAACCCGTTTGATCGGAGTGCCCTGGCTTAGTTACTGCTACCACATCGGCGCGCGTGGTTAGTCAAAGTTCTAGTTGTCCTTCAGCTATTTCATTTGGTGCCAGCGTTTAATGAACGGCCTGGGCGTCCAATTAGCTGGCTAATTTAACCGGATGGCTGCGACAGAGTTAGGATGTTAACTAAACGGCTAATCAAGCTAGTTGGCTGCGACATATATATAAAATTAATTTTTGTTAGAAACTTTAAGGGAATACTGCAAACCTATCATAAGTTTAAATTAGCAGCCCCCACGGTTAGAGAGAAAACTCGTTAAAACACTGCGCAGGCTTTTGTAAGATTATAACTTTGTTACTGCGAACATACGTACGTCTAAATCTCTGACAAAATGTATTGACTTATTGACAGAATGACTTAACACTGAACGTACTTCCGTATAAGTCCTTAAGTTCGTGGTAAATGTGGCTTGTTCCCTCCGTGTGTTAGGGAATATTCTCAAAGACTTCCTTATCTTTGGAAATTTAATATTTTACAAGACACAAAAGCCTCACTAAGATTAAATTTAGTAGGTAGTTCAGTGATGGAGTTGCTCGATGTTCATCGCAGATTTAAATTACTCGGTTATTATAAACTTTTCTTAAGTTAGTTCTGCTTTTTAAAGTTAATTTCTAGAGAAAAATAAAATAGCTATTATAATATATCTTAAGCGTAATAATCTTAATGAAACCTGTTGTATAGAATCCATTTTTTTCCCCTCTAACTGAACAGACAGCTGTGCTGCTGGGGAGTTTGTTGACCACTTCTTCTTCCCAGCTAAAGCACTAGGAAGTGGTGAAGGGTGGGCGTTTTGGGGGACTGTCTTATGTAATTTTAACGTTCGAAAAGTGCTGATTCTCAGCCTAGTTTGAATAAATGACTTTTGATTTTTTTGATTTTTTTTTTGACTTAGTTTCGTTTTATTTAATGACTAGCTTTTGCCCGTGGCTTCACCCTCGCGTATTTCAGAAAATCCCTCGGCACAGTACTACAGGGATTAAAAGAACCCTGTGTGTTAATTCAGGTTATAAACTATATGTGTGCTAAATTTCATCCAAATCTGTTCAGCCGTTTTTGGGCCAATCCAGAACATACATCCAGACAAACAGACAAACGGATACAAATTTTAAAAACTATGTATATTCGGCATTAGACTCGTTCCCAGCGACAACTTTTTTCAAAAATATTCAATGCACAGTTTTGACTTCATTTCTATTTTATTATAATTATATATAGATAATAGAAAATTGTATACAATATACTTACAAGCAAAGACAATTTCGACAGCATTAAAAGCATTTTGATGACCACACAAGGCGACTCATAAGGTATTTCGAAAGATATAATAAATTTTATGAATTATATTTTAGCAAATTTACAATTAATTTATAATTTGCGAAATTGACATACACTGCTAACAGCTAATGATAATAATATTAATGTTATGTTGCCTTAAATGGCAACATAACTATACTTACGAGGCTTGTGGTCTAATATTGGCAAATTCTGTCCCTCTTTTTTAGAAGAGATAATTATAGTAAGGTTGAGCTGTTCAAGTAAACAACATTGCTCTTAACTGCTAGTCGTGAATTGATAGTTTATTTTGCATAATCATCATAATCCTCTTATAATCTTCCCACTGCTGGGACACAGGCCTCCTCTCTTCGAAAAGGAGTGGGCTGTAACCTACCATGCGGGCCCAGTGTGGGTTGGTAGATGTCACATTTCTTCGAATTTATGGTTTTAGGACATGCTGGTTTTCTCACGATGTTTTCCTTCACCGTTTTGAGAGCAGTGGGATGACATTATTTACACAAAGTAAAGCATCTGCTTGGGTTCGAACCCATGAACAAAAACTCGTAAGTCGGGGCCGTTACCACTGGGCCACCAGTGCTCTGCTGAGCTGTTGAGGTATTCTTTACCTAATTCATTGCTCTTGCCTGATAGTCGTGAATTGATAGATTCTCTTTGTCCATTGATTATTTCATAAGTATAGCTACAGAGAATACCTATTTGAAATTATTTTGATGAGTTAGAATCCGCTTTTCCATTTATATTTTAATCAAAGTACACAAACACTAAGTTTAAGATACTACCCTAGCTCAATGGCAAGATAACTGCAATGTTCAGAATCGTTTAAGGCGCTGACAAGACCCAATTGACTAAAATGGGCTTCTCTTAAGAAAAAAAAATTGCCAAATCTGTATAGTTTGTGGTAGCGGAAAAAATACATGTTAATTTTGAACATATTTCCCAGAACTTGGTTGTTACCAAAACACGTTTTGATAAAAAAATCTCGATACAAACTAACGTAAAACTAACCTCTTACCTTGAGTTCTAATCCAAAATATCTGCATTGAATATCAACATACGTTACGTATTTATTTAATAACAAGAACGTCTTATTTGAATGCAGAACTTGGTTGTTTTTTATTTTCGATTACTCAACTCAATTTTGAGTAAATAGATAGTTGCTTCATATTTTGCAGTAAATTACAAGCGTTGTGTCATCGCGCTTCTCTTTCTTTTCTATGCAATGTGACAGTGACCGTGGCTTAGGTGTTGTCAGCGTCTTAAGGGAATCCCTTTGAATCGCATATTTTGTTAACTCATATTCCATTTTGGCATAACGAGTTAGGCATAGCTTTTAAAGGCATAATAATAACTTGACATAAAAAAAAAATGTCATACTATTTAGAAAGGCATAACTATCATTCGAGTTGTATTTTAAACTAGGCATGCCCCGCGGTTTTACCCGCATTAGTATCAATCCCGTCGGAATATCGAGATAAAAGTATCCTCTGTCCTAACCCAGGTTATGGTCTACACATGTGTCAAATTTTATCCAAATCCGTCCAGCCGTTTTAAGACTCTTACAAACAAGCGCGACACAAAGGCTACACGCGGTGTCTTTGTGTCGCGTCGCGGTTCGCGCCTGTTTGAAGGAGCCTGTATCGTGAAAGCGTCACAAACAAACATACGAAAAATCAAATCTTTTCTCTTTATAATATTAGTTTAGTTTAGTTTAAATCTCATCGGAGACTCATCTAAGACTGTTCGTGCTTCTTCATTGATGATAACAAAGTTTAATGAGATCCCAACACTGTCCAGGGGAGCAATCAGTGCAATCCCCGTCCAAAAATTAGCATAACCATATTATAGTAAGCCTATGTAAACAGTTAAAACGTTCATAAATAACCGGGAACGATTAACAGACCGACACATAGTACGGGGGACCGTAATATATTCTCTGGCTGATCCCAATTTGTCTGACCTAACGCAATATTGGGCGCGGCTGATCCATCCTCTACAACTTTGCATATATATTTATAGAACGTAAAACTTTATCTGCCTAAGTGCCCACTACTTGACCACAGTTTTAGCTTCGCGTTGAATAAATACTAGTGATTTCGACACCATAAAAGGTTTTTTTTTTATTCGATGTTTTTTAGTTCGATCGACCTGATGTCGCTTTCAATAAACGTACTTTTTATTGTGAATGTGGTTATCAATATCGGACGACATTGGGGTATATTATTTGTTAAAAATTAATAAACCATTTAATCGTAAATACGGATTAATTGCTGTTACGGTTAATCTTGCATTTTATACAGCGTTCAGTTGCAAACCAATAACTCGTTCAATATTTCGATTTAAAATAAATTTTGGAGGGAAAAAGTGCGACCCAGCCGACTCATAAAATTTTGCGCACTGCGTCGTTAGCAACGCACTAAACATCAAAAATAAAATCGGATATTTTTCGCGAACCGGTTTACTGTTCGGCGAGTTGAAAACGAATCGCTTCTGTTACATTCACGCCTTTGTAGAACAGATAGATTTTCAAATAACTGAATAAGGGAGAGATAGAAAAAAATAGGTAGTGCCAACATTAAAATAGTTTTGCAAGTGTTTGCAGCACAAACGTAAATGTGGCTTGATTGAAGTTCAGGAAAAGGCTCCTACATACTGGCGCGACTTGTCGCGCGACGCGACGCGACACAAAGACACCGCGTGTAGCGCTACAAGCGGTGTCTTTATGTCGCGACGCGTCGCGCGACAAGTCACGCCAGTATGTAGGAGCCTTGATTCAGTTGGTAGAATTGTTTCTCGTTTAGAGAACGGGCGGCACATTCCTTGCATTCCTAACATTGTCGTATTAAGCGAAATAATTGAATTAAAACTTGCTATTAGATTATTTGTTCGCCTTTCCACGAATGAATCTTAATTTTACTTTGTAAACCTGTATTTTTGAAGTGTTCGGTGAAAGATAAGAGTAGTTTTAGTGAAGTTTTGAGTTAGGTCGTCGTAGGAAGGCAACTTTTACTTATTGGATAGTTTTATAAAAAAGGGAGTCTGTAGCCCATAAAGTCACAAACACGGATATCGATCTATGGTCACAATATAATTTTAACTTGAAAGAAAGAAAAATATTTTATTTGGGACACGTACAAGAAATACAAAAAGTAAAAAAAGAGTATTTAAAACTAACAAAATGTACATATTTTTTCGAATAAACAAAAAACAACAAAGAAAATATATAAAAACAACTTGTGCGACGCCAAAAAGGCTCCTACGAGTATCTCAGCGTAACGCTGCGATATTTAATAAAATAAATTATTTAAAAAACATAAAACCCGACTGCAAAAACACAACTGAAAAGGGAAAAACAAGCATTATAATCTATATAATTTTGGTATCGCAGGCGGGGACAATCAAAAGTTACACCATATTTCAGGTTATTCGACTCATTACTAGCTTTTGTTTGATACCAATATTGTTGGAATTAATTAAAAAAAAAACCTTCCCCTCCTTTTTTTGTATTTGCAGATGCAATTTATAAATTTTATATATCACTCCCACAATTAAGACACCTCATATGTTAAAATCCATCAAGCCGTTTAGGCTACAGAGCGTGCTAAAGAAATAGACATACATACATACATACATACATACATACATACATACATACATACATACATACATACTCTCGAAAAACATTACCCTCCTGAGGCAGTTGGGTATAAAATAAATACCGCAGTGCTGTTATTCTGATAGGGCCCGCCGTGATGCCACGGACGCATCTTCAGACATACATAAATCCCACTAGGGGAATAAAAAATTAATTAAAAGACAATTTATAATAAATAAAAACAGAAATAACATGCATTAGAGTCTACTTTTACGCCTTATTTAAACTTTAAACAGCCTAAACATCTAATGAAAAAGTCCAATACTACTTCACTATATACAAACTTTACAAACTGTGGTTGTCAATCACCGTTCGTAGGGTGTCAGGGGCATTGATAAAGCTTTACCCATACCTACATATGTCCTACCCTCCTCTCTGACAGCAGCCTGGCACTAGCCCTGAAGGGTTTTTTAAATGAATTTTTGCCTGGCAATTTTAATGTACCTACCCAAAGTTTTTACAGGGATATTTTTATTAAACGTTTGATACCTACTATTTATTTTCATGTCCACCGTGTTTCTATTTTGCTGCTTTAAAATGTGACAAAAATATAAAAAAAACTTTTATGTACTATTTATCTATTTCTAAAGGAGATTGTTCTGCATCCATCCATCATCCATATTTCGCCTCAGAACCAACGGCAAAGGAAAATTACTTTGCGAGTTCTAAATTCCAAGTATATTAGTAGCCCATGAAAACAAAGTTTAATGACGGACAATTTGCTGAAAGCATTTAATTAAAAAAAAAAAACAAAGATTTTGAGGTTATATTTAGTAAGAAATAATCCTTTCAATACTTAGACATATATGCCAATAAATGCCTGTTATGTGACTAATGTTATTTCTATTGCCCGTATGTGGCTAGTTAAGATTCAGTAAAACTTTTAAGTACTTATTAGCATTTTACTCATTTGGTAAATATTATAGTTTTATCTTAAAGTATGTAGGTAGGTAGGTAGGTAAGTGTGAATGCACTAATTTGACAGTTTAGTTGATTGATACATTAGATCTTTATCGATACATTTTAAGCACAATCCAATAAAAAATACCATGCTACTGCATGATATTGATTTATGTGTGTGTGTGATGTAATATTTCGAATAGTATCGAATCGAATCGAATTCTATTTGAAATATTACAATGCATCTCACTAATGAGAAAACCGGCATGTCCTAGAAAAAAATCGAAGACGTGACATCTACCAACTCGCACTGGGCCCGCGTTTCGGACTACGACACACGGTCTCACAGAGGTAATGTGTAGAAATTGTATAGAAAAAAAAAACATTATTTATTAAGGATGGAATATGATATGAAAATCGTTTTTTTTTTTGTTGAATTCTTTTCGCACCTAAGGGGTATGCTACCAATTAAAACGTTGCACAAGTCACTACAAAAGCGTCATACCCTAGAGCGAAAAATGTTGACACGGAAAGTACGTACGGATGCGTATGACATCCGTGAGCAGGTGGCCAACGCAAGTAATCTCACTCTCGATGTGTGAAAGAAAAGATTGGGCATCACTAATTGTCGTGTCAAATGTAATTGTCAAAGATGGCGGCATTTCTGATGTTATGTTGTTAATCGTTACAGCTCTTTTAATTGTTAATTATGTAACGCAAAGTTACCGTTTCATACAGATATTCGCAATTAGTAAAATAAAATATGTTTATAATTTTTATGTACGTCAGTTGTTTGTTCATCCTAGGGCCATTTTCGACGATGTCCTTTCCAGTAGCAATATTTGAATATTTACATCGACAACAAACACACTTTTCGCATTAAAGCGTTTGCAGACACTGGCAATACTGTGGCACATTGTCTTGCATGTAGGTCTCCTATATAAATTGGAAGACATTTACAATAATTTAGTGGGCAACTGCCAACTTTTACGACGTACCTGTACGAATGGGCGGAGAATAAAAATGTATCTCTCAGTCTGCGATCTTGCGTTCTGCGTTCTCGTTACGCTCATATCAACTGCATTTTTCTTCTTAGCAACGCATTATTTCCACGCAGGGCGAAAGAAGCTGCGAAGCGATAACTTTGACTTAATTTAGATTTGGTTTCGGACCTTTTTTTTTTTGGTTGGGAAATCATCAAATAACTTCTGGGCGGAGCGGGAGGGTGTGTCAGACTATTACTGACTAAAACCCACCCGTATTGTGTTGCCAGGGGCCTCGGTAACCCTGGAATTCTAAACCTTACCTAGCTACTAACTATATACACTTAAACTTAACAAGCACTTGAAGCCATACCATCCATATTATCATGCCACCATATCATCTGCGTGCAATGAGATCGCCAGTTGAACGCAAATAGATCACTTGAACGCAGCTTATCTACACACGCTCTAATATAAAATATTAAATACACTGTAAAAGGAAGGGAGTAAGTTAAATATTGTCCCGTGTAGTGTAATTTATACGATCTCTGTTTACTCTCCCTTCTCATAATGCTATCCGAAAGTTTGCACAGACCTTTTGTAACAAGATACGGGACTATAATAACACAATTAGAATTCATGTATCTGGTAGTTAATTAATATGAATAAATATAATTTAGCGGTGTTTACGTTTGTCTAGTTTTTAGCCGACTTCATAAAAACGAGGAGGTTCTCAATTCCGTTGTATTTTTTTTGTTTGTCACCTCAGAACTCCATCGTTTATAAACCTATCCGGTAAATTCTTTTTTTATTTGGAAGGATATACTTCCATTTACATTTTCATCAAAATCTAGTTCTGATGATGGGATCCATGAAGAATTGAGCGAACTCCTGAAATATTATAGTCATAGATATAGCGATTTTTGTATTTTCATCAACAAATTAATCATTTGCATTCAAAAAGTATCATTTGGTTAAGTAAAACTGATGAAGAAGACCACAGATGACCACCGGAACTCCTCAATGATAAGTATTTCACGGGTGGCTATAAGATATCTCGATTAATATAGTTAAGCGACTATAACAAAACAAATTTAAATAAATGGTTCTGATCAAAATGGTACCATCAAACTGCTCTGATGATGAAGCCGGAAGGTACACCGGAACTCCGTAATAAAATAATATATCCTAGCCGTGTTTGTGCTTATTGGAATTGTCATGAGATGCAAAAAAACGAGAATACAGCACCAAAGACACCGACCGACACGAATTAAAGTTATTTTTCACTTTTTAATGCATTTGTTTGGAAGTCGGTTGTTTTTTTTTATTAGAAATATAGATATTTGTATAAGAATTTTGTTCGGAAATATATAGATGTTTTTATGTTTACTGATTGAGAAAATCATAGCAGTATCCACAAAGTTGAAGATAAAATTGAATACTAAAAGACGAATCAACTATCGTTTGATTCCGAAGTCCAGAAGAGGTTTTTTTTTCCTTTTTGATATTATAGTGATAATAATTATTCTTACTAAAGATAAAATGAAATGAAATTATTTTTATTTCTGTAAGTAGGTTTGTACAAACACTTTTAAACGTCAATCATAATTAAAAATAAAACTGAGCTCTGCGTTTCCTATTATATTTCATATAGACTAATCTAAGAAGAAAGGTTGAAACAAACTCAGAGGTCACAGTCTCTTTTAAAGTCCAGACATAATCTTGGTCAGATCATGTGAAGACCATGTAGATTGGTGTCTGAAATGGCATTTGTCAGTAATCGTGCAGCTCAACTCAGAACTTAAGGAGCTCAACGATTCGACGAACAATATCAAGGAAAAGATATTTGGGTAGGCCGCATAAATTACTCAAACTGCCCGACCAAGATTAAAAATAACTGAGAGAAAAATAAAAACAATGACCCACATAGTCTTCAAAAAATATAATACTTTACAAAGTAAAAATTCATATCGTTGTGTATATAAAAATTAATGAATGTCAATGAGTATATAAGAATTAAAAAATAAATAATCTTGGTCAGATCATTTGAGGACCATGTAAATTGGTGTCTGTAATAGTCTTTTGAGAAAAGAACCATACAGATTTGAGTGGACCTATCCAGTCAGTGCATGCATTTGTCAGTAACCAAAAGAATTGAGCCCTGCGGAACTCCCATAGTGACAATAGAACCCGGGGATCGCTTGCCATTAACGTCCACTCTTTGGATCCTATTAGCCATATAAGAAGATTCAAGGCAGTTGAAGTAAGAAACTTTCAATTGAAAAAATTGTGTGATACAATTTCCTGGCCCATGTATAATGAGAAACACAATCGAAATCCTTAGATAAGTCACGAAAAACACCTAGGAATGTCTTCTGCCAGGCCTCGAAAATATGTACAAGAAGTTCAACACCAGCGTCAGTAGTCGAGCGATCCTTTGTGAAACCGAATTGTTTATTGTTTACTTATAAATGGCAATCATAATCATAGGATATGACCCGGTGGTTAGAAGATTCCAGAAGGTGGTCCAAGTGGAATGCGGAAAATGAAGAGCCTTGTGTTAAGGCGGAACATTTAAGAGGTCTGTGTCAATTTGATATCAAGTTGATTGTTTGATTGATATATTATAATAGTGTTATGACAAGGTGTTGACCTTGCTCTATCAATTCATAATTTGTTTTGAAGTGATATGGCTATTAATCATTAGCTTGGTCTCTTACAATTTTTAATATTCGGTATTTACCTCTTTTTCTTGCAATGTTAAATTTGCGTAGCAACAAAATAACTTTTTCATTCATCACAAATCCTAAATGAATTTATTAAATAAAATGGCTAGTAGCCTTTCCAAATTTAATAAAAATGTAAACAAATCTTGGCTTAGGTTTGGCCTTCAATCTTTGTCTTAAGTTAAGAGTAAAAGGTATGATCGACATTGAGCTACACGATTACTGTCAAATGCTTGCACTGACTGGACTTGTCCACTCAAATCTCTATAGTTCTTTCCTCAAAATACCATTTCAGACACTAACCTACTTAGTCTTCACATGATCTGACCAAGATTATGTCTGGACTTTAAAAGAGACTTTTTTTTAGGGTGGGAAATCATCAAATAACTTCTTCCACTCTGGGCGGAGCGGAAGGGTGTGTCAGACTCTTACTGACTAAAACCCATCCGTATTCCTTCCGCTGCCTGTGTTGCCAGGGGCTGAGTTTAAAAAAAAATGAAAAAATAGTGAAACAAAAGTGAATCGGAATCACTTTTACACGTCATTTAAAAAAAAAAGCTAGATGGAGTCGACATTTCCTATTTGATCGTAGTTAGAGAAATTTACAATACCATTTCATTTCAACATTCCGATAAAATATCAGACTAAATTCGAATATTTTTACAGCTGTTCCTGTAACGGAAGTTTGTGTTGATTCTATCATAAACAGTTTTCTTTACAACTTGTTGGAAATTAATTAAAATTAAAAACGTTTGTAGGGTACCGCAGAGGCGGCACCGCACAATTTGAAAGTTGTTTCTTCTTGAGCCTCTTGTTTTGTCTTTACAATTATTTGCAACAATTTATCAACTTGTATTTACTAGCTCAATTTCGTAAAATATTTCACAGTCAACTAAAACAAATATATTTCCTTAATTAATAATAATATCAAAATGATGTCCTAATTTAATTAAAACAATTCACAATATATTTAAAATAAGGCGTCGAAAAATTCATCCACATCGCTGTTGACTGGTAATATACCCAAGAGACTGGCGGCATTGCCACATTGTTTGTCAATGCTTAACCTCTGGCCAAGGTAAAAGCCAACCCTTGGGTCACGGGAAGTGTCAACCAGCCGTTTGGACATTACCTTAAAAACGCCATGAGCACTCAGACCCTACGGGTCGTGGGTTTCAACCCCAAACGGCTCGAAAATATAATGACCAACAAGTTTATTATACTTATGCCGCTTGAGGTTCTCTGTAGCCGCAGCAACAGCGCCAGCACAGAACGCCGAGCCAGGAAGATGGGAGGGCGCAAGAGTATTGACACACGTTGCACCCACACTAAAGGCCTACCCACCTTCCATGAAAATAAAGACATGTCGTCCGGTCTCTTGCCATCGTCGTCGCGTGCCAGGCCATTGTATTCTAATACAGCTGGAACGCCGACGGTGACAAGAGCTCGTCGGATGATGTCGTTAATTTTCGCGTGTCGCGATAAGCGACCCGCACTTCGGCTGCAAGACAGGCCGTGGTTTCCGAGACTGTTGACAATTTTACCACAGTGACAGCGATGAGGAGAAGAAAATGGAGCTCCAAGACTTAGGGAAGCAGCGAGGCGGAAAGTAGTGTCGTCGAACAGAGTGCCTACGAGTATGTTCGACCACGGTAGTGCATGAAGCATGTATTAACCAGAATTTATTTATTTATTTTACTTCGATGGTATTTAGTTTATCATTTGTGACCTCGAATTACAGCTATATATGTAAGCGGGCACGCCCTTTATGCCTGGAGGCATTTATTTGGGTATTAAGTGCTGTTTACGTTTTTATTTTTGCTTGAGTACAGTATCGATGTTTTTTTTTGTTGGTGTAGCGGTGGCCTGTTCTAGCTGACAAATAATTTAATTTAATGTTTTGTATTGCGCGTAGTGTAAATTATTTTATATATCTGTATAGAATCAAGTTTTTCTAACTGAACAGAAAGTGCAGTGTGCAGCAAAGTGCTGCTGGGGAGTTTGTTGCACCATTTCTTCTTCCCAGCTAAAGCACTAGGAAGTGGTGAAGGGCGATCGTTTTGAGGGTCTGTCTTATGTAATTTTGATGTTCCAAGTGCTTATTCTCAGCCTAGTTTGAATAAATGACTTTTAATTTTGATTTAGAAACATATTTTTAATTGATTTGATAAATAAATAAAATTTTACTCATTGTCATTTAAATCCATAATAATAAATTAAAATCGGAAATGCCATACCCCACTTGTCTTATTGACAACAAAAATATGGAAATAGCAATCAAATCTAAAGTTAACAATCGAGCATCACACGACAAATGAACAAAAAGACGTTTCTACACGTCCTGTACATTGTACAACACTTCATGCAATGTCCCGTCAAAATCATAACCATTTCTTTTGCCTGTCCCAAAACGGTAAAAAGAAAGATACGGCGTCAGACATAGGCTGGCGCAGTGACGTCGATATATCAAGAGGGAGACATTCGACGCGTCGATTGACACTCGCTGGAAAATCTCTTCGGTAACAAAGGAAATAGTGACTACACAACGGTATCTATTTTGACTTTGTAATGGTCCAACAGTTATAAGAGTGTTTATGAAATATTGTAGTTTAGGAATTCGTGTAACTTCCTAGAAAGTTGTTTTGTTTAGGTACCTACTATAATACAATTTTTTTTCGTGTCGACAATAGGTGCAGCTTATTTCAAATGACAGAAGCTTCAAGTCATGAGTCAGTAGATTACTTCTACGCAAGCAAGCGATGGTGGTCAAATGCGAGCATAATAACAAAAAAAAATAGGCAGATATAGTACAGATAGAGAAGGGTTGAAGTCACCGGTGCGAAAGGACAGGTATTGTGGGCACCAATCCGCTTGAACAGTGCTGTGACTGCGAATATTTTAACATTTCAGGTGATGTGTTCCAGTAATTGATAAAATGCGCAGTGTAGCAAAAGATTTACCTTAGAGTTAGCTGCAAAATGTACCTATTAATTCCTGTTTTGTAAAATGATTTTCTAAAAACAAAAGCCCGGAAGAAGGAAAACACAAAAGGCTTTATGTAGTATTTGAAGTAAATTTAATAAAACATAATATAACTTTTCTCTTCACAAAGTTCAAATAACAACATCTCAGAACAAAAAGTATCACTGGCTTTCAAATCCCTGTACAGTAATAACATGAAATAACGAAAGAGTTCACAAAGGCTGTGGCGGATCAGTACGATGACTAGAGTTTTAAGCTACAAAGTACAATCCTCGTTAGGAGTCACCTGGGACTGTCCCGTCTAACAGTGGACACAGAGGGACACAGTAATTCCGAATCATCGGTCCGACCACAATGAGATCGACGCTTTTAGCGAAATTAAAACGTGCGACAGACTGTGTACATGTTTTATTGATATTAATGGATGCACTCTAGCAGTGCAGCATTGCTGGAAAACATACATTTCTGTGGTCGAGTCTTTGGAAACGATTTATTGGTACGCGAAAATTATTTCGGTTACGAAACGCGGAAATTTTTATGCGGTATGGAAATTAAGGCTTATTTGATTTATTTTTATTTCTTTGAGTATCTGCTAATGAAACCAATATACATTGGTTTATTTTATACTATCTCTTATTGGTCATTTTGTCAGTGCTTTGAGATACACTTAACCCTTTGATTACCGTTACCGGTTTTCAATATCTCCGTAATGACGTCACGAGACAGCAATTAAAATAACGTAATGAACGTTATTTTATCGTTTTTTATTGCATTTTCTCCTCATTTCTGAACTATAATTAAACGTTGTGTATGCGGAATCATTAAAATTGAAACATAATATAATGCGCGATCGGTTGATGAAACGCATGGATGTTCATTTGAGTTTTAAACTGATTAACGTTAAAATTCGATTCGAACGTTGGGCCCTTCGCGCCCAATTACCGATTTTCGATTAGCAAATAGTAAATAAGAGTACTTATAATTAAAATTATGAATCGATACACTTATTGTAACCTATTGGTGGGGCTTGTGGCTAAGTAATAACTGCCGCACGGGTCGATTGATCAGGTTAAGCTACGCTTGCCGCGGTTGGTCCGTGGATGGGTGACCATCTTTACATACCACGACCCCTCCGTGCCTCGAAAAGCACGTTAAGCCGTTGGTCCCGGCTGTCATTTGTAGAAGCTCGAAAGTCTGACAACCAGTCTTACCAAGGGGTATCGTGTTACCCAGTAACTGGGTTGTGGAGGTCAGATAGGCAGTCGCTCCATGTAAAATACTGGTATTCAGCTGTATCCAGTGGGACTGGACGACCCCAACATAGTTGGAAAAAGGCTGGGCAGATGATGATGATGACACTTATTGTAACCTATGTGTTAGTACACAACAGTATGTGTAGTAAGAGATACATGAAGCGGTTCGGTTTTAGTTGCATTTGACGTGACATTTGTTCGAAGTCAACTCAAGTAAATTGGTTGCTAGGATTTTGTCGAGCTTGACTGAGCACACGTTTGCTTCCCTGTATCTGTATGTACTTTATAGATACTGTACTGTAAATGTCGTCTCGTTTATTAGTCTAAGGAGCTTTACAAATACAGTCTTATTTATGATTTTTTTTTGTTACAGGTATTTCACAATCTTGGTCTTCATACAAGAAGTGATTTGCTGCGGAAATTTGAACTTAATATGGTAAGTGTTACATCCGTTTTTTGAGGGTTCCGCAGTCCACAAGGAAACTTTATAGTTTCGCCATGTCCGTCTGCCTGTCAGTTTGTCTGTCCGCCACTTAGCTCAGAAACTCTTAGTACAAGAAAGCTATAATTTGGCATGGGTATTCATATTAATCACGCCGACAAAGTGGAAATTTTTTTGTAGGGTACACGAAAAGTAGGGATGATATTTTTTTTGTTCGTCTATCCCATTGTGTGAAATAACGTTGGATAGGCCGTTCAAAAATCTTGCGGGTCTGTAAAAAACATTTTTCGATTCAGGGATCCGTTTATAATATTACATGAACGGATCCCTGAATCGAAAAATGGTTTAAAGTCCCCCCTGCTAAATGGTTGTTTTTGCATATCGTCCCTTAGCTTACAACACCGCTTAACTCGAAAATTGGCGGTTTTTACATTTGAATGCCTTTAGATGGAGCTGCTCACTGCGCGTCTAACCATTGGTCACATGATATAGATTTTAGCCAATCAGAAGCCGTAATTCGAACAGTAGTGACAGCGCTGCAAGTCGGTTGGCCTTTCAACACCGCACAAGTTTTTTGTATCCTGTAGGTAAAGTTGGTAAAAATGACTTATGCGGTATTGTTAGCTAAGGGACGATATGTGAAAAAAATCATGGGAGTACTATAAATAACGAAGTTAAAAGGAAACCTATCACAGCTAAGTAGGCTTTACAAGTTAACGAGTAATAGTTGACCAACTTAAATTTGCAGTTGGAGAATTAACCGTGACGTGTATCCATGTATGGGAGAACATGTTTTTCAACTACAATGTTAATCTTGATTTTGGGATAAATTCATCCCAACAACGGAACTCTTCATTGTGCATGGTCCGACACGCACTTGGCCAGTTTTGTTTTTGTTTTAGCAATAAACCCAGGCAATTACGTCTATAATTGTCACGGTGAAATGTGAATCGGCATTGATTGTAAATCATGATAATTTCCGTTAATAGCAAACGCCTGCGGTACCAGCGTACCACCCACGTAAATCAGACTGAACAAAATTTAAATCATAAAACCCTGGGCCATTGTGTAAACAGCTTTTACGTATGTTACATTCTGTCGTGCTGAAATGACATACGGTGAGCGGTGGTGTTATTTATTACGTATTATTTGTTACTTGGTATAATTTTGCTGTTATTTTTTTAAGTTTCATAACATGTTATTATTAAAAAATTTGGTTCCCCAAATTATTAAAAAAAAAAACTGGTAGTGGGCAGAATATGCATATCTCGACAAATATCAATATACCTACATTAACCTTTTGACAGCCACAGTCATGTATAGATGACAGAGCAAAACGTCGCGAAGGAGGAGGCGGGACGGTTGAGGGAAAGGCATGTTTCGAGCCCTCTCGCCCCTAGCCGCCGCAGGAGACACCCTGGGCGTCGGGAATCCCGGGCGGATTTCCGGCCACCGTAGGCGCGGGCTTGCGGACGGTGAGCAATGGGTAGCTCACCGTCCGGTAAGGACCAGGCCCGGGTCGACGGCGCGTTGTATTCCACGCGCGCCTCAAAGAGATGTTGTCAGCACAAATGTAGGGGTCCACTAGGGGCGATGCCTGCCGGGGTCGCGGGAAGGTACTTATGGGTCACCGAGGCCCCCGCAACACAGGCAACAGGAAGGAATACGGGTGGGTTTTAGTCAGTAAGAGTCTGACACACCCTGCCGCTCCGCCCAGAGCGGGAGAAGTTATTTGATGATTTCCCATCCACAAAAAAAAAAAATAAACGTACCCAGCACGCCACGATCACGACTACATGACAAATTTTAAGGAATAATTCGTAGCTTGGCGCAGAGGGCACGTCTTTGCTTTTTTGAGGCGTTCAAAGGGTTGATAAAGCTTAGAAATGTCACTGTAAGATTGTGAGCACCGTTAGTTTATAATCTGCATATCTAGCGAGATTATAAATATACAATATACTTAACGCGTTCATTTTCGGTAAGTAGTTTTTAATCTATCATTGTCGTAGGGTTCATAATATGTCCGATTTTATGACCCGTCCCTGATTGGTAGGTCTTGACGGTAGCCGAATTGGTCGCTACTAAGCCAGGGCACCCCGAACAAATCGGTTAGGTTAGGTTTTCTAACCTAACCTAACTGTGACTGAGCGCGCGCGAGCCGAGCGAGCGCTTCTTCCAAGCTGGTCGCAGTTACTTGGCTATTTAGTATTAACGCAAGGTGCGTTCGTCGCATGCAAGTTTGAGACCAGTTCACAGTTTGTCGGCTTGCCATGGATAGATTATAAACTATCGGAAAATAACACACACACATAAACATAACATCACGCCTTGTTTCCCCGAAGGGTTGGGCAGAGGTGTACCTGAAGTAGTACACCCACAATTCGCCAGTTATGTTTTTAAGTCCCCTATTGCCATCAACCGGGCACAAATCCAGACTCCGGGCTGCTACTGAGAAATTCCAGATAGAAAAACCCAATATCACTTTGCCCGACCCGGGAATCGAACCCAGGACCTCATGCTCAGCAGTAGCGCTTGCGACTACTAAACCAACGAGGCAGTCTATCTATCGGAAAATGATGCGTTAAATTGTAAAGGGTTTGTTGCAGTTCACGATAGTTCTTAATCTCGCTATATAGATTATAAACTAACGATTTTTATAATCATACGGTGACATAAATAAGGTACTTCGATAGATTAATTCCAATCCAAAACTAATTAAAAAATACTGGGATAGGCAGTTGAAGATTTATGAGCAAAAAAGCAAATACTTACAAAATGTGCAAGAAGTATAAATGACTAGATGCGCCCCGCGGTTTCACCCGCATAAGTTTTGACCCCGTGGGTATATCGGGATAAAAGTATCCTATGTGTTATTCCTGGTTATAAACACTCTGTGTGCCAAATTTCATCCAAATCCGTTGAGTACTTTTTGCGTGAAAGAGTAACAAACATCCATCTATTCATTCTTACAAACTTTTGCATTTATAATATTAGTACCGTAAAGCGGGGTGAATAGGGATGCACGGGTGAATTGGGACGAAACTTTAAAATGGATTTTAACGTTGAAATCATACAGTTTGCTGCCAACAAGGAAAGTTAGTCATTAATTTATTATACAGTAAACACATAGAGTTCTTTTTGGCCACAAACTATATTATTTCAACCTTAAAATCCATTTTAAAATTTCGTCCCAATTCACCCCTGCATCCCTATTCACCCCGTTTTACGGTACTGATAGCAGAAAAGTGTTATTACTATAACCTACTTAATATTAATTTATCTGGCGTCATATGTATCTGCCTAGTCCTCCAACCTACGCTAGAGTTACGGCAATGCGTCAGTAACACAATAAACCCCTTTGACTTATGGCAGTCGCCCCATTGGCATAATTTTGTTCTTCGCAGTCGTATCTATACAGCCTCTCAGTGGGGTACGACCTAAATCTTGTATTTATTCGACCTTGAGATGCTGAAGACATTTACTTGATGACGTAGGCACTCTTTAAAATTGGAATTACTTTCGCTACATATATTTAATTTCTCAAAATAGTAATTAACAGCAACTTTATCTTTTATTTATTAAAATGTTATTACAATAAAACTACAAACAACTTTCGCTGTTGCCTTTTATAAAAGGCCACAAAAAAAATGTTTCTTTATCTTTTTTTACTAAAGAAAATAAAGTATTGTGGTTGCTTATGTCTGATAGCACCTGAACTTATTAGGTAGTTGAACGCCCGCTGCACCGCGCAACGGCTGGGCCCACCCGACCATGGCAAGTCACGCTCTGCCACCGTTCTAGTTTTAATCTGTGATAATACCTACAATTATTCTCACTATACACTCGAAAATGACTCTATTCTCTGAAGTTTTGTTTTGTAGAAAAATTAAGCACAGTTATTTTGTGTTCAAGAAATATGCCGTTAACATTTTTTATCTGTCTGCTCAAAATATATATATATATATCTTTCCTACCATTACCGCGCCCCAGGTCTACTCTTTGACATGCAATGGTCTCTGTAGTCCCATGAAACATGAGGCTCCAGGGACTAGTGTGAATCCTTGGGTTCATTCCAGTAATCGAGTCTGGTTTAACCACTCTGGGGTCGGTGCATTTCATTTATTCATTCATTCTGCTTGAAATGTATATAAAACGATATATGATTTATACTATGTACATACGATTTATGATGAACGATATATCGATATACGATATATGATGAGCAAACTTTTACATCTTCAGCTTACATAGCCGAACTTTTCTACCGTACTAAAGTTCAGTTATGTAAGCTAAAGATGTAAAAAAATTGCTTTTGCCAAAACATTTCAACAAGCATCAGGTTTTCCCGCAAATGGAAAAATGATTATAAAAAAAAAATAACAGAAAAGTATATATATATAAGTAAAGTATAGAATTACTAATTTAATATTACAGCTTAGTTGCATCGTGATTTAATTTAAATTTTACTTATTTAAGTTCCTCTAAAAAAAAAAATTAAAACATATTTAATCAAGCATTTTTCTTCAGTAGCATGAATAACTGTCGGTACATTAGGGTTTCCAAGATACACAAATAAAGCTAGGTGTTCAGACAGAAACAGCAGAACAAAAGGGGAGTCTGAAAGTATTTTGAGCACGTACATCGTTCGCCCGAAGCTGTGGCCAACGGTGACTTTTAATTAATTTTGGAAAACATCTATCTCTAATTACGACCCAAACTGCATTCAACACAGTTCCGCCTTTTTACTTTTTTACGCAAAAGTTTTTGCGTTCATCACTTTTACTTTTGAAAAATAAAAGATACTCAACGGTTTAATATATTTTTTCGTAATTGCTCCACTTTTTAAGAAAGATATAAAACATTAAAAAAATGTTTTTTGTAGTGGCGCATCTTTTTGCTAAATAATCATTTGTTACAAGAAGGTAAATAAAAACTACCTAATATGTAGTTGACCATTCTTATCAATAAAAAATCTAAAACAGAAAATAATATTTTCCGCGTGAAAAAATCCGTATGGTTTTCCCAGGAGCTTTTCATTAACCATTCATTCAAGCGTGTTTACTCGCTAACCACCAACGAGAAAATAATGAAGCCATCACATAAGTATTTATCGGGGTTTCGCCCCCAATTTCAACATGCAAAACTTTCCACCGTATTAATTAGTAAACAGGATTGAATTACTACAACACTCTTCATTAACTTAATGAAATTAGATATCTTTTATCAAATAAGACTGCAAAATGGGAAAATTTGGAAAATAGGTGTCTTATTCCGGCTTGGTATCTCTCACAAATGAGCCAGACAAATTCGTATCTAATTTATTTTTTAGCAGAATTAAAATTCAAATGGAATTAGGTTCTTGTATTGAGGGCTTCGTTCTAAATTATGGTATGGACGTCTAGACTCCTTATCTTGGTTTTGTACCTAGATAAAGGTGAATTTATGTTCTAGACATTTTGAAAAGGTACTTTAATTTCAAGAACCTTGTCTGGAATAAGTATATTCAATACTTTATTCCAGACAAGGTTCTTGAAATTAAACTACTTTTTCACATGAGTTATGTTGGAAGGAAGTAGTTGATAATATTTCCATATCTCAAAAGCAATTCATCGATGTTATTAACAATCCAGTACAAACAAAAGCGATAGAGAGATGATTAATTAAGATTATCCCATTTTATTTTATTATTCCCAACACTAGTTTGTCTACGTACAAATTTATAGTTGGGTAGGGGTGTACCTTGTCGGTTACTATCAAATAAATGAGTCCGCTCGGTTTGATTCATGTGAATGGGGATCGGAAAATCCCGCTAACAAATAAAACGAATCAAACTACCAACTATAAAGGCAGCTACTGAATCAGAGCTAGGGATGGGCTGGTTTGTATACGACTAATTACTTTATCCAACTTTGCCTATTTGAATCACGTTTATTCGGACATAAATTAAGTAAAATATACTCTGCTAGGTACTGAAGTTTTTTTAACTAGGCACGTTGGCAACTAGGTAGGATTAAGAGTTCTTTATTAACTTTTTTACCAAAGATAATAATCGGACCTTTACAGTAGTTCTTTTTTTTGAATTGTCACAAAAGTATCTAGACAAACTAAGTTATGTGAAACTGGCAAATATCAGGCAGAACGTTTAATTTAAGTGTCATCAAACTGCAGAATATTGATATCGGTTTTCAGTTAGCGCGTTCGCGTTTCGTACGGGGCCCGACTCTAGCACGTTTCAAGCTGTTTCAAGCAAGGGTTACCGGGATCAAGTTGTCTGGTTTTACATCAATAAAACATTTTCCATTTTGTTTACTTTTTGGCACGTACTTAGTTTAGCTGTGGGCAAAAATAACAATATGTGCCCTGACACAGCCAGAAGGCGTCGCGGCTGACCCCGTAGAAGATGGCCGGGGCGAGCTGGAAAAAACAAACGACCAGTGGTCCACATTAGGCCTGGATTGAAAGAGCTGGAAGTCATTGGAGAGGCCTTTGCCCAGCAGTGGGATAATGCAGGCTAACAGTAACTTAGTTTCCTAATTTTAAAGCATTCTCTATCAAACTTTGATTGGTTTGGTTTTAAACTTATGCGTGAACTATTTTAGCATGGAATAGTGATTGTCATGATGTCAAACAAATTGATATGTGATTGAAATGTTCGTACACTCATTTAGGCTGAATATTTTCTTCATTAAGTTGTCTATCCATTTGTTATTATAATAAAAGAACCATTAACTAGACTTTTAGAAATCAGTACCAATTTGCAAAAAAGCAAAAAGAGTAAAGACTCTTACAAACAAGCGCGACACGCGACGCGACACAAAGGCACCGCTTGTAGTGCTACACGCGGTGCCTTTCTGTCGCGTCACGTGTCGCGCCTGTTTGAAGGAGCCTTTAAGCTTCGCAATAAAATTTCGTGATACAGTAACAACAGAAATACAATACATTTTATTTCGAAGTTCATTTAATTTCGAACGAAATACTTCATACGATTTGCAATTTCCGCCCCTTAGCTGCGGAAATGGCGTCCTAAAAAGTGGAAAGCCATTGACAAAGCCGGTTGGCAATTAAGAGCACTATTCATTCAACCGGTGCGCGCCCATAAGTTTGAACCTAACCCTTTATCGCAGCTTCGTTTGCCGGTATTTTGCACACGCTCGCCACATAACTCTGCTCAAAATACCGGACAACATATTGAACCTAATCTGAGTGCAGGGAAACGTTTTAAATACGCTTTTCTTTTGAGTTTGTATGAAAAAACAGTAACTGTAACAACGTCTTTGTTAACTGAAAACGTCGATGTTTCGTCGAGAATACCTACAGATGTACAAAATACTGACCCCTTTTTATGTCCAACACGACTTCAAAATACCGTTTTTGTATGAGCATAATCGACAACCCTACGTCTAACGACTGTTCCCTAAAACAGTTGGCACGAATGTCTGTAACTCGCACATCAAATTAGTAAATGTGTGTTAGCTTTAATTTTTGGGGCCAAATGTAATAAAAACTTATCGGACGCCCTCCGTAATAAATGCAAATGAATTAATTATTATTATTGTGTGTATTCCGTACTTTGGCCGTAACACACAAAGGAATATTGGGACTATATATTATTTGCTGTGTGGTGGGCCTGCATCCCTTTCCCGGATATTGAAAAAGGTGACTTAGAAGCAGACAGCGTTAGCAGTTTATTGCAAAAGAAGTTTCTTTAGCCACTCATAAGCTGGGACAACGATAGGATATTAAAAAGAACTGAACTTTAACATCTTATAGCCATTAAATTAAATAAGAAGTCGTTACATTACGTAAATAAAGTTGATCATTCGCATGATTGGATCGTTTAAGCTGGGCTATTTGACTACGCCTCGTGGGACCAGTAGGTTTCACTCAATTACGGGACCCAAAGACAATCTAATTTGTTTCATACTTTCCAATTATAGAATCTGTAATATTCTTCTTCAATGCGTCTTAAAATACCAAAGAGACTCGCGTATAAATTAAAAACGTAGGTTGTTGAATGAAAATGGCTCTTTAGGCTCTTAATTTAGCTATAATATTCAAAGAAAAATATATTGACAAGAATTGTAAATAACTTTAGCTGCCGCTCTTAAAGCTTGACTGTTCTGTATTCACATCAACACAGAATACCATGTCCAAAATATTCATGCAATGTAGCTAAACGTTAGAGCGGAGAGCACGCTCGTTCCAAACTTTGGACCAGAAATAGTTTGGGGCAATTCGTGTTCCCGACACAGGGTTATTGCGTATTGCACATCGCGACACCTGTATCTGACACCACAGAGGACGAGCCCGATATCACAATATTACATTTATTGTAAACATGCACAGTGCACACACACAGTCACACACACATCTTTGACAACTTCTGTGGAATTTTGAGGCGAGTGAAAAGCAAACCTGTGTGTGTGCACAGGACAGGAAAATTAATCATTCCTCTATAGATTGCAGACACGTACAAACCTCGAGGTATCGGCAATGTATTGTGGTCTTTGATACACTGTTCTCGCTATAAATCAAACCTTACTCGAGTTTCTAATACAAATTATTGAACGTGAATAAAGTTGAGAAAACGGATAATATAGTAAAGTAAATTATAGAGATAGTCTATCTTGGCTTTCAGTAGATAATTCAGGATACTATAACAAAGATAAACAGTGGACATTCAATTAAAGGGGTATTGTCGCAAGCGGATAGCTGGTCCAGCAATAACTACGCTGACTGGCTAATAATACCAGTTATTAAGGCCGCCGACTTTATCGCTCCAGGACACACGGAATTCTAAATAGAAGTGGAATGGCCAGCAGTATTATATTGTACTGTAATAGTCGACTAAGGGCATTACGATAAGACCCTATAAAGGATGTAAGTTTTTATGAGATTCGCATTTACGTAATTCCCTAGTTTAATGAAAGTTTCTTGTTTCTTGAATTTGAATTTTAAGAAGATCTGATATGTTAATATTGTTTTAATGCTTACAAAAAAATCAAGAAAAGCAAAAAATATTATCTTGTTCCATGCTTGAGTATGAGCCATTCTTATGCATAATTTTAAAAGAGCGATACTTTATCGTCTTATGAATCTTTTAGTGCCATCATCATAATATCTTTTTTAAATGTAAAGCTATCTTAGTTTAGTAGTAAGTTAACGAGCGGGCGCTTGATATTGTCTCAGAGTAGGTCTTTTGCTTCGTCGACAATAATAATTGGATTTTGATTCAATATCCAGTGTCGTTTTAAACTTAAAACGCTTCAAGAATTCTGAACAAATACCTCCAAGATTATCTATAGAATTCGTGGACAAGTTATTAATTAAGTAGCTACATCAAGGTTACAGTTAAGTCAAAGATACAGTATTTTCGAGTAAAATAGGTGAGCCTTTTGATTAATTTAATTAAAGTTCAGATGAGCTCAAGAGTCAGAGAGCACAATACCTCAAATTGCTTAGCATGATCCTTCGTTATATCGAAAATAGCGCAGCATTAATTTTGAAATAAATATATGGTAAAGTTGAGAATTATGGTTAAGTAGATACTATGTTTAACGAAAACACGATTCCATAAAATTTTCTCGACAGAAAAAATACAAAGGAACAATAAACCTCTAGTATTAAAAACATACTTTAAATTAGATCATGAAACTTTGCATAATATCTGAACTAAATATAGAGGAGACGCAATGGTTTTTTTTTAATTACCATTATTTTTACCGTAAAAACAAAATTACCTGAACTATCGGCGCCTTGGAAATTTCTCCCTGCCGCGTTGTCTCGCTTGCTCGTGTGACCGCAAGCAGTAGTGTGCGAGCCAGATAAAGAGAGAGATAAACTGTCGATTTAAAATCTTTGCATTTTTTTTCTCATCACTCATCAGAGATAATTTTTAATAGAAATCCCTCAACTTATAACCTTACAGTACTTGTATCTAATTAAAAGTCGTTACTGTTTTTTTTTCACTTTAAATAAAAAATTCTGCGACAAGATACTGCTCGGAGAAGAATGTCTTCCGGAGGAGTTACGTACTTTTATTTTTCTAGCATCTTTCTAAGCTTTATAACATCATGTGGTGTCTCCCTTGACTTGTATACCTTGAGCATTTTAATTGGATATTCTCGCCAGAGATTTCCGTTTATAAAAACATACTCTACTATAATATCCTCAGTTGGCTGTAAAAGGCATGTTATTACCATGAAAGATGGGGGACATTTTCTCTAACGACTTAAAGAATAACGTTCAAACGTGTTGCCTACTTCTTTCTTGTTTAATTTACCTTTGCTTTGTTCCATTCTATGGTATTTTTATTGCATACCGTCTCGAAGGCTTACTTTCCCGTAATCTGGATAAGTTTAAAAGAAGCATTTGCTTTAATCACATTATTGTTCAAACAGTCCAACTCTGGTCCTTAGACCCGCAGAATATTATTTGTGGACCCTGAAAAGGTCGTCTTCGACATACGACTTACTTTTCGCCTGCTTTTTAAAGGAAATTACTCATTTTGAACAACTTTTTCGGTAAGAACGAAATGAATTAGTATTTATTATACTAAAATTGCTATTTTCATCAGCAATTTATGTAAAAAGTTTATTCATTTATAGGACAACGTAATTTTATGTTGAGCATAATTTCCATTGAGATAACGATATCGATTTGTCTCGAAGTGTCTTTGGAATTTCTTGCGTAAATTTTATCATTATCTAAAGTACTTTAGATAGTGTTTATTTGCTGTTTTATCTTACTTTAAGGCATAAAGTGTTAACGGGGTTGTTACGTAAGTTGGCCAGGTACACAAAGTCAAGAGTACCAATGAATACGTGTCTTTGAGAAGGGAGTACGTGTGTAGAAAAAAAAGGAACATGCAGTAATGTGTTAAACTTTGTCGCATCGCGTGCAGCGACCGATTGCTAAGCAACCAAATATTAAGTAATCCGTTTCCCACAGTTGACTCTTACAAATTGCGTGGGAAGATAAATAGCTGATACGTTTAATATGTTTCTTTCTTTTCCAATTCAGAGGAACTATAATATAATGTGGCTGATAATTTAAAAGCGACATATTTGGGATAATATGTTTGGGACGTCCAAACAAAAGCGAGCGTGCGTCCTTCAGAAAAAATATGTAAATGAGGAATCCCTTCTGTGTTTTATTTGGTTACGATCGTTAGTTGTTAATAGAAGCGTGTGTGGGCCTGGTCTGGGCCATGCTCGGCTGCGCTGAGCCCCGCTGACTGGGCAAGTGGTTCCGCTTCCGATTCTCTTAATTGGTAAATCTTAGCTGACGCCGCTCTTTGCAATTAAGGCGAGATTCTATGCAGCTTGTGCGGATGAGCGCGATTTAATGCATCGCCTCGCAACTTCACCGAATTAGAGAGCATAGTTAATTAATTGAAAGCCCTTATATGATTGGAAGTTCAGTATTATGTTGTTATGCAAATTTTGCTATTATAGCGGATTGGCTATTCAGGGAAATTGGTATAAATTGGAAGACTACGTTGTTCACTGTTGATTAAGTAACTCAACATTCTTAGCGATAGGATTGTAACCCGGTTAACGGTAGCCCACTAAACAGTGATTGTCCTGAATAACAAACGAGCCAGTCAAAGGAAAACTTTGACCGAGACCTTTACGTTGTCTGTGCTATTGATCGCGTTGGTAATTTTAACGGATCGAGTTCGCAACATTCGCGTCACGTCGCGAGTTGCCGGACTACGTGGTTATTCGCCAACCTATCTCGGATACTCAATACATTATAGTTATCAGGGGCGTGAAATCAATTATCGGCACGTGATACACTTATCAACTATGATACTCAGATTTATGATTCGCGGATCAGATTTCCCTTTTGTTTATCGATATGCGTCCTAATTGTCCTACTTTTCTCTTCTTGAGTTTCTCTTACCCTAATAATATTCTCATACTAGCTGTGCCCGCGACTTCGTTCGTGTGCATGTCGGAAAACAATAATGTGTCGCTTAAAGAAGATGTAGGTACCACTCCTCCATTGAAAAGGAAGAATCTTCCGACCTTGCCTGGTAGGAAGCGCTACCTGGGGTTCTCTACCACAGCTCTTTTGAACGCAGTGTCTGCGTTTTCAGGGTCCATAACGTCAATGCGACGAAGCGTCACTTTGATTTTTAAGAATAAATTAAAATCTAGGCGCCTGTTCGGGGTTCATTATCTGTGCACCTGCCGTACTCAATAAATTTACAACCCGTCTGGCGGAGTGTGCTGAAGCGTTATCATGGTGAAGAAGGAACTAGGATCACGCTTTAAGAACGCTGTGAAAATTTACCAAGAAAATAGACAAAACCACGATGAATTTATAAATATAATATTATTGTGATTTCTATTGTATTTGTGTATCTTTTGTTGGAGATCCCAAATAAATAATTAAATATCTTAAAACTTTTTAATTAAGAAAATGTTTCTCTGTAAACGATGTTACAGAAATCGCTTGCCCCTCGAATGAGCTCCTACATACAGTTGCCCGTGTTTACTGAGATCAACTTCTGGTTATGGCCGCCATTTTGGATTTTGATTTCCTGATTTTTGGCAACGGCACCTTTGAAAACTATGAAGATAAAACCCATAACGAAAATTTTGCACATCATTTTGATTTAGGCCTCTTTTTATTACTTCCCGCAAAAACATAAAAATTACACCCCCGCTTTAGAAATAATACAGTGTTTATATGTCCATCGTTAAAATGATACTCAGCAACTTTTTTCACATCAATCAATTCAACAGTCCACTGCTGGACATAGGCCTCTTCCAGGCTGCGCCACAACACCCTGTCCTCCGCCTTCCGCATCCAGTCTGTCCCAGCCACCTTTTTAAGGTCGTCGGTCCATCTAGCTGGGGGGCGTCCCACACTATGCTTGCCGATACGCGGTCTGCACTCCAGGATGCGTCTTCTCCACCGGCGATCGGTCCTTCGACACACATGGCCAGCCCACTGCCACTTCAGCTTGCTGTCTCTGCAGGCTATGTCGGTAACTCCGGTTCTCTTCCGGATAATTTCATTTCTGATCTTATCCTTCAAAGAAACTCCGAGCATAGGCCGCTCCATTGCGCGCTGAGCGACCTTTAATTTGTGGACCAGCCCGACTGTTAATGTCTACGTTTCGGCACCGTATGTAATAACGGGCAGGACGCACTGGTTGAAGACCTTAGTCTTCAAACACTGCGGGATTGGCGACGAGAAGACTTGACGAAGTTTTCCAAACGCTGCCCAACCCAATCGGATCCTCCTGTCGGCTTCTTTTTCAAGGTTGTGTCTACCGAGCTGGATAACTTGTCCTCGGTAGACGCCAACTTCGAGAAGCGACCCTTCGATGTGGATTGGACTCGGCAAGACGTGCGAATTGTACATGACTTTCGTCTTGTCCAAATTCATGCCGAGGCTAACCCGCCGAGAGGCTCCATTTAGGCTGTGCAGCATCTGGTCTAACTGTTCCAGCGTCTCTGCCATTATGACGATGTCATCAACAAAACGCAGGTGTGAGATGTACTCACCGTTTATATAGATACCCTGTCCAGTCCAGTCCAGCGTCTTAAATACGTCCTCCAACGCATTGCTGAAAAGTTTCGGGGATATCACATCCCCTTGTCTCACCCCATTGAGCAGTTGGATAGGGCTGGTTTTTTCATCCTGGATTTGGACAGTCATCGTTGCAGCGTCATACAAACACCTCAACACTTCGATGTAACGCCAGTCAATTCGAAATCGTTGCAGAGAGGCCAGAACTGTTCATATTTCGACGGAGTCGAAAGCTTTATCGTAGTCCACAAATGCCATACACAGCGGCTGGTTGTACTCTTCGGTCTTCTGTATAATCTGCCGAACAGTATGGATGCGGTCCACGGTACTGAAGCCTTTTCGAAAACCGGCTTGTTCTGGTGGCTGGAACTCGTCAAGTCCCCTGGCGAGACGGTTCGTGACGACCCTCGAGAACAGCTTATAAACGTGGCTCAGAAGTGAGATGGGTCTATAGTTCCTCAGCAAGGTTTTGTCGCCTTTTTTGAAGAACAGAACCACCGCACCTCTGCTCCACGCCTCCGGCGTTGTGCTTTCTTGGATGACGGAGTTAAAGAGACTCGCTAGCTCTTTTAGGACTGGAGCCCCACTCGCTTTAAGGAGCTCTGTCGTTATTCCGTCATCACCAGGTGCCTTGTTGTTCTTTAGGTGCACGAGAGCCGCTCTAATCTCGCACTGGTTTTCACATACCGTACGATAACCTAGTCACAATAGGTAGGTATACTGTCCGTCATAAAGGAGTTCCGCGACAGTAGGGTTTATTCATAGTCCATGATCAGTTGACCTCTGTTAAGTACGAGTACTTAACCTTCATCTTTCGTACGATTACCCATTCACAATAACGTGTACTGCTCGTCCATGAGGAGTTCGATGGGATAAGTACCTATTTATTACTACCTAACCTACCTACCTAATTATTACTTATTTTCAAGGTCCATAATCAGTTGACCATGGATAGTACCTAAACAGTAACTCACATACTATACCTACTTTATTGAGGAGTTCAATTGTCAGATCTTCACAATATTAAATGGGACAATCTTGGGGCAAAACCTGCTTCAAACAAAAAATTATTCTCCGAATATATTGGCTGTGTATATTATGTGTTATTTTTTTCTGGATTTGTCCTTAGAGGTCTCGTCTCGCTCAATTCTCACTCAGTTCTCTTCAATCGAATTTAAATTTGAAGAACAACTGAAGATTCTTTGAGGCTCTTTATAAACGACTTCAAAAACGAAAAAGGTCTCAATTCGTCTATTTAAGGGTTCCGTAGCCAAATGGCACGTAGAAACAGAACACTTATCATTTCGTACTGTCTATCTGTCTATCCGTATGTCATATATATAATATGTGTTATTCCTGGTTATAATATAAGTTTATAACCAGGAATAACACATAGGATACTTTTTATCCCGATATACCCACGGGGTCAAAACTTATGCGGGTGAAACCGCGGGGCGCATCTAGTCATTACCATAATAATAATTATGGTTATCACATATTATATTCGTTAGTATCATTTGGCGTCAATAGATGTCGTTACGCGTCATTAAGTAATGAAAAGTACTTCTTGAACACTAAATATAACTCCGAGTTACACACAATATTTGAGTATAAAAGTTAACCAAATTGGTTTCGTACTTTTTACTGATGCTGCAACAACTTAATCTTTCACATACAAATAGACTAAGAAAAATGGCATCTGTTGGTTATTCTGTTACACCCCAACAATTAAAAAAATCAATATTTTCAATGTACAGAAACGCCTCGTCTACAGATTTATTATATGTATAGATTAAGGAATTCTGAAGGCCGTGGAATATATTAAGTTTGGTAATTTATTAGAATGTAGGCAGGAATTATTGAATTTCAGGTAGGCGTCATTGATACGTTCGGAATGTCATATTACATAAATTATTTAGAAGGGTTCGTTCTTTTTAATTAAAACCGGTTTCATACCGAAGTTTGGAACATGGAAAAATGCGTAAGAATTTAGAATAGCTTTGGCACTACCCTATCTTCGTTGGTGTATCTCATCGTTAACCATGGGAAGTTCTTTCCCGGAATAAACGAGTTAAATCAGCCATAAATTCGGGCCAAAATGGGCCTCGAATAAGTTATCATCGGCAGTTAGGAGGTGGAGTGGCGAATTTTATCTATAGTCAATGGGCTTTTTGTTACATAGAAAACATTTTTGTTATATTGGACTATAATGTCACTTACTTGATGCTTTCAATGGCATGTATATGTTTGAAAACGTTTAGGATTTTGCTCAATCACATACTTAAAGCTTTCATCGTTTTTGCATAGATAGCGCTTTTAGACTTTCACCAACTTACGGCCCTATCAGAATACCTAGTAATATATAGTATTCTGATATGCTGATATGGTATCTGATATGCTGGTATTCTGGTATTATGCATAGTTAGGAGCCTTTTGGCTTCCTACAGGACTTTTACTTGCTGTGATAGTAGCCTTTTGTTTTTTTTTATATATTATTATATATATTTTTGTTAATAAATCTATGAATGTGTTTTTTTTATTTATGATCTGCCTGTGCGAGTCCCAATAAATACTTTTTCTTTCTCTCTTTCTTACTTTTCAACCAATTGTCGGTTTTATTATTGCCATAGAGAACCTACCTATTATTTGAGCTTAGGTCATGTTCAAGTGTCAAGCTCTAATGATTGTACTAAGTACCTTCGTTACAATTAAGATATATTTTACCGGACAAAAATAATGTATCAAATACGTTATAACATTTTATGTTACATATAAATCTACTTACACATAAAACAAAGGGGAAAAGTCTAAAAGTGTACATCATTAGTCACGTCAATGTACTACGGAATCGGGGAAGGCAACTAAATCATCCATGTTGTAATAAATGTACCAGAATGTCTACCATCGGAATATCACAGCGGAGAAAGAAACAAGAAAACATGTGAGACTTATGTCGATAAGAATGCTGAATTGCTGATACATACGTCATTTATATCGTGTATTGACCTGTTTATCTTCTTTTTATTTTCGAGTCAATTGTAAATACAAGTATTATGGTAAATGAGCTGTGCCCAGTAGGTGGCCACGCCAATCGCGGTATCAGTGGCATTTTTAGGTCCTCAGAAGTGCAGGTGTGTGGACACTTTGAACACTCCAACATATGGCACATGGTTTGGTCGGGAGCACCGCATTCATACTAGGTGTCGGTTGGTTGAGGGAAAGGCAAATTTCGCGCCTCTAGCCGCCGCAGGAGACGCCATGGGCGTTAGGAATCCCGGGCGGAAATCCAGCCACCGTAGGCGCGGGCTTGCGGACGTTGAGCAATGGGTAGCTCACCGTCCGGTAAGGGACAGGCCCGGGTCGACGGCGCGATGTGTTCCACACACGCCACAAAGAGATGTAGTCAGCACAAGTGTAGGGGTCATCTAGAGCCGGTGCCTGCCGGGATCGTGGGAAAGTCCGGAAGGGATACCGAGGCCCCTGGCAACACAGGCAACGGTAGGAATACGGGTGGGTTTTAGTCAGTAAGAGTCTGACACACCCTCCCGCTCCGCCCAGAGCGTGAGAAGTTATTTGATAATTACCCACCCAAAAAAAAATTAAAAATAAAACTGGGTGTCGGTAGGATCTATAAAACCACATTTTGCTAGATTGTTTAAGTATTGATGTTCTTGTATGTAGACAGTTTATTGAAGTTTTGAAGTTAATATGAAAGTGTTGTTAAATTCAATACTTAGTCCTTTTAGATAATAAAGAATAAAAAATAATTTACCGTGCGTCTAAGAAAAATAGTATAAGCAATAGGTATCTCGGTACTTATTAAGGTATGTATGTACCGAAACACCTATAAAAATGAAGTTTATGAGCTCTTGGAAGTTGTACGCGAGTGGCCTAGAAGTATATGAATAGTTAATTACATAACATACCATAACATTAAATAACACTTTCTTTATACCTTAAGTCTACCTACAGCATTGATTTGTTCATCACAAAAATAATAAGCTATCAATATACTTTGGGCTCCCGCGTGCAACTTCCGAGGGCTCATAAGGTTTTGCGCCTAATGTACCTGAAATTAGAAGAAAAGAAAAAAAGAAAGTTCTTTAGTTAGTAGTCGTCACTTGTCTAGTGAGCAGTGGTGGCCCAGTAACAACCGCGATTTACGAGTTGTAGGTTCGTAGGTTCGAACC
The DNA here is from genome assembly GCA_905333075.3 of Atethmia centrago. NCBI lineage: Eukaryota > Metazoa > Arthropoda > Insecta > Lepidoptera > Noctuidae > Atethmia > Atethmia centrago. The sequence continues at coordinate 19,369,983 of HG995373.1, read as the reverse complement.
CAGACAGGCACTTTACTTTATGTAAATTATTTCATCACCACAGCTCTCAAAACGGTGAAGGAAAACATCGTGAAGAAACCGGCATGTCCTAGAACCAAAAATTCGAAGACATGTGACATCTACCAACCCGCACTGGGCCCGCGTGGTGGATTACGACCCACTCCCTCACACAGAGAGGAGGCTGTGTCCCAGCAGTGGTGACATTATAGGCTGATTATACTTGTCTTGTTACTAGTTTTCTCGGTCATGGCTCTCATTCGTCAAGTGTGCAGAGGAACTTGGTTGGTCCCAAGTTCCTTTTCGCACGTCATATTCTAAAAGGCTCTACTCTATAATCACCTCTTTAATTACTACTAAATTTAACACATGCTTAACATCGTTTAACCAAAATAGCATAAGACAAACATATTTGAACACAATCAAGTTACATCATAATGCTTTTCAGTTCAGATTAGTATTACAGGAACGGAAGCATATACAGGGCGTCCCACGACTTTGCTACATGGAGGGAAGGTACCATAAATACTGTAGATAAAAAAAGTACTGAAGACTTCATTTATACTTTAAAAACAATACGAACTGCTTTCAAAGAATTTTAAATAATCGCCCAGTTGTTGCAATCACGACATATTCAGAGAAAAGGCTGTTCATGATTCTGATCAAAATTAAAAATTAAATGTTAATATTCATAGTCTTCCATTTATTTTATATGCTATATTATTTAGAAGAAATAAATGTATATGATTGAGCCTTCCGATCCGTGCAGTAAAATTACGGGTTTTTTTTACATTTATCGGGTTTGATTTCCGGTTTAGACAGGACAGGATATTCAAACAGTATTTTTTTCTATCTACAGTAGTTAAGGTACTTTCCCTCCATGTGGCAAAGTTATGGGACGCCCAGTAGTTCTCAAACATCATGTGTGCTGCATATAATTTGTAGACAGACAGCTCATCGGCTCATTAAGATTAAGTAATAAGTACGTGCTGTTATAGTGCTTAAGTCGTACTTGGAAACACTTAGATGTGGTGAAATATTGTTTAATTAATTATAAGTTTAGGAAATGGTGAGAGTGGTGCCGATTCCCTTGTTCACAAACTAAAATAAATTAAAGTTCAGTGCATCTCTTTCTTTCTATTTCATTGACGTAAATTGACGTAATTTTAGTAGTTTTTTATCAAGTCTAAACTTGTATGGAGTAGTGACAAGCGCTGATTAATTTGACAGGACTAAACTAAAATGTATCTTCTGTCCTCTTCTTAATGAAATAATAATAATGGTACCGCCATTATTAGTTCCAAATTATTGACTCGGAAGACCAAACTTTATTGAAATACCAGAGTTTTTTAAGAGAGTTTATTGAAAGTATCTACTATATTTGGGTTGGTCATTTACAGGGACATAGGTACAAGTTTTTATTACCGGCTCTTCTACTTGACTCAACAAGATAAATTTAATAAAGCCAAAAACCTTGAATAAAAAGTCATTGACAAGAGATCGTAAATAACTATTTAATTTATTAATTATATATTAATAATTATAAACTTAGTAGCTTGTTACAAAAGTTTTCTAATTTCTACGATTGTCAAGTATCGATATCGAAACTTTCGATATCACCGTGGAACATCACCGTAACGTATTAATTATAGTGTTCATTGATCTATAAACTATACATTCATTTATTCATTCATTCATTCATTCAAGCAATAAAATACACTAATGAAGCAATTCGTTATGTAATAAGGTGCAATAGATTTATAAATTAAGACAAAAGTCGAGTGAATGTGCGTGCGCAACGAACATAAACAATTAAGTTTGGCCAGCTATGTTACATGTGCGTGAAAAAATATAAAATTATTTAAATTGTTATCGTTTTAGGTCAATAGGGTTATTACATATTGACCGAAAGTCAGAAGCCCAATTTTTGACAACCAGTCTTACCAAGGGGTATTGTGTACCCAGTAACTGAGTTGTGGAGGTCAGATATGCAGTCGCTCCATGTAAAATACTGGTATTCAGCTGCATTTGGTTAGACTGGACGCCGACCCCAACACAGTTCGGAAAAGGCTAGGCAGATTGATAGGTATGCATGGTAGGTTGATTGTATATATACTTGAATTGTACGTAAGCCAAAATATGAAAGGTGAACGTGTAATTGCTAAAATAAATAGTAAATCAATCATCAAAGCGTACGTTTTGAATGAAACTTGGAGTTTTTTTATTAGCAGAAGACAAGAACAGCCACCTCTTGACGTTTTACGGAATACCTCTGAACCTTGAGCAACTGCAGGTGTTTGGTACGATGTCTTAAGGGGACTACAGGACCTAAACGCAAATTTTGTAAGTTTTAGAATGCCTAAAAGTATAAGATCCGCTGCAGTAAACAAAATCAGAAAAATATATGATATTCTTCAGAATATATTCTAGGTAGATAGTGTGTTGAAAACAACACAACTAATTTGATACGATAGAATAATATCACGAAGATACCTCTAAAAATGTCTTTTAACGATTAAAAATCATACTAATAATTAATATACATGCAATCATTCTGATTTTTTGTCAGATTATTCTACAAGCAACATATTAGCATAATAGTGGTTTTATTTTTTTTATACAATCTATAGCTTTTTTTTAAATCGATAATTGCTTCATATTTTGCAATAAATTACCAGCGTTCTGTCATCGCGCTTCTCTTTCTTTTCTATGCAGTCCGACAGTGACCGCGCTTTAGGTGTTGTCGGCCTCTTAAACCTTGTTCTTCCGTACCATTCATACTGTAGATATGGATTACAGAACAGAGTCTACAGATGTTATATATCAAAATCCAAGCAAAAAGTTTTGTAAATAAAAATAAACTTTCAATTCAATTCAATTAATCTTTATTGGAATCCATGATGGTAAATAATAATAAATAAAAACATCTATGGACCCTGTCGGGCACAGCAATATTTTAAATAAGTATAGGAGAGAGGAAGAGCGCTTTAATGATTGTCCTTATTACAAAATATTTAAATTATTTCCTATCTGTTTTTTATAACAGTATTAATTATTATATCTATATTTATAACTCATTTAATTATTCTCTGAGTATAATATGTGTCGGTCAATCTACGTCTTTATTTTTGATTAGATTTTATGTTATTATTGCTTATTTACATATTTGCTTAAATATTTTGTATTGCAATTATTGTATTTAATATAGTTATATGTATATTTAAATAAATACCGACAAACTGTCACGCAGTTTGGCAGGTTAATAAAATAAGTACAACTGTTTGGTCCAAAATGAATTATTTTATTTTTTTATGTTATATTTTAACTCATTTATTTCTATTGCTTTACTTTTCTGGTAAACAGTTACATATATTAATTATTGAATTTATCCGTTAGATATTCGTCTATTGTATAATAACTTTTATTAATTAGGAATTAATTTAATTTATTTAAAAATGTATTGGCTTTGTTTTCTTGTTTTATGTTTTTTGGTAATTTATTATATATTTTTTTATTGATATACCTTATGGACTAGAAGAGTGCAGTTTAAGGCGGAGGGATACAAATATAATATGTTTTTATGGCGCAATGAATATTTTGTTTGAATGTCTTATACTATATACTTAGAATTACTTATTTATTACATACTTCTTGTAACATTCCAAAGTTATTTAAAAGAAATAAATATATATCTACCTACGTACAATGCAACAATAATTTTACTACAGGAACAAGTTGTCTGGGGTCAAATCGCACTGTCCGTGTCCTCCGAACTAGAAATCAGTTGATTTCGGTAGCACAATCCTCCCCTTCCTTGACAACTGATATTTTTACGTACAATATCACCTATTTATTCTAAAAACTTCACAATTCTAAGCACTACTAAGATTCGCATGATTATGGATGAATATTTATTTATTTATTTATTTATAGGAGAATCAATAGCTATATCAAATGGATAACAATTGTATATGTAGCACAGAGCCAATTACAGGTTCTCACAGGTAAAAACATAAAAACTAGTAGAAATCTTAGGATCACTAACAAGCACGACGGAAAAGAATATATTATAAGGTACATTAAGCACTTTGCACTTTTAAAAAAGTCGGCGTTCAGCTGAGTGCATGCAGCATGATTTTGGTATAAAAAAACATTTATGACAGAAATTCTTCTTCGTATCAGGGGTAGTCAGATCCGGGGTCGCGGGAAAGTACGAAAGGGTTACCGAGGCCCCTGGCTACACAGGCAACGGAAGGAACACGGGTGGGTTTTAGTCAGTAAGAGTCCGACACACCCTCCCGTTCCGCCCAGAGCGGGAGAAGTTATTTGATAATTTCCCAACAAAAAAAAAAGGGGTAGTCAGATAGGAAACGTCAACTCCATTTAGCTTTTTTTTTAATATTACGTGGAATAGTGATTTCTATATCCTATTTACAGAATAAACAATTTCATTATCCTAACTTCTTAAGTAATAATGTTATAAATGCGAAAGTGAGTTTGTTTATTTGTTTGTTTGTTTGTTACGTTTTCACGCTAAAATGGCTGAACGGATTTGGATAAAATTTGTCACGTGGTTAGACCACGGCCTAGATTAGGATATATGATATTTTTATCCCTATATTCCCACGGGATCATGACTTATGTGGGTGAAACCGCGAGGCGCAGCTAGTTATCAGTAATACAAAGTTTAGTGTTGGTACATTCCTAAATATAAAATAGTGACACAATGTTGCCAGAAATAATAATGGTAATGGTATCTCCTCTAAATGGAATGAGATGTCGGCCTAATTACACACTTGCCACTTCTTATAGTCGTTAAGATCTACGACATTACATAAATATTTATTAAGTTAGTTATTTTTCTTCTTAGTCCTATTACGCTAGTTTTTATCAGGATATACTTGATTATCTTCTTAGTAATATTTATAAAAACATTTGTAGGACCTAGGTACGAGTACAAACTGAAAGTTTGGTATTAGATTGTTCGTAATTATTGCTTGTTGTGCATAGTTAACCACTGAACATAATCATATTCATTTTTTTTATTTGGCAAGCAAAGCCGGTATTGACTATTCTGCCAAAGTCTAAAGTAAGCTGGAGTAGCAAGTGTGCATGATCAAAAAAAAAAAAACTGTAGACACAAATAAAACGCTTCGATTTATACAGTTGATGACAATGTTGATCTGGGTTAGACGAGACTGAAACGTAATTATACACAAAAATCTATGGCTGACTGATTAGACAACGCTACTTAGGTGTCGGGAAATCGCCGTTGACCTCAGCCATACAAATACACGTCGCGCTCATGCGGCGCCGACGCGCCGTTCGGTTTCACAGGGAATATTTATTTTTCCTCACGATGTTTTCCTTCACCGTTTTGAGAGCTGTGGTGATGAAATAATTTACACAAAGTAAAGCGCCTGCCTGGGTTCTAACCTACGACCTACAACTCGTAAGTCACAGCCGTTACCATTGGACCACCACTGCTCTCCCGCACTGGGCCCGCGTGTTAGATTACAGCCCACACCCTCTCGAAGAGAGGAAGCCTGTGTCCCAGTAGTGGGAACATTATAGGCTGATTATGATTTATTTTTAGTAACGAAATTATGAATACTTGATAAAAATCACAGATAGAATTAAAGATAATAAAATAGTCTGTATAAACAAAAAAAAAAACACAAAATATCTTAAGAAGTTTTAAAGTAATATCGTTTTTTATGCTTTGGGTAGACGGTACTTATAAAATAATTAAAGTATTTTACTACAAGACTTAATTATTCACAGATAGAATTGCTGTGGATTACTTGCATTATATGAAGGCGTAATAACAGATTTAAAAGTCACTAAAATCGTATATCTGCGCCTTAAGATAGAAACTCGTTTCATAGACAGTGCAGAGGTTAATAACATAATATCACACCTGTGATCTACGAATGGTTAGACAGAGATTAATATTTTTCAAATTTCGATCCGAGTGGATTCAACGAAGGGATTAAACTAAAGTTTCTATGCGAATAAAGCCGCAGGCGACAGCTAGTAAGATGAGAACCTAATAATGGCTGCAAATATTAAATGTATTTACTTTGCAAATGTTGCAACGGTTTGAATTCACATCGAAACTGCCGAAGTTTGGTGCAACTGGAAACACCAATCGAATTGATTTCCATTTATCTGTTGCGACTAGGAGTTTAAAGGCAAACAATAGTTGTTTGTACCAAATAGTTTATCTTTAGTATTAAGCAAGAGTGGGACTGAATCAATTGAGTTGAAGTAACTTTAAAAGTTCAATTGCGTTGCTTAAGTTTTAGTGAAATAAGAAACTGTGTTTTGTTTTGTTATGATTGGACTTACAACATATTTTTTATACGGTACTACTCGTACAAATTGCTTTAGAAAATAATTAACCAACTCAAGGTGATCAAACGGCACTATTTTCCGTTCGTATTGTACCACTTCTTTCTACAAGAAAATATGTATTCCCAGATAAAGCTATTTATCTCCGTCAACTGAACAAGAAGACCGTCTGTATAGGTATGCTTAATTTCAAAGCAAATGCTAAGAGAAACGCAATTTGTACACCTTATCTCCAATAGTTCGTAGACAAGCACAATTAAATCTCGCAAGGCAATTACAACAATCTTACATCACAAAACAGAAGATACAATCCTGAAAATAGTAACAGCATGTTTGTCAGAAAACTCGGACATTACGAAACTACAGGAAGAGCAGTCAAACTTCTCAGTCAAATGAAATTCACCTTGTCGACGTGCGATGATAACATGCGTTCTAGTTTTCTCCAAGTTCACAGCCTTTATTCTAGTCTGTTGTATTACTTGTTGTTGTATTGTTATTACTACATGCCGTTACCTGTTCTGCAGTACCTACTCTGTGGTTACTTTCACTCAGTCAGCGGGTTCTCTCAATCGATCGTCGCGTCGTGTTGTGTACATGGTTTCCTCATTAGCACGCTTTTGTTAGGTACGTCCGTGAAGCCTCCGTGTTTAGTGTTCGCTATCGCAACATGCTCCAATCAAAGCTTCAAGGTGTCTGGAGCAACCGAACTGTGTGCATTAAATTATATCCAGAGTTTCGCCGCACGAATTTGCTCCTTAATCCTGTTAGTACAACGCCTAGAATACCGTCTTCTGGTGTGACAGACGATGTAACCAATTGCGCCGGTATTTGTAAGCGTATTAACCTATTGTATTGAATACCGACGTGTGCCTCTCCTTGATGATTCACGGTGCAACCAATTGTCTTGTATATTATTGTCTAGTAACTGTCTTCGGTTGTCGACTATTAGAAATCTGTTGGATCTGTTCACGTAACGAGATTGACAAAAAGTTTTGTATTGATTACGAAAGTGATATACTTACAGTTAAATATGTGACAATTAGGGTGTTATATTCCATGTAGAAGCTATTTAGAAACGTCTACGGATATTCAGATAAAAAACTAGTCTGTGACGTGAGGCCGGTTAAGCGAGTTTTTCTTACTTAATCCGGGACAAAGTAGATGTATCAATAAAAATCTACATCATTTCGTAGAATTATCTCTCTCAAGATATCAAATTAGGGTTTTTTATTGTCTTGTTGACTACTTTGTGGGACTACCGAGTATTTTAAAATCTGCAGTGCGTATCGAAGAACCATTATGAAAATAAGTTATCCTTTGACAGTTTATTAAGATGCATTAAAACAATACTACACCACTGTTTTAAACTAACCTAAAACTTAAAAAACATGAAATAATGTGCATGCTATTTTAAACTTGAGAGCAGTCGTGGCCCAGTGGTAACGGCCGCGACTTACGAGTTTGTAGGTCGTGAGTTCGAAGCCAAGCAGGCGCTTTACTTTGTGTTAATTATTTCATCACCATTGCTCTCAAAACGGTGAAGAAAAACATCGTGAGGAAACCGGCATGTCCTAGAGCCAAAAATTCGAAGACATGTGACACCTACAAAACCGCACCAGTGCGGGCCCAGGCCCGCGTGGTGAATTTTGGTCCACTCCCTCTCACTGAGAGCAGGCCTGTGTCCCAGCAGTGGGAACATTATAGGCTGATTATGTATGTTATGTATGTATTTTAAAAACGTCAAAATTGTACCAACAGCCACAAGTTCAATAAATCCTAAATATATGTTCATCAATAGACTCCCAAGTTATTTAGTAAGCTGCCTTAACCAAAAGGCATGGCATTTAAGTTCCTAGTCAACGGCCTTCACATTCCAAGAGTTCATACTGACATGTAACAAATACTTATGACTATTACAATGAATGAATGATATCTGGTTTCAACCTCATTCCTAAGGTTCCTTGGATCTTTTTTCATAAACATTATCACATCAAACTATCTGGCAATTGAATTGACAAAGCTTGTCTACATACACATTGTATATAGGGAACCGTACACATAAGAATGGTATGCGTGTACGCCTGTATTCTGTATTCTTTTTTATTCGTTTCGAGGTCAACGAAGGGCGTAGTTATACCATATGCCTGTGGCAAGGTTTTTTAGTAAAATATTTTAGTAGTACGTCTGTACCTATTTATTAAGACAAATGTAATTTTAAATAATTGATAATGTGTGACTGAAGAATTATTGTCGTCTGTCCTAAGGCTGAGTTTCACAATCGACTTCGATATTGAGGTTTAGAAATGGTTGAATTAACTATTGGAGCTAAAGTTAAATCGTCTTTTGTTTCGGTAATCCTATCTTGTAGGCGCCCACATTGACGGGCGACTAAACTGTTGTTGTGTCTGCCTGTTGTTTATGCCTCAACTCTCACGTTTTGTAGATAGATGGTACGAGAGCAGACTGGACTTTTCATAGAAAGATACTAAGACTACCTACCCAAGTACAGTGCTTCTATTTTCTTAATGTCTCTCGGCAAACTTCGTGTTTCGTCAGTCGCCGGATTTCTATCAGTTGCTCTTTGCAACTGGTAGCAAATTCAGAAGTACCCACTTAGTTCCGAATTCAAATTATTATATGTATAATAATTTGAATTCAGATGCTAATTTCCCATCAATTATTATATGTATGTACATATAATAATTGATGGACATGGAAATTAGCATTCGTTTGTATTTGGAAATGTGATGATTGCCGAGAGACATTAAGAAAATAGAAGCACTGTAATTTATATATATATCTGTATATTCTTGTGTATATCGACGCCTTGTTTTAGTTTGTGTGTTTCGCCTCATTGGTGATGTTCTTCAAAAAGGTCAGGTGCGTAGTACTCGCAACCGGCGTGCGTGTATGACCAAAACGAAAACGAAGCAATATATGTAAGTATTTTAGTTTTAAGGCTCGTGCAGACTGGGGCGATACCACGACCGCGTGCCCGCGATATTGCGCTAGTCTGCACGAGCCTTTACATGTTGGGTAATTTAGGATATTGTACTGTTTATTTTTTTTATTTAGATTTTTTCTACAAGATAGTTCATACAGAAATCTAGTATCTACATTAAAATACATAATTTGCTTAGATATGAGATAAAATGCGACTTGGCCAAAGAAGAAAGAATATTCTTTTTTTTTTATCAAAACACTGAAATATTTAATAACGAAAAAGGTTCCTCCTTTTAATCCAGTAAAAGTAAATCGTTCATGAAAATCCCCTCATATATGTATGACCAAATGTATGAACGTAAACGAAGCAAAAGGTAAGGAGCGTAGCAGGTGGCGTTCTATAGTTTCTGCCTGCCCCCATGGGAAGAAGGCATGAGTTTATGTATCTATGTAAAATCCCATATGTTAATCAATTAATTGTACAACGTACAAAGTTAATTGATGTTAGCCTTCAATTAGCTTCAACAAACGCGTTAATTAATATTGAAAGTAAGACTTACAAGACATAGGTATAGGGTGAAGGAAGCAATGATTAGTTTAGAAGAGGCGCTTATTTATGTAGGTACTAGCGACCCCTGCTCGATTTTTACGACTTAACGAAATATCGTGATTTTCGTATTTTGAGTAAATATAATATTAATGTATTATACACATAAACCATCCGAAAATGTCGTGAGGAAAGTTTTGAGTATGAATGTCGATGGCTATAAGCTATGAGTAGGGGAAAAACAAAGAAACGATGGATGGACTGTGTGAAAGATGATATGGCTAGAAAGACTCCCCGAGGTGACGACTAATAGAGAAGTATGGAAGAAACAGACATGTTGTGCAGACCCCAAATAAACTGGGATAAGAGCAGGAGAATTATGATGACACATAAAACTTCCGTAATAATAATAATAAATATATAAACAATAATAAAAATAAATTCTCTGAATGATTGTGATAACTGCATCAAATTCCATTCCAACAGCGTGGTCACACGGACAGTCACGAGAAGTGACTTTAATTTATAATATCAACGCTTGAAAGGAAAAAAATCATATATATTCTGATTCATATGATTAGATAAATAAGATTTCCAAAACAGTAAGATTTACGCCTGTAGGATGATTACAAGAATTTATCGTCGCCTTAGAGTGAAAACCTCGTATATGCGAAAAAGGCAACTTTACTCGAATAATTATTAAATTCTAAGTGTTGGTAAATTGAAAACCTCATCTGTTCTTTTGCGAGAATTTCGAACTCGCCATAGATGGCGCTACAGGTGACTAAACTTTTTTTGTGGGAACTAGACGTGCGTTGCGAGTTTTAGCTTTCCAAAAATGTAATTAAATAAAAATGACCAAAACATTCCCGAAGTTTTCACTCTAAGGCGACGTTATAATTATGATTTTTTTTCTGAAAAATTGACTTTAATAATGTAAAGTCAAATTTGCCTTTCAAGCGTCGATATGTATACATATAGACATCATATCATCGACGACAATCCAATTGCCAAGTCTTCTGCCAAGCCCATTTCCAACTATGTTGTTTGGTTTCCAGATCCTAACCTAACCAGATGCAGCTGAATACTAGTATTTTACATGGAGCGACTGCCTATCAGAGCTCCACAACCCAGTTACTGGGTAATACGATAGAATAGAATAGAATAGAATACTCTTTATTACGTACACCATAAATATTACAGATCATCAACTCAGCCTATAGCAGTCCACTGCTGGACATAGGCCTCTCCCAGACTGCGCCACAACACCCTGTCCTCCGCTCTCCGCATCCAGTCTGTCCCAGCCACCTTTTTAAGGTCATCGGTCCATCTAGCTGGGGGGCGTCCCACACTACGCTTGCCGATACGCGGTCTCCACTCCAGGACTCGTCTGCTCCACCGGCCATCGGTCCTTCGACACACATGGCCAGCCCACTGCCACTTCAGCTTGCTGACCCTGCAGGCTATGTCGGTAACTCCGGTTCTCTTCCGGATAACTTCATTTCTGATCTTATCCTTCAAAGGAACTCCGAGCATAGCCCGCTCCATGGCGCGCTGAGCGACCTTTAATTTGTGGACCAGCCCGACTGTCAGTGTCCACGTTTTGGCACCGTATGTAATAACGGGCAGGACGCACTGAAAAATATTACAGATATAAATGTTTAAATTATACAAGGGGTGACACAATGGGCGGTCTTATCGCTTAAAGCGATCTTTTACGGACAACCTTTGGATGCGATAAAGGGAGAAGGAGAGACAATACTGCAGATAGTAAGTGGTGTAGGTACCAGTTACATATACAATAAATACATACATACATAAAGCATATACCCACTGCTGGAACACAGGCCTCCACTCTGTGAGAGAGAGCAAGTACAATAATAAACATGAAACAAGAGCAAGAACTATGATAAGTAATGATGATGTTTAAGGAGAGAGGAAGTGTTTTTTACCCCCTGGTAAGACTGGTTGTCAGACTTTCAGGCTTCTGACGACCCGTAACGACTGTCAAAGATCCACGTATGAAAAAGGCTTAACGTGCTTTCTGAGGCACGGAGGAGTCTTGGTGTGTAAAGATGGTCACCCAACCACGCCAGCGTAACTTAAGCGTAACTTAACTTTTAAGTGATTCATATTTGCTTTTCTAAAATGTATTTGTTTAAAAAAAAACCCTTCGATATTGTGTATGCCTTTTGGCGGGACACAGCTCGGATCTATTGTATTATAACACCTTTTTTATGTACCCCGTGTTCACGAAATAAATGAATTTGAATTTGAACTTAACCTGATCGATTGACTCGTGTTGCTGTTATTACTAAGCCACAAGCCCCTCATTTGCCAAGTGTAGTGGCAATATTTAGGGTAGTCCATTGCATTCAGAGACCAAATATGGGACTTTAGGGACTTTTATTGGCTTATAGTCATATGTTATATTTGGTGGTTCACTCAAATTTTAGGAATTTAAATTTTTACTCTCATTTTAATCTTAAGACTCAAGGTATTATGTATGGTGTATTTCTATACAGAATTTTCACCTAAATGCAGGACAAAACTGGTCTATTAAAATTGTGACGTCTATAGTTTGGGACACTCCGGTATCGGAAATATTGGGATTTGGTATCCAATCTGTTAACCAATTATGAGCCTTGAAGATTGAGTGTTGTTCTTTTACCTGCTTTAAAATATTGTTTTTAGGGTTCCGTACCTCAAAAGGAAAAAATGGATCCCTTATAGGATTACTCGTGTGTCCGATTTGCTCCGGATCTACTGGACCGATTGAGTTGAAATTTGTTACACATGAATTGCTGTGACCGAAACATGGATATGAATAAATAAATGAGTTTTGAATGTGAGGGTGACTTTTGAGGGGCAAATTAGAAAATAAAATAAAAAGTTTTGCAAACTGTACCGTGTGACATATTAAATTAAAGGGATTGTTGTGAGCGTCTCAAATATATTTTTTAATATTTTAAAATAAATAGTTTTAAAGTTCAAAGACCACTCCCCATTATCCATTATCTCCGAAACTACTGAGCCTAAAATTTTGAACAGAATTTTGACAGGAAATAGTTTTTTACTTATAGATGACAGGGAAACAACTATAATAGAGTCTATGGTGTTAAAATAACATGGTAAATCTCTCAATATTGTGTGTACAAACTTACATTTGTAGTTGGAATTTATTTATTAATAGGTTAGCCTACGGGATGCATGGGATGAATATACGGAATGTATGGGAAAACATGTTTTTTAACTACAACGTTAAGTTTGTCCTTGGGGTAAATTATCTTGAGATAAAAAAAAAACATAATAGATAACATATTCATTGTACGGAACCCTCACCACGCAAGATCAACTCTCACTAATCCGGTTTCTTTTTACAGAGAAACCTTTATTTTGTAACGTGCATAGGTACCGTACAAAAATACTTCCTGAATTTATTTTACATAGAAAATCTGATTGCAATGCCTAACCCATTAACAAAACTTTGTTTGCGAAATATTCTCAGCTACTCTAAAGTAAATGAAATAATATTTATTCTTACTTACCGGGTTCTTTGCTGTGCGCTCTGTTGGGTTCAGTCAACAAACTTCTTTATCTCAACGAAGACCGTAGCAAGCTCGCTTAATTTAATACGAAACCAAGAATATCCCTTGTTTACGATGAAAATTGATCATAACGACACATTTTCTATAGAAAGTGGGTCATGCTGATGAAGCGTCTGTAAGAAATGTTGGAAATTTGCTTTCAATAAGTGGTAAGAGTTAACTACAATGTCATTAACAAACCGTCATGGCGTCAGTGCGATGGGAACACATAAACAATATAATTTACACTGGCATAAAGTATTGAAAGACTTTCTTTTGTTCTTATCGTGTATGTTGATATCTACGGTAATATTGGAAGGAATTCAGCGGAGTCGAGTTGTGTCTTTGACATAAATTGAACAATAAATTGTTTGACTCAAGCGCGCTTGAATAAGTTGATTAAGAATTTGGGACCTTAAATTAATTAACAAAGACTTTAGGGTTAATCGATCTTTCGCCTAATTTCTGTAGGTTGAGGTTAATGTCCTTAATCATTTGGATACTGTTTATGAACTTGGCCTTCGTAAAACCTGTGACAGCTGTTAAACTTTTTATATAGCACAGACTAGTTCAAGAATACATTGTAAGGACACCTGAAATCAATGGTGATCTAAAAAAGCCAATGTGCACTGAGTAAACGGGGCGATCAATTCATGCTGGTTCCTTCTGGGGTTTCTCTTTTTCTGAAGCAGGAAATTTTCAACCTGTTATTACCAGGTTATAGATCCTGGTATTATATTTTATGCTAGTTCTTAGTTCAAGAACCTTATAATTAAAGCATGAATTTGAAACCTAATACGTCAAATGTTGAAGTAGTCGCTTGAATTTAAATTTGAAACCTTCGTTTACGTTCATACACGCACGCCGGTGGCGAGTACTACGCACCTGACCTTTCTAAAGAACATCACCAATTAGGTCACTATACATATGTCCTCCTAAAGCGTCCCAGGCATTTCCAGTCACCTCTGCCTTTTAAATACTTTAGATAGATAGATAGTTGCATTACAAACATTTATTATTAACAAAAGTGCAGTAACGTTAATTAATAAACAAAGATGGCCTACTGAAGCTACTGAATACTTTAAGTAAACATTACTATAGATTACAAGTTCACCGTGGCATCGATCACAGAAGCTTGATTAACAAGCTGATCCAAAATGGCCGGTCATCGTAATTTAATTTTTGACAGACGTTATCGTTGTTACGTAATCTCCATTATTACGCAACATTTATCTAATTGAATTGTTTAAGGCTCTTGCAGACTGGGGCGATATCGCGAGCGCGACAGGCATATTGTTGCTTGTTGCGCTCGCGATGTCGCGCTTGTCTGCACGAGCCTTTATAGTTAATTGTGGGTTCTAAAAGAACCACCGATTGGGTCCCATTATAGGCTAGACGACATCGCGGGCTCGCGGCCGACCAAGACGAAAATGGAGGGATGAACTTGACCTCCTACCGAAATTTCAATGGCAGTGGACAGACGTGTGTGTAAAAGGGAAAGGAAGGGCTTTTTCCAGCAGTGGGACATTACGGACTAAATAGATAGATACATACATACATAAACTCACGGCTTCTTCCCATGGGGCTAGGCAGAAATTATAGCACCTGCTACGCTCCTTACATACTCCTTTTGCGTCGTTTGCGTTCATAGATCTGGAGGCCTACTCTGAACTATTATAGCGATTCAATTGACGACCTAAAAGAAACTGCTTTGCTATTTCATACCACGACGTCATTAAAGCGATCCAGTTTAGGTTGACGCCAAATGAAGTCGGCAATTGGATCGCAAACTGTTTTCGTTCGTTCATTTTTCGTACCACGAAGTGACATTTCAACCTGAATTGGATAGCATAAGTGTCAAAGTAAGCGATTCAAAAAAAGTTGCTACTTTCTTGGCGTGAAGTGAATCGTTTTGTTAATAACTTTTAAAAAATAGTGAAAATATACGTAATTCAAGGTATTTCAGTTGAATATTTAGTGTTTCTTATGTGTTAATGTAAAAAAGTGATTACTAGTGCTATTTTTTATTGTAGATGTCTGACGAATTAATCCTTTTCGAATTCATGGAAAATGATAATGAAATAAACACAACACGGCGAAAAAAAAGACGTATAACACGGGAACAATCGGACCCCTTTGATTTGGAAGATGCAGAATTTATAAAGCGATATAGATTGTCTAAACAATTGGTATTAGAACTGTGTGATGAGCTGCGGCCATTGTTGAAAAATCCAACAAAATCAACTGATTTATCAGTAGAGACAAAGGTAGAAGTCAAATTGTTCACTAAACAATAAACATTTTAAGACAAATTATAATATATCATTATGTACTTAGTTACAATGAGCTATTATTACTACCTTAGTACGATACGTTACAGTTCAATGTGTAGTTACACTAATTAGTTTAATTTTTTTTAGGTTTTAACTACACTGTCGTTCTATGCGACAGGGTCATATCAGAGACCAATCGGCGACATCAGTGCTCACTCTATAGCTCAGCAAACAGTTTCCTCTGTAATAGCTAAAGTAACGGCATGCATTGATTCTCCTGAGATGAGAAGGAAGTACATCACTTTTCCCAAAACTTTTGAAGAAAGAAATAAAATAAGGGCAAGGTTAATTTATTTTATTATATTTATTCCTTTCTGTATATAAAGCAGGTAAATATGTTGTGTTACCACTTGCTTAGTAGTAATTTATATACAGGAACTTTATTTTAGGTTTTATCAAAAATTTAACATCCCTGGTCATACACGCACGCTGGTGGCGATTACTACGCACCGGACCATTCTGAATAATATCACCAATTAGGAAACTATATGTCCTCCTAGGTGCCTCCTCCCGTCGTCTCCACTCACCTCTGACTTGTCTCACCTTAGATATATAGATAGTTGTTTGTAATAAACTCTAGCGGAACTTTAGATAGCTACGCAAATTTAAGCTAGAACGCAGAATGTGATACAAGGTTAAATGAATCTAGCTAGCAAAACTTCATAGGCTTGATGAGTATCGATACCAGAGCGCCTAAACAAGTAGAAGTCACTTTCAAAGCGTGTCGTATTTCTACAACGACTTTCAACAGGATTGACTTAAGCTTTTCGGTAGCTTTATGTCAATCTAAAACATTTTCGACTATATTCAAAGATTATAAATGATTAAACTGAAATATATCTTTCCACCAATCACCCTTAAATTTAAATAGAAATTACTGAATTACAAATAATTCTCTATAAATTTTGTACAACAGTATTTATTATTGCTTTAGGGCGAAAAGATAGGGCAAAAGTTATTCTCAGCCCGAAATATACCACGTAACGACCCGCTCGGGATTGTGGAGACGAATGATGCTTAATAACGAGCAAATTAGTTTTCTTTTTAAATAAAAGCAGCTTAGTATTCGGACGATTCGGAAAATGTTGTTATAATAAATCTTTGACTGACTTCGTGAATTAAAGCTGTTAGGCTTTTTTTGGGTGGGAAATCATCAAATCACTTCTCCCGCTCTGCGTGGAGCGGGAGGGTGTGTCAGACTCTTACTGACTAAAACACACCCGTGTTCCTTCCATTGCCTGTGTTGCCAGGGGCCTCGGTAACCCTTTCGGACTTTCTCGTGACCCCGGCAGGCATCGGCCTTAGTGGACTCCTACACTTGTGCTGACATCTCTTTGAGCGCGCGTGGAACACAACGCGCCGTCGACCCGGGCCTGGTCCTTATCGGACGGCGAGCTACCCATTGCTGTTAGACTGACTAGTCTTTTCAGAGACCTATCTTAGGAAAATAGCGATTTACTTACATATAAAACTATTTGTCGTTACAAATATTTTAGTTTAAGTTTACTACAATTTGCTTTGCATAATCAGCCTATAATGTTTCCACTGCTGGACACAGGCCTCCTCTCTGTGAGAGGGAGTGGGTCGTAATCCACCACACCGGCCTAATACGGGTTGGTAGATGTCACATGTCTTCGAATTTTGGTTCTAGGACATGGCGGTTTCCTTACTATGTTTTCCTTCACCGTTTTGAGAGCAGTGGTGATGAAATAATTTACACAAAGTAAAGCGCCTGTCTGGGTTCGAACCTACGACCTACAACTCGTACAGTCGTAAGTCGCGGCCCTTACCACTGGGCCACTACTGCTTGCTAATGAAACCTTAACTGCATCAAAATAGCCCCCGATTTTCTGTTTGGGAATAACAGCATAAACAAAGTAACTTAACACAAGTAATTATTAAACAATAGAAGCAATTTGCTTCGCGATTGATGTGAATTTATTTTTCACTAGCTTTTTTTTTGGGGTCTGCTTCTGCCCGCGATTTCGTCCGCTTGAAATTTCTCGTTTTTCACATAAAATATAAAAAAATTCGGAATGGGATCAGTCTTTCCAAAGATTACGCCCTGCATACAAACTAACAAACAAGTACATATAGAATACCGTAGGTAGGTACCTACCGATGGACCATAGGACTATGTCCTTAGGTTACATACAAAATATAAGTATCGAGGAAAACAAAATCCGATCAACAACTTTTCTGACAAAAAGTCTAGTTCAAATGGCAAACGGAGTTATAAAATTCATTTGAGTGAACTTCCCATAAGTTCACTCAAATGTATTTTATTACTCCGTCCTTGGTTACTTTGTTAATCAAAATACGGTGTTATATCAACTAGATATTATGTATTTTTTTAATACATGAATTGTCTGCTGACAAAACTGAAACTATTCTATAACTACCATGTTTTTTTTATCTAATATTATATTTATCTAAACAGACAATGTTACGATGTTACCATAACATAGTAGGAAGCAACATGACGTACTCGTACGTAACGTACGTCCTGCTGACACGACGTTATTTGAGACAGCCCCTCCGCTGCAAGTGACGTGTTATTTGCAATATATTATGGAGATTTTAGGGTCTACATCACAGGAATTAGTTTATTATCTTGAAATGTTTATTCTTAGTTTTCAATTTCTATTACGTCACTGTTAACTACAATACTTACAGGATAAGTTTAGAAGAAGTGCGGATATTTTAGGAGCTATAATCAGATGCATACAACTGGACAGCTTTCCCCAAGAAACATAGTCGAAATCTTAAAATTGAAAATCGTATTTTCATATATAGTGACTGGTCACGTGACTTATGTTTGTATGGGAAGTTTAATATTATTTTTAGATTTCCACCTATGTTCCTTGGGGAACGTTGTCCAGTTTTATGCACCTGATTACAGCTCCTAAAATATCCACACTCCTTTAAAACTTATCCTGTATATAAACAAAATTCAGTTTTAAATTGTGCTTTAATTCGGGGTGAGAGCCTGGTGATCCGTCACACAGGGTATACTAGTATGGACGCCAGTCTCTCACAAAGGATCATATTTTGTGCATCTTAGTCAAAACGCTATAATTTTTGTATCTATGTATGTTTATAACAATGTAATCCTTTGTGAAGAGAGCAAAAAAAAAAGATTATTATTATTATTAAAACTTAGTTCTCGTCCTACGTACCAGATAATCTACAAACGTGGCCATTTTTTGCGTATCTTGTTCGTAATATTTATTTCCTTCATATCCCGCAATGCTGGAAAAGAGTCCCTCCCGTCCTTTTTCCACACACGTCTCTCCTCTTCTGTTGCAAGGAAACTAAAAATAAAACATAAAAGCCCTAGGCCGCTAAAACTTCCGTATAGAACAGTCTTAACCCCTTGACCGCCACGTCAAAAATGCAAAAACGTGCCCTCGGCGCCGAGCTACGTATTATTCCTTATAAATCTGTCATGTAGTCGTGACCGTGGCGTGCTGGGCACATTTTGGTTTGTCATCTATACATGACTGTGGCGGTCATAAACCTACATATTTCACGTATAAACACTTTAACGCCTTCTTTCCTACCATAAGAAACGCCTCCTAGTAAAGAGAGTACATTACTCCGAACATTTCGACTGCATCTCAAATTTCGTCGGCATAAAATTCTCGAAGAAGGGACAGCATTCTCTCCCTGTGTTTTTATCAAGTAATAAAATGTTAGGCAGTGCTTCAGGCAACGCAATTTGGCTTCAACGCAGAATACCATCCCGTTATGGACACTGTAATGGAAGCTATAAAATGGATATCTGTTTTAAATGAACGCTCACTAATATGGTGTGGGAATGAATTTGTTTGTTTACTAGGGGCTTTATTTGTGAATGGGTTGTTTTAAGATAATCCTGATTTAAGCGAATATTGTGCCGATGTTTGTTTTGAGGTTGGCCGTAGGGCGGAAAAATGAGCGGCAACACAACGCAAATGTTTGCGGTGCCGCATAAGCTGCAATACCGAATTATTGAAAGAATGGCCTCAACTTCCCGTTTCCGAGATTTTGGTGCTTTTCTGCAAAGTAAAAATATATCTTTTCTCATCAAAATAAATTAGTTTTAATCTAAGAAACCATGTATCAATTTTCCCTTTTCCGGGGAACCAATCTAATGAACTCAATTTTCCTTATAAAATTTGAAAAATTTCGAACCCTCTTGTGTATAAAAAATCAATATTTAATTTGTGTATCAGGAGTTTCGAAGTTCGCTGGGGCAGCGAAATGGGGAAGACAAAAAAATCAACAGGCAAAAGGGCTTGTTTGTCGCACTCGAATTGATTTATTTATGCAATAAATCTAACATTGGATTAATCAGGCTAAGTTTTGTCGGCGAAGCAATGTGTTGTCGTGAAAAATATGTTCGGTGAAAAATTGCGATCGGCGAAATAAAACGGGGTTGTGGGTATTGCTGTTGTGTAGAGATTTTGCTAGTAGTAACAAATCTATTGTGACTCGCAATACCATATATTTCTTACTTTCTGGTATTTTTACTTTGCGCTTTGGTCTTTAGTTATATGCATAGTATACATAGCTTATAATGTTCCCACTGTTGGGACACAGGCCTCCTCTCTGTGAGAGGGAGTGGGCTGTAATCCACCACGTGGGTCCAGTGCGGGTTGGTAGATGTCACATTTCTGCGAATTTTTGGTTCTAGGACATGCCGGTTTCCTCACGATGTTCTCCTTCACCGTTTTGAGAGCAGTGGTGATGAAATAATTTACACAAACCGTGTTCGAACCTACGCCATACAATTCGTAAGTCGCGGCCATTACCACTGGGCCACCACTGCTATCTATATATATTATAGTTTATTTCTCTTTGTGTTTTTATATGAGTAATATGTTTTGGATACGTATTATAATAACCTTCTCAAAATTATTTTCTTTTTGTTTCAGGTAAGAAAATATCGTTTAAAAAAAACAATTTTTATAATATGAAATACCTGTAAAAGTTTCAAGGTAGGGAGAATAAAATCCACAAAAACAAGAATCTCGAAATGGTAGCCAAGAAGCAGGGTACCGACCCATTTCCCTTGCAAACAAGTTCTCTGTTTATTTGCTTCCGCTTCGAAGTAGTCTAAAAAGTTTTGCAAATTCAGAAACCCCTTTTAGTATTTACCTACAATACAGAAATAAAACCAACTACAGCTTTTAGTATCAGTAACTTTGCTGCAAACGGTCAACTAACAGCGTAGTAATTTTTCAGCGATGTTTGCAGTGGTCTCAACCGTCCGTGTTATTCCTGTGTCGCAATGCTCCAAATGCTGACTTCGATTTCATTAAAAAAGCGTTCTATTTGCAGAAATTCTGATAACATTTCTATAGAGCAACAATCTTTGATAGGAAAAAAAACTTTGTAAGAGAAATTTTATGTAAGAAACAACCTCAAGATGAAAGAAAGTTTGTAAAACCAATCGAAAAAAAATGAACGTTAAAAAAAAATCCCATTTAAGAGTGCGGAACAAAACAGCTCGGGCGTCCCAATGCCTGCGCTATAATACGCAAGTTTGGCAACCCATCTTTTTAATGTCGTGGCCGTCAATTATCATTAGGATTGGGGACGGTCTCAGGGAAGCGATCGTAAGTCAATATTAGTGGCTATAAAGGTGAGTGATAACCGCATATCCGCTTCCCCCTTCCTTTATACTTACAAATTACAATGTAATAGGGAAATAACCAATCACAACTGACGAATGAAGGTTTTTGAATAACATGTTTGTTGGGTTGTGAGGAGGGAGTAAAGGAAACATTTCTACCAGGCGAAACTTTTTGAATATCAACGAATGCTTTCTTTACAATTGATCATAGGTTTGTGTATGATCACAAAAGGTAAAAAATAGTAGACGAAGATGACACAAGTGAAAGAAAAGGGAATTTGATTCGAGGGACTAAGTTGTATCTCAAGACCAACAAAGGATAGATTAGAATCCTGAGCGGAGTGAGGGATATAAGGACCGAGCTGTTATTTTGTTTTCACGAGTTGTATACTTACTGTACTTTTTACTATTGACTGCGAGATAATAAATAGTAGTAGGTATAGTATTTATATTTATTACATTTTATTATGCAACAAATTGTCTACTATAGTTGCTGCTTTAGAACGAAATGAATCCAGTGTCTCATTTCGTCACTGGAAGTTTTATTATAAATGTTAATAGATTTCCCACTGACATAAAACAACAACGTTATTAGATAGAAAATAACCTAACTAAAATTGGCGGGATATTTTTATATTATAGCTCTATGGAATAGCACCGTTTAGCCAGCCAGTAGGCAGTTTCAGGACATTTTATTTATTTTTAACATAAAGGCTTGTGCAGACTAGCGCGATATCACGGGCGCAACAGACATCAATGTGCCTGTCGCACCCGCGATATCGCCACAGTCTGCGCGAGCCTTAATTCATATATTTCGTGCTTGTTCCAAATTTAAAATGTTTTTATGCATTCAGGGACAAAGAGAGTTTTATTTACTGTTATTGATGAATCAAATGCCCTTTTTGGAGTGGCAATGGTAAAAAAAAAAATTGAAATTATTTACCAGTTTTATTTTGAGAAAAGTTTTTTAAATTCAGAAGCTATCTGAACAAAAAAACAATAAGTAACACGTAGACTACACATGCCATGACATAAAAGTCAGGTAAAAGGTAACATTACATTAGCATTAGAGATGCAGGTAGTGGTGCCGATTCCCTTGTTCACAAAATAAACTAAATTTAAGTTCAGTGCATCTTTTTCTTTCTATTTCATTAAGAAAAGGACAGAAGATAAATTTTAGTTTAGTCCTGTCAAATTAATCAGCGCCTGTCACTACTCCATACAAGTTTAGACGTGATTAAAAACTTGCCTACTAAAATTCCGTCAATTTACGTCAAGCGCTGATTAATTTGACAGGACTAAACTAAAATTTATCTTCTGTCCTTTTCTTAAAAAAAAAGAAAGAAAAAGAAAAAGATGCACTGAACTTAAATTTAGTTTAGTTTGTGAACAAGAGAATCGGCACCATTGTAATTTATTTACTAAAAATTATATAGTTCTATATAAAGCTTAATATAATAAGGACAAAATGCGCGAGCGTGCAAGCTTGCCGGTTCTGGGCTATTACAATGCAGTCCGTGCGAACTGGCTTGATGTTCAGAATTTGTGATGCCGATAAACTGGGGCCAACACGGTTATCTTTGCTATTTTCTATTTGTTCATATTTCGAAGAACTCTATGTTCTATATTTAAACGGGATCGTAAAATCGTAAAATGAAGAAAGAATAACATTTATTTGGACACAGTTCGTTAAACACAAAAACTAAAATTAAAAAAAGAACTAGGTCTTTTGATTTAATGGGGTACCATTTAAAACGGAGGTCGTAATCCGGACGTGATTGGAAGTAAATTGTTAATTAGGCATTGGGCAGGATCTACATAGCTTCGGATAATTGCCTAACAGCAACAAATTTAATAGTTAATATTATCTCATATAATAGTAGTTGTATTTTTAAAGGTGCTAAAATAATTTTTGCACACCGTTGGAACGGTTTTTAGGGTTCCGTACCTCAAAAGCAAAACGCAACCCTTATATGATCACTCGTGTGTCTGTCTGTCTGTTTTCAATCACATGAAGTAAAACGTGGTCAAAAGAAACAGCTATACCTGTTTTAATATTATACGAGCTTTTCCCAGAGTTTCAGTATAGTGATGGGACGTAAGTACAGGGTGTTGTGCAAGGCAAGCTGTCAAGCGTCTTGACATTTTCCGCGCGAATGCACTTAAAATCTTTAGTGCGTTCTTTTAGCGTGCCGTCGCACATCCTAGTCGTCGCGTCACTTATTGTAAATTGCTGAACGGGAATTTAGAACTAAACGTCATATGGAACGTTGATAAAAGAAGATAAGCTTTTATAAATAAATCAGCCATAGAAGCTTTTGCCGGGGTCACGCGAAAGTTCAATAGGGTTAACGAGGCCCCTGGCAACACAGTCAACGAAAGGAATACGGGTGGGTTTTAGTCAGTAAGAGTCTGACACACCCTCCAGCTTCGCCCAGAGCGGGAGAAGTTATTTGATAATTTCCCACCCAGAAAAAAAATGCCATAGTGAAAGAAGCTTTACATTAGGTATGTTTTAACTAAAGTTAGAAAGGAATCTGCTCTTTTAAACATTTTTATTAGGTTTCGCAAACAGGCAATAAATGGATGAACATAAATCTGAAAAACAGCCAGGTATTCATACACCCTAGAATGCACGCAATGCTAATGTGATTATGATGCCTGAATGCTTGCTCGCTTTCCGTTGAATTTTCACAATATTTAGGGTGGCAGGGTGCACTGCCAAAAACTGTTGAAAAACAACTGCAACTCTGGCGTCGATCAGTTCATGAAAATAGAAATGTATTTTTACCCGACTGCCTCAGGAGGGTAATGTTTTTCGAGAGTATGTATGTATGTATGTATGTATGTATGTATGTATGTATGTATGTATGTACGAGGTGCATTCAATAAGTACCTAGCCTCATCGCCAGAGGGCGCTGTAGTTTCAAAAGAGTTTTACCACAGTGTATCACATTCTTTTTTAATTCTTTTTTCAAATTTTCATTCCAATCCCTTCATTTGTTTTAATTTGACAACTTATGGAAGCGAACGTGTCGATCGGTTTTACAAAAATGGAAAAAGAGCAATATCGTTCGGTGATTCGATTCCTATTTTTGGAAGGGAAAACGCGCATCGAAATCAAAGAGCGCTTGGATGCTGTGTACGGTGACTCTTCTCCATCGATGGCCACCGTCAAGAATTGGTTCAACGAGTTTGCACGTGGCCGTACGTCGGTTTTTGATGAACCACGTCCAGGTGCACCGAAAACAGCTGCTACGGAGGAAAACATTAAAAAAATCCATGATTTCGTATTGGCAGATCGCCGATTGAAGGTTCGGGAGCTAGCTGAGACTGTAGGCATTTCAGAAGGAACAGTGCATCATATTCTTCACGAGGAACTCGGCATGAGAAAGCTGTCGGCGCGATGGGTGCCGCGTTTACTCACACCAGAAAACAAGCGCAACCGTGAGACCACATCGGAGACGTGTTTGGCGCTGTTTAAGCGGAATCCAGCGGAGTTTTTGCGTCGTTTTGTGACCGTCGATGAAACCTGGATCCACTGGTACACACCAGAGACCAAGGAGCAATCAAAACAATGGATCCAGACCGGGGAACGTGCTCCAAAGAAGGCGAAAACTGTAAAATCGGCCGGAAAAGTTATGGCCTCCGTTTTCTGGGATTCACTCGATCGATGTGTGATCTACATCGATTACCTCGAGAAGGGTAAAACAATTACAGGGCTTTACTATGCCGATTTATTGGGCCGATTCGACGCCGAATTAAAGAAAAAACGACCCCATCTGGCGAAGAAAAAAGTGCTGTTTCACCACGACAACGCACCGGTTCACACGTCTGCCGTTGCCATGGCCAAATTGGTCGAATTACGCTACGAATTGTTGCCCCATCCACCGTATTCTCCAGATTTGGCCCCTTGTGACTTCTTTCTGTTTCCTAATCTGAAAAAATCACTCGCCGGGAATAGATATGGATCGAATGAGGAGGTCATCGCCGCCACGGAGGCCTATTTTGCAGAGTTTGACAAAAACTATTTTTCGGACGGGTTAAAAAAGTTGGAGCATCGCTGGGCTAAGTGTATCGAACTAAAAGGAGACTTTGTTAAAAAATAAATTGCCACTTTTCCAAAATTTTCGTTTACTTTTTGTAGGCTAAGTATTTATTGAATGACCCTCGTATGTATGTATGTCTATTTCTTTGGCACGCTCTGTAGCCTAAACGGCTTGATGGATTTTAACATAAGAGGTGTCGTTAGATTCGTCTTCATTGTGGAAGTGACATAGGCTATATAATTTTTATATATTGCATCTGCTAATACAAAAAAGGGAGGGAAACGTTTTTTTTTTTAATAAATTACAACAATATTGATATCAAATAAAAGCTAGTAGTGAGTCAATTGTATATTAATAAAACTAAAAAGCTTCAAATAAAACAAATTATTTAAAAAACAAAAAACCCGACTGCAAAAACACATACCTAACTGAAAAGAGAAAAACAAGCATTATAAGCTATAGAAATTTGTATCGCAGGCGGGGACAAACCAATAACCTGAAATATGGTGTAACTTTTGTTTGTCTCCGCCTTTTTTATTTTTGAGGGTGGGAAATCATCAAATAACTTCTCCCGCTCTGGGCGGAGCGGGAGGGTGTGTCAGACTCTTACTGACTAAAACCCACCCGTATTCCTTCCTATTGCCTGTGTTGCGGGGGCCTCGGTGACCCATAAGTACCTTCCCGCGACCCCGGCAGGGTCTCCGCCTGTGATACAAATTTCTTTAGCTTATAATGCTTGTTTCTCTCTTTTCAGTTAGGTATGTGTTTTTGCAGTCAGGTTTTTTGTTTATTAAATAATTTGTTTTATTGTTTCGGTGCTATAAGATCTGCGGGGTAATTATGTAACACACTATCAAACGGTTTAATGTTGACAGTTCAACAACATTCATTGCGTTATTTACGTTGTTGAGCAGACAAATTTTTCTAACATATGAAGCAATGGATTAGCAATATACTTCAAAATCATTGAGATTGTGATTCAAACTGTGTTGGTCTCCTGTTACGACTCTATGTGAGTTCACGCAGTCTTCAGCACACCAATTCACATCATGTCATCATCATCTGCCTAGCCTTCTAGCTTCTTCTAGCTTCCAGTGTAACCGGATGCAGCAGAATACCAGTATTTTACATGGATCGACTGCCTATCTGACCTCTACAACCCAGTTACTGGGTAATACGGTACCCCTTGGTAAGACTGGTTATCAGACTTTCGGGCATCTGACGACCCGTAACGACTGTCAAAGATCCAGGCTGAGGCACGGAGGGATCTTGGTATGTAAAGATGGTCACCCATCCACGGACCAACCACGGCAAGCGTAGCTTAACCTGATTGATTGACCCGTGCGGCTGTTATTACTTAGCCACAAGCCCCTCACAATCAATTCACATCATGTCTATCGCTATAAATAAATTCATAACTCTGACGACAGTCCCAGATTCCGCATCAATGCACTTTTTCAAAATCCAATTTAACGTTTCCACCCTCAGGATAAAGCAACGAAAAACAATGGTAGAAGATAACAGGGTCGCCGGTACGTCTGCGGCGTAGGCCCGGCACTGGCCGGGCACGTTAGCCGGCTCCTAAACCGATTCCGTAGCAAATTCAGTTACAAAAACGAATTACAGACTCGACAGTTTAAAGCATAGACACGCGTTGAATTCCTAATTGTTTTAATTGAATCTTTTAAATAGTTTAAGTACCTTTACAGGCGAGAAACTAAGACCGGAACGGAACCCACGTTCTTGGACTTGGACGTGTGTTGGTTCTTGTTGCTAGTGTTTTAAAAAGTATCTGCCATTCCTTTACATAGAAAACGTTCTATTTGACACTGGAAACCAAGCAACCAAGCAACGTTTGCTTCATTCATGCTAACAGCTAATCCCAACCAAAATTAGGTTCGATAATCTTCATAATCAAACTTAGATTTGATTGAAATTCGCTCTTTCACGGACTGTGCTGTGTAAAACAAACACACAGTTACAATCGTGACGGGATTGTGTTTAATTCAACGCACACAATCCGTCCCGATGTGAAATGAAACCGATTTCAATTACTATTGGAGTTACATGATTAGTTTGCAGATTTGGCGCCCGCATTTCAACCGTGTTTGAGCTAATTATGACGTGCACACAAATGGGGATATGGTTAAATACTGATGTCTGGATCGGTTGGTTGCACTGCCAGTCGACCGTTACATACTAGGGCTAGAATTGGAATGAAGCTAAATCAGGTATTATTATTTACATTTTAGAAGGTTGCTCTTTGCTAACTCTGTGCAATACATTTTATGTGATACCTACATACATTGAGGTTCTCTCTGTATTTTCAAATGTAGTTAACAAAGCTTTTTAGGTTCGCTAGCCTGCTTAATAATTCCCTTAAAACAAGACCCATTTATTCGTCTAACTTTGTATTATCTAGATACATAGCAACGTCTCCCTTATTTATGTATTAACCAACATTTATTTAGACAGATGGCCCAAACCTTTATAAAGTACGCTAAGGCTTATTTCTCCACATTATGTACAATTGATTGAGTATTCTACATAAGCTTGGGATATACTCGTAACAATGGTCGTGTGTACAGAGAAATGAGCTATAATAAAACATAGCTGCCTCCAATGAAATAGGTCACGTTTCCAATCTAGTACCAACGTTTTCGTTTCACAAAAAAGGGTACGGGGTACGTGGAACTTAACGTTCGATGCAATCATCTCATAATGGGTAGCGAATGATTTGTTCAGCAGTGTGTTTGTTCGTTTGATTGTATGCAGACATGATCGGGGGAATTGAAGCTGTTTCTTATTATCGTCTGAAGGATTTGCAAGTCAAATACTGCAGAGAATTTCGCTATCAAAAGCTACTGAAAGAAAATGTGTTAAAGGGCATTGTTGGATCTGTAAATGTTCAAAACATAGTAGACAGAGTGGTTTTTTTTTTTTTGAGAGACGCGTCAGTAAGTTTCTCTTAACCGTTGTCGCTGCAAGAAAATGGTCTTAGGAGACTGTCCTTAACTTTTTGAGACATTTTGATCTGTATTCTCAGATTTTGGGAAAAATGTACAGTCAGCAAGAAAATAGGCGGTTTTCACAAAAACTCTTTGATGCCAATCAATCCTGTTTCTTATAAGGATCAAAGGTTTTTTGATCCTTATAAGAAACAGGATCGATTAAATTTGCATCAAAAAAGTTTTTGTGAAAACTGCCCATTTTCTTGCTGACATACGTTTATTTAAACATTTGTTAATGCAGATCAAAATGCTTCACCCTGTATAATATTATAGCATTATGTTCACAGAATTGCCTAGGCACTTACCTGACAGGCGGACCCATAAATAGAAATGCAAAGTGTGTACGTTCCATCTAAGCAAGCATGTGTTGTGTTCAGGTTCGCAATACCTGGATTTCTCTAATATTGATACATAGCAGAGGTGCTGCACCAAATAACAATGAATTTAGCGAGCGCTTAAACTCAATAGCAAGTGCGGGGGCCTCGTTCAACTCACTGGCTGAATGGGCAGATGACACCCGTGCTAGTTCTCAGGGCATTACACACTGCGCCAGTTCAATATTAAACGTCTGCATTTAATATCGTTGCTGCATTGTCTTTGTTTACTGTCTCGTTTATCTTGTGTCATTAAGCTTTGTTTTGCTCAATGTGGAAATATTATGAAATCGATATTCATTTTGTAAATATTAGGTTAAGTATTGTTATTTTGACATATTTTTGATTAAGTATGTAATTTTTCATACAATCGTTTTTAGGGTTTTGTACCCAAAACTATTACTAAGGATGTGCTGTCCGTCCGTATGTCACAGGGCTGTATTTTTTAACCGTAAAAGGTAGACACTTGAAATTTTCAGTGTGTATTATTATAATCTATTATAGCCGCTATAACTAAACATAATAAAAATAAAGTAAAGTTGCAAGTTAAAGGGGTCCCCCATACAAGAAATGTGTTTTTAAGGTTCCGTACCTCAAAAGAAAAAACGAAACCCTTATAGGATCACTGTGTTGTCCGTCTGTCTGTCAAGACCCTTTATCTCGGAAACTTGTAGAGGTATCGAGATGACATTAAAACCACATACTCATGTCTACTGATCCTTGACGCTGTGATAAAATCAAACTACTAAGTTATCGTAAAAAAAAGATATGGCCATTTATGCCGAAAAAAACGTATATTTCGACACTCTCAAGGGAATCAAAATTTATAGGGTACTTTTCGTTATCCTAGAACTATGAAATTTTGGCAAGTAATATCAGCTTATACTACAAGTACTGGGAAAATTCTTAAAACTATACGTTTGTAATTAAATAATAAAAAATATAGTCTTTATTTAAAATTCCATTCCTTTTTCAGTCACCATTTACAAATCTGGATAAAATTTGATATTTAAGTAAAAAACCACATTGATTAAGTTACCTAACTAATTAAGGTATATATAACAATAATATAAGTAATTATTGGTTTTGGAAACTGAATTTCGGGAAAAGCTCGGAAAAAACTGCGGGTTCTCGATTCCTGAACTATTTATAATATTTACCTACAATTTTGTACGGAATTCTCGGTGGGCGAGTCCGACTCGCAATTGTCCGGTTTATTTTATTTTATATAATTATGTATTTTTAAATATTGTA
This sequence comes from Atethmia centrago, assembly GCA_905333075.3. Classification (NCBI taxonomy): domain Eukaryota; kingdom Metazoa; phylum Arthropoda; class Insecta; order Lepidoptera; family Noctuidae; genus Atethmia; species Atethmia centrago. The sequence goes on along the minus strand of HG995373.1, from coordinate 19,339,914 downwards.
CGGTGATACGAAAGCCGTCGTGTGCATTTCCGACTCGCACTTGGCCACTTTTTCACTTTGTTATAAAAAGTGTAATTGTACTTAATGTGGCTACAATGCTATATGTTATTAGCTCAACTTTGACCTCTCAGCACATATTTCTGTAACACAAGATTAATCACAGATTCACAACACCTCGATCATCAATTTCAATCAGTTCCACATCCGTATTATCTTCACAATATTATCGGATAATCTCCAACACGTAGGTATAATTGTGTCGTTATAATAGTGTTATCTCATACAGTATTGTCTGTAATTGCATTGTGTTTAATTCCATTAACGTTTGCGCCCGATCAGCTGGCGTTGTCCTGTCGTCCAATCCGATTAGTAGCCGCTTTAAACAATCGTGCGCAGAGAGATCGGGAATAAGTGCGGTTGTGATCAACTATTTATGGGAATGGAGTGTACATGAGTCGTGCGTAGTGTAGTGGGGTAATTTGTACATGTAGGTCGTGTTTGTTTAATACAGTGTTACAGTTTTAGTAGTGATGTTACAACGTCTTAACTGTTAGGTGAGTGCATAACTTTATAGTATCGTGTTGTTTTCAAACAAAATTATGTAGTTCTTTGGTAAGATTTGGTACATAGGCTGTAGTTTTCAGCAGTTGTCAATAAGAGTAGGCATCTACTTCACATTTGAATTTAATAAATTACCTAAATGTGGGATTATTTCAACATTTTATTGTATTACTTATTTTCAGTCAACTGAAAGAAATATTTTGATTATTATTTCAAATATTTGATAAGTTTATTATAAGTTATTTCATTTCACACATTTCATCATTTCATTTCATCTCACTGTGTGCTGCACCGGTCGACGTCATCACATCAACGCCGCCTATCGCTGAAAATCAGCGCTGGGGCTCTGTCTCGCATAGGGTCGCAGCATTATGCTGAGCGTTGGCCGTTTTGCGTGGATGTGACACATATTCTCCCCCAAATTGTGTCTTTTTTTGTATTTGTGTTCCTTCTTTGCGTCTTGTTTACCGCAAATAAACGTATTTTCTTTCTTTCTTTTCTTTCTTATTTGCGTAATAACGATCCCACTTTCACTTGTCCCAAGATCTATAAACTTAACTCTCTAAAAGAGACACTTGTATTGTACCGGCTGAAAGGGAAATACAGGCGTACTTAAGGCGCTGACAAGACCCAATTGACCAAAACTGGCTACTCTTAAGAAAAAAGAAATGCCTAATTTGTATAGTTTGTGGTAGCGGAAAAAATATATGTTAATTTTGAACATATTTTCCAGAACTTGGTTGTTACCAAAACACGTTTTGAAAAAAAAATCTCGATACAAATTAACGTAAAACTAACCTCTTACCTTGAGTTCTAATGCAAAATATCTGCATTAAATATTAACATACGTTACATACTTAATTAATAACAAGAACGTCATAATTGAATGCAGAACTTGGTTGTTTTTTATTTTCGATTACTCAACTCAATTTTGAGTAAATAAATAATTGCTTCATATTTTGCAATAAATTACAAGCGTTGTGTCATCGTGCCTCTCTTTGTTTTCTATGCAATCTGACAGTGACTGCGGCTTAGGTGTTGTCAGCGTCTTAAGGCCTATGGTAAGTTGCAAAGCAATAGAGTGAATCTGCTGGGCGCGGTCAACGCGGTTTACTGCAGGAGGAGGCGATTGTCTAATTAGTTATAGCTGTAATATTACTATATTTATAGGAAATGTGTTTGTTTTTAAAGAGGTTTTAGAAGTTTTTAGAGTTTTTAATGTTTTTGAAACATAATATGATTTTTTGCACGTAACAATGAGTTTTAACGGTTCCGTAGTCAACAAGGATCCCTTATAGTTTCGCGGTGTCTGTCTGTCCGGGGCTTAGCTCAGAAATCCTAATTACTAGAAAGCTGTAATTTGGCATGGGTATACATATTATTCACACCGACAAAGTTGTAAAATAAAAGCTTGAAATTTTTTTTTTGTATAAAAAATATTTCATCCCCACTTTACGTGCAAGATGCCTTCCTCCCTTGCACGTAAAGTGGGGTTACGTGCAAGGGAGGAAAGCATCTTGCACGTAAAGTGGGGATGAAATATTTTTTTCTCTTTTTATCGTTGGGTAGGATCGGAGGCCGTTCAAATGTATTGTGTCTTTTTTTTTTTGGGTGGTAAATCATCAAATAACTTCTCCCGCTCTGGGCGGAGCGGGAGGGTGTGTCAGACTCTTACTGACTAAAACCCACCCGTATTCCTTCCGTTGCCTGTGTTGCCAGGGGCCTCGGTAACCCTTTCGAAATTCCACGCGACCCCGGCAGGCATCGGCCTTAGTGGACCCCTACACTTTTGCTGACATCTCTATGAGGCGCGCGTGGAATACAACGCGCCGTCGTGTCTGTGAAAACCATTTTTCGATTCAGGGATCCGTTTGCGTAATATTAAGCTTTAAAGTGCTAATTTTTGTTGTTTTTGAATGTGATAAAATTCACGGTAGTAGGTAGTAGTTATATAATTATAACGAAGTTAAAAGGAAAACTATCACAGCTAAGTAGGCTTTACAAGTTAACGAGTAATAGTCGACCAACTTACATTTGCAGTTGGGATGTATGTGAGAACATGTTTTTCTACAATGTTAAGTTTGTTTTTAAGATAAATTCATCCCAACCACGGAAGCCTTCATTGTGCGCGGTCAGACCCACGCTTGACCTTTTAGTGTTGAGTTTGGGTCAACTTTGTGTTATCTATTTCTGAGTGCCCAGCTATGCGAGCAAGCACAGCCGTAGCAATTAACTGAAGACAACTCCTATGCCTTTTGAAGTAAATTGATATTCATGCATAACTAAAGGAGGAGGCCTGGTGTAATATTGATCTAATTAATATTGATGACAATTTTTTTTTTTCAAGCGATTCATTGATATTCACGTAAGTAGGTTGCGGTACCCTACCTACGTGATGTAAAATATAAATGACCCAAAATGGTTCGAAATTAAATTCATTTTTGTATAACAAACTAGGACTCGACCAGTTAATTAAATAACTAAATATACTTACTTAATTTCTAGTGGAATAAACTCGGGTGTACATGGCTGGTGACTATAATTTCCGCTGTTCGCTCACACCGTTCAGACTGCTCGCACTGTGTCGCAGTATTAATTAACCAAAATGCGTCGACAGAAGCAATGGCCATTAAAATACGTCAAGTATTTCAGTGCTGAATCTCATTAAAAAATGTATTACCATTCTGTCAATATTTAAAGAATGGGTGGTCTTGGTCTGGAAGTTACTTAGGTATATCAGACCATTCCGTAAACGGCTGCGTATTGGATACTTAAGTAGGTACCTACTTGTAACGTACATTGTTCTATCAATAACTTTGTGATCAGTGACACATACTAGAGATTACTCTGTACTAGACATTAATCTGCAGCAAAGGTGTTTATAAATACATATCGCTCATTAATCTTGGCAGAACTCCCCTAAGTCAGACAAATAATATGGGAATCGAACCCGTTAGCCAACAGTGAAAAAATCGTACCTTGTAATAAGTAGTCTACGATTTAACTTTCCACAACGGTCAATTTGGACCACAGAACTTCACGATTGATCAACCTTTTAAGATAAGAATCAATTGATGTTGAAAGATACAATGACGAAAAGGTCATGGTAAACTAACTTCACACACAGCCAAGAAAATCCTCATTCAATAATAAAAACCCTAAACTATTTGCAGAAAGCTTCGACGTATAACGTGGCTAATAGACTCCTTAACGTTCGCTATTGTCAAATATGATTACAAGGGAGGCCTCCATATCCTTTAGAAGTGGGGTGATTCCGAATAGATAGAGTATTATAATCGTCCTGGGACAAGTAGTTTCTGATGCCAGTTATAAAAGCAACTTATAATAATGGTTACGTTGTTTCATTCGTTTTAAGGACGTTTAGTAATTTTGAGCTAGAGAAATATAGTTATAAATGAAATGATCTTCCCGGAAAGTTATGAAAAACATTGCTAACTAGAATTTGTTCAACGTGAACAATTCTGTTCGATAACAATTACGATACAATCATGTGTGATTACTCGTCACATATAGCACAAGATATTCCTGTTGCATGTACGAGATTCTCGTGACTGTAATGAGATTCAGCCAACTACCTACCTAAGAACTATTATACTGGAACAGGGCCATGATGTTCCACTGTAGCAACCATGGTCGCGCTGCAAAAAACTGTATGGTGGGTTGCGCAACCAATCGAACGCCTGGTGAGACACCCGCCATCTGTATATAGATTACTGACAGCGCAACCATGGAGGCCCGCTGTAATATTGATCTAATTAATATTGATGACAATGTTTTTTTTTTCAAGCGATTCCTGACAAAACACAAGTCAAGAAATAGGATTATGCCAACTTCTCTCGTAGCTGTAAATTGTATAGCATAAATAAGAACATATTACTATTACTTCTATTATAGATTGGCGTTTGGTCTCCCCAGACCAGTGGTGGCCCAGTGGTAACGACCTCGACTTACGAAATGTAGGTCGTAGACTCGAACCCAGGCAGGCACTTTAGTCTTGTGTAAATAATTTCATCACCACTGCTCTCAAAACGGTGAAGAAAAAAACATAGTGAGGAAACCGGCATGTCCTAGAACCAAAACCCGCACTGGGCTCGGTGTGGTAGAGCAGCCCACTCCTCTTCCAAGATAGAGGCCTGTGATGTGATTAGTGTTGGTTGTAAACATAACCCATTACTCCATTGATAATCTACAGCCAAGTCATACTCCATTTGCTTTTGTAAGGACGGTCGTATTTTGCATATGACACCAGAAGTTTCTCCGTATATCCTTTCCGATAGCATCTTGCATTCAGCGGGTGTCCAATGCACCTTTTATTTTTTTAAGACCTCGGTAGCCATTACTGACAGTGTATATTTTACGAGTGGCATATCAAAATTTACCGTTGGTAAACCAACAAGTGACATTTTATTGTTTAACAAGCCCTGTGCCGATGGAATTTCTAATCGGCAAAAATGACGAACTTCCATCCAAACTTCCTCGCCTACTTAAACCCCTTTAGGAACTGAATTTACAAAAACCCTTCCTTAGCTCGCCTTCGTTGTTTATGGAACTGTTTGAAAAATTTAATGCTTCTTGATCCAGCAGTTTATACTGTGCGTTGTCAGTCAGTGAATCATTCTCCATCATTCTCCTGCCTTTAACCCAGTTTATTTGGGGTCGGCGAAACACGTCTTTTTCTTCCATAGTTCTCTATTAGTCTTCATCTCGTTATTCACTCCCTTTCTAGCCATATCATCTTTCACCCAGTCCATCCATCGTGACTTTGGTCTTTTTTTTTTTGGGTGCGAAATTATCAAATAACTTCTCCCGCTCTGAGCGGAGCGGGAGGGTGTGTCAGACTCTTACTGACTGAAACCCACCCGTGTTCCTTCCGTTGCCTGTGTTGCCAGGGGCCTCGGTACCCGACAGGTTGTCTTTGGTCTGACAGTGAATGAACGAATTCATTTAAGATTTCTATTCAGGAGACAAATCGCCTAGCTATCAGCTCATAGGCGATATGTCTACTTAATAAAAATCTTCCATAAAAACCTTAACAAAAACCTGAATGAAATCACAATCAGAGTCAAATAACTTCACGAGAGGCTATGCAGTTTGTAGTAAATTGCATAGCCTATCGTGAAGTTTTTTAGCAAGGGTTAGCGTCCTGCCAAGTTAGCATAACACGCACGTCTCGCCACGTTACAGGCACTCTCATTCCCCTCGAACTTCGCCACGTTGTCTTGAAAGTTTTATAGGAAATTTTAACTTATCCTTAGTACCGATACGTAAGCGAGAAAGTTAAGTTGTTATTGTGAATCATCAAAGGAAGTATAATTAAAAACAGTATTTTCATTTTTATTCACATGTTTCTTGCTGACTAAGTTTTCTGAAGAAATAAAATAAACATGTATGGTATTGAAGATATGCCTCATCTTCTTGCCTGCATGCCCAACCACCTACATTTTCCAGAATGCTGTCCAGGTGGCTACATTCTGGTCGGTCATTTGAGTCAAATCAACACGTAAAGAAGATTATATCAAGAAAAATAAAGTTATTAAGTAAATAGGTTGGTACACTTTAAACATGACTGTGTTACTGTGGTACACCAGTTACTACCACAGTAACACAGTCATGTTTGAAATGTAGATGTTGAACATACCAATGTTCAACATCTCCATCAAATAAAATCATGTTTAACTTTAAAAACTTTTCATAGCAAAATGCAGTTCAACATTTAATGTCCAGGCCAGACCTTTTCATTTTATACATTACGCGCACGATACGGCAAGACAGCGAGTTAAGCTCGTTGCAGCATTGAAATAGTAAAATATTTTTAAAATACCGTCATACTACTTATGTTCATTTTGAGGGTTCCGTAGTCAACAAGGAACGTTTATAGTTTCGCCATCTCTATCTATCCCCGCTTTAGCTTAGATATGCTTAGTACTAGAAATCTGTAATTTTGCTTGGGTATACATTAATCATAGCCGGACAAAGTAGTAAAATAAAAAATAAAACAAATATTTTTAGGGTACCCTTTGCACGTTTTGGGGATGATATTTTTTTTACTCCTCTATCCCATGGTGTGGGATATCACTGGATATGCCGTCAAAATATATTCTGGGTTTGTAAACAGGGGATAATATAAGGGATCCGTTTGATTAATATTAAGCGTTAAAGTGCCAAATTTTGTTAGAGTCAACCATTTAGCAGGCAGGGGGGGCCCTGCCTGTTAAATGGTTGTTTTTAGATACATATAACGAAATTAACAGAAAAACTATCACAGCTAAGTAGGCTTTACAAGTTAACGAGTAATAGTCGACCAACTTACATTTGCAGATTGAGAATCGTGACGTATATCGATGTATGGGAGAACATGTTTTTCAACTACAATGTTAAGTTTGTTTTTAGGATAAATTCATGCCAAGTAAGAAAACCTTCATAATGGATGGTCCTACTCACACTTGGCCGGTTTTTTTAGTTTATGGTCTCGGTCACAACTTTAAGGCGCTGACAAGACCCAATTGACAAAAATAGGCTTCTCTTAAGAAAAAAAAATTGCCAAATCTGTGTAGTTTTTGGTAGCGGAAAATATATGTTAATTTTGAACATATTTCCCAAAACTTGCTTGTTACCAAAACACGGAAAAAATCTCGATACAAACTAACGTTAAACTAACCTCTTACCTTGAGTTCTAATCCAAAATATCTGTATTAAATATCAACATACGTTACGTATTTAATTAATTACAATAACGTCTTATTTGAATGCAGAACTTGGTTGTTTTTTATTTTCGATTACTCAACTCAATTGTGAGTAAATAGATAATTGCTTCATATTTTGTAATAAATCACAAGCGTTGTGTCATCGCGCTTCTCTTTCTTTTCTATGCAATCTGACAGTGACCGCGGTAAAGGTGTTGTCAGCGTCTTAAAGAGGTACGGCAAATAGTTTTCTCGGGAAAAAACATTTTGCAGCTTTTATATTATTTATAAAAGCTGCAAAATGTTTTAGTAGTAGCTTATTTTCTTATGCTAAGGGAATCAATATAATTAAACGTTTAGAATACAAATAGAGCCATTCATTCTCCCCGTCTTTAATGCCTTAAAGTACTTTTTGAACTCATAATACCTACAATCTAATCTTTAAAACGGTCAGCGAGATTTTATTACGTTTGTTTTAAAGACACATTCAGTCGTTCACCTCATCATCGACAGCCACCGATTGCATAAACATAAACAATCTCTTCCAACAACGCCGCGTGAGGGAGGAGCGGGCGCATCTAAATGCAGCTGTATAGCGTAGTCGCGTTAGTGTGGCCGAAGCTTTAAGCGGTTTAACTGGGCAGGTGGTGAAAGCAGACAGGTGAAGGGTGCGCGCCCTCCTGTACATACTGTCACTGAGATATAAAGGACCTGGAACCGAAATGCATCAGGGCTTTCTTGCGTACCTACCTAATATTAAGATTAGGTTTCGATTTCCTTTATTTATTGTTATCGAAGAGCTAATTACGAGTATTTGGTTGAATGAAAGTAAATTCAACTTTCTCGTTTCTGCATTGTGGTCGGTCGAACCCTTTGGTGTTAAAGTTTACTTTCGTCTTCTTCTCTGTCGTCACACTCTTGGGAAAGTGGACGACCACGTTCCCAAGAGTTTGACGACAGAGAATGGCGAGAGGGAATGGCGAGAGGGAATGGGGAGAGGGAATGGCGAGAGGGAATGGTGATGAATTGTGAAGCTTGAACACGAGTTCAAGCTACACAATTCGTCGCCATTCCTCTCGTACTATTGCCTGCCTCGTGCATTCGTGGAGTGGACCATTTAGTGCAGTTTTGCCTTGGTCAGTCCAGTGCATTGGTGATCTACTACGGGCCCTTGTTCCCTCCATTTTGCCCTGAACCTCGAGTCGCTCCAGAGACGTGTCCTCTCGACGTGTAATATGTCCAAAGAAAGTGAGAATACCACCTTGAACGATGGAAGAAAGACGCTGTTTTATATCCAGTTATCCGAGGATTGAGACGTTGGTTCGGAACTGTGTCCAGGCTATGTCGACTTTAGGTAACTGTAAAAGTGTAAACGCACTCAAGGGCTTAGTGCTGAGAAAATCGGTAGGTATTTGTTAAAAACTATGGGTTTTAAGTTTTTTATATCGAAATACGTGTTTAACTAACATTAATTAAATTCACATGATTGCAAACAGCGTAAGTAGATTTCATTTAGAAATCAATTCATGATCTCGTATGTAATTTATTCTTACAAAATTACTTACACTTTAATAATTAACTTTGGTTCTTTTATTTGGCGAGCAATAACATAATTAGAGTTGCAATTTTTCGTTAGCAGAGTAATAAAATGTTTCAACACGTGTCGAAACGGCAGTCTAACGTATCCAGTGAACTAATTCAATGTTACTCTGTTTTATTTTTAAGTCGCAATTCATTGCTGAATTTAAACTACGCTTTCTGCACCTAAGTATACGCAATGATCTCGCTCTGCTGATCACAATTTAACTAAGTTATAATATAATTTAGTTAATTAATAGATATCCGGTCGGGAAGATTATTAAAAGATTTTAGACACGTATTTTTTATTTTTTTATGTTATCAAAAGATTACGGCGATACATTGAGTAAAAGCTCCCACAGACTGGGGTGATATCGCGGGCGCGACAGGCATGTTGCTGCCTGTCGCGCCCACGATATCGCGCTAGTCTGCACAAGCCTTTAACATATGTCAAGATGTCACGCCTTGCTAGATTTTGTACTGAATTGTGACGTAGCGAGCGAAAAAATTACTTAGATAAAACGCATTAAAGTTGGAGAGTGGGGTCTCCAACTTTAATGCGTTTTATCTACTCGTAAGTATATTTTAATAATATGACAAAGCAAAAAATAACGTGTCTACCTAATATTTTTATATTATCTGACGGACTAAATATAATTTATTTTAGAATAGAATAGAATAGAATAGAATACTCTTTATTATGTACACCATAAAAATTACAGACACAAATGTTGAAATTTACCCAGGGGTTTTTTCTTTTTTTTTTACCCAGGCATTATCTTTATTATAAAATAAAAGCCCCTGTTTTGCTCTGTCTCATTGGTCTAGTGGTTGCAAGGGCTACTGCTGACACTCACGATCAGCAGTAGTATGTGAAAAACCCAGCATGAGATCCGGGATTTGATTTCCACGCCTGGAAAAGTGTTATTGGGTTTTTCCATCAGAAATTTCTCAGTAGCAGCCCGGTTGATGGCAATGGGCTTGCTCCCCTATTACATGGGACTTAAATTAAACTGGCGAAATGTGGGTGTTTTAGGTACACCTCTGACTAACCGTTCAGGGAAAACAGGCGTGATGAGTTCATAGGTACTTTAGTAGCTACGAATCAACCCTAACATACCGAGAAACTATTACCAGAGTACCGACGGATACATAATCTTGCTTTTAGTTCCAGTGTATCGTAAAGCCATGTTTTAGCTCTCGTAACAGCACTAACGACTAAATAATATGTACTCAGCCTTTCTATTTGTTGAACTTAAAGAGCAATTGCTTGTTATGCTAAAATAACTTCATTTCTTTAGCTAAGTTACATGATTTCTGGGTAACGTATACCTAGGTGTAAGTTTGAAGTGTATATGTTATGCTGTTTTTAGGGTTCCTTACTTCAAAAGGAAAGAACAGAACCTTTATAGGATCACTCGTGTGTCTGTCTGTCCGCCTGTCACAGCCAGTAAATCGGCCGTATCTACTGGACTGATTTAGTCGAAATTTGGTACACATATGAATTTCGGTGACCCGAACAAGGACGTGTAATGTAAATAAATGAATGTTTAATATGAGGTTCACTTTTGGGGAATTTAAAAAAAAAAGTTCAGCAAACTGTACCGTATGACATAATATCAAATGAAAGGGCTAATTGTGACGTTTTCATTTTTTTTAATAATTTTAGAATAAATGGTTTTATATAAATAATAAATAAATGTCTAGTTGATGTAACTGGTGACCGAAAATCTGGCGGCTTTCTCGCGCAACGCATCAGCATTGCAATTCAGCGAGGAAATGCCGCCAGCATCCTCGGTACAATGCCTCGAGGGCCTTTTTAGGCTTAACTTAGTTTTCATTTAATTTAGTTAATGTTAATAATCATCTTGTAATTTGGATAAGTAAATAAATATATATTAATAATTTTAAAGTTATTTAAGAAAATAGATAAAAATTGAACGCCCCTCCCCCTTATCTCCGAAACTACTGATTTAGATTTATTTACTGAGACATACAGAAAATAGTTCTTTACTTATAGATTACAGGAAAACCTATAAGAAGTCTATGGTGTTAAAATAATTTCGTAGTTCTCCTCAATACTGTGCGTACAAACTTGTATGGGACATGACTTTCTACTACAATATTAAGTTTGTTCTTGGGATAAATTCATCCCAACAACGGAACCCTTCATTGTGCGTGGTCCGACACGCACTTGGCCGATTTTTCTTAGCAGTTTAGTGGTTTTTATTTAAAAAAAAAGTAGTTGCATCTGCATACTTTAGTTATTTGCGTTCTAGTGTTTGCTACTGACAACAGAGATAGAGAGCCAATCTAGAAAAAAAATGTCAAGTAAATAAAAAGATTTGGGACAAAGATTTTTAAATAAACTTGTTTACTTTAAAATATTCAAAAAATAGCCCCATTAATTACTCCTGAATAGTTACCACCTCCTTTTCAATTTACAAAATCGTTAAAGCAAAAATACTCTCATATTTTCTCGGTTTTGTTGCTATTTATATTTTAAAGTCTTTTAAGTTTTCTCTAAAGTAAACGAATAATATAAGGAACGGTTAACATAAAAGTAAGCTAACACTTTGGGTCGTAAAGCTTCACATAATTTAATTTAACACTGAAATGCGACCACCGAAAATTTTACGAGTTTTAAACTGCAACTTTGAAACATCGGTTAAAACGAAAATTTCTGTCGTGTGGCTGTGATTTTTTTGTATTTTGCGGACGCTCATAATTTTGGTTTAATTATGAGCGTCCGCAAAATACAAAAAAAAATCGTTTGACGTGTTAGTTTTGCAAACAACTATATGCAGTAATTATCATATAGTCCGCTGAATAAATTAAACTACAGTAAAAGTCACTCGCTTTCTCCCTTGGGTAGATATATATTTGACGGCACAGACAACTACCTAAGGAAGACGACGTATCTAAGTATAATAATTGTACGTACGACTGGTACGAACACAAACACACCACTCAATCACACACACACTCACTTAATTTCACTTCATGGTTTGTTGTTATGAGTTCTTATGGAACCACTGCAGGCTTAGCATGACGCTTTCTATTTCTACCCTACTGTAGAATAGAAATCGCTTGTCTACATTTCTCGGTAGAAAACTGTCTACACGGAAACGTCATTTTTGTCTACTCTTCCGTCGACAAAACGCTTTTCTACGGTTCTATTGCTAAGCCTGTGCTGGTCAACAAAGCATCTCTGTAGGTAAAATATATCAGACACAACAAATTATGGGTAAAGTAAATAAAAAAATTAAAACTCTTGAGTTGTGCTTGTACAGTAAACAAATTTCAAACAACATCTTTGACTGCCACAGAATAATAAGTACCACACTGACTTACTGAATTTCTTCTCATATTTTATTTTCACTCTCAAATGATTATGCAAATCGTATAACTTCATTCAAAATATAAAGCGACTACTAATAGCTACTCGAAATTTACGATTCTTAAAGGTCCGTAAATTTTCAGTGGCCGTGTGCCGTCTAGATTTAAAAACAGCTTTATTCTGAAGAAAAAAATAAAAAACAACATTACGTTAGGTATTAAAATCTGAATGAAAATGAATAAGGCATTTAATTAAAATAGCTTGAAATATTCAGACAAAGCTTTAAAAAAAATCTAGTGTTTTTAAGCGGCTCAATTTACATTAAGGGGTGTGCATACTACTAAAACGTCAAATAAACGTTTGATGGACGGTGGTTTGACTTACATGTTTGTTAAAACACACAATCGACCCTACTTATTTGCCGGGTCGCGCTGATGCAATAAAACAGGCCCTAAAATGCGAAACAGCGCCTTAATCCACATCAGATATGTTGAACAATAAAGTGAATGTAGAACCTACAATAAACAGTGGTTAGGGCGTGCGTGTCCAGCCTTGTTTTTTGCCCCCCGGTTATCCTCCCATGATTTATGCTGTGCCTGCCCGGAATATGATTACCAGTTACGTGTCGGAAGTACCCTTAATGGATATAAACGTTGTATTTAACTGGCCGGTAAATACTGGCGTTTTTGTGCGCCTTTGTACTGCTCAATTGTGACCATATTATAGGCCGTTTATTGGTTTGATCGCACACAAATTTTGTGGGCTGTTGATGAATGTTTATTGGTGTTGATTTCATAGATGGGCGTAGTTCTTTGTGTGTTTCGTAAGTGCGTCTCTTGCTGGGTTTATTTCTTCTAGGTTTTAGTGTTTTTTGGGTAGGTGTGCCCAACTTGTATTAAACTCCCTGGCGTATTCTGTGTTTCCTGATAGTTTAAACCTACGGTGCTCCTCCAAGCCTTGAGTTACTTTTATATAAGCATGCATGTTTGACTACAAAACCAGCATAATACAAAAACGCAAAAATAAAACTTTGCCTCAAACAAACATTCCCGGTACCTCAACTAATAACGAAATGTTACGTAATTTACTGCTTAACCCCTCCGAGAACTCGCCCACCATCAAGAATAAGGAGACGCAGACTTCTAATGCCTTCCCTCTAAACTCCTCCACCGTCGAGAGCAAGGAGACGCAAACAGATCCTGAGAAAGTAGATGTGTTATTAGAAAAGCAAAACATATTATTGTCAAATATCGGATCGAAATCATCGTGCGACAATAATCTGTTAACCGGAACAAACAAACCACCTCGGAAAATCTGTATACTGAGTACAAACAACACTAATAGAATCCTAACAATTGCCAATAACACCATAGGCCCTAACACGCAAATATGTCATTACTTGAAGACAAATTGCGGACTTAAAGAAATGATGATTGGAATAGAACACAAACTGAACAATTTTACACTGGATGACTTCTGTATAGTTTTAATTGGCGAAACTGACTTTAATACAACAAATGACTTCATCAACTTAATACTAACTATAAGAGAATCTCTGCAAAAACTACAGCATACAAATGTTATACTATGTGCTCCTACATTTAAGTGCAAAAACTATGCTAATATGTATAATTGGAGAATCGAAAATTTCAATAACCTGCTTTATCTCGATGTTATGACTCACGAACATTGTTACACACTTGATTCAAACAAAAATTTATACTATGATTACTCAATGTTTTCAAAATCATCAGGTTCAATTAATGACCTGGGCATGTACACAGTTTTTAGGGATATCAATATTAAAATAGAGAATATAATACAATACAACGCCTACAGAACACAAAAAGACGACTCAGTAGTCTATGAAGCCAATATCCAAAATTCTGTAAACTATACAAACAATAGCGTAGATTCTGATAATTTATTTCGTTAATAATATTATAACTGTCATGCATCAAAACATTAATGGTTTGGTAAATAAATCAGATATGCTATCAGTTTGTTTAGATGAATTGGCGACAGAAAATATAAAAATAGACATACTAGGTATCACGGAGCATAATATGAAAAAAGGTGACGAGGTTTATTTACAGATACCAAACTTTAATCTAGCATCATATTGCATGAGAACTAATAGACATGGAGGTTCTTGTATTTTAACCAAGAATGGCTTGCGGTTCAAAAACCTAGATCACATTAACCAAATGTCTATCATAAATTTAATAGAATGCTCTGCAATCGAGTTAACAGATCATAAAATATATATATTGTGTATTTACAGGCCTCCGAACAAGCTAATTGGATCGATAAATACTTTCTTTCTAGTTTTAAGCAAAATCTTGGGTAAATTACGCACTAGCAGTAAAAATATCATTATCTGTGGCGATTTTAATATTGATGTTGCAAACCATTCTAAAATAACTAATGACTTTGTAGAACTACTGTTAAACTTCAATATAACACTTCAGTTTAGCCAGGCTACACGTGGCGTTAGTAATACTTGTATTGACAACATAGCTCATGACATTAAAGGTTGTGAAGGTGAAATAAGAGATTTTGCACTCTCTGATCACACTGCACAAATAATTAAGTGTCCAGTAAAAAAGTTTAGTTTAATCAAACATTGGTACATAAATAGACGTAGTTTCACTAAAGAAAATAGATGTATCTTTGTTAAATATCTAAAGCAAATCTCGTTTAACAGTGTATATGAATCCACAGACCCTAACTGTGCCTACAATTCGTTCCATGAGATATTCAGCTTGATATATAACTTATGCTTTCCTATGAAAAAAAATCGCGTTAATAATATTTTGAGACCTAAATGGATTTCAAAAGGAATAAGAATGTGCAGTAAACGTAAACGTGAACTTCTCTGGAACTACAGGAAAAAGTCTAATCAAGAAAATAAAATGAATTTTAAAGCTTATGCCAAAAAATATAAAAAAATAATATCACTGACAAAACAGTCTCAAAACAATTATTTTATAAATACTGCAATTAATAAACCTAAAGCAACTTGGAAAGTAATTAATAATGCTAAATATAACTACCCAAATCGAGGTATTGAGAAATTAATTATCAGCGATGAGATCCTTACTGATCCTAAGACTATTACAAATGCCTTTAATGATTATTATGCTGACATTATTAAAAATACTGATAATACAATTTCCACTGACTCAACAAGCAGTAATTATTCCCACTTGACATTTAACACCAAATCTATATTTATGCCCCCAACAATTTCCCCTGACATTCTTAAAATTATCACTTCTTTACGTAATACAAATAGCACAGGTTATGACGAAATTACAACTCAGATTGTTAAGGACGCAGCAGCTTTCATTGCTGCCCCTCTAAGCCATATTATCAACCTGTGCATAGAACATGGTACGTTTCCTGAGGCATTAAAATTGACAGTAGTAAAACCAGTGCATAAAAAAGGCGACAAAACTTCTATTGGTAACTATAGACCTATTGCTTTAATAACTATCTTTTCTAAAATATTTGAGAAATACATATATAACTGTCTCTACCCATTTTTTGAAAACAATAAGGTATTTACTCCATGTCAGTATGGGTTTCGAAAAAATAAATCAATAAATTTAGCGATGTATAATTTTTTACAAAAAGTCTTATTAAATATGGATACTAGGTCGCCAGCCATAGCGCTATACATGGACATGTCAAAAGCATTTGACCGCGTAAATCACAAAATACTCTTGCACAAATTATATGCGTTTGGTATAAGAGGTAACGTGCACAAACTAATTGAATCCTATCTTAATGACAGAAAACAGGTAGTAGAATTAAAAAGAATCTCCCAAATTACCAGAACTGAAGAGACCTTTACCTCTGAGGCTAAAAATATAAACTATGGAGTCCCACAGGGCAGCATTCTAGGGCCACTGTTCTTTTTAATTTACATAAATGACATGTCGACAGTTACAATGTATCATATGACCCTCTTTGCTGACGACAGTACGATACTGCTTACCGGTAATGACAAAACTGTTTTAAAATCTGACCTACTTAATACTCTGACAACAATTATAAAATGGCTTGATGAAAATGACTTGAAAATTAATCTAGACAAAACAAAAATCATGAATTTTAAACAGCGAGTAAAATCAGATACTAACTTAAACATACGTTACGATCAAACTGACATTGAGGAAATAGAAGTAACCAAATTTTTGGGTCTTCATATAGACTGTAAAGTAAACTGGAAAGCACATATTGAGGAAGTGTGCAAGAGGCTTAGTCAGAGCTCTTATGCCCTCTACAGATTACAGAATAATGTCAATCAACATGCATTACTAACTGCCTATCATGGATATGTTGCTTCAATCATACGCTACGGTATCATTTTTTGGGGTAACTCTGTAGAAAAAGACCGTGCATTTAAAGCTCAAAAACGTTGTATTAGATCAATGTGCAATCTACAACGGATGGATTCATGTAAGCCACATTTCATAAATTTAAAAATATTAACTCTCCCTAGTGTATACATTTATGAAACCATAATGTTCATAAAATCAAATCTTAATTTATTTGAATTTTATACTAGGACCAGACACAAAGACAAATTGCGCATTGTACCTAGCAAAACAAAACTTTTGCATAAGAGCATCTTTTGTATGGGTCCACATATATATAATAGCCTTCCACCTTTATTGAGAAATATAAGTGACATAAATACTTTAAAAAAGAAGCTACATCAATTCCTTATAGCTAAATGTTATTATTCTATTAAAGAATTTTTAAATAACAAAACACTGAACCAGTCGACATTTAATATGACAAAGCAGTAATGAAAATTAAATGTAAACTACTGATAAACTCACGCAGTGAATTTGAAGAATAATTTGGAATCTGACATATAATTGACATTTAATTTGACATACAATGTGACATGTAATCTGACATATATAATAATGAATAATATGTAAATAATAATAACAAATCACAATTTTTCAAATAATTATATTGTTGCTAATGATTATTATTGTTGTATTTTAAATTACTTAGTGTTTAATTGTTCTTATCCTGTAACGTATTATGAATTTTGTATGCCTCAATGGCGAGACATAGCAGACCTATATGCATAACTATATTGTATCATCTTACTTTACCTATGTTCTACAATAAATTAATTTGAATTTGAATTTGCACCATCGTCGAGTACATAGTTTTTGTTCCCACAATTGGTGTGATAGGTCACAAGCGAGCCTATCAGATAAAAACAAAAATATTTACGTATTGAAGGTTCTATTTGCTTTGACCGTTATTTGATGCTGGCATTATTAAACTGGGAGGACATTATTTTATTGCTAAAAAAGCAAATCAGAAACCGGTTATTTTAGTAGCTGCAATAAATTTGATTCCAGTAACTGGTAGCGGATAAATTGAATATTTTTGCAACGTACGTATCAATATCAATATCGAATAAAACGTACCTACATAACATAATTTGATTTTTACTATGATTGAATTTATCCGTTTCATGTTGTTCCAAATGTTTTTGTATTTTTGGTATTGATCGCACTAAACCTTGTTTTATTCGTATTTCGTAAATAAACAACATTGAGTAGCTGCTCTACCATTACTTAATCAGACTTTAATGTGCCCACTGCTAGGACACAGGCCTCCTCTCTGTGAGAAGGAGTGGGCCGTAATCCACCACGCGAGCCCAGTGCGGGTTGGTAGATGTCACATATTTTCGAATTTTTGGTTCTAGGACATGCCGGTTTCCTCACGATGTTTTCCTTCACCGTTTTGAGAGCAGTGGTGATGAAATAATTTACACAAAGTAAAGTGCTTAGCGGCCGTTACCACTCAGCCACCACTGCTCTCGGTCTACTATTATTATCTTGTAAATAAAGCCTCGATAATAAAGCATAGAAGACGTCTGACTTTGAAGAAAATGTATTGTTTTACTTAAAATACCTATAGCCGCCTGTGCCTGTCCTGTATTACAATGCGCACAAAGATACAAATACAAATATTTTATTGGAAAAAGACATATTACAATTTTTGTGTACGTTAATAGTTTAGTAAGTGTGTCGCAGTCATGAGCGCCCACCTCAGAAAAGAAAGAAAACTGAGTTCCATGACAACAATTTTGGTTCTACTTATACTCGTAGGTAGAAACTAGAAAACACAACATGCCAAATTCTATGTTAATTCTCAAATCTAACACACGTTACTTTGAGTCACAAGAAAATGAGCGACAAAAATATGTTAATGTATAACTTTATTAACGAATGAAAGTACCAACAAATAAAAAAAAAACATATTTACAAAAAAAAAAAAATGAAACAGACGACCTCAAAAAATAAACACTACAAAGTGAAAAGTAACTTTGGTTTTGGATTTTCGTTCTATACCCTTTTTTTTTTTTTTTTGAGGGTGGGAAATCATCAAATAACTTCTCCCGCTCTGGGCGGAGCGGGAGGGTGTGTCAGACTCTTACTGACTAAAACCCACCCGTATTCCTTCCTGTTGCCTGTGTTGCGGGGGCCTCGGTGACCCATAAGTACCTTCCCGCGACCCCGGCAGGCATCGGCCCTAGTAGACCCCTACTATATGTGCTGACGACATCTCTTTGAGGCGCGCGTGGAATACAACGCGCTGTCGACCCGGGCCTGGTCCTTACCAGACGCTGAGCTACCCATTGCTCACCGTCCGCAAGCCCGCGCCTACGGTGGCCGGAAATCCGCCCGGGATTCCCGACGCCCTGGGCGTCTCCTGCGGCGGCTAGGGGCGAGAGGGCGCGAAACTTGCCTTTCCCTCAACCGTCCCGCCTCCTCCTTCGCGAGCATTACTGCTTCGCAGAAGGAGGTGACGGCTGCCCATGCCCTCTCGCTCCGTACCATGACCTGAACCAGGGCCGGACACGAGAGGCCTCTGCCACCGATCGCCTCCACGAGGACACGGCGGTGCTCTGCCCAAGCCGGGCAGATCTCCACCGTATGCTCCACCGTGTCCTCCGGGCGATCCACACAGTTCGTTTTATACCCTTGACTTTAATTTTCACTTTTTTGGTTGTGTTTATATATTTCCCATTTAATAACATTTATATGGGGCCACTTAAGAAGAATACCCTTTCAAACAAAAAAAATATTTTCCAAATCGGTCCAGGCGTCTTTGAGCAATCGAGGATAATACATAAAAAACAGACTTTTTTTAGATTCGTACTGATAACCTCCTCCTTTTTTTGAAGCCGGTTTAATATAAACGAGATACATCTTGAATTTCGTCTATATTACTCGTACAATAAAGACAAATAAAATTAGTTGAAAACTGCGCGATTAGGTACTTAGGCTTGGTTCTTGGATTTTTCGTTGTAGCACTGCATCGTTCGTTAGGCGCTGTTATTACCACAGCTCCTAATGAGGAAAAACGTTCTTCCCAATGATACTCTTGAGTAACACGAACTTCAGCTACTTCTAAACAAGTTTCTCGCGCAATTAACTAGCTTGATACTCTTGATTTTCCGTGATACATTTTTCCTTTTGTAAGCTTAGTGGCACTTAACGGACAATATTTATTGCTTCCGTTTTACACTTCTTTGTTTTATGTAGTTGTTTGTCTAGTATTCAGTATTAACTAACATTCTTAGAAATTACAATAAATTACATTGTTTTCTTTTCTTGTTAGTAAAAACAGTAATGCTACTACTCTAAGCCACTTAAGGCGAAGGGTTGATTAAAGATCGGATCAGTGCGCAGTGTTGTGCTATAAAAAGTAATAGGCAGCCCTTACTCTGCAGCAGAGATTAATGCAATGTCCCAGCCACCGGCGATAGTCTCGTTTTAGCTATCAACATAACGGGAAACTAGAAATAATTGCTACTGGTAATAAAGCAAGACATACAGAATTACGGATACGAATTGAGAGCTGAGAACATGTTTTACAAAAGCATGTCGCTAGGTTAAGCGTAACGTGGTCGGTGCGTGTCTAACGTCACTTTGCGCGGTTTATGTCATACTCGCAGCTAAAAGCGAAAAGTACAGACATTCGTGTAATATGTTTTCATAGGGTCAGTACACTCGTATATCGCGGTTTATTTTTTTGGGAATCCGCTGACGCGAGTGCGATACCAGCAATAAACATTCGTTACGGGAACCCAGAGAAAGATAAAGAAACATAAAAAAACACTTTATTATAACAGCTATGAAGCCGGATCCAGTAAAAGCCTAGGGCTGATCCGTACACGCGTTATAACCAACGTTTTCATGTTTGTGAAAAATCGTTGACAAACTTTTTTCTAAAAGAGAGGCAATTACATTATTAAAGCTTGTCGCTACGACCACCCGTCGCATGTATGCTCAGCTTACACTGAATAGGGTTATGCTACTAACGTTACAAAGTTTTAAAGGTTTATTTTCAAAAACGACTCGGTTACAACATATTTTTAATTCTGAATTGAAAGTAGCGTGCGATGTTGACATTTTAGGGGAACACAGCGCAATCTCCTCGATACGCAAAGATGAGTTTAACAAGCATAAAATTTTGAAAGTGTTATATACACTGGCGATGTCGTCGCGACCGCGCCTTAAGTAAACATTACTTACTTTCATGGGGGCATAAAAATACCGTATAGGCACGCAGCTGCATTTGTTGACATAAAATTTAAGAGTTCAGCAATTTTTGTCTTCGTCATAAAAACTTAGAGTCCAACGTGTCATCTTAAGAAACAAGCCATGTCAGTAGGGGGAATTTTCTTGTATTTTTGGGGCCCGCTAACAAGGGGCTCCTACATGACCGGAATATTTTTGTCACCAATTTCCTCAGGCGAACGGCTTAACGCTCCGGAAAAAGTTACTTAGACTTACCTGGGACACTTCGGGCGCTGTCAAGATATCGTATAGGTATTTTATGGACCCCGCCTGAATGCCTGCTATATTTCTTTTAGTCGGCGACGGCGACGATATAGCCTTTCGATTACATTACCGCTTTATTAACACGCGTGTGCTAAGTTCTCATTCGTAACTTATTCAGGAGATCGGTAGTCAAATGGGGATGTATAGAGACGAATGGTGGCCGTAAACAGTTACTTGAGATATTCTTCGGTAGATCGACGGGCCGGGCGGGTTGAGACCTATATATCACTTAAAACGACAGAGCATAAATCTATGGGGGCTGTCGGCTCGTTATTTGTAGGCGCCACGTGAACCGCCGGTTTCGGGTGAATATTAACGATATCGCCAATTTTCCGCAAGCTTAGTCGCGTCGCAATTTCTCGCCAATTGAACAATCGCATCGCATCGAGGGGCGATGTGCCGTCGAACAGTATTAACCCTGGCCTCGTGTAAAAAATGTTTATACATGCTTTTCGCGATCTGCCGCTTTGGGCTCTATTGCGTATAAACGCGAAAACTCCAATTTCCAAACCGCGAAATAAATGTGAACATTTTGCCAATACATATACCTAAAATTCAATAAAGAATATCCTGAAGAATGCTCTGAGTTCTGACGCCTACGTAATTGTATTTAATTTGATGAATTCTGTTGGTTACGAGTAGGTAGACTCGTTTTATACCTCTTTATATTATATATTCACAGATAAGAATAATTTTAAATTAACACAATACCTAACAGCTATGAGAGAAGTCGTAAAGTAGCTATGTGTTTCCTGGGAGTTTCCTCAAAAGTAGAGATGTATCGACTGCTGGTTCCAACACAATGATATGCTTTGTTGTCACGCGAATAATAGCGCCTAAAATTTGTATAGACTATCATTCTATACAATACTACAATGGAACGCTCATCTTACGGAAAACATTAATACAAAACATTGGAAAACATAAAAGACTTTATCTTTTACTCGCAAAAAAAGAAAATGTTTAATTATTCAGTAAACGAAAGTTGACAGGACAGTGAAAACGCGAAAAACAAACTTTTATTTTAATCATTTTGACGATTTTTATTTCTAATTTGTGCGTGTATTTCCGAATAAAGTTTGCTGCTCACTAAAGCGATGACACAAACATTTTACGTTTGCGTTCACTGACCGATACTAATCCATGATCGTGTACGCTTAAATGTTATTTTTACGCTGTGCCGAACTGATAGATGCGCTACAATGGACAGCGATGCTAATTCATCGAAGTATTAATTGGATTTAATTATGTGGATTTATCGGCGGCTTGGTTCCGTAAAGTTGCGATTAGACAAGAGTCAATTAGACAAGAGTATTTAACGTCGTCTCCCTCTCTGAAGTGATTGATCCCGACTGTTGCGAGTACTTGTCTCAATCTTTTTCAATTTATCTTTAAAATCGGATAGTACATGGATCGTGTATCATGCTATGTAGCAAGTCCAAGCACTCAGACAGTCTTTTGTTTTTTAATCTAAAGACAAAGGCAAGATTGCTAAAAATACGCGACATGTGGAAAATTGCATTTTTCTCAGCAATGGCAAAGATCCTGATAGAAAAGTAAAGAAACTTATAAAATCAGTGACCATACCACAAAATGCTGAATATTAAACAATACATATTTCCAACGTGGTCATGACGTATCCAGTTCACCCCATTGCAGCTTTCAAATAACGTTTAACGTATGAACTTTAGTTATTATACGGAAATATTATTCAATATAGCGAGTTGTCAAACGCACTCGGCCGGCGTGTGGGTACGGCTACAGCATACAGCGCTATTCAGCGACATATGTCTAGGTAGAACATATTATACGAGTAGCACCGTCACTTCCAGTGTTCTAGACTTTTGCTTTATACGCGAACGTGGCGATTAATAATGTATTGAATGTCGCGAAGTTTACTGATTGGTTCTGGTCTAACGGCATTATTTAAAGGAACAATAGGTATGGTAGTGGTTCTTAATTAAAGGCTGAAGTCTGTGTGTGTGTTCAAATATATATCATCACCCATCACTACCTCAAGGTGTCTTCAGCCCTGCAGGGGTCGCGGGAAAGTTCGAAAGGGTTACCGAGGCCCCTGGCAACACAGGCAACGGAAGAAACACGGGTGGGTTTTAGTTAGTAAGTGTCTAGCACACCCTCCCGCTCCGCCCAGAGCGGGATCAGTTATTTCGTAATTGCCCACCCAAAAAAAAAGGGTGTCTTCAGAGGTTATCCTTCACTGATTGGCATTGATTACCTTGTTGATCTAGTACTGGAATTTTAACCGAACTGGCGAAATGTGGGTTTTCCTGCTATAACTACACTTTTCCTGCAGACTTAGCACGACAACCGTAGAAAAGCATTTTGTCGACGGAAGAGTAGACAAAAATGACGTTTCCGTGTAGACAGTTGGCAGTTTTCTACCGAGAAATGTAGACAAGCGATTTCTAGTTTGTTGCGCCACTTCTTTTTCCCAGCTAAAGCACTGGAAGTGGTGAAGGGCGGGCGTTTTGGGGGACTGTTTTATAAGTCAAAGTCACACCATTTATTTCAAATAAACCAAATACAGGCACTTTTGAATTATCAAGGGGTCGGTCAGTCAGAAAGATGAAGCTAGTTGCCCATTCCAAAGCGTAGTAGGTTCCTATGGAGAAGAACGGGCAAGAAACTCCACGGACACTCTTTTAAAGTAAAATATTGTTACAAAAATATTGGTTACATCATTCATGTTGAAATTATATGTGTGGAAACAATGTAGAAAGACGTGCACGTTAAAAGTGTCCGTAATAAAAATATAAAAACAATTGAAAATTTAAAATAAGCCGTGGCAGCTAAGAAATGACCAGTCCCTACTGACGGCGCCCGTTCACGAACATGACACATGGATCAGCACCATTCAGCTCAACCATTTTGAAGGAAACATAATGATCCTACACACGCGCCTCCACCAGCGACACATTTGAGTAAACACTCTCTGCGGCCAGGGCACATTCAAGTCAATTAAAGACGATTATTATGATTTTGACGTTCGAAAAGTGCTGATTATCAGCCTAGTTTGAATAAATGACTTTTGATTTTGATAGTGTGTATCCGTTCACGAAATTTAGTCTTGAAGTTATTTTACTACACACTGATACAATCGGTACTAACTTGACCTTTCCCAACATACAGACTATTGAAATCCTTTTAAGCGTGCACTTTCTCAGCAAATCTTAGATTAACAAGAAGTTGCTTAAAACCACAAACCTCCGACCAATTTTACATGTGTTCGTTAAGCTTTATGATGAGATACAGCAAACAACAGTATTCAGTCTCCTGGGGATATTCACCTATAATAACTTAACCGTTCAACTTTTACTACGGCGTAAGTTGGGACCGCGAAGCACGGCGTAATAAAGTGTTAAACCGTGTATAAAGACGTATGTCGTTCTTTATGGGATATTTAACACCGGCTAAACGCCATGCCATAACAGACCATAGCTTTTGATTCATAGTGAACGTATCTTGTGATGTTGTTATGTTATGTTTACTTGAGTATCACAGGAGTTATTCATATATATAATAATATATATGCAATATATTTATAATATTGTTAGTTTGATTGCTACGCTTTCACCCTTAAACGGCTGAACGGATTTGGATGAAATTTAGCACATAGATAGACCATGACCTAGAAAAAAGACATTTTTCATCCTGGATCCTAGACGAAGTCGCGGGCAACAGCTAGTAACTTATGAATGTGACACATTGAAAAAACTTGTCTTTTTCATATGATTTGTTTGAAAAAAAAATGGACCTAATTCGGACAAATTATGTCCAGTTTTTTGTAAATAAGGTTTTTCTCGCTACAACTACAATAGACTACGAAGACGATAGTCTCAGTCGGACTGAGGTTACTGGAAAATTTACCGAAAAATCTTTAAAAAATAAGCAACTTTCAGGGTTTCAGCTAGTTAACAACATAGGTTTTTAGTTGCAAAGTTTGCATTGCTTACTTTAGGTGACGTAGCTCTTAACCCTTCAAGATATTCAGAAGGACCATCCTTATATTCTTGCATACCTAGCAGCCTCTGACCACAACCAAAAAGAATTTTAAGCCCTTACACCACACATGATAATTTCTTCAGTATTAAATGGCAGTAGCTCGTATTGCCAATTACGGGACATAACTTATGACCCCGTCGTATGATAGTGCCACTAACAGTACCCTTTTACTGCAGTAGATGAAGTGCGGTAGAAACGTATGACTATAATAATGTTATATCATGGAGCTACTCTGTATACAATGTTGTTGTTTTTTCTCGACCATAGATATTACCATTTTTCATTCACTTTTGACCGCCACGTCAAAAAAGCAAAAACGTACCCTCGACGCCGAATTATTCCTTAAAATCTGTCATGTAGTCGTGACCGTGGCGTGCTGGGCACATTTTGGTCTGTCATCTATAAATGACTGTGGCGGTCAAAAGGTTAAAGCGTTTCGTATTTTACAACGACTTACAACAGGATTGACATAAGGTTTTCGGTAGCTAGTATCCAATACATTTTTGACTTTCCATCATCGTTTTCACTGCTAGAATGTCACTTTACCTAGGGCCTTAGGAACAGTATTGGAGATTCCAAAAAAAGTTATAATAAAACAAAAAGCATTTAGTTCTCTCATCAACTTTCCATATTTTACACACACAACCTCAACAATTTTAAAGTTTCTTGACCGTTTTAAAAGCCCCATCTTTTAAAACGGTCAAGAAACTTTAAAATATGGTAGCTGTCGATAGTGTTTGTTCATTTAAAAAATTAAATTTGCTCTACACCCGCCGCCGGGTATCTCGCTAAACATAGACCTGTCAGATACTCTTCAGCATCTTCAGCGCTTAATAGTTAATGTAACCTTCCTTTGCTTGCTTTTGAGCTGCCAAATCCAAGTCATTTTTCGAAATTTCAGCAGATCTTGGTCATAAAACTTAAACCAAAATATTTCATCTTCATCACCATTTCAGCCGAAAGACGTCCACTGCTGGACAGAGGCCTCCCCCAAGCACCGCCACTTCGACCAGTTTTGTGCTTCCCGCATCCAGCGGATTCCTGCGGCCTTCACAAGGTCATCGGTCCACCTTGTAGGAGGCCTTCCAACGCTACGTCTTCCGGTACGCGGTCGCCACTCCAGAACCTTTCGGCCCCATCGGCTATCTGTTCTACGAGCAATGTGCCCTGCCCACTGCCACTTAAGTTTGGCAATTCTTCGGGCTACGTCGGTAACCAAAGTATTTATTTCAATTAAACTTTTGAATTATACAGGAGTCGGTCAATTAGTCAGAAAGTTGAAGCTAGTAGATCTCTATGGAGAAGAACCTCCATGGGCACTCTTTTAAATCAAGATATTAAAAAATCTTGGGTACGTTATTCTTGTTCGTGTTGCTTCTTAAAGTGAGAAGGATGGATTACTAGTTCAATATCAAGCAAGAGCTTTCGTAAGTAATCAAGTTTAATTACAGGTATCATCACTGTAACCAGGAACCGATAGGAACCGACTGGTAGGTGTCGGAACAGTAGATCATTGTTAAACTGCTATCATACATATGTAAGGTAAAAATAGCTCTGACATCCTTGTTCCTGGTGCAAATACTAGCTTTAGAAAAATAAACTGGCTATTAGAGATATATTATTGATTGTTGTTTCGTTGGTCTAGTGGTCGCAACCGCTATTGCTGAGCATGAGGTCCTGGGTACGACTTCCAGGTCGGGCAAAGTGTTATTGGGTTTTCTATCTGGAATTTCTCAGTAGCAGCCCGGAGTCTGGATGTGTGCCCGGTTGATGGCAATAGGCTCGCCTCCTGTTACGTGGAACTTAAAACATAACTGGCGAAATGTGGGTGTACTACAGGTACACCTCTGCCCAACCCTTCGGAGAAACAAGGCGTGATATTATGTTATGTTATTGATTGTATGAAATAATATTCCGTGGATTTTTTCACTTATTCTTTTGGGGTTGTCAATTTTCAACAGAATATTGTATTGTTTAAATACCTTTAAAATCATAATTATAAGCACAATCTACCTACTGACCTACTGTCAATAAGACAAGTAGGTAGGTAAATATTGAAGTTGTACTCACCGGTCTTCCCAGGGACAAATGTCTAATTTCAGTAGCCACGTTCACCAGCAGAGGAAAAAATCACCCTAAATTATAATTTAATTATCCACTTATCAATAATTCGTTCGTAGACAAAGGTCGTGAATGATTGAACGAACGAATGAGTCGTGTCAGTCCAACGTCAAACGCACGGCACATTACGGGAAATTTCCCAGGAGTGAATGGGAATCTCATTACTTGGTGCACATGTGTAGTTGACAGACGGATGATTTCATACACTATCACTATACCGGACATGGATATTGCTTTTCCCGAAATTTGATGGAGTGTGAGACATGACAGGTTGCTAACAACGATAATTATTTCAATATACTTATTCTGTATAATAAAATAATACTGTGCTGATAAAATAAGATTGCTGATGGCAAATAAAAGTGCGTTTCACTGTGCGTATTGAACGCAAAATCACACGCACAATCATAATAAAAAACGTTCATTCATTTATTAATGTATTCAATTTCTATTTTGGTGCCAAAACATTGTACCTACAGGATACAGAAAAACATGTATTATTCAAAGGGACTGATAATATCTAAACGCATAATTAAGAGTTTTCTTTCAACATCCTGAGAAACTTATCAGGTGTCTACACAAGAGCTAAATATGTACAATCAATGCCTAGAACATACCTACTCGTCTAGCTATCGTAGAAAATACTACCTCTCTAATTGAATTGTGATATCCCGCAGGGGTAGCAAACTGTCTCAGTTCAAACATAGTTGTAATACAAGAAATTCAATGTGTCTACAAGTTCTGTAAATCCAGACAAGAATACGAACATGAATATTCAGCTGCAGCGTGCAGTTCCACATTATATTCACGATAACAAGGTTCGTCAGTAGAACGCTAGCGTCGTCGCCTGCGAACCATTTGTGCTAACTCGACAGCTCCCCACCCCGCGACCTACCCACACTTGTCTTGGCACCAAAATACATCGCAATCACATTATTCCTCCAAAGATTTCCTTTAAAACTTCCAAAATAAACAGCACGGCTTACAGTTTAACCCTAAAAGTGTAACCCACCTTCGCAAATCCGAAACTCGGACCGACTTTGGGGATCTTAACTGATTTCGTACAGTGTTGTGTCCTTACTTACGAGGTTTCTAACTCCCAAATCCGGATACAACAAGTCCAATCCGGACTAAACAAGTTCCAACTGAAATAAGCACCCGTTGCACACATGCTCCGTCGCGCCTCAGGGATACGAGAAAAGAAAGAAAAGTGGCAAGCTCGCAGTTTCCGGTTGCATATGCAAGGGTGGCGGAGTGTGAGGGCGGGCGCAAATCTCTCTTGTTCAAAATGAAGTTACGGATCCGCTCAGAAATTGTGTTTTATATTTTCCCTCGGCATGTGACGCGAAAAAAACTTTCACATAGTTTGAGACCCTTTTCCTTGGAAACTCGCTTGCTCGTGAATTCGCTGTATAAAATTATTCTTTCTACTCGTATCAATGTCGCTAACATCTGTGAAGTTAAAGCTCCAGTTAATTATGATCGCATCGCATTAAAGTTCCCGAGAGTTGCATTACAGTTGAATATGTAGCCGAAGTTTAGCATCGAGTTAAGTTATATCCAATATTTTATGCGTAGTATTAAAATATGAAGTGCTGGAATATTAAACGATTATAGCGTTTATAATAATCTAAAAGATCAAAGAGGTCAGGTACAAAGCGGATGAATGGAATGTTGGTTTTAAACAAACGAAGAGCAGGTTTGAACACTTGATCAACAACTACAGAGGCATGGAAGGTGGTTGGCTTGTTTTCAATAAAATTATATTTGATTAACACGTTCCCAAGCGACGATACGACTCTTGCATATACGATTAACCCACAGAGTGCATAAGCTCTCACGTTGCGCAATTATGCTAATCATATCAAAATCTTTCGTTTGCTTTGACATTTTGACAACTTGGTTAATGCTTTATCTGCATAAAATGCTTATAAATCTAGAAAGTAAAAGTTGGCGGCACGCCTATTGATGAAAACTGGTCTCGTTTATATGCATTTTTGAAACGGAATTGGATATTTTCGGTAGCTGTGGGCGTAATCTAAAATGAAAGTTAACATTGTCGTCTATTGTATTCGTATTATGTATGAGTGAGTAATACTTGCCACGCAAATTGCATGTAGGCATTTAATTATACTGCGCTGGCATTGAGAAAATTTCATAATAGTTACTATTAACATTTTTTTCTACGAACTCCTTATCCACCTGTCTACCTTCTAGGTTATTTATTTTTCATATTACTTACGAGATCAGAGATAAATCTTAAATAATTATGATTATTGCCTAGTAGACATATTATAGCTTTATCTCAATGGTAATCTTTAAATGGGATGTAATATGTAGGTAAGATTAACACATAGATAGATGATAAACAACATTGGAAGATCATTGAACTAAGCATTTCGAAATAACCCCACAAATGTAAGTACGTAGTTTCTAAACAAGCTGCGTTACGGTAAACACAGCGAGAGGTTTAGACATCGGGCCCATACTGATCTTACTACCAGTCCGTATACTTCGTGTTTCTAAATATCGGCATTCGTGAGATACCTACCGGTGAAGGCAATAGGTGACTCTACTGGCGAGCCTCGAGTACGACGCACGCCTCGGCTCGACAGCTGAACTTATCTCGGACAGGTGCATAGAAAAAAAAACGCGTTTTGATATTTATATTTCAACCTTTTTTAAATTGCGAATGTCAATTATATTTTTTAATAACGTGACATTAATTTGAAATTAGAATAGGTTATAAAAAGTTTTGTTGATTTTAATAAGAACATTGAAAGTTAATTGTTGTTTTCTTTTGTTTCAGATGTGTTCGAAAGTGAGTTTGTTTGCTTGAGTGATTCGACAACCGAAAGGGAGTAGACCGTTGTGGGTGTACATTGAAATGTGAATTTTGTGTGTACAGTGTTAAAATTCAACTTTGTTCGTACGTTGTTGTTATCCCGATGAAGTTTCTCGTGTAGTCACAACTGTTCACGGAATTGGTTTATTGAAAATCTTTCGCCATGGAGACGGAGGAGTTGACAAAACTTGTCGATGGCATCTACAAGGTAAGGAATACTCTTGTAAAATATTTACTTTAGCCTTATAAAAAATAATTCAAGCTACCGAACTTTTAGTAAATTCTATTCATTTTTAAAAATTATTATTTAACTTTTACTTTTCATTAGGGAAACTCATATTCTTCTTATAAAATGTACAACTCAGTCCTGAAAATCTAAATCAATTTAAGAGGAAACTTAACCAAGTTTGTCTAACGTGTTTACCATAAACAAAGTTGATTAAGCTTTCGTCAGAATTGATTTTGGTTTCAAACTTTTATTTAAGTTAATAATAACTTTAAATTAACTTAAAAACCCATCCAATCAAAATTACGCAATAGTATTTAATACCATAATAATTGAAAAGCTTTTTCATACAAATCAACATTGTATCCTAACGAATTACACACTAGACGTAATACTAATTACGCTTCACGGTCGCTAACCATAGTTAAATGGCCATCGTCTTACTTATAAAAAAAAATAAAGGTGAAAATACCACTTAATTAAATACATTGACTAGGGTATCTCGCACCTGCCTAAATGTCAAGGTCAAACGGTCAAGCGGAGCGAGGAGTGAGTACAACTCGATTTCTCCACCACGTTTTATTGTATAAATATGTATATTTACCACATTCCTTAGATACGACGATGTGTCGACTTTCGTTTCGAAGCTTTGTTGGACTTAGTTTTTATATCACCAGTTTAGGCAAAAGTTGACAAATGTGACAGGATTCCTATTAGAATTTTTGTTTGTTGAAAATCGTAGGCGTTACCGTTTCTCTAGGATCGCAGATTAATATTGTGGTGTCTGACCGGTAAATAAATAAATATATGTGGTCCATGAAAAAAGGCAAGTAGGATCTAGTTGGTTGGGTTTTTTCGTGGTTCGACAAACTTACTTACACAAGATTGGTCAATTAAAAGCTTATTATTTTGTTCGTCGAATACTATTTGACTTGGGTCACAACAACGCCTTAGGAATTTAAATTAGTTATTTTGACGCCGTATATTTTGATAGGAAAAAATATAATCATACGCATACTTAATTTTAGAACAATCTAGATTCTAATAGATATATGCAAATATTTATTAAAGGTGAAGTTATCTTACTTAGTCAGCCAACCAACTTACCAACCAACTTAGTTAACCAAGTACTTATTTCTAAATTATTTCTGTACTTAATTTAGAGCTTATAAAAGCCCTGGAGGCATCAATAATATAAATGTTCTCAACTTATCATTCGCTTGAGCTTTCTAGAACTTTCCGATAGCCTATAATAAATTAATAATAATATCTCATGAATATTTTCTAGAGCTTCATTAAGGACTCCATTTAATTTGCAAGTCTAGTAGGCTTATGTGAGGAAATAAATCTTTTAAAAAACCAATAAATAACGCTGATTGACTCGAATACATCACCGTTTATTTGAATATCTATTAACAATATAGAAAGTTTTACGTCTACGTATTTATTTAGAAATCAACAGCTATTGTGAATCTGAATGTTTATGTTATCTCAAAAGCATGACTTTAATTAAAGAGGAATCTTTCACATCGCAACAAAATTAAAACATCATCAATGGAAATTATATAAAATGAACTAAGTTCCGTCTCTTATGTAAAAAGTACAAAACAAAATAAAAATACCGGCCAAGTGTTCAAGTATGTCCAACCACACACGATAAATGGTTCCGTAGTTAGGATGTATTTATCCCAAGAACAAATAGGCTCAGTAGTTTCGGAGATAAGGGGGGTCAATTTTCATCAATTTTCTTAAGTAACTTTAAAACTATTTATTTTAAAATTATGAAAACAAAAATATTGGTGACCCTCGCAGTAAGACCTTTTATGTGTCACACAGTACAGTCTGTAAAACCTTTTTTTTAATTTTCTATTTTGTCCCCCAAAAGTGACCTCATATTCAAAATTCATTTATTTACGTTACACGTCCGTGTTTGGGTCATAGAAATTGATATGTACTCGTATACCGGTCGAGAAGATTCGGAGAGCCAATCGGCTGTGACAGACGGACAGACAGACAGACACGAGTGATCCTATGAGGGTTCTGTTTTTACCTTTTGAGGTACGAAACCCTAATTAACGACAGCAAAAAAAAAATGACAACGAATATTGTTAATGGTATCAATTGATTTAATTAATGTTCAATATTTTGTAACAACATAAATTAAAAGAGAGTCAATCTTCGATCAAAATTGATATAAGGTATCCATGGAGTTTCTTGCCGTTTCTTCTCCAAAGGTACCTACTACGCTTTGGAATGGGCAACTAGCTTCATATTTCTAACTGACCGACCCCTTGACAATTCAAAAGTGCCTGTAAATTGTTTAATTAAAATAAATGCTTTGAGTTCGATCTAACTTTTACGGCGAAAGCCTTGTTAACTAGCAAATCGTCGATAATAACAGTGAGAAACAAAAAAAAAAAACATAACGCGGAAACCAGTTTCTGTGTTACATCTATGCTCTATGAGGATTTCAATAACGACTATCTCGTTTATTAAATTATAATATATTACTAAAATCTGTGTTTTTAGAATTATTTTTAAATAGCATAACCGGGTCAGTGCTGCAATATTTTTAAATGAACAGGAAATTAATTATATTACTTATATAAGTCATGTTTCGTTACTATTTGGAATAACTTTAATATTTGAGGTGAATCTCCACATTACATAATTTGAATCCATTATGTTAAATCTGTAGATAAATAAATTTAAAATATTAGTATTGTTGCTAAAGCAAAAGATCGTTTAGCTTTTGGTTTATTTCCTGTAATCATAATGTTTTAAGACTTACGATTCAATCTTCGTGCTATATTACCTATGTTTGCACTATTTTTTTTTTTTTTTGAAGCAACGAATTTCTTGACGGAAACCTTTTTAACACTACATAACTTTTTAAATATTAATTATGCATACGATTTTTCAATTTACAGATCGTTAAGTTTAGGTACCTACCTAGGTACTATTCATTTTATTTCTTCGTTTTTAATTGTCTTTCGCCAACGCAACGAAAGTGCTATAATGACACCTTATTGTGAAGCTATATGCATAATATCATGATGGCTCTAACTTTCTCTCATAAAATGCAGAATTCCCAGGAAATGCGAGAAGCGTCGATCTAATGAAGTCTGTCTCTTAAGATACAGGATACCCTAGTTTAAGAAACAGAGTTTAATCTATTGTGTACAGATTTCTGCAGCATCCAAATGTTTTATGTAAATTTTCTCTACCATAAATTCAAAAATTGTAAACTTAATGTACTAATAAATATCTGTATTTTTTGGAAATAAAATATTTATTTAATGTAGTTTTAAATTATTGAGTGTAAAGATTGCTATCATATTTTTATTTTTTTGCTTCTGCATTGCGATCGCTGTGAAAGCGATTCAAGGTGTTATTAGTTGAACAAGTTTCTTTATGTACTAAGATCATATTAGATGTACCTACTGTAGAACCATTTATTACGTTATATAAATACAAAGTAAAATGTACGTTTATAAAGTTGTGCTCTGTTCTTTTATCGCTATCTCATTTTCTACAACAAGCAGGATCATATAACTTCTCAATAACAAGGTCAGTAATGATTGCATATAACTATTAATTATGCATATACTTTGCATTTACGTTCATATCTATTGATTGATGTTTTTATAAATTATATTACAATCTAACGAACATATTTAGTAATTCTACGTAATAAGTTATTTGAATAGAATTCAATGGTAAATAAAATATTTGCAAATAACGGTAATTTGGTTAATGTTATTTTTCATGAGCATTTTGCCTATTTTTACATTGCCTACGGAACGTGTTGAATGTGTTATTGCTACGGAAGAAAAGCCTTTGAATCCAAGTTAAGCTATTGAAGTCTACGATGGTATAATGCCATCACTTGCAATAACTCTTCTTCCTATAATCTATAGGTACTTCTACATGAATACACAGGGTGGTCCAAATGGTGAGGTCATAAAAAAGAATTGATTCCTCATCTCATGCCCAGGGGTATCCGAAAATACCCCATACTCCACGGTACTTGATAGATTTCGAGTTATAATATTTTTTTTTAATTCTTGAAAATTATATGGGAATATTCTTTCAGACATAAAATAATGATCTTCCTATCATTAATTCAAGATACAGAAATTTTGATCGAAAAGGAGGAATTTACGTCCGAGTGACAACAGAGTCGAAATTTTCGAGTCAACTTTTTTGTGATACTGTGTAAGCCTACATTCCGCATGGGTTTTTGAAATGATTTAGGATCCATGTAGTATTTATTTTGTTTGAAGTATAAATTTCGACTTTGTAACTATAAGGGTCTAGCGTGGTAGGCACTTCGTCCATTTTGGTTTGTTTTGACTATACAGCGGAAGTGTGACTGTAATTTACGTAGTTTAAATTATTTTTGGGATAAGAAATTACCTATATCTGGGGGCACGGTAGTCAAGACGAACCAAGCGAAGCGCAAGGTTTACTACCTTTTCTCAAAGAGATTCGCCTTTTTTTGAACCCTTATAACTTGGGTTTAGATTATACCAGATAAACAAAATTCTCGGGATATAATGTCAATAGTAGACTTATTAAACATATAAAGTTTCAATTGCATAGCTCTTATACTTTAGATTTTATTGATATCTAAAATAACCGATGTCATCACTGACTCACTCACTGATGAACATCAAAATTCTTACTTCTTGAAGTCCTAGAAAGCTGAAATTTGGTATGCAAGCTAGTATTAGTACACAAACAACAATGTCTCTACACCATAGTCAAAATATGTGGCTTGGCCGTTTCGTTACTACAAGAACTATACTCTAACAGAAAAGTAATGACCAGTGAACAAATGTTTCACCTTACGCTCATGTGAATGAAGCGAAATGGCCAAGCCACATATTTTGACTAAGGTGTAGAGCAGGGATTCCCAAACTATTTTGGGCAAGAGACCCCTTTTCCAAAATAAACTGATACCTCAGACCC
Organism: Atethmia centrago; assembly: GCA_905333075.3. NCBI lineage: Eukaryota > Metazoa > Arthropoda > Insecta > Lepidoptera > Noctuidae > Atethmia > Atethmia centrago. The sequence continues at coordinate 19,304,648 of HG995373.1, read as the reverse complement.
TCAAAGCCAATTTTTTCATCTTGTACGAACTTGTGCACGCTTGTTGAGTTTTTTAAACGTACAACAATGATATTTCCTACTAAAATATTAGTCGTTCTTATAACAAGTTCGTAACACAACTTATACAGTATCTTGAAAGTTTCGAATAAGAACTTGTGTTAGGGGACGAATTTTAGACCTCGTTCACTCCCAAAATATGTTTTCATTTATGTCGACCCCCGGGAAACCGATTTCGACCCCCAGGGGTCGATATCGACCACTTTGGGAATCCTTGGTGTAGAGTTTGCGAAGTTAAGGATTGTAGAGTTAGGGCGTGTAGAGTTAGAAGCTTTACTCTACATGAGATTTGATAACTTTTTGACAGTGCGAGCCTTGTAGTCTCGTCTTGGCAACATTTTACATGAAAATGTTTTTGGTGGGATTCAAGTCTACAGAAATCAATTCAGTAAACGATTTTTAACAAACTACTTTCATAATGTGCATTACTTCAGTTACATTGTATATATACATTGTATATATCTTTACTAATATTATAAAGACGTAAAATTTGTGACTTTGTAGGGGTCTCCGAAACTCTCATTCGATTTTAAAAGAAAAATTAAGTATGTATATGTAGTTCCTACTTGTTTGCACATGGTCAAGTCAATTCGAGCTGCTGTTGTGGGAAGATGTATTAAAATCGCCTCAGTAGTTTTCTTAGTTCCGGCTTGTCAGGCAAACAGATGCTGGCAGAACTTTGTCCTCTAAAATGTGATACAGCACAAACTCTAGTAGATTGTTTAACTCTAAAACAGGTTAAACACAGAACAATATCGGTTTAAATTGAGACTGAAACACAATATCCCTATAAACTAAAAGGCCAACTAACACCCAAAAACGCAAAAATGAAACAAAAAATCAAAGCCATTTTAATTTAAAAAAATGTGGCAACATTATACTTACGTGACTTTTATAAATTTCTCAGTTTTTACTTCGTTGTCACCTAAATAGAATTGCGAGGGGAGAATTAGGACTTTTTGCCCCAACAGCACAATTACGTGGCTTTGAATCACTTCACTGAGTAGCATTTTGTTATAAAAACTCCACCGAAAATAGACGTAACTTAAGATATTTATGCTTCATTGAGTGGAAGGCCTCTTAAATAATTAGGATAATGACTAAGGAAAATAGGTGATTTAGGTGTGATTTTCTTGGAAATGCTTTCAAAAGTTAATTTTCTTTGCGAATTGTGTTCAACTTGATATTATTTAATACCTAGGGAAATGTAATTGCTAGGTATTTATTTGTTGAAAGGTCTCTTGAACAGAAAATGCCTGAAATACGAGTGTAATTTTTGTACAGATACAGTTGTTCTCACAAAACGAGTCTGGTTTATTGCTTCAATTCTCTTTATGATATATGTCATCAAAAATAAGAGAATTTAAAGAAAATTGTTGTTTGTTTAAAGAAAATAAGAGAATTTGAGTTATCGTGGGCTGGTAGTAAATATAAAAGTTTTATATGATAATAAAAGAAAATTACAACGTATTTCAGTGAAAATATAATTTAAAACGATGTTCGTGTTTAAATCTTCATAATTTGCTAGTTTTATTACTTATATACCTAATACAGAAAAGTATTTTATTCTTCAGTGCAATATTACTTACAATGTTTATTGGGCACCACACAATAATAAAAAAAACCCAGTTTATGATTATGGTCATACAAAAAGTGTCGTAAAAACATAATAGACAATATTTACTGTCCGCAGAAAATGGAAAAGAGTTACAAGAAAAACTTGCTACTTGCAGTTATAAGCACAGAAACCGCTTTCGAGATACGCATTTGTCTCTGTAGCCCTATCGCGGGTATCATCGTAACTGATCATGGCGACCATCATTGCATGAGCCTCATCAGCTATTTTGTATAATATTTTGCGAGATCAGGGTTCAGTGGTCGAGTGTTGCCCCGTTTCCTCCCCAGAATGAGATTGCCTCGCGACATTAAACCGAGCCGATGTAAATTTTCGTCGTTACTCTATGTCTGTTGGTTCATAGCTAGGTTCTCATGTATTGCGTGATTTCCCCGGTCAATGAAAGGATCTTCGCTTGAAACCCTCTCCCTCCGAGGATTATGTAATATGGAGCACAATGGGTGCCGTAATAGCTTCATTTGTTTTTATGAACCATATTTATATTAATTATTAGTTTTATTTCCTTAGTCTTGTTCGTGATGTGTTAATGTAGTGTGAAGTGGTTGGAAGCATGTTTAGTTATACAACAGACAGCAGTGTTATTTCCTGGTAGTGTCCAAAATAACAACATTGTATAATTCATACTCAGTATGGATATTACAGAGACATCGTAAAGTTTGGCTTAAAATTAGCAAGTATACGTTAATGTGACAGCGGCTTGGAAAAGTAGGTTAAAGTATTTGCATGTGCAAAACCTCTATGAGGACCTAATGTTTACTAATGCTCAAACAATGAAATGAGAAAACTTATTCTACTTTTAGCTTTGTATGCCAGTCAGAACTTAAGCTGTGATATCCGGGTTTAGCAAAAAAGTAACTGATATCGAGCTGTCTGCTGTAGATCTTAAATTACCTACCTACTCCACCAGTCCAAACACAAGTACTCGTTAAGTCACAGGTATACCTAGTTTAGGAGTCAGGGTATCAACTTTTGTGCGCCTTTAATTATTGTGAACTTTAGCTAGGCATTAAACATATTGTAAGGACTTGTATTAATAAAGTATATTATTATTATTTTAAAATTCTTTGACACATCTCGGGACCTTGGGGTGCCGGACCGCAGAGACTCCTTAGACAATAATTTTAAGTGTTGATTATTGTTATTTCCGTCAATTCCAGTTTATATTTTGTCTACTATTTCTACTACATCCATTTTTTTGTTTTTTTTTTTGTTGGCATATTATCAAATAACTTCTCCCGCTCTGTGGGAAGGTGTGTCAGACTCTTATTGCCTAAAACCCACCCGTATTCCTTCAATTGCCTGTGTGCTACATCCTTGGCGTACCTGTTTCTTGCTTTTCTTTAGTCGGCCTTATCTTAGATACAAAAAGGTTCTACTGAAATCGGATCACTTCTATATCACCAATAACATGAAAATCTATTTTAAAGCCATCCCACGACTACTATTATCATATCATTACAAAGCCAGTCTATCCAGCCTTATGACTATTATTCAGCTCAAACATTTGTAGAGCGGGGTTGCGGAAACCACTGCACTGTCACGGTTCCCGAGGGTAAATCGTTGCCCCCACTTATTTGAATAAGAATGGCCTGGCAGTGTCCCACGGGGCAAGGCCAGACGGTCCCACTTACCTTGCCACATGAAGTAGATACAACGCGTGTTTCACTCAGAAACGTAATGCATTAACGTTAATGTACATAATGATGGTATAATGAAGTAAAAGCTGTCCGCAGCTGTAACTACGTAACTGGCCCTTGTTTTCCAGAATGAAAAGCGGGTCTTTTTTGTGTGAAATTGTATGCAAATTAGCTAGCTCTGCTTTTACAGCGTGTTTTTGTAGAAAACTTACGTGTGTACCATGTAAACTATCTTACATCTAAGTAGTTAATTGAGATGAACTTCATAATAGAGATGACGACTGGAAAAGAAAAGAAATTCTATTTAGTCCGTCAGTCAGATAATAAAAAAAATAGACACGTACTTTTTGCTTTATCGTATTAAAGTTGGGGAGTGGGGGCTCGCTACGTCACAACTCAGTATAAAATCTAGCAAGGCGTGACGTCATGTTACGTTTTAACTCAATGTATCGCCGTAATTTTTTGATTACTTAAAAAAAAAAACACGTGTCCAATATTTTTTAATAATCTTGGTACCTGACGGGCCAAAAAAAAGAAGTCGTCATCCCTATTATGTTATCTTCTCAATACACAAAACGTTTCATAACTTTCTTGAAATATATGTTTTCATGTTTACGTCAAACTTGTTTGATCCTAAGTTTATAAAATGTTCTTTTCAGTTTTCAAGTTTCCGCGTAGGAATCATTTTTTTATACGTGAAAGTCAACTTGGTTATGTATTGATAATTTGTAAATCGTTTTTAACGTACAAAAACCTAATCCATTTACGGCTTCAGCAGCCATTCAACAAGCACGAGGATAAAAAATATCGAATCCATCCATGCAAAAAGGCTCGCAATATTTCGTTCCCGCAAAACTTGTAGACTGATAGGCCTAACTTCGTCGTTTCACCCTTTCGATATAGGGTGACGTTTACCAAGTTTCGTTCACATTGGCTAAGAAACTAGGAAGTTAGATTGAGTAAGGAGGGCGCCCTCTGTCGGAAAGAGGTCGATTTGTTAGGCCAGCGATCACGTGGACCCGGTGATGGCCGGATACTTAACTAACTTACATCAGAATCTCGTGACACATCTTGTAAAGGGAACTTTATATCACTTCACATCTTGAAATTAATTTTTCGAAAGCGTGTGGGGAATTTTGAGGAGAATGTGTCTCAGAGTGTAAGTTAAGTGGGTAGTTGAAGCCGTAATTCTGTGTTTATGTTTTTACATTATCAAAGGATTCATTGCATACTTGTAGTATGAATATATATAAGAGAATTTTGTGTTATTGACTACTAGCTGCACTCCGCGGCTTCACCCGCATAAGTCTTCATGGGAATATCGGTATCGATATAAAAAGTATCCTTTGTCCTAATCCAGGTCATGACCTGGTGGTGATGATGAGGTTCAACCTCACTTTCGCATTTATAATATTAGTTAGGATAGTGTTCCCATTTCAAAGATATCATGAATGGTCTTTGCCTTGTAAATCTATGAGCAGTGTTTCAGTTATCTGGGTTTCGATGGGTATCGATTTCTAAACACGACGAAATAGAAAAGATTTGATGTTTATTTTTTGGGGTCAATGACCGCTGGTAGTGTGGTTACTTGAAGTGTGAGTTGATAAAATCTGTTTTATCGTATTGAGATATCTATCGATCCCCATCATGTCTATGACTGATTTTTAAACTGATATTTTAAGTGACTACATTACCGGTGGTTGATGACCCAAAAAAAATACATTATCAAATGAATATCTTTTTTGTTTTAATCATGGTTTGGTATCGATACCCATCATGTCTGCAGAGTCTCGCGAGCTAATTTATTTTGACCCTGTATACCTATTGTGTCAGGGCATAATCAGGCTATAGTGTTCCCACTGCTGGGTCACAGGCCTCCTCTCATCGCGAGAGAGTGGGCTTTAATATTCCACGCGGGCCCAGTGCGCGTTGGTAGATGGCATATGTCTTCGAAGTTTTGGTTCTAGGACATGCCGGTTTCCTCACGATGTTTTTCTTCACCGTTTTGAGAGCAGTGGTGATGGAATTGTTTAGACAAAGAAATGTGCCATTTTTTTTGGGATGTCATCAAATACCTTCTCCCGCTCTGGGCGGAGCGGGAGGGTGTCAGACTCTTACTGACTAAAACCCACCCGTATTCCTTCCGTTGCCTGTGTTGCGGGGGCCTCGGTGTCCCATTAGTACCTTCCCGCGACCCCGGCAGGAAATATGCCTGCTTGGGTTCGAACCCACGACATACAACTCGTAAGTCGGGGCCTTTACCACTGGGCCACCGCTGCTCTCAGTGTGTCTCAGTGACTAGCGTGAAAATATTATCATGCTAAGTCACTGACTCATTATGACTAAGAATATCATACCTAAACAGCCAATAAAGATACTTCCTATTTGCAACTAGTCTCTAGTAGTATAAGTAGGTATCTCTGTATCAAATACGTGACTTCCCCTTCAAGAATCGTGAATATACCATCAGATCCTATAATTTAAATGTCATTGATTACTGTTTAATAGATCAAACAACTTGTTTTAAGATATTATGATTACTGTTCAGAGGAAATCGTGTACTGAATTATAATTTAATGGTGTTGTGCATTTTTGTGCTCATATTTTAGGATTATCCTTGAAGCGATCATTATTTATAGAGTCGTCCGGTCACTAATGACATTGCCTTTAGGATCTGAGGACCGGAGCCACTAGAGGTCGCTTTTGTCGAGGATAGGTTGACGCGGCAAAGCGAACGCTTTATGCAATGCAAATCTGAAGTTCTAGTTTTCTTTACTTTTATGTATGTTAACGTAGACCAGAGTTCCTGTATTTTCTCCGTTTCTGAAATGTAAAATATGTCAAATCTATTTTCTTTACATGATAAACGATCTAACAGTCGCACCTGTTAGTAAGCCAGGTCAGAAAAATGTTAAATGAACAAATATACTTACATATAACATTCATCATAATCAGCCTATAAAGTTCCCACTGCTGGGACACAGGCCTCCTCTCTGTGTGAGGGAGTGGGCCGTAATCCACCACACGGGCCCAGTGCGGGTTGGTAGATGTCACATGTCTTTGAATTTTTGATTTTAGAATTTAAAAAATCCTAGGCCGGTTTCCTCACGATGTTTTCCTTCACCGTTTTGAGAGCAGTGGTGATGAAATAATTTACACAAAGTAAAGCGCCTGTCTGGGTTCGAACCTACGACCTACAACTCGTAAGTCGCGGCCGTTACCACTGCTCTAACACATACATATAACATTATGTAGAACGAATCCACATAATGAAGAAAACGCATATGAAATAGATAAACAAAACAATCAAGCCTTTGACGATATAATATTGTACAATGTAACAATGTAACATTTGAGTGCCTCTACCGATCTCGATGCTCACACAGACCAAAGCAATGAAGAGTTGCAGACGCAAAGCTCAACCGACTGTAGACGAATGTAGCCACCACTTAAAACAATTGTTGACCTTGACCGACATTCACATAACGACTTTAATAAATTGATCAAATATGATTTCATTTGTTTCTTGGTTAGACTTAGTTTGTGGTATGTTTTGATACATGGTTTTCTGTAAACTGTAACCCATTAGCAGCTCTGAAAAAGGGTAAATTGATCAAGTCTAAGCAAATATTTGGCTTTGTTCAAAACTATATATTCATACTGGTTGTGGTTGTATCTTTCTCTAAATGACACGACATTTTATGCGATACAGCCTAAAACAGGAACATAAAGCCATCAATATGAAATATGTCGTAAAACACAGAGGCAGATCGCTGAACCTATGGCGCGGAGTGAAAATATAAATAAAATTTGTCTTTCGGGTCGCATATGTATTAAGTTTACGCGTATGCGTCCAAATACAATTTTAGGAAGGAAATTGCCTCCCGGTAGAACCCGTACAAAATGGAAGATGTGATATTAAATCTGGATGACAGTTATCAGGAGTGCCGAGTGGCGCTCGGTGGCTCTCCACAAAAAGAATTCAAAATAAAATGAGGTGATATTTAGCGAGAAATTGTTAACTGGAGGCGAAAAAGAGCTTTGTACATGAACACTTTTATTAACTCTAGCGTTGTAGAAATGATATCGATGCGGAGCGAAAAGTAGGTCGCAGGCGTGTCTCTAGACAATATCATAAGGAATGCACGTAACACCTGAATGTAATTCGCATTGGCACAGAACCAACTTAATACGTTGGCTATATGGAATAACCGTTTTGGCATTGTTGCTGATTTTGCACGCAAAAATTACGACATACGGATTTCTCCAAACATTTTTGCGTAAAGACACTATTTTTAGCGTAACTTGGAATCTAAAAGAATCAAGCGTGAGAGCTAAGCGCTGCTTTTTGTCATTGTTGTCAAAGGTTACAAAAAACCAGATGTTCCAGGATTAGATACTCTTTGGAAGATTAAACAAGAATGGACAAGAACACGCCTACCGGCAACACCCCAGTGAAAATACAATGAAAATTTATTTTATAAGCGCCTGTCTAGCTCGCTCCCGCTCCCCTATTGTTGTGTAAAAATAAAGGTTGCTTCTTTTTCTATCCCTGAGGTGAAAATATACCTTAATGGTCTAATAAGATTTCGCAAGTAAAGAGGAAAATTCAACTGCATTTTGAGCACATGTATGATAATGTTCCATTAGCACCCTTTTAATTAATCAACATTTTTGGGAAGCTCTACTTTTTCGTAAATATTTTGGTTGAAAAGTAGGATTTTCTTTCCTTGATATTTTAAACAACACTTCCAAATAACTCAACATCCGTTCATGATGAAATGAACAGCAGGAACATCTTTTTCATTCGTTTTTAATATTGAAAAATTGGCATCGCTGGAGCTAATTCCGCTGTAAATTAGATGCGAAATCAGCACAACGGGGAGTTGTCCCGTACATGACAGATTCGTTCTTCTTTTTATCAGTGGGTACCCGACTGTGCCGCTTGTAAACAGACGTAAATTATGTTTCCCAATCCGCTTAACTTTCGACTCAGGCCTTTTTAATCTTGTTAAAAATTGCACCAACATTATAAATTCTAAATTAAAGCGATTTGTCCCTGAGCGTTTCGGTGCTGTGATTGTCATTTCAAAAGCCAACTAGACATACTAATCTAAACGTTACTCCGAATCCTTCTGGAGTTAAGACGTTGATTAAATGTGTTACAAGATGGAAGGATAACAAAACATTTTTCGTTAAACCCTCTTCATTTTATCGCGTAATATTCAGTCTCTATGATATCGGTAAACAAAATAGCCTGGGAACAGATGGCGTTCAAATACAATGTAATTATGTCTGTACGTATTAGGGCGGCTCGGCGTGAGACGATGCGCGCAACTGCCTCGCTGAACTAATAAGGGCAAACTCAGCCGTTTTCATATTTGCACAAATTACATTAATGCTTATTGCCTACCGTAGACATGGCGAAACACAGAATGACGTTTGAAGCGCTCCAATAACCGTAATTGTTTTATCTGTGTCGGAATGGAAGGAAATAATTACATTACGTCGGGAAGATCGAATTAATATCAGATGGTAACTGTTAATATTTGTGTTGGAAGCACTTTAAATTCTGTCGTCATTTTTGGTTTCTTTGGAAAATTATTGACGAGAAAATGTTTTTAGATATTATATTTAATAAATGTGTCTACATATTTACCACAAGCATATGGTACAAAATACCGCGTATCCTTTTCCGGGTCGCTTTCGTCCACTTCTGCTCGACTTTTTAAATCTTACGGTTGTTGAAAACACGACGTGATCTGATAAAACATGATTGTGTTCACAAGATACGCACTCTCAATGTGTAGGAAGCATATATCTTAACGGCTCTTAATGAGTTGTGATTGGTTAACCGCGCGTTTCGCCTGCGGCACCTCACCCGTCACACTGCACAGTGCTAACTTGCCATATCTATATAATTATAATTACTACCCGACTTTCCCTTCGTGACGCTTTTGTGCCGTAGATTGTCGTTTATGTAATTGCCTACATTCTGCATCATCACGGCTTGTGCTCGTCTCGGAGCCATCAGAAATTAGTTCCTCTAAATCAGGGATTCTCAAAGTGGTCGAAATCGGTTTCCCAGGGGTCGACATAAATTAATACTGATATTGGGGGTCGACGAGGTCTAAAAATCGACGTCTATTAATTAACACAAGTTCTTATTTGAACCTTTCAAGATACTGTATAAGTTTTGTTACGTATACGAACTTGTTATAAGAATGACTGATATTTTAGTAGGAAGTATCATTGTTGTACTTTAAAAAAATTCAACAAATCGATAAGCGTGCACAATTTCGTACACGATGAAAAAAATTGGCTATGGGGTCGGAGGTATCAGTTCATTTTGGAAAAGGGGTCTCTTGCCCAAAATAGTTTGGGAATCCCTGCTCTAAATACACGAAATATTTTCGTAAATGCGCGCCGAGGAACAAAACAATATCATTTCTGTGTAACGGATTATGACGTCACCTGAACGCGAGCGGAGCATTTACTTAACAGTCAGTCCGACTGCTGAGCTATTTATTATTCCCATCTCTCCATATAAATGCGGAAACTTTGCGAGAACTAAAATGAGAACGTACCGAAAGTGCTCGTGTAGTCCCTTCACGAGTGCGACAAGTATCGATGTCCCTCTTGTGTAACAATTAGACTTTACCCATTGTGTTGTACTTTCTAAGTGAAACAGACAGTGGCCTAGCTATTGGCGTGAAATTAGAATTTTACATAGGTATCCCCACCGTAAGAACAGTGCGCGTTGTTTAAGCACAACGCTAAATTTATTCCATCGGTGCGGCGCGGTGTCCCGCGACCGGCGTGACAAATGCCCGAACGCCACCGTCCGAATTCCGTACGATTTTTTACCACACAAGAAAAAGTTAAATACGTTGAGCCGAGAAATACGTGATATTACAGGGGAAAAACTAAACTATCAAGTTTGCAGGCTTATTTTTTTATCGGGCACACCGACGTAGTCTCAATTTCATTCTTATTAAATTATACGCTTATTCCGTACTCTTTCGTTTTCATGCAATTAAAGCAAAATGAATGTATGGCAAAACTTTTCCTTGTAAGAATATTTTTTATTTGGTTTTTCTTTTTTCCGAGTTCCCTTTGCATTGACTCAATTGCCTTTTCATCTATATGTAGACACATACTCGTATAAGCTGCATGTACTGCGCAACCTCGAACGAGTGAAGAATGAAATTCAGTTCTTTGTTGATTTTTGTTTGGATTTTGTGGTTATATGTTTTTGGTAACGGCCGAATTCGAATTTTTGGCGACTTACAAGTTGTAGATCGTAGGTTCGAACACAGGAAGGCGCTTTACTTTGTGTAGCTTTTATTTTGTGTTATTTCGTCACCACTGCACTCAAAACCGTGAAGGAAAACATTGTGAGGAAACCGGCATGTCCTAGAACCAAAAATTCGAAGACATGTGATATCTACCAACCCGCACTGGGCCCGCGTGGTGGATTACGGCCCACTCCCTCTTACAGAGAGGAGGCCTGTGTCCCAGCAGGCCATAGGCTGATTCTGTAGGCTGTATGTTTTTGTTTATGTATTGAATATGATTAACAGGATGAAGTGAGCATTTAATTTCAACGTTTCATTAAGTACGTGATCATTCAAAACAAGGTTTAAATCGAGTCACACATTAACAGGTAGTATTACCTCATGATTTCAATACGTAATGTATGGAAGATTAGAGCTTAGCACAGATCTGCATACGCGGTGGAGTAAATAGGAATATCATTAGTCTCGGAGGCATCGGCAGCGCGTTCCCAATCAAAGCTGATTACAATTCCAGACGGTTAACACGTAAATCCGATGCGGATAAATATTTGCACGACAGGTTGTAAACGGAACGTGCCCGGGGCCCTAATAGCCCGGGCACAGTTACTCGACCGGGCTATGTGTGTTTGAAATTTCAATAAACTTGGCACGACATTTAATTGTAATTCTATTAAACTGATTCCATTTCATTTGATTCTGCTATTATTTTATTCATTTCCGTGATTATGACATAGTTACGGTCAGTTTTTAATTGTCTGGTAATTCGAGTATTCGGATTTATCCGATTCGAATTTGTTGACGTGTAAAAAGCAAATTAAAAATCTGTACGTTTTCAGTTGTTAAACTAGAAAATACACATTAGCACAGTCGTCAATCAAAAATGTTAAATCAAATTGCAACACAAGTTTCTCCCATTTAATTTCACGTCAAGGAATCCTTTTGTTTTGAACACACTTGTATTACAAACAATTCGAAATTAATTCCCAACAGCCACTTGAAAACTATTTAGCTTGTAAAAACAAACGGAGCTAAGAAAACAAACACTATAGAGCGTGGATTGCACCTTTAAAAGGTTTAATCGTTACTTAACCCGAGCTTACAAACGAAATGAAAAACAAAGCGCATAATCCGTTTGTTCTGTTAAAGCGCGTTCACACAATGCTGTAAGTTTCCCCTCAATATTTTTCAAAATACTTGGAATCGTATGCGGCCTGCGTAGAAAACCGCACGCGCAATTACATGAATTTTAATCCTTATGGGGTGAGGGTGATATTTGAAGAATTTCATTATGGCGAAACTCTTCCCAGACGGGCGTCGGAATTCATTCCGTTTGAATCGCAGACCAAACCCCACTTTGAATTATATTGAAGTTTTTTTTGTAAAAAGAAAACTTTCTTTATTATTCTGCGATTTAATGCTGAAATGAGAGCCGAGTCTTAATCCTATGTTAGTTGTTCGTCATCTTTGCTTACCTTTTATTGTGCCGCAGAGTTTGTAAAAGAAGAACAATGCTATATTAGCTTTATAAAGAATTTTAAATTCATAACTGTGATGTTTTTGGTTGTCACAGCCGCACGGGTCAATCGATCAGGTTAAGCTACGCTTGCCGCGGTCAGTCCGTAGATGGATGACCATCTTTACGTACCAAGATCCTTCCGTGCCTCGGAAAGCACGTTAAGCCGTTGGTCCCAGATGACATTCGTGAACTTTGACAGGCGTTACGGGTCGTCAGAAGCCCGGAAGACAGACAACCAATCTTACCAAGGGGTAACGAAGGCAGTCGCTCCATGTAAAATACTCGACCCCAGGATAGTTGGGAAAAGGCTAGGCAGATGATGATGTGATGTTTTCTTCATAATACGCCTTTTCATATTGCTGCATTTTATGAAACTAAATAGCTAGGTCGAATTAGGTACCTAGTTTACCAGCAGTTAAATTCGCAATCTTAATTCCACTTTCATTATAAAATTACATGAATTAAAGTTAAGCTATTCGCTCAACAACGTTGCGTAAAGTGCTAAGTAATGTAAATTTTAAAATGAGAACTATTCAGTCCACATTCTCCCGCGCTACCCTGGCTGCCTTACGCCATCTTTTTCTGTAGCCAGCCAGTCTCATTGCCAACCCGCTAATTTCATGGAGCCAAAATTTTTCGACACCGACCTTTTTTCTAGTCTGTGTTCTGCTTTTTGGGTGCCTATTTCGTGTGTGTTTTGTTTACTATGTAGAATAGTTAGACTTAGCTTGCAGGTATGCTTGTGTGAGTAATGTTGCCTCTGTATGCGTGGAATGCGGCTGCGAACGTAGAATTCGTGACTGCCAGGATAAGTCGGCGTAATGCACAGCCAAGGTGTTTAGACACTAGACACTATCTGCATGTTAAAATTATTAAAATGTACGAAACTTACAAAGTCTTTGACCTAGCTTATGACGTGATCTAGGCGGCACATTCATTAGAAAATAATGTTGGTTTGTTGAATAAAAGGTCAATTTTAGACAAGACAAAACTCCAAAGATAGGATTGTGTTGTCTAAAAATAAATAAGGTAAGATCTATTTTAAGACGTCGGAATCAATTCTAATGCAATTTCTATTTTTGTATTCTCTGTTAAATTGATTCGGTACAATCATTTCTGAGTATTTTATGTTTTCTCCTATTATTTTGCACAAGCTGCACCCAGCGGTTTCACCCGCATACGTCTCGATCTCGTAGGAATATCGGGATAAAAAGTTCAGCCGTTTTTAGCGCGAACGCCTAACAAATAAACATACAAAAAATCAAATCTGTTATCTTTATAATATTAGTTTAGAATTAGATGAACAAATCTCCAATAAAGATTGAACAAATTAGAAGAGTTTTTTATCATAATCTATCATAAAAAATGTACAATCCTGCGGTTAGAGGCGTGGTAGGTAAATGGCAAAAGGCAGATGTGGTCATACGCAAACATACCGAGGATATACAACGTATAGAAGTCTCCTGAATTATAGGTAGTAATAACGTAGATGGTAGAACAAACAAATGACAATTCCAGCTCGTCATCAGCCACTAGATCCCCGAGCATTCCTGTCAGGTCATACCAACAAGCCATCAGTTACACCAACAGCATTTTAATTCAAAGGGCGTACGTGCCCCAATCAATACTCACACGGCAGTAATCGTATCCCAATACATAGAGCATTGACTGATCAAACGTTCACACGATCCGACAATTAAATAAGATGACGTCATGAAACTGAAGCGATTAGTTACGATTTAACGCGATGCTATGGCGAAGTGTGGATCTAATTCAAGGTCAGACCGTCACCTGCATTTTATTTACACAATTGTTACGTTCTTGTGTTGACTTGAATAGACATACCGAATCAGAAACAATTCCCATCCAATTCATTGCATGCAACACTTTTTCACTCAGGATTTATCATGGTCGCCATTTAATTGAAATGGTAACTGCCTGGCTACCCTTGGCATTTTGACTTTCTAAAACCTAACTAACACATTTTTGGAGGTTTGACAGCCGGAACCTTCCGAGTACTAAATGCATCAGGCAGCGACCACTAATCTTCGAGCAAAGCCTTATAATAAACATTAAGATCAGAATCATTGGGCTGTTTATTATATCGTAAATTTAACCAGTAATTTTGCTTAGAAATAGCTTATCTGAATCCATAATCAGCCTATAATGTTCCCACTGCTGGGACACAGGCCTCCTCTTTATGAGAGAGAATACCGAACAAAATAACCATTCCAGATTCTAACGAACGCATTAAATCTCTTTAAAGTCGGGCAAAACAATACACCAACACGATTTCGGAGTAACGTGTTTAAAAACTTCCTTCTCTCGTTTGTGCGACAGCCATGATACGCGTGGTTTCAATACCAAGCGATTATAGGTAGGTACCATGAGTTATGGGGACATCTGCCTGCCAGCCATCGGGTAATTTCAGAACAGACATGTATTAAAATCCGTATTAATGTAAAAAACCCCTACATTCCGTTACAAAAGCCACAAATTATTGGCGACCGCATTGAAATTCGCTGCGGCCAGTATTACTATAAACCGCGAACGACGAATTGATCCAGAGCTGTTTGGTGAAGTTATTACTACGTAGGCTGTGTACCTGCTGACTGTAGGCTGTGAAGTATTCAGGGCTAATTAATACGCTTCAACAAGCACCGAGTTCTAATTAATGTATAAGATTATGGAGATAAATACACGTTTGAAACTAAGGCATATTTATGAGCCTCCTAAGGGCCGCAGTTAAAGTTCTAAACTTAAGGGTCGAGTAATCGCTGTTGACCTTGGTCATATAAATATGCATCGCGCTCACGCCGCGCCGCCGCACACTGGTCCCAAATGATAAAAAAGGGGACATTAAGAAATTTTTGACAAAAGGTCAACCGATTCAGCTTATTTTTTTTTTGTAGACAGCTGATGCAATTACAAATCACTTTTGTACATTGAGTTTTTGCCAAAAAAGCCGTATTTTCAGAGAAAAAAAATATTCAAATATTTTTTGTATGAAAGAAATCCTAATTTTGTCTTTATCTTCCAAGATTCAAACATATTCAAAATAAAACTTAGCGCAGCTTGTAGAGGGGCTAATTTCTCACTACTTTGTCATAGACACTCAACTGCGATTTTGTGCTCCTTTTGAGTTACATGCACTTTAAATATTTTTTGTATGAAAAAATCCTAATTTTGTCTTTATCTTCCAAGATTCAAACGTATTCAAAATAAAACTTAGCGCAGCTTGTAGAGGGGTTAATTGTTCATCACTTTGCCATAGACACTCAATTGCGATTTTGTGCTCCTTTTCAGTTACAGGCACTTTAAATTTTTCGTTGTCGGATGAGCTTTACTAGTTTTTTGTAGACAGCTGATACAATTACAAGTAACTTTTAAAGATGTATTTTTTGTTAAATAAGCCGTATTTTCAGAGTTAAAAAATTAATTCAGGCGGATTAGAAATAATCTTGTTAAAGATAGACTAAGATGTAATAACATTTTCTTCATTAATAAGTAACTCTTATAAATGTCTTTCTATTAAAAAAAGTCTTATTTTAAATATATCAAATAAACAACTTGGATATCTCAAAACGTGTACAGACATGTTCAGGTACAGGTAATTTATTGTGTGACTCATATTCAGATTATAAGCATTTTTTGGTAATGAGTCATTGCTTAATTAGCCGATTACTTACAATTTGGGCTATATTTGGTCATCTAACGCTAGTGAATGCGTCGGAAACGCTGAATGATAAAAAGGTATAAATTGCAATTAAAACTTTTCCTTCGTACTGTAACGGGCTTAGGACCGTCAAAATACAAACCTATATAATAATATAGGTATTGTATTAAGGCGTACTTAAAAAATTTGAACTACCTGTAACCCTAACGCTTAATTTATCTTTACATGCATGTTTTGTTTATTTATTTATTTTATACTTTATCACTTAATATGTATTTGATTTAGGGCAGGGATCTTGGCGTGCTTATCTGTTTTGGTCACTTTCTTCAATAATAAACGGCACTTGCACTATTAACAGTCTTTTAATTATAGTTCCACAACAAAACACACGCTTTTACAATTATTTTCACAGGTTAATTCACAGAGCAAAGTTCGTGCGATCAAGATTCAATGTCAAGTCATTGTCACAATAAAATATCAGGGTATAATAAAAATAAACAATATTGTTCTACCCTACTTTGTCCTAATAAGTCATATGAAATGTAAAATACAACTTTTTATTTGACTACCCCAACAGTGGGTAGTCTTTGTTTACAAATGTAATACTTTGCTAGGGCTAAGCTAAGTTTTATTTTGAATACGTTTGAATCTTGGAAGATAAAGACAAAATTAGAATTTTTTTATACAAAAGATATTTAAAGTGCCTGTAACTCAAAAGGAGCACAAAATCGCAGAAGAGTGTCTATGACAAAGTAGTGAGCAATTAGCATCTCTACAAGCTGCTTTAAGTTTTATTTTGAATACGTTTGAATCTTGGAAGATAAAGACAAAATTAGGATTTTTTCATACAAAAAATATTTAAAGTGCATGTAACTCAAAAGGAGCACAAAATCGCAGAAGAGTGTCTATGACAAAGTGGTGAGCAATTAGCTCTTCTACAAGCTGCGCTAAGTTTTATTTTGAATACGTTTGAATCTTGGAAGATAAAGAGAAAATTAGGATATTTTCATACAAAAAATATTTAAAGTGCCTGTAACTCAAAAGGAGCACAAAATCGCAGAAGAGTGTCTATGACAAAGTGGTGAGCAATTAGCACCTCTACAAGCTGCGCTAAGTTTTATTTTGAATACGTTTGAATCTTGGAAGATAAAGACAAAATTAGGATTTCTTTCATACAAAAAATATTTGAATATTTTTTTTCTCTGAAAATACGGCTTATTTGGCAAAAACTCAATGTATAAAAGTGATTTGTAATTGCATCAGCTGTCTACAAAAAAAAAATCAGCCGAATCCGTTGACCTTCTGTCAAAAATTTCTTAATGTCCACTTTTTTATCATTCGGGACCAGTGTGCGCCGTTCGGTTTCATAGGGAATATTTATTTTTAGTAACGACAAAATGAATATTTAAAAAAATCACTGATAGAATTATAGATTATAAAATAGTCTGTTCATACAAAAAAGATTATGAAAATATCTTAAGTAGTTTGAAAGCAATATCGTTTTTATGCTTTAATTTGGTAGACATTACTTCCTGAATTTATTTCATAAAGTATTTTACTTACTTAAATATTCACTAGAATTTGTTTTTCTTTAACAGTTCCTCTTTGACATACATTTTTTGCATAACTAACTTGCATTAAATGAAGGCGTAATAACAGATTTAAAAGTCATTAAAATCTTATATCTGCGCCTTAAGTCATTGCGGTAAGAAGTAATTTCATCTGGTCGTGACTTGTCTTGGTCAAGAGGCTAGTAGGCGAACCAGTACTTAAACAGATTAACGAGAAATCGTGGATTTCTTGATCTTGCTGTTTCATTAAATTAGTATTTTCTATTGAAACTTGGTCAACCTGTCCTCTTTTTGTCACAAATAAGATCTTTTGCTTAAGAATTTATATGGAAGTCCTTGCATTGTCCCCGATTTATTTCCAATACGCAAAACTATACCTGAAAGGCCCCCAGAATGTCTTAAAAAAAATTATTATTGCATAAATGTTTTTAATAACGACGCGAATTTGTCATTCAGCTGTTTGTCAGTGTGATGTTTTTATTTGTCAATGCTTGGACATTGGTGTCAGAACAAATATTTCATTATGCTTTCAGGGTATCGCGTCCTTGTTTGTTTTCAACATTTACATAGTGTTGCTGTGTGTTTAAGTTCATGCAAGCAAAATAATATGAATGTTAGAGTTTCTCGTCATCAAAACTACTGATGAAAACATTAGTTTTTTTACCTATCCGTAGATACGCAAAACTTGATGTTGTTAAAGCAGCAACCGTAAGATTAAAAATAAAACATAAAATAATTATAATTCATGAACACACTGTATAAAGTTACCTTCCCCATAAGTTGCCAAACTACCCACGTTTATAAATACCTTGTGTACCAGTAATAAATAATCCGCATATGTTGCTAATGTTACTGAAAACACTGCCCACCCTTACTGGGAAAAAGTGTGAGTTACACACTCACATAAACAAAACTTTTAGTTCGTACTTCGTAAAGTAAAAGTAAAGCCTCGTTTGCATGGTAAACAAAAGTTGCTCAACATATTATAACACAACACACAATAACATATACTTACTTTTGTGTTGCTGCAACATGAAATGTTGCTGCAACATGAAGTGTTGCAGTCTAAAACCCCGTATTCATTGTAAAGCAGTGGTGTTTGTTGTAGAGCAGTGGTGGCCCATTGGTAACGGCGGTGACTTACGAGTTGTAGGTCGTAGGCTCGAACCCAGGCAGGCGCTTTACTTTGTGTAAATTATTTCATCACCACTGCTCTCAAAATGGTGAAGGAAAACATCGTGAGGAAACCGGCATGTCCTAGAACCAAAAATTCGAAGACTTAAGACATCTACCAAACAGCACTGCGCGTGGTGGATTACGGCCCACTCCCTCTCACAGAGAAGAGGCCTGTGTCGCAGCAGTGGGAACATTATAGGCTGATTATGTGATTCATTGTAAGCATTTGTTGCTCAACAGTTCTTCAATAACAAAGTTTCTCATCATCTAAGTTTTATGGCAACAATGTTTACAGCCATAATTCCCGTCCACACGCCAGTTTGCGTAATTGATAAAATTGATGTTTTCGCTCGCCGAGCAGCAACTCTTCAACATGGCGTGATCAACTCCGCAATACAAATGTTGACTGCAACATAATGACAACAACTCAGCAACATATTTATAACAAAATGTTTACAATGATTTCGGGGTTTTAATGGCAGATAGAAAAAAAAATGTTCAGCAACTGTTGCTCAATTTTTGTTTCATCATCATCATAATCAGCCTATAATGTTCCCACTGCTGGGACTCAGGCCTCCTCTCTGTGAGTTTTAATCCCAGTACGGGTTGGCGGATTTCACATGTCTGCGAATTTTTGGTTCTAGGACTTGCCGGTTTCCTCACGATGTTTTCCTTCACCGTTTTGAGAGCAGTGGCGTTACTACTGGACCACCACTGCTCTTTTTACGAAGCTTAATACACTCATATACACATTGCTTCATATTATTACAAATATAACATCACGCGTGTATTCCTCGAAGGGCTAGGCAGAAGGGTTCCTATAGTACACCCACATTTTGCCAGTTATATTTAAATCCCATGTAATCGGGGGCGAGCCTATTGCCATCAACCGGGCACAAATCCAGACTCTAGGTCTTATACTGAGAAATTCCAGATGGAAAAACACGAACACCACAAAACACATCTCAACACAAAAATCATCTCTTTGTCTACTGTCCTATCGCAGGTATGCTGGAAGAGATTTCTTTAGAAATAAGCATCACCTTTGTACGTATTTTTCTGTTCCTTTCTTCTTGTCTTTTTATATGTGTGTACATAAATGGTTAAATAAATAAAAATAAAAACACTTTTTCCGACCCGGGAATCGAACCCAGGACCTCATGCCCAGCAATAGCGCTTGCGACCACTAGACCAACGAGGCAGTCAATATTATTATTTCGAAATAAGATATATTTCGTATAAATACGAAGATTATTTCATACGTGGAGTTTTCCAGTTCCGTGGTTTCAACACCATATATATTGCATAAACAAGCGGTTGCACTGTGCACTTCCAAAAGGAATGCGGTAGCTAATACTCGTTCACTGGATTTATTCCTAATGACGACACGATGATGTATATCTTGAGATTTAACGATAAATCTATGATTAACTGGTACAGAAATATGCATGAATAAATATGTAGAACTTGTTGGCCAAGCTTGCATTAATAACATCGAACTTGTATAAAATATTAACTAATCTTAACTCCTTTATTTATAAACGTTGTTTAAGAGGCTGACAACAGCTAAAGCGCGGTCACTGTCGAACTGCATAGTAAAGAAAGAGAAGCGCGATGACACAACGCTTGTAATTTATTGCTAAATATGAAGCAATTATCTATTTAGAAAAAAAATATATTGATTGGATAAAAAAAACACTATTGTGCTAATATGTTGCCTGTAGAATAATCTGACAAAAAAATAGAATAATTGCATGGTTTTTAATCGTTAAAATATTCTTTTAGAGGTATTTTCGTGATTTTTTTCTGTCGTATCAAATTAGTTGTATTATGTTTTCAACACACTCTATCTACCTAGCATATATCCTGAAGAATGTCATATATTTATCTGATTTTGTTTACTGCAGTGGATCATATACTTTTTAGGTATTATAAGAGTTGCGTTTAGCTCCTGTAGTTAAAATCAAGAGCCGTTTATACTTCAAAATTGTATGGTTAAACAGTCGCTAATCATTACTTAACTCTAAGCTACGTTTATAAAAAAATCCTTAAGAGGCCGACAACACCTAAAGCGCGGTCACTGTCGGACTGCATAGAAAAGAAAGAGAAGCGCGATGACATAACGCTGGTAATTTATTGCAAAATATGAAGCAATTGTGGATTTAAAAAAACCTATAGATTGTATAAAAAATAAAACACTATTGTACTAATATGTTGCTCGTAGAATAATCTGACAAAAAATCAGAATGATTGCATGTATATTAGCATGGTTATTAATCGTTAAAAAAATTTTTTTGAGGTATCTTCGTGATTTTTTTCTATCGTATCAAATTAGTTGTATTATGTTTTCAACACACTATCTACCTAGCATATATCCTGAAGAATGTCATATATTGATTTGATTTTGTTTACTGCAGTGGATCATATACTGTTAGGTATTATAAAACTTGCGTTTAACTCCTGACAAGAGACATTTAAACTTCAAAAATGTATAGTTGAACAGTCGCTAATCATTACTTAACTCTAAGCTACGTTCATAAAACAATCCTTAATAACTAATTCTAATTTACACAGTCAAGTACTAGTAAAACGTTTAAATCCTGGTTTTCTGTTGATGTTTAGCAATTTTATTGACGTATTAACTTATTAAAGGTCTCAGAAATATGGTTGTTAAACTCCCATTTGATTTCTTAGCTCGACAAGATGTTGTAATTTACGATCGAAGGGCTATTACGACAGTAGTTTACGTCTTCTTTAGAGGTGACAGTTCCGTAATGTTGGATCACAGATGAATTGAGCGATAGAAATCCCGCAAACTATTTAAGCAGGTAAACGTGAGTTTGAAAATCACGTCGAATTTTCCGCAAAATGAAAGAAAAAGAAAGAAAGAAAGAAAATACGTTTATTTCCGGTAAACATGACCGGCGTTATTACAAAACAAGAATTACTTTTGGACATGGTTTAATCCATCGAGCCAGTTTTTGTAATAAGTACGTTTCTATGGTTGAAATACAGTTCTTTATACAAAACTGACTACTTAGTCTGGTACTAATTTGTCAGTTTTGCATTAAGAACTTTAACGTAGACGGAATAAAGTTCGAAATTCAAAAATGGCTCAATAGTTTAAACCTGGGTCTAAAGATAATCCTTGTTTTGTAATAAGACGGTATGAGTTTAACAAATTGAGTTAACGTAAGAAAATTTTATGAATTAAACTATCTTAACTAATATTATAAATGCGAAAGTGAATTTGTTTGTTTGTTTTTCGTTACGCTTTCACGCTAAAATGGCTGAACGGATTTGGATGAAATGTGGCAGCTGCGTAGACCATAATCTAGGTTAGGACATAGGATACTTTTTATCTCAGTAGTACGTTTCCGTGGGATAATTTCCGACTTCCACGCGGGCGAAGCCACGGACAAAAGCTAGTGTATAATAAATCCTCCTCGGTCTTCCTACAACTTAATTACCTACTAAACTCGTTTTTATTTCTATTTTTCAAAAAGAAACCAAAAAATAATAATTATACAAATAATTAAATCTTAAGGCTCGTGTAGACTGGCGCGATATCACGAGCGCGACAAGCATATTACTGCCTGTTGCGCCCGCGTTATCGCGCTGGTCTGCATGAGCCTTTACAACATATGAAGAAAACCACTTTTCATCCTTATAACTTTAATTATTCTACCGAGAGAGAGCTTGTTGTATTTTGTAAATAGGTTTTGCGGGCTGGCAAGTAGGTAGAGGTTTGGTACTAGTACTAATTGCAACTCTGTTTACCTTGTCAGAAATCATAGACATGGTATAATGTTTGCAGATTCATACACGTCGGTAGATACACGATTTGTTTGTAAGTTGACGTGGTAAAATGTGACGAAATTTCTCTTTACTGTACATCAAGTATTTTTTTTAAGAAGATGAACAAAACATTTTGCTATAAATTTAAAATAAAATAAAATATTGAGCCTAAAGTGTCATGATTTCCAAACATTAATAAGATTTGTAGTGATTTTAAATACTAAATATAGAAATGAAAGTATGTGATTTGCGTCAAATGATTTTTGTATCAGTAGTCATGAAGTTTAAAAGTATCTAATTTGACAGTTACTGTAAAAGTACTGGTTTTTTAACACAACCGAATGGAAATCATGATATATTTGGTGTGCCGCGTAATTGCTAAGTTAGTTCTCTTCGAGCTTCGGAATCTAAAGGTTGTCTTCAAAAGCCTAAAGTCTATAGGTACTGATATTATAATGAGTACCTAATTACCGTAAAAGTACTGGTTCTTTTAACACAACGGAATGGAAATCACGATATATTTGGTGTGCCGCGTAGTTGCTAAATTAGTTCTCTTCGAGCCTCGGAATCTGAAGGTTGTTTTCAAAAAGTCTAAAGTCTATACTGATAATTATATTGAATACCTAATTAAATAGTGTGTTAAATATTGCTAAATACCAAGTTTGTATGTGTGCAAGAATATAAATACAGAAATATTCGTACTGACAAGGCGTTTTCATTACAAAAGATTTTTTTATCAATTTTTGAAACAAAAAGATCATCATCTGGCTAGCCATTCGCAACTGTTTTGGGGTCAGATTCCAGTGTTCAGATAGATACTAAAAAATACGGCGGAAAATACTTTTCACTTCGTAGGAATAAAAAGTGTTAAGAACATAAACCCTCGCTGTCTGTAGTAAATCTAAAGTTGCTATAAAACTTAAGTAAAGAGGTTTCCAACTTCACTGTAACCAGTTTCTACCTACTTAGTTATAATATACTTATTAAAGTTCATCCCGCTGCCACTTTGCTAGAACGATAAAACTAAATAAATCTTACGAAACTTATTAACTTTCTATAATTCAAGTTCATGTCGTGACAAGCCAATGTTTTAATAACAAAACAACAGCTATAAAGCCAATTTGGCATGAGTCCGACCTTGTGTTTGTTCTAATTGTCTTACTAAACGACAGTGAATGGTAACAAATATATCTACATAATAATGACGGCAAACAATGGAGTCTAACGTACGAGTACACACAAGAACGGTCTCCGTGCATAAATAACAAATATTAACTGGTAAGATGTCGACCTTGCTGTACGGCTGTATAATGTAGATACTATGCACAACATCATTAAATATTTTCCGTCATTATAATCAATCACCCTTTTTTGTTTGATCAGGGACTTTTTCACAATGAACATTTTAGCTCTTTTTTTACACACAGCCCAAAAAACTTCGCCATTAATGAATTAGACATTGAAAGATTAATGAATAGCATTGACATTAGCAGCAGCCCTTTAGGTAAAACCATTGAGTCAGATGTTGAAGTTCGAACGAGATCTAAAAGTATTTGCAAAGTCCTGCTAGAGAAACTTCGCAAAAATTAAACTTTTCAAAAGTACGGAATCAAAGGGAGGAGCGGCGACCGCTTGCGTTCATTTGAATTACGCCGGGCTCCGCCTTTTGTAGTCGACTTCATTTAGCGAACTTAAAGGAACTCTTTTATTTTGCCCCAGCAAAGAACTTAAGAGGTGCATTGTTGAATCCGTAACAAATTGCACGGCCATGATTACGTTAAGAACTCTACAGTCTAGGGTGGAGCTTAGATTGGAATTTAACAGTTATCAGTCCGATTGAAATC
The DNA here is from genome assembly GCA_905333075.3 of Atethmia centrago. Lineage (NCBI taxonomy): Eukaryota > Metazoa > Arthropoda > Insecta > Lepidoptera > Noctuidae > Atethmia > Atethmia centrago. The sequence continues at coordinate 19,280,439 of HG995373.1, read as the reverse complement.
AATTTAAAACTCCTGGAAAGTGTTAGCAAAGTCTGCAGGGACGACAGGAAGACAATTAAGTAATTAATTTAACTTTATTGAAACTGTACAGGGTACAGTTTTGCTGCGGGTTTATCTGCAGATAATTTTGTTAAAAAAAAATTCAGAAGACACGTTGATGACGATGAGGGTAATGATTTCGAATACTTAAAACCTTGAAAGTTAGGTTACCAACACACTCAAACTGCCATGAAAACTTCGCCTTTCCTAAATTTGCTTTCCATGTAGCGAATCTGGCAAGTTAACTTTTGCAGACAGCTTAGGGGCAGAAGCTCTGTAAAAAGTTTGTTGATCTTTTTTAAGGATAAACTTCGCTTGCAGGCATGTTGTAAACAACATAGTCATGTCCCTGTGTCGTCTAGAGTGGCAACAAGTGTTCTGTGCAAACATTCCGCCGGCTGCCGTACATGTTGCATGTTTGTGTACCCAAACATTTTATAAAAGATTTAAACCATAAGATTACTGAGAACTTCATACCTGTGTCGCTCGTCTCGTCTTTATTGTCAGGTAATACTGTCGGATTTGAGACGGAGGAGAAAGAATAGAAGAATGTAATATTTGATTTGAGAACAAGTTTGCAAATAGTGATGAACAAGTCACGATGCTAGACTGCCAGTCATTGAACCATTTACCTATTCTGAAGTAAATAAAGTATTATCAATACATTATCATTTTAACATTGCCCTTCAATTAAATAAGCTTAATTACAGTCGGCACGTAAAACGATTAAAAATCAGACACCAGAGAGAGGCACGTCATCAAAGTTAGTAATTAAATTCATAAAGTATTCCGCAACGTTGCTCATGTGAATTATGAAATTTTGAAATTAATTTAATGTATGCATGTATGACTGATGTAGAATTGCGGGGGATTGTTTGTGAAGTTAATGGTTAAAATTATTTCACATTTTCCGGATCTAACTCGGATATTTCGATGCACACTTTGACGCATTAAATGCAATTAAAGTAGTGTGCGTAAAATTAATTAAATTGCGATTTTATTATTGAAAAGCCTGGTGCTATTAAATGTAATTTATTGTACAAGTTGGCATTTAATTAAAATTATTCAGATGTATATGCTTAACGATGAAAACCATTCACCGCACAATATACATTCGAATGTTTCATCTATCGCAAAATTCCGTATGAATTTCAATGGCCAATACTCTCGGTAGATAGTAAAAAAATGTCGGACGTGTGCGTGGGACATTAGGCCCAAAAAGGGTACGAAAGCCGGTAACGTCACGAAGTCCACCCCAAGCAATTTTGTAGCAAATGTCGTGTGCTACGTGCCCCACAAATAAAGAGGATGGGATAAAGTCACAGTATTACATTAGAATAATTGTATTGCTCACGATACAATATCACATACGTATATTACCTATGTCAAGGGATACGTCATCTTTTTCTGACGGACGTGATGTCTCAAAGAGATTTGGGCATGATAAATGACTTCCAACTTATGGAAAGGACCTCATATTTTATATAACCCAAATCTGGGTATGATTGTGTAAGAGGATATATTTCTCACGTTTTCTCGAGTTCAATTAATTTTTCACGGCCAAAATACACACTGTGTACTATAATAAATTATAGTCTCGAAATATTTCCGTCGTTCCCCCTTCGCGAGTTGCTTAATTTTTCTAAGTGCGAATCTATTTTTCACCCTTGGCCGTCTTCCGTATACGAATCTCCCTCAAGATTTACGCTTTCGACGCGAGCAATAAGCGTGCCTACCTACGACGCAGCCTGTTCGGTATTTTAAAAAGGTACGTCTGAATCCGGTGAAAAATTGCTTCCCGCGCGCCCCAACCGAGAAGCCATATATTTCAGTCATCGTCGTGTATTGAACGACCGTGAAGATGGGGACAGATAACTTATTTAAAACGTTAAGTGTTTATACCACGATAGTCGCCCCTCGGCTTAGCATCGTTTTGAGGATGTACGGGATGGTACCGTAGAATTACCAAATTTGAAATTTTAAAATTCTTTTTGCTTGTCAGAATGGCAAAGCTTCAGAAAAATTTTCACTACATTCAAAAGTAAACCATAATGTCAGGACCGAACTCCAAATAAGGTAGATTATGTGATGATACTAAGGAGGAAAATATGCCAAAATGGTTGTAGCATTGGTAATTCTACAGTACTTATAAATAGGAGTAAATCAATATTCTGTAATTTCCATACGGGTCTGAATTGAAGAGAAAGGGACTTTGATGGTGCTCGAAAGCGATGAACCAGCAATCTATCCTATATTGTGCTCACATGGTTAGGTACTCACATGTTTTTGCAATGAAAACCTCAAGTATCTGAGCACGTATTAATGACTGATTGCTCACCACATGAGGCTTATACCGTGAGCGATCCATTACAAGTTATGGGGATATAAAAGGTAACATTTATCCGGTAATACGTAGGAACTAAGTGCCAAGATTGCCCTTATAAACAGTAAATGTAGCAATATGGAATGTTCTGAGGAAGGGTTTACCGTTGAAATAGCATCAATAACAAAAGTAAGTCGAGAGGTGAAAGTGCGGATGGTGAGGATCCGTCGGGTCGCGGGTAAATAGCTGTTGCTCCTGCAAACAACCATTTTATAGTTCCATTGAAGTTTAAACAATATTATAAAGGTGTGTGCATAATGAATTGTGGTGTTGTTTGTACTAACTAAAGCATATTGCATCAGTGCACAATTGAGTGATCACGATCGAATGAGTCAGTCGGCAGCATTTATATAATAATTGCATTCATAACTAAGTCGATTCTTCGCTTTAAAGCGATTCAATTGAACTAGTTTTTTTTTTACTCTGGCATTTTTATAAAAACCAAGGACTTCTGAGTTATTCATTCAACTTTTTATTTTACTATTTTGTACGTGGTGATTGGAATTCCAAACAGTATCATATTTTAAGGTGTGCGCTGACTTGAATAGAAACCGCCTACAACAATATTATAATGCATTTTAATTAACCAAAACAATGGCATTTCCAAAATCGTATTCAAATAAATTCTATTCGTAAGCTACGCACGTATGTTGCAACATTGCTTACATCATTATTATACTTAGGTACAAAACCATAAAAGATTTTCTCTCAATTTGCCTAGCTATCATCTAAATTTGGATGAACCTCACAAAATACAACAAAATGAATTAAAAATTAACACCCGTCGAGGACGCACAGGATACAGAGCATAAAAAAATTGAGTCTACCCATCGTAAAACACATTAGCACGTAGTTAGATCCACAGCCTACTGATATTGGAAGAGAAGGGAAAATGCATTGGCTTTTTGTAATGTGGCAATAACCTGGAGATTAGGACGGGCCGGTCCGGAATACTCGGCCATTTTCTGTTTCACGCACTTACTTATACCCTAACATGCTTACGACGGAGAATCTTTAACGTTGGGGTCACTGCGCTATGCGTATCTAAACGTGTGTAACGGAACGCTTACGCTTAAATTAATATGTAATGTGGGGAAGATATCTCCGTTTTAGTTTTCTCAGTAAGGAAAAGGTTTTAACGAAACTATTTCCATACGTAACAAAAATATTAACTTAGCAATGTAAAAACAGGATAAAATGTCATGAGAAAATATTAAATTTCTCATAGATGTGCAGAAAGATGTTAGCACCAATGTCAGAGAAAACTAGACAAAATCAACGATATTTTGAATTCTTTAGCACGTACTCAACCACACTAGCAACTAGTATTTCACACGATTTCTCTAACAGGTTTCTAAATGCTGACACTTTATGAAACGAAGTGACATTATCCTTATTTCAAAAGCACAATACCGTAGAAACGCTGTCAAACTAATTTGGTATAACTCCAAAACGAAGATTGTATTAGCTTTCGGAATCATTCCGACTGGAAACATTTACTTCAGTGTATTATACGAGTACAAGTCGAGTATTCGAGAATCGAGTCACAGTTTCCACGTTGCCAGTGTTTTGTTTTCTCCTATTTTACTCGATTCGGTTATCTCAGAGGATCCGCAGGACATAAAAGCTAAGGCCTGTTTGTCGCCTCGTATATCGTATCGATTTAGATAGGATACGCTCAGACGTTTTGTTGCTAAATTAAACACCGAGCACAATATATTCGGATAGATTTAGTGGAGCTCTTTTTGGGCTTATAAGCAATTTTGCTCAGAAAAGGAGCAAATAAATAACTATCTGTCTCTATTCGTGTTTGCTAAATTCCAACATTACTGTTGTATAAAGCTAGAGTTGATTCGAATTTATGAGATCTCTAGTGTTCGCGTTGCTCAGCATTTTGGAGCTAAATTCAGAATCGGGCCTATCACAATATAAGCAGAACCTAAATGAAAATTATAATTAAAAGCTCTCAAACAAAGAACTGGTTTGTTTTATTTTGTTACATTAGAGCGACGAGAGCAGTGGTGGCCCAGTGGTAACGGCCGCGACTTACGACTTGCAGGTCGTAGGTTTGTACCCTGACAGGCGCTTTACTTTGTGTAAATTATTTCATCACCACTGCTCTCAAAACGGTGAAGGAAAACATCGTGAGGAAACCGGCATGTCCTACAACCAAAAATTCGAAAACATGTGACATCTACCAACCCGCACCAGTCCCGCGTGGTGGATTACGGCCCACTCCCTCACTCACAGAGACGAGGCCCGTGTCCAGCAGTGGGAGAATTATGAGCTGATGCCTTGATTTAATTATATTTTTCATATATGCTAAATGAAAAATATAATTAAAAGCTCTGAAACAAAGAAATCGTTTGTTTTTATGTGCCTAACAATATTTTGATACATAATACATAATATTTTTGAGAAAAATGTTTCGCAAACAACTTGTATTTTATTTTTTATAATTAAGTGGCGCACCGGCCGTTTGTATGTTAAAGATAGCAAGCAACTCATTCGTGCAAAACATGCAAAAGTACTAGTGAGTTTTATACGCGTTCAACGCTTTCGGAGAAGTGGCGTAAAGCAGTATTTGTAAAGGAATGTCGTCGTCGCCACACCTCGCCATCGAGGCCGCAAACCGCTGCAGCATCCTTGAAGGCCACATTCCAGCATCAAAGTCTATTTACGGTCTAAGACCTCATTTTCCAATGCATATGAATGGACCTTATCTGTATTAACTATCATAAATGGTACAATTACGTAACAATCTGACGTTTCTGACGAAAATGCTACACACTTTCGCTTACATAACAATGAATTGATTGATTGATTGCTATTCTTCGGTTATATTAGGTACGAGTAATATGATAATAAAGTGCCAGTCGCCGTCAACTACTTATTGTGTTTTAATTAATTAGGTGAATGACATTTCAAGAGTCTGGTGTCCGTCGCAGATTCATCTTTCTGATTTAACTTCGCACTTAACTATTCTAAAATAACAGGTATTTAAATGGACATTCCCCATTAATGGCTCCAAGGAGCAGTTAAATTTATTTAAGTCCTTAAGAAAATCAACTAAACGAGACGACTGCTATTACTTGCCAAAAGATTGTTTAAGAATTATGAAGCCACAGTATTAAATTCAATATTCTCTGTCTTCAAATATAGGCTTTTGATCAACATTTACTACGTATTTACGATTATTTATGTCACTTTTAACGGTTCCTAAGGTCTATTTAGAGGCCAGGAAACATACAATCATACTAATTTAATCAGACGGTCTAAACGCCGCACAACTCTCAAACAAAACTTTCCCCATTCCAATATCAGTACAATTTTCTCTTCAAATCATTTGAAAATGTTATTTTTTGTTGTTTCAGAATATTCTGGACAAATTTAATCCAGGTGCTCGTCAGATGATAACGGCCGGAAAGGCCTACTTAAAGGCTTTACACGGTAAGTACCCTTTTATCACATCACCTTTTTATTAAATTAAATTCTGAGCCAAACATCATTGAATATTCGTGAGTGTGACTTTATTATGAACTTGTTGAATATGTCGTCGCGAAGCTACAGCTCGATTCAAACTTGATGGCGGCTCTGAAGTGCGCTACTCGCTGCGCAGTACCGCGCCCCTCACCCCCGCTGACACGTGAATTTGTTACAGCGCAACGACACGCCTCATGTTCCGAGCCGCCATTAAGTTTGAATCGGGCTGTAATAAGGTTCTACAATTACATAGTAAATGGTGACCATCGTAAACAGGTTGTCATTGCGAGGCTCAGTCAAGTCTGTATGCTAATCAAAGCTATATAATTTACACTAGTATGCAGTTATAGGCATGTTAGTGGTGGTAAGTACTAAGAATAAGATATGAGATCTTCCCATGACTCGTAAGCGGTGAGTAAGAGATTTTATCTCAGATGCAGCAGTTGTTCGCTAATTAGAACTTATTGTAAAAATCTAGTTTTAAGATTGCACTGATGGATGCGTCCGCTATGTGGATAAGGGCTCTAGATAGTTTCCAAAAGGTTGAACGTAGATTAACGAAAATATGACTAAAACCGAGATTACATAACTAAAGCTGCAGATGAAGATTAACAAAAGGATAGACAAGTTTGGAAGCTCTGGATTATAATATACCAGCTGCGTCCCACGGTTTCACCGTAAGTAGTTTTAAGTCTCGATCCCGTAGGAATATCGGGATAAAAAGTATTCTATGTTCTAATACAGTTCATGGTCTACCCATGTGCCAAAGTTTATTCAAATCCATTCAGCCGTTTTAGCGTGAAAGCGTAACAAACAAACAATCTAACTTTGGCATTCATAATATTAGTTAGGATAGAAATTAGCATATTCTAGACCCGCCTAAACACCATACAATTAGCTACATCAATAAGAAAGTGAAACAGTCGCAGCGTCTCGTAAATCTCTGTTGACGCGTATTCAGTGAAACGCGTACAATTAATTTATGTAGTGTAAGCCAAATGTGCGCATCTATATGCAAAACCTCGGTGTTCCCCGCTTGCTTGGCTCCGGAACTGGGGCGTGGTTTGTGCCAAATTGTCTCTGCTGGCTTATCTAGAGTATTATAGCCAGAACTAGCAGCAATAAACTTGGGCATTCCCGCGATGTATGGCTCCAGAGGCCTCCATGTATGTGTTTCATTTAGATATTTTGCGGTTAATTTTGTTTTATCTCGGTTTATGGGGGTAATGAGTGACCTGTTTATTTATTAGCTGAACTTTGTCCCCGTTGTTCCCTTTCTCTTAACTTTCCTATATAAATCAAAGGATTCAGCATCAGGCGGCCAACCATCACCTCTTATAGCAGTATTATTTCAATATTACTTCAGAGTGAGAAAGAGATGGAGCTATAAGTCCTGTACAGCTCCATCTCATTCCCACTGTGAAATAATATTATAATAATACCTACTGCTATAAGAGGTGATGGTTGGCCCCTTGGGAACAATAAAAACTGCATTATTGTTATCTACGCAATGGACTCTGTATTCAAGTTTATCATCGTTATAATTACATTTAGGCATAATGTCTTTACTTCACTTTCATTAAGTTAAATGAATATTAAAATTTAATTTCGCCTAAAACCCCCCGATTGGAAATTTTCTCGAAGCACTTAACATTTTATGGCACTTTACAGATTCGTTCAATGCCATCAGCCTCTTTTAATCTGACCTGAATATTTTTACTCGAAAGGACGAAAAAATGCTGTTGGAACTTCTCAAGCAGTTTTAGGACAACGAAATTTGGTATTTAACCGTACTTGTTGTTGACTTGTGCCAGATACTTACTTGTCTGTTTAAATTATTCTAATGAACTCAAAAAAAAATGTGCTTTTATGGTAAAGTCAACCGCTGACCCTGTAGAGTTAGCTGTTCTAAATTCTTGTTACACTTTTCTGGTCTTAGCAATAGATTATGTAAGCACTTAAAACCCGTACCTATGTCTAAGATAACTCGGTGAGTTACCTATTCCTATTATCGGAGTACAGATGCCTTTCAACACATAATCTCTTTTCTAACAACCCACACGGGAAAAGATAAGAGAATCCTATTCTCAGGCGAAGACCACATACTCTGAAGACATTCTACTTTGGATAGCATCGCATAGTAATAAATAATTATTGCTGCTACAACGATCCCTCCTTTGCCATTTGCGAAATAACATATACCTACAGTTTATTGCAAGAATCTTAATTACTGCTAAGAATTATTTACGTAACGGCAGGTCATTAACCTACTTACACGTTCATCAATGCCTGGCCATCTTTACAACATTTTAAAGGAAAAAAAAATGATCAATCGTTTTTGAATTCAGAATCTGCTTTACGTAAGAAAAAAGAATAAAATATTATTGCATGCTTACTGGCTTAATGCTATAATTTAATCATAATAGATAAGTGCTTTCACTGCTTAGATAATGCGGCACAACTATACATTATATTATATCATATTTTATGTATCGATCTATTATGTCTGAGTTAGTACAATATTATCGTATCGACATCCGCAATCGAGTTCATCACGATTTTCTGGTTTGATTTTATTTTATCGTTTCTCATTTTATTTAATTTCGCTAATATAGCTTAACGGGTGGATGATGGCCATAAAATTCGATTGTTACCGACGGCGTAATGTTGTATTTATGTAAAAATGGCGAAATTAAACTAGTTTATGTCATGGTTTATTAATCTAAATTCGTGACACCGGTTTCATTTATTTATTACTAGGTCCCCCCCGTGGTTTCACCCGCATAAGTCTCGATCCTGTGGAAATACCGAGATAAAAAGTATCTTATGTCCTAATCCAGGTCATGGTCTACCCATGTGCCAAATTTCATCCAAATATGTTCGGCCGTTTTAGCGTGATAGCTAACAAACAAACAAACTCACTTTCGCGTTTATTATATACTAGATGCGCCCCGCGGTTTCACCCGCATAAGTTTTGACCCCGTGAGTATATCGGGATAAAAAGTATTATATGTGTTATTCCTGGTTATAAACTATCTGTGTGCTAAATTTCATCCAAATCCGTTCAGTACTTTTTGCGTGAAAGAGTAACAAACATCCATCCATCCATCCTTACAAACTTTCACATTTATAATATTAAGTAGGATATATACAATATTATATTATAAGGATAAGGAAGTAAGAACATACATATAGTAAGGATTTATTTATTCAGTTCAGTAGCACACTTGTTATACAATCCATACTAATATCATAAATTCGAAAGTAACTCTGTCTGTCGGTCTGTATGTTACTTTTTCACGTCCAAACCACTGAATTTCGATAAAATTTGGCAAGGAGATAGATGGCATCCTGGAGTCTCAAAAATAATCCTAAAGGGGGTGTTATAGAGCATGACTATTGTATGGAAAACTAAGTATTTCTTAGGTTAGGGATACCAAAATTCAAATGTATGCTTTTGGTAAAAATAATAAAAATACGTGTTTCAGCGTTTTTGTAAAATCATCCCTCAAGGGAAACTGGTCCTCATAAACAAGGCAGGGCGCCCTGCGGACTCTCCGTCCGCTTATCGGCCCATCGTGCTGCTCGACGAGGTGGGCAAGCTCTTTGAAAGAGTCATTGCAGACCGCCTCGTCGGCCAGCTGGTGCGGGTGGGGCCGGATTTGGCGGAGAGCCAGTTTGGTTTCCGCAGAGGGCGCTCTACGGTGGACGCCATCATGCGTGTGCGAGCCCTGACGACGGGGAATGCTGTTGCCCAGGGTGGGTCGTCTTGGCGGTGTCTCTAGACATCGCCAATGCCTTCAATACCCTGCCCTGGAGTTGCATCAGGGAGGCACTCCGGTATCACCGGATGCCGACCTACCTCTGTCGTGTGGTCGAGGCCTATTTGACGGACAGGGCCGTCATCTACCCCGGTCACCAGGGAGTGTGGAACCGGCAAGAGATGTCGTGCGGTGTCCCACAGGGATCGGTCGTGGGGCCGCATCTCTGGGACATCGGATACGACTGGGTGCTGCGCGCCGACCTCCCTAGCGGCGTCAGCGTAGTGTGCTACGCTGACGACACGTTGGTCCTGGCGCAGGGGAGGTCGCACCAGGCGGCGGCCGAATTAGCGGCACGCGGGGTTGCGACAATCGTCGAAAGGATCCGGCAATTGGGACTCGAGGTGGCCCTGCACAAGTCCGAGGCCATGTGTTTTCATGTTCCTCGGAACGCGCCACCGTTGGGGTCCCAAATAACGGTAGGAGGGGTTTCTATCGGCGTCGAGTCGACGATGAAGTACCTGGGACTCGTCCTCGACAGCCGGTGGAACTTCGTGGAGCATTTCCGACGTTTGGCTCCCAAACTGGAGCGGGCGGGCGCTGCATTGAAGCGGCTCCTGCCCAATCTAGGGGGTCCAAACGCCTCCTGCCGGAGGCTCTACGCGGGGGTCGTGCGGTCCATGGCCCTCTATGGGGCTCCTGTATGGGCGCGCTCTCTGGCGCTGCGGCCAGCCCGCCGGTTGAGCGCGGCCCAAAGGGTCATGGCCATCCGGATGGTCCGAGGATACCGCACGGTCTCCTGTGAGGCAGCGAGCCTCCTTGCCGGATTGCCGCCATGGGATCTGGAGGCAAAAGTCCTCGCGCACGTATGGGAATGGCGCGAGGAGGCGAAACGCCGGGGCGTAAGTCCGCTGCCGCGAGAAATCACGGCACAGCGGACGGAGCTCCGGCGGGATCTCATGGCGTCATGGAAAGTACGGTTGTCGCAACCCAGTGCTGGGCACGCCACGATTGCGGCGATAAGTCCCCTCTTTGAGGAGTGGCTGGAGAGGCGCCACGGCGTCCTCACCTTCCGCCTGACGCAGGTCCTCACCGGACACGGCAGCTTCGGGAGGTTCCTGTGTCGGATAAGGCGGGAGGAAACGTCCGGGTGTCACCACTGTGTGGATCGCCCGGAGGACACGGTGGAGCATACGGTGGAGGTCTGCCCGGCTTGGGCAGAGCACCGCCGTGTCCTCGTGGAGGCGATCGGCGGCAGAGACCTCTCGCGTCCGGCCCTGGTTCAGGCCATGGTACGGAGCGAGAGGGAATGGGCAGCCGTCACCTCCTTCTGCGAAGCAGTAATGCTCGCGAAGGAGGAGGCGGGACGGTTGAGGGAAAGGCAAGTTTCGCGCCCTCTCGCCCCTAGCCGCCGCAGGAGACGCCCAGGGCGTCGGGAATCCCGGGCGGATTTCCGGCCACCGTAGGCGCGGGCTTGCGGACGGTGAGCAATGGGTAGCTCACCGTCCGGTGAGGACCAGGCCCGGGTCGACGGCGCGTCGCATTCCACGCGCGCCTCAAAGAGATGTCGTCAGCACAAAGTCACTAGGGCCGATGCCTGCCGGGGTCGCGGGAAGGTACTTATGGGTCACCGAGGCCCCCGCAACACAGGCAACAGGAAGGAATACGGGTGGGTTTTAGTCAGTAAGAGTCTGACACACCCTCCCGCTCCGCCCAGAGCGGGAGAAGTTATTTGATGATTTCCCACACTCAAAAAAAAAAAAAAAAGGGAAGATTAAAAACAATAATTTACCTATTTTAAAATATTTAAGGAAGAATCGGAATGTAGTCAGAGTCTGTATCTTGAGGTAATATTTATTTTTAATAAAATCGGTCGACCCGCTTAAAAGTTATTACAATTTAGAGTTATAAATAACTCAACTAATATCTAGGTATTACTGGGCCAAAGGCGTCGCTAGATTATTTAAAACAATGATAATAATATTAAAATTAATTATTATTATTTTTAAATTAGACATTTAAAATCACAAAAATCTGTTTAATAAAAAAAAGATTATTTGAATTAATTATCTGCCTGTCTGTCTGTGGCATTAGGCACTGGGTCCTTACTCACTTCACAAGACAAATCTTACATGATTTACAATTAAATGTAGAGTGACACTTGAGATTTACAAAAATTTATACGCGTGTGCTTTATCGAAATAATAAGATATTCACATGGAAGTTTTTGCTAAGTATGGGTATTCAAAATCGCTTTTCAAATATCTGCAAAACTCATTTTCGACAAAAAACGACACATAGGAGATTTCAATCTTGCAATGACGCTATGTCCTTACATAGCGTCATTGCAAATTTGAAATCTCCTATGTGCCGTTTTTTGTTTAAATCATATAAGATTTATCTGATGTAACACATGACAGTTTTTAGTAACAGTTTTATTTAAAACATGAAAATGTAAATATATAAAAAAATATCTTATGTGATCTCCCAACGTCAAGGAAAAAATTTAAAAACTTCGTAGTACAAAATAGGCGCAAGATTGTATTTTGTGCTACGAAGTTTTTAACACTTTTTTCGAGAAGTTACTTTAGTGTAGGTATAGGAGATGTTAAATTTGTAATGACGGAAGGATACTTTTTATCCCGGTAGCACGTCCCCGTGGGATAATTTCCGACATCCACGCGGGCGAAGCCGCGGGCAGAAGCCAGTGACATATAAGTTAAATCGATTTATTGTCGGTGTTACCTATTGTTCAACATCGGCAAAATAATCTTCTCACATTCTACATAGAAACATGCACACATAATAAGTGTTTTCATACATTAGTTTTCATCATTTATTTAATTCACTATATTAATGAAGCTCTCCCAAATGTACAACTTGTGGTCTTTGCGGACGACACGAACGCCATTATTGCAGCTAATGACATAAATCAATTAACAGAAAACGTAAATGCAGCACTGAAGTACCTTTACTCATGGTTCACTTTGAATAAACTTCAAATTAATAGCTCTAAAACAAAAGTAGTTTTATTTAAAACAACTGCTCGTAATAAAGATATCATGGAAGTTGCATTAAATGACGACAAACTAGAACTTGTGAGTGAGGCGAAATTTTTAGGCGTGCACTTGGATGAATGTTTAAATTGGAAAAAAGAGTTAGCCGCGATAGACGCAACTATATCATCAGCGTGCTATGCATTAAGAACCCTTCGAGATGAAATTGACTTAAAACAGTTAAAAATAGTATACCACGCGTTAGTTGAATCTAAATTAAGATATAGCATACAATTTTGGGGGAACAGCTACAATTATAACTGCCAAAGAGCTTTTATTCTTCAAAAAAGAGCCATACGTACCATTGTGCGAATTTCACAGACAGAGAGTTGTCGTCCACATTTCCTGGTTCTAAAAATTTTAACAGTACCCAGTCTCTACGTGCTGGTACTTCTTACTAACCTTAAGAAACATCTCCATGAATATGAGACATATGAGGAAAGACAGGTTAGGGAGAGTACTCGCAGGAAGGATTTAAGCAGTATAATAAGTCCTTGTTTGAATATTGTTAGGCACAGTCCGCAACATCAAGCAGTGCAAATATTTAATAAATTACCAATATATCTAAAAAGCATAATCTATACATCCGCATTTAAGACTAAGCTTCAAGCCTACCTATTAGATAAGTGTCTCTACTCTCTTGACAAATTTTAATGTTTGACTATGTGCATGTTGTGTCTTCTTATTGTTTTGTTTTAAAATAAATCTTGACATTTTAATTTGCTATGTCTGTCTTAATGCTTTTATTTAGTTAATCTTGATATTTTAATTGTATTGTCTTTAGATCTGAATTATAATGTAATTAGTTGACTTTACTATATTTAATTTTCGAATACCCAATTAATTATTTTACAATAGATATTAATCTGTTATATGTTATTATTATTATTATTTGTTTTCTTACTGTAGGTATAAGTTTGTTCGTTTGTTTTTTTTTTTCTCTGTCATTTTAATTTGCTATGTCTGTCTTAATGCTTTTATTTAGTTAATCTTGATATTTTAATTGTATTGTCTTTAGATCTGAATTATAATGTAATTAGTTGACTTTACTATATTTAATTTTCGAATATCCAATTAATTATTTTACAATAGATATTAATCTGTTATATGTTATTATTATTATTATTTTTTTTCTTACTGTAGGTATAAGTTTGTTCGTTTGTTTTTTTTTTCTCTGTATCTTTGTATAGGAATATTTCACACACAATTTTATTGTTACTGAATACTGAAAATGAAATGAAACGGGAACCAGCCTATCGATCAAACCCTGATACAATTTGCACCCCTTTCCCTTAGTCAATTATAAAGGCTTGCACAAAACAAATGAGCATTCGATGCATTCTTCACTTTTCCTTCACCCGATGTATCGTCGATCGGCACGTTTTCATTGTACCATGTTCGATTCAGATGGAGCGACGGCAGAGTACATCAGTGCATACATATGGCTTTATATGACCAAATGTTTTTTTGCATAGGTGCGGCAGCGGCATCGCGGTTGTATGTGGATGCAGTGGGGAAGCTGGGCAGGCAGGCACAACAGGGCACGTGGGGAGGATGCGCCGACATAGGTATATAATACATACATTATATGTAATATTGGATGATATGGCTGGTAATAAAGGAACGCAAAGGGACTTGCACCCCCATTTTTCAGTAAATGTGGCAAAATATTTGAAGTTACAAACATGTTGGTGGCAGGTGATATTGCTTGGGCCTATGTTATACATATTGACGGTTAAAAGGTAAGAAGGCATAAGCGACATTTTGGTCGAAAATGAGTTATGAATGCCATTCTACATAAAAATAGAGATTAAGTAGCATGGAATTCATAACTCATTTTCGAACAAAATGTCGCTTATGCTTTATTACCTTTTAATCGTCGATATACCAAAGGCACCTTGTGGCATTGTAAGTCTCTGAGTAAAAGTTTGTTACATCTCTTCTAAGAACGGCTGAAATCCCCATAAATACAATGAAGTTCTTTGTAGTTACCTACCTACTAAGAACTTCTTCTAAGAAAGGCTGATACCCCAAAAAATACAATGAAATTCTTAGTAGTTACCTACCTTCTAAGAACTTCCCTAAATATAAACATTCCCCGAAAGTACGAAAATAATTAACAATCTGAACAATAACAATAATTTTCAGGAACTGCCCTAATGAAAGTCGTCGAGGTATACCGGGAAATACAAGATCAACAAATGAATATCGTAAGTTCCATTTATAAGGAAAACTAACAGGAAGACAAAGATACTGGCTATACCTATGTCTTTGCCTTTTATCCTTATAGTAAAAACTACCTAAATGTCCCCATCCAATAATCTGCAAGTTATTTGTTTGTTTCAGCTTAAGGCATTTTACGTAGACCTACTCGTACCCTTAGAAACTAATCTGGAGAAGGACACAAAAGTAGTACAGGTCAGTCAATACGGTTTTTTCCTACTTTCATAATCTTTTATGTGAATAGTTCCAAGTTTCAAGGGATTGTTTACCGGATAAAGGGTCCGGAGTTCAAATAAGCTTAGTATAGCGCCTGTGAGATAAGACTTTCTATTAAAAAAGTTTCGACAGTAGGTACAACAGTTCGTATATTTTTACAAATGGCGTAGTTTGTTTGTTCGACACGAGCTGTGACTATTTACAACATTTTGCCAATAGGTACATAGATAAGATTTCATCTGAATGTAACGTGGCAGTTTTTCTTCGAAAATAATATTAAAGGAGAAGTTATTACGTTTCCCTTCTTTATCGCTTCAATGGAATTCAAATCTAGTTTCCGAGAACCATTTTTATTGACTTCCGACCAGACAGTAGACGACAAAATTACGATTGACTCTCAAAAACTCGAGCACAGAACTGGTATTGTTCTTTTCATCACAAATTTCCGTACGAGGAATTCATAAAACTGAAAAATATAACGTACGGGAACGATGTTCCTGAAACAATTGATGTATTCAAAATTCAAATCATCATTGGTTTGTTCTTTCAGTCGGAACAAAAGAGGTTTTTACAACAACACAAACTGCGGTCTGAGAGCTACAGCAAGGCAGCTGCAACTATAAAAAAACAACGAAAGAAGAAGCCTAATGTCACCAAAGTTGGAACCGCGATGGATAAGGAGATGAAGGTAAACTATACATTGCTCTTTTTGTACTGAAGATGTAAACGAAAGTTGGTGTAAACTTGTCAATGTACATATGTGAATCCTCCTTCATTTGATTTTAACGTATACAATTTTTTCTGCAATTCATGTTTCATTATTTATTTACCCGTGCGTCTCTATGTGTATACGCACACTATCTAGAGTGTGTTAGACCATATAATGTATATTGAGAGCAATAGATTTAAATTCCATCTATATTCTCATTCAATGGTAATAGGAAACTAAAAGTTCATGTATTATTCAAAGCACAGTATTGAAACTAGAGGAATATCAGTACATATAACATTTTCACAATGACTTTGCTGTGACATATTTTCACGTAATAGGCATAATAATAGTTCGCATAAATAAATTCTCGTATAAACATGAAATACGGTGTAGTATAATAATATGTTAATGTACTCGTCCTATTGTATGTTAGGCATTTTGATGAATAGCGAACTTATTTTGATAAATAATGATAGTGATGGTAATGCTACGGCTACACTGTCGCGATAACGTGAACTACACTTCGTGTACTCTGTTTCGAACACCGCTCGACGACGCGACGTCTCGCTGTACAACAGAGAGCGCGCGAATTTGTAAAGAAAACAATTAATGTAGGTACATATGTACCTATGTTTGTAAATAATAAAAAAATACAAAAAAAAGACACAGATGTTCAATATCTCATCATAGAATAAAGTGTATTATAGTCATATTATTTAAATATCTGTATATATTTGAACAAATAAATTATTCTTATGCATAATAATCAAAATTAAAATTAAAAATACCTACACCCGCCAATCTTTAGAAGGTTAGGAGAGGGTAACGCCACTCCAGCCACACTATAATATCCAGCGTTACCAAATCGACGTCTCGCTGTACAACAGAGAGCGCGCGAAATGTAGTTCGCGTTATCGCGACAGTGGAGCCTCTGGGTTAGAAACTTTAAAACTTATATTCTTATTTTAATTAAACCAACCCAAGAACATTCAGTGTACAGACAGTAACACCCCTCGCGCCCAATAAAAAAGAAAATCTATTTCAATTGCAACCAACCCAAACGGTTCAACCAAACTTGTAATGACATTGTTCTATTCTTCCAGAACATGCAGATACTAGAAGAAGAGAAAACCAAATTGGATGCGTTCTGCGAACAAAGCCTGAAGAACGTAAGTACTCTAACAACGAACGTCGAATTGTAT
Source organism: Atethmia centrago (assembly GCA_905333075.3). Lineage (NCBI taxonomy): Eukaryota > Metazoa > Arthropoda > Insecta > Lepidoptera > Noctuidae > Atethmia > Atethmia centrago. Next base: position 19,263,364 of record HG995373.1, on the reverse strand, counting down.
CCTACCACAATACTCGTACAAAGGAAAACGAACAATACTCTACAACTTTTATTGATCATAGCAGAACCACATTCAGTTAGTTTTATTCATTCATTCATTCATTCAATTGCAGACAGGTCTGTAATTGTATGTTAAGGACTTGTTCAGACAATAATTAACTAATTAAAACTATACTGCCTCGTTGGTATAGTAGTTACAAGCGCTACTGCTGAGCATGAGGTCCTGGGTTCGATTCCCGGGTCGGGCAAAGTGTTATTGGGTTTTTCTATCTGGAATTTCTCAGTAGCAGCCCGGAGTCTGGATTTGTGCCCGGCTGATGGCAATAGGCTCGCCCCCTATTACATGGGACTTAAACAGAACTAGCGAAATGTGGGTGTACTACAGGTACACCTCTGCCCAACCCTTCGGGGAAACAAGGCGTAATGTTATGTTATGTTTATGATATGTAATTAAAAATATAACAAACATTCCTGCAGACAAGTTAATTAGTTAGGTATATCGATATTGCCATACTTACTGCAATTCATTCAATGTGTATGTAACAATGGTGCTTTGTCTATTACCGGTTTCTTAAAGCCTGTATAGTTATAGTACAGAAATATCTGATCAGATTATTTGCCGTCAAATATCAAATTGTTGTGATTGGTTGACCAAAATAATAACAGCTAATCATATCTTTGACCTTAGATTCGATAGTAGATTAAATTGAATCACTTTTGTTTTGTAAAAGTTGTCAAATCCATAAGGTTAAAGCGAACCTGAATTATTAAACATTGTTTCAATTAGAAAATCAATTCGTTTGTCGAACTTGATTTGGGTGGGACACAAGCGTTTATTGTAGCTAGCTAGCTAGCTAGATAGTTTACTAGATATATTCAGCTAGTGCATGAGATCATGTAGCTTCTTCACTTCTGCATATTATACAATTTGCTTACATCCTCTTTTTTTCTCCCTCAGGCCATGACACAAGAACGTCGTCGGTACGGTTTTGTGCTAGAACGGCAATGCTCCCTGGCTAAACATTGGCTGGCCTACCACACAGCTGGAGCAGCTGCCTACAACACAGGACTAGAGGAGTGGCTCGAAGTGTCCAGGACCCGCGAATTCCTGCCTCCCAATGTTGAAGCCATGTTCGTCAGCAGAATGAGGGTGAGTACCTGAAAAGTAGTCAGCAAGGATTTTTAACCGAAATCTTTTGCTTTTTTAAATTTTCCAATAGAGCGAATTAAAAAAATATATATTTCCCTCAAGGGTAAAACAGTAAAAAAGCTGCAATTTATTTCTTCAAAGTAGGTACTTATTCTTTTGAATCAACTTGACGTCTAATAAAGTCCACAATTACTTTAATTTTAAAACGTTGTTTTATTTTATGAATAAGAGAAGTGACATTTTAGAGCTGCGAAACAGTTATATTTCTTATACTTATATAAAAGAAATTAAATAAATGTAATGAAAACCCATAAAAACGTTTATTTTCAAGTTTAATCGTATGAGAGTCACTTCTGCCAAGTTACGAAGAAGCAAACGTAATACAAACATTACCAAAAAAGAATTAATTTATAAAGAAAAAATATAAATATTTTTAATGTTACATACCGCTTCACCCTTAAATCCGTCAATTAGTAGCCTTATATCCGGGGAGAGGAAGTTGACATTTCAGCATCATTGGGTACTTCCCAACTCAAGTCGTACATAAAAGCAAGCGAGAAAATGTTTTCACGACTCCAACAAAATGTCATCATCTTCCGAGTCCTACCTTGTGACGTCATAAAAATCTGTCTCCACTAACGTAAAATTATTTTATGGGCTCTTACTTGCTATACAGCCGGATTAAACGGTCGTTTTCCTTCAAAATGACGAATAGAATCGGAAAAGTAAATAGTTAAATTCCATAATGGTTCAATAAGAATTGTGTCGTCTACTGCACATCTTACAAATAAGGCATTTAATGGTTGTTTATCGGATCCTGTTAAAGCTTTATGGCATTTAAAACCCTGAACTCAATTCTAGTCTAGCTCAAGACTTCTTAATTACAGATCAGAATCTACTTATTTGAAAGTTTCCGTCATAAAGTAAATACATAACTTGACTTTTGTTCACAGCAAGTGTCATTCTGGGCTGATGAGGACGTATACGCCAGTCCTCGCATCGGTGATGATGATGATCGAGCATCCGTCGGATCTGCTTTACGTAAAACCAGATCAGTGGATGCTTCATGTCTTGACGTCAGGTCCATCGGAGACCTAGGCTCACCAGCTCAGGGATTATCGAGAGCCAAATCTGATTTTAATCTTCAAGCCAGCTCAAATAATGAAGATCAAGGTAAGGAACTATGGAAAGTTACTCGTACGACCATGGGGTTACTTTTAGTGGATATGTGTATTAGGATAATTTTGTAATTGTGGTTTTTTTTTTCGTCATAGCACATATTTGCGTCCACTACTGTGTCTACGCGAGAATTAAAAGAATTTTCTTTTTTCTTTATAGTGACTGACACCCGTACAGCAACCCGTCCCTCATCTCTTGCCCCACCGACCTTAACCACACGAGACCCGCCATTGGCCCGAGCTTTATATGCCTATGCAGCTGCTGGAGACAACCAGCTGAGCTTCCAACAAGGAGATGTACTGGCCTTGTTAGGAGAAAGGACTAAAGGATGGCAATATGGAGAGAACTTGCGGTCTCATAATGCTGGCTGGTTCCCTCTTGCTTATACTGAACCGATTCCTCTTGATGAAACTGGGTGAGTTTTTTTTTTATTTTTACTGTTCTTATGTTCATATTCAACTTCACGTATTAGTTATTCTAGTTTACGAGGTGAGCGACCGTACGAGCCCGACTGCTATGCTATGTGATAGATAATATCAAGCTGGAATTTCATGTTTCAAAAATATACCTGTGCCAATAACATGATCAAATGGACAAAACAAATACAGGGTGGCCTTGCAAACCTACTATTACTTTAAAAAAAAAATGAAATGTACCACTATGACAAAATACAATTAGGTACAAAAGTTATCCTTGGCAAATTGACGTTGTTGTTGTCCATAATAATGATTTATAGTATTTCCCCAAAGGCTGTAGGTACTAATTCTTGATAATTTCCACAGAAGTTCGCCTGCTCGGTGGAGCGTCGTACAGACACCCTCAGAGGCGCCACCACCGGCGCCAATGGCACACGCACAGACAACACCTTCAGGCTCAGTGCACGCGCACTCACACCCACCTGCTCGCATGTTCGGAGATACTGTCACTGCTCATCATGTTACCAAGGTAAACTAAATGCTTTAACTAAAAATAACAGTGCTTTAACTTTGGACACACTTTCTGGCATTTACATGCAGGCCATAGATGGAAAACACAACGAGCTAAGCTGTGTTTTTGTGTATGCTCATCAATAGTAAGATTTTGTTAAATACCCACTAAGACACCATAATGTTTTATAGGGTCGTCTTGGAAGCGGCTCTCCAGGACTTCCACCGACTTTACCAGCGCCATCGCCTAGTGCTCTGAGCACTTCAGCCAGTGCCACATTCCACGCGTCCACCCCGGCCGCAGGTGCTACGAGTGCTATCAAGAACTCCACATCATCGGCCAGCTTCACTACACATGCTGTCATAGAAACAAGGAGTTTCGGGCCACAGACATTACCTATGCGTTCTCAGGTATCTATTGTCAGACTTTCCAATAACACAAACGAAACCAAATCTTTTAGATTTCAAAAATTGATTTCTCTCTCTTGATTCTACAGGTGACTCAGAATAAAGCAGGACCAGCTAAAACCGTAGTTAGTGCAGTAGGTGCTGTTGGAAATGTGTCACTGCATAGCTCCAATGATTCAGGCTTCTCCAATGAGCCACCACCACAGCCCGACGTAGACTACAGTGATGAAGAAGCTCAACGACTCCGTGTGCCCATCAGGTATTCATACAATCCCAAAGTTTTTAAGTTATTTTAGCATGTATTCATTTAAAACTCCTGTATGCTTAACTTTTTTCGTTGCTTTTATGTAGTTAAGCTAGTACAATTCACTTTTCCTTTTATTTATTTTTGTAGTAAATCTGCTCAACAAAACATCGATAATAGAGCGTACTTGCTTAAAACTCAAAGCTTGAAGCGAGGTCCTAAACCCAATAATACCACCAATGGATACATGACCGATGATCAACAATTGATGTTGCGCAGCATGTTGGATATGGACAAGGACTCCCAAAAAGTGAAAAGGACTAAATCATTTTGGAAATTTGGACGTACTACTACTGAAGAGATCATGGAAGGAATGTCGCTCTGGCAACATCGTGATATTGTTGACACCGTTCCAGAGTATAAGAAAAAACTTTTCGAAAAGATGAAGAAGGAATTGCGCCCTGCACCAGATATTCCAAAACAAACTAGTCCAGAAAAAACGATTATCACTGAAAATGGACAGCCGCCGCGTCCAAGAGAAACTATTGACAGAAAAGACGTGAAGGCTGTTAACGGCATACGCCAAGCCAAGAGCCTGGGATCAATCCAAAGTGAAGAAAGAATAGAAAAAGGTCGCAAGGCAATGGATGGCTACCAACAAACTCAAACTATGAATAAAAAAAGTATGTCTGAGAAATCGATAATTGAAGAAAAACATGAAGATTTTATACCACGAAACGAGTCAAGGCACTCGGACTTAACAAACACGAGTACAATCAAAACGAACTTTGAAAACAGTTTCTATAACGATGAGAACGGAGAAGGCTTTGTTATGAAAACTGTTAAGCGAAGAGAAATACTGCAAAAGTATGACAATGATAGCAGCTCTGACGTTAATTCTGTTGCTTCGAGCACTGATCCATATGACTGTATAATTGTAGATGATCATATGAAATCACGGAAGCAGCAAGAAATGGATAGACGTCGGCAGACGCAAATGATCGAAGAAGATGTCAAGAAACGCAAAGAAAACGCATACATGCCAGAATTTGAAGAAATAGAGGTAACTCCGATCAAGCCTCACGTTCGTGCCACATTATCTTCAGAAAAAACTAAAAACTCTACTCATGAGCGAAGTCCACCGAAGACTATGGAATTTAAAACATTTAAAGATAGCTCGAAAGAAATTAAAACATTTTCCGCATCATCTGAAACACTCAAGTACAAAGACAACGAACAACACACTGACCGCTACGGAATCTCCATCGAACGGAACAACAACGACGTTCGTAATGAGGACATTTATAATGGACACGATGAAGGAACCTTGAAATATCAAAAGCGCCCAAGTAACGAAGAGAAGAATCATCAACCATCAAACACTTTTGAAAATGGAAAGGTTCATAAAAAAGAGTATCCTCAAGCCGAAACCAGAAACCAGAAGAAAGATGGCAGACCATATGAATCCAATCGTGAACCAAGAATAGATTACTCGCTAGACAGACGCCAAACAAGGAAAGAATTCACTGATACAAGGGGAAGGGATCCAAAGAAGAACAGAACGAACAGAAGTTATGACGACAGCTCTTTACCACATAATGGACGCAAAGAAGAAAGATACTACGAGTCGAACATATCGTACTTCAGTGACCAAGAGCGAAGATCGTCTCGGTATGATTATGAAACGGATTCGAAGAAAGCCGAAAAGTCAAAGATTCGTCAAGAGGAGGCGAGGCTTGAAGCGAGGCGTTTTGTTGACCGTCGGAGTGAGGGCCCATACAGCGAATCAGATGACCAAAAGTTCAATGAAGCCTTGAAGCAACAGCGACCACAGTTGCTTCCTCGGACCAAGTTACTGAAGAGACCGTCGGAAGGAAACGAGTTGTTGCCAGAAGACGGCCATACTTTTGGACCCTGGTATGATTTATGGGGCCGCGAAACAGCCGTCTACAAGTAATATGAAGGAGGTTTGTTTTTAATTAATTACTGATATTCTTTTGTTTATTTTTACTTTTGTAGGCACGAAATATCTTTTTGTTTGCTGCTTTTTGTTTAGTTCCTCTCTGTGTTTTGTATTTTTGTGTCACGTATTTAGAACTGTCAATGCTCTGATAAATTATACTTAAATCTACAATAAGGTTAACATACAAAACGTTATTTGAAAAACGAAACAACTGTAAAATGCTTAAAACTTGTAAGTTTTCAATTAAATAAAGCAAACAAAATTCAGTTTTAGTTTCTATAATGAATTTAAAATCAATGTTGATCTATGAAAATAGATAATACTTAATGTAGTACATTTTCCATTTCTCCCGCAGGCCCCAACAATTTGCAACGGTGAAGTTAAGGAAAGCGCTAACAAATGATCGCTCGTCGCCGGCCATCGAGTAATGTTTTATATGCGTATAATATAATATAATTATATTATTTTGTTAATTAATATTAATTGTAAATTAGAAACACCATGTATTTTGTACAGTTAAATATTCATAGTCTAACAAAGAAATATATCACAATTTTTTACAATAATCTAAATGATAGTTTATTTTAAGATCCCCAAGAAGTAGTTATTAACTGAATCGAAGTTCATCAACAAAGCGTAAGTATATACGAGATTGTTTAAAAAAACTGGTACAATATTTTAGATAAGATAACCTTACAGTGTTTCATACCTAAACAAAATCCAATGTAGTCAGCCAGAACACCAAAAAATACAGACTAAGGGCCAATTCACACCGAAACGTTCTGCCGTTTCGGTGTGAATTGGCCCTTAGTCTGTATTTTTTCGTCCGCAGAAGCCGGCCGCGGCCGGCAGCGACGCGATGCGGGCAGCCGCGGGCAGTACCGCTGACAAGACGCGCCTGGCGACACCGCGGGCTGCCGTGCGACGTTTTCGACCGTTTCAAGCGAGACTTGTCTTTTAATTATGTAGATAAAGTTTAAAATTATTTCACACTGAAAGTGCTCGCCGCGCCGCTGCTGGCCGCTGCTTTCCCGGTGTGAACCGGTCCTATGATTTTTGATTGCTCCTCGTCGATCTCGTAAAACTTGAAACAATTGAAAGACTACCTCTATTTGACGCTTTTACCCTCATCGCATCACAGAAAAATATGTCTCTAACAGAATTAAATCAAGTCACGACTCGTGCAGTTTGTCGCAAAAGAAAAATCAACGTTCAATTGGCCCTACGCGACAATAACCGATGATTTATTGCGTTTCCCGTCCCTATGGGGATAGCCGGAAATGACGCGCCGTCGTCGCTGTCTCGTCGAGAAATATGTTATGTTCCTGAGACACTCCTGCCGTCAATTATACGAATAAGGTTCAAGGAAGTAAAAACCTTTTTCGTGGCGACCACATCCGATGGTTGAGGGACTCTTTTATTATAGCTGAAGGATTTAGTGGGTTTACTAGTTAAACTTATCTCAAAGAGGATTTAAGGGGCTTTAATGTTTTGATAACAATAACAATAAGGATGGAGGATTGAAAATCCTAGCTATTTCGTACAAGTGGGTGAACACTTTAAGTAGCTATGAATAATATAAGTACCCATTTTTAACAAAGCGACGTGTCTCAACAGGCAAGAGGGACTAATTCGCTATAATCACCAGGCTTTGTTGACGGATTGCTGATCGCAGGTTTATGTTATAAGCAGAGAGGAAGACGGTGCACTTTCTGATCTCATGTTTAATTCAGAATCGAATGGGGATGTAGTGGCCTACAGCAGAAATAATACAAACAAAAGACTAAACTTGTAACTGAATCTTGACAGTTTTCTTGATACTGAAAACAACAATTGAATCACCATCACCAACACCACCAACACACCACCAACGCCACCACCTTAAGGCGCTGACAAGACCCAATTGACCAAAATAGGCTTCGCTTAAGAAAATAAATTGCCAAATCTGTAGTTTGTGGTAGCGGAAAAAAATATATGTTAATTTTGAACATATTTCCCAGAACTTGGTTGTTACCAAAACGCGTTTTGAAAACAAAATCTCGATACAAACTAACGTTAAACTAACCTCTTACTTTGAGTTCTAATCCAAAATATCTGTATCAAATATCAACATACGTTACGTATTTAATTAATAACAAGAACGTCTTATTTGAATGCAGAACTTGGTTGTTTTTTATTTTCGATTACTCAACTCAATTTTGAGTAAATAGAAAATTACTTAATATTTTGCAATAAATTACAAGCGTTGTGTCATCGCGCTTCTCTTTCTTTTCTATGGAATTTGACAGTGACCGCGGTTTAGGTGTTGTCAGCGTCTTAACACCAACTGTAGTTTTGTAAACTGTTAATTTGCTCACCAAATACGGAGACTACAGGGAGGGCTGCCATGAATATCGTAAATCGATCATCTGTCAAGTCATCGGCCGACGGCGTTGATAGAACAATATGTCGATAAAGGGCCGATTCATACCGGGAAACCAGCGGCCGGCAGCGCCGCGGCGAGCACTTTCAGTGTGAAATAATGTTAAACTTTATCTACATAATTAAAAGACCAGTATCGCTTTAAAAGCACGAAAAGGTCGAGCGGCCGCCCGCGGTGCCGCGGTTCCTCTGGCGGCCGCGCTTGTTGTCAGCGGTACTGCCCGTGTCGCTCCGCTGCCGGCCGCTGCCGTTCCGGTGTGAATCAGCCCTAACTATACGCTCCTACATACATACAGCTGTTTACAATAAAAACGTATATTTCTACCAACTCCACACATGCAGGAGGAGGAGTCATTTTGGTAAAAAAATGCTCCGGCAACGACGAAGTCTTGGCTAGTTATTGCAATCATAACTCCGTTAAAATATAAGCCTGTGACTAAAGGACCTATGTTGCCTTGCCTATATAAAATGTATATGTCACATATGATTATGAACATCGTCAGTTTATAATCTATCTAGCGAGTAAACTATCGAAAATTGTGAACTGCAACAAACCATTTACAATTTAACGCATTATTTTTCGATAGTTTATAATCTATCTATGGCAAGGCAACCTAGTAACTGCGACCAACTTGGAAAAAGCGCTCGCCGGTCACAGTTATAACCTGTTTTTTTATTTTTTTTCCATTTTGGAGAATCCTCATGGATGTCCTCTGCCTTGGGGTCTGTCAGGCTTTTACTGACTAAAATCTACCCGTGTTCCTTCTGTTGCATGTGTTGCCAGGGGCCTCAGTATCTCTTCCAGACTTTCCCACGACCACGACACAGTTATAGCCTAACCTAACCTGGTCGGGGTGCCCTGGCTTAGTTACTGCGACCAATTCGGCGCGGCCAAGACCTACCAGATTCAGGGATGGTTCGCAATTTTACGGGTGATTAAATCAGACAGATTATGAGCCCTGTCTATAAGTGCATTATAAGTGATTTGACATTGATAGATTATAAACGACTGAAAATGAATTTTTCGATAGTTTATAATCTCGCTAGGTAGTATCTTCATAATTACATTATACAAGGTATTGTTTTGGATCTGCAAAACATTTTAGGAGGTAATTATGTTAGTGATTCTCGACCCGAATCAACAATAAAATGGGCAGGTATTTTTTTTTATTTTATTCTTATTTACGGAAATCGGTAATTGTGAACTCCCCTTTTTAAAACGCGGCCAGTCTGTACGTGTCCTTAAACTGCGATTTCACACACACAGAAACAAACGCAACCGACATTTCTTTCATAGATCTTAGATAGGGTTATTAAGAGAGTTATTCTGAAAAACAATAAAATTTTAAAATCTAAAATAAAAAGTATTATGGATTATTGACTTGGTATCGTATTGTTATATGATTATTTACGAGTTTCATAACAACCTCCTGAAATGTTTTGCAGGTTCAAAACTGCATCTTGTATTATTATTATTTTTCTTCTTTTTATCTTCGTAATTACCCATAGCTTTTATGTGCACGTGTATCTGTGACAAATAAATATATTGTTCATTCTTTTCTTTTCTTTCTTCAGAAACCATAGAAAAACGAATTTGCTTACGCATAAGCTGATTCTTATTCCACTGTGTCCCAGCAGTGGGAATATTATAGGCTGATTATGGTATAAGCTGATTGCAAAATGTACGCATTTTTTTTTTTTTTTTTTGGGTGGGAAATCATCAAATAACTTCTCCCGCTCTGGGCGGAGCGGGAGGGTGTGTCAGACTCTTACTGACTAAAACCCACCCGTATTCCTTCTTGTTGCCTGTGTTGCGGGGGCCTCGGTGACCCATAAGTACCTTCCCGCGACCCCGGCAGGCATCGGCCCTAGTGGACCCCTACTATGTGCTGACGACATCTCTTTGAGGCGCGCGTGGAATACAACGCGCCGTCGACTGATTATGCTATTATGGTATAAGCTGATTGCAAAATGTACGCATACTACTGGTATTACATTCCCTGAGCTGCAATAATATATTTAAAAAACCATGAACATAATTTATCCACCTTTAGCAAAAAGATTAAAAAGCCGGCACTGCAGCCCCAAAAATGTTCAATTCATCCTAACATCCGTATTCCGCCAAATTAAACTGTATTCAAAAGAACGTAAAATATGCATACCACGGTAAAACACCTGAGCATGTAACTCACAGAAGATATGGAGTATTAAAGAGCTATAGAGAAACGCCTACGTTTGATACTAAAGAGTGCGGCTTACGTTTTTCTTTGTAAAGCAGCTGAGTAAAGCGCAAAAAGCGGCTGCGATTATGTGCCACCGGCGCGGCAGCGGAAGCTCGACCCGCTATGGCCCTTCAAAAGGAGCGCAGCAATCCAGACTTAAAGGCGAAATCTTTGTTAACATAATAACATGGAGGTAAGCGAGTATGTGGTTCAGGTGTTTTGCAAGCGCTTACTTTTTAGTTTTTACTTGATAAATTACTAGATTTTTCTGAAAGTATGGAGTTAAGTACTTCAGTATTTTAGGAAAATATAAAGATAGAAGAATAAACGTAACTGGCGAAATGTGGTTGTACTATAGGTACACCTCTGCCTAACCCTACGGGGATTACAGGCGTCATGTTATATTATAAAACTTGAACACCATAAATAAAGACTCAAAACAAATGAAAATATTTTCAGCAAACATTTTTTTTTATCTGCACTTTACAAACCATTTCTATTCTCTAACGACAGATTTCAGCAACAATAGCCAGTTGATGAATAGCACAATATGACGAACAAACAGAGGAATCTTCCCGGCCCACATAAAAATCAATTTTCAGTGCAAATCGAGCGAGGAGACCAATGTTTTCCAAGTCATCGGATCCCTCAAGCTCCGTGGCCTGGAAATTTCCACAATTTTGTAAAAAAAAAATATGCAGTTACTTTATAAATGCATGGCTAGGCCACGCGTCACCGGCGCGGCGAATCCCGGATTTCATTTTAATCCCACTGCAATAGAAAACCTTGCTATCAAAATTGGAGGATCAAAATTCGCTATTGCTGATTGTTTCCCTAATTGATTGAAGTGTAGATTTTCAATGCTTGCTGTCTGGGTTTTTTGAGTGAATAGAAAAGTTAAGGTTTAGTTAAGTAAATCCGTAACGTAACTTTGTTATATTATTGATTAGTTGGGGACTTTTATAACCGCAATGCGTATGACAGTCCCATCATCATTCTCCTGCCATTATTCCAATATATTTGTGGACGGCGCAACATATCTTATTCTTCCACACTTCACCGCGAAGGGTGGTGGTTTTGGGGGACTGACTTATGTAATTTTGACGTTCGAAAAGTGCTGATTCTCAGCCTAGTTTGAATAAATGACTTTGTTTTTTTTTTCTATTAGTTGTCATCGCGATAGTCACTCCATTTCTAGCCATATCATTTTTCACACAGTCCCTCCATCGTATGACAGTCCCATCATACCATAAATAAATAAATAATAATAAAATATGGATACATTTGGCTATGGATTACATTTGGGCCAGAAACCTGAACAGTTTCTTCGCATCATCACATAGCGTAACTGCAGGCTCCAACATTTTGTATCTCAGCTACACGTACGGTTGTTTCAAAATTGGCACGATAATGAAATTTGACCTAGTTACCTACGTTACATAACAACGCAACAGTGTCACCAAATCTTCTCTAAGCATCTAATACAAATGTAAGCTCACACCCAAATAGGACTAGACAACACGTTTGAGAATTAAGGCATTCATCTCAAAATCTCATCTACATTCAAATTTTTTAAATGTAACTCGGCACACGGTGCTCTGGTGCGCTGTACGTAAGCCAGATGATAAGCGGACAGGGCAATTTGGCAATGAAACCAGCCTCTATCACAATTCGATGCCAACCCGCACCGGCCTACGGAACATAGACCGTTATTTTAGTTCCGGTGGCCTAATTTATGTTTAAATGGACGCTTAATGAACGCCATTCTGTCCCAGTTAGTTCCATGGAAATATTGGTAATGAAATTTTATGAATCAAAAATATTATGTCGCCTATAAACAATGAATTTTATTGGCTGTTCGTCGGTTAAACGTTTTGTACGCAAACACAAAGAGTTTGAATTATGTTACCGTTTTCCGTTTTCGACAAACAAATTTTATTTTCCTGCTTTTGAATGTTGTACCGTAGGTGATACCGTGACAGCATTCAAACCGAAATCGAAACAGACGAAAGAATAGCAAAATGAGGAAAACTGAGTGACGTGTCAATCATTCGATTTGATCTCAATCATCTCCCGCACGGTTAGGTACATCAGCCGTCGACAGCCCCGACGGTGTTATAGATTTCAATCTGTCAAATCATGTTTTGTACTCACAAAAAGTTTTACCCTCAGTTACGTTCGGAATACGCTGGAGAGAAAAGTTTTCGCTGTTGGCAAAGGTTAACGTGATATTGTAGGTGCTGATAATGTTCCTATTTTTGTCCGACTTCGGGAGTATTGTAGCGTTACGTAACAACAAACAATTTAGTTTATTACACTGAATAAAGTGGACTACATCGAAGGACTACATTGAACCTTTAAACAGTGACTAGATTAAGTAGGATCCCATCAAAAACATTGTTGCAAGTTTCATACTTATCTCTTTTCTGTACAAACTACAGTGGATTCAGCACATTAATGTAAAAATAGTACACAATGGCTAGTTAATGTGTCTAGACTACTGAAAAAGCGCACAAGTTGGAATTGACGTTGCCACTTTATGGATGCTCCGGTTGTTATTGTCCCACTTGTGCTCGAGCCAAGCGATGCTCAGGAGCCAAATACATTCCGAATAGGTACGTTACGAGGCCGAATACCCGAATGGCAATGCATACTGCTAAGTCAGCGTCTTGTTACATTACGGATAACTCAAACGTAATAGATCTGCGCCTTACTCAACCTGCTAGACGCACTGACGACGACGCATGATACTAAGTGTGTTAGGTACGTAGGTACGTCTATTTTGCTTGTCGACGTCTGAATGTGACAGTTACTTTTATATTAATATTCAAATCCTCAGGGTCTTCTACATGGTCTTCTATTTTCATCAAAAGCTCAATAGGCGTAGAGCCAAAACTAAGTATTCGGGATATTCAAGTGCGGTCAAGCAAAACAAAAGCGACTATTTTTCTGGAACTTTACCTGCGTGTCGGGTGAATTCAATAGCTACTTTAGATAAATAAAAAGTAGTTACTTCCCGAAGGATACTTTGGCTTCGGCTAGTGTTGGTCTGCACTTGAAAGCTGATACATATTGCATTAGCCTCCGTCTCGAGCTAGTTTAATCCCAACACATTGTTTTAGCCCTCCATTCTGCGGAGAAATCCGGGAAGGAAATCTTCGCCGTCGTTCGAATAACACGGAGGATCAACAAAAAGTTTTTTTATCAATTCAAGTAAGTTGCGAATCAGAATAGCGGCGCCTGCGGTAAGTTTTAAGTGAAGCGAAATTTTTAATTAGTTTCTTAAGACACAATCTGCGGAAAAATGGAAAAGTTTTGCCATGGAATGTATGTTTTGATAACAAAATGCAATTTTTAGATGCAATGTTTATTTCACATTTATTTTCGCTACTTGTAGTCATACCATTTTATCTAGCAAGGCAATTGTATCACCTACGGTTACCTCCGTTCTACTACGTAAAAGAAAATTGGGAATTCCGGGAAAAGATTCTGTTTTCAGAACTGATCCCAAAAACGCACTAAAATCTGTAACATACGGCAGTAAAAATAGTAGATAAGGATAAGCAGTACACGGTAGAGTATATGAACATGCTAAACGAAACTGGAGCTTTTTATAATACAGCCTTTCCCATGCGTCGAGTATGCAAAAACGCAATGTGGGTCGCGTTACCCTATCGCTTATGTGCCTAAAGAATATTGGAAGAATGAATTGGTGATAAATAATACCCCGTGTCTGTAAGTAGGTGGTGTGGAAGAGACGCATTATGCGGCGAGTCAAGTCGAGACAGACAACCCTGTCGTGTCGCCGTGTTTACCCTCGGAAAGTAAATGTCAATAAACTTCAAGAGTCCCCTCCGGGGGAAAAGTGTCCGCGTATTGAGGAGCCGTTGTCTCGGTGGCGAGAGAGAATAATGTAAAATATATGTTCAGTTTATACGAAGGCCTTTTTTTCAGTGAAAAGGCTTCGCATGACCTCTTTAGTGTTACGTATTAAGATTGGGACGGCTCGTGAGTCGTTGCCTATTTTACAGTGAGGAAAATGTCATTTCCCATAATGAGATTTCCCTCCTCGTCTTTATGAAGAGGAATATTTAAAAGATGTCGAACACTTGTCATTCCGCTTAAGTTGTGAGGGTCAATTGAATTTAGGATATAATTATGTAGATGTCGTTGAAAGCTTTCTTATCTGCTAGGAAGTCATAAATTAATGGATAAGGAAAAACGTTATTTTTGTTTAATGTTTTATTTAAATTTCCTTTTATCCTAATCCTGCATACTGTAGAGAAATAAAACGATTTCTTCACTACAAAAACACGTATATTTAGGTAATTACTTTATCAAAAACTTTTAACAAACATTATCATGAGTTTAGTCGTGGATTGAAAGAGTTAATAAGAAAACTAGCGGTATTTCAATAGGTGGAATTTTGTTACACTTTTTAGGGTTCTGTAGTAAACAAGGAACCCTTATAGTTTCGCCATGTCCGTGTCTGTCTGTCTGTCTGTCTGTCTGTCCCCGCTGTAGCTCAGAGACGCTTAGTGCTAGAAAGCTGTAATTTGGTATAGGTATACATATTAATCACGACGACAAAGTGCTAAAATAAAATCTTGAAAAAGTTATTTTTTCGGGTTCCTCCCTTGCACGTAATGTGGGAATGATATTTCTTTTTCTCGTCTACCCCATGGTGTGGGATATCGTTGGATGGGCCGTTTAAATATTGCGGGTCTGTGAACACCACTTTTCGATTTAAGGATCCGCTTGCGTAATATTAAGCATTAAAGTGCTAATTTTTTCCCCCTGCCAGCTAAACGGTTGTTTATGGACATGTAAAAAAAATCATGAAATTAAAAGGAAAACTATCACAGCTAAGTAGCCTTTACAAGTTAACGAGTAGTAATCGACCAACTTAAATTTGCAGTTGGAGAATTGACCGTGGCATATATCGATGTATAGGAGGGGAAAACATGTTTTTCAACTACAATGTGAAGTTTGTTTTTGGGATAAATTCATCCCAACTTCCCAAATACGGAACCCTTCATTGTGTGTGGTCCGACACGCACTTGGCCTTTTTTTTAAGCATTCATATCATTCCGTCTTATGTTTAAAAGAAACCTGGTTATTTGTTGGCCAGAAAACCGGGAATTGCATCTTTTTTGACGTGTCCTTTACGTAAATAGTGACGCGGGTCACTATTTACGTAAAGGACACGTCAAACCAAATAACCAGGTTTCTTTTAAACATAAGACGGAATGATAAAATCAATATGCAAGTTCTCATAACTACGATAACCAATAAAAATCAATAGGTTTGGAATAAACTGGTCCTGACGAACTGCATCCAGTGCCTCGACCGACGGGGGACGACACGCCGAACAGCAACTTGGACCCTCAGGCGTAAATCGCCTGGAATGCCACACAGGCAATCAGCGTGATACACACGGCATTTTCGAACAGCAATCGATGCAGTCGACAGGAAGATCGGCCTGTTCGTTACGCTAGTACCCATTAGGTTGAGCCAAAAATTGGCCTTTTTAACTGGTTTTATGGCTACGACAAATAAGAAAGTTTTTGGACCAGAGAAAAAAACAAAAGTTACGTTGAAAGATGAGGATGCAAAACGACACCTCGATTAACCCCAGTGTTTACGAGCCTGTACAGCATCCCGGCTGCTTCCGAAGCAGGAGCAGCAACGACGCTGTTACATACACAAAACGTTATCATCGCAGAGTCCCGATGCTGCAATACTTACAGATGCTACTTTTAGTGTAGTAGCATCTTAACTATGCAGAGATATAGTCATTCAGTCATCTAATAATGAAATCTACGAGAAAATATGGGATCATCTGCAATTATGAAAATCGTGTTGAACAAAAAATTGTAATCTATTAGACCACGAAGCGGTAGAAAAATATAAAATAGTTTACTTCTCCTAGCAGCTCTTGAAAACAATAAATCTTAGCAACAACAAACTAGTGAATAAGTTTTGTTTTCCAACTAAAGTCTTTATGTAAAATATAAAATTGGGGCTCCATCCATAGCCTCTTAGATTTATTCTGGAATCTTCGCAAGTCACTTGTTTCTATCCTCCAAGTGCCGAAATTTACATCACTTGGGTTTCAAACACGTATACTAAAAGCTTTCTTAGATTTTCGTTACCGACTACCCGCAGTTTTCGAAAGCTATTACTCAGTTTTATAGCGGAATATGATTTTTTTAAGCTAACTGCTAAAACAGATTTTTTTAGCGTCTTAACTAAAATCTCGACAAGTTTGGTGTTAAATGTATTATTTCTTGGGGTTATTTGAAGCTGGAGTAGCTTCAAACTTTTTATAAATTATTTTTAAGTTTTACTCTCACCTTGTCCTTAATGTTTTAATTTTGTATACCTACCATGTTTGTTTATATAGTGGAACATTTCAATATTAACTACATCTAGACACGCGGTAGGGTGTCAAGCCAAGTTCAAGTAACAGAACTGGCGAGCGCCACCGTGTGTAATATTACACGAACCATTTGGAGCCACTTTTGACCCCCTCATAACTCAAAAACTGTTTCACATAAACGTGTCAAATTTGGCTTACATATTGAGACTTGCGAGATACATATGTGCTCCAAATTTTATAAACACATCTCAAACGGTTATTTAGATATTAACGTCCAAAAATCGTCATTTTTATCACTGACTGACCTATAGATCAAAACTATAACCCAGTTCCAGATGACCTAGAAAATTCAAATTTGGCATGCAGGTAGGTAATTAGGTGAATACAAATAAATAAATCAGAAACTGGTAATTTTTTATCATTTTATTATAATTTTTCACTTAATTGATTCTATTAAGAACACTTAACTTACACTTAGTGCCTGTAACTGTAATAATTTAAGAATCAGCAATCAAAACTTATGACAGCCGGTCTTTATGAGGATTTTAAGGTCTTCACGTGAATATATAACGAGTTGAATACCACCCTTAATTTTTTTTCTCAAATATTTCCGTTTTAGTACTTAAAACTAAGAGTATAGTCGACTTTCGTATTTATTACGTTATTAACTGGGATTTAGTATTATTTATTGTTTCAATATGTAGCGCACATCAATAGTGTAAGATCATTACTTATAAATAATTATTAAATAATATAGGCATTTCGGTACACGGCGCGCGGTGCGACGCCGGAGCAGCGGGGTGGGAGCGGTGCGATAAAACCTTGACGTGAACGTGTCCGTCCGAGCGAATGGCAGCCGCGCTCATAAGCGCGAGCGGCGTCTTCCTGTCCGGTTGTCTCTCAATATCTGACCTATAAGGTTGCGATTTATGCTACGAAATTCATAGGTAGAAATAAATAAGTACTTTTTTAAGAAAAAAAAAATACTTATTTATTTATGGTTATATTATTATTACAGTTCTTTTAGTAAGTACGTATGGTATAGGCAATAGTTTAAATCAAAAATTCATAATAATTTTAGTATAGTTATAATAGTTATAAGTACGTATGTATACATATCTCTGAACGAGTTTGAGAATGAGAAGTCATTGGTAACAAATTATTTTTCTTGAAAATTCAATAGATAACAGGTAATTTGTTACGTAATCGTCTTAAATAATTATCTTTTTATTACGTATATTGTACAATGAGTCGAACAATAGAATTACGGGTGGGTGACACACTTACACCGAATTATTCCAATGCCTCCCGATGGAAGCTACCTATTTCATTCGTTTGCATATTATTTGTTTGAGTATAGTAATATACAACAAACAAATAGGTTGCGTGAGACTTTATTAGTATGTATGTTGTAACTGGGAATATTTAAGTATGTACACTAGCGCTCCAAACGGGGATCCTTACTGCTCTGAAGAAGAGTATCGAGCAAGCATGCTTTGTTCGACCACTTATGGAGCTGCTTCTGAATTAAAGGCTGCAGTAAATTTGCATAATATTAAGATCGAAGTGTATCATCAGGATGGTGTTCTGCTAGGTTTGTTCGGCGAAGAGGGATATCCTACAAAGCGCTTGCACTTTACGGGAATCATCTCTTCGGGCCATTATGACGTGTGTATTCCAGCGGTCTGACTTGGCTAGTTTTCGTATACGAATTATATTATAGCCTTCGCAAGTTCTAAACCTGTTAATTGTCGGTTCTTATTTTATTATTCCGAAAATTTGGCTTGCTGGTAGAACTAATTGGTAATTGGTAATTTCGCTTGGTGGGCGTATATGAGAACTAGCCAAGTCAGACCTTAGGCTACAATATATTATCCTAAGATAAAAGAAAAAAAAAATATTTTATGTTGTTATAAATAAATTTCAGGACTGACCATTGAACTTGGCACCCATTTAGATCTCACTTCTTTTGTCGTCGCGGTCAACAAGGCATATATCATAATATTGAACTATGCTCTCATTTCACATTTATGTTTTTGATGGGTTGTCCTTTCATGGCCCACCCCTTTCTTCGAGTTAGAATTTCATTTAAACTCAATTTGATTTGTAATTTAATTATTGATTATAGTACGGAACTCATTGATGTTGACGGTCACAGATGCCTAAGGGAAACCATATATTTTAATAGTAGATTCTTCACTAGCGGCCGAAACCAATAACCTATCATCAGTGAAAGATGGATCGCTATTGATGATAGACAGTATATTTCTACCTATCCTTGTATGACGTCTCACAATCATCGATAAAGGGTATCTAACTAACGCAAATAATAGTTAGGATTCTCTACTTGGCCCTCCCGTGTGTTCCGTTACAACCAACTTCACTTTAAAAAACAACGTGTATTTATAACTACCCTTTTTATAAAAACTTATTTATATTAATTGAAATCTCTGTAAGTACGTATTATACAAGATTTCACTGCATGTTGCTAAACAAATTTTTAACTTTGGAGAGGAGGAATGAAACGTAATTGACATTTTGACACAAGAAACACCAAACCTTGTTGAGGTTACTTATAGATGAGGATATATGTATTTTGGTGAGTAAATTACTCAGTTGTTTTATTTGAACGAAATTTTTAAGTAAGTTCATAATAACATAATTTGGTCATAATTATTATTATTTATGGTCAATGCGACATTTAAAAGTTCTTTTGATTTGAAGATTTTGAATAAGCATTTTCATCTCCAAACCATTTTCCCAATCAGAAAACCTGGTTACGATTTCGCTTAAGGCGCTGACCAGACCCAATTGACCAAAATAGGGTTCTCTTAAGAAAAAAAATTGCCAAATTTGTATAGTTTGTGGTAGCGGAAAAAATATATGTGACTTTTGAACATATTTCCCAGAAGTTGGTTGTTACCAAAACTCGTTTTGAAAAAAAAAACTCGATACAAACTAATGTTAAACTAAGCTCTTACCTTGAGTTCTAATCCTAAATATCTGTATTAAATATCAACATACGTTACGTTTTTAATTAATAACAAGAACGTCTTATTTGAATACAGAACTTGGTTTTATATTTTCGATTACTCGACTCAATTTTGAGTAAATAGATAATTGATTCATATTTTGCAATAAATTACAAGCGTTGTGTCATCGCGCTTCTCTTTCTTTTCTATGCAATAGGACAGTGACCGCGGTTTAGGTGTTGTCAGCGTCTTAAGTCATTGGATTTTAAAACAGTCAACGGAGCGTGGAACATTATTTACTCAAAAATTGCGTGGGTATTCTATTATTTTACAAAGTCTATTTGAAGACTTATCAATCTTATCATCTGCCTAGCCTTTTTTCCCAACTACGTTGGAGTCGGCTTCCAGTCTAAAAGGATGCAGCTGAATACCAGTATTTTACTTGAAGTGACTGCCTAACTGACCTCCACAACCCAGTTACTGGGTAACACGATACAATCATTGACTAATATAAAAAAATAACTTTTTCTACTTATAACATATGACTATTGGCCATTGTTGTCCTATAGCTAAATCGCTGTCAACATGTTATTGAAGCAATTTGATTTTTAATAATGTAAAAGTTTTCTTATAAATTTTCAGTTAAGGTTCCAAATTGAAATGATATTATATGCGTGTTATAAAAAAAATCAGAACAATATTACTGCTAGACAATGAGGTAAGTACTTAGTTACTTTAGTTAAGGTTTGTAGGACTTATAATTTGACAATCGAGCAGGTGCTGTAAAAAGTTTCTAATCGTAAGTGAATGCAAATCATAATCACCAAGAAGGCTTTTTTTTCTTTTTTTATTGGGTGGAAAATTATCAAATAACTTCTCCCGCTCTGCCCGGAGCGGGAGGGTGTGTCAGACTCTTACTGACTAAAACCCACCCGTATTCCTTCCGTTGCCTATGTTGCCAGGGGCCTCGGTTACCCTTTAGTACCTTCCCGCGACCCCGGCAGGCGTCGCCCCTAGTGGACCCCTACACTTGTGCTGACGACATCTCTTTGAGGCGCGAGTGGAATACAACGCGCCGTCGAATTCGGAGTCAAACAATAAAAAATCAATTGTGTCTCATCAGCTGTCCTTGACCAATTCGTTTATAATGTAGGTTGGTCAAGAAGAATCACGACATAGCATAGGTGCCATTCCTTTTCTCAATTACTCACACAATTATGGAAATTCGTTAAAGTAGAATGTAGCAAATTGCCTTCATCTGCTACAGGGTGCTTGTAACAGAACGCTGGAACCCAACATTTGTACCTGTAGCTACTAAACGACTTGCTGAACAAACAGCGAGATTTATTATAGTGATAATCGGTTACTTCTACTGGTCCCTTTGCACTGCAACTGCAGAATATCTGGAAAACAGAATGAGTAATATATTCGCTAAATAAACCGCAGTTAATTCATGCGTTTAAGTGTGGCGTGCATAATGTATGCCTCGAACTCTGCGATGCCCTTTGCATGGCGCGAACACACAAAAATACAGACTGAACAAATATCTGTAGGGCATAACAAATATTTTTACCGATGCGGCGGCCAAATTGCGAGCATTTGGTTTGTCAATTAATACACATTTTATTTTACCTGTATTATACCACAACGTTTTTAATATTCATTTAACAATTTGAAATGTCCGTAACAGCGAGTCCTCATGGAGTGATGCTATTAACGATACTAAAGGAATATCTTCATATTAGAATTCTGTTATAGTAGAATTATGTATTTTTATTATGTGTAATGTTCATGCTCTTCATTCATTTGTGTTCTGTTGCATTTTATTTGATTGAAGCTAAACGAATTTGCTTGTTTTAGAATCAATTTTAAATAAGTTGTCAAATTAGTGTATTTAGTCCTGGAAAAAATATAATAATATTTCATAGATACATCCTTGTTTTATAGAATTATTAATGGTGCAAAACATGATAAATTGTAATTTGCTCGATGAAAACAAAATCTGAAATAACCTCGTTTTCAAAACCATTTTTGTTTCATTTCCTAATGACAGCACAAAATAAAAATTGCATTACCATAAGGTAATCACATTTCATAGGGAATGTAACGCTTGTATTTTTAAGTTTAATCGTTTTTTTTTTTAAACACCTAATTTGTAAATAGGGGCTCGCGCTCAGAGTCCTGCGGGACGTCATCGAGGGAGGACTTGTTCAAAGTTTTAACAAAATTTGCTCTCCCTACCATTGTTCTATAAAAAAACAAATATAAGAACAACACATGAGATATGAAATTGCGACAGCTCAGAAAAATATCTCGTAATTATATTATAGTTCTAACTCATAATATTGTTTTCGAAAAAGTTTTTCGTTATCAGATTCATCCATATTAATATATTGACTCTCCATCGAACTGTCTTCACTACTGTCATATCCTACATTAATTACACATAACATACAATGTGTCGGGTTGTCAGTTGTATACCAATATGTATAAACAACTTTCACTTGGCAACAACAGCGCAAATTTGAAAAAAAAAATGCTGTTTCAAACAAAAGCGCTATACTAACACGACCAAATCTATGGAACACGATAAAAATCGTAATGGCTCTGTGTGAACAACTTTCAGTTTTTAATACAAAAAGTCACTGTCACTTAGTGTCCTACCGAAACACGATTTTCGGTCGAAACCGAAACCAAAACTTATGAAGTTGAGAAAAAGTTAATTAAATTGATATTAAAGTAGATTTGTTACAAACAATTCGATTAAGGGCTGATTGTACAAAAAAAAAAAATCTTTGCCAGGTTTTGTGTGAAAAACTGTCAAAATTTCAAAATGACGATTGAAAAATGAGCCCCAACTTAAGGGCTTAATAACAGCAGATATGCTACTGTTAGCTTTTGCAATTAGATCATTGATTTAATCGCTTTTCGGAAGCATGATATTCCTAGCGACAATGCTTTATCTCTCCGCCAAACAATTCAGCATCATTAGAAAGCGGAATTTTTAAACCGTACTCAAATGGAACGAGATGCCAAAACGCGATGCAGAGTAGAAGTCATTGCAGAACGCTGAGTCGCTAACATGCTACTGTTGCCCTTAGGGCTTGTATCAATCTTCCAGAAAGCAAATAAATCCTTACTCACCGATACTAAAACCAGCACATCTGCTAAGAACCTAAATGATTTATATGTATAAGTACACCGCGGTTGTCACATTTGACACATCTTTAATTTCTAAAAGTTGCTTTAGTTTACATTGAACCTCAATGAGTTTTGTATATAAAGGGTGAAAACGGCCGAAACCGGATCTGCGGCTGAAACCTGATTTTTGGCCGAAACTGACCGAAACCGCAACCGAATGCAAACTTTTTGGTCGGACACTAACTGTTACTACTGGATACGATAAAATAGCGTATCCTACTCGTATATATTTGGAGAAATACCGCCGTGCGAACGTAGCCTGGTTAGGTGGTAACCGTATAACTCTGTGCCCATGTTCCAAAGCAAGTTCGTCGATGACGTATCATATCTTTGTTGCTTTGTGACTTTTAACATATTGATACTTGCATCTATGCCACTTTTGTTTTAGTAAATAGTCCGATGGGACGGAATCTAACATGATGGTTAAAAAATATACTAAATTAATTTTGATGCAATAATAAAAGATTTGATAAATTATAGCTGTAGCAGTAGGTACGTCACTTGACAATAAAGTACACGAATTGTTCCTTCAATAAGTAGCTATTAATATTTAAGATCTTCATGAGCGGTGGCAAACATCAAAAACCAAAGAATATGGCTACAGTATAAGCGAAACAGTAAGACCAGTTTTAGCCCATACAACCACTATATGTTCTCTTAAACCCTGCTACTCGATCCAGTATATCATATCCCAAACATAACCATTTGAATTCATAGGAATCGACTAGGTTCTCCCCTCACCTATATTATTAACATCTCCTTCACCTACAAGCAACTCCTACATTGATTTACCGAGTCTACAATCAGTTGAAGTCTAGTAACGTTTATAATACCAGTATGATGGGAACCAATGATTAAATAACAAACATGTTTAATATAAATAATAGAGTTTCCTTAATGTCACAGCCAGCATTTCTTTAGGCCACAGCCATTCGAAAATGTGGATTTATTTTTTGATACTGATTTGATACTGTTAGGTGAATTAGCAAAGCGTATAAAATGCTCCCTCTGTATATCTAGCTTGTATAGTGGGATGTATCCAATACTGTCTGCGAGCAAATCTTTTTTGCGTCTCAAATATATTTGATACAGCAAATAAAATTTTCTATTATAATCTGCCTTATGTACCACCTGCCCGCACAAAGCTATTGAGAAAATGGCCAAATCGAACCGATACGAGTATCATCGGGAATATACCAGATGATATCGGATATCGAATCTCGGCTACCTGCCATGCGTCCGGCACCGATATCGTATCGGAAAATCTGAAAACGCTCTGAAACTAGCTGCTGATTTCGAGACGCAAAAAAGATCGTTATTCTTAGTACTGTGGTCATTTTGTGCGTCGCGATGGTCATCGATATTTACCAATATCATCAGGCCGACAATCAGTATATCGGTATCGAATCGGTATCGGTATAGCTGCCGACATATCGGTAGCAGGTTGGTGTGGTTACTGATAATGTGAAAACGCTCATTAAGTACACAGGACATTTAAGGCGCTGACAAGACCCAATTGACCAAAATATACTTCTCTTATGGAAAAAAAATTACAAATCTGTATAGTTTGTGGTAACGGAAAAAATATATGTTAATTTTAAACATATTTCCCAGATCTTGGTTGTTACCAAAACACGTTTTGAAAAAAAAATCTCGATACAAACTAACGATAAACTAACCTCTTTCTTACCTTGAGTTCTAATCCAAAATATCTGCATTAAATATCAACATACGTTACGTATTTAATTAATAACAAGAACATCTCATTTTAATGCAAAACTTGGTTGTTTTTTATTTTCGATTACTCAACCCAATTTTGAGTAAATAGATAATTGCTTCATATTTTGCAATAAATTACAAGCGTTGTGTCATCGCGCTTCTCTTTCTTTTCTATGCAATCAGACAGTGACCGCGGTTTAGGTGTTGTCAGCGTCTTAAGTAATAATTTAAGTTCATTATACCACCGTAGTTAACGTACCTAGGTATAAACTTATTAACATAAATACATAATTACTTACATAAAGGAAAAAAATAGAACCTAAGAAAAACGAATTCAGTTGATCAACTGCAAATATTTTTTTTTTTTTTTTTTGGGTTGGAAATCATCAAATAACTTCTCCCGCTCTGGGCGGAGCGGGAGGGTGTGAGACTCTTACTGACTAAAACCCACCCGTATTCCTTCCTGTTGCCTGTGTTGCGGGGGCCTCGGTGACCCATAAGTACCTTCCCGCGACCCCGGCAGGCATCGGCCCTAGTGGACCCCTACTTTGTGCTGACGACATCTCTTTGAGGCGCGCGTGGAATACGACGCGCCGTCGACCCGGGCCTGGTCCTTACCGGACGGTGAGCTACCCATTGCTCACCGTCCGCAAGCCCGCGCCTACGGTGGCTGGAAATCCGCCCGAGATTCCCGACGCCCAGGGCGTCTCCTGCGGCGGCTAGGGGCGAGAGGGCGCGAAACGTGCCTTTCCCTCAACCGTCCCGCCTCCTCCTTCGCGAGCATTACTGCTTCTCAATATTTAACTTAGTGTTGAGTAACTTAGCACATGTGCTAGCACAGTTTTAGCTACTCACTTGGATAAAAAGAGTCACTCACTCTTTTTATTTTGATGTGCTAGCACTCATCACAAGGCACAGATTAGCTACACAGAACATTTGTAACATTCTCATTTCTCTTTTCCTCGCCATCACTCGTGCGAGCTGTGTGACGCGCTTAATCACGGCAGAATGCTGCCTAAAACCAACTGCATCCGAAGTCCTGTTAAGCCCCGCGCGACACCTATTCGGAGTCAAACAAAAGAAAATCAATTGTGCCTCATTAGCTGTCCTTGACCAATTAATATTATTCAGATTAAAGAATAAGTTAAGTACTAAATATAGCTTCGAATAAAGAAATGAAAGTTAGTTCGACGACAAGCACCTACTAATATAACACAATCGGTTATATGATAAAAGTTTATCATTCCATATTAAGACCGTTGCATTTAAAGGGTTACTAACAGTCGCCAGGCCGGTCGTAAAATATAACGAGAGGTCCACTCTCTACTAATGACGGGCAGAGTGTTATGGCAGAATTTTGTGAAGCAAAATAACAAAGATGTGCGCGTATTAAGACGAGGGGTAATTGCCGCGGGAAATGTGTTTACTGTGCCTTTATTACCCTCGTTTTGAGGAAATTGTCGTTGCATACCTATGGGATTAAAAATATATGTCATTAAGTACCCTGACTGGTGACTGCCCCGTTGGTCCAGTGGTCGCAAACAATACCCTGCCCTGGAGCAATACCCTGCCCTGGATCAATACCCTGCCCTGGAGTTGCACCAGGGAGGCACTCCGGTACCACCGGATGCCGACCTACCTCTGTCATGTGGTCGAGGCCTATCTGGCGGACAGGGCCGTCATCTACCCCTGAAGTAGCGGCACGCGGGATTGCGACAATCGTCAACAGGATCCGGCAATTGGGACTCGAGGTGGCCCTGCACAAGTCCGAGGGCATGTGTTTTCATGGTCCTCGGAACGCGCCACCGTTGGGGTTCCAAATAACGGTAGGAGGGGTTTACATCGGCGTCGATTCGACGATGAAGTACCTGGGACTCTTCCTCGACAGCCGGTGGAACTTCGTGGAGCATTTTCGTCGTTTGGCTCCAAACTGGAGCGGGCCGGGGCTGCTTAGAAACGGCTCCTGCCCAATTTAGGGGGTCGAAAAGCCTCCTGCCAGAGGCTCTACGTGGGGGTCGTGGAGTCCATGGCCGTTTACGGGGCTGTGTAGGCGCTTTCTCTAGCGCGGCGGCCAACCCGCCGTCCGGGGATTCCGCACGGCCTCCAGTGAGGTGGCGAGCCTCCTTGCCGAATTGCCGCCATAGAATCTGGAGGCAAAAGTCCTCGCGCACGTACGGGAGTGGTGCGAGGAGCCGAAACGCCGGGGCGTAACTCCGTTGCCGCGAGAAATCATGGCACGGCAGACAGAGCTTCGATGGGATCTCATAGCGATATGGAGAGTGCGATTGTCGCAACCCAGTGCTGGGCACGCCACAATTGCGGCGATAAGTCCCCTCTTTGAGGAGTGGCTACAGAGGCGCCACGGCGTCCTCACCTTCCCCCTGACGCAGGTCCTCACTGGACACGGCAGCTTCAGCACGGGTGTCACCACTTTGTGGATCGCCCAGAGGACACGGTGGAGGTCTGCCCCACTTGGGCAGAGCGCCACCGTTTCGTCGTGGAGGCGATCGGCGGCGGAGATCTCTTGCGTCCGGCCCTGGTCCAGGCCATGGTACGGAGCCAGGCATAGGCAGCCGTCACCTCCTTCTGCGAAGCAGTGATGCTCGCGAAGGAGGTGGGACGGTTGAGGGAAAGACAAATTTCGCGCCCTCTTGCCCTCCGCCACCGCAATAGAGGCCCTGGGCGTCGGGAATCCCAGGTGGACTTCCGGCCACCGTAGGCGCGGGCTTAAGGACAGTGAGCAATGGGTAGCTCACCGTCCGATAAGGGCCAGGCCCGTGTCGACGGCGCGTTGTGTTCCACGTGCGCCTCAAAGAGATGTCAGCACAACTGTAGAGCCGATGCCTGGCGGGATTGCGGGAAGGTACGAAAGCGTTACCGAGGCCCCTGGCAACACAGGCAACGAAAGGAATTCGGGTGGGTTTTAGTCAGTAAGAGTCTGACACACCCTCCTGCTCTGCCGAGAGCGGGAGAAGTTATTTGACAATTTCCAAAAAAAAAAAAAATTTGGTCGCAAGCGCTACTGATGAGCATGAGGTCCTGGGTTCGATTCCCGGGTCGTGCAGTATTATCGGGTTTTTTCTAATAACAATAACTGGCGCTAACTACTTTTCTAATAACAATAACATAAAAATAACTGGCGAAATGTGATTTACTATATTATATAGGTATGCCTCTCTGCCTAACCCTTCAGGAAGTACAGGCTTAATGTTATGTTACACCACCTGCCTCATCCAGAGGGCAAGTGCGTCTGCTAAGCGTATAGTTAACCCCATCAAAAACATAAATTTGAAATGAGAGCCAAGTGCAATATTATGATATATGCCTTGGTTGTTGACTTCAACGACAAAAGAAGTGAGATCTAAATGGGTGCCAAGTTCTATGGTCAGTCCTGAAATTTATTTATAACAACATAAAATATAATTTCTTCTTATAACTTAAGCTACGCTTGTCCGTGGATGGGTGGCCATCTTTACATACCAAGACCCCTCCGTGCCTCGGAAAGCACTTTAAGCCGTTGGTCCCGACTGTTATTTGTAGATCTTTGACAGTCGTTACGGATCGTCAGAAGCTGGAAAGTCTGACAACCAGTCTTACCCAGGTGGTATCGTGTTACCCAGTCACTGGGTTGTGGAGGTCAGATAGGCAGTCGCTCCATGTAAATTACTAACTACTACTACTACTACTACTACTATTCAGCTGTATCCGGTAAGACTGGAAGCCGACCCCAACATAGTTGGGAAAAAGGCTAGGCAGATGATGATGTATATGAAAACTAGCCAAGTCAGACCATAGGCTACAATATATTATCCTAAGTTATAAGAAGTAATGATATTTTATGTTGTTATAAATAAATTTCAGGACTGACCATTGAACTTGGCACCCATTTAGATCTCACTTCTTTTGTCGTTGAAGTCAACAACCAAGGCATATATCATAATATTGAACTTGGTTCTCATTTTACATTTATGTTTTTGATGGGATATCATTACTTTTTGTACATAAATGATTAGTAGGTACATATTTATAACAAAATTAATACCAAATGGTTTTTGTTAAACTACTGTATTTTTCTACGTTTACGGGGAATAATTGTCTTTTTTTGTGTTATTTTCTATATTTTCTTGTACTTTTGAAATGTTCGAGTGAATTGCCCATTCAGTATCCGGAATTTTTTTACGCGTTTTCTGTTTATACTTAATTTGGCCAAGTCGGGGCGGTATAACGTGCGCAGACGGTTGTACTCTACAATAGAGCTCTCTTGTGCCTTGATTTGACTTTGATCTAAATTGATAAGATGTACTCCATCTAAGGTTTTAACTCTGGAGAGTCCAACGTAAGCCTGCCCTTTACTAAATATAGAGGAGCCTATGTCGAGAAGAGCACTGTCAAGGCTAAGGCTTTGTGATTTGTGGATAGTAATAGCATATGCTAAGCAAATAGGGAATTGTTCCCTGTGAACATTACTTAATATCTGAAACTTGGTCTTGACTCGTTCTATTTCGTAAATTTAATTATCTATTGATGTGCGCTAAAAATATTGAAACAATAATTTATACTAAATCCCAGTTAATAACGTAATAAATACGAAAGTCGACTATACTTTTAGTTATAAGTACTAAACCGGAAATATTTGGATAAAAAAAATTAAGGGTGGTATTCAACTCGTTATATATTCACGTGAAGACTTTAAAATCCACATAAAGTCCGGCTGTCATAAATTTTGATTGCTGATTGCTGATTCTTACATTATTACAGTTACAGGCACTAAGTATAAGTTAAGTATTCTTAATAGAATCATCATCATCATCATCATTTCAGCCGAAAGACGTCCACTGCTGGACATAGGCCTCCCCCAAGCACCGCCACTTCGACCGGTTTTGTGCTTCCCGAATCCAGCGGATTCCTGCGGCCTTCACAAGGTCATCGGTCCACCTTGTAGGAGGCCTTCCAACGCTACGTCTTCCGGTACGCGGTCGCCATTCCAGAAACTTTCGGCCCCATCGGCCATCCGTTCTGCGAGCAATGTGCCCTGCCCACTGCCACTTAAGTTTGGAAATTCTTCGGGCTATGTCGGTGACCTTGGTTCGCCTGCGGATCTCTTCATTTCTGATTCGATCACGTAGGGAAACTCCAAGCATAGCCCTCTCCATTGCCCTTTGAGTGACTTTTAGCCTTTTGATAAGGCCCATTGTAAGCGACCACGTTTCAGTGCCATAGGTCATCACTGGCAACACGCACTGGTCAAAGACTTTCGTCTTGAGACACTGTAGTATGTGGGACGAGAAGATATTGCGTAGCTTCCCGAACGCTGCCCAGCTGAGTTGGATTCGACGATTGACCTCTTTCTCGAAGTTGGACCTACCTAACTGGACAGTTTGTCCTAGATAAACATACTCGTCCACAACTTCGAGCGTAGTGTCTCCGATTTTCATGAGAGTGGGTGTAACATGGGCATTTGACATGATCTTTGTCTTGTCCATGTTCATTTTAAGACCCACTCTTTCGGAAGCTGAGGTCATCGAGCATTGTACTGAGGTCCTCCATAGTCTCAGCCATGACAACTATATCGTCGGCAAACCGAAGGTGATTGATGTACTCGCCATTGATGTTGATGCCTGGCCCTTTCCAGTCCAGAACCTTGAAGACATCTTCCACTGCAGCGGTGAACAGTTCTAGGTCTTTTGTATAACCTGCCGCAGCGTATGTATGTGGTTTACAGTGCTAAAGCCTTTACGGAATCCGGCTTGTTCGGGAGGCTGGAAGTCGTCAAACTTGCGCGCAAGACGGTTCGTGATGACTCTTGTAAACAGCTTGTAGACATGGCTCAGAAGTGAGATGGGCCTATAATTCTTAAGGAGGGTATTGTCGCCCTTCTTAAAGAATAGTATCACCACACCTCTGTTCCATGCCTGTGGCGTTTTGCCCTCGAGTATGACGGAACCAAACAGCTTCTGGAGGGCCTTGAGAACGGGTTTTCCACCGGCCCTCAGAAGTCAGCCGTAATTCCGTCATCACCCGGCGCCTTTTAATAGAATTAATTAAGTGAAAAATTATAATAAAATGACAAAAATTTACCAGTTTCTGATTTATTCCTTTGTATTCACCTAATTACCTATCTGCATGCCAAATTTGAACTTTCTAGGTCATCTGGAACTGGGTTATAGTTTTGATCTACAGTTCAGTCAGTGATAAAAATGACGATTTTTGGACGTTAATATCTAAATAACCGTTTGAGATATGTTTATAAAATTTGGAGCACATATGTATCTTGCAAGTCTCAATATATGAGTCAAATTTGACAGGTTTATGTGAAATAGTTTTTGAGTTATGAGGGAGTCAAAAGTGGCTCCAAATGATTCGTGTAATATTACACACGGTGCTGCTCGCCAGTTTTGTTACTTGAATTTGGCTTGACACGCTGCCGCGTGTCTAGATTCTGCAGGTTACTCAGAATACCCAGGCCAGGCAGCATGTTGCAGCGTGCAGGGTTGTCCATTAGGAAACGCCAGGCGAAGTTTCGAGTTTAGAATTGTGACCTGTTCATGGCAGTAGTTTCTGGCTGGTTGATGATGACCAAGAAGATGTTAATTTTTTTAATAAACACACCATTGTCAATTGACTGTATTGAGTTCCATTATCATTGGTGTTACAGGTCTAAGACATTGCTATTAGTAATAACTGGGCAATAAGTCAAACTACATTTTGCAACTGAAAATTTATTTGCAGAAGGTTTCAAATTGCACTTTGCTCAACGTTAAAACCGTATCTGAAATCCCTTAACCTAAAACATACAGCCGACACAAAAAAAAACATTTTGTTTTTGTTAGTCGTCGATTTTTATGCGAAACGGCGAAAACGTAAAGTTCTCTAATCCAGAGCCACTCGTGAATGGTCACCTAAAATATGATGAAAAACTTAATTTATAATTACGAGTAGTTAGGTACATTTTCGGTATTAGGTAGTCAGGGAAATTAATTGTTAAGCAAGTTGATACCCTGCGTCAATTTGCCATTTCATACAACTATGAAAGAATCATAATTGTGATTTAAATGTACGGACAATTAAAGTTGGTAGTCAATTTGCTAAGCAATTAATTTCCCTGACTTTACCTACTTAACCAATCAAAATGATGCTAAAGCTGAAAGCTTATTTACCCAAAAGTTAAGCATACATTATCCTTTTGGTTGTTGGTAGTTGGGAAAAGGCTAGGCAGATTATGATGATGGTCGCCCACTGGTCTGAAATTCGACCCCCTTTACTTACAATATAGTACTTACTATTTCCATGATATTAAAAAGTACCTACTTATTCCATGCTCAAGCTGTCACTTCTTCAACCTATCCATTTTCAAGTCATGAGACCCTGACACTGTTTTTAACAATAAAATTTATTTTTGTACGTAATAGTTTACGAGTATTAAGCCTGCCTGGTTGGTCTAGAGGTCGCAAGTGCTACTGCTGAGCATGAGGTCCTGGGTTCGACTCCCAGGTCAGGCAAAGTGTTATAGGGTTTTTCTATTAGGATTTTATTATTTATTTATTTATTTAATACTTTAAGCACACAAATGTACAGAGGCGTGCTTAATGCCGTTTTTGCCGTATTTTCTCAGTAGCAGCCCACAGTTTGGATTTGTGCCCGGTTAATGGCAAACAGGCTCGCCTCCTGTTACATGGGACTTAAATACTGGCACAATGTAGATGTACTAAAGGTGCACCTCTGCCTAACCCCCAGGGATTGCAGGTATGATGTTAGGTTATGTAACACGGTTTAGGAAGAGGGGACAGAGCATGGCTTGCCTCAATTTAGGCGATAACGTTTCGCCTAATCGCCGCATTGAAAGTTAAATATCTTTATTAAACTTTCTATTGTTTTAAGGAAAGTTAACTTATTGAAGTTAACTTTCTTCTTAGATACTGTTAATATTCAAATTTGAAAAAAAATCTTTTGAAGGCCTCTAAAGGAACCACTTAATACATAAGGCATACAATTTTTCGCAAAATTAATGTTACAATTAATTGACAGGCGCACGTAAACTGCTGCAATTGGCTGTTGGTAAATCATTCAACCAATCACAGGAGTTAGTGCGCGCTTGACAATTTGTCACATTAAGGGGACTACAGGAGGTCAACGCTAGTTTTATAATGCCTAAAAGTATATGATCCACTACAATAAACCAAATAAGAAAAATATATGATATTCTTCAGGATAAATGCTAGATAGATAGCGTGTTGAAAACATAATACCTACAACTAATTTGATACGATAGAAAAAAATCACGAAGATACCTCTAAACATTTCGTTTAACGATTAAAAACCATACGTGCAATTATACAGATTTTTTTGTCAGATTATTCTACAAGCAACATATTAGCATATTAGTGTTTAATTTTTTTTTTATTCTATCAATATATTTTTTGTAAATAGATAATTGCTTCATATTTTGTATAAATTACCAGCGTTGTGCCATCGCGCTTCTCTTTCTTATGTATGCAGTCCGACAGTGACCGCGCTTTAGCTGTTGTCAGCCTCTAAGTTTTACGATAATTTTCGTTCGAGAAACTGGCCCATATTTCATCACACGTTATACCCCAACCGAATATACGTACCAACCACTATTTCCCGGATTTGCTACCTAACATTTGTCTGTCTAGCTCGTGGTTTAACTATTTCCCAACTAGGTTGGCTTCAGCTTTCAGGCTCAATATCAATATTTCACATACAAATACTGTAATTTGATTTACATACCCAAATTAGGTAAGTACCTAATTAGGGTATGTAATCCTACCTAATATCTTTGAATACCGGCATTGCCAAGGTTGCACTTGTTAGATTTCCAGGCTACTGAATACTAATAATTTATGAGTTAAGGCTCCTACATACTGGCGCAACTTGTCGCGCGACGCGACGCGACACAAAGACACCGCGTGTAGCGCTACAAGCGGTGCCTTTGTGTCGCGACGCGTCGCGCGACAAGTCGCTCCAGTATGTAGGAGCCTTTATGCTAGTTGTTATGAGTTTTAACGATTAGCATAGATATAGCCAATAGTCAATATATTTATTGCTTCTATATTTTTTGCTTTATGTGAACTTTAGGTGGTAGGTTTTACAAAATATGATCATTGTGGTGGACCCTTTCGGCCATAGCAAAATTAGGAGAGAGTAAGAGGGCTTTTATTTGACTACTTATTTGTTAAATATATTGTGAATTATTTTAAAATATTATAAAACATGTACCTAAGTCAAAATTTATGATTTAAATATTCATTGATATTATAATAGCATTTAGATAGTAGAAATTGTTTTAATTTGTTTAAGAATCTATTAAATTTTCTTCTTCTTTATTTTTTTCTGGTAATTTATTATACATATATGTATTTTTATTGACATTGAAATAGGTTAACCCTGGGTCACTAACCATTCGTAAAAGTTACGACGCGTACCTTGCGCATTTCGTGTTTTGGTAAGATCGCGACCTCCGTCACCCCACCCGTTTCTAATACCTTCCTGATTCGCCTCATCAGTGATCTTCAGTCACTCATTGCGGATGCACGCTTATTAGGTCGGGCTATATCGTATGAACATCGTCAAATTTCAGACTAACTTTGCAACGAAATTCATTGCGGAGGTCTTTAAAATTGTAGACTAGATCAATAAAGGTTTTAGCCGAAACGTTCTCAAAACTCGCAAAACTTGCAGCTGCAAAAAAAAAGTCATATGACTACGCACTTCTGCAAGGTCTGCAATAAAAGCGATTTGCAGGGAGCATGTTGTTTGTATGTGCAATCATTTTTCAATGTAGGTTATTTCTAAAACAAATGTGTTATTGGATAAAGAGAAAACTAAGACTGCTAATTAAGGTCGTTTTGTGTCATAAATGAAGTTGATTAAATAAACATTGATCTTTTAATCCGTCGTAAAATTTACGAATGGTTAGTGATAACGTTACTCGAAATTAAGGTTAGTGAGCTAGGGTTAAACTTACCATGATTTGAATGCATGGTAAGTCTAACCTATTTTTATAGCGTAATGTATATTTTGACTGTATATTTTCTCTTTTCGTATAAAAGTCTTGGTAATTTCGAACGAATTTGCATATTTCTAGAACGTATAGGCAGGGGAGGGTTAGTATTTTATGTTCTTGGAAATGAGGTTTGCAGCTGTCGGTGTCTATATTTACTAGGATTCTTCTTCAGAAGTATTTTTTGCAATGTGAAAAGAGTCGGTACATCTGTGCTGTTTCCCCACAATTAATTTATCTTACTAAAAACATTTAATATAACACGAAGGCTTTTGTTTTCCTTCGCAAGCTTTTCCTTGTGTTTATTATTGTCTACGGCTTCACAGACTAATTGGTAACGCGAGGTTGTAATTTAATAAGTTTGCACGAACGAATCTCAATACAACCCCGACATCGTATTATTATTTTTCACAGTAACGTAAATATATGGGAATATCTCGTTACATTATTTTATGACTCACTTTTATATTCATGTTTACGGCAAAAGATAACTAACAAAAATAAAAAGTAATTGCAGAACTTGAGTGGAAGTTGAACAAACGGACAATTTAGAAGTAGGCCATTAACCAGGGCGCAATGTCTTGCTCCTAATACATTGAGTCCGATTATTGTGACCTCACCTGTCCCTAGATTAATTGGTGGTACGAAAGAACAGTGGGGGTCAACGTATACTGGTTGTGTACGCAGAATTAAATGCTCTGGAAGAAAACAATCTGAAGGATCGCTGAGTGATGTGCGAAACGCGTGAGAATGTTATAGTTATCTTCAGTAAATACGTATCTGTTTATTGAGCGTGAGATTATTATCATTGAGATATCCAGTATAATATTGTCTACGTAGTTTTCTTTTGTTTTGGTAATTATTGAGAAAATGATAAATGAACTATTCCTAACTTTGTTATTTTCTCATCTTAAAAGTCTGGAATGCTCTAGGGGCCTTAGAAATAGACCTTGAGATCATAGATTAAGGTATAAAAACCCGATTCAAAAAGGTTTTAACGTTTACAGATACTTAATTAAGACGGTTTTACACAGAAGAGCTCGTGATAACACTGAAACTGTAAAATATAATTATCGAATGATATATGATTGCTGTCAAACCGGACGCGGAGAAAATTGAGCCGGAAGTCGGACCCCTAGCCCCTAGACTGGGATTAATCACATCAGGCAGAGGAAAAAAATCGGCCAAGTGCGTGTTGCACCACGCACAATGAAGGATCCCGTAGTTGGGATGATTTTATCTCAAGAACAAACTTAACATATTTATTTACATAACCAAATTACAAGATGATTATTAACATTAACTAAATTAAATTAAAACTAAGTTAAGCTTAAAAAAGGCCCTCGGGGCATTGTACCGAGGATGCTGGCGGCATTTCCTCGCTGAATTGCAATGCTGATGCGTTGCGCGAGAAAGCCGCCAGCTTTTCGGTCACTAGTTACATCAACTAGACGTTTCGCGATTTAACTTAACATTGTAGTTAAAAAACATGTGGGACCATACATTCTAAGTGCAAATGTTAAGTTTGTACGCACATTATTGAGTGAATTACCATGTTATTTTAAGATAATAGATCTCTTAAAGGTGTTCCTGTGATCTATAAGTAAAGAACTATTCTCTGCTTTTTTTTCAAAATTAGGCTCGACAGTTTCGGGGGGAGGCATGATCAATTTTCATCTATTTTCTTTAATAATGTTGAAACTAATTATTTTAAAATAAAAATAAAAAAAATCCTCACACACAATCACGCGGTACAGTTTGCAAAATTTTTGAAATGTTTCCCCATAAATGAACCCATTATTCAAAATTCGTTTATTTACGTTACACGTTGGTGTTTGGGTCACAAAAATTCATGTGTACCAAATTTCAACATAATCGGTCCAGTACATTTCGAGCATTTTTTTGGGTTCCGTTTTTTTACGGAACCCTAAAAAAGAGTAAAAAATAATAACAGGGATCATCGTAGTGCAGATATGCTTTTTGATTTTGTATGAATTTTCACACAAAAAAGCGGCCAAGTGCGAGCGTGACTCACACACCAAGGTTCCGTACCGTATTAAAATCGAGCAAAAAAAAAAAAAAATGCCGAAAAAACACGTTTCTTGTATATAAAATAAAATAAATTTTAAAATTAAACGGGGTCCTTTAATTTTTAACTTTATTCGATGTTATAGCGGCCATAGTACAGACACTCTATGTGAAAATTTCAAGTGTGTACCTATTACGGTTCAAAATATACAGCCCTGTGACAGACGGACGGATAGACAGACAGCCTTGATAATAAGGAAAGCCAAAGGATGCCAATGGGACCCCCCATTGGCATCCTTTGGCTTTGCTTATAATTAACCTTTAAATTTATGATACACTCAACTTTTTATTACATACTTATTTAATTGCACAAGTGACACTTGTAAAGTTGACATAATTGTGAGCTTATGTATTTAATATGGGTCAAGAACCTGAAATAAATGAATTTAATTTTTTTTTTTTTGTTACGAAACCCCAAAAATTAAAAACTATCAAATTTGTGAAACAGCTGATACAAGTAGGTACTTGAGTTTTAATGGTGACAGTTAAACGCACGCCGGGAAGTTTTCAGGATACTTTGCAGCCGGGTTTTTCTCCAACGTAATTAGCTATTTTAGAGTCCTTCATAACGACATGCTTTTCAGCTCCTTTACAAAAGGACGTTTTAAAAATTCCATTTTCTCTCTTAATTTGAGCCGTGAATGCAGTTCGTTTTTTACAAACTTTTTTGATTGCAAACTTGTGATAAATTAGTGAATGAATTCAATTGGTCCGTATGAAAAGTAGGAGCGTGTTGAATGGAATGAATGAAGCAAAGCGTATCGCAGCACGTGTGATAAGACGAGATACGCGTCAGCCCCATTTGTAACACGCCGGTCAAATCTATGTAGACACGTTGCGATATTCAATCTCTTTTGTATGTTTTCATTTCGAAGATTGAATTACCTTTGTAACCAGATCACGACTCGGTCACGTTTCCTGTCGGAAGAACATTACTTTTATGGAAGTCATACAACCAAACTTGATGTTCATTTCACTGAAAACAAATCACGACACCATTTTCCTCAAGAAAACTCGTGAAACAAAATATATCTGTCGTAATATATTAACACGTTGAAAGAAAGAAATTTTACGGAATCAAGCAAAAACTCATTCAATTCTCCCATTTCTGTGAGGACATAAATCATCGCCAGTCGCACCTGACGGTGAAGACAGAATGAAAAATATCAAAACGTTCGAAGCAGTATCAACAAGTTCTGAAGGAAGACTTTTCCTTGCGAAGAATAAAAATGTTTGTTTGTCACCGTCGGCGATCGAAAAAGTCACTTTTATAGATGAGCCATCAAACTTCGATTGTTAGATTCGGTTGTTTAGATGGCGCATAAAATTTACCATTACTATAAGTTCGTGTTCTGGAAGCACGTTACGCTTTTAGCGCTGGTTGAGCATTGCTTGTTTAGGGTCGGGAGAACATGTCTGACCTTTTGTTAGGCAAAGTGGGGTATCAGGGAGCTTAGATATCCAGACGCCGTAATCTTACTTCCTATAGAGGGGAGGCTTATTGTTCAGCGATCTTTACGGCAGGGCTGTTGTTGCCCACAGTGCGCCAACGGAAAGAGCTTTATATTGTGTGTCTAATATTATGTGGGATTACGACTGTTGTGGGTGGTGGAAGGTCTAAGAAGCCGTGTTCGCGCGACAAATCCTTATAGCGAGCTCGAGTAGTCACGACGGGACTCAGAAGCGTCTAGACATAGCGCTTACACCCAGATTTATTATAAATCTTTATTACCTCACGCAGAAAGGCTTCTTCTTGATGTTCGAACGCATGTTGGAAATTACCTTTATTGTATTTTCGTACGAGGACGTCTTTACATGGAACTTGTTAGATGTATCCAAAACTATATTCCGGAAACCGTACCAGGCCACTCAGAAAGTATGGCGAAAAAAGTTTTTATGTATGAGAAACTGGCCAGTTATACTCTATTTAGAAAATATGATTATTTGTAAGTAAAAATAGGTACGTTCCAATTTCAAACTTTCCCTACAAATTGTTTGCGAGCTAATTAAAATTATAGTGTCTCATTAAAAAATGGATTTGCGCCGGGAACATTTTCGCGCTATGGTTTTTTACGATTTCAAGTGCCGCCTGAAACCCGACGAATCGTACGATTGACTTCAATTGGCATTCATGGATGAAAGCCTTTCTAAGACAATCGTGTATCGTTGGTATAACGAATTCAAGCGCGGTCGGCTAACTTTAGGGGATGAAGAAAGAAGTGGTCACCCTTTGACGGCTGTTACGGAAGAAAACGTGCCAGAGGTGAAAAATTTAATTCATGGCAATAGGCGAGTTATGTATCAAGAGATTCAGCACATACTGCAGGTTGGATCGGGAAGCCTTCATGAAATTCTACACGTGCATCTTCGCGTGAGGAGGATAGTTTCATGCTGGGTGCCGCACAACCTCACCGATGCTCAGAAGCAGGCCCGGGTGGAATGGTGCCGTGATATGATAAACAAATTTGAAGCAGGCTCGTCTCGGCGAGTTTACGACATCATTATAGGTGATGAGTATTGGATTTATCAATACGATCCAGAAACGAAGCGCCAGTCGACGGTTTGGGTGTTTCAAAACGAATCAACGCCTACCAAAGTGAAGCGATCTAGAAGCGAAAGGAAGATTTTGATCTCGAGCTTTTTCAATTTGACTGGCTACTTGGTGTCAACCCCTTTATGGAACCAAAGAAGCATCAAGGCTGAATGGTATACTACCAAATGCTTGGTAGAAGTTTTCTCTGTTGACAAGAGACCAAACACAGGGCTCCGCGGGCTGCTGCTCGACCACGACAACGCGCCTTTGCACACCGCGCTCAAAACGAGGGACTTCCGCCGCACGCCGGTCAAACTCCTGGGTCACCCTCTTTACAGCTCTGACCTAGCACCGTGTGACTTCTATTTATTCCCGAAAATAAAAAATCAGCTCAAAGGGATACAATTTTCGTCACCGGAAGATGCACTGTCGGCGTTCGAACAGGTTGTAAACGAGGTGTCTGCGGCAGACTGGAAAAAGTGTTTCGAAAAATGGTATAGACGCATGAAACTTTATATAGAGGCTAGTGGAGAGTACTTTGAGAAGATTTAATAAAAAATATTTACAAAACATTTTTTTTTCGCAAAACTATCTGAGTGGCCCAAGTACTAAAGAAAAAGATGAAAGTCAGTACGTAGGTATTAAACGTATCTAATAATAAGGCTTACCTAAGACAAATTAAATTATGTACATTCATCTTCACCATATTACAGTGCTTCTATTTTCTTAATGTCTCTCGTCAAACTTCGTGTTTCACCAGCAGGATATCTATCAGTTGCCCTTTGCACTTGGTGCAGGCCGGACGTTCTCAATCCACTTGGAAATATACAGAGTTGTTACTACTCTTTTTACTTATAATGTAATTTATTTTAAAAATGGTTGAAATGTGATGATTGCCGAGAGACATTAAGAAAATAGAAGCACTGTACGTATATTATTTTAAAGTATTTATATGTACATCAGATGCTTAATACAACTTGAAAGCTACACTATTCCGAAAATACAATATCTATTTTTTGCTGAAATATTTAGAGCTGCTCTACGGAAAATGTTCCCGACGTGAAATTACGGGAAAAACTTGTGTTTCAACTCTAACTATTCACCGCTGAAACTTTTACGATACCTGATAGAAAAAATATCTTCAAAGGCTTCCAAACCATTCCCAACGGAGTTGAAGAAGAAATAATATAAGGGAAATAAACAATATAACAACATCACGCCTGTACGGTGTTCCTCGAAGGGGTAGGCAGAGGCGGATAGTTAGTACACCCTACAAGCTAGTGTGACCGTGGAATTTCTTGCCAGCTCTTTTCTATAGGAAACAAAAAATTTGAAGCGTGCACCAAGCTTCTGAGGTTTTATAAGCGGCCATGTAGTTTTTAGTGAAATAAAATATTTTGGGCTTTACTTACTTTTTATTTTCGTTTGATGTTTCCGTTTTTTTTTTACATAGTCTTATAAGCGGCCATGTAGTTTTTAGTGAAATAAAATATTTTGGGCTTTACTTACTTTTTATTTTCGTTTGATGTTTCCGTTTTTTTTTTACATAGT
The DNA here is from genome assembly GCA_905333075.3 of Atethmia centrago. NCBI lineage: Eukaryota > Metazoa > Arthropoda > Insecta > Lepidoptera > Noctuidae > Atethmia > Atethmia centrago. The sequence continues at coordinate 19,222,385 of HG995373.1, read as the reverse complement.
CTTATTTTATTTTATTTTTTATTGCTGTGACCACGCTGACGTTTTTAATTTAAATGTTTTTTTTAATTTGCTCTGCTTATTACTATTACTATATTTATTTTTGATTTTTTATTAATAATTGTAAACCTTTGCATGCCTATGTGGCGGTAAAATATGGAGAACTTTATTATAAAAAAACACCTATGTACTATACCCATGTTTGCAAAGAAATAAATGATTTGATTTGATTTGATTGAATTACATTGAAGCACATTTCAATTGGAGAGCAGTGGTGGCGCAGCGGTAACGTCCGCGACTTACGAATTGTAGGTCGTAGGTTCAAACCCAGGCAGGCGCTTCACTTTGTGTAAATTATTTTGTCACCACTGCTCTAAACTAAACGGTGAAGGAAAACATCGTAAGGAAACCGGCATGTCCTAGAACCAAAAATTCAAAGACATGTGACATCTACCAACCCGCACTGGGCCCGCGTGGTGGATTACGGCTCTCACCGAGAGGAAGCCTGTGTCCCAGCAGTGGGAACATTATAGGCTTATTATGTATGTATGATGTACATTTCACCAGTTATGTTTATGTTTTAAAAAGATGAAGTAAGAAGTTTAGGGGCTAGTTTCTTTACATAAATCTATTGAATAACCGAATGATAAAAACAAAATGCGTTGCACGACCGGGAAATCGAACCTTGACTCCGCGCTCAGCAATCCCGCTTGCGACGAGAATAACAACGAAGCTGAAAGTATAAAAAATAATAGTTCCGGAAATAGAAATCTCAGCAGCTCTTTGTTTGTTGTTGAATGTTGCTAATTACACGCCATAGAGCCAAGTTGTGCGGCCTAACTGAGCGAGCAAATTAGTTCCACAAACAGATAACAAGATTGTTTTAGAGTTTAGACTTACACTACACTGTGTGGCACAATTCTTAAACTACTGTATGCTTAATGGAACAAAATATCTGCAAATCGCCGCGCGCCGTGCACCGCACCGATAGTAAAAAAAATATTATTCTTCTTTTTAGGGTTCCGTACGGCCAAATAAAAAAACGGAACCCTTATCCTTATCTGTGTCCGTCTGTCTTTCTGTCACAGCTAATTTGCTCCGAAACTAATGGACCCATTAAGTTGAAATTTGGTACTCATATCAATTTCTGTGACTCAAACACGGACGTGTCACGTAAATAAATGAATTTTGAATATGGGAATCACTTTTGGAAGATAATTACAGTAAAACTTATAAAAAGTCTAGAATATGTGAAGATCTTAAAATAACATGGAAAATCTCCCGATGGTGTGTGCACAAACCTACATTTGCAGTTGGAATGTATAGGAGAACATATTTATCAACTACAATGTTAGGTTTTGGGATAAATTCATCCCAACTACGGAACCCCTCATTGTGCGTGGTCCGACACGCTCTTCACCGGTTTTTATTTATTTCTTGTGTAGAAAACTTCGTAATGCATATTTAGAACAAACGAGCACAGCTTTAAGACGCTTCTAATGCCTTATATTGATGGTAATCTCGGAGAACGTCAATGGCGGCCATTTTTCAGAAAGTTTTTATCGTCCCATGTTAAATAACGTTTCTTCCAATCACGTGTTATTCACGGCTACTAAATACATATAACTAATATTATAAATATAAAGTGAGTTTGTTTCTTTTTGTTACGCTTTCACGCTAAAACGGCTTAACGGATTTGGATGAAAATTTGCACATGGGTAGACCATGACATAGGCTACTTTTCATCCTGGGTTGCAGACGAAGTCGCGGGCAAAAGCTAACACAGAAGAACAAGGACAACAAGAACCAAACATCCAAAACAGTCTGAGACAACAGTGTCTCAATGTGGAAATCAAAGGATCTTGTTTCCTATCTGGACCAACCTTTGTTATGTTCGAAGTACGTCAACAAAGAGACGGATTTGCCTCAAGAAAATGCAGCAAAGGAACTCCTGATGAGAAAAGCTATGATTAGCAAAGAACTACGAAAAAAAGTTCATTGCCCAATCATTACCCACGGCGTAGCGAGCGTAGCTACCGTTGCTATGAGTGCTACGATTTTATTTGTATAGGAAATCATTTAAATTATTTTCAAATTAAACTCACACTATCTGAACTATCACCTTCGAAAAAAACAGTATGAGTAGGACTACTGCAGCTAAATTAAAACCACAGCTCAACCAAGCAAACATTCCCTTAGCCGTTAAAACCGAGTATAGTAAACACGGTTTTAAATCCCGACATAATTACACAAGCTTCTAATTAAAAAGAAACGTATACTGTCCATAAAACATCTTAGCGTCACGACGAGTGCGAGTACGTCGAGTACACACAACGTAATTACAGCGATGGCGTCAACATCGCAACGGATCAGCTTTCAAAATGCTTCCCCAAACGCTGTGCAAAGGCACTCGTGATGAGGAAAACAAACAGCGCTTCGCTCTGAAGACGTTAATTCGTTATCTAATTAGGAATTGCCCTGGGCCGGTGCAGCGTGCGAAACGTGCGAAATGCACTAATGAACCAATAGCTCAACTTGTGAATATTAATACTTATGGTAAACGGACTTGCTCTATAGTGTACAGAGTTACGCACCGCTTGGCGAATAATTGTTTCTATAATAATGTTGTTCTTGGAATTGGTTCGTGTTGTTGTTATTACTTGTGGCATGTTCGTACCGTATTTGCGCTGGTAAATTTTTACTTTGGCTTGTCTTCATAACATACATACATACATACATAAACTCACGGGGGTAGGCAGAAACTATAGAACGCCACTTGCTACGGTCCTTACATACTTCTTTTACGTTCATAAATCTGGTCATACACGCACACCGGTGCGCGGTGGTGAGTACTACGCACCTGACCTTTCTGAAGAACATCACCAATTAGGTCACTATATATCCTCCTAGGACCACAATGGGGTCTTCATAACAGATTCATTTAATTTGATTGGTTGATTCAAATCAATTCCTTCAAAAACAAGCTGTGTTCACGCGGCTACATATCAAGCCATAATTTCCAGTATAAGCTGACCTCTCACTGTACGGAAATCCTATACAATTCGAGATCAGCATAAACTAGAAATGTATAGCTTGATATGTAGCCGTGTGTACCCGATGGAATTTCTCATCGGCAAAAATGACGAACGAATACAAAATTCCTACAACCTTTCGGGAATGAATTTTCAAAAATCCATCAGTGCTCACTTTCGTTTATGGAACTCTTTTGCTTAATTGCATGCTTCTAGACTCAGCGGCTTAGGGTCGGCATCACTCATTAATTCATTCATTCACTAATAGATATGTCAGTGAGTGAATGAATTAATGAATTTAAGATTGTTATTAACTAAATAGGAAGGATATAAAATAACATTTATTACCGATTTCAAACAAAAACAAGCGAGCCCATTCTAAAATCATAAGAAACAATGAACACTCTAAAGGAAATCATATTTATATAGAGGAAGCATTCAGCGAGGTACGAAAGGAAATTATGTACTAAACAGATTACGGAGCTAACGTAGCTAATTTCCTGGAACTCTCACTATATCCTGCCTCATGAGCTTGAAAAGAAATAAAATTTATGTTTAGCTACTTCTGTGTTGAGAAATATGTCAGTGAAACATTTCGCGAGCGTATATTGTACGTGGCTTGAGAAATTTCTTCATGTGTGCTTTTCTTTCAGGCTCCTTGGAACCTTAATATTAATTTTTTACCTCCTTTATTCAAAAGTTTATACTAGGTAAATGATATAAAATTATTCTACAGCCAACTTTTCAGAAATAGAAGAAATACTAAAAGTAAGGTTTATGTAATGGCATGAGTTTCAAGATTTTAATGTGTTTTCGAAAAATAATTTTAATTTGTTGTTAACTATACCGTTATATTGATGAAAACATTTATTGAAGATAATTCACGCAGACTAGGCTAGAAATACCAGTCATAACAAACAAAAAGCAACAACAAGCACAATTCAGAATTTAGAGTGTCTGAAATAGCGCATCGGTTGTCTAACATGAAGCCGTAGACAAAAGAATTCCTTAATAGAATTCTAGATGATAGTTTTAGTGGCACAGTGTTGTGTGACATCACAGGGATTCCAAGCGAACTGCGAAATTCTACCCCTCATGGCCCTTCGGCGGTACCATTCTACAACTCTTTGACATCGAATTTCGTGCATCTTTGATAAATTCAGAATTTAGTGAAAATTTATGCGATGCGATTTGCGTCCAAATTCCTAACTACCGGGGAACAGGAGGTACATCATTTATCAAAGAAACATTTTTTTTCCTGGTTTCGTTTGATACGGAACTTTTTGCGTGGCTCTTGAGGTTTTGTCAATATTCTGCGTTAACAGTAAATTGATACAGCTATGTAAATGTGTGCGCTCGTCGACAGTTCACTTTTTTCGCCGTGGAATATGAATACAGATTTTGAACGATGTCTTTGTGTATTGTTTATTTTTATAAGTAGTGAATATTTTATTAAAAGATACACCGCGGGATTCTATAATCAAAAATATATTTGTATTGTTAAACTTACACTATTATCAGGAACGGAAATAGTACTTATAAGTAGGTATTTTTTTCCTTTTCAAACTTGTTTAAACCTTTTATTAAGTATTACAGTTGATGATACTTTATTCACATTACAACCTAGCCTATTAGCTAATAAGTATAAATAATTATAAAATTGGAAAATCGTCCAAAACGTCTTTCTTTTTTACCCGACTGACCCAGGAGGGTAATGTTTTTCGAGAGTATGTATGTATGTATGTATATCTATTTCTCTGTAGCCTAAACGGCTTCACAGATATTAACTTAAGAGGCATCGTTAGATTCGTCTTAATTGTGGGAGTGACATAGGCTATATAATATTTATATAATGCATCTGAAAATACAAAAAAGGGAGGGGAAGGTTATTTTATTATTGATAACAAATAATATGAGTCAATTCCATGTATATATATATATATATATATATTAATAAAACTAAAAAGCTTGAAATAAAACAAATTATTAAAAAAACAAAAAACCCGACTGATAAAACACATAACTGAAAAGAGAAAAACAAGCTTTATAATCTATTGAATTTTGGTATCGCAGGCGGGGGCCAAACTAATAGCCTGAAATATGGTGTAACTTATGTTTGTCCCCACCTGCGATACCAGAATTTAATAGATTACGAGTATAAAGCTTGTTTTTCTCTTTTCAGTTATGTGTTTTAGCAGTCGGGTTTTTTGTTTTTTTAAATAATTTGTTTTATTACTTTACGTTAACCCTTCAACTGTTATAATTCTCCAAATCGATTAAGGGAAAGAAAATTAATTCACATGTTCTTTAAAATTTTCAGCATTTGCACGAGAGTTTAAGTTCATTCACACTGCATAAACTAATTCAAAAGGTTTTACCCTTTTTTTAGTCTTCGCACTAACTTATTTACAAAGAATGACACAAAGAGCTTCATAAACACATTTCCGGTCGCTGCTCATCCTTTGCGCTGAAAACACACTCTGACTTGAACAGTTTTTCAATAGCTTGCCACTCTACGTGAATAGATGTTAACGATGTAGCGAATCACAGGGGAAATTATCTAGAAGCTAGTTGAATATATTCATGCACAGAGCGACGAATAAAATTATTTGAAGACAAAATATGTGATGGTCGGTCCGATGGTTTTATATTTACACCTGACCTTTTGGTTGGCTTATGAAAAGGTTTAATGTGTTTATTTATTCGTAGTTCGTTATTCATCGTTATATTCATTTTATTTTACGGAATAAGCTTTTTGTGTTATTTTAATAATGTTAAAACGTTTCTGAAGGATAATGTTCACCATCTGCAGCAACTGGATTGGAAACAGATTATTTAACACTTTTAGTATATTTCACATATAAACATAACATCACGCCATAATCCCCGAAAGCAGAGGAAGAGGTGTACCTATAGTACACCCACATATCGCCAATTATGTTTTTAAAGTCGAGCCTGTTGCCATCAACCGGGCACAAGTCCGGACTCCGGGCTGCTACTGAGAAATTCTTGATGGAAAAACCCAATAACACTTTGCCCGACCTGGGAATCAAACCCAAGACCTCATGCTCAGCAGTAGCGTATGCGACCACTAGGCCAACCGATTTCTTTACCGATATTTAGGTATTCAAGATACGATTAAGTACTAACACTAAAAGCATGTAAGACAGCAATTCTAATTTCTACCACATTCAAGTTATCACAACCAACAAGATAGCACTTTTATTCCCCATTCGCAAATAAAAGAAAAACAAAAGAAAAACTCGATATTTCCAATCGAATAAAACAAAACGAACCCGTCAAATTGCGTTAGCCGTATTCAAATAGCGCACACTGCCACGAGACGTTAGAAGTTAAAGGGGCGCCTCGAGTATTTTCCCTAAAGATTAAACTTACGGAAGTCGCGAGTCAATCTGCTCGTTTCGCCGCTTGCGCCGCGTCCGGTGCTGACTTGTAAACGATCTTCCCGCGCTTTTGAGCAAATGCAACTGGAAATATTACCCCCCGAGACAATAAAGTTGCCACTAGGTTTAGCCGGAAAATTAACTGTAGAGCTGTAAGCTGAGCTAAATTACAGCTCCCCCGTTAGCCTTTTGTTTATGTTGAGTTAGATCTTATTAAGGCACTACGCGTAATCCCTTATCTTAATATAATGGACATTATACGCGAGACCGGATAAAACGCTTAGCGTTTTATTTTTTAAGAATTTATTGGGTGTTAATGGACGTTAATTACTGTGATGGCGTGTTAATGGAAGGAACGTTAAATATTTAAAAAAATATCGCTTGGGTATAGAAAATTGAAACCGAATTTCCGCGAATATACTGTTCGGTTCCGAGAATTTCTACTTTACAAAATACTGTGTTCAACATACATAACATCAAGCCTTGTTTCCCCCGAAGGGTTGGGCAGTGGTGTACCTGTAGTACACCCACATTTCGCCAGTTATGTTTAAGTCCCATGTAATCGGGGGCGAGCCTATTGCCATCAACAGGGCACAAATCCAAACTCCGGGCTGCTACTGAGAAATTCCAGATAGAAATACCAAATAACACTTTTCCCGGGAATCGAACCCAAGACCTCATGCTCAGCAGTAGCGCTTGCGACCACTAGACCAACAATTAAGGCAGTCTTAAATTGAAGTTTCATAACACAACTTAATAACTGCATAGTTATCTCACTTGTCTGTATATAACTGACTGACTGATATTGTTGGGTACGCGGACGACAGTACTGTTTCAGAGAGATACTTGTCCAGCGCAAAAACCAACGGGGCCGCAGTTCGTTCCTTGAGAGAGGCCTTGGTAGAGCGGACAGAGTTGACGTTAAGCCTTGTCTCCCAGTGGGGTGATGATAATCTGGTCACTTTTAACGCCACCAAAACACAAGCGTGTCTTTTTACCGCAAAAAGGAGTCGTTTCGACCTGACTCCGACTTGTTTTCGGGGTACATCGGTTCCTGTAACTGATCGGCTCGAGCTCCTAGGCATGGAGTTGACATCTAACCTCAACTTCGGCGCCACCATCGAGTACAAAGCCCAAACTGCGGCCAAGAAACTGGGCATCCTAAATAAGGTGAAGCGATACTTTACGCCTGGACAGCTTTTGACCCTTTATAAAGCGCAGGTCCGATCCTGCATGGAGTATTGTAGCCACCTTTGGGATGGCTCGGCTAAATACCAACTTGCCGCGCTTGACTCGGTGGAACGCAGAGCTAAGAGGCTCATTGGCGACGTAAATCTGGTGGATGCCAAGCTTCACAGTTTGGCCCATCGTCGCAAGGTTGCCTGCTTGTCGGTCTTCTATAGATTGTACTTCGGAGAGTGTGCTCAGGAACTCCACGACCTCATTCCACCGGCCCCCTTCTATTATCGGTCATCTAGGCGCACTTCAGGTTACCATCCCTTCCTGGTGGCTATCCCACCAACTCGCACTAAGCGTTTCCAAACTTCTTTTATAATGCGCACAGCAAAGGAATGGAACTCTCTGCCTGCGTCTGTGTTTCCGAACGCATATAACCCTAATCTCTTCAAAGTGAGAGTGAACAGGCTTCTTCTGGGTAAGCTCGCTCCATCGTCGACTTTGTTTCTGTCGCCTCTGACATAGACTAAGGTCAAGAGCAAACCCATCACAAATAAAAAAAAAAAAATAAACAAATAAAAAAAAAAAAAAAAACTAAGACTTTCCCCAAACATCACGACTCTGCTACAATTCGAAGTATGCGAGTTCATTTCAAATTTTTCATTTACTTTTGTGGAAATGTTTTCAAAATTAGAAGCAGTCTTATCCTATCATGTTACTACGATGTAAAGCCTTTCTTTTTAATTAAAGTAATATAAAACATATAAAGGGCGAAATTACACATTGTAGACAAAACCGGTAGGGCTTAGGGCGGTCCGACACTAAGACATGGATCAAGCTAAAGATAGATTGCACTAATAACTCTCTCTGGTAAGTAACTATAGGCACTAAATCACAATTTGTGCTTTGGACGTAAAAATGTGAAAGTATAAACGGATGATAATGTATTTTTATATACTACAGTACATCAAAATATTAAGAAATTTTTCCTAGAAAATAGAAACAAGTTTGGGTACCTACCCAAACTTGTTTCTGATCATGAAGATCGTTTAATTTTCTATTACAGACACTAATGATAAATCAGTAACTCTATTGATACGATAATCTTTAATTCAAAAACGTTTCTGATTTTCAATGCCGGACACAACGGTCCCTTAATGTGTTTCTATTGTCCAATAAATGTCCTCATTAATTAAAATTACATCATCATTCTACTGCCCTTATCCCTGTTTATTTGAGGTCGTTGCAACGTGTCTGTTTCTTCCATACTTCTCTATTAGTCGTCACCTCGGTAGTACCCCTTTCTAGCCATATCATCTTTCACACAGTCCATCCAACGTTTCTTTGGGTTTCCCCTACTCTTATAGCCATTGACATTCATATTCAAAGTGAACAGTCCCTAAACAAAACACAAATAATACCTCGAATTCCTTTTCATCACACGTCAAACATGAAACAAATAACTAACAACTACAACTAAGCATCTGCTATCCAATACCTAATGTGTTACGTTAGTTATGAGAGTAACTAGTACCGCGAGATATACCTGCAACTATTCAGTACCGAGTACCGCATCGTTGGTACCGAATAGTTAAGGATCTGTACGAGGTAGATGAAGCTAACTTTGCGATTTCACACCCGCCAGCCGACGCCAACTTTGTCGTGATGGGCTGTGAAATGACGCGTCTACACTGTCGCTGGTATCACGTGTGAGACTTGATTAAATCTGCTTGTATTGAAGTTGTGGAACAGGCTTAATTGACAGTGTTATCAGTGGTATTTTGGCGGTGTTGCGTCTAATTTGTTTTGTGATATTTTAATAAATTATTTACATAACTAAATTACAAAATGATTATTAACATTAACTAAATTAAATTAAAACTAAGTTAAGCCTAAATTTGTGATATTAAATGATAAATGATTTTATTTCTGTAAGTAGGTTTTTACAAACACTTTTACACGTCAAAACATATTTTTTTAAACTAGATGAGGCCGGCGTTTCCTATCTGACTACTCTGAGAAGAAAGGCCGAAACAAACTCAGAGGTCACAGTCTCTTTTAAAGTCCAGACATAATCTTGGTCAGATCATGTGAAGACCATGTCGATTGGTGTCTGAAATGGTCTTAAACTCAAAACTTAAGGAGCTCAATGATTTGACGAACAATACCAAAGACATTTGGGTAGGCCGCATAAAGTACTCAAACTGCCAGACCATCATTAAAAGTAAGAGACTAAAAAAAAAAAACAAACAATGACCCACATAGTCCTCACATTCCTAATAATTAAAATAATATAATATAATACTATACAAAGTAAATATCCATGTCATTGTTTATATAGAATGTTATATAGAATAAGAAAATATAAATAGCTAGCAAAATAAAAAGAGTAAAAAACAACATTCACTGTAAGTTTATTGGAGCAGCTCAATCCCAAGCCTTTTTGTCCTCAATATAATCTTTAACAGTATAAAAGGCTTTTAGGCACAGTTTCTGTTTTATAAAACATTTGAATTTATTAAGGCTTAGTTCTTGAATGTGGCTAGGAAGTTTATTATAAAAACGTATACATTGGCATCTAAACGAGCTGCCTATTTTTTTGAGCCTGGTTGTAGGAACAACAAATTTGTGTTTGTTCCTAGTATTTACATTATGGATATCACTGTATTTTTTAAACAAATTGATATTTTTATGTGCGTACAAAAGATTTTCATAAATATACTGAGAAGCTACAGTCATTATATTAATCTCTTTAAATTTTTCTCTGAGGGAGTATCTGGGACTTAATTTATAAATTGAACGGATTGCCCTTTTTTGTAAAACAAAAATTGTCTGAATATCGGCGGCATTTCCCCATAACAGAATACCGTACGACATTACACTATGAAAATAACTAAAGTATACTAAACGGGCTGTGTCTAAATCCGTTAAATCACGAATTTTTCTAACGGCGTATGCTGCAGAGCTAAGCTTTTTTGACAATTTATCTATATGGGGGCCCCATTGAAGCTTGGCATCCAAAGTTATGCCTAAGAACACAGTGGTATCTTCGGGGTTCAACTCTTCACCCTTTATGAGAACACTAGTTTTTACTTGTCTAACATTAGGTATTGTAAACTTAATACATTTGGTTTTTTTTCTCGTTAAGAAGTAGGTTGTTAACATTAAACCAGTTAACTACTTTTTCGAAACACTATTTACATTGTCAGTAACCAACTGCTGACGTTTGAGTTTAAATAAAAGTGAAGTGTCGTCTGCAAACAGCACTATATCATGATTATCCTTTATGAGGCAAGGCAAGTCATTTATATAAATAAGAAACAAAAATGGGCCGAGAATTGAGCCCTGGGGGACCCCCATTCTTACTACAGATCCGGGTGATCTTTTCCCGTTAACATCAACTCTCTGAATCCTATCACTCAAATATGAAGTAAGAAGATCCAGAGAAGACTTTCGGATTCCGTAGTGGTGCAGTTTTCTGACCAAAGTTTCATGAAGAACGCAATCGAATGCCTTGGACAAATCGCAAAAAATACCCAAAGCATCGCATTTATCCTCCCATGCATTATAAACATGTCCTAAAAGCAGTGATGGGCAAAAAGTAATTAGATTAATAATTACAAATTACAGTTACATTGTAATTAGTAATTAAAATACTTTGGAACAGATTACATAAGTAACTAATTGCAATGAGTACTTAATGTAATTAAATACAAAGTAATTTAATTACAAGTTAATCTAATTACATTATAACAGATTACATATTATAAGTAATCTGATAAAACGTAATTACACATTTATATTAGTACTGGCCGTAATAGGACATCTGCGTCTTACAAAAAATTTATACATTTTTGACAAATACGAAAATGAAACACATAATTATACAAAAAATTGCGATGCAAGCATGCGACATTTCATATTTAAAGTTATTATAATTACAATATAATTGAATACTATGTAATTAGGTTAACTTGTAATCAAATTATTTTGTAATTAAATACATTGTAATTAATTTCATAGCACATCCAAAGTAATCTAATTACAATGTAATTGAATATTATGTAATTAGATTACATTTTAATCAAATTATTATGTAATTCAATTATTAATTAAATTACATAAGTAACTAGTTACGCCCATCACTGCCTAAAAGTAGTCGAACGACCCCTTGTAAAACCGAACTGTTTGTTATGCATTAATTTATGTTTATTGAAAAATATTTGGATTTGATCTAAAATAAGTTTCTCGAAAATTTTACTAAAGGTAGGTAGTACTGAAATAGGTCTATAATTAGTAGGGTCAGATGTACTACCCGATTTAAACAACGGTATTATTTTACTGTTTTTCATAAGATCAGGAAACTCACCACAGTCAATAAAATTATTAAAAATAACAGCTAAAGTAGGTGCGACAATGTTTATAATTGACTTAGCAACGTCCACAGAATTACCCCAAAGATCTGCGGTCTTTTTAACATTTAACGTGTGAAAGGTTTTAATTACATCTTTACAGGTGACATATTGGAAACTAAATTCTGAATCACAAACTGGAACGTTTTCTATAAGTAAAGACTCTGCGGCAGTGGGTGATGAGTTTAGAGATTTTGTAGTTGATATGGGAATCTCTGTAAAGAAATTTTCAAATGCCATGGCGACTTCAGAATCTGATTTAATTATATTGTCATCAATAGCAAGGCTGTAGTCACTACTTCGGTTGGATGACCTTCCCGTTTCACTATTAATGATATTCCATGTCATCTTAATCACATTACCACTATTTTTAATTTTTGAGTTTAAGTAACGTGACTTGGCCATACAACAAACTTTTTTAAATAATTTAGAATAATTCTTAACATATAAATTAAATTAGTAGAGACTCGATTTCCTACTGGTACCTACTGTCTTTTTTTCTATGGCAATTGGATAATGAATTCAAGTAATTATGTCTTCAGAAGCCATTCTGAAGACATAATAACTTCACTAAAAAAAAATATTAAAAAAAAAAATCTTAAATAAAATTATCAAAAGCACCAATTTTTTATAATTTTAAGCCTAATTTACATAGTTGAGTACAAAGTTAGTGTTGACACCATTTGAACTCATAATGACTTTAAACTTGCAGGAACTACAAAGTTCTTTGCAGTTGTTTCGTTCAGCGTAAACCTTTCAGACCATTTAATATAGACGTTCACGCCACGATAATGTGAACAGGGGTTTACGTAAAAATATAAATGTCAGTAAAATCCTCGAGAGAATTGGAAACAAATGTTCGGTGTCACGTACTCTGAGGAAACTAATGTTATTTGAATGTGTATGGCTGCTGTAAATCCTGAAATATACTGAAACTATGTATGTGGAATGTATTCAGAGATGAGATTTGACTTATCGATTTTTAACAGGAAATGTTAAAAGAAAAAAAACAATCGTATAAATAGAGTTTCTTAAGTTTTGTAACATTTGCAATGGGACCACACTAGATCTAACGAAAGATCTTAAGTTCCTATTCTTTGTCAGACCACTTAAAGCCTTACATAAAAATAAGGAAACTTTCATATCAAACCAGTGCACTACCCACAAAAACTACATCCCTGTACTGATTTAATTAATATGTAAATTTGATGCTTGCAATGCTAAGAACAGTTTGCGGCACAATCTGAGACGCATGTACCTTAAGATTTGTACTATTCCCACTAACATAGGTCTCCGGGGCGTTGTTTATGACCAGGGTCCGATCATAAATCTTACAAGACTTCTAGCAACAACCCTGGCTGCAAGGACCCTTAACACATCCTAAACAGTCGCGTTATAGAGACAAACATGGGTCAAATGTTGACCCTAGCCTGCTGTGTTGCTCTGTTTGCGTTTAATTTAGAACACTGCTTAATTATGTTTTATAAACGCCTTGGCAGCTGCAGGGTTAGGTCCTGTAATGGGGACGTGTTTACTATTTGGGAAGATACTAAGTGTAGGGTTGAAGTGGATAATAAATTCAGGTACGGTTTATTTTAGTCGTCAATGACTTGAGTAACCTTGGAATATATGAAATACAAGGTGTCGTTTTGCATGCTCGTCAAATTCAAGGAGGTAACTATGTTAATGATTCTCAACACGAATCAATAATAAAATAAAGAGGTCTTTTTATTCTAATTTTCGGAAGTCGGCATGTGTTGGGGACACGCTTGTTAAAATGCGGCCTGTGTGATACCGCACGGTAACTTCCCTTTTAAACACACTACCGCATACGCAACGGGGTGATTCTGTTCTGTGAAAGTGGTGTATTCTAAAATACTGTTAAACTAAAATAACTAAAAACCAAGTATGTATTAATTATTGAGCAGGTATCGTAATTTTATTTGATTATACATGTTTTTCATAGCAGCCTCCTGAAATTTGACGAGGATGCAAAACGACACCTTGTATATGAATGTATGCAAAGTCTGTCAGTTTACATTGTAACTTTCACGTATTTAATAAAAGCTTGTACCTAAATGAAAATTATCAGCAGCAATAAGCAGCAGTTTTTCTTTCTGTTGCAGTTAATTTCAACTTCCTTTACCGGTCTCTTTCATATTGTGTTTCAAAAGAAAAGTAGGAAACTCAAGCTAGGCATTCGCTTATTCCAAAGACTTTTCCCAGAATCTTAAACAACACATAAACAAATTAGATCGTAGAATTCTTTCCAAGAATAAATAAATGAGGGATCAGATAAACGTGTAGATACGTGATCGTGTTTGCTTTCAATTAGTTTGTATTGTTTCTCTATAGGAGGATTAATTGTGTTTCCGAAGGCGGAGTTTTGAGCATTATTTTCTTAGAGTGTAAAACTCTACTATCTCGTCGTGATTAGTCGTAGGTATAAGATTTAATAATTTCAAGTTTTCAGGCTTTATAATTCCGAAAGATTAGGTCGTGAGTGAATGGTATAATTTCTCTTTCACTTATTACATACTGCAGCCTTATTACTCTGCTGATTAAATACTTCTTGTGCGCAAAACGGTTAGATACTTTTTGCGCGTTAAACCCTAAATTTATTTTTAATGATTTTCAAACTAACGGCATTTCCAAACAAGCTTGTCAAAAAAATGTACACAGCAGGAAGCAAGTCGATTGATATAACTTTAAAAGACATGTTTAAATGTATTTATTACGAAGAAAAATTAAAAATCGTATTAAAAATATGGTTTACTGGCATAAAAACACCTGAACAGTTGATTATAGGTACGTCTAATCCAGTGAACTAAAACAATGTGATGAAACATTATTAGCATCAATTGGTTGCCACTCTCTGGCGCTGTTTTTTCCTCATACTTGTGATTTTCCATTTTATGGTATGTATTCCTTTAATCGGTTAGATATTCCTTTATTTCCGCCTTGTTCTCTGGTCTAAGTAAAACCCCTTTTAATTGTCTTAGGTTTAAGACCAGCCAAATTTTTGGCCTCCAGTACCGGCTAGTGGTATACCGACCAGACCTCTTACACCACTGCAATCATCAGGCGAGAAGCGAAATGCCACGTCGCCCGTGAGTCTGTCCGGGCCGTTCACACCGATGACGCTACGACGTGGTCATCACCGTCAGACTAGAACTTTTCTTCCACTAAGATTTTTTTCAAAAATTCAAACTATCTCAGTATTAAATTCTTTTACCTATTAATTTCACCGTAATTCCGCATTTTTTCCGTACTAAAAAAATTTAAACCAATTTCTTATCTTTTTGTATTAGGTACTACATAAATAGCGACACGAATCTAATGGGAGATTGATATCTAACCAGAGATTTCTCTGAGCACATTTACTCAAAAATATATATAGGTATTACAATCTACCGTAAGTAATTTTTATCTAGTACCTACTTTTTCCATGTATTTTTATTTCAAAATAAATTATATAATAGAATAGAACAGAATACTCTTTACGCTTTCTTTTTCTCTTTCGTTTTTTTGTCTTTTCTCTATTTTTTATTCTCTAAAATAGTCTTTTTTTTCTTTGTTTTTGTCTTTTTTTCTTTTCTTTTTTATACGTGTGCTTGTAGTCAACAAGTGTTTGATTTTACGACATTACGTCGGGGTTCAAACCCCCAACGTACCAGCCCTATATTTTACACTACAATACCATTTTCTTAATTATTTCTCAATCCGTCCCGCAGTAGTGGAAACTTGTCAGCTGCTATTACGTTAACCGTAGTCACCCTTCCGGGCGCCATGACTTTCCTCAACTTACAATTAGGCATGTACTTTGGAATGGATCCATCCATCTCTCTAAACTTACTAGTGAAAACGTCTCTACTACGATGATGAAGAGATTCTGGATGAGCCTTTAAAATTTTAAAGGCTTATAACTCTTACTACTAGAATTTTTATTTCATTAAACTGTTAACATTAATAGTCTTTGTTCTACTTAACAAATTAACCAAACAACAAACTACTTGCAAAATATTTGAGCGGTGATCCTTGACGTGTAAAAATCCGATTTGTAGGTTGGAACTTGGCAAGCCTTTTCATTTTCAAAAATATTACTGGAATAAATTTTGGACACTTAAAAATGACGGAGATCATAAAAATTATGAGGAAACCTAGACTGAATTGGTTCCGTAAACTGGGGAATTGGTCTGAAATCGCTACCACATGCATAGGTCGAGTTACCTCTAGTTACTCGAGCTACTCGAGTTACCTCTTTTCTGTATGACCAAGGGAATGGAAAACACAAATTACTATTTGAGTGCACCATAAAAACACTGTAAATAAGTTTTTAATCAATTATATCACAGTAACTTAACTAAATCTTATCTACCGACATACATAAAATACTCTCAAGCCATTCACCTGTAAACATGAGCGTCCCTATTGGATGCAATTAATTTTATACTAGCTTTATTAGCACGCTAGACGGGTGCCTGGAGTCTGGACACGCCTTTACGCTATTACCTTAACATCGTCAGTGCATGTACCGTACACGATCGGAAAGGAAATGCCTTAATCGAACGGTATTTAATCCACAATATAAATACCTATAGTCTGTTCCAAAAGTATCTTATGAGTGAGTTATCCTTTTAAGTTCGTTATATATAACCCTTGATTTTTTTACAAAAAACAGCACTTTGAAGCTTAATATTACGCAAACGGATCACTGAATAGAATAATGGTTTTCACAGCACCGCAATATTTTTGAAAGGCCTATCTAACGACAAGACAAAAAATATCATCCCCAATTTACGTGCTTACGTGCACACTAAAAAAAAATATTTTTCAATATTTTATTTTACTACTTTGTTCGGCGTGATTAATATGCCATACCAAATTACACATACAGACAGACACACGGACATGGCGAAACTATAAGGGTTCCTTGTTGACTACGGAACTCTAAAAAGTTTAAAGGGAATAAAGTAACACATTCATCTGTACATATTTAGAAGATTTCAACTTTATGTCTCACCCCCTTTTCCAACAATTAGATATTGTTTGAATTGCAGATAGTGACTAAGTTGTAGATAAATGAGAAATCATCTACGAAAATGGATTTAATAAATTAACCTCAATTGTGAAACAACAGATATCTATTCGGTGATTTGAAGTTAGCATTTCGTATAAAGAAGACTCAAATAATCAAATCAAAACACTCAATTTGTGGCACTACAAACTGGCATCCTCAGGTACGTTTTCAGATACATTTGTTTACATTTCCATGTTCAGACCATACACACTAAATATCGGCCATTTGAATTAAACCATTGAACGTTGGAGACACAATAGAAAATCAATTGTGGCCTGTTCTACTGTTGCATAAACCGTTTGACAGGTTAAATTCCAATCAGAATTTCTATTCAATTCCTAGTACCATTTTCAGTCAATTGTAAACGTTATTTTAATGTAATTGCAACCGTATTTTCTATTGCTGTGATTTTGTTTTTGTTGTTCCTGGCGTCATTTTAATGTAATTCCTAAAGTGACTTCCATCTAATTTCTAGTGTAATTTATATTTATATATTTATTTGATAGTCATCAAAAATTTTAAAAATTTTGTTTTGTTAATCATGATCCCAAATAAAGGCTCCCCGCGACGCAACCTACCAGATTTGATGTTCTAACATTTTTTTTTTTTTTTTTTTTGTCGCGCCCGTCTGCGGGGGGAGCCTTAAGTCTCCACGACACAGCGATTCCTAGTGCGGAGGCTAGTGCCATTTGTATTTGTAATGCTCTTTTGAACAATAAAGTTTAATTATTATTATTTCTATGTAATTCCTAGCGTCATTTTACATTCTTTTCATATCATACACAACATTTATATCAAATCGAACCAAAAATTCGTGCATTTTATTAACTCTCTAATATCATTTAGGGGTATAATATGAGTTGTGTTTTCCGATAAATACATCGAAATAAAAACGGTGTTAATGGCTTTTACGGCGCCACGTTAACAGCATTTACGCGCTCGTAAGAGTCGAAAGTATACGATAAGCTTTTACTTATAAATGTGACTGCGATACGCTGTTATTTTTGCCATCGGGTTTATTTTTTGAATTTTCACTTTTGTTGGTGAAGCGTGAAACAAACAGAACTGACAGATTTTTCTTTTATTTGTACTGTCATTTCTGTTTTGGACTAGGATAATATTGCAATGACGGTGGACTCTTAACACTGACTCAAGCCTGCCAGGGTCGCGGGAAGGTACGAAAGGGTTACCGAGGCCACTGGCAACACAGGCAACGGAAGGAACACGGGTGGGTTTTAGTCAGTAAGAGTCTGACACACCCTCCCGCTCCGCCCAGAGCGGGAGAAGTTATTTGAGAAATTGGCATCAAAAAAAAAAAAAAATTAACTTACTGAAGTATCAAAATATTGTTTCTTTTTTGTATTTGTGTTCCTTTTTTGCGTCATGTTTACCGCAAATAAAAGTATTTTCTTTATTTTTCTTTGTTTTCTTTCTTTCTAACAAAAACTCTTTTTTTTCAGGCAAAAAACACTCATTGTATTCAGCCAAAATCGCTCATACATAATCAGCCTATAATGTTCCCACTGCTGGGACACAGGCCTCCTCTCTGTGAGAGGGAGTGGGCCGTAATCCACCACGCGGGCCCAGTGCGTGTTGGTAGATGTCACATGTCTTCGAATTTTTGGTTCTAGGACATGCCGGTTTCCTCACGATGTTTTCCTTCACCGTTTTGAGAGCAGTGGTGATGAAATAATTTACATAAAGTAAAGCGCCTGTCTGGGTTCGAACCTACGACCTAAAACTCGTAAGTCGCGGCTGTTACCACTGGGCCACCACTGCTCAACAAAATACTGCTTCAAAATCGCTCAATACTAGATAACTCTCAAAGTGTAATTTCCATAAACTCGTAAGTCAGCGTAAGCGGCAGTGGGAACGTTTTGATTGCGGTGGACCGCGCGTCTCTCGTAAACCTGCGAACTTTGGATAACGACGCCGCTGCGTAATTACTGCGTTTTCTTTAATTTAATCACGACACCCAAAGGATAAGCGACGCATAAAATTATGTTTCTTGTATTTTTCCGTCAGCGAATTAATTTGGCATTAATAGTCAATGATTGTTTGGTTTTGCATCGGTGTTTCCAGTAAAATCTTAGCACTCTATCATCAAAGTATACTTATTCTAAATACATAGTTTAGGTACTCATCGTTTTCTACAAGTAAGTAGATAAGTACTTATAGTCAGTTTATTTCAACCACAGCAGGCTTAGCATGACGCTTTCTTCGAAGAATAGACATAGCATTTTCTATACAAAGTGACATTTCGTTTCTCAATTTTTGACACAGCACCGTAGAAATCCTGCAATCTGTCAGCTTGTCTTTCGTTTCTACCGATCTTTGTCTAGGTCTATTTATATGTAGACTATTTCAGAAGAAACTTTCTATACCAAACTGTCAAAATCACACTGACAACTGACAGTTGTCTAAGGTAGGTACCTAGTGAAAACAATTTGCGTTTTTCTACTCGACGGCCACAAAATATATACGGTTATCTACAAAATCATGATTTTACAGGAGAGCGTTTTGAACGCAAAACTGTGATAATTAATGGAAGAACAAGGCTATCTTCTCCTATTTTACATAATTTAGTTAATAGGAGCAAGGAAATGGTGAAAGCCAATATTAATATATTATGTTTTTGTTCCAAAATACGCTACTTCAACACTTTGAGAAAAAATGTTGTAGGTAGTTGTCTTTATATAAGTGACTTAATATCAGTAAAAATTGAGAATCAAACAGAAAAAAAAATCGACAAAGAATTCTGACTCGAATTATGCAAAAGAGTGAATTTCGTAAAAAGTGCAGTTACTCTGTCTACTTTGCTGTCGTCGTACTTTCTACACGGAACGTCATTTTTGTCTATTCTTCCGTAGACAAAACGGTTCTTGTGCTAAGCCTGCAGGTATCTTTTCGAGTCTCAGAATTATGTTGAAAAGTCAAAGGAAATCTATTATTTATCTTTTATTGTTTATTTCTTATTTTGTTATTTTTAACTCAGTAAATGCTGTACTGGTTGATGTCATCGCGTCAACGCCGGCTGTCGCTGAAAACCAACGCTGGGGTTCTGTCTCGCATAGGGTCGCAGCATTATAATGAGCGATGGCCGTTTTGCGCGGATGTGACGCATATTTTCCTCCAACTTGTCATTTCGTGTTTGTGTTCTTTTTTGCGTTATGTTTACCGCAAATAAACGTATTTTCTTTCTTTTCTTTATTGCTTTCACTTGAACCATGCACTACCTACCCAAGTACTGTAAGTATATTTATGATTGTTTCAAACAATTAGCATAAATGCATATTAAAGTAATAAAATAACTAACCTGATGACGTGGCCCAACATTAATACTAGGCTGCTAGCCACAGATAACAAAGTACGAGCGGCTCCCCTAACTGTGCATTTAATATTAAAGATTTGCAAATATCATAGCCAGAGTACAGACAGAGTTCATTTGCTCCCCCTTGCAGTAAAGTCGCGTACACACTAGACGCATCCGTGTATCCAAGATATCGACCTAACAAGCCGCATTGTGCGATAGCGTCTCCGAAATAACCACAGGCGTAAAGTATCTGTCACATCGTAACTCTGAGGAACATTATTGCGACACCGCTGGTGTGTTCTTGCCTTATTGCCGCGCCCCGGTGGAGTGCAGCCACAAATAACGGCGGTAGGGACGCATAATGTTTTATTATACCCATTTTATAACCGCAAGAAGAATGTAATCTCCTTTATTTACTGATGAGAGTGCAAGTGAAACGGATTGTTGTGGCGATAAACGGAAATATTGACGGTGTTTTAGGCAAGATTATTTTTTGTTTCAGTGCTCGTAAAAACTGCGGTATTCACAAAGACATTTAAATAGGTTTCCAGCAGGCTTAGCATTACGCTTTCTATTTCTTCGAAGAATAGACACGGGTCTTTCTATACAAAGTGACATTTCGTTGCTCCTTTTATGACATCGCACCGTAGAAATCCTTCTACATAAAAAACGACCTAGACAAAGATCGTTAGAAACGAAAGACAAAATGACAGATTGTAAAAGGATTTCTACGGTGCGATGTCATAAAAGGAGCAACGAAATGTCACTTTGTATAGAAAGACCCGTGTCTATTCTTCGAAGAAATAGAAAGCGTCATGCTAAGCCTGCTGTTAGCCTCGATCTCAGAATACCAGATTCTCAAAACACCAGATTCTCAATATAACAGATTTCGAACAGTCGAAATCAGAGCTGTCTATGTTAATAAGTCCAGATAGAGTAAGTAAAAGAATATTTCAAGAACAATCTCAGAATTCCTAAATAAATATTAGATGAGGTAATTGTTAATGACATACTTGAGAACACAGCAGGTACTTCGTTCTGTATTACTGGAGAAAAAACGCCTACGGCTTATTAACACAATTATAATTGTGAAGTCTTCTTTATCTAACATGAATCTGTTATAGAACTTAATAAAAGCGTTCTTTGACTGAGATTTTGTCGCGAACTCGTTCATTTCACGCTGTTTCCGCCAACAATATGAATATTTTTTGCAATATTAAAGCGCGGAGTTTATTCTAAAGACAGAAAAATAAGCGGACGGAAAAAAGAACTGCCGCTCGCTGTTCCCGCTGGCTCAGTATTATTTCGTCGTCTAATTTTCTGCAGCTGTAAACGGGCACTTTAAAAACTCGCATAGTTTTAAAGTTCACACCTAGCTGGCTCTAGCTCCAGTCAAAAGATCATTGTTATATGCCAGTCGTCAAACGCCCTCGAAACGAGAAAGCAGGGGAAAATTGTACGGAGCGACGGAGCCACGGTGAAGGAGGCCTTTGATACCCAGACGTAGCGAGTTTTTCAAAATTACGACCCCGCGCTTTATGATGTGTGAAAACGAAGTCTCGACAATGGGATTTATTTAAAAAATAGTCGAGTTAAAGTGGGAATTAACGTTCTATGCCATTATTAATATGAGTTAGGGGGTTGCAGTTTGGTAATGTCTTTAGAAACTTTACTAAATCTCACAATAATGTGAGTTAAACTCGGTCACCGTTACATTTTACTTATAAGTACATTTTTTCCTACCGAAAGTGGACCTTTATCATCTTAAACTCACAGGCTGTATTAACTCAGTGCCGGATATTACCCTGTTTTCATTGATGTCAACCTTCAACCTAGGTCGTAGATTAATTAGTTGTTTGTTAAAAAGTCAAATTCAAAAAGGTCATAATAATTTCTCCCAAAAATAGCCAACCACCATTCAGCCACTATCCCTGTAAACACTGGAAGTTTAAGCGACAACATTTAACTTTGTCCAACAAAATACGTATTATGAAGTGAAACAGTGGGAATAAAAGTCACTTTTTGTTCAGTTTGCGAGTTTTTTGCTCGTATCACATGGACGCAATATGTCGTCGACGGCCTCTACAGCTGCCGCGCTGAATTTATATTTTAAATGCGAACCATAAATATGCGCATAAAAGGATCCCATTTGATTTCATTAAAACATTCCTATTTACAAATCACGACACCAATTTTAGCATAATTTTGAAGTTCGATAAAAAGTTTGGGTTCTACTTAGTTACTATTTAGTTTGAGTTATTTTTCACTTACTTTAACTTATGTATTCTGCCACATACTCATATCATGATATCTAGGTACTCTTAATATTTTAAGGGAAAAAATTCCAGTATTTATGAGGAACGGAAAAATTACGAACTAGGATCATTTAAGTGAGCGAAGATCTTCAAAATTAAAATCAAATCAAAAGTAATTTATTTAAACTAGGCTGAGAATCAGCACTTTTCGAACGTCAAATTTACATAAGACAGTCCTCTAAAAACGCCCACCCTTCACTTACAATACATTCACGATTTATTTTAATACGATTGTGACTCCGTGTATTAAATTGACACACGATATAGGTACACCAAGTACCTTAAGAACCAATCAAACATCACTAAACCAAAACCCAATCATCCAAAAACTAATTTTCTCGAAAACAGTTACTTCACCGAAATTCGCGCCAACGAAGCCCCCTAAACCGGCAATCACTCAAATGCGTTAGAAAATACAGTTTACCGAGGGAAATGAATATCGGCCTGTTTCCGAATTAAGACAAATCGGCTTACTGCAGTGACGGATGCGACAGACTCACAAAATACCAACAGCGAATTCGAAGTTCACCTTTATTCGTAGAGTTCACCTCTATTCGCCAAATTAAGAAGCTTAGTTTCGGGTGATATGTGATAAGTCAGTGGGGAATTGCTCACTGCAATTTTTGAACTGGACTCGGAATTTCGAGTGAAAGTTATTTAGTCCATTGGAATGTTTGGAAGATCATTTTCATTTGGGGCTTAAACGGTCAAAGTATTAGTGGTTTACGAAACTTTTTCTTATTAGTTATCAAAGTTTTTCTTCACGTGCAATATACTCAGTAGGTACTGAGTTATTGATCTCCAAGACGTTTACAAAATACTTAATACGGTGCTAATCTAGAATAAGAAAAAATGGTTTATTCTTTTAACAAGCAAACCTTAAGAGGTAGTCAGCTAGTGATTGAAGCCTCAGAAGTTAAGCAGATAAGCCTGTGTTAGGAGACTCCGCTCTTCCATTACTTAAGTAAGTAGAATAATTTAGTTCTTTTATACAAATGTAGGTACTAAAGGAAATAATAACAGAGGGTCAAATTCAATAAGCTAACAAAACTCCGCAGACTTGATGGGTATCAATCTAAACATGATAAAACAAAAATTACTGAATTTAATTATGTTTTTGTGAAACCGGCATGTCCTAGAACCAAAAATTCAATCATACACAATGCGATGCGATATTTTTGTGGGGTCATCGACCACAGTTAGTGTAATCGCTAGAAACATCAGTATTGTTCAACCATGAACAAGTAGTAAACCGACGTAACTTACGTTTGGTATGGTTTGTATGGTAGATTAAGGCGGTAGATTAACTAGGGTGCTAGGTCAATACTGTAGGGCTAGGTTAACAGACAGTAGGTCTCACTGATAGGTGCCAGGCTCAATTGTCTCGAACATAGTCACACTGTACGCATTTGGAATACTAAGCTGTAAGTCCCGGTACGTACAAATATAAAATAAAAAAAAAAAAACGTAAAATCATATAATTGATTATTTTTTTATTTGACTGTATAAGTCAATGTAATTTAATTTAGTTAAATTTTAATTTATTAGTGACATAATCTACTCATTACAATGTGTGTTTTATGAGTTATATTGCAATAAGTGGTTAGCTAGCGTCCTCGACTATTGATTATACTATTCTTGCCTGAGCAACCGGCAGCAAGCTCGTCATGCTCCCTTAGATGTCACTGTCTGCGGTAGCGTCGGGGGTCGGGTTGCCTCCTTCCCTCCAATATGGCGAGGGGGTGAAGGCTGATCTTTGCGTTATGCTCGTGAACGGGTGCTGCTTGTGGTGACTGGTCGTCTTGCTGATCATGGTTTTAATTGTTATTACTAATTGTTTACTTATTTTACTTCGATGGGGCTAGTTTATCATTTCTCACTTCGAGCTACAGCAATTGCCTTATGTAAGCGGGCACGCCCTTTATGCATGGAGGCTTTTATTTAGGTATTAAGTTCTATTTACGTTTTTTTTATGTTGAAATTTTTATCTGCTTGAGTACAGTTTGTTCATTGTTTTGTTGGTATACTGGCGCGTGCTAGCTAACGTATCGCAAGTGTGTAATTTAATCCAATGTTTTGTGTTTCGTAATGTTAATTACTTTGCATACGATTTGTATAGAATCAAGTTTATATAACTAAACAGACAGACGTGCTGCTGGGGAGTTTGTTCCACCACTTCTTCTTCCCAGCTAAAGCACTAGGAAGTGGTGACGGGCGGGCATTTTTGGGGGACTGTCTTATGTAACTTTGACGTTCGAAAAATACTGATTTTCAGCCTAGTTTGAATAAATGACTTTTGATTTTGATTTTGATTTAAAAACCTGTTTTTTTTTGTGTAAACTTCACAGACGTGATGGGTCTGAAATACATACGTAAATTTTATCGTGTTTAGATATCGATACCCATCCCGTCTGCAGTTTGGCTAGCTAATTCAATTTGACCCTGTACCTAAAGTAAAAAGAGAATTAAAGCTAAACATGCAGCCCGCACGCGCCTGCATGCGAATGTGTGAGTGAGAGCGAGGGTGTGTAAATATGAATGTGAGGGTGCCTTTAATTGGTCAAGGACAGCTAATGAGACACAATTGATTTTCTATTGTTTAACTCCGAATCGGTGTCGCGCGGAGGCTTAACAGGTTAAGAATGGTGCAGGCGTAGGGTTGAATTTTATTCTAGCAGCTCCTCCGTGTTGTCATAGGTAGGTAAGTAGAAAAAAAATACATTATTTTTTTTTCATAATATATACGTTTACTCTTTATTTACTTTATTGTATATATCTGACCTGAGTGTTTTTGTGGTGTATACGGGCGAACTAGGTTTTAGTTTGAGGAACTTCTGGTATTACCTACTTAATATATAATGTTTCTACTTTTCAAGGTTAAGCTGGGGTAAAAGGAAGAGTATTGTATTTCTTTAGAACAGATTTGATTATACATATATAGTTTTCGATACGAAAACTGAGAATGTCTCACTTTACACACCAAGAGCTGAAAAATATAAAAACTAGGCACCTAACTGAAAAAGACAGCACTAATTTACAGCTGAAATACAATCAGGAAGCAATTACTCACGCCTTCATAAAAATACCTCAAACTAATTACTCCAAAGTAAATAATGTTCCACGCTCCGTTGACTGTTTTAAAACCCAATGACTTAAGGCACAGTGATAACCGAAAAACGTAGCGTAAACCTAAGTTAAAAAAAACCGCCCAAATGCATGTCTGACCACGTTCAGTGAAGGGTTCCGTAGTTGGGATAAATATTTACGCAAGCTCAGTATCAAGCTTACCGACCGCAAAAATAAGTTAATATGTTTTATTTTTGTAATTAAAATGTATTTATTAATTTAACCATTTATGTACACACATATAGAAACAGACAAGAAGAAAAGAACAGGAACATATGTACAAAGGTGATGCTTATTTCTAAAAAAAAAATCTCTTCCAGCATACCTGCGATAGAAAAGTAGATAAAGAGATGTAGACAACGTGTGTAAGAGTAGAAGAGAAAATAGAATACATAAAATCGAAACAATTCACAAAACATATAATATGGGAATATGTTAACATACAAACATACATACACACTTCAAAAATAAATATCACTAGAATATTAAAAAATGAAATTGAATTATTATTTATTTGTAAGTGCGATAATAGCCGAAAGTATCCTATATCGCAAAAACGACTAATCGTTTAAATGTTATGTTGTTTCTTCGACTTCCGAGGGGTATAAAATCAAAATCCGCTATAATGCTTATGGACTAAATTTGAGTTAGTAGCACCGTTGGAAACCTCGTAAAAATTGCTTTAAAATGCTTGGCTAGTTTCGTACCAGAACCCGCTAAAACATACAGAAATCTGCCCACCAAATATAGATTCAAAATCAAAAGCCCCCTATAACAGTGCATACCAGTAACAAAATCCTCCATAATTGAATCGACCAATAACAGCACCGCATTTACGTCACGTGATCAACCCGAAGTTTTATTCTTGGTTGCAAAACCCGCCAAAATATGACAATTCATTTTCAAAACCCGCTATAACGGCAGGTTAATTTCAATTTCCTCTAAAACGAATTTTTAAATGCTTTTAACGGTTTCAAAGCTTTATATTTTTTCTTTGCCCAGCTTAAATTAGTTTTGCCATGTCATAAACTAAATGATTATCATAAAAAAATCCCAGTAAGTTGTATTGACTAAGCTTAAACAATTTTTTGTAACCTGTGATATTTTTTAAAAATACGTTTTGGTGGGTTTTCATACTATACCCCTCATTTATGCTAACATAAATAAAGAAGTCGAAGAAACAACATAACATTTCAATTAATTGCAACGACACCTGATTTTTTTTTTCTTCATTCGGTTGTAACACATCGAGGTCTGATATTCGGATGCATATTTACCTAAAGTTAATTTTTAGATATGAAAGTATGGAAGCGGCTTCTTAAAATATATTTTTTAAACAAAAATTCCGGGATGTCAGGAACACCGGGAATGCATAACTAGTCGGGTGTATAGTTTGGAAGCGGATAAAAAAAAAAGCCCCGGGGTTCTTAGATTGCATATTTATTTAAAATTAATGTTTCTACCTACTATACATTACAATATTAGGTAGGTAGATATGCATCCAATCCTATAGTCAGAGAAAAACACTAAATTTGTCGATTCCGGAATGGCGGGCGGGATTTTTACGATCGATACAAAAGTGCATTACATATAAGCCAACATTTGAAAGTAAGTTAATATACATTCGTTTCTATAATCAGAAACCTAAATTTGTATTCCCGGAATCGCGGGATTTTTCGATACAAAAGCGCATTCCATAATAGCGAACATCTCAACTTTAGGTGAATATGCTTCCGAATATCCGATCTCTACACA
Organism: Atethmia centrago; assembly: GCA_905333075.3. Lineage (NCBI taxonomy): Eukaryota > Metazoa > Arthropoda > Insecta > Lepidoptera > Noctuidae > Atethmia > Atethmia centrago. Next base: position 19,194,775 of record HG995373.1, on the reverse strand, counting down.
TCATCGAAGAGCCACCCCTAATTGTTTTTTTTTATAATTCCACCACACCATTGCTTAGCATTGCACAGAATGCACTAATTTTCGGTCATGGTGAAATTAAAAAGGTTTTGTTTTTGCCATTTGGGTACGGAACCCTAAAAATGATGGTCTCCTTACGAAGTAAATTTCTCGGTTGGGCGCCCCCTCTCTTCAAATTTAAGTCCCTAGTCCTTCCTTTTCTTCATTTTTCCTTCCTAGGCAGATTACCCAAAGCGCCTGAAGTAATTATTTTATCTGTGCCTCGTATAAAGTTTTCTTTCATTCAGTGTCAAAGAACACAAAGGATCGCGAGATAACGGTAGGAGGAATGAAAAGATTGTTGTAGTTGTATAATTAGGTATACTATCTGGCTCTTTGTAAAAGGTATGCTGTGAATAGGAAGCAGCAATTAGTCAAAGAAATTTCTTACTTATTTTTTTTTTCTTTAATATATTGTTTTAAGCGAAGGTTTAATCCACTGCTGTTACTTAGCCATGTATTCACTAGGGGACAAAGTCACTGGACATGTTGCGAGCAGTCGCGGGACATTTACGTACGACTGTCCGGCGACAATGTCGTTCGACATTTTGCTCGTCCACATACCGAAGTTGTGGTCGCGATGTAATTCGATAAGTGTTAACACAGTTTCGTTGGTCCACACTACTGCCATGGTTGTGAATGAGGAACACAGAGCGACACGCGTTCTCACTACTCGAATGCCGTCGGGCGACTGTCGAGTAGACATGGGTAGTTCGCGAACGATTGAAGGAAATGAAGTACTTCATTTCACAAAATAAACTTATCTTTCCTTCAGTAGTCATTCAAATGTGTCTCTCCTTCATTTAGTTCAGTCCTTCTTTTGGCTCGCACCAACTCAGCATTCATTTATTTCATTTCGCTCGCATGCATGACTCGTACGTGTTCGTGTCACTTCGCCGGCCGGTCGGCTGAAGTCGGGCTGACGAGCGACGACGGTGCCTATACTATGTGTGTGTCGCTTGTCTAGCTTACACACACATGGCAACACACATGACTATTTTTTACGCCAACCTAGACAAAAAGGAATCTGATGGTTATCAGTAAAAAAAAACAGAAAATATACTACTTAATTAATAATATGATTACTTATGTAGTTTTGCTTACTTCTGAAACTGTTCATTTTAAATTAATATTATTTAGTTTTTTTTTTTTAAGTCGGTTTCATATTTCGTGGTTGACAGTCCTAATCCTATATAAAGTATGAAGGAAAATCGAGATACGTATAAAAGTGAACTAAGTGAAGTGCATCATTCATCGTAACGTATCACACTACGCGAGCTCGATATCTCATTGATTCGTTCTGATTTGCTGAACTAAATGAAGTACTGAACTAAATGAGTGGACTACTTCATTGCGCCAAAAGATATACTTCATTCATTTCTTTTCACTGACACATTTTGCGCATGTCTACTGTCGAGGGACACGAAGTCGCGCAAGGTCGACGCTTTCCGAGTGTCGACACGCGACATGTCCCGCGACACGTATATGTCGCCTGCGATATCGGGCGATGTTTCCCGCGACGTCGCGCGTCGCCCGACACGTAGAATTCAGGCGACAAGGTCGCGGGACTTAAGGCTCTTACATACTGGCGCGACTTGTCGCACGACGCGACGCGACACAAAGACACCGCGTGTAGCGCTACAAGCGGTGCCTTTGTGTAGCGAAGCGTCGCGCGACACGTCGCGCCAGTATGTAGGAGCCTTAATGTCATGAATACGTGCCGTTACTTTTTCGAAAGACACGTTTTTTGTTAACAACAAATAACTTATCAGGCGTTACTTAGCGGAAATCCACGACATTAAAATGTTTTGTAAAAATATTTAGTTTTAATTCCGCAATTACTAGATCCAGGCTTGGATGCAAAATGCAGCTTAAAAATATAGGTACACATGCAGAAGATGCGGTGCATAGGGCGTTGCACATAACTAGTTTCTTATTACCCTTTCAAATAAGCTAAAGATGTGCTAAATAGAAAAATATAATAATGTTAGTAAACTAAGCTTCACTATTTCAGGCAAATCCATGTCAGTAAAGACTTACTTCTCAAACGGGGTGACGGCAACTCAACCTAAACTGATTGGCAACCGGCGTTGCCAACTGCGATGCAACTGTTACTCTCACATGGCGCTATTCAAGTTGTATCAATTTTAACTACCTAAACACGATAACGCGCCAATTTTATAAAAAATACCGTTGACAACGACCGAGCGACGCACTGCTAGTACCGCGTGACTGGTTGCGTCGCCATTGGAAACTAGTTGTCGAGAAGTTGCGTTGTGTGAGAAACGCCATAGAAATGTATGTGCTAACGCGATTGGTTGCGTCGCGCGTCGGAGTTGAAAACTGGTTTTATTTTGGTCACCTCGTGTGAGAATGGCCTAACTAAACCTTTCGTTCGTTTCAACTAAACCGAACCAAAATGACTCAAATAAAGGCATGCACGCACTAATTAACAAACGTACGTGCCACAGAATACAACAAGAAAATCTAGTAGCGATCAGCGCATTTAAACGGTCATCAATCTGGGACTACGGTGAGCGTTGTTTGACCGCAGTGATTAACGATGTACAGCCATAACTACATTATAACCCTCTGGCAAACGGCCAATGACCTTAAATGAACGAGGTAATTTTCTGCAGAGGACTTTGGGAAAATCAATTGAGCTTTATGCACTTGTGTCAAATCTTTTCTGGTGTTTAGATACCGATATTTTTCGTCTATTTTTAATTTGTTTCTCTTTCTTTCACACTAAACATAACATCACCTGCCTGTTTCCCCAACGGGCAAGAGCAAAGGTAGCTAAAGCACACTCTTTCGCCAGTTATGTTTAAGAATAGAATACCATACCATAAAATTACAGATACAAATGTTGAAATTTTACAAGGGTGACACAATGGGCGGTCTTATCGCTAAAAGCGATCTTTTACAGACAAGCTTTGGATGGATTAAAGGGGAAGGAGAGACAATACTGCAGGTAGTCAGTGGTGTACCATTTACATATACAATAAATGCATACATACATAAAGCATATACTTATCTACATAAATATATATTAATATTATACGTATACATAAACATGAAACAAGGGCAAGAACTATGATAACTACATATATGGTAAGTAATGATGATGTTTAAGGAGAGAGGAAGTGTTTTTTACCTGAATTTTAAAATAGGACAAAGATCACACTTAACCCATGTAAAGGGGGCAAGCCAATAAGCCATCAACCGGGCACAAATCCAGACTTCGGGCTGCTACTGAGAAATTTCGATGAAATAACCCAATAACACTTGCCCAACTTGGGAATCGAAACCAGGACATTTTCAGCAGTAGCGATCACTAGACCAACTTTCCCTGACCTTTGACCTTTCTTTCGTCTATTGCAATTCAATAATTAATATACTTACTTATTTATAATTAACAGGATTTTGAATAAGATTTTCTAAATACAGTCTACTTAAAATAAAATTACCAACCAAGATTGTAAACATCTTTATTTGTTTAAGTTACGCTGCTGCGTCTTCAAACTACATAATATTCTAAATATCAATATCAAAGAAATTTTTCACGTAACGTAACGTAACGTAACAGAGTCATGCAGGATAATAGAAAATGTTTGGCGTAGGGTGAGAACCCCAGTTTTCGTCTAAGAGCCATGATCGATGTTTCGACACGTGCAGCGGGGTGATGTTCGTCATTTATTAACTTTTGCTTTCTGTGTAAACGAAAATATTGCATTTCTTTTATTACTTTATTATTTCATATTTTGTATAAGGTGGCTAAATCATCGATCAGGTGCATTGAAATATGGCAAGATGAAATAACAACATTAAGCACGTACAATGGTACCTTCAACATTTCTCACATATAATCTGGTACTTACTCAGTGACCCAAAACATTCTCAGCTCGCAATAAAAGGCGCATTCACTGACTATCATGAAAACTGTCTCATACACTTTCCATGTTTATTACTGGCCAGTACTAGCTGCACTCCCCCACTTTTCCGGGGAAAAAGGGATCCTTGTCTGAAGTTTGTTTTATACAGTTTGTCCATTAGGACATGAGTGAGGAAGGCCGAGTCATGTCAATCGGATTAGAGGAGTAAACAAGCTCAAAAGTTTTGATACGAGTAGTACGTATTATTTTTAACCAGAACTATAGTTTTTAGTCGATTACCTACGTGGCAGTTTATATGTCTCTTAACAACAATGGGCAAATACAGCTCTATATTATGTCAAGCTTGATTAATTCTGCTTAACTCAATGTAATGAAAAATTACAAGTCAACTATAAAGACACATTAGTCTGTCTGTTCAGTAACTACTTTCCAATCCACTAAACAGTCTCCAAAGTTCCTATATCTATTAAATAACAAATAATAAGAAGCGGAACGAATGACACTTCCACAATGTATCCTTTCAACTAACTTGACAAGCGGACGGTGAAGTTCAGAAAACCACGGTCGGTGGGACCGTGAGTCGCGACACAATGGAACATAAGCAACCCTTCCAATATAACAGTAAATACGAAGGGTCCCGAGAGCCCCTCACCACATAGACCCATTACAACTAAGTGCCACTTGTCGAATTCAACGTAACCTGAAGTTAATTGAGAGAAAATTGAAACCAGATATTTGTTGAGTGCCGTCAAAGACGTCCCGTCTTAGAAAAATAATTGTGGGGTGGCGAGCTTTATACAGTGAGACAATAGATATCAATGCGTCAGTAATGTTGTCAGAAGTTGTTGGAACTGGGTTTGTTTGCTTCGAAAATGGTAAGACAAAGTTTTCAGTCCAACTTTACACTTTTGTTTTAAGAAAAAAATTAAATACAAACAAAAGATCTGCTATGTTTTGTTGTTCTTAATTTTATTCTCCAAAATGATCACCTTTTTTGGAAAATCTCAGAAGAATAAATTTTGGAAAATCATGTCATCACTACAATGCGTTTCTCATACATATTTTCTGCTTGACACCCTTTTATATCTCTTTATCTACTTTCCTATCGCAGTTATGCTGGAAGAGATTTCTTTAGAAATAAGTATCACCTTTGTACGTATTTTTCTGTTCTTTTCTTCTTGTCTGTGTGTACATAAATGGTTAAATAAATAAATAAATATAATCAAAACATCGAAGCCTGACAATATTTTATGTGACCGAGTAAATTATAAAGCTGAGGCTAGCTTAAAAAGCGTAAAGCGTAAGCGTAAAGCCGATATAGACGGCGTAGTGTGTCTGAACTACATATATTAGGTGAATGAATACCTGGCTTTAAAACCATACAAACTGTTTTACAATTTGATAGGGCTGTCATAGAAAACACACAGCAACCTATTTAAAATTCAGAACCTGTGTTGTTTTGTTTTTTGTTTTATTTTCGCACATTAAGGGCCGATTCGCACCGGGAAAGCAGCGGCCGGCAACGGCCGCACCGCCGCCGAGCACTTTCAGTGGGAAAAAAATTAAAACTTTATCTACATCATTAAAAGACCGGTATAGCTTGAAAAGCTCTAAAAGGTCGTGCAGCCGCCCGCGGTGCCGCGAGCAGCCTCGCGGCCATGCGCGTCTTGTCAGCGGTACTGGCCGCGTCGCGTCGCTGCCAGCCACTTCTGGCCGCTGCCGGCCGCCGCCGGCTTCTGCCGTTCCGGTGTGAATCGGCCCTAAACGCACAGATTAATTATTTATCTTAGTATGAAACTACAGACAGAATAATATTTATTCTCATGAGCATTGTGTACTTTCAGTCTTTGTAGTTATTAGGTCTTTACTCAGAAACTACTTCCACAGAAATAGCTGAGAGCCACTCAGTCTTGAAGAGAAAGTTTACACCTTATGATGATGGATTTCAGACTTGCATACCTACCCAGAGGAATATACTTCAGAAATATTATCTTAGTTCGGCTAATGTTGGTTTTTGGCTTCATGCGAATCATCTGAAGTAGGCATTGATTAATAAACGTGATCGAATAAATTAGTACTCTCCTCTTGCTTCAAAGTGTTCATTTCTTTGCAAGAAAAAATGTTTTACATGAGTGAAATTAATGAAACTTTCCTTTTGCTACAAATACGAAAAAACGAATAACATTTCCCCTAGGCATCCTCTCTATCTACATCCACATACATAAAAATAGAGAATATTCTAAGTTATTTTTATTTCTACACAGTCAAGAACAACTAATTCCTTAAAATTATACACACTATCCACGTTTCGTAAATCGTAATATAGTTTTGGACCATTTCCAGGGTGTTTAGTGTCTACATTAAATAGGCTGCCAGCTCTGTTGTCCCTTAAAACTGAACAGCGAACTTCTGTCGCATTTTAATACCTTAAGACTTATCCCGGATTTAGTCACCGAAGAGAGTTATAAATTACCGCTCAGCCTCAACAATTTATCTAAGTAAATGACATAATATTAAAGTTTGTTTGAAAATGTTTTGATATGCTAAAATTGTTATATGAAAACTTGTTAAAAAGTTGTGTCGAAGTACCAACTTAATAAGATCCAAAATACTTTGAGATAAATCGTTACCTATATGGACTTAAATCTCAAAGTTGTTTGACATTTTTATAAGATTTTAAGGTAATTTTGAAACTAACTCCACTAATATACACATCAATGCCATGAATATTTACTTTGTAAAGTTTATTTATTTTATAACTATTGTAAATGTGAACACTACCCAAATATCCTTTCTTTGGTTTTATTCGACGAATCATTGAGCTCCTTAAGTTCTGAGTTGAGCTGCACGATTACTGACAAATGCGTGCACTGACTGGACAGGTCCACTCAATCTTTGTGATTTAGTCCTCAAAAGACCACTTCAGACACCTACATGGTGTTCACATGATCTGACCAAGATTATGTCTGGACTTTAAAAGAGACTGTGACCTCTGAGTTTGTTTCGGCCTTTCTTATCAGAGTAGTCAGATAGGAAACGCCGATCTCGAGTTTTTAAAATATGATCGTCGTGTAAAAGTGTTTGTACAAACCTACTTACAGAAATATAATAATTTATCATCATTTAATGGTAGTTTTAGTCATGAACACAGTCGCATTGTCTATAGACACAAATGCACGTATGTAGGTATTTAATGTGTAGGTACCTATCTAAAACTGAACTCTGATCATACATATAATGAATTAAGATGCCTTGGACAGAAAAACCACTAGAATGGCTCCCTGAGGCGGGTTGGATCAGGTACTTACGTTTAGCGCTAAAATACATAAAAATAAATAAATATTTATTTCAATAACTTACAAATTGATTACATTTTTCTTTTAAGAATGTCCTTTTAAACAAAATAAATGCTTTACGAATTTAAAATTTCGCTCTGTTTCTGTCAATCGCTTGAAGATGACGGAGACAGAATGATCATTTAAATATGTTTAGCGCTAAACGTATTTAGTGATGTGTAGAGCAAGTAGGCCTAGGTGTACAAAATCTTACGTTAGAACCAGAGGGGCAACCATAACCTCATAAAGCTGTATTATTTCAGTATTACTTCAGCGTGAGAAAGAGTTGGAGCTCCTGGATCACCTTCCCATTGTGAAATAATATCATAATAATACTGCCTGCTATAAAAGGTGATGGTTGGCGCCAGATAAGTTATTCTAACAAATTAAGTAATAAGGGCAGAATCCAACTTTGCGCAACATGAACAAAATTTAATACAATAATAATTACATAGTTAGTCGTAATAGTTGTGTAATAATGTATCAACATTTTACAAAAAACAGTTTAAACTTAATAAATTTGGCAAGAAAAAAGACAAGGAAGTTTGGCAATAATTCCTTCTGCACATGTGGCTTCCCTGGTACATCAGAAACGGCATAACTATGGAAACTGCTCCCAAATTACGATGTTTATTATTATTATTTTTTAGACATACTTTTTGACATTATATTTTCATTATTTGACATTATATACAATGGAAAACATGTCAATTGGTTTAAATAGATTTTTATTATTTTAATATTATTTTACATGGATTCTTGTGTACGTTGTGAATGTGAGAACGTTGTAGGCTTAATAGACTAGATCTTTTTTAGACCTTTTTCTTTTCTTTTTTTTTTGTTAAGTACTTATCGACAGGCCTACACTGTCCTCCCACACCTATTAACACTGTAATTTGAGAACATTGTAAAAGCCAATTATTTTTAAAAGAGTAACCGTGGAGTTTCTTGCCGGCTCTTCTCCATAGGAAACGACCAATTGGAACCGTGCACCTAGCTTCTGACGTTTCATAAGTGCCCATGTAGGTTTATGTGAAATAAAATATTTTGTTTTTTTTTTTTGTAATAAACAATTCTAATGTCCTTACGGCTCGTGCAGACTGGGGCGATATCGCGCTAGTCTACACGAACCTTTACTCACATTTCCTGTATTCTACTACACAGATACGAAGATAAGAAAGTTTCAACATACTACCTCCGCACTATGACGTTGCAGACATCTCAATAAGAGGGAAACTCCAACACCAGCACCTACTCGCTAAGAGTATGTAATGTACTGCCGGCACTCCCATATAATTGAAGTTTAACGAGCTCGATAAACGGCAGTTAATTGACTTGATTGAGATTATTGTTCGTTGACGTCATTATAAACAATAGCCTTACCTATCCTTCTATGATGATATTAGTTATTTCTCTGCCTTTGTTTGCTAGAGCAGTGGTGGCCCAGTGGTAACGGCCCCGACTTACGACTTGTAGGTCGTGGGTTCGAACCCAAGCAGGTGATTTACTTTGTGTAAATCATTTCATCACCACTACTCTCAAAACGGTGAAGGAAAACACCGTGAGGAAACCGGCATGTCCTAGAACCAAAAATTCTAAGACATGTGACATCTACCAATCCACACTGGGCCCGCGTGGTGGATTACGGCCCACACCCTCTCACAGAGAGGAGGCCTGTGTCCCAGTAGTGGGAACATTATAGGCTGATTATGCTTTGTTCGCTTACTCTAGTTTACTAAGCGACTAAAATATTTGATGGGTCCCTTCAAATATTTATATTATTTCCTACAATAATAATTTAATTACTAATACTTACTAGGTCGAATCTAGGACAACAGTAATTGTGGAAACTAATAAAATAACAAAAACTGCTATCTTATTTATAATCATTTCATTAGAAACGTGTGGTGGGCTTAATATAATGAAATTAGTTCTAGAAAATCATAAAGGTACTAGACTAAATAAATTAAAACAGTTAACTCAAACGTACGCAATTACGAACAATGTTTTGTTTGAGCCATTCCCCACAGAAGGCAAACGTTTGATTTCGTATGTTAAAGAGCGTGTATTTCCGTGCTAATTGAGTTTCTGTCGTATAGTACGGCCCGGTGCGGCCCGGTGCGGCCTGCTGCGGCCCGGTGTGCGTCAATTCCGTATTCCCTAGCAGACAGTGCTGACCAATTACCACTGCTTTTCAATTCACTTTGCGAATTCCACAAATTCATTTTGAAATGCATCTGCTTTGGAACTTTTGCCTTCATTCTGCATAAAAATTAAAATTGAATTAGTTTAACAGTCTATTTTATGCGTTTGTTTTCTATTAAGCTTTTTAGTATTCGCGGACACGGCTAGACAGTAAGCGGTTTGTAAGTCGGTAAAGGCTCCTACATACTGGCGCGACTTGTCGCGCGACGACACAGAGGCACCGCTTGTAGCGCTACACGCGGTGTCTTTGTGTCGCGTCGCGTCGCGCGACAAGTCGCGCCAGTATGTAGGAGCCTTAAACCGAAACAATAAAGTGGGCCGCATTATCGAAGAAAGGATTTAAATGTAATTATCCTTTTAGCTAGTACATTTTAAAGTCAAACCTACCTCTTTATTTTATATTTAATTTAATGATTTGTGTTGCATAATGTAAATTATTTTGCATAAGTACTATTGTACAGAATCAAGTTTATATAACTAAACCGACAGTTGTGCTGCTGGGGAGTTTGTTGCGCCACTTCTTCTTCCCAGCTAAAACACTAGGAAATGGTGAAGGGCGGGCGTTTTTTTTTTTTGTAGCTTTGTCGTTCGAAAACTGCTGATTCTGAGCCTAGTTTGAATAAATGACTTTTGGTTTTTGGTTCATTTTATAAGAAACTTCTCAGGCTTTTGAACGATAGTTGATTTATTATAGGTATTACTCACACCACCGATTAAAATACGTCGTAAGTATAGCAGTCTATAGTTTGCAACAACACGATGCTATTTCAGTATCATCGTCACACCCGCCCATTTCAAGCACGTTATTAGGCTTACTACCCAAGCAGTCATTATTCACTGCTGCCCCTAAAACCCGTAATTCTGAATAGGTGTAATTGTGATTTGTGTTTGGGTCCTATGAGCTTGTAACACTATGAAATTACACGTGTGTTTGTTTATTAAAAGAAAGTCATATGTTAGTAAAGAGTAAACTAAGAAATAACTTATTCAATAAATTATAAAGTTATAACTCTTTAAACATCAAACACATGGACATATACTTTAATGATATACTGCTTTATGAAAAATAAATGGCAACGTTTAAAAGAACTTTGGCTTTTGTATCTCTTCTATATAGATTCCACCGTCCTTTATCAGTTCTAATTATGAATAAGTTATAAATGATTGAATTCGCGGTTCATTAATGTATAAAAGTCGAAAAGACATTGTTTATAACGAGTTATTATACATTAATTTATAAAGAAAAACATACTTTTGGTTTATTTCTTCGGCAAGGACCACTTGGTCGCTCTACAGTTTGAGGATATGGATACACTTACTGAGTACTAATTACACGCGGAACCACAGTTCGATTTCGGCACCCCACACCCTTGCCGTCTCCCTGTAAGAAGTAAAATTTTCCTCTTGACTAACACAAGACTATTTTTTTAAAAGCCAACACGTAAAAGTATTAACTTCGTTCTTAGAACCTGATAATTTCATCATAATCACATGGCCATTGAATGTACTCAACAAAACTATTAGTCCAATCATCGATGCGACTTGTAATTAGTAATAAATACCAGATTTCCTCCATTGCCTGATAATTAGTAAAGCATTTGAGTTCGATGCTATAGTATTCCGTCAGTCATTAGGGTGTGATCACGAGAAAACATTGTGTTCTGAAGACGCCAAGTGTTGAAACGTTTCTGATAGAACAATGAAGAGCTATTTAGCGATCGGTTTCATCGCAATATTAATTACAACATTTACAACAGCCGCTTCCGAGGGTAAATTTTCGTGACCTGTTATTGTTTTGTTCATGATTTTATGTTTATATATGAATGGATTCACATATTCATTTTCAAAATAATGTGCAAGTTGAAACACCTACTTATATATCCCCATCTGTGATTGGTTGATTTGCTTTAACTAAAAATCCTCTGCCTGAAGATTAGGACCTACCTATAACTTTGGTTCTATTTATTATTTAATTTAGTTTTTTAACATTTTGTTTCAGCTTGTGACAATTGCGTAAAAATAGATCAATGTGCATCATATGGGAAATTAAGTAAGCAAGAACAAGAAGCATGGCAAATTGCCCACTCTTGTGCATCACCCAGTGCCAAGGAATACAGCGAAACCTTCGGATTCTCCAACATCGCCAAAGGAGACTTTGTAAATACGCCTCTCACTTCTCATAACCCTCTTCCTCATTTATTACGAACTTTATGCAAACATGAGCAATTTATCCCGATATTACCGTTAATAACCAAATATGTCATAAAAATACTTGGAGCGTAAATGCAACACGATAAAATGGTTTCATAAATAACCGTGTAATTATGAATCCATCGAGCTGTGTAACGTATTTAGACGAAAACTTCGCAATTAAAAGTTGGATGACAGCTACCAAACTATCGGAAAATAATTAACACCTTTCCAGTAAAAATATATATTTTATTATATCAGATTAATTTATTTTTTATAATTGCTCTGTGCTCATTAAACTTAATCTTTCAGGTATGTTGTTACAACCAGGCCCAAGTACCTACTGTTGATAGCAGACATTTAGATTACAATAATTTCGGTAATCAAAATAGTTATGGTGACCCAAACACTGACTACAATAATTACCCAAATTCGCAAAATCCAAACGGCAATGATTTTGGAAATAACAGGCCTAACAATAATGGCTGGGGATCTGATAACGGAAATAATATCAGATACCCTAATCAAGGGGGTGATTACGGGTATAATCAGGTGGAAAATACTCCGTATGTGACATCGAGTCCGTTTATCCCCGCACACGGGCAGGGTGGTCGTGGTGGTGGTATTATTGGTAACCAAGAACAGTGCCCCGTAACAAGCTTCCCGCCGCAGCCTGTAACAGGATGTTGCGGACGCGAGGCGTCTGACACCGACAGGATTATCGGTAAGTTACCAAACATTATTCACACCTTCGCTTTTAACGTGAAAGGTAAAACAAAGCAGCCATCTTTTATTTGTAAAACGTTAGACTGATCAAATGCAGGATGCGCTGGAATTTTAATTAAATAAACGTTACACGGTTTAAATTCAACATATTTTGTTTGCACTTTTTTGTCTGTACTTGCCACTTCCTTGTCGTCAAGTTTTCCCTTCACTGTTGCATGTTTCTTTCCACACTATTTTCTATGTTCTTCTTTGCACAATTTTTATTTTCTTTGCACAGATAAGCCCAAACCAACAGGTTACTATGACAATGGCCCCAGAACTAGGCCAGGGAATTCTTTCGGCAATTCAGCTTGGCCTTATAACAGACCTCATTCGAGGTATGAACGGTCAGTGGAGGGAACTCCGTCTGTGGAAGTCACTATCGGTGATCGTATAGCAGGTATCGTACAAAATACATAGTTAAGGCGCTGACTAAAGAAAATATCACATCTGTATAGTTTGTGGTAGCGGAAAAAATATATGTTAATTTTGAACATATTTCCCAGAACTTGGTTGTTACTTAAATCTCGATACAAACTAACGTTAAACTAACCTCAAAATATCTGCATTAAATATCAACATACGTTACGTATTTAATTAATAACAAGAACGTCTTATTTAAATGCAGAACTTGGTTGATTTTTATTTTCGATTACTCAACTCAATTTTGAGTAAATACATGTGTGTGTATGTAGATAATTGCTTCATATTTTGCAATAAATTACAAGCGTTGTGTCATCGTGCTTCTCTTTCTATTCTATGCAATCTGACAGTGACCGCGATTTAGGTGTTGTCAGTGTTTTAACTAAAGCATCTGACTCTTAGGTACTATTGTTACTCTTACCAAGTGTTTTTGAATCCGTCACCAACGGAGCCGAAATGCAGACACTCATGTCACAAGTCAATTAGTTATTTTTATTTGTTGGAGCAGTGGTGGCCCAGTGGTAATGGCCGTGACTTACGAGTTGTAGATCGTAGGTTCGAACCCAGATAGGCGCTTTACTTTGTGTAAATTATTTCATCACCACTGCTCTCAAAACGGTGAAGGAAAACATCGTGAGGAAACCGGCATGTCTTAGAACCAAAAATTCGAAGACATGTGACATCTACCAACCCGCACTGGGCCCGCGTGGTGGATTACGGCCCACACCCTCTCACAGAGAGTAGGCCTGTGTCCCAGCAGTGGGAACATTATAGGCTGATTAAGATGATTCTTTGTTTACGAATGTTTTTTTTTTTTTTTGGAACGATGTTCTTTGACGCGGTTTGCGGTAGGAGTTGACTGGTAGAAATCGTCATGTAAAGCGTTAAGGCTCCCGCAAACATGCGCGACGCGACTCTAGTAAATGATAAATTATTTTATTTCTGTAAGTAGGTTTGTACAAACACTTTTACACGTCAATCATACTGTGTGGATCGCCCGGAGGACACGGTGGAGCATACGGTGGAGGTCTGCCCAGCTTGGGCAGAGCACCCGTGTCCTCGTGGAGGCGATCGGTGGCAGAGATCTCTCGCGTTCGGCCCTGGTTCAGGCCATGGTACGGAGCGGGAGGGCATGGGCAGCCGTCATCACCTTCTGCGAAGCAGTTTTGCTCGCGAAGGAGGAGGCGGGACGGTTGAGGGAAAGGCATGTTTCGCACCCTCTCGCCCCTAGCCGCCGCAGGAGACGCCCTGGGCGTCGGGAATCCCGGGCGGATTTCCGGCCACCGTAGGCGCGGGCTTGCGGACGATGTGCAATGGGTAGCTCACCGTCCGGTAAGGATCGAGGTCGATGGCGCCTTGTATTCCATGCGCGCCTCAAAGTCATGTCATCAGCACAAAAGAAGGGGTCCACTAGAGCCGATGCCCGCCGGGGTCGCGGGAAGGTACTAATGGGTCACCGAGGCCCCTGGCAACACAGGCAACAAGAAGGAATACGGGTGGGTTTTAGTCAGTAAGAGTCTGACACACCCTCCCGCTCCGCCCAGAGCGGGAGAAGTTACTTGATGATTTCCCATCCAAAAAAAAAAGACACTTCAATCATATTTTTTTTAAACTAGATGAGATCGGCGTTTCCTATCTGACTACTCTGAGAAGAATGGCCGAAACAAACTCTGAGATCACAGTTTATTTTAAAGTCCAGACATAATATTGGTCAGGTCGTGTGAAGATCATGTAGATTGGTGTCTGAAATGGTCTTTTGATGAAAGAACCAGACAGATTGAGTGGTCCCGTCCAGTCAGTGCACGCATATGTGCCGTGTGCAGTAGTTGTGCAGCTCAACTCAGAACTTAAGGAGCTCAATGATTAAACAAACAATACCAAAGAAAGGACATTTGGCTAGGCCGCAAAAAATACTCAAACTGCCAGACCATGTTAAAAACTAACTGAGAATAAAACAAAATTAAACAATGACCCATATAGTCTTCACATTTACAATAATTAAAGAGTAAATATTCATCACAGAGTAAATATTCATGTCATTGCATAAATAAAATTCATCAATGTCAAAGTGTATATAACACTCCGGACATAATTGTGATCAGATCATTTTAGTACCATGTAGGTTGGTGTCTGAAATAGACTTTTGAGGAAAGAACAGATTTGAGTGGACCTGTCCAGTCAGTGCACGCATTTGTCAGTTATCATGCAGTTGAACTTAAGGAGCTCAATGATTTGACGAACAATACCAAAGAAAAGACATTTGGATAGGCCGCATAAAGTACTCAAAACAAATATTCCTAATAATTAAAATAATAAGTACAACAATTTTTATGAAAACTTCATGGAAATTGTTTTACTAGAGTCGCATCGCGCTGTCAAGTCGCACCGTCGCGTCGCACTGAGACGCTTCGCGCCTATCTGCGGAAGCCTTTATGCATGATAAAAGTCCGTTTCAAGGTCTCAAGTTTCAAGTGTCAAAAGTTTTATATCTTAAGTAAAAAGCAACTTCGTTCCAGACGGGGGTCCCCCGAACGCACCCTTTTTTATTAGGAAATCCCAACATTCTAGCTGCTGCAGTCACAATTACAAAACATGAAGTATCGATATAATCTAGAGAGTTTGCATATACTTTTTACAATTACAAGCAATCATCCATCGAAAGTATACAAAATCAAATTAAATTAGCAAGCGAAACTCCGCAGACGCGATGGGTACCTATCGAATATCGATATCTAAACACTAACTTGGTTATGTTAAAAAAAAACACGATACATATACTGCGATTTCACACACACACACACACACACACACAAACAAACGCAAACGACATTTCTTTCATTGATCTTAGATAGGGTTATTAAGAGAGTTATTCTGAAAAACAATAAAATCTAAAATAAATAGAATTATTGATTATTGACTTGGGTATCGTATATTGTTATATGAATGATTATTTACGAGTTTCATAACAACCTCGTGAAATGTTTTGCAGGTTCAAAACTGCATCTTGTATACGTAGATAATTTTCTAGTGTAGTTACTGGAAGTATGAGTTGAGAATTTTTTTTTTTGTTTTATATTACGATATCGATAACCATTAAATCTGCTTTTCTCTACAAAAACTGATTTTCTAACCTGATATTATCATTATTCTTTGTTTTCGTTTTAACATGTTACCCATCACGTTTGCGGAGTTTTGCTAACTAAGTACACTTGACCCTGTATAATATAACTTCCTGGATAAGTAACATAACATACTCCATGGCTGTTACCACAGCAATTAACAGTATCGTGTAATAGACGTTTTAATTAACTAGCTATTATTTTCTGTAACATTTGGAACTCTCGCAAATTGTGGTGTGGAGTTTCCAATGCTATTAACTAAATATCATACAGTTCCTGTTACTATTAATTAGTGAAGTATTTCGTAATGACGAGTTTTAATGGGTATCTTGTATTTAATGTGTTTGACAATTAAGTTCTGGTAAAAAAAAGTATGTATAATCCAATTAGACATACGTATTAGTTTGGGTTATTTTATTAGTCATGACAGAAAGTTATGAATACCAGACTTCTAATTTGTTACTTTCCGAAAGACTCCTTTTAAAAAGGTTTTCAAAGCTGCCGATTACTTCAGGACCACTTACCGGTTCCTAACCGCTTACCGGTATTCTGTATGCAAGATCTTGTCGCATCTGAAGGCCAAAATGGAAACCACCATTTAAAATCGTTCAGTCCAACTCTGAATAGATGAGCCTCTTCATGTTTCTTTATCAGCCTAAACGAATTCCGGTTTGGTTAACTCCTAAACTAAACACGTTCTTTTGAAACTACGTAAATACTGCCTGAAGTTTCAGGCTCCCAGTAAGGAACATTAAAAAATCTCCATAACAATATCTATCTTCCATTATATCAGGTGGCCGAGAAACAGAATTGCAGCAATTCCCCTGGACGGTACTCCTGCAGATTACCTTCGATTACGGAGACAAGAGGCAAGCCTTCAACTGTGGAGGAACCCTCGTCAGCTCCCGATATGTTCTCACTGCTGGACACTGTGTCTTCGATCAAGGAGGCAAGATTATAGAGTAAGTATTTATTCCATTTCATTATTGGCTAATCTTAGGGGTTTTTATAGAGGTGTACATCGGATTCTTTATAGGCCATTCTATAAACGACAATTTTATCACTAATCCACACGTAGTGTTTGCTGAGAGTTTCATAACTTGCTATAACTGTGCCAGCAAGGAAGTCCAAGTTCAACAGTGAACGTTTATGTACCTATTCTTACTTCTTTTGGAAATATATCTTGTAAAATCGAAAACGATAATAAGCATAAAAATTGAGCTGATTATCCTGGCATTTTAGTTGCATTATTTTTCATATGATCATAGCTTGGGTAACTACTTCCTAGACCATTACAACGTCAACCAATTCCAACACGTTTTTTCACATAACCTTAGCAATACAATGACAATTTTATTCCACAGCATCGACATCTACCTAGCTGAATATGACAAGCGTACTTTCCCAAAAGACTGCAAAAATGTATTAGGACAAGGACAGAAATGTGTAGAAAACATTGTCATGAAAGCCGACGGTGTGGTGCTGCATCCGCAGTACGACGACAACCAGCTCACCAATGACATTGCACTAATAAGAATACAAGGCCATGCACCTTACACGGGTAAGTCACCTTTGATTCTAAAGCTAGTCTACAATAACGAAAACGAAATTACGATCACCAAACATAAACGCACAAACATTCGCCAGACAGTTTGGAACGTTTATAATTTTAAATCAGCATCGCAAGAGATGATACTCGTAAACGGTGACTTTAGTGAGCTTATAAATGAGAGTGAATTAATAATACGATCCCTAGTAAGCGAACGAACATTAGACAAGGTGCCAGTTAGCCCGTCATCTTTCCGAAAAGCTTCTTCATTTCTTGGAACATGAGTGTCGCTGAACACATCCTTTGTCAGTTAACGAAACATTTATAGTTCGCTCGTGTGAAGCCCCTGCTTTATAATATTGTACTAAGTTGTATACATATTGAACGGTCGTGGATAGAATAGACGCCGATATAAAATTTACTAGTAAAAGTGGCCTGACCTGGCGACCAAGTACGCAAAAGCTTTGCGAAGTACGTACTTCAATTTAAAAAAAAACCAAACAAGTCTCAACAGTTTACATTATAAGAGAGTTAATCAAAAACTGTCTGCTAAACTTTGATAAGAACATAATATGATAATATGGCTTCCAAAAGTTTCAAAGTAGAATGTAAATTATAGGTTAGTTGTTTTATGTTTATGAGAAAAAAGTTGTAGAGCACACATTTTAACATTCCTTTTATCTTACTCAAAGTCTCTCCACTTCATAAACTATTCTAGTCTAGGTCGAGTTGAACAATTGTTAATAATTGAAACAACTTACTACAGCAATTTGGTATATAAACCAATTGAATAACAAACTTTGTTATTGTTGAGATTCTAGACTTGTTTTGTAAACAGGCAAATGGAAAGTTTTAGAAAGTGTTGGTTTACGAACAACAATTCTACCAAATTATATATCAATAGGTACCTATTTTATGTTATCAGAGTTAACACAACAGTTTAGAAAATGCTTGGTAGCCGTTAATATACATATAATATATTCTCACGCCGTAAAAGCGAACGGCAGGCTTGTATGGGAACTTCGTACCGCTAATAAAATTTCGTGTTTTGGGATATTTTTTGTTTTAATTGGTAGATAATATGATAGACAAACCCTTTTTAAATTCTTGGATTTTTAGAACTTGGGACGTAAAATTTATAACTAGTTTTATTTTTTAAGGTTATGTACCAGTGCACCAATGTAGATTGTTACATAAAGGCACATAAACATTGTTTCGGTAATAAAGTATATGTTCTAGATTGGTTGTCGCTATTTTTGTAGTGTTTTACTTACTATCAAGTAGATAAATTGAGATGAGGATCGTACCTACTCAGCGGAGTGCATTAGGAGATACCTATGTACAGCAGCTGACTGCAACAATTTGATAATGATGAAGTTCTGATGGGGTTTTGAGTGTAGGTAAATAAAACAATACCGTTAATAGTTTTTTTTAAGTAGATACATTTATTTTATTTATAATTAATTAATTCCTAATATTACTTCATCTAAGAAGGGGGCAAGTCGGGTAATACCCTCGTGGCGAGCATAGCTTAAATACCAACATAACGGCGTTTGGTTTACGACTAAATTAAGTGAAATTATACAAAATCTTTTTTTTATATTATTCATTAATCCGAACTTCTTAAAATAGTACACTTACATGAAAATAAATGGCTTAGTTGCCTTAATATGTGGTACAAATTCTATAACAAAACAAAAAAAAAAGTATGCGGTAGGAAATCTGCCGTTCACCTTTAAAAAACTAACAATACTAACCTTTTTATTGAAGCACTATATATTGTTACTAACACTAAAATACTAACAAAACTATGGACTGAAGTCTGAAATAAATTTATTTATTATTATTATTAATGGGTATATATAAACATAACATCACGCAAGTTGTCCCCGAAGGATGAGGTAGACATTTCACCAGTCATAGGGGTCGAGGCGTTTGCCATCAACTGGGCATGAATCTGACATAGGTTTATTTTTTATCAAAACTCAGTAAATAAACGCTATAGACTCGACCCATCTATCTCTTCTCTTCTACTAATGATCATCTTCATTGGTTTCCGTTTCCAGATTACATTCGCCCCATCTGCCTGCCAACCATTAACATCGACAACCCGGACTTTTTCAACCTTCGCCTGGCCGTCGCCGGTTGGGGTCGAAACGGCCGCCACCGATCCGACGTCAAACAATCAACAATCGTCAACCTAGTACCTCAGGCAAAATGCAAGAAATTCTACCCGAACCTGTCGCGGCGACAATTGTGTGCGGCGGGCTATACCGGCGAAGACACATGCAAAGGAGACTCTGGCGGTCCACTTATGACGGTGTACGGCGGGAAGTACGAAGTAGTGGGTGTCGTCAGTGGGAAGAGGGCCGACTCGCCCTGCGGGACCTCCGTACCATCGCTCTACACTAGCGTATACCACTACAGCGACTGGATACGGAGCAACATGAAGAATTAATTCTTTTCATCACGTTGTTTAAGTCGGAATGTAGTGTCATTGTGATTGTGTTATAATTCTGTGCAAGTACACGAGTTATTTTTTTCAAGTGCTATCAAAATAAATGAATTCAAAAGAAAATACCATTCAATTCATTTTTATACAATAGATTTTTCAAAAAGGCTCCACGAATCCCTCTTGCTAGAACCTTTGGTAGATGTGTTAAATGTAGCATAATATTGCGGAATGATTGCCGGTTACGGAAGGTCTCAGTTTCCCAAGAGCTAGGTTTTGCATGCTATCGAGCACAAATAAACTTTTATGAACTGAAAAATATAACGGTAAAATTCGAGGTGGCAATATTTTGTAGCTGTTTTGCTGTGGCGTTGGCAGGCTCGCTTTGTGGCGCATAAATTGCCAGTTTATTCAGCGATTGCAAAATTGGGCATTGAAGTGAAAGATTAATTTTATTGAAAACCTAATAGGGATATTAATAATACAATTTGGAGTACAGATGTAATAGATTGGAATAATTGTACAATCATTAATTGTTTGGCAAAATATTGTGATGTTTCAATGGGAGACGAAAAAGAATCTGCCATTTATAATCATGGTATATTTGCCTTTTAATCCTTCTATAATGCTCTAAAAAAAACATGAAAGGAACTAGAATCATAGTTCAGTTTATAGTTCCCCTTTCCTAAAGGAAAACGTTAGCTATATTGAATAAACTGCTTGCGGTACCTTTCCTCTTTCTAACATAAATCCTTGTACACAGACTTGCTTTAGTAAAGCCGCACTATAACAGATTCCGTCACATGTTCCCCGTTAATGAGTGGGGGAGTTGCATAAAAAAATAATAATGAATTACGAGATTTTCCGTCACACAACTTAACTGGTATAGTTGATTGGTACTTATGGCCATATGGCATCACGAGAAGGATTCAAAAAAAAGCAGTGATTGGGTGAAGATCGTCTTTTGAAGGCTTGTTTAGATATTCAAGTCTCATTTTGTTTTTGGTTTGAACAAATAATCTGATAATACGGCTGCTGTTTTATTAAATTCATTTTAGCCGGAGAAGTATGGGAACAATAGACACTTAGGCGCATTCCTGCTCACGTGAAAAGCACTTAGTGTTTCTAGCTTGCTGCCAAATGTATGTTTTTATCACCTTCTTTCCAAAATTACCTAATTCCATTAAAACTGAATGTTGCGTAAATTGCTCCTTAATGTTTCTGGAGTGTACCATGAAAATACTTACAGCTTAATTATTATCCAAGTGTGTGTTTAGGCGGAGTGGCGGCAAGCCGTGCCTTTGAAATGATGAATGATGATAGATTGTGGGAACTTCCCGAGGCGTGGTAGCGACAAAAAGCAATATACGCTCACCATTTTGTTGCTAGGCTTCATCTAATCGTTATACTATTCGCGTTATATTGCTCATGAGGTCACAAAATGAGGTCATTCTTATTCTCATTGCCAAACCACATCAGTGTCAACATTTGAATGCTCAGGCTTTCTAAATAACATTATCCCTGAATTAATAACACGGTTAATTGATACATACTGTTCCTCCGGCGTATTGACAATAATTGACATACCACTCACACACCGCTTCTCGCTCGTCTGCGTGGCTCTTAAAGCCACGCTCCACGTTCCCTATGCTATTAAACGTTGTGGAACACAATCCGGGAGAAGAACACTCAAATGAGCAAACACTATTATCAGGACTGTGCCGAGGGCGTACAGATTTCCCCGGAGTGCCCTTCTCCTTAAAAGTGCCGGTCGGATGACCGCTATTCACCGCACAGCGTCGGACCTACTTCTTTTTACTTTAAAAAGTGTGATGAATGAAATTTTAAAAGTGAGCGTTCGATTTTGGCCAGATCCTCAACGTGAAAAGAGATTTTGGCTAACGAGAAAACTTTGCATAAATACCAGTTGTAGTTTGAGAACTGGAGGGAGTAACTATTGAACTACTTTTTACTAAAGAAATGCTGAAGCACTTTTGTGGCCTAAAAACACAATGCCGATGTTGAATCATAGCGACGAGTTTTGTAGGCCAAAACATTTACCTACCCAAATCGGATGACTTTTGACAACCTAAAACTGTCTCACAAAAAGGGAACACACAATTTATCAGCGATTCGTCTCTGATCCCTGAATCTCATTATCGTGGTTTCTCCACAATCTATGTCGGTCCTCCCGTCGCACAGTGGAACGAATGTATGGGAGCGGTTGGACGTAGACATGTCCGAAAAAAAAGAGTAAAATTATGCCAAACTAATGATGCCATCTTATTCGATTACTTAATGCCTTCATAACTTGTGGTGATGAATTTCTTCATAACTCCCATATTTCGGGAGTAATTTGAGAAAATGTGAAATTTTACTATGAAAATGAGTGTATCGAGCTCTCTCCCTCCTGATTCCGGGCTTGTTTCAAGTAGCGGTCTCTAATATCATAATGCTAATACTAAGAGCTATATTTAATACTAAGACACATAGTGCGCCAAATGTGCACTTTCTGGGATAAAGAGTGATGTTTATTTTATAACACAATTTTTTTATTTTTTGTTTATTTTGTTGATTAAAACCGTTTTTCTAAAGGTTTACCTTATTACAATAACATTTCTGAGCAGCCAATTAGAGAAGATATAAGCTAATTAGGATATATAATTAGGGACTTAAGGTTTACATATAAAACTGATGCACTAATGATTACTGATAAGAACATTGCTATTATTTAATTACTAAATGGCTCTTAATACACTAATTTAGCATGCATCATTTACTAATTATCACAATAACTAATTACCTTGCAATATTTAACAAAGGATACCTGGGATACCTGGATTTTATATAAATAGGTCACTATTAGTAACTTTAAAATCAGTGTTGATTTACACCTCGTTGTATCCAAGCTAATCTCGCAATGTATTTTCCAAATTTTAATACAAATCTTGATATTCACGTTGCTTTATGCGCACGCGCACATAAAGATTTACGCGACTTTAACTATTTGTTCAGTGTTTTAAAAGATAACAGTTGTGTTCAGTTATGTGAAAGTGCTGAAACAAGTTTAAAAGACTGGTGTCGTCGATTTTGCTACCGCATTTATGCAAAATGGACACAGTCTGGAAGAAGCACAGATAAGTTTCGGAAGAAACATGAGATTTGGCTACAGGCTGCAATTCAATGGCCGGAATTACAGAATGAAAATATGGAACCTTCTACAGAAAATATAAGTGACGTCATCGAGCCCATAATTTCTCCTGCTAAATCTGATGCTTCAACTTGTACACATCCTAGTCCTCGTAAATCTTTTGAGGACCTTAGTAACCGGCAAAAAAGAAGACGCACTGAAGATAGTCTTTCATGCAGCAGTAGCAGCGCTGAAATTATGTTTTCGGCCGAAAGGGCGCTTCAAAAGGCAGGACAAAGCGATACAGCTTATGTTATGAAATACTTGACGGAGAATCCAGAAGAGGCCTCAAAAATCAAAGCCTTCATTGAAGGTAAATCAATTCAGGTACGGGAAATATCCCCTTTGAAGGCATTGGCTCTTTATGTATCGATGAACTTATCGAAATGGCGCTATAACACTCTTCGGGATTTCAACACTCAAGAAGGAGCTCTTCAATACCCGAGTTACTACATGTTGGTTAAAGAAAAAATTAAGTGCTATCCGGCCAAAGAAGATCTCACAGTTACAGAGAGCTCTGCAAAAATCAAATTACAAGCCTTGATGGATTTAACCTCAAGAAGACTTATTAGGTCGTTAGAAACCCCTGTTGATCCCAATCAACAGCTCGTATTGACCAGCAAATGGGGTTTTGACGGATCATCTAGCCAAAGCATTTATCATCAAAGGACGAGTGAAGATGAGCAAATCGATCTTGCTAGTAATTTTATGATTAGTCTTGTACCACTGCGGCTCGTCTCAAAAGGTGTAACAATTTGGGAAAACGAGCGACCATCTTCCACTTCATTTTGCCGGCCAATATTGTTTAAGTTTATAAAGGAAACCAAAGAAAATGTGCAGAGAGAGATGGCTGAAATCGAAGCAGAGATTGAAGCCTTAACTCCATCCACCATCACTGATGGAATTAGTGTCAAACACCAACTGCTGTTGACAATGATTGATGGTAAAATTCATTCCATTATATCCAATACAGCAGCTTCAGTGTGTGACATATGCAAGGCTTGTCCTAAAGAAATGAATAATTTAGAGTTAATCAAAGATAAACACGCAAACGAGGACATGTATAAATATAGCTTAAGCACCCTTCACGCTTGGATTCGCTCAATGGAATGCTTATTACACATTTCCTACAAATTAGACATAAAATCATGGCAAGTAAGGGGTGATATAGCAAAAAGGCAAGTTGATGACAGGAAGAAAAGAGTTCAAGAGGCTGTAAGAAGAGAAACGGGCTTACTTCTCGATGTTGTGAAACAAGGCAGTGGATCCACCAACAATGGCAACTCGGCAAGGAGATTTTTTGAAAACTACACTAAATCTGCTGAACTGACCGGAATAGATGCTATGCTTTTAAGAAAAATCTGTGTGATCTTGCAGTGTATTTCATCAGGAGAGAAGATCAACGTAACTAAATTCCGAGAGTTCTGCTTTGATACTGCTAAGCTTTACGTGGAGTTATACCCATGGTATTATATGCCTTCTTCACTTCATAAAATTTTAATGCATGGGCCAGACATAGTTCAGAACATGTCAATTGTGCCCATTGGTTTTCTATCCGAAGAGGCATCTGAGGCTAGAAATAAAGATTTTAGAAAATATAGAGAGGGGCATTCTCGAAAGCATAGCAGTATCTCATGCAATGAAGATATTATGCACAATCTTTTACTGTCTTCTGATCCACTTGTTACAAGTATCCGTCCAAAAGGAAATAAGTTTGTAAAAAAATCTTCTTTTAAGGAATTTTATGAGCTTACGGATTCTGAGAAAAGTGATATCGAATTTGTTAACATAAATGATTTAGCGGACATCGATTCTGAATTTGAATTAATTGATGATGATGATGATGACGAAGATAATTAAATGATGTTATTGTTTTAAAATGTGTAACTTAGTAAATTAGAGCTTACATCTTAATTATTTATTGTACTTTTAATGAAACTAGGTAATTTATTATCAACTTACTTAAAAGTCATACTCTCATCAGTTCTTGTGAATATTTTTGTTAATATATATTTCTGTATATATATAATATATTTATAGACCTCTTAATAAGTCTGTCTGCGGTTTAAAGTAAATACAAATGGGGAAAAAACGTTTTTTTTTTTTAATTTTCATTTCCTTTTATCCCAGAAAGTGCACATTTGGCGCACTATGTGTCTTAGTATTAAATATAGCTCTTAGTAATAGCATTACGATATTAGAGACCGCTACTTGAAACAAGCCCGGAATCAGGAGGGAGAGAGCTCGATACACTCATTTTCATAGTAAAATTTCACATTTTCTCAAATTACTCCCGAAATATGGGAGTTATGAAGAAATTCATCACCACAATTTATGAAGGCATTAAGTAATCGAATAAGATGGCATCATTAGTTTGGCATAATTTTACTCTTATTTTTCGGACATGTCTACGTCCAACCGCTCCCATACATTCGTTCCACTGTGCGTCGGGGCGCAAATTTATGTAAAATCAATGCAACAAATAAAGAACGGTGCGACGTAAATATCCGCGCCACGTCACAATTAGTGCGTGTCCCGCTGGGCCGGACACATTTTGTTATTTACCAATCTATTCACGGGCCCGATACGCCGACCAAAAACGATTCATACAATTTTATACCCCTATTTTTTTATATCCTCTATAATTCTGGGAACGAGGTGTGTCGCAAACTACATAAAAGGTTTTTAACAAAAACATTCAGTGGGCGATTATTCTTAATTGGAACAGTTTTTGAGATATTTTTATCAAAGAGTTGCATCGTGTATAGTGCGATTAATGAGAAACAATGACGTAACATTTAAAGTTAGGATTAAGGTTTACACATGCTGCTAAAAAGATTTAGTATTATTTGTGGTGTATTTGGCGAAACACTTTCAGGCCGACAGATCCGATCCCGAATTAAGTCAAGCAGAAATACAAGATTGTTTCCGTTCAATAGGTCTAATCTCTCAGATGGGTATTCGTGCTGAAACGATCCTCTTTTATTGGCGTCTCTTTGTCGAAGTATTCGACATTTTCATCGGTTACTATACGAATTTTAGTAAAGGGCGAAACATCTCGGTGCCTCCTAAATTTGATTTAAAACTAAAGGTTTCGAATTTCGAAGCCGTATTTTAGTGTTCTTAAGTGCTTATAGCTTCGTTGATATACTAGGTTCACTTAACTTAATTATTGAAGACGTATTGCTAATATTAGTTACTGAATAGAATCACAAGATGTTCTTTTAAATACTAACAAATTGCGACTGTTTTTCGATCAGAGGATTAATAGCTAAGAAATTTGCAGCGTTTTCCTAAAGATGAACTTGCAGAAATTGCACTTAATACTTTGAGACTAGGTACCGCTCTTGCACTATCGCGACCTACAAATCCGATACATTTATAAGCGTGCAAGTTTTCAACTGGTACCGATTTGATGTTTATTGGAACTACTTGGACTAGAAACTTAATATAAACAGCAGATTATCGTTTTGGGGACAACACAGGGAGTCCTATACAATATGTAAAACTACATACTCGTAAACACAACCTACTTTCAGCCATACATACTAACGTGGTACTTATCTCTAGTAAGTGAGTATTTTGGATGCACGGAGACAGATCATGAATTAAAGAAATTCATAAGTGGCGGAACCCGTGATAATAAAATAAACACATTATCAACTCTATTAACAATATCGGGCTGTAACAGGCGGAAAAAACATGATATTCATTGTAAATATGCAACGAAAGCCGAAACCCGTTTCATATGCAACGATTCAGTCGAGGATCGTGTTCATGGACGTCAGTTCCTTCCTAGCTTTGTTCTTGTCTGGACTACTATCGTTTACACCGAACACTTTAACTGAAGTAAAAGCGAAAAACACCTTTAATTTTTCTACTGAGTTCGCCGTCAAAAACGATGTCGATAATGCGTGTGGTAGCAATAACAGGATGTGACAGTGGCCTCGGATGGGCCATAGCAGCCAGGTCAGCTCGTGAAGGTCTTGTGACAGTGGCTGGCATGTACAATGGAGTGGATACTAAGGCTGCAGAAGGACTAAGTAAGCTGTGCGCACACCCCTACTCCCTAGATGTGACGAATCCGGAAAGTATCGCCGGCTTCCGAGACTACGTCAAATATTTGCTGAATGAAAACCCTAATTACAGTAAGTGATCGTTATTTGTTTTAACATTATTTAAATAATACAGGTACTAGTTAAAAAGGGATTTAAGGAGATAAAATTCGTTAATTAAAACCACCTCTACAGAGAGACGTTTTGCTGAAATTAATATTCTGTGCGCGTAGCAAAAGTCCACCGGAGTGGGACTAGAATAAAATTTAAATATTAGACTACCCAAAACTATTTTGTTGCGAGTGTCATTCATTGCTTTAATTAAAATGTACGTAAAGTTTAGTTATGACTTTGAAATTTGAGAAACGATTTAATAACGTACCTACAAGTTCTTAAACTAATTTGCTATAGGTGACTGAAATGTTAAAATATGATAATTTCAGAGCTCCATGCGATCGTAAATAATGCTGGGGTGATGGCAATAGGCGACTATGAGTGGCAGACACCAGCTATGATTGAAAGCGCTATAACCGTCAACCTGCTTGGCACCATGAGGGTTACCACTGCATTCCTGCCTGAACTTAGGAAGAGCGCTTTGAAGGTAAGTTAAACTGTCTTAAAAAAAGTTGAACGCTTTTACACGTATCGTCACCAACTGAATAAGAAAAGCTCATGTGGTGTAAACTACTGGCCGCATAGCCTTTGTAATTACTGCATACTGCATAGTAATTACCGAGGTAGTAACGGGGCTGACGGCACAGGGTCTGCCATAGGTAAGGACCCTTTTTTTAGGGTTCCGTAGTAAACAAGGAACCCTTTTATAGTTTCGCCATGGCCGTCAGTCTGTCTTTCTATCCCCGCTGTAGCTCAGAGACGCATAGTACTAGAAAGCTGTAATTTGGCATAGGTATACATACTAATCACGCCGACAAAGTACTAAAATAAAATCTTGAAAAACATTTTTTTTTAGTGTACCTCCCTTGCGCGTAATGTGGGGATGATGTTTTTTTTCTCGTCTACCTCATGGTGTGGTATATCGTTGAATAGGCCGTTCAAAAATATTGCGAGTCTGTAAACACTACTTTTGGATCAAGGATCCGCTTGCGTAATATTAAGTGTTAATTTTTGTTAGAGTCAAGTGTCGTCGTCCCCTGCCAGCTAAATTGTTGTTTAAGGAGATGTGAAAAAATTAATGGCAGTAGTACATGTAAACAAATAATTGAAAAACTATCACAGCTAAGTGGGCTTTACAAGTTAAAGAGTAATAGTCGACCAACTTAAATTCGCAGTTGGAGAATTGACCGTGGCATAAATATCGATGTATGGAAGAACATGTTTTTCAACTATAATGTTAAGTTTGTTTTTGGGATAAATTCAACTTCCGAACTACGGAACCCTTCATTGTGCGTGGTCCGACACGCACTTGGCCAGTTTTTTTTTTTGTTTTAGGTGTAAAACCTTCAAAAGGCGCCCGGACTTTGGGAAGATGTTCCCACACGGAGCTATTGGCGGAGGCTATTTTAACACAAAAACTGAAAAATTAATACGAAATAAACATGAGGTTTGGTTTAAATTACCCTCGATATTATTTCAGGAAAAATATATAAAATAGCCTTGTGTTTTTTGTAGGGCTTGAGCAATTTATTTGACAAAACATGTCTGATATAGTATACGACACAAAGCGAATAATAAAATCCAAATATCATTGTATAGAGCTTCTCATTTAACAAAAATAACAAATACAGTTCATTTTTGTAACATCAATAATAAATAGAAACGTAAACAAAGTAGGCACGAGAACATAGAGAACATAGAGAACGTAGAGAACAACACAAACAATATTATGTATACCTATGTATCTATTTTTCGGGACTTCGGGTATAGGAAATATTACTTCCAAAGTCGTTGTCCTACCGTATCCCAAATTCCCAAACAACGGTGTCCGGTGCAACAAGTTCAAATTCATATTATTTTAGGTTCCCGGAAACAGGTATGGTAACAACAACGATAGAAAATTTGATACCGCCCCAAATAATCGTGTGATTTCTACGCTAACAAATGAAATAGGATTCTTCCTCAAAATGAAATTGACTTCGTAAACATTATTTTCTGGAAACAAGTAGGTATTATTTTCTGGGCAATCGGAATGCTGAGCATCGTAAGCCCCCAAAATAATATCAGCCTATAGGGAAAATGACAATCTTTTTTTAGGATTCCCACCTCAAAAGGAAAAAATGAAACCCTTATAAGATCACTCGTATGTCTGTCTGTCTGTCTGTTCGTTCGTCTGTCACAGCCGATTTGCTCCGAATCTACTGGACCGATTAAGTTGAAATTTGGTACACATGAATTTCAGTGACCCCAAACACGGACGTATAACGTAAATAAATGAATATTGAATATGCAGGTCACTATTGGGGGCAAATTAAAAAAAAAAAAGTTTTGCAAACCGTGTGACATATCTCCGAAATTACCGAGATTATTTTTTTTTATACAGAAAAAAGTACTTTACTTATACATTACAGGAAAACCTCTAAGAAGTCTATATGGTGTTAAAATAGGATGGTAAATCCGTACTAAATATAAATATTGTGCGTACAAACTTATATTTGCAGTTGGAATGTATGGGAGAGCATGTTTTTCAACAACAGTCTTAAGTTTGTTCTTGGGATAAAAAACATGGTAGTTAACATATTCATTGTACGGAAACCTCACCACGCGAGTTCAACTCACACTTGTCCGGTTTTTTGGTTAAAATGTTTAATTGAAAACGTAAGCCCGGATTTATTTGTTTAAGTTGTTTCGCGTTTTATATAAAATAATATTTTTATTTAGTTTTACTTCTTCTTTGTTTGAACGAGGTTGTTGTCTTGTTACTTTGAACCTGCAGACTTAGCATGACGCTTTCTATTTCTACGAAGAAACGACAAAGCTCTTTCTATACAAAGTGACATTTCGTTTCTCCATTTTTGACATCGTACCGTTGAAATCCTTCAACAATCTGTCATTTTGTCTTTCGTTTCTAAAGATCTTGGTCTAGGTCCTTTTTATGTAGACTATTTCAGAAGAAAGTTTTCTATCTCAAACTGTCAAAATACTCAATACTCTCAATACTCAGTCGTTTATTGCATTCCACAATGTATATGCTTAGGTGGTAAGTACTACCTACATTTGTTGTAACAATCATGGACCCTGTCAGGCACAGCAACAGTAAATTTTGAAGGAAGAGGACTTATTTAATACATGCAACTAATTTATTCTAAGTATTAGTCTAACGTAACATTTTATTAATTATTAATTTAATGTAAAAAAAAATATATATACATTATTAATTTATATAATCATGTTAGTTCTATAGAGGGGCTTGTGGCTAAGCAATAACAGCTGCACGGGTCGATCGATCAGGTTAAGCTACGCTTGCCGCAGTTGGTCCGTGGATGGGTGACCATCTTTACATACCAAGACCCCTTCGTGCCTCGGAAAGCACGTTAAACCGGTAGGCCCGGCTGTCATTTGTAGATCTTTGACAGTCGTTACGGGTCGTCAGAAGCTCGAAAGTCTGACAACCAGTCTTACTAAGGGGTATCGTGTTACGCAGTAACTGGGCTATGGAGGTCAGATAGGCAGTCGCTCCATGTAAAAATACTGGTATTCAGCTGTATCCGGTAAGACTGGAAGCCGACCCTGACATAGTTGGGAAAAAGGCTAGGCAGATGTTGATGTCAGTTCTATAGATATGTCAATTAAATATTCGTATGCTATAGTAACATTTATATAGTAATAGCTTTTTTTAATATATGTGTAAAGACAGCAAACTTTTCCTCATTTCTAAGTACTTCGAGTAGTTTATTATACATTTTTATCGACATAACCAGTGGACCAGATGAGTGCATTTTTAAACGGGATGTCGGTAGGTTTAATCGTGTTTTATGCCGGAGTGTGTATCTTGCTTGTATGTCTTCTCGTTTTGGGTAAAAATCTTGGTGTGTGTGTGCGAACTTACAGATTTCCAGTATGTATGTACAAGGAAGAGTAAGAATGTTTAGTTTTTTGAAATGGGGTTTGCAGCTATCCGTTTGTTCTGAATTAACCAAAACTCGAAGTAACTTTTTTTTGGGTTGTGAACAGCGCCGGTGCGTCTGTGCTATTTCCCCACATTATAACGCCATAGCTAAGCCATGCATAAGCATAGGCATTACTATGTCTGGTCACCTACTGGTGACCAGAACTGTTTTCAAGTTTGTGGTATTTTTTATTTCTCGAAAATCTCATATCACTCATAAATCGAAAAAATCATACTGACAACTGACAGCTGTCTAAGGTAGTGAAGACAGGGTTCCCTCTATCTGGCAGAATCTTGATGCTCCGAAATTAATTTGGCATAACACACTTGGCATAATTTTCTTTAAACGAATATTAATAATAAAAAATATTTAATATAATTAATGTTTGGCTGAATGTTTATATGACCGAATTTACAATGGCATACCTTTAAGATGGCAGAATTTTATTTGGCATAATTATCTTAGGCAAAGTTAAAATTCCGCATAATTTCATTTCGATTATTTGGTACAATTTCACTTGGCATACTATGAAAAATAGTTAATATGTTAGTTACAGAAAAGAATCGCTGCAAAAGCGACTCCACGTAGTCTTGTCTGCCCTACCCCTAGAGTGTAATTTAAGCCCGCGTAGGCGCGGAGGGGCGAGGCGGCCCGCGAGCTGAGGAGCAGGGGGGTAACCATCACCTCTTATAGCATTATTATTTCAATATAGCGTGAGAAAGAGATGGAGCTATAAGTCCTGTATAGCTCCATCACTTTCCCACTGTGAAGTAATATTATAATAATACTGCTATAAGAGGTGATGGTTAACCCCCAGGTGGTATAACGCCCGCCGCCGCGGTTGAGGCTGGCCAGCGTTTTGCCGGCCAGCAAGCCGAAGCTGCGGTGGTGAGCGCTAAAACCATCTGCGACTATAAGCTCGCGTGGGAGCCCCGCAGCGCCGGAGCTGTGACAGAAACCATGCTTGCTGCATGTTGCATGCTCGCTTGCATGCTGCATGCTTGCTTGCATGCTACATGCTTGTTGCATGCATGGTGGATGCTTGTTTGCATGCTGCATGCTTGCTGCATGCATGGTGTATCTTTGTTTCAAAATATATCCCCTGACCGTTTAACGGACTTTTTGATTTAATGACTGTCGATATGAAATGTATATCAAAAGACGATTCTGACTGTGAACCTTCTGCGATATGATGGTTCTACTTTTTAATTATAATGGATATAAAATGTATGCCTAAAGATGATTCTGACTTACAAACTTATGAGTTTTAATGTATGATAAATGAGTGTCTGCCAAACGATTTTCTGCGAAATTATGTTTTTGCTGTCCGCTGTTATGAAAAATAATATTATGACAAAAAAAGTTTTGCCATAAAGGGTAGACCCGTGAAGACAATTTCATTTTATAATCGACATGCTAAAGACATTAGAAAACTTTTACTCGACGGCCACAAAGTATATACGGTTATCTACAAAATCATGATTTTACAGGAGAGCGTTTTGAACGAAAAACTGTGATAATTAATAGAAGAACAAAACTATCTTCTCCTATTTTACAGTTATTTTAGTTAATAGCGCATTACTACGAAAATGGGTAGTGCCAATATTATTTAGGTAATTTCATGAAGACATACTGCTACAAACTAGTACTACTCGTATACACTAATCCCTTTATTCATAAAACTTAGCATGCCTATTTTAGTTGAAATAGGTTTTGTCACTTTCTAACAAACACAGATGTCAAAGTGACAGAAATGTTCAAACGAACTTTAGCAGCAATCGTTTCGAAACAATACATTTATCTGCGCACCAGTTCCTACGCAAACAGCAAAAGGCACCTAGTATTTCCTATGAGACGCTGAGCGAGCTGATTGGTACCTTTCCAACTTTCAATTGGTTTTCTTACAAAATACCGTAATAAGTACTGAAAAATATCGTTTCAATAAATGTAGGGAGTTAAATTTAAGTCACCGTTTATTTATAAACTTCGTTAGTTCATAATGTATCGGTGTAATTGCCGTTAAATTATAAACTGTAGAAAATTTGTGAACTAAAACACACCATAACAATTTAACGCATTATTTTTCGATACTTTATTATCTATCCATGGGAAACCGATAAATTGTGAGCTGGTATCAAACTTGCTTGTGATGTAACGCACCTTGCGCTAATACTAAATAGCCTACCTAGCAACGAGCAACTTGGAAGTAGCGCTCGCCGCGCGCCGGCCGCTGCTGCGGCACCGCACGCGTCGCTCGCTCGGCTCGCGCGCGGTTGGGCACAGTTCTAACCTACCCTAACCCATTTCACCCAGTTCACAATGTTTACACAGTTTATAATCTAACGGAAATAATACCGATAGATTATATATAAAGTACCTACTGGTTCTCACAATCTTACGGTGACATAATTATATTAAAAAAATCCATCCATAATGTAGTATAAGTAGGTACAAGACCTTTTCAATTTCATTTTAATTGTTTTACCCGACTGCGCTATAGCAAATACAGGTCATGGTTTTTAGATAATTGCCTTACTCATTCTGTTTTCAGAGCACGGGGCCCTCAAAACCCCGTATAATTAACGTGGCAAGCCACTGTGGCTTACAGCCATTACCTGGCTTCGGGGCCTACAGTGCCAGCAAGGCGGGCGTGCTGGCTTTAACAAAAGCTTTGCGGATGGAGCATCGAAGACACGGGTTGAGTGCCGTGGCTTTTGTGCCAGGTAATTGCTTGTTTAAGTACATATTTAAAGATAACGGATGTAAAATGATGCTTAACGAAGGCGAGAGTCATTAATACTCCCCGTCATTGTAACCATTTGTTTCTACCGGGAACATCATACCTGGGAACCCTCTTGTTACGAAGATATTCAAAGTTACAACTTTTTCCAAGACGATAAGTTTTAAATGTTATAACGTAACTTTACATACCCCCACAACCCCGTACCGTTGTATGGGGTATAAGCACAATGTTTTGTGCGTGTTGTGCACGTGCGTGGTATAGTGCGGTGCCAAATATATAAATTATTCACACCAAATATAAGAGTCGTTTTCCAGCAAAATTTTTGCTCAATGTTACTTAGTTTGATGTAGGTACAAAATGCGTAGAAAACGGCTATTATAGCCGTTAAGGCTTCTACATACTGGCGCGACTTGTCGCGCGACGCGTCGCGACACAAAGGCACCGCTTGTAGCGCTACACGCGGTGTCTTTGTGTCGCGGCGCGTCGTGCGACACGTCGCGCCAGTATGTAGGAGCCTTTATAGCCGGGCTATGTGATAGGTATTTTTACATCCTGTAGGTATTAGGTATAGCTATAGTATCACATCACAATTCAGAGTTATTATGTCAACGCCTCAGCCGGTAAGATTGAACACACAAAATAATTGTTGTGCGCTGTGCGCTGAAAAATGATTGACGTGCAGGGGGGTAACCATCACCTCTTATAGCAGTATTATTTCAATATTACTTCAGCGTGAGAAAGAGATGGAGCTATAAGTCCTGTATAGCTCCATCATTTTCTCACTGTGAAGTAATATTATAATAATACTGCTATTTATGAGGTGATGGTTACCCCCCTGAGATTCCTTGGTAAGCTACTACATAATTGTGGCAAGAGGCAGCCGTAAAGGTCAAACGGTGCACGTGTAGTCCAGTGTGGAGGTGATTAACCAACGTAAGTCGCGATTGGGCATCCATCCTTCAGGTGGATTAAACATTATACATTTATTGAAAAACTAAATGGATAAAGATATTGAGATGTAGTATGAGGAACAAGGTGGGAAGTTTCTTATCCTTCTTTTGAAGAGGGAGGATCTTTCGATGAAACGGGCTACTGCATGATGGTTGTCGTCAAGTTGTATCGCGATGTAGAATACGTCGGATGTAGTTCGTATGTGGCGGTATAGATGTCGCCACAGGGAGATAGAAAAATATAAATAGGTACCTACAACCCGATTCAAAATTTATGGCGGCTCGGAATATGAGGCGAGTCACTGCGCAGCGCGCAGTAACGAATTCAAGGGGTGAGGAGTGGGGTAATACACAGCAAATAGCGCACTTCAGAGCCGCCATTAAGTTTGACGCGTACTATAACGTAGAACGGCATGAATAAATAGGTCTTCAATATTTTGTAACGGTTTTCGTATTGTTGCAGAGTTGATACCCAATTTTCTAAGTATTTATTGAGTCTTAGGTCAAACTACTAAAGTACCTTCATACAGGTTTTCATATCTATTCAGAATTCGAATGATTATGATCTTAAATAAATAGTTTAACTCCGCCTACTATTTAACTCCCATCAGGAGATTATAGACACCCAAGAGTTGATTGTAAAATGACCGTAGGTGTGTCATTCACCCCTTTCGCGTGTATTGGGTGGTGTAGTGTTTCGGGGTAATCACCCGATTACCCCGAAACATTACGAGGTAAGTAAGTACATGTTCTTACCATAAATTATGTAGCAATATATTTTTATACTAACATAAACAAAAGTAAAAGTAAAACACACCACACACACACAAACACACCACACACACACAAACACACATAATAACACCAAAATACAATTATTTACAGAAGATCAAACTCACGCGCATTTATTTTGGTCAACGATGACGTTCAGTTTTAAAGTTTTTTTGGGGTTGTGTGGCAACACGTAATAGACTGCTAGACTAAGAAAACCATACCAGACAATTGCTAGAGATGCAGATTTGTTGCAGGGATCACAGTGTTTGCCACAGAATAGGTACGTTTGTAATGATACAAGTTCTTTTACCCAGCGAGTTCTTTTCATCACATTTTAAGTTAAGTTTATTAATATTGATTTGTACATAAAAAAAACAAATATACCTAATTAATTAATAAAATTAACTAAAACTAGACACAAACTAAAATAGGGCGTCAAAAAATTCATCCACATCGCTGTCGACTGGTAAGGTACCCAAGAGTCTGGCGGCATTGCCACGTTGTATGGCAATGCTTTACCTCTCGCCAAGGTAAAAGCCAGCACTTGGATCACGGGAAGTGTCAACCAGCCGTCTGGAGATTTCCTTAAAAAGGCCATGAGCATTCGGACCCCACGGTCCGAGGGTTTGAACCCCAAACGGCTCGCAAATACAATTACCAAGTAGGTTATTATGCTTACGCCGCTTGATGCTCTCTGCAGCCGCAGCAGCAGCGCCAGCATAGCATGCCGTGCCAGGAAGATGGGATGGCGCAAGAGTATCGACACACGTTGCAACCCACACTAAAGGCCTACATACCTTCCATGGAAATAAAGACATGCTGTCTGGTCTCTTGTCATCATCGCGTGCCAGGCCATTGTGTTCTAATACAGCTGGAACGCTGACGGTGACAAGAGCTCGTCGGATGATGTCGTTAATGTTAGCGTGCCGCGCTAAGCGACCCGCACTTCGGCTGCAAGACAGGCCGTGGTGTTCGAGACTGTTGACAACTTCGCTTCAGTGACAACTATGAGGAGAACAACGTGAAACTCCTAGTCTTAGGGAAGCAGCGAGGCGGAAGTAGTGTCGTCCTACGTTCGACGACGGTAGTGCATGAAGCCACAGACCCAACTCCCACTTACCCACAGCCAGCAGGCGCACACGCTCCGCAGTAGTAGTAGAAGTGATAAGTAAATTGTTCTTTACTATTCTATAGAGCGACTCGTCCCACCGTCTCTGGGAAGATGGATTATCAGGTAGTGTCTGAGTTCGGGCAAGCGAGTCTCCAGGCATTCATAGCTTCGGTGAAATATGGTACATCGAAATTAATCAGTGTTTAAGCTACGATTACCCTGATTAATTTCTCAGTGCCGTGGACCGAGGATTTGAAAGCCGGTAAACTAATACTAGAAATTTTGCGAACGCTGAGGCCTCGCATACGAATGGGATGGGATAGCTTGCGGCCAAGCTCGGTCGTCCATGGCCACATTTACACTGAAGTTAATGTGTGCCGGATAATTTGGTAAATTTTGTCTAAAAGGTGAGTGGGCTTCCATAAATGGGAAGCGCGAAGGAAATATGTTATTTTAGGGCCGAAACAGCAGTAGCGAATTCAGGTGATGGCCGAATGCATATCATTTTGGAACCATCTTTCCGAAACGTCGTTGAAATTTTGTATTTTTTCCTCAATGAAAACGGGAAAGAAATTCTCAAAGATTGGAGACCCAAGGAGACGAAGAGAGCTTTTTTTAATAATTTTGATTTCTGGAGCTATTGCGTTAAATTTGGGAAGTGTCAGTTATCTGTCAGTACTGTCCGCTAAGTATAGCTCACATTTCGAAAGGTTGAGATCAAGGCCAATGGAATGAAGTTAATTTTTTAAGAAATTTAAGTCATTTAAAACAGTTTCTACATCGCCGCCCAAAGTTCCATCATCAAGATACCAAACATTAAATTTGGAATTTAACTCTCGAATAATAGGGTGAATGGCTAAACTAAAAATCACTGGCCCGAGAGGGTCACCTTGTTGACAGCCAACAGCAGATTCTAAAAGGTTGTCCCGGTACAGTAATTTAGATGAGTGTCTGTAACATTGCAAAAGGAAGCTATAGATTTGGGGGCTTTCATTTCTAATTTCTGCCAGCAAGGTGTCCCTATTAACAGAATTGTTTGTTTATTGATTAACCTTAAGATTTTTTTTCCAGGTGGCTTCGTTACTTCTAGCAACATAATTGCAAGTCAAGGAGCACAAGGACACACCATGCTCGAACATTTGAATGACGAACAGAAATCTTTTTACGGCAAAAGGATCACAACACTCTCTAATTATCTGCAGTCAGCAACAAGTCACAACGCAGGATACGACTCTTTGAAGGACGAGAATATCATAGAGACATTCGTCAAAGCTTTGACGGATGATAATCCCAAGGATCTATATAAAGTGGAGTCATGGAGATACATGTTTTACTATAATCTGTTCAAGTTACCTCTCCCTGAAGCCACTCTGGGTTGGCTTGTAAAAAAGTTCCTTAATTTTCCTGAGTGAATAAATCATTTTGTGGGAATACTTTTAAAAATAAGGAAACTACAGGAATACTTTGTCATAGTTTGGATGTACAAAACTATGAGTATTCCTGTGTAAAATTTATCTATCTTTACCTATTCCTAATAGATAAATAGCTATAAAGCTAATACTTACACGACGAATCGCTTTATCTTTTGGGTCTTTTTATCAACGTTTTGTCACATTTCTTAATGTAATAAATTCTTACATAATAAATAACTATTTAGTCTCACTACTCCCACGACAAAAAACATTTTTATTCATAAACGACTTGAAAACAATGTACACACGAGTTAAACATTTCCAGTATAAGCTGACCTCTCATTGTACGGAGTTCCTATACAACGCGCGATCAGCATAAACTGGAAATGCATACCTTGATATGTAGGTCCGTGTGTACCTGCTTACCAAACAGGTAAAATAGCATTGAGTTACCTATACATTATCAATATTAAATATTCGTATATTGTTTATTGTTGTTGCAGTGGTTACCTAAAAAATGAAGTTTGTCAAAATGAAAAAAGTAGGTATCTCTACAACATACCTCTAGAGTGCACAATAACTAGATGTTATAAAAGAAAGTCCCCCACCGCGTCTGTCTGTCTGAACGCAATAAACTCAAAAACTGCTGAACGAATTTTCATACGGTTTTTTTTTTGTTATATAATTATATTAAAATTATAAAAAAATATATACTTTAAACTTCCTCATGAATCTCTCCAGATTCATGAGGAAGTTTTAAGTATATAATTCCCTAAGGTTTTGTGTAAATTGACTGAAATATAACGATGATTGTTGAAGATGTCGGAAAAAATCATGCTCAAACTCAAACTCAAAACATTTATTTCAAATAAACCAAATACAGGCACTTTTGAATTATCAAGGGGTCGGTCAGTCAGAAAGATGATCCGAAGCTAGTTGCCCATTCCAAAGCGTAGTAGGCTCCTATGGAGAAGAACGGGCAAGAAACTCCACGGACACTCTTTTAAATTAAAATATTGTTACAAAAATATTGGTTACATCATTCATGTTATACATGTGAGAACAGTGTAGAATAACGTGCACGTTAAAAGTGTCCGTAATAAATAGATAAAAACAATTGAAAAATTAAAATAAGCCGTGGCAGCTAAGAAATAACCAGTCCCTACTGACAGCGCCCGTTCACGAACATGACGCATGGATCAGCAACATTCAGCTCAACCATTTCGAAGGGAACTCAATGATCCAACACAAACGCCACCACCAGCGAGATAATTGAGTAAGCCTGACATACTCTCAGCCGCCAGGGCACATTCAAGTCAATTCAAGACGTACCCAGTAAATGGTAGCTTTATAGTAGGTACCAAGTGCTCACATATGTGCCATGCAGTTATACAATACTAAGAGAATGAATTTATACAATGCAAAGATAGTTTTTATGATCTTCAGCAGCTCCACCAAATATTTCGGAATGCTAATCAATTAGTATAAAATATGCGCCCTTGTGGAGCAGGACCAGCGTTGAGCCAAGTATTTTTGTCAGCGATGTAATGCCCCAACTTATAATATGCTTGGCTGCATAGTGTGCGTTTAATAAAAGATTTAAATTTCTTTTCATTTAGTTGTTGTTTAGTGTTTATGTGGGGAGGTATTCTATTGTAACATTTTAAACAGTACCCCATGAAGAATGAGTCTACTTTAGACAGTCTGAAACCTGGTTGAACTAATTGGTCCCTATTTCTGGTCCTATAATTGTGTCTTTCCCCTCTTTTACTGAAAAGAGTTAGACTTTTCCTTACGTAGGTACATGATGTTTTCATAGATATATTGACAAGGTACCGTCATGATGTTGATATCTTTAAACAGTTCCCTTAGAGAATCGCGCCTGCGGAGGCTATATATTGCTCTGATGGCTCTTTTCTGTTGAATAAAAATACTCAATATCTGCAGCCCGTCCCCATAGTAAAATACAGTAAGACATGATATTATGAAAGTAACTGAAATAGACTAGCCTCGCGATATCTACATTAAAAAACTGATGGATTTTTCTCACAGCATAAGCTGTTGAACTTAACCGTACTGCAAGAGATGTTAAATGAGGATCCCATTGCAGCCTTGAATCAAGCGTGATCCCCAGGAAAACAGTTTTATAGACGAATTTAAGGTTCTCCCTATTCAATACGTCACAATCACAACTTTTTACATTCGGTAAAGCAAATCTTATGCATTTTGTTTTTTTTCCATTTAATACTAAATTATTAGCAGTGAACCAATTTTGGACCTGCAGTAGGGCGTCATTTACCTCATCAAGATTTGATGCACGTCTATTTATCTTAAAGATTAAGGAATTCAGCAAATAACATCATTTGTGGTTGTTTTTTAATAAATGGGGTAGATCATTAATATATACAAAAAAGAGGAAAGGACCCAATATAGAGCCTTGTGGAACACCGATTTTTTATTTTAAACCGAGTGAATTGACACCATTTACTTGAACTTGCTGCGGTCTATCATTTAGG
Organism: Atethmia centrago; assembly: GCA_905333075.3. Classification (NCBI taxonomy): domain Eukaryota; kingdom Metazoa; phylum Arthropoda; class Insecta; order Lepidoptera; family Noctuidae; genus Atethmia; species Atethmia centrago. The sequence continues at coordinate 19,153,969 of HG995373.1, read as the reverse complement.
TAAATAAGATTTAAGTAAACTGACCGCAAGTTTACCTAGCCCGTAATGTTCAAGATTCAAGAGCAAGGTTTCATGATTTGCGCAATCAGATGCCTTGGAGAGGTCACAAAAGATTCTTATGGCATCTTGGGCCTCCCCCCACGCTGTAAATGTGTGTTTTAATAAGGTGACATCGGCGTCAGTCGTACAAAGTTCTTTGGTGAAACCATATTGCTGATCATGTAAGATTTGGTTGGTGTTAAAATGATTAAGCATTTGATTGAGCATTACTTTTTCAAACACCTTGCTGAATACCGGCAACACGGATACCGGTCTATAATTGTTGGTGTTTCACATTGGCGACTGGGAACTTTAGATACTGGCGCAAAAACCAATTGAGTTTTTTGGAAACAATGTAACGGTAGGTACGGAATTAAATATTGTTTACCTGGATTGACACATAATCCCGGTAGTTGATACGCTCCCATGGGATTTGTTCCGACATAAACGCGGGCGAAACCGCGGGCTAAAGTTCTATATAAAAAAAATAAACTAGCCTTTGCCCGTGGCCACGCCCGCGTAGATGTCGGATAATATCCCACGGACACGTACTACCGGGATTAAAAGTAGTAAATCCTATGTTAATCCACAAAAATATAATGTTCGCTTATACCGCGGCATATTTCTTACTTTTAACATTTATATACCAGTCTTAACTTCTAAACGAAAGATACGATTCGAATAATCTAAAGAGGAATTTACATGTACCTACATAATCAATCTTGATTATGAAATTATTTAGTTGGATAAGGATTAATATCATGATACGAATTTCATTGTCTTTCGATTCTACCCAAGTCTTGATTGACTAATTTGGGCAAAAAACGGTTATTGTGACTTAACTATAATAGTTACAGATATACTCTTACTTTTTTTGGTAATGATAAGTAGGTAGGTACTATAAACGTGCAGTACATTATTTTATGTATCATCAATTAAATAGTTTTTGCAGCGCACGCGAAATAATGACTTTTATAGGCCAATTTTTGATACCTTGCGAGATCTCAATTAAAAAAACGTTGCTTTCTTTAGATGAAAGAATTGTTAAAATCAGCTTGCATGTAAGAGAAAGATCATCACTTGAGAATAGCTCGAGCGATTTGGCAGTTTTTTTTTTTTTTTTGTAGTGTGCGTTATTGTTAGGACAAGGTTTGTATATATTTTTTTTAATCCGCCAGAAGAGTCATAAAATTTACCCGGGCGGCGCGGACTCCGAGGCACAAACACAGATTAAGTAAAAAATATATATAACATAGCTAGTGTCATGATTTCTAAATAATAATAAGTTTTGTTGATTTTAAATACTAAATATAAAATTGAAAGTATGTGATTTGTCTCAAATGATTTTTGCATCCGGTGTATTCATGAAGTTTAAAAGTATCTCATTTGATAGAAAAAGTACTGGTTTTTATCTAGCGGAATGGAATGGAAACATGATCTTTAGAGCCTCGTTTATTTGCTAAGTTAATTCTCATCGAGCCTCGGAATCAAAAGGTTGTCTACAAAAAGTCCTGAGAAATATTATATAGAATTATTAAGTTAGTTCGTTACAAAAATTGCTTGTTCTATTTCACCAAGTTTGTATGTGTACAAGATTTTAATATTACTTAATATTATTTGTACTGAAAAGGCGTTTCATTTCACTAGGATAAACAGTAAACTAAACTATGTAGAATAACTATTGTAAGTAATACAGGGAAAGATATAAAAATGTACGATGTACGCCAGTTCGAAATTACCCTGAATTAGAGTAATAGAGGGGATCTGGCGTTAATGGTCACTGTTTTAACCTAACCTAACCTAACATTATCCTTCGCGATATTCGCACTCGTATGCTTTCTAACTTACGATACGTCGGCCTTGCATACTTCGCTCCAGTGAACTTTCAAACTGGCGTACATCGAGATCTTGTACTTTAGAACTAACATACGTCGACATTTCAAACTTCGACATTCAGTAGCGGAGTTAGATATGAGATGACCAGTCCCAACTGACGGCGCCCATCCATGAACATGACGCATGGATCAGCACCATTCAGCTCAACCATTTTGAAAGGATCTAAATGATCCAACACATGCGCCACCATCAGCGAGACATCTGATTGAGATGACAGCCGCCAGAGCGTCAATGAAAGACATAAAACCCGGTTATAGTACATAATTACCTATACTGCTATGCAATTGTACATATATAATATAAAGGATATTGAGTTTATACAATGCAAATATAGTCTACATCCTTCAGCAGCTGCAACAGAATTATTTTTAAATGTTAATTAATTAGTTGTGGTTGTGTAGCAGCACCAGTATTGATCCAAGCATTTTTATCAGCGATGTGATTACATCGTTGATGAAAATGCTTGTAAAATGCTTGGGGGATTCCCCAACGTATAATATGCCTGTCTGCATAGCTTTACTAGAACGAAAGAAATAAGCAAATTAAAAAAAATATCTGCATCCCTTTCTGGTTTCGATTCGAAGATCTCCATAGAAGTTCGACGTTACAACTTTGCGGCCTACTTAAAAAGTGTTGTTGCTAAGGCACCAGTGCTGATCCAGTACTGGACCTCGCAAAATAAATCCCTGTTTTTAAGTAGCAGTTAGTTCTTTGTTTACTGGTCATTTGTAACATCTCAGTTCGCTACCGTGAATTCGAGAAACTTTATCTTTAGACTTCCATGTAGTATGCCAGTATGTCTTAGACCATTAAAATACGTCGTTCGGATTTCCAAAGACCTCACGTGGGGTGGTGTGACGTGTTCAATGTTATTGTGCTTAAAAGTCAAGTATCCAAGTTACCATCTTGAAAAAAATAAATGTGACAAACGAGACGTCTCACTCACGTCATTACGTCAAACGATTGACAGTAGAGATTTTCAGTTTTGACAGATTTTGCTAATAGTATTGAAGAAAAATCAATTTTTCTGTTAAAAACCAACAAAAACAGTGCAAAAATATCAAATACAGTGTGAAAACAGAAGGAATAATTAATATTGAATACATTTTCGTACAAAAAAGTCACATTCCGAAGTAATGGAGGTGGTGTTTGGGCCGAATTCGGTCGACGAACCGGTACGTAAAGTATTTTGTTACAACTGTAATTTTAAATTTGAATTTTAGTCCATTTTATTACAGGATTTTCATTAACATCAAGATTCAAAAGAACAAAGCTTGATAAAAGGTTGTTATGTCATCGATTACTATCGATTTTTCATACACGTTATAGGTTATTATTGTGGTGGTCAAATTAAACTAATGCACTGACTGGAAATATCAAAACAATTATTTTCACTAACTAATAAAAACATTCGTGTAATAACTTAGCTCTAATGGTTCACTGATCTAATGTCTACTGCACAATCACTGCATTGCAAGATCTGGCTATTTTTTATTTTAACTATACCTAGGACTTCACTGTACTTTATCGTACCGCGCGTGAGAAGCTTCAAACTATAAAAAATCGCCGGTCCATAAAGTACAGTGCTCCCATACCTAGTGAGATTGCTAAAGTTAGAAAATTAAAAACAGATTCAACTTTCAAAAACTATTTATCTTTTTATGTGATTACAGAATCTCCTATACAAATTACAACGCAAACTAAAAGTGTTCAATACTACTGATCCACTGCCTAACCGAGGATACAACTTGGTTGCCTGCACCAGCAAGTATGGAATAGTTTTCGTTGCTTCGCCAGATGGGCATTTGACAGGTCTCTATGCATTTCTAATTATATTTGCACAACATTATGAAACATTTTAATAAATAAATATTGTTTCAAGAACAGACCTGTTCTTACTTTCTTCTCCCTGCTCCTTTTTTACATAAAATTTTTATGTTCTATTGTGACTTTACTGAGAACTAAGCATATTGTATTCTTTTGATAGCGTTGTTAGTAACGATGTGGATAGAAATAATCTTCATAAAATGTATATTCATTGCCCCTGACCCACTTTAATTTGACCTCAATATCTATAGGTGTATTATTATGCTACAGCTTAAGTACTTACTATGTTTTCTTTCAGTATACTATTTACAACAGCTTATTGACAAGGAGTGTGAACCACAGCACACAACTGTTAAACTCCAGGAGAAACCAACCCACATTTCTGCTAGTTGTGATCAGGAACTGTTAGCGGTTACTGGTGGTCAACTTCTGACAATCTATAAGATTACTGACTTTCAGAATCAGGTAAATTACTTTAGTACAGTTATACTAAACTGTAAGGCTACAATTAAAGAGATTATAAGTAAAGAAGAGGTAGATACGTTATCTACCAAACATTTGATCAACGGCACAATGTCAGACTAATAGGTAATACGGGCTGGTATCCACAACTCCATGTCTGAGTGCATATTTTGCATACCAATATCATACTATTCGATGACACATGGACACACACACATGGACATGGCACATAGCATGTCGTAAGTATCGGGAGTGCAAAAGAGAGAACAATACATAACTAGGGTAATTGCTAATTTGCCAAGTTTCAACGTGCCACTCGCGGAGCATGTATAACCTATCTACCTCTTTTTACCTATAACATCGTAGAGCTTGTCCAACCCAATTATAGTCAATCTAAAACGTACCTGTCGATCCCAATTTGTAGCGCCACTTACATATTGAGTAAATTGATTTGAGTAATTGAATACTTAACCCACAAATTTTAATTTAATTTAATTTGAAATCACCTTACTGGTGTTTTGCATTTGACAAATAAGGTTCATTTTATAGCCTCAATTTATGTTGATAATTTTTATCGAAGACATGTGATATCTACCAACCCGCACTGGGCCTGCATGGTGGATCACGGCCAACTCCCTCCCACAGAGAGGTGGCCTGTGTCCCAGCAGTGGGAATATTATAGGCTGATTAGGTATATTTTCAATTTCATAATGCTATTCAAACAATAATAGAGTATTTGACTGTTACTTTTTAATTCGATTTTTCGAAACCTAGACAAAAGTTAGCCACAGTAAAAAAATATTGTTTAAATATCTAAAAAATTGTTTGCGTTTTAAAGTCTATGCTAGACAGAAACAGCACTACTAGCATCTGACGTCACAACACAGTAGAGCCATAGCAACGTCGTGCCATCCAGTACAATGATAGTTTGGTATGACAAGGATAGAAGAATAATTTCAAAAGCGTGTAACTTCTCCATTTTTTCACTGATTTTATTAGTTTTTTCACAAAACATCTCTTTTTAGTAACATATTTGAAATAAGTATTAGTTCATGTATTTCTTTGATAGTAATCAAATACCCTATTGTTGGAAAAAGTGGTGAAGAATAACGTTAAAACCTTTTTAATACAGATGAATGTGTTTCTAATTCCCTTTAGTGAGTGATCGAATACTATCAGACCAAACAAACCAAACAGACCATACAACAATATTATTAATGATACTTGACAATTCTTTTGTTGCATTTTTTTTTCTTGTTCAATGCTTTCCATTTATTTATTTATTTATTGGTTAAATATTTCCTTTTCTCTATAATTGGGTTGTTTTATTGAAATGTTTAGATTTGAATTAAGTTATGTATGTAAGTGAGGCATGAAAAATTTGATTAGTAATCTTTTATTACCTAAATCTAACTGTGCTTAATAAAGGAAAATTATAACAATTTACCAAAAACTAATGTGATATTACTAATGTGATATCAATACATGACTAATCTACAATTTTACAATTCTATTACAGAATGCATCTCCCTCTCTAGCCATCAGATGCGATGTGAACCCATCCACTTTTGTGTCTGCTTTACAATGGAACCCCTGTATCCCTGATACTATTGCCCTAGCCTTCTATGATGGCACACTTCTGGTGTCACAAGTTAGCACTTCTCAAGTCAAAAAAGTGCCTTCGAAAGCAAGGTAAGAATATTTGTATAAATTCTGCTATGGCGTAACACTCTTGTCATATTTATCTAGGTTTCTACATAGAATTTTTCTAAAGTCGAATTATTAATTCACTAGTAATCTGACATGTGCTAGCTGTCACTTAGTGTAATAAAATGGTCATAATCATTGTATTCTAGACATCTACACTTGTTATTATATAACATTTATTTTGCACTTACATACTTTGATTAATTTAGTGGGGCTTGTGGCTAAGCAATAACAGCGGGTCGATCGATCAGGTTAAGCTACGCTTGTCGCGGTTGGTCCGTGGATGGGTGACCATCTTTACATACCAAGACCCCTCCGTGCCTCGGAAAGCATGTTAAGCCGTTGGTCCTGGCTGTCATTTGTAGATCTTTGACAGTCGTTACGGGTCGTCAGAAGCTCGAAAGTCTAACAACCAGTCTTACCAAGGGGTATTGTGTTACCCAGTAACTGGGTTGTGGAGGTCAGATAGGCAGTCGCTCCATGTAAAATACTGGTATTCAGCTGTATCCGGTAAGACTGGATACCGACCCCAACATAGTTGGGAAAAGGCTAGGCAGATGATGATAGTTCGATTAAACTAAACAATCACCATTACAATAAATATGACCATTTTATTACACAAAATGACAGCTAGCACATGTCCGATCGCTCCACTGAATCAATAGTTCGCCTTTAAGAAGAGTTTTAAAGAGGAACTTGTGTGAAGCATTGACAATTAGGATATAGGGATATGAAGAATGTTGTAGAGGAGACATAATATATATGTGCCTTTATGACGATGTATAGAGAGCCTTTTTTTTTTGGGTGGGAAATCGTCAAATAACTTCTCCCGCTCTGGGCGGAGCAGGAGGGTGTGTCAGACTCTTACTGACTAAAACCCACCCGTATTCCTTCCTGTTGCCTGTGTTGCCAGGGGCCTCGGTGACCCATAAGTACCTTCCCGCGACCCCGGCAGGCATCGGCCCTAGTGGACCCCTACATTTGTGCTGACATCTCTTTGAGGCGCGCGTGAGATGTATAGAGAGCCTTGAGAATATAATAATGCTTTCTTAGACCACAAATGGTTTTATCCCCTCTAATTTATTCATATTTATTTTGTCAGATGCCTCTGCTGGAGTCCTAAGGGAAAACAACTAGTCACTGGCAACAGTGACGGTACCCTTAGTCAATTCAAACCAGACCTGACTCCCGCTAAGACCATTCCTGCGCCGAACCTGTTTGAGAGTGCACCTGTAGAAGCGCTGGCTGTGTACTGGATATCAACCTTTCAGTTTGCTGCTGTTTATAAAAATGCTACCAATAATAGTCGCCCAGGTATATACCTTTTTTGAAGTTATTTAGTGTTTTTTGTTAAAACTAGTTGCGACTATTTGAACTTTCGGCTTTAAAAGGTAACCAAAACGTGTTTTTAATAAACCTAAATGTTTTTAGTTATCTTTCATAGTCTTTGGTTTCTGAATCATTATCAAGTTACGAAAGACTGCTTATGCAATGAACGTAACTTGAATAAAAAACTCAATTCTAAAATTATTATCTGATAAATCTTAAAGACCAGTGAGAGCAGTGGCGGGTCAGTGGTAACAGCCGCGACTTACGAGTTGTAGATCGTTGGTTCGAACCAAGATTGGCCGCTTTTCTTTGTGTCAATTATTTCATCACAACTGCCCTCAAAACGGTGACGGACAACATTGTGAGGAAACCGACATGTCCTAGTACTAAAAAATTCGAAGACATGTGACATCTACCAACCCGCACTAGGCCCGCGTAGTGGATTACGGCCCACTCCCTCTCACCGAGAGGAGGCTTATGTCCCAGCAGTGGGAACATAATAGGCTGATTATGCTTAAAAGACTAGCATAAAAAGTAATCATGCTGAGATAATTACTGATTTGATATCAACTTTACTTGCAGCTGTAACTATAATAAATACCCCGAAAGCTGGGCAGCCCAGCTGTCAGAACTACGAAGATATTTGCTACAGCATGGGATCTAATAGACCCTGGTACTACTACTTGCAGGGATTGGCGCAATGGTAAGAATATAATTTCGACGACTAAAGTGGAATTATAATTTCATTGAAGTAATCTGACGTAATTATCCTAATTGTCACTTTGTGTAATAAAATGGTCATATTTATTGTATTCTAGACTTTTACACTTATTATTATTAAACTAAACAAATACCATTACAATAAATATGACCATTTTATTACACAAAGTGACAGCTAGCACGTGTCAGATTACTCCGGTGAAATAATAATTCGACTTTACTTGGTTGGTACCCAAACTTAACCCTATCCAATATTATGCAAATTTAAACCTTTGTTTGGACAACGTTTAACTATGTGTTCTAGTATCCATTTTTTTTTCGTGCATGAAACGTTTCTGAATATCACCTCATAATAAGGTTAGGTGTAATGCCAAAATATACATCCTACTAATATTATAAATGCGAAAGATTGTAAGGATGGATGGATGGATGTTTGTTACTATTTCACGCAAAAACTACTGAACGGATTTTGATGAAATTTGGCACACAGATAGTTTATAACCAGGAATAACACATAGGATACTTTTTATCCCGATATAACCACGGGGTCAAAACTTATGCGGGTGAAACCTCGGGGCGCATCTAGTTTAAAATATTTACTTTGGCGGTTCTCCATTCAGCTAATAGCCCCACAATCCATGTATCATTTTGTTTTCTTTTCATCAGGAACATCATAATGTCGGCGTCAGCAAACGGTATGGAGATCGCAACTCTTGGATCCGCTGATGGGGCTAACTGGGTTCAGTGGTGTCAGGTAATGAAAAAGACTCATTTTGGCTTAATTATTTAAGTAATTGACAAAAGCTGTTCTACAGTTCTTTCACAGTCATTTTACCTCAGATAGCAACCTTATGGCAACGAGAATAAAGATCTAAGTGATGCAAAATCAGAAGTATAACAATTTTGAAGGGACTGTAATGGTTCATTGTCTGATCTTACGACTGAGTTCAGAAGCGACCAGCACACTAATTGCATAACACTTTGTAATAACAAACTGAATCTTTGAAGGATATTGCTAATCCATTGCTTGATATGTTCGAAAAATTTGTCTGCTCAACAATGTATAAACGCAATGAATGTTGTTGAGCTGTCAAAATATAAGCCATTGCTACTGTAAGTGTGTTACCCAATAGGGAATATGCATGTAATTTTTTTTCACTATATCATTAATAAACAGGATTATAACCCCAAGAAAATTATTAAAAATTCAATTCAACTACTGTTTGTTACTCAAAAAATATATGAAACTAACAATTTTCTACTATAGTTAAAACGGCCGTTTCTGTTGCGGGCATGATGTGACGTCATTTGCCACAAAAGTTCTTTGTTTACATCTGTTTGTCAAATCACATAAATTAAATTATTTGTTGTGTCGCACTTACTTACCTAAGTGAGATTTCAAGCACTTTGCTAAGAACAGATTTTTATTAACATAGTTTCGTCACTGCCGGCATTCTCGAAGACGACGTGTTTTGAGTTTGCGTTCCTTTCCACCAAAAAAAACGCAAGATAAATTAATGAATTGTAAAATAAGTAATGCATTAAAAAATTTGTTTCTTGACTCCTACACAATGTATATTTAAATAATGGATAAGTTTTAAATTACCTGCATATTCCCTATTACCCTGCAGTCCTAAGTTTTCCATATTAATATGACTATAATATTAATAGTTTATTTTGTTTTTAGACGGATGAAGCTAGACCAGAACTACCTCTAACAGATAAGAAACAGGAAAACTATCCTGTGGGAGTTTGTATCGACACTTGCGCTACTCACCAATTGCAGTGGGGTATGTATCAATCACCACACCACACATCACTTATAGAGTTCCTAAAAGACTGAAACGCGTACAAATTGCCTGCAATAACAATTTGCCTTTGACTGCGCCTTTTTAACATAGCAGTAAGGACGGTTTTCGTAGTTCAAAGGATATGTATTGAGGTGGGAATGACTGGACGTCGTATAAATCATTTTATTTTTCTCGTTGATCTGAAAAGATTATAATTCGAAGATTTGTAGTGCTTTTAATCTCCGAATCTATTCTTTATGACAGTTATTTTTGTTTATCTCACTAATTCACCTGTAACGTATAAAAAAACTACATATTTAATCTACTAGCTGCGCCCCGCGGTTTCACCCACGTAAGCCTCGATCTCGTGGGAATATCGGGATAAAAAGTATCCTATTTCTTAATCCAGGTCATGGTCTACCCATGTGCCAAATTTCATCCAAATCCGTTGAGCCGTTTTAGCGTGAAAGCGTAACAAACAAACAAACAAACTCACTTTCGCATTTATAATATTAGTAAGGATTATGTCTTACAGCAGTGGTGGCCCAGTTTGAACGGCCGCGACTTACGAGTTATATGTCTTAAGTTCGAACCCAGACAGGCGCTTTACTTTGTGTAAATTATTTCATCACCACTGCTCACAAAACGGTGAAAGAAAACATCGTGAGGAAACCGGCATGTCCTAGAACCAAAAATTCGAAGACATGTGACATCTACCAACCCGCACTGGGCCCGCGTGGTGGATTATGGCCCACTCCCTCTCACAGAGAGCCTGTGTCCTAGCAGTGGGAACATTATAGGCTTATTATCTATGTTTATGTATGTTTTACAGATGAGAACACAACGCTGCCTCACATGCCGTTACTACATGTGGTGTCCCAAAGTGGCCTGCTCACTATATTCAATGTCATCAACTTGAACAAGCAAGCTCCGCAATTGTGCACGCCTCCTCAACAGCTACCCTTACCGGCCGCTGCAATGACCAGGTAAGAACGTAAAGTTACTAACTATATATGTATATAGTTGATAGATATAAGTTGTGTGCTACAACACTACATGATATTCCCATGCAAAGTTTAAAATGTATGAATTATGGATCAACAATCCCCAGCTGATAGCAGCGACTTGCGAGTTGTAGATCGTAGGTGCTACCCAGAGAGGTGCTTTACTTTGTGTAAATTATTTCATCATCACTGCTCTTAAAACGGTGAAGGAAAACATCGTGAGGAAACCAGCATTAACTAGAACCAAAAATTCGAAGACATGTGACATCAACCAACCCGCACTGGGCCCGCGTGGTGGATTACGGCCCACTCCCTCTCACTGAGAGGATTCCTGTGTCCCAGCAGTTGGAACATTATGTAATCTCCAGCTTAAGGTGGATCCGCAGTCTTAGTTAGATTTGTTCCTTGAACTTGAACGTCCCAGTTTTGCACCTAACTACCCTCCGACGCGTCCCAACTCTCACGAGCGCGCACGCGCGGTTTCCGCGTCGGTCATCTCCAACATAAAGCGTAATAACTAGAAAACTACTGCAGCTATACCTTAATAAAAAATCAAGTGTATAGCTGAAACTATGCAGAATCAATAGGTGTTAAAACTAAATTACAACTTCATAGCCCAAAGTACCGTAAAAAAATGTTAAACTTGAGAACGCGTGTTGAAATTTCCGTAAAATATTTGTTCTTGCAGAATTTTTGTTCAGAATTTTTTGGTTTGGGTCAGTAAAACCTATTTATAATTAAACTAGACTATCTAAGCTTTCTTTTCATACCCATATGTCTATACCCTGGTTTGTTCAGAGTAGCACAGTAAACCAAAACACACACCCCATTCCCTCACCAATTTAATACCGCCTATAACAAATGTCCTGCATAAAACGTAATAACTAGAAAACTACTGTAGCTATTCCTTAATAAAAAATCATGTGTATAGCTGAAAGTATACTTAATCAATAGGTGTTAAAACTTAATTACGCCTTCATAGCCCAAAGTACCGTAAAAAAAAGTTAAACTTGAGAACGTGTGTGAATTTCCGTAAAATATTTGTTCTTGCAGAATTTTTGTTCAGAATTTTTTGGTTTGGGTCAGTAAGGTACTATTTATAATTAAACTAGACTATCTAAGCATTTTTTGATACCCTTAAGCCCTTAATTGGTTTATTCAGAGTAACACAGTAAATCAAAACAATCCCCCATTCCCTCACAAATTTGATAAAAAAATGTCCGGCGGGACGAAGTAAATCAGGCTAATCGTAACTATTTTTGTAGTATTTTAACGGTGTGAACGTCTTTAAATACTAATTATGAACATATGTCCTTAAAATAAGCACTAATCTATTACATTATTTAGTAAAACTTACGTAATTAATACGAAAATGCCGAAGCACAGCGTGTCGCCATGCGCCAAATTTTTCCTGACGATTTTATCACAACACAACACATTCACAACCTTGGACACTTGTAGATATTCGTAAACCTTGTTTAAAGAGGTTTCTTATGGAATATAACACTCGTACACTGGATTATTCACTATATTCTAATTAAATAAGTTAAAAAAATAAAAATGAGCATGTTTTCATTATGTCAATGACAGCCAACTGAACGACGAAATCTTTTTTTTTCAATATGTTCTCTTTGGTCTGATACCGAGTGTTGCATACGTAAAGAGGCGGAATTTAATACAGCGCCATCTCGTAAAATCATTTAAAAGCCGTACAGTGTGATTGCGGCACGAAATCGCTTAGTTTGCAGTCAAGCGTCCAGGCTACCATGGTAGCCGGACGCGTCGTAAAAGTGTTTTTCTGGGCTACTATGGTAGCTGGGACGTTCAAGTGGAACAAATCTCTTAATGAAAAAGTTCATACGGAACAAATCTAACTAAGAGAGATGTATTAATGATTGTAATGATTATAATTGTGTATATACTCGTACATATTTCCCGCCGCGAATCATATTTTGATCAAGATACAACCTGACAGACCTACAAATTGCAAAAAAAACGTAAGAACATTTGAATTTCGCGGGCTACCACTGCGGATGCACCTTAAAGCAGCTAAAAATACAAAATAACCGTTTATTTTCTTCAACATTAACATGACTGTTGGTCACACTATTACATCATCATCTGCCCAGCCTTTTCCCAACTACGTTGGGGTCGGCTTCCAGTCTAACCGGATGCAGCTGAATACCAGTATTTACATGGAGCGACTGCCTATCTGACCTCCACAACCCAGTTACTGGGTAACACGATACCCCTTGGTAAGACTGGTTGTCAGACTTTCGGGCTTCTGACGACCCGTAACGACTGTCAAAGATCCACGAATGACAGCCGGGACCAACGGCTTAACGTGCTTTCCGAGGCACGGAGGGGTGTTGGTATCTAAAGATGGTCACCCATCCACGGACCAACCGCGGCAAGCGTAGCTTAACCTGATCGATTGACCCGTGCGGCTGTTTTTATTTAGCCTCAAGCCCCACACACTATTACATAATTTTTTAAAACGTACGTATATTTTCTTAGTGCGATCCCGGGAGAGGCTCCTCCTCAAGCGGTGCCCGTACCTATGCCGGCGCCGGTACCCACTCCGACACCCGTCGTACAACCAAAGGTAAACATTATTTATTAAATTAAGTACTTATTCCAGTGTTTCTAACATAAATAACACAATGGTGCCGATTCCCTTGTTCACAAACTAAACTTAATTTAAGTTCCGTGCATCTTTTTCTTTCTATTTCATTAAGAAGAGGACAGAAGATACATTTTAGTTTAGTCCTGTCAAATTAATCAGCGCCTGTCACTACTCCATACAAGTTTAGACGTGATTAAAAACTAGCCTACTAAAATTTCGTAAATTTACGTCAAGCGCTGATTAATTTGACAGGACTAAACTAGAATTTATCTTCTGTCCTCGTCTTAATGAAATAGAAAGAAAAGATGCACTGAACTTAAATTTAGTTTAGTTTTTAGTTGTGAACAAGGGAATCGGCACCATTGTCGTGGAGTAAAACTATAAAATCACAGTACATAATAAAAACTTTTAGTCTCAGTGTATTCTGATGAGAATACATCGAGACTAATGCTTGTTTCTATATGAGAAAAGTCGTTTATCCTACAGCGGTGCAGTTCTAGGCTAATCTTTTTAGGGTACCGTAGTAATCAAGGAACCCTTATCGTCTGTCTCTCCGTCGGGCGACTAGAATCAATTCTATTTTTTTGTAAATTTTGACGTTCAAAAGTGCCTTTTATGTGCCTATTTGAAATAAATAATTTGACTTTGACTGTCTGTCTGTCTGTCTGTCCCCGCTGTAGCTCAGAGTCGCTTAGTACTAGAAAGCTGTAATTTGGCATAGATGTACATATTAATCACGCCGACAAAGTAGTAAAATAAAATCTTGAATAATTTATTTTTTTAGGGTACCTACCCACCTCCCTTGCACGTAAATGCTGCCAGCTAAATGGTTGTTAATGGAGATGTGAAAAAAAAATCACGGCAGCAGCACATATAATGATATTAAAAGGTTAACAGCTAAGTAGGCTTTACAAGTTAACGAGAAATAGTCGACCAACTTAAATTTGTAGTTAGAGAATTGACCGTGACGTTTATCGATGTATGGGAGAACATGTTTTTCAACTACAATGTTAAGTTTGTTTTTAGAATACATTCATCCCAAGTAATCCCAACTACGGAACCCTTCATTGTGCGTGGTGCGACACGCACTTGGCCGGTTTTTTTTTATGCTTGGTGCTATAATAAATTCAATCGTATATTCGTGAAGGGCGTGCGTTTTGGGAGTCTGTCTTATGTAATTTTGACGTTCGAAAAGTGCTGATTCTCAGCCTAGTTTGAATAAATGACGTTTGATTTTTTTTTTTTTGATTCTATCTGTGTGGGTTGCTTTTCCTTCAGCCTCAAATAATGCAGCCAGTACAACCAGCACCGACGCCACAGCCGCAGCCGCAAGCCGTGGCGCCATCTTCACAGTATAGCAGCATACTGAACATACCGAAACCGCCCACCTACGCGCAGTCCCAGAGCTTGTTTGCTGCAGGTAGACTATACTTGAATAAACTCTTTTTTTATTTAGCTTTATGAAGGCTAAGTTGATATTTGATAGACCATTTGTTATAAAAAGGTCCTAGATACAAAAACAGTATGAACTTTGTCACGTATTTTTTTTTTGGTTGGAATATGATCTAACTTCTCCCGCTCTAGGCGGAGCGGGTCCCGGGTGTGTCAGACTCTTACTGACTAAACCCACCCGTGTTCCTTCCGTTGCCTGTGTTGCCAGGGGCCTCGGTATCCCTTCTGGCCTTGCCCACGACCCCGGCAGGCATGTATGACATTCGGTTTGTGTTCCCATCATCATTCTCCTGCCCTTATCTCAATTTATTTGTGGTCGGCGCAACGTGTATTTTTCTTCCATACTTCTCTATTAGTTTGTGTTCCCAAAACTTGATAATTAATTGAAATTCTGAATGATTCAAATATAGATATTTAGGGACGACTTGTATAAACATAATACGACGTATATTGTAACAGAATCGAGCAGGTGCGAGGCGATTTGACCGATTGTTATTGAAACGCACGTGCACGCTAAAGTAGCAATATCGCATAACTTTTAGGGTTCCGTACCTCAAAAGGAAAATACGGAACCCTTATAGGATCACTCATGTGTCTGTCCGTCTGTCACGGCTGATTTGCTCCGAATCTACTCGACTGATTCAGTCAGTTCAAATTTGGTACCCGTATGATTTTCTGTGACCCAAACGCGAATGTGTAACGTAAATAAATGAATTTTGAATAAGGGGGTTCACTTTTTGGGGAAATATAAGACTATTATAAGAAAACTTTTTCAAACTGTACCGTGTGACACATCAAATGAAAGGTCTTTTTATGAGGATTTTTATTTTATAATTTTAAAATAATTCGTGTTAAAGTTATTAAAGAAAATAGATGAAAATTTACCGTTCCCCCCATTTTGAAAAAATACAGAGAATAGTTCTATACTTATAGATTACAGGAAAACTTATAAGACGTCTATGGTCTTAAAATAACATGGTAAATTACTCAATATTGTGCGTACAAACTTACATTTGCAGTTGAAAAGTATGGGGGAACAGGTTTTACAACTACAACCTTAAGTTTGTTCTTGGGATACATTTTATTCATCCCAACTCCGGAACCCTTCATTGTGCGACACGCACTTGGTTTTGGTTGTTTTTTGTGCACCAACTCTTTGCATGGTGTACTAGGGCAGTTGTATAATGTCGTCAACAATGTAAACATAAACAAACAAGTTTAATTAAACTGATGCTTAACACATTCGTTTTTTGGTATCTTTTCAGCTCCAGTACAAATTGAACAGAAGCCGGCTCCGGTAGAAATAAAACCAACACCTATCGCTCAACCGACACCGCAAGCTCCTGTGGTATAAAACGTTTTTCATATACTTACTGAGTTTGTTTGTTACGCTTTCACGCTAAAACGGCTGAACGAATTTGGATGAAATTTGGCTCATGGGTAGAACATGACCTGGGTTAGGACATAGGATACTTTTTATCCCAATATTCCCACTGCATCGAGACTTATGCGGGTGAAACCGCGGAGCGCAGCTAGTTGGGTTATAAAATTGACTTGAGTTGATTATGAATTGCAATAATGACACTGAATTAAGGCCTATCCGCGCACAACAGTGCCGACACGTGACCGACAGTTCCGTACCGTACAGTATTAGTGAAAATTAAGAAAATTGTTTCATACATTTCATAAGACACCATTGGAATTCGTCAGTGTCACAGATGTTCGGTGATGCCAGTAACGCTCCAACGATCTGACGTAAATTAATGGCGGATAATATTTTGCGTGACACCGAGTATCTTGTTTTCTTAACTGTCCAGGGGCAGCAGTCTCGAGATAGATAGCGATCGCTTTAAGACCGAATTCGATCGTACAGTCCTAATGATCCTAGACGGTCAAACTTGCTTGACAAGCACGTGATTTTTTCGTGCTTGTCAAGCAATTTTGTCCATCTTTGATGTCGAAACAATGTTTTGTCATTCTGAATTACTCAAAAAAACTTTGGTTTTGATCAGATGTTTATATAGGTTAGCGAACTCTCCTCTCTTCCTCCTTTTTCTCACATACATTTCTATTAGCATCGATTGCTTTAATATTATATGAAGACGATTCATATAATATTAAAGCAATCGCTGCTAACTATGCTCTTGAATATTGAGACATTTTTAACAAGCACGTGAAACTGCGATAGCTACTCCAAGGGCACTAAAAATTACTGCACGCGTCGGTGTCGGCACTGACGTGTACGAATAGTACGTCACAGAACTGTACGGTACGGAACTGTCGGTCACGTGTCGGCACTGACGTGTACGAATAGTACGTCACAGAACTGTACGGTACGGAACTGTCGGTCACGTGTCGGCACTGTTGTGTTGTAACGATTTTAGGTGATGCCCAGTGGTTGTAGGTGGGAATCCAGACTCGCACTAGGCCCGCGTGGTGAATTACGGCCCAATTCCTCTCACCGGGAGGAGGCCTGTGTCCCAGCAGTGGGAACATTATAGGCTGATTATGCTAATTGTTTTATGTTTATATGGAACATTTAAAAGGTTTCAAACTGCTTTTTTTACTCGTAAAATGAAATATGCAGTGTCACGATGTTAGTTATTGCAGTTCATAGCCAATATATTGGCTCTTTATAATATTAGTTTAGATGAAGATGAGTTTCATTTTAAGCACAAACTATTTTACTTTGTACCCCAACAGGCTCAGCCTCAACCCGTAACTCCCAAGCCTGCGCAGGCGCAAGAAAACGCCGCGTTAAAAGCAGAACAGGAGAAGATCAATGAAATGAAAACCAATCAGGAGCTGAAGAATATGCTCGTGAAAGAAGTAAATGACTTTCAAATGGAGCTGTACAAGTTTATGGTGAAGACTAGGGAAACTCAGGCGAAGGTGAGTTGGTTTTATGTTTTTGTTGTACTGGGACAAATCCTATGGCAAATAAATTGATGCTAAAACGCAAATGGTGTAATTTGCGTTTTAGCATCATTTTACATTAGTAAAAAAATGAGGATCGCTATAGATGTCGATTCAAGACGTTAAGGAGCTTTATTTCAGTTTTTAACCGACTTCAGAGAAGGTGGAGGTTCTATGTTCGTCTGTATGTATTTTTTATGTGTCTGTTCATCGATATTTTCGTCAATTGTCAACCAATTTTGGAAATTATTTTTTCATTTGGTAGAGGAAGCTTTGGCGGTGGTCTCATGTAAATTGAAATAAAGAATGTGAATCAATGACCCCTATTGCCAAGCTAAAACGCAAATGATATAGTCCAACAATTGAGTCAGCTAGTCGTCACTAAACCGACATACTTTTTTATTGTTATTACGACAATTGAGTCAGCTAGTCATCACTAAACCGACATACTTTTATTTTGTTGTTGCAACAATTGAGTCAGCTAGTCGTCACTAAACTGACATACTTTCATTTTGTTGTTGCAACAATTGAGTCAGCTAGTCGTCACTAAACCTACTTATTTTTTTTTTGTTACTGCATTTTTGAGTCAGCTATTCGTCACTAAACCGACATACATTTTTTGTTGTTATTGCAAGAATGGAGTCAGCTAGTCCTCACTAAATCGACATACTTTTATTTTGTTTTTGCAACAATTGAGTCAGCTAGTCGTCACTAAACTGACATACTTTTATTTTGTTTTTGCAACAATTGAGTCAGCTAGTCGTCACTAAACTGGCATACTTTTATTTTGTTATTGCAATGGATGTTGTGTTTACTAATATGTGGTTGGAGAAAGGATAGTAAAAGAAATTCACAAGTCCGTAAATAAAGTCTATTTTACTGTTACCAAATCAAGTACTTGACGTTTTTGACATTAGTTATCAGAATACCAGTTAATGACACTGAGCTGGGTAAACGACTGGCCGCTAAAGTATATGTGCGGGGAACATTGCATTTCGCACCGCTAGCATTATTGTTGCTTGTAGTCCCTACATACCTCCCCCACCCCCTTTAAAAAAAACAATTGTTTGGTTTATATCTGTACATGAAATAATCTGTTTATTGATTTCGTTGGCGGCCGTAATACCTAAGCGTAAATACATACATTGTAAATCTATAATAATATTACGTTACTAAGAATTGTTATCGGCAGCATTTTATGCAATACAAAACATTGTCTAGACATGCCAAAGTTTCTTATTTCTATATTCAATACAAGGTTTACTTAAGAGCGGGCTATACGCCGTTGACCTTTGAAAATGAGCCGCGCAGTCCCCCCAAGCCCCTGACTATAATTACGCGCTGCGCGAACGATTTGCTCGCATCGCACCGTGCGGAATGGCATACGTACCTACCTATGCGCACGGCCGCAGTATTGGCAAGTAAAGCAGTATTATGTCTTTATAAAAAAAAAAAACGTCTGTCTGTGCTATCGTAGCTCCCGAACGAATGAACCGATTTTGATTTGGTTTTTTTTTTGTTTGAAAGGTGACGTAGGTAGTCTAGAGCATTCTTAGCTTTATTTGATGAAAATCGTTTCAAACAAATAACTTGTATGATTTTTTATGAATAAAGGAAAATAAAAATCATTTTAAACAATAGAGACATTTATTATCAATAAGTCACAAATCATGTTTAAACCATGAGAGTGAAGATTATTTTCATCATACTTACTCGTAAAGGGTTATTTTGATCCCGCATAATACGGGGAGAAGTTGGGCTTTTTTCGCCCATGGGCGGAAAATGTAACATTACCACCCTTAATGTAATCGACGCATTTGATTATTCATCTAACATTACTTCACGCTAAAGGAGGTCTTTGATTGGTCTACAAAAATCTAGTAGGCTACGATTATTGTTTTCTTTAATTTTGATTTTAGCGTGAGTTTTCGGTAAATAGGTTTTAGTTTTGCCATAAAGCCACAAGGTTGAATCACATTAGTCCATTGACATATAAATATATGGACAGGAAATACCTACAAAAAAAAAGGTGCATACCTACAACTCGATGTTGGCGCATAAAATGGCTGCCGTTGCATTTATTTCAGGCCAAAGGGCCGGGCTATTATTAATCAATCATTTTATTACACACTTACCGAAAATACAGTGGGAACAGAGTTATTATGTAATCTCACTACACCAAGTGTTGTATTGAAACAGCTTTCTTCAAAGTGAAGTGAACACAGGTAGGTATTCTTTATTTCGGGGATTAATATTTTCTTCACCAATAGCCTCTAGCCACTTTTGTTTAACCCTTTATTTTTAGGAAAGCTATAAAAAAGGCAAGTATTTTTATCAATAATTCATTTTGGTTAGAGCTGCGGAACTAAACAAATAACAAAATGCTGACGTCTTGTTTTAGGATCACTTATAATATAACTCTGTGGGAAGGTCTCTCAGACCGTAAACCACGGGCCGGACCTAACAAGGTCACTCGGACCGATTAAGACACGCAGAATAATTTCTGTTAACATCGCAGATTATAACCGATATTATTTCAGCGGAGGAACTAGTTTCGGAAAGTATTACGGTACGGAGTCGCCTCGCATCGGTACAACACTATTCCACTATGACATTATTGTAAACAAACGAATGAAATAATAAATATTAAAAAAGGTCTGTTATAGGGAAGTGAACCCAAACATCAATACTTTAGCAATAAATTCATGATCCCGTAACATTTTTTTCATGGAATGTGTATTATTGCATATACTGAAAACCTAACCGTACCCTACCTAACCTAACCTACTAACCTGTGTAAAGATAACCGACGTTGATTTTCATTCTTTCTTGCACTACACTTCGCAAAACAACACACAGGCATGTTGAATCGCTATTTCCAACATTCAAATGCAGTTTTAAAGGTAAACTCCTCGTAATTTTCTCGCAAATCTCAATAATACAAAAAGTAAACAACCATTTGACAGCAAAGCTACCACGAAACTTGGCGCATAAAATGGCGGATATGCCATCTACCTACAACAGTCACACGTCACGACAAAATGTTACCATAATGAGCAACAACTTAGATATGTTGTCTCTTTTATCAAATACGATTATTTTATTAGAAAGAATGAGACAAAACGATATTTCGTATTCTGTATCGTATTTCACTCATATTTGTATAAGCAAATGTATCTATAGAATAACGCGGCGCCTCCATGTTTTTCCTATCTCAATGCATTAGTCTAATAAAATGTAGTAGGCTATGTTTTTTTTTGCATTTTGATTTTGACGTAAGGTTTCGGTAAATAGTTTTTAGTTTTGCCATAAAGTCACAACGTTGAATTTGATGATTGGTCGCAATTGACAGTAGCTAAATAGGTGACGCACAAAAAAACTTATTTGTCTGACCCACAATCGGTGCCATGATTGAGGGCATGTTGTGTTTGCATGAAATGTTTGATTGAATATTTTTGTTTCCTCGCATGTGTAACGAAAAGCACTATGTGATACTCGAGACCAAAAATATGTATTCCCACGTGTGGTTAACAGCCCACGCCTACGACTCGGGCCATAAATGCACAATCGTGAATAAAGAACGTACCTTTGGCCTCTTGTGACACAATGTACTAATAAATGAGGACACCAACGGACAATCTTGTCAACGAGAAATAAAGCGAGAATTTTAAAATTCAACTAAAACACAATCGCTTTGGTTCTGGTTCACAATATTGTTCGTTGTTGGTAACGTTTACATAAGAATAGGAGCTTTGCTTACCATTGCTGGTAAGGGGGGGGGGGGGGGGGGGTGAAAATGACTGAAACGCTGATTACGTAATACTTGAATGACCCCTTTCCCCTAAACTACTCCATGCAAAATTTCATCCAAATCGACCGAGTCGTTTGGCCGTGAAAACCACACAAACAAGTAAACAGAATTTTACATTTATAATGATGGAGATGTTATGTTTTCAGGGTTCATGTATGATTGTGAGTTTCTTTATTCAACCATAACTTTTAAACGGCTTAACCGATATCAATGTATGTGGTATGGTTAGAAGCTTTGCGTTATCCCGGGTAACATAGGTTAGTGAAAATTTAAGCAATGTAATCGGGAGCCATGGTTCATGAAAAATTGTTTTATTTTTATAAAATTTTTGCTACTTATACTATCATCGTCTAGAGCTTTCTTAGTACATAACAAAAATATATAACAGTAGTAGTATTCAATATGCATTCGTTCACTATTAACATAACAAAAGAAATTAAATAAATATAACAGTAGGTACTACTCAATATCCCATAGAAAAACTTATAAAAAATAATATCTTTTTATCACATTAGGTATAACATAAAAAATAAATAATTTAAAAAATAAAAAAACACGCCTGCCTTATCAAAAACTTAAAATAATTACAAAAATTGAACTAAAAGATTAAAAACAAGCTAAATGATTTTGAACTGAATACCTTTCACAACCTTAAGAACAACCAAGTTCTGAGAAATATATTCAAAATTAACATATGTTTTTTTCCGCTACCACAAACTATACAGATTTGGCATTTTTTTTCTTAAGACAAGTGTATGTTGGTCATTTGCCTCTTGTCAGCGCCTTAACTTTAAATTCCCAAGTTACAATTATTAAATAACTGCTATTATTCACTAAATTCACTGTGCCGTATTTTGCCTTTCTATTACGCGTAATAACGCGTACGAACCTCGTGGTACGATCCACTGCTGGTCCGCTGTGACCGCAGGCCATATAGTTGACAATTCTTTTCTTATCCAATTCTTGGCACCGGTACAACATTGTCTTCCGCATAAACAAATAGTCAATATCGACAGGGCCATACCGATCACTATAACCAACTATATCAAAGTTCTAGCCTCTATGTCTCCCTCCTCAGTTCTTCCTCAGTTTACTGTTATAATTTCCCATTTCATTTAATTTGATTTCTATTACTTATACGACCGGTACTTAGTGTTATGTTTCGGCTACTAATGATATTCGCAAAATTTGGTACAATGATTTTAACATTGCAATCAAAATCAAAAGTCATTTGTACAAATTCAAACTAGGCTGAGAATCAGCACTTTTCGAACGTCGAAAGTTACATAAGACAGTCCCCCTAAACAGCGCGCCCTTCACCATTTCCTAGTGCTTTAGCTGGGAAGAAAAAGTGGCGCAACAAACTCCCCAGCAGCACACCTGTCCGTTTAGTTATATAAACTTGATTCTATACAAATCATATGCTAAGTACATTACGAAACACAAAACATTCAATTAAATTACTTGCCATATGTTAGCTAGCACACGCCAATATACCAACAAAACAATGAAAACTGTACTGAAGCAGATAAAAATTACAACATAAAAACGTAAACAGAACTTAATACCTAAATAAATTGATGTTCAATAAACTGGCAGCAAAAATCGCCATGTCCGTCCATCTGTCTTTTTTTTTTTTGAGGGTGGGAAATCATCAAATAAAGAAGTTATTTGATGATTTCCCGCTCTGGGCGGAGCGGGAAATCAAATCAAATCAAATCAAAATTTTTTATTTCACATAAACCTACATGGGCACTTATGAAACGTCAGAAGCTAGGTGCACGGTTCCAATGGGTCGTTTCCTATGGAGAAGAGCCGGCAAGAAACTCCACGGTTACTCTTTTAAAAATAATTGGCTTTTACAATGTTTTCAAATTACAGTGTTAATAGGTATGGGAGGACAGTGTAGGCCTGTCGAGACGTACCAGGTACTTAACAAAAAAAAAAAGAAAAAGGTCTACAAAATATCTAGTCTATGAAGCCTACAACGTTCTCACATTCACAAGGTACACACAAATCTGTGTAAAATATTAATAAAATAATAAAAATAAAAACCCATTTAAACCAAATGAAGTTTGCCATTACAAGTCTCAAATCAAAATTTTAGGTATATATAATGTCAAACAGTGAAAATAATATGTCAAAAAGAAAATTTGTAAAAAAAATAATAATAATAAACATCGTAATTTGGGAGCAGTTAATAGACATTTACATATTTATGCCGTTTATGAGGTACCAGGGAAGCCACATGTGCAGAAGGAATTATTGCCAAACTTCCTTGTCTTCAACGTAGTCTTTAATCTTATAATATGCGTTTTTTTCCATCGCTAAATTCTGTAACTGACTTTGGCAACTTGTTATAAAAGCGGATACTGTTGATAACAAATGATTTGCTTGTTTTTGTTAATCTAAATTTGGGTATCACAATTTCATGTTTACTGCGTGTATTTATATTATGGAAATCACTTCTTGTTTTGAAATTACATAAGTTTTTGCAAACATACAAAATGTTTTCTAAGATATAAAGAGAAGGCAGAGTTAGTACATTAATTTCTTTGAATTTGTTTCTAAGGGACTCACGAGGACCCCATTCTATAGACTGCGCGGATTGCCCTCTTTTGTAAAATAAAAATTGAATCTACATCAGCTGCCGATCCCCACAGCAGAACGCCCTAAGACATAATACTGTGGAAATAAGTAAAATATACTAACCTAGCTGTGGCTATATCAGTCAACTGTCTAATTTTTCTTACTGCATATGCAGCTGAACTTAATCTACCTGAAAGAGCTCTTATGTGGGCTCCCCATTGCAACTTCGAATCTAGAGTAATTCCTAGAAATACAGTTTCCGTAATAGCATCTAGTTTAAAATTTAGAGCCACTTGGGGTACATTTGGTAGTGAGAACTTAAGACATTTTGTTTTGGTCGCATTAAGTAAGAGATTATTAGCTGCGAACCATTTCGAAAGAACAGCCAGACTATCGTTGACGTGTAAGACATCCGGATCTTTTCTATCTATTTTAAAAATAAGAGAAGTATCGTCAGCGAATAGGATTATATCGGATAAGTTTGCCATCATGTAAGGGAGATCATTAATATAAACTAGAAATAGGAAAGGGCCAAGAATTGAACCTTGGGGCACGCCCATCTTTACTAGAGACCCCGAGGACGTCGCCCCGTTTTTTTTTTTTTTGAGTGTGGGAAATCATCAAATAACTTCTCCCGCTCTGGGCGGAGCGGGAGGGTGTGTCAGACTCTTACTGACTAAAACCCACCCGTATTCCTTCCTGTTGCCTGTGTTGCGGGGGCCTCGGTGACCCATAAGTACCTTCCCGCGACCCCAGCAGGCATCGGCCCTAGTGGACCCCTACCATAGGTGCTGACGACATCTCTTTGAGGCGCGCGTGGAATACAACGTGCCGTCGACCCGGGCCTGGTCCTTACCGGACGGTGAGCTACCCATTGCTCACCGTCCGCAAGCCCGCGCCTACGGTGGCCGGAAATCCGCCCGGGATTCCCGACGCCCAGGGCGTCTCCTGCGGCGGCTAGGGGCGAGAGGGCGCGAAACTTGCCTTTCCCTCAACCGTCCCGCCACCTCCTTCGCGAGCATTACTGCTTGGCAGAAGGAGGTGACGGCTGCCCATGCCCTCTCGCTCCGTACCAGGACGCGAGACGCTCCGGACGCGAGAGGTCTCTGCCGCCGATCGCCTCCACGAGGACACGGCGGTGCTCTGCCCAAGCCGGGCAGACCTCCACCGTATGCTCCACCGTGTCCTCCGGGCGATCCACACAGTGGTGACACCCGGACGTTTCCTCCCGCCTTATCCGTCACAGGAACCTCCCGAAACTGCCGTGTCCGGTGAGGGTCCATCTGTCTGTCTGTATGACCCCGCTGTAGCTCAGAGACGCTTACTACTAGAAAGCCAGCTAAATGGTTGTTTACGTATAAATTCATCCCAACTTCCCAACTACGGAATCCTTCATTGTGCGTGGTCCGACACGCACTTGGCCGGTTTTTATTATTTTCTAAACATTTCTGTGCACAATCCGTATCAAAATTCTGATCGTCGTCTGGTAACCTATACGCTGGTTTTGGTACATATGTCTATAGATAAATCACTTTCTCTATTTGTAAACTTAACTCTAAAAATCTTATCAATCAATCAACTCAGCCTGTAACAGTCCACTGCTGGACATAGGCCTCTCCCAGGCTGCGCCACAACACCCTGTCCTCCGCCGTCCGCATCCAGTCTGTCCGAACTACCTTTTTAAGGTCGTCGGTCCATCTAGCTGGGGGGCGTACCGCACTACGCTTGCCGATACGCGGTCTCCACTCCACCAACCAGGGCCTCTTTTATCAGTATTATTTTAATATTGCTTTACAGTGGGAAAGAGATGGAGCCCCCTGTTTAGCTTCATCTCATTCTCACACTGATGTAATATTAAAATAATACTTCTATAACAGGCCGTGGTTGCCCCCCCCCCCCCCCCCAGGACTCTTTAAAAATCTTATCATTTCTACTGAAAACTCTATAAGCGCGGGGAACATTGCATTTTGCACCGCTAGCATTATTGTTGCTTGTAGTCCCTACAATGGTCGACACAAATAACACAATCATCGCCTTATGACGTATTCAACTACATATTCTAAAGTAGAGAGAGACATAGTATTGAGAAAAAAAGGCAAGGCTCATAACAATACCTGGTACTTGTTGACAGGCCTGCACTGTCCTCCCATACATATTAACACTGTGATTTGAAAACATTGTAGAATATAATTATTTTTAAAAGAGTGATCCTGGAGTTTCTTCCCGGCTCTTCTGACGTTTCATAAGTGCCCATGTAGGGTTATGTGAAATAAAATATTTTGATTTGATTTGTTTCGAATATAAAAAAAAAACCTTATTTCATCAACAGTTACAACGTGACATCGATTCAATAAACGCAAGTTTTAACTACAACTCGCAAGATGCAGAACAACTGAGGAAGGAATGTTCGTCCGACGAGTTGCGCAATGCCATCGTACAACTAAAGTTAGAGCTGGTTCGCGCATGTGCGGTTGTTGCTGAGGCACGTACGCATGCTGAGTAAGTCTTTATTAAATACTATGAGCTATGAATTTTTAATAACTTTTTTGTGTGATAAATTAATAGACAATGGCGGCTCAACTGCCGGAAATTAGTTAGCCTTTAGAAACCTTCTTCATCTTCAATAGGTTGTTCGGTTTTCCGATGAATCCCTTACCTTCTATCGGATTATTATAATCGCGATAGTTAAAATAGATATGAATTTAGGTTGAACATCTTCCCCATTCTTCCACCTTTCAATCTAAAAACTGCAATGCTCTTTGTTAACAGATATAGAGTATTTTTCGGACTCAAAAACCTGCCTAGTCTTTTCCCAACTACGTCGGTTTCCAGTTGATCTGGATACAGCTGAATACCAGTATTTTACATGGAGCGACTGCCTATCTGACCTCCACAACCCAGTTACTGGGTAACGTGGTCCCTGAGACTAGTTGACAGACTTTCGAGCTTCTGACTACCCGTAACGACTGTCAAAGATCTACAAATAACAGCTGGGACCAACGGCTTAACGTGCTTTCCGAGGCACGGAGGGGTCTTGGTATATAAAGATGGTCACCCAACCACGGACTAACCGCGGCAAGCGTAGCTTAACCTGATCGATCGACTCGTATAGCTGTTATTACTTAGCCACAAGCCACAAGGGTATTTCTCCGGACTCCGGCCCTTTGAAACGGGTTCAGCTATCATAGCTACATTCTATTAATTCTTCTTATATGTAAAATTACTTTCAGAGCTAAAGATAGCCACCAATGGACACAAGCGGATCCTCTTACATCTAAACGCGTGGCGTCAGTAAAGAAACTAGCTTACTACGTACAGAATCAACTGGAACAAGCTCAAAGATCGCTGGACTATAAGTGGAATGAGGCTGTGACGAGAGACTCACACTTTAACAAGTAAGCTTACTATAAAATAATTAGACTGCCGAAGTGATCAATTTATACATATGAAAAAAAATAAGAATGATGTCCCGTTTTTTATGTTTCCATGTGTTTAAATTGATGTTCAATATTCGGGGAACATCCTGGAAAATACTGGACTATATCCGAAACTTTAAACTGCACAAACCGTATTGAAACTGCAACTTTGCAGCTAGCTTGGAGTCTATAATGCAGGCCGTATTGTCTCCAAAAATATTAAATTATAGTATAACAAGTACAGGCACAAGGACAGGATAGGTACAAGTAGGGTTGCCAACTTTTTTTACAAGAAATAAAGTGTATTTAGGTCTGAGAAGAATATTAAACAGTATTTTAGAAAAATGAGCAGTATTTATTTATTTAATGTTTTAAATACATATTTTTTAGACCTCGCAAAACTCATTAATTTACAGTCTTTTTTAAAAACTTCATACGCCTCACCACATTAATTATAACTAAAATTAAAATAAATAAGGAGCTCATTTTTTATTAAATTAATATTTGCTCTATTTCTATTATTCCGCCACTTTGCATTCATTACTGAAAAAACTCTTTCAGTAAATGCCGAGGTGGTGGGAATAGAAAGTATATATGACATTTTTAGTAATATTTTTAAATTCTTCTAAGGTGTTTACTAATAAATGGCTCCGCTTATGGCCAGTACTCATTTCAAGAAAATCTTTTGTCTTCTGATACTTTTTCATAAATTACTTTGAAATGTATTAATTCTGAATATAAATCATCCATACCAATATTGAGTCTATACAAATTTAAACTATCTATAATTTTCTCAAAATGATCAAATGTAACCAAAGACTTTAATGACAAACAGCTTATTAAAGAAAGCCAGTTAGTCTGATTGAAATCAAACCATTTCTCTGAATATAAATTATCCTTATCAATAAAAAGTATAAAGTTATTAATAGAATAGTTCTATTAAAAACTTCTTGGGAAGATTTTGTAATAGTTTTTAATAGTTTGTTTGTTGCATGTCCAAAATACTTATCATTTTTTCTTTGAATTAGCTCAGTCTTTAAACCAGTCATAATGTTATGAGTTTTTGATGGCTGAAAACATCCCATTGGCTGATTCCTTCGCATTTTCATAGAAATCAAGTAACCTTTGTTGAAGTCCATTCTCAGGGGTAAAATATTGAATCACCAGGGGACACAATTTAATATTTTTTACAGACAAGAAGACAGCATTTTGATGAAGAAAACAGTATTTTGTATACTTTATTTTTGTTCAACAGTAAAAAGTGTAATGTAGTGAAAAAAAGTATAATACCGTTTTAAACAGTATAGTTGGCAACCCTAGGTACAAGGTCTTTTGGCGCGAGGCCAAAATCGTAACTAAAGTCGAATTATTAATTCACTGAAGTAATCTGACATGTGCTAGGTGCCACTTTGTGTAATAAAATGATCATATTTAATGTACGTATTGTATTCTAGACTTTTACACTTAATATATATCGACGCTTGAAAGGCAAAATTTACCAAGCGACATAGGGCAAATTTAACTTTACGTTATTAAAGTCAATTTTTCAGGAAAAAACATAAATTCTGATTCAGATGATTAGATAAATAAGATTTCCAAAACAGTAAGATTCCCGCCTGTAGGATGATTACAAGAATTTATATGATTTTTTTCTGAAAAATTTACTTTAATAATGTGAAGTCAAATTTTCCCTGTGTCGCTTAGTAAATTTTGCCTTTCAAGCGTCGATATACATTTATTTATGTGTATATAATAAGTGTAAAATAAATATATTTATATACATGTATTTATTTTACACTTACATAAATCGATTAAACTAAACGATCACCATTACAATAAATATGACTATTTTATTACACAAAGTGACATCTAGCACAATGCATGTCAGATTGCTCCAATGAATTATTAATTCAACTTTAGCGCCACATCTTGTTTTTCAATATATTTGACAAAAGAATTTCACAAATGTTTGTCAACAACGCCTTCTTGTCATCGTCATTAGATCTTTGAAACCTTGTTATCCATTTTCCAGTATCATTTATTTTTGTTGTTCCTTAAAACACTTTTTGTGGAACAACAAAAATAAATTTAGTTCAGCGAAAATCTGGCATTTTCTTTTTAAATTATTTTTTTTTTCTTATATTTATTATTAACTAGCTTTTGCCCGCAGCATTGCCCGCGTGGATGTCGTAAATTATCCCACGGGGACGTACTACCGGGATAAAAAAGTCCTAACGCAGGTCATGGTCTACCCATGTGCCAAATTTCATTCAAATCTGTGCAGCCGTTTTAGCGTGAATGCGTAACAAACAAACTTACTTTCGCACCCTAATCCTAACTTCCTAACTCATATTATTAATGCGAAAGTGAGTTTGTTTGTTTGTTTTTATCCCAATATTCCCTCGGGATCGAGACTTATGCGGGTGAAACCGCGGGGCACAGCTAGTTTATAATATTACTTAGGATAGTTAGGATTATCTACCATTACATACCTGTCATAATTATTATTTTACCTCAGGCCAGGCCACCGTATGATACGCCCAATCCTAGACGACGTATACCAACCACTAGTTAAACAGCAAGAGATTCTCAGTCGCCAACAAGCAGTACTCCGTACATTAAGAAATACACTCAACGAATGTGACGTCACACCCATGTTCAAGTCTACCTCGCTGTTGAGAAGCACACCCTTCAGAAACAAGTAGGTTTTATTTTTTATGTTATGCGAATTTAAACCTTATGAGTATGGGAATAAGGATGGCTTAGTAATCAGCGAGCAGAGCTCCGTAAGAGGAATACGCTTATCGAGTGTCGGTCATATTAACGCTGAAACTCGCTTTTTATGTTAAGTTTTGCAGATTAGATGACATTAAAAACATCAGTCTACTTGCAGCTGTATTGTAATAATATTTAAATGTCATTTCTAGGGTTTTGTGGCGCAGCCTGGGAGAGGCCTATGTCCAGCAGTGGACTGTTATAGGCTGAGTTGATTGATTTCTAGGTTAGGTTAGTGTTCTAGGCTAGTGTCTGGAACCCGATCACGAGTAGAAATCACGCAGGTGCCATCGCCGAATATTATTTATACTTTATATATGTTTTCTTTTAGCACTTCGACATAAGGCGGAGCCGTCGAGGCTTGCACGGCACTTCAACTTCACGCCTTCTATCCTGAGACACGCACTCCACATACATGCTTGCATAATACAAAACTTTTATATATTTATATATAAAATTTCACTCAACACATACAATATGTAGTTAGAATAATCACCTTAAACTCCACTTCACAGGGATCCCCTCTCAAAACTAACGAAGAACATCCTTAACATGAGTCTTGATGCTACTGACAGTAAGAAGAAAGAGCCACTTCTGACATCACAGAAACTCGATGCTCTAAGAGACATGCTTTCAAACCACAAGACTGTCAAGATTAAGCCCGTGAACGTTGAGATGAGACAGCATTTGGCGACCATGAGGATGAATTATGAGAAGAGTTTGAAGGAGAAAGTGCAGCCCACTAAGCAGGTTGTTAAAACTGACGCCGATGTAAAGCCACAAGTCAAGCAAGGTGAGTTAGGAAAACATGCTTGCAAGTTTTTGTATGATAAAATGTTTAGTTTAAGTTTAATCTTGCATGTGTAAGCGAAGTTAGCATGTCTTCTTTACCCTTCAAGTTGAATTTTTCGATTCTGAGTTCTATCAAAACACTAGCTGCCGCCCGCGTGGCTTTTTCTAAAATAAAATAGGTTTAACATCAGCTATCTGCCAGTGCAAGTCCCGTCAAAATCGCTCCATCCGTTTAAGAGATTAGCCGGAACAAACAGACAAATCAAAATTTTTTTTATTGTTTTTTTTTATAAGTACCGTTTATTTTTTCATTATGCATTTATTAAAATGCTATTACTTTGACATTACAAACACTTCAATTTTATTTATTTGTATTTGTATAGATAGACAATCCATTATTATTGTATTAACAAATCATTGTGTGCGCAATAGACATTTATTGACAGATGAGGAGCATCTTTCAGCCTGTATACCATTTAAATGTTTTTTTTTTTTTATAAAAGTTCATGTCCGTTGGAGTAAATAACTATGTGCGAAATATACAAATAACTTTTATTAGAACTTTAACAGCATTTTATTAACTAAAAACCTACATTGTCTTAACTCATCTAATCTATTAATTTTTAGTTCAACCACAACCGTTCGTAGTACCTAAAGTGGAGCCAAAACAAGAAGCTAAACTTGAGCCCTTCAAACCGTCACCTATAAACGTGCCATCTTTCACGCCTGTCGGTGGTGTGAAGCCAACTGTACCAGGACTGACCAATGTCGCTAGAACATTGTTTACTGATGGTGAGTGATTATATCGATATCTATTGTCGCGGGAAGGTACTAAAGGGTCACCGAGGCCACTGGCAACACAGGCAACAGGAAGGAATACGGATGGGTTTTAGTCAGTAAGAGTCTGACACACCCTCCCGCTCCGTCCAGAGCGGGAGAAGTTATTTGATGATTTCCCACCCAAAAAACCGTTTAGTATGGACTGGTCAATGACCAACATAAGTACGGCGGGAGTATCCTAGGCAGACAACCATACCTAGGCCCTTTTCTGATTTCTCGCTGGGTCAGCAGTGCGGGATCAACATGCTCTGTAGACCCAGAACCGAAATCTCACCGAGTGCCTATATTAAATTTCAATGAGTGTTTCCTGATTGGCTTGGTATTCGAGGGAGTGGGGCGGAAGCGTTTCGGTTTACCGCGTCTCCTCGGTACAAACATCCAGTGCCCGCTCGGTGTTTACACGTCACGCGTTTTAATTAAAAATATAATACTTATAATACTTTTTCGATGTTCATGTCGCCAATAACGCTTTCATTTTATTCTGTAAACTGGGATAAATATAACACGCCACAACGTCTTGATCACTCGAAGAATACATTTTCTCGAAAGGATTTAAGCGATACTGTACAAATTATGGCGAATAAATAACGTCAGATTCGTAAATGAAAGTAGTGCAATGTCGTTTCGGTATACCGCACTCGCCCACAAATCAGGAAAGGGCCTTACGTTTTCACTACTGCATATTAAAATCAGCAACTTATATTAATCAGTTAAAACTCATAACTCCTGTTGTAAATATTGACCCAAATAACATCAACGATTCATGTGAGATTCAACAAAAACCGCTTGGTGGTAGGATCTAGTCCGCTTGGCGAACTACCGCGCATGTACATATTCCTTTGTTTCTTTGTAAAAGCAAAATGGGATACATAATCAGCCTTTAATGTTCCCACTGCTGGGACACAGGCCGCCTTTCTGTGAGAGGGAGTGGGCCGTAATCCACCACGCAGGCCCAGTGCGGGTTGGTAGATGTCACATGTCTTCGAATTTTTGGTTCTCGGACATGCCGGTTTCCACATGATGTTTTCCTTCACCGCTCTGAGAGCAATACGACCGGCCGAAAAGCCGAACGACCGCGACTTACGAGTAGTAGGTCGTAGGTTCGAACCCAGACAGGCGCTATATTTTGTGTAAATTATTTCATCACTACTGTTCTCAAAATTAGTATAACTGACATTAATTTACTCCATCTCAACCCTTATCTGCGTTTAGTATGAAATGCGACTAGGATCAAAGACAGCCAAGTCAAAACACAAAGAAAAACCGTAATTTTATTTAAAAAAAAAAACAAAACTCAAAGCATATTATTTCAGTTAAACCATTATAACAAAATGTTACAACATAACAAAATGTTACAAAGTAGATTACTCGACGGGATTTTTCACTTATTGATTAACAACAGATTAGGCTTAATGGTCGATTCGCACGAATTTATCTGTACGCATTTCGCACGAATTTAATTTATTTGTGGGCGAATCGCCAACTCCAGAAATACGTCATCTGCCTAGCCTTTTCACAACCATGTTGGGGTCTCAAACTCAAACTCAAACTCAAAGCATTTATTTCAATTAAACCATTTACAGGCACTTTTGAATTGTCAAGGAGTAGGTTAGTTAGAAATATGAAGCTGTTGTTGCCCATTCCAAAGCGAAGTAGGTACCTATAGAGAAGAACGGGCAAGAAACTCCATGGACACTCTTTTAAATTATATTGTTTCAAAAAGATTAGTTTAAATAATTTTGAATTTGTAACTAAATGTGAGGACGATGTAAAAAAAAAATGCGCACATAGTACAGCAAAACAAAACAATTAAATAATTAAAATAAGCCGTGGCAGCTAAGAGATGATTAGTCCCAACCGACAGCGCCCGTTCTCGAACAAGACGCATGGATCAGCATCAGTACCATTAGGCTGAACCATTTTGAAGAGAGCTAAATAATCCAACACAACTGACAGTTGCCTGTTGACAGGAGCAGTGTTGCCATTTCAATTAAGAGGCGGGAAATTCAAAAAGTCACGGAGTTATTGACCCGCCCTCGTATTACTATTTACAGAACCAAAACAAGCTCCAGCAAAGCCTCAACCGCAAGTACCACAACTGAAGCCCGTGGCCTCAGCATTTAGTTTCTCTAGTACGCCAGCTTCGGCCGATACCCGAAGTGTTCTCAAAGACTTACTACAGAATAAACAAGCGAAGAGCGATGACAATACTTTCATGGGACAGAATATTTGTTCACCTTCTTCATTTGCGTGTAAGTTATTAGTTTATTTTTTGACTGTTCGTAATGTAGTGTTGCCCTTTCTCAAAATACTGTGTTTCAGTTTTATACGTTTTACATTTTGAACTGAACTTTTCTTTAATTAAACTCTAAAAATCTCTGGCTAAACAGTGTCACCAGAAAGTTACATTGAACACCAGACAAAATATTTCTCCTTAGCAATTATATGAATGGTTTTGCTGTGAAGAAAAATCTATCTTGATAAAGTATGTAATCGGGTGTTCTATTGGTTTTAGATACGACAACCGCAGCAACGTCCACTCCGACACCATCAGCAGTATTCACAGCCAAACCGATAGCAGACATTAACAACATGTTCAGTAAATTCCAACCACAGACATTTGTACAAGATTCTAAACCGCAGGCTTTTGCTCCGGAACCTAAGACTCAAGCATTTACGACAGAACCCAAGCTTCCCGCCTTCGCCCCGGATCCCAAACCTTTTGCTCCTGAAAGTAAACTACCATCTTCAATATTCGGCAGTCCAAAATCGAGCGAAACAGGGGAACCTGAAGCCGACAGTAAAACGGCAGCTGTCAAACCAAAGACTGATAAACCACTAACAAATCTGTTTGCCATGAAAACTTCCACGCCTATCCCTAGTCCAATTGTCCCTGATGTTTTGAAAACCACTAAAGATGTAAAGACTGATGCTCATAAACCTGTTGACAAAGAGAAATCTAAGGAAAATGTTCCACAGAAAGTAGACCCCAAAGTTGTACAGAAACCTGTGACTGATCATAAAGAAACGCCTACCCCATTAGCTGTACAGACAGGAAATAAAACCTCTATATTTGACGCAACACCTCAAACTGTACCTGCAAGCAGCTCCACTCCAAGTAAGGTTTACATTTTAATATTATCTCGATTGACATACCATTTCCTTTAAAAAAAATACTCAAAATGTTTGATAATAATTACATTACGATATCCCACTTTCCAGGTGACCCACCAAAAACATTAGAATTAGAAAATGACGATAAAGTAGAACCATTGAAAGCACTAGAAAAGTCTGAATCCACGTCTAGTATTTCGTCAATATTTAGTGCTACCAATGCAGCGGCTGGTCTAGGTAAATTATTAGTACATTTTTTTGACAACATTTGAAATTTGTGCCGACTGCCAAAAATACAAATAATGTTCTCCATTTTAATTTCAGATTCCATACCTAGTAGCCCCACATCGGAACTACCAATAGTGAAACTAGAATATTCTACAAAAGAAGTACCCCCGTCACCAAAACCTTCACTATTCTTAAGTATTACTACGACTAGTCCTTCTGCCGCGTCTGTGTTCGGTGCTGCCGTAGCTTCTCAACCAAAACCTACGTCACCAACATCCATATTTGCAACTGGAGCATCACCCTCACCCACACCTTCGTCTGTCTTCGGAACATCGTCTCAAGGATCTATATTTGGAAGTACATCACCGACAGCTACTACAACTTCAGTATTCGGTTCCACCGCTCAATCAGTGTTCAGTAGTGCTGCGACTGCGGGCAGTACGAAACCATCAGTATTCAGTACGCCGACCTCTTCGACTCCTGACGCTCCACCGTCGCCTCAAACAGTATTTGGTTCAACGGTGACACCCACAACTCAAGCGGGTTCGATATTCGGGTCATCATTTGCTCAACCATCAGTTTTTGCTCCATCTACGACAGCTGCCCCGTCATCTCCTACTTCAGTTTTCGGTGCTTCAACTACGTCATCAGTGTTTGGATCGACACTTACTACACAAGCTTCTGTATTCGGCGCGTCAACTACTACAACACAATCTGTATTCGGAACGGCAACAGCGACTACACAATCGTCTATATTCGGAAGTGCAGGTCCGAATGCTCCAAGCGCGTTTACGTCAACGACGACCCCATCTTCTGGTGCACAGAGTATATTTGCTACAGCAAGTACGACGAAATCGTCTGTATTTGGTGGGGCGGGAAATTCTGTTTTTGGGTCAGCATCGCCTAATGCACAGACATCTATGTTCGGAGCTCCATCGACTCAAGCTTCCGTATTCGGATCGTCGACTGCTACTACTCAATCTTCTGTGTTCGGGACACCCACGCCGTCTCCTCAAGCATCGGTATTCGGGTCGCCGCCGACGAGTCAAGCGTCGGTGTTCGGTGCCCAACCGACTACGACTGCCCAGAGCTCTATCTTTGGCGGTGGTGAAAGCAGTATGTTTGCGGCTGCTAGTATATCTACCACGAGCGCACCGTCCCCGACTAGTGGTGGCAGTATATTTGGGGGAAGGTAAAAAACATTTTGCGTGTATTTATTATTATTTTCCCTATAGAAAGTTAAGCTAAAACCTCACATACATTTGCAAAGCCTAAACTATTTCGCTTCTCTACAAACTTGCCTAAACATAAATAAAAAAATCTATTCCACTTTTCAGCAGTTCTCCAGGCTCAGTATTTGGAGGTGCCAACACAAATGTATTCGGTAACAAGTCAGCATTCGGACAGTCTAACTCTACAGCAGCTGCAATATTTGGTGGCGGAGGGGCTACGGCTTTTGGGCAACCGAAGCCGGCTAATTTCTGGTCTGGAGGCAATGCTAACACTGAAGGTGGATTTGGATCTACTGGATTTGGTGAGTGTTTATTAAAAAAACTACAACATGACACTACTAAACGGCGCTGTGGCCTAGATAGCCACAGCGCCGGGTTTTTTTTAATTGAATTAACTAGCCAACCAAAAGCACCTATAATTTTTACTACAACATTTATCGTCATTTTACATCACAGAGTAGGAAAGGAGGGCAGGACAAATGAAAGCGACATCATTTTTTGGTTAATAATTCAAGGCATGCGGGTGATTAAAGGCGTAAAACGAATAATAATTTTCATTTAAAACTTTCCACTAACTTGAACAAAGAAAATTGTGTACCCTAACATACATTTCCATTCACCAGGTCAACAACCAACAACGCAGGCGTCATCAATCTTCGGCAACACGACGGGCGGTAGTTTCAGTACCCCTTCCCCTGCCGGCCAGGCGTTCGGTAGCCCGCAGGCTCCGGCGTTCGGTGGCGGAGACAACAAGCCTTCCGTGTTCGGAACCCCGCAGCAACAAGCCGGTGAGTGTATGTATAACGACATCCTTTTTTTCTGTATTATGAGCGCCTTTATTTTAACCTTATATCTTACATAATAAAAATCATAGATTCATTCATTCACTGTCAGACAACGCACGGCCTAAACCCCTGGGTGTAGAAATATTCCATCTTGCACAGGCGATCTTTTGTATACCGAAACCGACCGAAAGTGGATAAGGCAGGATTTTTTTAAATTCGTTCTCTTATGGGGTTCAGTAGGGGATGAAGGTTTGTGTGAAGTTTTGACATTTTTGCTGGTGGAATACCTATCGGGTGGGCGCACGGATTGTTTTAACATACTGCATGATGAATTAAAACTCCCCTAATTTTCAATTCAAGCCTCCGCCATTCATAACATGCCAACTGTCATTGTATTGCAAAATCGTTCTACCTAATTGAATAAAAATATCGTTTGGATATTGATCGCCATGAAAACCTCAATCTTATTTATCTTTACCGCACGTGGGCTTGAGTCAGCCGTTAGAACTTTACAGGGTGATTAGTGTGATTATGCATGCATGCAAAATCTATAACTATGTTAACCGCAACTTTATATCCTTAGCTCCCGCATTCGGTGGCTCGCCTGGATTTGGTTCTAAACCCGTATTCGGGCAACCGACGGGCTTTGGTTCCCCGCCTAGCGGCGGTGGCGGCTTTGGCTCGTCATTCGGCGGTGGCTTCAACAAGAGTCCAGTGGGAGGGTTCGGTGCACCCGCAGCGTTCGGAGGGGGCGCGACATTCGGTGGAGGTGCGGCATTCGGGGGCGGTTCATCGCCTGTGAAGATGTTTGGAGCCGCACAACCCAGTAAGTATCCTCATAATCTTAGTCTAAATGCAAAGATACATTACGTAGTCTGGTCATAAGTTTTGTCACATATGGAAAGTTAAATAAAAGACACAATGAGTTACGCACTACAACCATTTATATATCAAATTAAGGTTTATAAAATACAGATTTAAACCACATTAACATTATTCGAAATGTCCTCCTCTTGCTTCGATACAAGCCTTCAATCTGCAAGGCCAGTCATCAATCGAAGCACGCACGACGTTCATGTCAATATCGGCGACTACTTTAATCAGGGATGCTTTTAGTGCCTGCCGGGGTCGCGGGAAGGTACTTATGTGTCACCGAGGCCCCCGCAACACAGGCAACAGGAAGGAATACGTGTGGGGTTTAGGGTTTTAGTCAGTAAAGAGTCTGACACACCCTTCCGCTCCGCCCAGAGCAGGAGAAGTTATTTGATGATTTCCCATCCACAAAAAAAAAATGCTTTTAGTGACTCCAAGTTGCGATGGGGTTGAGTGTAGTCCTTCTCCTCTAAGTGCTGCCATATTGTAATCCAAGGGATTCAAGTCTGGACTGGATGAGGGCCAATCCTCATGCCTGATAAAGTCGAACCCACGGGTCGTGAGCCAGTTTTGGGTACTTTTCGCGTTATGAGCCGGCGCAGAATCCTGCTGGAATACCCAGTGCCTGTTTTCGAACATTGTTTGTGAAAGAGGTTCCACAATGTTTGTTAGGACTGTGTTTTGATATACGAGGGCA
This sequence comes from Atethmia centrago, assembly GCA_905333075.3. NCBI lineage: Eukaryota > Metazoa > Arthropoda > Insecta > Lepidoptera > Noctuidae > Atethmia > Atethmia centrago. Next base: position 19,115,049 of record HG995373.1, on the reverse strand, counting down.
CTGGTTTTCACTCCTTTTTCACAAAAAAACACCTCCGTTGGACCCAAATAGGACACCCCAAGCCAAACCATGAATGCCGAATTGTGATGACCACGCTGAACACGTGGCACACGTCTGCTCGCTTCTTCACTAGAGTGTGCATACACTTTATCATTTTGTTTGTTGAAACTCTCCTCAACATTAAACATTTTTTCTTCCGAAAAAGTATTTCGCGGTATTTTTTCCCGCGTAGGTACCGCCTTAACAAAACCCGGCTTCTTTCGAGTCTGATTTTCTTCAGCCGTGCGTTAAGAAGATGTGCTGTATTTTTTTTTTCTATAAGCACGCAGTCCTAGGTTCTCATTTAACACCCTTTTAACAGTAGTTCTGCTTAGTCCCATCTGCAGAGCCAACATTTTTTGCTTGCAGACAGGATTTCGTTGGATTCGCGCCTTCACTGTTTTGATGACCGCTGGAGTTCGAACAGTACGAGGTCGACCGCTCCTTTGTTTATCTTCTAATCTTGAATCTTCCCTGAATCGTTGGATAGTACGATAAATAAATCTGTGGAATTTTCAAATTTTTCAGCAGTTTGAAAATCTCAGTTGGCGCGTGACCGCAACGATGCAATGCAATTACTGCGACACTGTCTTCTTTGCGCGTTTTAGACCACTTCCACTCCATTTTAGAAAATGATCAAAATTCCAGAAACCCTTTGTTTTTATTTTCTTTAAATATTCAAATTTCGAATGCCCATAATATTTTCCTCGGCTTGCATTCTAAATTCGAAATTTTACCTATGTGACAGAACTTATGGCCCAACTACGTATTTATTCCCATTAGACAGACAAATGACTGCCCATTCAGCCTCGTCTTCCTTACTCTTTGTTATTTGCACTAATAGCGTTCATGTTTTTCTTTTGCAATTTTTCTTTTCTTTCCAAAAGGTAATTTTACAATGAGGGCTCGATTAAGTGCCACTAATGAGAAGTCAAGTAATAAAATATAATTTACAGCAGGTTTTGGTCAGCCAACGCAATCCAACGCTACGTTCGAGAACTTAGCGACACAGAACACACTGACATTCGGTAACTTAGCGCAACAGGCGCAGGCGCCACAGCCACAGGCACCCACCTTCAACACGTAAGTATTATTATATGATTGTAGTCTATATTTTAACTCTGAGGCTGCACAATTATTTTTTTGGATGCAAGATGATGTCAATCAAAAGGTTGATCAGTCATTACGCCGATGTGCCAAGACTTTGTAAGCAATATAACATAAGCTAAAACTACGCAATTAGACATCTGCTAGTCTCTGTCTAAATATAAGAAATGTTTAATAGATTTAATTAAAGTATCTCATATCATTTATGTTATATTTTCTTTTCTTTGATTTCTTTTATAAATGTATTAACTTTCCAAATTTTACTAAAATAGTTATCTCTCTTTGAACATTTTAACTCTTATTAATAATTATTTTAACTTTGTTAGAATAGAATAGAATACTTACTTTATTATGTACCCCATAAAAATTACAGATATAAATGTAGAAATTTTACATAGGGTGACACAATGGGCAGTCTTATCGCTAAAAGCGATGTTTTAAAGACAACCTTTGGATGGAGTAGGGGGAAAGGAGAGACGATACTGCAAGTAGTCTGTGGTGTACCATTTACATATATACAATAAATACATACATACAGAAGACATATTAAAATTATCCATACAATATATTCAATAATAATCATGGAACAAGTGGTAAGAACAAAAGCGAGTGCAAAGAATAAAGAAAATAAAAAAAAATGTTTAAGGAGAGAGAATAGTAGATTGTGTCATAAGGGACCAAAATAATGTATTGAGGGCGATAGCGATTGTTTGAATCCAGATCGAAGCGAAGGATTCTAGAGTAGAATCCTAAGCGTAGCGTACAAAGTACGTCGCTCGAGGTTTAATAATTTTGGTACCGTGTGGCACACGGCTTTTCATCCCCCTTTGTGAGAAAAATAAATAAGAGATGCTTTTAGTAGTGATGAATATTTATATCTACTTAACCAACTTACAAATTTATATTAATATAAAATTAAAATTGTCTGTAATATTTTGACAAAAAGTAATGAAAAAACGAAGAAGAAGTTCCCGTGTATTTTTTTTTTATTTGTTTGTTCAATGCCGCGTCGTTTTTTTATTGCCGGCAACTTTTTAATTAAATAGTTTTCCAAAGTCAAGTCATTTCGTCACTGACTGAATGACCCATTTTGCTCGCACTTATCGAAGAACCCTTCGCCTCTTTTCGAATAGATGGGATGAAAAGTGTATTTTTACCATAATTTTAAAAATGGATAAAGATTGAGCACGTCTTATCGACACTGGCAAGGCATTCCACAACCATACTGCTTGAACTGGAAAAGATTTATCATAGAAGCTGGGTAGCTTAGCTGTTAACTTTATTGTTCACCCTGTGGTCTCCTATAAGTGAAGGAGTACACCTACTTTATACCTGGTGTTGCCCTTCATTTATGTGTCGTATTGTGTACATCTATTGTTGGAGATCCTAAATAAGTACCTAAATAGATTGATCTAAGTAATGGTTCAAGTTCTTGAAGCCTTTTTGAAAAGTTTGTGAAACTGCCTCTATAGTTATCCTAATTTTTACATACAACTTCTGCCGGATATGTTCTTTTTTTTAAATTTCCTCTTTAATTGGTCAAGGACAGCTAATGAGACACAATTGATTTTCTATTGTTTGACTCCGAACCGGTGTCGCGCGGGGCTAACAGATTGTGTTCCATGCCTAGTATATTTAAGTGTGTAGTAAACGAATTATGTAAATCTCGAGGATGCCGCGACAAATGTCAAAACATTTTATTTTTAATTAATGTGTATAATTTATACCCGACTACCCCAGAAGGAGGGTAATGTTTTTCGAGAGTATGTATGTATGTATGTATGTCTGTCTATTTTTTTGGCACGCTCTGTAGCCTAAACGGCTTGATGGATTTTAACATAAGAGATGTCGTTAGATTCATCTTCATTGTGGGGGTGACATAGGCTATATAATTTTTATATATTCCATCTGCAAATAGATAAAAAGGGAGGGAAACGCTTTTTTTAATGAATTACAACAATATTGATATCAAATAAAAGCTAGTAATGAGTCGACTCCATATATACTAATAAAAGTAAAAAGCTTTAAATAAAAAACAAACAAATACAAATTATTAAAAAAAAACAAAAAACCCGACTGCAAAAACACATACCTAACTGAAAAGAAAAAAAGCATTATAATCGATATAAGTTTGGTATCGCAGGCGGGGATAAACCAATAACCTGAAATATGGTGTAACTTTTGTTTGACTCCCGCCTGCGATACCAAAATTCTATCGATTATAATGCTTGTTTTTCTCTTTTCAGTTAGGTATGTGTTTTTGCAGTCGGGTTTTGATTTTTTAAATAATTTGTTTTTTTACATATAAATTCATCCATACATAATATTACTAATGCAAAGGAAACTGTCTGTTTGTTCCCTTTTCACGCCTTAATAGCTGAACGGAATGAGATGACATTTGGCGTACAAGTAGACTATGACCTGGGTTAGGAAATACAATAGTTTTTATTCCGGTAGTACATTCCCGTGGAATAATTTCCAACCTAGTCTATCAATAAAACTACTCATTTGGAGTAAAGATTCCGTATTAAAATAATAAAAAACAGACGGAAAATATTGAAATTCAAATGATTCAATCTATTCTATGTGCGGATATTATTTATAACATCGATAGCACCAAAACTTAAAATTCATACTTCGGTATCACTAAACCATAGACAATTTTGAGCGGCCATTGTTGTATATATCTTTGGCAAATGTGAAAACCTGCGCTGTAGATACACTTTTTAAAATGTATGTCTAACAGGCTTCTAGTATAGGTAATATCCCCAGAAAATAATAATTGAGGATACCTTTTTATTTTAACAGGTCTCCATCTTTTACTGGTTGGCGAGGCTGAGGACTACTTAACAAGAAGCGTGTTATCAAGGCGAAAAAACATCAACAAAATATATAGTTTTAGTGCCAATATAATATTTTTTATCGTATTTAATGTTTTATAACGAAATCATTGTAATCGATTTTGTGTATTCAATGAGTGATACAATAAAGCATGTAACCAGTTTATCTATGTATTTAATTAAAATCTTTTCATTTAAATTGTCGAACGAGTTTTAATTACGGACTACCGAGGTTTCGGTTGTCCATAACGGTTTTTGGCAAAAGAGTAGGTAGATTATTAGTAACACACACACCCTCTCCCCTCTCGTACATCACACCACACCACATCCCATACCATTCACACAGCCACACATACCTACCTATACACACATCCTCACATATTCCAACTAGTCTAAAAAAAGTAATAATTAAGCCTCTTTTCAAAAAAGATGACATAACTGAATTTAGAAATTATAGACCAATAGCCAAAATGTCTGTATTTTCAAAAATTATTGAGAAAGTAATTTATAATTCCACATATGCCTATTTTGAAAAATTTCGACTATTTTGCAAGGAACAAAAAGGATTTAGGAAAAATATCAATATCAATATGGCGCTATTTGATCTATTATCAAGTGTCTTGACATCTGTTGATAAAAGAAATCGGGTATGTGCTATATATACAGATATGACGAAAGCATTTGATTTTGTGGATCATAAAATTTTACTAGAAAAATTATGTTGTTATGGCATTAGAGGGAATATTCTAAAACTCATAGAATCTTACCTAAGCAACAGGTTGCAATGCACAGAACTCACCAGAATCTGTCCAGTTACTAAGCTAGAAACAACATATACCTCTAAAGCAAGGCAAATTAATTATGGTGTGCCTCAAGGTAGTGTTTTAGGTCCCGTACTATTCCTAATATATATTAATGACCTACCGAAAATTACAGGACACGAAATGGTACTTTTTGCTGATGACAGCACGGTTATAATAAAATGCAATAATCCAGACAATTATCAACTTGACATTAATAATACTCTCTCTAAAATAATTAATTGGCTAAATGAGATAATCTAGTAATTAATCTAAATAAAACAAAAATTATGCACTTCCACCAACGGCTTGAAAATGTGCCAGTTAATGTCAGCTACAATAATTCTAGTATAGAAGAAGCCAGCATTGTAAAATTCTTGGGTGTTACAATAGATAGCAAGTTAACTTGGAAACCACATCTAGAAGAAGTATGCAAGCGATTAAGCAAGTCAGCTTACCTTCTATTTCAACTATCAAAAAAAGTAAACATAGAGACACTCTTAACGGCTTATCATGATTTGGTGTCCTCAGTTTTACGGTATGGTGTTATTTTTTGGGGACAGTCAACAAATCGAGAACTTGTGTTTAAGATGCAAAAGAGATGTATACGGGCGATGTTTGGGTTAAAAAAGATTGACAGTTGCATTCCTTATTTTAAAAAATATAATATTTTACCCTTCCCAGCTCTTTACATTTTTGAAACTGCATTATTTGTAAAAAGGAATCCCCATTTATTTAAAAAACTGACTGCAGTAGAGAAAATACCCATACGTACTCAATACCTCAACACAATATGCAATGTGAAATGTAAAACCGCATTATTGAAAAAAAGTTTCTTGGGTATTGCTCCCCAAGTCTATAACAAATTACCAGATGTAATTAAATGTATGCCAGTACAAAAGTTTAGAACTGCCTTACACCAGCTGCTACATAAAAAATGTTATTACACGTTAGACGACTTTCTGAATGATAAATTTAATTAACCAATCTCTAAATAAATATAATCTGTTTTTATGTTAATGTGAATACGATTATGTTAATTTGTAAATTTTTATTGTTATGAATGATTGACATATTATTTATTTGTAAGTCTGGTTCTTTACTTTATCTAATTTGATTTTTTATCTATAATTTTGACATGATTTATAATTGACATAATTTCTAAAATGTATTTGGCTTAAAAACCCTTCATATTTTGTATGCCTTTTGGCGGGACACAGCTCGGATTAGACTTGGGTAGTTCGCGAACGAAAGACAATAATGAACTAGTTCATTATGAAAGCAGTAACAAATCTTTCGTTCAGTTCCGTACAGACTGTATCTCTAGTTCACTAGTTCGCTTCGCGATTCACCGCTCATTTTGACTCGGGAACTACTAACGACGATCGCTCGTTTCGCGGAACTAAATGAATCGCGACAAGAACCGATCGTGCACGAGCGTGTGCCGAGTTGAGAGCGCGAAGTATCGCCTATCGGCTGTCTCGTTTTTATTTACGTAATAATGTGAGACAGTTGATATGCATCGCTCGCTTTGCCGAACGAGCAATAATATACATTACGCACTTAATAATACGATACAGTTTTCCAGAATTTTGTCAATAGACTATAATTTCATCCGCAATTTTGGGTATTATTTTATATTGAAAATTGAAATGCACTTATTTAGTTCATAGTTCGTAATCGTGTAATTGATTTTTAAATACGCCAACCTCATTATGAAACTTAATAATTTAATATAGCTAAAAGCAAAACAATACATAGAACCCATTTTAACTAAATTTATTGTGTATGGAGGTTGACAGTCCTAAGCCTGACAAGTATGAAGGAAAATCAATTTGTTGCTTTTTCTACTAACTTTAATATATAAGTTGTGTATATGTGAAAAAATACAGTAGAACTTAGTTAATTAGTAGAATAGATAAGATATCATGTTGATGTAATGTATCTTTAAAAAGTATAGAAACCAATATCTGTTGACCTCGAATCATATAAGCGTACCCAACAGTGATAGGTCAGTTTATACTGGTCAATAGTGAACTAAGTGAACTAGTGAACTAGATGAAAGATATAGTTCATCTTACCGGAAAGATACGTATCTCTCTTTTCTTCTCATTGAACTATTATTCGCAACTCTAGCTCGGATCCTATTTATTATGACATCTTCTGTATGTACCCTGTGTTCACAAAATAAATGAATTTGAATTTGAATTCAGATTCATTATTAACCTTTTGACCGCCATAGTCATAGATGACAGACAAAAATGTGCCCAGCACGCCACGGTCACGACTACATGACAGATTTTAAGAAATAATTACATAGCTTGGCGCCGAGGGCACGTTTTTGCTTTTTTGACGTGGCGGTCATAGGGTTAAAGTTACAGCCAATACCTATACGTAAAGCCCTATTATCCCAATCAAGGCTTTTTATAAATTGGATGTCCTGCCCTGTCAGGGACTTCAATGTGGTCATGCAGCAAACACATGCAGAGAGCTTGAATCTACGTGTGGTCACTCGATGTCAGAGTGCGCGAAGAAAGCCGACACACCGAAATGTGCAACTTGCTCACGCTTTAAAAAGCCCAATAACCACAAAACGGGAGATGCTGAGTGCCCTGCTAGGAAAATAACGGAATACAGGTAGGTACTCGTACATCGACTACACGACAGATTTTAAGGAATAGTTCGTATCTTGGCGCCGAGGGCACGCTTTTGCTTTTTTGACGTGGCGGCCAATAGGTTAAATCAGGTCATTATGGGTTTACTAACACACAAATAAATAAAGGTTTCTTTTGTACACGAAGTTACAGTAGAACACCGACTCCTAAGTCACAGGGTTCCCCTAGTTTAGAAAGCAGGGTTTTTACTATTTGTGCAGCCTTTCCCTAAAATCCAATATACCTAAATGAAATGTATTGGAATTGTATACAAAGGTATTTTGTGTCAATAAACTTATTTTTATTAACTTATTTTTTGTTTTATTTTTATTATTCAACACAGGGACAAGCCTAGGTGGATAAACGCGGTGGAATGTCGCGCGCATCTTTTCACTGATCGTGGCATCTTCGCGTCACAAATGCGTCATTTTTTGTGCACAAATGTTTATGACTGACCTGACTTTCAGAACATTTTGATTTGCCCGCACTGGTTGACATTCAATTAATGATTCTCTTATGATTTTACAGAATTTCACTAAGCTAGCCGCCAGCCGCATCATCGTCGTCTATTCTATTATTAAAGCTGAAAAAAATATAATTAAAAATAATTTAAGTCTCACTAGATGCTCTCGGTGCTCCATTTCTGCCCAAACTGTACTTATCAGCTAGTCTCTTGAATTTGATCACGAGCTAAACCGCTGGACTAGTTAAAGTTGATTCGTTAGTGCAACTCCGATGTCCGGATGCAAACTGTGCCATCTCACGGGTTACCGAGTTATCCTGAATGTATAAGTATAATGAGTTCAAGAAAAGTTTAGAAAAACTTTGTCCGTTCAATAACTTTTGCATGTCCTACTTCCACTAATGAGACAACGATCGAATTATTGAGTGAGAACTTCGCTGGAGCGATTTTATCGGTTCATTATAGCCATGCATCTGTTCCTATTACCTATTGAAAATAGCACATTCTTCGTCCAATTCAGACACAAAATTCTTTTAACCTAGCATTTCTTTTAAAGCATCGCAAAGTACCTATTGTAGTCTTTGCTTAAGAGCGTGCATTCTAAAAGTTGGCAACGTTGCAAATAGCTATCAAATATTTACCTGTTTTTAGGGTTCCGTAGGAACCCTTATAGTTTTGCCATGTCCGCCAAAACTAGCACTTTAAAGCTTAATATTACGCAAACGGATACTTGAATCGAAATGTGGTGTTCACGAGCCGCAATAATAATATATAGGTATAATATTTTTGACCGGCCTCTCCAACGAGAATTGGATAGGCCGTACAAAAATATTGCGCCACATCATGGGATAGACGAGAAATAAAAATATCATCCCCACATTAAGTGCAAGGGACCTACCTTAAAAAAATATTTTCAAGGTTTTATTGGAGCACTTTGTTGGCGTGATTAATAATATGTAGGTATACCTATGCCAAATTACAGCTTTCTAGTACTAAGCGTCTCTGAGCTACAGTGGGGACAGACAGACGGACGGACATGGTGAAACTACAAGGGTTCCTTAGGTTTTAAGGGTACGGAACCCTCAAAAGGGTATTTGGAAAGTTTCCAAATACTCTTTTTTACATCTAAAACGAAATATTCGGTCATTTAAAACGTCTTTTAATTAATAAAACCGGACTCTCATATGAAGGGACGGATACTACGGATATAACGGATTAAGATCAAAACTTCAAAAAGAAAACACGTTTCTTGTATGGGGAACCTCTTTAATTAATAAGCTTTATTTAATTTTTATTATTTGTTCTTATTGCGGCAATAGAAATACACATTCCGTGAAATTTCAACTATCTATTACGGTTCATGAGTTACGGCCGCTGACAGACAGACGGCCGGACGCTATCACACTAATTTAAATAATGTAGGCACAGAATAGATATGTTGTAATCATGGAAATTAACTTGATTTACTTTTTTCTGTTATTGTTTCACACAAGCACAATATTTAACATTCGATTCAAAACGGTTGTCGTTGAGTCGTTTTTAGGGTTCCGTACCCAAAGGGTAAAACGGGACCCTATAAGACTCCGCTGTCAGTCTGTTTGTCTGTCTGTCCGTCTGTCACCAGGCTGTACCCCATGAACCGTGATAATTAGACAGTTGAAATTTTCACAGATGATGTATTTCTGTAGTCGCTATAACAAACAACAAATACTAAAAAACAGAATAAAATAAATATTTAAGGGGGCTTACAACAGACATGATTTTTTTTTTTGCCGTTTTTATAGATAATGGTACGGAACCCTTCGTGCGCGAGTCCGACTCGCACTTGGCCCGTTTTTTGACACTAGTCCACTAGTCGAACGTATTAGTCAATAACTGAAATACGTTTAATACACGTTTAAATTACGTATCTGAATGACGGTATGTGTCACCTCCAGTGACTAATTATTTGGCCATCCAATCTGCCGGCTACAGTGGCCACGAGGCTGTTGGGGCTGTCGCGCACCCGACGCATCAGTGTTGCGATTCGCAGAAGCAGCAGCGAGCCTGCGAGTTAAGTGTCTCATCACAACCAGTACCTACCTACCTATTAGACCGTAAATTCGGTCTTTATACTTTTATTTAACTTGTATAACATAACGTTCAGCGGTCATTGGCTGACTTCTACGTAAAAGGTAAAAAATAATAAAAAAAAAAATATTCAGTATTACAGTAATAAATTAATACGAAAAAGTGTCACGTTCCGCCTGAGCCGAGCGTGCAAGCGAGAGCGCGGAACTAGCGATAGAGAGGCACGATCGGCCTAAGCGTTCGGGTCCCGGGTGTCACCACTGTGTGGATCGCCCGGAGGACACGGTGGAGGTCTGCCGGGCTTGGGCAGAGCACCGCCGTGTCCTCGTGGAGGCGATCGGTAGCAGAGATCTCTCGCGTCCGGCCCTGGTTCGGTTCAGGCCATGGTACGGAGCGAGAGGGCATGGGCAGCCGTCACCTCCTTCTGCGAAGCATAATAATGCTCGCGAAGGAGGAGGCGGGATGGTTGAGGGAAAGGCAAATTTCGCACCCTCTCGCCCCTAGCCGCCGCAGGAGACGCCCTGGGCGTCAGGAATCCCGGGCGGATTTCCGGCCACCGTAGGCGCGGGCTTGCGGACGGTGAGCAATGGGTAGCTCACCGTCCTGTAAGGACCAAGCCCGGGTCGACTGTGCGTTGTATTCCACGCGCGCCTCAAAGAGATGTCGTCAGCACAAATGTAGGGGTCCACTAGGGCCGATGCCTGCCGGGGTCGCGGGAAGGTACTAATGGGTCACCGAGGCCCCCGCAACACAGGCAACGGAAGGAATACGGGTGGGTTTTAGTCAGTAAGAGTTTGACACACCCTCCCGCTCCGCCCAGAGCGGGAGAAGTTATTTGATGAATTCCAACCCAAAAAAAAAAAGCGTTCGGGTTGTGACGCATCTCTCTCTCGTTATAACGTAAAATTATCGTCCGTAAACCGAATTTACAGACAGTCAATTTTTTTGATAAAGGAACAGATTGTTTATGAAATGATATGTAATTGCTTGCAGATAATTCTATATTACGATACATTATCAAATTAAACTGGCACTGTGGAAAAAAAATCAGTTTTGCGACTGTCTTTGACGAAAGCAAACTTTTCTGCTAACTATGATAAAAGACGCAAATGATTATGATAGAGTTAAAAATTATTTAAAAATAGGCAGGTCAATTTAATCACCAAATCAATAAAATACGAATTATGTTAGTTTTAAGTTCGGTTTTGTCAAAGCTGATGCCAAAGTAACCGTTAGGTACTTTTAAAACAAAAGGACCATTTCAGACACCAATCTACATGGCCTTCATTGATCTGACCAAGATTATGCCTGGACTTTAGAGGAGGATTCCATCAGTGCAAATGCTGCCGCAATTATAAATAATTTGCTTCCAACAAAATCCAAGGAAAATTATTTAAAAACTTATGAAGAATTTTCAACGTGGAGAAGTGCGAAAGGCCTATCAATTTCAGAATCAGTAGGTACTTCTTGTCTCTTTTGATTATTTATCCAAGACAAAGAATCCGAATACACTTTGGTGCATATACTCAAAACTGAAAGCTACGATAAGCATCAAACACAGCATTAAAATAAATAGATTCACGAAATTACTGGCTTTTTAAAAAAGAAAATCAGAAGGGCATTGCGCAAAGAAGTCTAAAATTTTTACGACTCAAAATGTGGAAAAAAATTCTTAATGAAGCTCCTGACTAAATTTTTCTGGCCACAAAAGTAAGTATACATGATTTAACTATGAATATTTCGTATCTTAGTAATGGTAATTATTCCATATATTTACCTGTTTTTTATCTTTGCCCTTAATGGCCTTAATTTTTGTACTCAATGGTGCTTGCCGCGGATGTGAACTTGTAAACTTAAAGGGTGGAGGACGTTGAAAATCATTCCAATGAGTTGCTGCTGATTAATGTAAAGGAAACTAAGACAAAGAAAAATCGGTCATTCATTGTACAAGGACAATATACTAAAATCATTCATAAATACCAAGCATACGTCCCACCAACATGGAAAACAATAGATTTTTTATAAACTATCGTAATGGGAAATGTACTCGACAAGCCATCGGCAAAAATAAAATTAGCAATATGCCAAAGGAAATTGCTAAATATTTAAAACTTAAAGATGTTGAACTCTACACCAGTCACTGCTTTAGAAGAACTTCGGCGACTTTCTTGGCGGATTCACGGGCGGATATTACGTCAATAAAAAGACACGGTGGTTGGAGCTCTGATGGAGTAGCTGAGGGTTATATCGAAAGCTCAATGGCGAATAAAACCATATTAAGCAGTCAAATTAACAAAAATATAAAACTTAATCCATCAGAGCCACAACCATCAACTTCCGGCATCTTATCTTCGTCCGTAACTCACGATGCACCACCACCACTATCTCCGACGTATACTATCTACAATGAAAGGCAAGTTCCCCAGACGCAAGAACAGAGAAATACTCAAATCAACTCATCAACAATAAATGTACAGATATCATAAATGTATAGATATCAGGTGCATACGAATATGACATCTATTTCAATGATGTTAGCGTGCTAAATAGAGTAAATTGGTTACAGCGCCCTCTAGCGTTGAATAGCTGAACTCGTTGTTGATTGCTCGAATTTGATTGTTAGATGGAAAAATGGTCTTCATTGATTTTGACATGTAAAATAAAAACAACGTTCGTGAGTTGTAATAAGACTTAATTTTGAACAACAATCATCAAGTAACTTCTCCTGCTCTGGGCGGAGCGGGAGGGTGTGTCAGACTCTTACTGACTAAAACCTACCCGTATTCCTTCCGTTGCCTGTCTTGCCAGGGGCCTCGGTAACCCTTTAGTACCTTCCCGCGACCCCGGCAGGCATCGACCCTAGTGGACCCCTACACTTATGCTGACAATATCTCTTTGAGGCGCGCGTGGACTAAAACGCGCTGTCTACCCGAGCCTGGTCCTTACCGGACGGTGAGCTACGCATTGCTCACCGTCTGCAAGCCCGCGCCTACGGTGGCTGGAAATCCGCCCGAGATTCCCGACGCCCAGGGCGTCTCCTGCGGCGGCTATGGGCGAGAGGGCGCGAAATTTGCCTTTCCCTCAACCGTCCCGCCTCCTCCTACGCGAGCATTACTGCTTCGCAGAAGGAGGTGACGGCTGCCCATGCCCTCTCGCTCCGTACCATGGCCTGAACCAAGGCCGGACGCGAGAGATCTCTGCCGCCGATCGCCTCCACGAGGACACGGCGGTTCTCTGCCCAAGCCGGGCAGACCTCCACCGTATGCTCCACCGTGTCCTCCGGGCGATCCACACAGTGGTGACACCCGGGCGTTTCCTCCCGCCTTATCCAAACAGGAACCTCCCGAAGCGCCGTGTCCGGTGAGGACCTGCGTCAGGCGGAAGGTAACACCGTGGCGCGTCTCTAGCCACTCCTTAAAGAGGGAACTTATCGCCGCAATTGTGGCGTGCCCAGCACTGGGTTGCGACAACCGTACTCTCCTGAGCCGGGATTTCTCGCGGCAGCGGAGTTACGCCCATGCGTTTCGCCTCCTCACGCCACTCCCATACGTGCGCGAGGACTATTGCCTCCAGATCCCATGGCGGCATCCCGGCAAGGAGGCTCGCTGCCTCACAGGAGACCGTGCGGTATCCCCGGATCAGCCGGATGGCCATGACCCTTTGGGCCGCGCTCAACCGGCGGGCTGGCCGCAGTGCCAGGGAATGCGCCCACACAGGAGTCCCATAGAATGTAAAGGATGCTGTTTACATTTCAAAAACCAAAATAACTGGCGAATTTTCAAAGGGTAGTTTTAGCCGTGGCAAAACTGACATATCCGCTTGGTGACTTTATACGATTTTTTGTAAATAAAATTGTATTTAATTAAATTAGCTTAAGACTTGAATTATAAACTTCCGGCGATGATCGGCGACTCATTTCAAACGGTAACCAAAAACTCATCCTACCCTAGTACCTACAAAAAAATGTCAAAACATCGCCTCTAACACCGAGGAACTTGAGTGGGGGACACGCCAAAAACTGACACCTCGATGTTAAAATTTACATTTTTTATTAATTACGCTAATTATTGCTAAATTATTGTTTAAGTTTAACGAGTGTGTTTATTGCTTTTCAATCATTAAAATAATTAGCCAGACAAATATTTCAAGTGTGAGTGTGTTTCCCCTGTGTTTGAAGTGTAATAACTTGAAAACAGCCAAAAAGTGAGGGGTATACTTTTTTTGAAAACGCTCTTAGACGTATTTTCGTATTTAGTTTGCGTAAATAGTTTCTTGCACTTTATAACCTAGTTAAACACATGATATAATAAGTCAATGGTGCCGATTCCCTTGTTCACAAACTAAACTAAATTTAAGTTCAGTGCATCTTTTTCTTTCTATTTCATTAAGAAAAGGACAGAAGATAAATTTTAGTTTAGTCCTGTCAAATTAATCAGCGTCTGTCACTACTCCATACAAGTTTAGACGTGATTAAAAACTTGCCTACTAAAATTACGTCAATTTACGTCAAGCGCTGATTAATTTGACAGGACTAAACTAAAATTTATCTTCTGTCCTTTTCTTAATGAAATAGAAAGAAAAAGATGCACTGAACTTAAATTTAGTTTAGTTTGTGAACAAGGGAATCGGCACCATTGTTGCACAATCACATCACGTTCGAGGCTATGTGTAGGTATATTCGATTTCAGCTGCGTGCGACTAATGTACTTAGACATCAACAAAATCGAGGGTTTGTAGGCCAGTACATTGTTTTGTTGAGTCAGCAGCAGGCATTAAATACGGAAGTCTGGCCTTGAGTATGACGCTCTAGGCGCCCTCGTAGTCGAGAGTTGATGTACTTACCTGTATTCCGCTATTTTCCTAGCAGGGCACTCAGCATCTCCCGTTTTGTGGTTATTGGGTTTTTAAAGCGTGAGCAAGATGCACATTTCGGTGTGTCGGCTTTCTTCGCGCACTCTGACATCGAGTGACCACACGTAGATTTAAGCTCTCTGCATGTGTTTGCTGCATGACCATATTGAAGTCCCTAACAGGGCAGGACATCCAATTTATAAAAAGCCTTGCTTGGGATAATAGGGCTTTACGTATAGGTATTGGCTGTAACTTTTACCCTTTGACCGCCACGTCTAAAAAGCAAAAACGTGCCCTCGGCGCCAAGCTATGAATTATACCTTAAAATCTGTCATGTAGTCGTGACCGTTGCGTGCTGGGCACATTTTGGTTTGACATCTATACATGACTGTGGCGGTCAAAAGGTTAATAACGTAGTTAGGTACAGGTCGACGCATTCTTCTTCCCAGTTTTGTGGCCTAATTTAACCATGCTCAAAAAGGACTCCATTGACATTGCTGGAAACTTGTCGGCTACGTTCTGTTCAAAATGCCCCTGAAGATTTCAGTTTCAGCCAAAGTAATCGGCACACCTACAACCACGATCCGAGGATTGCGCTTGTTGGGTTCATCGGCGGTAAGACGAAGACGAAGTGTTACGATATTAATTATTGCATTTCATAATCAATATTTTTTAGTTCACTGGTTAGCGATATCTCATGTTTCCATACATTAAAATTGCCAAATTAATCAAAACAGCGAAATATTTGACAGCTATTTGCGACGTTGCCCATTTTCAGAATGCCCGCTCTTAAAAGTTGGACGCAAGCAACAACCCCGTCCCTGGTGCTGGCCCTCATTATCTACATAAAAAGACCGACTTAATGTTGATCCATAAAAATAGAAATATCGATACCTAAGTACCTATCAAAATAATTCCGGACCCCTCGGAACAATTGTTACAGACTAGTTATGAGCTAAATTACCCATGAATGTAACTATCCAGCAGGCGTAGCACGACAACCATATAGAAGCGTTTTGTCGACGGAAGAGTAGACAAAAATGACGTTTCCGTGTGTCTACACAGACACACATTTACATTTACATTTCTCGGTAGAAAACTCTCAACTGGACAGTTGAGAGTTTTCTACCGAGAAATGTAGATGATCGATTTCTATTCTTCAGTAGAGTAGAAATAGAAAGCGTCATGCTAAAGGCTCCTGCATAATGAGGCGATATCGCGGCCGCGACAGGCAGCGATATGCCTGTCGTGCCCGCGATATCGCCCCAGTCTGTAAGAGCCTTAAGCCTGCAGTACCTACATAGGTAGTGGGAAGGTACAATCAAAATGCATGTATTGTATATTAGGTAAGCAATTCTAATTATCATGCGGACAAAACTACAAACAAAAGCCAACCAGCCGCATTATTCATGATATTCTAACAAAGACAAATTATTCGCGCTGCAGGTGTTGTCGGGTAAACAAAACTTGTTCCCTATAATGGGGCGCATTAGTCTTGGCTGCAATTACACAGGGGCTGTTAGCACCTCAAGATTGCACTCATTACCGCCAGACGTTGCTTTGTCTTTTTTTCTGACAATGCCGAGGTAATTGTTGAAGAAAATTGCAATTGTTTTGTAATTTGGACACGTTCTATATTAAATATGCTCTCTTTCAAGAAAAAATATGGAACATTTTTTAGATTTATAATTTATTTTTAAGTTTAATTAAATTTTTAAATTTATTTTAATTTAATTTTTAAATTTAATTTATTTTAATTTTAAAATTTTATTTTATTTTTATTTATTTATTTGGCTCACCAACAATTGAATACAAATTTATGAGATGCATTCAATAGGCTTATAGACCAGTGTACCGATTTCTTACAGGTAAGTTTTTTTATTTGTGATGGGTTTGCTCTTGACCTTAGTCTATGTCAGAGGCGACAGAAACAAAGTCGACGATGGAGCGAGCTTACCCAGAAGAAGCCTGTTCACTCTCACTTTGAAGTGATTAGGGTTATATGCGTTCGGAAACACAGACGCAGGCAGAGAGTTCCATTCCTTTGCTGTGCGCATTATAAAAGAAGTTTGGAAACGCTTAGTGCGAGTTGGTGGGATAGCCACCAGGAAGGGATGGTAACCTGAAGTGCGCCTAGATGACCGATAATAGAAGGGGGCCGGTGGAATGAGGTCGTGGAGTTCCTGAGCACACTCTCCGAAGTACAATCTATAGAAGACCGACAAGCAGGCAACCTTGCGACGATGGGCCAAACTGTGAAGCTTGGCATCCACCAGATTTACGTCGCCAATGAGCCTCTTAGCTCTGCGTTTCACCGAGTCAAGCGCGGCAAGTTGGTATTTAGCCGAGCCATCCCAAAGGTGGCTACAATACTCCATGCAGGATCGGACCTGCGCTTTATAAAGGGTCAAAAGCTGTCCAGGCGTAAAGTATCGCTTCACCTTATTTAGGATGCCCAGTTTCTTGGCCGCAGTTTGGGCTTTGTACTCGATGGTGGCGCCGAAGTTGAGGTTAGATGTCAACTCCGTGCCTAGGAGCTCGAGCCGATCAGTTACAGGAACCGATGTACCCCGAAAAGTAGGAGTCAGGTCGAAACGACTCCTTTTTGCGGTAAAAAGACACGCTTGTGTTTTGGTGGCGTTAAAAGTGACCAGATTATCATCACCCCACTGGGAGACAAGGCTTAACGTCAACTCTGTCTGCTCTACCAAGGCCTCACTCAAGGAACGAACTGCGGCCCCGCTGGTTTTTGCGCTGGACAAGTATCTCTCTGAAACAGTGCTGTCGTCCGCGTACCCAACAATACCAGTCTGTAGTAGGTCATTGATGTGCAGCAGGAAAAGAGTTGCAGAGAGAACAGACCCCTGAGGAACTCCGGCATCAATAGCCATAAGGTCAGAGGAGCAGCCGTCAACGACTACTCTGATCGACCGTTCACTAAGGAAGTCTGATATCCAGCTACAAAAATCAGCTGGGATGCCATAAGCAGGAAGCTTGCTGAGCAGACCAGCGTGCCAGACCCTGTCGAAAGCCTTCGAGATATCAAGCGATACAGCAAGTGCTTCGCCATGTTTCTCGATGGCTTCGCCCCAGCAGTGCGTGACATACACAAGAAGATCACCAGGTGACCGTCCCCGGCGAAAGCCATATTGACGGTCACTGAGGAGATCATTGTCTTCGAGGTAGGTCAGCAACTTACTGTTCAGTACCCTTTCCATAACTTTGCACAGAATGGAGGTAATGGCGATCGGACGGTAATGGGCAGGGTCAGCACGGTCGCCCTTTTTGGGCACTGGTTGTACATTAGCAAGCTTCCAGGATTTTGGTACCGTGCCTTTTTTAAGAGAGAGGCGGAACAAACGAGTCAACACAGGAGACAGTTCAGGCGCACACTGCCTCAACACTCTCGCCGGAATGCAGTCAGGCCCGCTGGCCTTATTCACGTCTAGACTGCACAATACTCTTCGGACCTCTCTAATGTGAACTGCGATCTCCGGCATCGTGGAGTCACAATGAGGTAGGTACTGTAGGTGGTTGCTTGGAGCCAGCGTGCAGACGTGAATTGCTTGCAAAGAGAGATGCAAATAAATTTGCTTTCTCTCCTGCGGAGTGGGCCATCATGCATTACTTATATGTCGATTGATATTGAGCGTCTACTTTAAATTAGATGAGTTCTTATACTCACCGAACATAATTATGTTCTCGACAAAAATTGAAAATTAAAATCAAACTTAAAACACAAATAAAATTAAAATCACATGCAATCAAAATTAAAATCAAAATACAATTAAAATTAAGATAAAATCAAATTTAAAATCATAATCAAAATTAATATCAAAATCATTATTTAAATTAAAATCAAAATCCACACTTAAATTAAAATCAAAATTAAATTAAATTTACACTCTAATGATTTGATTTTACAAGTTTTTGTATATAATGCTTCAGTACTTACCAAGTGAGTCAAAATGCACATCAATAAGATCACTGCAGGTGTTTAATAATTTACATAGACGGGGATTGGAGAATTAGCACCAAGGACAGTTCTGCGAAGAGGAGGACATAAGGGGGTTATAGGAGCTCGTGGGCTTTTCGCGGGTACATGGCTTTTGATCCTACTTAACAATTGGGGACGCGAAATTAAAAAAGCTACCGACCTTCAAACTGCACTTGTCACTTACTATGCTTATGCCCAGACATGGCTCAGCTATGGGGTCATGCTGTGGGGTAACAGTACGGATTCACAAACTATATTTATTTTACAAAAGAAGTTAATTCGAATAATAATGTGCGCGGGTGAGTTGTCAACAACGGTGTCACCCCTTGGTGCTTGGCACCCGGGGCGGACCGCCTCCACCGCTCCCCCCTTACGCCGCCACTGGGGTCAGGTTCGGAATGATCCAAATAAACTGCGCACAGAACTAGTTGACGGACAGACTTTGTAATCGAGATGTCTATGATGACCCACAAATCTTCACAATTGCTTTCCCATTGAGTCATGCGTTTTGAATTTATTCCCTTTAGTACGGCAATCAGAAAACCCCTACCATCATTTTTCCTGTTATCCCTATCTCGCCTGTAGACCTGTGTGTGTATCTGTTATCAAATAGCTCTGAGCTCATTACAGAATCATTCAAACATGTCTCGGTTAATATTAAGTATAACATCATACTTTTCGCATGACGATAAAAATTATGACATCCTCATCATCATCCATTCCTTAAATCATTGACATCGACAAAAACCAGCATGAAACAAAAAAAAATATGTAAGATGAAAACAAAAAATTAAACTATCTTACTCAATGGTGCCGATTCTGTTGTTCACCGAACTTAACTAAACTATCACTAAAATTTCTTATTTTTGGTTAAGAGAATCCTAAAAGCTATTCTGCAAATAAGTTTCATTAAAATTATCAACAATTCTGACACAACTATTTTCGAGTTTGACAATCGTAATTTTATTCTTATTCCTAACCAGAATGTGTTACAATCCCTGTGCCTTCCGCATGAATATCCGACCACCTCGTACCCAGACAAACTGATAGGTATCCGATTTCCTTAAAAATCTCATAGGTCGTATTCTTCATTATAAGTTGCCCTCACTGGTCACAACTAGCGTCCACTCGCACTCCCCATTCAATTAAGTGCACCTGCAATTAATTTAGGCTGAACTGAAACATGAAAGTGCCTGTTACAAACATGTGAAGAGAAGATGAGGGCTCTCTGTCAACATAAATGAACTTCACGCGGGCGTGAGTAAATTTTTCCCATAAAATTCAATTTTAAAATTCATAAACCACGCACTCTGCGAATACTTCACACGTTACGAGCAAGGTACGTAGTTTTGGGCAAAAATAAAAACCTTTTAAAAGTTGTGTGTTTTCTAATAATTATACCTAACAAGGATCTACGCGTGATTGCTCTGGCTGCATACTTAGCTATACCTAAGGTATATTGAATATCATTATAATAATATATTAATAGTAATAGTAAGTACGATCGCTTAAAATGGCATCTAGATATATTCTGAATAGTTTCTGCGGCCGTGGTTATCCCGGAAATTAAACTAGAATATGGGTCGAGTCCAGTTTAACGTACTTATTATAATAATAAAGCTGATCTAGTCGCTCGAGCACTACTATTGACAATTTCGGATATGTTCGTACAGGAAATTGACGAAATTATTCATAGGTACAGGATTGGAAATTGGAATTTATAAACCCATTTCACATTTAACGTACATACGTGCTAATGAAATCGTTTTTAGGATTCCATAGTAAACAAGGAGCCCTTTTGGGTCTCGCCATGTCCGTCTGTCTGTCAGTCTGTCCCCGCTGTAGCTCAGAGACGCTAAGTACTAGAATGCTGTAATTTGGCTTAATTATACCTACATATTAATCACGCTGAAAAAGTGGTAAAATAAAACATTGAAAAATATTTTTCTGTAGCTTTAAATTTCCCAGATAATAAGAATTACCCAGATATGATCCAGCGTGTTCAAACTGTCCACCCCCCAGCAACGCCACGACCTCTCAAGGTCAACTACGAGATGCCCTACATAAAAAAAATCATTTAGTTAATAAAAAAATATATTTTTAACAACCACTAACCCGCACTGGGCCCGCGTGGTGGATTACGGCCCACTCCCTCTCACAGAGAGGAGGCATGTGTCCCAGCAATGGGAACATTATAGGCTGATTATGTAGGACAAGATTAACAAGGTAGTTTTTTCATCATGGTTTTGAATGAAAAACCTATTTGGTAAACAGAATATCGATTAAAGATGTGTTTAGGGTTCCGTACCACAAAAGGAAAAAACGGAACCCATATTAGGATCACTCGTGTGTATCTATCTGTCTGTCTGTCTATCTGGAGAGAAAAATAAAAAAAAAGTTATGCGAACTGTAGGTACCGTGTGACGTATCAAATGGAAGGACTTGACATGATGATTTCAAATATTTTTTTAAAGGTATATAGATGATGATTCACCATTCAATTCATTTATGTAATTTATTTATTTATGTTCTTACATTTACCATTACAGGATAACCCAATGCGATAAATGCGCCTAATCATTCCTTGTGAATTCACCCAGAGAACAACATGTTTTTCAATTAAAATGTTAAGTTTGTTCTTGGGATAAATTCATCTCAACTACGGAACCCTTCATTGTGCGTGGTCCGACATGCACTTGGCTGCTTGTTTATTTTTCTAATTTAGTAAGCTGAGAATATGAATTTCTTAACGAACAACATCTTATTTCAGAACGAATATCTCAGTGTCACTTCAAATGGCCAATAGTAAGGCCAAAGAAAAAAACCCAGGTTATTGAGCATTATCACCAATTTTATCTCTTTCACACTTACGCTAAAGTCGCTAATGCTCGTGTAGCATTGTAACAACACAATTTAGCACTACGTCACACTATGACAAATTGAATAATATTATGTCAGTGTCGTCGAATAATACAGTGAATCACGAAAAAACAAAATAAATATTCTTTAATAAACTACGGGAGTGGCGGCATTAACTTATTAAAATGAATACGTAGCAATATCCAAAACTTGTTTTCAATTTAAAAGGAAGCACGTAGATACAAAAATGTTACGAATATATCTCGTGCAGATATATTTTTTGTTCCTATATTCAAGAGCTTCAGATGCTTTAGATGAAGTTAAAGGGGATAAAGTAGTGACAGTGGACTGCAGCACGCTGCGGTTAGGCCAGTACATTTGTCCAGACCCGAACGAAGATCAAATCGACCCAGTCACCCAACAGTTCAAAGGTTGCGTCAAAGGGAAAGATATTCCTTCTGAAGGGGAAGCCGAAGGTACAGCTACATGTTTACATTATAATTTTTAAATGACGAATGTAAAGTTCCATCCATGCATAGTGAAATATCTTTTTTTTGCAGTGATATGTGTTGCGGCCGAAGGAATACTGTGCAATGAGACAAATAAATCCACATTCAAAAGAAAGTTGCCTTGTAAATGGACGTAAGTAAAATTTATGTTTTAAATAAAAACAACATAAAATTACCTTTTAGTTTTCTTCTACAATCCTTTTTAATTGTTGTTTGTTTCGCAGGAATGGGTACTCTCTAGAGATAGCGTTGCTTCTTTCAGTCTTCCTGGGTATGTTTGGACTGGACCGGTTCTACCTAGGCTACCCAGGCATTGGGCTAGCCAAGCTTTGTACTTTGGGATTCATGTTCCTAGGACAGCTGTTGGACATAATACTCATTGCTGCTCAGGTAAATTAAACAAAAATTACTTCAATCAGAGTACTTTGTTATTTCTTCAACATCTTTGCATTATGCTCATGAACTGGTGCTGTTTGTGGTGACTGGTCGTCTTGCTGACCATGGTTTTGTTGTTATTAGTAATTAATTGTTTATTTATTTTACTTTAATGGTCCTAGTTTATCATTTTGGACTAAGTTACAGCTATAGCTATATGTAAGTGGGTACACCCTTTATGCCTGGAGGCTATTATTTAGGTATTAATTTCTGTTTACGTTTTTATTTCTGCTTGAGTATAGTTTACAATGTTTCTTTTTGTTGGTATAGTGGTGTGCTAGCTGACATATGGCTAATTATTTAATGTTTTGTGTTGCGCATAGTGTAAATTATATTGCATATTTTTTTTCTAACTGAACAGACAGCTGTGCTGCTGGGAAGTTTGTTGCGCCACTTCTTCTTCCCAGCTAAAGCACTAGAAACTGGTGATGGGTGGGTGTTTTGGGGGACTGTCTTATGTAATTTTAATGTTCGAAAAGTGCTGATTCTCAGCCTAGTTTGAATAAATGACTTGATTTTGAACAATGATTGAATAGGAGGATTTTATTTAGAAATAATTAATTTTGATTGTTATGACTGGACATAGATCAAAGTCTCTTCGTAAAATTAATCTCCTTCTCTTTTGTATTAATTGAATTTCTGAGAACTTACACTGAGATTTTGATTTTCTAGGTGGTTGGCCCATCTGATGGATCAGCATATGTCATACCTTACTACGGAGCTGGTGTTACCGTAGTCCGCAGTACCAATGAGACATATCTGCTGCCCCAAGCAGACTGGCACAACATCACCTGACAGTGGGGAACCATATCATTTGAGGATGATGAGGACTATGAATGGACATAAAGATGCCGTGTGCCTGTGTTAAATAGTGGAATGACTATTGTAGTATTTGTAAATATGAAAGAGTATGATAATTATGTTGTATGGCCAGAAATTCACAGGGGCGTTTGTAGCATGTTGCAGCATGGCCTTTAATGAACTTCTTTCCTCATGTAACGCCCCGCTGCACACTGCAAGAAACCCTTCTCCGAATTTGCGTCCTAATAGATTATGTCATGGCCATTTGCTGTAAGTTTACTGGCCACTACATGGAAAACATCTTAGGGTGTAGACTTTCTGTTTTGAAATAAGACTGTAACTGATCAGTTGTGTTTTTGCATGTCAGACAGGATATTACAGTCAGTGTATTTACAACTCAGTTTGATTATAATTTTGTAACATAAAATATGCAACAGTGGATCAGTAATTTAGGCTTTTGACTTGTTTTCAACTTTTACATTCTGAAACTATCATGTTAAGTATCCTGTACACAGGTATTGTATACTACTCTTAATTTTGTACAGTTCTTTGATTTTAATAACAAACAAAGAAATATACCAAATAAGGATTTATTTTAATTTACTTTCAAATTACTTAATAACATTCTCAATTAAATATGCTAAGCATTAAGAATATGTTATAGTTTTGATAGCAGGGCTTAAGTTTAATAAAAAAAGTTTTTTTTCAAACAACAATTTTACTACATACTCATACGAACTACCTATAAATAACTTATTTTCACTATGCTCCGATTTCTCCAATTTTACTGCTATCCTTGACAGGTGGTTGAGTTTCTGGTATGGACATCTCACTAAGAGGGGCTGTGAGAGTGAATATTACTGGTATGGTTGATAATAGGGGGTTACCATGTCTCTCTAGCAGCCTGATCCAAGATAGTAAGGAATCTCTTGAAGATGTGCCTGGAATATTATACACAAAGATAATTAGCAAAAATGATTTCGTTATTGTACTAGGAATATCCGTATAGTCCCAGTCGCCCCCACATGGATTGCCACCAGGTGGCAATTGGGAGAAAAAAATCCCAGTTGCCACCGGGTGGCGACTGGGACCTTATTGCCCCCACTTCAAATCGCTGTACATTGCGGCGTGGATCGCCAAACCCCCTCATCACTACATTTCTTACGGCCGCGATGACGGGGTTGGCGGTCACATTTCCAATGTGGTTTTATTAGTAGATAAGTGATATTTTTAGGGACATACAAACAAGATTTAAAAAACACCACAAAATATTATCAATAAAACCACACCAATACAAACAATGCACACAATAAACTACCCGACGGATTAAGTCATAAAACACGTGTTTCGTCAAAATGAAGGAGTTAGTTAAAACTTCATGAATGTGATTGTGGTAGGTATAACAATCCTTTTATTTTTGTGTAAACAATCGTAAAAGCTTGTAAAACGTTAGTTTACCTATTGCTATTTTTTGCCGCCTATAGTCGGTATTCATTTGTTTTGTTTGAAGCACTCCAAAACCGACTCAGCGATAAGGAGTACACAAATCACAATAGATGTGTCATTCCCTTCCCCTACCCTTTACCGGCTTTTGCATCTATGACATTGAAATGCAATTTAGTCTATCTATAATCATGTCAGAGCAAAGTGCGTCTTGCAGCTCCGGACAAAGTATACTATATATAAAAAGACGACATGGGACAATTATTCTTCGTGCAGGACATCAGTATAATTTGAAAAGAAAAAACAAAAGTGACGTAGAAACGTGGGAGTGCACCCAAAGGAAAAAAAAAATGCTGTTATTTATAAACTTGTTATTTATAAAGTTTATAAATAACAGCCGCGGCTGGAAGGTAGAATTGAAAAGTTCTTAGGAACGTGCATATATATTATTGCCTGTGAATATAATTACTCAAAAATAAGAATCATGCGGCTGCACGCTCTTAAGTGATAAATCATAGGCGTTAGTGACTTACTTTTATCTTTATAAATCCCTTGTATTTTTTTTTCCTTTGGGTGCACTCCCAAGTTTCTACGTCACTTTTGTTTTTTCTTTTCAAATTATACTGATGTCCTGCACGAAGAATAATTGTCCCATGTCGTCTTTTTATATATAGTATACTTTGTCCGGAGCTGCAAGACGCACTTTGCTCTGACATGATTATAGATAGACTAAATTGCATTTCAATGTCATAGATGCAAGAGCCGGTAAAGGGTAGGGGAAGGGAATGACACATCTATTGTGATTTGTGTACTCCTTATCGCTGAGTCGGTTTTGGAGTGCTTCAAACAAAACAAATGAATACCGACTATAGGCGGCAAAAAATAGCAATAGGTAAACTAACGTTTTACAAGCTTTTACGATTGTTTACACAAAAATAAAAGGATTGTTATACCTACCACAATCACATTCATGAAGTTTTAACTAACTCCTTCATTTTGACGAAACACGTGTTTTATGACTTAATCCGTCGGGTAGTTTATTGTGTGCATTGTTTGTATTGGTGTGGTTTTATTGATAATATTTTGTGGTGTTCTTTAAATCTTGTTTGTATGTCCCTAAAAATATCACTTATCTACTAATAAAACCACATTGGAAATGTGACCGCCAACCCCGTCATCGCGGCCGTAAGAAATATAGTGATGAGGGGGTTTGGCGATCCACGCCGCAATGTACAGCGATTTGAAGTGGGGGCAATAAGGTCCCAGTCGCCACCCGGTAGCAACTGGGATTTTTTTCTCCCAATTGCCACCTGGTGGCAATCCATGTGGGGGCGACTGGGACTATATGGGAATATCGTAGGAATATCACACATTTAACTTCAGTGCTAAAACTCTTTGGTGCTATTATTACTTGGTGTTTCTTCGGGATCCCTACCCCAACTACTAAGTTTTTATTACCTTTTATACAACAGCAAATAAAATCTCACCTGTAGCACATACAGACACTATTGTACCATCATCTTGTTCGTGCAATGTTTGTCTCACTGATGGTAGCTTTGTACTACCAACAACTCCAGGAATTCCAAGAGGTTTCTTTATGTTTGAAACATCTGAAAAACACATAATGTGAAAATTATAATCAGTCCAATAATATTTTTTTGAAGTGAAAGTTTTTTAGGCATGTTGAGTGATTATTGGTAGGGGAAAATTTAATGGTTTCGCGTCACCGACGTGCTAATGTTAACACTTTAGCAGTATAATTGTAGCTAAGCATAGTTTTAAGTTTTCACTTCCATCGGCAGTCCCCATGTTTTTTAAAGAAACTGGAGTTACCATCTGATTTAATCAAAAAGCAAATATTATAACAATATAAAGGACATTACCATCAGGGTCCGTATCATCTTTGATTTCAGGCCTTATCTTCCCAATAAGTAAGAAATAGCTTACAAACTGTTCCCTCAGGTACACATTGAAAGGTCCTTTCACTGTCAGGGGTTCATCGGTAGGCTGTTCCGCTAATAAAATCTTCTGGGCTTCACTTTGGGCACTCACAACCCAAGTCTTGTCTAAACAGGCTTCTATTTCTTCTGTCTGACAAAAATTACTTTTATTAATTCAATGCAAAACCGAAAACTGGTGAAATAAGGTGCATATGTGATGTTACAGTACTTGAAGCAAAAAGACCTCTAATAAGGGACAATAAAGTAAGTACCGTAAAACGGGGTGAATAGAAGTGCAGGGGTGAATCGGGACGAAACTTTAAAATGGATTTTAACGTTGAAATAATACAGTTTGCAGCCAACAAGGAAATTTAGTCGTTAATAATTATACAATAAACACATTAGAGCCCTTTTTGGCAACAAATTATATTATTTCAAAGTTAAAATCCATTTTAAAGTTTTGTCCCGATTCACACCCTTTTTTTAATTTTGACAACCATACTCTCCATGTCTCCCGATTCACCCCTGCATCTCTATTCACCCCGTTTTACCGGTGGTGTATCATGCGACATTTAAAGAGTTAACAAAAATTTTTTCCCTTCTTAATTTAATAAAAAGAAAAAACAAAATTATCACCTGCCAGATCTCAACTTTGGTGTCTGGATCTACTGAAGTTATTCTCTCTATAGCAAGTCTGGCCAACTCAATTGTATTTTTGGGCAGTTCTTCAGGCAAATACCAAGGGCTTAGGTTCCTGAACTTTGGCATCCAGTACAACATGCGCCAGAACTTACGAAGAGGTATGCCCCTGGAGCCAAATATGTTCAAAAGCATCTGTTCCATTTCTGAATCTGGCATTACTTCTGTACTTTCAGAGGAAAACATGGTATTATTAAAAGGTCTATAAATAGTAAAAAACAATTTAAGCAACTGATTTGAAACATGGATTGTAGTGCTACAAAAGGTAGAGGCTAGGAGTAAGTAACAAACAAAGCAACATGTAAACGACAAGTACTGTTATCTTCCATTTGCTCCAACAAGTCCACGGCACACTGCTGCTGCTTAGGATAATGCATAAATTCTGCTTGGAATATATTTTTAGGAATAAATTTTCCTTTAGGTAGCACTTCAATTAGGGCTTTGTAAACTTCAATGTCTTTCTGGACACCGAATTCCTGCATTCTTGCTAAAGCTGCGTAAATAAACTCAACATGACCCCGTCTTCTTGTGTCCCGGCCTTCGAACATTTTCACAACCTCTAAGTAGGTTTCTTTGTTCTTCTGAGGCTGGGAGTAAAATGGATCATGAACTGTCACACGTTTTTCTGACTTCGAACTTTCCCATCGTTTAAATATCATAAGGGATGGTCTAATTCTCAAAATATTTCCCAAAATTTTATTAGCCATTATAGGTTATGTTTATAACTATCTAGCTCCACTGTTTGTCAGTTACAGCGAAATATGTACTGCAATAACTTTATGTTTATGTTATGTTATGATTCCACATACAATTCCTAGAACTACAATTTATTATTCAATTCAATAAATTTAATAAAATAACTCGCGATCGGCACTAGCTTGAATGACAATATTTGACAGTTGACTGACACTTTGATAATGACAATAGACGTCATCCATCCTTAACTTGTTTGTCAATATGACTGATGAGTAACCATTTTAGTTCATTTTTCCACAGACTGGTGGAGTTTGTGTCTAACCATTATTTTACAATTTTTATTTTTTATTATAAATATATGAAATGGTATCATCTGAGTTTCTGATGCTGAAAGCTACAATGGCCTGGCACTGGCTTGTAGTGAAGTAAACTGAAAACTGTAAGTAAACCATTCAAAAATATTCCTTCATTCGAAGTTCATTCGTGCACTTGGCTTTAGTGTACTGTACAGCGGCCCGCGCAGTTTCTATTTCCCGCTTCCCGCCCGCGGCATGAATCATTCATTCTTCAAACCCAACCAGTTGAAATTGATGCGTAGGTGGAGTTAGACGTGTCCTTCTCAAAAACTTGTTAATTACGTATTGAAATACGAAAACCGTACTGTAACTTTTTGTAACAAGCGGACGAGTTAAAGTGTAATATAATTCTGGATGGTTACAAACTTTTAACTTGCATTATTTACTAACAAAAGTGAAATAACGGGTTTTTAAAATAAATTTATGATTCTATGAATAATAAATTTTAAAAAATACAAATAGTTTAGAAGAAAGTGTTGATTGACTTCAAGATGTCTAGAGACATTCATTTAAGCTGTTTATTATTTATCGTCACGCTGAGTGTTACCGGTAAGATTATTTTTGATACATTTTATACTAGATGCGCCCCGCGATTTCACCCGCATAAGTTTTGACCCCGTGGGTATATCGGGATAAAAAGTATCTTATGTGTTATTCCTGGTTATGAACTATCTGTGTGCCAAATTTCATCCAAATCTGTTCAGTACTTTTTGCGTGAAAGACTAACAAACATCCATCCATCCATCCTTACAAACTTTCGCATTTATAATATTAATAGGATTTTATATTGCCTACTTACTAACATTTGGGGAACTTTAAAAATATATTCAGCTATGTACGTTTAATATAAAATGACCTACTAAGACTGTAATCTAGTGTGGAACATGAATAAGTCAGTAACAACTTAAAAAGTTTGCAAGCAACTTTCATTAAAAATAACTTTAATAAATGAGTTGATACTAGTAGTTGTTGGTACTTTAAAGGTTCTGTTTTGCTTCGTTTCAAGGTTAATAGTAATTGTCAGACGTTTCGTTACGTGGACGGACAGCGACTATGAGTAACACCATAATTTATTTATTGATTTAGAATAAGCTATTAACCTTGCTATACTATCTACAGTGAAGTAATGATGAGGTGTTTATGTGACCCCAGGGTTCATACTTTCGCGGGACGGTACTAAAGGGTCACCGAGGCCCCCGCAACACAGGCAACGGAAGGAATACGGGTGGGTTTTAGTCAGTAAGAGTCTGACACACCCTCCCGCTCCGCCCAGAGCGGGAGAAGTTATTTGATGATTTCCCACCCAAAAAAAAAGGGTTCATACTTATATAGGTTCTACTTATGTTTACACAACGGCCGAAGTCGTGAAAAGCCTGTTAGGGACATACCTACCTACGAATAAAAAAGTTAGCACTTGATTTCTAAGTAGTGCTACTTAAATAAATACTTATAGGTATGTTCATTACTAGATATCTACTTTTCAAACATGATAATCCAATAATACTGAACCACCTTACAATGTCACTGATTTATAGTGTTTCTGTCTTGCAATAGGTACCTACCTACCTACCTAAATGCATTGGAAACAGATGGCAGATAAACGTGCTGAACGATGGTTTTATTCAATATGAGAAAATATTAATTTTAATACACAGTAGGCTAGGAGTTAATTCAACTTGACGTATAAACAAATAACGGGATCGACAACAGGTGTAAACTGTAAATTCCAAGGTGTCGTAGGTATCGTCTGCTTTACTTTTAAACGCTTCATATGGCAGAAATCGATCCCCATTGTCTTAATAGTAGGTACCTATTTATTGGAGTAACAACCTATTAGGAACGTACCTACTAACCTAAACTAGAATGAGACACAGGGCCAGATTTAAAGGTCTGGAGGCCCTGGGGCAATCAAGAAGTGGAGGCCCCGAAAAATTTGTGGAACAGAGGAAAAATAGGTATCTTGCGATTGTGATTTTTTTCTTTGACACATGGGATGTATTTGTTTTTTTATCTAAAATAAATCAAATTATGGGGGCCCCTTCTTTGTGGAGGCCCTGGGCCAGTGCCCTGCCCTAAATCCGGCCCTGATGAGACATTATTTATTTCATACTTTAAGAAAACAAATGTACCTACAGCTGAGGCTGACTTAAATGCCATTGACATTTTGTACAAACAACCTTTGCGAGATGCAGAGACAAAACAGTGGTTGGTGCAGTAAAGTTTGCGGTGATATATAACCCATATTATACACATCCAGTTAATTGTTATAAAGCCTTATGATTTTGCAGAAATTAACACTGAGTTCCAACACAATAAACGATTTCCAGCCACGTAAAGGTGTAGATTATTTAGAATTCATTCTCCCCGTTTCAGTGTTGAGAAAATTTGATATAATTTTATGTGAACGCGTTAAAACAAGAGGGCGTTTCTGGATTTGATCCAAGAAACAGTATTCTCTGCAATAACATAAAAATGTAGGTAGGTAGCGTAGGCCTGCGTAGGTGGGTAGATGTATTTATAAAATACTTCAACTCTCCTTACCGTAGGTTCGGGTTAATAATAGTGTCTGAAAAAATATGTAAACAAGTTTTCTATGTTTACCAACGGCTATTTATTCAATTCAAAACAGCCTATTTCTCTTCTAGAAATAGGCTGTTTTGAATCGAATAAATAGCCTACTATAGGAATCCGATTGTAATTTTATCCAGCTAACTGGAAAAAAAAATCGAAGTGTAAAACTATAAAATCTAATGAAATTGTTACGATGCCAAACTACAAAGGGCAGCCTTTAAAAAGGTAAGTAATCAACATTTGATTACGTAGGTAAAAACAAGCGGCCTAATGCGAGTCGGACTCGCATACGAAGGATTCCGTACTGCCGTACAATATTTAACACTACATATTAAAAAAAAATACTTTAGTAAAAAAAAAACGCTGAAAAAACACCCCCTTTCATTTAATTAAATTTGTGTTATAGCGGCCATACACACCGTAAAAAAATCAAGTATCTACCTGTTACGGTTCAAAAGATACAGCCCGGTGACAGACGGGCGGGCGGACGGACTGACGACGAACTTAGTAATAGGGTCCCGTTGGCACCTTTTCTATGGAACCCTAATAAAAAAGCAGTTAGTGTGTTCACTAGGCAGACGGGGCTATATGACTAAAACTAAAAAGAGGACAAACACATGGAGCACTAAATACCTATATTCTCTCACTTACGATACTTCTGACGTCAGTTGAAAATTAGCATTACGGCGATAAAATTATGCATAACAAATAACAATGCTCTGTTTGCAAGGTTTCTAAGGCAGCGATTAAGGCGCCCTGGCCGATACAGTCGCGCTAAGAACATTAGCGCCACTTCACAAGTTCATTGGAACCGCAGAGCATAGACGATGCGCGATATTTTTTTTCATGGTTGTTTTTAACTCGAGGCGTGGCAGCGTCTTCGGGCTCTCGTCCAAACGCCTACGTGCTGTGACGCGCTGACCGATCTCATTGATATGCTTGACTAGATCATATTTAATATTCTGGCTGTTCAGTAAATATGTTGTTTGTACACGTTTTAATACAAGGCCATGTTCAAAAAAACCATCAGGCTTGCTTTCCATACCTACTCGTTAAGTGGAGTTAATTAGCAACAAATATTTATAATATCTTGCGATCATTGGCTTCCTAAAGAAGCTTTTTCTTCAAAGTGATTTTATTACTCAAGCAGACGCATTTATAACACCTTGTTTTATCCTTCCACTGAATAATATAGAGGCTTTGCGCCTACATTTAAAACTCTCATTTTATTAATTTTATAAACGCTTTTTATTTATTTTAGTCGTAGCGTATCTATCTGTAGGGCACTAGTCCCGGCTATCGACGAATGTGTTCATCGTTTTGATTTGAATTGATTTGACACAATGTGCAGCAATTATTCCTTGTTTAGGATACACTTGTGCAATGCACTCGTTGATAACAAAACCAATGGTAATTTGTGTGAAAACAATAATGCAGTATTATTCATACAAGTGTTGTTAAAACATGAAAATAACGGTCAAATTTTATCCAATTATAAAATTAAAAGCTGAAAACGCATACTGGATATTTTTTCAGTAAACATTGCAACGTCTTCCGTATTTACAAAAACACTTATCCTGTCAGCTGTACGTATAGTAAAATCCGATTTTTAAATAAAGAACGCCATAATGTTTTTTCCTGCCAGTACTACGCTGTGGCGTGCAATTATGCCCTATTCGATTCAATAGCCCCGTGATGAATATCGATGATGACCCATTTGAAAAGCGCTGCTTTATTCGCTCGTGTAAATACTCGTCTAATTGTAAACTGAAATGAACGTCAACTAATTTAACCGGTTGACTTTAATCAACTAAAGTACAGATGTTACCACAAATTGTCTCACTTTTATCCTGTTTACCTGGAGATACTTTTAACCCTTTTTGGCAATGGATTTAGGTACCTACTCTATTAAACAAGTTTCTTTTATGTAACATTTTTTTTCAAGAGTTATTGGCGTCTGGCTTTCAGAAAAAATAGAAGTATTATTCCGCTCGCGTTTGTTAAAAAATTTACGTCTGCCCAGGCATTTCAAAGTGCTAAACACTGATTACATTCTAGTGTAAATTCGGCTGCACACAAAATATTATATTATGCAATAAACACTCCCGTAATAAAAACGAATTAAATTACAAACATCTTTATCGGAACAAGTAACAAAATTTTCATAATTCAGTATTTTTATGCCCGGGATAAAAATTCCTCCGTACAATTGGATAGCACGCTGTGTGTTGAATTGTTAAAATAGGTTAGGTATACACGTTAGGTATCAATACGCGATTCTGGCTCGAGCAAAAGGAAAATTACACCCAGCCCGCGGCATGAATTCGGTCAATTTGGCGCCCCTTTTTTTTTTTTTTTTTTTTTTTTAGGGTGGGAAATCATCAAATAACTTCTCCCGCTCTGGGCGGAGCGGGAGGGTGTGTCAGACTCTTACTGACTAAAACCCACCCGTATTCCTTCTTGTTGCCTGTGTTGCGGGGGCCTCGGTGACCCATAAGTACCTTCCCGCGACCCCGGCAGGCATCGGCCCTAGTGGACCCCTACTTTTGTGCTGACGACATCTCTTTGAGGCGCGCGTGGAATACGACGCGCCGTCGACCCGGGCCTGGTCCTTACCGGACGGTGAGCTACCCATTGCTCACCGTCCGCAAGCCCGCGCCTACGGTGGCCGGAAATCCGCCCGGGATTCCCGACGCCCTGGGCGTCTCCTGCGGCGGCTAGGGGCGAGAGGGCGCGAAACTTGCCTTTCCCTCAACCGTCCCGCCTCCTCCTTTGCGAGCATTACTGCTTCGCAGAAGGAGGTGACGGCTGCCCATGCCCTCTCGCTCCGTACCATGGCCTGAACCAGGGCCGGACGCGAGAGGTCTCTGCCGCCGATCGCCTCCACGAGGACACGGCGGTGCTCTGCCCAAGCCGGGCAGACCTCCACCGTATGCTCCACCGTGTCCTCCAGGCGATCCACACAGTGGTGACACCCGGACGTTTCCTCCCGCCTTATCCGACACAGGAACCTCCCGAAGCTGCCGTGTCCGGTGAGGACCTGCGTCACGCGGAAGGTGAGGACGCCGTGGCGCCTCTCCAGCCACTCCTCAAAGAGGGGACTTATCGCCGCAATCGTGGCGTGCCCAGCACTGGGTTGCGACAACCGTACTTTCCATGACGCCATGAGATCCCGCCGGAGCTCCGTCCGCTGTGCCGCGATTTCTCGCGGCAGCGGACTTACGCCCCGGCGTTTCGCCTCCTCGCGCCACTCCCATACGTGCGCGAGGGCTTTTGCCTCCAGATCCCATGGCGGCAATCCGGCAAGGAGGCTCGCTGCCTCACAGGAGACCGTGCGGTATCCCCGAACCATCCGGATGGCCATGACCCTTTGGGCCGCGCTCAACCGGCGGGCTGGCCGCAGCGCCAGAGAGCGCGCCCATACAGGAGCCCCGTAGAGGGCCATGGACCGCACGACCCCCGCGTAGAGCCTCCGGCAGGAGGCGTTTGGACCCCCTAGATTGGGCAGGAGCCGCTTCAATGCAGCGCCCGCCCGCTCCAGTTTGGGAGCCAAACGTCGGAAATGCTCCACGAAGTTCCACCGGCTGTCGAGGACGAGTCCCAGGTACTTCATCGTCGACTCGACGCCGATAGAAACCCCTCCTACCGTTATTTGGGACCCCAACGGTGGCGCGTTCCGAGGACCATGAAAACACATGGCCTCGGACTTGTGCAGGGCCACCTCGAGTCCCAATTGCCGGATCCTTTCGACGATTGTCGCAACCCCGCGTGCCGTTAATTCGGCCGCCGCCTGGTGCGACCTCCCCTGCGCCAGGACCAACGTGTCGTCAGCGTAGCACACTACGCTGACGCCGCTAGGGAGGTCGGCGCGCAGCACCCAGTCGTATCCGATGTCCCACAGATGCGGCCCCAGGACCGATCCCTGTGGGACACCGCACGACATCTCTTGCCGGTTCCACACTCCCTGGTGACCGGGGTAGATGACGGCCCTGTCCGTCAAATAGGCCTCGACCACACGACAGAGGTAGGTCGGCATCCGGTGATACCGGAGTGCCTCCCTGATGCAACTCCAGGGCAGGGTATTGAAGGCATTGGCGATGTCTAGGGACACCGCCAAGACGACCCCACCCTGGGCAACAGCATTCCCCGTCGTCAGGGCTCGCACACGCATGATGGCGTCCACCGTAGAGCGCCCTCTGCGGAAACCAAACTGGCTCTCCGCCAAATCCGGCCCCACCCGCACCAGCTGGCCGACGAGGCGGTCTGCAATGACTCTTTCAAAGAGCTTGCCCACCTCGTCGAGCAGCACGATGGGCCGATAAGCGGACGGAGAGTCCGCAGGGCGCCCTGCCTTCTTTATGAGGACCAGTTTCCCCGTCTTCCAGCGAAGCGGGAACTGGCCCCTCTCCATGCATGCGCTTAGGAGCCCCCTAAGTCGAGGCCCGAGAGCCTCCAAGGCCAGGACCCAGGCCTTCCCAGGTAAGCCGTCGGGTCCTGGGGCGGTATTTTTGGCATTAAGCCTGCGTACCGCCGCTCTCATTTCTACCTCAGTCACCTCCGGAGCATCGTCGTCGTCGTCGGCGGTGTGGTCCGCATCGGGCACCGCAGTAGGCGGAGCCATAGGCGGGGAGGTGTGTTCCCCTCGGGAAGGGAACAGAGCGCTCACCACGTCCTCCACAAGCTGGGGCCGGAGACTCTGCGTCAGCGGGGGAGCCCATGGGCGGAGTTTATCCCGCACCACTTTGTACGGGCGTCCCCACGGGTCCCTGTCCAGAGTCCCCAGCGACTCCTCGCGGGCCAACCCCCTGGCCCGCAGGATCTCCGCTTGGAGGGCGGTCTTCGCCGCTCTGTACCCCTCGTACAGCTCCGCCTGAATGCCTTCCGTATCCGGAGGTTTGATACGGAGCCTGCGGTGCCTGGTGTACCGGCGTCGCGCAGCCACGCACGCAGTGCGCAGAGCCGTCAGCTCCTGCGACCACCAGTACACCTGGCGCGAGGCACGTCCAGGCTGGACCCGGGGCATTGCCACGTCACATATGTCGGACATGGCCTCCCGGAACCACTCCGCCTCGTCGTTGATGTCGGCAGGCCTGTCCGGTGGTGACACCCAGGCCTGCACGATCGAGGCTTCCAGGAGGAGCTCCCGGTCCAGCTGCTTCAGCGCCCACCGCGGACCACTCGGGGCCCGTCGGACCGGCGCGTCCGAGGTCTGGGCGGAGACGTCGAACCGGATATACCGGTGATCGGAATAGGTCTCCACCCCCTCCATGACACGCCAGTCAACTACACGCGGCGACAGAGCGGGGCTGGCGAACGAGATGTCCACCACTGATTCACCCCGCATCCGCACACACGTGGGGACAGAACCCCGGTTTAGGACGACCAGGCCTGTCTCCAGAGCCCAGTCCTCCACCATCCTGCCCCGTGTGTCCGTTAACCGGGAACCCCAAGCCAAATTCTTGGCATTGAAGTCCCCGAGGACGAACACGGGGAGGGAACCAAACCCGACGACGACGTCTCTCAACTCCGCAAGGGAGTTGTGGAGCTCGGCAAGAGTTCGGTTCGGAGAGAAGTAGACCCCTACCACGACAATCTCCCCGAACCGTGCTGCTACGCAACCCCGTCCTCTCTTGACGGCCTCGAGGGACGGAGTACCGGCGGCGGCCGACGAAATTAGGGTCACTGAGCCGCTCAGGTCCTCCACCCAGTCATCCCTGGGCGGGACAAAGTACGGCTCAGCGACCACGGCGATGTTAATCGACCACTGCGCCATGCTCTGGAGCAACAGATCCTGAGCGGCGGCGCAGTGGTTGATGTTCGCCTGGAGGAGGCGTAATGGGGCCATTAATGGCACTCCATGTCAGCCCCCTCTTGGGCCTCCTTCCCAGCCCCCTGAGAGGGGCCTGCCGCAGCGGCCACGGTGGCGACGGCGACGACGGCGGTGTTGGAGGCGGCAGCGGCGGTGGCAGTGGTGACGGCTGCGGTGGTGACGGCGGTGGTGGAGGGCTTGCCTCTGGCCCTGGCTTTGGTGGGTGGGGCGCAGGCCTTGCCCCCCATCCGGTGCTCGGCCGGCTTGCCAGCCGCCGCACATACGGCACAGTGCGGCGTGGCATTGCACGAGCCGGCCTTGTGCCCGGGCAGACCGCAGCGGTAGCAAAGACCGCTGCGGTCCACCTCCGAGGTGCAATTCGCTTGCACGTGGTTGCCCACCTGGCAGCGGAAGCACCTCAGAGGTCTGGGTTCCAGCAGTTTAACCTGTGCTGACACCCAGCCCACCAATAACCTTTGGCCCTCTTTGGCAATATTTTTGGCCGCCGACACGGGGAATTTGGCGCCCCTAAAGCCTTTACGTAATCAAACAAAATTTTGAAACGATATAGATTGAATATTCGATTTCAACAGTGGCCACGTAAAGCGAGTAGAAAGTTTCAATGGCAGTTGAATTGTTACCAGGTTTTGACGTGATTAAATTATAATAATAATAATAATAATAATCTTTATTATAACGAAAACAGATTGCAGTACTTAAATGTAATAGTTTTTACAAAGTGGGTAGTACATTATTTAGTTTCTACAATCAAGTGAGTGACGTGCTGCTCTCCTTGCTAGGCTATGAAATAGCCTGTATTAAGGAGTAACAGTGCCGATCCCCTCTAATTGTATTACTACAATTTTGTTTTTACAAGCTAAACTAATTTTTATAATTTTTAATACAGGTGTTAATGCGCGAGCGCATTTTTGAGTGTGTGCGTGAGTGAATGTATGTATGTGTGAGTGAACATATGTGGAGTATGTGCGTGTATGGATCTGCGTGTGTGTCTGTGTGTGTGTGTGTGTGTGTGTGTGTGCGTGAGCATGAGCGTGCGGCTGTGTAAGCGTGCGTATGTAAGGGGATTAGATTAGTGTGGGTCTATGTTTTGGATGAGTGGTACAATATACAAACTTACGAGTATCATAAATTAATTAAATTAAATATTTTTCTGTTTCATCGTAGGTTTTATTTTGGAGGAATGTGCGGACAGTCTTTTTACAATTTTGAGAAGACAATTTATATACTGGACATTTTTTGTTTATTGTATTGTAAAGAGACGGACCTAAATAATAAAAGAATCTTTTAGTAAACGACAAGCGGGTTTTTGGAGGAGTACATATTATATCTTTTCGGCGTTTGGTAATTTCAATGTAGGGGGTTATGCGGTGTTGTAAAATAACTGATTGTATAATAAAGTGTTGCCGCACGTTGAGGACGTTGCAATTTTTGTATAACTGATTAGTTGGATATATTATTGGACGGAATGTAGCCACTTTCAGTATGGCGCGATGTGCAACTTCCAACGGTTTAAGGATAGTTTTTGCAGCACCACCCCAACAGGGAATACAATAGGTAATAATAGATAGGCATAAGGCAAAATAGACATTACGTATAATTATAGGATTAGCAATATTTCTTAAGGTTTTAAATATATATATAAGTTTGCGAACTCTGCCAGTAAGGACATTAATATGAGATTTGAATTTAAGATTCCTATCTATGACTATACCTAGGTATTTGATTTCATCCGTAGAGGATATAGGTACACAGTGGCATGAAGCTTGAGTTTGCAGATTGCATGTGTGAGCTTTAAGTGATATTGGTGGGTTTGGTTGGGTAGCAGAACTGATTGAGTAGGTAATGAACTTGGTTTTGGAGGTATTGAGTGTAAGCGTATGGAAATAAAGCCAGTTTAGCGCTACACCAAAGCCATACTGTGCTTTGCCCTCTAGCTCAGACCATGTGTTGGCGACAAAAGTTATTGCAGTGTCATCTGCAAAAGATGTTATGTTAGCATTTGGGATATTTAGATTGCATAGCTCGTTTATAAAAACCAAAAATAGGGTGGGACCCAATATGCTTCCTTGAGGTACACCATAGTAGATGGGGAGCTCTCCGCTGCTGTGCCGATCAATCTTGACTATTTGAGAGCGATTTGTGAGGTAGCTTTGAAAGAGATCAAGTTGCAGTCCCCTGACACCCATCCTTTCAAGTTTGAGTAAGAGAGAACGGACGGGGACGGTGTCGAATGCCTTCGCAAGGTCTAAAAATATTGTTAGGACTTTTTTATTAG
Source organism: Atethmia centrago (assembly GCA_905333075.3). Classification (NCBI taxonomy): domain Eukaryota; kingdom Metazoa; phylum Arthropoda; class Insecta; order Lepidoptera; family Noctuidae; genus Atethmia; species Atethmia centrago. Next base: position 19,075,814 of record HG995373.1, on the reverse strand, counting down.
TGTTCAGGTTTTGTACGATATTGTTAGTTAATTCCTGAACTGCATCACAGGTTGACTTGTTTTTGCGAAATCCAAATTGTTGTGGTGATATTAGATTATAATGTTCTAGGTAGTGTACAAGTCTTTGATTAATAAGACGTTCTAGTACCTTGGATAGGGCAGTCAGCACCGCAATGGGACGGTAATTATTCGGCAATTTCCCGTCGCCTCCCTTGAATACCGGATGAATGATTGCCTTTTTAAAAGATGAGGGAAAGACGGCAGTCTCGAAACAGAGGTTAAAAATATGGCATAGTATGGGTGCCAAGGAAGTTGAGTACCTCTTAAGGATGTAGGGTGAAATGCCATCCCAGCCAGTTGCAGCATCAGAGCGTAATGAGTGGATGACTGTTGTAATTTCGTCAAGGTCAGTGGGTTCGAGGACGAACGATGAATTCGATGTGGTATCAGAAGTGGGTTGAGTGACTGTCAATGGCTGCGTAGTACTAGTGTGAATTATATCATTTGCAAGCGTCTCGCCAATGTTAACGAAGAATGAGTTAACAGTGTTGCAGGACTCAATAGGTGAAGGTGACAAAGTTAGTAATTGAGTAGATGTATTTATAGTTTTAGTTGTGTTAGTTACCCGTTTAATAGTGTTCCATAGTGTTTTTGGGTTTTTACTAGCTTTTTTTAGTTCCTCTGTATCATAAATTCTCTTTGCTTTCTTTATAATCCTAACACAAAAACTTCTGTATCGAAGGTAAGTAATTTTTAGAACTTCATTTTCTGGGAATTTTTTAACTTTCCTGTGTAGAGCATCCCTGTTTCTTATGCACCGTAATAAACCAGGTGTGATCCACGGTTTGAGGATTCTCTTTTTTGATGAAACTTTTTTGACTGTGGTATTTTTAGAAATGGACACAGTCATTAAATTCAGTAATTTATCGGTAGCCATATTCACGTCTTTTATACTGAAAATAGGGGTGAAATCCAGTTGTGACATTGATTTGTCAAGCCCTTCATAGTCAATTTTTGTTTTATGGGAGTTTACGACCGCTCGTAAGCATTTATCTTGAATGCAAAGCAAGGAGGAGGAGTGATCAGTTATTGTGGAGGTTAAGACAAATGTGTGGGTGGGGGAAATTGTTTTAAGGAACGTGTGGTCCAAACAATTGCCATCCCTGGTCGGTAGAGTGTGGGCAGGAAGATAACCGTGAAAGGCAAGGCAATTTAGGTATTCGTGGGAGCGGATGTCAGATGTGGTAGGTTTGATGTCCACATTCAGGTCACCTGTTATGACCACCGATTTAAATCTATGTAGCGACGTTAGAATGTTATTAAGAACTGTGAGAAAGCTGTTTATATTGTCTATTGATGGCGATCGATAAATACAGATTATCGCCAAGTCAAAGTCAATTTTTATAATAAGACCAGATGCAGATCGGTGGAAATCCGGCTCTTCGCATGTAACAGACAGGTCAGACTTTGAATACACCACTACACCATCACTTTGATTTATATGTTTAGTGGTCATGAACGCGGAGTAATTATTCAGAATCGGGATAATGCTATTGCTAGAGCATGGTAACCAACATTCAGTTAAAACAACAAGATCGCATTCGAAAGAAATTCGGTGCAGAAGAGTTTGCAAGTTTAAAAAGTTACGGTTTATAGAGCGAATATTCTGTGTCAGGATTTTAATAAAGTTATTAGGACACTTCACAATGGATAGTGTTTCCTCAGGTGCACATGTGTAGGTAGTTGATACAGATAGTTCATCGATGTTGTCAATTAAATTGTTTATTTTAGAAGTCATTTTTCCGGTAAAGTAAAGGTAGTTTGTAAGGTACGAAAAAATAGGGTAGTATTTGTTTTAGGAACGTGTGGGTAGCTTATGATTGAGGGTAGTAAATTCAGGAACATCTTTTTTATGATATTAAAGTAGCTAGGTAAGGAATAATAGGAATAAACGCAAGCATGTGTAAGGAGTATATATGGTGACATGGTGAAGTTGTAATATGTAGGTGTTGAGTAATTCATGTATGAGAGTACGGGTATGTTGTGCTGATAGTAATAGTTATGTGTGTGAGTTTTGTTTGTGTTTGTATTTAGTATTAGAACATAGAAATTCAAGGAAATCAAAAAAGTAATCAAATAATACGTAAGATATAGCAGGGTATACTTAAATGGAAGTAGTCATGCTTTGATGATTGCTGTTGCCAGCTGCTTCAGATGTTCTTCGCTTTTTACCAAGATAGTCTGGCTGTCAGGATCCTTTTTTAGCAAAACTCTTCCATTCGATGTCCAACAATAGTTGTACTGGTGTTGCTTAGCATGGTTTCTAGTGAGGTAAAATAACCTTTTAGAATTCGCTGTCAACAGCTCGGTGATGTAAATAGGTGTTTCCTGTGCAGATTTTAAGTTTAGATGGGTTGATTTTATCTTGTTATTGGGATTGCGTTTATTATAGTCTTTAACAGCAGCAAGAAAATTCGTTTTCGTCAGTGTATTACAAAACTCAACCGATAAACTCGATGTCAAGTTCTCCTTTTTTGAGGGTAGTCTTACAATATCACGAATACTAGCGGATTCTGTGTCAAGGCCTAGATGTCTTGACAGGTGTGTTATAGTTTCATACAGCATGATTTTGGTCTCATTCTGCCTTTTGGGTACATTGCGTAATTCTATAGAGGTTTTGATTAAATTATGGTCGAGAACTTCCAACTTGTTTTCTAGCATAGCTAACTGGATTACCATGGAGCCACGTTGATTTTCTAGTCCCGTAATTTTATTCTCGAGTGACTGTAATTGATCGGAGATCGCTGTCATGGCCTTTTCGATATCAGCATTTGTGACCTTAATTTCCGTGTAGTGATTTTTTATTTCCTTAATATGACCTTCCAAATTGTCCAAGCGGGTGCTCTGAGTACACATCATCTCACTGATCATCTTCTTGATATCGTTTTTAAACATATCCAGGGCATCACCGGTGAGTTCATCCGAAATGCATCTGCGTTTGGCTCTCTGGGTGATGTTCCCTGTTGAGTCTTCATCTGCGCGCAGCTTCCGGATATCAGACTCCGAACGCGACGAGTATTGATTCGGAGGGGTTTTGGGTGGTGTCTTATACATGTTCCCTTAACTTGTTAGTTTGTATAAACAGACCCAAAAATCAAGACAAAGCAAAGTAATGTAATAAGTTACTCGCTAATCGCTATCGCTTCTAAGTTGGGCAGCTGACAAGAATGACGCACACACGCCGTACGCGCAACAGGCTCCGCCTTCTATTTACGTCTTGACTGTTGCCGGCCCGTTTCCTCCAGTACTCTGCGTTTGGCGTTCTCCTCAAACTTTATGCGCGCCTAGTACTTTTGCGAAATATATTTAACATTTAATTTCAAAATAACTATATTAGTATTTTAATAAATAAAAATACTTGTACGGAATGCACGTCTATACGCTTTCGCGGTCCGAGGGGAAGGGGAATTGAACGTCGCTTTCAGGATTATTTGGTTATTTCGTAAAATATGATCCGCAAAAATGTGGGAAAGTGCGTGAGACAACGTATTCAAATATTTGAAAGCGAAGCCGAATTTGAGGCAAGATAATGTTATAATCGTGTCCGAAACACTTATGCCAACAATATTAATAAAGGCATTGTATGCTCCGGCGTAAATTACGACGCCTAAAGACCCAAACCCTTGGAAGTTAATATTTTTAAACGAAGAACTTTCGACTTATTACTCGTTTTGTTTTGGGAAGAGAGTTATTCGTGTTACGACCTATTTCATTTGTCTCTTCAGGGGTTTCAGCCAGTGTCCGGCCGCTGGTACAGACCTCATTAGCACATCAGTTTTTCACTCGAGCAGCACTCAACAGATTCATAATTTAATTAAATCCCTTCATTAAGTTTTGAATGATGGAACGTCGGGTTGTATTGCCTGTAAATCCTGTAGTTCATAATTAATTTAAATGTAGATAGGTATGATAATGCAAACACCGTTAACGGTAAATAAATACGGCTGGGTATACCAAAGTGTAATAATTATAATTATGATCTCGTCACTCGAGGTTTCATTCTGGAGCATCCAGTAACTTGGATCCCATCGCTGTTCCCATGATATTTCGGGTTATCCCGTCCACGGGTCCTTAATTAAGTAAAAGAAATATTTGATTTTAATTTATATAATACTAGCTTTTGCCCGCAGCTTCGCCTGCGTGGACGTCGAAAATTATTATTATAATTTACCAAATGTCAAATGTCATCCAAATCCGTTCAATCATCCGCATTTAAAATATTAGTTAGGATTATTGTGTATGCAAAAAAAATAACAATATAAAAACAATAAAAACTGAAAAATAACTTTATTTTTTTTTATTTTTAGCATACATAGATAATAATTCTAACTAATATTATAAATGCGAAAGTGAGTTTGTTGGTGGTACCTACTCGTATACCACTACTTGCATGTAAACAACAGTGGCACATCAACATACACCGAGTGGATTAAATACGTATTATTGAAGCTAACTCAAAAACTACATAAGAAAAGTTAATACAATTTATATGGGACCATCGCGCAAGCTTCCTCTACCAAATGAAAGAATAATCAAAAATCGGTTCGTAAACAAATAAGTTATGCCCGAACATATTAATGTATAATTATTATGACGGCTCCTTACAAATACATAAAATCTTCTGTATTTTTGTCTAATGTTTCTGTGATGACAGTTAAAACAGAGATTGAAAATCCTCATCAAAACTTTTGCTGAAGGGAATCACAAACCATGTCATGTGTGTGTATGGTTTATGTTTTTTTAGATTTTTTCTAAAAGCGCTGAATCAATTTCGATAAAATTTATAGGGGACTACCTCTCCTCTCTACTCCTACCTACCAAACAAGAAAATAATCATTAAAATCAATTCATAATTGGCAGAGTAATCTCGTAACAAATATGCAATAATCGCGTAACTGAAGGGAATCACAAACAAACACGTCATCTGTGTATTATATATTTTTATTGATGATTTTTTTTTGAATTACCATCAATTTCGATAAAATTTATAGGGGGCCACCTCAGAAATGTGACCTACCAAACAAAAATTGTCTCTCAAAATAATTATCAAAATCAATACATAATTGGCGGTGTAATCGCGTAACAAACATACAAAAACATACAGTCGACTTGAGAACCTCCTCCCTTTTTAAAGTCTGCTAAAGACGCCTTTAATTTCCGATGAGAAGTGGTTAACATTTTTTGCCCATGTCCTTACAGGCACAAGGGAATCATGCATAATATCATTTATTTACATAACCAAATTACAAGATGATTATTAACATTAACTAAATTAAATTAAAACTAAGTTAGGCTTAAAAAAGGCCCTCGGGGCATTGTACCGAGGATGCTGGCGGCATTTCCTCGCTGAATTGCAATGCTGATGCGTTGCGCGAGAAAGCCGCCAGCTTTTCGGTCACCAGTTACATCAACTAGACGTTTCGCGATTTCCGCAAATAACTTATGCGCACTGGGACCCCACGGACCGAGGGTCTCGACGCCAAAGGGCACAAAGTTGTACTCTCTGCCAAGGCCTCCATATTTAATAACTTTCAGATTTTCGGCATTTTCTGCATTATTTATTATGCTTAATAATTAATATCCCTGACTTTACCTAATGTAAGTATTTCATGTACCTAATGTAATCGAAAACTCAAATCGTATCAATCTTGGATATTAATTCCCATCAGATTAGATCTGTGTGATCGAGTGGAAATCAATAAGTCTAGTTATTAGAGAAAGTCTGCTTACTATAAACCTGTTTATGTTTATGAATTATATATTATCAGCTCAGCAATTATTATTGATATAATAAGTTATTCACTTGCACTTAAAACCAACATTATTCTTAATTCATTTTGTGTTTTAAGTAAGTAACTACCTATTTATTGATAGAGTAATAAATAACAGTAGGTTATCTGAACTTACAGGCTGAGAAAGCTGTAAAGAAAGGTTCAAAATTCAAGTTAAACAGACTTATTACACATAGTATTTTTTTATCAGAATAACCCCATTAAAATTTTCCCCAGTAATTCTTTGTGAAGGACATGCTTCAACTCATCTCAATTGAATGAATTGGCCGGTTTTCCAAGCACTTGATTCAAATAGTTTTTCTTCAAAGACTTAATTGTTTCCAGTTCACTTAGAAGTTCGGGAACAAAGGAACACTCACTGTTTTAATAAAATGAACACTTAGCTATTAATTTAATGAAATAGTTTGCAATAACTCGCAATCCAGTAAAACAGATACATAGGTACGTTATTTGTTGAACAAATATTATTGCAGGATAATCTATTGATTCATTCTTTCACCCGAAGGCTAATCGGGATTTATGAGGTAAGCCGCATAGTTTGGGGTGCGATTCCAGTCAGATGAAATTGTTTTATCCAAATTTATTACCCACAGGAGGCTGGCTTAAACATTTTCCACGCAAATCTGATATATAAATGAAAATAGTAATTTGTCTGGATGTGAACTGGATATTTGCAGTTCAACAACGTAGTTCATTACAAATCTTGGCTGCAAACAATAATGTAGCATGTCCCTGTCATGTGGACAACACACATTCACACACTCATCACACATCTCACCACACACATGCTATCCCTATTCTAATCTAAAACTGAATATGTTTTAGAATTATTATAATTTTTTTTTTGTTAATTTTTTATTTTTTTGTCCGTTTTGTAATTTTATATTTTGTCTTTTATTTTTGTCTGTAATTATTGTCATATTTTTTATATTTTATTTTAATTATCGTAAAGATTAGGACTAAGCATTCTCATGCTGACTCATGTAACAGGAGAAACCTCGACTCCTGTCATACAGGGATGTCCTAGTTCAGGGGTCGAGACCTCATTGATGTAACGTGTACTGAAGTTTGGAAATAAATTACTCTTACAATTACTATGTCAAAAAGAAAGATGATGATTCAGACGTAATTACAATTTTGCGAATTTATTAGCCGCAAATGAGACGATTAGCGGTAAGAATGAGGGACATTAGTGTCGGGGTGTGATAATAAGGCTCGTTTTCCTTTCAAAAGTTGGGATGAAGTCAGCGGTCTGAACAAAAAGTTACCCCATCTGAGCTCTATGACAAATGACCGGTGCGGGCGCCGAGACATCAGCGCGACGGACGATTTGCTTCGCGATCATTCGGCCCTTTATGTACCCTGACATTGATATGTTTCCATAATAACGTTTTGTGTGGATTTCTTCACCTCGCTAGTCCATATCTTTATATCTGGCTGTAATTTGGTGGAGGTAATAATTTATGAGCGCGACGAAACTTTTAATGAGTATGCATGCGACGATTGTGGTTTCACATTTGTCATTTACATATAAAATGAACGCTAATTAAATGCGGATGTTGTAAAAATACTATTTTATCCAGCAGTTCAACGTTCTATCCAGAAAACACGAAGTATCGGAAAAACATGTACCTGCCTAAGTAAATAAGAAAGATGCAGCAATTAAGTTCATTAAATTTTTTTCGTCCTATTTTTTATAAAAGATACTGGAACAGGTATATTGAAAAAAGGCTGTCCGATTTGGTAAAATTAATAACTTAGACTTTCTCAATTCCTTAACTGACCACCAAAACTGTGATATAATCAATCACACGTTGTCTAACACACCGTAACTGATAATTTCGATATATTATCGATATAAGGCTGTCGTACGTCTACTTAAAAAAAACATTGTTTGCGAATTATTATCTATATTGGTATTGTTCAGGAATTTTCCTCCGCAAATCCACGTAATGCGCATATGGCCAATTAATAACGATTGATCAATCAGCTTCAGTGATATCTATCGAGATAATCGATAAGGAACGTCCAAGCTTTAAAATAAAAACAAATGAATCACGACAGTTTTGCAAATCTTTGCTGAAGTCTGCGGAGGTAGAAAATGTATTCAAAATAATACAAAATGAGTTTCTTTAAATGCATTAGTTTTTAAAAGTGAGGAAATTTTATGCTTAATGGGCTTGAGAAATGAAAATTAATTAGTCATTTTGTCTTTCAGGTAACTAAGAAATAGGGCTTAGGGTACTTGGGAATTTCACGAAGTGCAACTATGGGAGACTTATTACTACGACTTTATTTAAATAAATTTAAAGTTAAATATGGCGTACCACAAGGTAGTGTGCTGGGGCCTTTGCTTTTCCTAATATATATTAATGACATACCAACTGTAACCGATAATCCCATGACTCTATTTGCTGATGACAGTACCATTCTTTTTGACTCGCATGACAAAAATGACATTCTTAAAAATATAAATTTGACTCTAAAAAATACAATTAATTGGTTAATAAGTAATAATTTAAAAATTAATGTTGGTAAAACAAAAGCCATTAATTTCAGACAAAGACCAGCAATAGAGGATTTAAACATTAATTGTGATGACCACATAATAGAAGTAGTAGAATCAACAAAGTTTTCAGGATTGTACATAGATAAAAAAATGACATGGAAGAAACAAATAGAAAACATAAGTAATAAATTAAACAGTTACTCTTTCGCTTTACGCAATCTCAGCAAAATCGTTGATATTACAACCTCAATAACTGCTTACCATGGTTATGTATCGTCTAATCTTCGTTACGGTGTCATTTTTTGGGGCAATTCCACTGATTTGGAAAGTGCGTTCAGGGCGCAAAAAAGATGCTTAAGAGCTTTATGTAACTTAACCCAAACGGCTGCTCTCCCAATCCGGCTGGTCCCCGTGGGAGTAAAAGACCGAAACCCTTCAGAGACAAATACTTCAAATCAGTTAGAGCCTGAGAACAATAACCTATTTTACATTGCGACATACAATGTAAGGACTCTATCAACACACGCCCGCTTACTAGAATTAATAAATGCCTTGAAAAATACTAAATTTGATATAATTGGCCTGTCTGAAACTAGGAGGCTAGGAAACTCAATTCAAGAATATGAAAATTTTATCTTTTATTATATAGGAGAGACCCCAGGCCTTCATGGCGTGGGCTTTCTCGTGAAGAAACATCTCAAAACTCACATCGAGAGCTTCATTGGTTTATCAGAGCGAGTGGGGTTACTGACGTTAAATGTCGAAAACTTCAGAATCAGTATAATACAAGCCTATGCCCCAACAGACGCTGCAAATGATACTGAAATAGAGTGCTTCTATGGCACCATCGACAAAGCCCTGAAAATATCAGAAAAGAACGTAATAGTCATGGGAGACTTTAACGCCAAAATTGGTCAACCAAAGCCAGAAGAAAATTTAATTATGAAAAACCACGGATATGGCATAAGAAACAACAGAGGCGACCGACTAATAGAATTCGCTTATGAAAACAAGTTTTCAATTATAAACACTTTCTATAAAAAGAAGAATAATCAAAGATGGACCTGGCGATCTCCAGACGGCAACACAAAAAATGAACTGGACTATATACTGACAAATTTACAGAAGAACGTACAGAATCTACAGGTTATCAACTTAAATTTCCCTTCGGATCACAGACTCGTAAGAGCAGTATTTCTTATACAAAAACTAAAGGTAAACAGAATGAATTATGCCAACAACTCAAGAAGCTCACTTAAAAACGAAAAAGAAATATTGAGATATAAACAGTTACTTAATGATTGCAGCGAAGACCTCACGAGCTGCCAAGATCTCAACTCGGTACAGGAATGCTACGACAAAATAGTTAATATTTTGGAATCTAGTTTGAAGGAAGCGCTCACACGAAATAAAGATAAAGAAAGAAGTAGTGTGATATCAGCCCATACTAAAAAGCTAATACAACGTAGAAGTGTTTTACAAAAAATAAAACCAAAGACGCGAGCGATGAAAAATGAATTGAAAGCACTTTATAAACTAGTAAGCAAATTTGTAAGAAAAGATTACTCAAACCATCGAAAACACACTATCGAAAAACATCTTAATTCCACAGGAAGTATCAAAAAAGCATACAAGGAACTGCGCTCTCATAAAACATGGATAGAAGGTCTTCACGACCCTCACAAAATAACACATGACCGAAAAGAGATCCTAAGTATAGCAACCAACTTTTATGAAAACTTGTATAGTGCCCCAATGCGCCAAGACATATGCCAAAGTGAATCAGAAAATCATGAAAACGATGTAGAAATAAACCCAGTGGATGAAGCAGAAATTATAATGGGAATCAAAAGACTAAAAGACGAGAAGAGTCCAGGACCTGACAGAATAACAAACGAGGCCATAAAAATAGCTGGTGATTACCTAGTCAATCCTCTGGTACATTTATTTAATTTGATACTAAGTTCCTCCGTAACACCTAAACAATGGTCTGAGTCAAATATTATATTGTTGTTTAAAAAAGGTGATCCAAAGAACATAGGCAATTACCGACCCATAAGCCTGCTTCCATCACTTTATAAATTATTTTCGTCAACTATAGAGAAGAGAATCAGTACTACGCTCGAAAAAAGTCAACCGATCGAACAAGCTGGTTTTCGTAAGAGTTTTTCCACAATAGACCACATCCACTCTTTGGAATTGTTTGTTGAAAAATATCAAGAGTACCAACGTCCACTCTACATAGGGTTTGTAGACTACCAGAAAGCATTTGATACAATACTACATCCCTCAATATGGAAAGCTTTACAGTCCCAAAAAGTGGAGAAAAAATACGTGGAAGTCTTAAAATACCTTTACGAGAAAAACACTAGTAGAGTGAAGCTAGAGACCGCAGGACCACCTATTCCTATCAAAAGAGGAGTACGACAAGGCGACCCCCTATCGCCCCGAATTTTCATAGCAGTACTGGAAATGATTATCGGGAAACTTAATTGGAAGAGAACAGGTATATGCATAGAAGGGAAACATATTAGTCACCTAAGGTTCGCCGACGACATTGTCCTTCTTTCAGAAAATAGCACAGAGCTGGAGTCTATGTTACAAGCGTTACAACAAGCAAGCAGAGTGGTAGGACTAGAGATTAACCTAAGCAAAACAAAACTCATGACAAATGCCACACAAAACCCTATATGTCTGAATAACACACCTCTAGAGTACGTTACGAGCTACATCTACCTAGGCAAACAAATTTCCTTCCAAAAACTCAACAACGAATCAGAAGTGGATAGAAGAATAATAACGACATGGAAAAAGTTTTGGAGCCTAAAGGAAATTTTAAAAAGCCAGATGCCAATGAAAATAAAGAGAAAGGTCATGGACTCATGTCTTTTGCCTTCATTAACCTACGCCTGTCAAACGTGGAAGTTCACACGAAAAATCAAAAATAAAATCACATCCTGCCAGCGAAGCATGGAGAGAAGTGTCGCAAAAATCAGGAAATGCCAGAAAATTCGTCACACTACCATCAGGCAAAAAACAGGAGTAATAGATGCTCTAACCTACGCTCTAAAGTTAAAATGGAGATGGGCAGGTCACGTAGCGAGAATGAGGGACGAGCGATGGACAATCCGCATAACGTCATGGCCAGGTCCGACAGGCACTCGGAAAAGAGGAAGACCTGTAACTAGATGGACAGACGACATCACACGAGTTGCAGGGAAAAACTGGATGACAGTAGCCAAAGACCGTGACCGCTGGGGTTCTCTGGAGGAGGCCTTCACCCTCAATATTTGAGGGGTTCATGCATGCATGTTATTTTATTTCTTAAATTTCTGAATCCATTTATAATAATCTATTTTTTTATTTAATTAATATTAATATCGAAATCTAATTAGTAATATTGTTATAAATAAAATATAAGAAATTAACTTTTAATTAATCAATATTATATTGTAATTAATAACATTGTACATATATTGATATTGTTAAGTTAAATAATACATTTTAATTGCAATTATGAAAATGAAAACTAAACAATAATATTTATGAAATTAACTCAATATATAATTGTTAATCTTACTTTATGCATGAAATAAAAGGCTTTTTTATTTATTTTATTTTTATTTTTTAACCCAAACGGACTCATGTGAGCCTCATTTCAAACGATTAAAAATATTGACACTGCCCAGCATCTACATCTATGAGACAGCACTATTTATCAATTGCAATCTAGAACTGTTTGAGTATTGCACAAGAGCGCGTCACGCAGATAAACTATGCGTTCCACCAGGGAAAACCGCCCTCCTTTCTAAAAGCTTTGTTTGCATGGGCCCTAAAATATATAATAAACTACCCTTAATTATACGCAGTGAAAGAAAAGGAAATCTATTTAAAAAGAAACTTCAAGCTTTACTTATAGATAAGGCTTATTATTCAGTTAAGGCGTACTTCGAAGATAAAATGTAACGCAATCATTGTTAATAATTAATCAATAGTAATCCAAAATTTTATTGTCGCTTGAAATAATTGTAATATACCCAGCATAATTCTTAAATTAATCTAAATAATTTTACTCTTACTGAATTTGACCTTTTATTTTAATACCATGATGACTATTTGTAATGGATTGACTATCAATGTATAATTTATATTTTTAAGGATATGATCTAATTGTTTACATATTATGACACTATATTATAATTTGCATGCTAACAAGCTGAATATGGTGAAACCGTACCTGTGTAACATCTTTCTAAACCCATATTATGCAAATAAACTGATTGATTGATTGATTTATTAAGACTTACTACGACTTTATTTTTCATCCTTGCATGTTTTCCTCCGTGCTCTTATATTATTATAGCGTAATGTCGTAGAAGCTCGTAGACCAGACATTAAGATACTGTAGTTGATATAATAGTGTCAGTATTTTTTCTGGCACGTAAAAAAGTATTACGAGTATATCTTCCACGTTCAATTCGGCCTTGACCAATATTATCTTAAGAATTATATTTACCGATATAATTGAAAGATTTGCGAAGCCAATTATTTGTAATCAATATCAGTGTCGAATGACGATGATTAAAATATCACTTTTAACTGAGGTATTATACAGAGCAACCGTTGTATAAGAGCTTCATTTTTTTTCCTGGAAAACTTGATTACCTAAGTTGTTGATCGGTTAGAGATTAAAAACTGATTTAAAGTTTATTTGAGTTCTGTAAAAGGAATAACTTGAGGAAGATAAAAGTCTTCAAGAACGTCCGTCGTACCCCAATTTTAAATTTCTGGCAATTTTTATACAACCCCATGAGCTATTGTAGATTATAGGCAAAGGCATGGCTCGGCTTACACGGGCCTGAGATAAGAAGATTATGACGTAGTGTAAGCCAAAATTGGTAGAATTAATTGAGCATACTGTGGTGGTAAATTCGTATTTAACTCGTATTTCCCTTAAATTGTAATAGCATTACAAATTGAGACCGCCATCGCGGATTGTTTATACACCTATTGGAAAACAGCTAACCGATCACGCCACTCATTTCAGATAACATTGTGAGTTGTTTAAAAAGTTCAATGACTAATAAAAGTAGAATATAACCCTATGTATAATACAATTGTGCCGCCAAAGGACTGAGAAGACGAGGTGTTAAATCGATAACATTTTTTAGTGATTGGAATAAAGTTATATCATTTAACAGATCATTTTCCAAACATTAGTTAAAGGCTCGCAGATAGGCGCGACGCGACACTAGTAGCACAATTTCTATGAAAACTTGATCCGCGATATCGCACCAGTTGGCGCGAGCCTTAAATCATACAGATATAATGTATACCTCCCATAATCTGTATCTTTAAATTAAATTCATGAAATCTACTTTCGATGCTTATTTTGTAAATAATAATTTGAATCTTTACTCGTATTACAACTGTCAATCTCCTTGTTTATCCCTATAAAATATTTGAAAGACAGGTAGGTAAGTTGAATGTTGGAACTTCGAATATCGTAGATATCAATTATAGCCCGCGAAATACATTTCTTTTACGTTTTTTTGCACACTCTTACTTACAATTCCTTAAGTTAGTTCAGAATTGGCCTCAAATGTCATTATTTCATGAAATAGTCATTCAATAGGGTATTTTGAACCTAGAAAATTGTATTTATGATTTTTATGATTATATTTCTATAAATAAATATTTGATACAGCCGCGAATCATATTTAGATCAACATACAGCCTGATACTGATCCGCAATACGAAAAAAAAAATGAGAAAAGAAATCATTTCTTGGGCTAGCCTGGCGCTTTCGCGGAATTCCGTATGCTGCCCTTTCAATGGACATCTTTAGAGAGTATCTAATAGCTACTGAAGTACCTACTAATTATACCTGGGTGGTAAATAGATGTGGGCGAACCTAATAGGACCTATATATACACGTCCGCAAATTTTCCAGCCAGTTCAATTGAATGCTATCACGTACACTAACATCACACACACTAACTGCATATTACAAGAATTATTTCAAGAAACAAGTACCTAAAAATATAGGCCAGTCAACATTTAGGTAAATAACTTTTATACGCCTTACCTACTGTAGACTTAAATATTATTTACTTATGTTATCAATGTCATTATCACTCACTAGATAGCGAGTTCGTGTAATAAACGCTGACATTAATGCCATCCTTCAAAAATATAACCCTTTAAAATAGATAAGAACAAGAGCGTAAATTTTCATTATAACCCCGAAAATATAGCCCGTTCGCAGCCAATTCTTACTCCTAAATAAGTTTTCGTCTGAAATAACCGTTAATGACCTTTAAATCTTAGAGGAAAAGTTGAAAAGATTTTTACAGGCATTCTTATAAAGGTACAATAAAATACTTCTTATTGTCTTGTAGCTGAAATTACTTTTTCGATATAATTATAACATTTTTTTTATAATAATAATATATCTTTATTTCCCAAAAATACAGATAGAGAGCATTTACATAAAACATTTGGATGCTGAGAAATCTGTACACAATTGATTAAGCTGTCTCTTAAACTAGGGTATCCTGTATCTTAAGAGACAGTGACTCGCAGTGAGGTTCCAATTAATATTATGTATGAGCGGACTGTGTCAATTTACTTTCAGAAGGGAAAAAGAAAATAAAAATAAGTAATATTTTACGTTATTTTGGACAGTTTCTCTGTTCTGAATTTTAACTTTATTTTAGCATTTGACATTCTTTTTCTATTAATTAAAAAAATCTAAACTGGAATCGTACTGTTGGGAATAATTTGGTCGAAGGATTTTAATCTATTTTATTAGTCCCTTTTACATTTTTCTGCCACAAAAAATGTTATTTAGTTAGAAATAGAAAAAAAAATCCCATTCTAAATTAAAATCGCAGAAAGTTCCAGACTTATATTAATCTCGATATTTATCACAACGGGTGCCTGTGGAATACTGTTTCTAATATCAATGCAAAATATACATATGGAGATCCAATAAGGCTCTTGAATATCTGTGGGATGAAGTCATCAATGTCTCATAGGGAATCTTTGTTAAGAAAATATAATTGGCTCTACTTATATCACTCATTACAATATCTAATGAAGTTAAGTTCCTATTTTATTTAATATATTTTTTACGTTTTGTAGGTATTTTGTTTGAAACAAGTTATGCTTTATCTTTGATCTGATTTCAAATTTTAGTTTGTATTTTTATAATTGTTTGCAATTGATTACCAATTCCATCTCTATTCATATTATATCAACACCAGTAAAAACCGAATTATGTATCACAACTCCAGGTCCCCAAGATACAGGCACCGCTTAGTTTGGGGACCACAGCATTATAATGTCACCATCAGATACAGACAGCATTATTATGTTAAACGAATTTTAAGGTACCTATTAATTGTAAGTTTGTAACAATGTTTTAATAAATGTTGTTATTGAGAAATTTCTAGAAGATTCGTAAGAACAAGACGTTGACAAATGAGAACCGTAAGACGGTTAACGTCCCGCATCTACTTACTTTATGAAAATGTTACGCTTATAGCAGCTACCGTGAGTAACGTACAGGTGGTGAAGATAACAAAACTCATACAGTCGTGTGAAATACCTACATAATAACAATGTTATCTGTCTAAGCTAAATAAAAACAACGCAAACGCTGACCACGGTAATATAAGGGTAATGATGATTGATGAATCAAAACAAATAGAGCATCTACGTCATCGTGTCAAGGCAAGAATGGCTTCCTATGGCATCGGAGCAATTCAATCAGGCTGCTGTTATACTATACTTCATAAATTGCGCGACGATTATGCTTCGATTGAGTGAGAGTGTATGGTATAATGCGTACACGACTCGCACACATGCAAAAACATCGTACGATGTGCGCCAGCCAATGACAGCGAGCGGCGTGGTGGGCTCGGCTCCCCACTACACCATCGGAATGCATAGCGCTAAGAACGGCACTGTTAAAAATATCTACCTGTTTGACAGGATACACGATGTCAGATGACGTTCGGGGCCATTGCCAATTTGTGAAGGGACCTATATCCTTATTTTTTGCTCGTATGCCAATAAATAATTCGAAAGTATGTATACATATATGAAGACTCATCTGAATGCGTTCAACAGACTGCAGTAGTAGGTAGAACAAGAAATGAGGTTACATAGATTGATAGATGGGAATGAATTCTTAACAATAAGGGCAATGCTGTTCCCCAAAGAATAGATTCTCTAAAATTTTCCGATCCAATCATGTACACATGTGAGTAAACAGCTGATTGCGTGGACGCCACGTGAAACACGATCGGGCGGCGGAGACGCGAGCATGCGCACAAATAGGACTAGATAACAACACTTTCTAACGCAACAGGACAGATGAATGGGAAAAACATATCAGCATTGGAACAAACTCGTAAACAACTAACCACTGTAGAGTTGGCAGAAATCTTAACTAACCAATAATCGTTCCGGAGCAAGGTCTGCCAAAATGTGCACATGTATTATAAATAGCGTCTTCTGCGTGACATTTAGGAATTGTTTTTGTTTACTGTTTTCGAGAAAATAACAAATCTAACATTAAACTAATGTTAAATTAAATACACAATCAAAAGCAAAAACACTGTCCACCTTGACATACAACACAAAAATCATGGAAGCACCATCATTCGACAGAGACAGATGAGATTTTGAAGACGATTTGGCCATTCGTTTTAGTATTCAGCAGCTGCCTCTCACTGCGTAATAGAACCATCGTTCATCACTGGTTTCCAATAGGTGGGCTATCATTTATCAGTAGTTCGACAAAGTAATGCTGAACAGCTGTTCAAGAATAGAACGGATAAATTAAATTTCAATTTATCTTGTGTAAGTGAATCTGAGAGATAGTTTGAATACAAATAATTCACTGGAGAGTTGAGAGTCAATATTACTCATGGTAATGACGTAATTATGGAGTCATGTGATTGATATATTACATTAATAAGTTAATTAATATGTTGTCTATGCCAGAACAGAAGTCAAAAGTTAAGAAAGCGGTAGCTTGTTAAACTATGCTAATAGTTAAATGTTTACTCATTGTAGGCGCCACATTATATTTGATAAGGTCATATTGTAATTCGAAGTGTGATTCGAATTCCAAATTCTCTGAAAACATGCGCGAGGTAGGTTGAGAGCCAGTGGTGGCCCAGTGGTAACGGCCGCGACTTACGAGTTGTAGGTCGTAGGTTCAGGCGCTATACTATGTGTAAATTATTTCATCACCGCTCATCTCAAAACGGTGACACACACATGGCAGAGGTCCCGTTATAATTATAAGGTCACACCTTTTTTAAGGACGGGTAGGAGTGGGAAGAGGATGATACCTACATATTATTTTATAGTGCTGGACCGATACGATAGAAATGTTAAAGAACGCTGTATTTTCATACAATTAGGATTGAGAGCCAGTGATGGCCCAGTGGTAACGGCCACGACTTACGAGTTGTAGGTCGTAGGTTCGAACCCAGACAGGCGCTTTACTTTGTGTAAATTATTTCATCACCACTGCTCTCAAAACGGTGAAGGAAAACATCGAGAGGAAACCGGCATGTCCTAGAACCAAAAATTCGTAGACATGTGACATCCACCAACATGCACTGGGCCCGCGTGGTGGATTACAGCCCACTCCCTCTTACAGAGAGGAGGCTGTGTCCCAGCAGTAGGAACATTACAGGCTGATTGTGATTATGCTATACGGGAGGTATCGGGATGGCAAGGATCTAGTTTACGCATCAATTCGCCCCCTTCCTCTGCTACAGTTGAAAGCCCAACAGGTGGTCTATATAGCAAATAATAACGTAAGAAAGATTTTGAATGGTTGGCAGTAACAATAGATTTTCCTTAATTAACCAGGCAATTAGGTAATTCTTCGCCAAGTTTTCTAATTGCACTACCTTGGATCCCTTTTAAAAGATATCTACCAACCCTATTAGGAATCCCGGTG
This sequence comes from Atethmia centrago, assembly GCA_905333075.3. NCBI lineage: Eukaryota > Metazoa > Arthropoda > Insecta > Lepidoptera > Noctuidae > Atethmia > Atethmia centrago. Next base: position 19,057,465 of record HG995373.1, on the reverse strand, counting down.
TGGGCTCCGAATTATAAGTTTCTAGACTTCAAAGAGACTTTAAGGGAAGTTAATTTAAACTTTTCACCTAACTAAATATAAGCTACACTGAAATATTCTGTAAAAGATGTTATTTTACTTGTTCCCTGCCACTTTAGTGTGGGGTCAGAAAGATTAATACTTCGGGTTGAGATAGAATCAAGAAAGCAGTTTAGGATAGTTTAAAAAAAAAACTTTCGAGTTTAATAAAAAATCCATCACCCATTAGAAATTGATGTTAAAGGCAGTTTAACATTTATTGTTAAAGATATACCAGACTAGCAAAATGAGTGAAAGTGTCATAATTATTTATTTTAAATAGCTTTTGGTCGCGGCTTCGTCCCTCGTTAAGGTCGGAAATTATACCAAGGGTACATACTACCTATATAAAAGGTATTCTAAGTGTTAATCCAGGTTATAAACTGTCTGTGTGCCAAATTTCATCCAAATCCGTTTGGCCGTTTTTACGTGATTAACAAACATACAGACTTTCACATTTATAATATTACTAGCTGCGCCCCGCGGTTACACCCGCATAAGTCTCGATCCCGTGGGAATATCGGAATAAAAAGTATCCTATCCTACCCAAGTCATGGTGTACCCAAGCGCACAATTTCATCCAAATCTGTTCAGTCGTTTTAGCGTAAAAGCGTAACAAAAAACTCACTTTCGCAATTATAATATTAGTTAGGATATTATTATATTACTAGCTGCTGCCCGCGGCTTCACCCGCGTGCATTTTTAAAATAAAATAAGTTACTCCTACAACATCAGTCATATGCCAGTGAAAGTCCTGTCAAAATCGGTTCAGCCGTTTCGGAGATTAGTCGCAACAAACAGACATACAGACAGAGAGACAAAAATTTTAAATATTGTTTTTTTTTGTAATAAGTACCCTGTATACTTTCATATTATGCATTTAGTAAAGAGCTGTTATTTTGACATTATAAACAGACACTTCAATTATATTTATTTGTATAGATATATAATAATAAAAAAAATCTAAAATAAAAGTAGCTAAAGTTACTCCTTACATCAGCTATCTGCCAGTGAAAGTCGCGTCAAAATCGGTCCAGCCGTTTCAGAGATAAGCCGGAACAAACAGACAGACCGACAAAAATTGTAAAAAAAAATATTTTGGTTTATGTACCGTGTATACATCCGTATTATATACATTTAGTAAAAAGCGGTTATTTTAATATTACACTCTCTTCTATTTTATGTATCTGTATGTATGTATGTATAGATGTGTGATTATATTCGTTATAATATTATATAATGTAGGATGTTGGCGGACGATATTTCGCTCCACCATCTGTACAAACACTGGCATATTTATGTACGAGTTCGTATTGGAATCAACGTGAAAATATTACTTGTTTTTTTTTAGCTGGTGCGCTCAAAGGCCACTGCAATCGTGAAGAGGACCTACTGCAAAGATGTTCGATGGCACTACCGGTATTAAGCTCTCCAGAAATATCTTTCGCGCTCACAAGAGAGGAATTGGACAAGAGCTGCGTGTAAGTTAATTAATTAAATTTTCTAGAAACTATTATTAAGTGTGCAATCTGTAAAGGGGAAGATAAGACTGCAGTTAAATTGGTGTAAATGATGTAAATAGATGGCGGATATTGACAAGGTAATTGATTATAATTTATACAAATTATGTTGTCCGTAATATCTCATTATTTATAATAATCGGCACGCTATTATAAGTTGAGAAGACATAATATTTTTCCTTGATCAACTGACTGTGACTTACCTATTAAGACGCTGACAACACCTAAACTACGGTCACTGTCACATTGCATAGACAAGAAAGAAAAGCGCAATGACACAACGCTTGTAATTTACTGCAAAATATGAAGCAATTATCTATTTACTCAAAATTGAGTTGAGTAATCGAAAATAAAAAACGACCAAGTTCTGCATTCAAATAAGACGTTCTTGTTATTAATTAAATACGTAACGTATGTTGATATTTAATGCAGATATTTTGGATTAGAACTCAAGATAAGAGGTTAGTTTAACGTAAGTTTTTATCGAGATTTTTTTTATCAAAACGTGTTTTGGTAACAACCAAGTTCTGGGAAATATGTTCAAAATTAACATAATTTTTTTCCGTTACCACAAACTATACAGATTTGGCAATTTTTTTTCTTAAGAGAAGCCCATTTTAGTCAGTTGGCTCTTGTCAGCGCCTTAACAGATTAAATAATTAAGACGGGACTTTAGCCGATGCTCTCCCATGGTGAAAGCGGAAAAGAGTCGATTATATTACAACGAAAACAAAAGGCCAGACCGATCAAACATTCACAAAATAAATACCTAATACACCAACTAAAGTTATACACTGAAAAGTCAAAAACACTAATAGAAATCTCAAATAACCTAATAGCCTTTTAATTTCCAATAACCAAACGCTCGGAAGAACGGTCGCTCTTTTTCGCTTCAACGATATCATGGTGCAGCGATCTCGCTCAACCAAGAACTTAGCGAAAGTAAGTTTTGCTAAAGAGTTGGCTACGTCAGGGACGAGTAACTTCAAGCGCTGGAATGGCGCGGTCGGCACGCAGTTAGCTCATCTTAATTTAGTGCTCTTGTTTGCGGTAAATAGCAATTTGAAACTAGTTGTCCGACTTCACTCAGCGCTTCAGCGGCTTCATAGTGCTGAATAGCCAATGAAGCACTTTAGTGCGGTCGGGTCGGCAAACATTGAAATTACGAGATATTAGCATGCCTAATACGGACGGTAATTTTTACGGACGCCTCGCTGTTCGTTTGTTTTGGCCATGGTCCAAGAGTATTCTTGGGCCTACGATACGCTGTTTGCTGTAATACATTTGTAGCAATAAATATTATTATGATACGTAAGATACATGCTCGTTTTGTCTGTTCATATGCTTGATATATTTCATGCCATATTTTTATGAATATGAATCTAATAATATTTTGATGGGATTTCCCTGTTTTAAATGTTCATTCACGAAGTTTAACGAGGGATATACTTTCAGGGAGTTTAGCAGGTACTCATGAAACTGATCGACTTACTATGAGACCAATTCTGAATTTGGAAAACTACAGCTGGTATGGAACAGCTGATATTTAATCATCCTGAGAGTACTTATCGTCGCCTTAGAGTGAAAACCTCGCATATGCGAAAAAGGCAACTTTACTGGAATAATTATTAAATTGTAAGTGTTGGTAAATTTAAAACCTCGTCTGTTCTTTTGCAAGAATTTCGAACTCGCCATAGATGGCGCTACAGCTGACTAAATTTTTTTGTGGGAAACTAGGCGTGCGTTGCGAGGTTTAGCTTTCCAAAAATGTAATAATATAAAAATGACGAAATAACATTCCCGAGGTTTTCACTCTAAGGCGACGTTATGTCCCTCGTTTAAATAAACACATTGTATTTTTTTTAGAGAGGTTTATGTTTTTTCGGTATTTCTATTGTTTGAGTCATATGCAGATATTATTGTTTTATTTAATCTAGAACATACTCGTATTTGTTAATTAGAGTAAAAAAATTATGAAAGCTTACTCAACGCGAATTTGTATTAGTCATATCCGTTAGATAATTTTGCGGTTTAATTCATAAACGCGATAGGCACGCGCGATTTATATTAAAATCTAAATGCTATTTGGATTCCTCCATTTTTTAAGGTTAAAGTTCTGTCCTAAAATGTTACGGCATATCGTATTGCGTACGTAAATTCGGTTTAATTAGTATTTGAACAAATATAATTATTTAGGTATTGGGTCTAGTGGTCGCAAGTGGGAGGAACTGGGTTCGATTCCCAGGCCGGCAAAGTGTTATTGGGTTTTTCCATCAGGAATTTCTCAGTAGCAGCCCGGATTCTGGATTAGTGCCCGATCGATTGCAATAGGCTCGCTCTCGTTTACATGGGACTTAAACATAACTGGTGAAATGTGGGTGTATAGGTACAGCTGTGCCCAACCGTTCGAGAAAACAGACGTGATGTAATGTTACAAGTACATAGTTATCTCTTGAACATTCCCATATGCTACGATGACTCGTTAGGCGGATTGATGATAGCAGCATGATCTGATCAGACCTGAAGTTACCTTTCATATTGCATATGCATTGATAGTGTTGTATTCTCTACGGATAATTAAATGCAATGCATATGTCTATTTGCCTATAACTCATCTGCAGCTAATCGTTTTTTATGGGACTAGCAGGTGCAGTAGTTTCTGGTAATACTAGTATTTTTAAAGGAACTAAGTAAAATACTCGCCCCTTTTAAACGAGTTATTAAATGGGATATATAATACTTCCTATTGCTATTCGAAATTTACCCATTAAACGATTTAAAAGCTGTATTAAAACCAAACTTTGTAAAAAGGGGTACTATAAAATTTCAGATTATTTAGAAGACAAAAAAGCTTGGGATTGAGCTGCTCGCTCTGATAAGCTTTGTGCTAAAACCATTAAATTTGATATTTAAATTATGCAAAATCATCATTATGTACAACTATATGTACATATTGACATTGATGAATATTATAAGCAAAATTAAGTGAATATTTATGTATGTACCTTGAAAAGTATTATATTACTTTAATTATTGTGAATGTGAGCACTATGTGGGTCATCTTTATTTATTTCGTTGTTTTTTTTTTTTTTTTTTTCTCTTAGTTTTAGTTATGGTCTGGCATTTTGAGTTCTTTATGCGGCCAAACCAATTGTCCTTTCCTTGGTATTGTTCGTCGAGTCGTTGAGCTCCTTAAGTTTTGAGTTGAGCTACACGATTACTGACAAATGCTTGCACTGACTGGACAGGTCCACTCAAATTTGTGTGGTTCTTTCCTCAAAAGACCATTTCAGACATAGATCTACATGGTCCTCACATGATCTGACCAAGATTATGTCTGGACTTTAAAAGAGACTTTGACCCTTGAGTTTGTTTCGCCATTTCTTCTCAGGGGTAGTCAGATAGGAAATGTCGACTCCATCTAGCTTATTTTTTAATATGACGTGTAAAAGTGATTCTCATATCCTATTTACAGAATAAACAATTTCATTTCATTTCATTTCGATATTACTGGCGAAATTTTGCACTGTAACACCGCTGCTTACCCCTTCAGGCATGATCGCGTGAAATTATGTTAATGTATGCCTGAACTCTATGTATGTTAAATACTTGTATAGTAGCAAAGCAGGAAAAAGTCTTCGTTTGAGAATAAGGATCGGTCTGGTCATAAATAGCTAAAATACGGAAAACTCGATCCATAATACATTAGGTATGTGTGGGGATCTAAAGGAGAAATTCCCACTAGTCCTACTGGTGAATTATAGGTAATAGTGGGTCGCGCATGATAAATGTGGAAAGTCACGATCTTGTTCCTTTTTAAGGGATTAACCCTCATAACGCCGCTAACATGACCAGGAACAAAATATGATTGGAAATGATCGGTTACTTACTGATTTCCGACAAGTAAGGAGGTAGAGGGATTTTCTTAGAAGAATTTTTGCAATTTCTACGTATTTATCATGATACGTTCCATAAATCCGAACAAAATTCCGTATCATGCCCGGTTTTCCACCTAGTCAAATAAAATAATGATCATCTCTTAACTATAAATATTTATTTTGTAGAGGTAAAATTTTAAGTTTCTTTGTAATCTCTGGAAGTACTGATCCGATTGTAAACGTTTTTTCACTCATAGAAAGCTACACTTTTCCCAATTTCCATAGGATGTTTCATGGTATAGTTGACTACCACGCGGACATAAGCCACGATGGTCATAATCACCAGCTGAATAAATTGGTAATCGCGCTGTCATACAACTAGCGAAATTCTTCGCTACTGAAATTCTTCTTGATAGCATCCTATAGTCACGTCAAGAAAAGGGTTGCTTATTTTTGCGGAGTCCCACAAGGCATTATACTCTGCTCAGAACATATTGATTAATCGCTTTTTTTTTTTACAGTGAGCTGCGTATGGGAATAAAATGCATAGACAACTACACGAATGTCTGTATGGAGAAGCATGAACAGGTAGTGTTCCGTCGAATCTACGCTGGTATCACTGACGTAGTCCAAGAGCTATGCACTAGAGGAAAGTACCAGGACGAGTACTTGAAACACGCTGATTGTGTGAAGATGGTCAGATCAGACTATGAAACGTGCAGCAAGAACTATGAAGTGACGCTGATGACTCTAGGGAACCATCAGCAAGGAGATCAGTACCAGACTGATCAGACAGGATTGGTTACCAGCCATGAGGATCATCTCAGAACTGTTTGTTGGTAAGTAAAGAACATAACATAAATTAGTGCATGTTAGATATATGTAAATTCCTTAAGGTTGCGTTTCCATCAAATATGTATGTGAGAGGGTGTGTACTAGGGATGTGTGTGAACCTGACCAATGATATCTCTTCTTTTTCATAGCTTGAGCTAAGCTAGCGTTGTTATTGGTTAGTTTTACCTTTCCGCCAGAGATTTGCGAGGTACCTAAGCATCTAAGTTACGAAAGAATTTGTATATTTCCGTCAGAGTTAAGTTATGTAGCGAAGCGGGAAGATGTGGTCTATAGATGCGCTTTACGTGTGAGTAAAAACTGAGCTTCGAAGAACCCTTTTCCACCAGACCACGCCGCCACGCCAAGACACGCTATAAAAATCTCATGATCCTGTTGGTTGATATCATACACATGCATCGCTACGCAGCTTAGCACATCTCTGGTGGAATGCAGCCTTAAACTCGTGCCTATCATCTTGTAAAATGCCAGATGTACTCGTATATTGTATGTTTACACTTTGAGCATAGACCTTTTTTATATTCCGTCATAAAAATCCCATTCACGTAATTACTAGGTACGTTTGGCACCGAAATTGGTGATCGTAGTATGGTGTTGCTGCCAGAACTGCCCAACATTATCTTTGTTGATTCTTAGAACTATTGCGGGAAGTGGCGAATTAAGATTTAATTTAATATATTCTTTTCTTTCCGCTGTTCGTCATAGAATTCTTCCATTTTGACGCCCAGGGTTTTACTATATCCAATCCCTACAACTCTCAAATGTAGATACAGTAACTACAGGGTGACATTGAAAACATGCGACAAATCGAAATGGGAGATTGTACTCATCATTATGAACAACTTTTACTAAGGGACCAAAGCTACAATCCCAAAAAAAAAAACTGCTGTCCCCTACATTTATGTTCGCAATACCTCATCAAAATGTAGGAAAAGCAGATTTTTTTTTTTTGGGATTACAGCTTTGGTCCCTTAGTAAAAGTTGTTAATAATGATGTATACAATGTCCCATTTCAGTTTGTCGCAAGTTTTCAATTTCAACCTGTATACATGAGATAACTCCTTCCAATCTTTGGTTATTGTTTTGCCTCACCTCTGCTGAATTCTGCGAACTTATATTTATAACAATGACCGTCTTTCGATATTGGGATATGCAAAATAAAATATAAATGATTCTGGAACCCGCCAGGCTCATATTGAAATTCAGAAAGAATTTAAAAACACGAACAAAATAAATTCCTTTACTCATTTTTGTTGTCCGTTTTGTTATAACTTCAGTTACCTAAATCGCAGTATAAATGTGCAAGCCTCTGCTTTTACATAGTCGGATATACATATAAGATCGACAAAACGCTTGTGCTGATCTTAAAATTCATCGAGTAATTTTCCTTGTTACTTTATTTACAAAGTCACAATGCAGGCATAATTCACTGTAACAAAACCTACAGCGACCGCTGTTTCCACAGCACTTCTCTAGAAGATCCCTACAAATCCCGCTTTTATTTGAGTTGAAGCACTTACAGTAAAATCCATACTGATAAATGCAAGCTCGCTAAATGCTCAAAGTGCACCATTCGCCTACTTACTATATAGAGACAGTCTGCAGATTGTTTTGAAAAAAACTTTCTTGGGTCTTACGGAAGATTTAAACCTTGTTGGCATATTCGAGTATAATCATGCAGATAAAACCACGCCAGAGAAGATAACAGAGTTACGTCATCGTATAATTTTTTGATAAAATTAGTATTTTTGTCTTTGATGATAATCATTACAATCATAGTAACCATTTTCGCTGGAAGCACGGCGCACGTGTTCGAGGTTTGATGCGCCACTATTGCTTAAGACCACAAAGATAATAATATTCTAGTAGAATAACATTATCATGTATTAAAAATCTCGTGTATATCCGAACGCGCGGATACGGAACGCGTGCGACAAACTTGTTTATGAGCGACGCACGCCCGTCGCTTCAGCGATTAGCTATTTTGTTTTTTGGCACCCGACAAGGCCGATATCTATTGAGAATCAACACTGTGTCATACATAAATAAATTGTTATTTTTATAATCAGGAACCAAACATGAATTATACTAAAATTTGAGTCTTTTGAGCTACCTCTTAAGACGAACGGCGTCACTCATTTACAAGTTCTGCAAATTAAACTGTCATGGAAGTTATCAAGAGTAGTCCTAGAGAGTTGGTACTTCAAAGAGCAAGGAGGAGTCCTGAATATTGAATAGTCCGCGTTAGTAAAATATTCAACAAATCGAACTGCTCCCCCAGCCTCACGAACTAATTACTTGTCTGAGGCGTGATTTCCACTGATAATAATACTTATCTGTACCAATTTACATGTAAATTAACAACGCCCGCCCGAGGTTCGGGGCCTGTCGACTTTGTAATATAATTTTTCTGGTTTAGATTTTGACCGAGTCTTTATACAAGATCGCAGTGAATGAAAGTCAAATATTCCGTTAAAATGAGCTTGATGTTTACGAACCACGACAGTATTTGTGGAGGCTGGAAAAGTTCTATTTTTTTCCTCATAGTATCCATTTAAATGAGTTTGCGATCATTAATTTTATCGGGTTTACGTAAATTCGAAGAATTTCCTGGATATGCTGATGTTGGGAAGACATTGTGCGCTCCTCTCTTCACCATTAAACCCTGATTAAGATTCAGCTTGGATTAAGTGGTGTACTTAAGAGTTTTTCGGTGTTAATGATTCCGTTATCTCTGCCATTCCATACAATTGAATCTACAATTTGTCGGACATTTGTTGATTTGCGAAAAAGGAAAACGATGTTCTTTTCTTTCTTGGTTTATTTCTTATTTGTTCGCATAATGTTAGTAATTTTTAGCAAATTCTGCTATAGTAATATTTTCGTGTGCAGAATAACATTTGCATTGGAGTGTTGTGCGTTTGGTCAGTTTTTTCTAGTTAAAATATTCGTGCACTATCAGAGGATTTATACATCGCTGGCCATGCACTGACACAATGGAAAGATGAACAAAAACAGTGCTATTTCCACACTGAAAAAAAAGTAACAGCGCGAACTGTGCCCACTGTGACTCTGGCTGAATTAAACCATGCATTTTATTTCAAAGCTAATGCTTACATTATTTTAACGGAATACTGAAAGAATTTCGAAAGAGGATATATATAATTTTTACCAGATCAATGTATAAGCGATTTTGTCTTTTATGTGAATTAGTGATACCTACGTTTGAATTTTGAAGTAGTATGGAATATTTCGAATGTTACATAGACTTGAATGTCGATTTCCTCACGGACTTGGCGCTAGTAAATTGGCACTGGAACGTAAGGCCAGTTCTGACTGCTATTATTATGCATGGATGGCTTATTTACCTCTGCTTTTGCTGATGCGCTGTTAAATTTCAAAGGGCATACAAAATTACATCGATGTTAAGTTAAAGTTGAGAGAACTTAGAAGTTCACAGAGCATTTATTTTAGAGATTTCCTTGTTTCCAATATGTTTTTGCACTAAATCAATTAAAGACAGTAATATAAACCGAAGAAAAGTATTAAAAGTTAAATTCAACTACTGCTTGTCGCTGAAAAAAATTATGAAACTCAAACAATTTTCTTCTACAGTTCAACGTCCGTTTCTGTCGCGGTCATGGTGTGACGTCATTTATCACGAAACTGTTTACATCTGTTTTTTAGCCTCAAATCATATAAATAAAATGATTTTTGTGTTTTATTCAAGCAGAAATCGCACTTACTTACATTAGTGAGATTTCAAGCACTGCAAAGTATCGATTTTATTCACATAGTTTTTTTCGTCACTTCCGGCATTGTCGAAGACGACGCGTTTTGAGTTTGCATTCCGTTCCACCAAAAAACACAACATAAAATAATTAATTGCAAAATAAGTATTTTATGCATTAAAAAATGTAAAAAAATAGGGATTTGTTTCTTGACTCATACACGATGTATATTTAAATAATGGATAAGTTTTGCATTACGTGCACCCTATTGCTGAAAGAGGGCCTAAAATGTTCGATTCGTTGTTTTCAGTTAATATTTTTTACGCTTAGGACAACATGTAACATTGATTAGTTACTGAAAATCTTCTTTGGATTAGCAGTACATAGTTAGCATGATATTATTTGATCGTTTAGCATTTTTTGGATAATTCTACAACTCTTAGTAGCCTAAGTATAACCCGATATTGGATCCGTTAAAGTTACAATAGCCGACAAACACCAGTAATTAGGCATACCACATCATACGTAATAGGCCCTCATGATCGGCCGGTAATTGGCCATCGTTTACAAGTCTACGTGTGGGTTAACACAGGTTACCGGTTGTTCGCAAACTGTCTACCAACTTCAACTTGTACAGGCTAGAGTTTCATACTATGTCTGACTTGTTTTCTGCCTCGTTAAGTAGGAAATATCTAAGTTAGCGAAAAAAGTTAAAGATCCTTAAGGGTCTTACGCAGCAATATTAATTAAGATTATACTCGTATATCTTTTAGTTGCTAGATATGACCCGTAAAGATACCTAAGGAAATATAGAAAAAAAATCTGAAACAGTGGTAACGGCCCCGACATATGACGTACGAGGACGTGGGTTCGAACCTTTACTTTGTGGAAATAATTTCATCACGATGCTCTCAAAACGGTGAAGGAAAACATCGTGAGGAAACCGGCATGTCCTAGAACCAAAAATTCGACATGTGACATCTACGAGGGTAACACTGAAAGTTCATAGAAAATAAAAAACTGAACAAACTAGCAAGTTATTAGTTTTATTATATCTTTTCAAAATAGTGGCTGCTGTGGCTGCGTTTCAAAACGTTTTCCTCGAAGTGTTTCTTTTATTTTCGGAAATAAATAAAAATCGCAAGGTGCGAGGTCGAGGCTATAGGGCGGGAGACTCAGTAATTCCACGTCTGACGTCGCCAAGTAGTCGATTGTTTGCTTGGCGGTGTGAGACGAGGCGTTCTCGTGGTGAAGGAGGATCCTACTGCGAGGTCAATTCTCCCGAACTTTTTTCCAAGACAAGTGGCAAACAATAAGTGTACCACTCTGCAGTAACTGCTGTTCGATCCTATAAAACAATTATTGCGTAATTACCTGTCTTTCCGAAGAACAAGGCCACCATCTTTTTTCCCACGCTTCGACCTCTCTTCACTTTAGTTGGCAACTCATCGGAAGGAAACACCCAGACAGCAGACTGTCTCTTAGTTTCAGGATCATAACAATAAATCCAGCTTTCGTCACCCGTAAGTATGTCGAACACAGCATTTGAGTCACCTCCGTTAAATCTTTGAACCATTTAACGACATCAATCAACACGACGAAGTTTTTGGGCCTCTGTCAAATTATGTTCATGGAGGATTTTATGCACTTGACTCATACCGATGCATAAGCTTGTCCGAATCTGGTGATAAGTCACTCTTTTGTCAGTCTCTATCATACGCCGCACAATAGGTACTGATGTTATCTTCAGTCGTCGCCGTAGAAGGCCGTCCCTCACGCACATCATCGGTGAGATTAGTGCGACCACGTTTAAACTCATTAAACCAGTTGTAAACAGTGGCACGAGATGGGGCTTCATCGTGAAATGTCTTTCATAACTTTCTTGTTGACTTAAATGACATCGAAAGTCATAAAAAATCATTCTACGAAATTTTTTCTAGTTAAATTCATGCTGACGTGACACAATTTTCAATTTGCCGCCAAATCGTAAACAAATGACAAATTAATAAAATACATACACAATTATATTGGCAAACAGTTCCATTTTGTTTTTTTATTATATCGGTTACAAGTGGCCAGTTCTAAAAACTTTCATACCAACCTGCACTGAACCCGCGAGATTACAGCCCACTCCCTCTCGAAGAGAGGAGGCCTGTGTCTCAGCAGTGGGAACATTTTATAAGATGAATATGTTTATTTTGCTTATACAGGGTTATCCCTGTCACTTCACCACCTGTCCTGAACTGTCAGATCACTTTTAGTGATAAGACCGCCAATTGTGTCACCCTATGTTAAATTTCATCATTTATATCTTGAATCCATATCGACGGTTAAAAGGTAATAGGGCATAAGCGACATTTTGATCGAAAATGAGTTATGAATGCCATCCTACTTAATCTCTATTTTTAAATAACCCTATTACCTTTTAACCGTCGATATCTTGAATAGAATAAAGAGTTATCTATTCTATTCTAATTAGATATTTTCCTGGAAAACGGGTCGAAAGTAGGTGTTCATTGGAAAACAGCTGTTGAGGTCAATATTAACATTGATATATTTTTTACCAGATTGCGCAACGCAATGGAGGGTAATGTGTTTATCAGCCTCAGTATGTATGTATGTATGTATGTATGTATGTTTGTTCCTTTGTGGCGCTCTAGAGATCAAACGGGTGGACCGATTTTGATGATTCTTACGTCAATCGATTTGTCTTAATCTTGTTTGTGTCACTAAAGACATGACAGTAATCAAAATTCAATATGGCGACAACCAGACGCCATATTGCGAAAAATAAAAACATTAAAGTCGACGTACTATGTCAAGTTGGGTATCATGGAATAGGTATTTGAAAATCGTTTTTTATTAGATTTCTGTAATCATTTTTCATGTTGAATGACCATTTGGATTGGTTAAAGTTGGTTAGCACCTATTCTCAATTAATTTTTCAAAACTTTTAATAAAGCTTTAATAAAGTTCTTATATAATCGTAAATACGTCTTATTAATGTGAAAAATAGTTATTAAAAAGTGTTAAATAAAAACAGTAATTTAAAAAAATCAAAAGTTACACCATATTTCAGATTATTTGACTGTGCCTGCGATACCAAAATTCTATAGATTATAATGCTTGTTTTTCCCTTTTCAGTTATGTGTTTTTGCAGTCGGGTTTTTTGTTTTTTATTTAAAGTTTACTTTTTACGCAGTCGGGTTTTTTTTTATTTTTTTAAATTTTTGTTTTTATTTAACACATTTTAATAACTATTTTTCACATTAATAAGACGTATTTACGATTATATAAGAATTTTATTAAAGCTTTATTAAAAGTTTTGAAAAATTAATTGAGAATAGTTGCTAACCAACGATGCAGAAAACAAGTCAGACAGAGTATCAAACTATAGCCTGTACAAGTTGAAGTTGGTAGACAGTTTGCGAACAACCGGTAGCCTGTGTTAACCCACACGTAGACTTGTAAACGATGGCCAATTACCGGCCGATCATGAGGGCCTATTACGTATGATGTGGTATGCCTAATTACTGGTGTTTGTAGGCTATTGTAACTTTAACGGATCCAATATCGGGTTATACTTAGGCTACTAAGAGTTGTAGAATTATCCAAAAACTGCTAAACGATCAAATAATATCATGCTAACTATGTACTGCTAATCCAAAGAACATTTTCAGTAACTAATCAATGTTACATGTCCTAAGCGTAAAAAATATTAACTGAAAACAACGAATCGAACATTTTAGGCCATCTTTCAGAAATAGGGTGCACGTAATTCAAAACTTATCCATTATTTAAATATACATCGTGTATGAGTCAAGAAACAAATCCCTATTTTTTTACATTTTTTAATGCATAAAGTACTTATTTACGCAGGCGGGGACAATCAAAAGTTACACCATATTTCAGGTTATTTGACTGTCCCCGCCTGCAAGACCAAAATTATATAGATTACTAGCTGCGCCCCGCGGTTTCACCCGCGTTAATCTCGATCCCATGGTAATATCGGTATGAAAAATAGATGTTAGCCGATTCTCAGACCTACTCAATATGCTCACAAAATTTCATGAGAATCGGTGAAGCCGTTTCGGAGGAGTCCGGGAACGAACATTGTGACACGAGAATTTTATATATAAGATAATGCTTGTTTTTACCCGACTGCCTCAGGAGGGTAATGTTTTTCGAGAGTATGTATGTATGTATGTATGTATGTATGTCTATTTCTTTGGCCCGCTCTGTAGCCTAAACGGCTTGATGGATTTTAACATATTATGAGGTGTCTTTCGATTCGTCTTAATAGTGGAAGTGACATAGGCTATATAATATTTATAAATTGCATCTACAAATAAAAAAAAGGAGGGGAAGTTTTTTTTTTTAATTTTTTGCATCAATATTGGTATCAAATAAAAGCTAGTAATGAGTAATTTTCAAATATATATATTAATAAAACTAAAAAGCTTGAAATAAAATAAATTATTTAAAAAACAAAAAACCCGACTGCAAAAACTCATAACTGAAAAGGGAATAACAAGCATTATAATCTATATAATTCAGTCGAATAACCGAATAATAATGGTGTAACTTTTGATTGTCCCCGCCTGCAAGACCAAAATTATATAGATAGGATATAGTTTAAAGAAAAATAAACTTCTCCGACATGAAATCATGAAACCATCAAAGCGTTTTAACAGCCTAATAATTCAACAAGTCAATTGACTCCAATAGCGATGATTGACATGGACAATTGTGTGTAAATATGGAGCAAGTAATGAATGATAATGAAGTCCCATAGGTTTTTTTCAACAATGTTCTGAAATAATGGGTGTCATACTCTATTTTATGTACTTAGTGGGTACATATAGCCACTTGAGAAGAGGCCACACACCATAGGTAGGTACACATCTGTCGAAACCTTTTTTTTTTGGATGTGAAATCATCTAATAACTTCACCCGCTCTGGGCGGAGCGGGAGGGTGTGTCTGACTCTTACTGACTAAAACCCACCCGTATTCCTTCCTTTGCCTGTGTTGCCAGGGGCCTCGGTAACCACGGCCTGTAGTACCTTCCCGCGACCCCGGCAGGCAGACCTCAAAGACAGACAGGCCTCAAAGAGATGTCGTCAGCGCAAGTGTAGGGGTCCACTAGGGCCGATGCCCTGGCCTGCTGAATAGCTGCTGTAACAGTGCGCAGCTGTAGTTTAGTTAGTCGGAGAACCCGTTTCGTGAGGCGACCATCAATTGACGGGAGTGCTTCCTTGACCTTGGTTCGACCATAGTTTGAGAGGTTTATCTCTGGTGCGTTTCCTTACCACAGTGTGTATGTACCCGAATGGGAGTGGGTTGACACGATGGGTTCAGGTCCCACTGGTGCCATGCTCGATCCCCTTCTGGCAAGTTCGTCGGCTGCATCGTTGCTTAGCGAACCGCTGTGTCCTTTAATCCATTGAATGGTTATGTTGTTGAGGCTACCCACCTGGTTGAGGCGCTGGTGGCACTCGTATATTAGCCCAGAGTCAAGTGTGTGACTGCTCAGCGCTTGCAGGACAGCCATGCTGTCTGAGAGTATGCGTATCGAGTGGTCCTTAACTAAGTATATCTTTTGTCATTCATAATCTCTCCTGTGTTCCGATTAGTTGATAGAACTACTAGTGCTTAAAAGAACCTATTATGGCCAAAATGGGTCGTTTATGCCCGAGTTATACATTCTGCTTTTCACTTCGATTTAACAGCATTCCATTGTTTTAGTTTCATCACTTTTCACTGTTCTAAAATGTTACAAAATTGAAGAAGAACATAGCTAATTCCCGCCATGAAACTTTTTAAAAGTTTTGTTTTTAAATTTTCAACACGTGTCATTCGACTTGGGAAGGTACTTCATACTGCCAAGTCATAAAAACTTTTCTTTGCGTTTTTAAATAAGGTTTTATTATTTAAATTAACGATAGAAAACACGGAAGTGATATAAATGAAATAAAATAACGACTTTAATCTGCGACATTTTATTGTGCGTGTGGCTGTTGGGCCTGGTTATCTTAGTCTTAGTAAAAAAAAAGTTTATGCACTAGAGCATAAAAAGCGACTTTACGTCGCCTACGCACAACACAAAGACGAACTTTTAGAGCATGAGAACTGAAAATACAATATTATTCCGAAGATGAAAAACTACTAAAAATCTTTCTGACTAACTGGCTTTCTGCTGGCCAACTGGCAACTGTTTTGACCTCCTGCTAATTAGGCACCATTCCGATTGTGCCCTTTAACCTGATATGATTGGTTTATTTGGCTGGAAGTACCTGCAGAACATCTGTCATTCTTGATGTAAGTCATCAATTTGCCCTACAATTTTGTACTGCGTATGTCGTGTGACCTCGTCTGTTATGATGACGTAATAAACAGCCATTTCATTCTGTAAAAATGTCACCGTCAAAACTTGAGTGAAGTGGGCTCGAAGTGAGCTGTCAATAGTGACAGCCCACTTCACCCAAGTTTTGACGGTGAGGTTTTTACAGAATAGCAGTACCTACCTACAGTTCGTGTCGACTTAGAATCAACCAATCAGTTCCTTTTTTAATAAAACAACTCATCCTGTCTTACTTCTTTACAAGGTCGCCTTATTGTTGTGCTGCAATTGTCAGAATTTAGTTTTTCAGCAGTCTTCTGTAGTTTTCTGTTTTAAGTGCAAAAATTCTACGTAATATACATGTATACATAATCAGCCTATAATGTTCCCACTGCTGGGACACAAGCCTCCTCTCAGTGAGAGGGAGGGAGTGTGCCGTAATCCACCACGCGGGCCCAGTGCGGGTTGGTAGATGTCACATGTCTTCGAATTTTTGGTTCTAGGACATGCCAGTTTCCTTACGATGTTTTCCTTCACCGTTTTGAGAGCAGTGGTGATGAAATAATTTACACAAAGTAAAGCGCCTGTCTGGGTTCGAACCTACGATCTACAATTCGTAAGTCGCGGCCGTTACCACTGGGCCACCACTGCTCTTCTAAATCCTAATTGTGTGAAAATACAGCGTTCTTTGATCTTTTTCTATCGTATCGGTCCAGCACTTTAAAATAATATGTAGACATCATCCTCTTCCCACTCCTACCCGTCCTTAAAAAAAGATGTGACCTTATAATTATTACGGGACCTCTGCCTTGTATTTTCACCTTTAAAGCGCGAAACTTTAATACCCATAGCAGGTTCTGTTCTGAAAATTCATTAGGCTCCTTCTATGCAAATTGAGTGATATTAAAATTAAAAGCGATCGGCAATTTTGGACCTTATGTTTTGTAGTTAAAGGTTAGTTTAATTTTGTGGTGTGTTTAATAAAGTTGTGTTCATTTCAGTTCATTCCAAGAGTACCTGATGTGCTCTGAAGAGACAGTGCAGAGGTCCTGTGGCGATGAAGCGGCGCTGTTCACAAGCGCTTTCCTTAAAAGGATGGCGTCAAACATAATTAAGGTTAGTAAATAATTTTGCCTTTTACGGACTGAAAATTTCAGCTCAAGCAATCTCTGGAGTGATTTACAACCGAGTACTCTGTACCAAAAACAAACTGAACAGACCCAAGCCTTGACCAAGATTGTTTGCGAGACACTAACTAGACTAATTACAACTTAGACCTTTCTTATGGAAACTGAAAATCGAGTAACGAGAAATAAACTTTGTGTAGTAGATAGTGGTTTGAAGGAAACTCTTGAACCTATACTTTCAGTCTACTCCGTACCAACGGGTATGAGCTGTGGTCCGCAATCGTATAACATTTGTACGCTTCCAAAAGAACTGAGCTTTCCAAAATCGGAAAACTTTGTTATTTCTTTCACAAAATTACGAGTTTTCTAGAGCCAAACCGAAGAGACAATGTCGTGACGGGAAACTCTTCCGATTTCGTTCGTGACTCCGAATTTGTGGGTTCTGCTGAAATGTTATATTTAGTAGTTTATGTTGGTTCTTTTTGTAAGTGAAATTATAAGTGTTTTTGCGGTCAACCACCTTTTTTTTTTTTTGGGATATGATCAAATAACTTCTCCGGCTGGAGCGGGAGGGTGTGTCGGACTCTTACTGACTAAAACCCACCCGTATTCCTTCCGTTGCCTGTCTTTTCAGGGGCCTCGGTAACTCTTTAGTACCTTCCCGCGAGCGGTCAAACACATATCGAATATAAATCTATAGTAAAAATTATATTTTACAAAGTGTAGGTCCTTAATTAGTAATTACTTATCCGCGTTCCAGTTTAATTTTAAAAGCATTATGCAAGAACCAAACTGTTATTATCTGAAAAGCTGTATCGTTAAGAAAGTTTTAACATTTATATTTGTTTTACAGAATTTCTGCTTCGAATACAACAAGCAGGAGTGTGGGCTACCAGACAAGGGTTCACATCTCTCCCATAGTGTTCTTTTAATCAGTGTTGTAAGCCTCACGCACTTAGCATTTTATGCATCTGGTAACTTAGTTCCCACGTAAGTTTTTCATGCAAGGGACAATGCAGAATTTTAATTTAGAACGCTGTGCGGTGTGCAATATTGCCAGTACGAGTTTTTCAATGACTGATGCAATGTGTAATGAACTGTAAGAAATGAATGCGGGTGAATGTTGCAGTTCCTCGGTTTAAAACCTGATAATACTATTTATTGTAGTTATAGATTATAATCTCATTGTTTTACGCCTTTTTCGTCGTCCATTGTAAATTGTGTAAGTAGTAAATTATGAGCACTGAGTGTTTTATGTAAATAATTCCACTACATTGTTGCCAAATAATATTGTACAGTATTTTTATCTCAGAAGCGACGCGCGCTTTGCTTGAGGTTACCAAATGTACAATCTCGCTGTGAATGCGCGCGTGAAGACGAGTATCGTCAGCACATAACACAAACACGCAAACTTCTGACTTCGCCGTTGTCTCGGACGTTACCGAGAGCTCCTGCGCTTACACAAACCTTAAGGCTGGTTTCACAGCTGTCCGGGAGACCCGTCCGTACACGGGAGACCCGTACGGGTAGCGCTCGCAGTGCAGCAGTGCTCTGAAACGAGGGAGTAATACGATACGGTTGCTAGGTAGCGGGTCGCGTACGGACCAATCCGCGTCGCTGTGAAACAATGTTCTAGCGCACGCCACGGTGTGTCTCCGTTCCGGGAGCTTGAACGGGCAGCCCGTACGGGTCTCCGGACAGCTGTGAAATCAGCCTCACAGAGTATTTGTACACTTGGTAACCACAGCTAAAGCGGTCGTCGCTTCGTGAGATAAAAATACAATCATCGATATGTGTAGATTACATTATATTTATTACATTATTTACCCGACTATGGGTATTGTAAATGTAGAGGTTATGACTTCGACAGTCTCTGTGTATGTAAGAACATTTATCTGTACTTATTGATGTCTAATTTACTGAACTGATTTACCTATAGAAAATCAGGATTAGGTATATAGATTTGTCAAATGTAAGTATTTACAGTAGTCGGGTGAACTCGGTGGCAGTTAAGAGAGACGTA
This sequence comes from Atethmia centrago, assembly GCA_905333075.3. Taxonomy (NCBI): domain Eukaryota; kingdom Metazoa; phylum Arthropoda; class Insecta; order Lepidoptera; family Noctuidae; genus Atethmia; species Atethmia centrago. Next base: position 19,037,936 of record HG995373.1, on the reverse strand, counting down.
AGTACCATTATTTTTTATCGTTTCGTTATTATTAATGTTGCAAATGAAAAAAAACAGAAATTTAAAATTGCTCAATCAAAAATTAATACATTCTTTTGAAATTATCACATTGAAATGATTATTAATAATACTTAATGAATTTATGAAATTATTAAACGTAATTTGTTATTAGTATATAAAATAATAATTGTATTTTTATTGTGTAGTATATTATAGCTTGTATATTATAGCTTGTAGAGAAAATATTTTATAAGGATGTCAGTCTTTATACTAAGCTCAGAACATCCTGTGATAGATTGTAAGTAGCAGCATTGTGTCAACATTTAGGGTGAAAACATAACCCTTCTACGCAGTCGGGTAAAAATTCTGATACTGTGGGTACAACCAACGACAACGATGAAAAACATTGTTTTATATTGAAAATAAAAACGTACTTATTGCTATAAGCTCCGTAAGTGTCTGAATAGGAATAATTACGGATAACGAAGCAAGAACTGCCGTCAAAATATCATTTTCACTTTTGTCGTTGGTTGTACAATGTTACAGAGTAAAAATAATGTTTTATTGTTACGAGAATTTAAACAATTTGTTATTATATTTGTAGTATAATTATTGTTTTATTATTATTTTAGCCATTCCTCGTATACTTTTATAGCTTTTTTTATTAACGTGGAAAGAATGGTATTGGAGAAAGTATGATAAAATAATAATATTAATAATAAATCGTATTTATGTATGTATATATTATAATATTGAGGTTGTGTTCGATCATGAAAACATGGAAAAAGGCGAGTAAACACGCAAGGTACTACGTACCTTCCTGTCTCCTGAAGCTTTCTATAACAAACAACAAAGTCTCTGGTGCTTCGACAGATAACTCAATAGATGGAGTGCTAAGTATGCATAGACCTACTATTCCATAAAATCTCATTAGGTAAGTGACGTGGTTGTGTCGTTGACGATTGCAATGTTTCTGTAGACGTAATTTGATGGACCGCACGTACACCATTATTTACTTCGTTGTCGTCTCCTCTGAAACTAACGTAGTAAAAGACGCTATTCATAATTACGTTTGTAGATGAAATGCTATTTCTTCAAGAGTTTGTGAATACCTTTGCTTGTGAGTGACCTATCACTCCTAAATCTTAAACTAAATAGTAAATAAAATTCTAATGTCATAAACTCATAAATAAACTGTTGTAAGTCTTGCTTTTGCTGATATTAAAAAAAAAACCGGTTAAGTGCGTGTCGGACTACGCACAATGAAGGGTTCCGTAGTTGGGAAGTTGGGATGAATTTATCCCAAAAACAAACTTAACATTATAGTTGAAAAACATGTTCTCCCATATATCGATATATGCCACGGTCATTTCTTCAACCGCAAATTTAAGTTGGTCGACTATTAGTCGTTAACTTGTAAAGCCTACTTAGCTGTGATAGTTTTCTTTTTAATTTCATTGTAGGTATTACTGCCATGATTTTTTTCACATCTCCATAAACAACTATTTAGCTGGCAGGACTCTAAAAAAAATATGCACTTTAATACTTAATATTATGCAAGCGGATCCTTGAATCGAAAAGTGGTGTTCACAAACCCGCAATATTTTTGAACAGCGTATCCAACGATACCCCACACCATTGGGTAGACGAGAAAAAAATATCATCCCCACATTAAGCGCACGGGAGGAAGGTACCAAATGAGGTATCCCAAAAAAAATAAAATTCTAGATTTTATTTTAGCACTTTCCGGCGTGATAAATATGTATACCAATGCCAAATTACACCTTTCTAGTACTAAGCGTCTCTGAGCTACAGCGGGGATAGACAGACGGACATGGCGAAACTATAAGGGTTCCTTGTTTACTACGGAACCCTAAAAAGATGGTTAAAGTGAGAACTGATTACCGATTTAAGTGAAGAAGTTGTCTTTTTATTACAATTATGTCCCGTCACGTCACGCAATTCATGTCACGCAATTTTTTTTAAATTTAATTTGTTAAAGAAAGTACTTGGATTTTAATATTATTGGTAATTTAGCTCTTATGATGTGTTATTGAACTGTTGAAAGGAAACAAACAATTTAAGAGAGATAAATCAGTTGTAAATTTCCATTCATGTAAAAATAGGAAATATTTAGTCAACAACCTTCTTCCAATTTTTCTCCGATTTGTAAAGCAGTTATACCCGAATAAATATAAACTATCTACATATCATTAATTACCTCTATGATTTTTGTAGATCTGTCTAACTATAAGGACTATACCTACGTGCATTGTTATAAGGTGCATTATTGTAAGGGTATAAGTAAGGTGGGTATCCATTTCTTAGAGCATCCGTGACAGTGCAAGTCGAAAGGTGTATTTTTTTTTTTACTATTGCGTGTTGTGCATTATTTTCGCATATTTTTTTTTGTAAAAGCTGCCTTTTGTCTACAACTGCAGATGAATATTTAAAAATATTACTTTCTAATAAAAAAAAGTTTTCTTTTAACTACCAGACGTAGTAAAAAATACGTAGGTAGGTAAAACGAATGAGTGTTGTGTATTTTCTGAAGCGGTCATTACTTACATAGATAATTTTGCGAAAAGCTGACGGGAAGCGTGGAATGTCGGCTTGCACTGTGTCGTGATCTGTGGATACCTTAGACATCCTATCATCGCAGGAGTCGCCCTGGGCGTCGGGAATCCCGGGCGGATTTCCGGCCACCGTAGGCGCGGGCTTGCGGACGGTGAGCAATGGGTAGCTCACCGTCCGGTAAGGACCAGGCCCGGGTTGACGGCGCGTTGTATTCCACGCGCGCCTCAAAGAGATGTCGTCAGCACAAAGGTAGGGGTCTACTAGGGCCGATGCCTGCCGGGGTCGCGGGAAGGTACTTATGGGTCACCGAGGCCCCCGCAACACAGGCAACAGGAAGGAATACGGGTGGGTTTTAGTCAGTAAGAGTCTGACACACCCTCCCGCTCCGCCCAGAGCGGGAGAAGTTATTTGATGATTTCCCACTCTCAAAAAAAAAAAAAAGACATCCTATCAATGAATGATATTGTTAACGATTATGAGTATTTTACTATGTATGTTCTCGTATCCATTAATTAGGCGATGAATGTAAAGACATAGTCTTTTAGAGATTATTCATCTATGAAAATAAATGAGTTGAGAATTGGAGTTCTGACTTTTTATTCTTGTTGTTTCAGCTATTGCTAGATTCAGTTCGCTAGGTAGGCTACCGGATATTTGGACCGTATAGTTAGGTTGCTTGCTTTAATTGGCTTAATTAGTTTGAAACATTTAGTGAACTAAACTTATCGATTGAGATTATGCACGTAAAATGTTTTTTTTTTTATAAAGAAAAAGTACTGAAATGAACATGACAATAAACGATTGCAACTGCCGAAAGTAGAATTTTAAGACACTGGCAAGAAAAAATATTTTCTACGACAATGCCTCCATGATTTAATAGGTACCAATTCTAAGTGCATTTTGATGTAAAAACTGCAAAAGACTGAATAAAAGAGTTCCGAATAATACGTAATGAAAAGGTTCTTAACTGAGAGCCACGCTCGACAGTACAGCAGCGCAATATTCCGTGAGAAAAATGAGAAAAACATCACTGACGACAAAATGTGCATCGGATGCTGGTGAAAACGAAAAAGTCGGCCAGATCTGACCAAAAAGTTTCTACTTTAGAGTCTATCCACAAATAAAAAAGTAAAGAGCTCGTGGTCTTATTTTTGTGTCTTTGTCCGCTGACCTTTTGTGGATCAAAGTTTGATACAACACAAAGTTCCATTAGAGAAAGCGTTCGGGAGTCTTCCGCTGTATGAACATGCGAGACGGATATCATCCTACAAAGATCTTTTGAAGTCAAAGTACGCGATTTAATGCAATCAACGACCTGATTTACTACCTTTTATGGCGATCTGTACAAAGATTTTTAAAGAAACTTGCCATTTCTATGTAACGGGCTACGACGGTAATGGATTACCGGAGAGACGAATTGTATGTACCTAATTCTAAATTCGAAGTCAGTTGTAGGTAGTGAAATTTGCTATTAATTTCTTGCAGGCGTTATTATTTTATTGACGCTATATACCGATCAACAGAGATGTCTGAGCTCTGGTTTCCTAGGAAAGCGGTTCCGTCATATCATAAAGGCCGTCATAAAAATCTGTGATAGATGTCAAAAAACGCTCTGTATGTACTTACAACAGTTGAGGGGCTTGTGGCTAAGTAATAACAGCCGCACGGGTCGATCATTCTGGTTAAGCTAAGCCGCGGCTGGTCCGTGGATGGGTGACCATCTTTACATACCAAGACCCCAACATAGTTGGGATAAGGCTAGGCAGATGATGATAATTTGTACAAGAGTTATTGTGTGATCGCTCGCCGCTTTCTAATTAGGAAACCAAAGCTTTAGTGACTTGTATTTAAAACATTTAGAACATCCATAATATGTGACTTATGGTTGTATCGCACGAATTTGCTCACGCGAAACGGGCGAATCGACACTTAGATAATAATGATTTTTGCTGTAGGCGATTCGCACAAACTTAATTTATGTGGGCGTATCGACAACTCCAGAAATATTTTACACATTTAAAATTGTATGAAATAAAGTTATGAAAAAAGTCTAGAAACTACATTTAAGAATTATTTTTGTAGGTACAAGTTTATATTTCATTCAGCAAATATAAAAGAAAACATTTTGTGTGCATTGGCACACAAAATGTTTATGTTCCAGAAATACGTATTATGCAATTGTGCCTAATACGTATTTCTGGAGTTGGAGGGGCTTGTGGCTAAGTAATAACAGCCGCACGGACCGATCGATCAGGTTAAGCTACGCTTGCCGCGGTTGGTCCGTGGATGGGTGACCATCTTTACATACCAAGACCCCTCCGTGCCTCGAAAAGCACGGTAAGCCGATGGTCCCGGCTGTCATATGTAGATCTTTGACAGTCGTTACGGGTCGTCAGAAGCTCGAAAGTCTGACAACCGGTCTTACCAAGGGGTATCGTGTTACCCAGTAACTGGGTTGTGGAGGTCAGATAGGCAGTCGCTCCATGTAAAATACTGGTATTCAGCTGTGTCCGGTAAGACTGGAAGCCGACCCCAACATGGTTGGGAAAAGGCTAGGCAGATGACGTATTTCTGGAGTTGGCGATTCGCCCACAAATAAATTAAATTCGTGCGAAATGCGTACAGATAAATTCGTGCGAATCGACCATTAAGCCTAATCTGTTGTTAATCAATAAGTGAAAAATCCCGTCGAGTAATCTACTTTGTAACATTTTGTTACCTGTGTGCAGGACGGCTCATTTCCTGAGGATGGTCATTATGTTGACTTCTTTTTGTGAAGGACGACGGCAGTGAATCATTCTGATGGAAAACAGCGGAGATTGGCGAACAGTTGACGGAAAATAAAGTTTATATGCAACGTTTTGCTGCGACACGGTAGGTAATATTTTGCTTATGTATATTATGTAGATAGATTATGTTATATTAATAGGATTACGGGTTTACAAAGGCGGTGTTTAACTTGAGGATAAATATGGTAATTCACTTAAAGGGATAATAATTCATGTCGTGGGTGTTTCGTATTCTAAACTTCTAAAGAAAGTTTTAATAGGTAGGTAGCCCACTATTATTTGATGTATTCCAAACCTCTTAATCTAAATATAATGAGTTTCCGCCAAAACGATGACCAGAATTGGTAGGTACCAAGATCAACACGAAACACCAAAAATGGTCCCTAAGTGGATTCGGATAACTTATTAATTATATTTTTCCACACCTACGGAAGATTATGTACTTTAAAGTTTGCAATAATGCTGGGGCTACATTGTCGCGATAAGGCGGATTACACTTCACGCGCTTTCTCTCGCACACCGGTCGACGTCTCGCTGAGAAAGAGAGTGCGTGACAATGTAGCCGTAGCATAAGAGTAAAGTCCCGCTTATGACTTGTATGAAAAAAAAGCAAGAATAACATCTTTGGTTACACTAATGCTACGGCTACGTTGGCGCGATAAGGCGAACTACACTTCGCGTGCTCTCTCTCGCGCGCCGCCAGACGTCTCGCTGTACAACAGAGACCGCGCGAAGTGAAGTTCGCGTTATCGCGATAATGTAGCCGTAGCATCACAGTGGATAGTAAAAACTAAGTTCTCAACACTTTGTACATGACTAAAAAAACTGCTCATTCAACATCGCTTACGAAGCAGAAACTAGAGGAAACCGCGTTTTAAATCTTCTTCTATCCCGTAAGCCGCGAGTTGATCACTTCCTCAGAGAAATCAGTAGCGACTTCTAATGAAAGCCGATTATTCTTTATTTGATCGCAACTGGGAGCCAGGAGCCGGGATGCAGTGCATTGAGAGACTGAACTTGTCGGAGCGAGAAATCGTTGGAAACTTTACGAAAGTCCGGAACGTTTTATTTTGTGTTATATTTTCTATAAGATACTTTGAAAGGAGTGTTTCTCTGTGATCTTGGTTTTGAAAGGAATGTAGGATAATAGAATTTTCCCTGCAGTGTAAGTTATGCACAATAGATTGTTCTTGCTTAATTGTGTTTATTAATTTTGCATAGGGAATTTGACAAATAATAATTAATTATTGCATTAATATACCAATCAGAAGAAAAGTCTCTTTTTAAAATTAACTCAAAATATAGGTTCAAGGTTCAAGACACATTCAATTTTTAACCGAGTGGGTAAGTATATATTTTTTTATTTAATAATTTATTATTAAATAAAACTAATAATATTTAATAATAATAATAATAACAACCCCACCACCGTATCTCTACGTTGACGCCGTGGTGTTGCTTGCGTGCTTCGAACTGTTTTTACTTTGCCGGAACAGGTCTAGGGTAAGGAGCCAGACCAAGAGAGAACCCGCAGAGCAGCATGTGGCGAGCAATTGGACAGTAGCGACCCCACGGACCCTACCTCCTGGGAGAAGTATTGTTCCTCAACTCTGGCTTGCCTTTATTGGCCGGCTGGAGTGAAAACTGACGAGTAATAGAGCTCCCACCTCATCCTTGCCTTTATTGGCCGGCTTGAGTGGAGATTCGCAAGAGCAAACGTGCTCGGAGGAAGGAAGTATTCCAGAAAGTGCTGGTAGGGATCTTGACCATCTTTCGGACTCTGGGATTGTTCTAACATGCCGTGGGATACCTCTACTCCTCAAGCAACTCAGGATGTGTCGCCCCCTTGTCGCGAGAGTAAATATTGGTTTTTGGTGTGCAAGTCACCAGCTGCCATTTTATCGCTGTATTTTATATAAAACATTGGTCAGGCAGGGGCCATAGCCTTTCCATAGTTTCAGGAACCCAATCCACTATAGCCACCCAAACCGATAGCCCAATAAAGGCTCCTACATACTGGCGCGACGCGACACAAAGACACCGCGTGTAGCGCTACAAGCGGTGCCTTTGTGTTGCGACGCGTTGCGCGACAAGTCGCGCCAGTATGTAGAAGCCTTTAGTTTTGTTTCCTTGTTCTGGAATAGTCCTGCATCAACCGGGGGTTGTCCTTGGGTGCAATTGCATAGAGCAAACAGGGATAATAGTCGGTTGGTGCCTAATTCCATTAAAATTGTCTAAGGCGACCTTTCGACTTGGCTTCAGCTCCACGTACGCCTTCCAAAGGACCGAGACCCCATTGTCCCGATATACAAGGTGTCGTTTTGCATCCTCGTCAAATTCAAGGAGGTATGCTAATGATTCCCGCCACGAATCAATAATAAATCAGTAGGTCATTTTATTTTTTTTTTCTTAATTTCGTAAATGTATGGGACACGCATGTAAAAACGCGGCCCGTGCGATTGCCGCGCTGTGACTGCCCTTTTACACACACACTACCGCATACGCAACGGGGTGATTCTGTTCTGTGAAAGTAGTGTATTCTAAAATACTGTCAAACTTAAATAACTAAAAAAAACAAGTATGTATTAATTATTGAGTAGGTATCGTAATTTTATTTGATTATATGTGTCTTTCATAGCAGCCTCCTGAAATATGAAATATGCCTCCTAAACGATGAATATTCGCTCTGTAAAGTATTATATTATTTTAATTATTGTAAATGCGCAGACTATGTGGGTCATTGTTTAATTTTGTTTTATTCTCAATAAGTTTTTAACATGGTCTGGCAGTTTCATTATTTTTTGCGGCCCACCCAAATGTGCTTTCTTTGGTATTATTCGTTAAATTGTTGAGCTTCTTAAGTTCTGAGTTGAGCTGCACTGACAAATGCGTGCACAAACTGGACAGGTTAACTCAATTTGTGTGGTTCTTTCATCAAAAGACCATTTCAGACATCAATCTACATGGTGTTCACATGATCTGACCAAGATTATGTCTGGACTTTAAAAGAGACTGTGACCTCTGAGATTTTATCAGCCTTTCTTCTCAGAGTAGTTAGTCAGATAGGAATCGCCGACCTGGGGGGCATCCTCTTATAAGTAGTAGTATTATTTTAAAATTGGTTCACAGTGGGAAAGAGATGGAGCTATACCCCCTGTATAGCTTCATCTCATTCTCACACTGATGTAATATTAAAATAATACTGCTATAAGAGGTCGTGGTAGCCCCCTGATCTAGTTTAAAAAAAATATGATTCACGTGTAAAAGTGTTTTTATAAACCTACTTACAGAAATAACATCATTTATTATTTATCATTATACATTATATATTATTATATAAATGATTTGCCAAAAGTGACACAACAACAAATGATTTTGTTTGCAGACGATAGCACTGCAATAGTTAAATGTAAGGACTTAAATACGTATCAATTTGACATTAATAATATTCTTACTGACATAATTAATTGGCTTAATATGAATAATTTAATAATCAACCTCAATAGAACCAAAGTAATGCATTTCCATCAAAGAATTGAAGCTCCAAAAATTTGTGTCCATTACAATGGTAACGAAATAGAAGAAGTAAAAGTAAGTGTGTTTTTGGGTATCTATATTGACAATAACCTCAATTGGAAAGCTCATATAGAACAGCTATGTAAAAAAATAAATAAATCTGCCTATGCACTTTTTCAATTGGCCAGAAAAGTAAATATAGACGCGTTACTTGTTGCCTATCATGGTCTAGTAGCCTCACTGCTACGATACGGAATAATTTTTTGGGGTAATTCCTCGGAAAAGGGATTACCATTCAAGGCACAAAAAAGGTGCATTAGAGTCATGTGTGGTCTGAAAACAGATAACAGCTGTGCACCGTACTTTAAATCATTAAATCTACTTACGCTACCGGCGATATACATATTAGAAATTAGTATCTTCGTCAAAACAAATCCCAACCTTTTTGAAAAAATGACAATGGTACGAATTGTTCCAATTCGTAGTCAGTACAAAAAATCTCTAAGTATGTAATTATAAATGTAAAACTGCATTAGTAAAAAAAGTGTCCTGGGTATGGCTCCACGCATTTACAATAAAATTCCAGACGCCATAAAAAAAATAAATTTAACACAATTTAAGAAAAAATTGAAATTGTTCTTAATTGATAAATGTTATTATACGATTGACGACGATTAAAAATGATTGAATCGTTTTGAATGACGATTTAATTTAGAGTTACAACTAATATCATTGACATTAAATCTTTTTGAAATTTTAATTATTTTGATATAGATTTTTGACATTTTGATAATTCCTCATTTAGGTCTGACATAATTGAGTATTAAATAATATGTAATTGTTCATATTATTTTCTAATTTAATATCATAATTAAGCATGATTTTCAAATATTTTTAGTTAATTTTAATTTGTAATCATCGGCTATATTTTCACACCATATTTGTACGCCTCCTGGCATAACATAGCGCTCTGTTTAGCAATAATAAGATCTGTATTTCCTTACCTATGTCAACAAATAAAATAAATAAATAAAATAAATAAATCATTTATCATTTAACCCTTCGGGGATTACAACCGTGATGTTATGTTATTCATTGGCTTGATTCAATAACTTTATTCGGCAGAAATACTAATTTAGGTAAACAACTAAAGATAGAACAGCTCGAAGAAAATATTAAAGGAAAACATTATATTCAAATAATATGTAGTATCACGCAGTTCTTGTATACCTATTATTCTATTGGCTTCAGCCCGCGTGAAATTTCTTGCTTTCATGGCCCGTCCAACCCCGTCATCACATCTATGATAACAATTGATGTCATCATAATGTCTTATTTGCGGAAATCGCGAAACGTCTAGTCGATGTAACTGGTGACCGAAAAGCTGGCGGCTTACTCGTGCAACGCATCAGCATTGCAATGCAGTGAGGAAATGCCGCCAGCATCCTCGGTACAATGCCCCGAGGGCCTTTTTTAGGCTTAACTTAGTTTTAATTTAATTTAATTTAATTAATGTTAATATATAATTTAATCTTGTAATTTGGTTATGTAAATAAATAAATTTATTTATTGATGTCTAAATAGTCGAACATTAATTTTATCGATTGGTTAATCAATCTAAGACTCATGTGTACTTTACTTCAAGCTGTCAGTCAGTGACAATAATATGTAGGTACTATTCTAACCATACCTATCCACGTTCCTAACATAGTAAACAACATGATACACCATATCCAATATCCTTAACTATTGCGAACTAAAATTACGCTTAAAACCGCCACCCAACACTACTTACCCCGTCACAGAATAGTACAGAATGTCGGCTCCAAACGTGAACGCGATAGGCGGTGGAGATCTCTCGCGTCCGGCCCTGGTCCAGGCCATGGTAGGGAGCGAGAGGGCCTGGGCGGCCGTCAACTCCTTCTGCGAAGCAGTAATGCTCGCGAAGGAGGAGGCGCGACGGTTGAGGAAAAGGCAAATTTCACGTCCTCTCGCCCCTAGCTTCCGCAGGAGACGCCCTGGGCGTCGGGAATCTCGGGCGGATTCCCGGCCACCGTAGGCGCGGGCTTGCGGACTGTGAGCAAAGGGTGAAGCTCGCCGTCCGATAAGGACCAGACCTGGGTCGACGGCGCGTTGTGTCCCACGCGCGCCTCAATGAGATGTCAACACAAGTGTAGGGGTCCACTAGGGCCGATGCCTGCCAGGGTCGCGTGAAAGTCCAAAAGGGTTACCGAAGCCCCTGGCAACACAGGCAATGGAAGGAATACGGGTCGGTTTTAGCCAGTAAGAGTCTGACACACCCTCCCGCTCCGCACAGAGCGGGAGAAGTTATTTGATAATATACCACCCAAAAAAAATACAACGAGCGAAAACAAGCGCAGGCACACATGACGTAATACGTACGTCATACGGAGATTTCGGAATATCTCAAACAATGAGGCAGTCGCGAGTAGGATTTCCATTTTGAATTGGGAAAGGATTCACAAAAAGTCGGACATTTGCAAAAAGTCTAGACATTTTACTTTATAATTAAATTTTTTTTTCAGTGCTTATTTTCCTAATAAAAAATCTCTTAAGTTGAAAAGTCCGGACAAATGACAAGGCTTGGAAAAGTTCGGATGGGGGCCAGAAAGCCGAATATGTCCGGACAAATCCGGAGGGTTGTTAACTCTAGTCGCGAGTGCACTTGCACTCGCTGTACGTGTACCGTGTCTATGTAACATAACATAACATCACACCTGTAATCCCTGAAGGGTTAGGCAGAGGTGTACCTATAGTACACTCATATTTCACCAGTTATGTTTAAGTCCCATGAAATAGAGGGCGAGCCCATTACCATCAACCGGGAACAAATTTAGAATCCGGGCTGCTACTGCGAAAATTCTGATGGAAAAACCCAATAACACTTTGCTTGAGCTGGGAATCAAACCCAGGGTCTCATGCTCAGCAGTAGCGTTTGCGACCACTAGACCACCGAGGCAGTAAATAAGAAAAGAAAATAAAAAAAACCCTATTTTATAATAGGATTTTCAACAACCAAAAACAGGCGCACGCACACAATAATCATCATTCATCACTCTCTGCCCTTATCACAATTTATTTGTGGTCGGCGCAACATGTCGCTTTTTTCCATAGGTACTTCTCTATTAGTTTTCATCTCGGTAGTCACCCCTTTTCTAGCCATATTATCTTTCACACAGTCCATCCATCCTTTCTTTGGTCTTCCCCTACTCTTATAGCCATCGACATTCATACTTAAGACTTTCCTAACGACATTTTCCTCATTCCTCCGCATCACATGCCCATACCATGCCAACCGATTTCCGCACAACTTTTCAGTCACCGGTGCCACTTTCAAACTTCCTCTTATGTACTCATTTCTTATTCTATCCATTCGTGTCACACCACACATCCCTCTTAGCATTCTCATCTCAACTGCATACAATTGCCTTTCATTCATCCCTTTTGTAGCCCAACATTCTGATCCATACAAGACAGCAGGTCTTATCATTGTTTTATATATCTTCCCCTTAAGTTTAAGGGGAATGCGGGAGTCACAGATTGTTCCCGTGACCTGCTGCCATTTCATCCATCCAGTGTTCACTCTATGCTTAACTGTCCGATCTACTTCGCCATCACTTTGCACGAGTGAACCGAGATACCGAAAGTACACACACAATCATTTAGTGGTTATCCACTAAATGACTGTGTGCGTGCGCTTGTTTTTGGTTGTTGCATGGGGCCGCCCTTCTGTACCCATTTATGTTGCGCCACTTACCTGCACCGTGAGGTGGGCTATTAATGGCGCCGATCGCTCTCCAAAGTGGCTCGCAATTAATGGGCTAGGTTGCACCGAGGTCTTTCCAGCTAATCAATTGCGAACCTGGACATTTTCTGTCTTTCTACGGAAGATTGGGGGAATGTGCAACATTTATTGTGGCTGTTAGTTGTGTTGGCGATGGGTTTTATTCTACTTGCATGCCTTTGTTTGTCAATGATGTTTTTTTTTGTCTTATATTTAATATTAGGTATATTATTTATCACTATTGATTTTTTCTTTAGAGTCTTTGCAGCTTCTTACAAAATTCATGTACTCGTAGAAATGAATTAAATACTTTGACGTGAAAGACAAATCCTGCTATGTATGACTAAGGAATGAAAAGAAAATATAAAAGACGTGACTTTTCAGTGAAAAACGTTCCTGAAAAACGTCCCATGAATTTTAAAACTACCTATGTAGAGTGTCCAATGATTTCTGGACTGGAAGCAATTTGCGTCTACAGTGTGTTCACTATTTTGTTCCATTTAGTTTTGCGCTTCACCTTTTTCGAAGTCAATTCTCCTCTCTAGAGTTTAATATTAAAAGGTGAGGATGGCGTGAACTGCAGGTAGCTGACTTCTTGTTATAAGTAATTACAAATTAAATTTTCTGGCACCCATATAAAAATAGTAGACAGAAAGTCACTTTGCCTCCTGGGTTCTCCCATCTTTGAAGAATATTTTCTTGATTATATTACTAACACTATTTCCAAATTCCAAAGTCACGCAAATTGTTTACTCAAAATCAGTCCTCATACTCCTCATTATGCTCTTGTAATTCTAAAGTTTTGCCTTTTTGTCCCTAAATTTACTTATGTGCTTCGCTGTAGCCCTTTTTGGAAACATCCAAATTTGCTTTCACCAATAGACGATTTAGTCAAAACTAGTTTAGAAATGATTTTAAATATTCAGCTCAATGAACTATCTTGGTTACAAGCATCCCTCCCTATTCGGTTTGGCGGCTTAGGAATCCGCAAAATATCGAGTGTTGTTTCCCCAGCCTTTTTGTCGTCCACCCATAGCACGTCACGTCTCATAGGTAATGTCCTAAGGGCTTTGCCCACAAACTATGAGACTGCGGGCATGGAGGATGCCAAGAATGCTTTCCAAATTGCTTGTCCGGGTAAAGAATTTCCAGACAACCCAAAATCTCAAAGGAGCTGGGACGATATTTATTGCGATTTAACATACAAATCGATTCTGAGCCGCAGTTCAGGTCCGGATCGCGCAAGACTTTTGGCGATCGGAGCCAGAGAAGCCGGTCATTGGCTACTTGCCCATCCTTCTCCATATACCGGTACCTTCCTGGATCCGACCTCGCTTCGTCTGGCGACTGGTCTGCGGCGTGGGGTCACGGTATGCACTCCACACACATGCCCTTGTGGCACGGACGTGGACCGACTGGGTTACCACGGACTTTGTTGTCAAAAAAGTGTAGGCCGCTTTTCAAGACATGCGACACTTAATGACATAATCCGCCGGTCTCTTGCCAGCATCAACGTGCCTTCTCTTCTTGAGCCAACTGGCATTGTCATAGATGATGGCAAAAGACCTGATGGTGTGTCTTTGGTCCCGTGGAGTTTGGGACGGATGCTTGTGTGGGCCGCTACCTGTGTAAACACACTGGCACCGTCCCACCTCCAACGGACTACTTCTAAAGCTGGTGCAGCGGCAGAAAATGCCGTAAATCTGAAAGTTATTAAATATGGAGGCCTTGGCAGAGAGTACAACTTTGTGCCCTTTGGCGTCGAGACCCTCAGTCCATGGGGTCCCAGTGCACATAAGTTATTTGCGAAACGTCTAGTTAATGTAACTGGTGACCGAAAAGCTGGCGGCTTTCTCGCGCAACGCATCAGCATTGCAATTCAGCGAGGAAATACCGCCAGCATACTCGGTACAATGCCCCGAGGGCCTTTTTTAGACTTAACTTAGTTTTAATTTAATTTAGTTAATGTTAATATTCATTTTGAAATTTGGTTATAAGTTACATTATAAGTTAAGTTATAAGTTAGATTTTCCATTATAATTAAGACATTCCATTTGTTTCGAAGACAAGGGCCGGGCTCGAAACTACTGAGCCTAAAATAAATAAAAATACAGAAAATAATATTTTACTTATAGATTACAGGAAAACCTATTAGACGTCAATGGTTTTAAAACAACATTGTAAATATCTCAATATTGTACGTACAAATTTACATTTGCAGTTGGAATGTGTGGGAGAACATGTAATATCAACTACACTGTTAAGTTTGTTCTTGGGATAAAATCATGGTAGATAACATATTCATTGTACGGAACCCTCACCACGTGAGTTCAATTCGCACTTGTCTGTTTTTTATATGTAAGTTTAATATTAATGTATTATTCACATAAATACATTATCTAAATAATGTTGAAATCGCATCAAAATAGGTTGCATCGTTTCGAAGAAAAACGCGGTTACAGCAAACAGAAGCAACTTTAATTTATAATATACTAGCTGCACCCCGTGGTTTCACCCGCATAAAGGCTTGTAGACAAGCGGTGCCTTTGTGTCGCGACGCGTCGCGCGACAATTCGCGCCAGTATGTAGGAGCCTTTAGTCTCGATCCCGTGGGAATATCGGGATAAAATGTATCCTATGCCCTAATCCAGGTTATGGTCTACCCATATGGCAAATTTCATCCAAATCTGTTAAGGCGCAGATATATGATTTTAGTGACTTTTAAATCTGTTATTATGCCTTCAATGAATGCAAGTAAGTTACGCAAAAAATGTATGTTAAACTAGACCGCATACACATCAATTCTATCTGTGAATATTTTAGTATTGTAGTAAAATACTTTATGAAACTAATTCAGGAAGTAATGTCTACCCAAATATAAAAATCGAAATTTCTTCCAAACTACTAAAGATATTTTCATGGTTTTTTTTTTGTATGAATAGACTATTTTGTTATCTATAATTCTATATGTGAATTTTTTCAAATATTCATACTTTTATTACTAAAAATAAATATTCCCTATAAAATCGAACGGAATGGCATGCGGCGCTCTGCGCGGGCGACGGGCGGCAGTGTACCGCTGACCACTGTCACGGGTAGACGCTGACACTTTGCGCGACCGCTCAACTTACGTATTTTTTCGACAATATGGGTAAAACAACTAAAGTTCTGAAAGAGAAATGACGTATACATGAAAGAAACATGATACTGAGGTAAGTTTCTCATATATTATTATAATATAATGAGGTTAGCTAAATGTTATTTTGATAATAATTTGTGCGCGAGTATATCCATTATTTATTTACGAGTAAGTACAAACATAACATCAGATCCGTATCAATTTTTTTTTTTTTTAAATAGGATTGGAAATAATACATATTCCCGAAACGAAAATGCGGAGAGCAAGTAAGTACCAAATAAGTTGTAGATTACCATTTATTATGGTTTTTTGAGGACAATCCCGTTACAGCAGGTTTGAAACTTACCTAGCTTAAAAAAAACAGGTGTAGTACATTAATACGATTATGTTGTAATATTTTAGTTGTTGCGACCCGACGGAAATAAATAATGATAAAAATAATGAAAGAACTGACAATGCTTCCCAACATGAAAATGCGGAGACAAAATGAGTATGAATTTGTAGATTGTAGGCATACCATTTATTACGGTTTTATGGGGACAATCCCGTTATAGTAGGTTAGAAACTTGTCTAGTTTAAATAAACAGGTGCAGCTCATTAGTAAAATTATGTTTTAATATTTTGGTTTTTGCGACCCGACCGAATAAATATTGACGAAAATAGCGAAAGAACTGACAATGGTTCGTTATTTATTATATAAAATGTAGATTTACAGGTTTTGTTTATATTTCCAGGACCATCAACTGGAATGGAATTAATGATTTTGGTTCAAGGCAAAATACAGACAAAGAAGAGACAAAGAAACAGGATGGTCAAAACACTCGACAAGAGAAACATTTCGAAAAATGACTACATTTCTACGAAATGTAAAAAAAGTAATTAGTACAAACATAAACACGTACATAAATTCACGCCTTCTTCCCAAGGGGCAGGCAAATACTATAAAAAAAAAACACTACAAAGCGAAAAATAACTTTAATGTTCGGAATTCGGTGGCAAAAAACCTAAAATACAAATCCAAAGGCACCGACTTCCAAAAAAGTTTTTTATTCAAACACCATGTCACCTTCCACATACCTTATTCACATTTCCTGCCACCTACCACCTTCGTCTTATTCACATTTATATTCATCCTATTCATCTTATATGCGTCATCCATCACAGTCACTATGTCTTGCAGCTGTTCTGCTGACGCTGCAAGTAGAACTTGATCATCTGCGTAAAGAAGGCATTTGACAACCCACTCATTAATTCTCTATCCACACTCACCCTCTTCTAAATCTATCAGACAACTATCCATATACAAGTTGAACAGCCACGGTGACGCTACACAACCCTGTCTAACACCCTTTAACATGCAGAACCAGTCTGTATATGCCCCATTTATCCTAACACAAGCATTGGAATCCTTGGATAAAGATATCAATGCCCGTACCAAGCGCCAGTCCACACTATACATGGATAGTGTTGACCACAGTTCTTTTCTCCACACTGTCATAGGCATTTTCTAAATCAACGAAAGCACAGTAGATTTTCTTGTGCTTTGCCAGATGTTTTTCGGCTATGCACCTTAAGGAGAAGATCTGTCCATACAGCCCATTCCCTCTCTAAATCCTGCCTGCACATCTCATATTTTCTCATCTGTCACTAAAGAAATGAATTGTTTTATTTTGGAATTAAAGGTGAACGGCAGATTTCGTACCGCTTACTTTTTTCGTTGTTTTGTTATAGAATTTGTACCACATATTAAGGCAACTAAGCCATTTATTTTCATGTAAGTGTACTATTTTTAGAAGTTCTGATAAATTAAAAATATAAAAAAAAGATTTTAATAACTACACGTAATTTAGTCGTAAACTTAACGCAGTTATGTTGGTATTTAAGCTATGCTCGCCATGAGGGTATTACCCGACCTGCCCCCTTCTTAGATGAATTAATATTAAGAATTAATTATAAATAAATAATGTACTTATTAAAACTATTTAGGGTATTGTTTTATTTACCTACACTCAAAACCCCATCAGGACTTCATCATTATCAAACTGTTGCAGTCAGCTGCTGTACATAGGTATCTCCTAATGCAATCCGCTGAGTAGGTGCGATCCTCATCTCAATTTACCTACTTGATAGTAAGTAAAACACTACAAAAATAGCGACGACCAATCTAGAACATAAACTTTGTTACGGAAACAATGTCTGTGCCTTTAAGTAACAATCTAAATTGGTACACTAGTACATAACCTTAAAAAATAAAACTGGTTATAACTTTTACGTCCCAAGTTCTAAAAATCCAAGAATTTAAAAAGGGCTTGTCTATAATATTAACTACCAATTAAAACAAAAAATATCCCAAAACATGAAATTTTATTAACGGTACGAAATTCCCATACATGCCAGCCGTTCGCCTTTGTTTATTTAGATTTTTGGCTTTTATGGGAAATGAAAAGCCAAAAATCTGTATATTGTTTCCATAGCTAAGGAGCTCGTTAGTCGCATCACAGCCGCACGGGCCAATCAATTAGGTTAAGCTGTTCTTGCTTCAGTTGTTCCGTGGATGGGTGACCATCTTTACGTACCGAGACTCCTCCGTGCCTCGTAAAGTTGCGAAAAAAAAATCTGCTGTTCCCTACACTTATGTTCGCTTAACTCGTCAAAATGTAGGGAACAGCTGTTTTTTTTTCGCGATTTCATGTTTAGTTCCATAGTAAAAGTTGTTTATAATGATGAGTACAATGACCCCTTAAGAGGTTGATGGTGTTTAAAATTACACCCTGTAAAAACCAACTTATTCAATGCAAACTATTAAAATAATATAATATACTTATTACAATCCTATTTTATTATCTGAATATTACCTTATTCATTACTTTGTTCTTAATTATATTACAATACATAAAAAAAAAAAATTAGATGATGATAAAAAATTAGCCAGGACAGTCCTCACCAACTGAAACGTATGGTTACCCTATGTTACGTGCGTATGGTTGCGGGGTCGCGGGGGGTGACGCAAGCTCCTCCCACCCGCTCAAGGTCGCTGGTATTTACCGTCCTCTTAAGCCGTTGTGGCGTGAAAGCGTAATGAACAAACAAATAAACTTACTTTCGCATTTATAATATAAGTTATGATAGATATAATAATAATATATTATATTACATAAAAAGATATATATTTTAGATTTAATTAAAATAATTAATGATTTTGTTTTTTTAAGATAAGATTTATATTAAAAGATCAATGATGTTAAAAAAACCTTCTTTATTGCTTATAATAAACACCTGAATTACGGACACGAAAAATATTTTACTATAGGTATTTCCAGGTCATGGTGACTTCCGTCAACATTTAACTGCACCGAACCTGTGAACCAAAAGTTATAAACAAAAACAAGCCTTTCGAACTAAAATAAAATAGCCACCGGCTATTTGTGTACTGTTTTCTGTCACGGCATAGACATGAATATTTTTTTGCTGCCGAGTTTGCGAACAGATAAAAATAAAATCAATTTTAGCTCGTGTGCAGAACTTCATTGGATTGACATAAATAAAAATATTATGGCTGTTTTTATTTGTTCAATGAGTCGGGAACAATGCAATATACCTAGTATAAACAAAACACAAAATACGTAACATGACGCTTATAAACCCCGAAGAGTAAGTCAGAGGTTACACCCACATTTCGCGAGTTATGTTTAAGTCCCATGTAATTGGGGGCGAGCCCATTGTAATCAAGCGGGCACTAATCCAGACTCCGGGCTGCTACTGAGAAATGCCTGATGGAAAAATCCCAATAACACTTTGCCCGACCTGGGAATTTAACCCAGTACCTCATGCTCAGCAGTAGCGGTTGTGATCATTAGACCAACGAGGCAGCCCTAGTATAAAAAAAAAAACCCGGCTAGGTGCGTGTTGGACCACGCACAATGAAGGGTTCCGTAGTTGAGATGAATTTATCCCAAGAACAAACTTTAACATTGTATATACATAGCTGAAAAGCATGTTCCCCGTAAAAAAAAAACTATTTATTTTAAAATTATAAAACAAAATATTTGAAACCTTAACAACAAGACGTTTCATTTGATATGTCACACAGTACTGTACCCATAACTATTTTTTTTTAATTTTCTAATTTGCCCCCCAAAAGTGACACTCATATTGAAAATTCGTTTATTTACGATACACGACCGTGGTTTACAGACATTCATACATATATGTACCTACCAAATTTCAACCTAATTGGTCCAGTAGATTCGGATCAAATCGGCTCGAGACAAACACGTGTGATCCTATAAGGGTTCCGTTGTTTCCTTTTGCGGTACGGAACCCTAAAAAGAGAATATTTACCGTTCAATAATTTCAGCAAAACCTTTTACCAACGAAAGTTTAACTAAAGATAAATTATTTCGTAAAATCTAAGGTCTACATTTATTGTTACATATTAATAATTTCAGCAGACACTTGTTATAGCTCGTTCACGTTATTTCGTTCGCATCAATATGATTTCAGTTAGTAATTTATTTAGTTACAATATTGCCTGGAGCCATTACTTAATAAACTTGAAACAACTTTGAAGAAAGGATTGGATATTGGAGCGGAGCTTTTGTAACAGATTTTGTGTTTATCTGTTCGTAGTAAGATGTCGAAGAACGACTTTAGGCTTTGCCGTATTAAAAAGGGAAAAATGGTGGTCAAATAAAATAATGGCTGTGTTTTGTTCCGTTTAATTCTAGGCAGGCCAAGCAAGTTTTTTCACTGGAATGTCGCTTGAAACATGGGTGTGTTTACAAAAAAAAATCATGGGGACTGCCGACAAGTGAAACTTAAAACTTTGAAATAGCATTTATACAAGGTGTCGTTTTGCATCCTCGTCAAATTCATGGAGGTAACTATGCTAATGATTCTATTCGATACGAATCAATAATAAAATAAGTAGGTATTTTTTTTTTCTTATTTTCGGTAATCGGCAAGTGTGGGACACACATGCTAAAACGCGGCCCATGTGATACCACACTGTAACTGCCATTTTACACACACACTACCGCATACGGAACGAAGTGATTCTGTTCTGTGAAAGAAAGAAATAAAGAAAAATATTTTATTTGGGACACGCACAAGAAATACAAAAGAAAAAAAAAAGAAGCATTTAAAACTAAACTTCGAATAAACAAAAAACAACAAAGAAAATCAATAAGAACGACTTGCGTGGTGCCAAAAAGGCTCCTATCTCAGCATAATGCTGCGATATTTATAAAATAAATACCGCAGCGCTGGTATTCTGATAGGGCCCGCAAGTGCCCAGTGTTTTATGTTTTGTTTAGTGCTGTGTAAAAAGGTAGAATACACCACTTCTAAAATACTGTCAAACTTAAATAACTAAAATAACAAGTATGTATTAATTATTGTGCAGGTATCGTATTTTTTTTTTGATTATACATACATATATGTTATTCGTAGCAGTCTCCTGAAATTTGACGGGGATGCAAAACGACACCTTGTATATGTGCGTATACATGTGCACAGGTCGCTGCGCGTCGCCCGAATGGAACTACACGTTAGCATGTCGGTGACGCTAACCCATAAGTTTTGCCTTTACCAAAAAGCGCGTAAAGAAGATTTATATTCAAAAATAAATCTGGCAATTACTAACACCTAGAGCTGAAACCGCTATTTGTAGTCTTTTAAATTATTTTTTTCCGTGAGGGACTTGAACATGCGCGGCCTGAAGCGCAAAAATCTAATCACTTAGCAACTGTACCAATCGAATCGCAAATATTCCGGCAACACCCATCCATCGCTTCGTTCTCACACAAAAAGTTTATTGAATAACTCCATCAAAGCTCATGAAAGTTAAAATTCGGCCAAAAACCTCCATTGTTAAAAAATACTTCCTTCACTGAACAAAAATATGAAATACGGCAGCACCAAGTCGAAAACTCACTTCCAACAATTTCCAACGCTCACATAATACGAGATATTCTGAAAAATGAGGCGAACAAAGTTGCGGGCTCTTTGTACTTCCGCGGGATATCATGACGAAGCGCCTAATATAGCTGAAAAAGTAAAACTTGCCACAGTAAGGCGTTGAATTAGCACTGGCTTGCGAAAGTTAACTCATTTCCTTGAAAAACTCCTTTTGTTGCGTGCACTCTGTCGGCACGTAGCGCGTTATCCGGAAACTTTCAGAATATTACCAACATTTCCTCACTGTAATTAGGTTTGCAAATATTTTTGTTTGCCTCTACCTTAATATATCTTTCATGCCTGTCTTGTTGACCCACGTTACGTGTGTCGTTTCTTCTTATTTATCGGTAAACATAAAGAATTACTTAAGTGAAATTAAGATTGGGGTAAGAAAGAGCAAGAAAAACGTAGAAAATGAGAGTCTATTTTGTTTGAGCGCAGTCTGTTTTTGTGAAGGGAATGTATTCTTTGAGTGAACAAAACATTTCAGTTGCGTTGTACGTGATGCAATATCACACGAGAAAACTGGTTGAAGTCTGCGGTGACAACGGACTCCTAACGACTCCCGGGGGAAACTCTCCATAAACATATTTATGTTACAACAGATACAACTTTTGTGCGCCAATTAATATTAAACCCGCTTTTCAGATTAAAAGAATGTTGGTGTGCACTATCATCAAACTTTTTGTAATATGCACTCTAAAAACTTTGGCACTTGAAGCTAAGTTAATTTTGAAGATGTTTTCCCTCTAGTGATATTCGAGTGGCTTTACTTTGTTTTCATCATCAACTCATCAAATATTTATATAAGCTACGCATTAAAGTTGTAGATCACTTACATTTCAATACATAAGCTCCGATACAAATTGTAACCATCATTTTCATTAATCGACCGTAATACGACCATTATTTGTACCAGTCATGTCTTCAAATCGGCCATCTAACAATGTCCAGATTACAAATACTGTGTAATGACGCGACAAATCTACGTCTGCGACAATGCCAATAACACGACAAAAGAAGAAAAAAATAAACGACACTTGGAGCGACCAATCTTTTTGGAGCAAACTTTTTTGGTATTAAATCGTTTCTCTTTGCATTTCGGTGCAAAATTGGAGCACGGCGTAATAATTGATTGGATTATACCTTTCATCGGGCCAGTCGTACGTGAGCCCTGTACATACATGATTGGTGTATGCGAGAGAATTTATTTACTAACTGTGACAATAAAACGCGTTATCTACGTCATACAAATTCATTGGTTTCGAACAGTGGATGCTGTGACATGAATAAAATATTATTTAGCTTAAAGTTTATGGCATAAAAACTGTGCTGTTATAGCAAAAATATCATGTTTCGTTTCTATAGGTTATTGCCATTCTTTAAGGAATTCGCATTTATATCTTAGTAGGCGTTTTTCGGGTTTCAGTTGTGGGAGCATTGTGATTTTGCATTCAGAGCGTGACAAACAATAAATAATATTTTCGGATAAAATTATTCCAATATAATGCCATGAATATGTTTTTCCTTATCGTTCTCTGAGCGAGAAGAACTACTTATATTATAACTTATGTAAGTAAAAGCACAGCGACATGAAGTTAATATAGTTCTTTAAGGCCATAATTCTGGCTTATCTTGCTAAGTTAGTTGCGTTTTTCAGTTAGAGAAAACTTCAGTAGAAACAAAAAGGTCTACATTTAACTAAATAATAAAGATATATCTTCACACAAAGAATTCCAATACATAAGCAAAGTAAACAATTTATATCCCAGACTAAGATGCTCAGTGAAAAATGTATTACGTATATCACTGTCGACCGGAGTCAATTCGTGCTAAGTTCTCGAACTCGTCCTATTTGGAGAAGGGTTTTAACCTAAGTGTAGTGGCTAATGTTGGCAAGGTATTGCTTGTAAACAGGGTGTGATGCGGGTAGACGTTTGTAGACGGTACATAGGTACTATGTACCTACAGATTTACATGTAAATGGAAGTTGTATGGAGGATAGTGAGTAAAGTGTGAAGTTGTGATTGAAGGACGGGCGAAATTCAGATTTATTTCAGACTGTGGTGAGCAAATAATGTGGGGTTGGCTTCACGGACAGTTAATATGTTAATATCATCAATACATATGAAAAGGAAAGTCCTGTATCACTCACTAACTCACAGACTGACGCGTCAACACCTAGCCCAAACACTGGTTCCCTTTTATGATGTAGACAAGGAATTCCCACAGTACAAGGAATTCACGAGCAGACGAAGTCGCTCCTGCTGGGGTCGCGGGAAGGTACTTATGGGTCACCGAGGCCCCCGCAACACAGGCAACAAGAAGGAATACGGGTGGGTTTTAGTCAGTAAGAGTCTGACACACCCTCCCGCTCCGCCCAGAGCGGGAGAAGTTATTTGATGTTTTCCACCCAAAAAAAAAAAAAAAAGACGAAGTCGCTGGTAAACTGATAGTAAGTCATAATATCATTGGTTAATATCCCGTACTCCAGTGGGCATGTGTTAGTGTTGAATACACTTTTATAAATACTGCAGCATGAAATTAAATGGGCTTTACTGAGAAAAACAACGGTTGCTGTCAGACGGCATCGAACACCTTTCGAAAGTCAACATACCTACTAACTAAAATTCCCTTTATTTCGGCAAAACCCCTCAGAAATCAGAAGCCTTTTTTAAAATCAGTGGCAGTTTTCACGTGTTACACGGAAAACATCGTACAGAAATGTCGATCTTTTCCTGAAAGAAGTACATGAAACGAAACTAGTCGTTCGCAAGCTAATAAAAATGTTCTATGACGAATATCACTGCCTCCATTTAGGTAGGTATACAGTATTTTTCTAAGCATTTTAAAAGTTTTATAGCACTGTGTGACCTAAACCCGCACTTTAGCCACGCTTCCCTGTGACTTAAGTAGTCCATTTTTACACCGTGCGAAAATGAATCTATTATTTTTTTCCCGCGTCTTTTAACCGAAATTTTTAGCAATATGGCCAATGGGGATTCCATTGGCCATATTAGTAAAAACTTCGGTTCCTTATGAGTTTTAGCAAATATATCAAAAACTAGACGTCCTAGGTCAAAAATAATGAAATTTTCATCCCCTCTTGTGTTAAGCACCCCCCGGGATTCTTGAGTACAGATTAATGGATGACCTCTAAATTAGCCTTGACCGTGACCTTTTTCAAAATATTTTCGAGTGTTTGACCTGATACCCCCGGGATTCTAGAGTACAGATTAATGGATGACCCCTAACTAACCTTGACCTTTTACAAAATATTTTCAAGTGACCTTATACGCCCGGGATTCTTGAGTGCAGATTAATGGATGACGGCTTATTACCCTGACCTTTTCAAAATATTTTCGAGTGTTTGACCTGATACCCGATACCTGATATTTTTGACTACAGATTAATGGATGACCTCTAATTAACCTTGACCGTAACCTTTTCAAAATATCTTCGAGTGTTCGTATATAATATAGTAAGGTAGTCTATTAATTAGGGTTCCGCAGTCAACAAGGAATCCCTATAGTTTCACCATGTCCGTCTGTCTGTCTGTCCGCGCCTTAGCTCAGAGGCTCTCATTACTAGAAAGCTGTAATTTGGCATGGGTATACATATTAATCACGCCGACAAAGTGGTAAAATATAATCTTAAAATAACTTTTTTTTAGAGTACCGCTTCTGCACTTAAATTGGGGATGATTTATTCTTTCTCGTCTATACCGTTGTGTGGGGTATAGTTGAATAGGCCGAAAAAATATTGCGTTTGCGTAATATTACGGTTTAAAGTGCAATTTTTTTTTAGAGTCAATATATTTATTTGTAAATATATCGATGTATGGAAGAACATGTTTTTCAACTACAATGTTAAGTTTGTTTTTGGGATAAATTCATTCCAACCACGGTACCCTTCATTGTGCGTGGACTCGCACTTGGTCGGTTTTTTTAATTAATTATTTGATTCGCTTATTTTGTTGTTTCTTTTGGTTTATGAATGATATTTTTAAAATTGTTCTTATTTTGAACAGTATCTGCGATTTGGTAGGGATACTGTCTTGTTGCATTTGTTACTCGCGATGGTGTTGGATTAAAGAAGGGGCTTGTGGCTAATTAATAACAGCCGCACGGCTCCGTGAATGGGTGACCTTTATATACCAAGACCCTGCCGTGCATCGGAAAGCACGTTAAGCCCTGTCTCGTGTTACTGTCTCGGCTGTCATTCGTAGACCTTTTACAGTCGTTACGGGTCGTCGGAAGCCCGAAAGTTTGACAACCAATCTCTTACCAAGAGGTATCGTATTACCCAGTAATTGGGTTGTGGAGGTCAGATAGGCAGTCGCTTCATGAAGTACTAGCATTCAGCTGCATCCGTTTAGACTGGAGGCCGACCCCAACATAGTTGGGAAAAGGCCAGGCAGATGATGATGGTGTTGAATTAATAAATAAATATAATATAAACGGTGGTGTTTTTATGAGCCGTTGAAGCTCTTCTCTTGAGTTGGTTTAGAATTTTAGTAACATATTGCATATAGGCGTCGTACAAGTATACTTAGTCTTTTCGGGTTAGCATCCCAATGTCATATGCCCGATACCAAATCTCTCAGGCTCCCAATATTGCATGCGATGCATGGCGAAACTAGAGCAATCCCTGAGGAGGTGGTCGAGACTTTGTACGGTGTTGTCGTGCCAGGGACAATTGTCATCGGCAGTAATTTTGCAACGAAGGAGGTACTGTTTGTGAAGGCTGTGGCATGTCAAAATTTGGGTAGTGTAAAGGTTTTGTTCTACTTTTTTCCGAAATTTGTGTATTTGTATTAGTGTTGGAAATATGGTTTTGGTATGTTATCCGTGCTCACTTGATATGTACATATCTGGCTTGCCACTTAGCCAAGTTGGATTGTCTGAGTTGGTATTTGACATATGAGATTTGGTATGCGCTGTAGTCCGCTCTATGAAGCCGAGTGGCCGTTCTCCTGGCAGCATCCGCAGCTTGAGCGGTTGAGCGCGGCCCAAAGGGTCATGGCCATCCGGATGGTCCGGGGATACCGCACGGTCTCCTGTGAGGCAGCGAGCCTCCTTGCCGGATTGCCGCCATGGGATCTGGAGGCAAAAGTCCTCGCGCACGTATGGGAGTGGCGCGAGGAGGCGAAACGCCGGGGCGTAAGCCCGCTGCCGCGAGAAGTCGCGGCACAGCGGACGGAGCTCCGGCGGGATCTCATGGCGTCATGGAGAGTACGGTTGTCGCAACCCAGTGCTGGGCACGCCACAATTGCGGCGATAAATCTCCTCATTGAGGAGTGGCTAGAGAGGCGCCACAGCGTCCTCACCTTCCGCTTGACACAGGTCCTCACCGGACACGGCAGCTTCGGGAGGTTCCTGTGTCGGATAAGGCGGGGGGAAACGCCCGGGTGTCACCACTGTGTGGATCGCCCGGAGGACACGGTGGAGGACTGCCCGGCTTGGGCAGAGCACCGCCGTGTCCTCGTGGAGGCGATCGGCGGCAGAGATCTCTCGCGTTCAGCCCTGGTTCAGGCCATGGTACGGAGCGAGAGGGCATGGGCAGCCGTCACCTCCTTCTGCGAAGCAGTAATGCTCGCGAAGGAGGAGGCGGGACAGTTGAGGGAAAGGCATGTTTCGCGCCCTCTCGCCCCTAGCCGCCGCAGGAGACGCCCTGGGCGTCGGGAATCCCAGGCGGATTTCCGGCCACCGTAGGCGCGGGCTTACGGACGGTGAGCAATGGGTAGCTCACCGTCCGGTAAGGACCTGGCCCGTGTCGACGGCGCGTTGTATTCCACGCGCGCCTCAAAGAGATGTCGTCAGCACAAAAGTAGGGGTCCACTAGGGCCGATGCCTGCCGGGGTCGCGGGAAGGTACTAATGGGTCACCGAGGCCCCTGGCAACACAGGCAACAAGAAGGAATACGGGTGGGTTTTAGTCAGTAAGAGTCTGACACACCCTCCCGCTCCGCCCAGAGCGGGAGAAGTTATTTGATGATTTCCCATCCAAAAAAATAAAAAAAATAAAAAGCATCCGCAGCTTTGTTGCCTGCAACTTCACTGTGCTCTTTGCTCAACCCACGTGATTACAATGTGTATCATTTGTGTGTTAAACTGCTTTATAAAGAGAGAAAGGAGAAATGGGGAAGTAACGTACGAAAACAGTTTTAAAAATTACTTTATGTCACGCAGGACAAATGCTAGTTTGCTCAGAGTAGAGACTGCGACTTTTTAAAATAAAATACGAAATACGCTGTTATAAGCATAAGGGTTTTTATGTTATTATCTGAATGTACTTCAGTTGTAGGTAGTAACTGAGTAATTTACCTTAAAAAGTCTTTATATTCGTGTGTAAATTATTTCTATTGAAGCAAACTTTCCATTTTTTTCTAACTTTGTAAAACTTTTAAACGCCATTATAATATATTATAAATTCGCGGAAATCGCGAAACGTCTAGTTGATGAAAAATGGTTAGACGAAAATAACTTAAGAATAAATTTAAGCAAAACAAAGATAATGCATTTTAACCAACGCATACCAGTTATGAGCGATCTGCATGTGCAATATAATAATGATACAGTTAACGATGTAGTAAGTAATACATTTCTAGGGCTAGTAATAGACAAAAAACTTAGTTGGAAACAACACATAGAGTCACTTTGTAAACTAAGCACATCCGCTTACGCGTACTTTGTCGTCTTTTATAAATCTAGACGCACTCCTGACTGCATACCATGGTTTAGTCGAATGCCACCTACGATACGGCGTTATCTTTTGGGGCAACTCCACCGAAAGAGAATCTGCATTCAAAGCACAGAAAAGATGCATACGGTCCATTTTTAAACTGCAAACAACTGATAGCTGCGTGCCATATTTTAAACAGCATAAAATTTTAACTTTACCATGCATATATATTTTAGAAATGGCAGTGTTTGTAAAGTTGAACCCTGATCGTTTTGACCGCATAGCTGACGTATTTCCACGAAATAGGCGTGATAATAGTAGGCTATGCCTTTCTAGTGCAAGAACGACTTTAATGCGCAAAAGTGTTTGCTACATGGCGCCAGTCATTTATAATAAATTACCGAGGAGTTGGAAAGAATTAAACTTGACGTTATTTAAAAGAAAACTTCGAAATTTTTTAGTAGACAAAGCCTATTAATAGTGTGACGGCATTTTTAACGGATACAGCAATTTCTTGATTACTTTTTATAATGATTAGAATTTGAAAAATGTGACATTTATTTTTAATTTTATATATTTTTTTATTTTATTCCAATATAAAATAAGTTGACTGCAAAATAATTGTGTATAATACAAATAACTATTCAAGCACTTCATAATTAAATTGTAATTATAGTTAATCAATCTTTATATTGACATTGTATATCTTTATTATTATGTACTTAGCATCTTTGTATATTGCGTATTTTTGTACTTAGGCATGCCTTCTGGTTAAATATGGCTGTTGCTAATTATATTTTATTATGTCACCGTTTTTTGTACCCATATTTGCGAAATAAATATCTTATCTTATCTTAACTTTAATTTAATTTAGTTCATGTTAATAATCATCTTGTAATTTGATTATGTTAATAAATATATTACTACTGTTATGTGTAGGTACTGAAATAGTTTATGTGACTATTCCAGTACCTATGACAAACTGTAATACTTGCATATATGAACAGTCTCGAGCACTAACAGTGTACCTATAGGTACACAGCAACTTTTAAAAGTGATTTTCTTCTACTGTATTGATTTTAATGTTATATTGTTACGAACATAGCATTTTGGAACCTATAATATTATGAATAAGGTCTTATCTCAAAATTGCATTCGTTATTCCACGAGAACTAAACTTAGTTCTCGTGGAATAACGAATGCAATGTTGCTAAGTCATCAATCATTTGCCTAACCTTTTAAGAACTATATTGCGGTCGGCTTACAATCTAACTGGATGCAGCGGAATACCAGTTTTTTAAATGGAGCGACTGCCTATCTGACCTCCATAACCGAGTTATTGGGTAACGATACCCCTTGGTATGACTGGTAGTCTGACTCTTGGGCTTCTGACTATCCGTAACGTCTGTAAAAGATCTACGAATGACAGCCGAGAGCAACGGCCTAACGTTCTTTCCGAGGCACGGAGAGGTCTCGATATGTAATGGATGATCACCCATCCGCGAAACGACCGCGGCCACCGTAGCTTAACCTTCGATCGACCCGTGCAGCTGTTATTATTTACCCACGACCCCCTCATTAGAGCTTGTAACTGTACATCGTAAATACAAAAGTACATTCACATATCATGACCGCATGTTAGTTTCCAAGGTATTAAGTTATTACGAACTCCTGACGGGCTGTTGAGGCATTACTTCTATTTATTAATGTCCCTCGGGTATTATTAAATTTTGGAAACTGTAATTCCTCTTGGGCTTGATACAATGGATCATGGAGCATGTTGGTAATCTGACTTGTTTAACTAAATATAATACCAGCAATATGTTAATATTACTGTTAACATTGGGGAAAAAGCTTTAGAATTTTTTTTTAATAAGGAAAATAATGTTCTAACTATTTAATCGTTTTTAGTTTAGAAATGATAATAATAAAATATAGTTTATGGTTCAAAAATTGCTCCTTATATTCTCATACTAATATTATAAATCCGAAAGTACTAATATTATAAAAACTCTGGCTGTCTGTTATGTTTTCACGCTTTAACGGCTGAACGGATTCCGATGAAATTTGGCACACAGAAAAAGTAGCCTAAATATCCTAATCTACTTATACATATATACTTTGGACATCAGACACATAAGGACATTTAGGCTACTTTGTGTCCCGCTAATTCGTTCCCTAATATAATGAACACAAAAATAATAAACAATTAATGCGTTCAGGGTAAAGCAAGGGCGGATCGACTACGGCGTAGCAGGCGTCTACGTAAGCGTAGCCGTAGCACAAGCGTCGTAGCTCGTAGTAAATAAATAGAGGTGTGATTTCGCAAATAAAAATTGTTTCAAGTATACTAAAGTGGTTTTTATCAGATAATGCGATGTTAAATAATTCATTAAAAGTGTGACAGTCCGGTTTTTTCATCTCCGATTTCAATTGGTTTTGCAAACTTTATAAAAATAAAAATTATGTACTTACATCGTAACCATATATATATATATATATATATCACCCTAAGTTACATATTCCTTAAACTGGAACATCATACTGGACAGGAGCTCAACAATCTCAACTTCACAAGTAATATTTTATAAAAATATAGTCTTGTATGCAGTAAATAATATATAAGTAATATGTAATGTATATAATTCACCAGATCCTAATTTATTTGGGGTCGATTCTCCACTTGAGTTTATACAACATTGGCTCACAACACAAACTTATTCATCCAGAGTTATATATGCCTTAAAGTGGAACATCATACTGGACAGAACCTCAACAATTTCAAGTAATATTTTCTAAAGATGAAATCTTGTGTGTTGTATATAATATAAAATATGTATGAATATGTCTGCGGCCACACTTTATTTACAGTAAGCGAATATGTGGGATTCCTCGCTCGGATTTAGAGGTGGGATTCTGGAACTATGTTGTGTAAAAGTATGTAGATATGTATCTACCTACGTCAGTTATATTTTTAACAATATTGGAACATGAATTCGGTTTGTGTGAATTTAGGTAAAAAATTTAAAATAGGTTAAAAAACCTACTTTACGTTTAAATGATAAATTATTTTATTTCTGTAAGTAGATTTGTACAAACACTTTTACACGTCAATCATATTTTTTTTAAACTAGATGAGGTCGGCGTTTTCTATCTGACTACTCTGAGAAGAAAGGCCGAAACAAACTCAGAGGTCACAGTCTCTTTTAAATTCCAGACATAATCTTGGTCAGATCATGTGAAGACCATGTCGATTGGTGTCTGAAATGGTCTTTTGATGAAAAAAACCACACAGATTGAGTGGACCTGTCCAGTCAGTGCACGGATTTGTCAGTAGTTGTGCAGCTCAACTCAGAAATAAAGGAGCTCAACGATTCAACGAACAATACCAAAGAAAGGACGGCATTGCATTGCATTGGATAGGACGCAAAACAATCTAGTTTATTTAGCGTTACTTTGCTTGACTCTAAAACAAGTTAGTGTTTGCAGCGCGACTTGACAGCATGACCTTCGGGCGGTTCACTGAGCTGCTCGTCAGTGCAGTTGTTGTCCGTCCTTAATTTTATTATTTATTCTAACCTATTCCTCGAGAAATGCAATATTTCGTACTCACGAATATTTTAAGAAATTGTAAAAAAATCACTAAGACATTTCAAAGCATGCTCTATATTGTTTTGTTTTGTTATTAGTAATTAACTGTTTATTTATTTTACTTTGATGGTCCTAGTTCATCATTTGTGACTGTTACGGCTGTAGATATATGTAAGCGGGCACGCCCTTTATACTTGGAAGCTTTTATTTAGGTTTTAAGATCTGTTTACGTTTTTATCTCTGCTTGAGTATTCAATAATACTTTTCGGCCTTTTTTTTGGTATAGTGGTGTGCTAGCTGACATATGGCTAATAATTTAATGTTTTGTGTTTCACGTGGTGTAAATTGTTTTCTCTAACTGAACAGACAGCTGTGCTGCTGGGGAGTTTGTTGGCCACTTCTTCTTTCCAGCTAAAGCACTAGGAAGTGGCGAAGGGTGGGCGTTTTGGGGGACTGTCTTATGTAATTTTGACGTTCGAAAAGTGCTGATCCTCAGCCTATTTTTAATAAATGACTTTTGATTTTGATTTTATTAAAAAAAAATAGTGGTATACTTGTAACTTGATCTCATTGTTTGTTATTTTATTACTCAGTCAGTATACCCGTCCACACATCAGTAACTGGTCTCATTGTTATGTTAACTAAGGTTAAAACGTATACATAGACACAACAGACTAAGGTCTGTTGTGTCTATGTATACGTTTTTACCCGACTGTCCCAGAAGGAGGGTAATGTTTTTTGAGAGTATGTATGTATGTGTGTCTAATTCTTTGGCACGCTCTGTAGCCTAAACGGCTTCCTGACGCAGGTCCTCACCGGACATGGCAGCTTCGGGAGTTTCCTGTGTCGGATAAGGCGGGAGGAAACGCCCGGGTGTCACCACTGTGTGGATCGCCCGGAGGACACGGTGGAGCATACGGTGGAGGTCTGCCCCGCTTGGGCAGAGCACCGCCGTGTCTTTGTGGAGGCGATCGGCGGCAGAGATCTCTCGCGTCCGGCCCTGGTTAAGGCCATGGTACGGAGCGAAAGGGCATGGGCAGCCGTCACCTCCTTCTGCGAAGCAGTAATGCTCGCGAAGGAGGAGGCGGGACGGTTGAGGGAAACGCGCTCCTAGCCGCCGCAGAAGACGCCCTGGGCGTCAGGAATCCCGGGCGGATTTCCGGCTACCGTAGGCGCGGGCTTGCGGACGGTGAGCAATGGGTAGCTCACCGTCCGGTAAGGGCCAGGCGTGGGTCGACGGCGCGTTGTTTCCCACGCGCGCCTCATTGAGATGTCGTCAGCACAAATGTAGGGTGTCCACTAGGGCCGATGCCAGTCGGGGTCGCGGGAAGGTACTAAAGGGTCACCGAGACCCCTGGCAACAGGAAGGAATACGGGTGGGTTTTAATCAGTAAGAGTCTGACAAACCCTCCCGCTCCGCCCAGAGCGGGAGAAGTTATTTGATGATTTCCCATCCAAAAAAAAAAGCCTAAACGGCTTGATGGATTTTAACATAAGAGCTGTCGCTAGATTCGTATTCAATGTGGGAGTGACATAGGCTATATAATATTAAATCTGCAAATACAAAAAAGGGGGGAAGGTTTTTTTAATCAATAAATTATAACAATATTGATATCAAATCAAAGCTAGTAATGAGTCAATTAGCGATGAGTCCCTCACTCGTGAGGTCCCTCGTTTGAGGTACTCATGATCGCAAATTGAGAGAGTTACTCGAATTTCACTAACCACCTCACCACACCTCACTCGTTCACGCGTCCTCAAAAATTGACATTGACAATATGAAATCGTGGCGAGGAGTGAGGCGAACGAGTTCGTGACTCGCGAGTACTCGCGAGTCGCGACTGAGTATTGAGTGATTGCGACTGAGTATTCAGTTCATTCGCTCAGTGAGCGAATGAACCGACTTAAAAATTGTATAGAATTAGAGAATGAGTGAGGTGAGGTTCGAAATTTGACAACATTATGATTTTGATATGTACCTAATGAAATGATGTAAGTAATTGTTTATTGTGTCATGTCATCATGTGTGTGTGGTGAGTGTGATACATCAGTATTTGGTAGGATATTATTTAGATTAAGATACGACAAACCCAAATCTGTAAAATACTCCCAAGTTTTCGATTTTTTTACCGTTGGAGCCATAATCACGTTAAATATGTAGGTATGGTAAAACCACCACTAGCAGCAATAAGTATTTCCACCACACCAAACCACCACTAAAACCAAAACAAGCAAATAAGTACAAACACAAACAAAACAAAGGTTTACGTAATTGTTACAAAAAAAGTCAACAATTTATTTTACGTACACCACCAAGGTCAACATTAGGTTAACTATTAAATAGTACATAAACTAAAATGTATGAGCGAAATAAAATGATGTGTGAGAGATGAGAGAGAGGTGAATAATCGGACGGAGACTCGTGAGTACTCGTGAGTCGTCGTCGCGCCCGCCCGCCTCGCTCCCTCGTACGTTCGGCTGAATTCGGCTCGGGCTCACGAGTCGTGAAGTGAATATGCCGTTGACGATTCCTCACCTCAAAAGAGGGGTGCCTCGTCAGGACCTCACGAGGTAAAGTGAGGTCCTACCTCAACCTCAGATAAAATTGATGAGTTACCCATCACTAGAGTCAATTCCATATATATATTAATACAACAAAAAACACATAACTGAAAAGAGATAAACAAGCTTTATAATATATAGAATTTTGGTATCGCAGGCGGGGAGAAACCAATAACCTGAAATATGGTGTAACTTTTGTTTGCCTGCGATACCAAAATTCTATAGAATTTTCTATAGAATATAATTATTTAAAAATAATATTATAGCATTAATTATTAGCATTATAGCATAAATTAACCGATGATAAAAAGAGAGAGCTTTTCAGTTATGTGTTTTTGCAGTCGGGTTTTTGTTTTTTAAATAATTTGTTTTATGAAAATTATGATCGGTTAATTTATGCTATAATGCTAATAATTAATGCTATAATATTATTTTTAAATAATTATATTCTAGTCTCTGTGAATATGGACCGTGCCTACATTATAATGTGTAACAGTGTCTGAAATAAAAAATGAATGATTTAGTTTTAACGTTTTTCTTTTTTTATGTAAAGTAAACATTAAACTTAATAACTGTAAGTAAGACGTAGTTATTAAGTTTAATATGTACTAATGATTACTATTAGACATTATTATATAAAAAATGCACAATACAAATAATAGTCGTGTGATGTATGTAATGTGAAGACAGGTACAAGGTTCATTTTTCTTGTTTTAGAAGTAAGGAATCTGTACCAGGTATCTATGGCAATATGAAAATATAAAGTACTTACCGGTTGGTTGGTCGCCAAGATCAACCCAATAGAGATTTCAATAGGCATTAAGAATATAACTACCCGCATACATTATATGTAGACAAAACCAAAGCAATATGTATATGTGCCTTTACAACTTCTAACTCCTAATGATTACAAATTGAACTCACAGATAAATGAGCAGAATCCATGTAATATATTTCAGAGGAGTTATTAATCTAGCAACTTAAGCTCTGTCGGTAAGTTGGCCTAAGTTATAAAAGATGGCATTTTGTTAAGCCGGATTTATGTGTAAAATACTACGCTTTGCAGAATCAGTTGCTCGCTTTATGAACTCATTTATAAAGATCAATCGAGAATATTAATTAAAGACCGAGAGAATATCAGTCACCTACTTAATATGTTTTTGAGTCTATTAAATGCGAGTGTTGGATGTATGGTTCGAATCCAAAATCTATTCTAAAAACAAAAATCCTTAGACTCCGGGTTTCTACTCAGAATTTCCCAATGGAAAACCTAATAACGACCCGAACATAAAACCCAGGACCCCGCGCTCAGCAGTCGTTCTAGTAATAGTACTAGACCGAGGAAGCAGTCTCCTTATCAGTATGCCTAGATAATTTTGCACGCTACAATTTCGGCGATAAGTCCCCTCTTTTAGGAGTGGCTAGAGAGGCACCACGGCATCCTCACCTTCCGCCTGACGCAGGTCCTCACCGTATAGCAACTTCGGGAAGTTCCTGTGTCGGATAAGGCAGGAGGAAACGCCCTGGTGTCACCACTGCGTGGATCGCCCGGAGGACACGGTGGAATATACGGTGGAGGTTTGCCCGGCTTGGGCAGAGCACCGCCGTGTCCTCGTGGAGGAGATCGGCGGCGGAGATCTCTCGCGTCCGGCCCTGGTCTCCAGGCCATGGTACGGAGCGAGAGGGCATGGGCAGCCGTCACCTCCTTCTGCCAAGCAGTAATGCTCGCGAAGGAGGAGGCGTGACGGTTGAGGCAAAGGCAAATTTCGCGCCCTCTCGCGGCAGGAGATGCCCTGGGCGTCGGGAATCCCAGGCGGATTTCCGGCCACCGTAGGAGCGGGCTTGCGAACGGTGAGCAATGGGTAGCTCACTGTCCGGCAAGGACCAGGCCCGGGTCGAAGGCTCGTTGTGTTCCACGCGCGCCTCAAAGAGATGTCGTCAGCACAAGTGTAGGGGTCCACTAGGGCCGATGCCTGCCGGGGTCGCGGGAAGTCCGAACGGGATACCGAGGCCCCTGGCAACACAGGCAACGGAAGAAACACGGGTGGGTTTTAGTCAGTAATAGTCTGACACACCCTCCCGCGCCGCCGAGAGCGGGAGAAATTATTTGATAATTCCCACCCAATAATGTTCCAGTCTATTCAAAACCGATTAAACATCAGTTTCATAACGGACCTAACGAGGCTAATTGGAAGTGCAAACTTGAGAATACGATATTAACGGCTTGTAATAATACTGCCCGCTCAGTTTATATTGAGAGAACGTATTACTTAGCTCAAACAGCTCAACAGAGCAGGTATAATAGCTCGACATCCAATGAAGTTTGACTGCAGCTAAGTGGAAAGGCGCTGCTAGTAAAACCGGGCTGTCGTTTCTAAATGAAGGTAACTTAAATTAATAAATAAAGTCTTCACTATATTGTGGAGGTGCTTCTAGGTGAAATTGGGAATGAATTTTGAAATTGCCTCTGATAAAGAAACGAAACATTACGAAGAATTTTAATCAATTTGTAATTTAATTTATTAAAATTTATTTATACATGATAAATTATTTTATTTCTGTAAGTAAGTTTGTACAAACACTTTTACATGTCAATCATATTACTGATGAGAGAACGATGCACTTAACTAGATGAGGTCGGTCCTATCTGACTTTAAACTATTTCTTTTAACTTCTCGCACACAATATAAGGTACACAGGCGGACTTAATGCCTTAGGCATTCTCTACCAGTTGACCAAGAGATTAGATGGCAGGCGCTCTGATTGCGAGGAGATAATAATAATAATAAAAAAATAATATAATAAGAAAAAAATATAAATAAAAGAGGCACAAGTACATATAAATAGGTTACAAACTTATAATACACATACATACATATTTACTATAATATATACCTACATTATATATATACATACAAATTCAAGGAGAAGAGATAATTGAGTAGACTACGCTATTTATTTCGAAAATAACTTTGCGATTTCCGCTTGAATGCATACCGACTGGTGGCCGTCCTGATATCAAGAGGAAGCGCATTTCAGAGAAGAATGAACGGAATATGAAAGGAAGAATGACCAAAGTCAGAACTATGAGAACGACAGAGTAGGAGAAGATTGTTGGAAGAACGCAGATTCTTATCGTGTGAAGAACATAGGTAGATATTGGAATTGAGACATAAAATAAGGAGGGGTGGAGGAGTTGAGAAGGTAGAAAAGAGTGGTCAAAGCTCGCAAACTTCTTCTTTGGCGAATGGACATCCATTCGAGCTACGACCTGTAGCTCGACACGTGGTCATATTTCCTTAGATTGAATATGAACCGGATACTGACCATTGTTGAGTAGTAAATTCTGTTGTTTGAGTTTGTGTTTCCATCTACTGAATATGTAGTGATTTGCTATCACACATCTCCGAAGTTCATCAAAGAAGAAAAAAACGGACCCAAAAGCAGTACTCATAATATAGAGACTCTCCATTTACAAAATTATAATAATGAAGTTAAAAATCCAGCGGGCGACCCTATGCACGGAAAATACTCAGGCCGCTGACGCTTTTGGGCCTACAATTACAATATTTTATTTTACTTCGATGGTCCTAGTTTATCAATTGTGACTTCAAGTTACAGCTATACCTGTAAGTGGGCACGCCCTTTATGCCTGGAGGTTTTTATTTAGGTATTTAGTTCTGTTTACGTTTTTATTTTTTATATCTGCTTGAGTATAAAAAAACATCGAAAACTATAGTTTTCGATGTTTTTTTTTTGTTAGTATAGGCCACGTGCGCTAGCTGACATATGGTAAATAATTTATTTTAATGTTTTGTGTTGCGCATAGTGTGAATTATTTTGCTTACCATTGTTTAGAGTCAAGTTTTTAACTGAACAGACAACGCTGCTGGGGAGTTTGTTGTTCTTCCCCGGCAAAGCAATGGGAAGTGGTGAAGGCGTTTTGGTGAACTATCTTGTGTAATTTTGACGTTCGAAAAGTGCCGATTTTCAGCTTAGTTTGAATGAATGACTTTTGATTTTGTTTCAATGCTCGTTACCATTCCCAAATTATATTAAAACAAAGAGATTTTGAAAACACTCTTAAGCACAAATATTCCACGACAAGAAAAACAAACTACAACAATTCAGAACTAACGTAAACTTCGGCAATACAAACACAATCTTACTTGTAATCTTCTTTGAAATCGCAATTCCATTTTCGGAAGCTTTATTAAATATTAGGGCATGAGGCGGCGAGTCCGTGATAGCGTATATTGTAACAATGTTTCCGAACGATGTCACGTGTTGAATTCAAGTTGAGTCTCTTATTGGACGACATTGTAAGAGCTAGGGAAACTCGTAATCGGCTTCAACAGAATGAAACTGCTGGTTGCAACTATTACCTACTTCTGTGGTGGTGCAAGTGTCGGGCTGGTGTTCTTTACCTTGCAAGTAAACAATGTTACAATGTAGTGTTATCATGATATATTTTTTTTTACGAAACCGTAAATTCTATCTTAATGACATGACATTACGACGAGTCACATGTTTATCACTTTAAATTCGTGTAGGTATGGGTAGTAGTACTTTTCAGATAGAATAAGACTGTCTAGAGACAGCTGGGATAAAACGTTGTAGTTGAAATAGTAGAATCGTAAACACCAATGTTTGGCATTCGACGTGTGAAATCTGCAAAAAGGAAAAATATATATCACCAGAGAAATCACTATCGTAAAAATAGTGCCTGCCGTGTAGGTATATTCATAGTTCCACAAGAGGTACTTCTGGTGAGGAGTGGTTTAATATCACTGGTAAGATAAAAGTACACACACTTTAGAAGTCTACAAATCGAGATAAGAATATTGTGATAAAATTTGCAAAATTATTCCTATCCGCTTAAAACATAAATACCGACTTCTGGTTAACCGCCATGGCAGCTGGGAGCGTCACTCGCTAGTTACCCATAACCATGCAACTAGGACGATATCAGCAGGTAAATTTGATGTACCTAGAATAAGGAATTATTTTGGCGACCGAACGCTTGATAAAAGAATACCATACCTTTTCAACCAATTGTCTACTGATGTAAGAAGTTAGGAAATAAAAGGTAAATTTGCCAAATTACTTAAGCAGTTCTTTTTCGGGAGTTTGTAAACTATGTTCTTAGAAAAGTGGTTTGCAGATTGTTGAGGGAGAGCAAATAAGTGGATAAGTAGTTTTGTAAGATATAAGTCAATTGATACGTATAAGATAAGATAATATCATTGGTTTTTATATAAGTGCAAGAAGTGAAAATTAAGTGTCCGCACTAATAAACCTTTTTTGTAAAACTGTTTGTTCTGTACCCGCAGACAAACCGTGAAAACGGTTTCGCGGGGCATAGTTTTTTATAAAATTTGTTTATGATAAATAAATGTTAATAATTAACGCCTTTATGTATATTTAAATACTTTCGATGACAAAGTCAATCCTAAACAAACAACAT
The DNA here is from genome assembly GCA_905333075.3 of Atethmia centrago. Classification (NCBI taxonomy): domain Eukaryota; kingdom Metazoa; phylum Arthropoda; class Insecta; order Lepidoptera; family Noctuidae; genus Atethmia; species Atethmia centrago. Next base: position 18,997,849 of record HG995373.1, on the reverse strand, counting down.
CAGCAAAAGTCTATAGGCAATTCAAAATGGAGATATTTTCCCACCACACAGATCCGATCCAGGATACGGCTTTTCATAGGGTGGTTTGGGGTTCCACCATTATGCCAATGATGCGAACAGCGAATTATGTTATTACTCTGTTTTCTTTATTCAAATATCTCAGCGTTATCGTTGTTTATGGTAATCGACTTCAAGATTTGTGCTCTTCCTAACGGCCATTCCATAATGTACGGTAAAAGTATTGCCTGGATCACTGCGACGGATTTAGAAGAAACTCTCACAGAAATCAGGATGTATTAGATTGTTGGTAGTACATTATATTTTATCTGCGTTGGTACACATATATTTTTGTTATACGGTTGCTTTATGTTTTACTTGCAATGTTGGGTTGAATCTAGGAATTATTTCAGTGTATTTTTATTTTAAATTGCTTCACTTATAGAATACACCTACCTACTGTAGAATGCTTTGGAAAGTGATCCTTCTGGAAATGTCATACACTCTTGGACTTTCCGCGATCTTCAGGATGATATATGATCCTCTTCTCGTCACATGTTATAATCCTTTGATTATCACCTTTGTTCACATCCTCTCATTCAACCCAGATTAATCCACTATCAATTCTGGCCAGTACTGATTGAAAAAATATTCAAAACTGAATTGCTGCAACTACTTGTTGCTGCTTCGTTTAAATTCATGAAAAGAGAATCGAACGAGTAACGTAGGAAGATGAAAAATTGGCCGGTTGGGACCGAAGTCAATTTTAATGGTAATTGAATCCTATCGCTTATGGCTTGATCCCGTTATAGAACGACTTAGCAATAGATAGATAGATAGATAGAATACTCTTTATTATGTACACCATAAAAATTACAGATACAAACGTTGAAATTTTACAAGGGGTGACACAATGGGCGGTCTTATCGCTAAAAGCGATCTTTTACAGACAACCTTTGGATGGATTAAAGGGGGAGGAGAGACAATACTGCAGGTAGTCAGTGGTGTACCAGTTACATATACAATAAATACATAAAGCATATACTATACATAACATATATCATACATACATACATACATACATATATATATATATATATATATATATGCCATAAACATGAAACAAAATCAAGAACTATATAACTATAAGTAATGATGATATTTAGGGAGAGAGAAAGTGTTTTTTTACCTGAATTTTAAAAGTGGACAAAGTTTGTGCACGCCTTATCGACACGGGTAAGGCATTCCATAACCGTACTGCTTGAACTGTAAAAGATTTGTCATAAAAGCTGGTGGAATGCATCGGCATCTCTAGTTTTAAGTTTTCCGATGACCTCAGGTATCTATTATGTGTGTCATGAAGGAACTTGAAACGTTCTTTAAGATAAGAGGGGGTTGTAGGATTGAACAGAATACTGTATAGCTGAAATAAGATATGAGCATTCCGGCGAAGACGTATGGGAAGCCACTTGAGTTTTGTACGATATTCAGAAATATGATCATACTTGCGCAAGCCAAATATAAATCTTATGCAAAAGTTTTGAAGTCGCTCAAGTTTATCTAGTTGTGCCTCAGTGAGATCGAGATAACTGACATCAGCGTAGTCAAGGATGGGAAGTAAAAGGGATTGTGCAAGCGCAGTTTTAGTGGCAGTTGGAAGAAAGTTCCGCAATCGTCTCAGGGACTTACCAGATGCAAAAATTTTGCGACTTACGTCCTGTAGCTGGGGACCCCAAGAAAGATGTTTGTCGAGCCAAACTCCAAGGTTCTTAACCTTTTCGCTTACTGGAATAGCAGTTCCGTTAAATTGAACTTGGGGAAGTTGTGACCAGTTTATCTTGGGGGTCAACCTTGAGCTGCCAACAACAATGACCTGAGTCTTCGATGGATTAACCTGCAACCCATGTGCCTCACTCCATTCGCAAATTGAACCCAAATCCTTGTTTACAATATTAATTGCATCAACCAAATCTGCAGGGGTAGCTTGTTTATATATTTGTAAATCATCTGCATAAAGGTGGTAGGAAGAAAGAAGTTTTTTAGAAATTGAGTTTATAAATATTGCGAAGAGTAAAGGAGATAAAACGCCACCCTGGGGTACACCGGCAGAAGTATAACACCAAGAAGAGCAAGACTCTTCTATGCATATACGTTGCCGGCGGCCATACAGGTAACTACGAAACCAGTCAATCACCGTTGGAGATATATTAAGCGAGCGAAGCATGCCAAGCAGGATATCGAAATCGACAGTATTAAATGCGTTACTAAAATCCAGCAAGCAAAGAACCGTCAGATTTCCTCCTTCCATGCCTAACCGTATGTCATCAGTGACGCTAACTAAGGCTGTAGTGGTGCTATGACCAGGACGAAAACCGGATTGGAAAGGATTCAGCAGGCTATTCTTACAAAGAAAATCACTAAGCTGATTGTGGACAAGTCGTTCTAGGACTTTGGAGAGGAAAGGCAGGATGGAGATAGGACGGTATTCGGAAAAGGAAGTAGGATTCGATTTTTTGGGTAAAGGAGTGATTTTTGCCTCTTTCCACATCGATGGAAAAACACCGTAGGATATAGAGTAGTTTAGGATATAACATAGGATAGGAAGGATTTCGTCGAGGACAGGGAGTATCATTTTCCGACTTACACAATCACTACCAACTGCGTTAGATGTGATTGAAACTACGCTCTTCTTAACATCACAATCAGAAAATTGACTAAAAATAAATGGGAGATGGTCCGGAGTTGGAAGATTTGAAAGATAGTTTATTGTAGCTGCCTTCATGGTCCCGTTACAGTGGGACGAAGATGAGAAGTGTTGATTCAGTAGATCAATATCTAAGTTTTTAGGAATCGATTCTTGGCGCGTTTTTCCAACTCCCAAGGATTTAAGAAATTTCCAGACTTTAGCTGGATCTCCGTTTTCAACTGAGGTGTGGATATGGCGGCGTTGGGCATTTCTACACACCTTATTGCAGCGATTTCGAGCATCCACAAGGATCTCCCGGTTCGACGGAGAGGGCCGACACTTAAATTTAGTTTTGGTTACAGCCTTCCTGTGCATAATACTTCTAATATCGTCTGTAAGCCATGGTGCCGGAAGATGTTTAATTTTTACAGCACGAATAGGAGCGTGGACATCATACAGTTGCACAAGTTTGTCCGTCAGCAGGTTGACTTTATCGTCAATCGACTCAGCATTGATTAGAGGAGACCATTCAATGCTGTTAGCATCTCTTCTGAGATCATCTGTAATCATGCCACTAAAGTTGCGCTGCAGGAGAATTTTAGGTTTAGCCTTAGGTGGGCGAATTTTGTAGGAGAGGAATAATAGGTCATGGTAAGAAAACATGTCAGCTGGGCATTGACCATGCTTGCTAACATGTTGAGAAGAGGAAACAATGACAAGGTCCAAAAGTGAGGGATTACAGTTGGGAAAATGGTGTGTGGCACTTAAAGGAAGAATTGATAAATTAGACGACTGAGCTATTGATCGAAGAGAAGAAGACCGGGAATCGAATTTTAATAAACAAGTATTGAAATCCCCCATGATGATTGTATGACTGTAAGAGGGTGTTAGGTTTTCAAGGATCTTTTCAAAAGAGGAAAAGAAATTTATACGTGAGGAAGGGCTATAATAAACACCTAGAAGGACTTTCACGTGATTCAGGTTTAATTCCAAAAAGAGATGCTCACCCGCGTTCTGTGGTGGAGGTTGTGCAGACACATCGACAATAAAAAAAGGAATATGTGGACGAAGGTATATGGCAACACCGCCACCACCACCACGCGCGCGGTCATCTCTTATTAGTTGAAAACCCGGCAAGGAATAGGAAGTTGAAGGGAGACATGGTTTTAGCCAAGACTCAGAGACAAGGATAGCATGGATGTTCTTACAGTCTAGGTTAGCTAGCATGTCAGAGTAATGTGCCGGAATACTTTGGGCATTTATATGGACTACATTAAAATTCTTAGGTACATCAGAAAACTGAGATTTAAGTGTGTCAGCAAGGGACGGAAAACTAACAAAGCTGTCATTACTACAAGCCGATAAAAAGCTTTCAGTTTCACTGTCGTCATTGTTATCTGACATCGACATTATTTAAATATATATAAAAAATAATAATAATAAACTTAAACAAAATAATTGATATCAATGTAAATATAAAAGAGCAAATTAATTAAAATCCACCCGCCAGTTGAGTGATAACAATCTATAAAAATAAAAATAAACAACCAGAAACAAAACAATATTTTCAAAATTTCATCGACCGGGTAACAGAAAGATACTATATAAATTATATGTAAGCCTTATGAAAATAAATAAGAAAAGAAGTAACCTATCACGCAAAAATAACCAAATTATCCATACCGAAACTATAGACAGTATAAATATTGTATACTGGGCGCACTGTCAACCGGTTCCTGAACGAAAACTTTGAAAATAAAATACAATGACACATGATATGACTTGAGTTGGCTGACAGTTGACAGGTGCAAAGTGAAAATTATAAAAACTACATACAATTAAGAAGGGTAGAGAAATTATAGTAATATTAGTGAATTGAGAGGGTACGACTTTTACACAAAAATGCTACCCGGACGGAGATACTACCTAGAAACTGCACGGAACTACTTCTTTGCAGCAGCACGCCGAGCCTTCTTCGGTGCCGGTGATGGAGACGGCGACAATGTCGGCGCTGATGCGATGGGAGTCATGGCCTTTCCACTGAACTGCAATACTCTTATTATAGTCTGAAAACGACTTCAATAATAAACGAATATACGTTTGTCTGGCAGGTAATAAAACGTACGCACTATAATAGGATTTAAAAGAACAAAATAACTATTCTAGTTATTTTCTAATTTGTTAAGTACCTGGTACTTGACAGGCCTACACTGTCGTCCCAATTAAAACATTGTAAAAGCCAATTTATTTGAAATAATATAAATAAATAATTAATAATAATTAAATTAATTAATTTTATTAAAATTAATTAATTTAATTTTTTTATTAATAATATTAATTTAAGAGTAACCGTGGAGTTTTTCCGGCTCTTCTACATAGAAAACGACCAATTGGAATCGTGCATACTCCGACGTTTCAAGTGCCTACGTCGTTTATGTCAAATAAAATATTTCGATTTTTCCTATATTGAAATGCTTCGGAAAACGGGCTTAGCCAAGGAAAACTCGGTCCATGGCCCTCTACGGGGCACCTGTATGGGCGCGCTCTCTGGCGCTGCGGCCAGCCCGCCGGTTGAGCGCGGCCCAAAGGGTCATGGCCATCCGGATGGTCCGAGGATACCGCACGGTCTCCTGTGAGGCAGCGAGCCTCCTTGCCGGATTGCCGCCATGGGATCTGGAGGCAAAAGTCCTCGCGCACGTATGGGAGTGGCGCGAGGAGGCGAAACGCCGGGGCGTAAGTCCGCTGCCGCGAGAAATCGCGGCACAGCGGACGGAGCTCCGGCGGGATCTCATGGCGTCATGGAAAGAATGGTTGTCGCAACCCAGTGCTGGGCACGCCACGATTGCGGCGATAAGTCCCCTCTTTGAGGAGTGGCTGGAGAGACGCCACGGCGTCCTCACCTTCCGCCTGACGCAGGTCCTCACCGGACACGGCAGCTTCGGGAGGTTCCTGTGTCGGATAAGGCGGGAGGAAACGTCCAGGTGTCACCACTGTGTGGATCGCCCGGAGGACACGGTGGAGCATACGGTGGAGGTCTGCCCGGCTTGGGCAGAGCACCGCCGTGTCCTCGTGGAGGCGATCGGCGGCAGAGACCTCTCGCGTCCGGCCCTGGTTCAGGCCATGGTACGGAGCGAGAGGGCATGGGCAGCCGTCACCTCCTTCTGCGAAGCAGTAATGCTCGCTAAGGAGGAGGCGGGACGGTTGAGGGAAAGGCAAGTTTCGCGCCCTCTCGCCCCTAGCCGCCGCAGGAGACGCCCAGGGCGTCGGGAATCCCGGGCGGATTTCCGGCCACCGTAGGCGCGGGCTTGCGGACGGTGAGCAATGGGTAGCTCGCCGTCCGGTAAGGACCAGGCCCGGGTCGACGGCGCGTTGTATTCCACGCGCGCCTCAAAGAGATGTCGTCAGCACATAATATAGTAGGGGTCCACTAGGGCCGATGCCTGCCGGAGTCGCGGGAAGGTACTTATGGGTCACCGAGGCCCCCGCAACACAGGCAACAGGAAGGAATACGGGTGGGTTTTAGTCAGTAAGAGTCTGACACACCCTCCCGCTCCGCCCAGAGCGGGAGAAGTTATTTGATGATTTCCCACCCTCAAAAAAAAAAAAGCCAAGGAAAACTGTTGTGATATTTTTGTGTCGTTAGATTTTATAAGAAACCTGACTGCATCAAGGAAATCCGTGAGGGAAGGGGCCCAATATAGAACATCACAAGGACTAGAAGAGTAACAAAACAAAACTTCTTTGGAAAATGATTCTACTTTCATTCGATAAACAGAAATAGAGAGCACATGTTACCACTGGCCCAGTGGTAACATGGCCCCGCCCCGATTTACGAGCCGTAGATCGCAAATTCGAAACCAGGCAGGCGCTTTACTTTGTGTAAATAGTTTCACCACCACTGCTCTCAAAACGGTTAAGGATAACATCATGAGGATACTGAACTGATGTCCTAGAACCAACAATTCGAAGACATGTGACATCTACCAACCCGCACTGGACTTGCATGGTAGACTACAGCCCACTTTCTTTTTCGGGAGTTTGTAAACTATGTTCGATGACGACACATTTTTTTTGAAAACGTCTACGAAATTATACGTTTAATAAGCGAAAGACGCGCCGTTTCTATAAATGCAAGGTGTCACGATCTTTTATTGAACTTTCATTTCCAGGTAATGACGTACGTAACGGACAGTTGGAGTTGCCTTCATAAATCAGCTTCGCTATGCCTTCAGAAATATAAAATTTGATACTAATTCGATTTATTTGAAGAGAAATCAAGTTAAATGAATATCTTTAGATTTATTAAAGGAGTATCACAATAATTGTGAGGGTTGCTTAATGTATTTCGCCACGTGAGCGTCGAATCTAATTTAATTAGCGGCTCCAAATCCCATAAGAAAAATATTTGTGCTTCCGCTTTACGCTTAATAAAGTTGTTTAAATGAATAATTTCTATGTTTGGTTCGTATTTCACATTAATTTTGATTTAGTTTTAACCGCTAAACATAAAACAATTTCAACAGTCTCAGCCTATTTGTGGAAAAGGATTAAATATATTTTATTAGTTTTTGTTTGTTTTAGCTCAAAGTTAGAGTTAGTTTTAGTTACTTAAACATCTACAATATATTTCTAAAATTATTTTAGTTATTTTCATTGTGAAGGCACATAATGGAGTCTGGAATTGATTGCTTTTCAGAAACCAGTCAAAAGCATTTATATTTAGATGTTCCATGACACAATGTCCAATTATGGAATAAAATAGGCATTTATTAAATATGGAGGCGCTTGGCAGAGAGTACAACTTTGTGCCCTTTGGCGTCGAGACCCTCGTCCGTGGGGTCCCAGTGCGCATAAGTTATTTGCGGAAATCGCGAAACGTCTATTTGATGTAACTGGTGACCGAAAAGCTGGCGGCTTTCTCGCGCAACGCATCAGCATTGCAATTCAGCGAGGAAATGCCGCTAGCAACCTCGGTACAATGCCCCGAGGGCCTTTTTTAAGCTTAACTTAGTTTTAATTTAATTTAGTTAATGTTAATAATCATCTTGTAATTTGGTTATGTAAATAGGCATTATTTTTAAGGACTAAATAAGCATTCTAGACTCTATATTCAGCAACAGTACTCGTAATGGGTAGTATTGTGTAATTGAGGTATTGTATTGTGTTATTTTTAGAAGACTTTTGTCTTATATTGCGGCCGACTTTCTTATCTAAAGTGACATTAAGACTGAGTGGGTTCATTGTTAATTCAAATTCGAATATCTTTTATTTCAGATAAATTAATCCATTCAGACCGATTTAAATTAAAATATATTCAAATTACCCGATTAATAAAGGATCTCCATATCGGAGAAGAGATCCTATCTGCTACAGTCATCAGAATACCGTTGTAGCTGCCTTGCATTCTGCAGATCAGGGATACAGTTTTTTTGCGGATGACGGCATGAAAGCCATCAGTGCAATATAGCGCAAACATCCCCGATACACTACAGAAGCGAGGCAGCCCAAACATCATCCAAGATGTTGTTATACTGGACGTCCAGCTATTTTTTGTTGTGAGTTTGTTAATGAAACGACCTATCCTTTTAATTAGAAGCTAATCATCATCATCATCATAATTCAAGCCGAAAGACGTCCACCGCTGGACATAGGCTCCCCCAAGCATCGCCACTTCAACCTGTTCTGTGCTTTTCGCATCCAACGGATTCCTGCAACGTTTATCAGATCATCGGTCGTCGTCTACGTCTTCCAGTACACGGTCGCCACTCCAGAACCTTTCGGCCCCATCGGCCATCTATTCTGCGAGCAATGTGCCCTGCCCAATGCCACTTAAGTTAGATGTAGGCCAGCTATAAATTGTCTTTATAACGCTCAGGATATCTGACTTAACTTGCCTCGTGTCTTAAGTCTTTTACGAGCAACCCTAAGTTTTATGTTCATTTGAAAACAGGGATGTTTCTACCGTTTGCTGAAAAGCCCATTAAACAATCATGCTATCTAAACAAATATTGTAGATTAAATCATAATTTTGTGAAACTTTACAATAATGTTAATTAGGGCTTGTGTCAAATCTTGATAGTTGATCAAAATGTGTGTTGTATTTTGTATTTGGTAATTTTAAAGGTTTTGTGATGATTATGAATTATGTAATTATGTTGTGTAATTAGTTCACAGAGTTTATTGTGTTGTTTTGAGGATTATTTTGCGGTGTATCATGTTAGCTTTTGGGTTTTCCGATTTGATTCAGTGTTAGGTAATGTTTCGCCGTTTGGTAAAGGGAAAGACTAGCTAGTCTTTAAACTTTAGTTCTATTGAACTTTGAAGCTTCAAAGTTCAATAATACCTACTGCAATGAATGCAATATGGCTTTGGTTGGTCCAAGGTACAATAAACAATAAATTAGATAAAAACTGTAAAGAAAAATCACTGGTAAAAATATGGTTTTTATTTTTCATGCGGCAATCTTTACACCAAATACGATTCTGTTATTAAATGAATTGAGTATGATTCAGCTAATATGTGTCACCATGTTAGAATATTAGAGGAATTGCTAATGATCTTCTGGAACTTCAGGAAATAAATCGCTGTTAATAGAGGAATTGCTCAATGTGGCCATTATAGCCCCTCAGTACAGGGGCTAGGCGATTAGTTTCCTGCATTTCAGGTTCAATTTGAACATATATTTAGACATGGCCTTCCATAGGTTCTTCATTGGTCAGTTCAGCTTAAATAGATTTTTCCCACAGTCTAGAAGAAATATTAGTATCAAAAAAACTGAACAGCAATAACAGTTTTCATTTCGAATTTGGGTTCATTTTGCTTGAAAAAATGCTGCAGTTTCTGCATTCTGATGCTACTGCATCAGAATGCAGAAACTGCAGCATTTTTTTGACATGCGGTACTCCGCATGTCACAAATTCACTGAAACAAAAAAACGGGGAGCTGAAACCGGCAGTCCAGTTTAAATAATCTTGAAAATCTGGAGAGTTTTCCTGGGAAATATAATATCTTTTACCTACTACAAGTTTAATTCTAAGAAGTGAAATGTAATATCATACTTGCTATGAAGGCTAGGAAACAATTTCTACTTGAAGTAAGTTCTTACATACATACTTGAGTAGGTACTTGAAACATGTTGAAACTTGACGTAGGTAGTAGTACCAACCTAACTTTTATAAACAACTCGAAACTTAAAGGATTAAGGATACTTGTCGATGGTTGGGGCATGTCTATGATTTCAAACATAACTTTACGCCTGTAGTTCACCGAAGGGGTTAGTAGAAGTGAATATTAGGCAGGTACAGGAACTTTTCGCCGAGGCGTCAAAAATATTAAAACTCGGAAATATGTTTTTCTTAAGAAATTCATTTATTTACATAACCAAATTACAGGATGATTATTTACATTAACTAAATTGAATTAAAACTAAGTTAAACCTAAAAAAGGCCCTCGAGGCATTGTACCGAGCTTTTTTTATTTTTTGAGGGTGGGAAATCATCAAATAACTTCTCCCGCTCTGGGCGGAGCGGGAGGGTGTGTCAGACTCTTACTGACTAAAACCCATCCGTATTCCTTCCTGTTGCCTGTGTTGCCAGGGGCCTCGGTGACCCATAAGTACCTTCCCGCGACCCCGGCAGGCATCGGCCCTAGTGGACCCCTACTTTTGTGCTGACGACATCTCTTTGAGGCGCGCGTGGAATACGACGCGCCGTCGACCCGGGCCTGGTCCTTACCGGACGGTGAGCTACCCATTACTCACCGTCCGCAAGCCCGCGCCTACGGTAGCTGGAAATCCGCTCGAGATTCCCGACGCCCAGGGCGTCTCCTGCGGCGGCTAGGGGCGAGAGGGCGCGAAACGTGCCTTTCCCTCAACCGTCCCGCCTCCTCCTTCGCGAGCATTACTGCTTCGCAGAAGGAGGTGACGGCTGCCCATGCCCTCTCGCTCCGTACCATGGCCTGAACCAAGGCCGGACGCGAGAGGTCTCTGCCGCCGATCGCCTCCACGAGGACACGGCGGTGCTCTGCCCAAGCCGGGCAGACCTCCACCGTATGCTCCACCATGTCCTCCGGGCGATCCACACAGTGGTGACACCCGGACGTTTCCTCCCGCCTTATCCGACACAGGAACCTCCCGAAGCTGCCGTGTCCGGTGACGACCTGCGTCAGGCGGAAGGTGAGGACGCCGTGGCGCCTCTCCAGCCACTCCTCAAAGAGGGGACTTATCGCCGCAATCGTGGCGTGTCCAGCACTGGGTTGCGACAACCGTACTTTCCATGACGCCATGAGATCCCGCCGGAGCTCCGTCCGCTGTGCCGCGATTTCTCGCGGCAGCGGACTTACGGATTTCGCCTCCTCGCGCCACTCCCATACGTGCGCGAGGACTTTTGCCTCCAGATCCCATGGCGGCAATCCGGCAAGGAGGCTCGCTGCCTCACTCAGCTTTTCGGTCACCAGTTACATCAACTAGACGTTTCGCGATTTCCGCAAATAATTTATGCGCACTGGGAACCCATGGACCGAGTGTCTCGACGCCAAAGGGCGCAAAGTTGTACTCACTGTCAAGGTAATAAGTTTTAGATTTTCGGCATTTTCTGCCGCTGCACCCGCTTTAGAAGTAGTCCGTTGGAGGTGCGACGGTGCCAGTGTGTCTACACAAGTAGCGTCCCACACAAGCATCCGTCCCAAAGTCCACGGAACTAAATACACATCATCAGGTCTTTTGCCATCATCTATTTGTTTTTCTTAGGTAGTGAGGTATCTTAAAATATTGATAAGACGACTTATTGGTGTTGATTCTCACTAAACAGTCTAGAGATAATAGTGTGCATGTTCCAAAATATACACCGATTAACATCTGTTGAAAAAAAAAAGTATATTGCATCAACTTAAATGACTTATTGTAGTTACAATGGGGAGAATCCTTTTAAGCAAATAGTTTGCTTGTGTTAGGATGCTCCGCCTTTTTTATTAAGAGGCTGACAACAGCTAAAGCGCGGTCACTGTCGGACTGCATAAAAAAGAAAAAGAAGCGCGATGGCACAACGCTGGTAATTTCTTGCAAAACATGAAGCTATTATCCATTTACAAAAAAAATCTATTGATTGGACAAAAAAATAAAGCACTACGGTGTCAATATGTCGCTTGTATAATCTGACAAAAAATCAGAATGATTTCATGTATATTAGTATGGTTTTTAATTATTAGTGTTTGCCAATAAGGATATTCATTTTGAGTTAGAAGGCGACAGAGATCCAGATTTATTTGCATCAAATAAGCCCCACGCACGTGTGTCGAGTTAAGGCCTCGACACACACGCATTGTGCTTTTGTGAGAGATACTATAGCTACCTTTCATACATTACATTTTCTTCTATACATGCAGGGAGGTATTGGGTCCATGTGTTCGAAGTTTCGTGTCTGTACATTGATGTATTGTTTGAGCCATCACTTTCAGACTTTCAGGGGGATACCTACGTTAGGAACAAACAAAACTACATTCTTGATTTTAGTCTTTACCTTTACAAATAAGTGAACAATAACTTATGTAGGTAAGTGGTTTTTGATTCATGAATATCTAGGTACATGCTATAATTAAAGCTCGTGCAGATTGGCGCGATATCGTGGGCGCGACGCGCAGCGCGATACTTTCCATGAAGTTTCCATAGAAATTGTGCTACTAGTGTGGTGTAGCGCCTGTCTGCGGGAGCCTTTATGCGACGGTTTTACAGGCGTGAGTTTATGTATGTGTATACTCTATTTATTTCGTTCCACGAAACTGTTATTTAATTAGGACGAACCAAAATTCTATTGTCGTTTTTTGTAACATTATAATCATCATCATTTGCCTTTTCCCAACTATGTTTGGGTCGGCTTCCAGTCTTACCGGATACAGCTGAATACCAGTATTTTACATGGAGCGACTGCCTATCTGACCTCCACAACCCAGTTACTGGGTAACACGTTACCCCTTGGTAAGACTGGTTGTCAGACTTTCGGGCTTCTGACGACCCGTAACAACTGTCAAAGATCTACAAATGACAGCCGGGATCAACGGCTTAACGTGCTTTCCGAGGCACGGAGGGGTCTTGGTATTTTCTTTGTAATATAATGTAGTACATAATATGTAAATAAAAAAACACAGCCTTCCTTTATAAAGTTCCCCATTGAAACCACTATGGCTATCACGGGCCCCAATTTGGTAGCAGGGCAAACAGTGACCGATAGCTTTTTAACGTCATTCCTAGAGGAGCCAAACTTTTCTGCACGAGTGTAGAATATACCTACCTATCTACACATTATGAGTGTGCAGTGAAACACGGAAAATAACACTATATTTACCCGACTGCCCCAGCAGGAGGGTAATTTTTTTCGAGAGTATGTATGTATGTATGTATGTATGTCTATTTCTTTGGCACGCTCTGTAGCATAAACGGCTTGATAGATTTTAACATATGAGGTGTCGTTAAATTTGTCTTAATTGTGAGAGTGACTTATGAGATCTCATATTTCAATATTGCATCTGAAAATACAAAAAAGGGAGGAGAAGGTTTTTTTAAATAATTTACAACAGTATTGGTGTCAAATAAAAACTAGTAATGAGTCAAGTCTAATATATATATTAATAAAAAGCGTCACACAATACGTTTTGGTTGCGAACAAGGATAGTCCTGTGTGACTGGCACCGATGGTCGTTGTTTTGTTGAGCGGACAGTTGAGAACCGCCTGATGAATGGGTTTTATGGCGTGCGAGGTTGAATCTAGGCTGTAGGTTGATCCAGTCTCACTCTATTCAAATTCACTTTGCTGTTCAAAGCTTCGCATTCACATTCGCTTCGCATTCGCTCTTCAAATTCTAAGGATTTGGTCTTAAATCTATACTATAATATAATAAAGAGGTAAACGGTTTGTGAGTTTGTATGTGGGTAATCTTCGGAACTACTGATCCGATTCCGAAAATTATTTAATTAATAGAAAGCTACGCTTTTGCCGAGAGCCATAGCCACATTATTATGTTAAAACACGCGGGCGAAGCCGCGGGCAGAACCTAGTTCTGTATATAATAACTTTAGAAAACATGGAAAAACAATCTGAAACTTTGCCATAGTAGAGAAGTTAGAGTACTGGCACACAAATGTAGTCATTAAAACTGTATGAATATCATTTCAAAAGTTTATTTAAAACATAATAAACTCAGTTACAAAACTAAGTAGAAATCACATTAAAGCGCCTTAACCTGCTGTGAATACAAAAATGCTTTTATCCCCATCCAAACTCAATTGTGAAAATATTTTATTTACAAATCGTCAACATTCAGATTATGTTGCTTATCAGCGCTATCCTTTAAAAGGGGAGGGGGGGAGGGCGTGAAACTGGCTAATGAAGTATTTGAAGCCTCCCTGAAGCGCCGTGATTGGTGATGGAATACTAAACATGGTCCGATGAATAGCTTCACGTAATTTCTTCTGATTGTATGCCGAAAAATGTGAATATTTTTTCCCCTTTTAAATTTTCGCTGCGGAATTTTTCAGGGTAATTTGTTGTGTCATGTTTTTGGGTGACTTTGAGTATGATTATTAGCTTTTATTTTTAAGAAGCTTTTGGTAATTTGCGTTAAATAAATTGGTGGCAATTTTGTAAAAGAAACTGTAGAGTAGTCTTAGATTATTAGCTTATAGATTAGATTAATTGAACTCATCGTTGTAATTTGATTACGGTTTTATTTTTGTTAAAACTCTTTTGCAAAGAGTGCCTATGAGTGTGGTAATACCTAGTATTCTAATGGCCAATCATTTACGCCAAAAACCCAACACAAATATCTATTCCCAGCTACCCCGAAAAATTTAAACGAGCCACAACATTCACGAAAAATATTTTATATTCCAGAATTTTTTACTTCACTGAAATCCAACCGAGGATTTGAAGTAAGCAGCGAATAAATGCGAACTCAGCAGCTGCCATATCTAGTGCATAACATAGTTTGAAATTCTTGTATGGTGAAGTTACCGTTACTGGTTTCCCTCAGCTGGGGAAGTTTGTGCCTTCCGGTAAGTTGAGCAGTAAATCAATTCTTCGTACTTACGTATTACCATGCGTGATACACGCGGCCACTTGTTTGAGGGGGAAAACTCTTAGGTACATGTTTTCTATATTGTAAGCATGTAAAATGACCCTTTTTAATTAGAAAAAGCATATTCTTGGCTTTTTAAAAATACTTATCTAAGTTCTGGTGCACTGATAAGAAAAAGTTGAATAATTATGATAAGTTCTTGTGTTAAAGTGTTTATAAAATTCTTTCAAAAAATTACCAAAAAATTGCAAGTTTATTTCATGATGGGTAAATGATACAGTATTATTTGTATATTTTGTGTATGAGCATTTAAGGTGTATCCACAGTGGTAGCCCGCGAAATTCAAATTTTCTTAAGATTTGGTAATTTGCAGGCCAGTGTCAGGTTGTATCTTGATCAAAGTATGATTCGCGACCATAACAAATATGTAATTTACATAATTATAATCATTAAAATCATTACTACATCTCGCTGAGTTAAATTTCTTCCTTATGAACTTTTCCAAAGAGATTTGTTCTTATGGAACATTATTTAACTTAAATAGATGTATTAATGATTGTAAATATGTATTAAATATGTATTTACATAATTAATATGTAAATACATATTTGCTATGGTCGCGAATCATATTTTGATCAAGATACAAAATCACACTGACCTGCAAATTACAAAAAACGTAAGAAAAATGGAATTTCGCGGGCTACCACTGCGGATCCGCCTTAAGGGGACCTAAACGCAACTTTTATAAGTTTTATAATGCCTCTACTGCAGTAAACAAAATCAAAATCAAATTATATGACATTCTTAAGGATATATGCTAGGTAGATAGTGTGTTGAAAACATAATACAACTAATTTGATACGATGGAAAAAAATCACAAAGATACCTCTAAAAATTTATTTTAATTATTAAAAACCATACTAATATACATGCAATCATTCTGATTTTTGTCAGATTATTCTACAAACAACATATTAGCATAATAGTGTTTTATTTTATTTATATAATCTATAGCTTTATTGTAAGTCGATAATTGCTTCATATTTTGTAATAAATTACCAGCGTTGTGTCATCGCGCTTCTCTTTCTTTTCTATGCAGTCTGACAGTAACCGCGCTTTAGGTGTTGTCAGCCTCTAAATATAAACGGTTTTATGTAGATTTTGAAACATGTTTACGCACGAGTTAGTAGGTAGATTGAGTTCTAAAATTTTTCAAATGTTTACACGTTGTTTTGGTTATTTATCATTATTTTGATAATGACAACACTGTGGTATTTTGCTACACAAAGCCACATCTTTATGCTATAATAATTATAAATTTACCTTTTTTATAATTCTTGTACTACTTTCCTTGCTTCAAACATATGAAATCATAATATTTCTCTAACTTTCTTACATATGTTTGAACACCACAGCTGAAAAGCAATATCACAATGAACTGTTTTTAACACTGAATACTGTATTTTATATTATTAATTTTCTCTTGTTGTAAAATAGCATATTTTTATCCATTGACATCTTCAATCATAAATTGTCATCTGTCTAATATTTTCTTTCTCTATGAATCGTACCGGCCTTGTTAAAGCTAGTTTCAGACTTACTTCGCTATGTACTCATGTAAACCGTTTTCATTGATCCTGGCAGGCATTCAAACTAATCATTTGAATTATGTTTCACAGAAACTTCTAGAACCTTTGCCAAGATCTATAAAAGCGGTGATCGGACCTGACACAGGTTCAGTCAGTTCAGTTCTATAGCTTACTTTGTTTCTTGTACTAATAATTGTAACGTGTACAAAATATAATCTCTAAAGAATCTCATAGTGTGTGTGATTTGTGATTCACCTTACATAGCCGCCGGCCCTCTCACTTCCGCCTTTGGGAGATTTCTAAGGCCGAAGGCGTTATAGTCGCGGGGCTTAGGACGCCATAGCCGACCACTCCTGTGTGTCTTAGGAGGTCCAGACACTCGTCTCTTGGAGCGTGAGGTGCTGTAGAGTGCCTCCGCAGTCGGCCGTATCGGCGGGATTCGGACTACGCCACCGTCTTGCTGGCCCGCTCCGGGACGGAGACCTCTACCATTATTAGGGCATTCTATCAACGTGGCGTTGGACACTAACACCGATTACACATCATACCACCAACCACATCAACAATACCACTAATTTAGATACTATAGAACAAAACCTCTTGTTTAACAAGGGACGTTTTACTCCTTGGGACAGAGTTGCCGACTGACTGCGAAGGCGAGATCCTCATCTTCGTGCTCCGCCTCGTCTGTCAGCCCTGTCCCACTGCTGCCTGCCGATCCAGACCAACTACCTGCCGACCCTGTCCAGCTGCTGCTAGCCGATGCTACATCCTGCCGTCCAAGCGTCCCGTGCACTTGGACCGGAAGCATAGAATAATTTTAATATTTAGTCTAATCTTTTAAATATTTAGTAGTAAGTACTATTACTTTAGTTTTCTTTTTTTTAACGTGACTTACGACTGGCCCTCTGGCCAATCGTAATGTTACAACACATGGAGGGTTTTTAAATCGTAGCCAATTTAATTATTACAAAATAATATGTTTCGAATTTACATTTAATTACTCCTTTGTTAAAAATACGACTCTTGTAAATTCATTACTTATTTTTTTTTTGATATCAATAGATGTAAAAAAAAATCGAAATAATAGTTTATAAAAAAAAGTACGAAAGTAAAAACGCTTTCTTCCTTCCTTTTTCTCAAGTACTACAAATTCGAAATAATAATTTATAAAAAAAGTGTCTTAACGTTAGTACGAAAAGTAAAAACACTCTCTTCCTTCTTTTTTCTCAAGTGCTATAAAGTCGAAATAATAATTTATTAAAAAAAGTGTCTTAACGTTAGTACGAAAAGTAAAAACGCTTTCTTCCTTCCTTTTTCTCAAGTGCTAAAAATTCGAAATAATAATTTATAAAAAAAAGTGTCTTAACGTTAGCACGAAAAGTAAAAACGTTTTTTCCTTCCTTTTTCTCAAGTGCCACACACTAATATCGAGAAATACTTAGGGGCTTTTAGTAAAATCACTTATTGTGTCCTCGTAGACAATAAACCCTGTATTTAACACCTGGCCACTAGAGACTCTCTTTAAGATACCGTTGAGAAATCACAGTAAATGTGATTACACAAGATGAGTAAATAAATAATGTACTTTAATAGGTTTTTCGAAAACAGAAGGAACATTATTTCTGTTTTGATTTATTTATATAATGCATGTCGCACTTCAACAACTTACTAAAACATACACAAACAAAAATCACATAGTTTTAGGTGTAGTGAATTCGTCACTTACAGAAGTGCACAGCACTAGCAGAGAACTTATTAAGTGCGTGTAAGATACCGTTAGTTGAATTATAATAAAATAAACTGAAAATTAGCTATGTTCACAAATAGGATCGGAAATACAAAAATATTTGACAAAATAAGAAAAAAAAGCTGAAAATGTAAGGTTTTATCTGTAAATATTTGAGATAAATTCGTAATTAAATCTTTAGTGCTGATTCTCATCCTAGTTAATTTTGAAGAAAAGGCCAAGTGAGTACAACATTTAGCAAAAAACGGCGAAAAAAACACGTGTCGTTTCACTATTTACTTTATTATTATTTTTGTTATAGCGGCAACAGACATACACAATCTGTGAAAATTTCAACTGTCTAACTCCTACGGTTCATGAGTTATAGCCCGCTGACAGACAGGCGGTCGGACGGACGAAGGACGGACAGCGGAGGCTTAGTAATAGGTTTCCGTTGGGCACTATTTGGGTACGGAACCCTAAACATTGCATACTATTGTATGGAATCAAGTTTTTCTAACAGACTGCTGTGCTGCTGGGGAGATTGTTTTTCCACTTCTTCCCAGCTACGGCACTAGGAAGTGGTTAAGGGCTGGCGTTTTGGGGACTGTGTTATGTAATTTCTAGGTTTAAAAAGTGCTGATTCTTAGCCTAATTTGAATAAATGAGTTTTGATTTTGAATGAGTGTTCCGTGCCAAAATTGGGGTAAACAACTTTTAAAGTTTACTTAAATCAACTGCAATGCCTTGTTGGTCAAGTGGTCGCAAGCGCGTAACTGCTGAGCAAACCCAGGACGGGTTTGATTCCTAGGACGGGTAAAGTGTTATTGGGTTTTTCCACCAAGAATTTCTCAGTAGCAGCCCGGAGTCTGGATTTGCGGCCGGTTGATGACAATAGGCTCGCCCCCTATTACATGGGACTTAAACATAACTGGCGAAATGTGGGTGTACTATAGGTACATCTCTGACTAACCCTACGAGGATTACAGGGTGTGTAACTTACACACCGCTCTGGGCATGATGTGATGTGAGAGTGTTAAATAAACCGCAATACCTATCCTCATTATATTCAGTCGCTTATAGAGATAAGCGACTGAACCACCAATGTAGAGACATTGGTAGCTACTTAATTATCTGATCATTAGCTTTTGTATTTTACATCACAAAATACTTTATCCATCATATATTTCACAGAAGCTGAGACCCGAATATATTACAATCACAAAGATAAACCGAGCGATTACTCGGACGCGCACTAGTTCGTAAGTAATAAAACTTCAAACACTCGCAGTACGAACTGCACTAATTTCCTTAATTAAAGTCGTGATAAGTTAAAAACGAACTGACGCCATGACGTGTAATTGAAAATACGGGGATATTTGTTCAGAATTTATTATAGTTGCTGCAAACATACGAACGTGTTAAGCTTCACAACTAGGCTATAAATATCGGCGAGCTCTGAGTTATAGCTTTAGTTCAACACACAGATTTGTTCCGTGTGTTTCGACCACAATACACCTTCTAGCTCCAAGCTTCGGTCCCAACCATTATCGATCAATTGGCAGTTGCCACTAGTGTGTTTGCAGTTCTTTGCCGGTTTTCACTATTATAGGAGCTGATACTGGTTGTTCAAAGCATAAGACTTTTCTGCTTACTTTAAGGTTTTCCAAGATAAAATGTCTGACGGAAAGTTGGGCGCATGCGGAAAATTCATGAGAATATTTTGCAGTTAATCTCGCCCTCGAGGGTTGCGTGTTTTAATAAAATAATAAAAATCAACATTCTTTTTAGTAACTAGGTTTATATTTTTTGTCGACGTAGAATAAATCAATTGTAAGTATAAATATTAAAATAAAATGATTGAAGGCTTTCCTGATTTCAAACGTTAATGAAATAAAATCCGTTGCTAAATTAAATCAATAGCTGCCCGTTGAAATTCAATTTGAAACAAAGATTGAGTGCAAACAGACTGATGAACTCCAGTGATCAAAATACACTTTTATAAAATAAATACATAGTCAAATAAAAACACGGATCATCTAGTAAAACGATCGAAAAATTGATTGGTGTTTTCGTAAAACATAACTTTTTGAGTGAGCTTATATCAAGTTATGCATACAAAAAAATCATATGTTGAAAAAGGAAGGGAAAACTCACTCAATACTTTTAACTGACTTGCGTCATCATGGTACCCCAGATGTTCAACGATTGGCAATGATCCTAGAAATCTGTAGATAGGTATTATTTCCATAATCTCCACAATACGGCTCATTAATAGGCAATGATAGAGTTCTAAGTGCGAGCTAACTCGCTTAACGATATGCAAAGGATTACCGGGACACCGGAGCGGGTCTATCCAAACGTAGCATAATGACATAGTCAGCATTTGCAGAAAGCCATTTCACACAAAATGTGGAACAAAGATAACAATAATAAATATAAATAATAACAATTTCGTATGTTACTTTGCTATTGCGCTCGTTTCATAATTGTTTGAATTGCACGTTAGGTGTCTACAGCTACGCTCGTCCTTAGCTACGATACTAATAACATAAAATAATACTAAGTATAAATGAAATAGCAGCTGCTTCACCCCGGTACGCATTAACATAATGAACACTTGGCCCATAATTTTTGGGGTTTCTGTAAAAAAATCATCTCGCTATGCGAAAAGTTGGGAGGGCAAGGTTCCTAAGAAATTTCTCTCACCCCAAAAGTTAACACGTAAAGTTGTTCATCAACGACTGGAATCGTTTTATTCATTTACGGCGTATTTTATTTTTAACATAAAAAGCGGCCTTCAAAATGCCAGATGATAACAAGGGGGAAGTTCTTTTAGATATTGTGTAGGATGGTGCTTATAATTTCCTGTGCGGCGTTTCCCGGGCTTTTCAGCTAAAAGTCTATTCACTTTTTCCTCTTTGTGCATCCTTGATTGTAAGGATCTTACAATTAGTTAAAAATATATTCAGCGAGGGGTCGGTTTCTCATAAAATTCAGCTAATAAAGAAAGGTGGAACAAGTGAACTAACACAAAGAAAACTTAGTTGGTCAAGATTCTACTTCAAAATTTTCTTAGGATGGATAAAAGAAAAACTTCTTATTTGTTGGTTTTTCGTCTGCTGTCAGAGGCCAGTCTTGAGGAAATTAAACTGGACACCTGATTTTTTAACATGGATGCAAAATTATTTATTTTAGAGATTCATGCTATCTTGTTGCTTTGATTAAATTAAATTCAGAACGTTTTGAATAGGTATACAAGGTGTTTTTTATATACCATAACTCTAGGATATACATGAAAAAAAAACGCCAGTTGATTTTTTGATATGGTCTATAGCAAAAAATCAACTGGCATATGAATTATTTTTCAATTATCATTTTTTTATTTTTTATTTTTCATACAAAATAGTCACGATTATTAATGTAAAACGTTACGTGAAATATGGCAACGTCGCAGTTGCTTAGCTTTTAATATGAATGATTGGTTTAATGAAAATGAATTACTCGTATTTATCAATGAAACTTAGATACTTATATATATATAAGTATCTAAGTTATATATATATATATATATATATAAACTTATATACACACATCGAGTCTAGTGTTAGTATTATGATATCTTTGAAACTATGCATTTATTTACCACATATTCTATGACTTTATGTATTATTTTTACTTATTATAATATAACCCTAGTGATATAAAAAAAAAACGTATATAATTGGGATTACTATGTGCCAGTGAAAAATTGGTATTTCGCTGTCCACATCTACAAGGCACACACCCAATTGGCCAACTGGTACATAGTAGGTACTGGTACTAACTATTACGTTCCGCAAACATTACGGCTCGGGAGGGAATGTCGTATTTGAGCGAAATTTGCACTTTAAAATTTTTATGGTTTTCTGTCTGCCGGCCGTGAAGAGTGACTGTTTTTAATAAAATAACAGGAATTTTATAATTGAGTCATTACATTTTCAAATTAAAGACTTTTGAGAATTAAAATGTTAAACATGTTTTTTTGTTTATAACTCTTTTGAGAACTACATACACAAGTATTGTCAACCTCGGAATTGCTTTAATTGCCACGTTTGACACGAAATCCCGGTAAATTGAAAGTTCTCCAGGTTCAAATTGTCTAACTATCACTTAAGGCGCTGACAATAGGCAAATGACCAAAATGGGCTTCTCTTAAGAAAAAAAAATGCCAAATCTGTATAGTTTGTGGTAGCGGAAAAATTATATGTTAATTTTGAACATATTTCTCAGAACTTGGTTGTTACCAAAACATGTTTTGAAAAAAAAACTCGTTACAAACTAACGTTAAACTAACCCCTTACCTTGAGTTTCAATCCAAAATATCTGTATTAAATATCAACATACATACGTTACGTATCTCGTCTAATTAATAACAAGAACGTCTTATGTGAATGCAGAACTTGGTTGTTTTTTATTTTCGATTTCTCAACTCAATTTTAAGTAAATAGATAATTGCTTCATATTTTGCAATAAATTACAAGCGTTGTGTCATCGCGCTTCTCTTTCTTTTCTATGCAGTCTGACAGTGACCGCGGTTTAGGTGTTTTCAGCGTCTTAAGGCGAATTTCACCGATGAAACTGACCGCGATCACACACCAAAACCGCTTTTAAGATCTGTCAGTGTCAAAATTGTTGTGAAATATTGACACTGACAGATCTTAAACGCGGTTTAAAAGTACTGATCGCGTTCAGTTTCTTTGGTGAAATCCACTCTTAGTCTTTTTCTTTGCCGATGTGCAAGATACGTTTAGTAAAAAGTTGATTTATTGATCAACTAGATTATATTAGCCCCGCGATTTCACCCGCATAAGTTTTGACCCCGTGGGTAGGTATATCGGGATAAAAATCCTGTGTTATTCCTGGTTATAAACTATCTATGTGCCAAATTTCATCCAAATCCGTTCAGTACTTTTTGCGTGAAAGAGTAACAAACATCCATCCATCCATCCTTACAAACTTTCACATTTATAATATTAGTAGGATAAATAACAACCTAACTCAAAAACGAAACAAAGAAGGCTTCTGAACGCAGCTTAGATGTGCTGTTCGCGTTCAGTTTCATTGGTGAAATTGGCGGTTAGACAAATAGACCTTATCGTTTTATGACTTATAAGTGACATTCAACCATAGGGTGATAAAGCAATTACGAGGTAGACTAAACAAATGACTTAAAATCTTACCAACAGATTTTATTATAGAGGCATGAGGAACAAGGTGTAAAGTTCACTCATCCTCCATAGAAAAGGGAGGATCCTCCGACCAGACTGGTGTCGTGTCTGGTGGGAAACTGCCCGACGGTTGATGTCGGGATGTTGTATATATGCTAGTTGCGCGGTAAACTCTGCTTGCGCGATGCAGGATTTTGCGTGACGTCAGTGTGATGCGTAGTTCGTATGTGGCGCTGTAGATGCCGCCACATCACTCCCCTCCGGAGACCGGAGGTCGATAGTGGGCTGAGTCGTGTATCTTGCGATGCTTGCCAGTGCCAGGTGGGGTTCCAGTGGGTCAGAACCGGTTGTCGCATAGTTCGCGGTGGGTCGGAACTGTCTGCGGTGATGCCCCAGTGAGTCGGGGTGGCGCTGCGTTATGCTCCAGTGGGTCGGATGTAGTACAGCGCCGGGTTGAGGGCTGACTGCTGGGGTCGACCAGGAGAGCTTTGAAGAGCTCTGCTTGTTGACCGGCCGAAAGTGCAGTGTGCTGTGCAAAGGTTGCTGATGAGGCTTAGGGTGATGACCAGGTATGCGCGGTCGCTGCATGCTGGTGGTCAGGATACCCGTTGAAGCCGTGGGTGCTGGCTGGCTGTGTGACACGCCGCTCAAGAGCTTGAGGAAGTGTTGATGATGACGTCACGCTGAAGTAGTTGCACGAAGGCTGCGCTGACGTTCATATTCGTGGTCACCAGTATAGATGCATGAGGAACAAGGTGTAAAGTTCACTGATCCTCCATAGAAAAGGGAGGATCCTCCGACCAGACTGGTGTCGTGTCTGGTGGGCAACTGCCCGACGGTTAATGTCGGGATGTTGTATATATGCTAGTTGCGCGGTAAACTCTGCTTGCGCGATGCAGGAATTTTGCGTGACGTCAGTGTGATGCGTAGTTCGTATGTGGCGCTGTAGATGCCGCCACAGTATTGGTGTAAACCCATTTATAAACTTCTCTATACAATTAACAAACATTATACACATGTACAAATTTAATGTGCTCTCTATAGACTTAGCTTAATCCAAAATCACCTCACAATGACTGGCTAGATTAAGGCGAACATCTAGATTAACACATTTACTCCACATATATAGCCATTAACCGAATAGTAAATTGAATTACCGTACGTAAACACAGAATTAGGTCGTTTGAACTAATTATATAATATAATCAGCTCGTGAGTTGCCCTTCCACACATCTTGTGCACTCGAAGCCGCAATTTAGCCGTGGTTTACCTCTGACACACGCTGTTTACGTCTAAATTTCAAAATTAAATTTTGAGCTAATTAGGAATTATGTTTGGTAGAGGATTTCCTGTTTGTAATTTTGTTTTGTTTGGTTCAATGATGATGTTAGGAGTAACATTTTTATCAAATGCTACTTTAGTGATTTTAGACTGTCGCCTTGGCCGAGATACGTTACTTAGCACGCGCTTTGACTTAGACATTTTCCCGTCTCTATCTCGAACTACTAACAGTTTGACAGTTGTGTGATATTGACAGGAATAATGCTTACCCAAATTACGTGCTAAATAACGTTTATAGACTTCGGCCTGAGTTTTTCTGCGGAAAGTAAAGCTAGAACTCTCTATCTTTAATTCGGGTCCAAAGGCTTTCCAAATTGCCGAGCCTGATTAAATATTCAAACTAGAGCCGTAGGTTATAATAGGGTAAATAGGGTATAATATTATTACAAAACTGTACAGGGTGGCTGGCTTGCGCAACCTGTTACCATGGATTCAGTACATGATTCTGGACCCCCCCGGGCGTTGAAATTTTTCGGGGGTTATATGAACAAAAAAATAGCTGTTCCATAAATTTTGACCGCGTGGTATTGCACTTTTGTAGGAAACAGCTGAAACAACCGACGAAAACTTTCAACGCAAAGGGGTCCAGAATCATGTACTGAATCCATGATAACAGGTTGTACGTCGATGTCTCTACCACCCTATATAATTAATAGTTCTGTAGGTAAAGGACATTTAGATGATATATGCAACTGGATTAATACATTCACTTACGCCCTCAGACAAGTAAAGAACGTTACAAACGTAAAAACGGCAATTACTACGTACCATGCATACCTATATTGAATCAATTTTAAGTTACGGGCTTATTATTTGGGGAAACAGTACGGATAAAGACAGAGTATTCATCGCACAAAAGAAGTGCATCAGGGCCATTTGCGGACTTCGTACTCAAGAATCCTGTCAGTCATTTTATAAAAAGCTAGTTCTGTTACCACTTCCTGCACTTTACATATACGTAACTGTAACTTTCTGTATAGTAATAAGGGATTGTTCCAAAAAGCTTATGAAGTAACCCCTCGTCCAAGGGATCCAAACAGACTTGTAACAGAGAATACTCCTAAATCAGCCAAGTATGCTAAAAGCTGCCTTGTGATGTGTGTACGCATTTACTACAAAATCCCGAAAGAATTAAAATGTATAAATAATGCAAATTCATTTAAAAACAAGCTGTATAAATGGCTGAATGGACATAATTTCTATGACATTAATGATTTACTTGATATAAAATTATAATATTATATCCATCTATATTTGAATGACTTAATTATTAATTACTGATTTTTTTTTTACCTAAAATTTTTGCATGCAATTGTCATATTCTGTGTAGCTAAACATGTCATTGTATTTAAATAAGACTAACACCATTATACCATGTTTAAGGCAAATAAAGACTTATCTTAAGGATCTCGATGACTATTGAAGGAATAGTCAATCATCCCTAATTTTTAAGTCCTTATCGAAATAAAAGAGATGGGTGACTGTCTATATAATATATTTATTTCATATTTCTTTATCAGATTTTTCGTCTGTTGTTTCACACTCTTTGGCTAAAGCCCCCAATTCATTCTACTTGTCTCCATTTTACAAGCAATAAGTTATTATCATAAGTAGTTAACGCCGTACAAGCTGACTTTTCAAAGACAATGAGGTAGTTCATGCAAGCGAAACTATTCCGTTTCCTGTAGCTCTTCGCAGCAGAATCAATATTGAACGGGAAGCAGTTTCTGACTATTAAGTGTTAGCAGTAACTTACTCTAGCAATTGTTTTGATTGACTATTTGGAAGCGATTGGGGATAGATCTTTGTGTGTTCTGTGATGAACCTCTGTTTGTTTGCAGTTATTACAAATCGTTAGTGCATTTGACTGCAGCTGATATGATAGTACTGTTTTGCTTGTTTTTTCACCCCGTAAAGGCTCCTCGACAAAGGCGTGACACGACTTCTCGATACTACTTTGCGATAGCTACCGTAAAGGCTCCTCGACAAAGGCGTGACACGACTTCTCGATACTACTTTGCGGTAGCTACCGTAAAGGCTCCTCGACAAAGGCGTGACACGACTTCTCGATACTACTTTGCGGTAGCTACCGTAAAGGCTCCTCGACAAAGGCGTGACACGACTTCTCGATACTACTTTGCGGTAGCTACCGTAAAGGCTCCTCGACAAAGGCGTGACACGACTTCTCGATACTACTTTGCGGTAGCTACCGTAAAGGCTCCTCGACAAAGGCGTCACACGACTTCTCGATACGACTTTGCGGTAGCTACCGTAAAGGCTCCTCGACAAAGGCGTGACACGACTTTGCGATAAAGCTACCCTAAAGGCTCCTCGACAAAGGTGTCTCACGACTTCTCGATACGAATTTGCGATAGTTACCGTAAAGGCTCCTCGACAAAGGCGTGACACAACATCTCGATACGAGTTTGCGATAGCTATCAAAAGACAATCATTTCAAAAATGGACTAGCCATTTTTGACATGATTGTCTTTTCATAACCGTCCGCTGGACCAGTCAAAAACTATAAACAGCGGTTGTAGATCATATTAAAGTTAATTTTGCACGAAACTCAAAATATGACAATCTTGGCGTGCGTCATTCTTTAGTTAACTATCCCTGGGAATTAAAAAGCCTAATTTTGGCTTTATACTAAAAGTAGTGGTTGCCAACTGGTCGAAATTAGATCCCCTCTACTTACAATCTATATAGTACTTACTTATTCTATGTTCAAGCTGTCGCTTCTGTCACCTATCTATGAGGCCTTGGTACTTTGTGTCAAACGCATGGTAGTGTGTGTAATGTTTTTATTACTAATTTATTTATAAAAAAAGCTTTCTGCACTTCTCCTCCATATACACTTTAACTGTGCCAAATTTCATACTCCTCCGTCCGCGTAATTTTCGTAAAAAAGAGTACAATTTTTTTTTTGGGTGTTTTCAAATAACTTCTCCCGTTCTGGGCGGAGCGGGAGTGTGTTAGACTCTTACCGACTAAAACCCACCCGTGTTCCTTCCGTTGGCTGTGTTGCCAGGGGCCTCGGTAACCATATCGTACCTTCCCGCGACCCCAGCAGGCATCGGAGGAGGTGGCGCCTCCACAAGGACATAGCGGTGCTCTGCCCAAGCGGGGCAGACCTCCACCGTATGCTCCACCGTGTCCTCCGGGCGATCCACACTGGATCCACCCGTTTTCGCTCTTCACGTATTAATATAATGATACTTCTGCAGGTACTCGTAAGTCATTATAAAAGCACTCAACTTATCAGCGCCTGAAAAGACAAATTCATTGCAGTATTACAACTATGTGTACGATGGTGCAGAACCCCACAAACAATCCCAAACTTTCATCTCCGGAAACTGAATACCAAAGATGGAAAGCTTTATTCCCGGGACTGCGCCACCAATATTCATGTTTAAAATAATTACATGAATTCTAAAACACCTCTTTAGAGGATTCCGTTGGGGGCGCTAATGAATTATGCGATCAAGATAAATTAGTTTTGATGTAATACGAATCTTAGTAGGTGTAGCAAGAATAGGGTTTAATTAAATATGATAATAGGTTGAATAAACCCGTTCGTTGTGCACGTTCCAAGAAATTCCTATGCGTACGAAATTCGATGAACATTTTAAAAGGAAATTTAGTTTTCATGAGCCTATTGCGAATGTTGTTTCACATTCTTTTGTTTTTGCCATTTCAGCCGATGTTGGCATAATTCGGAAACGGGAAAGACTTTGAATTCGTAATATGACCCCTTTGGAAGTCTCCTAAGTATCTAATAAAGATTAAGTGTATCCGTTTCTAGGAATATCTTGTACGTTAGTACGTGGTGAGCGGATTTCTTGGTATTGAACTGATTACACTTTGCGTAGGTAAGTTCCTGTATGTGTGCCTTAGTTTGATGTTTGTATAAGTAGCGCTTCCTGTTAGTATACTAAGAAAACTTATATTGAGACTCCTTGATGCAGTAGCGATGTATGGCAGAAAGGCGTTCAGTTACAAACAAGTTTGCCAAACGCTAGTATAAAAGTGAATCGTCATGAAAATCATTTAGGGTCTTATCACACTGGCGAACTGCGAGCGTGTTACCAGCGAGGTGATTGATTAACGAGGTCGCCACGAGTGCGCAACGTGTTCGCCGCGTTTGCGGAAAGAGAGCGGTTGACGTGAGTGTACAAGAGAGAGCGAGACAAGCGAGTGTAAACTATTTTGCAAACGTGGCGAATACGTTGCGCATTCGTGGCGATCACGTTGCGTACTTGTGGCGAGCTCGATAAACAATCGCCTTGCTGGAGGGATTCTTCGTATAAATAGAAAGCGACATGTTAAGCCTGCAGCACATTTAAACCGCGTAAAATTGTTGTGAAATGTTGACACTGACACATATTAAACGCGGTTTAAAAGTGCTGCAGGCTTAGCATGTCGCTTTCTATTTATACGAAGAATAGACATAGCTCTTTCTATACAAAGTGACATTTTTGACATCGCACCGTAGAAATCCTTCTGCAATCTGTCATTTTGTCTTTCATTACTAATGATCTTTGCCTAGGTCCTTTTTGATGTAGACTATTTTAGAAGAAAGTTTTCTATCCCAAACTTTAAAATCACACTGATAACTGACAGTTGTCTAAGGTACCTACCACACTACCTTGATAATCCAAGACAATTTGCATTTTTCTACTCGACGGCCACAAGGTATATACGGTTATCTACAAAGTCATGATTTTACAGAAGCGCGTTTTGCAAAACTGTGATAATTAATAGAAGAACAAGGCTATCTTCTCCTATTTTTCATCATATAGTTAATAGGGCATTACCAAGGAAATGGTTAAGGCCAATATGACTATAATATTTTTTTGTTCCAAAATATGGTACCGACACTTTAAGAAAACATGTTGTAGTTGTCTTTATATACGTGATCAGTAAAAATTGAGAATCAAACAGAAAAAAAAAACCCTATGACATAACAACGAATTCTGAGTCGAATTATGTAAAAGTGTGAATTTCGTAAAAAGTGCAGTTGACTCTTTGCTGTCGTCGTACTTCTACACAGAACGTCATGTTTGTCTATTCTTCCGTAGACAAAACGGTGCTCGTGCTAAGCCTGCTGATCGTGTTCAGTTTCATTAGTGAAATTCGTACTTAGCTTTTTTCTTTGCCGATGTGCAAGCGACGATACATAAAAAGTTGATTTGTTGATCAATAAATAAGAACTTAACCCAAATGATTTTATTCACAAAATAACATTTTCTGTTATTTCCTTCATCTTTATAGTTTACGTTTGCCACAGAGAAGTGAGACACAGATTAACCGTGTACCACACCATACCAATCCCGAAATTCAAACCGAGACTAACTCGACGTAACCCTCAACATAGTTGTAAATATCGTCCGCTTAATTAAGCCAACAAACGTCTGGTAGTGTAGAGAGAAGCCGCGAACTTTCCTCTTTAGCTGGCTCACATAATGTCCCCAAAGACCGAGTGCCACCATTATCTTCACTTAATGCAACTTGCACGCAAATTCAGGCCGACGTTTAATCGTCCAAGTTTGAAGAGCTCCTAACGGGTTGGGCCGCTGTATGGACGAAATCAGGAGTCAAGGATTCAACCCCATTAGACGGAACTTGTGGAAATGTAAGATCATAAGTCTGCCTACGGGATATTGTTACACCGTGGTACCCGTAGACTGCAATAAAGTGATACATTTTGGTCCACGGAGTACGAAATCGCTGTACCGGCAGCGTCTGGAGACGCTACTAATATAATACGTAGCGCGGAAAGTGCGTTTAGCGTAACTTCTTTCACGGATCGTCATCTTTCTGTACTTAATTTGTGTCGGAAAGCGAGTAAACGGTGACACGCTGGGTTTGTATAGAAAGTGTTGACAATGCCACCTTTGGCAGTGGCCGCCAATACTCTAGTCTCTGTACTTTAATCTCTCTCTGTGGTTTGATCAAATTTACGGTGCTAATGACATACACGTGCGGCGCACAAAGGTTGTCAATAAGGTAAAATCTACTTCAGGACAGCAATTTTTTTTATTGTGTATAAACAACTAAGTACGTGGGTACTTATCAAATATCTCTTTTGTTATGAAGAGTATCTATTACACGAAACACAATAGCAATAATTACAAACTGGGCAGTATTTAGTTACATTCTATTTCTAGGTTTAATCAATAACCCTGTAGGTATTGTTTATTATGTTGGTCTGGTTTAAAAAATAAAATTGTATTCCTTAGGTTTTCGAAATCCAACTCATGAAACTTTTTCGATAGAAAAACATCACAGAGTTACCTCTAATTTCCACGCATTTTCAATTTGTATGCTAATGACTTTTAAGATAGAAATTTGAATTGATTGTATTAATACAAGACGAAAAACATTGTGCAGGCGTTTTATGAAATTCCGTTTCTTACGCTCAATTAACACACGTTTTCGATATTTTTGAACATTGTTACGACTGAAAAGCAAACTGTAATTTTTTTTTATCGTCACTACGAGTAAAAATCTTTTTAAAACATATATTTAAGAAGCAATTTTTTATGTAAGTGCTGTGTACGCCTATAAGTGACTAATTCACCATAACCTAATGCATATGTTATGTTTTATTATGTTAATGTTTCTAGGTCGTTGGTTTAATTAACTTTGACTGTTTTTGCATCCAAAACTGTATTTTATATTATTAATTTTCTCTTTTTGTAACTATCTTAGAACATATTTATTCTTTGATAACATAAATATAAATATGGCCATATACGATCTAATAAATAAAATAATGGTTAATGTGGATAAAAAAATACCAATTTGTGCCATTTTTACCGACATGACTAAAGCTTTTGATTACGTGAACCATGAAACGCTTTTGGTCAAACTTGATGCTTACGGTATACGAGGGAATGCTCAGCGTCTAATAAAATCGTATCTAAGTGGACGTCTTCAATATACAGAAATCTCTAAAATATGCGTCCAATCAAAACGTGAGGCTAAATATTTATCTGGTCCTAGGGAAATTAAATATGGCGTTCCTCAGGGCAGCGTTCTAGGGCCGTTATTATTCTTACTGTATATAAATGATCTACCCCGACACATCCCATACCCTTGTGTGCTATTTGCCGATGACAGTACGATACTAATAGACTGCCTCAACAAAGAGCTTTATGAAGATGAAATAAATAATTCCCTAAAATTAATAATAAACTGGCTCAACGATAATAATCTTATCATAAACCTCAATAAAACAAATATAATGCATTACTATCAAAAAATTCTTCCTTTAAACCTAAAAATTAATCATAAAGGACAAACTATCGATAGCGTTAACGTGGCTAAATTCTTGGGTATATTGATTGACAGTCAATTAACTTGGAAACCACAGGCTGAAGAAGTTTGCAAAAGATTAAGCACGTCTGCTTATGCTCTGTACAATCTGTCCAAGAAAGTTAACATTGATACATTAATGGTTGCATATCACGGTTTGGTGGTCTCTGTTCTAAGGTTTGGTGTAGTATTCTGGGGTAATTGTTCCGAAAGGGAGTCTATATTTAAAGCCCAAAAACGGTGCATAAGATCAATTTTTAATATCAAGGTTACAGATAGTTGCATTCCTTTTTTCAAGAAACACAAAATACTAACTTTTCCTAGTATATACATTCTCGAAGTA
Source organism: Atethmia centrago (assembly GCA_905333075.3). NCBI lineage: Eukaryota > Metazoa > Arthropoda > Insecta > Lepidoptera > Noctuidae > Atethmia > Atethmia centrago. The sequence continues at coordinate 18,965,568 of HG995373.1, read as the reverse complement.
GCTATATTCGTTAAAACTAACAAGCATCAATTTCCTGCCTTGAATGATACGAGGATGCGAACTACTGCCATGAGATCAAAATATCAGAGTCTATTGTGTACTGGTAGATATAACACTGCTTTGCTTAAAAAAAACATTATTGGTATGGCACCTATTATATTTAACAAATTGCCAAATTGTATTAAGGATCAGCCCTTAATAAAATTTAAGAGACTCCTGTCGTCGTTGCTGATAGAGAAATGTTACTACTCTGTTACTGATTTTATAAATGACAAATTGTAATATTTACTCATTCACTATGTAAATTATTATATAAATATTTGTAGACTTAGCCGATTCATGATCTATTTTGAATGTAAGCACCTAGTTTCTAAATTATCTGTAAGTTAACCACAAATTTTTGTATGCCAACAGGCAGAATGTACTGGGAACATATCTGATACTAACACCATTATTGTAACACCTGCATTCTATACAAATAAAGTAATTATTATTATTGATATTTTCATCATAAATTGTCATCTGTCAGATTTATTTTTCTATATTATAAAGCTAACATGATAAGGTCAGTTCTTCACTGTAAAATTAATGTTAAAGTAATGTTTTATTGATTCTTGACGACTATCAAACATGAAGTAATTTGAATTATGTTTGAATTGTTTATCACATACTTTCAGAATGTTTGACAGAAACGATAAAACTGGCCGCCAGTCCTGCTAAAGTTTCAGTTTACGGCAGTTTGACTTCAGTTTTACTTCAGTTCTGCCTCATTTTTAGCTCAGTGCTTAAGCTCAATTTTAAGTCGGTATAAGTTCGGTTATAAGATCATGTATATTAACTGAATTGACTAAATACAATTATTTTAAAACTAAACGTGTGTGAATTCTGTAACCCACTCCCTCCGTTGCCTCCGGCCCTCTCGCCTACGTATGTGGGAGGCCTTTGACGTCAGGGGCACTCTAGCCGTGATCCTGCTTCCTGCCATCTGAGCGTCCCGAGCTGCGCGAAATTGAAGCCCATCTGGAACTTCTGTTCATACAAATATTTTCTATCTTTTATGAACTCCATCTTAAAAAAAAAACACGTGTCTTACTTACTTTTTTGGGTGAGATTTTGTTCTGTTTATACAAAAAATCCAAAATATCCAAAAGTTTATATATAATATTTTTTATAATTATGACGTATATCACATTTCGAAATATACAGAAATATTGTATACAAATGTCAGTCGCTCGGAGTGCCTTCATTGCGCCACTCCAAATTAATTCACAGCGAAACTTTTTAATTCGAATTACTCGTAACTTCTTGACGCTTGACAGGCTCATTAAATTTTACACTGTGACTTGACTAACTCCCGGGAATGTTATAATATACTCTGTGACAATTTGGCTTATAAAAGCAGTAAAAGTCTAAGTTTTCGTACTTTAGTCATAGTATTTAATTAATCAAACATTGTGTGAGTCCTATTGTATAAACTCTGATAAAATAATAAAACACTTAAATTCGATTTTCTATTGCAACAGAAGGACTTGGTAAACTAGGTTGCTTTACTTGGTAAATTAGATGAAAATTATATTGAAACTTAATTCATAATTCTTTGAGATGTTTAGTTTTAAACTTAACGAACTAATCGCTTAAGTTTAATTCTAATCCCATCAAAAACATAAATGTGAAATGAGAACGAAGTTCAATATTATGATATATGCCTTGGTTGTTGACTTCAACGACAAAAGAAGTGAACTCTAAATGGGTGCCAAGTTCAATGGTCTGTCCTGAAATTGATTTATAACAACGTAAAATATCATTTCTTCTTAGAACTTAGGATAATATATGCCTAAGGTCTGACTTGGCTAGTTCTCATATACGAATCATTACTTTTTGTACATAAATTATTAGAAACTACTGTATTTTCCAATGTTTACGGGGTATAATTGTCTTTTTTGTGTTATTTTATATATTTTCTTGTACCTTTGAAATGTTCGAGTGATATAATTGATAAGATATACTCCATCTAAGGTTTTAACTCTAGAGAGTCCAACGTAAGCCTGCCCTTTACTAAATACACAGGAGCCTATGTCGAGAAGAGCACTGTCAAGGCTAAGGCCTTGTGATTTGTGAATAGTAATAGCATATGCTTATAATAGGGAATTGTTCCCTGTGAACATATACATAACTTAATATCTGAAATTTGGGCTGACTCGTTCTAGTTCGTAAATTAAATTATGTTTAAATTGTATTGTAATTTTACGTGCGCTATTTCTGTTGTCGACGTCCCAATGTACCTTCTCTATTTTTCCAAAGGATCCGTTTACCAGTCCTTTACTGACATCTACGTTTCTTCGCAACATTACACGTGCATCTATTTTTATCATGATGACATTTTCTAAGCCAGCAGTTAGCGACGAATCATCCTCGTTCTTTTTGAGTACTTCATTTGCTCGTTTTTTTTAAATACCGTGGACGGTATATTTCGTCTATCGAATTTAATTTAATTTCTGGTTGCTCCATACTTGCCAACATTGCAGTATTAAACTGGTTACACATATTTTTAGTGGGAAATAAACATACTGTATCACTGGACAGCTGTCTAAAATAAGATATGAATTTGCACCTGTCTTGACTTGTTACTATACCCATTCTTAAACGATTCAACATTTCGCCGAAACGTTGGTCGTTTTTTGCCTCATATTTACAGTTAATTCCTCATAACAAAATAATTCTTTCCATAAATTTGGAGCACTAAACGGATCTTGCCTATACCATACGTACTTACTAAAAGAATTGTAATAATAACATAACCACAAATATATAAGTATTTTTTAAGAAAACCTATGAATTTCGTAGCATAAATCGCAACCTTATAGGACAGATATCGAGAGACAATTGGACAGCAAGACGGCGCTCGCACCTATGAGCGCGGCTGCCACTCGCTCGGACACGTTCACGTCAAGTTTTTTTTCGCACCGCTCCCACCCCGCTGTTCCGGCGTTGCACCGCGCGCCGTGTACCGAAATGCCTATATTATTTTATAATTATTTATAAGTCTCTTACACTATTGACGTGCGCTAAATATTGAAACAATAATTCATACTAAATCCCAGTTAATAACGTAATAAATACGAAAGTCGACTATGCTCTTAGTTATAAGTACTAAAGCGGAAATATTTGGATTCAAAAAATTAAGTGTGGTATTCAACTCGTTATATATTCACGTGAAGACCTTAAAATCCACATAAAGACCGGCTGTCATAAGTTTTGATTGCTGATTGCTGATTCTTCCATTATTACAGTTACAGGCACTAAGTATAAGTTAAGTGTTTTTAATGGAATCAATTAAGTGAAAAATTATAATAAAATGATAAAAAATTTCTGATTCTTTCCTTTGTATTCACCTAATTACCTATCTGCATGCCAAATTTGAACTTTCTAGGTCATCTGGAACTGGGTTAGAGTTTTGATCTATAGGTCAGTCGGTGATACAAATGACGATTTTTTGACGTTAATATCTAAATAACTGTTTAAGATGTGTTTATGAAATAAGGGGCACATATGTATCTCGCAAGTCTCAATATATGACCTAAATTTGATACGTTTATGTGAAATAGTTTTTTAAGTTATGAGGGGGTCAAAAGTGGTTCGTGTAATATTACACACGGTGCTGCTCGCCAGTTCTGTTACTTGAACTTAGCTTGACATGCTACCGCGTGTCTAGAACTTAATTTTTTAACAAAGGCTAGGTAGTAGGCAGCCCACACACATATAAGCATAGCCCCATAGCACACCTCTATACAACACAAAACAAAGGTTATTGTATAGACCAGCACACAAACCGTGTACCAACGCATTTCTCAAACTCTGCAATAGGCGTTACTTAGTCCGAAGAGCTTCACAGTCTATTGTTATTGAATGTACACATAATTTCACTCACAATCAACGGGGGCTCACCTAAGGTCGTTATGACCTAACCATAGAGATGCTGAGGCCGAGATATGACGCAGTAAATCTTGGTTTAGGAGCGTGCGTTACCCCTTTTGTTTTCCTAATCGGTGATTAGGATTTCATACATTTTCCAGCGCCATTTTAAGCGAGATTTGGTTTACTTGCACGAATACACTTGTGTGAAAGGCTATTTGAAAGACACTTGTTTAATTCAGTGCCGTGAACAAGTTACCTTCTACGGCTTCTACAAATTGTGATAGTGTTCATTATAGCCAACACTATCACAATTTGATCATAACAATTCCATCAATTGTGATCACGCCTATTGAAACTCATTCTTAGTAGTGAGAAAATTATTATTCTCTTGCCGTTAATTCAATCTAGTTTGCTTCGGCGCAAGATGTTCTCTTCTTCCATACTAGTCCGTATTAGTCGTCATCTTACGTCCCTTCTAGCCATTCTAGCTATATCATCTTTCACTCAGTCCATCGATAGTTTTTTGGTCTTCCCCTACTCTTATAGCTATCCACATTCATACTCAAAACTTTCACAAAAGTTATATCACATGACAATCGATTTCCCAGCAGTTTTCAATCACAGGTGTCATGGAAAGTACGCTTGTCGCAACCCAGTGCTGGGCACACCACGATTGAGGCGATAAGTCCCCTCTTGGAGGAGTGGCTAGAGAGGCGCCACGGCGTCCTCACCTTCCGCCTGGCGCAGGTCCCCACCGGACACGGCAGTTTCGGGAGGTTCCTGTGTCGGATAAGGCGGGAGGAAACGTCCAGGTGTCACCACTGTGTGGATCGCCCGGAGGACACGGTGGAGCATACGGTGGAGGTCTGCCCGTCTTGGGCAGAGCACCGCCGTGTCCTCGTGGAGGCGATCGGCGGCAGAGACCTCTCGCGTCCGGCCTTGGTTCAGGCCATGGTACGGAGCGAGAGGGCATGGGCAGCCGTCACCTCCTTCTGCAAAGCAGTAATGCTAATAAAGAGATGTCGTCAGCACATATAGTAGGGGTCCACTAGGGCCGATGCTTGCCGGGGTCGCGGGAAGGTACTTATGGGTCACCGAGGCCCCCGCAACACAGGCAACAGGAAGGAATACGGGTGGGTTTTAGTCAGTAAGAGTCTGACACACCCTCCCGCTCCGCCCAGAGCGGGAGAAGTTATTTGATGATTTCCCACCCTCAAAAAAAAAGGTGCCATTTTTTTGTGTTTAATAGGTAGTTAGCATATACAGTGTATCTGTATACGGTGTAGCGAAAATTAAGGGCGTGGTATAGACCATCAAACTGAACAAATTTCTCCCGGGGACCAACACCTTAACCGTGAACAAAAAATCTGTCGTCCCATACAAAACTTCAATACCTACTCGACCAAATGTATGGGACGACTGATATTTTTTCGCGATTACGACGTTGGTCCCTGGGAGAAAGTTATTCAGTTTGATGGTCTGTACCACGCCCTTAATTTTCGCTACACCGTATACAGACACACTGTATATGTAAATACCTAATACTACTTCAATAAGGGTTGTTAAAAAAAACAGGTTTGATCAAGCGTCTAAATGGTCATTTACATAATAGATGCAATGCTCATAACGACTGTTCAAATAATGATCCATTAACAAATTATTCAAAAATATTCAATGTATTACGTTATTCACGTCATAAATTAATAATAAACATGTTAAATACACATACCAGAAATATCGAAATTTAATAATTATGAGATGTTATAAATTTTAATTAACACCGAACCTCAATGCAGCCTCAATTACCACATTAGCCACATTTAATAAATAAAAGGTTAATAACTAAATTAATAGCTAATTATAATAACATGACGTGATTTGTTAGAGCGTATGTAATTTAAAAGAGAAAATTGTTACAAATTTGACGAGTGGCGAATATAAATACCTAATTTTGAACTTAGATTTGGCAACCCGCCAAGGCTTCGCTAGAGCTACATATTTATTCTAACCTATTCCCCGAGAAATGCAATATTTCGTACTCACGAATATTTTAAGAAATTGTAAAAAAATCACTAAGTCATTTCAAAGCCTTATCCAAATTCACAGGCAGACGCGTAACTTCACTTAATACTTTTATAGATTTTAGATTGTGAAAGAAAACAGCCTATAAAACATTAAAACCATAGTCAAATTTAATTGAAATAAAGGTTATAAAAACAGGATAATTTTATCAGCCAAATTCACGGTCATCATTTCACTAAAGCTTTTAGCTACAAGTTTTAGTGAAATGATGGCTAGCGAGGACCTTTCCTTTTTTTTCGTATTAGACACTCTCTCAAGTACTTCAACTATGTCGCGGGAAGGTACTAATGGGTCACCGAGGCCCCTGGCAACACAGGCAACAGGAAGGAATACGGGTGGGTTTTAGTCAGTAAGAGTCTGACACACCCTCCCGCTCCGCCCAGAGTGGGAGAAGTTATTTGATGATTTCCCTTCTATAAAAAAAAAAAAAGTACTTCAACCATAGATTCGTTAAGTGTAGAAACACTAAACGAACTTGTCTAGAACAACCATCTCGAATTTGGTCCTTCTTATTCGGAATCTAATTTAAATAACCCATTTAAATAACAAGTTTCCTTCCTTTCAGTTTCTAAAATGTCCTCCAACTACTAGAGGAAATAACAAAGCATTATTAAAATGTTCCGTTTTCATTGAACTTTTTGTTCTGAATAATAAACTAGTCGCTGTTTAAAAGCTGAGGCAACATCTTCGAAACTTGTCTCAGCTTCGGAAATAACCATTAAAGATATTTCGACAACTCTTTACTTTAAAGTGTTGCTTTTTAAACTAGTTTTTTGCTTGAATATAACGATGGCAAAACAATATATTGTGACCTGTCTAAAGCTGATAAGAAACGATGCACGCTAGTGAATGTTCATTTTTGGTTAATTACGTTCACACGATACTGACTAAATTACATAGGGATGAACGTTTATCTGCTCATTTCATTTAATTTTCGATTAATCGGTGGGCGAGTGAAAGATGCCGAGTGCCGAAATCCAACATCATTGGATCGGTTTTCGAATGAATTTATTTTCCACTTTTGATTAATTTTGTGTTCAGACGAAGTAAGAGTTAAAGCCAAATATAAGACAAAAATGATCCTAAAAGTGTAGCGTCTGATATCTGCTTTACTTAGTCGATCTATCTATTACTGTATGGGTACTTCCCTCGTTCTTTAAAACCATTTCTTCCCTGATCGAAAGAAAATGAGAGTTCGATTCAAAGCTTTTGTTCGGATCTGGATCAGTGCCAAAACGTAAGGGTTTGTATAATGAGGATCCGATTTTACCAAAAATATATTTATTTTTTTCGACTCCCGTTCCGAAGAATTGAACTAATTTGTTGATGTGTGTCACGTTCTGAATATAAAAGACCAATTATATTTAAGGTTTTGCTAAGCAAAACTTAATGAGGGTAAGTAATAATAGCCGCACGGGTCGATCGATCAAGTTAAGTTATGTTTGCCGCGGTTGGTCCTTGGATGGGTGACCATGTGTACATACCCAGATCCCTCCGTGCTTCGGAAAGCACGTTAAACCATTGGTCCCGCCTGTCATTCGTGGATCTTTGACAGTCGTTACGGGTCGTCAGAAGCTCGAAGACAACCAGTCTTAACAAGGGGTATCGTATTACCCAGCAGGCTTAGCATAACGCTTTCTATTTCTACGAAGAATAGACATATTTCTTTCTATACAAAGTGACATTTCCTTTCTCCATTTTTGACATCGCACCGTAGAAATCCTTTTGCAATCTGTAATTTTGTCTTTCGTTTCTAACGATCTTTGTCTAACTCCTTTTTTATGTAGACTAAATAGTCTACATAAAACGCAGACGGTTTGGGATAGAAAACTCAGAAGAAAGTTTTCTATGGCAAACTGTAAAAAACAGTGACAACTGACAGTTGTGAAGACAATTTGCATTTTTCTACTAGACGGCCTCAAGGTTTATACGGTTATTTACAAAAGCATGATTTTACAGGAGAGCGTTTTGAACGCAAAATGAATAGAAGAATAATTAATAGAAGAAAATAACTATTTTCTCTTATTTTACATCATTTAGTTAATAGGGCATTACCAAGGAAATGGTTAAAGGCTCCTACATACTGGCGCGGCTTGTCGCGCGACGCGTCGCGACACAAAGGCACCGCTTGTACCGCTACACGCGGTGTATTTGTGTCGCGTCGCGTCGCGCGACAAGTCGCGCCAGTATGTAGGAGCCTTTAGGCCAATATTACTATAATTTTTTTTTGTTCCAAAATATGGGACCTCCGACAATTTAAAAAAAATGTTGTAGTTGTCTTTAAATACGTGACTTAATATCAGTAAAAAATGAGAATCAAACAGAAAAAATCGTATGACAAAACAAAGAATTCTGAGTCGAATTATGTAAAGGAGTAAATTTCGTAAAAAGTGCAGGTGACTCTTTCTACTTTGCTGCCCTCGTACTTTCTACACGGAACGTCATTTTTGTCTATTCTTCCATAGACAACACGGTGCTCGTGCTAATCCTGCAGGTGCTGGTTCGTGGAAGTCAGATATAGGCAGTCGCTCCATGTAAAATACTGGTATTCAGCCGCATCTGCTTAGATTGGAAGCCGACACGAACATAGTTGGGAAAAGGCTAGGCAGATGATGATGATGTTTTTTAAGCTTTTAGCATAGCATGCATGCATAGCATAATCAGCCTATAATTTTCCCACTGCTGGGATACAGGTTTCCTCTGTGAGAGGGGGTTAGGTTTTATTGGTACTAAAAAGTGCTCCCACACCAATATCTAAATCACAAGTAGAAACTCGTAATCTCTCACTTTTTCTTTCTTTCTAGTCAACGCCGCAATCAGAACTCTTCCGCTTCCCAAAGAAACCTCACTTAGCCTTTCATCCTTTTGCAGACTCCAATTAAATTTGTCAGATTTATAACAGCTCGTATTTAATCCAGGGGCGATAACAGGCTAATGAAATATAATTAGGAGGGTAGTAAACGGGAATATTTGCACGTCAAGTAAGGGTGTAACCATACCAGTGCTTTCACGATTTTAAAAAGTGGAGACAGTACGAAAATAAATTTACTCGAGTGTATCCAGTTTGCATACAAACAATTCAGTCAAAAAATATAATATCCAATAGTTATGTCACTTTAGCTAGTCGACTGATAGGCAAATTAGCCCAGTCAGCCACAGTCAAGCCCATCACTAAATATGTAGATTGTTTGAAAAAATCACATTTTAGGGTTCCGTAGTCCACAAGGAATCTTTATAGTTTCCCCATGTCCATCTGTCTGTCAGTCTGTGGGCTTAGCTCAGAGACTCTTAGTACTAGAAAGCTGTAATTTGGCATGGCTATACATATTAATCACGCCGACAAAGTCGTAAAATAAAATCATGAAAAAAGAAAATTATAAGGTTGTTGTTTTCGGATATGTGAATAAATTCATTTATAAATAACGAAATGAAAAGGAAAACTATCACAGCTAAGTAGGCTTTACAAGTTGAGTAATAGTCGACCAACTTACATTTGCAGTTGGAGAATTGACCGTGACGTATATCGATGTATGGAAGAACATGTTTTTCAACTACAATGATAAGTTTGTTTTTGAGATAAATTCATCCCAACTAAGGACAATGAAGGGTTTCATTGTGAGTGGTCCGACACGCACTTGGCCGGGTTTTTAATTTTGGCGCTAGGATTTATTTGGTAGTTCCAAAATACATTAGGCGCTAGGATTTATTTGGTAGTTCCAAAATTATAATAATTTTGGCGCTAGGATTTATTTGGTAGTTCCAAAATGCATTAGTATTGCCACTTTTGCCAGTGTTATAATTTATTAACCGACCTCAAAAAAAGGAGTTTCTCAGTTCGTCGGAATTTCTTTTTTTAATATAAGTTTCCCGATTACTCGAAGACGGCTGAACAGATTTGGAGTTTTCTTTTTGTTTGAAAGATGATACTTCCCAGGCAGTCCTATTATAATCGAGTCAGGATCTGATGATGGGATCCTGGAGAAATCGAAGGAACTCTTCTAATATTATAGGCACACCTATAGGGATTTGGGTATTTTTTATAGTAGCTCGTGCACTTGCTCTCAAAAAACACCATTTGGTGAAGTGGAACTGATCATGGAGACCACAGATGGCCACACGAAATACCTACTCATTAATAAGTATATTTCGGGTTGCGATTCGATTACTTTGATATGGTTGCTAAGCAATTTGTGCTCATCACAATGCATAATTGTGGTGAAGTACCAGGAGAATTCCTCAACAATGAACGTTCCTGCATCGGGAAAAGCCATATTTTGTAAAAGGTGAGCAGTAGACGTTACGGCTATTGTAGATAAATTACAAACCGACCCACTAAATACGTATTTTGCCCACTTGAGTCTATGTGGATGATGTTATAATAATTTCCTGTCACGATTATTTACATAGCAGGTGGGGTAGGTACCATAGCTAAAACGTAAAAGATTAAAACATTTTTACAAAAAAAAAAACAATAGACTTCCAAAAATAACACTACAAAGTGAAATATAACATTAATTTCGGAAGTCGGTGGCGAAAAAACGAAAATACAAAACCATAGACACTGACTTCCGAAATTAAAGTAATTTGTAATTTTGTAGTGTTAAAGAGAGTGAGCAAAAATTCAATTTTGCTGAGATAAAGTAACTTTATTTTTTTTTATGCCGAGAGCAGTGCTGGGTCTACTCACAAAAAATGAAATATTTGAACTTCTTTTGATCTGTCACTTTCACTTCGATACGAAAAAGCGAGAGATAGAAGCAAGTCGATTCAAAGTTCGATTTTCAAATCCCATGCCTAGTAGGCCCAAAAAGGAAACAAATAATAAAACTTTCGGACACATTTAACTGTAAAATTTCAAATCATCTGTTAAGGTTTTAAATGTAATTATTATATTTAAACTTTTTGTTATTGTATGCTTACAAATGGTAAAAATTAAACCACATGTTTAATTTTTACCATTTTGTATTTTTTTACTTATATGTTCTCGCTGCTGAGGTAAAAAGTTGAATGTTACACGAGACCAAAGTTATTTGCATCTCGTGTCTTTGAATCACTCGCTGCGCTCAGGATTCTTACCTAGAATCACTGGCTACGCTCGAGATTCAATGAAAGAATCCTTCGCTTACTCGGGATTCATAATCAACACTCGCAGCAAAAACCAACTTTGCTCTCTTGTTGCACAAATAACAATTTTTTTGTAGCCTTGTTGCCTCCACGTTGTATATGGCTGGCATTCAATGGGCTGGTGTCGTTCCCGTAGCAATCTACTTTCCGGACATTAAATAGCTAGAGGATGAATTAATCACTTTAGCTGCATGTGACTACAGAAACTCGCTGACAAGTTACGAACTAGTTGCAGTCACTAGTCGCGATTTACGCGGTTACTGTCGGGCATAAATTGCACCGTGAATGCTGCAGTCGTTCGCTCGCGCGTCATAGTACCAACTGTATGGAAATGCCTTATCTTCAGAGTAACAAAGCGAGGGTATCAAGTAAGGTAATAAAAACATAATTTAAAGTTACCCCCGACTTCATAAACGGTTGACATGGGAGAAGTACATTAATTTAATTAGTTCGCTGACACTTCGTTTTCGCTTATTTTTGTGAGAATTTTCCGGGAGTATAATATTTGATTTAGAGTGTACGGGTTTTTCAATGATTTGGTATTCATTTTTGAAGAGTGTTTACAAAAGATGCATGAATATTTAAGAAGTTATTAAAAATATAAAACAACCAAGAATTTTTAATACTCGAATTGTAGTATTGCAGCTTCAGGCACGGCCAATATTTAAATGATTGATAAATTTAAGATACATTTGTATGCTCTATTTGCCTTAAAATCAGCAAAGAAATGCAGCGGTTGTCTCTTAAAAATTTCAAAACCTTGCTTGCTTGGTAAGTACTTCAATTCCTGAAAATCCAAAGAAATTAAGCAACACCTAACGAAGAAAATTATTCCGCTCTCTTTTCCTTTCTGAAAGTATTTGAAGAACTATGCCATGAGTCGGGTATGGAGTATCATGCACAAGCAAGTTACTTTGGCTTCAAAACTGCGTGTATTCAACATTTCAGAGGATCTGTTGAATAACAAATATTCTCTACATATTTTCTCGTTGACTCTATTATTCAACCTGACGGGGTTTCCGGTCACTAACTGGATTTTAACATTATGTTTAGGGTTGTTTTGTAAAGTATCATTTATGAGAGTGAGGTTTTTGGTATAGAATATGTGGACCTTTAAGTAGTTGAAATACTACGTGAATATTTTCCTTAACGATATTGAGAATTACTCAGAGTCTCATGCGCCAAGCTGACTGACCATCGATCACATTTTTGTTGTATTTTATGCAAAAGTCTTTTGAATGCAGAATGACAGATAAGAATTGCTTTGACTATATTTTCAAATTTCGATCTTAGCTTGAATTGAGCATAAAATTGCAGTGTTTACTGGCACGTGAGTAACAAACTTATTAATCTTAAGTAGATAATAATTATTTATGCCCAAATAGGACCACAGACAAATAGCCTGACAACCAAGATTTACGGACTAACGCACATACGTTTATCCAATTGTGTCGGACAGTTGCAATATCTGTGTGCGGTGTAGTTATAAATTAGTCTAAATTGAGACGGTACCTAGTGTCCAGGTGACATAATTCAATTAGATTGCTAGCCATTTGTTAGGCTGCCCACCGAACGGCCTGAGTTATGTGCTGCCTTCTCAGGGCGTTTACACCCGAATTATTGGGATCTGTTTTGTGGCGTTCTTGTTTTCTTTTCAGCTGGTTGGGTAATTTCATTTTAATTGGACTTCTGCAATCTGTTTTTTTTTTGTTATTTCTACTTTTTGTGTAATTAAATTGCCAATGCTAACGTTTGAACAGCTTTCATTGAATAGAAAATGCTTCAGGATCGTTGCCAAATATTTTTAAGGGAAATTAAAGTTCCTTTTTCCTAACATATTGACACTGATGTCCATCGACGTCGTCAATAACTTCTCATAATTTTATCGAACGAATTGAGGAAAAGACATTACAATATAAAGCGTAGCTACGACAGGCCATTTCATCAAAAAAAAAATGTCGTCTATTAAATATGAATCGTATTTTAATGCCTTGAACAATAGCTATGCAATTACACAAGATCAACGTATGAAAAGCTTAATATTATAAATGTGATAGTTTGTATGTTTTGATTTTTGAATGTTTGTTACTCAATCATGCAAAAACGGCTGAACGGATTTGCATGAAATTTGGCACACAGATAGTTTATAATCTGGATTAACATAGGGTACTAAAAGTACCAAATTTTAGAAATAAGGAGAAACCTTAGTCTTGTAAAATATTGCATCCGCCTAATTTGTGTTACCCACTTTAATTCCTCGTTACTGCAGTACATCTCTTTTAACATCCCACTACCCATTAGACAACCTACCGGGGTCGCGGCAAGTCCTAACGAGATACCGGGCAGGCAACGGAAGGAACATGGGTGGGTTTTAGTCAGTAAGAGTCTGACACCCCCTCCTACTCCGCCCAGAGCGGGAGAAGTTATTTGATCATTTCCCACCCAAAAAAAACCCATTAGACTAACACTTCGCCGCTAAGTTTTCTATTCTCAAAACCTCAAACCTATAACCCGTAAGACCAGTTAATTGTACCTAGCCCTCACTCATATTAACAACATTCTGCTATATGACGACTCCTCAGATGTCTTCGGAAATACTGAACTGAGCACTGCTATTCGATACCTAGAGTCCATTGCCACTCCCAGTATCTTGTTATTAATAATGTTATTCCAATTTTATCCCAATTCTATTTAATTTTGTGTAATTTTATCTTTGTTTCTGTAACTTTATCTAATGTTATCTGATTTTATCTAATTTTGTTTCATTTCGTTTAATTTAATCAAATTTAATTACAATTTGACTATTTTTATGAAAACCAAATTTTATGATTGTATGTGTACTTACTAGTATTGACCGAACTCTGTGTGGTGCAAACTGTAAATACAAGTTGGTTACATCAAATGATCAGCCTATAATGTTCCCACTGCTGGGAAACAGGCCTCCTCTCAGTGAGAGGGAGTGGGCCGTAAACCACCACGCGGGCCCAGTGCGGCTTGGTAGATGTCACATGTCATCGAATTTTTGGTTCTAGGATGGATGGTTTCCTCACGATGTTTTCCTTCACCGTTTTGAGAGCAGTGGAGCAATCATTTACACAAAGTAAAGCGCCTCTCTGGGTTCGAACCTACGACATACAACTCGTAAGTCACGGCCGTTACCACTAGGCCACCACTGCTCCTGTATAAGTTGGTTACTAATAAATAAATACATATTTTTTGTTTCGGTAGTACGTTTCTGTCGGATAATTACCGACCTTGACTCGGGCAAAAACTAGTGGCCGTATAAGTCTGCACAAATATAAACCTTGTTTAATTATTTTAGATTCCATTTATTGAACAGAACTGACTCATGAATACTCATTATGTTAAATAATTCAAATTACGATGTTATTTTTGGATTCGATTTAACTGTTGTTATTTATAATTAACATTTTAGTTTTTCACGAATTAACATACAGTTACGTAGGTACCTAACTTGGGGTTGTTTTATCATAAGTTTATCGTTTTTATCAAATCAAATGCATCGGATTTGTCTTGTAGTAGGTGTTTAAATCAAAATCAAAATTCGTTTATTTAAACTAGGCTGAGAACCAGCACTATTCGAACCTCAAAATTACATAAGACAGTCCTCCAAAATGCCGTCTCTTCAGTTAGAAAACTTATTACTATACCATAGTATGCAAACTAATTTACATTACGCAAAACAAAACATTAATTTAAATTATGTCCCATAATTCAGTTAGCATACAATAAGATAAATACCAACAAAAAAAAAACATCGAAACTATACTCAAAAAAATAAAAACGAAAACAAAACTTAATACCTAAATAAAGGCCTCCAGGCATAAAGGGCGTGTCCGCTCAGATATATAGCAGTAACACGAATGATAAATTAGGACCATCGAAGTAAAATTAATAAACAGTTAATTAATTAATGATAACAATAACGAAACCATGGTCAGCAAGACGACCAGTCACCACAAGCAGCACCTGTTCACGATCATAACGCAAATATCAGTCATTACGCTCCTCGCTATATTTGAGGGATGGAGGCAACCCGACTTTCGATGCTACCGCGAGCAAAGAAACGAGCCATTCATGCAACTTATAACCTAAGTTGTAGGCATTCAATGAGAGATAAATTTAAAGACATAAACATAATGACATTTGCATCTCATTATGTATATGAGAACCTGATTTGTGTAAAAAAGAATCATCATCATCATCATTCTCGGTCGGCGCAACCTATCCCTTAAAAGAAAAAAACCTCCCCTCCTCTCCTCCTTCTTACATAAAAAAGAATATTAATCTATATTCTAAACACAACGACATTCATAGCATAAATACTAGAAACAAAGACTTACTTAATGTGCCCAAGACTAGGCTCCAAAAAATTTGTAATTCATTTAAGTGCATACGTTTTTACAACAAACTTCCAAGCCATGTTAAAGGACTGAGCCTCAATAAATTTAAATCATTTATTAAACAGAAACTATCAAAAAGTTTTCTATAAAGTTAAAGATTACTTGGACGACAAAAAGGCTTGGATTAAGCTACACCAATGTGCCCCAAGCAACGAACTACTTTTATACTAAAACTATTTTTATACTAAGTGTCTTGGAATTAATATTGAAATTTTTGTGTGTGTTTTTGTGTGTGAGGACTATGTTGATCATATAATAAAAAACAAATATTTTTCTCAGTTAGTTTATTGATAATATTGATAGTTTTAATAATGGCAGTTTGAGTACTTTATGCGGCCTACCCAAATGTCCTTTCTTTGGTTTTGTTCGTCGAGTCGTGAGCTCCTTAAGTTCTGAGTTGAGCTACACGGTTACTGATAAATGCGTGCACTGAATGCACAGGTTCACTCAAATCTGTATGGTCGTTTCCTGAAAAGACCATTCCAGACACCAATTTACATGGTCCTCAAATGATCTGACCAAAATTATTTATTTTTGGATTCTTATACAGTCATTGACATTGATGAATTTTTATACATACAATGACATAAACATTTACTTTGTAAAACTTATAAAAAAATAATTTAAATTTATATTTTTTTAATTATTTTGAATGTGAAGACTATGTGGGTTATTGTTTTTAATTTTCTCGCAGTTAGTTTTAATTTTGGTCTTGGTCACTCAAATCTGTATGGTTCTTTCCTTAAAAGACCATTTCAGACATCAATCTACATGGTCTTTACATGATCTGACCAAGATTATGTCAGGACTTTAAAAAGAGACTGTGACCTTTGAGTTTGTTTCGGCCTTTCTTCTCAGAGTAGTCAGATAGGAAACACCGACCTCATTTAGTTTTTTTTTAATATGATTCACGTGTAAAAGTGTTTGTACAAACACAGAAACTCATTTATCATTTAGCAGTGATATCTAAAGATGACGAACTTACTGCCGGTTACTCAGGCAAGAATAATATGATCAAAAGTCGAGGTCGCTAGCTAACTACATATAACCAATACAACTCATTAAAAAAAAAACTTTGTAATGAGTAGACTATGTCAATAATAACTTAACATAAAGTTTAAATAAGTTGACTTATACAGTCAAATTAAATAAACAATTATATGAACTCATATAACCAGTCAGAAGGTAAGCTAATTCTGGAAAAAGAATATAAACTGTCTCGAGTTAATCACAGCGGCCAACGATTCTTATCTTTTATGTAGTCGTTGACAGAATAGTAGGCCTTAAAAAAATTTGTTGGATTTCACTTTAGCTTTAACGCATTAAAATGCTATTTTTACAAAGAAGAGGGTAGGTTGTTATAAAAAGTTATACTAAGCCACCAAATCAGTTATGAATCTTATGAAGCCGGTGAAATGGAACCACAATTTGTCCTTATTTGTGGTGTTAATATTATGAATATCACTGTCTTTAGTGTATAAATGTATATTTTGCCTAATATATAAGATGTTGGCGAAGATGAATTGTGATGACACCGTGATAATATCAATATCTTTAAAAAAACTCTCAGAGAAACTCTTGTACCTAGTTGGTAAATTGCTCACACAGGTCGTTTTTTAAAAGTAAATATATTTTGAATGTCAGTGGCTTTGCCCCACAGCAGAATACCGTAGGACGTAACGCTATGAAAATAAACTAACCAAGCTGTATCAACGTACAGCTTGGTTAGCTTGGTCGGCCGCCTACGCCGTCAGGAAAGTAAGACCATACACTGGTATTGTCTTACTTTCCTGACGGCGTAGGCGGCCGAACTGAGCTTTCCCGCTTGGTTTGATATATGATATATGCGGGCCCAACAGAAGTTTAGCATCTACTACCCAGAAAAACTGTCGAGTCTACAGTTTTAATAGTCTACAGTTAACTAAAATGATATTGGGTCCCAGATTTCTAACATTCGGTAAGGCGAACTTTAAACATTTCGTCTTGTTGGCATTGAGAACTAAGTTATTTGTCGTAAATCAATTCATAACCATTGAGATAAGATTGAGAGTACACTGTTTGCGTCGTCAAAATATTGCTTATTCCTGTCTACTTTAAAAATAACAGAGGTTTTATACAAATATCACAACGTCACAGATACCCTTTAAATAGAATGGAACCAGTATTGAGCCTTGAGGTACACCTAACTGAACTGGTAGCAGGGAAGATTTCACACCATTAACACCTATATACATTGTAACCTATTATGTAAATAAGAATTTATTACTTTGAGTTTGTATTTGGACCCCGTAATGATGTAATTTATGCAAAACCGTGCCATGCTGCACCCAATCAAAGACTGGAGAAATCACAGAAAACTATAATAGTATTTTGCAAGTTCTCTCATGCGTTAAATATGACTTTCAGTTGTGCAACACTCGCGTCTTTAGTCAAACGACCTTTTGTAAAGCCATATGTTAATTAGGAAGGAGGCTGTTTAAATTAAAATATCTTGGCAGCTGCTTGAGCTTGAGTTTGAGCTGCTTGAACTTTCAAATATTTTTTCCGAATTCAGGTAAAATAGAAGTAAGCCTGAAATTACCAATATCATTTTTATTACCTGATTAAATAATGGTATGACTTTACTACTTTTCATGGGGTCTACACTTTATGGCAGAACGTTTTTTGTCATAAATTTATTTTGCTATGCAGCGGACAGCATAAACATCATTTCGCAGAAAATCGTTTGGCAGATACTAATTTACCATACATTCAAAACTGATAAGTTTGTAAGTCAGAATCATCTTTAGGCATAAATTTTATATCCATTATAATTAAAAAGTAGAACCATCATATCGCAGAAAGTTCACAGTCACAATCGTCTTTTGGTATAATACATTTACGACAGTCATTAAATCAAACCGTCCGTTAAACGCTCAGGGGATATATTTTGAAACAAGCATACACCATGCATGCAGCATGCAAACAGGCATACATCATGCATGCAATAAGCATGCAGCATGAAAGCAAGCATGCAGTATGCAGGCGAGCATGCAACATGCAGCAAGCATGGTTTCTGTCACGGCTCCGGCGCTGCGGGGCTCCGACGGTCCCACGCAAGCTTATCGTCGCAGATGGTTTGAGCCTTGCCCCACCGCGCCTACGCGGGCTTAAATTACACTCTAGGGGTAGGGCAGACAAGACTATGTGGAGTCGGTTTTGCAGCGATTCTTTTCTGTCAACTATTATTTATATACAACTATTATTACATATTAACTATTTTTCATAATATGCCAAGTTAAATTGTACCAAATAATCGTCGCTTTAAATAAAAGTTATGCTAAATGAAATTATGCGGAATTTTACCTTTGCCAAAGGTAATTATGCCAAATAAAATTCTGCCATCTTAAAGATATGCCATTGTAAATTCGGACATATAAACATTCGGCCAAACAATAATTATATTAAATAATTTTTATGCCTTAATAATATTCGTTTAAAGAAAATTATGCCAAGTTTGTTATGCCAAATAAATTTCGGAGCATCATGATTCTGCCAGATAGAGGGAACCCCTCTTCATGAGGTCACTCTTCAAAAGTTCCTAAATCGACGCATTTATTAAAAGTAACTACTAGATTGGGGGCTTTTTTTTGGGTAAGAAATCATCAAATAACTTCTCCCGCTCTGCGCTCTGGGCGGAGCGGGAAGGTGTGTCAGACTCTTACTGACTAAAACCCACCCGTATTCCTTCCTGTTGCCTGTGTTGCCAGGGGCCTCGGTGACCCTTTAGTACCTTCCCATGACCCCGGCAGGCATCGGCCCTAGTGGACCCCTACATTTGTGCTGACATCTCTTTGAGGCGCGCGTGGAATACGACACGCCGTCGACCCGGGCCTGGTCCTTACCGGACGGTGAGCTACCCATTGCTCACCGTCCGCAAGCCCGCGCCTACGGTGGCCGGAAATCCGCCCGGTATTTCCGACGCCCAGGGCGTCTCCTGCGGTGGCTAGGGGCGAGAGGGCGCGAAATTTGCCTTTCCCTCAACCGTCCCGCCTCCTCCTTCGCAAGCATTACTGCTTCGCAGAAGGAGGTGACGGCTGCCCATGCCCTCTCGCTCCGACGCGAGAGATCTCTGCCGCCGATCGCCTCCACGAGGACACGGCGGTGCTCTGCCCAAGCCGGGTAGACCTCCACCGTATGGTCCACCGTGTCCTCCGGGCGATCCACACAGTGGTAACACCAGGGCGTTTCCTCCCGCCTTATCCGACACGGGAACCTCCCGAAGCTGCCGTGTCCGGTAAGGACCTGCGTCAGGCGGAAGGTGAGGACGCCGTGGCGCCTCTCTAGCCACTGCTCAAAGAGGGGAATTATCGCCGCAATCGTGGCGTGCTCAGCACTGGGTTGCAACGACCGTACTCTCCATGTCGCCATGAGATCATGCCGGAGTTCCGTCCGCTGTGCTGCGATTTCTTGCGGCAGCGGAGTAACGCCCCAGCGTTTCGCCTCCTCGCGCCACTCCCATACGTGCGTGAGGGTGAAGTGGCAGCCCTCTGATTCCGATAGCCAGCGGCGTGCACAGAGTTTTTAGACAGGGTAGGCAGAAAAAAATAATCTTACCAGAAATACTGCATGCTGGTTTTGGTTCGTCGTCTTGTCGATTAAATAATGATGTGGGTAATTGCCAACTCAAATATCCTTTATATATTGACTGATTTTCTAGACGTTGAAGCATTGCACGCCGGAACTGTAACAATTAATTTTGCCAAAAGCAGTACTTCGGTCTTCCCTTATTCCCTGACGAAGCAGATTCATTATGTCCACGAAAAGCGAGCTCTTGTTCCCCCAAAAAGCAAACAATGTCATTAATTCGCTGAAAAATATTTCGGTTCCAATCGACTTTCGCGTTATGTCTATCAATGTCGATTTGTATCTGAGAATTTAAACGCGTTTCAATACGATCTTTTCCAAAGGTGTGATATTTCACACATCATCATCATCATTTTTTTATTTTTGTGGTTCTATTTTTTTTTTATTTTTTGTGTTTTTTTTTAGCCAAGCTTCTAAGTGTTTTTCAGATTGATCGGGTTTTTTTGCTGCCGTAGGAAAATTATGAATATCGGTGTAACGGGTGTCGTTCAAGATGGTTTTATTGTTTGAAAATAGTAGACAGGGGAAGCAGAACAACCGATTACTGTGTATGCAACCTGTGAGCCAATAATATGAATCATATTGTTTTGTATTGAATTTACGATTGATTTTACCTTTAGTTTGTATTCATTGCAAATCCGGCGTACAACGACTTTTCACGATTACTGGTTTTTTGTCACCGAAAAATAGTTTTGAAAACGCATAATTTTTTATTTTCTCTAAACACTCACCACCTACCACCTGAACAACGTTCACAGTGAATATTATTCATTTTTCACACTAATATCAACGTTAAAATCTTTAATAACTCACAACCAAATCAAATCAAACAAAATAATGGCGGCTCGACTCAGTATAAAAAATACGACAAAAAATATGGTACTCTGTGTAGCGAAAATTTAATGAAACAATGCTACTTTTTAAAATAGTTGCATAGCTAACTTCGGATCGGAAAACATCGGTAAGTGTCGCAATTTGTCGTGATGTAAAAAAGTCAGTGTCTACTCTGCGCACAGAGTAGACACTGATTTTTTTCAACTCAACAGTTGAGTGCGTTATTTGTGATATTGTGTGTCTCGTATCTATAGGAACGCACACCCATTAAATCTGTATGACCACGAGAGCACACATATAGACATTAAGCCGCGAATAGTTTGTGTCTTTGCCGTGGCACTCAGCGGCGCTAGCGCATCGCAATGCGAAGTTACGTCAAATTGTACGAACGAGCTGGCTACTATGTATCGATGTTACAGGTAACATCGATACAGAGTAGCCAGGTCGTTCGACACTCGAAAGGTGATACTGAATTATTAATTAAGATTTTTTTGTAGGTAATCGTAAATAAAATAATATTAGATACCAGAACAAGATTATAAGTATTTATCTGAGTTAGATAGGGTAGGCAGTGTCTTTCTGTCTTTATGAAATGCACGCCACTGCCGATAGCCTCTATTTTTTTATAATAATATATCATGTGAAACTAGATCACATGCTTTTGATAGATCAAAAAATAAACCTGTCGTCACCTGATTGTTGTTGATATTGGTCAGTATTATTTTCAAAAGTGAAAAGATGGCTAAAGTCCCATGACTTTAGCCATCTTTTCACTTTTGTTTTTGAAAGCTGAATTGCTGTTTTCTGATGATATTAAATTTCTCACAATAATTAATTATTCTTTGATACATGCATTTTTCAAATATTATATAGTCTCACTTTACTTTTATAAATACCTGGAATAGCCCATTCATTAAAGCCAATGGAGGTGCCACTCATGTTAACAGTTTTGGTACTCAAATCGAGCAAAAAGGGCTCCATAGGTTTCATCAGGATTCTCGTGTTTTACTATAGATGGTGTAAGTTTATGAGCTATATTATTTTTACACTTGTTTCAACGACGAGCTGTAAAGGACTGCATTCGATTTTATGCGGCTTTGTTATGTAATGGCATAGGGAAACCAGCTAATAAAGCAAAGTGGTTAGACGTTAAGTCACATAACACTCGTTTATTTTTCGCGTCACAATCACTAAATATATTAGCAAGATAACTCAACCAAGATGCCGTGATCCTAGTAGGCTCAAAAAACAAGTTAACTAATTTATAAGACCTAAACAGATTGAGTAGTCTAATGCTTAACGCGCTGACAAGACCTAATTGACCAAAATAGGCTTCTCTTAAGAAAAAAAAATTGATAAATCTATGTAGTTTGTGATAGCGGAAAAAATATATGTTAATTTTGAATATATTTTCTAGAACTTAGTTGTTACCAAAACACGATTTAAAAAAAAATCTCGATACAAACTAACGTTTAACTAACCTCTTACATTGAGTTCTAATCCAAAATATCTGTATTAAATATCAACATACATTACGTATTCAATTAATAACAAAAACGTCTTATTTGAATGCAGAACTTGGTTGTTATTTATTTTATATTACTCAACTCAATTTTGAGTAAATTTTTTGAGTAAAGCCTCATATTTTGCAATAAATTACAAGCGTTGTGTCATCGCGCTTCTCTTCCTTTTCTATGCAATCTGACCGGGGTTTAGGTGTTGTAAGCGTCTTAATGGAGTAACATCTAAAATATTAATACTAAAATGTCTACATAAAATTATACATTTATTGCTACATTTTAAATCTATTGAGAGAATCCTCCATAACTGATTCGAAACGAATAAAATTACCAGGTCGTCTATTTTCTGGAGACAGTAGATTTCACACTTTTTTATTGAAATTAATTGGTATTTTTCCATTTAAAACAACAATTTGATTTACGACGAGTGCAAATCCACCCCCAATTGATATTTTTTTCAAAATTACTGAGGTTTTATGAAGAATATTTTGTTATTTATTAAACTGGCAAATCCCAGACTGTACAATTGCAATAAATATTCACATTGCGTACTGCAGCCATTACTGGCAATAAAATGTTATTCTGAGCGCATTAAGTTCGGTTGACAACATTATTCATGAGTTTGGCAGACGGCAGCTTCGTTTTAAATTACTATTAATTGAAAATTTACAAATGTTTGCAAATGAATTTAGTACTCATCCATTAAATATTGGTGTTTGTTTTCCATCGTTTGTATTTTGAATGACGAAAATGTTTTTTAATAGAAAATTTACTTTATTATTAGCTGTTTCTTGCACTTATTTGCCATATTGTTGTGAACAGGAGAAGAGTATGTTTATTTGTAAATACAAGGTGTCGTTTTGCATCCTTGTCAAATTCAAGGAGGTAACTATGCTAATGATTCTTGATAAGAAACTATAATAAAATAAGTAGGTATTTCATTTTTGGAAAACGGCTTGTGTGAGACACGCATGTTAAAACGCGCGTGTTACCGCACTGTAACTGCCCTTTTACACACACTACCGCATACGCAACGGGATGATTCTGTTCGGTGAAAGTGGTGTATTCTAAAATACTTTCAAACTTAAATAACAAAAAAAAAAAAACAAGGGTGTATTAATTATTGAGTAGGTATCGTAATTTTATTTGATTATGTATCTCTTTCATAGCAGCCTCCTGAAATTTGACGAGGATGCAAAACGACACCTTGTAGATCAAGTAGGTAGACTGTATTGGAGGAGCAATTATTATGGTTAGTACCTTTGTATTGCACGCTGTTAGTACAAGATAACAACATAGACACACATAACATCACGCCGGTAATCCCCGAAGGGATAGGCAGAGGCATCTATTATAGTACACCCACATTCCGTCAACACAACCAAGTACATATTATGACTAGACAGGTCCACTCAATCTGTGAGGTTCTTTCATCAAAAGACCATTTCAGACACCAATCAACATGGTCTTCTCATGGTCTGACCAAGATTATGTCTGGACTTTAAAAGAGACTCTGAGTTTGTCTCGGCCTTTCTCTTGAAACGCCGACATCATCTAGTTTTAAAAAATATGTTTGACGTGTAAAAGTGTTTGTAAAAACCTACTTACAGAAATAAAATCATTTATCATTTTGTATCATTTTTCAAAAATATATGTAGCAAGTTTTTGTCATCAACTTTTGATATTAATTACTATACCTACCTACAAATATAGTTAGCAACTGTACTGTACTGTTTTATTGGGGCGTTTTTTTTTCTAGTGTGATTATCTTCTAGTGTACCGTACACTAGAAGATAATCACACTAGAAAAAAAAGCGCCCCATTAAAACTACGGACTTTAAAAATGCGAAATGCTTTATCGCATATCAATAAATGATTCGGAAGAAAGCATAATTTCCAATAGCAAATACACTTGATTCCCAACAATGGTGAGACCCGATAAATGATCGAATTCCAGCGACGCGATCCCATTTCAAGGCTTTGCATTTAAATCAGAAGCACCGAGGATGCAGTTTCCATATTTTTCGGAAATACCAATGCGAAATCCTAACGTGTATTACTTTCTGATACCACTAACTTTATTGGATTTTCAGCTACAAGAACATAGAAACAAGATTTATTTTACACTAAAATGAATTCCCATTTTGTAGTTTAAATGTCAGATAGTTAAAATTTGATTCTATTGACAGTTGATTAGGTTTTGATACGGTTTCTATAGACTAAAATCTGAAGCGGGACTTGTTTGTTCTTGTAAAGCTAATTATTTCGAAACAAAAGGCATAGAGCCGACTTGAAGGTAAGAAAATGAAATATCAATATATAATATATCTAAAATATACGCTTACTTAATAATATACGCCTTTATTAAACAGATATTCTGTTTCGTTGAAAGTTATAAAAACCGGCCAAGTGCGAGTCGGACCACGCACAATGAAGGGTTCCGTAACTGGGATAAATTCATCCCAAAAACCAACTTAACATTGTAGTTAAAAAACATGTTCTCCCATACACTCCAACTGCAAATATAAGTTTGTACGCACAATATTGAGAGATTTACCATGTTATTTTTAAGCCTTTTTTTTTTGGTTGGGAAATCATCAAATAACTTCTCCCGCTCTGGGCGGAGCGGTGTGTCTCTTACTGACTAAACCCACCCGTATTCCTTCCGTTGCCTGAGTTGCCAGGGGCCTCAGTAACCCTTTGGTACCTTCCCGCGGCCCCGGCAGGCATCCTCCCTAGGGGACCCCTACGATTATGCTGACGATTTTTAAGGCCATAGACTTCTAGGTTTTTCTGTAATCTATAAGTATAGAACTGCATGAAAAAAAATGGTTCATGTTTTTCATAGAATAGTCAATTAACATCCATTTTCTTAAAAACGTAAAAACTATTTTTTTTTTAATATTTATTTTTGAACTGCCTCGTTGGTCTAGTAGTTGCAAGCGCTACAGCTGAGCATGAGGTCCTGGGTTTGATTCCCGGGCCGGGCAAAGTGCTATTGGATTTTTCTATCTGAAATTTCTCAGTAGCAGCCCGGAGTCTAGATTTGTGCCCGGTTGATGGCATTAGGCTCGCCCCCTATTACATGGGACTTAAACATAACTGGCGAAATATGGGTGTACTGCAGGTAGGTACACCTCTGCCCAACAGTTTGGGGTAACATGGCGTGATGTTATGTTATGTTTATGTTATACTATTTATTTTAAAATTATAAAATAAAATAAAATATGTTGGAGACTCTTACAGTAAGCGGTTTCATTTGATATATCACACGGTACAGTTTGCACAACTTTTTCAAAATTTTCTAATTTGCCTCCCAAAAGCGACCCCCATATAATAATAATATGGGGTGAGCCTTTTGCCATCAAATCTTATCCGGAAAGTCTGATCAACTGTGTTATCAGTTAATCTGCTATCAAAATTAGGTTAGATGTTGACTAATGTGTTTGGTTGATCGGAATGATTATTGCCAATTTAATCACTTGGCATCAGATATACTATACCTATAGACAAACTTATTAATGGATCCAGCTAGCCAACGACAGATTCATTGATCCTGCAGGTTTCTAAGCTTAAAAAATTCGTAGGCCTGACAAAATGACATTAAAGCTAGATTAAAAACGGTGCGATATGCCTGTGGCATACCATAAGTTGAAGCAAGCATAAAAGTTGCACTATTTAAACAGTGTTTAGACGATGCAAGTCATTTATTGCTTCAATGCAGTGCAACTTTTATTGTTGCTTTTAGTTATAGTATGCCACAAGTAATTAAACTGCACCGTGTTAATCAGGCTTAACTTTAGCTATTCTAAACAGTGTTTAGACGATGCAAGACATTTATTGCTGCAATGCAGTGTAACTTTTATTGTTGCTTTTAGTTACGGTATGCCACAAGTAATTAAATCGCACCGTGTAAATCAAGCTTAACTTTAGCAACACGAATAGGACATCTGGTATACAACTTATTCCTAAAGAAACTTCTTTCAACCAAGTTCGTTTAAAGGCAAACTTGCCAAAACATAGACAGGCAAGTAATGTCGTTATCAGTGTATAATGCTGTCCACATTTCAAAGAGCTCAGGTGTTCTGTCCCTCGTGGAACCATCAACAACTCCCCACTTTTACGAGTAGGTACATCATAACTTTACCAAATCGTGTGTTTTGAAGCTGAACGGTACCATACTGGTAACACCCGAGGCAACCCCCGCGTCTTTGTCGACTGATGAGCGAAAACGTGGCGCACGGGCGATATTTTTACGTTACTTTTTTTATTACGCACTGGATTTACAGCTCTTGGTGTACTCACTACCACTCAAACTCTTGGTGTGAGCCGAGAATTGAGAATCCAACAGGGTGCAGCGTGTCAAATAAACACATTGTTGGATTTTCCGTACTAGAACTGCGATGAAAATCCAGTGCACGATAAAAAATCATCCGTGGGTACGAGGACTAACAAGCGCGCGACAATCGCGTCATGTGTTATAAGTCTGTTTTCGTCGCTCCAGGGTTGCCATTAATCAACTCAGTAGGTATTATTGATTGCTAACTTATTGCGCCTCATTACCGTAATCGTCGGGCTGTGAAGTTTTGTGCGAACAAGTTTACAAGTTATTGATGTGGAAGATTTGTTAAACTCGTTTAAGTAAATAATGTTTCTTTTTAACTGGGATTACCTTCCTAACTTCGTTCTCTACATTTTGCCTTGCTTCTTGCTGTTATTTTGTCTTTCTGGAGTATCGTAAGTTTATTAGCAAATGTAAAATTGTTTTTTAATCCCAGACAGTACCTAATTTGACAGGTGCAAATGTCAAATTCCAAATTGAAACAGACAAAAAGATTTGAAATGTCAAATTACTATCATCATCTGCCTAGCCTTTTCCCAACTACGTTGGGGTCAGCTTCCCGGATGCAGCTGAGTAGCAGTATTTTACATGGAGCGACTGCCTATCTGACCTCCACAACCCAGTTACTGGGTAATACGATACCCCTTGGTATACTGGTTGTCAGACATTCGGGCTTCTGACGACCCGTAACGACTACAAAGATCCACGAATGACAGCCGGGACCAACGGCTTAACGTGCTTTCCGAGGCACGGAGGGGTATGTAAAGATGGTCACCCATCTCCGGACCAACCGCGGTAATCGTAGCTTAACCTGATCGATTGACCTGTGCGGCTGTTATTACTTAGCCACAAGCCCCTCTAAAATGTCAAATTACTATCTGGGATTAAAAAAATAACTTTAGGCTATTGTCTACTGTATTCTGTCGGTATATTAATATCGCGGGTTCTTTATTTTACTCGTATACGAATAATCTCTACGACCCTTGAATCATAAGGAAAACGAATGTTTTGCGTAGGTTTTAGGAACATTGTTATTTTATACCTAATAACTAATAAATATGACCACCTGATAAATCTACCTACTTTTATTGCTTATCGTGGATCTGCAGTGGTAGCCCATGTAATTCAAAGTTTCTTACGTTTTTTGTAATTTGCAAGTCAGTTATACGTTGAATCTTGATCAAAATGAAGGTTGGGACCTGGCTCCAGGAATTAAGTTATGAAGCTATGGAAAAACTTCGATATAACTTGCATGTTTGAAAACACAATATTAATATTATTTTTTTATATTGCTTAGCTACTATCCATATGCGATATATTTATATATATTACCATTTTGTGCATTCAGCGCTTCACGCACACACCACGCTCACACACACACACACCCCCTAGAATAAGTAATAATCTATAGTATTATCTTTTTTCTGATTATAAATAACTTATTGCATTTTGTCTACGAGTGCCTAAATAAATGTAACTGCTTCCAAAGGGGTCCTGAAATACAGGCCTTACGCCTAGCTTAGGCACCAGTCTCCCACAGTATAATTAAAAATATTACGTATTGTTCTTGATCATTTAAAAATGTACTTATATATTGTGGTGAGAAAATAAATCATTATCAGGCCATTATTAAGATAAGATATCTTAAAATATGATTTGCGACCATAACAAATATGTAGGTATATCATTAACATCATTAATAGATCTCTCTAAGTTATATTTGTTGCATAAGAACTTTCCCATAAGAGATTTGTTCTTATGGTACAAATCTAACTGAGAGAGGTATATGAATGATTTTAATGATTGATGAAATCTGTAAATACATTTTATGCATAAATGGTTTTATTGCGTTGACTTAGAAGTTTTATTTTTGGAGTGAAATCTTCTTTAGGCACTATGGGCACTGTTGGGATGGGGAAAAGGGACTGAACTCGCGAGACCGTACGCTCAGAACATCTATATGTTCTGGGGGGTAACCATCACCTCTTACAGCAGTATTATTTCAATATTACTTTAGGGTGAGAAAGAGATGGAGCTATAAGTCCTGTATAGCTCCATCACTTTCCCACTGTGAAGTAATATTATAATAATACTGCTATAAGAGGTGATGGTTACCCCCCAGAGCGTACGGTCTCGCGAGTTCAGTCCACAGATGTCCATTTGTGAAGCTAAGAAGTGTTCACTTTTAACATGCAGTTCTACGACTTACAGTTTTTTAGAGCTCCAAGAGACTGTAGACCTACGTATTTGATATTAGTTTTAACATGATATCTCTACGCGTTCCTGAGAAAAAAGGATCTTGAGAGACTGACTGACAGACAGACAGACAGACGGAATACGAAGTGATCCTACAAGGGTTCCGTTTTTCCGTTTGAGATACGAAACCCTAAACAAGAACAAGATGGCGGCGTTAATTCCGATTTTGGCCACGCTCCCTTAGATCCTTGTACCTACAGCTACACTTTCTAAATGTTTATTTTCCATAAAGCTCCGCTCGATACAAACAAAGTCAATGGCTAGACAAAATATTAATTATTTTATTTTTATTCATGAAACGTTTTTTATTTGGCTTTTCATAAAATTTAAATCATATTAGCCGGGGATAACATTCCTTTTTAGGGTTCCGTAGTAAACAAGGAACCCTTATATGTAATTTCGCCATGTTCGTCTGTCTGTCTGTCTCCGCTGTAGCTCAGAGACGCTAAGTACTAGACAACTGTAATTTGGTATAGGTATACATATTAATCACGCCAACAAGTGCTAAAATAAAATCTTGAAAAAAAAAGTTTTTTCCTTGCACGTAATGTGGGGAGGATATTTTTTTTCTTGTCTTTCTTTTTTTGTCTCGTCTCATGGTGTGAGGCATTGTTGGATAGGCCATTCAAAAATATTGCGGGTCTTTGAACACCACTTTTCGATTCAAGGATCCGCTTGCGTAATATTAAGTATTAAAGTGCCAATTTAATCATTCATGGCAGTTGTAGTAATAGTCGACCTACTTAAATTTGCAGTGAGAGAATTGCTAGTGGCATATATCGATGTATGGGAGACCATGTTCTTCAACTACAATGTAAGTTTGTTTTTGGGATAAATTCATACCAACTTCCCAACTACGGAACCCTTCATTGTGCGAGGTCCGATACCCATCTGGTCGGTTTTTTAAGCTATATTATTGTACGAAAAACAAGTAACGGTAAAAAACACTTTCCTTTTCAAAATTATAATTTTACTAACAATAGCTGCAGGCATTTTTGGAACATTAGGTAATCTTCAATCAAAATTTAGGGCAGAATATTATTTATTTTAAATACGTATTTATGGAGCTGTTTTCCCTGTAGCTAATGATGGATTGTAGCTTATAGCTCCCGGCGGAAAAAAGATCACCCCTCCCAATACGTGGGTATTATGGAAAGGAATTACGTCAAAAGGACGGACAGAAGCGTCGCCATGGAATCAGCTGGTATTCACCTGCTTCCAGTTCTGCAGGATTTAGCTGAGTACCAGTGTTTTACATGGAGTGACTGCCTATCTGACCTCCACAACTCAGATACTGTGTTACAGGATACCCCTTAGCAAGGGTTGTCAGAGTTTAGGGCTTCTGACTACTGGTAACAACTGTCAAAGATCTCCAAATGACGGCCAGGACCAACTACTTAACTCTCGATATGTTATGGATGTCAGAGCAGTGGTAGCCCAGTGGTAGCGGCTGTGACTTACGAGTTGTAGGTCGTAGGTTCGAACACAGACAGGCACTTTACTTTGTGTAAATTATTCCATCACCATTGCTCTCAAAACGGTGAAGGAAAACATCGTGAGGAAACCGGCATGTCCTAGAACCAAAAATTCGAAGACATGTGACATCTACCAACCCGCACTTGGCCCGCGTGGTGGATTACGGCCCAATTCCTCTCACAGAGAGGAGGCCTGTGTCCCAGCAGTGGAAAAAATATAGGCTAATTATGCATGTTATGGATGGTCACCCATCCACGGCCTGACCTCGGCAATAGGATGAAAAAGATTCTTTATAATAAGTTTTTTGAACCTCAGTGATGTACCAATTAATCAGCGTCGGTGTGTCATTCAGATAACGATAAAATGAATTGAGGTTTTACGAAATCCTCGCAATTCGTTGAGCGCTTTGAGGTCGTTCGTTTTTAATTTTATTGCTGACGGTATGTTCTGATATCACAGGAATGATGTTTACATTTATTTTTTCTATATTTTTGTGTGTAATGTATATTTTAGAGGACAGTAAACTGAGTTTAGATTTTGTGATGAGAATAGACCATTTTTAGGGTTCTGTACCCGAGGGTGCCAACGGGACCCGAATTCTTAGAGTGTCAAAGTCAAAGAGAGGCTGTATAGTCATTGGTCAAAGTCAAAGTTAAATCATTTATTTCAAATAGGCACATAACAGACATTTTTGACGGTCAATATTTACAGAAAAATAGTATTGATTTTAGCTGCCCCTTCTGAAAGGCAGTTTCGTATGGAGAAGAATGGGCAAGAAACTCGACCGTTACTCTTTTAGAATGTTTTGTTTTTACAATATTTTGTATACATTAATTAAATCATTATTTGTGAAGACGATGCACCTAAAATAAAATTACTACATCAGAATAAGTGAAAAGAATTAAAAATGAAGCAATGACAGATAAATTAATTATGTTATAGATTCTCGTACATGAGTAAAGTAAAGTAAAGTAAAGCAGACGAGTGCCGAGTGCACTACAGGGCCGCCATAACGTAAAATAAAAACAAACATTAAAGGGGTCTCCACACAAGAACGGTTTATAATACGGTGGTACGGAACCCTTCGTGTGCGAGTACGACTCACAATTGGCCTCATTTTTGGCTACTCTTTAAGGACAAAAAGCTATCAAAACTGAAACTCTTCCTAAACTAGGTACATTTGTTACATGCGGTTTTCCAAGTCGCCTATATTATTTACACATCAAGATATAAAAGATCTTTGAGCAGCAAATTTTTTGACGCCGTAATTTGATCGTTCGGGGTACCACCGCTCCCACATAGTCCCTTGCGTATCCTTCCACAAAAGTTGGGTATAGTTTAATTTTACGTACCCTCCCCCGTCAGTGTGTTTCGGACCAACTTTGTAATAAATGCTCCTTGTTTTTCTGGCAGCTGTCGAAGCTGAGTGCGCAACACCTGAGCCCGGCTACCTTATCACACGTCTGTATGAATAAATCAAACGTAGAGTGAAGCTTGCTCGTTGTACACTCTGTTTACCTAAAGGCCTTATCACACTGGCGATTTGCGAGCGTGTTTTCAGCGAGGCGATTGTTTAACGTAGTCGCCACGAGTGCGCAACGTGTTCGCCGCGTTTGCGGAACGAGAGCGGTTGACGTTAGTATACAAGAGAGAGTGAGACAAGCGAGTGTAAAATATTGAGAAAACGTGGCGAACACGTTGCGCACTTTTGCCGAGCTCGTTAAACAATCGCCTCGCTGGAAAGACGCTCAAAAATCGCCAGTGTGATAAGGCTCTTACATGTCTATTTTGGTAAACAAACACGGCACGAGAATAAAGAGGTTTTGCTTCAATTAATTTTGTTAACGTCTTTTTAAATGAAGAGACACGGTATGAATAACATCAAAGTACCTAATTAGAAAGAAGCATTATTTTTCTCGAAATGTAAATGTTGCGTAATCATTTGTTTACCAAATCAGACAAGTAAACAAAAATATACTTTAAATAGGTTGCTAGGAAGGTTTTATACAAACAACGGGTTGGAAGCTGAAACTGATCTTCCAAGTTTTTTTTAATTTTACTTAAGTTCTTTCATTATCAAGTCTGTTTTAACTTACAACTTTACTATCTGTGTTTTACAAGTTTTTTTTTACTATAAAAGTACTTTGCTTCTCGAAAGAAGTAAAGTACTTTTCAAGTAAAAAAAAAATACTACAAAACTACGTTAATAATAAATCAAGCGTTTTTCGTCCTTATTCTAAACTTAGAGGTCGATCCTTACGTAGATACGTAGGAATATTAGATTTCACTTGTTTTTTCGCTGACTATGATTAAATCAAGAAAAGGTTCTGAATCTGAGTCATGTATGTACGTAAATACTATCGTAACTTTGAATTCCAATAAATCCAATGAGTAGATACCTATCCCTCTATAAATGGCCTCCTTCTAAAAGCTAATCAAAACACCCTATTATGTCCATTCAAACTACAATTGAAGTGGCACTCAACTTATTAATGGCGTCGTCGATAGCATTAAATAGACTGAAGTGGATGCCCCTTTACTCTCCTTAAAGGGCCTTCGCTTAGGAGTAGGTTAATACAGGCTGATAATAATAAATCAAAAGTCATTTATTCAAACTAGGTCGAGAGATAGCATCATGACATAAGACAGTCCCCTAAAACATCCGCCCTTAAAGTCGTTCTAGTGCTTTAGCTAGGAAGAAGAACTGGCGAAACACAATCCCCAGCAGCACAGCTGTTCAGTTAGAAAACTTGATTCTATACAATAAGTATGCGAAATAATTTATATTACGCAACACAAAACATTACATTAAATTATTTGCCATATGTCAGCTAACACACGCCAATAACCAACAAAAAACAACGAAGCCGCAAGCAGAAATAAAAATAAAAACTAAAAAATAAACATAATTTTAATGCCTACCTACATTAAAACCTCCAGGCATATAAGGCGTGCCTGCTTACATACCGCTGTATATAGCTGTAAACTAGGACCATCGAAGTAAAATTAATAAACAGTTAATAACAATAACAAAACGGTGGTCAGCGATGGTGACGGCCAGTCACCATAAGCAACACCCGTTCACGAGCATAACGCAACATTCAGCCACTACACCTCTCATCATATTTGAGGGAAAGAGGCAACCCGACCCCTGACGCTACCCCAAGCAGTGACACCTAAGGGAGCATGACGAACTTGCTGCCGGTAGCTCAGGCAAGCATAATACACTGGGCTGCAATAAAAATAGCAATAACTTTTTTAAGTACACAAGATATACTTTCGAAACAAAAAGGATTTGAAAAGTAGTTTAATTTTGTACATAAAAACTTCATAGTCGGTAACCTTCTTTTAAGAAATGGCAGGAAAAAACTTTAAAATTAAAAATAATCCTTTTCAAATTTCAAGTTTACCATTCATTTTACACACTCATAAACTTACTTATCATGCCTCTTTCACCTGAAGAATGTGCTAGGATCATGACTTTTCTGGAACTAGGCATCAGTATGCGTCATACTGCAAGGATGGTGGGTGTGACGTTACGAACGGTCCAGAAGGTGAAGCGAAGGTACGAAGGGACTGGAAACTATTTGAGGAGACCTGGTAATGGCAGACCCAGGTGTCCTAGTGCCCGAGAAGACCGTTATATTGTTTCCACTGTGTTGAGAAGTCGCCACCTAAATGCAGTTGAAGTCCAGCAACAGCTTCTTCAGACCCGAAGGGACTACATTAGTGACAGTACAGTGAGAAGAAGATTGGCTGAAGCAAACCTGAAACCCCGAAGACCAGCGAGTGGCCCTAAACTCGAGAGGGAGCATCGAGTAGCGAGACTGTGATACGCCCGTGAGTGAACACATACAGTGGGATCAAGAAGAATGGTCAAGAATTTTGTTTACAGATGAGTCTCGATCCTCACTTTACACTTCTGATGGAAGGCGAAGTGTCTACAGGTGACCTGGTGAGCGATACCTTCAAGCCTGCTTCTCAGAAAGAGTCCAGTACGGTGGAGGCAGTGTACATGTATGGGCTGGCATACCTTCAGAAGGTCACACAGAGTTAGTGGCCATAGAAAATGGCACTCTGACGGGAGAAAGATATGCCCAGGAGATTCTCAATGAGTATGCAGAGCCGTATTTAGTAAATATGGGTGATGGATCGATGCTGATGCATGATAATGTCCGGCCACACACGGCTCGGGTCGTGCAAGAGTATATTCAGGAGGTTGGTGTCAGCGTGATGGCTTGGCCATCAAGAAGTCCTGATCTCAACCCGATTGAGCACACCTGGGATTAGCTAGGGAGGCTAGTCAGAAGCCGCAGACCACCACCAACCACCCTCAGGGCACTAAAACAGGCCCTGATAGAAGAATGGGAGAATATTCCCTAACATCGGCTACGAAACCTCGTGTTCAGTATGCCAAATCGACTCAAAGCTGTAAGCAGAGCCCGAGTAGGCAATACCAGTTATTAAAAAATAAATAACATATCTTGTTTTAGATTTAAAAATGTTACTACTGTATAATTTACTATAGTTTCAAAGAAAGCTGATAAAAATTGCTATAAAACGATTTTTATTTTAAATCTCTAACTTCTACAGTTTAGGAAAAATTTAAATTTTAAAAGTGTAGTACTTAGTTTTGCACGCCTGTCTATGATCAATTGTCGAGTTCGTCCTAACCACATATTGCAAGACAACTCATAAAAAAAAACATTGATATGTTGAGTAGATTATGTCAATAATAAATGAATATAAAATTTGAATAAATGACTTATACAATCAAACAAAATAAACAATTACTCGTAATCATAACCTGTCAGTAGGAAGGCTAATTCTGGAGAAAGAACATAAACGTTGTCTTGAGTTAAGGGTCGGCTAAACGCTGTTGACCAAGGCCATACAAATGCGCGTCGCGCTCACGCCGCGCTCACGCCGCGCTCACGCCACGCTCACGCCGCGCTCACGCCGCGCTCACGCCGCGCTGACGTTCGGTTTCAAAGGGAATTTATTTTTAGTAACGAAAATATTTGAAAAAATCACAGATATAATTATAGACAATAAAATAGTCTGTTCATACAAAAAACACATGAAAATATCTTAAGTAGTTTGAAAGTAATATCGTTTATTATGCTACCCAAGTAGACTTCCTGAATTTATTTTAAAAAGTATTTTACTACAATAATTAAATATACAGGTTGAAATTGAAAACTTGCGACAAACTGAAATGGGACATTGTATACATCATTATTAACAACTTTTACTAAGGGACCAAAGCTGTAATCCCAAAAAAAAAATCTGCTTTTCCTACATTTTGATGAGGTATTGCGAACATAAATGTAGGGGACAGCAGTTTTTTTTTTTGGGATTTTAGCTTTGGTCCCTTAGTAAAAGTTGTTCATAATGATGAATACAATCTCCCATTTCGATTTGTCGCATGTTTTCAATGTCACCCTGTATAGAATTGATATGTACGCGTTCTAGTTTAACATACATTTTTTTGCATAACTTACTTGCGTTATTTGAAGGCGTAATAACAGATTTAAAAGTCACTAAAATCATACAATCATACATCTGCGCCTTAATCACAGCGACCAACTATTCTTATCGTTTAAGTAGTGGTTGAGTAGCTTAGTTAGTAGCTTGGCAAATCTAGCAATGAAGAGGGTAGTTTGTTATAAAAGGTAATACCAAGCCCAACAAATGAGTTATGAACCTTAAGAAGCCGGTGATATAATTTGTCCTTATTTCTCTTGTTGATAATGTGAATACCACTGCTATTATAAGAGTATATAAGGTATAAGAGTATATATTACGCAATTATTGTCATGGCACCGTGAGAATACCAATATCTTAAAAAAAATCTTCTCAGAGAAACTCTGGCCCTAGTTAAATTGCCCGAACGGCTTTGCCCCAAAGCAGAATACCGTAGGATAAATTATGGAACATGATGACACTTATACACCTCTGTTCCAAAAGTCTCCGATGAAAATATAATTAAACCTTGCTCAGGTTGAGTTATACTGATGAATTACAATCTTGCGCTAGCTGAACATTAAATTAGTAATATTAGTAATATTGTTTAGTATTTGGGTCACCAAGATGGCTTTGCCTAGTTTGGGACATGCTTTTAAATCGGTCTAAGTCTTCTGTTAGAATTTCATGCCATGTTATTGTATGTAAAAGGAGTTTGTGAAGTTATGTATAAATTAAATTTGAAATTCTTTCGCAATCACTGATTAATCTGATTTACTATGGAGGTTTCAATGTTATGTCTCACCACTTTCTCCAACAGATATTTTTTGAATAAAATTATTAAATTGTTATTGAAAAATCATCGACAAAAAATTAAGGTTTTTAAATTATCCTCAGTTGTCAAAGAAATCAATTTTTAAGGTGATTTAAAATTAGTAAAGTATTCAAATAATCAAATAAAAGCTCTCGTTTTGTAAGTGGCACTACCAATTGGCATCCAGAAGTTAACTTTTCTGATCCATTTGTTTACATTTTCATGAGATACTTTTGCAACAGATCATACACGAATGTGAGTGCAATATTTTTTAATTTAAATAAAAAATTCTCAAAATACTAAAGAGCGTAAAACTAAACACTTTTCCAACACACTCAGGCAAAATCAGACAGTTCTTTACTCAAGGATAAACGCGTCAACGAAATTAAAAAGTGAGCTCGAGTGTGTAATGTTTCAGTCCTGAAATGCATTTCAAATGTACTTAGTAGCTCTGAGTTAGTCCTTTCTGAGGGAGTTAGTCGCATCGCGTAAGAGAATAATTAAATGAGACTTACTAAAAAGACACACACGTGCATTTTCCCATGAACTTAGTGCTGGGATAATGTAGTAGGTAGGTCCTACAAGCATTAATTATACAGGCCTGCGAAATTGTACTTTTTCCCCCCTTCCAATAACTATATTATTTTTATAAATATCTAGGTATTTAAAGACTTTATTTATTTACATAACCAAATTACAAGATGATTATTAACATTAACTAAATTAAATTAAAACTAAGTTAAGCCTAAAAAAGGCCCTCGGTGCCGAGGATGCTGGTGGCCTTTCCTCGCTGAATTGCAATGCTGATGCGTTGCGCGAGAAAGCCGCCAGCTTTTCGGTCACCAGTTACATCAACTAGAGGTTTCGCGATTTCCGCAAATAACCTATGCGCACTGGGATCCCACGGACTGAGGCGCCGAAGGGCACAAAGTTGTACTCTCTGCCAAGGCAATATTTAATAACTTTCAGATTTTCGGCGTTTCCTGCAGCTGCACCCGCTTTAGAAATGTAGGTATTTTAAATTAAAATATAGATATTTTTTTTTCTAGCACATCGAAATTTATTTTTATGGATGACAGCATATTTTAGATATTTTTGTCAATTTTCATGAAAAATCAATAATGTTAGAATTTAAAATAAAAATGTTACTCTAAAAAAATGTAAAAAGTTATTTTAGAAAATAGAATAATAATTATTTTGAAAACGCAGTACCTAATACTAAGAAAAATTAAAAATTATTTTTTTCAAATAATCTACGTGATGGATTTTTTTATTATTTCTTTCGTAGGTTAGTAGGTATACGAGTATCTACCCAAATTGCTAATTCGAATTTTAAGGAGAAAACCATCGCAGGCCTGTGATATTGTATTTGTCTGCTTGACAATACCTACTATTGTATTGTAGTGCAATTCTGCAAAAATATCACCGTGAAAACTAAGGTGAAGTCAGTTTGACGTGAGCTGTCACTAGCGCCAATCAGACGGGTTGACAGTTCACTTCAAGCTCACTTCACCTTCATTTTTACGGTGTGATTTTTTGTGTGTGTGATTAGTTTGTGTGGAAATTAGATGACGTAACATTGTTCTTTTTATAACCGCTTTCAAATTAAAGAAAGTAAGTCGTGCTCGTGTTTCTTATTTTGCCGATTTTTCACTTTTCTCTCTGTCTTTTTCTTAGAAAGGTTCAGGTAGGCCTAATGCTTTTTCTAAATAGTCTGAACAGCGCTAATATTAACAATACACAGAGTGTTTTCATACTCTGTGTATTGATAATATCAGCGCTGTTATATTTATTTGGTTTCCCAAATAAATATTAAAGTTATTATTGTGACTGTATGAATATTCCTGTAAGCCCTCAACAAGGCCGCCTTTGGGAAGAACAAGGCCTATTCTCGGAGTAAGGCACTCGGTACACGCCTGGTGTTATAAATCCCTGCTTACGCCAGGGTTCGCCTTGTTTAACTTCAAATACCTATTGTGGAGTAAATCCCGACCATAAGTAAGGTACTATTTTAAGTCACATTTCATTTACATTGTGCTGCTTTACATCATTATGTATAAGAGGCCTCTTTCAGAGTCGGGTATAACTGAAAAATATATAATTTTTAAAAACTCTACCTACGTCCTACGATACAGCAGATCTTCCGTGGAACCCCAACTACATCGCAAAGGTACCCTTTTCGGTGTAGTTGGGGTTTTAACGGTTGATATCTAAATGAAAGAAACCGAAAAACCTTTTAAAATTGTGGAAAATATCAGAAAAAGAAAGAACATTACTCTTATCGTCCTATGAATCAGCACGTATGAAATCCGATAATTCTTAATTTATTATAAGATATAAATTATTATTATCGCATCGACACCTCAAATTTTTAAAGAGTGGTATTACAAGTTTATTTTATTGGTTCTTAGGGTACATTCAGATCTGGTGAATGCGCCGCTCGTGACCCGTTTGCGCGCTGCGCGCGAGCGTTTCATGTTCACGCGTCGCTACTGTGCCATTCGCGTGCAATATACGCACCGAGCGCTGCACTTACTTCGTCTCGCCCACGCCTCGAGCCCCCCGCCTAGTGATGGGTAACTCATCAATTTTATTTAAGGTCGAGGGAGGACCTCACTTTACCTCATAAGGTCCTCACGAGGCACCCCTCATTTGAGGTGAGGAATCGTCAACGGCGTATTTACCTCACGACTCGTGAGCCCGATCCGAATTCAGTCGAACGTACGAGGGAGCGAGGCGGGTGGACGCGACCACGACGATTCACGAGTACTCACGAGTCTCTACTCACTGGCGACTCGCGAGTCACGAACTCGTTCGCCTCACCCCTCGCCACGATTTCATGTTCTATGTTCTATGTTAGAGGGTTTGGTTTCCGCACTTAGTCCTTCAGGTGGACCATTCTGCGTGGGCCATGGCGGCCGTTTTTGGTGGTTATTCCAACCAGCCCACCTCCCTCCAGAAGTTGATAACATCTCCTGGTCTGTTTAGGATTTCTGTGTAGGATCTGGGTGCCCCGAGGGTTTCTGTACTAATGTGGGTGA
Organism: Atethmia centrago; assembly: GCA_905333075.3. Lineage (NCBI taxonomy): Eukaryota > Metazoa > Arthropoda > Insecta > Lepidoptera > Noctuidae > Atethmia > Atethmia centrago. The sequence continues at coordinate 18,925,648 of HG995373.1, read as the reverse complement.
CGCCTGTGCATTCGAAGAGCACATGCGCAACAGTTTCCTCTGCCTCCATGCAAGCTCTGCACAGAGGGCTGTCCGTTATGCCTATTGTGTGGAAGTGTTTGTTTAGCGAGCAGTGGCCCGTGATGGTCCCCGTCAACAGGCGCAGGCCGGTCCTGTCCAGGCGTAACAAGCGCCTGGTTAACTTACTATCCAGGGATGGCATAGCCTCCTTGGACTGTCTGCACCCCTTTGCCGAGGACCACCAGCTCTCCGCTAGTGTGTGGGTGAGCTCCTGTAGCCACCTGCGTAGTTGGTTAAAGGGGATGGGCACGATCGGCTCCGGTCCGCAGACTGACGTGCCGGATGCTCTCCTGGCTAGTTCGTCAGCTGCGTCGTTGCTCAGCGATCCGCTGTGTCCTTTTTCATTATCCATTGCAGTGTCACTGTGTTGCGGTTGAATACCGTTATACGTTCTAGCGCATTGTGACATTCTTGTGTTAATCTCGAAGTACTGTGTTTCTTTCCTAGGGATTGGAGAACTGAGGCGCTGTCAAAGAGTATACGTACATGAGTGTCCGTGACTCTCCTGGCTTCTATGGCATGCGCCGCTTGTATAATGCCCACACACTCCGCCTGGTAGACGGTGTTGAACATTCCCAGCGGGCAGGATATGTTTATGTTAAGGTCGTGTGAGAAAACGCCAGCTCCGGTTCCGTGGTCTTTGATCCATCGGTATATACTCTTACCTCATACGGGCCTGAATAGTCGCACCGTTCCTCTGTGAGTATTATGTTGTAGTGCTTTTGGAAACAGTGTAGCTTTGGGGCTCTGTCGCAGGGTGATGCCATCATCGGTCTTCGTTTGATCGCATCCTCCCTTATGCGTATGTGCTTGACTCTAGAGTCTTTGCTCAGGGTCCTGTTATGTTAAGCCTAAAGGCGGCCAGAGCCGCCTCCTCTCGCACGATAAGGTGCAGAGGCGGCAATCCAAGCATCGCCTGTATGGTGGCGGTGGGCGTAGTTCTCATACAGCCTGTGATTGCTACACAAGCAAACCGTTGCAGTTTTTCGGGATCTTTTTGGGCTGTGCTCAGGTCTGTCCTGGGCCACCAGACTAGTGAGCCATGTGTGATAATTGGCCAGATGACCGTGGTGAACAGCCAGTAAGTAATCTTGGGGTTAATTCCCCAGTTCCTGCCGAGCAGTCTTTTACACTGCCACAGAGATATGCTGGCTTTTGTGATGATGTAGTTGGTATGTTTTGCCCAGTTCAACTGTTTGGCCAAGAAGATGCCCAGGTACTTGGTTTTAGTTGACAGGCTTAGGGTGGTCCCAAAGAATCGTGGTAGCTGCAAAATTGGCAGATTCCTCTTCTTTGTAAATAGAACTAATTCGGTCTTTGTAGGGTTTACTGATAGTTGGTGCTTATTGCACCAATTCTCTACTATTTTTAAGGCTTGGCGCATAACGTTGCATAGGGTATTTTCGTGGGTGCCATTTATTATTATGGTTATGTCATCCGCGTAGCCTACGGTGAAGTAACCTTTATCGTTGAGTGTTTTGATGAGGTTGTCGACGACCAGGTTCCATAAAAGCGGTGAGAGGACGCCTCCTTGTGGGCAGCCTTTCGCCACTATGGCCCTGGTAGTGTCGCTGTGCAGCGCGGATTCTGTTGATCTGCCTGTGGTGTACGCATGCTGTTGTTTGTGAAGGGGTTTGGCCCGAAGAGGTCCGTCTCGGATGTGTCTATCGCAGAGTCTCTCAAGGGTCTTCAGTAGGAAGGATGTGAGGCTTATAGGCCTGTAAGCCTTGGGTTGTGTATAGTCGGTTTTGCCAGGTTTGGGTATGAAAATGACTTTCACTTCGCGCCATGCGAGGGGTATGTATCTGAGTGCCATGCAGGCTCGATAGATCTCCGTCAGCACTGGAATCAGATGATTCACCCTCCACTGCAGCAGGGCTGGGAAAATGCCATCCAGTCCCGCGGATTTGTAAGGCTGAAAGGTGTCAATAGCCCGCCTTAGCCGATCTTCTGTTACTATGTTGCGGGCTCTGGCCAGTCCTGATCAGTTGGGGTCCATTCTGGTTCAGCCTCCCACCTCCCATCCTCCAGGAGTCTGCAGTCTGGGAAGTGGGTCTCGAGAAGGACCTTACTGGTTTCCTGGTCGGTTAGTGTGTATGAATTATTAGGCTTTTTCAGCGCGCCGAGAGTTCGGTCCTGATCTGCTGCCAGAATCTTCCTTACCCTAGCGGCTTCGTTATTTGTCTCGATGGATTCACAGAATTTCCGCCATGCTGATCTCCTGGTGGTTCTAATCTGTTTTTTGTATGCGTATTGGGTTTCTTTGTATAGGTCCCAGTCGTCCGGGAGTCTAGTGTTTTCAGCTCTGTTGAATTGTTTGCGTAATGCATCTCTGAGTTTACTAAGTTCTGCGTTCCATCAGGGGTTCCTCTCGCCCTTGGTTTGTGGCGCTCTTAGTTTGCAGCATGCATGGTATGCTTTGGTTAGGTATTCTGATAGTTTTGTCACGGTGTATTCCAGTTGCGCTTGGTCTCTTAGGGTTACCTGTGATAGGTGCCTATCTAATAGAGAGGCTAGGAGACGTTTAAACCCGGGGACATCGGTGCGCCGCGGATTCCGCCTTGGTGCAGGTTTCTTTGTATTGGTAGTTATTTTGAAGCGTATCCTTCTATGGTCCGAGCAAGATGGCTCGTCCGATACATGCCAGTCTGTAATAAGGTTAGTCGCGTTTTCTGTAGCGAGTGTTAGGTCTATGATCGTTTGTCCTCGGACTGTGACCCAAGTGGGTCTGAGCCGCGGTTAATGATGTTAAGGTTAGTAGAGAATAAATAGGTGGATAGTACCTCTCCTCTGGAGTTCGGTGCATCGCTGCCCCATAGAGGGTGGTGGGCGTTCGAGTCGGTGCAGATGATACTTCCAGCGCCCTGTGTAAGCTAGCCGTGGCAGTCTGGCTATGCTGGAGGTTTGCTTGTATGATGTTGAGGGGGAGCGGGCGATGGCGACGGTGGGGTGGGGTTAGTATTCTGACGAGTCAGAATACTTTGGAGCCGGACAATGTCCCCTTTATAACGTGGGACGAAGAGTGAGGCTCGGACACGGGTCGGTACGTCGGACTGTCTTATCACCGTCAGGTTAAGATCAGTGTCTGGAAGTCGGATTCGGGGCACGTTGTGGGTCAGCCAGGTCAGAGCATGGTCGTCACTCACACTCACACCACAGCTGCACGGTGCCTTCCGCTACCCGTGGGTATCCGCGGAAGGCGTGCTGTGCTGTGGAGTCCGTGTCCAGCATAAGGCTCTCTAGTTCGGTCTTTATATGTGCGGCCTCTTCCTCAGTCTGGTCTCTGGAAGGGGGAGGCAGGCAGATTGCTACGGCCAGCCGCGCCGGGATGTCCTTTGTGGCTCGCGAGTAGGTCCTCTGCTCGCCCTGAGCGGATTGGACCCTCACACGTTTGGCATCCCCCTGAAGCGTGCTCGGTGAGGCCGATTCATTCGGGCGCTCCCTCTTCACCGGCCCTGTACCACTTGGTCCAGGCTGCGGGTTGGAGGCGCCCGGCTGAGTGCTTCTTGCCGGTAGCGGTTGGTGTGAGGATCCAGCCCGCCTACCCCTTTTCCGTTGAGGCCGCGGTCGGTCGTGGGTCAAGCCGGTGTCTCGGGGTCGACTGGTCCGGGGTCGACGGTCCCGGCAGGCTCTGTCGCGTGTGGAGGTTTTTCGCGCTGGGTTACCCCTTCGCGTACTGGCCCCCGCCCGCATGGTTCCGCGTCCAGCCGCTTTTCGCGCTGGGTTTCCTCTTCGCGTACTTGCGACTGGTCACGTGATTCCGCGTTCGGCCGTTTTTGCGCTGGGTTGCCCCTTCGCGTACTCGTGGCTGGTCGCGTACTGCCTCTAAGGCGTCCGATCGCGCTTCGCGCTGGCTAAAGCCATCGCGGGTGCCGTATTTTCGGTATCCTACTTTCTTTCCCCGAGCCATGATTTTTCCGCGCTTGTGCAGCATGCGTACTCCGTCGGCCGAGAAAGTGCTAGAGCTGCCAGGTCCGTCACCCTTCCCCGTCACTCTCTGTCTGTGCTGTTCTTGGTCCTTGTCTGGGTTGGTGATGCTGTTACGCACGAGGCTCTGTTGCCAGATGCTTGTGGTAGGCATACACGTCGTAGTGGGTGTTGGCGCGTGAGATGCAGCCAGAGTTGTGTCTGTTGACGCGCTGGTCGCAGCCGTGGTAGGGTGAGATGGCGCGTGAGTCGCAGCCTATGTTATGGGCGCTGAGTCAGCAGCCAGCTGCGCTGAAGAGAGCGGCACCAAAAAGCAGTTGGATGCCCCCCCCAGATTACGATGGGGGCTGACCGCCGAAGCGGTGTGGGATTCCCCGGCTCGGCCAGGACCCACCTGGGTAGTAATTTGCTCTTCCTGCTGCATGGTTGTGGGGGTGGGCTTTTAAGGAATTGAGGTTACCCCTCCTCGGGGACCGACGGGATGTAGGGATAGGAAGGAAGGCATGGTAAGGTGAAGTGGGGTGGGTTCTTGGGGTCACCCTGCGCCTGGGATTTGGCCTAGGGATTTGGGGACCGACGGGATGTGTGGATAAGGAGGGATGGTTGGTTTGGTGATAGGTGCATAGGACGAAGGTAATAGGTTTCCCTGAGCCTGGGATTTGGCCTTCAGGAACTTCTCATGTCCGGGATCTCTTTCGAGATGCTCCGGATGCGGGATTGACAATAACAGTCGGTCCCGCAGCCGGAGTTGGGCTATCCGCAACCTGCCCACCCGCTCGGTTGCAAGAGAAGAAGTGCCTGGCTGTCTGGGTCTCCCCAACACAGATGTACGTGTAGATTTGTGTTGGAGAGATCCAGCTTGCCCCGAGTAGGCCACGATTTCATATTGTCAATTTCAATTTTTGATGACGCGTGAACAAGTGAGGTGTGGTGAGGTGGTTCAATGAGGAAATTCGAGTAACTCTTTCAATTTGCGATCATGAGTACCTAAAACGAGGGACCTCATGAGTGAGGAACTCATCACTACCCCCGCCAACTCACCCGCTCAGTTTGTTTCTGATTGCCGGAGCCTGAATACGTGTTGTCATGGCGTGGACAAATGAAAATTGTTTACGATTAATCGAAACGTATAAAAGATTCCCCGTTCTATGAGATCCAAACATCCATATTACTTTAGAAAAAATCTAAAATGGAAAATCTAAAATGGAAGCATGGAAAGAAATAGCTGCTTTAATGGGAGGCGACTATGATAACAATAGGATAACAATGTATAGAATCGGAGCAATGTCCTTTGTAGCTTGTATCGTGAAAGAGGCCTCGATTCCACAATAATTTTCCTGTTCCTAAAAAACTTTATAAATATTATGTAAAAAGAAAAATTTATTTACAAAAAAAAAAAAAAAATCTTGAATTCTTTTTTTGAAAAAAAAGTGTTTATTTTTCCCTTTTTAGTTGTGGTACCTACCTCACAAAAAATCGTATACTAACACCTACTTGCTTTGTAAATAACAGTGACAGGAAGTTAATATATTCGTATTATTGAAAATAAGCAAAGTTAATGAAATTGATATGGGACTATTGCGCAGGCTTCATAAACCAAATGAAAAAAAAAAACAAAATCGGTCCACAATTGACGAAAATATTGAAATATGTATACTCCTTTTTTAAAGAGTCAGTTAAAAAAAGGAATAAGCCATATATACGAACACAAGAAAGAACAATTTCAGAGTAGTTTCAGTTAGTAAGCTAGAGATTGCGAAAGCCTAGCATAGATGTGTATGTATCACTATCACATACAATACATAAAAATATAAGTACCTACCTATCTACAGGAGGTAGATTGGTAGATACTACATTCACGAACAAACTTAAGTCCCGCCATAGATCCACTGAGTGGTTGAGGTTAACCTTTTGACCGCCACAGTCATGTATATAATGACAGACCAAAATGTTCCCAGCACGCCACAGTCACGACTACATGACAGATTTTAAGGAAAAATTCGTAACTTGGCGTCGAGGGCACGTTTGCTGTTTTGACGTGGCGGTCAATAGGTTAAAAATCCTTCCTTAGTGCACTTCTAAACACTCTTAGGAAAAATTATAATTATTTTCTTTTTAAAAGTTTATTTAGTTATTAAGGCTACTAATTAGGTTATATGTTAGTATAGTTACTCAGTTACAGAACATAGAAGATACCGTTCACTTGCGTGTAAAATAATGTGAAAATAAGTCCACAATTATATAAACCCTACTTAAAAACTTTTAACGCACGTAACGCTATTCACATTCAATTCTCCCCCAACTCAGAGGCAGGTCGTATAATGTAAAGGTCACTTCACAAGTCTCTATGAAAATTTAACTTGTTCAAGAGTGCCACGACCTGAGAGGGCTTTTTGTTGGAGAAATTATTTAATTACCCTTCGTACCCGAGTGAATATGGACTAACAGGGACTAACAAAGCCTCTTTGGGTTTGGAGCAGTTTAAATGTTAATTCTTCATGCTCAGTAATGCGGTGTATTGTCTGTGTTGTTCATGCATTAAATATAATTGTTGCCGTTTCTCTGACTTCGGTTGTTTCTCTGAATTTGAAGTGGGTTTGAGATTTTATTTTTGAGTCGTTTGTTATTTTATTAACAGACTTCAAAAAAGGAGCACATACGCCAGTCCATCAATGCCTGGTTGCGGCCAAGGCTTGTATAGTATAAATTCCAGAATCAATGACGAACAACGATAATTTTTCACGTGCCAATAATTATGTTCATTTGTTTCTTTTTTACTGTAACCAGCTTTATTTGCAAGCCAAATCGATATTTAAATAAAAAAACTTTGATTAGTTACCTTCTTGCTTGCTATGTGTCGAAGTATAAAGTTCGTTCCATTATTAGGGTTGCCATGTCCGTCTGTCTGTATGTCTGTGCCCGTTGTAGCTCAGAGACGCTAAGTACTAGAAAGCTGTAATTTGGCATAGTTATACATATTAATCACGCCAAAAAAGTGGTAAAATAATGTCTTGAAAAATATATATTTTTGTTTAGAGTAAAATGAGAATGACATTTTTTTTCTGCACTAAGCCATGGTGGGGTGTGTAACGTTTGAAATAATAACAACAGCTGTAATGATCATATGACCTAATTTCATTTAATACACTTTTTTTTTAAATATAAGGATGAAACGATAATTATAATGAATTATTGATATAACTCCATTTTACTTAATATTATATGGTATAATGAACATTTTCTACAATGCATGTTGTTTTTGAATATGTGAAAAAAATCATAGCACTAGTACAACAACCTAAAGCGATGTTAGAAAGGATATTTAACGAAATTAAACGAAAAACTATCATAGCAAAGTAGATTTTACAAGTTAACGAGTAATAGTCGATCAACTTACATTTGCAGTTGGAGAATTGACCGTGACGTATATCGATGTATGGGATGTTTTTCAACTACACTGGTACCGATTCCCTTGTTCACAAACTAAACTAAATTTAAGTTCAGGGCATCTTTTTCTTTGTATTTCATTAAGAAAAGGACAGAAGATAAATTTTAGTTTAGTCCTGTCAAATTAATCACTATCAATGCTGGGGTCCGAGCGCCGCCTGTAGGTGGCTCTACGTGGGGATCGTGCGATTGATGGCCCTGTATGAGGCCACGATCTGGGCAGCTGACCTGACGGCCGGCAGCATCGCTGTCTTGCGAAAGCCGCAGAAAGCGATGGCCGTCATAGTCATTATCATATATATCGCACTATCTCCTAAGAGGCGGCTTGTGTACTGGCCGGATCCCCGCTCTGGGACCTCGAGGCGAAAGTACTCGTGCCACTATATCGTTGGCACGAGGAACCGAGGGCGTGGGGCGAGCGGCTGATGCAGCGACAAATGGAGTTGCGGCGATCGCTGTTTCGGGCAGCCCTGGTAGAGTGACGGGACAGGCTTTCACGCCCTACCGCCGGCCTCGTCACCATTGAGGCGGTCCGGCCGGTACTCGAGCGCTGGCTCGGGAGGAAGCACGGCTCCCTGTCGTTTCGGGAGACGCAGGTGCTCTCGGGGCATGGTTGCTTCGGGAAGTACCTGTGTCGCATAAACAGGGAGCCGGACGCTCGGTGTCACCACTGCGTTGACTGCCGGAAGGACACGGCGCAGCATACGCTGGCAGAGTGTGCCGCTTGGGAGGAACCGCGCTGTGCCTTCATCTCAGGAGTAGGCAGCGACGTTGTCGACTCGATGGTCGGCAGCGAGGAGTCCTGGGACGCGGTGGTATCTTTTGCAAAACAGTCATGTCGCAGAAGGAGGCTGTGGAAAGGGAGCGGGAGATCTCTTCCACTCACCCTGCCCGCAGCAAATGCACCGGGAGTCGGCGGAGGGCGGACAACGCCCTCTTCCAGCCCCCCCTAAATGGATCCAGGGGCGACGGATGTCTCCGAGTCCATCGCCCCTGGACCCACATAGCAGGACCCGAAGTGGCGGCGCGTAGTGTTCCACGCGCGCCCCTTTGAACGTCGCAGGGGGAGTTTAACACCTCATTCCTGGCCAGCACCAGCCGTGGACCGCGGTAGTCAACGCAGTGATTATCCATGATTTATAACAAATGACTTTAAACAGGTAACTTTAATCAGGTAAGTAGTCAATTGCTGTATCCTCTACTGCTGCTAATTTAGACAATCGGTCAGCTTCCTCATTACCACGTAGTCCAATGTGAGCTGGAGTCCATTGCAACTTAATTTCTATATTATTCTTAAACAATAAAATAATATTTTCAAGAATATCATATGCTATCGATGCACTTCTGAAACCAGAGGCATATCGAGTAATATGCTGTAGTGCTCTTTTTTTGTCTGAAAGATTAACGACCCTTTTTAAATTCTGATTTCGGCTATAAAACATCGCTTGATAAATTGCAATGAGTTCCAGTGTCATTATTGATACATTACAGTTTATTTTAAAACCAAGATTGGTTCCTAAGCTTTGCTTAAATATTCCCAGATCTAGACCGGAAGTACCCTTTCAACCATCAGTAAAAAAATTGTGCCAATTACGCAATTAGAATTTAATTCAGCTAAAACATTAAACACTAATAAATTTTGGATTATAATTGTAATTGGGTACCTTTACACGTTCTAGATCGACATTAATTACATACCTGTGTCGCATAAACAGGGAGCCGGACGCTCGGTGTCACCACTGCGTTGACTGCCGGAAGGATACGGCGCAGCATACGCTGGCAGAGTGTGCCGCTTGGGAGGAACCGCGCTGTGCCTTCATCTCAGGAGTAGGCAGCGACGTTGTCGACTCGATGGTCGGCAGCGAGGAGTCCTGGGACGCGGTGGTATCTTTTGCAAAACAGTCATGTCGCAGAAGGAGGCTGTGGAAAGGGAGCGGGAGATCTCTTCCACTCACCCTGCCCGCAGCAAATGCACCGGGAGTCGGCGGAGGGCGGACAACGCCCTCTTCCAGCCCCCCCTAAATGGATCCAGGGGCGACGGATGTCTCCGAGTCCATCGCCCCTGGACCCACATAGCAGGACCCGAAGTGGCGGCGCGTAGTGTTCCACGCGCGCCCCTTTGAACGTCGCAGGGGGAGTTTAACACCTCATTCCTGGCCAGCACCAGCCGTGGACCGCGGTAGTCACATTAGGGAAACACCGGGGTGGTTTTAGTCAGTAAGAGTCTGACAGACCCCTCCACCCACCCCAGGGCGGAGGACATCTATTAGGATTTTCCAAACCAGAACAAAAAAAAAAGAAAAAAGGATACCACATCCTGTGGTTCTTGATACGTTTGGTTACAGTTTTTCCGTCCAAGATTTCATGCATTTTCTTTTCTTTTGGTTTATTCCTAGCGTGGTTTATCAAGTCTCTCATGATAACTCTCTCATACCTTCTCAATATAACAAACTCCCGAGCTATGTTAAAGAACTGAGCCTCAGTAAATTTAAATAGTTTATTATAAAGAAACTCTGTCAAAAAGGTTTCTTTAAAGTTAAAGATTACCTGGATGAGAAAAAGGCTTGGGATTAATTAAGCTACTCCAATGTAACCCCCAAGCAATAAACTAATTTTATACTAAAACTATTTTTAAGTGTCTTAGAATGAATATTGACATTTTTATTTTTATTGACATGTATGTGAGGAGTATGTGGATCATATATTTTTAAATTTTACTTTTTCTCAGTTAGTTTTAATGATAATCTGGCAGTTTGAGTAATTTATGCAGCCTACCCAAATGTCCTTTCTTTGGTATTGTTCGTCGAATCGTTGAGCTCCTTAAGTTCTGAGTTGACCTGCTTGATTACTGACAAATGCGTGCACTGACTGGATAGGTCCACTCGAATTGTGTGGTTCTTTCCTCAAAAGACCTTTTTAGACACCAATCTACATGGTCTTCACATCATCTGACCAAGATTATTACTGGACTTTAAAAGAGACTGTGACCTCTGAGTTTGTTTCGGCCTTTCTTCTCAGAGTAGTCAGATAGGAAAAGCAGACCTCATCTAGTTTTTTTTTTCTAAATATGATCGACGTGTAAAAGTGTTTGTACAAACCTACTTACAGAAAATAAAATCATTTCATTTCAATATTGACCTGTTTGCATTAGTGAGTGCCGATACTTTCAAACCGTGTATCATACAGGGCACGATCGAGTTTTATCTTCAAGGGTTATAAGGACCTTGTTAAATAAATAACTTTTAAAAAATCCGTTGTTCCGTACATTTTGATTTTGTATAACGCTTGTGTATGAAACAGTTGATTTGTTTTGTAATAACCGACGAAAAATTTCTATTCTGGGGGTCTAGAATCCTGTGCTGAATGCGTGCCCCATACACCGTGTATAAAATGAATGGTATAATATACTCTAGTAACGTTACATTTTCGATGTGGACAACTCTTCACGAAAACCCAATTTTGTCCTCAAAGTAATTCCAGGCGTGTTAAGATTTATACGGACAATATTATTTGATTAAGAATAATTAAGGTTCTTTGTTACGGTGTCGTCTACAGTCCTACAATACCTACAGTTTCCTTTTGATGTAGATTTGTGTAATTGTCAAAGACTTCGCAGAGATGTCTTGGTTTCGAAGGAGGATAAATCTAATTCGGAGTCAGCCGATGAAGTGGCAAAGTCAGCTTGTTCATTAAATTACTGAGAAATCGTGTTTTTTTTTTATCATGCCATTAAGACGTTAAAAGCTTACGCCAATTGTTTAGTTATACTTGAAGGTCCTAAGAATTGTTGTTGATTCATCAAGTTGTTTGTTTTGTTTGAGTGAACAATGTAATATTTCTTTTTTGGGGAATATTTAATTTATTTTTTTCGAAACTTTGTTTTATAATTTCAATACGAGGCTTTTGGATACTTTGTATATATAAAGTATCCAAAAGCCTCGTATTTAAGTGTATACTAGTTTTTTTTATTTAAATAATGTGTGTTTTGTTTGTGCAGAATAAACAATTTTCTTTCTTTTTGCTTTTGTTTATTGAAGTGTGAAGTGTGATTTTGAGTGGGGATATTTTTGGCATATAACTTGTGAAGCACGATACAGTACACCCACATGGGATTTAGTAGTAGCTTAAAATAATAAATGTAGGTTTTTACAACATAAAAGTAGCTGATGATTGTACAGACAAAAAAGTCTTAACTACAATCTCACCAGTAATTATTACGTATTTTGAATAAAAAAATATTTAGTAAATAATTGTTATTTCATATAATGAGGTTGTACATATTTAAAATACGTCTACAACCTAATGTCGCATACGACGACGATAGTAACACTATTCAAAGAAACCTTAATTTTTTTAACCAGAAAATATTACACGAAATCTTTGTGCTTCACTATTTAACATGTTAATTGGCCATCCATTTTTAGACTGCGACGCTTGTGCATTTTTCATTATAAAAGCAAAAACATTTGCATAATCATGTTTCTATTAAAATGCGTCACTTTGAGATGTTTTCTCGCTCTTGTGTAAAAACAACATTTTTATATGAAAAAAGAAAAATGTAAGGTTTTAACTATACAAATTGCATTGAAGTCTTATTAAAATGTGTAAAAGTCCTGAGGGTTTTGCTTTCATACAATTTTATAAAATGCAAACTTTTTAATAGTGGTTTCTTTCAAACAGATTTTCTCTTTTTGACAAGATAAGAAAATTGCAATTTCGGTAAGTCTTTTTATTTTTTAACCGTGTATAAATGACTACAATGTAGTAGGTACCGTGGAGCATATTATTATCTACAAAATATAAGCATTATGATATTCACAGGAATTTAAAATTTGTGAATAGGACTTTTTCACGGATATGTAAATAAGGGGACTTATTCAGATTTTCAAAATCATGTTTAAAATCTTTTTCTTTTTTTTCTCTTTATTTGTTTTGGGGTTTTTATCTAAACAGATATGTCAACCGCATCGTGCCTTTTACAATTGTCACATTAACACTTATAATTAACACATAAACTATACTAAACAGTTAAACAATATTTGAAAAATTTATGGTAAAGATAGAAATCACCGATGAAGGACTGTTATTAAATGACATAACTTTTTGGCACCTTCTGAAGTTGGTTGGGATAAAACTGATTATATTAATCCTACGTGAAGCCTATTCAAGTATAATTCTTTCAAAAGTGACTCCTTCTCGCGCCTGTTGCGGACATAATCTATCAGCAAATGCTGCACGTCCTCAATCTAATTACATTTTACTGCAATTCGGTAAATCAGTTTTTTTCACAAGGAATGCAAACTTCGCTGATGGATAGTATCCAAAGCGAAGTCTTCAACATCAATCCAAGGCACACGAGGAGGCTCGCCTTGTATGCTCCTATACCATATACCTTTTTGTTGACTGATGCTATCAAAGTGTTGTTTCCATGATTTATAACAAATGACTTTAAACAGGTAACTTTAATCAGGTAAGTAGTCAATTGCTGTATCCTCTACTGCTGCTAATTTAGACAATCGGTCAGCTTCCTCATTACCACGTAGTCCAATGTGAGCTGGAGTCCATTGCAACTTAATTTCTATATTATTCTTAAACAATAAAATAATATTTTCAAGAATATCATATGCTATCGATGCACTTCTGAAACCAGAGGCATATCGAGTAATATGCTGTAGTGCTCTTTTTTTGTCTGAAAGATTAACGACCCTTTTTAAATTCTGATTTCGGCTATAAAACATCGCTTGATAAATTGCAATGAGTTCCAGTGTCATTATTGATACATTACAGTTTATTTTAAAACCAAGATTGGGTCCTAAGCTTTGCTTAAATATTCCCAAACCTAGACCGGAAGTACCCTTTCAACCATCAGTAAAAAAATTGTGCCAATTACGCAATTAGAATTTAATTCAGCTAAAACATTAAACACTAATAAATTTTGGATTATAATTGTAATTGGGTACCTTTACACGTTCTAGATCGACATTAATTACATTTTTAGTCTCAATAGCAGTTGTCCAAGTTTCTAAAGTATAAATTTTATGAATATCTGTTGAAAGAACATCTATGTGCTTTACATTATTATATATTTTAACTAATAAGGGTACTTTTTTGTTTTCCCAATTACAAAGGGCACTCAGATCCGCAATCAAGCTAACTGTCATATTGTTTATCCATGACAATATTTTTAAACAATATTTATAAGCTAAATACTGTGTTCTTAAAAATAAGGGGGGAATACTCAAACCAGATTCCATTACATGGATTGGGGAACTTCTGATATGTCCGCCTATAATTCCCAGGACTTGATTCTGTAACGTATCTAGCTTGGAAACATGAGATTTTGCACTACAATCAAACATAAAACACCCATAATCAATTCGACTTCAAATTAGTGAAATGTATAACGTAAGTATATGCTTTGTGTGTATTCCCCATGAGCTACCCGTTAGAACTTTTAATAGATTTAGAAATTTTAAACATTTATTATCTGTTTAATTTATATGTTTGCCCCAACGCAGACTTCTATCTAGCCACATACCTAGGTATTTGATGCATTCTGAGAATACCAAGGTTTGCTCATCAACCTTAAGGGTAGGAAGTATTCTACGCCTGCCCCTGCTGTACACACAAAAGGTAGATTTACTTGAAGATAATTCCAAACCAAGTCCATCCAAAACCCATACAATAGAATTTAACGCATTTTGTACATACACTTCACATACTTTAATATCTTTGTGTTTAACATAGAGAACAAAATCGTCTGCATATTGAGAAACAACTGCATGAAGTGGAAGCTGACAGAGTTGGTGTGTTATTAAATTAACAAATTATTTAAAAAAACAAAAAACCCGACTGCAAAAACACATAACTGAAAAGAGAAAAACAAGCGTTATAATCTATAGAATTTTGGTATCGCAGGCGGGGACAAACAAAAGTTACACCATATTTCAGGTTATTGGTTTCTCACCCGTGTAGCCACACAATTATTAAGAGAAACAAATGAACTTTCAAGTGCCGCGTCCAATATTTGCGTATCCGTATCCGTTTTAACGGACCAGTTAGTGTGATGACCGTTGAAATCGCCTCCTATCAAAGTATTTTTTGAGAACAAAGAGAATACCTGTTCCCAGTCTGAAGGCTGCGTTTGGACAGAAGATGGGCAATAAATAGCTACAACATTTTCTATATCTTTACAATTTATTAATTTAACGCAAACAATTTCTATTCCACTGTTTCAAACTCGAACCGAAAATAGGTGAGACCGTATAGATTAAAGGCTCCTACATACTGGCGCGACTTGTTGCGCGACGGGACGCACCACAAAGACACCGCGTGTAGCGCTACAAGCGGTGTCTTTGTGTCGCGACGCGTCGCGCGACAAGTCGCGCCAGTATGTAGGAGCCTTTATGCACTAAAATCGAGACCCCTCCATAGGAATCATATTTATCCGATCTATAAATGTTATAGCCACTAATAAGAATATCAGGTTCAATATCTAACCATGTTTCACTCAGAATTGCTATGTGGATATACTCTTGATTTAGGAGCTCAGAAAAGGTAATTAGTTTAGGACGGAGGCTTTGAAAGATCCATTGTAATAAGTTAATTTTTATATTTTTGCGTGTACTATCTATCTAAAATATCCATTAATTCTCAAAAAATCCCTCCACCTAAGAACCTACCTAGTAATATCTCCTTAATTTCTTCATAAATATTTTTAATTACCAATATAACTTTATCCTCAAAAGTACCTTCTGACTTGTAAATATTTTTAGACTTATTAATAAACTTATTTAGTTCAAACTTATATCGTGATTGTTCGTTGTTCGTGTTCTTCATTCAGAGTTGTTCTTACTTCTTTTCCGATCGGTTGTTTTAGGGCATTCTGCCTTTTTCTATTTTTTGTTTTATTTCCCGGTTCCATTTCTCTGAACTATATGTGTTGTACTCTCTGTGCTATCTTGTTCATCTTGTTGTGATACTTCCATTTCTTCCTCTTCTTCCTGAGCTGATTGTTCGACAAATTCTTCTTGATTTTGTATTGATTCTGTTTTATATCCTGAGACATTACTAGCACAGTTTTCAGCTCGGATATCTTTCGGTTTTATAAGGTATTTAGAGATCATTTGATGTGTATTTATTCTTTTGTCGTTTTTTTTAATAACTTTGCGCCATCCGATATGTTAGCTGCTTACTCATAATATTCCTAATCTGTTTTCATTTAAAAAAAGGGCAAGTTTTGTCGATAACAAGGTGATCACCCTTCACAATTAAGGCATACAATATTATTAAGATCACAATTCACATGATCACCCCCGCATTTTGGGCATAGTCTCTTCTTCAACACAACGGAACACGTAAGATTCAATCTTAAACCGGCACTCATACGCATAGATATGAAGCGGTAAATTTTGACTTTTAAAACCAACTCTCACTGACTTACTGTCTATCCATTTACCCTCCGAATTAACTCGTTTTAATCTTTTTATAGATGCTATTTCAGTGCTAGATTCAAAGATGCTCATGAGCTCCTCCTCGCTTATATCAAGATTAACACCTTTTACCACACCATAAGATATTGACAACTCTTTAATCAATTGGCATCTGCATCCCATTTCCTTCAATTTTATACAATTTACAAATAGTTTAACAGTATCTTCCTTTTCTTGAAATTGAACAAGTACCTTGTTAAAACTTTTGTATTTAATTCTTATAATGTTTTTGATATTCTGAGATCTTAGTAATTTTGCTAAAGCCATTTGTTTGGGCATATTTTCAACCAACGTAATACATACTTCATGTTTATCAAGGAAGTTCACATTTTTTTCCACATCTACCCTCATATTTTCGGTTTCCGATAAAGCGCCTCGAATGAAACGTTTGGGTTTCCTTCTATTAACAGTAATAATGTCATCATCCTTGTTACTCTCATTTTCTCTTTCTTTTCTTTTCTCAGCTAATCTCTTCTCACTTAACTCGCAAAATACGTGTCTCCAACGATTTGTCAACTTGTTGTTGGTTACTAGGTAAACTCTCCTCATCACCAGAGTCATCATCTCCTTCTCCACTTCCCATTATATAAAGTAAAAAAATATTTCGCTAACGCAAGGCAGCACTAATCGCGTGACGTATAAAGACACCGATAGTATGGTACACGAGCGCACGATTTGAATGCGCGCGAGCGACTGATTAAAATCTTGTGTAGGTACTTCTCGAACATCCCGTATCTTAAGTAGTTTCGGACTAAAATAAAACATATTCTACAGTATTTTTATCTCAGGACGCGACGCGCGTTTTACTTGTGGTAACGAATAGCATCAGCACATAATGCACATATTCGACTTCGCTCGTGTCTCGGAGAGAGGATACCGAGAGCTCCAGCGCTTACACACTCAATCACAACATGTAGGTACAGTTGGTTATCACAAGTAAAGCGTGCGTCGCTTCGTGAGATAAAAATACCTACTATACCTATATTCATCAACCAACATCCAGGAAAAAAAATACGATAATAGCCAACAGTAAAAGAATAAAAGCTTTGACTGCAACAAAAATATTATCCGTTCTGCATACATTCTTTACTAAAACGTGGAGAGCTATATTTTCTTCGTTTAATTTCAAGTAGGTACGAACAACATAAAATAAAACCTACCGATATTATGAGCGTAGAAAATTGAGTAGATACGTTGTTACTATGTGCCTACGATGAATAAACTTTTATGTTATGTAAATTACATTTAACTCGGCGCTGAATAATCAAAGGTCGTAAGTGACGTAACAGGATTCTGTTATAACGATGTGATCATGTATTTGCATGTTTATTATTCAGTAACTTGACATGAAATCCAGTTAGTTGTATCATGGATATATGGAAGAAAGCGCACGACTAATATCTGCCCTCAACAACTACCTTCATCGAAGGATAGGTACTGACAATGAATCTAAAAAAAAACAAAATACCCGACTGCATAAACCGAACTGTAGAGATGGAAACAAGATGAAAAGAAAAATGAGTATCCTTTATGTATCAAAAATAAATAAATGCAGTCGGAGGCAAATTTTAAGGCGTTCGTTACATCCTAGATACCTCCATCTAGGATGTAACGAACGCCTTAAAATTTGCCTCCGACTACATTTATTTCCCCTTTTTTTATTAGCAGGTGCCATAATAAAACGTTATATTTATCCAGGATCGTGGGAAATTCCGAAAGGGTTACCAAGGCCCAGAGCCCAGAGTCAGGCCCAGAGCGGGAGAAATTATTTGATAATTTCCCACATAAAAAAAACTCTATGTCACTCCCACTATGAAAACAAATCTAATGATACATCATATGATAAAATCCATCAAGCTGTTAAAGCTACAGAGCGTGCCAAAGAAATAGACATACATACACTCGAAAAACATAACTCTCCTTCTGGGGCAGTCGGGTAAAAAGGGGCGTACATTTGATAGTGACTGCTTCGTTGGTCTAGAGTGCCACTAAACCCGGAATTATGGGTTCAATAGCGTTGGGAAAAGTGCCCTATAGATTTTCCGTAAAGAATTTCTCAGTACTAGCATAGCAGTCCGGAGTCTAGATTTGTACCAAGCTAGTGATAACATTGTTGCCCCCTATATCACGACAATCGGCGTACCCTAGCCAGTTAGATATTGCTCATTACCTATGAAAATATCGATATACACAATTTCCCTATTATCTAAGCATAATTATCATCAAAGTCAAAGTTTTTATTTATTAAACATAGATGTAAAAAAAAAATGTTTTAAATAAAATGGGTGCAGAGATCTCTCATGTACAAATATCAATTAGATATACCTAAATTACAATTTAGAAACTGACTTAAATTTTTGGTAAAAATTAAAGGAAAAAATGTGTCAACATGCGTATAACGTTCCCAATGCTGGGACACAGGCCTCTTATCACATGCCGGGGTCGCGTGGAAGTTCAAAAGGGTTACCGAGGCCCCTGGCAACACAGGCAACGGAAGGAATACGGGTGGGTTTTAGTCAGTAAGAGTCAGACACTCCCTCCCGCTTCCCCCAATTTCCCACCCAAAAAAAAAGGCCTCTTATCAGTGAGAGGGAGCCAACATCTTATAAAAGCTGAAATACCGTGAAAATCCGAAAGTTATTACCTTCACAATAACGTCAGCAAAATGTTTTAAATCTAAAGTCAGAGGGAAGATATCCCGTTCCAAGATTTAGAACAGCAATAATCGTTTGTCAGACCTTGCACACATTTCAGCTACGGATTTATGATTTTATTTATCGTGAAGCGGTAAACATTAATACCTATCTACTTAGGTACCAGTACCTTATAATGGTTGGTTAGTACCTAATATACTTTCTCTGATTCTAGATTGGTTGATTAGTACTCTGATTGATAGATGAACTTCCCTAAATTAGTTACCTATTAGTATTTTGGCTTTACAATTTAATATCACTATTATTCTTTCGTAATAAACGACGACTATTTAGACGACAATTCTATAATTACTTCCTCAGAAAATGATTCATAACCTCACCTATTTTGGTTGATATTAACATTAATATGACATGTGACTTAATCTATTTGACATTTATTGAAAGGTGAACGGCCGATTTCGTACCGCTTACTTTTTTGTTGTTTTGTTATAGAATTTGTACCACATATTAAGGCAACTAAGCCATTTATTTTCATGTAAGTGTACTATTTTTAGAAGTTCGGAATAATTAATAATATAAAAAAAAAGATTTTAATAACTACACATAATTTAGTCGTAAACTAAACGCAGTTATGTTGGTATTTATGCTATGCTCGCCATGAGGGTATTATCCGACCTGCCCCCTTCTTAGATGAAGTAATATTATGAATTAATTAATTATAAATAAAAAAATGTACTTAAAAAAACTATTAACGGTAACGGTAGTAACGGTTTTATTTACCTACACTCAAAACCCCATCAGAACTTCATCATTATCAAACTGTTGCAGTCAGCTGCTGGACATACATAGGTATCTCCTAATGCACTCCGCTGAGTAGGTACGATCCTCATCTCAATTTAACTACTTGATAGTAAGTAAAACACTACAAAAATAGCGACAACCAATCTAGAACATATACTTTATTACCGAAACAATGTTTATGTGCCTTTATGTAACAATCTACATTGTTATACTAGTACATAACCTTAAAAAATAAAACTGATTATAACTTTTACGTCCCAAGTTCTAAAAATCCAAGAATTTAAAAAAGGCTTGTCTATCATATTAACTACCAATTAAAACAAAAAAATATCCCAAAACACGAAATTTTATAAGCGGTACGAAATTCCCATACAAGCCTGCCGTTCGCCTTTGTATTTATATGCATGTGTCTATTAATACTGACTTTACCAGCGTTGTGAAAGTTACGTAATTCTACCACTTTATGAGATTTCAAAAGTAAAATGTGGGCTAAAAAGTAAAAAATTGACAATGTTAATTAAATATATTTGCACGCCTCTGGGAAAACATAGAAGATCTACTTATCTGTAACATCTCACACTCTGTTGTAATTTTACCTATTTTTAAATGATAAATGTGATAAATTATTTATTTTCTGCAAGTAGGTTTGTACAAACACTTTTACACGTCAATCATATTTTTAAAATAAAGCTAGATGAGGTCGGCGTTTCCTATCTGACTACTCTGAGAAGAAAGGCTGAAACAAAGTCAGAGGTCACAGTCTCCTTTAAATTCCAGACATAATCTTGGTCAGATCATGTGAAAGCCATGTAGATTGGTGTCTGAAATGGTCCTTTTGAGGAAAGAACCATACAGATTGAGTGGACCTGTCCAGTCAGTGCACGCATTTGTCAGTAATCGTGCAGCTCAACTCAGAACTTAAGGAGCTCAACGATTCGACGAACAATACCAAAGAAAGAACATTTGGGTAGGCCGCATAAATTACTCAAACCGCCAGACCATGATTAATACTAAATGAGAAAACAAAAACAACAGTGACCCACATAGGCTTCACATTCACAATAATTGAAAACAATATAATACTTCACAAGTAAATATTAAATGCCACACAATATATTAAACTCCACAAAGTAAATATGTCATTGTGTTTTAATATAAAAGTTTTAAAATAAATAAAATAAAAGTTTCAGTATGCAATAATTGGAGCAGCTTAATCCCAAGCCTTTTTGTCCTCAATATAATCTTTAACGGTATAAAAGGCTTTCTGGCACAACTTATTTTTATAAATGATTTGAATTTATTAAGGCCTAGATTTTGAACGCGGCTTGGAAGTTTATTATAAAAACGTATACATTGACATCTGAATGAGCCACCTATTTTCTTGAGCCTTGTTGTAGGTACAACACATTTGTGTTTGTTCCTAGTATTTATGTTTTGGATATCACTGTATTTTTTAAACATTAAGCGTGCTATACATGTCAATAAAAATAAAATTGTCAATATTAATTAAGACAGCTTATACTTACTATTGTGACATTTACCGATCAGAATTTGTTAATATGGCACAATGGCATGCAAGGCTACTAACATAGATAGTTTTATGCAGATTACAGGCATGCGTATTTACGGTTTTATCTGAATATTTTCGTACAAAGCGGGGGGGGTGTTGCATGGTGGGCAGGCATTTTTCGTAAGCATAAACACAGCCTTAATGTGAATGTGTATATATCATCTAGGAGCAGAAAATGTTAAATGATGCCATTAGAATTCGGAAACCACACATTCACATAATGCTGTCATTTCCACGTCTGATATCAGTTTCAGCGATGTATTATGTACAGCTATCAAAAGAGTTGGGGAAACTGGCAAGAAATAAATATCTATAGGTTGCTTAGAAAAAACATGAAAGAAGGAATAACGTTTAATAATTGGACACAGTTAGTGAAACAAAAAATACAAATAACAGAATAAAAAAGTGAAAATAATGTTTTAACAACAATGGTGTGTGCCTCACGGCTGCGCCAATACAATATTATTGTATAATATCAAAAACATGACTATTTATGGAAAACTCAGCGAAAAGAAGCAAAAACGAGTTGTTGTTTTCTGCGTTCTTTTGTTGATTGTACTTTCAAATACATCAAACCAACATCGAGGGTCGATTAGATATCTGTTGTCCTCTTGATTTAGAATCTCTGATCGCCACAAAACGTTATTTATTTGGTTTTATTGTGAAAAGCTTTAATATAAATGTAAATTGAAAAGAAGCTCTAAACTATTTCAGTTGGTATTTTTTTTTATATAAAACTATTACAGAAAGTAGGTGATACATTTATTAGTAATAGATGAAAAAGTGTAATCATTTACGAAAACACATAAAAACTATCTTTGATCTCTTTCCAAGATTTTTATTCGTTGTTACATCAAACAAATTCGTTGCTATGACGCTAATACGTTCATAGCGTATCTATGTTGAACTATGTAAAGGTTTCATAAAAAAGATAAGAAAGAAATCTTAGAAGAGCAAAAATATGAAAATAAACAATATTTTTCATATGCTCTATGAAAACTATTAAATATCTTCAAAGGTATCTTGATATAACTTAGCAAAGGTTATAAATAATGTGTATTATATTGAATAACATTGTAGGTCAAAGGAGCATCTATCCGTAGCCTGATCATGAACAAGACGACTAGACTTATATATTTTTTAAGCTGTTAGAATAACTGGTGCCTTAATTTAAAGGTATCTAAAGGTACCTGTCATTATCCAATTAATAAAAATCTTAAATTAATTTACTCGTTCACAACACACAGTGTAAACCATTTGGTTTTAAAGCATACAATTTTGCTGAAGAGTTCCTGCTATCGTGAAAGTAGTTTAAATAGTGAATGAAAGTTTGTATGGAAGTTCGTCTTTTTTGCCAATGAGGAATTCCATCGAGCAGACTTGCCAAGTTATAAAAGGTACCAGTAGTATGTCCATGATCTAGACCAATGACACGTGCAATCGATGGTACCAATTACTCGTACAAACGCAATATATAGCTGTTTTTGGCATTAATAGGTAAATTATTCAAGCCCTTAAATTACTGTCGGTACGGCACGACCATGTACAAAATTATAGGTATGTTAAACTTCTCTACTGAATGAATGCAGACGCATATTGATATGTGATTGTAATAATTCACCAACATTATTTTTTCAGATGTAAAACTATTTGAAGTGCCTATCACTGTTTTGGTAGCTGCTAATTATGTCATTAGCTCGGAGTATATTCTGGTAAAACTTAAAGACAGTGCCTTTTGCACATTTCAAGGTATTTTTCGCTGAAGACAAAGTTCTCTTTTTTAATATCACCCATAAGTATAGAAATATACCCAACAAATCTTACAAAAACTTCAATAATAAAAATAGGAACAATTTATTCACCTATTTGTGGACACTGGCAGATGTTTTGGTAAAATAATCTGCTCTCAATAGGCGAAGATTTTCACATCTAAACGCGCCGCCGACGCAATCTTGGAGGTTGTGTATTTTGCGATCGCTGCCGCGACTGAGGTGCTGGTCTCTTCCGCGACCCACATTGTCGATTACCGCATGCGCACGGGCGTCGAAGACAGTCCTCCACAGCTGGGCAACGAGGCTGTATGTCAGTAACAACAAGTATTTATCATTTC
Source organism: Atethmia centrago (assembly GCA_905333075.3). Lineage (NCBI taxonomy): Eukaryota > Metazoa > Arthropoda > Insecta > Lepidoptera > Noctuidae > Atethmia > Atethmia centrago. Next base: position 18,902,587 of record HG995373.1, on the reverse strand, counting down.
AGGATGATTTTTATCTAGCAACATAGAGCAATCAATTCTGGATATAGGCCTTCACTTAAACGAAATGGATCTTTTCTAAATGCGCTTTCCAACAAAGCAATCGTACTCTAGAGTTGCACGTGCCACGTTCAGTCAATGGTCTTGGAAAGTAATTTAACTGTTAGTCCCAGATTCCCAGGTTTCAAACAAAAAACGATTTTTAGTCAGAAGACCGAAAGACTGCAGATCAGATCGTGTATAATACTGATAAATGACCCTAGCTTAGTAAAGCTTAGAACTAGGAAACAAAAAAAACATCAAGTTGTTTTAGTCGACTTTGGTTAGCATATTTAATTCTCTATTTTTAGTTTTATATTTTATCAGTTCTGCTAAGTATATACTAAACGTAAAACAATCATTGACAAACCTATAATAACAGGTCCAAACACTAGTAACACAGAGCCTAATAGTAACCGCAGTATTGCATTATGCGCCTCATCCTTTTGGTACAAATCCAAACCTCGGAGCATGCACAGCAGGCCTGCAATATTAAAGAATTATTAACCACTCGCATTGTTTGTCGAAGGACCGTTGGTGGAGTAGACGAGACCTGGAGACCCCGTATCGGCAAGCATAGTGTGGGACGACCCCCAGCCCCCAGCTAGATGGACCGACGACCTTAAAAAGGTGGCTGGGACAGACTGGATGCGGAAGGCGGAGGACAGTGTATTGTGGCGCAGCCTGGGAGAGGCCTATGTCCAGCAGTGGACTGTTATAGGTTAAGTTGATTGATTGTTCAGTCGGGGAAATTAATTGTTAAGCAAATTGACATCTTAAGTCAATTTTCTGTGTTATAGCCATTTCATACAACTCTCGAAGAATGACACTTTTTTTTTCTTGGGTGGGGAATTATCAAATAACTTCTCCCGCTCTGGGCGGAGAGGGAGGGTGTGTCAGACTCTTACTGACTAAAACCCACCTGTATTCCTTCCATGTTGCCTGACTTGTGATTTGAATACGTATACAGGGTGAGTTTTTGATCCTTATAAGAAACGGGATCGATTGGCACCAAAAAAAGTTTTTGTGAAACTGCCCATTTTCTTGCTGACCGTACAATTTTTTCAAAATCTGTGAATGCAGATCTAAATGTATCAAAAAGTTAAGGACGGTCTCCTAAGACCGTTTTCCTGTAGCTACAGCGGTTAAGGTAGCTGCCCTTAATGCCCCGTCTCAAAAATCCACCCTGTATACGTACAGATTAAGTTAGTAGTTAATTTGCATACTAGCAGTTGCACTAATCAAGTCTGACCACAAACGAAGATGTAAAAGGCTTGCAATAACAGTCCTATCAAGCTAGACTATGCCTTACAAGTCTAATCAAATCAAAAGTCATTTATTCAAACTAGGCTGAGAATTAGCACTTTTCTAACGTCAAAGTTACATAAGACAGTCCCCCAAAAATGCCCGCCCTTCACCACTTCCTAGTGCTTTAGCTGGGAAGAAGTGGCGCAACAAACTCCCCAGCAGCACACCTGTCTGTTTAGTTATATAAACTTGATTCTATACAAATCGTATGCGAAGTAATTAACATTACGAAACACAAAACATTAAATTAAATTACTTGCGATATATTAGCTAGCACACGCCAATAATGAAAATAAAGAGGATTCTCAATGAAGATATTAGGTTTGCAATGCCCTACTTGCTCCAAATCTGTCCAAATCTGCTCATAGCTGACTGACTGATTGCAGAAAAAAAATAGAGAAAAAGAAATGCTAACAATTGATTTCCCTGACTTTATCGTATTATTGTTCAACTAGAAAATTGAGACATTCGCATTCGATGACGTACATGATACTAACCGGATGAAAACATACATATTCCAAGACAAAAAGCTGACATTAGTAAAATGCTGAAAAAGAGTAGATTGTGATTAGAATCATAACGCATAACATACTCGTAACATCACGCCTTGTTTCTCCGAAGGGTTGGGCAGAGTTGTACCTGTAGTAGGTACACCCACATTTCGCCAGTTATGTTTTAAGTCCTATGTAATACGGAGTGAGCCCATTGCCATCAACTGGGCACAAATCCAGACTCCGGGCTGCTGCTTTTTAATCCTGAGTTTAATATTTATTTGATGAAGGTATATTGTACAAAAGAGGATTTTCCTTAGGTACTCAGTAGGTATATGTGTGATAACGTTCCTCATAAAAAGACGAATTTCAAAACTAGTTTCCGTTAAGAATGGAACGAGTAAGTGGGACTATACTGGCTAATAAAACAATAATTATCAAGAGGCTTGGAAAACTGTTTATCTATGTGTTTTTTCTCACACATAACTGTTGTTACCTACGTCCACGCTGCTCTTTGTGTCTTATGACTCTTGAAAAGAGGCAATATTCCCCTTGCAAGGAACGATAGCTTATTTTTTTACAATGAGTTTGATGAATTTGCTATGCTATCTAGCGTATCATGTTTTTGTTGATTTTCATAGTTATTTGCGCTATAAGGCAAACATTCCTTCGAGAACAGGGTACAGAAGTAATAGGAAATCAATAAATCAATGGCCCTAAGACGACCCACTGACCGAAATTATATTCAGATGTTCAGATGGTAGGCAACTATTCCAATTAAGAAATCAATCAAGTCGCACCTAAATCTCACCATTGTTCCGTTTATATTTGCTAAACAAATACAACAAATACTTTCTATAAAATATAATGATTTAAATACAAAAATAATTTTACAAAAATAAAGCGCCGTTTAACTGAAGTCAAACCAAAGTCAAACTGAAGGGTCGCAGATCATAAATTCGTTTCAGAAATTAGGTTCAAAACAAAAAAGGACCAAGTACGTTGAGTTTCTATTCTAGTACGAACATTATTCGGAGGTTTGAGAAGCTATATGAACACAGAATTGCTTAACCTTGAGATGACTTTGAGAGATAACTTATTTTCTTTTATCAAATTAACTGCTTTGTACGGTTTACGAATTGCAAAAAAACGAGATTTCGTTATCATATGAAAGTTTAATAGAATATGAATGAATGTGTTTGTGTTATCTGTGTATGTGTGTATTAGAATCCTAACTAATATTGTACATACATGCGAAAATGAGTCTGTTTGTTTGTTATGCTTTCACGCTAAAACGGCTCAACGGATTTGGATGAAATTTGGCACATAGATAGACCATGACCTGGGTAAGTACATAGGATTTTTATCCCGAAACTCCTACGGGATCGAGACTTATGCGAGTGAAACCGCGGGGCGCAGCTAGTTATACATAAATGCGAAAGTGAGTTTATTTGTATGTTTGTTATGCTTTCACGTTAAAACGGCTCAACGGATTTGGATGAAATTTAGCACATATCATTTATTTTTATTCCGATTTTCTTACTGGATCGAGAGTTATGCGGCTGAAACCGCGGGCGCAGCTAGTAAATGAATAAATTCTCTAAATGATGGTGAAACCCACATCAAAATCCGTTGCAAAGTTTAGAAGAATAACGCGGTCACACAGACATACACGAAAAGCGACTTTTATAATATGTATATGTCGCCAACTAGTTCAATTAGCTGTTTAGTTAACAGCCTAACTCTGTCGCAGCCATCTGGTTAAATTAGCCAGTTAGTTGGACGCTTAGGCCGTTCATTAAACGCCGTCACCTAATTAAATAGCTGAAGGACAAATAGAACTGTGACCAACCACGCGCGCCGAAGTGGTAGCAGTAACTAAACCAGGGTACCCCGATCAAATGGGTTAGGTTAGAACTGTGACCAACCGCGCGAGCCGAGCGAGCGAGGCGAGCGTTGCCGTGGTAGCGGCTGGCGAGCACTACTTCTAATGGTTAGGCTGTTAACTAAACGGCTAATTAAGCTAGTTGGCTGAGACGTCGGTGCCGGCGTTTAATCAACGGCCTAGGCATCCAATTAGCTGGTTAATTTAACCAGATGGCTGCGACATATACATATATATGGATACGTTAAGGTGAAAGCTACGAGGTACCTCAGCGCATCCCCCTTAAAATTAAATACAATAGGCATATAAACTCTGACTGTGAATCTAACTGTGGTGGCTTGTAAATGACTTGTCATGAATCACCATACTATTCATATTTTATATTAATACACCATACCACAATAAAAATAAAATAAAAAAAACAAATAAAATGAGCCAGACAACTGAATTATGCACGTGCAATTAGCATCTATCCCTATCTATCAGTGTTCTACAAAACGCTTGTCTGATATCTACTTCCCAAGCCGCTACCAGCGCAGTCAGGAGATAAAATGGTCTGTTATCACAAAGTAAAAATACATAAAGTTTTCTTATGTCTCGGCTCTCAGAACTAAGATATTTTAACTTCATCTGAAAATATACTAACCTGCATGTTTCTTCTTAGTCGAAACTTCGCTCTTGGTGTTATTAGATGTCTACTTCTTTAAAAGTCCTTATTGTTTAAAAACAGTTTCTGAGTTATTGTCTTTGCTTTGCGCGAATTTACGTTTCACTAAGTTTGTTGGTTCCTACCTACCTATATCACAACGGCACTCGGGAATTAGTTTGAATTCAAAGAATATTGACAAATGATCTAAAATATTTGATCAGATCGAAAGTTCTTGTGTTAAGTCCAGATTGGGCCAAACAATCATATGAGAATATGAATGTATAGGTAGTATAACAGGTCCTCAGGGCCAGCGCCAATGCCTTCAATACCCTGCCCTGGAGTTGCATCAGGGAGGCACTCCGGTATCACCGGATGCCGACCTACCTCTGTCGTGTGGTCGAGGCCTATTTGACGGACAGGGCCGTCATCAACCCCGGTCACCAGGGAGTGTGGAACCGGCAAGAGATGTCGTGCGGTGTCCCACAGGGATCGGTCCTGGGGCCGCATCTGTGGGACATCGGATACGACTGGGTGCTGCGCGCCGACCTCCCTAGCGGCGTCAGCGTAGTGTGCTACGCTGACGACACGTTGGTCCTGGCGCAGGGGAGGTCGCACCAGGCGGCGGCCGAATTAGCGGCACGCGGGGTTGCGACAATCGTCGAAAGGATCCGGCAATTGGGACTCGAGGTGGCCCTGCACAAGTCCGAGGCCATGTGTTTTCATGGTCCTCGGAACGCGCCACCGTTGGGGTCCCAAATAACGGTAGGAGGGGTTTCTATCGGCGTCGAGTCGACGATGAAGTACCTGGGACTCGTCCTCGACAGCCGGTGGAACTTCGTGGAGCATTTCCGACGTTTGGCTCCCAAACTGGAGCGGGCGGGCGCTGCATTGAAGCGGCTCCTGCCCAATCTAGGGGGTCCAAACGCCTCCTGCCGGAGGCTCTACGCGGGGGTCGTGCGGTCCATGGCCCTCTACGGGGCTCCTGTATGGGCGCGCTCTCTGGCGCTGCGGCCAGCCCGCCGGTTGAGCGCGGCCCAAAGGGTCATAGCCATCCGGATGGTCCGAGGATACCGCACGGTCTCCTGTGAGGCAGCGAGCCTCCTTGCCGGATTGCCGCCATGGGATCTGGAGGCAAAAGTCCTCGCGCACGTATGGGAGTGGCGCGAGGAGGCGAAACGCCGGGGCGTAAGTCCGCTGCCGCGAGAAATCGCGGCACAGCGGACGGAGCTCCGGCGGGATCTCATGGCGTCATGGAAAGTACGGTTGTCGCAACCCAGTGCTGGGCACGCCACAATTGCGGCGATAAGTCCCCTCTTTGAGGAGTGGCTGGAGAGGCGCCACGGCGTCCTCACCTTCCGCCTGACGCAGGTCCTCACCGGACACGGCAGTTTCGGGAGGTTCCTGTGTCGGATAAGGCGGGAGGAAACGTCCGGGTGTCACCACTGTGTGGATCGCCCGGAGGACACGGTGGAGCATACGGTGGAGATCTGCCCGGCTTGGGCAGAGCACCGCCGTGTCCTCGTGGAGGCGATCGGCGGCAGAGACCTCTCGCGTCCGGCCCTGGTTCAGGCCATGGTACGGAGCGAGAGGGCATGGGCAGCCGTCACCTCCTTCTGCGAAGCAGTAATGCTCGCGAAGGAGGAGGCGGGACGGTTGAGGGAAACGTTTCGCGCCCTCTAGCCCCTAGCCGCCGCAGGAGACGCCCAGGGCGTCGGGAATCCCGGGCGGATTTCCGGCCACCGTAGGCGCGGGCTTGCGGACGGTGAGCAATGGGTAGCTCACCGTCCGGTAAGGACCAGGCCCGGGTCGACGGCGCGTCGTATTCCACGCGCGCCTCAAAGAGATGTCGTCAGCACAAAGTAGGGGTCCACTAGGGCCGATGCCTGCCGGGGTCGCGGGAAGGTACTTATGGGTCACAGGCAACAGGAAGGAATACGGGTGGGTTTTAGTCAGTAAGAGTCTGACACACCCTCCCGCTCCGCCCAGAGCGGGAGAAGTTATTTGATGATTTCCCACCCTCAAAAAAAAAAAAAAAAAAAAAAAAAAAAAGAAAAAAAAAAAAAAAAGGGTCACATATTATTTTGGTACATATTATGAAGTAAGTAGAAGTGGCTAAGCTTTTGTCACATACAATACCATTACAAGGTTCTTTTGGCGCGTAGCCTAAATCGGAACCAAAGCTGCCATCTTGTTTTTAGGGTTCCGTAGTAAACAAGGAACCCTTCTCGTTTCGCCATGTCCATCTGTCTGTCTGTCCCCGCTGTAGCTTAGGAGGCTTAGTACTAGAAATCTGTAGTTTGGCATAGGTATATATATTAATCAGGCCAATAAAGAGGAAAAATAAAATATTGGAAAGAAAAAAATTTTGGGAAGGGAGGCCCTTGCACGTAATGTGGGGATGATATATTTTTTCTCATCTAACCCATGGTGTGGGATATTGTTGGATAGGCCGTTCAAAAATATTGCGAGTCTGTGAACACGACATTTTGATTCAAGTATCCGTTTGCGTAATATTAAGCATTAAAGTGCTAATGTTTGTTAGAGTCAAGTGTCTCCCCTGCCAGCTAAATGGTTGTTTATGGAGATGTGAAAGAATTCATGGCAGTAGTACATATAATGAAATTAAAAGGCAAACTATCACAGCTAAGTGGGCCTTACAAGTTAACGAGTAATAGTCGACCAACTTAAATTTGCAGTTGGAGAATTGACCGTGGCATATATCAATGTATGTACATATATATGTTTTTCAACTACAATTTTAAATTTGTTTTTGGGATTCATTCATCCCAACTTCCCAACTACGGAACCTTTCATTGGTCCTTTCGGTTTTTCAATACATTTCACGAAACAATTGCACAAATGTTTACCAACAGCGCCCTCCTGTCAAAGTCATTCGAACGCCAAAATACATTAAAGCTGTGTAGAATGCGACGACTAAAAATGCGCCAAACTGTTGCCATTTCCTGGATTCCTAAAGAAGAGGTAGCAAACATGTGTCTATTTTATTTTGTAAACCAGAAACCCCGTCTTAACGAGTTAGTTATGTCACTATAGTGCGTTCACTATAACTTGACGCGTTACGCGAATGGAAGCACTGAATTTTTTCGTTTTAATAGAGTTAAAATGGCGACTGACGAACGGAACTGCCAATCACCTGACTGCAAAATTCAGTGCTACCAATGGCGTCACGCGTCAAGTTATAGTGAACGCACTATACCCTGAAACATTTACCTTGTTATACACAACATTTAGCTACCTCCTACTCCTACTTTAATTTACGGAGTAACACGAAACAGGAAAACGCGGTAATTGGTCCAGAAATACTTGCAAAGGTACTATTGGAAGAATGTGCTGATTTCTGCGTAGAGAGCCTTACAAAATCTACTAGAAATCATACATAACCGACAGTCTATAACTCTATACCTACCCAAGACAGGTTGCCACGATTTAAACAAGGATCCTGGAAAAAATCGTAATTAATTCGGTATGTACTAGAAAGTTTTCCAATCATTCAATGGAATGATATGTGATTGAAGAACCAGCCAAGTGCGTGTGGGACCAGGCACAATGAAGGGTTTCGTAGTTGGGATGAATTTATCCCAAAAACAAACTTAACATTGTAGTTGAAATACATGTTCTCCCATACATCGATATACATAGGTACGTCACGACCAACTGCAAATGTGAGTTGGTCGACTATTACTCGTTTACTTGTAAAGGCTACTTAGCAATTATAGTTTTCCTCTTAATATCGTTATAAATACTACTGCCATGATTTTTTCACATTTAGCTGGCGGAGGGGACCCCACTTGATTCTAAAAAAAATAGCACTTTAAAGCTTAATATTATGCTAACAGACCCCTGAATCGAAAAATGGATGGCCTATCCAATGATATCCACCACGGGATAGTCACACCGATGGTAAAACAATATCTTGAAAAAAAAATCTTATATAAATGTCATCCCCATTTTACGTGTAAGGGAGGTATCCCTTACACGTAAAATGGGGATGACATTTCTTTTTCGCGTTTAACATGTATACTCATGCCAAATTACAGGTATCTAGTACTAGTGGTAAAACAATATCTTCAAAAAAAATCTTAAGGTACCTTCGAAACCCGAAAGTCTGACAACCAAGTCACACCCGAAAGTCTTACCAAGGAGTATCGTATCACCCAGTAACAGGGTTGTGGAGGTCAGATAGGCAGTCGCTCCAAGTATAATACTGATATTCAGCTGCATCCGGTTAGACTGGAAGCCGACCCCAACATGGTTGGGAAAAGGCTAGACAGATGATGATAGTTTTAAGTTATTAAAGAAAATATGAAAATTGACCACTGGCCCGTATCCGATACTGCTGAGTCTAAAATTGACCACTGGCCCGTATCCGATACTGCTGAGTCTAAAATTGACCACTGGCCCGTATCCGATACTGCTGAGGCTAAAATTGACCACTGGCCCGTATCCGATACTGCTGAGTCTAAAATTGACCACTGGCCCGTATCCGATACTGCTGAGTCTAAAATTGACCACTGGCCCGTATCCGATACTGCTGAGTCTAAAATTGACCACTGGCCCGTATCCGATACTGCTGAGTCTAAAATTGACCACTGGCCCGTATCCGATACTGCTGAGTCTAAAATTGACCACTGGCCCGTATCCGATACTGCTGAGTCTAAAATTGACCACTGGCCCGTATCCGATACTGCTGAGTCTAAAATTGACCACTGGCCCGTATCCGATACTGCTGAGTCTAAAATTGACCACTGGCCCGTATCCGATACTGCTGAGTCTAAAATTGACCACTGGCCCGTATCCGATACTGCTGAGTCTAAAATTGACCACTGGCCCGTATCCGATACTGCTGAGTCTAAAATTGACCACTGGCCCGTATCCGATACTGCTGAGTCTAAAATTGACCACTGGCCCGTATCCGATACTGCTGAGTCTAAAATTGACCACTGGCCCGTATCCGATACTGCTGAGTCTAAAATTGACCACTGGCCCGTATCCGATACTGCTGAGTCTAAAATTGACCACTGGCCCGTATCCGATACTGCTGAGTCTAAAATTGACCACTGGCCCGTATCCGATACTGCTGAGTCTAAAATTGACCACTGGCCCGTATCCGATACTGCTGAGTCTAAAATTGACCACTGGCCCGTATCCGATACTGCTGAGTCTAAAATTGACCACTGGCCCGTATCCGATACTGCTGAGTCTAAAATTGACCACTGGCCCGTATCCGATACTGCTGAGTCTAAAATTGACCACTGGCCCGTATCCGATACTGCTGAGTCTAAAATTGACCACTGGCCCGTATCCGATACTGCTGAGTCTAAAATTGACCACTGGCCCGTATCCGATACTGCTGAGTCTAAAATTGACCACTGGCCCGTATCCGATACTGCTGAGTCTAAAATTGACCACTGGCCCGTATCCGATACTGCTGAGTCTAAAATTGACCACTGGCCCGTATCCGATACTGCTGAGTCTAAAATTGACCACTGGCCCGTATCCGATACTGCTGAGTCTAAAATTGACCACTGGCCCGTATCCGATACTGCTGAGTCTAAAATTGACCACTGGCCCGTATCCGATACTGCTGAGTCTAAAATTGACCACTGGCCCGTATCCGATACTGCTGAGTCTAAAATTGACCACTGGCCCGTATCCGATACTGCTGAGTCTAAAATTGACCACTGGCCCGTATCCGATACTGCTGAGTCTAAAATTGACCACTGGCCCGTATCCGATACTGCTGAGTCTAAAATTGACCACTGGCCCGTATCCGATACTGCTGAGTCTAAAATTGACCACTGGCCCGTATCCGATACTGCTGAGTCTAAAATTGACCACTGGCCCGTATCCGATACTGCTGAGTCTAAAATTGACCACTGGCCCGTATCCGATACTGCTGAGTCTAAAATTGACCACTGGCCCGTATCCGATACTGCTGAGTCTAAAATTGACCACTGGCCCGTATCCGATACTGCTGAGTCTAAAATTGACCACTGGCCCGTATCCGATACTGCTGAGTCTAAAATTGACCACTGGCCCGTATCCGATACTGCTGAGTCTAAAATTGACCACTGGCCCGTATCCGATACTGCTGAGTCTAAAATTGACCACTGGCCCGTATCCGATACTGCTGAGTCTAAAATTGACCACTGGCCCGTATCCGATACTGCTGAGTCTAAAATTGACCACTGGCCCGTATCCGATACTGCTGAGTCTAAAATTGACCACTGGCCCGTATCCGATACTGCTGAGTCTAAAATTGACCACTGGCCCGTATCCGATACTGCTGAGTCTAAAATTGACCACTGGCCCGTATCCGATACTGCTGAGTCTAAAATTGACCACTGGCCCGTATCCGATACTGCTGAGTCTAAAATTGACCACTGGCCCGTATCCGATACTGCTGAGTCTAAAATTGACCACTGGCCCGTATCCGATACTGCTGAGTCTAAAATTGACCACTGGCCCGTATCCGATACTGCTGAGTCTAAAATTGACCACTGGCCCGTATCCGATACTGCTGAGTCTAAAATTGACCACTGGCCCGTATCCGATACTGCTGAGTCTAAAATTGACCACTGGCCCGTATCCGATACTGCTGAGTCTAAAATTGACCACTGGCCCGTATCCGATACTGCTGAGTCTAAAATTGACCACTGGCCCGTATCCGATACTGCTGAGTCTAAAATTGACCACTGGCCCGTATCCGATACTGCTGAGTCTAAAATTGACCACTGGCCCGTATCCGATACTGCTGAGTCTAAAATTGACCACTGGCCCGTATCCGATACTGCTGAGTCTAAAATTGACCACTGGCCCGTATCCGATACTGCTGAGTCTAAAATTTTGAAAAAATACTGAGAATAGTTCTATACTTATAGATTAAAGGAAAACCTATAAGTAGTATATGGTTTTTGGGGTCGCGAGAAGGTACTTATGGGTCACCGAGGCCCCCGCAACACAGGCAACAGGAAGGAACACGGGTGGGTTTTAGTCAGTAAGAGTCTGACACACCCTCGCGCTCCGCCCAGAGCGGGAGGTTAGATTTCCCACAAAAAAAAAAAGTATATGGTTTTAAAATAACATGGTAAATCACTCAATATTGTGCGTACAAACTTACACTTGCAGCTGGAAAGCTGGAATGATGGGGGAATATGTTGTTCAACTACAATGATAAGTTTGTTCTTGGGATAAATTTATCCCAACTACGGAACCCTTTATTGTGCTTGGTCCGACATGCACTTGGGCGGTTTTTTTTAAGAGTGAAGGAAGGGGAATTATCTGACACATACCCAGTATACCCAAACATATAACTAGAAACGTCAATCGTGCGTAAACTCTTAGGTATCGTTTTTACACCTCCCTCTAATTTTCCCTGATAGCTGACGCCTAGTGTCCTATAAAAATATTTATTATTTGTAGCCAATAAAATCGTAAATCCTTTACAGTATATTTGTCGTAGCAGTAGCCGTAGCACAGCGCTACGCATGGCGTAGCTCTATGCTACGCAGTGCTACGAAAAATTGAAAACATCAAACTCGACACTTGAATCATAAACGTAAGAGGTTGATGTGTTCATGCACTAATTGCTACTGTTGTTACAGTTAGCAATTAGTGCATGAATAAATTAAAGTGACAGCGATCACTGATTCCCCTAACAACAGTATGGTAATTATGGCGTGATCCCTTGGTTGTTCGCAGTAGTGATTTATGGGAAGGCCCATGTTTCAGTACAGGTTGTGCATGTCAAACATGGCCTCACAGCTTGATAAGGCTAGTTCCGCAAACACAGGGTAAATCAGGGTAATCAGGGTTTTCTATTTTAACTTTCTATGTAAAATACGATTTTTAGGGTTCCGTATTCAACAAGGAACCCGCCTCGCCATGTTCGTCTGTCTGTCTGTTTTCCGTGGCTTAGCTCTTAGCTCTAGAGACTCTTAGTACTAGAAAGCTGTAATTTCGTTTATTACATACATACATATTAATCACGCTGACAAAATGGTAGGGCGGAAGACATCCATGAGGATTTTCAACTCCGAAAAAAAAAAAAAAGGTCCAGTTGCTTTCTCGACTCTTTTCTGTGTCACTGCTATGCTGTGTTGCACGTTGCTATTTCCAATGTCTTCATCTGAGGTCTCGCTACTATCCGTTTCTGATTTCTTGTAAATCTCGCTAGCAGCCTTCCTAATCTTGTCTCGATCTTCTGCCGTGTCCATCCAAAAGTTGATTTCCTTGTCGAAGTAAGTCATGCTTTATGTTGTCATTCTTATAACACCATTGCCGCCAGGTTGGCTCAGGTCCGGCTTCACCGGATCTTGAATGAACGATGAATGACTGAAACTTTTGGCGCGATTTAACTGCTTTTTCGACGCTTTTCTGTCACTGGTATGCTGCGTTATACGTTGCTGTTTCCGATGTCTTCGTCTGGTCTGAGGTCACGTTACTATCCGTTTCAGGTTTTTTGGAACGAAGTTTTTTGACGCAGTTTGCGGTAGGAGTTGACTGGTAAAAATCGGCACGTAATGAAGAGCGCGTTCATACTTCCGTAAAGTCTACGTTAATCCGAATATCGCCAATCCTCAGTAAGACGAAAACGTTGCGTAGACTTCACATGTCGCGCAAACTATAATAACATCTTATTCGGAATTCACCGACTGTTGACTTTCGCCTTTATTCTATCCTCACGACCCTTTTTTTTGCAATGTGCTGGGTACTACGGGCTACCTGAGCACTTGAAGCTCGTCTATGACAATGTCTAAAATTAGAATGGGCCTTTACAAAATGAACGATTTTGGGACACTATAATATAACACTGCACTGCACTAAAACAAAAACTATCTCAGCTAATTAGGCTTTACAAGTTAACGAGTAATAGTCGACAGACTTACATTTGCAGTTGGAGAATTGACCGTGACGTTTTTAGATGTTCAGCTACGGAACGCTTCATTGTGCGTAGTCCGACAAGCACTTGACTGTTTTTTTTTTATAATAAAGCAATTTTACGTCTCTACACATAAAATTTAAATGATCCGGATTACTTTAAACACAGGCCTTCAAAAAGTTTCGTAAGTACCTCTTAAGTAATAAAGTTTCTAACTTTTAGTATTATAAAGTTTTATGACGAGAAGTTTTTTTATTCTCGTCTATATAACGTCTAAGGCAGGAGTCATTTTTTTATAGTAGGTATTTTATCTTGAGATGACTGTAGGCAGTAATTAATTGTGTTTATCTATAACCGTCATAGTGCGGAAATATCCAATGTGAGCCCTTGTGAGCCTCCGAAAATCCGCTACAGTCCGCGGTCAAAGGGGGAATTTCCACATTGATGCTTACAAAACATGCTTCGCAAACGGGTTGCTGGTCACATTTTGCATCGTAAAATGAAACAAAAGTATTTGAACTATTGAAATACGGTATCTATAGTTCGTTATTTATTATTTATATATACTTTATTGTACACCACAAAAATACATGACAAGAAAATAAATCAAACACTACAAAATATACAATGGGAGGCCTTATCGCTTTCTGCAATCTCTTCCTGGCAACCATGAACCATGGTTTGTTATTAAGTATTGCACGTAGTTCATCATGAAAAATAACAGCACATTCAAACACTCGTATTTTATATAATTTTTACAAACACCAAACAAAGTTGCTTTTAAAATAAAATACTTTCTAACGTTACCGCCAGCGCATAAGTTTCTAAATTCAGAAAAAGTTAAAATCTAACTCAACAAACATGTCAGCGTTTACCAGCAAAACAAACTATTGCAATAAATAAAACAATTGTATTCATACATATTATAATTTTCATTTAGTCTTCAAGTTGGTGCACTAACATTGCAAGCGCTAGAAACTTTGGCAATAATAACAGACTGTAAATCTACTGGTTCTTTCATAGGAAAGCCGTTTCTCGACAGTAGTTGAGTGAATAATACAGCGAGCGCAAACACTAGGGTAAATGCGAACTGTTTATTTTTTAAACTTAATGCATATGCTGGCTTGGCATTATTACGAACCAGCAAGCGTCAACTACATATTACGATGTATAAAACGTGTTTTTTCCACGTCCCGAGTGAGCTATTTTAATAATATACACAGACAAAAGTAAGTACCTCATTGAATCGAATATTTTATTTAATACCACAGAGAGATCGAGAAACGTCTGATCTGAAATTGTGTCTATAAAGAAGATTCTGAAAGTATTTGTCATTTCTAAACTTGGATGAATAGGGATGATGACAGTTTTATTTTTTGCCCACCAGGTACCAACAAGATTATTAAAACATATTGGACACGTGTTTATTCTTTTTTTACATTGAATTAAAATGTGACATGACGTCACGCCTTGCAAGATTTTATACTGAATTGTGACGTAGCGAGCCCCCACTCCCCAACTATAATGCGTTTTATCTAAGTATTTTTTTATTAATATGATAAAGCAAAAAATACGTGTCTAATTTTTTTTATTATCTGACTGACGGACTATATAGGATTTTTTGTACGCAGGCATCATCCCTAGTACTGATAAAAAATCCTGTAATTTCATTATTTTTATTCGAGTAAATTCTAAGGTACGAGTATGCTAGGCAGAGTTCTTAGACGACGGAAACGGGCCACGGCGCCCACGGCTAATGCAAATAACTCTGTTTCAATCTCTAATTAGTTTACGAAACTATTTTGAGGAACTGAGTCTGACACCAGTCTTACCAAGGGGTATCGTATTACCCAGTAACTGGGTTGTGGAGGTCAGATAGGCAGTCGCTCCATGTAAAATACTGGTATTTAGCTGCATTCGGTTAGGCTAGAAGCCGACCCCAACACAGACCCCGCAGATGATGATGATAATTTTGGGGAACTATTTGCTTCGCTCCGCATTCCGAAATGGTGGTAGCGCCTTTAACAGTCAGTGGAAATAGACTTTTATTTACGGCAAATCTCAATACATAAATGACTTCAACTTCAATACGTGCCTCAATTAAAGCCAAAACATGCCACATTGGCGTATTACACAAGGTTAAATTGAATTAGTTAGCAAATCTCCGCAGACGTGATGGGTAACGATATCTAACCATGATAAAACTAAAACCAAATTTTCTAAACTTCAAGTAATATAACTACCAGCGGTCACTATCCCTGGGCACGCCACAATTACGGCGGCGATAAGTCCCCTCTTTGAGGAGTCGCTAGAGAGGCGCTCCGGCGTCCTCACCTTCTTCCTGGCGCAGGTCCTCCTCGGACAGGGAAGTTTCGGGAGGTTCCTGTGTCGGTTAAGGCGGGAGGAAACGCCCGGAGGGCACGATGGAGCATACGGTGGAGGTGTGCTCGGCTTGGGCAGAGCACCACCGTGTCCTCGTTGAGGTGATTGGTGGCGGAGATCTCTCGCATCCGGCCCTGGTCCAGGCCATGGTACGGAGCGAGAGGGCATGCGCAGCCATCACCTCCTTCTGCAAAGCAGTAATGCTCGCGAAGGAGGAGGCGGGATGGGTGAAGGAGAGGCAAAGTTCGCACCCTGACGCCCCTAGCTGCCGCAGGAGACGTCCTGGGCGTCCGGGCGGATTTCCCGCCACCGTAGGCGCGGGATTGCGGACGGTGAGCAGTTAGCTCGCCGTCCGCTACCAGGCCCGGGTCGACGGCGCGTTGTTTTCCACGCGCGCCTCAAAGAGATGTCAGCACAAGTGTAGGGGCTCATTAGGGCCGATGCCTGCTGGGGTCGCGGGAAAGTCCGAAAGGGTTACTGAGGCCCCTGGCAATACATGCAATGGTAGGAACAGGGGTGGGTTTTAGTCAGTAAAAGTCTGACACACCCTCCCGCTCTGGCCAGAGCGGGAGAAGTTATTTGTTGATTTCACACCCAAAAAAAAGCGGTCACTGTCCCCAAAAAAAATCATCAAATGTTTTAATACGAGTAACTCATTACGTCGGCGGCGTTTTGCAAGCTAATTTAAGTTGACCTTGTATAGAGCTTCTGCTGATACTCTAAAGATAAAGAGTGAAAACAATTGAGAAGTGGGGCCGAAATAGTTCCCTAATTGAATAACTTCAAGATTAGACAAAGGCTCAAACAACAAGTTTATAAAGTAATCCCTTTATCAACGCCTACCTTATATTATTAGGGTCAAGCGTGATTACTTGAACACATAACATAAACTTCAATATTCAGGCCACATCCTTTGATTTTGATTTGTTCGTTTGTATTTATTTTCCTCTTTAGAAGTTGTAAGATGCGAAGTTCTGGGCGTATCGTGAACCTTATAAAACGGTCTCCTCTAACAAGGTTAGGATCAGTTAGTTTTAGTTACCCGGTGTAGAGATCGGACAATCCGGATGGGGAGTGCCTCCCATTATTGTTTTACGATATAACCTTTAACTTTTGTTTGTTGTTCATAAATTGAGTCCGTTTTGGGAACATGAAATTGTAATATCTCGAAGGGCTTGCTATATTGTCTCGTTTATAAATATAACTCTCGTTGATATTGTTAGCGAAAATAGACTGTTGGTGGACGTATACTGGGAAGTGTAATATCGTTTTGCTTTTTTCGATCCACGTGTCAAGCTTCGTTTATACAAAGAGAGTCACTTGCCCGTCAACAGACAAGAATCGAATTTTTGAGTTTACACTCATCATCTATAAACGGGGGCGCACATGAATGTAAGTGAGTGATATATCGCCTGGCGAATCTCGCCTACGAGTCTCGCATGGACGTTCTCGCTCTCAACTCTTCTTGTGGTAAACGAGGCTTCGGTTACCTACCTCTTTGAAAGTAATTTGAAGGTGAATTCCAAGAAATGAACTTCCACACAGCTCGTTCTATAAATATCATCATTGAAACTAAACGCGATCTGGGACACCTAAACCGCATTCTAAAGCTATCAGTATCAATATTCCATAACAATAATGACACTGACAGCTCTTGAACGTGGTTTAAATGTGCTGATCGCGTCCAGTTTCAATGGTGGAATTAGCCCTAAGTGCTTAAGTTCGTACTTTATCTTGTACTTCTTCTGTGACCGTTTTATTTGAATTTGTAGTGTGGCCATATTATTTAGGACCATTGTGTGTTTATGATAAATATGGTACTGGTTATTATTCTGTTTTGTAATGCCTCTTTTGTTGTAGCAATCTTAATTAACATCAGTGTTGTCATAATATTTATAGAACGAGCAGTTTCACTGGCGAAATTCGCCCTTAGTATCAAATTCAAAGTCCGTGTTAGGACAACCTCTGGTTGTTCAAGTGTGGACTGGAAACATTGCGGACATTTTCTTTAGAGTCGTGAAGATTTAGCTCTTCCACGGGGATGTAGAGAAACGTAACTTTGAGCACACAACAGCCAACTAAACAGCGTAATATATTCACTAAATGTGCACTGCCGTACAAAGTTTTATACATTTTTGAATTATGACGCCATTTTCATATGCATAACGAAATTTTCAATGGTTTTGATGTGGTTTTCATGCTAATTTCCTTGACAAAGAAACATTGTGACGGCTTAACTGGTTTTCATTAGTTGGTAACTAGGTCGTTTGTCTGTTACCTGATTATACATTGGTCGTCCAACGCGAGCTAAGGTACTATTAATTTTGTGCGCTGCAACATTATTTGGATTCAGAGTTCCTGGGTACATAGTTCGGAAGTCACGTACTGACATCTCTGTGACAAATACCAGCAAACTTAGCACGAAAACCACACGAGCACCGTAGAGAGCGTTTTGTGGACGGAAGAGTAGACAAAAATGACGTTTCCGTGTAGACAGTTGACAGTTTTCTACCAAGAAATGTAGACAAGCGATTTCTTTTCTACAGTAGAAATAGAAAGCGTCATACTAAGTCTGGAGAGGCCCAGATAATACAATGCTACGGCAAAAGAGCCTCCTTATTAAACTCAATGTGCCATTTGTATTACGAGTATGAGGATGTTTTTCAGTTTAAAAATGTTTTGAGACGGGACATCGAGCAGTTTTAATCATTTTAATACTATCAATGTCCCTGATAATACCTAATCGCCCTGCCACAAGTCTCACCAAACTCCAAAAACGTGGCTCAAATAATCTCCCGAGTAGGACGCCCTGCATCAAAATTTTAGTGCCGTTCGTGCCGTTCAAACCCGTATCTGTCTACCTATATCGTAAAAGGGAAGACACGTGAAGTATCTCTTCCTCTCACACTTGATGCATACGTCACGTCCGTATAAAAACGTTAACAGGTAATAGTTGGCATATGAACGAACGTCCTTGCTCAGGAGTCGAGCGCTACCGGGAAACCGAAGCGAATACCTCGTTTACCACAGGAAATTCAAAGCCTTTTGCAATATTCACAAACGGAATAATTATTTCTTTTGCTCTTTCCATTTATGAAGAGGAAATTATACAGTTTCCAATGTGTTGATAGCGTTTTAAAATATACGTACGTAGTGAGTTTTTTGTTTGGTTTCGAAGGTTTTATTTTTCGGATTATTTAATTATCATTTATCTATCATCGTGTTTAATCAAGAAATTTTGTATTCTTCATTAAGTAAGATTCTGATCTTTAAAGGAAAAACGGAACCATTACCCTACGTCCTATTTAAAAGCGATCGTTGCGCGAATTTGCGATCGTCGCGTTCATATATCACTTTTTGTTTGGTGAACCAGAACGCCTGGGCCTCAAGTCTGCTATTACAATAGTGTCATAATGGTCTGTTCCGATCCTCATTAATGACTCCATTATATTAGTAGATTACCAAACTTGCCAAAATCAACAATTATGAAATCAATAATAGACCATTCTGACACCATTGTAATAGCAGACTTGAGGCCCTGGTCGCGCCGACAGAGAGCGCTTTCCAGTTTTTCGATCGCTTTCGAATTCGAGATCACTTGTTTGTCCGTCTGTTTGTTGGTCAGCCAGTTCCCAGTTATTTTGGGAATGGTTTCCATCGAACAAAAAAAGTACCTACTTCTAAAGAATTTTATTGAAATAAATTATATGATAAAACTCTTATCTTAAAAAAAATCCTGGCTCCTATCAAATATGGTATAGGTAGTTTAATAAATACAGCACTGAATTTAGTTTCTGCATACTTACGCAAAAAGTTTTGCCGCATAAAAAAGACACATACTACACAAAAATGCATAGTTATCACAGAGTATAAATTACAACGAAAATGCGAGCGAAAAATCCTCTTATACTCACCCGACTAGTTGGGCCGTGCAAGCTCATTACCGATGCATTTCAAGCTTATCTGTGAAGTAGAGGGCGTGCTGATGAGAGGTAGCTGAAAGCGGGTTTTAAAATGAATTAAATACTTAGTTCAATAATCAATCAAAGAATTAAGTATTACAATTACTTATCTAATAAAAATAAAAGTAGGTGAAGCTCAAAAACTTTGGCGGACCTTCTAAAAATTGTATTAGAACCGCAAAAAAAAAAAAAAAAAATTACAAAAAAGTAAATTAGAAATTAATTAAGTAAGTAAATTGTGTTATATCTTAAAAACTATATGCTTTATTGCAAAACATAAGAGTAACACACAATAGATTTAATTAAAAGTGTACAATGGCGGTTCCATTCGTCAAGAAAACATTCATGTTCTATTCAACAAAAAAAATTGGTAGGTATTGACCTACCTATATACCGATTCCAATTTTATGGCGGCTCAGACCATGGGGCGAGTCGCTGCGAAGTAACAAATTCACGTGTGAGCGGGGGTGAGGGGTGCGGTACTGTGCAGCGAGTAGCGCACTTCAGAGCCGCCGTCAAGTTTGAATCGAGAAAAATAGAACTTTAATGTTTTCACCCAGTGCTACACGGATATGGGTTCATAGTAGGAAAATCTATCAATATGATGTCTTAACACGTTCAGACCGGGAACACATGAACTCTTATATGCCGTCCTACGGGGCAAGTCTTCACATAGCCACCAGCGGTACATCACCGCCCCATATTCCAAAAGTCCTGCTTAACAATGTCCAACTCCTGAGCTACACTATGAATACTCGTATTTGTCAATTTACAAGGCGGGAATGTTAATTACAACACATTCTCTCAAGGTGGCGCGAATTTCTTAGAACATTGAAAGTCTAGTGTGATGTGTCCACCGGTGGTACACGCCGCCATATCAGCGAGTATTCCGTGCTCTACCGGTGGTACACCTCGGCCTGAACGTGTTAAAGATCAAGCTTAGCTTCTTAGTGCAATAAATTAATCAGTTGTAGGAGACTGAATGATCATAGAAGTTTTATTGTTATTACATCTGTGGTTGTTCAGTATAGAAGTGTTAATCTGTAAGTATGCCAAAGTAATCTTGTACCTATTCATAAATCTTGGTTAAAAGGTAACGAAAACAACAAAAAAAATATTTTTCTTAAACATTTGTTTCGTATTTTTCGCAAATCGCCAGCGTCCATTTTAGTTTACGAGCTATCCGTAAGCTCATTAAACGTTGAACGACAAAATCCTTAATTCCTTTTAATGCCAGTTTATGGTTTTACAACGAATTTGTATTATTTATAGGAATTACAGGTTTGCATTTTATCTATCAGTTATTAATTAAAACCAGACAAAAAGATCTTGACTATTAGGTAATGATTTAAAAAAAAAAAAAAAAAAAACTGCCTATATCTGAGGAAAGAAAGTAAAGAAAACGTTTTCGCGCTACTAATGAAACATAATATTATAAGGAAAACGAAAATAAAATACTCTGTACCTATTTAACCTTGCTAGCCGGTACTTTAAAGTAAATATATACGGAGGCTTAATAATATAACAACTTTAGCCTTATAGTATAGAATAGGCACACACAGAAGGCTAGCTCCATACAACGAGCGAAAAAAAGAAGCATGCAGTCACGCGCACATAGACTCGTAGGTACGGTGAACTGAAACGAAGTCAGTCGTACATGGCGTTGCACTCGCTGTAAGTAGACGCGTGTCTATGGGTGCATTTACCCCGGGTCGACGGCGCGTTGTATTCCACGCGTGCCTCAAAGAGATGTCGTCAGCACAAATGTAGGAGTCCACTAGGGCCGATGCCTGCCGGGGTCGCGAGAAGGTACTAATGGGTCACCGAGGCCCCCGCAACACAGGCAACGGAAGTAGTACGGGTAGGTTTTAATCAGTAAGAGTCTGACACACCCTCCCGCTCCGCCCAGAGCGGGAAAAGTTATTTGATGGTTTCCCATACAAGAAAAAAAAAAAAATGGCTGCATTCACAAAGAAGCGACCCCTCAATTGCGTAACACACTTTCTTTTAAAATCCGAAGACTTTTGAAGGAAGTTTTTAATCCATTGCTTCATATATTTAATAAATTCATCTGGTCGACAACGTAAAACGCATTGAATGTTGTTTAATTATCATTGACAGAGACATTGCAAATGTTAGTGTGTTGCAATTACCCACGTGTTATCAGGCCCAACTCCCGATATAGATCGTTGCAGGTTGATCTTCGGAAAGAAACGGTTAGATGTTTCTTTGTGTGTGAGCACATAAGTTAACACGGGAGTATTTCCCCCGAGCGTACGGCACCGACTTGTCTTTACCGGGAACCCGCTTCTGTACGCAAGCACCTGAGTGTGCGTGCATTTTCACTTGTTTTATAGAGCTGCCCTTCTGTACCTCTCTACTCTGTGCTTACAGCCTGTAGGACAATGTTCCGACAGCCCGCATACTGCCGAGTCCGCAGTATAACCGTAGCTTTAATTAGGACCGACTTTCGGGTATAAATTCATGGTTTATATAGTCTATCTGCACCAGTGTTTTTGTTAGCCGCATAACGTAGTTAAATTTTAATGCTTACACTCAGTGTTGGTTCTTGTGTTTTCACTATAAATAAATTTAAGAGTGGCTTCGCTAAACGACACGAGCGTGGTAACTCTTGTAGTTTATCTGTCAGCTTTTTTTTTTGTTTAAAATTTTTGTTTGCGAAAGTTTTAAACTGTTTAAAGGCACTAATTTAGTGGAGTCACACGTTACTTGTAGCGCTGCATGCAAAAACTGCTATTTTCGGCGATCTGAGCAAACATTCTTAGTACCTATGATCAACAAGATAACACCATAAATTTTGAGAAGGTACCAAATACAACGTATTCAAGCAGATACACGCAAAAAATGTAGCATATTTACAAACAATCAAAGAGAAACTAGAAATTAATAAGTGTACCGGTCTTTTTTTTGGTTGGGAAGTTATCAAATAACTTCTCCCGCTCTGGGCGGAGCGGGAGGGTGTGTCAGACTCTTACTGACTAAAACCCACCCATGTTCCTTCCGTTGCCTGTATTGCCAGGGGCCTCGGTAACGCTTTTGAACTTTCCCGCGACCCCGGCAGGCATCGGCCCTAGTGGACACCTACACTTGTGCTGACGACATTTCTTTGAGGCACACGTGGAACACAATACTCCGTCGACCCGGCCCTGGTCCTTACCGGACGATGAGTTACCCATTGCTCACCGTCCGCAAGCCCGCGCCTACGGTGGCCGGAAATCCTTCCGGGGTTCCCAACTCCCAGGGTGTTTCCTGCGGCGGCCAGGGGCGAGAGGGCGTAAAATTTGCGTTTCCCTCAACCGTCCCGCCTCCTACTTCGCGAGTATTACTGCTTCACAGAAGGAGGTCACAGCTGCCCATGCCCTCTCGCTCCGTACCATGACGCGAAAGCCACCAATCATCTCCACGAGGACACGGCGGAAGTGTACCGGTCTAATATTATCATTAGAAGTACGAGTATAAATAACGTAAGGCGCAATCAGGGATGTAGCTACCGCCATATCAGCCGAATCAATGATACAGGGCCCCCGGGCTACAGATGTCCCTGAACAAAAATTCGTAAAATGTTATCAACAACTTCATATTCATATTGATAAAAGGCCCAGAATTAATGAATACCTAATCAAAACATGAAAAATAACATAATTTATTTATAGCTTTCAAATCCTTCAACAGGCGCGGTCCAATTCTCAAGCTTACGCATTCATTTAGTAAAAGCACACATCTTTCCTACTTATCTAAGTTAGGGTACTCAAATTTTGAGCTCGTTTCGCTCGGTCCTGCATTCCCTTAGAACAATCACAACGCCAGCTTAACCTTGTATCTGAGTCAGGATGCTCCAATTTTCTATCTCTTCGCTCGGTCTTGCATTCTCTTAGGAAAATCGCAATGAAACTTAATCTATCCCGGTCCAGAAAGATCCAATTTTCGAGCTCGCTCCGCTCGGTCTTGCTTTCTCTCAGTAAGATCACAATGACAGCTTTACCTTTCAAGTAAGTATTCTATTTTATGTATTTTGTGAAAACAATACCCTCCTTTGGAGCTTTGCCGCAGTCATGTAAAATGGCCCCCAAAAAATTTTGATACAGGGCCTTACGGCTAGACTATGCCACTGGGCACAACCATGGTGCAATAAACAATAATTGAAAAAGTAATGCAGAATAGTTTGCATTAACAATAAAGAGAGGATACTGGCTGGTTTACAAATAATAAAGATGCGAGTTGAACTCGCATGGTGAGGGTTCCGTATAATGAATATGTTATCAACCATGTTTTTTATCCCAATATAATTTATCCGAACAAAATTAAGATTTTAGTTAAAAACATGTTCTCCTATACATTCCAACTGCTAATGTAAGTTTGTACTCACAATATTGAGAGATTTACCACGTTATTTTAACACCGTGTTTTTGTTATGTTATGTTATCTTATAGGTTTTTCTGTAATCTATAAGTAAAGAATTATTTTCTGTATTTTTATTTTAAAAATTTTAGGCTTAGTAGTTTCTGAGATAAGGAATGGTCAATTTTCATCTATTTTCTTAACCAACTTTAAAACTGTTTATTTAAAAATTATTAAAAAAATAATATTGGAGACCCTGACAACAATCCCTTTCATTGTATATTTTTTTTTAATTTTCTAATTTGCCCTCCAAAAGAGACCCTCATATTCAAAATTCATTTATTTACGTTACACGTCCGTGTTTGGGTCACAGAAGCTATTATGTGTATCAAGTTTCAATTTAATCGGTCCAGTAGATTCGGAGCAAATCGGCTGTGACAGACGGACAGACACACGAGTGATACTATAAGGATTCCGTTTTTTCCTTTTGAGGTACGTAACCCTAAAAATAATTAAATGGCATCCATAATTATTCTAACTTACTTTATACGTCTAACTATTTTTCAATTAAATCAAACTCAAATCTGTTCTCAGAAATAAATAAATACCTATACAAATAGTTAACCGCACTAAGCTAGGGGAAACCAAAGGTTCAATTTTGCAAAGCATATTGACTCAACATCAAATTAATCTCACTTTGTACTGGTATAACGTGCTCATACATTTTAAATTAGAGAGTTTGCTTAATATAAGTGCCCCAAGTACTTTGACTTGTAGAACCCGTGTGTTGGATGTTGAAATAACACTGGAAGTGGCTGGGATGAAACAAGATGATTTTTTTGAGCGTAATAAAAAATGTATGGAATGTAAGAGAAACTAGAGATTAATAAGTGTACCGGTCTTTTTTTTGGTTGGGAAGTTATCAAATAACTCCTCCCGCTCTGGGCAGAGCGGGAGGGTGTGTCAGACTCTTACTGACTAAAACCCACCCATGTTCCTTCCGTTGCCTGTATTGCCAGGGGCCTCGGTAACGCTTTTGAACTTTCTCGCGACCCCGGCAGGCATCGGCCCTAGTGAACCCCTACACTTGTGCTGACGACATTTCTTTGAGGCGCACGTGGAACACAATACGCCGTCGACCCGGCCCTGGTCCTTACGCCTGGTCCTGGTCCTTACGCCTGGTCCTGGTCCGCAAGCCCGCGCCTACGGTAGCCGGAAATCCTTTCGGGGTTCCCAACGCCCAGGGCGTT
Source organism: Atethmia centrago (assembly GCA_905333075.3). Classification (NCBI taxonomy): domain Eukaryota; kingdom Metazoa; phylum Arthropoda; class Insecta; order Lepidoptera; family Noctuidae; genus Atethmia; species Atethmia centrago. Next base: position 18,877,363 of record HG995373.1, on the reverse strand, counting down.
TCCTGCGGCGGCTAGGGGCGAGAGGGCGTAAAATTTGCCTTTCCCTCAACCGTCCCGCCTCCTCCTTCGCGAGTATTACTGCTTCACAGAAGGAGGTCACAGCTGCCCATGCCCTCTCGCTCCGTACCATGGCCCGAACCAGGGCCGGACGCGAAAGATATCTGCCACCAATCACCTCCACGAGGACACGGCGGAAGTGTACCGGTCTAATATTATCATTAGAAGTACGAGTATAAATAACGTAAGGTGCAATCAGGGATGTAGCTACCGCCATATCAGCCGAATCAATGATACAGGGCCCCCGGGCTACAGATGTCCCTGAACAAAAATTCGTAAAATGTTATCAACAACTTCATATTCATATTGATAAAAGGCCCAGAATTAATGAATACCTAATGAAAACATGAAAAATAACGTAATTTATTTATAGCTTTCAAATCTTTCAACAGGCGCGGTCCATTTCTCAAGCTCACGCATTCATTTAGTAAAAGCACACAGAACATCTTTCCTACTTATCTAAGTTAGGGTACTCGTGTCGGATACGGCGCACATAGGTGTATTGCCATGTAAACTCCGGTCAAAATTATTTAATGACTTCTTTAATAATAAAACATGGTAATATGATTTAATATAATCTTTAATTATAATAAAAAGTACTTTCATCGCAAAAAACACGTTTTTTTACTTAAGTTCTAAAAAATATCTTAATCATCCTCTTTCTCTTCATCGTCTTCATCTATATTTCTGAACCTGATGTTGTCTTCTGTTGACGTTGATGGTAAAGATGGCGGCGTAATTGCGACCATCAGGTCAAACACCTCTTTCGTAAAACTTTTTCTCTTCAATTGCGGTTTTGGCCGAATTGAGCTCAAATAAAGATCGGAAGTTAATAATAATTTATTAATAATATCCCTGTTGCAGTCTTTTCTAGAAAAGTCAAGCCTGCACTGCCAAAAGTTTATATTTCAGGCCTCAGCCGCCTCCTCCGACAATTGACTAATAGGAACAATAGCTGCCACTATTTCTTTTAGCATTACTGAGGCATCAGTGTTTCCAATATTGCGTTGACTGACTCCAGCTGCAAATATTAGTTCTTCAGCAGGTAGTTGCTACCGTATCTCACTAGGTTTTCGTTGCTGACTACGCTCACTTAAGTTCTCAAACGATTTTGGCTAGCTCGTTTTATATATATGTAAGCTTTGCACTAAATGTGTGCAACAGTATAGATGATTTGAGTCATTTGTCGTTATTGCGCAAGAAGCGATCTTCTTTGCGACTTGCTGCAGCTCATTTTTGTTTAATTTCAGTCTTAAAAATCTCAGAGTACGATCCAAAATAGTTTTTTCATCATCAGATCATTGGGTTATTTCAACTAATTTTGTTCCCAAAAATTCTAACTTTTCTTCAATTTTATTTCCTTTACAGTCACGCACGATGTCGTACAAAGCCCTTCTGATAAAACTAACAGTTGATTCTACATTATCTGAAAATATAAATAAAACAACATAAAGTCAAATAAAAATATGCCGCGCCTACGCGCGCCATTTTTATTTTCAATTGAAATAATTGAAAATAAAAATGGCGCGCGTAGGCGCGGCATATTTTTATTGTGTTTATTTAAACACATTCTAGACAACGTATTAATCGCAAAACAAAGGCTTGACAAGCCTTGACAAATAAACAAAAACACGATTAAATAAAATATTGTATACAATTTATTGCAAACTTTCGGTTCATCTTTCTGATTTTTTTTAAACACTTAAGTGAAACATAACTTATTTAATTGTTATGTTAAAATAATCTACGTACCTTGTACTTTTATATTCACAACGTTATTTTCCACAATTTATCTCAACAAACGTACAGCTCAAACTCTAATGCAGTGAAAAAAACAAACGCCGAGAACAAAGACATGCGGTTTAGACAACGACTGGGTTCAGACTGCTTGTGCAGGAAGGGTTGACTTCCTTACTTAAAAATATGTCCCTTTTTCGATGGGCCGGTTAATAGGCTGCCTAGTCTGAGCCGCAGACTAATCTGTGGCTTTAATAGGTTTTTATTAAACTTCGTAAATTCGACTTTTGACCGGATTTTACATGTAAATACTCCTTTGTGCGGCGGGAGGAAACGCCCGAGTGTCACCACTGTGTAGATCACCCGGAGGACACGGTGGAGCATACGGTGGAGGTCTGCCCGGCTTGGGCAGAGCACCGCTGTGTCCTCGTGGAGGCAATCGGCGGCAGATATCTCTCGCGTCCGGCCCTGGTTCAGGCCATGGTACGGAGCTAGAGGGCATGGGCAGCCGTCACCTTCGGCCCTTCTGCGACGCAGTAATGCTCGCGAAGGAGGAGGCGGGACGGTTGAGGGAAAGGCAAATTTCGCGCCCTCTCGCCCCGAGCCGCCGCAGGAGACGCCCTGGGCGTCGGGAACCCCGGGCGGATTTCCGGCCACCGTAGGCACGGGCTTGCGGACGGTGAGCAATGGGTACCTCACCGTCCGGTAAGGACCAGGCCCGGGTCGACGGCGCGTTGTATTCCACGCGCGCCTCAAAGAGATGTCGTCAGCACAAGTGTAGGTATCCGCTAGGGCCGGTGCCTGCCGGGGTCGCGGAAAGGTACTAAAGGGTTACCGAGGCCCCTGGCCACACAGGCACCGGAAGGAATACGGGTGGGTTTTAGTCAGTAAGAGTCTGACACACCTTCCCGCTCCGCCCAGAGCGGGATAAGTTATTTGATGATTTCCCACCCAAAAAAAAGTCCAAAAAAGTCTAGTATCCCAGTCAAGATGCTCAAATTTTCGAGATCGCTTCGCTCGCTGTCTCTTAGTAAAATCACAACGCCAGTTTAACCTTGTATCTGAGTCAGGATGCTCCAATTTTCTATCTCTTCGCTCGGTCTTGCATTCTCTTAGGAAAATCGCAATGAAAACTTAACCTATCCCGGTCCAGAATGCTCCAATTTTTGAGCTCGCTCCGCTCGGTCTTGCTTTCTCTCAGTAAGATCACAATGACAGCTTTACCTTTCAAGTCAGTATGCTATTTTATTTATTTTGTGAAAACAATACCCTCCTTTGGAGCTTTGCCGCAGTCATGGAAAAATGGCCCCCAACAAATTTTGATACAGGGCCTTACGGATAGACTGTGCCACTGGGCACAATCATGGTGCAATAAACAATAATTGAAAAAGTAATGCAGAAAAGTTTGCATTAACAATAAAAAGAGGACACTGGTGCCGATTCCCTTATTCACAAACCAAACTAAACTAAATTTAAGTTCAGTGTATCTTTTTCTTTGTATTTCATTAAGAAGAGGACAAAAGATAAAATTTTAGTTTAGTCCTGTCAAATTAATTAGCGCCTGTCACTACTCCATACAAGTTTAGACGTGATTAAAAACTTGCCTACTTAAATTACGTCAATTTACGTCAAGCGTTGATAAATTTTTATTTTTATTGTAGTTAAAAAACATGTTCTCCCATACATTCCAAGTGCAAATGTAAGTTTGTACACACAATATTGATAAATTTACCATGTTATTTTAACATCGCAGGCTTCTTATAAGTTTTGCTGTAATCTATAAGTAAAGAAATATTTTTTGTATTTATTTTTTTTCAAAATTTTAGGCTTAGTAGTTTCTGATATGGAATGGTCAATTTTCATCTATTTTCTTAACTAACTTTAAAAGTGTTTATTTAAAAATTATTAAAAAATATTATTGGAGATCCTCACAACAAGCCCTTTCATTGAATATTTTTTGTTATATTTTCTAATTTGCCCTCCAAAAGAGACCCTCATATTCAAAATTTATTTATTTACGTTACACGCCCGTATTTGCGTCACAGAAACTCTTATATTCCAAGTTTAAACTTAATCGGTCCAGTAGATTCGGAGCAAATCGGCTGTGACAGACGGACAGACAGACAGACAACCAGCCAGACAGACAGACAGACACACGACTGATCCTATAAGGGTTCCGTTTTTTCCTTTTGAGGTACGTAACCCTAAAAATAATTAAATGGCATCCATAATTATTCTAACTTACTTTATACGTCTAACTATTTTTCAATTAAATCAAACTCAAATCTGTTCTCAGAAATAAATAAATACCTATACAAATAGTTAACCGCACTAAGTTACGGGAAACCAAAGGTTCAATTTTGCAAAGCATATTGACTCAACATCAAATTAATCTCACTTTGTACTGGTATAACGTGCTCATACATTTTAAATTAGAGAGTTTGCTTAATATAAGTGCCCCAAGTACTTTGACTTGTAGAACCCGTGTGTTGGATGTTGAAATAACACTGGAAGTGGCTGGGATGAAACAAGATGATTTTAAGCGTAATAAAAAATGTATGGAATGAAAGAGAGTTTTAATTCAGTTAGTTTTATGTCTTCGTTACCTGGAAAAGCTTTGAGGGGTGGGTCGAAACAAAATGAGTGCGCATGTCGGTACTCTGTTCAATTAAACATTGCAGACTAAATGATGGAATGAACGCAATAATTTTTAAAAGTTAATTGGCCATGTTATTAGGCAAGCAAATAGCTCTTTATTTATAATCTCATAATCCCTAATTTATTATTTAATGATTAATCTATTTGTTTGTCTTTTCATACCGTACCTAAAAGATTTTCCCGGAAAATGATGTGCTTTGAAGGGAAACATAGTTACTTACTATCCTAGCAAAGTGATCAACCGGTCCGATCGGCCCGGACTTCTCACAGAGAGGAGACCTGAGTCCCAGTGGGAAAATTGTAGGCTGATTATATTATGTTTTTAATCAGAGCTGCTGGGAAAAAGCGTTTTTTTAGAATTCCGTAGCCATATGGCAAAAACGGAACCAAAAATTTCGTCATCTCCGTCTGGATGTGATACAGCCATTTTAATAGGAGACTATAAGCATATCGATGAATATTGGAAAGAAGAAGGTGTATTCTATGCACCGCTTAATAATGGTGTAGTGGAATAACAAAACAATCATTAGGAGTAGCACTCCCCATACATGTAACTGTTTTTTTTAAGAAATACTATGAAAAACAAACATATTTTTGTAGCCAGTAAAATTTATCACGACACCCTTCATTGTGCGTGCTCCGACACGCACTTGGCCAGTTTTTATTAATGACACGAGGCACCTATCTGTTGAAATATTATCCTTAATACCGAGTTGTATTCCGACAAAGTGGATTCTGTTTTGTTAATAAATATCGAGGGATACAATTTTAACTTTGTAATATCAAAGGTTTATCTACAATAATACGACTAAGTTTAGCCCTTGTCGCTACGTTTTCTCACAAAACATCTTATCTAATAGACTCTCGGAGTTACTCCTTAAGGACTCTAGAATAACAGCGTGTATTTCTGTTATGCGACACGAGGGTTACAAATATATATTTTTGAAGTCGGTTAAAAATACTTCAGTCAGACTTTAAGGTCCTTGGTTGGATGGGTAAATAGATAGAGGACAATTTGTTTTTGTTTTTCTTTATGCATATTTATTACATATTTAAAACCTGCATTTTTAGTGTAAAGTAAAACCCGGTAAAACAGGTGCGTAGTAATTTTTAATTACAACATTATTATACATCTTTGTTACAAAACATCGCTTATTGCTCAATCCACAGTCCCGCTTTTATTAAATTTAATGATAAACACCGTCAATATAAAGTATTTGTTCAGGAACCGTTTCAACTTTGGCTGAACAAACAATTTTATTGATTTTGCCTGTGGACGTATATTGCTTGGATTGAATGTGATCGCTTATACATCACACTGTATTCTGGGTCACTTGTAAAGTGGGGTTTTGCACTGAAATTGATATTTGGTACGAATTGACTCGTTCGACTCATTTCGAAGGATTTTTTTATTTGCGCCCGTCTCATTTATTTAACAGTCTTTTTGTTTTGTTTTGCAATGTTATTCAAAATCACACTATTTATATACATATTCGTTATTATATTTTCAACACACTTGCTTGTAAAGGGACTCTTATGGCAATGCATTTAGATTCATAATTCAGCCTATTATACACTCGTGTTTTTTACTTTACATTTTATTTTTCAATCTCACCAAAGAGTTTTTCGTCTAAAACAATGAATATTTTTGTGTATAAATAAACTATTTCAGGTTACATATGATAAATCAATCATCAACATTATCATCATTTCATCAAATTATATATTTTCACTATGTATTAACCTTAATTTGCCTAATCCATACTTTATTTTGTGTTTATTCTATTTTTTATACCTATATACTATTTAGCGATTTTGCCAATGCCTTTATTAACACCTTATTCCTTCTTGTTGCCTGTGTTGCGGGGGCCTCGGTGACCCATAAGTACCTTCCCGCGACCCCGGCAGGCATCACTAGTTAGCTGTCTGGGTGGGAAATCATCAGATAACTTCTCCCGCTCTGGGCGAAGCGGGCCGGTGGGTCAGACTCTTACTGACTAAAACCCACCCGTATTCCTTCAGTTGCCTGTGTTGCCAGGGGCCTCGGTAACCCTTTGGTACCTTCCCGTGACCCCAGCAGGCGTCGGCCCTAGTGGACCCCTACGCTTGTGCTGACGACATCTGTTTGAGGCTCGCGTGGAATACTACGCGCCGTCGAACCGGGCCTGGTCCTTACCGGACGGTGAGCTGCCCATTGCTTACCGTCCGCAAACCCGCACCTATACGGTGGCCAGAGATCTGCCCGGGATTCCCGACGTCCAGGGCTTCTGCTGCGGCGGCTAGGGGCGAGAGGGCGCGAAATTTGCCTTTCCATCAACCGTCCCGCCTCCTCTTTCACGAGCATTACTGCTTCGCAGAAGGAGGTGACGGCTGCCCAGGCCCTCTCGCTCCGTACCAATGCCTGAACCAGGGCCGGACGCGAGAGATCTCTGCCGCCGATCGCCTCCACGAGGACACGGCGGTGCTCTGCCCAAGCCGGGCAGACCTCCACCGTATGCTCCACCGTGTCCTCCGGGCGATCCACACATTTATGCCCTGGCTGGAGGCATAATTTATTAAAGCACCCATAGGAAAGGCCGGTTAAGCAGTCGAAAACCTCCGTGGTCCTACGAGAGGTATTTAAAAAAATAAAAACCAATCGTCGGGCACCCACGACCCACCAGACAACAACCGTCTGCTCGGAGGATCCCCCTTTTTCTATAGAGGATAAGTGAACTTAACACCCTGGTCCGCGTACACCTACTAATCTAATAAATCAGATTATATAATTTCCTAAGTCAACTCTAAATGAACCTATTTAATGAACTACACTGGCCTTCAAAACTTAGTACCACATTTTTAAAATTGCTATTTTCCTAAACTTTTGAAATAAAAAAGTTTTATACCAAATTTCATCAACTTCCTTTGAAATTATAGTTTATTATACATTAGTAAGTACTTAGTAACTTTTTTAGCTTAAAAAAAGATAAAAACTAAAAAAAAAATCCTTTTTTAACTAACTGTTAAAAAACTGAAACAACATTTATACGTAAGTATGTGTTACGGATTATTTACATTTTAATAACTGGTATTGCCACCTCGGGCTCAGATTACAGCTTCAAGCCAGTTTAGTATACTGAAGACGACGTTTTGGAGGCTATGTTGGGGAATATTCTCCCATTCTTCTATCAAGGCCTGGTTTAGAGCCCTAAGAGCGATAGGAGATGGTCTGCGGCTTCTGAACAGGCTCCTGAGCTCATCTAAGGCGTGCACGATTGGATTGAGATCAGGACTTCTTCATGGACAAGCCATCAAGTTGATACCAACCTCCTAAATATACTCTTGTACGACCCGAGCGGCCGGGCGTTATCCTGCATCAGTATCGATCCATCACCCATGTTTGCTAAATATGGCCCTGCATACTCATTAAGGATCTCTTGAGCATATCTTTCCCCAGTCTTCTAGCTCTGTGCGACCTTCTGAAGAGATGCCAGCCCATATCTGTACAGAGCCTCCACCCTATTGGACTCTTTCTTTGAAGCAGGCTTAAATGTATCGGTCACCAGGTCGCCTGTACACTCTTCGCCTTCCATCGGAAGATAATAGTGAGAATCGAGACTCATCAGTGAACAGGCGAGGCTTCAGGGTTGCTTCAACAAATCTTCTTCTCACTGTACTGTCACTAATGTAGTCTCTTCGGGTCTGAAGAAGCTGTACTTTAACTGCATTGAGGTGGCAATTTCTCAACACTGGAGACAATATAGCGGTCTTGTCGGGTACTAGAGCACCTGGGTCTGCCATTACAAGGTCTCCTCAGATGGTTTCCAGTTTCTTCGCTTCACCTGCCGGACAGTTCTTAATGTTATACCACCATTCTTGCAGTACGATGCATAGTTCCAGAATAGCCATGATTCTTGCACATTCTTCAGGTGAAAGAGGCATGATAATTAAAGTTTACGTGCTGTAGACTGCGCTGACTGTGCTGTGTGCTTTTGAATCAAAATTCATCGATCAAGAAATAGATGTGAAAACAAAATCAGAAACAAAAAAGTCAAAAGAAAAACAGCAATTTGAAAAGGAGTGTTTCTTGTTTATAAAGTTTTTTTCAGCCATTCCTTAAAAGATTAAAACAAAAAAAAAAATTGTAATCCTTTTTATTTCGAAAATATATCTAAAAATACATTTAAAAGTTATTGCAATTTTAAAAGTGTGGTAATACGTTTTGAAGGCCAGTGTAGTAAGAATCAATACAAACTAGACTAGAACACTTAATTATCACAATTTATTATTGGTTTCAGTAAACCCATTATCTTATTGGAGCACGTGAGTCGGGAAGTAACAGTAAACTTCGTTTGCTACCGCCCCGAGCTACGGTTTAATCCTGAGGTATAAGAAGTGTGAACAATATTATGTTTTCTTTAGGTATTCATAGTGATTCCTACCATCAGCCTGTAATGTTCCCACTGCTGGGACACAGGCCTCCTCTCTGTGAGAGGGAGTGGACCGTAATCCACCACGCGGGCCCAGTGCGGGATGGTAGATGTCACATGTCTTCGAATTCTTGGTTCTAGGACATGCCAGTTTCCTCACGATGTTTTCCTTCACCGTTTTGAGAGCAGTGGTGATTAAATTATTTACACAAAGTAAAGCACCTGCCTGGGTTCGAACCTACGACCTACAACTCGTAAGTCACGGCTGTTACCACTGAGCCACCACTGCTCAACAACTCTTAAATGTTTTTAAATAATGTGAGCACCATGTATCTATCACATAATTAATTTATCTGTAATTATTTTTACCTATTGTGGTATAGTAATTTTATTCTAGGTACATCGTCTGCACATAGGTATATAATTAATGTAGAATATTGTAAAACATTTTAAAAGAGTTTCTTGGCCATTCTTCTCCATACGAAATTACTTTTTGGAAGGGGCGACTAGAATCAATTCTATTTTTTGTAAATTTTGACGTTTCATTATGTCTAAGTATTTGAAATAAATAATTTGACTTTGCAATACTTATGTATTGCAAAGTCAAATTATTTATTTAACCTACATACCACCATACCCAGCATAGTATATTATATACTATGCTGGGTATGGTGGTATGTATGTAGGTAGTAGTTGAAAAGCTTTCTTCATTCTATGAAAAATATAGACACCAAAATTCAAAACTACTTTGAAGCAGTCATAAAATAAGTATACATAAAAAAGTACATAATAAGTATACATAGTAAAGTAATAAGTATACAAAAAAAAATATTCAAGTTTTTTGTTGCAAAGTATTAACTTTGCAATAAAAAACTTGAATATTTATACCATAAACATCTCTTTTAGCTGTAGGTTGCTCACAAATTCAACCTGCCTTGCCCTTTTCCAACTATTTTGGAGTCAGCTTCCAGTCTAACCAGATGCAGCTGAATACCAGCATTTTACATGGAGGACTGGCGACTGCCTATCTAACTTCCACAACCCAATTACTGGGTAACACGGTACCCCTTGGTAAGACTGGTTGTCAGACTTTTGGGCTTCTGAGTACCCGTAACGACTGTCAAAGACTTACGAATGACAGCTGGGACCACGGGTTTACCGTGCTTTCCGAGGTACGGAGGGATCTCAATACGTAATGGATTGTAACATCCATGAAGTGACTGCGGCAAGCGTAGCTTAAACCATCGATCGACCCGTGCGTCTACTATTATTTAGCCACGAACAAATATTTAGTAGAGAGAGGCTTTTGTAAACAGACAGGTGTGCTGCTGGGGAGTTTGTTGCGCCACTTCTTCTTCACAGCTAAAGCACTAGGAAGTGGTGAAGGGCGAGTGTTTTTGGGGGACTGTCTCATATAACTTTGACGTTCGAAAAGTGCTGATTCTCAGCCTAGTTTGAATAAATGACTTTTGATTTTTTTTTTCTTTTGTCCCTGTCGTGCGAATCAGGTAACATTGTTGTTGAGGATTTTATTTGTTTAAGTTTAGCTTTTATAAAAAAACTTAATTATTGATAATATAGTGCAGTATAATATAGGTAGTGTAGTGTAATATGTTATGTGTGTTACGTTAATTCGAAAAAACCATACTATTGATCAATCCTCCGTGGTAGTTGTTTTACTAAATAAATAAGTACCTTAACCTTTAGTAGGTACTTTTGCCCAGAATCAAATAACAATAGAACAACAAAGTAAACTATAAATTAACAATTGCAAACTAAAATACCACGTCACTTCGAATCTAAACAGAATACCAAATGCATTTCAGAGTAAAAGCCTTCAGGCAATCAGAAAATAGACAACAGCGATTATTCACAGAATTGTTTTGTAGTTTGTAGCATTGACCAGTGATTGTGCCAATAATGTACTGCCAGCTTGTTAAATAATAAATTATCGCTTTAAATGACCATTGACCAATCTGCGATGTCAGCGAAATTTTAACTCAATACCCCGTACATGCCATTTTCAGTGAATTAAAATCAACAAAACTGAACGGACGGAACTAAATAACAGTGTAGTTGATCAAATAACTCGACCCCATTCGCGTTGTTACATTCGGGCTAAAAGGCCAAAAGTTTCATCGAAAAATGAAGCCTTGTGTCGTACCTCTATAACCGAGTTCCAAATAAAATGGAGCTTTGTAGGTAAGTGAATTGACCGTCCTTTTTTCAGTGCCACTATCAAAGCCTGTGTTTAATAGACTTTTATTGTTTGTTAACACTTTAAAACGCTGTTCCAAACAATCCGGACTGTGTATCTAATGTTTGCAGGAACATGTACAGCTGTTATGTTTGTCAAAATGTTTCATGTGAAATTGTTTACCAATGTGCGGGGTTTTCGGGCGCACACTTTTTCGCTTTGATCAGACGAAATCGAGTTACAGTGAGATCAAGTCCTCGCAAAGGGAAGCAATGAACTGAAACCAAAAGAAGCGAGGTAGCTTCACGGCAAAGGATAAAGAGGTTACTTGGATTTACGGGAAACACACGGGACCAAACTCGGCTTTGAAACTGCTAAGCCAAACTCTTTTAATTATTCTCGGCCGTCTAAAATTCCCTCAAACTTTTACGGATCGCGTTAATGAACTCCGATGTCTAATGAGCTTTACATAATCCTTACCGAGGTAATTTGATAAACATCTACAAAATGAATAAGCTCCTAAATTACTAGGAAATTTTAAATTATTTTAACTGAAACAAGCATTTATATTTCAGTGAATAGACACATTAAAAGATTGCTATTATCAAATAATAACAATGATTCAAACATTTCAAACTCTAATTCAAGTTAATGCCGTCTGAGTTAACATTTATACTCCCTTTGTGTCCAAGTTAAATAAAGCTAACAAGCATATTTCAAGTATTTAACTAGAGCTTCAGCATCATACATATTTATTAGAATTTATGTAAAATGTAGATGCTCTTTTTAAAGCAAATGAGAATACCAACTGCGTAGCAAAATGCTACGCCGTAGACAGTTGCTACGAAACAGCGTAGGCACAGATAAAGTGAAGTTGAGCAAAATTATAACGTTTCGTGTCAGAACTGGCGTTTGAAGACATCATGAAATTACGCCTTTCCTTGTAAGTTTATGACCTACTTACATGTTGTATCCGCTCAAAGATTTCTGTGGAAATAAAACTGTTGTGTGGAACATTTCCATATATTATCAGGGTTATTGTGAAATGTTCAAGACGCGTGTTCGCATCTATGTAACAATCTTGGTCAGTTGGTACACAATACGTCAGCGGGTAATCCTCTAGAGGCGTTTACGGACCGACACGGGGGCGTTTGTATATTTATTGCCGTTAACAGCTATAAAAATGTTGCGAACACACATTAGCGAGACTAACCGGCGGCACGCGAGAAGCATGCCGTGATGACGGGCCGTTTCCGTCTCGCAGCCGGGTAATGTGTTAACTTTAGTTGCTTTTCACACCAAAATAGGGGAAATGAAATATTTGGAACATTAAATGGTGTAATAAGGCGGTTTCCTACAGCGACGTACGTTTTCGGTACATACGTGGACATTGGGTTATCTACGGACGCTTATACTGAGAACGTGAACAGCTGACGCGAACCTTTTCGAGCGTGAGTTAAACAAGCTTTGCACGAAATGTGTGCAATTCACATTTTGCGTGCAACAGTTACGAGTACGTCGTAAAACACGGTTGCACGGTCCACAGTATCTTCGAAGTTGCTACTTTTAAGTGAAATAACACCTTGTGGCCAAGTAATAACAGATGCACGGGTCGGTCGATCAGGTTAAGCTACGCTTGCCGCGGTTGGTACGTGAATGGGTAACCATCTTTATATACCAAGACCCCCCAACATAGTTGGGAAAAGGCTAGGCAGAGGATGAACACCTAAATAAATTTCCTTTCCATAATCAACCTATAATGTTCCCACTGCTGGGACACAAACCTCCTCTCAATGAGAGGGATTGGGCTGTAATCTACCACGCGGGCCCAGTGCGGGTTGGTTTTTTCCTTTATTGTCACCAAATTCATCAAAATTATTTTGCCTCCGAGAGACATTTCAAAGAGGATAGTTGCTGGTTAAGTTATCGGCACTTTTCAACTTTGTGTCTACCGCTTCTTATCGCCAATTCCCTTGGAGTTGCAAGTGTCCCTCGGTGGCATTTAGCTCTACTGTTACGCATGAGGTCCTGTCCTGTTCGATTCCCGGGTCAGGCAAAGTGTTATTGGGTTGTCCATCGGGAATTTCTCAGTATCAGTCCGAAGTCTTTGTGGATTTGTGCCCGGATAGTGGCAATAGGCTCGCCCATTTCGCCAGTTATGTTTAGGTCCCACGATGTTATGTTATTTTTATAAAACATCCCTGTATTAGTATACAGGGGTATTAAGACTGGTGACGCGGGATCCAGCGACGTACAGTTGTCCGCGTGAGAAGCAGTTACTCCTGAGGTCAATTGCGCAATCTTCAGTAGCCATTTCCCATTGCTAGCGAAGTTTTTAGTTTTTAGTGAATTAATGAACGCCTGCGTTCTTGCATATACTACCTAAAATCACAATACTGATAGACTTATGCATCCTTACAGATTAGTCCTGTCCTGTCCTGGACGGCTATCACTGCAATAATTTAGCAGTAGATCGCAAACATACGAGATTTCTCATTAACAGTTACTCAACATTTATATAGACTGTCCGAAAATTACCATAATATTTAATTAAATTTCTAACGACGCGTGAGATTTCTGAGATTTGGAGAAAAAAAATTGGACCTCAAATAATTAAGAACGCTTATAAAGGTGTATTGTTATAACTTGTATTGATTTGAATAATCTGTTCCTTTCGTTCATAGAATTCTTAACGTTAAAACTCGAATTAAATACCTTTTTATTATTTATTAATTTTTCTATAATTGTATGTTACTGTTTAACTGACTATCCATTAAATATTTGCATGACTATTTAAATATTTAAATATTAATTTAAATATTTGCATGACATTAAATATTTAACTGACTATCCATTAAATAATTGTATGTTACTGTTTAACTGACTATCCATTAAATATATGCAAACTATCCATTAAATATTTGCATGCCATATATAGTATTTTTATTTTGATGGGAAAAGTTTTTTTGCGTTTTCTGACTTTTGTATTAGCGGCCAGTCTATCCAACATAAAAAATCGGCCAGGTGTGGGTCGGATTACGCACAACGAAGGGTTCCGTAGTTGGGTTTAATTTAACCCAAGAACAAACTTAACTTTCTAGTTGAAAAAATGGTCTCCTATACATCGATATACGTCACGGTCAATTCTCCAACTGCAAATGTAAGTTTGTAATCTCAATGTTTTTTTATTTTATTTGTTAAAACTACAAATTAACGATTTTCTGACTTTTTCCCTTACTTGTGCTGGGAGACCTTGCTTCTTACCAAATTTCATGATTCTAAGTCAACGAGAAGTACCCTATAGGTTTTGATTTATTTGCGAGTATAATAAATATAATAATAGCCGTATTTTTTTATTGTGTTGATTTAGAAGCTTAATTTCTTTAGAGCTCTAAGGGATTGTAGACATAGGTCTACAATCCCTTAGAGCGCTAAAGAAATTAATTAGTATTTGAATTAATTTCAACTTAATATATACCTCCACGCGTTCCTGAGAAAAAGGATCTTGACAGACAGAAGCACGGAGAAACAATGATCCTATAAGGGTTCGATGTTTTATTTTTGAAGTACATAATCCTAAAAAGTAAGTTGAAGTCTCATTTCCCACGAAATGTAGGGGAATAGCGTTTTGCGATTTCTGGCCCTTCTGGTACTCAAACCTCAATTGGTGTTAAAGAACTTTTGATCCTCATAAGAAACGGGATAAATTGGCATCAACATTTTTTACTTTATGGTAATTTTCTTGTTGGCTGTATTTTTTTCAAAATCTGGGTATGCAGATCAAAATGTTTCAAAAATTTAAGGACAGTCTCTTAGGACGATTTCGTGTAAGCCACTACGCCTAATGTCCCTTACCGCCTCATCTAAAAAATTCATACTGTACGTATATATCATGATGATTGCTAACCCCGTAAAGATATACCTAGTTGATGATACCGTGATGATAATCATTTAAAAGGTTAAATCTGTAACTATGCAATGTTCTTACCGTTTGGCTCGTCTTTTTACAATTTGCTGTAAATTATAGAGGAATACAGACATAATGCAATATTGCTCATCTCTCATAGCAAATAGCGTGACAATATATAGCCTACAGACTGACCAGACTTGTAAAGAATAACTATGCAAAATTTGAACAGAATGTATCCGGTAGAATTTGCGTGATGCTGGAACATACATTCAGACAGACAAAAATTCAAAAAACTATATTTTCGGCATCGATCCGAGACCTCGTAATAAGGACTTTTTTCAAAAAAAAAGTATTCAATGTACGGTTTTGACATCGCTACGATTTTATGACATGTGTAGATTTACGATACTAATATTATTATTTCCATTTCACAGCCGTAATATATTTGTATTTATTTATTTTTGCCGGAGAGTCGGCGATCGAGTCCCTTTGCTTGTCACAGGATGCCACAGAGTGCCAACATACACTTAAGACGCTGACAACACCTAAACCGCGGTCACTATAAGACTGCATAGAAAAGAAAGAGAAGCGCGATTACACAACGCTTGTAATTTATCGCAAAATATGAAGCAATTATCTATTTCCTCAAAATTGAGTTGAGTACCTAATCGAAATACAAAAACAACTAAGTTCTGCATTCAAATAAGACGTTCTTGTTATCAATTACATACGTAACGTATGTTGATATTTAATACAGATATTTTGGATTGGAACTCAAAAAACGTGTTTTGGTAACAACCAGTGGCGTGCAGTGGTTCTCCACGAAGGGTAGGCCACGCATATAGCCACCAAAAAAAAAAAAACAATTCGCGCAACATCCCAGCGTCGCTCAACATATGGTGACCCTCAAAGTAGTCATCATTGATTTAAAAAATTTGGAAAAAAAAAACATTGAAAATAATCCTGTAAAAACAAAAGTTTTAAATACAAGAACTCACCACATTATTCAAGGTTCAAACGCGATTTTCTGACGATGCAAACAGAAGAAAGATTCGGCCACCTCAAATATCATAACCAAGTGGGTGGGTGATAATTACAGAACACGTCACTTGCAAGATATCCGAAGTGGCCTTTAAAGGCCCTATTTCATTTGATTAGCATGTATAAATATATTTAATAAGCTAACTACGGGTTTGAAATTAGTGAAAAAATCAACTCATTTATAAATTAAATCTACGCGCCTATCCTTTTTCAAATATGATTTTAAGACCTCGTCATAAAAAGTAGGCTTGCGTCGTAGTTCGACCATTAATTCTTTTTCTATAGAAATTAAAGATAGATTTGTGAGTCGTTGCTGACTTTGTGTGTTTCTTAGATAGGTGTGGATACGTTTTAAGGACGAAAATGAACGTTCTGCCGATGCGCTGCTTGCTGGGATAGTAACAATAAACTTCGCCAAACGTAAAACTTCTGAAAAAACTTTATCTAAATGATTTTTATACAAATATATGCTACAATTCGCAAATTCAGGCGATCTATAAATACAGCGCAGTTCATTTTTTAATCTATCAAAATTAAAATTTGCCTGATAAGTATTAGTGAACTCTCTGATTTCCTTTTCAGGGAATTGTTCACTATATTTACTAAAATTCTCACAAGAAAGTAACTCAAAGAATTTCAATTTGTTAATATTCAGATAACGATCTCTTAATTCGCTAAGTATATTATCAATTATTTCGGTAAGAATTCGCCGATAGCGTATTTTTACTTCACCGACATTGCGCTTTCTTTTAGGTGGTCCGGTTATGAGAGCAGTTGCATCATAATTGATCTCGAACCTGTCTCTGTAACGAGCTATAAATGACTCGAATTGATTTATCTTTTTAACACAATACGCGATGTCACAAGTTTTTTTCTGTATAATATCGTATAAAATATCGGTTTCAGCAAAAATATCCGCAAATGTTTTTAAAAAAAAAAATAATTCAAATTCTTTCATGTTAAATAAAAATGAAGTGACTTGTGACAATGTATCACCATCCCACTGTTGAGTATTTTCATTCATCTCCTCAAACAACTGAAGGAGGAGTGTGGACTCGTTATTAATTATATTTAACGTGCGCGAGTGATAAGTCCACCTTGTTTCGGCGACACGAGGCAGCTTTTTCATAACGGCAAAGTCGTTATAATACGCCATTCGTTTCGTACTAGTGTGAAAAAAACCGCAATTGATTTTATTATACTAAAAAAGCGTTTTGTTTCAGGAACCCGTTCAAAAGATTTCGATAAAACTAAATTTAATACATGTGCGGAACACCAAACATACATAGCTTGTGGACATTTTTGCCTCACCAATGCCTGCACGCCGTTAATTTGAGAGGATAGAACTGCTGCCCCGTCATAAGTTTGTGCAATTAATTTAGAATGGCAATCTAAATCTCCTAAAGTTTCCAAAATTATAGAACTTAAAGCTACAGCGGTCCGATCCGCGCTGACATCTTCGCATTTAATAAATCGAAAGCAATATTTATAAAACAAAAGCAATAAGTCCAAAAGATAATACGTAACTTTCTTAAAACCACACTTCTTCACAATACTCAAAGAAAGAACAGAGATCTCTATGCGCTTTTTTTTAAATGACAAGCTTATCAAAAAATAACCTTATTGCAAAAAAAAAAGGTATGCTTACACAATTATTCCGGGAACTCTGTAAGCCCCTTAGCTTCGGTTCTTATCTTATCACTATGCTTGATACGTCAACATAACACAAATAAATCTTTAGCTGATAAGAATGTTTAATTTACGATCACTGAGTAACAATTTAAGCACTAGAAAACACTTCAAAATACCCGTTATGAAAGACCGTCTCATACTTTCAATCACACAATTCACACATTGTTGTATTTATTTTAAATGTAACTTTGCATTCTACACTAGTATGATATTCACTAATGGAAAAACACAAAACAACTATGTTGCATAGCAAAAACATTAACCAAATCGACAACATAACATCGCGGTCGACTAATGCCAAAATGTGGGCGTGACCACAGATTATTATAGAATTTACTAAAATACGTTCCGGAGCGAAACGTTGCTAGATGTTTAACATGTGATGTTATTTGCGTTGCCTTGTTAATGCTCTACATTATAAATACGCGCAAGGGGAACGCAGAATCGCGTAAACAGGCAGAATCGCGCCATTTTGTCGACTCGGAATGACGAAACTCAAAGAGGCTATGGGACATGCGTGCGGAAGTTTGACAGGTCACTCAAAGAGTTTGCTATACATACCAGGGGCCAGTCATGAAGGAAACTTCCCCGCAATTCGGGGAATTCTCCAAAAATTGAGAACCCTGGTCTTCAATATTTTTCATTCATTAAATTTTCACTTTACACACGACCAATGAGGACCAAGCTCCTGCCGCCGGAGTTACGCCCCTAATTTAAACCATTTCACTATTGTGTGCCGTTCATACACACGAAAATATACACGAGTGTGCGTAAATTTATCAATGAAATGTAGGCGAAACGATTCCTTGCCTTGCGTACGTAAGCTCCGTCGAACTGTGAGTCACGTGGCGTCTGCGACAAATTGCTATAAGAGTTTTAACAGGAGTTTAACTTTTTTTTTTAATATTTTGTATTATTGTATTACATAGTCAAAATAAATGCATTTGGCGTTGTTGGTAGGGTAGGCTAGGCCTAATTGCCTCTATGGACGGCACGCCCCTGGTAACAACCAAGTTCTGAGAAATATGTTCAAAATTAACATAATTTTTTTTCGCTACCACAAAATATACAGATTTGGCAATTTTTAGGGTTCCGTAGTAAACAAGGGACCCTTATAGTTTCGCCATGTCCGTCTGTCTGTCTGTCTGTCTGTCTGCCTGACCCCACTGTAGGGTTTGGGGATGATATTTTTTTTTCTCGTCTACCCCATGGTGTGGATTATCGTTGGATAGGCCGTTCAAAAATATTGCAGGTCTGTGAACACCACTTTTCGATTCAAGGACCCACTTGCAACTGCACTTGCACTTATTAAGCATTAAAGTGCTAATTTTTGTTAGAGTAGTCCCCCCCCCCCTACCAGCTAAATGGTTGTTTATGGAGATGTGAAAAAAATCATGGCAGTAGTACATATAATGAAATTAAAAGAAAAACTATCACGGCTAAGTAGGCTTTACAAGTTAACGAGTTATGGTCGACCAACTTAAATTTGCAGTTGAAGAATTGAGCGTGGCATATATCGATGTATGGGAGAACAGGTTTTTCAACTACAATGTTAGGTTTGTTTTTGGAATAAATTCGTCCCAAGTAATCCAAACTACGGAACCCTTCATTGTGCGTGGTCCGACACGCACTCGGCCGGTTTTTTTCTTAAGACAAGCCTATTTTGGTCATTTGCCTCTTGTCAGCGCCTTAAGGCAAGTAATGGGGTACGTTTGACGCTGACACGTGGATTAAATGTATATTTTATTTTTATTTGTTACATTTTACACATATTTATTTTATAAATAATTATTTATGTATTGCTGTATCTGCCCGTGACATCACAGTGGGCCCTATCGACATATGATATGATATGATATGGATCGCCCGGAGGACACGGTGGAGCATACGGTGGAGGTCTGCCCGGCTTGGGCAGAGCACCGCCGTGTCCTCGTGGAGGCGATCGGCGGCGGCAGAGATCTCTCGCGTCCGGCCCTGGTTTAGGCCATGGTACGGAGCGAGAGGGCATGGGCAGCCGTCACCTCCTTCTGCGAAGCAGTAATGCTCGCGAAGGAGTAGGCGGGACGGTTGAGGGAAAGGCAAATTTCGCGCCCTCTCGCCCCTAGCCGCCGCAGGAGACGCCCTTGCCGTGGCCGGAAATCCGCTCGGGAATCCCGGGCGGATTTCCGGCCACCGTAGGCGCGAGCTTGCGGACGGTGAGCAATGGGTAGCTCACCGTCCGGTAAGGATCAGGCCCGGGTCGACGGCGCGTTGTATTCCACGCGCGCCTCAAAGAGATCTCGTCAGCACAAATGTAGGAGTCCACTAGGGCCGATGCCTGCCGGGGTCGCGGGAAGGTACTAATGGATCACCGAGGCCCCCGCAACACAGGCAACGGAAGGAATGCGGGTGGGTTTTAGTCAGTAAGAGTCTGACACATCCTCCCGCTCCATCCAGAGCGGGAAAAGTTATTTGATGAGTTTACATCCAAAAAAAAAAAACGCGGGCCCCATCAGAATACCAGCGCTGCGACACTTATTTTTAAATGTCGCAACATTATGCTGAGATAGGAGCGTTTTGGCAAAGGCCAAAAAGAAATTTAAAAACAGAAGGTCCTGTATGAGTACAGGCCCTTTTGTTTCGAATATTATTTTTATATAACTTTGTTTTAATTTTCTTTTAATATAATTTGGTTTTTTCTTATATTTTTATCATTGTCTATTTAGTTTAGTTTGTGATCTTCCTGTGCAAGTCACAATAAATGCTTTCTCTTCCTAAAAAAAATAATAAAAAATCTAAGTCCGTATTACTGTAGCATCTTTACACCTCCAATTGGTAAACAAGCAACGTGCCAAATAAATCCGTCGTGTATTAGACGACTAAAGGATAGCCGCGGAATACTAAAGATGAGATTTATAAATAATCGAATGTATTTGAAGAATGATTGGTTTCGAATGAGCATCAAAGCTCACACGTTATCTATTTTTCTGACGTAAACCCACGCATATTACAAGCATATTATAAAAGTTTTGCTGGCTGGAAACTTTTTTTTTTATTAACCCTCTAGAGCTTAGCATTGCCATATGATAACGTAAGTATTGGAATTACTTTCCAAATGATAACAAAAACTATGGACATCTTTCGTTATTGAAAACCCATAGTGAAATGTACTAGACATTGATTAGAAACAATCTGGGATCAGTTGTTTTTCAAGTTTCCTGGTGGAGTTTGCATTTTTTGGATGTCATAAATTCCGCAGAATGCAGAACAGAAAATTGGATTTCCCATTTTTATTCATTTCGAGGCCTTGTTTAGGGTTCCGTACCTAAGAGGAAAAAAAATAATCCTTATAGGATCACTCGTGTGTCTGTCTATCTGTCTGTCTGTAAGTCTGTCACAGCCGATTTACTCCGAATCTACTGGACCGAATAAGTTGAAGTTTGGTACACATATGAATTTCTGTGACCCAAACACGGAAGTGTAACATAAATAATTTTATTTTGAATATGAGGGGCATTGTTGAGGGGCAAAGTAGAAAATTAAAAAAAGGTTTTGCAAACCGTGTGTCATGTCAAATGAAAGGGCTTGTTGTGAGGGGAGGGTCTCAAATATGTTCTTTTTTATCATTTTAAAACAAATAGTTTTAAAACTATTTAATAAAATTGATGAAAATTGAAAAGACCATTCCCCTCCCCCCTAATCTCCGATACTATGGAGCCTAAAATTTTGAAAATAATACGGAAAATAGTTGTTTACTTATTAGATTACAGGAAAACCTCTAAGAAGTCTATGGTTTTAAAATAAAACGGTAAGTCTCTCAATATTGTGCTAACAAACTTACATTTGTAGTTGGAATGTATGGGAGAACATGTTTTTTCAACTGCAATGTTAAGTTTATTGTTGGGATAAATTATCTTGGGACCAAAAACATGGTAGATAACATATTCATTTTACAGAACCCTCACCACGCGAGTTCAAGTCGCACTTGTCCGGGTTTTTTTTTTATTTTTCTGTATTTTTCATGGAAGTGCATGTTCAGACAGTACTTAGGTTTATATTATGACTAAATAGATGTTAGTTGTATATGTTAATTTTATGTACCTAAAACAAGTTTTTTTTGTCCATTGACATATGGCAACGCCAGGCCGACATAGGTACAGTCGCCAGCACATCAAGTTACCACAACTGTATTTTTTTTTAGATTTTGAACTTAACCATCAATATTTTAAGGTTTAAAATCATATGGAGAAGTCAAAACAGTTTGCACATTATTTCCTAAAGGTAACATATTATTTGTAGTCAGAAGTTGCATGAATTTACGAATTTACTGTAACAAGATGTTGGTGGTGACTTACTAGATAATTAATTGCTATGAAATCGGCCTTCTGAAGTGGCAGAGCATAATCGTGAGGAGTATGGTGGGTTGATCGTAAAATTGCCAGCTTGACAACTTCTGGCGGGTGTAAAAATAGTTTTTCTTATTATAAATAAAGACGAAGCTAATAAATAAATGTCGAAGCCAGGCCCGATACAGAAAAGTAAGAGACGTAAGATGACTTGCAAGCGGAAGAATTCTGATCCTCCTGAACTTTCGTTCACCAAAATTATTTTAACTATTGTGGTATAGTAATTTTATTGCATTTAGTGCATCGTCTTCACATATAATTATATAATGTACCTATACAAAATAGTGTAAAACATTTCAAAAGAGTAATGGTGGCATTTCTTGTCCATTCTTTTCCATACGAAACTACCTTTTAATATGTGCCGATTTGGAATAAATAATTTGACTTTAACTTAGACTTGAAAGAGAGAGGGTCTGCTACTGGGGAGCCTGTTGCGCTACTTCTTCTTCCCAGCTAAAGTACTAAGAAAGGGCGGGCGTTTTGGAGGACTGTCTTATGTAATTTTGGTCATTAAAGAAGTGCTGATTCTCAGCCTAAATGGAATAAATGACTTTTGATTTTGATTTAAAACATTTTTGAAGAACTCTATAGTTCTACGAATATGTATGTCTTTTGGAGTGATTCCACCACCCAACGATGTATCTAAGTTTGGATCCAGGTTTTTAGAAAGTTTTTTGGACAAGATAAAGAAAATCATTTGCCAAAATCGTAAGAAACAATAAGTAGACGTGTTGGAGACGACTGTAAAACTATTGTGAGAGTTAAATGTTCAAAATGTGATAATGGTCTATGTTTATGTATGAGATTTTAAGTAATTATCTTGAGTATTTTCCATAATTCTAACTAAATAATTTAAAAAAATCGATCAATATGCTTCAGTTTCCTATTTCTGTAAAATATGATCGACTTTTTGGACGCCTTTTCCTAGCGTTAACATATTATGGCAACAGTCCAAATCTCAAAGTTGGAAAATTTCGATTTTTTTTTCGCTATAATTCTTTTAACTGGAAGTCATTCCCTTATTTTAAGAAAAAAACAAAAAAAAATATTTTCAAAAACTCAGTCCCTAATAGATTAACTGGATCCTTACCAGCATTAGGGCTCCCGCAGACAGGCGCGACGTGACACTAAAGTCTTCGCCAGATAAGAAAAAAATAATAGTTATTGACCCGACTTATACCAAAAAGTCCGCAAAATTTCGTTAGAGATCGCTCGTCATTCAAAACTGTCGCTAATAATGCATCAGTCGCGTTTCATAATACCAAACACTTAATCCCAACGGAATAAGTAAAAAATACGTAAAGGACATGACCAGTGGGACTGTAAGCGCCTGCCTAGTTGTTAAAATCAATGTGCAGCAAATATTGTTTTATTTTTGCAATTGTTGTATTATATAGTTCACAAATACAAAAGTTTCACGAGTCTAAAAGGTCAGGAAACTGAGAAAAATAAAGATAAGTTTTCAAAAAAATAACTCTTTACTATTCAACACGCCATCGGGCAAACGAGTATACCCGCATACTCGTTTGCCCCCTTCATGGTATGAAAAAAAACCTAGCGCCATAAGGCTTATATTATTTGTGAAGGGATGAGGATTACACTGGATAATTAAACTATTACCTATTTGAATGAATAAATTGTTTTTAATATTCATTAATAAAAAACGATAGGAAAGACGGACAATATAAACAAAGTACAATTAGATGGTCTATCATTAACAAGTGGTCTCGGGTTTGAAGTCCGGGGAACTTATAACTAATTACAATAAATTCATAAAACTAACAAAAAAACATTAAATGCTCTTCAATGAAAACCAAAACATTTTCTAAAAATTATGCTGGTGCGAGCACATAGTCTTGGTGCCCGGCCTGTATGGCTGGCGCCACAATATCTTGTAAGCCCCTTGATGAATCCTGAATTAACTGACGATTTGCTCGAGTCCAACAGGCCCGACACGCATAGATGGTTACCGCATCCTAAAAATAAAAATACTTATTAATATTGATTTTAAATGCTATTATAATGTTGATCATTAGTCATCCACCTATAGACTGAATGTGACAAATACAGCATAGTATTGTGGTTGTTAACATGGAATTACTGCACCAAGATAAGTTCACATCATGAACAGCAGAACATAAAAAGTTATATTTTCTTCAACTAACCATAAAAATAATAAAAACCTGCAATTAGATGATCAAATATCTTACCTGATAATTATCACGGGAAATAATGGATAGTAACGGGCTGTCTGCAGGAATCATACAGAAGCGTAGTCCTCTGACTGAGAGACCACACCCACAACCTACCATTATATGACCTAGCAATCTCTCATTGCCAGCCTGTTCGGTATTCAATAAGTTGAAACATGGTGATAAACAAATGCATCTAATGGCAGCTGAAAAATAAAATATCTTTTTATTTTGTATAAGTACCTAACTGTTTAAAAAAACCTGTATTATGAAGTTCTATGAAAATTCAGACTTGTATGTATATTACACACTTGGCTTATATTCAGTGTCCTATCCAGCGATGTGTAGCAATAATCATAATAGATTGACTATTCATAAGCCTGGCTCATGCCATCCACCAAATAAACGCTGCTTTGTTAAGTTTTGATGGCTCACACGTAATCGAACCGCCGGCCGTGTCAGACTTTTTAGCTGTCTTGTTGCTAAATAGTATTTCAATGTGGTATAGGTACATACCTGATTGCTCAACCATCGGGCAAGTCTCGCTTACAGGGGCAAGGTTAACGTTGACATAATATGCCTTTGAACCCGCCTTACGGACATGCCACAGTTTAGGCATCTCATCATAATAGCCATTTGACCGAATCGTAGGGCAAACAGGTGAATCCTTTGAGAATAGCAATGGTAACCAGGTTTTGAAGATGTCCGTAAAGAATAGCAATGGTCGGTAAAAATAGAGCACAATAATCACACCGTAAACAACGAACGCATAAACACAACGTGGGTTGCGAACTGCAATGAAACCTGACGTGACGCCAAGACCGAATATAATAGGGATGTGAATGGCAATCTGAGAACCATAAATCGATAATTAATTTTTTCTCGAACGTATCACACTAAAATCGAAATCAGTTACTTTTACTAGCTAAGAACTCAACCGGAGAACCATATTTTCACTCAATTACCCTACGTGTGGAATGAAATTAGGGCAGTGTAAGGGCGAAAATCCCTCACTCTTACAACAAAAACAACAAAATGTCGACTGTTTAATTCGAAATAAATATTCACTTTGATATCGAACTATAATAAAGCTTTACTTAATATTAATTAAACACAGTTCAAACCGGTAAAATAAAATATAAATTCAAATATCTATTTGATTTTTCACGCTTTCACTCGAATCAATTGAATTATCGATTTTATGAAAAAGATTGTAGCCCCATTGAACCCTACACAGGTAACACTCCTTTATAAGCAGCGATTATTTAAAAAGTTAGGGCGTTCGATCTTAGAATTACTCGTACATACACGCGTAAAAACCTAATCTAACCTGTAGGCGTGTCAATAGAGCCCTGACGACGGGGAATGCTGTTGCCCAGGGTGGGGTCGTCTTGGCGGTGTCCCTAGACATCGCCAAAACCTTCAATACCCTGCCCTGGAGTTGCATCAGGGAGGCACTTCGGTATCACCGGATGCCGACCTACCTCTGTCGTGTGGTCGAGGCCTATTTGACGGACAGGGCCGTCATCTACCCCGGTCACCAGGGAGTGTGGAACCGGCAAGAGATGTCGTGCGGTGTCCCACAGGGATCGGTCCTGGGGCCGCATCTGTGGGACATCGGATACGACTGGGTGCTGCGCGCCGACCTCCCTAGCGGCGTCAGCGTAGTATGCTACGCTGACGACACGTTGGTCCTGGCGCAGGGGAGGTCGCACCAGGCGGCGGCCGAATTAGCGGCACGCGGGGTTGCGACAATCGTCGAAAGGATCCGGCAATTGGGACTCGAGGTGGCCCTGCACAAGTCCGAGGTCATGTGTTTTCATGGTCCTCGGAACGCGCCACCGTTGGGGTCCCAAATAACGGTAGGAGGGGTTACTATCGGCGTCGAGTCGACGATGAAGTACCTGGGACTCGTCCTCGACAGCCGGTGGAACTTCGTGGAGCATTTCCGACGTTTGGCTCCCAAACTTGAGCGGGCGGGCGCTGCATTGAAGCGGCTCCTGCCCAATCTAGGGGCCAAACGCCTCCTGCCGGAGGCTCTACGCGGGGGTCGTGCGGTCCATGGCCCTATACGGGGCTCCTGTATGGGCGCGCTCTCTGGCGCTGCGGCCAGCCCGCCGGTTGAGCGCGGCCCAAAGGGTCATGGCCATCCGGATGGTCCGAGGATACCGCACGGTCTCCTGTGAGGCAGCGAGCCTCCTTGCCGGATTGCCGCCATGGGATCTGGAGGCAAAAGTCCTCGCGCACGTATGGGAGTGGCGCGAGGAGGCGAAACGCCGGGGCGTAAGTCCGCTGCCGCGAGAAATCGCGGCACAGCGGACGGAGCTCCGGCGGGATCTCATGGCGTCATGGAAAGTACGGTTGTCGCAACCCAGTGCTGGGCACGCCACGATTGCGGCGATAAGTCCCCTCTTTGAGGAGTGGCTGGAGAGGCGCCACGGCATCCTCACCTTCCGCCTGACGCAGGTCCTCACCGGACACGGCAGCTTCGGGAGGTTCTTGTGTCGGATAAGGCGGGAGGAAACGTCCGGGTGTCACCACTGTGTGGATCGCCCGGAGGACACGGTGGAGCATACGGTGGAGGTCTGCCCGGCTTGGGCAGAGCACCGCCGTGTCCTCTTGGAGGCGATCGGCGGCAGAGACCTCTCGCGTCCGGCCCTGGTTCAGGCCATGGTACGGAGCGAGAGGGCATGGGCAGCCGTCACCTCCTTCTGCGAAGCAGTAATGCTCGCGAAGGAGGAGGCGGGACGGTTGAGGGAAAGGCAAGTTTCGCGCCCTCTCGCCCCTAGCCGCCGCAGGAGACGCCCAGGGCGTCGGGAATCCCGGGCGGATTTCCGGCCACCGTAGGCGCGGGCTTGCGGACGGTGAGCAATGGGTAGCTCACCGTCCGGTAAGGACCAGGCCCGGGTCGACGGCGCGTTGTATTCCACGCGCGCCTCAAAGAGATGTCGTCAGCACATAGTAGGGGTCCACTAGGGCCGATGCCTGCCGGGGTCGCGGGAAGGTACTTATGGGTCACCGAGGCCCCCGCAACACAGGCAACAGGAAGGAATACGGGTGGGTTTTAGTCAGTAGGAGTCTGACACACCCTCCCGCTCCGCCCAGAGCGGGAGAAGTTATTTGATGATTTACCACCCAAAAAAAAAAAAACAAAGGCGTGTCAATAAATAAAATAACTTTAACAAAACGTACTTATTCCTTGTCATTAAAATTCACTTGATCGAAAATAACTCGGTCTTAGTTTATTGTTCCCATAATAGGTGTAGGTTATTACAGTTACCGGATGATTATGGATACAATGGAACGTCAAAATCAGGAAGTGCATTTATGAGAAAAGCGGAAGCAAATAAAATTTGTTTTTTCAGATATTTTAACCTGGGCTTTAATCGGAATAATATAACCATGATAAATTAGATATTTATTTTAAAATCTTAGTGTAAAAGCTGTAATCCTGGACATGTTCTCGAATTCGAAGGCAGGAACTGGTCATGTCCTTTGAAGAATGATTGTGATATTTTTTATTAAGTTTCAAAAATACGTATTTAAACAATGAAATATGTAATTGCTATTGTTTATGTATTTCAAAAATAATTTTCGTGGTGTGTTTTTTTTTCAAGATTACTTAAAGTCAAAGTCAAAGTCAAAGTCAAATTATTTATTTCAAATAGGCACATAAAAGGCACTTTTGAACGTCAAAATTATCGCGCCCGCGATATTGCACCAGTCTGCACGAGCCTTTAATCGGGACCCCATACGCATTTATTTAACTTAGAAAAGGGGGCTAAAAATTTAAGGAAGTCATCTGAAAAAAACAACAAATACTTAGGTCCTTATTAGGTATTATGACTAGCTGGTCCTTTATTTAAAAGCTTATTGGAAATAAAAAATAAATATTTTAATCCATACAGTGTACTAAAAAAAGAACTAGTCACAAATATTCAAACTCTGTTTGCGTTGACGACTTGGTTGTACACCAGTACGGGCGACACAATAGTGAAAATCGTGTACATTTTGTTATCAGGCGTAAGTTACCTATGCCATGTTTGAAACTGCGTGGTTTGCAAAAATACCAGTGTCCGCAATGCGTAGGATAGGGGAGATCGGATTTCTACAGGATAAGTTTTGAACGAGGATAACTATGTCAGCTTGTTAAAAATCCAAGCGTGTTTAAACTGCGTTTGATTTTCTTTTTTCGACCTGCTGGTGTTTACTAGCTTCAACATGACGTTGAATTTCACAATTTACACCAAGTACGTGTACAGTACCAGCTTTTTTTACTGTAATCTTTCAAAGTCATATTATTTATTTCAAATAGGCACGTATAAGGCGCTTTTGAACGTCAAAATTTACAAAAAAAAATAGAATTGATTCTAGTCGCACCTTCCAAAAGGTAGTTTCGTATAGAGAAGAATGGGCAAGAAACTGCACCGTTACTCTTTTAAAATGTTTTACAAAATTTTGTATAGGTACATTATATATAATAGGTATTATATATAATATATATAATAGGTATATGTGAAGACGATGCACCTAGAATAAAATTACTATACCAAAATAGGTAAAAAAATAATTAAAAACGAAGGAAAGACAGATAAATTAAGGTTTTTTTATTATGTGGAGCTGCCGACTATTTCTGGTGTCATATAATAAGCTTTGGACAAAATTAGGAACTGCTGGTGTCCCAGCCGATCTTGTGAATATCCTTGCTTACTGGTACAGTAAACAGCTTAATATAGTTAGGTGGGGAAATGTATACTCAGATGACTATTCTTTAGAGTGTGGGGTCAGGCAGGGCGGGTTGACATCGCCAAGGCTCTTTAATATATATGTTAACCATCTGATTGAGGAGCTAAGCAGCATGCATGTTGGATGCCATATTGATGACATATGTGTCAATAATCTGAGTTATGCAGATGATATGGTGCTGCTGAGCCCTTCAATTGGGGGTCTTAGACAGCTGTTAAAGGTGTGTGAGGTTTATGCTGTGGAGTATGGCCTGAGGTATAACGAAAGTAAAAGTGAGTTTATGTTTTTCAAGTGTAAAAATAAAAACCATATACCTATATTTATACCACCTATACTACTTAATGGTGTACCTCTAACTCGTGTTCCACAGTTTAAATATCTGGGACATATTGTCAATGAAAATTTGAGTGACGAATTAGACATTGAGAGGGAGCGCAGGGCATTGTCGGTTCGCGGTAACATGTTGGCACACAGGTTCGCTCGATGTACGGCTCCTATTAAAATAACAATGTTCAAGGCATTCTGCCAGACGTTTTACACGAGCGGCCTGTGGGCTAACTTTACTCAAAAAGCCTACAATGCCTTGCGCGTCCAGTATAACAATGTGTTTAGGGCACTGTTTCGGCTCCCTCGATATTGCAGTGCATCCGGCATGTTTACTGATGCCAGCGTAGATGACTTCTACGCAATTATGCGTAAGAAAGTAGCGTCGGTGGTGCGACGAGTACGGGGGAGCCCTAATAGCGTCCTGAAGATGATTGGCGAGAGAACCGATACTGTTCTGCTCAGTAGGTTCACTGCACTCCATGTGTTGCGAGACCAGTGAGCCTGCTGTTCAGAGTAGACGGTGACACTTTGTATTTTAATTACTAACATTAGTTTACTTTTAATACTAACAACCCTGTCGTGCTTATGGACTCTTTTGTCTGAAATAAATGATTTTTATTTTATTTATTTTATTTTATTTCTGTTTTGTACTCGTGATTATATGTAGATTTTTTTGTTTTATTTTTCGGATTGCTCGAGCTAATTATATCATTGTAAGCACGTGTTTCTGTGGCAAATAAGTCTATTTTTCTTCATTTTATAGCAACTAAACACCGAGTCACTTTGGGTCTCCGAGGCAACGGAGTAAGACCAAGTAAGTAGATAACGTATAGTTTTACTAAAAACTTTAACCAAAAACCAATCGGTGCAACACGGAACAGACCATAATTACTGGTACGGTGAGAAGAATGTGCCGAGAACTGGTAAGCACAGACCACTGTATTAATGAACGTCCGACACGCGATTAATGGCACATAGTATACTATATACAATACAATGCATGTGTATTCTATTGTATTGTATTTATATAGGTACGACAGGCTTCAATCATACTGTATTCAACTGTGTGCACCTATACAAGGTGTATTCGAATGCAAGACCTGTCGAAACAACCTAATATTACTCGTATAGTAGGTACCTAAAGTTCGTTTTATAATCCCAGTTAGAAATTTGACAGGTTCAAATGTCAAACTCCAAATTGAAAAACAAACAACAATGATTTGAAATGTCAAATTACTTACTATCTGGGATTAAAAAACGAACTTTACTTATCCAATACATTTACGTCTACGTAGGTAGTTTTTGTTATAAATTAAAAATGTTTATGTAACGAATATTTTTTTTAAGTTTTGGCAACTTGCTACTTAAATTAGGTAAGCTGCTTTTTGCGACGAGGCTCCAGATTAATTTTGCTAAGTGAGCTGTAATTTCAAGTTTTTAGAAGCTCGAAAGTCTGACAACCAGTCTTACTAAGGGGTATCGTGTTACCCAGTAACTGGGTTTTGGAGGTCAGATAGGCAGTCGCTCCATGTAAAATACTCGTATTCAGCTGTATCCGGTAAGACTGGAAGCCAACCCCAACATAGTTGGGAAAAGGCTAGGCAGATGATGATGAGCTGTAATTTCAATAAATATCTTTAAACTATGAAGAATTACACACTATAGGTAACTAGCTTTTGCCCGTGGCTTTGCCCACATCATAAAATATCCCTCAAGAACGCGCTACCGGGATAAAAAGTATTCTATGACCTAACTCAGATCATGGTCTACCTCTGTGAAACATTTCATCGAAATCCATTCAGTCGTTAGACGTGATAGGTAAGTAACAGACAGACAGAGTTACTTTTGCATTTATAATAATTAATAAGTAGGTATGGATAATTGTGTAATATGAGGTACCTACTCTGCCTAACTCTTCGGGGAAAACAAGCGTGATATTATGTTATGTATACAAACAAAATGTTTGAAATGAGTACTAAACTTGAATATGAATGAATTTCCTTCAATACCTCGTGTTTATTCTGATACTCTCCTTTATGTGAGTGGAAGCCAACTGGAAGCTTGGTCAGAAAAGGTTAAAAAACAGCTTCCGTAACGTTCTATTCTATTTTTTTTGAAGTGACCACCTCACTCTAGGATTTTTTAGGTAACGCGAGAGTGCTAGTCACACGTACATTCGAACCCGAAACAATTTGTAGGATGAAGCCGACACCGAATTTTTGGTCCTTTTAGAGATCGGTAGCGTAGCGCATTTAACATTAAGGGGACTACAGGACCTAAACGCAACTTTTATAAGTTTTATAATGACTTAAAATATATGATTCACTGCAGTAAACAAAATCAGAAAAATGGATATATGCTAGGGAGATATTGTGTTTTGAAAACATAATATAACTAATTTGATACGATAGAAGAAAAACATGAAGATACCTCTAAAAGTTTCTTTTAACGATTAAAAACCATACTAATATACATGAAATCATTCTGATTTTTTGTCAGATTATTCTGCAAGCAAAATATTAGCATAATAGTATTTTATTTTTTTTATTCAATCTATAGCTTTTTTGTAAATCGATAATTGCTTCATATTTTGCAATAAATTACCAGCGTTGTGTCATCGCGCTTCTCTTTCTTTTCTATGCAGTCCGACAGTGACTGCGCTTTAGGTGTTGTCGGCCTCTTAAATGAGTAGGATCTGCTTTGGGTTAATAAACATAACATAACTTCATACCTGTATTCTCCAAAGGGTTGGCCAGAGGTGTACCTATTACTATAGGTACACCCACATTTCGCCAGTTATGTTTAAGTCTGATGTAAAAGGGGGCAAGTCTATTGCCATCAACCGGGCATAAATCCAGACTCCGGACTGCTACTCAGAAATTCCAGGTGGAAAAACCCAGCATCACACGACCCGGGAATCGAACACATGGCAGGACCTCATGCTCAGCAGTAGCGCTTGTAATCATAAGACCAACGAGGCAATAAAAAAATATTCAAATTTTTTAATTTTATTACCACGTTTTTATTAGGGTTCCGTACCCAAAGGGTAAAACGGGACCCTATTCATCTGTCTGTCAGCCTGTCCGTCTGTCACCAGGCTGTATCTCATGAACCATGATAGTTAGACAGTTGAAACTTTCTCAGATGATGTATCTCTATTGCCGCTATAACAACAAATACTAAAAGAACGGAATAAAATAAATATTTAAGGAGGCTCCCATACAACAGACATGACGTTTTGCCATTTTTATAGATAACGTCCGACTCGCACTTGGACGGTTTTTTTACCACGTTTTTATGAAGTCACTTTCTTGTTTGTCTGTCTGCCTGTCTGTCGTTCTGGGTGGAATCTTGCAACTCAAATTCCGAGCACTTCCCGATTAGCTTTCCGGCTGAATCTTTCAGGATAGCTCACAATTCGACGACAATGCCTTCTAAATCAATTCATTAGCATGCAATGCAATTATCTAGTAAAGGAAGCGAGATAGTGCAAAAATAACACGATTTTAGGAGCATACTAAAGGGGTTTCACTTAATCGTGACGTAACAAATCTGAAAACATAACATATTTTTTTTTGCTTTTAACTTTAAATAATCAGCAGCAAAAACTGTTGTTTTGGATTACATTTTTTTATTATTATATCATATAATTAAATCATTGTTAATTAGACAACTATGTATATTAAATAGCATGGAGTACCCACCTAATCTTAAAAAAAAACATAAAATCTAAGGGATTTTACCTGGCGTGCATCTTTCTACTTAGATAATAAAACCTAAGCTTTCATGTTCATGCAAGAAGTTTCATGCTCCTTTAAATATAATGCTGTCTCCCTAAGTAGTAAAGATTCCTCGTGGAGGC
This sequence comes from Atethmia centrago, assembly GCA_905333075.3. Taxonomy (NCBI): domain Eukaryota; kingdom Metazoa; phylum Arthropoda; class Insecta; order Lepidoptera; family Noctuidae; genus Atethmia; species Atethmia centrago. Next base: position 18,844,150 of record HG995373.1, on the reverse strand, counting down.
GATCGGCGGCAGAGATCTCTCGCGTTCCTGGCCCTGGTTCAGGTTATACGGAGCGAGAGGGCATGGGCAGCCGACATCTCCTTCTGCGAAGCAGTAATGCTCGCGAAGGAGGAGGCGGGACGGTTGATGGAAAGGCAAATTTTGCGCCGTCTCGCCCCTAGCCGCCGCAGGAGACGCCCTGGGCGTCGGGAATCCCGGGCGGATCCCGGCGGACGGTGAGCAATGGGTAGCTCACCGTCAGGTAAGGACCAGATCTGGGTCGACGGCGCGTTGTATTCCAAGCGCGCCTCAAAGAGATGTCAGCACAAGTGTAGGGGTCCACTAGGGCCGATGCCTGCCGGGGTCGCTGGAAGGTACAAAAGGGTACCGAGGTCCCTGGAAACACAGGCACACAGGTGGGTTTTAGTCAGTAAGAGTCTGACACACCCTCCCGCTCCGCCCAGAGCGGGAGAAGTTATTTGATAATTTCACACGCAAAAAAAAAGGTAGTAAAGATGCGCCACACATTCTTCGAGTTCTGGGACTCTCTAAGTCCGTCAACGAAGATACAGGCCCGTCCAAAAGTAGTTGATCCGTCAAAACAAGTGACAAATTCAACTTTTCAAACAGGCACAAACACATTGCGAGTAGGGACAGCTGTCAAATCGTGCTGTCATTCATTCTCAGTTCGGGCTCCGAAGTAATCTTATATCCGTAGGTGATACGGAGTAGGGAACGTCCGTAACTTCGGCCGAAACTACGGATTTAGTGCTTTGGCCTACCAAAGCACTAAATCCGTAGTTTCGGGGTTTCGGGGTTTCGGGGCCTAGTTACTACCTATAGTAACTAGGCCCCCAGATTGGGGCGATATCGCAGGCGCGACAGGCATATTACTGTCTGTCGCGCTAGTCTGTATGAGCCTTCCACCTGTAAGCATGTATGTGGTGGTGGTTTTTTTGTGTCCTCTTGGGTTTGTGCATCAAGTTTATTCTTTTTAAGGCGCATAAAAACGTGTTTTTATTTTAAATCTACATTCAATATTTTGTTTTCGTTTTATGTTTGTCTGGATTTAGGCAACTTTTAATTTAGAGAAGTGTTTCTGTATAATGTATGTATTAACTGTCTGTACCCAAATACTGCAATCAGTAATTCGCTTAATAGCCGCATTGCATATAATTATCGTGTGGATAGTTGCGGTGGTCATACTCAGTGGGTTCGGCATAGGTTTACTGTATGACGATACGGTAGAACAGCAAATAGTAAATTATTGACGGACACCAACCTATATGGTCCTCAAATGATCTGACCACGATTAGATACCAGACCAGACCACGATAGTAGTCAGATAATTTGATTGACGTGTAAAAGTGTTTGTACAAACCTAATTACAGAAATAAAATCATTTATCACTGTGCTTACCTATTTGGCTCGTGCAGACTAGCGTGGTATCGCCGCAGTCTGCGGGAGGGTTTAGTCCCATTATTTATACTAATATTATAAAGAGGTAAAATTTGTTTGTAAGTTTGTATGTAGGGGTAATCTCTGGAACTACCTGCAGGATTTGAAAAAAAAATGCATTTGATAGCCCAATTCTGAAGGAAGGCTACTTAGCATCACGCTATGACCCTTAGGAGCCGAGCAAAAAGAAAAAAGTCAAAGAACGCTAAGCAAAAATGAAGTAATAGCGCGGGTAGACGATGCGATGCGACGGGGTGGGTTGGGGGAAGAAGAAAGTTCACGAGAACGTCGCGGGCAGAAGCTAGAAATCAAGAACTAGAAGTAGCCTTATAAAACTGTGCTGCTTCTTTTATATTCCAAGAAAAACAAAAAATATTTTTCAGAACTTTAAAAGACTTCGCGCTTTTTATCGAGTGTGCAACCTCTATGCCAAAATACATTTATGAATAATGCATCTAATATAGTTCGCAACAAAGTTGGAAGCCAGCCTCATACGCCAACTTTTTACTAACGAAATACAAGTTTAAGCCTGTGTGCCTAAACTGACGGAAATTCCTCCTTCGGTAACGTCATAAACAAACAAAAAACTTCGGTCCTAAAAACAACATGAAATTTTGCGCTTCCTTATAAAACTTTAGCAAGATTTTATTTGTGTTGCCAAGTGACATTACAAGATATATTTGTTATTGCATGATATTTTGTATTTTTTTTATTAGGTACAGTTTCTCCAAGTATCTTTGTTTTCTACTCAAATGTCAAGTCTCGTTGTCCAAATAAGTTTTCGGTAAAGCAATTCATGTTTTTCTTATTTTCTTTGTTATACCTACCTACAGTGGGGAATAATGGAACCTTTTTAGGGTTCCGGAGGCAACCCTTATAGTTGCGCCATGTCCGTCTGTCGGTCCCTGACTTAGCTCAGAGACTCTTAGTACTAGAAAGCTGTAAGTTGGTATGGGTATACATATTAATCACGCCGACAAAGCGGTTAAATAAAATCTTGAAAAAAAATATTGTAAGGTAGGTACCATGCACAGTGGGATGATATTTTTTTGTCTGCTATCCAATGATGTGGTATCGTTGGATAGGTCATTTAAAAATATTGCAGGTCTATGAAAACCATATTTCGATTCAGGAATCCGTTTGCGTAATATTAAGATTTAACGTGCTAGTTTTGTTAAAGTCAAGCGTATGGATATGTGGAATAATTCATGAATGTTTCCACATATCCTATTGGGTTTATATAACGAAGTTAAAAGAAAAACAATCACAGCTAAGTAGGCTTTACAAATTAACGAGTAATAATAGTCGACGATCTCTATAACCCATAAGAATATCGGTATAAAAAATATTCTATGTCCTAACCCAAGTCATGGTCTACTCATGTGCCAAGTTTCATCCAAATCTGTATAGCCGTTTTAGCGTGAAAGCGTAACAAACAAACTCACTTTCGCATTTGTAATATTAGTTAGGATTTATTAAAGTTTCAGATTTTCTACTAGCGCCAAGGTGCGGTCCAGTCACGCGTGTTAGACCCTTAGTCACTATGCTCCTGCTACCCATTGACCTGACATAATCACTTAGCACTAACAGCCATTTACGGTACCCGTGGGACAGCGGTAAAGAGCGGTCCTATGTAGATAAGGAACTCTCTAAGAATAGGTATAAAATAGGTGTTGTATTTTCCGATGCCTACTTACTTCTGTAAATAAGTTCTTCTTCATACTAGCGCAGAGTCAAAGAGTAAAATATAACAAAGCAAATTCACCTTTATCTCAACAAAGTAACGCGCGCTCACCAATCAGCGCTGGTCGCTTGCAGATGCGCGAATTCCGTAGAATGCGCGCGAATTCGCTCGATAGAAATACATAATTGTGTCGTTGTAAATAAAATCAAATCAAATCAAGTCAAATCATTTATTTGCATAGAATGTAGGTTTTGTACAATAAAGTTGTTATAAAAGAATGTAGTGAACCAGGGTACATTCAGTCTGGGTTTTGGCATGCAAAATTTTACAATTAATGTCATTCAATGTCAAGCTTATGAAAAATGATTAGCATTATCAATAAATTATTTTAACAAGTCCAGATTATGCACAAAAGTATCAAATAATGTTAATAATATTAAACTTTTAGATGTCACACAATAAATCACTTATCGAGTAATAACATTTTGGTATCAATAAAGCCTTGAGTTTATTTTTAAATTGTTGAAGGGTATCATTTTTTATACTGTCCGATAGTTTATTAAATATTATATTATTGGTCCCATGCAGAAAACACTTTTTCTAAGTAGTACTGTTTTATAGCCACCGATAATTAAGAGGTTTTTGTATTGACTTCTCACGGGACCTATCTTGGTATCCGAGACCTTAGTAAACAATATTGTATTTCTTTTTTACAAAAATTGCCACTTCCAAAATACATAACGACGGAAAAGTAAGAATTTTCATAGACTTGAACAGAGATTCACTACTATCCCTGGGACACAACGTTTGTGGGCTTTAAATATGTTATCTCTTAGGCTGCAGTTACCCCAAAAAATAATTCCAAACCTCAATACCGATGCGACCAAACCATGGTATGCTCGCAAATCAGTCTTTATGTCAACTTTTTTTGCCAGGTTAAAAAGAACATAGGCTGCAGTGCTTAAATTTTTGCACACCCCTTCTGCTTGCGGTAAATTCCTAAAAATTTCGCGACCTTTGTTTGATTGATCACTTGTCCATTGTAATTAACTTTATGTGGAATTGTACGTTGGTGTAAATGCATCACATGTGTCTTTGGTAAGTTTATTACCAGGTTGTTTTTATCAAGCCAATCAATAATATTTGTAAGGTTAATGTTGATATACTGTTCGTAATTATTAATATTTGTACATTTTATCAGTGATGTGCTGTCATCGGTAGATAGGACCACTGGATTTGGTATCTGACAGGGCAGATAATTTATATACAGCAAAAACAGCGGAGGACCCAATAAACTGCTTCGGTACACCGAATTTAACAATTTTACCATTAGATTGATATTTTTGTTCACATTTTGATTTAAGACAAATCCTGGATATCTCCGTATATTGTGTGCGGTTATTGAGGTAGGATTTTAAGAGATTCAGCACGTTTCCCCTTAGACCTTGTTATTAAGCTTGTTCGGTAAAACATCATGATTGACACAGTCAAAAGCTTTAGTCATGTCTTAATAACTGCTCAATATGTTTTTCAACTGATCATATATATAAATAACAGCTCAAAAAATTAGTTCTCTTTTAATATCTACATGTATCATTATTTCGTGTAAAAAATATAGGGAACTAATTTTTTGAGCTGTTATTTAAATATTCGAGATGTTATTATGATCAGTTGAAAAACATATTGAGCAGTTATTTAATTTAATGGAGGTTGATTAATTATTGCGACAGTAAAACATGGACAGTAATAAAAAATCAATTAGTCGGTTATTTTATCATACAATGACAATTCTAAAAATAATTGAGCAGTCCAATAACTGAATGAGCGGTTCGATAAATAGTTCGGCAGATCATAGCGAGCGGTGATACCCGAACTCAAATTAGCACAGGTGGTGGAAGGTTAGGTTAGGTTAGAACAGTGACTATTAACGCCAGAGGCCAGATCCCCTCTATTCCTCTAATTCAGGGTAATTTCGAACTGGAGTTTACCACCTCATTGTTTATAGAATTGCTTAGAATAAGATTTCTTACTGACAAATTCCGATTTATTACTGCCCACACGTAACCGCTCGTTCAATCATTTTTACCGCCCATTTAATTATTTTCCTGCTCAATTATATATTCACTGATCCATTTCATATTTTTTTATTACTCATTTTTGTTTACTTTACTGCTTAGTGTTAACTGCTGAACTAGTTATTAAACGTGCCATTCATAAATTTTAACTTACCAAAACCGCTATTTACAACTGCCTCTTTAAATCAGTGCCAATAATATACATATATTGCTGTATTAATGTTTTTATTTTTCCTAAAGCCTGCTTGTTAATCATCATCATCATCATTTGCCTAGCCTTTTCCCAACTATGTTGGGGTCGACTTCCAGTCTTGCCGGATACAGCTGAATACCAGTATTTTACATGGAGCGACTGCCTATCTGACCTCCACAACCCAGTTACTGGGTAACACGATACCCCTTGGTAAGACTGGTTGTCAGACTTTCGAGCTTCTGACGACCCGTAACGACTGTAGTTTATTACAATCTACATAGCCTAATAGACTTATAAGCAATTGAATTATTACTTATTATTTTACGAGATAGATTACGTTATAACTAAGAATAGTGTCAATTTGCACTTTTACACAATTCCGTAGCACTTTCTTAGAGTCTGATCATTCATGCCGATTCCTGGCCACCGTAGGCGCGGGCTTGCGGACGGTGAGCAATGGGTAGCTCGCCATCCGATAAGGACCAGGCCCGGGTCGACGGCACGTTGTGGTCCACGCGCGCCTCGAAGAAATGTTAGCACAAGTGTAGGGGTCCGCTAGGGCCGATGCCGGGGTCGCGGGAAAGTCTGAAAGATATACCGTGGTCTTTAGCAACATACAGGCAACGGAAGGAACACGGGCGGATAATTTTTCACCCAAAAATACCTAAATTGCTATAGGTGTTTCTTTAAAATTTAAGGAATTCCCTTGATTTCCATGGGATCCCCTCATCAGATTGTGACTTGGTGACAATGGGACCACCTCGGGAGCATACCCTTTCAAACAAAAAAATACGGCATTAAGTCCGCCTCTGTACATTTGTGTGCTTAAAGTATTAAATAAATAAAATAATTTTTAATATCGGTCCGCAATTGACGGAGAAATCGGCGAATATAAATAAAAAAAAATAAAAAACAAATAAACATGTCCAATTGATAACCTCCTCCTTTTGGAAGTCGGTTAAAAATAAAAAAGGGTCTGATCATCAATAAAAACACTCTGTTCATGTGTTATCTACATGTGTAGCACAGCATTGTTACTATTATTTATTTAATATTTATACTTGTCTGTAATAGTCTGTAGATCTATCATCGAAACCATTGCGCCCTATTTAGCTTTCATATTTAACACCAGTGTTGACCAAGGAGTCTTTCCAGATCTCATGAAACACAGTAAAGTAGTTCCTTTGTTCAAATCCGGTGATAGTAAAGAACCCAACAATTATAGGCCTGTATCAGTTCTGCCAGTTCTCAGTAAGGTGTTTGAAAAGTTGATGCTCAATCAAATGTTACGCCACTATAATAAAAATTCCAACAACAGTACGGTTTCACCAAAGGGCGTTGTACGACTGACGCCGGTGTCACCCTAATAAAGAACATTTTTAACGCCTGGGAAGAAGCACAGGATGCCATTGGTATCTTTTGCGACCTCTCTAAGGCGTTTGATTGCGTAAACCTTGAGACACTTCTGCTGAAACTAGAGGAGCACTATGGACTTAGAAATACAGCTCTTGATTTACTTAGATCATACCTAAAAGATGGAAATGTTAAAGTTCAAGTAAACGGCGTAAACTCATTGGGGTCTGAAATGGCAATGGGCGTTCCTCAAGGTTCGATATTGGGTCTATTCCTCTTTTTAGTTTACATTAATGATTTACCCCAATTACTTCAAAATCAACCGAAGATGGTGTTATTTGCAGATGACACATCATTGATCTTTAAAATAGACCGACGATCACAAAGTCATGACGACGTGAATAACTCTATTCTTCAGGTCCATGATTGGTTTACGGTAAATAATTTGGTATTAAATGAAAAAAAAACCAAATGGTAATGGGCGTTCCTCAAGGTTCGATATTGGGTCTATTCCTCTTTTTAGTTTACATTAATAATTTACCCCAATTACTTCAAAATCAACCGAAGATGGTGTTATTTGCAGATGACACATCATTGATCTTTAAAATAGACCGACGATCACAAAATCATGACAACGTGAATAACTCTATTCTTCAGGTCCATGATTGGTTTACGGTAAATAATTTGGTACTAAATGAAAAAAAAACCAAATGCATTAGATTTAAATTACCAAATGTTAGAAGTAGCGAATGTGATCTCATATTGAATGGAGAAAAACTGGAATTTATTAATCAAACGGTTTTCCTAGGAATCACTCTAGACGAGAAACTACAATGGGGACCACAAATCTCTTGCGGGGCGGCTAAGCTCGGCCGCTTATGCTGTTAGAAAGATAAGACAGTTGACAGAAGTAGAAACCGCGCGTTTGGTCTATTTTAGCTACTTCCACAGCATTATGTCGTACGGCATTTTATTGTGGGGTCGGGCTGCTGACATTGATTCCATCTTTATTTTGCAAAAGCGAGCTGTCAGAGCCATTTATAATCTACGTCGCCGTGAATCTCTTAGGGAACAATTTAAAAATTACTTATTGTCTCGTATTGGACATAAATGAAACCCCCGGATATTTTTATACTTGTATTTCGACACAGAATAGTTTTTAACAATAATTTCGGTGGAGCGATCAACGTTGTGCAAAAATGAATATAATAAAAAAGGTAGTGTGGGGTACCTTATAAAAACTAAGAAAAAAAATAAACTCCTAACTATTTACAGCATCTCATATGAACTATAGATTGTTGCTATGAATGTAGCACTAGGCGCCAACACTTATATATTATGACAGTACCTTGCCAATTCATTTATACAAATATTATATATGTAAGAAAAAATCGACATCTTTTTAATAAAATAAGTGATAGACATAATTTTAATACTAGAAATAAAGATAAAATAGATTAACCATTTTTCAGATTATCTAAAGTACTATCGGCCAATCTTCCGCATGCTCACCTCTAAGGCGATAATCGTATAGCACGGCTCACGACTCGATGGCCCGATGCAAGCGTTTTGGCCAATGGGATGCATGAAGCGTATTTTAGCCGTGTTTGTATTAATGTAATTATGTATAGTGTGTGTGACAGTCACACTAGGCGCGTGCTATGCTCACTTGTTTGTAAGACATTTTTTTAATGGGCACGGCCAGCGAGAGCGCTTTATGAATTGTTATTGTTGACAAGAAGTAATTTCGTACTAATATCTTCCGTTTGGTTTAGAAAATGTATTATTGGTATTGCTATACGCGTACCCTAAAAAAACTTTATTTAGCATTTTTGTTTACCACTTTGCCAAATTACAGCTTTCTAGTAAGAGTCTGTGAGCTAAGCCGGGGACAGACAGACAGACAGACGGTCATGGCGAATCTATAAGAGTTCCTTGTTGACTACGGAACCCTAAAACGAAGCAAGTTACGTAGTTTTGTTAGAAATTGTCATTTGCTATCTCTTTCTTTTATTGCTGTTTTGATTAAAATAGCAAAATTACTTACAGTAGTATTTGAACCATTACTTGGCGCAGTTTATACAATGTTATCAGATTTTTTTATTATTGCTGTCGCAACTTTTGCAACTGCAATAAAAATAAGTTCATTATCTAAGCACCATTGTTATTCAGTGGGAACGTCAGAACATCTGGTTAAACAATAGATCGGCTTTATAGAACGGCCATAAAATACGGTCGCAAAAAATTACGAAATATTTCTTCAACACACTTGCTTGTAAAGTGACTCAGAAATTCAGCTTATTATATAGAAGTATTTTTACTTTACATTTCTTTTTTCAATATACGCAGTTTTTGTCCAAAAACAATGAATATTTTTGAGAAAAAAAAATTCGTTACATCAGATAAATCAATCATCAAAATTATCATCATTTCATAAAATTATATATTTTTCACTACATATTAACCTTAATTTGCTTATTCAAAACATTATTTTGTTTATTATATTTTTTATATAGGCTGTTTAGCGGTTTTTCCAGCGCCTTTATTTACACCTGCGGCGCGCGGGATAAACAAAACAAGCGCGGTATTTTCCAGAAATACTTGTTAACGTTTTCATTGTGTGGTTAATTATTATCAAAAATGTTGACTTCAATTAGGAAAGAAGAGCGAAGAGCAACGCGTAGATTTAACCCCCCGGAAATACTAATCTAGGCACGAAACGCTAGTGACAGCCTGTTGCCTGCAAAATCTAGAGAGAAATACCTAGCGGCGTACGAAACTAATAACAATACCAGTCTCTTTTTTTCCTCTCAAGTTGAAAACCGTCGTATGAAACGCGCACACACTCGACTCCCTTATCGCGCTCGCTCGCCCTCGGCTCGCGCGAATAATACCGGCTCGTGCAGTGAGTAACCAACATATCACACATATTTATATTTTTTGTTACACGCCCTATACTCACACAAATTCATATTGTCTCTAATTGGACGAAACCAGGAAGGGGTGTGGTTTGTCACTAGCTGCGCTTGCCGCAGAAATATTTTCTAAAGTGAGCATGCTTAAGTTTTGCCAATAGTACATACATCTTTTATGGGGTACTGTGTCAAATGTTACAACAAAATACCTTTTGATATATTGCAATTAAATGAAAGAAAATTTAAAACTCATGTTAAAAGTACACTTTGTAAACAAGCATATTACAAATTAGAGGATTATACCCAAGATAAGAATGCTTGGAAACATGCTGGTCCAGCTCCATAGGACAATCTAGAGTCTAGACAAAATCAAACTGGTTGCTATTTTAATTTTACAATTTATTATTTGATACAAATAATAAACCAACGTTGAATTTAAATTCTGTGATTACTTTAACTCACACACTGACCTACTACTTTATTTATTATTTTTAGGAAAGCGTATACTTTTACAATGTTTGTAAATATGTGAGCATCATGTACCTATCACATAATTCATTTATCTGTCATTGCTTTATTTTTCATTCTTTTTACCTATTTTGGTATAGTAATTTTATTCTAGGTGCATCGTCTTCACATATAATTTTAAAATGTACCTATACAAAATTTTATAAAACATTTAAAAAGAGTAACGATGGAGTTTCTTGCCCATTCTTCTCCATACGAAACTACCTTTTGGAAGGGGCAACTAGAATCAATTCTATTTTTTTTTTGTTAATTTTGACGTTCAAAAGTGCCTTTTATGTGCCTATCAGAAATAAATTATTTGACTTTGACTTCGACTTTAATTAAATGGTTTAATTCTCTTTAGCCAACGCACTATGTCCGTTTTGTCTTGCGGCTGAATTGCCTCGACATTCACATGGCAGTGAAGTCTGTGTTCGTGGGCTTCAGCAAATTTGTTGGTCGATGGTGGTGACGAGTTCCATTTTAAGGTCACGGTGGAGATCATCATTTCTAATGTACCATGGCGGATTTACTCGTACAGCATCCCTGACTACTTTATTTTGGAACTGTTGTTTTTTTTAGTTTTACAGTATTTACTTTAGCTTAGTATTTATATATAATATAAACTCACGCCTTCATCCCATGGCAGAAACTATAGAACGCCACCAGCTACGCTCCTTACATACTCCTTTTGCTTCGTTTACTTTCATACATCTGGTCATACACGCACGCCGGTTGTGAGTAGGTACTACGCACCTGAGCGCACCTTTAGCTTAGTACTTAAATCAAAGCATGTTTCAGCAATGAATATATGTATGTAAGTATGTTTCATATGAAAATCTTAAAAAATACTCATGATTTCCCAAGATTGAGTGACGGTTCTCCTCCGGGATTGAAAGCTTTTGTCAACCCCGTGTCCCAGTAGCTTATTTCCTGTTGTATGAAATTCACTTTCCATTCTTCACGAAATCACCCCAAAGTTGCGGAAAGTTTATAAGAGCATACTTTTAGCCGTTTTACAAAACACCTGACAATGGCTACAAATTCCCTTGCCCAAATGCCCTTAGAGACTTCAGACACCGAAATAAAATAAAATATAGCTCATTGACGGCTAGCAATTAACCATGAAATGGCATTAATTCAGTGAGGTATACGATTGGCTATTAAACTACTACACAGAATAAGGCCCCGAGATTGAAATTTCGGCACTAAGTACTTACTTAGTTGTCGAATTAATAGGTTAATAAAACCCAGTTTTGAATTAATATATAGGGAAAGTCCAGAATGTAATCAGTCATCTTTAGATTGCATCAACATTTTGTTAGGGTTTTGAAAGCAAACATGGCATTTGAAGGCATCTGCTATGAAGCTATTTACTCAAAATTATACCTCATTCGTAAGTTAATGGTGGAAGTTTCTCGCAATGCTATTATCGAGGGCTCAAGAACTTAGGCTGCTTAATAATGCCTTCGGGCCTCCTTAGAGATTATGACCGTTAGACGTCCACGGATGTACGTACAACCAACATTACAACAAAGGGTAATATTCTAAGGCACTACTTATTCGGATATAGCTGGCATAGACCATTAGGCGAGCTTACTTATAACACTACGACGAATAAAAGAAAGTGTGTCCCTAGGTAGATGTACGAATGTTTTCTTAACCTTCAGGAACTTTTGATTCAATTTTTATCCCACCTTTGAACATTACATTGGTAATTTAGACCTATTGTCAAGGTAAAACGTAGAACAAAAAATAAAAAAACGAGCGTGCCTTATAGTAGTCGCATATCGCACGCTTAATAGAATACTGACCTATTAGAGCTTGAGTCAAAGTAAGAATTTCTGCATTTGTTTTGCACAGATTTAATCAATGCTTTTGATTTTGAAAAGTAGGTATTATATTTAACCGTAAATTACATAATTATTTATTATATTGGCTAATAAGCCGACTAGACCCCAATTGCAAAACATTTAACTGCGATTTCCCAAAAATCAACTTTTTTGAGTTAAGCCAGTATTCTATTAAGCGTGCGATATGATGTGTAACATCTGACATCTCACCTTGGTATAGTACTTACTAATTCCATGAGTACCTACACTAATTCCATGCTCTTATACAGTACTTAATTATTCCATGCTAAAGCTGTCTGTGAAATCACTCAGCGAAACCGAAAGCGATAATAAATTTGTTACACATAAAAACAAATAGAATGTTTTTAGATTCACCTCTTATTTTTCTTTGCTTGCTGGCCAGGGGACAGGATTTATGAGGCCATAAGGGCCCGTAAACCAAGAAGGGTGTAATACTGAAACCATGTCTGTTTAAAGGAGACCCTGTAATAAATACATAGCTTAATCCCGATGGAAGTTAGAAGCCGCAAGGCAGCGCTAATTGGCTATATCAACATTCCCTATTCCTGTTACTTTAGAAGCTTCGCAAATAATCGTATTAGGGTTTTATAGCGCTCAAGCGGATTTTTTTATCAACTTATTGTACCTCGTTAAACACTGCAAACATCACGGTATTCAGCTACGTCAAAGAATTTTGTAAATAATCTTAGACAGGAGATCCTTTAAAACGCCTTAAAGCCTGTTTGTGTTTACCCTTTAAGAAATCTTGGTAGAGCTTTTGAGTACCATTTTAAATGTTATTCGTTATTCGGGAATTTTGTTACATTTCGTGCGAAAGTTTTTCTATATTGTTTTAATTAATCGGTAGGTTGATAGGTTGGTAAATTATATTTTTATTAACTGCTAATTTACCTCCTCATAATGCTTAAGTGCGCTAAATTTTAAAGTCTATGCATGCTTATGCTAAAAGCCACTCGGACGGCACCAACACGAAATATTTTACTACAATTTTCCAGAAAGTTACTCGAAATGCACGTCGTAAAATATGTCGATAATGTGAACTACTTTCTTTTTCAGCTAGGTAGATATTATTATAGGTAGATATTACTAAATTATAATGCAGCAACAATAATTTTTTTTAAACTTAGTAGCTACTCAGTTATTTTATCGACTAAGTACGGTAAAGCCAAAAGGAAAAGTAATGCATGTCACGATCATATAAGTAAGTAGGTATAGAAATAATATATAATTACCTATGTCTTTAAGTATGTCCTTATAATGAGGTGTCGGTCGTACTGTCGTTGGATTTGTTCCAGTTCCAGATAATGCCCTAACTTAGGTATAACGTCACCGCGGGAAAGTCTGAAAGGGATACCGTGGCCTCTGGCAACACACAGGCAACGGAAGGAACACGGGTGAGTTTTAGTCAGTAAGAGTCTGGCACGAAGAGCGGGAGAAGTGATTTAAAAACTCCCCAGCCAAAAAAAAAATAGGTATAACGTCATAGGAATATCAATTTGGAGGACAGTTTCATACTTTTTCAGTTGTCGGATTTTGCTCTTACCTACTCGTGCATGATACTTTATTGAGCTTAAAGCTCCTCAAAAAATCCTGCTTGCGAAAACTCTCTAAAGAAACAAGTACCCATTAAATTTAATGACGTCGTATACCGACCTATCTGCAATAACGTTAATCTATGCAGTCTTTACTTTGCTCTAACGTGATTAGATGCCTAATTTACAAGAGGTTAATTACAGAACGCCATGCTACCGGCTTTTAACGTCTTAGATTATTAAGCTTTGACTCTTTAATGAGCATATGTTATCGCTACACTACTGCGCTGTTAATTGAAGCGGATTTGGTTTATTTATGTAGGTACGTATATAATGTAGAACAACTACATATATAATACGTTGTTTCTGCTAAGTACCTAGAGCTGGTTTGATGGTGTTACTTGGGTAGAAGTTTGTGCAATAAGACTTTGAAGAATAGAGACACCTCACACTTACGCAAGATTCAAAAGCAATATACAGGGCGTCCCACGGATATGCCACATGGAGGGAAAGTACCTTGAATATTGTAGGTGGAACATTTTACTGAAAGGAGACATTATTTCAATTTAATAGGCAATTTAAACTGCATTCATAGATATTTAAATAGTTACATGGTTGAACCGGAAATCGAACCCGTTACACGAGAAAAAGAATCAACCTGTAGCTTTATCATACCGATTGAAAGGCTTCATCATAAGGATTATTTTTTGCTAAATAACATAGTGTCACAAATAAAAGGAATACCATGAATTTTAACATTTATAATACAAAATTAATCAATTTATCAAATGCTCAAAATGAGTCCCTTCCTGTTGAATACAAAGTCGCACTCATTTAATTATTTCGCTACCTGTCGATTTTTTGATCTTGTTGTGGTGGATGTTTAGAATAATACGTCTAAGTTCTGCTTGTAGCTTGTGGGCACTTTTATACTGGTTCTTGCAAACTAAATTTTTTACATAACTCCATAAAAAAAAATGTAACGGGGTTAGATCTGGGGATCTCGGCGGCCATCTTATTTGTCCATTTGTCTCAATCCAGGGATGAAAGTGTTCATTGAGATAGTCCCTTGTTCTGTGACTGTTATGAGCCGGATCCCCATCTTGCTGAAAAGTAAGGTTTTGTCGTTCTGCAACCGGAAGATTATTTATCTCATTTCTCAAAATCTCAAGTATTTCTAAATACCTTTCCGTATTCAAATGCCTTTCGTAAAAATGTACTAAGAGGACTCGGTTTTTTACAATCCCACACCTGATCACACACAGTTGAACGAAAAACGCACTTGATTATTAGTCTCGCGGCTATGTAAGGGATTCTCCCTGGACCAAATGCGATTATTGTGTCGGTTGTACATACCATTATTGCTGAAGTTTGTCTCGTCTGACCAGATAATATTATTTTGAAAATACTGATCCTCTAGGATGAGCCTCTCGATTTCATGGCAGAAAATAAGTCGTCTTTCAGCATCACCGGGCAGTATTTTTTGTACCAATCGCGATTCAATGTAACTTTTGAATTTGTATTTTTTAGTACACGGTGTATTTTGCTTTTAGAATTTCCGATTACTTCTTCACCTTCCCTCACTGAACTTTTAGGATTTGCCTCAAAGTATATAAAAATTTCGAGTTCATCGTCAGTGTTTATCATTTGGTGCCGCGGTTGTGGTAAGCGATGATCGAAACGTCCCAAATTTTGCAGATTATCCACCAACTGTTTCATAATCAATCGAGATGGTGTATTTCTATCAGGATATCTTTCGCGGTGCCATTGTAAGGCTAATGTGTAATCTAATGTTTTTGTGGTTCAAAAAGTATGCTTCCATTAAATCAAAATTATTTTGATACGCCACGGTTATGTAAAAAATTCACTATACAATGCAAAAATCCTACAATGAAAATCACATAAACAAAAGAATAAATGTTTGAAAATGGAACACACTTTTGAATTATTTCTTTATAATCAGCCAGCCGCATTGCGATGGACAAATTAATTTAATTTATATGTAAGAAACTATTCAAAATTATTTAAAAAAGTTTTGTTGTATGGCCAAGTCGCGTCATTTGAGTTCGAAGATTAAAAATAGTAGTAATGTAATCAAAACGACTTGGAATATTATTAATAGTGAAACGGGAAGGTCTAGTAACCGAAATACTGACTATAGCCTGTCAATTAATGACAAAATAATAAAATCAGACTCGCAAGTCGCCGCGGCCTTTGAAAATTTCTTTTCAGATATTCCCGTTTCAACTACTAAATCCCTAAACTCATCACCTTCTGTTGCTGAGTCTTTGCTCAAGGAAAATGTTAATGTTTGCGATTCGCAATTTCATTTTGAACATATTACCTGTAGAGACATAATTAAAACCATTCACACTTTAAATGTAAAAAATACTGCAGATCTGTGGGGTAATTCTATAGAAGTTGCTAAGTCAATTATTGACATTGTAGCTCCTACTTTATCTCTTATCTTTAATAATTGCATTGACTGTGGGGAGTTTCCTGACCTTATGAAAAATAGTAAAATAATACCTTTGTTTAAATCAGGTAGTACATCAGACCCCACCAATTATAGACCTATTTCAGTACTACCTACCTTTAGTAAAATTTTTGAAAAAATAATTTTAGTCCAATTACAAAGATTTTTTAATAAACATAAATTATTGCACAATAAACAGTTCGGTTTTACAAGGGGTCGTTCGACTACTGATGCCGGTGTGGAACTTTTAGGACATATTTATAATGCATGGGAAGATAAACGCGATGCATTGGGCATCTTTTGTGATTTGTCCAAGGCATTCGATTGCGTTCTTCACGAAACGTTAATCAGGAAACTCCGCCACTACGGGATCCGGAACACCGCTCTGGATCTTCTTACTTCATACTTGAGTAATAGAATTCAGAGCGTTGACGTTAATGGGAAAAGATCTCCCGGATCTATAGTAACAATGGGAGTCCCACAGGGCTCAATTCTTGGTCCTTTCTTGTTTCTTATTAACATTAATGATTTGCCATAGCTCATAAAGGATAATCATGATATAGTGTTGTTTGCGGATGACACTTCACTTTTGTTTAAACTTAAACGTCAGCAGCTGGTTACTGACGATGTTAATAGTGCGATCTCAAAAGTAGTTCACTGGTTCAATGTTAATAATTTACTTCTTAATGAAAAAAAAACCAAATGCATTAAGTTTACGCTACCTCACGTTAAACAGGTGAAAACTAACGTATTGATAAAGGGCGAAGAATTGAACCCTGAAGATAGCACAGTATTCTTGGGCTTAACTTTGGATGCTAAGCTTCAGTGGGGTCCACATATAGATAAATTGTCGAAAAAGCTAAGCTCCGCAGCATACGCTGTTAGAAAAATTCGTAATTTAACTGATATAGAGACAGCCCGTTTAGTGTACTTTAGCTATTTTCATAGTGTAATGTCGTACGGTATTCTGTTGTGGGGAAATGCCGCTGACATTCAGACTATCTTCGTTTTGCAGAAAAGAGCTGTTCGGTCAATTTATAGATTAAGTCCGAGACACTCTCTCAGAGAGAAATTTAAGGAGATTAATGTAATGACTGTGCCCTCCCAGTATATTTTTGAAAATCTTTTATATGCCCATAAAAATATAAAATTGTTTAAAAAATACAGTGATATCCATAATATAAATACTAGGAACAAACACAAATTTGTTGTACCTACAACAAGGCTCAAGAAAATAGGTGGCTCATTCAGATGTCAAAGTATACGTTTTTATAATAAACTTCCAAGCCACGTTCAAGATCTAAGCCTTAATAAATTCAAATCATTTATTAAAAGTAAGTTGTGCCAGAAAGCCTTTTATACTATTAAAGATTATATTGAGGACAAAAAGGCTTGGGATTAAGCTGCTCCAATTATTGCATACTGAAACTTTTATTTTATTTATATACCATTTTGACATATTTACTTTGTGGAGTTCAATATACTGTTTGGAACTTAATATTTACTTGTAAAGTATTATATTGTTTTCAATTATTGTGAATGTGAAGCCTATGTGGGTCATTATTGTTTTTTTTTTTTTTTTTCTCATTTAGTATTAATCATGGTCTGGCAGTTTGAGTAATTTATGCGGCCTACCCAAATGTTCTTTCTTTGGTATTGTTCGTCGAATCGTTGAGCTTCTTAAGTTCTGAGTTGAGCAGCACGATTACTGACAAATGCGTGCACTGACTGGACAGGTCCACTCAATCTGTGTGGTTCTTTCCTCAAAAGGACCATTTCAGACACCAATCTACATGGCCTTCACATGATCTGACCAAGATTATGTCTGGACTTTAAAAGAGACTGTGACCTCTGAGTTTGTTTCGGCCTTTCTTCTCAGAGTAGTCAGATAGGAAACGCCGACCTCATCTAGCTTTATTTAAAAAAATATGATTGACGTGTAAAAGTGTTTGTACAAACCTACTTACAGAAAATAAATCATTTATCATTTACGCGTCTTTCGTCTCGATTTGTTGCATACAACCAGGTTCCTACTAAATACGTATCTCTTTATCATTTTATCATGCACTTAAATTGTAATAGGAAAATGATGCGTACTTCTCAAGTGGGTACATTTATTAGTAATAGGTACTTATGATAATGTCAGTTGTATGTCTTGACAGCCTTTCATTTTTCTGAACAAAACACATCAAATGTTAAAATTCATGGTCTTCCTTTTATTTGTGACACGATGTTATTTAGCAAAAAATAATCCTTATGATGAAGCCTTTCGATTGCTATTATAAAGTTACAGGTGATTATTTTTTTCGTGTAACGGGTTCGATTTCATCGGTTCAACCATGTAATTATTTAAATATCTATGAATGCAGTTTAAATTGTTTTTTAAATTCAAATAATGTCGTCTTTCAGTAAAATGTTCCATCTACAATATTCAAGGTACTTTCCCTCCATGTTGCATTACCGTGGGACGCCCTGTATATTTTATGGTGTTATGAACGGGTGTGAAGTTTGAAATAATAACAAAAGTTCTAATGATCATATGACCTAATTTCATTTAATATACTGTTTTTAATATAACGATGTTATGAAATAATTAATTATTGATATAATTTCAGTATACCTAATTTTATAAGAATGATAATGAACATGGTAACATGGTATAGATAATGAACATTTCCTATAATGGACATTTGAATTAATATTCAATTAGTATAATATTCAGTTACTATAATATTAAAAATTTATAAGTAACGTTTAATATAATTTAGAAACGTCTACGTCCATCTACTGTTATTGAATCTTTTGGGTTAGGTTAGGTTAGGACAGTGACCATTAACGGCCAGATCCCCTCTATTGTTGGTGAATAATTTGGGTTAAATGAGGTTATAACAGTATGATGTTTCCTTATATTCAATACAGTATTTTGGCTGAAAATGAGTAAATATGAAAACTAGGTCAACTGAACGTTAAATAAAAAGAGCATTATACAAATTAAAAGCTCCATGAAATTAACGTTATACTAAGTGTTATTAGAGCAAAAGAAGATTATATGAAATATAGCATTAGATTACATGACATTAGTTTATTTGTTTTTAAAGCATATGAAAATTATATAATGTGAACGGTATTTCCAAGTGATATTATATTATCTGTTATTATGCCATTTAATACACACTGGATAGGAATATAGTGTTATCGAAACCATACCATTAAGAAATAGATCTTTTCCCAAAGTTGCAATTAATATTTCACGAGAAAACACTTGAATTTTGCGTAACTTTGGTCTTTATGTTCGTGACTGTAAAACCTATATTCACAGAAGTTGTCGCTACAAGCGAAACTAAGTGGACTATGAATGTCATTGGGCTTTTATTTTAAACAATTTAATGAACACTAAATACATTCCAACTTAATTACTTGTACCTAACTGAGTTGAGTTTATTTTGTTATTCATGAATAAAATAATATGTACATAAATAACAACTTATACCTAATTAATAAATAAATATAACAATATTATATCCCTAAAACTTCATAATCTGCCTTTTCCCAACTATGTTTGAGTCGGCTTCCAGCCTAACCGGATGCAACTGAATACCACCATTTTACATGGTGCGACTGCCTATCTGACCTCCACAACCTATTTACTGGGTAATACTGGTAACACGGGTAACCCCTTGGTAACACTAGTTGTCAGACTTTTGGGCTTCTGAAGACACGTAACAACAGTTGATACCTTCAGGCTCAAAGGGCGTATCCAACAAAACACGAGTTTTCAGTAGAGCATTAAAACGAAAAAAGTAAAGTTTTCTAAAACACATTTATGTACTTATAACTATAAAAAAAATAAAACAAAAGGTGTTAGTTACAATTTTGACATAAAGAACCTCGTAGAATAATATTTAAAGTAGATATATGTAATAAATAAAAAAGAGGGATCCCATACACCCTAAAAATAAACTAAACTTGTCGGTTACAGAATAAAATCTTCTGTACAAACAACTAAGGTTGTAATGGCAATTTATACTAAATCAACTAATAATTTGTGATGCAAGTCACAATCAACTTTGTATTATACGATCTAATAAACGATCTAAGAGAAACATTTATTGCCAATACGCTGTAAGTGACGGTTGTGGGTATTTCTTACCAATTATTTTTAATTATAAACTGAGGCTGGCTAGATAGTTTGAACTTTACCTGCTCAAAAAAAGTGCAGTGTAGTGCAGTGCAGAACATAGCATTCACAAAATGTCTTCAATCTTCTATATTAAGCTACTGTTGTAACTTAATAATTGTGTTCTTAAAATTAAAATAAAATAAATATTTTAACCAAAAATGTTTAATCGCAGCAATCGAACTCTGTCATCGTGAAAACAATAAAAAAATAAACTACGATGTTACACTGTGGTAACTATTAAATTGTTGTTTAAGTATTTTAAACTTACATGAACGTAAAATCTGTCGAATTAATGATATCATTCTACATATATAAAATAAAAACCAGACCAGTGGTAGCGGAACTCGCGTGGTGAGGGTTCCGTTATCTACCATGTTTTATATCCCCAAGATAATTATTTATCCGAAGAACAAACTTAATACATACTTCTCTCATTTTTAAAATAGATAGAAAAAATCCGGATGTCTTACACGTCAACGATAGTCTGGATATTCTTTCGAAATGGTTCGCAGCTAATAATCTCTTACTTAATGCGAACAAAACAAAATGTATTAAGTTCTCACTACCAAATGTACCCCAAGTGGCTCAAGTGGCTTAAATTTAAAACTTGATGGCAAGAGACTAGATGCTATTACGGAAACTATATTTCTAGGAATTACTCTAGATTCAAAATTGCAATGGGGAGCCCACATTAGAGCTCTTTCAGGTAGATTAAGTTCAGCTGCATATGCAGTAAGAAAAATTAGACAGTTGACTGATATAGCCATAGCTAGGTTAGTATACTTTGCTTATTTCCACAGTATTATGTCTTATGGCGTTCTGCTGTGGGGATCGGCAGCTGATGTAGATTCAATTTTTATCTTACAAAAAGGGCAATCCGCGCAGTCTATAGAATGGGTCCTCGTGAGTCCCTTAGAAACAAATTCAAAGAAATTAATGTACTAACTCTGCCTTCTCTTTATATCTTAGAAAGTATTTTGTATGTTCGCAAAAACTTATGTCTTTTCAAAACAAGAAGTGATTTCCATAATATAAATACACGTAGTAAACATGAAATTGTGATACCCAAATTTAGATTAACAAAAACAAGCAAATCATTTGTTATCAACAGTATCCGCTTTTATAACAAGTTGCCAAAGTCAGTTACAGAACTTAGCGATGGAAAGTTCAAAACCCACATCAAACGTGTCCTTATCAAAAACGCATATTACAAGATTAAAGACTACGTTGAAGACAGGGAAGTTTGGCAATAATTCCTTCTGCACATGTGGCTTCCCTGGTACATCAGAAACGGCATTAGTATGGAAATGTCTATTAACTGCTCCCAAATTACGATCTTTATTATTATTATTTTTAGACATACTTTTTTGACATTATATTTTCACTATTTGACCTACAATTTATATTTCAGACTTAATATTATTTTACATGGATTCTTGTGTACGTTGTGAATGTGAGAACGTTGTAGGCTTAATAGACTAGATCTTTGTAGACCGTTTTCTTTTCTCTTTTTTTTGTTAAGTACTTCTCGACAGGCCTACACTGTCCTCTCATAATTTGTGTAGTTGAAAAACTTGTTCTCCCATACATTCTAACTGCAAATGTAAGTTTGTACGCACAATATTGAGAGATTTACCATGTTATTGTAACACCATAGAGTTCTTATGGGTTTTTCTATAATCTATAAGTAAATAACTATTTTCTGTACTTTTTCTAAATTTTAGGCTCAGTAGTTTCGGAGATAAGGGAAATGGTCAATGTTCACCTCTTTTCTTAACTTTTCAGACACTGGTGCTACTTTCAGACTTCCTCTTATGTACTCATTTCTTATTCTATACATTCGTGTCACACCACACATCCCTCTTAGCATTCTCATCTCAGCTGCATGCAATTGCCTTTCATTCATCCCTTTTGTGGCCCAACATTCTGATCCATACAAGACAGCAGGTCTTCTAACCAATGTTTTATATAGCCCTAATATTTGGCATTAGTGGCGCAAGCCGTGGTATTGAACTAACAAATATTACTTTAAATGATGTTAAAACTGACACGATATTGCAAGCTATAAACTTGCCCAACACAATGGCTAACCAGGAAAGTACATTCATCGGCAAAGGCATCGTCAAAGGCAAGGCGTAAATATTGTTAAAAAATATCAAGCTTTACGTCCAGATAATTTATCAGTCATCAGATTTTTCCAAAATTATCAGAACGGTAAATGCACTCGGCAAGTAAAAGGGGGAAATAAATTCGCAGCCATGCCTAAAAAAATTGCAGTTTTTTCTCAAATTCAGAATACAGGCTATTGCTTTAGGCGAACTTCAGCCGCTCTCTTAGCCGACTCGGGGAAAACATCTCAACGATAAAGCGTCATGGTGGCTGGAAATCGTTCAGGTGGCTGAGGGCTATATAGAAGAATCTGTGGAGAACTCGAAGATATCAGACTGTATTATTCGGTAATACAGTCTGATATCTTCGATTTGTTCTAGCAATTAATTTATTTCCTAATGAGCAGCAGCTGCAGGTTTTGGTGTCATGATACGTTTCAGCCACAACCAACCAATGACAATCCCGTAACATCAGGAACGTCACAAATACTCGTAAATACTGTAAATATACCAGGGAAGACAAAACATTTTAATATTACGGATTGTACAAATTTCACTATAAATTTTAATTAAATAAGTACTGGTATATACTTTATGCCTGTTTAAATCTCTCGCAATCAAAGTAAAAAGCAGAGTGTATAAACCGTGGCATAAACGAGCCATTTTGTCTAAAAAATGTCTTCTTCTAAGGACTAGTTGTACAATCTACTATTTAGTGACAACCATTCCTCAGGAATAATCTGTAAGAATGTATCAGTCTGTGTATCAGCGTTGTGACATTAGGCGGTACATGCAGGAACACAAGCAATGGGCAATTGCTACTGAAGACTGCGGAGTCAATCTCAGGACTAACTGCTTCTCACACAGACGTCGCTTGCTTCCGCGTTACCAGTCCTGTATATTTTGACAGCTGAGACCAAAGCTACAAATGTACACTACGTTTGTTACACTACGTGTGTTTACAGGGAAGTTTTATAAAAATAAGATAACATGACGCCTGTATTCCCCGAAGGGGCAGGGGTGTACACCCACATATCGCCAGTTATGTTTAGGTCCTATGTCATAGGGGGCGAACCTAATGCCATTACATAATATGACTATAATGTTCCCACTGCTGGGGCACAGGCCTCCTCTCTATGAGAGGGAGTGGGCCGTAATCCACTACGTGGGCCCAGTGTGGGTCGGTAGATGTCACATGTCTTCGAATTTTTGGTTCTAGGACATGCCGGTTTCCTCACGATGATTTCCTTCACCGTTTTGAGAGCAGTGGTGATGAAATATTTTACACAAAGTAAAGCGCCTGTCTGGGTTCGAACTTACGACCTACAACTCGAAGTTGCGGCCATTAATCGAGCACAAATCGAGCACAGACTTCGGACTGTTACTGAGAAATTTCAGATGGAAAACCCAACAACACTTTGCCTGACCCGGGAATCGAACCCAGGAGTATATATAATATCATCAAGAGTAGCGCTTGCAACCACTAGACCAACGAGGCAGTTTTTTTATAAAAATGTAGCTGTTATTTTAGTATAATAGTATCGTGGTGTCTTACGACTACGACTTCGAAGCTAGTTCGATAATAAACACGAAAAAATATGTGAAACGGCGGGAAATCGAAACAAGTTTTTAACACAATAAACGCTTTCCATATTCAAAATAATTAAAGAGCTGAAAAAAAAGTTTTTATTTAACTGTATTTATGGCCAGACTAGTTAGTTACATTTATTTTGTGCCGGCGTAATATAACATAGTCGTAAAACATCCAGCTTTTATTTTTGTATTAAGAGTCCGTAATACCTCAAATTACTTAGTATGATCCTCCGTTATATCGAAAGCATTAATTTTGAAATAAATGAAACTTAAGTTGAGGATTAATGTTAAGTATTATGTTTAACGAAAACACGATTCCATTAAAAAAATCTCGCCAGAACAAAAAATTACAAAGTTACCTTCAAACCGAACAATAAACCACTAGTTTTAAAAAATACTTCAAATTAGATCATGAAACTTTGCATAATAACTGAATTAAATATAAAGCAGATACCATATTTTTTTTATTACCATTATTTTCACCGTAAAAAGAAATTACCAAACCTATCGGCGCCTTGGAGCCTTCTCCCTGCCGCCCTGTCTCACTTGCTCGCGTGACCGCGAGCAGAACTGTGCGCACGAGATAAAGAGAGAGGTACTCTTAATCTCAATGCTAGCATTACAATACTACACACTAACGTCATCAACCCAAGGTACATAAGAACGTAATGGAAAAGTGTTATAAAAGTTACAAACTTATATAACATTGTGGGTATTTGCATTGTAGCAGTATTATCAAAGCTATTCTAAACTGCTCATTTCAAATGTAGCGAAAACGACCTTTTCTCAGAATATTAAGGCTTATACAGAATTTTCATCTGGTTTTCTTTACAATTTATACAATGGAGGATTCATAAAGATAATGCGAACGCTACTGATCCTTTTTCTGTATGGTAATAAGGAGTGTACTTAATCTATACCTAGATCACCTAGGTATAGATTAAGTACATTGATATTTTTGGAATTTGGTTGGTAACAACGCTTTAAACTTAGGTATTTCAGACCATTCTTCTTTTTAAAGTTAGGTTTCCAGTTGCTACCTACCCTAAGTATCCTATGGTCCAAAAAGTTTATGCTTTATATCAGCTTAATAAAACTTTTAGGGATTCTAATAACCCACTTTTAATATCTAAAAATCAAATGATGGTATAGAAATTATATACGTAGTATGGAAGTAGAGAAAAAATAACGGATTCTACTTCAAGTTAAAGACAGTTCAACAACCCTCTTGTTTCCCCCAAACTGCAGCATAAACAACTTCCAAGAAAATTGCTGGAACAAGTGGAACAACACATAATCGCCAGGATTCGAGGACTCGGAACAATACTTGGAGTATCGCAAGCTTGCCTTACATCAATTAAATGGATCATCCGAGCGAGCCGGAAACAATTTCGCGGATATGCCCACTATTATAGTTGTAATCCGATTAGTGGAATTAGTTCGTGCGGCTTACGAGCTGACCCTAACAACTTAATATCGATGTGCAAGTTTATATTGGCATAAGGATCCCGAAATCGATTGTGTCTTGGTGACGAAAATAGATCACTACCACGGCCAACCGTGGTAGTGATCTATTTTCGGACTAATGCAAAATTTGCAGAATTTTGATAGCCAAAATTTGGCCTGATGACTTGCTAGAAAAATTGTGGTCTGTCGGTATCGGAAGCAGGGTCCAAGCTACCAGTGGTTAGAGCTTCAGAGACAGGAACCTCACGATGCGAGCCGTAATGAGGAGTACTGCCTTCTGAATCAGGGCCCTTTTTTTTGGATGTGAAATATTATCAAATAACTGATCCAACCACCTAACGAGCCTCGAGAGATGTTGATAGAGGCTGAAAGCCTCTATCGACATCTCCGATACGACAATCGGCATAATGACAGCTGAGCTCACATTCCACATGTCAACAAACTCGTGTGCTAAGTCGAGATATTTAATTTGTTTCTCTTTCTCAGCTTTCACATCATGTGGAATAGTTATTGTTATAGTTAAATGTATGTGTATTACAAGTTTATATCCTATTTATGTACTTGTGTACCTTTTTTATTTATAATTCATTATGATATCATTTTAATAAATAATTCTCATTGTTCCTCTCAAACAGAGCACCTGCCATCAAATCTTTTCACCACCCTTGGTTGACTGGTAGAGAATGCCTAAGGCATTAAGTCCGCCTTTGTACCTTTTATGTGTAACTTTTTTGTGTGTGTAAAAAGTTTAAATAAAATGGTAACATAGCCATCATCACTGGCAGCCTTGTTCCACCTACTGCTGGTATGTGCCTCCTCCCTTGTGTCATGCTTCCCTGGTCTGTGCGAGTCTCATCCAGGTCTTCCTCGCGATCTTCTGTAGATCGTCCACCTGACTATTGATTTAACCAAGGCCAGGCCTCCTCCCTCTGTGCCATGCTTCCCTGGTCTGTGCGAGTCTCATCCAGGTCTTCCTCGCGATCTTCTGTAGATCGTCCACCTGGCTATTGATTCAATTAAGCCCAGGCCTCCTACCTCTGTGCCATGCTTCCCTGGTCTGTGCGAGTCTCATCCAGGTCTTCCTCGCGATCTTCTGTAGATCGTCCACCTGACTATTGATCCAACCAAGGCCAGGCCTCCTTCCTCTGTGCCATGCTTCCCTGGTCTGTGCAAGTCTCATCCAGGTCTTCCTCGCGATCTTATGTAGATTATCCACCTGACTATTGATCCTACCAAGGCCAGGCCTCCTCCCTCTGTGCCATGCTTCCCTGGTCTGTGCGAGTCTCATCCAGTTCTTCCTCACGATCTTCTGTTGATCGACCACCTGGCTATTGATTCAATTAAGCCCAGGTCTCCTCCCTCTGTGCCATGCTTCCCTGGTCTGTGCGAAGTCTCATCCAGGTCTTCCTCGCGATCTTCTGTAGATAGTCCACCTGGCTATTGATCCAACCAAGGCCAGGCCTCCTCCCTCTGTGCCATGCTTCCCTGGTCTATGCGAAGTCTTATCCAGGTCTTCCTCGCGATCTTCTGTAGATCGTCCACCTGGCTATTGATCCAACCAAGGCCAGGCCTCCTCCCTCTGTGCCATGCTTTCCTGGTCTATGCGAGTCTCATCCAGGTCTTCCTGGCGATCTTCTGTAGATCGTCCACCTGGCTATTGATCCAACCAAGGCCAGGCCTCCTCCCTCTGTGCCATGCTTTCCTGGTCTATGCGAGTTTCATCCAGGTCTTCCTCGCGATCTTCTGTAGGTCGTCCACCTGGCTATTGATCCAACCAAGGCCAGGCCTCCTCCCTCTGTGCCATGCTTTCTTGGTCTATGCGAGTCTCATCCAGGTCTTCCTCGCGATCTTCTGTAGATCGTCCACCTGGCTATTGATCCAACCAAGGCCAGGCCTCCTCCCTCTGTGCCATGCTTTCCTGGTCTATGCGAGTCTCATCCAGGTCTTCCTCGCGATCTTCTGTAGATCGTCCACCTGGCTATTGATCCAACCAAGGCCAGGCCTCCTCCCTCTGTGCCATGCTTCCCTGGTCTATGCGAGTCTCATCCAGGTCTTCCTCGCAATCTTCTGTAGGTCGTCCACCTAGCTATTGATCTGCCAACACCATGCTGCCTTCTACCTACAAGTGTAGTTAGATTATGTAGGTGTTATTATCAACAGACATGATGAGTTAAAAAAAAATCTGACCGATGCTTTAACAATTTAATAATGCTATGACTATGTAAACTCTAAACTCTTTTAATACAGATGGCTACTACTTACATCCACAGGGGAATCCTAACAACGCCCATGGGGCTGTAGAAATATGAAATCACTAGCTACCCGCGGTTTCACCCGCATAAGTCTGGATACCGTGGGAATATTGGGTCAAAAAGTATCCGATGTTCTAACCTTAGGTCATGGTCTACCCATTTGCCAAATTTCATTGAAATCCGTTTAGCCGTTTTAGCGTGAAAGCGTAAAAAACAATCATACAAAAAATCTAACCTTTACTCTTTATAATAATGATTTAAATGTGTTCAAAAGTTTCTAGACAAAAAATCAAGGCTATATGAACTTTCACATTTGTAGAACTTGATTCAATTTAGATTTAAAAGACGATAGAGACATTGTAAATGCCGTCGCCATAAGATATTAAATTACCTACTTTTCCTATTCCTACAAAATGTTAGCAATACATTTATATAAGTTATTACTTTAATAAAGCAAGATATTGTTCAAAATTGCTGTCATTTTACTGTTTATCGCATACATGGCGACTTTAGTGAGTCAGTGGGTAGTTTAAAGTGAATAATAGTGTAGGATATCAAAGAATATAATGTGTATAGCTATCTAAATAGTTTCAGAGCTATGTACGAGTATTGCATTGTGATAAAATCAATAATGAAAAGTCATTTATTCAAACTAGGCTTACAATCAGCACGTTTCGAACGTCAAAATTACTTAAAACAGCCCCCAAAACGCCCGCCCTTCACTACTTCCTAGTGCTTTTGTTGGGAAGAAGTGGCACAACAAACCCCCCAGCAGGTATAATTATGATGATCCACCATCGTTTGTGGAACCACGCACGAAAAAACATAGTCTTGAATGTAATGAACAAAAAGTCATGTAAGTATACATGACTAATTGTTCATTACATTCAAGACTATGTTTTTTACACGAAACTAAACCCCTTATTACACACTACACGATATTTAGGTGATGTGTTTTGTTAATAGGGACCCACCCTTCCGCCCTATCTATTATTACACCATCCCGATTTTGGGAAAGCGTCCCTGAATATCGTGTAGCGTAATATGGGCATGGTCCCAATTAAAATATCAATTGCTGCTATTCAAAAAGCTTTGGTAGGTATCATCTACAGAGATAGATTCTGAAAGTCTCTTTTTTTATGGGAAATAATCAAATAACTTCTCCCGCTATGGGCGAAGCGGGAGGGTGTGTCAGACTCTTACTGACTAAAACCCACCCGTATTCCTTCCGTTGTCTGTGTTGCAAAGGGCCTCGGTATCCCTTTTGGACTTTCCCGCAACCCCGGCAGGCATCGGCTCTAGTGGACCCCACACTTGTGCTGACGACATCTCTTTATGGCGCGCGTGGAACACAACGTGCCGTCGACCCGGGCCTGGTCCTTACCGGACGGCGAGCTACCCATTGCTCACCGTCCGCAAGTCCCTTACATTATTAAATTAAGACCTATATATACTATGCTAGAACGTTTAGATAAAGTACGATGTTGTAAAAGAGAACTTACGAGTCGCATTGGGTACATAAAAATCCGATCAAGCGCGAGCCGTTTGATAAGTGTTTCGCTCTAGCGGGAATTCTTCCGCTGTGAACAATTTTTTTATGGACCTGGGAAAATAATAAAAAAATGTGCTCACACTTTTCCTTCAGCTAGCTTGAACTGATCAACTTGCCAGAGAAATAATAATTAATAACAGCGGGATCCTGCCGTTTTGCCGAAAAGATTTTGCCAAAATTTCACTACCCAAACAAATTTAAGCAACCTTTTTTTATACCAATGCAATGTTTGGAATGATTTTAGTACGCACATTTTCATTTGGTCAATGTTTTACTTGGCAGAATATTATCAAGGATAATGTCATTTAGGCATTTGGTCTTTAATCAAATGATTTATTACAGAAAACAATCTTTAGACAATAAACTTAAGAGAATGTGATGTGTGAATGAGATGTGCTTGAATTTGTCTGAAACAATTCAAATTTATGGTTACTTATGGAACTAGTTAAAGTAGGTTAATTATTTTAAATAATGCTTAGGTTAGGTTAGGTTAAAACTGTGACCTGCTACGCCAGAAACGAATAGGTTATATATAGAAAAAAGAACCGAACTAGTTAGACGAGGTAGAAATTTTATTTTGCGAAAAATTAATAAATGTATACAGCAACTGAAATATTTGACTACATAAAAATTGGTAAAAGTACTAGTTGGTAAACAAGTTATTGTTTCACCGTTCACTTGCCAAACATTAGGTTTGCGTTACAATTATTTGTGAATAGATTATTTGCTAAGTAATAATTTGGCAAATGAAATTATGCGGAAAATTGTTTGGGAAGTGATAATTTGGCAATTTCTTTTCGATGAAACAAGGGAGACCCAATAGCAGCATAGCATCAGCCTACAAGGTTGCCACTGCTGGGCCTATAAAGGGAGTGGGCCATAACCATAATCCACCACGCGGAAAAGTCTTCGAATTTTTGTTACTAGGGCATGCCGGTTTACTCACCATGTTTTCCTTCAACGTTATAAGAGCAGTGGTACCTATAAATAAATTACACAAAGAAAAGGTGCCTGCCTTTTTTTTTGGGTGGGAAATTATCAAATAACTTCTCCCGCTCTGGGCGGAGCGAAGCTGCTGAACCACTAATACCATGATCACTTCTGGTAAAGGCTATCCTGCACCGTTAAATATAATAGAGCTGAAGATTTTTACTTGAACGCGCTAATCTCTTTTTTTATATTATTGTTATTAATAAGCGGGAGGGTGTGTCAGGCTCTTACTGACTAAAACCCTCCCGTGTTCCTTCCGTTGCCTGTGTTGCCAGGGGCCTCGGTAACCAAACGTGTCTGCCTGGGTTCAAACCCACAACCTAAGACACGTACCTACGTAAGTCGGAGCCGTTACAACTGGGGCCACCACAGCGCAAAAATCAATAATTATAGACCGAAATAGAAAACCAAGTCAATTGGATTATTTATGTCGACTAATAAGCGCCTAAAGGTCAGACGTTGCATTTGGATTTATGAATAAACATAATTATCCTGTTGCTCTGATTTACCTGCAGAAAATCAACAAGGTGAAAAGTGAAGAAAGATAAAAGTTTTTCATTAGCATCCTTATATTTTGCAATCTTTAAACTTGTGCAGAGTATAACAAACTAACAATAACTACTTTTTAATTTGGTAAAAGTACTTATAATGTACAGTACATAGCTTAAGAGTGCAGTGGTGGCACAGTGGTAACGGCCGCGACTTACGAGTTGTTAGCTCGTAGCTTTACAGGCGCTTTACTTTATGTAAATTATTTAATCCCAGCTGCTCTCAAAACGGTGAAGGAAAAAATCGTAAGGAAACCGGCATGTCTTAAAAGACGTGCGACATCTACAAACCCGGACGGCCCAGTCCGGGTTTGTAGATGTCGCACGTCTTTTACGCGCTCACGCGTGGTGTATTACGGCCCACTCCCTCTCACCGAGAGGATCCCTTTGTCCTAGCAGTGGGAATATTATGGGCTGATTGTGTATTATATATACTTAGAATGCTAGATACACCTATGTAGTATCAGCAAAACTTAAGCATGCTCACTTAAGAAAATATTTCTGCAGCCAGCGCAGCTGGTGACAGACCACACCCCTTCCTGGTTTCGTCCAATTAGAGACAATTTGCATTTGTTTGAGTATTGGGCATGTTATCAAAATAACAACAGACATAATAGTACATTATGGTACAAGTGTGCTATGTTGGTCACTCACTACACTCGAGCCGGTATTATTCGCACGAGCTGAAGGCGAGCGAAGGACCCGTGTGTTTAATCAATACATACGCGTTTCATACGACGGTTTTCAACTTGAGAGGAAAAAACAGAATTGTATTGTTATTAGTTTCGTAGGCGACTAGGTATTTCTCTCTAGATTTTGGTGGCAACACGCTGTCACTCGCATTTCGTGCCTGGATTAGTATTTCCGGAGGGGGGGAATCTACGTTTTGCTCTTCGCTCTTCTTTCCTACTTTTTTTTTTTTTTTGAGGGTGGGAAATCATCAAATAACTTCTCCCGCTCTGGGCGGAGCGGGAGGGTGTGTCAGACTCTTACTGACTAAAACCCACCCGTATTCCTTCTTGTTGCCTGTGTTGCGGGGGCCTCGGTGACCCATAAGTACCTTCCCGCGACCCCGGCAGGCATCGGCCCTAGTGGACCCCTACTATGTGCTGACGACATCTCTTTGAGGCGCGCGTGGAATACAACGCGCCGTCGACCTGGGCCTGGTCCTTACCGGACGGTGAGCTACCCATTGCTCACCGTCCGCAAGCCCGCGCCTACGGTGGCCGGAAATCCGCCCGGGATTCCCGACGCCCTGGGCGTCTCCTGCGGCGGCTAGGGGCGAGAGGGCGCGAAACTTGCCTTTCCCTCAACCGTCCCGCCTCCTCCTTCGCGAGCATTACTGCTTCGCAGAAGGAGGTGACGGCTGCCCATGCCCTCTCGCTCCGTACCATGGCCTGAACCAGGGCTGGACGCGAGAGGTCTCTGCCGCCGATCGCCTCCACGAGGACACGGCGGTGCTCTGCCCAAGCCGGGCAGACCTCCACCGTATGCTCCACCGTGTCCTCCGGGCGATCCACACAGTGGTGACACCCGGACGTTTCCTCCCGCCTTATCCGAAACAGGAACCTCCCGAAGCTGCCATGTCCGGTGAGGACCTGCGTCACGCGGAAGGTGAGGACGCCGTGGCGCCTCTCCAGCCACTCCTCAAAGAGGGGACTTATCGCCGCAATGGTGGCGTGCCCAGCACTGGGTTGCGACAACCGTACTTTCCATGACGCCATGAGATCCCGCCGGAGCTCCGTCGGGATCTCATGGCGTCATGGAAAGTACGTGCCGCGATTTCTCGCGGCAGCGGACTTACGCCCCGGCGTTTCGCCTCCTCGCGCCACTCCCATACGTGCGCGAGGACTTTTGCCTCCAGATCCCATGGCGGCAATTCGGCAAGGAGGCTCGCTGCCTCACAGGAGACCGTGCGGTATCCTCGGACCATCCGGATGGCCATGACCCTTTGGGCCGCGCTCAACCGGCGGGCTGGCCGCAGCGCCAGACAGCGCGCCCATACAGGAGCCCCGTAGAGGGCCATGGACCGCACGACCCCCGCGTAGAGCCTCCGGCAGGAGGCGTTTGGACCCCCTAGATTGGGCAGGAGCCGCTTCAATGCAGCGCCCACCCGCTCCAGTTTGGGAGCCAAACGTCGGAAATGCTCCACGAAGTTCCACCGGCTGTCGAGGACGAGTCCCAGGTACTTCATCGTCGACTCGACGCCGATAGAAACCCCTTCTACCGTTATTTGGGACCCCAACGGTGGCGCATTCCGAGGACCATGAAAACACATGGCCTCGGACTTGTGCAGGGCCACCTCGAGTCCCAATTGCCGGATCCTTTCTACGATTGTCGCAACCCCGTGTGCCGCTAATTCGGCCGCCGCCTGGTGCGACCTCCCTTGCGCCAGGACCAACGTGTCGTCAGCGTAGCACACTACGCTGACGCCGCTAGGGAGGTCGGCGCGCAGCACCCAGTCGTATCCGATGTCCCACAGATGCGGCCCCAGGACCGATCCCTGTGGGACACCGCACGACATCTCTTGCCGGTTCCACACTCCCTGGTGACCGGGGTAGATGACGGCCCTGTCCGTCAAATAGGCCTCGATCACACGACAGAGGCTTCTTTCCTACTTGAAGTCAACATTTTTAATCACAATTAACCACACAACGAAAACGTTAACAAGTATATAAGGAAAATGACGAGATGGTTTTGTTTCCTCCGCGCACCGCGCTAGCGATGCATGCGCAGGTTTAAATAAAGGCACTGACAAAACTGCTAAACAGCCTATATACGTATAAAAATGTAATAAACACAAAATAATGTTTTGAATACGCAAATTAAGGTTAATATGTAGTGAAAAATATATAATTTGATGAAGTGATGGTAATTTTGATGATTGATTTATCGTATGTAAACTAAAATAAAATTTCACAAAAATAAAATATTCATTGTTTTTAGACATAAAAACTCTTTGAAAACTCTCATAAAAAAGAAATGTAAAGTAAAAACACTACTGTATAATAAGCTGAATTATGAACCTAAATGTATTGCTATAAGAGTCACTTTACAAGCAAGTTTGTTGAAGAAATATTTCGTAATTTTTTGCGACCGTATTTTGTGGCCCTTCTATTATGCCGTCCTATTGTTTAACCGGATGTTCTGACGTTCCCACTGAATAACTATGGTCCTTGATAATGAACTTATTTTTATTACAGTTGCAAAAGTTGCGACAGCAATATTTAAATAAAAAAACTCTGATAACGTTGTCTAAACTGCGCCAAGTATTGGTTCAAATACTACTGTAATTTTGCTATTTCAATCAAAACAGAGCAATAAAAGAAAATGATACCAAATGTCAATTTCTAAAAATCTTCTTTTAAGTAAGTAAGTTGCTTCTTTTTAGGGTTTCGTAGTCAACAACGAACCCTAATAGTTTCGCCATGTCCGTCTGTCTGTCTGTCCCCGGCTTAGCTCACAGACTCTTAGTACTAGAAAGCTGTAATTTGGCATGGGTATCATGGCATATTAATCACGCCAACAAAGTGGTAAATTAAAATCTTGAATAAAAAGGTTTTTTAGGGTACGTCCCTTGATGATATTTTTTTTCTTCTCGTCTATTCCAGAGATTGGGGTATCGTAGATAGGCCGTTCAAAAATATTGCTGATTTGTGTAAACAATTTTTCGAATTCAGGGATCCGTATGTGTACCTAAGTGCTAATTTTTTTTAGTCAAATGTCCCCCTGCCAAATAAATGCTTGTTTTTGGATATGTGAAAAATAATTATGGCGAAAAAACTAAATTATTAGGAAACTATCACAGCTAAGTAGGCTTTACAAGTCGACCAACGTACATTTGCAGTTGGGGAATTGACCATGACGTATATCGATGTATGGGAGAACATGTTTTTCAACTACAATGTTAAGTTTGTTTTGAGATAAATTTATCCCAACTATGGAACCCTTCATTGTGTGTGGTCCTACTCACACTTGGCCGGTTTTTTATATTATTGTTCCTATATTGTTAATGTAAATAACTACATTTAAATGTGTCTAAACTTGTAAACACATTTAAATGTAGTTATTCACTTTCTAATAGCACTGCATTCCATAATCCAAATTATTATACTTTTTTGGAAATATTTTATTATTGATACTAATTAAATACAATACCCAATAATACATTTTCTAAACCAAACGTAAGATATGAGTACGAAATTACTTCTTGTCAACAATAATAATTCATAAAGAGCTCTCGTTGGCCGTGCCCATTAAAACGTGATTTCACAAACGAGTGAGCATAGCAAGCGCCTAGTGTGTGTCACACTTTATACATAATTACATTAATTTACGAACATGACTAAAATGCGTTTCGTGCATCCCATTGGTCAAAACGCTTGCATCGGGCGATCGAGTCATAAGCTGTGCTATACGATAATCGCCTTAGAGGTGAGCATGCGGAAGTTTGGCCGATGGTACCTACTGTGGGTATTAGAAAAGCTTAATATACAGGCTCTGCTCTTAAATAATTTTGAATGGAACTGTTTCATTTAAATTGTTTAATTAACGTTTCTGAGAGTCTGTACAATTTAAATGACTGAAATATTAATAATCCCTGTCTGTTCCAGATTCGTAAATACAATTATTAAATGTAAGTAGGTACTTACTTGTAATCGGATGCAGTTGATGACTGTTGTCTGTTTATTTCATTGATTGGAACTTAACGTACTTACCTAATTAGAATCACATCTAATCTGCTACTGGCACCGATTCCCTTGTTCACAAACTAAACTAAAATTAAGTTCAGTGCATCTTTTTCTTTCTAGTTCATTAAGAAAAGGACAGAAGATACATTTTAGTTTAGTCCTGTCAAATAAATCAGCGCTTGACGTAAATTGACGTAATTTTAGTAGGCAAGTTTTTAATCACGTCTAAACTTGTACAGAGTAGTGACAGGCGCTGATTAATTTGACAGGACTAAACTAAAATTTATCTTCTGTCCTTTTCTTAATGAAATAGAAAGAAAAAGACGCACTGAACTTAAATTTAGTTTAGTTTGTGAACAAGGGAATCGGCACCATTATCTAACTTCAAATAATCAGTCCGGGCGTTAACCCTCAGTCCTGCCTGGAGCTGCCCCTGGATTGACCAGTGAAGTCATTGCGAAAAACACTTAAAATGGCATTCCATCGCTTTTCATTTTGACGTTCAGCCTCGTTCATTGCGTTATTTACGTTGTTGTTAAACGAATTTATCAAATCTATGAAGCAATGGATTAGGAATTTCCTTTAAAACCTTCGGATTGTGATTGAAGTATGTTACGCAAAAAGGGTGTAGAAGGATGATTCCTGTAATTAAAAAACCGGCCAAGTGCGTGTCGGACCACGCACAATGAAGGTTTCCGTATTTGGGAAGTTGGGATGAATTTATCCAAAAACCAAACTTAAGATTATAGTTGAAAAACATGTTCTTCCATACATCGCTATATGCCACGGTCAATTCTCCAACTGCAAATTTAAGTTGGTCGACTGTAACTGGTAAACTTGTAAAGCCTACTTAGTTATGATAGTTTTCCTTTTAATTTAATTATATGTACTATTGCCATGATTTTTTTAAAATCTCCATATGCAACCGTTTATCTGGCAGGGTGGGGGGGACACTTGACTCTAACAAAAATCTGCATTTTAATGCTTAATATTACGCAAGCGGATCCTTGAATCGAAAAGTGATGTTCACAGACCCACAATACTTTTGAACGGCCTATCTAACGATATCCCATATGAAGGGGTAGACGAAAACAAAGAAATATATCATCCCCACATTACGTGCTAGGGAGGTACCTTCAAAAAAAATTTTGCATGATTTTGTTTTAACACATTGTCGGCCTGATTAATATGTATACCTACCTATGACAAATTACAGCTTTTTAGTACTAAGCCTCTCTGAGCTACAGCGGGGTGTGCAGTGGGGACAAACAGACAGACAGACGGACATGCCGAAACTATAAGGGTATAACTAAGGGTTCTAGAACGCTAAAAACGGTCAAAATCTAGTCGCAATCTTATCTCAGCGTTAATCAATGTCACAAACTTATCAAAAATGTAGGTAGGTAAAATAACTCTATTATTTTACTGGAAAGTTCTTAAAAATACGGGACTTGCCTCTCTGGTATCTGGTATCACGAGAGGTTTTCCTTCACCATGTTTGAGATGCAGATCCCTGAACATCCAATTTATTACAGCATACAACATTTACTACAGCAAACTCAATTACAAATATTAGTCCTCCGTCTGTTAGCTCGAGTTTAGCGGTGAGCTCCCTTTTATAATTATACAGGCACCATACTTTCAATTATAATAATTAAGCTCTGGAACTAGTTCTCAAACTATGTACCACTTCTGTTCTGGAACGCAGCTGCGCTGTACTATAAGCAGATACCAAATTCGTTCTAGTCGGTGAATAACATCCGTTAAGGTTTGCTGGATATAGACCTTCCATACTGTAGGTACGTACCTACTACAGAATAGTCATTACAAGTGCATCGTCTTCACATACAGGGTTATTTACTACCTAGTTGGTCTAGTGGTCGCAAACGCTACAGCTGAGCATGAGGTCCTGGGTTCGATTGCCGGGTCGGGCAAAGTGTTATTGGTTTTTTCTATCTGGTATTTCTCAGTAGCAGTCCGGAGTCTGGATTAGTGCCGAGTTGATGGCAATAGGATCGCCCCTATTACATGGGACTTAAAAACATAACTGGCGAAATGTAGGTGTACTACAGGTACACCTCTGCCCAACCCTTTGGGGAAACAAGGCGTGATGATAAGTTATGTTATTTTAAATTATATTATATCTAAACGTGATAAAACAAAAAATAAATTAATTTGACGATTTTTTGTGGGGTCATTGACCGCAATTGTTGTAGTCACTTGAAATATAATTTCAACATGAATGATGTAAGCAATATTTTTGTAACAATATTTTAATTTAAACGGGCAAGAAACTTCATGGACACTCCATGGAGTTTCTTGCCCGTTCTTCTCCATAGGGACATTAGTATGTTCCTATGGAGAAGAACGGGCAAGAAACTAGAAGCGAAGTGGAAGCTAGTTGTCCTTTCCAAAGCGTAGTCGCTTTGGAAAAGACAACTAGCTTCCTCCTCTGACTGACCGACCCCTTGACAATTCAAAAGTGCGTGTATTTGGTTTGTTTGAAATAAATGCTTTGAGTTTGAGTTGAGTTTTTGAATATCAGTTTAAAAAATCTGTTTTTTTTGTATAAATTTAGCAGTCGTGATGGGTACCCACCCATCACGACTGCTAAATTTCTATCTAATCGATATCTAATTACGATATAATCTAAGAAAAAAGTTTTGCTCAACTCATACTTCAAGTAACAAGACTAACAGCTGTCGATGACCCCCCAAAAAAAAACATCAACTCTTATTATTTATTATATCGTGTTTAAATATCGATACCCATCGCGTCTGCGCAGTTTAGCTAGCCAATTTAAAATAACCCTGTATAATTACATTTTTATTTTAAATGTGTAAAATTAGGCATGGAGTTTCTTGCCTTACTTATAAACTTCCTTTTGGAAGACAACTAGAACCAATTCTATTTACTTGTAAATGTTGACGATCTTGTAATGACCTTATAATGACCTACTTAAAATAAATGATTTGACTTTGACCAGCGTGTAAAACATAGCTCTTATCTAGTGATTGTACGATTGGAGTGTTGGTTTTCACTAACTTTACTGTTTTTATTGCTCTCTGCACAGCTACATATCAGTGATCTTAGTCTACTAATGATGGAATAATATTTATTTATTTATTTATTATATATTATGACGGCGTCACCATTGTAAACAGCACGAGCACCGGGTCGAGTTACGCAGTACAATGCGTCACTTAGACCCAGTGGTCTCGAACGTCATACTCGAACTCATAGAGCGAGATCGGTAGAGTTGCCAGCTAAAATCGGTATATTTGTACCCAAAATCGGTATTTGACAAAAAAATGCAATATTCAATAAAATTCGTTTATTTATTGAAAAAAAACTTACAGATTAATTTATAACAATCGCACTTAAATACTATAATTATTTTTATACCAATATTCCTTGGCCATAGCCGCGGTCATCTTCGAACTAATTTCAAAATTATAACAATTTAGTCGTTATGCATGTAATAGACCAGTGATTAATTCAGTAGACCGCCTATTTCGCTGTTTTTATTTTCAAAAGATTAATATGTGAAAATATGCGATCAATGTTAGCGGGTGAATGGGGAAGTGATAAAATATTAAAGATGAAATTAGACAACAAAGGAAATATTTGAGTCTCATCGCCACGCTTTAGTAAACTTACTTCATCCCAAAATAGTTCTTGATTTGTTCACAATGTTTTAAAATGCACCACTCTGTATCAATTTCTTGGAAATCATTGCTCTGAACAATATTAGGAAAGATCCTACTCATAGGAACTATCGAAGCAGTTTTGCCAATTTTAACATTTTTTGGATCAATTGTCTAAACCTTTTATTTTTAAACAAATTTAAAAAAAAATAAACAAATTTACTTGATCTGAGTGGCTTCCCCGTAACATTAAACATAAATGAAAAGAGCTGCCAACTTAAAAGCGTAAAATCGGTAGAAAAATCGGGAGAAATTCCATGTATACTCTGAAATCGTAGAAAAATCATTATATTTCGGCATTATGGTAGAACAGAGCCCATATCGGTAGAAATACTGAAAAATCGGTAGGTTTGAGACCACTGCTTAGACTCTCCCCACTACTCGAGCCGCTCTACTTAATCGAGCACGCAATGAGGAGAGGATCTTCCTATACTTCTTAGTTTCATTTAAGATGTCGGACCTTCTGCCGTCATATACTTTAGTAATAACTAAGTACTTATAATGATTATGTGCAAGAATATTTGAGAACATGAGCCTTACGACATTTTGTAACAGACATAATATTATATAAAAACTATGAACTTGCTGCCTTGTTTTCTAACCAGCGAATGCCGAAAAATATGTTGGGTTCATCGAGGGTCAAGCTTGGAAATCGTCTAGCAATTTCGCAAAGGGGATGACTTACGAAGTAATATCGCAAATGAGGCCTATATCCTGCTTTAACATGAGAAATTGTTTAATCAAGACCTCTCAGGGTCATAATATAGCAAATTGTAGGTTTATGAGGGAGGTGGCACCACACTTCTGTTTGGGTACCTATACCTATCACAAGCGCCAGCTCACCTACATGGTAATAAAAACATGGCATATGTGACGCTTACTTATCGGAGACCCCTGGGCGACCCACCTTAGAACTTTTCATGTGCAAGCTGACATTCCCAAAAACCTTCACCGGTAATAGCATAGAGAGGTCTCTCTTCAAAAAATGATGATTTTCAGAGATGTAGGTGTTGCTTATCTACTAAAAATAGGTACCTTTATTACCTCTAGAGTCTAGATAGCTTCCCCATTGCTGGGCTCCCTCTGATAACATTAATTTTATCTTTAGCAAAGATGGTAAGGGTATCTATTGTCAGTAGTAAGTACCTACTAGAGTACCAACAGGTACCTTTGCAAACTCGAATTAATAGAAAAAAAAACGGCAAATGCGTCTCAGACCACGCACAATTAAAAGTTCCGAAGTTGGGACGAATTTATCCCAAGAATAAACTTAACATTGTAGTTGAAAAATTTTTGAAAACTTGAAGAATTTTTTTTTTTTTATTTCTCAGGCTCAGTAGTTTCGGAGATAAAGGGAGGGGATGGTCAATAATCATCTATATTTTCTTAAATATCTTTATTTTAACATTACAAATAAAATACATTGCGACTCCCGCATTCTCCTTAAACTTAAGGGGAAGATTTATGTAAAACAATGGTTAGACCTGCTGTCTTGTATGGATCAGAATGTTGGGCCACAAAAGGGATGAATGAAAGGCAATTGCATGCAGTTGAGATGAGAATGCTAAGAGGGAAGTGAGGTGTGACACGAATGGATAGAATAAGAAATGAGTAGATACATAAGAGGAAGTCTGAAAGTGGCACCGGTGACTGAAAAGTTATGCGGAAATCGGTTGTAATGGTATGGGCATGTGATGCGGAGGAATGAGGAAAATGTCTGGAGGAAAGTCTTGAGTATGAATGTTGATGGCTATAAGAGTAGGGTAAGACCATTGATATAGGAACTGTTTTTATATTTCTATGGGTAAGAGCAAAGAATTAATGGATGAGTCCATCCATCATTCCTTTGGTCTTTGTGATAGATGATATGGCTAGAAAGGGGGTGACTACCGAGATGACGACTAATAGAGAAGTATGGAAGAAAGGGACATGTTGCGCCGATCCCAAATAAATTGGGATATGAGCAGGAGAATGTTGAGGAAATAAAATACAATGGAGACCCTCACAGTCTGTAAGCCAGTCTATTTAATGTGACACACGGTGCAGATTGAAAGTTTGATTGAGACTTTCTTAAAATATTCTAATTTGTTCCACAAAAGTGAAACGTAAATATTTTTTTTTTCTCAAACATGCATGGAAATATTGTCATTATATTCGAAAAAGAACACGCGAAGTATCGAGATTACGGACAAAGGAAATCAAATCCATTGCTGGAGCGTTTTTTGAATTTGGAACGTTACAACACTCCAGCAATGTTGTATGAAACGGCGTGCTGGGCTTATTAAATACTCTTTGATTGGATCTGTTTTATCATTCTTGGCATACCAAAGTAAGTCTCTTTGCTTAGTACAAATTGCGTTCACGTGGCTGTATAGATAAATGCGTTTGCCTTTCGACACAGGTGATAAATAAAAAAATTGGCGGCAAAGCTGAAAATTCATCTTGATTTGTTATTTACATACTTAATAAATATAAATTCAATAATTAAAATGAGTTCCAACGGTTCAGAGGGTGAAATGGAGATTGATTGTACTCCACCAGATTTAAGACCAGAGGGCAAATTGGCAATGGAAAACCTGCTTCCAGCGAAGTCAAAAATATTAATTAAATTAAATGTATAATATAAAAAGTATGTTTTATTTCCCTGCATTCTTTTGAGAAAAGCACTACCTACTTATATATGCCTCGGCGGAAATGGCAATTGCCTGTCTAGGATTAGTGAAGTCCTCGCCTACTGCTCGGCCTTCAAACTCATTTTCGACCTGCAATTGCCTATTTCACGGCCTTTGCAATAATATACTATTGAATATAGGGGCCATATTCAAAATTCATTTTTTTACGTTATACGTCTGTATTTGGGTCACAGAAATTCATATGTAGGTATTCAAATTTCAACTCAATTGGTCCAGAAGATTCAGAGTAAATCGGCTGCGAGTCTGTGACAGACGGACCGGCAGGCAGACAGACACACGCGTGATCCTTTATGGGTTCCGTTTTTTCTTTAGAGATACGGAACTCTAAAAATCAACGGAACAGTGCCGTTGCCAGCGAGTCTTTCTCTTTCTTAATTCCTCTTGAAAACTTCAATACCTACTCGACGTAAATGTATGGGACGGCTGATTATTTTTTCGCTGTTATGGAGAAAATTGATCAGTTTGATGATCCGTACCACACCCACAAATATGATTACACCGTTCTGATAGTAAAAATGCTGTATAAACGCAATATATTTATAACCTGCTGGCGTCGCGGTCGTGGGAAAGTCCGAAAGGGATACCGAGGCCCCTGGCAACACAGGCAATGGAAGGAACACCAGTGGGTTTTAGTCAGTAAGAGTCTGACACACCCTCTCGCTCCGCCCAGAGCGGGAGAAAGTAAGCTAATCCTATGTACCCCCAAGCAACAACCTATTTTTATACGAAGTGTCTTGTAATTAATATTGCCATTTTTAGGGTTCCGTAGTAAACAAGGAACCCTTACAGTTTTGCCATGTCCATCTGTCTGTCTCTCTGTCTGTCCCCGCGGTAGCTCAGAGACGCTTAGTACTAGAAAGCTGTAATTTGGCATAGGTACTTATACAATACATATTAATCACGCCGACTAAGTGCTAAAATAAAATCAAGAAAAAAGAATTTTTGAGGCTACGTAATGTGGGGATGATATTTTTTTTTCTCTTCTACCCCATGGTGTAGGGTATCTTTGGATAGGCCATGCAAAAATATCTCGATTCAAGGATCCGCTTGCGTAATATTAAACATTAAAGTGCTAATTTTTGTTAGAGTCAAGAGTCCCCCCCGCCAGCTAAATGGTTGTTTATAGAGATTTAAAAAAAAACAATGGCAGTAGTACATATAATGAAATTAAAAGGAAAACTATCACATCTAAGCGGGCTTTACAAGTTAACGAGTAATAGTCGACCAACTTAAATTTGCAGTTGGAGAATTGGCAATATCGATGTATGGGAGAACATGCTTTTCAACTACAATGTTACGTTGGTTTTTGTGATAAATTCATACCAACTTCCCAACCACGGAACCCTTTATTAAAATATATATATATATATCCCTGTATAAAAAATAATATTTATAAGCACCTACCTATCTACCTTGTCTTTATAAGCATCCGGACAAAAAGGGTATACTGGCGACCTTATTTTCTAAAAACGGAAGAGATAAGTAATAACAAGACTAAGAACAAAAGCAACAATTTGCGAGGATAGGGGATATAGGAGGATCAGGAGCGTTAATCTCATGGCGGGATCAAAAAGAACTTTCGTCCTTTGCGTTCCTGCTGATAACGTCTAATTTGCATTTTCCTTTTGAATATCCCCTTCAAACTCACGCTTCAAAGCATATGTATACCAACTTCCACACATGACTTTGTATATAGATACCTATTTTATATTACCTAGGTAGATACCTACTTATGTTTTCATACTTACTATAGAATTATAGGGACAATCTAGATTGTTTCGTTGAACTAATTATTGTAACTAGGTACTTCTAATAACTAATATTTCATGTTAATCTTTCAAAATGCTGAATGCAAACTGCGTGGTACCTACTTACGAGTAATTACACACTACCGATAAGACTTATCGGTAGTGTGTTTGGGGGTGGGTTAGCAATGGGTTTCATTTTGACAGTTTAATAACATTCATTGTGTTATTTACCTTGTTGAGCAGACAATTTTTTCAACATATGAAGCAATTAATTAGCAAACTCCTTCAAAATCTTTCAGATTGTGATTGAAAATGTCAAAGTCGAATAATTTCTTTTAAATAGGCACATAAAAGGCACCTTTGCACAAGTGATCCTAGTTGCCCCTTCCAAAACGTAGTTTCGTACCTATGGATAAGAATGGACAAGAAACTTCACCGTTACTCTTATAAAATTACTAAGCATATTTTGTATACTATA
The DNA here is from genome assembly GCA_905333075.3 of Atethmia centrago. Classification (NCBI taxonomy): domain Eukaryota; kingdom Metazoa; phylum Arthropoda; class Insecta; order Lepidoptera; family Noctuidae; genus Atethmia; species Atethmia centrago. Next base: position 18,800,097 of record HG995373.1, on the reverse strand, counting down.
TTATATGTGAAGACGATGCACCCACAATAAAATTACTACATTACAATTGGTAAAAAGAATTAAAAATTAAGCAATGACAGATAAATTAATTATATGATAGATACACACATATTTACAAACATTGTAATAATAGATGATTTTCATAAAATTTAACAAGTATTAAGTCACTGTGTGTGAGGTATAGTAGTCACAGAATGTAAAATCCATGTCATAAAAATAATAATAAATTACACAATTAAATTAATAACCAGATTGATTTTGTACAGGCTCTAGATTGACCTATGGAGCTGGAACAGCGTCTTTCCAAGCAGTCTTATCTTGAATATAATTCTCTAATGTGTAATAATTATGCTTGTTTACAAAGTGCACTTTTAATATGAGTTTTAAATTTTCTTTAATTAAATTGCATTAAATCACAAGGTATTTTGTTGTAGCATTTTACCCGATTTAACAATACGAATAACATAGAAGGACATAGGCTACTATACACCCTGGATCGCGGGCAACAGCTATTTTGAAATAAAACTAATTCAATTAAAGTAAAAACATTTTTATTACAAAAAAAAAATACCAATTTGGTTTACACTAAGCACTAAGGGTTTTTTCAGACTTACAACATAATTCATTTTAGTTTTAAGCTCTTTTTCAGATTTACATCATAATACATTTTAGTTTTAAAGCTCTTTTTCAGGTTAACATTATGTGACATTTAGTTTTAAGCTCTTTTTCAGGTTAACATTATGTGATATTTAGTTTTAAGCTCTTTTTCAGGTTAACATTATGTGACATTTAGTTTTACGCTCTTTTTCAGGTTAACGTTATGTGAAATTTAATTTCAAGCTTTTTGTTAGGTTTCTATCTAATGGTCCGTGATTTGAGATCTCATATAACTTTTCCAAAACTTGGGAAACGTTAATAATCATATGTCCAATTTGGATGTTCTTTTCAGGAGTACCTATAGTTTTCCATCTGAAAAAGAAATGAATACCTACAAATATAATTTCTTGATAGATAAGATACATTTTTATTCGTATAAAACATTGAAATATTAAACCTACAAGAATTAAAAGTAATCAATCTAAGTAAAATGTGTTTGCGGAAAAATCTTCTTCTATAATAATTTAAGTTTTCTATAGGTAATAATCTTTAATTTAACCCATCTGTTTCTCGGTTTTCACGTTGGACATGATATCGACTTACAAGCCACCTAAAATTCCATTATTATTTTTAAAACCAATCGAAAAAAAACTAAACGTGTTTGTGGCAATCAATCAATTAATCAGTTTATTTGCATAATATGGGTGGTGAGCAAGGTGATGTTATAAATATTACCTGTCTACTACAGGCTTCTTCTAGTACATGCTTAGATGAATTAATGTACTTTTATCAATAACTTCACAGTCGTGATCTTTCTGTGGCACCTCTGTTTTCAATCAATAAAAATATCGAAGATTTCAAATTAAGTAGAAATGTCAATTCTAAATATTGTAGTTCTATGATGTAGTTCACAAGATAGGTAATTGCATTTCGTTTATTTTTGTATTTGACTTTGAAAAATTGTTAAGCTGCAAGTAAAAGATTAGGTAGGTACCTAAAATTCATGAGTAGGTACATAATTATAGCGCCTATGTATTATACACAAAATCAATAAAATTGAATTCTTACTTGTGACAAATAACATCGCAATTTTCAGATGAACCAGTTATTTCGTCATGCCTATAATCAAATAAGCAGAGGTCTTTTTCTGAAAAAACAAAAACATTTGGTATTTTTAGCTTCTATTTATTGTTGTTATAGCTTATACAATATGTAACAAAAACCATGTTGTTCCTTCTACCTACGTTTTAAGAATCGGTTTACTAAGCGATAAAGCAAGTCATTTATTAAAAACTGTTCAATAAAAAAAATAAAAATAAATATTTAATTATTAATATTTGTAATGTTTAATTGATTTGTTACCTCTATACCCTATGCAATTCTGAATGAAGCGATGACGCGAAACTAGAAGTAGATAGAACGGTCCCGCCACACTCTTTGATCGGTGCCGCCGCGCCGGTACAAACCGCCGCACGCCGCCGCATATCTACCTATTTTTCTACACAAGTTCGTGACCTTGTCAGCTGTTGTTTATCAGTATCACTTTAACGAATTAATTTTTGAAAATCTTGGTTCTCTCTTTAAGCACAATTGATAATTGTTAAAACTACATTTAACACTTCACTACGTTAAAAAAAACAAATTCAAAATCTTTTTATATAGTTCCATAAGAGTTTCGCGGCGACGACGTATAATTATGTAGATTATAAATGGCTCTGACTGCTCTCTTTTGCAAAATAAAGTTGGGTTCAATGCCAGCAGACCGACCCCACAGTAAAATGTCATACGACATAAATAAATGATGCTGTAGAAGTAGATAAAATAGACCAAACGCGCGGTTTCTACTTTTGTTATCTGTCTTAACTTTCTAACAGCATAAGCAGCCGAGCTAAGCAGCCCCGCAAGAGAAGTTATATGAGGTCCCATCATTGTAATTTCTCATCAAGTGTAATTCCTAGGAAAACCGTTTGGTTAATAAATTCCAGTTTTTCTCCATTCAATATGATATCACATTCGCTACTTCTAACATTAGGTAATTTAAATCCGTATATATAAAAGTGTTTCGCAATTTGGGTGCTGGTCAGGCAATATTCAATTTTAACGTCGCTACTAATCATGTAGCCACATCGAACCACCTATCTATCTAATAATACCAGATGACAGGTAGGTACAGCTTGTTGTGGTAATTAGGAATGTGGATTACGCAACACGACCATTCCAGTGCGTATATTGAACTTGCCCAGCTACCACCGCAGACATAAATTATCCGGACAATCCGCAAGTAGGCTTTTACTGGCTGACTGAAATGAACTGGCTTAGTTCTCTCGCGCCGTTAGTAGTGGTACGGGTTTAATCCACTTTGGAACTGATTTTCATGTGTGATTCCGTTTTAATGAACAGAATGCAGTTTGATTTCAGGGTTCTTGTATTTTGAAGTTCGTTGTTGGTTATTACGAGAGTCAACCCCAAAAAGATGCATAGATAAGGAACTATTCATTGTTAACAACCTTTGTTTCATAACATTGTATCCATAGAAAAAAATCAGGAAGTTACCTCTAAACATGTCTTTTAACGCGTAAAAATCATACTAATAATATACATGCAATCATTCTGATTTTTTGACAGATTATTCTACAAGGAACATATTAGCATAATAGTGTTTTATTTTTTTTATCTAATCAATAGATTTATTGTAAATCGTATATTCTTATTTCCGAGCATAATATTTGCGCATTTGCATGTGCGCGTAAACGCCTGTGTACCGACAGTGCCTGATGCTATATAGACGGGTCGTTCTTTTCGCCGCATTATTTCCGCCCAGATTGTTTAATGTTTTTGTAAAGTTTTGTTTGTGAATTCATTGTTTCATATTTTCTTTGCGTAAATATTTTTATTTCGTGTAGATATAAAATACTTTAAGTTAAAATAGCGTAATAAAGTGGTTTGTTATAAAATTGTATCATTTGTAAAAGAAAAATCAACAAAAAACTGAAAAAGAAAAAAGAAAAAAAGAAAAAAGAATGTCATGGGAAAGAAAGTGAAACCCGTTGCGAGGACTAAAAATTAAAAAAAAACGTTCCTATAAATCAAATGCCGAACTTATGAACGAAATTAAAAAGTAAGATAGAGCATTTTATTATTACTAAATATTTATTTTTATAACCATAAAACTATGAATTTTGGAAACGTCTAAGTAAGTGCAATCAGTTCATATGGTCTGTATTTTCGACACCTCTTTCAAATGATACAGTAGCGTATTTAAAAAAAGTGTGGATTTACAGTTGAGAATGCCTGGGTTCTAATCTCAGGAATTTTGTTTTTTATTTAAACTACTATGCTGTACATATATTTATTAAATACATTTCTATAATTAAGTACATAAATAAAAAAAAACCTTTAAAATCGAATTATTTTTTACAGGAGAAATACGGTCGAAAATATCAACACGGAAGTTATTCCAATACGTAAGTCCTCCACCTTATACAATATGTAACAAAAACCTTGTTGTTCCTTTTAGGAACGTATACATTTACCTATAAGCAGAACATTGATGTAATTATAATTAAAAAAAATTAAGCATTGGCTAGTCGAGAGGTCAAAATCAAATAACTATTAAAATCGACACATTCCAAAAAATGTTTAGAGTACCTGATTTTACAAGTACATCTTTATTTCGTTAAATAGCCTACTAGCTGCCGGTGGCTTTCTTTGAATGCGATAAAAGGTGCCGCCAAAAACACCCGCCGCGCATGTCGGCGGGTCGGTACCACGTGCCTGCCTACCTACCCCGCCGCCCCGCGACCCGTCTCCCTGCGAATCACTTAGTCAGTCTCCCGCGCAGCTTGCTTTCGAATGGATGTTATTGTTGACCTACGTAGTGAGTGAATTGTGTTTTGTTTACACAAACGTTTACCATATCTTATTCTAACGTAGAATATTTTAATATGTTGATGTGTCTTCGGAAATGTAACTGCAATTATGCAGAAGCACGCAGACTCTACCAAGAACGTTTTGCGAGTCTACCATTACCGTCGGCGATGGTATTCCAACGTTTGCACATACGTACGTACAATACCGGCAGTGTGCACGGGCGAGACCAACAACGAGCTGACGCAGGCAGACCGAGGACTCGAGACAGAAGTCTTGGACTTGTTTGAGCACGATCCAACGCGAAGTACACGCTCAGTGGGACACGAACTCGAAGTAAACCTTATGCGCGTTAGGAGAGTACTCAAAGAAGATGGCCAGCACCCATTTCACTATTGTCGCGTCCAATCACTACTTCCCTCCGACTATGAGCCAAGAAGTGTAGAGGTACAAGGGGGTCATATCGAACAGCAACTCCGTGGCCGTCAAGTAGATATCATAATAAATTAATGCATTAAAATGTAAATAGGTACATCAGGTTTTATGTGACAGACGCGGCGAATTTGTTTTTTTTAACGTAGTGAAGTGTTAAATGTAGTTTTAACAATTATCAATTGCGCTTAAAGAAAGAACCAAGATTTTCAAAAATTAATTCGTTAAAGTGATACTTATAAGTTATAAACAACAGCTGACAAGGTCACGAACTTGTGTAGAAAAATAGGTAGATATGCGGCGGCGTGCGGCGGTTTGTACCGGCGCGGCGGCACCGATCAAAGAGTGTGGCGGGACCGTTCTATCTACTGGTTTCACGTCATCGCTTCGTTCAGAATTGCAGAGGTAACAAATCAATTAAACATTACAAATATTAATAATTAAATATTTATTTTTATTTTTTTTTATTGAACAGTTTTTAATAAATGACTTGCTTTATCGCTTAGTAAACCGATTCTTAAAACGTAGGTAGAAGGAACAACATGGTTTTTGTTACATATTGTATAAGCTATAACAACAATAAATAGAAGCTAAAAATACCAAATGTTTTTGTTTTTTCAGAAAAAGACCTCTGCTTATTTGATTATAGGCATGACGAAATAACTGGTTCATCTGAAAATTGCGATGTTATTTGTCACAAGTAAGAATTCAATTTTATTGATTTTGTGTATAATACATAGGCGCTATAATTATGTACCTACTCATGAATTTTAGGTACCTACCTAATCTTTTACTTGCAGCTTAACAATTTTTCAAAGTCAATTACAAAAATAAACGAAATGCAATTACCTATCTTGTGAACTACATCATAGAACTACAATATTTAGAATTCAGTTCAGGTCCGGATCGCGCAAGACTTTTGGCGGTCGGAACCAGAGAGGCCGGTCATTGGCTACATGCCCATCCTTCTCCATATACCGGTACCTTCCTGGATCCGACCTCGCTTCGTCTGGCGACTGGTCTGCGGCTTGGGGTCACGGTATGCACTCCACACACATGCCCTTGTGGCACGGACGTGGACCGACTGGGTCACCACGGACTTTGTTGTCAAAAAAGTGCAGGCCGCTTTTCAAGACATGCAACACTTAATGACATAATCCGCCGGTCTCTTGCCAGCATCAATGTGCCTGCTCTTCTTGAGCCGACTGGCATTGTCAGAGATGATGGCAAAAGACCTGATGGTGTGTCTTTGGTCCCGTGGAGTTTGGGACGGATGCTTGTGTGGGACGCTACCTGTGTAGACACACTGGCACCGTCCCACCTCCAACGGACTACTTCTAAAGCGGGTGCAGCGGCAGAAAATGCCGAAAATCTGAAAGTTATTAAATATGGAGGCCTTGGCAAAGAGTACAACTTTGTGCCCTTTGGCGTCGAGACCCTCGGTCCGTGGGGTCCCAGTGCGCATAAGTTATTTGCGGAAATCGCGAAACGTCTAGTTGATGTAACTGGTGACCGAAAAGCTGGCGGCTTTCTCGCGCAACGCATCAGCATTGCAATTCAGCGAGGAAATGCCGCCAGCATCCTCGGTACAATGCCCCGAGGGCCTTTTTTAAGCTTAACTTAGTTTTAATTTAATTTAGTTAATGTTAATAATCATGTTGTAATTTGGTTATTTAGAATTGACATTTCTACTTAATTTGAAATCTTCGATATTTTTATAGATTGAAAACAGAGGTGCCACAGAAAGATCACGATTGTGAAGTTATTGATAAAAGTACATTAATTCATATAAGCATGTACTAGAAGAAGCCTTTAGTAGACAGGTAATATTTATAACATCACCATGCCACAAACACGTTTAGATTTGTTTCAATTGGTTTTAAAAATAATAATGGAATTTTAGGTGGCTTGTAAGTCGATATCATGTCCAACGTGAAAACCGAGAAACAGATGGGTTAAATTAAAGATTATTACCTATAGAAAACTTAAATTATTATAGAAGAAGATTTTTCCGCAAACACATTTTACTTAGATTGATTACTTTTAATTCTTGTAGGTTTAATATTTCAATGTTTTATACGAATAAAAATGTATCTTATCTATCAATAAATTATATTTGTAGGTATTAATTTCTTTTTCAGATGGAAAACTATACTCCTGAAAAGAACATCCAAATTGGACATATGATTATTAACGTTTCCCACGTTTTGGAAAAGTTATATGAGATCTCAAATAACGGACCATTAGATAGAAACCTAACAAAAAGCTTGAAATTAAATTTCACATAACGTTAACCTAAAAAAGAGCGTGAAACTAAATGTCACATAATGTTAACCTGAAAAAGAGCTTAAAACTAAATATCACATAATGTTAACCTGAAAAAGAGCTTAAAACTCAATGTCACATAATGTTAACCTGAAAAAGAGCTTTAAAACTAAAATGTATTATGATGTAAATCTGAAAAAGAGCTTAAAACTAAAATGTATTATGTTGTAAGTCTGAAAAACCCTTAGTGCTTAGTGTAAACCAAAAAGATGTATACAGGGCGCCACTTGGTATTTTTTTTTTGTAATATTTTTTTTTTTTAGTGTAATTTAATTAGTTTTGTTTCAAAATAGTTGTTGCCCGCGATCCAGGATGAATAGTAGCCTATGTCCTTCTCCAGATCACGGTCTGCCCATGTCTCAAATTTTATCGAAGTCCGTTTAGCTGTTTCAGCGTGAAAGCATAAGAAACAAAACTCACTTTCGCATTTATAATATTAGTTAGGAACACATCCTTAATTTTTCAAGTAACAAATAAAAATAATTTAACTGTCCTATCTATTTTTTGTTAGATCTATATCTTACTTGCGCGTTGTTGCTGCGCCATCTATTAGAATACTCGGGCGTAACCTCGCTATGCCGTTAGTTATATGGGCGTCGTCGTTAGATGGCGTTCACGTCGATTGTGTAAATGTGTGCGTGCGTTTTTCAAGGACACTTAGGTCTTGTAGTCCTCTTAAGATTCCATGATTTAATTTTGAGCAATGCGTTACAATAATACGCCTGATCGGCGCAGACTAAGGAGCATTCGCTTTTGTAAGTATTCGTACATTTACATCGACTCATGTCACGGAGAATTACACATGAGTCATGTGTAATTCTCCGTTTTCAGGACTCACTGCTGCAATGTTACGAATAGTATAATTACAGGTAGGTACGCACTGTAATGCTCACCAGGCTCGCCTGGACGTATTCACTGATGAAATACTCGAATACTGAACCGTTACATTACACGGAAGTAATCCCGATGAGTGACACCTAAATCCTAACCTTAAGATGTGATCGTTGTCATGACAGTAGGTCAGTCTGACACGTTGAGCTAAGTGGCAATTGTTAATGTTATCGTATTTTCAAGTAATTACCTACTTATTTTTAGCACCTATCTCGAAGTGAACTTTTGAATTGAATGGACTGTAAGATTTGTTTACCTAGTTATAGAATGATTAGTGTATACATATTTGTGAGACTTATGTAGATTACCTTGTTTTAGTCATAGGGTGTATAGATGTTTTGGGACGAATTTGTATACTTACTATGTTTTGTACCTGTACGGTGTACAAGGGTGTCGCCAGCCGATGGACCAGGGGAGAGCAAATTGATATAGGTATAGAGGATGCGAAAACTATGAATTCTACACGTTGTGCACGGTAGAGCGATCAAAATTTTCTGGTTTACCGAAAGGTGTTTGCCCCTTTTAGAACATCAACAATGGTTCGATTTATTGCTGCCAAATTTCGATTTAATTTGTTATGTTCGGTAAATCATAAAATTGGACGAATTTAAGTGAGTGAGTGCGTTGATTGCTTTGCATTTGGGTACTTTTTATCTCTGGGGGGGGGGGGCAGGTACCCCTCCCTGCCCCCCCTTGGCGACGCCCTTGACGGTGGATACAATGGTATGGCACAATGGTTGTAGAAAATAAAATGAGAATCAAATCATGAGCCTACTGAAGTGCATGGCTGGATAAAAGCCTCTCCAATCACTCGTTATTATACCCACTCGATCCTCGGTTACTCTGATCTAGCTGCTATCGGCAATCCTGAGATCTTGGTCCGCCTAACCTGAGACTAGAGGACTTCACACTTTCGCAGGTAGGATAGTTAAGGAAAAAGAATCTGCTGGGCTGGGGAGAGTGTCTATGAAAGAGCTAGTTAAAAAAAACATTTTAGGCTCATTATTATATAATTATAAATGAAAATTATTATATTCCATTGAATGGACCAGATAACGAGTTGGCTCTTTCAAATCATCGACGGTTGGCTCTTACAAAAGTTTGGGTGATTAGAGATAAAAACTCAAAAAATATATTTCGGAATAACATTTACACAAAAGTATTTTCGAAAAAGAACGCTAAAATTATGTATGTACCAAACTCAAACTCTGTGTAAAGTACTATATTACTATATTTCTATATTTCTTGATAATATCTAACTAAGCTTTTGCATTGCAAAATTTTTTGTGAATGATTTTAAACCTTAAAATTTTGACGGTTAAGTTCAAAATCGAATGAGAAAATTTGGCAGTCTGTGGTAACTTGATGTGCTTGATGGCCACTGTACATTGCCACATTACACTTATGTCTTAGAACTGTCAAAAATATTTGTAGGTGAGTGCTGTCCTGCTTCCTGTGCTCATGAGCTGTCACATAAAGGGTAGGAATTTGGTAAGTAGATGAAAACTGCATCAGTTCTTTCAAAAGCTGGCTCTTTCATTCACAGTCTCCCCTAAAACCACTTAATTCACGAAGAATCTCTTGGTAGGTAGGTTAGGTACTCTAGCTAAAATACCAAGTATCTAAGTACTTACTTTAATGCCTACCGTTTTCGAGTTATTTTTCGGTGCTATTTTTGTTGATTTAGGAACAAAGAAAAACAGAGTGTCTGTTTATCATTAATCCGAACACAGGCTGTAACTAAAGCCTATCTGACGGACAGGGCCGTCATCTACCCCGGTCACCAGGGAGTGTGGAACCAGCAAGAGATGTCGTGCGGTGTCCCACAGGGATCGGTCCTGGAGCCGCATCTGTGGGACATCGGATACGACTGGGTGCTGCGCGCCGACCTCCCTAGTGACGTCAGCGTAGTGTGCTACGCTGACGACACGTTCGTCCTGGCGCAGGGGAGGTCGCACCAGGCGGCGGCCGAAGTAGCGGCACGCGGGATTGCGACAATCGTCGAAAGGATCCGGCAACTGGGACTCGAGGTGGCCCTGCACAAGTCCGAGGCCATGTGTTTTCATGGTGCTCGGAACGCGCCACCGTCGGGGTCCCAAATAACGGTAGGAGGGGTTTCCATCGGCGTCGAGTCGACGATGAAGTGCCTGGGTCTCGTCCTCGACAGCCGGTGGAACTTCGTGGAGCATTTCCGACGTTTGGCTCCCAAACTGGAGCGGGCAGGGGCTGCATTCAAGCGGCTCCTGCCCAATCTAGAGGGTCCAAACGCCTCCTACCGGAGGCTCTACGCGGGGGTCGTGCGGTCAATGGCCCTCTACGGGGCTCCTGTATGGGCGCGTTCCCTGGCGCTGCGGCCAGCCTGTCGGTTGAGCGCGGCCCAAAGGGTCGTGGCCATCCGGATGGTCCGGGGATACCGCACGGTCTCCTGTGAGGCAGCCAGCCTCCTTGCCAGATTGCCGCCGTGGGAGGTAAAAGTCGCGCACGTATGGGAGTGGCGCGAGGAGTTGAAACGCCGGGGCGTAACTCCGTTGCCGCGAGGAATCGCGGCACAGCGGACGGAGCTCCGGCGGGATCTCATGGCGACATGGACGGTTGTCGCAACCCAGTGCTGGGCACGCCACGATTGCGGTGATAAGTCCCCTCTTTGAGGAGCGGCTAGAGAGGCGCCAGGGCGTCCTCACCTTCCACCTGACGCAGGTCCTCACTGGACATGGCAGCTTCGGGAGGTTCCTGTGTCGGATACTGCGGGAGGAAACGCCCGGGTGTCACCACTGTGTAGATCGTCCGGAGGACACGGTGGAGGTCTGCCCGGCTTGGGCAGAGCACCGCCGTGTCCTCGTGGAGGCGATCGGCGGCAGAGATCTATTGCGTCCGGCCCTGGTTCAGGCCATGGTACGGAGCGAGAGGGCATGGGCAGCCGTCACCTCCTTCTGCGAAGCAGTAATGCTCGCGGAGGAGGAGGCGGGACGGTTGAGGGAAAGGCAAATTTCGCGCCCTCTCGCCCCTAGCCGCCGCAGGAGCCGCCCTGGGCGTCGGGAATCTCGGGCGGATTTCCGGCCACCGTAGACGCGGGCTTGCGGACGTTAAACAATGGGTAGCTCACCGTCCGGTAAGGACCAAACCCGGGTCGACGGCGCGTTGTATTCCACGCGCGCCTCAAAGAGATGTCGTCAGCACAAATGTAGGGGTCCACTAGGGCCGATGCCTGCCGGGGTCGCGGGAAGGTACTGAAGGGTCTCCGAGGCCCCTGGCAACACAGGCAAAAGGAAGGAATACGGGTGGCTTTTAGTCAGTAAGAGTCTGACACACCCTCCCGCTCCGCCCAGAGCGGGAGAAGTTATTTGATGATTTCCCACGCAAAAAAAAAAGGATTTGTCTTTAATCAAAATGTGAACAAAAATATCAATCTGATGGTAAAATTGTTAAATTCAGTGTACCGCAAGGCAGTGTATTGGGTCCCCTGCTGTTTATATAACTTCTAGTTATTTGATGATTTCCCACCCAAAAAAAAAAGGCTGTAACTAAAGTCGAATTATTAATTCACCGGAGTTCTTAATCTGACATGTGCTAGCTGTCACTTTGTGTAATATAATGGTCATATTTATTTATTGTAATGGTTATCGTTGATTTATATATGTGTAAAATAAATGTATAATAATAAGTATAAAAGTCTAGAATACAATAAAAATTACCAATTTATTATACAAAGTGACAGCTAGCACTTGTCAGATTACTCCAGTGAATTATTAAAGGCTCGTGCACACTGGAACAATCCATCAGTAGAACGATTTCTATGAAAACTTCATGGAAATTGTCCCACCTGTGTCGCGTCGCGCGACAAGTCGCGCCAGTCTGCACGAGCCTTAATTCGACTTTAGAGTAGCTATGGGTAGGTAGGTACTTCGATTCCATCTTTATGTCCGTTCGTTTTATATAATCGTACCTACCAATAGGTCCGTCCATATTTAAAAAATCCTTAAGGCGACATTAGGTGACGGGGACCTTGTGCGAATGAGAGGAGCCATGCGTCACTCCCCACGACCCACACTGGTCCCGAATGATAAAAAAGTGGACATTAAGAAATTTTTGACAGAAGGTCAACGGATTCGGCTGATTTTTTTTTTTGTAGACAGCTGATGCAATTACAAATCACTTTTATAGATTGAGTTTTTGCCAAATAAGCCGTATTTTCAGAGAAAAAAAATATTCAAATATTTTTTGTATGAGAGAAATCCTAATTTTGTCTTTATCTTCCAAGATTCAAACGTATTCAAAATAAAACTTAGCGCAGCTTGTAGAGGTGCTAATTGCTCACCACTTTGTCATAGACACTCTTCTGCGATTTTGTGCTCCTTTTGAGTTACAGGCACTTTAAATATTTTTTGTATGAAAAAATCCTAATTTTCTCTTTATCTTCCAAGATTCAAACGTATTCAAAATAAAACTTAGCGCAGCTTGTAGAAGAGCTAATTGCTCACCACTTTGTCATAGACACTCTTCTGCGATTTTGTGCTCCTTTTGAGTTACATGCACTTTAAATATTTTTTGTATGAAAAAATCCTAATTTTGTCTTTATCTTCCAAGATTCAAACGTATTCAAAATAAAACTTAAAGCAGCTTGTAGAGATGCTAATTGCTCACTACTTTGTCATAGACACTCTTCTGCGATTTTGTGCTCCTTTTGAGTTACAGGCACTTTAAATATTTTTTGTATAAAAAAAATCTAATTTTGTCTTTATCTTCCAAGATTCAAACGTATTCAAAATAAAACTTAGCGCAGCTTGTAGAGTAACTCTTACAAATATATGAAATTATCAGTATCAAATAAACAAACAAGGAAATCTCAAAACGTGTTCAGACATGTTTATGTACAGGTAAGTTATTGTGTGACTCGTATGTAAAATTTTTTTTGTATAGAGTCATTGCTTAATTACCCTATAAGTGACGATTTCGGCTCTATTTGATCATCTAGTCGAACGCGTCGAAAACGCTGAATGATGAATAGGTATATAAATTGCAATTAAAAATTCCCTTTGTAGTTTTGCGGTATTTATGTAGGAGCACATCTTAGTATGTTTTATTTTCTCGTGACTCATCCAAATTGCAAGAATATTTGGCTCATTATCTAACTACCCCATTAAGTAATGAGGTAGTTAGGTAATGAGCCATTATCTAACTACCCCATTAAGTAACGGGATAGTTGGGTAATGAGTCATATATCAATAGTATAAGGGCAAGCGGAACCCGTTTTTGTTCATTACGCGTCTTGTGCTCGTAAAAACAACACAATTTTTTATCAACTATCACCACATTGTAACTTTTATTTATTTGCCTGTAACATTTTTGTATCAAAATGACTACATTTGTGACTAATTTAGACATTTTTTCTTTTTTGAGTAATAGTGGGTGCCTTAAAAATAGTGATTTACTGTGTCAAACCATTATAAATCGTATTTCAAGTGAAATTCCAAACGAAGAGCTCAGTATTATCAAAAAGTTTTGCCAAAATTATACGTCAAACCTAGCTAGAAGATGGGACAATTCAGGTAGAAACGAAATATTTGGTGTTAAAAACAAGGAGTGGTTGGAGTCTAAAATTTTGTGGCCAACTTTAACTTCTGTGAATTTTCCTATGTTGTTTGATCCAGAATATACCATAGAGGACATTTCAGTAGACGTAGAAGAGCATAATTTATCGTACGAAGAGGAAGCGGGTGCATCTACATCAGAAGCTACCACAAATACTCCCAGAACTAGAAATAAACGACCATTTGAAGATTTAACAAATAAGCAGAAGAAAAGACGTTCTTTGTCTCTTTTGGAGCATTCCGAAGAAGAGCTGTTCTATGCTCTTATTGCTAAACTTAATGAAAACGGGCGCACTGTTTGTTCTAAAGTTATTAAGTGCCTCTCAAATAAGCCAGAAAAGGTGCAAGAAGTAAGTGACTTTTTATATAAAGCTTCTGATAAATCGATTTCCGAGGAAGACACCTTAGCTCTTGCCACAGCATTGAGTTTATCAAAATGGCAATATCTAACTTTGAGGTCCATTTTAAGTACAAATGGCACAGCGGCTTTTCCATCTTACCAGAAGTTACTGTTGAAGAAGAAAGAATGCTATCCAGCAAAAGAAGATATTGTGATATCGGAGTCAGGAGCTAAAATTAAGTTACAGGCAGTTCTAGATTTAACTGCCGAGAAGATTTTGAAAGTGACTGGTTCAAATATTAATGGTGGTGTTTTGAAGCTAGTTAGTAAATGGGGCTGTGACGGAGCTTCTTCACAAAGTTGTTACAAACAAAAACCAACTGGTGACATATTTTCATAATCTTCTGTATTTATGGTTAGTTTTGTGCCACTTCGCCTTATGAGTGACAACGATGTGATAGTATGGGAAAATCCGCGCCCTTCTTCAACAAACTATTGCAGACCAATTATGTTCGAATTCAAACAAGAAACAAAAGAATATATTCAGCAAGTAGAAGCAACATTACAAGAAGAAATTCAGAACCTTCTACCAACAAAGTTATTTGATGGCGAATTTGAAGTATTTCATGAATTGCATATGACGATGATCGACGGCAAAGTATGCACGGCACTTTCACAGACACAGTCTGCAGCCAATTGCAACATTTGCTTAACAAATCCGAAAGATATGAACAACTTGAACCTCGTTTTTAACAAACCAGAAAACCATGATATGTACAAATATGGTTTATCTTCACTTCACATGTGGTTGCGATGCATGGAATGTATTTTGCACATATCTTACAACTTAGATTTCAAAAAATGGGCGGCTCGGGGTGAGGACAAACTGCTCCGAAAATCAAGAAAAGAGTTAACGCAGCATGAGTTTTTTGTTGTAACTGGCTTAATGATTGATATCGTCAAACAAGGCTTTGGGACAACAAACGATGGCAATACAGCTCGACGGTTTTTCAATGATTACGAAAGGTCAGCTGAGATAACAGGAGTTAATGCTAATTTGATTAAGAGATTTGCTGTAATTTTGCAGGCAATATCTTCTGGGAGAAATGTAGATATTGAAAAATTTAGAATTTATTGCAGAGAAACAGCAGAACTTTATGTCAGCGAGTACTCGTGGTATTACATGCCTTCGAGTGTACATAAACTTTTAGTGCAATGGTGCAGATATTTGCCAGCATTTTTCTTTTATTCCAATTGGTATGATGTCCGAAGAAGCCTCAGAAGCAAGAAACAAAGATTTTCGTTCAATCAGAGAAAAGCATACTAGAAAGATAGGCAGAATGCAAACAAATGAAGATATTTTACACCAGTTACTTATCAGCTCCGATCCGTACATTACGAACATAAGACCGAAGTTCACCAAAATTCAAAAGCAGCAGAGGTTTGAAGAAGCCGAAAATCTTCTAAAGGATGACGTTTCACCCAATGAACTCGATTTAGAAGTTGCTGATGAGGAAGAAGTATACGTCGACATTGAGAATAATCCCCCACAAGATCCGCTAGCATAATTCACATTGTAACATACGCACGTTCATGTTAGTTTATTTAAGTTTGTAAGTTTGTAATCTAGTTTATTTAAGTTATTAAGTTTATAGGTACTGAGAAAAAATGCGCTTAAAATTAATTTATGTTCTAGTTTATTTAAATTTGTAAAATAATAGTTTACTTTAGTTATTAAGTTTACAGGTACTGAAAAAAAATGCGCTTTGTTTTATTTTTTGTGTTTGTTTTATTTATTTATTTATTCATATTATGTTGACGACAGCCCTAGCAAAGTATTACATTTGTAAACAAAGACTACCCACTGTTGGGGTAGTCAAATAAAAAGTTGTATTTTACATTTCATATGACTTATTAGGACAAAGTAGGGTAGAACAATATTGTTTATTTTTATTATACCCTGATATTTTATTGTGACAATGACTTGACATTGAATCTTGATCGCACGAACATTGCTCTGTGAATTAACCTGTGAAAATAATTGTAAAAGCGTGTGTTTTGTTGTGGAACTATAATTAAAAGACTGTTAATAGTGCAAGTGCCGTTTATTATTGAAGAAAGTGACCAAAACAGATAAGCACGCCAAGATCCCTGCCCTAAATCAAATACATATTAAGTGATAAAGTATAAAATAAATAAATAAACAAAACATGCATGTAAAGATAAATTAAGCGTTAGGGTTACAGGTAGTTCAAATTTTTTAAGTACGCCTTAATACAATACCTATATTATTATATAGGTTTGTATTTTGACGGTCCTAAGCCCGTTAAAGTACGAAGGAAAAGTTTTAATTGCAATTTATACCTTTTTATCATTCAGCGTTTCCGACGCATTTACTAGCGTTAGATGACCAAATATAGCCCAAATTGTAAGTAATCGGCTAATTAAGCAATGACTCATTACCAAAAAATGCTTATAATCTGAATATGAGTCACACAATAAATTACCTGTACCTGAACATGTCTGTACACGTTTTGAGATATCCAAGTTGTTTATTTGATATATTTAAAATAAGACTTTTTTTAATAGAAAGACATTTATAAGAGTTACTTATTAATGAAGAAAATGTTATTACATCTTAGTCTATCTTTAACAAGATTATTTCTAATCCGCCTGAATTAATTTTTTAACTCTGAAAATACGGCTTATTTAACAAAAAATACATCTTTAAAAGTTACTTGTAATTGTATCAGCTGTCTACAAAAAACTAGTAAAGCTCATCCGACAACGAAAAATTTAAAGTGCCTGTAACTGAAAAGGAGCACAAAATCGCAATTGAGTGTCTATGGCAAAGTGATGAACAATTAACCCCTCTACAAGCTGCGCTAAGTTTTATTTTGAATACGTTTGAATCTTGGAAGATAAAGACAAAATTAGGATTTTTTCATACAAAAAATATTTAAAGTGCATGTAACTCAAAAGGAGCACAAAATCGCAGTTGAGTGTCTATGACAAAGTAGTGAGAAATTAGCCCCTCTACAAGCTGCGCTAAGTTTTATTTTGAATACGTTTGAATCTTGGAAGATAAAGACAAAATTAGGATTTCTTTCATACAAAAAATATTTAAATATTTTTTTTCTCTGAAAATACGGCTTTTTTGGCAAAAACTCAATGTACAAAAGTGATTTATAATTGCATCAGCTGTCTACAAAAAAAAAATAAGCTGAATCGGTTGACCTTTTGTCAAAAATTTCTTAATGTCCCCTTTTTTATCATTTGGGACCAGTGTGCGACCCCGCAACTGTACGCACGTAATTTCGTAGGGTAATCATACGTTTCAGATGGTGAGGACTATCCTGTCTGATTTTAGCTAGGCGGGTACCTACCTACCTACCTACCGGTAGGTAGGTAGGGTAGGTAGGTAGGTAGGTATGTAAGGTTGGTAGGTAGGGTAGATAGATAGGTAGGTTAAGTTGAGATACTTTTGCAACGTGCAATTTGTGCGAATCCGGGCTGGGTAAAGCTAGTAGGTAATAAATGTGTCCATACATGAATAGGAAATATTAATTAAATCAAAATCAAAAGTCATTTGTTCAAATGAGCCTGAGAATCATAACTTTTCGAACGTCAAAGTTACATAAAACAGTCCCCCAAAACGCTTTAGCTGGGAAGAAGAAGTGGCGCAACAAAATCCCCAGCAGCACAGCTGTCTGTTCAATTAGAAAATAAAAATGTATACAATAGTATGCAAAAATAATTTAGCAGTCACCGAAGTACAACTTCAGGTCACACCATCAAATTGGGAGGTAAGGTCTCATCATAACTATCAAAACGAGCCCAATCTCGGCACACCTAGTTCTATTCGTCGACAAGTTCCAGTAGTAGTCACCAAAGTACACGTTCAGGTCACTCCATCAAGTCCATAGGTAAGATCTCATCAAAACTATCAAAACGAGACCAAACTCCGCACCCCTAGTTCCACTGGTCGACGAGTTCCAGTAGCAGTCACCGAAGTACACCTTCAGGTCACACCATCAAGTCCGAAGGTAAGTTCTCATCATAACTATCCAAACGAGACCAATTTCGGCACACATAGTTCCATTCGTCGACGAGTTCCAGTAGCAGTAACTGAAGTGCACCTTCAGGTCACTACATCAAGTCCGTAGGTAAGGTCTCATCATAACTAACAAAATGAGCCCAACTCGGCACACCTAGTTCTATTCGTCTACGAGTTCCAGTAGCAGTCACAAAAGTTCACCTTCAGGTCACTCCATCAAGTCCGTAGGTAAGGTCTCATCATAACTATCAAAATGAGCCCAACTCGGCACACCTAGTTCTATTCGTCTACGAGTTCCAGTAGCAGTCACAAAAGTTCACCTTCAGGTCACTCCATCAAGTCCGTAGGTAAGGTCTCATCATAACTATCAAAACGAGCCCAAACTCCGCACCCCTAGTTCTACTGGTCGCCGAGTTCCAGTAGCAGTCACCGAAGTACACCTTCAGGTCACACCATCAAGTCCGGAAGTAACGTCTCATCATAACTATCAAAACGAGCCCAATCTCGGCACACCTAGTTCCATTTTTCAACGAGTTCCAGTAGCAGTAACTGAAGTACACCTTCAGGTCACTCCATCAAGTTCGAAGGTAATGTCTCATCATAACTATCAAAACGAGCCCAAACTCGGCACCCCTAGCTCTACTGGTCGACGACTTCCAGTAGGAGTCACCGAAGTACACCTTCAGGTCACACCATCAAGTCCGGAGGTAAGGTCTCATCATAACTATCAAAACGAGCCCAATCTCGGCACACTTAGTTCTATTCGTCGACGAGTTCCAGTAGCAGTAACTGAAGTACACCTTCAGGTCACTCCATCAAGTCCGAAGGTAATGTCTCATCATAACTATCAAAACGAGCCCAAACTCGGCACCCCTAGCTCGACTGGTCGACGACTTCCAGTAGGAGTCACCGAAGTACACCTGGTCACACCATCAAGTCCGGAGGTAAGGTCTCATCATAACTATCAAAACGAGCCAAATCTCGGCACACCTAGTTCCATTCGTCGACGAGTTCCAGTAGCAGTAACTGAAGTACACCTTCAGGTCACTCCATCAAGTCCGGAGGTAAGTTCTCATCACAACTATCAAAATGAGCCCAAACTCGGCACACCTATTCCTACTCGTCAACCAGTTCCAGTACTAGCCACCGAAGTACACCCTCAGGTCACATCATCAAGTCAAAACTTGCCTAAAGTCCACAGCCCACATCTCTCTACTAGGAGAGGGCTTCCAGTGCCTAGGAGTCACTGAAGTATTTGTATCTATGAATTATTTAGTAAAATTATAAAGTGCAATACGAAATATTTTTTGTAAGTACCTACGAATTACGAGAAAAAAACTCAAAGGATCCAAATTAGTTCACTTGACTACTATTCCCGTAGCTAACCGTGCGTACACTTGTGTGTGTGACCCGTGTCAATGTAGTAGTTGGATTCTATATCTATAAATTTTGCAAACGCGTCCGCGAGCGAATAAGCGAATAAAATCGTATTATGGTGGCTCCGAGCGCCAAGCGTGACAGTGGTCAGCGAAGCACTGCCGCCCGTCGCCCTCAAGAGCCCCCGCTTCAACGCGCATCAACTTTATTCGAAAAAACAACCCACCTTGATTAAGACGCTGACAACACTTAAACCACGGTCACTGTCACATTGCATAGAAAAGAAAGAGAAGCGCGATGACGCAACGCTTGTAATTTACTGCAAAATATGAAGTAATTATCTATTTACTCAAAATTGAGTTGAGTAATCGAAAATAAAAAACAACCAAGTTCTGCATTCAAATAAGACGTTCTTGTTATTAATTAAATACGTAACGTATGTTGATATTTAATGCAGATATTTTGGATTAGAACTCAAGGTAAGAGGTTAGTTTTACGTAAGTTTGTATCGAGATTTTTTTATCAAAACGTGTTTTGGTAACAACCAAGTTCTGGGAAATATGTTCAAAATTAACATATATTTTTTCCGCTACCACAAACTATACAGATTTGGCAATTTTGTTTCTTAAGAGAAGCCCATTTTAGTCAATTGGGTCTTGTCAGCGCCTTAATCAAACACAAAATAAATAGAATACGTATACTAAAATTTGAGCAGTTAAATTGTCTTTTAGATGGTAAAAGTTTCATGAAAATACGCCCGCTAGTTTTTGCATAATTATCGTTTTTTTTTTTGTCAGCGTTAGACATTACAAATTAATTGCACTGTATTATAAACATATTATTTCAAATAAAATTATATCAAATTACGAAGACAATAGTCTAGTATAACATATATTTTTTTCTAACGAGAGAGTTTTTCTAATAAGACGAGTCGTCTAGACGTGATGTTCAATTTAAAATCATTAGAAGTCGTATATCTGCGCCGAATAAGAATATAAATACCGAAGTTGATTTAATAAGTTCAAAGAACTACCTTTACCTTTTCATTCAAAGGTTCTCTGCGGAACTTAGGCCTCCCTCAACGAATCGCCTCAGAGACTGATCCGGTGCTCCAACGGTTTCCGGAATTCCACAATCTTGCATAGATCCACCTTGTGTGTGGTTTTGTTAAAGGAAGTGCAGAAGTCCTACACTACTTATCTCTTCTACGAGGTGGTCAGTTTCATTATCTGTTCCGTGGTCAGTTTGATAGGTAAGTGGTAAGAGCATACATGCGTAATCGTATTGCTTAGTTACCAATACCATACGTACGCAGACGAAGTCGCGGGCAACGGCTAGTAATATACTTTACTATAGATGCGCCGCGCGGTTTCACTCGCATAAGTTTTGACTCCGTGGGTATATTGGGATAAAAGTATCCTATGTGTTATTCCTGGTTATAAACTATCTGTGTGCCAAATTTCATCCAAATCCGTTCCAGTACTTTTTGCGTGAAAGAGTAACAAACATCCATCCATCCATTCTTACAAACTTTCGCGTTTATAATATTAGTAGGATAACGGAAAATACTGACTATTCTTGAATCTATATAGCTATAGGTATGTGTTTTCTCTTCTAGAGACTTTTGCCAGCTATATTTTCTTAATATTTCTGCTTTTTGTTTAAAATGCCAGAAATCAGTCCAGCATTGTGTATTTAAAAGCACTTACCTATTCGGTAACCAAGCTGTACAGGTAACAGTGACATGGAGGATAAAAACTGCCACTTGCTCACTTCAGAATTCAGATTTTCTGCTGCTTGCAGTCAACAGCTGCGCAACGAGTATATTAATTAATTATACAAAAGTCGCTAGTTTGCAAAAAAAAGTATGAATAGGTAGTGTCACTACCTATTCATACTTTTTTTTGCAAACTAGCGACTTTATATTACGGGGATCTATGTATTCGCCAAAGATGTTGTAACTCGAAAACGGTGGAAGAAAGCTCTCGGAAAAAAAACGGAAACCCATTATTTTGTCGAGACTAGGTATGTGCTATCCTGAAAACCTGAAGATTTTTATGGGAGAAATTCGTATAGGTACAGGTGATGCTCCCAAGAGAACAGTGTGTATTCTTACATAAAGGCACTTGTGGTGTGATTTTACAAAACACACATAAGTATAATGTGTGTTTTGTATTATCATATTAGACCGGTGCTAGAATTAACATCTTTGAAGTTTTTAGTCAAGAAAACAGCTGCTTTTTACCAGTAGTAGACGCTTCCCCTGTTCTTAGCTCGTCTTTTAATAGTGGTACACTCCAAGTCGCATACAATTTTATCTAGTTTTCGTTTAATTTGTGATCGACACAAAAGTAAACTTAAACAAAACAATGGCTGGCGGTTTGGTTTTTAGTTTGTAGACGGACAACACTGTGCTGCCACCTATGACAAGCTTTCAGTTTTTAACCCTATTCAAATAACAGGTTTTATCGCCATCTATCGGTGACCATAGTAAGATCGGGATACACTGTGGCCAAAAAACGAAAAACTAATTGCAGAAATGTTCTGTATGGGGCACAAGTTTTTCCAGTCTATTTGAATCAGCATAAATATCCAAAAGCTTCTTACTTCAACCTTTTAAACGTGAACTTATTTTTGCATTTTTTGACCACATTTTCTGGCAACACTGCGTCGAGACGTTTTGTGAATAGCTGCGTTCCAGTCCCTGCGAATAACATGTTTGAGCATTAAATCTACAAAAAAAGAAATAGCTAGTTATTACTTTTGTAAGAGCAAAAGAGGCATTTACATAAATAATCTAAATACGACGAAAGGAAACAAACAAGTACGTAACGCGCTCCATGAAATTTGTCTTGTCAAAATTGTCAAAATAAAAACCAAGCTAGATGGTGTCTATTTTAGAGAACAAAGTAAAATATAACTACCTGTTTTTTAACACTGAAAACTGAATTAAAACTAAAGTGTGCATATAATGCACGTTTTTACTTTTTAATTTGGAGTATTCTTGCTACACAAAATGTGTGATAGCGACGGCGATGACCACGACCCGGGCGATGGCGAGTCTGGCATGGATTTGACTGGTTTTCTGTTCGGTAATATCGACGAAAACGGTCAGTTAGAAGATGATAGTATTCTTGATAAACAGTCCAAGCGGATGCTGTCATCGCTCACACGCTTTGGGTTCGGTTCCATGATATCTGAGGTAATTGATATTGAAGAAGCTAGCGGGGAAGATCAGGAGAAAGGTAAGAATATGGTAGTCTATTGATGAACTTTTCGTGGTCACAAGTCATGTATTAATGCTAGATGTTGTTAAAGGTTGAACTGTGTTAGTCTCTAGTTACTTTTTATCTTCATTGTAATGTTTTAGTATTGTAGAATATTTATGCATTATGTTTACAGGATTTTATGATAGATTGCGTATTTCACATGGAATATGCAATCCACTTACTTGTGATCAGTATTTTATTGATATTTCAACAAAATCAAGTTGTATTGACTCACGTTTTAAACCGACTGAAACTCTTTGCAGAAGATTATACTCAGAAAAGTCCATCCGCTATCGACTTTTTTGATATTGAAGATGCTGTGGAAGATGTTAAGGTATTATTGCATGTTTTTATACAAGTAGAAGAAAATGTTGTTTCTGAAAAGGTTGGAGCTGAATGTTTGCAAACATTCTAAACTGCTGGAACTGCCATATTATTGTGCAATCTTATATCAAAGGAATAATGCTAATTTTAACAGCATTTTTTGGGTTTACCTAAAACAAACCTGAGGGGTAATTGTGTAACACACAGTAGCAGTGGGTTTCATTTTGACAGTTCAACATTGCGTTATTTACATTGTTGAGCAGACCAATGTTTCGAACATATGAAGCAATGAATTAGCAATATCCTTCAAAATCATTTAGATTGTGATTGATAGTGTGTTATGCAATTAGGGTGCTGTTTGATTAACTGTGCTTTTTAAAGATTGCACAGCACACACCAGCAGGCTTAGCATGGCACTTTCTATTTCTTCGAAGAATAGACACGGCTCTTTCTATACAAAGTGACATTTTATTTCTCCATTTTTAACATCTCACTGTAGAAATCCTTCTACAATCTGTCATTTTGTCTTTCGTTTCTAACGATCCTTGTCTAGGTCCTTTTTTATGTAGAAGGATTTCTACGGCGGGATGTCAAAAAAGGAGAAACCAAATGTCACTTTGTATACAAAGAGCTGTGTCTATTCTTCGAAGAAATAGAAAGCATCATGCTAAGCCTGCTGGGAAAAATATTCTGGAGTAGTTATAGTCTTAAAATTATAAAATATGTGATAGGGTAGGGACAAATACAGACAATATATGCTGGTGAACAGGACATGGTGAAGAGGAGGAATGAAGCGGTATAATATACTGCATATATTTTTAGCCTTGTTTTAAAATTATATAATGATTTTCTTTAAATTTTGAGTTTTTATGAAAGCTAAATTGGGGACCTTGGGATTAATACCTAGTAGCAGGCACTTAAACCACAACTGCACAGTAAGCACTTATTTTCAAGTAATTTTTAAAACAATACTTTGTGCAGTGTTTTGTATTGATTTTGTCAAGTCATTAACTCTGTTATGTTTATGGTGAAGTTATTTGTCTATAATACTTTTTTGTCATAATTATTTTGTGGATTGTTTGGTAGATAAGATACTGGTTGTTTGGCTTAAGTTAATAACAACACTTTTTTTAAAATTTAATTGTAACGGCTCCATTGTGTAAAATGTGACATGTGTCAATGGTAATTTTTTGGTGAGGGATCAGTGGTAAATTAAGATATTATAAATTATATTTATGAAAACGAAAACTTAGTTCAATACTTAAAAACAATTAGTTTTTTAATCTGGCAAGATGCACTTTTGGGTAAAAAATACCACAGGTAGGTAAAAATACCATTTCATGATTTTTTTTCTCGATTTTTTATGAATGCTGTTTTTTTATTAGTGAACTAGCTTTTGCCCGCGGCTTTGTCCGCGCGTTATAATATAAAACATGCCTATAGCACTCGGCAATAAGCTTTTTTTGTAATCAGACTGAGTGATTTTACAAACAAAGAAACAATTTTACCTCTTTATAATATTAGTTTAGCCGAAAGGGTATACCCACGTGTCGTTGTAGTGCCTTGCACGGGGATGCTATGGTTGTAAAAGCTTTTATGGACATCAAAAACTTTTGTTTGTTCTAAGTAAGACATAAGTAATAAAAATTACATGTTTTTAGTGATTTTTTTGTACATTGTCTAAGTCTCAATAAAAACAACAAAATAATTATCGCATTTTAATTTCGACAAAAAATTCCTTATTTCCTTTCTTATTAGAAAAAATATAAAATTCTCAACTATAATAACAGCAAGATGTTTTTGTGGTTCTTAAGGCGCTGACAAGAGGCAAATGACCAAAATAGGGTTTTCTTAAGAAAATTATCATACCTATACTTTTTCCGCTACTACAAACTATACAAATTTGGTAATTTTCCAAATTTGTATAGTTTGTGGTAGCGGAAAAAGTATAGGTATGTTAATTTTGAACATATTTTTCAGAACTTGGTTGCAGTTACCAAAACACGTTTTGAACAAAAAAACTCCATTCAAACTAACGTAAACTAACCTTTTACCTTGAGCTCCAATCCAAAATATCTGTATTAAATATCAAAGTACGTTACGTATTTAATTAATAACAAGAACGTCTTATTTGAATGCAGAACTTGGTTGTTTTTTATTTTCAACTACTCAACTCAATTTTGAGTAAATAGATAATTGCTTCTATTTTGCAATAAATTATAAGCGTTGTGTCATCGCGCTTCTCTTTATTTTCTATGCATTCAAAAACCAAGTTCAGTCTGCATTCAACTAAGACGTTCGTCTTATTTTAATGCAGAACTTGGTTGTTTTTTATTTTCGATTACTCAACTCAATTTTGAGTAAATATATAATTGCTTCATATTTTGCAATAAACTACAATCGTTGTTTCATCGCGCTTCGCTTTCTTTTCTATCCAGTGTGACAGTGACCGCGGTTTAGGTGTTGTCAGCGTCTTAAGCAAAGCATCATTCAAGCTTCTGTTCTTGATTTTGAGATCTATGATACCATTCTTAATCTACCACTGTTCTATGATAATTGGGTTATGTATGATGTAGAGAATTGATGTATTCATGTTTTGTTCCTACCAGTTTACACTGAAAATTAACTGGCAGATGGTGCTATCAAGTTATAAAAAAGATTGTTAAATGTTGTGTTTAATAATACAATAATATAACAATTAACATCACGCCTGTGTTCGTGATAGGGCAGGCAGATGTGTATAGTACTCCCGCATATCCGGAAAATCGCTAGTTGTGTATTTCATTATTCACTAGTACCAAACTACCTATAAACATCTGTCAACTAATTCCCAGTACATCACAATAATGTATCCAGCACACTAACATATTTATGTTAACACTAGGATCTAGAAAGTAGCACTGACCAGGATGCACAGAAAGACTCCACGAGCACAGAGGCACGGGGGACAAACAGCGATGTAAAGTCCGAGGTCGATGATCCCAATTGTCCACAGAGCGAAGTGAAGAAAGAGCGAAATAAATGGAAGGAGGATGATATCTATCGGTCTGGTGGACAAGGCACTAATGATGAGGGCTATGAAGGGGATATGGAGGGGGACGGTGAACTCATGCCACCTCCTAATACAATACCGTAAGTTATATTATATTATTTTATTTATAACCGACATCAAAAATAGGAGGAGGTTATGCATTCGGCGAGTGTTTTTATTTTCATGTATGTACATCGATTTCTCCGTGATTCTTTATTCATTTGGTAGAGGAAGTTCGCGCAGTGGTCCCATATAAATATTTTTTTTTATTTGAGTAGTTTATGAGTTAGCTTCAATAATATGTTTTTAATCCACATATTCGATGTCGATGATGTTATAATATTCACATAGCAAGTTGTGGTTCACGAATTTGTATGTATACCTACCATACAATTAAAAAGTAAAAAAAAAACCTTGTAAGTACAAAAAAAGACAACCGACTTCAAAAAAAGAAACTACGAACTGAATAATTAATATAGTTAATTTTCCATTGAATTGGGTTGTTTTTTTTCTACAATGTTTTTATTTTACACTTTTTTTTTGCTAAATAATGTATACGGTGTTTAAGCTGAACGGTTAATAATTTACTTTTTATTTTTACAGATCTCATAAATCTTCAGACAAGATGGATAGGGACAAGAGATTGGAAACACCGCTGGCGGCTATGCTGCCATCTAAATATGCGAATATTGATGTGAAGGAACTATTTCCAGACTTCCGATCTGATAAAGTAAGTTATGTCTAATAATTTGCAATATTTCATTAATTTTTATTTTGCTGAAGAGCAGCCAAACATTTTAAACATGTGCTATGGAAAATTATTATCGGTCCGAGTGGTTTACGCAGTTTAGGTTTACTGCCGTGTCTTTAAGCCGCCGTTAAGCCAAGTTCGGAGAAAAACGGAGTCATGTATTCTTGTGTTATTCTCTTAGGTGAACCATATCGACCTCCTTTCGACCTGTCCTTACATCAAAATAACCCTTATTAACTTTAACTGACGTAACCCCTAATCACCTACAATACAAATTTTAATACGACTTTACACAACAGCCGATGCACTAATGCGAAGATGCACGAAAGGGCGTGGGGCGCAAGCCGCGACCACTTGAGACGCTAACAGGGCGTTGTTTACATATTTCGCAGTTTGACCTATGATTTTGATCTCATTTTGTAAAACTAAGAAAATATACCAATTTTGTAAATATAAAATAATCATTGAAGAGCTCCTAACCTTACAAACACCTCCGAATGAACACTCGTCACTACCAGTACCATTTAAAACGAGACGTAAAGATAGGTTGTGTTACCAAATGCATAAATGTGGAAAAAGGGGCCTAATTCGGTTCGGAGGAAGTACAGGATTGACGACTTTGCTGATTTAAAGAAGATAGGGTGTCAAATGTGTTTAGAAATTTGCCAAGTTACAAATTCAGTAGCAAAGAGCAGGTTCTGAAATCTTTAACGGCGAAGCCAACAATTCTGTACTTCCTTTGTACTGTCAACCGCACATAATTTCTAACAGTTGCACTGTAAAATTCGCCCTTAATCCTACGACAAAGGCGTTGTGAACGTCTAATTCTGATGTGCGGTTGACTGTACCGAGCTTGGCTCCTTTTTAGGGTTCCGTAGTAAACAAGGCACCCTTATAGTTTCGCCATGTCCGTCTGTCTGTCTCTCCCCGCTGTAGCTCAGAGATGCTTGGTACTAGAAAGCTATAATTTGGCATAGGTATACATATTAATCACGCCGACAAAGTGCAAAAATAAAATATAGGGCCTCCCTTGCACGTAATGTGGAGATGATATTTTTTTTTTCTCGTCTATCTCATGGTGTGGATACCCCACACCATGAGATAGACGGATAGACACCTTGTATAGGCCGTTCGTTCAAAATATTGCCGGTCTGTGAACACCACGTTTCGATTCATGGATCTGTTTGCGTAATATTAAGCATTATAGTACAAATTTTTGTTAGAGTCAAGGGTCGTCGTCCCCTGCCAGCTAAATGGTTGTTTATGGAGAAGTGAAAAAAATCATGGCAGTAGTACATACATATAATTAAATGAAAAGGGAAACTATCACAGCTGAGTGGGCTTTACAAGTTAACCAACCAACTTAAATTTGCAGTTGGAGAATTGATCGTGGCATATATCGATGTACCTATTGGAGAACATGTTTTCCAACTACAAGGTTAAGTTTGTTTTTGGGATAAATTCATCCCAACTTCTCAACTACGGAACCCTTCATTTTGCGTGGTTCGAAACGCACTTGGCCGGTTTTTTTACATTAATGTGGCACCTATAGGTACTATGCCAACCTTGCTTTCAATCAGTTATCTTCCCCTCTTCTTTTAAAAGAGCAATTATTCATCCTATCTTGTGTGTAGTGACGGAACCTTGCCAGACAACTATCGCCCAATAGCTGTTCTTAGTGCACTGTCTAAGGTACTTGAAAGCCTCTTAAACAAGCGATTAGTCCACTACCTTGAACACTGTTATTACCACAGCAGTTTGGCTTTCGCAGGAACAAATCCACTTGTGATGCTGTCCATATGATGTTTAACAATATACAGGCTGGATTTTTGAGACGGGGCAGTAAGGTCAGCTACCTTAACCGTTGTAGCCACAGGAAAACGGTCTTAGGAGATCGTCCTTAACTTTTTGAGACATTTAGATCTGCATTCACAGATTTTGAAAAAAAAAATACAGTCAGCAAGAAAATGGGCAGTTTTCACAAAACCTTTTTTGGTGTCAATCGATCCTGGTTTTTACAGGAATCAAAAAACTCTATTGGACTAACTTAGGTTTGAGTACTAGAAAAGTCAGAAATTGCAAAAAGCTATTCCCATACATTTTGAAAGAAATGAGAATCCAACTTACTTTTTACGATGGATAGACTGGCCGAAAAAAAAATACATTTTGTAGGAAATGAGAATCCAACTTACTTTTTACGATGGATAGACTGGCCGAAAAAAAAAATACATTTTGTAGGAAATGAGAATTCAACTGACTTTTTACGATAGATAGACTGGCCGAAAAAAAATACATTTTGTAGGAAATGACAATCCAATTTACTTTTTTACGATGGATAGACTGGCCGAAAATAAACAAAAAAAAACCGGCCAAGTGCGTGTCGGACCACGCACAATGAAGGGTTCCGTAGTTGGGAAGTTGGGATGAATGTATCCCAAAAACAAACTTAACATTGTAGTTGAAAAACATGTTCTCCCATACATCGATATATGCCACGGTCAATTCTCCAACTGCAAATTTAAGTTGGTCAACTATTATTCGTTAACTTGTAAAGGCCACTTAGCTATGATAGTTTTCCTTTTAATTTCATTATATGTACTACTACCATACCATGAATTTTTTCACATCTCCATAAACAACCATTTAGCTGGCATGTGTGTGTGTCCCCCTCGGACACACACACATGACTCTAACAAAAATTAGCGCTTTAATGCTTAATATTACGCAAAAGGATGCTTTAATCGAAAACAGGTGTTCAAAGACCCGCAATATTTTTTAACGGCCTATCCAACGATACCCCACACCTTGGGATAGACGAGAAAAAAAAATATCATCCCCACATTAAGTGCATAAAAAATTTTTTTTCAAGATTTTATTTTAGCACTTTGTCGGCGTGATTAATATGTATAACTATGGCAAATTACAGCTTTCTAGTACTAAGCGTATCTGAGCTACAGGGGGTCAGACAGACAGACACACGGACATGGCGAAACTATAAGGGGTTCCTTGTTTACTACGGAACCCTAAAAAAATGAACTTCAAATTTCGAACGAATATGCGTTATAATTTAATTTGGTTTGAAAACAATATTTACATAGTTTGTTGCTTTTGAAAAAACTACCCATACAAAGGTTTTTTTGCGATATCTGACTTTTGTAGCGGACAAGCATTTTTAACGTTTCCCATACAAGTCTGAAAGTTCAAAATTATTTGAAGTAATTTTCTTCTCGGAAATCACAAACAACAAACTATCTTGTTCTTATAGCAAATAAATGTATAACGCGTATTCGTTCGAAGTTTAAATTTTTGTTTATTTTCGGCTAATCTGTCCAGCATAAAAAAGTAAGTTTGAGTTTCTTTCCTACGAAATCTATGGAAAAAGTTTTTTGGGATTTCTGACTTTTCTAGTACCTACCTACTCAAACCTCTGTTGGTCTAATACACTTTTTTGATCCCTGTAAGAAACAGGATCGATTGGCACCAAAAAGGTTTTTGTGAAAATTGCCCATTTTCTTGCTGACTGTACAATTTAAAAATAAATATGTGAATGCAGATCTAAATGTCTCAAAAAGTTAAGGACGGACTCCTAAGACCGTTTTCCTGTAGCTACAACGGTTAAGGTAGCTGCCCTTACTGCCGCGTTTCAAAAATCCACTGTGTATAGTACTTACTTAAATACTAACATAAGAAGAAGGTTCTCACCATATTTTTAGATTTTGCGAAAGCATTTTACACCGTTCCCGTCTCTTCTCTTCTAATCAAGCTTGAAAGTTTAGGTGTCAGAGGGTCTTCGCTTGATCTCTTTAAGGTGCAGCGCAAACGACAGACTTTTTGTGCGAAGGAGTGGTTAATGAAAGCTTGTGAGCTAATCAAATGTAAATTACATTGGTGTGTGTCGCAGACTCCTTCGTACAAAAAGTCTGTCGTCTGCGCTACACCTAAGAGTTATCCTACTGATCGCTCACAATTAGTCAATATAGAGAATTACAAGAGTGGTGAACTACCTATTCAGTATGGCGTACCCCAGGGTAGCATTTTAGGGCCCACAATTTTTCTTGTGTTCATTAACCTCTGCAATCTCCAAATTCCATATGACACAATAGTTTAATTTGCAGACGATACTGCCATCACATTCACCGCAAACTCATGGTCGGAAATCAAAGCTACTGCACAAGACGACTTTAATTCTGCCTTGAAGTGGCTATCCTCTCATACTCTCTTAGTATTGTATAGCTGCACATTGTTATGTGAGTACTATGTACTATAAAGCTGCCATTTACTGGATACGGCTTTCATTGACTTGAGAGTGAGCACGACATACTCCCAGCCGCCAGGGCACACCTGGCGGCTGGGAGTATGTCGTGCTCACTCTAATGTCTCGCTGATGGTGGCGCGTGTGTTGGATCATTCAGCTCCCTTCAAAATGGTTGAGCTGAATGGTGCTGATCCACGCGTCATGTTCGTGAACGGGCGCCGTCAGTAGAGACTGGTCATCTCTTAGCTGCCACGGCTTATTTTAATTTTAATTTTTGAATTGCTTTTTTTTTGTTGTAATTTTTTTATTACGGACGCTTTTGCATCGTTCTCACATGTATAATTTCAAAATGAATGATGTAAACAATATTTTGTAACCATAATACTTTGATTTAAAAGAGTGTCCGTGGAGTTTCTTGCCCGTTCTTCTCCATAGGTACCTACTACGCTTTGGAATGGGCAACTAGATTCATCTTTCTGACTGACTGACCGAACCCTTGACAATTCAAAAGTGCCTGTAATTGGTTTATTTGAAATAAATGCTTTGAGTTTGAGTTGAGTTTGAGTTCTCAATGCCAACAAAACTAACTTCATTACTTTTTCAATGATCAATACTTAAAAAACCCCAAAAACCTCAATCTCCATAAAAGCTCATTCTTGTCCCATACAAACTACACAGAAACACAACCTATCTAGGAGAACAGTACGGCACCCACTAACTACATTAAGAAACTTTATGCTTGTGCTTTATGTATTACCTTGCCATGTAATCTAGTCCTAATTGAATAATAAATCTTTATTATTTATTTTTATTAATATTTTGGTGAGATTTAAATTACTAAAATCTATAAAACATTTCAGGTTCTCCTCTTCACCCGTCTATTCGGTCCTGGCAAGTTGTCGAGTTTGCCTCAAATATGGCGCGGCGTTAAGAAGCGAAGACGACGCAAGCGCAGCGGTAGCACAAGTAGTGACACTCCACCCACACAGGCAGACAACCAGGAATCGCTGTATGCTAGTGACGATGAAGAGAAATTGTTGAAGTAAGGATTTTTTTATGTGATAGTCCAAAAAACTAGTTTGGTGTTGAGAAAATATCCAGCCCATTAATTGCTAAAGCTCATTATATATAGCGTACAAAGAACCGACAATCGTAATAATTATACTCACATGAAGTTACTCAAAAGATACAGTCAAGACAGAATTCTAGACAGTTTATAAAAATAATCTTACGATGCTTTTTAAGACGCTGACAACACCTAAACCGCGGTCACTGTCAGACAGCATAGAAAAGAAAGAGAAGCGCGATGACACAAAGCTTGTAATTTATTGCAAAATATGAAGCGATAATCTATTTACTCAAAATTGAGTTGAGTAATCGAAAATAAAAAACAACCAAGTTCTGCATTCAAATAAGACGTTCTTGTTATTAATTAAATACGTAACGTATGTTGATATTTAATACAGATATTTTGGTTTGAAACTCAAGGTAAGAGGTTAGTTTAACGTTAGTTTGTATCGAGATTTTTTTTTCAAATCGCGTTTTGGGAACAACCAAGTTCTTAGAAATATGTTCAAAACTAACATATATTTTTTCCGCTACCACAAACTATACAGATTTAGCAATTTTTTTTTCTTAAGACAAGCCTATTTTGGTCATTTGCCTCTTGTCAGCGCCTTAAATCACCGTTGTTCTTGTTACTTATGGACGAGTATATTCTCAAGAAGTCCTTAGAGGGGCATTTAATTTATAATATTTTACATTTGTTGCGATTATAAATGCTTATCTTATCTTACTGTTTTATGTTACGAGTACGTGACAATCATACTTATTCGTATAGTTGACCTCGTAATTGCATTACTACTTTTGACAAAACATCCCAGTAAATCGAAACTTCACTGTGTCCTAAGTGCCCGTTTACTTGCACCTCGGATAACTTAAAGAATGCCGCTGATGCCGCGATGAATGTGGCCACCTACTGGGCTCAATCGATATAAAAACATCGAAGAAGAGTACTATCGACACGAAAGAAGACTAAGGTTGAATTATCTAAATGTTACATTGATCTTGAAAGTAAAAATACCCCTTGTTGTTTTTTTAAATCCAAGTGACATTCAACTTAGGAGAGGCCTATGTCCAGCAGTGGGCTGCGATAGGCTGAGTTGATGGTTGATTGACATTCAACTTTAGGGTGGTAAAGCAATTACGAGGTCGACTATACAACCAGGCTATAAATAACAATCTGAACACTGTTCGAACCTGATGAACTTAATTATAAACTAAACAATTCCCAATCCAAAACAACAGGCCTATGGAAGAGAACCAGCATTCAAATAACGACAATAACTCGGGCAATTCGGGCGACAAGTCCCAGAGACCGACTCCTGCGCATTGGCGGTTCGGGCCTGCGCAGATGTGGTATGACATGCTCAATGTTCCTGAGACCGGAGATGGATTTGATTACGGATTTAAAGTTAAGGTAAATGTTTCGATTTAGTACAGGATTTTGTAATACACTGATTTACAAAGAGTTTCCATGGAATTTCTTGCCCATTCTTCTCCATAACAATCTTATCTCTGGCGTTTCTAAATTTGCTAAATATGTAAACAACAATGGCCGCTCGAAATTTAGTTTTTTTTTTGTATTTGGTTTAGTGATGGTGGTGGGTTAAGTTCAGGGGTAATCGATGCTACAATTATAATTATGCTAGCTTTTGCCAGCGGTCTCGCTCGCGTTCATGTCGGAAATTATCCCACGGGTACGTACTACCGGTATAAGTATCCTATGTCCTTATCTAAGTCAGTGTATACCAGTGTGCCAAATTTCACCCAAATCCATTCAGCCGTTTTAGCGTGAACCCGTAATAAACAAACTTACTTTCGCATTTATAATATTAGTAAGGATAAGGATTATTTCTGCGCATAGAGTAGATTAAATGATTTGAATTTTGATAATTTCCGTTTGTTTTTATTGTGAAAAGTTGATTCCAAATTAGAAGTTTTGTTGATATATCACTTTATAAGTAAAAACATCTTTTATGAAAAGTAAATTGCAAAATTTCTGTCACAGGATTCTTCTCCGCCCTTCTATTATGCCATATTTTTCCAGACACTAATATCATCCGTTATACACCTATGACATTTATTTTTCTATACATGTGTATTAAATAATCTTTGTACATGTTATCGATAATTATTTTGTCACATCAGATAATTCAATGACAAAAAAACATTTCGACGGTACAAAAATGATGTCAGTCGTTTGACGTTTTGTATGAATTCAAAAATTGACCGAGATTTTCGCTATTATTGATGAATATAATATATTATATTTAATAGTTATCTGGTTATCCACAGGATGAAAAAGTCATTGTGATAATATGAGTGTGCTATTAGGCGCGTTATTAAACAGCAATGCACAGATATTGCGTTCTATTCCGAGGCAAGCTAAAATGTTAACGCTTTTGGTACCTCCTCCTGCGTACCTCTTAAATACGCTTCGGAACAGACAACTAGCTAGCTTTCATTTTCTAACTTTGGAGTTCAAAAGTGCCTGTAAATGGTTTAGTTAATGCCTCGACTTAGTCTTGATTGTTCGTCTTCAGATAAATAAACTGATAAATAAAAAATACTAATAACATCATCAACATTCTTCTCCATAAGAAACGACTGATTGGAACCGTGCACCTAGTTTCTGACGTTTCATAAGTGCCCATGTTTTACGTGAAATAAAATATTTTGATTTGATTGGATTTGAATGAATAAGTCATTATCATGTAAGTCTTTAGTAATCATAATGTAGAAATCAAACATCTCATCTTTTGTATTAAAATATCTTCAATAAAATGAGAAATGAAAACAAATTGCGTTTGGTTTTAGCGCATGTTCCGTTATTTACTCATAGCGACTCCTCGACTTCCTCCGCTTGAAATTTCGGCCCCCGACCCACCGCATCGCATCCCGTCGCCCGCCCGCGCTATTACTTCATTGTAGCTTAGCGTTCTTTCTGACTTTTTAATTTGTGTTAGTCTCCAAAGAGTCGTAGCGTGATGATAAAAAACCTTAATTAAGAATTGCGGGCTATAAAATGCAAAAATAATTTTACAAATCCGACGGGTAGTTCCAGAGATTTTTAAACAAAAAAACAAACATCAGAGCTTCCAAAACTTTAGCTTTATTTATTAGTATATGTACTTATATATAAATATATGTAGATTGGGAAATGTGCTTCAATATTGCATCCTTGACGAAACACTGTTAATCTTTTGATCGCCAGTCATGTATAGATGACATACCAAAATGTGACAGATTTTAAGGAATAATTCGTATCTTGGCGCCGAGGGCACGTTTTTGCTTTTTCGACGTGGCGGTCAGTAGGTTAAAATACAAAAAAATTGCCAATTGTCTTACTGATAAATATTTGAATTTTTAACCTTCAGGCACCTTCACCAGAAAGAGAAGAAAAGCCAAAAGAAGTTGAAGAAGCTAATCCGGAAGAACCGGAGAAAGAGGAAGATCCTGACAGTGGCTTCCCGGATGACTCCTTCCTCATGGTGTCACAGCTGCAATGGGAAGATGACGTTATATGGGATGGTAGCGAGATCAAACACAAGGTGAGGACAGAATATATACCTACATTACTACACAGGGTTAATTTGGCGCTCGAATGACGTTGACTGGTGGAAGCTTTGCAAATGCATTGGAAATGTATTGGAAAAAAAGTTGGCTGCGTTTATTATAAATTAAAGTGCTTTTCGTGTCTGTCTGTGTGATCGCGTTGTTCTTCTAAACCACGCAACGGATTTTGATGCGGTTTTCACCATAATTCAGAGAATTTATTCCGAAAGGTAGTGTATATAAGGGTGGTGTGTAGGTAAGGTAGTTTAATATATAAAAAAATATGTTAAACTAGTTTCTGCCCGCGACTTCGTCCGCGTGAAATTTCTTGCTACCCCGTCCCACCCCGTCGCATCACATCGCCCACCCGCGCTATTACTTCGTTTTCACTTAGCAGTCTTTCTGACTTTTTTCTTTTTGCTCGGCTCCTAAGGGTCCTAGAGTGATGCCTATAGTCTTCCTCAAAAATATGGCTATCAAATGCAAAATGATTTTTTTTAATCCGACTACGGTAGTTCCAGAGATTAGCGCGTGAACAACAAACTCTTCAGCGTTATTATACTGAAATTAATACTATACTTATACTGAAATGCTCTTTATAATCAAAACCTTGTTTCCAATATTGATATTATTTTCAATTAAACAAATATAAACTTTA
Source organism: Atethmia centrago (assembly GCA_905333075.3). NCBI lineage: Eukaryota > Metazoa > Arthropoda > Insecta > Lepidoptera > Noctuidae > Atethmia > Atethmia centrago. Next base: position 18,763,718 of record HG995373.1, on the reverse strand, counting down.
TTTTTGTGTAAATAAGGTTGATTTTGGAAGTACTATTTCTATTGAAAAAGTTTTTTTATAATGAACCTTTTTTTTGGTACCAATTAAGCTTATTTTTCTAAAATCACATATTTTTACATCTTTGGAAACTAAATTACGAAAGCAGGATACGTTAGGCACAGCTATCCTGTATGCATTGTCGTATTGCACTCGCAGGTCACTATATGTGGTGTGCATAAAATCCATACACAGTCTGCACTTAAAAAATATTGACATAAGACAGCTAAACAGCTTATTTTTCTTCCAGTTTTTGTAATACATTTGCTGTCTCACTTGGTAATAGTGTAGCTTTCTTTTCTTAATTTTCGTGATTGCACACAAATAATATAATTAACATACTTACAAAACAACTACCTCTATATGGTATTACAAATATAAACAAATAATAAATACTGAAATATACATTATACGTACTGGAATATACTGGATATAAATTAGGTGCTTTAGATCATCGATAATGTGACCAAATGTTTAATTGCTTTTATCTGCGTTTATATTGAGTACATTTTCTTTAAAATGCCACTCGAGGCAACAGTGCCGTGCGATTTGACGTTGAAATTGCGCCCCCACGAAACATAGTAGAACGTCACGCATAGTAGAATTCCCGAAGGGCTAGTACGATCACAGAAAACATTATTTAGCTCCTCGCGACAGTAGTGGTCAAGTACTCCACCATGCGTTCGAAGATAAACTGCGGAGAACGAGGTCCTGCCTGGGATTCGTCCATTACGCGATGGATGAAACGGACGAGGCTTAGTTAATCGGAAACTGCACCTCAAACTTCAGTGCAGAGGCAAAATACGGAGCGGAAAAATTTTGCTGTACGAGTCGCTGCAAATGGCCGACCGACAGGAGTCCCGCAGAAAAAGGAGAAAGGATGAAAAGGGAGAGTGGAGTCTTCAAGCTATCATGAAAGTGTTGAAGGAGATTAATCCAAGCGACGTACCGAGTTTCGTGGCGATAGATTTGGGCAAGCCGCCCCATACAAAATTTCAACGAGTTTGTCATTAGGGTGTTGAATGGCGGAAAAGGTCTTCAACCAACCCTGACCAAGATGGAGTCGGATTATTTGTGATTTCACTGGATTTTGAGTGGGTATGGTTCCTAATGGTTAAGTGAGTCACTAGTCGTCGGAGACCATTATTTGTGAATTTCATTGATTATGTGTTAGGTCGGTTAAACCGTAACCGTATCTGCGAAATTTGTGTAAAATTGGTATTAGGTACTTTGTCTTAAAAATAGGTAGGTACTTAGATTCGCCGAAAATATGTACATACGCAACCTAATCAGTTGCTAAAACTATGCAGAAAGTCATAATAAAGATATTTTCTTTCTATTTGCATTTTCATTATTGCCATTTTTGTACCTTTGTACGCTCATCCGCGTTCAACTGGTCAGTAGTAATACTTGGACTACGTAAGAACACCTCCCTTAATGCTGCGACATAAAGGTGCTGTCAATGTCAAATTAAAACTGTCAAACGAGATAGAAGCTTTATGGCATAATCACCCGAAGCAATATTTTTTTTCCAAAGTTTCGGCGCACCATTTCACTGGTAGTGTGTCTAGTTGTATAGTGCCCTAAAGTGTCACGTAAGCGAAATATTTGGGGATATACGAGGACAAGCTTTTTTGGCTGACCTCGATTTGGCGCTTTTGCCTTCAAAGATCATAAAAATCAAGCTTGGCAAAAAAAATGTGTTGGTATATCGCCAAATATTTATAAGCCCGCGTAATTCAATTTTTCTTTTTGAATTTGGCGGGCTACCTAAGCGCAATGTAAAGTCCACAATCAGCCTATAACGTTTCTCGCTGCTGGGACACAGGCCTCTCTGTCAGAGGAAGTCGGTCTTCCTTAATTCATTACGCGGGCCCAGTGCGAGATGTCACATGTCTTCGAATGTTTGGTTATTGATTATGCCGGTTTTCTCACGATATGAAGTCAACCGTGTGGCCATTGTAAAAGTGTGTGAAGCTTATGTTATCTGGTACTTTTGAAAGGTGCTGGCTCGACTGAACAGTAAGAGCAACGCGGCTGGCTGGGTCCCGACCTCTGTGAGTCGGACTGCTCAACAGTTCTCACATCCGCGTCCACAACCGCCTGCGCCGTTGCAACCTAAGCCTCCTACGTAAGTCTGCTTAAGAATTGCTTAAAAGTCTGGATTACATTCATAATAACAATGGGAAAGAGTTGAGAAACATTCTTATTAAGCTTGATCTTTTTATGTTTAAATGAAGGTTTGTCCTGGTACCTAATCTATTTAATGCGTAGGCAAATACCGTTCAAGTAATTATTTTTTACGATCAGAAAATTGATCAAGTCTTTAGAAACCAGATTCACTCTTGATCAAACCATTTATTTCTTTAGCTTTAGAAATTCAGAAAGCTGTCATTGTCGTAAAAAGCTGTAAAATATTTCGCTGTTTTGATTAATTTGGCGCTGGCAACTTTTTTGAACGCGCCTTCTTAAGATTCCGTGTGTGTGTATGTCAGTGCATCAACCTCATCATCAAAGCAAGATCCTAATGCCAACGCTGCCGATGGTGAAGACAACACTTGGTACAGTATCTTCCCCGTCGAAAACGAAGAGTTGGTGTACGGAACCTGGGAGGAAGAGGTCATCTGGGATGCGGAAAATATGGCCATGGTGCCGAAACCCAAGATATTGACCTTGGATCCTAATGATGAGAATATTATTTTGGGTATACCTGATGATGTGGATCCTTCAAAGATTACTAGAGGTATGGACTGTTTGTGTTGTAGTTATTGATAACTAAATAATTATTTAAGCTGACCTATGAACCACAAAATAAAAACTTGATTTTTCGTTTTCATTCCGACTCTTACGCCATCAACCGTCCCAAATATTTTATCATTGAAGGTATTTCAAAGTTTACTTCACTCCTAAGTAACATTTAATTTTGCTGAGCTTAAAAGTTAGAAGTATTCTCAAGTCCTTACATTAATTGTTTTAGAGAGAGGTCCTCAACCCAAAGTAAAGATACCTCATCCTCACGTGAAGAAGTCAAAGATTCTTCTCGGCAAGGCGGGCGTGATCAACGTGTTACAGGAAGACGCGCCACCGCCGCCACCCAAGTCGCCTGATAGAGATCCTTTCAACATATCTAATGATGTGTAAGTGAAGCTTATTATTCACAGTTTTCAAAACAGTTTGTGTAGGAAGGATAAGATGGTATGGGTGCCTTTGTAATATCATGCGCTTGAGACATTTTAGTGCTATATTCGGCAACGCACCTGCGAATTTTTTTATATTTGAAATCTCCTTAATCACAATAACAATCTGGCGGGCTTCCAGCTTGTTTACTTACCAAAATTATAGAAGGATTTTCGAGTGACCTAATACAGACCATTTCACTTTAAACTTTCTTAATGTATCCTAGGTATGTATCCAAACATGGTAGCCATAATTCGATGTTTTGTATGACATTTTGATCAGTTACATTCCACTTAACACAAATAGCGTACAAAATACCATACCAATCATACACATGATCTAATCCGCAGCTTCTACATGGCCAAGTCTCAGAACCCTCGCCTCAAGGTGGGTGGAGGTCAACTGATCCAACACAGTACACCAGTGGTAGAACTTCGCGCTCCGTTCATACAGACCCACATGGGTCCGGCGAGATTAAGGGCCTTCCACCGACCGCCCATGAGGAAACTGTCGTACGGACCGCTGGCCGCGCCCGGGCCGCATCCTGTGCAACCCCTGCTTAAGCATATCAAGAAAAAGGCTAAGGTATGTATTGTAAAACTAAGATAGAAATTTATGATTTAAAATGGAATAAAACAAGAAAGTGGAAGTCGTGGTTATCTACGTTACTAAAAACGTTCATCCTTCATCACCGCCTGGTCTTTAGGCTCAAAAGACTCAGTAAAATCTCAATATACATCTCAGTAAAAAATTGTATTTCTACTTAAAAATTCAAAAACAACTACACGTAAAATGAAATGTTGCCATTGTGAAATAACCTGTGTATTCTTGCGATCAAAACGGTCTAGCTAGGGTCAAATAGTGCCTGGACCATTTTCAACGAGATTTCTTCTGCATATGGTCACCCCAACTATGTTGGGGTCACACAACACATAAGCACAACACTTTATTTCTGCAAAACGTTACTATATTCGTACAAATCGACTAACTCAAAATATCCATAGCTTCTTCATTGTGTTATCATGCCCAATAGTACAAGAATGCGCGCAAAATTTAACTTTAAAACTTACTATTCTTGTCTCCAGCAACGCGAGGCCGAGAGGTTAGCTTCGGGAGGTGGTGACGTCTTCTTCATGAGAACTCCGGAAGACCTGAGTGGTCGGGACGGCGAACTGGTACTGGTAGAGTTTTGTGAGGAACATCCCCCACTCATCAGCCAAGTCGGCATGTGTTCTAAGATTAAGAACTACTACAAACGTACGGCGGCGAAGGTATGTTTATTTAGTAACTCCGGAGTTGTATTTTCAAGTTTCAAGGCCAACATTGTAACAACAGGCCTATGTCCAGCAGTGGACTGTTATAGGCTGAGTTGATTGATTGATTGATTGAAGGCCAACATTTGTGCAAATAGTTCCTTAACAAATATATGTAGTATTTAAGATCTGGATAACGTCGTGAGCTACACATTATATGTAATCTCTCTTTTTTTTCTCAATACCCGTTTATTAGTTAATATAAGTAATCTCGTTGTAACCCAACCCTTTCCAGATAATCAACCTACTTATGTGTATTGGATTGCTTTATCTAAACCCCTTCTAAAAGTTGTGTAGTGCTGTATGCACTACGCCGGCACTATACGATGTCCGTATCGGTCATCGTGATGTTCCGTTCTTAATGCTTTGAAAAAATGATTGACAGATGTCCACAGATAACATTTCTTTTTTTTATGATGAAGAATCTTTTCCCGAATTAAATAAATAGATAAACATTGTTCTGTTACTGAAAAGGGATGTGCTATTTATCCTGTATAGCTCCATCTTTCTCACACTAGATAGATGCTGGCTCTAACACGGCCCACGATAAGCTTTAGCCATTTTCACATGAGTAAGTTCAAAACATTCTTAAAGACTTGTGTTTTTAGTAACCATTGTATGCGGCGCCATGAAGTATGGCGTCGCTTTAAATGAAATATCTATGCAACCTCTTTTAAAGCAGGCCTGCTCCCGACATCTTCTACTTCTCAATGGAAATTAAATGGCGGGACATAATTGTCCATGTGTCTGCTATCTGTTACAATATTTCAGAAATGTATTATTTAATAATAAATTTATTAAATATTTTAAAATTCGACGCAGTTCTTTAAAGCTCTCGAATATATTGAGGCAAATTATTTTTTAAATGTGTTTTTTTTTTATTTTCATTGCCAAAGGGATCCAAAAGGGCAGGTGCTAATTCAAAGGTAGGCCTCTTTTTAACATTCCTAAACCATTTCCATAATGATTTACGCTTAATACAAAAAAAAAGTTTGCAAAGAATACAAACTGCCTGACTTGTACAAAATTTAATATGTCTTAGATAAAGGTGAAATAAAATAATCAATCTTCTTCATATTGTAAACTTTCTTTATTTACTTTGCCTTTTTTTTCATTATTTTAAATCTTTTATACAGATTATTATAAATCTTGGGTTATTCTATAACTGCTACTGAAATATAAGCCCTACTCTTACAGGACGAGGGTCCAAAACCGCTCAAATATGGCGAGGTAGCTTACGCACATACGTCACCTTTCCTCGGCATATTACCGCCAGGCGCAACGCAGCCCGTTGTTGAAAATAATATGTACAGAACGCCAATATATGAACACTCACTGCAACCGTCTGACTTCTTGATTATAAGGACGAGGTAAGTGCACAGATAGACATCTGTATATGCATACATAATCAGCCTATAATGTTCCCACTGCTGGGGCACAGGCCTCCTCTCAGTGAGAGGGAGTGGACCGTAATCCACCACGCGGGCCCATGTATCTTGATCAAAATATAATTCGCGACCATTACAAATATGTATTTACAGAATTATAATCATTAGAATCATTAATACATCTCTCTTAATTAGATTTTTTTCATAAGAACAATCTCTAATGGAAAAGTTCTTATGGAACAAATCTAACTTAGAGAGAGGTACTAATGATTGTGACCACTGCGGATCAACCTTAACGGTATATTAACTTCGTGGAATATGCGGAGTTTACTTACACACAAAAAAAATATATTATATATTATACTATAATAATATTTCAACCGCCTCTGTGGTCTAGTGGTAAGACTACTTGTCTCAGACCCAGAAGTTCCGGGTTCGATTCCCAGCGAGGGCAATTTTTTCTGCTCGTTTTGATTGGTGGTAGGGCTTGTTCTAAGTCAACCTGGCTAGTTACCATCTAAGTCTGTCGCCATAACAACAATGTTAACAGCATTTATTGTGTTTCGGCAGTTAGAGGTAAGATAGCCAGTTCATCTGTGGTTGACGATTCCGGGTGAAGCTCACTTCCACCTTCGGCCTTATCATCACTTACCATCAGATGAGATGAAGGCCAAGAGCTTCCCCGTTGTGGATAAAAAAAAAATGAAGTTACTTAAGTATTTACTGCATCTTCAAGAGTTTCAAGTAGTACTACTTATAATATCTCATCACTAAAACATTTTTGTTTTCAGACAATCTTATTACATTCGTGAAGTGGACGCAATATTCGTGGCCGGTCAAGAATGTCCTCTGTATGAGGTGCCTGGTCCAAACTCTAAGAGGGCTAATAATTTTGTACGCGACTTTTTGCAGGTCAGTTACAAAACTATTATGATTTATTTATTTTCAGCCCGTGTTGTCTCACTGGTGGTAATATCCACATTTTCTTTTCCACTCCGCTTGCAATAGATAAATCGTTTTCGACGTGTCAATATTTTTGCCTTCGCAGGTCTTCATATACAGGTTGTTCTGGAAATCTCGCGACAAACCGCGGCGTATAAAGATGGACGACATAAAGAGGGCTTTCCCTTCACATTCTGAGAGCTCTATTCGAAAACGTCTCAAGTTGTGTGCCGATTTCAAGCGAACGGGGTTGGATTCTAATTGGTAAGGTGCTATGGTCCAACAATTTAATTTTCTTGCTATTGTTTGTACGATCTGCAATGAAATATAGTTGAAACTATTGCATGTACATGCATATAAATTGACACAACATTTTTGGGAACTTTTCCATCGATTGATGTACGTTATAGAGAAGTTCAGTTAGTTTTTTATTTTATTTTGTTCAGTGGTGGTTTAAAACTAAAGTATCCGAATTTCGTTGCTGACTGTTCTAAATTTGGTGATAGGTCAGCAGAGAAAAGTTATTAGTACCACTCATTCTTCTACCTAACAATGATTTAAATTATTTCTAACTCTTAAAAGGTGGGTTATAAAACCAGACTTTCGCCTCCCATCTGAAGAAGAGATCCGTGCTATGGTTTCTCCAGAGCAGTGCTGTGCGTACTTCAGTATGGCGGCGGCAGAACAAAGGCTCAAAGACGCTGGCTACGGAGAGAAGTTCATATTCACACCTCAGGAAGATGACGACGAAGAAATGCAATTGAAGATGGATGATGAGGTATGGAAGAATTATATAAGCCATGAGCCTTAATGGTGATGTTGTTCTATTTTTAATATTTAATTGTGATTAAGGGCTAATATAACCAAGATATCTTTTGTGAGGAATAGTTTTGAATTTTTGACAGTTTTTCCACACAAAAACTGTGTAAAATTCAATTTTATTCAACAGGTTAATGCTATCTGGCGTACGTGCGGTGATACGTTGCTATAATAAGCCCCAAATAGATTTTTTTTTTTTGTAATGAAACATTGTTTTAATGAACATAATCGATTATTTCCCTTAACAAGACACTTAATATCAGATTACAAACTAGGATTTAATTTTTTGAAAGATTAGAGAGTCTTTAAAAGTTAGCTCCTGCCACCACTGTTTAAAAAGTCAATTAACGGTTCCATTCAATATAGCCTTGTATAATCTTTTAATTTGTAGTCTCTGAAAAACAAAAAAAGGTTTAATTCAAAGTAAAATACCTTAATATTACTATAAATCTGTAAGATTCACCAATTAACATGATATTTATTTCCCTAAGGTAAAAGTCGCCCCTTGGAACACTACGCGTGCCTACATTCAAGCCATGCGTGGCAAATGTTTGCTCCAACTGACTGGGCCAGCGGACCCCACAGGTTGCGGCGAAGGATTCTCTTACGTGCGTGTGCCCAACAAGCCAACACAGCAGCCCAATGAGGAACAACAGCCGAAGAGAACTGTGACGGGAACCGACGCTGATTTGAGGAGACTCAGCTTGAATAATGCTAAGGCTTTGTTGAGGAAGTTTGGAGTGCCGGAGGAAGAGGTATGCTGGCTTAAACTTTTTGTATAGATTTTGGAATGCTTATAGTCAGAGCCGTCATTATTATTTTTGACCCAGGATCTTAAGAGCGTGCGTTTTAAAAGTTGGCAACGTCGCAAATAGCTGTCAAATATTTACTACCTGTTTTTATTAATTCATTCATATTACTTTATGGAAATATGAAATATCGCTAACTAGTGACCAAAAATATGAATAATGAATTGCATTAAATAATGAATTATAACACTGAATTTGATGTTGTAACCGTTTTAGTTATAAAAAGGGCATTTAGAAAGTTTCCAAATACTTTGTTTTTACATCTAAAACTCGGTGTTACGATATTAATTATTTCAATTTATAATCAATATTTTAGTTCACTAGTTAACGATATCTTATGTTTCCATACAGTAAAATTGCCGAATTAATTAAAACAGCGAAATATTTGACGGCTATTTGCGACTTTCAGAATGCACGCTCTTAAATAAATATGCATCAATTTGCTTAAAAATCTATATTAAGTATCTTTGGGTGGGTTGCAAAGAATATTGGACATACTGGTTAATTATGATAAAGGTTATCAAATTTCGGTATGGCTATTAAATGTCGGGCATCGAAGATGCCATTCATCGTAATGGCTTTCTTGTGGTAACGGAAACCTAGATAAGTTAAAAACCAAATTATGTTAATTTAGAATATTTAAAACATGTAAATCCTTCGTTTTGTAGATCAAGAAATTATCTCGTTGGGAAGTTATTGATGTAGTCAGAACATTGTCAACGGAAAAGGCAAAAGCTGGTGAAGAAGGAATGACGAAGTTTTCGAGAGGAAACAGATTCTCAATAGCTGAACATCAAGAAAGGTAACTGACCATTCTTTGTTAAATATTAGGTTTTAGCAGGTCTTGACTGAAAATATCAGTCGACTAATTCAAAGACAGAAATACAATTAATAAGTACCTACCTATAATACTTTTATATCGAAACTTTTTTTATTGCATATCATTTTAGGGTTCCGTAAACAAGGAATCTTTATAGTTTCATCATGTCCGTCTGTCTGTCTGTCCCCGCTGTAGCTCAGATACTCTTAGTACTAGAAAGCTGTAATTTGGCATAGGTATACATATTAATCACGACGTCAAGTAGTACAATAAAATCGTGAAAAAAAATGTTTTTTTCTCTTCTATCCATGGCGTGGGGTATCGTTGGATAGACCGTTTAAAAATATTGTGGGTCTGTGAACACCATTTTTCGATCCAAGAATCGGTTTGCGTAATATTAATGCTATTTTTTGTTAGTCAAGGGCCTGCCAGCTAAATGGTTGTTTATGGAGAAGTGAAAAAAATCATGGCAGTAATACATATAATGAAATTAAAAGGAAAACTATCATAGCTACTTAGCTATGATAGTTTTCCTTTGTAGGCCTTACAAGTTAACGAGTAATAGACGACCAACTTAAATTTGCAATTGACCGTCACGTATATCGATGTATGGGAGAACATATTTTCCAACTACAATGTTAAGTTTGTTTTTGGCATAAATTCATCCCGAGTAATCCCAACCACGGAATCCTTCATTGTGCGTGGTCCGACACGCACTTGCCCGGTTTTCAAGAATATACTTTCTAGTTGTAGACATCTATGATTAGGTTATGATACGTTTATTTTGTACAGATACAAAGAAGAGTGCCAGCGTATATTCGAGCTGCAGAACCGCGTACTGACGAGCACAGAAGTGCTGAGTACAGACGAGGCCGAGAGTTCTGTCAGTGAAGAATCAGATTTGGAAGAGATGGGAAAGAATTTGGAGAACATGCTGGCTAACAAAAAGACTACTGAACAGGTAAGTTCTCTATAGATTCTACTTTACGCACTTTCAGTTTAAAACAAAATCTATTACTGATTCACTCAAGGGTTTACTTACCAGTAGTATGATAAAAATATTTTGGTTTCTTTTTTGTAGTTATCAATGGAAAGAGAAGAGGCAGAGAGAGCGGAACTAAGGAAAATGATCCTAGGTCAATCAGAAAAGAAGCCTCAAATGAATCAAAACGATCAGCAGCAATCATCAAGTCAAGGTACATTGATATTAAATTATCATTGGTACCAAAATATTAAGTTTGATCCTATCGTTCTAGATACCGGGCTGAGTAGCAGATAGCTACTCAACACGGTTTCTGGAACGAAATAGAACAGAAAAAAAATTGCTTACAAAATTGTCAACCGCGCGTAAAATGCTGTGATTGGTTCAATTGGTTATCAATAGCCGATCACATCGCTTGACTTGCAATTTGCACTTCATCGTTCTATATTACACTTACCTTCTTTCCTCTATAGCAGGTCGCGTCCTCCGCATAGTGCGTACGTTCCGCAACGCGTCAGGACAACGCTACACCCGCGTAGAGTTAGTACGGAAAGCGGCTGTCATTGAAGCGTATATGAAGATACGACAAACTAAGGATGATGCCTTTATAAGACAGTTTGCGACAATGGATGAATCGCAGAAGGAAGAAATGAAGAGGGAAAAAAGGAGGATTCAGGTATGTTTATTTCTTCGCCTGTGATTCGGTTGTATTCAGTGCATTTCAGAATGACTAGTACTACCTAAAAAGATGTCAAATCACATAAGTTTTTTGGCTAATACTAACCATTCTGAAATCAACTGAATTTTTTACGTCATAAATTCGATATTTACGTTAACTTCAATTGGAAACGGCATTGACTAGCCTTTTTTTGGGTGGTAAAGTATGTAGTCTGACACACCCTCTCGCTCCGCCCGGAGCGGGAGAAGTTATTTGATATTTTCCCACAAAAAAAAAAAAAAAATGTTATATGTTGTACAACATTGTAAAAGGGTAAATAAATAATAAAGAAAAACAAAGTAAAATTATATCAAACTAATGTTGTTGTTCGGCCCAGTGTTCAAATTATGGTTATTTGTACGTACCTCATTAAAGGTACGTATTTGTTGTAGTAACATTCCTTCCTATGTGAACTTACGAAATATCTCTGCTATATTGTTCTGAACTTCAAAAATAATTACACAGGAACAACTGAGGCGTATCAAGAGGAATCAAGAAAGAGAAAGGCTCGCTGGCAATGTCACTGTTCCTGGACCGTTCCCTGATAGTGAGTAACAGATTTTTAGGGTTCCGTACCTCAAAACGAATAAACGGAACCTTTATAGGATCACTCGTATGTCTGTCTGTCTGCCCGTTTGTCACAGCTGATTTGCTCCCAACCTAATGGACCGGTTAAGTTGAAATTTGGTACACATTAAATTTTGTGACCCTAATACGGACGTGTAACGCAAATAAATGAATTTTGAATATGAAGGTCGTTGTGAGGGTCTCATCTTTTTTTATATAAAATAAATAGTTTTAAATATTTTAAAGAAAATAGATGAAAATCGACCACACCACTTTAACTCCGAAACTACTGAGCCTAAAATTTTGTTAAAAATACAGAAATTAGTTCTTTACTACTGGAAAACCTATATGAAGTCCATGGTGTTAAAATAATATGGTAAATCTCTCAATATTGTGCGTACAAACTTACATTTACAGTTGAAATGTATGGGAGAACATGTTTTTCAACTAAAATGTTAAGTTTGTTCTTGGAATAAATTATCTTGAGAAAAAAACATGGTAGACAACATATTCATTTTGCCGGGTCGCGGGAAAGTCCGAAAGGGATACCGTGGCCTCTGGCAACACAGGCAACGGAAGGAACACGGGAGGGTTTTAGTCAGTAAGAGGCTGACACACCCTCCCGCTCCGCCCAGAGCGGAAGAAGTTATTTGATAATTTCCCACCAAAAAAAAGACGAACATTCATTGCACGGAACCCTCACCACGCGAGTTCAACTCGCATTTGTCCTGTTTTGTTATTATTTAGAAGTTACTTATTTGAAAAAGAGAAAAACTTCAACAAAATAAAAAAAAAAACTGCCATTCTTTGGGCTATATACTTCTTAAATCATAGTCATGATTTTCTTGCTTTTATCCAAATTTATTTGGCGTCGGCGCAACAAGTCTTCTTCCATATTTCTCTATTAATCGTTATTTATTTATATATACTTTATTGTACACCACAAAAAATACATGACAAAAAATAAATCAAACACTACAAAATATACAATGGGCGGCCTTATCGCTTTCTGCGATCTCTTCCAGGCAACCATAGGATGGACAGTGATTCGTTATCTCCTATTTACAACCTTTCTAGCCGTATCATCTTTCACATAGTCCATCCATCGTTTCTTTGGTCTTCCCTTACTCTTATAGCCATCCACATTCATACTCAAATATCATAATACTTACTACCTATAATACTTTTCCACTAGATCCTATAATGTCTTCGGCAATGGAGATGAATTCGCCGTCGCCGTTGATCCCGCTGGGACAAATCAAGCAGGAACCGGATCTTCACACCCCGTCCTCCTCACGGCGTCGTGCCAAGTTGAAGCCGGATCTGAAATTGAAGGTAAAAAATGTAAAAAGGTGTATTTTTTTTTTCTGCATTTTGCAGGTTGTATGTTGATCAAAATATGATTCGCAACAGAAACAAATTATTATGTATTAATTAAGTATAAATATTTTTGCACTTATTTCTGCACTTTCAAGCTGCAAGCGAATTTATTTTTCTTCGATAACAGGAAGTCCTAAACATTAATATACAGGGTTATACTAAATTCGCTAGCTTAACTACGCAGACGCGATGGGTATTTATCTAAACATGATAAAACAAAAATAAATTAATTTGATGTTTTTTTTGCGGGGTCATCAACCGCAGTTATTGCAGTCAAATATCAGTTTAAATAAATCTGTAATTTTTTCGTGACGCGATGGGTATCGATATCATAACACGATAAAACATAAGGAAACAGTTTTTTCTCAACTCATTCATCGAGTAACAACACTAACAGCGGTCGTTGACCTCCCAAAATAAAAACATCAAATCTTTTTATTTTATCGTGTTTAAATATCGATAACCATCGCGTCTGAGGAGTTTAGCTAGACAATTTAAGATGAATTTAAGCTGTATTGCAAACATAATTCAAGTGTATGTTCGAACTTTAAGGTTAACTTGATCAACTTTAAATTATAATTATATCGTATATATTTGTATTTTACTGTGTGTACACACGGTGTGTGTGTGTGTGTGTGTGTGTGTTTGTGTGTGTTTACGCTGACCTCGCATTGTACGGAAATCTTTAAATGATGATGATGATCTTTGAATCTTTTTTTTTTCTTTTTTACTATCAATCGCAGCCAGTTGAGCAATGAATTTTTGTTCGTGATATGTATATATAAACTCCGTTGGTTTATGTAGTTAAATAAACGTAAACAAAGAACCCGTGACGCGAGAGCTGTCAAGTAACCAACTGAACGTAATACCTGTCACTTTAGTTGTCATGCTACGTCACAGTTGTACTGTTCAATTTAGCAACGTTATAAATCGTTGACGTTTAGAGAACCTGTCTTTTTGGGCTCTTTACAATAGACAGATTACAAAATATTATAGTATTATTATAAATTTAACAAAAAAAATGTGCTCAAGCAGTTACATCTACGAAGAGTAGTTTAAGGCGCTGACAAGAACCAATTGACTAAAATAGGCTTCTCTTAAGAAAAAAAATTGCCAAATCTGTATAGTTTGTGGTAGCGGAAAAAATACACTCGGTATCACAAAAATCGTACCTCTATAAGAATTCCTTTCAAAGTCATTTTAACCCTATTAATCAATGGGTCTACCATTGATTAATATGATTATAAGGTGTCATTGGAAAGGCAATTTATTTAAATTTCAGAATAAATCAATAGATTTGTTTTTTTGTTTACCAGGGAATAAAAAAAGCAAGCTAATGCAAATGATTAAAAAGTTAAATTTTATTTTATCAGCAAAAATTACAACAAAGTCCTTAAAAACAACTTAAAACCTGGTGTTACCCCCCCCTAGCCCTGATGATTGCTTCCATGCGTTCTCTCATGGACCTAATTAATGTGACAACAGTCTCTTGAGGAATGTTGTCCATTCTGCAACGGCATCTTGGAGATCTTGGAGAGTGGTAGGGGCAGGATCACGTGCCCGTACTCGCCGTTTCAGTTCATCTCAAAGGTGCTCAATAGGGTTCAGGTCTGGACTTCGCGCCGGCCAGCGCATAACAGGGATCCCAACTTCTTGCAGGTAGTTTCTTACAATTAAAGCGGTGTGACAGCGGGCGTTATCGTGCATTAACGTGAACCCACTGCCAACAAAACCAGCATAAGGGACTACCCGCTCCTCTAAGATCTCTGTTATGTACCGAGGAGCAGACAGCGACCCTTGCCCGCGAGCGCTTCCAGTCCGAGAAACACACACGAGGTTCGTTTTGCCGTCGATTGACATGCCGCCCCAGAACATGCACGAGCCACCCCCGTATTCCACTGTCTCTTGAATACAGGCTTGTACGAATTGTTCCCCGTGCCTCCTGTACACTCTTCGACGCCTGTCGTTGCAGAAAAGACACACCCTCGTCTCATCCGGGAAGAGCACAGCCCTCTATTGGTCTATTGTCCAATCCACATGGTCACGGGCAAATTGCAACCGGTCTCTCCTATGTTGTGCAGTCAATTTTGGCCCTGTAGCAGCCATGTGAGCTGCAATTTTCTTCTCCCGCATTCTTCTTCTAACTGTGGAGATGCTTACAGAAGTTCTGCGAGCTGATCGCAGTTGTTGTTGCAGCTCAACAGCATTGGAGAACCGATTACGTAAAGACGTCGAAACAACGAAGCGATCGTCTCTTTCGGATGTGCACCGTTGTCTTCCAGATCCACGTCTTCGGATATAGCCACCAGTCTCTTGGAAGCGTTAGAACTTTCGTCGGACGGAAAAACGACTCAAATTCAGCCGCATCCCTGATTGCAGTAGTGTAATGACTTGAGCGGCTTCATCTGCAGTGGTATCCATCTTCTGGGGTATTTTTCTTGCTGTAACTGTTCACGTGTGTTCACTTCAAAGGTTGAATAGCGAATGACCCACATTCATTGGGGATGTCGCTGCGCCCCCGTAAGGGCACACGCCACGCAATAGATGTATGTCATCTGTAGAGTTCTATTGAATCGAGTAAGCCGCGTGTAACCTGGGTGCGACTTACTCGAGGCGTCCAGTCCGGTGTATGGGGTCACTCGTCCGCTACCAGGGCGCGGGGCAGGGGTCTCGCGTCAGGGGGTCGCGTATGCCAGGGCGCTATCTGCTTGACATGGGGCCAAGAAGACGCGTCGGCACGCGCGTACATCCCCTTCGCGAAGCGCCGCACAAACTCATCCAGGCTCTCGATCCCGAGGTCCCGCTGGATGACATCATTCCTCACGAAGCGAGGAGCGTCAACTATGGTCCGCAGCGCAATGCTCTGTTGCGCGCGGAGCAACTTCCGGCTCGACTCGCTCGTGAGGGCGAACCAAGCGGGAGCGGCGTACGTCAAGATTGGGCGCACGTACAGTTTGTACACGCCCAGCTTGACGCGCGCCGGGATGCGGGACGAGAGCACAGGTTTGAGCAGGTTGCGGGCGACCCTACCCTGCGCGGCGACCTTGCGGACATGTGGCCCCATAGTGAGCCGACGGTCGACGGTGATACCCAGGTATTTGACCCGGGGCGACCAATCGATGTCGACTCCTTGTAGATTCAAGGGTGGCGGAAGGCGCGCTGAGCCCATCATGTGACCATCGCCTGCGTCTTACCCACGTTCACCGACAGCCGCCACTTCGACAGCCACTCGGGAAGAAGCTCGAGCGCGCGCTGCATCTTGACCGCCGCGTTCTTCGCATTAAGCGATGTAATAATGTACGCGGCGTCGTCGGCATACAGCGCGAGCATCGCATCGGAAGTGGTGGGGATGTCGTCAGTGTAACATGAGTAACACGTCGGCGACACACAGCTGCCCTGCGGCACGCCCGCCCACACTGGGCGCGCGCTAGACAGCGCGCCGTCGACCACCACCCTAAAGGTCCTGTTGGAAAGAAAGCTAGAGACCACCTTTATAACGCGACGGGGCGCGTCTGATGTGACCATCTTATATATGAGGCCGTCGTGCCACACACGGTCGAAGGCCTTCTCCATGTCGAGGAATACTGCCACCGAGTATTCCTTCTTGTTAAGCGCGGCTGCGAGTTGGTGCAGTACCCTCGACAGCTGGAGCGTCGTGCTGTGCTCCGCCCTGAACCCAAACTGCTCTGGGCGTGGGGCGACGTGCGGCTGGAGATGTCGCAGCAGGAGTGCTTCAAACACCTTGGAGACTGTCGGCAGCAGCGTAATGGGCCGAAAGCTCTCCGGCTTCAGCGTGTTTTTCCCCGCCATGGGCAGCATGATGACGCGCCCTTCCTTCCACGAGGTCGGAAAGGCCCCCGTGCGCAGTATCGCCGTGTACAGGCGCGCCAGTGCCGCTACCATTCGGAACGGCAAGTGGCGCAGCACTGCGTTGGAGATACCGTCAGCACCGGGGGCCTTCCTCGGTTTCGTCCTCAGGATGGCGCGTCCACACGATGACCCACATTTAACCTGGGTCGCCCGTTTTATACCCTTGTAGGGAGGTGCAATTAGTGGCCGTTGTAATGCGTATTTTGACAACATTTTTTTTAAAGTTACGTGCTAATGAGATCTGTTGTGTTTAGAAATTCAAACTGTTGTTAATTTAAAGGTCGTTAAACGTACTTTCAATTGATACCAATATTAATTGGGTTTAATGTATTCGTTGCTGGCGGGACATGCTTGAAACTTATTTTCGAAGAGGTGCGATTTTTGTGACGCCGAGTGTATATGTTAATGTTTTACATATTTCCCAGAACTTGGTTGTCACCAAAAACGTTATGAAAAAAAGATCTCGATACAAACTAACATTAAACTAACCTCTTACCTTGAGTTCTAATCCAATTAACCTATTGAACGCCACGTCAAAAAGCAAAGACGTGCCCTGGGCGCCAAGCTACGAATTATTTCTTAAAATCTGTCATGTAGTCGTGATCGTGGCGTGCTGGGCACATTTTGGTCTGTCGTCTATGCATGACTGTGGCGGTCAAAAGGTTAATAACAAGAACGTCTTATTTGAATGCAGAACTTGGTTGTTTTTATTTTTTATTACTCAACTCAATTTTGAGTAAATAGATAATTGCTTCATATTTTGCAATAAATTACAAGCGTTGTGTCATCGCGCTTCTCTTTCTTTTCTATGCAAACTGACAGTGACCGCGGTTAAGGTGTTGTCAGCGTCTTAAGAAGTACATAACATACATAATCAGCCTATAATGTTCCCACTGCTGGGACACAGGCCTCCTCTCTGTGAGAGGGAGTGGGCCGTAATCCACCACGCGGGCCCAGTGCGGGTTGGTAGATGTCACATATCTTCGAAATTTTGGTTCTGGGACATACCGGTTTCCTCACGATGTTTTGCTTCACCGTTTTGAGAGCAGTGGTGATGAAATAATTTACACAAAGTAAAACGCCTGTCTGGGTTCGAACCTACGACCTACAACTTGTATGTCGCGCCAATTACCACTGGGCCACTACTGCTCTCTCTCTTTCTCTCTCTCTTTTCTTAACAAGTAATGATAAAGTATAATATAAATTAATAAAAGAGGAAACTATCGTAAAAATCTAAAATAAATTTAATTTGGTTATAAGTTACAACGTATTTTTAAACAAGAAAGTTTCATCTATAAAAACCGTTTTTTACGATTTGTTTACCTTTATTTAATTACCTAAACCAATAGAGTATTGTGTATTCTTGATTGAAGCCTGAAAAGTTAAGAACTTAATCATTCACAGTCCTGCAGGCTTAGCATGACACTGTATTTCTTCGAAGAATAGACACGGCTCTTTCTATACAAAGTGACATTTCGTTTCTCCATTTTTGACATCTCACCGTAGAAATCGTTCTACAATCTGTCATTTTATCTTTGTCTAGGTCCTTTTTTATTTAAAATGATTTCTACGGCGGGATATCAAAAAAGGAGAAACGAAATGTCACTTTGTATAGAAACAGCCGTGTCTATTCTTCGAAGAAATAGAAAGCGTCATGCTAAGCCTGCTGCTACTGCGCAATGCCGTGCTTACGCTAACTAAGTTAATACTTACGATGATGTCCATCTTCATCATTCTTTTTCCCTTATCTCAATTTGGGGTCGGCGCAACATGTCTTTTTCTTCCATACTTCTCGATGATATCTATGATCTAAAAAAAACTTTTGCAAAAAGAATCAACCAACTTCCAAAAAAAAAAACACTTATAAGTGAAAAATTACTTTAACTTCGGAAGTCGGTGTCTTTGGTTCTGGTTTTTTCGCGTTTTGCATCAACATACACCGACTGAATTAAATACGTATTCTTGAAGCTAACTCAAAAACCACCCAAAATAAGGTAATAAAATTTATATGGGAACACCGTGCAAGCTTCCTCTACTAATTGAAAGAATTATAAAAATCGGTTCATAAACAAATAAGTTATGCCCGAACATATATAATATATAGACATATTCGGAACCTCCTCCTTTTTTTAAGTCGGTTGCCCTAACATGGCTAGGATTATTAGGGGGATTTGTTTTATTAGGGATCAGTTTGATATTACCGTTTTGATTAGAACCATGTATAGTCACTCATAGTCGCTTAACTATCTTAATCTATATATCTTCAATTCCTCAAGGGTCAAGATTTTGATGAAAATGATACCAATCTGAAAAAAAAAATTTTCCAAATGGGTTTATAAACTACGGGAGTTCTGAAATAACAAACATTTAAAAAAATACAACTGAATTGAGAAAAAATATATTGTTTATTCGACTACATAAGCACCTCCTCCTGCTTATGAAGTCGAATAAACAATATATTTTTGATTCACAAAACTATAAAATAGTCTTCCAGAAAGTTAGCTCAGACGTATAAATTATCGAAATGAAATATCTCTGCATCCTAAAAGAACCGAATTAAGAGTACTGACTTCTGAAAACATTAGAAGACTTTTTTTTTTTAAGTTTTTGTTCCTCTTTTAGTGCGGTGCCTGCGGTCAAGTGGGCCACATGCGTACAAACAAGGCGTGTCCATTGTACACAGGGTCCATGGGTTGGCCAGCATCGCCGCCGGAGACTGACGCGGAACCTCCACCTTTAGAACCTGAAGACGACGATATGGGATACGTTGACGGCACCAAATTGACCCTGCCTACGAAGATTATTAAGGTAAGACAACGGAATGTTGTTTTACAATTAAACCTGTTACTAAAATCAGAGTGGGCGTTGAAGACTTTTTAAGGAGTCTTTATTATTTATTTATGGTCTTACTCACGTGCATATTTTGTATTACATGAACAAAACGGAACGATCTTCCTTCGTATCATCCTCGCTGCTGTAGCACTTTTTTTGTCCATTATTGGTCGTGATCTCGAAATATGCGCGTGAAGAATCAGTAGGATCGTAAATATTAAGGTGCATGAAATTATTTTTAGGGTTCCTTACCTCAGAAGGAAAAAATGGAACCCCTTATAGGATCACTTCGTTGTCCGTCTGTCTGTCTATATGTCAGTCTGTCAAGACCCTTTTCTCAGGAAAACGTGGAGGTATCAAGTAGAAATTAAAATCAAATACGTAGGTCTACGGTCCCTTGAAGCTCTAAAAAAAATCAAGTTTCTAAGTCAACGCAATGCGACATAATTTGATACTCGTTAAAAAAATCAAATCTATAGGGTACTTCCCGTTGACCTAGAATCATGAAATTTGGCAAAAAGCAAGGTCTCACAGCACAAGTAAAGGAAGAAGTCCGAAAATAGTTAATTTGTAGTTTTATTACATAAAAAAAATGCGATTACAAACTTAAATTTGCAGTTGAAGAATTGACCGCGACGTATCGATATGTATGAGAGAATATGTTTTTCAACTACAATGTTAAGTTTGTTTTTGGGACAAAATTCAACCCACCTACGGAACCCTTCATTGTGCGTGGGCCAACACGTACTTGGCCGGTATTTTTTAGTTCGTATGATTAAAGTTTCAATCAATCGTATGTGACACACTTGAACTACGAAAACCGTCATTACTGTTACCAAATAAAGGCGTTTTCAATGTCAAACTTTTACCATGGACGTGCAGTAGATTGTACTAAATCGGAAGATAACTTCAATTACAAAATTTAATCTAACATCCTTATTCTCTCCCTAGCAATCAGCAGAAGAACTAAAACGCCGTGGTTCAGGCCGCCGCGCGGGCGGGTCCAATTCAGGCGAGCCTCGCAGTATGGGACGTAGAGTTCGACGCGGCACTGCTGGAGACTCCTGTGACTATCTCGTCCGAAGACCCGCGGAGAGACGGCGAACTGACCCGCTGGTCACCTTGTCGTCTTTGTTGGAAGATGTGCTCAACCATATGCGTCATCTGCCTGATGTTCAGCCGTTTTTGTTCCCTGTTAATCCTAAGGTATGTCTTTCACCAACTTTTTGACAGTCCTTGATAAAGTAACACACAAAACTTTCTACGCGCGGTTGTAGCTCGTCGTATAACGTAGGCGCCAGTCAATTTATCAGTCGATGCATGCAATCTGGTTGCTGTGTTATGAAATATTAATTATTTAAAAGATGCGCAAAAACCGTTTTATGATGATGCTCTTAACTCTATTAACAAGAACGCAAGGTTCAAATTACAAAGATTCGTGTGGCATAGTGAAATTACATCAACTATCTACGCTGTAAATTAACTGTTTAACTTACAATCTCCTAATAATAATTTCTTCTTTTGTTTTCAAAGCTGGTAGCGGACTACTACCGCATCGTAACCCGGCCAATGGACCTGCAAACAATAAGAGACAACCTCAGACAGAAACATTATCAGAGCAGAGAAGAGTTCTTGGCAGATGTAAATCAAATTGTCGAGAACTCGACTCTTTACAACGGTACTAACGGTATTTTAGAGTGATTTGATTTTTTATACCTAGTTTAACCTAGTTTTAAAGTAAAGCCGCCACCAGACAGCTCTAAAAAATTTAGTACTGCAACACAGGGTGGCAAAGCAGAAAATATGTGATTAAACATTGCAAAAATGTGACTTTATAGATATTTATGTTTCTGAAGCTATGTCTGGCGGTCGTCTAAAGCTATATCCACACTCGTGCAATGGTATGTGTACACTTGCACATAAGTTATGAATATGTAGCATATCTGCATGTGTCATGTGGCATTAGATGAGTGCATGTACCATAAGCAAGATTATTGTAAGGTAACGACGGAAGGTAAACGCATGAGTGTGCATATAGCTTTAAAGCATGCTGATGCAATTTTGAGGATACTCCCAATACTAGCTGCTTGTCGTTGTCGTTTTATTGAATTTAATTAGCATGCAGAAATATTGGCATTAATTTTCGAGTTAAGTAAATAGTAAAATTACTTCATGTTTACAAGGTAGAATAACTTTAGCTGCCAGGTAATAATCCGTAGCAAGTAGTATTTAAATAATTGCCTACGAGAATTTTTTATGAAAAAATCAATCGGCCTAGCCTTTTCCCTACAAAGTTGGGGTTGGCTTCTAGTCTGACTGGATGCAGCTGAATACCAGTATTTTACATGGAGCGACTGCCTATCTGTCCTCCACAACCCAATTACTGGGTAACACGATACCCCTTGCTGAGAGTGATTGACAGAGTTTTGAGCTTTTGGCAACCCGTAACGACTGTCAAAGATCCACGAATGACAGCCGGGACCAACGGCTTAATGTGCTTTCCGAGGCACAGGGGGGTGGGTCTTGGTATGTAAAGATGTAACTACCCGTAACGTCAAAGATCTATGAATGACAACAATTTTTTAACAAAAATAGAATATTTTATTTTTCTTGTTGCATGACTCAATGAGCTAATATTCTCGTAAAGCTCGTGTGGCATCTCCAAAATATGACGAAGGGTTAAGAGATAAGCTTATACCGTACAAGTTAAGTTATTCAGTAACGCTATCCCCGGTGCCATACCGGGGCTGTCTGCCCAGAATATACCGAACAAACTCAAGCTTTTCTTACACACCTCTTAATACTTATCAATGTTTCTAAGGACCAACAAGCAGTTTGACGGTCGCTGCGCAGCGAATGTTACAGAGATGCGTTGAAAAACTAGCAGAGAAGGAAGAACAACTGATGAAATTGGAGAAACAAATCAATCCTTTACTTGATGATAATGACCAGGTAATATACAAAAATGTTCAAAGAATTATGTGTGTTTTGTGCTTGGTTATGTTTTGTGGACTTATACCATATGGTTCCATAACAAAAATATGTAGCAGAAGCTTGTTAAAGGCAGAGATTATTTGCGCCAGGAATAAAAAGTTGCAACTCCGCTCTTTTTAGACGACTGCTCAAAAAAGGAGTGTAATGTTTTCAGGGTTCATGTATGTATCATAATTATGGCTGCTGCAAAAACGATTATATTCTATGAATTAATTTATGAATAACTAGATGCGCCCCGCGGTTTCACCCGCATAAGTTTTGACCCCGTGGGTATATCGGAATAAAAAGTCCTAATTGTTATTCCTGGTTATAAACTATCTGTGTGCCAAATTTCATCCAAATCCGCTCAGTACTTTTTGCGTGAAAGAGTAACAAACATCCACCTATCAATCGATCCATCCTTACAAACTTTCACATTTATAATATTAGTAGGATAGGATGTTACATAATCTGTTTTAAATTAATGTGACGATAATTAATGTTGAATGTATTGTAAAATTTATGAATAATAGAAATTAACATTTAAGGCATACCATTGGACATAAGTATTAATCTCTAACATAAAATATATTGTAATTTTTTGCATGTCAAATGTCTGACTATGTATTAGGAACTTAATTACTTATTTTAACACCGACACTGTACCAATACCTATTGCAAAATAAATGATTATTTACATCTTATATATAAAATTCTCGTGTCACAATGTTCGTTCCCGTACTCCTCCGAAAGGGCTTGACCGATTCTCATGAAATTTTGTGAGCATATTGAGTAGGTCTGAGAATCGAGATTAACGCGGGTGAAACCGCGGGGCGCAGCTAGTACATATATATCTATATGTTATCTATGTATGTAAAGTTCTTTTTTTAATCCTTGACAGTAATTTGACATTTGCACCTGTCAAATTAGTATCTGGGATTAAAAAAAGATCTTTACGTGAGTTTCTTTTTAACGATTCGTATTCTATTCTTCTGTACTTTATTTCTTTTTGTTCTTGTTAAGGTCTGGTGGTAAAATCCGTTTCCATAGTAAATATTATGTTGCAGTTGTAAGACTGTTAAATTCTTCCTATATTGAAAAAGTTATAGTACATAAAACTTTTTGTTTCCAGGTGGCATTATCATTCATCTTAGAAAACTTACTGACGACAAAGTTGAAGATCATGCCCGAAGCGTGGCCTTTCCTGAAGCCGGTCAACAAGAAACAAGTGAAAGACTACTACAACGTGATTAAGAAACCTATTGATATGGAAACTATGGGCAAGAAGATACAAGGTATACAATAACCGAACTTACGACTTTTCTTCTTACATGTACTTTTGAGACTTCCAAATGTTTGTAGAATGTTAACATGTGGAACATGTGGAAGTTTTTAGACATGGAAGGCTTTTATTTTAACTGTACGAGGACCGATCTGTTCTACACTATCCTCCCATACCTATTAACACTGTGATTTGAAAACATTGTGAAAGCCAATTATTTTTAAAACAGTAACCATGGAGTTTCTTGCCGGCTCTTCTCCATAGGAAACGACCAATTGGAACTGGGCACCTAGCTTCTGACGTTTCATAAGTGCCCATGTAGGTTTATGTGAAATAAAGTATTTTGATTTAAATTTGATTTGTCTACACGCGAAACGATGAAATGAGGGAAAATGAGGAAGCGCTTAACTTTTCTTGTATTTTCCTCATGGAGTCTTATTGTCCGTATGATTTTATCCATAACGCTTGCGGTCCTTACGTAGGTACAGTATGGCCTATGTATCATGGCCGATCCGAACCTTGCGCAGAAGGCTGCGCAATAACATTTTTTAAGCAATCAAACGGCGAGTGTGAGTGAGAGAACATGCGCGTCAGTTCGTAGAGCCTATGTTCAGACCGGCCATGATTCAACAGCCGTACTGTAATATTACTATACAATAGTCTTGTATCTACGCGGGTACCCATTAAGTTTTCTCTTCATACGGTACTAAATGAGTAAATTTTAATCAAATAAAACATTCCAGCTCACAAGTACCACAGTCGCGCTGACATCTTACGCGACGTTCAGCTGTTAGTGGACAACTGTCGCGCGTACAACGGACCCAACTCGCAGTTTACAAGGCAGGCTGAAATCATACTCAAAGTTACGCAGGATTCGCTTGAACAGGTAACATGTTTTTTCAGTTTGTTAGTATTTATTTACTTTGTTTACAATGACTCATTTTTTTCGCAATGTTTTGTAAAAACACTAAAGTATTGCTTTGATTTAGGATAAAAAGTGTACCCGATTAGTAATTCTAAGCATCGAATACCACATGCTGATACGTTGCGGCGTGGACAATCTGCTTCATGTAGCACAATAACTATCAAAGTGACCGCACCACATCGTCGTTTGGTGTGTGTCCTAAGACGTAACCTTTTTTCACATGTTGCAGTACCAAATATCACTTCCAGGATTTTTGCTGTCCAACAAAATAATAGCATCTCTGTTTGACTACATTCACACACACACACCCTTACACATGCATTACTTTTTTCCCGCAGTTCGGCGAGCACGTGAGTCAGTTAGAGGCAAACATATCTCGAGTACAACAGAAGATGTTGGAGGAGGCCGAGCACTCCGACCTGGACGTGGAGGAGCCGGTGCCGCCGCCGCCCGACGAGAAGCGCGGGCGCGGCCGGCCGCGCAAGCACAAGCCGGCCACGTCCACCGCAGCGGCTGATGGTAACAAGCAAAAGGAGACTTATAGTAGTCTACAATAAAAAAATATGAATGCATTGAATGCGTTTTTAAAGTCGGTTGCTAATAAATAACCTTCAGTTATTAGCAGCCGACTTTAAAAACGCATTCAATTGATGTATCCTTGGTATCTAACAAAAAAGAGGAGAATTATTTCAAAAGGATGCCTTGGCCTTTTGGCCTCGTACAGGTCTTTGTCTCCCTGTGCTAGTCTATTGTTTCTTTATCGTCTTTATGATAGCAGGAATCCCTTGTTATTCACTGACTATAATATCGACGCTTGAAAGGCAAAATTTACTAAGCGACATAGGGCAATTTTGACTTTACATTATTAAAGTCAATTTTTCAGAAAAAAATCATATAAATTCTTGTAATCATCCTACAGGCGTAAATCTTACTGTTTTGGAAATCTTAATTAAATCATCTGAATCAGAATTTACCTATAGGATTTTTTCTGAAAAATTGACTTTAATAATGTAAAGCCAAATTTGCCCTATGTCGCTTAGTAAATTTTGCCTTTCAAGCGTCGATATTTGGACGCGATAACGTCTTACAAATCGATGAACGCCGGCTACACGCACGAAAAAGCATGACTCATTGTCACGTTCCGCCTGAGCCGAGCGTGCAAGCGAGAGCGCGGAACTAGCGATAGAGAGGCACGATCGGCCTAAGCGTTCGGGTTGTGACGCACGTCTCTTTCGTTATCACGTAAAATTATCGTCCGTAAACCGACTTTACACACAACCAATTTTTTTACATTGTTTCTAGGTGCTACTCCAAGGAAACGAGGAAGACCAAGAAAAGATCAGAACTCCTTGGAAGAAGGTATGTCGTGACTTTTTTTTACCATGGTTAATGTATTTTTGAAATACTAACAATATATTTTCGGCTCTTTACTCTATCAATCTTATTTTGTTTTTTTTTTATTGTTCAGATCTTCAGTACTCTGACAGTGGCAGTTCAGAACTCGAGGAGGTTGAACAGAAGGTGGCCGCAGAAGCTATGGTGCAACTGGCAGTACGTCCACCGTATCAAGGTGAGTTACTATGGCCGATTCCTATAATTTACGGACCGTTATTTTTTAATATTAAGACTTGTATGTTTACCAATAATGAAGCAAAGACCTCAAAGCTTTGCGTAGTAGACTCTCCCATATGGCAGTAGCTATCACAGGTAAAATTAGTACGAATCTATTTATATGCCCAGTTGGCAATAACCATTGGTAAGGAAAACGATTCGTTTTTGTTTATAGGAACCGACAATAGGGTATTTTACTATATACGAGAAAAAATCTATAAATATGTTATTGAGATAGTTTAGGCAAAAAGGAGTGGGAAAATGTTAGTTTTAGTTCATAAAAAACAAAATAAATTTTAAAATTCAATTCAACGTTTTTAGTTTTTCTAATCTGTTAAAAAACACCATGAAATAGTAGCCGCCATGTTATTTACGTCATACGGCTATGTTAACAAAAACGTGTCAATTATCATACAAAGATCAGCGCATTTTTTTCATAGCCCAGTGACGTCATGACCACAGAGCAACATGGCGTCTACTGCGTCCAGCGTTTTCGTCAACCTACGCGCGAAATTTGAAAATGTAAAATTTTAAATGCATTTTTATGAAATTATGACACTTATCGATTGAATAAAAATTTTGTGATTTTTTTTGGGGCATATTAGCACTATAGAATTTAATTAAGACACTTTTCAAAAATGGGTGTAAGACACTATTAATCAATTTAACGATAGAAAACATAGTATTGAAACTAACTGTAATATCAACCTTAACGTTATATATTCTGACCGACAGCTTAGTATTCATCAAAAATAAATTCATACTAAAATGCAGGACTGTTTTTTTTATGTGTGCGTTGTTCATCATCTGCCTAGCCCTTTCCCGACTATGTTGGGGTCGGCTTCCAGTCTAACCGGATGCAGCTGAATACCAATATTTTACATGGAACGACTGCCTATCTGACCTCCACAACCTAGTTAGACTACTGGGTAAGACGATACTATTGGTAATACTGGTTGTCAGACCTTCGGTCTTCTGGCGACCCGTAACGACTGTCAAAGATGTACAAATGACAGCCGGGACCAACGGCTCAACGTGCTTTCCGAGGCACGGAGGGGTCTTGGTATGTAAAGATGCTCACCCAACCAGGGATCAACCGCGGCAAGCGTAGCTTAACCTGACCGATCGAATCGTGCGACTTTATTACTTAGCCACAAGCCCCTTAGCCAAAATTGCTGTGTTGTTAAAGAGATAATTATAGAAAGGTGTATAACATGGCATGAGTGAAAAATCAGATTTACCTACTCACCAACTTTAGTTACTAGTTTTACTGAACCGGAATTCCATTAACTTCAGTATTGTTTTAGCATGGCCTAAAATGTTGTATTTTGGTTACAGATGACGACCCGCCATTAGGCGAGCCAAGCTTCGACACGTCAGAGTTCCTAATAAAGCGCGAGGTGCCCGACGAACCGCCACAGCCTTCCGATGACTTCGTGGATCTCGATCAACACAGCACTGACTATTCCTTCCCGCCTGTTGTCAAGGTAATATATTTAACTATACTTCAATTCATGATTTGCAGATAATTTCCACTGGAGTCTGACCGAAAATGGTTCTTCTTTCGGCCGAAAGCGAAATTCGGCATGATTTGCATTTTCAGCCGAAAACTGAAAATGAAACGATAAAATTGTGTTTTTTGTTGGGCAATAGTTTTTTGCTTGGTAAAATTAAAATAAATACAGGGTCAATCAATCACTGAATTAAGGCGCTGACAAGACCCAATTGACCAAAATAAGCTTCTCTTAAGAAAGAAAATTGCCAAATCTGTATAGTTTGTGGTAGCGGAAAAAATATATGTTAATTTTGAACATATTTTCCAGAACTTGGTTGTTACCAAAACACGTTTTGAAAAAAAATCTCGATATAAACTAACGTTAAACTAACCTCTTACCTTGAGTTCTAATCCAAAATATCTGTATTAAATATCAACATACGTTACGTATTTAATTAATAACAAGTACGTCTTATTTGAATGCAGAACTTGGTTGTTTTTATTTTCGATTACTTAATTAAATTCTGAGTAAATAGATAATTGCTTCATGTTTTGCAATAAATTACAAGCGTTTTGTCGTCGCGCTTCTCTTTCTTTTCTATGCAATCTAACAGTGACCGCGGTTAAGGTGTTGTCAGCGTCTTAAACCGTTTAAACTTAAGTCACACATAAAATTACTTTCATTACTTACTTTTCTCAAAGGCATATGAAATGAAATTGTTAATTCCGTAAATTTTGAATCGGTATCACTTATACACGTCATATTAAAATAAAATCTAGATGGAACTGACATTTCCTATGTGACTACCCCTGAGAAGAAATGGCGAAACAAATTCAGGGGTCAAAGATTCTTCTAAACCCCAGACATAATCCTGCTCAAAATAAGTGAGGCTCATGTAGATAAGTGTCTGAAATGGTCTTTTAAGGAAAGAACCAGATTTTAGTGAACCTGTCCACTCAGTGCAAGCATTTGTCAGTAATCGTGTAGCTCAACTCAGAACTTAGGCGCTCAACGACTCGAGGAACAATACCAAAGAAACGTCATTTGGGTAGACCGCAAAAAGTACTCAAACTGCCCGATTATCACTAAATTAACCGAGAAAAAAAAAACCCACATAGTCCTCACATTCACAATAATTAATTAAATTAATATAATATGCTGTTGTGCTTTTTATTGATTTTCTCTGAACTGATCCTATTGATTTGCCGGAACTAAATTTTTTGACGATTAGATTCGATCGGACTCTAATTGTCACTTAACTATTTACTCGAACGTTCTGATTTCTAAGTTCATTTTTGAGTGAATTATCGGTCACCCACTCTTGAACAACATTTTGGTTGCAATAGGATTAGAACTTTGTCACGTACGTATTATGTGATATTCTCATGCTAAAGAAAAAACAATAATTTGTATATTGTTTGTGTAGGAGGAACCAATGGAACCTGACTTGGGTAATATGGGCTTGGAGCCCCAAATGCTGGGAGGCACAGGATTGGAACCGCCTCCACAGTTTAAGGAAGAACCACCGGAGAACTGGCAGGTAAACAAATAGGATTTAATCAATAATATAATAATTATTATTTTAGTTGGTCAAGGACAGCTAATGAGACACAATTGATTTTCTATTGTTTGACTCCGAATCGGTGTCGCGCGGGGCTTAACAGGTTAATTTATTTATATTTTAAATACTTAAGAAAAAGTTTATTTAGATAAAGTTTATCTTCCTACCTAAGGCACGTTTCACTATGCGTGGTTCGACCAACACTTTTTTTCTTTTTCTGGTAAATTACAAGCCTTCTTAAGTTTTTGGCTACTATCTCGGAAATTAGAGATCCCAGGTAAAAAGTAACCAAATTTTGGTACCCCCTTTGTATCACACACGTGCAGGCTTAGAATGACGCTTTCTATTTCTAATCTATTGTAGAATAGAAATCGCTGTCTATATTTCTCGGTAGAAAACTCTCTACACGGAAACGTCATTTTTGTCTACTCTTCCGTCGACCAAGCGCTTCTTTACGGTTCTCGTGCTAAGCCTGCTGGAAGTAAGTATGCCGAGCCCAATCCATTGATGACCTTTTGACTGACCTTCGCCAAAATATTGTAATATGAGGTTTGATTAACATAACTCTCGCGCTGACCTGTCGCGCCGCAAGGTTAGGGTGTCAGTTGTCACGCTATGAGGCAAAGTCAAAAGTAACGGTCACGGGCAAAGGTACCATCCATGGATCGGGCTCGGCATCACGGGGTATGTAATGACGGGGGGATACCAAAATTTTGTTATTTTTTACATAGGACTTATAGTTTCCGAAATATAAGCCAAAAACTGAAAAAGTTCTACTAAATATTTTCCCAGCAATAATTTGTAGTTAGTCCTTTTTGAGGTACTTAAAAACTGTTTTCTTTCCCAGCCTGACCCGGCCATACAAGACGATCTGCAGGTAACCGATAGTGAGGAGGAACCCGAAGATGGCTTATGGTTCTAAATAAAGTCATTTATATGCATTGTTCCTGTGGGATCCGTCCACACGTCATCCACTCCTATCAACCAAATCAGCCATCACAGTTCCCTCACCGAACTCTGTAAAGAAATAAATGACATTTTTGTAGACGAATATTTGTTGTGAACTAACGAATATGAGGACGGATATAAAAAATAAGTTTTATCATTGTTGTTTCAATATTTTGTATAGGAAATAAATAGTTTTTAATTATAAAACGTAACATTTTTATTTATAAACCTGCTATTTATTCCTCTGATAAATTCCTGGCTCGTCACGCTGTGAGGCTTATCAAACTTTTTGCCGAAGACCACTGGTTTCCGAGATTAGTCAAAAAATCAAAACCAGTAGACAGAGTGTCTGCTGAAATGCTGAAGCGCGGTGACGGAGTGGTAGCAAGCCTGTTGTACCAGATCTGATGACTGGTGCAAGGCTGTAATTGTACCACTATATAAGGGAAAAGGCTCAGCAGGAGTGTAAACATTACCGCAGCATTAGTCTTTTGAGTGTTGTCGGCAAGCTGTATGCGAAGGCTTTAATAAAGAGAGACCGATAAGAAAATATGGAATGTGCAAGCAGGATTTAGAGAGGGAATGGGCTGTATGGTTCAGATCTCCTTAAGGTGCATAGCCGACAAACATTGGCAAAGCACAAGATAGTCTACTGTGCTTTCGTTGACTCGGAGAAGGCCTATGACAGTGCGTGGAGGGAAGAACGGTGGTCGACACTATCCATGTATGGTGTGGGCTGAAAGCTGAAGAAATTCCAACATTAGCTAAGTTAAGAACAGCATTGAATGAAAAAATCGGATTCGAAGGTTGTTTAGAAACTGTTCGCAAGTTACTGTTGAAATTAGGTTACAAGTGGCGCAAAACAGAGAACAACCGTAAAGTCTGACGGAGCGTCATGATATACAAATGTGGCGTTTAAAATATTTAAAAAAAATAACAGAGTACCGCTCTCAAAGTCGGCCCATTTTCTACACCGATGAGAGCTACGTCCTTTCGACACACGTGCGAAACAACACCTGGGCAAAAAAAAGGAAAGAACTCCGTTTTTAAAAAAAATTAGCACAGGCACTCGCTTTATTTTAGTGCATGCGGGAACCAAGGATGGTTTTATTGAAAATGCTTCCTTTGTTTATAAGGCCAACTCAACAGCTGGTGATTATCATTCAAATATGAGCTATGATAACTATGTAAAATGGCTAAATGAAAAGTTGCTACCCAATTTACTTCCGCGCTCTGTCATTGTCTTAGACAATGCATCTTATCACAACACACGGGCTGAACGACTACCGACGCAATCTACAAAGAAAGCCGATATGCAGCAATGGCTCAGGGATAAGGGTATAGCATTTGATGAATCTCTTCTTAAATTGGAATTGTACGATACAATAAAGAAGTACAAAGCCCAACACGTAATCTACAAGATTGACGATTTTATAAAAAGCAAGGGTTTTGATGTCTTACGCCGTCCCCCTTATCACCCAGAATTAAATGCGATTGAAAATATTTGGGGGATCGTTAAAAATTATGTCGCATCTAAAAATATCGAGCAAAACATGACGAATACGGAAAGACTGATCAATGAAAGTTTGGGCCAAGTTAGCAGTGAAACGTGGCAAAAAACTTGTGCTCATGTTGAAAAAATTGAAAAAGACTACTTGAAATATTTTGATCTCGATTTTGAATTTATAATCAATGTACAAGATGATTCTGACGACAGTAAAACGGAATCGGAAATCGAAAATTTATCTGATAGTGATTGAAAATTCTGAATAGTCCTACTTGTTTCGTTTCCATTCTGTAACACCAATGCTTAATTAAATGCCTACATATTCTTAATATTTTTGTATTTATTGCAACCTAATCTAATTTATTTACAAAATCTAACTAATCTAATTTATTTACAAAATGTAGGTATATACTTTTAAAACCAAAATTTTATTTAGATTATTAAATCTCGACTTGAATATATATCAGATTTTTTTGCTAACGTTACCTACTTTTTCACATACAAGCGCGCTTGTCGGGATACGTCACTACTACAATCAAAGCCGAACGGACTTCGTGAAATAGAATATCTGTACCTAACAGTCTTTATGCATTTGCGTTCGATTGTGTTTTAGGATATCTTGTAATTGTATCTATTAAGCAGTGAAATTTACTTAATATCGATGAATGTGCTGTTAGAAGCAGTCGACTTACCTACCTATGCCTTTTATAGGTATTTTAGAAAAAAAAAGTTAGGATTCAGCTAGAGTTATGTCCTTTTGATATGGTACGTAACAGAACACGTGGATTATAATGGGATAAAATGGCATAATTCGCCTTATTCCATTTTTTATTGGAGGCACTGTATTCATCCATTTTCGTATAATTTACTACACCTAAAGAAATAACCGCATTAGAAAAACAAACTTACAGAGCAGAGTTTTTAAACCATAACAAGCTCCTGGCTTATTGGTGATCGTTCAAATTCCAATGGTCCGAGTCGGACCGGGTCTGCGATAGAATGCAATGCATTGCCAATGTAGGCATTTTAATACCGGCGCGACGAGGATGCATTGAGTTCCAGGCATTCATTGTTCAACTCGGACTAACTTCTACACAATTTTATCCACAAGCTTTGTTGAAGAAATGTCCGAATAGGTACTATTATTAGAAAAACGGAACTAAAAAAAAACGAGCGAGCATTAGGTACAGTAGTCGTATATAATGTCTAACATCTGACATTTCACCTTAGTAATAAGCAATGGAGCAGCGACGGAAATTAACCTCAGAATTTAAAAAAGCTAAATACTTAGGTAAATTCAAAATTTAAAATCGTAATTTAACGCTTGGTATTTGGATGACGGAACCCTGGGAGGCGATGTGATGTGGACACTGTGTTATCTGACTTATCAGATATTAAAACAAATTTCGAAAATATTGGTTTAGAATTAAATTTTAGCAAATGTGAACTCTTTATTCAAAAAACTTCTTACGGTTTGGATAGTATAAAATTCAAATTAAATTTTCTGGTACTTTAGATAAAAATAGTAGACAGAAAGTCACTTTGCCTCCTGGGTTCTCCGGTATCCTGCCTTTTCGCCGAAAATTGATTGGCAGATTATCACTTGCCAACCAACGTCTCGCAGATGTTTCACTTTGACAACAAACGATTAGCAAATTTTTGTATGACAACGTTTCATTTGGTAGAATTTTTGTTAAGCTGATTATTATAATGACACAAAATGTTTGGGACATTTATCATTTGTCAAACATTTCACTAGGCCACTCATAGATTACGAAAGGTTAGGTTAGGTTAGAGTATGACAAACAACGCACGAGCTGAGCGAGCGAAGCGAGCGTGCCGCGGCAGCGGCCGGCGATGTGCCAGAAGCGAATCGCTTTTGTAAAAGGAAACAGTTAGGTAAGTTATGTTAGGTCACATTAAACATTCTGCTACTTGAAAATTGGCATTTTTAAAAGTGTCATTATGAAAAGCAGACCAAACGTACAGTTGGTCACTATGAGGTTGGGAAATAAAACAAAATTATATGATAAGTTGGCAAATGATTATTCGGCGAAATAAAATTCTGTGAAACGTTAGTTGGCAAGTGAAAATCTGGCAACCATTTTCGGCGAAAGGGCAGAGAACCGGGTTCTCTATCTTTGAAGAATCTTTTCCTGATTATATTACTAACACTATTTCTAAATTCCAAAGTCACGCAAATTGTTTACTTGAAATCAGCCCTCATTATGCTCTTGTAATTATAAAGTTTTGCCTTTTTCTCCCTAAATTTACATGAGTGCTTCGCTGTAGCCCTTTTTGGAAACATCCTAATTTGCTTTCACCAATAGACGATTTAGTCAAAACTAGTTTAGAAATGATTTTAAATATTTGCCAGAGCCAGAGAGGCCATAGGCCATCCTTCTCCGTTCATCTTCATCTGACCTCGCTTCGTCGGGCGACTGGTCTGCGGCTTGTGGTC
Source organism: Atethmia centrago (assembly GCA_905333075.3). Taxonomy (NCBI): domain Eukaryota; kingdom Metazoa; phylum Arthropoda; class Insecta; order Lepidoptera; family Noctuidae; genus Atethmia; species Atethmia centrago. The sequence goes on along the minus strand of HG995373.1, from coordinate 18,729,301 downwards.
ACGGTATGCACTCCACACACATGGCACAGACTTTGTTGTCAAAAAAGTGCAGGCCGCTTTTCAAGACATGCGACACTTAATGACATAATCCGCCGGTTTCTTGCCAGCATCAATGTGCCTGCTCGTCTTGAGCCGACTGGCATTGTCAAAGATGATGGCAAAAGACCTGATGGTGTGTCTTTGGTTCCGTGGAGTTTGGGACGGATGCTTGTGTGGGACGCTACCTGTGTAGACACACTGGCACCGTCCCACCTCCAACAACCTACGTCTAAAGCGGGTGCAGCGGCAGAAAATGCCGAAAATTTTAAAATGATTAAATATAGAGGCCTTGGCAGAGAGTACAACTTTGTGCCCTTTGGCCTCGACACCAAAGGGCATAAAGTTGTCACGGACCGAGGTCCGTGGGGTTCCAGTGCACATAAGTTATTTGCGGAAATCGCGAAACGTCTAGTTGATGTAACTGGTGACCGAAAAGCTGGCGGCTTTCTCGCGCAACGCATCAGCATTGCAATTCAGCGAGGAAATGCCGCCAGCATCCTCGGTACAATGCCTCGAGGGCCTTTTTTAGGTTTAACTTAATTTTAATTTAATTTAGTTAATGTTAATAACCATCTTGTAATTTGATTATTTAAATAAACGAAATCAGGTAAATATTTATTCGAATACTTAGGACTTATTCCATGCTCAAGCTGTCCCTTCCTGTCTACACACTTCCGTAACTTTTCACGAAATCACTCCCACAGAACGTGAGAGGAAAGATGTTATACATTAAAAAAATGTAGTTACATACCTCCTCTTTTTTTTCGCCGGTTAAAAATACACGCGCTGATTGCGATCCTAATCGTCAAGTTACTCGTATAATAAAACTAGCCATATGCTGCTGAAGGAGTACATTTACCTATTCAATCTGAACTACTCGTACATACAAAGAATTATTTTTTTTTGTAAGCTAGTTGTTGTGTTTAAATTTAAATTATTTTGCGAAGGGACACGAATATCGGATACTTTTTGAAAATTTGGTAGAAAATATATTAAACGTAACCGTAATTAAATAAAAAGTGTACTTAATCTTGGTCCCATAAAATATATGAGCTATAAACGAATTACAAAAGAGCAAGTGTTAAATTATACACAAGTACTTCAATTTAAGAAATTCAGGTTTTAATCAAGTAGGATCTTAATATCAGGTAGGTATCCAGTAATACCTCAATATCGGATATCCGATTTTCGGTACCCTAAATAACACAGTAAATTTAAAAAACTAAAAATCGTTTTATTATCCGATTAAAGTCTCATCAAAATCAATACGAAACATTATTTATGTATTTAAGGAACTTTTAATGATAACGTGGCACCCAAAAAATTCACACATGTAAGTAATATAGCAATTAAAAATGTGCAATTAAAACATAACATGATGGAGCACTTACTTTTTCAAAATGTTGTCTTTAAAAACCACGATATAATATTTTGTCGGGACAAAAAATCAAATGTGCATCGCTTATATCGCCATTTTGAGAGAGGCACTGCAGTGCTTCCATCTAGTTTCGTATTAATAGTGACTGGGCTGCTCGATAGATACTGTACTCTGTATACAGTACTTTGTATAGGAGGTATTGGTATATCCGACATTAGGCAACCAACCGATATTCGGGTAGGTACCCCTCCCACCGAATATGGTAGTTTGTTCTCTTCTCGTAAGGATATTGCGATCTACTAAAGCAAAGTGTGATTGGGTTATTCTGTAAACATTCCGTTATTTGGAATTGGTGCGAGGAAAGTAAATGGGCAGGGCATGTCTCTTTACCGACATGAATTTACCGTTACGGCACTATAGAATAAAATAGAATACTTTTTATTATGTACACCATAAAAATTACAGATATAAATATGTAGAAATTTTACATAGGGTGACACAATGGGCGGTCTTATCACTAAAACCGATCTTGTAAAGACAACCTTTGGATGGATTAGGGTGGAAAGGAAAGACAATAATGCAGGTAGTCTGTTGTGTACCATTTACATATATACCTACAATAAATACACAAATTAAAATTATCTATATAATTATATTCAATAATAATCATGAAACAAGTGTTAAGAACAAAAACAAGTGCAAAAAATAAAGAAAAAAAAAATATTTTTAAGGAGACAGATATCTACTTCTTTAGGAAATATACAAGGATACATTAAAGTAACTAGCTAAAATCCGCAGACGCGTTGTGTTTCTCAACTAATTCGCGGAGTTTAGCTAGCCAATTAAAACACACCCTGTACCTAGGTGTAATTTGTAACGTAATAAACTGGCCTACTTTTAAACGAGATGAGGAAGAATATATACAACTTATCTAAAAGTATCTCTATGTCCGCTTAATTGCACTACAATTCACAGTTCTCTTTACACTACCTTTTATGCAGTCTGCTATCAGCATTGTACGTTGCACGTGGGACGTATTAAACGGAACAGTTTTTCGGATGAGACATTCCCATTCAAATGTATGCTAAACGCCTAACCTTAGTTGTGAGACGTATGAATAAAACAAGGCCGTATCCGTGCCGTATCTGGATGTGAACCTCCATAGTCTCATGGTGGTTGTTCGACTGAATTTATCATTTTGTGGGTAGTGGGAACGTAATCTAAAAGGAATTAGGAATTCTTCTCTGCTCCTTACCAGGTTGGTGCTAGCTGATACTTTGTGAAATAAAATGGTCATATTTATTATATTTATTATAATCTAGACTTTTACACTTATTATTATACATTTATGTTACACTTATATAAATTGATTAAACCAAACGATCACCATTACAATAAATATGACCATTTATTACCAAAGTGACAGCTAGCACGTGTCAGATTACTCCACTTGCATTAATAATTCGACTTTATATACCTAGTGCCTACCTACCCTCGAATATAGAGTAATAAGTGTTGTTGAAACATCGCTCGAAAGTCTGACAACCAGTCTTACCAAGGGGTATCGTGTTACCCAGTAACTGGGTTGTGGAGGTCAGATAGGCAGTCGCTCCATGTAAAATACTGGTATTCAGCTGTATCCGGTAAGACTGGACGCCGACCTCAACCTAGTTGGGAAAAGGCTAGGCAGAAGAAGAAGAAGTGCTGTTGAAACATCGAGCCTAATTTGACCGAAGTGGACATATATGGTAAATTCCAAGCAGTTTGGATGCCACTATGAGTGGCATATACATATTTGTTTCCCAAATAATTCACTTGTTTCATGTTAGGAAAAACTTACTGTACCCACGAATATAATTTTCATCAGGAGAGACGCGACGAATGCGGACATACGTCACCTCGCAAAGCTATTAGCTGTCGATATTGGAGGTAGATAAATCCTCGCTGTACCTATTTGAAATTTGCAATCATCCAAGTGTTCACAGAGAGCCAATCAAATTGGCGCGATGCATAGAATATAAATGAGCAGGGGTTTAAACACACTTACCCGTAGGTGCCAATTTTGCGAAATCATACTGCTTGAATATTCATAAAATACTGAATTATATTATCATAATTGCATTATTTCAAACGCCAGGGTATAATATAAGCTCTAAGAATAAAATTAGTAGCTACTATCTAGATTTAAGTGCTTGGTTTCTTAGTCGGCGTTTTATTTTGTTTGAGGTCATTTTAAGAATATTGATATACGCTACTTATATAATGAAGTGTTTATACATTTTGGTGTATTATTATATTTATAAGGTAAGACTCGCACAATGGTACGAATGAGAGAGTGTGAAAAAGGGAGTCCACTTAGGTACTACTAAGATATGCCTTTTACATGCCTTCTACAATTTGATATTAGCAGTTAGAAACCCGGATGTGCAGATGCATAGGTAGGCCGTCAAGAAAAAAAAATAGGTTTATTTGGTCTTACTTTAACCAAAAAGGGATAGGTACCCACACTAACATGACGATGTGTTCCGAACAGAATGTCAGCTGTAATTCTTGAAAGGTTAATCCTAGTTCAACCCGATTCAAACTTTATGACGGCTCGGAACATGAGGCGAATAGCTGCGTAACAAATTCACGTGTCAGCGGAGGTGAGGGGTGCGGTACTGCGCAGTGAGTAGCTCACTTCAGAGCCGCCATCAACTTTGAATCGAGCTGTAGCAGTTTATAATATAAGATTGTTATACGTCGGCTTTACACGAACAGTATTATGATGTTAGTATCCCTCTACTAGATGAGCGGGATTGCATAGAATGAGTAGGTAGTCGTGTTCTGAGAATTTTCTGCCAAGAGTACTATTGTTGGATTCTCTCGTGTATCGTGGGCGCGTATACCTACAGCCACAAATACCTTGTAGGTACAACTATCGGTAAACAATACAATAAGCTATGGCCTCTTTGCGGGATTATAATTTACAAGAACCTTCTAACAACGTTTAGGTACAGAATTTAATTTCTCAAGGTACAATATTTTTGCTAGTAATATTTTCCTTTGTTTGTTTATAGAAAAATTGTGTTTAAGACGCTGACAGCGCCTAAACAGATTGCATAGAAAAGAAAAAAGCGCGATGACACAACGCTTGTAATTTATTGCAAAATATGAAGCAATTATCTATTTACTCAAAAATGAGTAAAAAAATCGAAAATAAAAAACAACCAAGTTCTGCATTCAACTTTCTGTATTCACAAGTTCTGCATTCATTCGAAGTTCTTGTTATTAATTAAATACGTAACGTATATTGATATTTAATACAGATATTTTGGATTAGAACTCAAGGTAAGAGGTAAGTTTAACGTTAATTTCTATCGAGATTTTTTTTCAAAACGTGTTTTGGTAACAACCAAGTTCTGGGAAATATGTTCAAAATTAACATATATTTTTTCCGCTACCACATACTGTATAGATTTGGCAATTTTTTTTCTTAAGAGAAGCCTATTTTGGTCAATTGGGCCTTGTCAGCGCGTTAAAAGCTATAATAACATCTGTTTTCCAATTGAGTATTAATCAAAACCAGCAATCTGACGTTTCACAAATTTGTGGTAATGAAAAAAAATAATGTCACTCTTTAATCGAATTCACAAGTTAATCACGTGTTAAATTTATGGTTCTTATTTCAATTAAATATCACATTCATTAGAATAAATTTAAATTAAATTAATAATAATTGAATGAATTTTACAGATTGCTGTTTTTGATACTGAAGTTCAAACATTGCTGGATTGGATTCTAAGCACATATCAGATTGCTGCTTTTGTTGGTCTGCCATGTACCTAAAAGGTTGCTTTGATTTTTACCATAGTAAAACGTCATTGGGGCTGTCACTAGAGTAAAATTAACACACACAATTACATATGTTATTTTATTGATATACCTAAATATTGAAATCAAATCAAATTTACTATTTCCTAATTAAACAAATCGCCAAGACTAGCCAAACGAAGCGCAAGGGCACTACCTACCGCTTCTCGAAGAGCTTCGTCGTTTTTTTGAACCCTCATAACTTGGGTTTGGATTATACCAGATAAACAAAATTCTCGGAATATGATGTGAACAGTAGACTTATTAAACATATACAGTTTCAACTGCATAGTTCTTTTATTTTAGATTTTATTGATATCTCAAAAACCCCGATTTCGTCAATGACTCACTCACTGATAATCATCAAAATTCTTAGGGTACTTCCTGAAGTCGTAGAAACCTGAAATTTGGTATGTAAGCTAGAACATGAATGAATGAATGAATGAATGAATGAATGAAATGCACCGATCCCAGTGTGGTTAAACCAGGCTCGATTACTCGAATGAACCCAAGGATTCGCACTAGTCCCTGGAGCCTCATGTTTCATAGGACTACAGAGACCATTGCATATCAAAGAGTAGACCGGGGGCGCGGTAATGGTCAGGAAGACGAGCCCTTAGGATAGGAAGGATTATTAGAGCCTACCGGATATGCATCCTTGAGCAAGCAATGGAATAGTGGAGAGACGGGTAATTTATCTACGTCGTCGCCAGGTTGGCTCAGGTCCAGTTGCTTTCTCGAGTCTTTTCTGTGTCACTGCTATGCTGTGTTGCACGTTGCTGTTTCCAATGTTTTCATCTGAGGTCTCGCTACTATCCGTTTCTGATTTCTTCTAAATCTCGCTAGCAGCCTTCCTGATCTTGTCTCTATCTTCAGCCGTGTCCAAAAGTTGGTTTCCTTGTCGAAGTAAGTCATGTCTTGCTTTATGTTGTCATTCTTTTAATACCGTTGTCGCCTGCTTAGCTCAGGTCCGGCTTCACCGGATCTTGAATGAATGATGAACGAATGAATCTTTTGGCGCGATTTAACTGCTTTTTCGACGCTTTTCTGTCACTGCTATGCTGTGTTCTGCGTTGCTGTTTCCAATGTCTTCGTCTGAGGTCACGTTACTATCCGTTTCAGGTTTTTGGAATGAAGTTTTTTGACGCGGTTTGCGGTAGGAGTTCGACTGGCAGAAATCGGCACGTAATGAAGAGCGCGTTCATGCTTCCGTAAAGTCTACGATAATCCGAATATCGCCCAGTTGGAATCCTCAGTAAGACGAAAACATTGCGTAGACTTTGCATGGTGCAACCTATAATAACGTCTTATTCGGAATTCACCGACTGTTGACTTTCGCCTTTATTTTATCCTCACGACCCTTTTTTGCAGTGTGCTGGGTACAACGGGCTACCTGAACACTTGAAGCTCGTCTATGACAAAGTCTAAAATTAGAATGGGCCTTTGCAAAATGAACGATTTTGGGACACTATAATATAACACCGCACTGCACATAATATTATTATTATTGTCACACACAAGTTTGGTACATTATTTGTTTATCACACATAACTAATTAAGCCATTGTCGGACCTAATAATCTTTACTGGCTGCCAAACGCCAACACTTGGTAGAATACCTACCTAGGCCACCCGGTACCTGAGACGACCCTGCGAGTGCCCGTGGCACGTTTATTGCTTGTTATTTGGCTTAAGATCCGTACATAAATTCTATTTCCTGCTCGCCGTTCTTTGTTCAAGACCCTTATAAGCGTACGAATGTGGTCCTCTGTTGGTTAGCCTATTGTTTAAAAATTGTTTAAAAGGCAGCTTTTTTTAGAGCCGTGTCTCAACTTGTTGTGGTGTTTTGACGTTGATTGGTTCCTGACCAGACTACAAGGTGGACTTTGTAGAAGACGTGAAGGTTGCTGGGTACTGATTCGTGATTAGGATGCAGCGATATGGACATCTTCTCCTCACCAGCCCGTCTCATTAAGCTATGCGGTTATATATTTTGTTATCCTTTGTTCCTGGGAAAGGTTGCTGTTAGGAAGGAAGTCTTGAATATTATACAGAAATGTTGAGTAAATTCTGTCCTTACCACGGTTCACCGAACAATAATTATGTAGCAAGTCTCGTCGTACAGACAAGTGGACAAGCTTTTGCTTGCATGTGGTGCATTTTTTGTGAAGAGATGTATCTTGTTATGAAGGTTTAAGTACAGGGTAGGGTTTGTTTGGGTTGTTACTGGAATTCAACAGAGTCGGCCTTTGACGACCGGCGGACATGGGTATAATACAACTTCATTTACGACCTCTCAAAAGGATCGGTAATTTGCTTAGGTAGTGACTTTTTGTAAAGCTTAAGACGCCAAATAATAATTTGTTTAGGTACAGTAATTTCCTGGAATTTGGTTCAATGTTATAATTATAAAGTACAGGTAATTCCTTAGTTAGTTGGAACAGTTATATTATCATCCCTATACTGCACAGGCTAAATGTTGAGTTTTGATAGATTAGAGAATATTAAAGAGTATTAAATTGACACTCACGTATCATAGTTTAAGCGGAACTGTTCAGCAGATCCCTGAAATACATGGAAAGATCTCACCAGATTAGCTTGGACGGGGTCCGGATCGTCCTAAGTGTGCACTGGGTTGCTCGCCGGAGGCTCGATCAGGAGCACTCACAGGCCTAGTCACCCTACCTTTGCACAGCTAGCAATTTTAGTTAACGACACGAACACACAGCAAAAACAAAAACACTGATCAAAAACACAAATTTACACTATGTGGCACGCACGCTGCGCACAGCTAAAATATTTTTGGAAACTTGACGGAGGACCAACACGTGACGCGTCCGTTCACTTCGGCGTCCACCGAACGACCCCTTGGTATGTAAGCTAGAACAACATAAAAATTCCAAAACTTGGAACTTTTACTCCCCCGTAAATGTCCCGCGTGATACACCATTGGTGCATAAGAACTTAGATATCCGGAGTCTGGGGTTCAACGGAATGCCAGACTCCGGGTAGCTGGCTCCGGGCTAGGGGATGGAAGTTTGTATGAGACTTCGGCAAATTTAGATGATAGAGGTCTGAAAATTGATATAGGGACTCCTTGTTATAAATAATAGTAAAATAAATTTCATCGACCTATAACTTTAACTTACAAAAACTTTACTCTACACCATAATCAAAATATGTGGCTTGGCCGTTTCGTTACTACAAGAACTATTGTATAACAGAAAAGCAATGAACAGTGAATACATTTTTCACCTTACGCCCATGCGAATGTAGCGAAATGGCCAAGCCCCATATTTTAACTAAGGTGTAGAGTTTGTGAAGTTAGGGCTTGTAGAGTTAGGGCGTGTAGAGTTAGAAGAGCCAAGCTTCTAACTCTATACGCCCTAACTCTACAAGCCCTGAACTCTACAACATGAGATTTGATAACATTTTGACAGTGCGAGTGCAAGCGCGGTCTCGTCTTGGCAACATTTTACATGATAATGTTTTTGGTGGGATTTGTTGTGTTACGACAGCCCTATGGTAAAAAATGTTAGTACCTACCTCAAGCCGCCGATAGTCAGACAATTTTTGTTTTACAAAAAAGGGCAATCCGTTCAATTTATAAATTAAGTCCCAGATACTCCCTCAGAGAAAAAATTAAAGAGATTAATATAATGACTGTAGCTTCTCAGTATATTTATGAAAATCTTTTGTACGCACATAAAAATATTAATTTGTTTAAAAAATACAGTGATATTCATAATGTAAATACTAGGAACAAACACAAATTTGTTGTTCCTACAACCAGGCTCAAAAAAATAGGCAGCTCGTTTAGATGCCAATGTATACGTTTTTATAATAAACTTCCTAGCCACATTCAAGAACTAAGCCTTAATAAATTCAAATGTTTTATAAAACAGAAACTGTGCCTAAAAGCCTTTTATACTGTTATAGATTATATTGAGGACAAAAAGGCTTGGGATTGAGCTGCTCCAACAAACTTACAGTGAATGTTGTTTTTTTTACTCTTTTCATTTTGCTAGCTATTTATATTTTCTTATTCTATATAACATTCTATATAAACAATGACATGAATATTTACTTTGTATAGTATTATATTATATTATTTTAATTATTAGGAATGTGAGGACTATGTGGGTCATTGTTTGTTTTTTTTTGTCTCTTAGTTTTAATGATGGTCTGGCAGTTTGAGTACTTTATGCGGCCTACCTAAATATCTTTTCTTTGGTATTGTTCATCAAATTATTGAGCTCCTTAAGTTTTGAGTTGAGCTGCATGATAACTGACAAATGCGTGCACTGACTGGACAGGTCCACTCAAATGTATTTATTTATTTATTAAAACTTTATGCACAAGTAAAAAAAAAATAATACCGTACAAAGGCGGACTTAATGCCTGAGGCATTTTCTACCAATCAACCTTAGGGTGATGCAGAGAAGACACATGGCAGGTGCAACTTAAGGGATAGATAACACGAATATAACTACATAATACAAGAATAGATACGTAGATACATACATATAAATAGAATAAACTTTGTCAGGAGAAATAACGATCGGTAGAGGAGAAAACGAATCCAGCAAAATATCAGCGCTGGGATGTTTCTGCCAACTTCTTACGTATATGTTCACGTGCCTTCAGTTTAAAAGACAACCGACTGGTCGCCCGTCCTGATGTTCAGAGGGAGCGCATTCCAAAGAAAGACAGCCTGGACAAAGAAAGATGAGCGAATGAAACCAGAGCGGTGAGAAGGACATCGAAGAAGACGATTGTTGGTGGAACGAAGATTTTTACTATGGTCAAATCTGTGTGGTCTTTCCTCAAAAGACCATTTCGGACACCAACCTACATGGTCCTCAAATGATCTGACCAGTATTATGTCCGAATATACACATTGACATTGATGAATTTTATTTATGCAATGACATGAATATTTACTCTGTGTAGTATTATATTGTTTTAATTTTTGTAAATGTGAAGACTATGTGGATCATTGTTTAATTTTGTTTTATTCTTAGTTAGTTTTTAACATGGTCTGGCAGTTTCCAGTATTTTTCGCGGCCTAGCCAAATGTCCTTTCTTTGGTATTGTTCGTTGAATCGTTTAGCTCCTTTAGTTATGAGTTGAGCTGCACAACGACTGACAAATGCGTGCACTGACTGGACAAGTCCACTCAATCTGTGTGGTTCTTTCATCAAAAGACCATTTCAGACACCAATCGACATGGTCTTCACATGATCTGACCAAGATTATGTCTGGACTTTAAAAGAGACTGTGACCTCTGATTTTGTTTCGGCCTTTCTTCTCAGAGTAGTCAGATAGAAAACGCCGGCCTCATCTAGTTTAAAAAAATATGTTTTGACGTGTAAAAGTGTTTGTAAAAACCTACTTACAGAAATAAAATCATTTATCATTAAGCGTTTTGCAATATTTGCTTTTTAATTCTAGGGAACTTTTTCTTTTTTCGTGAAAACTTATTATTTACACGTGTGGGGCACCCCACACGTGTAAATAATACACACCCAAAAAAAAAAACTCACAACAAAAACAACACGGACACAATTTTGACGCACGACGGCACGATTAAATGAGCGCTTGTGATTGGCTGACACTCACAAATTGCTGTTTTTGAAACTCATTGTCAGTATACTGCTGTATTTCATAGATAATAATATGGATTTTAAAATCAAATTTTCGGATGTAAATTGCTGTTTTTGATAGAAAGTTATCAGATGACCAAAAATAATTTAATGTTGCCTTATATGTATCTAACTCGATTTCCGTTAAAACATCAGATTGTTGCTTTTGATAGTATAGGACTCAATTATTGCCGAGACTAAATATTTCACATTAAGTAAATAAGGCAGAAACAGTCTATTATACCCGCTTGTCTACACCCCGGAAGTCTGTTTGAGGCCTATATAATCGGATTGCTAAGCGGGTGCTTATAATGTTGATCGGAGCTTGCGCCCGCTAAGCTGGTTTTCTGGTTATATACCGGAACAATGACTGTTGAATACATCCGTGTAGGGTAGTTAAATAATTAATTTAAAATATTTTCAGTTCAGTCTTAAGACTGTATATGGTGTACAGTCGCCAGCACATCAAGTTATACGAACCTGTCAAATTTCTCCAAATGATTATAAGCCTTAACATAACCGTAACTTAACGTGCTGGCGACTGTACTGTGTAAAACTTAATAGAAGAAATATTTTATTCAAATTCAACCTAAATTGTCTAGTTAAACTTTTTTTTAAAGTAATTTGGTAGTAGTTGTTGTAATCTCGACTTCACATATTATATTAATTCTGTATAGTTTCAGCTATGCACACGTATTTTATTTTGGTATAGCTGCAGTAGAAAAAGAATAATATGCTTTAAGCTGGAAATGGCAGGGGCCCAAATTCCAGACGCGCAGAGGGACATTCAAGTGGTGGGTAGCTGTCAAGTATGGGTATCTCAGTGGTTAGAGTATTCTATTCTGTTGTTTATTGTAGTACTTAGTATTTTTGTGGCTACAAAGTTTTATGTAACCGCTTCAACGGTTTAATAGCTAGACCGATAAACACCGCACAAACACACATAAAAACTTTGTAAGCTCCTTACATTCTACATAAACCCAAGATTTTACAGTAGCTCGAACAGAAACACTCCAAAACGGAAACATACATAAAGTTTACTTGAATTAAATGCTCCAAGTAGCTACATAAGGAGTTTCACATTAGCCACATTAGAAGGAACATTAGCACCGAGCATTACAGTGCATTATCAGTGGACACGTATAGCTCGTATGTAACAATAACCGCGTAACAGTTTCTGAGAAGCACACAGTCCGCCGCATCGTTGTTATGTTTCCTTTAAAACTATTAATAAAAGTGGGTACCTCACTAATGGAACTTGGTTCTATTGCGGTTTAGATTTTCTTTAGAGCTGTTATGGAATTTGTTTAGAAGTAGAAAGTCTTTAGGTTTGTTTACTGAAGGGTCCATAGAATAATTAGGCTATCATGATTACATAGAATTGTATCGTTAAAGTACACTTTTTTATTTGGGTGGGAAATTAACATTCTCCCGCTCTGGGCGGAGCGGGAGTGTGTATCAGACTGACTAAAACCCATCCATGTTCCTTCCGTTGCCTGTGTTGCCAGGGGCCTCGGTAACCCTTTCATACTTTCCCACGCCCCGGCAGATCGTTAAAGTACACGGGATTATAAGTCTGAGCTGCACAAATAGCAACAATTCAAAAGTCTACTATCAACTGCTGGAATATCTACACCGTGTACGTACAGAATGTGTGTGGTTATATTTAAGGGAGCGGTACACGACCGACATCGTAATCGTGACAAAATAATCAGCTGGCCCATACAAAACTTCAACACCCACTAGACCCAAATGTAAGGGACGGCTGATTATTTTTTCGCGATTACGAGGTTGTTCCTATTGAGAAAGTTGTTCAGTTTGATGGTCTTAAATATGAATACACATTTCGTTGTATTATTCGATCGTCCTGAAGTTTTGTCCCACATTCCAAAAAAAATCCTAGTGTGTCCCATTTCACTAGGTATTCAAGTTGTGCTTCGTCCCAAATTACAAGTAGGTACTTTAAAGGAACAGTCAACAAAAAAAATATGTGACCACAGGAGCTAGCATGGAGCCCGTCTTGCTGATAACGGAAAATAATGCTATTGGTCAAATGAGTCACAAGCAAACAAACAAAGGACGCAATAAAAAGGTGGGGAACATTTTTTACCTGCTCTGCTAAACAGATTCCAGTGATAACTGTATACGTATAACTTGCTCACTACACGGAAAAAAAGGATCTCTTCAGCGAAGAATATCAATATTCTCAGAAAAATTGTTTCAATCCAAGTAAATATTTTCTTGACGTAAGTAGGTAAATGTACTCAGTCCAAGAAAACCTGTTTACTCGAATTAAGAATAATAAATACTTGGTTTTTATTCTTGACTTAAGCAAATATTTTTGATTCAAGACTATAATAATCTTAATTGAAGAAAATATCTAGTTTTTATCTAGTTTTAGAAATAATATTCTTAAAATTAAACTTAATAATTCTCCATTTAAGTATAATGTCTTCGAAGAAGACAATAAAACTAAGACAAAATTTTACTTCATTCAAGAATATATTGTTTTCCCCGTATATGAATCAATATTTGTCTTGACCAAAAGGATATTGTCTTAATTTAAGACATCCTTTTTTCCGTGTAAGAGCGGGAGTGTTATTATAAAATAAAACGAGTAAAGTTTCTCTCGCGGAGAAGACTGAGAGGAGCGGTTGTTTTATAATACGTAACCCTTTTTTGCCTATTGTACAAAAAAGTAAGTTTGGCATAATAATATCGACGGTTAAAAGGTAATAGGGAATAAGCGACATTTTGGTCGAAAATGAGTGATCAATGCCATCTTACTTAAAAATAGAGTTTAAGTAGGATGGCATTCATAACTCATTTTCGACCAAAATGTCGCTTATACCTTATTACCTTTTAACCGTCGATATACAAAACAAATATGGGCCGTAGAAGGAATATAAAATAGGACGAAGCGGGAATAAAATAATTAAAATTATATTTTGGGACTTACTCAAGCGTATTGTTTGGGATGGCCCGGTTTTTTTTATGTAGGACAAAACTCAGAGGGCCAAACGTAGAATAAATCCACATTTCTGTTATACGCTGTATACATATAATGGAAACCATATTTTATTAATTTAAAAAAAAAAACAAAGCATGCTAGTTTCGAGCAGACGCTACCAATAGCACACAATTAGCTTGTGTGGGTATGCGAAAAGAGTATGATCATTTTTACCAAAAGGAGAGCATGCTGTGAATAAGCATGAAAGAAATAAAGAAAAATTGTTTGTTCTGCACAAAAGAAACGCACATTACAAAAAATCACGTAAAAAACACTCATACAAAGCAGCTAAATGCTTCGTGTTCAAGCCATACAATTTGACAATCTTTTATATTGCTTGATGTCAGTGCCAGGGACCAAAGACAATTTACATTGCGTAATATTTACTCTGTGTCAGTTGCGACCAAGACTGGAAATACCTACAAAAAAAAGGTGCATACCTACAACTCTACATTGGCGCATAAAATGGCTGCCGTTGCTAGGGTTGTGTCAAACATAGTGATACAATGCAAATTTTTTATACCATGTACCATAATTTACCTATGTTCGACAAATAAAATACTTTGACTTTGACTTTGAATCAAGGAACATGGGTGTTACTATAACTAGTATCGATACTAGTCTTATTAGATATCACGTTTGGATCATAATTACATACTTATAGTCCGTTGTAACAGAAAAACAAGAGTAAGTTAACTTACGTTCTGTTACCTGAGAATAAAATTTATGTCGTGTTGTTTTCTGCACAGAAATAAAAAACACTTTTTAATTGCATCTCGTTTACGTAGGTATTTAAGTGAACAGCAGGAAGAGATAGATCCGTTGGAAGGCCATAGCCCAGTACCTTCTGTTAGGTATGCGGAGCCTAATGAAAAACAAGAAAATCTAGTGATTATCTTGTTTTTCATTAGGCTTCGCGGCTTTCATTATCTTCTCCTGGTCGGAGAAGATAATGTTTAGTCAGTAAGAGTCTGACACAGACTCCCGCTCCGCCCAGAGTTGGAGAAGTTATTTGATGATTTCCCATCCAAAAAATATAACTAACAATTACTATAACAACAATAATTTATTAAACAGTGCGTTGCATCTGTGCAAGAATAGGTCGTTGCTCAGCGTCATGCTGTGACTTTCACAGCTGTTGCCGATAGACACGATGTTGACGACAGGGATACCGCACGGTCTCCTGTGAGGCAGCGAGTCTCCTTGCCGGATTGCCGCCATGGTATCTGGAGGCAAAAGTCCTCACGCATGTATGAGAGTAGCGCGAGGAGGCGAAACGCCGGGGCGTTACTCCGCTGCCGAGAAATCGCGGCACAGCGAACGGAGCTCCGGCGGGATCTCATGGCGACATGGAGAGTACGGTTGTCGCAACCCAGTGCTGGGCACGCCACGATTGCGGCGATAAGTCCCCTCTTTCAGGAGTGGCTAGAGAGGCGCCACGGCGTCCTCACCTTCCGCCTGACGCAGGTCCTCACCGGATACGGCAGCTTCGGGAGGTTCCTGTGTCAGATAAAGCGGGAGGAAACGCCCGGGTTTCACCACTGTGTGGATCGCCCGGAGGACACGGTGGAGCATACGGTGGAGGTCTGCCCGGCTTGGGCAGAGCACCGCCGTGTCCTCATGGAGGCGATCGGTGGCAGAGATCTTCGCGTCCGGCCCTGGTTCAGGTCATGGTACGGAGCGAGAGGGCATGGGCAGCCGTCACTTCCTTTTGCGAAGCAGTAATGCTCGCGAAGGAGGAGGCGGGACGGTTGAGGGAAAGGCAAATTTCGCGCTCTCTCGCCTCTAGCCGCCGCAGGAGACGCCCTGGGCGTCGGGAATCCCGGGCGGATTTCCGGCCACCGTAGGCGCGGGCTTGCGGACGGTGAGCAATGGGTAGCTCACCGTCCGGTTAGGACCAGGCCCGGGTCGACGGCGCGTTGTATTCCACGCGCGCCTCAAAGAGATGTCGTCAGCACAAATGTAGGGGTCCACTAGGGCCGATGTCTGCTGTGGTCGCGGGAAGGTACGAAAGGGTTACTGAGGCCCGTGGCAATACAGGCAACAGGAAGGAATACGAATGGGTTTTCGTCAGTAAAAGTCTGACACATCCTCCCGCTCCGCCCAGAGCGGGAGAAGTTATTTAATGATTTCCCATCCAAAAAAAAAGTCAACAGCGCTGATTTTCAGCAATTACCTGCTAAGCATGCTGAGTACTTACCTACTAGCAAACAGGGATGCTTTAATATACCATGTGTTCAACCTTTAAGTAAGATTAAAAGTTGTTTTCTGAATTTAATTCGCTCACACGCTGCATTAAAAACGACGAAGAAAACTTAAAAGAATCAACGCGGCAGCCTGTTTTATTCACAGTATATAGGTATCATAAAAAGTTTATTTCCAAGAATGTCTTTACGATTTCGCACGAAAAGTACAAATAACTCCTTGTCCCAAGCCTTGAAAAGCGGTATCCTGTACACATTTAACTGTCCCTTTAGAGTACATTCTCTCAACAATACGGTAAAGAACTGAATAAGCCGGATATGTGGTACATTCCCATCTTGTTTTTCTTCCATCCCTCTTTTGTAACGGTTCTATTATGAGTGCACCCCTGTTTGCGGAATGGTCCAACACCGGTCCCATCTAACCACAAAAGATTTATCCTGAGTTGTCGTACAATCGCAACTTCACTTATTTTTCTTGTCGTGTCTATTAATTCTATTTAGATTACGTGGTTTCTTACTTTTTGGGGTGTGATGTAATTTTGACTGCTTTAAACGGCTTCAAAAAGGGAGTGGTTCTCTCTCTTATATTTTTGCCCTACCTAGGTATATCGGCTTATGATAATAATATGCTATAACGCATTTATATAGGAAATTATACACAAAGTACGCATCACAATAATATTCTGCTAATCCTACCTATGTCGTGATGACGCTGTGGTTAAGGCTTCGCCTGCACGAGGTAATGGGTTCAAATCCGGGCAAGTACCAATATGACTTTTTCTATTCATAATATGAATTGATAAAGTCACAGAATAAAACAGAAAGCATATAATAATTATGTACTTTCTGAGGTTATCTAGGACGTTACTGATATCGGTGAAGGAAACATCCGTGTTTTAATCAAAGTCTGAATTCGCCAACCAGCGTTGAGCAAGGGTGGTTCTCTGTATGAGAAGAAGCATTTGCCCAGCAGTGGGGCTGTAATATGCTGGTATTATTATTATTCCAACACTCAGCAGTCGCACCTGTAGCCGCTATCCGACTAACAATGTCTAAGGAGAAAATCAGTCGTTTAATCATGTTAATTCAAATTCATTCGACTTCTTTTCGCCCTTCTTTATTAGTCGGTCGTAGTGACGACTGTTAACCCTACTCTATACTCGCTGATTTGACGGCTTCGGGACCTCAAGCTAACGTTCCTCAATCTTGTAATCCAGAGTAAGGCCAGTGGCGGACCAAGCTTGTCAGGGCCCGGGGCTACAAAACTAAATGGCTCTCGCCCGGGAATGTATGTCGAAATATTAAGCACCTTGTCTCGAAAAGGTTAGGTTTTCTTTTGACTATTGATACAGGGATAAAAGATACTTTGTCAACATTGGAAAGCTTATGCATCAGATAAATAGAGGCTGAAAGAGAGAGCGAAGTGAGCTCTAAAATGTTTGCACTCCGCATAGTTTAAATTTTTTTTTGAACATTTATACAGACATAGGAATCGAAAATTTTAGCACCCCACCCCGAAAAGGTAAGGTTTACTTTGACTATTCATACATAAATAGAAGTTACTTGGTCGACTTACGCAGAAAAGTCTAAGAAAAAAGAGAATGTAGGTTGCAAGAGCGAGCGAAGCGTGCTCGAAAATTTTAGCTCCCTATGTTTATATTTCGCATGCGTAGGGCCCCCAACTAATAACGATTAAAAAGTATTTTTTCGAGTTTTGGGGGCCCCATGACTAGGGGCCCGGGGCGGACCGCACCTTTCCCCAACAGCCCTTAGTCTGCCAGTGAGTAAGACTATAAAGTGTGAGTGGTCTGACATATCCGAATAGCAAGTCGGGATATCTGACTTTTGTAGATAGTAAGTCGGGAATGACATTTGACGGTGGCTAGTTGGAAGTTACTGACACATGCGGGTACTTATTAGGGATGTAACAGATACCACCTTAGTAGAGGCGGAGGCGGAGTTAGAAAAACAAAGAAAAACAAGATTATTGAAATTTGATGAAGACAAAATCTACCAATTGGTAATCAAAATTTAGATGGAATAAGTATATTTCAGCAAAAACAGTTTGGCTAGTTGGAAGTTACTGACACATGCGGGTACTTATTAGGGATGTAACAGAGACCACCTTAGTAGAGGCGGAGGCGGAGTTAGAAAAACAAAGAAAAACAAGATTATTGAAATTTGATGAAGACAAAATCTACCAATTGGTAATCAAAATTTAGACGGAATAAGTATTTTTCAGCAAAAACAGTTTGGCTAGTTGGAAGTTACTGACACATGCGGGTACTTATTAGGGATGTAACAGATACCACCTTAGTAGAGGCGGAGGCGGAGTTAGAAAAACAAAGAAAAACAAGATTATTGAAATTTGATGAAGACAAAATCTACCAATTGGTAATCAAAATTTAGACGGAGTAAAGTATAATTCAGCAAAAACAGTTTTGCGACTTTGCTACTTTCTAGACGATTTTTTAGTTTTCATAAATTAAACCGGCTCCACTAAACTGTTCTTTGCTACTTGATACTGAACCGAGCGGCGGCGATGACAAGGGAGCAAAACCTTCAAACTTCTACTAATTTCTCCACCACATTAAAAAGTCTTCATATAGTCGGAGCCTCCGTTACATCTCCGTTAAAAACTTGCAGAAATGGAGGTGAGGTTCCATAAGAAACCTGGTAACTATCACGAAAAAAATTGTGACCCTCAGATTGAGAAACTCTGCCTTAACCAAAGGGTCTGTATGATGGGTTTTGCGAAAGCTATTAGACCGGACACTTTACATAGCTCCTTGTCCTACATAAATGTCACAGCGTCCACTCGGAGGAGGCAATCAGAAAGACATTTTAGACGTCGTCGTCGAGAGCTCCGCGATAATGACGTTACTTCTCAAATGTACGTGGGAACGGTACGTGGCATATTTGAAATGACTGGCACATTTTGAAGGACGAATATTTAAATAATATTTTGAAACAATTTATACATATAATAAAATCGTAGTGAAGTCTAAACTGTACATTAAATATTTTTGAAAAAAAGTAATTGCTATGAGGTGTGGGATCGATTCTAATGCCGAAAATATGATTTTTAGAATTGTGATCTGTTTATCTATTTGTCTGAATGTATTTTCCAAACATCACGCAAATTCTACCGGATTGATTCTGTTCACATTTTGCATATATTTTCCTCTTTTTCCTCTTTAAGTCTGGTCAGCCGGGAGCCGGTATTATCACGCTATTTGTTAAGTGGGATGAACAAAATTACATTATATTTGTATTCCTCTATGGTTTACAGCAAATTGTAAAAAGACGAGCCAAACGGTTAGCCCATTGCAGATAGTTACAAATTTAAACTTTTAAATACGTTAATGCACCGGCAGACTTCAGTTTCAGCCAAAGTAGTAGTAGCAACCACGATCCGAGGTTTGCGTTTGTTGCGTTCGTCGGCGGTAAGTCCGTATGCAGAGAGCTGGATTATGTGCTTATCATGGGGATAAATAGCTACAGAGCTTAAATTGTTCGGTCGAACAAAATCATTTGCTCCGTTCTTCACCATATCAGCAAACGAAATATTTCTCACAGAACCAGATTCCTTAATCGGCTGCTTGAGCTCCGAGATATGTTCCTTAGTCGCTTTTCTCTAGTCGAGTCGGTCGAGTCTACCGTGAAGTACCTACCTGGGATTGGTGCTCGACAGCCGGTGGGCCTTCGGCCTCACATTCGGCGGCTGGTGCCCAATTTGTTAGGCGTGGCTGGGGCGCTATCAACGCTGCTTCCCAATCTGGGGGGCACAAGCAATGTTTATTTTTTGCTCCGAGTTGAGTTTGGCATCCGCGGCAATAATTGACATCCGTTTTTGAATCTCGGCCGAGGAGACCACATCAACCGTGACCGACTCAAGGGTGTTCCGTTGTCGTCTTTGACGGCGAGGCGGAGGGTTGCACTGACTACGAGTTCACTATTTGGTGTTCATTATTCACTGAATCTACACTAAACTAGGCACTAAAGGAGGTCACTACTATTAAATTAAGTGTTAAATATTGCTAACGAGCACGTGTATACACTGCAAATAAGCACGATTCA
Source organism: Atethmia centrago (assembly GCA_905333075.3). Classification (NCBI taxonomy): domain Eukaryota; kingdom Metazoa; phylum Arthropoda; class Insecta; order Lepidoptera; family Noctuidae; genus Atethmia; species Atethmia centrago. The sequence continues at coordinate 18,709,094 of HG995373.1, read as the reverse complement.
ATCTAAAATGCATTCAGTTAGAATTTTTTCAAATTATTTCATTTTATCAGCATTGAATACACTATACATAATTTAGATAAAGGTACATAAAGTAGTGATATATGGAGAAGGAAGACATGCTTTGGCAAAATAAATTGGGATAAGGGCACGAGCATGATGATGAATACATCATTTGTTAATAAAAATTATAACACACACATTTTGTTTATTATTTATCATGGGATAGATTGTTACTTAACTTGTTATAACTTCAAAATATTAAAAACAAAAACGTAAATATTAATGAATGTCGGAATAGCTTTGCGTAGCAATTGCTACTACGTAGCAACCGCTACGCCGTAGCGACCACTACGCCGCATCAACCGTTACGCCGTAGCGACCACTACGCCGCATCAACCGTTACGCCGTAGCGACCACTACGCCGCATCAACCGCTACGCCGTAGCGACCACTACGCCGCATCAACCGTTACGCCGTAGCGACCACTACGCCGCATCAACCGTTACGCCGCCGCGCCGCAGCAACCGTTAGATCTTTACAATAAAGCCGATCGTCCACCGCCAACTAAATTAAGTTAGTTTAGCTTAGCTCGCATAGTTGAGCCAGTTTTTCATACATGTGCGTCCACCGCAAACTATGCCAGCTAAGCTACGTGAAATAGCCCAGCTAAGTCGAACTAACTTAGTTGTGTAGGTCGATCCGTAACTACGTGAGCTAAACTAAGCGCCTCTCACTCCCTTGCCTTACCCCTCTGGCGTCTGTCGCTAGTGTTGTTCGAACGTGTTTGTACAGAGAGCGATCGTGCGCAGGTAGTGAAACTTATTTTTTGGTGGACGGACAACTTTAGTTTAGTTTAGCTTAATTCACTGAGTTTAGTTTTCACTTAGCTTAGTTGGCGGTGGACGATCGGCTTGATAGTTTTGTCTTGAAAAACGGAAAACGGGATGCACATTATTACAGATGAGGACATCTTATTACAATAAAAAAATATTATTACAATCATCATCTGCCTAGCCTTTTCCCAATTATCTTGGAGTCGGCTTCCAATCTACCCAGATTTTGCAGAATACCAGTATTTTACATAGAGCGACTAAACATAACATGAAATCCATAAATGGCTGTAACTTATTACTTAGAGCCGTTTATTATTATGTAAAGCTAGGTAGATGATGATGAAGAGAGCCATTTACAGGAATGTATTAATGTGCAACCATATTGCGTTTTTAAGACACTATCATTACAACTAAAAAACTGGTCTAGATTTATGTTAACAGACTGTGCAACAGATGAGGTCCTGAGAAACTCATAACCTCGTCAATACGCGCTCTATTAACCATTGAACAATTGCCGCTTCTAAACTTTCCTCGTAGGTACCATAACCAGTCCCTTATTAAAGTTCCGAGGCTCCAACAGAATTCTGTACTAGAAAGCGTTTATTAGCTACTCGTCGCACACTCCCTAACTTTTGCCGGTTAACTTGAGTGCAGTATTACGGTGTGGACACACTATGTGGTTGCACTTACACCGGTTTTGGAGCGGATAGCATTTGTTTTGCGACCAGCTTGTGGCGCGCTAGCCACTTTATACGTTAGTCCGCGAATGTAAACCGTTCTTTATTTTCCTGCGTTGTTTTTAAAATTGCTGTTATCGTATAGAATGTGTTTCTGTGTCAGTTTGTGTTTATGTTTGCGCTGTACTACAGTCTGTACGCTGTATTCAAACATACGCCCAAAAAACCTCATGCTTGTGTGTAAGTATCCGATTATTTGATGACAAATTTAATTATGTAGGTACCTATTAATAACGGCTTTAAATAGTCACTTACATATTCGATGTTTAATCAAGCACATATCATCTAAAACTTAAAAGCACTAAAAAAATTGAAATGAAATGACTATACAATCATGAAGCATGAATCATACAACATTTAAACTAGAAACACGACATTTAAACTAGCCTAGGAAAGCGCCTACGTCCAAATGACAGTATTACGTAGGTATCTTAATTCTCGGAATACATAACATACTAAATTGTTAGCAAACAGGCCTAAAAATTAGTGTTTTGGGAATAGAAACGGCAATAATACGTAGACCCGTGGGCGTACTTCACTTTTGTTCGTAATAGTCGGGATATATTCTATAAATGTAAAGCTGTGTTGACACACGGATATGCGAGCGGGATTTAATCAGTATTATCGTTTGGGTAATCGAGCTTTGTGTAAGTGAAGTGTGTTATGGCCCTTAAGCACAAAACGGATTTAACTTTGAAATTAATTTTGTATTCAGTGATCGGTTTAGCTTCTAGCGATAACATTTCGAGAATAGAATAGAATATAATACTCTTTATTATATACACCATAAAAATTACAGATATAAATGTAGAATTTTTACATAGGGTGACACAATGGGCAGTCTTATCGCTAAAAGCGATCTTTTAAAGACAACCTTTGGATGGAATAGGGGGAAAGAAGAGAAAATACTGCAGGTAGTCTGTGGTGTGCCATTTACGTATATATAATAAATACATACATACATAAGACATATTAAAATTATTTATATAATATATACAATAATAATCATAACACTAGTGTTAAGAACAAAAACAGGTGCAAAGAACAAAGAAATTAAAAAATATGTTGAACCTGTTAAGCCCTGCGCGACATCGATTCGGAGTCAAACGATAGAAAATCAATTGTGCCTTATTAGCTGTCCTTGACCAATTAAGGACAGAGATAGTGTTTTTTTAGCATAATTTAAAAAATGGATAGAGATTGAGCACGCCTTATTGACACGGGCAAGGCATGTGGAATGCCTTGCCCGTACTGCTTGAACTGTATAATATACATAAATATCATAGAAATTGGTGAAATTCGGTTTGTGACTAATTTCACTTATACACAACACACACATTTAAATAAATTATCATGCTAGGATACTAGTTCGGTTACTGTAAATTCCTAAAACGTAGGTAATTTTGGAAAGCGCTGCTACGGAAATATAGCATCTTGATACACTGAACCTATACGTAACCAAATAACATTCTTTAAACTCATTTTATTAAAATGTGCCAGTGTCCCAGGTGTTGCAATGTTGCGTCACAGCTGTTACAGCAACACGTGTAATATAAACCTCCGGAGACTTTACCGTCAGTGACACGCACCAGCTACGGCTCGTAGTGTTGAGCCTTAAATCACGGCAGCAGTTTGAATAAATCATCTGCGGCCGGTAAATATACTCTACTGAACGTCGGCCTACCGCGTAAACTGATATAACTGTGGTGATCATACTGTGGCGGTAAATCATCGTATTTGGCAGGTGGATTGGCGATAGAATAATGACGTTTTGCAATGCCTTATATGATTTGGGCAAAGGATCTTCCCGTAGATTTTGATTTGAGATTTTTCCCGTAGATTTTGTTTAGTGATCATCATCATCTGCCTAGCCTTTTCCCGACTATGTTGGGGTCGGCTTCCAGTCTAACCGAATGCAGCTGAATACCAGTATTTTACAATGAGCGACTGGTTGTAAGACTTTCGGGCTTCTGACTACCCGTAACGACTGTCAAAGATCTACAAATAACAGGTGGGACCAACGGCTTAAATATCTTACAAACATATAAAAATAATAATATGTAAAAGTATATTTAAAAGGAGGAGAAATAATCATAGGGCATAAAAAAATTCGTCCGCATCGCTATGAACAGGAAAAGTGCCCAATAGGCTGGCAGCATTGCCACGTTGTATGTAAATGCTGATTCACGTGAGGAGTTGACCAACAGCTTGGTAAGACTGGTTATCAGACTTTTGGGCTTCTGACTCTCTGAACTCTGAAGATCTACAAATAATAGCTGGGACCAACGGTTTTATGTGTTTTCCGAGGCACGGAGGGGTCTTGGTATGTAAAGATGGTCACCCATCCACGCAACAACTGCGGCAAGCGTAACCTGATCATTCTACCCGTGCGGCTGTTTTTACTTAGCCACAAGCCCCATTTCGTTTACTGATCAAGGTACATAATGTAGGTACTGGGCAGAAGTGGAATCCTGCGGTTTTTTTGCTCTACACAACCAACACATAACGTCATGTCTGATTTCCCCGAAGAGCTCAGCAGAAGTGTATTACACTCACATTTCGCCAGTCATGTTAATAATAAAATTAAAATTCTTTATTGCGAACAGAATGTATGTACAGAATTTTGAAGATGGTAACAATAGGTAGGTTCTAGTTGCCTGTTAAGGCATTGCAATTTAAATGGTTTAGTTATTAAAAAAATAAGGAAAATACAAATACAGACTCCGTTATACAGTTTACAATATATTATATTACTTATCATTATTCATACAGTGTATATTATCTCATACTATTCTTATAATTTTTATGATATTATATTAAGTATCACAATCATTTTAATATTAAATAATTATTTATCAAAAATACCAATTGAATGTAGGTTCTTAATGTCTACGGGTAACTTATTAGATATTTTTATGCCGATACAAAAAATACAATTTCTATACGTATACTGCAGTTTGGGATGCTTTATTGCGTAGTGTATTTTTAAGTCTACTGCTTGTTAATGTGTCATAGCTACTGAAGTTTGATTTAACTAAAATTGAAGCTGTGTAGATATATGAAGTAGGGAGGGTTAATATCTTGAGGTTTAAATTGAGGTTTACATGAATATGTTTGGTGTATCGCACATATTGATTTAATACACTTTTTTGTGTCTACATTTAATGTTCCTATAATGACAGTAATATGAGATCAAGCAGGGTTACTAAGACATTACCTATTTCTTCGCCTTCGTACAATGCAGACATGACAATAACACGTGACGAAATTTAGTGCCAGATTAATGGATGATTAGTGATCCACTGATTACACACAAGGCTTTAAATAATTCACCATCATGCGTATTCCCTATCATTTTTGCAACCTCAGTCATAAATACATTATTGCCAAGCGGAATTATAATTCCAACGACTCATCTCCTCTACCCGCGTAATGAGGCGTGTTCTGTTTTTTTAAATAAACTGATCGATCAGTGTCACGACCGTGTTTTTAATATTTTATACGAGCTTTAGCTGCATTTTCTTGTTGTTTAAAATTAGAAAAGTTACTTTATAATATTTTGTATGCAAGTTAGATACATTAGTATTACACCATTTTATAACCATGTAGGTACAGTTTACTTAATTACATAAATCATAACATCACACCTTGTTTCCCCGAAGGGTTGGGCAGAGGTGTACCTGTTGTTGACCCACATTTCGCCTGTTATGTTTTTAAGTCCCATGTAATAGGGGATCTTGATTTGGGCCAGGTGCACATATCCAGACTCCGGGGTGCTGCTGAGAAATTCCAGATAGAAAAACCCAGTAACAGCTTGCCCGACCCGGGAATCGAACCCAGGACCTCATGCGCAGCAGTAGCACTTGCGACCACTAGACCAACGAGGCAGTTAGTTTACTTAATTATGTTTAGTGTTTTACCAAAGTTTCGGGTAACAGATTGTAAAAAATACAGACTTTTCGATGCGGAGCTGAATTATCTAAATTAATTTTATCACGTTTTAAGAAGATTAGGACAAGGAAATATATGTATATATATAAATGTATATATTATGTATAATATATGTTATGAATGTATATGCTTTATATATATATGTATTTATTGTGTATGTAACTGGTACACCACTGACTACCTGCAGTATTGTCTCTGCAGGTTGTCTGTAAAAGATCGCTTTTAACGATAAGACCGCCCTGTCACCCCTTGTAAAATTTCAACATTTGTATCTGTAATTTTTATGGTGTACATAATAAAAAGTATTCTATTCTATTATATTCTATTAGGTAATAATATTTAGATCACCTAGTAATACTTATGTAAGGAAAAATTAACAAACAAGTATGGTTTCTAAATTGAAGTAGTGGTAGGAAAATCTTGCCCTGATGTTTGCCCTGATTTTGCCCTGATTTTGCCCGTTCATCGCGTAAATTCCCTTTTGGCAAAAAACCGTGTTAAGGATAATTTTTCGCGCAGGTCGCATAACTCTTTAGGGAAATTGTAGCCTGATACATTATTACTATTGCAATCTTTACTGCGGCCGTGTGGTATCAGGTACATTATAGATCACCTATGATATCTCATGAGTGTTGTAAAACTCGACTGAAAAATTAAATATTTGTTAGTTGGGCTAACAGCTATAGTTCCAGCTGTGGTTTTTATTGCCTACTAAGCTAATTGAAACATTATTGGAGTTTATTTTTATAAGAGAGGTCCCAATGTGACCTAATAATTAATATTCAGAGCCAGAGTTTGGGCTAACCGTGCCAACTGGACAGAGACATAATATTTCTGTACATACCCTTATCTTTAAGACATTAAAGATAAGGGTAGTTACAGAAATATGAGCGACAGTGAAAAGGAATGAGAATTGGCTATGGTGGCAAAACAGGAGGGGTCCTGCGTTCAGTAGTGGAGAGGGAAGCTGAGCTGATTGTTTTACGGATTAATAGCAACTTAAACTACGCAACGCACACATAGTATACTTGTCTTGCTTTCACTTGAATAATACAATATAAAATAAAATTCATTTATTTCCGGTCCTTGGCCCATAAATTGACAATTTTTATCTTTGTGCAATTAAATACGTGATAAAAAGTTGAGTGACTAATAAATAAATAAAGTTAATTAAATGACGTAAAAATATAACCCTATAAAAACCCGTAAAAATATAACTATGATCCATAGCTTATCATATTTGAAAAACTCATTATCTAGCTAGCTCACTAGTCACCGCAATGGATTTTCTTGAACTAACAAATGAAAGCGATTAATAATTCGATTGTACACAATCCTGTCGAAAGCAAACTCTCTTTCTTTACCTGCTATCGATCTTCAATGCTTTAACTGCGAGTTACCCATTCTATACCTGCTAAATATTGATCTTCAATAAGTTTAGAGCAGATTAGGTTCCTCAACGTATCACATCCACATAGAACTCTAGATATTGCTTTAACTGCGAGTTAGCAATTAGTATTCACTTGTGGAACCGCTAGTTTGACCTACATTTTGCTTACGGAAGTTGTATATGCTTACAAGAAGAAAGTTTCACGTACCGATATTGTTATCGTTATAAATGTTTAAGTTTAAACATAAAGGTAAGTACGTGCTTTTATCAATATAATCAACCGATGAAAACATATTGCTGATCTAAAGCTTTTTGAAAAACGGTTAAATCAATGGATAGGTACTTACTTAGGTAGGTATCATCATCTGCCTAGCCCTTTCCCAACTATGTTGGTCAGTTTCCAGTTTGGACTAGAAGCCGACCTAACCTAACCGGATGCAGCTTACCAGTATTTTACATAGAACGACGGCCTTATGACGTCCACAACCTAAATACTGGGTAATACGATACCCCTTGGTAAGACTGGTTGTCAGACTTTCAGGCTTCTGATGACCCGAAACAACTGTCAAAGATGTACAAATGACAGCCGGGACCAACGGCTTAACGTACTTTCCGAGGCATGGAGGCGGAGGTCTTGGTAAGAGAGAAGCGGCAAGCGTAGCTTCACCTGACCGATCGACCCGTGCGGCTGTTATTACTTTAACCATAAGGTACTTACCTATACAAGGTGTTGTTTTGAACCTGCAAAACATTTCAGGAGGTTGTTATGAAACTCGTAAATAATCGTATAACAATACGATACCAAGTCAATAATCAATAATACTTTTTATTTTAGATTTTTAAATTTTATCTTTTCTTTTTTTTTATTATTTTTTATTTTTTTTTTAATTTTTTTTTTGTTGATTCGGGTCGAGAATCACTAACATAATTACCTCCTAAAATGTTTTGCAGGTCCAAAACAACACCTTGTATAATATATTATATTTGTTTTACGCCACCACGTTTTTAAAATTGGCCGGTGGTGAAACTAGAGTCACAAGTGGAGTAACGATGACTGGCAAATGTAAGATTTATATTTTTGCCCTGAAAGCATTTGACATGTATACCTAACAAAACTAGATACTTTACCTTAAACAATAAACCTGAATATTCTTATCTGCCTGTATGCACACCATTCTCGCAAAAACCCTGAGGGATTTTAATGGGGTTTCCGTTGCATATTGGGTTGTGTCCCGCGAGTGCACTCGGGCATGTTTTTATTAGGGTTCCACTTTGAAATGGATGAAAAAAAAACAGAAAACTATGCGAAAGCTGTCGAGGAAAACAAGCTACGTTTTGTTACGGAATCCTGTAGATATAAAATGGTACTTCCATAAAAATATTTCGGCCGTAATCGTTGTGGTCCGGGCTGTCCTCGGCTTTTATCTTGATAAAGGATGTGTCCCATGCCGTCACTATGGATTAACCCATAGATTTCAAGATATTAGGGAACGGATTTCCTATGTCTTTACTTCGGATTTTGCTGGGAGAAACTTTTAATTCTGATCTTAATAGCTTTGAAAGAACATTTTACGTTTGCGAAGACCACAAAGCTGGCCATAATACTATGTTGATTTGATTTAAAGACCTACTACATGTTACTATGTAGTTCATCGATTTATGTTCTGCCTTACTTTTATTTCTAGAGCCATTAAATCCGACTTTGGGTCAGACAAGACGAACTTCTAGATTCTAGACGAACGGCTTTCAACGACTTTTTAATATCTTACAGTTTTTTCTGAGTATTTCTCTAGAATATTTGGAGCTGTCAGGTTGCGAAAAAACGTATAGGCCATATTTTTCAAGGGACCAGTTTTTGATTTCGAAAAATTGAGTTTCAAAAACGGTATGTCAGATTCAAGTGTCGTGGTAACTCGGCTTTACGGGTCGCTATGTTCAGTGCTGTCTGTGTGTCCCCCATATTGGGTAATATTTCATGTAATACTGTGTTTTGTTCCCAGCAAATAGTGAAATTTATTGCGACGGCGACAAGCGGGTTTATTATCATTTAGTTTATTGCTCAGCGAGGAATGCGATGATGTATTATGGCCTGGTGATCGTTGGAATCGTACTGTGAATAACGTATGTGCCAATTGAGACTTCATATTACATAAGCTTGTTACGTATTTTTTGCATAGAGTTGTTTTTACACAATGGCAAAAGTTTCTCTCTATATTTAAATTTATTTGAAATTCGTAACAATGTTATTTGGGCAATAAAAAATGTTTGGCAATTTATCTCCGAAATGGATTTGGACAGCCAAATATGATTATCTAGCTAGATGAAAAACAAACCATGCAGACTAAAGTGATAAAGTCTCTATGAATATTTTAGTAGCATTGTCAATTACAGTATTAGGTTATAAGCTTTTTATTTCGTACAATTTCGTATTATGTTCGTGACAACCTTTGAACTCACATTTGTAAAGTTTTTCTATAGTTTAGCTTAATTGGACGTTCACAGTTACAAAGACAATGTTAGTTTACTTTTATTCATACAAATAACATTCATATTCCAGTTATGCTTACAAAAAATAAATACTGGCTAGCTCTCGCCAACTAAATTAATGGATTGTGTTAGTTTTATCTCGTGTTAGTCTGTTTTAGTTGAATTGTTACCCACGAATTTATGACGTCAATTAGTGAAACAAATGAATAATATTTTAAGCATAATTTGAATCTCGTAGGTACTTGCTTGTGTGTAATATATGGCATAATAACAGACAGTATAATATCACTTGAAATAACGTTCACATGATATAATTTTCAAATGCAAAAACAAATAACCTAATTTCATGTATCTAATTCGTATCTGTTATATTTCATATAACCTTCTTATGCTCTAATAGCATATAATATAACATTCATTTCATATAACTTTCAATTTGTATATTGCTCTGTTTATATAACTCTCAGTTGATCTAATTTTCATATTTACTAATTTTCAGACAAAATACTGTAAAGAATAAGTAAATATTAGGAAACACCATACTGTTACGAGTAGCGGTCGCAGCGGTCGACGGCACGTCGTATTCCACGCGCGCCTCAAAGAGATGTCAGTGCAAATGTAGGGGTCCACTAGGGCCGATACCTGCCGGGGTACCGGGAAGGTACTTATGGGTCACCGAGTCCCCTGGCAACACAGGCAACAGGAAGGAATACGGGTGGGTTTTAGTCAGTAAGAGTCTGACACACCCTCCCGCTCCGCCCAGAGCGGGAGAAGTTATTTGATGATGTCCCACCCTCAAAAAAAAAAAAAAAAGCCCTCGTATAACCTCATCTAGCCCAAATGATTCACCAACAATAGACCTCTATTGTTGGTGAATCATTTGGGCTAGATCTAGATCTGGATCCGTTAATGGTTACTGTTCTAACCTAACCTACCAAATGATTCAATAACAGATGAAAGTGGACGTTTCTATTAAACGTTACTTATAGATTTTAAATATTATAGTAACTGAATATTATACTAATTGAATATTAATTCAAATGAGCATTATGGAAAATGTTCATTATACCATATAAAATTATGTAAAATGAAATTATATCAATAATTCATTATATCATTTCAAAAAGTATGTTAAATGAAATTAGGTCATATGATCATTAGAACTTTCATTATTATTTCGGTTTAAAGAACTTTATTCTCAATATGACAATCGTCACTTACATGAGAACATTAAATCTTATTACTAGTTATATTATATCAGTGCGGGTAGAAGAAAAACAAATAGCAAAAAATAAAGTATGATCGTTGTCAACAAAATTGGAAGTGAGTTCACTGCATTCCTAAGATAAGGAGGTGGCACAAGTTAAAAGATGTGGCTGTTTTAAACCAGAATAAACACAACACAATTAATTTAATGTTTCGTCGTTGTAAATAAAAGTGAATAATTTATTTTTAAATATGTTGAGTGAAGTCGCTTCTTTTACATCCTTTGGAAGTTTATTATAGAGCTGTCCTTCCCCTATAGGTTAGGTTATTTTTACCGTATTTTGTTCTTACTCTAGATAATACCAGGTGACAAGCTTGACGAGATGAGTATTTGCTTATTTCACCTTCTGTTGTGAATGCAATGCGTAAGTGAATAAGTTTGTGAATGATTTTATAGATAAGTATGCATGTCTTAAATATATAAAGTTGTTTGATGTTTAATAGCTTTGTCTCTTTGTAAATCGTTTTTGACGGTGTTAAGAAATCATAGTTGTGTAGTATTTTTATTATTGTTTTTGTAGAATTTGGATTGGTTTTAGACTAGTTTTAGATGAGTTATTTTCGCATTTTTCGATAAGATATAATAAATGTGGCTTAACAAGGAAGTTGTATATTACTAGCCAAACTTTTTTTTTAATACATCTAACAATTTTATGTAGTGAGCCCACCAATGTTGACAGTTTGTTTTTAATGTGTTGAAGGTTTCCATGTCAAATTGCTATCAAGAGTTATTCCGAAATATTTTTCTTGATCAGTCCTTTTCAGTACTTCTCCGTTTGTGCTTAGATCAGGGTAGTCAGGGAGTTTTTTGTTTTTTGCATTTAAAATTATATATGAGGTTTTGGAAGCTTTAATAGTTCAAATATTGCACTGGTACCAATTTTGTAGTATATTTAAATCATCTTGGGCATTTTTTGTGATATCATTTATGTTATCTCCAAAATAAAATAGACATGTATCGTCTGCATAAAGGGCAAGGTGACCTTGCAACATATACTAGAAACAACAAGGGACCCAAAATAGAACCTTGTGGTACGCCGCATGTTTAGGCGTGCTTTGGTAAGCTCCGATTTTTGCAACCTGATATCGATCACTTAAATAGGAGCTTAGCATTTTGTAAGCCGTTCCAGTACTTTCCAGTTTTTGTAATAGAAGTGTGTGACTGACTGCATCAAACGCCTTCTTTAGATCAACAAAGACTCCTAGTGCTACATGTTTTTGGTCAATCTTTGTTTTTATTGTAGTTATCAAGTCAATAGTTGCGCCAAGGGTGTTTTGGGGGAGCACAGCTAGGATGCCGGAGATCGCAGTTCACATTAGAGAGGTCCGAAGAGTATTGTGCAGTCTAGACGTGAATAAGGCCAGCGGGCCTGACGGCATTCCGGCGAGAGTGTTGAGGCAGTGTGCGCCTGAACTGTCTCCTGTGTTGACACGTTTGTTCCGCCTCTCTCTTAAAAAAGGCACGGTACCAAAATCCTGGAAGCTTGCTAATGTACAACCAGTGCCCAAAAAGGGCGACCGTGCTGACCCTGCCCATTACCGTCCGATCGCCATTACCTCCATTCTGTGCAAAGTTATGGAAAGGGTACTGAACAGTAAGTTGCTGACCTACCTCGAAGACAATGATCTCCTCAGTGACGTCAATATGGCTTTCGCCGGGGACGGTCAACTGGTGATCTTCTTGTGTATGTCACGCACTGCTGGGGCGAAGCCATCGAGAAACATGGCGAAGCACTTGCTGTATCGCTTGATATCTCGAAGGCTTTCGACAGGGTCTGGCACGCTGGTCTGCTCAGCAAGCTTCTTGCTTATGGCATCCCAGCTGATTTTTGTAGCTGGATATCAGACTTCCTTAGTGAACGGTCGATCAGAGTAGTCGTTGACGGCTGCTCCTCTGACCTTAGGGCTATTGATGCCGGAGTTCCTCAGGGGTCTGTTCTCTCTGCAACTCTTTTCCTGCTGCACATCAATGACCTACTACAGACTGGTATTGTTGGGTACGCGGATGACAGTACTGTTTCAGAGAGATACTTGTCCAGCGCAAAAACCAACGGGGCCGCAGTTCGTTCCTTGAGAGAGGCCTTGGTAGAGCGGACAGAGTTGACGTTAAGCCTTGTCTCCCAGTGGGGTGATGATAATCTGGTCACTTTTAACGCCACCAAAACACAAGCGTGTCTTTTTACCGCAAAAAGGAGTCGTTTCGACCTGACTCCTACTTTTCGGGGTACATCGGTTCCTGTAACTGATCGGCTCGAGCTCCTAGGCACGGAGTTGACATCTAACCTCAACTTCGGCGCCACCATCGAGTACAAAGCCCAAACTGCGGCCAAGAAACTGGGCATCCTAAATAAGGTGAAGCGATACTTTACGCCTGGACAGCTTTTGACCCTTTATAAAGCGCAGGTCCGATCCTGCATGGAGTATTGTAGCCACCTTTGGGATGGCTCGGCTAAATACCAACTTGCCGCGCTTGACTCGGTGGAACGCAGAGCTAAGAGGCTCATTGGCGACGTAAATCTGGTGGATGCCAAGCTTCACAGTTTGGCCCATCGTCGCAAGGTTGCCTGCTTGTCGGTCTTCTATAGATTGTACTTCGGAGAGTGTGCTCAAGAACTCCACGACCTCATTCCACCGGCCCCCTTCTATTATCGGTCATCTAGGCGCACTTCAGGTTACCATCCCTTCCTGGTGGCTATCCCACCAACTCGCACTAAGCGTTTCCAAACTTCTTTTATAATGCGCACAGCAAAGGAATGGAACTCTCTGCCTGCGTCTGTGTTTCCGTACACATATAACCCTAATCTCTTCAAAGTGAGAGTGAACAGGCTTCTTCTGGGTAAGCTCGCTCCATCGTCGACTTTGTTTCTGTCGCCTCTGACATAGACTAAGGTCAAGAGCAAACCCATCACAAAAAAAAAAAAAAACAATGTTTTATTTGAGAGGGTATTTATTAATGTCCACATTTTTTTGGGCTTCTTTGTGCATTTCTTGAACTCTCCATAAAAATATGTCTGTTTTGTACTCTTGATTAAGCTTGCTACATAGTCTCTTTTAGCTTTAAACTTTGTCTCTAGATTGCGTTTTTAGGGTCGTGTTTTAGTTTGAGTGAATTAGTTGTCTGTTAATCCATTCCTTTTGTGGCTGATTTAATACTTTGTACTTCTTTGTTTTGGTTTCGATAATAGCTTTTTTTATACACTCATCTAAGCTGTAACAGTCATCGAATTTCTCATCAAAGTTTGCCAATGGAATCATTGCGTACAATTTCTCATAATCTATGACCTCGTACTTTTTGTTTCTTCGGAGGTATAACGCGTTTCAGTTCCATGTAGATATTCTTTGACAAAGATGACTCGATTATAGCCATGTGGAAATTGCTTTGCTTTAAATTTGTAGCAACGTGGTCTATAATAGTTTTTGTGGTTACTTATTCACGGGTACAATATTCCGGAGCTATTTTGTTGCCTAGTTTACAGCCAGATTCAGTTATCACGGCACTGTATCGTCTAGTCGTACTGTTGGAGCTCAGCAGGTCGACATTTGTGTCACCGAACACGACACGATAGTCCTGTTCTTTTGCAGAAGTTGGTTCTCATAAGTGGATAAAAAGTCATTAAAATTTGAGTGTCCAGGCCTATAAACAACCCCAATGGTCACTGCGTACTTGGGTAGATGTATTCATAAGTAATTGTTTCCACAGATATAAGTTGACGTTGACAGTTCATGTTTCAGGTTGTTATGTACATAGATTGATACGCCGCCACCGACAACGTTAGTTCGGATGTTGTAGTAATGAGTATTATTCTCTATATGAAATTGTTTAGCCTGTTCATCCGATCGTATCCATGTTTCAGCTAATAGGACATTTCAGCTAATAGAATATTTCAAACGTTACACACCCCTTGTTAGTCTAGGGTTCCCACTGACCTAAAGACAATGTTCTAAAATGTAACACCCACACTAAATCTGTCTACAGTTTTATCAGGAGAAAGTATGAAATATTACCGAAAACTGGTAGGAGTTAACATGTGCCCTAAATGTTTTAAAACGGGTTTGTAAACTAAACTCGCGTGGAGTGAGCTGTCAGTGTCATCCCACTGATGCTAGGGAGTGACCAAGCATTACATTTATAATCATAATCGAGATTTTAATAACATTTTTATGCTAATTCTATCGATAATTTTATATTATTTCAAAACTAGTATTTAAGTGTTGTAACGTTACTATTTAGGGTTTTTTTTTTTAAATAAAATAGCAAAACAAAAATTCAGTCAGAAACTCAATTTGGTTTTTTTTTGTTCCAAAAGGTTTGGTAATTTTCGCTGCCGCCATCTTGCTTTTAACATTTGACCTCACTATCGGCTTTAACGCCCCAGAAAACCATGAAAACGACACCCATCATAAAAATCTGAAAATTTTTGCAGCCGCCATCTTGTTTTTGAATTTTGATCTCACTATCGGGTTTAAAACCCCCGAAAACCATGAAAACGATACCCATGATGAAAAATCTGAATATTTTCGCAGGCGCCATCTTGTTTTTTAGATTTGACCTCATTATCGGCTTTAACAACCCCGAAAACCATGAACACGACACCCATGATGAAAAATCTGAAATTTTTTGCAGCCACCATCTTGCTTTTTAATTTTGACCTCACTATCGGATTTAACACCCCCGAAAACCATGAAAACGACACCCATGATGAAAAATATGAATATTTTCGCAGCCGCCATCTTGTTTTTTAGATTTGACCTCAGTATCGGCTGTAACACCCTCGAAAACCATGAAAACGACACCTATGATGAAAAAGGTTTGTAGCCGCCATTTTGGATTTTGATATAAAGGTGGTAAAACCAAATTTTTGTTTGTTGCGCATTTAAAAATAAAAAAACGGTAAATTAAAAAAAAAACCCAACTTGATTTTAACAGCGCCTCACGCGCAAGCGCGGCGTGATCTTATCACTTCACCCGATTCTCGTAACCATGGTAACCACCCGCGCCGAAGTGAATCGGCTAGGTGAAGTGAGTCGGTAAGCGCGACGTGCGAGTATCGTGATCTTATCACTTCACTCGATTCTCGTTGCCATAGCAACATCACTTCACTTGGGCTGGATGAAGTGAGCCTAGGCGGCCGGTGCGCCCGCTGCGCGAGTGTCAGTTGCTGAACTGTTGAATTTTGTTATTGTATTGATGACGGTGATTTTATGAATATTATTTTATTATTGGCAACGCGTAGATCGGTATAAATTTACCTACCTAAAACAAAATATTAGAAAGTTACTTCCTACTAATATTATAAATGCGAAAGTTTGTAAGGATGGATGGATGGATGGAAGTTTGTTATCTTTCACGCAAAAAGTACTCAACGGATTTAAATGAAATTTGGCACACAGATAGTTTATAACCAGGAATAGCACATAGGATACTTTTTATTCCGATATTCCCACGGGGTCAAAACTTATGCGGGTGAAACCGCGGGGCGCATCTAGTATTAAATAATACGCAGGTGTTTTTATTCAAATGGACACATATCGTTTAGTTAGATTTCCACATAGTTTGTGAGGGGATAAATTCTATGGTCCGTCAGCCAGGCACACTCTTAGCACTCGATCACTTGACACACTCGGTTATCTCTTCTTAGTCAATAGATTTAATAACAAGGCTAAATAACGTCGCGCAGTCTTTAGTCGACTCAATCCACTATCGCTTCTTCAAAACACATCGCGGTTGGTTCACGGGATTGCGTTTATTTAATCAGTTAACTGATTGTGATCAATAGAATTAGCATAAAAATATTATTAAAATCTCGATTATGATTGTAAATGTAATCCTTGGTCCATCCCTAGTATCAGGTGGGATGACACTGACAGTTCACTCCACGTTCACTTCACTTAAGTTTTCACGGTGAGAAGGTTACAGAATAGCACTGCAGAATAGATGTAACACACGACGAATGGAGGTGGAGTGATCTAGGTCGTGTAAGGAGTCTAGATTTTAGAGCAAAACCGGGCGTACATTCGCCTTCAGAGAAGGTCGAACACTGAGATCATTTGTGCATTTCTTGATGCATTTCTTGAACTCTCCATAAAAATATGTCTGTTTTGTACTCTTGATTAAGCTTGCTACATAGTCTCTTTTAGCTTTAAACTTTGTCTCTAGATTGCGTTTTTAGGGTCGTGTTTTAGTTTGAGTGAATTAGTTGTCTGTTAATCCATTCCTTTTGTGGCTGATTTAATACTTTGTACTTCTTTGTTTTGGTTTCGATAATAGCTTTTTTTATACACTCATCTAAGCTGTAACAGTCATCGAATTTCTCATCAAAGTTTGCCAATGGAATCATTGCGTACAATTTCTCATAATCTATGACCTCGTACTTTTTGTTTCTTCGGAGGTATAACGCGTTTCAGTTCCATGTAGATATTCTTTGACAAAGATGACTCGATTATAGCCATGTGGAAATTGCTTTGCTTTAAATTTGTAGCAACGTGGTCTATAATAGTTTTTGTGGTTACTTATTCACGGGTACAATATTCCGGAGCTATTTTGTTGCCTAGTTTACAGCCAGATTCAGTTATCACGGCACTGTATCGTCTAGTCGTACTGTTGGAGCTCAGCAGGTCGACATTTGTGTCACCGAACACGACACGATAGTCCTGTTCTTTTGCAGAAGTTGGTTCTCATAAGTGGATAAAAAGTCATTAAAATTTGAGTGTCCAGGCCTATAAACAACCCCAATGGTCACTGCGTACTTGGGTAGATGTATTCATAAGTAATTGTTTCCACAGATATAAGTTGACGTTGACAGTTCATGTTTCAGGTTGTTATGTACATAGATTGATACGCCGCCACCGACAACGTTAGTTCGGATGTTGTAGTAATGAGTATTATTCTCTATATGAAATTGTTTAGCCTGTTCATCCGATCGTATCCATGTTTCAGCTAATAGGACATTTCAGCTAATAGAATATTTCAAACGTTACACACCCCTTGTTAGTCTAGGGTTCCCACTGACCTAAAGACAATGTTCTAAAATGTAACACCCACACTAAATCTGTCTACAGTTTTATCAGGAGAAAGTATGAAATATTACCGAAAACTGGTAGGAGTTAACATGTGCCCTAAATGTTTTAAAACGGGTTTGTAAACTAAACTCGCGTGGAGTGAGCTGTCAGTGTCATCCCACTGATGCTAGGGAGTGACCAAGCATTACATTTATAATCATAATCGAGATTTTAATAACATTTTTATGCTAATTCTATCGATAATTTTATATTATTTCAAAACTAGTATTTAAGTGTTGTAACGTTACTATTTAGGGTTTTTTTTTTTAAATAAAATAGCAAAACAAAAATTCAGTCAGAAACTCAATTTGGTTTTTTTTTGTTCCAAAAGGTTTGGTAATTTTCGCTGCCGCCATCTTGCTTTTAACATTTGACCTCACTATCGGCTTTAACGCCCCAGAAAACCATGAAAACGACACCCATCATAAAAATCTGAAAATTTTTGCAGCCGCCATCTTGTTTTTGAATTTTGATCTCACTATCGGGTTTAAAACCCCCGAAAACCATGAAAACGATACCCATGATGAAAAATCTGAATATTTTCGCAGGCGCCATCTTGTTTTTTAGATTTGACCTCATTATCGGCTTTAACAACCCCGAAAACCATGAACACGACACCCATGATGAAAAATCTGAAATTTTTTGCAGCCACCATCTTGCTTTTTAATTTTGACCTCACTATCGGATTTAACACCCCCGAAAACCATGAAAACGACACCCATGATGAAAAATATGAATATTTTCGCAGCCGCCATCTTGTTTTTTAGATTTGACCTCAGTATCGGCTGTAACACCCTCGAAAACCATGAAAACGACACCTATGATGAAAAAGGTTTGTAGCCGCCATTTTGGATTTTGATATAAAGGTGGTAAAACCAAATTTTTGTTTGTTGCGCATTTAAAAATAAAAAAACGGTAAATTAAAAAAAAAACCCAACTTGATTTTAACAGCGCCTCACGCGCAAGCGCGGCGTGATCTTATCACTTCACCCGATTCTCGTAACCATGGTAACCACCCGCGCCGAAGTGAATCGGCTAGGTGAAGTGAGTCGGTAAGCGCGACGTGCGAGTATCGTGATCTTATCACTTCACTCGATTCTCGTTGCCATAGCAACATCACTTCACTTGGGCTGGATGAAGTGAGCCTAGGCGGCCGGTGCGCCCGCTGCGCGAGTGTCAGTTGCTGAACTGTTGAATTTTGTTATTGTATTGATGACGGTGATTTTATGAATATTATTTTATTATTGGCAACGCGTAGATCGGTATAAATTTACCTACCTAAAACAAAATATTAGAAAGTTACTTCCTACTAATATTATAAATGCGAAAGTTTGTAAGGATGGATGGATGGATGGAAGTTTGTTATCTTTCACGCAAAAAGTACTCAACGGATTTAAATGAAATTTGGCACACAGATAGTTTATAACCAGGAATAGCACATAGGATACTTTTTATTCCGATATTCCCACGGGGTCAAAACTTATGCGGGTGAAACCGCGGGGCGCATCTAGTATTAAATAATACGCAGGTGTTTTTATTCAAATGGACACATATCGTTTAGTTAGATTTCCACATAGTTTGTGAGGGGATAAATTCTATGGTCCGTCAGCCAGGCACACTCTTAGCACTCGATCACTTGACACACTCGGTTATCTCTTCTTAGTCAATAGATTTAATAACAAGGCTAAATAACGTCGCGCAGTCTTTAGTCGACTCAATCCACTATCGCTTCTTCAAAACACATCGCGGTTGGTTCACGGGATTGCGTTTATTTAATCAGTTAACTGATTGTGATCAATAGAATTAGCATAAAAATATTATTAAAATCTCGATTATGATTGTAAATGTAATCCTTGGTCCATCCCTAGTATCAGGTGGGATGACACTGACAGTTCACTCCACGTTCACTTCACTTAAGTTTTCACGGTGAGAAGGTTACAGAATAGCACTGCAGAATAGATGTAACACACGACGAATGGAGGTGGAGTGATCTAGGTCGTGTAAGGAGTCTAGATTTTAGAGCAAAACCGGGCGTACATTCGCCTTCAGAGAAGGTCGAACACTGAGATCGTTGAACTTTGAATCGCAGATGATCTGTGTGATGCATTTCAAGGCTCAATGCATTTTCGATTTTCTCAAATATGTACATTTTTCACTAAAAGGAAAGACGAACTTTTAGAGCATGAGAAGAGAAAATTAATTTTCGTGGCGGGAATTAAGGCTCCTTCAAACAGGCACGACACGCGATGCGACACAAAGACACCGCGTGTAGCACTACACGCGGTGCCTTTATGTCGCGTCGCGTGTCGCGCCTGTTTGAAGGAGCCTTTATCTATTCTCTTCTTCAATTTTGCAACAAGTTTGAACAGTGAAATGTGATTAAACTAAAACAATGGAATATTCATTTGACGAAGATATTACACTCTCGCCTTATTAGGCGAGAGCGTAATTTCTTCGCTAATGGAGCAGAATGCGAAAAATGTGATTGAAGAAATATTACCGCCGAAATCCAAGCAACTTTATCTCAACGTGTACCTACGACAATTTCATGCGTTAGAGATCAGACAAACAAGTAAATACTGTAATATACTTTATGCCTGTTTCATTTTCTCGCAATCGAAGTGAAAAGCAGAGTGTATTACTCGGACTCGGGCATAACGAGCCATTTTACCCCTCGACTTAACTACTGGGTAAAAAATAGCTTCCTATAAGCACCGGTTGTACAATCTACTAATATAGATGTGGAGTGTTAATAATAGTTAGAATTGTTAAATATTTTTTTTAGATATTATGTGTGTCGTAAATATGGTAAATAAGTAATTGCTGTAAACATATTTTTGTTCGTCATAAAAAGTAACAGATATTAATTGTATTCCTCATTTGTTGTCTATGACGAACGAAGCGTTTAAGTGACAGCTGAAATGTCAAACGAGAAATTATGTAAGGTTATGTAATGTGCTGTTGCAGTGTTTACAATTAGGATTAAAATATGTTTTATTTAAAAACTATTAGTGCTAACCGCTACAGAGTCATTAAAAACTTACCAATCACTGTAGCGGACAGATCAGCATTCCTGAACAAAAAGTGACTTACATTTAAGTAGATAAGTTGTGGGTGGTGTCACTTGAACGTTCCAACTTCTAGAGAGATAAATTGTAGCCGCTGACTGATGGCACGAGGTTGCCAGCGCAAAAAAATAAGAGAAGTGATTGACTTGTGGCCTACAGGCCTTGAAAGCATGAAAATGGTTTTTTAATCATTGGTTTTTCTTGTGTAATTGTTTATTTCATTTAAATTTTACCATAGTTTATTGCACCTAGATTCTATTCGATAATTGTAAAACGTAGAGTATGTTTTACAATTATCGAACATATGAATTATGAACAACATTTTTTTTTAAGTGTCCTTCACCACACAACACAATCCTCACCTTTGAAAACTTCATGAAAATCAATTTAGAGAACGGCAAAAAAATGTCAAGAAATAGTCATAAATACTCACCAAGTTTAAAAAAATAGTATCATTATGATTCCGAAGTTATAGCTATAAGTTAGTGAGGATTGTGGGTTGAACGTCTGCACACAATCCTCACCTCAGTGCAAGCAAACGGCTGGGACTATCGACTCGGGATCAATTCCAAAAAATAGTCAAGAAATAGTCATAAATAGTCTCCAAGTTTAAAAAAATAGTATCATTATGATTCCGAAGTTATAGCTATAAGTTAGTGAGGATTATGGGGTGAACGTCTCCACACAATCCTCACCTCAGTGCAAGCAAACGGCTGGGACTATCGACTTTTTTTATTTTTTTTTTGAGGTTGGGAAATCATCAAATAACTTCTCCCGCTCTGGGCGGAGCGGGAGGGTGTGTCAGACTCTTACTGACTAAAACCCACCCGTATTCCTGCCTGTTGCCTGTGTTGCCAGGGGCCTCGGTGACCCATAAGTACCTTCCCGCGACCCCGGCAGGCATCGGCCCTAGTGGACCCCTACTTTTGTGCTGACGACATCTCTTTGAGGCGCGCGTGGAATACGACGCGCCGTCGACCCGGGCCTGGTCCTTACCGGACGGTGAGCTACCCATTGCTCACCGTCCGCAAGCCCGCGCCTACGGTGGCTGGAAATCCGCCCGAGATTCCCGACGCCCAGGGCGTCTCCTGCGGCGGCTAGGGGCGAGAGAGAGGTCGCGAAACGTGCCTTTCCCTCAACCGTCCCGCCTCCTCCTTCGCGAGCATTACTGCTTCGCAGAAGGAGGTTACGGCTGCCCATGCCCTCTCGCTCCGTACCATGGCCTGAACCAGGGCCGGACGCGAGAGGTCTCTGCCGCCGATCGCCTCCACAAGGACACGGCGGTGCTCTGCCCAAGCCGGGCAGACCTCCACCGTATGCTCCACCGTGTCCTCCGGGCGATCCACACAGTGGTGACACCCGGACGTTTCCTCCCGCCTTATCCGACACAGGAACCTCCCGAAGCTGCCGTGTCCGGTGAGGACCTGCGTCAGGCGGAAGGTGAGGACGCTGTGGCACCTCTCCAGCCACTCCTCAAAGAGGGGACTTATCGCCGCAATCGTGGCGTGCCCAGCACTGGGTTGCGACAACCGTAGGGACTATCGACTTGGGATCAATTCCAAAAAATAGTCAAGAAATAGTCGTAATGCTATGCCAAATCTCGAAAATAGTCATTAAGGGATTCCTCACTAACTTATAGCTATAACTTCGGAATCATAATGTGACTATTTTTTAAATCTTGCCTATTTATGACTATTTCTTGACTATTTTTTAGCGTACTCTATATTGATTTTTATGAAGTTTTCAAAGGTGAGGATATTGTGGTGAAGGACATTTTTTTACTGTGACTTTTGTACCTACATAATAAAAGTGACGCTTGTCGCTTTGTAAACAAATTGTTACTCACAATATTTGATATTGCTATCTTCTTATGACTACAAAGGTGGAAGTGGTGGCTTACTACAATTAAGCATTTTTTACCCGACTGCGCCAGAAGGAGGGTTATGTTTTTCGAGTGTATGTATATCTGTATGTGTCTATTTCTTTGGCGCGCCTTAACGGCTTGATAGATTTTATCATCTGAGGTATCATTCGATTCGTTTTAATTGCGTGAGTGACATAGGGCATAAAATGTTAATGGCACCTGCGAATCAAAAAAAAGGAGGGGGAATAAAAAATATATTTTGTGATTATAATAATATACGTATCAAATAAAAGCTAGTAAATAGCCAATTCCAAATATATAATTATATTATAACACTTTTAAGCTACTATTTTGACACAAACTACAGAAAAAAATGGGCAAGTGCGTGTCGGACCACGCACAATGAAGGATTCCGTAGTTGGGAAGTTGGAATGAATTTATGCCAAAAACAAACTTAACATTGTAGTAGAAAAACGTGTTCTCCCATACATCGATATATGCCACGGTCAATTCTTCAACTGCAAATTTAAGTTGGTCGACTATTACTCGTTAACTTGTAAAGCTCACTTAGCTGTGATAGTTTTCCCTTTAATTTCATTTTAAGTACTACTGCCATATTTTTTTTCGCATCTCCATAAACAATCAATTAGCTGGCAGGGGTGGATGGGGACACTCGACGCTAACGAAAATTAGCACTTTAGTGGATATTACGCAAGCGAATCCTTGAATCGAAAAGTGGTGTTTACAGACCCGCAATATTTTTGAACGGCCTATCCAACGATACCCCACACCATGGGGTAAACGTGAAAATAAGTTATCATCCCCACATTACGTGCAAGGGAGGAACCTAAACACAATTTTTTTTCAAGATGTCATTTTAGCACTTTGTCGAAGTAATTAATATGTAAATCTATGCCAAATGACAGTTTTCTAGTACTAATCGTCTCTGAGCTGCATCGGGGACAGACGGACAAGGCGAAACTAAAGTACATTTTCTTTTCTAAAACCTATCCTATCTTGCTAACTTTACCGTATAGCTTATTTACTTACCAATACTTAACTGAACAATTTGTTCATTAGTTAATAACACTAAAAAGCTTAAAATAAACAAATTATTAAAAAAAAACAAAAATCAAAACCCCAACTGCATAAAAACGAACTGAAAAGATGGAAACAAGATAAAAAGAAAAACGAGTGTTCTTTAGGTAATTACCAAAAAAAAAATGCAGTCGGAGGCAAATTTTAAGGAGTTCATTACATCCTAGATGCCTCCAACTGCATTTTTTTTTGGTAAGTACCTAAAGGATACTCGTTTTTCTTTTCATCTTGTTTCCATCTTTTCAGTTCGTTTTTAAGCAGTCGGGTTTTTTGTTTTTAATAATTTGTATTTTGTATTTGGTGTGTTCTTTTGCATATTTAATTTAGAATTATTGTATGTATAGAAATATAATACAGTAATACCTACTGAAATTGTAAAATATTTTTTCAGCACCAAGAATTGACATGCAAGACCCCATTTTTGGCATCAGAGTGGTTATGGATGTCAAATTTTGATGTTAACACCCTGAACAATTTATTTGATTGCTTAGAAAAACATCGTTTAAACACATTAATCGTTTATTGCATCAGCTAAGCTACCATAGTCAAAGGGAAACCGGGGTAATGGAGTGTTCCAAACGCGACGGAAACGATTCGAGCTGTCTCCTCGTGAGTCAGTGTTCCATTCACTTAGTAATTACTGAAGCGAGTGTTTTAATACGGGACGACTTCTTTGTGTGGTTAGTTACGAGTTAATATCACGGGCGATAATGTTAAAATGATGTGATTGACGTAACACACACATAATATAACATCAAGCCAGTAATCCCCGAAGGGTTAGACAGAGGTGTACCTATAGTACACTCGCATTTCACCAGTTATGTTTAAGTTCCATGTAATAAGGCTGAGCCAAATGCGAACCGGGCACAAATCCAGACTCCAGGATGCTGCCCCTAGCCGCCGCAGGAGACGCCCTGGGCGTCGGGAATCCCGGGCGGGTTTCCGGCCACCGTAGGCGCGGGCTTGCGGACGGTGAGCAATGGGTAGCTCACCGTCCGGTAAGAACCAGGCCCGGGTCGACGGCGCGTTGTATTCCACGCGCGCCTCAAAGAGATGTCGTCAGCACAAGTGTAGGGGCCCACTAGGGCTGATACCTGCCGGGGTCACGGGAAGGTACTAAAGGGTCACCGAGGCCCCTGGCAACGCAGGCAACAGGAAGGAATACGGGTGGGTTTTAGTCAGTAAGAGTCTGACACACCCTCCCGCTCCGCCCAGAGGGGGAGAAGTTATTTAATGATTTCCCACCCAAAAAAAGGCTGCTACTGACTTTTTTTCCTGTTAGAAAACCCATACGCAACACTATGATGAAATGCGATTCTATACCCAGTTAATCACCTACCTACTTTCGTCTCTGACTTTCAGGCAGGTACTCGTAGGTACCTAAACCGACTCAAGAATATGTACCTTATTTACCTAGAATAATTGGCCACGTTATAGTAATTGGCAGTGGCCATAACAAAAAAAGTAGAAACAAGGTAATGTGAACTAAAACGAATATACAATAGATACAGGAAGATTTTTTGTCGTTTTCATTCATGGGCTTGCTTGCATTACCTTGTTTCTGCCTCTTCTGTTATGAGTGGCCAGTTACTATTGCGTGACTAATTACTATGGCAGTTACTCTAGGTAAATGCATTTATTTACTGACAGACAACGCACAGTCGTTGCTGAGTCTAGAAGCATTGAATTTTGCACAAGTTACAGTTAATTCTAAATTCTGAAGGGATGAAAGTTTATATAGGGTGACATTGAAAACATGCGACAAATCGAAATGGGAGATTGTACTCATCATTATGAACAACTTTTACTAAGGGACCAAAGCTACAATCCCAAAAAAAAAACTGCTGTCCCCTACATTTATGTTCGCAATACCTCATCAAAATGTAGGAAAAGCAGATTTTTTTTTTTGGGATTACAGCTTTGTAAAAGTTGTTAATAATGATGTATACAATGTCCCATTTCAGTTTGTCGCAAGTTTTCAATTTCAACCTGTATATAACTTCATTATGTTTGCAGATACGAAATCTAATCAGGCACATTGCTAAACTATGATTTTAATTTGCTAGACCAAAATGACAGTTGCGATCGACCTTTTTAGGGTTCGTAGTCAACAAGGAATCCTTATAATTTCACCATGTCCGTCAGTCTGACTATCTGTCCGCGGCTTAGCTTAGAGACTCTTAATACTAGATAGCTGTGGCATGGGTATATGGATATAGTGGGTCTGTGAAAACCATTTTTTGATTCAGGGATCCTCTTGCGTAATATTAAGCTTTAAAGTGCTAATTTTTGTTAGAGTCAAGTACCCACCCAAGCCAGTTAAGTAGTTGTATTTGGGTATTTGAAAAAAAACATGGCAGTAGTATATAATATAACGAAGTTAAAAGGAAAACTATCACAGCTAAGTAGGCTTTACAAGTTAAAGAGTAATAGTCGAACTTACATTAGCAGTTGGAGAATTGACCGTGACATATATCGATATCTGGGAGAACATGTTCTTCAACTACAATGTTAATTTTGTTTTTGGGATAAATTCATCCCAACTACAGAAACCTTCATTGTGCGGAGTCCGTCCAAGCACTTGGCCAGTTTAAAAAAAAATAACACTATAGATAATGAATATTACAGAGACAACACGTCAACAGTGAAGGCTCTCCTGCAGAGAACGATTCAGTTGTCCTTGGCGAGAGTCACTCGGTAACTAGATTATTTACTAGGTTATTTTTATGCCAACACCATTTTAGTCTATTAAATAAAAAATCAGAGTTATAGTTTTACCTACAAATTGCCTTTATATACGACGTGTATGTATATTATAATAATTTAGATTTTGGGATAAATTCATCCCAACTACAGAAACCTTCATTGGGCGTGGTCCGGCACGCACCTGGCCATTTAAAAAAAAAAAACACTATAGATAATGAATATTACAGAGACAACACGACAACAGTGAAGGCTCTCCTGCAGAGAACGATTCAGTTGTCCTTGGCGAGAGTCACTCGGTAACTAGATTATTTACTAGGTTATTTTTATGTCAACACCATTTTAGTCTATTAAATAAAAAATCAGAGTTATAGTTTTACCTATTAATTGCCTCTATATACGACGTGTATGTATATTATATGTCTCTATCTTACCTACTTTCACGGGACTAAAAGGCAGCGAAATAAAAACAGCAAAATTTCTACCCATTTCGAATTTCACTCTTTCGTAAACAATTTACTAACTTAATGATACCAGAGTAACATAAAATCAGGAAGCTTTATGTCAGCTGACGCCTGAACTTATTTTCAAATTCCCTTTGCCGGCTTCTGCCGGTATTAGAGCAAGCTTAAAGGGTCTAAACGTAATTGTATCAAGCGGAATGGGCGAGGTCAAGTAGATTTAATACGCTTTTGAAGGCATGGAAGCAAGCAAGCCTAAAGATAAACTAAATGTTAAATAGGCTTAAGTACTTATGCGCCATGTAATTACTGTTTGTTATTTGCGAGGCTCAGCTAAAATGACTTAATAATAATGATATAAAATAATTATAATATGCGTTCCTACTGTTTACGTTTGTGTTCAGCTGTGGTAGGATTCAGTGAGTTTATTTCAGGTATCGCGTGAAAGCATATTTCATAGTAAATAATTACGTATTTCAATCTTTTTATTTTATTTTCCTCTTTATGCTGAATTAACTACTGTAAATGCTAGCAGTACACTCATCAGGTGCTACGCTCAGTTATATTGAAACACACCGACATTCAACATGATAGATTTAGAAAAAAAAGGCACCCTCGACCCTATTATTTAAACCGTTCGTAATCCGCTGTCCATTTTTCATATTTCGCATAACACGTAACTTCCCACACTGTTAAAGCTGGTCGCTTGGTTCGGTCGAGAGGGTAAAATGTGGAAAACCTAAACGAAATTTATGTTTTCCAGAATGTCATCCTTTATCGAACGCTTCCATACAAAGTCCGGGGTGGAGCATAAATTGTTGTGACGGTCCGAGTACGTTTTACGGTGCTTTGAGGAGGATCTGGTAGCCTTTAATACCGAACTGGGTCGCTGTATGTTTCATACTGCTTATTCAGACATTACTTCTGACGAATAATTGGCCGTGTTTGAAGGATTCGATGAAACACTGAAGTGGACCAGTTCTTGGTGCGTTTGTCCACCAGACAGATTTTCGTTTTCGTTTCATTCGCTGTATAGCTCTGGAAATCTTTAAAACTCCCACACCTCCTTAAAAGTTTTACATTTTCGACCTTTTAAAATACAAGATTAACTTCCTCGAAATTCTGCGGTTCGAATTTTCACTTCCAGCTCTTTCGTAAACGCCAACTTTAAGCTGCAAAGTAAAAGCAAATAGTCACCCACAGCTGACGAAGATTAAATTAAATGGGGAAACTTTGAAGAACTATCTCCTTTCAGATTGTTGGATGACGACGCGGACCGATTGTGAGACGGAATGCACTGGAGAAGCGATACTCTCTTGAATTCAATTTTAAGTTTTGAGTAGGTGTTTGAACAATATGAAATGTACTAAAGATATGTTTGGTGGGGACTTGGTTGGCCATAATATTTAAAGCCTGAACTACTATTCGTAAATAGTGATCGTATGTAAGGTTGATAATAATAATTATATTAAGAAGAAGCTGCAGAACTGCAGACGTTCACTAAAAATAAAATGAAAAGTCCACTCACGCAGCGAGTCTACGAAGGATTGAAGTTGATTTGCGAATAAAGTCACGGACATCAGCAAAACTATCCATAAATATCGGACCCAGCAAAAACATTTCATATCAGAACCAAAACAAGGATAACTCATTCAGGAAATAATATTTGTTTCGCAGGGAGAACGATAATTTCTTGGCATGACATCATAAATGATGGTACGTGAATAAACACACAGGTACCATATATTAAGAGGGAGATAATGCCCAAATCCCTGATCACAAAAACATATAGATATAAATACGTAAGAAAAAGGGTCCGATTCCCCTTTATTGAAAACCTCCGTCTTTATCTTCGCCCTTTGATTTGAGCGAGCCCGAACAGGTGTCATATTTCAATGGAACTTTTTCCTCTTCCCTAATTCGATCCAGCAAATGATTTGGAAAGGCCCGATTGGATGACGTCATTATTTATTATGTATAAATGCCAATGCACGGGTTTGTATAGCAGCTAGTGAAAGGCGGGAGGAAAATGCCCGGGTCGGGGAAAATAAATTATTAACTTTTCACGGAAATCTGCGGGTAAACTATTTTTGCGCTGTTAGGGAAATGAGAATTGTAGGCGATTGGAAGTTCATTGTACTTTGAGCAATATTGACCCTTATTGTGATAGATTGTAGAAAAAGTGGGGAATGAGAAGACACTAGCATTTGTAGCAAGCGGTTTTGGTAGTAAGAACACCAGTAGCTTTTCTGACGATGTTGTTCTTCAAGAAGAAGAAGTCATTGGTGTCCAAGATTAGATACCACTGACAAAATTGTAAAAGTCACAGTTATAGGTACCGGGTTTTAAACCTAAGAAAATAAGATGCTTGAGTAACAGGAAAAAATACCAAAGTATGTCGAAAGTATTATGAATGTGCCTTTAAAAGTAAGCAACCTTGGTTTAATCCTGGAGTGACTGGCAAACGAACTCCCTCGACACCTTCGCAGCACTTTGATAATGTCTCAAAATTTATGAAGCGAAAGATGACGCCACAAAAAATATTATGGCGTTAAGTAACGCATTGAATTTTTTACTTCTAACTTATTGTACGCTCAACATTAAGTTAATGCGGTGTTAATAATTGACATGAATGCGTTTAAACACCTAATATGTGTTGGAGAATAATATTACACGTTTATACAGCACTGTGAGCAGTATTTCGCAGTGTTTAATGGTTCGGAATCGTGATAGTTGAACTTAGTGCCCGCATTCATAATACAAGGGTTGGGCTTGAAAGATGGCGGGTTTTGAAGCAAAAGGAATAAAGGATTTGTTTCTTGGTAGATTTTCATCGTTCCAGCTCGTAATAAAAAATGCAGTCCATTTTAATCCTGCATCTTATTTCATTTTTAATAGATGGAAACTTTCCATCTGTCTTTCCAACTTTCTTTCCATCGTTTGTGTGCAAGCGCAGTGCAAGTGCCCAGTTATTTAAGTTCCTTTACTTTAATTTATACTTTATAGTATGGTTCTCTTTCAATAATATTTTGGAAACATACCTACTCAATGTCGTGAATCTTAGACTTTGAGATTTATTACATAGTAGGTATAAGTAGACTATGGACAGAAATAAAATAGCTACTTAATACGTTTTAAACATGCGATTATAGGTTTTTAACGTCTGTTAGTGTCATAATTATACAACAGAAGTGTGTGACAAAAATTACAGAAATGACGAATGAATGAAAAATCAGAATTCCCAACATTCAAATATTATCTCAAATCTTTACACAAATTTTCCTGCGATTTTCGTTTAAATCCAATTTTCGGGGAAACGTGCCATTCATACACGTAGTACAAATCACGGTACTTTTCTCGGTAAATAAAATCAGCGCTCGGTGGCATTGACGGATCGTTCGCCCACCTACAATGAACGATCGGTGGCAGGTTGGCAGGTCATCGCAAGTGTATTTCCTTACCAGCTTTTAGCCGGAAAGTTTCGTCCGTGAAAAAATTTATTCCCGCGGGAAATACAGGATTTGAGGTTAAATACTAATGCCCGATCTTCTTTCTGTATTGTATTTATTTGGATGTTGGTTAAATGCTAGTTAAAAAACCCAGATGTCTGGATTTTGATTGATTTGTTTATTGCTGAAGGTAATCAGAGTAGATATCTAGCTGTTGTTAACCAATCTTAAACGCTGTTTTTGACCACAGCCCCTGATGAAAGTGGTTTCCTCTTCTTATGGAAAACAGTGATACCACTGATGTGTTGAAAACCAGATATTTTCCGAATCTGATTTTCCGGATGCACTTAGAAAACTACTAGGACTATCTTAACCATAATACTACCTACAATTTGATCAAATTTACTGACTGTTTGTTTAGTAAGTAACAGAAAGGAGTCTGGATTAAAGTCCGGTGGATGGCAATTGCTTGCTCCCTATTACATGGGACTTAAACATAACTGTCTTCGAATTTTTGGTTCTAGGACATGCCGGTTTCCTCACGATGTTTTCCTTCAACGTTTTGAGAGCAGTGGTGATGAAATAATTTACACAAAGTAAAGCGCCTGTACGGGTTCGAACCCACGACCTACAATTCGTAAGCCGAGGCCGTTACCACTGGGCCACCACTGCTCCACTGTGACATCTACCAACCCGCACTGGGCCCGCGTGGTGGATTACGGCCCACTCCCTCTCACAGAGAGGAGGCCTGTGTCCCAGCAGTGGGAACATCATAGGCTGATTATGTAAACATAACTGGCGAAATGTAGATGTACTAGAGGTACACCTCTGCCCAAACCTTCGAGGGAACAAGGCGTGATATATGTGTTTTTGATTAAACCTATACTTAGTTATGAGTGTAATAATAATAATAGTTTGTTTGTACACAAAAACAAATAGTATAAGGTAGTTTACTTAGTAAACGCGTGTTTTACAGCCTCCCACAAGTTATGGGATCCAAGATTCAGTAACCGTAATGCCGTAATACTATGTGTGTTATAATACATACAGAGGAAGTTAAAGTGATCTTTAATGTTCTATGTCAAGCCATGTGTACGTAGTAAAGTGAGTTCGGTCTTTGTTCGTATTATTCATACGAAAGTTTGTTCTGGAATAAAGTTATTTATTCGATAGGTTTATCTTTTATGTTAAGCTTAAGTATGTAATTTAAAAGGATATTGTGTTGATTTATAGATATTTTGTACTTGGGAATCGTAAGATTGCTTTTGTTAAAAAAAAATATAAAAAAAAAATACGTATTGTACAACAAACTAAGTAACATTGTTTCCGCAACATTGTTTAATCGTCGTCACATATAATTATATAATTAATGTCTACAAAATATTGTATTTTAAAAAAAGTAACGGTGGAGTTCCTTGCCCATTCTTCTCCATACGAAGCTACTTTTGGAAGGTGCGACTAGAATCAATTCATTTTTTTTGTAAATTTTGACGTTCAAAAGTGTATTTTATGTGCCTATTTGAAATAAATAATTTGACTTTGACTTTGCATAAAATTATGATTACGGGAGCTTGCAACGGTTTTTTCGTAATTAAACTTATTTTCGTACAAAAAACGTCAAAAATCAAAAACCAGAACCAGAATCAAAAAATATAACAATGGTGGATAGAACAAGTAACTCTCGGTTTCGTTAAGCGCGTTTTTATACCCGTTAGATAATGCTATGCTAATGATATGAACCATAATTAAATGCAAAAAGACTTTAAAATAGAGTAAATTTAACATAAGACAGTCACGTTTTTGGAAACATGTTTGTTCTGTATTCCTGGTAATAGGTCCCTACTTGTCAGCTCGAAACCCTTTCTCTCGAAACCTGCCATTATTAATTTAGACGACACTCGACAACCATTTTAACCCCTTCATTGCGTATTCTGTAGGTTGGTAATAAATTTCAAATTAACAAATTTCTAGCAAATTGAATTTATGGTCCTCTCAAAACATACGAGACCCCAATTTAGTATGAAACTTTGGAATTAGACATGAAAAAAGTTTGTTTAAAATTAATGCTGGCAAAATTATTATTCTAAGTATGTATTTATGAGAATACTATGTTCCTAAATTAATAAATGATTATAGAAAATGGTTTTCTTATTATTTCGTGTCCGAAATTCATGTTTAAATATTTATACGGGCGCCAATTAATTAAGCACAGTAACCTACCTTTATCACCCTTAAACTATTTTATTAAAAATATATACCCAGACCCCACAAAAAAACAACAACTTCCCTTTTCAAATGAAGCTTCATTTTTTGTCTGAAATGTTTTTCTAAAAGAACAAGGGTAGTAAGAAGTTGTGGGCTAAAGTTATCACGTGCTGTGAAACTGGCGTGCTCCCAACGAAAGTTGGGCTAAGACTGAGTTATAAATATCTTGGGTCTTTGCGGCAATAAATTAATGTTGCCAGCATGTGGACGCGCACCAGAGGTTGCGGTCTATTAACTTTCTGTATAAATTTTAACGTTTCATTCTATTTTATTGTGCCGGGTGTGTTGCGGTCTTTGTGGGAATATTTTTTTTTGTGGAATGTGGTACCTAATTAACTGTGGGATTAGGGGTGTTACTTTTTCTAGGTTTGATGGATTAGATAGATATCATGTGTAAATTAATGTTACGTATACATCAATTTACACATAATATCTACCTGTTAATTTATTATTTTTGTGCACTGTTAGCGAAGCACAGCAATCACATTTAGTAAGCATGTACCTTTTAAATGTCATGACATGCTTGTATCTGTGCAACCTGACTGATTCGAATGTTAAGACGTATGAAACACCAACAGTTAGGTCCCTTTAGATAATATAATATGTATGTTCTAGACCAAACGGAGCAGGTTTTGACCAGAAATAAGACTGGTTCAAACCACAACAAAGCATGAGTACTTAGAAAGTTGCGCCATGATTACTCATGCATGCTATGTCGCAATAATACTCGACAAGTCACAGCCTGATCCGTTGGGCAAGTACATTTTGCGAGTCTCTGTATGGAATATTGCCCGGGGGTACGTTAGAGGTGCTCCTGCAACTTGTGCCTAGGTAGAAAACTACTTAAGAGACACCCTTTTGGTGTCACCGGTGTGTATCAATCAGTAGTCATTAGAACTCAGAAAACAACGGTGCGTTATGCATCAGATGGTTATCAGCCCTCAGCTGGCATCTGTTCCCATAGAGTCTTCAGATATTAGGACCTATATTTAGTTAGGGAAGTCCTAAGTTTACTTAGTTAGGATAGCTTATGTTTTAATTGTGTTTTATCTGTGTTTATGTGATAGTATAGTGTGATAATAGATGATTGTTGGTGTATTTAATTATTGTGTATTGTGTGTGCGAATATACCGTGTTTTTAAACCAACCCCTGGCTCATTTGATTTTAGCGACAATCAACCCCGCACCTAAATATGCACATGCACAGAGAAAACAAAAGTTTCAACCCTAAAGACAGCAATGCTGCTTGTGACCGAAGTAGGTTTTTGCTACACAATTATGTAACTTCTTCATCACAACAAGCTTGAATTATTAAAGTAAATTTTATAAATTATACAATTCAATTCGTCGTATTCTTTAACTTGCTAAATTATTCTTTTACTAACTAAAGGTAAAATTATAAAGAAATAAATGAAAAGAATTTCCTTTAATTTTGAATAGTAGGTTAAGGACTCATTTACCTACTATTCAAAAGGAAATTCTTATAATTTATTTAGCTCCAGCTATAAATATTCCAAGTATAAGATTATGAAATCAGATTCAATACTGAGAAAATCGCGAGTCCGAATCGCACTTGGCCGGTTTTTTATTTTGTTTGAACGCGCAAATCTGAAATACCAGTCGTATTTGAAAAAATCTTTTTACATTTGATAGCCCAATTCTTGAGGAGGTTATAGGCTGTCTGACACCATACTACGATCCTTAGGAGTCGAGTAAAAATAAAAAAAAATAGATAGAATGCTCAGGAAAACGAAGTAGCGTGGTACAGCTGTAGGATATACCTCAATCAATCAATCAATCAACTCAGCCTATAACAGTCCACTGCTATAGGCTGAGTTGATTGATAAAACAAGAAATTTTACGCGGACGAAGTCCCGGGCAGAGGCTAGTATAGGTAATAATAAGAACGGTAGTTGTCTTTCTAGCTTGATACTATAACAACCAATGTTTCTGATGTTTCTCAATTCATTATTATTGAGGAACATTAGAAACATGGATTGACATCAGGTAAAATAATGGATCATGTTGTTTTCTCCGATGAGCAAAACATCATGATCCATTATTTTACCTAATAATATATATTATGTATCAGGAGTTACGTCCTCCTACTGATCATATCTATATAGTAATCATACATCCATATTCCTTACGATATAATAAAACATTAAGAAATAAGTACGATTTTATTCATACATTCTCCATATTATCCAAAGATAA
The DNA here is from genome assembly GCA_905333075.3 of Atethmia centrago. Classification (NCBI taxonomy): domain Eukaryota; kingdom Metazoa; phylum Arthropoda; class Insecta; order Lepidoptera; family Noctuidae; genus Atethmia; species Atethmia centrago. The sequence goes on along the minus strand of HG995373.1, from coordinate 18,674,247 downwards.
TATTGCCACAAATTATATGATAAACTTCTAAAAATGAGGATACTGAAAGGAGTTTTCTCATTATTTTAATTGTTTAAATATCATGTTGTTTTTATGCGAAATGAGAAGTTTAAATATAAGTAGGTACCTACTAAAACCTCAAACAATTTAATCCGCAAATAATTTAATCTTATTGGGACTTATATGTTCGAGCCGTTTGGGGTTGAAACACTAGGGCCCTGGGGTCCGAGTGCACACTTAGTTTTACGCGACATTACCAAGCTGTTGGTTGACTCTTCACGTGACCAGAGGGCTGGCCTATTTCTTGGCCAAAGAATCAGCATTGGCATACGACGTGGCAATGCTGCCAGCCTTTTGGACACTTTCCTGTTGACAGAGATGCTGACGAATTATTTGATACCCTGTAATTCTTTCCCCTCCCTTTTTTATTTACTTGTACATATTATTATTTGAAGACTATAAGCTTTCACATTTTGTAATTCTTATCCAGAAATAACCTAATTTTCAAGTACAGTCGCAAGCACAATAAATTACCACAAACTGTCTTTCTCCAAATAATTTTAAACCTTAAAATGTTGATGGTTAAATTCAAAATCGAAAGAGAAAATTTGACAGTTTGTGGTAACTTGATGTGCTGGCGACTGTATCTACTTCTTAGTTCCACATGTGACGTATAACTACAATAAAATTTTAAACTCCTCGACTCTAAAATATACCACCATGATTGGAATCACATACAAAAAATAAATCACAATATGCGGTCAGGAAAATTAACTGTTAAGCAAATTGACACCCTACGTCAACTTGCCTTGTATATAAATATACTAAGTTTTATACAACTCTCAAGGAATGACAGTTGTGATTTGAGTATACGGACAGTTTCAGTAGGTAGCCAATTTGCTTAACAATATTTTTACAAGCTTTATAATTATAAGCTTGCTTCGTTCGTATGTGTTTCCAGTAAGTCGCATTGTCATCTATTTTTATAAGCTTGCTTCGTTCATATGTTTATAGTTAGTCGCATTGTCATCTATTTTTCAAGCACTTCTTGCCATCCGATTGACATTGCTAAAACTTGGCATACTTAACGCCTGGGAAGAAGCACAAGATGCCATTGGAATCTTTTACGACCTCTCTAACGCTTTTGATTGCGTAAACCGTGAGACACTTCTGCTGAAATTACAGCACTATGGGATTAGAAACGCAGCTCTTGATTTATTAAGATCATTCCTGAAAAATAGAAAGGTTATAGGCATAAACTCATTAGGATCTGAAATAGCAATGGGCGTTCCTCAAGGGTCGATATTGGACCCATTCCTCTTTTTAGTTTACATTGATGACGTATCCCACTTACTTCAATATCGAAGATGATGTTATTTGCAGAAGACATGAAATTGATTATTAAAATAGATTAACGGCCACAAAATCGCGAATTGCTTGAGAACTATTTTAAAAGATTAATATTATGACTGTACCTTGCCAATTCATTTATGAAAATATTATGTATGTGAGAATAAATCTACATCTTTTTAATAAAATAATATTAGAAATAAAGACGAAATAGATCAACCATTTTTCAGATTATCTAAACTACATACATCTTTTATGGGGTACCTACCTACTGTGTTAAATGTTCCAACAAAATACCTTGTGCTATATTGCAATTACATGAATGAAAATGTAAAACTCATATTAAACACTTTATAAACAAGCTTATTACAAATTAGAGGATTTTATCCAAGATAAGAATGCTTGAAATATGCTGATCCAGCTACATAGGAAAATCTAGGGTCTAGACAAAATCAAACTGGTTGCTATTTCAACTGTATAATTTATTATTTTTATGACATTGATTTTACATTCTGTGATTAACTTAGAGGCTCGTGCAGACTGTGGCGATATCACGGGCGCGAGAGCCATATTGCTGCCTGTCGCGCTCGCGATATCGCACTAGTCTGCACTAGCCTTAACTCACAGACTGACTTTAAAATTTGTAGGAAAACTTATACTTTGACAATGTTTCTAAATATGTGAGCACCATGTATCTATCACATAATTAACTTATCTGTCAATGCTTATTTTTTTATTCTTTTTACCAATTATGATGTAGTAATTTTATTCTAGGTGCATCGTCGACGTATATAATTAATGTACATAGGTAACACAAAATATTGTAAAACTTTTTAAAACAGTAAAATAGGAGTTTCTTGCCCATTCTTCTCCATACGAAACTACATTTCAAAAGGGGCGACTAGAATCAATTCTATTTTTTTATAAATTTAATCGTTCAAAAGCCTTTTACGTGCCTATTTTAAAATAAATAAATTGACTTTGACAGTCAAGGTCGCATTTTCAAGGAGACAACTGCGGACTGACCTTGAAAAAAAAACTCTCAGCTTTAAAAACCATTTCACAACTGGCTTTATAAATTTAATGCTATAATTACAATAAAAATACAACGTTGCAGTCCTGAACTCGCAACGAAATCATACAAACGTAGTTTCCAGCAAATTTAATATCATTGTCTCCCGACGATTTTTGATGAAACAGCTCTGTTGTTCAGTTCTGGGACGGAATTCACAAGTTTACTGTTTATTTATAACCAAATAACCCTATCAACAGAGTTGCAAGTTTGCGATTTACGATCAGATACGTAGATCCGTTTCGATCAACAAAGCAGTTTCCGACAGTTAAAACAATCGTGTATTGGTTCACAGAAGCCATTCAGTTAAGCCGAGTTAATGGGAAATAAAACTGAAAACTTTTGCCAAGGGTGTCGACGCTTGGCTCACAGAAAATGACATTAGCCGTCAAATTACATACTCGTACAAAACTTGTATAAAAAAACTTTGGACGGCCTATGACAAAAAAATGCCGCGTTATTTTGTAATCGGTTGTAATAACAGTGGAAATCATTAATTTCCTAAAGACTTAGAATTAAAAAAAAACTATGGGAAATTACAATAAATTATCAAGATACGCAATTTTGCAGCTTCGAAAAACTCTCTGGGGGTGGAAGATACATCTTGGTATCATCAGTTTCATGCTGCTGAGGTATCCCAAAGTCCAAATTACGATCAAATGACTCGATTCTGCTACATATTTCATTCAAATTCAGATTTAATTTCTAGGTTATGTTTGTAACTCATGAATCATCGAATATATTATAAAGCTACTGTGTAAGTATATAAGAGTTTGTAATTATTACGATAACGAAAGAACGACATGTTGCTATTTTAAAATTGGGTTATTTACTTCTATTATTAACAAGAAAATAGGCTGTATATACCTGCTGACCAGATCCAATTTTCGGGTTTTTTTTTTTTACTGAAGCTCTTCGGTACGTCAGTTGAGCTTTTAACTGAGGTACAGTCGCATTGAATATATTGTTCATTAAAATAACATAAAACACACACAGTTCCTGTTATAATTATTTGAAACCTGGAAAACATAGAGAGATAAAAATGATGCCAGCATGATGTTACCAGCGCCACCTGTTTTGGCTTTGCGGTTTCTTTCCCATTGTAGATCGTGGTTGATTTGCATGGATTTGTTTGTTTTGGATTGACGCTATTTGTACACTACGGCTTACTGCTACTATACTGACTTGAAACGCAGGATTGCTTCATGCATTTTAGTATGTTACCGCTAAGGCACACAGTGATCTTAAGGCCTTACGATCACTGTGTGCACAAATAAAGCGCTTGCTTGTAGGGGTTTCAAAATCAAGAGAACTTGTGAGGCTGGTTCGGTAAAAATTGCGGAAATATATATTTTTTTTAGCAGATTGTATTATTTATACATAGTATAAATAATACAATCTCGTATCTATTGGTTTAGCGTTATAGGTATAGCCTATAACGCTAAACCAATTGATACGAGATAATTTGGATATGTAGGTATGATTCACAATGTTATATTCCCTATTTAATTAATTATTAATTGACATACGAGTACTTTCAAGATGACTAATTACCGATAATAGCTACAAATTCGGCGGATTATAAATTATCAATGCTGCATTAATAAACAGATTCCACGCGGATTCTCTTGCCAAATTAGAGATTAAATATTAAGGTGCGTAACAGAATCGTACATAGGTTGTCCCTAAGGAGCCGTAAATTTTCCAAGTCATACATAATATAGTCTCACGATGTTTGTTTCTTTTGTGAAAATTTTTGTTTCGCACATAATATTTACTTAGTTTTAAAACTTTATTCACATCTATCGATTAGATAGACTCACTAAATGCGTTTAGCGGTAAATGTATTGAATAAAACATCGTTCTGTTTCTCTAATCGTTTGAAGATGACAGAGACTGGTGTTTTAAATATGTATGTTTAGCGCTAAACGCATTTAGTTATTAAAGTGGTGCAAGCGGGCCTAAGTGTGCTAGTTACAAAAAATATCCAAAATGTTATAGAATAGTTGTATTCTTTATTCAAAAATCGTTCGAACTTACGTTACGTTTATGTCACACAATTGTACTAGGGCCTAAGGAAAGTTTGTTTATCAATAGGCGTTGACTCGATTGCCTTCGAGTAGAATGGAGAGTGTGACAAAACGGTGACAACCACTTCTAAATCTCAGTGTAATATATTTTGAGAACTTATTATAATAGGCAATATCGTACTCATCATTCAATATCTACACGCCCAAAATAACACGGATAGCTAGGTATACATTTCGACTTTGTTGCATAAAACAACGCACTTCGTAAACGTTTCGTTCGTTTAGTGATCAAATGTTAATCATGTTGTCATTGGCTAATTTTAAAGGCACATCTGTGACACATTGTGTGTCAATTTCATAAATAAATAATTTCTTACAATACTAACTTGTTTTTCCAACAAAAGCATTATAACAGTCTACGGATACATAACTTGTTCCTTATCAGTATCGAAGTTAAACACAGTGCGGCGTTTAGATTCATTAAAGTCGAAGTTACGTACTGTACTTTAATTAAAGTTTTGTATATTCGCTGGAGCCCTCCCGCGGCGATGCCCACATCCCTCTACAAACTTACCAAAGGAATGTGGCCAAGATATATTTCAGTGTACATATATATTAGTTACAACATTTTAAGCAAAGTTTTAAAACTTGTGCAATATTCTTAAAGTTAATTTCTTTAGAGACTGGCTTCCGTTGATGTACGTTGCTTTGCGTGTCTTCCTTTATTAATTTTCTTTGTAGACTCGTTTAGAGAAAAGGATGAGTCGTGAAACGGCGAGATATATTTCTAGTGCTTATTTTCTGTTGCTGGAGGGCTTTTTTGGGTTCCGTAGTCAACAATAAACACTTATAGTTTCGCCATGTCCGTCTGCCTGTCTGTCCAAGGCTTGGCTCAGAAACTATTAGTACTAGAAAGCTGTAATTAAAATTTGGCATGGGTATACTCGTATATATTAATCACGCCGACAAAGTGGTGAAATAAAATCATGAAAAAAAATGTTTGTAGGGTAATCCTTGCACCTAAAGTGGGGATAATATTCTTTTCTCGTCTATCCCATCGTGTGGGCATCGATGGATAGGCCTTTCAAAAAAATTGCGGGTGTGTGAAACCATTTTTCGATTCAGGGTAAAGCCTCGCGCGACTCCGATTCGGTGTCAAACAATAGAAAATCAATTGTGTCTCATGAGCGTCCTTGACCAAACCGTCCGTGACCTCCCCCCCTGCCAGCGAAATGGTTTATTTTTGGATATCTGAAAAAAAATCACGGCATTAGTACATACAACGAAATAACAGGAAAAACCTATCACAGCTAAGAAGGTTTTACAAATAAACGAGTAATAATCGAACAACTTACATTTGCAGTTGGAGAATTAACCGTGACGTATATCGATGTATGGGAGAACACGCACGAATTTCAATTACAATTTTAAGTTTTTTTTGGGATAAATTCTTTCCAACTACGGAACCCTTCATCGTGCGTGGTCCGACATGCAGTTGGCCAGTTTATTTCTGTTAAGGCTTGTGATATAGCCAAGACTCGACGAATCTCCTGTTATAGTTTATGAATTAATTTGTTGGAAAAATGCTCTCATTTTTCTCAATGTTTCACTTCATTTAGCTTTTTAACTATATTCGCAAAAAGATATTAAGTAGGTAAAAGAAAGAAAGAAAGAAAGAAAATATGTTTATTTGCGGTAAACAATTTGGAGGTAAATATGCGTCACATCCACGCAAAACTGCCATCGCTCGATTTGCTTGCTTGTTTAATTAAATATTAAAGTTATTCTACTTCGCCAGTAAAAAAATAACTAGTAGACTAATTAACTTCAAGCAAACTACCTTGCATTTCACGATACCACATTCTCACACACATCCACAAACGAACGAACAAGCATTCATTTACATACTCACACATAGAAACAGCTTCATCATTAAAATAATAACGTTACACCGTCATATTTTGTTTATTACAAACATTTGGGCGAAATGCACATTTGTTGTATGCCCGGGCCATCCGGGGTGTCCCACATAATTATATTTTGCCCGGGAACTTCGGGTGTGCCCAACAGAGCATGGGAATTTATGTGCAACCATAGGAATTTATCACCAGATTTATGGTTTTCTTCATGTATTTATACAGACTTTCTATATGGGAAAAGTAAGTTTGAAAGTTTGGATTCTGTTTGTTTGTTTGGACTGTACGAATTTAGACATTTTTCCTATGACAAAAAATTAAAGGCTTATCTAAAATGGAAGAAAGAAGAGTTTTATCAGATGTCAAACACAGAATCAATCTAGACTTCATCATCATCATTTCAGCCGAAAGACGTCCACTGCTGGACATAGGCCTCCCCCAAGCATCGCCACTTCGACCGGTTTTGTGCTTCCTGCATTCAGTGTCGGATTCGACGATTGACCTCTTTCTCGAAATCTAGACTTAATATACTTAAATCTGAAATTCATTCACTCTCTGACGGGCAGTGCTACCGGATAAAAAATAAGTGCCGTGTTGATGGATTAAAAATACGGTGTTTTAGACTAAAAATAACGTAGACGCATTTGAAAAATACCGTGTAAATAATTATCGTGTAAATTACAAAAGAAAATATAATGAATATTCAATATTTGTATTCATAATTATAATTAACCACTTTCTTAATCATCTAAAACAAGATCTTTTGATCATATTAATAATAATAGCTGCAGTTATGTTTGACAACATATTTTTAGTATATTGGGTACAAACCAAATCAACACAACTGTTTCTATGTCGGTAAAAGAAAGAAAGAAGAAAGAAAAAAAATAGCTTTATTAGCATTACAGCAAAAAAAATACACCTTTAAATGATTTACTACTTTTCATCCCGGTAGTACGTGCCCGTTGGATATTTTCCGACATCCACGCGGGCGCAGCCGTGGGTAACAGCTAGTGTTTAACATAAAAGTGAGAAGGAACCGAAACTTTTACTACAGTTTAACACGGTAGTTAATATTTAAAATTTGTAGATAATTACACGGTAGTGAATCACTACAGCAGACCGTGTTTTGACGTGTACCTGGTAACGTTGCTGACGGACAACACACTGCTTATACGCTAGAAGCATTTAATTTTGCACATGTATTTCTTATGATCTAACAAAGTTGTACCTACACTAAATAATGATTTCTGAAAATTCATTCCTTAAGGAATTAAATTGGGGATGTAATTTTGTATGGAAGTTAGAATAGAACAAATTAATCAGGAATATCCTGATTAATTTGTTCCACAATTTCTTTTTAATACATTATTATGTTAAAAGCAGTGCTCACCCTATGGGATTTCCCTTCAGCAAAAATAACGAACTTCCATACAAAATTTCATCCCCAATTTAATTCCTTAAGGAATGAATTTTCAGAAATCAATATAAAATATCACCAATATAAAATTCCACCGTAGGTAACTAAAGTAATTTATCATTACGAACGAATCGAATTGAAATTAATCCAATAATTTAGACTGATGATAGTTATAAATTTACTATGGCATCTATTTTTTTTTAATTAACTCATTTGCGCTGTTAATTAATGATAATACTTCATTGGTAGTGATTACGCCCAATCTATAATGATAATATTATTATTCACCTCTACTTAATAAATACTCAAATCGGATTACTCAATTATATCAGAGTGATTTTTCCATCAAGGCTTTAGCTTATTTATAAAAATTTACATTAAATAACTCCAACACCACGATATTGCAAACTGCATTAAAGTAAATTTTAAAAACTAATCTTCAATCCGAGCATCCCATTAAAATAGATCGTCCACCGGTTTATCCGTGTAAAATATTATTTCCTTCTCAATAGACCAGCCGATGATGGCCGAACGTTTCTGAAGTTACACGAAATATGTCGAAAGAAACCGAGCGGGTGGTAGAAAATTGATTTACCTGACGCCCGGGTCACATGTTCTATGATCTACATTAGGAAAGCCTTTTACCAGAGCGGGGTCAGGAAACTGCCTTTAATAGGCACTTTTGTTGTGAACCCAGAAATGTTACTCTGGGTATTTCAGGGCATTTTAGGTTTTTTTTTGTAAATGAAGGTCCAATACCTCGTACGTACGTGCTTGATTTTAATCAGGTTTTTACTGATTGTCGGTCTATACTGGCAATCAGAAAAGGTTTAAAACATAAATGTTTAAAACGCTTTCCTTTGTAGGTACATCCACGAGTATAGACACGTTTTACGTGGAAAATTGCTAGGCTAGTGTATCCTAGCTTTTTAGCACCACTCTAAGTCACCACTGCCCTCCTGAGAGCAGTGGTGGTACTTTTTGGTATACCAATGGCAACGACCGCGACTTAAGAATTGTAGGTCGTAGGCGTGAACCCTGACAGGCGCTTTACTTTGTGTAAATTATTTAATCACCACTGCTCTCAAAACGGTGAAGGAAAACATCGCACATCACAAACCGGCATCTCCTCGAACCAAAAATTCGAAAAAATGTGACATCTGCCAACCTGCACTGGGACCGCATAGTGGATTACGCCCACCCTCTCACAGAGAGGCCTGTGTCCCAGCAGTGGGAACATTATAGGCCGATTATGCTATGCTATGAGTTGAAGCAACAATAAAGTTGCACCAGTCATTTGTTGCTTCAATTTTTCAAAGTATCAATCAAGAAACTTATATCATGTAAATGGGGCTTTAATACTCGTATGTTGAAGTCAGCATTTTACTCCAACTGTATTTAATAAAAAGATACAAAATAGCGTGCAAAATAGTAGCACCCTTTTATCATTAGGCTCATAATTCTTTGCTTAACAAAATCAGTGTCAATTTTTCTCAAAGAAAAACTTCCACTCACATTTTCATCGCAGCATTATTTTTTTCCATGACCTGCCCTCACTTTTATACATACAGCTAGCTGTATCTCTTTTAGGCTAAGAGAATGGAGTCCTATTTTCCGAGCGCACGCCTCTTTTGTTTCGTCCACATTCATTAATCTATACGGGAGAGCTCTTAGCCCACGGCCTCCTACGGCACTCTTACGGCACTCGACGCTGCTGTATTATTTGCCGTGGTACTTTTTTACACTTTTAGTGCCTTATAGCTTATTAATGTAACACTTAACTTCTTCTTGGTAATGGCTAGGTTGGGTTCGGTTAGTAATTTTGGCATTAGAATATTTGCCGAAGAAGTTTTGCTACAAAAAAAAATCGTAATCATTATTACAGGATAATAATCACATTACTTTAAAATAAACCGAAATTGATTTAATAGAGTGAATGATTTAATTTTAATATTCACATTTCATAATTCCAAGAACTGGTTAACATTAATTACATTATCCACCGTAATTCTAAAATGAAAGAGATATATTATTTTGGTATACTTATAGGTTTAATAATGGCAAACATTATTAACATGAAGCTATTACGGCGTAACGCTAATAATAAATTATGCATTTAATTTGTGCCATAAGTTCGTAAAGTTATAATAAAAACCGGCTAGTACAAGTTAGAGTCACACACGAAGGGTTCCGTACCGTATTAAGATCTAGCAAAAAACGCAAAAAAAAAACATGTTTCTTATATGATGACTCTCTTTGACTATAAAAAAATATTTAATTTTTATTATTTGTTTAAATTGTTGTAGCGGCAATAGAAATACACAATCTGTGAAAATTTCAACTGTGGTTGACAGTTGAAATTTTGTAGAGATTTTGTAAAGTTCATGAGATACAGCTCGCAGACAGACAGTCGGACGGATGGTCAGCGGAGGCTTAATAATAGGGTTCCGTTTGGTAGCCTTCGGGTACGGAACCCAAAAAGGAAATTATTTATTATTTCACTCGCCGTCAGCAACGCACGAGCAATAAATTTTAATTATTTCGTTAGTTTGTGCTTTATTTATTTACGTCTAGTGTATTGAATGAACATAAAAGTCACTTACAGATAAAATATAGTCACATATGGCACAAAAATAAATTGCTCGAAACTGGCTGTTATACTTAGCAATAAAATAATGCCTTAATGTGCTAGTTTACGATAGTAGATACAGTAAATAATTCGTCTGTGCTGAGATGAAGCACCAAGTCTTCTAGAAGATTTTTAAAAACAATGACATTGACATTTCAGCAGACCTGGCCATGGTTCTTTAATCACAGTTACAGAGAGAACAAAAAACCGGCCAAGTGTGAGTCAGACTCGCACACGAAAGGTTCCGTACCATCGTACAATATTTAACACTACATTTTTTTTAATACTTTAGTTAAAAAAACACGTTTCTTGTCCATACAAGAAACGTGTTTTTATAATAAAAATGAAATAAAGTTACTTTACCATTAATGTAAAGGTATTTAATTTTTATTATTTGTTGTTACAGCGGCAATAGCAATACTAAGTACACAATCTGTGAAAATTTAAACTGTCTACTTATTACGGTTCATGAGATACAGCCCGTTGACAGACAGACGGTCGGATGGACGTACGGATAGCGGACGCTTAGTAATAAGGTTCCGTTTGGCACCCTTCAGGTACGGAACCTAAACAGTTTTCGACCTTGTTTCTTTTATGTGTTTTTATATAGCTGGCCCACCTGCATGTCGATTCTGTAAAAATCTCACCGTGAAAACTCGCGTGGAGTGTGCTGTCAGTGTTATCCCACTGATGCTCCCTAGCATCAGTGGGATGACACTAATGGCACTAGTGGGATGAAAATATTACCTATTAAAATCTCGAATATGATTATAAATGTAATGCTTGGTCACTCCCTAGTGACCAAGCATTAAATTTGTAATTATATTCGAGATTTTAATAGGTAATATTTTTATGCTAATTCTATTGATCATTTTATATTATTTAAAAACTAGTATTTAAGTGTTGAAACGTTACTACTTAGGGGTTTTTTTTAAATAAAATAGCAAAACAGTAATTCAGTCAGAAACTCAATGTTGTTTTTGTTATTCAAAAAGGCTTAGTAAATTTCGCAGCCGTCATCTTGCTTTTTAGATTTGACCTCACTATCGGTTTTAACACCCCCAAAAACCATAAAACGACACCCATGATGAAAAATCTGAACATTTTCGCAGCCGCCATCTTGCTTTTTAATTTTGACCTCACTATCGGATTTAACACCCCCGAACACCGTGAAAACGATACGCATGATGAAAAATGTTTGTAGCCGCCATTTCGGATTTTGATATAAAGATGGTAAAACCAAATTTTTATTTGTCGCGCATTTAAAAATAAAAAACGGCAAAAAAAAAAAAAAATCAACTTGATACTAATAACAGCGCCTCACGCGCAGGCGCGGCGTGATCTTATCACTTCACCCGATTCTCGTAACTATAGTAACCACCCGCTCCGAGGTTAATCGGCTAGGTGAAGTGAGTCGGTAAGCGCGACGCGCGAGTGTCATGATCTTATCACTTCACTTGATTCTCGTTGCCATAGCAACACCACTTCACTTGGGCTGGATGAAGTGAGCCTAACCGCCTGCCGGCCGGTGCGCGCGCGAGTGTCAGTTGAACTGTTGAATTTTGTTATAGTATTGATGACAGTGACTTTATGAATATTATTTTATTATTGGCAACGTGTAGGTCAGTATAAATTTACCTACCTAAAATAATCATAATAATATAATATTTAGAAAGGTACTTGTTAGATAATCTGCACGTTTTTTATTCAAATGTCACAGACACACACATCGTTTGGTTAGATTTCCACATAGTTTGTGAGGGGATAAATTCTATGGTCCATCAGCCAGGCACACTGAGCACTCGATCACTTGACACACTCGGATATCTCTTCTTATTGAATACTCGTAGATTTGTCTTAATAACAACGCTGAATAACGTCGCACAGTCTTTACTCGACTCAATCCACTATCGCTTCTTCAAAACATATCGCGGTTGGGTCATGGGATTGCGTTTATTTAAACAGTTAACTGATTATGATCAATAGAATTAGCATAAAAATATTATTAAAATCTCGATTAAGATTGTAAATGTAATCCTTGTCCTTGTGTCCTTGTCCATCCCTAGTATCAGGTGGGATGACACTGACAGTTCACTCCACGTTCACTTCACTCAAGTTTTCACGGTGAGAAAGTAACAGAATAGCACTGCTGAACCACAGCAACGAAAACAGGTGGAGACCGTTAACGTATTGAATGTACTTGTATAATCGAACGAAAATATTCAACGTAGCTCCGCCAATAAGACATAAATGGCATTTAACTTCGTTATTCTATTGCTTAGAGACTTGAAAATTTTATTGAGAGATACTCCGTCCAATGTACTTTTCAAATTGTTCATTTATTTTCTAAAACCTTGGATAGTACAGCAGAAGTTACATAAGTAAGTTTTTTTATATCCAGCGGGGCCCTTTTTATTCATAATATTTACAAGTGAAAATCGCACGCCAAATTAAAGCATTTTCAATGTACTTACAGGGATTAATGCTTTCTTTGTGATATACATCATAATTAACGGTGAAAAAGGATCTGTTAACTTAAGTAGTTTTGTTATCAAAAAGTAAGGTTAGCATGACAACGTTTCGTTTAAGGTTAGTAGATAAATAGCACACATACATATGTACATTTTGACATAGTACATTTAATTAATAATCAAAACTATTGTTTCACATAAATTGCAATGCGGTATGATTGTTTTATTTAATTTGACGAGCTTTGGTTTTAGTATCCAGATCGTCATGATATTCCTAATTGCCATTTTGAAGTAAACAGTAGGCTTTGCAATGGCCAATGTCGCCTTTCATCATCATCATCATTTCAGCCGAAAGACGTCCACTGCTGGACATAGGCCTCCCCCAAGCACCGCCAGTTCGACCGGTTCTATGCTTCCCGCATCCAGCATCATCCGCATCTGCATTCAATGTCACCTTTACCAGGATAATATTGAACTAAAGATATGAATTTGTAAGTTTATTTTTGATTTAGAAACAGATGTTTTGGAACGTCCACTGCTGGACATAGTTCTCCCCAAGCGCAGAGGTGGCCTAGTGGTAACGGCCCTAACTTATGAGTTGTAGGTCGGGGGTTCGAACCCAGGCAAGCAATTTACTTAGTGTAAATAATTTCATCACCACTTCCTCAAAACGGTGAAGGTTAATATTGTGAGGAAACCGGCATGTCCTAGAACCAAAAATTCGAAGAAATGTGCTATCTACCAACCCGCACTGGGCCCGCGTGGCGGATTACGGCTCACTCCCTCTCACCGAGAGGAGGCCTGTGTCCCAGCAGTGGGAACATTATATGCTGATTATGCTATTTACAAGTGAAAATTGCACTCCAAATTAAAGCATTTTCCATGTACTTACTACGGATTAATACGTTTTTTTATGTACATAATTGTATTTTGAATAATGCATTTATTGCAGAAAATTTACCTACGCGCGAGTTCCGTCAAATTGTGAGTTTCAGTTAACGCACCGGCCAGGCCTGTGTACTAAAGATGGCATCGACTGGCAGCTGGCTTAGTAAAACATTACTTATTGAAAGTGAATTGCATGTAGGGTCAGCAAAATAGTAGGTTATTAAACTAATATCTACATGACACGTGTTATTAAAACACGAGTGTGAAGTAACACACGAGCCTTTTAATACCTAGTTATGCGCAGTTTCAAAAACCACTTTATCTAAACTTGTATGAGTTTAGATGAAGTGGTGTATGAAACTGCATCAATTCATCAAAAAAATATTATTAACTGAACTCATTGGTCGAGTTGTATTTTACTGGAAAAAAAAATGTATTTTAAAGCATTATTTTGTAAGGGGAAGTGCGACAAAATTAACTTTTTAATTTAAGTTGCACGTGGATAAAGTCTGTCATTAAGGTAGGTACTATTTTTGATTTCATAACTAGAATTTTTCAATATTAGAGGCAGATCACGCCAAGGTAGAAGTAGGTACACACAACCTGATACTGATCTGTTTTTATTTTTTTATCTAAATTTGCCTTAACTGACTCACTTGCTTATAAGTAGGTGTATCTTTTGCTAACTCAACTGTGCTATGGCACTGAAAAAACCGCCAAACCGCCCAATATAAAAAAATACTCATATTATTGTTTCTTTTTTTGTATTCGTGTTCCTTCTTTGTTTACCGCAAATAAACGCATTTTTTTATCTTTTTAATATTTTTGTATTTGATAACCAAATTAATGTTAACTTGTTGACAAAAGCAAATACAAATATGTTGTTTTGTTAACAAATTAACATTAATTTATATAGAAGAGATTGTTTATTTTACCCTTTCTTTTTTTGGGTTGGGAAATTATCAAATAACTTCTCCCGCTCGGGGCGGAGGGGGAGGCTGTGTCAGGCTCTTACTGACTAAAACCCACCCGTGTTCTTTCCGATGCCTGTGTTGCCAGGGGCCTCGGTATCTCTTTCGGACTTTCCCGCTACCCCGGCAGGCATCGGCCCTAGCGGACCCCTACGCTTGTGCTGGAATCTCTTTGAGGCGTGCGTGGCACACAACGCGCCGTCGACCCGGGCCTGGTCCTTATCGGACAGCGTGCTGCCCATTGCTCACCGTCCGCAAGCCCGCGCCTACGGTGGCCGGGAATCCGTCTGGGATTCCCGACGCCCAGGGCGTCTCCTGCGGCGGCTAGGGACGTGAGAGTGCGAATTTCGCCTCTCCCTCACCCGTTCCGCCTCCTCCTTCGTAAGCATTACTGCTTCGCTAAAGGAGGTGGCGGCATCCCAAGCTCTCTCGCTCCGTACCATGGCCTGGACCAGGGCCGGACGCGAAAGATCTCCGCCGCCGCCGTTATTTTACCCTAATATTTTAATCAACACATAATTAACAAAAGGTTTGCAATAGGCATAATAAGGCTCCGCTCAGCTGAAATAAAATAAAAAAATGTCGCTTAATATGCGTACAAAAATATGGTACTTAGCATTTTATAATGCAATTGATTTGTCGGGTGTTCTAAAACATCTGTTTCTGAATCAAAAATAAACTTACAAGTTCATATCTTTAGTTCAATACTGTCCTGGTAATGGCGACATTGGATGCGGATGCGGATGATCCTGGATGCGAGAAGCATAGAACCGGTCGTAGTGGCGGTGCTTGGGGGAGGCCTATGTCCAGCAGTGGACGTATTTCGGCTGAAATGATGATGATGATGAAAGGCGACATTGGCCATTGCAATAACCACTGTTTACGCCAAAATGGCAATTAAGAATATCATGACGATCTGGATACTAAAGCCAAAGCTCGTCAAATTAAATAAAACAATCATACCGCATTGCAGTTTATGTGAAACGATAGTTTTGATTATTAATTTGAATAGTATACTATGCCAAAATGTATGTATGTGTGCATTATTATTTATCTACTTACCTTAAACAAAACGTTGTCATGCGGACCTTACTTTTTGTTAACAAAACTACTTCAGTTAACAGATCCTTTTTCACCGTTAATCATTATGTATATCACAAAAAACGCATTAATCCCTATAAGTACATTGAAAATGCTTTGATTTGGCGTGCGATTTTCACTTGTATATATTAAGAATAAAAAGGGCCCCGCTGGATAGAAAATAAACTTACGAATGTAATTTCTGCTGTACTATCGAAGGTTTAGAAAAATAAATGAATAATTTGAAAAGAACATGGAAAGAATAAATACTTCAAGTCTCTAAGCAAAAGAATAACGAAGGGCTCCCCCCGACGCCGAAACCGAAATGAAATGCCATTTTTGTCCTACTGGCGGAGGTACGTTAAATTACTTTCGTTCGATTAGACACGTACATTCAATAAGCTAACAGTCTACACTGTCTACATCAGTTTCCTTGCTGTGGCTCAGGTGGGCCACCTAGATAGAAACATATGTTTCTTTCTTCGGCAGTTTATTAACTAACCCAACATTTTATAACTATGCCAATAAATCTACTTAAGGAAAACGCTCTGAAATATTAAAATCAAGGCACACTTCATAAAAGCTGTTGTTTAATTTATTTTCTTCGAGTAATCAAAATACTGCGCATTTTTTGCTCATAAAAATTCGGTTCACGTAAGTCATAACGCAAAATATGAATGAAGTGATGAATTAGGCATTTTGTTTAGCCTGTGTAAAAAAATATTTACCTATGGAAAACTTTTGGCATGAAACAGAAGTGAAATAAAGAAAGAAACATGTTTATTTGGCATAATACCTCCTGTATGCAAGTAACACATTTCAACAAAATCCTAATTAATATTAAAAACCGGACAAGTGCGAGTCGAAGTCGCCCACCGAGCATTCCGCACAAATTTGTAGGTGCATATTATAAATAGTTCAGGAGATCCTGCCGTTTTGCCGAAAAGATTTTTTTCACTACCCACACCAATTTAAGCAACCTTTTTTATACCAATGCAATGTCTGGAATGATTTTAGTACGCACAATTTGATTTGGTTATTTTTTTACTTGCCAGAATATTATCAAGGATAATGTCATTTAGGCATTTGATCTTTAATCAAATGATTTATTACAGCAAACAATCTTTAGACAATAAACGTTAGAGAATGTAATGTGTGAATGAGATGTGCTTGAATTTGCCTGAAACAAGTCAAATTTATGGTTACTTTTGGAACTAGTTAGAGTAGGTTAATTATTTTAAATCATGGTTAGGTTAGGTGAGGTTAAAACTGTGACCTCCTACGCACGAGCCGAGCGAGCGAAGCGAACGGTGCCGCGGTAGCGGCCGGCGAGTTCCAGAAAATAATAGATTATATAGAAAAAAGAACCGAACTAGTTAGACGAGGTAGAAATTTTATTTTGCGAAAAATGAATTAATGTAATAATAAATGAATTCCAACTGAGATATTTGACTACATAAAAATTGGTAAAAGTACTAGTTGGTAAAGAAGTTATTGTTTAAACGTTCACTTGCCAAACATTAGGTTTGCGTTACAATTATTTGTGAAGAGATTATTTGCTAAGTAATAATTTGGCAAATTAAATTATGCGGAAAATTGTTTGGGAAATGATAATTTGGCTATTTCTTTTCGATGAAACAAGGGAGACCCATAGTTCAGGAATCGAGTCCCGCAGTTTTTCCGAGCTTTTCCCGAAATTCAGTTTCCAAAACCTATAATTACATTTATATACTAACAGTTCATACCTAATTTAGTTCATATATGTTATACTAACAGTTCATACCTAAATTAGTTAGGTAACCTAATCAAAGTTGTTCTTTACTTGTATAACAAATTTAATCTAGATTTGTAAGTGGTGACTAAAAAATAAATGGTACTTTTAATAACGACTATATTTTATATGATTTAATTACAAATGTATAGTTTTCAGTTTTCATAGTTCTAGTTACCCGAGTACCTTATAAATTTGATTCCCCTGAGAGTGTCGAAACATATTGTTTTTGCTGCGTAAACGGCCGTATCTTTTTTTTACGTTAACTTATAAATTTGATTTTTTCACAGATATGGTATGGTTTAAATTTCAACTCAATACCTCCACGCGATCCCGAGCCAAAGGATCTTGATAGACAGACGGACAGACGGACAACAAAGTGATCCTATAAGGGTTCCGTTTTTTCCTTTTGAGGTACGGAACCCTAACAATTAGAAATTGTGTTTGTTACGCTTTCACGCTAATACGGCTAAACGGATTTGGACGAAATTTGGCACATGGGTAGACCATAACCTGGAGAAGGATATACGCTACTTTTCACCCTGGATTGAAGATCGTAGTCACGGGAAACATCTAGTTAAATAATAAATAAGCTAGTTAAATAATAAATAAGACCAGCTTCTTACTCCCACTGCATGGCTAAGGCCTCTTTTCATACAGAGAAGGCACGAGCATTAATCACCACACTTACTCAAGACGGGCTGGCGATTTCAGACTTCTATTAACTACTAGCTGATGCCCGGGGCACGCTCGCGTGGCTTTTCCGAAAATAAAAGTAGCCTAAGTTACTTCACATAACACCAGCTGGCTGCCAATGAAAGTTCCGTCCAAATCCAGGTCCAGCCATTTCGGAGATTAGCCGGAACAGACAGACAAAATAAAAAAATATACAGTTTTTGGGGTTTCATATTAGGTTAGATATTCATCAAAATAACTTCTCCCGCTCTGGGCGGAGCAGGAGGGTGTGTCAGACTCTTACTGACTAAAACCCACCCGTATTCCTTCCTGTGCCTGAATTGCTAGGGGCCTCGGTGACCCATCAGTACCTTTCCGCGACCCCGGCAGGTATCGGCCCTAGCGGACCCCTACATTTTTGCTGACGATATCTCTTTGAGGCGTGCGTGGAATACAACGCGCCGTCGACCCGGGCCTGGTCCTTACCGGACGGTGAGCTACCCATTGCTCACCGTCCGCAAGCCCGCGCCTACGGAGGCTGGAAATCCGCCCGGGATTCCCGACGCCCAGGGCATCTCCTGCGGCGGCTAGGGGTGAGAGGGCGCGAAATTTGCCCCTCCCTCAATCCCCCTGCCCCCTTTTTTTTTTTTTTTTTTTTTTTGAGGGTGGGAAATCATCAAATAACTTCTCCCGCTCTGGGCGGAGCGGGAGGGTGTGTCAGACTCTTACTGACTAAAACCCACCCGTATTCCTTCCTGTTGCCTGTGTTGCGGGGGCCTCGGTGACCCATAAGTACCTTCCCGCGACCCCGGCAGGCATCGGCCCTAGTGGACCCCTACTTTGTGCTGATGACATCTCTTTGAGGCGCGCGTGGAATACGACGCGCCGTCGACCCGGGCCTGGTCCTTACCGGACGGTGAGCTACCCATTGCTCACCGTCCGCAAGCCCGCGCCTACGGTGGCCGGAAATCCGCCCGGGATTCCCGACGCCCTGGGCGTCTCCTGCGGCGGCTAGGGGCGAGAGGGCGCGAAACTTGCCTTTCCCTCAACCGTCCCGCCTCCTCCTTAGCGAGCATTACTGCTTCGCAGAAGGAGGTGACGGCTGCCCATGCCCTCTCGCTCCGTACCATGGCCTGAACCAGGGCCGGACGCGAGAGGTCTCTGCCGCCGATCGCCTCCACGAGGACACGGCGGTGCTCTGCCCAAGCCGGGCAGACCTCCACCGTATGCTCCACCGTGTCCTCCGGGCGATCCACACAGTGGTGACACCCGGACGTTTCCTCCCGCCTTATCCGACACAGGAACCTCCCGAAGCTGCCGTGTCCGGTGAGGACCTGCGTCAGGCGGAAGGTGAGGACGCCGTGGCGCCTCTCCAGCCACTCCTCAAAGAGGGGACTTATCGCCGAAATCGTGGCGTGCCCAGCACTGGGTTGCGACAACCGTACTTTCCATGACGCCATGAGATCCCGCCGGAGCTCCGTCCGCTGAGCCGCGATTTCTCGCGGCAACGGACTTACGCCCCGGCGTTTCGCCTCCTCGCGCCACTCCCATACGTGCGCGAGGACTTTTGCCTCCAGATCCCATGGCGGCCCCCTGCCCCCTGAGATGTGAAAAAATTTATGACAGTAGTACATATAATGAAATTAAAAGGGAAACTATCACAGCTAAGTGGGCTTTAAATGTTAACGAGTAATAGTCGACCAACTTAAATTTGCAGTTGGAGTATTGACCGTGGCATATATCGATGTATGAGAGAACTTGTTTTTCAACTACAATGTTAAGTTTGTTTTTGGGATAAATTCATCCCAACTTCCCGACTACAGAACCCTTCATTGTGCGTGGTCTGACACGCACTTGGCCGGTTTTTTTTATGTTTTGTTATAAGTACCGTATATAATTGCCTAGTTAGTTCTTATATACAAATTTGAATAGGTAACATGTGGGTAACGTTGTGAGTTACACATATACTAAATATTAACTTTAGATACTAAGGATTATTAATTAAGAAACTTTTTTGTAACTGTTTGTTTTCCCAAATAAATAAATAAATAATTTGGCATGCATTTAGTAAATAGTAGTTATTTTGACATTACAAACAGACACTTCCATTTTATTTATTTGTATAGTAAGAGTCCAGGTTTCCTTCACCGATATAATTAATGTCCAATATAAACTTATAAAGTACATAATTATGGTAGTAAGAAATGTGTGAGGATTGCCATATCGTAGTGGCAATGTAGGCTGGTACGCCGCGCCGGGGGATCGAACCCCAACGCAATGTCGCAAAGTCAAACACTTTGTCCACTACAAATACACGTATAATTTATCGAAGAAGAAGAAGAAAAAACATAACAATTAGGATATAAAAAAGAGTCTAGAAAACAGTCGTGAGGGTTTAAAATATATAATTTCAATTATTTTTTTCTTTAAAAGATTATTTTAAAAGGTTTTTTAGAGGTAACTCAAGGAACAGCAATTAATAAATTTGATCACGTTTAGTCGTAGGGTATCGCGAGAATAGATTGCGATCATTCAGGGAAAGGGTTATTAGCGCGTAGAATATGCAAAAGCGATTAATGAACCTTAGTATTCATAATACAATAAATTTTAATTTTTGACTATAAATTAAAGGTCTGTTACAGTTAATTCAAAATAACTAAGATATTGAAAACGGTTGCCAAATTATGAGTATCTTGCTTGAGCTTGGGTTGATACGCTCACAACGAACTCCAATTCATGCGCCGAACGGAGACCGATGACGTGCAGTACAGCTGGCTGAATCTTTAGGCGCACACCGTCTAAGCAGCTTGATAGGCCAAAATATTGACCTGTAACCGGTTTTGTACCTAATGACAAGAAAATAAACAGGTTTTAGACCAGCAAAGACTAATGGTTGTGCTGAGGGCAGAGTGATGAGCTTCTCTATTCATAGAGATTCGTATTTCAATACGTATCACATAATAAGAAGAAAACACGCACGTTGGATAGACGTCTACTAGGGGCGATGCGTGCTGGGGTCGCGGGAAGGTACTAAAGGGTTACCGAGATCCCTGGCAACACAGGCAACGGAAGGAATACGGGTGGGTTTTAGACAGTAAGAGTCTGACACACCCTCCCGCTCCGCCCAGAGCGGGAGAAGTTATTTGATGATTTTCCACCCGAAAAAAAAAAGGATAGACGCACTGGATAATACACTCGAGTAGCGGTGACGATGTAAGGTATTTTCCATTCAAAATTAGTGTAAACACGACAAAATTGCGGCGTGTGGCACTTTCATTTCATTTTCAAAATCTCACGACTGATTCAAGCTGCTCTGCAAATTTATGATTGGAAAAAAAACTTATTTTAATATATTAAAATCTAAGAACAAAACGTTGTTTAGCGCGCAAAAACTATTTAACTGCAGGAATAATACTGCAATATGAATTGAAAAAGTCACATTGGTACTTGCCCAAATTTGAACCCACAACTCGTGTGGCGAGAAACAAAAATAAATCTCACACAAAAAGAAAGCAGGTTTACCTATTTTCAATTGTTCATGGCAAGTGAGTTGGTAAGCAAATAGACTTACCTAATTATCTCTCTCGACTTGATTGGCAGAAAGGCTGATTAGCTGACTGAGATACGGATCGCGGTTTAGTTGCCGCACGTCACTGCTGGATTGAGTACAAATTTTGCTTTTCCAGTTTGAGTGTATTGGCATGATGAATTATTGGTATAGCAGCGTTTCCTTTGCCAATTGGACCTCTTTTCACGCAATAAAGGTCAACCATGTTTCGTTTTTAATTCATTAAATTTCGACAGTGATTTTTGCGTTAAATATCCAATTTTATTTTTTTCTTTTCTTGGGTGCGAAATTATCAAACAACTTCTCCCGCTCTGGGTGGAGCGGGAGGGCGTGTCAGACTCTTACTGACTAAAACCCACCCGTATTCCTTCAGTTGCCCGTGTTGCCAGGGGACTCGGTAACCCTTTGGTACCTTTGGCGACCCCGGAAGAAATAGCCAACTTTGACGTTATTATTCTGAGAAACTGAAAGGCTTTGACAACTTTTACTTATTAAGTGGTGCAGAATAGTTATTAGTATAGTTTATAGCGGTCTCCTTTTTCCCAATTTTTAAGCCAAAACCCCGAAGCAAGTTTTTCATAAAATGCGTGACGGCACGTTTTCGAGCTCGTAGATTGAACTACTGAACATAAGCAAATATGTATATAATAATATCTCAGTGGATTAGTTTATAGTGGCCTCAGAATTTTTAAATATGTATGGAATATCTATAAATAAAAACCCATTAAAAACCATAAAATGATCAAAAAACGCTCAGAATTAACTGTACATTGTTCCTTACTACATTAATATTACTTTACATAAAATTTATACCAGAATAATCGTTAGTTTTTAAGAAATTAAATTTCATATATAAAATGTAAAAACAAATGTATACATCTTAAAATAAACGTAATTACAACTGCCAAATGACTACAGATTGCGATGCATCGGCTGCTTAATCTCTCAGAACGCAATTTTATGATAGGCCTCTTTCTTTTGAATTTACTTCAAATCTGATTTTTTAAGGATGGGTGGTAAAAACATTCAGTTTTGGCACGTCAGTCGTTTGGTTTCTCTCGAAAGTCAAGACGAAATTAATTATGGTGAAATATGTTGAATAGAAAAACAACTTCTCTCCTTTTTTAATGTTTCTTTAGAGTCAAGGAGCACAGTCACCTCTATTTAGTTTATGATTAAGAGCTTCTACAATCTCCTCTTCATAAGGAACTCCTTATGAAGAGGAACCTCCTCTAGGTTGTAGATTAACTAATCATTCGAGGTTCGCGGAGGCTCTCGGCGTATGACCTCTCTACAAGGTGTTGTTTTGCATCCTCGTCAAATTGAAGGAGGTAACTACGAGTATGCTATATGATTCTCGACACGAATCAATAATAAAATAAGTAGGTCTTTTTTTTTCTAATTTTCGGAAATCGGCATGTGTGTGGGACGGGACACGCATGTTAAAACGCGGCCCGTGTGATACCGCACTGTAACTGCCCTTTTACACACACACTACCGCATACGCAACGGGGTGATTCTGTTCTGTGAAAGTGGTGTATTCTAAAATTCTGTCAAATTTAAATTACTAAAAAAACAAGTATGTATTAATTATTGAGCAGGTATCGTAATTTTATTTGATTATATAAGTATTTTATAGCAGCTTCCTGAAATTTGACGAGGATGCAAAACGACACCTTGTATGTACGTGAACTACTGGATTCAGTCATAGAAAAGGCCAAATTTTAGCTTTACCCCCGGCTACAATTAGCCTATTAAATTCCACGTGCCGCCGGGCATGCCTGGCGTGGGTTGCGCTAAGGTGAACGCCGCGCCCAACGCGCTCAACGGCGATGCGGGCGACCTGGTGTTGATCCGGTGGCAGCGTGAGCGGACTACGCCCGGTTGACCTGATCGCAGCACGTCGGCTCGCTCTCCGTCAGTCTAGGCTCCCAGGGTAGCCAAACCCGAAATGGTTTTCTTTGTATCTTTATTGTCTCATGGGATTAACTATTAGCTTAATTAACTTTAATATTACCTAGTGTGAATAGTTCTTTAGCGTTCTGATTAACATAATTTTTAAATACGACTGAAAAAAGGGAACAAGTTCATTTACAATTGATGTCGTTTCTCACGCGGATAACTATACGGGCTATACGAAGCGGTTGTAATCGAATCGATCTCTACCCAAAAAGGCCTAAATGCGAACCCGAATTCCATGCATCGTTGCACCTAGTGTGACCTGATATATTTTTGTAATGTCCAAACAAAATAGTTTAAATATTTATAGCGACCCAGCGTCTAACCGAGTTTTTTTTAATCATTGTGTTGTTTTTTTAATATCTTTTTTTTTACCTCTCCCGGACCTTTTTTGTATTCTTTAATGCAAATTTAAATTAAATTATTTTACCACTGAAATAATTTACGCAAAGTAAAGCGCCTGTCAGGGTACGTACCTAAACTTGTAAGTTGCGGCCATTACCACTGGGCCACCACTGCTCTTCTCTACAATGTTGAGGTGGTCACAGGGAATCGAGCCCCGGACACCATAAGGCAGAAATATCAAACACGTATTCGTGTTTGATATTTATGCCTTCCGGAGAATGCTTTATGGTTAAGCTGCTCTCAAAATGGTGAACGAAAAAGTCGTGAGGAAACCGGCATGTCCTAGAACCAAAAATTCGAATACATGTGAATTCTACCAACCCACACTAGGCCTATTATGCTAATAGATATATACTTACATAATTAACAGTTGAGTGATAACTGATATCAATCTGCAGATAATGTTCCATAATTAATTATCCATATGGAGTACTAGGTACTTAGTTAGTACGACACCTATGCTAGTATGATTACCTACTCAATAATGTTAATCATCCACTAATAATCCTGTGTTAGGTTTCAATATATTTTGGGGCTTATTTGGCAGAGAGGTGTGTCACCTATACGGGACGTGATGGCGGAAACCAGTGCCGCATGTCGTGCGGTGTTCCACAGGGCTCGGTCGTGAATATCGGGTACGACTGGGTGCTGCGGGGCGAGCACCAGCCGGGCTTGGACTTGACGTGTTATGCGGACGACACGCTGGTCACGGCCCGGGGGAGCTCGTACAGGGAGGCAGCATTGCTGGCGACGGCTGAAGTCTCACAAGTGGTGAGCCGCATACGGCGCCTAGGCCTGGAGGTGGCCCTCAACAAGTCGGAGGCCATAGTATTTCATGGCCCCCGACGGGCGCCTCCGCCCGAATCACATATCGTGGTCGGGGGGGCTCAAATCGCTGTCGAGTCTACCATGAAGTACCTGGGATTGGTGCTCGACTGCCGGTGGGACTTCGGCCCACTTTCAGCGGCTGGCGCCCAAGTTGTTGGGCGCGGCTGGGGCGCTATCAACGCTGCTTCCCAATTTGGGGGTCCGAGCGCCGCCTGTAGGCGGCTCTACGTGGGGATCGTGCGATCGATGGCCCTGTATGGGGCCTCGATCTGGGCGGCTGACCTGACGGCCGGCAGCATCGCTGTCTTGCGGAAGTCGCAGAGAGCGATGGCCGTCAGAGTCACTAGGGGATATCACACGATCTCCAACGAAGCGGCTTGTGTACTGGCCGGATCCCCGCCCTGGGACCTCGAAGCGAAACTCGCGTCACTGTATAAGTGGCGCGAGGAAGCGAGGGCGCGAGGCGAGTGGCTGATGCAGCGACATATGGAGTTGCGTCGGTCGCAGCTTCGCGCAGCCTTGGTGACGGAATAGCGGGACAGGCTTTCACACCCTACCTCGCCTCGTGACCATTGAGGCGGTCCGGCCGGTACTCGAGCTCTGGCTCGGGAGGAGGCACGGCTCCCTGTCGTTTCGGGTGACGCAGGTGCTCTCGGGGCATGGTTGTTTTAGGAAGTACCTGTGTCGCATAAACAGGGAGCCGGACGCCCGGTGTCACCACTGCGTCGACTGCCGGGAGGACACGGCGCGGCATACGCTGGCAGAGTGTGCCGCATGGGAGGAGCCACGCTGTGCCCTCATCTCAGGAGAAGGCAGTGACATGTCGCTGCCAGCCGTGGTCGACTCCATGGTCGGCAGCAAGGAGTCCTGGGACGCGGTGGTATCCTTCTGCGAAACAGTCATGTCGCAGAAGGAGGCTGCGGAAAGGGAGCGGGAGATCTCTCCCTCTCACTCTGCCCGCAGCAGGCGCACTGGGCGTCGGCGGAGGGGGGACAACGCTCTCTTCCAGCCCCCCTAAATGGGTCCAGGGGCGACGGACTCGGGGACATCTGTCCACATAGCAGGACCCAAGGTGGCGGCGCGTAGTGTTCCACACGCGCCCCTATTGGACGTCGCGGGGGGAGTTTTACACCTCATTCCCCCCGCGAGCTTGAGGTGGCCCGCAATGGGGCCGGCACTAGCCGGGGATCGCGGAAGTCACACTAGATCCCATGATCCTCGGTGCAAGTGTAGGAGGGGAACACCGGGGTGGTTTTTAGTCAGTAAGAGTCTGACAGACCCCTCCGCCTGCCCCAGAAGGACATCCAGGAGGACATCCATGAGGATTTTCTACCCCGGAACAGAAAAAAAAAAGGTTTCAATATATTAATCCATAATTGTAGGATTTTTAATGGCATCATTAAAGCAGTTTAGTATTAGTATTTATTATATTTTACAACTTAGTGCACTTCAATTGTACTGGCAACACCGAAAGATTCGAAATGTAAAATGGCGCGACAACGTACCTTCTTGTTCGGGCGTTGATAACAGTGCGAAACGACGTTCCGAATGGCTTTTTTTTTTGGGTGGGAAATCATCAAATAACTTCTCCCGCTCTGGGCGGAGAGGGTGTGTCAGACTCTTACTGACTAAAACCCACCCGTATTCCTTCAAGTTGCCTGTGTTGCCAGGGGCCACGGTGACTATTTAGTACCTTCCCGCGACCCTAGTGGACTCCTACACTTGTGCTGACGACATCTCTTTGAGGCGCGCGTGGAATACAACGCGCCGTCAACCCGGGCCTGGTCTTTACCGGACGGTGAGCTACCCATTGCTCACCGTCTGCAAGCCCGCGCCTACGGTGGCCGGAAATCGTCCCGGGATTCCCGTCGCCCAGGGCGTCTCCTGCGGAGGCTAGGGGCGAGAGGGCGCGAAATTTTCCTTTCCCTCAACCGTCCCGCCTCTTCCTTCGCGAGTATTACTGCTTCGCAGAAGGAGGTGACGGCTGCCCATGCCCTCTCGCTCCGTACCATGCGCTGAACCAGGGCCGGACGCGAGAGATCTCTGCCGCCGATCGCCTCCACGAGGATACGGCGGTGCTCTGCCCAAGCCGGGCAGCCGGGTCTCCACCGTATGCTCCACCGTGTCCTCCGGGCGATCCGACAGTGGTGACACCCGGGCGTTTCCTCCCGCCTTATCCGACACAGGAACCTCCCGAAGCTGCCGTGTCCGGTGAGAGTCCTCACCTTCCGCCTGTGTCAGGCGGAAGGTGAGGACGCCGTGGCGCCTCTCTAGCCACTCCTCAAAGACACTTATCGCCGCAATCGTGGCGTGCCCAGGTTCCGATTGGCTCTGTCGGTTAGAATATACTTTGGCATAGATTTATTTTTTGGAAATCTACTGTACATACATTAGGGTAACATATTAGTTTTATTGTGAATATTAGAATACTAAGTAAATAGTGATATTATGTGGGGAATAGATGTGACACCATACGTTGTAGAATATTGAATTTGTTGTTGACGAAGAAATATATATGTCGCAGCCAACTAGCTTAATCAGCCGTTTAGTTAACATCCTAACTCTGTCGGAGTCATTTGGTGAAATTAGCCAGCTAATTGGATGCTTGGCGAGCGCTACTTCTAACGGTTAGGCTGTTAACTAAACGGCTAATTAATCTAGTTGGCTGTGACGTTGGTTCCGGCGTTTAAAGAACGGCCTAGGCGTCAAATTAGCTGGCTAATTTAATCAGATAGATGCGAAATATATAAATGAATGATAAAATACATATATTGATGATTCATATTATTTTCCTTATTCCTGAAATATCGTAAATAGTTATATTAGACAGTTTAGAGTTTGTATTACTCGTATTAGGATAACGACTTTAAGATCCATTTCGGGATTAGTATTTATTTTAAGGTTAAATATATTCGGAATTTAATTAGTTGTTTTAGAGCAAGGGTCATTTTATAACATAATATGTACCTATATGTTATAACCTTAATGGTTATAACAGAACTGGTTATATGTTATAACCTTAATAGTTATAGCAGATTAAAACATTGTCGTTATGTACAGTCAGCAAACCATACGAGTATCCAACAATAGTCTGTTACAACAGTGTCTGATAAAAATAAAAACAAATCAGATCAGAAATCGTACCTGTGGATGCCAATTTGTAGTGCCACTTAAAAATTGCGCTTAAAACTGTTTTATTTTGTTAAGAGGACGGTAAATGCCAGCGACCTTGAGCGAGTGGGAGGAGCTTGCGTCACCCCCCGCGACCCCGCAACCGTTCGCACGTAACGTAGGGTAACCATACGTTTAGTTCAACGTTCAACCATATTTTTAGTCATAAAAGTATGAATATTTGAAAAAATTCACAGATAGAATTATAGATAACAAAATAGTCTATTCATACAAAAAAAAAACATGAAAATATCTTTAGTAGTTTGGAAGTAATTTCTTTCGTATTTTTTTTTATATTTGGGTAGACCTTACTTCCTGAATTTATTTCATAAAGTATTTTACTACAATACTAAAATATTCACAGATATAATTGATGTGTATGCGGTCTAGTTTAACATACATTTTTTGCGTAACTTACTTGCATTAATTGAAGGCGTAATAACAGATTTAAAAGTCACTAAAATCATATATCTGCACCTTAATTCAAAATTTCTTTATATTAGTTACAGGTTACAATAAATTAAAGTTCCAATATGTCCTGCCTAATAGGCATACAATAATTAAGTATTGGCAATCAATTTAAAATTATTTATGTTAATTGAATAAATACTTAAACTCAAAATTTCGAGTCTAAGACTCAAAATATTAATTTTAAAACCTCAAAGATGTCTTACGTTTGATAATTTATTGAGGTTTATTTTATAAACTTTGGTCAATGATTTTTCAATTTTTATTTAATAATGTTACTTAAACAATAATTATTGGAAAAAGTAGTGAGATTTATAGTTGAAACCTTCTAAATACAGATGAATGTGTTGCTAATTCCTTTTAGTGAGTGATTGCGTAATAATTTAACCTGAACAAGGTTTGTTCACCCATTTATCAAAAACTTTTGGAACCGACTATACCTTTATCAAGTTTTGAGTCAGTTACGCGAGTGCTATATGACAAAGCTTTTGGCATAGCTCGTCTGAGCGTCACAGGCGAAAAAATAAAAAAATGCATAGCCAAGGATATTCGTTTTGGCTAGTGATTGGATTGCGTTTCGTAAAAAATACAAATGCTCTGCCTTTTCTTATGTATTGGTTACATGGGAAGCTAACCTAATAATTGAATAGACTGATGATGCATACGTGTTCATTTCTTGAATGCATACTTAATTATTTTGCCATCTGTACCTACATAAAGTCGAAAGTATGTATAGAAATAAGTTCCGTTCCGTCTATTGTATTTATAAATAACAACGGAAAACTAACAAACTGTTTATCTTAAAACCAATGCCTCAATTATTATTAGAATTATTCCGTATGTGTAAGTTAACATAACAAGGATAATTCGGAAACCCAAGAGGGAAAACCGTACGGAAAAGGAATAAACATTTATTAAATCATGCCGTATGTGAGAGTTAGAAATGAGTGTTTTATTACCGACCCGATTTTGTGGCCAGGAAAATTGCGAAGACTATTTTTGGCGTTGTTTTAAGGCGACTGGTATCGATTGGTATTTATTTTCTTGCGATTTTTTTAGTTGTTTCACAGAGTAGGTTTTTTGGTTGATAGAGTTATTCGGAAGCGGAGCTTATTATACTACTATAGATCGCAGTTTTAGGTTAAAATAGTGTCTGTGGAAACAAAATGTTTGTAAGCTGTACTTTTGTGTATCGTATTTGTCGTACGTTTTAGAGCCTCACCACACTTTTTTTATAATTTCCGTTGTAATTAAGTTCACAGCAGCCACACACAGTTTTCTTATATTTACATAATTCGGATTTTACAACACAATACTTCTTAGGAATTTTCCAATAAAGTACTTCATACACCGCTTATTTACTGGCTCAATGTGGCATTATGAGCGACGGCTGTCGTAAAACGTCAAAACAATATTAACACGGAAAGTGCTTACACGACGTCTTTTACGAGCGTTGAGCTTATAGTGCGAGCACAGGAGTACACCAGTAGTATCCGGTATAATTAGCTCGGTACTACCTTATCACCCTATTTATTTTATGTCGCGTGATTTAGTTTTGAAGTATTAGGGGAAAAACGCCTTTATTTTTATAACAATACGTACCTATCTAGCATTATAGCTACTATGTTACTATGTACTATGTTAGTTAACATTCGATACAATCGCGGAGGTATGTACAAGTAATTGTACGAAAACCTTCACGTAATATTACAAATATCAGATTATTACTTAGTAAGGAATAATCTTATTAATACCAGAAATTGCCTTTTATTTTCCCGAAACACAAAAGTTGCACGTAAGCCGTTCCGACATCGAAAAACTCGTTAAAAATCAATACGTAGCGGCAATGTTTACACGTAGTCATAGCGAAACGAGCCGTATTGGATGTCAGCCAATAGCGAGGGATATTTGTCGAAAGCCATGACAACCGTGGATACGCACCTGTGCTTCGAATATTTGGTCAATATAATGTACAACAAACATTCCGAATAAACGCGAATACATTTAAGCGATGAATCAAGACGCTAAGAAAATCGCGAACAGCCTCTACGGAAGAGTCAACGTGCCGCCTGTCGAAAGATGCCGAGTTAACTTTTGCACGGACTTAGAAAAGTCAGTTTTGATGAGCAACTTCGAGAGGCGGGCATGGAACCAAGTTGGGCCCGAGGATGAATGGAACTTCTACTGGGCCTCTACGCAGACGTGCCGGAACTTATTCAGCGTCGAGAGCGGATACCGGATGAATGACAACCAAATAATAAATCACTTTCCGAACCACTACGAACTGTCGCGGAAAGACTTGCTCGTGAAAAATATAAAGCGCTATAGAAAGGAGCTTGAAAGGGAAGGCAATCCTTTGGCGGAGAAAGCCGAGGTCGCTTTACACGGAGGTCAAGTGGTAACTCGGTACGTTCATCTAGACTTTGTACCTGTTACGTTTGTGCTCCCCGCCGACTATAACATGTTTGTAGAGGAGTACCGTAAATCACCGCAAAGCACCTGGATCATGAAACCGTGCGGAAAATCCCAGGGAACGGGAATTTTTCTTATAAACAAGTTATCTAAACTGAAGAAATGGTCTCGTGAAGCAAAAACGCCTTTCCACCCACAATTGACTAAAGAAAGTTACGTTATTTCGCGTTATATAGACAATCCCTTACTAATAGGGGGCAAAAAGTTTGACCTGAGACTTTACGTGTTGGTTACTTCGTTCCGACCTCTGAAGGCTTATCTGTTTCAACTCGGCTTTTGTAGGTTTTGTACGGTGAAGTACGACACAAGTGTTACGGAGTTGGATAATATGTACGTACATCTTACGAACGTTAGTGTACAGAAACATGGCGGTGACTACAATAACATACACGGCGGGAAGATGACGGTGCAGAATCTGCGCTTGTATTTGGAAGGCACGCAAGGCAGGGCGGTTACTGAAAAGTTGTTTGCAGCGATGCAGTGGCTGATAGTGCATTCTTTGAAGGCTGTTTCATCGGTGATGGCTAATGACAGACATTGTTTCGAGTGTTATGGTTATGACATAATTATTGACAATCAACTTAAGCCGTGGTTAGTGGAAGTGAATGCGTCGCCTTCATTAACATCGACGACGGTAAACGACAGGATATTAAAGTATAAATTAATAGATAACATGTTATCGGTGGTTCTTCCTCCAGATAGTGTGCCGGACGTTCGTTGGAATAAAATACCGAATGCCGAAGCTTTGGGTAACTTTGACTTATTAATTGACGAAGACTTAATAGAAAAGGAGGAACCATCCACTCACAGTCGTGCAGTGAAAACGAAATATAAGTGAAAACAAGTTTGTAGTGATTGTATATATATCTAAATTAGAAAAAGTTCATCCTGTAGGTCCCGATACCTTTCTGATCGACGCATTTCTGAAACATTTACGATAACGATACGAAGTCGCAACCTATAAATTTCAAATGTTCTAGAAAATTGCAGTGCGCGAGAACGAAACAAAAGGAGAACGGTACTACGGTGAATTGGCACTAATAGTTGTAGCAATCAAAGACTGTTAAAAGTTGCATCCTCTGAGAAAAGAACTATCTACTATGTTATACGTTCACTCTATTTAAAATGAATGTACAACTAACTATATGAATTAATACTGCCACTATGAGTATCTACGTTATTAAAAATATTTATTATTACATGTTGCGGTCTCGTAAAGCTGCCACAAGAGAGTGCAAAATTAGAGAGTACGTCAAAGAAGCCGCCGTGCATACGTTGCGATTTGCATTTTAAAGTTTGTGGTGGAAAAATAACACCGTCGGGCATTCTATATGCTAAATAGTGAAGAACTTCCGGCCGGTTAATGTTATACAAGTTTATATCTACGGCGGCCGCCACAACTTGGCTTTGCTCGCAACTTTATAATTTGGCGCTCCATGTACTTTTTGCGAGTTTACGAAGTTCTTTTTTTTAATTATATGGTACGAGTGGAGGCTTTGTATGTGGTTTTGGTAAGTAGAATTGACGCGGGTTTAAAAAAACAAAGTGGTTTTGTTTTCCGGCCAGTGGCAGTGTTGTGAAATGTAGGAAAGTGTGTACACTATACACAAATAAGGTTTTGTCTTACAATGGCAAAACAGGTTTTTCAGTATTCTTACATTTTGATAACTTTGACGATGAGACTGTTGGTTTATTGGAATTATAGTCGGTCTTAGGGCCTGATCGCACGTACCACAAGCACACCACAACGACAACATGGACGCTAATTTGGATGAAAATGAATAGTTTATTCACACGGACCACATTTTACCGTCAAAATCAAACGTGTGAGTGATACGGAGCACATCACACATATACTGAGATAGGAGCCTTTTAATAATCGCACAAATCATTAAAAAAAAATTTTTGTTTTTTTTTTTGTTTATGGTCAAATATGTGACTTTTGTTAGTTTTAAATGCTCCTTTTTTACTATTTTATTTCTTATGCGTGTCCCAAATAAAATATTTGTCTTTTCGTTTTTCACCAGCGACGACGCAACTGCAAAAAGTTGCAGCGGCACTATTCACGCGTAACCACTGCTTGCCAACATTTTGTTGCTGCGATGTGGCATGGCTATAATACGTGTAAATGGGGCCCTTATAGACCCCTTATAGAGTCTTGGGCCACTCTGCGCACAGTTGAAATCCTACTTTTGTATTGTGGCAGTGTACCTACTGGTTGTCAAGTATCAAGAAATAAAAGTTATTATTAATCCTTGCCAGACCGGATGCGGCAGTCACCTATAGGTGGATATAATTTCAAATTGACCAGTGAATCACCACGCTCGAAACTTATAATGATGTGCTTTCACGGCTACAATAATGGCCACATCGTGCGTAATAGCGCTATTTGGGGTCCGCAATGAATGGGTTAATGACATCCATGGTCGCTTTTGTAAAAAGTAAATTATGTGATAGTGTTACTGTGAATGTGTTTTATTATTACAGTTATTACAATAACCCGTGTAAAATATGGGAAGGTGAAATTTTGCTGTAAGCATTGTAAGATCGTGTTGTACCTACCTATTTTGCCTGCCTTTAGAAAATGTGATTACTTAAGGGTCGGGTGATCGCCGTTGACCTTAGCCATACAAATAAGCGTGCTCACACCGAGCCGCCGTTCGGTTTCATATACAATATTTATTTTTAGTACCGAAAATATGAATATAAAAAAAAACAGACAGTATTATAGATAATAAAATAGTCAGTTCATACAGAATAAAAAAAAAAAGGAAATATCTTAGGCAGTTTGAAAGTAATATCGTTTTTTATGCTTTGGGTAGACATTACTTCCTGAATTTATTTCATACAGTATTTTACGACAATACTTAAATATTCATATATGGAATTAATATGTATGTGTTCTAGTTTAACATACATTTTTTTCATAACTTATTTGCATTTTGTGAAGGCGTGATAACAAATTTAAAAGTCACTAAAATCATATATCTGCGCCTTAAGATTTTATTTGTTATTACATTTTATTGTTACAGCAAATAAAATATCGTTATTATTGCTATATCGACACTAGGAATTTGTTCATCTACGAATCAAACAGTGTTAATTACTTTTGTGATATTTATCAACACATTAAACTGTAAAAATATATCTAATATATAATAGAGCTAATAAAAAATAACCACCAGAGTAATCGTGTATTAATTTATTTTTCTCGAAACGTAAAATGCCTCTCCAAATTGTTTTATAAGTTGGGTAAAAACATCTGAAATGAAAATGAAAGCTCATCAAAAGAAAGTAAATACCGTAAAATGATGGATTAGTACAGAAACAGGACAAGTACGTGACGTTGAAAACATTAAAATTGGCACTCAAAGAGGATAATGTGGGATCAAAATAACACGAAATGGAAAAGCAAATTCATTATTACAATGAATGAAGGTTTTATACGTCATATTTTTATTGAAGCTTTCAAGAGGTTTCTTTATTAACTTGATTATGAAATACATCATTTAATAAATATTTTGTAATATTTAACATAACGTCACGCCTTATTTCTCCGAAGGGTTGGGCAGCGGTGTAAGTAACTATAGTACACCAACATGTCGCCAGTTATGTTTTAAGTCCCATCTAATGGGCGAGCCTGTTGCCATCAACCAGACACAACAATCTAGACTCTGAGCTGGAACTAATAAATTCCAGATAGAAAATCCATCAATAACCCGAACTAGGAATCGAACCCAGGACCTCATGCTCAGCAGTAGCGCTTGCGACCACTAGACCAACAAAGTCAAATGTATGTATGGTATTATCGTGTTTTATTCACAAAAAAAGAGATAGCAGATCAGTGAAATGAATGATGGCAAAATGGACGAACGAAAATTGAATTATGGCGGACCACGGAGCAAAAAATGTTGTCATTTTGGAAGACAGGCGTTACATGGTTATAAGTGTACTCTCACCTTAAGGGTCAAGTAATCGCCATTGACCTTGGCCATACAAATGTACATCGTGCTCACGCCGCGTGGCCGTTCGGATTCATAAGGAATATTTATTTATTTTTATTATCGAAAATTAGAATATTTAATACAAAAAAAAATCATGAAAATATGTTAAGTGTTTTGAAAGTAATATCGTTTTTAGGGTTCCGTACAAGGAACCCTTATAGTTTCGCCATGTCCGTCTGTCTGTCTGTCTGTCACCGCTGTAGCTTCGAGACGCTTAGTACTAGAAAGCTGTAATTTGGCATAGGTATACATATTAATCATACCGACAAAGTGCTAAACTAAAATCATGAAAAAAAAAAATTAGGGAACGTCCCTTGCACGTAAAGTGGGGATGATATTTCTTTTCACGTCTATCCTATGGTGTGGGCTAACGTTGGATATGCCGTTCAAATATTGTGGGTCTTTTCGATTCAAGGGGATGGCAAATGGATATTTGCGTAATATTAGGCATTAAAGTGCTAATTTTTGTTAGGGTCAAGTGTCCCTCTCCCTGCCAGCTAATTGGTTGTTTATGGTGATGTGAAAAATTCATGGAAATAGTACATATAATTAAATTAAAAAGAAAACTATCACAGCTGAGTGAGCTTTACAAGATAACGAGTAATAGTCGACCAACTTAAATTTGCAGTTGGAGAATTGACCATGGCATATATTAATGTATGGGAGAACATGTTTTTCAACTACAATTTTAAGTTTGTTTTTGGGATAAATTCATCCCAACTTCTTAACTACGGAACCCTCCATTATGCGTGGTCCAACACGTACTTGGCCGGTTTTTTTATGCTTGGGTAGACTTCCCGAATTTATTTCCTGAAATATTTTACTACAATCATATATTATATAATTGATATGTATGCGTTCTAGTTTAACATATTTTTTTACATAACCTACTTGCAAATGAAGGCGTAATAACAGATTTAAAAGTCACTAAAAGCATATATCTGAGCCTTAAGGCTACGTTCAGATAACAAGTGCTCGACACAATGCCGGTTTCCTTGCAACGCTCTTGTGGACGAGCGTTGCAAGGAAACCATTGTTTAAACGTTATGCGTTTGCGGTTTGTATATTCATATCTATTTTTACCTACCTAAATTAAAATCACTTTTAATTTATAATGTCTGTCTTTGTGATTGCATTGTTCTTCTAAGCTACGCAACAGATTTTGATACGGTGGTCACCAACATAGAGATACATAGTTCATTCCGGAAGGTTTATGTGTATACACGAATATATAATAAAGAAATCTCGATGTTTCTTCAAGTCGTTAAAACCAGGGTCAGAGCGCAAGTTCTATACTTACTAAGAAGTTATAACATGGCATAATATAAAAAAAAAAAACCTTTGTTGTCAAATATATTTTTTCACCGTTTATCAAGTTGACCAGTAGGGTCAACATGACAAGCGCGCCTTCACTCACATTTGTCGAGATTTGTCTACAATTCTGACGTCATCCAAATGACCGCCAAATTGGAGTAAAATCGAAAAAGGCACTTTGACACTTCGTTTTCTCACGACGAGAGAACGACGGACCCAATTATTGAAAACAAATCATATTTATAGTAGCATCATTGGCTTAAGGTTCCGTTTTATTTATTCGATTTTACGTCCACCTCTTTTAATTTTTGTTTCAGTAGTTTTTTGCGTAACCGAATTTATTAATTAAAATTGAAGATTTGAGGAATGTTATCTGGTATAACGAGGTGACGAATTGCAGCCCTATCGTACAGTAGGTAGTTAATAGGTTTAACATTAACTTAATACTCCACTAACTAAAATGACGTATTTTAGTTAGTGGAGTATTAAGTTAATGTTTAAGTAGTAGAATCTACAAGGGTATATATAACTTAACTTAACTTAAAATAGTACATAAGACGTTCAAAGCAACGTTTGTTTTATGGAAATGTTACCGTTGTCTTTGTAGCTCATAAAGCGCTCGTCATCTAAACTTAGCCTTACCGACTAATATATACGACAGCGCTTTGCACCGCGTCGCGCCTCCTAATGCATGCTGCATAGTTTTCCTTGTCGCATATCGTAGCGTACTGCCACAAAATTGACACAGAAGGCCGACTCCATATATTGACTGAAAACACACGTACACATAGACATAGAAATAAAAGCTTGGGATTGAGCTGCTCGCTCTGCTAAGCCTTGTGATACCACCGTGAAACTTGACATTTTAATTATTATGCAAAGTCATCATTATATACAATTATATATACATATTGACATTGATGAATATTATGAACAAAATTACTTGAATATTTATGTACCTTGAAAAGTATTAAATTACTTTAATTATTGTGAATGTGAGCACTATGTGGGTGGGTCATTTTTATTTATTTCTTTTTGTTTTTATTTTTTTCTCATTTAGTTTTAATGATAGTCTACTACTTGTGAGTACTTTTTGCGGCCTACTCAAATGTCCTTTCGTTGGTGTCGTTCGTCGAGTCGTTGAGCTCCTTAAGTTCTGAGTTGAGCTAAACGATTACTGACAAATGCTTGCACTGACTGGACAGGTTCACTCATATTGGTGTGGTTCTTTCCTCAAAAGACCATTTCAGACATGGATCTACATGGTCTTCACATGATCGGACCAAGATTAAGAGACTTTGACCCTTGAGTATGTTTAGCCTTTTCTTCTCAGGGGTAGTCAGATAGGAAATGTCGACTCCATCTAGCTTTTTTTTTTATATGACGTGTAAAATTGATTCTAATATCCTATTTACAGAATAAACAATAAGACTGGAAGCCGACCCTAACATAGTTGCGAAAAGGCTAGGCAGATGATGTTGGTGATGATTTACAGAATAAACAATATCATTTAATTTAATTTCATTTCATAGACACGCGGCTACATACGAGTACAGTGAGTGCAATTGCACTCGCCACTGGCATTTGTTTGAAATCACGATAAGTGCGCGTCTTTTTTTTTTGAGTGGTAAATTATCAAATAACTTGTCCCGCTCTGGGCGGAGCAGGAGGGTGTGTCAGACTCTTACTGACTAAAATCTACCCGTATTCCTTCCGTTGCCTGTGTTGCCAGGGGCCTCGGTAACCCTTTTGGATTTCCACGCGACCCCGGCAGGCATCGGCCTTAGTGAACCCCTACACTTTGCTGACACCTCTTTGAGGGGCGCGTGGAACACAACGCGCCGGTGACCCGGGTCTAGTCTTTATCAGACGGCGAGCTACCCATTGCTCACCGTCCGCAAGCCCGCGCCTACGGTGACCGGAAATCCGCCCGGGATTCCCGACGCCCAGGGTGTCTTCTGCGGTGGCTAGGGGTGAGAGAGTGCGAAATTTTCCTTTCCCTCAACCGTCCCGCCTCCTCCTTCGCAAGCATTACTGCTTCGCAGAAGGAGGTCATGGCTGCCCATGCCCTCTTGCTCCGTACCATGGCCTGAACCAGGGCCGGACGCGAGGGTTCTCCGCCGCCGATAGCCTCCACGAGGACACGGCGGTGCTCTGCCCAAGCCGGGCAAACCTCCACCATATGCTCCACCGTGTCCTTCGGACGATCCTACGTGCGCGTCTATGAGGGTGTTTTGTGTTGTGCGTAGTGTAAATTATTTTGCATACTATTATTGTATAAAATCAAGTTTTTCTAACTAAACAGACAGCTGTGCTGCTGGGTAGTTTATTGCGTCACTTCTTCCCAGCTAAAACACTAGGAAATGTTGAAAGGCGGGCGTTTTAAAGGACTTTCTTATGTAATTTCGACGTTAGAAAAGTGCTGATTCTCAGCCTAGTTAGAATAAATGACTTTTGATTTTGATTTTGTGCGTGCACCTGTTTTCACTCCTTGTATGGAGCTGGCTTTCTGTAGAATACATATGTGTTTTGTGGTACGGCTATATCCGCATTACTTATGTAGTACAACTCTACGACTTAAAGGAATGCTTAGTTGGAACCCGGGGTAAATTGTAACAAGTACCTACTGCGAAGCTTGGAGATTTGTACCGATTTTTTTAATATTTGATAGAATTCAGCTGTTGTTTGACATTGTTTAGGACTACATTTCTTTGTTAGAGCTTAATGAATATGTGAGGAAATCTGCTGGCAAATGTTGTGTAGGTTTTTGTGGTTAGTTGATCAAAATATGTCTACATTTAAAAACGGTAACGAAAATATAAAATGTTTAAACTATTACACATAACGTAACATCATAATATCTTGTTTCCCCGAAGGGTTGGGCAGCGGTGTAGGTACCTATAGTACACCCCCCCCCCCACTTTTCACCAGTTATGTTTAAGTTCCATGTGATAGGGGGCGAGAGTCTATTGCCATCAACCGGGCACAAATCCAGACTCCAGGCTACTACTGAGAAATTCCAGATAGAAAAACCCAACCCCGTGTTTGACGACACGGTTGGCGTAATGGCTGAGCAATCGACTGCTGCGCAGCGTGTCGCGGGTTCGATCCCCGCACGGAACAAATATTTGTATGATATGCAAGTAATTGTTCCGGGTCTGGGTGTTAGTGTTTGTGAGTTCTATGTTTGTGAACACACCCACGATACAGGAAGAAATTCCTAGTGTGGGGCAACGTTTTTAAAAAAAAAAAAAAATACACTTTGCCCGACCCGGGAATCGAACCCAGGACCGCATGCTCAGCAGTAGCGCTTGCGGCCACTAGACCAACGGGTTAGTTTAAGTACTCGTAAAATTATACGGATTTTAGTTTACAATCTATCATTGTAAAAAGTAAAGTAATTAGCTTTTACAGCACAGGTGCGCTTGCCTTGAAAATAAATTAACTCAGCTTAACCGAGCGTCAAAAGCACATTAGTAAAACATACTGCCTTAAAACAGGCCAAAACTTTTCAACCACCAGAGAATGAACGAAAAAAAACAGGGTAAAAAAATTAGGGATGCCAGCAGTAGCCAGGGAACGCCAGGGTATTTTTCAATCGATAGGATGCCAGTGTAACGGCCTCCTGCATATTTTAATGTCACGTTTTTGCCCTGAGCTTAGAGTGTGAGCTAACTTCGATTGAAAAATCCGCGAAGCGCCTCGTCACTAGCAAAGTTATAAATCACATTGCGGCGAAATCGTTGAACAAGAATGTTGGTACTATTATGTAGAATGGGCACGAAAAAAACTTTTCATCTTGTAATAATCACTGTGATTTATGAGTTTGGTAAGAGTTAACGTTTTGGTCACCTGCGTCTGAACTATTGGATGAGTATTCTGGAGAGTTGCCTGTCATGAATTCCGTTTAAATCTAGATTCGAGTCGAATGTGTTATGAATGACTGATTAACATTGGTCGATCTTTATTGGACGCTACTTATTTTCATAATTGAATGCACTAAACTACACATAGGTAAATTACACTGAATTTTTTTCTGTTCAGGAGAAAGAAACTTCTATGATAACACAAAGAAAACTTTACGTTTAGAAACCTTAGCGCGACTTAAAGAACTTAAACATTACACATTTAAACATGGTTTTAATGTGTAATATTGTAATGTTTTAATGTACCTATATACAATGAATCCTTACGTATATTTCCATTAAATTTGTAGTGCTTATATGGGAATAATTTCCAGAAATAAATAAAATAAACCTACATCACAATTCACATACACAATTACTCACCCATGTGCTCGTTAGATTCGTCTTTATTGCGCGAGTGTCACTGGGTAATCAATATTATTAAAATAAAAATATCTAAATGGGGGATCCAGCCAAAATGTATGCTTTAAAAAAATATCCCATACCTACCTATCGATT
Organism: Atethmia centrago; assembly: GCA_905333075.3. Classification (NCBI taxonomy): domain Eukaryota; kingdom Metazoa; phylum Arthropoda; class Insecta; order Lepidoptera; family Noctuidae; genus Atethmia; species Atethmia centrago. The sequence goes on along the minus strand of HG995373.1, from coordinate 18,633,361 downwards.
GGGGAATCAAAATGGAGGGTTTTAAAAGGTGATTACAAAAATATATGCAAATTATATTATGTTTAAATGTAATTTGAAATGAGAAATTATAAAAAAAGCTATCCCGAACTTTTGTAGTGAGTGTGTAAGAGGCCGTTATCACCTGATTATAAGTGGGTAAATATGTAACCTAATTTACCGTCTTTTAATCGTAACTAACAATTATTGTAAAACAAAAATAGGAATAGGTCTTTATTGTGAAATTTAAGAAGATTCCTCCGACTACATGAATGTTAACTAATGTTTATTGTGTTAAGTTATATAAATCTTGTTTCTACCTTTTCTTTGTTTCAATTTTTTGAGATTTGAATTTACTTTTTTATTATTTTTAAAATACCGTTACTATTTATATTATTTTATTATTTTGAGTTCACTGTATAGGTATGTGTGGGTGTAGTATGGAAGGCACTGGTGTCTGTGATATAATGATTTTTTTTTAAATTAGTACACCCTTATTTTTGTAATGATCATTTTTTACTTGGAAAATAGTTTTTGTGAACCTTAAATGTGATATTTCTGAAATAAAAAATATATTTATTCATTTATTTTAATTAGAAGACATAGTTTAAACTCGTTATCCGTAATCGGTGTAATCAAACTAGAAGTAAAGTTCCACTTATGTTTCTACTGCAATATTCAGAGCTCATGCACACTTTTAATCGTTCTCGTATTCCTAGCACTTATCTAAGTAATAAGCAAAGTACGGCGTGATACAGAAACGGGTTTAATCCACGTCTACCTATATCGTTTCTGGTTTAATGTCAATAATAATGTATAAAACTGTCAGCTGGCTCGACTATCTCCATTCTATTTGCAATAATAGATAAACTCGATATTATAGCTCACGTTCAAGAAAATCTTTCAAGCGAAAACAGCGAACTGTTATGGTTCAAGTGGGATTATGTGTTTGAGAAAGAAAATATTGTATGACCACGATATACTGGTGCAGTGAAGAGTTTCAATTTTATAAGACTTTATTGTATTCCAACAAAGGAGATACGAGGAGCTTTGTGCTTTCAGTTGTTGGTAATCCTTTGGAAAATAAAAAAAAAATAAGTGCCAGCACAAACTGCGCGTCTTGTCGCTGTGTCTATTTGCTGTGACAAGTAGCAAGATCTTGCGGTTTCCATAGCCTGTCGTTGCGACTCTGCAACTCGACGCCAAGTGTCGGCCGCAGCCTGTCGTTGCATCTAGTCGCCGAGCTGTCGCAATCTCATGTCGCATGGTGTGCGCCATGTCTAACAGTAACCAAGAGCAACAAACAGTTTCTGAAAACCTTAATTAACACAAAAATTGGCTTACAGATTGTCAAAAGCATGTTAATTGCTGTGACACGTTGATTGAAATAACAACAAGTAATTAAGTCATTTGAAATCAGTTTGACAATCTGTTATCAAATTTTTGTGTTGATTAGCCTTACAGAAGTCGGGTCTAAGCCCAATTAATTAATTCACTGGCAAGTTTTAGTTTATATTAACAAAAATAACTGTCACTTGATCAATTTCTTATAAAAATACTATGCCTTATCGTTCCTATTAACATTTATATGATAATAGGAACGAGAAGGCATAGTATTTTTTATTTTTTAGCTTTATAGCCAAAAAAAAATGCTGCACGGCTGTGCAGGGGCACAGCTAGTTAATTATTAAATATGTCATTGAAGTTAAAATACCTAAAGCCTGTTAGGCCCCGCGCGACACCGATTCGGAGTTAAACAATAGAAAATCAATTGTGTCTCATTAGCTGTCCTTGGCCAATTAACTACCTCTTATTTTACTAGGCACTTAATTGTAGTTTTTCACATCTAAATGGCCAAAAAATCCACCATTTTGTTACGAAAATAAACCAGTAAGGAAATAAACTGCCTCACACACACCTTGTCATCAATATTTCTATACCAGCCCTAAGCTACACGTTCCGTCATTCCAACGGTGAACGGTAAAGGGGATTGGCGGAAATTGCACTCAATTGAAGGCATCGTCGCTAGCCTACAAATTACGAATGTACTGCAAGTCGGGATCTATGGCTAGGGCTGTGCCTTTCCATTGCTGATACGTGATCACAGGAATCAAATCCGCTATTCATAGGTTGTTCTGACTGATGGCTTTTCAATGATTGGGAATATTTCTGTAACTTTCCGTATTTTCCGATTTAATTTAGCAGGTATTCAATATATTGATGAGGTTTGCCTCATTTGGTCCAGTGGTTGCAAGTGTGATTTTTGGTCATGTGGTTCTGAGGGCAGGGTGGGCAGTGTTTTTGGGTTATTCCAAAACGAAACGTATGTAACGCCGGGAAGGGTTAGGCATAGGTGTATCTATAGTACACCGACATTTTGCCAGTTAGGGGGCCAGCCTTTTATTACCTGGCACACATTCAGACTCCGACCTGCTACTGAGAAATTTCTGTTGAAAAAACCTAATGACATTGCCCGACCTGGGAATCGAACCCAGGACATCATGGTCAGCAGTAGCGCTTGCGACCACTAGACCAACGTGGCAGTCTGTTCTGTCTATAATAATAATAGTCATAGTTATTATGATTCCTTTTCAACCACGTAAAACTGAACAAAACAGTTTCCATCTCAGCATAACATCAAGCTGCGTAGAGGTCCACTAGGGCCGATGCCTGCCGGGGTCGCGGGAAGGTACCAAAGGGTTACCGAGGCCTCTGGCAACACAGGCAACGGCAGGTATTTTTTTTTTTTTTTTTTTTTAGTGTGGGAAATTATCAAATAACTTCTCCCGCTCTGGGCGGAGCGGGAGGGTGTGTCAGACTCTTACTGACTAAAACCCACCCGTATTCCTTCCTGTTGCCTGTGTTGCGGGGGCCTCGGTGACTCATAAGTACCTTCCCGCGACCCCGGCAGGCATCGGCCCTAGTGGACCCCTACTTTGTGCTGACGACATCTCTTTGAGGCGCGCGTGGAATACGACGCGCCGTCGACCCGGGCCTGGTCCTTACCGGACGGTGAGCTACCCATTGCTCACCGTCCGCAAGCCCGCGCCTACGGTGGCCGGAAATCCGCCCGGGATTCCCGACGCCCTGGGCGTCTCCTGCGGCGGCTAGGGGCGTGAGGGCGCGAAACTTGCCTTTCCCTCAACCGTCCCGCCTCCTCCTTCGCGAGCATTACTGCTTCGCAGAAGGAGGTGACGGCTGCCCATGCCCTCTCGCTCCGTACCATGGCCTGAACCAGGGCCGGACGCGAGAGGTCTCTGCCGCCGATCGCCTCCACGAGGACACGGCGGTGCTCTACCCAAGCCGGGCAGACCTCCACCGTATGCTCCACCGTGTCCTCTGGGCGATCCACACAGTGGTGACACCCGGACGTTTCCTCCCGCCTTATTCGACACAGGAACCTCCCGAAGCTGCCGTGTCCGGTGAGGACCTGCGTCAGGCGGAAGGTGAGGACGCCGTGGCGCCTCTCCAGCCACTCCTCAAAGAGGGGACTTATCGCCGCAATCGTGGCGTGCCCAGCACTGGGTTGCAACAACCGTACTTCCATGACGCCATGAGATCCCGCCGGAGCTCCGTCCGCTGTGCCACGATTTCTCGCGGCAGCGGACTTACGCCCCGGCGTTTCGCCTCCTCGCGCCACTCCCATACGTGCGCGAGGACTTTTGCCTCCAGATCCCATGGCGGCAATCCGGCAAGGAGGCTCGCTGCCTCACAGGAGACCGTGCGGTATCCTCGGACCATCCGGATGGCCATGACCCTTTGGGCCGCGCTCAACCGGCGGGCTGGCCGCAGCGCCAGAGAGCGTGCCCATACAGGTGCCCCGTAGAGGGCCATGGACCGCACGACCCCCGCGTAGAGCCTCCGGCAGGAGGCGTTTGGACCCCCTAGATTGGGCAGGAGCCGCTTTAATGCAGCGCCCGCCCGCTCCAGTTTGGGAGCCAAACGTCGGAAATGCTCCACGAAGTTCCACCGGCTGTCGAGGACGAGTCCCAGGTACTTCATCGTCGACTCGGCGCCGATAGAAACCCCTCCTACCGTTATTTGCGACCCCAACGGTGGCGCGTTCCGAGGACCATGAAAACACATGGCCTCGGACTTGTGCAGGGCCACCTCGAGTCCCAATTGCCGGATCCTTTCGACGATTGTCGCAACCCCGCGTGCCGCTAATTCGGCCGCCGCCTGGTGCGACCTCCCCTGCGCCAGGACCAACGTGTCGTCAGCGTAGCACACTACGCTGACGCCGCTAGGGAGGTCGGCGCGCAGCACCCAGTCGTATCCGATGTCCCACAGATGCGGCCCCAGGACCGATCCCTGTGGGACACCGCACGACATCTCTTGCCGGTTCCACACTCCCTGGTGACCGGGGTAGATGACGGCCCTGTCCGTCAAATAGGCCTCGACCACACGACAGAGGTAGGTCGGCATCCGGTGATACCGGAGTGCCTCCCTGATGCAACTCCAGGGCAGGGTATTGAAGGCATTGGCGATGTCTAGAGACACCGCCAAGACGACCCCACCCTGGGCAACAGCATTCCCCGTCGTCAGGGCTCGCACACGCATGATGGCGTCCACCGTAGAGCGCCCTCTGCGGAAACCAAACTGGCTCTCCGCCAAATCCGGCCCCACCCGCACCAACTGGCCGACGAGGCGGTCTGCAATGACTCTTTCAAAGAGCTTGCCCACCTCGTCGAGCAGCACGATGGGACGATAAGCGGACGGAGAGTCCGCAGGGCGCCCTGCCTTCTTTATGAGGACCAGTTTCCCCGTCTTCCAGCGAAGCGGGAACTGGCCCCTCTCCATGCATGCGCTTAGGAGCCCCCTAAGTCGAGGCCCGAGAGCCTCCAAGGCCAGGACCCAGGCCTTCCCAGGTAGGCCGTCGGGTCCTGGGGCGGTATTTTTGGCATTAAGCCTGCGTACCGCCGCTCTCATTTCTCCCTCAGTCACCTCCGGAGCATCGTCGTCGTCGTCGGCGGTGTGGTCCGCATCAGGCACCGCAGTAGGCGGAGCCATAGGTGGGGAGGAGTGTTCCCCTCGCGAAGGGAACAGAGCGCTCACCACGTCCTCCACAAGCTGGGGCCGGAGACTCTGCGTTAGCGGGGGAGCCCATGGGCGGAGTTTATCCCGCACCACCTTGTACGGGCGTCCCCACGGGTCCCTGTCCAGAGTGCCCAGCGACTCCTCGCGGGCCAAACCCCTGGCCCGCAGGATCTCCGCTTGGAGGGCGGTCTTCGCCGCTCTGTACCCCTTGTACAGCTCCGCCTGAATGGCTTCCGTATCCGGAGGTTTGATACGGAGCCTGCGGTGCCTGGTGTACCGGCGTCGCGCAGCCACGCACGCAGTGCGCAGAGCCGTCAGCTCCTGCGACCACCAGTACACCTGGCGCGAGGCACGTCGTATACGGGTGGGTTTTAGTCAGTAAGAGTCTGACACACCCTCCCGCTCAGCCCAGAGCGGGAGAAGTTATTTGATTATTTCCACCCAAAAAAAAAGCATAACATCAAGTTGTAATAACTAAAATCTATTCATAGTTTTCCAGAACATTCTTAAGCTTAATCTCCACCAGTCGTTGAAGCTAACTTATAGCATTTCCGAACTTTCAAACTGTTATCAAAGTTCACGTTTAATATGCCCTAGGAACTACTTAGTATCACGAGCTGGGAGAGGGTTTAATGAGCTCTTTGGAGCAGAAAGCGGTTAAATTTATGAGTACATTGCAACTATAAATTGCGGCTGTTTCCGTTTTCTGGTTATCGGGATACGTAGTACATTATATTGGTGAATTATTTCAAATTATATTTTTAAACATAATTCTGCCTGTAAGGTCGTCTGCTGTATCAAGTGGACCCACGACGGACGGCCAACACACGATGGCCATCCATCACAGAGTCCGTTTCTGGAAAAACGAAAAAGTACCGCTGCGTGACGCGGACCATCCGCGTCCGCGCCACCGACTCCGTCGCGGACGAATGGAGTAGTAGGTTTAGAAGTGTATCATAATAACATTTAAAGTGCCAAAATTTTGCCAATTACAACCTTGTGCTTAAAGTTTTCATTGTGAAATTGTCAATTAAAATAAATACATTTTTAAATAAATTATTACAAAAGTGAAACTGAATAAAAGCTTGTAAAATAGTACAGTTCTATCAAACAACACTATGAAATGCCCCAGAGAAAGAAATGAAATATTTAACACACTTTTGTTAGACCGCTTATATTTTTTTAACAAGTGTTTCAATACTAAATTCTTGATCCACGACAGCACCGCTCTTAATATCGCATGCAAATACAGAGAAAAAAATAGTTATGTAGATCTTGATCCATTGAACACCAGTGATTACAAGAGACCCAAGAAGGCTGCCAGAATTTTTATAAAGAAACTGAACTACAAAAGCACACTCAACTACGCTAAATTAAAAAAAAAATACTCAAAAATAAATGTTTTCAATCGTTTCACTAAAGTGCAAAATCAAGCCTTAAAACCGAATAGGCTTACATTTATTTAATCTACAAGCAAAAATATTTTATTTCAAGCCAGATGGTCACATGAGCGAAACCGAGGTTAATGGCTAGTGCAATAAATTTCCCACCCAATTTAATTACGGCCATTTAAAATACTACGAAATACGTTTACGAGCTACGAGCGACGACATTACGAGCTCCGCACAACGTTAACATAAAAAAAAATGAATGAATCAAGTTAAAACGAATGTTCATAATGAATGTTATACACTACACAACGCATGGCAATTACGTCATGTAACTACATTTGCTGCGTAGCAACCGCTACGCCGTAGGCATTCGTAGCAGATGTAATGTAGCCATAAGTACGTGGCTACACTACGCCGCGTGGAGTCGAAACATTTCGGTGAAATATTTGTATTACTGTGGGCACCTTTCACTCTGCCTTTATTGGTATTTTGGGCTAACATAATATCACGCTAATGATTCGTAAAGGGGTAAGTAGAATTACTAGAGCGACCGAAATCTCCCTGGACATAAATAAGAGGGTTGGATATAATTATTATATACAGGGTGACATTGAAAACATGCGACAAATCGAAATGGGCTACAATCCCAAAAAAAAAAAACTGCTGTCCCCTACATTTATGTTCGCAATACCTCATCAAAATGTAGGAAAAGCAGATTTTTTTTTTTGGGATTACAGCTTTGGTCCCTTAGTAAAAGTTGTTAATAATGATGTATACAATGTCCCATTTCAGTTTGTCGCAAGTTTTCAATTTCAACCTGTAGTTACAGGAGCTGTGCCATTGTCTCCTTAGTTAATAATTCAACAATAGCCCATTCCTATTGTCATCGTTTATGACTCCCGGGACGATAGGCTGGTTTATGTACTTCGTTATTTCCTTTAACTTGAGAACAACTTGAAAATTTCAAAATTAAACGACCTTATAGAATTGAGCCGGCTGATAAATGACGACAACCGGTTTAGTTGAGGTAACTCAATAAAACTTCCGATAAAACGTTAACTCTTTGAATTATTCAAGTAACGAAGTTAGCTAAAGTAATCATTGACTTTGCGAGGGTGGGTATCTACGCATAATAAATGCAATTTAAATATGTCTCCTTTTTGTTTTGAATTTTCTGTAATACTCGTAATATCAACCTGTTAATGGGGTGCATTTAAATAATCTCCAAGAGTACCAAATCTCCTGCCGGGATCGTGGGAAAGTCCGAAAGGGATACTGGGAACACGGGTGGGTTTTAGTCAGTAAGAGTCCTACACACCCTGTGTCAGACTCTTACAGACTAAAACCCACCCGTGTTCCTCCCGATGCCTGTGTTGCCAGGGGGTGTGTAACGGTTGATATAATAACAAAAAATCTAACGTTCACTTGACCTAATTTCAGTTAATATACTTTTGTTTAATATAACGATCAGTTGAGATAATGAATTGTTGATATAATTTCATTTTATCTAATTTCTTATGATATAATAAACATTTCCTATAATGCACATTTGACATAATATTCATGTAGTATATTATTCATTTACTATAATATTCATAATCTCTAATATTCTTAACAAAAAAAAGGAATACACTGAAATTGAATTCCTTCGGGCTATGTGATGCTATGTTATGATTAAAAAAATATTGTACTGTTTTTTTTTTCTTCGCTTTATACCCTATACACCTACCACCCTCAACTATTGTAACCAGTAGATATTGGATGCAATCTGGACTTTAGGGCACCCCGACTCGGACAGGTTAGGTTAGAAGGGGATGGCGGGGTCGTGTGAGCGAGCGAAGCGAGCGAATAGACCTCGCCATCCCCTTCGTGGTTATTTTTTATAAAGCATCCAGAAGTAGGAGCCCCGCGAAGCGGTTGCTCCGTCGACCAAGCCCACCCTCAACCATGCATTGAATATTTTAAGATTTGGTTAGGTGCCATTTGAGTTAGGTTAGAACTGTGACCATTAAACATGAAAATTAGGTCAAAAGAATATTTGGTCAAATGAATGTTATATAAAAAGAATATTATACATATTGAAAATTATATAAAATAAACGTTATACTAAATATTTTATATTAAATGAAAATTATATCATATGAAATTAGGTTATATGATTTTATAGCATATGAAAATTATATTATATGAACGTTATTTCAAGTGAAATTAGAGCATTTGTTATTATATCATACATTACACACCCGTTGCCAGGGGCCTCGGTATCCCTTTCGGACAACGTGATTATATATAATCACAGGCAATGGAAGGAACACGGGTGGGTTTTAGTCAGTAAGAGTCTGACACATCCTTCCGCTCCGACCAGAGCGGGAGAAGTTATTTGATAAGTTCCCACCCAAAAAAAAAGAGTAGCAAATTTATCTTGGGTGCGCTTTGGACAATCAGCCCAGCTACCACCATTTTTTTTTTACAATGTGAGGAGAAACGGAGCCGTCTATTTTTACCAACTACTGCAGGGCAAAGTACATGAATTTTTAAAACTTGCATTGGCCATTCTTTGTTGATTATCTATCGTCAAGATTGTAAAGAAAACAAAATACAGGTTGTAAGTGACATCGAATTCAAGGATTGTGCGTCAATGTCCCTTATAGCCTGTATTTACAGCTGCAAGACGAAACACTGTCAAGTCATCAGGAACACTATGAATGTGAATGAAATTTTATACAGCATACATTTTTTATGAACACAAGTAATTAAAACAAATGAATTTAAATATTTGTATTTTTCTTCGGTAATGCGCTAATTACACAATAATAACGCCAGAAACCTACCACTGCCAATACATAGTAGTATCTGCAACCAATTCGCCAGTTTCTGCCGTCATAAACCGGTTTGCAGTCAGTCTGTTCGTAATTCATGTCGCACGTGCTGCGGCGCCAAATGCAATTTGGTCGCAGATATACAAGTCTGTACGATTAGTGGTCGCAATTTGTGGAATGTGCTCGGCGTATGGTCAAAGTGGGCATGTATGTGAAGTGTGTGTTTTTTTGAAGTGACTACTTCTTTAGCCGCGTTGAGCGAATGGATAGGGGCAAAATTTATGGGATCGCGACACCTACATGATAATGTGACACCAGAGTTACACCAGACTGGCGACGCACAGCGGCCTGTGTAAATGTATACGCATATTATTCATATACGAGTATGTTATTCCAAAGTTTATGTTTTCTCTTCTGTTGGCAGTCTCCATGGCTGCTTATTTTTTTTATTTGGTTGGTACAACTGTTTGAAAGAGGTAGGGGAGAGAATGGACATCATAGCCCTCTCGCACCACAAATCATTAAATGCATTTAACGCTAAATGTATATGAAATTTCGTTCATCTTTGTGATCTTAAAACGATTGTCAGAAACAGCAAGATGTTTTAAATAGGTACGTTAAGCGATAGACGTACTAATAGTGATTTGTGGTGCCAGCGGATCCTAAAAAATAATATTACTAGCTGCGCCCCGCGGTTTCACCCGCATAAGGCTCGATTCCGTGGGAATATCGGAATAAAAAGTATCCTATGTCCTAATCCAAGTCATGGTCTACTTAATATGTGCCAAATTTCATCCAAATCCGTTCAGCCGTTTTAGCGTGAAAGCTTCTTAAACAAACAAACTCACTTTCTCATTTATAATATTAGTAGCCTTTGGGTACTTTTCCCATTGACAGCTATGCGGACGAATTTTTTTATGCCCAACGAGCTCTTCCCACTTTTTTGTTTTTATTATATTCTTGTACATACTATATATATATTTTAGTGTTCGCTTGTGTATTTTAATTAAAATCCATAAATGCGTTAATATATACTATAAGTGAGTTCTTTAACTATATTCGGGGTAGTTATATTTATGTTCCATCGGACGGTAAAGTAGCATATCGAAATATTTAAATGAAATGGTTTATTCTGTAAATAGGATATCGAAATCTCTTTTACACGTAAGAGTCGACATTTCCTATCTGACTACCCCTGAGAAGAAACGGCGAATTAAACTCAGTGTTTTTTTTTGCATCTAGACAGAATATTACGCTAAAATCTGTAAGCACACATGAATATTTTAATCAGCGTTACAAAAAAGTTTGGTTCGAACAACCTTTCAAGGAACGTCGTGTCTTTCAGTCTCTTTCTAAAGCTCAACGTGTCATATTAACGCTCGAGTACCTACTGTACAATAAATTAAAACATTTTCATTTATCACAATACTTGACTTTACATCATAAACACAATAACGGTAACACGGCTTGAGTAAATCCACGAAACAATTTGAAAAATAGAACGAGTTTATCTGCAAAAATTGCTTTTATCGCTCACCCGAGCGAACTCCGGAGTCTGTTCGTTGGCGTTCGGGAATAACTTTACAAACAGAGTTACCCGTCACGATCCTGCCCTTATTCACTCACTATACACTGTATTATGAAATTCTCCATTTACAGACATAAAACTCGTCGGGTGCGACATAAAGTTTTATTTTTACTACACTTCGTCGCGGGAAGGTACTTATGGGTCACCGAGGCCTCCGCAACACAGGCAATGGAAGGAACACGGGTGGGTTTTAGTCAGTAAGAGTCTGACACATCCTTCCGCTCCGACCAGAGCGGGAGAAGTTATTTGATAAGTTCCCACCCAAAAAAAAAGAGTAGCAAATTTATCTTGGGTGCGCTTTGGACAATCAGCCCAGCTACCACCATTTTTTTTTTACAATGTGAGGAGAAACGGAGCCGTCTATTTTTACCAACTACTGCAGGGCAAAGTACATGAATTTTTAAAACTTGCATTGGCCATTCTTTGTTGATTATCTATCGTCAAGATTGTAAAGAAAACAAAATACAGGTTGTAAGTGACATCGAATTCAAGGATTGTGCGTCAATGTCCCTTATAGCCTGTATTTACAGCTGCAAGACGAAACACTGTCAAGTCATCAGGAACACTATGAATGTGAATGAAATTTTATACAGCATACATTTTTTATGAACACAAGTAATTAAAACAAATGAATTTACATATTTTTATTTTTCTTCGGTAATGCGCTAATTACACAATAATAACGCCAGAAACCTACCACTGCCAATACATAGTAGTATCTGCAACCAATTCGCCAGTTTCTGCCGTCATAAACCGGTTTGCAGTCAGTCTGTTCGTAATTCATGTCGCACGTGCTGCGGCGCCAAATGCAATTTGGTCGCAGATATACAAGTCTGTACGATTAGTGGTCGCAATTTGTGGAATGTGCTCGGCGTATGGTCAAAGTGGGCATGTATGTGAAGTGTGTGTTTTTTTGAAGTGACTACTTCTTTAGCCGCGTTGAGCGAATGGATAGGGGCAAAATTTATGGGATCGCGACACCTACATGATAATGTGACACCAGAGTTACACCAGACTGGCGACGCACAGCGGCCTGTGTAAATGTATACGCATATTATTCATATACGAGTATGTTATTCCAAAGTTTATGTTTTCTCTTCTGTTGGCAGTCTCCATGGCTGCTTATTTTTTTTATTTGGTTGGTACAACTGTTTGAAAGAGGTAGGGGAGAGAATGGACATCCTAGCCCTCTCGCACCACAAATCATTAAATGCATTTAACGCTAAATGTATATGAAATTTCGTTCATCTTTGTGATCTTAAAACGATTGTCAGAAACAGCAAGATGTTTTAAATAGGTACGTTAAGCGATAGACGTACTAATAGTGATTTGTGGTGCCAGCGGATCCTAAAAAATAATATTACTAGCTGCGCCCCGCGGTTTCACCCGCATAAGGCTCGATTCCGTGGGAATATCGGAATAAAAAGTATCCTATGTCCTAATCCAAGTCATGGTCTACTTAATATGTGCCAAATTTCATCCAAATCCGTTCAGCCGTTTTAGCGTGAAAGCTTCTTAAACAAACAAACTCACTTTCTCATTTATAATATTAGTAGCCTTTGGGTACTTTTCCCATTGACAGCTATGCGGACGAATTTTTTTATGCCCAACGAGCTCTTCCCACTTTTTTGTTTTTATTATATTCTTGTACATACTATATATATATTTTAGTGTTCGCTTGTGTATTTTAATTAAAATCCATAAATGCGTTAATATATACTATAAGTGAGTTCTTTAACTATATTCGGGGTAGTTATATTTATGTTCCATCGGACGGTAAAGTAGCATATCGAAATATTTAAATGAAATGGTTTATTCTGTAAATAGGATATCGAAATCTCTTTTACACGTAAGAGTCGACATTTCCTATCTGACTACCCCTGAGAAGAAACGGCGAATTAAACTCAGGGTTTTTTTTTACATCTAGGCAGAATATTACGCTAAAATCTGTAAGCACACATGAATATTTTAATCAGCGTTACAAAAAAGTTTGGTTCGAACAACCTTTCAAGGAACGTCGTGTCTTTCAGTCTCTTTCTAAAGCTCAACGTGTCATATTAACGCTCGAGTACCTACTGTACAATAAATTAAAACATTTTCATTTATCACAATACTTGACTTTACATCATAAACACAATAACGGTAACACGGCTTGAGTAAATCCACGAAACAATTTGAAAAATAGAACGAGTTTATCTGCAAAAATTGCTTTTATCGCTCACCCGAGCGAACTCCGGAGTCTGTTCGTTGGCGTTCGGGAATAACTTTACAAACAGAGTTACCCGTCACGATCCTGCCCTTATTCACTCACTATACACTGTATTATGAAATTCTCCATTTACAGACAAAACTCGTCGGGTGCGACATAAAGTTTTATTTTTACTACACTTCCGTGCGTTTTCATAAATGTTGAGTACGGGTGTGAGAGGTCGCGTTTACGTTCGCGTTGATGAATTTTCTTAATGAAAATGTTTTGTGGGCGCTTTCTTATTTCAGTTACGCATGGAGTCTAGGCGAGGATAAAGATAAAAGGTAGCAAATTGGCGAGACTCTAAACGTCGCTGAAAATTCTGCCTTGAAAAGGGAACACAAACGTTGAGTATCTCTGTTCGTATTTCGCAGCTGGCGAAGATATTCAATTGAGCGTCAATCATCCTGAAGTAAAGCTCGACACTTGATGGTTTCACGTTACGCTTGAATAGTTCATGACTCACGTGATAGATGGCTCTGTCACCGTTCTTGGCCATCATATGTTAGGGCTCACAGGACACACGAGAGTGGTTTGGTTTTACTTTATTTTCTTCCGTGTCACATCAATATCAAGTTGGAATACGTATAAACGTATTCGTATGAGATTTCGCTATTCTTAATAAAAATAAAACGATTGACTTATTGTCTATCCTCAAAAATATTACATTACGTATACTCATTATCAAAAGCTTAGCTGAAACCTCATCTTAAAAAAGTTTTTCGAAAAAACATAATTCTGCTGCAAAAGATAACACAAAAGTAAGAAATCGCAAAAGAAAAACTGCCGATCAAAACGTCTTCTATAAAAATAAGATTAGTTTGCCATGAAATCGATCGCACGCTATTTAGCTTGGTAGCTCGAAGTCAAGATAGTCGAGAAAAACTAATTTATCTTCTGATAGTTAACGATTTAATCTGTCCAATTCCACCGTACGGCCACTTACCCGATTAAGACCACGTCAAGTTAAAAAAGCCATTTCGTAACACCCATATACTACATGCGTGCACCCCGGTTGTCTTTGTTTTACGGCAGTGAGGCGAGAGGTGCTAAAATGAAGCACTTACTTACCGTCCCACATGTAAACTGGATGCAGAAATGTAAAAGTAATGACAGATTTCTTGTTCTTTTAGAACCTTATAAAAACCTTTTTAGTTTAAGGCGCTACCTAGAGTAGTACTACCCACATACATATAATGTATAAGAGTTCATTGACATATCTTGAACAGACGTACCCATAGAAATATAAAAACAGAAATACAAAAACTTCTTTCCTATATCTATGGACGTACCTAATGAAAAGAATATTATTGTATACGCCTGAAATACTAGAGAAAGGCAGTTTCTAGTCAAATTAGATGGATTCCTAACAATTAGTACCGTCGCCAGCACATCAAGTTATCACAAACTGTCAAATATCTCCAAATGATTTTAAATCTTAAAATGTTGAAAGTTAGGTTCAAAATCGAATGAGAAAATTTGACAGTTTGTGGTAACTTCATGTGCTGGCGGACTCTACGAGCTACGTATTTATTCTCAATTTTTATAAAAATAATGAAGGTATCAAATTAACATCCAGATTCCAGAATAACCGAATATCCGATTCCATATAGGCTGAAATCAATACGCGTAATCCAATTAGGCGACGTAAAAATAAACCGAAACAGAGTATCCGAGGGGCGTCAATTATTGAGTATCTATTTCCGCAGGGAACTCGATCGGTAATTTAACGATATTTTAATCGATTCTGTATCGAGTCGCACCGGTAATTGGGATCGCTCAAAGTTTGCCGATGTTTGTCCAAAGCTTTGGGTATGTAATATAATATTTACATGACTCTATTAATTGGTATCTTAACTCGTGTTGCGTTAATTTTTCGATTGTTTTGGGACTTTAAATGGGAAATAGGTCCTTTTCTGTTTTAGTTACTGATTTCGTGGTTGCTAAGAGCTGTCTAATATATTATACTTACTGAGTTTTATGCGGTTTTTTCTTATAATTACCAATACCATATAATTTCTGAATAATAAGGTTGTTTGTGTCTGCCTCATTGATCTAGTGGTTGAAAGCGCTACTGCTGAGCATGAGGTCCTGGGCTCGATTCCCGGGTCGGGCAAAGTGTTATTGGGTTTTTCTATCTGGAATTTTTCAGTAGCAGCCTGGACTCCGGATTTGTGCCCAGTTGATGGATAGGCTCGCATTTCGCCAGTTATGTTTAAGTCCCATGTAATAGGGGTATTACATGGGACTTAAACATAACTGACGAAATATGGGTGTAGCAAAGGACACCTCTGCCCCACCCTTCGGGGAAACAAGGCGTGATGTTTACGTTATGATATCTAGGGATATCATAAATTATCACAGAAACTGCATGGTTATCTAATAAACTAAGATCATGATTGTTGCCCATCCTTCGACGTAATCTTTCAAATAATAACTGACTCAATAATACATTCTGAAACCGTATTAATGAAGACATTGAACTCTTCTGTGTCGCATACAAATCTATTATTTACACTGCAATCAACACAAAAGGCAAACGGAATATTCCGTCGAAGTATTCCTGGATACAAAGTGAAACAAAAATAGTTCCTTTTGTAACGGGTTGCTTTAAATTGCCCTAATGTATTGAGGATTCCCCGTATATCGGGCTTTTACTTAGCATAATTGTCACGTTCCTGTCCTCCACCCTTTAATCAAGGGGCTTTCTTTGATTTTATATACCAGTAAGTGACTGTAATTTAGTTATTATATTAATAAGGCTTTATCGATACTAAAACCCAAGACATTTTCTATCGAACGGAAGACTACACCTGTCACGGCAAGCGTGTCTGTATTGGGTATGTTGCGTGATAGCGAGACGAGCTTATAGCCATTGATTGGGCAGAGTTCCAATATCGGATATAACAATTCTTCTAGCGGACGCGACTATACTTTTTGTTGATCAACATTTTCGATACCGATTAAAAATGTCAGATGCTTTGCCAGACACAATCAATTGTTAAATAAGCAATAAAAACACCAAAATGAATGAATTAAAAAAACAAAAGAACGCTTATACGAGTATCAAATGGCGCGTGAATCTGAAAGACGCAAATAGGATGTCAGAACGTCACGTTTACAAAAGGGAATAACGTGACGTAATAAAAAAAATGTGTGTATGCATAAAAAATAACACGTCTCGTACCTTTTATTTGCATGCGTGAAAGTGCAGACAAGCGAATGAAACAACACTCCATTTGCTGCCTCGCAATCACGAGGACCCTCTACAGTTCCCACGTTCCATTAGACGTTGCCCCAATTTGTAAAGACTTTCATCCCACTCCACCTTTAGAAAAAAGGAGAAAAAGATGGAAATGTATTTATTATTTCGCAGAGGTCAAGAATTTCAGATTTACCGGGACTTTTTGTAGACTTCGTAATGAATGAGACGTGAAAGCTTACCTGGGAGAAAAACTGAATAGAACTCATTTTATGTTAGTTTTCGTTCGTTAACATAGGTATTTCATGAGGTTCCGATTTTTTTTTTGCGTTGTAATTATGTTGGTTGGAGTTTTTCATTTCATTTTTAAGACTAACGTATTTCACTGGAATATTTCTAGGAAGCATTTTGACGCGCCAACAAGGTTTTTTTTCACAATTGTACAACTTGGGAGTAGAGAAATTACTACACAATTTGAAATTGAATAAGGCAGACTTATGCTCACTTAATTACATGTTTAAAAAACAAAAAAATCTGATGAACAAGACTGCTTAGGTTCGGCAAGAAATTCATGCCGAACTAAAAAAAACCTTTCAAAAAGCGGGGTCGTCGTTGGACTATTGAGTTTTTTTTTTAAATCAAGTTTGAAAACATTTTAGGAAGCACTTCAAACTTAAATTGGCATTTAAAGACAGTTTTTAAGTCCAGTTTGTTTTCGAAGGCAAGCTTTGAATAAGATTAAAGAGGTGTCCATTAAATTGAAAATGGTACCGATCATTGAAACAGAAATAAATAAAACATTAATTAATGAGAACGAGCAATATTTTCATTATATATATATTATATATATATATATATATATATATATATAGTTAATTTATTTGTGGTTTAAAATTCATTAAAATTAACTAAATACAATAATCAAAATTTACCGAGGGTTGGTAGTAAAAAAATCATTTGTGAAAAATAAACAATTACCTAACTTATAAAGGATGTTCCATTTCGAGGTTCCTATATTGGCAACACTGTAATTTTGACAGCTGTTAGTAACGGAGCGTGTTTCAAACGTCAAATGTTAGTTTGTAACAACACATTTAAAAAATGAATCGCTTTACCGTTGCTCAACGCATTAAAGTTGTTCAGTGGCTGTGTTTGCGTTAGATATTAGACGTTTAACATATTATTATTTAATTTATTGAGAATGTGAGGACTATGTGGGTCATATTTTGTTTTGTGTCTTTCTCAGTTAGCTTTAACGATAGTCTGGCAGTTTGAGTACTCCACTTGAACGTCCCAGCTACCATAGTAGCCCAGAAAAACACTTTTACGACGCGTCCGGCTACCATGGTAGCCTGGACGCTTGACTGCAAACTAAGCGATTTCGTGCCGCAATCACACTGTACGGCTTTTAAATGATTTTACGAGATGGCGCTGTATTAAATTCCGCCTCTTTACGTATGCAACACTCGGTATCAGACCAAAGAGAACATATTGAAAAAAAAAGATTTCGTCGTTCAGTTGGCTGTCATTGACATAATGAAAACATGCTCATTTTTATTTTTTTAACTTATTTAATTAGAATATAGTGAATAATCCAGTGTACGAGTGTTATATTCCATAAGAAACCTCTTTAAACAAGGTTTACGAATATCTACAAGTGTCCAAGGTTGTGAATGTGTTGTGTTGTGATAAAATCGTCAGGAAAAATTTGGCGCATGGCGACACGCTGTGCTTCGGCATTTTCGTATTAATTACGTAAGTTTTACTAAATAATGTAATAGATTAGTGCTTATTTTAAGGACATATGTTCATAATTAGTATTTAAAGACGTTCACACCGTTAAAATACTACAAAAATAGTTACGATTAACCTGATTTACTTCGTCCCGCCGGACATTTTTTTATCAAATTTGTGAGGGAATGGGGGATTGTTTTGATTTACTGTGTTACTCTGAATAAACCAATTAAGGGCTTAAGGGTATCAAAAAATGCTTAGATAGTCTAGTTTAATTATAAATAGGACCTTACTGACCCAAACCAAAAAATTCTGAACAAAAATTCTGCAAGAACAAATATTTTACGGAAATTCACACACGTTCTCAAGTTTAACTTTTTTTTACGGTACTTTGGGCTATGAAGGCGTAATTAAGTTTTAACACCTATTGATTAAGTATACTTTCAGCTATACACATGATTTTTTATTAAGGAATAGCTACAGTAGTTTTCTAGTTATTACGTTTTATGCAGGACATTTGTTATAGGCGGTATTAAATTGGTGAGGGAATGGGGTGTGTGTTTTGGTTTACTGTGCTACTCTGAACAAACCAGGGTATAGACATATGGGTATGAAAAGAAAGCTTAGATAGTCTAGTTTAATTATAAATAGGTTTTACTGACCCAAACCAAAAAATTCTGAACAAAAATTCTGCAAGAACAAATATTTTACGGAAATTTCAACACGCGTTCTCAAGTTTAACATTTTTTTACGGTACTTTGGGCTATGAAGTTGTAATTTAGTTTTAACACCTATTGATTCTGCATAGTTTCAGCTATACACTTGATTTTTTATTAAGGTATAGCTGCAGTAGTTTTCTAGTTATTACGCTTTATGTTGGAGATGACCGACGCGGAAACCGCGCGTGCGCGCTCGTGAGAGTTGGGACGCGTCGGAGGGTAGTTAGGTGCAAAACTGGGACGTTCAAGTGGATGCGGCCTACCCAAATGTCCTTTCTTTTGTATTGTTCGACGAGTCGTTGAGCTCCTTAAGCTCAGAGTTGAGCTACACAATTACTGACATATGCGTGCGCTGACTGAACAGGTACACTCAAATCTCTGTGGTTCTTTCCTCAAAAGACCATTTCAGACGCCAACCTACATGGTTCTCTATACACATCGGCATTGATGAATATTGTATATAAAGTGACATAAATATTTACTTGTAAAGTATTATAATTATTGTTTTTAATTATTGTGAATGTGAAGACTATGAGGGTTATTGTTGTTTTTTTTTCTCATTTAGTCGCGTATAGACGCGACTCTTAAGAAAACCCCAGAAAAAAATCCCTGTTGCAGGTGTGTTGGTATAGACCAACACACCTGCAACGTTGGGGCACTTAAATACTAACATCCGCTAAGTTATTGCCGAGATAATCCACGAAATTTGCAAAAAAGTCATCCAAAATTACCTCGAAAGAATCAACTGCGCCAGAAGGTCCAGAGACGTTCATTTGCTTGAAATCATTTTCCGTAATTAATGAATAACACTAAGTATTCAATTAAGAAAAAATAATTAAGATATTGTCAGATTTTGTGTATTTTTTTTTAATAAAATGTAAGAACTTCGAATTGGATCACCCTTTATATGTTATTTCAATAAAACTCCCCAGAAATCAATATCGTTATTACAAACATTGCTACAAAATAAATTGAAAACTCACATACGATACGCGAAACAAACTCATACGTTTTTAAGTATCCATGTAATTTTATAAGTATTCCTGTAGATTTATAAGTATCCCTGTAGTTTTATAAGTATCCCTGTAGTTTTATAAGTATCCCTGTAGTTTTATAAGTATCCCTGTAGTTTTATAAGTATCCCTGTAGTTTTATAAATATCCCTGTAGTTTTGTAAGTATCCCTATAGTTTTATAAGCATCCCCGTAGTTTTGTAAAAACTGAACGTAAATACGAATATACAAAATTGGTTGAACATTTACGTATACATAAGGAAGATTTACAAGGAAGTCCTCCCACGTTACAGAACTGTCAGGCCCTCTGATGCTGATCTTTTGATTGCGTTCGTGTGACATGGGGAGTTGGGGACACTGTGACAAGTGGGAAAAATTATAGCTATCTACGCCACGAGATAATTTGAAAATAGAACGAAAGAAATTGTTTTTTTTTTTTTGTTTTACTGTTGTGGTTGCAAATGCTTTTATTTTTTTTCACCTTTCTTTAGAATTTAATAGAATAGAATAATCTTTATTTAGCCGATTACCCGAGAAGGAGTGTAATGTTTTGTAAGTAAGGTATGTAAGGTTTTGGTCGATCCTGTTTTAAAGAGAAAGTACCGATAGAACCGATTATCTTTAGGTAAGGCCGAATGCAAGATTATTTCTTAGTTCACGTTTAGTTCTTAGTCAACAATATGTTTATCACTGGAGTAGGTAGTAATGTTTATTTTACTTTACTTTGAACTCTATTGATTACCATCTTATGCCTTTACCTGTTAAGATATAGGTTAATATACGAGTATTAGTTGTGTACAACAAAATAACTAAATCTTTTCATTAACTGGAAGTTGTATTGTACTTACAAAACCGGCCAAGTGGGACAACGCACAATGAAGGGTCCCGTAGTTGGGTCTTGGGATGAACTTATCCCAAAAACATTTTTTTTTCAAGATTTTGTTTTAGCACTTTGTCGGTGTGATTAATATGTATACCTATACCAAATTACAGCTTTCTAGTACTAAGCGTCTCTGTACTACAGCGGGGAAAGACAGACAGACAGACGGATGGCGAAACTGTAAGCAGGAAGTAGGTAACATATTATAACATAAAAATAATATCACGTCTGTATTCCCCGAAGGTTTAGGAAGAGATGGAGCTTTAAATACACCCCACTTTTCGCCAGTTATAGTTAGGTCCCATGTAATAGGGGTGTGCCTATTGCCATTAACCGGGCACTAATCCAGACTCCGGGCTGCTACTGAGAAATTCCAGATGGAATAATACTTAATCCAATAATAATACTTTGCCTGAACCCAGGACTTCGTGTTCAGCAGTAGCATTTGACCAACGAGGCAGTCTGTAACATTTAACTATTTATATTTCTATAGTTTTCAGTAAATAAATGTTTTAGAAAAGGCGTAACATTTTCCGTTTTTATACAAGCATACAGGTAAAATACATAAAAGCCCGTTGTCGTACAATCTTGACATTTCTTTTGTTTCGCTTTTCATATTTTGGTGGAAAACATAACAAAGAAAAAAAAAGCATCATCAAGTTTATTCCCTTGCGGCGTAAGCAGAGATTGAGGGTCGGCCGCCATGATGGATGATACGTACTTGAATACAGTGTCTTTGCCGACCCAAAGGTATCCTTCCTTTTTTATAATATTTTGTTTCCGCATTTAACAATATAAAATGTATTACATTGTGTTAAATTACAATACAATACAATACAAATAATAACATAATTACACAAAATACACAATAAATACAATAAGTACAATAATTAGAGTACAAAAAATACAAATCATTAGGAAAAATCTCTCGCTTGGTGACCTACATGTCATTATTTTTACTCAACTTAATCTTATACTCGTAGAACCTATAATAATACCAGCTTTTTATTGCACTACAAAGCAAAGGCCTCTACTCATACAGAGAAGCCTCTTCATTGGACACGCATTTGTATTTAGAACCATATGAAATGTCGAACGGTATAAGAACGAACAAACAAAAAAATATATAAAAAGCCTGTCCAATATTTCTTTTTGTCTTCACCGTACGTAGCCAGCTAAAACATTGGTTGACGCTCAGACCAAACTTTTTATATTGCGTAGCGCTATCGAATAGCCGCCCAATATCCCAACCAGGGGCCTATCACCGCGAAATATTTCAGAACAAGA
Organism: Atethmia centrago; assembly: GCA_905333075.3. Taxonomy (NCBI): domain Eukaryota; kingdom Metazoa; phylum Arthropoda; class Insecta; order Lepidoptera; family Noctuidae; genus Atethmia; species Atethmia centrago. The sequence continues at coordinate 18,611,446 of HG995373.1, read as the reverse complement.
TAAACAAATAGGACGTAAACAATAGCATATAGACCATATCGCTGTTTTTCCTTTGTTTATCCAAGCTTACTCTGCAAAAGGAGAAAAACAGGTATTTTCGTCCCGTCAACTTTGGGTGCAGATAAGATCTAAATAATAAATCATGTGTACCAAATATGTTACACAAGCTTCAGTTTTAGTTCCCCCAAACATAAATAATTCTATGATTTTCTGCTATCTTTGCAACGTAACAAAAAGTTCACATCTAAGATATGAAAAGGCAGATTATCACGGCGTAGTTTATAAAATGATACAAACAAACAAAAGAAGAGAAAATATTGAGCGAGATTTCCTTGGGGAATTGAAGTCGCCTCCACTTAAATTGGATGGTAAACTGAAGACACAATGGCTTTTATTTTTTTTTTACCTTGTCGCTAGGGAAAGTGTCGAGCGAGCCCAGCCCCTCTACAAAAATATTTGATCACCTGCCCATCAATGTTGATATTTTTAATTTGCTGCTAAAAGCATGGCCCATATCCTCCCACACCGCTTCAGTTTATTAACACCAACGTTGAAAATTAATTACTCTACGGAACCACAACACAGTATATAAACTCCTTGAAATTTTCACCTTGATATGAAAAGCTATATAAAAAAAAAACCAAGCAAAATTGACAGTGACAAATCAAAACCATTGCGGAACGTTTTATTTTATTTTCTTTGTGGCTATATTTTTATTTTTGTAACAATGTCTTTAATTTAGAATTTTAGTGCGTAATGACACAAGAACCGAAAAAGGTATCCCCCGCAGTTTACGGAAAAGTTGCAACGTCAGTTATGGAGAAAGGTAGAGTGACGTATTGTACCGACTTGGAGAAGTCCGTCATAATGAGCAACTTCGAGCGTCGCGGCTGGACCCAAGTGGGGCCCGACGATGAATGGAATTTCTACTGGTCCTTCACTCAAAATTGCCGCACAGTTTTCAGCATCGAGAGCGGCTACCGAATGAACGACAACCAAATGATAAATCACTTTCCAAACCATTACGAGCTGTCGCGTAAAGATTTATTAGTTAAAAACATTAAGAGATACAGAAAAGAGCTTGAGAGAGAAGGTAATCCCTTGGCTGAAAAAACGGACTTTGCATTACCTAACGGACAAGTGATTACCCGCTATTTACATTTAGATTTTATACCAGTGACCTACGTACTGCCTGCCGACTACAACATGTTTGTTGAAGAGTACAGAAAGTCCCCTCAGAGTACATGGATTATGAAACCGTGCGGAAAGTCACAGGGGGCAGGAATATTTCTTATAAATAAACTATCGAAACTTAAGAAGTGGTCTCGTGAAGCGAAAACTCCATTTCATCCCCAACTGACCAGTAAAGAATGTTACGTAATATCGCGTTACATCGACAACCCGCTCCTAATTGGCGGGAAGAAATTCGACCTACGACTGTACGTACTGGTGACGTCATTCCGCCCTCTAAAAGCGTATTTATTCCAACATGGCTTCTGTAGATTTTGTACAGTGAAATATGACACGAGTGTTACTGAGCTCGATAATATGTACGTGCATCTGACTAATGTCAGTGTGCAGAAGCATGGCGGTGATTACAATAGTTTGCACGGCGGGAAAATGAGTATTCAGAATTTCCGTTTGTACTTGGAAGGTACGAGGGGGCGCTCTGTAACCGATAGACTGTTTGCAGAGATGCAGTGGCTTATTGTTCACTCTTTAAAAGCTGTGGCCCCCGTGATGGCTAACGATCGCCACTCCTTTGAATGTTACGGTTACGATATTATAATAGACAATAGTCTCAAGCCTTGGCTTGTAGAGGTAAATGCTTCACCGTCTCTACAGTCGACGACTCATAATGATAGAATATTGAAATACAAATTAATAGATAACATTGTGTCTGTCGTTGTACCCCCTGATGGCATTCCCGACGCGAGGTGGAACAAGATCCCCACTGCCGAAGCGCTCGGTGACTTCGAACGGTTGATTGATGAGGAACTCATAGAAAAAGAAGACGCTAATTCACGCTACAACAAGTACCATCGTGTCAGACCATAATTTAGTAACAATTTTCTGGTACCTTATATCATAATTTAATAAAAAAAATCGAACCCAATTTGGCTGTTTTATTTAATAACCAATCCAGCTAGAACACGCATAACACAATATTTAAAATATATTTTAGTTTTTGCGAGCACCTCTCTCAGAACGTAGATCAGTCTCCCTCTTGTTCATAGAATCTTCGTCGATGAGTATTTGAAAATCCCCTAAAGCCTCAGTGGTAGGCGTTTTATTCCAGCGTGAGTCTGGGATCCCGTCCGGAGGCAGAACTACCGATAAAAGATTATCCAGGAGCTTGTACTTGAGTATCCTGTCGTTAACCGTCGTGGCCGTCATCGATGGGGAGGCATTCACCTCTATAAGCCATGGCTTTAAGTTATCGTCTATGATTATGTCGTAACCGTAACACTCGAAGCAATGGCGGTCATTCGACATAACGTGCGCCACGGCCTTTAACGAGTGCACTATCAACCACTGTATGCTCTCAAACAGACGGTCGGTCACCTGCCGACCCCGGGTTCCTTCCAAATAGAGCTTCAAATTATGTATGCCCAGCTTCCCCCCGTGCTCACTATTGTAGTCGCAGCCATGTTTTTGCACGCTGACATTCGTTAGGTGAACATACATGTTGTCGAGCTCAGCGACGCTCGTGTCGTATTTCATTGTGCAAAATCTACAAAATCCATTCCGAAACATGTAAGCTTTTAAAGGGCGGAACGACGTAACGAGGACGTAAATCCTTAAATCGAATTTCTTCCCTCCGATAAGAAGCGGATTATCTATATAGCGAGATATGACATAAGTATCTTTACTCGTGAGATGATGCTGTAAGTATTTCTTAGATTCCCGGGACCATTTTTTTAGTTTCGACAGTTTGTTGATCAGGAAAATGCCGGCGCCTTGGGATTTGCCGCAAGGCTTCAAAATCCAGGTTGTTTGAGGATATTTTCGGTACTCTTCGACAAACATGCTGTAGTCAGAAGGCAGCACGAACGTTACCGGAATGAAATCTAAATATAAATAGCGACTGATGACTTGCCCGCTCGGGAGTTTCACTTCAGTTTTTTCCGCAAGGGAATTACAGTCTTTTTCCAATTCTTTTCTGTATTTCTTTATGTTTCTTACGAGTAAATCTTTACGCACTAGTTCGTAGTGGTTTGGGAAATGGTTGATCAATTGATTGTCGCCAAGACGTAACCTACTATCTATGCTGAATATAGTTCGACAATTCACAGTGTTTGCCCAGTAGACGTTCCAATCTTCTTCTGGCATCACGTGGTTCCAGCCCCGTCTCTTGAAGGTGTTAATCACTATAGATTTATCGAAATCTGTACAGAAATTCATATGCTTCCCATCGTGTGGTGAACTGGTTAGATGGTAGATAGTAGCTACAGATTTCTTGCTGTGTGACGGCACTCCTCGCGAGGACCGCATCACTGATATTTAAGATTACGCTAGTTATATAAAAAATATAGTTTGTGTTATTCTTGAAGTTTAGCGATAAAAATTAAATAAACCATGACCGTCCTACTTTTGACAGTAATACTCGATTGTCATGTTAGTAAACGACGTTGCCATGGTAACCTTAAGTTATATTTTTAGGGGAGAAAGGGAAGGAAATAAATTTATAAATCCTTGTTTACCATGGAGAATTGAAATGACTCCAAATACTTTTATAAAAGTTTATGTAGCGCATCATTTTCCGTGGCATTAAGTACCGTACACAAAAGTTCCTTTTAAAAAATGCATAAGTGATATGTAACTAGTTGCTAAGCGCAATTTTCAAGAATGATAAGCAACCTGTTCCTATAAGAGGCTATACTTTCGCAAAATAGACGCTGAACAACGGCTTATCCGTAGTAAGAGACTTATAACATCCGGAGCAAACAACTTATATCTTAAAGCTGGAGTTTGCAGGTTAAGGATTTCCCAAACTTAAGTACCTACGCTTCGATACTTTTCTCATCCGTCAAAAGCAGAGACGAAAATATTGAAGATATTTACTTTGATATGAAACGGGATGTTAGTGAGCTTAGGATATCAATTCAAATATATGTAAATATCTGAATAAATATTATCCATGCTAAAATCTCGGTCTTGAGAGATTGTTGATGGGCCATAAAATATGTTTTGTACAAAAATATGTTTTTACGAGGGTATAATATTAAAAAAAAAACTGGCCAAGTGCGAGCCGGACCACGCACAATGAAGGGTTCCGTAGTTGGGATTATTTGGGATGAATTTATCCCAAAAACAAACTTAACATTGTAGTTGATAAACATGTTCTCCCATACATCGATATACGTCACGGTCAACTCTCCAACTGCAAATTTAAGTTTGTCGACTATTACTCGTTAACTTGTAAAGCCTACTTAGCTATAATATTTTTCCCTTTAATTTCAATATATGTACTACTACCATGTTTTTTTTCAAAATATCCATAAACGACCATTTAGCTGGCAGGGGGGGGACACTTGACTCTAACAAAAATTATCACTCTAAAGCTTAATAATACGCAAACGGATACTTGCATAGAAAAATGGTGTTCAAAATGTGTCTGTCCCCGCTGTAGCTCAGAGACGCTTAGTACTAGAAAGCTGTAATTTGGCATAGATATACATATTAATTACGCCGATAAAGTGGTAAAATAAAATAATAAAAAAATAGTGTACCTCCCTTGCACGTAAAGTGAGGATGATAATTTCTCGTCTATCCCATAGTGTGGGATTGGATAGGCCGTTAAAAAATCTTTCCGGTTTGTGAACACCACTTTTTGATTCAAGGATCCGTTTGCGTAATATTAAGCATTAAAGAGCTAATTTTTGTTAGAGTCAAGTGTCCCCCCCTGCCAGATAAATGGTTATTTATGGAGATGTGAAAAAAATCATGGCTGTAGTACATATAATGAAATTAAAAGGATAACTGTCACAACTAAATTGGCTTTACAAGTTAACGAGTAATAGCCGACCAACTTACATTTACAGTTGGAGAAAAAACCGTGGCATATATCGATGTATGGGAGAGCATGTTATTCAACTACAATGTTAAGTTTGTTTTTGGGATAAATTCATCTCAACTTCCCAACTACGGAACCCTTCATTGTGCGTGGCCCAACACGCACTTGGCCGGTTTTTATTATTTTTTATATTTTATTTATTTTTATACATAGAAGCCTTATAACATTTTGATTTCAGCGATAAGACCAATAATTACTGTTTTAATTTTTTTCATTTACTTGTTTAAAGCACAGTTATACAAATAAATTATTTGTTTTGAAACACAAGCTTAAAGTCAAATCATTTAGTTTAATCGATTTATATAAGTGTAAAATAAATGTAATAAGGAATAGTAGTATTCAAATATAGTATGTAACTGTAAAATAAGTGTAAAAGTCTAGAATACAATTAATTTTATTACACAAAGTGTAGATGAATTAATAATTCAACTTTAGCAGTTCTATTTCCAGCCTCAGTCGAAATACCCTCACTTAAATAAATAACACACGGTAAGTTAATCGACATTAAATTAATGGCATTCCCAAATGGCTGACAACCGGTGAAACGTGGCACATGTAAATTCCACTTGAGCTTAGTGGCCATAAATTCATTTATTATTCAAATATTACGCCCAATAATCTTGCTTCCTTCTCAAGAGGCCGACAACACCTAAAGCGCGGTCACTGTTGGACTGCATTGAAAAGAATGAGAAGCGCGATGGCACAACACTGGTAATTTATTGCAAACTATGAAGCAATTATCGATTTACATATGATTGTATAAAAAAAATAAAACACTATTATGCGAATATGTTGCTTCTTGAATAATCTGACAAAAAAACAAAGTGATTGGTGTATATTAGTATGGTTTTCAATCGTTAAAATATTTTTTTAGAGGTATCTTCGTGATTTTTTTCTATCGTATCAAATTAGCTATATTATGTTTTCAACACACTATCTACCTAGCATATCCTTAAGAATATCATATATTTTTCTGATTTTGTTTACTGCAGTGGATCATATACTTTAAGGCATTATAAAACTTATAAAAGTTGCGTTTAGGTCCTGTAGTCCCCTTAATTCAGGACAGGCCCTGCATTGAATTCGTCATCATTCTTGGGCAAAAGTCCAAGCATGACTAACTGTTTTTTTTTTTTTTAATTTTATTGTTTTTATGATTTTGTTACTTTTATGTTCTTTTTTTATTGTTGTATTTCTTTTGCGTGCCCCAAATAAATATTTTACTTTCTTTCTTTTCTTTTAACTGGGAAAATAAAAATCGAAGAAAGTGAAATCTATACTTATAATATATAGCGATAGCCTAGTGGTGTGACCGTCGGACTGCCAAGTCAGGTCTCTAATTCGAACCCAAGGCACCTCTGACTTTTCAGATTCATGTGCGAATTCTAATTAATATTATAAACGCGAAAGTGAGTTTGTTTGTTACGCTTTCACGCTAAAACGGCTGAACTTATTTGGATGAAATTTGGCTCTTGGGTAGACCATAACATGTAGGATATTTTTTATCCCAATATTCCCACAGGTACAAGACTTATACGGGTGAAACCACGGGGCACAGCTAGTATATTTATCACTTGCTTAAAATACGGTATAGGAAAACATCGTGTGGAAACGCCGGTTTCCTCACGATGTTTCTTCGCGTATACCTGAGAGGTCGTCTTGACGGTATGTGAAGCCAAGTCAGAAGCCATGGGCAGCATAAAAATTGACACCAGGTTAGTCACTAACCACACGAAAAAGAAGAAGATATAATAAAGCTGAAGAGTTTGTTTTTAGGGTTCCGTACCCAAAGGGTAAAACGGCACCCTTTTTCTAAGACTTCGCTGTCCGTCTGTCTGTCTGTCTGTCCGTCTGTCACCAGGCTGTATCTTTTGAACCGTGATAGTTAGACAGTTGAAATTTTCACACACGATGTATTTCTGTTGCCGCTATTACAACAAATACTAAAAAAACAGAATAAAATAAATATTTTAGAGGTTCCCATACAACAGACATGATCTTTTTGCCGATTTTATAGATACGGAACCCTTCGTGCGGAGTCCGACTCGCACCTGGCCGATTTTTTTATGTTTGAACGCTCTAATCTCTGGAACTACCAGTTGGATCAGATTTTAGTTTAGAGACGCTTAGTACTAGAAAGCTCTAATTTGGCATAGGTATACAAATTAATCATGCAGATAAAGTGCCCTTGCACGTACTTTTTTCTGTTTATGGAGATGTGAAAAAATTCATGGCAGTAATACATATAATGAAATTAAAAGAAAAACTATCACAGCTAAGTGGGCTTTACAAGTTAACGAGTAATAGTCGACCAGCTTAAATTTGCCGTTGGAGAATTGATTGTGGCATATATCGATCTATGGGAGAACATGTTTTTCAACTACAATGTTAAATTTATTTTGGGATAAATTCATCCCAACTTCCCAACTACGGAACCCTTCATTGTGCGTGGTCCGACACGCACTTTGCCGGTTTATAAAAAATAAGCTTATAGTCCTATTCCCAGACTCCTATGGAATAAATCCACTCTAATCTTTTGTTAAAGTCAGGGTTTGTTATTAAGAGGGGACGGGGCCGGCAAGAAATTGGAAAAAATAGGTATTTGAAGAAACTATTGCCGTCGCGCTGCGCTTCACACCGATCTATCAATATGTGAATGGATAGTCTGTAGTTGGTGTGCGTAATACGAGCGCACCACCCGCTCGCACCCCTCCCGCGCCATTGACACTACCGGCCGCGGCCTCTTGTTGACTACCAACTACCGCAAGTTGACTACCAACATTACATAATCAGCCTATAATGTTCCCACTGCTGAGAAACAGGCCTCCTCTCTGTGAGAGGGAGTGGGCCGTAATCCACCACGCAGGCCCAGTGCGGGTTGGTAGATATCAAATGTCTTCGAATTTTTGGTTCTAGTACATGCCGGTTTCCTCACAATGTTTTCCTTCAGCGTTTTGAGAGCAGTGGTGATGAAATAATTTACACAAAGTAAAGCGCCTGCCCGGGTTCGAACCTACGACCTACAACTCGTAAGTCGCGGCCGTTACCATTGGGCCACCACTGCTCCAACATTAATTACCTATATTAAAATTACATAGACGCAAATTAACTTAATTTCCCTGACTGTACCAACAAACTGTTTTCTACAAACAGCCGAACCCCTGAAGATACAATCATGTGGATCATTCAAATCATATCAAATCAAATCATAAGGCATTTATTCAAACTAGGCTGAGAATCAGCACTTTTCGAACGTCAAAATTACATAAGACAGTCCCCCAAAACGCCCAACCTTCACCACTTCCTAGTGCTTTAGCTGGGAGAAGTGGCCAACAAACTCCCCAGCAGCACAGCTGTCTGTTCAGTGTGATCCTCAAAGACTATAGACGTGAACTAACAAGGTATTTTTCGAAACTCACGCCAGCACATACACAAATCTAACGGCTGGGTCGCTGCAACAGCTCACTGTTTACACACATAGCATGATATCACGGCTGTATGTGCCCCCTAGGGCAGAGATGTACATATAGTACACACACATTTTGCCAGTTATATTTTAAGTCCTCGACTGGACTGCCGGGGTCGCGGGAAGGTAAAAAGGGTTACTGAGGCCCCTGGCAACTCCGCCCAGAGCGGAAGAAGTTATTTGATGATTTCCCATCCAAAAAAAAATAAAAAAAAGGTTAGCAGAGATGTACATATAGTACACCCACATTTTGCCAGTTATATTTAAAGTCCTCGACTGGACTAGACTGCCTCGTTGTTGATGAGGTACTGGGTTCGATTCCCAGGTCGGGCAAAGCGTTATTGGGATTTTCTATCTGGAATTTCTCTGTAGCAGCCCGGAGTCTGTATTTGTGCCCAGTAGATGGCAATAGGCTCGCCCCCTATTACATGGGACTTAAAACATCATCACTATTTCGGACACCAATCTACATGGCCTTCACATGATCTGACCAAGATTATGTCTGGACTTTAAAAGAGACTGTGACCTCTGAGTTTGTTTCGGCCTTTCTTCTCAGAGTAGTCAGATAGGAAACGCCGACCTCATCTAGCTTTATTTAAAAAATATGATTGACGTGTAAAAGTGTTTGTACAAACCTACTTACAGAAAATAAATCATTTATCATTTATCATCTGCCTAGCCTTTTCTTAGCTATGTTGGGGTCGGCTTCCAGTCTTACCGGATACAGCTGAATACCAGTATTTTACATGGAGCGACTGCCTATCTGATCTCCACAACCCAGTTACTGGGTAACACGATACCCCTTGGTAAGACTGGTTGTCAGACTTTCGAGCTTCTGACGACCCGTAACGACTATCAAAGATCTACAAATACATATACATCTAGACAGCCAGGACCAACGGCTTAACGTGCTTTCCGAGGCACGGCGGGGTCTTGGTATGTAAAGATGGTCACCCATCCACGGACCAACCGCGGCAAGCGTAGCTTAACCTGATCGATCGACCCGTGCGGCTGTTATTACTTAGCCACAAGCCCCTCTCATGGGACATGAGGCTTAAAACATAACTGGCGAAATGTGGATGTTTTAGTACACCTCTGCCGAACCCTTCGAGGAAACGAGGCGTAATGTTATGTTATTTAAGTCCCATATAAAAGGAGGCGAGCCTATTACCATCAACCGGGTACAAATCCAGACTCCATGAGAAATTCCAGACGGAAAAACCCAATAAAACTTTGCCCGAGAATCGAACAGGACCTCATGCTCAGCAATAGCGCTTGCCAACACTAGAACAACGAGACTGGCTCACTGTTTGTACCTACATAATTGATAAAACAAAAGTATCGAAATCAACTGCAATCAATCATGTATAATCATCATCATCGTAAATTGCCAAATAGCCGGCAACAAGCGCCGCGCAATGTGTAAACGCCACTTGAGCTTAGCGCCTATAAATTCATTTATTATTAAACATTACGGCCATTTACGGCCACTTATCTCTCTCCCCACTAATTCACGCCGATAGGCCGTGCGTTTGGCCGTTATTTGCAACTCAATGTGCGTCTTCGTATGAATAATTCAATCAACAGGAGAGGTGGAATGTGTTCAGGATATTAATGTTACTGTTTTTTCTTACTTTCTTATGTATTAGGGTTCAGGCAGACGAGCGTAACACAGCAAAATTTAAGCCAAAGAAAGTGAGTCAACGAAATTACGTTGCGTTTGGTTTCATGCACATTAGAAGATTGCTCTACCAGCAAAATTAGTCCTCGAGCAACAAGTAAGTTGAAAAATTTAAAGACCTCAGTAAGAGAGTTGAGGTGTTTTCATTCTCTACAGTTATAAGCAAGTATAGGAATTATCCTCACACTTAAGCCCCCGAGCCTCACAATGCAAGTGCCTCTTGCCTGTGACATACGATAAAATTGAAGCAACAAATGATTTCCAGCGTATTAACAATGTATAGGACAGTCTAACTTTTATGGTTGCTTCAACTTTCAGGTATGCCACAGGTATTATGATCCTACCATGTAAATCAGGCTTAATAGTTGTGATATTATTTTTATCATTGTAGAGTTTTTCATTTGAGTAGGCCGCATGAGTACTTTACTCAAACTGCCAGATTATCATTAAAACTAACTGAGTAAAATAAAAATTAAAAAATATATGGTCCACACAGTCCTCACATACATGTCAATAAAAATGCCAATTTTTATAATTCCAAGACAGTACAAAAATTGTTTAAGTATAAAAGTAGTTTGTTGCTTGGGGGTACATGGGAGTTGCTTACTTAATCCCAAGCCTTTTTGCCAGAGTGTCTTAAATGATTTAAATTTATTGAAGCTCAGTTCTTTAACATGGCTTGGGAGTTTGTTGTAAAAACGTATACTTTGGCACTTAAATGAATTACAGTTTTTTGGAGTCTAGTATTAATCATTAAAGCAATCTTCCTCTCTCCTACTTATTTAAAATGTAGCTGTGCCCGATAGCGTCCAAATTGTTTCTATTTATTAACATTTACCACTTGTATATGTAAATTATAGATTGCAATAAAGATTAATTGATGATTGAATTGAACGTTTTCATAAATTATTTTCGCAGAGCGTTGACACGCAGAGATACAGCGCAGTGATAGGGAATACAATTTCATTCTAGCGAAATAGTGTCGATACAGGAAGTTATTGAAAGTGGAGCGATCTCGCATATATATGTTTGTGTTACAGTGTGAATGGATGTCGGTATGAAAATAATTTCACACATGGTTTTCCAGAGTTCTCCGCAGTAAAAAAATATTTCATTTACTCGTAACTGTTGAATTTACTGGTAGGTATGCGGCGTCAAATGGTCAATATCTTTAACTGTTTTAGTGATGTTTATTCTAACATTGTAGGAAGATTTCAGATCAATTGTCTTAGTGTCTTGTACTGAACGGTTATTATTAGCTCTTTTAAATCTCTGGACAACATGGCAACAAAGGAAGTATCAATTTCAAATCATTAGACGGCTATTTCCATTATTTCACACCCACAGTTTACCGACGATGTACACTCTAACACCATGGCACCAACCAACTCCAACTCCAACTCTGACACCATGTACTATCTGTCAGGGGGAAGGATTTCTGAGCACTTTCTTTATATAAAATAATAATAAAATTGCTTCGAGGTTGAAAACAATTATTGAACGCGTATTTTTTTTTTTTGAAGGTGGGAAATCATCAAATAACTTCTCCCGCTCTGGGTGGAGCTGGAGGGTGTGTCAGACTCTTACTGACTAAAACCCACCCGTATTCCTTCCTGTTGCCTGTGTTGCGGGGGCCTCGGTGACCCATAAGTACCTTCCCGCGACCCCGGCAGGCATCGGCCCTAGTGGACCCCTTACATTTGTGCTGACATCTCTTTGAGGCGCGCGTGAAATACGACGCGCCGTCGACCCGGGCCTGGTCCTTACCGGACGGTGAGCTACCCATTGCTCACCGTCCGCAAGCCCGCGCCTACGGTGGCCGGAAATCCGCCCGGGATTCCCGACGCCCAGGGCGTCTCCTGCGGCGGCTAGGGGCGAGAGGGCGCGAAACATGCCTTTCCCTCAACCGTCCCGCCTCCTCCTTCGCGAGCATTACTGCTTCGCAGAAGGAGGTGACGGCTGCCCATGCCCTCTCGCTCCGTACCATGGCCTGAACCAGGGCCGGACGCGAGAGATCTCTGCCGCCGATCGCCTCCACGAGGACACGGCGGTGCTCTGCCCAAACCGGGCAGACCTCCACCGTATGCTCCACCTTGTCCTCCGGGCGATCCACACAGTGGTGACACCCGGACGTTTCCTCCCGCCTTATCCGACACAGGAATCTCCCGAAACTGCCGTGTCCGGTGAGGACCTGCGTCAGGCGGAAGGTGAGGACGCCGTGGCGCCTCTCTAGCCACTCCTCAAACAGGGGACTTATCGCCGCAATCGTGGCGTGCCCAGCACTGGGTTGCGATAACCATACTTTCCATGACGCCATGAGATCCCGCCGGAGCTCCGTCCGCTGTGCCGCGATTTCTCGCGGCAGCGGACTTACGCCCCGGCGTTTCGCCTCCTCGCGCCACTCCCATACGTGCGCGAGGACTTTTGCCTCCAGGTCCCATGGCGGCAATCCGGCAAGGAGGCTGATTGGCAAGGAGACCGTGCGGTATCCCCGGACCATCCGGATGGCCATGGCCCTTTGGGCCACGCTCAACCGGCGGGCTGGCCGCAGCGCCAGACAGCGCGCCCATGCAGGAGCCCCGTAGAGGGCCATGGATCGCACGACCCCCGCGTAGAGCCTCCGGAAGGAGGCGTTTGGACCCCCTAGATTGGGCAGGAGCCGCTTCAATGCAGCGCCCGCCCGCTCCAGTTTGGGAGCAACGTCTGAAATGCTCCAATTGAACGCGTCTGATGCCGAAAATATAGTTTTTAGAATTTTTGTCCGTTTGTCTGGATGTATGCTCCGGAATGGCGGAAAAACGGCTGACTGAATTGGATGAAATTTGGCACACAGATAGTTTATAATCCAGATTAGCACATTGAGTACTTGTAATCCCGGTAGTACGTTCCCATGGGATATTTTCCGACGTCCACGTGAGCGAAGCTGCGAGCAGAAGCTAGTCTTTATGTAAAACTGATAACCAGTCATAAATCATGTACCTACATTGTTTCGGAAGCTCTTGAAAGGGAGGAAGGTTCTGTTTCTAAAAGTGTAACACATGTTAAAAATAAATCAATGGAAAACTTGTGAAAAGCAAATAGAATCACTTAAACTACAGTGCGGAAGTTGGGCAGGATTTATTGCTTCCTTGGAACAGTTAGCACTGTAGTACGATTCTTTGGAACATGTGTTTTAAAGCCATGTCTGATACAAACAGGAGTTAAGATGACTGCGTCCCGCGGCTTCACCCGCATAAGTCTTGATCCCGTGGGAATACGAGGAAAAAATAATTCAGATCATTAATGGTCTACTCATGTGTTAAATTTCATCAAAATCCATTCAGCCGTTTTAAAGTGAAAGTGTAACAAACAAAATCACTTTCGCAGTTATAATATTAGTTACGAAGTTAAGATACTTTCGTGAATCTATACTAATAATATTAAAAAGAGGTGGTGAGTTTGTGTGTAGGTGGTCTACGGAACTACTGTTCCGATTCCGAAAGTCGTTTCACTGTTAGGGCCGATTCACACCGGGAAAGCAGCGGCCGGCAGCGGCGTGGCGAGCACTTTCAGTGTGAAATAATTTTAAATTTTATGTACATACCTAATTAAAAGATCAGTATCGCTTGAAAAGCAAGAAAAGGTCGCACGGCCACCCGCGTCTTGTCAGCGATACTGCCCGCGGCGACACGAGGTCGCTCGCGGCGCCACACGAGTTTCCTTGCCGAATGTAGAAACGAAACTGGTCAATACTGGTCTTTTGATTATGTACATAAAATTTAAAATTATTTCACACTGAAGTGCTCGCCGCGCCGCTGCCGGCCGGAACGGCAGAAGTCGGTAGCGGCCGCCGGCGGCGAGGCGAGCCTGCCGCGGCCAGATCCACCGGCTTCGTCACGTCACTGCCAGCCACTGCCGGCTTCAGCCGTTCCGGCCGGCAGCGGCGCGGCGAAATATTTTAAATTTTATGTACATAATCAAAAGACCAGTATTGGTTGAAAAGCACGACAAGGTCACGCGGCCACGCGCGTCTTGTCAGCGGTACTGCCTGCGGCTGCCCGCGGCGACGCGAGGCTGCTCGCGGCGCCGCACGAGTTTCCTTGCCGAATGTAGAAACTAAACTGGTCAAGAGGAGGCTAGGCGCGTGGTGTCGGGAGGCCGCGCGTGGCCGCCGGCGGTGACGCGAGCCTGCCGCGGGTGGATCCGCCGGCCTCATCGCGTTGCTGCCAGCCGGTGCCGGCTTCTGCCATTCCAGCCGGCAGCGGCGCGGCGAGGACTTTCAGTGTGAAATAATTTTAAACTTTATCTACATAATTAGAAGCCCAGTATTGCTTGAAAAGATCGAATAGGTCGCGCGGCCGCCCGCGGTGCCATAAAATATATTTTATATAAAAACACGCGGACAAAGTCACAGGCAGTAGCTATTCTGATACATTTTTAGAGTTGCGTACTCACGGGCACCCTTTGGGTACGGAACTCTAAAAATCTGGACAATGTTACAAAGCCTATGCCATCACTTTATCTGTCTGTCTTCTGTGGATCTTTAGAATTGGAATAGCTATAGCCAGTTAAAAATTTCACAGTATTCATGTACGTAACTAACTAGATATATGGTCGCTATAACAATAAATTATTAAAAAAAAAATACAACTGAACTGATACTATTTATTTTAATTACCATTTATAGGCACTTTTGAATTGTGAAAGGAGTCGATCAGTCAGAAAGTCAACAGAAGCTAGTTAGCTAAAACTAATAAAGTAAATTATTGCGGGTTTGCTTGTAAGAAACCCATAGTTGAGAAATTCCGAAACATGCTTGTGAGGGAATTGTATATTTTATATTGTGTATTTCTTTCTTCAAAAGACCATTTCAGACACCAATGTCGCCTTTACATAGTCTGACCAAGATTATCTTTGGACTTTAAACGAGACCGAGACCTTGTGACCTCTGAGTTTGTTTCGGCCTTTCTTCTTAGAACAGTCAAATAGTAATCGCCGACCTCATCTAGTTTTTAAAATATGACTGACGTGTAAAAGTGTTTGTACAAACCTACTTAAAAAAATAAAATAATTTTTCATTTACTGTTTTAATGCTGTTCATGTACTTGTCTAAAACACAGTTACCCAAATACATGATTGCTATTCACACACAAGCTTAGCAGTTCTATTTCCAGCTTCAGTCAAAATACCTTAATTAAAATAAATAACACACGACAAACTAATCCACATTGCATTCGTAATCGGCGTCATAAATTAATGGCGTTTGCAAATGGCCGACAACCGGCGAAACGTGGCACATGTAAATTTCACTTAAGCTTAGTATACAAATCAAATCAAAAGCCATTTATTCAAACTAGGCTGAGAATCACCTGCCGGGGTCGCGGGAAGGTACTAAAGGGTCACCGAGGCCCCTGGCAACACAGGCAACAGGAAGGAATACGGGTGGGTTTTAGTTCAGTAAGAGTCCAGAGCGAGAGAAGTTATTTGATGATTTCCCATCCAAAAAAAAAAAGGCTGAGAATCAGCAATTTTCGAACGTCAATATTACATAAGACAGTCCCCCAAAAACGCCCGCCCTTCACCAAACACAAACCTACTTACAGAAATAAAATCATTTATCATTTATCATTAATCATAGAAACATTTTTACATTACACATGTAATAATCCGGCTACGGCGGCGGCGCCACGTGGAAAATCGCACTTGGAATCGTTTTGATACCAATTCTGAGGGAGCTAATACCATTGAGAACAATATATTTGCAGAAAGGTTTACGAGTATGTACAGAAAGGCGCTATAAGGGGCTTAAGAAATTGAATCTAGATTCTTTTAAAGAATGTTTGCTCCCTTTAGATTAATGTTATATATATAGACTTTTTTTTTGCGTGGGAAATTATCAAATAACTTCTCCCGCTCTGGGCGGAGCGGGAGGGTGTGTCGGACTCTGACTAAAACCCACCCATGTTCCTACCGTTACCTGTGTTGCCAGGGACCTCGGTATTCCTTTCGGACTTTTCCCTCGACCCCGGCAGGCATCGGCCCTAGTCGACCCTACTCTTGTGCTGACGACATCTCTTGGCGCGCGCGCATGGAACACAACGCGCCGTCGACCCGGGCCTGGTCCTTATCGGACGGGGAGCTACCCATTGCTCAACGTCCGCTAGCTCGCCCTACGGTGGCCGGAAATCCGCCTGGGATTCCCGACGCCCAGGGCGTCTCCTGCGGCGGCTAGGGGCGAGAGCTCGCGAAATTTGCCTTTCCCTCAACCATCCCGCCCCCTCCTTCGCAAGAATTTCTGCTTCGCAAAAGGAGGTTATATATAGACTTAATATTTTTTATTGACATTTTTATTTAATTTATTATTGTATACAATATTTTTACTAAATACTATCTCATTGTTTATTTGCAGTCTTAATTTAATGACATAATTACATAACATAACATCACGCCTTGTTTCCCCGAACGGTTGGGCAGAGGTGTACCTGTAGTACACCCACATTTTGCCAGTTATGATTTAGGTCCCATGTAATAGGGGGCGAGCCTATTGCTATCAACCGGGCACAAATCCAGACTCCGGGCTGCTACTGAGAAATTCCGGATAGAAAAACCCAATAACACTTTGCCCAACCCGGAAATTGAACCCAGGATGTCATGCTCAGCAGTAGTGCTTGCGACCACCAGACCAACGAGGCAGTCACGTAGTATTATTAACTACATATTACTGTTTGGCATGCAATTGTGACATCTACCTACCTATTGACTTTATTGTTTTCGTTTTCGGTCTATTAATGTGACATTCGATTGTTTAATAAGCTATTTTGTATGCCTTCGGGTGGGACATATTATGGACCAACTTTTCTTTATGTAACATCTGTATAATTTTACCCTATGTTCACAAAATGAATAAATTAATTTGTGTAGATCTCTTTATTATATTAAATAAAATAAAAATGATTTAATTCAGACATCATCAGTCCATAGCTTGTTAGTAATAAGTTAGTAACAATTTGTGCTTATCTGCTATGTTAGTAATGATAGATGATTAGTGATGATGATGTTAGTGATGATTATAGTATAGTATAGATATATTTATTTATTTATTTATATGATATACTTTATTGTACACACGGTGGCATTATTTACGGTATTTTTGTGGCATATCAAGCTATACATTTCGATATCGCATTTTATAGCATTACCGTACGATAAGAGGTCAGCTTATCCTGGAAATACATACCTTGATAATATATGTAGCTGTGTGTACACCACAAAAATACATAACAAAAAATAAATAAAACACTACACAATGTACAATAGGCGGCTTTATCGCTTTCTGCGATATACCTATTTATCTACCTAAAGTAATAATTATTTTAAAGAGAAAAGATGTTTATTTTGAGAGATTGATGAGAAGATGATTTTTTGGTATGTTTGTCTGTAATATATTGGATAAAATTGAATAAAGTCTAATGAATAAATTAAAAAAATGCTTAAAAGATTTTAAAAAATCTTTCACCTAAGTACAAAATTATCAGCAAGTATATAAAATGGGGCATATTATAATATTAAAAAAATACTTTACGAAAATTGCAATAATGTAACCCACGGTATCAAAAATTTGCCTATAAAAGTCATTATTTGGCGTGCGCAGCGAAAACTATTGATGATACATAAAATAATGTACATACTAAATATTTATTGTACTCATCATCACCCACAAAAAGACCGCGAGGCTATATGCCTAACTATTATAGTTAAGTCACAATAACCGTTTTTTGTTCATATTACTAATATTTGTAATCCTGGTGGTACTTTCCCGTGGGATACTTTCTGACATCCACACGTGTGAAGCCGCAGGCAAAAACTAGTAATATTCATAAAGGTGGCTGTAGACAATGTAATTTATTTGTTCCGTGCTGGTATTGAATCTGTGAACATGAAGTACAGAAGCCAATACCTACTTCAGTGTAAACGATGCCGTCAAAATCACCCTCGAGATGCTTCAGATTGCGATTGTGTTACGTAACGTTCACCACGTGAGATGTCTTGCTTGACGGGGCGTGTTCGATACGGTTGCACCCGTGTACCGATAGCTCTGACAATCAAATTTTGAGGCATTAAAATATAGGTAACGAGCTGCTCCCCGCAGTTTCATCCATATAAATCTCGATCCCGTGGGAATATCGGGAGAAAGAGTATTCTATGTCCTAATCCAGGTCATAGTCTACCCTTATGTTAAATTACATCCAAATCCGTTTAGCCGTTTTAACGTAAAAACGTAACAAACAAACAAATACTTATAATATTAGTTAGGGTTAACACAATCGTTCTCAAGACTTTACTAAGTACACATGGCTTGACACAGAACACGTTAACTTCCTCTGTATGTGTGGCAAAAAATCCAAATGGAAAAACCCAATAACACTTTGCCCGACCCGGGAATTGAGCCCTAAACCAAGCAAGCGCTACTGCTGACCATGAGACCAACGTGGCAGTAAAACATAGGTATTTGATAGGGTCTTACACCCATTTATGAAAAGGGTCTTAATTAAATTATATAGTGCTAATATGCCCCAAAAAATCACAAAATTTTTATTCAATCGGTAAGTGCCATAAAAATGCATTTAAATTTTACATTTTCAAATTTCGCGCTTAGTTTGACGAAAACGCTGGACGCAGTGGATGCCATGTTGCTCTGTGGTCATGACGTCACTGGGCTATGTAAGCAAATGCGCTGATCTATTATCTAACTATCAGTTGACAGTTGACACGTTTTAGTTTACACAGCCGTATGACGTAATATTATGGCGGCTACTATTTCATGGTGTTTTTTAACAGTAATCTGTTAAAAAACTGAAAACGTTGAATTGAATTTGAAAATTTATTTTGTTATTTTATGAACTAAAACTAACATTTTCCGACTCCTTTTTGCCTAAACTATCTCAATAGTATATTTAGAGATTTTTTCTCGTATATAGTAAAGTACTCTATTCAAGTAGGTAGGTATAATGTAGCTATAAAAGCAATTAATCTGGTTAAATAAGACCAAATTATTATTCAGAAAAGCAAACGATCACCTACTATCTAACTTATATTTCCAGAATATAACATCACACCTGTAATCTCCAAAGGCTTAGGCAGAGGTGTACCCATTGTACACTCACATTTTGCTAGTTTTGTTAAAGCCTATATTTTTATCTTTTATTTTATATTACGAGTAGTTACCTTTTTAGTTCTTGAGTACAGTTTATCCATGTTAGATTATTATTTTCAATTGTTATTGTACATGAAGATACACCTAAGGGATTTTTTTTTTTTTGAGGATTGGAAATCATCAAATAACTTCACCCGCTCTGGGCGGAGCAGGAGGGTGTGTCAGACTCTTACTGACTAAAACCGACCCGTATTCCTTCCTGTTGCCTGTATTGCGGGGGCCTCGGTGACCCATAAGTACCTCCCCGCGACCCCGGCAGGCAACGGCCCTAGTGGACCCCTACCTTTGTGCTGACGACATCTCTTTGAGGCGCGCGTGGAATACAACGCGCCGTCGACCCGGTCCTGGTCCTTACCGGACGGTGGGCTACCCATTGCTCACCGTCCGCAAGCCCGCGCCTATGGTGGCCGGAAATCCACCCGGGATTCCCGACGCCCAGGGCGTCTCCTGCGGCGGCTAGGGTCGAGAGGGCGCGAAACATGCCTTTCCCTCAACCGTCCCGCCTCCTCCTTCGCGAGCATTACTGCTTCGCAGAAGGAGGTGGCGGCTGCCCATGCCCTCTCGCTCCGTACCATGGCCTGAACACCTAAGGGATACGTTGCAGAGACGACGAGTGACGTTTCATAAGTGCCCATGTAGGTTTATGTGAAATAAAATATTTTGATTTTTTTTTTGACATCATTCTTAATTCTGACCAACTTGATTTGCAACCTGTACTAATATTATATCTATTTTTATCTATCATTTATTTTATCTTTGTAATTATATTTCTATAGATTATTCTATTCTATTTTATTCTTCGTACTATGAAATTTACTTGGACTTAATAAAACCGGCCAAGTGCGTGTCGGACCACGCACGAGGAAGGGTACCGTAGTCGGGATTACTGGGACGAATTTATTCCAAAAACATACTAAACATAGTAGTTGAAAAACCTGTTCTCCCATACATCGATATATGCCACGGTCAATTCCCCAACTGCAAATTTAAGTTGGTCGAGTATAACTCATCAACTTGTAAAGCCTACTTAGCCGTGATAGTTTTCCTTTTAAATTCATTATATGGAGATGTGAAAAAAAATAATGGCAATACTGTAGTATTGCCATTATTTTTTTTTCAACATTTAGCTGGCAGGGGGAGACACTTGACTATAACAAAAATTAGCACGCAAGTGGGTCCTTGAATCGAAAAGTGGTGTTCACAAACCTGCAATATTTTTGAACGGCCTAGCCAACGATACCTCACACCGTGGGGTAGACGAGAAAAAAAATATCATCCCCAGATTACGCAAGGGAGGTACGCTAAAAAAAAATGTTTTCATGATTTTATGTTGGTACTTTGTCGGCGTGATTAAAATGTTTACCTATGCCAAATTACAGCTTTCTAGTACTAAGCGTCTCTGAGCTACAGTGGGGTCAGGCAGACAGACGGACAGGGCGGACTATAAGGGTTCCTAGTTTACTACGGAACCCTAAAAATGCAAAAGGCTTAACTTTCGATTTTTCCCACTGCACCAACCCGCATAGCCACTTCAAAGTAGGGTTTCCCACAATTTTACTTTATTTAAGTACTGCTTCACAAAATACTTACCGTTATTTCGGTTTCAAAGTAGCTGGCGCATTACGATAAAAGTTATTTTAATTCAGAAAATTCGACAAATTGGCTTCTCAGGTTCCCATTTAATAAAGTTTCATGCGGAAAGTGATCGATAGTGGCGAATCACGTTATTGTAAAATATGTACCGACAGGTTGAATGCGAACATCGCTCTACGTCTACACTGCTAGTTTTATTGGTTAACGAAACTTCAAAGACGTGATGAATAAAATGGGGCAAATAGAACTAAAATATCAAACAAATGATTTTTGGGGCCAAAAGGGAATTAATTTGTGGAGCGAATGCGGAATAAATCTACAAAAAAATCATTGTTATTCTAATTTTGAAAGATGTTCATTTATAACGGTTGTTCGGTTATATTAAAAGCCAAGTAATTTAAACACCTCTGAAATTATAATATTTCATTATTAAGTTTCATAATAGAAACAAATTAGTTTGAACCGAAATAAGTTTAATTTTTCACGCTATTCAGTGAGTTCTAAAAATTAATGTTTTAATAAAAGTAATGAACAACCTACAAAAACTTTTCTCTCTAATTACGAATAGATGGTGGCGTCTTTCAATTGACATTCGAGGTTTTCTTAAAGTAAGAAATATTTTAGTTAAAAAATCTCTCAATAATTTGCATAGAAACAATCGTCTCCGTCGATATACATATTCTAGAGTACACATAGATTTGCTAGGTATAAAACTATGTATACGTATAGGCAATTAAAAATATATACATATAAATTAAAAAAAATATTAAAGTCGGTTTTCGTGTCTGTCTTCGTGTGTGTGACCACGTTGTTCTTCTAAACTACGCAACGCATTTTGATGCGGTTTTCACATTTTCATCTAGAGAATTTATTCCGGAAGGTTTCTGGATAATCAACCTACAATGTTCCCACTGCTGTGACACAGGCCTTCTCTTTGTAAGAGGGAGTTGACCATAATACACCACGCGGGCCCAGTGCCGGTCGGTAGATGTCACATGTGTTCGAATTTTTGGTTTTAGGACATCCACACGATTTTTTTCTTCACTGTTTTGCGAGCAATGGTGTTGAAATAATTTACACAAAGTAAAGCGCCTGTCAGGGTTCCCGGCCACCGCAGGCGCGGGCTTGCGGATGGTGAGCACTGGGTAGTTCGCCGTCCGATAAGGACCAGGCCCAGGTCGACGGCGCGTTGTGTTCCACGCGCGCCTCAAAGAGATGTCAGCACAAGGGGTTCGCTAGGGCCGATGCCTGCCGGGGTCGCGGTGTCCGAAAGGGATACACGGGTGAGTTTTAGTCCGTAAGAGTCTAAAACGCCTTTCCACTCCGCCCAGAGCGGGAGAAGTTATTTGATAATTTCCCACCCAAAAGAAAAAAAGAGCTCGAACCTGCGACCTACAAACTCGTAAGTCGCGGTCGTTACCACTGGGCCATCAGTGCTCTCAGAAGGTTTAAGTGAACTATTAATATGAAACTTACATATAATTAAGAAATATCCACACTTTGTCAATTTGTGAAAACCGTGCGAAGTAGGGGCGGGTCTCTAGTTAATATACAAAGGATAGTTAATGAATTACGAAATGCCTACCTGCTTGATAGGCAGCCACAACTCCCAAGAGCCTACTTAAACAAAACCCTACGTAATCTTATAAATGCTGATACATTAATGCTTACAAGCGTCATAATAAATGCGTGCTTGTGTAATTTATTCTCAGTAACTGTAATTACACTGTAAGCAGGAACAGACGGCTACATACGACGGTTAAAAGGTAATAAGGCATAAGCGACATTTTGGTCGAAAATAAGTTATGAATGCCATCCTACTTAATCTCTATTTTTAAGTAGGATGGCATTAATAACTTATTTTCGATCACGATGTCGCTTATGCCTTATTACCTTTTAACAGTCGAATTATCAAGCAATACATTTCTAGTCTAAGCTGATCTAGCATTATATAGGATTACCGTACAATGAGAGGTTAGGTTATACTGGAATGTATAACTTGATATGAAGCCGTGTGTACGCCTTTCAAACATTAATTAGATCCTGTGAAATGAAAGTACCCACCTAAAATAAATTAAATAACACCGTTGTGCTCCATTTGCTACTATAATTAGGTAAATTGGTGATTGTTTTTAACTACTTATAGCTGTGTCCATGAAACCTATAACGATTTCTGGTATAACAAGTATATAGTCGGAATAAGGCGTATCTACAGCGTGTATAAGAAAGGTGTGATCAAATTTAAGGGTGTGGTACAGACTATCAAACTGAACAAGTTTCCTCATGAGACCAACATCGTAAGCGCGACAATTATCAGCCGTCCCATACATTTGGGTCGAGTAGGTATTGTAACGATAGGCCGGAGGGCCAGTCATAAGTTACATTTAAAAATTAGAATAAGTAACAGAGATCAATATGAGTAAGAGTTGAGTTCCAAGCTTCTGAATGTCGTAGCTTGGCACGCTTGGACGGCAGGATACAGGTTCGGCAAGGCAGTAGTGGGAGAGGATCGACAGGCAGTAGTAGAACAGGGCTGGCAGATGAGGCGGAGCACGACGACGAGGCTGGTATTTCCCACGTCGTAGTGGATCATGTAGCCGCAGACAGCAACTCTGTCCCAGGAAGTAAAACGTCCTTTTGTAAGCAAGATGTATTGTTTTGTGGTGTTTTGGTTGTGTATTGGTATTGGTGAGTAATTGGTGTGAGCTGTTTCACACTAGCAGGAGAGTTGCGCTAGTGTCAAACGTCACGTTGGTAGAATGCCCTAGTATTAGAAGGGCTTATATTTGAGTACATTATATTAAAGTTTGTTAAAAAATATGGGCCAAGTGAACTGGCTTAAGAATAAAGACACTGAATAGGCCTAAGAATCGAGACTGACTGAATTATCTTGAGAACTGAAACTGACTGAATTGAGTTAAAAGTAAAGATAGACTCAACATACTTAAGAACCACTATTGACTGATTCCTTGTCAGGACTGATGACCGCTTTTATAAATTCTGGCAAAAGTTCTAGAAGTTCCTGTTAAGCAACCCAAACATTATTCAAATAATTTGTTTGAATGCCTTCCAGGCTCAATAAAAACGGTTTATAATGAGTATAACTAAATGTAATCTGAAATTAGCCTTGTCATGGCAGCTATAAAGCATAGAGAATGAAATCTGACAGATTACAAATTATGATGAAAGATGTCAATGGATAAAAATATTCTAAGATTTTTACAACAAGAGAATTACATTAATAATTATAAAATACAGTTTTGAATGTAAAAACAGTTAATTGTCACTAAAGTTTTGCTTTTCAGCTGTAGTGTTCAAACATATGTAAGAAAGTGAGAGGCATAACAATATTAATTCATATTTGAAACAAGGAAACAAAGTATAGAGATATGATAAGAATTGTTTGAGTCAGCAGCCCTTTAAATGGTAAATACATATATAAATATAATAAAAGATGTGGCTTTGTGTAGCAAAATACCACAGTATGGAAGTTTTGTATGAATAATAATAATAATAAACTTTATTTCGGGTGGCATAGAACCATAGAAACCATAACCTTTGCGCATGATGGCCTGGAAACCATCAGTCCGCGCTTCAGCAAACATCCCAGACGCGCTGCACCGCCACGGCAGACCCAACAACATCCTGAACGCATTATTGTACTGAGTGCGCAGGGCTTTGCAGGCTCGCTGCGTATATCTCACCCACAGGCTGCTTGAGTAGAAGGACTGGCAACAAGCTTTGAACAGCGTAACGTCCACTTCTCCCGTTCTACGAACCTGCGTGTGAGCATATTAGCTCACACCGCCAGAGCCTTGCGCTCCCGCTCAATATCATCGTCCCTGAGGTCACCTCTCACAATGTGACCCAGATATTTAAAAGCTTGAACCTGCTTTAGGGCTATTCCATTGAGAAATACAGGAGGGACATGGGTAGGCTGTTGTTTGCCTGGTTTAAATACTAAAATTTCACTCTTTTTTACAGTCATATTGTAATCCATGCGCCTCCGCGTACTTCGTATGGGACAGTTGATAATTTTTTCGCGATTTCAATGTTGTTCCCATGGAGAAAATTGTTCGGTGTGATGGTCTGTACCACAGCCTTACATTTTACCACACCCTCTAATACATGCTGTATAATACTCGACCATGCTGCAGGAAGAAAGTGCCCAAGATTATGGACTTTCGTTAATTCGATATTACTCGGTAAATACTAATAAAATTCATGTGAGTAAAACACATTTTTTTATTTTTAGGTACGGTTTGAAAAGTCTTAAAAAGATTTGAATAACGTTTCAAGTCTTTACTATAGGTACTTGTAAACACAAAAGAAAACATGGCGTCGGAAGTAGGAATTTGTGAAGTATTGTGTGAATGATAAATGAAGTCTCTCTACGTTATTATGTGGTTGCAAGTAAATCATATGCGATATGTTACACGTCAA
The DNA here is from genome assembly GCA_905333075.3 of Atethmia centrago. Taxonomy (NCBI): domain Eukaryota; kingdom Metazoa; phylum Arthropoda; class Insecta; order Lepidoptera; family Noctuidae; genus Atethmia; species Atethmia centrago. The sequence continues at coordinate 18,585,993 of HG995373.1, read as the reverse complement.
CTGACATGATGATCCTTTGTGAGAGGTTTTACAGAATCGTTCAGTATGTTAGGAATATAAAAATAGTTTATTTATTCTCAAATAATAATATTACCATCACAATGTGCCCCTTTTGGACTTTAAATATTAAATTATTAATTAAAAAGCCTAGCTACTTAACTTCAACATGACTGATTATTGGCTTACTTTTTATATTAATGATAATAATACTAAATGTGTGTGTTTTTTTAAAGATTAATAAATGGTTAATTATTTTTAAGTGTATAGCTTTTTTGTTAATTAAAATTTTATTTTTATTTAGACAACTATTCGCCGAATGTCGAATAATAGACACTATTATTCGGTATTCGACGAATAACAAAAAATGTCGAGTAATGCCGAATATCGAAAAATAGCAAGTATTCGCGGCATCTCTAGTTAGTAGTAGGTAAAAGTAGCCGAGGGCATAGAAATCATACACAATGAGCACTGTCTCACTGTGTATGGTTTCTATGTAGTAATACCTAACTTGTGTGTGTCTATATTTTTCTATTTTTTAGTCATTTTTTTCTCATTGTTAGCCTTATAATAAATATAGACTCATAGGGAAAAATTTCCAAACATTATTTCTGAGCTTTGTTTTTGTAGACAACCCTACTAACCATGTCTACAAAAACAAAGCTCAGTAATAATGTTTCATATAGCATCTACTTGCCATATTTCGCCGAAAACAACACATAACGGTACTGACAGGTAAGTACTATCAATTGGGTTGTTAATAATGAGCTGATATTCGGTAATTGCGTTTACATAATTGCTTTTCAGGCTCCATTTGAGAGGTAAGGATCGTTGGCGCTCACATGCCTGACTGCGTGCATTCTTTCGTGAGAGCGAGCCAGTGGCTGTAAGTCCTGTTCATTTATGAATGCAGTTACGACGTATGGAATGGAATTTTACGTGATTCGTATTTGTATGGAAAATAAATGTTTGAATATTTATTTATTTATTTCATTAGGGAAAACAAACAGTAGTAAAAGTTATAGTATTGTTTACTAACACGCTGGATCATTGTAGTCCGAAAATAAAAAAATATAATAATAATAATAATAATAATATTTAAAATAAATAACTCCACATTTAACTTAACAAATATGTTACCTGACATTTTCCACAGATTACCACTTAAATAATTACGAACCGATGACAAGCGTTAACCGTAGTCAAAGCAAAACCAACTAAATTAATAAAAATAACAAAACAAAACTCTTGTTTGTGTATTGTATCCTATAAATGGTCCTATAAATATAATAATAAATTGCTAAAGCATACAGAATCTACTGCTGATTCATCAGAATTTTAAATAAATTATTTTTAAATGAGAAAGATGAAGAAGAGCTACATAGGTATGTAGCTACCATGACAGAGACGGTACTATAGGTAGGTACCTGTTAATACCGACTTTGAGTTTTTGTATTTTTGAAGTACTCTGTCAGAACGGAATGGGGCGAAATGTGAGTGTCCTATAGTACACCTCTGCCTAAACCTTCGGGAAAACAGGCGTGATGTTATACAAGGTGTAGTTTTGTATCCTCGTCAAATTTCAGGAGGCTGCTATGAAAGTCATATATATTCAAATAAAATTACCATATAAGCTCAATAATTAATACATACTTGTTTTTTTAGTCATTTAAGTTTGGAAGTATTTTAGAATACACCACTTTCACAGAACAGAATCACCCCGTTGCGTATGCGGTAGTGTATGAGTAAAAGGGCAGTTACAGTGCGGTATCAAAAGGGCCGCGATTTAACGTGCGTGTGTCCCACACATGCTGATTTCCGAAAACTAGAAAAAAAAGTTCTACTTATTTTATTATTGATTCGTGTAGAGAATCATTAGCATAGTTACATGCAAAACGACACCTTGTATTATGTTATATTTTATCAGAACTGGATGCTGTGTGCTGGGGGACACGTTTGTAGTTCTGATCTCTCTATGTTGGTTTTCAGGAAATGGATGAAAAATCGAAATCGAAAACGATGATAATTAGACATTACATTATTATTATTTTCATATTTGAAATACGATCTATAAAGTTGAATCCTAACTTAATATTATACATGCGAAAGTCAGTTTGTTTCTTTGTTACGCTTTCACGCTAAACGGCTGAACGGATTTGGATGAAATTTGGTTTAGGACATAGGATACTTTTTATCCCAATATTCCCACGAAATGGAGACTTATGCGGGTCAAACCGCGGAGCGCAGCTAGTATCAAATAATTAAAACATTCACAAAAGGCTTCCATAAGAGTGGAAACTAATACTGTTTACGAAAGTCAAAGGAGGATAAAATATGCTTTAATTTTCTCTCTGCACTTCCGTGACTCGTGGATAGTGAAAATATGAGAGGAATAAATGCGGGTATGAAAGCACAGTTTTCAGAACATAACTGCTTTTACATCTCTCCGCTTGTGATAAAAATGTCCAACTTCTGGGAACGGGCCACCATATAATAATGGTGGGTATCGTTAGTGGTGTAATAATTCCTTGAGAAAGTATTTATTTGGGGAAGTACTACCGCCATTCCTATTCAGCCACTATGCAGCAGTCGAATGTTGAGTATATCATGTGGTTACAGACGTACAGACGTACGTGGGCAACGCGCTGGTGTCGGTGAACCCGTGCCGCACGTTGCCGCTGAATTCGGTCGAGCTCGTGCGCGCGTACCTGGCGGTTCCGCCTTACCGCCGCACCTGGCAGTACTCGGTAACATACCGAAACATAGCGTTCGCTACTGGCTCTCTTCGCTGACTCGCTCTCTGTTGCAGGTACAACATTAACATTGGTCCATCTGCCACGTGCTGTTAGTAAGAAATGGAGCGAAGGAGTCTCCGTTTACCGGTCAACACATAACACACGACATTACATCACATCATTTATTCTGTGTGCGCTAGAACACCCACATTTCGCCAGTTATGCTGTAAGGTACTTACCAGGTATCAGGAATAGTTAGATAGTTTTTTTTTTGATGATGATGATGATATATTTATTTGCAAGTATATAGATAGCTGACATAAGTTCTTAGGATCTATGGGTTTCACTATATTCGGCATTGCAGCCGTGCAAATATTTAGATTTTATATAATAGAATAACATAAAAATACTAATAATAATGTTATAATTTAAGTTTAGATTACAATGCAATTAATAAAATTCAAATTTAATTAAATTCTATCGATTTAAAATAATAACTAATATTAAAGAATAGCGATCAATAATAATGATGTCAAGTGAAGAAAAAATAGCAAGAATAATGAAATTTAATAGGGAGCGATTTACTGGTCATTAAGCTTATAATTCCAATCAACAATTTTCCGGTGGATTCTATTGTATGTAAGAGATATGACCATGAGTGGATTCAAGAACTTTAAGTTTAAAACAGATTGGCACTTAAGAAACAAAAAACTATTTTAGTTCATAAAATGGAACTTCCATTACTAAGTCCATTGACCAAAATAAGGCAAAATAAACTGTTTAGTTTAGTTTGCCAATGACGGCACCTTTTAAATAACGTGCAGCAATGGTTGTTCATATCGAGTGTCAGGAAACTCGTTTATCGCAAGAAAAATGGAGTCGCCTTCGCGAATTCTTATTTCAATTTGAAGTTATTCACAAGCAGCATTTCAAGCTGCACAATTCAGCTTGAATTTATAGCGGGAAGTTATTTCAGCCACAGTGCTTTTGTCGAGTTAGCAATTCGAGCTGTTACGAATGCCGCTGGTAAAAATATGAATAAGTTTAAAAATATAATCTGTTTGTTTTTTTTTTAGCTGTGTTGTTTACCTCTGTGGTTTATCTTGTTAATAAAACAGATTATTTGAACTGAATTTTTGCTGTGAAAACGTTATTCCCATTATGTTTTCAGTGTACCGATTGTTCGTGGGAAAGTCCGAAAGGAATACCGAGGCCCCTGGCAACACAGGCAACGGAAGGAACACGGGTGGGGTTTAGTCAGTAAGAGTCTGACGCACCCTCCCGCTCCACCCGGAGCAGGAGAAGTGATTTGATAATTTCACACCCAGAAAAAAAAGTGTACCGATTGCTAGCTATTAGTGGATTATTGGAAAACAATAACCGAATAAAGGGATGAAAGAAATCCAACGCCCACACTCAAGATAATAACGAAATATTAACGTTAATGACGCACATGAGTGGACACCAATTAATAATAACATGGACACATCGTTAAACAATACTGGCAGCGAAAAACAACAAACATGAGGCAGATTAACTACTATTAGTTTATCGGTTGCTCCAGAATTAAAACATTGTTGTTATGTGATATTAACAACAATAATTAGTTATTAATATTAGATTTTGGTATTATTTAATTATTTTTATAATTAGGAATATATACATTATATTTAAAGTTTTTAATAGGTATATGTATGTATATCCTTATATTTAAATAAATTAATTTCACAGTTTTCGCTATTGCACCTACCACTGTTTGTCTCTGCATCACCCAAAGGTTGACTGGTAGAAAATGCCTACGGCATTAAGTCCGCCTCTGTACATTTGTGTGCTTAAAGTATTAAATAAATAAAAAAATATACAAATGAAACTGTTAACCAAAATCCTGAAACAACATATAAAAGCGGCTAAGTGCAAGTCGGACATGAAGGGTTCCATACCACCGTACAACATTTAACACTACATATTTTAAAAACCGCGTGTCGGACCACGCACAATGAAGGGTTCCGTATTTGGGCAGTTGGGATGAATTTATCCCAAAAAAAAACTTAAAATTGTAGTTGCAAAACATGTTCTCCCATAGATCGATATATGCCACAATCAATTCTCCAACGGCAAATTTAAGTTGGTCGACTATTATTCGTTAACTTGTAAACCCTACTTCTGCCGGGGTCCCGGGAAGGTACTAATGGGTCACCGAGGCCCCTGGCAACACAGGCAACAAGAAGGAATACGGGTGGGTTTTAGTCAGTAAGAGTCTGACACACCCTCCCGCTCCGCCCAGAGCGGGAGAAGTTATTTGATGATTTCCCATCCAAAAAAAAAAACCCTTCTTAGCTGTGATAATTTTCTTTTTAATTTCATTATTATGTACTATTGCCATGATTTTTGACATATCTCCATAAACAACCATTTAAGGAGACACTTGACTCTAAAAATTGCACTTTAAAGCTTTAATTACGCAAACGGATCCTTGAATCGAAACCTAGTGTTCACAGACCCGCAATATTTTTGAACGGTCTATCCAACGATACCCCACACCATGGGATAGACGAGAAAAAAAATATAACCCCACATTACGTGCAAGGGAGGTACCCCAAAAAAATTTTTTTTTCATGAATTTACTGTATCACGTTATTGCCGTGATTTGTATGTATGTGATGTATATGTGTGTGTGTATGTATACCTATGCCAAATTACAGCTTTCTAGTACTACGCGTACAGAGACGCGTAATACTAGAAAGCTGTTATTTGTAGCTCAGAGAAGCTACAGTGGGGACAGACAGACAGACGGACGGACATGGCGAAACTATAAGTGTTCTTTGTTTACTACGGAACCCTAAAACCACGGTTCTTGTTTGGACCCCCTTATTTTTTTATTTTTGTTGTTATAGCGGCCATATTAGTACACCATCTGAAAAGTGTTTACCTATTACGGTTCAAAAGATACAGCGCTGTGACAGACGGACGGACGGACGGACAGCGGAGCCTTAGTAATAGGGTCCCGTTGGCATCCTTTGGGAATGGAACCTGAAAAACGATGGACTTAATCTGTTCTAACAGAACATAATGAATATTGTCTGTCATACTAGGCGAAGGCAGCCTATACTAATTTACATTAAATCCATGTTTATATTAATAATAATTGGATGCAATCATAGACTAATAGAATTTATGCAAATACCTGCATATGGTTTATGGATGTAATGACATTATGTTGCTTGCTTCGAAAGCTGTTTACACAAGGTGTATCGAAGTAGATAGTAATTGATCAATGAGCGTTTATGTTGGCACAATATTGCATGAGGGTAGGCAGAAACTATAGAACTTGACCTATCGGATAGTGTTCAGTCTAAAATCCTAACTAATATTATGAATACGAAATTTTGTTTGTTTATTTGTTTGTTACGCTTTCACGCTAAAACGGCTTAAGGAAGAAATTTGGCACAAGAGTAGATCATAAACTGGCTTAGGACATAGGATACTTTTAATCCCGATATTCCCACAGGATCGAGACTTATGCGGTTGAAACCGTGGGACCCAACTAGTTATAAATAAAACGAAAACGTATCCTTGAATCGAAACCTAGTGTTTAGGGATCTTTTTCCTTTCTTTTTATTTAGGCACATGTGTTAATAACGATGTTAAATTTAACTCATAAATTCAACAAAAAATTTCGAGTTATGCCAAATATCGAATAATAGCGAATATTCGCGGCATCTCTAGTTAGTAGTAGGTAACAGTAGCCGTGGGCATAGAAATCATACACAATGAGCACTGTCTCATTCTTCTATGTATGTAATACCTAACTTGTGTTTGTCAATATTTTGTATATATCTTGTTTTAAGTTTCTGTCTCCTCTGCTTATAGTTAACCTTATAATAAATATAGACTCATAGGAATTTTTTCCAAACATTATTCCTGAGGTTTGTTTTTGTGGATAGTGTACTTAATTTCATAGGGTATCTACTTGCCATATTTCGCCGAAAATAATATATAACGCTACTGACAGGTAAGTGCTATCAATATATTTAGGGATCCTTTTCCTTTCTTTTTAATTTTGACACATTGGAATTTTCCTTGAAAAAAACAATTGTTTTAAACGAGGTTTATTATTCCACTCCTAGTTCCAAAAATCAATGAGGGATGTAAGCTAGCGTTTCACGTGTGTTCACTAATAGTTGGCCTTTTCATAGAAATTATTCTGATAATTTAAACTTGATATTTACCTATTCTTTCAACATCTAATGGATAAGATAGAAAGGTATATAAACAGTTTATTCTGTGCAACCTGCACCCTAATTGCGTAACACAGTTTGAATCACAATCCGAGTGTTTTGAAGCATATTGCTAATTCATTGCTTCATAGGTTTAAAAAATTCGCCTGTTCAACAGGGTAAATAACGCAATGGACGTGGGTGAACTGTCAAAATGAAACCAATTGCGATCAATTGTAATTTTATGTGTAATACGTAATTGCCCCTCTGAATTATTGATTTTCTCGAAAGAACTTGCGTAAGGAAAAATTGTGAGGCCCGTTTTAAGTTAAAATACATCTTGTTGTCAAGCAGACGTATTCTTTCAAACTTACGTGAGTTCTAAATGTAATTTCATATCAAAATCAAAAGTCATTTTTAAACTAGGCTAAGAATCAGCACTTTTCGAACGTCAAAATTACATAAGATAGTCCCCCGAAACGCCCACCACCCTTCATCACTTCCTATTGCTTTAGCTGGGAAGAACAACTGGCGCAATAAACTTCCCAGCAGTACAGCTGTCTTTTCAGTTAGAAAAAAAAATGGATTCTATACAATAGTATGCAAAATAATTTACACCAACCGCAACATAAAACATTAAATCGTTAGCCATGTGTAAGCTAGCACACCACTATACCAACAAAACAAAAACCCGAAAACTATACCTACTCAAGCAGAAATAAAATGCAAACAGAACTTAATACCTAAATAAAAGCCTCCAGGCATATAGGGCAAATTCCAATAAAAGCCAAATTCAGATTCATTATTGTCTCAAAAACTGTGAACTGTTTGGCCATGTTCCGCACATTATTTCTATAAATCATACATATTTGACGCAACAAGACAAAACACAACACACGAAAGTACGGTTAAGGCAGCTGCCCCACTGCCCTAAAACGAGCTGGCGAGCAACGAGCAGCAAGTGTGTGACGAGCGGTAACACGCTGGTGTGCTAGGTGTGGGTACATACCTACTTATACCAGCGAGAGACTCACGCTTGGTAACGCATGAGGCTCTGAAAGAGTGTTCTGGCCACTAAGCTAGTGTTTCTGAGCGAGTACTCTCTCTGATAGCTCTTGTCGCTGCGACAAACAAGTACTCGCCGGCTGGTGTGAACAGTCAGCGATCAACTATCAATATATATCCCTTTTTAACCGACTTCCAAAATGGAAGAAGTTATGATGCTTGTCTGTATGTTTGTTTTTTTTATGTGTGTTCACCGAATTCTCCGACAATTATGGACAGATTTTGAGAATTCTTCTTTTGTTTGAAAGGGTATGCTCCCGAGGTGGTCCCATAGTCACCAAGTCAGAATCTGATGGACAAGTTCGGGGAAAATATGCGTCACATCCACGTAAAACGATCATCGCTTCGGAGGAAAGAAATCCTCAAATTTTATAGGCACACCTATAGCGGTTTAGCTATTTTTTATAGTAACTCGTGCATATTCTCTCGGAAAGCACCATTTGGTGAAGTGGAACTGATGATGAAGACCACAGATGGCCACCGGAACTATTTAATAATAAGTATTTAACGGGTTACGATTTGATTAGGTACTTTAATATGGTTGCTAAGCAATTTATACTCGTCACAATGCATATGGTGAGTGGCAGCTCTGCTGGTTCTTACCAGCAGAACTCCTTAACAATTAACGTCCCTGCATCGGGAAAAGCAATATTTTGTAAAAGGTGATGAGCAGTAGACATTAAGCTATTAAATGTCACTTAGATACATTACAAACTGACCCACTGAAAAATAAAAAAGTTATACAAGAAAAAAGAACCGATTTCTAAAAAAACACTACAAAGTGAAAAATAACTTTAATTTTGAAATTCGGTGGCAAAAAACTAAAATACAGATCCAAAGATACCGACTTCTGAAATTAAAGTTAGTTTTCACTTTGTAGTGTTTTTTTGGAAGTCGGTTGTTTTTTTTTTTTTGTAATAAGTTTTTACTTACCTCCGATCTTTTGTAGGTTTCTTGAGCGAGAAGATTGTTTATCGCTAGTCGCTTCCTCGTCCGGTGGCGGTTAGACACGCGTCTAAATAATAAAAACAAAATCGGTTTGTTTTGTTTGCAGGCCACTCCAATACCATCAATTTATTACTTGGCCTTTCAAAACAAAACAATATTTCTGCTTTAATAATTCCTATCAATAATGTTAAAATAATAACATGGTAACAGTTTCCAATAATAATAAAACAGGACATGAACAGGAAATTGACGTCCGGCGTTCAATATTGCAGAGGCGCTAGTATAAAAAGGTTTTGTGGACTTTACACAGATTATGTTCCCTGTATCTCTAATTTATAGGTCTAGTACTCATTTCCCGTGACTTTTTTCGTATAAAAAATTCAGCCTTCTATTTAAACCCGTAAAGAGTAGAACCAACTTACCTAAATATTCCTTGGTTGAGTTTGTGTTATTTGTATGTCAGCATAGCTATTCACAACCATTCAATCCCAACCATTTGTCAATGTTATCGAAAGAGTCCTCTAAATGCTGTTCACAAATCTAAATTAAATCACGTTTAGTTGATCGTTATTCTTCCGACAGCTATTTGCTGTCAGGGGCACAGCAAATCAAATCCATCGAAACGAGTCATTTTCGACACGATAGCTTGTCGAATGGTTGTGATTAGCTATGCAGTTCCGGAAATACTGAATGTACAGTGGAGGTTCTTAAAGTACTTACGGTAACTATGGTATGCTCTGCAGGCAGAATTGAAAAAGAAGGAATTCAGATTCCTTCTTTTTAAATAAGGAAAAGATTCAGACCTTTAATTTGAACTAATCAAATACCTTTAGAAAGAGGAGGCCTAATTCCTAGCAGTAGGAACATTATAGGCTGATTCTAAATGTAGACTTACCATAGGCACCAAAATATTACAAAAAAATAGAAAAATGAAGAAGGAAAGACATTGCGGTAACCATTACGCAAAGAAAGAACACAAATTCAAAAAAGAAAATGTTGGGAATGATATGCGTCACGTCCACTCAAAACGGCCATCGCTCACTATAACCCCAGTATAGCCCATTGACCCTATGTAAAATTTCTACATTTATATCTGTAATTTTTATGGTGTACATAATAAAGAGTATTCTAATCTATTCTATTCATAATGTTGCCACGCTATGCGAGACAGAGCCCAGCGCTGATTTCGGCGACAGTCGATGTGATGACGTCGACCGGTGCAGTAGTATACGATGAGATACAAATAGAAAATAAAAAAAATAAATTTTAAATGATGTAAGTATTTTCAAAATAAAATAAATACACAATATTTAATTTTAAATATTTATCCTAACTATTATTGTAAATGCGAAAGTGAGTTTGTGTGTTTGTTACGCTTTCACGCTAAAACGGCTAAACGGATTTGGAGGAAATTTGGCTTATGGGTATCATGACCTGGATTAGGACACAGGATACTTTTATCTCGATCTTTCCACGGGATCGAGACTGATTTGGGTGAAACCACGGGGCGCAGCTAGTATAAATATAATATTTAATATGGCAACATAAATAAATAAATGTTGTTGTTTATTTTGCCGTTTCATTTATTTCTAATACAAATTACTAGTAGGTAAAGGTGCTTACCAGCTAACAACATTACATTGATGTAACGCGAACCTATCTCAAATAATTAAATTTTGCTTAGGATTCAGCGAAGGAATATGATAGCAGTACAAAATGAGCTTTATAACTGATTTCGGTATTCAGAAACGAAGCACAAGCAAGTCTTAAGTAAAATGAGGTGAATTTCAAAGGATTTCGCTTAATTGGAAAATGAGACCTCGCGATAGTCAATTTGGTAAGTAACATCGGATGGAATTGAATAAATATTTGGAATAATTTCCTACAGAATGCGAGGAAATATGATGAATGATACAATAATTGCATTTTGCTCAATGTGTAAGGCGTAATTGAGTAATTTCATGCCTGTCTAATGGACTCTGGATTGAAAATTCCGATGAAAATTGTTACTTTTCTGAAATTCTTCTCACTTGTTTGGTAATAACGAATGACTCAGATTAGCCAGCAGACTAAATTAATAGCTGGGCACGACAGTCCAGTATGCCTCGTTCGTGCCAAAGTACAGAAAACTGCACTTCAGTAGTACTTAAATTTCGCGGGAAGGTACTCGTACTTATGGGTCACCGAGGCCCCCGCAACACAGGCAACAGGAAGGAATACGGGTGAGTTTTAGTCAGTAAGAGTCTGACACACCCTCCCGCTCCGCCCAGAGCGGGAGAAGTTATTTGATGATTTCCCAACCTCAAAAAAAAAAGAAAAGTAGTACTTAAATTAGAATAAGTTGACCTTTTATTCTATTAAAACTCCGTATAGAGCTAAGCCAGCTCAAAGTCAAAGTGTGACCGCCGACGTGCGCCTTAGTGTACTTACCTACATATAGTGAAATTATAAAAATCATCAAAACTGGGAAATCTGGTCATACGCTTGTTATTACCTATGCTCGCATGGCTTCTTGAATACAGATGAAGCAAAATACAGCTGTGATTCCAAATCTATATCTGAATCAGATTATTGGAGCAAGACTTTGGTATGTAGATTCCTTATACGTAACACACACACATAATCAGCCTATAATATTCCCACTCATCTCTGTGAGAGGGTGTGGGCCGTAATCCACCACGCAGGCCCAATGCGGATTGGTAGATGTCACATGTCTTCGGAATTTTTGGTTGTAGGACGTGCCGGTTTCCTCACGATGTTTTCCTTCACCGTTTTGAGAGCAGTCGTGATGAAATAATTTACACAAAGTAAAGCGCCTGTCGGCCAATTACGGCCCACTCCCTCTCACCGAGAGGAGGCCTGTGTCCCGCAGTGGGAGCATTATAGGCTGATTATGCTATGATTATGCTAAAGCGCCTGTCTGGGTTCGAACCTACGACCTACAACTCGTAAGTTGCAGTCGTTACCACTGGGCCACCACTGCTTATACATTCCTTATACCAAGAAATAACCTTGTTTTTTTCATTTAATCAAATCAAATCAAATCAATTTATTTATTACATTTACTCTTTGATGTCTATGTATGGCATTATTATGAAGGTTATTTGACTGTTTCACTTTTGACAGGTAAGGTTTCCATCACGATCAACACACAGTGTATTTTGTATTTTACTTTTTTACTTACCAAGTTACACGTAGGTACCTAAACCATGCATTATATGTTGTCCGTCAAAGCTATTGTAACCTTTGATAGGTGTTATGAATTTCCCATATTTCCACCAGTTGGTACGTCACTATACCAATTTTGTAGTTAGGCCGATATTAAGGCACACATGATATATGATTTTAGTGACTTTTAAATCCGTTATTACGTCTTCATATAATGCAAGTAAGTTATGTAAAAAAATGTATGTTAAACTAGAACGCATACACACCAATTCTATATGTGAATATTTAAATATTGTAATAACTTTATGAAATAAATTTAAGAAATAATGTCTACCCAAAGCATAAAAAACGATATTAATTTCAAACTTCTTAAGACATTTTCATGTTTTTTTTTTTTTGTATGAACAGACTATTTTATTATAATTATATAATCCTGTTTTTTTTTTCAAATATTCATATTTTCATTACTTAAAATAAATATTCCTTATGAAACCGAACAACGCGTCGGCGAGGCGTGAGTACGACGCACATTTGTATGGCAAAGGTCAACGACGATTACCGGACCCTGAAGCTGCTTTAACCACGTAGTTTGTCCGACGTTAATAATTCTGATGAACGACATTTTATGCTCGTAATATTGGGATCAGATCTAAGCTGATAAGTGTGTACACACGGCTACATATCAAGCTTTACATTTCCAGTATGAGCTGACCTCTCACTGTACGGAAATTCGATACAATGGGAGATCAGCTTATACTGGAAATGTAAAGCTTTATATGTAGCCGTGTGTACTAGGTACCTAATTGTTTGCAAACTAAAGTGTCACTGACTTTTGCCCGCGGCTTCATCCACGTGGAAGTCGGAAAAATCCCACGGGATCTTACTACTGTGATTAAAATTACCTTCTGTGTTAATTATAAGGCTATAAAGTATCTGTGAGCCAAATTTTATCCGAATGCGTTTAGCCGTATTTGCGACAATCCGGAACATACATCCAGACAAACGGACAAAACTACAAAAAACTATATTTTCGACAGACTCGTTCCCAGACCTCGTAGCAATTATTTTCTTTCGTTACAGTTTTAATATATGTTTAAATGTATATATACAATAGTTTATTCTGTTCCGAGAAAAGGTAGTATCTGTACCTACTGTATGGAAAAAGTATTATACCTAGCTCAATCTAAAAATCAGTCTGCCTAGACTTTTCTCCACTTAGTTGGGGTCGACTGCCTATCTGACCTCCACAACCCAGTTACTGGGCAACACCCCAGGTAACCCCCTCCCCACCCCTTGGTAAGACTGGTTGTCAGACTTTCGGGTTCCTGACGATCCGTAACGACTGTCAAAGATCTACGACTGATAGCCGGGACCAACGTTCCAAGGCACGGAGGGGTCTCGATATTATTATGTAACAGTCACCCAATCACGAAGTGACCGTGCTTAGTGAAGCTTAACCTTGGATCGACCCGTGCGGCTGTTATTATTTAGCCACGAGACCGTTATAAAAAAGCATACCCCCCTTATAAAAGGGTGTGTAATGTATGATATAATAACAAATGCTCTAATTTCACTTGAAATAACGTTCATATAATATAATTTTCATATGCTATAAAATCATATAACCTAATTTCATATGACCTAATGTTTCATATGATATAATTTTCATTTAATATTAAACATTTAGTATAACGTTCATTTTATATAATTTTCAATATGTATAATATTCTTTTTATATAACATTCATTTGACCTAATGTTCTTTTGACCTAATTTTCATGTTTAATGGTCACAGTTCTAACCTAACTCAAATGGCACCTAACCAAATCTTAAAATATTCAATGCACGGTTGAGGGTGGGCTTGGTCGACGGAGCCCCGCTTTGCGGGGCTCCTACTTCTGGATGGTTTATAAAAAAATAACCACGAAGGGGATGGCGGGGTCTATTCGCTCGCTTCGCTCGCTTACACGACCCCGCCATCCCCTTCTAACCTAACCTGTCCGAGTCGGTGTGCCCTAAAGTCCAGATTGCAGATTTTCTAAATTATATTAAAAGTTATTAGAGATTATGAATATTATAGTAAATGAATAATATACTACATGAATATTATGTCAAATGTGCATTATAGGAAATGTTTATTATATCATAAGAAATTAGATAAAATGAAATTATATCAACAATTCATTATCTCAACTGAGCGTTATATTAAACAAAAGTATATAAACAGAAAATTAGGTCAAGTGAACGTTAGATTTTTTGTTATTATATCAACCGTTACACACCCCTTATAAAATAGGTAAAATGTTCATGTCGACTACTGGCTTGCCAATGTATCGCAATAATCTTGAAACTTTCATGATAAAATGTCTTACGTTAATTGCAAGCGAGATCTTAGTAAGCAGTAGGTGCTTACTAAGATCTCGCTTGCAATTAACCTAAGACATTTTATCATGAAAGTTTCAAGATTAATAAGAACAGGCAAAGTGTTATTGGCTTTCTTCTACAAGAGTTCTCAGTTCTTATTCAGTTTGAAATTGTTCCTTGTATACCGTAAGTAAAAGTAGACTTAGTAAAAGTCCAGTTTTTGATGTGTTCCTCTCGCTTTAATTTCGTGAAAAGGGACATGTGTAGAAAGGGAAGTGTGTAGACAGGAAGTGACAGTGCTTTGGGTGGGAAATCATCAAATAACTTCTCCCACTCTGGGCGGAGCGGGAGGGAGTGTCAGACTCTTACTGACTAAAACCCACCCGTATTCCTTCCGTTGCCTGTGCTGCCAGGGGCCTCGGTAACCCTTTTGGACTGCCACGCGACCCCGGCAGCCATCGGCTCTACCGGCAGTTGTGCTGACGACATCTCTTTGAAGCGCGCGTGGAATACAACGCGCCGTCGACCCGGGCCTGGTCCTTACCGGTCGGTGAGCTACCCATTGCTCACCGTCCGCAAGCCCGCGCGTACGGTGGCCGGAAATCCGCCCGGGATTCCTGACGCCCAGGGCGTCTCCTGCGGTGGCTAGGGGCGAGAGGGCGCGAAATTTGCCTTTCCCTCAACCGTCCCGCCTCCTCCTTGGCGAGTATTACTGTTTCGCAGAAGGAGGTGACGGCTGCCCATACTCTCTCGCTCCGTACCATGGCCTGAACCAGGGCCGGACGCGAGAGATCTCTGCCGCCGATTGCCTCCACGAGGATACGGCGGTGCTCTGCCCAAGCCGGGCAGATCTCCACCGTATGATCCACCGTGTCCTCCAGGAAGTGACAGCTTGAGCATGGAATAATTAAGTACTTTTTAATAGCATGGAATTAGTGTACCTACTCTTGGAATTAGTCAGTACTTTTAGATTGCAAGTAGAGGGGGTCGAATTTCGACTAGTGGGCGACCACTAGTAATAAATAATTATTCTAATAAATATTTCAGGTTTAAGTTTTTTTTATTAAATTTTGAGCGGGAGAAGTTATTTGATGATATCCCACCCCAAAAGAGAAAGCTGTCACGTCCTGTTACATACTTCCGTCCCTTTCCACGAAATCACTCCCACAGAAAGCGATAGGAAAAAACCATCTACTAAATCTAGAAAAATAAATAACCTCATAACTATAACAAACAGTCACTAAAGACATTAGGGTTTTTGTTCACACTCATATTTGTCGCAGAATAACAGAGAAAATACGTAGTTTTATCTCGACATATATTAATTTCACCCTTGAGGAATACTTTTCGCGAAAGTACGTTGGTTACTGAGAAAAATTGGACTACATTACGAACAATAAGGTGCTGACAAGTATTTTAGATGATAGTGTTACTCTCTAGTGAGTAATAAACATGTTCTAGAAAGTTCTTTGGAAGATGAATCGTTCAGCTGGGAGCTTAAGACAACATACGATGTGTATTATCTCGCGTAAATTGAAAATTGTCTGACTTTTTGTTAGTTTCGTAGAATAATGTTATTTATGTCTTAACAGATGATTGTTTGATCCGTTGATGCGCGTTGTCTCCCCGCCGGCGGTCTCGCAACACGGGATAATCAATTTCGTCTCATTAGTTTTTTTAGCTTTTTTGCTCAAATGTACATTTCAGGCAGGTAACCTGCCGGGGTCGCTGGCAACACAGGCAACGGAAGGAATACGGGTGGGTTTTAGTCAGTAAGAGTCTGACACACCTTCCCGCTCCGCCCAGAGCGGGAGAAGTTATTTGATGATTACCCACCCAAAAAAAAAAAGGTAACTAAATTTTCTTTCAGTCTTTACACTTCCCCATCACCGAAATAATTTTCCCATTATTACTTTCCCAAGACTTTTCTACCTTATGCATTAGAAAATAATAAATCTTTCATGGCAAGATTTTTAGGGTTCCATAGTCAACAAGGAACCCTTTTAATTTCGCCATGTCCGTCTGTCTGTCCGTTCCCAGCTTAGCTCAGAGGCTCTTAGTACTAGAAAGCTGTAATTTGGCATGGATATACTTACATGTTAATCACGCCGACAAAGTGATAAAGAAATCTTTTAGAAAAAAAATAGCGTTTAGTTAAAATGGGGATGATATTTTTTTCTCGGCTATCCCATGGTGTGTTTGGGGTATCGTTGGATAGGTCGTTCAAAAATATTTCGGTTCTGTGAAAACCAATTTTTAATTCAGGGATCCATTTGCGTAATATTAAGGTTTAAATTGCAACTTTTTGTTAGACTCAAGATAAGTGGCCCCTGCCAGCTAAATGGTTGTTTTTGGATATGTGAAAAAAATCATGGCAGTAATATATATAACGAAATTAAAAAGAAAACTATCACAGCTAAGTAGGCGGCTTTACAAGTTAACGAGTAATAGTTGACACACTACATTTGCAGTTGGACAATTGACCGTGACGTATATCGATGTATAAATGTACAATTCATCCCGACTACGGGACCTTTCACTGTGCGTGGTCCGACTTGCACTTGGCCGGTTTTTACTTTTAATGATGCCATTATTATTATCACTTCATTTAAAAAAACATCACGTCCAAAACAAAACAATAGAAACTCCACAATTTTATAACTTCTACAGAAATAAACCCAGTTTCACATAAGTTCTTGAACGTACAAACTCAACTCTCCTCACATTTACAATAATGCATGATGTACACATATTTCCTTTGCCTCCTCACCAGCGGATATCGCAATATCTCTGAGGCATACTTCGTGCACTCAAATATAATATTTGTCTTTAGCATATTTATTTTCCAACTTTATATTGAGGGTGAGCTCGTTTTCTCATAAAAGTCGTGTGTTCTGAGAGAAAATAAATGTCGTGAGGTTGGGAGTTTAAAGTGATTTTGATAGCAAAATATTCAAGAAGAGTACCTCTTTCATATTTAATCGGTAGAGCATACGTGGCATTTTAATCGGTAGAGCATACATGGAGTTTTAATCTAAAATAGAGGGTAGTGAGAGTATGGCAAAGTTTTTAGATGGAAGTAGCAATTTTATTACCTACTAAAAATATCCACTGAAAAAAACTGTGGATATTTTTTACAAGTTTTATCTTAAAAGCTTCTATTAGTATAATGTTTTTGTGCAGTCGTAATCAAACGAGATAACTATAATTATTTATATATTTCATATAAAAAAAAAACTGTGCTGGGTAGCGTAGTTTTTACTCACAACCTGTCAACTGTCACAAATTGCAGTCACCTGATGACTCAATTACCTCACTCAAAAGGAAGTTATTATTCATTGTCCTGATGTTGGACCAGCATGTTGGACGCGACAAGCAAATCATACAGCCAGCTATGTCATCTGGGTGACATTGCTGACCGTAACGTAGCCCGCTCGATTTATTTTGCGTGGTAAGACCAATCCTTCTCTAGCAGTCGTCACAGCCTTAACGAAGATGAAGTGGCGCGTGCATGTAAAGTTTTTAAATGTTAACAACACCAGGTTAATTTTTCATTTTAATTACTTTATTTTCCTAATTGGTAGAATGCTTTTGTAGGCAGACATCCTATTTTAGTTATTTTAGTTGGAAATGTAAAACATAATTACAATAAAATCTTTATTTTAAACGAAGCAGCTTTTTATTTTTTGTTTGTTATCTTTCGGACATTTCTCAATTATACGTAAACCTACAACAACCGTTACTACATTATAAGTAGGTAAGTTAAATAAAAGCCTGATTAATATGTTCAGTTACCAGGACATTACATTTTCCTTATTTCATTTAAAAGACTCTGCCCGTAGTGGGCCATGCTAGGAACGTTTCAGAACCGGCAAAATATTGGACAATTATATAGACAATTGTTGACACTCCATGAATGGCACGCGATGATGTTGGTCGGTGACGGAACGGTCTAGTGGACATAGTCTTATACTTTTCGATACAAAGATTCATTTCTTGCTTGACATCTTCCTAGCACGGTCATGGTATGATACGGTGAAGTGGGCAGACTCCTTAAGCCTATGATAGAATTATCTACTTTTACTTGACAACAAGACGAGTTTGATCTTAACAAAAAATGGCTTATTGTACTTATTTATTAAAGCCAAACAATTTGTGTGTTACCAAATCTCCTTAAATAAATATACGAATAAACAAAATTAATAAAATATTGAAATAAAGATGAACATAACCCAAACCTTCTTCGTAACGATAGTTCTTATGTTCGGAATTCGGGAAAGGGACCGCAAAGCGATATTAATACGTTTTTTATCTCCCATAAGCCTACGGTAATGTTGGTCTAAAGATCCCAAATGTTTCTCAGATCGTCGTAAAGGAATCTCGGCCAATCAGAAAACAATTTCCTTGGTATGTTATACCTACAGCGCTGGTATAAAAAGCGTGAAATTGTGTATGAATTCCAGCGTAAAAATGTTTTCTTAGGGTTCCGTACCTTCAAATTAAAAAAACGGAACTCTTATAGGATCACTTGTGTTTCTGTCTGTCTGTCCGTCTGTCACAGCCGATTTGCTCCGAATCTACTGGACCGATTAAGTTGAAATTTGGTGGCCTTGGTGTGAGGGTCTCAAATATTATGATTTTTTTATAATTTTAAAATAAATCCTTTTTAAGTTATTTATGAAAATTTATAATTTCCCCTCATCTCCGAAACTACTGAGCCAAATATTTTGAAACAAAGACGTTAAAATAACATGGTAAATCTCTCAATATTGTGCGTACCCACAAACTTACATTTGCAGTTGGAACGTATGGGAGAAGATGTTTTTCAACTACATTGTTAAGTTTGGTCTTGGGATAAAAAGCATGGTAGATAACATATTAATTATACGGAACTCTCACCACGCGACGAGTTCAGCTCGCACTTGTCCAGTTTTTTAACCTACGTAAAGTACTACGGCCTCGTTCTTGCACCTATCAGGCCTGCTTTGTGACCACACAAAGGTCACAAAGCTGGCCTGTTAGGTGCGCGGTGCCGAGTTCGATCCCCAAAAATGTTATTGCGTTTCTTTTTTTATTAGGAGTTTCTCAGCAATAACCCTGAGTCCAGATTCGGAAATGGCTTGCCCAAGTGTAAATTTTGATTGTACTTAGATAAGTACAATCAAAATTTACACAGACAGATAGATATCTGTCTAACTCTTCGAGGAATATTACGAAGGTTATGTGTATATACTCGTATGTCACCGTAAGATTGGGTGAACCGTTAGTTTATAATCTATCTGTATTATTTCCGTTACCTTATAAACTGTCGAAAAATTGTGAACTGGGTGAAATGGGTTAGGTTAGGTTAGAACTGTTTCATATAAATGCCTACGGCAGCAAGTCCGCCTCAGTACATTTGTGTGCTTAAAGTATAAATAAATATAACACCCGAGGTTGTGGCGCGTATTGTACCACGCGCGTCCCTCATATACGTCACGGGGAGAGTCAAACACCTCACTCCCCCCGCTTTACTAGACGGAGCCCGCTGAGGCCAGCACCAGGGAACACGGGGTGGTTTTAGTCAGTAAAAGTCAGTCAGTAGAAGTAGAAGACAGACCCCTCCGTCCGCCCCAGGACGGAGGACATCCATGAGGATTTCCACCACGACACAAAAAAAAGGTTAGAACTGGGTCACTCTACTTCCAAGTTGCGCGCAGTTAGGCGTGCTAGCTGCGTGACGTCACAAGCAAGTTTGATCCCAGTTCACAATTTGTCGATGTCTATCGAAAAAAATTGTAAATGGTTTGTTTCAGTTCACAATTTATAATCTAACAACAGTCGACAGTTTATAATCCTATGGAAATAACTCCGATAGATTATTATCTCACGAAGTTCATACGGTGACATTAATATGTCACGAAAATGTTATGTTATAATTAACATAACATTTTCTTTAAATATTGACTGCCTCGTTGGACTAATGGTCGTAAGCGCTACTGCTGAGCATAAATAAGGTCTTTTTTTTTGGTTGGGTTATCATCAAATAACTTCTCCCGCTCTGGGCAGCGGGAGAGTGTGTCAGACTCTTACTGACTAAAACCCACCCGTATTCCTTCCGTTGCCTGTGTTGCGGGCGCCTCGGTGACCCTTTAGTACCTTCCCACGACCCCGGCAGGCATTGGCCCTAGTGGACCTCTACATTTGTGCCGACGACATCTCTTTGAGACGCGCGTGGAATACAACGCGCCGTCGACCCGGGCCTGGTCCTTACCGGACGGTGAGCTACCCATTGCTCTGCCCAAGCTGGGCAGACCTCCACCGTATGCTCCACCGTGTCCTCCGGGCGATCCACACAGTGGTGACACACGGTCATAAATAAGGCTTCGGTTTAAATCCCAGGATGGGCATAATGCCGTTAGATCTTTCCATCAGGAATTTCAGAGTAGCAGCCCGAAATGTTGGATAAGTTCCCGGTGAATAATAATAGGCGCGAACCCTATTACATGGGACTTAAACATAACTGGTGAAATGAGGGTGTACTATATACCTACACATCTACCTGGACCCTTCGGGGAAAACGCCTAGAACGCTCTGACACCCAATTTAAGGTGAAGGCTGAAGGGAATCTTTAATCTAAGTATCTGCTACCGCTTTAAATAGTTTCCTTGGGATGGCACATTCGATTTCCGGCTTTCAGTCAAGTTCACTTAAGTTCAGCTGTAGTTATTATCTTCTCTGTGTTTTGAAACGGTAGAGGTAAATATACCTAATTACAATGTGTGTGTAAATGTGCCTAGAGATTTAATTATAAAATATTTGTATTATAATGAGACATTGGTGCCGATTCCCTTGTTCACAAACTAAACTAAATTTAAGTTCAGTGCATCTATTTCTTTCTATTTCATTAAGAAAAGGACAGAAGACAAATTTAAGTTTAGTCCTGTCAAATTAATCAGCGCCTGTCACTACTCCATACAAGTTTAGACGTGATTAAAAACTTGCCTACTAAAATTACGTCACTTTACGTCAAGCGCTGATTAATTTGACAGGACTAAATTAAAATTTATCTTCTGTCCTTTTCTTAATAAAATAGAAAGAAAAAGATGCACTGAACTTAAATTTAGTTAAGTTTGTGAACAAGGGAATCGGCACCAATGTAACAAATTACAGTAAGTTTCATAAGCATTCCGTAAAAAAAATTGCACCCTAATTGCGTAACATAATTTGAATCACAATCAGAATGTTTTTGAAGTATATTACTATTCCATTGCTTCATATGTTCGAAAAATGTGTCACCTCAACAACGTAAATAACGCAATGAGTGCTGTTGAACTGTCAAATGAAACCCATTGCTACTGATAGGGTATTACGCAATTACCCCGCAGGTTCCTATAATGAGTCAAAATCAAAATCAAAATCAAAAGTCATTTATTCAAACTAGGCTGAAAATCAGCACTTTTTGAACGTCAAAGTTACATAAGACAGTCCCCCAAGAATGCCCGCCCGTCACCACTTCCTAGTGCTTAAGCTGGGAAGAAGAAGTGGTGGAACAAACTCCCCAGCAGCACGTCTGTCTGTTTAGTTATATAAACTTGATTCTATACAAATCGTATGCAAAGTAATTAACATTACGAAACACAAAACATTGGATTCAATTACACACTTGCCATACGTTAGCTAGCACGCGCCAGTATACCAACAAAACAATGAACAAACTGTACTCAAGCAGATAAAAATTTCAACATAAAAAAAAAACGTAAATAGAACTTAATACCTAAATAAAAGCCTCCAGGCATAAAGGGCGTGCCCGCTTACATAAGGCAATTGCTGTAGCTCAGTAATAGTAAAGATTTGTGCAGACTGGGGCGATATCGCGGGCGCTACAGGCATATTGATGCCTGTCGCGCCCGCGATATCGCGCTAGTCTGCATGAGCCTTAACAGTAACAGCAAGGCATTAAGTCCGCCTATTTTACCTTTTTTGTGTGTAAAAAGTTAAAAAAAATAAAAACAAAAATAATTTCTTAAGTAATTGAGGTCTATGTTTGGTGGAAAATAATATGTATGTTCATCGATTATTGTTTTATTTTTATTTTGTATTATGATGGGCCTGTTGTATCCCACTACAGGGCAAAGGCCTGTCTTCCGTCTTTACATTTTTCTCTTTCTTTTGCAATTAGAACTTTCAGGTAGGAGTCTAACTATTATTGGTTTTAAGTATAGGGAACTAACTGATTGTGTACAATAATAAAGAAAATGGAACTTGGAATTAAGCAATATATTGCAAGAATATTCAATATTGTATAGAGCTACGTATACAAAGAAAATCTTTATACAAAAAAAAAAACAACTGACCTCCAAAAAAAAAAAACACTACGAAGTGAAAAATAACTTTAAACACGGTGTCTTTGATTCTGTATTTTAGTTTTTTGCCACCGACTTCCGAAATTAAAGTTATTTATCACTTTGTAGTTGGTCAGTTTGTAATTTATCTAAGTTACAATAGCCTAATGTCAACTACTTATTACCTTTTACAAAATATTGCTTTTCTTGATGCAGGGACGTTAATTGTTGAAGAGTTTTACTGTTAAGAACCAGGAGAACTGCCACTCACCATATGCTTTGTGATGAGCATAAATGGCTTAGCAATCATATTCAAGTTACTATAAAAAATACCCTAAATCGCTACAGGTGTGCCTTTAAAATTTGAGGATTTCCCTCGATTTCCATGAGATCCCCTCATCAGATTATGACTTGGTGACAAACCTTTCAAACAAAAAAATATTTTTAAAATCGGTCCACAATTGACGGAGAAATCGGCGAACATACAACAAAAAAAAATATTTATAAACACGTCGATTTGATAACCTTCTTTTCTTTGAAGTCGCTTAAAAAAGGTCAATGACAGCCACACAAAATTGACAAATGACAGGTGTGGGAGCTGGTTGCGTTCCATTTCAACATTAATCATCAAAAACAATATACTCAATATTTATAACTGTATGAACTTTTCCTTGGATATTCAATCAGAAAATACGTTCTGTACATGAGGCGCCCAAGATTGGAAGAATTTAATAGTGAATATCGCTGTATGCCCCAAGACAGGCAACAGGAAGGAATACGGGTGGGTTTTAGTCAGTAAGAGTCTGACACACCCTCCCGTTCCGCCCAGAGCGGGAGAAGTTATTTGATGATTTCCCAACCTAAAAAAAAAAAAAAAGTCTCACGCGATTGGCTGAATCCATGAGCCACATCTTCGCTATAACGCGACGAACTCCATCTACGAGGAACTTTGGGCGCGTGCAGAACTAAATAGTCTGCTACTAAAATTGGTCGTAATTAGGGTGAACGCGGGTGGCGTTCACCCTAATTACGACCAATTTTTTGACTCCGTGGGCGAAAATTTATAAACCAAGGTCAAATTGTGCATTACTGTATTTTGTTACTCACGCCTGACTCCGTTATCAACGTCTCACTCAAAGGAACGACCACAATTTGGGAATCCGGCCGCAGCAGAGCAAAAGGTGAGCCGTACTTAGATTTTTCTCTGTAGAATTTGTTCCTTGATTGGGTGAATGAGCAGAACTCCGTCCGTACAGAAGTACCTACTTTCATTCTACTAAATTCAACTCCTCAATTCCACACGTAGTTTTATCTACTAGACTAGGAGACTAGGAGCGACCCCGGAACAAAAAATAAAATAGAAAGGAGTAACATCCGCTATGTAAAATAAGCTGTCAGTAAGAAGTGTGAATAAATTAACAGATAATTACTTTTAACCTGTTAAACCCCACGCGAGACCGATTCGGAGTAAAACAATAGAAAACCATTAGCTGTCCTTGACCAATTAACAGAAAAAAATAATTATTGAATAAAAAAACACGCCTGCCTTGTCAAAAAGTGAATTACAAAAATTTAACCAAAAAATTAAAAACAAGCTAAATATGGAAAGCTAAAATGTGGCAAGCTAAAAAGTGGAAAACTGAAAACCAATATCTTCAGCGAAGTCGGGGGACCTGTAAAGAACTGTACCAAGGAACCGTCCACGTCGCGTCCGTAACCAATCTTTTCATTGCAGTCCCCGACTGGTTTTCAGTTTTCCAGTTTTGGGCATATTTAGCTTGTTTTTAATTTTTTACTTCAATCTTTGTAATTCACTTTTTGACAAGGAAGGCGTGTTTTTAAATTTATTAATTATTAATTTTTTATTTCATACGTTTTAGTGATAAAACGATATGTTTGCAAACGGAAAAGCCCACGTGCCACGTAAGATAACTTTTATTTTTTAGGAAATCGATATCGCGCAAATAATAACGCGAGATTATTATTATTTTGGTTTTTTAATTGTGATTAACATCTCTGAGGCGATTTAGTTCTTTCCTGTTATATATTTTTGTTACGTACTAAGCAAGCTCTAGACCAGGGATCCCCAAACTATTTTGGACAAGTGACCCCTTTCCCAAAATGAACTGTTACCTCAGACCCCCATGGCCAAATTACCTACTTTTAAGATGAACCCCCTTATTCATAATGGTCCGCTAACTTAAAACAGCTGCTACAGAGTGTTATCTTTCATTCTGACATAGGTCAATAGAAGAAGACACAGTGAGAATTAGCAATGCTTTAAGTTAGCAGACTATTATGAATAACGGGGCCTATCTTTAGTTTTTTCCTTTTGATAAAAAATACCTAGGTACTAAGGTACCAATTGGAAAACTTTGCACTTGGTTAAGTGAGTAAAGTTGACTTCATTTTCTCATCAAAATTTAACAAAATAAAAAGACTTAAATCTCCACGTTCGTTGATTTTCAAGCGGTTTCTTTGTTTCGTCAAAATGTTTGTTACCACACTGAAGCTTTTTTCAACTAGGTATGATGATGGAAAAGCGATAAGGTATTTTTCAGCAATGTTCCACAATGTAGGATACTGTGTTTCAATGTTGCGTTGCAACCAGAACTTCTGATAGCCTTGCTTGAACTTCTGCTTAAGCTCTTCGTCTGTGCTGATGGTAATCAACTCTTCTTGCATTATCACATTGGCTTCTTCTATGACTGTGGCATTGTACGGATTTATTATCCATTGAGGAATTTGTAAATTTAAAAGATCCTCAAACCTCTCCGTAAAATCCTTGTGTAATGCGTCCAAGTGAGTGACATATAATAAAATGTCATCATCATGAAGCATTTCTGGTAATTTTGACAAATGCAGAAACTGCGAATATTCTTTTCTGCCTAAATTTTGTTTATAAAGGATTCGTTTACCCACGAAGGCCGATATTATTGATTTTGTTTTAATCAAGTTAAGATCGTCACCCTGCAGCTGAAAATTAACTTTGTTGAACATTCCAAAGATATCAGTCAAGTAATAAATATACGGATCTTTTTCTTGTAAAAACTCCAACACAGATTCAAAAATGGCTGAAAATCTTTCTAAGCAAGAGCCTCTTGATAGCCAGCGAACTTCAGTGTGCAGAAGTAATCGAGTAAAGACTTCGTCGTTTTCTTCACATAGCTGAGCAAATAACCGAAAGTTCAAAGAATTGCTTGATAAGAATCTTGTTGATAGCATTTATTACATATTGTAAAGACTCATGCAATCTAGGACTCAGCTTTTTTGCTACTAAATGCTGCCTGTGAATCACGCAGTGAATGACCAGTACATCAGGCAGTTGTCGCTTTGAGTGAGCTATAAAACCACGATGACGACTAACCATAGACGGTGCACCATCAGTCGCAACAGAAACAATGTTCTTCCATGGAATAGGTTTGTCAGTATAAAAATGTTCCACGTCCTGAAAAATCGATTCTCCTCTGGTATCAGTCTCTAAATATGTAGCAAAAAACCAGTTCTTAACACATATTTTCATCTTTGATATATCGAACATATCCTAACAGAGCTTCATTGCCGGGTAATGTAGACTCGTCCAACTGGAGAGAGAATATGTTGGTCTGTAAGAACTTGCATAAAATGTTTTCCACATCGCTTCCCATCTCGTTTATGCGTCTCTGAACGGTGTTATTGCTCAAAGGTATTCTCTTTAAAATATCAGGTGCGGGTTTGTGCAATACATTGTTAAGGACCTCCGCATCCATCCTTTTGATAAGTGGTCATCCATTTTTGAAGGCTTCATGGCATCGTTACTGAATACTTTTTCACATATGAGACACATCGGCAAGTGTTGATTTAATGGAGATGCAATAAATCCGAACTTCAAGTAGTCCAAACGTATTGTCTGCATTTTTTTTCGTGTCCGCCATCATAAAAGTCTCGGTACCTAATCCTGCAAATAAAAAAATAAGAAACTACCTAAATAAAAAACCACAATGTATGCCCCACTGTATGGCAATGCTGATGCGCTGTGCCGAATAAAAACTGTTTGGTACTTACCCTGTTAATTTTTCATAAACTGCAGATATTGTATGGTTACGCTATTAACTCGCGTAGGGAGCTCAGCATTTTGTAAATTCTTTTTCAGTCACTTTACTTCATTTATTAGCTATGTTATAACTTTGTAATCTCTTGAAATAAATGAGTAGGTACTTATATGAGTTATTATTCTTATTATCGTTCAAGCTCCAACGAATTTCAAAACGCAAATGAACTTTCAACCTAAGTGCAAGCTCGTTAAATAGTAAAATATCAGGAACATGTTTGGACTTGCAACTTGATCATGAATTCGTTCGTATTAAATCGCGTAAGCGTCAAATAGAGAGCAAGTCAAAACGCGCCTGAAAGACGTACGATCGAACTCATTATCTTTCACTAACTTGTCCACACTGACTTGCCGAGTTTTTCATCTTGTACGAGCTTGAGACTTTACATTACTACAACAATGATATTTCCTACAAAAATATTAATTATTCTTAGTACACGTAACACAACATAAACAATACAGTACCTACCTACCTATCTTGAAAGTTTTAAATAAGAACTTGTGTTAATTTAATAGGACCCCTATTAAATTAACACAAGTTCTTATTTAAATTTTTAGATTTTTAGACCTCGTCGACCCCCAAAATCAGTTTTCGTTTATGTCGACCCCTAGGAAACTGATATCGATCCCAAGGGGTTGATATCGACCAGTTTGGGAATCCCTGCTCTAGACGATAATAGTAGACGTAGTCAAATTTTTATGAGAAATAAAACGTTTTTTTATGAACCATGGCTCCCCCATTATAATGTTTAAATTGTAACCAGCTTATGTTACTGGGGGTAACGCAACGCTTCTAACGATACTACATGCATTGATATCAGTTAAGCCGTTTAGAAGTTATGGTGGAATAAAGAAACTCACAAACATACATGAATCCTGAAAACATTACACTCCTTTTTTTGGGCATTCGTGTAAAAAACTTACATTTGGGTACTGACCCATTAGAATTATGTAAGCAGCAGATAACAATAATATAATTAAATAACAGCTATTGACTAAATGTATCGGCCAGTAAATAGTTGTATTACTTTTCTCAGTAGGGCAGGGCAAAGATTTTTGTTTAAAAGGATAATAATGATTAAAACTGATCTAATATTCTTGAAATGAGCCGAAAAACAAAAGACTAAATACGCGTAGTTAGGGCGAAAGCGTGAGGGTAACCCACGAAATTCAAATGCTCTTAAGTTTTATACAATTTGCAAGCCAGTATCAGGTTCTACGTTGCTCTAAATATGATTCGGTGTCGTATCAAATATTTATTTATAGAATTATAATCATAAACTTTATCAATACAACTCTCTCTCTCTCTCTCTCTCTTTTATGACGTGTAAAAGTGATTCTCATATCCTATTTACAGAATAAAAAATTTCATTTCATTTAATTTCATTTCTAAGTTTATATAATCCTATTGAATGACTATTACATGCAATAATTTATTTATTTATTAACACCAATAAGTACAACATCTTACAGTTTCCCAAGACGATGTTATACATACATATCAAACTATTTATATCTATAAAATACACTTCATAAAATTAACAATAAACATACAAAAAAAAAACTCAAATATTTACGCCTTTTTCAATGCACCTTTGTGCTCCTGATTCAAATTTCGGCAGGCCATCGAAAACATCTTCTGTCGGCATATTATTAATAATACGTGAGGCCCTTGACAAAGGGGCAAACTTTAATAAATTTGTCCTACTCCTAGCCCATGGCACCTCTAACAAGTCGGGGCGGCGGCGCGCCCCCACATACCCGTCCGGGACACGCAGCCGCAGCGCCTCCAGCACTTCTGGGTAGTGCACCAGCCCGCGCAGCACCCTCGCTACGTACTTAACTAACGCGACGTCCCTCCTAACAGCCAGCCTAGTGTACCTGACCATGCCCAACACAAACAGACTCGGATACGTCAACGGATAGAATGGGTAAACCCCATATTGTTTTAAATATAAGTACCGCGTGAATTTGTTTTGTATTTTTTCAACCATTACACTATATTTGGTTTCATGCGGATTCCATATGATGGCACTTGTCTCGAGATGACTACGAACTAAAGCATTATAAAGTATTTTTACCACTGCTATACTTTTAAAATGTACATTGTCTAAGGATAAAACCCAAATTTCTAAAGAATTTGCTACACAAATCTATAATATGATTGCGAAATGTCAACTCGGGTACCATATGAACCCCTAGGTCACGCATATCCGTGACTCGCGGTATCACTGTGCCGTCCATCTTATACTGATTCTGCAGTGGGCCACGCGCGCGACTGTACGTCATCACGCAACATTTGGACACATTGAAGACCAGTTTGTAATAATGACTAAGTTAAGGAGTTTTGCTGATTCTAATGATTATAATTATGTAGAGCCATATTTGTTACGGTCGCGAATCATATTTTAATCAACATTCAACCTGTCACTGACCTGCAAATTGCAAAAAACGTATATAAAATTGAATTTCGCAGACTACCTTAGCGCATCCTCCTTAAGGCGCTGACAAGAGGCAAATGACCAAAATAGGCTTCTCTTTAGAAACAAAATTGCCAAATCTGTATAGTTTGTGGTAGCGGAAAAAAATGTATGTTAATTTTGAACATATTTCCCAGAACTTGGTTGTTACCAAAACACGTTTTGAAAAAATAATCTCGATACAAACTAGCGTTAAACTAACCTCTTACGTTGAGTTCCAATTCAAAATATCTGCATTAAATATCAACATATGTACGTTACGTATTTAATTAACAACAAAAACGAATTAATTAAATGCAGAACTTGGTTGTTTTTTATTTTCGATTAAATTTTGAGTAAATAGATAATTGCTTCATATTTTGCAATAAATTACAAGCATTGTGTCATCGCGCTTCTCTTTCTTTTCTATGCAATCTGACAGTGACCGCGGTTTAGGTGCTGTCAGCGTCTTAACATTTACTAAATATAAAAGCTCTTCTCAAATACCAATTATAGAAAACTGACATACTTTGTACAGTCGCCAGCACATCAAGTTACGACAAACTGTCAAATATTCTCATTAGATTTTGAACTTACCTTTCCACTTTTTAAGGTTTAAAATCATTTGGAAAGATTTGACAGTTTGTGGTAACTTGATATGCTGGGGACTGTACGAGTTGATTTTACTTTTAAGAACACTGAGCCAATTCTCGTTTTTCAGCTATCGTTGGCGTTAGTGAAACGTCGATAGAATAGCTTTGACAAATAAAACCAATCGTTTGAAGTCAATTTTCCATCTGTGTCGAGGTAAAAGGCTTTAGGCCCGTTGTGTCACGTTCCGATTGACTAGGCTTTTAACAGAACATGGATCCTGACGTCATGTATGTACCTAGACTGTATGTGTTAGTTGAATGCTCAATGTTGTTCCTACATTTTAGTCAAAATTAATTGAAATAGATGATAATTCGTTGTGGATTTAATGGAATAGAATAATCATTAAAAATGTATGTATCATTTTTTTTTTTTCGTTTACACACAGAGACTAGCACTAGAGGCTCACATACAATTGTTGATACAGACCTACAACTACTTACCTTTTTAAAGTTCAAGTAGTGTTTCTACTAGATTTTCGCGTGCAAATTACGGGGAAAAAAATATTTAGAATTTTGCGAAAGTGAATTTTTAATTTTTTTCTTATTTTTTGATAAGAATTTAGTTTAAAGGCTATGTACGTTTTATTTTAGGTTTAAATAAACCTAAAATTATGTATACACACTTTAAAAATGTTGGATGGAAGTTAAAAAAAAAGCCTGAATTGATACTTGTTGGTTTCGGTAGCTGGTTTCAAAGAATACCTAGCTTTTTGTCGGTCACACTCAACGCTTCCGAAGTGCTGAAATAATTTTATTCAGGTCTACTTTTACTGTAGCAAATATCCTGTAATTGCCTATTCTACTATTCTATTGCCTCGTTCTACGTCTCATAATCAGCCTATTATGTTCCCAATGCTGGGACACAGGCCTCCTCTCTGTGAGATGGAGTGGGCCGTAATCCACCACGCGGGCCCAGTACGGGTTGGTAAATGTCACATGTCTTCGAATTTTTAGTTCTAGGACATGCTGGTTTCCTCACGATGTTTTCCTTCACCGTTTTGAGAGCAGTGGTGATGAAATAATTTACACAAAGTAAAGCGCCTATCTGGGTTTGAACCTACAACTCATAAGTCACGGCCGTTACCACTGGGCCACCACCGCTCGTTCTATGTAAAACAAAATAAAGATTTTATAGAAAGCAGATTTGAATCCAATTCGAAGAATGAAGTACGCGAACAAATAAATAGATGTAATTTTCTTTTCTGCTCGTCCATTTTACGTGGAAAAATAGAGGTGATACAGAGATTCATGAAGTATAATTTATTTTGTAAATTATACTTCATGATTCTCTGTAACACCTCCATTCGTTGGAGGTTGAAAATCATATTGGCTTCAATAAATAATGGTTGCGGGCGACGTTCATCGGCCGTACAGCCATAATCAACACTTTTGGGAAATGGATAAGTAGCTTATCGTGATGTATTCATAAATAGTTATAAATTCGTGGCGATCTAATTTCGTTTCTCTGTGTGGAAGAATACGGTGTTCGTGTTCGCTTTGCTAATTTACGCCCACACGTATGAACCAAATGTTCCGTGTTCGATGTTCGTACTCTTCATATTTTGTTCGTTCGTGCGTATACGACTTAATCACAACAACATCATTTTGTGCGTGACAAAATTAATAAAACACATTTACTTAGGTTACGTACGAAAGTAGGTAAACACCTTCACTTTTGCGAAATTTAACAGCCATTTTCTTTTTATGGAAACTATGCAGCTTTTTTTTCCGAATTTCAGCGTGGCGGGGAGCTAATTGCTCGATCGTCGGTCTTCCACTCTCTGCTTACAGAGGGCAGGTCGAGTGGGCGCAGAGTGGTGGCGCTTGCTGTGCACTCACCCTGCCAGGGAGCTAGCAGCGAGAGAAGCGATTCTCCTGACTGCAACCGTCGAAATCGTAATCCGTAAAGAGATCACAGTCGTGTTTTGTGACTTGGAACGGGTCGAGGATCTTCGCTTGGTCGCCCGGATCGCGAGGATGATAATCTATAAAAAAATCCTCTAATATATAGTTTCGGTGCGCGGCGAGGGTATGAACGGCTTAGGAGTAGTGTCATCTGCAACTTTTTAGCTGTAGGTGGCGCATCAGTCGCGAGCGCACCCCCAGCCAGGGTACCAGTGGTTGGGTTAAAAATGTATACTTGCTTAGGGACAGGGGGTGAACCTAGGTGTTCTTTTTATATCCCCCACACTCGTGGGAACAGATATGGATAAATTTTAAAAATAAAAAAACTGAAACTCAAGGTGAGGAGAGCGATGGGGGGTTGGACGCTGCATCAGGCGCAAAGAGCTCCGGGAGCTCGAAGGCTCCAGGGCTCGGGCGGAGGACGAAAATACACTCTAGCCGGCGGGGTGGAGCCCGAGGAGGTCAAGGGGTGGACAGAGTGCCCTTCACTAGAGAGGCCGGCGAACCGAGCTAAGCTAGCCCGGCCGAGCCGGCCAGCCCGGCTCAGCTAACCCAGGGAGCTGAAAGGCTCGCCGTGGAGGGGCCCCACTCTGAGTTTTCTGGTGGAGGGACCAGCGGACGCCGCTGGCTCCAATTCAGAGCGTGTGGCTGGTTTTGCTGAAATCGTGCTAACTATGCAGCATTTCTCAGAACATAATCCTATTTGCTTGCCCTAGTACCTACAACTTAATACTTGAAAAATTTCTTCTATATTTTTGTTCGAGAATTATATCTAAAGTGTTTTGAATTTCAATAAGCTGCTTCCCTATGTATTTTCATATTATGTAACTTTATAACACGAACAACCAGAGAAAATCCTTTAAATTAATTAATGTCTACCCACTATAATTTAGAAACAGCACAAACAGATCCAGTTATACAAGCTGGTCAACCAATAAAGTTGCCTGCTAACTATTACTGTATATTTGCGTGGAAGTTTGAAAGTTGTGCTGGATCCATTTAATGGGCTCAGACGTCTAATTGGATGTAGTTCTGACGTTAACCGCTGTGTGTTCGTTATACAAAAGTTTTTCTACTATTTTTTTATATCCACCACAATTTCAGACCCAAAAAGTATTCTAATTGCTTCAGCCAAATTATCCGTTGTTAGTTAGGTAACGCGGTGTTCTCGTTTTTTTTTCGTTGAATTTGGGGGTTAGGCCGCGTTAATTTTGAAAACAGAAAAGTTCCTACCGGCCAGCGTTTATTTGCTTTCTCTTGCTCGCCGATATTTGTTCCCCTATGTTGATAATTGGCAGTGAGTACTAATTGTGCAACTTCACACTTGTATACGGAGGTAGATTCCCGTAAAATTTTCCCATAGATATAATAAATTATCTTGTTGGAAGAGTAACAAACCACAGCATAAACGAAGTAAAGAAGAAAAAGTTTTTTCAAAGTTAATGTACATTACTCTGTCTTTAAAAATTAATTAAACACAGCTTCATTCCTAACTTCTGAGGAACAAGCAAATGAAACGCATGTCAGTTTCTAGAATGAATCCGACATCATCTACACACACAAATTACAGGGTCTTTTATTATATAACGTTATATGGCCGAGAACAAGTTTTCCCAGAGCTAGATATAAATTGGCCCGTTCAAGCACTGAGTGCGAAAAATTAAACCAATAACTGGTAATGAAACCTCGTAATTGGAATGTTGGTCGTTTATGAATATAGAGTGTCCAAGCATGATCATAAGCTTGTAATATATTAGTGAGTCTTTTTTTTTGGTTTGGAAATGAGGAGCGGGAGGGTGTGTAAAACTCTTACTGACTAAAACCCGACCACGTGTTCCTTCCGTTGCCTGTGTTTCCAGGGGTAACCCTTTCGAACTTTCCCGCGACCCCAGCAGGCATCGGCCCTAGTGGACCCCTTACACTTGTGCTGACATCTGTTTGAGGCGCGCGTGGAACACAATGCACCGTCGACCGGCCCTGGTCCTTATCGGACGGCGAGCCCGCACCTACGTTTATGTACACACATTTATACAGACAAGAAAAAAGGAACAGAAAAATACGTACAAAGGTAATGCTTATTTCTAAAGAGATCTCTTCCAGCACACCTGCGATAGGACAGTAGACAAAGAGATGTAGACGCCGTGTGTAAGAGTAGAAGAGAAAACAAAATACATAAAAACAAAAAAAAACTATTAATTAATTTAAATATAAATGTAGAAGAATAAGAGAATATAATTACATACATACATACTTCTTAAATAAATATCACTGAAATACTTATATATAATTAGTAGTATAAAATAATAGATACAAAATATGCAGCTAAGGCAAAGTGGAAAGATAGGTGGTGGTTGATTATAATACTTGCTTTGAGTTTAATTCACGTTTCGTTTCTAACGTTAACGTTACTTAAAATACTTGCTTTAACGCTTCAGTCATTAATAACGGTGAGCAGCCAAAGCCATTTAAAATATAAATGTTTTATTTATTAATAAAATAATAAGTAGGAGTTTACCGATAATAATACATTCATTTCGATCTCAACACGCTGCCAACTTATGCAATTAACACTTTTTTTTTTTTTTTTTTTTTAGGGTGGGAAATCATCAAATAACTTCTCCCGCTCTGGGCGGAGCGGGAGGGTGTGTCAGACTCTTACTGACTAAAACCCACCCGTATTCCTTCTTGTTGCCTGTGTTGC
This sequence comes from Atethmia centrago, assembly GCA_905333075.3. Classification (NCBI taxonomy): domain Eukaryota; kingdom Metazoa; phylum Arthropoda; class Insecta; order Lepidoptera; family Noctuidae; genus Atethmia; species Atethmia centrago. The sequence continues at coordinate 18,551,368 of HG995373.1, read as the reverse complement.
GGGGGCCTCGGTGACCCATAAGTACCTTCCCGCGACATGTAATTAACACATGGCGTGATAATTTGACAGTTTACAATGTTTTCATTTTACATAATACTCGTACTAGCGGCCGACCGCGGTTTCCCGCGCTTGTCTTTTTCTAAATTAAAAGTACTGTTAAAGTTACTCCATATAACATCAGCTATCAGCCAGTGAAAGTCTAGTAGTTATGGAGATTAGCCGGAACAAAAAGACAGACAGACAGACAAACATTTTAATTTCTTTTTGTTTTTTATAAGTACCCTAAACTTATACTTTCAAAGGCATTTAGTAAAAAGTTGTTATTTTGACATTACAAACAAACACCCCCATTTTATTTATTTGTAAATGGACAGTAGAACCGACCATGCACGGTAGCCTTTAGAATGGTTAAGGCCCACATCATATCGACGCCGCTTCTCAAAAGTCACGTGCTATAAACTCAAATCATCAATATGTATTTTATTTATTCATTTACATATTTAATAATTTAAGCACACAAATGTACAGAGGCGGACTGAATTCCATAGGCATTTTCTACCAGTCAACCTTTGGGTGATGCAGAGACAAACAGTGGTAGGGTAGCAATAACCCCTCTTTGAGGAGCGCCGTGGCGCCTCTCTCCCGTAGAACCTCCCGTGGAACCTCCCGAAGCTGCCGTGTCCGGTGAGGACCTGCGTCAGGCCATGGTACGGAGCGAGAGGGCATGGGCAGCCGTCACCTCCTTCTGCGAAGCAGTAATGCTCGCGAAGGAGGAGGCGGGACGGTTGAGGGAAAGGCAAATTTCACGCCCTCTCGCCCCTAGCCGCCGCAAGAGACGCCCTGGGCGTCGGGAATCCCGGGCGGATTTCCGGCCACCGTAGGCGAGGGCTTGCAGACGGTGAGCAATGGGTAACTTACCGTCCGGTAAGGACCAGGCCCGGGTCGGCGGCGCGTTGTATTCCACGCGCGCCTCAAAGAGATGTTATCAGCACAAAGGTAGGGGTCCACTAGGGCCGATGCCTGCCGGGGTCGTGGGAAGGTACTTATGGGTCACCGAGGCCCCCGCAACACAGGCAACAGGAAGGAATACGGGTGGGTTTTAGTCAGTAAGAGTCTGACACACCCTCCCGCTCCGCCCAGAGCGGGAGAATTTGATGATTTATGATTTCCCATCCACAAAAAAACAGAAAAAAAAAGGGTAGCAAAAACGAAAGTTGTGGAATAAATATTTATTTAAAAAAATACTACGTATGTAATGTGAATACCATATTCACATTACATACGTAGTATTTTTATTGTTGGAACATTTTATCATCATGAGGTCTTATATGCTTGGTTTATGTCAGAGATTTATTTAGAGATAAAATTCAGTGATAAATTATGATTAATCTCCAAATTTTGAAAGGAAACTTCATTAGACCATAAGAAGAGAAATTTTTTGACAATAAACTAGACAAAGGGAATGAAAGAATCTGTTAAGGTCTCTACACACCAAAACCGGCTAGACTCCTAGGGAGGGCTTTGGTGTGTAGACACCGGGAGTTGACTGAAGATCACCAACCAGACAAATTCAAACATGACACGACATGACAAACAGACAAATTCTAGATGTCATTGATATGGTTGAGGGAAAGGCAAATTTCGCGCCCTCTCGCCTCTAGCCGCCGCAGGAGACGCCATGGGCGTCTATATATACAATATATGTATATTTATCCTGGAGGAAAAGTGGCAAAGCGCCGTTTGACGTCAATATACCGGAAGCCACTTTTTCTAACGCTAGTTAGGTGTAGAACAAAAATCGATTGAAGTCAAAAATTAATTCCAGTGGCTACAATTATTCAAATAAGTTATAATTAATTCAAATGATTTTGTGATTGGTGATTAATATTGTTATTCAAAATCAAAATCAAAAGTCATTATTAACTAGGCTGAGAATCAGCACTTTTCGAATGTCAAAATTACATAAGACTGTCCCCAAAAACGCCCGCCCTTCATCACTTCATAGTGCTTTAGCTGGGAAGAAAAAGTCGCACAACAAACTCCGTACCAGCGAGTGCATATTGTTTGCGTTAGCGCCTTTTAATGTGTTGAAACATTTCCTTCGATCGTAGAAACTCTCATTTTTGCCAGATTAAGTCTGGCAAAAATGCGAGTCTGAAATATGTATTAAGGTAAACGGATCATACCTGCCTGCCTTATTTAGAGGTTACATAGGCCCAGAGTAGTCGCCCGAGTAACTGTGCCCACGCTCTGTGAATCACAATAATTTTATTAACGTTATCATCGCGATTTTTTATTGATTGTTAGAATAGAATAGAATAGAATAGAATACACTTTATTAAGTACACCATAAAATTACAGATACATACATACAGATAAATGTTGAAATTTTATATAGGGTGACACAATGGGCGGTCTTATCGCTAAAAGCGATCTTTTACAAACAACCTTCAGATGGATTAAAGGGGAAAGGAGATTATTACCCGTTGAACGCCAGACTCCGGGTCGGGGTACCTAAGTTCTTATGCACCAATGGTGTATCACGAGACATTTAAGAGATTTATGAATGATAAGAATTGAAGAGCATGATAATTTATAACCAAATGGGACATAATATGTCACATTGAATAATTTCTTATTATCATGTCCCCTTGGGAATTAAAATTCATGTTACGAGGAAGCGCGCCCGTGTTGTCATTGCCTAGCATTCCATACAAACGTAATGACACAAATCAGTATCTACCACGGCCATTTCGTATCTTTGGTTTCTTTTCCATTTTTTTTTTAATTCACTTAGGAAAGTTACCCAGAAAAGAAATCATAAAGGCAATGGTAGATACGCGTTGTATCATAAAAAAATATTTGCTCTAGTATCATTAAACTGGGAGAAAATAGAGATAATACGTTTGTATGGAATGAACGCCAAACATCGGGTGACTGCGTTTCGAAAATCCTTAACCATCAATTTTACCCACACGTCTACAAAACAATAACATTAATGGGAAAACAATTCCATAACGACGAAATGAAGGAAATTGCATTAGTTTCGCTCGTTGTCCTGTTCTATCTGTGACATCGTTGCACTTACCCAAATTGTGCTGCGGGGCCTGTACCCGACGGATTTAATTATGATTCTTGTGTTTGTGACACTCGTTTTGAAACGATTTCTTCTCCTTCTCTTTCCTCTTTCTGGATTCAGGAAATGTAGGATATGACAAAGCATTTGGCAAATACATGTTTGTAAAGGGAGTGTTTATAAAATAAAACATTTGCGAAGTTGTTTGTGAAAAAAAAAATAGTATATGAAACATTTTCGGAACTATACAATTCTGTAATACAAGGTGTCGTTTTGCATCCTCGTCAAATTTCAGGAGGCTGCTATGAAAGACTTATAAAATCAAATAAAATTAAGATACCTGCTCATAAATTAATACATACATAGGTACTTGTTTTTTTAGTTATTTAAGTTTGACAGAATTTTAGAATACACCACTTTCACAGAACAGAATCACCCCGTTGCGTATGCGGTAGTGTGTGTGTGTGAAAGGGCAGTCACAGTGCGGTATCACACGAACCACGTTTTACAACATATGCCGATTTCCGAAAATTAGAAAAAAAAAAAGACCCACTTACGTTATTATTGATTCGTGAGAATCATTAGCATAGTTACGTCCTTCAAATTGACGAGGATGCAAAACGACACGAAATTCGACACGTTATTCCACGAAAAAGTCGCTTTTGAATTTTGCGTAGGTAAGTGTAAGGTATTATGCTCATGACTGTAGGTACACATTACATACAGGATGTAATGTAAAAGAGTGCATCAAAAACTTAAAAATACTTTTGACTTCAACCTTTAATATCTCCAAATTCATCCTGTGTGTGTGTGTGTGTGTGTTTAGTACAAAATAACATAGCAGTAACGGGAAGAATAAGTGAATTTCGGCTTGGTGAGGGATTTTTTTACACCCGTTATGTCATTATGTATGTACAGTCAGAGATATAAATTGATTAATGTCAATTTGTTGTGTTACAGCCATTATTTGACAATGACAGTTCTGTTTTGAATATTATAATGCACAATTAGTAAAGATAAACAATGAATTTCCTTGACCTTACAATGTGTACTTGTGTGTACAATGTGACCTTATAATGTAATAACAAAAGGTTTCGGAACTCGAGTGAAACTAACATCAATACAGAAAATGTTGAGAGTAGGTACTTTTATTATTATTGAAAAGTTATTTAGTATTGATGCAGTAAAGTTTCTTTTTCAGGTCAGAACACGAACATTTTGTTTGAGATACTAGCTTGGTTCCTGATGGGAACACAAAGTAATAATGCCTGGGGGTGCCATAAGTGGCGTGTGTTCCGCGCTCAATGATAATCCGATATGTTGTTAGGCACTTCAGTATAAGGTACCAGTTTGTGGAAACTGTTTATTCGAATATACGAACAATACAACCGAAATTGAATTTTTAAAAGACAATTTGTAGATTGCCTCGTTGTTCTAGTCGCAAGCGCTACTGCTGTAAGGTTCTCGATTAGATTCCCAGGTCTGGTAAAGTGTTATGCGAATTTTCCATCAGGAATTTCTCAGTAACAGCCCGGAGTTTTGTGCCCGGTTGATAGCAATAGGCTCGCCCTCTATTACATAGGACTTAAACATAACTGGCGAAATATGGGTTTACAAAGGTACACCTCTGCCTAACCCTACGGGGATTCCAGGGGTGATGTTGTGTTATGTCAGTTATGTCAATTTGTAGTTTGATTTGAATTGTTGTGGGTAAATAAATTTTCATCCACATACTCATATTAATTTTAGTTCTATAAAGCAAGTGATTGTATTGAAAGAAAACAAAAACACACTTTGCATCGTTTTAAGTTAAAATAGGTAGGTAGGTTTATTACTAGTGTTTGCCCGCGACTTCACTCGGGTGGATGTTGGAAAATATCCCACGCGAACGTACTACCGGGATTAATGTCAAGTGATAATCCAGGTTATAAATCATGTGTGACAAATTTCATCCAAATCGGTCTTTGCGTCATTGAAATATCCAAACACACAAACTTTCACATTTACAACATTAGTAGGATTACAGTAATTTTCTTTTATATTCTACAGAAAGTGTGGTGGCTTCGTTTGGTTTCTGGGTAATAGAATAGAACAACCCATCTCATCCCGTGGGCGTCGTAAAATGCGACTAAGGGAACAGCTGGAGGATTCTATTGTTTTCCTCTGTGTGGTACTAACAACACACCCAAGCTAAGGTTGCCGTGCCGAGAGCTGCAAGGCTAGGTGGGAGCCTAGTCGCAAGCGTGGCTGTTGTCTGGGATCGGGCGTCCCCAGGCACTAACAAACCTTACCTTTACATGCTCTGTAGAGTGTCGACAGCTATTTCTCTGCTATATTCGTCGGAATTAAATGAAATAATAAGCAACTCGGATCCTCGCCACACACCACGTCAGTTGTTTTCACGGGGCGAAAAGCGAGCTGCGGAGTGTTGCTTAGCGACGCTGAATGTGCAGGAAGGTATAAAAGACAAGATGGATGAGGTGTGTGATGTAGTGAAGGATAAAAGAATAGATGTGTTATGTGTGAATAAGACGAAAAGAATGGGAGTGGACATATCCAAACATTGCTCTCTGACCGCTATCTGGTCCGGTGTTCAAGAGACAGGGCCTGTCAGGGTGTGGGAGTTGTCCTCTCTGGATGGATGATGAAATGTGTGAATGTTTGTGTGAGTCCCTGGATTCTATGGGTAAGACCCAAAGTGGGCCTAACCCTTATCTTTATTTTGTGCCTGTATTTACCCGATACAGTAAGCTCACCTTCGGAGAGACTGGAATTTTAGGATAGTTGGGATTTAGTGAATGGATGTAGGTCAAACGAGAATATTTTTATGCTTGAAGACTAATATTACTTAATATTTTAATGTTTGGGATGGTGTGAAGAGAAATGGGTACGAAAAAGTATTAAGTGCATTTGGGAATGATAGAGTGAATGACAATGGGATGAATTTACTAGAGATATGTTTAGAGGAGAATTTGTGTGTTATGAACACTATGTTTAGTCATAGAAATGTTCACAGGTATACGTGGGAAAGGATATGACTGTAGAAGTATGATTGACTTTGTGATTGTGGATGAAAGATTAAAGAGTAAAGTTACAGATAATAGACCATATTGGGGTGTTAATGCAGGGACTGATTGTTAACTGGTTATGTGTCGGATAGATGGTCTGTTCAGGCATTGTTGTTACCAATTTCGAGTTCCTGTGACTGCTCTAGAATAAATAAAAGTGGAAAGACTGCAAGAATTGAAAGTAACAGAGGAATATAAGAGGGAAGTAAAAGTAAAGACGGATAAAATATTTGATGATACGAATGATTACAGTCTAGAAGATGAAGTATGGAATTTAGCGAAGAATAGTATGGTGCAAGTAGCAACAAAAGTATGTGACGCAGAGCAAACTTGGTAGTAGAACGAATTATTCTTGGGTGAATGGTGAAGTTATACAATGATTATATAAATTATATAAATTCTCATACAAGGATTCCAGTGCTTGTGTTAGGTTAATTGGGGCATACACATACTGGTTCTTCACCCAAGGGGTGGTAGACTGGACACGCCACAATTGCGACGGTATGTCCCCTCTTTGAGGAGTGGCTAGAGAGGCGTCGCGGCGTCCTCTCCTTCCGCCTGACGCAGGTCCTCACCTGCAGGCAGCTTCGGGAGGTTCCTGTGTCGGAAATCCCAGGCGGATTTCCAGCCACCATAGGCACGTGCTTGCGGACGGTGAGCAATGGGTAGCTCGCCGTCCGGTAAGGACCAGGCCCGGGTCGACGCATTGTGTTCCACACGCACCTCAAAGAGATGTCAGCACAAGTGTAGGGGTCCACTAGGGCCGAGCCTGCCGGGGTTGCGGGAAAGTCCAAAAGGGTTACCGAGGCCCCTGGCAACACAGGCAACGGAAGGAACATGGGTGGATTTTAGTCAGTAAGAGTCTGACACACCCTGCCGCTCCGCCCAGAGTGGAAGAAGTTATTGATAAAATGGCATCCAAAAAAAAAGGGGGTGTTAGACAGTGCTGTTCAACTTGTACATGGATAGTTGTCTGATAGATTTGAAAGAGGGTGAGTACGCATTGAGAATGAATGAGTTGCCTGTCAAAGGCCTTCTTTACGCAGATGATCAAGTTCTACTTGCATGGTTAGCAGAACAGCTGCAAGATATGGTGACTGTGATGTATGAAGCATATACGATGAAAGGGATGAATATAAATGTGAATAAGACGAAAGTCATGGTGTTTGAAAGAAAAGAGGATAAATAGGTGTGTGATGTGAAAACAGAGTGCAAGTAAGTGAATTTGTATATTTGGGGAGTCTGTTTACAAGAGATAGAAAGATGCAATACGGGAAATAAAGTGAATGGTGCTATACATGCGATTATGACCAACCAGTCCAAGCCAAAAGAAGTTCAACTGGCTGTTCATAATGGTATGCTGGTGCCTACGCTTATGTATGGAAGTGAATGTTGGGTGTGGCAAAAGAAGCATGACAGTAGAATAAATGCTATGGAAATGAGTTCCTTGCGAAGCATGTGTGATGTGACTATAAATAATAAGCTGGAAAATGATGTGATAAGGTACCGGTGCGGTTTAAAAGAAGATGTAGAGACAAAAATTTAAAAGAGTATGCTTAGATGGTTTGGTTATGTTGAGAGGATGAAAGGCGACTAACAAAAGATATTTACAAGGCAGATGTGAGTGGAAACGCCGGGAGGGGACGCCCTAGGAGGACATATACGTAGTGACCTAATTGGTGTTGTTCTTCAGAAAGGTCAGGAGCGTAGTACACGCAACCGGCGTGTGTGTATGACCAAATGTATGAACGTAAACGAAGCAAAAGGAGTATGTAAGGAGCGGAACAAGCGGCGTTCTATAGTTTCTGCTTACCTACATGGGAATACGGCGTGAGTTTATCAAATATAATTATATATGTGTGTTCTACAAAACACGTAGGTACATAAAATAAATCATAAAGCACAAAAAGTAATTCAGGAACTAGTCAAAATTCCTTACAAAAACTTCCCTTTATAACCTAACTTTATTTACGCAATTTTCTTGCTCTGCAGCGTAATAACCTAAAAGATAAATACCTTGGGCATGAGTCTAATCTTTTGAACAAAAACGTTTTACTTACTGTATATCTACCTAGTATTCTCGGGGTAATTAAAGGTACAAAAAATATATGTTTCAGCCTCGTCATGTGTTATCTATTACGGAACAATCGCCCTTACGGTATGTATCTACTTTTCTAGATGAAAGTTTTGTGATAGTAATATCATTAATATCTTAAATCTTATCTTATCATTAATATCTTATATACACTTTTGACATTTAATGATTATTCAAAACACAATGACATATTTACTTTGTGGAGCTTAATATATTGTGTGGAATTTAATATTTACTTGTAAAGTATTATATTGATTTCAATTATTGTGAATGTGAAGACTATGTAGGTCATTGTTTTTTTTTCTCATTTAGTTTTAATCTTGGTCTGGCAGTTTGAGTCATTTAAGTGGCCTACCCAAATGTCCTTTTTTTGGTATTGTTCGTCGAATCGTTGAGATTCTTAAGATCTGATCAGGCCGAAGGTGGAAGCGAGCTTCAATCCTCAACCACAGAGGAACTGGCTATCTTACCACTAACTGCCGAAACGCAACACTGCTGTTAACATTGTTGTTATGGCGACAGACTTAGAGCTAGCCAGGCGGACTTAGAACAAGCCCTATCAAACCAAGCAAACATTTTTGGGAGCAAAAATTTGGGACTGGGACTTCTGGATCCGAGACAGGTGGTCTCGCCACTAGACCACAGAACACTCTAGTCTAGTCACTCGTTCGTCTTACTTTTATGCACGCAAATTAAAATGTAACACTATGTTAATTCATCTTCCGTTTCCAACTATATTTCTCACATTAATTATATTTACGTACGAATATGACAGAGTGAAACTAATGGCCGTTCACTCCGCCATGAATTTTAACGTGCAACACACGAATAATTTCTATCGCACGAACGGACACACAGTTGCAAAGGGATAAGCTAACGGATCAACGCTTTTGTTCCGAATAAACGTGGACTTGAATAATAGACCCGTTCAGGGTCCAGATTGTGTTTCGTTCCGCAAAATAATACCTCTAAACCCACGGAGTAAATTATTTCAAAGCAAATCAGTATTATCTAATAGAATAATAAAACGGCCTGCCGTGTTGTAACGAAGTAATTTTACAGATATCTTGGCAGCGCAAGGGTTTATGAAATAAACATTGGATGAGGTTTTCATTGAACAATATTTTTTTGGGCTAATACCTAGTCTAGAATATTTAGGTAATTTTAGCGCCCGTGGCGCGTTCCGAGTAAAAATGATATCAGGTTATTATGGTGCCGTTGGACGGAACATATCAGAGTAAAATGAGAGAGAATCCTAATTGCTGTGATTAAGAACTTGATCTTTCCATAAATTTTAAAAGAGACCAGGTTCTGCCCGCGGCTTCGCCTGCGTGGATATCGGAAATTATCCCACAGGGAAGTGCTACTGGGATAAAAGTATTCTATGTACCCAGATCATGGCATATCCGTATACCTATCAAACCAAATCAGCCGTTAAGGCGCTGACAAGACCCAATTGACAAAAATAGGCTTCTCTTAAGAAAAAAAATTGCCAAATCTCTGTAGTTTGTCGTAGCGGAAAAAATATATGTTAATTTTAAACATATTTCCCAGAACTTGCTTGTTACCAAAACACGTTTTGAAGAAAAAATCTCGATACAAACTAACGTTAAACTAACCTCTTACCTTGAGTTCTAATCCAAAATATCTGTATTAAATATCAACATACGTTACGTATTTAATTAATAACAATAACGTCTTATTTGAATGCAGAAATTGGTTGTTTTTTTTATTTTCGATTACTCAACTCAATTGTGAGTAAATAGATAATTGCTTCATATTTTGCAATAAATCACAAGCGTTGTGTCATCGCGCTTCTCTTTCTTTTCTATACAATCTGACAGTGACCGCGGTTAAGGTGTTGTCAGCGTCTTAAAGCGTGAAAAGGTAATATATAGACAGACATATACTAAATGCAAATAATCGTTATTTCTTTTATTGAACAAGTTTTTATGATTCTAAATTTCTAACTTAATAATAATTAATTTTAATATTATCACCATTAAATTATGAAGCCACCATGTGCTGCCAAACTAATGGAAAATCAATTGTGTCTCATTAGCTGTCCATGACCGATTAATTTGAAATACCGCCACCATTACCACGTAATATCTACATAATCTATACTTATAATAAAATCGTAGCGAAGTCAAAATTGTACATTGAGTATTTTTGAAAAAAAAAAAGTTATTGCTACGAGGTCTGGGATTGATTCTAATGCCGAAAATATAATTGATTTGAATTTTTGTCTGTTTGTCTGAATGCATGTTTCAGCATCACGCAAATTCTACCAGGTAGATTCTGTTCAAATTTCGCATAAATATTTCTTGTAAGTCTGGTCAGTTGGTAGGCTATATATTATCACGCTATTTGTTTTGAGATGAGCAATATTATGTTTGTATTCTTCAAAAAAAAACGAGCCAAATGTTTAGAAGATTGCAGCTATCGAATGTTTTGAACATTTGGCTCGTCTTTTTACAATTTGCTGTAGACTATAGAGGAATACAAACATATACAAGGTTAAATCTGTAACTATTTACAGATTTAACCTTGTATATGATTACCATCACGCTATATTTGTATGGGGCTGAGCAGTCCATCATCGTGACATATACAGCGCGGACTTTTGAGATGGGGAAGTAAGGGCAGGTACTTTAACCATTGTAGCTATACGAAATTACTCTTCGGACTTCTATGCATAGATTTTGAAAAAATTGTACAGTCAGCAAGAAAATGTGCAATTTTCAGAAACTTTTTGGAACGAAGTTCTTTAACGAAGCTTTTTTTTTTTTTTCTTGCGGTTGTAGTAATCTGCCAGAAATCATCACGTGAAAAAGCGTTCATACTTGCGACTACCGTTTCTGGTATGGTAAGGTTTGGAAAACTAAGATGGCGGCTGCAAAAATTGTAAAATGTTTTTTGGGTTGCTAAAGTCGATAGTGAATTCGAAATGAAAATGCATGATGGCGGCTGCGAACATTTTTAGTTGAAATTAATATCATATACGCAGGCTTACGATCCCTTGCAGCTCTAAAAAATCAATTTTTAAGTCAACGCCATAAAAAAAAATGGCCGTTTATGCGAAATATTTTGAAACTCGCAAATAAATCAAAACCTGTAGGGTACTTGCCGTTGACCTAGAATCATGGAATTTGGCAAAAAGCAAGGTCTTACAGCTAAAGTAAAGAAAAAAGTGCGGAAATCGCTAATTTGTAACTTAATCACCAAAAAAATGCGATTACAAGTAGACGCAATTATTTGCAGTTGGAGAATTTACCGTGACCGTTTTTTATGGTGAATAGCGTGGCCGCTAAAAAAGTCAGATATCGCAAAAAAAAATCTCATAAAAGTCTAAACGTTCAAAATTATTTGAGGTCCTATCTTTTTTTATGTCAGAAATCACAAGCAACATAGGTACTATCTAAATTCTGTTGTCAAAGCAAATAAAATTTATTATTCGTTTGGTAATTTTCGGCCAGTCTTCATTGTAGCGGCCAGTATACAGAGTAAGACACCTATGCCATAGTATAAAGAGAGGAAGTAGGCTATCTCCGGCCCAATTCGCGATATAATTGCCTACTGTCTCAGAGTTGTCACTTTTAGCTAAATTTTAATTCAGTCCCTATAAATTGGCAAGGGTTGGGAAGTTGTATTTTTTACTTTTATTGTCTGGGTACAGCGTTTGTAAGGTCGGTTTTACCTAAACCATGATGAAAAAAAACATCGTAAAACAACAAAAAAACTAACGCCTGCCTCTTAGACTATAATCAAATTTTTGTTCTGTTGTTATAATTCGAACTTTGCTCTATTTATCTGATTCACAATTAGTCAATTACTTATTTTTAATTACGATTTTATAACTGTAGGCAGGTACTTAGTTACTATACCTACAATACTGAGAAATCGGCATGACTAAACGTTAACAACGCAATAGCGGCAAATCAATTGACATATCAAAAGTATCTAATACATTATAGTGGGAAAGTAGGCCTACCTACTTCCTCTGTCTGATAGAAAACTAATACAACAAAAAATAAGTAACTAGGTATCTCATCATCAAGTAAAAATTATATGCTAGAATAAGTGACGTGCTTACCTTTCCTGTTCAGTAGGTAATCTGAACAAAGACAATTCTGGAATCGATGAATTATTAAGACACCCAAATACACAGCAATACGTTCACCTGCGATTATCACACATTTTTCATTCATTTAACGGTGCCGAAAAGCCGTGACGCGCGAACCTCCTGCGGTGTTAGCCCCGACTGGCGTACCGAGAAACGGGTCGAGATCTTGTTTAAGTGTGCGTGCGGCGACGCATAGATACTTTGGCGCACACATACAAGCCGCGCGCGGTGCGTTTGTATGAAGATAACGTACTTCCCCTCTTTATACTATGCCTATCTATGCACCCACCTGCATCCTACAAGGACGCCCACCTTTTAGCCGTTCCTCAGGAATAATCTGTAATAATGTCTGTATATCAGCGTTGTGACATTAGGTATTATATGCAGGAACACAAGCTCCATTGCTTGTGTTCCTGCATATAAATTGCTACTGAAGACTGCGGAGTCAACCTCTGGATTAACTGCTTCTTACACGGACAACTGTACGTCACTTATTTCCGCGTCACCAGTCCGTATATTTTGACTGCTGAGACCAAAACTACAAACGTAGTATACAGGGAAGTTTTATAAAAATAATATAACATCCCGCCTGTATTCCCCGAAGAGTTAGGCAGAGGTGTACCTATAGTACACCGTACACCGTACCGTACGTTCGTTCAGTAGTATTAGAGGTGTACCTCCATAGGTACACCATTTCACCAGTTATGTTTAGGTCCCATGTAAAAGGGGCGAGCCTATTGCCATTAACCGGGCACAAATCCAGACTTCGGACTGCTACTAAGAAATTCCAGATGGAAAACCCAATAATACTTTGTCTGACCCGGGAATCGAACCCAGGACCTTATGCTTAACAGTAGCGCTGGCGACCACTAGACCAACGAGGCAGTTTTTTTTTTAATTGTGTTATTTTAGTATATTGTGGTATCTTACGACTTCAACGTGAAGTCGCGGGCAGAAGTGAGTATATTAGCTTAAAAGTTATTACAATTTACAATTATAAATTGTAATAACTTTTAAGCGGGTGTACAGATTTCAATGGAATAAATATAAGATACGGAATCTGACTATATTTCCAATTCCTTAAATCTCTTAAAAAGACAGGTAGGTACACAAAAAAATAAATAATGATGTGAATTTTAAAATCATCCCCTATTTTACCCTCTTAGGGGGTGATTTTACAAAAACGCTATAACACGAACTTTTTATTTCTTATCTAAAGCACAAAATTTGAATTTTCATATCCCTAACTTAAGAAATGCTAAGTTCTTCATACAAACTTTCATCTCCTATATCATCCCCTTTAGGATTGTTTTAGAGACAAAAAGTAGACAGACTGAGTAATATTTGATTATTATAGAGCGTAGGGCACTGGTGGTCCGAGGTAACATGTTGGCCCGAAGATTCGCTCGGTGTAGCAGTTTAGTAAAAGTAACACTGTTTAAGGCATATTGCCAGTGTTTTTACACGGGGAATCTTTGGGTCAACTATACTAAAAGAACGTTGGATGACCTACGCGTACAATATAATAATATTTTTAGGATGATGTTGGGACTGCCGCGATGGCGCAGCGCTTCTGCTATGTTTGCGCAAAACCGAACTGACGGCTTCCACGCCGTCATTCGTAAGAAAACCGCGTCGCTGTTGTCAAGGTTGCGGGCGAGTGGCAACAGCATCCTAAAAACTATGGCGGAGAGTATCGACTCTCCGATTGTTAAAAGTTTTGTGAGAAGGACAATCACTGGACATTAAACCGGAGATTTCCTTTTCACAATACTATTTTTATTTTTCTCTATTGTATTTCAGCTACTAACACTAGAAATAAGTTATTTTGTTTTGCTTACTAACACGATGGATCACTGTTGTCCGAAAAATAAAGAATATTATTATTATTATCTTTATTTCATTATATACACATTATAATTATATTTTTAAATATTAGAATATAAAAAAATATATAAAAACATTTAAAAATACAAAAAATGGTAGCCCATCGGTATCGGGAACAGGGTCCAAGCTACCGGCGGTCAGGGCTCCAAAGAGAGGAACCTCCTAACAATGCGGGCTGTGTCCAGAAGTACCGCTTTCTGAATCATTATTATTATTATTATTATATTAGTAGGTATGGATGTTGAGTTACAGATACCGATAGTAAAACTATGTAGGAGGATTAACATTGTAGGCCAACCAAGAAGTGATGAAATCTCCCCTGTAAAACTGCCTCACGCATTGTTGTCATGGCCAAAAAACACAAAAAATTGTATAAAAACATGAACAATAAAATTCCCTTTCCATCGTAACTCAATAATTCTGACAACTTGACAGTTACGAGTATGTGTCAGTTTATGAATATGTCTATTTCCAATTAAAGCTTTATTAATTAGTGAAACAATCTGAATTTGCATCAATAATGAGTTTGTCCAGTGAACACGACAGATATTGACTTTTATTCATTAAACATTTATATTTCAATACGTATCAATAAATTAGTTAATTTAAAGTAATGAACTAACTCGTTAGCAAGAGATACATACATTGAATATAAAATAACATGACGCCTGTAATCCCCGAAGACTTAAGCTGCTTAAGGTGTGCCACATTTTGTCCCAGTCTCAGTCAGGGCATCCTATTATGGACGCTAATCTCTCACAAGGGATCATGTTTTATACATTTTTGTCAAAACGCTATAATTTTGTTTTTTTTTTTTTTTAATTATTGTCTCTATGCTTATAACTATGTGAACCTTTGTGCAGAGAGAAAAAAATAAGATTATTATTATTATAATATAAAGCACGAAAATATTGGCACTTAAAACGGATCAATAATGGAGAAAAATCCAAACAATATTAAATATTTCAATCACAAATTCCAATAAGGCGAGATTTGCAAATACCCAAATTAGTTGTGTAGAAAGTTGTGTTGCTGTTAATAGCAAAATGGCAGCAACGGATTTCATTTAGGCACTGCAGCCGAGTATAAATACTGAGGGATCAATAGACTGTTCCCGGAATACCTCGGTCACGGTGTCTTGATTGACTTTGTAATTAGGACCCGAATTGAATGGCTTCTATTTGCAATTGTTGCATTGGAAATATCGCTTTGCCGATAAAACATCACTTTGGCAAACTGACACAACCTTTTTGAAGATAACAAACTCAATACTACTGTGGTTCAATAATCAACTTAAATAAGTTGCAAACAAAGTAAAAAAAAAAAATTGTTCGCAATTTTTTTTGGTGGGTCAGTATCAGTAATAGAATACATTTCCAATATTTGTTCAATCCTTTTTTTCCGACTTGAAATCCTAATAAAATAGGTACCTAAAAACCCAACGCCGTCAAATCGAGTGAGCTGTTTAAGGTAATACCTTCGTGCATTCCGCTGCACCCGCGCCGGCCAGCAAGTCACCATAAAAATTTCAAATAAAAAATAAAAGTAAATAAATTTCGTTAACGATAACTTTATTTTTTTGTACTTCCGTACATCCCGCTTACATAAATGTTTTTACCGTGCCAGAGCCGCGTCGATAATTTTATTTCTTTAACGCTTGGCCATCTGGAGCTCCCACTTCGGGTAATTTCATTTCTAGCCAAGCCCTGCATAATTATGCTGTAAATTTGACCGAAATCCGTGATGACGAGTAGCCGCCCTCTCCTTGTAAGTCATATCAAAATAAAAAATATATGTTTAATAAAACTTGCGCACTGGTTAAAAATTCCCCCTGTATATGCTGGATATAGCTAGAAATAAAGCTTGATATAGCTATTAAATAGAGAATGCTCTATTATTCGGTTAATGGTGCCGATTCCCTTGTTCACAAACTAAACCAAAGTTAAGTTCAGTCCATCTTTTTCTTTCTATTTCATTAAGAAGAGGACGGAAGATAAATTTTAGTTTAGTCCTGTCAAATGAATCAGTGTCTGTCACTACTCCATACAAGTTTAGACGTGATTAAAAACTTGCCTACTAAAATTACGTCAATTTACGTCAAGCGCTGATTAATTTGACAGGACTAAACTAAAACTGATCTTCTGTCCTTTTCTTAGTGAAATAGAAAGAAAAAGATGTACTGAACTTAAATTTAGTTTAGTTTGTGAACAAGGGAATCGGCGCCATTACCGATTTACTTAACCAAATTACAAGATGATTATTAACATTAACTAAATGAAATTAAAACTAAGTTAAGCCTAAAAAAAGGCCCTCGGGGCATTGTACCGAGGATGCTGGCGGCATTTCCTCGCTGAATTGCAATGCTGATGCGTTGCGAGAGAAAGCCGCCAGCTTTTCGGTCACCATTTACTTATGCTAAAACCATATTCAGTCGCTACCTCATCATTACGAAGAACATCTTTTAAAACCCAGCAATACTCGTATTTGACAGACACAAATGCAATACTCAAATTAACATCCACAAATTATTCACAAACTCTATTATCCAACAAAATTCTGTACTGTAATACCTGCTTCAACAACGCCACAGACGTTTTAACTCACTTCCTTGAATGTTAAAACTCTTAACATCCGTATCGCGGCTTGTACGTTTAAAATTTACATCAGTTACGGACAAGGAAACTCTTGTAATAAAATCCGTGGGTCCCGCTCCTTCACGACATATTTACATAAGTATGTTAAACTTCATTCGTTCGATATACGAGTTGTAATGTGTAATTCTTATTCCAATCTCGTATGTGCCGTACGTCTGTACTTATCATACAGTTTGCTTCTTGACAGATTTTATTGGCGACGTATGTTGGGGCCAATCTTGGAAGTTTTACGTCACGTTTGAAATGTCTTTGATGTTGGAAGCCAGAAATGTTTTTCGTCCACAAAGATTTCTGTTATGTTTTTTGTTTAGTATGTAGTTCTTTTTTTTTCTTTGATTTGCCTTTGATCTGTCTTGCTCGGCATTTTGATATAGGACTAAGAAAAAAGCTGTTTACAGGCTCGTAGAGACGGGCGCGACACTTTTCATGAAGTTTTCATAGAAAGTGTACTACTAGTGTCGCGTCGCTCTGTCGTGTCGCTCTGTCGCGTCGCGCTTGTTTACGAGAGTATTAACATAAATTAGGCAATATCTCAAAAAAATAAAACGTGTATTAGATACATGGTTACCTACCTAACTGATTACAACCAAATTAAGCAAAATATAGCTTAATTTGGTTCCAAATCACAGAACATTTAAACAAATATCAAATTAAATTTAGCAGTTAAAACAAAATTCTCTACATGTTGCAATACTAACTGAGAACCACCGGTATTCGCAGCCACCTAATTCTGCGTCCACCAATATTTATCGAAAATGTTTACGCGTAATCTGCATATTTGGACTGGCCAAAACTCGGCCCATACCAAATGTAGAGACCGCCCCTGTCCACGATGACGGATTGCGTACAAATATCACGATCATTCCGTGGCGAGTATTGAAAGGCAATTTTGAACGCGTCCCAATAACCCATATCCAGCTGTGGGCGTGTATGGGTTGACAGGCGGCATATAAACGGATTTTCGTTTATTCCTGTACGTACGAGTATGTACCTACGTACTTACGTATTTCCAGGTAATTTTAACAATAGAAGTAAGTACATGGAGCACACTTACATGTAGCTAATTCCTAAGCTGTTCGCCTGTAACCGGCTTTGTTACTGAACTTAGTTTTCGGTACATACCTACGTATACAGGGTGGATTTCTGAGACGGGGCGGTAAGGGTAGGTACCCTAATCAAAACGGTCTCAAGAGACTGTCTTTTAACTTTTTGAGAAACTTTGTTCTGCATTCACAGATTTTGAAAAAAATGTACAGTCAGCAAGAAAATGGGTAATTTTCACAAAACTCTGTTCGATGCCAAGCGATCCTGTTTCTTACAAGGATCAAAAATCTCTATCGGACCAACTGAGGTTTGAATACCTACTAGAAAAGTCAGAAATCGCAAAAAACTTTTCTCCCATATATTCAGTAGCAAATGAGACCCCAACTAAATTTTTTATGATCAATAGACGGCCGAACACAAAATTTAAATGACTGATGAGCATTTTGAGTGGGTATGAGTCGATAACAAAAGTAACATTTTCTTAAAAGTTTCTCAATTATACATAAGTGGTTTCATAACGTTTAATATAAAAAAATGTCACAAAAATATCACCACAATTGCCATTATGGTGTTTTTTTTGTATACCTGAAAATCAAGCTTCCCATACCTAATACTTGTACGTACAAGATTATCTAATATACAAGATTATCCATACGACATTATTACTCCACGTTTCCACTACTATTAGAAGCTAAGAAGACAAACAAGCATTATAACTAGCTCACAGTACTGGCACAAACGTTCACAGATAAGTTTGATTGATACGACAGTGCGTGAATGCGGGTGCGATTTGTCACGAGGGAACACGAACAGTTTTAGTACTGTTTCATGTAGCCCCTGAGAGCTTCAGCCTTTGTTGATACTGGAGATTATTTTGAAAGTAGGATATTTGCTGATATTTGTTAATAATTAACAGAAAATTTAAATTTATTCTATAATTTTTTATTATTTCGCCAATTTTAATTTGATTGACGATTTTTGAGCTTTTAATAAAAAAATATTTTCAATGCATGCCTAATTTAGAGTACATTGTACTGGGATCACACATTATGTGAACACCTTTATTTTATGTAAGTACGTACTTTCTAAGCAACAAACTATTATTTATTATTATTATTATTATTATTTATTTTTATGTGCCTACGTAGCTGGAGACCTTGGGGTCTCGGTCCTTTGAAAGTCCTATGAGGGGACGAACCCAACTTGCAAAGGCCCCTTAGACAATTGTAATGGAATGAGGCACCAACCAACGATAATCCCTGTTTGTTCCATGCAAACTAAGTGCACCAAGGACAACCCCCCGTTGATACAGGATTATTGCAGAACATGGAAAAAAAACATGTTGGGTATGGGTTTGAGTGGCTAAAGTGGAATGGTTACCTAGGACTATGGAAAGGCTCTGGCCCCTGCCTGACCAATGTTTTATTTAAAATACACCAATAAAATGGCAGGGGGTGACTTGCATACTCAATTATTATTATAGTTGCTATTCGTGTTTGTCTGTATGACCGCGGTGTTCTTCTAAATTACATCAACATCATCATCATCATTTCAGCCGAAAGAGGTCCACTGCTGGACATACGCCTCCCCCAAGCACCGCCACTTCGACCGGTTTTGTGCTTCCCGCATCCAGCGGATTCCTGCGGCCTGCACAAGGTCATCGGTCCACCTCATAGCAAATTACCTAACGGATTCTAATGAGGTTTTTGCCATAATTTAGAAAAGGTATTCCGGTTTATGTGTATTTTACTTTTCCTTTTTTTTTGGTTGGGAAATTATCAAATAACTTCTCTCGCTCTGGGCGAAGCGTGAGGGTGTGTCAGACTCTTACTGACTAAAACCCACCCGTGTTCCTTCTGTTGCCTGTGTTGCCAGGGGCCTCGGTAATCCTTTCGTACTTTCCCGCGACCCCTCGACCCCGACCTCGACATCGACCCCGCGAGTCATCTGCCCTAGTGGACACACACACACATTTGTGCTGACATCTCTTTGTAGCGCACGTGGAACACAACGCGCCGTCGACCCGGGCCTGGTCCTTATCGGACGGCGAGCTACCCATTGCTCACCATCCGCTGTACCACCATTGCTGTGTGTCAAGCCATTATCTCGGAAACGAGTGGTGGTATCGAGTTGAAATTAAAACTATATACTCAAGTTTACAGCCCCTTGAAGCTGTGAAAAAATAAAACTTTTAAGTTAATTTAAAAAAAGATACGTCCGTTTATGCCGCAAAAAAATATATTTCGACATTCAAGGGAATCAAAATTAAAAAATTCCGTTGACCTGGAACTATGAAATTTGGCAAGTAATATCGTCATATACTACAATTACAGGGATCAATCTATACATTTGTAATTAGATCATAAAAATATAGTATTTATTTAATACCTTCATATTTGTACGGAACCCTTGGTGGACGAGTCCGTCTTGCACTTGTCCGGTTTTTTAACATAACTTCACATCTGTATTCCTCGAAGGTTTAGGCACCTGTCCTACGACGAAGCGGCTAGCTATCAACGATTTTCTCGCTCAAGAAACCTACGAAAAATTGTAGCTCCTGTGTAAGTAAAAGAAATACATACTCGTATATTAATAGTTGATTGCTAATTGTTTACACCGCAGGCGATTACTGGTTTGTCACGTTCACACGCTCAGAAAAGCTCGCTTGGCTGGCAGAACACTCGCTGAGAGACTCACGCTTGGTATAACGACAACTAATCGCTTGTCGCCGTCGTGCACTTGCTGCTCGTTGCTCGCTAACTAATAATAAACTTACAGTAACTGTAATAAACTTACAGTGAATATTGTTTTTTTACTCTTTTTATTTTGCTAGCTATTTATATTTTCTTATTCTATAAAACATTCTATATAAACAATGACATGAATATTTACTTTGTATAGTATTATATTGTATTATTTTAATTATTAGGAATGTGAGGACTATGTGGGTCATTGTTTGTTTTTTTTTGGTCTCTTAGTTTTAGTGATGGTCTGGCAGTTTGAGTACTTTATGCGGCCTACCCAAATGCCTTTTCTTTGGTATTGTTCATCAAATCATTGAGCTCCTTAAGTTTTGAGTTGAGCTGCATGATTACTGACAAATGACAAATGCGTGCACTGACTGGACAGGTCCACTCAAATCTGTGTGGTCTTTCCTCAAAAGACCATTTCGGACACCAACCTACATGGTCCTCAAATGATCTGACCAAGATTATGTCCGGATATACACATTGACATTGATAAATTTTATTTATGCAATGACATGAATATTTACTCTGTGTAGTATTATATTGTTTTAATTATTGTAAATGTGAAGACTATGTGGATCATTGTTTAATTTTGTTTTATTCTCAGTTAGTTTTTAACATGGTCTGGCAGTTTTGAGTATTTTTTGCGGCCTAGCCAAATGTCCTTTCTTTGGTATTGTTCGTTGAATCGTTGAGCTCCTTTAGTTATGAGTTGAGCTGCACAACGACTGACAATTGCGTGCACTGACTGGACAGGTCCACTCAATCTGTGTGGTTCTTTCATCAAAAGACCATTTCAGACACCAATCGACATGGTCTTCACATGATCTGACCAAGATTATGTCTGGACTTTTTAAAAGAGACTGTGACCTCTGAGTTTGTTTCGGCCTTTCTTCTCAGAGTAGCCAAATAGGAAATGCCGACCTCATCTAGTTTAAAAAATATGTTTGACGTGTAAAAGTGTTTGTAAAAACCTACTTACAGAAATAAAATCATTTATCATTTATTATTATAACTTGTTTTCATTTGCTAGATCTACTCCGTTCTCTCTAATCGCCGACGGTTGGGCAGATGCCTGCAGAGGTGTATTAGAACCTAACACCTACATTTCGCCAGATGTGTTCTTAAGTCCATGTAATAGGGAGCGAGCCTATTGAAGTATATGTATCTACCGGACACAACCCACGGTTTCTCTTTTTTACCCAACTGCCCCAGAAGGAGGGTAATGTTTTTCGAGTCTATGTAAGTATGTATGTCTATTTCTTTGGCACGCTCTATAGTATATTGATATCAAATAAAAGCTAGTAATGAGTCAATTCCATGTATGTATATGTATATAAATAAATAAAACAAAAATACTTAAAATAAAACAAATTATTTAAAAAAACAAAAACCAGACAAAAACACTTTAGTAACTGAGACAAAAACAAGCATTATAATCTATGGAGTGTTGGTATACACCAATAACCTGGAATATGGTGTAACTTTTGTTTGTCCTCCGGCGATACCAGAATTCTAGGTGTAGGTTATATTATAATGCTTGTTTATGTTTTTTTTTTAAATAAATTGATTTTTTCTTCTACAAAGCGACTTAAATAAAGTTTTTAAAACGTATTTGGAATTAATAAACAAACATTGGCTAGAAAACATTCAGCTTCGTTTTATGCCAACATGAAAAATAAACCACAACTTTCCGAACACGGTCCGCAAAAAATTAAAGGACAAGACCTGTAACTCGTTCTGTTGCCTTCGGGTAAAAGCGTGACGTCATATGCACAAGCGAATATTTATTTATGAATCCAATATAGAGATGAAGCAGTAAAATATGCCCAGAGATACGTGCACCGAATACCAAGAGAAATAAATGAAATTGAAATGTATGTTTGTTATTCGAGAATGTACGGTTTTATGCGGTTTTTCTGTTGACTTGTTTAAAGACTCAACGAAGTATTGTGTGATATAATTGTTGTGTTTAAGGAAAATCTGTGCTTGTGTCAGCACACAACCTGGTAACTACAGATTATTTCGATAAAAGAGTATTTTATGTAAATAAACCTTTTTAGGGTTCCATGGTCAACAAGGAACCCACAGATCATATCTGTGAAGGAACCCTTACCTATAGTTTCGCCATGTCCGTATGTCTGTCTGTCCCCGCTTTAGCTCAAAGACGCTTAGTACTAGAAAACTATAATTTGGCATGGGTATACATATTAATCACGCCGATAAAGTGGTGAAATAAAATCTTGAAAAACATCTTTTTTAGAGTAGGTACCTCCCTTTCACGTAATGTGGGGATGATATTTTTTTCTCGTCTATCCCATGGTGTAGGGTATCGTTGTAAAGGCCGTTCAAAAACATTCAATGTTTGTCAAACCATTTCTTAATTCAGGGATCCGTTTGCGTGGTGTTAAGCTTTAATGCGCTAATTTTTGTTAGATTCAAATGTCTCGCCTACCAGCTAAATGGTTGTTTATGGATATTAGATAAATATTGTGGCAGTAGTACATATAATTAAATTAAAAGGAAGATCAAACTATCACAGCTAAGTGGGTTTTACAAGTTAACGAGTAATATTCGACCAAGTTACATTTGCAGTTGGATAATTGACCGTGATGTATATCGATGTATAGGAGAACATGTGTGCAACTACAATGTTAAGTTTGTTTTTGAGATAAATTCATCCTCACTTCGGAACCCTTCATTATGCGTGATCCGACATGCACATGGCCGGTTTTTCTTATTACAATGTGAAGCCGCTGTAAATGCTCATTTTACAATATTATCTTTAGTGTATTTCTATTAACTTAATTGGTAAACAGATATGGCTAACTTACTGAGACAAAAAAAAGCTATCAGTTTCGGAGTAAAATTTTTATTGGGACCAGGTTTGTGCATTGGATGGCCGTTCGTCTATTTTCGCGTTCGACTATTTTGAACTTTTTATTTAGCGTTCGTTATTTTTGTAATTTCGACATTTATGGATTATTGAATCAAAACCGAATATAAAATAGAGAAGTTTCGGAGTACTTTTCAGTTATTAAAAAAGTGTTTGCAGTCATCGAATGTCATAGCGAAAACTGTATGGAACTGTATCAAATGGATTATTGATTTTTTAGGGTTACATATTCAACAAAGAACCGTTATAGTTTCACCATGTCTGTCTGTCTGTCCCCGGCTTAGCTCAAAGACTCTGAGTACTAGAAAGCTATAATTTGGCATGGGTATACCATATTAATAACGCAGACAAAGTGGTAAAATACAAATCTTGAAAAAAATATTGCGGGTCTGTAAAAACCATTTTTCGATTCAGGAATCCGTTTGCGTGATATTAAGCTTTAAAGAGCAATTTTTTTTCAGAGTCAAGTGTCCCCCCTCCCCGTCCTGCCAGCTAAATGGTTGTTTTTGGATATGTGAAAAAAATTATGGTAGTAGTATATATAACGAAATTAAAAGAAAAACTATCACAGCTAAGTAGGCTTTACAAGTTAACGAGTAATAGTCGACCTAGTTACATTTGCTGTTGGAGAATTGACCGTGACTTAGATCGATGTATGGTAGAACATATTTTTTAACTACAATGGTAGGTTTGTTTTTGGGATAAATTCATCCCAACTTCGGAACCCTCCATTGTGTTGCCGGTTTTGTTCAAATCCTGTAACAGGATTTGAACAAAACCGGCCAATTGACGTATCTATTTTCTTCTTTAAACTAAAATTCTTAAGTTACCTACCTGTCTACTTATTTCGTTCTACAAAAGAATAATGTATATTAAACTTAAGCTCTCTAATTGTCTGCATAACCTGAAGAAAATAAAAAGTGGTAAGTAGGTACCATTACAATGTTATTTTCATTTTTATAAAAAAAAAACAAATGCTATCCATTGTACGACCTATTTCTCTGTAAAACCTACCAAAACATCAAACAAGCAGAAATAATGAAAGCAAAATATTATAAAAAATATACGTAAGTACAAATTTACATACTTCACTCGTCTATCTCGTATAAAATAATGAAAGTTCCTGAGCAACGGTTACCTTCCCCGTAAAAGTGAATTTTCATCGTAAACGCACCGGTGGATATTAGGCACACTGAAGGCGCACACAGTTAGCTCCATTTATCACACCTTTATCGTACGTTACGTAAAAATTCGTACACACAGACCTCTCGAACGATACCATCTTATGTCCTTCTCACAGCCTAGTTGTCTTTATTTTTCTTTTATATAAACAAAGTTGTTTATCTAACTAATCCTTACAAATCTTCATCGCTTTACTTCTAAAATGGACCAAAACCCTTCTCGTGAAAGGGCTGTGCAACTCCGCTTTTTTCATTGAAGCTTTTCCACTATTTTAAATCGTTACGAAGTTTTCACATTTTTCTTTTTGCTTCAACTGTAACAATTTATTCGATTTTCTAGTGAGTTGACCCGATAAATCTTTGAAAGAATTTCGTGTATTAAAATTCTTGAGAAATCAATTTCAGGCGAAACAGATTGGTTGTACTAAGAATTAGCATATCACGCCTCTGCCGTCTACTAGTTAGTATTATAGTTAGAACAATATTCTCGCCGTCAAAGCGGCGATATGCCACACACACGCCACAGGGTGTGTTCTATCGAGATTGCAGCTATTGTATTAATACGCATCGTCATAACAAACTATTTGCAACCCAATCGAATTACGGAACACCCTTATATCAATATTGACGGTACAAATGAATTCGACAGGTCCGCTACATGTATTTGTTTTCAGTTTTAAAACTATGTAAAGAGAATGTATCAATCATTCTCTACACATAGTTTTAAAACTTTGTACGGTGTTAAAATGTTCAACCAATAAATTATATACACGACACGGAAAACATAAACGAGGACTATCGTGTACAGTATTCAGTATATAATTATACGGTTGTGTTTTAGCCAGCAATTAACTAATTTAGTGTTGTAAAAGACGCAAAAAACCTTATCACGGTTATCCACTTTAAAGTCATTGTAATAACGCCGATACAGACCCTGCTTGCAAAGATATTGCTTCTTATTTAAAAAATCCTCGGTAATTCAGCTTGCATTCAACCGTCTATGGTTCTATGATCTATGGTTTGGTGCTTGGGCCATGACGGCCGGCGTTGCTCATTCCAACCAGCCCACGTCCCTCCAGAAATTGATTCTGGTCTGTTTAGAACATCTGTGAAAGATCTGGGTGCCGCGAGGGTTTTTGTTTTAATCTTGGTGACGCCTGCGCATTCAAAGAGCACATGAGTAACGGTTTCCTCAACCTCCATGGTTATCTCATGATCATTTTCCTACGTCTTCGTCAGGATAATCCAGGATCCTATTTATTATACCTTGGCAGAAATGGCTTCTGTATATTTCCAAGAATTCTGTATAGTTTATCTTCAATGTGTTTGTTGGTCACAATAATAACAAAATATAAATTAAAGGAAAACTGGTAGCGCGCAGAATTCATGGCTAGTTGGTCTACGAACTTGAAGTCTGAAATAGCAAACTAAACGAGATTAGGTTAAAAGCCTTGCCGCATTGGACGCGCAGCAAATGCGAAATTTGTAAGCGCACCAACGCACCGCCATTGCACTGCACTGCAACGCACTGCAGCACTGCAACGTACGGCATTGCATAGCACCGCAACGTATCACATCGCATAGCATCGCACTGCAACGGGGAGCCAGTGAATCGCCCCTATGATATTCCTTGGCTCCTATACCGTATGTGTAATGTGTATCTACATTCTATATTTTCTATTTTTGTCCAATTTATTAACAGGTAACTTTTGCCTTTGCTAATATAAAATAAACATCACAAACCAAGTCAAAACAAAGTAAAGGCAAATAAAAATAACGATAGCATAATATTTCATTACTTAAAACTGTGATCAAACAAACAAGCATGTGTTTGAAATGCAACGTACAATATTAATTAAAGTCGGAAAGACGTGAATATGCTTCACGTCTTTCCGACTTTAATACGCAACAATATTTCACTGAAATAAGAGACGTCGTGTAAAATATTCATGAATATAAAACTGTTTTTTGGACATTTTCCGTATAGAACTCAGTGCCACGTTCGTAGGTTGGTTAGTCGCGTATTTCCAAGAGCCTTTATCCCGTGCCCATTTCCCTTAACGGCTCGGGCAGACACAAACGTCAGTTGGACTTTTTATTTTTTGAACACTCAGACTGATCCCGTGTATGTTTTGATAGTGTATTTTTTATGCGACAAATAATTCTTTTCGTTTAAAAGTTTGCAAACCGTTTGAAAAATGGCTTAGTGCATGATGTATGTGTGTTGTGATACGGAAAAAATGGGAATTTTTGACGAATGTATTTTTTTGTTACGAATGGGTTTGTTAGTGGAGTGGATATTCAATTACTGTAGCCACTATAGGTAGGAATTGGGCATGTGAAACTATTTTTTTTTATCTTTGTATTTTAATTTCGTTTTAATTCCAACACAAGATAACCCTTCCACAACCAGTTATGTTTTGTAGATACAAGCATATCGTTCAAGTTTTGTTTTTCTAGATATTTTTGTGGATGCAGAAATAAACCTATTTAAATTATATGCTTGGATTCTTTCAGCAAATTGGGTCTAAATTAACAGGTGTTGAATAATAATATTCTATTAAGTCTCATCTTTTCAGGTGTCCTTTTCATTACGACTTGACGACAGGCGGTAATGTTTTCATTTAAATAGTAATAGCATAGTTGGTTACGCTTGAAAAAATAATTTTAAACGAAGAGAATATTTTTACCTCTCATTTTCTTAAAAGGTCACTCATACCTGACTGACCTTTTAAGAAAATTTTATTTAGGTCATCTATTTTAAAAGTCATGAGAAAATATATATTAAAGAACCGAATTGAAATCTAGCATAATCAGCGTATTATGTGCCCACTGCTGGACACAGGCCTCCTCTAAGTGAGAGGGAGCGGGCCGTAAACCACAACGCGGGCCCAGTGCGAGTTGGTAGATGTCATCACACGTCGTCGATTTTTTGGTTTCCTCACGGTGTGTTCCTTCACCATTTTGAGCGCAGTAAAGATGAAATAATTTACACAAAGTAAAGTGCCTGTTTGGTTTCAAAGCTACGACCTACAACTCGTAAGTCACTGCCGTTACCACAAGGCTACCACTGTACTCATTCACTGCTTCACATAAAGCTAAATAGCATCGCCAAGTTAATCGATGTTCGCCATGGGATCTATAGGCAAAAGTTCTCGCGCACGTATGGGGGTGGCGCGAGGAGGCGAAACGCCGGGGCGTAACTCCACTGCCGCGAGAAATCGCGGCACAGTGGACGGAGCTCCGGCGGGATCTCATGGCATCATGGAGAGTACGGTTGTCGCAACCCAGTGCTGGGTACGCCGCAATTGTGGTGATAAGTCCCCAATTTGAGGAGTGGTTAGAGAGGCACCACGGCGTCCTCTCCTTCCGCAAGTCCTCACCGGACATGACAGCTTCGGGAGGTTCCCGTGTCGGATAAGGCGGGAAGAAACGCCCGGGTGTCACCACTGTGTGGATCGCCCGGAGGACACCTTATAGTTTCGCCATCTCCGTCTGTCTGTCTGTCTATCCCTGGGTTAGCTCAGAGACTATTACTACTAGGAGGCTGTAATTTGAATTGAAGATTTGAAGCATGTGTATAAAGTGCTAAAACAAAAACAAGAAAAAAGAATTTGGGGTACCTACCTCCCTTAAACGTGAAATGGGGATAATATTTTTTCCTCGTCTTTTCCATGGTGTGGTGTCGATGAATAGGCCTGTTCAAGAATATTGCGGGACTGAAAACCTATTTTTTGATTCAGGTATCCGTTTGCGTAATACACTCGAGAGTAATGAATTAGGGTCACATACAGATAACTGAAAGTCTCGAGAACTAAGAATGTTAGCTTAATGAAATAAATTGTGTTTAATAGACAATCAAATGTTTCTTAAACGAAAGTAATAAAATGTGTGTATCACTTTGTATTATATTCATAAAAAAATACATAAACAATAAAATAACCAATCTCATCTTATAACAAAAGCTTTTTTTTCTACCGCTTTCAAATTTTCTTGAGTACTTTGTATTACCCCCACGTACTGACATCACTGCGGTTATGCAGTTTGGCATGCCGTACACCAAGTCTCTTATACGATGTTTGGGCGATTCTCCCATTGATACAGCTCGATTAGTTTATTATAGTTATTTTTAAAGCGTTATGACCTACGGTATTCTTCTGTAGGGCAAAGCCGCTAACATTCAAAATAGATTTGTTCTTCAAAAACGAGCTGTTCGAGCAATTTACTAGCTTGGTACCAGAGTTTCTCTGAGAGATATTTTTAAAGATATTGATATTCTCACGATGGCATCACTATTCATCTTCGCCAACATCTTATATATTAGTCAAAATATACACTTATGCACTAAAAACAGTGATATTCACAGTATTAACATCAGACATAAGGACAAATTACGAGATTCATTTCACCGGCTTCATAAGGTTCATAACTCATCTGTTGGGCTTGGTATAACTTTGTATAACATGCTACTCTCTTCTTTGCTAGGATTGCCTTTTAAGTCGTGTATGTAATTACTCACAAATAAGATTTTATGATGTGGAAAATAAATTATTAGTAATGAAAAATTATTTCCATCAAAGGCCGATTATTGCTCCAATACCAGATTGAAAAAGAAAATAATCATATTTCCACACCAAAATGAAATCTACAGCATCAGCAACGAAATTTAATGTATTCATTCATCCCACATGTAATAGGTATAAATCGTTTGAAGAGCTTCGAATATATTTTGGGCGGTTTAATCAACCAATAAATGGAAAATGTTGATTTCAATACGTGTTACGGGAATCATTTGAAACTGCCACTCTTAACGTCATGTTTATAAAAGCTGATCCAATTCGAGGTTCCAAACTTTTTTTTTTAATACACGAAGTGTAACAATACCTCAATTCAATTTTTTTCTTTAATCGAATATTCATTATTTATGGAAAATGATATCAGGCAAATAGCCGCCTCTGGGCCTTCTGCAGCAGTTGGTTCTTTCGGGGTAATTTTCCATTACTTTTTCGCAAATTTCGTGGGTTATCTCGGCAATAACTTAGCGGATGTTAGTTTTTAGGTGCTCCAACGTTGCAGGTAGTTTGGTATAAACGCGACCCTTAAGAAAACCCCATGAAAACATTATTTCACGTTACGTCACCGTAGCGTGAAATAATGCGACCTCTGAACGTTTTACGCAAAACGTCTAACATTTCACGTGCAACAACAGATCAACTGAACATTTTTAACGCGTTGAGCAACGGTAAAGCGATTCAATTTGTAAATGTATTGTTACAACTAACATTAAAATTTGTCGATTGAAACTAACAGCTGTCAAAATTACAGCGTTGCCAATATAGGAACTTCGAACTGGATCATCCTTTAATTTTAAATAACGTTTGAATATTGCTTTTCAATGTAATGTCAGAATTAAAGGTAAAATAAATTTGGAGGCGGTTCTTGTAAGTCAAGCTCATCTTTCATCTCATCAAAGGTCCCTCGCCATGCGGCATAGCTAATAGACATGTAGCATATTATAAGCAAAATCAGCCTATAATTATGCCACTGCTGGGACACAGGCCTCCTCTCGGTGAGAGGGAGTGGGCCGTAAACCACCACGCTGGCCCAGTGCGGGTAGGTAGATATCACATGTCTTCGAATTTGGTTCTAGGACATGCCGGTCTCCTCACGATGTTTTCCTTCACCGTTTTGAGAGCAGCGGTAATTAAATAATTTACACAAAGTAAAAAAACAATAAATAAAATAACTGCAGTAATTAGAAAGAGAAAACAGTGAGCAGCGCAATTATATACTTGATCTGGTTATAAAGTAGAAGATCTACAGTTGAGCTCGCAATCATCATGTATTGAGATAAGAAATATCCCGGCAATTGAAAAGGAAACAGCTAGCGAATTACTCGTACCTTCGATTGTTTTAAAAACCTGTGAGTGTATTGTTACAACTAACATTTGTAGATTGAAACTAACAGCTGTCAAAATTACAGTGTTGCCAATATAGGAACCTCGAATTGGATCATCCTTTACTTCTAAATAACGTTTGAATATTGCTTTTCAATGTAATGTCAGAATTACAGGTAAAATAAATTTGGAGGCGGTTCTTGTAAGTCAAGCTCATTTTTCATCTCATCAAAGGTTCCTCGCCATGCGGCATAGCTAATAGTCATGTAGCATATTATAAGCATAATCAGCCTATAATGACTACACAGCCGTCGGATAACCCACCTTAACTACGTGACTTATATTGTTTGCCGGGAAAAAAGCCACAAACAGACCGATAGTTGCAGAGTTACTGACTGTCCCCTTGAAGAATCAAGTAGTGGGTGCCTGCCGTACGTTCAATAAGGGTCTGCCATCAACTAAAAAACTAAACACGGGACACACGGGTGTTCCCGGTGAAGTCAAACCAGTCTATATCGCCGACCACCTGCCTCGCACCCAGCGGCAACTATTCTTCGAGGCACGTTTATTCGCTAAAACGAACAAATATTAATTTTATTGGTCGCAAAATGGAAAACTTTTCTTCGTGAACGTGAAGGAATGGACTCTGTTGTTATCAACTCAACTTTTTGTCTTAAGAAGTTTCTTAAGACAAAAAGTTGAGTAAAAGTTGAGTTGCCTTGCGTTTATTTTGGAGGGGTAAGCAGTTGCTTACCCCTCCAAAATAATCGCAAGGCATTTGCGCATCTCATTTCTATTCTTATTGCATGCTTTTAGAATATATTAGAACCTTACATTTTCGTTTACTTGAAACCCGAGTACTACTACCCACTTGCAAATCTATTCAATATTTTATCAATTTTTTTTTTTTTGTTTGGGTGGAAAATTATCAAATAACTTCGTCAGCTCTGGGCGGAGCGGGAGGGTGTGTCAGACTCTTACTGACTAAAACCCACCCGTGTTCCTTCCGTTGTCTGTGTTGCCAGCGGCCTCGGTAACTCTTTCGGACCTTCCCACGACCCCGGCAGGCATCGGCCCTAGTGGACCTCTACACTAGTGCTGACATGTCTTTAAGGCGCGCGTGGAACACAACGCGCCGTCGACCCGGGCCTGGTCCTTATCGGAAGGCGAGCTACCCATTGCTCACCGTCCGCAAGCCCGCGCCTACGGTGGCCGGAATCAATATAACTACTTACCTTATCATTAAGATTGTCATCTTTATATAATGCATCTTGTATCAGCTTCTGTATTATACATCGTAACTTTTTAGACCGTGCAAAAATTATAATCATTCGAAAACCTGTTATTACAAACACTCAACTCACATCATACCTGCGCTTATGTACATCATATTGACTGTTTTATTGCTACTTAATTTACCTGCCACTTCCAAAATAGAATTACTAAATATCCACAAAACTAAAATACACATATTCCACATATTTATGGTTGAAATCAATGTGCACTTAACATCAAACATCAATATTAAATTCAAACACTTTAAATGATTTTGGCTCTATTGATTCACATATTATTGGTGTACCTGAGTCATGCAGTCGTTTTATCAATGACACTAATACAACAACAATATAACACAACACACCTTGTTTCCCCGACGGGCTAGGCAGACGTGTACCCATAGTACTACCCATAGATGTACCCATAGTAGTGACACTAACAAGTCGCTGTATAAATATACGCAGTGCATGTGCTCCTGGCTAGAATAAATATTTCATGTGGTGTTTTGATTCTATCGGGGTGTTGACTGAGAGTGTCAACATAGTCGTTGGCATCCTCAGCATGTTCCACCTAGAAGGGTATGATTCTTATCACACGAGCAAACTAAAGCTATTAAGAATATATTCGGATGATAATGCCTCGGTCAATAAAGTGAACGAATTTTTTTCCAATGTTGGCAAATACTTGGCTGACAAATTCTTATCCACCTCGTATACCTAGGAATATTTTCTCGATGCGCTGCACTCTAACTCGCTAGTACCTACAGATGAAGTGGAGGTCTCGAATCTCATTTTTGGGTTACGAACTGATGCTGCGGTCGGTTGGGATGGCATTTCATCGAGAATGTTAAAATTCTGTCTGTCCGCGATGGTCACAGCCATTACTCATATCTGCAATCGCTCTATTTCCAAAGGGAGACAGAGACGGTGTTATAATTATAGACCGATCTCAGTCTTGCCTGCCATCTCTAAAACATTATAAAATATCCTTATTAATCGATTGGTAGTCTTTCTTGAGTCATACAAATTACTAAGTAATATGGTTTTAGAGGTGGCAGGCCAACTGAAAATGCCCTATGCTGCCTTGATAGACCTAGTAGTATCTAAATTAAATAGAAACATGAAATGCTAGGGTATCTTCTTAGATCTTTCTAAGGCATTCGACACTGTGTCCGTTTCCCACCTCTTATCTAGGCTGGAAGCTACGGGCATTCGCGGACATTTCTAAAAAGATTTTTAGGATTACCTGTGCGATAGAAATCAATACGTTAAAATAAATGATGTTATTAGTAACACCATTTCATTTAATTCCTCAGGGCTCAAGGGTCCTACCCTGTTTTTATCTATATTAACAACTTATGCAAAATGTCTCTAATGTATTGTTCAATTTTCACTTACGCAGATGATACGGCTCTATTAATTCATGGTAGTGACTTGCCTGAAACAGTAAAATACGCGGAACTTGCTCTAAACTCGGTAATGAAATGGCTGTCAAATAATATAGGTACTAACCTTAAATTTAAATAAAACGGTATACTTACCTTTATCCTTACTATCCACCAACCTCCCTCTACCGAATTCAATGGTGCTCAGAGCTCATACTTGCTCACTCGGTCTATCTTCTTCACACTGTGGCTGTCCTCAACTCAAAAGGTGTGATGTCTGTCAAGTATCTCGGAGTCTATGTAGACAGTTCTCTGAACTGGAAACCTTAGTAATCTCATATTGTGAGACCGCAAGTGCATATATTTTTTTTTTAACTACGTCACTCCGCAGACCGCCTTACGATTAAAACTGTTTATTTTGCTCTGTATCAAAGCATAATAAACTACTGCATCACAGTGTTGGGTGGGACTCCCAAGACAATTCTCCTTCCCGCGACGGGAATGTACTAATGGGTCACCGACTTCTCTGGCAACACAGGCAACAGGAAGGAATACGGGTAGGTTTTAGTCAGTAAGAGTCTGACACACCCTCCCCCTCCGCCCAGAGAGAGCCGCCGGGAGAAGTTATTTGATGATTTCCCAACCAAAAAAAAAAAGACAATTCCTGCCTCTGGAATGAGCACAGTGATGTTCTCAAGGTTATGACCTCGAATTCTTTTAGGTATCCCACCACGGCTGTCAGGTTCTCATTGTGAGACAGCTCTTTGTCCTTGGCACTATTCTGCACAAACATCCCTTTGTGCTATACGATCTGAATGCTATCAAAAAGCGTAGACACTTCTAAGTATGCTCAACTGACGAACGAGTATGTAGAACGGCCGTTGCTTAGCGTCATTTTGGTATACTGTCAAACCATTTATATAATAAAATGAATAATATCTGCTCCATTGTTCCCATGTGTCTAAATAGATGCAACACGAAGGTCACGAAGCGGCTCTTGATATTGAGTTATAATAAGACTAAAGATATACTACAGATATCGATCACTTAACCTAATGTAGTTAATAAAGTAATATGTTTATAATTATATTTATACAGACTTAAATAAACACAAGTTTTCACCATATTTATCTCTCCCTCACACACATACAAACACCCAGAAATAGGTACATAAATAGGCCACATCATAGTTACATCAGCTACTAAATATATTATAATTAAATGATGATATACTATGCTCGTCTCGTCGACGGGTTCAGTGTGGCTGTAGGCTTACACCAAGGGTCGGCGTTAAGTTCTTACCTCTTCCTGTTGATTATGGACGCCCTGAGGTCGGACATACAGGAAGAGGCACCCTGGTGCATGCTGTTCGCCGATGACATTGTTCTTGTCGGTGAAGATGGACCTGAGATCTAGAGCAGATTGGAAAAATGGCAACAGAAGCTGGAGAATGTTGGCTTGAAAATCAGCAGAACCAAAACAGGATATATGTTCTGCGATTTCGGCGGTCTCTCCAGTTCTGGAGCCATAGCACTTGATGGCGCGCTACTCCCAGTCTGTTCTGACTTTCGGTATCTCGATTCACTCGTGCAAAGCGATGGCGAAGTAGATCGGACGGTTAAGCATAGAGTTAACACTGGATGGATGAAATGGCAGCAGATTACGGGAACAATCTGCGACTCCCGCATTCCCCTTAAACTGAAGGGGAAGATATATAAAACAATCGTAAGACCTGCTGTCTTGTATAGATCAGAATGTTGGGCCACAAAAGGGATGAATGAAAGGCAATTGCATACAGCTGAGATGAGAATGCTAAGAGCGATGTGTGGTGTGACACGAATGGATAGAATAAGAAATGAGTACAAAAGAGGAAGTCTAAAAGTGGCACCGGTGACTGAAAAGTTGTGCGGAAATCGGTTGTCATGGTATGGGCATGTGATGCGGAGGAATGAGGAAAAAGTCGTGAGGAAAGTTTTGAGTATGAATACGATGGCTATAAGAGTAGAGGAAGACCAAAGAAACGATGGATGGACTGTGAAGGAAAGAAAGGGGGTGACTACCGAGATGACAACTAATAGAGCAGTATGGAAGCAAGCGACATGTTGCGCCGACCCCAAATAAATTGGGATAAGGGCAGTAGAATGATGATGATACTGTGTACAACTACTGCTACATGTTCAAATCATAGGCGAGGACGCTGGCACCCTGAACACAAGTTAAATCTTGCATTGGACCCGCCAGAGCTCATCGAAAACACCCTTTTTCCTAGTTATAACGCTGCATAGTGTTTAGATAAGCGTTTTTTGTACAATTGAAGTTAATAAAATACTTTTTTAAATCTATTTTATTGAATTTTAAAGGGCTTGCGTACACCTTATCCGTCATAGGCCGAAACTATGCTATTACGTCGTCGGCCGAACTTGGCTGATCTAACCAAACATATGTCTAGATTCCATTTATCGGACGTCATCGGATGATGTTGGCTGAAGTAGTGTACGTCGATGACGGTTTAGGTGTACGTCTAGCGCGCAATAGGCATGATACTATTTTATTTTAAACAAATTAAAATATCGATTCTGGTGAAACATTTAATTCAAATTAAACGTTGTTGTGTATCACCAAATAAAAACAACTTATGGAAACACTAAATACCTACTTGCTAATTTAAACGAAATAAAGCCTAACCTTAAGTGTTTTTTTTTTTTTTTTGGATGGGAAATCATCAAATAACTTCTCCCGCTCTGGGTGGAGCGGGAGGGTGTGTCAGACTCTTACTGACTAAAACCCACCCGTATTCCTTCCTGTTGCCTGTGTTGCGGGGGGCCTCGGTGACCCATAAGTACCTTCCCGCGACCCCGGCAGGCATCGGCCCTAGTGGACCCCTACCTTTGTGCTGACGACAGTTCTTTGAGGCGCGCATGGAATACAACGCGCCGTCGACCCGGGCCTGGTCCTTACCGGACGGTACTAGCTACCCATTGCACACCGTCCGCAAGCCCGCGCCTATGGTGGCCGGAAATCCGCCCGGGATTCCCGACGCTCAGGGCGTCTCCTGCGGCGGCTAGGGGTGAGAGGGCACGAAACATGCCTTTCCCTCAACCGTCCCGCCTCCTCCTTCGCGAGCATTACTGCTTCGCAGAAGGAGGTGACGGCTGCCCATGCCCTCTCGCTCCGTACCATGGCCTGAACCAGGGCCGGACGCGAGAGATCTCTGCCGCCGATCGCCTCCACGAGGACACGGCGGTGCTCTGCCCAAGCCGGTCAGACCTCCACCGTATGCTCCATCGTGTCCTCCGGGCGATCCACACAGTGGTGACACCCGGGCGTTTCCTCCCGTCTTATCCGACACAGGAACCTCCCGAAGCTGCCGTGTCCGGTGAGGACCTGCGTCAGGCGGACGGTGAGGACGCCGTGGCGCATCTCTAGCCACTCCTCAAAGAGGGGTCTTATCGCCGCAATCGTGGCGTGCCCAGCACTGGGTTGCGACAACCGTACTCTCCATGTCGTCATGAGATGTCGCCGGAGATCCGTCCGCTGTACCGCGATTTTTCGCGGCAGCGGAGTTACGCCCCAGCGTTTTGCCTCCTCGCGCCACTCCCATACGTGCGCGAGGACTTTTGCCTCCAGATCCCATGGCGGCAATCCGACAAGGAGGCTCGCTACCTCACAGGAGACCGTGCGGTATCCCCGGACCATCCGTATGGCCATGACCCTTTGAGCCGCGCTCAACCGGCGGGCTGGCCGCAGTGCCAGAGAGCGCGCCCATACAGGAGCCCCGTAGAGGGCCATGGACCGCACGACCCCCGCGTAGAGCCTCCGGCAGGACGCGTTTGGAACCCCTAGATTGGGCAGGAGCCGCTTCAATGCAGCACCCGCCCGCTCCAGTTTGGGAGCCAAACATCTGAAATGCTCCACGAAGTTCCACCGGCTGTCGAGGACGAGGCCCAGGTACTTCATCGTTGACTCGACGCCGATGGAAATCCCTGCTACCGTTATTTGGGACCCCAACGGTGACGCGTTCCGAGGACCATGAAAACACATGGTCTCGGACTTGTGCAGGGCCACATCGAGTCCCAAGATCCTTTCGACGACTGTCGCAACCCCGCGTGCCACTACTTCGGCCGCCACCTGGTGCGACCTCCCCTGCGCCAGGACCAACGTGTCATTAGCGTAGCACACTATGCTGACGCCGCTAGGGAGGCGGCGCGCAGCACCCCGTCGTATCCGATGTCCCACAGATGCGGCTCCAGGACCGATCCTTGTGGGACACCACACGACATCTCTTGCCGGTTCCACACTCCCTGGTGACCGGGGTAGATGACCGCCCTGTCCGTTAGATAAACCTCGACCACCCGACAGAGGTAGGGCGGCTCCCTGATGCAACTCCAGGGCAGGGTATTAAAGGCATTGTCTAGAGACACCGCCAAGACGACCCCACCCTGGGCAACAGCATTCCCCGTCGTCAGGGCTCGCACGCGCATGTTGGCGTCCACCTTAGAGTGCCCTCTGCGGAAACCAAACTGGCTCTCCGCCAAATCCGGCCCCACCTGCACCAGCTGGCCGACGAGGCGATCTGCAATGACTCTTTCAAAGTGCTTGCCCACCTCGTCGAGCAGCACGATGGACCGATAAGCGGACGGAAAGTCCGCAGGGCGCCCTGCCTTCTTTATGAGGACCAGTTTCTCCGTCTTCCAACGAAGCGGGAACTGGCCCCTCTCCAAGCATGCGCTTAGGAACCCCCTAAGTCGAGGCCCGAGAGCCTCCAAATTAAATGGATTTGCTAATCAAATATCAGTGACAAAGCTAAAAGAAGAATGTTAAAACAAAACATAAGAGAGAAACAAAACACAGAATAATACATTGAAAACCAAAAGACATCATGTAGAACGCGTCAATAGAGACAGTTCATGCAAATTCAACACACGTACGTTGATCGTTCAATGATTTCCATTGATAAAATTAGGTATGGGACTGGCAAATACAGCGAAAAGTCTGAAAAAATAAATCGGTGTGTTTTTATAACAACACGATTGAAGTGAAAATATAAGACCGGGGCCGAACATATGCAATTCAGCGCTTTAGGTGCACTTTGTGCTTTTTCTGAACAGTGGACGAAACTGAACCGTCACGCTCCGGTCGGTGACGCTGAATCGCGTATACTCAATACGCGATTCAGCGTCACCGACCGGAGCGTGACGGTTCAGTTTCGTCCACTGTTCAGAAAAAGCACAAAGTGCACCTAAAGAAGTTTTCACCTTAACAAAACACGAAACAATTGAAAAGCAAACGACATCATATAGAAAGCGTTAATACAGACAGTTGATGTAAATTCAACACACATACGCAGATCGTTATCTACGACGATTTCAATCTGGAATACCGCAGATGGTGTTTACGGTCGCATGCAGTTTACGTGGAAATTGCATGCGCGCGACGCATTAGCGACTACCCGCAAATTACGAGCGCAATCTCCGACGAATCTGCGACCACTTTCATAATATTTGTCGACTTTATAGCCTCGTACGGAGTTTTATGTGAAAACTTTTAATTGTGAAATTGGTTTGTTGTGATTTCTGTGTGTTGTAGTTGTGTAATGTGGTTGAAATTTTAATGAGTTGGTCTAAAGAATTTATTTAAGTTTTAGCTTAAGAAATTGTTAACGAAAAGACACTACTACACAACACGGTTAATTTCCGTTGACGTTTAATGAAAAACTTATAATGTTGTATAGTAATGTTGTTGATATACGTAAGAAGTTGGCAGAAACATCCCAGCGCTGATATTTTGCTGGATTCGTTTTCTCCTCTACTGATCGTTATTTCCCCACTACCGATCGTTATTTCTCCTGACAAAGTTTATTCTGTTTATATGTATGTATCAACGTATCTATTCTTGTATTTTATAGTTATTTTCGTGTTATTTATCCCTTAAGTTGCACCTGCCATGTGTCTTCTCAGCATCACCCTATGGTTGACTGGTAGAAAATGCCTCAGGCATTAAGTCCGCCTTTGTACGGTATTTTTTTTTATTTGTGCATAATGTTTTAATAAATAAATAAATAATGTTGATTTATAGGGCTTCGTACCCCCGAAGGAAAAAACGGATATCCCTTATAGGATCACTCGAAGTTTCGAAAACTGTGTACCATGTGACACATCAAAAGAAAGGATTTTTTTATGAGGATTTCAATATTTTTTTTTATAATATTAAAATAATTAGTTTAAAAGTTATTAAAGAAAAGGAATGAAAATATAACATTCCCCCCAGATCACTGAAACTGCAGAACCTAAAGTTTTGAAAAATTTACAGAGAAAAGATCTATACTTACAGATTACAGGAAAACCTATAAAAAACTATGGCTTTAAAATAACTATACGTACAAACTCACATTAACAGTTGGAATGTATGGGGGAACATTTTTTTTCAACTACAATGATAAGTTTTTTCTTGGGATAAACTCATCCCAACTACGGAGCCCTTCATTGTGTGTGGTCCGACACGCGCATGGCCGTTTATTCAGCTCCAACCATTAAGTTAATTGTGCTCTGTCTTTTCTTGAAATAAATTCCCTTAAGCGAAAGATGTCAAAAGCAAACACAATCAAAGACACAAAAATACAAACTTATCACAAAGATCGACAAAGTAACAAGCCGCTAAGAAAGATGCCTTCTCTAAAAAAACAAAACACACGCACGAAAAAGGCTAACACGATACCTCACATAAACCTCCTTACACATCATCGCAAACCATTATTCAGAAGGTAAATCCCGAACGGGTATCGCGACTAGATGTCTGTAGGCCTTATTAATGGCCTCACCTACCTGACTGAGACGGATGGCAGGTACTGACCTGACGTTGACCTTGCGCACCCTATTTATTCCAGGCCAATTTACCTTTGTTTTTATTGTGTTATCTTTGACGGTAGCATGTTCTTTCTTTTGTTGGAGAGCCTAACAAATAGGCGAGTGATTAGCGTCGAGTGGGCGCTTTCTTTGATTCTTGTTTTTTGTTTTCTTTATTAAAGTGTTGAAGATAATGTTGCGGATCTGGTTGGATTGTTTTTCTCAATTTCTTTTGTTATTTCGTAGTTAATTGCAGACTCTGATTCGGATAAACTAAACTGACTTTATTGTGATTGTTGGATGTTTATACTAGATATTAACCAGTTTGATTTCGAAATTGTTTTTGAATAATTGAAACGAACTTTAGAAAATCAAATCTGGTTTCAACAAAATTGAAAAACAATACCTACTAAAAATATATTTCTACGAATAAAAGCGCTGTTTTCCTACCGGTGTGTACCTACCGCAGTCAGGTTTAAATATATTTAATCTCGAATCACGTACTACCTACAGGTTTATCTTATAACCGGCGGGTTATAGCCGAATCTGTTTATTAAATGAACACAACCTTTATAACATATACCGGGTACGTACATTTAAAAACGAATACATACATAACTGCAATAATAAACAACAAAACTACGTTGCCTTCTGCCTGAGGTTACAAAATAATCATCGACAGAAGACTCACTCGAAACTGTTTTGCCAAGCGACGAAAATTAATTCATTTAATTCAATTGCCGCATGAAATAAAAGATTGCCGGATGTTTGGTCACGTTTTGGAGCTAATTGCAAGACTTTTTCGAAATCTTTCCCGTCATAGCAAATAACCCATGATAATTATGCAGCTTCTACCAGTCCAGAAAAGACCAAAAGATGGCAGAGCTTCCACAAATTTAGTGATGTCTTATCGACAATTGATACGATAATCCTGCTGTCATAATACGACACTGAAATTAATCCTGCTTACTTAATCAGATGACTAGAGCTATAGCCAAACCAAAATGTTTGGTAGGGTGTTGACTCAACGATCCTTTGATGTCAAGTTGAGACTTCTGAGTATCTTTTTGTAGTTTCGGGGCTTAGTGTCGTTATTTAATTATTCCGCTACTAATCCAATCCCTGAAGCGATCTAATTCTGAAATCCCTACGAGTGCCTATTAATTTACTGAATGTTCGGGATAGCTAATTACTTTAGTGTAAGTATGTATGATTTTGTTTGTAGAATATAGGTAGGATATATCAGACAGGATAACGAAACAAGAATGAAGCTTTAAAATAATTGATTTACTTAGAATTTGGTGGACAAAACTGATTTTAAAATGAGAGTTAGATCTGTACATATTATTTTTATAAAATAAAGTCGCTTTTCGTGTGTGGCCGCTGCGAAACGAATTTGAATGCGGTTTTTACCATAATTTAGAGAATTTATTCCGAAAGGTTTATGTGTATAACAAATGAATATTAATCTTACATGTATATACATAACACATACATAATCAGCCTATAATGTTCCCACTGCTGGGACACAGGCCTCCTCTCTGAGGAGAGGGAGTGGGCTGTAATCCACCAGACGGGCCCAGTGCAAGTTGGTAGATGTCACATGTCTTCAAAGAAACACACGGTGAAGGAAAACATCGTGAGGAAACCGGCATGTCCTAGTACTTACATGTAACTCAACAAAAATCTCGATATTTTATCTAGTCGTAAAAACGTTTTTCTTTGCTAGAAGATTGGGTCACTATCTAAACGCTTGGTTTTCCATGAACAAGGTCGCATGTTCCCTACTCGGAACAAATATTTGTATGGCCTACAGATATTTGTGCGGCTGTTTGAGCTTGCGAGATGTTTTCGTAACTGGTCCCACAATGTACATAGAGCAAATGGTGGATTTCTTAACTCAAGAAAGTGATGTGCAGACGGTATTATAATAAGTTTTGCGCTGATAGGTGAACATTTAAGTTTATACAGATCTTTTTAGGTATTTATAACAATCATTTACCTACAAATAACTGCAAACTAAAGACTTTATCAAAACAAAAAAAAAAAACTGCAAATCGGATTTTAAAATCATTTTATAATTGATTAGATGATTGATTGATTTAATATTATCCAGCTGGTGGCTATGAGCTAATTTCAGCATAATTCAGTTTAAATCATCCAAATGAAATAAAACAAAACATGATCTAATCATTCAATAACAATTGAACATCGTTTAAAGTGCTAAAGCTACACGTACACAATCGACCCGTACCTTACCGACAAATAGGTTCACACTACACAGACTCCATTCGCTTCAGAGCACCCGACAGTATTGGAAACAAGCCGTATACGGATCCTACTATCTAGTACCACAAATAGATAGGTTCAGAAGGCCGGCTCCATACAACACACAAGCGAAAATACACGCACACATAGACACGCTTCATGTACAGTGAGTGCAAGCGCACTCGCAACTGACAATTGTATAAGTGTTAAAACGCACGAGTGGCACGCGTCAACTACAGAGGCAGTGAAGCCGTCGACAGTTCTCTCTGCCGTTGATGCGTGCCACTCATGTGTGTGTTTGTACTCGCGTATTAAGATCGCTGTACGTACGCGTCTATGTGTGTGCCTGTTTACTCTCGTTGCATAGAACCTACCTTCTGTACATATCTCTATGGTACTAGTACTTCCGTCACTACCCAATTGTGACAATATTCAGTCTGCAATATGCCTTCCAAATAGGATTGCATACGTAATATAGTTGTTTTAGAGAATCATAGTCTCACAGGTATATTTTGGCTATAATATACAGTAGGAGATGCGTATGTAGTTAACATAGTTTGGACTAATTATAAATAACTAGCAGTTGCCCACGGCTTGGCCCGCGTGAAGGTCAGAAATTATCCCATGGAAACATACCTACTACCAGGATAATAAGTATTCTATGTCCTAACCCAGATCACTACACTACTCACAAAATACTACAATAACATCACCTTACATTACACTTCACAATTAGAACCACCTTTTATTATAGAAAAAATTTACCTGTCTATCTAAACTGTTTGCTAATAGTAATATGAATAAACTGTAACAAGACGCCGCTAAATGTGATAAATGTTCAAAGGGGTGAGCCTGGAGGTCTGTCATACAGGTCCCGAACCTAGTTCAGACTCCAGCTCTCACGAAGGTTTAGTTTAAGGCTAATTTGTAAATACAAACTACTGTAACAATGTACCTTGATGAGAGAAATAAACTGTATTATTATTTTTATTATTGCCTACCTATGTGCCAAATTCCGAAAAGGAGGGAAAGGAAAAGTCTGTTCAGTCGTGAAAAGGTATCAGATGGTTAGAGTAACTTTCGCATTTATTATAATAATTTCGCATTTAGTACGGATGGATGAAAACGTATGCAATGTTGGTTTTATTTTTAAGTTCCAACCATTAAGTTAATTGTGCTCTTAAAACTCTAATTACATGATCATGAAATAAATTGCTATAATACTATATCCGATGGATATGGATACCATGGATTAGTGAACTGAGGAGATAGCTCGTTATTTCT
Source organism: Atethmia centrago (assembly GCA_905333075.3). Classification (NCBI taxonomy): domain Eukaryota; kingdom Metazoa; phylum Arthropoda; class Insecta; order Lepidoptera; family Noctuidae; genus Atethmia; species Atethmia centrago. The sequence continues at coordinate 18,507,641 of HG995373.1, read as the reverse complement.
GTGAAATTTCATTTTTCTAGCTTTCTGACTTAATAAATTAATACATTATTGCATAAAAAAAATAGTAAATTGTATTTTTAGGTTATCAAAAATACACTACTTTAAATTTTTCGATAAAAGAATAATGGTGAAACTGCCAGAACTTGTCCTCCGTAAAAAAAAAGTCTACAATAATGATATTACTAGACCAATTGCGGCGTTCACATCGTCTGTTATACGAAATGTTCAAAAATGTTGGCGGCCAAAAATGGAACAAAAATATTCAAAATGGCTGCCTAATTTCTCCCTGCTCTAACCGCGTAATAGAATGATCGCTGCCAGAAAAACGAATCCCAGCAACTGAAGCAGCACAACTTCTTGCTTGTTTTGTTTCAATTGAATCCAACTGCCAACATTAAGTTCATTTGTTTGCAGTTACCGCACGAATAGTTCAGGAGTTGCGATTAACAATACAACTACAGAGATAATGTTCGCATATTCGTGCCAAAACTTAGTTTTCATACAAACTTAGTCCTGCAGCGCTAATCGGATGAAAGAATAACACTGGATTTATCATGCACCGCGAGTTCTGAAAGTGGAATGAGTTGCCGAGTTAGCAACTAGTAAATTGGATGGTTGAGTGGCTGTAATTAATTTTAGTATTAATGTCACAACTTATCGTAAAAGTTATGTTTTAATAGTCATGAGTCATAATAGCTACGATGCTACGGCGAAGAAGCCGCTACGGACCCCACGCCGTTGCTACACCGTCGTAGCTGAAAATCAGCAAAGCGAAACTATTCGTTTTGGACAATCCAAAACGAATAGTTTTGCTTTGCTCTTGAGTGTAGTGCTTTTTCTTCTGAGTCCACTAAATAAACTTATTCATTAAATTAAATAATTAATCAAATGCATCAAACAGTGCTTTATCCTACAAGGTTTGAGTTGGTTGATTGATGACGATCTAATCACTGCCGACAAACTGTCACGCAGTTTGGCAGGTTTATAAAAAAATTAATTATATATTATTATTATATTTTCTTTTATTTTATTACATACACATTGTAATTATATTTTTAAATATTATTATTATTATTTGTTGGTATACATTTTTGTATCTCGGCACTGATCTGCCGGTTTTTTTAGGTAACACGGGCCAAAGCCAAGTGCTACCCTGAGTGTACTAACCTAAGTGGTGATTGATGATAATATATGGCGTGATGATATTATGTTTTGGCTTTGTGTTGCAGTGGTGAATGTTGTTTGTGCGTGTGATATTTGTGGGTCATTGTCACTCTGCAGGAATTTTCGGACAATTCTGCAAGTGTTCAGGATAGCAGATTTCTGTAGGGTTTGGTAGGTGGAGGGAGCAACGTCTAGTGTTTTTAAAGATTGATGCAGTTGTTTAGGAATGACACCGGTGGTTGAAAGTACTACAGGAATAATGGGAACGCTGCCTAATCGCCACATTCGGCTTATTTCTATTTTTAAGTCTGCATATTTTGACAGCTTTTCTGCTATAGTGTTTTGTAGGTTGTTAATCAATAATTTGCGCGGTTTTATTAATTTTGCCCAGTACAGTTATGTCTGGTCTATTGTAATGTGTTGTTCTGTCTGTGAGGATAGCTCGATCAAAGTATAGCTTGAGTGTTAGGTTTTCAAGAACCGTTTCTGGAGTATATTTGTAGTAAGGTACTGGAGGATTAGTAATTAATTTAAATTTAATGGCAAGTTTTTGATGGATTATGTTGGCTATTTGATCGTGCCTGTGTTTATAGTCAGTCTTAACTATTGCTTTACATGCTCCAGTAATGTGTTGAATAGTTTCGGAAGTACTATGACATCGTCTACAAATGTCTGTTGGAAGAGGGGCTCGCATGATGTGCTTTTGGTTATTACGGGTTTCAATAACTTGGTCTTGAATTGCTATCATGAACCCTTCAGTCTCAGGGAATAAATCTCCGCGCCTGAGCCATTCGTTCGACGCTAACTTGTCGGCGTTAGGTTGGCAAAGGTCTTGGCGATGTCTTCCATGGAGTGACTTCTGGGTCCATTCTGATATTTTAGTCTGTCTGTCAGTCTGGTAATCATTATAATCAGAAAGTAATCCATTACTGTGGACACGAGGCTTAGACTTAAAACATTTTGTTTTTCAAGTGTAACTACCGTATTGTAGTTTCACGTTCAAACGCAGCTAGTATAATAGAATATCCACCATATCATATCCGTATATTCCACGGAATAACTTTTACACGGCGAATAAAAAACGCTGACGAGGAACAAATGTAAATCAATGTTCGAAACAAATCGTTTTTTGCATCATTGTGACCTAATTTAAACACCCATAACATATACATTGCAACTGAATATTTCAAGCACTTCTAAAATAAAGTGCATATACACTCGAAAGCAATGAATTAGGGTCACATAAAGATACCTGAAAGTCTCGGAAACTAAGAATGCTAGCTTAATGAAATAAATTGTGTTTAATAGACAATCAAATGTTTCTTAAATGAAAGTAATAAAATTTGTGTGTCACTTTGTATTAATATTATATTATATTCATAAAAAATACATAAACAATAAAACAACCGATATCATCTTATACCTAACAAAAATAGAAAAACATTTTTTTTCTACCACTGTAAAATTTTCTGGAGTTTTAGTACTATGTATTACACCAAATTTCTTATACGATGTTGGGAAATATTCTCCCATTCTACGCGCGCAACTTTGAGCTCTTGAAGCGTGATCGGAAACTCGAGTTCTTATCCTAGTAAATTCACTCCGGATCTTATTCTTCAAAGAAAGAATTATACTAAAAACATTTACAGGACAGAAATTTAAAAGAGTATACTTAAATGGTTTGGTAGAATTAAGAGGATGAATTAAAGGCGACAAAAAAAATAAATGTACAAAGTCGATGTAGGGACGCCTTAGAAAGTCATATATTGGTCGATTTAAGATTTTCTAAATAGTGATATTCTTCAGAAAGATCCAGCGAGGCTGTATGACCAGGTGTAACGTTACCGAAGCAAAAGGAACCTGTATGGATCGTAGCAAGTGGCGTTCCCCAGTTTCTGCCTGCCCCCATGGGAAAAAGGCGTGAGTTTATTTATTTAACATCCGATTTTCTATTGCTATTCCATACCGCAAGTATGTAGTTAAACAGAACAAAGTTCTACCTAACCAGACTCGAAGTTTTGGCGACGAATACGGAAACTTTATATTTTGATATCAAGTTAGATACGTGCTGCAGTGTATACGATACGTGCACATTTCTGTAAATATAAATGTCATGGCAATAACGGCTTTAAAATTGCAATTAAATATGGATGACGTATTAGCCGGAATCTGGGTTACACGGTAATTATGACAAAGTGTGGAACAAAATACTTGCATTTTAATTTTTATTTTGTTATTGTATAAAATGTTACAACAGTGTAACATTAATTAAATTAGAATTGTCTTAGTTTATTGATGAGGGTGTTAAGTTTTAGGAGGGACTAGTTTGTCTTCATTTATTGACAACTTGAGAATTGTTAAATCGGAAAATAAGTAAATAGGGGAACACGGGGCAATGCAAGCCTCCTAAGGGAAATCTTAAATAAAACCGTAGAAAAACAAGATAGTGAAAAAAAAAGCAAAGGCCATTTATTAATTTCATAAAATAATTATCCTATCCAGTCTTATACTCTTATGTAAAGCTAAAATCGAAAAAAGCAGCAGATGTGAAGAAAACAGCCTTCGCCGGCCCAGGAATAGTGGGCCCCTCTGTAACATGCACCACAAGTGACAAAACCCTCTCTAGATTCCGAGTATCAATATGCAGAGACTTCATGTCTCATCTGATTCTTTTTTCTTATTTTTTTATTTCGCTTCGTCTTTTCTTTTTTCCAGATTCTTCTTATAAGGTGAACTCCGAGTGGTTCGTTATAGGACTTATGCTTTGGGTTTTGTATAGGCGTTTACGGTTATTTGTTTCCCCCAAGCTAAAAGCACGTTCTGTCTTCCGTTGGCAGTGGCGAACCGTAATTGCTTCTGCAGAAAAACAAAAAATTTAACACATTTAGCCGAGGCAAAACAGGCACCCTGCTCATTTTGCCCCACCCAAAATGCCCCCCGATGTAATATAAAATAAATTCAAATGAAATCGAAAGAATCTTTGTCACATAATTGAACGTGGTGAAGTAACAATTTAACACAACCATTAATAAGCTAAAACACAGACTTAAATGTGAAAGAAAAACAAAGTTTTCAACTTATTATTATTATTCTGCGAAGGAGAGGGGGTGTCCGTCTTACCCTGAGGGCCCGCAATGAACCCGACCCCCTCTACTTACAATCTATATAGTACTTACTAATTCCATGCTTAAGCTGTCACTTCGGATGGCTGTCACATTGGTGACAACCTATCATCTATTATGTGTGTGTGTGTGTCAAACGCATGGTAGTACCTATGTGTAATGTTTTTTTTTTTAATTCAATTTATTTCTAATGCATAATGTAAGATTCTACGAGTACTAATCCATCACTGAGTTTACTACTGATAAACAGAGGTATGACGATCCCGACTTGCTAAGTAAACATTTATGATTTTATTTCTTGGTTAAGGTGTAGATATATGATTTTAATGACTTTTAAATCTGTTATTACGCCTTCAATTAATGCAAGTAAGTTACGCAAAAAATATATGTTAAACTAGACCGCATACACATCAATTATATCTGTGAATATTGTAGTATTGTAGTAAAATACTTCATGAAATAAATTCAGGAAGTAAGGTCTACCCAAATATAAAAATCGAAATTACTTCCAAACTACTAAAGATATTTTCATGGTTTTTTTTTTGTATGAATAGACTATTTTGTTATCTATAATTCTATCTGTGAATTTTTTCAAATATTCATACTTTTATTACTAAAAATAAATATTCCCTATAAAATCGAACGGAACGGCATGCGGCGCTCTGCGCGGGCGACGGGTGGCAGTGTACCGCTGACCACTGTCACGGGTAGACGCTGACACTTTGCGCGACCGCTGTACTTACGTATTTTTTCGACAATATGGGTAGAACAACTATAGTTCTGAAAGAGAAATGACGTATACATGAAAGAAACAGGATACTGAGGTAAGTTTCTCATAATATATTATTATAATATAATGAGTTTAGCTAAATGTTATTTTGATAATAATTTGTGCGCGAGTATATCCATAATTTACGAGTAAGTTCAAACATAACTTAAGATCCGTATCTAATTTTTTTTTTTTTTAGGAGGGTAAAAAAATAATACAGATTCCCGAAACGAAAATGCGAAGAGCAAGTAAGTACCTACCTAATAAATTGTAGACTACCATTTACTATGGTTTTTTGAGGACAATCCCGTTACAGCAGGTTTGAAACTTACCTAGCTTAAAAAAAAAACAGGTGTAATACATAACAGAATTATGTTTCACTATTTTAGTTGTTGCGACCCGACGGAAGTAAATAATGATAAAAATAATGAAAGAACTGACAATGATTCCCAACATGAAAAAGCGGAGACAAAGTGAGTATTAAATTGTAGATTCTAAGCATATTATGTTTTAATATTTTGGTTTTTGCGACCCGACGAAAATAAATAATGACGAAAATAGTGAAAGAACTGACAAAGGTTCGTTATTTATTATATACAATGTAGATTCACAGGTTTTTTTTTATATTTCCAGGACCATCAACTGGAATGGAATCAATGATTTTGGTTGAAGGCAAAATACAGACAAAGAAGAGACAGAGAAACAGGAAGATCAAGACAATCGACAAGAGGAATATTTCGAAAAATGACTACATTTCTACGAAATGTAAAAAAAATAATTAGTACAAACAAATTCACGCCTTCTTCCCAAGGGGAAGGCAAAAACTATAGAAGGCCAGCTGCACGCTTCTTTTAAACCACACCGTTGCCTTATCACATAATTTTTCAGCCTATCATTTATAGTCACGTCACACATGCTTCGCAAGGAGGCATTTCCACAGCATTTAGGACCGATTTTTCAATCATCAGTTAACTTCTATCTGAGAAATAAATATGGCGCTTTGACATATTTTCTATACAAAAGCTGTCAAAACGTCAAACATATTCTTCACATAAAAGTTATCTGGCGATTGAAAAATCGGCCCTTATTCTACTTTTATGCTTATTTTGCCACACCCAAAACTCATTCACTGCGATGCATAAACTTAGACACCAGCACACCATTATGAACAGCCAGTCGAGCCTTTTTAGGCATCGACTAGTTGGTTACAGTCGCATGTATAGTACCATTCACTTTATTTCCCGCATTTACTCTCCTTTCCACATCTTCATCAATCTTTCCATCCCTTGTAAACTGACTCCCCAAATATACTAACTTACTCTGGGGGGCGATTCTACTAACAACATTGTTCTAAAATGGCAATTGAACCTCAACTTAATCAGGGTTTTCAAGCGTTTTCATATTTTACTTATGAACAACGTATGATTCTTTTTGCTATTGTAGGCATACGTAGATACCTACCTAGGTACGCACCGGAATATTAATATATTTGATGTTAGAACTAATATTATACGAAAATCATTGAATACTTATCACATCACACATCATACCGTGATACCGTGATACCTACTGATCCTAAAATTATTTCTTTGTTTCAATGACATGCAACAGTTTCGGAAGTACTATGACATCGTCTACAAATGTCTGTTGGAAGAGGGGCTCGCATGATGTGCTTTTGGTTATTACGGGTTTCAATAACTTGGTCTTGAATTGCTATCATGAACCCTTCAGTCTCAGGGAATAAATCTCCGCGCCTGAGCCATTCGTTCGACGCTAACTTGTCGGCGTTAGGTTGGCAAAGGTCTTGGCGATGTCTTCCATGGAGTGACTTCTGGGTCCATTCTGATATTTTAGTCTGTCTGTCAGTCTGGTAATCATTATAATCAGAAAGTAATCCATTACTGTGGACACGAGGCTTAGACTTAAAACATTTTGTTTTTCAAGTGTAACTACCGTATTGTAGTTTCACGTTCAAACGCAGCTAGTATAATAGAATATCCACCATATCATATCCGTATATTCCACGGAATAACTTTTACACGGCGAATAAAAAACGCTGACGAGGAACAAATGTAAATCAATGTTCGAAACAAATCGTTTTTTGCATCATTGTGACCTAATTTAAACACCCATAACATATACATTGCAACTGAATATTTCAAGCACTTCTAAAATAAAGTGCATATACACTCGAAAGCAATGAATTAGGGTCACATAAAGATACCTGAAAGTCTCGGAAACTAAGAATGCTAGCTTAATGAAATAAATTGTGTTTAATAGACAATCAAATGTTTCTTAAATGAAAGTAATAAAATTTGTGTGTCACTTTGTATTAATATTATATTATATTCATAAAAAATACATAAACAATAAAACAACCGATATCATCTTATACCTAACAAAAATAGAAAAACATTTTTTTTCTACCACTGTAAAATTTTCTGGAGTTTTAGTACTATGTATTACACCAAATTTCTTATACGATGTTGGGAAATATTCTCCCATTCTACGCGCGCAACTTTGAGCTCTTGAAGCGTGATCGGAAACTCGAGTTCTTATCCTAGTAAATTCACTCCGGATCTTATTCTTCAAAGAAAGAATTATACTAAAAACATTTACAGGACAGAAATTTAAAAGAGTATACTTAAATGGTTTGGTAGAATTAAGAGGATGAATTAAAGGCGACAAAAAAAATAAATGTACAAAGTCGATGTAGGGACGCCTTAGAAAGTCATATATTGGTCGATTTAAGATTTTCTAAATAGTGATATTCTTCAGAAAGATCCAGCGAGGCTGTATGACCAGGTGTAACGTTACCGAAGCAAAAGGAACCTGTATGGATCGTAGCAAGTGGCGTTCCCCAGTTTCTGCCTGCCCCCATGGGAAAAAGGCGTGAGTTTATTTATTTAACATCCGATTTTCTATTGCTATTCCATACCGCAAGTATGTAGTTAAACAGAACAAAGTTCTACCTAACCAGACTCGAAGTTTTGGCGACGAATACGGAAACTTTATATTTTGATATCAAGTTAGATACGTGCTGCAGTGTATACGATACGTGCACATTTCTGTAAATATAAATGTCATGGCAATAACGGCTTTAAAATTGCAATTAAATATGGATGACGTATTAGCCGGAATCTGGGTTACACGGTAATTATGACAAAGTGTGGAACAAAATACTTGCATTTTAATTTTTATTTTGTTATTGTATAAAATGTTACAACAGTGTAACATTAATTAAATTAGAATTGTCTTAGTTTATTGATGAGGGTGTTAAGTTTTAGGAGGGACTAGTTTGTCTTCATTTATTGACAACTTGAGAATTGTTAAATCGGAAAATAAGTAAATAGGGGAACACGGGGCAATGCAAGCCTCCTAAGGGAAATCTTAAATAAAACCGTAGAAAAACAAGATAGTGAAAAAAAAAGCAAAGGCCATTTATTAATTTCATAAAATAATTATCCTATCCAGTCTTATACTCTTATGTAAAGCTAAAATCGAAAAAAGCAGCAGATGTGAAGAAAACAGCCTTCGCCGGCCCAGGAATAGTGGGCCCCTCTGTAACATGCACCACAAGTGACAAAACCCTCTCTAGATTCCGAGTATCAATATGCAGAGACTTCATGTCTCATCTGATTCTTTTTTCTTATTTTTTTATTTCGCTTCGTCTTTTCTTTTTTCCAGATTCTTCTTATAAGGTGAACTCCGAGTGGTTCGTTATAGGACTTATGCTTTGGGTTTTGTATAGGCGTTTACGGTTATTTGTTTCCCCCAAGCTAAAAGCACGTTCTGTCTTCCGTTGGCAGTGGCGAACCGTAATTGCTTCTGCAGAAAAACAAAAAATTTAACACATTTAGCCGAGGCAAAACAGGCACCCTGCTCATTTTGCCCCACCCAAAATGCCCCCCGATGTAATATAAAATAAATTCAAATGAAATCGAAAGAATCTTTGTCACATAATTGAACGTGGTGAAGTAACAATTTAACACAACCATTAATAAGCTAAAACACAGACTTAAATGTGAAAGAAAAACAAAGTTTTCAACTTATTATTATTATTCTGCGAAGGAGAGGGGGTGTCCGTCTTACCCTGAGGGCCCGCAATGAACCCGACCCCCTCTACTTACAATCTATATAGTACTTACTAATTCCATGCTTAAGCTGTCACTTCGGATGGCTGTCACATTGGTGACAACCTATCATCTATTATGTGTGTGTGTGTGTCAAACGCATGGTAGTACCTATGTGTAATGTTTTTTTTTTTAATTCAATTTATTTCTAATGCATAATGTAAGATTCTACGAGTACTAATCCATCACTGAGTTTACTACTGATAAACAGAGGTATGACGATCCCGACTTGCTAAGTAAACATTTATGATTTTATTTCTTGGTTAAGGTGTAGATATATGATTTTAATGACTTTTAAATCTGTTATTACGCCTTCAATTAATGCAAGTAAGTTACGCAAAAAATATATGTTAAACTAGACCGCATACACATCAATTATATCTGTGAATATTGTAGTATTGTAGTAAAATACTTCATGAAATAAATTCAGGAAGTAAGGTCTACCCAAATATAAAAATCGAAATTACTTCCAAACTACTAAAGATATTTTCATGGTTTTTTTTTTGTATGAATAGACTATTTTGTTATCTATAATTCTATCTGTGAATTTTTTCAAATATTCATACTTTTATTACTAAAAATAAATATTCCCTATAAAATCGAACGGAACGGCATGCGGCGCTCTGCGCGGGCGACGGGTGGCAGTGTACCGCTGACCACTGTCACGGGTAGACGCTGACACTTTGCGCGACCGCTGTACTTACGTATTTTTTCGACAATATGGGTAGAACAACTATAGTTCTGAAAGAGAAATGACGTATACATGAAAGAAACAGGATACTGAGGTAAGTTTCTCATAATATATTATTATAATATAATGAGTTTAGCTAAATGTTATTTTGATAATAATTTGTGCGCGAGTATATCCATAATTTACTAGTAAGTTCAAACATAACTTAAGATCCGTATCTAATTTTTTTTTTTTTTTAGGAGGGTAAAAAAATAATACAGATTCCCGAAACGAAAATGCGTAGAGCAAGTAAGTACCTACCTAATAAATTGTAGACTACCATTTACTATGGTTTTTTGAGGACAATCCCGTTACAGCAGGTTTGAAACTTACCTAGCTTAAAAAAAAAACAGGTGTAATACATAACAGAATTATGTTTCACTATTTTAGTTGTTGCGACCCGACGGAAGTAAATAATGATAAAAATAATGAAAGAACTGACAATGATTCCCAACATGAAAAAGCGGAGACAAAGTGAGTATTAAATTGTAGATTCTAAGCATATTATGTTTTAATATTTTGGTTTTTGCGACCCGACGAAAATAAATAATGACGAAAATAGTGAAAGAACTGACAAAGGTTCGTTATTTATTATATACAATGTAGATTCACAGGTTTTTTTTTATATTTCCAGGACCATCAACTGGAATGGAATCAATGATTTTGGTTGAAGGCAAAATACAGACAAAGAAGAGACAGAGAAACAGGAAGATCAAGACAATCGACAAGAGGAATATTTCGAAAAATGACTACATTTCTACGAAATGTAAAAAAAATAATTAGTACAAACAAATTCACGCCTTCTTCCCAAGGGGAAGGCAAAAACTATAGAAGGCCAGCTGCACGCTTCTTTTAAACCACACCGTTGCCTTATCACATAATTTTTCAGCCTATCATTTATAGTCACGTCACACATGCTTCGCAAGGAGGCATTTCCACAGCATTTAGGACCGATTTTTCAATCATCAGTTAACTTCTATCTGAGAAATAAATATGGCGCTTTGACATATTTTCTATACAAAAGCTGTCAAAACGTCAAACATATTCTTCACATAAAAGTTATCTGGCGATTGAAAAATCGGCCCTTATTCTACTTTTATGCTTATTTTGCCACACCCAAAACTCATTCACTGCGATGCATAAACTTAGACACCAGCACACCATTATGAACAGCCAGTCGAGCCTTTTTAGGCATCGACTAGTTGGTTACAGTCGCATGTATAGTACCATTCACTTTATTTCCCGCATTTACTCTCCTTTCCACATCTTCATCAATCTTTCCATCCCTTGTAAACTGACTCCCCAAATATACTAACTTACTCTGGGGGGCGATTCTACTAACAACATTGTTCTAAAATGGCAATTGAACCTCAACTTAATCAGGGTTTTCAAGCGTTTTCATATTTTACTTATGAACAACGTATGATTCTTTTTGCTATTGTAGGCATACGTAGATACCTACCTAGGTACGCACCGGAATATTAATATATTTGATGTTAGAACTAATATTATACGAAAATCATTGAATACTTATCACATCACACATCATACCGTGATACCGTGATACCTACTGATCCTAAAATTATTTCTTTGTTTCAATGACATGCAACAGTGATCAGCGACTATTGGCATGGCCACCATGCCATGTAGTATAGTAGTTAGTATAGTATTCCATTCCCGCTGTTTATTTTATAGTAAAGTAACTCTATCCGACATTCAAAATCCGTTTCGTTTTACGCGATTCGAACCGCCCAGACTGTTTCCTTTAAGAAAATCTGCTAATTTACAATTATTAAAATATATGTAAAAAATAATTTACTTTAAATATAACGGAAAATAAGTTTTAATGGGTTTATTATTCGTATAAACTTTATTTGTTATTTAACCATTTTTGTTATAGTAATATTATAAACTTACTAATTGAACTATAGGTAACACTCATTCATTACCATTCATTCCCGTAGTGATTGAGTTGGGTTTCGACTTGGTTACAGTAAGTTACAGTTTCAGTTATTGTCATAAAAATTGTAGAATAGATTTATGGGGGACGAACGAGAGCCGAACGAAACCGAACCATTGATGAGACGGTACAGACCGTATAACTTTGCAAATTAGTAGAATCGGCCCCTGATCCATACAGCCCATTCCCTCTCTAAATCTTGCCTGCACATCTCATATTTTCTCATCTGTCACTAAAGAAATTAATTGTTTTATTTTGGAATTAAATTTATTTATTTAGATTTTTGGCTTTTCATTTCACTATAAATCGTTTCCATAGCTAAAGAGCTCGTTAGTCGCATCAGAGCCGCACGGGCCGATCAATTAGGTTAAGCTATTCTTGCCGCGGTTGTTCCGTGGATGGGTGAGCATCTTTACGTACCGAGACTCATGCGTGCCTCGTAAAGTCGCGAAAAAAAATTCTGCTGTTCCCTACATTTATGTTCGCTTAATTCGTCAAAATGTAGGGAAAAGCTGATTTTTTTTCGCGATTTCATGTTTAGTCCAAGTTATTTCATGTTGTGTCCAATATAGTAAAAGTTGTTTATAATGATGAGTACAATGACGAGAGAGGTTGATGGTGTTTAAAATTACACCCTGTTTAAACCAACTTATTCAATGCAAACTATTAAAATAATATAATATATTACAATCTTATTTTATTATCAGAATATTACCTTATTTATGAACACTACATAAAAAAAATTGGGTTGTGATAAAAAAATCAGGCAGGACAGTCCACACAATCTGAAACGTATGGTTACCCTACGTTACGTGCGAACGGTTGCGGGGTCGCGGGGGGTGACGCAAGCTCCTCCCACTCGCTCAAGGTCGCTGGCATTATCGTCCTCTTAAGTATGAATGTGTTTATTTATCTAAAATTGTAATAACCTGTGTAAACAGGTTATTACAATTTAAAACAAAATAATTCAATTTAAAATATGTCACTTAGGTAACTAACTGACTAGTTTTAAATTGAATTATTTTATTAATGTAATCTATTGGCATGCCACCTTAATTGTAATAGCTTGTTTATGGTAAATTTGTGCGCCTTAAATTAGCAAAACATAGTGCACATATTTTAGACAATAATTATACTACCTGTAACCATACCTATATATAACAAAATAAATGATTAATTGATAAAAATATTAGCTTTCTGCACTCTTTCACATTATAAACTTTAACTGTGCCAAATTTCATACTCCTCCGTCCGCGTTTTTTTCGTAAGAAGAGCTACAAAATTTCGCTTCGCGTACTAATGTAATGATTTAAAATAAATAAATAAAATAAAAATAAGTTTATTGACACAAAATACCTTTGTATACAATTCCAATACATTTTACTTACTTAAGTATATTGGAGTTTAGGGAAAGGCTGCACAAATAGTGAAAAACCTAAATGATTAAGATAGAAAATAAGCACTGGCTTATTCTCAGCCTAACAACAGGGATAACTTTCTGATATCACGACTCACTGTATAATAAAGTAAAGCTGAGTGATTGGCTCTCCTGCATTACGGATCGCAGGTTCGATCCACGCACGGAACAAATTGCTCGTCGGGGTCAGGCTATTTATTTTACTTGTGAGATTTGTGGCTATAAACGCACTCACGATTTTTTCCGCTACAAAACTAATATTTTTCTGATTTTAGACCCAAAAACGCACTATGATATAATTATGTCATTTAGTTAATCGCAGTCATTACGTTTTTTTTTTCTTAAGAAACTGAAGTCTGAAGATTTCTGATTTTGGGCTCTTATAAAACACTATGTAAATAAATCTCTACAGTCGATCCTACCCTCGTTCACAGCCTTCAGGAATGTATGAAACAACTTTACTAATTAACACTATAGTAGTACCAGTAGGTACCTATTGCTCACGACGTGCAAGATAATGGAAAACGTTGAGACGATAGTGCCGTAATTCCAGAACTAATGATTTGGAGCCATTGACTTAATGCGGTTCCTGACTTACTTGAATGTTGCCGGATTTGGTTAAATTACTTCTTCCACTAACATTTGTTTAATCATTGTAAAGTTAGAACGAAGTTTTCTATTGTTTTGTGAGAAAGTCCTTGTGGAATTGTGGTTGAAGTTTGCATTGTAGAGTTTACTTAAAGCCTGGGGTAACTTTATCAGTGATTGGCACTTGAGGTTTCAACGGGAAAATGTCTTAAGAGGTTGACACACCTAATCGAAAAACGTCGATCAACGTTATGAATCGAATTAAGTAGTTCGATTGGATTCCGCCTGACGCAGGTCCGCACGGAACACGGCAGCTTCGGGAGGTTCCTGTGTCGGATAAAGTGGGAGGAAACGCCCGGGTGTCACCACTGTGTGGATCGCCCGGAGGACACGGTGGAGCATACGGTGAAGGTCTGCCCGGCTTGGGCAGAGCACCGCAGTGTCCTTGTGGAGGCGATCAGCGGCAGAGATCTCTCGCGTCCGGCCCTGGTTCAGGCCATGGTACGAAGTGAGAGGGTATGGGCAGCCGTCACCTTCTTCTGCGAAGCAGTAATGCTCGCAAAGGAGGAGGCGGGACGGTTGAGGGAAAGCGGACTTGCGGACGGTGGCAATGGGTAGATCAAGGCAATAGCAATAGGCCCGGGTCGACGGCGCGTTGTGTTCAACGCGCGCCTCAACGAGATGTCGTCAGCACAAGTGTAGGGGTCCACTAGGGCCGATGCCTGCCGGGGTCGCGGGATGGTACAAAAGGGTTACCGAGGCCCCTGGCAACACAGGCAACGAAAGGAACACGGGTGGGTTTTAGTCAGTAAGAGTCTGTCACACCCTCCCGCTCCGCCCAAAGCGGGAGAACATATTTGATAATTGCCCACAAAAAAAAAAAGAAAAATCGATTGGATTTTCTAGTCGACTATCGGTTGATGTCGGCTGAGTATTGTAATTATATATTTATTTATTTATAAAGAGTTTACCTTAATTGTACCCGGTGTAGTTACCGAAAGTTAGTTATCAAAATCAACACATTTAATAAACCTAAATGGCTATCAAATGGCGTTAAACTGTGCAGTAAGAATAAAAGAAAACTCTTATGGCAATTTAGATTGAATCCTAACCAAGAAAATAAAAAGAAATTTGCTAATTATTCTAAATTGTATAATAAAATTATTAATCTAACACAGAAAGCACAGAACAATCACAAAATACAACAATCAAAAAATAAACCGAAGACTATTTGGCAAATAGTTAATCAGTCAAACAGCAATATCCCTAAACAGCAAATTGAAAAAATAAGAGTTGGTAATCGAACTATTTACAAACCTTTGGATATTGCTAATGCTTTTAATGACTTCTTTGTTGACAAAATTTATCCAAAATTAGATGCTCAATATAAACCAAAAGCATCCATTACATCAAGAAGTCCTAAATCAATGTTTATGGCACCCAGCACACCACACGACATATATATAATAATAATGTCATTAAAAAACACTGGTAGAGTAAGTTTTGATGGGATTGCCACTAAAATATTAAAATCAGTGTCAATTGAGATATGCAGTCATCTAAGTCACTTAATCAATCTTAGTATATGTACGGGTATGTATCCAGAAGCATTAAAAATATCTATAATTAAGCCTATATTTAAGAAAGAAGATAAGGAATTGATGGAATATTATAGACCCATTTCACTCATACCAGTCATCTCAAAGGTATTTGAAAAGTACATTTATAAACAGTTAAATAGCTTCATTGAAAAGAATAATATATTATGTGAAGAACAAAAAGGATTTAGGCAACATAGGACCATTGATATGGCAGTTTATGATTTCTTGCTTCCGATAATTAGAAGTGTGGATAAACGATCCCCCATATGTGCCATTTTTTGTGATATGACGCAGGCTTTTGATTACGTCCATTATAATACATTGTTAAATAAATTAGAAGCCTACGGCATAAGAGGTAACGTGCTCGAACTTTTGAAATCGTATTTAGAAAACAGAACACAGATAACCGAGATTAGTCGCATTAATGTAATGAATAAACATGAAGAGATATCACGATCACGAGAACATAAAATTAAATTCGGTGTTCCACAGGGAAGCGTTGTGGGTCCGTTTGGATTTATATTATATGTTAATGATATGCCCACGTCCATTGAACACCCTTTAACTATGTTTGCTGATGATAGCACCATTACAATCCCCTGTAAAAACATAAATACATATGAAACAGACATAAATAATTCTCTCGACAATTTAATTAAATGGCTAGATAAAAATAATTTGAATATAAATTTAAGTAAGACTAAGACAATGCACTTTAGACAACGTATGCCCGGTGTACCTAACCTTCACATACATTATAAAACTGACGATATTGATGAAGTAACTGTTACCAAATTTTTGGGATTACAAATAGACTGCAGTTTAAATTGAAAAGCACATGTAGGGGTATTGTGTAAAAAATTGAGTTCGTCGGCATATGCTTTGTATAGGTTATCATCCATAGTCGATACCAAAGCACTTCTTGCGGCTTACTACGGCATAGCTGAATCTCACTTGCGCTACGGTGTCATTTTCTGGGCAAACTTCACCGATAAAGAGATAGCATTTAAGGCTCAAAAAAGATGTCTCCGGTCAATGTTCAAACTTAAAACCACCGACAGTTGCAAGCCATATTTTAAGCAGTACAACATTTTGACACTTCCCTGTATTTATATTCTCGAAGTAGCTGTGTTCGTAAAGAACAATCCAAATCGTTTTGAACGTTTGTCCGATGTATTCCCAAGAAATAGGCGAGACAATACAAAATTAAATCAGGTATCGTGTCAAACTACGATGATGCGCAAAAGTATTTATTACATGGCCCCAATTGTTTATAATAAATTGCCAAGGGCTTGGAAAGATTTGAAAACGGTGCATTTCAAAAGTACACTTCGAAAATTACTGATAGATAAAACATACTACAGTGTAACTGAGTTTTTAACGGACAAAACGTTTTCTGAATACCTGTAATGTTTTAAATAATTTATTAGTGATTTATTTGAGGAATGCTACATATATCTATGACCTGAATTTTAATGTTTGTTTGTTTATTTATGTTCGACCACGATTTTTATTCCTATATAATTATACTGTTAATGACAATTTAAATGTTTTACCATTTTATTTAATGTAGGTATATTTGTTATAATTAGGTTAATGTATTAATGACAATTTTAATTTTAATAATTTTTGATATTGAATGTAATAATTAATTTAATGTTTTAATTAGAATTTAAATTTTAACAATTTTGTATAATGAAAATGTTTGCATGCCGAATGGTGAAATATGGCAGA
The DNA here is from genome assembly GCA_905333075.3 of Atethmia centrago. Taxonomy (NCBI): domain Eukaryota; kingdom Metazoa; phylum Arthropoda; class Insecta; order Lepidoptera; family Noctuidae; genus Atethmia; species Atethmia centrago. The sequence goes on along the minus strand of HG995373.1, from coordinate 18,490,423 downwards.
ACTGATTTATACCTACTACTATCTACTTATGTATTACCCATATTTGCAAATTAACGCTATTCTATTCTATTCTAATAGTGTTCTTAAAAAAAAAAAACACTCGCGCCTATGTTATCATTCTGTTTATCTTACAAACAAATTAAGCTGCTAAAACCAGAACACAAATCGAATCAAATAAAACAATTCTGTACTAACCAAGTTACATGCTCATTAAGCGAAGTAATGAGATCACCGTCTGTAATAGAATCGGCACTGTCATTTACTCGTGGTCATTGCAGAGCCTCCGTCGCCGTAATAGGTGGACCTGCTCTTATAAGACTGGTAATCGAAGTAAATAACGTTGTTAGTTTAATTTTTTCCTTTAATTTTCTTGTAGAATCAAATTATCTGGGTTGTTTATTATTGAATACTGACTTGAAGATCTTCATAATCAATGTTTAAATTATAGAAATAGCATCTAATTGTTATTATTGTTAGAAAATAACTGAAATAGTGTCAGGATTGACTTTTTTATGATTTCAAGACGCTTTATTCCAATTTCCAAGATAATATTTATATAATTTAAAAGCTAACAATCTTAAAATATTAATAATAATATGTACAGGTACATAAAAAAGGGAAGGGAAGATAAATACTAATATTATAAATTCAATGAATTCAATTGCGAACGCAACTGCCCATCACCTATTAAATAAACACCCAAAATTCATTCACTTATGAATGAGTTTTGGGTGTTTATTGTATTTATTGTAGTGTGTTTTTCATTACAGAGCTTACTCTGTAATGAAAAACACACTACAATAAATTGACTAAACGTTTTCATTTGTGTTTTCCAGGAACTAGAAAATCCACTGCTATATTGACAGAATTTCAATTTACTATAGGTACTGATGTTGTCATACATACATCCATAAACTCACGCCTTCCCTGATGTCATGTGTCATGCTGATGTGAACGTAACAAAACCAGCAGAGCACACTTGCTGTTACTGATTCATTTTCACAGGAAACCTTACAGGCCCTATTCAAGTAATATAAGGCGTATATAATATAAATATAAATAATATAAACACAATATAATATAAACATAAAATAATATAAATATAATATAATATAATATAAACACAATAGAATATAAACATAATATAATATAATATAATATAAACACACTTTTTCGGTTATTTGATTCGGCAGCATTTGTTAAACAAAAAACGAACCCGAAACAATTACTTACTACTGTTTGCGTCTAAACGATTTTTGGTTTGTATTAATCGAACGTGTACTATTTATTTTTCAATTATGCAATTATTTATTATTATATTATTTTATGTTCAAATCAAATGATTAATTCGTTTGCTAACATTGGTAATTAGTACATAGATTTTTATTTTTTTATAATAATGCTCTATGTTCTATCATCACATGGGCATGCAAATCGTATTTAAAAAGACATTTAATTAAGAAATCATAAACAAAATACAAATTAATGTCAAATCGTTACGACGGTTTGAATTACAGAAAATTGACATATTCATATAAAAATGATAAACGTTATCAAGGTTTCAGTAATAAAAAAATAAATTTCAAATGGCATAGTAGCATGTCAATCAGTCAGTGATTCATCATTAGGGAATTCAAATTAACATCATAAAGAAACGTTATAGGTATTACATGGCGACCCTGTTTTTATTTTAGTGTTTCCAGCGGCAACTTATAAATGGCTTTCAATTTCATAATTTTTAAGAACACTGTAACACGAACAGAATAAAATTAAATATATTCGATTTTGCCGCCCAGCTGTGCCGATTAAATAAAAATATACCCCAACAAGTGTGTAGCATGCCTAATATGGTAAGGACGACAACCCTTTGGTTGCTGGCGGGAGAAAGTTGCTATAGGGTTATAGCAACTTTGCGCGATCTGCTCCTGTAAAACACTATACGAAATAAAACCTACATGTACATAGATTGATATACTCTGTTTATAAGGTAGGTAAAATAAAGCCTTGGATTGTTGGAATGATTTTAATGTTCGTTCATTTCACGCATCAGGATTTTTAATCTTTTAATGGCTCTTGACAGCATTTTTCATCATGATAGACTTTGTACGCAAATGAAATACTTACACGGATTTTTACTTTAATTAAATTTTATATTAAAATTATGCTATATCTCTGTATGAACGGCATTCGTTCGAGTTTTATGTGGCTATAAATTATTGCATTTGATGAGATTTTTTATTCAAATCCCTTTTCAGTTTTTTTTATTAAAATGCAATTCTTTTTTATTGCCTATTAAAATGGTGAAAAGATACGTGGTACAAGATTTGTTACCATAAAAATATGATTGTCAAATCAGTCAAGTCGGATTTAATGAAATAAAGATCTTTCGACGCACCTAATGTTTCCTTTTGTTTACCTATACACAAGCGTGTCCTGTTACGATTAATCCAGATTATCTTCATAGTCAAAATCTTGCTATACAACTGTTTAAACAAAATCTCCATCGCTTGGCTAAAATTATTTAAAAATGATAAAAGTTTACAATTTAGCAGAGATTATCCGTTTTATGCCGGACCCCTAGTTTTAAGTGCTTCCCACAATCTCGTATACAAGCAAGGCTACCAACATTGTAACAACAATCACGTCCAGTTTTATCACCAACCGAACAACGAGACATAATGAAGATATATCAAGCATCATAAACGGACTCCTATTCATACATTACGGTACTCAACGGATTAAAATTACTTTGTAACGTGGTTTTGCTATCTCAAATGAGATTACATTGTTACGATACGTTAAAACAGACATTTGAAGCCTTTCAAAGGCCTCTTTAGGTTTATCTTTTGAATTATTTGAAGGTTAGTTTTAGTTGTGCGGTTTAGTTAAACTTTGTTAATGATGTACCTATTATGTTATCTTCGTTGGTGTATGCGGGTTGCGGTTTATTGTAAAAGTTTTATAATTATAATTATCATAAAGTTACGATTAGATAAATTGAATGTTTGTAACAAACGCATCAGCCAAAAAGCTTGTACTCAAGACTAGAGGATTAATCATACGATTTTATTCTGCTGAAAACTCAACGATGTTTTGAAGTTGTAGTAAGATTTATCGAAAATATAACTACCTATTCTGTCGTATTTTGGTTTAACCTCTGGTATAAGTAATTACAGAAACAAATAAAAAGCCATTGTGTCTTGCGTGGATCCATGTTCGCCACGCATACGTTACCCACGCATATGAAGGGTTAAAGCGTCTCACACACTATGAATGTATATATATATACATATATTATGTACGTATATCTATCATATCGCTCACCGTATCGCGTACGTAAAATTGAATGGACCACCACACAGTGAATATAATAAAAATTTTAGAGCGTTAAATATAATATTTATTAGTAGGTCGGTACTTAGTTAGTGACATACAAAGGACAATGCCCATTATGTTAGGAGGTTTAGGCCCCTAAAAAAACTTCACGTGTCACGGTGGTTTTAAATTTGTTTTGTAGACCTAGAAGGCTAGAATTACCTTTTCATATCCTGAAATCGATTTTCATTATTCACCCTAATTTAAGAGAAATCTTATTTTTTCGGATGCTAAAATTGATGTTATAAAACAAGTTCTTTTTTGTTTTCAACATATTTGAAATTAAAATATAATACCTATTGTTTAAGTATTAACATTAATATTAATTCAGGAATCAATATTATTAATAAAAACACTACATAACTTCTTCTCTTGCTAGACATTATGTAAGTTAAGTACTTGCGCTTACAAGTATCCCTTGCCGTGCCTTGCCGGAGTTACCGTTAAGTAGGTTGTGCCCTCACCACTAGTAGGTACCTATACATAAAAAACATACATAACATAACATCACGCCTTGTTTCCCCGAAGGGTTGGGCAGAGGTGTACCTGTAGTATACCCACGTTTCGCCAATTATGTTTAAGTCCCATGGGGAGCGAGCCTAATGCCATCAACCGAGCACAAATCCAAACCCCCGGGCTGCTACTGAGAAATTCCTGAAATAAATTCCCAATAACACTTTGCCCGACTCGGGAATCGAACCCAGTACCTCATGCTCAGCAGTAGCGCTTGCGACCACTAGACCAACGAGGCAGTCAGACTAGTAGGTAGTGTTGTTAAAAAAATACAATGCAACTAATAGTAATGTGTTGAAAAAAAACAGTGTAAGACCAGTGGAAGAGGTTTATTTATATAGATAATATGTATATTATCTATATAAATAAATAAAATTTAAGCGTGTGGTTGTACCTAGTGTCAAAATAACTTTTCTTAGTCTTTTTACTAAATGCGAAAGTATTAGGAATGAATGAATTAATATTTATTTGTTAAACACAGGTCCATACTCGAACGTGACATATACGGTACTTTTAACGGTACAAAAAATAAATGAAATTGAAGTGTATGTTTGTAATCTCAACATAACAGCTTTTTACTAAATGCATATGAAAGTATGTATGCGGTAATCTTATATAATAAACATTTCTTTTTTGACAGTCTGTTCCGACTAATCTCCGAAAATGCTGGACCGATTTTGACCGGACTTTTACTGGCAGAGAGCTGATATTATAAGGATTAAGAAATCATTAATCAATATCAATCATCAATAAAAAAAAACATTAAATCTTTTATTTCCAATTTGTACTTTAGACTATAAATGGAAATTGATACAGTTAGGAGTAAATTAAAATATCAACTATTGAATTGATGTTTTAATTAATTCCTAAGTAAATAAAGTTTTAGTATACTTGGGTATTTTACAATAGAATAAAATAATAATATAATTTATTACACTTAGTTAACAAAATAAATCTTATTTTCTGGTGTCCTTAGAGAAAATCGACAAGCCCACAAACACTAAAACGTAAAAGGAAAATTATAATGGAATATCACGAAAAACACTATCTATAAATTCCTGGCAATAGTATTTACACAAGAAAAACAACAATATGGGAACAAATAAGCTCTGTATTCCACTTTTCCTGTTCACGTAATTGCAACTTCGTCGCTATACCTACTTTTGTGAGTAGTTTTACTTTTTGTGAATTGTTTTTGTGACCTCACGAGCGCGTGTTGTCGAAAGTTACCTACGTGGATTAGTTGGTTACCCCTGGCTTGCAATATTTATTGATTGGCACGGTTTAAGGGTTCCCGGTGTGCCCTGGGCAGTCGTTCTTTCTCACATTGCCTACTGTCTCATATTTGTACCACGGCATAAGCTTCTTGTATAATTATGTTGTGCTTGTACACGAAAACAAGAACAAACTTAACATTGTAGTTGAAAAACACATTACATACATTCCAACTGCAAATGTAACTGTTAATGTAATGTAATGTAATGTAGTTTGTATGCACAATATTGAGCAATTTACCAAGTTAGACCATAGATATCTTATAGGTTTTGCTGTGATCTATAAGTATAGAACTATTTTCTGTTTTTTTTTTCAAAATATTAAGCTCAGCTGTTTCAGAGATAACGGTGGGGAGAATAGTCAATTTTCATTTAAGTATTTTCTTTTCTTAAATAATTTTATAACTATTATTTTTTAAAAGATAAAAAAAAACATATTTGTGACCCTCACAATAAGCCCATTCATTTGATATGTCACAGTACAATTTGCAAAACTTTTTTATTTTATTTTCTTATTTGCCTCCCAGACATTTTACGTTTGGGTCACAGAATTTCATATAATATGTACCAAATTTCAACTTAATCGGTCAATTAGATTCGGAGCAAAGTGGCTGCGACAGAAGGACAGACACACGAGTGATCCTATAAGGGTTCCTTTTTTTCATTTGGACATATGGAACCCTAAAAAGGAGGTTTTGAACCATGTTCAATTATTCTTACAACAGTGTAGGTATTTCAAGGTTTTAACCTACTAAGTACTATTTGAAGATAACTTTAAAAGATTTTAACATAAATGCATAGGTGAGTGGCTGATGTCATTTCTAATACTAACTCCTTAGTCTTAATTTAACAGAAATGCAGTTAATGAATTCACAAAGTCAGTCAACTTCATATTAATGACACTAGTCCCACAATATGGTGAGCGATCAGCACCCAATAAATGGCTGGAACAAAATTCAAAAATCATATACATGTATTAAAACTTTGGTAGTTACTCCGGTACTCCATTATAATTCTCAACAAATTAACACAAAGAAAAAAAGCGATGGCATTTATATTAAACCTACCTATTGACTGCAAAATCCGGGACATTCAAAATGGCGGCCCTGATAAAATGAAGAGGGGCTTTAAAAATCCCGTCATTTCCCCTTAAATAGGATTACAGAGAATACAAAGGATATTTTATACGTAGATATACAGTGTAATGTAACGTTACCGATGATACAAAATAAGGGTCGTTGATGCGAGTGACGGATTTTGGAAGGCCTGAATATCCGGCCGAGCTTAGATGCCACCCCACCGACGTAGGACAATGACATAGGCCAATAAACGCGCTGGTTTAATAAGGGGACTCACATAATTAATGAGTTAACATGCGGATTTGAATTTTCGGCAAAATTCTGAACATCCTATACCGGGAATTTGATATTTGATTTCAATTGTAATTTATATTCGAATAGAGCCGGAAGCGATTTAATTGTAGCCAGTTCTAAGTTCTGCTGAAGACAATTGGATTAAATCCGTAACAGGAGTTTCGACAGGCAGTATCAGGCGTAGGGTACATTTACACCGCATGCAGGTGAGTAATACAAAGATAACTTGAAGCCGTGTGTCGTCCCCGTAGTATTCCGTTTTGTGTTTTATCGGATTTATCTGTTAAAAGTCCGTTTCGCATTTACAGCTGAAATTGAAACTGTCATTGGACGGTGCAGCATCTACCTAAGTACCTACACTTTACATTTTTATTTAAGTGAAAGTTTAAGTTACCAAACAGCCTTTAAGTTAAAAAGGAAATAACCTGAAAGGTAAAATAAATATCTTCTGTATATAAATCCGTTATTAAAGTTTTTAATCACTCAGTTAAATTACTAGCACAGGTAGAGCTTTATTTAATTGGTTAATTACATGAAATAATGCGTATTAAGTTTGTATTACAAAACCTACAGAGTCAATTAGTTAGATTAATTTTATTTTTATTGTCATTGACAACAATACGTGCCATAAAGTGGACATGAATAGAATATTTTTAAACTTGAAGTACCTTTGAATCCATTGTTGTAATGTAATGTTCATTTCAATCTAAATATTTCTTATGACCGTTAAATTCAGTTTAAATAAATAATTTAACTGAGTTGATACGTTATTTTTTCCAAGTGGGTAATAATAATGGCAGGTCATGGAATAGGGTCAACCGGCATTTTATGAAACGTTAAAGTTTTCATTCATACTCAACGTTTTTACTCGCGCGTTCCATGTAACGTGCGTTGTATTCACGACCATGGCACGTTTTCAGCTTTGAAACGCGCCCACGGCACGTAAAAAAAAAACGCCGTGTGTCCAAACTATTTAAAATTATGAATAGACTGAGTGTCTATGTTCCACAGTGGATATTTAGTACCAATTAATTAAATACAGATCACACAAGTATCACAACCCAACCTTTAACCAAACCCCAGCATCCATTTTTTTTGTTCCTTGTTGGTAAATCCTCATGGATGTCCCCCGCCCTGGGGCAGGCGGAGGGATCTGTCAGACTCTTACTGACCAAAACCAGCCCGGTGTTCCTTCTCACACTTGCAGCGGGGATTATGGGATCTTGTGTGACTTCCATTATCCCCGGCTGGGTCCGGCCTATCTTTGCGGGCTACTTCAGGCCCGTGGGGGGAGTGAGGTATAAGACTCCCCCGTGACGTCCAATAGGGCATCCTATGGGACGCACGTGGTACACTACGCGCTACCGCCTCGGGTCCTGCTGATGCCTGGCGGCGAACGACCCCGAGTCCACCGTCCCTCCGACCTGTTTACGGGGGCTGGAAGAGGGTATTGTCCGCTCTCCGCTGACGCCCGGTACACCTGCTGCGGGTCGTGCGAGTGGTCTTGATTCCCTCTCCCTTTCCGCAGCCTCCTTCTGCGAAATTACGGCTTCACAGAAGGAGATCACCGCATCCCACAACTCTTGCAGCTTATTACCCCGTGCCAGGAGTCTGCACTGCCGACCATTGAACGAACCAAGGTCGGCAGTGACAGTTCACTTCTCATTTCCAAAATAAGGGCACGGCGCGGCTCATCCCATGCGACAAATTCACCCAGCGTATGCCGCTCCGTATTCTCCAGAGAAAGGACGCAGTGATGGCACCGAGCGTCTGGCTCCCTGCTGATGTGACACAAGTTCTTGCCGAAGCAACCGTGCCCCGAGAGCACTTGCATTGCCCGAAACGTCAGAGAGCCGTGCTACCTTTCGAACCTGTCGTCAAGCACTGGACGGATCGCCTGGATTGTATCCAGGAAGGTAGGGTGCCTAAAAGCCTCTCCCACCATTCCGCCACCATAACCTATCGGAGCTCCGACCGGCACAGAGTGATTTGTCACTGCATCAGTCTGTCACCCCGTGTCTTGACCTCCTTGCGCCACAGATGCAGGGTCGCCAGTGTCTTTGCCTCGTTGTTGAGATCCCCTAGCAAGAGCACCGGTTGAGGGTGGGGTCGGTCTACGACGGCACCCAACTCGACAAGGAAGTTCTCGAAGTCGGCGAGGCTCTTGTTGGGCTAGAAATACGTGATGACCGTGCCAATGCCGTCCGCGAAGGCGGCCAGCCAGCCGTGACCTCAGGATGGATTAACGAGAGCCTCACCAATGATGGCCACCAAATTGTCCAGGTCTTCCATCCTGTTATCCCGGCGGGGGGACAAAGTATGACTTGGTGACCTCATCCTCGTCAATCGATCACTCTGCTATGCTCTGGAGCAAGAGATCCTGAGCTCTGGCAGCGTGGTTAATATTTGCCTGGAGGAAAAGGAATTGTGCCATCACTGGCATTCCATTTCCTAGGCATCTCTTCCTTCCCTGGGTCGGACTCGGGAGTCAGCTGCTGGGTTGCCAGGCAATGGGAGGAGCTCAGGTCCTCCGACAGCTCTTGTCTTCATGCCAACTTTTTGGGTGCTTTGCAGGCTTTCCCGCCAAGTCTGTGCTCCGTAGGCCGGGCTGACCGCAGCGATAACATAAACCACTGCGTTCGATTTGCGCAGTGCATTGTGCCCGGAAATGTCCCCTTTCCAGGCACTTGAAGCACTGCACAGCCCTTGTTGTCAGGAGTTATACCCGGGCAGACACGCATCACACCAGCAAACGTCTACCACCTGCAACTTTGTTTGCACCTGCTGCAACTGGGCACCGTACCCATACCGTGCCCAGCTCAGCCGCGCTACAGCGAATTATGGCCGCCTTTACATTTTCGTGCGGATGCCCGCCATTTTTGGTAATGACCGCCACTACTTCCTCCGTGGTTGCAAACTAACTCTGGGCTGACCCAGAGTTAGTTTAGTGGGCGTGGACATCCGAGCATCCTCTGGTTTGAGAACTTCTCGTATTTTGGCGGCCAGAGCGTCCTCACCTCACCTCAAACACCTCAAATACCTTGGCACCCGTGGCTGCCGTTCTATGGACAAAGCCAGCCAAGGTGCCAAATTCGCTGAAATTTAGCTTCTCTTTTATTTCCGCCAGGACTTATAGGCCCCTGTTTGAAGCTTCGGGCTGCAGTGTTATGACTACACTGTACTTGGAGCGTGGATTCATGACCTCGGGCTGCTTCATGCCCTCTTTTAAGACCGGGCCCTTCGGGAGCGCTGGCAGCGCCACCTTCTTCTTACGGCCCCTTTTAACGACCTTCGTCAAAGACTCCTGGGTGGGAGGCACGGTCAACGGTAGCGTGGTTTAGTGGAAAGTGGGTGCAGACGTACCTGCCACAGGTTTATTTGGTCCCTTTTTGGACATTTTGGTCATATCCGCAGGTTTCTTGGAACGGGCTTCATCATATTCGGTCCACCTTCTCGATGTCGTGATACTCCCGCTTGAAGTCCTCTAGCTTGGACCGGAGACGGCTGTTTTCCTCCCACAACTTCGCCGTCTCCTACGGGGTCATGCGATCAAGGAGATTCTCCACCGCCTCCCTGATCTCTTCTGCTGCCACTTTAGGGGCGCGTGTAAACGAGCCCTTCAGGTTACCGGACTTGGTAGCAACCTTCAAGACAACATTCACACCGTCCAACACCTGGTAGTTGAGAGCCTCTGCCATTTAGCTCTCCCTTGTAGCCGCCTGGGCAGACCACCGCTCCCGAGCCTGACGTGCCATTTCGGCGACTTCGTCGGGTGCGACAGCTCTACTCTGAGCATGCGGCGTGGCATTGGCCTCCGTCTTCGTGCCCACAAGTGAGACGGTGACTTCTCCCGGCTCCTCAGTTAAGACCCTGGATGAGACTTCGGAGTCGCTCTCCTCACCGATTTCCGGCGTATCAGGCCTCTTTTAGCGAGCCCCAATGTCGCGCCTTGGTATCGGATCAGAAGCCCCGCCCGTCATCGCGCGACCTCGGCTTCTCCGTGCCGTCGCCATTTTAGCAGCCGGCAGGTTCTCCTCGCTTGAGGAAAGGCCCATAGAGCTGGTTCAGTCCGAAACCCTCCAGCCATTCATCCTCTCACCGCGCTTCAAAGCTTAGGATTGGGTAGTTTTTTATCTTAGAGGTAGCTTCCTCTGGGTCAGGCAATGAAGCCAAACCCTCGACGGCGGCATTAAATATGCTTCCTTTCGCTGTCCGGCCAACCCGACTCAGCGAACCCTCCGAAAGTTCTCTCCTCGAAGACTGTTTGATCGCGACGATAGGTCGTGGTGGAGTTGAAAGAAACGAGTGGACTGTACTCGTATAACATGTATAATGACTAGATATTGATTAAAAAGAATATGAAATAACAAGTGTGTCGGTTATTTGCCAAACAAGAATTTAAAAATGCCCAAGCGCAGCCGTGCGTAGAAGCGTGCAACAGCTGACTGGCGAGGCGCGGGGGCTCGTGCTCGGCTGTGCGGCCGGCAGACACGTCGCTGTCCCCGCACCCCTCGTTAACTGCCGCCAGCGCGCGGCGATGTTGAGAGGAGCGGTCTCAACACTGTTCCTCAAGAAAAGAAACACGTACCACTTTGGTGCGCCTACACCGCAGCGGCATGGTCACGTCTTCTGTCGATTGATCAGGAGCGGCCCCGTCCCGGTGTCTCTCTTGGTCTGGGAACCAACTCAACCCCTAACCCAATCAACGAACCAATCCAACCAACCACCCTAACTAAATAATTATAAGCCTGCAAAATTCGAGTCCAAGCAAACCAAACTGTAAGGGTGCTGTATTATTAGTAATCCTAACGAAACTATCTGAGCAAGTACTGGGCCAGTCGTTACCCAACTTTGTCCAGCACCTATAGACTGTTCCGAACTAACTTTAGCTTATTCAGGAAGGAGGAACTTCGTTGCCCAGTTCGGGATAAAAGAAAAATAGAAAGTGTTCAATTGTTTTTCCTGCAGGTAAAGATGGAATCAGAATTATATTCAAAGCTGCAGATGGCTTCTTCGTCTCACGTATCAGCAGAAACTATACAAATCATAGTAAAAATATTAAACAATTAGCCAGATCATATCGAGCCTGACTGATGGGGCGTAACGGACTTACGTTTTACGAGCTTCTTTTCTCTCGTATCAGGACCAACTAGAATAGTAATTGTCGTGGTAAGTGGTAAACATATAATTAGTTCGGAAGATGTTACGTGCCTAACTGACCAGGGAGCGCCGTCAATATGTACATTCATCTAAGTGTCATCACAGGACAGACGAACTTTAGATGTTTATAAGACAGGTACTAAATAATTGACTGTCAAAAATATTATATGTTTACCTTAAAGCACCGTAAAACTAAAGCTAGACTGGAGTATTAAAACTTGAAAATGCTACACAGTGACGTTATGTCGTTTATTATAGTGAACGGTTTCATTTAATATTGCGATTTGCACCATTTAGATGACGCAAAATGATTCCTTGGCAACCTTCCCCGTTTAATGACACCAAGCACGTAGGCCGCACTCGACGGAACACGCACGCGTAACAAAGTTTTAGTCAACTAAATAAAATCCGTCTGTTTGGCAATGTGACGCAAATCGAATCGTACTGAAGTTGAGTCATATTACGCAGTCTGGCTTCCACGGCCTAAATCCATAATTTTTGTGAGTGAAAAATTCCCTACAGATGATGTAAAATAGGGACATCAGAATTTGGCTTTTCATTTTATAAAAAAAAATGAATGCTTTTCGTGACTTTTCATCTTAAGTTTTTTTCTGGGATTCTTAGGCACTGCGACTACCGGAAGCTAGTTACTAGCCTCCATTAGAATTCCTCATCTCCTGATTTACACTAACAAATAGTCTTGAGGGTCACTTAAATTCAAGACGAGTGCAACTGAAGATCGAGTCAACGAGTTCCATACCCGTGTCACCCTTTTCAAAGGGATGACATGCGCCCTTAACGCGCCCCTACTTCACACCCTACAGATCAAAGTGCCATAACACGAACTTCAAACTATGTAACGAATATATTCCGGCTTTCAGTTTACTTCATTATATTTTCTTCCGAAATGACAATTGTCATTATAATTTTGGGAATAGGTACATAACTACTGAAATAATTCGTGCCTTCCCGCAGTATTTATTTGGAAATCTCTCACGGTTACTGTTTGTTAGACGTTCTTTTATGATTCTAAAAATGAAATAAATATTTAATACTTAGGGTACTTTACCTACTTATAATTTTCTCGACTGAAAGAAAATACGTCACTCAAAAATGTTTCCTTTTATTTGGGAAAGCTTGATACGACATTGATAAGAATTGGAGGAACAGGATGCGAACGCCAGCGATGGTACTGAATATTTATTTAAAAGCTTTTTGACTTTTGACACGATATCTTTGTGAAATATTAAGTAGGTAGCTTATTATATTGAAGTAAAACATAATTTTAACCACAGATTTTTGAGGCCATCACGACCAAACAGTAAGTTTTATCGAAACCTGAAACGAAAAAATATCTGTACCAAAAAAAAGCAGTGGAGTATTTCAGCGCATCCAACGTATCCGCGGGTAAAAGCTTGTCACCGTGCGGGCGTCGATTTTCCTCTGACGCTGACGCCAGTCGCAGGCGACAAAAAATCCAATGTGTACCATAGTGCGATACCAATACCTATTTATAAAATATAAGGTACCAACAGTGTAGTATGTAGTGTAGTGTAATTATATATCAAGACCCCTCCGTACCTCAAAAAAGCACGTTAAGCCTTTGGTCCCGGCTGTCATTTATAGATCTTTGACAGTCGTTACGGGTAGTCAAAAGCCCAAAGAGCTGACTACCAGTCTTACCAGTAACTGGGTTGTGGAGGTCAGATAGGCAGTCACTTCATGTAAAATACTGGTATCCGGTGAGACACCCGGTGAGACTGGACACCAACCCCAACATATTTGGGAAAAGGCTAAGCAGATGAGTGTAATGTAGTTATCACCGCAGTCACTTTAACGTTTAAATTTGGAACACGTAAAATACTTTTAGAAAATATTACAGTCGGGAAATTCAGACATTTGGAGTTTGTATAGTCCCCAGTAGATACTTATCGTTTAGGTAAATATTTCTGGAGCGATTGAAGCGATTGCTTCGGGACCAATTTTCCGTTCGATCGAAATATTTACACATTACAAACTTGCACCAGACGGTCGAAATTTCAATAACCAGTCCAACTTTAACAAAATATCGTAGTAACTGTATGTCCTAACTTAAATTTATTGCAGCAACTTTTTTGTCGTTACGAGCACATGCTAACCATTTTATATGGGCTCCTGTATCCACCGCTCGTTTTCCAATACAAAATTTTATTGGGAAATTCTATTGGAAATTCGTTTAAAGACGATATTTGTGCGAGTATGAGCCGTATTATTATCATATTCAAATATTGAGATGTACTATGGAAATTGACTAAACGTATGTACATACACGGAGGCTTGCTTGCGGATTTTCTCTAAGAAGTGTGTTTGTATAGAATCAAAATTCAATAAGGAATTCATTAAAACCAATTTCCATGGTATTCGAGTTTGTGCGTCTACTGATGTTTGAAGATGAAATCATTCGCTCTCAATCAATATCTCTTTACATATATACATACATAATCAGCCTATAATGTTCCCACTGCTGGGACACAGGCCTCCTCTCTGTGAGAGGGAGTGGGCCGTAATCCACCACGCGGGCCCATTGCGGGTTGGTAGATGTCACATGTCTTTGAATTTTTAGTTCTAGGACTTGCCGGTTTCCTCACGATGTTTTCCTTCACCGTTCTGAGAGCAGTGGTGATATAATAATGTACACAAAGTGAAGCGCCTGTCTGGGTTCGAACCTACGACATACAACTCGTAAGTCGCGGCCGTTACCACTGCGCCACCCAATATCTGGCTGGCCCTGGCTCCTAATATCTCTTTGATCCTCCTTAATTGTGACGGTTCATATACTTATTACGTTTGAGGGTGGTCTATTATTATTACACGACTGCACAAAAAGAAATGTTATGTGTTTAGAGTTTATCTATGCGAAATTCTTCGTGCTACCATAACTTTTAAATGCCTGAACCGATTTAGATGTATGGGGTATCGTTAGAATCCTTACATCATCCCGAGTGACATAGGCAGATAAAAAAATGATCGAGCTTTAAAGTAGTCGCATTTGATGTGTAAAATCTGACATCTCACTTTGGTAATAAGCAACTGAGCAGCTACAGAAATGAATATCAAAATGTTAAAAAACTAAATACTGAAATATTTATTCCAATAATTATCCATTACTAGTGGTCGCCCACTGGTCGAAATTCCACCCCCTCTACTTACAATTATATAGTACTTACTAATTCCATGCTATTAAAATCCGGCCACGTGCGTGTCGGACCACGCAAAATGAAGGGTTCCGTAACAAACAAACTTAACATTGTAGTTGAACAACATGTTCTCCTATACATCGATATCGATCACGATCAATTCTCCAACTGCAAATTTAAGTTGGTCGACTCGTTAACTTATAAAGCCTACTTTAGCTGTGAGAGTTTTCTTTTTAATTTCATTATATGCACTACTGTCATGAATTTTTTCACATCTCCATATATAACCATTTAGCTGGCAGGGGGGACACGATACCACATACCATGGGATAGACGAGAGAAAAAATATCATCCGCACATTACGTGCAAGGAAGTAACCTAAAAAATATTTTTTCAAGATTTTATTTTAGCACTTTGTCGGCGTGATTAATTTGTATAGCTATGCCAAATCACAGCTTTCTTGTACTAAGCGTCTCTGAGCTACAGTGGAGACAGACATACAGACAGACAGACAGACGGACATGGCGAAACTACAGGGGTTCCTTGTTTACTATGGAACCCTAAAAAGCTAAATACTGAAATATTTATTGCAATAATTATTCATTACTAGTGGTCGCCCACTGGTCGAAATTCCTCCCCCTCTACTTACAATTTATATAGTACCTACTTATTCCATGCTCAAGCTGTCACTTCCTGTTACTCACTTCCGTCCCTTTTCACGAAATCACTCCCACAGAAAGCGAAAGGAAAGACATTTCACATCAATAAAATTATCATTGCACCTCTTAGATTAAAAAGTGTTCCACAGAACGGTCCCCAACAGCAATGACAATTTTATTTATCTATTTAGTTAGCAACTTGTTTTTTTGCTTTTTTGTTTTTTTGTTGGCAGTCCTGTTTTAATTTTTAGGGTTCCATACCCAATGGGTAAATCCCTATTACTAAGACTCCACTGTCCGTCTATCTCACGAATCGTGATAGTTAGATAGTTGAAATTTTCACAGATGATGCATTTCTGTTGCCGTTATAACAGAATAAAATAAATAATTTATGGGGCTCCCATACAACAGACATGATTTTTTTGCCGTTTTTATAGATAATGGTACGGAACCCTTCGTGCGCGAGTCCGATTCGCACTTGGCCGGTTTTTTTCTTAATTGTGAACAATATTGACATGATAGTTACCGATAGTTATGAAGACCTTCGATCTTCTGGTATCCAGTCAGTATGGCAGGCATGCATGTGGCAGAGATCTCTCGCGTCCGGCCCTGGTTCAGGCCATGGTACGGAGCGATAGGGCATGGGCAGCCGTCGAATCCTTCTGCGAAGCAGTGATGCTCGCGAAGTTGGAGGCGGGACGGTTGAGGCAAAGGAAAATTTCACGCCCTCTCGCCCCTAGCCGCCGCAGGAGATGCCCTGGGCGTCGGGAATCCCGGGCGGATTTCCAAAAAAAAAAAGGGCAGGCATGCATAATTTTGGCAGGAATAATTTTATTTAGGGTAACTTAGGGTTCTTACTTATAACATCTTCGTTTCTATACTGTTCTGCTTCGTTTTTTTTATTTAATGTACAGCATTGTAAGATTGTCATCGGTTCGATAATAAGCCATATAAGTACATAGATAAGTACCTACAGTAGAAAACATGTAGACTTTATGCTAAACAAGCTATCTTTTTCGTAAGCTAACGACTTCTCTCCAGGTAATGTGTTGGGGTATTCAGGTGTGGAAACTTTCATCCGTATGTTTCTAAAGTGGGTATAAATATATCATCACCTGCCCAGCCTTTTCCCAACTTCGTTGAGGTCGGCTTCCAGTCTAACCGGATGCAGCTGAATACCAGTATTTTACATGGAGCGACTGCCTATCTGACCTCCACAACCCAGTTACTGGGTAACACGATACCCCTTGGTAAGACTTTCGGGCTTCTGACAACCCGTAGCGACTGTCAAAGATCCACGAATGACAGCCGGGACCAACGGCTTTTTTTTTTTGTATGGGAAATCATCAAATAACTTCTCCTGCTCTGGGCGGAGCGTGAGGGTGTGTCAGACTCTTACTGACTAAAACCCACCCGTATTCCTTCCTTTTGCCTGTGTTGCCAGGGGCCTCGGTGACCCTTCAGTACCTTCCCACGACCCCGGCAGGCATCGGCCCTAGTGGACCCCTACATTTGTGCTGACGACATCTCTTTGAGGCGCGCGTGGAATACGACGCGCCGTCGACCCGGGCCTGGTCCTTACCAGACGGTGAGCTACCCATTGTTCACCGTCCGCAAGCCCGCGTCTACGGTGGCCGGAAATCCGCCCGGGATTCCCGATGCCCAAGGCGTCTCCTGCGCCGGCTAGGGGCGAGAGGGCGCGAAATTTGCCTTTCTCTCAACCGTCCCGCCTCCTCCTTCGCAAGCATTACTCCTTCGTAGAAGGAGGTGACGGCTGCCCATGCTCTCTCGCTCTGTACCATGGCCAGAACCAGGGCCGGACACGAGAGATCTATGCCGCCGATCGCCTCCACGAGGACACGGAGGACACGGCGGTGCTCTGCCCAAGCCGGGCAGACCTCCACCGTATGCTCCACCGTGTCCTCCAGGAGATCCATACAGTGGTGACACCCGGGCGTTTCCTCCCGCCTTATCCGACACAGGAACCTCCTGAAGCTGCCGTGTCCGGTGAGGACCTGCGTCAGGCGAAAGGTGAGGAGGCCGTGGCGCCTCTCTAGCCACTACTGAAAGAGGGATCTTATTGCCGCAATCGTGGAGGGACCAACGGCTTATCGTGCTTTTCCGAGGCACGGAGGGGTCTTGGTATGTAAAGATGGTCACCCATCCACGGACCAACCGCGGCAAGAGTAGCTTATCCTGATCGATTGACCCGTGCGGCTGTTATTATTTAGCCACAATCCCTTTATATCTATATCCGTGGCGTAAAAACTGAATTTCTCGTAATATTATAAAAATGTGAAAGTGAGTTTGCTTGTTACCTACGCTTTCACGCTAAAACGGCTGAACGGATTTGGATTTGGCACATGGGTAGACCATGGCCTGGACGTAGGATACTGCCTTATCCCGGTAGTACTTACCTATGGTCCCGTGGTATAATCTCCGTCATCCACGCGAGTAAAGCCCCGGGCAAAAGCTAGTTTGTTTATAAATCAAAAGGTGTGATTGTGTGTGTGCTGTGAGCAATGGGTAGCTCGACGTCCAATAAGGACCAGGCCCGGGTCGACGGCGCGTTGTATTCCACGCGCGCCTCAAAGAGATGTCGTCAGCACAAATGTAGGGGTCTGCTAGGGCCGATGCCTGCCGGGGTCGCGGGAAGGTACTAAAGGGTCACCGAGTCCCCTGGCAACACAGGCAACGGAAGGAATACGGGTGGGTTTTAGTCAGTAAGAGTCTGACACACCCTTCCGCTCCGCCCAGAGCGGGAGAAGTTATTTGATTACTTCCCATCCAAAAAAAAAAAAAGCCCCTCTATATCTATATCTGTGGCGTAAAAACTGATTTATCCTAACATAATATTATAAATGTGAAAGTGTGTTTGCTTGTTACGCTTTCACGCTAAAATGGCTGAACGAATTTGGATTTAGCACATGGGTGGACCATGACTCGGACATAGGACACTTTCGTATCCCGGTAGTACCTACCTATGGTCCCGTGGGATAATCTCCGTCATCCACGCGGGTGAAGCCACGGGCAAAAGCTAGTTTGTTGGCAAAATGGTGTGATTACAAAATTATTTAAACAGAACTTGCAATGATTGTGTGTAGTCCGCACAATCATTGCGAGTTTAACCTACCAAACCCCGATTAATGAGGCACAATTAATTACATAGGTATTGATCCTGGCTCTTTTGAGAGCATGTATCGTAATACTATTAGTACTTTTTAATCGTTATCAGTCGCCAAATTATTTATTATGACGTAAAGGCTTCTAAAAAAAGAAATGCTATAGAAAGAAACACCTCCTGTATTGATGATGCAAGTACTTATATACAGGATGGTCTAAATAGTGACGTCATAAAAAAATAGATTCCTCATGCCCGGGGGTATCCGAAAATACCCCATGTATGTTCCGCGATTCTTGATAGTTTTCGACTTATAATATATTTTTTTTAATTTCTTGAAAATGATAAGGGCTAACAACCGCTGTAAAAAGTCTATTCGCACAGATTTTGAAATGATTAAGGAACCAGGTAGTATTTCTTTTTAATTTTATTTGTAGTAGAAAATTCAAATCTGTATCGCTCGAACGAAAAAGTCCTCATTTTCGATCAACATTTTTGTATCTTGAATTAATGATAGAATTTATTATTTGCCGGATTATTTTATGCCGGATAGAATATTCCATAACTATGAAAATTGTAAAAAAAGAATGTGAAAACGCAGTGTAAAAAGAAAGATTTTTTGAAAGCGGTTCCCATAAAATTTTCAAGAAATTTAAAAAAGTATTTATAACTCGAAAACTACCTATCTAAAATCGCGGAACTTACATGGGGTATCTTAGAATACCCCTGGGCATGAGAAATCTGTTTTGATTTTATGACGTCACTATTTGGACCAACTTGCGTATATATTTATTATACAGCTAGCTGGCCTGACAGACGTCTTGTTCAAAAGATATGTCCAGTTACTCGTAACCAGAGGGCAGACCCCTCTGGTTACGAGTAATGTCCAGGATTGCGGGTGTTACAGTATGATTTCAAAATTAAGATTTAAATTACTATGTATTTCATAATCCTTTTAAGCTTGCGGAAAACTTAACAATAGCTTCCGATGTTTGTGACGTTCCATTTTATCCCGTAATTGCCTTTAAAGTGTGATCAAATGAATATATTAAAGTAATTACGTGAAAAATTCGTGAATTCGTACTAAAACATATGTGTACCACATTCAAAGTGTATTTTTAGGATTCCGTACCTTAAAAGGAAAAACGGAAACCTTATAGGATCACTTTGTTGTCCGTCTGTCCGTCAACACCCTTCCTTATCTCGGGAACGCGTGGAGGCATCGAGTTAAAATTAAAACCATATACTTGAGTATACGGTTTCAATTTCAGCTCGATGACAGCTTTAAGGGAATGTAGACTTGAGTGAACAGTCCCTTGAAGCTGTGAAAAAATCAAACTTCTTAGTTAATGTAAAAAAGATACGGCCGTTTATGCCGCAAAAAACGTATATTTCGATACTCTCAAGGGAATTAAAACGTATAAAAGTACTTTCCGTTGACTACGACTAACTATAAAATTTGGTAAGTAATATAGTTTTATACTATAAGTAAGTATTTGTAATTAAATCATGTAAATATAGCCTTTATTTATAGTGCCATTCTTATTTAGTCACCACTCACAAATTTGGATTAAATTTGATATTTAAGTAAAAAACAACCTTAATTAGGTTACCTAAACAATTTAGGTATGAACTGTTAGTATTACAATAATATAAGTAATTATAGGATTTGGAAAATAAATTTTGGGAAGAGCTCGGAAAAAACTGCGGGTCTCGATTCCTGAACTATTTATAATATGTAGGTACCTAAAAACTTGTACAGAACCCTCGGTGGGCGAGTTCGACTCGCACTTGTCCGGTTTTTTTAAATACAGAGGGTAGGTATTAAAAAAAAACGGACAAGTGCGAGTCCTCAAATTAATGACGCAATTATGATTAATGTTCCATATTGGCATTGACAACAAGTAACTTTCTGTTTTGCTTACAATAATTAACCTTTCAGTAGAAAGAAATACTATTTATTTACATAAACAAATTACAAGATGATTATTATTATTGATACAAATACATAGAGATGAATAATGTAGGGTTTAAAAGATTTTAATAATTCGTTTTTGATTTTTGAGAAATGGCAACACTGTCCAACCGCTATATTTGTGGCGGGAAGGCGTAGTTTATAAATGAGGGCACTGCCGAGAGGCGGCAGTTTTTGTGAAGTAACTATGGTGACTGTATCTGTCAAGGATGGAAAAGAAAAAAAAAACTATCAGTATCTACATTTAGTGAGTTTTATTACACTTCAGAAATGGGATACGAAAAAGGTAAAGTAATTTGAATTTCTTTACGCTTTCATTAACATGTGGTAGCCTTAAGCTCGCTGTCCTGTTTGGTCGGGATACTCCCCGATATTAGGACAATGAAGATTGGGTTTCTAACATGTTCTATAGCCTTGGTTGGTGTGCTTTTATTTGGTCAGGGTACTCCCTGATAACGTGATTGCAAAATAAGGTTATGATTAGTGTGAATCTTTTCTATTTAGACTAGGAATTAAAATATGCTTTGTTATCACTTGGTCAGGGTACTCCTTGATAATGGTAGCAGCCTTAAGCTCGCTGTCCTATTTGGTCAGGGTAAGAAAATGAAGATTGGATTTCTAACATGTTCTATAGCCTTGTGGTGAGATTTTATTTGGTCAGGGTACTCCCTGATAATGTGATTGCAAAATAGGGTTATGATTTTTGTGAATCTTTTCTATTCAGACTGGGAATTAAAATATGCTTTGTTACCACTTGGTCAGGGTACTCCTTGATAATGGTAGCATGCATTTAATGCACCTCAGGTAGGTAGCAGTTTTGTTCGATCGGGGCACCCCCCATTGATACGGCTGCGAGATGAGTTTGTGATTTATTGTGAATCTTTCAAAATGGGTTAGAATTAAGGAAGTTTTGTTACCATTTGGTCGGGGCACTCCCGGCATTGATATCATGCTTCTGCCATAACCTTTGGTTGCAGTTTTATTTGGTTAGGGTGCTCCCTAATAATACAACTGTTTATTGAAGGTTGCTTTTAATTTTTAAAGAAGTTAAATAGGGTATACTTTGATAACATTTGGTCAGGGTACTCGCTGACAATGATGATAAACAGCTCTGAGGCCTAAATGTATGTTAATGCTTGGTTAGGAACTCCCGGATATTGTTGATAGACAGCTTGGTTTTACAAAGTGTTGTTGTGGCTCTGTTTTACGCTATGCAATTTGTTTTATTGAACATTTATGTCCGTAAATATGATCGATTCCAGTTTGGCAATGGAAAAAGATAACAGCAACGCCCGGTCGCTGAACGCTTCTCCACGTGGTCGTAAAGAGAGCCGACGGTGCCTGCTAACTACAGTAAGGTGCTCGTCGCATTATCGTGATATTTCCGGCGCACGATTCTGTGGCCCTCGAAGTCGCAGCAAGTCACGGAGGCAAAGTTTTCGTGCGAAAAAGCTGGAGTTTGAACAAGAACGAGAGCGGCTACGTGTACTCGAACAGGAACTACGCCGGGAACGTGAGAAGATAACAGAGGTGCATGGGAATCAATCTGGTAGAAGCTATAAGAGGAGTACGAGCCGTCATCACTTCAAAAGCCGCAGCCCGAGCCAGTCGCGTCAACGTGAGCATCAAGCTACAAGAGCCAAGCGGAGACGAGGTTCACGTGAGCTGAGCAACGATAGTCTACGTGGCGACTGCGCATCACAAGATAAAAGGTCACGTACCCCTTCTTTTACCGTTAAAGATGTTATGGACTTGGTGCATTCTATTAAACATAGTTTTACATCTCAGCCGTCTACAAGTGCACCAATTTCCAAGAATATTGATCATAAAAATATTCTCCCTAATTTGACCCTTCAGCGAAAAACGAACGCATTGACATTTGGTTGCGTAAAGTAAATGAATGCGCTACTGGGTACGGCTGGGATGATAAAACAACGATACATTTGGCAATGCAAAAACTTCAGGGCCAAAGTTAGGTATGAGGATCTGAACACAGTTTTACATACTTGGAAAGAATGGCAAGAGAAGTTAATGAGTGCATTTCCTTGCGAGCAAAACTGTGGCCAAAAACCTGGACGACATGCTTAAGAGAAAAAGTAAGTTGGGCGAATCAATGTGACATTACGGATAAACGCGCAGTTGATTGTATTATCCACGGTATATCTGATAGGACTATGAAATCTAGGCTTCTCCTATTCCTAATGAGCAACAAAGAAAGCCAAATTTCAGATCGTAGTTTTGGTAAAAATAATTCAGATCAATTTAATTCTACAACAAATCAAAATAAATTGAAGCAGTCTCAAGGTCCTCTGTTCTGCTTTAATTGTAAGGAGAGGGGACACCCTTACTTTCATTGTCCGAAGCCACTAATAAAATGCAATAAATGTAACAAAATCGGTCACAAGGTCAATCATTTCTCGCAAGATCCTAAATCCGATAATATAGTGGGTAAAACTGGAGCACTATCTAAAACAATGTGTATTTCAAGCTGCAGTCCCAACTCAAAATTTATAAAGCTAGTCACAGTGAATAGCAGCGAAGTGATATTGGTTAAGGAGTCAATAATTTCGAGTCTTAATCTGGTGCATGATCAGATCCCGTCGGTTAGGAAAGGATTCGGGAATAAGGTGGTCCGATCGATAAGTAATATGTTGCTTGATATAGTGGGAGACGGAATTGCATACCGACGCCAGCCAGGATGGCGTTGGAGGCATACTCTTGCAACGTTGTAAGGATAGTGATTTTTTTTTGGGTAAATGCATATTGTAGTAGGCGAACGTCGCCGCAAGAAAATTATTATCATTCCTATGAATTAGAAACGTTGGCTGTTATTCGTTCATTAGAGAAATTTTGGGTCTATTTATTAGGTAAGGAATTTAAAATTTTCACCGATTGTAGTGCTCTTCGTTCTACTTTCATTAAACGCGATCTCATATCTAGGATAGCGCGCTGGTGGCAAGAATTTAATTGTTCAATTGAATATCGACCAGGCACTAAAATGTCCCATGTAGATGCGATAACTCGCAATCCTATTTCTAATGATTTTATGACTGATTCCTCTAGTCTATGTGCTCAAGTTATGATTATTAGTAGCCAAGACTGGTTACATACCCTTCAGCTGGGGGACTCAGAATTGGAATTTATTAAGCAGGTTATAGATTTAGATCCCAAGAATCTCCAATATATCAAAGATAATTATATAAAAAGGTACTGCTATGATAAAGGTATAAAACACATCTTGAATGCTGTCGTAAGTCCCAAATCAAACGGCCAGGTAGAACGATATAACAGAACAATCTTAAATTCATTAAAAGCGCTAAACCTGTGACATGATGAGAGGGATTGGGACAAACAGTTGGGAAAAATACAATGGGGGCTGAATAACACTGTCCAAAAGACAACCGCTAAGAGACCATCTGAAGTCATGATCGGTACGTTTATGAATAGTGAAATCAATCCTTTAAATGAGATAGCAGGTATGACTAGGCCAAATGTAGATGTGACCACTATCCGAAATCAAGTTAAATAAAGAATAGACACTGAACAAGCAAAGCAGAAGCTACGTTACGATCAGAACAGACTCCCTGCTAAGGTATACAATAAGGGCGATTTAGGCAAAATTACTAAAGTTACTTTTAATAATGATGGGAAAAGTAAGAAACTTCTCCCATGTTACATAGGACCATACCGGGTTACAAAAGTTTTAGGCCAAGATAGATATAAGATAGCGGCTATTCCCGGGTTCAGCAATAGCACAAATAAATGCACTACCACCGTAGTAGCTGATCGTATGCTGCCATGGGTACATGTAGCTGCGTTACAACTAAATAAATCTGATTCTGGCGAATCTAGTGATGAGAGCGAACATAGTGATGCATAATGGTCATCAATGTAGAATTCTACAGGACAATTATTACAGAATGTTTAATATTATTGTTTCAGACCGAACGTGAGAATTGATTGGTTCACGTCATCTGTATAACACAAGTGGAGACCTGGCGTGAGAATTGATTGGTTCACGTCATCAGTTTGAACACTGTTAGAGTTGTTTCAGACCGAACGTGAGAATTGATTGGTTCACGTCATCCGTATAACACAAGTGGAGACCTGGCGTGAGAATTGATTGGTTCACGTCATCAGTTTGAACACAGTTAGAGACCGAGCGTGAGAATGATTGGTTCACGTCATCGGTTATTACACAATTGGAGGCAAGAATTGATTGGTTTGCCTAGGTTTTTGGAGTCTCTGATCAGGTGTGAGAATTGATTGGTTCACAACCTGATATAGTAAGTTCAGTAGCGAGAATTGATCGGTTCGCACTAGCATAAGCATAAATTTAAAAGTTCTGAATGATTGATAAATGGTTCATAATCCGAGAATAAAACTAGTCCTTCAGATGAAAGAATGTTTGGCAAGAATTGATTGGTTCGCCATAATTGTTGTAAATTCGTTATATTTGTGGAAAACGGATACTAATATAATTATAACTTTTATTCAATTATGGTACTTACGGATTTTAAAAATGTATTAAATGGGTCAAATAATATTTGTGGTTTAATGATAACTGTTGTAACAAAATATTTTTACTGCTGTAAATGTTCAAATTTAATTTCAAAATTTGTTGGATGTATAATTTTTTTTTTCCTTTCTATTGTTATGATGAGTCCTCTCAGCCAAGAGTGTAGGGTATTAGTTACCACCTGGGGCGTGTATGATGGCATACACGTCGTCAGGACGGTCGAGTGTAAGGTTTAAAAGATTTTAATAATTCGTTTTTGATGTTTGAGAAATGGCAACACTGTCCAACCGCTATCTTTGTGGCGGGAAGGCGTAGTTTATAAATGAGGGCACTTGGCCGAGAGGCGGCAGTTTTTGTGAAGTAACTATGGTGACTGTATCTGTCAAGGATGGAAAAGAAAAATAAACTATCAGTATCTACATTTAGTGAGTTTTATTACAATAAATATAAATAAACATGGGAAGGTATTGAGGTATGAAACTAAAATATGAAACGAAATATATAATTTCAAGTAAATAAAGAATAAATGCTTCATGTTACAATAAAACAATTTAAACCCAAAAATCTGCAAAATCTGGTCTAGCCAACAAGATATAAAATGTTTCACTGATCTCACACAAGAGTACTTACCACCTTTGTTCACGCACAGATGGCGTTATAGTAAAACAAACATACTGCAATTTTAGGAGTATAAACCATATTTTCTTTCCACGAAAACTTAATTCGGACTATTACAGACATTTTGAATTAAAAAAAAAATGCCAAATCGGTCCAGCCGTTCTCAAGTGATGCGCTTAACAACAGCATTTCATTTTTATTAAATAGAAGATTATGTACGTACGAAAGTAAACCAATACGCAATATGTTGATTGAATCGGTAAACACTTCGGGGCTATCCTTTGTGATAGCAAAGGATAGCCCGAAGATAAGAACAGTAAACACTTTGCATAGCCACTTTGTACAGCCCACATTATCGAAATGAATATTACACGTAAAACAAAGTAAATCCTGAAGTACCTACCTGTATCCATAACATGATTAAAATAACGCTCATTGCATGTCATAATAATTGGGCAATTTATTTCATGCTTGGTATGCCTCCAGACAATTTTTAAAATAAAGGTGAATCAAAAATGTTTCCTTTGTTTGCTTTTCTGTAAACTTGTGTAGGTATGGTTTGTTAGGAGTGTTGATAGGCACGCTTTGCAGTCTGCCGGAGTTGCGGGAAAGTCCAAAAGGGATACCGAGGCCACTGGCAACACAGGCAACGGAAGGAACACGGGTGGGTTTTAGTCAGTAAGAGTCTGACACACCCTCCCGCTCCGCCCAGAGCGGGAGAAGTTATTTGATGATTTCCCACCCAAAAAAACCGGAACAAGGAACCTCCTTGTTTACTACAGAACCATAAAATGACTATTTTTGCGACACATTTTGATACTTGCAAATAAATCAAAACTGTGGGTACTTCCCGTTTACCTAGAATCATGTTTGGCAATAAGCTAGTCTCACAGCACAAGTAAAGGAAAAAGTCCGAAAATCGTTAATTTGTAGTTTTATCACATATTTTTTTTGCAATTACAAACTTACATTTGCAGTTGCACAATTGACCGTGACGTATATTGATGTATGGGTGAACATGTTTTTCAACTACAACGTTAAGTTTGTTTTTGGGATAAATTCAGCCCAACTAAGGAACCCTTCGTTCCTTGTGCGTGGTCCGACACGCACTTGGCCGCTTTTTTTCTTTTCTGAGTTAATCTTGGACATTACTGACACCGGTGAAGGAAAAACATAGTGAGGAAACCTGCACTTATGGTTAATAAATGGTAAATGATAAGTGATTTTATTTCTGTAAGTAGGTTTTTACAAACACTTTTACACGTCAAAGAATATGTAAGTCTGAAATCGGCAAGCAGTCTTGATCAAGCGTAGTGATCAAGGCTCGTGCCTTCTCTATATGAGAAGAGGCTTTTGCCCAGCAGTGGGACAATAACAGGCTGATATTATTAGTATCCTAATCCTAATCAAAATCAAAAGTCATTTATTCAAACTAGGCTGAGAATCAGCACTCTTCGAACGTCAAAATTACATAAGACAGTCCCTCAAAAACGCCCGCCCTTCACCACTTCCTAGTGCTTTAGCTGGGAAGAAGTGGCGCAACAAATTCCCCAGCAGTACACCTGCTACCCAATCCTAACTAATATTATGAATGCGAAAGTATATTTGTTTGTTTGTTATTACGCTTTCCATCTAAAACGACTGGCACATAGGTAGACCTTAACCTGGATTAGGATCTAGGATACTTTTTATCCCGATATTCTCACGGGATCGAGACTTATGCGACACAGCTAGTTATTTATAAATCGATTTTCAACTAATCGGTAAGTCAAACCTTTTTGTCACCCTGTATAACTGTTGCCACAACCCTAAGCATGAACGTTCTTAGACGTGAACCAAACGACTCAAACGGCTTTTATACCTACGAGTACCTCTTACCTCTTTAAACTGTTAAAAGAGCCTTTGAACGTACACGATGCATGTCTGATGTAACTTTTCTTTAGCACTTAAGAGTGAAAACGGCAAGGGTCTTAGTCTCGACACCGTAAAACGGACATTAAAAAGCGTGTTATACAAAATGCTAGATTAGGTGCATGCTCGATTCTCTTTGGGAGTACAATCGTTTGCAAAGGCTATAAAATATACCTGCGTTTTATTTGACTTTATAAAAATCTTGAATTCATTGACAGACATCGCACAGCCTAGATAGCTGGATTTAGTACCATGAAGTTTTACACAAGTTCCATATATAACGAACGTGAGCACTACATAAAAAAGGATTTTTGAAAATTCCCCCCCTAATGGGAACAATAAATAAGGGGTTAAATAAGGGATGGAAGTTTGTGCGGAAGTTCGTCATTTTTGCCGATGGGAAATCTCATCAGCTCACGGCTTGTTTTTTAAATAAATCCGCAGCAGGTATACAGATAATCCTACTGCAATAAAAAAATACAGAAGCTAATTATGTACTGTTGGAATGGTTTCTCGAAATAATTGGCATTATGGCGGCAATTTTTTTGGTACTGTCAACCGCACACCAGTGGTAACAATTTGACATTGACAGCATTTTTATGTCGTAGCAGATGTTCGTGGTGCAAGTTATATCTGGTTGATTGTACCTAGTGTTTCTAATAATGCACAATACCTACCTGACTCAAAATCATAAAATCAAAACCCCAAAAGCGCCCGCCTCTCACTGCTGCTTGAGTTGGGACGATGAAGTTGCGCAAAAAACTCCCCAACAACACAGCTAAGTTAAGTTAGAACTTGATCTGTTCGCCACACAGTAAACAAATTTTCTCCCAGACCGTACTTCATGTTCCAGTCTTAATCTTCTTTCTGTTTTTGATATAAAAACCTTATGCTTTTCATTTTAGCCTCTTCGATATGCGAACTTGACTGTCCAACCACAATCAACTCTGTCCACTAAGGCATGTCACACTTGAAAGGTGTCTCAGTAATTTACTAGAAGATGGACGGTCTCTAAACACATGTATGTATTGCTTAATCCCTAAACACAAGGATTAGTCCTAAAGCCAATACTCAGGTGATTACGGCTTACTAAGTAATTGAGATGGCTGTGGGGACCTGTGGTCGAGGGAGTCGATATTGATTAAATGATTAAGTAGATACGTAGACGTGTCAAAGGGAGTTTCAGTGTTAAGATTAGGTACTGGGATGTTAGCAGTAATTTGTGGTTTTATAAATACAACCTTCAACCTTCTGTTTGACCTAGGAATGATCCTTGAAAATTCTAAGGCTGAATCTAGAATTTTCCAGGACCAGTAGGGGGAGGCCTTCCAAGAAATTAAAAATAATAAGTGTGTAAATCCTGTAGTTTATGCTGTAGGAGATCGGTTTGTCAGCAATTAAAGTGTATTACCTCATAGTAGATGGATAAATAAATGAAATACAAAATCTTTGTTTGTACAAAGTACTTCTAAACAAAAACAAACAATAATATCAAGTGACCTCTCAAGGATAGTTTACAAAGTGACCATCAGCAAAAGGCTAGTTCTCAGAAATAATAAATACAAGTTCTAAAGTCCATCGTTTATTCTATCCAACGAGAACATTGCTAAACATGAGAGCCAGCATTTATGCTCAGACAAACAGGCTGAGTGAATTCAGTAGTTTCTAGTCTTTCTAGAAATGTCCTCTGAACCGTACGACGGTAAAACTTTGTCGTTTACGTCCGAGCGATTCTTTTGTAATCGAGTCACGGAGCGGCTCGTACCGGGTCAAACTGGGGACGGTTTGTTATGACGTGGACAGCGCTAATAGGAACAAATGCGTCTTTTCATTTATTTAAGTAAAAGGGGACATTGAGAAAAAACATTTCTCATTTATTTTTTTGAGCTTTTTGAACGGCTACTTATCTAATTGGTACTTAGTTGTTGTACGGAATTTTAATGTTTGGGAAAAAATACGGTTTCTCAATATTCAGAATAAGGTACGTGTACCTAAAAAACATACTTAGTAAGTAAGTTTTCTCTTCTGTCGGAAGTCCCTATACTGCCGTCAGAAATGGAAACTTTTCGCTCAACGCGCCTAAATAAGTTTTCACTTCAATAAAATAATGATTACATAAAACGCAATTTAAATAATGTACAGTATACCCAAAGGTAAACGGCAGATTTCGTACCGCTTACTTTTTTTGTTGTTTTGTTATAGAATTAGTACCACATATTAAGGCAACTAAGACATTTATTTTCATGTAAGTGTACTATTTTTAGAAGTTAGGATTAATTAATAATATAAAAAAAAAAGATTTTAATAACTACACGTAATTTACTCGTAAATAAACGCAGTTATGTTGGTATTTAAGCTATGCTCGCCATGAGGGTATTACCCGACCTGCCCTCTTCTTAGATGAAGTAATATTAAGAATTAATTAACTACAAATAAAATAAATGTACTTAAATAAAACTATTAACGGTATTGTTTTATTTACCTGCACTCAAAGCCCCATCAGGACTTCATCATTATCAAACTGTTGCAATCAGCTGCTGGACATAATATGTCCAGCAGCTGATTGCATAGGTAAATTGAGATGAGGATCGTACCTACTCAGCGGAGTGCATTAGGAGATACCTAGATAATATGTAGATATCTCCTAATGCACTCCGCTGATAGTAAGTAAAACAATAAAAAAATAGCGACGACCAATCTAGAACACATACTTTATTACCGAAACAATGTTTATGTGCCTTTATGTAACAATCTACATTGGTACACTAGTACATAACCTTACAAACTAAAACTGGTTATAACTTTTACGTCCCGAGTTCTAAAAATACAAGAATTTAAAAAGGGCTTGTCTATCATATTAACTACCAATTAAAACAAAAAATATCCCAAAACACGAAATTTTATTAGCGGTACGAAATTCCCATACAAGCCTGCCGTTCGCCTTTAAGTTTTCACGTGGTCAATTTAACTTCACTTACTGCTACTACAGCATGTCGACGTGGTCATGTTGGTGACACGAACCCATAAGTTTTTCGCTCAACGCGCTAAACCAGTTTTCACTTGAAAAATCCTATGTATTAGAAAACCCTCTAGATGTTCGTGGAACCAAACTTATACTTTTTAATAAGTTTATGAATTTTAAGGTAGCTACCAACCCTATTTAAATACTTGCTAGAATTTGCTACATTTAACAGACGTAGTCGTATATAGACTAACAAAAGCCGTTGCTCAGCGGTATTACCTTACAAAGCTAATTCAGGGTATTCAATATACTATATTAGCTTTAAGCCGCTGACAACACCTAAACCGCGGTCATTGTCAGATTGCGTAGAAAAGAAAGAGAAGCGCGATGACACAACGCTTGTAATTTATTGCAAAATATGAAGTAATTATCTATTTACTCAAAACGGAGTTGAGTAATCGAACATAAAAAACAACCAAGTTCTGCATTTATATAAGACGTTCTTGTTATTAATTAAATACGTAACGTATGTTGATATTTGATACAGATATTTTGGATTAGAACTCAAAGTAAGAGGTTAGTTTAACGTTAGTTTGTATCGAGATTTTGTTTTCAAAACGTGTTTTGGTAACAACCAAGTTCTGGGAAATATGTTCAAAATTAACATATATTTTTTCTGTTACCACAAACTGTACAGATTTGGCAATTTTTTTTCTTAAGCGAAGCCTATTTTGGTCAATTGGGTCTTGTCAGCGCCTTAACTTGGTGCTTACTACACCGATGCAAGATACTTAGGTCTTAATACTCGTGTATCTAAGAATAAGTTTGGGATGTGCTAAGTTTGACATTTGATTCCGATGCACTAATAAGTCGAGGTTATCCCAGGCTTCGACAGTTTTAGTCTTTACTTAGGTTTGGTTAAGTTTAATGTGTGTCTTGAGCCTTTAGGAAATGAGAAATCTCTGCTTGAAATACCTAATAATATATAATCTTCTCTATTTAGACACCATGGAGGATTCTTTTTTATATTTTTTAGAATAAAGCTTTATCCCTTTTGTGTTTATAAATGGTGTGTGCTTATGAAATGTGCCACATAAATATATTTTCTTTATTTCATTTCTTTTATTATCCTAGCGTATAGCTAGTGCTACTCTTCAATAAATGTCATTCAGTCCGCAAACACAGAAAAACGCTATCTTTAAGACGCTGACAACACCTAAACCGCGGTCACTGTCAGTTTGCATAGAAAAGAAAGAGAAGCGCGATGACGCAACGCTTGCAATTTACTTCAAAATATGAAGCAATTATCTATTTACTCAAAATTGAGTTGAGTAATCGAAAATAAAAAACAACCAAGTTCTGCATTAAAATAAGACGCTCCTGTTATTAATTAAATACGTAACGTATGTTGATATTTAATACAGATATTTTGGATTAGAACTCAAGGTAAGAGGTTAGTTTAACGTTAGTTTGTATCGAGATTTTTCTTTAAAAACGTGTTTTGGTAACAACCAAGTTCTGGGAAATATGTTCAAAATTAACATATATTTTTCCGCTATCACAAACTATACAGATTTGCCATTTTTTTTTTCTTAAGAGAGGCCCATTTTGGTCAATTGGGTCTTGTCAGCGCCTTAAGTATCGCCATGTATACACATAATACACGGTGGAATCCCACATCATGACACAAACTTTTAGCATGGATTCAGTACATGAGAACCCACCAGCGTTGAAACATATTTTTTTTTAAAACGTTGCGCCACACTAGGAATTTCTTCCTGTATCGTGGGTGAGTTTACAAACATAGAAACTCACAAACACAAACACCCAGACCCGGAACAATTACTTGCGGATCATACAAATGTTTGTTCCGTGCGGGGATCGAAACCGCGACACGCTGCGCAGCAGTCGATCGCTCAGCCATTACGCCAACCGTGTCGTCATACAACAAAATAATAATAATATTAATAAATTATTAAAACTGTCCAACAGTAGGCTTCTTTTGGCTAATGATTATGGCGGTATGTAATATTCCTGTTTGTAAATAATGGTCTTGATTATAAATGTTGTGATATTTTTATGCTATAATATTAACCTAAAGTTCATCAAATCATCAATTCGTTCAAATCATATTTATTCATATTCAAAAATGATCATATTTATTGTATTCTAGACTTTTACACTTATTAAATATACATTTATTTTACACTTATATAAATCGATTGAGCTAAACGATCTCCATTACAATAAATATGACCATTTTATTACACAAAGTGACAGCTACCACATGTCAGATTACTCCAGTGAATTAATAATAAGACTTTTTTTTTTCTTTGGCTTAATAATAAGACTTTAGTTGTAAGTTAACTTCCTGTGCCCTAACAGGGTCATATTGTACTCATTAGTTAAGCCTAGTCTTAGTTTGTAATTTTGTACAGTCAGCCTCAATAAGATGTATACTCGGACGAGAATTAATTTTATTGTCTTCAATAATAATTCCATAATATTGTATCAATGAGGTACCTTAAATTGAGGGGCTCGTGGCTAAGTAATTACGAGTACATGCTTCGGAAAGCACGTTGAGCCATTGTTCCCGGCCATCAATTGTATTTGCCTTCCCATTGAGGGACCACATTTGAATTTTAGGCTTTTGAATGCGTCAGCCTATAGTAAAAGTTCTCAAACAGTTGTAAATTCAGCCTCTAATTTGTAAGTAGCCACTCAAAATTTACAATCGGTTAAAAGTGGCCCCTCAGTCGTGACTGACAGGCATTCATACTTATCTCAAAACGTAGTTAAAATTTACAACTGCTATAAATTACTACTCTTTGTAAAAGATTTGTTAAACTAATTTATTAAATATCAACCCTTCCTGTTCACAGAATAAAAAGAACTAGCATGCGGAAGGTGGTCCCTCAACTGATCACCATAAGTTTACTTTGAGTGGAGACCATAATGGAAATTGAAATTTACATATGGGTCTAGCGTTAGTAAAAGTACTTGAACGATTGTAAATTCAACCTCTAGTTTGTAAAAGAAGCCATTTAAAAGTCACAATCGATTTAAGGTGGTCCCTTAATTGAAACGTTTATCATAAGAAAAATCAATTTACGTAGCATTCGGAAGTTAAATAGACGAATACTACAGTCTATCCTTTAGTACAGTATTAAAAAAAATACCGTTTTATTTCAAATAATAATCGAATTCCTGAGAAGAAATACTAAGATAGAGGTGACCACACAGCAGTATTTTTTTGAATAAGTAAAAGCTTGTGACTGTTTGTTGATATTAATTCAATAGCCCCGACTACATAGAAGATTTACATTTATCAGTTTGCACATTCAGCTTATTAAAATATTTGGCATTAGTATTTTGGAAGAAGCCGTTTTAATTCGTGACGAAATCAAAGAATGTATATTATTAATGTATATCAAGTCACGTACGAATGTGAGCTTACAGATTTTATATCTTTTGATTTAAACGACACACCTAAAGAACCGATTAGCGAAACACCTCCAACGATCAAACAAAATTTCTACGAATTAGTTGGAGCTATTGAATTTATTCCCCGACCCAGCGCCAGTGACCTCGGCCATTACAGATGTCACTACTACTTTAATGAGAGCATACTTTCTTACGATGACAGACACTTTAAATTTGATGACAGTCTTCCAAACGAACAAATTTTTAACATTTTGCTACTGTCTCATTAGTATTAACGTTTGAATTAAATAGTTGAGGGTTACATTGTCAGTGCAGGGTAAAATTTTGTTAGTCGTTTTTGTATTATCATTAATCATTATTTTGTTTCTGTTTTTAGTTAGCTAAGTGATGTCAAATATTAATAAAAATGAATATCAACAAATAGTCTCTAGTTTTTACTTATTCAAAAAATCCTGCGGTGTGATCACCTCTATCTTAGTATTTCTTCCCAGGAATTCGATTATTATTTGAAATAAAACGGTAAATTGTTTGATACTGTTTAGTAAAGTAGAAAAAACACTAAAGGATAGACTGTAGCATTCGTCTATTAACTTCCGAATGCTAGGTAAATTTATTAATCTTATGATAAACGTTTCATTTGAGGGACCACCTTAAATCGATTGTAACTTTTCAATGACTTCATTTACAAACTAGAGGTTGAATTTACAATCGTTTAAGTACTTTTAATAACGCTAGACCATTAAGTAAATTTAAAATTTCAATGTGGTCTCCACACAAGGTGAACTTATGGTAATCGGTTGAGGGACCACCTTCCGCATGCTAGTTCTTTTTATTCTGTGAACAGGATGGGTTGATATTCAATAAATTTGTAGTCATTTATAGCAGTTGTAAACTTTAACTAGGTTTTGAGATATGGATATCTGACAGTTACGACTGAGGGACCACCTTTAACCGATTGTAACTTTTGAGTGGCTACTTTAATTGTTTGAGAACTTTTACTAAAGTGCTCAAAATTCAAATGTGGTCCCTCAATGGGAACGCAAATGCCAATTGTAGATCTTCGACAGTCGTATAAATATATGAATAAAGGTCATTGTGGTAATAATATTTTTAGCAGACGCCGAAGTCAATGACTGTAAATAAATAATGCATTTCATTCAGCTCATTTACTTATTGGACAACACATTCGTTTCTGTTTTCAACTCACTTGTAGACTGGAAAGTTTAAAAATGTTAATTTCCTTATTTTTATAGCAGACAGTATTGTTTGGTGTGACACAGTGAAATTAATTATTTAAAGTCTATTTATTGTTCTCTGTTGTTACATATGTATATTGAAACTAAAACAATAGTCCTGAAAATAATTGAATTATAAAAGCTTAGAATGAAGGTAATTCCTTTCACTGTATAAACAATTAATATTTTTAGCTACCCATCTTTGATACAATGTCAGTAACATTGTATCATTTTGAGCCAGTAAGTGCCCACCTATAATAACTGAAAGCGTATTCTAATCCAAATTGGTAATAAAAATATCAGGTACATTGAGAAAAAAAAATCATAACCATCAACAGCAGTGCTTACGCGTGGAAACTAGACAAACAATAGATAAATAAACAAACGAACTCCTACATTCATATAATCTATCAGAAACTACGATAATAGCGAGGATAATTACTAAAAACAATTAGCACTTAACGTAATACGCGATCAATATTAATGCACGAATATACACCTGTACATTTGCACTGGAGCTAAGCATGTGTGACATCGAGATATATCCCTGTATTGAAATTACCTCCATTCATCCCCGATGCTTTGAGCTTTGGTAAAGTAGCTGTTTTGTATTGCTTTTGATGGCAAATCAACAGAATTTCTGTGCAGTATTGAATGTTTTATAAGAGGCTTATTAGCATTGGTGGCTGTTAAGGATTACTTCACTTTGATAGCGGTTAACGTTCGACGGTGAATGGTGAGGAATTATAAATTAATTTTAATTTGAATGTTTGTGAAAGGTGTGTTAATGTGAAATTAATCTTCAGTGGTAATATTTGGGCTGGGTTCAGTAGTGAACGTATACAGTGTGTTATGATGATCTTAGACTCAGTTCAGTTATGTATTATCACAAAAAAAAGCAAAAAAATCAGTTATTTCGCTTTTACTTTAGCGACAATTTTTGAAGAATATTTGCCCGGTCTGTGTCCGGTTAAGTATTTATTTTTTCGTGATTGTTCTAACACATATAAAATTAATTAAAACCTATAATTCATTATTTCATAACCTCCCGTTTTCCTTACATACAGCCTCCTCACTACACTTAATTCATAGAAGAATGATTAATTAAGTTAATTCCGCTATGAATACGAAAGAAAATAAAATAAAATCCTTTTAAAGCGTGGCCATGTTGTCAAGAAGTGAATTAATGCTCTAAAAGTCTAAATTATAGTTTCGAAGAAAACCTTTGGGGAATTCCTTACAGGTCTCTGATTCCAGAGTTTTGCTGAAAAGAAAATATAAATACGACCTATGACTATATTCTCATGACTAAAATGAGAATAAAAACGAAAAAGGTACGGAAAATATCCACTAGAAATGAACCTTTCTAATCATTGAACAGCTTTTCACCAATTCAACTCATTTCACTAACACACAAAAAACGCACAAGTAAACGACAAACGAACTCTCATATTCCTTAACTTCCTAAGTACTTTTCCATTCAAAAATCCTATGTACTCTAAAGGCTTGACTCCAAATTGATTTGCATGGAACAAAGGGGTCTCGAGCCGCAGAAATGAAAATACGATTTGGGTACGACCAGATAGCAATTTGTTGCGGCGCCATCTGATCTATTGGAAATTTGAATGGGTTCCCGCCGGTAATACACTCAACTCAATTGTTCAGTCAATACAACAAAGGAATTATTATAGGTTTACCGAAGAGATTTGGTTGTTACCGCTATATAAATACGAAAGAACACGTTTGTATTTCGCCATGCGTTTACAGGAAATACACAAGAAGACACAGGATTGGTAACCCAAATATAGACCTGAGGAGCAGTGGTGAGCCAGTGGTAACGGCCGCAACTTAAGAATTGTAGGTCGTAGGTTCGAACCCAGACAGGCGCTTTGCTTTGTGTAAATTATTTCATCACCACTGCTCTCAAAACGGTGAAGGATAACACCGTGAGGAAACTGGTATGTCCTAGAACCAAAAATTCGAAGACATGTAACATCTACCAACCCTTACTGGGCCTGTGTGGTGGATTACGGCCCACTCCCTCTCACAGAGAGGAGGCCTGTGTCCCAGCAGTGGGATCATTATAGGCTGATTATGTAAATATAGACCTAGTAGTTAGAATCTCGACTGCCTCGTGGTTTAATGGTCGCAACTTCTACTGATGAGCATGAGGTCATGGGTTTCAATTCCCGAGTCGGGAAGAGTGAAATTGTGTTTTTCCATCTGCAATTTCTCAGTAGCAGGCCGGAGTCCGGATTAGTGCCCGGTTAATGACAATAGGCTCGCCCCCTATTACGTGGGACTGAAACACAACTGGCGAAATGTGGGTGTACTATTGGTACACCTCTGCCTAACCCTTCGGCATGATGTTATGTGTTATGTTTAGCTAGAATCCTACAGTCTATCCGCAGTTCACACCAGTCGCGTAGTCTGCAAATATCTATTAAGGGGACTACAGGACCTAAACGCAATTTTTATAAGTTTTATAATGCCTAAAAGTATATGATTCACTGCAGTAAACAAAATCAGAAAAATATATGATATTCTTAAGGATATATCCTAGGTAGATAGTGTCTTGAAAACATAATGTAACTAATTTGATACGATAGAAAAAAATCACAAAGATACCTCTAAAAAATTATTTTAACGATTAAAACCATACTAATATACATACATGCAATTATTCTAATGTTTTGTCAGATTATTCTACAAGCAACATATTAGCATAATAGTGTTTTATTTTTTTTATACAATCTATAGCTTTTTTGTAAATTGAAAATTGCTTCATAGTTTGCAATAAATTACCGGCGTTGTGTTATCGCGCTTCTCTTTCTTTTCTTTGCAGTACGACAGTGACCGCGCTTTAGTTGTTGTCGGCCTCTTAATGCAAATGTGAACAATCGAACATGCTCCCACTAATTATTTGTATGCATCTCGATTCCGCTGAATGCGTTAATTAATTAAATCTGGGCATTAGGCTTGTTATACGTTGTATAACAAGTGAATTTTACCATCAAAACACAGCTTTTGAATTCCAACCAATGCATGTTTTTCCGTATTTCTTATCGGAATGAAAAACATCGTCAATTTGCTTCGTCAAAATCGTTCTCAGTGAAATAATGTGAAATTATTTAGAAGTGGGTAGGTATACCTTTTCAATTCTGAACAACGTTGATTAAAATTACGCAATAATTAAATGGTAGGTATCCACTCGAGTGCTTCTAGTTTTGTACAGATTGTGGATTTTAATTGGAAACAATACAAAGAAAGTATTTTAATTAAAATTGAACCTCTTTATTTTAAGAGCCCTTTCGCAAAATGTTCAGCAGAATTTGATATTATTTTCAGTTTACGCACAGTTTATTTAGGGTTTACTAATAACCGACAGGTAATTTTGGTACTTAAAGGTAAAGTAAATAGATGGCATTGAAAGTGTATCGACCGAAGGTCTTTTTTTTTTTTTGAGGGTGGGAAATTATCAAATAACTTCTCCCGCTCTGGGCGGAGCGGGAGGGTGTATCAGACTCTTACTGACTAAAACCCACCCGTATTCCTTCCTGTTGCCTGTGTTGCCAGGGGACTCGGTGACCCATAAGTACCTTCCCGCGACCCCGGCAGGCATCAGCCCTAGTGGACCCCTACATTTGTGCTGACATCTCTTTGAGGCGCGCGTGGAATACGACGCGCCGTCATCCCGGGCCTGGTCCATGCCGGACGGTGAGCTACCCATTGCTCACCGTCCGCAAGCCCGCGCCTACGGTGACCGGAAATCCGCCCGGGATTCCCGACGCCCAGGGCGTCTCCTGCGGCGGCAAAGGGCGAGAGGGCGCGAAACATGCCTTTCCCTCAACCGACCCGCCTCCTCCTTCTCGAGCATTACTGCTTCGCAGAAGGAGGTGACGGCTGCCCATGCCCTCTCGCTCCATACCATGGCCTGAACTAGGGCCAGACGCGAGAGAGATCTGCCGCCGATCGCCTCCACGAGGACACGGCGGTGCTCTGCCCAAGCCGGGCAGACCTCCACCGTATGGTCCACCGTGTCCTCCGGGCGATCCACGCAGTGGTGACACCCAGACGTTTCCTCCCGCCTTATCCGACACAGGAACCTCCCGAAACTGCCGTGTCCGGTGAGGACCTGCGTCAGGCGGAAGGTGAGGACGCCGTGGCGCCTCTCCAGCCACTCCTCAAAGAGGGGACTTATCGCCGCAATCGTGGCGTGCCCAGCACTGGGTTGCGACAACCGTAATTTCCATGACGCCATGAGATCCCGCCGGAGCTCCGTCCGCTGTGCCGCGATTTCTCGCGGCAACGGACTTACGCCCCGGCGTTTCGCCTCCTCGCGCCACTCCCATACGTCCCGCTACTCCCGCTACTTCGGCCGCCGCCTGGTGCGACCTCCCCTGCGCCAGGACCAACGTGTCGTCAGCGTAGCACACTACGCTGACGCCGCTAGGGAGTCGGCGCGCAGCACCCAGTCGTATCCGATGTCCCACAGATGCGGCCCCAGGACCGATCCCTGTGGGACACCGCACGACATCTCTTGCCGGTTCCACACTCCCTGGTGACCGGTGTAGATGACGGCCCTGTCCGTCAGATAGGCCTCGACCACACGACAGAGGTAGGGTGGCATCCGGTGGTACCGGAGTGCCTCCCTGATGAAACTTCTGGGCAGGGTATTAAAGGCATTGGCGATGTCTAGAGACACCGCCAAGACCACCCCACACTGGGCAACAGCATTCCCCGTCGTCAGGGCTCGCACGCGCATGATGGCGTCCACCGTAGAGCGCCCTCTGTGGAAACCAAACTGGCTCTCCGCCAAATCCGGCCCCACCCGCACCAGCTGGCCGACGAGGCGGTCTGCAATGACTCTTTCAAAGAGCTTGCCCACCTCGTCGAGCAGCACGATGGGCCGATAGGCGGACGGAGAGTCCGCAGGGCGCCCTGCCTTCTTTATGAGGACCAGTTTCCCCGTCTTCCAGCGAAGCGGGAACTGGCGCCTCTCCAGGCATGCGCTTAGGAGCCCCCTAAGTCGAGGCCCAAGAGCTTCCAAGGCCAGGACCCCGGCCTTATCAGGTAAGCCGTCGGGTCCTGGGGCGGTATTTTTGGCATTAAGCCTGCGTTACGCCGCTCTCATTTCTACCTTGGTCACCTCCTCATCTACGTCGTCGGCGGTAGGCGGAGCCATGGGCGGGGGGAGGAGTGTTCCCCTCGGGAAGGGAACAGAGCGCTCACCACGTCCTCCATAAGCTGGGGCCGGAGACTCTGTGTCAGCGGGGAAGCCCATGGGCGGAGTTTATCCCGCACCACTTTGTACGGGCGTCCCCACGGGTCCCAGTCCAGAGTCCCCAGCGACTCCTCGCGGGCCAACCCCCTGGCCCGCAGGATCTCCGCTTGGAGGGCGGTCTTCGCCGCTCTGTACCCCTCGTACAGCTCCGCCTGGATGGCTTCCGTATCCGGAGGTTTGATACGGAGCCTGCGGTGCCTGGTGTACCTGGCAGGGGCGGTCGCACCAGGCGGCGGCTGAAGTAGCGGCACGCGGGGTTTCGACAATTGTCGAAAGGATCTGGCAATTGGGACTCGAAGTGGCCTTGCACAAGTCCGAGGCCATGTGTTTTCATGGTCCTCGGAACGCGCCACCGTTGGGGTCCCAAATAACGGTTTTCATGGGCGTTTCCATTGCCGTCGAGTCGACGATGAAGTACCTGGGACTCGTCCTCGACAGCCGGTGGAACTTCGTGGAGCATTTCAGACGTTTGGCTCCCAAACTGGAGCGAGCGGGCGTTGCATTGAAGCGGCTCCTGCCCAATCTAGGGGGTCCAAACGCCTCCTGCCGGTGGCTCTACGTGGGGGTCGTGCGGTCCATGGCCCTCTACGGGGCTCCTGTATGGGCGCGCTCTCTGGCGCTGCGGCCAGCCCGCCGGTTGAGCGCGGCCCAAAGGGTCATGGCCATCCGAATGGTCCGGGGATACCGCACGGTCTCCTGTGAGGCAGCGAGCCTCCTTGCCGGATTGCCGCCATGGGATCTGGAGGCAAAAGTCCTCGCGCACGTATGGGAGTGGCGCGAGGAGGCGAAACGACGGGGCGTAAGTCCGCTGCCGCGAGAAATCGCGGCACAGCGGACGGAGCTCCGGCGGGATCTCATGGCGTCATGGAAAGTACGGTTGACGCAACCCAGTGCTGGGCACGCCACGATTGCGGTGATAAGTCCCCTCTTTGAGGAGTGGCTAGAGAGGCGCCACGGCATCCTCAACTTCCGCCTGACGCAGGTCCTCACCGGACACGCCAGTTTCGGGAGGTTCCTGTGTCGGATAAGGCGGGAGGAAACGTCCGGGTGTCACCACTGTGTGGATCGCCCGGAGGACACTGTGGAGCATACGGTGGAGGTCTGCCCGGCTTGGGCAGAGCACTGCCGTGTCCTCGTGGAGGCGATCGGCGGCAGAGACCTCTCGCGTCCGGCCCTGGTTCAGGCCATGGTACGGAGCGAGAGGGCATGGGCAGCCGTCACCTCCTTCTGCAAAGCAGTAATGCTCGCGAAGGAGGAGGCGGGACGGTTGAGGGAAAGGCATGT
This sequence comes from Atethmia centrago, assembly GCA_905333075.3. Lineage (NCBI taxonomy): Eukaryota > Metazoa > Arthropoda > Insecta > Lepidoptera > Noctuidae > Atethmia > Atethmia centrago. Next base: position 18,448,540 of record HG995373.1, on the reverse strand, counting down.
TTCGCGCCCTCTCGCCCCTAGCCGCCGCAGGAGACGCCCTGGGCGTCAGGAATCCCGGGCGGATTTCCGGCCACCGTAGGCGGGGGCTTGCGGACGGTGAGCAATGGGTAGCTCACCGTCCGGCAAGGACCAGGCCCGGGTCGACGGCGCGTCGTATTCCACGCGCGCCTCAAAGAGATGTCAGCACAAATGTAGGGGTCCACTAGGGCCGATGCCTGCCGGGGTCGCGGGAAGGTACTTATGGGTCACCGAGTCCCCTGGCAACACAGGCAACAGGAAGGAATACGGGTAGGTTTTAGTCAGTAAGAGTCTGACACACCCTCCCGCTCCGCCCAGAGCGGGAGAAGTTATTTGATGATTTCCCAACCTAAAAAAAAAAAAAAGGCTTCAAATATGACTGATGTTGGCAGTGATTATTGTGGTCAGCCGCCTCCTTCCGCCACCCGTTAAGGATGTATATTATATGGGTTATACTTAAATAAAACATAATACAGAGACATACGAAGCATCTAAAAAATATAGATATCAAAATTTTCCTTTACAATCTAATCAAAAAGTTCTTACAATCATTGCCTACGTTTTTATAAAAAGATATACATAAATCACTCTTGACAATTTGAAGGCCTTACGTTTTGGCATATCAATTTATGTTGTAGTTTATCCGCCTTATATCATCCTGAGTCCTGACACAGATATCTTTGTGATAGCCATTTATTTTAGACATAAACACGAAAAAATAGGTTGCCGAGGTTTGCAATTTGAGGGATCACCAAAGAAAATCCACGTTTTAGGGTGCCATTTATCTGCAAACTCTCGTGGCGAAAATATATTAAATATTCTACCCACATTGCACTCTTTAACAAGATGCGATACCACTAGTCGCATTGGAACGAAAAAGCAAATATGCATAAGGGCGCATCGATGGATTTTGTTCCGCATGCACTGTCTGCTTTGGATAATGGGCTTTTGACTAAACAGGAATTTCAAGATCTGAAAAAAGTTTGCACTTATCTAATTTCAAAGATACCTAATTAATAAATCAAAATAACTAAAACTATACACAAACTAAAATAGGGCGTCGAAAAATTCATCCACAACACCGTCAACTGGTAATGTACCCAAGAGACTGGTGGCATTGCCACGTTGTATGACAATGCTTAGCCTATGGCCAAGGTAATAGCCAGCCCTTGGGTTACGGGAAGTGTCAACCAGCTTTTGGAGATTTCCTTAAAAAGGCCGTGAGCACTCGGACCCCACGGCCCGAGGGTTTCAACACCAAACGGCTCGAAAATATAATGACCAACAAGGTTATTATACTTACGCCGTTTGGGGTTATTTTAGCCGCAGCAGCAGCGTCAGCACAGCACGGCGAGCCAGGAAGATGGGATGGCGCAAGAGTATTGAAATACAACGTGGCGATGCCGCCAGTCTCTTGGGTACATTACCTGTCGACAGCGATGTGGATAAATTTTTCGGCGCCCTATTTCACAGTTCTTTTTATTTATTTATTAGGTATATTTGTTTTTTATGTACGTGTAAAAATGTTTGTACAAACCTACTTACAGAAATAAAATCATTTATTTCAAAGCAAAAAACAACAGCGGATGAACTACGACATAAATTGGTATGCCAAAACACGGGCTTTGACTTAGGAGACGGGGATTTCTGGGCCAGATTGTAATAAGTTGAGATATGGTTTAAAAAAGCGTCATATTTTTCTATTTCAAAATACAAAAAAAACAGCCTAATTCACAATCTGGAAGACGAGAAATCTTAAAAATAAGTTTATGTCACGAATAAAAGGGGTTATCGATTACTATAATCGATTAATGTGAATGAGTTTCAACCATTTATACGTCTATGGTTTCAACAATTGAACACAATATCACTTTCACCAGATGATTGATTCAATAAAATTAATGTCCGTAGTTAATATAAAGAATAAAAATAATGTCCATAGTTTAAAAAAATAAAATATCAACATAATATAAAGAAATCTTAAAGTTGATTCACGTTTACAAATCGATCTATTACTTGTATTTTGTCAACTGTATTTTTAATCTGTGCTGGTAGTGACAGCCTCAGAATACTTTTTGAGAGCTCTAGTAGAATGTCAATCACTCGTTTCGTAGTATCGTTTAGTGCGTGTGCGTTTTGAGTGTTTTCCGTTGAAAACAACGGGATTGATATTTTCCTCGACCACTGCTTTCTTTCTACGGACTTCTGATATTGCTAAACTTGTACGACCCTTGCTATCATACCGGACACGGATAATCTCGTCTGAATTTGGCTCGCTTATTTGGATTTTACGGCCTGTATATCGATTGGATATTGACACCATGGATCGCTGTGTTAATTGTGGTATAGCGACTAGTCGCTGTAATACACTCGGCCGACGAGCTTTAGATGATGTAACGACACTGGCAGAGATTCGTCATTGGCGTGCACCATAACCTGTAAGAACACACTTGTACTCACCTTTTTTTTTATTACCTACCTAGTGTCTACCATGCTGGTCTACAGGACTCTACTTTTATTTTCCATAAACGTTATGCACATGCAAAGGCACATAGAGATTGTTTACATTTAAGTAAAAACCTAACTGCTGGTATATTTTACTGTAATCATGATTTGTTGACATTAAAAACTTTTCCCATGTTTCAGGTAGGCAGCAGTGACTATGTTGGGTTGGGTTTAGAAACGTGCCACCTCGCTGGAGGAAATGTGAGAATATTAGGGGGTTCTAGGGGGTTTTCTGATACCCCTTTTTTTTGCCGGAGATGAAGTTTTCAACAAAAAAATAAGTCAAGGATCCTAATTTTTAGGTTATGAGCGGACTTATTTATACCAAAAATATGTAGATAATATATAAAAATAACCAGAATTACGTGAAACTAAACGCAAATTAAGTGAAACTAAACGCAAATTAAATGAAACTAAACGCAAAACTGGAGGAGTCGGCAAAATTGTGTAAATAGACGAATCAAAATTTGGGAAAAGGAGGTACAACAAAGGTAAATATAACAGATAGGGGGTAAGGTGATGCTTTTATACTGGATAGAGGCTTTCGTGAATCATTACCCTTATTGCATCAATGTGGATATAGGACTTATGTGCCTGCCATTAGACAAGGGTGAAACACAGCTTTCTACTAGTGAAGCAAATAAATCGAGAGCAGTCACCATTTTCCGTTGGGTGGTGGAGGTTGTTAACCTATTGACCGCCACGACAAAAAAGCAAAGACGTGCCCTCGGCGCCAAGCGACGAATTATTCCTTAAAATCTGTCATGTAGTAATGACCATGGCGTTCTGGGCACATTTTGGTCTGTCATCTATACAATGACTGTGGCAGTCAAAAGGTTAATGGTCGATTTAAAAGAGATTTTAAATTATTACGACAAAATTATTTTAATGTAGCGAGTAAAAGTTTCATGAGAGATTTTGAGGTAGCTGCTGCTTTTTAAACACTTTTCACCCTCCCATAGTTGATTGAGTATCTACTCAATGGGGGCTGGGGAAATAATACAGCAAATAAATATAAATATGGAAACACAGAATGAATTTGGAGATTTTATTGTAAGAAAGAATTATAATAGGCGTAGGTCTAATTTTGAGAAAATTACTGTACAAAATGATAACTTAAATGATTTTCCCCAGCTTACCGATAGTGAATTAATTCTAGTTTCATTAGGGACATATCAAATAAAGCAGGCACGTTCCTACTATGGTGAGCATGTAAGAGGTAATGATGGCTTTATTACAGAAGTCAACAGCAGCCTACTTGGAGAGCTGTCGGCTTCTAATTCTTCATAGCTACTAAGGGGACGCATTCAGTCCAGACATATAAGTCGAAAAACTTATTTTGTATATATTTTAGTCAACAGCTCTCGAAGAGGTAGGGAAGCAGTACTCAAATATTATTGTAACTTCATTGTAGGCAAATGAATGGTAGGCTGCTGTGCACATGTAATGTCTATAATATGGTATCTTAGTTGGGCTAGGTACCAAGATAATATAGTACCACCTGCACAATTCTTAGAAGATATTTTAATTTTAATTGAAAATGAATAAAAGATAAATAGTATTCATAAAGTTATTTTTTTTATTTTAAACATCATCTCATCAGGAAACTCACAAATAATTAGGAGATAGGGGATCTCCTAATTATTTGTGAGTTTCCTCATGTCTCCCACTCAATACAATACAATTAATGTAGTAAAGAACAGTCTAATGTAATAAAATAGCAATCGCTCTTCAAAAATCAGCTGTTTCGGTTGTTGCCAATTTGTTGCATAACCTCACTTTTAGAAAACCTCCTATTACTCTGCTCTCAGATTGCCGAAATTCGCCGAATTTTCAGTGATGCTTTGTTAATATATAAGCAATTAATGGACACCAATTTCATCTTTTTACACCCAGGCCCAATAATGTATGAAAGCGTATCCGTCTCCTTTGTCAAGAGTAATATGGGAGGTACACATCATTCTTGCTATATCAATGCATTATATTGACACTTTTTAAGAGCGTCAGCATTATTTTGTCTATGGAAATGTTCTTTAGAACCGATATTTGAGCACATTGATTTCCTTCAATTTGGCTATGAGCTACGACAAATCCCAAGCAAATTGAATGACAGAAAATGACTACGCAATCTATATCTAAACATATAATAAAGTCATAGCGAAGTCAAAAGTTCTAAAAACTACATTTTCGGCATCGTAGCAATTACTTTTTTTTTTTTTAAATATTTAATTTACAGAATTAAATATTAAAAAAAGAAAGTAATTGCTACGATGCCGAAAATGTAGTTTTTAGAACTTTTGTCTGTTTATCTACGAGTAAATGTATAGATTTTGTTCAAATTTTGCATAACGCTATAACTTTATGGAGATAAGCAGTCAATCATGACAGTATACAGGATTTATTTTTGAGATACGGCAATAACGACAGGTACCTAAACCGTTGTTTGACTTTCCTTTTTTGAAACATTTGATCTGCACTAACAGATTTTGAAAAATTGTACAGTCAGCATGAGAAAGGGCAATTTAAACAAAAACTTTTTTTGATGCCAATCGATCCTGTTTCTTATAAGGATCAAAAAACTCAATCGAAGCAACTGAGGTTTGAGTACAAGAAAAGACAGAAATCGCAAAAAAGTTCCCATACATTTCGGAGGAAATGAGACTGAGATGACAGAGAACACAATATACCAGTTATGACAACAGTCGAATTATTCCATTACTTCACTGAGCTGATTAAGAAACGAATATAGCAGATAGTAACAGATTTTATCTTTTAATTGATTATCATCCCGCTATACCCTTGAAAAGCTAAGCAGTCAATCATGACATAATATAAGAACGGCTATTTTATTCAACTTTCAACAAAGCAAATAACTTAAACGTTCGACGACTGCTTTGCAAACCTAAGTTCTATTCCCAACAATTGATATTTTTGTGCATCTTTTTTTACATTTTGTTATACTATTATGTGGTAGTTCGTACAACTTACACAGAAAAACATGAAGTTGAGGCCTCTTCTGTCATCTTTGATTATAATAAAAATAAAAATCTATGGAGGATGTCGTTAATAAGAAACCCCGTGTGCTTACAATCTATTGTTACTTATTTATTTTATTATTTTTGTAGGTACTGTAGAGGTTCTATGGTAATGCATAATCCTAGCCGATAGTTGACACTGGCAACTTAATAAAAATAAATATTTGAAATCGGAAGATAGATTTAAAAAGATGAATTGTCACAGAGATAGTCTTTAATGAACTTACAAACGAATATGTATTGAATTTTAAAAGATAAATATATTAACAGTTATCAAAAAGGAATATTATTTATTCATGTAGAACGTCCCGCACACTACAGTACAAATAGAAAAGTACATAGAGATACGACATAATTATAACATTTGAGTACAAAGGTACTGCTTATTTATTTAGTCAGTGTATCAGTGTTGTGTCATTAGGTAGTACATGTAGGTGGAACGCAGGCGTTCATTAATTCAATAAAAATTAATAATTTCGCAAGCAATGCGAAGTTGCTACTGGAGGCTGCGGGTGTCGACCTCAAGACGAGCTGCTTCTCACACGGACATCTGTACGTCACTTGCTGCCGCGTCACCAGTCCTAGCCCTCTTCAAAACTACAAACGTAGTAGGTATACAAAGAAGTTTTATAAAAATGTGGCTGTTATTTTAGTATATTGTGTTGACTTACAACTTCCACGCGATCGATGTCGCAGGCAGAAGCTAGTACTTAAACGATTTTTTGTGATTTTCGTATTTTCTAGTACTCAAACCTCAATTGGTCCGATTGAGTTTTTTGATCCTTATAAGAAATAGGATCGATTGGTATCAAATTTTTTTTGTTTAAATTGCCCATTTTATTGCTGACTGTACTTATACTTTTTTTCAAAATTTGTGAATTTAGATCAAAATGTTTCAAAATGTAAAGGGCAGTCTCTTCAGACCGTTTTGACGTTTATGGAACCAGCCCATAATGCCCCATCTTAAAAATCCACCCTGTATATGTCATGATTGACTGCTTAGCTCCACAAAGGCTCAGGCGCGTTGAAAGGTTAAATCTGTAACTATCTGCAATATTCTAACCTTTTGGCTCGTCTTTTTACAATTTGGAGTAAACTATAGAAGAATAAGAACATAATGCTATGTTCTCATCCCTATAGTAAAAAGCGTAACAATGTATAGCCTTCAGACTGACCAGATTTATAGGAAATATCAGACAAAAAGACAAAAATTCTAAAAACTATACACTTACTTTTTTTCAAAAATATTCAATGCACAGATTTGACTTCGCTACAATTTTATTATATGTATGGATGACCCTTATATACTCGTACATCCATAAACACTAGTTTTTAATAAACTTCCATGATTAATAAACCCAGTCTTTTGAAGTATAGTAACAAAGTTAACAGGGGTGGCAGAGCGGGGCGGCTGTCCACAATAGTCACTGGCAACATCAGTCATATTGAAACCTGGGGTCACTATAACACATATCAGAAGTCAAAATGAGGTCTGCATTTTGCAAACGAAACCCCATTGGAGTTTGCACTAAACGTATCGTGAGTATATAAACAACAATACAGCCGCACTTTCAGAAACCCGAGTTGTATTTAAGAAACCTGAAATAAGATAATATATAATAATAACCTATTCTTAGCCAAAACGCCAAGTTAATGTTTCATCCAATACTTCAACCCACAACGATAATTTATCAATCAACGTCAAAAATATGCCAGCATAAATCCAGCCATTATATCCTCGATCCATTAAAGGCAAAGAAACCAAAGAACGAGACCTCATAAAGCACTAAAAACTTTCGTAACAGCATTATTCGAGTAGCCAATATTCTGACAAGAAAATTAATATGATTTGGTCAGCATAGTGGCCGAACTCCGTCCAATATCATTTGCTATCCCTATTGTTAGTCAAGTGTTGTAACTAGAGATGCGGGTAGTGCATTCAATGGCTCTGCAAATTTGCCTCCGTCGGACTGTAAGCATGATAAAATGCACACTCAAGGCGAATGGAGTCACTACACTATTATGCTGGCTTGCTTTATTAGAAAGCTAGATAAATAGGCAACTACAGTGATATATCTTTACTGTTTGACGTTACAGACATTGCATGGAGCTTTGTTTACGAGAATGGTTGTTTGTTTACATTGTCTGATGGGAAAGAAATCGCAAAGCTATGAACAGGTGGCGCTGGTAATGCATGGCTCATAACTTTGCACTGTGATTTTTATCTCTCAATATTTTTCGGGTTTTAAATAATTATAACAGGAACTAGCGTGTGTTTTTTGTTATTTTAACGAACAATGTATTGAGCGTGGACTGTACCTCTGTTAGAAGCTGAACTGAAGAACCGAGCAGCTTCACTAAGAGGCCGAAAAGTAGATCTCGTCAGCAGGTATTTACAGCCTATTTTCTTGTTAGAAGCAAATAACCCAATTTTATAAATAGCGACATGCCGTTCATCAATTATTTATCGTCGTAATTACAAAATCTTACGTGCTTACACAGTAGTTTTATAACATATTCGATGTTTCATGAGCTGCGAACATAACCTAGAAATTAAATTAATGATCAAATGATTCGATTCTGTAACAGATTTGATTCAAAATCTGTTACATAATCGAATTATTTGATCGTAATTTGAACTAAGGGATACCCCAGCAGCATGAAACTGATGATACCAAGATGGATCTTTCACCTCCAGAGAGTTTTCGGAAGCTGCAAAATTGCGTATCTTAGTCGCCCTTTTTCATAGTTTTATTTAATCGTAAGTCTTTAGGAAATTAATGATTTCCACTGTTATTGTAACCGATTACAACACAGCCAATTTTTTGTCAGAGGCAGTCCAAAGTTTTTATAAACAAGTGTTGTATGTAATTTGACAGCTAATGTCATTTTCTGTGAGCCAAGCGGTACCAGGGACACCCTTGGCAAAAGTTGTCAGCTTTCTTCCCCATTGTCTTTCATTATTTAAGGAAGAATAAAATGTCTCTTGTTAGGAAGTTATGGTTTCGAGAAAAATTTAAGTCAATTACTGAGGATAGTTAGATGTATTGTTAGTGTGGTGGATGTTAAAAGAGTAAGTGATAGAGTGATAGCTGTTAAAGTGCTTGTGGAGAGTCAGGTGGTTAATATAGTTAGTGTGTATGCACCCCAGTCTGGCTAGAAATGGGGTGACTACCGAGATGACAACTAATAGAGAAGTATGGAAGAAAGGGACATGTTCGGCGCAAAATGTCCCTTTCTTCCATACTTCCCCAAATAAATTGGGATAAGGGCAGGAGAATGATGACAGAGAGTAGTTAGATACACTTTGGAACTTAAAAATACAAAATTAAAACGACGGAAAGATTATTCCAAATTAACATTGGCATTCGGCCATAATCTTATTCCGTTACTGCTCTTTCAGCCCAGAAGTAATATATTTCCTTCGTGCTTCCCATTTATGGAAGCGCAATCTTTTAGACAAAATGGACCAAATTATCAGCATACATTAATTTCGATCTTAAATGTGACCGAGCTTGGGCACAAGCTACTCTTCCCGTTCGTATGGGAGGCCTCGGCCTTCGAAAAATGTTTTGAGATTGATGTATTTTGAGTCGTGGTTTGTGGTCCCAGTCAACCGATTCAGAAACGTTATTGGACGAGTGAGACCGCAGTACTCTTACCAAAACAGCAGTGTTATAATTTACTTCCTCTCACTGATAACGTATCGTTTCTTCTTTTTATAAAAACTTCGTTCTTAATATTAAAATAGGGTAAAATGGATACACTGTGTATCTGTCAACTCAATTAATTGATCTGTTATAGCCTAATTTGCCAATACTTTATACCTTATATACTTAAATTGTACTTTATTATAAGTCTTCACATAATTATGATTATCAAATTAATATAAACAAAATTGGTAAAATAGGTATTGTAAATCTATTATTTTAAAGGAGTTTTTTTCCCATTCTTCTCCCTACGAAACTACCTTTTTGAAGGCAAGGATCAATTCTTCCTTTTTAGGATCCCGTACCCGAAGGGTCGCCAAACGCATTCCTATTACTAAGCTTCAGCTCCGTCCGTTCGTCTATCTGTCAGCGGGCTGTATCTCATGAACAGTAATAGGTAAGCAGTTGAAATTTTCACAAATTATGTAACTATTTCTATTACCGCTACAACAATTAATAAAATTTTAATAAAGTTAATAATTAAAGGGGTCCCCCATAAAATAAACTTTTTTTTTTGGGGTTTTTTGCTCGATCTTAATATGGAACGGAACCCTTCGTATGCGAGTTCGACCTGGACTTGTGTGGTTTTTTATAATCAGTGACGTGCAAAAGTGCATTTTAATGGCCTTTAATCTATTAGTTTACCTGATTTCATATTCTCGGTCGACGACACTGAGAAATTCATCAGGAAAATACTAGCCTCCACACTGATTAATTTTGATGCACCGTGCTTCATTGAGGCTATATATGCCTGGGACTCGCTTGACCGAATTCAGATCCACCCGACAATCCATATTCTCAGAGACGGTGGGATGAGTCGCTCTGCAGAGTAGGTCAAAAAAATTTACTTGACACATCTGCCACTACTGTGGACTTGCGGAGCGTGCGCACCTGCTGGCTCCCACTCAGGGAGTCGGGTCTGTGGCTTCATGTAGTGCATGAAGCCATTAGTATTGAAAAGTCTTCGATACGGAAAGTCTTCATGCCTCGAAGATATTGAAATCAAGCTATCATATAAGATTACAAGCGCACTTGTTACAATATTTCCAAGAAATAAAGCCAATAAAGTGGCAATAAAAAAGCACAAAGGACAGTGCCTAATTGAGCGTCGTCGAACAAAATGAAAAAAATGTTAATCGAAATTCACAAAGAGTGCAAAGAAGTATTATACAAACAGTGAAATATTTTATTCATATTTCAATACCGGGCAATTTAATGCTACTCTTCTTCCTCATAATTTCCTTGTACCTTTCGTTGGAATATTTAGTAAAAAGTCATTCGGAGAGGATCAAAGTTTTCCAATAAGCTTAAGAGCCTACAGTAAACGGTGTTATGGCCTGGCATTATTACGGAGTGCCTCATTAATAGGAAACGTTATGCATGAGTTACGCATATCTTTAGATCATTTTCTTTTAAATGGCTTTATAAGTATCTACGTTACTGTATAAAAATACGTTTTTCTTAAATATTTTTTGTAGCCCACTTTAATATAAAGACATTTTTCTAACTATCTCTACTCTCTAAATTGCCTACCTAATTTAGTTAAACGCAACTAATTGCTCTTATTACATGAGCAACTTCAATCGATATTAGTGGCGAATCTTCACAAAAAATATTTCAAACCTTGTCTGCTATTCAGATGATTTATAATAACGTCGCGTCCAATAATCCTTGACAAAATACATGAAAAACATTGCTAACAAACTAGGCTTTATATCACGCTCAAAAATATCAACACCTAAATATTTCTTTAACGTTGGAGACGGGCTTAGACAGTTTTTTGCACACCCCTATTTGATTCATCTTTCCCTCGTAAAACATTTCGGAACGTGCTGACTATGCCGCCTTCCATCTTCAACACTGACTGGCTATAAGACAAAGAGTGTTTTTAAAACTTCAGTCCGTGTTCACAGTTTCTAGGCTAGAGATAAAACGCAACTTCTGTTGTGGTGTGACCGAGTTACCCGGCAGAAACAAAAGTATGCTTCATGGAACTTTCTTTATCTCTGCATGTACCTTTATCTTGGCATAGTAAGAAAGCTATGCATTTAAAAATTTTATTTTACAATTGTTGTTGTTGGGAAATACAACGGTTGTTTAGATTTAAGATTTTCTTAGGTTTGTTTCTTAGGATAGGTATTATGAATCTCAGTTATTTTGCACAAGATTTTCAATACTATATAAATACACTTCGACTTAGAGGCATGATTGCTAAATCATTTATCAGTTACTTATGAAACTCCTTCATAAATAACTAATAAATGATTTTATTTATGTAAGTAGGTTTGTAAAAACATTTTTACACTAGATGAAGTCGGCGTTTCCTATCTGACTACTCTGAGAAAAAAGGCCGAAACAAGCTCAGAGCTTACAGTCTCTTTAAAGTCCAGACATAATCTTGGTCAGATCATATGAAGACCTAAGACTAGATTGGTGACTGAAATGATCTTCTGATGAAAAACCCACACATATTGAAGGGTTCTGTAGTTGGGATGAATTTATCCTAAAAACAAACAATATTGTAGTTGAAAAACATGTTCTCCCATACATCTATATACGTCACGGTCAATTCTCCAACTGCAAAAGTAATAGTCGACCAACTTGTGGTCGACTATTACTCGTTAACTTGTAAAGCCTACTTAGATCTGATAGTTTTCCTTTTAATTTATTTATATATGTACTACTAGCTATTGCCCGCGGCTTCGCTCGCTTAGAATTTGGTCTGCCACATTAAGTTACGTGACATTTTTTTTTAAAACTTATATTTTTTTAATGTAACTTCACATCGTACATCCCAGATTTCTAACTTCAAAATTAGTTTCCATACAATCTTTGAACTTCTATACCTAATATTTAGAGGGAATCTCTTGAGGGTGGAATTATCTGAATTCCTTTCTAAGTGCTCATTATTTTAAACTATAACAGAACTCTGCAAATTTCAAAATGCTAAGTCCAGTGGTTTCTTCATCAATCCTGTATGGTGTGTTTATAAAAAGTAGCCCTATGTCCTTCCCCGGGCTTGAGATTATCCTATCCAGCACAAACGGATTACTAAACACTGACTAATAAACAGGTTGGACCAATGTTACTTGCATTTAATCACTACATAGTATAAAACAAAGTAGCTTTCTTTGTCCCTATGTCCCTATGTATGCTTAAATTTTTAAAACTACGCAACGGATTTTGATGCGGTTTTTTTAATAGATTTTGTAATAAGTAAAGAATTATGTGGTATATAACTGGAATAGGTGAACATCTGTGTTAATTTATCTATGTTTTTACTGCAATATACTCCTGTATACTATCTTATTTGTTTTTTTTTGTTCAGCGTAAATATGTAGATTTTGGGATTTAGATACACGTGAGCAAGCTACGTATAGCTGCCCATGGGAAAAACAGGGCGTGCCTAAATGTATCCCCGCTACCTTCAAAGTTTGCCCTTGCGATTTATTAATAGTCATAGAAAATGCAACTTTAAGTGGGAAATGTAAACGTTTGAAATTGAAGGGTAAGTTATTGGGTATTATTGGGATGCGTGGAATAAGACCATTTTCACCCTTAGCTTCTCCAGTTAAAATTGTGGCCTTAACAATATGCCTGCCTAGTTCAATGACTAGCAATCTAGTGCCATTACATAGTCTCGGGGCGTCCAAGTTGCGCATTAACAAAACGACTTTTAATTCGAGCTTATGTGATGGCACCCCGGATAGCTCCAAAGAGTTAAGAAACTCCACGGGGTAGCTCGTACAGTCTTCAGATGACATGACTGTGTCGATGGAGTTGTAGGTTGTTGCATCGCTGGTGACTTGGTCCAAGATAATTTTATTGATTTTCGCAACTGTCTCGTTTCTTGGTGCTAGTATAGTTCTTTCACATAGCTAACTTTCATCGTGGATGTTCTGTTGCAAATTTGGAAAAACTTGAGCAATGAGTGCGTCTTCCGAATCCACAACGTGACAAAATTGGTTAGTGAATAGAACCATACCTTCTTCGTCAGTTTCGATTCGACCTTCACCTATCTCGAGCAGTTTTTCAGCGTACGCGCCCGACTCTAGATCACTGAATAACTGGACACGCATGTTGGTGATAAGGTGCAGCTTTTCAACTTTGGTCCATAAATATGAGGATTTTAGACATGCGTTAATTTCGTCTGCTGCAGTGCCTCGCTCGATGACAGGCAAAGTTTGCCGAAAGTCCCCAGCCAATAAAACAACCACACCACCCATTATTGTTTGTTTGCCGTGTAAGCCTTGTAAACAACGATCAAGAGCTTCGATGGCACGTTTGTGTGACATTGTGCACTCGTCCCACACGATTAAGCAAGAGGAGGCCACGGGCACTGCTTTTGCTGATGTTACACGATTGGGTTTCTGCACTCGCCAGATTAAGAGGTGATTTAAAGACCGAATGTGCTGTCCGTCCACCGCTTAGCAATGTTGCAGCAATTCCAGAGGAAGCCACAGCTAATGCAACGTTATGGCCGCCACGAATTTTTGCCAAAAGTAAATTAAGCAAGTTTTTCCTGTACCACCCGGGGCATCAAGGAAAAAAAGTCCGCCCGAAATCTACGATCCTATATTTAAACAAACAATAATGAACAATTCTTATACGACTGAATAAAAAATAAAAAGTAATTAATCGCTATCTAGGATAAATGACAAAGAATAAATGACATGACAATAAAAATGCATACAGAACACAACCATCAATGACGTCTGCCCTCACGCGTCTACCCGCGTTTGGGTCGCGCACTCGGCGATGCCTCGCCATTGCTTGGATTGCATTGTTCGCGACCGCGACCGCGACCGCGACCGCGACCGCGACGCCGCATCGCGCTCCGCCCGTGCTGCCGCTGCCGTTAGGCGCTCCGTTCAAGTCAATCATATTATCGTGATAACTATTCGGCCAAATCACTTAGTGTGAAAGACAAAGTTTATCTACATTAAATACTTAATGCGAGAAATGTATTCATTTTGATAAGAGTTTGATAATTATATACTAATATGTGCATTGTAAAATAGTACCAAATTTAATTAAATTTATGGTTCACAATTTTGGTCGTACTGGCTTGCACATAAAAGGTAGATATATGCTGTCGCTGATTTTTGTTTAGATCTACTTAAGAAAAACAATCTTGCGCTACATCATATTTACGTAACTCCATTGGTTTAGGCAGCGCACGCCAAGATAGCTCTCAGATGGAAGATTTTTTTCCGACTTAATTGACACTTATCGTTATATTATGACCAAAATTACATAAAATCATTATAAATTGTAGTCTATGTGTTATTCTGATGAATAACCTATATTACTGTAAAGTTTCATCCAAATCCGTCCAGTAGTTTTTTCGTGAAAGGGTAACAAACATACACATACACATACATCCATCCTCACAAACAAAATCAAAATCAAAATCAAAATCAAAAGTCATTTATTCAAACTAGGCTGAGAATCAGCACTTTTCGAACGTCAAAATTACATAAGACAGTCCCCCAAAACGCCCACCCTTCACCACTTCCTAGTGCTTTAGCTGGGAAGAAGAAGTGGTCAACAAACTCCCCAGCAGCACAGCTGTCTGTTCAGTTAGAGGGAAAAAAAAATGGATTCTATACAACAGTATGCAACACAATTTATATTACGTGGAACATAAAACATTAAATTATTAGCCATATGTCAGCTAGCACACCACTATACCAACAAAAATAAAGAAAAGCAAAACACCGAAAACTATTAATTCTCAAGCAGAGATAAAAACGTAAACAGAACTTAATGCCCAAATAAAAGCCTCCAAGCATAAAAGGCGTGCCCGCTTACATATAGCTATAGCTGTAACAGTCACAAATGATGAACTAGGACCATCAAAGTAAAATAAATAAACAATTAATTACTAATAACAAAACAAAACAAAGGTCAGCAAGACGACCAGTCACCACAAGCAGCACCCGTTCACGAGCATAACGCAAAAATCAGCCATCACCCCCCTCGCCATATTAGAGGGAAGGAGGTAACCCGACCCCCGACGCTACCGCAAGCAGTGACAACTAAGGGAGCATGACGAACTTGCTGCCGGTTGTAAGAATAATATAATCAGTTATCGAGGTCGCTAGCTAACCACATATTGCAATACAACTCAACAAAAAACATTGTAATGAGAAGATTATGTCAATAATAAACGAAAATAAAATTTAAAATAAATTGACTTATACAGTCAAATAAAATAAACAATTATATGAACTCATATAACCTGTCACTAGGTAGGCTAATTCTGGAGAAAGAACATAAACATTGTCTTGAGTTAATCACAGCGACCAACAATTCTTATCATTTAAATAGTCGTTGATAGAATAGTATGCCCTTGAACAAAGTTTGGATTTTACTTTAGTTTTAAACGCATTAAAAGGCAAATCTAGCAAAGAAGAGGGTAACTTGTTATAAAAAGTAATACCAAGCCCAACAAACGAATTATGAACCTTGTGAAGCCGGTGAAATGGAGCACGTAATTTGTCCTTATTTCTGGTGTTAATATTGTGAATATCACTGTTTTTGATGTATAAGTGTATATTTTGCCTAATATATAAGATGTTGGCGAAGATGAATTGTGATGCCACCGTGAGAATACCAATATCGTTAAAAAAATCTCTCAGAGAAACTCTGGCACCTAGCTGGTAAATTGCTCGAACAGCTCGTTTTTGAAGAACAAATATATTTTGAATGTCAGCGGCTTTGCCCCACAGCAGAATACCGTAGGACATAACGCTATGAAAATAACCAAAATATACTAACCGAGCTGTATTAACGTCAGTGTATTGTCTTACTTTCCTGACGGCGTAAGCGGCCGAACTGAGCCTTCCAGCTAGGCTTGATATATGAGGGCCCCACTGAAGTTTGGCATCTACTGTTATGCCCAGAAAAACTGCCGAGTCTACAGTTCCAAGAACCTCTTTATCCAAGACGATGTTGGGTCCTAGATTTCTAACATTTGGTAAAGCGAACTTTATACATTTTGTTTTCTTAGCATTGAGAACTAAGTTATTTATCGTAAACCAATCCGTCACAATTGAGAGTGCACTGTTTACGTCGTCAAAATCTTGTCTATTCCTTTCTACTTTAAAAATAAGAGAGGTATCATCTGCAAACAGTACAACGTCACAGATACCCTTTAAATAGAATGGTAAGTCATTAATATATACTAAGAATAAGAATGGACCCAGTATTGAGCCTTGTGGTACACCTAACTGTACTAGAAGCTCGGAAGATTTCACACCATTAACATCTACACATTGCAACCTATTATGTAAATATGAACTTATTACTTTAAGAGCTTCATTTTGGACACCGTAATGATGTAGCTTACGCAAGAGTGTGTCATGTTGCACGCAATCAAAAGCTTTGGAGAGATCACAGAAAACTCCAATAGCATTTTGCGAGTTCTCCCATGCGTTAAATACGTGTTTCAGCAGTGTAACACCTGCATCTGTAGTCGAACGACCTTTTGTAAAGCCATATTGTTCATTATGAAGGAGGCTGTTTAAATTAAAATGTCTTAGCAACTGCTTGAGTATTAACTTTTCAAATATTTTGCTAAATGCAGGTAAAATAGAAATAGGCCTGAAATTGCCAACGTCTTTTTTATTACCTGATTTAAATAATGGTATGACTTTACTACTCTTCATGAGGTCAGGAAAAGTTCCTAAATCAACACATTTATTAAAAGTAACAGCTAGATAGGGGGCTACAATGTTTATTATATTGCTTAATAGTTTAATGGAGATACCCCAGTAATCACCAGTGTTTTTAGACTTAAGTGTGTTAAAAACGTTAACTACATCACCAGGTGTTACATGTTCGAAACTAAATAAGCGACTACATTTAGGCACACTACTATGCAAAAGGTTTTCAGCTTTAGACGGGGACGAATTTAAGGAGCGAGTCGTAGTTATAGGTATGTTGGCAAAAAACTCATTGAATGCCTCAGCTACGTCAGCTGCTTTATTAACTAATTTGCTGTCGACCATAAGCTCAAGATGTTTTTCTTGTTGGTTAACCGACTTACCAGTTTCATTGTTAATAATTTTCCAAGTGGTTTTTATTTTATTATTGGAATTTTTAATTATGTCGCTTAAAAATTTAGATTTAGCAAAAACACAAATCTTTTTAAATAATTTTGAATAATTTTTGACATACTCTAGAAAAGGAGTATCAAACCTGTATTTTTTGAAACCATATAACTCGTATAGTCTCGCTCTACTTTTATAAATACCCGGAGTAGCCCATTGGTTAAAGCCAGCGGGGGTGCTATTAATGTTAATGGTTTTGGTCTTGAAAATAGATTGGTGCTCTTTTCGGACAACATCAAAAAGGGCTCCATAGATTTCATTAGGATTCTCGTGTTCTACTATACATGGTGTAATTCTATGAGCTATATTATTTTTAAACTTGTTGCAACGACTAGCTGTATAAGGCCTACATTCTATTTTATACGGCTTTTTATGTAATGGCACAGGGAAGCTAGCTAGTAAACCACAGTGGTCAGACGTTAAGTCACTTAACACTAATTTATTTTTGGCATCACAATTACTAAATATATTATCAAGACATGTCGACGAAGATGCCGTAATCCTAGTAGGTTCAAAAAACAAGTTAAGTAGATTATAGGACCTAAACAAATTCAGAAGCCTAATACTTAATGGAGTAACATCTAAAATATTAATATTAAAATCTCCACATAAAATTATACTTTTATTACTAGATTTTAATCTATTGAGTGAATCCTCCATTACCGATTCAAAACAAATAAAATCCCCAGAGGGGGGTCGATAAACGCAAATTATGACGTATCGCTCGAGTTCAACACAAGACAACTCAATAGTGCGCTCGATGGAAAGATTAACTAAATCTAAACGTTGCTTACATTTCAACTTGTTTGAAACAAGAATTAAAGAACCACCGCGAATAGCACTTTTCCTTACAAATGCACTTTGTACAGTAAAATGATCATCATTCACAAACACTACTTCATGTTCTTTCAACCAGTGTTCAGTTAAACATAACACCTGAACGTTATAGTTCTCCATAAATAAACTTAACTCTAACTCTTTGCCGGACAGACCCTGCATATTTTGATGTACAACATTCAACATATGCGGCTTACCCTTTGTCGCACCTAATAGTTTAAACTACAAGGCGTATCATAAGTAGTGTTAGTATCACTACTAACAGTAATCGATGGTACAATACAGGTACCAGTGTCACTGTGTATATTGTATGCTAAAAGATTAGCAATATGTCTCCTACAACTAGGTGGCAAATACATTGCATAATTTGTCAGTTTGTAATCAGTAATAAATTGATTACAATCAAAATATAAAATAGCGTCACTGTGACGACAGGTCCTATTATAAATGAACATATTTAAATTAAAAATGTGCCTATTTTGCTCATCAGACAAGTATTTAGAATAAGGCAAGGCACAAAAAATAAATTTACAATTATTTGTCTCATTGAGATGTAACATCAAATGGACACATTCAATTATATCCTTTTTTCTTACAGTTAAACTATCCCCATATAATAATATAACAGTAGAACTGGGGTTTATTTTTCTCTTTTTAATATTATTAATTAATTGGCTAATACTGGCACCGGGTAAACAATTATTGATTACATATTGAATTACAGATTATATATTAAACTTTCGCATTTATAATATTAGTAGGATATAATCGAAATTAAAAGGAAAACTGCCATGATATTTTTCTCATATCTAAAAACAACCATTTAGCTGGCAGTGAGGGGGACACTTGACCCTAACAAAAAATAGCACTGTAAAGCTTAATATTATGCAAACGGATCCCTAAATCGAAAAATGATTTTCACAGACCCGCAATGGTTTTTTCAAAATGTTTATTTTACCACTTTATCGGCGTGAACAATATGTATACCCATGCAATTACAGCTTTCTAGTACTAAGAGTCTCTGAGCAAACCCGGGGACAGACAGACAGACGGACATGGCGAAGCTATAAGGGTTCCTTGTTGCCTACGGAACCCTAAAAAAGTATACATTGGCATCTAAACGAGCCACCATTTTTTTAAGCCTATTTGTAGGAACTACGTGTTTCTTCCTAGTAATTTTATTATGGATATCACTGTATTGTTTAAACAGATTAATATTTTTATGGCCATACAATAGATTTTCATAAATATACTGAGAAGCTACAGTATTAATCTCTTTAAATTTGTAGGTATCTGAGGGAGTGGCCGGGCCTTAATTTATAAATTGAACGAATTGTCCTTTTTATAAAACAAACATAGTCTGAATATCGGCGGCATTTGCCTACAACAGAATACCCTACGATATTACAATATAAAAATATCTAAAGTATACTAAACGGCTGTCTTTAAATCAGTTAAATCACGATTTTTTATCGGCGTATGCTGCAGGGCTAAGCTTTTTTAACAATTTATCTACATATATAGGGGCTCCATTGAAGCTTGGCATCCAAAGTAATGCCTAAGAACACTGTGGTATCACCCTTTATGAGCACACTAGTTTTTACTTGTCTAACATGAAGTATTGTAAACTTAATATTATTCATTTAGTTCGTCTTAATACTATTAGTTTTATTCTCGTTAAGGTTATTAACATTAAACCAGCTAACTACTTTTTCTATGGTACTATTTACATTGGCAGGAACCAACTGCTGACTTTTGAGTTTAAGTGAAAGTGAAGTGTCGTCTGCAAACAACACTGTATCATGATTATCCTTTAAGAGGTAAGGCATTACGGTATTCATTTATATAAATAAGAAACAAAAATAAGTCAAGAATTAAGCCCTGAGGGACCCCCATTCTTACAACAGATCCGGGAATTTACTCTGAATCCGAACACTTAAATAAGAAGTAAGAAGATTCAGAGAGGCGTTTCGGATTCCGTAGTGGTGCAGTTTCCTGATTAATATTTAATGAAGAACGCAATCGAATGCATTGAACAAATCGCAAAAGATGCCCAAAGCATCCTCCCGTGCATTTTAAATATGTCCTAAAAGTTCAACACCAGCATCAGTAGTCGAAAGACTCCCTGTAAAATCGAACTGTTTGTTATGCAGTAATTTATGAGCCTTTAGTGTGGGCCGCAACGTGTGTCGATACTCTTGCGCCCTCCCATGTTCCTGGCTCAGCGTGCTGTGCAGGCGCTACTGCTGCAGCTGCAGAAAATCTCAAGTGGTGCAAGTTGCGCGTACTCACCTTCCATGGAAATAAAGACATGTCATCAGCAGCTGAAACGCAGACGTTGACAAGAGCTCGTCGGATGATGTCATTAATATTCGCGTGCCGGGCTAAGCGACGCGTACTTCGGTTGCAAGACAGGCCGTGGTGTCCGACGCTGTTGACAACTTCGCCAAAATGATAGTGATGAGGAGAACAACAAGGAGCTCCTAGTCACAGGGAAGCAGCGAGACGAAAAGTAGTGTCGTCGAAGAAACTGCCTATGTTCGACGACAGTAGTGCATGAAGCCACAGACTCGACTCCCACTCACTTACAGCCAGCAGGCGCGCACGCTCCGCAAGTCCACAGTAGTGCTGTGGCTGACGTGTCAAGTATTTTTTTCTGTTTTACTCTGCAGACCGGCTCATCCCACCGTCTCTGAGAAGATGGATGTCGGGTGGATCGGAATTTGGCTAAGCGAGTCCTACAGCCTTGGTGAAGCTTGGCACATCAAAATGAATGTGGAGGCTAGGATTTTCCTCATTAATTTCTATGTCGTGGACCGAGAATATGAAAGCCGCTAAACTAATAGATTTAAGACCATTAAAAGGCACTTTTGCACGTCACAAATTATAAAAAACCACCCAAGTGCAAGTCGGACTGGCACACCAAGGGTTCTGTACCGTATTAAGAACGAGCAAAAACCCGAAAAAAAAACAAGTTTATTTTATGGGGGTAATTATTAACTATATTAAAATTATATTATTTGTTGTAGCGGCAATATAAATAGGTACATAATTTGAACTGCCTACCTATTACCTTTCATGAAATACAGCCCGCTGACAGATAGACGAACGGACGGAGCGGAGGCTTAGTAATAGGATTGCGTTTGGCGACCCTTCGGTTACGGGATCCTAAAAAGGAAAAATTGATTCCTTGCCTTCAAAAAGGTAGTTTCGTAAAGAGAAAAATGGGAAGAAGAATGGATTTACAGTACCTACTTTACCGATTTTGTTTATATTAATTTGATAATGATAATTATGTGAAGACGATGACCTAGAATAAAGTACAATATATTATTAATTTGCCAATACTTTATATACGGTATAAAGTATTGGCAAATTAGGCTATACTAGATCAATTAATTGAGTTGACAGATACACAGTGTATCCATTTTACCCTATTTTAATATTAAGAACGAAGTTTTTATAGAAAGAAGAACGATAAGTTACCAGTGAGGGGAGGTAAATTCCGCCGCAGGAGATGCCCTGGGCTCCGGGAATCCCGGGAGGATTTCCGGCCACTGTATGCGCGGGCTTGCGGACGGTGAGCAATAGTAGCTCGCCGGAAAGGACCAGGCCCGGGTCGACGGCACGTTGTGTTCCACGCGCGCCTCAAAAGATGTCAGCACAAGTGTAGGGGTCCACTAGAGCCGATGCCTGCCGGGGTCACGTGCAAGTTCAAAAGGGTTACCGAGGACCCGAGGGGATACGGGTGGGTTTTAGTCACTAAGAGTCTGACACACCCTCCCGCTCCACCCAGAGTGAGAGAAATTATTTGATAATTTCCCACCAGAAAAAGGGGAGGTAAATTATAATACTGCTCTTATGGTAAGAGTACTCCGGCGACTGGGACCGCTGTCAAACTGCGACCGCGGTCCCATTCGCCCAATAGCGTTTCTGAATTGGTTGACTGGGGCCACAAACTACGACTCAAAATAGTAGACATTTTGCGAACGCCGAGGCCTCCCATAAGAATGGGAAGAGTAGTTTGTGCCCAAGCTCGGTCGTCCATGGCCACATTTAAGATCGAAATTAAAGTATGCTGATAATTTGGTCCATTTTGTCTAAAAGAATGTGCATCCATAAATGGGAAGCGCGAAGGAAATATGTTAATTCAGGGCCGAAAGAGCAGTAACGTATTAAGGTTATGACCGAATGCTAATGTTAATTTGGAATAATCTTTCCGAAACGTGGTTTAAATTTTTTATTTTCAAGTTCCAAAATGAAACCAAAACTTCCTAACATGAGACATGTTATTCTTCCTTAAGAGTCGACAACACCTAAAGCGCGGTCACTGTCGGACTGTATAGAAAAGAAAGAGAAGCGCGATGACACAACGCTGGTAATTTAGTGCAAAATATGAAGCAATTATCGATTTACATAAAAGCTAATTGATTAAAAAAAATAAAACACTATTATGCTAATATGTTGCTTGTATCTGACAAAAAATCAGAATGAGTGCATGTATATTAGTATGGTTTTTAATCGTTAAAAGAATTTTTTAGAGGTACATGCGTGATTTTTTTCTATCATATCAAATTAGTTGTATTATATTTTCAACACACTATCTACCTAGGATATATCCTGAAGAATAACATATATTCTGATTTGGTTTACTGCAGTGGATCATATACTTTTAGGCATTATAAAACTTACACAATTTGCGTTTAGGTCCTGTAGTCCCTTTAAAAGTTAAATGAAATTTAGATGTAAAGAAGGAGTTCTGTTACCAAACCAAATTTATTTATTTATGTTTACGTTCAAATGTCATTGGCATCAAATAAGTACTCGTTTTAAAAGTGAACAAAGAGATTTCTGGATAAATTATAGTACGTCATCATCATCTGCCGAGCCTTTTCCCAACTATGTTGGGCTCGGCTTCCAGTCTGTGGATGCAGCTGAATACCAGTAATTTACATGGAGCGACTGCCTATCTGACCTCCACAACCCAGTTACTGGGTAATACGGTACCCCTTGGTGAGATTGGTTGTCAGACTTTCAGGCTTCTGACGACCCGTAACGACTGTCAAAGATCCACGAATGACAGCCGGGACCAACGGCTTAACGTGCTTTCCGATGCACGGAGGGGTCTTGGTATGTAAAGATGGTCACCCATCTACGGACCAACCGCGGTAAGCGTAGCTTAACCTGATCGATTGACCCGTGCGGCTGTTATTACTTAGCCACAAGCCCCTCAAGAAGAAATAATAGTACGTAAACGAACTAATAGCAGGTAAAATATAAAGTATTGTATCAAGATGACAATGCAATATTCACTTGTGCCGGTAACCTGTAACCGATTTACATTGAAATATTTACACTTATTTTGCACTTGGTTTGTGAATCTAATACAAAATACATATTATTATCCTATTTACTTGAAGAGAAACTAATTGAAAATAGGCCTTAAAAACAAAGAAAATCATGTATTAAGATCAAAATATACTTTCCTTACACATAACATAACGTTGAAGTTAATAGGTAAGCTATCCTAATATAGTGGGCCGTCAGAAACATGCAAGTATGTAGGTACTTGAAACTATACAAACTTGAAGTACCTACAGGAACTATCCCAACATTAGAGAGCCAGTAAGGCGAATCAATAACTTCAGTATCTGCTCATAGCAACAACATTTACGAGATATTAAATATCCCGGGGCAGTACCCCTACCTCCTACGAACCTATGAACTACCTACAAAGGTGGGACGTCCATCTCTTCATGTTTCCTGTTACGGAATAATTACATAGGTATGATAGGGCATTATTAAACCTACACGATCTACGTACAATCGAAGGCTTGACCGCGCCGAAGATGATCTAAAATTACGTGACCAAGGCGAATGTTTTCATTGATCGGATTCGGGTCGACCATATTGAAAATAGCTTATTAGGATGATCGAACGACGTTGATCGATGTCGATCGTTATATCTCTTTTTTTTTAATTTCGATGGAAGTTATTTTGATAATTGTTGCTTTCACTTCTAGGGTCTATTGTGTTATATTTTTTTCAATTAAATTGATAGGCATTTCCATAGAAAAGCAAAATTCTATTGATTCCCTTAATATGAAAAGAAAAATAAGGGGGATCGTTTATTCTTTACCCGGAAAAAATACATATATTGTAAATAATGTCCATACGTGGTAAATATAACCGCGGGTTATGTTTCTACGGAAAATATACCAATAATAAACCACGAAAAATACAACATGTTTGCGCTTATTTATACTGTTGAACAAAGCGAATTACAAAGTCTCTTTTATCATTTGAGCTGAAATATGAAGGCATTTATTTTCGCTTAGTAAAAACATTCAAATATAATTTTGGACAGGATGCCGGAAAAAATATTAGGAAGAGTAAAAATATATTTCATGCTTTATTATTCCGCTGTTTTGGGCTAAAACAAGGGGTTTTAAAAACATGGAACACGGAATTAAGGCAGATTTTCTTTCATTACTAAAATTGGAGGGATTCACCGGATGCCTCGTTTGTAATATTTGCAATGGCGCATAGCTTTTGTTTTTTTTTGCGTCCCCATTTTCGGAAATGGCTAAGCATTTTTAAATAGATTACGACGGTTTAAATTTTATTTTGCTCTGGGAGTAGAAACTTTGGTTTTATTTTTATCAGACTTTGAAAATAAGATTTTTAATTTTATCGTATTTACCTCAGCATTCATGTTTATTGGGTGTTAAATTATATAATAAAACAGCGAGGTGACTGATCCATACGGTGCGCATAACAATCAACCAACCACCAACCAACCAACCATATCTTTAACAATACTATAAACTTTTCCGATATTTTGACAAAATTTTATTTCAACATTCCCATGAAGTCTAAGCGATACAACCCACCCTTGCGCGTGCCATTTGCTTCAACCAATTATAGGCAGAATTCGTACATTGTGCGTGCAAGCAGCAATTTTAACAAGCTTTGTAAACAGTACGATATAGATCCGTTCCAAACTAGTGTGTCGTCAGCCAGGAGGTGCTTAAGCAGTAACTTTTTGAAGTAGTTAATTTTGTTATGATGGTTGTTATGCAGTGCGAGCCACATTTTAATTATGCTGTAGTATAAAGTAACTTTATGTGAATGTCCATAGATATTTTTTTTACACTGCATTTTATAAGTGGAGAACTTTTTTTTTTTGAGGGTGGGAAATCATCAAATAACTTCTCTCGCTCTGGGCGGAGCGGGACGGTGTGTCAGACTCTTACTGACTAAAACTCACCCGTATTCCTTCCTGTTGCCTGTGTTGCGGGCGCCTCGGTGACCCATAAGTTACTTCCAGCGAACCCGGCAGGCATCGGCCCTAGTGGACCCCTACATTTGTGCTGACATCTCTTTGAGGCGCGTGTGGAATACGACGCGCCGTCAACCCAGGCCTGGTCCTAACCGGACGGTGAGCTACCCATTGCTCACCGTCCGCAAGCCCGCGCCTACGGTGGCCGGAAATCCGCCCGGGATTCCCGACGCCCTGGGCGTCTCCTGCGGCGGCTAGGGGCGAGAGGGCGCGAAACTTGCCTTTCCCTCAACCGTCCCGCCTCCTCCATCGCGAGCATTACTGCTTCGCAGAAGGAGGTGATGGCTGCCCATGCCCTCTCGCTCCGTACCATGGCCTGAACCAGGGCCGGACGCGAGATATATAAGTGGTGACCTGTAATTGGCTTTCAGATTATTGTACTGTCGTTGATCTGTTTGTTTTAGCTGTAAGTCTGGGAGACTTATTTAAATAAATAAATAACAAATAATACTGTCATGTTTCAAGCATTACTTACATTCAATCTTTGAAAAGGTCTTAACGTTCATCTTCTGCCTGGCTTTTTCCCAACTATGTTGGGGTTGGATACCAGTCCAACTGGATACAGCTAAATACCTACCAGTATTTTACATGAAGCGACTGCAAAATCAAAATCAAAAGTCATATATTTAAACTAGGCTGAGAATCAGCACTTTGAGAACGTCAAAATTACATAAGACAGTCCCCAAAACGCCCACCCTTCGCCACTTCCTTCCGCTGCCTATCTGACCTCCACAATCCAGATACTGGGTAATACGTCACCCTTTGGTAAGTCCGGTTGTCAGACTTTTGAGCTTCTGATGAATCGTAACGACTGTCAAAGATTCACGAATTACAGACGGGACCATCGGCTTAACTTGCTTACCGAGGCACGGAGAGGTCTTGATATATAAAGAGGGCCACCCATCCACGGATCAACCGCGGCAAGCTGCAGCTGTTATTACTTAGCCAGCCCCACAAGTCTTAACGTTATACTTGCGTAAATCTCAACAGAAAAAAAACCGTTTTAGTCTTCCCCTTAATCAAGTGGAGTGGCGCACACAATTTTCGTATTATGCCAGATCGAGGTTTACATTCTCATTCGGAGTTTTTCCGACTCCAAGAGCTAGGTAAATTTGCCTTTGACTTAGCTCCGTCGGATATACTCGTTCCTACGTGGTATTAAAACAACATATCACATAGAAACCCTTCGGAAAATAAGCCAATCCGAGTGATATGGGTTCTACAGGGCCGAGTGAAATATCCGATTGATTATATGGATTGCAATCTTTTTTTTATTTACGGGAATTAATGAATGACATTAATGTGTATCATCATCTGCCTAGCCTTTTCCCAACCATGTTTAAGTCGGGTTCCAGCCTAACCGGATGAAGCTGAATACCACTATTTTACATGGAGTGACTGCTTATCTGACCTCCACAACCCAGTTACTGGGTAATACGATACCTCTTGGTAAGACTGGTTGTCTGACTTTCGGGCTTCTGACTACTACTATTAGTGTGTATATTAGCGTATTATTGATTTAATAGTGATCAGTAATATACAACTTGTTTTGAAGATAATAATAATAATAATAATAATGTAGCGGTATGTCGTGTAGCTCACGTAATATTTCCTAATGATTCTAGAGCTACACGATCGAAACCAACCGTACCAATTTGGCAGTGCAGAATTGAACGCCGTATTGGTGGGGCCAGAGCGCTCATCGGCAAACTAATCTGCTTCAGGGAGGGCAATACTCGCCCTAGAGTGATGCGCTTTGTGAGGCGGGCGTTCTCAGGGACTGATATCAGCCCTCAGGACTATATGTCCCGTGTCACAGAGCGCATCGACTTGCTGAAGCAGAAAGTGTATGCATGGGCGAACCGTATTCGTAGGTATAAGCGGCGAGTTGACCGATACACTCAGAATCGCACCTTCCAGAGCGATGAAAGGTGGGTTTATAGGGGTTGGGAGCAGCGAGACCAAGGTGTGACTGACACGCGCCTGCCAGATGACGATGTCATGTGTTCGTTTTGGTGCAGTATCTGGTCAGTGCCTGTCAGTCACACCGAAGGTGATTGGGCTCGAAAGGTCGAGCGAGCCTGCGATCCATTACCTGAAATGGGGGCTATTACCATCTGCCCCCAAGATGTAGCTCGTGCAGTCCGTCCGTTACCTAACTGGAAGTCCCCAGGGCCGGACGGGCTGCACAATTTCTGGCTCAAATGGTTTTTAGGGTCGCACGCTCGCTTGGCGGCTCAGTACCAGACTGCTTTGGAATCTGGTTCGCTGCCCCAATTCCTAACGATAGGCGTTACCCACCTGCTCCATAAATCAGGTAGCACCGCGGAACCCAAAAATTATAGACCGATCACGTGTTTACCGACGGTATATAAAGTTCTTACATCCATTTTGAGAGCTAAAATTAACAAACATATAGACACCAATTCCATCATGTCTGCCTCCCAAAATGGATGTAGGAACGGGTCCCGCGGTACTAAGGAGTTACTCCTCATTGATATGACCATTAGCCAACAGGTTCGTCGTTTCCGAAAGGATCTGTCGACATGTTGGATAGATTATAAGAAGGCCTATGACTCGGTGCCACATACATGGCTCATTAGGGTGCTGGAGTTGTATAAAGTAGATGCAACTTTGCGCACCTTCCTGATGTCGTGTATGGGGCAATGGTCCTACGCTATCCAGGATGTCGAAATATCCAGAGGAATAGCGAACCGATAAGGATCGAGCGGGGAATATTTCAGGGCGATAGTTTGAGTCCGCTTTGGTTCTGCTTAGCCTTGAATCCTCTAAGCACGCTGCTAGAGGATTCAGGTCTAGGCTATCGGTTGAGGAGAGGTGGTCAGGTAATATCTCACCTCCTCTACATGGATGACCTAAAACTCTTTGCCTCCAATAATTTGCAACTGATGGAGCTACTGAAAATAACTGAAACTTTCAGTAGTGCCATCAGGATGGAATTTGGAGTGGATAAATGTGCGGTCATGCATGTAAAGCGAGGGGAGATTGTGGAATCCGTGGGAACCCAACTCTCGGATTCCATAAACCTTAGAGCCCTCTCCGCATCCGAAGCCTACAAGTATTTGGGTATGTCGGAAGCGTTGGGCATCAATATTACTGACATGAAGCAATCGTTGAAGCAGCGCTTTTTTGATCGTCTGAAGAAAGTATTTAATAGTCTTCTATCAGGCGGAAACAAGGGGCGCGCCTTCAACGGTTGGGTCATGCCCGTTTTGATGTACTCTTTTGGCATACTCAAATGGACTCAAACCGAACTCGACGCCTTGGACAGGAGGGTCCGTACGCTGTTGACTGCATATCGAATGCATCACCCACGGTCATCGGTAATGAGACTGTATATCCCGCGAAAGTGTGGAGGTCGAGGCTTTTTAAACGCTAAGACTCTCCACAATCGCGAGGTATGCAGTCTCAGGGAATATTTCCTAGAAGCCGACGTGGGGATGCATCGAGATGTGGTCGCGGTGGACAAGGGCCTCACCCCACTCTCCTTGGCTAAAGAGAACTGGCGCAAGCTTGTAGTGCTTGACACTAACGATCGCAGGGAGGTATGGCAGAGTAAGGAGCTTCACGGACGCTTTTTCCGGGCCCTACATGAACCCGATGTAGATTTCCAAGCGTCCGTAGCCTGGCTTCGTTTCGGTGACCTCTTTGGGGAAACCGAAGGTTTTGTCTGTGCAATTATGGACGAAGTTATCATGACGAAGAATTACCGGAGATTTATTGTGAAGGACGGCACAGTTGACATGTGTCGGGCATGCCACCGTCCGGAAGAATCAATCCGACACATTATCTCCGGGTGTTCTCGTCTAGCTAACGAAGAGTATTTGCATAGACACAACCTATTATCAGGATTATCCATCAGCCACTTGCTCTTAAATACAGCCTTTTAGAATCTGAAGTGCCGTACTACAGGTATGTGCCCGACCCAGTTCTCGACAATGGAAATATCACTTTGTACTGGGATCGATCCATCATCACTGACAGGACTATTGTTGCCAATAAGCCTGACATAGTGGTGGTGGATCGAACAGAGTGGCGCGCAATGATTGTTGACATAACAGTCCCTCATGACGGGAATCTCGTGAAAGCCGAGAAAGATAAACAGATCAAGTATCTTGACTTGGCTCGCGAGGTTGTCGACATGTGGGATATGGATTCAGTAATCATTGTGCCGATAGTCGTATCAGCCAATGGCTTAATTGCCAAGAGCCTCGACCAACACCTAAGGAGGCTCACGTTGGACGGCTGGATTAAGGGCTTGATTCAGAAAGCGGTACTTCTGGACACGGCCCGCATTGTTAGGAGGTTCCTTTCTCTGGAGCCCTGACCGCCGGTAGCTTGGACCCTGTTCCCGATACCGGTGGGCCACCATTTTTTTATATTTTTAAATGTTTTTATATATTATTGTATATTCTAATATTTAAAAATATAATTATATTGTGTAAATAATGAAATAAAAGAAAATAATAATAATAATAACAGGTCGCCAACACCTGTACGTCGACAGGGGTCAGGCCGGCCACCGAAGAGCTTGGGACTTAGGGGCCATCCGGCCCCAAGCCGGGTCCCCGCTGCCGGTGGTTGTGTGCAGCGCATGAGATGGACTCAGTCTATGAACGAGAACGTCATGCGCGCATATTACGGGTCTACAGAGAGCGAACTAACCTCACTGCGTACCGTGTTAGGATGCTGTCTCTGTTTCAGGAATTAGAGCCAACCGTCAACGTCTCGGCCCAACGATTATCGGATCAGGTGCGGGTCATCCAACGCAATCGTAGGTTGGACGATACCGCACTTGATAGGCTGCGTTCAGAGGTACTGAGCAACCATATCGTCTCAACTCAGGCACAAACCGCGGCAAATAGCCCAGTTATTGATGTAATCCCGCCGCGGTCCAATCAAGGTGTTACAGAGGAGAATGATAGGGCTGCCACAGTAAGTAGCCAGTGCAACGTCCGATTGAAGAGCGCACTGGAGGATGCGTTTCGCGAGTATAGGTCCATTCCAACCGAACTTAGACCCCGACTACCACGCCTACCCATGCACAAAAAAAATAGGGCGCTGGTGTGTGCCTTGGACTCGCAGCTTAAGGATTTTTTCGAGAGCAGCGAGGATCTCGTTGATACACACTCGATCCTGTATTGCGCGGCTGTTGCGGCATGTCGTTTACCGAATGTCAAGTTTCCAAACTTTGACGGAGCTACTCGACCAAAACCAGCCGTACCAGCCTGGCAGTGCAGGATTGAGCGTCGTATCGATGGGGCCAGGGTACTCATCGGCAAACTATATTGCTTCAGGGAGGGCAATACACGACCACGTGTGATGCGCTTTGTAAGACGGGCATTCTCGGGGACTGGAATCTCCCCTCGAGAATACATGTCCCGTGTCACAGAGCGCATCGACTTCCTGAAAATATATTTTATATGTAAAATGAAATGAATAAACGAAATAATAATAATAATATTTATTTACTCAAAAACAGTAGGTAGGTACAGTACATTCTAACAAATATTAGGCTTACAGTTTAATTATAATTACAGCAATTAATTTTCATTCAAAGCAATCATTCATATTTAAAGCTAAGAAAATGCGACGTTGTCATATTTCACGTAAGAGTGTTTTACATTAATAAAATAAATAAATTAATTAAAATTTATTTATTTATTAATATTATTTATTATTATTTAAGTATACATTATTATTAGTAATCGTGACTTTGTCGAATTATTTTTAATAAAAATAAAAACAAAAAAAAATATAAATGAAAAATAATTCATATGCCATTTGATTCTTTGATATGGTCTCATTCATACCCTAGAGTTATGGGATATCAAAAAAAAACACCTTGTATAAGGTTAATTATCTGCTGTGGGTAATGGCATCAACTACTACTTAAACTTTCGTGTCTTATGCCGTAGTAAAAAGATTAGCTAGTCATTAATTTTAATAGAGCACATCAGTGGTAACAATTTGACATTGACAGCGCCCTTATGTCGTAGCTTTAAGAGCCGTTTTTGTAGTGCAAGTATACCACTGATATGGGGTTGATTGTACCTGCAAATAAATCGCGTCAGAACCAAAAGTGATTATTGAAAAAAAAAATATTATACTAGCCTTTTGGGCACTTTTCCCATTGACAGCGATGCGGACGAATTTTTTGATGCCCAATGAGCTCTTCCGCCTTTTTGTTATTTTTATTATATACTTGTACATCTTGTAGGTATTTTAATAGTAGATATTTTATTGTACTAGGTACAGTAAGAATATTCAATGATTTCTTTAGAGCCTAGGCAAAGTTTCCTAAATTTGCCAAAAAGCTATAATCGAGTAATCTGCATTAACTGTACCTACTGCCTACCTGTAGGCACTAATTAATAACTAATAAACGGAAACCAGTGCTATACAAATTAGTATGTGAGGTACATACTAATTTGTATAGCTCTGGTTTCCATCTAGACTACATAAGTACTCTAGACGGAGACCAGTAGAATAGTTGTGGTTAGCTGTTGCCTGATGATAATGAACTGGTCTAAATTTCAGACTACCCCATAATAGGTTAATTTGGAAGACAGGCACTGAATTGAACCATGTGGCTTATTGTGAATAGATAAAATAATAGGCATATTGTGAATAGATAATAATAGGCTTATTTGCTGATCTTGTATCAAGCAGGCAGATTTGCTAGAAAACTTCTTGGTAGTTACTGTATAAATTCCACATTATAAAAGCAGAAGTTTATACCTTCAAATCATTATCTTCCTGCCCTGGTCCCGTGTTAGTTGTGGTCGGAGCCACACGTTTTCTCTTTACATACTCCTATGTCAACCGTCACGCTATCATTTACTCCCTTCTCTTTCATATCATTCCTCACACAATCCATCCATATTTTTTTTGACCTTTCTCTCCTTTTCTATCTATTAACAAGTTTCAAATAAAGCTTTAAGATGCTGACAACAGCTAAACCGTGGTCACTTTTAGATTGCATAGAAAAGAAAGAGAAGCGCGATGACATTGTGTCATCTTGTAATTTAATGCAAAAGTAATCGAAAATAAAAAAACATCCAAATTCTGCATTCAAATATGACGTTCTTGTTATTTAATTGAATACATAACGTACGTTGGTATTTAATACGGATATTTTGGATTGGAACTCAAGGTAAAGGGTGAGTTTACCGTTAGTTGGTATCGATATTTTTTTTCAAAACGTGTTTTGGTAACAACCAAGTTCTGAGAAATATGTTCAAAATTAACATGTATTTATTCCGCTACCACAAACTAGACAGATTCGGCAATGTTTTTTCTTAAGACAAGCCTGCTTTGGTCATTTGCCTCTTGTCAGCGCCTTAATACTGCTACTCAAACAAGTTTAGTTAAATCGTATCAAGCATAAGAAAACTACGTGATAACTTTACACCGATAGTAGTTTTTACCTTCACCAAATAATGCTCGTTACTACATTTAATTTGATAAAACTCTGAATGGGCAACACTTTGAAAGAACATTGACCTTTTTTAATTAAATACATCAATGTTTTTCTTATTCAAATAATTCTGTACCTAATACTTATGCTAAGTTTGAGTAAATCCAGATAATTAACGAGGCATTTAAAGCAGCTCACCGAAGCGTAACTAAATAATATGATTAAATTAATACACTTTCCTTCTCTTCATAATAAGTTCGCTGCTAAGCGACCGGGATTCATGAATTTTACATTTTATACCTAACACAATCGCGTACCTACGAGTTCAGTTAATCTTTTAAATCTAGCCTTCTAAGTAAAGTGAATTAATAAAGTTATGGTAGGTATATTAACAGTCGGGGTCCAGCAGGCTTAGCACGAGCACTGTTTTGTCTTTGGAAGAATAGACAAAAATGACGTTCCGTGTAGAAAGTATGACGGCAACAAAATAGAAAGAGTCAACTGCACTTTTTACGAAGTTCACTTTTTTACATAATTCGACTCAGAATTCTTTGTTTTGTCATACGTTTTTTTTTCTGTTTGATTCTTAATTTTTATTGATATTAAGTCACGTATATAACGACAAAATTTTTAGCATATTTTGGAACAATAAAATATTATAGTAATATTGATCTTCACCATTTCCTTGGTAATGCCCTATTAACTAAATTAAGTAAAATAGGAGAAGATAGCCTTGTTCTTCTATTAATTACCATACTTTTGTGTTCAAAATGCTCTCCTGTAAAATCATGATTTTGTAGATAACCGTATATACCTTGTGGCCGTCGAATAGAATAATGCAAATTGTCTTCACTACCTTAGGCAACTGTCAGTTGTCAGTGTGATTTTGATAGTTTCGTGTAGAAACTTTCTTCTGAAATAGTCTACATAAAAAATGAACCTAGACAAAGATCGTTAGAAACGAAAGATAAATGACAGATTGCAGAAGAATTTCTACGGTCCGATGTCAAAAATGGAGAAACGAAATGTCACTTTGTATATAAAGAGCTATGTCTATTCTACGAAGAAATAGAAAGCGTCATGCTAAGCCTGCTGGTATTCAACGTCATTTCGCGCACTATGGTGTGCCAAACTAAAATAGGTTTTTCAGGACATTTTCACAACTTCGACTATGGATGAGGTAGATGTTTTGTTGATATTGTCGCTATCGTGTTTCCATATAAATATAATTTATCGCCAAAGATACCTCTCATGAAAAGCCGCAATGTATGGCCGGACATTATTGAGCAGGTGCAAAGTTTTAACACTAATTCAATTTTTTGGCTATCGTCCAGTTAGTCAAGTCTTCAAACAAGTATAAAAAATCATGAAGCTCTGTCTAGCAACAGCTTTATGTCTGCACGCAACCTTAATACAATAAATTAATGGAGTTATGCTAAATTAAAGGTTATCCATCTTTTACAATAAGAGTTATC
This sequence comes from Atethmia centrago, assembly GCA_905333075.3. NCBI lineage: Eukaryota > Metazoa > Arthropoda > Insecta > Lepidoptera > Noctuidae > Atethmia > Atethmia centrago. Next base: position 18,414,060 of record HG995373.1, on the reverse strand, counting down.
CATCTTTTACAATAATCTCAACGCAGTTTGGCATCATTCCATTTGAAACTGTTGTTTGTTATTTAGACATCTCATTTATCTTGCGCTGAATTACTTTGTGACAAAGAGAAGTATTTGTATTATAATTCCTAAGCATGGTATGAGTGCTGAAACGTTTCGTCTTTGAATAACGAAATAAAAAAAAACAAAACACCCATTTTCTTTGGAATTTGAAATCTTTCCTTTAGTTTTTATTGTTTTTTCGGTAAATTATATCACTTATTGTTTAAATAATTAATTGTAATGTTTCATGGATCTTGCTTTTGATTGTCGTATTTGAATACATATGGGCTTGTCATCATTTCTATCTCTGTGGTATGGCATTAGTAGATCTTAGATAAGCCTCATTTCGTTACGCAACTCCAAAACGGTAGTGTTCTCGTATCCACATCTTTTAAGCTAGCCTTACAATGCCGTCTAACCAGTCGAGTCTGACGCTTTATACTTTTCTCCCTTTCTATTATATTTTCATTGGACTTACAAAGTAAATCGTAAATCTAATAGATAAAATACTGGATGTATTTTATCTATTAGATTTACGTGCCAATAATATCGCATTGAGGATTTCAAAACCCCCCATTGTAGTCCATTGGCGCGATTCACACAAATCTTCGAGGTTCACAACACCACAATGGGCATTCCAATATAAATTTATATCTGCTATCCGAGTGCATTCCATAAAGATACATATCGAAACGCGACACCGTATGCGGAAAAATATTTCGAATGGGAACGCAAAGCTCTGCACGACTGTACTGGAAAGGATTATGTTCGAATACGTTTTTAAAATGTTTGCAGTTTAGAGCGCTGGACATTCTTGTTCGGTTTGTTTTTATTGGATGAAAGCTAGTCAGTTAGTACAGTTATAAACAGCTGGCTGAAGTCTAAAGCCAAAATGAAAGTATATACGGTACTTATAACATTTATTTTTATTTTTGTCTATTGTCTGTCTGTTCCGGCTAATCTCCCAAACGGTTGGACCAATTTTGAGGGGTTTCACTGGCAAATAGTTGATGTTGTAGGTGGTAACATAGGCTTTTATTTAAGAAAAAGCCACGCGGGAGAAACCGCGCGCAGTATATACAGATAATGTTAAGTCCCTAAGATCCCCACTCCTGGACATAGGCCAAAAGCACAGCAATTACGTATTACCACTTTAATCTCGTAAAGGTTTTAAATGTCCTTCTGCCGGTATACCTACGGGATTAGGGATGACGTTTCCGGTTCCGTAGACGTTTTAACTAAGGCAGGTATTAGGACAACTCGTTTAGAAAGATGAATACCCTGCCCGACGGAACCCAAGCTTGAGCCTGTTTCTTTTATTCTCATTTCGCAATCTATGGATTGCGGACCTACGTAAGTATCTATTAAGTTATTTAGTGCGCCAATTCCAATAACGAGAAAGCTTCTTGGAATAATGTATGACTTGATTTTTGTTTGGTATTTCAAACTTGTGCTTCGTTTCTATCATTTTATATCCGTAGAATCCTAGAACCAATCATTGTTCTAAAGTAACGTTAGTATTTACGAATGCTTCAAATGATTTCAGATGCATAATCACATGCAATATTCGAGTTCCTTCGACCAAATATACGGCTTGCTTGTCAGAACTACAAACTACAAATATTTCATAAGCACATTCTTCATCATTTCTTTTACTAAACTAAAATGGTGCAGTGGAGCGATGTAAGCACATGTCGGGTCGTTCTGCAACGAAACAGAATCCCAACCGGATCCTCTTCGCTATGTGCTCATATGTATATCTAAGTATGTAGGTAAATACGGGCAGTATTTAGAGCCTTTTCAATCATCATGCGTACCTCTTCTGTTTCCAAAGGTATCTCCTGTCATAGAGTAGCCAGCAAGGTAGTTAGTACCCAGGTTGAAAGGGATGGTTAAAATAAGCTTAATTTTGCCAAAACGAACCACGCCAAATTTGAAGTAACACATAAAACAACATCACGCTTGTATTTCTTGAAGGGTAAGACAGAGGTGCACCTGTATATACTCGTAGTACACGAAGGTTCGAGCGAGCATTTGGCGACGTAATTGTAATTATTTCGGATAATTAATACTTACGTTTTTTAACCTATTTTAAGCATTCGTTTTGGATGTATATTTGACTGATTTCAATGTGTGTAGTAGTGAATAGTACCTTTGAAATATTGGATTTTTTTGAAAGAAATTAACTGAGATACTGAAAGAATATGGGTTGGCAAAACCAAGTTCAAAATAATGGTTTTTACGAGTGACAATATAAGCTGTAAGTAACTGCATTGCCGCTCGTGAAGGCTACTTTAAATCTATCCCATATAAAAGCTGTGAAATTATTGAATAATTTTAAACTTTTATATATACCTATATATATATTACTTAGAGCGGGCGTGAGTTTATGTATGTATGTGTGTATGTACTTAGAGCAACACCGAGAGGAAACGAAAGGTTTTTGTTAAACGCAGAACATTACAAGAAAGAAGATTTTTAACGGCTTCGTTTTTAATAGTCTCTATATCTTTTTTAATGAGCTAAGAAAAACTAAACTTTCGCTGCTGAAATAAAATTGGCACTTTTTCTAAAAGCTTCTTACGTTCAGGTAAAGACGAGGATTTAATTGTTATATCAATACTAATGAGCTTTTTTGTTTAAAGTTGCCGTACCTTTCCTTTTTTGCCTTTTACATCAATTTATAGTCAGTTTTTCATACTAGGAGAGGACCTTACTTCAAGCCAAAAGAAAACATTATTTTGTTGTCAAGTTTTTACAAAGAAGACAGTTGCAGATTTATCTTATAACTATACAATTCTATATTATTATCACTTAACTTCCTCTTACAAACTGAACACGTAGAAAGTAACAATTATGTTGCGAGTCAATTAATGAACTCAATTACCAACTACAATTAACTGAATTACTTTACAACTAGTAGGTACTGTTGTTGTGAACGCGTTCACACGTGTGGCGAGGGCTTCGTTTTATGCCAGTATGCCATTTGCTTTGTCTTGTCGTGTAATTAATTGTTATTTACGACTAGCTTATAGTATGCTTTAGGAGAACTCGTTAATGTAGTGTTGGAACTGTATCTTGTTAGTGCCTTTAAGCCTTGAATTCTGAAATATTATTCTGTAGTGTCCGTTTATTTCGAACCTCAGTCAAATATGCGCGAATCGGATTCGCAACTCGGCAATTTTCGAATTCCAAATGACGGTCTCAAATTAATCATCTTGTTTATGACTGAGTATCATACTAAAGTATTGACCTAAATGTCGACCGAAAAATCTCTTTTAGGTATAAAATATTTCGAGTTCAATAATTTTGTATAAAGATGGACGGAAATAGGCTGACACAGTTGCCACTATAAAAGAGTTCTGTATACTCTATGAATCTTGAATAACTAGGTTATGGAGCCCTAAAAAAAAACATGCAACCTTAGTTAGTTTAATCACCTACGCTGCTTTTTTTTGTAGGAAATTATTACCACGCGTGGTCGTTTGGGCAATTAAGAGTGCGCAGTCAGCCTCTCGACCCCTAGGAGTGGGCGCCTTAACACCCACAAAAAAGACTTTGTGGCGTCAGCGAATATGGCGGCTCGCCATGGGTATTTTTGGTACTCGTGGTTGGGTACATATTTTAAAATACACTGACTTGGGTGAAGATAAAAAATGAGTAAGGTTTTTAAGTTGCGACCGGCATGTCGTTTTTAAAACATGGGTTTTGTTGATGCGGGGCCAATTACTAGGGCAATTATATTGAGTTCTTATTTCAATAAAACGGAATTTGAAATATAAAGGTATGTTTAAAAATATATAAAGCACACCACTGATGATGATTAATAATTTTAAAAGGATTACCCATTTTAAAATGATTAATCATCATCAGTGGTGTGCTTTATATATCGTCGGTGATATTCTGAAACCGCGGAACTAACAGTGTTTAAAACCGCGTAAGGTAGGTGCAGTGAATTTTACAGAAACGAGGAAAAGCGTAATATTTACTACTTGTTTAAACTTTTAAATTGATAAATTCCTCTTAATATTGTAGGCATTAGTTATGTAAAATATATATTAATTAATTAGAAAATTCGAAATCTCGATTTTGCTACTTTTGTAAATACGCGGTTTTAAACACTCTTAGTTCCGCGGTTTCAGAATATCACCGACGATATTTTAAACGGAATTTGAAATATAAAGGTATGTTTAAAATTATATAAAGCACACCACTGATGATGGTTAATAATTTTAAAAGGGGTAATATCGACTGAGTTCCAACTGATTTCAGAAATATCTGTGTCCACTGTATCACTATATTACCTTACAGTAATAAATTGTGATAGTGACGAGTAAAATCTAGCGAATATCCTACAATACAAAAAGCCCCATCATCATCATCTGCCTAGCCTTTTCCCAACTATGTTGGGTTCGGCTTCCAGTCTTACCGGATGCAGCTGAATACCAGTATTTTACATGGAGCGACTGCCTATCTGACCTCCACAGCCCAGTTACTGGGCAACACGATATCCCTTGGTAAGACTGGTTGTCAAGCTTTCGAGCTTCTGACGACGCGTAACGACTGTCAAAGATCTACAAATGACAGCCGGGACCAACGGCTAAACGTGCTTTGCGAGGCACGGAGGGGTCTTGGTATGTAAAGATGGTCACCCATCCACGGACCAACCGCGGCAAGCGTAGCTTAACCTGATCGATCGACCCATGCGGCTATTATTACTTGGCCACAAGCCCTAATAGAACATAAAATAAAAATGCGGATTAGACGTTATCAGAATAAAGTTTTTTGCTTTGTCAATTTTCTTTGTCCAAAAGCTTTTATTACCATCCCACTCAAGGGCTAAAACCTTAGGCCTTTCTACGAGCATTTATAAGGCACTTGAGGGAAATTCTACATTATTCGTATCCATTAGGGGGTAGATCGTAGTAAAAATTTAAACAACAGAAAGTATTTTCTTCTTGCAAACCTTTTTACGCACTTATGCTATCTGTATCAATCCTTTTTCACATGAAACAGTTTTTAGGGAACAAAAATTGGAATAATAAGCCTTTTTTCAGGGTTACATTGCCAAAGGGCAAAAATGGGACCCGGTTTTTTACTCAGTTGTCCGTAAACAGATCTTTGTGTTTTTTAAATAACACAAAGATTTATGTAAATGAGAAACTTAATTCGATTACGTTTCACTTTAGCAAAGTAGGTTTAACGTATGTAATGTTTCTGTTTATTTCAAGGACACCATTACATTTGGAATTTCTGTTCGACACGTGACGACATGTAAGCGATACCCAGTACGTGTGTTTTCCGTATAGTACCGCGTTCCGAATCAAGGACGGTAGGTTATCGGAAAATCTCCCACCAGAGTTTGTTGACAGGAAATTAAAGTTCAGGATTTCAACCGCACGCGGTACCGAATATCAACTTTTTGTAAAATATTCAAAAAGTCGACTCACCTTATAACTAAAAAAAAAACGGCCAAGTGCGTGTCGGTCCACGCACAATGAAGGGTTCCGTAGTTGGGAAGTTGTGATGAATTTTTCTCAAAAAAAAACTTAACATTGTAGTTGAAACACATGTTCTCCCATACATCGTTATATGCCCCGGGCAATTCTCCAACTACAAATTTAAGTTGGTGGACTATTACTCGTTAATTTGTAAAGCTCACTTAGCTGTAATAGTTTTCCTTTAATTTCATTATATGTACTACGAGGGCGGCACTGAAAATTTCGGGAATCAAGGTAGTGACACAACATTACTATTTAAAAATATATTTATTGCTTTTCGAAGTATTCTCCGCGAAATTTGACAGATTTTTCCATACGATGGAACCAATCATTGAAGCAACCATTCCATTCGGAAGTTGGGGTCTCCAAAATGGCCGTTTTGTAGGCGTCCACAGCTTCTTCAGGTGATGAAAATCTCTGTCCACGCAATTTATTCTTTACCTGCAATATTTTTGAACGGCCTATCCAAAGATATCCCCTAACATGGGATAGACGAGAAAAAAGAATATTATCCCACATTGCGTGCAAGGCAGGTACCTACCGTAAAAAAACAGATTTTTTCTAGATTTTATTTTAGCACTTTGTCGGCGTGATTAATATGTATACCTATTCCAAATTACAGCTTTCTAGTACTAAGAGTCTCTGAGCTACAGCGGGGACAGACAGACAAACGGACATGGCGAAACTATAAGGGTTCCTTGTTTACTACGGAACCCTAAAAACGTTACCTACGTTTGAATTTTTTTGTTTGCGTAAAGGTTTTATCATGAATATTTTGGGTGCCTAAATGGGTGAGTATTATACTTATGACCCGTTTTTAAACAGAATAGCTACGGGGTAGGTAAGTGCTCTTTTTGTGAAAGCTCTGCCTTCTCTTTATAACTTAGAAAGTATTTTGTATGTTCGCAAAAACATAGGACTTTTCAAAATAAAAACGATTTCCATAATACAAATACGCGTAGTAAACATGAAATTGATACCTTGGGTAGGTATAAAAAGTTTAGAGATTAGAAAATTTTGATTAACAGAAACTAGCGAATCATTTCTTATCAACAGTATCCGGTTTTATAACAAGTTGCCAGTCGCTTACAAAACTTAGCGATGGAGAGTTACAGACCCACATGTCCTGTATAAAAAATCATATTATAATATGCTATTTGATAAGAACATGTGGGTCTGTAAAACCAAACTTCTTTGTTTTCAACATAGTCTTATAAGACTACGTTGAAAACAAAGAAGTTTGGCAATAACTCTTTCTGCACATGTGACTTCCCTGGTACCTCATTAACAGCATAACAAGGTAAATGTCTATTAACTGCTCCCAAATAACGCGGACTAAGCGGAAATACCTAACACAAACATTTTTTTGCTTAAAAGGTACTTCCTATTATTATATTGGTATGTACATAAGTTTCAGTTCTTTTTTTTTAATTACGATATTCATTTTATTTTTTTACAGACTTCCTTGACGTCATAATCTTTTCATTATTCGACAATATATGCCTACAATTTTAATTTCAACTATTTATTAGTGGCTTTTGTAGACAGGATATTAATTCAGATTTGTTACAGTTGCAATGGCAATCATGGCATTTGGTTTAAATAGGTTTTTATTTTTACTACTTTATTAATATTTTACATAGATTCTTTCATATTTTGTAAATGTGAGAACGTTGCAGGCTTAAGAGACTAGATTGGTAGACCGTTTACTATTTTGTTAAGTACCTGATACACTGTTCTCCCATACCTATTAAAAGTAATTTGAAAACATTTAAAAGTCAAATATTTTTAAAACAGTAACCGTGAAGTTTCTTGTCGGTTCTTCTCCATAGGAAACGACCAATTGGAACCGTGCACCTAGCTTCTGACGTATCATAAGCGCCCATGTAGGTTTATGTGAAATAAAATATTTTGAGTTTTCATTTGAAGGTTAATAATTTGGTTGCCTCCATATTCTTTTTCTATTTGTATAGATACAATCTACAAGTTAATTTTTTAAGCTGACTATTAGGAGGTACTTTGAAAGTATGGGACATAGTTACATATATTATTAAAAACAGGGGTAACCCTAGCTAAGAATAGCTGGCCCCGTTCTAAGGGTGTCGTAGGAAGCAACTAAGGGATTTATATAAGTAGTCGGTTGGACGGCAGCGACAAGTTAATGTGATCTCGTAATCCCCTTAGTTCTGCGCTTTGTAATGAGGAAGCATCCACTTCCCTAGAGATCTAGAGATCTAATAAGGGAAGAATTTGTCATGTTACTTAATCCGCCGCATTAATTTGAAGAATGATTAATGTTCGTTTCACAAATACATATCTCTTTATTCCAAATAAACAGAGGACGGATTAATTTGTCCCCGGAAGGACCCAATGTTATATGACAACAATAAAGGAAATTTCAAATTGTACATTAATCATACGATGTAACGTTACAAATTTGTCGTGCCATGGTTGGCGGTGCGACGCGAGAAATAATTAATGAACCCATCCTGAAACAAGTAATTATGGAGAGGGTCATTTTTTTATCGTCATGTAGGTACGTGTTTGTCTACCCCTGCAATGTGGCTGCCGATGCCGCATCTTGTCTACAAAGCGTTCATTTACATAAACATACAATCAGAATAACAAAAGACGCTCTGATGAAAACTCATTGTCATAATTTTTCGCTGTCTGCGCGCCAGAATGTTCTTGATGTTCGTCGAAATGTTGCGAATAATATACCCGATATGAATACTCTACACAATATGAAATATTACGCATGCAAATCGTTTTAACAGCACTTGATTAAAAACATTGTTTTATTTTGCATACCTACCACTTTATTTAAGGCACTCAGTTTAGGATATTGCGTGGTGAATTGTTGTTGAATTAAATATCCATATAAAACTAATTGAAACCAATGTAACCTACGTATGTAGATTAAAATAGTAAAATGAAATGATTCAATAAATATATAATTGCACTCGCGTCAGTGAATTGAATGATAGCTGACACGTTATTACGAAAAGATAATGGAGTTCGTTCATTTTCCAATAAATATCTCCGGTGGGTGTATTCATTATTGAGTGACTCAGGTTCGGGGCCATATGTCACGCCGATAGCCAATTAGCGTCGAGAACATTAACCTCACATGTCGCAGATAAAACCTACTTTTTGTTATTTCTTCATTTAAATATGAATGAATATTGTAACTTTATGAACGAGGAAATGTTTTTTGTTTCGCCTTAATCGCTATGTTCCATTTGATTGGTCAAAGAAAGTCATTTATAGTAATTTGAGATGAGAGAAAAATGAATGATCTCGAAATAATTTTAAACGATATTAATATGCTTTTCTTACCAAAAATATAAATAACTAGCTTCTGCCCGCGACGTTGTCCGCGTGAAATTTCATGTTCCCCCGACCCACTGCGTCGCATTGCATCGCCCGCGCGCGCTATTTTTCGTTTTCGCTTAGCGTTCTTTGTGACTTTTTTTCTTTGTGCTCGGCTACCGAGGGTCATAGCGTAATGTTACATAACTTCAAATTAAAATGTTAAAAAAGTGTTCTGTTAAAAAAGGTTATAAGCTATTTAAGAAGATTTTTTTCAAATCCGACTGGAACGACTGGGACGATCCAAATTTTCCTCTTTATAATATTAGTATATTTAGATGGACAATATGCCGAACGATCTAAGAAGAATTTCACACATAACATAACATCACGCCTTGTTTCCCCGAAGGGTAGGGCAGAGGTGTACCTATAGTAACACCCACATTTCGCCAGTTATGTTTAAGTCCCATGTAATAGGGGGCGAGCCTATTGCCACCAACCGGGCACAAATCCAGACTCCCGGCTGCTACTAAGATATTCCAAATAGAAAAACCCAATAACACTTTGCCCGACCCGGGAATCGAACCCAGGACCTCATGCTCAGCAGTAGCGCTTCCAACCACTAGACCAACGAGGCAGTCGAATTTCAATTGGTAATATAGTAATAAGTAGAACATACTTATTCAATCGTATAAAAATTATGTATTAGGTATATTACCACTGTTCGTACTCCCCGTCACTTGTCCCTAAAGGTTCATTAGAAAACCAGCGTCAGACAGCATCTGTCTCCGGAGATGTCATGTCCGGAGGCTCTACGCGGGGGTCGTGCGGTCCATGGCCCTCTACGGGGCTCCTGTATGGGCGCGCTCTCTAGCGCTGCGGCCAGCCCGCCGGTTGAGCGCGGCCCAAAGGGTCACGGCCATCCGGATGGTCCGGGGATACCGCACGGTCTCATGTGAGGCAGCGAGCCTCCTTGCCGGATTGCCGCCATGGGATCTGAAGGCAAAAGTCCTTGCGCACATATGGGAGTGGCGCGAGGAGGAGAAACACCGGAGCGTAAGTACGCTGCCGCGAGAAATCGCGGCACAGCGGACGGAGCTCCGGCGGGATCTCATGGCATCATGGAAAGTACGGTTGTCGCAACCCAGTGCTGGGCACGCCACGATTGCGGCAATAAGTCCCCTCTTTGAGGAGTGGCTAGAGAGGCGCCACGGCGTCCTCACCTTCCGCCTGACGCAGGTCCTCACCGGACACGGCAGTTTCGGGAGGTTCCTGTGTCGGATAAGGCAGGAGGAAACGTCCGGGTGTCATCACTGTGTGGATCGCCCGGAGGACACGGTGGAGCTTACGGTGGAGGTCTGCCCGGCTTGGGCAGAGCACCGCCGTGTCCTCGTGGATGCGATTGGCGGCAGAGACCTCTCGCGTCCGGCCCTGGTTCAGGCCATGGTACGGAGCGAGAGGGCAGGGGCAGCCGTCACTTCCTTCTGCGAAGCAGTAATGCTCGCGAAGGAGGAGGCAGGACGGTTGAGGGAAAGGCAAGTTTCGCGCCCTCTCGCCCCTAGCCGCCACAGGAGACGCCCAGGGCGTCGGGAATCCCGGGTGGATTTCCGGCCACCGTAGGTGCGGGCTTGCGGACGGTGAGCAATGGGTAGTTCAGCGTCCGGTAAGGACCAGGCCCGGGTCGACGGCGCGTTGTATTCCACGAGCGCCTCAAAGAGATGTCGTCAGCACATAGGTAGGGGTCCACTAGGTCTGATGCCCGCCGGGGTCGCGGGAGAAGTTATTTAATGATTTCCCACTGTCTGGCATTAATGCTGAAATGAACCAGCCATGAGGCCCACACTATTGTTGTTAAAACATTATTTTCACTTTTTATTCTGTTATTTGTATTTTGTGTTTCACGAACTGTGTCCAAATGAACGTTATTTTTTTTTGTTTGATACTTTCTGTCTTTTTATGTCTTTTTTCTTTCGTAACCTAAAAGAGAAAACTGTAAAATGAGTTATTGTTTTGAGTTTCCATATACCCTTTTACTTTTCTGAATAAGGTGTTTTCCTTATGCATAAGACATTCCATTCCAAACCCCTCAAACATAAGATTATTTCCTCATAAATAAAGGAACAACTACTCATATTCTCGTATAAGACAAGGTATACAAATTACGTTAGCTAAAGTCAGGTTTTACTGAAACGCCGTGTCTGATGAAGGCATCCCCGGCGCTTAGTGTATAAGCTGACAGTAGGATTAAAGACGTGCGCCAGGGATACCAAGTTACCAACATTATTATTATTTATTTATTTAATACTTAAAGCACACAAATGTACAGGCATGTTCTACCAGTCAAACTACACTCACATTTGTAGGTAAGTATTGTGTTGCAAGTATTAAAAGTAACCGAAGCAAAAAAGTTTTTGCCATGGGAAGAAGGTGTGAATTTATTAGATACACATTTACATTATTTTAACTGATTAAACATTTTTAATAACCATTACCATGCCGACGCCGTCAATGCCGGCTGTCGCTGAAAACCAGCGCTGGGGCTCCGTCTTGCATAGGGACGCAGCATTATGCTGAGCGATGGTCGTTTTGCGTGGATTTGACGCATATTTTTACTTGTTATTTTTTTGTATTTGTGTTCTTTCTTTGCGTCATGTTTACCGCAAAAAATGTAGTTTCATTCTTTTTTCTTTTTCTTTTCATGTTTTGTTCTGCAGTAAGCCAACTGGTGTATCCAAGATTAATCCAGAATGTAAAGTCAAGAAAATTAATTGTATACCACATTGACTACCAACTTAAATTGTCCGTATATTTAAATTACATATAAAATTGACAAAGATATAAATATGTCTAGATGGACAGTCGCAGCTGTAAACTCGTCAAAAAAAATTGCGTCTAACTGTTGGCCGCAATGCTCGCACACTAGAATAACATAATGACAGCACAATGACGTGGCGCGAGTGTAAGATGTAGCTATCTCGCACACCAGCATAACAAAGCTGGCCTGTTTTAGTTCTTTTGCAGCGCGACACTCTATCTAGACATATAAATCAAAGGAAATTGTTATAGCACGGCAAATTGACGTGGTGTGAGATTTTGATGAAAAATCAATTCGCTAATTTGCCCTACCTACACTACTTACATATGAAATTAAAAAGTCACAGTCAGGGGATCTTCTTAGGGTCCATGTATGCTAATCAAAATAGAAATACATTTCTCATTTTATGTAATAAAATCTTCTGTACAATTCATATTATAACAAAAGAACCTATACATAATCCCTCACACAATCCCACAATGAAATGTCATCTCACCCGCCTGTATGTGAAACGTCACATTATTGTAAAACATAAATCCTCTAAACACGAATTACGCATTACGTCATCAGATAAGACATACCTACGGTTGAATATTAAAACCCTTGACAACGTTCCAAAACCTCGCAACAGCTAATTATGTTGGGTATTGTTGTATTTTGATCTTTATTGCAATGTTTATAAGGGTCATATGGGTTGTATATGTAAGTTCTTCATGCGAAACGAAGGCTCGCGACATAATTGCGACTGTACCCGGAAGTTAATTGCGTGTTGTTGTCAAGCCGCGGGTTGGGATGAATCAAGCCTCGGATCATAGAAATAAGGGAGATAAGACGCGAAGGCTTTACATACATGCGTAATTATGTATCTCGAGTGGTTGTGGGACGAAATAAAAATGTATTGTCGCTTACAATCACGATCGCTTCGCGCTGATGCCGCTAGATTAGCAAAGTTGGGGCACAATGAGTGAAAATTATAAACATACCTTGTACAGTCAGTGAAATTAACACACTATGTCAAATTGCCGGGTTATAGCCATTTAATTTTCATACAACTGTCAAAGAATGATAATTTTGGTTGCTCTTCACAATGCATATGGCGAGTGGCAGTTCTCCTGGTTCGGACCCGGAGAACCCCTCAACAATTAACGTCCCTGCATCAAGAAAAGCAAAATTTTGTAAAAGGTGATGAGTAGTTGACATTAGGCTATTGTAAGTTAGATAAATTACAAACTGACCAGCTAAAAAGTGAAAAAACAAATTTTTTGCAAAAAAAGTAAGTAGTAGTTTTTTGCCACCGACTTCCGAAATTAAAGTTATTTTTCACTTTGTAGTGTTTTTTTGGAAGTCGGTTTTTTTAAGTTTTTTGTAGATTGTACTTCTCTTAAAATAAGTCCTTTATTATGTATAAAAGTAATATAGACTACAATCAGAACGATGGGGTTATAGTTTATCAAGAAATCATCTCAATGTTTCTGTCGAGGAACCGCACATACACGACGGTAATAGATTGTAAATTAGAATTGGGTCAGTTTCAGCGATACTTGCCTTATATCGACCATTTAGAAATATAAACAATTACACAGACTCTCTTAACGACACCTTGCAGAACCTGTCATCTTTCAAAAATACCATTTTAATTGGAGATATTAATTAATATCAATATTATTCCAAAAAGTGCTGACGCATCTGCTGAGGAATAACTTAACCTATGCGCCTTCCACGGTTTGCTTCCCGCTCAAACGCTTCCTACACCTTATGTTTGGACCATATAATACTCAATTCGAATAGCCTTTGTAACTAATTCAAAAATAACCGATCACAGTGTTACCCTACTTATTTTAAATTGTAAATTACCAAAAGTAGTCACTCGCACCATTTCTAGTCGCAAATATAAATAAACTTGAAGAAGACTTACGTAAAATCGACTTTGACTCAGTCTAATTTTCCGCCGATCCGCAGTTTTGTATGTTGTACCTAAGCAAAATGTGCAATCCAGAAGAACACGGTCATATCTCGGCTAAATAACAAAAATTGTTGTATGAAAAATTGAGAAAAATTGCATATGAAAGCCAAATCTAATCCAGATAATTTAATTATGCAACAGTCGTATAAACGATATTGTAAATTATGTAATGATCTTCTAAAAAAGTAAAAAGTAACTACGATAAATTTTCGCTAGAAAAGGCTGGTGCTAATAGTAAAAATATGAAATTTGATTAAGAGTGTAACGTATAACTCGAAACAAAATCGGTCATCTTCATGTTTATTACAAGCACAGTCATCACAGTTAACATCTGCCAAAATTGCAAATATTTTTTTTGTTAATGTTGAAAAGTGTTTGGCTGAAAAAGTTCCGGGCCAATCACAATATCTAACAAGCATTTACGTGTAGCACTATTTTATCATTTTATGCGTTGCTAGACTTTGATTGGCTTTGATAACATATAAAAAAAAAATATTAAACAGTTCAGGCACATTTTGGTACCGCTAACGTATATTTTACAAAAATGTTTATCTACAGGTATTTTTCCCAAGTGCCTAAAAAAGCTGTTGTTGTCCAGGCAGTAAAGATCAAGTCACAAATTCTAGACTTATTTTTTATGCCTTTACTTATTTATAAAAGGCTTTACAAATACTTCAAGGATATTTTTTTTTATCTAAACGGCAGTTTGGAAAATCTCAACTGACAATGCCATCCACCATCTGACTGACTAACTAGTGCAAGAACTTGATAAAGGTGACCACACAGTAGGAATTTTCCTGGACCCTGCCAAAGCTTTTGACACGGTTTCTATTCCTATTCTGTTGCACAAGCTTGAATCCATAGGTATCTCAGAGGCACTCAGCTCAAACTTATTAAGAGCTATCTACTCGTAGAGGACCGTACCCAATGTGTAAGGATTGGTAATGTTTTCACGCGATGATGAAAAAACACGTCCTTCGGTGTTCCCCAAGCAAGTATTTTAGGGCCTACACTATTTTTGCTATATATATAAATGATCTTTGTAATCTAAATAATCACGGCAAACTTGTTTCTTATGCTGACGATACTGCCCTTCTTTTTTCGGCTGACTCAGAAAAAATGTCTACAATCTTGCGCAACACGGATTAAATGTTAATAAATAGCTTCAACGTAATCCACTAACATTAAATGCAGACGAGACAAATTACAATAAGTTTTCGATGCGCAAGCAAACAACAACAGGACCACAACATTATATGCTCATTATTGCCCAATTCCCACAGATACCCAATGTGTTTGTCCCAACATTAATATAATAAAATACCTTGGTGTTATACTAGATGAAACACTTTCGTTCAAACAACATAATATATATAAGCTTTAAACAATAGAATTCGCAAGTTGATATTTGCTTTAAAAAAGTTACGCTCTATGCTGACCCAAAAACAGTTAGACAAGTTTATTTTGCTCTTTGTCAATCGATATTAAGTTACTGTATTACCACATGAGGTGGAGTAGGTAAAACAAGGTTACTAACCATTGAGAGAGCTCAGAGGGAAAGATCAAGTCACAAATTCTAGACTTATTTTTTATGCCTTTACTTATTTATAAAAGGCTTTACAAATACTTCAAGGATATTTTTTTTTATCTAAACGGCAGTTTGGAAAGTCTCAACTGACAATGCCATCCACCATCTGACTGACTAACTAGTGCAAGAACTTGATAAAGGTGACCACACAGTAGGAATTTTCCTGGACCCTGCCAAAGCTTTTGACACGGTTTCTATTCCTATTCTGTTGCACGAGCTTGAATCCATAGGTATCTCAGAGGCACTCAGCTCAAACTTATTAAGAGCTATCTACTCGTAGAGGACCGTACCCAATGTGTAAGGATTGGTAATGTTTTCACGCGATGATGAAAAAACACGTCCTTCGGTGTTCCCCAAGCAAGTATTTTAGGGCCTACACTATTTTTGCTATATATATAAATGATCTTTGTAATCTAAATAATCACGGCAAACTTGTTTCTTATGCTGACGATACTGCCCTTCTTTTTTCGGCTGACTCAGAAAAAATGTCTACAATCTTGCGCAACACGGATTAAATGTTAATAAATAGCTTCAACGTAATCCACTAACATTAAATGCAGACGAGACAAATTACAATAAGTTTTCGATGCGCAAGCAAACAACAACAGGACCACAACATTATATGCTCATTATTGCCCAATTCCCACAGATACCCAATGTGTTTGTCCCAACATTAATATAATAAAATACCTTGGTGTTATACTAGATGAAACACTTTCGTTCAAACAACATAATATATATAAGCTTTAAACAATAGAATTCGCAAGTTGATATTTGCTTTAAAAAAGTTACGCTCTATGCTGACCCAAAAACAGTTAGACAAGTTTATTTTGCTCTTTGTCAATCGATATTAAGTTACTGTATTACCACATGAGGTGGAGTAGGTAAAACAAGGTTACTAACCATTGAGAGAGCTCAGAGGGCAATTCTCAAAGTGTCTACTTTCCGCTCTATCTTTTTTCCTACCAACCTCCTATACAAATCTTGTAAAGTTCAACAGTTCGGTAAATATTTATAATGGGCATTGTATTAAAACAACACACAGCTCTACCCTGCAGCACTGAATATTCTAATAAAAGACGTAAAGATATAGTCTGTCCACAAAATACAACAAAACATGCTTTTATATCCACATTTTACCTGTACCTCGGGCCTCTCCTCTACAATAGACTCAACTCGAAAGCAAAAATTTACTCCCTGAAGTACACAATTATAAGAGAATTCTCAAGGAGTAATGTTCTCTCTCTAAAGTATGTCTTACTAAGATACAAAGAAATTGTTAACTGTGTTAAAGTAAACATGTATACTCACCTACGATAAGTATTTATCAAATTTAGAAACTAAAAGTTAAGCTGCTCAACATAATTATAATTTATTTGTTTATTGTCAACTTTTAGATTCCCCTCTTTGAGGAGTGGCTAGAGAGGCGCCACGTCGTCCTCACCTTCCGCCTGACGCTGGTGCTCACCGGACACGGCAGCTTCGGGAGGTTCCTGTGTCGGATAAGGCGGGAGGAATCGCCCGGGTGTCACCACTGTAAGGATCGCCCGGAGGACACGGTGGAGCATACGGTGGAGGTCTGCCCGGCTAGGGCAGAGCACTGCCGTGTCCTCGTGGAGGAGATCGACGGCAGAGATCTCTCGCGTCCGGCCCTGGTTCAGGCCATGGTACGGAGCGAGAGGGCATGGGCAGCCGTCACCTCTTTCTGCGAAGCAGTAATACTCGCGAAGCAGGAGGCGGGACGGTTGAGGGAAAGGCAAATTTCGCGCCCTCTCGCCCCTAGACGCTGCAGGAGACGCCCTGGGCGTCGGGAATCCCGGGCGGATTTCCGGCCACCGTAGGTGTGGGCTTGGGGACGGTTAGCAATGGGTAGCTCACCGTCCGGTAAGGACCAGGCCCGGGTCGACGGCGCGTTGTATTCGACGCGCGCCTCAAAGAGATGTCGTCAGAACAAATGTAGGGGTCCACTAGGGCCGATGCCTGCCAGGGTCGCGGGAATGTACTAATGGGTCACTGAGGCCCCCGCGACACAGGCAACGGAAGGAATACGGGTGGGTTTTAGTCAGTAAGAGTCTGACACACCCTCCCGCTCCGCCCAGAGCGGGAGAAGTTATTTGATGTCCTTAAATTCGTCCTCGTCTAAAGCTGACCTTTTGCATAGTAGTGTGCCTAAATGTAGTCGCTTATTTAGTTTCGAACATGTAACACCTGGTGACGTAGTTAACGTTTTTAACACACTTAAGTCTAAAAACACTGGTGATTACTGGGGTATCTCCATTAAACTATTAAGTAATATAATAAACATCGTAGCCCCCCCCTTTTTTTTTTTTTTTGAGGGTGGGAAATCATCAAATAACTTCTCCCTCTCTGGGCGGAGCGGGAGCGTGTGTCAGACTCTTACTGACTAAAACCCACCCGTATTCCTTCCTGTTGCCTGTGTTGCGGGGGCCTGGGTGACCCATAAGTACCTTCCCGCGACCCCGGCAGGCATCGGCCCTAGTGGACCCCTACTTTGAGCTGACGACATCTCTTTGAGGCGCGCGTGGAATACGACGCGCCGTCGACCCGGGCCTGGTCCTTACCGGACGGTGAGCTACCCATTGCTCAACGTCCGCAAGCCCGCGCCTACGGTGGCCGGAAATCCGCCCGGGATTCCCGACGCCCTGGGCGTCTCCTGCGGCGGCTAGGGGCGAGAGGGCGCGAAACATGCCTTTCCCTCAACCGTCCCGCCTCCTCCTTCGCGAGCATTACTGCTTCGCAGAAGGAGGTGACGGCTGCCCATGCCCTCTCGCTCCGTACCATGGCCTGAACCAGGGCCGGACGCGAGAGGTCTCTGCCGCCGATCGCCTCCACGAGGACACGGCGGTGCTCTGCCCAAGCCGGGCAGACCTCCACCGTATGCTCCACCGTGATCGTAGCCCCCTATCTAGCTGTTACTTTTAATAAATGTGTTGATTTAGGAACTTTTCCTGACCACATGAATAATAGTAAAGTCATACCATTATTTAAATCAGGTAATAAAAAAGATGTTGGCAATTTCAGGCCTATTTCTATTTTACCTGCATTTAGCAAAATATTTGAAAAGTTAGTACTCAAGCAGTTGCTAAGAAATTTTAATTTAAACAGCCTCCTTCATAATGAACAATATGGCTTTACAAAAGGTCGTTCGACTACAGATGCAGGCGCTGCACTGCTGAAATACATATTTAAGGCATGGGAGAACTCACAAAATGCTATTGGAGTTTTCCGTGATCTCTCCAAAGCTTTTGATTGAGTGCAACATGACACGCTCTTGCGTAAACTACATCATTACGGTGTCCAAAATGAAGCTCTTAAAGTAATAAGTTCATATTTACATAATAGGTTGGAATGTGTAGATGTTAATGGTGTGAAATCTTCCGAGCTTCTAGTACAGTTAGGTGTACCACAAGGCTCAATACTGGGTCCATTCTTATTCTTAGTATATATTAATGACTTACCATTCTATTTAAAGGGTATCTGTGACGTTGTACTGTTTGCAGATGATACCTCTCTTATTTTTAAAGTAGAAAGGAATAGACAAGATTTTGACGACGTAAACAGTGCACTCTCAATTGTCACGGATTGGTTTACGACAAATAACTTAGTTAAAACTTAGTTAAAACAAAATGTATAAAGTTCGCTTTACGGAATGTTAGAAATCTAGGACCCAACATCGTCTTGGATAAAGAGGTTCTTGATACTGTAGACTCGGCAGTTTTTCTGGGCATAACAGTAGATGCTAAACTTCAGTGGGGCCCTCATATATCAAGCCTAGCGGGAAGGCTCAGTTCGGCCGCTTACGCCGTCAGGAAAGTAAGACAATACACTGACGTTGATACAGCTCGGTTAGTATATTTTAGTTATTTTCATAGCGTCATGTCCTACGGTATTCTGCTGTGGGGCAAAGCCGCTGATATTCAAAATATATTTGTTCTTCAAAAACGAGCTGTTCGAGCAATTTACCAGCTAGATGCCAGAGTCTCTCTGAGGGATTTTTTTAAAGATATTGGTATTCTCACGGTGGCATCACAATTCATCTTCGCCAACATCTTATATATTAGGCAAAATATACACTTACACATTAAAAACAGTGATATTCACAATATTAACACCAGAAATAAGGACAAATTACGTGCTCCATTTCACCGGATTCACAAGGTTCATAACTCGTTAGTTAGGCTTGGTATTACTTTTTATAACAAGCTACCCTCTTCATTGCTAGATTTGCCTTTTAATGCGATTAAAACTAAAGTAAAATCCAAACTTTGTTCAAGGGCATGCTATTCTATCAACGACTACTTAAACGATAAGAATTGTTGGTCGCTGTGATTAACTCAAGACAATAATTATGTTCTTTCTCCAGAATTAGCTTACCTAGTGACAGGTTATATGAGTTCATATAATTGTTTATTTTATTTGACTGTATAAGTCAATTTATTTTAAATTTTATTTTCGTTTATTATTGACATAATCTTCTCATTACAATGTTTTTGTTGAGTTGTATTGCAATATGTGGTTAGCTAGAGACCTCGACAACTGATTATATTATTCTTACAACCGGCAGCAAGTTCGTCATGCTCCCTTAGATGTCACTGCTTGTGGTAGCGTCGGGGGTCGGGTTGCCTCCTTCCCTCAAATATGGCGAGGGGGTAATGGCTGATTTTTGCGTTATGCTCGTGAACGGGTGCTGCCTGTGGTGACTGGTCGTCTTGCTGACCATTGTTTTGTTTTGTTATTAGTAATTAACTGTTTATTTATTTTACTTTGATGGTCCTAGTTCATCATTTGTGACTGTTACGGCTGTAGATATATGTAAGCGGGCACGCCCTTTATACTTGAAGGCTTTTATTTAGGTTTTAAGTTCTGTTTACGTTTTTTATCTCTGCTTGAGAATAGTTTTCGGTCTTTTTCTTTTCTTTTTTTTTTGGTATAGTGGTGTGCTAGCTGACACATGGCTAATAATTTAATGTTTTGTGTTTCACGTGGTGTAAATTGTTTTGCATACTATTGTATAGAATCCATTATTTTCTTTAGCTGAACAGACAGCTGTGCTGCTGGGGAGTTTGTTGGCCACTTCTTCTTCCCAGCTAAAGCACTAGGAAGTGGCGAAGGGTGGGCGTTTTGGGGGACTGTCTTATGTAATTTTGACGTTCGAATTTTCGAACTTTAGTTAACTTAGTTTGAATAAATGACTTAAGATTTTGATTTTGATGATTTCCCAACCAAAAAAAAAAGGCTTGCACATCCTCATATTTCTATCCTCTTAGTTCAGAACAGACGCTTTCTGCGTAGAACGGAAGTTGCCAGATTGGTACTTAGTTGGTAAATATATTAATATTAACATACCAAGTTTGTGTTTAACATTCACTTTGTATCCGATGTTTGTTGAAAGATGAAAAGTAAAAAATATAATTTGTTAGCTTTAAGTACAATTAACAAAGATGATTGTCAGATCACTGGTTTAAAATAAGTCCACAAACGATATTTGAAGGGATAATTAGTTTTTCACTGTTAATTAATCATTTCACTTCAAGTATACAGCACAGGATCTCAATGAATACAACAAGGGATAGTTAAACCTTTCAAAAAAAAAAAAAAGACGCGTACATGGCTGTTCGTTCACCAAAAACACGATTAGTAATTAGTATATAATGTGAACAGCACGAAATTTTATGCTTCGATATATATTTTTGACGTGATAACGTCATATAAATCGAATAAATCGAACGCAGGCTGCACGCACGAAAAAGTGTCACGTTCCGCCTGAGCCGAGCGTGCAAGCGAGAGCGTGGAACTAGCGATAGAGAGGCACGATCGGCCTAAGCGATCGGCTTGTGACGCATCTCTCTCTCATTATCACCTTTAAAAAATTTTACCAATCAAATTATCGTCCGTAAACCGACTTTACAGACAACCCATTTTTTTTTAATGAAGATGTTACCAACTAAAAAAATAATAACGAATTAATCATCTCGTCTTTTTATATCTGCTATATAATAAGTGTATAAAATATCCATTTATCTAATATTACAAGTCAACATAATTAATTAGCAACAACCAGATTTATACCGGTTTGATATATTTTTTTTTTGTCCAAAAGGAGTATTCTACACTTGCAAACTTTAATTCAAGCTGAACCACTCACTTTTGAATAACTGCAATTCAACATTCTAATCCAAGCACGCTAAATCAAGGTGTAATCGCATTTCAGAGTTAACCCGTTTGTACCTACTCCCGCCGTCTGGCACTATCGACGCGACGCGAAGCTAAATTGAATGATAATAATCAATAAACTGTTGCCTGATCTAGTTAATAAAGTTCTGAATTGATTATACATGATTTTGTAATACCTTTATTAATTATGTTTGGGTAGGTATTAATTAGCTAAGGCAGTGGTAACACACACCAGCAGTAAGGTGAAGTTTAAATATTATAGTTTCGGGCCGCGGTTTCTAAAAGGCTTAATCAATGCAAAAATTTACTAACATATTATCTCTTCTTATTTTACTGCTATGATTGGTCATTTTTTGGTTTCCGTACATGAAACGGAAAAAACGGAAGCCTTATAGGATTACTTCGTTGTCCGTCTGTCTGTCTGTCTGTCAAGACCCTTTTTCTCAGGAACACGTGAAGGAATCAAGTTGAAATTAATATCAAATTCGTAATCCCTTGAAGCTCTACAAAAATCAAGCTTATAAGTCAACGCAATAATAAAATGCAGCCATGAATGCGACATATTTTGATACTCGCAAATACATGAAAACCTATAGTGTACTTCCCGTTGACCTAGAATCATGAAATTTTGCAAGAAGTAAGGTCGTACAGCACAAGTAAAGGAAATAGTCCAAAAATAATTCATTTGTAGTGTTATTACATAATTATTAACTTTGGCGATTATAAACTTACATTAATGCAGTTGGAGAATGGATCGTGAGAACATGTTTTTCAACTACAATATTAAGTTTGTTTTTGGGATAAATTTATCCCAACTATATCTTCCCTACCCTTCATTGTGCGTGGCCCGATACGCACTTGTCGGTTTTTTTAGGTCAACGAAATAAAAACGGCCAATCAAATCACTTAACATAAGATTGGAAACAATTTTTTTTTTACTTTCAGATTCCAGAGGTATAACTGTACTGACCCCTGGTTTATGAAAGTGTGAGTTTATTTTTATGTTTGTCGGACTGCTGAGGGGTTTTCTGAAAGCAAAGAAGCTTACTAAACACGTTACGCTCTAGCAGAGAGGATAAATTTTGAAAAATTGCTGAAATAACTTGGCGTATCTGAGATTTGTGTCTGTACCATACAGGAGAAACACCTTCACTTTATTTACGTTTTACGTTGCGTTAATGCCAATAATAAAATAATTAAAATAATAACAGTATCTTGTGTTTAATTAAATTTAATATTCAACCCGAAAATTACAAAATGCAAATATATAGGCATAATATAAAAGGTCCAAATTCATTACAAATAATGCTACCATTAATTTAGATATAATTCCAGGCAGGGTAAAAAAGTGTTACAATATATTTTTAAATATAAAATTAAGGCCTTATTATTCACGACAGGTTCATTAATATTGTAATGGATGTAAAAGTTTCCAAGTGGAAATCCTCGTGCCCTTTTCTTTTCAAATGTTTAATGGATCCCAGTCTCTTCATACTCGCATAATTTCAAGAATTGTGTTATGCCACTTTTAACATACTTTATTTTGAGGGGCTTGTGGCTAAGTAATAACAGCCGCATGGGTCGATCGATCAGGTTAAGCTACGCTTGCCGCGGTTGATCCGTGGATAGGTGACCATCTTTACATACCAAGACCCCTCCGTGCCTCGGACAACATATTAAGCCGTTGGTCCCGGCTGTAATTCGTGGATCTTTGACAGTCGTTACGTGTCGACAGAAGCCCAAAAAAAGTCTGACAAACAGTCTTACCAAAGGGGTATCGTGTTAACCAATAACAGGGCTGTGGAGGTCAGATAGGCAATCGCTCCATGTAAAATACTGGTATTCAGCTGCATCCAGTTAGACTAGAAGAAGACCCTAACATAGTTAAGAAAATGCTTTAACATACTTTATTTGGAATACCATGAACATTCCTGGTATAACTTTAGTGACAATTTGTATGATTGAGAAACATTTCGTGAGATAAGGAATGTTTGCCAAAAAACTGATGGTTATATTAGGTACATAGTATGGAAGCTGTTGTGTAAGCATTCAAGGAAACTTAGCTCTCAGGGTTCAAAAACGGGTGGGTTTTAGTAAGAGTCTGACCCCGCTCCCGCTCCCGCTCCCACTCCGCCCAGAGTGGGAGAAGTTATTTGATGATTTCGCACCCTCAAAAAAAAAAAAACAAAAAAAAAAAAGTTTCAAAAACATAGGTAATCTTCGAAAAATTGTGTAAGTTCTTATAAAACTGTAATATTTTGCGTAATTGATCACCTTCAAAGGTACATATTTATTACCCCTTTGATTTCAAGAAGCTTTATTTTATCGGTACCTTGGCTGAACAAAGTAATAATGATCTATTAAAAACGAATCAAAAATCAAAATCTTGGAAGCCTAAAGGATGTTGCGACCTCCTAGACATCAAAGCTGGCTGTGCAGCCTTCGGCATGATAGATATTCTTCTACTCCTGGCTGAGCTTCTTGCGCTCTCTTCAACTCGAGCACCGGGCATTATCGAGAAGCGCCTGTAATCAACACCCGATAAGATTAATTGGACGAGAGCACAAATTAGATAGGCACAGAAGGTTGGCTCCTAGGGTTGCCAACCCTACTATATAATATAGTAGCCTGCTATATTAGAGACCTAAATACTATATTTCTAAAATATATATATATATATATATATATATATAGTAGAAGAAACTAACATATTATCATTTCAATACAAAACGGCGAGATGATAACAATAAAGTCAGTATTAATCTCATAAAAGCTGAATGGTATTTTGTTACCCTAATTGTTATTAGTAAAGTTTAATTATTATTAGTTATGAGACAATTATAAAAAAATAAGTAACCGTTAATAAAGGCTCAGAGTAGCAAAAAATAAATAATAATAATGTTGAAACATATCTACTATTTTTTTCGCTGTCTACTATATTTTTCAGGCAATGACTTCGAAAATACTATAAATGATACAAAAAAAAAGTTGGTAACCCTATTGGCTCCATACAACGAATGAAAACAGGTGCACGCACGCATAGACACCGACGCGAAGGTACGTACGGAATTCTCAAATGAATAACAGTCGCGAGTGCGCTTGCACTCGCCTTATGTGAAGCGTGTCTATGTGTGCATGCGTTTTCACTCGTTGTAAGGAGCTGACCTTCTACACATTATGTATCCTGTGTCTCGAGGCTGTCATGTGCGACATATGAGGCCGTTCCATGGTTTCTGAGAATAGTTCGCGTGTGTATGTAAGCAGATAATTGTCAATTAGTGGTAACGGCTTGATTGGTGATTTAGTGGCGTAGATTTGGAGTTCTGATTCGTCTGTCTTAAGATTTCAACTAATGATGAATGAGTTTAGTTACGTTGTAATCAAAGGGCTATACCAACATGATAAACAGCTAGCTGGGAGAGGATGATTTCATTGCAATTTTAAGATCATTAAGTCCCTTTTGTGATATACCCATCTACAGATTTTTTTACATAATCAGCCTATAATGTGGGAACTGCTGGGACACAGGCCTCCTCTCAATGAGAGGGAGTGGGCCGTAATCCACCACGCGGGCCCAGTGCGGGTTGATAGAAGTCACATGTCTTCGAATTTTTGGTTCTAGGACATGCCGGTTTCCTCACGATGTTTTCCTTCACCGTTTTGAGAACAGTGATGATGAAATAATTTACACAAAGTAAAGCGCCTGTCTGGGTTCGAAGCTACGTCTTACAACTCGTAAGTCACGGCCGTTTCTACTGGGCCACCACTGCTCTATTTTTTTAAATATTACAATTTCAACATGACCTTTCTGAAAATCTAAGGAGAAGCTTATATCGAGCACATGCTTGCAACAGACTGTTTACAGTTAAAATTGACATTGGTCATTCATCATTCATTCATCATTGCTATGGGAGACCCGCAACAGATCACAAATTATTGTGAACTGTTGCGGGTCTCCCATAGCACATTATCATCCCGAGTGGAAGCCTTCCTGTCACAGTCATGACGTGCAGCTGCCGACTATTTCCGTCCCCTGCTCGTAAATTCAGATCTGTTTTGTTTTTTTAATCGCGTTTACTATATTTTTTGCATGCACGAGACACGTGCATATAAAAAATGTGACAGATAAACCTATATAGAATGAAAAAGAAAGAAAGAAAGAAAAATTGTTATTTTTTCTGCACAAACAAAATGCATAATACAAAAAAAAATACATAAAATACACACATACAAAGTAGCCAAAAGCTTCGTATATAAAAGTTTGACAATCTTGTTCATCGCTTGATGTCAGGGGTTCTTTCTTTCTTAACACTCTCCCTGCCATGGGAACCGCCGGCGACCCCCAAAAAATTTTGTTCAGCAGGCCAAAGCACATTTCTTAATACTTTTATTAGCGGGCCGTTAACAGCACGTCAGTAGTTGTAAAAATTATTTGAATTTTGAGGTCAGGGCGGATCCCACGGCGTCTTGAAAGTAATTTTTTGGACCCGCCGGCGGCTCCCACGACCTCTTGTAATAATTTTAACTTTTGACTCACGGCGTTCACAATCAGCAAATTTGGGACCCGCCGGCGACCTCCATGGCCTCGTGAACTTAAAAAGCTTTATAATATATTGTCGGCAGGGAAAGTGTTAAAACTATAGTGATTCTTTGACTTTAATACTGGTCAACAAGTTTCACATTACATTCAATTATTTATTACGTAATCAACGAAACGTCTAGTTGATGTAACTGGTGACCGAAAAGCTGGCGGCTTTCTCGCGCAACGCATCAGCATTGCAATTCAGCGAGGAAATGCCGCCAGCAACCTCGACCGCCTTTTTTAGGTTTAACTTAGTTTTAATTTAATTTAGTTAATTTCAATAATCATTTTGTAATTTAATTATGTAAAAAAACGATTCAAGTTTAGTAATCAACTTATTATTGGGTTTAGGTATTTTTTTTTTCTCCGCACTTTTTCTCTGAACACATCTGACATTGGCAGAATTGTCGACATCGGCACCCTTGACATGGAGAAAAATATAACAGAATACATTCTTTGACTTGAAAGTATTTACTAATCGGCCACTTTTGTACATGAAGAAAACGATTGGATAGTCTGTCCTAATAACGGGGTTTTATAAACATAGTAACGAGGATTTATTAACCTGGACGCAGGTATGAGAGACATCCGTTTGAAGAGATGTCTGGCGGCTGATCGTAAGTCATCATCTTGCATCAAGCTGACCAGGTCCTTCTCGCGTTTCTCAAGAGGAGCATCTGCAGCCAGCACTTCGCCTTCCAATGATACGTTGACACACTGGTAAAGAAATTACTGTTAAGCCCCGCGCGACACCGATGCGGTGTCAAACATTACAAAATCAATTGTGTCTCATTAGTCGTCCTTGAGTGATTAATTGATTTTATATTTTATTGTTCTTAACAGAAGGTTATTTTTACCCGACTGCCCCAGAAGGAGAGTTATGTTTTTCGAGTGTATGTATGTATGCATGTATGTATGTCTATTTCTTGGCACGCTCTGTAGGTGGCTTAATGGATTTTAACATATGAGGTGTCATTAGATTAGTTTTAATGGCGGGAGTGACATGTGGTATACAATTTTAATATGGCATCTGCGAATCAAAAAAGATAGGAATAATAAAAAATATATTTTGTGAATATAATAATATGGGTATCAAATAAAATCTAGTAAACAGCGAATTCCATATATACATATATATTTATATTATAACAATTTTAAGCTATTATTTTGACACAAACTACAAAAATGTATTTTTTTTTCTAAAACCTATCCTAACCTATCTTGCCAACTTTACTGTATAGCTTATTTACTTGCCAATATTTAACTGAATAATTTGTTTATTAATAAATGATTTACTAAAAACTTAAAATAAAACAAATTATTAAAAAACAAAAACCCGTCTGCTAAAAAACGAATTGAAAAGATGGAAACAAGATGAAAAGAAAAACGAGTATCCTCTATGTGCCAAAATTAAATAGAAGTAGAAGGCAAATTTCAAGGCGTTCGTTACATCCTAGATGCGTCCTATTGCATTTATTTATTTTTGGTACTTAAAGGATACTCGTTTTTACCCGACTGCCCCAGAAGGAGGGTAATGATTTTCGAGAGTAGGTATGTATGTATATATGTATGTTTGTATATTTCTTTGGCACGCTCTGTAGCCTAAACGGTTTGACGGATTTTAACATTAGTGGTGTCGTTAGATTCGTCTTCATTGTAGGAGTGGCATAGGCTATACTGTGATGTTACTGACGATGTAAATAATGCTCTCTCTAAAATAGTACATTGGTTTAGTGTTAATAATTTACTTTTAAACGAGAAAAAGACCAAATGTATTAGATTTCTGACACCTAACGTTAAGTAGGTAAAAACCAATGTACTAGTAAATGGAGCGGCGTTGGATCTTGTGGACACCACTGTGTTCTTAGATATTACTTTGGACTCAAAGCTACAGTGGGGCCCACATATAACCAAATTGTCGAAGCGGCTAAGCTCTGCAGCCTACGCGGTGTATAAAATCCGTCATTTGACTGATGTAGAAACAGCTCGATTAGTATATTTTAGTTATTTCCATAGTGTAATGTGGAAATGCAGCCGACATTCGGGCTATATTTGTGCTGCAGAAACGAGCCATTCGAGCAATTTATAACCTAAGTTGTAGGCATTCACTGAGGGATACATTTAAGGATATAAACATAATGACAGTCGCATCTCAATATGTATATGAGAACCTGATTTATGTCAAAAAGAATATTAACCTATATTCTAGACACAGCGACATTCATAGCATAAATACTAGAAACAAAGACTTACTTATTGTGCCCAAGACTAGGCTCCAAAAAATTAGTAATTCATTTAAGTGCCAAAGTATACGTTTTTACAACAAACTGCCAAGCCATGTCAAAGAACTGAGCGTCAATAAATTTAATTCATTTATTAATCAGAAACTCTGTCAAAAAGGTTTCTATAAAGTTAAAGATTACTTGGACGACAAAAAGGCTTGGGATTAATTAAGCTACTCCAATGTACCCCCAGGCAACAAACTAATTTTATACTAAATCTATTTTTATACTGTGACATTGATGATTTTGTTATTTAAGCTATGACATTAATATTTACTTTTTTGAAGTATTATATTCTTATTTAAATTATTGTGAATGTGAAGACTATGTGGATTATTGTTTTTATTATTTCTCTCAGTTAGTTTTCATCTTAGTCTGGCGGTTTGAGTCATTTAAGCGGCCTACTCAAATGTCCTTTCTTTGGTATTGTTCGTCGAATCGTTGAGCTCCTTAAGTTCTGAGTTGAGCTGCACGATTACTGACAAATGCGTGCACTGACTGGATAGGTCCACTCAATCTGTGTGGTTTTTTTCCTCAAAAGACCATTTCAGACACCAATCTACATGGTCTTATTTTTATTTTTATTTTATTTATTAGGGAAAACCAACAATTACACACTATACATGGTTAACAATAGCTAATAATCTAGGTATATCAGTGCGTAACTAACTACGTTATCCACATATTACATATTAGAATTGAAATTTGGAAGAGCACGAGTACAACATTACTAATTAATCGTACAAATGAGTAAATCTTATTTTTATGATACTAAAAATTATACATATATTATAAAAAGAAAATACGGTTTAGAATCTGTTTATTCGATCATTTTAAGTAGATCAATGTGAATTTTGTTAGCTGACAAAGAGAATAAATCTAATTCTGAGAAAAGAGTATTATTATTATTATTATTGATGGTCTTCACATGATCTGACCAAGATTATGTCTGGACTTTAAAAGAGACTGTGACCTCTGGGTTTGTTTCGGCCTTTCTTCTCAGAGTAGTCAGATAGGAAACGCCGAGCTCATCTAGTTTTTTTCTAAATATGATTGACGTGTAAAAGTGTTTGTATAAACCTACTTACAGAAAATAAAATCATTTCATTTCATTTAATTTCATACATAATATTTATATGTTGCATCTGCAAATACAAAAAAGGGAGGGAAAGATTTTTTAAACAATATTGATATCAAATAAAAACTAACAGTCGGGTTTTTGTTTTTTAAATAATTTGTTTTATTTTTTTCATCTTTTCAGTTCGTATTTTTGCAGTCGGGTTTTTTGCTTTTTTAATTATTTGTTTTATTATGTTGTTGGCTAGCAAACTAACTCATAATAAATCTGATAAAAACTTCTAGATACCTGCTACAACTTATCGATTGATAGTCAACTTAAAGACAAAGATGAAAAGTCCAATGTACGAGTAGTCTGTAGTTGCCCCGGCGTTTATACTCTTTAAACCAGAGGATACTTAATGCTGCTTGGCGACCAAAATAGTGACCCCACTCATTACAGCGGATATATAATTAAAAAGTGTCCTTAAAAAAAATAAATCCCCATAATGCACTTTAGTATTTTCGTCCGAGGTAAACAAAAATAGAGGCATAAAATTCACTGGACTTCAGAGTTTAGCCTCAAGTTTTAAAAATGTTAAGCGTTTTCTTTTATTTCTGATACTATCGGATTTGCCGGCTTAGGTCCGCCATGTAGCACTTAGCTTATCAAAAGCGAATTACGAGAGGATTTTAGGCACCAACTTTTTTTGCCCTTTTTGTTGTCTTTCAGACTTGTGTATTTATTATTTATGTTCTTTTTTAGGGTTCCGTACCCGAGGGGTGCCAAACGGAACCCTGTTACTAATACTAAGCAACTACTGTCCATTCGTGTGTCTGTCAGTGGACTCTATCTCATGAACCGTAATAGGTAGAAAGTTGAAATTTTCACAGATTGTGGGGGTCCCCATACAATGAACTTTTGAATTTGTACATGTTTTTTTTTACCCTGGTTGTGGGTGTCATTGTCTAGAACACATCGAGTAGAGTGCAAATATTTTTATCAAAAATGAAGAAATAGTGGTCAGTTTTCGGCCTGTTTTGTAAGAGCTCTATCACAACAACTAAATAAGTTATCAATATGATCATGTATCATAATATAACTGCATTTAATCAACAACTAATAAAAATTAAATAAAATTAAAAATCAAATGGGTTCAACGGGGGAAAAACTCCAGAAAAACACATTTCTTGTGTAGGACAAGATACGTGATTTTTTCGGGGTTTTTTGCTAAATTTTATACGGTGGTACGGAACCCTTCACATGGGAGTCCAACTCGTACTCGGCGGGACTAGACTACAAAAAGACTGGACCAGTATAGTAAATAATAGGCTTGAATTATTATAACGAAACTACATAGGTTAGACATTTCAAAAACAAAAAGCCACACTTTAAAACCACAAAGCAATATTGCTTTGTGTTAGGTTAAACAATATAGTTTAACCTAGAAACCATAACAAAACAGCCGTCTAACTGCCTTTAACCGTCCAACAATATTCTCCTCGCTACAAAATTAAGTACTAAACATTGTTCTATAAAGTACTTAAAGTTTTAAGGCGCTTACTGTGTCATAGAAGTCGCCAACTTCATGGTATCCGTAGGAGCGAGCAAGCCCGGCTGCTTCTAGGAGAACTGCACGAGATTCAGGCCGGTTGTTCTGCAGGAGATGGCAGCGAGCCAATAGAAACAGGGCATTTAGAAGCCATGGACGCTGGTTGGATGACCGAGCCTCTGTTGAATTTAGAATTTGACAATCGAATGCTCTAAACATTTTGTTGTGATTAATATTAATAAAATTATATAGTACTAGCTTTTGCCCGCGGCTTCGCCCGCGTGTATGTCGGAAAATATCCCACAGGAACATACTACCGGAACTAAAAGAAAACAGAGCGATTGCATACCTCATAGCCGAGGAAAAGGACATTGGCTCCTAGCGCTGCGCCCACCGCCGTTAACCATAATTATTTTGTTACGCGTAATTTTGAATCTGGGATATCTTTTAAAGTATTCATTTAAAGTCAAGACATATTTTATTCTAAATTAAACGCCCAATTTAAACAACACATTTTATTGGATAAGGATAAGTATTATACCAGCTAGCTTTGGAAATAACAATAATTTTTTTTTATCAAATTCTGAAAAGTAAAAATGTCATTCACAATTTTTTATTTATTTATTTTCCGACATCTTCAACAATAATCGACATATTTCAGCCAATTTACACAAAACCGTAATTAATTATACACATCTTATACAATAAACCTTCCTCATAAATCTCGTCGTCTATTGGTGAAAACCGTTTGAAATCAGTTTAGTAGTTTTTGAGTTTATCGCGTTCAGACAGACAGACAGATGCGGCGGCGGACTCTGTTTTGTAATAAGTATGTATGTGTTTATAAGGATGAGCCAAAAAAAGTCTTACGCTTTTTACTCGCATCGGAAAATTTTCAAATTATCGGTTTGACATTATTTTCTATACAAAACCGTCTAACCGCAATTTTCATTCCCCGAAAAAATATATTTGAATATTGCAAAATCGGCCTGAAAATAATCGATCAACTCTCGATTATGATACGCTTAAAAAATGCAGTGCTAGGTACTGCCTTTATAATATAACATAACAACACGCCTCTATTCCCCGAAGGGTTAGGCAGAGGTGTACCTTATTAGAGTAAATTTTGGCAAGGCAAAAATGGCAGAGCAAAAATCACTTAAACTTCCTACTAGTACAAACAAGTTATGGCTGGAGTCACACATTCAGTAAATTGATGATGGAAACAGATAAAATAGAAGTTTATTAGAAGCATTCCTTCGACATACTATTTTGTATCCAAACCTAATAGGTACTATATGAAGCATAGGCGCCGGGAGCGGGGTGCAAGAGGGTGCACTTGTACCTCCCTGGCTTCAAAATAAAATGAAGAGTAAAAACATTTAGAACTAAGTATAAAAATATTCGAAACCGCCTTAACCTATTCGAGGCGAGATCCTAAAATGTTCCTCTGAATTTTAAAGCTTCTGTGCATTAGTCGACAAAGTACCGAACTCCTATTTCCGAAAATCTAATCGACTCTAGCCGGGGTGCTAACATTATCGAGCTTGCTTCGCTCGCATTTGCATCCTATTCTATCATAATTCTTAAGCTTCTTTGTATAAATCGACACAGTTAGTCCCCTTTCTGTATGAATGGACAGAATAAAACCTGTCCCATTCGAGGCGGATGCAAAAATTATCGAGCTCTCTTCGCTCGCTCTTGCATCTTACATTCTCTTAATTGTTAAGCTTTCCTGCATAAGTCGACAAAGTTACTCCTTGTAACTATAAATGGACAAACGCTAACCTAAGATATCCAGGAGAACTGCAAAAATGATCGAGCTCGCTCCGTGGACCTGAAGAAGCACTCTCCTAAAAATTAACTTGCCCATGATTCTGAAGGGTTGTATTTCGAAATCAAAGCTTACGAATCAAATCAAAGTCACGAAGCGTCTTCTAAATTTGTACCTACTCACTGCAGCCAGTTTCGAATCAAAGAGACAAAGTCACAGGTCACTCGTAGTTTTAGAATTCGCAGAGTGTAACATCCTGAACAGTATACGCAATACTGTTCAGGATGTTACTGTCTGCGAATTCAGAATAGGTATATCAAATCATTGAATCGAATAATTAATTGTTTAACTGTTTTACCCTTTCGGATGTTTACCATTGTTAATTAAACAGAATGTACCACAACACAGTCTGTTTACAGCATCATATAAGTTATTAATAAAAGTCTCATATAAAATTCTCAACGTATTAAAATTATATAAACCTCGTATTCTTGTGTGTATAACGTTGCGAGGTTTGTTCATTACTTTAGTGCTCTCAGTGTAGACCTGCGATTTCGGGCTTGACTTTCGTTTCAATCTACTTACTGTATGTGGATGGGTTTCACGTATGTTACCACGCTTCCCGTACTATCAAACTCTCGTCTATGCTAACACGACTTTAGAATCTATACGAAGTGAATTATCTAAAGAGAGTAAAGAGAAAACGACTACAGGTAAGAACAGGGATCTCTGAGTCAATATTTTCGAAGGAAGTCAAACAATTTAAGAATAAAAAGACATTTGTTCGATCGTGAGAGGCTAATTTATTTCCTCGAATCAACGAACCATTCGCTGGCCTATAAATTCTTGGGGCACGAGTATTTTAGTGCTAATAAAGTGATAAATTATGTTCTACTGAAAGTGTCGCAACTTACCAGTTTGACATTTGGAAGCGTAAATTCTGGCTTTTAAAGGTTGCTTAGTGTCAACATTGAGACGAGCCAGTTCGTGCAACAAGTAACATCGTTCTGACGTTCGTGTGCTCATGGACAGTGAACGCTCCAAGGTGCGGATACGAACCCTGGGGACAGTATTAGACCAGTATTAGATTCCACTTGGTAAAAATTGACGCAAGTTAAAAAAAAAGTTGAAAGGGAATCATTGGCGATGAGAAGGGATGTAACTAAAAGAATGATGAATATGTATAAATGTTGATGGATGGAAAGGGAGAGGAAGACCAAAGAAAAGATAGATGGAAAGTAACATGGAACAAGAACAAGGAGACTTGATAACTACACAATTTGGATACGGACTCAGGATGACTTTAGTCGGGACCAACCACGCTCTCCAAATCAATTAATTTTCTACCTTAGTACTAAAAGTTACGAAGTAATTAACTACCTACTCTGTACTGTTCATTGCTACATCTCATTGACACGCTAAGCCATTTCCCAAAGACCTTTCTATTTAAAAACATTGAATTTATTCAAGAGACTTATTGGACAGTTTCACAGACAGCAAAAACAAAAATAGTGTTGTCACTTCTTTACAAAAATTATAGTGAAAAACGGACTCTACTTATATAGGTTTATTAAACGAGTTTTCAAATTCAACAAATTTTACTACATCACCGTTCTTTAAGTTAAGCTTTTATGAGAATATGATGTTGATAGAAAAACGTGAGTATAATAACGTAAAGATTACATACATTCGGAAACCACATATTATTTTTGATGACAGGTTATCTAAAGGCATATAAAGGCAAAGATAAGCCACAATAAATTACATAAAACGTTAGGGTGGGAATACCGCTGGCTATGCTACGTCGTAGATAAAAGGTCGAATTAATTAAAGAAAGTTAGGTCAAGGCAAAGTTACGTAATCCCTAGTCAGTCTAGTTTCCATGTTGTACAAGAGACCTAGTGTGCTTAAATTTATACAAGTACTAGATTTTAAGGTCAAGAAAATGTACGGTACTGTACATAACTTACAATAAATTAACGACTATACAGATTGGGCAGTGATAGTAACGAAAGCGTCTTTTTGGTAATTGGTTTTAAAATAAAAAATCAACACACTTTTGTGAGAATACTTAATCCTGGCTTCTAAAAGCATTCTTTAACATCAAACTCCTAACCAGACTGCAGATACATATAAGTGGAATATTAAAATTACTTAGCGTCTCGAGGCGGCGCGGGCGGGCGCACTCTAAGCACGGAGTCGCGACTCGGTTCCCGCGAAACCGACATACCCAGAAGAATAAACGCCCTTCGTTCCCGATCCGAATCGCTCATACTTTCTCGAACACGTTTCTAAACATAAAACAAGAGAGATTTTTCACGGTTTACGTGACTTGGCAAACAAGCTCTATTAAACTTCCCAGCTTCGTAATGCCGATGGCTACACAATTTATAATAAAATACAGAAATGAACCTACCTGGTCCAGGAAAGCGTTTCCAACTATATCGTGGAGCTTTTGCAGGAATTTATCTTTTCCCGGTAATAAGTTGGCTGGTTTTCTTGTTATTTGTTCCATTCCGAACTCGGCTTGTTCTAAACACTTGGCGGTGTCTCGTTCTTCGTAAATGGATTGAGTTGTCTGTATGAGGCGACGTGCGTCGGTTGCGTGTTGTAGTTGCGTGTGCGTCAATTGCTCTTTCCGTGCTCGTGACAGGCGAGCACGAGCGGCAGCTTCTAACGCCCGAGCAGCGTACAGTGGTCTACGCTCACGTAAGACAGCCTGATACATATAAAATAAACGATCAAGACTTACAAAGCTTAGAAAAAGCTGAATCATAATGTGTTCCAGACTCTCAGAATACGTGACAGGCTTACGCAATTTAAATGATAATATCTGTCTGAAAAAAATGGACTAGGCGAAAACACAGACAGCACGGAAATTGTTGTAAATAATACTGGAATATAATACCCAGCTGTGGTGTCATTTTTTGTTCCAAAAATTGCCGTTGTTATTCAGTTAAGCTTACAGTTGTGCAAAGAAATTTGTAAAAACCGAATCAACTACAGGGTTAGATTTCAATCTGAACAAGTGCTATAAATTTGGGTCAACCAACGGGTCAGAGGTTAATAATAAAGTTAAGTTAGCATAGTGTGAGCGTACTTGTCGTTTCTTCAAATCGGCGAGAGCTTTATCGGCCAATTCCTGCAGCTTTAGCGATCCTTGTTTATTGGCAGAGACCAATCGTTCGTCCTTACATAAGGCAGTTAAGAAATATTTGTCATGTGCCATTCGCTCCAAATATTTCGAAGCCATTAAACGGGAGATTTGTTCGGCTCTCTGTTTTTCCGCGCGGGATATTTCTTGGACCTAGAATAACGGTTATTGCCAACATATTTTTTATTTGTCGTTGTAAACAAAGACGTATCTGCACTTTAGCAAACGAGATATAGACGGTCTTTACACGGAAGTAGTAAAATAAATCTTTAGGAATATTTATTGCCAACATAATAATTTACTTTGAAAAAATGGTGTATATAATAAATAATACTGTGTCGAAAACATTTTCACTTTTGCTGAGTTGTATATACTCGACAAACTCATATTATGTTTGCAGATGCTATAGTGTGTCTTTACTTTTTAGGGTCCTGTGCCCAAAGGGTACAGAACTCTAAAAATTATTACTAAAACTCCGCTGTCCATCTATCTGTCTGTCTTTCCGTCTATAACCAGGCTATATCTCATGAACCGTTATAATTAGACAGTTTAAATTTTCACAGATGATGTATTTCTGGTGCCGCTATGAAAACAAATACTAAAAAACAGAATAAAATAAATATTTAAGGGAGCTCCCATACAACCAACATGATTTTTTTGCCGTTTGTGTAGATAATCGTACGGAACCCTTCGTGCGCGAGCACTTGGCCGATTTTTTAATATTTACTTTTAAACTATACAGACTTTTCAAGTAACTACATAACAACCACCGTTTATGATAATAAATATTCAGTATCAAAAACAACACAGTAGTTTGTTTGTCGTACTTCGGTCATTAACTTCATAGCAGCCAGCTGTTATAAAATATGGGGAAAGTTCTCAACCTGTTGTTCCTTTTGTGGTTGCATGCGTCCACGATGTACCAGGACTTTAGGAGCATCTTCGTCTTTGGACTCCCTCTTAATCTCCACGTTGCTTAGCAACGACACAGCTGTTTGCATCACTTTGCTCGCCGTCTTCCCGGCACATTCTCGCACCTTATAATATTTGCAGTATATTAATGAGCGTTTAAACTTGATCTTAAATTGTGTCGGGTCATGACCTAAATGATACAGGGCGCTTTAAGTTAGTTACGTTAATAAATGGACTGAGTAGAAGAATTTTGTTACTATAGAGGCTTTAACCGACATGGCTTTTTGTTTTTATTATGTTATACTCGACTGCCTCGTTGGTCTACTAGACGCAAGCTGTTATTGCACGAGGTCCTAGGTTCGAATCCGGAGTCGGGCAAAGTATTTATTAGGTTTTTCCATCGGAAATTTCTCAGTAGCAGCCCGGAGTGTGGATTTGTGCCCGGTTGAAGGCAATAAGCTCGGCTCCTAATTACTTGGGACCTAAACATAACTTCCGAAATGTGGATGTACTATAGATACACCTCTGCCCAATCTTTCGGGGAATACCGGCGTGAAGTTATGTTATGTTATATTTAAAATTTAATGGCATTATTATAATGTTTAAGAGATAAGCTCTATTTCATATTTCGAAGAATAGAAAAAAGAGTAGATCACGGTCAGCTCGGATCGAAAACAGCACCGTCTTGAAGTTTTTTTTTTTTTTATAGAATTAACAATGATTCTATATTCATATCAAATTCAGTTTAATTTTCTAGTTGCTTAGATCAAGTTTATCAGCTGTTCCATAAAAAAATTTAATACCTACTGTATGGGACGACCGATTATTTTTTCACGATTATGATGTTGGTTCCATGAAGAAACTTGTTCAGTTTTATGGTCTGTACCACATCCTTAATTACTCAATTCTTTATTGGATTCCATATGTATTACATAGATGGCATAAAAAGTAAAAAAACAATATGGCCCCTGTCGGGCACAGCAAAATTAGGAAAGAAGAAGAGGGCTATATAATAGTAATTCAATATTATTATAAATTATTAGATGTGTTTAATTGGGTGTAGATTTACATCTTCCTGATACATGCTGTATACTTAGTTGTGCTAAAAATAAGCGTAATTTGTTTATCAATCACCGTCTATGGCACAGAATAAAAGGTCTTGAAAGAGTCTACACCCACTTCCACTCACATACAAAACAATCATCATCAATTACTCATCTAAAGGACCGACAGAGTTGTATTAATAATTCCCGGGTCGACGGCGCGTTGTAATCCACGCGCGCCTCAAAGAGATGTCGACAGCACAAGTGTAGGGGTCCACTAGGGCCGAAGCCTGCTGGGGTCGCGGGAAGGTACAAAAGGGTTACCGAGGCCCCTGGCAACACCAGAGCGGGAGAAGTTATTTGATGATTTCCCACCCAAAAGAAAAAAACGCGGAACTTACATTACAAGTCTTATGTAATAAGGGACGAGCCTGTTGTCATTAACCGGGTACAACTCCAGACTTTCAAAAACCTTTGCCAAGTAAAACAGAAAGAGAGAGTTTTCTTTTATTCATCTTCGTACCTACTCATCTGCATTGAGGTAGATCATTACCGGCACTTCTGAATAGTCATAACACCGTCCCAAAAAAAGTTTTAACCAGCTGAAAAGGCCTGGCTACTTGTTTTTTAGAGAAAATTTCCATTGCTACGTTTTGGTGAGAAAACATTCCATTAGAATGGTTATTTTTCCAGGCGGCTCTAAGCGAGTCTCTTGGACGTTTTACTGAAAAACAAATTGAAAGCGGGACGTCTCTAGATTATTTTACCAGACGATTTAAAATAGTTATTCGGAATGTTTTAACTGAGCGGTCTGCTGATTTAAATTTTATATTTCTAGATCAAATGTTTAACTTATGTGAGGTTATTATAGGAATAAAGTCCAAATACACAAAAAATAACGTAATGTAAGGTAGTTACAGTCTTGTCATGGGTTTAGTTTGAGATTCACATACGGTTTACTGCTAAAAAGTTATAAGAATAGGCATGCATTTCTGACCAAGATTATGTCTGGACTTTAAAAGAGACTTTGACACTTGAGTTTGTTTCGCCATTTCTTCTCAGGGGTAGTCAGAAATGTCGACTCCATCTAGCAATTTTTTTTATTTTTTTCTTAATATGACGTGTAAAAGTGATTCTGATATCCGATTTACAAAATAAACAATATCATTTCATTTATTTTTCACGCAATCAATAATTGACAGTAACAAACCCAATAAAATTATTATAAATTAAATTCAACTACTGCTTGTCGCTCAAACAAATTATGAAACTCCAACAATTTTCTACTACAATTCAAACGTCCGTTTCTGTCGCGGTCATGATGTGACGTAATTTACCACGAAACCGCTTTGTTTACATCTGTTTTATTAGCCCCAAATCATACAAATTACATATTTGTTTGTGCTTTAATCAAGTAGAAATCGCACTTACTTACGAGCACCTAAGTGAGATTTCAAGCACTTTGCAAAGAATAGATTTTTATTCACATAGTTATTTTCGTCACTTTCAGCATTGCCGCAGACGACGCGTTTTGATTTTGCGTTTCG
The DNA here is from genome assembly GCA_905333075.3 of Atethmia centrago. Lineage (NCBI taxonomy): Eukaryota > Metazoa > Arthropoda > Insecta > Lepidoptera > Noctuidae > Atethmia > Atethmia centrago. Next base: position 18,374,741 of record HG995373.1, on the reverse strand, counting down.
TTCCACCAAAAAACGTCACTTAAAATAATGATTTGTAAAATAAGTAATGTATTTTTTTATAGGTATTTGTTTTTTGACACAATGTATATTTAAATAATGGATAAGTTTTGAATTACTTGCATACTCCCTATTGATATCAACATAAAAAATCCGTTGACGTATTAGTGGTGCCACACTATAATTAACATTAACTGCTTTCGTTGCAGCGCTCAGACTTCACAATGTTGGTCTGAATATGTTGGGCTGTTTATCGAATTTAATAGAGGTACCTAATACAATACGGTCGGTGGGGCCCCAGTGTGCATATGTTATTTACGGAAATCGCGAAACGTCTAGTTGATGTAAGTGGAGACCGAAAAGCTGGCGACTTTCTCGCGCAACGTGTCAGCATTGCATTTCAGCGAGGAAATGCCGCCAGCATCCTCGGTACAATACCCCGAGGGCCATTTTTAGGTTTTAACTTATTTTTATTTTTATTTAGTTAATGTTAATGTTATCTAATTTGGTTATGTAAATAAATAACTTATGCAATACAAACAAGTTCTCGTCGATTCATTTAACTACCTAAGTTTTGTGAAAAGTTTTACCGTTTCTTCAGCACATCTCGCGCATTCAGCAAAATCTGGTGGGAACCGTCTCACACGCTGTCCTCGGTGCGCCAGGACCAAGGAACGTTCGAAAGCGCATTTTTCGTATTCTGTCTGCGCACGAATTTGTAATGCCCTTGAATTTTTAGGTTCCAATGCTGGGAAGAAAATTGGATATTATAATTTGGAATTCCTACATAATAAATAACATAATCAGCATATACGAATAATTGCTTCCACTCCTGGAGCTTAGACTTCTAGGTGATTATAAATTGGTTACGATTATATTTAATTGTCTAATTTACCTACATATAGCCCTCGATACCTATATGCCAGGCATTTTTAACTTAAGGGGAGATTCGTCCAAGTTAAATCTTATAAAGTCTGAAACGTGGAGCGTTTGCAGTATATATACGAGTATTTCAAAGTTTTCGAACAAGAAGAGACTGATATTCGACCGACGTAAAGACGATCATTCATCGACGATAAGATTTAATATTTTATAAATTGCAAAGTAAAGAAAATATGCATACAACAGTAATCAAAGTATGTACTTGTAATGCCGGGTACAGGTTGGTGAAACTCCACATGAAATCTAAAATTAATATGTAAAGGTTCCTGCAGACCGGTGCGACGTGACTCTAGTAGAACCATTTCTATGAAAACTTCATGGAAATTAGAATCACGTCGCACCGTCGCCGCGCGCCTGTCTGCGGGAGCCTTTAGTCATCCTAATGTATGCAATACAACATAAATTGTAACACAACAAATAGGCGAATTTATTTCAACGTGTGTTACATTTCATCAGTCTGTACGAAGTAAGAAAAAAAAAGCTTTGCAGATAAATATATTTTTTAAACAAAGGCTAGTTATTTTACCTTAAAAAAAAAAAAAAAAATGATTCATTTCTTTAAAATTTTCAAGCCAGGTATATGAAAATTTCATGACCTACATCGAGAAAAATCTTTATCTTAAAACTTTTAAATGCGAACTTCATATAAACCTTTATTTGCCGTTATTTGTACTAACTGTTAATACATGTACATAGTTAATGTGTATTGTGTACCGGCTGCCTGCGCCGCGTCTGCCAAAGCGCCGCTGTAATGTGTTGATTTCGCCCGAACCAAACTTCGCCCGAGCAACGAGCGAACATCAGAAGACTGTAAATTAAAAATATTTTCTTTTTTTTAGCCGTTACCGGCTGGAGTGGGTACGATTTTATCGTCAAAAACATGCTTAAATATGTATGTTTTATACGCGGAAGAACGAATAAATGGACGGATGGGTGGCTTTAGTCTTCCGCTTTTGTGTACTTGAATTTATACTTTCCACACACATAAAATAATCAAACCAAAATTTATCTCGTAACTGAAGGCGAGCTTATACGTTTATGTTTTAGGAGCTAGCTGTAATTTATTATTATTATAAGGAAACACTGTATTAATTTGGTAACATGAAGAAATAATATTAAAAACACCCTTTAAATATAAAAAATAACATTAAAGAAACCTTTACCTATATAAAGGTATCTATTTTTTTAAATATTATTTCTTAATCTTTATTTTTATTCTTTGTTAGCGTATAATTAGATAATTATACGTAGTGCCTATGTACTACGTATAATTATCTAATTATACGCTTTCTTTACGATAGTAGGTATACATTATTGATGTCCAATTATAAAGACACGGCTTTAAGACACTTATAAAAACAGGAAATAGCTAGATATCAATATGTTTTAGGGTAATTCTACAGAAAAAACATGAACATAACGGTAAACCGTTACCACACTGAATAAACTGCACTCCTTTAAAAATAATCTGAATTTTACTTGTTGAACCATAAAAAATGGGAAAGAGGGGTGTTAATAAAATTAAATAAATACTTTAATGTTAACAAGCCAAAAAGTTTGTATTGTTTCAAGCTATCCAAAGAATGACCCTCCAACATTAGTGATGCCATGGGAACTGGATAGGTGGCAGCACCTGTCGTCGGCACAATAGACGCAGCACGTCGAGTGTTTAACAATCAACGAGCTTGATTGCTTCGTACTATTTGACGTCCATTAACTTCTTTGTTTATTTCACAAAGGACCCCTTTTATTGTAGTAATTGTATTTTTGATAAGATCATTGTAATAAATTGAAAGCGTTGTTCAATGTGTACTTAAATTGATTTTATTGTCCGCTTTCTTTTTGTTGTTGGATGAACTACCTTGATCATTATAACATAATGCCTTTTATAAAGTGTGTGTTGTAAGTCGTCTAAATAAAATAAGCCCCCTATTTAAGTTCTTAGAAAACGGAAAAGTTATACAACTCTGATTTGTTTGAAATAAGACTTTGGTTGGAAATCCATAAATACATGTTTAAAATTTGTTTCTTGGCTTATTTCAGATACTAGACAGCAATTGGTGTTATTTTTACGCTTTAATATATGGTTTTGGATCGATGAAACTACGTAAAAACTTTCTTGAATAAGGAAGTAGCTTGTTCTACACATAACTGCAATCTAGTTACGTAAAAAAAACGCAACTAACTAAGTATAGACAACAAAATCACGTGTCCCAAGTTTGAGTTAGAACTTGGGGTTATCCAAGCAAACATTATCAAGTGTGAATTGATGTGTCTAACTACATGTTTACTGGTTCAAAATAGAATATCCAGTTGTTTGTTTTTAACTCACATTCCATCGAAGGGCTTCATTATACGCTTGTGTGGAGTTCTCGAAGAGTTCTAAGCGTTGTAAATAATTGCTGGAAAAATAAGTCTGTTAAAATAGCATTCAGATTGTTTTGAAGTATAGTAAATCAACAATAAGTGTACGTGTAGGGAAAACCGATTGTTTGTTTCTTGGTTAGGTATATTTAATGAGGCGTTTAGCAAATAAATAGTGCCCTGCGCTGAAGATACCGGATATTTCCTGTTTTGTGGATGTTTTTCATAACGCGCTGAAACCCTGGGAAACTATCTAAGTATAAGATAAATAAATAAATATTTGCTCCGTGAACATAAATCGACCCGTTAACTTAAACTCGCACTCTGTTCCGTTAATTTAAACATAAAATGATTGAATATGAAAAATCATATTCAATCATTTTATGTTTAAATTAACGGAAACAGAATGCGAGTTTAAGTCGACACGACGCCGACATATGTACGGATAGATGAAGCTAAGTAGCTATATATATATATATGTATGCTTGACGAAAATTGACGTTATTTTAGTAGGCAAGTTTTTAATCACGTCTAAACTTGTATGGAGTAGTGACAAGCGCTGAATAATTTGACAGGACTAAACTAAAATGTATCTTCTGTCCTTTTCTTAATGAAATAGAAAGAAAAAGATGACTAAACTTAAATTTAGTTTAATTTGTGAACAAGGGAATCGGCACCATTGTCTATCTTACTGGTGCATGTTACTTTCGCCTACACAAGTGCCTTGCCTGACAACCTGACCCCTGGCAATGAAAACTCGTAGAAAACAGCTCAAGCCATCTCCTATTACGACCCAAACATACCAATAAATAAAATTGAAGTGTCTGTTTGTAATGTTTAAATAACAGCTTTTTACTAAATACATGTATATATATGTATACGGTACTAACAACAAAACAAAATAACAAATTTTACAATTTTTGTCTGTCTGTTTGTTTGTTCTGGCTAATCTCCGAAACGCGGTTAGACCGATTTTGGCGGGTTTTCACTGGCAGATAGTTAATGCTATAATGAGTAACTTAGCTAATTAAAACCAGGCTGCGGTTTTATAAACTTTCAGCAAACCATTACTTTGAGCCAAATTCCGACTAAAACAGTGATTTGGCACTAAACCTAACTCTGTTGTTGCCATTAGAGATTATACGTTTGGTGGTTATGAACAGCATAAGTAACTATGTTAATTCTGTCCAAAACCGCAGGGCATTAACGTACGAGCATGAGGTTAGTGCTGTGTACAGGGCATATTATTTAGAGGATGCATTTCCGCGATGAACAGTACTACCACAAAGCTGTGTAGGTCATCCACAGCCAACGTGTAAACAGCGAAAAAAGGCATAAAAAGAAAATATCTTTGGAACCTTTTTATGGTCACGTACCTCAAAAGAAAAAAAACCGGCCAAGTGCGTGTCGGTCCACGCGCATAAAGGATTTCGTGTATGGTAAGGTACCCATGCCAAATTACAGCTTTCTAGAACTAAGAGTCTCTGAGCTGAGCCGAGGCAGACAGACGGACATTGCGAAACTATAAGGGTTCCTTGTTGACTACGGAACCCTTATAGGATCGCTCATGTGTCTGTCTGTCAGTCCGTCTGTAAGATTTGCTCCGCATCTACTGGACCGATTAAATTAAAATTTGGTACACATATGAATTTCTGTAACCCAAACACGAACGTGTACCGATAAGCGAATTTTGAACACGGGGTTATGAGTTTGTTGGAAAAAAAAATCTAATTAAAAAAATGGTTTTGCAAATTGTACCGTGTGATTCAAATGAAAGGAATTGATATGAGAATTTCAATTATATTTTAATATTTTTAAAATAATTAATTTTAAAGTTGTTAAAGTATATAGTTGAAAATTAACCATTCCCGCTTATCTCCGAGACTGCTGAGCCTAAAATAAAATAAAAAATACAGATAATAGGTCTATAGATTACAGAAAAACGTATAAGAAGTATACGGTCTTAAAACAACTGAGTAAATCACTCAATGTGGTGCGTACAAACTTAAATTTGCAGTTGGAATGTATGAGGAAACATGTTTTGAAACTACAATGTTGAGTTTGTTCTTGGGATAAATTCATCCCAATTACGGAACCCTTCATCGTGCGTGGTCCGACACACACTTGGCAGTTTTTTTAATTAGCTCGGTACCAAATGAAGTAATCAATCCTTGTCTGCGCAATATAACCTAAATTGGCAAGTGAACGCTCGCGCCTTCACCTGCCCTCCGTTATACGGGATATGTGGACAGATATTAGGGGGGATCAATGACACTCTATGACTTAATTTTATGAGGGATCCTGATCGCTCTATCATGGGCTGCTCAAGTTGAGTCTCTGTTTCTATACAACTGAACAAAAAGATGTGTTATGTACTGTGTCGTTGACTGTATATTTTGGGATAAATAAAACTTGTTCCCAATTCTTCTTGTTTATTTTCGGAGTTCTTGGTTGTTCGGGAGCTGGTGACCGACTGTGTCCCAGCCTTACAATGGCCCGTTTTATATACAGTTCTCCCTATGTTCCGGAAGCGGGCGGACCGAGTCACACAATTTACATTTATTATTCCTAAGTGACTCTTACATGGTCCTGACGGCCTAAATCACATTTACTTTTACAAATTATGCTAATCCGGCTATAAATCATTAAATTAACTTATTCTAAACTCTAACTACACTCTTTTGAAGACTTCCCTCGCTTGTAGCGAGGGTGCGTTTTACGTACCCGCCGCTACTTGTGCCCTAGTGCACAGATAGGGTCTTATCCTAAACTATTTTATCCTAATTTATGTGGAGGGTCAAAAGACACACAACACTGTCTCTCCACCTTGTAGGCTTGACGTTAATTGTAGTCACAAACACACAACACTGTTTTCACACTTTGCACGCTCGGCGTTCGTTACATACTGGATCTATCTTGTCCTAGCAGCGGTAGCCAGTGGTGTGACCGTCAGACTGGCATAGGTCTCGAGTTCGAACCCAAGGCACGCACCTCTAAATTTTAGAATTCATGTGCGTATTGTATAATTATTATCATTTGCTTTAAAAAAACGGTGAAGGAAAACATCGTGAGGAAACTTCGTGCCTGAGAGATATATCTCGATGGCATGTGAAGCCCAGTCAGCCTTTAGGTGGCATAAAAACTCTGACACCAGGTTAGTCACGAACCACACAAAAATGAAAGACAGATTTCGTAACCTATCTTTTGTGTATAAATGCGTCACAGAATGATGTTCCAATGTACTTTATGTACCTAATAAGAAAATAAGGTTTACAATGTTAAAATATTCTGTTTTTTGCAGAGTATTTTATCACAAACAACTGCTGTTTAATATTATAGCATCCCGTTACATTGTCGTTGTCGCTCACCTGGGGCAGAGGGTGAAGTAAATGGCTAAAATAAACAACAGTACCGAATAGACAATTTATCGCTACATTCCAAAGTGCGAAACTTTGGCTTTGTTTGTTTACATACCCTCTTTCTCGGAACACGTTCACCGCATTACATATGGGTCTCTCTTCCGCCTCTAATTTCGTCTTCATGCTTCTCAGATTCCCCTTTGTCTATTCTAAGATACATACACTCGCAAGTCATAACTACACTGGCTGTTTTTCGTCGCAATATTACGAATTCACGAATAAATCTAGGTGACCTCGATTCCCTCAAGTATATAAAATTTGGGGTTGGCGACGACGATCCCGAATTATGATATTCATGGAATTAAAATTTAGTATCTGTTATTATCCTTACGACAGAATTTATGAGGGATAAAAATGATGTTAAATCCGAATGGCTCCTGGAATCCGCATCAGAATAAAATATTAATTTTGAATACTTAAAATGAAACTGAAATTTCAGCCAGCAATAACTTGGTAATACTTAAACGCAAGGATGATCTACTAACCCTCGGTTTCGAAAAGCTTCATTTATTTATCAAAATCAAAAGTCATTTATTCAAACTAGGCTGAGAATCAGCAATTTTCGAACGTCAAAGTTACATAAGACAGTCCCCCAAAAATGCCCGCCCTTCACCACTTCCTAATGCTTTAGCTGGGAAGAAGTAGCGTGAAGTGAAGTGTGAAGTTATAAAGGTACACTAGCAGCTTCTGTATACACAATATCAAATAATAATAGGTAACAGCCATGGGCTTATATACAGTTGCCAATAACAGGTGAACCAACATTCTCAAATACGGTACCTAAGGTAAAAATGAAACGTAAACAATTAAGTGGTAACAAACTATACAAACAGAAAAATATAAAATTACATAAGAAATAAGCTACAGAGGTGGCACGAAACACCTACATACTAACACAATGAATCTTAGATTGTGCGGATTGCGTGCTTTGGGACCTTAAAACTTGGGCTCTAAAGATGTTTGGCGGAGTAATGATATATGTCAACATCGACGAGTTGGAGACTTTAGTTAAGCCATAAGAATTTCCTGTGTTAAACTTTTCTTCCGTAATAGATATGCCCATCACACACACCTCCACACACACCTACGTACACATCATACACGCACTCACACCGCTCATACAAACTCTACATACGAACTCTTTAGTTTTATTTAGTTCAGTTTTTAGTTTAGTTTTATTTTATTTTGTAAATGAAAATTCTAGTAGGTATAGCATTAAATATTTGGAACACTGTCATCTTCCTCACGGAGGTGGGCGTTAATAGCTGCGACACAGTTTATAACTAATGTGGCTATTATCGTACGCAATAAATTGTAATTGTACTGATTTTTGTTCCAATAAAAAATATTATTATTATTATTATCTGGTGTGGATTTTATATAAGAATTCATTTCTCGGCTGAGCCTATTGAGAGGTGAGTTTATTCCTATATTTGTTTTGGAAGCATCCAAGTTAGTGGAGAATAAATGGGTAATGGGATATCTGTGTAAATTATAAGGGACTTTTAATTTACACAGATCCTTTTTCATTAAGTCTGTAATCAATAAATCTCCTCATATCGTATGTAAGCAAAGTTATTAATTGGCCTAAAACATAAATAGATAAAAAGTAACACTTACTGCAACAGTAACCTATTACTGCAACTGTTACATAGTTTTAAATTATTTCCAAAAAATAATAAAACAACAACTACATGTTGTAGAATCTTTCGCTGAGAAGAATAGATCAGCTCAGATATATATTTTTTTTAGAATTCCTCTGTTTAACACAAAAGAGGTGCAGATAAGAATGAGCCAGTAACACTGGTAAATGTACAAACATCAATCTGTAACGTTTTGTCTGAAAACGAACCGTTCACACACAAATGTAAAGTATTATTGTTAATCATCCGTCGTAAATTATCTATGGCGGCCATTTTCTTGTCTTTGAAGACGAAAACTACGGGAAGTATTAAAAGTCATTCGCTAAGACCTTAAAACTTGCAACTCTAAATCTGGAACTTCGTTTACGAGAAGATTTTAATGTTTGTACAGCTGGACTTGTTTTACACAAACACTTATACGCTTTTATGAAATATCTCTTCGAATTTGAATGCAGACACATTCAAATTCGAAGAGATCGTCGTGTTGGTAAACTTTAGTTTTTATCGAAGTGGGAAAACTAGAGAGGATAAAACAAGAAGCTGTGTCGTCATTGTGCGGTTGTTAACTGCAATAAAATTTGACATTATGCAATTTATATTAATTAATCGTATTCTGAAGATCTTTGACGACGTTTGTGTATATTTTGACCAGTATTTTTGCGTGATGTACAAAATCACAATTGTTTAAACATTTCTTTGATTGTATTGACAAAAAGGCCATAGGAAAATACATTTTTCATTCACTCCCGCTATAAGATGGCCATCAAAAGATGGCTCCTCGTCCGCTGAATCCCACTAACTTTAATTTTATATTTTCATGACCATAACTTTCAGCAAATCAAAAGCCCATCTTAATAATATTGGCAACGCGTCACAAAATTTAACAGCATATGTCTTGGGCCATTTAATACTCCATGAGCCGCATACAATGTCCATCGTTTACCTTTTATAACTTATTGGACATAAAGAATAATATTGAAAAAATCTAAAAATATATGGAAGATCTTTCTTTATGACTAGTACTTATGGGATTTGATCGCGGTCCACAGTACAGGGCTTTAGGCGTTGAATTGATATGGGCACGTGGTTCCTTTGAAATATCAACGAAGGTCTACACTCTACATGATAAAGAAAATATTCTAAGAAAAATATGGTAGGATCTACGCGGTTGCTACGGCGTAGCGGAATAGCTACGCTTTCGTAGTAGAAAGCTTATACGATATAATACAATATTTATTTGCTGTGATTTGTTCTTTTCTTTGAGTACTTTATTCTTTTGTAAGTTACACGCAATAATAATTATATTACAAACAGAGGTAGACACCATCAAGATTTGCTGACGGTGAACGGACGACCACACCACTTAAAGTCCACTTATTATACTCGTATTCAAAACGTTACGTAATGACATACTTTTAGTACTTACCTATCTAGGACGTTCTTTGATCATGTAGAAAAGTCAGAACATCGAGCGATCGTCGCACTCTGCTACTGGAAAGTTTTCGGTACATACGAGTACGTCACACTGCTATGAAATTGCGAAACATGAAAAGTCGCTCTGTATAAGTTCCGTTGCACTTAGAGCCGATGTAAAAGTGTGTATGTTGACTTTTTATTACTGACGCAAGTTGAAATATAATACGACTTCATACTCATATTTTACGTAGCTTATGCATTAAATGAAACCCGACAATATTGGAAACAACCGCCGTACATAGAACATTATTACATAAAAATATGTGTCAATTACTCTTAAACCCGAGTGTTGTCAAATAACACTTTTCTGAGTTAGATTATTATTTTACGAACACGTCACAAGTTACCAAATAAAGGCCCGTGCAGACTAGCGCGATATCGCGGGCGTGACCAGCAGTAATATGCCTGTCGGGCCACGTTATCGCCCCAGTCTTTAATATGGATTGCTGATTAAATCATTACAATTAGACTATTCATGTAACAAAAAGGTGGCCCGTAGCCATTTTTTTTTTCAGTAGTTGCTGGCTTTCACGACATTGGGATATTCTAATTAAAATACATACATATATAAACTCACGCCTTCTTCCCAGACAGAAAGGGGGTAGGCAGAAACTATAGAACGCCACCTGCTACGCTCCTTGCATACTCCTTTTGCTTCGTTTACGTTCATACATCTGGTCATATACGCACGCCGGTTGCGAGTACTACGCACCTGTTCTTTTTGAAGAAAATCATTAATGAGGTCATTATATGTCTTTCTGGGGCGTCCCCTCCTGGCATTTCCACTCAAATCTGCCTTGTAAATACCTTTTGTTAGTCGCCTTTCATTCACCCTCTCAACATGACCAAACCATCTAAGCATACTCTTTTCAATTTTTGTCACTACATCTTCCTTTAAACCGCATCGTTGCCTTATCACATCATTTTTCTAATTAAAAATCACATTTTACAAAATTTAGAAAATTGTGCTGATATATATATACATATTATATAACTAATTTCGGCTACCGAACCACCACGTCGCATCGCATCGCCCGCCCGCGCTATGGGCTCTCACACAAAACTGCGGTGCGATGCGATACGACGCCGCATCAAATAAAATAACATAATAAAATAACATCGAGCTCGCGGATTTTTGCAATGCGATGCGAATTCGCAGTTTTGTGTGGGAGCCCTATAACTTCGTTTTCGCTTAGCGTTCTTTCTGACTTTTTTTCTTTTTGCTCGGCTCCCAAGGGTTGTATCGTAATGTTAAATAGTCTTTAACCTTTCTCAAGAATTGGGCTATAAAATGCAAAAGGAATATTTCAAATCCGACTGATAGTTCCAGAGATCATCGCGCATTATCTTTCGATTTACCCGTGTTTTGATTGACTAATTTAAACAAAAACGGTTACTGTAACTGAGCTATTATAGTTAGACATATACCTCGCGGGCTTTTTTGTGGGTAATGATGTTTTTGATACCTTTTTTTTTGGGTGGGAAATAAGCAAATAACTTCTCCCGCTCTGGGCGGAGCAGTAGAGTGTGTGAGGCTCTTACTGACTAAAACCCACGCGTGTTCCTTCCGTTGCCTGTATCGCCAGGGACCTTGGTACCCTTTCATACTTTCCCGCGACCCCGGCAGGCATCGGCTCTAGTAGACCCCTACACTTGTGCTGACATCTGTTCGAGGCGCGCGTGGTACACAACGCACCGTCGACCTGGACTTGGTCCTTATCGGACGGCGAGCTACCCATTGCTCACCGCGCCTACGGTGGCCGGAAATCTACCTGGAATCCCCGACGCCCAGGGCGAGAGGGCGCGAAACTTGCCTTTCCCTCAACCGTCCCGCCTCCTCCTTCACGAGCATTACTGCTTCGCAGAAGGAGGTGACGGCTCCATACCATGGTCTGGACCAGGGCCGGACGCGAGAGATCTTCGCCGCCGATCGCCTCCACGAGGACACGGTGGTGCTCTACTCAAGCCGGGAACACCTCCACCGTATGCTCCACCGTGTCCTCTGGGCGATCCACATAGTGGTGACACCCGGGCATGTTTTTGATACGTTGGGTTACGTTATTGTAACTTTCGTAGGGATCTCTATTTTTTTGAAAATAAAATATAGCTTATGTTACTTCCTGATAATTTAGTTTTTGTATTGGTGAAAAAATGGTTAAAATCGGTCCAGCAGTTTTGGAGCTTATTCGGTACAAACAAACAAACAAAAAAATATTTCCTCTTAATTAATATTAGTATAGATAGAATAGGTATGTACCCGGCTTTCATATTAAGCAGTGACACAAAATATTACCGATGCTTAATATATAAATACTATGTATTTTGCGTCGAAACACTGTAAGTAAGTAAATAATTGAATTTGAAATTGTATTAGCTCAAAGCCAGTCTAAGCTAGGATCTCAGGTAATTTTGATACTTTGTCGCTGTTCTTTATTTTAAAGGATTATCCTCAATGAATACTAAAAAGATTTTTGTAAAAGTAAGCACGTCTTTTTTCCAATAAAAGTGTTTTAAAATCCGGCCAGAAAGTAGTTTTAGAAACTATTAACTGAGTAGCTATTGGTTTAAAAGCTAATAGAAGTTCGAATACTGTTTTCATTCCGACAAATATAACAAGCAAGACTATAATTCTTCTCTATCATTTATGGAACAAGGTATATTGTGTAGGTAGAAAAAAATACTTATAACCATTATAACCATTATTTCAAATGGCTGCATCCCTCTAGTACTAAAATAATGTTTAAAAACGTTTATTTTATAGATTTTAACTTTAAGGCGCTGACAAGACCCAATTGACTAAATTAGCTTCTCTTAAGAAAAAAAAATGCCATATCTGTATAGTTTGTGGTAGCGGAAAATATATATGTTAATTTTGAACATATTTTCCAGAACTTGGTTGTTACCAAAACACGTTTTGAAAAATAATCTCGATACAAAGTAACGTTAAACTAACCTCTTACCTTGAGTTCTAATCCAAAATATCTATATTAAATATCAACACACGTTACGTATTTAATTAATAACAAGAACGTCTTATTTGAATGCAAAACTTGGTTGTTTTTTATTTTCGATTACTCAACTCAATTTTGAGTAAATAGATAAGTGCTTCATGTTTTGCAATAAATTACAAACGTTGTGTCATCGCGCTACTCTTTCTTTTCTATGCAATCTGACAGTGACTGCGGTTTCGGTGTTGTCAGCATCTTAAGCATCAACAAACTGACCCAGTAGGTACTTGGTTATAAGAAAATGGAGTCAAATCTCATAAAAAAACCCGAAATAAAAGTATACAAAGACCACTTAGGACGGCATAACCAGATTAACATTATTCAGAAATAGATACAAATAACCCACATTTCCATACAATGTACCTACATCATTTTAAACAAAACACGACCAACCACTATTTGATGGATGACCACCGCACGCCGCATTACTTCAAACCGACTTCACATTCACTGATTCAAATAGAATTTGGGGAATCAAGCAAGAGACGTGGACCTATTTTCCATGTGAAACTCGTTCGAGTGAAAATAGTGACGTAAATAGAATGGACAAATGGTCTGGTGATTCTGAGATCAAAGATTTGAAATCTGATGGCATGTTTGACTCTCAGTTGGCTTTGATGAAGTAGCTCGTATGAGGTGTATGTAGTTATTACCTCTTTCAGGATCACTAGTTGGATGGAGTCTTCGTAAAACTCGAACCAAAGGGTTAAACAAAGATTGGCACTTGATCTATTTATTTACTGCACGATGTACGGTCGGAGAAATTTATTGTTTATCAAATTGACATATTACGTCAATTTGCCGTTTATAGTAATTTCATACAAGTGTATCAGAATGGCAGTTGTGATTTGAATATATGGACAATTTAAGTTTTTAATAATATGTTCAAATGGTCTTTATATTATAAAATAAGTGTCTACAAGATTTGTTGTTCCCACTAGTATTGACTTTACCTTTTATTTTATGTTATAAACTATAATATCACATTCAAGTTAACCTTGCTTAATATACTCGAATATAGGTTGAGACACTAGCTGAATGCAACTAAGTTTCACAAGAAGAGCTTCGGCGTCCATATTAATGTATTTAACCAACACATTTTCGACGACAGAGTAAATTATAATGAAGCTTGCTTCAAGCGAAATTCCCCAATTTATGTTGCTATGTCGCTATGATAAGAACATCTTGTTTAATTTACTGTTCGGTACAGTAATTATAACAGTTTCAGAGTAAGAGTAGTCTTTTATAAACATGCTCGTCCTAAGAATGACTAACCGACTAACCGACTTTTTTTATGGCATCTCGCACGTCAACGTCAAAGGAGGTTGTCGTCCGCTTAACCGGACTTTCTTGTGGGTGCCTCAATAAATTAGGGCCTCCAGCCAAGGCATAAAACTTACAAACTAAGTGACTAAACTCTAAGGGCACCCCCAAAGGGGTACGTACGACTCCCTCGGCTTAGGACGTCGCTGGGGGACGACAGCAAGGGACAGACTGGATCGGACCAACTAACCGATTCCAAACAACATTTTATAGGTCGGTTTAAAAGGTACATACAGCGCTACAAGATTATTTTGGCGCGTGGTTAAAATCGGAACACTATCCGCCATCTTGTTTTTTTCAAGACATCTTCAATAGTATGTACTATGATATTTCACAAAACAATTGCATAAATATTTACCAACAGAATTGCATAAATATTTACCTGTCAACGTCATTCGCGCAAAAATATCCTTGAAACAATATTCGGGCAGATGACATAACCGTTTTTTCGGGTTGGCAAACTGCTGCTTGCAAAAAGTAAATGCTTTAGGCGTCCCATCGTCCTTTTTTGACAACATATTTGATGAAAAATCTTTAATTCATCTTATCTAGCTAAGCCTAAGCTTTGAATTTTTGTTAATTTATTTTAAAAAGGCAACAATATTTTATAATCACCCCATTTAGTGCCCCAGTTCCGGGAAAGCAAATGCTAATGGAAAATATTTTGTGTTCCGAGTTGAATTCCAAAGAAAGATACGGTCTGCGATCGTAACAGAATAATTAATTAAATTTATTTTATATTTAAATACCAAAATAACGTTAAGTAAAGTAACATTTGAATTTGAAATGAAACGTAAAACCATTTCCAAGCAATTAGAGACTTGAAATTACGTAAACGATTCATTCGGAACATAGAGAAACCCATAAACATAGAGAAGTATATCCAGGTAAAGTTGTAAGTGGTTTCAAAAAATAAATTGCAATACTTTCATTTAAGTTTACGGGTGAAGTCGAACGTTTGCCAAGTTTCCTTGCTAAGCGGAAGGAATTAAGTTCTGAATTTCCAGGAGAAAGCATGGTGAGGTACAAGATGAAGATTGTTGTTTATGAGGCACAATTATAAATAAATAAAAAGTTTATTATGTCACAAAAAAATACATTAAAATATGACAGACACCAAAAGTCACAATCTTACAATATATGTATTACAAAGATTGGACCTAACTCCCAAACTAGGCCTTTTTTTCTCCCGCTCTGGGTGGAGCGGGAGGGTGTCTCTTACTGACTAAAACCTCCTTGTGTTCCTTCCGTTGCCTGTGTTGTCAGGGGCCTCGGTATCCCTTTCGGACTTTCCCACGACCCCGGCAGGCATCGGCCTTAGTGGAACCTACACCTATTTATATTATCCAACATAAATAAAAAACTTGTGTTTTATATTATCCAACATAAATAAAAAACTTGTGTTTTCAAAGTCTTACGTTTATTTTTATTCCTACTCAATACATCAAAAGTCTGTGCTCGTTTTATTGAATACTCTATCTCAGTGAAGCCTTATCTTTACTTCTGAAGTTTGATAAATCGTATTTATAAAGTAGACCAAATTTAATGACGGTGAATTTTTGCACTTTGAAAATTTAAAAAGAATTTGATATTACAACGCAGCGAATTTTTATTACTAAGTTACTTTATTATTG
The DNA here is from genome assembly GCA_905333075.3 of Atethmia centrago. Taxonomy (NCBI): domain Eukaryota; kingdom Metazoa; phylum Arthropoda; class Insecta; order Lepidoptera; family Noctuidae; genus Atethmia; species Atethmia centrago. The sequence goes on along the minus strand of HG995373.1, from coordinate 18,358,935 downwards.
AAACAAAATTGTGTTGGTTTAATAAAATATTATTCTACGTAACCAGACGATATTACAGTTTTCAATCATGACGTGTAAAGTGTTTGTACAAAGGTTTTTACAAACACTTTACACGTCACATTTACAGAAACACTTACAGAAATAACATCATTTATCAATTTTGCTCGCAGATTAGATGGCCGATGGGGCCGAAAGGTTCTGGAGTTGCGACCGAGTACCGGAAGACGTAGCGTTGGAAGGCCTCCTAAAAGGTGGACCGATGGCCATGTGAAGGCCGCAAGAATCCGCTGGATGCGGGGAGCACAAAACCGTTCAAAGTGGCAGTGCCTGGGGGAGGCCTACAGTGGACGTCTTTTTTTTTTTTTGGATGGGAAATCATCAAATAACTTCTCTCGCTCTGGGTGGAGCGGGAGGGTGTGTCAGACTCTTACTGACTAAAACCCACCCGTATTCCTTCCGTTGCCTGTGTTGCGGGGGCCTCGGTGACCCATTAGTACCTTCCCGTGACCCCGGCAGGCATCGGCCCTAGTAGACCCCTCATTGTGCTGACGACATCTCTTTGAGGCGCGCGTGGAATACGACGTGCCGTCGACCCGGGCCTGGTCCTTACCGGACGGTGAGCTACCCATTGCTCACCGTCCGCAAGCCCGCGCCTACGGTGGCCGGAAATCCGCCCGGGATTCCCGACGGCTTCTCCTGCAACGGCTAGGGGCGAGAAGGCACGAAAATTGCCTTTCCCCCAACCGTCCCGCCTCCTCCTTCTCGAGCTTAGCGATTACTGCTTCGCAGAAGGAGGTGACGGCTGCCCATGCCCTCTCGCTCCGTACCATGACCTGAACCAGGATTGGACACGAGAGATCTCTCCCGCCGATCGCCTCCACGAGGACACGGCGGTGCTTTGCCCAAGCCGGGCAGACCTCCACCGTATGCTCCACCGTGTCCTCCGGGCGATCCACACAGTGGTGACACCCGGGCGTTTCCTCCCGCCTTATCCGACACAGGAACCTCCCGAAGCTGCCGTGTCCGGTGAGGACCTGCGTCAGGTGGAAGGCGAGGATGCCGTGTCGCCTCTCTAGCCACTCCTCAAAGAGGGGACTTAACGCCGCAATTGTGGCGTGCCCAGCACTGGGTTGCGACAACCGTACTCTCTATGTCGCCATGAGATCCCGCCGGAGCTCCGTCCGCTGTGCCGCGATTTCTCGCGGCAGCGGAGTTACGCCCCGGCATTTCGCCTCCTCGCGCCACTTCCATACGTGCGCGAGGACTTTTGCCTCCAGATTCCATGGCGGCAATCCGGCAAGGAGGCTCGCTGCCTCACAGGAGACCGTGCGGTATCCCTGGACCATCCGGAGGGCCATGACCCTTTGCGTCACGCTCAACCGGCGGGCTGGCCGCAACGCCAGAGAGCGCGCCCATACAGGAGCCCCGTAGAGGGCCATGCACCGCACGACCCCCGCGTAGAGCCTCCGGCAGGAGGCGTTTGGACCCCCTAGATTGGGCAGGAGCCGCCTCAAGGCAGCGCCCGCCCGCTCCAGTTTGGGAGCTAAACGTCCGAAATGCTTCACGAAGTTCCACCGGCTGTCGAGGACGAGTCCCAGGTACTTCATCGTCGACTCGACGCCGATGGAAACTCCTCCTACCATTATTTGGGACTCCAGCGGTGGCGCGTTCCGAGGACCATGAAAACACATGGCCTCGGACTTGTGCAGGGCCACCTCGAGTCCCAATTGCCGGATCCTTTCGACGATTGTCGCAACCCCGCGTGCCGCTACTTCGGCCGCCGCCTGGTGTGACCTCCCCTGGGCCAGGACCAACGTGTCGTCAGCGTAGCATACTACGCTGACGCTGCTAGGGAGGTCGGCGCGCAGCACCCAGTCGTATCCGATGTCCCACCGATGCGGCCCCAGGACCGATCCCTGTGGGACACCGCACGACATCTCTTGTCGGTTCCACACTCCCTGGTGACCTGGGTAGATGACGGCCCTGTCCGTCAAATAGGCCTCGACCACACGGTAGAGCGGCATCCGGTGGTACCGGAGCGCCTCCCTGATGCAACTCCAGGGCAGGGTATTAAAGGCATTGGCGATGTCTAGAGACACTGCCAATGCATTGGCATTGGCGGTGTCACTAGACACCGCTGCTGTTGCCCAGGGTGGGGTACCCTGGGCAACAGCATTCCCCGTCGTGAGGGCCCGACACACCCTTGATCGTGATGAGCTCTTTGCACTAAATTCGGCGTCGACTCCGACTCCGCCACTCCTCCACTTGACTGTTTGGTTTTGGTTTTAAAAAAAATTCCATTGTTGATCTTACGAGTGTGGGGGATTTATTCAGTCCACCTAGGTTCACCCCCTGTCCCTAGGTAAGTATGCATTTATAACCCAACCAGGGGGTCCACTGGTACCCTGGCTGGGGAGCGCTAACGACTGATGCGCCACCTACAACTACGAAGTTGCAGATGACACTATTCCTCAGGCATTCATATCCTCGCCGCGCACCAAAACTTGATATTAGAGGAATTGTTTATAGAGGTTATCATCCTCGCGATCCGGGCGACCAAGCCAAGATCCTCGTCCCGTTCCAAGTCACAAAACATGACTGTGATCTCTTTACGGATTACGATTTCGACGGTTGCAATCAGGAGAATCAGTTCTCCCGTTGCTAGCTCGCTGGCAGGTTGAGTGCACAACGAGCGCCGTCCTTGCTTCTCCCCTATGTCCTCTGTTTGGATCAGAGAGACACGAGGAAAAACGTCGGCCCATATTGGCCCATCCTTCGCGGACCTTCCCTTCCGCCTGGCCACTCTGCGCCCACTCGACCTGCCCTCTGTAAGCAGAGGGGGAAGTGGACGACCGACGATCGAGCATGAAGCTCCCCGCCACGCAGAAATTCGCCACAGTCAATACCCTCTCCGAAACATGGAGAGACTATTGGCCGTGCCCAGGATGCACCGGCCTGACGAATGCTTTTTCCCTCGAATGTATTCGCAGGGAACCAGCAGCAATCAGGCACACGAGGAGGTTTTCTGCACGCACCCCACAGTGGACGTCTGATGGTCAATTTTGAATTTTGATAAAGTTTGTTTTCTAACTGTGTGAAACGTCAAGCAACATCAGTCACAATTAATTACAAGATCTAGTTTATTATGACCTATCTATTTTTGCAAGACAATAAAAGAAAAACCTTTTGTTAAATTTAAAAAGAATGTTTCTTACTTGGGAATCTTGGAACACAAGGAATAGAAATTTGAAGTTATTTTCCTGTACTTAATGTTATGCAAACTTTTAGAGACAAGATTCGTTCGAGCATTGGCTTGTATCCAAAACTGCCTTCATTCTTCCCTCTTACTTGGTCTGCAAGACAAACAACAATTAACTTGTCACATAACCTACAATAATTATGTAACCGATGGCATAATCTGTTCAGAATGTTATAGGCTTAGGTATTGAACCATACGGTACCTCACCTTTGACCTATACCTCCGCTCAATGAAACTGGAAGGTCAAAGGTCTTAAGATTTTTAGTGGCAATGGAACCTATAAACTTGAAGCAATAATAAAATACTAGTGACCTTTATAACTAATCTGATATGATCCGTTGTATTGCGATATATCCGTGAAAATCTTCAATGAATTCCTCCCAATGACAAGTAGAATTTGTGATGTAAATAAAAAGTTCAAGATTCCTTAAACACGATCCACGTTCTAAATACAAAAGGAATTGAACGATTCGTTTTCGTTACAATTTGATTTGGACTAAGAGACCGCGCAATATGTGCGTCTTGTCTCTGTGGTCTGTCGTTGCGACTCTGCAACTTGACGCAAACTGTGCGGAGCTTTAAAAAACATGTATGAAAATTGTTTGTAGCCTGTCGTTGTGTCTTGTCGTCCAGCTGTCGCATAGTGCGCGAGGCAGCTAAAGAAAAGAAACAGCTGCACTATTTTTTCCATCACTTCGCATTTTTGCATTATTGAACACTAGCTGTTGCCCGTGACTTCGTCTGCGATTCAGGATAAAAAGTAGCTTATGTCCTTTTTCAGGTTTTAGTCTACCTATCTGCCAAATTTCATCCAAATCCGTTCAGCCGATTTAGCGTGAAAGTGTAACAAACTCACATTCACATTTATAATATTAGTTATTATGTTAGGTTAGGTTATACGTCGCGTGGGAGTTTAAAACCTCATTTCCCCCGAAAGCCTGAGGTGGCCCGCAACGGCGGGCTGGCACTAGCTGGGGATAGCGGAAGTCGCATTAGATCCCATGATCCTCGGTGCAAGTGTAGGAGGGGAACACCGGATTGATTTTTAGTCAGTAAGAGTCTGACAGACCCCACCCCAGGGCGGAGGACATCCATGAGGATTTTCCACCCCGGAACAAAAAAGAAATGGTTAGACCAAGTTCAGGAAAGACCAATAGTTGCTCACTCGCGTTACATTTAACCACAATACTTCTACCATCTTGGTACACGCTCATTCACATTAATGTGGCTTTAGCCTACCGCAGCGATAACATATTACCCATTTCGAGGTATTTTCTTACGTATACATTTTGTCGTGGTAACTTTTCAGGACAGAACGCACCTGGGTATTGTTAGCGGTATAGTATCGGTGTGACATACAATCGTCTTCGAGTTAGAGATCAACTTTGTGTTTTTGTTTTGTTTATTACGTCACATTAGGTTTTGTGAAAGATTTCCAGATCTTGAGTGTGTGTAGAATTTCGTTTGGAAGTTTTGTTTCTAATTATGAACATTTTGGTGCGACTTCCATACTGAAATAAAAAAACTATACCTTATACTTGCTTCAGAACTTTTGCTTTTTAAATAAAATTATAATCTTCATCAGCCTGCGTATGCGTCGAATGCAGAAGCACCACTTCAGAACTTCTTGAAAGACCGTTAAAACGCGAGTTTTGTCATCATAAAATTACACGAATCACATTAACAACCACCAAATACACGAAATTACGAGTATTTTATTTGGCATATTCTACAAAGCTGTACCCAGAAAGGATCATCTTTCTGGGTATTAATATTAATAACACAGGTGACTGCTAAGAAGGATCAGTTTCACAATAAATCTAAAGCTGAAAAATAAAAAAGATCTCAATTAGGCCGGGCTATTAATTTTACCGTTTTCCCGCGCAGTTATCTATTGAGTTACGAGCAATTTCGATATCAATTTATCTCACCAGTAAATTCAGACTGATATTGGTTTGCAGATTTATTAAATGCTTAACGCGAGGGGACTCCCATGGAATACTGAAAATGAAAATACCATTTCGTGAATTTTTTTTTAATCATCATTATAATATTGACTGCTTTTTGGGTGGTTAAAGATTAAAGGGACAAAAAGCTGGCCTCTTCTTCCAACCCCTTAAGGAGTTATATATGGTAAGCTAAGTTGAAGTAAATATATAGCAATATTGTTCTACTAGCTGCGCCCCGTGGTCACCCACATAAGTTTAAATCCCATGAGAATATCGAGATAAAAGTACCCTTTGTTCTAACCCAGGTCATGGTCTACCTATGTGCCAAATTTCATCCAAATTCGTTCAGCCGTTTTAGCGTGAAAGCGTAACAAACAAACAAACTCACTTTCGCATTTATAATATTCGTTAGGATTAGAATAACGCTAGAACTCCTAGTCGTGTTGCTTCCGTTGCCTGTGCGTTGCCAGAGGCCGCGGTATCCCTTTCGGACTTTCCCGCGACCCCGACAGGCATCAACCCTAGCGGACCCCGTCAGTTGCGGTGACATCTCTTTGAAGCGCGCGTGGAACACAACGCACCGTCGACCCGGGCCTAGTCCTTATCGGACTGCCAGCTACCCATTGCTCATCGTCCTGAAAGGAATACCACCCAAAAAGTACTTTTTCTATTTTATGCAAAAATACATCCTTTTAAACCTTTCGGCAACGAAACACGTTGGAAAAATTATTATAGAATGAGCTCTTCTATTTACTCAACAGACAAAATAACGTTAAATAAAAAAAAAAACAGCTAAGTTCGTGTTGGACCACGCACAATGAACCATTCCGTAGTAGGATGAATTTATCCCAAAAACAAACTTTACATTGTACGTAGTTGAAAAACGTGTTCTTCCATACATCGGTATTTATTTTTTAAATATCGAAGCATTATGCTGAGATAGGAGCCTTTTTGGCGTCGCACAAGTCGTTTTTATTTGTTTTGTTAGTTTTAAATTATCCTTTTTTTACTTTTTGTATTTCTTGTGCGTGTCCCAAATAAAATAATTTTCTTCTTTCTTCTTCTTCAATATTCTCCAACTGTATAAGTTGGTCGACTACTACTCGTTAACTTGTAATGCCTTTTTTGTTTTTTTTTTGACGGTGGGAAATCATCAAATAACTTCTCCCGCTCTGGGCGGAGCGGGAGGGTGTGTCAGACTCTTACTGACTAAAACCCGCCCGTATTCCTTCCTGTCGCCTGTGTTGCGGCGGCCTCGGTGACCCATAAGTACCTTCCCGCGACCCCGGCAGGCATCGACCCTAATGGACCCCTACCTATGTGCTGACGACATCTCTTTGAGGCTCGCGTGGAATACAACGCGCCGTCGACCCGGGCCTGGTCCTTACCGGACGGTGAGCTACCCATTGCTCACCGTCCGCAAGCCCGCGCCTACGGTGGCCGGAAATCCGCCCGGGATTCCCGACGCCAACTTGTAATGCCTACTTATCTGTTATAGTTTGCCTTTTAACTTTGTTGTACATATATGCCCTGATTTTTTTCACATATCCAAAACCAAAAACAATCATTTGGCAGGGGGCGGGGGTCCTGCCAGCTAAATGGTTGTTTTTGGATATGTGATAAAATTGAGATAGTGAGATAAATGTGTATTCACGGCAGGGGGCCACACTTGGGATTTAACATCGGCGTCGAGTCGACGATGAAGTACCTAGGGCTCGTCATCGACAGCCGGTGGAACTTCGTGGAGCATTTCCGACGTTTGGCTCCCAAACTGGAGCGGGCAGGCGCTGCATTGAAGCGGCTCCTGCCCAATCTAGGGGGTCCAAACGCCTCCTGCCGGAGGCACGCGGGGGTCGTGCAGTGCGGTCCATGGCCCTTTACGGGGCTCCTGTGTGGGCGAGTTCCACACAGGCACTGCGGCCAGCCCGCCGGTTGAGCGCGACCCAAAGAGTCATGGCCATCCAGCTGGTCCGGGGATACCGCACGGTTTCCTGTGAGGCAGCGAGCTTCCTTGCCGGATTGCCGCCATGGGATCTGGAGGCAAAAATCCTCGCGCACGTATGGGAGTGGTGCGAGGAGGCGAAACGTGGGGGCGTAAATCCGCTGCCACGAGAAATCGCGGCAAAGCGGACGGAGCTCCGGCGACATGGAGAGTACGGTTTTCGCAACCCAGTGCTGGGCACGCCACAATTGCGGCGATATGTCCCCTCTTTGAGGAGTGGCTAGAGAGACGACACGGCGTCCTCGCCTTCCGCCTGACGCAGGTCCTCACCGGACACGGCAGCTTCGGGAGGTTCCTGTGTCGGATACGGCGGGATGAAACGCCCGGGTGTGACCACTGTGTGGATCGCCCGGAGGACACGGTTGAGCATACGGTGGAGGTCTGCCTGCCTTGGGCAGAGCACCGCCGCGTCCTCGTGGAGGCGATCGGCGGCAGAGATCTCTCGCGTATGGCCCTGGTTCAGGCCATGGTACGGAGCGAGAGGGCATGGGCAGCCGTCACCTCTTTCTGCGAAGCAGTAATGCTCGCGAATGAGGAGGCGGAATGGTTGAGGGAATGGCAAATTTCGCGCCCTATCGCCCCTAGCCACCGCAGGAGACGCCTTGGGCGTCGGGAATCCCGGGCGGATTTCCGGCCACCGTAGGCGCGGGTTTGCGAACGGTGAGCAATTGGTAGCTCACCGTCCGGTAAGGACCAGGCCCGGGTCGACGGTGCGTTGTATTCCACACGCGCCACAAAGAGAAGTCGTCAGCACAAGTATAGTGGTCCTCTAGAGCCGATGCCTGCCGGGGTCACAGGAAGATACTAAAGGGTTACCGAGACCCCTGGCAACACAGGCAACAGAAGGAATACGGGTGGGTTTTAGTCACTAAGAGTCTGACGCACACTCCGCGCAAAAAAAAGGGGGCCACACTTGACTCTAACAAAAATTTGCACTTTGAATATTTTTGAATAAAAGTAATTGCGAGGTCTTTTTTTTTTAGTGGAAATCATCAAATAACTTCTCCCGCTCTGGGTGGAGCGGGAGGGTGTTTCAGACTCTTACTGACTAAAACCCGCCCGTATTCCTTCCTGTCGCCTGTGTTGCGGCGGCCTCGGTGACCCATAAGTACCTTCCCGCGACCCCGGCAGGCATCGACCCTAATGGACCCCTACCTATGTGCTGACGACATCTCTTTGAGGCTCGCGTGGAATACAACGCGCCGTCGACCCGGGCCTGGTCCTTACCGGACGGTGAGCTACCCATTGCTCACCGTCCGCAAGCCCGCGCCTACGGTGGCCGGAAATCCGCCCGGGATTCCCGACGCCAACTTGTAATGCCTACTTATCTGTTATAGTTTGCCTTTTAACTTTGTTGTACATATATGCCCTGATTTTTTTCACATATCCAAAACCAAAAACAATCATTTGGCAGGGGGCGGGGGTCCTGCCAGCTAAATGGTTGTTTTTGGATATGTGATAAAATTGAGATAGTGAGATAAATGTGTATTCACGGCAGGGGGCCACACTTGGGATTTAACATCGGCGTCGAGTCGACGATGAAGTACCTAGGGCTCGTCATCGACAGCCGGTGGAACTTCGTGGAGCATTTCCGACGTTTGGCTCCCAAACTGGAGCGGGCAGGCGCTGCATTGAAGCGGCTCCTGCCCAATCTAGGGGGTCCAAACGCCTCCTGCCGGAGGCACGCGGGGGTCGTGCAGTGCGGTCCATGGCCCTTTACGGGGCTCCTGTGTGGGCGAGTTCCACACAGGCACTGCGGCCAGCCCGCCGGTTGAGCGCGACCCAAAGAGTCATGGCCATCCAGCTGGTCCGGGGATACCGCACGGTTTCCTGTGAGGCAGCGAGCTTCCTTGCCGGATTGCCGCCATGGGATCTGGAGGCAAAAATCCTCGCGCACGTATGGGAGTGGTGCGAGGAGGCGAAACGTGGGGGCGTAAATCCGCTGCCACGAGAAATCGCGGCAAAGCGGACGGAGCTCCGGCGACATGGAGAGTACGGTTTTCGCAACCCAGTGCTGGGCACGCCACAATTGCGGCGATATGTCCCCTCTTTGAGGAGTGGCTAGAGAGACGACACGGCGTCCTCGCCTTCCGCCTGACGCAGGTCCTCACCGGACACGGCAGCTTCGGGAGGTTCCTGTGTCGGATACGGCGGGATGAAACGCCCGGGTGTGACCACTGTGTGGATCGCCCGGAGGACACGGTTGAGCATACGGTGGAGGTCTGCCTGCCTTGGGCAGAGCACCGCCGCGTCCTCGTGGAGGCGATCGGCGGCAGAGATCTCTCGCGTATGGCCCTGGTTCAGGCCATGGTACGGAGCGAGAGGGCATGGGCAGCCGTCACCTCTTTCTGCGAAGCAGTAATGCTCGCGAATGAGGAGGCGGAATGGTTGAGGGAATGGCAAATTTCGCGCCCTATCGCCCCTAGCCACCGCAGGAGACGCCTTGGGCGTCGGGAATCCCGGGCGGATTTCCGGCCACCGTAGGCGCGGGTTTGCGAACGGTGAGCAATTGGTAGCTCACCGTCCGGTAAGGACCAGGCCCGGGTCGACGGTGCGTTGTATTCCACACGCGCCACAAAGAGAAGTCGTCAGCACAAGTATAGTGGTCCTCTAGAGCCGATGCCTGCCGGGGTCACAGGAAGATACTAAAGGGTTACCGAGACCCCTGGCAACACAGGCAACAGAAGGAATACGGGTGGGTTTTAGTCACTAAGAGTCTGACGCACACTCCGCGCAAAAAAAAGGGGGCCACACTTGACTCTAACAAAAATTTGCACTTTAAGCCGTAATATTTCTGAACGGTATATCCAGCGATACCTCATACCATGGGGAAGACGAGAAAAAAAAAATATCATCCCCAGTTTACGTGCAAAGGACTATTTTCCCACTTTGTCAGCGTGATTAATATGTATACCTATGCAAAATTACAGCTTTCTAATAGTAAGAGTTTCTAAGCTAAGCCGCGGAGAGACAGACAGACAGACGAACATGGCGACACTATAACGTTTCCTTGTTATAAATTATAAATGATTTTATTTCTGTAAGTAGGTTTTTACAAACACTTTTACACGTCAAACATATTTTTTTAAACTAGATGAGGTCGGCGTTTCCTATCTGACTACTCTGAGAAGAAAGGCCGAAACAAACTCAGAGGTCACAGTCTCTTTTAAAGTCCAGACATAATCTTGGTCAGATCATGTGAAGACCATGTCGATTGGTGTCTGAAATGGTCTTTTGATGAAAGAACCACACAGATTGAGTGGACCTGTCCAGTCAGTGCACGCATTTGTCAGTAGTTGTGCAGCTCAACTCAGAACTAAAGGAGCTCAACGATTCAACGAAGAATACCAAAGAAAGGACATTTGGCTAGGCCGCAAAAAATACTCAAAACTGCCAGACCATGTTAAAAACTAACTGAGAATAAAACAAAATTAAACAATGACCCACATAGTCTTCAGATTTACAATAATTTAAACAATATCTGTAATACTACACAGAGTAAATATTCATGTCATTGCATAAATAAAATTCATCAATGTTAATGTGTATATCCGGACATAATCTTGGTCAGATCATTTGAGGACCATGTAGGTTGGTGTCCGAAATGGTCTTTTGAGGAAAGAACCACACTACGGAACTGTTAACTAAACCCTAAAAAGGCCTATATAATTAAGCCTACAAAATAAGTATCTGCTTGTTGCTTTCAGTCCCAGATGTAAGGTTTCTAATAATCTACCTTACAACCCTTTTAAGTCTACGTAAGTAAAGACAGCGTAGTTTAGAAGGGGCGCGGCTAAATAGCGAGCATTTGTCCGGTCCATCGTGAAAAGGGACCCAGCGGCCGGACGTAAAGTGAAGTCTTAAGAGGGTGCATGCTGGAAGTTGGCAACATCCCAAATAGCTGTCACTTAATTAAAATATGAAAGATTCTGTAATGCACTAAAATATTGATTATGAATTGCAATAATAACACTGAATTTGGTAGGTAGGTTAGGTTAGGCAGGTTTTGTGACAGTTTCAGGAGTTAAAAAAGCGGCAGGAGAGTTTCCATACGTTTTCTTTCATTGGTGAAAGAAAACTTATGGATACGAGTATATAGTATAGCGCATTATACAATTAGTGCATTATATAGTGCGACATTTCATAATTTCGTTCGTTATCATTTAGATAAATTAACCAAAACAGCGTAATATTTGATATTTACGACATTTACAACTTTCTCTCTTACCGAGCTGTGTAACGAAGTACTTTTTTACAATGTATCTTTTAAAACATTGAAGTTCAAGAGGGTAATAGTGTTCCGGAATGTTTTAATCTCGAACGGATTCTACCTGCGCTTCGAGCGCGTTAGTTGGACAGACGATAAGTCTCCTCACTAAAGTTTGGCAACGTGCAGCGCAGCGCTGCAAGTATGAGTGTTATACTTCTGCGTATCTGTTTATACTTAGTTACGTACCCGAAGGATTTATACCTTGTTTGCGTAATAATGTATTCGGAAACAGTATGCTGCATGAAGTTAAATGTGCTAGTGTGTGTTATGGAAGCTAGGCTATGTCGGGCGATAGCCATCTGGGCCTTTCCGATTGCTATCTATTTCGCGAGAACTGGGGTTTAAAGATAAAAGATAATACTGTGAGATTGGGAAATACATCCGGGCAAAGAAATGTGGGATGTAACCCGAGTGATCGGATCAGAGATTTGCATACACAATTCCTTAGATATCTCGATCCAAATGGAGTTGGGGTCAGTCTTAGTAATACTGCTTTTAGCTAGATTTGATGAAAGACCTGCCTTTTTACGAGAATTTCTCTTGAATATTAATAACATTACCTATTATTTAGGTACTCACTGAACAGAAATATTTTTGTATCTAGTAAAATTATACAAAACATGCTATTCTTGTTTAAAAAGGCTAGATGTGTAAGGTTAGTCCCACGCAAACAAACTAATATTTATAAGATATTTTAGATCACAATGTTTGATAACAATGTGTGTTCTTAGGTATTGCTTTGGACTCGAAGCTACAGTGGGGCCTACATAAACCAAATTGTCGAAGCGGCTAAGCTCTGCAGTCTATAAAATCAGTTATTTGACTGATGTTACAAACAGCTCGATTAGTATATTTTAGTTATTTCCATAGCGTAATGTCGTACGGCATTTTGCTGTGGGGAAATGCAGCTGACATTTAGGCTATATTTGTGCTGCAGAAAAGAGCCATTCGAGGATTTTATAACCTAAGTTATAGGCATTCGCCTACAACACAACAGCACAAATATAGCCTGAATGTCGGCTGCTGAAGGATAAATTTAAAGAAATAAACATAATTATAGTCGAATATTTATATAAATTCCAAACCCAGCGCCATTCATAGCATAAATACTAGAAACAAAAACTTACTTATTGTGCCCAAGACTAGGCTCCAACTGCCGGGGTCGTGGGAAAGTCCGAAAGGGATACCGAGGCCCCTGGCAACACAGGCAATGGAAGGAACACGTGTGGGTTTTAGACAGTAAGAGTCTGACACACCCTCCCGCTCCTCCCAGAGTGGGACAAAAAAAAGGCTCCAAATAATTTAGTAATTATTTAAGTGCCAAAGTATACATTTTTACAACAAACTCCCAAGTCATGTTAAAGAACTGAGCCTCAATAAATTTAAATTATTTATTGAACAGATACCATGTCAAAGTTAAAGTCAAAGTCAAAGATTTATTTGCAGATAAATATGGTTACAAAAGTTCTTAAAATGGTAGGTAATATTAGTAGCTTAGCATATTTAGGTACAATTAAATGTAATTGTACCTAAATTACTTACATTTAAACTGAAATAATTCTTTTATATTATAGAAGGGATTCTCTATTAGCCACCTACGTAAAGCCCGTTTGAAGCGAACCAAGTCAAAAAGGTTTCTACTCGTATAATGCTATAGATTACTTGGACGACAAAAAGGCTTAATTAAGCTACTCCTATGTACCCCCAAGCAACAACCTATTTTTATACGAAGTGTATTGTAATTAATATTGCCTCTTTTAGGGTTCTGTAGTAAACAAGGAACCCTTATAGTTTCGCCATGTCCATCTGTATGTCTGTCTGTCTGTCCCCGCTGTACCTCAGAGACGCTTAGTACTAGAATGATCTAATTTGGCATAGGTATACATATTAATCACGCCGACAAAGTGCTAAAAGAAAATCTTGAAAAAAAATTTTTTTGTGGTACCTCCCTTGCACGTAATGTGGGAATACCCCATGGTGTGGGGCATCTTTGGATAGGCCGTTCAAAAATATTTCGGGTCTGTCAATACCACTTTTCGATTCAAGGATCCGCTCGCGTAATATTAAGCATTAAAGTGCTAATTTTTGTTAGAGTGAAGTGTCCACCCTGCCAGCTAAATGGTCGTTTATAGAGATTTGAAAAAAATCATGGCAGTAGTACATAATGAAATTAAAAGGAAAACTATCACAGCTATGTGGGCTTTACAAGTTAACGAATAATAGTCGACCAACTTAAATTTGCAGTTGGAGAATTGATTGTGGCATATATCGATGTATGGGAGAACATGCTTTTCAACTACAATGTTAAGTTGGTTTTTGTGATAAATTCATACCAACTTCCCAACCACGGAACCCTTCATTGTGCGTGGTCCGACACGTACTTGGCCGGTTTTTATTTTACTGATTTACGTGACATATTATATGTGACTATGTGGGACTATGTGGATGATATATTTTATTTTTTTCTGTTAGTTTTAATGACAATCTGGCATTTTGAGTACTTTATGCGGCCTACCCAAATGTCTTTTTTTTTTTTTTGGGTTTTTGTTCGTCGAGTCGTTGAGCTCCTTAAGTTCTGAGTTGTGCTACACGGTTACTGACGAATGCGTGCACTGACTGGATAGGTCCACTCAAACCTGTTCAGGTTCTTTCCTTAAAAGACCATTCCAGACACCAATCTTCAGGCACCGCAGGCTCCGTATCAAACCTCCGGATACGGAAGCCATTCAGGCGGAGCTGTACGAGGGGTACAGAGTGGTGAAGACCGCCCTCCAAGTGGAGATCCTGCGGGCCAGGGGGTTGGCCCGCGAGGAGTCACTGGGGACTATGGACAGGGACCCGTGGGGACGCCCGTATAAAGTGGTGCGGGATAAACTCCGCCCATGGGCTCCCCCGCTGACGCAGAGTCTCCGGGCCCAGCTTGTGGAGGACGTGGTGAGCACTCTGTTCCCTTCCCGAGGGGAACACACCTCCCCGCCTATGGCTCCGCCTACTGCGGTGCCCGATGCGGACCATACCGCCAACGACGACGATGACGACGATGCTCCGGAGGTGACCGAGGTAGAAATGAGAGCGGCGGTACGCAGGCTTAATGCCAAAAATACCGCCCCGGGACCCGACGGCTTACCTGGGAAGGTCCTGGCCTTGGAGGCTCTCGGACCTCGACTTAGGAGGCTCCTAAGCGCATGTTTGGAGAGGGCCCAGTTCCCGCTTCGTTGGAAGACGGGAAAACTGGTCCTCATAAAGAAGGCAGGGCGCCCTGCGGACTCTCCGTCCGATTATCGGCCCATCGTGCTGCTCGACGAGGTGGGCAAGCTCTTTGAAAGAGTCATTGCAGACCGCCTCGTCGGTCAGCTTGTTGCGGATGGGGCCGAATTTGGCGGAGAGCCAGTTTGGTTTCCGCAGAGGGCGCTCTACGGTGGACGCCATCATGCGTGTGCGAGCCCTGACGACGGGGAATGCTGTTGCCCAGGGTGGGCTCATCTTGGCGGTGTCCCTAGACATCGCCAATGCCTCAATACCCTGCCCTGGAGTTGCATCAGGGAGGCACTCCGGTATCACCGGATGGCGACCTACCTCTGTCGTGTGGTCGAGGCCTATTTAACGGACAGGTCCGTCATCTACCCCGGTCACCAGGGAGTGTGGAACCGGCAAGAGATGTCGTGCGGTGTCCCACAGGGATCGGTCCTTGGGCCGCATCTGTGGGACATCGGATACGACTGGGTGCTGCGCGCCGACCTCCCTAGCGGCGTCAGCGTAGTGTGCTACGCTGACGACACGTTGGTCCTCGCGCAGGGGAGGTCGCACTAGGCGGCGGCCGAACAACAATCGTCGCGTCGCAACAAGGGTTGCGACAATCGTCGAAAGGATCCGGCAATTGGGACTCGAGGTTGCCCTGCACAAGTCCGAGGCCATGTGTTTTCATGGTCCTCGGAACGCGTCACCGTTGGGGTCCCAAATAACGATAGGAGGGGTTTCTATCGGCGTCGAGTCGACGATGAAGTACCTGGGACTCGTCCTCGACAGCCGGTGAAACTTCGTGGAGCATTTCCGACGTTTGGCTCCCAAACTGGAGCGGGCGGGCGCTGCATTGAAGCGGCTCCTGCCCAATCTAGGGGGTCCAAACGCCTCCTGCCGGAGGCTCTACGCGGGAGTCGTGCGGTCCATGGCCCTCTACGGGGCTCCTGTATGGGCGCGCTCTCTGGCGCTGCGGCCAGCCCGCCGGTTGAGCGCGGCCCAAAGGGTCATGGCCATCCGGATGGTCCGAGGATACCGCACGGTCTCCTGTGAGGCAGCGAGCCTCCTTGCCGGATTGCCGCCATGGGTGTCTGGAGGCAAAAGTCCTCGCGCACGTATGGGAGTGGCGCGAGGAGGCGAAACACCGGGGCGTAAGTCCGCTGCCGCGAGAAATCACGGCACAGCGGACGGAGCTCCGGTGGGATCTCATGGCGTCATGGAAATTACGGTTGTCGCAACCCAGTGCTAGGCACGCCACGATTGCGGCGATAAGTCCCCTCTTTGAGGAGTGGCTGGAGAGGCGCCACGGCGTCCTCACCTTCCGCCTGACGCAGGTCCTCACCGGACACGGAAGCTTCGGGAGGTTCCTGTGTCGGATAAGGCGGGAGGAAACGTCCGGGTGTCACCACTGTGTGGATCGCCCGGAGGACACGGTGGAGCATACGGTGGAGGTCTGCCCGGCTTGGGCAGAGCACCGCCGTGTCCTCGTGGAGGCGATCGGCGGCAGAGACCTCTCGCGTTCGGCCCTGGTTCAGGCCATGGTACGGAGCGAGAGGGCATGGGCAGCCGTCACCTCCTTCTGCGAAGCAGTAATGCTCGTGAAGGAGGAGGCGGGACGGTTGAGGGAAAGGCACGTTTCGCGCCCTCTCGTCCCTAGCCGCCACAGGAGACGCCCTGGGCGTCGGGAATCTCGGGCGGATTTCCGGCCACCGTAGGCGCGGGCTTGCGGACGGTGAGCAATGGGTAGCTCACCGTCCAGTAAGGACCAGGCCCGGGTCGACGGCGCGTCGTATTCCACGCGCGCCTCAAAGAGATGTCGTCAGCACAAAGTAGGGGTCCACTAGGGTCGATGCCTGCCGGGGTCGCGGGAAGGTACTTATGGGTCACCGAGGCCCCCGCAACACAGGCAACAGGAAGGAATACGGGTGGGTTTTAGTCAGTAAGAGTCTGACACACCCTCCCGCTCCGCCCAGAGCGGGAGAAGTTATTTGATGATTTCCCACCCTCAAAAAAAAAAAAAAAAAGACACCAATCTTCATGGTCCTCAAATGATCTAAGATTATTTCTGGATTTTTATATACATTAATAATAATTAACATTTATGATTTTTATACAGACAATGACATGAATATTTACTTTGTAAAGTATTATAATTATTTGAATTATTGTGAATGTGAAGAATATGTGGATCATTGTTTATTTTTTCTCTCTTGGTCTAGCATTTTGAGTAATTTATACGGCCTACCCAAATGTTCTTTTGTTTGGTATCGTTAAGTTTTGAGTTGAGCTGCACGATTTCTGACAAGGACGTGCAATGACTGGATAGGTCCACTCAATATGTGTGGTTCTTTCTTAAAAATACCATTTCAGACACCAATCTACATGGTCCTTACATTATCTGTTTAACATTCTGGACTTTAAAAGAGACTGTGACCTCTGAGTTCGTTTCGGCCTTTCTTCTCAGACTAGTCAGATAAGAAACGCATAGTCAGAAACGAAACCTCATCTAGTTTTTAAAATATGATTGACGTGTAAAAGTATTTGTACAAACCTACTTACAGAAATAAAATCATTTACCATTTATCAAAGACATGTTAAAGGTACTACTCCTACGCAGACGAGCATGTTAAAATAATATTGAGAAGGGATATTTGTATTCTCTCAGTTTTCAACTAACATTGTTTAATTTGTTACGTAATTTTGTTTTATAACTACGTAGATAGACACCGAGCTAGAGTATGAAATAATTAGTTTCAATGAAGAAATACTGAGATTTTTTTTTTTTATATTTATTCATTTATGGCCAGGTTTACTTATAATATTATACAATAGTGCCCTATTTTAACAAACACTTACTGTACAAAGATAAAGTTTCAGAGTGCAGAGTGTTTTATCTAAAAGCATACCACTTTATCTTGACCACTTCAGGAAAGTCCAAGAACTGAAAATATTGTACGAAAAACCCGGTGCCTAAGATCACAACGCCAACACCATGTATAATATCTAATCCTAAGCAAACAAAGCCCACAAAATCTAATAGAGTAATATGCTCGCCTACAAATTCTAATGAAAACATTTGCTTGTTTGTGGTGTGAAGCGAGACTTGAATAAAATTATCAGAAAGTCAGGCGCCCCACCATCGTCAATTTCTTGATATCAAGCCAAGTTGCTGAGTAAGCAGTAATTGCATAAATTAGCGCGGGCACACGATCAAAGGCGCCAAATGGGGGTACCGAGTGCCTCCAGCTTACATTCGCCCTACTGAAGCGTTGCTCACAATATAGCAGCCCTTGAGTAATTATATTGATATCAGACTACTGACCCGGACACAACGCTTAGAAGTGTGCAGGCACCTTGTTAAGGGAATGTGTTATCACGTAAATGGCTGCCTCGTTGGTCTAGTGAAATGAAATGTATTTGCATGAATTGTAGTACATTACAGATGGTCGGGTTTTTAACAGTTTCTAAAACAATTCGCTAAAACTAGCACAAAAAATAATTGATAATAAATTGGGACATAAATGATAGAACTTATTATATTAAGAATAAGAATTTCAATTATTTGCCAAATTATAATAGTAAAATGTCAGTGTGAATCTTTAAAGTTTAGGTAATCATTCACAGAATAGAATGATTTTTCTATAAGCCTTTTGAATAACGCTGTTTTAAAACGTTTCATTGGCAGTTCCCTATATGATTTTGGTAATTTATTAGGTAGGTATATATGCTTGTAACCATTGGAAAGCATACTTCTATGATATAAGTGGCTCATTGGGGCTTTAATGGGTTTTTCCTTTAGGAATTTCTCAGTAGCAGCCCCGAGACTGGATTAGTACCCAGTTGATGGCGACAGGTTCGCCCCCTATTAAATGGGACTTAAACAAAAACATAACTGGCGGAATGTGGGTGTGGTACACGTCTGCCTAACCCTTCGGGGAAAACGGGTGTGATGTTATGTATGTATAGATCACTGTCCCCTTTTTACTTGATTAATCCTGGTGACCACATTTACGGCTGAGCGGAATTCCAATAGGTACGAGATGCGTCGGTGCTGTTCAAATCAATGTAATTTCGAGTATAGTGACCGCATTCTTGGCTCCTTAATTGGGTTAGGGTGAGGACGTGCTATCATCTCACCTGTCCTTATGTTCCTGACATGGAAAATGAGGAAATGAAGCAGAGATATCTACGTGTATTGAATAATTTCCATGTGCCATGCCAAAAGTATTTCATCGAAATATACGATTTTGCATAAAAGACACTGACGGCAGAAAAAAAATCAGTTTAGTAAGTTTGTGATTAAAACATTCATTGCTCAAAAATAAGATTAAACTTTTACAAATAAGACTATAAAAAAATGGAAAAGTTTTGCGTATTCGCCCTGTGGGAAATTTGACTTAAATGCAAAAAAGTATAAAAAATGAAACTTTAAGGTGGTTTTAAAGTTGCCAGAAATTATCTAGTTACCTTGACATCGTGAACCAAAGCTCAACCCCGAGCTAAACCGTAAAGGCTTGAAGTTCACTTGACACCAGTAATTCAATTTGCCAACAAGGTTTACATACATTGTGGAGCAAGTCCTCATGTGATACAATTTTGGGATAGAGCGACACAACTTTGCGTAACAAACTATTCCTTGATGGAATTTATTTGGCAGACAACGCGACGCCAACACTGTATTTCATGTTAACTCAATTTTTCTTGATCTTTTGGCCGGAAACAATTGTGAGTCATTGTATTTTTACTTTTTTAATAAAATAAATTGGTTTGGTTTGTTTATCACAGATATTATCTTACAGTAAGTAGGTATCACTGGTTTGAGCGTGTATTTTTGATCTTATAGAAAATCTAGGTTCTAACGCTTAATAAAACGAGTTGCGGGCTTTTTACAATGTATAGATGTGTAGTTTAAAATGTATATGTCCGTCTCCGTTAAAGCGCAAATAAGAAGTAAATGTAAGAATGATAATGGGTAGTCAGGGAAGCGAGCTTCCGTTTTTCCTTTTAAATAAGTACCTACGATATATCGATTATTACAGAATCGATTAAAGATCGATTTTTGTAAATATGTAAATCAAATAAATCAACAGATCTATATCAAACCTGTACATAAGCACTACATAGTGGTTGTTTTTGTCTACTTTACATACATTTTCACGAGTTATACTTATGCAGCCTACTTTCACTTAAATTTTGACCACTGCATGTTTCCAGTCTACCGTGACTCGATATACCTAAAGTTCACATTTTAATGATTTACGTTGAGTCGATTTGGTGTCAATTCTTAATTAACAGTGTGCGAGCCTTCGCACACTGTTTAATCAACCCAACCAACCTTCGCTCAAAGGATGACATAAAAAATGTTACTTCTTAATCAATTTGTTGCAATTATATGTATTTTTAATGATACAATTAACGCTCACTGCAGCGTATTGTAATGGCGTCTGTAAAAGAACTCGTCAACATGTTTGTCGAACGAGAGCGGGGTAATGAAAATTTTTCATTACTCTTGTGCCGACCTGTTTGGCTGGCTGGTAGCTGACGATGTTATGTTCTTTGTTCCACTAGTTTCGGTGACACCGTATTATTATGCATTGTTGGATGGACGCTATCCATTTAAGTATCAAATTTCCAGGAGTATGGATTTCTCTGGTTAGATGATACGTAATGTCAGAATAAGTTCTAACAAAGTAAACCTGGTGCACCAAAATATTCAAGGTATGTTGAGAAAAGACCTTGAAATTGAATTATTCATGAACTGTAACAACATTGATATTTTGTGTATTACAGAACATTGGTTAATTTTAATTTTGATAAAGACCAAATGTATTAGATTTCTGATATTGGTATTGCATGATAATTGATAGATACCTAACGTTAAGCAGGTAAAACCAATGTACTAGTAAATGGGGCGGAGTTGGATCTTGTGGACACCACTGTGTTCTTAGGTATTACTTTGGACTCAAAGCTACAGTGGGGCCCACATATAACCAAATTGTCGAAGCGGCTAAGCTCTGCAGCCTACGCGGTGTATAAAATCCGTCATTTGACTGATGTAGAAACAGCTCGATTAGTATATTTTAGTTATTTCCATAGTGTAATGTCGTACAGCATGTTGCTGTAGGGAAATGCAGCCGACATTCAGGCTATATTTGTGCTGCTGAAACGAGCCATTCAAGCAATTTATAACCTAAGTTGTAGGCATTCACTGAGGGATACATTTAAGGATATAAACATAATGACAGTCGCATCTCAATATGTATATGAGAACCTGATTTATGTCAAAAAGAATATTAACCTATATTCTAGACACAGCGACATTCATAGCATAAATACTAGAAACAAAGACTTACTTATTGTGCCCAAAACTAGGCTCCAAAAAAATAGTAATTAATTTAAGTGCCAAAGTATACCTTTTTACAACAAACTCTCAAGCCATGTCAAAGAACTGAGCCTCAATAAATTTAAATCATTTATTAATCAGAAACTCTGTCAAAAAGGTTTCTATAAAGTTAAAGATTACTTGGACGACAAAAAGGCTTGGGATTTATTAAGCTACTCCAATGTACCCCCAGGCAACAAACTGATTTTATACTAAATCTATTTTTATACTGTGACATTGATGATTTTGTTATATACACTATGACATTAATATATTCTTTTTTAAATTATTGTGAATGTGAAGACTATGTGGATTATTGTTTTTATTTTTTCTCTCAGTTAGTTTTCATCTTAGTCTGGCAGTTTGAGTCATTTAAGCGGCCTACTCAAATGTCCTTTCTTTGGATTTGTTCGTCGAATCGTTGAGCTCCTTAAGTTCTGAGTTGAGCTGCACGATTACTGACAAATGCGTGCACTGACTGGATAGGTCCACTCAATCTGTGTGGTTTTTTTCCTCAAAAGACCATTTCGGACACCAATCTACATGGTCTTCACATGATCTGACCAAGATTATGTCTGGACTTTAAAAGAGACTGTGACCTCTGAGTTTGTTTCGGCCTTTCTTCTCAGAATAGTCAGATAGGAAACGCCGAGCTCATCTAGTTTTTTTCTAAATATGATTGACGTGTAAAAGTGTTTGTATAAACCTACTTACAGAAAATAAAATCATCATCATCATCATCATCGTAGCCCGATATTTACCAGCACCGCAATGTGGTGCAATATTGTGTTTTGATATTTTGTAAACTACGCTTATTCGTACATAAAGGCATCAAAGTGGATAAATATGTAGGATTCACACACAAATCTTGGGTTATTTAGGTCCTACATATTTTTAATGATAGTCTAAATCTGAATTACTGGAATTTGCTATTGACTTGGGAGGTTCAACAGAAATTTAAAAACAGCCCTATTTGAATTATGTCTTGGAAAAACCTTCGCTGTAAACAAAATATTTTTAAGAATTGGTCCTCTCAGTTCAAGATTTATTAACTCAGATCAAAGTGTAATATTAACATTTTTACCAGTAAATTCTCTATAGAAATAAGATTAGGGTACTAAGTATTTTTTTCAGGCTCATCTGAATAAATTTAAGTTGAAGTAAACCTTCAAAGGTACTTTTTAGTCCCGTCAAATCCATTAATGCTAATATAGCCTGTATTAATTACTTAGGCTGTGCGTCAAGATAATAATATTCGAGTAAAAATAGTTACTTAAAGCCTGCGGTGGCGGCCCAGTGGTAACGACCGCGTCTTACGAGTAGGTTAAAAGCCAGACAGGCACTTTACTTTGTGTAAATTATTTCATCACCACTGCACTCAAAACGGTGAAGGAAAACATCGTGAAGAAACCAGTACGTCCTAGAACCAAAAATTCTAAGACATGGTGTCATCTATCAACCCGCACTGGGCCCGCGTGGTGGATTATGGCCCACTTCCTCTCACCGAGAGGATGCCTGTGTTGGAGCAGTGGGAACACTATAGGCTGATTATGCAAAGCCTGCGGTGTATTAGTTTGGTAATTTTAAAACAGTTTGAAAAATATATAAAATTATTTTGATAAAAGTAAACCACAGCATTCCAAAAACATTGACTTTTGTATTAGGTAGGTATAATGTACTTTTCCTTTCAGCCGTCCAAGACCTAAAATACTATTTACTCCACAGACATCCTGTATTAACATCATCCGTTAAATCATCAAACATCTTTAAAAGACTGTCAGAATTGTTCTCGTCGCATTTATCATTGTCCAAAAGAGCGATTCCTTAATGGTACATTCCTTGCAGTTTCTCAATTAATTAATTTTCAAGACAGCTGTTTCCCGACAGTTTTGTTCTTTGTTGTAGTGTTGGTAAACGGAATTGTATCAGTAGTGGAATGCGGATAATCTCTTCATGTCGTTATTTCGTTTTTGTAACGAAGTTCCTTATCGCATGTTTACCCCCTGCTCACTTGAAGAATGAGAACCAAACCGAAAAACAACAAACAAACATTTTTACCGTCACAACACTTTGTTGTCTACAGAGACAACAAAGTGTTGTGACGGTAAAAATGTTTGTTTGTTGTGTTCGTTGTTAGGTACAGACCTAATATTAATCAATTTATCGTGTTATTTTTTAAAAACCGGCAAGTGCGTGTCCGACCAAGCACAATGAAGGGTTCCGGAGTTGGGATTACTTGGGATGAATTTATCCCAAAAACAAACTTAACATTGTAGTTGAAACACATGTTCTCCCATACATCGATAAACGTCACGATCAATTCTCCAACTGCAAATTTAAGTTGGTCGACTCCTCGTTAAATGGTAAAGCCTACTTAGCCGTGATAGTTTTCCTTTTAATTTCATTATAATGCACTATTGCCATGAATGTTTTCACATTTCCATAAACAACCATTTAGCTGGCAGGGGACAAAGTGCTATTTTTTGTTAGACTCAAGTGTCCCCACACTTGACTCTAACAAAAATTAGCACTTTAAAGCTTAATATTACGCAAACAGATCCTTGAATTGAAATATGGTGTTTACAGACCCACAATATTTTTGAATAGCCTATCCAACGATATTCAACATCATGGTATAGACAATAAAAATAAATATCATCCCTACATTACGTACAAGGGAGGTAAACTAAAAAAAAAATATTCAAGAGTTTATTCTAGCACTTTGTCGCCGTGATTAATATGTATACTTATGCAAAATAACAGCTTTCTAGTACTAAGCGTCTCCGAGCTACAGCGGGGACAGACAGACAGACGGACACGGCGAAACTATAAGGGTTCCTTGTTTACTACGGGTCCCTAAAAAAGGTCGATCGCACCTGCTATTTTGCTCTAGCAAATTACCAGAGCATAAACTGCACACTGATTTTTCAGCGGTTTTCACCAACATTTAGAGAATTTAATCTGGAAGGTTTATTTGTGTTTAATGCTTGTTAATATTTAACCGGTGACTAAAAAGTTGTGTGGAAAAAGATTGTCATGGTATTTTTTTTTTTCGGTGGAAAATTATCAAAAAATAACTTCTCCCGCTCTGGGCGGAGCGGGAGGGTGTTTGTGTGTTTAAAAATGTATGTCTATGTATTTCTTTAGTATAGACGAGATAAGAAAACTTCATTTCGACCGGGTGTCCCACGACACCTCTTGACTTTTCTTTGTATCGTAAGGTTTGTTTACAAACCCATGTGCTACAAATACCTACCTACCTACAGGCAACCAGACCATGGAAAAAGGCCATACAAATATTATTCTGATAAATGCGGAAACGGAACATCCGATATCGAACACATTTTCTACCCATCTCAGTCAGACGTCAAGAAAAGGGTAAGTAGCTTGAACCACGGTACAAATATAAACTAAAAGTCGAATCATTAATTCACTGAGTATAAATAAATCATACTAAAGTAATCTGACATATACTAGATGTCACTTTGTGTAATAAAATGGTCATATTTATTGTAATGGTGACCGTTTAATTTAATCGATTTAAATAAGTGTAAAATAAATGTATAATAATATGTGTAAAAGTCTAGAATACAATAAATATATTATGACCATTTTATTACACAAAGTGACAGCTTAGATAGATCCACCATAGACAGATAGACCATAGATTTCAATAATCGCCTATAGTACGTTTACTATAACTTAACGCGTGTCGCGATTGGTAGCACCGAATTTTGCAGTCTTAGTTTCAATACTAATAGGGTTCAAAATGGCGACTGATAGAACAGAACTACCAACCGCATGTCTGCAAAATTCAGTGCTACTAATCGCGTTACGCGTCAAGTTATAGTGAACGCACGGTAACTTCCCTTCAACGCTCTAGCGGATCACTCGCCAGTCGTCAGTCTCGACAGTTTGCGGCTACAGTTTTGCGTCGATGTTTCATACAAAATGTATGGAAGTTATCTCTGAGAGAATTGTTGAAATGCGTTGCGGTGCGGCCCGCCCAAAGGGTTCGCATTTGCACTAGAGTAGAAACAGTTCAAATTCGAAATTTCAATCTGTCTGATACGATTACTGCGTTGCGGTACAGCCCGCCGCGGCACCTAATGTGCTTTGGCGCATTTTTGCAATGCGGCGCGCTGCGGCTATAGTGCGCTTAGCTTTATCGTATACCTACTTTTCTGATCATGTCTTGGCTACTAGGTACGTCATTATGGTCCCTCTGGGTCTACTAATAACGTAGAGTATTGATCTAATTATAGATAGATAGATAGATAGAATACTCTTTATTATGTACACCATAAAAATTACAGCTATAAATGTAGAAATTTTACATAGGGTGACACAATGGGCGGTCTTATCGCTAAAAGCGAACTTTTAAAGACAACCTTTGGATGGATTAGGGGGGAAAGGAGAGACAATACTGCAGGTAGTCTGTGGTGTATCATTCACATCATTCATTCATTTTGTGGTGTGGTGTGTTTATTATCTTTGGACATAAATATGTTTTACCTGTTTACAGCCAGTTTTACCGCAGTATAGATCAAGTGGGCCTAGTACGAACGCACGGAGTAAACGTAAAGCAAAATCCAATGGTTTTAAATTTTACATAATAAAACCATAAAATTAAAAAGCTTTCAAAATGGGAGCTTATAAATTTCAACGAAAACGTTCGAATGTTCCTTACGTTACGTCGCGCGTTCATGCTAGGGCCTCAGAATGTTTGTTTGCTCAAACCTTGAAATATAGTTTTTTTATTGCATCGTCGTTAAATAATTTGTAGTCAGTTCATCTGCCTAGCCCTTTCCCAACTACGTTGAGGTCGGCTTCCAGTCTAACCAGATGCAGCTGAATACCAGTATTTGGAGCGACTGCCTATCAGACTTCCACATACAACCCAGTTACTGGGTAACACGATACCCCTTGGTAAGACTGGTTGTCAGACTTTCGGGCTTTTGACGACCCGTAACGACTGTCAAAGATCAACGAATGACAGCCGGGACCAACGGCTTAACGTGCTTTCCGAGGCATGGAGGGATCTTAGTATGTAACGACGGTCACCCATCCACGGACCAACCGCGGCAAGCGTAGCTTAACCTAATCGATTGACCCGTGTGGGTGTTTTTATTTAGCCACAAACCCTACCTTGTAGTCAGTTATGGAATAAATAAATAAACACCAAGTTCTGTATACGTAACCAAAGGAAAATTGTTAGGTTAGGTTATGCAAAATAACAATGTCCAGACGGAGCCCACAGAAGCGAGCCGGCACCAGCCGGGGGCCGCGTTGAAGAGTGCTTAAGTGCACCTGTAGCCTCCGGTGCAAGTGTGCCAGGGAACACGGGGTGTTTTTAGTCAGTAGGAGTCTGATAGAGTGAAGGACATCCATGAGGATATGGATATCCTCATGGATGTCCTCCGATCTGGGATGGACGAGTATCTGGTAACTGGTGGTTTTTTCTGGTAACCCCGTTACCAGAAAAAATATGTAGTGTCCTTCGCGTTACGTATGTATACAGAACCTGGTGTCGATTTATTTATTCCATAACTGACTATAAATTATTTCGGAATAATATTTGTATGGCCTTTTTCCATGGTCTGGTTGCCTGTAGGTAGGTAGGTACTTGCAGCACGTACAAGCAGATATTATGCCTGTTGATATTCAGTCTCAGGTTTAACTGAGAGCAGTATAGGGCGAGGTTTTTGCTAGTCAAGCAGAATACCAGTTCAGATAGCAGTTCAGAATGTCCTGAGAACATACGAAAAAAAAACCTTCTTGAAAAAAACTCCGTAAATCTTAAAAGGTTCCTACAATTATTGTTTCCAATCAAAAATAAAACCAAACCTTAAAACCCAACTTCACTTTGAACACTCTGTATATATACATATAATCAACATTAATTAATTAATATCGGGACGCAACAGACCGAAAGAAGAATTAATTAAACATTTCTGAATTATAAACACTCGTAGAATAACCGACGTTATTGCTACAGAATTTTGGACCACATTCATTACAATGTGTGTCAATACTGAAAGTAAGTATGTTTTCTCGTTTCATTTCAGGTAAAAGCTTTTCCTAATATTCGTGGCTCACAAATATGTTATTGCTCGGCGGGTAGGTAAATGTTTAGCCATCGCTCATGTGGGCCTGCATGGAAACGATACTTGTGGCATATTGGCAAAATACATTAGCTATCTAATGTATGAGACTGGTGCCGATTCCCTTGTTCACAAACTAAATTTAAGTTTAGTGCATCTTTTTCTTTCTATTTCATTAAGAAAAGAACAGAATATAAATTATAGTTTACTCCTGTCATAATCAGCGCTTGATGTAAATTGACGTAATTTTAGTAGGCAAGTTTTTAATCACGTCTAAACTTGTATGGAGTAGTGACGTGCGCTGATTAATTTGACAGGACTAAACTAAAATTTATCTTCTGTCCTTTTCTTAATGAAATAGAAAGGAAAAGATGCACTGAACTTAAATTTAGTTTAGTTTGTGAACAAGGGAATCGGTACCACTGTCTGAGGATCGGATTAAGTAGCGTCTACTAGTACGTAACTTATTCTGACTAATTATACTTCAAATTAATGTCAGCCAGGTATAAAACCGCCCAAGAGCACGTCGGACCATGCTCAATGAAGGGTTCCGTAGTTGGGATGATTTTATCTTAGAACAAACTCAACATTGTAGTTGAAAAACATGTTCCCTCACACATTCCAACTTCAAACGTAAGTTTGTACGCACAATATTGAGAGATTTACCATGTTATTTTAAGACCATAAACTTCTTATAGCTTTTCCTGTAATCTCTAATTTCTGTACATTAAAAAAAAAATAGGCTCCGCAGTTTCGGAGATAAGAAGGAATGGCAAAGAACAATGGCAGGTGCCGCCCATACATCCTTTTATTGGAAGTAAAAAAGCTTGTTACATTGAAAACTACCGTAAAATGTTCGTAATAAGTTCCTAGACTTATATTAGAAAAGATGTTCAACAAAAAACACCGTTGTTAATTCCGTTGCCAAAAAGACAAGTGTCAATATCTGAGACTTGTCTTTTTGGCGTGAAATTTTGAATTTGAAACCACTTTTATGTATGTTTTGACACCTGTTGGATTTTCAGTTTGTTGTAGTAAATGAAAAATTATGAATTATTGAATAGAGAAAGAAATAAAACAAGTAATTTTGAATACAAACATTTATTTTTCATCATTTTCTCTAAAAATAACGTCATCTAAAAACTGCGCCGGGGCTAAAATACGTGCCCACCCCAGATACGACGAGGTCTCTCGTTGTCTCCCATTGTGATGGTGAAGTAAAGATCCAACACCAGTTAGACAACCAAATTGTGAAGCAAAATCAGAGTCCAGTTAAGAAAAGCACAATGTCGCCACGCAAGGAAGATAATCACAGTCCTAAAGCCAGCACGGGTCACAAAGAGGAAGAATCGATCGAGAGTCCATAAAACAGTCCGGGTCAAATAAAATTCGAAAAATACAAACCAATCTAAAACACACGAAACTCAAACACAACGACAACAACAGCGCCTCGAGAGTATCTGTGCTGTCACTATCAGTGTTGCTAACAATGCAAAGTCTTGTCGCCATTTTTATCATTCTTTCGGACAAATAAAACAAAAAGAAATGTTGCATCTCTCAAACGACAACGTATTAAAAATAAATAGGTATGTTGTTTATGTCAATTTATTTATTTAACACACCACCACCACCACCTAGTCGGTATTTCTCAGACATAACTGCGATAACAGCAAAAAAAAGTGCTAGATGTGGCGTGAAAAGCATTAAGTTGGCAACATTGTTGTAAATACTCATAATAGTTGTTTTAAGAATGAAACTCTCAATATTATTAATCACGGAGTTTAAAAAAAAATATCTTTTCTACAATATATTTAGGAATTACTAACGAACATTTTACAATATTTTTTATTTATGTAACAAGCTTTTTTTGTTCAAATAATTAGCCGCCATTTGTCTTTTCATCTATTTTCTTAAATAATTTTAAAAGTACTTATTTATTTTAAAAATTTAAAAATATATATTTGTAATCCTTATAACAAGCCTTTCATCTGGTATGTCACACACATACACACAGTTTTCAAAACATTTTTTTTTATTTTCTAATTCGCCCCCCAAAAGGGACCCCATATTCAAAATTCATTCATTTACGTTACACGCACGTTTGGGTCACATAATGCGTATATATGCGTACCAAATTTGATCTTAATCGGTCCAGTAGATTCGGAGCAAATTGGCTGTGACAGACGGACAGATAGACAGACAGACAGACAGATACACGAGTGATCTTATAAGGGTTCCGTTTTTCCTATTGAGGTACGGATCTCTAAAAATATTATACAGACAATCCACTAATTTGAACTTTCAAAGTCTCAAGGTTCACGATAAGTATTAATTACTTTTTAAGTCAAATTACTTAATTTAAATTGGCACTAAATCACATTTGAACGTCAGAATTTACACCAAGAAAATATAATTAATTCTAGTTGCCACTTCCAAAAGGTAGTTGCGTATGGAGAAGAATGGGCAAGAAAAGCCTGTAAGCCATTACGTCTAATAGTACTTATAATGTCCAGAAAAGCTACCAGCATATATCCTTTTCAACAGAAATTTAATAGCCCATTCCACATTTCGTATCCCAACAAAATACCCAGCTACACAAATTCATAGCAAACAAAAATAAATTTGACATGTTCACTGAAAACGTTCTTATCTATCCACAGAATCCAATCTGCGGGTGTGCTGAGATTGAAATCTTGTAAACATAAAGTGAAACGAATGTACACAAACAAACAGCTTCGTGTGAGTACGATATATAGGATGACAACTAAATGGCTTGATACACAGATCACGGAATCACCAAGCACTGTCTAGAGACGGCATTACTACGACTAAAATTCGTGGCGCCGAAAGTGCGTTGACCACAAAAGTTCTGTCATGGACTGCTATTTAATGCTGTCCGTTTCTATATGTCATTTGTGTCGAAATGCGGAACTTGTCACCACAACTTTCCATTTCCAGTCCAAGACCCAAAGGCAGACCCAAAACAAAGTGGAAGGCGGTGCTAAAGGACATGAAAGAGTGTCAGGTATCAGAAGACGATGTCGAGAATAGGGCGAAGTGGAAGAGAAAGACCAGGATAGCTGACCCCACCACCATGTGGGCTACATAGCCAGGAAGAGATTTGTGTCGAAGTGCGAATAAACGGTGACACGCTTGGTTGAAAAGGAAAGTGTTGACGATACCGCCTCTAGCAGCGGCCGCCGAGGCGTCTCCATGTTTTGTAGCTCGATACAACTAGACGCAAGTTACCGATACTATCAGAATTGTTTCTCTAGAAACCTTTTGTCTTTGTGTAAAAGTTTTTTTTACGAACAAAAGTGTAAAGTTTACATGCCGTTATGGTTTTGTGTCTTCGAATTTTCTTTGCCTTATTTCGTTCAGATTTTATCCTCAGAGGTATCGTGATTTTAATTTGAATAGCCTTTAACCATCCTATCCTATGGTGCTCAGACCTGGTCGCTCACCAAGTCGCAAAAGTTCTGCCTTGGAGTCTTTGTCTTAGAGGCCAAAGAGCGATGGAACGCAGCATCCTAGGCGTAAAAAGACAAGACAGGATTCGGAACACCACTCTGCGACCCAAAACGGACTGTTTAATGAATGTAGGCACTTACCCACTCCCTCTTATCATTGTTATCGTAATCCTTATGATACTACTGAAGCATTTATTTAATAGGAAGTGTGTAATTTGTGGGGATTTTAATATTGGCATGCTCACATTTGACATGTTCAGTATTTAATAACTTTGAAACTAATATAATCTAGAGCGGAGCAACACAAGGTGCGCCCAAGCGGAGACATGTAGCGATCCGAAACGATGAGTCATCCATCATAGTGCCTATGGTAAATGAGGGGAGCACCTGAAGCCACAAACCTGACTCCCACTGTCCCACAGCCAGCAGACGAGCACGCTCAGCAGTTTTCGTGTATATCAGGGTATTCCGTATAACACTGCAGAGCGGCACGTCCACCGTCTCTGGGAGGTTGAGTTGTCTGGCAAATCCATATTGGGACAAGCCACTTTCCAAGCGTTCGACGCGTCGGTCAACACGGTACCTTAAAATCAACCAGTGAGGAAGATAAAATGTTCCTGGTTAATTTATCACTACTGTGGACCGAGGAGATGAATAAACGTATACTTGAAATGTTGCGGAATTTGTATATACATTTATACATCTACTACCTACTTATGTTTCATTCTGGTTATATTCGAACGCAATGTGAATAGGTATTACTGAATAAATAAATTGAACATAATAAATATAAAATGTTGGGTTTATCGTTGAAAGCTAACAAAATGTTACGCCTGAAAACTGTTATTCACTATTTGGGATTTGTTAAGGTACCGTACTGAACAGCGGAGCTTTAGTTCAAGAGAGTCCATAATATTTTAAGCACCAAGAAAAACCACGCAACGATTTTCAATTTAGTGTTAACTTAGTGAGTGTTAGTGCTAGACTTGCGCACATCGTTTTGTCCATTGAAACATTTGGACACTTTTGGAACTTATACATATATACAAAAATATTGAAAATGAGTCAGTCATCAATACCTAAGTATTTATAGCTAACTTAAAACGGAACAGATTTTTATGTAAACGCGCCAACCCCAGTTACTAAAGCCGATATCAGTCACTTCACTTTTAGTTCATTTTTGCCTTTTATTCGGCATCTTTCATTCGAATGATGTGGTCTCCTATAATTAGAAGCGCATACTTGTATTGTCCCTGTTTATGTTAACATCCATGTAATTGTGTAGCCTCTGTTGGTGATCCATGGAATAAATAAATAAATAAGTGAACACAAAAGGAATCAAAAGTGAAAAATAAATTCATTAGTGATCCGATCCAACGATGTTAGATTTCGCCATTCGTAATTTTTCTCTCACCTACAGAATGAAATGAAAAATAAAATGAAAAGAGCGATACTTTTTTCGGTGTCATTTGAACGTGGAATGAAACAAAAATGAACCTTCACTCGTATGAAGCATCTGATATACGCATATGGAACCAAGCAGATAGGAGATGTAACCACGCACTGTCTCTTTACAAAAATGACGTCACTCCATACTGAGTGTTCAAATCAAATGGAATCAAAAAAATGTTTTTTTATTGTGGGCATAATTATGTCATACAGACATATGTTAGGTAAATTACAGAATTATTAATTATTTAATTATTTGTAGTCTTCTATATATTCTGAGATAGTTCACTGCTGACGACGTGGACGTTGTAGTGGCGTAATAGTGGCGACCGGTAATTGTTTTACCCGAGCAAGATGACCCTGTATTTATTGATCGACATGCCCTGACATAATCCCTTTTGCTTAGCATTTTCTAAGCTAAACTCAGTAAAAATACTTTCTCAAGATGGAGAATCCGTTTACGGCATACCTAATACTTAGTTCAATTATTCTTGTACAGAATATTATTTTGTTTGAAAATAGAGAAATTCACTAAATACTCGATTAAAGAAACAGATCTGAACTCAGTCTAGATCTTAGCCCTATTTGCTTTTCTAGATCCTAGCCATTAGCACTGAATTAAACTGTTTGGTTTAGCAAGAAAACAACATTTCTCCGCAACCTCTTTGCAAACTGTCCTCCTCAATAATAACGTCGTGTGATATAAATCGGTTGGAAAATAAAACTTACTGTACTGGCGCAGTGTAGCCAAATTGACAAGATGCGAATTTCACTACAAAATTAAAATCACTTCACTAGGCTGTGTGCAAACCCATTTGGAAGTAGGAAAAAAGGGTTCGTACTCGTATAAAAATCATAAAACTCACATTTTTGCTTTACACCATTCGAGTCACGTATTTCAACGAGATCACGTTCGTCTTTTGTTTTTTTTTTTTGTGAAGACCTAATCTGTGATTTTTGTTCTGTATACTCGCAACACATGCTCTTGATAAATTGCTAGTTCTTGAGTGAAGCCGTAAAATAATAACTATAAGAAATTGATGTATGGATGTGACTTAGGTTCTTGATTCTTCTGCGATCGTGGTGAGTCGTAAATATTGCGATTTTCTTATTTTGATTAAAGAATTTATTGGGCCTGATGCCTATGCCCTTTTCTGTAAGCTACCCAACCTCAGGCCGATAAAAACCTACAATAGGGACACAATAGAGCCACGTTTGTCGGGACCAGGTATCAGAAAAACCCATTTCCCGAGTCGCCTTTCATAACGCGATCAGAATTCGTACAAGTTTTAATACCGAAAAAAGGACAGCCCTTTCAAAATTCACCCTTTTTGTACCCAATTAGTATTTCATAAATCGTTCAAAAGAAGCTATTGAAACTTTTTTCTTACAGTTTACCGCCTCAGTGATGAGAATTTTGGTGTTTGTTTGGGTCTCCGTGAACAAGGTAAAGCAAATAGCGTTGTTTACTGAAGGTGGCAGAGTTTGTGGAGAGATCAGTCTTACGACCGTCAAGCTAAGAGCCCTTCGACCTTTCCGAAAGCCTTCTTTACAACGGGATGTTTGTCCGGCACGAATAATTACAAATCATTGCAAAGGCTTTTAGAGTAAGACGGGTGAAATTGAATAGGAAGGAAACGGTGATAGTGATGGATTAGACACAAAATTGTGTTTGTGTATATATTTTCTATACCATCTGATATAATTATCCATATTCGGTAGTAGAAAGTGGAAATCCACTTTCTGATACAAATACCTACTACCGAAATATCAGATACGACTAGATATAGCTTTTCCATTTAGAAAAGCTATGATTCACGATTCCGGTCCTTCTAAAATCCGTCCGGTAAAATACTTAAATAAAAATGGCCGTCATTGGACGGCCATTTTTATTTAAGTATTTTTTTATCATCTCCTGTAATTTTACATTTTTTAATACCTTATTATGATTAAATAATAACGTAATAATATTATAACGTTTATAATAATCATGAGGTTTTCACTGCGTGGCAACAATATGAAAAGAAGGACCGGGATATTTACAATATTCACAAAAAACCGTTGAAAATCTTAGTGCTATTAATAAACCTATGAAAGTAACCACATCCTTACCAAAAGTTCCTTATATTTAACATCAGAAAGGTCAACAGGAAAACAGAACCAAATAATAATGACCACGCCAATGTTATTCATAACAAAGATGATACCTACACAGGAAATTGAATATAATGAGTATTTCTTTCGCCCGACTATTACAACGATAATGATGATGACCCACGCACTAATCACGGCGGCTAATAGACAAACATCTCGTTTGTAACCTTTCTAGTTAGTAATTTTATGTCTCTATGAGGAAGATTATACTTTGGTTATAACAGGACTACTGAACAGTAACAACGTGATATCAATAAAATTGTATTAGGTATGGTAGGTATTCTAGGTGTGTATCTTTATCCGTTTTATATTCCAACTGATGCTCTTTGTAAAGTATTGTATTATTGTTTTATATTATTATTGTTTTGTTGGTAAGTGCTAGCTAATCGTTTTTTAGTGTTTATTACTTTGCATACGATTTGTATAGAATCAAGTTTATATAATAAACAGACAGTTGTGCTGCTGGGGAGTTTGTTGCGCCGAATGGCGGAAAGAAAATGCGTGAAGGGCGGGCGTTTTTGGGGGACTGTCTTATGTAATTTTGACGTTCGAAAAGTGCTGATTCTCAGCCTAGTTTGAATAAATGACTTTTGTTTTTTTTTTATTATTTTAATTATTGTGAATGTGAAGATTATGTGGGTCATTGTTTTTATATTTATTTTTCTCTCAGTTAGTTTGAATCTTGGTTTGGCATTTCGAGTAATTTAGGCGGCCTCTCGAATGTCCTTTATTTGGTATTGTTCGTCGAATCGTTGAACTCCTTAAGTTTTGAGTTGAGCTGCACGGTTACTGACAAATGCGTGCACTGACAGGATAGGTCCACTCAATCTGTGTGGTTCTTTCCTCAAACGATCATTTCAGACATCAATCTACATGGTTTTCACATGTTCTGACCAAGATTAAGTCTGGACTTTAAAAGAGACTGTGACCTCTGTGCTTGTTTCGGCTTTTCCTCTCAGAGTAGTTAGATAGGAAAAGCCGACATCATCTAGTTTTTAAAATATGATTGACGAGAAAAAGTGTTTGTAGAAACTAAATTTATCATTATCATTTATAATTTTTAAGGTTTGGTTCAATATATCAACGAAAATGCTAAACATAGGTCTCCTAATGACCGTATATAAAGGTTGAATGAATAATTTCCATAATAGATAACTGATTTGTGTGCAAAGAGCAGCAAAGTACTTACCTACTTATTTGGACCCAGAAAAGGTATTTGCAGCTTTATAATCCTATCGTCACTTTATACAGCATCAGCTTGGCTCCCACCCACGGTGTAGGTAGAACAGCAAACTTAATTTGATTCAAATAATTTAATGGATAGTTCTAGTACGGGCGATGGCGTTTGTTTTTTTTTTTGGGTGGGAAATCATCGAATAACTTCTCCCGCTCTGGGCGGAGCGGGAGGGTGTGTCAGACTCTTACTGACTAAAACCCACCCATATACCTTCCGTTGCCTGTGTTGCCAGGGGCCTCGGTAACCCTTTAGTACCTTCCCGCGACCCCGGCAGGCATCGGCCCTAGTGGACCCCTGCACAGGTGTTGACGACATCTCTTTGAGGCGCGCGTGGAATAAAACGCGCCGTCGACTCGGGCCTGGTCCTTACCGGATGGTGAGCTACCCATTGCTCACCGTCTGCAAGCCCGCGTCTACGGTGGCCGGAAATCCGCCCGGAATTTCCGACGCCCAGGCCGTCTCCTGCGGCAGTTAGGGGCGAGAGGGCGCGACATTTACCTTTCCCTCAACCATCCCGCCTCCTCCTTTGCGAGCATTACTGCTTCGCAGAAGGAGGTGACGGCTGCCCAAGCCCTCATGCTCCATACACAGGAGCCTCCCGAAGCTGCCATGTCCGGTGAAACCTGCGTCAGGCAGAAGGTGAGGACGCTGTGGCGCCTCTCTAGCCACTCCTCAAAGAGGGGAATAATCGCCGCAATTGTGGCGTGCCCAGCACTGGGTTACTACAACCGTACTCTCCAGGTTGCCATGAGATCCCGCTGGAGCTCCGTCCGCTGTGCCGCGATTTCTCGCCTTCTCGCGCCACTCCCATACGTTCGCGAGGACTTTTACCTCCAAATCCCATGGCGCCAATCCAGCAAGGAGGCTCGCTGCCTCACAAGAGACCGAGCGGTATCCCTGGACCAGCCGGATCGCTATGACCCTTTGGGCTGCGCTCAACCGGCGGGCTGGCCGCAGCTCAAGGGAACGCGCCCACACAGGAGCCCCGTAAAGGGCCATGGACCGCACGACCTCCGCGTAGAGCTTCCGGTAGGATGCGTTTGGACGTGGCGTTTGTTTGAAAAAGTAATTTTATACCTGCTGAAAATCATACCAAAAAATGTTTTTCCTTATTCCTTAAGATATCTGAGCGTCAACTGCTCCAGTAGTGGGTCCAAAGTTAGAGCATGTCAAAGTTGTAAAAAAAACGTATAAATAAGTACCTAATTTCATACCGCGCCAAAACCTTATGGTACAGTTTTTAGAATCCAATTTTTCGGAGAAAAGGGCCCTAACTCCGAAAGTACTGAGCCTACAATTTTGAGAAAAATTCAGAAAATAGTCCTTAATACATAACAGATAACAGGAAACCTATAAGATGTCTATGGTCTTAAAATAACATGGTAAATCTCTCAATATTGTGCGTACAACCTAACATTTGCAGTTGGAATGTATGAAGGAACATGTTTTTCAAATACAATGTTAAGTTTGTTCTTAGGATAAATTCATCCCAACCACGGAACCCTTCATTGTGCGTGGTCCGACGCGCAATTGGCCTAAAATCACTACAGTGTACATACCACTATTTTACGAATTATTCGCGTTCGTACTGCAGAGATCCATCAGAATATCAGCGTTAGGTATAATTTCCTGACACATGCTGAGCGGGATTCCCATTTGGTGTAACCTGGAGACACACATCGTACATTGGTTCTATTCTATTCTACTCGTATATTTTAATATGGCAGTAAATGCCGATTAGTAGACAATTTATTTTACCATGATTCTGCCAATGTCGAAAGTGAATTTGAAAAGCACACTTGCTTTTCAAATTCACTTTCGACATTGTGTTGTTGTTTTTTTTATTGTAAAGCACACTTGCTTTACAATAAAAAAAACAACAACACAAATAGTATGATTGTAGTTCATGTTAGGAGACCTTTGTTTGAATTTATTTTGTACTTGTTCTTTGTTTGAATTTATTTTTGACTGTCACTTTCTTACTTTTTAATAGGTATGTTTTTTTTTATTATTTTATGGTACGGTCAGTGCTCTGCATACCTGATCACTCTCAGAAAGAAGAAGAGGGGTAGATTTTTTTTTAATATATTGTAATGGCCTGGTTGTTGGGACCTGAAGAAGCGTAGAGTTATGCAGAGCTCTGACTACACGGCACAGTCGAGGTAAATTGTCAGTCTCCAAAAACCTACATCATTTTCTTTTATTTTTAAGTAGTTTAAATGTATCATTTAACCATGCTTTTATTTTGATTTTATTTTTGTTACGCTGAATAAATGATTTATCTACTCAAACATGTGTTTAATATTTTTCCTCGCCAGAAGGTTACAAGATAATTCTTTCCATATCTAGCGTCCCACTTAGTCCCACAAGAGTGTATTTTACTGTTGTTCCAAACATTTTGCACCTTCAGCATAAAAAATCCTTTCAGCCCTAAAATTCTATGCAGGCGATTGTATAGAAACATCTTGAAGCTACTTACAAGATAAACGAATATTTTAAGTCCCCCAAAAAATGAAGATGAAAAATCGCAGATAAGATGTTGCCAGAAAAGCAAAACAAAGAAACAACATTTCTTTGTTATTGAATTAATTAAAATTGTTTGTCCACTCAAACTCAAGGACGAATGACAAAAAGTATCATTTAAAATTGCATTGTGACAGTCGTGAGAGCTATAATTAATTTTAATCCGTTTCTTTCTTTTCCTGCACATTTTTCTAATTTGATTTTTTTTTAATTAAATGCGTCCTTGTCTTCTCGTCGCGTCTTTGTCTTCTCGTAGGCTCATCACGGAATTTTAACAAATTAAATCTGTTTTCTTTGTTAAAATTCAAACAAAACATCGTCAACCTTAGCTTAACGACTCAATCGATCATGATGTCAGTTAGGCATAATGATAATTTATCATCTGTTAGCACACTTTGCAAAATGGCACGGCGCGGTGGCGACGTAATGTTCCGTCCCAACCACCTTAGTATAAAATTTGAATATAAGATTTATTATGTAAATGAGGATTAAACAATGTTATATTTACAAACAGCCATATTGAGGTTATATTTACATTACGTAAGCTATCATTGTTGCTAAGTAAAGTCATTCATCGTGTAGTAGGTACCTAGGTCGTGCCTCATTTTAGGAGTTTCCCTTTTTGAAGCAGGAAAAGAATGAGGCACTTCATTTTCATGAAGTTTTTACTTCCCTTGTTACAAATGGCAGTCATGTCTCGTATGCATATGTCGACGTGGGAAAACACAATATGCTCCCGACAAATTATCTGGGACCTTATTCATAGTGCTGCCAACTTCCCCCAAAGCCGTCCGAGGGATGAAAAATGACACAGCTTCTCCTCAAACTCCCAAACGCTCACACTGCGGTATTCCAGAATGATGTTATCTTAAAAAAAAAAAAAATACTACGATTTGTCGGAGATATCTGATCGGTCTGATACTTGCATGTTCCTGATAATCTTTGTGTAGTAATTACTTTGTGAACTTTCTCGTATTAGGCTTCGAAGATTTTAATATGCGTCTGAGGATTCTAATAGCTATGATTCTAATAGCTAATATCTATTCTAATAGCTAGTTTAAACTATTCAACCAACTTAATGAACAGTGAAATCTTTAAAGATAGCACACGGGGGAGAACTTAAAGAAAACTTCAAAAAACTTTCCTAAATAGTTTGTAAGGGTAGATAATAAAACAAAAGTTTTACTGGAGAAATTTATTTTTAACGTTTGTTCATATATTGAGATTTCCGAGACTCGTAAAGTTAACTTTACCAGTTCAAATTTACACATCTAGCTTTTTATATGGCGAAAACAGAAACCATTGAGAGCTCTACTTATGCGATAACAGACAACAATTGGAGAGTTAATTACATGCGTACTTGTTAAGGTTTCTATAGGCAATGACTATAAATGTTCGGGCATAGGCATAAACAATGAAGCGCCTTATATTTATTAGCACAATTAAATGTTCACTCAGCTGCAGTCATTACTGGGGCTTACACATCGACGCAACGTTCTAGCCTAGTTGTCTTCATAAAACGATCGAATGCCGGCGCCACCCTTGTTGGTCCCGTTTTTATATACTAAAAATAT
Source organism: Atethmia centrago (assembly GCA_905333075.3). Lineage (NCBI taxonomy): Eukaryota > Metazoa > Arthropoda > Insecta > Lepidoptera > Noctuidae > Atethmia > Atethmia centrago. The sequence goes on along the minus strand of HG995373.1, from coordinate 18,319,325 downwards.
GTCCCTTTACAGTTCATTGGCTTAATTTACTGTTTTATTACGCACTATCTCACAGCTGACACCGCGACCACCACGTTTCTTCTACTCTTACTTTTATTTAGTTTAACGATTCTATAACTGAATTTGTGTTTCTCATGATATTCAATACTATTATTATCTCCTCTTCCATTTATATCTTCTTTTGTGTCAGCTATCTTTAATTTTTCTTTAACTTTTATCCATCTGTCGTTCTTCCAGTCGTATTTTCTGCCCATAGCTAAGAGGATGTCTTCAAATTTTGGCCATGGTGAATTTATTGAACTAGGTTTATTAGGCTTATTATTGTTTAAGGCTTCATATTTAATAGTGTTATGCTCATTTATTGATTGTTTCGAAGGCATTTCATTAGTTATATCACTAGCGTTGGCATATAAAAAATTCCTTTCTACTTTATCGATGTGTTCATCATTACCCGTTTCTTTTTTACGATCCAGTATATTTGTTACATGTTTGTAGTGTATTCTATCAACATTATCCCCTTTGTATCGCTCCTCTGGATATTCATCGTAAAAGCTTTCTATCTCGCGCTCAATTTTTTCTGCAAAAGAAATTGAAATATGTCAGACACACTTTTTGCAAGCGATTGTTAGGGAAAGGGGGGAAGTTTTAAAAGGAATAAATTTTCATGACATCGTTTGTAAACAATTTTGTTTTCTTGATTCTCCTCTCGTAAATAAAACGGACTTTTAATGAATTGAAGTGAAAGATGATGATGCTAGTTTACTTTATGATGGCTGTTTTTAAATAAAGAATACATTTTCTATCTAAAATTTGACTCTCTCTAAATGATAATAAAGAAATATTTAAAAGTGAATCATGTCTTGGCACAAGGAAAACATGGTGCAAGAATAACAATTTATATGTAAATACGGCTTCAACCTAGACTTGCTTTTTTAAACTAGAATAGTTATGTGTAGTAATTGCTATTTTCATTCGTTAAAATAAAACAGTACAGCACTGCTGCTTAAAGTTAGGTTATACATTTATGTGTTGAGTTTACGCTAGTCAGTCGTTTTGTGCTTTGCCGTATCGACACTTACTTAGGTCTTTAATGATTACTGTTTCGACTCTAATTTCTACACTGACAAAACTGCGATATCGCTTCCAAAAGTATATCGAACGATACGATAAGTATAAGTAGTCATGAAAACATGAAAACAGATAGTCATCCAATTTAAAGTATCGTGACTTCTCTATTTAAAGTAAGCTGTTTACATAACCATGATACTTTTACTGTCGTCCACGATAATTTTACAATGCGTTTTTTTTTTGTTTTCTCGTGTTTTTCCGTCATCGTCATGGCCTATCGTCCAGAGATAACATAATCGTCAGGACACAGTGGGAACTGTATTTCAGTCTGTTTTACTGTGTAAAATAAACCTCAACCTTATAGATATCATATTATTTCGTTTCTTACCTGCCATCGTTTTGTACAATTCAATATCATGTCGAAGCTTTTCTTTGTCCCTTTCTTTCCAATGGCCATCACCTTGATCTGCGGGAAATAAATTAAAGGTATATTTCTACTCTGATAGTAATTTTGCGATGAATAGAAACCTCTCAAAGGTTGGGTCGGAATGATCTCGTTTTTATTGTATTGATAGAAATTTCGATTGATGTTTTGCCCGGCGGCACTGATATATTTTCTGATTTTCCCGTTTCTTTGTATTTCGGTGTTGTAGTAAATAATCAATCTGGTAGGTATTGGGTACGTTCGCGTGATTATGATTCTGGGAAACTTGTTATAGAAGAATTATTAAGAAACATTGCGTTATTATACCAATTATCTAATGATTATATGCACAATATAGAAAAAAGATACCTTATGCAAGGTACAGAAAAAATAAATCAATAAAAATAAAAGTATCTGCTGGTATTACTGAAAACTAACTTACCAATGAATATTACGAAGATAAAGAGAAAGGTCGTATAGTCCATTATGTGCCTATACATCAGGCTTCTAACGAAGCCCTCAGACCTGAAACAACATGAACTAACTTAGCTCAATTGGGCAGGAAACTAGGATCACGCAATTTTCAATGTCCGAAATCTACGCTTTTCGCATCTGCAGTTTTCACCATAATTTTGAGAAATTATCCTGAAAGGATTTTTGATCATAATATAAAAATCTCGATGTTTTGTGAAGTCGTAAGAACCGAGCGAAACAGGGGCGGGTCACTAGTAGTATATGAAATTATTTGAGTTTATCAGAATTTTTGTTTCGTTGGAACAAGAATTTTTCACTTAGATAAGAACAATAATATTATAAATAAAAAATTGGTAGAAAGTTAACCGCGCTCCGCAAGTGACACGTTAAAATTTAACTAATTATAGCCAAATTTTCTTCGTCTTGTCTCTTTTTCGCTTTCGATAATTACGACATGCCGTGCTACTTCCACGTGTCTTCTAATAATGTGACATTGTGCCGTTTTTGAAGATCGAATGTTGGGTAGATAACTTATCCACCTCTTTTTATTTATAATATCATTCTTCTTAGCTAAGTGAAAAATTCTTGTTAAAACGAAAAAAAATAATTAAAGGAGCCTTTGAATTTGTTGCTTTAAAATGTTTAAGCACAAATATTTTATAAACTATGTTATATAAGCTGCTGGATATTTGCAAACTTTCAGTTGCATTTTGCGCACAAGCTTGCAAAAATTTGGGCGGAAAAATTAGAAAAGTATGCGCAGACTTTTTGTCAGCTCCGTAACGAAATGTATGCAAAAAGAATAGTTGAGTTACAATGTTGCCCCGTATCCCCAAAGAGTTAGGCTGAGTTATGCTTTTGTGTGCGAACAACTTTCAACAAAAGCGTAATCGCTGTTATCGTGCTGCCATCGACAAATTCTGTATAGGCACCATGTTTCTATACTAACACTCGGTTTCTGAATTGAGAATTTGAAGTTGAGCACTTGTGGTACTTACTGCACTCTAGGTACTTTAGCTTTTTTTGGCTTTTTCTGCACGTGATTCTTTCAATATTATAGTCCGTGAAATTTAAAATTTCTTACGTTTTTACAAAGAAGATTTGAATTTCGAGAGTAAGCCCTCGAAATTCAAATCTTCTTTGTAAAAACGTAAGAAATTTCGTGTCGTGTGTGTGTTCGTGTTGTGTCAGGTTAGGTAAGCCTAACGGTCTTTAAACATCAAATTCTCAATTCAGAAGCCGAGTGTATGTACTGGTATCTAGGCTTAGATAACTCTCCAATTTATGAATATTGGTTGAATAAACCTATTTTTTGACGCGTAGAATAAATATAATAGGTACTCTTTATTATGTACACCTTATAAATACGTGTGTAGTTAATCATCATCTGCCTAGCCTTTTCCCAAATATGTTGGGATCCGCTTCCAATCCAACCGGATGCAACTGAATACCAGTATTTTACATAAAGCGACTGCCTAACTGACCTCCACAACCCAGTTACTGGATAATACGATACCCCATGATACGACTGGTTGTCAGACTTTCGGGCTCCTGGCGACCCGGCTTAACGTGCTTTTCGAGGCAGGGAGAGGTCTTCATATGTAATGATGGTCACACATCCATGGACTGATCGATCAACCCATGCGGCTGTTTTTACTAAGCCACAAGCCTCACGAACGCGCGTAGTTTAAACTATTGAAAGATTCAATAATTTTACGATATCAAACAAGCGTGAACACATTAATAAATATTTTACGTAGGAGGTACAAAATTATAGAGCAGATTTAGGTCCTTATGTGTGAGATTGAATATAAATAATAATATTTGAGGAGCAGTGGTGGCCCAGTGGTAACGGCCCCGACTTACGAGTTGTAAGTCACCACTGCTCCAAAACGGTCAAGGAAAACATCGTGAGGAAACCGGCATGTCCTTAGAACCAAAAATTTGAAGTCATGTGACATCCACCATCCCGTACGGGGCCCGTGCGGTAGATCACAGCCCACTCCCTCTCGAGGAGAGGAGGCCTGTGTCCCAGCAGTGGGAGCATTTTAGGCTGATTATGCTATGCTATAATGCTATACAATTATCCGTATATCCGTAAGGGTATAAGTTATGCATGGCACAGCTTGTCTGTTAATTTGTATGTGTGTCGTAAACATGGACTTAGGGATTAGGTCAAGAGGAAGGGCATCATTTTATGCTCTGAACCTTTCTTAGCCAAGTGCGGGCGACGTGATAGCTCGTATAACGTAATGGTTTTGGGTGTTTATATAAAAGGGTTAAGAAATAATTATGCTCCAAAGAAAGAAAGGAACGTTATTTAAATCAATATCCATGAAAACCATTCACAAACTATTAGAAGTCGCCTTAAAAACTCGTTGTTACATGTAGTAGGTATACTCGTAGTTGACCTCGTAATAGCTTAATCATACTTATGGTGACGTGACGATATACTTGCGCAAGTTTAGACTTGCACAAATCTGCATGATACCGTATGGCTCGGATACGTGTGCTACGCACATGTTGATGTATACTTGTGCAAGACCAATTTTGCGCAAGTATATCGTAACGTGTGTGGCCTGCATAAGGTTTAATGTCACTGACACGTCATAAAACGACAAGATCTATTTTGGCTATGTGACAGTTACATAATTTCAATTTACATGGTCAAAAGTGGTAGAACAATACGAGGTCGACAAGGGCCGATTTTTCAATTGTCTTATAACTTTTATCTGAAGAATAAATATGACAGTTGGACATATTTTCTATACAAAAACTTAAAAAACACAATTCTTATTCCTCAGTTAAAAGTACGGTATCTGAAGATTGAAAAATCGACCCAATGAATGCCATGGTCTGCAATTTTTTTACCAATAATGTTTGCCAAGAACATTGAACTTCCCCTTTTTTCAACAGAATCCACTGGACTCAACCCTTAGTTTTGATCAAGTCGTTTCACGTCAACCCTTATCAAACTAGACTCCTTTCTTAATAATATTTTCACGGTTTTGTTCTGAGCGAAATGAAGGCACATAATAAGTAACAGGAACCTCCGCAGAATTGATAAATTCCACTGACCCAAAATTCCGACTACAATGTACCTATTTGTACCAAAATAAAAATTACATAATGCCAGTATTTCGGGTTAGTCAGAGATATGAATACCAACACATTTTGAAGTAAACCACGGTTACATACTATCGGGATAAAAAAGTGTCCTGTGGTCATATCGTTCCAGGTCATAGTCTACTTCTATGCCAAATTATATTACGAAATATGATCAGCCGTTAAGGTGTGAAAAGATAACATACAGACAGAGTTACTTTCGATATTAATTATTTTGCAAATCCACCGGTTTATTTTGCAAATCCCCAATTACGGATTTGACAAATAAACCGGCGTGGTCAAGAGATACATAACATGCATAATCAGCCTATAATGTTTCCACAGCTGGGACACAAACCTCCTCTCTTCGAGAGGGTGTGTACTGTAATCTACCACGCGGGCCCAGTGCGGGTTGGTAGAGGTCACATTTCTTCGAATTCTTGGTTCTAAGACATATGCCGGTTTCCTCACGATGTTTTCCTACCGTTTTGAGAGCAGCGGTGATGAAATTATTTACACATAGTAGAGCGCCTGCCTGGGTTCGAATCCACGATCTACCACTCGGTAAGTCGGGACCGTAGCAACTGGGCCACCACTGCACCACTGCACTGCTGAAAGAGATAATTAGTAAGAATTAGAAGAGTCTAATGTGAGTAGTATCAAACTCAAAACAGAGTTGATTAATGAACAAACAAGGGTTACTACTGAAGAATAATAAACAGTACTACTGGTTCGCTGGTTTGAAAAAGTAGTTCAAGCAGTGGGAAACTTACAGAAAGTAGATAGACTTAAGTATTTTTGTAGATAAACGTTGTGTCAAATGGAAATAGAAAAGGAGAAATATCCTGCGCCGCCTACGCAACCCATGCTCTAAAATGATTAGGTACTATTCTATTTTAGGATACGACCTTTGATAACATTTTAGAGAAACGTAAACGCAAAAATAAATATAATCGCTTCAAATTAAAATATGAATGCTTCTGAAAGTCGAAAAAAAGACAGAACCCTAGAACCCAAATTGTGCAATACGAAGAAGCCATTCAAATCCTAGCATTGTCGAAATTTTTAAGAAAAAATATAACTTATTTTTGCAAGTTTCTCGACGACATTGCCCGCAAAAATGAAATTTATGGAATTCTCCTGCGCCCGGGAGAAAGTTGAACGATGTGGTGACTTTTTAATTTGTTCAAGGCGTTTTTTCTCTCAGCTCTTATTAAAATACGTTTCGTCTAATATACGATGTTATTATCTACACCTGCTACCATAATTATTTGCATATTTAGATTTTTACGCTGTGTCTGTCTCCTGCTGAAATATTCGGGGCAGTATTTTTGAGTTTTGATTAAATTAAAAATAAATTGTGGTATTTTGTGTTTACTTTCTTTACTTATAGGTAGGTATTTTATTTTGTGATTTTAATTTTTATTTGTCGTGCTACAATATTTATTTAAAGCACGAACTGCTTCTTTCTTCCATTACCGAGTACAAAAAAAATATACTGATGTGATAAACAAAATTAATAATTATTAAAAGCAAAATGTATTGCCTTCATAATCAATTTATCATCATGGATCACTTAAATATAAAGCAACAAAGAATGTCAGCGTTTAAATATCGTCTGCAAAAATAAGCTCTAAAAAGGCTACTACATAATTAATTCCAAGTTAATGATCGCAATTTGTTATCATTAGCGGTCCAAACAACGCTGCTACTAAGGTATCTTCTTAAACTTGTAATAGATACTAATATTCTTCATCAGTAACTCCATCTGTAGGTACATAGTATAAAACAAAGTCGTTTTTCGTGTCTGGCTGTGTGAACGCTTAGTTCTTCTCTACTCTGATTTTGAATATGCTAAACTAAAATGACATTTGGTGTCGACATAAAAATAACCTAGTAAATAATCTAGTTACCGAATCTCTCTCACCAAGGACCACTGAATCATTCTCTGCAGGAGGATATTCACTGTCGTCGTGTTGTCTCTGTAATAATAATTTATTTTTTGGCCAAAGAATCAGCATTGCCAAAAAACGTGGCAATGCTGCCAGCCTTTTGGGCACTTTTCCTGTTGACAACGATGCGGACGAATTTTTTGATGCCCTGTTATACTTTGCCTTCCCTTTTTATATAATTTCACATATAATTATTATTATTTTAAGTTTGTACGTTTTTAAATGATGTAAATATTGTCAAAATAAAAATTTATCGTGTTATTTTTTTAAAAAGTTCAATCACATCTGTAATTTTGGACAAGCAAATTACAAATCAGAGTGTAAACTGCACACTGATTTTTCTGCGGCTTTCACCAACATTTAGAGAATTTAATCTGCAAGGTTTATTTGTGTTTAATACATCTTAATATTTAACAGGTGACTGAGAAGTAGTGTGGAAAAAGGTTGTCATGGTATGGGCATGTGATGATCAGGGAAATGTCGACAGGAAAGTTTTGAGTACGCATGTGGATGGCTATACGAGTAGGGAAAGAACAAAGAAACGATGGATGGACTTTGTGAAAGATGATATAGCTAGAAAGGGAGTAAGCAATTAAGTAAGTATGGATGAAAAATACATGTTGCGCCGACCTCAAATAAATTGGGATAAAGGCAGGAGAATGATGATAATGACATGTTAATATTTAACTTAGATATAGTACTGTAATCTCTATGTTATGGACGTATCGCCGCACCATTTGTGCGAAGCAGAGGCGACTCAGTTTTATTCCTTGCCAATTCTAAAATCAATTTTATAAATGCAAATAAATGACTTTGACTTTATTCATTTAACTTGTATCTTCACGGGGTGGTTCAATGCATTTATTTGAGAAAGTCGTGTGAAAGAAGACCGTAGCAACTAGGTATATTATTTTTACCCGTATTCTAGGATGGTGCTGGCGCTCAGACTGAATGAATCTTTCGATTCAATGTTAGATCTAATCTCGACTCAAATCTAGTTTTAAAACGAGAATCACACTGAGCATGAATTTCAGTATAGAATACGTGCTTAGGTAGCTACGTGTTTCTATTAACGTTCCGAACAAGCTACAAATCTGGATTGAATTTACATACTGATATAGTCAAACATATGCACAGTGTAAAAAATTGTCATTGACAGCGGGTATACGGCATAGCAGTAAGGGCGACTTTCGCAGATCAAGTGGTGCCTATATGCCCAGTGATCATGATGTGCGGTAAACTGTACCCTTATTATAATAATAATACCCTCACCGACGTATCTCTACGTTGACGTCTCGTGGTGGGGCTTCTGCGCTCCGAACTCTAGGTCTGTGCCGGCAGAGTTTACTTTGCCGGAACTGGTCTAGGTACAGGTAAGGAGACCAAAAGAGATACAGAAACCCACAGGGCAGCATGTGGCGAGCTGTAGGGCAGTAATGACCCCACGGACCCTATCTCCCGGGAGAAGTCTTGTTTCTCATCTCTGGCTTGATTTTATTGGCCATTGGCCGGCTAGAGTGAACACCGACGAGGAATAGAGCTCCCACCCCATTCTTGCCTTTATTGGTTAACTTGAGTGGAGATTAGCAAGAGCAAACGTGCTCGGAGGTAGGAAGTATTTCAGTAAGTGCTTGTTTTGTTAAATATGTTTTGTTTCCATGTTCTGCATTCGTTCCTGCACCAACCCATAGCCCAATATGTTTTGTTTCCATGTTCTACAATAGTCCTGCACCAACCCGGGATTTCCCTTGGGTGCATTTGGATAGTGCACCAACCGACGCTTATCCCTAAGCATCAGTTGGTGCCTCAACAAAACTTAAAACTGTCTAAGGGGCCTCGACTAGTTGCCTTCGGCCCCTCGTACGCCTTCCAAAGGTCCGGGACCCCAGGGTCCCGAGATATGTCAAAGACACAATAATAATAGTAATACCAGCCTGTTCATTTCCTTACAACGTAGAAGCCGCTTTTTCTACGAAAAAGGCACGAGCATCGATTACCACGCTTGCTCAAAACGAGTTGGCGATTTCAGACTTATATTCATTATAAAGTCCACGTTTCCTCACGGTGTTATTCCTTCACCGATGCCAGTGATTTTCAAGATAAACTCAGAAAGAACAAATGTATTGAAAAAGTCACAATAGTACTCGCCCGGATTTGTACCCACAACCTCTTATACCCTTATTAAAAAGTGTATAACGATAAGTTACACCAACGCTTTAAAAATGTTGCCACCTCTTTTAAACTCATATAAAAAGTCGCATTAGTCCGTACGTCAGTAAAAAGTTCGTGCTAAAATGTAAACGGTCATTAGTTCTGGATTACAGCCGACACGTGTGCAAACTGCTAGCAAAGAGGCGTCTAGACGAAACTCAAATGTCTAGACCTGTTTGCGAGTTAGAAAAAACGTGTGGTGTATAAACTTCAAATAGAAATTGGTTGCTTGATTGATGCAGTGCTTTTTTTTTGTGGATGGGAAAATCATCAAATAATTACTCCCGCTCTGGGTGAAGCGGGAGGGTGTTTTAGACTCTTACTGACTAAAACCCACCCGTATTCCTTCCTGTTGCCTGTGTTGCGGGGGCCTCGGTGACCCATAAGTACCTTCCTGAGCAATTAATTTATAAAACAATTGCTATTACTAGTGATTTCTGTGTTGCGTTTCACCAACTTGATTCTCGAATTGAACAGAATATTAGGTACATTAGCATCATTTCGGTTTGCGAGTTTCTGGATGCCAAGATTTGTGTCTATAACCTTTTTTTTATTTCTCTTTTTGTGTCGAGTCTGGATTAGTGCCCGGTTGATGGCAATAGGCTTGCCCCCTATTACATGGGACTTAAACATAACTGGCGAAATGTGGGTGTACTATAGGTACACCTCTGCCTAACCCTTACAAAATGCAGGCAAGGAATACAGGCGTGATGTTGTGTGTTGTGTTGTGTTGTGTTGTGTCTTTTTGTTTTATAATTTTATTTGTATTCGAATACCAGGCTTTAGGCTACTTTGTATTATTTTGTGTTTAAAAGAAGAAGAAATAAAAATAAATTTTCTTTTTCCTTCTATAATACCTATTTATCTTCTCGCTAATGGATACCGAGCAGCTTTTAAAAAATAGAAATAAAAATAGAACGCGTATTTAAATCTCGCTTTGTTGAAAACCCAGAATAATAGAATAGCATTTATTTTCAATGCAGTTATTTAGATTTCCGCTTCATTGAGTTTGTTGTACCAATATAAGTAAATAACGGCTTTAGTATATGCATGATCCATCAATTAATGATATGCAGTATTCTTCGGTACACTCACTTCAATGCGACGTGCATTGAAGTGAGTGTACTCAGACTTAACTAAAAGCTCTCATGTGGCTGTAACCCATAATCAATGAACCTTCATATGTACTATTGTGGTGACGGTCGGTCATTTTGTCTCTCAATGAAGTGTTCTACCACTATTGTGCAAGTCCAGCCATTCAGCCTCAAGCCTCTCTATTACATATCCTTATTCATGAGTTAAGAAGGCCTTAAGGCTTGTAAACGTGTTTGGCAAAACAACTCGTTAAATAATACCTAATTTTGGTAAACTGATGACGTTTGTCAAAGTCCACACTAATTGCTCTGCTTAGAAAATGACCCATAATGTGTTGGATATCCCTATAATAGACAAAGCATTAAAAAATAACCACCTAGTAAAAATTATTTATAGTCCAAATGAACTTGAAAATTAACAACAAAATACCAAAACTTATGAGTACGTACTACACCGCTACTTAACTAAAGCAACACTTGAACAAACTCAAACAAACATTAACTATATACTTAGGGGTAAATTCCAACATTGTTATTATCAACAATCAGCGCGAACGATAAAGCTAAATTATACCTTTATCAGCGAACATTATCAAAACGATTTATTGAAAGGATAATATTTCCGTAGTCCGGTTAACGAGCGTTTACATGTCCTATAGGTACCTACATGTTTACAAAATTCTGTACTCATTATAAAGGTATTTTTAATTATGTTCATAGCAGGCCCGTAGTACTTTGTTGGTCCAGTGGTTGCAAATGCGACTGCTGAGTCCTGGGATCCCCAGATTAACTAAAGGGAAGAAAAACCCACTTAAGAAATTCTCAGCACAGAACACAAGGTTCAGTTATTTATTATTATTTCAGTTCCTCCCTGGTATCTGGGCGCTCGCACTGTTTTACACGACACTTATAACCAGCAAAATGTGTGTGTGTACCTACTAAGTAAACAGTATACACTTCCGCTTTTGCCTCCGCCGCAAAGGTTTTTATTACCCTGATTGAAGGCTTGAAGGCAAAAGTAATAAATCACACTTTTTCGGCCCGCAACAATTTGGCTAGTTTTATTTTATGGCTGACGATTTTGAATCCAATTACTGTAGGACTGTATAAAAAAGAAAATTCACTCTTATTCAAGAGAAATTTATTGCTTTATATACCTACTCAGATAAAAGTATATCATTTATTTTATGTATTAATCCAGGCTTGCGTCACACTTATGATGTATAGTGTCTTTCATACAAAACCTGTCTGCCTGTGTAACAAACAAACCTATTCCCAAACTTTCACGTCAATAATATTAGTGATAAGTTAATGATATAACATTGTCCCGTTTTTTGTAATCATCATTATGTTCTCGTTATGTCTACTAAAACAAACATAGCTAATGTTTATGTTTATGCTACTGTATAAAAAAGAAAATTCACTCTTATTCAAGAGAAATTTATTGCTTTATATACCTACTCAGATAAAAGTATATCATTTATTTTATGTATTAATCCAGGCTTGCGTCACACTTATGATGTATAGTGTCTTTCATACAAAACCTGTCTGCCTGTGTAACAAACAAACCTATTCCCAAACTTTCACGTCAATAATATTAGTGATAAGTTAATGATATAACATTGTCCCGTTTTTTGTAATCATCATTATGTTCTCGTTATGTCTACTAAAGCAAACATTAGCTACATCATAAAATACTAAATAAAATACAGGGTACTACACCTACAGAAATAATCGTTACTACCATGTTAACTGCACACTGGTTAATGCAAAAGAAGATACATCTGCCCATCTTCAAAATGTTACCAAAACAATAAATCATTCTCTTCATTACTTTACTATGCAAAAAATCAATCTGCCTAGCCTTTTCCCAACTATGTTGGAGTCGGCTTCTAGTAACTAACCTAACCGGATTCAGCTGAATACCAGTATTTTACATGGAGCTACTTTCTATCTGACCTTCACAATCCAGTAAGTGGGTAATACAATATCCCTTGGTAAGACCACAAAGATCCACGAATGACAGCCGGGACCAAAGGCTTAACGTGCTTTCCAAGGCACGGAGGAGTCTCGGTATGTAAAGATGGTCACCCGTTCACGGAACAAACCTGGCAAGCGTAGCTTAACCTGATGGATCGACCCGTGTGCACTGTTATTACTTAGCCACGAGCTCCGCCTATTAGTTTAACATGCATGGATCCAATAAGGATCAGTCACTCATTCTTAAAATATAAGTAGGTCCAATTATCAAATAACTGGAAATTGGCACCCCTTTTTTTATTTCTGTCTCGAGTAGGACAGGGACTTTGCTTTACCATGCCATTACAGTAAATCATGCATTTGTTTGTTTTTAATGTTTGTAAAATTTTAACTTATTTCCACTTGAAGTAGGTGTGTACAACAAACTTTTTTTACTGTATTCATTACAATTATATTTTTAGGACTCCCATTAATTGAGTACTGCACAAAAGTTTAATTGCAAACAAAACAAAAACCCTTCCTAACGAAACGTATGCAAATTCAAAATGAACCTACAAACCTTTATTTACACGCACTTCCAAATGCGAATTTCAAACGAACTCTTCCCAGTTTGATTGCGAACTCAAAATAAACCGAACTTTAATTTTCAGTCACAAAACTTTGTTCTTCTCAGTAACGAACGTATTTAGACGCAAACTTGACGCGTGCTCCGTCGCTCAAGGCTCGAACCTGACTGGCTACGCGCCTGTTCGCGAACTTCATTTACCATAGGCTTTCCTCCAACCCCTCGTAATTCATCCTCGTATCTGTTTCATTGACCGCTAACTACTAATGACTGTCTGGCATAAGAGTGAGAAGCCAGTAATGGATGTAACTTAACATCATATTTACAGAATTTGAATGGTTTTTATAGTGAAGATGAGGGTTGGTTTTCCCACCACCCCAACGCTCCCTCGACACCGTACTTAAACTTGTATTGCATGTCTGTAAGGTAGGCTTTTCAATCAGACACGTTGCCCTTTGAATTTAAATTGTATTGGTGTTTTTGTTAGTTTTTCTTGTTAATCAATTTCTATTCAGAGACTTAATTAACTTCCCCCTGCCTGCTCGCTATAGCCACAACACTGCACTGCAGTTTATTTCACATAATTGAATTGCTGTTTTAGATTTCAAGCTTTTAGAGTTTTTAGCTTATGCCTGGTTCGACTGTTCAAACGTTGAAATAATCATGCAAAAACAGTCTAAACTTGAAAGAATTTTTGTTTTTATTGAAAGACGTTTTAAATTAATAATATCATTAAAAGGTTTACTATTTCATTTCGAATGAAATAAAGTTAAATAAAAGACCGCGTTTCGTTCCCTAAAATGGGGCGTTCGGAACTGCTCATTTCACGAGTTGAGTAAGTATTAAAAGCATTGAATAAACATTCATTAGGACCATTGTTCTGACGTAGTTAATCTGTGCTTTTATTTTATCGTCTGGCCTTTATTAGGTCCGTACTCAGATTGTGCTGAACAAAATCATTACGAGTTTCGTTTACAAAAATGTCCATTAGGACAACCCTCCTCAAATTCTATGTAAGTCTTTGTTTTTGGCGTTACTTCGGCGGTTCGGTTATACCTACACATAGGTGCGACGCGATTTTTTGCTTTTTGATTTTTGTTACTTTTAGCGTCTTTCATACTGTTTTTAACTTTTCTTCGTACCTACAGTACAATCTGAGAGCAAAACAAATGGCCTCATACTATGCAATGAAGCTGCGTGCCAGTAAAATGTGATTCGCTAATGGGAGAAAGTAGCCTCCTGGCGCGCTTCTCGGCCAAGATTGTGGACCAAGTTAGGTCGTGGTTAGCATGGGTATACTTTAGTCGTCACGGTCTTATGCGGGGTAGCCGGTGATGCTTTTCAATCCGTAACTACTGTTTATTTTTGGAATCACATGGAGATTAAATGCGATCGCCATTGACAGATTTACCATCCTAAAAATTCATTCAAACTACTATCTACTTTTATTTTCAAAAGTTTTGCAAACCAAGCACATAAGTACGTATACAAGACAAGTTTTTAGTAGCTCTAGAGTTCCAGATGGGGGAAGTAAAAGACAGCGGGGGAAGGTTTGCCCTGCCGCGGGTCACCTTGGGCTTTCAAATAGCAACAATAAAGTGACAAAAGAGGTCTTAAATTATTACGGTAGGCACTTTTCACTTAGCGGCCTTTTACAGACGTTGCAAATTAGGGTGCTAATTATTAAAGTTAGTTTTAGATGGATTTAGTATTTAGGCGGTACCTTTACCGAATGTAGTAATGAAAGATAGTTCAATACTGTAATTAGGTCTATAACCGGTGTAATTGGCCGTTTTAGTAAAGTAAATAACTAGTACGTGTAATTTTAGACATGACGGAGAAGGTAGGTCTCTCTCGTTATCATCAGCCATATTTAACTACTATGGGCGTACAATGGGAAGTGTTGGTTATTGCACAATAGAAAAACCGTTTGCAGTTTAAATCAAATTATAATTTACGATCAAATACTCACACTAGCTATTCACACACTGTAGATACACGACACAACTATACGGAACGCGCGACAGTTTCTAAACGTGTTCACTCCTTGACTGCCTCATACAAACTGAACTTAACTCGGGTCGAGCGTTATGTTGTAGACTCTGTCGAGCGCCGCTTGGTGGCGCTGGCGTCCCGATTTGTCAAACGAGTGACTAACGTATTTCCGACAGACATATATTATTTAACATAATTTTGCTTAAACCGTTAGTAAATTAACATGTCCTATCTAAGAGAACCAGGTGATCTATCTGTGTCAGTAACTCAGGACCCTCCTACAACAGACACTTTTCTCTATTCAAGACTGTGCATTTTATTAACCAGTGTCTCTAATATTTTGTTGAGGTACATAAAGATAATGATATTGATTAGTATCATTTACGTGCCCATCGCACGTCCATCTATCGCCGTATCGCGTCGTGTGTGTACCGGACGATATCGCGCCTACGTGTAACAGCTCTTGGATCATCGGTTTATTTGCCGGGTCCTCTCTCAAGTTACTGAATATGAGTTTTAGATTGTATGTTGTTATTTAAACTAACATAAACCGCCTACTGTAATTTTGTCCTCATTAATTTACTAAAACTGTATGCACAAGAAAAAAAATACTGTACAAATGCGGTCTTCCAATTCATCGGCTTATTTGCCATGGCCTCTCGCTAGTGACTGAATATAAGTTTGAGAGAGTATGTAGTTATTTTAATTAACTTATAGCGCCTACATTTATTATGTCATTATCCAATTTTTATTAGCCGATTTTCATAAAATAAATAAATAACTATAACGTCGCACCGCGCGTCCAACTATGTGTCCCAGCCCTTTCTCTCGGGTCGTCGACTTATGTGCCTTGTCCCCTCTCTTGATTAAAGACCGCCATGCGTGTACGGAAATATTCTTCAAGAGAACATTTGAGAGAACAGGTTTCGTAAGCTTTCGACATATTGACATTTGAGGCTCTTTTTGATGACATTTTAGTTAAGTTTGTAATTTTTGGAGGTAGGTTTGCTTCTTTGGTAAGGATATTATTAACTACTGCTACCTCTCTTATTTTTTGGGTAGGAAGTCATCAAATAACTTCTCCCGCTATGGGCGGAGCAGGAGGGTGTGTCAGAATCTTACTGACTAAAACCCACCCGTATTCCTTCCATTGCCTGTGTTGCGGGGGCCTCGGTAACCCTTTAGGACTGCCACGCGACCCCGGCAGGTACTTTTACCACTTAGTTACAGATTTATTGAACAATAAAAGCTCATCATCTGCCTGCCTTTTCCCAACTATGTTGGGGTCGGCTTCCAGTCTAACCGGATGCAGCTGAATACCAGTATTTTACATGGCACTGCCTATCTGAGCTCACAACCCTGTTACTGGGTAATACGATACCCCTTGGTAAGGCTGGTTGTCGAGACTAACGGGTTTCTGACGACCCGTAACAACTGTTAAAGATCTACAAACAACACACACACACACATAATCAGCCTATAATGTTCCCACTGCTGGGACACAGGTCTCCTCTCAGTGAGAGGGAGTGGGCCGTAATCCACCACGCGGGCCCAATGTGGCTTGGTAGATGTCACATGTCTTCGAATTTTTGGTTCTAGGGCATGCCGGTTTCCTCACGATGTTTTCCTTCACCGTTTTGAGAGCAGTGGTGATGAAGTAATTTGTCGTCTACAAACAACAGTTGGGACCAACGGATTAACGTCCTTTCCGAAGCACGGAGGGTTCTTGGTATGTAAAGATGGTCACCCATCCACGAACCAACCGCGGCAAGCGTAGCTTAACCTGATCGATCGACCCGTGCGGCTGTTATTACTTAGCACAAGCCCCTCAGCAGAATAAAAGCTATTTGCAATTAAATTAACAATTGTATGCAATGTAATTAAGTTCAATCACATTATGTGTATAATTGTGCGTTCCTGTGGTATAGCAATGTGTAACCAGACTCGTAATAAATAAAGCAAATCCCGGCATTGAAAAATGTTTGCATGCTGATTCGGGAATGGAATAAAAATGCAAAAACACGTAATCCTCGGCTTTTCGTATTTTTTTTTACTCTTATTGCGGTTTATCTCTTTCATTGCGGTAATACAGGAAATGGCGAGCAACATTGCTGTAATTATTTCTTAACATAGCAGACAGAATTCGCTTTTCTGAATTAATAATCAGTTTATAAAAGCAGTACATATTTTTTACTATAACGATAGCGGTCTCAGATGCAGCAAATGACTTCAACTTGCTACGAGAATGTCTACGCTTCTCGCGCTACGTCGCGTAGAGGCACGTAGCGCTACGCTTTATCCTGTCAGCGTTCAACGGTGATTTTACATGGCCTTGAAGAGAGATATTTACGTTTTATCCTATAAACTTAACTTAAAGTAACTTAACTTAATAAGCGAGAATTTATAAATCTTCCCTGAAAAGTATCAACAAAGCTCATTGATCTTAGATAACCATTATCATAGTCATTGAAAACAGATATTTCGCTCAGAAAATATTGTCCGATCGTCTTACGAAAAGCTATTTTCGTAAATCGTTAATCAGCCGGCCGTGCGGAAAACTGATAAGGCAGACCTTACGCCAATTAAGTTAATGGTGATTCTTTTCAACCTTGACACAAATGGCTAGTTTATACGACAAGAGCTTAAAGGGCACATGTATGTCGCCAAACCCGATATCCATTGATTGAATTTGTTATACTTAATGTTCCTTTGTCATGGAACAAAAGTTAGTTAACACAGCGTTTGTATACAAAGAGTTAAATGATTTGAGAGAATTGCTTTTATTGGTAGAGTCACGGTTTTAGTGCAAATAGTGACCGCATTGCTGATTGATAGTTTAATGTTATAATTATCTGCTTGTTTCACAAGGGCATTTGTATTAAAATAAAGCAGTATTTTATGGAATAGCAATAAGCAGTCAAGTGCTAGATGTGTTGCTGTGAAGTGAGACTTTATATCTCTGCTTTTAATATCAAGTCGGCTTTCTAAAATATAGATTAACCTTTAATTAGTCATTAGTAGTAGAAGAACAGTGATGGCCCAGTGGAGAGCAGTGGTGGCTCAGTGGTAACAGCTGCGACTTACGAGTTGTAGATCGTAGGTTCTAATCCAGGCAGGCGCTTTACTTTGTGTAAATTATTTCATCACTTCTGCTCTCAAAACGATGAAGGAAAACATCGTGAGGAAACCGACATGTCCTAGAACCAAAAATTTGAAGACATGTGACATCTACCAGCCCGCACTGGGCACGCGTGATGGATTTCGGCCCACTCCCTCTTACAGAGAGGAGGCCTGTGTCACAGCAGTGGGAACATTATAGGCTGATTATGTGTATCTATGTAGTCATTACTGTGTAACTACTTACACGGTGGAGGTCTGCCCGGCTTGGGCAGAGCACCACCGTGTCTTCGTGAAAGCGATCGGCGGTGGAGATCTCTCGCGTCCGGCCCTGGTCCAGGCCATGGTACGGAGCGAGAGGGCATGGGCAGCCGTCACCTCCTTCTGCGAAGCAGTAATGTTCGTAAAGGAGAAGGCGGGACGCTTGAGGGAAAGGCAAAATTCGCGCCCTCTCGCCCCTAGCCACCGCAGGAGACGCCCTGGGCGTCGGGAATCCCAGGCGGATTTCCGGCCACCGTAGGCGCGGGCTTGCGAACGGTGAGCAATGGGTAGCTTGCCGTCCGATAAGGACCACGCCCGAATCGACGGCGCGTTGTGTTCCACGCGTGCCTCAAAGAGATGTCATCAGCACAAGTGTAGGGGTCAACTAGGACCGATGCCTGCCGGGGTTACGGGAAAGTCCGAAAGAGTTACCGAGGCCCCTGGCAACACAGGCAACGGAAGGAATACGGATGGGTTTTAGTCAGTAAGAGTCTGACACACCCTCCCGCTCCGCCCAGCGGGAGAAGTTATTTGATCATTTCCCACCCAAAAAACAAAAAAAAAAGTGTGTAACTACTTAAAACGACAAAAACACGTTCACAAGTTTTATCATATCTTGATGGTTGATCACTTTTCAGCCAAAACAAACACATAAGTAGGACAATAATCCATTTTCAGGTCTCAATTACTCAAGTCCGTTGGAAATAAGTCTTTATTAGCAACATGTTCACCTCTAAAAGGGTCTGACGTGGCAATAAAAGTGTCCGTTTGTAATACCCTCATCAAGTTCATCATAAATTCCAGGTTTATTACGTGGCGTTTAAAAATTCCGATCAACTGTTATGTAAGATGAGAACTTTTTCCGAACTGAATTAAGCACATTATATTTGAAGCGACGTACCTACCTAGATATTTGAAAAGATCTAAGGCCAAATACATAAAGTAAGTTAATAGCATAATCAGCCTAGAATGTTCCCACTGCTGGGAACATTACACAGGCCTCGTCTCTGTGAGAGGGAGTAGGCCGTTATCAACCACGCGGGCCCAGTTCGGGTTGGTAGATGTCACATGTCTGCAATTTTTTTGGTTCCAGGACATGCCGGTTTCCTCACGATGTTTTCCTTCACCGTTTTGAGAGCAGTGGTGGTGAATTATTTACACAAAGTAAAGCGCCTGCCTGGATTCGAACCCACGACCTACAACTCGTAAGTCAGGGCCGTTACCACTGGGCCACCACTGCTCCTCAAATATTATTATTTATATTCAATCTCACACATAAGGACCTAAACATGGTAAATTTCCTATATTTTCGAATGTCCCAAGAGAACGAAAAACTTTTGCCCAAAAAACCTCGCGTCGAAAGACATGAACATAACTATGACGTGGTCGAAAGTCCATGTCACATAAACTTGGTTAACCGAGAATCAAAAGTAAGAGAAACCCACATCACATCGCTAAGTATATTAATCTAGTTGCTATATTAAAATATAAAATCGACGATGTACATGATACACAAATAAAAAAAAGAAGGAACTCTCCGACCTCCTCCTTCTTTCCGCTCCTCTACTCTATCTGCAATTAGCACTGAATCATCAAAACACTTAGTTTTACCAGTCTCACCATTAATAATATCTGTGAGAAATATTGAATAATACTCCAGAAATAATTTGAGTTACTACGATAAAAATAAAGTATGGAAAGCCCATATAAGTTAGGGATATTTATTAGAATGTCAGTCGAAAGCGCGGTGCTCGATATATTCCCTTAGGGACTGTAGTTTATGTCCTCTGTGACAGGTAACGCTACCAATCGCCCTTTTCTGAGCAAAACAGAATATATGATTAATGTGTCTGATCCGAAAGTAAAAGGAAATACGTGAAGTCTTTTTTTTATGTCTCGTAAGACGTAAAAAAAGTTCTGTAGAGATACACTTCAGACAAGGGAAAAGTTGAGCTCACTAATTGCAATACAATAAATCGTACGCCACGTTCTTCATAAATATAATTGAGGTAGGTATACACGTACACCTCATCATCGTTAGACTCGGCATCAGTCAAAATAATAAGCAGTGAGTACTCGAAAAGGGATTGGTAACAATAAAACCACTTGGGTATTATAGTCGAACCATTCAAAAGTAAGTTCCCTATAAACCGTGACCGCAAGTACTTGCTCGCTAAGCCATAAAAGCAGTAATAGTACAGTCTAACTTTACCGTTCCTCTTCTCAGTTCCAATGAACGTGCTGGTTTTAATTAAAACCAAAGTCGAAATGAAAAAGTCTGAACGGCTCCTTGCTTCGCCGTCATTAGAGGCACCGGGCTCATTCCAATCTGAATCCGATATCAGACCGTGATACAAGAAACTTTAAAACAAGTACAATTCATTAGGCTTGCAATAAAGGCATCGCTAAATCGGCCGTTAAGAAACGACTGTTGGGAAACTCGCTTCCAACTTATTGAAACTCAGTTCTCGAATCAATTCGAATGAGTGTTTTACACTTTCCATGGGTTCGAATGGAATAAAAAGGGGTTCTATTTACCAATTATTCAAATGGGCGTCTGCAATTCTAAAAGGATAAAAATGTAACACGATTCTGTAAATATTCCGACGCGATCTGAATTAGAACGAGTCCCAAAAGGACTTTGGGCCGAAAGTATCGAATTTACTTATGCTAATCTTACGTCACCCTGAGGATAAAAGTCTGTTTCGGCACTAATTAACTTACAATGAACGGTGTTGTTTACTTTATAAAACAAAGACACTTTTAGGGGTAGGCTTTGTTTTGACAAGGTCGTTGCTGTCAGTAATATTTTGGACCTATTGTATTCTAAATCAGATCAGCGCATTCTCTCCCCAGTGAAAGACTACTACAGTGAACAACAAAGGAAATTGTGATCAATTCTGTTACAGGTATCTCCGCACAAAACGGAGCCGCTGATTTCTATAAAAAAAACATTAAATGAGGTTATTTCTTTTGACCGGCCTACAGGACCCAAAATGAAGAAGAAAGAAAGAAAATAAATTTAGTTGACCCAGGTTAAGGCACACAATATTCATACAAAAACAAAAAACAAAAAGTAGTTAGAACACAGTACGCAGTGCCTCACGGCTGCGCCAAATAGGCCCAGTTCAGCATAAATGCCAGACAACTGGTGCCTAACGCTGGTTTTCAACTGGACCTTATGTTACGAGGACGTCTTACGGATGTAAATCAGTTTTATAGTGTGTGTAAATATATAAATAAAAAATAGATAGATATGTGTAGCAAAAAATTATAAAATCAGTTGGATAATTGTTTAAAAAAATAAATGGTATGGTTGCACAAGATACAATGTGACTATCGTCGATAAATAACAGATAATTATATCATAATTCATATCAATGAAATATTCAAATTGATCATGTCTAGCTCCTGTTGCGCATCGATGAGGTACCGCCGTAGGCGTCTTCTAAATGAGTCAATCGTGTTAATTGCTCTTATAGGTGGTGGCAGGTTATTCCACACTTTGGAAGCCGCATAGCGGAACCTACCTCTAAAAGTGGCTGTTCTATGTGACTGGGTCGAAAGTTGCTGCGAGCATTGCTTTCGCCCACATTCTGGTCTACTCGCTATCCAACTCAACTTGTCGTACAGGTAGTCCGGTTTCTGGTATTTAACTACACCGACCAGAAGCCACGCCAAGTGTAGTTTGCGTCTCGATTTCATCCTCAATGTGTAGTGTTTGTTTAAAAATGGGGTTACGTGAGTTCTGGGAGGAATTTTATAACAAAACCGAGCACAAGCGTTTTGGACCCTTTGAATGAGCCGATCTGTGCGAGCCAATAGGCGCGGGCCATACACTGTATCTGCGTAGTTTAGTCTAGACAAAACCAGGGTTTCTATAAGCTGCTCCCGTAGTGTTTCAGACAAGTAAGGCCTAATCTTGTATAGAACTTTCAGGCGGTAAAAGCGGTTTCTTACCGAGTCGGCTATATGTTTTTCAAAACGAAGGTCTTTGTCCATAATAAGTCCAAGATTCCGCGCTTCATAGACTCTGTCAATTGATTCGCCCATTAGCTCCAGGTGAAACGTTGCGGGTAGTTTAGCTAGTTGCAAAACAGTTATTCGGTAATATAAAACCATCAATTATTGAGAAAAAGTAACTGTAAACGGCACAGTATGAACTTACTTTTAACTCCCGCAAACAATATACGATTGCGAACTGCTGTGTAAACAACAGTTCGCAAATGGTACTCATTAAAAAGTAATAAACAAGATGTTTGCTCACGTCGACTAATCTATTATTGTGCCGTATTGTTTTAAGAAACTTCATCCTTAGCGTCATTTATCGTGATTTCAAATTCAAACAAATTACAGTTGAGCAATAACTCTACCGTAATTCAAGCTTGATGATACATTGTTTTTTTTTTCGTGGGTGTGATATTATCAAATAACTTCTCCCGCTCTGAGCAAAGCGGGGAGGGTGTGTCAGACTCTTACTGACTAAAACCCACCCTGTGTTGCCAGGGGCCTCGGTAACCCTTTCGTACTTTTCCGCGACCCCGGCAGGCATCGGCCCTAGTGGACCCCTACACTTGTGCTGACATCTCTTTGAGCCGGGCCTCGTCTTTATCGGACGGCGAGCTACCCATTGCTCACCGTCCGCAATCCCGCGCCTACGGTGACCGGAAATCCGCCCGGGATTCCCGTCGCCCAGGGCGTCTCCTGCGGCGGCTAGGGGCGAGAGGGCGCGAAATTTGCCTTTCCCTCAGCCATCCCGCCTCCTCCTTCGCGAGCATTACTGCTTCGCAGAAGGAGGTGACGGCTGCCCATGCCTTCTCGCATTGTACCATGGCCTGGACCAGGGTCGGACGCGAGATATCTCCGCCGCCTCCACGAGGACACGGCAGTGCTTTGCCCAAACCGGGCAGACCTCCACCGTATGCTCCACCGTGTCCTCCATGATATATTTGTTTAAGGTCGATCCGCAATGGCAGCCCGCGAAATTCGAATGTTCTTACGTTTTTTGCTATTTGCAGGTCAGTGTCAGGTTGTATCTTGATCAAAATATGATTCGCGACCATAATTTCGCGGGCTGCCACTGCAGATCCACCTTAAACTGTTTTGTTTCTAGATATTCCTGCAATTTCAAACGAAGAGCAGAACTTATAATCCTATCTTTCGAAATATCATGTATATAGTGTTTTCCATACATAATCAACCGCTACTCAATATTATACGTATAGTGCTTACACACGGTAAGGCTGTAGGGTGTTTATGCGATAGTATAGTAACCTTAAATATTTTACACCCTCTAAAATATTATATCAAGGTGGCTCGAACCTGGCTAAATAGAATTTTGTCATTAGCCTTGCCTGGTAAATGATAAGGTTATACCGATAACTAGCTGCCTAATATAAGTTCATTACGTAAAACCATTTGGCTCCACGCAGGGATCAAAGAACCGATAACTAACCGGTTACACAAAACGTATCACATTTTATGGTTATGGAAACCTGGACGTTGTGGTTACGGTTAATCGTGATCAATATTAAAACTAGCGTAGAATATCCTATTCAATTGCTGTAATTATTTAAGTGCATACTTTTCCTCGACTCCGGCAATGAATGCTAATTGAGAAATTAGGTGCATTTGCTTTTGCATGATGCTGATTATCGTTTAGATTAGCGGTACTTACTATATAAATCGTTTATTATTCTTCTTCTTAGCGTATCGATGGCAAAAAGTTCAAACATAATTGGCCCGAAAAACAGCTTTTTTTTTTGTAAGGGGTGGAAATTCTTTTGGATGTCCCGGCAGAGGATGAGGAGGATGAGGCGGACAGACCCGTCTGTCCGCCTCAGGGCGCAGGACATCCAAGGCGGACAGAGGGGTCTGTCAGACTTCTATTGACTAAAACTACCCCGTGTTTCCTCGCACTCAAAATTCAGCTGCCCTAACTCCGCTTACCGACGCAATCATAAAATCATCAAGTGCACAGGTGACTGGCATGCGGCGCCGGATGGAAGGTGGGCCATTGCCTGTGAGGAGACGCCGCATAAGCACTTCAGATCTAAGCCATCCATGTCTCTGTCATCTATGGAGATTACCCTTGCTCCGGGCGACTTGGGTTCGAAGTCTCGCTCGCTCGCTTTCTGTGGAAGTGATTTCGTGAAAAGGGAAGCAAGTGTGGTGTATATAGGAAGTGACAACTTGAGCATAGACTGTTTAATAGCATGTACTCGTAATTAGTATATTTAAATAGATTGTAAGGGGCTTGTGGCTAAGTAATAACAGCCGCACGGGTCGATCGATCAGGTTAAGCTACGCTTGCCGCGGTTGGTCCATGAATGGGTGACCATCTTTACATATCAAGACTCCTCCGTGCCGGAAAGGAAAGTTAAGTCGTTGGTCCCGGCTGTCATTTGTAGATCTTTGACAGTTGTTACGGGTCAACCAGTCATACCAAGGGGTATCGTGTTACCCAGTAACTGGGTTGTGGAGGTCAGATAGGTAGTCGCTCCATGTAAAATACTGGTATTCAGCTGTATCCGGTAAGATTGGAAGCCGACCCCAACATAGTTGGGAAAAGGCTAGGCAGATGATATAGATTGTAAATTTCGTGAAAAGAGACGGAAGTGTGTAGACAGGAAGTAACAGCTTGAGCATGGAATAGGTAAGTATTTTATAATAGCATGGCATTACTGTATTCATGGAATTTGTAAGTACTATATAGATTGCAAATAGAGGGGGTCGAATTTCGACCAGTGGGCGACCACTAGTAATGAACATTCGAATAAATATTTCAGTATTTAGCTTTTTTAAATTCTTAGGTTTTTTTCCGTCGCTGCTCAGTTGCTGATTACCAAGGTGAGATATTTTTATGTTACGTAGGGTTCCGTAGTAAACAAGGAACCCTTATTTTCCCTTATTTATTTCGCATGTCCGTTTGTCTGTCTGCCTATCTGTCTCTCCCCGCTTTACCTCAGAGACGCTTAGTACTAGAAAGCCGTAATTAGGCATAAGTAGGTATACATATTAATTACGCCGAGAAAGTGTTAAAATAAAATCTTTGAAAAAATATTTTTTAGGTTGCCGCCCTTGCTCGTAATATGGGGATGACATTTTTTTTCTCGTCTATCGTACGGTGTGGAGTATTGTTGTATAGGCCGTTTAAAAATATTGCGGGTCTGAGAACACTAATTTTCGATTCAAGGATCCGCTTGTGTAATATTAAGCTTTAAATTGCTATTTTTTGTTAAGGCTTGACTTAAGGGCGGCTGCCAGGAAAATGGTTATTTATGGAGATGTGAAAAAAATAATGGCAATAGTACATATTATAATGAAATTAAAAGGAAAGCCGTCTCAGCTAAGTAGGCTTTACAAGTTAACGAGTCGACCAACATAAATTTGCAGTTGGAGAAATGACCGTGGCGTATGGGAGAACATGATTTTCAACTACAATGTTAAGTTTGTTTTTGGGATAAATTAATTCCCAACTACAGAACCCTTCATTGTTTAGAATGCAGTCCGCGGTGACTCAGGATCAAGCAAGGTGGCAGGAGGTAGATCAATCAGATGTACCTCCTGCTCGGAGGCTCCTCCTCCTCCTCCTCCACTGCTAAGGATATTAAACAAATAGTGACTAATTTATCGAATAGGAAGTCTCCGGGGCATGACGGATTGGGTGATGAGCACTCTTTGTATGCTGGGCCTGTTATATACGGCATACTTCCGATGCTTTTAACATTTTGCGTCCGTTATACCTATCTTCCAGCGTATTTAGTAGAAAGTGTGGTAGTACCCGTAATTAATAATAAAACCGGTGATGTCTCTGTCAAAAACAATTACAAGCCTATCTCCTGAGCTACGGTAGTAGGGAAGGCGCTTGCTAGTCTGCTTGATTGTCAGCATAGTAGCCATTTAACATTAAATGATGCGCAGTTTGGCTTCAGAAGCAAATTGTCGACGGAGAGTGCTGTCCTGGCGCTCAAGCAGACTATAAGGTATTATACGGACAGAAAGACGCCAGTTTATGTTGCCTTTCTTGACCTTTCCAAGGCTTTTGACCTCGTATCATATGAGAAGCTATGGCCTACGCTCCATGCTTTGAATCTGCCTACAGAGCTAGTTAACTTGTTGAAGCTTAGGTACGGCTCTCAAATAAACCGCGTCAGATGGAAGAATGTGTTTTCTGAGCCATGTGTGATGGAATGTGGAGTAAGACAGGTTGGACTGACTTCGCCTGCTCTGTTTAACCTGTACATGAATGACCTGATTGATGAGCTCAGCAGAACAAGTGTCGTTTGTTCAATAGATGATATTATGGTTAACAGTCTGAGTTATGCGGATGATATAGTGCTGCTGAGCCCATCAATCAGTGCACTCCGGAAATTGCTTGTTGTATGTGAATTCTATGCAGCGACGCATGGGTTTACATACATCGTCCAGAAATAGCAAATGGTAGTTTTCAATAGGAAACATGTGTTGTTAGATAACGTTCCTCCTGTGACTATAAGTAGAACACCATTGCAGTGTGTTGCTCAGGTTAAGTACCTGGGGCATATAGTCACGGAGGACTTATATGACGATGCCGATTTGGACAGGGAGCGTAGGCCGTCGGCGGTTCGGTACAATATATTAGCCCGCAGATTTGCACGCTGTAGTAGGGATGTGAAGGTATCTTTAAATGTATCTGTAGTATCTTTTTTAAGCCTACTGTCAAACTTTCTACACGTGCAGCTTGTGGGTGAAGTATACGCAGAGGGCCTACAACGTCCTACGCGTTCAGTATAATAATGATTTTAGAATGTTGATGAGGCTTCCGCGCTTCTGCAGCGCTTCGCAGATGTTCGCGGAAGCCCATATCGATGTTTGTCATGCCACAATGAAAAAGAAGGCAGCGTCAATTATGGGTAGGTTGCGCGGAAGCTCCAACAGCATCCTACGAACATTAAATGGCAAGGTGGACAGCCCCTTTATTAGGCACTGGGTGCGGAGGCACAAGCCAACATGTGTTAAGCCACGTAGCCATTAGTTATTGCTGGGTTAGTTTTTAAGTTTTACTAACATAGTTTTTTTAAGTCGTGGTTGCTATTACTTTATGGGATATGTGTATTTTTATTTATGTTCAGCGTGGTCCGACATGCACTTGGCTGGTTTTTTATACATTTATTAGCATAAAATAATACCTATAAAAAACGTTTAATTACTTAAAAAATCTCTACTGGATTGTTAAAATTTTTAACTCAATCAGATTTGGTAGAATTAATCACAAAATTCGACCGAGGAACCGGGCCTGCATTTGAATGAAATATTTGAAATGAATAATATCATCATCCCACCACATTACAGCCCACAAATTACCTGTCTGCTCTAGGAAATCACATTCTGAGCGCCAAGATACAGACTGACTGTCTAGTTTGGAGCTCAATGGCATTGTTACGAGTAATTATAGAAAATAGCTGTAGGTAATACTTGTACTGTTTTTCACTATAAGAATGCTATTCATCCATGTCTCTGTGTATGTAATTGTTTTACCTGGATAATCAATATGTTTCTATTACTATCAACATCTTCATCAAACGTCGGACATGGCTGCTTGATTACAAATTAAAAGAAGCTGTCAATTTAGAACATGGCGACAGCATGGAATTAGTATGTACTATATCTAGACCGAGAGTTAGGTATCAATTACCGATAGTGGCTTCAACTTGACTGATTGTTTAGTGACTAATGTTAGCAATGTGTTTGCGGACCCAAATTACTTGCGAATGTGATTGCTTTGGACGGGTAATTTTAGCGAATATAGGTAGGTAGGTACTGATTTGTTACACATTAAAACAATGTCATACCTAGGCTCTTTTAGTTCGTTCATATTTGTGTGGTAAAAGTGAAAGTAAAAATTATTTTGTCTTGAGTTTATGTTGTTATCAGTTAAAAATAACGCTCATAAGCTTTGAAAGGCGAACCGTTAGACTCACATAAGTTTCCAATGAGGTATAAGTGTTAAGACAATTATTTTATATAATGTATTACGCCTACAAATAGCATTATTTGTAGGCGAGTTATTTTTTTATTTTATTTTTTAACCTTTTATGTACACACATATAGAAACAGACAAGAAGAAAAGAACAGAAAAATACGTAAAAAAGTGATGCTTATCTCTAAAGAAATCGTCACCTGCGATAGGAAAGTAGATAAAGAGATGTAGACATCGTGTGTAGTAGAATACATAAAATCGAAACAATTCACAAAACAAATAATATGGGCATATACTAACATACATACCTACATACATACAAACATACATACTTCTAAAATAAATATTACTAGAATATAAAAAATTAAAGAGTAATCTAAAATAATAAATACACACGCAACTATGATGAAGTGGAAAGATAATGTTTTTCACTCTTCTTTTAAATACTGCAACAGTTTGGCAGTCCCTAATGTCAGGCGGAAGTAAATTCCACAACCGCACCGCGTGCACAGTGAAGGAGTAGGAGTAGAAGTCGGTGGAGTGGGGAGGGGACTTAAGAAGGTTTCTAAGGTACGACCTGCAAGGCGCATCTGAAGGACGGGCGGAGGAAAAACACTCCCGCAGATAGGATGGTGTTTTAGGATTGTGAAGGAGGTTAAATAGCAGACACAATATTTGAGAGTTCCTGCGAAGTCAAATAGGGAGCCACTTGAGTATCTTGCGAAAGTTAGAAACGTGATCATACTTCATAAGGTTGAAAATAAAACGAATACATATATTTTGCAAACGCTCAAGTTTGTTTAAAAGATCTTCGGTAGCATCCAAATAATAGTTATGTAAAAAATGTATGTTAAACTAGAACGCGTACACATCAATTATTTATATGAATATTTAAGTAATGTAGTACTTTCTATCTATATTCAGGAAATAATATCTACCCAAAGCATAAAAATCAATATTACTTTCAAATTACTTAAGATATTTTCATGTTTTTTTTTTTGTATGAGCAGAATATTTTATTATCTATAATTAATATTCATTTCTTTGTTACTAAAAATAAATATTCCCTTTGAAACCGAACGGCAGCGCGGCGTGAGCGCGACGCGTTTTTGTATGGCCAAGATCAACGGCGTTTACCCGAGCCTTATTAAAGCTAAACTTATGTGCATTTTTTAAATTGTTCTTAAGGTAATTAAAGATATTTTGAAAATGAAAAGGAAGGAACGAATTCAATGATTGATTGGTTTAGGTTATTGGATCTTGATGTTAATACAGACTTAGAAAGTATCCTTGATAGCATAAAGTAGGCTTCTTTAATCCCGGACAATCGGCTTACACGTGTTATGTCGTTGAATAAAAGTAATCACAATCCAATATTTTCAGGCAGGATATTATTAAGTACTAGCAGTGCCCCGCGGTTTCACCCGCATAAGTCTTGAGCCGTGGGATATCCTTTGTTCTAATTCAGGTCATGGTCTACCCATGTGCCAAATTTCATCCAAATCCGTTCAGCTGTTTTAGCGTGATGCCGTGACAAAGGAAAAAAGAGATCAATTTGTATATATATAGATTTGCATGTGCTTTTCACACAAAGGAAATCTTGTTAATAATACATATATTTTTGTTTTATTTAGCAATTCATTTTATTCATTATTATTATTCAGCATTCAGGTCTCTTGCCCGCATCAATGTGCCTGCTCTTCTTGAGCCGACTGCATTGTTGAGATGATGGCAAAAGACCTGATGGTGTGTCTTTGGTCCCGTGGATTTTGGGACGGATGCTTGTGTGGGACGCTACCTGTGTAGAAACATTGGCACCGTCCCACCCCTAACGGACTACTTCTAAAGCGGGTGCAGTGGCAGAAGTTATTAAATATGGAGGCCTTGGCAGAGAGTACAACTTTGTGCCCTTTGGCGTCGAGACCCTCGGTCCGTGGGGTCCCAGTGCGCATAAGTTATTTGCAGAAATCGCGAAACGTCTAGTTGATGTAACTGGTGACCGAAAAGCTGGCGGCTTTCTCACGCAACGCATCAGCATTGCAATTCAGCGAGGAAATGCCGCCAGCATCCTCGGTACCACCCCCCCGGGCCCCGAGGGCCTTTTTCAGGCTTAACTTAGTTTTAATTTAATTTAGTTAATGTTAATCATCTTGTAATTTGGTTATGTACATAAATAAATAAATAAGTTATTATTATTCATTCAACTTAATAAAGAAACAGAACAAATCAAATCAGCATAAAAACATCTGGTAGCAAAAGAAAACAAATCTTCGTAAAGTATCCGCATCCATTCGGATATCCGGAAAATATAATAGAGCTGAGCGGAGAAGGCAAAAAAACATGAATGATGGTTCCACCTTATCTCTACAAACCTCGTTTGCTGGAACAGATGTCAGTAATCCATCATAACACCATTTGCAAGACGATGTTTTGTTGCAACTCTAAATAAAAGGGACAGACACAAAGAGTTTCCTTTAACATGACTTAGAGTTTAATACTTGATGGAAGAAGCAATTCAACAATATTATTTTAGAGTAGCGTCGAAGTTTTTATTACTACATACATACACAAACACACACATACATTAACTTAAGCTATCGTCCCATGGGGTAGGCAGGTCGCAGGAAGGTACTAATGGGTCACCGAGACCCCCGCCACACAGGAAAACGGCCCACAAGCAAAAAAAAAATAAAAAGGGGTAGGCAGAAACTACAAATCGCCACCTGCTACGTTCCTTACATACTCCTTTTGCTTCGTTTACATTCATGTACATCTGGTAATAAAAAATCTGGTGCGTCGTACATGCACGGGTTGCACCAGGATTTTTATTACCTACCACTGAAAAATAATTAATAACTGTAAAAGACTTTAGAAAGTACCAAACAGAGGTGCTAGGTTTTAAATATATTCAGTCGTTTTTCTAGAAAATCACCAAATATAATTGGATCTTTATTACGAAAATGGTGCCAATTTGCGTGATGAATTATTTTGTACTATTGTATATGTATTTCTTTTTGTAACGTTTATTTATTTATTTTACTCATAAACTTGCTGACTTCGTATTTTCTTTCCTTTTCTTACAACTTCGTCACTTTTTAATGTAAAAATATAGGTGTGTAATGTATGTACGAATGTGCTTGTACTTTGGAATTGCTGGAAATATCTCGTACCTTAATATTCCAATGCTGTAAGTAATTTCCAACAAATATGTTTCCACGTAACAACCTTTCAACCTACCTACCTTGCACTTAGCACTTTGAAATTTAACAAATTGCTAAGTTTATAAACATTTCGGAATTATGTAAACTCCTCCGGAATGTTTTGTTGAACAAGGGCTCCTATTTATGTTAATTTGATTAATCAACAAACTTCTATTAAATACTGAAGTATCAACTAATCTAGACTATAATTACAGTATTATAAAGAGGTAAAATTTGTGACTTTGTATGTGGGAGGAATCTTCGGAATTTCGTTTTTGTTGAACTGAATTTTATGTTAAAACAAGAAATTTAATGTGGACGAAGTCACGCGCACAAGCTAGTACAAGATATTAACTACAGGTACTTAAGCATAATACCTTACTGTAACAATATTTTATAAAGTTTTTAACGTCCCTACGTGATCGAATAAGAAATACACGACATAGCCCGAAGAATTGCCAAACTTAAGTGGCAGTGAGCAGGGTACATTGCTCGCAGAACGGATGGCCGATGGGGCCGAAAGGTTCTGGAGAGGCGACCGTGTACCGGAAGATGTAGCGTTGGAAGGCCTCCTACAAGGTGGACCGATGAGCATGTGAAGGCCGCAGGAATCCGCTGGATGTGCGAAGCACAGAACCGGTCGAAGTGGCGGGGCATGGGGGAGGCATATGCCCAGCAGTGGATGTCTTTCAGCTGAAATGATGATGATGGATGATGATAAACAATATTTTATTAATATGTCCTCACGATATGTTATTAATGAATGAATGAATGAATGAAATGCACCGACCCCAGATTGGTTAAACCAGACTCGATTGCTCGAATGAACCCAAGGATTCACACTAGTCCCTGGAGCCTCGTGTTTCATGAGACTACAGAAACCATTTCATATCAAAGAGTCATTAGTAGTAGTTACCGGGGGGCGAGTTTCTCACGATATGTTATTAATTTTTTTTTTTGATGTAGTATCTTTTTAAGAAGCTATATTTTTATTATAACATCACGCCTTTATCCAGCGAACCTTGAGTCACAGATGCACTTATAGTCCACCCACATTTCTCCAGTTATGTTTAAGTCCCATGTAATAGGGGGCGGGCTTATTGCCATCAACCAGGCACAAATCCGGACTCCGAGCTTCTACTGAGAAATTCGGGATGGAGAAACCCAATAACACTTTTTGCGAACCCAGGATCTCATGCTCAACAGTAGCTTTTGCGACCACTGAACAACAAGGCTGTATTATATTTAATTCTATGCCAAAAACAATAATGACGACAGTATAATATTCTCCAGTGCAAGTTATACAGGGTGGATTTTTGAGATGGGGCAGTAAGGACAGGTACCTTAACCGTTATCGCTACAAGAAAACGGTCTTAGGAGACTGTCCGTAAATTTTTGAAACATTTTGATCTACATTTACAGACTTTGAAAAAAATGTTTGCGATTTCTGATTTTTCTAGCAGAGTTTGGAGTTTTTTCATCCTTATAAGAAACAGGATCGAAAACTGCCCATTCTCTTGCTGACTGTATTTTTTTTATCAAATCTGTGAATGCAAATCAAAATGTCTCAAAAAGTTAAGGACGTTTTCCTGTAGCTACAACGATTAAGGTACCTACCCTTACTGCTGCGTCTCAAAAATGTACCCTATATATTAAACATCTTGTATACGTCCATGCATAGTAATGTCGTAGGAAAAGTTTAATGAAAATAGTCACAAAGTAGTACAATGGAGTGTTTCGCCGGAAGAAATGGCAAACTACAATACTACAGTTTCATAAGTCTGCAGTCTACCCATAACTTTTATTGCATGAAATATAATATGTACATTCAAAGAAGGAAAAGTAGAACTGCTAAACAATCGTTCGGTACTGCACTTTTATTTATGAACTACAATTTTACAACAACACTTTTGTAACTTAATTAAGTCGTAAATAAAGTATGTAGCTATTAAACGTGATATTTTGACGGTAAAAGTTTTTATTGCCACTTTGATTGGGTACCTACGGTCTCCACTTCAGCCAAAGTAAATAAAGGACAACATCTGCACGAAATGGCAAATGAAGTGTAGGACGCCCTTCAGTTAGATAGATTGACGACCTGACCGACAAAGGACTTGGTGTTATAGTGCTATATGGGCTAAGAATGCTTAGATGGTTAGATCATGTTGAGAGGATGAATGGTGACTATCAAAAGGTATTTACAAGGCAGATGTGAGTGGAAGCCCTAGAAGGACTTATAGTGACCATAAGGTCACTACTAATAACGGTGATGTTCTTCAGGACGGTCAGGTGCGTAGTACTCCAACCGGCGGGCGTGTATGACCAGATGTATGAACGTAAACGAAGCGAAGCCCGTGGGGAGAAGGCGTGAGATTGTGTATGTGTATCTATGTACGTATTGGCTAAGTGTAACGAGGACTGCAATAAAGTTGATTTTAATAACATTTTACACCGTCATCGTCAGCGTCAATCAAATCATAGTTAAAACACTGGAGGCAATTCTTTGCATCACTGACTACATTTTAATTTTTCAATTTTATTGCAAACAAGAAAGCGCAAACAAACTTTTAGAAATTTACAAACATTGGTCATGTTTCCTGAACACAAAAACTTTTGGTTTCTCATACATAATTATAATTCTATAGGCACAAAGTCACGCACTTTTCTGTCAGGACTTACCTATCTACTCGATAAACAAAGACTATAATTTACGTACATAACTCCACAATTGCTGTGACATCAATAGGACAATTCACACACATTTATTAACTAAGGTGGAAAAGGTGCCTCTCTAATCCGATTACTGGTGAAAGAAGCACGAATTAGTCACACTATGCAACCAGGAAGCGTTCCCCGCTTTCCCTTAGAGAGAAGGCCGTGGCTTAAGTAACGTGTCGTATTAAATTTGCTACAAACCAGATGCTCAGCCCTTTGAGAATACGTAAGCCTCGTAGTTCCGTTCCGTGAGCGTTTGTTTACGAATTTTGTTGCTGTTCCGCCCAAATGGAAGCCGCGGAGATAAGTGATTGTTGTAGAAATACATGTAACTACTTTGAATTGTAGATGTTTGGCATGCGAGCTAAATTTAACTTTACATTTTAAAATAGATGTTACAAGGGAATTAACTCTTAACCAAGTTAAGGGAACAGTATTTTCGACGATCTTAACAGATTTAGGCGAAATACCACCCACAAACTGTCAAAAAATCTGTATATTACCTAAAATCAAACAAAAAAAAAGTGAATCGGAACGCTAATGTCACTTTTATAATCTGTGGTTGTCCGTTGGTCGAGTGTTTTTTGCATTAGTGCCGCGTTTTGTTTTTAATCATGGCGAAACAATGAATGATTATTGGTACAATTTTTAGGGTTCTGTACCCAAAGGGTAAAACGGGACCCTATTACTAAGATTCCGCTATCCGTCTATCTGTCTGTCTGTCCGTCTGTCACCAGGCTGTATCTCAAGAACCGTGATAGTTAGACAGTTGAAATTTTCACAGATGCTGTATTTCTGTTGCCCTATCAACAAATATTAAAAAAACAGAATAAAATAAATATTTAATTTTCTGCCATACAACAGATATTATTTTTTTCCGTTTTTATAGATAATGGAACCCTTTCGTGCGCGATCCGACTCGCACTTGGCCGGTTTTTTGATATGTTGTGGTTTTTGAGCTATTCTAATGATTGATTAATAAATAAAACAAAATGTAATTAAAAACTCATTTTCACTTATACTCGTATCTAAAGTCAATGTCAATAGGCGGGTAATGGGATTGTTTCCCCACAGTTTTTTTTTTAATGTTTTCAGCATTTCTTTTAAGTTTTAGTATGAAACAAAGCCTTTATAAGTATAGGAATCCATAAAAAAACATT
This sequence comes from Atethmia centrago, assembly GCA_905333075.3. Classification (NCBI taxonomy): domain Eukaryota; kingdom Metazoa; phylum Arthropoda; class Insecta; order Lepidoptera; family Noctuidae; genus Atethmia; species Atethmia centrago. The sequence continues at coordinate 18,284,043 of HG995373.1, read as the reverse complement.
GTTGCTGCAGCATACTTAACAAATCACTTTTGGAATAAATGAAGTGGAAAATTACCCCAGCTAGGCTAAAAGAAAACAAATTCTCTTACAATTTGAAAGTAAAAAACTAAGTGAACTGCAGGCTTAGCATGCCGCTTTCTATTTCTATGAAGAATAGACACAGCTCTTTCTATTTATATTCAAAGTGACATTTCGTTTCCCCATTTTTGACATCGCACCGTAGAAATCCTTCTACAATCTGTCATTTTGTCTTGTCTTGTCGTTTCTAACGATCTTTGTCCAAGTCCTTTTTTATGTAGAAGGCTTTCTACGGTGTGATGTCAAAAATGGAGAAATATCACTTTGTATAGAAAGACCTGTGTCTATTCTTCATAGAAATAAAAAGCGTCATGCTAAGCTAGCAGATGAGAATGCTGAAAGCTTTTCTACGTCCCTATTTAATGCAACTAACTTTGTTACGATTAAAGCGCGGTTCACATATCGACCTGTTCAAATATAATTCTGTAACTACGGCTCTCCACTACCTATTGGTAATTGCGTGTCGCTTTTTAAAAAACGGTTCGTTCGAACGTGTAAAACAGAAATCCGCTTTGTATTTTTGGTGTGAAAACGAAGTTTGAATATAGATTGACATTCGGTTTGTGGTTCCGTTGAAATGATTCGAAGCGACAGGGGCTAACGAGAAACATCAGACCACTCCGAACGAAATTCAATTACCCTCTGCAATCGTGGGGCCACTTATTGTTTTCGATTTTTGTCACCATGTTTATTGACTTTGTAGTTGCCCTGTCATTGTTTTAAGAAAGAGTTTTGACAATCCCAGGGCCAGATGATAATTGTCGGATCCTGGATAAGATAGGTTAAATTGACGAATGCGGCCATAACAGTAATGAAGTAAGGAGTGAGTTGAAAATAACGACATAAACGGAATATTAGTATCCTCAATTTCATAAGGTAGAGTTTAATTTAAAAAACCGACCAAGTGCGTGTCAGACCACGCGCAATGAAGGGTTCCGTTGGTGGGAAGTTGGTATGAATCAATTCTACAACTGCAAATTTAAGTTGGTTGACTATTACTCGTTAACTTGTAAAGCCCGCTTAGCTGTGACAGTTTTCCTTTTAATTTCATTATATGTACTACTGCCATGATTTTTTCACATTTCCATAAACAACCATTTAGCTGGCAGGGGGCGGGGGGACACTTGACTCTAACAAAAATTAGCACTTTTATGCTTAATATTACGCAAGCGGATCCTTGAATCGGAAAGTAGTGTTGACAGACCAGCAAAATTTTTGAACGGACTATCCAACGATACCCCAGGCCATGGCGTAGACGAGAAAAAAATATCATCCCCACATTACGTGCCCTTGCATGTGGGGATAATATTTTTTTACTCATTTTCACACAACACACGGACACCTCCCTTGAGGTGTCCGTGTGTTGTATTTATAATACATATGTCAGGACCCTATTTTTTTTTCAATATTTTGTTTCAGCACATTGTCGGCGTGATTAAAATGTATACCTATGCCAAATTACAGCTTTCTAGTACTAAGCGTCTCTGAGCTACAGCGGGGTCAGACAGACAGACAGACAGACAGACAGACGGACATGGCGAAACTATAAGGGTTCCTTGTTTACTTCGGAACCCTAAAAACCGGACCATTGCGAGTTGAACTCGCGTGGTGAGGGTTCCGTACAATAAATAATAATGTTATCTATAATATTTTTTAACCCAAGATAATTTATCACAAGAACAAACTTAATATTGTAGTTGAAAAACATGTTCTCCAATACATTTTAAGTGCAAATGTAAGTTTGTACGCACAATATTGAGAGAATGCTATTTAACACCGTAAACTTCTTATAGGTTTTTCTGTAATGTATAAGTACCTAAAGAACTATTTTGTGTATTTTTGTCCAAATTAGAGGCTCAGTAGTTCGGAATTTTCTTAATTAACTTTAAAACTATTTATTTTAAAATATATTTGAGACCCTCACAATAAGCCCGTTTTTTTGGGTGGGAAATCATCAAATAACTTCTCCCGCTCTGGTGTCAGACTCTTACTGACTAAAACCCACTCGTATTCCTTCCGTTGCCTGTGTTGCCAGGTGCCTCGGTAACCCTTTAGTACCTTGCCGCGACCCCGGCAGGCATCGGCCCTAGTGGACCCCTACACTTGTGCTGACAAATGATAATGATAAATGATAAATGATTTATTTTCTGTAAGTAGGTTTGTACAAACACTTTTACACGTCCATCATATTTCTAAAATAAAGCTAGATGAGGTCGGCGTTTCCTATCTGACTACTCTGAGAAGTAAGGCCGAAACAAACTCAGAGGTCACAGTCTCCTTTAAAGTCCGGACATAATCTTGGTCAAATCATGTGAAGGCCATGTAGATTGGTGTCTGAAATGGTCCTTTTGAGGAAAGAACCGCACAGATTGAGTGGACCTGTTCAGTCAGTGCATGCGTTTGTTAGTAATCGTGCAGCTCAACTCAGAACTTAAGGAGCTCAAAGACGACATCTCTTTGATGGAAATGCGCGTGGAATACAACACTCCGTCAACCCGGGCCTGGTCCTTACCGGATGGTGAGCTACCCATTGTTCACCGTCCGCAAGCCCGCACCTACGGTGGCCGGAAATCCGCCCGGGATTCCCGACGCCCAGGGCGTCACCTGCGGCGGCTAGGGGCGAGAGGGTGCGAAATTTGCCTTTCCCTCAACCGTCCCGCCTTCTCCTTCGCGAGCATTACTGCTTTGCAGAAGGAGTTGACGGCTGTCCATGCCCTCTCGCTCCGTACCATTGCCTGAACCAGGGCCGGATGCGAGAGATCTCTGCCGCCGATCGCCTCCACGAGGACACGACGGTGCTCTGCCCAAGCCAGGCAGACCTCCACCGTATGCTCCACCATGTCCTCCGGGCGATTCACACAGTGGTGACACCTGGACGTTTCCTCCCGCCTTATCCAAAACAAGAGCCTCCCGAAGCTGCCGTGTCCAGTGAGGACCTGCGTCAGGCGGAAGGTGAGGACGCCGTGGCGCCTCTCTAGCCACTCCTCAAAGAGGGGACTTATCGCCGCAATTGTGGCGTGCCCAGCACTGGGTTGTGACAACCGTACTCTCCATGTCGCCATGAGATCCCGCCGGAGCTCCGTCCGCTGTGCCGTGATTTCTCATGGCAGCGGAGTAATGCCCCGGCGTTTCACTTCTTCGCGCCACTACCATACGTGCGCGAGGACTTTTGCCTCCAGAAGCCCTAGAATAAGCCCTTTCATTTGATATTACACACGGTACAGTTTGCAATACTTTGATTTTCAATTTTCTTTTTTGCCCCCCAAAAGTTATGGTATTTATAATCCTTACAACAAGCTTTTCATTTGGTATGTCACACAGTACAGACTGCATTTTTATTTTTCTAATTTACCCCCCAAATGTGACCCTACATTCAGAACTTATTTATTTACCTTAAATATCCATGTTTGGGTCACAGAAATTCATATGTGTACCAAATTTCAACTTAATCGGTCCAGTAGATTCGGAGCAATTCGGCTGTGACAGACGGACAGACACACGAGTAATCCTATAAGGGGTCCGTTTTTCCTTTTGAGGTACGGAACCCTAAAAACAAGATTTCCTACAAAATAATGATCAACTAAAAATTACTTCTTTGGGCTAAAACTTAAATGCCTAGAGACCTTGGGTCTCAGTATGGGCCTGAATGGTCCAAAAAATTTGCTAATTACAGCTAGCAGTGAAAAGTGATCTCCCCTGGCACGAAATACGTTGCAGAAAATTAATTGAAAAATCTGTTTCATGATGATCGTCCATTACGGAAATTTTCCTCCGCTCGTTTGGCGCTTAAAAGTGATTTTTCCTAAATAGCCATTTTACCTTTTTGTATGTAATTCATACTTATGATATAAAAGTAACACTATCCGACTCTTACGGTGACAAGACTAAACAGCTGAATTGACGTTGATAACATGTGGTTTAATAAGCATTCAAATCTGTGTATTTCCATACCTATACAATCACAAACTGAGCCTAAACACACAGCATAATCCATCATTTCCTCAACCCTAGTCCTCAAAACTCCTGCTAATGCCAAGTTAAAACCACATGTGATGTAACTTTAATATACGACTTGCTTCTGCCCGCGACTTTGTTCGCGCGGAAGTCGTAAGACACCACAATATTTATACTAACACAATAAAGCGTCTAAGCAGTGCGCACGGAAAAAAAGGATATCTTAAATTAAGACAATGTATTAGGGGAAAACAATCAAAATCAAAAGTCATTTATTCAAACTAGGCTGAAAATCAGCACTTTTCAAAAATGCCCGCCTAGTGCTTTAGCTGGGAAGAAGAAGTGGTGGAACAAAATCCCCAGCAGCACGTCTGTCTGTTTAGTTATATAAACTTGATTCTATACAAATCGTATGCAAAGTAATTAACATTACGAAACACAAAACATTGGATTAAATTACACACTTGCCATACGTTAGCTAGCACGCGCCAGTTATTTCTTGAATGAAGTAAACTAATGTCTTAGTTTTATTGTCTTCTTCGAAGACATTATACTTAAATGAAGAAATATTAAGTTTAATTTTAAGAATATTATTTCTCTCTTAGAATATTTTCTTCAATTAAGATTATTATAGTCTTGAATCAAAAATATTTGCTTAAGTCAAGAATAAAAACCAAGTATTTATTATTCTTAATTTGATTAAACAGGTTTTCTTGGACTGAGTACATTTACTTACGTTAAGAAAATATTTACTTGGATTGAAACAATTTTTCTGAGAATATTGATATTCTTCGCTGAAGAGATCCTTTTTTTCCGTGCGGGATGGTGTAGTCAGCCCCAAAAAGATGTACCTATACGGTGATGATGTTATGGAACAAAGGTTGTTAACAATGAAATGGTTCCTTGTCCGTGTATACATCTTTTTGGGGCTGACTGTACATCGTTGACATAAGAATGCTTAAGTTCGGCTCTTCTCGGTAAACCTCGGTTTTCGTCGGACCGCCGCCCTCGGCCCTCGTGCCACAACGCAACACCCTCCTGCGCTACGAGAATTACTTCATTTTCGCTTAGCATTCATTCTGACTTTAACTTTGTGCTCAACTCCCAAGAGTCGCAGCGTGATGTTAAATAGCCTATAACCTTGCTCAAGAATTGGGCTATCAAATACAAAAATATTTTTCTAATCCGACTGGTAGTTCCAGAGATCAGCGCTTTCACACAAACAAATTCTTCAGATTTATTATACTCGTATAGATATCTTGTGATTACAGTCGTTAGGCTCTAATGGTGTCATATCAATGTACTTAGTTGAATTCATTGTTGATTAGCGCGGGTTGAGTGAAAAGTGACTGTCATTAGATATAAAGATCGACGTAGCATTAGGTATTGATTTAGGGTTTGCCTGATTTATGAATCTGAAGCCCTTGGAGATTTTGATTGACCTTATACCATACATAGAATGATAGATATATTGTAATTACAAAAAAAGATTTTTAAATAACGAACACGTTAAATGACAATGAATTACTTTTGTTCTTTTTCCAATTTGTGAAAATCTCTTACTTATTGGATTTAAGATGATTTACCTACATAGTGGCCATAATATATTATATTTTGTCGTGTAAGGGCAGAATCTAAAGCGTATATTATAATAAGGTGTACGTGATATTCTTTCACATGCACCCAATCACCTAACCTAAGCTTATACAATATTTCGCTAAATCAGCACTTGCGAAGAAAATATGAATATCATCTCATCAGTCACGAAACGCTGACGTACTCCCAAAACGCTGACGTGCTCCCATACTAATCGCGGGCGTTTCTTCTAGAATGATGACTATAGTTCGTTTTACTTTTCTAAACTTAAACGATATCATTAATTAAAAGTTTGGTGATTAGCGCCAAATAAGCTATTCAAGGCAGCGAACACCGAACCCTTTGTCAACCGACTCTGAGGAAACTTTCTGTAAATTGATTCATTTATTATGCTTTATTCTTAAGTCAAGCGGTAATTTATCGATTATCTGCTTTTATAATTATTTGAGGCGCTTCTAGGGTTGGTAAGAGGAAAGACCCTCCTCACTTTTAGAATTCTTCAACTTTTATTCGATTCTTTTCATTGAATATTCGGATAGTATCGAAATTCATTTGGCTTATTATGGTAAACCGGATCAAAATGATTACTGTAATATATATAATATCTTTTTACATGAATCAGCTGTGGTATACGACAACACGAACGCCTGGGAAAATACAGTGATTATTTTTAAGAAAAACCCTCATTTGATAACGTTTACCTTACCAATGATATCGATACATCATTTTAATCGAATCAACCCTCTCCCTAGTATTGTGAAGTGGCAACCTTGTTACTAGGACAACGGTCCTCGTAACTAAATGTACCTTGGAAGAGCGCTGCTAATCTAATAATCTTATTGAATAGTTTCGAAATCTTAAATCAAGTCCTTTTTAGGATACTTCGGGCTTATTGGAATTGCCAAGTACTTGCATTCTGTTACAATCAATATTGTTCAGGAGATTCAGTTGTTTAGAACCTTCTAACAGATTGTGATTTTGAAACAGTAGATAATCAGCCTTAAATGTTCCCACTGCTGGGACACAGGCCTCGTCTCGGTAAGAAGGAGTGGGCCCTAATCAACCTGGCTAAAGCGCCTGTCTGGATTCGTGCCTACGACACGTGAGTGGCGCATTGTACCACTGGGCCAACATTGCTCCTTCCATTTTATGGATTCTGTAGTCAACAAGGAACCCTTATAGTTTCGCAATGCCCGTCTGTCTGTCTGCTATCTGTCTGTCGGTCTGTCCCCAGCTTACCTCAGTAACAATCAACCAACTTAAAGCGGTTGGAGAATTGACCGTAACGTATATCGATGTACGGGAGAACATGTTTTTTAGCTACAATGTTAAGTTTGTTTTTGAGATTAATTGATCCTAACTACGGCACCCTTCATTGCCGGTTTTTAAACAGTACTTACTTCAATTCGAACAAGTTTAAGGTAAGTAGTTAAAAAGTTTGTACTTGATAGAGTTAGGCCTTTAAAAATAATGACCACTACACTATTTATTATTATTATTATTTATTTATTTATATATTTGAATATTGCTACAGTAAAACTTCTATAGAATAGGTACATTTCAGTTCATAAATATTTTTACACACTTTGTGAAGATTTCCGTATAACACCACTACCTAGGCTCTGTATCATAAATTTTGTTATATATATAACAGTAATCAGTTAACTATATACAGACTGGCATGAGACATCGACGCACAAACTGTTACCATGGATTCAGTACACGACTCTGGTCCCCGCTGCGTTGAAAATTTTCGTCGGTTATGAAAAACAAAAATCTGCTGTTTCCTGTACAAAAGTGCACCCTGTATATTTTCTTCGTAATGTAAAACATTTTAACATTATTGTGCATAAACGTCACAACAGTATTTAAAAAAACAACGCGTGAGCCTTACAGTAGTCGCTTATGATGTGTAACATCTGATATCTCACGCAACTGAGCAGCGACAGAACTTAACCTCTAACAAAAAAAATAAAAAGCTAAATACTGAAATATTTATTCGAATAATTATTCATTACTAGTCGTAGCCCACTGGTCGAAATTCGACTACTAACAATCTATACTTACTAATTCCATGTGCACACAATTCCATGCTATTAAAAAGTAGGTACTTACTTATTCCATGCTCAAACTGTCACTTCCTGTTACACACTTCCGTCCCTTTTTTTACGAAATCTCTACCACAGAAAGCGAGAGGAAAGATGTAACACAGCCAGCAGAATATCAGCGTCAGGTATATTTGCCTGACACATACTTTTTTTTTTGTTTTGGGTGGGAAATCATCAAATAACTTCTCCCGCTATGGGCGGAGCGGGAGGGTGTGTCAGACTCTTACTGACTAAAACCCACCCGTATTCCTTCCGTTGCCTATGTTGCGGGGGCCTCGGTGACCCATAAGTACCTTCCTGCGACCCCGGCAGGGCCTGACTCATGCTGAGCCTTACACATGCTGAGCTGGACTCCCATTTGGTGCAACCTTGAGGCGCACACGGCACCTTGTATTCGAAAATTGATTTGAACTATATCATAGTGTCTAAGTATGTTTTTCTTTTTTGTATATTGGCACCTTATTTTATATATATTCCTGTAATTTTTTATCTATTAATTTGTGCTATTGTGTGTTGTGCTATGTCTTTTGTGTGCACTGAATAAATGTTTTATCTATCTATCTATCTATCAAAAACTACATTTTGTGTACACAACAAGAACCTACCTACTTACTTAAGTATGATACCCGTACATAACTTACCATAATTCGATCGTTAAGAGAAGCTGCCAGGTAATATCTACTTAACTTTGGAAACAGGAAGGCCTATCAATTAGCCGGTCCATTGACGCGGAAAAACTGCCTCCCCTTATAAAGGCCCTCCTCACAAAATTTCGTGAACATTTATTTACGCAATTTTCATTATTTTAATGACGACATTTCATTTTATTTTTTCTACCAAATTCAATTTAACAAGATGTATTTTCTCGGGTACTTGCCTTTGGGTACAGACTTTCACGTCGGAAAATTTTATTTTAAAACTATGTTTTTATTGGTAATGGAACAAGTGGTTAATCACTGAAAAACGGTCGTATTGTATACCAATTCAAATATGCCCTAGGCGATTAAAAACACTTTTTTATAACAATATAGAAAAACGAAATGAAAAAATAAATTCTTTAAGGGGACTACAGGACCTAAACGCAAACAAGTTTTATAATGCCTTAAAGTATATGATCCACTGCAGTAAAAAAATCAGAAAAATATATGATATTCTTAAGGATATATGCTAGGTAGATAGTGTGTTGAAAATATAATATAACTAATTAGATACTATAGAAAAAAAACACGAAGATACCTCTAAAAATTTCTTTTAACGATTAAAAACCATACTAATATACATGCAATCATTCTGATTTTTTGTCAAATTATTCTACAAGCATAATAATGTTTTATTTTTTTTATACAATCTATAGCTTTTTTGTAAATCGATAATTTCTTCATATTGTGCAATAAATTACCAGCGTTGTGTCATCGCGCTTCTCTTTCTTTTCTATGCAGTCCGACAGTGACCGCGCTTTAGGTGTTGTCGGCCTCTTAATAAAAATAAAAATCTAATAAACAAACATGAGTTCTGTATTAATCAATTTAAGAATCTTTACTTACATAATAAAGTTTTTAATAAAGTAACTTTGTGAAAATATAATGCAAGTAGAACCTTCTGCGAGTTCTGTGGGTATAGTATACTTATGTGGATGTGTGTGTGTAGTCTACTGAGTACACATACTTACAACGGTCCTAAATCTCGTACCTACAAGAACTAGTGTAGAAAGGGCTATAAAATATGGAGTTCAACAACTATTACTAGAAAATAGCGAGTAAGAGCCCGAACGTCGAAACAAACTTGGATCGTTTGTGGTTCGCGATAGTGAGACAGATGGTGCCACCAAGATAGTTTCGAGAAGGCTCGTCTTCTTAATGCGTCACGAAAGTCTCAAGTAATTTCACTGAGGAGTGCGGAGCTCTTCAGTAACCTTCAGTTGGTAGCTTTTTGGAGATGTATTACTAAAAGTTTGGATGTTTTATGGAGCAAGTGTAGTCTGTCTAGTTAGATAAAACGAGGTGTCTATGTTGACTAAAGTCGAATTACTAATCCACTGGAGGAATCTGACGTAATTATGCTAGGTGTCACTTTATGTAATAAAATGGTCATATATTTTATTATAATGGTGATCGTGTAGTTTAATCGATTTTTATAAGTCTAAAATAAATGTATAAAATGGTCATATCCTACTAATATTATAAAAGCAAAAGTTTGTAAGGATGGATGGATGGATGGATGTTTGTTACTCTTTCACGCAAAAAGTACTAAACGGATTTGGATGAAATTTGCCACAAAGATAGTTTATAACCAGGAATAAAACATAGGATACTTTTTGTCCCGATATACCCACGGGGTCAAAACATATGCGGGTGAAACCGCGGGGCGCATCTAGTTTATTATAATGGTGATCGTTTAGTTTTATCTATTTTTATAAGTCTAAAATAAATGTATAATAATAAGTGTATAAGTCTAGGAGCCTATACATGGATTAACAGGTAAACATTACATATCTTGTAAATATATTTTAAAGGAAGAAATTAGTGTCACACAACACAACACAACACAACACAACACAACTCGACTTGGTTAAATTAAATTAGCTCCGCAGACGTAATGATTTCGATATCTAAATATAATAATACAAAAAAAAAATCAAATCAAAAGTCATTTATTCAAACTAGGCTGAGAATCAGCACTTTTCGTACGTCAAAGTTACATAAGACAGTCCCCCAAAAAAGCCCGCCCTTCACCACTTCCTAGTGATTTAGCTGGGAAGAAGTGGCGCAACAAACTCCCCAGCAGCACACCTGTCTGTTTATTTATATAAACTTGATTCTATACTAATCGTATGCAAAGTAATTAACATTACGAAACACACATTAAATTAAATTACTTGCCATATGTTAGCTAGCATACGCCAATATACCTACAAAACAATGAAAACTGTACGCAAGCAGACAAAAATTACAATATAAAAACATAAACAGAACTTAATACCTAAATAAAAGCCTCCAGGCATAAAGGACGTGCCCGCTTACATAAGGCTATTGCTGTAACTCGAAGTGAGAAATGACAAACTAGCACCATCGAAGTAAAATAAATAAACAATTACTAATAACAATAATAAAATCATAGTCAGCAAGATGACCGATATATATTTCATGATTTTTTGTCAACGACCGTAGATCGTTTAATTTCTTGAAATGTCAGTTGAAACAAAAACTGTTTTTTTTTTGTGCATACTTCACAAACGTGAACTCATACTTCAAGTAACCAGCCAAACCAGCGAACGTTAACCCCAAAAATATGTTTTTCATGAATTTTTTGTTGTATTATGTTAAGATATCGATGTGTCATACATGTCTGCAGACTTTCGCTTACTAATTTATTTTGACCCCGTATAAACTTTAATAACAGCCACACACTTCAATCAGGTTAAGCTACGCTTGCCGCGGTTGGTCCGTAGATAGGTGACAATCTTTACATACCAAGACCCCTCCGTGCCTCGGAAAGTACGTTATGCTGGTCCCGGCTGTCATTCGTGGATCTTTAACAGTCGTTACAGGTCATCAGAAGCCCGAAAGTCTGACAACCAGTCTTACCAAAGGGTATCGTATTACCCAGTAACTGGGTTGTGGAGGTCAGATAGGCAGTCGCTCCATGTAAAATACTGGTATTCAGCTGCATCCTGTTAGACTGGAAGCCGACCCCAACGTAGTTGGGAAAAGGCTAGACAGATGATGATAAACTTTTAACTACTGTAACTTTTAAAGTGGAAAAGAAAACAAGTACCTTTTGTGTAAGTATATGTGTGTGTAGATACTTTGTTTGATATTCATCTTTTTTGTCCAATTTCCCTGCAAATACAGTCTTATTAAAATAAACACTTTGCCTTTTAGTTGCCTCCAACAACATCGTAGACACTTTCCTTTCATCCATCTACAAACAAACACTTATCGCCTCGAATTTTTCCTCATATTAAAAGCAACAGCAATAATAATTTACACGACACGTAACGCTCACGATGCGGAAAACATAACGAGTATAACAATAACCATAATAACGTGAGTGTTCAGTGTGGTGTACAGATAGCACAAATTGGTACAAATTTACAAAAGAAACAAGCATACTGTACACGCAACGGCAGTATACAGAGTGTATAAAATTTTGCGACATAGTTACGGGACTTTGCAGTCTCGCTTTTGTCATTTTTTTTCGGTGGGTAATGGTCTATTTTGTAGCCTTGTGTTATGAAGAAATTTTGTCCTAGTTAGTAATACAAGCGGTGGTGGTTGGCAAGTTGGTACAAGCGGTGGTGGTTGGGCAGTAGGTGGTAATTTGTCAGCAGTTTGAAAAAGAGAGGAGATTGATTCTCGATCAAGATTGCGTTGCGTTTGTACATTCTACTTCAATAATCTTTCATAGGTAATCCGATCGAATATATTGTTGCTATATGCTTGCGTTTGCTGCAGCAGTCATTAATAACCACAATCTTCTCGCTTCCTCTTTTGTGAATGTTAAGACTATGTGGATTATTGTTTACGAGATTATTTCTCTCAGTTAGTTTTCATCTTGGTCTGGCAGTTTGAGTCATTTAAGCGGCCTACCCAAATTTCCTTTCTTTGGTATTGTTCGTCGAATCGTTGAGCTCCTTAAGTTCTGGATTGAGCTGCACGATTACTGACAAATGCGTGCACTGACTGGATGGGTCCACTCAATCTGTGTGGTTCTTTCCTCAAAAGACCATTTCAGACACCAATCTACATGGTCTTCACATGATCTGACCAAGGTTATGTCTGGACTTTAAAAGAGACTGTGACCTCTTAGTTTGTTTCAGCCTTTCTTCTCAGAGTAGTCAGATAGGAAACGCCGAGCTCACCTAGTTTTTTTTCTAAATATGATTGACGTGTAAAAGTGTTTGCACAAACCTACTTACAGAAAATAAAATAATTTCAAATCATTTCATTTCATTTCATCATTTCATTTCATTTCAAAACATTTCATTTCTTCATTTCATTTCATTTCTTCCCTTGGCAAGAGAATGACACACAACCACTGTTTCCATAATTCTCACGCATAAACACAAGATAAGACCTGACCTCCAACTTTTATCAAAAACCCTTGTAACACATACGAAATCGTCAATAAATAACGTTAGTATTGTGTGCTACGTCATACTGATTTATTACCTGCAAAATTCCACTCACGGGGCGGTCACGGTCTTACGTGGTACGCAGGACGGCCGCAATATCAAACTATTCTTACATTTCCACAATAAACGGACCTCTCATTATACAGTCAGGGAAATTAATCCCAAATCAAAAGCCATTTCTTCAAATTAAGCTGACAATCAGCACTTTTTGAACGTCAGAATTACATAAGACAAAACGCCCGCCCTTCACCACTTCCTAGTGCGGTGGAAAGAAGAAGTGACGCAACAAACTCCCCAGCTATTTTTTTTTATCAAATTGGCACCGGGTTACCTCAATTTGCCACTTCTACAACAGTCAAATAATGACAGATAAGATTTGAATATAATATATTCAAACCATAACTGAACACAAATTCATATTATGAATTATTTAAGTTGGTATTTTGATAAACAATTAATTTCCCTGACCTCACTGTGTACCTAGAAGCAGCGAGGTCAGCTTATACTGGAAATTACAGCTTGGTAAGTCGTCATGTGTACCCTGTAGCCCGAAGGTATCGACCAAATATGGCGTTAGGGGAATTCTCTCGGGTCCAGGTGTACAGACATGCCTCGCATGTCATAATAATGAAGCATTGTTAATGATACCGAGGAAGTGGTCGCCAATATTGGTCCCTATGTGTATTTAGTGGGTATTTGGGTTAGGTTAGGTTAGAACAGTAACCACTAACGCGCGAAGGCGAGCGAGCGAAGCGAGCGTGCCGTGGCAGCGGCCGCCGAGCGTCAGATCCCCTCGGTTGTTGGTGACTCTCAGTTATCAAAACAAAAACTCGATACTAGTTTAAATTAAAACAAAGCTTACAATTGATTATTAAGCTACTACTTTATACTTACTTAAAATGCTACATCACTGTAGCTGCCAACCTATTATTTTTTTTACCCATTTTTATTATTTTTAAAACCCAAATCATAATAGTTTTTCGCCGCGTTAAAAACATGCCATTAAAAATGTTCCTAATCTAGTTAGCGACATAAATATCAAAAACTTCTAAAAAATATAGATAAATTAGAGGTATTTTTGAAAATTAGAATACGAACGTTCTTACAAATACGGGAATGGCCCCTCTGTTATCAATTATCAATAAATGGACAATTTCGGTTGATAGATTTTCCTTTTGATGTTATTAATATTACGTTTGTAATTTAATTAATAATAGTCCCCCAGACCAAATTTTGGCCATGGCGACCAATCTCAGCGAGAACAGCCTTTGACACGGGAGACATTATAGTGCACAAGTGTGTTCACAGGTGCACTCTCTGTTCCCTCACTCTCATAGTCCGTAGGAGGACAATCCGACACGACCTCTGATCTCTCTCCGGTCGTGTCGGATTGTCCTCAACACCTAAACCGCGGTCACTGTCATACTGCATAGAGAAGAAAGAGAAGCGCGATGACACAACTCTTGTAATTTATTGCAAAATATGAAGCAATTATATATTTAGTCAAAATTGAGTTGTAAACAACCAAGTTTTGCATTCAAATAAAACATTCTTGTTATTAATTAAATACGTAACGTACGTTGATATTTAATACAGATTTTGGCTTGATACTCGAGGTAAAAGGTTGGTTTAACGTTAGTTTGTATCGAGAATTTTTTTTACAAAACGTGTTTTCGTAACAACTAAGTTCTGAGAAATATATTCAAAATTAACATATATTTTTTCCGCTACCACAAACTATTCAGATGTGGCAATTTTTTTTTCTTAAGGCAAGCCTATTTCGGTCATTTGCGTCTTGTCAGCACGATAACGTGCTTTCCGAGGTACGGGGTATCACACCGCCAACTTCACAACTCCGGGCTGTTATTAAGAAATTAATTACATTGGTAGTATTGTTCATGCAACTTATTTTTATAAACTAACAATATCACAACACAATCCTTCAATCCAATATAAGTAGGTACCAAAGTACATCCAAATACATGCAAAGTATTGATCGCTAACCCAAAACGCAAGAGATTTCTTTCTGAGATTAATAAGGGCCCAACCTATTTAATATTTCAACAAAATACATCCCCACGTTCTCATACAATATACATTAGAGTAAAGTCACGTAGATAAGCAGTTTATCTTCGTTATAGTGATACACGAACAGCAGGAAAAACCAGCAATCATGGTGTGGTGTATTTTAAAGTGAGGTCCTTTATATTAAAAAGTGAGGGTATCTTTTAGCAGTCCGTTAGAGTAAGCAAGTGGTATGAGTTTTTAAAGAAGAAAAGTGCTTCAGGCCCTTTTATGAATGGAAGACACTTCTTTAGACATCAACTACTCTGTAGATTGAAAAGTAAGTTAAGCCTGAGGTCCTAGACATTTGTCTATAGTTTAGTTTGAAGAAAAAAGAAGAATAAAACGCCTTAGGACAAACTTTGCTCGTTTTGTTTTCAGCAAGTTATTTGCTTCTATGAAATAAATTTATTTTTAGGGTTCCGTACTAAACACGGAACCCTTATAGTTTCGCCATGTACGTCTGTCTGTGTGTCTGTCCCCGCTGTAGCTCAGAGACGCTTAGTACTAGAAGGGTGTAATGTGCCGACAAAGTGGTAAAATAAAATCTTGAAAAAAAAAATCCCTTGCACGTAATGTGGGGATGATATTTTTTTCTCGTCTATCCCATGGTGTGGGGTATCGTTGGATGGCCTATCCAATGATATCCCACACCATGGGATATCAAAATATTGCGGGTCTGTGAAAACCATTTTTCGATTCAAGGATCCGTTTGCGTAATATTAAGCTTTAAAGTGCAAAATTTTGTTAGAGTCAAGTGTCCCTTCCCTGCCGATTAAATGGTTGTTTATAGAGATGTGAAAAAACTCATGGCAAAAGGAAAACAATCACAGCTAAATAGGCTTTACAAGTTAACGAGTAATAGTCGACCAACTTAAATTTGCAGTTAGAGAATTGACGATCGATGATCGATGTATGGGAGAACATGTTTTTCAACTACAATGTTTAGTTTGTTTCCCAACTACGGAACCTTTCATTGTATGTGGTCCGAAACGCGCTTGGCCGGTTTTTTTTAGTTTTTGATAGGCCCAGGGCTCAGATGGATTTTCTAAATAATTTCGCAACGGTATTAACAATTTGCGATAAACAGCTGAACAGCCTAAATTTCAACGTTGAAGCAAAAACGATATACAAAATACATTCATAAGAATAACCATTTTTCTTTTCGATCAAGCGAAACTGTAATCCAAGAAAAACGGGCAAGAAATATTTGGGACGCAATAGCATTCAGTGTGTCCCGACATGTTGCGACGCATCGGCTATTTATTGGATCATGAATTAGTAAAGTTGTAAACTGGGGCGGCCACAGCTGGCGAAGAGATAGTTTTCGAAGGTTGCCGCCATGTTTTTTTACCCCGAGTGGATCCAACCCGTGTGACATATGGCGGTACTTATCCCTCCAAACTACGGTAATTTCTGAGATCCAATTCAAGGTTTGAAATAAAGACTCGTCGCCAATTTAGTAGCTCTCATACATAATGGAATTACTCTCCAGTGTTGATGGTATCACCGTACAAATTTTCACTTGACAATAGAGAACATGCATGTAACATTGTTTTCACTATATCTATAATGTACAGTAATATAAACCCAAGAAAAGTATCAAAAGTAAATTCAACTGCTGCTTGTTGCTCAAAAATATTTTCTACTACAGTTCAAACGACCGTTTCTGTCGCGGGCATGATGTGACGTCATTTACCACGAAACTTCTTTGCTTACATCTGTTTGTAGCCCCAAATCATATAAATTAAATTCTTTTTTGTGCGTTCACGTCCACGCATTAAAAGCGCGCCAAACGGTTCATACAGTCACACCGATCGCAGGTCACTGGATCACTTATTCAATCGATTGATCGATGATTGAATCAATCGTTTATTTTGGTTCAGTGCGTCACATGACCATAAACAAACAAATCTTCGCAGTACATATTAGTCCTTATGTTATAGGGACTATAGAGAGCATATTAGTATTGTTAGTTTCGTATCTACTGAGGCCTATTGTCTCTGTCACACACACAATGCAGCGGCCAGCTAGGCAACGCGCCACGTGCCACCCAACTCTTACTTTCTCGCTCTCGCTCGGCTCCTCGATTGAACAATCGAATCATTTCCGTCGTAGTGACCCGATCATTCGCGCGGATTTTGAGTCCCGGTTCATTAGATTCGTTCAATCGGGAACGACACATTTCTATTACAGAGTGACGGTCAAGATAGCAAATTCGGAATCCACACATTGGCCATTCTCAGAGCATAATTAAGGAACATTCGGTGTAACATATATCGAAATGATAATGATAAATTAATGGTTCAGTGCTTCTCCTTTAGCAAGCAGTAGAACAAAACGTTTACACATAATTATCTTATTCCTACATAATACATAAACGAAATAAATACATGCTCCAATATGTTCTACGATGTAAAAGTAATAAAATACCGCTTTATTGTATTGACATAACTATATAATTATATCTAAGAGATAATGCAAAATGTACCTACTGTATTACTATTATTTTAAGTCAGTTATATCAAATATATATCTGTTATATTATTATTATATCAAACTTATATAGGTATTATGTAAATATTATATTCCGAATTAAATGAACATGCAAAATTATGTAAGAACATATAATTAGGTAGCATCTCAAAGCGGAGCGCCTTCTACTCTTGTTTAATAAATAAATCTTAATTAAACCGCAAACATACATTAATTATGTTAGTTAATTTTAACCCGTGCTTGAGTAGCTAACTACTTTTGTACTAAGACGGCCGGGATGGTATTTTCCAACGGCAAAATGACGAAATTCCATACAAAAATGAAATCCATTTTTATTTATTTCACATAAACCTACAGGGGCATTTATGAAACGTCAGAAGCTAGGTGCACGGTTCCAAACGGTCGTTTCCTATGGAGAAGAGCCGGCAAGTAACTCCACGGTTACTCTTTTAAATATAATTGGCTTTTCAATGTTTTCGAATTACAGTGTTAGTAGTTACCTAGTTACATAGTTGGGACTCCGTACCAAGCTGCATCAAAATCAAACATTCTTTTTTATAAACTACACTTATCATATTAACTCCTACAAAAGTTCATTTTGTATACAAAACCCGGGTTTCGGAGTTATTTTCAAAAAGGAAAATAACCTAAAAACTAGGTAAGTAATATTGTTTGACGATACCAATGACGTTTTAAAGTGAAAACTTCTTTATGCACGTTGAGCACTTCTGGGATAGGGAAAAAGCACTGAACTCTCGTGACCGTCACGCTCAGAAACATAATTATACAGATGTGCGTGTATGTGTGTTTTCACTTCTTCACTTCTGACTTGCAGTCCTACGACTGTTTTTTTTTTTTATAGACATCCGCTAATATTAGTAAAAATTACGAGACACAGAATACATAATAATAGGTGCTATAGCGACGTACAGCCGCGTCATGGGGGTGCCTGACTGAAACTCGGGGATTTACCCGACCTTTATATTGCTAATACTGTGAGCGGGTAACGTATCTAAGGATAATACGTAGGTATATCATGGGACGCTAGCGTGATCACACTACCACACCAATACCAATAGAACATTATCATTAAAGTGCTTGTTGAGTCTAGAGAGCGTCATGAACAATATATTTAGTAATCTACTTACTATTAATGACGGCTTATGCTCATGTTGTCGTCGTGAATCGACTAGGTAAGTGATAGAAAAAATAAAACAATCAGGTCCATTTGGTTTTTAATAGCGATTCATATTCAAAGATATTTATTTAAAATAATTATATTTAAATCATTCATCATATTCCTGAAAAAATCATCTGAAACCGTTGCCGGCGCAGTTACATAATTACACCGTGCTCAGCTCAAATACCACACTACAGTCATTACATGAGCACAGCAGCCCACTGTTCGCTTACTGACGAGGCAGCTGCAGCAATAACCTACTATGGTTTTTAATGTGTTGGCCACAGCATCATCTTTGCTAATCAATAAATACGTGTGATAAGTATGACTGTTGACATGTCTCGATTTAATCCTACCTCTTATGAGGTTATTATTAAGCCCTAAAATCAAAGGTACGTAATCATCAATAGTATTATTCACCTCAACTGAATAAATACCAGTCCGACGGATGTGTTCCCCTTAATAAGATCTAGCCTGTTTGAGTTGGTAGGTCCCAAGAGCAAAACGTTTTAAATCAGTTATTGTTAGTTGTGGTAATCCATCTCAATGTGGATTATTGCTGTCAATCATCTGAAAATTCACTCTCCTTCAATTGAGATTTGCCTGTTCAACATAAGTTGCCAAATGGTTCTCAAGTGAAAGCTAATTCCTCCATATTCCAAGGCTTCTGGTGGATCTTCTACAACAACATGAAACTTATTTATTCATCCGGCAAATTAGAGTCTGACAGACCAGGGCGATTGGAGTTGTGCTGATCACGACGTTGTGCTTCTCTTGTAGCTAATCTCCAACAAGCAGCACATACTCTTTAAATAAATACATATAAATATGTATAAACCTACATTAAACATATAATTCAAAATATTTCACAATGCGGTACAGGTTTGATAAAATAATGTATATAATGTAATGTAACTGTTTTGAATACATGATAATGATCAGGCAGTAATTGTGTCAAAATAGGTAATAATATCTAATAGCTACAACATTCTTTATTTGTGAAACCATCACATATCGGGACATAATACTATATAAACACATCTAATTAGTATTATCACTATCAAATGGAGAAAAGAAGAACGTTAAAAAGAAGATGAAGTATATTTTTTTTTTATAATGTAATAAGCAAATATATTTACCAGGTGTAGCGGAACATGTCTAACTAAAATGTTTCTCTCTTGTCGATCTTGTCTTACAGGATATGTTCTAGTTGCACGTAGAATAGAATTGCCACAAGAAAAAAATAGTCTTCTATGACCAAAAGCAGGCAAAAATAAGCTTCCTTTACAGCAGGGATTCCCAAAGTGGTCGATATAGACCCCTTGGGGTCGAAAACTGATTTTGGGGGTCGAAGAGGTCTAAAAATCGACCCCTATTAAATTAACACAAGTTCTTATTTAAAACTTTCAAGATAGGTAGGTAGGTACTGTATTGTTTATGTTGTGTTACGTGTACTAAGAATAATTATTATTTTTGTAGGAAATAGCATTGTTGTAGTAATGCAAAGTCTCAAGTTCGTACAAGATGAAAAACTCGGCAAGTCAGTGTGGACAAGTTTGTGCAAGATAATGAGTTCGAGCGTACGTCTTTCAGGCGCGTTTTGACTTGCTCTCTATTTGACGCTTACGCGATTTAACACGAACGAATTCATGATCAAGTTGCAAGTTTTGGACTTGCAACTTGATCATGAATTCGTTGCGTTTGAATGCGTTTTGAAATTCGTTGGAGCTTGAACGATAATAACTCATGTATGTACTCATTTATTTCAAGAGATTACAAAGTTATTACATAGCTATTATGTGAAGTTGACTGAAAAAGAATTTACAAAATGCTGAGCTACCTACGCGAGTTAATAGCGTAACCATACAATATCTGCAGTTTATGAAAAAATAACAGGGTAAGTACCAAACAGTTTTTATTCGGCACAGCGCATCAGCATTGCCATACATTGTGGTTTTTTATTGAGGTAGTTTCTTATTTTTTTATTTGCAGGATTACTGAGAGTTTTATGATGGTGGACACGAAATGCAGACAGTACAGTTTGGACTACTTGAAGTTCGGATTTATTGCATCTCCATTAAATCAACACTTGCCGATGTGTCTCATATGTGAAAAAGTATTCAGTAACGATGCCATGAAGCGTTCAAAAATGGATATCAAGAGTACATGCTGACAAAAAAGTAAGCCCTTGTCATTTTTTCAAGCACTTAAAGAAAAACTAGACAAAAGGCCATCCATAAGATCGATGTTTGTGTCATCATCTATTAAAGACGATGATGGTTTACGAGCGTCCTATAATATATCTTTACTAATAGCGAAGTCGAGGAAACCCCACACAATTGGAGAGCAGCTTATCGTACCATCCATTGCGGAGGTCCTTAACAATGTATTGCACAAACATATTTTGAAGAGAACACCGTTCAGAGACGCATAGACGAGATGGGACGCGATGTGGAAAACATTTTATGCAAGTTCTTACAGACCAACATATTCTCTCTCCAGTTGGACGAGTCTACATTGCCCGGCAATGAAACTCTGTTGTTAGGATATGTTCGATATATCAAAGATAATATGTGCCAAGAACTGCTTTTTGCTACATATTTAGAGACTGATACCAGAGGAGAATCGATTTTTCAGGCCGTGGAACATTTTTTTACTGACAAAGCTATTCCACGGAAGAACATTGTTTCTGTTGCGACTGATGGTGCACCGTCTATGGTTGGTCATCATCGTGGTCTTATAGCTCACTTAAAGCGACAACTGCCTGATGTACTGGTCATTCACTGCGTGATTCACAGGCAGCATTTAGTAGCAAAAAAGCTGAGTCCTAGATTGCATAAGTCTTTACAATATGTAATAAATGCTATCAACAAGATTCGAAGCAATTCTTTGAACTCTCGGTTATTTGCTCAGCTATGTGAGGAAAACGACGAAGTCTTTACTTGATTACTTCTGCACACTGAAGTTCTCTGGCTATCAAGAGGCTCTTGCTTAGAAAGATTTTCAGCCATTTTTTAATCTGTGTTGGAGTTTTTACAAGAAAATGATCCGAATTTGAAATAAAATCTGAACAATTGTAAAATTGGAATGTTCAACAAAGTTAATTTGCAGCTGCAGGGTGACGATCTTAACTTGATTAAAACAAAATCAATAATATCGGCCTTCGTGGGTAAACTAATCCTTTATAAACAAAATTTAGGCAGAAAAGAATATTCGCAGTTTCTGCATTTGTCAAAATTACCAGAAATGCTTCAAGATGATGACATTTTATTATATGTCACTCACTTGGACGCATTACAAAGGATTTTACGGAGAGGTTTGAGGATCTTTTAAATTTACAAATTCCTCAATGGATAATAAATCCGTACAATACCACAGCCATAGAAGAAGCCAATGTGATAATGCAAGAAGAGTTGATTACCATCAGCACAGACGAAGAGCTTAAGCAGAAGTTCAAGCAAGGCTATCAGAAGTTCTGGTTGTTACGCAACATTGAAACACAGTATCCTACATTGTGGAACATTGCTAAAAAATACCTTATCGCTTTTCCATCATCATAGCTAGTTGAAAAAAGCTTCAGTGTGGTAACAAACATTTTGACGAAACAAAGAAACCGCTTGAAAATCAACGAACGTGGAGATTTAAGGCGGCAACTCACCAATATTGAACCGGATGTTGCTAGATTGGTAGATAGTCACCAGGTTCATCCATCACACTGAATGTTTTATTTTCTCTTTGCGAATTAATACTTTTTTAAATATAATTTCCTACATACTTAAGATTCTTTAAGTACCTAATTTGTAATAATCATTATAAATTAAATTTGATATTTACGGAATTGTCATCATCTGCCTTGCCTTTTCCCAACTATGTTGGGGTCGGCTTCCAGTCTTACCGGATACAGCTGAATACCAGTATTTTACATGGAGCGACTGTCTGACAACCCAGTTACTGGGTAACACGATACCTCTTGGTAAGACTGGTTGTCCGACTTTCGAGATTCTGACGACCCGTAACGACTGTCAAAGATCTACAAATGACAGCCGGGACCAACGGCTTAACGTGCTTTCCGAGGAACGGAGGGGTCTTGGTATGTAAAGATGGTCACCCATCCACGGACCAACCGCGGCAAGCGTAGCTTAACCTGATCGATCGACCCGTGCGGCTGTTATTACTTAGCCACAAGCCCATTTACTGAATTGTATGTCTTTTTATTTTGTTAAATTTTGATGAGAAAATGAAGTCAACTTTACTCACATAACCAAGTGCAAAGTTTTCCAATTGGTACCTTAGTACCTAGGTATTTTTTATCAATAGGAAAAAACTAAAGATAGGCCCCCTTATTCATAATAGTCTGCTAACTTAAAGCATTGCTAATTCTCACTCTGTCTTCTTCTATTGACCTAAGTCAGAATGAAATATAACACTCTGTAGCAGCTGTTTTAAGTTAGCGGACAATTATGAATAAGGGGGTTGATCTTAAAAGTAGGTAATTTGGCCATGGGGGTCTGAGATAACAGTTCATTTTGGAAAAGGGGTCACTTGTCCAAAATAGTTTGGGGATCCCTGCTTTACTGATTGTGTTTGCTCGATCTTGAAGCAGTGTCAAACACTCTGTGCAAAGCACACGTTCTGAAGATGACTGAAATAAAAACCAGGAATGAAAAGGTGTTTTGTTACGTTATATTCACAGAAATTACACCTATAATCAAGCGTAAAGTTTGTTTGCTAGGTATCTGTTGTTATCTATTTGTTATTTCGTGTGCGAGTCTAAAATAAATATTTTTTCTTTGTTTCTATTTAAATAATGTTTTGTTAGAATAAAGATGATACGCGTGTGCTTACCTGAGTAGGAGTTATCCACGACTGTAACAAGTTAATCATTGGAGTAGACACTTGTTCTAATGAATGTGTACGTAAGTTTCTGAGTATAAAAAATGAACAAGTGATACATCGGTTTTGACGGGTCAGTCGGTCGACCCCATCACGGCTCGACATATTTTCACAACGAGATACACAGAAATAAGTTCACAAAATACAAACAAGTTCTACTTCTCAACACACAATACAGTAATTAATTAATCTCAACTCCCAAACACAGACGCAAACAAAGCTACTACGTCAAAACTCAGAACTCAGATCAAATGTAAGAAATGACTGCCGGCTGGGATTTAGAGATGTGATCGATAAATCAAAATCTTTAGTAAGAGAATCGATTTTGTGTTAATTAGAAATAATAAATCGATTTGGTGTACTGATTTTACTTAATTGTTACTGTTATTCAACAAAAAAGATAGCAAAGCTATAAATATGATTCGTGAATTGTTTTTCAAGCAAACGTTATAGTTATTTAATATAAAAAAGAAACGTTAGGAATTGACTGGTTAGTCGATTCATAAAGCATCTATTCTATTGCATTCAACATCTCTATGACCGGCTGTAAACGACCATACATGAAAAAAATATAATCTTTTAAATAAAAATTCTATTCTATTCTATTCTAGTTATTTTAATTGATGTAGAATCAGCTATGCATAATTCTTTTACGAGATGTTTTAAAAGACGTGATCATGATACTTCCAACATTCAAGGTTTTATTAATCATATCATTTGAAACGAAACGTCATG
The DNA here is from genome assembly GCA_905333075.3 of Atethmia centrago. Taxonomy (NCBI): domain Eukaryota; kingdom Metazoa; phylum Arthropoda; class Insecta; order Lepidoptera; family Noctuidae; genus Atethmia; species Atethmia centrago. The sequence continues at coordinate 18,259,805 of HG995373.1, read as the reverse complement.
TAAAACACTATCCGTACTTTTTAACTTTAAATTAAATTCCCTGTTCAAAAATCAAATCCCCGACGTAATGACGTAAAAAAATATCAAAATAATTACTATATTTTTTTTATCTTGATGCATGAGACTTTTTGGTACCACTTTTGGTCATTCTCCTTTCAACTTTTTCATTTTCATTTTGATCCACAATTTAACGTTTCATTTAGGGGATGAGTTTAAATCCTTCTGCTCATCAGCGTTACAAAAGGAACTCTTGTGCAAAATTGTATGCTTTTAGACCTAGTGGCTTCGCGTTATCTGTCAGTGAATGAATGAATTAGAGTAAAACAACAACACATTAACAACAAACTTTTTTTTTATGGTTCTATAAAGGTCACCGATCAACAATGGGTATGACCAACTGAGCTGGCCTAGGAACAATGAAATACTTAAACTTTAGTGGAGGTAGTTGTAAATTAATAAAGCTAAACTTTCAATTTTTACAATATTTTGTGTAATCGTTAAATAATAATTATAACGCACCTATATTTATTTTATTGCAGACATATTTAATCTAGCTAAATTTTATTCGCAACTACGCCATTATAATTATGATAAGATATTAATCATTTATACATTACACGTATAAGTACTTATATTTATTTAAATATCAAGTAATCAGATACCACAATCAATACAATCATCAAACAAGAACGTTTCCCAGTGCAAAACGTTACTGTAGAATATTTTATTAAAAATGCGGTGATACTTACTTAATTTCAGTCCGCACATAACACTTTTCATAACACCAATACGAGTAATTGGGGTATTGATCTCGTCTGGTCCGGCGTCCGTCCATACCTGGATTTCCCCCTAGGCCTGCAAGGCCCCGGACTAGGGGCCCAGCCAGCCTAGGGCCTCCACTCACCCAGCTACCCCAACCAGGTGCCTGCCTGACGGGGGAAGCTAAAAATTTTCGTGCATCATAGTTCATCTTATTTCCTCTGCTTTTCTGCGTAAGTCGACAAAGCAACTCCTATTTCATAATCATATTCAAATCTTTAATTGCATTCCATAATGCAAATATCATCATCATCGTCATCATTTCATTTAATTTCTGCTATAAACTGTCAAAAGCAATCTAACATTTCCGAGGCGGAGTGCAAAATTTTCACGAGCTCACTTCGCTAACTATTGAATCATAGTTACTCCTAATTCTTGAACCTTCTTGCATAAGTCGACAAAGTATCAAATCAAATCAAATCATTTATTTGCTTGAATATGGGTACATGAAGTGACATACAAAAAAAGTTCTTTAAACAATATCCTACCTAAACAGGGGTGCAAATATCTATTATAGTAAAAACATATCTAAAATCTTTCATTCACCTATTACAAACATTAAAATTTGATTTATTTATACTATTTATTAATTATATAATTCTATTATCATTACCTGACTTAAAAAAAAAATACATTTATCATTTAAATGATCATTAACTTTATAATAGGCTTTATTGATTCCTTAATTTATTTTGAAATGATGTCAAATTCTTTGCTTCCTTTATATTATTAGGTAATTTACTATATATTCTGCTATATTCTAGCCCATACAAAATGTACTTTTGTTAAACATAACTGTTATGTGGGGTATGGCACGAAGGGTACTGTCAAGCCTGGTACTTTTTAACTTTTCATATTTGTTTATATTAATTATAATGCTAGTTCATATGTATATAGTGATGGGATTATCAATATTTTTAAATTTATAAAGTGAGGTTTACAAGTATCTGTAGGTTTTAATGCACATATTGTCCGGATACATTTTTTTGGGCTTTGAAGACAGTTTCTCTCTCAGTGGCATTCCCCCAAAACATTATACCATATCTTAGTGTCAAACCTACATAGACGTAAGCGTGGTAAGCAGATAGGAGTGTACTTTGATTAACCACTTTACAAAGCATATAGATTGCATATGAATACCGACTAAGTTTTGTATATGCTTGTTCAATATGTGTCCTCCATGACATGGCTGAGTCTATGTGTAGTCCAAGGAATTTTGTGGTGTTTATTTTTTCTACGTTTATTTGTTCATAATTTATATTGAATGTGCTTAATTTTGAATTTTTATTTTTGAAAGTCATTTTAAATGTTTTAGTTAGGTTTATTTTAAGTTCATTTAAATTTAGCCAGTTAACTATAGATGATAGCGTATAGTTAATTTCATGTTCATGTGTCATAGGGTCTTCAGATATAACTATCGCAGTAATATCGTCAGCATACAGAACCATGGAGGATTTGATGGATTTGGGGAGGTCGTTAATGTAAATAATAAAGTGCAGAGGACCTACAATACTTCCTTGTGGTACACCTTTGCAGATTTTTATTGGTGTTGACAAGTGCTTCTTTTCGACTTTAGTGATATGTGAAATGCTAGATATTTCAGTTTGTTGTTCTCTGTTACTTAAATATGATTTTATGAGATCTCCAGCGTTTCCCCGTATTCCATACGGTTCTAATTTATTTAATAATACCTCATGATTGACGCAGTCAAAGGCCTTCGTCATATCCATATAAAGAGACATGTTTTTTACTATCCATGCCTTTTAGTACCATTTTGAGGAAAGTGTAAAATCGACGGTTAAGAACCAATAGTGTCTATCTCAGTTTTTTACGTTTTTCCCTTTTTAATGCAGGTAGATTTAAAGTTTTATTTGGCTTGGCCTACTGAGGCACTTATCTCAAAATTCACAAAATTGTTGTAGCTTTTCGCTATAGAAATACCATCTAAGTTAAGAGCGCGGGTATTTTTCTGCTAATACTGTTTACCTCTTCTCTATTGCGGTTGTACAGTAACAGTCAGAAGTCGACTAGCAATCTCACAAAACAATGGAATAGCAATATTAGTTGTACTTATGACCTTCTTCTATAAGACAACACTACACATTGGCATCTTATTGCCCGTATAGCGCAGGCGATAATGGTCATTGCGGTGTAAGTGGACTTCTGGACGTTGACTGTACTTCGCCGCATCTAACGTGAGACTGACAAATTGGCAAGTGGCAGGGCAGTGCGCGCGGTTCGAGGATGCGACAGTGATAGATTAGAAAGAGACAGTTTATTGTATTTGAATACAATAAACTGTCGCAAGGGAATAGTGTCAGTTGCTCGCTAGATGTTCTGTGGTCAATTGTTTCTGTGCGAGTTTCGACAAGTTTGGTAGGTAAGTAATTTTGCAACTATAATATTAGTAAAAAGCCATTTTAAATGATTCTATTGATAACATTTTTGTTTGAGAAGAAAGTTTTTGTGTTTGATTACATATTTAGCCGAAAATTTATTGAAAATGTGTCTAAGTTTTAAGTGCAATTGTTGATAAACAAACTACAAGTGTTGAGATAGATATTATTACCAGAATTTATTTCGAAGAATCACATTTGTAATGGTGATTATGTCATTTTTATTCCAGTAAAATGGCTAATCGGTTAAACCAGGGATTTAGATCAAACAAGATCTTGTGTCTACTGAAGGCTGAATATGAACCTAATAATGTTGGACCTGACGTTGAGTTACTTTTTATTATCACAAGCTTTTATTTTACTTGCAACGTTCGTATGCAAGTATGTATGTAGGTAGAAGATTTCATTAATGAATTGATATACGTTAAACTGACGAACCTGTGTATTTTACAGATAATACAACAAAAAACATAAAACCTGGATCATCTGCACTAACACATAGTAAAAACTTTGATCCACCTATGAAACAAATTGTTATAGATAAGCATGAGCGCATTCTTCTGGAAAAAAAAATATTTTCAAAATCTGTTTAAAAAATCCAAAATCTTTATCATTAAGTGACTTAACTCAAGATGACCAGAAACAGTCTACCAAAAGACCACTGTCTGCGCCTCCGGCAGATATAATATTAGACTATTCCTGTGTAAGCCCTTCAATTGCATTTGGCTTTTATTTTAACGATTACCCGCAATTTAATGAAGAACCACAGGTGCAAAATATAAATGAAAGTACAACGGACTGTGAAACAAGTGAAGAAGACTACGGAAATGTTAATGAAAGCCGAAAACGTCGTAATATAGCGAAAAAACATGAATGGAAAAGCTTGCAGCCCAAAGAAAAAGAATGCGCGGCGAAGAATATTTAGGGTATTCAAAGCCTCGAAACGAGAAAATGCGGCAAGACCAGATACGACCAGCTAAGCAAATGGGTGAAGCATACACTTCGGAATTCTGCAGAAGAAGCAAATTCAGAGGTTGTAATAATTTTGAAGAAGAGACACGCAAATCTATTCATAGCTACTTCTGGAAAAGTCTTAATTGGGGACTTAAAAATGTATGTTAGAGGACATGTGAACCGTACTAGGACTACTCAGAAAACGAAAGGTGAAGAACCTTCTCGCCGAGAGGGCACATTAAGTTATTTTTTGCCTAAACCGGGGAATGAAGGTAAAATTCAAGTTTGTAAGCAGATGTTCTTGAATACTCTGTCACTGAAGCCTACCACTGTTCAGCTGTGGGTTAAAGACGCTAGTTTCAATGTGGACGCTGGCTATTCTCCTGATATGCTATCAGGAGAATAGCCAGGTAACTAGACAAAATGCAAAGATGTTAGCCTTAAATAACTATTTTAAAAGTATCCCAAAAATGCCATCACATTATGCTCCTATGGATACTAGAAAACTGTACTTGGAGCCTGTATATCGTACTATATCTGATGTATTTAACGCCTATAAAAAACATTGCAATGACATAAATATACCTGCTGTATCTACATACACATTTGATAAAAGTTTTAAACATAATAATTTAGCAATAATATACTTTGAAAAAAGATATGGGTGATATTTGTGTTGGTCATAATGAAGGTAATATCGATGAGCATATTTATCAAGAGCATTTTATAAAAAAAAATAGAGCCATGGAAGAGAAGGCAAAGGATAAAGAGGATGCAGCAATGGGACATTGCATTTTATTAACGATGGACTTAGAATCGGTTAAAGTTTGCCCTTACTCCACGGCTAGCGCTTTATACTTTAAAACGAAATTGACATGCCATAATTTTACACTCTTCGATTTGACTTCACGCCATTGCACATGTTACTGGTTCACAGAAACGGCAGCAGACCTTACTGCGAGTACTTTCGCGTCATTTGTGATAGACTACTTAGAGCGCCATTGCTTGCTGAAGAAAATGCCAATAATTATTTATTCCGATGGTTGCACGTACCAAAATCGGAACGTTATAAACGCAAATGCGCTTTTAAACTTAAGTATAAAGCACAAAATCACCATCACCCAAAAGTTCCTCGAACGTGGTCACACTCAAATGGAGTGTGATTCGGTTCACAGTGCAATAGTAGTATAAAACGCACACTATGTAGCCAAGCATATTATAAATTGGGGGATTACATTGCTGATAAAAATGCTTGGCTCAACGCTGGTCCTGCTCCACAAGGGCGCAAAAACTAATTGATCAGGTATTGAAAATAGTGTTGGAGCTGCTGAAGATTTTAAAAACTCTCTTTGCATTGTATAAATTCAATCTCTTAGTATTGTATAGCTGCACAGCACATTGTTATGTGAGTACTATGTACTATAAAGCTGCCATTTACTGGATACGTCTTTCATTGACTTGAATGTGCCCTGGTGGCTGGGAGTATGTCGTGCTCACTCTAATGTCTCGCTGATGGTGGCGCGTGTGTTGGATCATTTAGCTCCCTTCAAAATGGTTGAGCTGAATGGTGCTGATCCACGCGTCATGTTCGTGAACGGGCGCCGTCAGTAGAGACTGGTCATCTCTTAGCTGCCACGGCTTATTTTAACTTTAAATTTTGAATTACTTTTGTTTTTGTTGTAATCTTTTTATTACGCACGCTTTTACGTTTTGCATCGTTCTCACATGTACCTATAATTTCAAAATGAATGTTGTAAACAATATTTTATAATACGTTGATTTAAAAGAGTGTCCTTGGAGTTTCTTGCCCGTTCTTCTCCATAGGTACCTACTACGGTTTGGAATGGGCAACTAGCTTCATCTTTCTGACTGACTGACCGAACCCTTGACAATTCAAAAGTGCCTGTAATTGGTTTATTTGAAATAAATGCTTTGAGTTTGAGTTTGAGTGCGATTGAACGGAAGCTCTCAAATCGTGTCATTTATTTGCCATGTGATTATGTTTCGGTAACTAAAGAAGCAAGGGCATCAAAACCCTACGAAGTAATTCAGATTGACCATAATTTTGTGAAAAATTATGCCGATACATCTACTTGGCTTTACAAAACTATAAGGCCAGGCCGCAAAGCTGGTGACCCTACTGTAACAGACTTAAGAGCTATTCGTTACAACCAAGAAGACACTATTAAAGTAAAACTACATTTCGACCAGGATTGGTTTGCCTTGCCACAAAGACCAAAAAGATATAACCCCGACGTGTCTTATTCGACCTTAAATGAAAATATGATTCCCATAACTGCCTCGAAGTACCAGCATCTCCAAGAGCTCAAACAAGTTCTACCAAGTGAATGTCATAATTTTTATGATACACTGCCCCATTTGTAGAGTGTGAGTGTGTGTGTCAGTGTATCTGTTGTTTGTTTCTGTTTCTATTAAAAATAGTTTTGAAGATTCGTTTCCGTTATTTTGAAGATTTTTTAGTTATTTTAAACTCTTAAAGTGTGTTATTTTAAAGTTTTAAAAGGTTTTTTTACTTATTTTGAACATAATATTTCACCTTCCATTGTGAACATTATTTAAAAATGTGATTTTACATTGTGTTGTTTTATTTCAGAAACGGCTAACTACAACTTATTTAAAAAATATTTACACTAATAAAACCAATACCACCTAACTCACGTTATTTGTAAATAGGTCAATCTTAACCTAATTCTAGGATATCTATCGTATTTCATCATATTTTTTCTATTTTTACATATATACACATTTCAAGTATCTTTCTATTCAAAGCCGAGAAACGTTTTTTTATCTCCTGTAAAGTTAACTTTATTGAGATAGACACTATTGATTCTTAACCGTCGAAATGCTTTGTTAATAGATTTTCTTTTCCTGAAACCCATTTGTGCTTTCGCAAGGATATTATATTTTTCCATATAGTTATATAAATTGTTATAGATATTTTTTTCAAAAACTTTGGATAGGATAGGTATTAGTGATATTGGTCTATAACAATTTTGTCTATCCTGTTTTTTAAATATTGGAATGATAACAGATAATTTTAATTTTGATGGAAAGATCCCATCTTCAATGCATTTATTAATTGTATGACACAGTACTGGCGCTATTATTTCCGCCACTATCTTAATAATTTTAGTACATATTCCGTCATACCCCGCACTATTTGTATTTTTTAATGATTTTATTACTTGAACGATGTTCTCTGGGGTACACGGGTTCATAAAGAGTGAGTTTGAATGTTTACATGTAATTCTATAGTGGGGGCTTTGGTTAGTAAAGATTTTATTTGGTACTTGAGTGGTAAAAAAAATGTTAAATTCATCAGCTATAGCAACTGGATCTGTGTTTGGTATATAGTTTACATTTATTTTCTTTTTTTTTTAACTGCTGGTGGATATTTGTTTTATAGTTATTTATAACCTTCCACGTAGTTTAGCTTTATTTACTGAGGTTTTAATATAATAATCGTTTTGAAATTTTTGTGTTAATTTAGTTATTATTTTTAATTTTTTATTGTACACTTTGTATGAATCTTTAAAATGTTGCCTTGGTGCTTTCCTGTATTTCCAAAGTAATTGACGTTTTCGCTCGGAGCAAACTCTGATCCCTTTTGATATCCATTGTGGTCGTTTGTGTATAGGGACTTTAAATTTTATTAAAGGAAAACAGAGATCATAGAATAACCTTAACAAGTCGTGGAATTTGCTAAAAGCATCATCTGCTGTTTCTGCTTTATACACTTCATCAAAGGCGAGATTTTGTATACATTCAACGAACTTATCCGTGTTGGAGGCGCTGTAGTCTCGTTTAAATGTGTACCAATGTGTTTTATTAAAATTTCCTTTAACTGGATATACGCTAGTTTTAGTATTTCATACCTGGAACCCCGTTTTTTTACAAATAAAGTTGTCAATACATGTCTTACTACATAATCGCGTGGATTCATTAATCATTAGTTTAAGGTTATAGCTAGCCAGTAGTTGTTCCAATTATATTACCATTTCATCTATTTTTAGTCTATTGATATTAAAATCTCCACATACAGGGTGTTTGGTGCATCGTGTGCCAAATTGAAATGGCCAATTGGGAGGGTCATCTGCTATCCTTTTAGACCCCTAAACACTTCTCATGCCCTGTGGATTTTTTTTCATCGACTTTTTATGGATTTATTACAAAAATACTCAAATATTATATTCAAGTACAAATTAAAAAAAAGTACGGGTCGTAGACTCTGAATTTTAATTTTATTTAGGTGTGTATTGTATTACAGTATTTTTAAATTCAAAATTAGTGACATTAGCCATCTAGTTTTTTTTTAATTTACTCGCAAAGTTTCGAACTTCAATTAAAGCTGTCCATGTTACAGCTATTTACATGGCTTTAAAAAAAAACCAAAAGCGACCGGGACCTTCCAACTCCCTCAAAAATTCTCTAGTCCTTTGGACTGATCACCGACGGCACGTTTCGTTTATGAGAGATTCGTCGATAGAACGTTTCACCTATAGACGTTACGCCGACAGAACCTTTCATATGAGCGAAGGATAATGTTGTAGGGCCAATGCCTGCTGGGGTCGCGGGAAGGTACTAAAGGGTTACCGAGGCCCCTGGCAACACAGGCAACGGAAGGAATACGGGTGGGTATTAGTCAGTAAGAGTCTGACACACCCTCCCGCTCCGCCCAGAGCGGGAGAAGTTATTTGATGATTTCCCACCCAAAAAAAAAAAAGCGGGTAAAATAGGGGATGATTCTAAAATAATAATGTCATTTTTTATAATGTATTATTTATGATTTTATTTATAGTAGAAATTAAATAATATAAATTTAAGTCAAATATAAATTTGAATTTGAAGTTCAAAATTTCCTGTACCTACTAGTGCACTTTATTTACTAAATTGATTATTTACAAATGTCGAAGTGCTGTAACGTTACGATTGGCCGGAGGGCCAGTCGTAAGTCACGTTAAAAAAGAAAACTACAGTAATAGTACTTACTACTAAATATTAAAAAGATTAGATTAAATATTAAAAATAGAGTATTCTAGGCTTCCGGTCCGAGTGCACAAGACGCTTGGACGGCAGGATGTAGGATCGGCTAGCAGCAGCTGGTCAGGGTCAGCAGGTAGTTGGACTGGATCGGCAGGCAGCAGTGAGACAGGGCTGACAGACGAGGCGGAACTTGAAGATGAGGTTGATCTCGCCGTCGCAGTTAGTCAGCAACTCTGTCCCAAGGAGTAAAACGTCCTTCGTTAAACAAGAGGTTTTGTTTTATGGTACCTAAATTAGTGGTATTATGGTGTGTAATTGGTGTTAGTATCCAACGCCACGTTGATAGAATGCCCTAATAATGGTAGGGCTCTCCGTCCTGGAGTGGACTAGTAAGAGGGTGGCGTTGTCGGAATCTCGCCGATACGACTCACTGCGGAGGCGCTCTACAGCACCTCACGCTCCACGAGGCGAGTGTCTGGACCTCCCAAGACACACAGGAGTGGTCGGCTATAGCGTCCTAAGCCACGCGACTATAACGCCTTCGGCCTTAGAAATCTTCCAAAGGCGGAAGTGAGAGGGCCGGAGACTATGTAAAGTGAATCACAAATCACACACACTATGAGATTCTTTAAAGATTATATTTTCACACGTTACAATTATTAGTACATAGGTTTACAAGAAGTAAACAGAGTGAGCTATATTCGATTGATCTGAACTGAACCGGACTCGAATTAGACTAGACTGAACCGAACTGACTCAACCGGAACTGACTGAACTCTTGTCAGGTACGATGACCACTTTTATAGATCCTGGCAAAAGTTCTCGAAGTTTCTGCGAAGCATAATAGGCAGGCATTCAAACTAATCATTTGAATTATTCAAACTAATCATTTGAATTATTCAAATGATTCGTTTGAATGCCTGCCAGGATCAATAAAAACGGTTTACATGAGTGAGTATATAGCTTAAATATAGTGTGGAACTAGCTTTATCAAGGCCGGTATGCATAGAGAAAGAAAATCTTAGACAGATGACAATTTATAATGAAAGATGTCAAATTGTCCATGGATAAAAATATTCTAAGATTTTAATTAATAATATAAAATACAGTATTCAGTGTTAAAAACAGTTCATTGTGATGTTGCTTTTCAGCTGTGGTGTTTAAACATATGTTAGAGAAATAATATGATTTTAGGTTTGAAGCAAGGAAAACAGTATAGGAATTAAAACAAAGGTAAATTTATAATTATTATAGCATAAAGATGTGGCTTTGTGTAGCAAAATACCACAGTGCCTAGGGGCCCTGGGTATCGGTATAAGTCCGGGCCTGCGTCTGTCAGGTATATTTTCCTGACACAACAACACACCGAGTTCGTTATTTGATTTAGTATGTCACAGTCATAATATAGCCTATTTCTGATATAAGAAAAGTTTTCTTACGAATTTTGTTGTTGAGGTTCCAAATTGAAATCTCTTTATAAGACATCACCAAGCTGTTGGTCGGTGGTGACCAAGGACTGGCCTATTTTTTTTGGCCAAAGAATGAAATACAACGTGGCAATGCTGCCAGCCCTTTGGGCACTGTTCCTGTTGACAGCGATGCGGACGAATGTTTTTGATGCCCTATGATTATTTCCCCTCCTTTTGTATATACTTGTACACATTATTATTATTCTTATGTTTTACAAATCTCGGGACCATGGGGTCCCGGGACTTAGGAAGGCGTACGAGGGGCCGAAGCCAACTCGCAAAGGCCCGTTTTTAATGAAATGAGGCACAAACCGATGATTATCCCTGTTCGCACTATGCAAGTGCACCCAAGGACAAATTACTTGGCTTAGGTATAGGTTTGCATTTACATGACATACTCGTATAATTTGACAGTAACGAGCAGGGTGTGTAAAAAAAATACTTTTTAATTTTTTTAGTTGCACGTGTTTAAATTCATTAAGGTATTATTTTTGATTTAATAATTAGAACTTTACGATAAAGAGTAGATATATTTTCTTTTGGCACCTCGTATTTTCTTTATATTCATGAAATTAGTTATCATTTAATTGTGCTGTTTCTTTGAGTCTGTGTGCATTAAATAAATGTCTTATCTCTATCGAAACTAAGTTACGATTCGATCGTGGCGTAGGCAGCGCTTTATTCTTCAAATACTACGTAACGAATTGCAAAAATACAAAAAAAAAAACATCATCTCAGACAGTCAGACTTAAAATCATCAAGTTTACGAAATATGCTCGAGTTTAAAAAAAATATACTTAGTTTGTCTAGATTTACGACACAAAATTCTAGGATCCAATATTTCCTCTTCAATAATATCGTGTCGTCATTCGGGTTGTCACTCCGAGCCATATTGGATGTGACAGTTTTATTGAAACAGTGTGAACCAAAAAGATTTTATCTGACATCTCTTTTCAAATTCAAAATGTTTATAACAGACGAGGGGGGGGGGGCGAGGGGGGGTGTTAGCATGAACATAGCCTATGTTAGTAAACTCAATAACTTAAAAATACAATAATTATACATTAATTGGCTACATGAACATGTGCACGCACGTTTCGGCCAGGCCAGAGCCTTAAAAATGGTTCATCAACCATCATGGTCCATAGTTTTGCATTTGAGGAGTTTGAAGGCTAAATTTTTATGCACAGAAATTATCAAACTCAAACTCAAAGCATTTATTTCAAATAAACCTATTACGGGCACTTTTGAATTGTAAAGGGGTCAGTCAGTCAGAAAGATAAATCTAGGTGCCTATTCCTAAGCGTAGTACTAGAAGGTTCGTAATAGAGAAGAACGGGTAAGAAACTTCACCCACGGACACTCTTTTAAATCAAAATATTGTTACAAAATTTTGGTTTTTATGATGAAATTATATGATAACTAGCTTTACCCGGCTTCGCACGGGTAGCACTAAGCATAATATATAGCATAAGCATGGTATCTACCCTACCTACCCTACCTGGGTTACCTGCCCGCCTGTGAGAACGATGTAGAAATATGCACGTTATAAGCGTCCGCAATAATAAGATTAAAAAAAACGGCCAAGTGCGAGTCGGACTCGCGCACGAAGGGTTCCGTACCATTATCTATAAAAATGGCAAAAATATTCATGTCTTTTGTATGGGAGCACCCTTAAATATTTATTTTATTCTGTTTTTTAGTATTTGTTGTTTAGCGGCAACACAAATACATCATCTGTGAAAATTTCAACTGTCTAACTATCACGGTTCACGAGATACAGCCTGGTGACAGACGGATAGACAGACGGACAGCGGAGTCTTAGTAATAGTTACCCGTTTTACCCTTTGGGTACGAAACCCTAAAAACGATTCAGAAATTAAAATAAATTAAAAATAAGCCGCTATGAGATTACCAGTCCCTACAGACGGCATCCGTTCACGAACATGACGTATGGATCAGCATCATTCAGCTCAACCATTTTGAAGGGAACTTATTGATCCAACACACACGCCACCATCAGATAGACATTTGAATGATCATGTCATACTCTCACCCACCTTATTTAATAGTTACTTACCATTATGACAAGCATTTGAACAACTCACATTGAACTATATTCAAATATAGTCTAATAGTATATTTCATCACGGAGTACGGAATCGCCGCTCCGAAAGCCTCTAGAAACGGCAGTACTATTCAAATTCGTAGTGCCGAAAGTGCGTTGAGCCCATCAGGTACTTCTATCACGGGCCGACAGTCAAAGCCAACAATTTATGTAGGTAGGTACGTCATTTGTGTCGTAGTGCGAGAGAACGGTGACACGCTTGGTTTCTCAGGGAACTGTCGCCGAGTCGTCTCCGTACTCTGTGATCATCAATAAATGAGGTGTGTTTTACACGACTAGTTTGGAACGCTAATGGATTCCTGGAAACGTGGTTGCTTCTGTTGTATTCTCTAAAATGTTGTTCTAAAAATTACCCTTTGAACAGAAAGTCTAGAATACAGTAAGATTATTCTTATTAGTCAGACTACACCATAATGATCTCATTAAGTTTTTCTTTGTTTCGAATATGCCTAATAAAAAGTTAGATAAAGACATTATTTACAATAGTAGATTGACAACAAATGAAAAAAAAGGGAATTTAATTAGAGGGATACAAGGACCGAGAGATGTTCATTGTTTTGGGAGGTTAGCACTACTCGTATTTCTTTGACTTATTACACTATCCTCGGATAGCCGTTTTAAGTATGTCACTAACTTTGAGTAGTTTGAAATATTAATGTTGTGTTTGATTCTCACTTTGCTTTTAGGCTTTTAGGCTTTTTTTTAGGCTTTTAGCATAGAATATATGCTTCAAAGTATCGAAGGCGTCTTAGTTAATTCTCTTGGTTAATTCGTTGAAATAATTAAGAAATTCGCCATTCGTGGTTTTCCAGTCGCAGAACAAATTGTATGTTTTCAGGTACAACTCCCGAGATTTTGACGGCAACAAACTATCTACTTTGCTGTTTTAGCACGAAATGATTCCGGCGTCAGTATCTCATTTTTGTCACTGGAAAGACTCATTTTATTATAATTATGTTAATAGATTTTCCAATGACATAAAACAAAAGATAAAGAAACTAACTAAAATTGTCGGGATATTTTATTTTTAATTTAATTGCTCATAGCTCTGTGGAATAGCTCCATTTAATGCCAGTACCTAGGTACTTTCAGCACGTTTTATTTCTTTTTTATACATAATTCGGTTTATTCGTGCTTGTTCCAAATTCAAAATGTTTTTATTCACACAGTGACTAAAAGGGTGTTTTATTCACTGTTACCGATGAATCAAATGCCCTTTTTCGAGTGGCAATGATAAAAAGGGTTTTTCATTGGTCAAGATTTAAATTCTCAATTCAAGCCAAGGGTTTTTGGAACAAAGTTCCTTATCGCACGTTACACTTGGCAAATGAGAGCTAGACCGAGAAAAGTGTAACATTTTGACTGTCGCGACACTTTTCCTAATGTTTGTTTCTTTTTTTTTATTTCGTTACTCTCATACGTTGGTAATTTATTTAATTATGCCTGTTGTTTAATACATAATGTACAGCGAAAGAAACTACGTTCCAACCAAACGTTTAGGGTTCCGTCATCAAGGGACCCTTATAGTTTCGCCATGTCCGTCTGTCTGTCTGTCAGTCCGCGGCTTAGCTCAGAGACTGTTAGTACTTGAATGCTGTAATTTGGCATGGGTAGATAGACATTATTAATCACGCCTAAAATAAAATCTTGAATAAAAATTTTTGCAGGGTGCCTCCTGTTTCACACCGTAGGTAATGATGACAAGGAAATATAAAAGAACGCCGTTTTTCCAAAAACTGTGTTGGACGTTACTGTTTCCAATGTCTTCATCTCAGGTCTCGCTACTATCCGTTTCTGATTTCTTATAAATCTCGCTAGCAGCCTTTCTAATCTTGTCTCGATCTTCATCCAAAAGTTGATTTCTCTTCTCTTTTGGCGCGGTTTAAGTACTTTTTCGACACTTTTCTGTCACTGCTATGCTGTGTTATACGTTGCTGTTTCCAAAGTCTTCGTCTGAGGTCTCGTTAATAGTAACGAGACCTCAGACGAAGACTAAAAACGGATAGCCGTTTTAGGTTTTGTGGAGTGAAGTTTTTTGACGCGGTTTGAGGTAGGAGTTGACTAGTAGAAATCGGCACGTAATGAAGAGCGCGTTCATACTTCCGTGGAGTCTACGATAATCCGAATATCGCCAAGTTGGAATCCTCAGTAAGACGAAAACATTGCGTAGACTTCGCATGTCGCAACTTATAATAACGTCTTATTCGTAATTCACCGACTGTTGACTTTCGCCATTATTCTATCCTCACGACCCTTTTTTTTGCAATGTGCTGGGTACTACGGGCTACCTGAGCACTTGAAGCTCGTCTATGACAATGTCTAAAATTAGAATGTGCCTTCACAAAACGAACGATTTTGGGACACTAAAATATAACACTGCACTGCACATAATATTATTATAATTGTCACACACTTATTATAGGTTAAAGTTAGGTAGGTACACTATTTGTTTATCACACAACTAATTAAGCCAGTAGGGACAGTGTAACTAGTAGCTTAAAGGGTTGGACCTAACTCTCTTTACTGGCTGCCAAACGCCAACACTTGGTAGGATAGGATACCCAGGCCAACCGGTACCTTTTTTTTTATGTTCCTGGGTGGAAAATCCTCATGGATGTCCTCCGCCCTGGGGTAGGCGGAGGGGTCTGTCAGACTCTTACTGACTAAAAACCACCCCGGTGGTTCACACCGGCACCCCTCCCACACTTGCACCAGGGATCATGGGATCTAATGCGACTTCCACGATCCCCGGTTAGTGCCGGCCCGCCTCTGCGGGCCACCTCATGTCTGGGGGGGGTGAGGTGCTTAAACCCCCCAGCGACGTCTGAAAGGGGCGCGCGTGGAACACTACACGCCGCCACTTCGGGTCCAGTGTGATGGGAGGCGGCGGACGTCAAGTCCGCCGTCCCTGGACCCATTTAGGGGGGCCGGAAGAGGGCGTTGTCTGCCCTCTGCCGACGCCCGGTGCGCCTGCTGCGGGCCGGGTGAGCGGAAAAGATCTCCCGCTCCCGTTCCGCAGCCTTCTTCTGCGACACGACTGTTTCGCAGAAGGATACCACCGCGTCCCAGGACTCCTCGCTGCTGACCATCGACTCGACCACGGCCGGCAGGCCACCCGGTACCTGAGTCGACCCTGTGCGTGCCCGTGGCACGTTTATTGCTTGTTATCTGGCCGAAGGTCCGTACATAAATTCTATTTCCTGCACGCCGTCTCGTCCAAGACCCTTTTAAGCGTAAGAACGTGGTCCTCTGTTGGTTGGCCTATTGTTTAAAAAGGCAGATTGATAATTGCCTAATGCTTTTATTATTTGGTCATTTTTTAATATGTGGCTTGCGGTTGTGTTTGTTCTTTGCTGCCCCCAGATTATTTTATGGTTAGAGGTGCCCTTATTAAGCTTAATGAGCGGTGCACGTGCGGATTTGGGACACAATGAAATAAGGCTGGCTAGCATTTGTAAGAGCTTCGTTTTTGTGAAGAGATATATCTTGTTATGAAGGGGATTTTTTGGCTGTTACTGGAATTCAACAAGGCCTTTGACACCCGGCGCACATGGGCCTAATAAATCTTGATTTACGACCTTTCAAAAGAATCGGTAATTTGCTTAACTGGTGACTTTTGTAGGTTAAGGAGAAAGTCAATTTGTTTAATGTAGTTTCTGGGACTTTAGCTTAGTGTTATGATTATAAAATACAAGAACTCAGTTAGTTAGAACCTTCGATCAATAATAGGGTATTTTACTATAAACGAGAAAAAATCTCTAAATATATTATTGAGATAGTTTAGGCAAAAAGGATTCGGAAAATGTTAGTTTTAGTTCATAAAATAACAAAATATATTTTAAAATTCAATTCAAAGTTTTCAGTTTTTCTAATCTGTTAAGAAACACCATGAAATAGTAGCCGCCATGTTATTACGTCATACGGCTATGTAAACTAAAACGTGTCACCTGTCAACTGATATTAGATAATAGATCAGCGCATTTGTTTACATAGCCAAGTGACGTCATGACCACAGAGCAACATGGCATCCACTGCGTCTAGCATTTTCGTCAAACTACGCGCGTTTGAAAATGTAAAATTTAAATACATTTTTATGGCACTTATCGATTGAATAAAAATTTTGTGATTTATTTTGGGGCATATTAGCACTATAGAATTTAATTAAGACACTTTTCAGAAATGGGTGTAAGACCCTATTGGTCGAAGGTTACAACAGTTGTATTATCATCCAACAGCACCCCGGAGTAAATGTTGGGGGTTCAAGGATTAAAAGGATGATAAAGGGGTATTAGATTGACACACACGTATTACAGTTAAAGCGGGACTGTTCAGCAGACTGATTAGCTTGGATGGGTTCAGGGTCAGGTCAGGGTTGTACTTCGTCTGTACTGGTTGGTTCGCCTGGGATCCGGAGCGTATATAGGCCCAGACCGCCAGTAGAGTAGAATTGGGCAACCTGGATCATGTAGATCCAGGTTCCCCAATTCTAATATTATTTTCATTCATAATATCAATTCCAGGTCACTCCATTCAGTTAATGAGATCCAGAAACAGCCAATTTACACTATTCACTCGTTCTAGTATTCTAATATTTCAATCATTCATTCAATCATTCTAGTATTCCAATATTTCAACCATTCAGATATTGAAATTTAGAAACAGTAAATTTACACTATTCATTAATTCAACTCAACATTCATCTAATTCAACATTCATAATTATTTGTATTCTAATTATTCCTCGTTAAAATTACATTCATTCAACAATTCAATGACATGAAATTCGAGCGATAGTCGGTATAGTCTATTCGACACCACAGCCTAACGAAAGTGGAATGCTCTCGCTGTTGCCCATCACGCTGCTTATATATGTCCAGTGCAGTGGTTATTAACTTCTTATGACTTAGAAATAAAAAGCAAAATAATATTTAGAACGATTATATTTTTAATATCACTTACATGGAGTTGAACTTAACTTTTTAACTATTTTAGTAACTAAATACTCAGTTTCACTCATGAAATCATCAAAATCACTTTGCACTAAATATTGTATATTCACACTTGCACTATCAGGGTCACTGTCTATTTCTTCCATATTATGACTTCCATCCACATCATGTACAATAATTTTTATTATTCGACGAACATGCCCGGGCTCCCTACGCATGATAAAGGACGTTTTTCTAAAAGATTTTGATTTATTTTTTTTCTTCTTCAATTATTATATTTTCTATTTTTTGCTGCCTACTCTCTTTACATGCATTTGCTGCCACTTCAGTGTACCAGCTCTCTCGGTCTTGAGCAAAGTGAAATGGATTAAGAACTGGATCGAAGTCCGTTATCAAATTCTGAAATATAAATATGAATGATTTGTATTAATTAAACACCATCAAATATGAATTCAATTATTAACATTGATGGTCACTTAGATACTTACGTTACATTGCTGGTCAGTGTTATCTAAAACAGGACTGTAGGATGGTGAGCGTGACATACTTAATTTTATGTCCAGACTTTGTTAAACACCTGGAAAAACTCTAAATTAATATTTCATTTACTATTATTCTATGTCAAACAGCAATTATGATTGAAAAATACAGAAATAAATACTGACTTATGTACCAGACACTTACCTATCTTAAATAAGATTTTACTGTCTGATAATAATGTTTGTAATAATTTTAATTGTTGGATAAAATACTGAGGAATAATATTAAAACTTAGCGATATTACACGGTAAAAACAGTTGCAACAGTGAAATGTAGAATTCGAATAGATTTAAAAAAAATATTCTATTTATATATACATAATTTTAATCTATAGAGTTCAAAATCGTACGTTTTTGTTAGATATTATGTTCTATACAAAAATGGTATGGTGAAATTGAAACCCTAACATCTCGACACGTGTCCATCAACTTATTGCTTATTAAAAATAATATGAATAAAATAAATACTACATTGAGTTTGTTCATTGTATTTTTTTTCATACATGTAATTGAGAAAAAATCGGCAGGTAAAGTCATCGTACATAGCTAGTATGTCAATCATAATTATTTTTGCAATGTAAGTACTTATTTATAAGGAGAAGATCAAAACAATACAGTAATATCGACATACTATTGTTACGTTTGGTTTCGCCTGCTATTATTGTAATTCTTCTTTGGTAATAAAATAAACTTTAATCTTTTTTATGTATTGTCAGGACAAAACTATAGGAAATTATAAGTATGTTACACTTAGGATGCGTTTACACTAGCCATTCGAAATTATTCTACACTTATTTTAATACTGTTGCCGACAATGTACTATGATCTTAATATCTCTTTATTATATTTGGATAAAATGCTGACAGGGCTCTACTATTACTTAACGCTAAAGGTAAGTTACTATATCGATTATGTAGTCAGCGAATTTGTTTGTTCGTTGGAGATTTTTGTATGAAAATAAACTGAGGTTCGACAAGTAATTAGAACGAGTGCAGCCGTGGTACTTGCATAGTATATCAGGTTATAATAAGATACCTTGTTCTGCTGTATAAGCATTTCTTTTCTAGATGACATATATGGTGGTAAATCGTCATAATTTTGGTGTATATAAACCGCATCGATGCAAGCCAAATCAATAATCTCTCAGGAGAAGAATCATCGCCTATACGCTAAAAAGTATATAATTGTGAGGAGATCGCGGACGTACCACCGGTCAACAGGTGGCGCCACTCGTATATCTGAATAGCAAATTATTAACTAAAATTATTTTGTTACATTTATTGTCTTATTTCACAGTTGAAAAATCCAGAGACTACAGAATACTATTAATAAGGCCTTTTGGTACAATCATGACTTGTACCAAATGTAAAACCGAAATACCGAGAAATCAGTATGCATGTCATAAGAGAACTAATATTCACAAGACAAATAGCTTACTGAGCACTGAATTTAAAAATGTTTTTATTGTGGCAACTGCATTTAAAAATAGAATTGTAACTTTTCGTCTGAACTTAACTCGGGATGACGAGCACCTCACCCGTGAGGCGATCCAGAGTCATACTCAGATACATAAAACTCAGGATGACGAGCACCTCACCCGTGAGGCGATCCAGAGTCATACTCAGATACATAAAACTCAGGATGACGAGCACCTCAACCGTGAAGCGATCCTGAATAATACTTACACATACAAAACTCAAGATAACGAGCACCTCACCCGTGAGGCGATCCAGAGTCATACTCAGATACATAAAACTCAGGATGACGAGCACCTCAACCGTGAGGCGATCCTGAATAATAAACAGACATATAAAACTCAGGATGACGAGCACTTCAGACCTGAGGCGATCCCGAGTGTTAGTCAGACACGTACAGGTCAGAATGACGAGTACCTCACCGCTGAGGCGATCCTGAATTCTGTACATCCAGATATTTACAAATTAATAACTATGGTACTGAAAAAGTATTACTGTATAAAAGTAAATTTTGAGCTTTACGTTAAGTTTCTTCTGATAAAATCTAATGACGAACAAATAGAACTGAAATCTTTTAACACTAAATATGATATTATCTATAAAAATACCAACATACATGACTTCTTTTTGAATAAAATACATGTTTTAATGCGGAAACTGTCTGAATTTGAACATGTACAGTCAGGTTGGACATATCTTTCGCTAAGTCATATTGAAATTAATATAAGTAAATATTGTCCGATGAGAGGTGGTACGTACATAGAGCTGCCCTCAGTAGTAAAAAATACTAAAAGTTGTTTGAATTTACGAAATAATGATGAATGTTGTTTCTTATGGTGTGTCGTGGCAGCATTATTTCCTCGTGTGAATAATGTGTGCAGAACGTCATCCTATCCACATTATACTGAAGTTCTCAATGTACAAGGATTGTTATTACCTCCTTCACACAAGGATATTAAACTTTTTGAACTGATTAATCCTACAATAAGTATTACAGTATATGGTTTAGACAGAAAATGCGCTGTAACTGTACCCTTATACATGACAAGTAAGAAAAAAGAGAATCATATTAATTTATTATATATTAAACGAAATGGTAAAGGACATTACTGTTTAATAAAAGATCTTATTCGATTAGTGCACCGTCAGGTTACTCAACATCACGGCAAACTTTTTTTATATGAATCATGTTTACAATTTTTTACAAATAAAAATAAATATGTCACTCATACTTGTTCTAAAGTACTAACTATACTACCGGAGAAACATACCATGCTGACATTTAACCACTATGAAAGAAAACTTAAAATTAATTTTATCATTTATGCTGATTTTGAAAGTTTATTGATAAATTGCAATGAAAATAGTTCTAAAAATACCAAGACGCTAAAAATGCATCAGCCAACAAGTTTTGCATATTACTTATGTTGTTCTCATAATGACAAACTTAACAAGTTCGTCACGTACAGAGGTATAGATTGCGTCGAAGTATTTATTAACAGTTTAATGACAGATGCTAAGCGAATAAACAAAGTTTTGTCTACTCATATATCAATGAAGTCTTTAACCCATTGTCAGGAACAAAAATATCGAAATGCAACTCTATGCCATATATGTAATCAATTGTTGTCTGGAGATAAAGGCCGAGATCATGATCATATTACTTCCGAGTATAGAGGGGCAGCTCACTCTCATTGTAATTTAATGTACAGAGTGTGCCCATTCATACCAGTGGTATTTCATTATCTAAGTGGTTATGACTCACATATATTTATTAAAGAATTGGCTAGATATGAAGGTTCAATTAAAATCATTCCAAAAACTAAAGAAAAATATCTCACAATAACTAAGTTAATTTAAACAAAGAAAGGTACTCGCCCAATACAGATTAAGTTCATAGATTCATTTCATTTTCTTAGCTCGAGTCTAGATTCTTTAAGCAAAAGTCTGTCGGAGAACGATTTTGTTAATTTATCAAGAGAGTTTACAGGTAAAAGTAAACTCGAGTTATTACGAAAGAAAGGCATTTATCCTTATGATTATATGGACGACTGGTCAAAATTTGATGAAAAACAACTACCTTCAAAAGCCAATTTTTATAATAGTTTAACTATGGAATCTCTAACAGATGATGAGTATGCTCATGCTCAAGATATTTGGTATAATTTTAATATAAAAACGCTTGGTGAGTACAGTGATCTATATTTGAAATGTGATGTATTATTGTTATGCGACATATTTGAAAAATTTAGAGAGACAAGTTTAAATTATTATAGACTCGATCCTGCTCACTATGTGACTTCACCTAGTTTAAGCTGGGATGCAATGCTTCTGCACACTAATGTTGAATTAGAGCTTATTAGCGATTTAGAAATTTATACATTTCTTGAAAAGGGTATACGCGGAGGGTTAGCACAATGCTCGCTACGGCATGCTGAAGCAAATAATAAATATCTACCCCATTATAATGACTCAAAGCCCTCAAGCTATTTAATAATCTTTATGGTTATGCAATGACTAAAAAATTACCTGTTTCAGAGTTCAGGTTTTTGAGTCGACATGAAATTGACTGCTTTAATGTATTGCACATATCTGACGATAACTTGTATGGTTTTATTTTAGAAGTAGATTTATACTACCCGGATTGTATTCACGACCAGCATAAATATTTACCATTTGCCGCTGACAAATTTGTACCTCTAGGAGGGAAAACAGCTAAGTTGGTTGCCAATCTGTACGATAAATTGAATTATGTCATCCATTACGTTCATTTAAAACAATGCCTTAAAAATGGTTTAGTTTTAAAAAAAAATCATCGCGTACTTACCTTCCGACAAGAAGACTTCTTAAAGACATATTGATCTTAACACCAATCGACGTATAGCATCTAAAACTTCATTTGAAAAAGATTTTTTCAAACTTCTGAATAACTCAGTATTCGGAAAAACTATAGAAAATAGAAGAAAACAAGTAGACATAAAACTGGTAACCAAATGGGATGATAAGGAAAATTTAACAAATAAAAAGCTCTGTGCACAAAAATTAATTCCAAAACCTAACTTTAAAAATGTGTCAATATTTGCAGAGGATTTCGTAGCTATACAATTGAATAAGGATAAAATAATATTAGACCGACCAATTTACGTTGTGTTCACAGTTTTAGAATACGCTAAGCAGCACCTATATCAGTTTCATTATGACTTTGTAAAACAAAAATATGGAGATAACGTTGAACTATGTTACGGACAGTTTACTTTATTTAATTCATACAGAAGACTTCTATCAAGATATGCGTGACGATATAACACATTTCGATACAAGTAATTTTCCTATAGATAATCAATATAATATACCTATAATAAACTCAAAAATCCCTGGCTTATTTAAAGATGAGATGGGAGGTGATATAATTACAGAATTTACAGGCTTAAGAGCAAAACTCTATTGTATTAACAGTTTAAAGACAAAAATAATAAAAGCGAAAGGTATTTCTAAGTCTGTCACTAAGCGTTTAAACGTAAAAGACTATAATGACTCTTTGTTGTTAGATAAAAGTCAAACGTTAAAAATGAATATGATAAGGTCTATCAAACATATTTTGTACTCACAACAAGTTAGTAAACAAGTATTAAATAGAAACGATGACAAAGTTCAGATACTTTCAGATCACATTCACACCTTGCCTTGGGGGTATTGTGATGCGATGATTTAAACCAGTGTTCGCTAAACTTTGTTTTATCTTATTACGTTTAAATCGACCACCGATTATGATGTATCCACATCTTGAAAAATATTGTTTAAAATACTAAAATAAGAATAAATAACAGTGTATTGTATAGAAATTATGTATGATAATTAATTTTGGAACAAAGTAACTCAAACTCAAAGCATTTATTTCAATTAAACCATTTACAGGCACTTTTGAATTGTCAAGGAGTCGGTCAGTTACAAATATGAAGCTAGTTGCCCATTCCAAAGCGTAGTAGGTACCTATGGAGAAGAACGGGCAAGAAACTCCATGGACACTCTTTTAAATTAAATTGATACATAAAGATTAGTACAAAAATAATGTTGAAATTATAACCAAATGTGAGGACGATGTAAAATAAAAAAACGCGTACCTATGGACGCTTCTACTATTAGAAAGAATAACAAAAACAATTTCTAAATAAAAAAAATACAAATAAGCCGAGGACGCTAAGAGGTGACCAGTCCCAACTAACGGCGCCCGTTCACGAGCATGACGCATGGATTAGCACCATTCAGCTCAACCATTTTGAAGGGAGCTAAATGATCCAACACACGCGCCACCATCAGCGAGACATCTGAGTGAGCATGACATACTCTCAGCCGCCAGGGCCCATTCAAGTCAATTACATAACCGGTAAATGGTAGCTCTATTATACATAGTACTCACACCTGTGCAATGCAATTATACAATACAACGTAGGTTGAATTTATACAATGCAAAGATAGTCTTACAATGTTCAGCTGCTCCAACAGTATTTTCAAATGTTAATTATTCAATTGGTTGTGGTTGTGGAGCAGGACCAGCATTGAGCCAAGCATTTTTATCAGCGATGTAATCACCCAACTTATAATATGCCTGCCTGCATAGTGTGCGTTTGATACAAGATTTGAATTTCATTTCATTCAGTTGAAGTATGTGGGGTGGAATTTTATTGTAACATTTTAAACAGTACCCCATGAAAGATGAGTCTACTTTAGCCAGTCTGAAACCTGGCTGAGATAATAGGTCCCTATTTCTAGTACTATAATTATGTCTTTCACCTCTTTTACTAAAATGATGTACATTTTTTCTTACGTACATGATCTTTTCGTAGATATATTGACAAGGTACCGTCATGATGTTAATGTTCTTAAATCGGTCCCTTAGAGAATCGCGCCTGCGGAGATTATAAATGGCTCTGATAGCTCTTTTCTGCAGAATAAAAATTGACTCGATGTCTGCAGCCCGTCCCCAAAGTAAAATACCGTAAGACATGATACTATGAAAGTAACTAAAATAGGCTAGCCTCGCGGTATCTACATCAGTAAATTGACGGATTTTTCTGACAGCATATGCCGCTGAACTTAGCCGTCCTGCAAGAGATGTTAAATGAGGACCCCATTGTAGCCTTGAGTCGAGGGGTGCGTGCAGAAAACCTCCTCGTGTGCCTGATTGCTGCTGGTTCCCTTCGAATACGTTCGGGGGAAAGAGCAGTCGTCGGGCCGGTGCATCCTGGGCACGGCCAATAGTCTCTCCATGTTTCGGAGAGGGTATTGACCGTGGCGAATTTCTGCGTGGCGGGGAGCTTCATGCTCGATCGTCGGTCGTCCACTCCCCTCTCTGCTTACAGAGGGCAGGTCGAGTGGGCGAAGAGTGCCGGTGCTTGCTGTGCACTTACCCTGCCAGCGAGCAAGCAGCGGGAGAGTGATTATTCTGTCTGCAACCGTCGAAATCGTAATCCGTAAAGAGACCACAGTCATGTTTTGTGGCTTGGAACGGGACGAGGATCTTGGCTTGATCGCCCGGATCGCGAGGAAGATAACCTCTATAAAAATTCCTCTAATATCAAGTTTTGGTGCGCGGCGAGGATATGAATGGCTGAGGAGTAGTGTCATTTGCAACTTCCGAGTTGCAGGTGGCGCATCAGTCGTTAGCGCACCCCCAGCCAGGGTACCAGTGGACCCCCTGGTTGGGTTATAAATGTACACTTGCCTAGGGACAGGGGGTGAACCTAGGTGTACTTTTTATATCCCCCATACTCGTGGGATTAAGTATGGATTTAAAAGAAAACAAAAAAAAAAACAACAACAAGACGAAAAGTCAAGTGGAGGAGAGTGATGCAGGGTCGGAGTCCGACGCTGCATCTAGCGCAAAGGGCTCAGATCGGAGCTCGGTGCAAAAGGAGGTGGTCGGTAGGAACCGGGAGTCCATTAGGACTCGCAAGCGCCCCAACTCGGGGTCGTCCTCCGACGAGTGGGTCTTGAGCCAGAAAGAGCGGCAAAAGATCCACTCCAGCCGGCGGGGGGGGGCCCGAGGAGGGAAAGTCGTGGATAGAGGGTCCACCACCAGGGAGGTTGGCGAGCCTAGCAGAGCCAGCCCAGCCAAGCCAGCCCAGCGAGCCGAGAGGCGCCACCTCTCAGAGGTTTCAGGTGGTGAACCGGATGCCGCTGGCGGCTCCAATTTAGAGCGTGTCGACAGCTTTGCGGAGGTCGTGGCCAGCGCAATATCAAGGCAGTATCCATAAAGAGGCTCAGGTCCTCTAAGGATCAGGCCATAGCCGCGGCCACGGCCTCTATTGTGGCGGCAGCGGAGGCCCTTCACGTGGGGCCTCCCCAGGACAGTATGTCCGAGATGCGGGCGGAGATCGCCCGCTTGACAGCCGCCATGGAGCTTCTCCGAAAGGAGAACGAGAAGCTCCGGGCGGACCTGGCTGGGCTCCGAGGAGACGGCCCCCGGATGGGGCCGCAAGGGGGGCAGCAGCAGCAGCAGGGACAGGGACGGCCCGTGCCTGTAGAGGACCGGGTTTTGACCCTTGTGCGGCAGGAAATGGCTTCCCTGCAGAGTCGTTTCTCCGCCCTGGAGGCCATCGTCCTGCGCCCCCCGTTGGCGGCGAGCCAGCCGCCCTCTGGCCAGCGGAAACCGGCCTCTTTTGCAGCCGCCGCAGGTGCCACGGCCAAACGGGGCTCGCCGGGGCAGCCAAAGGGTACGGGTGCTGCGCAGGTGGCGAAGGCTCCAGCACCAGCGGCGAGAGCTCCAGCCCCGACGGCGAGGGCTCCGACACTGGCAGCCCAGGTGGCAAGACGGCCGCCCCCGCCTCCTAAAGCTCTTACGGCCGATGCCGAATGGCAAGTAGCCGGAGAGAAGAGGAAGGTGGCTAAGGCAAAGAGGGCGGCCAAAAAGAGGGAGAGGCGGCAGCGGCGCAAGGAGCGCACCGCCGCGGCTAGGCTCCGCGCCCCGAATTCCGCAGCTGTAGTGATCACACTACAGCCGGATGCGGAAAAGAAGGGCGTGTCCTATAGGACGGTGATGGCGAAGGTGGGTGAGGCGGTGCGCCTGGAGGAGCTCGGCGCAGCAAAAGGCCTCAGAATGAAGGTGACGGCGACTGGGGCCCGAATGGTGGAGGTCCCCGGTAGGGCCAGTGGCCCGGCCGCTGACGCCCTGGCCGAAAGGCTTAGGGCGTCACTAAATGCGGACGAGGTCCGAGTGTCCAGGCCCACCAAATGCGCTATCATGCGCATCACGGGCCTGGACGACTCCGCGACGGAAGAAAAGGTGGTCGCCGCAGTGGTTAGGACCGGGAGGTGCTCTGCCGAGCAGGTTAAGGCAGGCATCATCCGTCCTGACTCCGCGGGGCTGCAAACCGTTATGGTGAGCTGCCCCGTGTCGGCGGCCAAAAAAGTTACCGGGGAGGGCCAACGGCTATTGGTGGGCTGGGTTTCCGCGCAGGTAAAACTGCTGGAACACAGACCTCTGAGGTGCTTCCGCTGCCAGGTGGGCAACCACGTGCAAGCGAATTGCACCTCGGAGGTGGACCGCAGCGGTCTTTGCTACCGCTGCGGTCTGCCCGGGCACAAGGCCGGCTCGTGCAATGCCGCGCCGCACTGTGCCGTATGTGCGGCGGCTGGCAAGCCGGCCGAGCACCGGATGGGGGGCAAAGCCTGCGCCCCACCCACCAAAGCCAGGGCCAGAGGCAAGCCCTCCGCCAACGCCGTCACCGCCGCAGCCGCCACCACTGCCACCGCCGCTGCCGCCTCCAACACCGCCGTCGTCGCCGTCGCCACCGTGGCCGCTGCGGCAGGCCCTTCTCAGGGGGCTGGGAAGGAGGCCCAAGAGGGGGCTGACATGGAGTGCCATTAATGGCCCCATTACGCCTCCTCCAGGCGAACATCAACCACTGCGCCGCCGCTCAGGATCTGTTGCTCCAGAGCATGGCGCAGTGGTCGATTAACATCGCCGTGGTCGCTGAGCCGTACTTTGTCCCGCCCAGGGATGACTGGGTGGAGGACCTGAGCGGCTCAGTGACCCTAATTTCGTCGGCCGCCGCCGGTACCCCGTCCCTCGAGGCCGTCAAGAGAGGACGGGGCTGCGTAGCAGCACGGTTCGGGGAGATTGTCGTGGTGGGGGTCTACCTCTCTCCGAACCGAACTCTTGCCGAGTTCCACAACTCCCTTGCGGAGTTGAGAGACGTCGTCGTCGGGTTTGGTTCCCTCCCCGTGTTCGTCCTCGGGGACTTCAATGCCAAGAATTTGGCTTGGGGTTCCCGGTTAACGGACACACGGGGCAGGATGGTGGAAGACTGGGCTCTGGAGACAGGCCTGGTCGTCCTAAACCGGGGTTCTGTCCCCACGTGTGTGCGGATGCGGGGTGAATCAGTGAACATCTCGTTCGCCAGCCCCGCTCTGTCGCCGCGTGTAGTTGACTGGCGTGTCATGGAGGGGGTGGAGACCTATTCCGATCACCGGTATATCCGGTTCGACGTCTCCGCCCAGACCTCGGACGCGCCGGTCCGACGGGCCCCGAGTGGTCCGTGGTGGGCGCTGAAGCAGCTGGACCGGGAGCTCCTCCTGGAAGCCTCGATCGTGCAGGCCTGGGTGTCACCACCGGACAGGCCTGCCGACATCAACGACGAGGCGGAGTGGTTCCGGGAGGCCATGTCCGACATATGTGACGTGGCAATGCCCCGGGTCCAGCCTGGACGTGCCTCGCGCCAGGTGTACTGGTGGTCGCAGGAGCTGACGGCTCTGCGCACTGCGTGCGTGGCTGCGCGACGCCGGTACACCAGGCACCGCAGGCTCCGTATCAAACCTCCGGATACGGAAGCCATTCAGGCGGAGCTGTACGAGGGGTACAGAGCGGCGAAGACCGCCCTCCAAGCGGAGATCCTGCGGGCCAGGGGCTTGGCCCGCGAGGAGTCGCTGGGGACTCTGGACAGGGACCCGTGGGGACGCCCGTACAAAGTGGTGCGGGATAAACTCCGCCCATGGGCTCCCCCGCTGACGCAGAGTCTCCGGCCCCAGCTTGTGGAGGACGTGGTGAGCGCTCTGTTCCCTTCCCGAGGGGAACACACCTCCCCGCCTATGGCTCCGCCTACTGCGGTGCCCGATGCGGACCACACCGCCAGCGACGACGACGACGACGACGCTCCGGAGGTGACCGAGGTAGAAATGAGAGCGGCGGTACGCAGGCTTAATGCCAAAAATACCGCCCCAGGACCCGACGGCTTACCTGGGAAGGCCTGGGTCTTGGCCTTGGAGGCTCTCGGGCCTCGACTTAGGGGGCTCCTAAGCGCATGCATGGAGAGGGGCCAGTTCCCGCTTCGCTGGAAGACGGGGAAACTGGTCCTCATAAAGAAGGCAGGGCGCCCTGCGGCCTCTCCGTCCGCTTATCGGCCCATCGTGCTGCTCGACGAGGTGGGCAAGCTCTTTGAAAGAGTCATTGCAGACCGCCTCGTCGGCCAGCTGGTGCGGGTGGGGCCGGATTTGGCGGAGAGCCAGTTTGGTTTCCGCAGAGGGCGCTCTACGGTGGACGCCATCATGCGTGTGCGAGCCCTGACGACGGGGAATGCTGTTGCCCAGGGTGGGGTCGTCTTGGCGGTGTCCCTAGACATCGCCAATGCCTTCAATACCCTGCCCTGGAGTTGCATCAGGGAGGCACTCCGGTATCACCGGATGCCGACCTACCTCTGTCGTGTGGTCGAGGCCTATTTGACGGACAGGGCCGTCATCTACCCCGGTCACCAGCGAGTGTGGAACCGGCAAGAGATGTCGTGCGGTGTCCCACAGGGATCGGTCCTGGGGCCGCATCTGTGAGACATCGGATACGACTGGGTGCTGCGCGCCGACCTCCCTAGCGGCGTCAGCGTAGTGTGCTACGCTGACGACACGTTGGTCCTGGCGCAGGGGAGGTCGCACCAGGCGGCGGCCGAATTAGCGGCACGCGGGGTTGCGACAATCGTCGAAAGGATCCGGCAATTGGGACTCGAGGTGGCCCTGCACAAGTCCGAGGCCATGTGTTTTCATGGCTCTCGGAACGCGCCACCGTTGGGGTCCCAAATAACGTTAGGAGGGGTTTCTATCGGCGTCGAGTCGACGATGAAGTACCTGGGACTCGTCCTCGACAGCCGGTGGAACTTCGTGGAGCATTTCCGACGTTTGGCTCCCAAACTTGAGCGGGCGGGCGCTGCATTGAAGCGGCTCCTGCCCAATCTAGGGGGTCCAAACGCCTCCTGCCGGAGGCTCTACGCGGGGGTCGTGCGGTCCATGGCCCTCTACGGGGCTCCTGTATGGGCGCGCTCTCTGGCGCTGCGGCCAGCCCGCCGGCTGAGCGCGGCCCAAAGGGTCATGGCCATCCGGATGGTCCGAGGATACCGCACGGTCTCCTGTGAGGCAGCGAGCCTCCTTGCCGGATTGCCGCCATGGGATCTGGAGGCAAAAGTCCTCGCGCACGTATGGGAGTGGCGCGAGGAGGCGAAACGCCGGGGCGTAAGTCCGCTGCCGCGAGAAATCGTGGCACAGCGGACGGAGCTCCGGCGGGATCTCATGGCGTCATGGAAAGTACGGTTGTCGCAACCCAGTGCTGGGCACGCCACGATTGCGGCGATAAGTCCCCTCTTTGAGGAGTGGCTGGAGAGGCGCCACGGCGTCCTCACCTTCCGCCTGACGCAGGTTCTCACCGGACACGGCAGCTTCGGGAGGTTCCTGTGTCGAATAAGGCGGGAGGAAACGTCCGGGTGTCACCACTGTGTGGATCGCCCAGAGGACACGGTGAAGCATACGGTGGAGGTCTGCCCGGCTTGGGCAGAGCACCGCCGTGTCCTCGTGGAGGCGATCGGCGGCAGAGACCTCTCGCGTCCGGCCCTGGTTCAGGCCATGGTACGGAGCGAGAGGGCATGGGCAGCCGTCACCTCCTTCTGCGAAGCAGTAATGCTCGCGAAGGAGGAGGCGGGACGGTTGAGGGAAAGGCAAGTTTCGCGCCCTCTCGCCCCTAGCCGCCGCAGGAGACGCCCAGGTCGTCGGGAATCCCGGGCGGATTTCCGGCCACCGTAGGCGCGGGCTTGCGGACGGTGAGCAATGGGTAGCTCACCGTCCGGTAAGGACCAGGCCCGGGTCGACGGCGCGTCGTATTCCACGCGCGCCTCAAAGAGATGTCGTCAGCACAAAGTAGGGGTCCACTAGGGCCGATGCCTGCCGGGGTCGCGGGAAGGTACTTATGGGTCACCGAGGCCCCCGCAACACAGGCAACAGGAAGGAATACGGGTGGGTTTTAGTCAGTAAGAGTCTGACACACCCTCCCGCTCCGCCCAGAGCGGGAGAAGTTATTTGATGATTTCTCATCCGAAAAAAAAAAAAAAAACAAAAAGCCTTGAGTCGAGCGTGATCCCCAGGAAAACAGTTTTATCGACGAATTCTAGTTTCTCTTGATTCAATACTATCTCATAATCACCACTTTTGACATTTGGTAAAGAAAATCGAATGCACTTAGTTTTTTTCCCATTTAATACTAAATTATTGGCAGTGAACCAGTTTTGAACCTGCAATAGGGCGTTATTTACGTCGTTAACATTAGTAGCACGTCTATCTACCTTAAAAATTAAAGAAGTATCATCAGCAAATAACACCATTTGTGGTTGATTATTTAATAAATGGAGTAGATCGTTAATATACACTAAAAAGAGGAAAGGACCCAATATCGAGCCTTGTGGAACACCCATTTTTACTTTTAAACCGAGTGAATTGATACCATTAATTTGTACTTGCTGTTGTCTATCATTTAAATAAGATTTTACTAAGCTGAGCGCATGTTTTCCAAGTCCGTAATGCTCAAGTTTCAAGAGTAAGGTTTCGTGGTCGACGCAATCAAATGCCTTGGAGAGGTCACAAAAGATTCCTATGGCGTCTTGCGCTTCTTCCCACGCGTTAAAAATGTGTCTTAGTAAGGTTACACCGGCGTCGGTCATACACCGTCCTTTAGTGAAACCATACTGTTGATCGTGAAGGATTTTATTCGAGTTAAAATGATTGAGCATTTGATTAAGCATTACCTTTTCAAACACCTTGCTGAAAACCGGCAACACGGATACGGGTCTATAATAATATTATTGGTGTCTTTACTGTCCCCGGATTTGAAAAGTGGTATTACCTTACTGTATTTCATTAAATCCGGGAAGACTCCTTGATCCACACACAAATTAAATATTAAGGCTAAGTAGGGCGCTATAGTCTCAATTATAGAGGTACAGACTTTAATGGACATTCCCCAAAGATCTTCAGACAATTTGATCTTGATTTGCTTAAAAGCTTTTATTACTATTGTGGGATTAATATGTAGTAGGTATGTATTGCTACTATTACGATGAACTTATAATAAAGTAATGTCTCAAACAATGGGGTTTTATTCAAACGTATTCAACTTCCTAAACGTTATCATCATCATCATCATCATCATCATCATCATCATCATCATCATCATCATCATCATCATCAAATTTAAGTTCATACTTGTTCTATGATGAGATTCACATAGTAACGAGTATATAAGTACACGTTAGGTGGTAATTAGATTAAACTACACCATGAAGTTGATCAAACAACCCATATCGCTGAATGTGAAAAATATCATTTTTAATAACTCTAGTTGTCAGATCAGACACAGCGCTTTATTGCCTAATACGATTCGATGTATAATATGTGGACCCTAGAACTGTGGTAAAACAAACGTTATGATCAGTTTACTTGGTGTATAAGTTGAAGCGGTTTTTTCTCGACTTCGAAGGACCAATATGCGGGGTTGTAATTTATTTGTTTTATTGCGGGTTGGAAGATTGGACGACACACAGAATTGAGCAAAAGGGGAATATGAGATTACGAGTAAGAAAGAGGGATGGATGGACTTACTTGAGAACCTTCTGGACGAAGCACGTTGACTCAAGGGGCAGCCTTAGCAGACGTCCCACGTGTTCACCAGTTTCTTCCTTTCACTGATCACTTGAGTTTTTTTTAATGTTACACTTGTGTCGGCCAACACTTATACATAGCGAGAGTTTAGAGTTTTGATATAGTAGCGGATTATTCATTCCATATTAATATGTGTCCTATAGGATGGTGATGGCAAAGGTGGGTGAGGCGGTGCGCCTGGAGGAGCTCGGCGCAGCAAAAGGCCTCAAAATGAAGGTGACGGCGACTGGGGCCCGAATGGTGGAGGTTCCCGGTAAGGCCAGTGGCCCGGCCGCTGACGCCCTGGCCGAAAGGATTAGGGCGTCACTAAATGCGGATGAAGTCCGAGTGTCCAGGCCCACCAAATGCGCTAGCATGCGCATCACGGGCCTGGACGACTCCGCGACTGAAGAGAAGGTGGTCGCCGCAGTGGTTAGGACCGGGGGATGCTCTGCCGAGCAGGTGAAGGCAGGCAACATCCGTCCTGACTCCACGGGGCTGCAAACCATTATGGTGAGCTGCCCCGTGTCGGCGGCCAGAAAAATAACCGGGGAGGGCCAACGGCTATTGGTGGGCTGGGTGTCCGCACAGGTCAAACTGCTGGAGCCCAGACCTCTGAGGTGCTTCCGTTGCCAGGTGGGCGACCACGTGCAAGCCAATTGCACCTCGGAGGTGGACCGCAGCGGTCTCTGCTACCGCTGTGGTCAGCCCGGGCACAAGGCCGGCTCCTGCAACGCCGCGCCGCACTGTGCCGTATGTGCGGCGGCTGGCAAGCCGGCCGACCACCGAATGGGGGGCAAGGCCTGCACCCCACCCGCCAAAGCCAAAGCCAGGGCCAGAGGCAAGCCCTCCGCCACCGCCGTCACCGCCGCAGCCGCCACCACTGCCACCGCCGCTGCCGCCTCCAACACCGCCGTCGTCACCGTCGCCACCGTGGCCGCTGCGGCAGGCCCCTCTCAGGGGGCTGGGAAGGAGGCCCAAGAGGGGGCTGACATGGAGTGCCATTAATGGCTCCATTACGCCTCCTCCAGGCGAACATCAACCACTGCGCCGCCGCTCAGGATCTGTTGCTCCAGAGCATGGCGCAGTGGTCGATTAACATCGCCGTGGTCGCTGAGCCGTACTTTGTCCCGCCCAGGGATGACTGGGTGGAGGACCTGAGCGGCTCAGTGACCCTAATTTCGTCGGCCGCCACCGGTACCCCGTCCCTCAAGGCCGTCAAGAGAGGACGGGGCTGCGTAGCAGCACGGTTCGGGGAGATTGTCGTGGTAGGGGTCTACCTTTCTCCGAACCGAACTCTTGCCGAGTTCCACAACTCCCTTGCGGAGTTGAGAGACGTCGTCGTCGGGTTTGGTTCCCTCCCCGTGTTCGTCCTCGGGGACTTCAATGCCAAGAATTTGGCTTGGGGTTCCCGGTTAACGGACACACGGGGCAGGATGGTGGAGGACTGGGCTCTGGAGACAGGCCTGGTCGTCCTAAACCGGGGTTCTGTCCCCACGTGTGTGCGGATGCGGGGTGAATCAGTGGTGGACATCTCGTTCGCCAGCCCCGCTCTGTCGCCGCGTGTAGTTGACTGGCGTGTCATGGAGGGGGTGGAGACCTATTCCGATCACCGGTATATCCGGTTCGACGTCTCCGCCCAGACCTCGGATGCGCCGGTCCGACGGGCCCCGAGTGGTCCGCGGTGGGCGCTGAAGCAGCTGGACCGGGAGCTCCTCCTGGAAGCCTCGATCGTGCAGGCCTGGGTGTCACCACCGGACAGGCCTGCCGACATCAACGACGAGGCGGAGTGGTTCCGGGAGGCCATGTCCGACATATGTGACGTGGCAATGCCCCGGGTCCAGCCTGGACGTGCCTCGCGCCAGGTGTACTTGTGGTCGCAGGAGCTGACGGCTCTGCGCACTGCGTGCGTGGCTGCGCGACGCCGGTACACCAGGCACCGCAGGCTCCGTATCAAACCTCCGGATACGGAAGCCATTCAGGCGGAGCTGTACGAGGGGTACAGAGCGGCGAAGACCGCCCTCCAAGCGGAGATCCTGCGGGCCAGGGGGTTGGCCCGCGAGGAGTCGCTGGGTACTCTGGACAGGGACCCGTGGGGACGCCCATACAAAGTGGTGCGGGATAAACTCCGCCCATGGGCTCGCCCGCTGACGCAGAGTCTCCGGCCCCAGCTTGTGGAGGACGTGGTGAGCGCTCTGTTCCCTTCCCGAGGGGATCACACCTCCCCGCCTATGGCTCCGCCTACTGCGGTGCCCGATGCGGACCACACCGTCAACGACGACGACGACGACGATGCTCCGGAGGTGACCGAGGTAGAAATGAGAGCGGCGGTACGCAGGCTTAATGCCATAAATACCGCCCCGGGACCCGACGGCTTACCTGGGAAGGCCTGGGTCCTGGCCTTGGAGGCTCTCGGACCTCGACTTAGGGGGCTCCTAAGCGCATGTTTGGAGAGGGGCCAGTTCCCGCTTCGTTGGAAGACGGGAAAACTGGTCCTCATAAAGAAGGCAGGGCGCCCTGCGGACTCTCCGTCCGCTTATCGGCCCATCGTGCTGCTCGACGAGGTGGGCAAGCTCTTTGAAAGAGTCATTGCAGACCGCCTCGTCGGCCAGCTGGTGCGGGTGGGGCCGGATTTGGCGGAGAGCCAGTTTGGTTTCCGCAGAGGGCGCTCTACGGTGGACGCCATCATGCGTGTGCGAGCCCTGACGACGGGGAATGCTGTTGCCCAGGGTGGGGTCGTCTTGGCGGTGTCCCTAGACATTGCCAATGCCTTCAACACCCTGCCCTGGAGTTGCATCAGGGAGGCACTCCGGTATCACCGGATGCCGACCTACCTCTGTCGTGTGGTCGAGGCCTATTTGACGGACAGGGCCGTCATCTACCCCGGTCACCAGGGAGTGTGGAACCGGCAAGAGATGTCGTGCGGTGTCCCACAGGGATCGGTCCTGGGGCCGCATCTGTGGGACATCGGATACGACTGGGTGCTGCGCGCCGACCTCCCTAGCGGCGTCAGCGTAGTGTGTAACGCTGACGACACGTTGGTCCTGGCGCAGGGGAGGTCGCACCAGGCGGCGGCCGAATTAGCGGCACACGGGGTTGCGACAATCGTAGAAAGGATCCGGCAATTGGGACTCGAGGTGGCCCTGCACAAGTCCGAGGCCATGTGTTTTCATGGTCCTCGGAATGCGCCACCGTTGGGGTCCCAAATAACGGTAGGAGGGGTTTCTATCGGCGTCGAGTCGACGATGAAGTATCTGGGACTCGTCCTCGACAGCCGGTGGAACTTCGTGGAGCATTTCCGACGTTTGGCTCCCAAACTGGAGCGGGCGGGCGCTGCATTGAAGCGGCTCCTGCCCAATCTAGGGGGTCCAAACGCCTCCTGCCGGAGGCTCTACGCGGGGGTCGTGCGGTCCATGGCCCTCTACGGGGCTCCTGTATGGGCGCGCTCTCTGGCGCTGCGGCCAGCCCGCCGGTTGAGCGCGGCCCAAAGGGTCATGGCCATCTGGATGGTCCGAGGATACCGCACGGTCTCCTGTGAGGCAGCGAGCCTCCTTGCCGGATTGCCGCCATGGGATCTGGAGGCAAAAGTCCCCGCGCACGTATGGGAGTGGCGCGAGGAGGCGAAACGCCGGGGCGTAAGTCCGCTGCCACGAGAAATCGCGGCACAGCGGACGGAGCTCCGGCGGGATCTCATGGCGTCATGGAAAGTACTGTTGTCGCAACCCAGTGCTGGGCACGCCACGATTGCGGCGATAAGTCCCCTCTTTGAGGAGTGGCTGGAGAGGCGCCACGGCGTCCTCACCTTCCGCGTGACGCAGGTCCTCACCGGACATGGCAGCTTCGGGAGGTTCCTGTGTCGGATAAGGCGGGAGGAAACGTCCGGGTGTCACCACTGTGTGGATCGCCCGGAGGACACGGTGGAGCATACGGTGGAGGTCTGCCCGGCTTGGGCAGAGCACCGCCGTGTCCTCGTGGAGGCGATCGGCGGCAGAGACCTCTCGCGTCCAGCCCTGGTTCAGGCCATGGTACGGAGCGAGAGGGCATGGGCAGCCGTCACCTCCTTCTGCGAAGCAGTAATGCTCGCGAAGGAGGAGGCGGGACGGTTGAGGGAAAGGCAAGTTTCGCGCCCTCTCGCCCCTAGCCGCCGCAGGAGACGCCCAGGGCGTCGGGAATCCCGGGCGGATTTCCGACCACCGTAGGCGCGGGCTTGCGGACGGTGAGCAATGGGTAGCTCACCGTCCGGTAAGGACCAGGCCCGGGTCGACGGCGCGTTGTATTCCACGCGCGCCTCAAAGAGATGTCGTCAGCACATAGTAGGGGTCCACTAGGGCCGATGCCTGCCGGGGTCGCGGGAAGGTACTTATGGGTCACCGAGGCCCCCGCAACACAGGCAACAAGAAGGAATACGGGTGGGTTTTAGTCAGTAAGAGTCTGACACACCCTCCCGCTCCGCCCAGAGCGGGAGAAGTTATTTGATGATTTCCCACCCTCAAAAAAAAATAAAAAAAATTGTGGACATCTTTGTTTAAACTTTTTGAAGAATTTTTGGTGTAGTGAAGGAATATATTAAGCAGGATCTTCCGAAAGAGGCCGGTATAGAAGCATGTCTACTACGGTTACCATCTCTGGAAATAAATCAGAATTGGTTTCATACTTTCAACCACCACTGCATTTGTCAGATCAATAGGAGTGCGGTTTGATATACTTTTCAGTATTAAAATCAGGACCAAATATTCCCATCATTAACAGAGGTCTGTCTGTAATCAGAATCGAATGTGATCTTGTTCAGGGTTCGTATTGCAACGGATTACCAACTCATTTTATTCATGAATTTATGTCTAACACTACTCCAGGTCATCAGTGTATGGAAATAGCACAAAATTTTATTTACTTTCCAGTAAACAAAAATATAATTCCATCGATATCTGTTAAGATTTTAGATCAATTTGATCACTGTATTAACTTTGGAGAGGAACAAGTTCAGTTACGTCTTCATTTAAGAAAAATAAAATGATAGTATACTATAAAAACACCGAAGCGAAGAAAAAACGTCTTAGTTCTTCTGCGATTGCTAAGGTGCAAAGACGTAAGAAAAAAGTTAAGAAATTAACTAAAGCCAACAAAGATTTTCTTAAAGCCCTTGGGTTTAAAGTATGAATATACTACAGATTACTGAATTACCGCACTTCGACACTTCGATCGAAAGTTATGAAGTCCATTCATACAATCCCTACAATAGCAGCTTTGGAGAAAACGATGAAATCAGAATTCCCATCCATCAGCAATATATATACGTGCTACCATCAGCCAGTTCAATTTACGTCGAAGGCCAAGCGAAGCTCTTCGGTAAAGATGGGAATCCAATCAAGAAAACTGTTACGTTCACTAATAACCCTGTTATGTATTTGTTTCAAGACATCAGATACGAAATGAATGGTATTGAAATAGACCGCATAAAAAAATCCGGAATAACGTCAACAATAAAATCATACATCTCATCAAATGAAGCAGAAAATAAAGTTGCTGGCCTATGGGGTTGGAGTTTAGAGGGATTTCAAAGTGATGGGCATTTTAGTGCTGTGATACCATTAAATAAGGTTTTAGGGTTTGCAGAGGATTACAAAATAATAGTGATAAATTGCAAACATGAACTTATATTGAACAGAAGTAACACTAACTTTAATAGCGCTATCCTTACTGATGATATTGCTCATTTTCAAATAGAAATACAAAGAGTTCAGTGGAGGGTGCCACACATAAAAGTATCAGACCGAGAACGACTGACACTTTTAAAACATTTAGAAAGAGATAAACCTATTCAGATGGCGTTTAGAAATTGGGATTTATATGAGTATCCGTTACTACCTAAAACCACAAAGCATTCTTGGTCAGTTAAAACTACGTCACAATTGGAAAAACCCAGATATGTAATTTTTTGTTTACAAACTAATCGAAAAAATAATAAAACTAAAGACAGTTCGATCATTGTGAAGTAACAAACGTTACGCTCTTTTTGAATTCACAATATTATCCATATGAACCTTTAGGTTTAAAGTTTTCTGAGAACAAATATAGTATATTATACGAAATGTTTGTGAAATTTCGTCAGTCGTATTACAACTGTCCAGTAGACCCGTTGCTTGACCTAAAGGAGTTCAAAGAAAAAGCCCCTTTCTTCATCTTAGACTGCTCAAGACAAAACGATAGCTTAAAAACAGGTCCAGTGGACGTGAGGTTGGAAATTGAATGTTCTACAGCAATACCAGATAAGACGACTGCATATTGTTTGATTATAAACGATCGACTTGTGGAATACAAACCTCTCAGCAACATTGTGCGCAGGTTACTCGTATCATGATTGCTATTGCGGATATTCAAGGCTTTAAAACAGAAACAAATGAATTTATAATAAAAGAAATCGCTATATTGTATAATAAAACATTACAAGTGTTTTTAATTAAGCCACCATTTCCATTTGAAAAATTAACAAAACAAGAAAAAAAACAAATTAGTTGGATTGAACGTAACAGAAAGATACACTGGTGCGAAGGATTTGTACCCTATTCTAATTATTTGGTTATAGATATTTTAAGAGATAAATGTATCTACGTCAAAGGTTCAGAAAAAGTGCTGTGGTTAAAGCATATTTTAGAAAATAGTAATTGTAATATATTCAATTTAGAAGATAAAGGTTGTTCTAGTTTGATAAGTTTATACGATCAATATACATATTTTCAAGATTTATATACCTGTATTTATCATGACTCTGTATGTACTTTAAAAATGTATTGTGTTTAAATAAGTGGTGCTTTGGTAATAAAATTATAAAATAAATACCTATTTTCTTGTTTTATTTCTATAGTTAGGTAAATCACATCTTAGCTATCCCCTCCTCCCACCTCTGGCCGCTCTTTATAAGTTGTTGACAAAAGCTGAGCGATATCATTATACGTTTATAATTGAATTAGAAAGTAAATAGAACATGTCTCAAAATGAATACAAACCTCGATATGACATGTATAACACGTTTAAAATGCGTGAATTTTCATTTAATTATTACTGGAGGACGTTAAATAAAAAGAAAAGATTAGTGATGGAAATGGCTGACGCGGGATTCTTTTATTATGGTAATAGTATAAATGATATTGCAGCATGTTTCTCATGTGGAGGTGTTATCGAAGATTGGGAGATTTATGATGATCCTTGGATGCAACATGCTATAAGTTATCCTGAGTGTTTTTATTTGAACGCTGTGAAAGGAAAGGAATATTGTATAATTAAATACGCATATCTCCATCACAGCATTAAACTCTTAGCATCGTAGTGTGATGGTTCGATCTTAATCGACGCTTGCTTCATGAAGAGAGAATAAATTAATATTATTCACATTATGCTTCATTCATCGGAATTTGATTTGGAAGACATTTGTAAAATTAATTTCAAGAATACTAGTGGCGAGATTCTATTTACTCAAGACATGACTGACCAGAAAATAATGAAGGCCAGTTCATCAAAACTTCAGGACAATACAAACAAGACGGAGCAAAACTCAGTAAAATCCACCTTTGAAAATACTCAATATCTCACACTCAAGAGTGGTCACAATGAGCTCCTTACATTTGTTCGAGTTGGCAACTTACATCCTGGTCCTGAAAAATCCTGGTCATCAAATCCTACGCCTGACATAAAATTGGTAACAAGAAGTATAGTGTGTGATATAGTGTTTCCTGATTCAGAAGACATTCTGTGCTACTAGATGCTGCCAGAAGATGAAATTCTTTCTTTAGTGAATTATATAAATGATAATTGTTTTTAAAATGAAAAGAATCGAGCGATGCTTATACGCCTTTGTGATTGAATACGGTATGCACTGATGACTTACACTAGTAGGGTATAATTGGGGGGCTTCTGCATCACGCAGCTCGAGCGCATGAATGAAAATAATATTAGAATTGGGGAACCTGGATCTACTTGATCCAGGTTGCCCAATTCTACTCTACTACCGCCCCAACCTTGTACAGCTCTAGCGATTTTATTTAACGACACCAAGACACAACAAAATAAATACTGTTCCGAATGGTCAAACTCCCGCAAACATCTGTCGCGCACGGTGGGTTACACAATACAAATATATATTTGGGGATTTGACGCAGAACAATAGCGACACATCCGTTCACTACGACGTCCGACGAACGACCGCCATTTTATATAGGTTTATTTTACTATTTATTAATTGAAAATTAATATTTTGTAGGTCCATCCTTTGCCTTAATTACGGCAGAAATTCTTTTTGGTAAAGAGCGGCATTTCCCCATAACAGAATACCGTACGACATTACGCTATGAAAATAACTAAAGTATACTAAACGGGCTGTGTCTAAATCCGTTAAATCACGAATTTTTCTAACGGCGTATGCTGCAGAGCTAAGCTTTTTTGACAATTTATCTATATGGGGGCCCCATTGAAGCTTGGCATCCAAAGTTATGCCTAAGAACACAGTGGTATCTTCGGGGTTCAACTCTTCACCCTTTATGAGAACACTAGTTTTTACTTGTCTAACATTAGGTATTGTAAACTTAATACATTTGGTTTTTTTCTCGTTAAGAAGTAGGTTGTTAACATTAAACCAGTTAACTACTTTTTCGAGGGCACTATTTACATTGTCAGTAACCAACTGCTGACGTTTGAGTTTAAATAAAAGTGAAGTGTCGTCTGCAAACAGCACTATATCATGATTATCCTTTATGAAGCAAGGCAAGTCATTTATATAAATAAGAAACAAAAATGGGCCGAGAATTGAGCCCTGGGGGACCCCCATTCTTACTACAGATCCGGGTGATCTTTTCCCGTTAACATCAACTCTCTGAATCCTATCACTCAAATATGAAGTAAGAAGATCCAGAGAAGAGTTTCGGATTCCGTAGTGGTGCAGTTTTCTGACCAAAGTTTCATGAAGAACGCAATCGAATGCCTTGGACAAATCGCAAAAAATACCCAAAGCATCGCATTTATCCTCCCATGCATTATAAACATGTCCTAAAAGTTCAATACCGGTCAGGTATAGGTATCAGTAGTCGAACGACCCCTTGTAAAACCGAACTGTTGGTTATGCAATAATTTATGTTTATTGAAAAATATTTGGATTTGATCTAAAATAAGTTTCTCGAAAATTTTACTAAATGTAGGTAGTACTGAAATAGGTCTATAATTAGTAGGGTCTGATGTACTACCCGATTTAAACAACGGTATTATTTTACTGTTTTTCATAAGATCAGGAAACTCACCACAGTCAATACAATTATTAAAAATAACAGCTAAAGTAGGTGCGACAATGTTTATAATCGACTTAGCAACGTCCACAGAATTACCCCATAGATCTGCGGTCTTTTTAACATTTAACGTGTGAAAGGTTTTAATTACATCTTTACAGGTGACATATTGGAAACTAAATTCTGAATCACAAACTGGAACGTTTTCTATAAGTAAAGACTCTGCGGCAGTGGGTGATGAGTTTAGAGATTTTGTAGTTGATATAGGAATCTCTGTAAAGAAATTTTCAAATGCCATGGCGACTTCAGAATCTGATTTAATTATATTGTCATCAATAGCAAGGCTGTAGTCACTACTTCGGTTGGATGACCTTCCCGTTTCACTATTAATGATATTAATGATATTAATGATATTCCATGTCATGTGAAGTCTGTGTATGTGTGCATGTGTGTTGGAAGTGTGTGGTGTGTGTATGTGTGTGACAGTATGCATGACGTTCAACCCAGAGTCGCCAAAATGTCTTCCACGGCATCATAATTAAGCGTGAAGAGCCATTCAGTCAATATCTTCTTACACTCGTACAGCTGCATAGGGTAAATGTTAAGTATGCAATTTACTTTATTATAGACGCGTGGGGCTTGAGTTACATTTTGACGACTAGCAAAAATTGAACGTGCTGAGTATGTAGGGGCTACTATATCACACCGTCTTTTTTAAGTTTGGCATGGCTAAAGGGTAGAATTTTGTGATATCTTAGTACCATGTGTAGTATGTGGACTTTTCTAACGGAGAGCAGCTTAGAGCTTGCGTATAGAGTTTCAGTAGGGAACCTGTAGGGCTTACAGTACATGACCTTAATCAAGGATCTCTGTGCCCTCTCTAGATCTATAAAATCTCGACTTAGCTGCTCCACCCCATACCGAGATACAATATATGATTACAGATTGGGCCAGTGCGATATAGATTTTATTCTGTAGTTCTGCATTCATTACATTTCTCAAAGATTTGAAAACCCATATAAGTTTTCTTACCCTTGCTATAGTTAGTTCGAGGTGTGGGTACCAGCTTAACCTTTGATCCACTACAATACCTAGGTACTTGACGGAATTTACCTTATGAATAACAGGGCAACTACAGATCGATTGGGTTGGGGTACGACAAGAATGTATTCTAATGTTAAAGTCAGGCGCAGGCTGAGAGTTTGCGTATTTAGTGAAGCAGACGTAGTT
The DNA here is from genome assembly GCA_905333075.3 of Atethmia centrago. Classification (NCBI taxonomy): domain Eukaryota; kingdom Metazoa; phylum Arthropoda; class Insecta; order Lepidoptera; family Noctuidae; genus Atethmia; species Atethmia centrago. Next base: position 18,216,632 of record HG995373.1, on the reverse strand, counting down.
GGTTTTTTGGGTATTTAGCGTCAGTAGATTCTCACATAGCCAATCACCAGCTCTAGCCAGTCCCCTCTCAGCCACTAGCCTAACTTTGTCCCAGGTCTTAGCAGAGAAGATAATAGCGGTGTCATCCGCGTAGGACAGTATCCTCGCATCGTTGATAATAAGGTTACAGATTTCATTAATATAAATCAAAAAGAGCGTCGGGCCGAGGACACTGCCCTGCGGGACGCCATACGTCACGTTCTTTTCGTCACTAACATATTTTCCATTTTTTACCCCCTGTTTTCTGTTTTGAAGGTAGCTGCTGAGAAGAGAGAGAGCAGAACCTCGAAATCCTAAGTTCTCCAGCCTGTGTATAAGTTTAGAGATAGAGACGGTATCAAAGGCCTTCTTGAGGTCAAGAAAGGCCACTAGGCATTTGTTCCCCTTATCTACTTCCTTGGTTATCACAGTAGCAAGTGCCTCCGTAGCATCCTGGGCCGATATTCCCCTTCTAAAACCATATTGAGAGGAGGATAAGACGTTATACTTAGTCAGGTATTTAACTATTCTAGAGTTCAAGAGCTTCTCAATGATTTTAGAAATGGAGGTCAACACAGAAATTGGACGATAGTTGTTAACGTCGTCTCTATCTCCACGCTTATACACAGGGGTAACAACTGAGCGCTTAAGAAGGTAGAGGAAAAAATTGTAAAAGACACATTTTATTGCACCCAGGTGTTGTATTGCTAGCTGCGGCGTGGGACATTTTTTTTTAATCTTTGTAGATGAACGACAAAAGAATATTTCAACAGTAGATTTGGTTTTCTCCCATACTTACCGTGAACGAGCGAAATTTGTAAGGTGCTCAATACTTTTGGCCAAGACTGTACATGTGTTGCACGCACTATAATCCAATCTTTGACGTAATATCGCACTTTTGAATGTGTTTAACAGAATATTGCCTGCGAAGAGCAAACAATGTTTGTTTCTTGTGTGCCAATCAAACTTTTTCGTCGACTGTACATTGTCGTGTTATATGCCCCTGCCGTGAATCAGCGTGGTGTGTATCTAGGTATTTCTATTAATTACAATGGCACATTACTTTTATCAGATTAGATTAGCTTTAGTGCCACAATCACTTTGATAAACTCGACATAAATAATACCTACTATCGATATTGTTATCAGCTCTTTTATCTATTTTAGGTGTATTGCTCAAGGGTCGGATAAAAGCCGTTTGTATGACCTTGGTCATACAAATGCGCATCGCGCTCACGCCGCGCTGCCGTTCGATTTCAAATGAATATTTATTTTTAGTAACAAAAATACGAATATTTGAAAGAAGTCACAAATATTACTATAGATAATAAAATAGTCTATTCATACAAAAAAAAAACATGAAAATATCTTCGGTAGTTTAAGAGTAATATCGTTTTTTATGCTTTGGGTAGACATTAATTCCTAAATTTATTTCATAAAGTATTTTGCTACAATACTTAAATATTCACATACATAATTGATGTTCTAGTTTTACATACATTTTTTGCATAACCTACTTCCATTATTTGAAGGCGTAATAACAGATTTAAAAGCCACTAAAATCATATATCTGCGCCATAATTGAACAAAGTAATTTAGTTCAGGGTTTAATGTGACTCGTGCCTGTAAAAACCTAACTTGTAATAACAATATAATATTTTTTATTGACCTAATTGATTTACATAAATATTTACAAAATAAGACCTTAAACTAGAGATTAAGGTACACATATAATAATTGGATTCTACCTGAACTAGGAATAAACCTGTATCTAAGGTATCTCACTCAAGTGCTTTAAACACATAAGTGTCATCTGAGATTCGATTCTGATATCGTAATAGTTAAGATATTAATAAATGAACTTATAAATTTATAAAGTAAATAAGTATCTACTTTGATTTCGCATGTTCAGACATTCAATAACAATGTTTACTTATAAATCCATAATATTTTAACTCATTATGGGATACTATCCCATAACAATTTATACACATGATGTAAAAATCAGCGACAAAAACAAAAATACAACTCAGAATGCATAAAACGCTATCACAGCACACTATCTGAATAACCGTCAATAAAAATAGCGTTTTCAGCACTAAAAAGTGAAACAGCTGTTCAGAAACGGCGCTCAGTACTCCTAACGAGCGTTGAATCCATTAATTAACAAAACAGAAAGGTTTTTGCTCCAAAGAGCCGGTAACTGAAGACCGCAATTAGGTACAGAGAATAAATAAATTTAAAACGGCGTCACGCCAGGAAACATAATCTGTGCTTGATTAATGACGGCCTAGGAGACCTTCAGATGTCTTAAGGAAAGGGTGGCTGCTGCTAGCTTGACTGAAAGACTAGCAATTGCCCGCGACTTCGTTCGCATACAATATTTAACTTCCGTTAAAACCGCTCAGGTGCCTTTAAATTATTTCATATTTATACATGAATAGGTAGGAATCTACCTAGGAAGACTTATGTAGGTTCCTAAAAACCTCAAACGGCGCTAAGACCCCAATCTTAATGAGACTTATAATGTTCGAGCCGTTTGTGGTTGAAACATACCATGGCCATGGGGCCATGGGGTCCGAGTGCCACATAGTTTATCGAGACGCCAAACGTTTAGCCAAACGGTTGGTCGACTCTTCACGTGACCAGAGGGTCGGCCTATTTCTTGGCCAAAGAATCAGCATTGCCATAGAACGTGGTGATGCTGCCAGGCTTTTGGGCACTTTTCCTGTTGACAGCGATGCGGACGAATTTTTTGATGCCTTATGATTGCTTCCCCTTCTTTTTTTATATACTTGCACATATATTATTATTTTAAGACTATTAGCTTTTAACCTGTTAAGCCCCGCGCGACACCGATTCGGAGTCAAACAATAGAAAATCAATTTTGTCTCATTAGCCGTCCTTGAACAATTAAATAAGTAAATATTGTCCAATAATAAACAAAATCATCGGTTCCTAAATCAAAACAAAACATGTTTATAGCCTCAGCAGTAGGGTAGACCTGGTACAATTGTACCAAGGCACAATAGTACCATCGGAAATAGCTCTATAACTACGCTCTGCACTGCACCCGTTCCCGACGTCGCAGGGGGCTCCAAGAATGTGTGCCGAGAAACCGTCAGTCTCCCGCGCACGTGTCTCGACGCTGGTACCTACTTGTAACGGCAAGATGAAATTTTTGGGCATTCATAGTAAGTTTTTTCGATCTATTATTAATAGTCATAACAGAAAATCTAAGCATTGCTTTTCACTCAGTGTCAGTTGAAAAGTTTCTTATTATTGTTGGCTTTACATTGTATTGTATTAGAGTAGATTCGAGTTAAAAATGACGAGAATTTTTACTTTATAGATAAAAAACTTTGTGGGGATACGGGTGGGCAGGTTGCGGATAGCCCAACTCCGGCTGCGGGACCGACTGTTAATGTCGACCCCGCACCCGGAGCATCTCGAAAGAGATCCCGGACAAGAGAAGCTCCCGAAGGCCAAATCCCAGGCTCAGGGAAACCTATGTTACCTTGTCCTATGCTCCTATCACCAAACAAACCATCCCTCCGCATACATAGATCCCGTCGGTCCCCAAATCCCTAGGTCAAATCCCAGGCGTAGGGTGACCCCCAAAACCACACCACCTCACCTAACCATGCCTTCCTTCCTATCCCTATATCCCGTCGATCCACGAGGAGGGGTAACCTCGATTCCTCAAAAGCCCACCCCCCATAGCCAAAAAATATGCAGAACGAGAAAAAATCTACCCAGGTGGGTCCCGGCCGAGCCGGGGAATCCCACACCGCTTCGGCGGTCAGCCCCCATCGTATTCTGGGGGGGGCATCCGACTGCTCTTTGGTGCCGCGCTCTTCAGCGCGGCCGGCTGCTGACTCAGCGCCCACAACACAGGCTGCGACTTACGCGCCATCCCACCCTACCACGGCTGCGACTAGTGCGCCAACAATCTCAACTCCGGCTGCATCTCACGCGCCAACACCCACTACGACGTGTATGCCTACCACAAGTCTCTGGCAACAGAGCCTTGTGCGTAACAGCATCACCAACCCGGACAAGGACCAACTACAACACGGACAGAGAGTGACGGGGAAGGAAGACGGACCTGGCAGCTCTAACACTTTCCCGGCCGATGGAGTACGCATGCTGTACAAGCGCGGAAAAATCATGGCTCGAGGGAAGAAAGTAGGCGACCGAAAGCGCAACACTCGCGAAGGCTCTAGCCAGCGCGAAGAGCGATCGGACGCCGAAGAGGTAGTACGCGACCAGCCACGTGTACGCGAAGGGGCAACCCAGCGCGGAAAACGGCCGGACGCGGAATCACGTGACCAGCCGCAAGTACGCGAAGGGGAAACCCAGCGCGAAAAGCGGCCGGACGCGGAACTATGCGGGCGAGGGCAAGTACGCGAAGGGGAAACCCAGCGCGAAAAACCTCCGCACGCGACTGAGCCTGCCGGGGCCGCCAGCCGACCCCAGGACACCGACTTGACCCACGACCGACCTCGACCCCAAAGGAAGAGGGGTAAGCGCGCTGGATCCTCACGCCAACCGCTACCGGCGAGAAGCACCCAGACGGGTACCTCCGATCCGCAGCCTGGACCAAGCGGTACAGGGCCGGTGAAGAGGGAGCGCCCCGACGACTCGGCCTCACCGAGCACGCTTCAGGGGGACGCCAAACGCGTGAGGGTCCACTCCGCCCAGGGAGTGCAGAGGACCTACGCGCGAGCCACAAAGGACATTCCTGCGCGGCTGGCCGTAGCAATCTGCTTCCCTACCCCCTCTAGAGACCTGACCAAGGAAGAGGCCATACACATCAAGACCAAACTTGAGAGCCTTATGCTGGACACGGACTCCACATCGCAGCTCCCTGCCTTCCGCGGCTACCCTCGGGTAGCGGAAGGCACCGTGCAGTTGTGGTGTGAGGACGACCATGCTCTGACCTGGCTGACTCAGAACGTGCCCCGTATACAACTCCCAGACACCGACCTTACCCTAACGGTAATGAAACAGACCGACGTGCCGACCCGTGCCCGAGCCTCACTCTTCGTCCCACGCTACAAGGGGGACATTGCCCGGCTCCAAAGTATTCTGATTCGTCAGAATACTTGGTACGACATAGGCAAGTGGTCGCTGCAAAGGGCAACTACCGTCGGTGGCGACAACTATGGGACATATTTGACCCTAGGTGTACCACCGGAGGAAGTTGAGAAGGTCCTAGCCCGGGAGCGTCGGATATCGTACCTGCTTGGGTCGATATACGTACGCTTCTGGCCCACGACCCAACCCCCTGACACCGCGACCCAACCCCCTGCCACACTGACCGAAACAACGACGGACCTGACTGTGACGATACCGACGTCAACAGACACACTGGACACGGACATGGACAGATTGGAGGAGGTCATGGCCCGAGCGGCAATGGCCGACGAAGACGAAGCCATACCGCCAACATCGCCCGGCTGGAACGAGCAACTGTTAGCCTCGTCACCGGGCGGTCAACACGACGACCAGCATAGGGCGGAGGGAGCGGAGGGATTGTCCGATGGATCCATCTCCGACTAACTCCACCCCACCGTCGCCATCGCCCCCCCTCAACATCATACAGACAAACCTCCAGCATAGCCAGACTGCCACGGCTAGTTTACGCAGGGCGCTGGAGGTAACACCCCGAACCATCGCACTGATCCAAGAGCCTTGGATCAGGAATAATAAAATATGTGGCCTCGGTAACATCGGAGGTAAGCTGATCCTGAACACACACAGCGCAGACAAGCCAAGAACCTGCGTCTACATACCCAAAGGAATTCCTATCACACCACTTACTCAATTCTGTTCCAGAGACTTAACAGCTGTCAAGCTCCACAGCGATGGTAGCGCTCCAGATGTTGTACTGGCCTCGGTGTACATGCCAGGCGAGGACGCAAACTGTCCTCCAAAGGAGATGGCCGACCTAGTGCAGCACTGTGAGCGCGCCAAACTGGAGCTGATAATCTGCACCGATTCGAACGCTCACCACCCTCTATGGGGCAGCGACGCACCGAATTCCAGAGGAGAGGTATTATCCACCTATTTATTTTCTACTAATCTTAACATCATTAACCGCGGCTCTGAACCCACTTGGGTCACAGTCCGAGGACAAACGATCATAGACTTAACACTTGCTACAGAAAACGCGACTAACTTTATTATGAACTGGCACGTATCGGACGAGCCATCTTGCTCGGACCATAGGAGGATACGCTTCACAATAACTACCAATACAAAGAAACCAACACCAAGGCGGAACCCGCGGCGCACCGATGTACCCGGGTTTAAACGTCTACTAGCCTCTCTATTAGATAGACACCTATCACAGGTAACTATAAGAGACCAAACGCAACTGGAATACACCGTGACAAAGTTATCAGAATATATAACCGAAGCATACCATGCATGCTGCAAACTAAGAGCGCCAAAAACCAAGGGCGAGAGGAACCCCTGGTGGAACGCAGAACTTAGTAAACTCAGAGATGCATTGCGGAAACAATTCAACAGAGCCAAAAACACCAGACTCCCGGACGACTGGGAACTATACAAAGAAACCCAATATGCATACAAAAAACAGATTAGAACCGCCAGGAGATCTGCTTGGCGGAAATTCTGTGAATCCATAGAGACAAATAACGAAGCCGCTAGGGTAAGGAAGATCCTGGCAGCAGACCAGGACCGAACTCTTGGCGCGCTGAAAAAGCCTGATAATTCATACACACTAACCGACCAGGACACCAGTAAGGTCCTTCTCGAAACCCACTTCCCAGACTGTAGACTCCTGGAGGATGGGAGGTGGGAGGCTGAACCAGAATGGACCCCAACGGATCAGGACTGGTCCACAGCCCGCAACATAATAACAGAAGACCGGTTAAGGTGGGCTATTGACACCTTTCAGCCGTACAAGTCCGCAGGGCTGGATGGCATTTTCCCAGCCCTGCTGCAGTGGGGGGTAAATCATCTGGTGCCATTGCTGACGGAGATTTATCGAGCCTGCATGGCACTCAGGTACATACCCCTCGCGTGGCGCGAGGTGAAAGTCATTTTCATACCGAAACCTGGCAAAACCGACTATACACAACCCAAAGCTTATAGGCCTATAAGCCTCACATCCTTTCTACTGAAGACCCTCGAGAGACTTTGCGATAGACACATTCGAGACGGACCACTTCGAGCCAAACCCCTCCATAAACAACAGCATGCGTATACCACAGGCAGATCAACAGAATCCGCGCTGCACAGCGTGGTTTCCAAAATCGAATGCGCAGTGGATCACAAATGCTCAGCACTGGCCGCCTTCATTGACATCGAAGGCGCCTTTGACAAAACGATGTTCAAAAGTATCAACACGGCCCTTGACAGGCACAGCATAGACCAGACCATAAGTGGCTGGATCTCAAATATGCTTAAACTGAGAGCGGTACAAGTCACAGTGAACGACACCACCAGGGCCATAGTGGCGAAGGGCTGCCCACAAGGTGGCGTCCTCTCGCCACTCTTATGGAACCTGGTTGTCGACAGTCTTATCAAAACACTCAACGATAAAGGTTACTTCACCGCAGGCTACGCGGATGACTTAACCATAATAATAAACGGCACCCACGAGAATACCCTGTGCAACCTTATGCGCCAAGCCTTAAAAATAGTAGAGGTTTGGTGCAATAAGCACCAACTATCAGTAAACCCTACAAAAACCGAATTGGTTCTTTTCACAAAGAAGAGGAAATTGCCGCTACTACAGCTACCACGATTCTTTGGAACCACCCTAAGCCTATCAACTGAAACCAAATACCTGGGCATTTTCTTGGACAAACAGTTGAATTGGGCAAAACACACCAACTACATCATTACAAAAGCCAGCATATCACTGTGGCAGTGCAAAAGACTGCTCGGCAGGAACTGGGGAATTAACCCCAAGATTACCCACTGGCTATTCACCACGGTCATCCGGCCAACTATCACATACGGCTCACTAGTCTGGTGGCCCAGGACAGACCTGAGCACAGCCCAAAAAGATCTCGAAAAACTGCAACGGTTTGCTTGTGTAGCAATCACAGGCTGTATGAGAACTACGCCCACCGCCGCCCTACAGGCGATGCTTGGATTGCCGCCTCTGCACCTCATCGTGCGAGAGGAGGCAGCCCTGGCCGCCTTTAGGCTTAACATAACAGGGACCCTGAGCAAAGACTCTAGAGTCAAGCACATACGCATAAGGGAGGATGCGATCAAACGAAGACCGATGATGGCATCACCCTGCGACAGAGCCCCAAAACTACACTGTTTCCAAAAGCACTACAACATAATACTCACAGAAGAACGGTGCGACTATTCAGGCCCGCATGAGGTAAGAGTATACACCGATGGATCAAAGACCAACTCCGGAACCGGAGCTGGCGTTTTCTCACACGACCTTAACATAGATATATCCTGTCCGCTGGGAATGTTCAACACCGTCTACCAGGCGGAATGTGTGGGCATTATACAAGCGGCGTATGCCATAGAAGCCAGGAGAGTTACTGACACTCATGTACGTATACTCTCCGACAGCGCCTCAGTTCTCCAATCCCTAGGGAAGAAACATAATACCTCGAGATTAACACAAGAATGTCACAATGCGCTAGAACGTATAACGGTATTGAACCGCAACACAGTGACACTGCAATGGATAAAAGGACACAGTGGATCCCTGGGCAATGACGCAGCTGACGAACTAGCCAGGAAAGCATCCGGCACGTCAGTCTGCGGACCAGAGCCAATCGTGCCCATCCCCTTCAACCAACTACGCAGGTGGCTACAGGAGCTCACCCACACACAAGCGGAGAGCTGGTGGTCCTCGGTACAGGGGTGCAGACAGTCCAGGGAGGCTATGCCATCCTTGGATGGCAAGTTAACCAGGCGCCTGTTACGCCTGAACAGGACCGGCCTGCGCCTGTTGACGGGGACCATCACGGGCCACTGCTCGCTAAACAAACACTTCCACACAATAGGCATAACGGACAGCCCTCTGTGCAGGGCTTGCATGGAGGCAGAGGAAACCGTTGCGCATGTGCTCTTCGAATGCACAGCCGTCACCCACATTAGAACAGAAACCCTCGGGGCACCTAGATCCTACACAGAGGTTCTAAACAGACCAGGAGATGTTATCAACTTCTGGAGGGAGGTGGGCTGGTTGGAATAACCACCAAAAAACGGCCGCCATGGCCCACGCACAATGGTCCACTTGAAGGACTAAGTGCGGAAACCAAACCCTCTAACATAACATAACATAGCCTCAGCAGTAGGGTAGACCTGGTACAATTGTACCAAGGCACAATAGTACCATCGGAAATAGCTCTATAACTACGCTCTGCACTGCACCCGTTCCCGACGTCGCAGGGGGCTCCAAGAATGTGTGCCGAGAAACCGTCAGTCTCCCGCGCACGTGTCTCGACGCTGGTACCTACTTGTAACGGCAAGATAAAATTTTTGGGCATTCATAGTAAGTTTTTTCGATCTATTATTAATAGTCATAACAGAAAATCTAAGCATTGCTTTTCACTCAGTGTCAGTTGAAAAGTTTCTTATTATTGTTGGCTTTACATTGTATTGTATTAGAGTAGATTCGAGTTAAAAATGACGAGAATTTTTACTTTATAGATAAAAAACTTTGTGGGGATATTTTGTACCAATTCTCCCGATCCACTTAATGCAAAAAAAATATGTTTGTATTGTTTCTATACACATCTAAAGGTAATGCCAAGTAAACTAAGTATCAATGAATTTTGGCTCTATAGCCACAATATGAGCAGTCATCTGCCTAGCCTTTTCCCAACTATGTTGGGGTCGGCTTCCAGTCTTACCGGATACACAGCTGAATACCAGTATTTTACATGGAGCGACTGCCTATCTGACCTCCACAACCCAGTTACTAGGTAGCACGATACCCCTTGATAAGACTGGTTGTCAGACCGACCCGTAACGACTGTCGAAGATCTACAAATGACAGCCGGGATCAACGGCTTAACGTGCTTTCCGAAGCACGGAGGGGTCTTGGTATGTAAAGATGGTCACCCATTCACGGACCAACCGCGGATTCCACAATATGAGCAGTAAACTCAGAATTTAACATTAACCCTAAAATGCTATATTTATCTCTAGTGGAGATCTACTACCCTATTCTAACATCCTATAGTATTCTATTAGTACTTAACATACCTTGACCTTTATAAATTTTTCCAAGAACACTTTCTTTTTCTGAGAACAGAGCATCAGCCTCTTTTTCTCTCTCCGCTTACGGACTTCCGTTAAAATACAAACACAATACTTTCAGAAATACCTACCTAAATAAAATATAGTTATATTTTATACCATTTTTCAGTTTAACAATACTCCGTACAAAAAAGTTACCTAATATCCATAATACCTACCCAACCCTAATTAGATAAGAGATAACGAAATGTGTGTAAGAACGATGTTTTCATTTAGACGCAGCGTAGGATAAAATACGTCTAGAGTGTAATAACAGGCAACCATCTGGCGATATCTACCACTTAGCTCTCTGATTACAAACAACAAAACATTAATTATGTTTTTGCTTCCAAAGATACTGAAGTAATTTACGTGCCCTCGTTTTTCGGGGAAATAAATGATTGTAATAAGTCTGCGGTAGACTCGTGCTTATAATTGTTTGTATAGGTGTCAGGCAATATCTTCGAAAACAATCTATAATTTACGAGGCCTCGTTGGTGGCTTCTGCGCAGATCGATCATGTTTTTAAACATTTTGGGGTGTCACGTCCACATAACGATGGAGTTTTGTTCTTCTCCATTGCAGTTGACATACCCGTGCGTACATGTCAATAGCCAGACATGAGAATCAACAATTCACAATTCGACAGCGTATTTTTCTCGTGAGGATTTCCAAAAAATAAGCTCCGTGTGAATATCAGATACGGACTGTTTTTATTTTATTTTAAAAGGTATTGCTCAAAATTTTAAAAGTCGCATTTTTTATAACCGACCGGCTTTCTTTGCGGCCCAATGTATTACATAGCACAACGTTTTTCTCCATTTATCGGGTTCAAGTAATAATTTATATATATATTCACAGTGTGGTGTCCGGCAAGGTTTTAGTATAGTTCACGCAAGCAAAGCCTGGGACCACAACAAATATCTGATTAGTAGTAGGTATATACTAAATCTATGGATGAAACTGAAAGCAAATTACGTCACAACAGTCATCCTTCACTGGGTATCAGATCCTAGAACATGAGTTTTTGGTAATCCATCACAGAGATATAGCCTTTACTGCCAGTTTGTTAGTGTCTGTTGAGAAAAACATTGCAATTATAAGTCTGACCGTAATTTATAGACAGTCAAATTAACAGAGATATTATCTTCAATGAATTTTTTATGGTTTTTCCTAACTTAACTGTGGATCTTTAGTAACTTGAAGCTTGTGTAATATAGGGTGTGACGTACCTAATTATGCCAGGCATGTGTATACGAAACGATTTTGTTTCCGCCTCTGCAAATTCGAAGTTCCAGAAAATACCAAATCGCTTCAGATACACATGCATCGTGCATAACAGTGGACTGCTATTTAGGTAAGTATGTACCTATACATTAAAGCACATAATATATACAATATTAACAAGTAACACGTACTCTACTAAAGTAATAGTTATTTATCTTAGACTAAAGACTGAAGACGCGTAAATGAATCAATCATCTTGCTTCTATTTAGTTGTATACCTATACATATTCCTGTTCTATACTCGGCCGAGTACGAACTTCTATATGTATATATAGCATTAATTGATTACAGCAAAGCGTTTGACTCTTTAATACATACCTGTTTAATATATTCTGCGCGCAAAGCGAACAAGTACTTTTTATTCATAACTTTTTATATATTCGCTACGCTGTCAAAATTTTGATAGGAACTATCAGTCGTCGGAAATCACTTTTAGGTAAAGATTAAAAATTGCTAGTATCCGGTGAAATATTTTTTTTAGCTAAAGTACCTAGTGCTGTAATGAAAATTGGTGAAAACAAGCTATATAACCATCGCAATTTTTTTAAAGAACTAATTAATTCCACTACAACTACGACACGACTAAAGCAATCTTGTATTTTCTATGGCACCTTTTTATTTTGTTTATTAGATTTTTGTGTATTTTTATAAATCAACATTAATATACGTGCGTTTTGTGGTGAAGAAATCGTTTCATTTCCCTACAATATAGGCGATACTATATTGTAGGGAAATGAAACGATTTCTTCGGCGTTCGTGGTTCGATCCCTCGCCGCAGCTGTTACATTTTCACTAGAACACGAAGGTCTGGGAAGCACTAAAAGAACAGGGAATTTAAGGATAATTAGAAATGTTTACAAATCCAGCCAGAAAGGAAAGGCGAACTAACTAACATACAAAAAGGAGTAAGACAAGGAAGACCCCCTTTTACCAAAACTGTTCTTAGCTCTATGTGTCAGAAATCTTGTATGGGAAGATCTAGGTCTGAGTAACAACGGTTGATCATTAACACACTTAAGATTTCGCTGATGACATTGTGCTGTTTGCAAGAACGCCAGACGACATCAACAGCGATAATAACAATTTGAGATAATAGCGATCCCAAAACTGAATCCTGATTAAACAAAAATAATTACCAACGGCAAAGAATATATACGATAGGCGAAACACCAATAAATTACGTGGAAGAATACATACATCTGGGTCAGCTGATGACACCAAAAGACACCGTAAATAAAGAAATTGAGAGAAGAATAGCAAACAACTGGAACAGATACTTATGCCTGAGAGAAGTAATAAGAAACAAACTCCATCATATGTCAACAAAAAATAAAATATTTAACAACTGCATACTACCGGTATTAATGCATGCAAGTCAAATATGGGTTCTAACAATAAAATCAACAAATAAACTTGCTACATGACAACACACGATGAAGAAAAGCATGCTAGGAGCCAAGAAAGCTGACAGAATAAGAAACAAAACCATCTAGCGCAAGACTAAGGACATAACCCTAAAAATCAGAAGACTAATGTGGTAATGGAGCAAAATAGTTACCCAAGAAACGGCCAGAGAAAGAGAGGTAGACCACAGAAAACGTGGTATTATGGCATCAGACAGGTCGCTGGAACAACACGGGGTAGAGTGGCCAGAGAGAGACAGGAATGGAAAAGGTTGGAGGAGGCCTTTTCCGACTGCCAAACGGGCATACAAAACATAAACGAACGCCAAATACGTGCGTAAGTAATGTTTGTCTGACTTAAAGGTTAATAATAATGACATATTCATGTTCATATCTGATCATGGTTCATATAAATAAAAAGGGCGTATCATATCTTGAGCTTTTACGACGGCAGTAAGAGAGAAAAAAATACTAAATGATAAACGAATGTGTCAATTTTCTCTCTGATGGGTGGTCACCGATCAGAGATAATTGACACTTTCCCTAGACAACCTCATAATAACCACTATAGCCAATCATTGCATTACCAGGCACCTATACAATTAACATTATGATCAGCACTCGTATTGGTATACCTATTCGTTGATCTATGTAGGGAAAATTAGATTAGTCGCTATATTGTGCATAAAAACAGGACCACCAGTAGTAATAATGGAACATTTTTAAACCAAAAATAAAATTCTTATTTAAGCTTGGTGGCGGCTGTACGTCGATCAACTCGCCGACTTTGGTGTGGGTAATTACATAACAAAAAAAAACATAATTAATAGACGCTAATATTCTTAGTCCCGCAACATCTCGACGTTGAACTTTATGAATAAAAATCCAAGTTTGCCTTTTTTCCTTCCCCAGCCCAAGAGCATTTTATACTTGCCGTGAGGAACCTCGTTTAAATATTCAATTAAACAAGTAGTTTGTTTGCTGTTTTAGTTTAATAAACTGCGGAGAACTGCAAAGGGAAAAGTTTTAACTCGGCTCTTTTTAATGGCCGGCTCACTCTGCGGAACTGATCGATCTCAGTCAATTATCTAAATCATTGAAGAAGTAATAATCTTTCATTCATTTCAAATTTCAATCGGTCGACGTTAATCTGCAAGAGAGCATTCAGCAGAATGAGAAGCGAATCGTCATTGAGGGAGGGATTTCATTATATTTTAATCTGATTTTTACCCGAGCGTTTGATTCTAACAAAGACTTTATGAAAAACGTATTGAGTTTAATAAAGGCTGAATGTTAATTAAAACAAATCAGTCGTTAATCTGTAACGAGATCTTTAGAGAGTGGCGTCTATTCACGTTCCTTAGTGAAGCACTTAATTAAGAAGTTAGTTTGCACACAGGAAATTTGTTGCTAAGGCACTTTATAGGCATAAATCTTTAATTATACTGGGGAGGTTGAGATAGTGTGTGTTAGGGACTTAGGGCAAGTGTTCAACACTTTAATTTACATAGCTAAACAGGTATTGTGCCCTTTGTCTGCCTTCTTAAAAATAGATAGTTACTACCTACTATTGGTCGTATAAAGATATATTTTTGCATAAAGCTAGACGCCCTTTGCATTTTAAACATCAAAGGGCCAGTCAATACATGAATTGTCTCCTTTCTCGACGCCTGACATCGTAATAGAGACACGACATAGGACTGGACTATTTACAATTTTTCCGTATCTGTTTAAAGGTGATCCCAAAGTATTTAGGTACCTACTGGTACAAAGAATATTTAACCAATATGTCTCTACAATACATAACTGGAAAACAATAGCATGATACTTCGGAATTAAACGGAAGAAAATTCAAAGTGGATGATATTAGAATAATTTAACTTTATAGCAACTTGTTAACAAGATCATTACCAGCCTATCGTAAATCACACGCCATTTCCAAAGCAAAAGGAAGCAAGATAAAGCGTCGTCGCTTTTCTTGCGAGTAAATTGCCATACATTACTTTAGTATTATTGCGTTTATAAAGATCTTGTCGGCTTGATTTGTGTTGCTGCAGTAGATAGGCTGAAAATGAGCATAGCCTTTAACAGAGTTAGATCAACCATTTCTTTTGCAAACGACAGTGAAATCAGTATAATTATTTGAACAAATGGTTAAAAATTAATGGTTTTTACTAACAATTTATAATTTCTGACAACATGTCGTAAATGTAACGACATGTATTATTTATTATAAATAAATAATAAATGATACCTGTCGTAACATGTCCTAATAAAATAAAGCCTCGCCTCTTGGAGCATATCCGGGCAAGTACCAGTCTTCATCTGCCTATCCTTTTCCCAACTATGTTGGGGTCAGCTATCAGTCTTACCGTATGCAGCTGAATACCAGTATTTTACATGGAGGGACTGCTTATCTGACCTCCTCAACCCAGTTACTGGGAAATACGATACTCCTTGGTAAGACTAGTTGTCGGTAATCCGGGCTTCTGAGGACTCGTAACAACTGTCAAAGGTCCACGAATGACAGCCGGGTCTAACAGCAATCCGCCTTGAGCAATTGCGGTGATCAATGCTCATGCCTTCTCTGTGTGAGAAGAGGCCTTTGCCTTGCAGTGTATCAATAATAGGCTGGTATTGTTATTTATTATTACTAACACTTTTTTTTAATGTGTATCTAAAAATTTATTTTGAAAATATCATTTAAAAACTAACAAATTTAAAATAATAATAATTATATGTACAATTATATAAAAAGGGAGAGTAAAATGAATGAATGTTGACTGGTAGAAAATGCCTGCGGCATTAAGTCTGCCTCTATACACTTTTGTGCTTAAAGTATTAATTAAATAAATAAATAAATAAAATATCATAGGGCGTCAAAAAATTCGTCCGCATCGCTGTCAACAGGAAAACTGCCCAAAAGGCTGGCAGCATTACCACGTTGTATGGCAATGCTGATTCTTTAAACTAACAGTTTAAATCATAATGTTTGTACTTGCAAACAGTCATATCTACCTACTACAAAAAGACTTTGCCAAAGAGCACGTGTAGGGTTTACGACGCTATGCTATGGAGTGCTGCTACGCGTTGCAATCGGTATCAGGCCATAGGCATAGGCCTGTTTTCACTAATGAAAACAGTAGCTTAACCCAAAAACGGTCCACCAGTAATAGAAATACAGTATCAAAATGCTACTCTTATCAGTGACTTAAAAAAGTCTACCACAAGGCGACAGAGGCAGTCTTAGAAATCTCTAGAATATATCTGGCATCTTTGACACACCGACAAGTTAAAATGAGTAGAACCTTATACACAAAATGTAAATTGAAGCTTTGTTAAAGCAAACTTGACCATATCGACGGTTAAAAGGTAATATATCGAAAATGAGTTATGAATGCCATCCTACTTAATCTCTTTTTTTAATCTCCATTTTCGACCAAAATGTCACTTATAATACCTTTTAACCGTCGATATATACGTTTCATTGGAGTGGTAACGTTTGCTTTTACACAGCTTTTCAGAATAAATACTGCATTGTAAATTCACGTTTTTTTACCGTTAACTCAATATCTAATATAATATCAAATTCTGAATGTAAGTAGTTCCATCCCGCCCAATTACTTTAAGCGGATCTCATTGTCGCCGGCCGCCATCTCGTCTGATAGATGACCGCAGTCCCCAGTGTGACGCCCCTAATCTTCTCAATTCCCGATCCTAAAGGGTTCACCACAATCCAAACGGGAGCAATTTAGAATAATTTATTCCGTGCGAACTTCAATATTTTCATATTTTCGCCTATAAAGGTGGCCTGTGCCAATTTTATAGCTCATAAATTTCTATGATAACCCCTTTGTTTGCGGGTACTCTGCTGGATTAACGAGTGCTATTGACAATTTGTATAACGAAGCTCTCAAGAAAATTGGGTGTAATTTATTATTGGATGTTGAAGATTGGCAGTGGGGTGGAATTTATCAATTTACCTAATAGAATGTATTGTGTATTAATAAACATTCCGATAATATTAAATGCTTTATACGGGTTTATTTTTTATTACATTTGTAAATTGAATTACACATAATGATACTACAAAGTCTTTCGTATGTCTTTGTTGGTGAACAAATTAACTGCGTTCAAAAAAACTGTTCTTTGGCTCTTCAACAAGTGTATTTTCAGTTTTTTTCGTACAAAATGTATCGAATTTTATGACATGACAAGACGAATCATCTGTACGGTAATCCTATCAGATAGTCGAAGAACATTCTACAAACAAAAGAATAGAATAGAATACTCTTTATTATTTTACACAATAAAAATTACGGATATATATATAAATTTTACATAGGGTGACATAATGGGCGGTTATATCGCTAAAAGCGATCTTTTGATGGCAACCTTTGGATGGATTAAGGGGCAAAGGAGAGACAATACTGCAGGTAGTCTGTGGTGTACGATTTACATATATAAAATAAATACATACATACAATTATTCAATAATAATCGTGAAACAAGTGTTAAGAACAAAACCAAATGCAAAGATTAACGAAAATAAAAAAATATGATAATTATCCAGCTAATAATAATGGTATACTATAATAATAAAATAAACCGGCAGATCAATGCCGAGATACAAAAATGTATGCCAACAAATAATAATAATAATACAGTTTTTCTTAAATCTATTTCAAGTTCACCCATGATTTGTGCCTGAACTAGGTGATCCTGTGTTTCAGGCGATTGGAGGTAACATTAATTGCTTAAATAATCACATATCATATTAATCTTATTGGTACATAAATGTAAAAAGGTGTCTAAAATTATAGTATCTTAACCTAACTAACTAATTAAAAAATAACAATAATAAAAACAATATTTTACTTTAGCACTAGTAATAACTTCTCTGTATCTTCAAAGGACATAGTTTGAAGAGTTTCCTTGAGGATTTTCTTGCAGTTACTATGATTTAAGGAGTAGATGTTTCCTTTTTCATTTAGCCTGTTATAGAGTATCGGACCGAGGTACATATAAAATTTGGCGGCAAGTAGCCAACTTGGGGTCGTGCGGTCCATGGCCCTCTACGGGGCTCCAGTATGGGCGCGCTCTCTGGCGCTGCGGCCAGCCCGCCGGTTGAGCGCGGCCCAAAGGGTCATGGCCATCCGGATGATCCGGGGATACCGCACGGTCTCCTGTGAGGCAGCGAGCCTCCTTGCCGGATTGCCGCCATGGGATCTGGAGGCAAAAGTCCTCGCGCACGTATGGGAGTGGCGCGAGGAGGCGAAACGCCGGGGCGTAAGTCCGTTGCCGCGAGAAATCGCGGCACAGCGGACGGAGCTCCGGCGGGATCTCATGGCGTCATGGAAAGTATGGTTGTCGCAACCCAGTGCTGGGCACGCCACGATTGCGGCGATAAGTCCCCTCTTTGAGGAGTGGCTGGAGAGACGCCACGGCGTCCTGACCTTCCGCCTGACGCCAGTCACGGCAGCTTCGGGAGGTTCCTGTGTCAGATAAGGCGGGAGGAAACGTCCGGGTGTCACCACTGTGTGGATCGCCCGGAGGACACGGTGGAGCATACGGTGGAGGTCTGCCCGGCTTGGGCAGAGCACCGCCGTGTCCTCGTGGAGGCGATCGGCGGCAGAGACCTCTCGCGTCCGGCCCTGGTTCAGGCCATGGTACGGAGCGAGAGGGCATGGGCAGCCGTCACCTCCTTCTGCGAAGCAGTAATGCTCGCGAAGGAGGAGGCGGGACGGTTGAGGGAAAGGCACGTTTCGCGCCCTCTCGCCCCTAGCCGCCGCAGGAGACGCCCAGGGCGTCGGGAATCTCGGGCGGATTTCCAGCCACCGTAGGCGCGGGCTTGCGGACGGTGAGCAATGGGTAGCTCACCGTCCGGTAAGGACCAGGCCCGGGTCGACGGCGCGTCGTATTCCACGCGCGCCTCAAAGAGATGTCGTCAGCACAAAAGTAGGGGTCCACTAGGGCCGATGCCTGCCGGGGTCGCGGGAAGGTACTTATGGGTCACCGAGGCCCCCGCAACACAGGCAACAGGAAGGAATACGGGTGGGTTTTAGTCAGTAAGAGTCTGACACACCCTCTCGCTCCGCCCAGAGCGGGAGAAGTTATTTGATGATTTCCCACCCCCAAAAAAAAAAAAAAAAAGTAGCCAACTTGAGAAGAGCTCTTTCAATGAGCTATAACAAAGTTTTACTTGCCCCACCCCATGAAGTAATACAGTAAATCAAAATTGACTGACAAAGAGCAAAGTACACTTGCCTAATTATTTTTGGATTTGCAATAAATCGTAGCTTTTTGAATAGGTTTACGAATTCCATTATTTAGAGCTTCTATATGTTGTTTAAAGGAAAGGGTATTTTATTTTATCTGTATTTTTAACACTGGCTATTTGCGGGGACTGGGCAACAGTGAGCATGCAAAGCTGAGAGGTTCTTCGATATTTGCTTGCGCATCGAAAACTTAATGTAATGTGTCTTCTCTGCATTTAGAGTTAGTGAGTTATTTTGAAGCCATTTATTTACAATATTGAATCCGTGTTGCGCAAGATTGTAGATTTAATTTTCTGAGTCAGCCGAAAAAAGTAGAGCAGTGTCGTACTGTCGATACTGCATCGTTGGTCTAGTGTGCACAAGTGCCAATAGCGCTGAGCATGAGGCAAAACCTCATGCTCATCAGTAGCGCAGGTTCGATTCGCGGTCGAGCAAAGTTTTATTGGACTTTCGGCTCTGAGACGAGTGGTGAAAATCCAACGGCGCGCTTTTATTTTAGACATTCATTTATGTATCGCCTAGAGTTGAAAACAGTAATTATTTTAATTTGCACCGATGACAGTTATATTTCCAAAAGTAGGCATAAAAACTAACTAGGAAAACCAAATAAACCCCCATTTTATCTGAGAATTGAACCCAAACCCTGAACCACCAGTCGTGCTTACAAATACTAGTCCAATGGAGGCCGAGCACTTAGTTGCTAAGCTGTTTCGGGCGTTTGTTCAGAAAATAAGAGATCCCTTCTTAATATTCGTGGCGCGCGTCGGTCTAAAACATTCGAGATAATCCGGTAGCCCTCAATGTGAAAATTTAATTAAAGTGAAAATGCCTAGCGGCTAAATATTCGTGTTGCGTCAAAGTACAGCCAGGGAATTTAATTGTTAGTAAAATGTACACCCTACGTCAATTTGCCGTATTATATGCCATTTCATGCAATTGTCAAAGACAGTTGTGATTTGAATGTGCAACTTAAGAGGCTGAACAGCTAAAGTGCGGTCACTGTCGGACTACATAGAAAAGAAAGAGAAGCACTATCACACAACGCTGGTAATTTTTTGCTAAGAATGAAGCAATTATCCATTTACAAAAAATCTATTGATTGGATAAAAAAAAAACACTATTATGGTAATATGTTGCTTGTAGAATAATCTGACAAAAAATCAGAATGATTGCATGTATATTAGTATGGTTTTTAATCGTTAAAAGAAATGTTTAGAGAAATGTTTTCTTCGTGATTTTTTTCTATCGTATCAAATTAGTTGTAGTACTCGTATGTTCTCAACACAACTTATATATTTTTCTGATTTTGTTTACTGCATTGGATCATATACTTTTAGTCGTTACAAAACTTTTACTTTTTTTAAGTTCGTTTTCAATTTGCTTTACAATTACTTTCCCTGACTTTATTATAAAATCTTATTGTGCACAAAGATGTCGCGTCACTACGTAATACATAAAAAACTTAAACAACATTATTAGCAAATGCTGAACTTTAGCAGTTAAATAAACGGTGCACATAGGTCGATTTGGCCGATTTAGGCGGCCAAAATTATTTGACGGTCTATAAAGGTTCGGTAGTAGATTTTAAATAAAAATACATAGTTTTTTGTCATTGACAAGACATATTTATGAAAAAAAAAAAAAATAATTCTTGATCATCCTCATTTGGCTGGGCAGTTATCAAAAGATCAATTGTCTCGGGAGAAAATGACATAATTGATGGTTTTCTGGGCCTTTTCATACTACTCATTAGCGGATCTGAGCTTAATAGTAATCTACTATATATATCCGCATTGCATTCTTCTCTAGAAAATTTTCTAGCATAATTCTGGCGGTAAGACCGAAAATGTTTATTTCGGGCTTCAGCTGCCTCTTCTGAGAGTTGCCCCATGGGCAGGAGGGCATTTTCTATGATGGCCCCACCATGGATTAGGATGTTATGCATGGTTGGAGTCATTGGATGCCACCCATACAATTCAACATATAGCTTTGCCGTCTCTAAAGCGTATTCATCGTACTTTAAAACATTTATATTATGTCCACTTGATATAGCTTCCAATATTATTTTCAGCCTGTATATCAGGTCAAAGCTAATTCCAGTGATGTCAGCAGCCAATTGCGGATTTTCAAAAAAATGTCTACTGGTGTTACCATCATTGGTGTTACCAAAATTTGATTTTGGCACATCCACTAAGAGGCCTGTTTCGAGGCGAAACCTTTCTTGAATTTCTCGTTTTCTATTGGCTTCTATATTTTTTTCATCTTGTGTCTTCCTTTCGCGATATTTTTTTATCGGTAATTTGTAAGCCAAATGAAGGATACTTTCAAATATCCTGATTCGTACATGTAGCACGGAAATACCAAACTCTAAAGTTTGTAAGCTGACTTCATTTTTTTTGGACAAATCATTAAAATCTTTTGATGTAGCACTACATATGTAACACTTACTCGTTGATGTTGTGTCAGTTGCTGCATTGCAGACTTTACCGTCAACCATGGTCATTTTAAAGATGTGCTTAAAATAGAATATTTCACCCTTTAGGTCAACTTCTGTGGTGGCCAGTGACTGTACACTGTCTTTAACGTAACTTATTTCCTCTTTGGTGCCATCTTTAGATTCTTTTACGAATCTAAATCTTATCGGGCGACAATATCGCGGCGAAGACGGTGTGGGGTTTTGCCAAACAACTTTTTTATTTTCTTCTCCACACACAATTTTTAAAAGCACAAAGGAACTTATAAATATATTTGCGTCTGATTCCTCATAATTGCTAAATCTCTGCTTAAACCGTGCTTGTTGTGAACCATCACAACCCCATTTGCAAATTATCTGCAGAGTATTTCGTTCAGCTTCGTTAAGTGTTACTAACACTTCTTCTAGGTAAAGTGATAAGCGCCTAACAGTGAGATCTATTAGGCACTGAAAGTCACTTTCAACGGAGGTAGCAGTAAAACGTATTGTTTCCTTGGGAGGATAACATTCCTGTTTCGCTTTTAACAAGAGATCGTAGCACGGGTAAAAACTTTTATTAGTCGCTCTTATTATTTCATACTGACGTTTTGTCAAATCTGCTTCTACAAACATTAAAAGCGCTTGCTGAGGGGTCAGGGGAGCAACATCTTTCTTTGTATCGGAAGTCCTTTTTTTATATTCATTTGCACTTGCTGGAGAATTCGTAATGTCTTTTAGGACTTGTGACGCATTTCTATTTCCACCTTTTTGTAAAATCACTTGGGCAGCATGGATTATTACTCCATCTTCTATGACAGAACGAACTTCTGCCGTCTTCCTTCTCTTACTTCTCTCGCTCGATTCACTTAATGATTTGCATGGTCGACCTGGGCGATTTTGCGTCGATATAGGTATTTCAAATGTCCCATCTAACCAAGAGTAGTTGTTTTTAAAAACGGCTCTTTTTTGTTATGCGCTTTTGACCATCTTTGTTTTATGTTGGTTTTAAAATATGAAAATCTATGCTTCAGAAGCTTTTTAATCTCTTCTGTGTCACCATAACTCGAAAGGAGATTATTTTCTAAAACTTCGAGTTTTTCATTAATCGATGGGAGATTTTGCTCATACAACTGCTCAAATAGACGTCTACGAGTCACTACTTTTACACCCGATGTGTCCGGTGAGCCTAAAACATTTAAAAGTCAATATTAGAAAAGAAAGAAAAAAAAACAAATTATTTAATTAGGTAACAAAATTTTTGGAGGGCTGTTATTTTGAAAAACGGTGCAAATCGGAGTCCAAATTTTGGACTGATATTAGCTAAGGGTTCAAATAAATTTATCGTAATAAATTTACGATCGGGACGAACAGGGATACACAACAAAATGCCATTTTAAAACTAAAATTACTGCAAAAAATAATACGGTAACAAGATTATTTTTAAGGATCTATATATGTGTCAAATTGAAAGAAAAATGTAAAAAGTATATAATAATAGGTTAGGTGCTTACCTGAAGTACTAGAATCCATAAATATTGTTTTGAAATCCAGATTCTAACATTAAAATATTCACTTTGAAAATGCTTTTTAAACAGAGAGCACCGAGATTAGATACGTACACCACTAGCGACGATCAAATTCCGACTACCTGAATTCGGTCTTGCGCGCAATACAATGGAAAGGAGAGGGTAGGGTATTGTTCCTAGAACTGTCTACTAGGGCAGGTAATAACTTATTTTGCTATCGGGTTACATACATACATTGCAAATTCACTTTTGGCCACCTAAATCGGCCAAATCGACGTATGTGCGGTGTTTCTTATATTATTCCAATCGGATAATTCGAATTGGTGCTAAGTTGCAAAATATAAATGCTGTCTTTCCATCACGGGCACTAGAATTTCGATAAAGTATTCTAATATATTAATATAAACAGTACTTATACTTGGTTTAGTTATGGTAATTCATGCAAAAAATAATCATGTCAGAACCCGGGATAAAATACTAAACTTTTATTAATAAAAAATTGTTGCTAGAAGTTCCAAGATGTTCTTCACATTTTATTCTGAAATTAAATTCGCAATGTCTGTAGAAACGGCAAAATGCAGTTTAAAACGGGAGGAATCTTATTAAGGTGCCTCTAAGGGGTAAGGGGACATCGACTAGCCTAACGTGACAAGAAATTTTTCATTAAACTGTCCGTTCAGTTTTCATTGAAGAAAATGCTGTTCTAAAAACAATTTTATTTTTCCACGTTTTTATATTTATTCCTGATTCTAATGAAAAGGACATACTTCAGGGGACGCACGAGTTCTTGATCAGTGTGTTTATTGACTAACAAAATTAAATTAGTAAAAGTTATTAAATATGGAGGCCTTGGCAGAGAGTACAACTTTGTGCCCTTTGGCGTCGAGACCCTCGGTCCGTGGGGTCCCAGTGCGCATAAGTTATTTGCGGAAATCGCGAAACGTCTAGTTGTTATAACTGGTGACCGAAAAGCTGGCGGCTTTCTCGCGCAACGTATCAGCATTGCAATTCAGCGAGGAAATGCCGCCAGCATCCTCGGTACAATGCCCCGAGGGCCTTTTTTAAGCTTAACTTAGTTTTAATTTAATTTAGTTAATGTTAATAATCATCTTGTAATTTGGTTATGTAAATAAATATATTTAAATTAGTAAAAATTCGAAATTATTAGGTATTTATTCCCTAAATACCTAATAATTTCGAAGTAGCGTGCCTCAGAAGTATCGCGTCGATTTAAGATATTGTCGAAGTACAGCATGCCGGAGTAGATCTCAACGACTCATGTCGTGCGAGCATATTGTCGAAGAAATATGTGGTCGAAGTTGCATCGTTTCTTAGTTAAGTCATATCGAAGCAACGCTTAATCGGAGTAAAGTAGTGTCGGAGGTCTTAAGGTATTTCGAACTTGAGTATAGTCGAAATTAAGACGTATCGAACTTAAGTATTGTCGAAATTAAGACGTATCGAACTTAAGTATTGTCGAAATTAAGACGTATCGGAGTTCCATATTATCGAAATTATATGTTGTCGTTGTACAGTTTGTCAAAATTGAGTTTGGTAGTCACTGAATATTATTTTATTGATAGATACGATAAAAATATATGTGTCGCAGCCAACTATCTCAATTAGCCTTTCTGATAACAGCCTAGACTTTTTACGGAACGGCCGTTCAACTAACGACCTGTATGATATTTATTAGGTATAGGTTAGGTCGGAACTGTAACAAATAGCGCGTGAGCCGACCGAGCGAAGCGAGCTGTGCCGCGGCAGCAGCCGGCGAACGCTACTTACAAAAACCAGGCTTGTTACTAAACGGCTAATTAAGCATGGCGGGCGAAGTGTCAATCCTATCAGAAATTTTTCGCGAAAATCACTCTTTATGGTTTCCAATTTAAAGGTCAAATTCGCATGTTCTATTAAAATCTCTTAACTACATTTTTATTGTAAGTATAACAACAGCATGAATCAAAATGTAGAAATACCTTCTAACTAAACCACCAAGTCTATGGCATTACCTCCTAACCTGGGACACGTTTTGGCTTCGACAGTCAGAACTTATTGGCACTTCGATTAATCAATTTAATTTGTCAAAAAATTAGATGTTTTTTTCACTTTGTGTAAATGAATGTTAACTTCGGTAGTTAGAATTTCTTGTCACTTCACCGTCGATTAGATAACTGAAACTAAATTAACAAACAATTTAAATAAAAATAACAATCTATTTAACTTAAACCTATTAACAAACTACAACATGGCGTCCAAACATTCGTCCGCATCTTTTCGATTGAATTCCAAATGATCTTGTTTAGCAATAACATCAATCTTTTGTTTGTCGGCCGATGCTCCGTATGTTGAACACCACAGAGCACCTATCAGATCGAATGTAACCTTTTGTCTGAACCCCTCATCATCAACATCATCGGGTACATTAACATAACGAACGGTTTCCAGCCAAACTTCAATGCACGAGATTATTATCTGGGTAGTTATACGATCTGATATACATAATGGCTATACTGGCGTGGATACGGCCGACGAACTGACTAGACGTCGATTGCAAAAAAATCGCGATTGATAAATGTTTATTATTTAATTAATTAATAATTCGACAGTATTGTAGTTATAGATTATTTTGTATTGTATTTCAATACATAAAAAGAGCAATGGTAGCCCAGTGGTAACGGCTGCGACTTACGAGTTGTAGGTCGTAGGTTCGAACCCAGACAAGCGCTTTACTTTGTGTAAATTATTTCATCACGACTGCTCTTAAAACGGTGAAGGAAAGCATAGTGAGGAAACCGGTATGTCCTAGAACCAAAAAATTCAAAGACATGTGACATCTACCAACCCGCACTGGGCCCGCGTGGTGGATTATGGCCACCGAACAGAAAAAACAGTGGAAGTGCATAGCAGGCGTGGCACGCGTGCCACAAATAAGCGCTGTTGCGCTTACTTGATCCCAGTCGTGTTCTAACATCGCGTCGAGTCGCTAGTCTCACGATAAATTTATTTTTCCGTAGCTATGCCGCATTGTTCCATTTTGGAGTGCAAAAATGATAGTAGGAGAAAAAATCTTAAAAATGGAGGTGTTTCGTACCATCTGTAGGTACGATTTTATTTGTTTTCTAATAAAATCTAAGTTAATTTCAATTCACTAATAATTTAATAGAACGTCTAGTTAAAATCAACCTTATGTTCCTTAAAATACAGTTTATCTTGGTTTGAATGTATTCACTATTTCGTTCTCGAAAGTTCTTCGCTACTCAATTAGTGATGTAGTCTGGTCGGATGTTGGTTTTATCGATTGATATCGATAAAAGAAAATAAGTAATTTAATATTTATTATAAACATTACAATACAAATATAAGGTCGAATAACATGTAATTGGATTTATGCAACGGGCAGATTTAATTGGATGCCATCCTAAGTAAGCACTATATGCTCAAATAAAGTATATAGATACACGAAAATCATTGAGTTTTTTAATGAAGTAAGTTACCATATTTTATTTTTATCACTTAAAAATAATTATTGAAAATACTTAATACGATACGATACTAATCAACGCACCTACATGCTGTATACTATATATTACTATATCTCTGACGTTAAGTCACAGCCAAAAAAGAAGACTCGAGTCGTGGACACTCACAAAGTTGAACAAAATTTTATAAAGAAAGGCGATGACGTGATTCCTGTGCAATTTCATTCCGCAGACAGTTCAGTTCAGTTCGAATTAAAAAGTAAAAATAACGTGTTTTTTATTTTAACCCAAGTATCAGTAAAACACATTAAAAATACAGGGTTACTGGTAACTCGACGTCTTCCTTGCAGGACGTCATAGTAGGGTTAAAATGCAACAAATTAAGTCACCAAATGTTCTACCGAAATTCAGTAGTTTTTGAATTAGTTAAGAGTTTTAGTTTTTTAATGAAAAATCCCAGATTAAACCATTTGAAACCAATTTAAAAATGATTTGCGGCGCGACTGTACTGAAATTTAAATTATTATCATAGTTGACGCCGTAGCAGACCTTTGTTAATAATTAAAAGTTCAATAATGCCAAAAACTTTGGCAAATATCACTAACAAAACATTTAATGTTTTGTAATTTTTGCTATTGCTTCATAAAAAATGTAGTCTAGTGCAAAAAAAAATACTACACCTGGTGTACAAATTACTAAGAAAATATCCTTGTCTTATCAGCTATCCAAAAAGGTATGAAAGTTAATACAAAATCATGGACTACATTATGAAAATCGTTTTTGATTTAGTACAGGCGTGCGTTTCACAAAAAGGTGATTATTCGAAAAATCAAAAACAAAATCGTGAACATTATTATTCTTTTTAATCAATATTAAAAACTTTAATTACACACATTTCACACGTCTTGTTCGATGTGCTGCCCTCGGTTTCGAATACATGTTCTTATTCGCTTCCTTACTTCGGTTTTTGTTATTCTTGAGGTGATTGTTGCCCTCATCTGGTCCGCCGCATTTGTAATTCTCTCCCTTAGTTCTTCAATTGAATTTACTGGGGTCACATAAACTAGATCTTTCATATGACCCCAGACGTAAAAGTCTAGCGGCGTCAGATCAGGGCTTCGTGCAGGCCACGGAATCGGCCCACCGCGCCCTATCCATCGGTTTGGATAGTTTTCATCCAGCAATTGTCGAATTGTGATTCGGAAGTGGGCTGGACATACGTCATGTTGGTAAATCATGTTTGCTCTTCTTTCTTCCGGTACATCCGTGAGCAGTACTGATAAATGATTTCTGAGGAAATCTTCATAAAGTTCCCCATTTAGTGTTCGGGGTAAAAAATGTGGGCCAATTAATTTGTCGTCAATAATACCCATCCAAACATTAAGCGAGAACCTTCGCTGGAATGCGGTTGGTTTCAGTTTTTTAGGGTTTGCTTCTGCTTTCGGTGCCCAGTAATGTAAGTTGTGGTAATTTGTGATACCATCACGATCAAAACATGACTCATCGGTCCACAGAATGTTTTTTAAAAAGTTTTCGCTGTCGGCGTCGGCACTTAGCATAAAACGTCAAAATTCAAGCCGTCTCGGCGGATCTCCTTCTTCTAATGACTGGACTGGTTGGTAATGGTATGGATGTCGGCCTGACAAGTGAACTACAGACCAGACTTTCCACTGTGACATACCAAGCTCACGCGCTACGATGTTTGTCGATGTGTTAGGATCGTCAATAAAACGTTGAAGAATAAGCTCCTCGTCCTCAGCCGTGTATCTCTGGGAACGACCAGTGTCAACTTGCCTGCTTCTTTGGACGCTGCCAGTTTCAGATATTCGTCGATAAGTCGATCCGAAGACACTAACGTGGGGGAGTCGGCGGTTGCGAAAGCGAAGTTGATATTCTCGCCGCGCCTCAGCAGCGTTACCGTCACAAAGTCCGTAACAGTACTTTATGTCAGCGTATTCAGGATTAGAATATGCAGCCATAGTCAGCGCTTATGAAGCCACAGCACAGCACAAGAGCAAGATACGCAGCAACAGTTAGGGAAATAGCCAGTAACAAAACACGAGCTTGCGCGACGTAGAGTTGAAACTAACTAACGCTGACGACCAAATTTTGCAAAATCGCACCTCTTGTCATGCCGAGAGAACAATAGCGACCAATCACAAAGCTCCCCGAGTGGTTGGAGTTCAAGCGCAGGTAAAAACTACGAATAATACGAATACGAAACAATAGGTTGACCGTCTCGCAATTTTACCTGCCCCCCATAAAACTCTTCTCTTCCCTGGCACACATGCAAAAGTATTGACAATCATACCTTTCTGAATAACTGATAAGACAAGGATATTTTCTTAGTAATTTGTACACCAGGTGTAGTATTTTTTTTTGCACTAGACTACATTTTTTATGAAGTAATAGCAAAAATTACAAAAAAATAAATGTTTTGTTAGTGATATTTGCCAAAGTTTTAGGCATTATTGAACTTTTAATTATTAACAAAGGTCTGCTACGGCGTCAACTATGATAATAACTTGAATTTCAGTACAGTCGCGCCGTAAATCATTTTTAAATTGGTTTCAAATGGTTTAATCTGGGATTTTTCATTAAAAAACTAAAACTCTTAACTAATTCAAAAACTACTGAATTTCGGTAGAACATTTGGTGGCTTAATTTGTTGCATTTTAACCCTACTATGACGTCCTGCAAGGAATACGTCGAGTTACCAGTAACCCTGTATATAAATATTTTATTTTTGAATAATACTTACTACGTTTTTTGTCCTACAGTTTTATTGAACTCCCAACGAGTCTTATTTTTTTCGAACTAAACAAGAAATCGATATCGATAAAATAATTCAAAATTCAATATGTCTGCACTGGTCGAGTAGCAGTAGATAACGACATATGACGCGAATGTCAACCTTATGTCTAAGACGTTAAAGTTTATAATTGCGACCACTGAGAAAACCGCCATCTATAGTCGGGTAGCGGAATTTACTCGGCAATCGAATCTAGTTTGATTATAGATTACAAAACGTTGTAAAGACTTTTTCCACTAAAGAAAAATAAATCCTCTTTGTAGAGATTTACCGTCTTATTACAAAACAAGGATTATCTTCAGACCCAGGTTTAAATTATTGAGCCGTTTTTTAATTTCGAACTTTATTCCGACTACATTAAAGTTCTTAATGCCAAACTGTCAACTTAGTACCGGACTAAATAGTAAGTTTTGTATAAAGAACTGCATTTCAATCACAATAACGTTCTTATTACAAAAACTAGCTCGATGGTTTAAACCATGTCTAAAGAAATCCTTGTTTTGTAATAACACCGATTAGGTTTTTATTCCCAGATGAAGGATCTGTGACTTATGCTAGTTTTGACTAAAATTAAAACGACAAATCAAACGAATTGTTTATTTGTAGTGCATTGTATGATTATCAGTTTATTTGTGTGAGTTTGGCGACAACGGTTCCTATAGTGAGTTTGTTGCATTGCACTTCCACTGTTTTTCTGTTCCGTGATTATGGCCCACTCCCTCTCAGAGACGAGGCCTGTGTAATGTTCCCAGCAGTGGGAACATTATAGGCTGATTATGTATGATTATGTAAATAAAAAAATGACCCATATTTATGGGCTATTCCCGAACGCAGATACAAAAATTAAATCACCTGTTCGTTTATTATCGTGTTTAGCGGTATTCTCGCAACCCTATTAGATCGAAAGCCAATGTGTGCTATTAGATTAATGGAGGTAATTCAATTTTATAACGTACCCGACTACGTACGAACCGCCGAGGAAGAACGAACTTAATTAACCTCCTTATGAATTATTCGCTCTTGCAGCGGTAGAGTTCGCCAATCCAGAGTTTTAATTATATAAAAGTTAGCCTGACACAGATTTTCAAGGAAATAGCTTTAAAGTTTATTGTTCAGCCGATCCGAATAGAATGGGGAAACGATTTGTGTTCTGTTTTTAAACACAGTTTTTTTTAAAAATAGGTAATTTATTTATTGAAAAGTAAAGTGGCTTTAAGACAATTATACATCTATATAAATACAGACTGCCACGTCGGTCTAGTAATAATAAAAATAATAATAATAATAATAAATCCACTTATTTCAGGTAAATCACACCCATAGACCTAAACACAGATCCTTTAAAAATTAATCTTAAATATAAAATAAAATATAAAATAAAATTAGTGATCGCAAGCGCTACTGCTGAGCATGAGATCCTGGGTTCGATTCCCAGGTCGGGCAAGGTGTTATTGGGTTTTCCCATTAGGAATTTCTCAGTAACAGCCCGCCCCAAGTCTAGATTTGTGCCCGGTTGATGGCAATAAGCTCGCCCCCTATTACATGGGACTTAAACATAACTGGCGAAATGCGGGTGTACTATAGGTGTACCTCTGCTTAACCCTTCGGGGATTACAGGTATGATGTTTTGTGTTATACATATAAATAAAATGCTGTTATTTGTAAGCGTATCACTTGAGAACGGCTGGAACAATTCAACTATTTATTGTTTTCAAAGTGTTCGTAATCGGAATAAGATTAGTCCGAATTAGGTTTTAGTCGAAAAAAAATGGAAAAATCCCAGATAAAATTCGGGAAAAACTGAACGTTATTTCTATGGAATTTTTGTATGAAATATTGAAATTTGAACAGAACAACGTCTGTCAGGTCAGCTAATTAAGGTGAGCGGAACTGCACTGCAGACTAGCAACAGACATTATCTTTCTGATAAAAAACCAATCAAGATCGTCGCAGCAGCAAATAAAAACATTTTGAACCAGTACCCACTGAAAAACCTCTATTCGTTAATTAATGTCGGTTTTTATTCAGAAATGTTGTTAGTCCGTCAGAGGGCAGAGTCGTATGCACAGAATTCTGATGGCGAACATTTGCATTGCAGATACGTAGGAACAACGCTATCTAGTCGCGTACCGCACACACGATAGGATTTAGCACTCGCAGATTATAGTAGCAAATTACCATGAAACAAGCTGGGCCGTTACCGTAAAATGGCTTAAAACGATTTGCATAATTGACTGCGGTGGGGATGTTATTGTTGTTAACTTTTAATAACAAAGTCATGATTGGATGTTATTGGTGCCGATTCCCTTGTTCACAAACTAAACTAAATTTAAGTTCAGTGCATCTTTTTCTTTCTATTTCATTAAGAAAAGGACAGAAGATAAATTTTAGTTTAGTCCTGTCAAATTAATCAGCGCCTGTCACTACTCCATACAAGTTTAGACGTGATTAAAAACTTGCCTACTAAAATTACGTCAATTTACGTCAAGGGCCGATTAATTTGACAGGACTAAACTAAAATTTATCTTCTGTCCTTTTCTTAATGAAATAGAAAGAAAAAGATGCACTGAACTTGAATTTAGTTTAGTTTGTGAACAAGGGAATCGGCACCATTGGCTTTCACGCCGTGTTTCCAGTTCATAATCACAAAAGGTTTTCTGACAAAACCGAGATCCTTCGGCAGCGGAGTAATAGATAGACTAAGAAATAAAG
This sequence comes from Atethmia centrago, assembly GCA_905333075.3. Taxonomy (NCBI): domain Eukaryota; kingdom Metazoa; phylum Arthropoda; class Insecta; order Lepidoptera; family Noctuidae; genus Atethmia; species Atethmia centrago. The sequence goes on along the minus strand of HG995373.1, from coordinate 18,184,406 downwards.
GCTGACTCGCTGACTGCCTCATTGGTCTAGTGGTCGCAAGCGCTACTGCTGAGCATGAGGTCCTGGGTTCGATTCCCGGGTCGGGCAAAGCGTTGTTGGGTTTTTCTATCTGGAATTACTCAGTAGCAGCCCGGAGTCTGGATTTGTGCCCGGTTGATGGCAATAGGCTCGCCCCCTATTACATGGTACTTAAACATAACTAGCGAAATGTGGGTGTACTACAGGTACATTTCTGCCCAACCCTTCGGGGAAACAAGGCGTGATGTTATGTTAGAAATAAAGGCAGGGAAATTAATTGTTGAGAAAATTTACTACTTACCAACTACAAAATAAACGTTTGCGGTCGGGGGACCCCGTCAAGAACGAAGTTCCTTACGTGATACTCACACACACAGACACTCGTATATAATAGAAAGAGACAGAGGGAGAGTCGTATGGAGGAGGCATAAAGCTTTTTCTTTACGTGACGATTTCTACCAGTCAACGGACTTCATTCCAAAAATACAACAGCACGGCAAATTGACGAAGTGTGAGATTTGCATAACAGTTATTTTTTCTGACTGTACATGTACACACGACATATCCAAGCTATACATTTCCAGTTTATGATGATCTCGCTTTTTATAGGATTTCCGTGCAATGAGATGTCAGCTTATACTGGAAATGGAATAATGGAATATGTAGCCGTCTAAACCTATGAGTGGGTTGTAAAAAGGAAATTGTTCCACACAATCGTAACAAGCAAAATTACCTACTAAACCGTCAGTTGTGATAAAAAGTCATTGAAATAAATACAAAAAAAAAACTCAAGCTTTATTTTATTCCAGTGATGCGATACATAATCCATCATTAGCTTCTTTCTACGAATGCTTCAATACGAAAATCATTTCCCTGATGACTTCTGGCGTAATAATAATAATAATAAATCTTACATAACCATCTGCCAAGCCTTTTCCCAACTAACCGGATGCAGCTGAATACCAGTATTTTACATGGAGTGACGGCCTATCTGACCTCCACAACCCAGTTACTGGGTAATACTATCGTATTACCAAGCCAGTCAACAACAGTCAACAACAACAGCCAGTCTTACCAAGGGGTATCCCCCTTGGTAAGACTGGCTGTCAGACTTTCGGGCTTCTGACGACCCGTAACGACTGTCAAAGATCCATGAATGACAGCCGGGACCAACGGCTTAACGTGCTTTCCGAGGCAGGAGGGGTCTTGGTATGTAAAGATGGACACCGTACGCGTAGCTTAACCTGAACGATTGACCCATGCGGCTATTTAGCCACAAGACCCTCAATAATCTTATGTAATAATAATAAAGATGCAAAATGATTTTCGTATTGAAGCATTCGTAGAAGCGTTAATTTAACCAATCGGCTTAGACCACTTAAATGTTCCGATGGTAAGCCGTAGCGTCGCTATTTGAAAGTCTGTATGTGTGAGTTTATGCATATGTATGACACTACCCTAGGAGCAAAATCACTGGACCGAATTCGATGGAAGAGATATCTATCGCTTCATTGGAACGACGGACGTCTGCATTATGTATTTTTCGATACTTGTGGTTATATAGGTTACTGAATTCTATCACAGATTATATAAGAAGGTAGTTGTCTGGGTCCACATCAACGAAATCATTTGAGTTCTAGTCAAACAAAAAAAGCAATCAAGTAGTTACACCCTAGTGATATAATGCAGAATTAACAAAGGACAACATTCAATCCAAAATTATATTAGCTACATATTGCGATTACAAAATTAAAATATACAGCGTCTAATATTATTCAACACGTACAATTAATGTAACTAACCAAAAGCTTGTGAAAATAATCACGCAATATTTATCATTCTGGAATTCATAAACAAAGCAACGTCTGCGAACATTCTCTGTGGTTACCACAAGAAGCGTCTTAACTCAGGTGAGAATCTTCAGATGTAACCACCACAGGCTGTACCTACCTACGTTATTACTAACAACTTCACCTTCTTTCACGCTAAGCTGATTATTTGCTGAACAAAAAGCTTTGTTTTCCATTCCTTTGCTTGTTCCAGACCTTTTCCTATTGCGGGAATTTTAAGTAGATAAGTATTCGTAAGGAGATTACTAACGAAGTGTTAATGTTTTCTGTACTAGACTTAATTAGTGTTTCAAGTTCTTCGGTAGTGAAGAAATTGCCTAGGATACGAATTCAGATTACGCTTGGAAAAGATACACACACATATATAAACTCACGGTTTCTCCCCATGGGGGTAGGCAAAAACTGCGGTAAGCCAGACGCGAGTCAGATGTCTTATGGAAAAACCTCAATCCTGTTATTATTTTTTGTCTTCTAGACCGTCATTTATTTATTTGTTATTTATTTAATACTTTAAGCACACAAATGTACAGAGGCGGACTTAATGCCGTAGGCATTTTCTACCAGTCAACCTTTGGGTGATGCAGAGACAAACAGTGGTAGGTGCAACAGCGAAAACTGTGAAATAAATTTATTTATATATAAGGATATACATACATATACCTATTAAAAACTTTAAATACAATATATATACCTAATTATACATAAATATAAGACCTAATCAATACACATAAATACACGAATATACTAAAACAGATAAAACAAATAATGGGAAAACATTACCGTTGTGATGATACTGCCAGCTTCTTACGAATATGATTGCGAACTTTGACTTTAAATGATAATCGGTTGGTTGCCATCCTGATTTCCTGGGGGAGCGCATTCCACAGAGAGACAGTATAAGGTACAATAACATTTAAAAATTCCATATGCATATCAATCAGCCTACGACGTACCACTGTTATGTCTACCTAAATATTTTTAAAACAATCTCTGTCTAGGCTACGATTTCAGATTACGCTTGGAAAATGTGTCATATGAAAAAGCCCCAATCCTGTTATTAGTTTGTCTTTTCGATCGTCGTTATAATGCACAATAATATTTGGATATTCCATTTCTATATCAATCCTCGTGTCTACTTACCACTGTTTTGTCTACATATTTCAAAACAGTCTCATTTTATCGTTCAACGTTTTTTCAAACGAAAACATTCCACGAACAAGGCAATACCAAACATTACCGTTGCTCGCTCACTGGACAAGAAAATCGTCAAGAATAGAATTCATTGTATTCAAAAATCGTTCTCCGTTCGTTATATAAATCACGGGATTAAAGCTGACAACGGAAACGGGCAGTGGGGGTCAGCTATATATTATTATAATAGCGAAGGTTGATCGCCTATCGAGAAACAGGAATAAACTGTAAAACTGTCTGGTGGCGCCATCTGTTGCCGCCTTGACTGATTTATTAAGTGTAGTCCTCTCAAAAGGGGCATTTATTTTTACTTTTTGTGCACGCAATAATGTGGTTTTGGGATAAAATATTTTCATAACACGGTAAAAATATCTTTAATCTATACCTTAACTTGCAAAAGCTTTTATTTAAGCTCAAAAAAAATCCACACAGGATTTCTTTTAAAATTGTATAGGTGTAATGAACAGTAACACACATCAGAGAATGATACCGGGTGGACGGTGGTCATTCTAATTCCAAGGATCACATTCAAACTCGCTTTAATCTTACTTTCATCAAGAGAAACCCTATAATTCTTTGTTTAGTAATGTCTCACGAAGGGAAAGTTATACGAAAACCTAATCTCCTTTATTGTTAGAAGAATAAGGCCTCAAGATAAAAGAAGACTTTTGAGAGTACCTACAACACGCACGCTACAAGACGCACCTAATCATTTACCCTCTGCGATATAAGTGTAGTCCTGTAATTCAGTCGTGCATGCGTCCAACATAAATTGAACCTTACCAATCTTCCTTCAGAATATAAATCCCAACGACAATCGTATATCACCTTACATTGGTAGCTGGTGCCTCTGTTTCGGAAACTATAACCAAGTTACAACCACTTTTTATTGAGAGTGTGTAAAGAAAAACAACCAGCCACAAATTGCTACTGTTCGAGAAATGGCAATAAAGTATTGAATTTGTACAAGAGAAGCGATCTCCATCTTACTGTTTGACAATAATATTATGGGCATAAAAAGTATTGTATTAGCTTTCGTACGATAAGTTGTTTTACTGCCCGCTCATAATAAAGCGAACAAAAGAGCTCTCAAATTTCTAGACTGAAAAATGAGCCGTTAGCCATTCGAACAACAAACAAGTTTTTCGCGATCGTTCAAAAGTTGTGAACTTCTCCAAATATTGAGCATTATTCTTGGGCATAACAAGTGAAGTTGGGCCAGGTATCCCGCAAGAACTTGAAACTTGGATTTAAGAGCAATTTTGTAAATCGCTTCAACGAATACGCATGGCTCGTAACTTCGGAAGTTTGCACGAATGGTGCTTTAATGCCCATTTAGGCAGAAATTGATCGCTTACGTTCGTGTTGTGGAGCTGAGATTTCAAATAAATAGGCCTAATGCAAGTTGGTGTGAAAGAAAATCCATTACGCCTTAAGTGGTGGTAACAAGATCGGCCTCGAGGGCAATAAAGAGGATCCAAGCGTTTATGGTGCAATGACGAGGGCCATTTGAATGAAAATACATTTCATGACCATCCCATCCGGCTGGAAGCAGTAAAATCATGTCGTTGTTATCTTTATTAGGGTAGTTATGACCTCCAAACTGTATAGTCAGAACAGTCAGAACACACTACAGTCAGGACAAAGAATTATATAAAGGTTCATGTTACTGTTACTGCTACTGTTAGCCTGTTTCATCCCACTGCTGGGGAAATGCCTAGTAGTAAATTTCTAGTAGTGACTACTTTGGCCCACAGCTCATTGGGCATGCGACAGACGTGGCCAGCCCGGTCCCATTTCAAATTTGCGGCTTTTTGAGCAACATCAGCAATCTGTGTTTTGAAGGGTGTGGTGTTGCGAACATGGTCTGTAAATTTGACGCCTAGAATACTGCGCTCCATCGCACAAGTAGATCTTAAGTCAATATTTTTTATACGGCTGCTCGTATCTTACATTTAACACAAGTCATATCTCTAATCCTGAAATAAGTAATCTCAAGCTTGGCCATGTATCAAGAGGGTCTGGGTTTGATTACCAGGCATTGTTATTGGGATTTATGGCGACAGGTTCAGCCCGTATCACGTGGGATATGTCACAGGATCCACGTCGTCCTTCGTCGAGCATTGGGTGGACAAAAGCTCGAGTAAAATGAGTACCTATCCCAATTATTATTTTGAGGTCACGGGCGTACTAGACTGTGCATGCCCTGCATTGCCTCGCGTATCTAAAATTGTCTAAAAATCGGATTGTCTATCTAAAACAAAAACTTAAAAAAAAAAACAATCGGCTCCCAAAAAAACACTAGAAGTGAAAAATAACTTTAATCTCGGAAGTCGGTGTCTTTGATTCTTTATTTTCGTTTCTTGCGTCCGACTTCCGAAATTAGTTATTTTTCACTTAATTGTGTTTTTTTGAAAGTAGGCTTTTTTTTAAAAAAAGGGTTTTTGTTTTATAAAGGATATCCGGTTTTTTGAAAATTTTCAACCCGTGAAATACTTATCTTTGAGGAGTTTCGGTGGCCATCTGTAGTCTTCTTCATCAGTTCCACATCACCGAATGATAGTTTCTGAATGCAAATGCTTTTTTTTTTGGGCTGGAAATCATCAAATAACTTCTGCCGCTCTGGGCGGAGCGGGAGGGTGTGTCAGACTGTTACTGACTAAAACTCATACCACCCGTATTCCTTCCGTTGCCTGTGTTGCCAGGGGCCTCGATAACCCTTTAGTACCTTCCCGTGACCCCGGCAGGCATGCGCCCTAGTGGATCCCTACATTTGTGCTGACGACATCTCTTTGAGGCGTGCCTGGAATACATCGCGCCGTCGACCCGGGTCTGGTCCTTACCGGACGATGAGCTACCCATTGCTCACCGTCCGCAAACCCGCGCCAACGGTGGCCGGAAATCCGCCCGGGATTTCCGACGCCAAAAGCGTCTCTTGCGGCGGCTAGGGGCGAGCGGGCGCGAAATTTGTCTTTCCCTCAATCGTCCTGCCTCCTCCTTCGCGAGCATTTACTGCTTCGCAGAAGGAAATAACGGCTGCCCATGCCCTCTCGCTCCGTACCATGGCCTGAACCAAGGCCGGACGCGAGAGATCTCTGCCACCGATCGCCTCCACGAGGACACTGCGGTGCACCGCCCAAGCTGGGCAGACCTCCACCGTGTGCTACATCGTGTCCTCCGGGCGATACACACAGTGGTGACTCCCGGGCGTTTCCTCCCGCCTTATCCGACACAGGAACCTCCCGAAGCTGTCGTGTCTGGTAAGGACCTGCGTAAGGCGGAAGGTGAGGACGCCGTGGCGCCTCTCTAGCCACTCCTCAAAGAGGGGACTTATCGCCGCAATTGTGGCGTGCCCAGCACCTGGTTGCGACAATCGCACTCTCCATGTCGCCATGAGATCCCGCTGGAGCTCTGCATTCAAATGCTTGAATTGTTGATCAAAATACAAACATCGCTATATGTATGCCTATAATATTTGAGGAGTTCCCTCAATTCTTCATGTATCCCATCATCAGAACTAGATTTTGACAAAAATGGGCGCATTCCTTTCAAATAAACAAAAAAAAATCGGTTCATAAACGAAGATCTTAGGTAACAATCATTAAAAAACAAAAACAAAAATACAACCGTATTGAGAACCTCCTCCTTTTTTTGAAGTTGGTTGAAAATGAATCGCTACTCACGTAATATAAAAAAAATCTTTCTTAATTTCTTTGTAAATTAAGAAAGATTTATTTTCTTCTTTATATATCTTGATCAAATAAAGTTTCTTGTACGCTAACTAGGGATAGATGAAATTCGTGAAATTAATTACGTAATCGAACAAAGTTAGCAACCATATTTTGAAGTCGGTAAGGTATGGTAGCGTAGCAGAAACTTTAATGCAGTCTTTGAAGTAGTGCTATTAGATTATGAGAACTTACTTACACCGGGATTTTGTTAATATCATATAAAGGTTCGTGCAGACAGGCGCGATGCGACGGCTCGACGCGGCTCTGGTGGAACAATTTCTATGAAGAGTTCACAGAAATTGTTCTACCGCTGTCACGTCGCACCGTCGCGACGCGCTTGTCGGCACGAGCCTTTATTAGAATTATTTTTTTCGATGTTATCATTCATTAATTGGAAATGAGAATTTGTTATCAAAACATGGATCAGTATCTATATCGATCGAGAATTCACACTCCACACGAGTGTATGTAGGTAGGTAGATGTAAATTTATAGTCCCTTACCTGTCGTTATGTAGTTAAAATAGAGCTCGATGTTTGAACTAGAATGAAAAGATCAGTCGTGCCTTAATAAATTAATTATACTACAAATACAAAACAAAAATCTATAACACTTCTATACTTACCTAATATTATAAACAGGTATTTGTTAGTTTGTATGTAGGAGGTAATCTTCGGAACTAGTAATCAGATTCCAAAATATGTTCCCTGATGGGAAGCTACTGTATTGCCAAGTGTCATAGGATGCCCGGAGGACACGGTGGAGCATATGGTGGAGGTCTGCCCGGCTTGGGCAGAGCACCGCAGTGTCCTCGTGGAGGCGATCGGCGGCAGAGATCTCTCGCGTCCGGCCCTGGTTCAGGCCATGGTACGGAGCGAGAGGGCATGGGCAGCCGTCACCTCCTTTTGCGAAGCAGTAATGCTCGCGAAGGAGGAGGCGGGACGGTTGAGGGAAAGGAAAATTTCGCGCCCTCTTTCCCCTAGCCGCTGCAGGAGACGCCCTGGGCGTCGGGAATCCCGGGCGGATTTCCGGCCACCGTAGGTGCGGGCTTGCGGACGGTGAGCAATGGGTAGCTCGCCGTCTGATAAGGACCAGGCCCGGGTCGACGGCGCGTTGTATTCCACGCGTGCCTCAAAGAAATGTCTGCACAAGTGTAGGGGTCCACTAGGGCCGATGCCTGCCGGGGTCACGTGGTTCGAAAGGGTTACCGCGGCCCCTGGCAACACAGGCAACGGAAGGAATACGGGTGGATTTTAGTAAGTAAAAGTCTGACACATCCTCCCGCCCCACCCTGAGCGGGAGAAGTTATTTGATAATTTTCTACACAAAAAAAAGAAGGTGTCATATGATATATTTTATGTTAAAACAAGAAATTTCACGCGGGCGAAGTCACGGGCAGAAGCCTAAAAACAGACAGCAGAATCAATAATATGTAAGTAAAATATAAATTAGATAAAGGTCTTATTTATCGTAGTTCTACCGACACATAGGATTCTTTTAATACAGAGGAAAACCAATGCACCACGGTTAAATAAGAATATAGCAAACAAGCTGCGCCCCACGGTTTCACGAGTTTCGGTCTCGATCCCGTGAGAATATCGGGATTAAATGTATCCTATGTCCTAACCCAGATCATGGGCCATAATTATGACAATTCAAGTCTCGATGAAATTGCGGCCTTATTCATAAACATGGTTTTGAAATTCTCCAAAAATGGTAAGTACCATTTTTGGAGATATTCAAAACTGCAGGATAGCAAGAAACGCTGTTTAAATCTTCAGAACGCTTTACGGGATCCTTTTTAGCACCTTCAACAATACAATTATAGGATACTAGCTGCGCCTCGCAGTTTCACCCGCGTAAGTCTCGAATTCGTGGGAATATCGGGATAAAAAGTATCATATGTTATGACAATTAATGGTCTCGATGAAATTGCGTCCTTATACTTAACATTTCTGGAGAATTTCAAAACTGCAGGTTAGCAAGAAAGGCTGTTTGAAGGCACACAGCGGGCGCGGCGTGACGGGGCGCGGCGTGGCGGGGCGGCGACGCTGCGCTGGCGCAGCGGCAGTGGTCACACTGCGGGCGCGATCACGTACCGTCCCGCTGCGCCCCTTCACGCCGATCGTGTCATTCATCAAAAAGATGTTGAGCGGTTCATGCCCCAAATCGTACAAACATACGTGAGCACGAACACATTCGATTAGTTTTTCGAAATCCATTTTTGTAAAACAATATAAAATCACATTCACGCTCCGTCGCGTCCGACGTGACGTGTTCACGCCCCGCCGGCAGTGTGACTACTATATACGTAAACCATTCAACACAAATCGTCGGCGTCAAGCCGGCGGTGCGCTCGCGTCCCGCCACGCCCCGGCCCACCGCTTCTGACTTGTCGAGCGGGACGGCTCAGTGTGGCGTCGTCCGTAATATCTAGTACATTACAACAAATCAGCGTCACGTCGCCGTCCCGTCACGCCGCGCCGCGCCCGCTGTGTGCAGAGACCTTAAATCTTCAGAACGCTTAATGGGATCCTTTTAGCACCTTCAACAATACAAGTATGGATACTAGCTGTGCCTCGCGGTTTCACCCGCGTAACTCTCGATCCCGTGGAAATGTCGGGATAAAAAGTATTATATGTGTTATGGTCTACCCATGTGCCAAATTTCATCGAAATCCGTTCAGCAGTTTTAGCGTGAAAGCGTAACAAACAAACAAACTCATTTTCGCATCTATAATAGATGATTGAAAACTGTACTCAACCCATACACACCTCATTACACGAGCCATCGCAACAAACATTTGGATACATTTACCGTAAAAATGATAAATTTAAACAACATTATATTAGCATATTGCGAGAGCCGGCTATAGAAATTAAATCTGAATGTAAATCCCAGTAATATCATTTAACGGCCATGCGCTGGCCTAGCCTTTTTCCAGACAGTCCCTTTTTATGTTTTAACTTTAATGTGATACGACGGCCAAGTCCACCATTATTAAAATAACCCAGGGGCTAAAAGGATAATTAAATTGTTAAAGTGTTTTCCACGTAATTCGGTGGATTGCTTTATTTCAATGGATAAAGGACTGTTCAACGGGCCACGACTGCTCGGGTCGATTGTTTTAATTATTAGAAAGTCACACGACTATCCACGCCTGATGGAAACACTTTCATTTAGGTTAGCTGAGACAATCAGCGGGATGAATTTCGTCCCGCATCCCGCGCGGGATTCGCCTCAGTTTGATCAGAACTTATATGATTTTGTTTACTTATGGTCCATCTCGGGATATTCTAGAGTGTTATAATTGTACCTACATTGTGAAATGCACGATCAACCTCAATCCTTTTTGGGTTCCGTACCTCAAAAGAAAACGGAACCCTTATAGGATCACTTTGTTGTCCGTCTGTCGGTCAAGACCCTTTATCTCGGGATTGCGTGGAGTTATCGAGTTGAAATTACAGTTAAAAACCATATAATCTGGTACACAGTCCCTAGAAGCTGTGAAAAATCAAACTTCTAAGTTAACGTAAAAAAAGATACGGTCGTTTACGAGGGCGACACTGAAAGTTTTTAGAACTGGCCACTTGTAAACGATATATAAAAGACACAGTTCAAATTTTGAAAATGGATCTCTTTGCCAATATTATTGGGTATGTTTATTTTTATTCATTTTTCATTTGTTTAGTATTTGGCGGCAAATTGCAAATGGGCTGTGTCACATGAATTTAACGCGAGAAAATTTTCGTACAATGATTTTTTATAACTTTCCATGTCATTTAAGTCAACAAGAAAGTTATGATAGACTTCGATTGGCCTTTCACGATGAAGCCTCATGCCACTGTTTACAACTGGTTAAATGTGTTTAAACGTGGTCGCACTAATCTCACCGAAGATCTGCGTGAGGGCCGGCCTTCTACGGTGACGACTGAAGATAACATCAGTGTTGTGCGGCGTATGATAGAGACTGACAAAAGAGTGACTTATCAGCAGATTCGGACAAGCTTAGGCATCGGTATGATTCAAGTGCACAAAATCCTCGATGAACATTTAGCGGTCAGGAAGCTTTGTGCCCGGTGGATACCTCATAATTGACAGAGGCCCAAAAACTCCTTCGTGTTGATTGGTGTCGGGAAATGGTTCAAAGATTTAACGGAGGTGACTCAAATGCTGTGTTCGACATACTTATGGGTGAAGAAACCTGGATTTATTGTTATGATCCTGAAACTAAGAGACAGTCTGCTGTCTGGGTGTTTCCTTCCGAGGAGTTGCCAACTAAAGTGAAGAGAGGTCGAAGCGTGGGAAAAAAGATGGTGGCCTCGTTCTTTGGAAGGACAGGTCATTACGCAACAATTGTTTTAGAGGATCGAAAAACAGTTACTGCAGAGTGGTACACTAACAATTGTTTGCCACTTGTTTTGGAAAAAGTTCGAGAGAAACGACCTCGCAGGATCCTCCTTCACCACGACATCACTAAGCAAACAATCAACTACTTGGCGACGTCAGACGTGGAATTACTGGGTCACCCGCCCTATAGCCCTGACCTCGCACCTTGCGATTTTTATTTATTTCCGAAAATAAAAGAAAAACTTCGAGGAAAACGTTTTATGGACGCCGAGGAAGCAGTGGCCGCGTCTCAAAATGCCGTCGAAGAGACCCCTAAGGACGAGTGGGTAAAGTGCTTTTCTTAGTGGTTCCATTGGATGCAGCGATGTATTGATGTAAATGGACACTATTTTGACAAGATATAATAAAACTAATAACTTGCTTGTTTGTTCAGTTTTGATTTTCTAAGAACTTTCAGTGTCACCATTGCCGCAAAAAACGTATATATTGACACTCTCAAGGGAATTAAAATGTATAGTGTACTTTCCATTGTTCTAGGGAACTATGAAATTTGGCAAGTAATATCGTCTTTTAGTAGAAGTACAGGGAAAAATCTGAAAACTATACATTTGTAATTAAATCATAAAAATATAGTATAAAAATAATATATATATATAATAATACCTACAAAGCACGAAACCCTCGGTGGGCCTTATGTTTTTTAACTTTAAGTTAAAAAATAATGTTTATTTGCTTTCTTCTATTTGAATTTACTCTGAACTATAGGTAGCAGAATATTTTTTTTTCTGTATTCGGAGGCTGGTATATAAAATCAAAATCAAAATCCATAACATTTATCAATCCATAACGTATACCAGTCTCAGAATACATAAAAATAATTTATATATAATTTAATAAATAATTTATTTGCATTATACATGTTAAAAAGGTGTTACAGGTACAAAAGGTACATTATATCCTAATGAGGTGTGCAAATTAATATATTAGGTGTTAATCGCAACATTAAATAGTGTATATTTAATGTTGCGATTAACAAATAATAGTAAGTAAATTTTAAATTATATGACATAAAAAATAGAAATAGAAATGCCAAACTATAAAAAATAATAATCAATCTATTTGTGGTGCCATTTCACATAAAATAAGTAATTACTAGCTATTTAATATACTGTGTATGAACACAAAAAAACAAACAGCTTGGGTAGTAATGAGGCTATACCCAAGTTGTTTTTCACACTGATATACATTAAAAATGTAAATTAAAGACTTTTTTAAATCCAAGTAAAAATGTCCGCAAATTAAGTTAGCTAAGATAATTTCAACAAACTGAGCCTTGCATTAATATCTTTACTTAAGCCGAGCTCTAAAACGAAGCTCTCTCTAAGCCTTTTATGAGCAGCCATGTATTTCTTAAAACAATTAATGTTGTTCCATAGCTGTGTAAAGGCCCCCGCAGACAGGCGCGACTCGACGTTGCGACGCAATTCTGGTAGAACAATTTCCATAAAGTTTTCATAGAAACTGTTCTACTAGAGTCACGTCGTGCCTGTCTACGGGAGTCTTAATGCTAAGAGAAGTTTTCTCGAAGGCTTAACATGGATGTCGTTTCCTTAAAGGATTAGCCAAACTACTTCGTTACTGTTGCTCGACTGTGATATTTGTCGGCACAGCGTTGTTGCTTGCTTAATAAAAGTATAGAGGATTAGCCTTAATTACCTTTTACCCTATTCGCCTTAGTTACTGTTGTTTTTATTCAGTGTTTATATACGAACTGACAACGACGCCATGACAGAGCAACTAAGTCGCGATGCCAACAATTGTATACAGCTCAAAGGTAAATGTAAAACCTTACATGTCGTTCGCTTGGTTGCGCGACCAACCGGACCCCAGGATGGGGTACCGACTAACTGGTTGCATCGCCATAATTATGACAATTAATGTCTTGATGAAATTGCGTCCTTACAAGTATAAACAGAGTTTTGAAATTCTCCAAAAATGGTAAGTACCATTTTTGGAGAATTTCAAAACTGCAGGATAGCAAGAAACGCTTTACGGGATCCTTTTTTAGCACCTTCAACAATAGAAGTATAGGATACTAGCTGCGCCCCGTGGTTTCACAAACGTAAGTCTCGAACTCGTGGGAATATCTGGATAAAAAGTATCCTATGTCATGACAATCGATCTCGATGAAATAGCGTCCTTATTCTTAACATTTCTGGAGAATTTCAAAACTGCAGGATAGCAAGAAAGGCTGTTTAAATCTTCAGTTTTATAGCTCCTTCAACATTACAAGTATTGGATACTAGTTTCACCCGCGTAAGTCTCAATCCCTTGAGAATGTCGAGATAAAAAGTATTCTGTCTTAATCCAGGTTATGGTCTACCCATTTGCCAAAGGAGAAACCCAAACTCCATAGAAACTTGGGCCTGGCGTTACAGGGCTGGAATTTGGCCATAAATTAGAGCATTTAGGAAGGTTTCACGAGTACAATTTTCACGTCTCCCAGCAATGGCCAAATTGTTAAAATCAGACAATGTCAGTCAGTCAGTTTTAGGTTATTTATTTTTTTTATTTCAATTATAAACTGATATGGGGTAACCAGTACAGTTATTGCCCGGTTAAGGGACTGAAACTCGTTTTTTCTTATTAGTACCTTTATTTAGAAATAAATCAAGTTAAAAACTTTTATTTATATAACTTTAGCATATTCTCTAAAGGAAAATGTGTCACTAGTTTCAATATCTTTGGAAACATAATAATAAAAAATAAACAAAAAAAGAACCTCTCAAATCACAGTAATTGCCCGGTACACATAGTAATTGCCACTCATAACACACAGTTATTGTCCACCTTGCAGTAATTATTTAATTAATCCTAATTTAAATGTAAATAATTAAAAATTGAGATTGTTTCTTGCATTTTGGACATTTAAATATAATTATCCACAATCGGAATTAGTATCATCATCAGAATCATTAATTTTGTAACAAAAGTGACATAATAACAGCATCATATCTGCATCATCGGGGGTGTTATTTTTATGGTTTTCTGGAACACATCGTAAATGAAATGATTGGTGACAGCCACTGCAATCAATTTTGTTTTTTTATAATAATGTGCTTACACACTATACAAACATTACTGGATTTCACGAGGACTTCCTTTAAAACAGTGATTATTTTCTACTCTGGGAAGACACTGCCACTGCCTTGGCTGCCTTCAACAAGATTAACAATATCTTCTGGTTCTCGTGTTGCTATTTGAGTTTTTGTTTTACCCTTACTTTGTTCTTTTTTATTCTTCTCAGTCTTCTTCACCTCTCTCCATTTTCTTCTTTTCCTTTTTTTAATTTAATTTCCCTTGTCTGACTGCTTTTTTGTATTGCTAATTTGAAACTGTCTGATGTAATAGCAAACGGTTGTCTCTCTATTTGATGCTTTCCTTTTCTTATTGGTGTTTTAGGATACGCTAAATATTCTCCAAAAGAGGATTTATTTTTAATTCAAAAATTAAAACGGAACAATTGTACAAATATTGACCGGGCAATAGCTGTATCTATTGCCAATGGCAATAACTAAGTAATGGCATGGCAATAACTATAATTATCAAAATTTTGATACAGTGATTGCCCACCCCCTTTTAAAACTGTACGAAAAAAGTAACCGTTACAACGATTGGTTAAACAGACACTAGAATAACTCTTCTAACTTATAGATTAATCACAAATTACACAAAAACGAAAAAAGCTAGCAAATATTGTAAATTCAGAAATTTTGTTCTTAAGAAAAATCACAAAAACCTTACTTTTTTCGAAGAGCTACACACCTGTTATAATAAAATCAGCAATGACACTTTACAAACATAAAATGTTGCCAGTTATATAAATTTAAAATGCTGCCACATCTCTAAAAGTGACATCTATTGTATTTAATTTGAACTAGTTCATTTAGAAGTTACAAAAACTGGGTTATTACTTAATGTTGGCAATCACTATATGCTGGGCAATCACTATAGTGGTTACCCTGTTTGAAGCTTTGTAGCACAACGCATGTGCGTTCCAGATTTACGTAGGAAATCTGAAATGCACATGCTTTGGACTGCAGCGCCCGCAGCCTATCTCGATGAGGTTTTAGGTAGTGGCAATAGATAGCAGGGTACGGTGTCCAATGTTCAAGCGAGGGTCAGTAAAAAGGCAATCAATCAAGGCAAGCAATCAAATTCGAGCAGAGGTTTTATGAAATAGTAAATCTGGAGAAACACAGAAAAACACATTCACTTGCGCAAAAATGCGAAAAGCGAATAATATTAATAACATGGCATTACCACCATGACAATTGACAGACGTTGACATTGTCATTTGCCGATTACTAGTACAATCCGTGGTGTAATCAGCTTTATCGATTATTTATTTCTTTTAATTATTTTTTTAATGGTGCTTACGTTCAAAATTAATTAGAGTCCTTATTTTTTTATTTTAAATTGATTTTAATACCTGAAAAAACAATTATACTGAAACGATGGAGTATTATTTAATTATTTGTAACAGTATCGATTTCCACTATATCGATCATATTCTTAGGTTACGCTCTATTGATATAATGCCAGCGTTTGTGAAGGTAGTGACGTATATTTTGAAATAAGTGTTATAACGGTTTACAAAAGTTGTTTAAAACAAAAAATTGAAATCTACTTATTTTCTACATTTTGCCATTGTAATTGAGGCTAAGATTTAAATGGGTTAATAAAACAAAATAGAAGATTTTTTTAGTACATGTCTGATTCGTGTAACGGTTAGGCCCAGAAACGGGTTTCTCCTTTCATCAAAATCCGTTCAATCGTTTTAGCGTGAAAGCGTTGTTACGCTTTCACGCTCAAACAACAAACAAACAAACTCACTTTCACATTTAATAACATTAGTTAGGAACTCAGAAGTAACCACAGTTAACCTTCAAAACTTATTTATTATTCTCACAACTTATTTATTTCTTAAAATCAATCACCACGATACAACTATACCACGACCACTCCCATCAAAAAAAATATCCGATCTCTGCCAAGTCATCGCAACTGTCGCCACCAGTGTGGCCAGTGCAATCATTTAAATCTCCCGATTTTATTTAAGATAGATCCGCAGTGGTAGCCCACGAAATTCAAATTTTCTTGCTTTTTTGTTTGCAATTCGCAGGTCAGTGTCAGGTTGTATCTCAAGAACATTTCTATAAGAAATTTGTTCTTATGGAACAAATCTAACTAAAAGATATGTTTTAAAAATTCTATTGATTATAATTCTGTAAATACATATTAATTTGTTATGATCGGGAATCATATTTTGATCAAGAAACACCCTGACACTGCCCTGCAAATTGCAAAAAACGTAAGAAAATTTGAATTTCGCGGGCTACCACAGCGAATCCACCTCAAATACACATTTCCGCTGTCAGTATGGCTACTACAAAAATTTTAAACCGTGTAGTTTCAGTTATATTAACAAAACCTTGCATAAGTAATAAAAACAAACTTGTATCATAATTCAAAGGGACCAGCTCTCCCTGAATAACAATGCGATGAAATTTATTACTCAATGAACCGTAGATTTATATTTCTCCTGGAAGATCCCGGGAGGGAACTTTCAAAACTCTCCGAAATGATTTGCGGACTTAGACGAATGTTGGGCCAAAGAAATATCCGCTGGTCTTGAGTTTCAAGTCTTCTTTGTTTATTTACAATGATAATTAAAAAATAAACAAACAAATTATTTAAAATATTACCATTCATAACAGGTTCTTGACGGATCTAGGAAAGAGTCAAGAAGCTTTTTGTCGTAAATCTTCTCTTTCTCATCATTATAATTCAGTGCTTCACATACACGACACAAATGATAAGATTTTGTTTCAAAGTATCCGTGCTCATTAACTATTTTGAAATGATTCCTCCACATATGCATACTAAGAAGAAGGTCAGTACTTGACATTAAACTGTTGATATCACTAGCTATTACTTCTACATTTGTTTCCGCGTCCACGTGTAGATAGGAATTTGGAGGTAGCAGGCTCTCGACGTCTTCAATTGTAGGACCGAAAATAATTGGTATAGCTCCTTTTGTGTAAGCATGGTAAAACACCTTCTCGGTCAAGTATTGAAAACAACTAGAATTTTCTAATACTAAATAAAATAAATACTCTGCTACTGGATCGCAATCCGCTCTAAAATGTCCAGGGCAACTGAAATAAAATAAAATTGTGCTTTGAAGATTTTTTACGTCTTGCAGTTTCGGACGGTTATTAAAAAATATTAGCTTCTTTGTTTTACACTGTCTGGATTCACTGACAAAAGTTGACTTATTTTTATATTCTTTTAACTTATTAAAAAAATATTAAAAACATTTTGCATACCAGTCATGACGGCTAATACCTTATATCACAGATAATAAAGTTGTATTATGTAAGCAAGCAACGTACTACGGCTACCGACAACATCTTACCTCGTTTTAAATACTTCTTTATCTGAGCAAGCTCCAAAAACATCAACTTCAACATATTTCCTTAACGTTTCCAAAAAGTCGTTTCTGGCTTTGACCCCACAATTTGACATTAGTACTGCGACTTTTTTGTCTCGTTTTTTCCTTTTCCAGTTTGGAATCATTTCAGCAATATCTTCTAATGACTTATACTCGGGATTTAAAGGGTGTTCTAGTGCAAGCGTTCGACCGTATGGAACAGGCACATCAGCATCGCTCCTGAAAAATAAAACTTAATGTTTTAGTGGGGAAAATATGTATAACATGCACGCACAAGACAAGCACGCACTACTTAGCTGTTGTGCTTTGTGCAGTCGGCTTAGGACTTCGCAAGATATTCCAAATGTTGTAGAACGTCGACCGATTGTCGTCTTTAGTTACAACTTACAATAATATGCAACTATGTATATTTCACAGACATCTGGTTAAATTAGCCAGCTAATTGGACGCCTAGGCCGTTCATTAAACGCACTGCACTGACGACGCAACCAACTAGCTTAATTAGCCGTTTACATAACAGCCTGACCGTTATAAGTAGCGCTCGCCGGCGGCTGCCACGGCACCGCTCGCTTCGCTCAAACGCGCGCGCGCTCTGCTCGCGCGCGTTTTGTCACAGTTCTAACCTAACCTAACCCATCTGATCGGAGTGCCCTGGCTTAGTTAACTAAACGGCTGATTAACATAGTTGGCTGCTAATTATTATGAATAATTATTATATTTAACAAGCAGCGAGCTATGTTATGATGACTGAGTAACAATTTAGTTTGTTACTTTGTTATAGTTGTTGACGTTAACAAATAAGACTTCAGATGTTAAACCTACCGGTAAGTCATAGACCAGTTGAATACATTATAAAGACTTTCTATGGTAGGTTTTTGTTTTGCTAAAGAAAATGCATTTCTTGGAGACTCGTCGTTTAAAAATATCCATCTTTGTGCCGGGTTTCTATTTTTGACTTCAGGCACAAGGCCTCTCTGCAAATGAACGAGGACAGCATCTGCTGTATCTATCCGGCTCTCATTGCCTGAAAAAATACAGTTTTTCACACTGCAATCTTCTAGTAACTTATTTTCCTTGTCTCTGTAAATAGAATAAACATCCATGATTAGGTACAAATGATGTAGATATTTTTTACTAAAAAAAAATTCTTAAATTCATTCCCTGACAGACGCTCGACCGAAACCGCTGTGTCTAGCTAGAAGCATGAAATTTAACAAGCCTTTTTTACACAACGTAGGTGAGCAGTAAGGAAGGATTTTTGAAAATGATCCCCTAAAGTGGATGAAAGTTTGTATGGAATTTCGTAATTTTTGTTTAGTCTATAGCTTAAATCTGCTCAGGGTTTTGATAAAATCGAGTAAGTAACTATTTTGTCATATACTTCCTTCAAATTTCCACGACATAATACCTATAGGTAACTAACTAAAAACCTACCGAGATAAAAAAAAAACAAAGTGAAATGGTATACCTAACATTATAAAAAGAAGGAGATACTCAGGCATCAAAGAAGGTACTCTTCCACATGGCTCTCATCTCTAGACACGTAAGTGCCAGTAGTTATTTTTGAAAACATTTGTTCACACAATACTTAAGACGCTGACAACACCTAATAAACCGCGGTCACTGTCAGATTGCATAGAAAAGAAAGAGAAGCGCGACGACAAAACGCTTGTAATTTTTTGCAAAATATGAAGTAATTATCTATTTACTCAGAATTGAGTTGAGTAATCGAAAATAAAAAACAACCAAGTTCTGCATTAGAATAAGACGTACTTGTTATTAATTAAATACGTAATGTATGTTGATATTTAATACAGATATTTTGGATTAGAACTCAAGGTAAGAGGTTAGTTTAATGTTAGTTTGTATCGAGATTTTTTTTTTCAAAACGTGTTTTGGTGACAACCAAGTTCTGGGAAATACGTTCAAAATTAACATATATTTTTTCCGCTACCACAAACTATACAGATTTGGCAATTTTCTTTCTTAAGAGAAGCCTATTTTGGTCAATTGGGTCTTGTCAGCGCCTTAATTAAATATTCTCCAAAATAAACATGATTAATTTAACATTGTTCAATTTTGTTAAAAAACTAACCTTGGATGTTGAATGGAAGTATTTCATATAGTTTAAACAGTTTAGAGTAAATAGCAACACATTTTCCACATTCGATACTTGGGGCCGTATAAAAGAACCTGATTCAAGACTCAAGCATTACTAAAAACTAGTTTCAACCAATTATATGATTTTAAACGAGTTTTAAGTAACCCTTGAGTTTTGTTTTTTCCTTGAGGCTTAGTCACAAAAGAAAGTATTCTCCGAATAACAACTGCATCACTAATGTACCAAGCATGGTGATTCTCAAACACATTTTTGGTCTTCCATAGTGGTTGTAAGGCAGCCTGTGTTCACAACGACTGGCTGGAGTGCACCGATCACTGTGTAGCCACAAATACACATTGGGTTCTTAATCGTAGCTACACATTGATACTGTATTGTGGAACAGAAATTATAGACAATCAATTGAATTCATGTTGATATTTACATCTTTTTGAGGCTGATTCTACAATATCTGTTTCTGTGTCAGTATTTATCAGTTTTGAACTTGCTTCTAATCTAACACAACATTCGGCCTGTATTATCAATATGAACAACGAACATAGATAATCAGAGGAAGTATCCGAATACAGATACTTGT
This sequence comes from Atethmia centrago, assembly GCA_905333075.3. NCBI lineage: Eukaryota > Metazoa > Arthropoda > Insecta > Lepidoptera > Noctuidae > Atethmia > Atethmia centrago. Next base: position 18,164,054 of record HG995373.1, on the reverse strand, counting down.
TGAAACAAAAACAAAAGTTTTCATTGTTAATGCTCAAAAATAAAAAATAAATTCTATTGTCACTTGTTATGTTACATACTCGTAGCTGTAGTAGGTCACTGTAGATACATACGTTTTGCATAATCTGGTTATGCATGGCCGCATGAATGATACACATTACACGCATAAAGCGTATACGATGCGACATAATCTTACGTGAGCGGCGTTTTAAAACGAGGATTCGTTCTACGGAGATGTTATTAAGTACGGTCAACCGCACTTCAGTGATAACAATTTGACGTTTACAGCAACTTTATGTCGTAGCAGTAAGGGTGATTTTCGTAGGCAAGTGTTCACTTTGATTTGCGATTGACTGGAGTAAAGCATTTTGCTTTTGTAAACAACAGCGAATCGCCGTTGGATTGCTTGATTATCGATATATTTCGAAAAGTTGACGTCTAAAGTTCGCGTTCTTCCGAAGCGAAGTAGTGAAAAGGTACCTACTTTGTATTATGTATACATCTATACATACAATGTGCATCTAATAATAATCTATCTATACAACGTAGGTACATTCTCTTAGTTTAAGATGAATCCGCATCTGTAGCCTGCGGAAGTCAAATTTTCTTACGTTTTTTGCTATTTGCAGGTCAGTGTCTGGTTGTATCTTGATCAAAATACTCGTATGATTCGCGACTATAACAGATATGTATTTACAGAATTATTATCATTAGAATCATTCATACATCTCTCTAAGTTAGATTTGTTCAATTGAATGACTTTTTCATAAAATCGTGACATTGGGGAACAAATCTAACTGGGAGAGATGTATGAATGATTATATTGATTATAATTATATAAATACATATCTGTTATAGTCTCGAATCATATTCTATATAAGACGTATCAAGATACAACCAGACACTGACCTGCAAATAGCAAAAAACGTAAGGAAATTTGAATTTCGCGGGCTAAAGCTGCGGACCCACGTGGAGGCATTTTGTATTTTTTGCATATAACCTAGATTTTTTTAAATGTAGCTGAGGCTTCTCGCAGGTCAACCTAGAAGGTTGTCGGCTGCTTTACTGTATTCCCGTTAAGCAGCCACCAACCCCCTTGGTTGACCTGTTGTGGAGGCTTTTCATAATGCTTTCAGCCAGGGTGTACAATTCAAGCACCCGCTCAGATTCATCATCATCATCATTTCAGCTGAAAGACGTCCACTGCTGGACATAGGCCTTCCCCAAGCAACTCCACTTCCACCGGTTCTGTGCTTCATGCATCCGGCGGATTCCTCCGGGCTTCACAAGGTCATCGGTCCACCTTGTAGGAGACCTTCCAAAGCTACGTCTTCTGGTACGCGGTCGCCACTCCAGAACCTTTCGGCCCCATCGGCCATCTGTTCTGCGAGCAATGTGCACTGCCACTTAAGTTTGGCAATTCTTCGGGCTATGTCGGTAACCTTGGTTCGCCTGCGGATCTCTTCATTTCTGATCGATCACGAAGGGAAACTCCAGCACAGCCCTCTACATTGCCCTTTGGGTGACTTTTGTGCAATTTATAAATAGCATACACCCTCTTAATAACCTGCTTAATAACCTACATCGAGGTCTGTCTTCAAACGGCTGAATACTAGTTAATACACTTACTTAGCAGGTGGCGTTCTATAGTTTCTGCCCACCCCCATGGGAAGAAGGCGTGAGTTTATGTATGTATGTATGTATGTATACTAAACAAAACACCTGCCTGACAAGGTCGGGTATCAAATCAGCTGATTCAATAATTAACCATTATCAATACAAGAAGACGGACAAATATGACCTCGCCAACGTCGTTGTAAGAGTACCTAGGTACGTACTAGGTCACGAGGCCACAAGGTACGAGGGGTGTGCGGGCGGAAGAGTAGCTGGCAGCCGGAAGACTCGTCATTCAGAAAGAGCATAAAAAAGATAGGTCAAGTTCGAAAGTATTAGTCATTTTAAGTCTAGGCCGCCATAAACACGATTTATTCCAACAAAACAATAAAATTCCTTCATCTGTGATTTTAGAACTTTATTGTCATGCTACATCGTGTTCCGGCGACTCTCTTCGTTTAGTTGCTGGAGCAAAATCGCCCTTAAGTACAATTAATACTACGATGCTGCATCGCGTTTTGGGGATTCGCTTTGAGCGTGATGCAAAATCTTCTGTCTGTAGCGTACAATATCAAGCTTCGGAAAGTAACTAAAGTTTCACGTTTCACCTACTCATACCCGGGCTTCCCAAAGTTAAATACGTGTCGATTCTTGAGCCAATCCCAGTATTTCCACACGAGGACCACAAATTTTCTGTTCGCATTGGGATTAGGTTTTGGAATTTCATCCCGATCAAATAATATTCCACCTAATTTCGAGACAGGCCATATCTGAAAAATGGAAATGTACTTTTAATTATGTTAAATTCTTGATCGGTAGGTTGATTAACTTAATATCGTAGGTTAGACGAGCATCATACTATGTAGATGTACCTAATTCTAACATACGATTTTTTTTAGAAATTATATTTTAATATCAAACAAAGCATTGGGAGTAAGGATCGTAGCAGCTGGAGTTCTGTAGTTTCTGCCTACCTCCATGGCAGTAAGTAAAGTGACCGTCCCGAACGTCCCGTTTTGAACCGGACCGTCCCTTTTCTCGGTCACCTGTCCCGTTGTCCCCAGACTAAACTCCGGGACGCAAAATAGTCCCGTTTTCCGAAACCGCGCCAAATAATACTCTGACAAATTATTATAAATATATATATTTTTTTATATTTTGCATATAATTTAATAATTACTGTCAGAGGAACTTTTCTTAATTATTTTTATTAAGCTGGTGAACCGGTGATTGAATTTTTTTGTCTTATTTTGTAATACGTATAATAAAAATAATTATAATTAATCTGAATATAAGAATATTAATTACATTAAGTTACACTTTTTATAAATAAAGAACATTAAAAAGTTGTGTTTATTTTCAATGTTAACCTGCTAGCTGACGTACTTATATACCTAAACTCATGTCCCGTTTTGAGTTAAAAAATAAATGGTCAGTTTAGCATTATGGCATGTTTTTATTGAAAATAGAGGATTTGATTATCATTGACAACAAGGATAATTGCAATAAGACAAAGAGTCATTTTCTTTCAATAGTAGGGGTTCGATTTTTTAACAAACAATAAAAATAAAATATATTTATTTTTGTTTTCCAGTTCAATATTCTTCAATAGAAAAAGGAACCACTTTCCCAAATTAAAAAAATAGGTACCTAGATAAATAGGTAAGATGTCATTCTGCCGAGCCTTTTCCCAAATGTTGGGGTCAGCTTCCAGTCTAATCGGATTACAGTATTCCACATGGAGCGACTGCCTTTCTGACCTCCACAACCCAGTTACTGGGTAACACGATACTCCTTGGTAAAACTGGTTGTCAGAGTTTTGGGCTTCTCATTACCCGTTACGACTGTCAAGGGTCTACGAATGACAGCCGGGACCAACGACTTAACGCGCTTTCTGAGGCACTGAGGGGGTCTCGATATATAATAGATGGTCACCCATCCACGAACCGACCGCAGCAAGCGTAGCTTAACCTTTGACCGACCCGTGCGGCTGTTATTATTTAGCTACGAGCCTCTCCGAGGTAAGTGGACGCGATAGTAAATGAATACATCTCGTATTTATTTACTATCGCGTCCAGTGATGGAAACACAAGTCAAGAGTAGGTATAATTATGATCCGTCGAGCCCAAGAACTTACTTCATCAATCTTATCAGCAATTTTCAATAACCGTAGTTTAACGATCAACGTCGTGATCCAAGAACTAACAACTACATAATCCTACCAGGGCCTCAAGTCTGCTATTACAATAGTGTCAGAATGGTATATCATTGATTTCATAATTTGTTGATTTTGACAAGTTTGGTAATCTACTAATATAATGGCGTCATTAATGAGGATCGGAACCGACCATTATGACACTATTGTAATAGCACACTTGAGGCCCAGATTACTTACCGAATTTCGTTTTCGTTGTAGGTTTTAAGAAACGAAAGAAGAAGAAAGAAAGTTCGTTTATTTGCGAAAAAAAACAAGTTGAGAGAGAGTTTTCGCAATTTTGGGCTGAAATATGTACCTATACATTTTCGACAATTTCAAAAATCCATTTTCGGTCTAAAATGATTTTTTTTTTCATTTCACATGTAAATGGTGAAACAGGTAGAGATATATTTTCAAATGTATGAACATCCTATGTACTACAATATTTCTGGCAAATAAATTACTTTGACTTTGACTTTAAACTGCTGTTTTTTTTGCGTGGGAAATTATCAAATAACTTCTCCCGCTCTGGGCGGAGCGGGAGGGTGTGTCAGACTCTTACTGACTAAAAGCCACTCGTGTTCCTTCCGTTGCCTGTGTTGCCAGGGGCCTCGGTAAGCCTTTCGGACTTTCTCGCGACGTAGTAAGGGACCTTAGGAAAGGTGGTATTGACAAAACGGTTACAATTATAATTATCATCAAAATATTAAACTACTCACAGTCTACTACCGATAATAGTAGATAACAATGTCCTGGAGCAACTTACAGTCACCCTTAAAAAGATGCAATGTATATGTCACCATAAGATTGTAATAACCGTCAGTTTATAATCAATCGGTATTATTTCCGTTAGATTATAAACTGTCGAAAAATTGAGAACTGGGTGAAATGGATTACGTTAGGTTAGAACTGTGATAAACCGCGCGCGATACGAGCGAGCGAAGCGAGCGGTGCCGTGGCAGCGCGCAGCGGCCGGCGAGCGCTACTTTCAAGTTGCTCGCAGCTATAGGCAGGCTATTTAGTATCAGCGCAAGGTGCGTTACGTCGTCGACGCAAGGAAGTTTGATACCAGTTCATAATTTGTCGGTTTCCCACGGATAGCTTATAAACTATCGAAAAATAATACGTTAAATTGTAAACGTTTTGTTGCAGTTCACAATTATCGACAGTTTATAATCTAACGGAAATAATACCGATAGATTATATATAAACAAACACAAACAAACAAACAAGTTCATAATTATATGGAACATATACCTACATCAACAAGAATTCCTTTTATTGCGATAAGTTTTTTTAGTCCGATACGTTTTGTGGCTACACTAATATTATGTAACAAAGACTGTAGACAATTAGATGAAATTTTGTCCATGTACGAGGTAGAAAAACGAAGACAACGAAGGCAATTACACATAAGCAGATCCGATGTAGACAGGGCAGAATACAACAGAACTTCAAGAGACCTCGAAGAGCTAATTAAAAAAAATCAGAATACATCCTTTCAAGAAAAACTTTCCACACTCTCAGCTCTTAAGAAGGACAACTACTCATTATGGAAAATAACTAGGAACTTTAAAAGACCATATAACTACGTTCCACCCTTAAGGATGTCTTCCAACGATCTGAGGGCTAGAAGTGGAAGCGAAAACGCTGAGCTTTTCGCTAAACACCTAAGCAAAGTTTTCACTCCAAACCAGTCGTCTATGACCGAATTTGAAGAAGAAATAGACCGAATGATCAATAGTGACCAGCAGTTATCACCACCTGAAACTTGTGACTCCAAGGGAACTAGCACGAACAATTTGTTACTTGGAAAACAAAAAAGCTCCTGGTTTCGACCTAATAACGGGTGAAGTCCTTAAGCAACTACCTAAAAAAGCAATAGTATTTTTAACAATGCTATTCAATGCCATTTTTAGAAAATATTACTATCCAAAGTTATGGAAAATATCACAAATCTGTATGATTGCAAAACCAGGGAAGCCACCAAAAGAACCTGGCTCATGCAGGCCTATAAGTCTTCTCCCTATTCTATCTAAGGTATTCGAAAAAATTATTTTGCTAAGACTAAAACCAGCCCTGGATGAGAACAACATTATACCCGATCACCAATTTGGGTTTCGGGAAAAACATTCTACTGAAGAGCAAGTACATCGAGTGGTTCACAAAATAAGACAATCGCTAGAGAAAAAGGAGTATTGTTCTGCAGTATTCATTGACATTCAACAGGAATTCGATAGAGTCTGGCACAAAAGACTGCTGTACAAGCTAAAAACCTTCCTACCAAACTCATTCTACATGATCCTAAAATCTTACTTGGATCAAAGAAGATTCCAAGTAAAATACGAGGAAGAATTTTCAAAGCTGTACTACATCACCGCCTCAGTTCCACAAGGATCGGTGCTTGGCCCAGTCCTTTACTCAATATATACGGCAGACTTGCCTGAAACAGAAAATGTTGTAACAGCAACATACGCAGATGACATTGCATGCCTTGCAAGTGATATAAACCCGAACAATGCATCGCTGAAACTACAGAAACAGCTCAATAAAGTTAACGTGTGGCTTCAGAAGTGGAGAATTAAACCTAGCGTAACTAAATCGACACAAGTAACATTCACACTCCGGAAAGGCGACTGTCCACCTGTGCGTATGGAAGGCAAATCGCTACCAAGCAATAACAGCGTGAAATATCTCGGTCTACACCTGGATAGAAGACTTACCTGGGCTAACCACATTAAAGCTAAGAAAACAGAAGCCACCTTGCAATTCAAAGGTCTATCTTGGTTACTGGGGCTTCAATTCTGGCTATCGCTCAGTAACAAACTACTTGTTTACAAGGCTATCATAAAGCCAATCTGGACCTACGGTATAGAGCTTTGGGGCTGTGCTAGCAACTCCAATATCGAGATCCTCCAGAGATTTCAAAACATTGCTCTAAGAACTATCTGAATTTCCGTGTTTCTCACAAACCACTGTGCAACTGGTTTGTGAGAAACACAGAAATTCATAAATACCTGGAGATACCGACCGTAAAGGAGGAAGCCTGTAAATTAAGCAAGAGATACAAAGAAAGACTCAAATGAATTGGCTAAGAACCTATTAACTCGACATAAAGATGTAATGGCAAATACTAGACATAGACCAGAGAAACTAACAACTTAGTCTCTACCCACTCATACGGTGCAACTCAATGGAATCGCACCCAACCCAAATTAGTCCCAGAAAACATCTGAATATAGATGAAAGCCGATTGCAGATTTAAAAGAAAAAAAATGTACGAGGTAGGTAACTATTCATTGTTTTGCTGTACCTGCTTGTATATTATGTAGTCCAGACAGAACTGTCCAGTACACTGTGGTATAAGGTTCCTACTATTCTAAGAATACTGGGATTAGGGTACCAACTTCTTACAACTAAGCACATTACTCGTAGGCAAGTCGTGAGAAGAAAAACAAACAAAATGCGCCCAGAGATTCACACAAACAATTCTCTTAATCTATTCATTCTTTCTAACAGTTTAATATCACACTTTACTTGTGAACTAATACAAATACTATAAGGAGTAGGCAGGTACTTAGTACCTACTAAGTACCTAGTAGTACCTAGAAAGTAGTGCGTTGTAAGTTACGGCGTACCGATAACATGAAGCTATTTCTGAGTTTCATTGGTTTCCCGAGAACTTGTATCGTGACTAACACAACATTTCAAGGGGAAACAGTAATATATTACATTACTGAAGTCGAATATAATTATATTAATTCACAGGAGTAATTTTAATTAATTAATTCATATGCTAGCTGTCACTGTGTAATACAATGGTCATATTTATTGCATTAATTGTATTATAGACTTTTACACTTATTATTATACAATTTTACACCTATATAAATCGATTAAACTAAACGATCACCATTACAATAAATATGGCCGTTTTATTACACAAAGTGACAGCTAGCACATGTCAGATTACTCCTGAGAATAAATAATTCGACTTTCGAAATCTGATTTAACAGCTGGATAAATAGAAAGAGAGCCACAACATTGTAAATCCGAAGGTTGAGTATGATGATGATTAGCAAACCATTTAATGCCTTCCTCTGACATTAGCGATATCAAAGGAATCATACTCGTAGGTGTGTTCCATCTTTGACAATATTATATTTCTCATGTGCGGCACCCATTTCTTCCAAACCGAGTTATAATAGAATGGAATAGAAAAAACTTTATTTCCAAATTTACAATTTACACAAAGGCGATAGGTTAGTACTATTGACAATATTGTTGTTGTTGTTTTTGTTTTCGTTGTTGTACTATTGCTTGGAAACCGAAATAGATATTCCTCGATGGAATAGGTACTTCCTTTGTCGACCAAAGACCTATAGGTAAGTATATCTACAAAACTTGTTTTAGTAAGATTGTATCATTGTAGCTGCCTACTCTACCATTCATCATCATCATCATTTCAGAGGAAAGACGTCCACTGCTGGACATAGCCTCATACCTCCTCAGCCATTCCTCCCCCAAACACCGCCAATTCGACCGGTTCTGTGCTTCTCGCATCTAGTGGCATCCTGCGGCCTTCACAAGGTCTTCGGGACCTCACGGCCCCAACGGCCATTTGTTCTGCGAGCAATGTGCCCTGCTCACTGCCACTTCAGTTTGAGAATCTACCATTAGATTATATTATTTAATTTTATTCTATACGTCATTTAACAACTGGTGGTAAAACAGGTTTTATGTTGAAGCATTGTTTATAGAACCACGGAGCCATATAATTTCACACTTTATCAGTAAGTACAAAAACCATATGCAAATTAGCGCCACAAAAAGTACAGTCGCCAGCACATCAAGTTACCACAAACTGTCAAAGGCGAACGGCATCGGCAGGCTTGTATGGGAATTTCGTACCGCTAGTGAAATTTCGTGTTTTGGGATATTTTTTGTTTTACTCGTAATTGGTAGTTAATATGATAGACAAGCCCTTTTTAAATTCTTGGATTTTTAGAACTTGGGACGTAAAAGTTATAACCAGTTTTATTTTTTAAGGTTATGTACTGGTGTACCAATGTAGATTGTTACATAAAGACAAATAAACATTGTTTCGGTAATAAAGTATATGTTCTAGATTGGTTGTCACTATTTTTGTAGTGTTTTACTTACTATCAAGTAGCTAAATTGAAATGAGGATCGTACCTACTCAGCGGAGTGCATTAGGAGATACCTATGTCCAGCAGCTGACTGCAACAGTTTGATAATGATGAAGTCCTGATGCGGTTTTGAGTGTAGGTAAATAAAACAATACAGTTAATAGTTTTTTTTTAAGTAATTAATTCTCAATATTACTTCATCTAAGAAGGGGGCAGGTCGAATAACACCCTCATGGCGAGCATAACTTAAATACCAACATAACTGCGTTTAGTTTACGACTAAATTACGTGTAGTTATTAATATCTTTTTTTTATATTATATATTAATCCGGACTTCTAAAAATAGTTCACTCACATGAAAATAAATGGCTTAGTTGCCTTAATATGTGGTACAAATTCTAAAACAAAACAACAAAAAAAAGTAAGCGGTACGAAATCTGCCATTCACCTTTCTCCAAATAATTTTAAAGCTTAAAATGTTGTTGGTTAAGTTCAAAATCGAATGAGAAAATTTGACAGTTTGTGGTAACTTGATGTGCTGGCGACTGTTCAACGCTACGCTTTATTTAGTCCGAATAAATATTTTAAATGGAGTCGTAGAGTGTTGAGCTGGTATTCGTCATGAAGTAGCAGTAACCAGTTCCACTCGTGTTTAGGGTTCTGTAGATAAAAACAAAGGGTCCGTTCGCTAAGGTCGTTTGTCTCTCTGACTTCTAATTGTTATCGACATGTTTGGCATAGTTGCAAAAGGCATTGGCCCGCACCGATGCGGTCATAAAATAGATTAATTATTTGTTAATGGAGCAAGTTATCAACAACTATGTCCTATGCTTGTAAGGCCAACTGTCTGATCCAAAGTTACACGAAAAAAGACAGTTACAGAAAAAAAAAAGTATATTTTTGCTTTTACCACGCTTTGTTATATTGTGCGAAACCCAGTGATAACGACCCTGACTATCAATTGACCAGTTTACAGGTGTTAACTAATTTTACAAGCCCTGTAGTGTACGAGGTTCCACCGAAGAAAACTGCTCAACCCTGAATGTGATGTGATTGCGGATGAATGGAATAAAATTATGCGTAAATGTCTGGTGTTCTGTGAGAGAAAGTATGCAAGGGAATGCACAGTTTATGTTATTTTTTTTTTTTATGACAATATTAATCTTTTTATGCTTCTATGTTAGTGGTCGCCAGCGCTACCGCTGAGCATGAGGTCCTGGGTTCAAGTCACGGGATCTTGAGTCTGGATCTGTGCCCGGTTGATGGCAATAAGCTCGCCCCATATGACATGGAACTTAAACATAACTGGCGAAATGTGGGTGTACTATAGGCCTACACCTCTGCCTAATCCTTCAAGGAATACAGGCGTGATGTTTATATTATGTGAATTAATGTAATAGGTGTTGTATCATTTTAATTAATTATAAAAAATAATAAATAAGAAAAGTACCCGCAAATGATATGGCAATGGGGCCGGCTATATTTGGCGTGGATGACCGTGGGGGGAACCGTGATCTTGAGTACTTATTCAGCCTATAATTTTCCCACTGCTGGGACACAGGCCTCCTCTCTGTGACAGCGAGTGGGCCGTAAACCACCACGCGGGCCAGTGCGGGTTGGTAGATGTCACATGTCTTCGAATTTTTGGTTCTAGTACATGCCGGTTTCCTCACGATGTTTTCCTTCACCGTTTTCCTTCACCGTTTTGAGAGCAGTGGTGATGAAATAATTTACACAAAGTAAAGCACCTGTCCGGGTTCGAACCTACGCCCTACAACTCGTAAGTTGCGGCCGTTACCACTGGGCCACCACTGCTCTAGATCTTGAGTAGAGACCGTGAAATGGTAAGCGTAGGGTGGGACGTCCTCGAAGAGTTCCACGCGCGCCCCTATTGGACGACGCAGGGGGTGTAAACCTCGTTCCGCCCCGCGAGCCTGAGATGGCCCGCAAAAGCGGGCCCGGCACAAGCCGGGGATCGCAGAAGTCGCACTAGATCCCATGATCCCCGGTCCAAGTGTGGGGGTGTTTTTAGTCAGTAAGAGTCTGACAGACCCCTTCGCCCGCCCTAGAGCGGGGGACATCCATGAGGATTTTCCAACCCGGAATTTAAAAAAAGGGTAGGGCGACGATCTTGCGAGGTGGTTGGTAGCAGCTGGATGAGAGCGGCTGAGGATCGAGTTAAATGGCGAGCGATTGGAGAGGCTTATGTTTAGCAGCTGGACTGCTAAACGGTGATAAGGATAATGAATATGAAATATGCATTTAACTAATCTGACACGACAGAGCAGGGTTTGTGATCAAGGTAAAAACAATTTAGTGCCGGGTCTGGGTGTGTTTGCATGCGAGATCCTAATCCTAGCTAAGATTCAGGAGAAATTCCTGAAAACGAATTTGAATGGATTATTTTGTATTTACAACTAGTCTGTAACCAAACTGCAGTGTCCTTCACCACACAATCCTCACTTTTGAAAACTTCATGAAAATCAATTTTGAGAACGCCTAAAAAATAGTCATAATGTCACCAAGGTTAAAAAAATCGCAAAGTCGCATTATGATTCCGAAGTTATAGCTGTAAGTTAGTGAGGATTGTGGGGTGAACGTCTCCACACAATCCTCACCTCAGTGCAAGCAAACGGCTGTGACTATCAACTTGGGATCAATTCCAAAAAATAGTCAAGAAATAGTCGTCTCCAACCATGATAATTTCGACCTGGTTTACGATGTAGCAGTGGTGGCCCAGTGGTAACGGCCGCGACTTACGATTTTGTAGGTCGTGGGTTCGAACCCAAGCAGGGCACTTTACTTTGTTAAATTATTTCATCACCACTGCTCTCAAAACGGTGAAGGAAAACATCGTGAGGAAACCGGCATGTCCTAGAACCAAAAATTCGAAGACATGTGACATCTACCAACCCGCACTGGGCCCGCGGGGTGGATGACGGCCCACTCCCTCTCACAGAGAGGAGAACTGTGTCCCAGCAGTGGGAACATTTTAGGCTGATTATGTTACGATGTAGAAGTATGTAAAATTCGTAACGCTATGCCAAATCTCGAAAATAGTAATTTTCACACCACAATCCTCATTAACTTATAGCTATAACTTTTAAGTCATAATGCAACTATTTTTTTACTATTTTTTATTTTTGGGTAGGTGCTAGTGTTCCAAAAAGCAACTTGAACAGGCATATTGCTGCCTGTTAAAAATTAAAAAAAAAAAAACATTATAATTATTCAATTAAATTATTTTTTTATTCTTTTAATAAAATTTAAATAAGCGTAACTTAATTTGTACCAGAACAATTAGTATCATTATATTATTACTATAGCAAATCATTATGTCACGGTTTAGCTTGTTACTTAAGGTTGTGTCATGCAGTTAATCACACAGACATCGTCGTTAACTCATCTTTAAAATACTCAAAACTATGTACATTGTGTTTGTGTTCAGGATAGATATTTTAATTATAATTATTAATTTACATAAATATACTTAAATGTTACCTACTTATTATAGTTTCATTACTTCATAATAAAGGTTGATTGGATTATAAACTTTATATTTACGATTTACTACCTACCAATCGTAAGTCGTGACGGGACGTTTCCATGACGCTACATACTTTTTGAGTTAGACGTGCAGACATGAGATCATCACTTCGAAGAATACATCACCATACTCGTGTTATAGGTATTATGTAGATTACTTAACGTTAAAACTTTTTTTTTATCGGTAAACTACTTAATTGAATTATACTACTTTGTCACTACACAATGATAATAATATGAGGATTGTCAAGTATCTTGACTTGGCTCGCGAGGTTGACGACATGTAGGATGTGGACTCAGCGCTCACTGTGCCGATAGTCGTATCAGCCAATGACTTAATTGCAAAGAGCCTCGACCAACACTTAAGGAGGGTCTCGTTGGGTAGCTGGATTTAGGACCTAATTCAGAAAGCGGTAGTTAGGTACTTCTGGACACGGCTCGCATTATTACGAGGTTCCTCTCTCTGCAGCCCTGCGAGCCTACCATCACCTCTTATAGCACTATTATTTCAATATTACTTCAGCGTGAGAAAGAGATGGAGCGATAAGTCCTGTACACCTCGATTACTTTTCCACTGTGAAGTAATATTATAATAATACTGCTATAAGAGGTGATGGTTGGCCCCCTGAGCGCCGCGCCGGTAGCTTAAACCCTGTTTCCGATACCGGTGGGCTACTATTTTTTATATTTTTTAATGTTTTTTTTTGTTATAAGTACATATTCTAATATTTAAAAATATAATTTGTGGACATAGTGAAATTAAGAAATTGTGATTGTTAATTATAGAACAGGGACTTTATGATGAGCCTCTTCTACACATTTATGAGGGTTTACACAGTTCTAACTTATAATCCAGAAATGAAAACTTAAACCAATTATTTGAATGAACGCTGGTCCTTTTGGAGCTTGATTCAATGATAAATGATTTTATTTCTGTAAGTAGGTTTGAACAAACACTTTTACACGTCAATCATATTTTTTAAAACTAGATGAGGTCGGCGTTTCCTATCTGACTACTCTGAGAAGAAAGGCCGAAACAAACTCAGAGGTCAGTCTCTTTTAAAGTCCAGTCATAATCTTGGTCAGATCATGTGAAGACCATGTCGATTGGTGTCTGAAATGGTATTTTGATGAAAGAACCACACAGATTGAGAGGACTTGTCAAGTCAGTGCACGCATTTGTCAGTAGTTGTGCAGCTCAACTCAGAACTTAAGGAGCTCAACGATTCAACGAACAATACCAAAGAAAGGACATTTGGCTAGGCCTCGAAAAATACTCATACTGCCAGACCATGTTAAAAACCTGAGAATAAAACAAAATTAAACAATGATCCACATATTCTTCTCATTTACAATAATTAAAATAATATAATATACTTCACAGAGTAAATATTCATGACATTGCGTAACTAAAATTCATCAATGTCAATGTGTATATCCGGACATAATCTTGGTCAGATCATTTGACCATGTAGGTTGGTGTCCAAAACGGTCTTTTGAGGAAATAACTACACAGATTTGATGACACAATGAATTTAGGGATAGGAACACACGGACGTGTTAAGGTAGGTACTGGTTAGAACCGCAGAGGATGTTCGTTTTGGTGTTGGTTTTCTTTTGACTTTCACACGGATAGTATCCTGCTAAGGTTCTGCCAAACTAGACACAGAGTAACAACAACATCGCCGTAACATTTCCGATGATTCGGGCTATCGTAGGTAGTCGGGCTGAAGTTATCCGCTATGGTCTTCTGGGATAAGTTAATCGGGTTAGCATTATTACTGGCAGTAGTTATAATGTTCTTTAGCACAGAGATTAGGCTTCCGATGTTTGCGTTTGGAGAGGCACGAAGTTCTTTCAACACCCCAGCAAGACAATCTTCTACCGAGAAGGATACAAATCTAAGATCTGATCCAAAAGTATCTGATAAAAGCGTAAACAACCCCTCTTCAGGTTAAATTGTTACGCGCAATCCCTCACCAAAGGGAATTTGTATGCATTGGCATATTAATTAAATTATAGGTACAGCTAAACAAGCAATTTGGTATACAGGCAGATAACTTGAAACTACTTTTACACAAAGCAACAAAGCGTTTCCTTACACAAAATTTCTCTTAATGTATTAATGTGTTACATTATTATCATCATTATAAAATTATCATTGTTGTTGATATCATAAATGTAACATTTTTGTAAAATTTAATTGAGCGGCTCGCCAGCACTCAGATAAACCCTGAGAGGTTTTCATTGTGTGGCTAAAACCAAACTGTAAAATAGGCTAAGTGTTTTAAAAATAAATAAATAATAATAATAAAATGTTATGAGTGTGTTAAAAAGTAAATTAATTTATCTCAAGGCTCCTTCATACTGGTGCGACTTGTCGCGCGACGCGTCGCGACACAAAGGCACCGCTTGTAGCGCTACACGCGGTGTCTTTTTGTCGCGTCGCGTCGCGCGACAAGTCGCTCCAGTATGTAGGAGCCTTTACTCTCTTAATCTTAAATATGCCCTAAGTTATTACGTACACAATAGGTAATAATGAATATCGTCATTGTAGTAGATTAAGGAATATTAATTGCCTGTTTAACCAAATAGACTGTTCGACTATACCAGCTCCAGGTATGTTCATACAAGTCGGAGGCCATGTGGTTTCATGGTCCTCGGAACGCGCCTCCGCCGGGTTCCCAAATAACGGTAGGAGGGGTTCACATCAGCGTCGAGTCGACGATGAAATACCTGGGACTGGTCTTCGACAGCCGGTCGACCTTCGTGGAGCAATTCTGGCGTTTGGCTCCCAGACTGGAGCGGGCCGAGGCTGTCTTGAAACCGCTCCTGCCCAATCTAGGGGGTCCAAACGCCTCCTGCTGGAGGCTCTACGCGGGGTTTGTGTATCCAGTGGGCGGCCAGCCACCTTGCCGGATTGCCGCCATGGGATCTGGAGGCAAAAGTCCTCGCACACATATGGGAGGAGGCGAAACGCCGGGGCGTAACTCCGCTGCCACGAGAAATCACGGCACAGTAGACAGAGCTCCGGCGGGATCTCATGGCAACATGGAAAGTGTGATTGTCGCAACCCAGTGCCGGGCACGCCACAATTCGCGCAGCGATAAGTCCCCTCTTTGAGGAGTGGTTAGAGAGGCGCCACGGCGTCCTTATATTCCACCTGACGCAGGTCCTCACCGGACACGGCAGCTTCGGGGGTTCCTGTTCCGGATAAGGCGGGAGGAAACGCCCGAGTGTCACCATTGTGTGGATCGCCCGGAGGACACGGTGGAGCATATGGTGGAGGTATGTCCGGCTTGGGCAGAGCACCACCGTGTCTTCGTGGAGGCGGAGATCTCTCGCGACCCGACCTGGTCCAGGCCATGGTACGGATCGAGAGGGCATGGGGAGCCGTCACTTTCTTTTGCAAAGCACTAATGCTCGCGAAGGAGGAGGCGGAACGGTCGAGGAAGAGGCAAAGTTCGTGCCCTCACAACCCTAGCCGCCGCAGGAGACGCCGTGGGCGTCGGGAATCCCAGGCCAATTCCCGGCCACCGTAGGCGCGGGCTTGCGGACGGTGAACAATGGGTACCTCGCCGTCCAATAAGGACCAGGCCCGGGTTGACGGCGCGTTGTGTTCCACGCGTGCCTCAAAGAGATGTCAGCCCCCTACACTTGTGTGTAGGGGTCCGGTAGGGCCGATGCCTGCCGGGGTTGTGGGCAAATCCGAAAGGGATACCGTTGCCTCTGTCAACACAGGCAACGGAAGGAACACGGGTGGATTTTAGTCAGTAAGAGTACCTCCCGCTCCACCCCGAGCGGGAGAAGAAGTTATTTGATAATTTCCCACCCAAAAAAAGGTATGTTCATAAATATAGCTAGAGAAGTCATGCTTGCTACACATAAATACAAGCAGCCATTTCGCGCCACAGCAGCACTGCCCAGAATAACAAATTATCATTACGTATTATAAGTGCCCACATACATATACATTTATATTAAAGTTTATAGGAATTTAGAGCCGGGGTCGCGGGAAGGTACCAAAGGGTTACCGAGGCCCCTGGCAACACAGGCAACGGAAGGAATACGGGTGGGTTACCCATGGGGGGGTGGGTTATACATACCCTCCCGCTCCGCCCAGAGCGCGAGAAGTTATTTGATGATTTCCAACCCAAAAAAAACGCCGTTGACCTTAGCCATACAAATGTGCGTCCCGATCACGCCGCGCGACTGTTCGGTTTCATAGGGAATATTTATTTTTAGTAACGAAAATATGAATATTTGAAAAAATCAAAGATAGAATTATAGATAATAAAATAGTCTGTTCATATAAAAAAATCATGAAAATATATTAAGTAGTTTAAAAGTAATATCGTTTTTTTATGCTTAGAATAGACATTATATTTCCTGAATTTATTTTATAAAGTATTTTACTATAATACTTAAATATTTACATATATAATTGATGTGTATGCGTCTGACATACATTTTTTGCATAACTTACTTGCATTATATGAAGGCGTAATAAATAACAGATTTAAAAGTCACTAAAATCATATATCAGCGCCTTAACTACTCACCACTCGAAGTGATAAGAAACTATCCACGGATGCAGCATGCCATCTGTTCATCAAATCTTTTCGATCCTTCGCTTTAAGCCGGGTCGAAAGATGTTGAATATCATGCAAATAGGATCCAAGGGGAATCATCATGCATAAACATATAAATAAGAAAATTACAGCTTTCCTTGAAGCCAGCTTTCTTCGTATCATTGCCAGTGTCTGAGCCATGGTGATTATCTTAGTCAAATATTTTTGTTCCATACAGTCATTACTATCACTATCGCATTTTCACTTAAGTTATTCAGAACACAGAGCGTTTTTTGGAAAAGCCAAATTGCGTTCATCTAACTGAAAAATTACCAGTAAAACACAGTTTTCCCTCGCAAATGGAATTAATTCGATACGCTCAATTTTAATGGTTTATTAAAACATGAATTAACCTTTAAAACTTTAACTATAAGTAGGTTTACTTTTGGATACGGCACTGCTTATCACAAAACACTGTCTAAGACACGAATACTGGTATCCGTAAACGATCCAGATACGTTTATCACTGACGCCTTAGTCGAACGTATTGACTGGCATATCTATATGAGCTCAGCAACCGTACTGCAAGGTATCATGTGCGTGGATGACATGAAATATTGCGCGCCGCTGATAATAACATACTCGACGTACAATGTTAACTAAATGTAAACTTGCAGTGGTCGAACAATGGTGTTGAAATCAGGTAAAATTGACCGAGGACGACCTTCTATGATAGAGATTATTTGATCTATTCAAAAAAACATAATAATATATATTTTGTTGGAAATGTAATAGTAGATAAGCAAGGTTAACTGAAAAAAAAAAAAATTGTTTGTAAAAATAGTATTAAAATGACGTTGTTTTACGATTGTACAGGTTTAACAGGTTGTAGTAAAACCTACAAATTACCTATTCGTTCAGTAAAATATACATGAAAGTGGGTCGGAACTATTAAGAAAGGTTTCACAAAGGAGCTCTAACTTTACCAAAGGAGACTAGGCAAAAGTGGTCTATAGACTTATAGCAATACAACAACAGTTTAGTGTCGTAAGGTCGTAACGTGACGTTCCGCTTCCGTTTTATCGTAAGTGTCGCCAGAGCTGAATAGTGTTATATTCGTCCAGTATAAGTTTCAATAGTTTTGTGTAGTATAGAAATAAACGTTGCCGGCAACAAACAACTTGTTAACTATATATAGAATGAAGAGAACAATAGACAGCCATTTTCGAGCCACACCGGTAGCACCTACAAAAAAACAGAATGAAGAATGTGAAGCTGGACCATCCGTTCATCCTAATGAACCACACGTGCTAAATACAGATTCTGGGTCGTCTAGTCTGAAACCATCTGATAAAGGAGAACGGCACTATAATAAACAATGGGAACAGAAATATAGTTGGCTAGTTTACGATACCGAAAGTGGAGGTGCATTTTGTAAACTATGCCCAATTATGATTATGAAAAATGAGCCAAAAGTTATGCAGAAGACCGGTGGGATGTTCATAACAGTTCCATTCAAATCATTCAAAAATGCTTTAGGATAGGACGGAAAATTACAGAAGCATGAGCATTCATCATCTCATACTATAAGTGTAAAAATGGAAAATCTCAGAAGGCAGGCCATGAAAAACCCAATCATGCTCATTATTCAACAGAGCGATAATGAAAAAGAGACACTACTAAATACGAGAGTTTGATTGAAAGTATTCTTGACAAAATGAATGGAGAATTTAAAGCATGGAGACATGCGCTAAGTGAGCGGTCTAATTATAGCAGTAAGGAAACAGCTTGTGAACTACTAGAATGTGTGGGTGAAGTTTTAAGAGATGAGTTGAAGGAAACATTAAAAAACAAGAAGTTCTCCGTTGTAGCTGATGAAAGTACCTACTTCTTTAAAAAACGAAATGGAGCTAAGTATGATGTTCAGAGTAATGGAAGACAAAGTCCCTGTGGAAAAGTTCTTGGCAATTGTCAAAATCCCCGATGGAAAGGCAGAATCTATTGCAAATGCTATTGACAAGGAACTTACTGCTCTTAATTTAGATTACAACGATATTATTGCTTTTGGATTTGATGGTGCTTCGAATATGGCTGGAAACGTTGGTGGGGTGAGAAAAAAGCGATCAGAAAAGGAAAATGAAGAAGTTCTTTACATACGCTGTAAAGCACATATATATTGGCTCTGGCAGCAGCTTCCTGCAGAAATAAAAATAAAAAGGTTAAGAGATTTTTTCATGTTTAAAAAGACATACAAGCTGTTTAGCAAGTCCCCTAAAAAGAAAAAAAAACTACATTAAATTCAAGCAGTGATTAACGATCCCATTCTTAAGATTCCAGAATGTATTAAAGTAAGATGGTTATCAAATACAGGGTAGTACTACAGGATAGTAAATGCTGTTTTTAGGTGGGTCAAACTCTTACTGACTAAAACCCACCTTCCTGTTCCTTCCGTTGCCTGTGTTGCTAGGGGCCTCGGTAACCCTTTCGAACTTTCACGCGACCCCGGCAAGCATCGGCCCCAGTGGACCCCTACACTTGTGCTGACGACATCTTTTTGAGGCGCGCGTAGAAACGTGCGCCTCAAAAAGATGTCACAACGTGCCGTCAACCCGTACCTGGTCCTTGCCAGACGATGAGCTACCCATTGCTCACCGTTCGCAAGCCCGCGCCTACGCTGGCCGGAAATCTGCCTGGGACTCCCGACGCCCAGGGCGTCTCCTGCGGCGGCTAGGGTCGAGAGGGCGCGAAATTTGCCTTTTCCTCTCAACCGTCCCGCCTCCTCCTTTACGAGCATTACTGCTTCGCAGGAGGTGACGGCTGCCCATGCCCTCTCGCTCCGTACCATGGCCTGAACCAGGGCCGGACGCGAGAGAACTCTGCCACCGATGGCCTCCACGAGGACACTGCGGTGCTCTGCCAAAGCTGGGCAGACCTCCACCGAATGTCCTCCGGGCGATCCACACAGTGGTGGCACCCGGGCGTTTCCTCCCGCCTTATCCTGCCACCGATCGCCTCCACGAGGACACTGCGGTGCTCTGCCGAAGCCGGGCAGACCTCCACCGTATGTCCTCCGGGCGATCCACACAGTGGTGGCACCCGGGCGTTTCCTCCCGCCTTATCCAACACAGGAACCTCCCGAAGCTGCCGTGTCCCGTGAGGACCTGCGTCAGGTGGAAGGTAAGGACGCCGTGGCGCCTCTCTAGCCACTCCTCAAAGAGGGGACTTATCGCCGCAATTGTGGCGTGCCCAGCACTGGGTTGCAACAATCGCACTCTCCATGTTGCAATGAGATCCCGCCGGAGCTCCATCTGCTGTGCCGTGATTTCTCGCGGCAGGGGAGGTACGCCCCAGCGTTTAGCCTCCCCCGCACGACCCCCGCGTAGAGGCTCTGGCAGGAGGCGTTTGGACCCCCTAGATTGAGCAGGAGCCGCTTCAAGGCAGCCTCTGCCCGCTCCAGTTTGGGAGCCAAACGTCGGAAATGCTCCACAAAGTTCCGTCATCGACAGATGACGAGTCCCAGGTACTTCATAGTCGACACGACGCCGATGTAAACCCCTCCTACCGTTATTTGGGATCCCGATGGTGGCGCGTTCCGAGGACCATTTTCATGGTCCTCAGAACGCGCCATGTGTTTTCACACATGGCCTCGGATTTGAGCAGGGCCACCTTGAGTCCCAATTGCCGGATTCTTTCGACGATTGTCGCAACCCCGCATGCCGCTACTTCGGCCGTCACCTGGTGCGACCTCCCTTACACCAGGACCAACGTGTCGTCAGCGTAGCACACTACGCTCACACCGCTAGGGAGGTCGGCCCGCAGCACCCAGTCGTATCTGATGTCACACAGATGCGGCCCCAGGACCGATCCCTGTGGGACACCGCACGACATCTCTTGCTGGTTCTACACTCCCTGGTGACTGGGGTAGATGACGGCCCTGATCATCAGATAGGCCTCGACCACACGACAGAGGTAGCTCGGCATCCGTTGGTACCTAAGTGCCTCCCTGATGTAACTCCAGGGCAGGGTATTGAAGGCATTGGCGATGTCTAGAGACACCGCCAAGACGACCCCACCCTGGGCGACAACATTTCCTGTCGTGAGGGCCTGCATGCGCATGATGGCGTCCACGGTAGAGCGCCCCCTGCGGAAACCAAAGTGGCTCTCCGCTAAAACAGGCCACCCACACCAGCTGGCCAACGAGGCAGTCTGCAATGACTCTTTCAAGCTTGCCCACCTAGTCGAGCAGCACGATGGGCCGATATGCGGACGGGGAGTCCGCAGGGCGCCCTGCCTTCTTTATGAGGACCAGTTTCGCCGTCTTCCAACGAAGCGGGAACAGGCCTCTCTTCAAACATGCACTTAGGAGCCCCCTTAGTCGAGGCCCGAGAGCCTCCAAGGCCAGGACCCAGGCTTTCCCAGGTAAGCCGTCGGGTATTTTTGGCATTCAGCCTGCGTACCGCCACTCCCATTTCTACATCGGTCACCTCCGGAGCATCGTCGTCGTCGGCGTCGGCGGTGTGGTCCGCATCGGGCACTGCAGTACGCGGAGCCATGGGCGGTGTGGTATTTTGCTACACAAAACCACATCTTTACGTTATAATTATAAATTTACCTTTGTTATAATCTCTATACTGTTTTCCTTGCTTCAAACATGAAATCATATTATGTCTATAACTTTCTTACATATGTTTGAACACCACAGCTGAAAAGCAACACCGCAATGAACTGTTTCTAACACTGCAAACTGTATTTTATATTATTAATTTTATTTTGTTGTAAAATCTTAGAATATTTTTATTCATTGACTTCTTTCATGATAAATTGTCATCTGTCTACTTTTTTTATTCTTTCTCTAAGCATAGTTGCCATGATAAAGCTAGTTCCACACTTAATTTAAGCTATGTACTCATGTAAACCGTTTTTATTGATCCTGGCAGGCATTCAAACTAATCATTTGAATAATGCCTCACAGAAACTTCTAGAACTTTTACCAGAATCTATAAAAGCGGTCATAGGACCTAACAAGAGTTCGGTTCAGTCAGTCTAGTGTAATTCTAGTTGAGTCAGTCTAGTCTCAGTCTAGTATGGTTCAGTCTGTTCACTTCTTGTAAAACTATATACTAATTATCGTAAGGTGTGAAAATATAATCATTTAAAGTAACTCATAGTGTGTGTGATTTGTGATTCACTCTCCATAGCCTCTCCCTCTTCGGCCCTCTCACTTACGCCTTTGGGATATCCCTAAGGCCGAAGGCATTATAATCGCGCGGCTTGAGACGCCATAGCTGGCCACTCCTGTGTGTCATGGGAGGTTCGGACACACGTCGCGTGGAGCATGAGGTGCTGTAGGGCGCCTCCGCTGTCAGCCGTATCGGCGAGATTCGGACAACGCCACCTACTAGTCCACTCCAGGACGGAGAGCCCTTCCATTACTAGGGCATTCTATCAACGTGGCGTTGGACACTAGCACAAATTACACACAATAATACTACTAAATTAGGTACCATAAAACAAAACCTCTTGTTTAAGAAAGGACGTTTTACTCATTGGGACAGAGTTGCCGACTGACTACTACTGAAACAACAGCCTCATCTTCGTGCTCCGCCTCATCTGCCAGCCCTGTCCCACTACTGCCTGCCGATCCAGTCCAACTACCTGCCGACCCTGTCCAGCTGCTGATAGCCGATCCTGCATCCTGCCGTCCAAGCGTCCTGTACACTCAAACTGGAAGCCTGGAACTCTCTATTTTATTATCTAATCTAATCTTTTTAGTAATACTAATACTCTATTTTTTTTTAACGTGGTCTACGACTGGCCCTCCGGCCAATCGTAATGTTACAGCGGGGTGGTGTGTTCCCCTCGCAAAGGGAACAGAGCGCTCACCACGTCCTCAGAGTCGTCCATCTCGTTCAGAGTCCTCAGTCACTCTTCGCGGGCGAGACCACTGGCCCGCAGGATCTCCGCTTGGAGGGCGGTCTTGGCCGCCCTGTACCCCTCGTACAACTCCACCTGAATGGCTACCGTATCCGGAGGTAAAATACGGAGCCTGCGGTGCCTGGCGTACCGGCGTCGCGCAGCAACGCACGCAATGTGTAGAGCAGGGATTCCCAAAGTGGTCGATATCGGTTTCCTAGTGGTCGACATAAACGAAAACAGATTTTGGGGATCGACGAGATCTAGAAATCGACCCCTATTCAATTAACACAAGTTCTTATTTAAAACTTTCAAGATAGGTAGGTAGGTACTGTATTGTTTATGTTGTGTTACGTGTACTAAGAATAATTAATATTTTTGTAGGAAATAGCATTGTTGTAGTAATGTAAAGTCTCAAGTTCGTACAAGATGAAAAACTCGGCAAGTCAGTGTGGACAAGTTTGTGCAAGATAATGAGTTCGAGAGTACGTCTTTTAGGCGCGTTTTGACTTGCTCTCAATTTGACACTTACGCGATTTAACACGAACGAATTCATGATCAAGTTGCAAGTCCAAACATGTTGCTGATATTTTACTATTTAACGAGCTTGCACTTAGGTTAAAAGTTTCCTCTCCGACCCCGATGACCCCATTACCCTCCTCCAGGAAAGCAGTAGGGCAACGAGTACAGTGCACAAATCACACCGACCTACGTTCCGACCTCGCCGCCGAGGTCCCTCGCGTAAACCCCGACGTAATTGTCCCCCCCGACCCTTGCTCGACGAAGTGCCAGCCCGCGCCGCAGCTGAGCCTGTAGTTTTAAATTCCCCGATAAATAATAATAATAATAACCAGATCCAGCCTGTCCCACCTTGCTGTCCTCCCCCCAGCGACGCCCTAAGCCGAGGTCCGTACCCCACAGGGGGTGCCCTTAGCGTGCAGTCGCTTAGTACTATAAGAAATTCGCCCCTGGCTGGAGGCTTTGAGTTCGCTTAACCCTTAAATGCCTGAATTTTCGATTTTAAATAAAAAAATATGAAGATGTTCTTCTTAGAAGCTAGTAAATGGGAAAAATAATAAAAAAATCTCAATAATATTTTTATTTATTTATTTTGAAAAAAAAAATTGGTATCAAGTTTGATACTTTAGGCATTACGTCAACAAAATTGTCACAATCTATTAGGTATGAAACATTGCAAAACATTGTTTTTTTTTTGTTGTCACACAAGGAAACCTTACATTTTTTACACAACCACGATGTGAGTTTCCTACAATTTTCATATTTACACTTATTTCTAGTCTTGAAATATTTTTTCATGTCCGATGCCATCAGAGCGAATGTCAGTCGACGGTACAACTTGTACCCCAGCCCGTGGTCTTTTGGGGGTTGTTACTGTTCGTATAGTCTGATCTTGGTGACTTGGCCTTCCTCGTTTATTATCTGCTTGACTTTGGTACCGGCACAAAGTGTCAGCTAGTTCCGTTCTGAAGTCGACTAACTTCATTATGTCTTTCTGGGCTTTTCCTTTTTTGATGCTAACCTTTTTGTAAAGTACCCAAGAATTTATTATTGTTATATCTAATAGGTGATAGAATAGCCTCATTGTCCACTTTCTAGACTTTATACGAATACGGTATCGACCAATGAAGCTGTCCATCAAATCAGCACCCACCATGTGGGCATTATACTCCTTGAAGACTCGAGGACACAGTTTGTTGAACACTTGTTGGATGGTCTCTAAATTTTGAGAATTAGTAGATTTAAGTACTATAGGTAGATCCGAGTCAGCGTCAGGGTCAGTGACAGGGTCTGCAGGTAAATTTTCCTCGTCCTCTAGCTCCGCCTGAAGTTCTCTTCGACAAGAATAGTAATCGATGTCATCTTCATTTTCACTTACCTCATCTTCCGAAATTTCTCCATTTTCTAACCGTTACAAAATATCTTCTATATCTTCTGGCTTCATTTTTAATCAGTACCTATATAGCAAACAGTCAAAGCGTTCACACCATTACCAAACCAAGCAGAAAAAGAAAAATATATCTCTAGGAGAAATATGTATGTAAGACGCTTTCAAACAGTCCAGAATATTTTAGCTCGACACACTTGCCTTCGTCTATTAGTGACTACTGTCGTAATCATTATAGATTGTTCTGACAGGACTCCCACGTCCCCCTACCGTCACCAAACTGCCGAAATTTCGCCGGTGGGATCTTGGGCGAGGTCGAAGATGTTACATTAATCAACGGGTAAAGCCAATGGTGAGAGCTACGACCTCTGGGCCCGGCGGCGGCCCGCATTCTTCAAGCAAAATAGGCCATTGGTAAAAATACTTATATCATAGTATAAACGAGATACTCACCTATCGCAAATGTATTTTTATTGTACGGAAAACAAAAAAGAAACAAGGATTTATCAAGATATTTTTTTGCCTAAATAAACGGTCTTGATGAACGCGGCGGGAAAACAAAATGTCATATTTATTTCTACTTTTGACAGCTGACGTTCATTTTTTTATTTCAAACTTGAAGAATAATAGCCAATAGTGACAAACATACAGTATAATTTTAAAAAAGAACCGCTTGATAGCGTGAAATGAAATTTAAATGTCCGGTGTCAAATTTGAAACTTGAGGCATTTAAGGGTTAAGGCAGCCACAGGAAAGTCCGGTTAAGTAGTCACGACCTCTCAAGGTCAACTACGAGATGCCATACATAAAAAAAAAAGGTTAAAAGTTCATTTGCGTTTTGAAATTCGTTGGAGCTTGAACGATAATAACTCATATAAGTACTCATTTATTTCAAGAGATTACAAAGTTATTACATAGCTAATAAGTGAAGTAAAGTGACTGAAAAAGAATTTACAAAATGCTGAGCTCCCTACGCGAGTTAATAGCGTAACCATACAATATCTGCAGTCTATGGAAAATTAAAAGGGTAAGTACTAAACAGTTTTTATTCGGCACAACGCATCAGCATTGTCATACAGTGGGGCATACATTGTGGTTTTTTATTAAGGTAGTTTCTTATTTTTTTATTTGCAGGATTACTGAGAGTTTTATGATGGCGGACACGAAAAAAAATGCAGACAATACAGTTTGGACTACTTGAAGTTTGGATTTATTGCATCTCCATTAAATCAACACTTGCCGATGTGTCTCTTATGTGAAAAAGTATTCAGTAAAAGCCATGAAGCCTCCAAAAATGGATGACCACTTATCAAGAGTACATGCTAACAAAAAAAGGAAACCCTTGTCATTTTTTCAAGTACAACACGAAAAACTAGACAAAAGACCATCCATAAGATCGATGTTTGCGTCATCATCTATTAAAAACGATGATGGTTTACGAGCGAAATACTTAAAACTTGTAGTTTTAAGTATTTAAACATAAAACTTTTAATCATAAAATAATTAACATTTTTTTTTAGTTCTGATTGGGATGTTAGGCCCACTTACATAAAATAAACTAGTTTGTAAGGCAATAAAAATGTGACAAATTATATAAATACTTTATTTTTCTGAAATTCGAATAAATTAATAATATCGAATATTTGCAATCCCTACTCTTGATAGCCAGCGAACTTCAGTGTGCAGAAGTAATCGAGTAAAGACTTCGTCGTTTTCCTCACATAGCTGAGCAAATAACCGAGAGTTCAAAGAATTGCTTCGAATCTTGTTGATAGTATTTATTACATATTGTAAAGACTTATGCAATCTAGGACTCAGCTTTTTTGCTACTAAATGCTGCCTGTGAATCACGCAGTGAATGACCAGTACATCAGGCAGTTGTTGCTTTAAGTGAGCTATAAAACCACGATGAGGACCAACCATAGACGGTGCACCATCAGTCGCAACAGAAACAATGTTCTTCCCTGGAATAGCTTTGTCAGTAAAAAAATGTTCCACGGCCTGAAAAATCGATTCTCCTCTGGTATCAGTCTCTAAATATGTAGCAAAAAGCAGTTCTTGGCACATATTTTCATCTTTGATATATCGAACATATCCTAACAACAGAGCTTCATTGCCGGGTAATGTAGACTCGTCCAACTGGAGAGAGAATCTGTTGGTCTGTAAGAACTTGCATAAAACGTTTTCCACATCGCGTCCCATCTCGTCTATGCGTCTCTGAACGGTGTTATTCCTCAAAGGTATTCTCTTTAAAATATCATGTGCGGGTTTGTGCAATACATTGTTAAGGACCTCCGCAATGGCTGGTAAGATAAGCTGCTCTCTAATTGTGTGGGGTTTCCCCGACTTCGCTATTAGTAAAGATATTATAGGACGCTCGTAAACCATCATCGTCTTTAATAGATGATGACGCAAACATCGATCTTATGGATGGCCTTTTGTCTAGTTTTTCGTGTTGTGCTTGAAAAAATGACAAGGGCTTACTTTTTTTATCAGCATGTACTCTTGATAAGTGGTCATCCATTTTTGAAGGCTTCATGGCATCGTTACTGAATACTTTTTCACATAAGAGACACATCGGCAAGTGTTGGTTTAATAGAGATGCAATAAATCCGAACTTCAAGTATTCCAAACTGTATTGTCTGCATTTTTTTTCGTGTCCGCCATCATAAAACTCTCAGTAATCCTGCAAATAAAAAAATAAGACACTACCTAAATAAAAAACCACAATGTATGCCCCACTGTATGGCAATGCTGATGCGCTGTGCCGAATAAAAACTGTTTGGTACTTACCCTGTTAATTTTTCATAAACTGCAGATATTGTATGGTTACGCTATTAACTCGCGTAGGGAGCTCAGCATTTTGTAAATTCTTTTTCAGTCACTTTTTCACTTATTAGCTATGTAATAACTTTGTAATCTCTTGAAATAAATGAGTACTTATATGAGTTATTATCGTTCAAGCTCCAACGAATTTCAAAACGCAAATGAACTTTCAACCTAAGTGCAAGCTCGTTAAATAGTAAAATATCAGGAACATGTGTGGACTTGCAACTTGATCATGAATTCGTTCGTGTTAAATCGCGTAAGCGTCAAATAGAGAGCAAGTCAAAACGCACCTGAAAGACGTACGCTCGAACTCATTATCTTGCACAAGCTTGTCCACACTGACTTGCCGAATTTTTCATCTTGTACGAACTTGAGACTTTACATTACTACAACAATGCTATTTCCTACAAAAATATTAATTATTCTTAGTACACGTAACACAACATAAACAATACAGTGCCTACCTACCTATCTTGAAAGTTTTAAATAAGAACTTGTGTTAATTGAATAGGGGTCGATTTCTAGACCTCGTCGATCCCCAAAATCAGTTTTCGTTTATGTCCCCTAGGAAACCGATATCGACCCCAAGGGGTCGATATCGACCACTTTGGGAATCCCTGGTCTAGTGCGTCGTCGTGTTTGCATTGTATATCTATGGCGTCGGGAAACTGGCGAGAAAATCTTTGGCGCCGTTAATTTAATAAAAATAAAATTTTGGAACCAGTAGGCTTACTCTTGAAATCAATCCCAATCTCGATCCTATCCCAATCCGATCCAGTTTCAATCCCAATCTTCAGAAAATTGGCACTCTTGAACGAAATCGAGATTGAGATTGGAACCGACTGCAAGTTCGAATAAACTGATTCACCTGGGGTGGCCATACACATCAAAACGTTAATTACCAAATTTATAAATATTGAATAACTCGTTAAATCTATTAATAATTCTGTTCTGATATTTATTTTAACATAAATAATCATTTAAGTGTTCTTAGCTTGCATTTATATGTATTATAATACTACATTTTTAGGCAGCATAGGCTCATTGTGTACGTCATTGCCAAAGTTACATTAAAAAAAAAAACTTCTCGCGCGTTTGTCAGCCACTTAGAATCTTTTAAGTTCTTATTTGAATAAAAAGTGTGAATTATTACTGTTGCGATAAACAAAAGTTTCAAAGCGATGTTATCTAAATGTTTTCAAGTATTTAGTTTGGAATGTATTAAAGTATGTTTCTATGCACAAGTTCAAGTTAGTTTTACTTTACGACAAGTATTCAACCGAGGAAGACGAAAATATTAAGGTAAAGCCACAATTTATTCTATTATTTATATTGTAATTCCTTTAAATTTTAATATTAAACACTTTTGCTCCATACAAACATGTATTGTTCTTACAGGATGACTAGGCCAACACACCAGCAGCTGGAGACTCTGGTAGATTTCCTTGTACAGAACCCAGGAATTGCCAAGGGGTTATTGCGCACTGCTCATGCTAAGCAGGAGACAAAGAGAAAGTGGGACGACATAGCAGTAACCTTAAATGCACTAGGCGGTGCACAGAAAGATGGTAAAGGCTGGGCTAAGGTACTGTCTACACACTAAACATCATTTTTTTTTTCACTTAATTAATTAAAAAATTAGTACAGTAGTTACAATAATTAGTACATTTATTTGCTTTTCAGTATTGGGCTGATAAAAAGCATACGCTGAAGAAGACATGTAGCGAGCATGCACAGTCGTTGAGGCGTACAGGTGGTGGGTCTGCGGATAATTTACCTGTTTTAACACCCATGGACCAACGCCTGTTAGCAGTGATGGGGGGCCTACAATTTGCTGCAGGAGACAGCCATGTTGCTGCCAGCCCGTTTCCCTCCACAGTAAGTCAGTTTACTTGTAGATAAATTTTAAGACATAATTGTGAACTTGATAAAAGTTAACATCTTCATAATGAAGTACGTATTCTATAATTGCAGAGCCAAAGCCAGAATGAAGTCCAAGTGGAAATGATCATTCCCACTGAGGATTTTAATATGGATGGAAACGAATTGGAGTCTCATGCTTCTCCGGACCAAAATGTAGAGACTGTGAGAGGTAATAATCTTTCATACTATGTATGGCAATTTTCATGATGATATAATTACTTACCTAAATGTTATTTATTTTATTTGTCAGTTTCAGCAACAACCAGGGAACATAGTCCTGGAAGGACCAGCCTGCCCCCAGGACAGCGTGTCCGATCAAGGACTATGTTAGATCAAGACCGGGAGAGATTTGCAGAAATAGAGAGGAAGAGGGTTGAAGCAGAAACTGTCACAGCGAGGGCCTTATCTCAAGCTATACAACACATGGATCAACTTACAGCAGCCATAAGAGAAGGCTCTCAAACTGTGGCAAATGCACTAAATAATATTGCTGATGCCCTAAGAGAAAATAGGCAGTAATAAAATTTATATTAATAGCTATTGTAAGTAGGTACTAGTTTAGAGTTAAAAATATTGAAGTTGTTCACGGCGATGCGTCACTAAACAGTATAATAGTGTTTTTTCTTTTCATTAATTTAAATTCATAGTGATAATATTGCTAAATTAAGCAAAAACTTGTGATAAAATAGTGGTTCTACGAAAAATCGTAAGTACAACCCTTATATAACTCAAGTGGGCTTCATAGCTGTAATTTTTATTTTTTTTGTATTTCCAGGTGCCCTAGACTTAGTCATTGATGATTGATGTCCTTCTGAAAAGCCTACTTAATTGAGTGTATATATTATTATGTAAAGCTTTAGTTTGTTATTATTTGTAAATATGGTTTTTGCAACGATCATTCGAGGGTGCGTCACGCCCTGAAAAACGTAGTTGTGTTATTTTAAATATTGTATTGTTTTAGGTCAATAGACTAGCCTGAGATTAGATAATTTTGTAAGGAATCCAATGATGTGTGACATGTCTTATACAGTACTTGTATAAAAACGATGTTTAGACCTAACTTAAGATGTAAACCAAATTTAAATTGCTTGTGTGTGGTGGAAATGCTGTGAATATAAATGAAAATAACTTAATAAAAAGGCTATAATTATATTTATTCAAATACTTGTTAATAATAATTAGACATTACCTTTTAAACTTAAGCTCTTTATTAATTGTAGCATAAACTATTATAATTTATAATAAACTTATTAGGTAAGCTCATGATTACTTTGATTTTTACTAACCCTCAGCACAACACATTACATTATTTAATACACAATAGAAATCAAACGACACAATAGAACAATAGTCTTACAATTATAATAAAAGAGAGTATGTACAAGTCTTGATCACATAAATATTTACCCATCTTTATAAATAGAATGAGCAGTGAAAAAAAAATTAATTTACTAAATAAGTTTCATTGAATTAGGTTTTTAATTACATAGCATAGTTTTAGTCCAAAAATTGTTCTTACATAAGAAAAAAAAAATATTAATGGAGATGCCGAGCTGTCCACAAGTCTTGTACAAGCTGTGCACGAGCCTCGCGACCCCGGCGCAGCTCCACGGAGGCAGAACCTCGATCCACTTCTAACCCAGTCTGTACCAATTGCATTTCTCCCATCGGTGGTACGGCATCCTCAATATCATCCAAACCCAATCGTGCTCGGTTACAAATGTTATGTAAAACACAACATGCATTTATAATTTTTGCAGCTGTGTCTGGATGATAATGAAGAACTCTATGGCCAAGAAGACATCTCCATCTATTTTTTAAAACCCCAATTGTGCGCTCCACAGTATTGCGAGCCACACAATGCAGATTTGTGTAGTACTCTTCAGCTGAGCCTGGCGGTGCATCCACTATTGGGGTCATCATATATTCCCTTTGAGGATAACCGGAATCACCTGTTATTATATTAAAATGTCTTAGTAGTTAATACATACAAGTACAAAATATATTGTAGACCTAACGTAAATTATTTTCCAATTTGAACAACTGATTATAATGCTTACCAAGTAAAAAAACTCTTTCTCCTGCATTTATTAAATTTTGTAAGTGATTCTTAACTGGATGTTGGTTCCAAACAAAAGTATCATGTGAGGCTCCACCAAATGAAGAATCTACACTAAGTATATTAAGATCTGCATCACAAATCTGTGAAAGAAATACTTCTTATAGAAAGTTACATACAGTTACTCTAATAATTAATAACTAGATAAAATATAGCCAAACGAACTCACAATCAAAACATTTCTCGAACGGTAACCTTTTCTGTTGTAAAACCGCTCTTCATTTTCTGATGGTCTTACAATAGCCACATGAGTACCATCAATACATCCTGTGACGGCAGGAATTTTAAATTTTTCATAAAATCTGGAATTAATTTATTATTAGCTTATTATTCTTCACAAATAATTAAAAAAAAAAACATATTACACATTAAAACAACATAATGTCTAAATCTAAAGTTGAATGATACTACATATTATTTAATATTATGGTAAAAATAACTAAGTTGTTAATAACCTTTGTTTAATTAAGTCTCGTTGTTGGCGAGTCGGTGGAAACTTAAGCCATTTGTTTAAAATATCGTTAGAATTGAGAGCATTTGTAACTTGTCCTATTGCTCTCGAAACTGACTGTTGAGACATCATTGTACCTTGTGTCCCACCTACTAATCTTTGATAGCTGCCTGTGGCGTAGAACGAAAGAGCCACAAGTACCTAAAAAATAATATTATAGTTAACTTATAATACAAAAAATACCTACGATGTGAAAATGGAATTGCTAGTTTACAAACCTTGTATTTTCTTGGTATGTCGCTACGGCGAGTAAGCTGGGGCATCAAAGGTTCCAAATCCCTAAAAATCACTTCGAAAAGCTCCTTATTTACTCGGTAATTTCTTCTAAATTCCTCGTCAGTCATGGCAAATGCGTTGTCTGCATAACGCGCCATTCGTCTCAAATTCCGCCTTTGTCTCATATCTAACTTATGAGCATTGTCCAAAATATCACAAATAAGTTCTAAACGTGCCATTATTCACAATAAAAACTTCACAAATCACCCACAATATCAAACTCGATCCCGAAAAAGTAGCCTTCTTGTAATCGTCCAACTTTGACAAAAACACGACTCCAAACTCGATATGTCAACGTCAAAATTTCGTCAAGAGTACCGAAAAAGTGCATTCGTTCGAGTAAAGTCGATTTCATTTAGTACCAAAAAAATCCACCTAATACGATTCCAATCGTGCGCTAGTGTGTCATTCAAGAGTGCCAAATGACAAGATTTCGATCCCAATTTCCAATTACGATTGAGATCGAGTGTCGAGAGTAAGCCTACAGCTCCTAATTAACATTCACAATCAATGTGACACTTTTGGAAAAACAATGTATTCGTATAAAACCAAATAAAAGCTGCGTAAACTGATCACCAATACCCGAAATGATCACGAAAATTAGAAACCCGTCTATATATTATAAGCCGGATGAAGGAATGAAGATACTGTGAGCAACGTTGTAGATTTATTGGGACGTGAACAGTAGATATAGGTGGTTTTTTTTTTTCGAATAACTGTACGTTTAAAGAGTACGGTATTTTTTTGTCAACTACGTCAAGTTACCCCCAAATGTAGTCAGCGGCAATGTTGCCACTTTAGCCCTTTTCGGGCTTGATCTAGCTTTTTTACACTGGTTGAAGCCGTTTTTCATCCCTTTAGAGGCTAAAGGAAAGAAAACCGGCTTCAGCCAGTGTAAAAAGAGCTAGATCTATTAGCTCGAATAGGGCAATCTAGCCCTAATTGAAAAATTGTTAAGAAAGATTCACAACTACCTTCAGGAAAAGAAGCACAATTATTAACAAAATAACTAATAAATAAAATTTTGTTTAGAACAGCATGTCGATTCTGTAAAAATCTCACCGTGAAAACTCGCGTGGAGTGAGCTGTCAGTGTCATCCCACTGATGCTAGGGAATGACCAAGCATTACATTTATAATCATAATCGAGATTTTAATAATATTTTTATGCTAATTCTATTGATAATTTTATATTATTTCAAAACTAGTATTTAAGTGTTGAAACGTTACTATTTAGGGATTTTTTTTTCAAATAAAATTGTAAAACAGAAATTCAGTCTGAAACTCAATTTGGTTTATTTTATTCCAAAAGGTTTTGTAATTTGGGCAGCCGATATCTTGCTTTTAGATTTGACCTCACTATCGGCTTTAACACCCCCGAAAACCATGAAAACGACACCCACCCATGATGAAAAATCTGAACATTTTTGCAGCCGCCATCTTGCTTTTTAATTTTGACCTCACTATCGGATTTAACACACCCGAAAACCATGAAAACAATACCCATGATGAAAAATCTGAACATTTTCGCAGCCGCCATCTTGCTTCTTAATTTTGACGTTTTGAGCTTCGGGAGGTTCCTGTGTCGGACAAGGTGGGAGGAAACGCCCGGGTGTCACCACTGTGTGGATCGCCCGAAGGACACGGTGGAGCATACGGTGGAGGTCTGCCCGGCTTGGGCAGAGCACCGCCGTGTCCTCGTGGAGGCAATCGGCGGCAGAGATCTCTCGCGTCCGGCCCTGGTTCAGGCCATGGTACGGAGCGAGAGGGCATGGGCAGCCGTCACCTCCTTCTGCGAAGCAGTAATGCTCGCGAAGGAGGAGGCGGGATGGTTGCGGAAAAGGCAAGTTTCGCGCCCTCTCGCCCCTAGCCACCGCAGGAGACGCCCTGGGCGTCGGGAATCCCGGGCGGATTTCCGGCCACCAAAGACGCGGGCTTGCGGATGGTGAGCAATGGGTAGCTCACTGTCCGGTAAGGACCAGGCCCGGGTCGACGGCGCGTCGTATTCCACGCACGCCTCAAAGAGATGTCGTCAGCACAATGTAGGGGTCCACTAGGGCCGATGCCTGCCGGGGTCGCGGGAAGGTACTAATGGGTCACCAAGGCCCCCGCAACACAGGCAACGGAAGGAATACGGGTGGGTTTTAGTCAGTAAGATTCTGACACACCCTCCCACTCCACCCAGAGCGGGAGAAGTTATTTGATGATTTCCTATCCAAAAAAAAAAAGCCGCCATCTTGCTTTTTAGATTTGACCTTACTATCGGCTTTAACACCCCCGAAAAGACACCCATGATGAAAAATCTGAACATTTTCGCAGCCGCCATCTTGATTTTTAATTTCGACCACACTATCGGCTTTAACACCCCCGAAAACCATGAAAACGGCACCCATGATGAAAAATCTGAACATTTTCGCAGCCGCCATCTTGCTTTTTAATTTTGACCTTTTGAGCTTCGGGAGGTTCCTGTGTCGAACAAGGCGGGAGGAAACGCCCGGGTGTCACCACTGTGTGGATCACCCGAAGGACACGGTGGAGCATACGGTGGAAGTCTGCCCGGCTTGGGCAGAGCACCGCCGTGTCCTCGTGGAGGCGATCGGCGGCAGAGATCTCTCGCGTCCGGCCCTGGTTCAGGCCATGGTACGGAGCGAGAAGGCATGGGCAGCCGTCACCTCCTTCTGCGAAGCAGTAATGCTCGCGAAGGAGGAGGCGGGACGGTTGAGGAAAAGGCAAGTTTCGCGCCCTCTCGCCCCTAGCCACCGCAGGAGACGCCCTGGGCGTCGGGAATCCCAGGCGGATTTCCGGCCAACATAGACGCGGGCTTGCGGACGGTGAGCAATGGGTAGCTCACCGTCCGGTAAGGACCAGGCCCGGGTCGACGGCGCGTCGTATTCCACGCACGCCTCAATGAGATGTCATCAGCACAATGTAGGGATCCACTAGGGCCGATGCCTGCCGGGGTCGCGGGAAGGTACTAATGGGTCACCGAGGCCCGCGCAACACAGGCAACGGAAGGAATACGGGTGGGTTTTAGTCAGTAAGACTCTGACACACCCTCCCGCTCCACCCAGAGCGGGAGAAATTATTTGATGATATCCTATCCAAAAAAAAAAGCCGCCGTCTTGCTTTTTAGATTTGACCTCACTATCGGCTTTAACACCCCCGAAAACCATGAACGCGACACCCATGATGAAAAATCTGAACATTTTCGCAGCCGCAATCTTGATTTTTAATTTCGACCACACTATCGTCTTTAACACCCCCGAAAACCATGAAAACGGCACCCATGATGAAAAATCTGATCATTTTCGCAGCCGCCATCTTGCTTTTTAATTTTGACCTCACGACACCCATGATGAAAAAGGTTTGTTGCCGCCATTTTAGATTTTGATATAAAGGTGGTAAAACCAAATTTTTGTTTGTCGCACATTTAAAACTAAAAAACAGCAAATTAAAAAAAAAAAACTCGAGTTGATATTAATAACAGTGCCTCACGCGCAAGTGCGGCGTGATCTTATCACTTCAGCCGATTCTCGTAACCATAGTAACTACCCGGGCCGAAGTGAATCGGCTAGGTGAAGTGAGTCGGTAAGCGCGACGCGCAAACGACACTTGCGCGTGATCTTATCACTTCACTCGATTCTCCTTGCCATAGCAACATCACTTCACTTGGGCTGGGTGAAGTGAGCCTAGCCGCCCGCCGGCCGGTGCGCGCGCTGCGCGAGTGTCAGTTGAACTGTTGAATTTTGTTATAGTACTGATGACGGTGATTTTATGAATATTAGTTTATTCGCAACGCGTAGGTCGGTACAAATTTACCTACCTAAAATAAAATATTAGAAAGGTTACGATTAATAATACGATTCAAATAATCCTAAATAAATTCTATGGTCCGTCCGCCAGGCACACTTTTAGCACTTGATCACTTGACACACTCGGTTATCTCTTTTTATTGAATAGATTTGGGTTAATAACAACGCTGAATAACGTCGCACAGTCTTTAGTCGACTCAATCCACTATCGCTTCTTCAAAACACATCGCGGTTGGGTCACGGGATTCCGTATATTTAATCAGTTAACTGATTACGATCAATAGAATTAGCATAAAAATATTATTAAAATCTCGATTATGATTGTAAATGTAATCCTTGGTCCATCCCTAGCATCAGGTGGGATGACACTGACAGTTCACTCCACGTTCACTTCACTTAAATTTTCACGGTGAGAAGGTTACAGAATAGCACTGCTAATTGTGGTAACCATGGCAACTTCACTTCACTTCGGCTGGGTGAAGTGAGGCTAGCCGCCAGCCGCGCGCTGCGCGAGTGTCAGTTGAGCTGTTGCATTTTGTAATAGTATTGGTGACGATGATTTGATGAATATTCTTTTATTAGTAGTGGTGGTAAATAAAGCCTATACCATAATAAAGCATCTTGCTTATCATAAAAAGCAAATGCTATCGTGGTTCTCACTTGTTGCTATTTGCTTTTTGCTTTACATCACACATCGCACTCTCTGGCTCTGTCCGTCGCACATCGCAAGCGCATGTAGTAATAAGCAACCAGGCATAGCAAAGCGGCGGGTGCCGGTCGTCGGTTGCTACTCGTCGCATGCTAGCGCTTGCTTTCGTTCGCGTGTGTAATCGTTTTAGGCACCGCGTGTGTTATCGCGATCTCAGGCGGCTCACGTACGTAGCGTAATATTATAAACAATGTTGTTTTGCTTCGTGCGTTTTTAGTGTAAATAAACAGTGATAGGATACGCAATATTGATTATGTAAATAAAAACTAATTGTGTAAGTAAGGACGATTGACTGAGTGAGATATCGTGTTGTTGTTTTGTGTGTAGGTATTTAACGGACGAAAATGTTTAGAAGGAACATTGAACTTTTAAATACGCCTATAATGGTTTTAAATAGGTATTAACATAGGTACTTTATTTCTTAATAACACTTAATCAAATAGACATTCCTAAGCCTGGAAAGTATGAAGGAAAGTTCATTGTTTTTTTTTACTGTTCCTTATTAAATTTATAAACGCGATGTAATATTCCGCTCTGACAACACCGCGCTGGTTTTATTCGCGCCCGCCCGTTTGGTCCTAACAAGTACCTACGCATATAAAAAAGTAATGCTTAAAATAAAGCATATAAACTAGTATGCTTAAAATAAACAGCTAGAATTAAGCAAGTGATTGCCATAAAGCAACTTTGAACACCACTGTTGGCAACGCGTAGGTAGGTATTTTACAAAGCTTTGAAATAATTTATAGAATTGTCAATGGAATTAGCATAAAAATATTATTAAAATCTCGATTATGATTGTAATTGTTATCCTTGGTCCATCCTTAGCATCAGGTGACAGTTCACTCCACGCTCACTACACCTAAGTTTTCACGGTGAGATGGTTACAGAATAGCACCACAGATTACTAATATGTAGCAAGAAAAGCACTGCTGATAAATGTGAGTATTTTTACACCCGGTACTGTAGACACTATTTTTAAGGTAGGCCTATCTACCTAGTTTATGGTTAGGGGATTTCCGGACTCGATGGTTTTGAATAATCCTACTAAATTAGAAACGATGTTTGCTTTGTAGGTACAGAATGTTATAAAGTGTATTCTGTGTAGTTTAACATTTGCATAAATAAGCTTAGGAAGCTAAGATAATCATTAAAATGTTGTGCTCCTCTGAGGACGATTTTCTTTATTAATTATGTAATTCTAATAATAGAAGGTATGAGTGTTAAAAATTAAGTGGCAACATTCATTAGTTCCTGTTTTTGACACAGAAAAGTGTGTGGCGCTAGACGTATTGAGATAGAATCATTATCAGAAAAAATCGCACTGGAATATTTTCCCTCCCCGAAGTCCGAATGTAAAGGAACATAATATTTGCTCTGTAATCATCTAATGTATATATAAATCAGCCTGTGGCATATTCATTAAAATATAACAGAAGTGTACTCCGTGTCAAAATGAACTGTGTAATCTGTGGTCTATCTGTGACATCTGTCAACAATAAAAAGCCCCGCCATGTAGCCGTCATCTGCCGTGTTTGATTCCAACCAATAAATCTATCCTAGTCAGGGTGATCCCCACGAACTTTCAATAATGAGTACTAACCAATAATTTAACAATATAAGTTTTTTATTTTGTTTTTTTTTTACATCCTGTTTTAAGCAGTTCTAGTCCGTTTCAGCTTCATAAGTAGCCCCACTTCAAAATTAAGGCAGCAACACTGGCCAGCGGCAACACTGCAATACAGTATAGAACACTCACCTTCCGTATTATTATTATACTCTTTGACACTCACACTCAGTCTTTCCAGTAAATAATAATGTAATTGTAATAACATGCAAAAAAAATCTCTAAACTTACTAAAACTTTATGATATTTTACCATGCTATTGATATCATACCAATAAATCATGCAATAGTAATAAAATTTAAAATATTAATTCGACAATCAAACTTGCCTCGTAGTCGTGGTTTAAAATGGTTTGCTTCCAATAATGATGCGTAGATCAAGCAATGTGCAATGATGTGTCAGTCAAGTCTTTGACATAACACGTCACGGTGGAAAATTATCAGTAAAATGTCAAAACAAACAAAAGTCAAGAGGAAATAAAATTTACAATTTTACATGAATTTTACGACGCACAGAACAAGAATATGTCGGAGCAAACTCGGAATTTATCGTAAAATGAAATTGTGATTGATCTTTCTTGGTGATTAAACAAAACAAACGGGTGCAAGTGAACTGTTTTATCTATAAAGGTAAGAAATCATGACGTACTTAAAATAAATATCGTCAGATCGTAACATAAAATTATGTGCAGTGAAATTTTAAGTGCACTAGGTTTTAATAATTCAAAATAATGTAATAAACGGCAACAGTTAACTAGTTAGAAGTTTAAATTGTAAATGATCTCGGCTACATTAAGTTTTAATAAACAAAGACAATAATTGTGTTTTTAGAAAAACAAACATGATCTATAGTGTTTGGTGATGACTATTGAGTCACCGTTCCCATGATAATTTTTACGAGGCAAGTAAGTGTGTGCACAAGCGACAGAAAACGTTACAATCTGTTACTCATGTCTTATATTTTTCTTCATAAATTTACATAATAATTACTTGCCCGCATGAGTAAAGATCAATTTTAATTTGAAATTATAATGCAATGTATAATATTGATGTCATGTATTTCAGACTAAAATGGCTTCAGAACACTCGGGTTTAATACAACAAGTGGAAAATTTTGAAACACTACCTGAATCAGTTACGTTGTCAAATGAGGATGATCCAAATGTTGAAAAAGCTGTTGAGGCTATGGTGAAGATATCTCCAGTTCAGATACAGCAGGAGTATTATGAAAACTTAGGGGACTGCGACTGGGTGA
Source organism: Atethmia centrago (assembly GCA_905333075.3). Classification (NCBI taxonomy): domain Eukaryota; kingdom Metazoa; phylum Arthropoda; class Insecta; order Lepidoptera; family Noctuidae; genus Atethmia; species Atethmia centrago. Next base: position 18,124,099 of record HG995373.1, on the reverse strand, counting down.
AGTAAGTATGGTTCGATTTGCTGAATCGTAAGACACTAATCGTCATCTGCCTAGCCTTTTCCCAACTATGTTGGGGTCGGCTTCCAGTCTTACCGGATACAGCTGAATACCAGTATTTTACATGGAGCGACTACCTAATTGTAAGACACTAATAATAATACAAAATTAATTTTGCATTTCGAACCAAATTGGAGCCATTAAAGATGGCAAACAATAGATTTTATATATATTTTAGAAAAAAATTGTAAAAAAAAATTTAATGTATTTAATCACTGTAGTAGTTCACAATTAAAATTGTTTGTGTGGTCTGTTCCAAAAGTATCCAATTTTTTAAAAGTATTGTAGGTGCATTCTAGTAATAGAACTAGTATGAGAAAATTATGATGTCACAGGGCTAGACTGCCAATATGTATAAATAAACATAAACTATTATAATATATGAAAGTGTTTCTAATTAAAAGATGTACTAACTAACTGTAATTTTAACAGACAGACATTATTTTCTTTCTGCCGAGTCACGAATTATTGCATATTTTTTTTATTGACAAAGCCTACTACATGATCCAAGATTTTTTTAATAATTAGTAGCTAGGTACTACAATGTGTCACTAATTATTTTTGTAAGATTTGCTTTATAAGTGATAACAAAGTTTTTTATACCATATGTTGACATAATTTATTATTGTATGCATCCTAGGCAGGACATAATGGATCTGTAATTTACCTAACATCTTTTTGTATAACCTATGCCCACAATAAAAAGATTTGATTTGATAAAATTAAAACATTTTGTTCAAATCTATATCAATAAGTTCAAATGCAAGCAGCTCAATACTTGAATGTTCTTTATCAGACACTAAAGGAAACGTAGGTACTTTACAATATAACAGTTATTTTTAGAATGCTTTACCTTCCCTTAGAACACCATAGAAACCATTTTTTTCAGGCATACTTTTCATATTATATGATAATCTAGTAATCTACACAAAATATTACATACTTATAATATTATTTTATAAAATTCTCAATTGCTGTATGTATAGAAAATAAATAATATAATTATGTATTGATTGGTTATGCTGCTAAGTACTTCACTTGGCGTATTTGTCAAAATGTTCGCGTCACTTGGGTAATACAAAATATACCTTATTCTTAGTGATATAAAGTTAATTTTATATTTACATTATAACGTGAATATTTTGGAAAATACGTAAAGTGTAGCGCAAGCATTATATTTTTTTATTCAGGTATGAAAAAAGCAATAGAAACTATTTGCTTCAAAATGTAGCATTTGCACTCTTTGGTGGTCCAAGCTATGAGGGAGAATTGTCAGAAGTGGTTGGTGGTCAGAATGCACACCTTGAAGGTTACACAACCAGACAGAAGGAACATGTCATGAGAGTTTTTGAAAAATTGTGTGAACAAAGTGAGTATCTTGCATTATAATATATTTTTGTTTGTTAAATTAATATACCCTTTGATTGGTTTTGATAGGATTTAAAGTTGTGAGCTTTTTTTATTATTTCTTACATTCATATGTGGGCCATGGGCCATGTGGACAATACAGAGTGGTTGAATAGTTAATATTATTATTATACTATTTTGATTATAATCTGTGCCAACCGCATATTTTCGTCTCTATTTCGTCTGGCAACTAATCACCTGCCCTGCTAAGGGGTCGTCCTTTAATCCTTTATCATTAATAAATGTTAAAATTAATCATTCATAAAAACTCATCATTAAGCTCAACAGTGGCTAAGTGCAGTGATTAGCAAGCTTTTCTATACAAATAAATAAAATTGAAGTGTCTGTTTGTTATGTCAAAATAACAGCTTTTTACTAAATGCATAGGAAAGTACTTATAACAAAAAAACAATTTTCAAATGTTTGTCTCTCTTTCTGTTTATTCCGGCTAATATCCGAAACGGCTGGACCGATTTTGACGGTTTTTCACTGATATCTGATGTTATAAGGAGTAACTAAGGCTTATTTTAGAAAAAGCAGGCGAAGCAGTTAGTTATAAATAAAGCTGTATATTATCAACAGTTTGTGTCGCACTGCAGGGCAACAGCCTTCCCCTTCCTCTACTTCCATTTCAGCTGCAGTATGTGGCTAATCTAGAAGAAAAGAGTGGAGTTCCTCCTGCTATCTTCTCCTGGGTCGGTCGCGTAGTTATTGAAATATGAAAACTGTATTTTAAGCAGTTATTATTAACTTGACTGCCTCGTTGGTCTAGTGGTCGCATGCGCTACTGCTGAGCATGAGGTCCTGGGTTCGATTCCCAGGTCGGGCAAAGTTATTGGGTTTTTCTATCTGGAATTTCTCAGTAGCAGCCCAGAGTCTGGCTTAGTGCCCGGTTGATGGCAATAGGCTCGCCCCCTATTACACGTAAACATAACTGGCGAAATGTGGGTGTACTATAGGTATAACTCTGCCCAACCCTTCGGGAAAACAAGGCGTGATGTTATGTTATTATGAACTTCACATATTTTTTTCCAGGTAAATTTTCTCACAATGATGACGACATAGTGATGTCGGTACTTCTTATTGTGTGCGCAAAACCGAAACCGCTGAAATTCTATCAGATGCAGCCATCAAACTACTGGTTAGATCTTCACGAGAGAACGGACAGCGATGTGTGGTGTACTGCTGTATTCCGAGTTAGGAGATGTATTCCCACTACAGTTGGCAGTAAGTGTTAGCTACATAATTTTTTTTTTTTTCTTCCTTAGAGACAAAAAGGTGATACTTAGAAAAATATAGTAAATGATAATTCTTTTAAACCTTTGTAATTTAACTGTAATTTTTTTCATTGTTTTTAGTGAAATCCTGCCGCGTTTACGTTGATGAAAATGCACGCGTTTATCAAAACTGGGATTCGTATTTGATAGACAACACTCTGCCAAAATGTGTCATAATTGCTCCTGAAAACGGAGAATACACTGGAACTCTTCTTGAGGTAACTAGAAGTTTTTGTGATAGCTGTAGAGAAAAGTGGTTAACTGCATTTTTTGTTTTTTTTTTTTCGATTTTCTGGTAGTTTAGACTGGAATCTAACGTAATCCATTTTCTCCCGCTGGTAAGGACTAGGGACCTAATCGTGGAAGGAAACAAATTGCCATTTTTAACAAAAATAAAAAACCAGTGGCAGGAATGGCCTCTTGCCACTTGAAGCACATTACATAAATGCAAAAAGGGTGACTTATATTTCAGACGAATAAAAAAAAACGATTTTATTTTACCACCATGTCGGCGTGGTTTATATGTATACCCATGCCAAAATGTAGCTTTCTAGTACTTAGCGTCTCTGAGCTAAAGCGGGGACAGACAGACAGACGGACAGGCCGAATCTGTTAGGGTTCCTTGTTGACTAGGGAACCCTAGAAAAATACCAAATTAATAAAATAAATTTATTAATTTAGTATACCTATTTATAAAAAAAAAAATTTAAAATTGTTTATTTCAGACTAGGTAATGTCCATATTTTGTTAATAACAGATTAATTATCTTAAGACTAAGTTAGGAGCAGTTATATAGGTCCAGATGAATACGGATTTAAAATTAAAATAACTTGACCGAAAATAAATTAAATTGAAATACATAAGATTAACTAATGTCAATAAGTAATGAATAAATAATTTATTACAGGGCGAAGAATCTTTCGCTGTAAAACTGACGGTAGCGCCTTCGCCGACGTTAGGCATAAAGGCGCGAGTGCTCAGTTCAGTGGACTCTGCGACCACGATTGCGTCTATTGGCGCCATCGGCGTGATCGGTGTGGCGGCGTTCACGCCCGTAGCGCCGGTCGTGCTGGCCGGTGCGGCCGCCGCTACCGTAGCCACTGGCGTGTACGGCCTCGTACGATCCTCGCTCCATTTGCACGATAGAAGTGCTCATGAACAAGTAAGCTACATTTTTAAATTATGTTTCTTTTAAGTAGTGGTGCCGATTCCCTTGTTCACAAACTTCAGTAAATTTAAGTTCAGTGCATCTTTTTCTTTCTATTTTATTACGAAAAGGACAGAAGATAAATTTTAGTTTAGTTCTGTCAAATTAATCAGCGCTTGACGTAAATTGACGTAATTTTAGTGGGCAAGTTTTTAACCTTTTGACCGCCACAGTCATGTATAGATGACAGAGCAAAATGTGCCCAGCACGCCACGGTCACGACTAAATGACAGATTTTAAGTTATAATTCGTAGCTTGGCGCCGAGGACACGTCTTTGCTTTTTTAACGTGGCGGTCAATAGGTGAATCATGTCTAAACTTGTATGGAGTAGTGACAGGCGCTGATTAATTTGACAGGACTAAACTAAAATTTATCTTCTGTCCTTTTATTAATGAAATAAAAATAAAAAGATGCACTGAAATTAAATTTACTGAAGTTTGTGAACAAGGGAATCGGCACCAGTGTCTGCTGAATTGAAATACTTGATTCTGTTAGAAGTTTTACTTTCTAAAAACCTTTTTCCTTAATCGTTTTCTAGTCTATTAGCCCGACGGATGCCGAAGCCCGCGGCAGCTGGCTGAACATCGCGGCGTCGAGTGTGGGCCTGGCCGCCGGCGCCGCCAGCTCGCTGCTGTCGCGCTCCGCCGCCGCCGGCACCAACATGACCAAGGTATGATCAGCCTATAATGTTCCCACTGCTGGGAAATAGGCCTCCTCTCAGTGAGAGGGAGTGGGCCGTAAACCACCACGCGGGCCCAGTGCGGGTTGGTAGGTGTCACATGTCATCGAATTTTTGGTTCTAGGACATGCCGGTTTCCTCACTCTGTTTACCTTCACCGTTTTGAGAGCAGTGGTGATGAAATAATTTACACAAAGTAAAGCGCCTGTCTGGGTTCGAACTCACGACTCGTAAGTCGCGGCCGTTACTACTGGGCCACCACTGTTCCCAAAGTATGTATAGTCTGTTCCAAAAGCACCTGATATAAGTGTAAACAAACCCAGTTCAAGTTAATTCTTATGCAATCACTCACTAAAGGGAATTAATAACACATTAATCTGATGTAGGTTTTCAACTTCATATCTCACCATTTTTCCAAACAATTATTGTTTGAATATCATTATTAAATCTTAATTGAAAAATCATCGCCGAAAATAGAGGTTATAAAATTAACCTCAATCAATCATTTAACCTTTTGAACGCCAGAGCAAAAACGCATGAACTTGCCCTCAACGCCAGGCCACAAATTCACCGCAAATACCTACGAAAAAAATAGGGATTCCAAAACTTCATCGATAATCAATTTTATTTTCATTTTCGTCTTTAATTTCGAAATATAATGTCCTTATAACATTGAAATTTAATTCAACATTACATTTCTTCCTATTAAAGTAATAGTTATACACTATTTACAGACTTGTATAATACCGTAATAACAGATATGAGACTACAATATATTTAAATATAATAACTGTAGGTACAACACTATTCTTGATCTGCTGTCTTCATATTGTGACCATGGCGTGGACGGCCCGCCATTTTAATAACTACTTCGCTTCCGAAATAAGGATGTGGCAACGTAATATCTCGTTTATCGATGTTCTAGTACAATATTATTTTATAATAAATGAAACACGTTTTTTAAATCAGATTTATAATTCCGAATGTAACAGGTACTTAAAAATATATGATTGAAATAGGTTAAGAAGGTAAATAAAAACTATGAAAAAATAGAAAATTTTAATAAAATGTTATACAGTATGTACTATGTATACATGTTTTTAAATATTAAGTTCTATAAACCTGGCATAAAAAGTAACAAATTAAAACAATTAACGATTATATATAATTATCACAATTACCAATCAGTCTTATACTAATAAATCTTTTGAATAATAGAACAAAATTATACAAAATCTACAATGCAACCTGCATTCTGATCATCTAATTCGCTGGGTGCAAAGTGGGTGGTGGGGACAGTGAAATCGATCTCAGCGCGCACCGTGGCTAAAAAAGGAACTTTTGGCAGACTTTATTCCACGAAGTTATAGGTAAATATGGAGCCCACACTTAGAATAAAAGTTTCGAGTCAAATACTCTCGCTCCTATTCTCTGAGGCAAACTGAGGTCTGATCTCTTTTTCTAGTGTACTACAGAAATTGAAACAAACTGACCTCAGACAGTAGAAGAGAAATAAAAATTCAAGTAGGTATTTCAAGTGTGTACTGTGTACTCCATCTTTACCTACACGTTCATGCTTTATTCACAAATAAATCATAAAATCTGTAAATTCGTTCATTTATTTATTTCAAATACTTTTCAGACGTGGCTTAATTCTTTCTTAACCCTGTGCTCTACATAAATTATATCTTAAAAACATTTTCGGAGGGATCATATAGCTTGACGAACACTATAGGAACTATATACCGAATTACCGAAACAAAACTGAAAAGTCGAGTTCTCTGCACACATATATACATAATAATTAATTGAAATAATAGTATACATATATTAGAAACCTATGAGTGCAGGCTTAGGTATAAGGCGCAATTAATATTTCATAAATATATGTAATATTTAAACATATTATATCGCTTAAACATATACACAAGTAAAAATATCAAAATCATTCTTGATTTTTACTTATTTATGTTAGCGATCAATAGGTTAAATAATACAACAAGCATTTAGTAGGTAACTGTATGCTGATTCATATCTTAATTAAATCGTATGTAAACAAACAACGATCGATATATCAACTTAAAAACTCTGTATAACGGCTGTATCTATTTTTTTACAACAATAATATTCTCAAAAGTAACTTATTTCTGTAAAAAATATGTTTCTTTCGGTCTACAAACACCAATACCAGGCCACACTTACAGATTTCATCGTGATTTTTAATAAGATTAATATTTGCTCAAAATTTTTAAAATAAAAGCAGATAAAAATAATTTACCTCTAAATCAAATTCGTCCAAAGATTCTGTTTCCGAAAATTCTTCGTCATCTGAGACTCCTTCTAATATGCGAAGAAGTTCTTCCGTAGTCATTAAATTCCTACTCATTATAATAGTCACTTAATATAAATCTTGAACTCGATATCACAAGTAAATTAATCTAAATTAGTAAATTAATCTAAATTAGTAAATTAATAGGTTTGGTGGAACTCACTTTGAGCTACGAAATGTTAATGAGGAAGAAATTTCTAAAATTATTAAGAGCTTGGGGTCAAATGCTAAAGGGATTGACGGAGTGAGTCTGGATATGATAATGTTAACATTACCAACCACCCTTCAGGCTATTACCACAATAGTAAACAAGTCGATAGGCACCCACAGTTTTCCTGACTTATGGAAGTGTGCTATTGTGCGTCCTTTACCCAAAATTGGCAACCCAACCACGTTTAAAGATCTACGTCCTGTTAGCATTTTGCCTTGTTTATCAAAAGTCTTAGAGAGGGTGGTTTATAACCAAATGTTAGAATATTTAGAAGCAAACAATATGCTCCCCGACCTTCAGTCTGGTTTTAGGAAAGGCCGTGGGACAGCCACAGCCCTTTCTGACGTAGTAGGGAATATCCTAGAGGCACGGGACAGGGGAGAGGGAACAATCCTAGCACTTCTTGATTTTTCACGGGCTTTCGATGCAATAAATACCACTGTGTTACTTTCCAAGTTGGCCTATTATGGTTTTACAACAGAAACAATACAGTGGTTTGCTAGCTACTTGCAAAATAGGTCACAGCTCGTTGAAATCCAGAAGGAGGATGGCTCAAAGATGTCATCCCCCCCTCGTCGGGTGCCACGTGGTGTGCCTCAGGGATCAATTTTAGGGCCCCTTCTCTATATCCTTTACAGCGCAGACATTATTAACTCATTTCAGCATTGCAGATATCACATGTATGCAGATGATATACAATTATATATAACTTTTAAACCAGCTGATACATTAGAGGCAGTGGAAAAAATCAATGACGATCTCGAAAGAGTGATAGTATGGTCAGATAATAACTCACTGGTATTAAACCCACTGAAATCTAAATTTATGGTTTTAGGAAGTAGGAAAATGATCAGCGCTATTCTGTCAGCCAAGCCAGAAGTTGTCATCAGGGGGGAAAAAATAGATAGAGTGGAAATAGCATGCAACCTTGGGTTAACCATGGATCCACTACTACGATTTGAGAAGCACATCAGTGACTCCATGAGGAATTGTTTTTATAGATTGAAACTCCTATATTCAATTAGAGACTACCTGAGTGTTGATCTGCGTAAACAGTTAGTGGATAGCCTAATTTTATCAAGACTTAACTACTGTGATACTGTATATGGCCCATGCCTGTTAGCAAGAACAGAGAAGCGGATACAACGCATACAAAATGCATGTATACGGTTCTGTGTAAAGGTACCTCCTAGAAGTCATATCACTCCTTTCATCAATGAAAACAACATTTTGAAAATGGCTGCTAGGAGAAAGCTACATATGGCTAGTTTACTTTTTGGAGTAATCACTACACAAAAACTACTCTATTTGTTCGAGAAGTTAAGTTGGAGACAGAGCAAGTACGCACCACGTTTTTCTACCAAACCGCTTTGTACATTAACACATAGGACCGCAGCATTCAGGGGGAGCTTCAGATACGCCGCCACGCACTGTTGGAATAACCTTCCTCCACCAGTAAGAGTCCTGAGGACAAAAAAGCATTTTTTGAGTATCATAAAGAAATATTTCATGCAGATCCAGCAATCTACATGATTTTAAAACTAAAACTTGAAACAATAGCTGCTCTTTTTGTACTTACCTCGAGGGTTATGGCCTATGGGCAATGGATATGGTTTTCCAACAGTGTGAATGGCTACTGATTCCTCCAGTCTGTGTCATTGTTGCAGGAGCAATGGTAGTCTACAGTTATCTGGGGGTGGTTGCTGTGTCTTACTGAGGCTGCATTATCTAGGGGGGAAAATGGGTACTTATAATTTAATTTTACTAATGTAAGCCTGGGTTTTTGTGTCAATTTGTTGAATAATGCAATACAATTACCTATAATAATGCTTACCATTAAGATCAGGAGGCTTGGCATTGTACAAAGGAGCAAACTTATCGCTTTGACCGAAAACGCGTGGTTAATGTTTGACAACGCCATGGTTCGATGCACGCCGTTGGCAAATGGCCGCCATCGCAATTCTCACGGTGTATCTATGAAATTACAATGTATTGATGAAAACTTCATTATTTCGCAATGGAATATTGTTAGTGTAACGAAATAATAATATATTGTTACTATAATTATAAAATAGCATAAATACGCACCACACGTTAGGGATGCGCTTGAGTTGGGATTAGTGAATATCGAAATTCGACCCAACCAAATTTTATTTTTGACTATGTAGCTTATTGAATGATTTTTAAGACTGGTTTTATAAAATTAATGCTGCTTTATCCTAGTACCAAATTATACCTAAAATAATATATTCCAGAGGAAAGTTTCGAATCGATCTTTGATTTGAAATAATGATATTATCCAACATGCGCTACATCACTAGCGGTCACGCAGTTATGACTCTGGCGTGTGAGGACATTCTTTTTTCAGAGTTTATTTCTTTCTTTTTAACGTAAAATTTCTCAATATTTATAATGCAATTTAATTAGTTTTATGGAAATAAATAAATTTTGGACCTTCTATTTTACAGGTATATAAATAAATAGGCATTAAAGTAATGTTTAAATAGTTTATTTCGTGTTTTAATGTACCGCTGTTTTTGTCACATATTTGTGTCGTTGGCGCTCAGGGACAGTTTTCGCTTGTCACGTATTTGTGACCCTGGCGCTCAAAAGGTTAATCTCCCAAGCCTTTTTTCAACTTGGTTGAGGTCAGCTTCCAGCCTAACTGGACGCAACTGAATACCAGTATTTTGTGACTAAGTGATAACAGGCGCACGAGTCGATCGATCAGGTTAAGCTACCCTTACCGCGGTTGGTCCGTGGATGAGTGACCATCTTTACATACCAAGGCCTTGGAAAGCACTTTAACCGGTAACTCCCCATTGATTCCGAATAGGAGTCGCACTCCCGAACCCTTCAGTCCCCACTGACACCGAATAGGAGTCTTTGGCCACGCGGTTTGCAACTCTATTATAATGCAATAAGGTGCTCATCCGTTATAATAGAGTAGCAAACCGCGCGCCCCAAAGACTCCGAATAGGTGTCAGTGGGGACTGACGGTTGGAGGAATGAAACTCCTATTCGGAGTCAATGGGGACTGACCGGCCGTTGGTCCCGCCCGGCTGTCATTTATCTTTTATAGTCGTTACGGGTGGTCAGAAGCCCAAAAATCTGACAACCAGTCCTACCAAGGTATTACCCAGTAACTGGGTTGTGGAGGTCAGATAGGCAGTTGCTCCATTTAAAATACTAGCTGCATCTGGTTAGACTAGGAGCCGACCCCAGGGGTGCATGTTGAGAAGCCTCCTCGTGGCGCACCCTGGGCAACGTCGGCTCCAACTGCCCACCAGGTTTTGGTGGACACTTGGTGCTGGCGGCGAATTCTCAACAAACGGGGAAGGGTCACGGTTCCAATCACCGATCATCCACGATGGTCGGTGAAGGGAACAGGGCTAGAGTTGGTCGTACGCCTACTCCCCCTCTGCTTACAGAGGGGAGTTGAGTTGGCGTACACTGGGGAGTCCCAATCCCAAGGTCTAGCGTGCCGAGGGGATGAATGGCCGGAGGGTTATCCGGTCGCTAGCGCGAACAGGGACCTCACCCTTAAAAGGAAAACAATGGAAAAACGAAGGCTAATGGAAATATTCCCCAGGCAGGCAACCTCCATAAGGAGGCACAATCCCGCCCTTCCACGGAAGGCAGCCCCACCGTATCTGGGGGGGGCACCCATAGCCTCGTAGGCCGGCAGACCACCGGTCTTCGTCAACAACCTCTTGCGTCGCAAGAAAAGGAGCTCCGGGTTAGCCTGGAGCGACTGTGCGACGCAACAAAGCCGCTTGCCGTCGTTGATGGCAACAACAGCCGAGGAGGCTCATGTCCTGAAAAGGACCGACTGTTGGTGTCAGATTCTGACACCGCATCCGAGATGAGTTTGGTGAGCGTGGCGAGCGTGAGCTCAAAGCGCTCGCAAACTAAAGAAGAGGTGGGTGGCCGATTTTGGCAAAAAACCACGCGAAAGAAGAAGCGCGCGGGGTCAGGCTCTTCTAGTGAGGAGAGCCTGCCGGTTGCTAAAGTCCCAACACTCACTAGTGGGCGAGGTCGTGCAGTGGCGAGTGAAGCCCCCGCTCGCTTACCGGAGCGCGGCGTGCGGGGTCGGTTCAGGTCGGTTTCCCGACCCGATACGCCGGCCCCGGTGGAGGCCGAGGGCGTGGGGAGTGACCCCGGGCCCACGACCGTGGACCCTAGCGAGGGCATCTTGCTGGGGTCTAACAAGGCGGAGGCGAATGCCGCTAAGCGGGCGCAGCGCAAGGCGGTGGCGGCTGATGAAATCAGCGAGTTGGCCCGTCAGGCGCGAGAGCGGCGCTCAGCCCGGATGACTGCTGGGGAGAGCCCATCGGCGGTGGCTCTCAGTCGCCAAGCTCTGGACGGCGTGGATGTCGTCCTGAAGGTTGCCACCAAATCGGGCAACCTGAAGGGCACATTCACCCGTGCTCTGAAGGAGGCGGCTGATGACATCAGGGAGGCAGTTGAGGTCCTCCTCAGTCGCACGAGCACGGAGGAGACGGCAAAGTTGTGGGAGGAGAATAGCCGTCTCCGGTCCGAGCTGGAGGACCTCAAACGGGAGTTTGCTGCTCAGAGGAAAGACTGGCAGCGGCAAGCACCTCCCGCAGCCACCGGCCCCACTCCTGCCGCGCCTTCGTCGGCCCCTGCACCTGTTCCACCACCTGCCTGGTCGGACCACGACATGGAGAGGGTGGCCAGAATTTGCATGGTGCAGTGTGGGGGCATGGTGGATGCGCGACTGGATGCCCGCTTGGAGGCCATAGAGTCGCGACTCCCCCCGGCTGAAATCATCCGACCGCCGCTTGCGGCAGATAAGCGGAGGAAGGAGGCGGAGGCGAGAGCGGCGGCGGTGGCTGAGCCGAACCAGCCCGGGAAGGGGGCCAAAAAGCCCGCGAAGGGGACCCAGAAGCCCGCGGAGGCAAAGTCCGTGCCCACTTCCCGAATGGCTGCTCCCCCGGCAACCGCGCCCGGAACCACCACAGAGGCCTGGACGACGGTCGTCAAGAAGACGAAAAAAAAGAAGAAGACGGCGCCGCCGCCAGCACCCGCTAAAGCACCGGCACCAGCACCGAGGAGGACCCAAAAGCCGCCTAGGACGAGAGCCCCACGCTCCGCGGCTGTGGTGGTAACACTGCAGCCCGCAGCCATCGCGAGGGGCCTCTCCTATCAGGCGCTAATGGTTGATGTGAGGAGCAAGATCGCGTTCCCCGACCTTGGCACACCAGCTGGCTTTATTTACAAGCAAGCCATTACGGGAGCGCGGCTGTTCGAGGTGTCGGGTGCCTCCAGCGCTGAGAAGGCGGACACATTGGCCGCCAAACTGAGAGGGGTCCTCAACCCGGAGGACGTCCGGGTGTCCAGGCCTATGAAGACTGCTGAGCTGCGTGTCGACGGACTGGATGACTCGGCGACCCCAGCTGACGTCGTGGCGGCCGTTGCCAAGGCCGGTGGATGTCCACCGGAAGACGTGCGGACGGGTGAGATCCGCGCCGACGCCTCCGGGCCTGGCACGATTTGGGTGCGGTGCCCGGTGGCGGCGGCAAACAAGGTCGCCAACGGTGGGCATCTGTTGGTGGGATGGGTTGCAGCAAGAGTCAAGCTGCTGCAACCCAGGGCATTGCGGTGTTACCGGTGCCTGGACATGGGGCATGTCCGGGCACGGTGCACCGCTGAAATAGACCGCAGCGAGCAGTGCTATCGCTGCGGTCAGCCCGGCCACAAGGCGGCCCAGTGCTCCGCGGCACCAAACTGCAGCCTCTGTACAGCTGCAGGGAGGCCCGCGGGGCACAGGGCTGGCGGCAAGGCCTGTCGTGCGCCAGCACAAAAAAAGAAGAGGGGAGCCATGGCTGCCGGGGGCTCTTTACCCCCCCCTCAGCCTGGCTGCCCTACGGCCGACTCCCGGCCTGTGAATGGTGCGGAGGGGATGGACTGCGTCTAATGGCGCTGTACCATTTCCTCCAGAGCAATATCAACCACGCTGCCAGAGCTCAGGATCTCTTGCTCCAGAGCATGGCAGAGTGGTCGATCGACGTGGCTGTGGTCGCCGAGCCGTACTTTGTCCCCCCCAGGGATAACTGGGTGGGAGACCTGGACGGTTTGGTGGCCATCATTGGCGGGGCTCTCGTCAACCCGTCCCGAGGACACGGCTGGGTGGCCGCCCTCGCGGACGGCATTGGCACGGTTGGGGCGTATTTCTCGCCCAACAAGAGTCTCGCCGACTTCGAGAACTTCCTTGTCGAGTTGGGTGCCGTCGTGGGCCGACTCCACCCTCACCCGGTGCTGTTGCTCGGGGATCTCAACGCCAAGTCTGCGGCGTGGGGATCTCCGGTGACCGATGCTAGGGGTGAGGCGCTAGAGGAGTGGGCGGTCACGACTGGCCTGGTCGTCCTGAATCGGGGCTCGGTCCACACGTGCGTGCGGCAGCGGGGCGGATCTGTAGTGGACGTCTCGTTCGCTAGCCCTGCTGTCGCGAGCCGTGTCCGTGACTGGCGTGTCGCCGTGGAGGTGGAGACGTTGTCGGATCACCGATACATCCGATTCGACGTCTCCACCCAGACCACCGGCGGCCGTAGTTCATCGGCCCCGCGAAGGGACGGTCCGCGCTGGACGCGTAAGCGCATCGACAGGGAGGTTCTCGAGGAGGCCGCTATTGTTCAGGCCTGGATCCGGGAGTCGGCAACAAACGGACCCATCGACGTCGAAGAGGAGGCGCTGTGGTTCCGCGGGGCGATGACACAAATCTGCGACGCGTCCATGCCCCGCGTCCACTCACATCCAGCAAAGCGCCAGGTGTACTGGTGGTCTACCGAGATCGCACAATTACGTGTCGAGTGCGTAGCGGTTAGACGCCGGTACACCCGATACCGGAGGAGACGTCGTCGGGTCCCTGACGAAGAAGCCGCGCTGTATGAGGTGTACCGCGCGGCGAAGCAGGCCTTGTGGCTGGCCATCGGCGAAGCGAGGACGCGAGCCAGGGAGGAGATGTTGGAGACTCTAGACGGAGATCCGTGGGGGCGCCCTTATCGTGTGGTTCGAGGGAAACTTCGAGCCGCGGCGCCTCCACTCACGGAGAGTCTCCAACCTGAGCTGCTGGAGGAGGTCGTCGCAGCCCTCTTCCCGGCAAGAGCGGAGCATACTCCGCCGCCGATGGCTTTGCCCACAGCCGCAGAGTCTGCAGAAGAAGAGAACGCCATCAGCGTCCCAGAGGTGACACAAACAGAGATGGGGGCAGCCGTGACGCGGCTCCGAGCCAAGAACGTGGCTCCGGGGCCCGACGGGATCCACGGCCAAGCGCTTGCCCTCGCTCTGAAGGAGCTAGAGCCCCACTTGAGAGGACTCTACACAGCGTGCCTTGAGCAGGGCCAGTTTCCTACTTTGTGGAAATCTGGTCGTCTGGTCCTGCTCAGGAAGGCGGGGCGCCCTGCGGACTCACCGTCCGGGTACAGGCCCATAGTGTTGCTAGACGAGGTGGGTAAGATGTTTGAGCGGATAATCGCTGCCCGCATCGTCGGCCACTTGTGCGGAGAGGGGCCTGACCTGGCCGAGAGCCAGTTCGGCTTTCGGCACGGGCGCTCCACCATCCACGCGATTTCGCGGGTGAGAGTCCTGGCGGAGGAAGCGGTGTCCCGGGGCGGGGTGATGTTGGCGGTGTCCTTGGACATCTCCAACGCCTTCAACACCCTGCCCTGGAGCTGTATTCGGGAGGCACTGCGTTACCATCGGGTGCCTTCCTACCTCCGCCGCATCGTCGGGGCTTATTTGGCGGAGAGGTGTGTCACCTACACGGGACGTGATGGCGGAAACCAGCGCCGCATGTCGTGCGGTGTTCCACAGGGCTCGGTCGTAGGACCGCTCCTGTGGAACATCGGGTACGACTGGGTGCTGCGGGGCGAGCTCCAGCCGGGCGTGGACCTGACGTGTTATGCGGACGACACACTGGTCACGGCCCGGGGGAGCTCGTACCGGGAGGCAGCGTTGCTAGCGACGGCTGCGGTCTCACAGGTGGTGAGTCGCATACGTCGCCTAGGGCTGGAGGTTGCCCTCAACAAGTCGGAGGCCTTGATCTTTCATGGCCCCCGGCGGGCGCCGCCGCCGGGATCACACATCGTGGTCGGGGGGGCTCAAATCGCTGTCGAGTCCACCATGAAGTACCTAGGATTGGTGCTCGACAGCCGGTGGGATTTTGGCCCCCATTTCCGGCGGCTGGCGCCCAAGTTGTTGGGCGCGGCTGGGGCGTTGTCAACGCTGCTTCCCAATCTGGGGGGCCCGAGCGCCGCCTGTAGGCGGCTCTACGTGGGGATCGTGCGATCGATGGCCCTTTACGGGGCCCCGATCTGGGCGGCTGACCTGACGGCCGGAAGCATCGCAGTCCTGCGGAAGCCGCAGAGAGCGATGGCCGTCAGAGTCATCAGGGGATATCGCACGATCTCCTTCGAGGCGGCTTGCGTACTGGCCGGATCCCCGCCCTGGGACCTCGAGGCGAAAGTACTCGCGTCGCTGTACCAGTGGCGCGAGGAAGCGAGGGCGCGGGGCGAGTGGCTTATGCAGCGACATATGGAGCTGCGTCGGTCACAGCTCCGCGCAGCCCTGGTGGCGGAATGGCGGGACAGGCTTACACGCCCTACCGCCGGCCTCGCCACCATCGAGGCGGTCCGGCCAGTGCTCGAGCCCTGGCTCGGGAGGAGGCACGGCTCCCTGTCGTTTCGGGTGACGCAGGTGCTCTCGGGGCATGGTTGCTTCGGGAAGTACCTGTGCCGCATAAACAGGGAGCCGGACGCCCGGTGTCACCACTGCATCGACTGTCGGGAGGATACGGCGCGGCATACGCTGGCAGAGTGTGCCGCTTGGGAGGAGCCGCGCCGTGCCCTCATCTCAGGAGTGGGCAGTGACCTGTCGCTGCCGGCCGTGGTCGAGGCGATGGTCGGCAGCGAGGAGTCCTGGGACGCGGTGGTATCCTTCTGCGAAACAGTCGTGTCGCAGAAGGAGGCTGCGGAACGGGAGCGGGAGATCTCTTCCGCTCACCCGGCCCGCAGCAGGCGCACCGGGCGTCGGCAGAGGGCAGACAACGCCCTCTTCCGGCCCCCCTAAATGGGTCCAGGGACGGCGGACTTGGGGACGTCCGCCGCCCCCCATCACACTGGACCCGAGGTGGCGGCGCGTAGTGTTCCACGCGCGCCCCTTTCAGACGTTGTGGGGGGGGTTTAAACACCTCACCCCCCCCAGACTTGAGGTGGCCCGCAGAGGCGGGCCGGCACTAGCTGGGGATCGTGGAAGTCGCATTAGATCCCATGATCCCCGGTGCAAGTGTGGGACGGGAACACCGGGGTGGTTTTTAGTCAGTAAGAGTCTGACAGACCCCTCTGCCTACCCCAGGGCGGAGGACATCCATGAGGATTTTCCACCCCGGCAAAAAAAAAAAGGAGCCGACCCCAACATGTTTGGGAAAAGGATAGGCAAATGATGATTTTTAATTAATTGGCAGATAGTTAGCCTGAAACCTGAAAAAGAACATAAGCTACTTTTTATCCCGAATCGCAGACGAAGTCGCGGGCAACAACTAGTAGCGGTCAGTCCCCATTGACTCCGAATAGGAGTTTCACTCCTCCAACCGTCAGTCCCCACTGACACCTATTCGGAGTCTTTGGGGCGCGCGGTTTGCAACTCTATTATAACGGATGTGTACCTTATTGCATTATAATAGAGTTGCATACCGCATGGCCCAAGACTCCTATTCGGTGTCAGTGAGGACTGACGGTTGGAGGAGTGAAACTCCTATTCGGAGTCAATGGGGAGTTACCGGTTAATTTATTTTATTTTATTTATCAGTCCAGTCAGTCCAGGCACTGAATTCATTAATAAACAAGGTTGTTATTCTAGACAGGACAGGCGCTGGCGGTGTCGGTGGAGGTGTTACGTCACGCGAACATGGTCACCGGTGGAGCGGGCGTCGTCAACAGCTTGCTGCACATTATACTGAAGGTACGTATCGCCATATCGCAGTGAATAGTGAATTTTAAACTTCACTGTGGTAAACCGCACTTCCTTTGTTTTGATAAAGTCAGTGTGGCTGACTGCCCGGAAGCGGCATCAAGCAATTTATTTTCAACTTTATTTCAAGAAGCGCAAAGTTGATATTTTTTTGGCAGTGAAAACGGCGCAGTAGTCCGCCTCGCTACGTATGCGCCAGCCGTAAGACGTTCTTAAGATTTTTGGTCGCATCAGTGAAAGAGATAGAATGAGTCTTAATGGCGACATTAAATTGAGTCACGTTTGAGTTTTCGGCCGCTGGTCTTTTAAACGATTTTTTTAAATGGTGAATTATTTTCAGGGATTGGTTTCGCCGCGGGAACTTTTATTATATCCGTAACGGTTGTTATATTTATTCTTTAAATGGCTGTAAAAGGGATGTCCTCTAGTATTAAAAATGTTGAAAATGTAATTTTAAAAAAGACGAAGGTACACACGGCTACATCGGCATCGGCTACCTATACATATCCAGTATAAGCTGACCTCTCATTGTACGAAAATCCTATACAATGCGAGATCAGCATACACTGGAAATGTATAGCTTGATATGTAGCCGTGTGTACCTAGTAAAAACGTGATTAAAAAACTATAAAATCGATGAAAATATGGACCACATCCCTATTTATCTTGTATTTCATTTTGTAATTTTGTCAAATCTTCCTTTTAACAATACAACTTTGTCTTTAGTATCGCAAGCACGGAGAAAAGCCGACGAAGCTAGAACTGTTCCAATTCGCGTCGGCGACACTGTTCTTCTGTCATGCTGTGGTGTCCAACCGGACGGCGCAGAGTATTATTGAGGACGCTCAGGCTAAAACTATCAACGAGTATCGCTCCACACTCAGGAGCAATAGACACAGGTCAGTAACACATGTTTTTTTTTAATCATTATTATAGATAACATAGAAACTACCGTTTATTCCCGTTGTCCCCTTACGCCGTGTCAGACAGCGGACAGGGACAGCGGTACTTCAATTAAATATTTAAAAATACTTCCCGTTGTCCCCGTACACTGTCCCCGTTAATATAGTTGAATAAAATAAGTAAAAATTGTTGCTCACAGTCCCCGTTTTTTCTTTTTTCTGTAGTATTATGTGTGAGTCCGGCATCTTTTACCCAACAAACAAAGTGTATGGTATGGAGTATTGGTAGATTAGTCTTAGGTTGGCAGCTACAGCGAAGGATAATTTTAACTAAAAAGTAGCAGCTTAATAATCAGTTGTTGGGTTAGGTTAGGTTAGAACAGTAATCATTAACGCAAGATCCCCTCTATTACCAAAACAAAAACTCGATGCCAGTTTAAATTAAAACAAAGCTAACAACTGATTATTAAGCTGCTTATTTTTACTTAAATGTACGTTATTGGGGACAACGGGAAATAAATTTAATCACGTCCCGCTGTCCCCGTGACAGGGATATGGCGTACGGGGAGAACAGGAATAAACGGAAACTACGTACAAAAAATACATTGAATCGTTTATTTACATAATCAAATTACAAGATGGTTATTAACATTAACTAAATTAAATTAAAACTAAATTAAACCTAAACAAGGCCCTCGAGGCATTGTACCGAGGATGCTGGCGGCATTTCCTCGCTTAATTGCAATGCTGATGCGTTGCGCGAGACAGCCGCCAGCTTTTCGGTCACCAGTTAATTACATCAACTAGACGTTTCGCGATTTCCGCAAATAACTTATGCGCAGTGGGACCCCACGGACCGAGGGTCTCGACGCCAAAGGGCACATACATAATAGTACAAGGATCTTCTAACGCGTGGCCAAAATACGCCGACATCTTGTTTTTTCTAACACTCTTACGATACACCAGAAAATCCTATAAATTGTTTTTTTTTTATTCTAGAAAAATGTTCGACAAAATCAGCGCTGAATCAAGGAGGGTACAAGGCGCAGTACAGGGCAACACTGAAGTCATCAGAGGCATACAGAACATCTTCGATAAAGACCAATACTTCGCCGACGTACTCCGAATTAACAAAGACGTCAACCAACATAAGCTCAGAATATCCATGACTTCTGACGGTCAAGTTAACTTGAACTCTCAGCATAAGTTCAACCCAGCAGAGCTGTCTAACCTCGGTAAGGATGGCAGGGCACAACTGTTCAATAATCTCGGCCCTGCTTCAGTTAATAGCAACAACGTGCCAACACGGGTAGTACCCACCACGAATGCAGTCGCTGGCTATATCGAAGGTGAAGAAGAAAATAATACGTTGGTCGGTATTCATCCGGGAGAAATACTAAGAATCGGCTCCCTACTCGTTCGAGTCAGTGCGTCCGGTGCCGAAAATGTGGCTCTCATGCTAGAAAATTTAAGTCAAGATGTTTATGCCAACTTGATGACAATATCCTTCAACGTGTTGTCTAAACTGGTACCTGAAGACATCGCCAGACTTAGGCTGCTGAGCCCTGAAGAAGATCTAATCGTCCAAATAGTCAAGTTTGTGTTCAATTACATGAAACACGAGAGGCCTCTCGGCGACGCCAGCAGACAGAACGATAACGGCATCATAATAGTGTTAAAAGAATTCTTCCAAGAAGGTGTTGTTCGGCAGGAAACGATCTTATATTTGAAAGATCGTTTGCTCGGCTGGGTCGACAGCGAAATGGATCGTAGGAGCTTAGAGTTCCCAAACAAGAAGTCAATTGTGTGTGAAACTTGTAGAGGCATTAGGTATGCTTAAGAATTTCATATTTTGAGACCCATTTTTATAAAAGTTTTTTTAAAATAAATATTCCTGGCATTCGCTTTGGTGGCGTTAGAAATATTTACTAATTAGGTAAATAAATAGTTATTATTATAAATGTAAGATGCTTGGTAAACTGCTGTGATGTAGGTATACTTGCTATTATTCGATACTACGGTAGCTTCCATTTGACTCATAATTATTATTGTAAACACTCACCAAAGGGCATTATCATGAGGAAAATTATTGCATTAGACTGAATATAATTATATTTCTAAAAATGAATATTGTAAGTATAAATAACATTGGTCCTTTAACATACCGTGACTGTTGTCATAAATGGTAAGTAATCTTAGTTTTAGCAGTAATTAGCACTCAATTTCAATAATGATTTGATTAACCTTTTGGCCGCCACTGTCATGTCAAACCAAATTGTGCCCAGCACGCCACGGTCACGACTACTTGACAAATTTGAAGGAACAATTCGTAGCTTGGCGCCGAGGCCACGTTTTTACTTTTTTGACGTGGCGGTTAAACTCTTATACCCAGCTCACGACATTTTCCTCAGTACTCCGCATCATCTGCAAAAGTAATTTAATACAAATAAAAACATACATATCAAAAATGTCCAAATATTTAGTAAAAATCTATGAGAATAAGGCTTCTTTTGTAAAACAGTTTTTATATAATTGCAGTTCCAATTTATATTAGAGAAGGTATCTGTATTAACATGTGATAGATTATGCACTGTGATAACACACCACTTATTGTTACATTATTGTAACAATTAATATTGCACAAAATAGTGCCTTTTAGATTGAGTAAAAACTCATGATTGAAAAATGTTAATATAATATGTATTTACACGCAAAGAGTAGATTTTAACCAGTTATTAGAGTAAGCCACATACTGATCTAGGTATGTATAAATATTTAATATTGTTATATGAATAAACTGTCTTATCCCTCATCCGTGTATATGTTTTAACCTCGATCAATTGATGAAAGCATCGGCATGATTTCATCATTGAACATAGGTAATATATTTTGTTTTCTGTTAAGTACATTACTAGCATACCTACTAAAAATTTATTAATTTTTGTTCATTAAATATTTATGCTTCTGATACACAGTTATTCTTTATTGTACTTACACAGAAAGGAAAAATGACACTACAACGGACTACAACCCAAGTTCTTGTGTACTTCGGAGTTCTAAATTGGTAATATTTAACTGATCCTCTAAAAACACCTTCAAATGAAGAACACTTAAAAAAATATTATGAACCTATAAAAACTATTTGGGCGTCTGATGATGCACAATTAAAAAAAAATGGGAATTATGTAACGGTTATTCACCAGCTGTGCAGCTATGGGAAGCCTCAATCTAATCCCGCATCGACAAGATCAAACAACTAACGGTGCCGGCATCAACTACCGGCATTGAAAGCAACAAGTATAACAGTGGCCATCAGGATCTACCGATACAATCTATTTTAGAGGTTTGCAGGCCTACACTGTCCTCCCATACCTATTAAACACTAATTTGAAAACATTGTAAAAGTCAATTATTTTTAAAAGAGTAACCGTGGAGTTTCTTGCCGGCTCTTCTCCTTATGTAACGACCCATTGGAATCGTGCACCTAGCTTCTGACGTTTCATAAGTGCCCATGTAGGTTTATGTGAAATAAAAATATTTTGATTTTGATTGCACCGGAGCAGTGAGTACCGGTGATTCACCGGTGAAAGTACTCGATTGAAATAATCCGTAATTAACCGATTGATCTCCGGTGATCGTCGCATCTTATTTTTTTGTATAGTTAATAAAGTTACACAAATAATATACATTCAACAATATTTTTTTTATAATTATTTAACATTCAACAATTATTAAAGATGTTGTCCATAAAATATAGACGGAGTGGGAAATCCGTGATAAAGTTGTGTGCATCACAACAGATAATGGATCCAACGTAGTAAAAATGGTTAGACTGTTAGGAGTACGTAGCATGCCTTGTTTTGCACACACTTTGAATTTGTTTGTAAATGATTCCTTAAACATTCCTGAATTAATAAAGTTTGTAGACAAGTGTAAAAAAATTGTTAAATATTTCAAAAAAATCTAATATTGCTACACTAACACTCCACAAAGAACAAAAGGAGAAAAATCCTGATGTAGAACCTTTAGGTGCAGCGCAGACAACAGACTATCCGTGACGCACTTTTTAGTCTGTGAAAATAGAACCTATGCAATTATATGCAGTAACGCACACGACGCGCAAAAAGTCCGGCGCACTAAAAATCCGTGTAATTCGGGCAGACCGCACCGCACCGCGCCGCGCCGCTCGGCACAAAAAGTGTGTGAATTAAATTGAACGTTTGCTTCAACGCGCGCTAACGCAGACGGCGCCAGTGCTGCCAACTTAGCGCTTTCAGCACCAGATCTAGCGCTTTTTTTGTTCAATAGGGCGTTCTAGCGCCTAGCGCTTAATCTAGCGCTTTTTGAAATCATATTATGATATGCGCATCTACTATTATTTATTCTGTGATGTGCGTATCACGGAATGAAACTCAACAAACAAATCCAAAACTGATCATCTACTTCGGCGGCGGAAGCAATTGTAGTAGAATCAGACGATGTTGATTGAATTTAATTCCTTTATTTAATTATTAACACATTATTACTTTATTTTATGATTTCTAAACAAGTAATGTAACTAACTCTAATGTATAGAACTCTTTTATATGACATATTTCGATTCAATAAAAAAAATCACATTAATTTTAATTAATTACTTCAAAAGAATCAATTTGTCTAATCTAGGTAGGTACCGAATAATTTCAGCGAAATACGTTTATACATCCCTAGTCTCAAATTATTAGGCGTTTTATATGAATTTGGCGCCGAATACGCTTTATTGACAGCGACTATTTAGCGCTTTCTAGGGCTTTTTTAAAGAGCTAACGGCGCGTTTTTGTTTAGACGAGTTGGCAGCACTGGACGGCGCACAGCACACTTTAGTCGGCAATCTGCATTTGCTAGGGGTGGACGTAAGGCACGCGATCTATTATCATGGCGCCAGAGGTCGATGTAACGATGTTAATTCAAGAAATACAAAACAGACCAGCAATTTATGATACTTCTAAGGCAGAATATCATGATAGACATTTAAAAAGAAAAATGTGGGAAGAAGTGTGCTGTAATGTTTATTCCGCTCCTGTTTGGACATGTATGACGTCTAAAGAAAAAACAAAATACGGTAAGTTTAAGTTTTTATTAGACTTTACCACATGTGTAGAACCGTACAGAGACCAAGCTTCTAAGGAGCTGTCAAGATGTATGCCTATTTTGGTAGGGTTGTCACAGTCGGATAAAATAAAAATAAAGTAGGTACCTGTTACAGATTTTAAACATGCAACCGAATTGAGAATATCATCGTTTTTTGAGTTTATTAGAAAAAATAACTTGGTAACGTTGACCTACGTTGGTAGGTAGGTAGGTACCTATTTTAAATCTGTAACTATTAGTAGGTAGGTAAACTTTCATAACCTCCTAAAAGTTATAGTACCTACCTGTGTAGGTACTTACTATAGGACACCTACTAAACTAGTCAGAATAGGGTATTCTACTATCTTTGAAAAAGTACTTCAAAATGTTGATTTTCCCAGTAAAAAGCCACAAAAATACATATTTCGGCAAAATAAACACGTTTTCTTGCCATAAAATTAAATTAAATTTTATGAAAGCGCTGTATGAAAGCTTTGTCTCTGTACGGAGTGTACGGTTTCTTTACTCATGTGACTTTACTATACTGCCAGGGTACACTTCCCAGAGAAGTTGTGTAGTAAAATACTTTCTCGTTTCTATCCCATTATCTGTCCCTCTCACACCAATATTAGATATATCTTCGAAAGGGCAGTTATGCAACGTGTCTTCAAAACAAATACCGTCTCTTTCTTACAAAATTGTGCAGAATGCACCCTGCTTTTATAATTTTTATGGCTAGTGGCATATTCACGTCTAAACCTCTTTGAAATATTCTCCATTTGCTACACAAAATTCCAAAGGCACATTCTTCCATTCTTCGTGCTCTAGACAACCGGTAATTAAAAATGCGCTGTTTGACACTTACATGGCGGTCAGGAAAAGGTCTCATTATGTGTGATGAAACTGCAAAGGCTTTATCTCCCACAAAAACAAACGGCATTGGTTGTCCATTCAGATCACCGGGAAGTTTTTGTTTATCCGGAAGAATTATTTTACCATCCAGAATTCTTTTCTCAAGTGTGGAGTTTTTCTCAAGTGTGGCTCTAGGCGGGGGTCGTGCGGTCCATGGCCCTCTACGGGGCTCCTGTATGGGCGCGCTCTCTGGCGCTGCGGCCAGCCCGCCGGTTGAGCGCGGCCCAAAGGGTCATGGCCATCCGGATGGTCCGGGGATACCGCACGGTCTCCACGGTGAGGCAGCGAGCCTCCTTGCCGGATTGCCGCCATGGGATCTGGAGGCAAAAGTCCTCGCGTACGTATGGGAGTGGCGCGAGGAGGCGAAACGCCGGGGCGTAAGTCCGCTGCCGCGAGAAATCGCGGCACAGCGGACGGAGCTCCGGCAGGATCTCATGGCATCATGGAGAGTACGGTTGTCGCAACCCAGTGCTGGGCACGCCACAATTGCGGCGATAAGTCCCCTCTTTGAGGAGTGGCTAGAGAGGCGCCACGGCGTCCTCGCCTTCCGCCTGACGCAGGTCCTCACCGGACATGGCAGCTTCGGGAGGTTCTTGTGTCGGATAAGTCGGAAGAAAACGCTCGGGTGTCACCACTGTGTGGATCGCCCGGAGGACACGCCGGGCAGACCTCCACCGTATGCTCCACCATACGGTGGAGGTCTGCCCGGCTTGGGCAGAGCACCGCCGTGTCCTCGTGGAGGCGATCGGCGGCAGAGATCTCTCGCGTCCGGCCCTGGTTCAGGCCATGGTACGGAGCTGGAGGGCATGGGCAGCCGTCACCTCCTTCTGCGAAGCAGTAATGCTTGCGAAGGAGGAGGCGGGACGGTTGAGGGAAAGGCAAGTTTCACGCCCTCTCGCCCCTAGCCACCGCAGGAGACGCCCAGGGCGTCGGGAATCCCGGACGTATTTCCGGCCACCGTAGGCGCGGGCTTGCGAACGGTGAGCAATGGGTAGCTCACTATCCGGTAAGGACCAGGCCCGGGTCGACGGCGCGTTGTATTCCACGCGCGCCTCAGAGATGTCGTCAGCACAAAGGTAGGGGTCCACTAGGACCGATGCCTGCCGGGGTCGCGGGAAGGTGCTTATGGGTCACCGAGGCCCCCGCAACACAGGCAACAGGAAGGAATACGAGTGGGTTTTAGTCAGTAAGAGTCTGACACACCCTCCCGCTCCGCCCAGAGCGGGAGAAGTCTTTTGATGATTTCCCACCCTCAAAGTGTGGAGTTTTTAAAAATGTTTGAATCACTGAATTTTCCATAGGCGCCAACATCAATAAATGTAAAACAGTAACCGGCTTTAACTACTGCCATCAATACAGTAGAAAAATAGGACTTGTAGTTATAGTAATTAGAACCCGAATTTGGCGGCATCTTAAGAGGTATATGCTTCCCATCTACCGCTCCTAATCAATTAGGAAATTGAGTTCGATCGTGGAATTGTTTCTCAATCTCTAGCCACCTCTGCACCATAAAAGCAGGAAAGCATTGACTTTTACGAGTACATAGTTCCCATATTGATGTACAGGTTTCGTTAATTATAGAACGAATTGTAGATGCGCCAATCAGATAATCTTCTTCGAGTTCGACGAACTGTTAGAAAGGAAAAGTCCCGAATCTTTTTAAAAAAGGTTTATTTTGTTTCCTAAACAAGGACAATGTATTTTGGGGAAAACTCGGTAAAACGTCCCAACTCTTTGAATGCCAAACCCGAACTGGCTGGAAGCCTGTGAGCAATCATGATCTAGAATGCCTGGTGCTGACTAAGCATTGTTGTCAGCATTTACTATTGCAAACTAGGGATGTAACAACCCCCCCAACAAGATGAATCTCCCTGAAACTTACGTATAAAAAAAATATAAGTTTTATTTTTTTTACCAGTACCTAACAATTTGTACTCTGTTATCTGTGAGTTACATTCAAGGGTAAGTTTGGTTGGTTCTGTCTTAACAAATAACCATTTATTGTTTTTTAATTCTTGCCAAATATCTATATTCCCATGAAATAATTTAGTTTCACATTGTTGAGGTAATTTATTAATAATTTTACATAACATTTCAGTTTCACAAGTAGGCATATCTTGAATTGAGTATACATCGAGATTATTACATACATAAAACTGATTAACAGTTTTAACACATTCACTTAGTTCTTGAGGGCATACATATGTTATTTTATCCTTACTTATAGCTATATAGTTACAATGAGGTGTTATCATGGCATAGGAATAAGGCTGGTCCACATCATGTGGGATAGGTACAGATATAGGCTTATATAACAAGTATTCTGATTTATGTACTAAGGGAATTTTAATGACAAACACTACTTTACTATTTATAAAATAACACAATAGTTGTGCTAAGTCAGTTAGCATATGGATATTATCTAAACTTAAGCTAACGGGTAGTTCACTATTCTTATTTAAATCCTTAACATTACGCATCAACTCTTCATACAGTTGTTTAGGGGTTAGGACAGAGGGATGTATAGAATGACTTTTAGTAAACATTATAGCATTAATAATATCATCAAGTCTAAATGATAAAGTTAGTAAACTAGAAAACAATTCATTATAGATTTCATTCATTTTAGATTCTATATATAAGTCCTTAGGTATATTAGATACATTGTTTAATACGGCTGATAAATTTTCAATAGCATTGCCGAATCGAGCTTCGTTGGTTTTGATTATTTTAAGTGTTTCAGTGTTTCATTGTATGCTGTATTAGTCATCAAAATATTTTCTTTTAAGAGAGATGAGAGTTTCTTATCATTATTTTCTAAGTGTTCAATTACGGAATTATACTTAATTGAGTCATCCTCATCCATTGTGCCAATTACTTGCTTGAAAAGGGAACCGATACCAGCAAACCATGCAGATCTTTTATCTCTATCGGGAATAAGATGAGATATAGCACTATAATCTTTTAAAATACTGTCAAGCCGAGATGTTAAGGGTTGTAGGAAGTTATGGCATTTTGAGACACTTAATTCGTTCTGTTGGCAAAGAAATCTAGCAGTTCCTAAGGCAGACTTAATATTTTCTATATGAGGTTGTATATACCCAATATCGATCGGGACTAACATGTGAAGATAATTATTAGAGATTTTCAAGGTTCCCACCGGGTCAAAATAGATTCCAGTACTTTCTTTAATGGGTTCTATAATGTCTGCTGAGATAACGGAGATACACGCCGAGGCGATCCTGAAATAATATTCTAGGATATAAAATTAATCTACGTAGCTAAATATAACATAATAAGTATAACAAAACTAATTATTCGTTTCAGCAAGTTTAACTTCATCATAGTGGTGTTTTACATGCCGGCGGTTTATCAATAATGTAAGTGTGTTATTTCCATTTACTCGAATTACTTTATAATGACCTTTCCAGATGGGTGATAAAGCTTTACGAAGTCGTAACTGATTTTTCACGTATACCATATCACCTGCTTTATACTTTGTTGGTTTAGTGTGTTTATCATAATAAGCTTTGGAAGTTATTTTTGATTTTAATATATTTTCTACAGCTTTCTCCCTGGAAATTCGTAGACGTTGTTGTAAGATCCGAACATAATTATTGTATGTAGATTCTAAGGCGGAGTCATAAATGGATGAGGGTATAAGAGCCTTATGACCGAATACTAGCTCATAAGGGGTGAAGATTGTAGTACTATGAACTGTTGTGTTATAGGTGAGCATGGCTGTATAAACATATCGAGGCCAATTAGTTTGCTTTTCATCTACAAAAGATTTAAGGTATTCTTTTAAAGTTGAGTGGCTCCTTTCTAGGGCTCCCTGTGTTTGTGGGTGATAAGGGGTGGACCAGAGCCGTTTAATTTTTAAAAAGCTACAAGTTTGCTTAAATAGTTCGGCCGTAAAATTCGGGCCTTGATCAGTTAGGATTGTTTTTGGAATACCGAATTGAGCGATGAAATGAATCAGACATTCAGACGTTTCTTCTGCGGTAGCATTAGGGATAGGATAGGCAGCTGAATATTTCGTCAAGTCATCTTGCAATGTTAGAATAAATTTTAATTTAGCATTACCAACTTCAGGAAGGGGGCCTACAATGTCTAATGCAACGCGTTCGAACGGTTGTGTTGATGTTGTGGTGATCTGCATCGGTGCACGGTTAGTTTGACGTAGTGCTTTATTAGCTTGACATGGTACACATTTACGGACATAGTTTTCAATATCACTGCGCATATTTCGCCAGTAGTATTTTTCTTGGATTCTTTTTAACATTCTGTTAGAACCTAAGTGACCAGAAATAGGGATATCGTGATTTTCACGCATGATTTTAGCGATTTCGCTCATAGTCGGATACATTATAATATTTTTGTAAATATTAATGGTTATATTTGTATTATGAAATAGGTACGTGATTATGTTATTTATCTTTATGAAGTTATGGTTATCAAACGGATTTCTGAAATCTGTGATACTAAACTCATTTATATTTACAGATAAAAAGTAGTTCTTTAAGTTTTTCAGGCTTTTAAAAATATCATCGTAAGTAGTTGTTTCATAATGATACACTTTAATGAATAATAAATAATAAGTAATATTTTCTTTTTCAGATATCAAGAATGAATACAGGGTTCTCTCTAATGCTTGGAACTCTTTGCTTTCAGTCATATTACTGATAATTTCAGTTATATTACGGTTTGACTCGTCGAAGTCAATTGAGGTAGGTATCACAATATGTTTTGATTTTGTTTTTAAAAGGTTTTCGTTATGTTCAAGGATTTTGGTGTTAAATGTCGCTAATCTGTTGTTTATAGTTTTAAGGCATTTAGAATAAGTGTCGTCATCGTCAATGACTTCACCGGATTGTGGTGTAGGTATATTAAAGTCATCAGGGAGTTCCAGGTTTTCAGGGAGGACAAAATCGTCAGGTAAGTCTAAGCTTCCAGGATTTGATTGCGGCGATGACTGCGAAGGAGGTGCATCATCGGTAAGTATTTGGTCAGGGTTAGTGGAGACATTTTCAGGATTAGGTGGTGTATTATTTGTCTGAGTCTCCTCTATGTTTTGTAAAGGGTTTATTGGATACCGCGAAAGAGCATCAGCATTCGTATTTGTCTTACCTTTCCTATATTGAATTTCATAATTAAATTCTTCTAGTTTAAGGCGCCAGCGGATTAATCGAGATCCAGGGTCCTTGCAGTTAAAAAGCCAATTTAAGGGTTTATGGTTTGTTAATATTTTAAACTGACGGCCGAAAAGATAAGGACGAAATGTTTTAGTTCCATACACAATAGCCAGACATTCTTTCTCTGTGACACTATAATTACATTCTGCCTTATTAAGTGTCCTTGACGCGAAAGCGATTGGTTGATCTTTTCCGATTACACCCTGGGATAATATAGCTGAAATTGCGTAATTTGACGCATCGCAAGTTAAAATAAAAGGTTTGGTAAAATCAGGGTAAATAAGGACTGGTGCAGTTACCAATTTCTTTTTCAGTTGCTCAAACGATAATTGTTGGTTATTGGTCCAGTTAAAATTAATATCCTTTTTTAGAAGGGCAGTAAGGGACTTTGCATATTTTGAGAATTCTGGTATAAATCTTCTATAGTATGACGCTAAACCTAAGAATGATTTTATGTCCTTAACGCATTTTGGTATAGGGAAATTCACGACAGCTTTTATTTTGTCAGGGTTAGGCTTAACGCCTTCACTACTTATTACATGGCCTAAGTAGGCAACTTCTTTTCGCAGGAATTCACATTTGTCCGGCTGAAGTTTAAGGCGGAATTTTCTCAAATTTTCAAAGACAAGAATAAGTTTTTGGATATGTGAGGATAAATCATGTGAGTATACGACTACGTCATCTAAATACACGAAGCAATGAACGCCCTGTAATCCAGACAAGACAGTGTTCATTGTTCTCTGAAAAGTTGCGGGCGCATTTTTTAAACCAAACGGCATCCGCTTGAATTCAAAATGACCTTGGGGTACACTGAATGCAGTTTTTGGGGCGTCTTCCGGAGACATTTTAATTTGGTGAAAACCGGAAGCTAGATCTAAAGTTGTAAAGTATTTACTTTGACCCAACTAGTCCAAGATTTCA
The DNA here is from genome assembly GCA_905333075.3 of Atethmia centrago. Taxonomy (NCBI): domain Eukaryota; kingdom Metazoa; phylum Arthropoda; class Insecta; order Lepidoptera; family Noctuidae; genus Atethmia; species Atethmia centrago. The sequence goes on along the minus strand of HG995373.1, from coordinate 18,093,902 downwards.
TTAATTTGGGGAATTGGGTAAATTTCACCAATGGTAATATCATTTAATTTTCTATAGTCTATAACAATTCTCCACCTCTTTTGCCCGGTGGAGTCATCCTTTTTAGGCACTATCCAAATAGGGGATGACCATGGGGATTTTGATGGTTTAATAATTTGCTGATCTAACATTTTAGTTATTTGGGAATTTACCTCTTCCTTGTGTATTTCTGGGAATCGGTACGATTTAACATTAATTGGCTGTGAGGAATTAGTTTTTATCTCGTGTTGAATTACATCTGTACAGGTTAATTGGTCGCCTGGTAAATGAAATATATCAGAGTATTGATGGCAGATTTCACTAAGATAATGTAATTCTTCCTGATTTAAATGAGATGTTCGCAGTAGTTCGGTCAATTGCCGGGACCTTTCAATGCTATTAATTAGTCTATTATGTTGTATTATATTACACTGAGTAAGGTCTAGTGAAGTTAAGGTAAGCATAAGATTAGCATTTAAATTAATTGGTTTATCAGATGTATTGACAATTGTCAAATTAATTCTATTATTGTTCTTTACTTTAACAAGGCAATTTGATATAAGAAGGGAATCGGAAATATGTTGATCTAATATTATTCCCTCTTTCAATTCAGGGTTTTTCACAGAACACTCTATTACTGTTTCGGTACGGGGCTCAATGACATATGATGGTTCATCGAAGGATAATTTAATGTTATAGTTATTTATTACTAAGCAGTCCGTCTGATAATCAATGCGGCACTTATGTTTTGTGAACAGGTCGGTACCTATTATACCATCGTAAGGTAAGTTTATATCGTCAAATATTTGGAAAGGATGAGTTATACTTAGTTTTTCATTGAACTGTAGTTGTAATTTAAAACTTCCCACACTTTTCATAGTTTCTTTTTTGGAATCTATTCCTTTAATTGTAACAACACTATCTTCTAATTGTAGAGTACTTGTTATACTTTTCTTTTTCAGAACACAGAGCGACGCTCCTGAGTCTATCAAGAAGGTAAGTGGATTTTTATTTACAAATGTTCGTAATTTAATAAAAGGTAAAAATCTTTTTCGGGTATAGATTTCATATATTTTAACTTCTTTTTCAGGTTTACAATTGGAATGTTGGTTCAGACCTTCCTTATGGGGCTGGTTACCCTGCGGCGTAGTCCTACTATTAAAAGAATTCAGACCTTCCTTATGGGGCTGGTTACCCTGCGGCGTGGTCCTACTATTAAAAGAGTTTAGACCTTCCTTATGGGGCTGGTTACCCTGCGGCGTGGTCCTACTTTTGGAAAGACCGTGAGTTTGGGGCTGGTTACCCTGTCCGTTGGTCTTGATTTTGATAAGGGTAGTATCGGCTTGTTTAAAAGGGGTTTGCCCCGTGCGATACTTAAACGGGACATTTTTTAGTTTAAATTTGTATCGTTAACGGATTCATCTACTTCATCCCTACCCTCCTCTTCACAATTATCAGTGAAGTTTACACGAGATCCTGGCTTAACAACTGTTTGTTTGTCATTAAAGGGCGAAGGTCTTAAAGGAGTAAATGGCTGAGGGCCATTTGAAAATTTTTTATTGTTGAAATCACGCAGTTTTTTTTTTTTTTTTTGAGGGTGGGAAATCATCAAATAACTTCTCCCGCTCTGGGTGGAGCGGGAGGGTGTGTCAGACTCTTACTGACTAAAACCCACCCGTATTCCTTCCTGTTGCCTGTGTTGCGGGGGCCTCGGTGACCCATAAGTACCTTCCCGCGACCCCGGCAGGCATCGGCCCTAGTGGACCCCTACTTTGTGCTGATGACATCTCTTTGAGGCGCGCGTGGAATACGACGCGCCGTCGACCCGGGCCTGGTCCTTACCGGACGGTGAGCTACCCATTGCTCACCATCCGCAAGCCCGCGCCTACGGTGGCTGGAAATCCGCCCGAGACTCCCGACGCCCAGGGCGTCTCCTGCGGCGGCTAGGGGCGAGAGGGCGCGAAACGTGCCTTTCCCTCAACCGTCCCGCCTCCTCCTTCGCGAGCATTACTGCTTCGCAGAAGGAGGTGACGGCTGCCCATGCCCTCTCGCTCCGTACCATGGCCTGAACCAGGGCCGGACGCGAGAGGTCTCTGCCGCCGATCGCCTCCACGAGGACACGGCGGTGCTCTGCCCAAGCCGGGCAGACCTCCACCGTATGCTCCACCGTGTCCTCCGGGCGATCCACACAGTGGTGACACCCGGACGTTTCCTCCCGCCTTATCCGACACAGGAACCTCCCGAAGCTGCCATGTCCGGTGAGGACCTGCGTCAGGCGGAAGGTGAGGACGCCGTGGCGCCTCTCCAGCCACTCCTCAAAGAGGGGACTTATCGCCGCAATCGTGGCGTGCCCAGCACTGGGTTGCGACAACCGTACTTTCCATGACGCCATGAGATCCCGCCGGAGCTCCGTCCGCTGTGCCGCGATTTCTCGCGGCAGCGGACTTACGCCCCGGCGTTTCGCCTCCTCGCGCCACTCCCATACGTGCGCGAGGGCTTTTGCCTCCAGACCCCATGGCGGCAATCCGGCAAGGAGGCTCGCTGCCTCACAGGAGACCGTGCGGTATCCTCGGACCATCCGGATGGCCATGACCCTTTGGGCCGCGCTCAACCGGCGGGCTGGCCGCAGCGCCAGAGAGCGCGCCCATACAGGAGCCCCGTAGAGGGCCATGGACCGCACGACCCCCGCGTAGAGCCTCCGGCAGGAGGCGTTTGGACCCCCTAGATTGGGCAGGAGCCGCTTCAATGCAGCGCCCGCCCGCTCCAGTTTGGGAGCCAATCGTCGGAAATGCTCCACGAAGTTCCACCGGCTGTCGAGGACGAGTCCCAGGTACTTTTTATTTTTATTTTATTTTATTTGGGAAACAAACAATCATACACTGTATGTTACATCTAGATACACAGTATGCTATAAGTAAATGTACAATCCACTACGTTTCCACATCTTACTAGCTTATATTAGATACAGTTTTGGTAAACTTAAGTAAAAAAAAAAAAAAAAAAAAAAAATACATATTACAAAACAACAATACAATTTTTCGTTGTCTAATAGATGAATACATAATAATTTAAAGAAAGAAAATAGGAAATGATTAAGTTAAAAGTTTTGAACAAGGCGCACAACAATTTGTTTTTTAAATTTATGTTTAGATAGGGCAAATACATCGATATCATTAAAGTTATTATTATAAGTTTGAACTAATCTTTGGAGCGGCGCTCTTTCTCCTGCATTTGTGCGACAGGGAGTTGTAGCAAACAGTGGATAAGAGCGCGCCTCTCGTCTCATAACTGTTCTAGGTACAATATAGTATATTTGACGTATCAAATCAGAGCAGTCAAATTTATTGTGTACAAGTCCATGAAGCATCATTCCTTGGAGCAACAAGCGTCTAGAGCGTAGTGTTAACAGGTGAAACTCACTCAATGCTTCCTCATACGATAAGCGTTCCATGCGACATTTGTACTGCATTGTACTGAGGAACTTACGCTGAACTCTCTCTATTGCAGTCTCATATTTTATATAATAGGGATCCCAGATCATACAAGCATATTCAAGTTGTGGGCGAACTAAAGAATTAAATAAATACAGATATGTGGTTGATCGTTTAAAATCTGACGTGGTTCTCATAACAAAATTATACATTTGAAATGCTTTAGAAGTAATTTTAGCTATATGTAGGTTTAAGTGAAGTTTGCAATCAAGAAGAACGCCCAGGTCACAGATATAGGTTTCTTTATCTAGAGTCTTATTACAAAGTGAATAATTGTACGTTATTACATTCTTATTTTTAGTAAAATTTATGTATTTGCACTTAGGGATACTTAGTATTAATTTATTTTCTTTACAATAATCAGACAATCTATTCAAGTCATCCTGCAATAGGCTGTTATCAACAGTGTTTTTTATTGTTCTAAATACCTTAAGATCATCAGCGTATAGCAGGAAGTTACTATTCTGAAAACAGTTACAAATATCGTTTATGTATATAATAAACATCAATGGGCCAAGAATAGATCCCTGGGGAACGCCTGAAGTCGCCAGAAATGAGTCTGATTTGTAACCATTGCTCACTACATTTTGATTACGATTGCTGATATATGAACAGAACCAACGCAGTAAGTTGCCTCTGATGCCGTTAAAGGCTATTTTGTTTAATAAAATTGAGTGGTCCACCCTATCAAAAGCCTTTTTAAAATCAGTATAAACAGCGTCGGTCTGATATCCTGCGTCCATATTATTAAACAAATACTCTGTAAAGATCATTAGGTTCGTCACTGTAGACCTATTTTTAACAAATCCATGTTGCTCGGGTATTATATTGTGTCGCAAAAATGGATAAATGGCCTGATGAACGAGTTTTTCAAATAATTTTGCAAGAGTACTAAGTATCGAAATAGGTCTATAGTTTTCTATGTTTAGTCTAGATCCACTTTTATGTACTGGTATTATATTTGCTTTCTTCCACGCAGACGGAAATGTACTACTTTGAATACATTTGTTGAACAACATGGAAAGAGGCGTACAAATTGTTTCAGCTGTCCTCTTTAGAAAATAGGGCGGTATTCCATCAGGGCCCGGGCCCTTGTTTATATCTAACGATTTTAGTTGTCTGCAAACTTCATGGACCGTTAAATTCAGAGTACAGAGAGAGCTGTTATTATCATTACTAGAGTCGGAGGCTGGGCACCATCCGGGAGAGAGACTAGAGGGCTCATAAACTGACCGAAAAAAATCCGAAAACAAATTACAAATTTCAACTGAGTTGCTAGAAGTTACGTTATCGTAGGACATGCAGGTCGGTAGCCCTTGCCCTGCCGATTAGCGACGTAAACCCAAAAGTGCTTAATGTCTTTGGGAATACCATCCTCAACACTATTTACGTAATTATGAAAACATTTGTCACATTCCTCTTTAAAACGCTCTCTATACAAGGAAAATACTTCGTAGTCACTTATATTACGGTACCTTTTCCATTTAGACCAGGCTTTCTTTTTATACCTAAAGATATGAATGAGCGGTTTAGAAAACCAGATCGGGAAGTGCGAGTTTGGTGGCTTCGACAGCGGTATGCGGCTTTTTATTATACCATATAAGCAGTTGTAAAAAGTATCAATGCACTTATCAGTCAAATCGCCCCCCAAAATGTCCTCCCAGTTAATCTCATCAATGTCCTCGTTAATGACCGAGTAGTCGGCTTTACGGTAATTATATTTCGGTGTATTTAGAGGCTTCGATAAACTGATGTTAATATTTAGGGATAACAGAGTGTAAAATGGTGGATGGTGACTGTCAACCGGCAAAAGATCTTGATTAGGTTTCAGAACAGTGCACTTGCACTTTGGATATATGATTGAATTGTTTTACATCGTGAATAATCAAGAAGTCCCTTAAACGGTTACAAGTCTGTGAGGTGCCCAGGCAAGTCATATCAATTTGACCAGGATTAAGTTTAGCCCATTGTGCTGTAGGTATATTGAAGTCACCTAGTAGTAATATACCATCAGTCTTTATTGAGTCGATTAGATTGTCCATATTATCAAAAAAAGTATTGTATACCGCAAAAGGTATATTATTCGGTACATAGGCTGCGCAGATAAGGGTATGAGAAGTGCTGTTGCAGCTAGGAATGATAATAGCTATTTGCTCAAGGTATTGATCTAAAGTACCAAGCTGTGAAGCAGGAATACAAATAGGGTTATATTTTCGCAATATCGCTATTAAGACGCCACCACCATCAGACTTCCTAGTAGCAGTTCTATTCCGGTCACAACGAAAAACCAAATATCGATCATCAATAAATTCATTATTATTAATTGCAGGAATAAGCCATGTTTCTGTTAAAATAATAATATCGAAACAGTTAGAGAGAATATTCATATACAAAGTGTTTAATTTTGTGCGAATGCCTCTACCGTTTTGGTAATATATGCTGAAGTCATGATTTATTGTAGTATTAGACATTGTAATTAGTGATAACATAAATATTACTTAAAACAAATAACCTAACTTGTTAAAAGCCCACCACTCGGAGTATGTTTAATGTTTTTAATATCATTTTTACATTTAATGGCTATAGTGGGCGAGGTTTCAGATTGTTTAACAAGAATGGTGGCATGCTTTACCCAGACAAACTTATAGCTAAATTTTTTAGCTGCCTCTCGGGTCTCGCGTAGCAACTGTTTTTTCTGTAGAGTTAGGTGTTCATTTACATATACAGTGTGAGGTGTGCCAGCGATGCCCAGATCTTTAGAGGTAAATCCTTTCTTCAGGCGGCATGCAGATATTATATTGTCCCTCAGAGTACGTGTTTTTACAGTGGCAATGATATTTTTAGGCCTTTCACTGCTTGTGGCATGTGGCACGCGATGTATCGATGTAACATCGTCTCTCGATATATTATGGTTGATCTGTTTACCTATATCCTCCAATAACGCAGGTAAGTTTTCTCCTCGCCTCTCGGGGACATTGGAGATTTCTACGTTACATTGCCTGCCCTGCTGTTCCAAGCTGTCAATCTTCAATTCGAGAGCCCTTAATGCATCTGGCTTTACGCTTAAAGCTTGCTTATTTATGTTATTAAGTCGCTCTTGGAAATCATCATATTGGTCAGAGATATGCTGAGCAGATGTTTTTACCCCGGCTACTTCTATCGACAGTTTTGAGACCGTATCCTTTATAGCGGCATTTTCGGAGCAAAGACTGGCCATTTCTTTCTTTGATTCATTTATATAGGTTTCCAAGTCTCCTCTGATCGATGCAATATTATCATTGATTGCAGTCAGCCTACCATCCAAGCTTACCTTCCATTCACTGAGAGTCTTTTGTAGTTCCGCTTGGATAGAAGAGGACTTTTTGAGGTCCGCCCTAAGGGCTGAGAGTATTTCATCATGTTCACACTCAGGTTGCTTGCGCTTGCGACATGTTACATTAGGGTCGATTTTTGAAGGTGAACAATTTGTCAGGTCAGGCTCGGAGAGTGACTGTTCATGTCGTAGCGGGATTTTAGGTGGCGTACGCTTACTGTTAAACATGACGAAGTACCTGCAGTTATAAAATAGCCAACAAAAGCTCAAACGTGAATTGCTCGTCGTTTAGTCCTAGGCGCTGCGTTGCAGTACAGTAGCGGTACAGCGACTTGTGGTGGGGCGCGCTCAGCGCGGTCGCATGTTTCGCCGATTGATGACTAACCTTCTTGGCGCGGTGGCGGGTCGGTCGACTGCGAATCCCTGCGGCGCGAGTTCGGAGCTGAGCGGAGACACGACGGATCGAAATTCACAAAACTATTTTCGACTCTTTCTTGCGCCGCCCACTGGGTGGGATTAGTCCATTTAAACCTCACAGGAGTAAACGAGAAACGCAACTCAAACACACTGACCAATCACAAAAAACAACGAGGATAACTGTATTATGCGTCTACACTGTACCAAGGCTTAGAAAGGAATGTACTTCATCGTCGACTCGACGCCGATAGACACCCCTCCTACCGTTATTTGGGACCCCAACGGTGGCGCGTTCCGAGGACCATGAAAACACATGGCCTCGGACTTGTGCAGGGCCACCTCGAGTCCCAATTGCCGGATCCTTTCGACGATTGTCGCAACCCCGCGTGCCGCTAATTCGGCCGCCGCCTGGTGCGACCTCCCCTGCGCCAGGACCAACGTGTCGTCAGCGTAGCACACTACGCTGACGCCGCTAGGGAGGTAGGCGCGCAGCACCCAGTCGTATCCGATGTCCCACAGATGCGGCCCCAGGACCGATCCCTGTGGGACACCGCACGACATCTCTTGCCGGTTCCACACTCCCTGGTGACCGGGGAAATCACGCAGTTTGCAGTTTTCAAGAATGTGTCCTGTCTTTTTACAATATCTACACAAAGGAGAATCATTGGAGGAAATACTGGGTTGATCATTGTTACTTCTAATAAAAACTTTTGCTTGAGGTGTATTGTTTATTTCGCTTCTTTTAACGGATTCAGTAGCTTTTTGCCTGTTGAAATTGCGATAAGAGAACTGCTGTATTTTCTCTTCGGATATCGCAGCATTAATGGCATCATTTAATGTTTTGTAATCTCTACATCTCACAATGTTAGCGATTCTAGGGATTAATCCCAATATAAATGTATGGAGAGCGAGGTCTTCCATCGCGGCTAATCTACCAGGAAGTTCGATCTTCCTCGTATTGGAAACCGTAACTTCCGTAAGAAGTTTTTGCAAACAGGTTTCTACTCTCAGGGAAAATTAGGTAACAGGTTCTTGATTTCCTTGCCTACAGTCTTGCAAGTCGGTGAGCAGGTGAGCATAGTGTTTACGTTCACCAAACTGATTTTTCAAAAATTCTTTAAGTGATGGCCATGTTTCAAAATCTTTAATAGAGCACGCGGTCTCAGCCTTGCCTTCTAGTTGACTTAATACATATTTAAAAACAACGTCTTCTTGTTGGGAAGACGCCAAGGATATTGCGCTATCGCAGTTTCTAAGGAAAGCTGTGAGCTTGTCTCTATCGCCGTTGAATGGTTTAATAAATTTTAGCACAACACTTAATGGGATTTCCTCTTCACCTTTAATGTCTTTTTTAGATTCGGATTTAGACATTTTGTTTTGTAAATTAATAAGGAATACTAAAACCTCTGCTTAACCCTTCTGGAATTACCGGCGTGATGATAAGTTACTGGTATGGTTAAAAGTTATTTAGTTCTGAGAATTGCGTGGGCTGCGGATGTGTAAGTTATGCGCAACTGATGAGGACGACTGGGATCGAAGCGTAAGCTACTTATCAAGTTACCTTGAATCTAGTTATTAATGTTTTAAAATTAATCTTAGAATTAGTATTCACCTATATTAACACACGGGATTATAACACGGTATAGGTACTCACACTTAACGCAGAACACACACAAATTTCACAGGATAGAGTAATCTGGACTTACAGGAACAACTCGTAGGAATTCTTCATTCTGGATTTCGTCTACCTTAGACGTATGGATGAGGAGCCGACGGCTACCGTCAGGTCGGCGCTGGATACAGTATAGTTGGGTGCAGCAAGTGCTACCCAACAACGCAGTACCACTTACTACGCAGTGGACCCGGGGCGATATGTAGCTCTGGACCAGGTCGAATGTTATCGACCTTCGATGTGATGAGTTCAGGTTGGGGTGCTTATTAGGCGACACAATCACTGGGCACTTTTAGGAACACAGACACACACAGATTTTATTTCCGGCGACGTATTTACCGTTTAAAGGACACTGGGGATGTCTTATCCCACCGCTGCCACCAAATGTTAGAAAGGAAAAGTCCCGAATCTTTTTAAAAAAGGTTTATTTTGTTTCCTAAACAAGGACAATGTATTTTGGGGAAAACTCGGTAAAACGTCCCAACGCTTTGAATACCAAACCCGAACTGGCTGGAAGCCTGTGAGCAATCATGATCTAGAATGCCTGGTGCTGACTAAGCATTGTTGTCAGCATTTACTATTGCAAACTAGGGATGTAACAGAACGATGTACGAGTAGGCAACTCGTTCATGGGTCAATGTATACGCTTTTACAACAAACTTCCTATTGCTATTCAAAATTTACCCATTAAACGATTTAAAAGCTGTATTAAAACCAAACTTTGTAAAAAAGGGTACTATAAAATTTCAGATTATTTAGAAGACAAAAAAGCTTGGGATTGAGCTGCTCGCTCTTTTGTGAGCACTATGTGGGTCATTTTTATTTATTTCTTGTTGTTTTTTTATTTTTCTCTTAGTTTTAATGATGGTCTGGCATTTTGAGTTCTTTATGCGGCCAACCTAATTGTCCTTTCCTTGGTATTGTTCGTCGAGTCGTTGAGCTCCTTAAGTTTTGAGTTGAGCTACACGATTACTGACAAATGCTTGCACTGACTGGACAGGTCCACTCAAATTTGTGTGGTTCTTTCCTCAAAAGACCATTTCAGACATAGATCTACATGGTCCTCACATGATCTGACCAAGATTATGTCTGGACTTTAAAAGAGACTTTGACCCTTGAGTTTGTTTCGCCATTTCTTCTCAGGGGTAGTCAGATAGGAAATGTCGACTCCATCTAGCTTATTTTTTAATATGACGTGTAAAAGTGATTCTCATATCCTATTTACAGAATAAACAATTTCATTTCATTTCATTTCATTTCGATGACCCTCGTCCTAAATACCTGCAAAAAAATAGTTCAAAAACTATAATGAATACCTAACTTTTAGTAACCTACTTATAATTATTTCTTTTTTTTATAGGAAAAGATATACAGACGAAGTGGAACTCTTTGAGAAGTTGCTTCCGAAGGGAACTCAGTGCTCAAAAGAATATTCCTTCTGGAAGCGGAAGAAAAAAGAAAAGAAAATATGTTTACTTTTGTAAGATGAGTTTGTTTACACTCTAGGATAGATGATGAAACCGAGGATTATAAGTAAAACCGCCCGTGTTGAGTGTGGTAATATCACTGATTTATTTTTACTTGCTAATTACAGTAAACGACTGCGCGTATGCAAACGCTGAGGTTGCTTAAGCTACATAATTATAACAAGTAATATTGATGAATGTGCGGGTTCACCGTACATACTGCCTACTCTAAAGAGAGGAAGACATGACAAGATCTAAATCTTAATTGATGGAATTGAACTAAAGATATAACTGATGAGCTACGTCTAAATTATATAATATTTAGATGAAAGGTGTATCACCTTTCATCTAAATATTATATAATTTCATTGCATTTGCTTATATTCCTAAAATGTTCGACTTTAATCAAGTTCGTACTTTGGTTGAAAATGTACTTTCACTGACCGCGGGGTGACCATAGGAGAGGTCCCCTTATCGACACTTATCGCGTGGCTCATTTCACGAAACTCACTAATCACTGCTCGAGTTTAACGCACTCAGTAGATCCCAGTCCTGCAGGGTCGACTTGCGCCTACGCCACCGGGGTAGGCACGTCCCGTGGTGTACGCGCGGCCTCCAGTTCGTGCTGTTGCTCATTCGGCACCTCATGATGCTTCTTCTTAACTATGAAGTATAAGCACATACCACCAATAATGATAACCATAGCCAAAGTGCCATACACTGCGGCGTAATGATGAATCAAAAATCAAAATCAAAAGTCATTTATTCAAACTAGGCTGAGAATCAGCACTTTTCGAACGTCAAAATTAAAACGCCAAAACGCCCACCCTTCACCACTTCCTAGTGCTTTAGCTGAGAAGAAGAAGTGGTCAACAAACTCCCCAGCAGCACAGCTGTCTGTTCCTGTTAGAGGGAAAAAAAAATGGATTCGATACAACAGTATGCAAAACAATTTACATTACGTGCAACACAAAACATCAAAATTATTAGCCATATGTCAGCTAGCACACCACTATACCAACAAAAAAAAAGAAAAGGAAAACACCGGAAAACTATTAATTCTCAAGCAGAGATAAAAACGTAAACAGAACTTAATGCCCAAATAAAAGCCTCCAAGCATAAAAAGCGTGCCCGCTTACATATAGCTATAGCTGTAACAGTCACAAATGATGAACTAGGAACATCAAAGTAAAATAAATAAACAATTAATTACTAATAACAAAACAAAACAATGGTCAGCAAGACGACCAGTCACCACAAGCAGCACCCGTTCACGAGCATAACGCAAAAATCAGCCATTACCCCCCTCGCCATATTAGAGGGAAGGAGGTAACCTGACCCCCGACGCTACCGCAAGCAGTGACATCTAAGGGAGCATGACGAACTTGTTGCCGGTTGTAAGAATAATATAATCAGTTATCGAGGTCGCTTGCTAACCACATATTGCAATACAACTCAACAAAAAACATTGTAATGAGAAGATTATGTCAATAATAAACGAAAATAAAATTAAAAATAAATTGACTTATACAGTCAAATAAAATAAACAATTATATGAACTCATTTAACCTGTCACTAGGTAAGCTAATTCTGGAGAAAGAACATAAACATTGTCTTGAGTTAATCACAGCGACCAACAATTCTTATCATTTAAGTAGTCGTTGATAGAATAGTATGCCCTTGAACAAAGTTTGGATTTTACTTTAGTTTTAAACGTATTAAAAGGCAAATCTAGCAAAGAAGAGGGTAACATGTTATAAAAAGTAATACCAAGCCCAACAAACGAGTTATGAACCTTGTGAAGCCGGTGAAATGGAGCACGTAATTTGTCCTTATTTCTAGTGTTAATATTGTGAATATCAACGTTTTTAATGTATAAGTGTATATTTTGCCTAATATATAAGATGTTGGCGAAGATGAATTGTGATGCCACCGTGAGAATACCAATATCTTTAAAAAAATCTCTCAGAGAAACTCTGGCACCTAGCAGGTAAATTGCTCGAACAGCTCGTTTTTGAAGAACAAATATATTTTGTATGTCAGCGGCTTTGCCCCACAGCAGAATACCGTAGGACATATTGAATGGAACCCAGTATTGAGCCTTGTGGTACACCTAACTGAACTAGAAGCCCGGAAGATTTTACACCATTAACATCTACACATTGCAACCTATTATGTAAATATGAACTTATTACTTTAAGAGCTTTATTTTGGACACCGTAACGATGTAGTTTACGCACAAGCGTGTCATGTTGCACGCAATCAAAAGCTTTGGAGAGATCACAGAAAACTCCAATAGCATTTTGCGAGCTCCAATAGCATTTTGCGAGATGAATGTCGTGGACAGTTAATTCTGTAGAAGATTGTTCCCTAATATTGTCGATTTGGTCTCCATGAAAATCAACGTAATTCTTATAAACTTTTATGTTTTGTTATTTTTTAAACAAGTACTTCCCTAATTAATAAAAGAAAATCTTTGTTTGTTCATAATGTTTTGGTTTAAATAATAAGTACCTCAGAAACCTATTTGTCATTTGAATAATAAAAAACTTAGTTTGTTGCTGAGAGAAATAATAAATAATATAATTATGATTATATAAATATATATATATTTTATTTACTTACCTGAGTGTCACAGACAGCCTTTCTTCTGGACCATAGCAACTCATCAAATGTAGTAACAGATATTTTATAAAATTTGAATTTTTCCGGATGTTGTTTCAGAATTGAATGTTTAGTATGGAACTGTCCCTTCAGTAATCTTTCCGAAAGTACAGGATGTACCCAAAATTCTCTATTTCTTCTTCTTTTTCTGTACTAAATAATACTACTACTTCATGCACAAAATAATACGTCGCGATCTCTGCACGATTTCCATAGCGTCTACGTCCCTACAGCTCTGCCGACAGAATGATCGAAGATGTGCGTCGTGTGCGTTGAGTCTGTGAAAAATCCGCGACCGACTTTTTGCGCGCCATGCAGACTTTGTGCGCCGCAGACTCGATCGCACAAAAAGTGTGCCGTCTGCGCTGCACCTTACAGTTACTACAGGAAGTTCCAACTCGTTGGAATAGCCTTTATTATATGATAAAAAGAATTTTAAAGTTAATTGATAGTATAACCGCCGCACAGAGAAAACTGCCTCAAGCACCTCAAATAATTAGCCCAAAAGAAGAAAAAATATTACAAGATATGGTGCTTTTGCTGGATATATTTGAGCAAGCAACCCAAATAATAAGCGGAGACCAGTATCCAACCTCTAGTTTGTTTATATCTAATTTTACGGGCTATTCGATAACATTCAAAGTTTGGGTCCCAGAATTTCTACAGCGGTAGGTGAAATATTTTTAAAAACATTGAACAACTGTGTGAATGATCGCATAATGGAATACGAATCTCGAACTGTTTGTCGAATTTCTACTATACTGCATCCCGTTTTTTGAAACAGCTTTAGACAATTGCAAAATAAATACTAAAGATGCTGTAAAGGCAGAACTAAATAATATTTTCCGGATCCGAAACATATCTCAAAGCCCAGAAGAAATAGCCACGTCAAGTGAAAATAGTACAAGAGAAACTGGTCGCCCGGATTTGCTTGGATTTCTAAAAAAAACACCAGTAATGCAGATCTGACATCCACAATGGCAATGAATTTATTCAAAATGTATACGAAAACACAGTATCCTGAAAAAAGCCACAATTGGGATGAAGTTGTGGAATTCTGGATATTCAATAAACATTTAAAGCCTTTAGACGAAATAATCTTTAAATACCTAGCAGTGCCTGCTACTTCTGTAAGGTCAGAGAGAGTTTTTTCAGCGACAGGACAAATACTAAATGATAGAAGAAACATGTTACGCTATGACGCTGTTGACATGTTGTGTTTCTTAAAACAAAATCAGCATTTGTTATCTTTATAAAACGTTTTTTTTTGTATAAATGATTATATATAAAGTATATCAATTGATTAAGTATTCTTATTGCTAATTAAAAAAAAGAAACAAAATTTCTTTATTCTCCGGTGACCTCCGGTTTTTCGCCGGAGATTGCCCAATCACCGGTGAATTCAATCGGTTGTTAAAATTTCGCTCCGGTGGAAACCTCTAATCTATTTAACAGACTTACTAGCGCCATCTATTACCTAATAGATACATTAATATGTTGTGGTAATTTTAAAACTAATAACTTGTCCTATAAAATCTGCTCATAGGGCTCGTTGTCATTTTATTATGAAAAACTGATAAGAAGGAATTTGTAGCTTGGCGTAGGGAACACAGATTTTCGTTAGTGACGTGGCGGTCAAAAGGTTAAATTGTAGTTTATAAACCTATAGTTTTCACTCATACGACTTTTGTTAGAAGTAGGTACCTATGTCAATTTATGTAAGGTCTTCGATTATTTTACAATAATAAAAACCAGCCAAGTGCGTGTCAGACCACGCACAATAAAGGGTTCCGTTATTAGGCTTGGGATGAATTTATCCTAAAAAACAAACTTAACATTGTAGATGAAAAACATGTTCTCCCATATACTCGATATACGTCACGGTCAATTCTCCAACTACAAATTTAAGTTGTTCGACTATTACCCATTACATGTAAAGCCCACTTAGGTAGCTGTGATAGTTATCCTTTTAATTTCATTATTTATAACTTGTTTACTACGGAATTCTAAAAAATATTATGGGTCTGTGAAGGATCCGTTTGCGTAATATTAAGCTTTAAATTTTTGTTTTACTCTGCTACTCACTCACTACGCAGAATCGCGTCGAGCGTCGACACGCTCGACGCGATTCTGCACCTTATTTATAAGAGTCAAGTGCCCCCCCCTCCCCCCCTGCCACCTAAATGGTTGTACATGGAGATGTGAAAAAATTCACGGCAGTAGTACATATAATGAAATTAAAAGGAAAACTATCACAGCTAAGTAGGCTTTACAAGTTCACGAGTAATAGTCGACCAACTTAAATTTGCAGTAAGAGAATTGATTGTGGCATACATCGATGTATGGGAGAACATGTTTTTCAACTACAATGTTAAGTTTGTTTTTGGGATAAATTCATATAAACTTCCCAACTACGGAACCCTTCATTGTGCGTGGTCGGACACGCACTTGGCCGGTTTTTTATTGAGAATACAAATCATGTAAGTGAGTGTGTATTGTTTAATTTCCACTTCTGAACTCCCTTTACAATTATTTGAGGTTCGATTACATTTAGAACGGCGGTAATCGCAACGGTGTAATCTTTTATTTATAAACATTTATGTTTAAAAATAAAAGATTTATATTCATTATCTTTAATTGCATTCCATAACGTTTTTAAAGGTGTTACAAAGGCTTAGAGCTAAGGTACAATTACGGACCCTGTAGTGCACGGCAAAAAAATAATACTTAGATAATTCTTAAAATAAAAATAAAATTAGGAAAGAAATTAACAATCAATAAGTTTTAACATTTTAAATACCTACACTATCAAAATTAATTAAGTAAATATAAAAAAAAAAAAAAAATTGAGATCAGATTACCTATAGGTTGTGGTACATAATAATTATTTGGTCAGGTCAATTAAACTATATCATATTATATTTATCTATGTATGTATGAATGTATCTATGACTAACTGTGTATATGGTGTCTGCTTGTATTAAATCATTTTTTAGGGTTCCGTAGTAAACAAGAAACCCTTATAGTTTCGCCATGGCCGTCTGTCTGTCTGACTGTCTGTCTGGCTGACCCCACTGTAGCTCAGAGACGCTTAGTACTAGAAAGCTGTAATTTGGCATAGATATACATATTAATCACGCCGACAAATTGCTAAAATAAAATCTTGAAAAAACATTTTTTTAGCGTACCTCCCTTGCACGTAATGTGTGGATGATATTTTTTTTTCTCGTCTACCCCGTGCTGTGGGGTATCGTTGGATAGGCCGTTTAAAATATTGCGGGTCTGTGCACACCACTTTTCGATTCAAGGATCCGCTTGCGTAATATTAAGCATTAAAGTGCTAAGTTTTGTTAGAGTCAAGTGTCCCGTCCCCCTTGTCAGCTAAATGGTTGTGAGATGTGAAAAAAATCATGGCAGTAGTACATATAATGTAATTAAAAGGAGGCTTTACAAGTAAACGAGTTTTAGTCGACCACCTTAAATTTGCAGTTGGAGAATTGACCGTGGCATATATCGATGTATGGGAGAACAGGTTTTTCAACTACAATGTTAAGTTTGTTTTTGGAATAAATTCGTCCCAAGTAATCCCAACTACGGAACCCTTCATGGTGGTCCGACACGCACTTGGCCGGTTTTATTTTGTCATGTATGTATTCGTTTATTGTGTAGTATGCTTTTTTAATTAATATTTGCTTGAGCTTATTTATAAATGTATCGCTGATCAAAAAATGCAAACTCGACCGCTATAAAAACAATAAGTAAAACATCAATCCTGCCGGGGTCGCGGGAAGGTACTAATGGGTCACCGAGGCCCCCGCAACACAGGCAACAGAAGGAATACGGGTGGGTTTTAGTCAGTAAGAGTCTGACACACCCTCCCGCTCCACCCAGAGCGGGAGTGGTTATTTGATGATTTCCCATCCACAAAAAAAAAAAAGTAAAACATCAATAATGGCAAGGGCTGGCTATACTGTTATTTAACCTAAAAAATCTCTAGCCAAATTGAAGCAAGCGCTGAGCTCTCTGAGTAAGTATTAAGTGTTCTATGCTATGGAGCGACATTCGCTCGCTCGTTATTCTCATTATTCTATAGATCAACAAGCAAAATGGACTAACAAAGTTTTTTGTAAACCCTGGCAACCCTGCAACGGCGAAGTTTGTCTATGGTCGGTGATTTTCTTTCTTTTTATGCATAGCCTTCAAGACTGACGAAGCTTGGGTTTAATTGCATTGTGCATTCTGCAGTGGTGCGTCTGAATGACAGGTTGTGTGTAGGTTACTAGTGTTTTTTTTATTTAAATCGATTCTAAGGTATGTATTCTTAAATAACATTAAATACCTAATTGTTTAAAAGCTATGTCATAATAAACTGTGATATAGCTGCTGTAGATGTAATTATTATGTTCTCAAAGTATTGTGATTACATAATGTTCCCACTGCTGGTATTCAGTAGTGATGCAACGGAACTGGCATAACGGAAGCAGAAACGGAAACAGATGTCAAAAGTAAATCTTAACGGAAGCGGAAACGGAAACGGAAGCGGAAACGGAAGCGTTAACACTATGAAAAAAAAAGCACAATTGTACATTTAAAACATTTTTTATTAAATTTGTATTTTAGTAGTCAAAATTTAACAGCGGCAAGTTATATTTAATAAAGAGTAACTTGGCCGCTTTTTCACCTTTCAGTCTATTTCGATGTTCTTCATATATTAAACCAGCTCCGCTAAATAATTGCTCGCTGGCTACACTGGTGGGGGGAGCTGATAAGTATTGGCGAACTATTGGCAAAATATGGGGGTATTTGTGCGCATTTCCATTCCACCACATAAGGGTCCCCGCTTCCGTTCAGAGTTCTGTTATAAAGTTTGCGGAACCAGAAGCAGAAACGGAAGTGAAAAAAAATGCGGAACTTCTGCAGTTGCGGAAGCGGAAGCAGAGTTTTGTTGCAACACTAGTATTCAGGCCTCCTCTCTGTGAGAGGTTTGTGATTGGTTGGTGCGAATATAGCCCATTGAGTGAAAACGCGTTGTGAATGATTAATGTGGTAATTGTACCTACGGTTTTCCATCATTTCTTTTTGTGACTTCTACTACTTTATTTATAATATCATATAAGAATTTATGAAGTCTAGCTACACACTCAGAACTGTCCTGAGGGAGCGCATTTGCCTGCCGATCATAATCTCAGTAAATGAAAATTAATTTATGCTAATTTTCTATTTCACAAGAATCAGACGCGATCGGTAGCTTGCGCCCAGCGCCGCGCGCCGTGTTTATTTATTCTTTAGCTACCTTTAGCAGAGCTAATTTTAGCCGCTGAATGTTTTGGAATTCAAATTAATAAGAAAATATGTTTGTGTTATAGTGTTTTGTTTTGTAATAGGTGTTAGGAAATATTTAATTTAATAATTAATGTTAGTTGCTTGTTCAGAATTTTCCTTTACCAGTACCTTGTATAAATCAGGGAAAGTTTTATAAATAAGAATAGAAGGTTATAAAGTAAATATTTCAATGATTTTTTAAGTTTTTTTTTATTGTCGTATTCAAGATGGAAGACCTAAACAAACGTCTTGACATGACCGCGATCGAGATACAACAGGAGTATTATGAAACTATTGGCGATGCTGATTGGGAATTGTAAGTTCTTATCCACACCTAATCCTTAAGAGGCTGACAACACCTAAAGCGAAAAGAAAGAGAAGCGCGATGACACAGTGCTGGTAATTTATCGCAAAATATGAAGCAATTATCTATTTATAAAAAATCTATTGATTGGATAAAAAAAAAACACTATTATGCTAATATGTTGCTTGTAGAATAATCTAACAAAAAATCAGAATGATTGCATTTAGTATACCAGTATGGTTTTTAATCGTTAAAATAAATTATTAGAGGTATCTTCGTGATTTTTATCTATCGTATCAAATGTATGTATTATGTTTTCAACACACTATCTACCTAGCATATTGTTATATCCTGAAGAATATCATATATTTTTCTGATTTTGTTTACTACAGTGGATCATATACTTTAAGGCATTAGTAAACTTATAAAACTTGCGTTTAGCTCCTGTAGTCCCCTTAATACCTAAGTAGGTACCAACATAATTATTTTTGAATATAAATCGGGCCTCAAAGTCAAAGACTCGCTGCAGTTTAGGCTTTGCCTTATAATTGATTTGATTTTAAAAGTCTTTATTATCGACATAATATTTAAAAAATGCATACAATAAGATGTTATTATAATTGTGTACAATCATTTATATAACAAGGCCTTAGGTTAACTTACCTTTACAAGCATTTTACACTGACTTTATTATTCATATTTTATAGAAATTCTAATAAATGGGTCCATAGAAACACAGTAATATTCGAAAAAACAAAAGTCTTAGTAGCACTGACTCTTAACGCAACCACTACTCTTTACCTACCTACTAAAGGTAATGCACTCAACTAATAAATAGACTAATTGAAGGGCAGGATAAAACATTACAATAGTCTAATACTTTTAGTTCTTTTAACTTACATTTACAAATTTTGAAAAATATAATGCCATGGTTCATGAAAGTAAACTTTTTTTTTCATAAAAATTTGACTACGTAGGTATACTATTATCGTCTAGAGCTTGCTTAGTACATAACAAAAATATATATCAGGCAAGAACTAAATCGCCTCGGAGATCTTAATCACAATTAAAAAACCGAAATAGAAATAGTTTCGCGTTATTATTTGCACTATATCGATTTCCTAAAAATAAAAGTCACCCTTTGTGGCACTTGTGCGTTCGCAAAAATATCGTTTTATCACTAAAAGGTATGATATAAAAATAAATAATTAATAAATTAAAAAACACGCCTGCCTTGTCAAAAAGTGAATTACAAAAATTTAACAAAAAAATTAAATACAAGCTAAATATGGAAAAGAGGAAAACTGACAACCAATCTTCATTGCAGTCGGGGGACGGTTAATTTATTAATTATTTATTTTTACTAGAGTTTTAGTTCCCATCTGGTGAAATACGTGTCAAGTAGGTTTAGTGTAAATTGAAGCCGCCCAATTACTAAGTCAATATACTCTGAAGAAGATACGAGGCAGTGTCATCGCATATATTACGAGATGAGTTCTAGGTTGCTTATGTGTATCATTAAGATACAGGAATATGAGAAATGGTCCTAAATTTGAACCTTGTGGTACACCAGATACAATCAATTTCGCCATAGAACAGTGTTCACCTATGAAAACTTTGACATGGCGGTTAAATAGATAGTTTTGGACTATCTTAATAAGTGAGAGATAAACGTCGTTAACAAAAAGCTTGTAGTCCCTCGTGCCAGATTGTGTCAAAGGCTTTTTCTATATCACCATCTCCGTCGATTTGCTTTCATTAAGGTTATGTGTGGGGTGCTCCGATATCCTAGCCAACTGCTGGGTGGTGCCTTAGGAAATCCAAATTGCTCTGGTAGCAGTAAACGTTCTGTAAATTTTAACAGGCGGGTAAGAATGAGAGACTCAAATAACTTTCCCAGGCACGCGTAGGCTTATGGGACGATAAATTGTAGGGATGCTGCCATCTTTTTTAATCGCGATTTTTTTCTTTTGCTATTTTCCAGGATGCAGGGAAGTAGCCTATTCTCAGACAATCATTAAATATTTTTGTGAGGTAGACCAAGGCTTATTGAGACAGGTTTTTAAGTGGTCGATTGCTGAGACCGTCTTGACTAGGAGCTTTGCCGGGTTTTAGTATAATTAGGATTTTCCGAACTTTCCTAGGTCTAATGAGTGGTGATTACTTATGTCTTTGGAATTTAATGTCGCCATGGATTCCTTGGCAACAACCTCAGTTTCAAGATCACTGGTCTATTCATGAGTGAGACTAATATTAGGTATCAGCAAATGCATTGACAAGAGCTTCACACTGCTCCGATACTGAGAACGTCATTGTATCGCCTCTGATTTTTAGGCGGAGAATATTACAAGGATTATGGTTGATTGATCGAGCTAGACGCCATACATCATTACTAGGGTTATCCACTTTTGAGAGCTTATCATTCCATATACTGTCATTCAAGGTCTGGACACTGGCTTTAATTGAGTGTTGTAGCTGGTTAACTTTAAAGAACAGTTGACGTTTGAGGCAAAGATTGTACTCATTCAATGCCTTTCTGCGAGTGTAATTTCTCAAAGTCAAAGACTCGCAAACAGATTCTTGAGAGAACTCTAGATGGCCAACAGGCCATCTTGGTACTGGTACTGACATCAGCAGTAAGCCGTAAAATAATTCGGCTTACTTCTGACTTAGGATGGCCGGATATCCGGTACTTGTTATAATCTGTAATCAGTAAATACTGTACATAATGTGGCTCCCCAGTGAGCGACAGACACATTGCAATCACAAAAAGAACTGTCACTGCACGCTCTATATTCACAGACCACACATTGGACTTATTTTTGTAAATAATGTAAGCGTTCCATACGAATGTGAACTTTATTTTTATAATATTAAAAGTTCATATTCGTATTAAATGCGTGCTATGAGCACGCATAGCGTACTACGCTACATACGCGAATTTTATGTGCTTAAGAATAAAGTTAAAAATTCGTATGAAACGCTGGATCATGTCGCGGTGTCGTGGACATTGCGAATGCGAGAGGTGGATCATTTAGGTCCTATACATATACCTATCAGAAAGGTTTAGTCAAATTTAAGGCGCTTGCCCTAGCATACGACCTAAGCGTTCGGTCCTTCTTTATCCCGCCCCCTCTGCCTCGCACTGTCCCGCTTCCTGCGCACGCTGAATTCACACAATTTTTGGAATAAGTTTAATAAAAAAGAAAAGTCATCTTGATAATGTGCTTTTGGATGTAGTTTCTTTCTCGTATTTAATGAGTTAATTGCCTCTGAATAACGAAGAAAAACGGGTTTATGTTCGGGGTAGCGCCTTAAGAGTGTGGTATAGACCATCAGACTGAACAACTTTCTCCATGGGATCAACATCGTAATCGCGAAATATTATCAACTAAGCCATACAAAACTTCAAAACCTACCCGACATAAATGTATGGGATGGCTGATTTTTTTTTTTTTTCGCGATTACGATTTTGTTTCCGGTGAAGTAAGTGGTTCAAAGTTAATATCTTATAGAGAAAAATGGGCCAGAAACTCCACCGTTACGTTTTATTTAAGTACCTACATTAATTGTATAATTATATATGAAGACGATGCAATTAGAATAAAATGACTATACCAAAATAATTACAAGTGTGTGAGTGCCTGTGTGTGCGTTTGTGTGTGTATGAGTGTGTATGTGTTTGTGTGTGTGTGTGTGTGTGTGTGTGGGGGGGGTGTGTGTGTGTGTCTGTGGGGGGGGGTGTGTGTGTGTTTTTATATGTCCAGAAAATCACTACACATTCCCAGGTTGCCTGGAAGAGATCGCAGTAAGCGATGAGGCCGCCCATTGTATATTTTGTAGTGTATATTTTTTTCTATTTGTACTGTATAATCTGGTGTACAATAAATAATGAAGCAATTATAGATAAATTAATTATGTGAGTGACTAGATACATTTTGACAAACATTGTAGAGTAACAGATTTTCCTAAAATTTTAGCGTGTAGTAATCACAAAATGTACAATCAATGTCATAAAAATGATAAATCATACAATTAAATTTTGTCTAGATTCTAGATTGTCCTATGGAGCAGGACCAGCATGTTTCCAAGAATTCTTATCTAGGATATAATCGCCTAATTTGTAATCATAATCATCATCTGCCTAGCCTTTTCTCAACCATGTTGGGGTCGGCTTCCAGTCTTACCGGATACAGCTGAATACCAGTATTTTACATGGAGCGACTGCCTATCTGACCTCCACAACCCAGTTACTGGGTAACACGATACCCCTTGGTAAGACTGGTTGTCAGACTTTCAAGCTTCTGACGACCCGTAACGACTGTCAAATATCACAAATGACAGCCGGGACCAACGGCTTTTTTTTTTTTGGGTGGGAAATCATCAAATAACTTCTCCCGCTCTGGGCGGAGCGGGAGGGTGTGTCAGACTCTTACTGACTAAAACCCACCCGTATTCCTTCCTGTTGCCTGTGTTGCCAGGGGCCTCGGTGACCCATAAGTACCTTCCCGCGACCCCGGCAAGGGACCAACGGCTTAACGTGGTTTCCGAGACACGGAGGGTCTTGGTATGTAAAGATGGTCACTCATCCACGGACCAACCGCGGCAAACGTAGCTTAACCTGATCGATCGACCCGTGCGGCTGTTATTACTTAGCCACAAGCCCCCCCCGCCTAATTTGTAATATGATTGTGTTATAAAGTGGACTTTCAATATCAGTAAAATTTTATTTAATGTAATTGCAATATATCTCAAGCTATTTTGTTGTAACATTTAACACAGTAGGTACCCCATAAAAGATGTATGTAGTTTAGATAATCTGAAAAATCGGTGATATTTCATTAAAAAGATGAAGATTTTTTCTTGCATACCTAATATTTTCATAAATTAATTGCCAAGGTACCGTCATAATAATTATAACATAATCTTTTTAGTTTCCTGAGAACTTCGCGGTGACGTAGATTATAAATGGCTTGGACAGCTCTCTTTAGCAAAAGATGGTTAAAATGACTGACATTTTAACCATCTTTTGCGAAAGAGAGCTGTCCAAGCCATTTAAGCCCGATCTCACAGTAAAATCCGAGACGACATAATGCTGTAGAAGTAGCTAAAATAAGTAGTAGGTGCAGTTTGATGGTCTGTACCACAGCCTTAAATTTGACTTTCTGATACTTACACGCTGTATACAGGATTGGAACTGTAGTTCCTAAAATTGTAAGTTGGTGGAGAACTTAAACTGCAGACAGTAATTTTTATAATTTAAAGTTATTTTTGTTATCGATCGCGTTTCCTGGCCGAACTGCACTATCATGATTATCTGTTTCACAGAACATCACGCTTATTTTCCCCGAAGGGTTGAGTAGAGGTATAATTATAGCGTCATTTCACCCACATTTTGTCAGTTATCTAGTATACAAAGTGTTGTTTTGGATCTGCAAAACATTTTAGGAGGTAATTATGTTAATGATTCTCGACCCGAACCAACAATAAAATGGGCAGGTATTTTTTTTTCATTTTATTCTTATTTACGGAAATCAGTAAGTGTGAACTCCCCTTTTTAAAACGCGGCCCGTCTGTACGTGTCCTTAAACTGCGCTTTCACACACACACAAACAAACTCAACCCACATTTCTTTCATATATCATAGATAGGGTTATTAAGAGAGTTATTCTGAAAAACAATAAAATTTAAAAATCTAAAATAATAAGTATTATTGATTATTGACTTGGTATCGTATTGTTATATGATTATTTACGAGTTTCATAACAACCTCCTGAAATGTTTTGCAGGTTCAAAACTTCATCTTGTATAATGTTTGAGTCCTAACTCTGTAGGTACCTACTAGGGCTAGGGGGTTATTCTGTTTCATGGGTAGGTTTTAAAATGTCTACCCAAGGAGATCAAAGAACGCATGCTTCGGATCGGCTTTCAAACTTTTGCAAAACTTGAAACGGATTTTAAAGTCAACGTAGACAGAGCAGCAAAACACTCGAGCTTGTTCTTCGCAGTCAAATTTTGAGCAGCGATCACGGGCTGTTTTGAACTCTATTTTGATTGCGATTTAGTTCATTTTTAATTTATCATTTAAAAACTAGTCAACCATTTTGCTGGTCTGTCGGCCAACCAATTTTTCTTTCTTTATTTTGCGCTAACCCTTGTTCTATCGAATAATGACGTGCAATTTAATTGTTTACTTGCGTCTTGCAGATACGAGAAAAAAGACAGAAGATTTCTTCTACAAAAGGTGGCCGTGGCCCTTTGTGGACCACCGAGCAACGAGGGGAATTTGATGGACTGCGTGAAAAGCAACGATACAGAGCTGAAGCTGCAAGGGTACGAAGCTCGAGACGAAGACACGTGCATGAAAGTGTTTGACAAGATTTTAGAACAAGGTAGATGCTATTAAATTAATAACTACGCTTCGGTTAGCTTATTAAATACCTAGGTGAACACGCGGCGCGTTAGGTACAGTCAGCACCAAAAAGGTGTACTTCTACACGGACAAGGAACTATTGTAATGTCTACAACCATTGTTCCATAATTATTTATCCATATAAAGCAACAAAACAGGGGCTTGTGGCTAAGTAATAACAGCCGCACGGGTCGATCGATCAGGTTAAGCTACGCTTGCCGCGGTTGGTCCGTGGATGGGTGACCATCTTTACATACCAAGACCCCTCCGTGCCTCGGAGAGCATGTTAAGCCGTTGGTCCCGGCTGTCATTTGTAGATCTTTAACAGTCGTTACGGGTCGTCAGAAGCTCGAAAGTCTGACAACCAGTCTTACCAAGGGGTATCGTGTTACCCAGTAACTGGGTTGTGGAGGTTAGATAGGCAGCCGTCCATGTAAAATACTGGCATTCAGCTGTATCCGGTAAGACTGGAAGCCGACCTCAACATATTTGGGAAAAGGCTAGGCAGATGATGATGAAGCTACAAAACATAGCTACCATAGCACAGCATAAGCTGTTATAATTCTATTGTGAAAATGATGTTTTTTTTATTTTATATGTCTCTCCGTGCAGCTCATGAACTGTATAACCGTGTCTGCTTTTTTCAGCAAAATATTCACACAACGGTGAAAATTTAATCATTTCCGTCCTTCGAGTCGTCTGCGTCATTCCAAGTCGAGAGATAAAGTTTTTCGAAATAACTCCAAAAGATTATTGGTTCGATCTTCACACGAAAAAAGGAGCATCTGTCCATATTTTAGTATTTCATGTTTTCAGTATAAGGAAATGTATATCAATGAATTCCAAAGGTGAGTTTACCTACTAACATTAAAACTTCATAATATGCGGATAGTTTCTTTAATCACTTCGAGTGGTGAGTATTTAAGGCGCAGGTATATGATTTTAGTGACTTTTAAATCTGTTATTACGCCTTCATATAATGCAAAAAGTTATGAAAAAAAAATAAACTAGAACACATACACATCAATTCCATAATATGTGAATATTTAAGTATTGTAGTAAAATACTTAAGGTGCAGATATATGATTTTAGTGACTTTTAAATCTGTTATTACGCCTTCAATTAATGCAAGTAAGTTACGAAAAAAATGTATGTTAAACTAGACCGCATACACATCAATTGTATCTGTGAATATTTTAGTATTGTAGTAAAATACTTTATGAAATAAATTCAGGAAGTAAGGTCTACCCAAATATAAAAATCGAAATTACTTCCAAACTACTAAAGATATTTTCATGGTTTTTTTTTTATGAATAGACTATTTTGATTCTATATTATATATTCTATCTGTGATTTTTTTCAAATATTCATACTTTTATTACTAAAAATAAATATTCCCTATAAAATCGAACGGAACGGCATGCGGCGCTCTGCGCGGGCGACGGGCGGCAGTGTACCGCTGACCACTGTCACGGGTAGACGCTGACACTTTGCGCGACCGCTGTACTTACGTATTTTTTCGACAATATGGGTAGAACAACTAAAGTTCTGAAAGAGAAATGACGTATACGTGAAAGAAACAGGATACTGAGGTAAGTTTCTCATATATTATTATAATATAATGAGGTTAGCTAAATGTTATTTTGATAATAATTTGTGCGCGAGTATATCCATTATTTACGAGTAAGTTGAAACATAACTTAAGATCCGTATCAATTTTTTTTTTTTCGTAGGATAAAAAAATAATACAGATTCCCGAAACGAAAATGCGGAGAGCAAGTAAGTAAATCTAATAAATTGTAGACTACCATTTATTATGGTTTTTTGAGGACAATCCCGTTACAGCAGGTTTGAAACTTACCTAGCTTAAAAAAAAACAGGTGTAGTACATTAATAAGATTATGTTTTACTATTTTAGTTATTGCGACCCGACGGAAGTAAATAATGATACATGACATAAATGGTATGCCTAGAATCTAGGCATACCATTTATTATGGTTTTATGGGGACAATCCCGTTATAGTAGGTTAGAAACTTGTCTAGTTTAAATAAACAGGTGCAGCTCATTAATAAGATTATGTTTTAATATTTTAGTTGTTGCGACCCGACGGAAATAAATAATGATAAAAATAATGAAAGAACTGACAATGATTCCCAACATGAAAATGCGGAGACAAAGTGAGTATTAAATAAATTGTAGATTCTAGGCATACCATTTATTATGGTTTTATGGTGACAATCCCGTTATAGTAGGTTAGAAACTTGTCTAGTTTAAATAAACAGGTGCAACTCATTAATAAGATTATGTTTTAATATTTTAGTTGTTGCGACCCGACGGAAATAAATAATGATAAAAATAATGAAACAACTGACAATGATTCCCAACATGAAAATGCAGAGACAAAGTGAGTATTAAATAAATTGTAGATTCTAGGCATACCATTTATTATGGTTTTATGGGGACAATCCCGTTATATTAGGTTAGAAACTTGTCTAGTTTAAATAAACAGGTGCAGCTCATTAATAAGATTATGTTTTAATATTTTGGTTTTTGCGACCCGACGGAAATAAATAATAAAGAAAATAGTGAAAGAACTGACAATGGTTCGTTATTTATTATATACAATTTAGATTCACAGGTTTTTTTTTTATATTTCCAGGACCATTAACTGGAATGGAATCAATGATTTTGGTTGAAGGCAAAATACAGACAAAGAAGAGACAGAGAAACAGGAAGACCAAGACACTTGACAAGAGGAATATTTCGAAAAATGACTACATTTCTACGAAATGTAAAAAAAATAATGAGTACAAACAAATTCACGCCTTCTTCCCAAGGGGAAGGCAAAAACTATAGAAGGCCAGCTGCACGCTTCTTTTAAACCGCACCGTTGCCTTATCACATAATTTTTCAGCCTATCATTTATAGTCACGTCACACATGCTTCGCAAGGAGGCATTTCCACAGCATTTAGGGCCGATTTTTCAATCATCAGTTAACTTCTATCTGAGGAATAAATATGGCGCTTTGACATATTTTCTATACAAAAGCTGTCAAAACGTCAAACATATTCTTCACATAAAAGTTATCTGGCGATTGAAAAATGGGCCCTTTTTCTACTTTTATGCTTCTTTTGCCACACCCAAAATTCATTCACTTCCATGCATAAGCTTAGACACCAGCATGCACAGCCTGTCGAGCCTTTTTAGGCATCGACTAGTTGGTTACAGTCGCATGTATAGTACCATTCACTTTATTTCGCGCATTCAATCTCCTTTCCTCATCTTCATCAATCTTTCCATCCCTTGTAAACTGACTCCCCAAATATACTAACTTACTCTGGGGGGCGATTCTACTAACAATATTGTTCTAAAATGGCAATTCGAACCGCCCAGACTGTTTCCTTTAAGAAAATCTGCTAATTTACAATTATTAAAATATATGGAAAAAATCATTTACTTTTCGTGGTAAATATAACGGAAAATAAGTTTTAATGGGTTTATTATTCGTATAAACTTTATTTGTTATTTAACCATTTTTGTTATAGTAATATTATAAACTTACTAATTGAACTATAGGTAACACTCATTGCCATTCATTCCCGTAGTGATTGAGTTGGGTTTCGACTTGGTTACAGTCAGTTACAGTTTCAGTTATTGTCATAAAAATTGTAGAATAGATTTATGGGGGATGAACGAGAGCCGAACGAAACCGAACCATTGATGAGACGGTACAGAGCGTATAACTTTGCAAATTAGTAGAATCGGCCCCCTGATCCATACAGCCCATTCCCTCTCTAAATCTTGCCTGCACATCTCATATTTTCTCATCTGTCACTAAAGAAATTAATTATTTTATTTTGGAATTAAATTTATTTATTTATTTAGATTTTTGGCTTTTCATTTCACTTTATATTGTTTCCATAGCTAAAGAGCTCGTTAGTCGCATCACAGCCGCACGGGCCGATCAATTAGGTTAAGCTATTCTTGCCGCGGTTGTTCCGTGGATGGGTGAGCATCTTTACGTACCGAGACTCATCCGTGCCTCGTAAAGTCGCGAAAAAAAAATCTGCTGTTCCTTACATTTATGTTCGCTTAATTCGTCAAAATGGAACAGCTGATTTTTTTTTCGCGATTTCATGTTTAGTCCAAGTTATTTCATTTTGTGTCCAATATAGTAAAAGTTGTTTATAATGATGAGTACAATGACGAGAGAGGTTGATGGTGTTTAAAATTACACCCTGTTTAAACCAACGTATTCAATGCAAACTATTAAAATAATATAATATATTACAATCTTATTTTATTATCAGAATACTACCTTATTTGTGAACACTACATAAAAAAAAAATAGATTGTGATAAAAAAATCAGGCAGGACAGTCCACACAATCTGAAACGTATGGTTACCCTACATTACGTGCGAACGGTTGCGGGGTCGCGGGGGGTGACGCAAGCTCCTCCCACTCGCTCAAGGTCGCTGGCATTTATCGTCCTCTTAATGAAATAAATTCAGGAGGTAATGTCTACCCAAAGCATAAAAAACGATTTTATTTTCAAACTAATTATGATATTTTCTTGTTTTTTTTTATATGAACAGACTATTTTGTTATCTATAATTCTATCTGTGATTTTTTTTTTTTATTTTTATATTTTCGTTATTAAAAATAAATATTCCTTATGAAACCGAACGGTGCTGCGGCGGCGCGGCATCATCGCGACGCGCATGTGTATGGCCAAGGTCAACGGCGATTACCCAACCCTTAAACAAAAACACTCACATGCAATGGAGACACGAAAGCTAGAGACTCAAGGTTCTTTCCAAATAGGTAGATATAATTAGGACCAGCGCCCTAATTGCGTATCACACTTTCATTCACAATCTGAATGATTTTGAAGGATATTGCTAATCCATTGCTTCATATGTTCGAAAGATGTGTTTACTCAGCAACGTAAATAACGCAATGAATGTAGTTGAACTGTCAAAACGAAAGCCATTGCTATTGTAAGTGTGGTACGCCCGCAGTATCCATCACAGAAGGACGCTCTTCTTGATATCTATAATAACTATAAAAGAAAGTCGCTTTTCCTTTGTCGCTTTTCCTGTGTGACCGCTTAGTTCTTCTTAAGTAGGTAGGTCCACAAAGGATTTTGATGTGGTTTCACCATAATTAAGACTTTATTCCGGAAGGTTGTTTAATAGGTTTATTTACATTAAACTTAAATATAATAAAGATAGATACATGGGGAGGCGTGAGTTTATTATTATTATTTATTTTCAATCAACATAGGATCATACAATTAAACTAAAATAAATTAAATTAAAAATTACGAATAAAACTAAAGAATTACATACTTACAATTAAAATAATATCTTAACATTATGAATGTATGTATAATAAAGAAATCTCAACATTTTGTCAAGGGTAATTGCGTAACACACTATCAGTAGCGATGGGTTTCATTGTGACAGTTCAACGAAATTCATTGCGTTTCATTAATTCAGTTTCATTCATTGCATTTATGTTGCTGAGCAAACAAATTTGTCAGACATATGAAGCAACGAATTAAAAATATACTTCAAAATCAGTCATATTGTATAAATTCAATCTACTTTGTATTGTATAATTGCATTGCACAGGTGTGAGTACTATGCATAATAGAGCTGCCATTTACCGGTTAATATGTAATTGACTGGAATGGGCCCTGGCGGCTGGGAGTATGTCATGCTCACTCAGATGTCTCGCTGATGGTGGCGCGTGTGTTGGATCATTTAGCTCCCTTCAAAATGGTTACGCTGAATGGTGCTGATCCATGCGTCATGCTCGTGAACGGGCGCCATCAGTTGGGACTGGTCACCTCTTAGCTTCCTCGGCTTATTTGTAATTATTTTATTTAGAAATTGTTTTTGTTTATTTTGCTACTATGGACGCGTTTTTTATTTTACATCGTCCTCACATTTAGTTATAATTTCAACATTATTTTTGTACTAATCTTTATGTATCAATATAATTTAAAAGAGTGTCCATGGAGTTTCTTGCTCGTTCTTCTCCGTACCTACTACGTTTTGGAATGGGCAACTAGCTTCATATTTCTAACTGACCGACTCCTTGACAATTCAAAAGTGCTTGTAAACGGTTTAATTGAAATAAATTCTTTGAGTTTGAGTTTTTGTTTCAGATTGTGATTGATAGTATGTTACGTAATTAGGATGCAAGGATATCATCAAATAACTTCTCCCGCTCTGGGCGGAGCGGGAGGGTGTGTCAGACTCTTACTGACTAAAACCCACCCGTATTCCTTCCTGTTGCATGTGTTGCCAGGGGCCTCGGTGACCCTTTAGTACCTTCCCGCGACCCCGGCAGAGGATGCAGGGGTGGGGTCACTAGTCTATTATAACTTTGATTGGTTTCACAAAATTGTTTAGGTATATGCCTCTTTTTCCTTTAATTGTTGTATTTTACCCTCATCTTGTATGATGTTCTAGACGAAATTTAGCTTTGCTTTCATACCAATAACCCATGTATACATTTTATCCCATTAAAATTGCAGTGAAGGGATGCAAACTATTCATAGACCACGATGCGAGAGTATATGAAACCTGGATCGACTATCTGACTGAAAACAAACTGCCGAAGTGTGTGATGGTGGTTCCCGAAAATGGAGAATATACAGGAACGATTTTTAAGGTCGGTGTAGCAAGTCAGGTATAGAATATCAAAGAGAATTGCATAAGACTTCAATCATATTCCGACGGATTTTAAAGGAAATTGCTAACCCATTGGTTTTAACACGTTCTCTGTCCATGACCCACATGTGGGACATTTTGGGTTTGAACGAGACGTCCGTGCCATACATGTGGGTCACTGCTCCTGCTGCGTTCAGCCGCCTTTCGAATTTTATCAGGTTATGGACCTCTACGGTAGTTGAACTTCTTCTGCTGGATTTTTTCATTTAACGAATTTTTTCATAATTATTCACCTCCTACGGCCATGGCACATGAGTGGGTCACTGAATTGTTAGCTTGTACGTCCGTGACATATATGTGGGTCATTCTGAAAATGGGACTTAAACCCCTTAAAGCCTTTATGGACCTGAAGTGACACGTAGGCAAGTACCTCAGTACATAGGAACGAAAAAGTAAATTGGACTTGAAAGCTAATTTTGGAAATTTGTTTGGACAGTGAACGCGTTAAGCTTTAAAAATCCATCTGCTTGACAAGCATGTTGTTTTTTTTAAAATTGTCAAAAAGGCATGGCCGTTGTAAGTGCGTAACAGAATTGCCCCGCTGCTTAATTTAAAAATGGAAAGAGTATTTGTAGCTCCATAGGTTATTTCATAGAAGAACCACCACTAATCAACCAAAGACGCATCAAATCGCCAAAGTTTAAGGCGCTGACAAGACCCAATTGGCCAAAATAGCCTTCTCTTAAGAAAAAAATTGCCAAATCTGTATAGTTTGTGGTAGTGGAAAATATACAGGGTGTCCAAGAACCTGGCGTCCAACTGGATTCCCACGATGCCCCAAGTTCTAACAGTACTCAGAAAAATATTTTAAAAAATCCACCCCATGTACTTACAGAATTATACTGATTTCAAAAAAAAAGGGGAAATGAGCACCCTGTGACATACTTTTGAATGCTGTGACTGCTAATGCTGATAATTTCGATATTTCTTGGAGGTTTTGTAATCTAGGGTATTGCTGTGTCTAAATAGAATGTAAAAATAATGTACTTATTGTACCATTTTAAAATAAAATATTATTTTAACTAAAGGTGATATGGAAAACTATTGAATTTCGCAACTTTGACCGACTGTAGTGTAAAAAAAATGTACCAAAATAGTATGGCAAGTGACGTCAAATTTTGACGCGTTTATTCCTCTTTTTAAAAAGGTATAATACTTACACATTAATTTGAAAAAAAAAATTTTGATAATATTTTTACTCAACAACCCAATTTTTACGAAGTGCCTACCTACTAACGGTAACTGTCGGACCCTTTCTTATCTTAGAAACTGTTATGTTACTACTATTATTTACTTCGGTTCCAAGAGTGAGCAAGAAGGAAATACACACAGGTAGATGGGTTCCCAGTAGAATAAAAGCAAAGAATGTTAGTTTAAAGATATTTTATTACAATAAATGTTCAAAATGTTGACCACCCGCGGCAATACAAGCTCTCACTCTCCTTAAAAAGGACCGCTTTATGTTTCGCGAGTAACTTTTTTGACGTATCACCTGCACTGCTTGTGTTATCTTCTCACGAAGGTCAGCGATGTCATTAATGGGCTTCGCATAAACGAGCTCCTTCATAGTTCCCCAGAAAAAAAAATCCAGCGGATTTAAGTCAGGTGAGCGGGCTGGCCACGGGATTGTTCCTGATCGCCCAATCCACCTGTTCGGGTATTGCTCGTCCAAAAACTCTCTAACGGATACGCGAAAATGTGCTGGACAGCCGTCGTGTTGGAACCACATATCTGGTGGGGTCTCTTCTAGTAAGTTTGGCAAATCATTTTGAAGAAAATTTAAATATGATTCGCCAGTCAAATTCTCGGGCATCTCAAATGGACCAATAATATTCCCACAGAGAATACCGGTCCACATGTTCACTTTGAACCGGTACTGGGATCTATCTTCTCGCATCAAGTGCGGATTTTCCACATGCCAACCGTGTCGTTTACGACACGGTTGGCGTAATGGCTGAGCGATCGACTGCTACGCAGCGTGTCGCGGGTTCGATCCCCGCACGGAACAAGTATTTGTATGATCTGCAAGTAATTGTTCTGGGTCTGGGTGTTTGTGTTTGTGAGTTTCTATGTTTGTAAACGCACCCACAATACAGGAAGAAATTCCTAGTGTGGGGCAACGTTTTTTTAAAAAGAAAGAAGAAAGAAAGAAAGAAGTTGTGTAGGTTCATGTAGCCATCCTTCTTAAATGTTGATTCATCTGACCACAAAATTTTGTCGATAAAGTTTTCGTCTTCTCGATGTTTTTGCAGGATTGTTTCACAAAACGCGACTCGGCTCGGATAGTCTCGAGGTAAAAGA
The DNA here is from genome assembly GCA_905333075.3 of Atethmia centrago. Lineage (NCBI taxonomy): Eukaryota > Metazoa > Arthropoda > Insecta > Lepidoptera > Noctuidae > Atethmia > Atethmia centrago. The sequence goes on along the minus strand of HG995373.1, from coordinate 18,059,776 downwards.
CTTTGCACTCGCTGTACGTGGTACGGATGATATTCTTCTTTTTGGAGAATACTGTGTGCTGTGCTCTTCGGTATCCCCGTATCAGCTTCTATTCCTCGCACAGAGATGCTTGGATTTGCCGACACCGCCTCTAAAACTTCATCGCGTATGAAGTCATTTACGGGTCGTCCTTCACCAGCTACTTGATTGGGGAACCGCCCGTCACATAGTGATCTGTGCACATTAATGAAAACTCGATGGTCGGGATATCGCGTAGCCCTCGGATACCTTTCTCTGTAAAGTCTCGCTGCAGCTCGTCCATTACCTCTACATTCTCCATAAATGTAGTGCATATTTGCGTATTCTTGCGGAGTGTAGGTCGCCATGGTAGCACACACAAAACACAAACTGTCCAAACACAGGCAAAGGTCGTCGTAAAGAGTTCGTTTCAAAGTCCAGAGCACAAAGAGTAATCGAGTCCAATAAACAAAGCTTTAAATCGTAGTACGTGATCAATGGTAACAATAAGAGAGAGGTGCGTAGTAACGGCAGGAGGCAGTGACGCGTACTGACCGTACTGTTATCCTAAATAGCACGATCCCAGATAGCGTCACTATCTATCTCACTCGCACCTCTAACCTTTTTCTCCCTCACTCTTACCTGAATAATGGGGTACCATAAAGAAGAACCAGCAAATCGCAAAGATAGTTTCTGTCTTGCTCCCTCCTGTTATAATAACGAATCACTATGGTGAGATGCATGCACATACCGTCCCTTACGGTCTAACCTGTTTTTTGAGAGGCCTGTTGTTATTTTTATGAGCATACAATAGTAATTCTTTAGAGGTTAGATTCAATTCGTCGTAAATTTTTCTTTCTAAGAATTCTGTAAGACATCGTAAAAATTGGGTTGTTGAGTAAAAATATTATCAAAAATTTTTTTTTTCAAATTAATGTGTAAGTATTATACCTTTTTAAAAAGAGGAATAAACGCGTCAAAATTTGACGTCACTTGCCAAACTATTTTGGTACATTTTTTTTACACTACAGTCGGTCAAAGTTGCGAAATTCAATAGTTTTCCATATCACCTTTAGTTAAAATAATATTTTATTTTAAAATGGTACAATAAGTACTTTATTTTTACATTCTATTTAGACACAGCAATACCCTAGATTACAAAACCTCCAAGAAATATCGAAATTATCAGCATTAGCAGTCACAGCATTCAAAAGTATGTCACAGGGTGCTCATTTCCCCTTTTTTTTTGAAATCAGTATAATTCTGTAAGTACATGGGGTGGATTTTTTAAAATATTTTTCTGAGTACTGTTAGAACTTGGGGCATCGTGGGAATCCAGTTGGACGCCAGGTTCTTGGACACCCTGTATAATGTTAATTTTGAACATATATCTCAGAACTTGGTTGTTACCCAAACACGTTTTGAAAAAAAATTCTCGATACAAACTAATGTTAAACTAACCTCTTACCTTGAGTTCTTATCCAAAATATCTGTATTAAATATCAACATACGTTACGTATTTAATTAATAACAAGATCGTTTTATTTGAATGCAGAACTTGGTTGTTTTTTATTTTCGATAACTCAACTCAATTTTGAGTAAATAGATAATTGCTTCATATTTTGCAATAGATTACAAGCGTTGTGGCATCGCGCTTCTCTTTCTTTTCTATGCAATCTGACAGTGATCGCGGTTTAGGTGTTTTCAGCGTCTTAATCAGTCCAACCTTAAGAACTGCATGATCAAATACCGCGAGTTTCTAATTTCTCTATGGCTCTCCAAACGCTAGGTACACGACGCGCATGCCCTTGCATCCTTATTTAGTTCAAGTGGTAACACAGCCTTGATACAAATCAATTTGTTGACCATTGTCTATTTTGTTACTCACCTGGTACTTGTTGACAGGCCTGCATTGACCTCGCATAGGTACCTATTAACACTGTCATTTGAAAATATTTTAAAAGCCAATTATTTTTTAAAGAGTAACCGTGGAGTTTCTTGCCATAGGAAACAACTAATTGGAACCGTGCTCCTAGCTTCTGACGTTTTATCCCGTGTAGGTTTGTGTGCGTAAGGGGTGCGTGGCTAAATACTAACAGCCGCACGGGTCGATCGATCATGTAAAGCTACGCTTGCCGCGGTCGGTCCATGGATGGGTGACCATCTTTACATACCGAGTCTCCTCAGTGCCTCGGAAAGCACGTTAAGCCGGTGGTCCTGGCTGTCATTCGTAGATCTTTTGACAGTCGTTACGGGTAGTTATAAGCCCAAAAGTCTGACAACCAGTCTTACCAAAGGGTATCGTGTTACCCAGTAACTGGATTGTGGAGATCAGATAGGCAATCGCTCTATGTAAAAATACTGGTATTCAGCTGCTTCCGGCTAGACTGGAAGCCAACCCTAAGTTAGTTGGGAAAAGGATAGGCAGATTGATTGCAAGTTTATGTGAAATCAAATATTTTGAATTTAAATTGTTTATCTACAGACCGGAGAAATGCCGCTGGTGAATCTGACCGTAAAGGCGTCACCAGAGCTGGGTCCTGGTGCGAAGGTGATTAAGGCCGTTGACAACATAAGCACAGGTAGACATAAGTCCTTTAGAACGTTGGTACAGTCAGTAAAAGAGTTAGGTATACACGTAAAAGTTGCCAGTATTAATTTACATTGTGTGTACTTAATAAACAAAATAACTTATAATTAATTAAAGCTAAAACACTTCGGTAGCCTAATGCCGGGTACACATAGCGCCGCGGACGATTGGGGACGTAAATTTCGTCAGATGTGATGATATAAAAGACTACCCAGCACTCTCACAAGATGCATAATCAGCCTATAATGTTCCCACTGCTGGGACACAGGCCTCCTCTCTTCGAGAGGGAGTGGGCTGTAAACTATCACGCCGGTCCAGTGCGGGTTGATGATGTGACATATACGTTTCGTTTCATCACGATGTTTACATATGGTTTCCTCACAAGGTGGATATAAAGTAATTACAAATTACCTGCTTGTGTACAAATCTCTTTGATTGGCATGGAAGAGTTAGTGGAATAGTGATAGTCGACCCATTGCGAAATTTACCGAAACCTATGTACAGATGTTGCATTTCACGAATACGCGTTAATCATTCCAATTTATACAATACCTTTTTATGACTAAGACTTAAGCCGACCTTTATGGTTCATTAAGCGGGATAGCGCGAGATGGCATGGCAAAGTATTTTCGTAAGCGGAAATGATTTTGAATCTTATTTTTCATACATTTAGCACTTATATTTCGTTGATATCGTCAGAAGGGGACTTGTGCATGCCGCGGAAAGCTGTGGTATGCCGCGGAAGGCTTTGGGTACACAAATGATGATGCTTTGCCGTGCCATACTGTGACGTGCCGCCTAGTGAGCGCGCCTTTAATAGAGTCATATGAATTGCGCTCGTTAGTTGTAATACTAAAACAAACCTGACAAACAAACTGTGACTGGAAAATAAATTAGGTGTAGTTATCTCTGAAATTCGGTATTTACAGTGGCAAATGTGGGAGCTTTGGTAGCTGTCGTGGGTGCGGCGTTCGCGACCCCTGTCGTGGCACCGGTGATGGTCGCGACAGCCGTAGGTGTGGCGTCAGTCTCAGGAATATACGGCATCGGACGATCCATCTCGACCCTAGTTGATAGAGCGCAACATGAACAGGTATGAGTACCCAAAGAGTGTCAACTGGTGTCCATAAATGTTACTTAGCACTAGAGATGCGCCGAATATTCGTTTGGTATTCGGTATTCGGCGTATTCGGCATTTTTGCCACTATTTGTATTCGGCCGAATTATTCGGTTTTACTGCCTAATATATTCGGTTTGAGTATTTCTATTTTCCTGGCTACATGACATGGAATAGAACTGAAAGACAAGCTTCTTATGTAAGATATGTTTATTATAAGTTAAATAAAACTTGTGAAGAATGTGTTAAAAAGCTAATACCTGAATGAAAGCAATCAAACTTGAAATCAACATTTATTTTAACGTCTTAAGTCCACATATTTATTTCTTGACCTATAGTTAACATTCATTTTAAAACTTAATTCAACGTTTATTTTTAAGCCCTAGCTCTATATTCATTTTACTATTTATTTCGAAACTTAACAAATTAACATGATATCGATACTTTTTTTTTTTATTTATATTAATATAAACTTTTATTTTTCAAACTCAGATCAACATTTTAAATTTTAAACGAACACATTTACGTGGCAAATTATTATAAATTAAAATATTAATCAATAGACACTGTAATAGAGATACCTTATAAAATAATAACTAAGAATATAAAATAAGAAATATATAATAGAGGTCACAAATAAAATAGAACATATACAAAAAGGAACATACATATTCTAATATTTATAATTTATTAATGGTAAGTTATGGTGCAGAAACACCAAGCTCTCGGCCCTCTCCGGCAAGAGTCTATTGCGTTTTTCTTCATACAGGTTCCCTGCTTCCGAAAATAATCGTTCACTGTACACACTACTACCAGGAGCACATAGAAACACTCTAGCTAAATTAGCTAAATGTGCATATTTTGACTTATACTTTGCCCACCAATCAAAAGGGCTCTGGTTTCTTGGTAGTAAACTTTCAGCTTTATAACTGTCCAATTCCACGGCGATTGGGCTTTTAGGATCTTCTGAAAAGACAGGATTCGTCGAGGCAAGTTCTTCATAACAATTCCAAAATGTCACATGAGATTCCTCTAAAAAATTTGAAACATTTTGTGGAGGTCTTCCTCTGTTTGACTTTGTAGCTTCATCTTCGCTTGAGCTTTCAGCATCAGGGTCGCTTCTTTGAATCGCTTCTAGAAAAAGCTTTCTTCTTACCAGTTCATAATTTTCTTGGGCAAAAAATCTCGTTCTAAAACGGGGATCCAACAATGTGGAAAGGCAGTAGTATTTGTCTTCTTCCAAATTTTTAAAACGACTCTGAACTTCTTCTCGTAGTTTTTGTACCATTTCTGGTATATTTGAACATATTACTGAAATTTCGGGCTTTGTTAAATATTTGATCAGAGTGTTACTGTGGGGAATCACTTCTGAAATTGTAGAAAATGTAGAACTTGTAATTTTGGTGATTTCTTCAAAAGGTTTTAATAGAATTAAACATTCTTTGAGAATCTGCCACTGTCTTTCAGTACAATTTCGAATGTTAACTGAGCCAGAATTGTCAGCAATGTAAAGCGAAATCGCACGTTTTTGTTCAACGATTCTTTCCAACATATAATAGGTGCTGTTCCACCTAGTTGTAACGTCCTGTACAAGCTGATGCTCAGCTAGATGAAGTTCTTTCTGGATATCTTTCAGTTTTTGTTGCGCCGTGCTGGAGTGGTTGAAGTGTGTTACTATTCTTCGAGCGGAGATCAAAGCATCATTTACGTTTTCAACCTCTAATACCGCTTTAATTGCTAACTGCAATGTATGTATAAAACACCCCTTGCCTTCAAATGCGCTTTCTCTTATGGCTTTTACCATATTGGGACCATTATCTCTCACAATCACATGGATAAGCGAAGATATGTCCCAAGTTGAAGCTAACTCTTCTAATACAGAACGTATGTGATCACCTGAATGAGACCCAACAAAATGTTTCATTTGCAGAACTCTATGTTGTAGAACAAAATCTTCATTAAGCCAGTGTGCAGTAAAGCTTAGAAAGCTAAGCATGTTGTTCAAGCAAGTCCACATATCAGATGTAATCGAAACAGCATTGGCTTTTGAGATTTCATCTTTGATTATTTTTTTAACTCTTTCATAAATTGCCGGAATTACCACTTCACTCATATACTTTCTTCCAGGCAACTTATATTTAGGCTTCAATAAATGCAATAATCTGTCAAAGCCTTTGTTTTCCAGAATCGAAATAGGCTGATTGTCAGTTGCGATCATTTCAGCGATGGCGTTATGAATTTCTTTTGCTCGACAATCATTAATATCCCATTTCGTAACAAAAGCCTCCTCTAAAGTTTGTTGTATACCTTGTGAATGAGACCGGTCTATATTGGATCTTACGCTCGAAGTCGTAGGTATAGTGTCAAAGCTATGTTCAGGAGCGCTTACAGAAGTAGACGATGTTTCTGGCAGTTGTTCGTTATGCTTCAGCTTCAAATGATTTGTCATTCCACTCGTCGAAGCACTGCGCCCTGTTCCACCGCGAGAAATAACACAACTACACAAAGTGCACTTAACTTTCGTTTTGTCATCTTGCATTTCATCAAAAAAGTCCCAAGCACGTGATCTTTTACGCCCACTCATATTGCAAACACGTAAAGTTAATATTTTAATTTATTTACAACTTACTCGTGCAATGTTTTAAAGCAAAGTGGCAGCGCGGTATATGCGCGAGTGGCGGGCGGCGAGGTACGGCTCGCTCGCAACTAGCCAGCAGCGACGGGCAGCGAGCGCGTTTGAACCTGTTTACGCGGGAATGCAATGAAATGGTAAACCGAATAATTCGGCCGAATATCCGGTTCGGTAAAGATTGAACCGAATACTATTCGGTATTCGGTTATTCGGTGAAACCACTATTCGGCGCATCTCTACTTAGCACATACTTAAGCTAAGCGTTATTCCTAGCCCAATCGCACAACTGTGTCCAACTAAGCGACGCAATTAGCGCGTTCGTCCGTCCGTCGGTTTCAGTTTTTTTCCTTTTTAGGTACGGAGCTGTAAAAAGTAAATTGGAATCTCATTTCCTACGAAATGGGTAGAAAAAGATTTTTGCGATTTCTGTCTCTTCTAGTTTTCAAACCTCAGTTGGTCTTACCTTTCCCGTAAAGTAAGCAACAATACACTCCTGATAGCTTACCATGGTCTAGTGGCGCCAATACTAAGATTTGGAGTAATTAGAGGCAAGAGATTTTTAAAGGTAATTACTAATGTACAAATGTTTATGCAAATAAAAAAAAAAAGAAATAAAAAAAAAAAATTAAAAAAAAAGAGCCCAAAAACGCTGTATTCGGTCTATGTTAGGTCTGAAAACTACAGACAGTTGCGAGCCTGTGTTTAAGTCACTGAATATACTGACCTTTTCGTCTTTGTACATTTTGGAAGTTGCAATTTTTATTAAAACAAATTTATACCAGTTTCCGTCACTAGCGGATATTAGAACTCGTTCAGGTCCTACGAGACAACAATATAAAAATATATTACATACAGGAAAATACAAAACGGCACTGCTAAGAAAAAAAATATTTCAATGGGGCCTACCATACCTACACAATAAAATTCCGAGCCATATTCAAGAAAACCCCTTACGAATATTTAAATCAAGTTTGACCTCATTATTATTAGAAAAATGTTATTATTGTATAAAATACTTTTTTAAATTATAAAAATATATAAATAACTATATAACACAGAATAATGCTAATAATTAGCAAAAAAATATTTTTTTTTATTAATATCTAGGTTGAATTATTTACATTTTTTCATTAATTTTGTTGACATGTTATTTATGATTTGTATTAATATTGTATCTGGTATAATAATATTGTAAGACTTTTGCATGCCGTAAGGTAGAATGTAGCGGAAACACTTTTTTTGTACCGTCTTATACTTGTACCTACATTGTTGGCAAATAAATAAATCTAATCTAATCTGACAAAGTTTTTTGATCCTCATAAGAAACAGGATCTATTGGCATCAACAAAATTGCATTCTTTGCTGACTGTACATTTTTCAAAATCTGTGTATGCAGATCGAAATGTTTTAAAACTTAAAAACAGTCTTCTAAGACTAATTTCGTGTAGCTACAACGGTTAAAGTGCCTGCCCTGACTGCCCCATCTCAAATATCCACGCTGTACATGTCATGATGATTGACTGCTTAGCCCATAAAGATATAGCGTGATGATAATCATTTAAAAGGCTAAATCTGTAACTATCTGAAATGTTCTAACCATTTGGCTCGTCTTGTTACAATTTGCTGTTAACTATAGAGAAATACAAACATAATGCAACATTGCTCATCCCCATAGCAGATAGCGTGATAATATTATGTAGCCTCCCGACTGACCAGTTATAGGGAATATCTAGGCAAAATTTGAACAGAATCTATCCAGTAGAATTAGGATGATGCTGGAACATACATTCAGACAAACATTCTAAAAACTATATTTTTGGCATTACAATCGACCCCTGACCTCGTTAGGTTTACAGGTATTTTTTTAAAATATTGTATAATTTTGATTTCGCTACGGTTTTATTATATATGTATATTTATTATATTTCTGTTTCAGAATATCGGCCTAAAGAACATGGAAGCCCGCTCTTGCTGGATAAATATAATGATATCCACCGTCGGTTTGTCCTTCACTACAGCAGGAAAATTATTAACTTGGGCCGCTACTTCCGGCAGGAATGTAAAGGTAAGGATATAATACATACTTATGTAAGAAATTCATTAAGACACTTTTTACTTTTTGGATTTTTCATTATAATGACGCATGAAACACAGTCACACACACCCAGAGCATATAAGTGATGATTGAATCTTAACTTCCAAACTAATATTATAAAAAGGTACAATTTTTTGTTTGTTTATAAAAGGTAGTCTCTGCAAGTATTGATCCGTATATAAAAATTATTTCACGTATATTTAATTTTATAAGTGAAAGTTTTTTTTCTTTCTATCGAAAACTACATTATTGCAGAGTGCCATAGAATATATTTTATGGTAAAGATGACTTCCATGCAGACGAAATCGCGTGCTGAAGCTAGCATAATCAGCCTATAATGTTCCCACTGCTGGGACACAGGCCTCCTCTCTGTGAGAGGGAGTGGGCCGTAATCAAAACGTCCACGCGGGCCCAATGCGGGTTGGTAGATGTCAAATGTCTTCAAATGTTTGGTTCTAGGACATGCCGGTTTCCTCACGATGTTTTCCTTCACCGTTTTTGAGAGCAGTGGTGATGAAATAATTTACAAAAAGTAAGGTGTCTGTCTGGGTTCGAAGCTACGACCTGCAACTCGTAAGTTGGGGCCGTTACCACTGGGCCACCACTGCTCCCAAGTTGATTCTGAAGCTAGTTGTTAATAAATGAACAAATATAGGTGACTTAATGCCAATAATAAATTAATTTTCACAGATCCTAATGAGCGCATTGGACTTTTTAAAGTTTACCAATCTTGCCACTGGATTCATAGGAGTTGCCAACGGCTTGGGCGACATGATTTACAAGGTACGTACCTAGTATAGTTAGGTAAACAGGCAAAATTGTTCATCTTCCCGCTCTGCAATGAATTGTGTTGTAAAAAACTTGAATAAAGTTATTCATAACTGCAAGCCAGCATACTTATCTCTTTATTTCACTGTACCAATCAATGGATTTAAACCGTTTTATTCCTTCTCACTTAGCGGTCAAATAATTGCTCTCATTTTCTTCATTCAATTTTCAGTTCGTTAAGTATGGAGAGACACCGACAACCCTCGAAGTGTTCCAATTCACCACCTCTGCCCTGTTCCTTGGGATTGGTGTGATGTCTAACCAGACCGCACAGGAAATCGTTAAGGATGCGCAGGCCGAGAAAATAAATGAAATCAGGGATTCATTGTCCAGTAACAATAAAAGGTAAGAGACCTAATCGTTTCTGCCGGTGTATTCTGTAAAAATCTCACCGTAATTACTTGGGTGAAGTGAGGTTGAAGCGAGCTGTCATCCAATCTGGTTCTAGGAATTGACACTATTGATCGCTCACTTCAAACTCACTTCGCCTAAGTTTTCACGAACAGATTTTGACAGAATATCTGTCTATTCTGTCAAAATCTGTTATATATGGCTATCATGGCCAGGAATCATGGTTTTGGTGTTAAAAATCTTTGATAGGTCAGGCATCATGCATAAATTTATTATATGTACAGTCAAACAAGATATTTGGTACACAGTCAGCTAAATTGCAACTACTTTTAAACAATGGTGTAAGTGTACTGAGTAGTTAAACCATTTACATCACTTAACCCTTAATAGGGCATGGGCAAACTGTGGATGTTTGAAACAAAAACGCAGACAATTTGACATTATGGGTGTATAAGTGTTGTAGGATTGTAAATCCAAGTGTTTTCAGTTTTTCAGGAAAATCTGTGGGAAAATAATTCCTTTGTTCGTTTCTAAAACGAGTATTTTGGTCCAGGCCGTAGGTCAAATCATAAAGAAAAAACCGGCTAAAGGCGTGTCGGACCAAGCACAATACAGGCTTCCGTAGTTGGGAAGAATTTATCCCAAAAACAAACTTAACATTGTAGTTGAAAAACACGTTCTCCCATACATCGATATACCCAGCAACCCAGTGCTGGGCACGCCACAATTGCGGCGATAAGTCCCCTCTTTGAGGAGTGGCTACAGAGATGCCACGGCATCCTCACCTTCCGCCTGACGCAGGTCCTCACTGGACACGGCAGCTTCAGGAGGTTCCTGTGTCGAATAAGGCGGGAGGAAACGCCCGGGTGTCACTACTGTGTGGATCATCCGGAGTGAACGGTGGAGCATACGGTGGAGGCCTGCCCGGCTTGGGCAGAGCACCGCCGTGTCCTCGTGGAGGCGATCGGCGGCAGAGATCTCTTGCATCCGGGCCTGGTTCAAGCCATGGTACGGAGCGAGAGGGCATGGGCAGCCGTCGCATCCTTCTGCGAAGCAGTAATGCTCGCGAAGGAGGAGGCGGGACGGTTGAGGGAAAGGCAAATTTTGCACCCTCTCACCTCTTGCCGCCATAGGAGACGTTCTGGGCGTCGGATTTCCGGCCACCGTAGGCGCGGGCTTACGGACGGTGAGCAATGGGTAGCTCTCCGTCCGGTAAGGACCATGCTCGGGTCGACGGCGCGTTGTATTTCACGCGCGCCTCAAAGAGATGTCGTCAGCACAAGTGTCGAGAAGGTACAAAAGGGTTACCGAGGCCCCTGGCAACACAGGCAACGGAAGAAATACGGGTGGGTTTTTGTCAGTAAGAGTCTGACACACCCTCCCGCTCTGCCCAGAGCGGGAGACGTAATTTGACGATTTCCCGAGCAAAAAAAAAAAAAAACACATGCATTACACACATATATTACACACACACGCACATACATTCCAACTGGAAATGTAAGTTGAAATGTAAGATGATTGATGATTTTATCCATGGAAGCCGACCCCAACATAGTTGGGAAAAGACTAGGCAGATGATGAAGATTTTATCTATGCCCAATTACAGCTTTCTAGTACCAAGAGTCTCTGAGCTAAGTTGGATATGGCCAAACTACAAGGGTTACTTGTTGACTACGGAATCCTAAAAAAATAATATAATATATAATACACAACACTTTAATTGTAATAACAAATTCTTACTTTCATTCTTTACTTTTAGGAAAATATTCGATAAAGTGACAGCTGAAACTCGAAGAGTAAGGGGCACCATCGATGGCAACACTGATGTCATAAGAGCTCTTAAAACGATTGAAAATAAAGATGAATTTTTCGGAAAATTTAAATCTATGAATAAATCATTCAACAAAAATAAAGTAAGGATATCATTGGCTTCAGATGGCAAAGTTTTAATAAATAATCAACACAGAGCTAATATTAATAAAGTATATCGGATGGGACCGGCGGGCCGCAATAAACTACTTGCAAGATATGGAGCTGCGAATGTGACCACTAAAAATGCTCCTACAAGAATATATCCATCCGACCAGTTCGCCGGCTCCTCAAAAGTACCAGTGAAAGAATTAGTAATGTGTAAAATTCACCCTGAAGATATTATGAAAATTTCAGCATTTATTATGCATTTGAGCGCGGCTGATCTAGATTTCATTCTAGAATTACTATCGGACCTAAGTGAGGAGTTACTTGATGGGTTTTTGTTACTCTGTACTGAGCTAATCATTTCATTAATACCTTCAGAATTAGACTTCTTGAATTCCATTGTGCCTGACTGGAAGAGGCGGATAGTATATTTCGTATTTAAGTATTTAAAGTCGAAAATAACTGATGATGAAAACGACAATGCGTTCATGGCTGCCCTAAAATCTTACATACGCGATGGTAGAATTAACAAAGAAACATTATTGAAACTGAAGGAGAAAGTAATGGATTACTTTGAAAAAGTGAAGAAAGATAAATGTTCTCGTAACAGAACTTGGGACGAAGGGGATGATTACATGCGCGATTATCTTAGCGGATTCAATACTTTACGAGTTGGACAAGAGCTTGTTGTTGGGCCCCATAAAATCCTGGTGAAACAAACCACGGTAGATAACTTTGAAAAGTGGCTTGAAAACTATTCGCAAGAAAAATGTGATATGTTTATGGAACTATGCTTTAAAATCATAGAAACTTTAAGTAAACACGAGGTTCACTGTTTAAATGCTATAAATCCAGATGAAGATATAATGATGAGGGTTTCTCTTTATTTACTAGATAGATTTGACGATTATATTACGGTAACGCCAACAGTTGACGACTGCATGGTTCTTTCATTGAAAACGGAAATTATTAAGTGGTGTGATCTTCAACGCGTTAGAGAACAATACACTTGTGTAAAATGCCAGGGTATAAGATTTTGTAAAAATAAGTAAGATAATTGAGATAATAATTTAGTACCTACTACGTATTAACATATATGCGTTTTTTTTTTTAAACAATAATATCTTTATTTTCACTTCAAGACAAACGTTTATGTAGAACTGGCCCTTGTACTAGGAGTTCCTGTATCACAAGAGCCAATTAAGTTAACATTCTTACTTTCAACTGGAATTCAACCTCGAACATAGTTGGGATGAGTTCAGTTATAATTGAATGATTGAGATTTGATTTACTTATAAATGAAATATGTATTTAAGGAATTACATAGGAAAGAGAAAATTTACTTAATCATATAAGTGTCTGTTTAGTTATAGGTATTTTATATATATGAAACATATGTTTAATAAGTGAATTCCTTTTCATAAAAGAAGTCAAGTGGCAATACGTATTCTTTTACAGCTTTTTACCTCTGATTTTGGCATCACTCCCAAAAGCACTGTGATCTTTATTCTGTTGCAATAAGGTTGCTGTGGGGTTGCTGCCATTGATACACCGGAAATCACAGTGACCTTTGTTTTCGTGACTATAAGGTTGCTATTGGGTTGCTGCTGTCAGAGGTAAAATAACTGTAATACGTTAGAGATAACGACAAAAAAGACAGTGATTGTCAAATATTACGCAGATATTTCACAAAATTACTCTTCTCCGCTAACATTCATAAGTTGCCCTTTGAATGCTAAGCGGAGAAGAGCCTATTGGTTAAATAATCTCCGCTCCGCTTAAGTGGAGTATCAGCCTTACGTTCGTACAGCTATAGCGCAAGATCTCCGGGACTTCGTTCGTGAAAAGTACTATGATCGCAACAAAAAGTGATATTAGCCGCGTTCTTATTGATGAATTGAAGCGTGATTTAAAGTGCGTTTGTTTTATTTTAAAATAAAAAAAAAAAAACTGAATATTTGATGTACCTAATTAATTATTTTATTTGGGTATTTATTTTATGTAGTCAAGCATGAATATTTTAAAATGATATTTTTTTTTGTAATTGGTTACATAATTAGTGATTTTAAAATTTATATAATACGCCTTCTTAGCTGCTATTCCTCTGCTATTCAAAATTTCCTTCCAACCAAAACATTTTTTTTTTAAATCTTTATGTATAAGTACTTATACGTACTCGTATTACTTTAAAAACGAAAATGGCCGCCCGTGGCGGCGATTCAAGATATTATTATTGAGCAAGTAACATGGCCAACTTGTTCTTCTAATATTTTTTGTTTTAATACATATGAGTAACATGAAAAATGTAGACAATAAAATAATAGTTATAAGTCCTATGCAATAATGTGTTTTCACAATAATATTCATTGTATAACAGAATATATTGTTTCTCTTGTCTCCTAAACCACACGTTCCGCGCGTTACTATAGTTTGACTGAACCCGCTGTACCGCACGTTAGGAATACGCGGCGAGACGGGAGGCGGGACGTGTGGGCGTTGATGGCGGACTGATATCGGAGCGGCCTACACTGGGCCCCGTCTCGCACATAACTGAGGCGCGGTACAGCTGTTTCCGGTCAAACTATACAACCCTACATCCATGTTACTAGTAACATTTCACACACAGACTGCATGCAAGTTTGCGCGCAACATGTTTCAGCGACACAGAAACATATTGCTGCAACAATGTTGTGAGCCCATGAGATACAAGACTTAATCCGTTGTATGCTCGGAACAGAGATCGCCGTGCTTACATCGTTGTATTGCACCCTTCACACACTGACTGCATGCAAGTTTGCGCGCAACATGCTCCAGCGACACAGAAACATCTTGCTGCAACAACGCTGTGCACCCATATGAGGTACAAGACTTAATCCGTTGTATGCTCGGAACAGACATCGTCGTACTTACATCGTTGCATCGCACCCGAGATAAATGTGTTAGCTTTTGGAGCGCAAAACTAGTCTTTGAAAAACAAGTTAGAGGCAGAACGCAGAAAAAGGGGTCTAGATTCTGGCCAGCTCCTTTCCCTTACGCATTTCCTTCATGGGGGGACACTGTGTGATGCTGAGATGGATCATACATACATACATATATATATATATATATAGTATATGCTTTATGTATTATATGTATTTATTGTATATGTAACTGGTACACCACTGACTACCTGCAGTATTGTCTCTCCTCCCCCTTTAATCCATCCAAAGGTTGTCTGTAAAAGATCGCTTTTAGCGATAAGACCGCCCATTGTGTCACCCCTTGTAAAATTTCAACATTTGTATCTGTAATTTTTATGGTGTACATAATAAAGAGTATTCTATTCTATTATATTCTATCAGGACATACCTACCTAACCCATCTTTGAAAGGGATTTCACGCTGAATTATATTTTTTGTTGCCTTTTTGACTAGGTTCTCTCTGGACTACTAAGTAGTAAATCTTATGTTTATTTTCAAAGTTTATTTTTAAAATCTCTTTCAAGGTGTCTGAATCTCCCTTGCAACCCTTTTCACCCAAAACAAGATTCGTAGGTTTTAAAGAAAAGTCTTGTAAAAATAGTTTTAGTGAAGCGATTTATAAATACAAAATAATAATATTTGTGTGTATGATGACACATTATTATTATAATCCCGGCATTGGTTGTATCCGATTTTCTTTTTCTCGTTCCTCCGCCGACGGGGGTGGATTATACTCGAAAAATTTCGCTATGAAGTACCTGTATAGTAAACAGTTTCATTGATTTAGTACACACATAACGATTCATCCTCCTTACTAATTAATAATAATATAAAAAATCACAATTAAAATTGGTAAAATCCTAATATTATAAATGCAAAAAGTGAGTTTGTTAATTTATTTTTTTGTTACGCTTTCACGCTGAAACGGCTGTACGGATTTGGATGAAATTTAGTGCATGGGTAGACCATGATCTGGATTAAGACATTGGAAACTTTTTATCCCGATATTCTCACGGAATTGAGACTTATGCGGTTAAAACCGCGGGGTGCAGCTAGTATTAACATAAAAATGTTAGAAATTTTATTTACAAAGAGACTTACTGAGGAGGAATTGACTTGGGATATAGGTACACTTAGGTAGATATTCTATTAAAAAGGGATCCCGTAATAGATACGACTGGGAAAAACTGCACAAATCCAGACTTCCAATAATAAAACTTCTTCGGAATCAGGAATCGAACCCAGGGCTTTCTGCTCAGCAATAACTCCAGGCCCACTAGATGAACGACGCAGTCACGTTCAGAGGAAATGTCGCAATAATCTTACACATGTCTTCCAACCTACCAGACTAGTATCTCAATGGTGATAAGCACGGCAGCGGCGGCGGTCTGCACGATGACCCGGCCCGGTTCAGCTGAGCCGCGAAGCACGGCCGCAAGCATGGCATCGCTGGCATCCGACGCTGTCTCCAAAGCGGCCACCAGCAGCGCAGGGGCTGCCAACCAACGAGCTCCTCGACGCCACCAGGATTGCTTTCACAGAAATACATGGTCAAATTAAATTAACGGTTGCAACTTCACAGATGTGACGGGTATTGAAAACGAATAAAATAATGAACGAAAAAATGCGACTATCTATTTTGTCTAAGGGAGTATCTCACTTATATATCACTTATATCACTTATTGACCTGTCACTTGAGCAGGTCAGAAAGAGCTTTATGTCCATGCAATAAACGCGAAAAAGGAGTCAAAGGTACTTATTATGCTTTGTTTCAGTTTGAACGACGCGTCTCAACACCGCGTCGAACGTAATGAGACAAATGTGGGTATACGTGGCTAGCTTAATTAAGCCGATTCCGCGTCGATAAGTGTGGTCCCTCCCTAAACTCACTATTTCAAGTAATTAAAATCATGGGTGGTTCTACATTAGGTATTGTGGTGAAATCTTGAAGAATTGCTGCACTCTCAACGAAAAATGGGGCGACGTAAATGCGGAGGCTTATTAAGTAGGTAACAGAGGCCATTTAGAACCCTAAAAATATAAAATTTAAATACATACCTTAGACATAACAGCGACTAATAAAAGCAATGAAGTTGTTGCGGTGACAAATGCACTGAGTTTCCCATAACCCATCACAAGTCGAATTGTTGGTTTTGTAATTCTGTAACATGAGGAGGAACATCACGGAAGAAATGAAGCTTAGCAAAGTTGCGACTTGGTTTGGCAAAAATTAATCCGCTACAAATAACCAAGACTTATTTAAAATGTACTGGGGGGCAACCACGGCTTTTAGCAGTATTATTTTAAGGCGCTGACAAGACCCAATTGACCAAAATAGGCTTCGCTTAAGAAAAAAAAAATGCCAAATCTGTATAGTTTGTGGTAACGGAAAAAATATATATTAATTTTGAACATATTTCCCAGAACTTGGTTGTCACCAAAACACGTTTTGAAAACAAAATGTCGATACAAACTAACGTTAAACTAACCTCTTACTTTGAGTTCTAATCCAAAATATCTGTATCAAATATCAACATACGTTACGTATTTAATTAATAACATGAACGTCTTATTTGAATGCAGAACTTGGTTGTTTTTTATTTTCGATTACTCAACTCAGTTTTGAGTAAATAGATAATTACTTCATATTTTGCAATAAATTACAAGCGTTGTGTCATCGCGCTTCTCTTTCTTTTCTATGGAATTTGACAGTGACCGCGGTTTAGGTGTTGTCAGCGTCTTAATATTACATCAGTGTGAGAATGAGATGAAGCTATACAGGGGGTATAGCTCCATCTCTTTCCAACTGTGAAGCACTGTGGTTGCCGCCCTGTACAGCGTTGTTAATGTCTAACAAGCAAATATTTCTAAATGTTCTTGGGTATTTTAGCAAAATACTTGTGTAACTGACTAGTATGTTATTTAATTTTAGACCTTTTATTACTTGACTAAAACTAGATATGTCACCACAAAAACTTTCAACTAGCCTATTGTAGGGCTTGAAACTGGAGCGGAAACTATCTAACATGCGTGCGAGCAAGCGTGCAGCAACGCGACAAGCAACTCGCTTATATTTATAGGCGAAACCCGGTGGTTTATTTATTGTTCACTAGCCTTTGTCCGCGGTTTCGTTAGCATGGCGGAGCCTATGGGATCGGAAACCCTAATACCGAGAGAAAATGAACCTATAATTCGGGTTCATTCACTGATTGATTGATGATTGATTAACGCGTTGATTTGCGTGTCTTATGTTCTCGCTACTGAGTATTTAATCACTGTGCATGCATCTCTGTGCTAAACTTTGTGTGAACTTAATAACTTAGTCATTGCACTTTCCAAACAATATTGTATGTGTGATTGGAAACCCTAATACCGAGAAAAAAAGGACCCATAATTCAGGGTAGGTCATTGATTGATTGAGGATTGATTAAAACGTTGATTAGCATGTCTTATGTTCTCGATACTGAGTATTCAATCAAGTTTAGCACAGAGATGCATGCTCTGTGCTAAACTTTGTGTGAACTTAATAACTTAGTCATTGCACTTTCCAAACAATATTGTATGTGTGGCCGCGTGACTACTCTAGACTGGAAGACTCTAGTTGTGGTTACTTTATACATAACCGTGAGTCGAATATTATTTATTATTCCTGGAGAACACTTTCCTTCACACTTTGATCAATCCACCAAGCCTACATTCTTCTATATTAGCTAGTTGGTTATTACAATACTATCGAATCAACAAATTCATATGGAAAGGTAGGTACCGTCTAGCGAAGCTGACATTGTTAAGTTTCTGTGCGACCTCATCGTCGTCCAACTCTAGTTCGACCGGCTGGGACGCAAAGGCGCATGCAGACATGGACACGCCAAGAAGCGCAACCAGCAATGCTCGCAACTTTATTTTATGACCTTCCGAACTCTCGTCGCTGATATGGGTTAGCTGCAAAACATTCTAGTGAATCAGGCGCCATCTACATGGGCGAGAGTATATCGCGGCGATAGTCACGCCGTGACATCAAATTCAATTGAAACTGTATGGAGCAATCTCCATAAGCCGATGCCATCGCGGCGAGAATTTGATGGCATGGCGACACTATCGCTGCGATTTTAGAGTTGGCGCCTACGTTAAATTATTTTTATCATGGCGGCCAAGCCGATGTTGTTAATTCTACCATTGTCTAAAGTGAAGTGGAAAATAAAAGCAAGATAAACGCTTTACTAAACGGTATTTATACAGCAATAATGAGCGCTGGAAAATGTTTGTCATCAACAGAGTTGTCGCGGTTTTTTTTTCACAGGCGTTTTGTGATCTTGAGAGCAACAGGCTCGCCCCCTATCTCATGGGACTTAAGCATAACAGGCGAAATGTGAGCATTACTGTTGTACATAGGTACATCTGCCCAACCTTTCGGGGAATACAGTCGTGATATTATGATTATTACTATACATTTTATGATTAGAGCTGCCATACACTGTTATAATATTCGTGGACATAAATGTTCCGTCCAACACCCAAGGGTAGTTTAGTTCCCAAATCCCACTTACTCTACAAGTAAACAAATTCTGATAAGCAAGAACTATTGTAAACTTAGTAAACTTACAACATTCGCGTGATTCTCATGCTTGAGCCAAAGCAGATTCAAGAAAGCATTACTCTCCGTTTCCATGCTGTTTCATTTCAATCACTGTAAAACATCCTGGCATTTGTCACGGAAAAACTATTCTAATGAAAGTAACTACATTCCATGAGTAACCACACGAATTTTCTCGCCAAATGGAGTTTGTTGAACGTTATTACATAATGCAGCGCATTTAGAAGTATGAATAGGTAAATGACAGCCGGATGGCACACGAAATGTTCATTGTAATGCCAGCGAATGATTGTCAGTGGTCAATGTCAAAATAAATTATTTTTAATAAAAAGAAGTATTTTATAAAAACTTAAGAAACAAGTAGGCTGTCTCAGACTGATGTTGTGTTGATTTGTTGAACATCCTTCGTTCGACCTCAAAAACTGTTAAGAGAGTCTCCTGCTCACAATGCTTCTCCGTTCCAACTCTCGCTCCTTTACGCAAGTGCGTTCGATTCCTAAAGGTTCAGATGGGGCCATGAGCCACACTGTTAGAGAAACCTACAAAATTCAAGATTTGCATACAGAAAATTTGTCTCCATGCAAAATAAGGAAGGTAACGCCCACAAGCATAGCATATAAGCATCATACTTGAAAAACCCACAAAGGTAATTACAGTGTACTTGGCTGGAGTAAGATAGATGAGAGTGGTGCTGCCTTTAGTGCTGTTCATTTCGTGGAGTTAATTTCAGGATGGTCTATATCAAAAACTCCCCATTTACTTTATTAACGACCGCATACTGTAGGTACCTATCTACCTAACTCATTAATTCCCGATATTCTCTCGAAGATAATTTCGTGGTGCATCAGACATCTACTTATTAGTAAAATACCTGTACCTGCCTAAGTAGGTATCCATCCAAACAAATGTAAACACATTATCAATCTTCGAATCGACACCAAATCAACTACTAAAGACAGTTTTCAGTATCAAAAATAACTGAAATAAGCATTTATGTTGTCCGTCAAAAACTCGATTTAATTAAATATACTCCACAAAAAAAAAATTATATCATAAGTCACATATACATAGGTATTGTCGAAACACACAGAATTCTTGAAGCCAGTTGAACGTCATCAAGATGATGGCAGGTATTTTGTGGCTCAACTTGCCGATAGCCTTAGTGTTGATGGGGACCAACAGCAGGAGAGCATTGAGAATCTTCACAGTGACCACCAGTAACTGCCCAGCGAGATGTGGAATAAATAGAGATGGATTTTCCTGCAATGACGAAATAACTGCAAATTATATATGTCAGGTTTGTACAGTCGAGCGCACGTCGATGGTCTGGAGTTAGCCTAGCGTAGTACGGGGTTTCAATAGAATAAGAGCCCAGAGGGGTAACCATCACATCTTATAGCAGTATTATTTCTATATTACTTTAGCGTGAGAAAGAGATGGAGCTATAAGTACTGTATAGCTCCATCACTTTCCCACTGTAAAGTAATATTATAATAATACTGCTATAAGAGGTGATGGTTACCCCCCAGCACCCTACACATTATCAATCATGATTTGAATTATTTTGAAGTATATTTCTAATTCATTGCTTCATATATTATGTTCGAAAAATGTGTTTGCTCAACAACGTGAATAACGCAATGGATGTTGTTGAACTGTCAAAATGAATCCCATTGCTACTGTTAGTGTGTTACCCCGCTGGTTATACTGGTTTGTTAGCTGAGGGGTAACCATGACCTCTTATAGCAGTATTACTTCAATATTACTTCAGCGTGAGAAAGAGATGGAGCTATAAGTCCTGTATAGCTCCATCACTTTCCCACTGGAAGTAATATTATAACAATACTGCTATAAGAGGTGATGGTTACCCCCCTGAGGTGTTACCCGCTGTACACATTGAATTCCCTTGGCTGTATATAGAATAGCTTCTGCACTCGACTTCATCCCCGTAAAAGTTCGGCCCCCGACCCACCGCGTCGCATCCCATCGCCCGCCCGCGCGGACTTCGTTTTCGCTTAAGACGCTGACAACACCTAAACCACGGTCACTGTCAGATTGCATAGAAAAGAAAGAGAAGCGCGATGACACAACGCTTGTAATTTATTGCAAAATATGAAGCAATTATCAATTTACTCAAAATTGAGTTGAGTATTCGAAAATAAAAAACAACCAAGTTCTGCATTCAAATAAGACGTCCTCGTTATTAATTAAATACGTAACTTATTGTTGATATTTAATACAGATATTTTGGATTAGAACTCAAGGTAAGAGGTTAGTTTAACGTTAGTTTGTATCGAGATTTTTTTTTCAAAACGTGTTTTGGTAACAACCAAGTTCTGGGAGATATGTTCAAAATTAACATATATTTTTTCAGCTACCACAAACTTTACAGATTTGGCAATTTTTTTTCTTAAGAGAAGCCTATTTTGGCCAATTGGGTCTTGTCAGCGCCTTAACGTTCCCTCTGTTTTTTTTTCTTTTTGCTCGGCTCCCAAGGGTCGTAGCGTGATGTTTAATAGCCTTTCTCAAGAATTAGGCTATAAAATACAAAAAAGCTTTTTTGAATCCGACTGGTAGTTCTAGATATCAGCGCATCATCTTTCGATTCTACCCGTGTTTTGATTGACTAATTTGAACAAAAACTGTTATTGTGACTTAGTTATAATATGATGAGTATAGTACATGTTTGTCCTACTACATGTTTGTAGTAGGACAAACATGTAGTACATTATTTTATGTATCATCAATAGTTTTCGTAGCGCACGCCAAATAATGGCGCCGATTCCCTTGTTCACAAACTAAACTAAATTTAAGTTCAGTGCATCTTTTTCTTTCTATTTCATTAAGAAAAGGACAGAAGATGACTTTTATAGGATATTTTTTGATAACTTGGGTTACATTACTGTAATTTTCGTAGGGACAATTCTTAAAAAAAAATGCACAAAAAAATACTCGCTGATAATGTAACTTTCTATAGGTGAAATCATTTTTTAAATAAATTTTGATTATTGTTTTAGAGTTTATCCATTACAAACAAACAAACAAAAATCAAAACTTTTCTCTATATAATATTATTAACTATAGATAAAGTATTCTAAAAATGTTCATGTTATTATTGAGGTAGCTTATAAAAATGGTCCGCTCTGACTTTTTTAAATTTACTCGCATCTATCTGTATATCACCTGCTCATGCCATTATTAGTGTTTCTCACTTCCCCCTAGCTGTTTCAGGGGGGTAACCATCACCTCTTATAGCAGTATTATTTATTACTTATATTCTTATTATTATAGTATTACTTCACAGTGGGAAAGTGATGGAGCTATACAGGTGTTATAGCTCCGTCTCTTTCTCACGCTGAAGTAATATTGAAATAATACTGCTATAAGAGGTGATGGTTACCCCCCAGGTAGGTAATCTTTATGCACCATTATCGTCTGCCTATCCTTTCCCAAACTATATTGGGGTCGGCTTCCAGTCTTACCGGATGCTACTGAATACCAGTAGAATACATGGAGCGACTGCCTACCTGACCGCCACAATAACTGGGTTGTGCTGGGTAACACGATACCCCTTGGTAAGACTGGTTGTGAATCTTTTCTTGTACCGTCTAATATATAATTTAATTTAAATTGTAAAAATATGTACGGTCATGCATCCGACTATCAGACAAGCATATTGCACCAATCCCATTGACGTGGCGATGATCTTCAAATCGTGAACGAGCATGAAGTTCATGTTATCTCGGACTTCTGTGTCTGATCGCACATAGTTTTCGGGTGATTCTCCCAGATGTTTCCTCAAATGATTTGCACTTATAATCTGCAACAGGTTTAAATAGAAATAAAATCTTCACAATACCTGGTACAGTCGCCAGCTTGATGTGCTTTTGACCACAAACTATAAAATTTTCTCATTCGATTTCGAACTTAACCATCAACATTACAAGGTTAAAAATCATTTGGAGAAATTTGATGGTTTAGTGTAACCTGGTGTGTATATCAAATTTGTGAGTATGAAGAAATCTAATTAATAGAAATCTTAAATTTATTCACTGACAAACAACGCACTACCTAAGCCGCTGGGTCTAGTAGTATAATATATTGCTCAAAAATTCCTTAAATAACAAAAATGAGCACTTAGGAAGAAATTTAGAAAATTCTTCCCCTGAAGGCCCCGGTTCGTTAGAGTAGGGGATGATAGTTCGTATGGAAGTTTTTCATTTTTGCCGATTGGAAATTCGATGGCATATGGTTTGTACAACATAGAAACTTACAAAACCAAGCACTCCATAAATGTATGTGTAGTAAATACTCATGTTAAACGTTGGGTGGTGGCAAAACATTCTTGTACGTCCGAGGTAAGGTTTTAATATTGGAGCCAAAACTAAGTTAAATGGAAGCTTCATCGTAAATATCTGTAGTCTAGCGGTGGATTTATTTGTATTATTAACATAGTGAACTGTGGTGAACAGTAATTTTTATAACATTGTTGCAACTGTCAAAGTTCATCAGCAAAAGAGTTCAAAGAGTTTCATTAGCAAAACAGTTCAAAGAGTACGATAATCAGTCATTAAACCTCTTTGGGTTTATTCATCCGACCAACAGGTACAGTCACAAACATAAATAAAACCTTACAGTTGCATAAAATTTAAAAAGATTATATTCGTAAGATTAAAATTGCAACTTTGAGAAAAGACCTATCAATACAAACTCTACACCTCATTCGTTACTACAAGAACTATTATAATTATAAAAGTAATGAACAGTGAATACATTTTTCACCTTACGCCAATGTGAATGTTACAACATGGCCAAGCCACATATTTTGACGAAGGTGTAGAGTTTGCGAAGTTAGGGCTTGTAGAGTTAGGGCGTGTAGAGTTAGAAGCTTGACTCTACATGACATTTGATAACTTTTGACAGTGCGAGCCATGGGGTCTCGTCTTGACAACATTTTACATGAAAATGTTTTTGGTGGGATTTCACTTCTTTTCGTAAGTTGCATATGACAATTTTTTTTGGGTTTATTTTTTATTTTTTACTATTATTTATAACAAGAAGCTCGTATATCAACTTTCAGACCTCTATCATCAAAATTTGCGGAAGTCTCATACAAACTTCCATCCCCTAGTTAGCGGTTTGGGGGAAAAAGTTCCAAGTTTTAGATTTTTTTTGTTTGTTTACTAATACTAGCTTACATACCAAATTTCATCTTCTAGAAATCAAAATCAAAATCAAAATCAAAAGTCATTTATTCAAACTAGGCTGAGAATCAGCACTTTTCGAACGTCAAAATTACATAAGACAGTCCCCCAAAACGCCCACCCTTCACCACTTCCTAGTGCTTTAGCTGGGAAGAAGAAGTGGTCAACAAACTCCCCAGCAGCACAGCTGTCTGTTCAGTTAGAGGGAAAAAAAATGGATTCTATACAACTTCAGGAACTAGATGAATAGAACTTCAGGAAGTACCCTAGGAATTTTGATGACCATCAGTGAGTGAGTCAGTGACGAAATCGGGGCTTTTTAGATCAATAAAATCTAAAGTATAAGAGCTATGCAATTGAAACTTTATTTTGATTATAAGTCCACTATTGACATCATATCCCTAGAATTTTGTTTATCTGGTATAATCTAAACAAGTTATGAGGATTCAAAAAAACGACGAAGCTCTTCGAGAAAAGATAGGTAGAGCCCTTGCGCTTCGCTTGGCTCGTCTTAGCGGGGGCACTACCGTACCCCCAGATTTCATAATTAGTATGGTTGGATGTGCTGACGACTGTACAGTCGCGAGCACATCAAGTTACTACAAACTGTCAAGTTTCGCTCATTTGATTTTGAACTTAACCATTAACATTTTATAGAAAACATAATTTGGAGAAATTTGACAGGTTAGTTTAACCTGACGTGCTGGTGACTGTACATCAAATTTGTGAGTATGAAGAAATCTAATTAATAAAAATCTTTTCACTGACAAACAACGTTCAGCCTTAGCCACTGGGTCTAGTAGCATGAAATTTTGCACAAGGGTTCCTTATATAACAAAAGTGAGCACTCAAGTAGTAATTTTGAACATCCTTCCCCTAAAGCGGTTACGTAGGGGATGATTGATCATTAGTATGGTTTTAATAATACTATTTTCATTTTACAATAAAATACCTATCAATACTTTAGGAGCAAATCTTAAGCGTAAGGTATTTATGCTGGTGACTGTACAATTCTCTTTTTATTTTCTTATTAATAATCGTTTAGCTACGGTAGTGCTACTTGGGTCCTACGGTGTTACGGCTACGCGCCGCGCCACCGCCGGGCGCTACGAATCTGGCCGAATTTCGGTCGCATAAGTGCGACCGAAATTCGGCCAGATTCGTAGTGTTAAAGCGGTATCTCAAAAAATGGAATTCTACGTTTTTTTTGCATCTTGCCGGCTATTTTTTGTTAACTAGGAAAACTATCACAGCTAAGGAGGCTTTACAAGTTAACGAGTAATAGTCGACCAACTTCCATTTGCAGTTGCAGAATTGAACGTGACGTAAATCGATGTATGGGAGAACATGTTTATCAACTATGTTGTTTGTTATTGGGAGTAAATTCATCCCAACTAAGGAACTCTTCATTGTGCGTGGTCCGACACGCACTTCGCCGGTTTTTAGGTTCGCCGGCCGGTTCCGTAGTAAACAAGGAACCCTTATAGTTTCGCCATGTCTGTATGTCGCAATAGCTCAAGCCGACAAAGTGGTAAATTAAAATATTTAAAAACAAAAATTCGTGTACCTACCTCCCTTGCACGTAGCGTGGCGATTATTTTTTTTCTCGTCTATTCATGGTGTGGTATCGTTGGATAGGCCGTTCAAAAATATTTCAGGTCAATGAACACTACCTATTTTTTGATTCAAGGATCCGTTTGCATAATATTAAGCTTTAAGACGCTGACAACACCTAAACTGCGGTCACTGTCAAATTCCATAGAAAAGAAAGAGAAGCGCGATGACACAAAGCTTGTAATTTATTGCAAAATATGAATTAATTATCAATTTACTCAAAATTGAGTTGAGTAATCGAAAATAAAAAACAACCAAGTTCTGCATTCAAATAAGACGTTCTTGTTATTCATTAAATACGTAAAATACGTTGATATTTGATACAGATATTTTGGATTAGAACTCAAAGTAAGAGGTTAGTTTAACGTTAGTTTGTATCGAGATTTTGTTTTCAAAACGTGTTTTAAAAACACTGGGAAATATGTTCAAAATTAATATATATTTTTTCCGCTACCACAAACTATACAGATTTGGCAATTTTTTTCTTAAGTGAAGCCTATTTTGGTCAATTGGGTCTTGTCAGCGCCTTAAAGTGCCAATTTTTGTTCGAGTCAAGCGTGTCCCCCCCCCCCCTGCCAGCTAAATGGTTGTGTATGGAGATGTGAAAAAATTCATGGCAGTAGTAAATATAATGAAATTAAAAGCAAAACTATCACAGCTAAGTAGACTTTACTAGTTAACGAGTAATTTGCAGTAGCAGAATTGACCCGTGACGTATATCGATGTATGGGAGAACATGTTTATCAACTACCTACAACGTTCTTTGTTTTTGGGAATAAATTCATCCACGCACTTCGCTGGTTCTGAATGTTGATTTTTTTGCTCAAATGCTATACAGTTCTTCCGCAAAAGTAATAAGCGCAGTGTTACTAAAATTCGAAGTAAAAAACCGTTTTTTGGGACTAAGCTGTGGTGGCTAGTGTCTCGAGTCTCGACTTGAGTCTCGGGACCCGAGAGAACCAAATTCACAGTCCCGAGACACGAGAAGTCCCAGGACCCAAACCCTATTTCTAATGTTATCTATGTAAAAAGTCCCACTGCCAGTTTTTAATAGACTACCGAAAAGGAAGAGTAATGAGTTTCACAGTATGAGTATGTATGTAGTCAGGGAAATTAATTATTAAGCAAATTGACACTACGTCAATTTGCCGTATTAGTGTCATTTCATACAATTGACAAAGAATGACAGTTGTGATTTGAAAATGCGGATGTAAAGTGAGTGTATGTTCAATCCTAGCTCAGAAATGATCAGATTTTGGTAAAATCATTTTTCAAGAAAATGTCTTCACATTAGTGACCTGTATATAACCTATAATGCTGTACAATTAAAATCGGAGCTGTTAAAAAAATAAGAACATTTTAATACTAAAATTGTCTAAATGAGTACATTTTTCCATGCTTGCTGAGTGAAACAATTGAAAAAACAAGAAATAGAAGAATACTAATAAACATTAACGAAAACAAGAAATTAAAACTAAAGTAAATAAATATTGTTGCAGTAGGTGTCTTCTTTAAATATTCCGGAACATTGTGTTAAAAATGTATCTTGAATGGCTAATTTTGGGGGCATACGTTGACAACCGGCAGTGATCAAATGTCCTAAAAATGGATGCAGTCTTGAAGAAGCTGCCACGAACATTCCTTCAGAATCAATAGAAAGGAGATGAGCCCCATTATTTCCGTATTTTCCAGTTTTTCCAAACTCAGAAGTTTTGGTATTTTGTCTAAAATCAGTGCGAATTAACGGTTCAGGCAACGGATAAGGAGCGACTCCATCAGAAAACACTGAAAAATCGTAAAACAAAAATACTTGTGGAGTATTGGATTTATTCATCATTTCAGTTTGAACTTCAGATTTATTTAATCCCTCCGTTTTATTTTTACCGTTATCTACACTGTTGTTATTAATTTGCAAAACTTTAAAGGCATCATTTATAGTAAGTTTTAATGTTTCTAGATTGTCATCGGCGTTGGCCAAAGTTTGATATTCGTTCTTCTTCAAATCGGTATCGTTTGTCGAATTTATAGTTTCTACATAAACATTAGAAATTGTTTCAAATTTATTATTGCTACCGTTTATAGGCGTAGAAATGTCCCGTTTGTTTCTGTTCGTACGAATCAAAGGTTCGTTTGGAGACACAACCTTCTCGGTAGTAATTTGAGGAAAAGGAAAGCTATTAGATAGGAATGTACTTGTCACGTTAAAAAATTGATGCATTAAATCGTAGAATATAGTGGTGAAAATTTCATTTTCTTCCTCACGATCAATTTTGTTTAGAGCATTCGTGTAATCTTCAACTTTAATGCCATCATTGTGTTGTTTCAATATAGCAGAAATCCTACGATTTACGCATTTATGATTATTATAATTGTTGTTGAAATTATTCAAGTCCATGGCCACTCCTCCATTTTGCCAGACCGAGAAAACTCTCGCGTAAAACGTCATGTATGCAAGTGGTATAGTCCTCCACTTGTACTTCAAAGGTGTCATCGCCATGTACTTGCTTAAGGACATAATTGTAACGTTTACGTTTTGATATCTTGTTTCAAAGTCTGCAATATCTCGCTTACTGTTATCATCAATTTTAGCGAAAGGATATACATTGCCGGCAGAGTATGGAATCAGTTTGTTGATAAATCTTGCATGCCTCGGGCCTCGGAATGCAGTTTGCAGCGAGTCATCCACAAGAAAGAATACGTGGAAATGGAGTGAAGGATACTGTGCGGCCACGTCCGACAGATAATCAGCATAAAGCATGAAAGGAGCAGAGCTGCCTCGTTGAACGATGTGATGGTAGTAGACATCGCTTGCGGGTTTAGTAGAGTTACATTTTATGATCAAAATAGGCTTTCTTCGATATGCCTCCATGCCCAATGAATAAAACACGAGGAAGGATATTCCCAACAAGATCAAAGTCATCCAGCATGCCGAGATGTATTCTGAAAAAAGAGTAAATTTAATGTAAGTAATATTCACCACGTTAACACATCTGTAAACATTGAGCCTTTCGATAAGAGTAGTGATATAACTACTGTCTTGTACAGCCGGTATACCTAAGTCAGTAGGTAGGTTGTGTTGTATTGTCATTGTGAAAGTGAATTTGAGAATATAGTCTACTAGAATCGCAGCAGTTCTACTAAGAATAGACAGCATTACCAGCAGCCATCCCAATATAATTTTGACATTCTGTTCAGGTGTCGTAAGTGACTAGGATGCCAGACCATATCCAGCTTATCTACTAACAAACTGCGATCACAAATCCTTTTGTCGAGCATGATTCGTCTTAGTACCTATCGGTAATTTTGGCGGCGCTGTAGTTTTATTATTGCTTAGGCACTGCGGTCGACAAACTCAAATGAGTGTTTCACGCATGAAAACCAGCCTTAACTACCTTTATGGTGCGAGTTATGTATCCAAAAATAACTGATATTTGACATTGATCATGAAGGCTACATATTACAGTCGCAGCGGACCTCAGCGCATCGCATTCCTTTACAAAAAACACCCGATGGGCAGCATCGGCCTGTAGTGTGCGATGGCTTATACAAAATAAACGAAAGTGACCTACTTAGTAAAATGTCTGCGTTACAGTGTTACCCCCACTTATGAGGGTAACACTAACGCACAAATTGTTAACATGAATGCACAAATTTAAAGGAAGCATTTTCTAATGCCAAAACCAGATGGATGAGTAGGTACAAAGAAATCATGGGAATGCTAACCAGGCCAGCGGACAATCCAGGATTGTTTAGGGGAGCAAGTAACCCCCCAGCCAGGAGTGACGAGTGTTGGCGATGGTTGTTGATGGACCCCGCCATCCCCGCCACCTCCATCCACCTTCAGCAGTGGATACTGTTCATCACGTTTTGTCTGTGGAGCATGCTCCACCATATTGTCCTGTAAGTGAAGTGTGCTTTTTTATTGACAGCTCAAATACGTGGTTTTGAACCGTGAGCGCCTTCAGTTGATCTTGATCCATTCCAGTCATTTGATCGTAAAGCATGCCCGATGAAAAGGTAAGAGCTGTTATTAATTAGGCTTTTATTATAGGCTCCAGTGACATCACTGTTAAAAATACCCTTTTTTATTATCTCTTTATATTAATTAAATAAAAATACTTACGTTTGCTTCTGCTATAGAATACCTATTACTTTAGGTTATATAATTTAAAACTCCGATTTATCGACGTATGTGAAAATTTGAAACCGGGAGAACGACATTAGCAACAAATTTTGTAGACATTCCAATTTTGAAATAAACGTCAATCAATTTTGTTTTTAATTTGTGTTTAGCTTATTAAACGTGAGTGCGTGAACACTCCTTGGTCGAAAAAAGAGTTATTCATCATCATCTTCATTTTAAAACACTTCTCTGCTGGACATAGACCTCCCCTAACGTCGCCACATCGACGATACTGGTCCTGTGCTTCTTGCTTCCAGAACGGATTGCCAATAGGGCAAAAAGTACTGGAATTACTCCCTCGTGGGTACCGAAAGACGCAACGTGTGTTGTGTAAGACTAACTAGTGAAAGCCGCAAGAATCTGCTGGATGCGAGAAAAGATTGCTTGGTTTTTTTTTGGCTTATTGGTCAAGTCGCACGAAATTACTCGCCCGAAACGGGCGACTTTTAAATGATATTATTTTTCTGTAGACGATTCGCACGAAGTTAATTTATTTGTGGGTGAATCGACCACTCCAGAAATACGTATTAGGCAATTGGCACACAAAATATTTTATTTTATATTTACTAATATACATATGCTGAATAAAATATAAACTTATATATATAATATATATCTATATAAATATTAAATGTAGTTTCTAGTGTACTTTTTCATAACTTTATTGCATACAATTCAAAATGTGCCAATCACCTAATACATATTTCTGGAGTTGTCGATTTGCCTACTAATAAATTAACTTCATGCAAATACAAAATCATATTATTTTGTATTAAAACTGTCGGTTCGCCCGTTACGGGTGAGTAAATTCGTGCGAATCAACTAATAAGCCTTTTCCTTTAGTTAGATAGGCCTCTATTCTCATGTCAGCTCTATCAAAAACATACGCCGAAACAGATCATTTGTTCTTAAAGAACAATAACAGAAGATGTTCATAACAATGTCATAATTCACCTTCACAAGTGCAAAGTCGGCAAAATTCAGTAACAATTGTAACTGCAAGGCGAATGTACGTGAGACGAATCCGATGTTGAATCAACAAAATTATGGCGGAAAATGTAAACGTGCCTCCGTCACATATTATATAGGAACTTACGTGCATATTCAGTTAAATGTAATTCACCGAGTGCCAGGACGGAACACACGCATCAGTGATTAAAACAGCATCATATAGACAACTCAAAACTATTAAAATCAAGTGATTTTACCCAGGAAACACAAATGACGGTACGTGTTTACATTTGTAACATTTTTGTGATAACAAACTTTGATAATCATGCAACTCAAACGAAAAGTAATCATAGGGTACATACAAAATGATACTACAGTTTTCAGCAAAGAAATGGACCATAAAATCTTCGCTATTCCCGTGGATGTTTCAAAAAATCATGTAAGGACTGAAATGGAACATCTCCATGTGCTAATTAGTTCCAATTTACCAAGTCCTTTATAGTGCTTGTGCATGTAGTGTGCTTCCCTCTCCAATGCTCATGTTCAAGTCAGAAATAGAAATGAACATGTTGTCCCTGTTACGTTCATAACATGGACAACCTACCTTAAATATACATTTTTATCGTAATTAAGAAACTGGTCGTAGGTATACGTTACTTCTTGGGCGTCGGGAATCCCAGGCCGATTCCCGGCCACCGTAGGCGTGGGCTTGCGGACGATGAGCAATGGGTAGCTCGCCGTCCGATAAGGACCAGGCCCGGGTCGACGGCGCGTTGTGTTCCACGTGCGCCTCAAAGAGATGTCAGCACAAGTGTAGGGATCCACTAGGGCCGATGCCTGCCGGGGTCGCGGGAAAGTCCGAAAGGGATACCGTGACCTCTGGCAACACACAGGCAACGGAAGGAACACGGGTGGGTTTTAGTCACTTAGAGTGATACACCCTCCCGGTCCATCCAGAGCGGGAGAAGTAATTTGATAATATCCCAAAAAAAAAAAGTTATACGTTTCTTGTCTTGTTTGTTTTTATATGATGAAAGTTCATTTATAAATTGTTTATACATAGAAAGATACACCTATGCCTAACCTTTCGGAGGTTACAGGCGTGAGATATTATGTTATGTTATGTGTTTATAGATAGATTAGCATTTATGATCGTCCTAACACAATCGAAAAATCTCAAAGTCTTCTCTCTCTCTAATGCATAAGACACCACTCAAATATAAATGATGTTTATTCTACTTATAAAAGCCTCTTTCGTAAACCCAGAAACTTTATATGCCCTTAAAATTTTCGAGTGATCAATTTTATTCACTACAAACGTCATTTGTGAATGTATCAAATTATTATTAAACATCTTGTAAATTTCAATTTGCTGTGAATAGTTCGTAGATTTCGTATTAGAATAGTACGATTTCTATTTTGTTTTTGTTAATAGTAGAACCAATGGCAAGTGATGAGTGAGTACTACAAGGAGCAGCATCCATTGCTATGTGAAGAGATTTCGGGAGACGAACACTTCAGCCCTCGATATCATCCAAGGTTGCGACTGTCGATCTCGAGGGGTCGAGCCAGACGCAACTTGAAGGGAGCTGCTTCAATTATAACGCATTGGCCAGGTACGCATTCCAGTGGTATTTTATTTAGACCGTGGTCCCGAATACAACTAAACCTTGATCAGGCACAAGAAAGTATGCTCAATTTTTGACGTAGTTTCTCTAACTTTTTATCTACTTGGTCAGCAAACCTATCGACGATATATATTTTTTTATCTTCACAGATCACTGGTCATCTTTTCTTGCGTACTGGTGCATCGGACTCGGAATGATTAGTCTTACGACTTTCATAGTTTATAACAGCCTGTTTGCATTTGCTATGTTACCGACTGCTAACCTAAAGCCTGCAAGTCTGATATTAACTAATACAAACGACAAATCATCACCCCAAACTTTACCTGACGTGTTTATGCATGTTTTTGTGAAACAATATGAAGAGATAGACTTTAATAAATACATGCCTTACATTAAAGAAATATCGAATAAATATGAAAACATAAAATATCATTTTATGGTTGTGGCTAACGACACAAACTTAGGTTGGTTGAGTGCAGAAGAAAATAATGAAATAGCTATGAATTCGCTTTGGAAAAAGGACCCCAAAGAACCATCTAAATCTAACATTGCTATTGAGTATGTAACTCTATCGGCCTACATGGAAAACTCTCCTTTAAGAAAGTATTGGAAGACGTTGCCTCATCATCTTATTGAATTCTTAGCACGTTCTGTGTCTATTTGGGATAAAGGAGGTATAGCTTTTGATCCTATTATTTTGACCCCTAGAACACAGCATACTGTTTATAAAGAGAAGTTACACAAACTGCTTAGCAAGTATGCAGACATTAATAAAGCTAACAGTGGGTTTAAAATTATGAACAAACTCAACACAACTGCAAAGAAAGAAAAAAAATTAAATAATATTCGGGACATAATTAATGCTTTGGAAAATGAAGACGATCCTATTAATGCTTTTTCCCAGGAAACTCTTACTGAGGCAGAAAACATAAAATCTCCGATTTTAATAAGAAGTCAACGCCACTTAACTACGGTAACGGACCCCACATTAAATAAAGAATTAGAAAAGAATACAGAGCCGTTTAATCTAACACAAAATCGCCCTTATATAAATTCCTCCAGTGAAAGTAACACCAACGAAACAAGACACCGATTTGGGGTAAACAATAGTACTGAATCAGCCCTTGCTTTAGATGGGAGTCAGAATATCACTAAGTTGAGTCTGCTACCATTATTTTTAGAATTCATATTTCATAATAAACTTAATGTTAAACAAAACCCAACAGAGGCCGTGACAACTAACAGAACACGCAGGCGTGTAATAGAAGTACCCCAATCTGAGGATGTTAAAAGTTCCTCATCAACTCACTCTCTAGATATCGTTGAAAAAACAAATGCCGATACCTACAGACCAGTCATTATTTCAGCGGCAGGCATATATAATAAATCTGAATATGCTAAGTCTCTCACAGTAAACCCCAGTAAAGATACAGATGACAATTTGGAGAAAAATCGACTAACAATTGATTTAAGAGGGAAAATTATAGCAACTGATACAGCGTGCCATGCCTTCTTAGGTACTATATTTAGCAATGCAGTACATCATAGCGAGGAAGAAAGTGTAACAGATTTTATAATAGCTGAATTGACAATTTTTTGTAAAGGACTTTTGTCTTCATGTATGGGTATTGATTTAATTTTACTGTAACTTTAATTATTGATACTTATTTCAGGAATGTGTATTAAATTATTTTATTTTATGTATTGTTTTTCTTTAAGACGTACGTTGGCACCAAATAAATTGCGACAAGGACAGGCGAATAATGAATTTCGGTGTTTTTCTTCGATATTGTATTCTAGAGTTGGTTTTAAAGAAAACCAGCATTATTTGGTAATAATTTATTTCCTTGCTCGTTTAATTACATCACTTACTTAGTAATAAAGTCGTGATTCAAATATTGTTTTTTTAGATAATTCACAATATTTGGTTCACAAGTTTTCATTCTTCTTAATATTATGGCAGCAAGTATTGTTTGTAGAGAAAATATTTAATAGACTAGATATTTCGTAAATCATAGTAAGAAAGTAATGATAGATTCATTTTGTTTGAAAATAGATACAAATTCAGTATGACTTTCAGAAAAGAACATTAATACCAAAACGTATACACCTGCCTACAGAGTTAAGCAGAAATATCCACGAGCAGCTCACTCTTTTTTTTTACAAATTGCAGTTCTGTAGTAGTTGTTAAAAAACTATTTGTACATTCTCGTTAAGTGTGGAAATTACTCACCAAATATTGTTATTTAATGCCTTGCTCATTAAAATGTTCAAATACTTATTTATACTTATTTTACTACATATTTCATACATATTGCACAAATGCACAATATATTGTATCACAAAGAAATGCCAGGGCTTATTTTCATAGAGCCTAATTTTACAACACTGCGCCTTCTACGATGGTGCTACATTTCTTCTTTCTATTGGTATCTCCCATCTTCCTGTCCAGTTGTTTTGTGAACGTTTGCAGTCTCTGACTCTATTCATTGGCTCACATCGTTTACTAACTGACCAATAAACGTAGCCCGATGGACACTGATATACAAGACCTCTCAACTTATTTGTTTTGTCAGTTTTGCATTTAAGGAAAGCTGGTGAACATTCACTATCTTTTTCAAATGAAAAGTAACCGGCGCTTGGGCATGCGTGACTTTCTTTGGTTACCACAAGCTGAAAGAAACAAAAACTCATGAGCATTTTTATTATGATTATTAGAACAATAATTTAAAAGTAATATGCAAATAAAGTCATACTTACTGGTTCTTTGTAATTTCTGTCCAATCTTTTAAATCTCCTCTTTTGTGTTATTTTTCCATCACACTTTTTCTCGGCTTTGCTTTCTTCAACGCAACGAGTTTGACTTTCATCATAAATAGTGTTGTTCGGGCAAGTGAATACTGCAATTTTTACGTCATGTGTGTCGTCGTCTTCATCACATTGATAGAACAAGTTGCAGTATTTGGGATGTCTTTTAAATGATGTTGGGCATATATACAATGATTGGTTTTCATCGGTCTCTGGACATTTCTTTTCTGTTGTACTTTCATCAGCGCCACTTTCTGTTGTTGAGCTTTCGGTGGTTTGTTCTGTTGTCGACTGCTGTGTGTATTGTTCAGTAGTCGTTCCTTCACTACTTGTTGATTCTTCGGTTGTACTTTGCTCGGATTGTTCAGTGGTAGTTGATTCTTGGGTCGTGACTTGCTCGGTGGTGGAAGATTCAGTGGTCGAAGTAGATTGTTCTGTCGTAGATTCACTAGTTGTAGATTGTTCTGTTGTGGTTGGCTCTGAAGTTGCAGATTGTTCGGTAGTTGTAGATGCCTGAGTCGTTTGTTCAGTAGTGGTAGGCTCTTCAGTTGTTTGTTCAGAAGTGATTGATTGTTGTGTCGTGGTTTGTTTTGATGTCGTCGATTGTTCCGTTGTTGTTGGTTCTGATGTTGTCTGTTCAGATGCCGTGGATTGTTGTGTGGTGGTTTGCTCTGATGTCGTAGATTGTTGTGTAGTTATTTGCTCGGAACTTGTAGACTGTTGTGTGGTGGTTTGCTCCGAAGTTGTAGATTGTTGAGTCGTTGTTTGCTCAGAAGAAGAAGGTTGTTGTGTTGTTGGTTCAAAAGTTGTTGATTGTTGCGTGGTTTGTTCTGAAGTAGTAGATTGTTGAGTGGTTGGTTCTGAGGTGGTAGATTGTTGAGTCGTCTGTTCTGAAGTAGTAGATTTTTGTGTAGTTGTTTGTTCAGAAGGTGTGGATTGCTGTGTTGTTGTTTTCTCGGTACTAGACGACTGTTGAGTAGTCGTTGGTTCAGAAGTGATTGACGGTGTGGTTTGTTCAGTACTGGATTGTGTCATGGATGTACTTTGGGTGGAAGTACTTTCTTGGAAACTTGTTGTTTCTTGCTGTGTTGTAGTAGTTTCTTCAGTTGCTGGTTGATTTTCGCTTTGCGATTGGGAACTACTACAATCTCGAGGTGGATATACTGACTCTTCATGATTACATGTTTCAACAGCTGGATCCCATATAGTACCTTCACCACAATCAAAGTGATATACAGAGAATCGTTTACCATCGCCATCCCAGTCTACACACCTATAAAATTTCTTACAGTCGTTTGGATTTGCAAAATATCCTGCTTTATCACAAGTAATGTTTTGATTGGCTGGTTTTGTAGAGCTTTCTTCTTGAGAGCAATTTGATGAACCTTGGGAACTTTCTGTAGTTTGAGATAACGATGAAGTTGATGATGAGGAATCACTAGATGGCGAGGATTCACTGGTTGATGAAGATAATGAACTAGACGCGGTCGTTGATGTGGTACTTCCATCTTGATTTTGGTTACAAGAAGGGTTAACAACATCTTGCGGATGATTGCAAGTAGTAACATCCTGATCCCATATAGTACCATCGCCACAAGTATAGTCATACTTCGTGTAGCCTCCTTTTCCATTGTCCACGCATCTATAAAACTTTTTGCAGTCTTGCGAATTCCCAAAGTAACCTTCACTATCACATGTATCTTTATTGCCTGAAGTTGTTTCTTGATGAGATCCAGAAGGTGTTGTACTAGATGACGTTGTACTAGATGATGTTGCACCAGAAGACGTTGTACCAGAAGACGTCGCACTAGAAGATGCTGTACTAGAAGATTCTGTGGATGGAGTATTATCTTCGTCGTGCATTACAGGTTGTGTTTCGCTAGCTCCATTACACGTTTTTACTTGATCTATATGATTACAATTTTGTATTTCAGAGTCCCATGCCGTGCCATCACCACATGTAAAATCATATCTCGTGTATCCCCCTTGACCGTTATCCACACATCTATAGAATTGTCTACAATCATTCTCATTTCCGTAAAATCCTTCTGATGAGCAAACGCCGCTTCCTGGTTGGGAAGGCTTCTCAGAATTTCCGTTATTATATTCATCTTCTTGTTTATCTATAGTCTGTGGTTCTGATGTAGAAGTACCAACTTCATTCTTTTCAGTTGTTTGTTGATGTCCTTCTGTTGCTAAAGGTTTATTCGTTGTTTGAGAACTGCAAATGGCGTCACCAGTATCGTGATCACATGCTTGTATATCTTGAACCCAAATTGTACCTTCACCACAAGTGAATTCGTATTTTATATATACTCCCTTATCGTTACTCACGCATCTAATGAATTTCTTGCAATCATTGGAATCTGCAAAGAATCCCTCAGATGAACATTGATTACTACTAGAGGTAGAAGTAGATGAAGTCTCCGTTTTCTCTGTTGAATGTTGAATCTGTGAAGCTGTGGTCATAGAAATTTCACCTCCAGGGTTTGCCTGGTTTTCTGTCGTTTGAGAAATTGGTGCAGAACCAGTTGAACATTTTTTGTTGCTCGATTCATGATTACATGCTTGTATTTCTTGATCCCAAACAGTTCCATCTCCACAATTAAAATCATATTTCGTGTAACCTCCCTTTCCATTATCTACACATCTATAAAACTTTTTACAATTATTTCGATCGCCATAAAATCCTTCTGATGTGCATGTTCCAGAGGAAGCAGGCGGTTGTTGGGTTTGATGTTCATTTACGTTTCCTTCCGTTGACGAGCTAAATATAATTGTTGCTTCAGTATAAATCTCATCATGTGCCGGCTGAGAGGTTTGAGTACTAGAACCACTTTCCTTTTCACCACAAGTTTTATCAGATGTGGTATGATCACATGATAATATTTCCTGACTCCAATAGGTACCTTCACCACAGCTAAATTCATATTTAGTGAAACCACCACGGCCATTGTCAACACATCTGTAAAACTTTTTACAATTTCTTTTATCACTCATGAAACCTTCCTTGAAACACGCTTCAGCTTGTTCACTATCTGGATAGCTGCTGACCGTCGTAGTGGTTGTTTTTGCAGTACTTTGAGGATACCCTTGATCCGCGGTTTCCGTAGTTAACGTACCTTGTATCGGGCTTTCACTGGATGGTTGCGCTGTATTGTTTCCAGTTTTAATACAATCTTTGACCGCCCAAGCATGATTACACGCTTCAATACTTTGATCCCATAATGTACCTTCACCACAGCTAAATTCGTATCGAATATATTTTCCATTGCCATCATCAACGCATCGATAAAACGTTTTGCAATCGTTTTTGTCTCCAATAAAACCACTGTTTATACAATTGTTCCCTTCACCTGGTTCTTTTGAACTTTCAGTTGTAGAATGAGACGGTGTGCTTTCTGTAGTTATCACGGAACCTGTATCAATGTTGGAAGGATAACCATTATCAATTTCATCACTCATGGTAGGTTGATATTGCGTACTAGTTTCATGGTGACTGGTAGAAGAATCGGCAGTACCACCACACTTTTCTACTGCCCATGCATGATTACAAGCTTCGATTTTCTGATCCCATACGGTTCCTTCACCACAAGAAAATTCGTATTTTGTGAATGATTCTTTTCCATTATCTACGCATCTATAGAACTTTTTACAGTCCTTTTGATCACCCATAAAACCGCTCTTTGTGCAGTCATTACTACTTATAGATACAGATTCTGTTATAGTTGAAGTACTGGATGTAATGCTCGGCAGAAGTGTAGATGAACCGGTACTTTGGGCACCCTCTGTTGTACTACTGTCGATGACTTCATGAATGGTTGTGGGCTTAGATTGAGTCGTAGCTTCCTGATGATCAACTGATGATCCACCACATTTTTCCACCGCCCAGGCATGATTACAAGCTTCAATCTTGGAATCCCATACTGTTCCTTCACCGCAAGTAAATTCAAAACGAGTATAGCCTCCATTTCCGTTATCCACGCATCTGTGAAACTTTTTACAGTCATTTTCATCTCCCATAAATCCACTAGATGTGCAAACAGTTCCCACACTAGGTTCTTGGTTCTGTGGTTTTTTAGTCGTAGTTGTCGTCGATGAAGTGAAATCATTGTTAGCAGATCCATAACCAGTATCATAGTCATCATTTTGTGTTGCCGCCGATTCAGTAGATGACGGAGTAACTATAGGATTTTGCGTATGGACAGTGGAAAATGTATTTTGTTGCTCTGTCGTTGACTCTACATTATTGATTTCTGGAGATGCATTACCGCCACATCTTTTTACGGCCCAGGCGTGGTTACATGCTTCTAGATCAGGATCCCAAACAGTACCTTCACCGCACTTAAACTCGTATTTTGTAAAGCTACCTTTACCGTTTTCGACACACCTATAAAATATTTTGCAATCATTTGCATCACCAATAAACCCACTTGATTGGCAACTCCCATTGGAGGGCGATTTTGCTGTTGTTGAACTCACAGTTGTTGTACTCCAAGCTGTTGAGCTCGATGTTGTTGAAGAAGATGTAGTGGGGTTTTGATTTTGATGACCGTAACCACTGTCTTCGTTATCTTCCGTATCAATAAGTTCCGATGTCGTATGATCAGTTGACACTGTAGTGTAATAATTTTGTGTAGAGTGGGAAGTACTTATAGGTGCTTGCGTAGTACTTGGTGTTTCTGCAGAACCTTTTTCTCCACAATCTTTGACAGCCCAAGCATGGTTACAGGCTTCAATACTTTGATCCCAAACGGTTCCTTCACCACATGAAAATTCAAATTTAGTGTACCCGCCCCTCCCATTGTCAATACATCGATAGAACTTCTTGCAGTCATTTTTATCTCCCATAAAACCTGACCTTTCACATCTGTTACCTTCCTGTGTACCGACATGGCTCGTAGAAGAAGCTGTAGACGTTGAGTGTTTCGCTGTTGTTGACTCATGAACCTGTATCTGCGTTTGGCTTGCCTTTTGGGAATGATCGATTTGTATTTGTGTCTGTACGCCTTTATCACTGTAATCAATTTGAGTCTGCGTCTGGCTAACCGCCGAACCATGACTTATTTGACTTTGGTTTTGTTTAGCTTTTGTGCCTTTCTTATTATTTAAGCGATCACCATAGTTTATTTGAGTTTGGTTTTGTATTACTGATCCGTTACTTATTTGTGTTTGGGTCTGGGTAACTTTTGAGCCAAAACTTACTTGCAGCTGTTGTTGAATAGTTTTGTCTGTAGAGCTGTCTTTTTGAGGAATTTCTGCATTCGTTGTGAATTGGCTGTCCTGGTTACTTCTACCGCATCTACTTCTTTTTACTGCCCAAGCATGATTACAACTCTGTGTATCATCATCCCAAACCGTTGATTCACTGCACGAAAACTCGAACCTCGTGTAGGTTCCTCTTTGATTAGCCACGCATCTATAAAACCTCCGACAATTCTCACTGTCACCCATGAATCCGTCTGAGGAACAAATATTATCTCGAGAGTTCGATTGAGGTATAGTTGGTGGAGAAGTGGTTTTGGATGCCATCGTATATTGTTGGTTCTGAGTTACTGTATTTTGTGGTAAGATCAACGCATTTACTGTGCCTACGTTACTGTGATCCATCGTTGGTCCCCATGGAAACGAACTAGTGAATACCGTGGAAACTTCTGGTATTTGACGTTTTGTTGAAGAGTGAGCCAGAATTGTTGAGCTAGACGCTGTCCAAGGAAAAACAGTTGTAAATGTAAGCTTAGAGTCGGTTGTACTTTCTATGCGTTTGGGTTTATTTATTATTGGAGATGGTATCTCATTCTGGGTTCCCTCAATTTCATTATTATTTAGTCGATCAACTGCTGCAGTTGGTAGCGGCGATAGACCTCCACATTCGGAGCGTTTTGTACTTCGAGGGTGATTACAGACTTCGGTTTCAGGATCATAAACAGTACCAGGTCCACATTGAAACTGTAATAGAATACATTTTGTAAGTATACTTGAACACAACTACGTGGTGACGACTTTGATGCCAGAGGCTCAGTTTGAAAGTTAGTCTCCTTACCCTGAAAACTGTATATTTTCCACTTCCTGACTTCATGCAGCGGTAGAATACTGCGCAGTTGTGAGGATCCGCTTGGAAACCTTCGCCAGCACACAAGATGGGTTCAGGTCTTGTGCCCGAGTAAAG
The DNA here is from genome assembly GCA_905333075.3 of Atethmia centrago. Taxonomy (NCBI): domain Eukaryota; kingdom Metazoa; phylum Arthropoda; class Insecta; order Lepidoptera; family Noctuidae; genus Atethmia; species Atethmia centrago. The sequence goes on along the minus strand of HG995373.1, from coordinate 18,018,137 downwards.
TTTTACTATTCTACCGGTGACTCGAGACTGACGATTTTCGTATGCCGTATCTGAAATTTTATTTTTTATTCACAAGTGACAAAAAGATTCATTTTGTTTATTTAGCATGCTACAATAATTGTGTTCGATTGTTTTTTTTATCTATTTTCAAATGTGGTGTAAGACATATCGGTAATAGTTACTGTTGCACAGTCGTTAAAATACCCACCATTGCTTTTACTGCCCGTTGCCTCAAAAATGAAAACAATAAGGATGATTGTATATAATTTACAAAATCTTCGTATGGTAATATCCATTATGTTAATAATTCGGTGCTCGTTATAACTTGCAGAACATTTTTGCCGTCGCTACCTGGAACAAAAAAAGCATTTGTACAAAAATGGAAAAAATGCATAGTTATCGATATTGTAATTTCATTCATAAATTCAGTGCTTATGCAGCAAATATTGTTAGGAGTGCTGTTTGGTGACATTCTCATTTCTGTAATTTTTCCATATGTCATCAAACGCAGTGAGTCATTTACCGTAGTAGAAAGATTAAACACGTATTAAAAACGGTATTTCGCTTTAATTAAACAAAGACTCATTTTGATTCATTATTCGCTTAAAATTGCTACGTAATTCTTATGAAAGGTAAATTAAAGTGTTGATTTACTAGTTATTCGGTTTTGAGAGAGCATTATCCTATTCCTTCTAATGTCGGCTATTAAAGCCTTTTACGACAACAACGAATGGATAGAAGGACATAGGTTCTGTCCATTCGTGGTTGTTCGTGGTTGTCATCTCCCGTGAAGGCAAGCATCTATTAAGCAATCCAAGTCAACCCATCCAATCTAAACCTTCTAAGTGTGTACTTAGAAAGTTTAGATGCAGTGTTTTGTTTTTAAAATCATTCTACACATATATGAAGGAAGGGAAGAAATCGATCTTATTCAGTACCTACGTAACCACTTGCAGATTCATAAAATACACAAGCAATAATTGTTTTTGTAGCAAGGTTATTACGTTGATAGAGCATTACACAAGTCAACAAGAATTTTGAATCTGCGTTCTGTACGTCTGATTTTGATTACTTATGCCTAACTAATGAAAGAAAAAATATTTTATTTAATATAGTTTGCTTTTGTGGTTACCAGAACGAAATTTCAAATTTTAAGGAAAATCTCATTTTTTTAATTTCAAATGTATGTAATAAAAGGAAAACAATTTTGAAATCTCAACTTTAATTTCAAAAGACGATACAAATAAACCCACAAATACAAAAAAAAATATACAAAAAGCTTTAAAAATGAATATTTTTAGTTTTTTTTTTACCTTGAAGTAAGAACTTTCTCGTATCAGCCCCCAAATGAGTTTCGGGAGGTTCCTGTGTCGGATAAGGCGGGAGGAAACGTCCGGGTGTCCCCACTGTGTGGATCGCCCGGAGGACACGGTGGAGCATACGGTGGAGGTCTGCCCGGCTTGGGCAGAGCACCGCCGTGTCCTCGTGGAGGCGATCGGCGGCAGAGACCTCTCGCGTCCGGCCCTGGTTCAGGCCATGGTACGGAGCGAGAGGGCATGGGCAGCCGTCACCTCCTTCTGCGAAGCAGTAATGCTCGCGAAGGAGGAGGCGGGACGGTTGAGGGAAAGGCACGTTTCGCGCCCTCTCGCCCCTAGCCGCCGCAGGAGACGCCCTGGGCGTCGGGAATCTCGGGCGGATTTCCAGCCACCGTAGGCGCGGGCTTGCGGACGGTGAGCAATGGGTAGCTCACCGTCCGGTAAGGACCAGGCCCGGGTCGACGGCGCGTCGTATTCTACGCGCGCCTCAAAGAGATGTCGTCAGCACAAAAGTAGGGGTCAACTAGGGCCGATGCCTGCCGGGGTCGTGGGTACTTATGGGTCACCGAGGCCCCCGCAACACAGGCAACAGGAAGGAATACGGGTGGGTTTTAGTCAGTAAGAGTCTGACACACCCTCCCGCTCCGCCCAGAGCGGGAGAAGTTATTTGACGATTTCCCACGCTCAAAAAAAAAAAAAAAAAAGCCCCCAAATGTAGTCACCCATCATGTTCTCGTTATTGTCCTTGATACCGAAGTACTTCGAGGTGTATTGTTCATTTAGCTTGTTTTTAATTTTTTAGTTCAATTTTTGTAATTAACTTTTTGACAAGGCAGGCGTGTTTTTTAATTTCATTTTTTTTAATTTTAGTGATATATATATTTTATAATTTTTTCTAAGGATATTGAGTAGTACCTACTGTTATATATTTTTGTTATGTACTAAGCAAGCTCTAGACGATGACAGTATAAGTATAAAATTTGTATGACAAAAATATTTTATTTTTCTGAACCATGGGTCTCCCATTATATTGTTTAATTTTTCAGGCAGCCTATGTTACCCGGGATAACGCAACGCTTCTAACTATACCACATACATTGATATCGGTTAAGCCGTTTAGAAGTTATGGTGGAATACAGAAACTCACAAACATACACGAACCCTGAAAACATAACATTCCTTTTTTTGGGCAGTCGTGTAAAAATAATGAACGTTGATAATGAAATAATTATTTAAATATGATTGCTTAGACCATCGTGTTAAAATAAAACATTTAATATAAAGGGTTAATCTTCGAAGTATACAATTTAATTCCTCATAATATCCTAGGATTCATTACAATTGACCCAAGCCTAACTCGGTAATGCCTCGGTAATCCCACGATCATAGTCATATTCCCACAATATACAGTTGCACGTGTGTCAACTATAACTGAAGAGGCTGACTAATACGAAAATGGCTAATAAAAATGTATAAATATGCTATCGATATTATTCATCATAACTTAGAATCGACATAATCGTAAAATACTTCAGGTAGGTACGTGCTAGTTTTTAATTGGCACCTACGGCTACGTAGTTATGCAGTTCAATTGCACGCATTCATCTTTTATGTCATTTAATTTTGAAATTGCAATGCGAGACTTTTAAATATAAACAAATTATTATTACAAGAGCTCTGCCTGAGTTAACGCTATTTTTACTCCACATTGCACATACATTCATCTACTTTTCTTTTCTTTTGAACATGCCTTTTTATGGCTTTTGATGGTCTATATTTATGTAGAAATGGAATGGACGTTTCGAGGTCCATGTAGAGGTGTAAGAATTTTACTATTCATTGATTTACGCTCCGAGAACTGAAACATTTATACAAGAATGCTTCTGAAATGCAGTAATAGATTAGAATTGACATGGATTAATCTATTAATCTAAATATCAGTAGGTGCCTATATTGATAGAACAACTGAAAGAACAACCATAACCACTAAAGATGAAGTAGATACTATTTACGTACCTTAAGGCGCTGACAAGACCTAATTGACCAAAATAGACTTCCCTTAAGAAAAAAAAAATGCCAAATCTGTGTAGTTTGTGGTACCGGAAAAAATATATATTAATTTTAAACATATTTCCCAGAACTTGGTTGATACCAAAACACGTTTTGACAAAAAAATCTCGATACAAACTAACGTTAAACTAACCTCTTACCTTGAGTTCCAATCCAAAATATCTGTATTAAATATCAACATACGTTATGTATTTAATTAATAACAAGAACGTCTTATTCGAATGCAGAACTTGGTTGTTTTTTATTTTCGATTACTCAACTCAATTTTGAGTAAATAGATAATTGCTTCATATTTTGCAATAAATTACAAGCGTTGTGTCATCGCGCTTCTCTTTCTTTTCTATGCAATCTGACAGTGACCGCGGTTTAGGTGTTGTCAGCGTCTTAAACAGAATCCACCACCCGATGGATTGGATATTAGGTTCAAAAATACCATCAAATTTCAGGTAATTAAAATACATATATGAATAGTGAAATTATACATACTTATGTTTGGCATTGCATTGCATATTCCATCTTCTAAGGATGACCCACAGCCACCATATTTATCTTTCAGAATTTGATAAACAGTCAATGTTATTTCCGAAGATATATTGACCGGTATATTATTAATCTTTATCCAATAGAATATTTTGTTTAAATTGGGAATATAATTTAGATTAAATATACCTTGACATCATATCATTTAAACAAATAAACTAAAAGATATCACGGATTTAAAATTAAGCGTAACAAAATAATTATGGTTGATGGCGGCATGGGAGTCAATGACCTTTCCCTCTGCTATTACTACGATAGAAAAAACGGCTGAACGGATTTGGATGAAGCACACAGATAGATAACAACCCGTCAATGGCGTGATATTGTGTGATCAGATATAAGGACATTTATACTTGATGCTCTATTATTGTTTTAAAATTTGCTGCAGTCATGCAACACATGATAACGCGTTCAGACAAAACATCAATAAATTCATTGTACTGCTATACTACGGATACGAGATTTCTTTTTCAAGACGGTCTCCTGTCTTTTAAAGCTGGAATTTAGCAAAACTAAATTACGTAAAGTAAGCTATTGGTACTCTTAATAATATAGATATTTATTTCTCTGGTTGACGTAATGTCTGATTGGCTTCAGCGTTTCAAATTTTCTTACAGAATATTTTTTTGAGGGTTAAGAAAATAATTAACCCTCATCTTGTGAGGGAGTGCCTATACCTACATACTTTTTTTTTGTTTTCGGGTGTAACCTTCAAATACTGAGGACTTTGGGACTATTACCAGGTATTTACAACGGTACTACTGGAACAGGTTACTATATATTAATACCAGGTCGTGGGCGATAGACACAAGTAATATATTTACCCCTTTTAATGTTGCCCTGATAAACAACATGCCATTTCACATAAACAATAGCCCAGACTTGCCAAAGGTCGTAAGTTCTATCCCACTGCATTATTTACAAAGAAAATAAAGAGAAAGAAATAATTATATCATATTAATTATTGTAAATGTGAAGACTATGTAGGTCATTGTTTTTTTTTTTCAGTTAGTTTTTATCATGGTCTGGCAGTTTGAATAATTTTTGCGGCCTGCCCAAGTCCTTTCCTTCTGAGTTGAGCTGCACGCATACTGACAAATGCGTGCACGGGTCTATGTGTTAGTGTCCGTAATGGTCTTTTGAGGAAAGAACCACACAGATTTGAGTGGGCCTGTCCAGTCAGTGCACGCATTTGTCAGTTATTATGCAGCTCAACTCAAAACTTAAGGAGCTCAATGATTTTACGAACAATACCAAAGAAAAGACATTTGGATAGGCCATATAAAGTACTCAAACTGGCCAGACCATCATTAAAACTAACTAAGAGACAAAAAAACAACAATGACCCGATAGTCCTCACATTCCTAATAATTAAAATAATATAATACTTTACAAAGTATAGCTATCAAAATAAAAAGAGTAAAAAAACAACATTCACTGTAAATTTATTGGAGCAGCTCAATCCCAAGCCTTTTTGTCCTCAATATAATCTGTAACAGTATAAAAGGCACAGTTTCTGTTTTATAAAACATTTGCATTTATTAAGGCTTAGTTCTTGAATGTGGCTAGGAAGTTTATTATAAAAACGTATACATTGGCATCTAAACGAGCTGCCTATTTTTTTGAGCCTGGATGTAGAAACAACAAATTTGTTTTTGTTCCGAGTATTTAGATTATGGATATCACTGTTTTTTTTTAAACAAATGAATATTTGTATGTGCGTACAAAAGATTTTCATAAATATACTAAGAAGCTACAGTCATTATATGAATCGCTTTAAATTTGTCTCTGATGGAGTGTCTGGGACTTAATTTATAAATTGAACGGATTGCCCTTTTTTGTAAAACAAAAATTGTCTAAATATCGGCGGCATTTCCACATAACAGAATACCATACGACATTACGCTATGAAAATAACTGAAGTATACTAAACGGGCTGTGTCTAAATCAGTTAAATCACGAATTTTTCTAACGGCGTATGCTGCAGAGCTAAGCTTTTTTGACTATATATCTATATGGGGGCCCCATTGAAGCTTGGCATCCAAAGTTATGCCTAAGAACACAGTGGTACCTTCGGGGTTCAACTCTTCACCCTTTATGAGAACACTAGTTATTACTTGTCTAACATGAGGTAAACTTAATACATTTGGTTTTTTTCTCGTTAAGAAGTAACACCAAACCAGTCAGTTATTAACATTAAACCAGTTAACTACTTTTTCGAGGGCACTATTTACATTGTCAGTAACCAACTGCTGACGTTTGAGTTTAAATAAAAGTGAAATGTCGTCTGCAAACAGCACTTGATTATCCTTTATGAGGCAAGGCAAGTCATTTATATAAATAAGAAACAAAAATGGGCCAAGAACTGAGTCCTGGGGGTTCCCCATTCTTACTACAGATCCAGGTGATCTTTTTCCGTTAACATCAACTCTCTGAATCCTATCACTCAAATATGAAGTCAGAAGATCCAGAGAGGCGTTTCGGATTCCGTAGTGGTGCAGTTTCCTGATCAGTTACATGAAGAACGCAATCGACTGCCTTGGACAAATCGCAAAAAATGCCCAAAGTATCGCCCAAAGTATAGTATTTATCCTCCCATGCATAAAAATTAAACATGTCCAAAAATGTGGCGTGGAGCAGAGGTGCGGTGGTTCTGTTCTTCAAAAAAGGCGACAAAACCTTGCTGAAGAACTATAGACCCATCTCACTTCTGAGCCACGTTTATAAGCTGTTTTTGAGGGTCGTCACGAGCCGTCTCGCCAGGAGACTTGACGAGTTCCAGCCACCAAAACAAGCCGGTTTTCGAAAAGACTTCAGTACCGTGGACCACATCCATACTGTTCGGCAGATTGTACAGAAGACCGAAGAGTACAACCAGCCGCTGTGTATGGCATTTGTGGACTACGAAAAAGCCTTCGACTCCGTCGAAATATGGGCAGTTCTGGCCTCTCTGCGACGATGTCGAATTGACTGGCGTTACATCGAAGTGTTACGGTATATGTATGTACTTAAATTTATATTATATTTGCACACCGAAATTAAAGGCAGAATAAGAAAACAATTTTGCACGTTTTACCAACCTTCTATACCTTATTTATGCAAATAAATGATTTTGATTTGATTTTGTATGACGCTGCAACGATGACTGTCCAAATCCAGGATGAAAAAACCAGCCCTATCCATCTGCTCAGGGGCGTGAGACAAGGGGATGCGATATCCCCGAAACTTCACCAATGCGTGGGAGGACGTGTTTAAGACGCTGGACTGGACTGGGCAGGGTATCAATGTAAACGGCGAGTACATCTCACACTTTCGTTTTGCCGATGACATCGTCATAATGGCAGAGACGCTGGAACAGTTAGACCAGATGCTGCATAGCCTAAATGGAGCCTCTCGGCGGGTTGGCCTCGGCATGAATTTGGACAAGACGAAAGTCATGTACAATTCGCACGTCTTGCCGAGTCCAATCCACATCGAAGGGTCGCTTCTCCAAGTTGTGAAGGAGTACGTCTACCTAGGACAAGTTATCCAGCTCGGTAGACACAACTTTGAGAAAGAAGCCGACAGGAGGATCCGATTGGGTTGCGCAGCGTTTGGAAAACTTCGTCAAGTCTTCTCGTCGCCAATCCCGCAGTGTTTGAAGACTAAGGTCTTCAACCAGTGCGTCCTGCCCGTTATTACATACGGTGCCGAAACGTGGACACTGACAGTCGGGCTGGTCTGGGAGTCTGGGAGAGGCCTATGTCTAGCAGTGGACTGCTACAGGCTGAGTTGATTGTTGATTGATGTCCTAAAAGTTCAACATCAGTAGTCGAACCACCCCTTGTTAAACCCAACTGTTTGTTATGCATTAATTTATGTTTATTGAAAAATCTTTGGATTTGATCTAAAATAAATTTACCATTACCACTATTTTTATTTTTTGAACTCAAGTAACGTGACTTGGCCACACAACAAACTTTTTTAAATAATATAGAATAATTCTTAACATATAAATTAAATTCAACAATATTTATACTAGTCCGTTCATCACTTGTACATCACGTTACTCATATAGTCGTTTTCTACTTGTATGTATACCAATGATGGCCCAGTCACTGAAGGAGGCGATACTATTAACCGAGAATGTCTTATGAATGAAAGTGTTTTCAAATTGTGTGCAATATATATTTTAAAAAATAGTTTTTTTATTTCACTCTCAAAGTACAACAAAAACTTAATCTATGAATTACAATTTTTTGAGAACATGTTTAATGGTTGTACTGCAGTTGTTTGTTATTGTTGAGTTTTATATCATTAGTTGACAATAGTGGTTTTATAGTAACTTTTTTGCTTGGATTTGGAACAGTGATAAATTGTCCGCAATGATCTGATTCTATTAAATTAATACTTTTTTTTGGGCTGGTGTAACATCTGTATAAATGTTATCTAGGCAAGTGGCATTAGTGGGAGTTATTCCAATGGGCTCTAAAAATTGGTGAGCAAGATTGTATGACTGAAACAAACTTATAATTTTAGTACTTAAGGGGACTACAGGACCTAAACGCAAATTTTGTATGTTTTATAATGCCTAAAAGTATATGATCCACTGCAGTAAACCAAATCAGAAAAATATATGATATTCTTCAGGATATATGCTAGGTAGATAGTGTGTTGAAAACATAATACAACTAATTTGATACGATAGAAAAAAATCACGAATATACCTCTAAAAAATTATTTTAACGATATAAAACCATACTAATATACATGCAATAATTCTGATTTTTTTGTCAGATTATTCTACAAGCAACATATTAGTATAATAGTGTTTTATTTTTTATATACAATCTATAGCTTTTTTGTAAATCGATAATTGCTTCATATTTTGCAATAAATTACCAGCGTTGTGTCATCGCGCTTCTCTTTCTTTTATATGCAGTCCGACAGTGACCGCGCTTTAGGTGTTGTCAGCCTCTTAACCCCGAATTTTCTAATAGATTAACATTAAAATCACCACAAGTGATGATAGATTTATTCGAATTACAGATTTTGTGCAACACATCATCCATAACCTTTTGGCTATTTATCATCGAGCCGTGATCACAGGACGGTTTGCTTCCGGTTACAGATATTTTAATTTATTTCAATCAACTTAGTTCAAACTAAATTCTAAAGAACTTTTGTAATTGCTACTGGTATCTGTTACGGACTGGTAATATATGATTACCGAAAAGCACCGTATTATTAGATTATATAATATAATTCTAAGTTATGGTTTATTAAAACAACAGTCATAGAAGAACTAATACCATCTAAGTACCACTTTAATTTCGAGAAGGGTATTTATAAAAGCTACCATATTATTACACAACAACTTAATGGCAGCCTATCTCAGTTATATTTACAGAGCATTCTTTATGAGAAGACCTAACAAAAAAAACGTAAAAGTAGCACTCTAGGTACTACTCATTCGCAAAGAATTCCCAACGATTCCTCGGGCATTTTTCTAAAGGTCATGAGTGAATAACCAAGTAGCCTTCATAAGAACAAATTGATCGTTGGACTGTAGTTCGTTGGCACTAATAATTACAATTCCCGAGTTGAAAATAAGGCAAAACGATGATGCGAGGGCAAGTTTCTTTTAACACGGACTTGGGCACTGTCATTACGCGCTTGTATGACGCGAGTTATGCAAAGCAAACGAGCTGAATAATCAGCGGCGGCGACAAAAAAAATGTACACATAACTACATGATATATGAACTTAATTGGGTTGTTATAAGTACGTGTAATCTAGTCTAATATGTGACTTATATCGGGTAGAGATTGGTGAAACATAACATGAAATACACGTTAAAACAAATTCGTCTAGTTTCTGTGTTACATTTCATAAAGAAAAAAAAAAGAAAATTAAGCTTATTTGTCACAAAAACACGTGCACACAAAAATATGAGTAACAGACATTAACAGAAAATAAAACAAAATACATAGATCTACTACACATATTCACGACCACAAAACAGAAATAGTCGACAGCTGATGGCACTTCAAGACGTGACAGGAAGGCTTCTGACGACGAAGACTCAGCATGATGCTGTGCTATGGGAGACCCACAGCACAGCGCTGATTTTCAGTGGTCCCGAAGAAGACGTACGTAAACCAAATCAGGTTTAACGAGTTGTACATAAATAGGTAATAAAATAAAATAAAATAAACAGTACAAGTAGAATCTATTGCAACTATACAACCAATTATATGAATAAATATTATTAAAATGCGCCCCGCGTTTTCAACCGCATAAGTCTCGATCCCGTGGGAACATCGGAATAAAAATTTCATCCATATTCGTTCAGCCGTTTTAACGTGAAAGCGGGCGTAATATAAAACAAACAAACTCATTTTCGCATTTATAATATTAGTTAGTTTGAATTCTGGAGTCCGGAGTCTGGATTTGTGCCCGGTTGATGGCAATAGGCTCGCCCCGTGTTACATGGGACTTAAAAACATAACTGGCGAAATATGGGTGTGCTACAGGTACACCTCTGCCCAACCCTTCGGTGAAACAAGGTGTGATGTTATGTTATGTAATATTAGTTAGGATTAGGAAAGGTAACATAAAAGTTAATTCGCAGGCATCACCGTGCGTGTATAAATAATGTAACCACCTAAAACATATTATTACACGAGAATGTCCAGTGTTTGTGTTCATGTTCCATTGCTTAAAATATGACAGCTTTGTGTTACATTTCATGTTACATTTCACCAATTTGTACCCGCCATTAGACTTACGACTTAGATAAAATATCTGTAGCTGTTTGTTAAATTGTACCTTCTTGTTCTCATTAGTACATAACAACCACAATCTAAAAGTATCCATCGAATATAGGTTGTCATATACATTCAAAACAATTTCAGAATGGTGTGCTGGTGCCTACGCTTATGTATGGAAGTGAATGATGGGTGTAGCATGAGAGTAGAGTAAATGCTGTGGAAATGCTATCCTTGCGAAGCATGTGTGGTGTGACTATAAGTGATAGGCTGAAAAATGATGTGATAAGGCAACGGTGCGGTTTAAAGGAAGATGTAGTGACAAACATTTAAAAGAGTATGCTTAGAAGGTATGGTCATGTTGAGAGGATGAATGAAAGGCGACTAACCAAAGGTATTTACAGAAACACATAGTGACCTCATTGATGATGTTCTTCAAAAAGGTCAGGTGCGTAGTACTCGCAACCGGCGTGGTGTATGACCCGATGTATGAATGTAAACGAAGCAAAAGGAGTATGCAAGGAGCGTAGCAGGTGGCGTTCTATAGTTTCTGCCTACCTATGGGAAGTAGGCGTGAGTTATGTATTATGTATGTATATTCAAATCAATCAAGATCAAATTAACAGTGCGACTCACACACTGACCTAATTAAACGCCTTACCTATAAATTGCAAATACTAATAAACTTTTTCTTTCAAATACTTGAGTAAGTTGCATAGGCGACTTAAAATAACCGGTGCCAATAGTTTATCACAAGGCATTGAAGGGCGCAATAATATAAAACTGGTTTGTTGAAGATTCCCTTTCCAGCAGTTGTGGTAGGGCTGCATTCTTGCGGCTGTATCTCGATTGAGTCCCGATATTAATGTCTAGAAATAAATTGGCTAGCCGGTGTAAACTGTGTACGTTTATCGAGCTTTAAGTGTACAAGAAAATTAAGGCTACATCTGTTATGTTATTTCAGGCTTTGATTCAACTTGTTGCTCTCGATGTTGGAGCAAAGAGCGAGTGCCGTCTCTTTGAAAAAAAAAAAACTAAATCAAAACTCATTTATTTAAACTAGGCTGAGAATCAGCACTTTTCGAACGTCAAAATTACATAAGACAGTCCCCCAAAAACGTCCGCCCTTCACCACTTCCTAGTGCTTTAGCTGGGAAGAAGAAGTGGCGCAACAAACTCCCCAGCAGCACAGGTGTCTGTTGCTTTTAAAGTTACTTCCTACGAGTCCACGCATCCTATCAAGGTACTTACTATCTTATGATTTAGTTGTGCTAGCGGCGCCAGCCGTGTAAGGTTAAGTAGTTAATTCTTTAGTTGTTAGTAAGGTTTGAATTTTTCAAGATTGTGGGTTGGGAACGTGAAGCTACAGATATAAGGGAAGGGAATAATCATCATTCATCATCATCATTTCAGCCGAAAGACGTCCACTGCTGGACATAGGCCTCCTCCAAGCACCGCCACTTCAACCGGTTCTGTGCGGCCTTCTCAAGGTCTTCGGTCCACTTTGTAGGAGGCCTTCCAACGCTACGTCTTTCGGTACGCGGTCGCCACTTCAGAACCTTTCGGCCCCATCGGCCATCTGTTCTGCGAGCAATGTGCTCTGACCACTGCCACTTAAGTTTGGCAATTCTTCGGGCTATGTCGGTAACCTTGGTTCGCCTACGGATCTCTTCATTTCTGCAACTCCAAGCATAGCCCGTTCCATTTCCCTTTGGGTGACTTTTAGCCTTCTAATAAGGAAATAATATGAAGTATTATTAATAGAGAGCAGTGAGAGAGCAGAGAGAGAGCAGAGAGAGCAGAGAGAGAGCAGTGGTGGCCTAGTGGTAACGGCCGTGACATACGAGTTGTAGGGCCTAAGTTCGAACCCAGATAAGCTCTTTACTTTGTGTAAATTATTTCATCACCACTGTTCTCATAACGGTGAAGGAATACTTCGTGAGGAAACCGGCATGTCCTAGAACCAAAAATTTGAAGACATGTGACATCTACCAACCCGCACTGGGCCCGCGTGGTGGATTACGGCCTACTCACAGAGAGGAGGCCTGTGTCCCAGCAGTGGGAACATTATAGGCTTATTATGTATGTAATGTGTATTATTAATAGTGATAATAATTATGTGTGAGTGTGTATAACTGGATACGTCTCTAAAATAGATCGGATATACGTTTTAAAATTGTCTATCTTATGTAATTACTCTGTGAAATATATTTGTACCAGTATGGCACAGAACATATTTTGCTGTAGCAGTGCAGACAAGGCTTTATATTCCAGATAAACAAAAGAGCGTAGGTATGTACGATGTACTTCGTGGGATACAAGATTAACGCCAGCTTTGCGGTCGAAGACCATCCTATCAGCATCTTGTGGTTAGACGCAAAAAGGGAGCTTGCCTCATCGATTTCCTTTATTATTTCCTTAATATTCCAGCTATGGTAAGGATTCACAAGTCATCACGTAAAGTAACATGTAAAGTTCAATGGCATGCTTAATCACGTACTTAATCATTTCATTAATTACAATGTAGCTTAACTTATTAGTCACATGCCGTATCTAACTCCCCAAATTAAATATTTCAGAACACACTATTCTGTTGGCTTTAGGTACAACCATCTAGACTTCTAGAGGGAAAAATATACTGCCAATCACTGCAGATTAAAAACAATGTTTACGAATACATACACACTATTTTATTTGCTTTAGGTACAACCATCTAGACTTCTAGAGGGAAAAAATACTGCCAATCACTGAAGATTAAAAACAGTGTTTACGAATACATACAGGTTATTTTAAATTGGCTAGCTAAACTCCGCAGACGCAATGGGTATCGATATTTAAACACGATAAAATAAAAAGATTTGATGTTTCTTTTTGGGAGGTCAACGACCGCTGTTAGTGTTGTTACTTGAAGTATGAGTTGAGAAAAACTGTTTTCTTATGTTTTATCGAGTATAAATCCGTCACGTCTCTGAAGTTCACGGAAAAAAAACTGATTTTTTCTTCACAACAATCTTCCAAATCAATTTCACAAAATATTTACCGAAAGATCCGTGAAGTATTGTAAATGGATATGTGGATATCGGAAAATATCCCACGGGAACGTACTACCGGGATTAAAAGTATCCTATGTGTCTTAATTTCAACCAAATCCGTTCGGCCGTTTTAGCGCCAATCCGGAACATACATCCACTTAAGCGCAGGCCACACCGCCAGCTAGCGGGCGGGCGGGCTAGGCGGGCGAACATCGTTTCACCTCTTTACATACTTCGGTTAGGTTAGTCGGTAGCTCGCGGTGTGAACCGAAGTATGTAAAGAGGTGAAACGATGTTCACCCGCCTAGCCCGCCCGCCCGCTAGCTGGCGTTGTGGCCTGCGCTTAAATCGGACAAAATCTACAAACTATATTTTCGGCATCAGACTCGTTAGGCCTCGAAGAAGTTGTTTTTTTCAAAAATATTCAATGAACAGTTATGACTTCGTTACTATTTTATTGTTCGTAAGATAGAGAGCCCGCCAAGATTTTTCCAAGAGGTTGTGATGAGATGAAACTCTATAGAGTAAGAGAAAAATGGGGAATAGCCAAGAAAATCAACTTTCTCAAATGTCAAAATACAGTCTGTCATACCGTAATTACTGACCATCGATGCGATCGATGCCCTTGATCAAAGAGAGCAAGTTGAGGCCATGGTTACCCTCCTAAGGTATATGAAGAGGTACCTAATTAATGTATATAGGAATATACAACACAGAGTAAAAATTACTGTCAGATATCAAAATGAGCGAGATATTTAAAAAAAATCATACCTACGAGTATCATGAAAATGTGTGTGGCATATAATAATATTGTTTGTACCTACTAATGAATGCGAAAAGATTACGACGACCTTGAACTTGCCGCTGCAGGTGCACGCGCTGATGCCAAGTCGGCCGACTTACTTTCCCAGTAAAACGACTCTAAAAATATATACAACGAGTTATACTGTCTACATACCTACATACGAGTATAACTGTAAAATTGAGAAGGATTCGACAGAAGACGACCTTAACATGGATGGCGGAGGACCGAGGACACATTTATTTGCTGTAGACTGCTGTTTTTAACCCCCGACGAAAAAGAGGGGTGTGATACGTTTGTAGTGTGTATCTGTATATACGTGTATCTGTGTATTTGTGTGTCTGTCTGTCGCATCATAGCTCCTGAACCGATTTTGATAAATATTTTCTTTATATTTGTTTATTATTTATTATTTTCTTTATTGGATGGCAAACAAGCCGAGGCCGAGATTGCGTTGTTACTACCGCTTATGGACATCTGGAACAACAGTGAATCGTGATCGCAGAGACAAAACTGAGCAATGGGTAGCTCACCGTCCGGTAAGGACCAGGCCCGGGTTGACGGCGCGTTGTATTCCACGTGCGCCTCAAAGAGATGTCGTCAGCACAAGTGTAGGGACCCCTACACTTGTGCTAGCCCTAGGGCCCTAGCAGGCATCGGCCCTAGCACTAGGGCCGATGCCTGCCGGGGTCGCGGAAAGGTACTAAAGGGTTACCGAGGCCCCTGGCAACACAGGCAACGGAAGGAATACGGGTGGGTTTTAGTCAGTAAGAGTCTGACACACCCTTCCGCTCCGGCCAGAGCAAGAGAAATTATTTGATGATGACCCAAACAAAAAAAGAGACAAAACTATAAGCAGTAAAAGAGTGAAGGACTTCAATTAGTTGAAGTGGTTTATTGTTTGGGTCTATTCTAGCATAGATGATTTCGAAGCCAAAACTAATAACATTAAATAAACTTATAATAATTTTATAATATTAAAAATAGGTAATATTTCGGAGGCCTGGAACCAAGGGTGTATCCCTCACTCGAAATCAGGACTCATTTTGCAACCGATAGTCTTCCATAAACGAACCTATCTATAACCTATAATTACTATTTGGTACTTGTAACGAACGCCGAGCATACAAAGGGAAAACACTGTGTTGTGTGTTTGGGACGTTCTAAATACGTGAAAAGTAGGATAAGATAGTTGTAACAGATATGACCCTATCTACGCATTAGGGCGCAAGTGGCGGGGGGTCGCTTAGAGCGCGTCCTCGCTGCGAGCGAGTAGGTACGAGTTTTTGAATCAATCAAGATTATAATTAGAATTTGAGAGTAGTTAATTTTAATGTTTGTTGTTCTAATTAGTGTAGGTAACTTCGTTTTTGTATTAATATACGTAGTCTAAGCCGCAATTTTTAAGAGATTTGTGTTTCGTGAATAATTACGTAAGTTGAAAATGTGATTTTTGTTTATGAAGATATGTTAGATATTTTGACGGGCCACCCATTCCAAAGATATAGGGTAAATCATATAAGGAAATTGTACTCAAGTACATTTTTGAACACTTAAGTTCTACAAAGTTTTTACGTAAAAATACAGGAAATAATCTTATTTTATATGATTAAGGGACACATAAGTCACATTATAAAATAAAAACTTATAAAAGAAATAAGTGAAAATATCAATGTCAAAGATTCAGGTCATGTCATTCATAGTGAAAATCTACTATAAAAATGACTCAATATACCTCTATGAACTAACTTATGCCCGTTTAAAAGGCGTGCCATTTTAACGCTGGAAGGAAGTCGATCTCCAGCTCCCGAAGAAGAATTAACTCAACAAAAATAAATCCGAAGAAAAATTGTGAACAAGCTTTTATTCATTACCCTTCAACATACAGTCCACGACAGTACTAAAGACGTTATTTCGCTAGCGTAATGAATACATTCTGGCTGATGCAACTTGACTCGCAACAGCACCTTGTTTCTAGTTCACTGCCAAGGTTACGTCGACTACGGCTCGTATCGTGTTTACTCACTAACTGCCGAAGCAGCAATTACGGCTGGTTTCGCCACTTAACGATGTAACTGGCTCTGATAACTATATGACAGAAGATATCATGGGGTTAATTTAAGAGTGGGTGGCTTTTGTATTCGTACGGGAGTAAGGAATATCAAAAGCACATGTTAAGGTCATCATTATTTAAGTAATCAAAGAAAATAACATGATGTTTACCAGAAAAGTTGTCTAATATACCTTGGCCTTATAAAGGTCACAGACGGATTTTCGCCACATTCCCCACCAGCGTAGTGAGTGCCAAGTGCGGTGGTGATTTTCGCGTCATGGTTAGTTAGCAATTATGTTAGTTATTCAAAAGTACGGGAAATTACTTTCTACAATGGTGAAAGCTCCCTTGGTGGCCTTTAGCGAACACTGACTGTGCCAGACCAGTATGAAACCATCAAAATCGTGGTTCTAGCGTACGAGCTACTGCTGCCCCAGCATATAAAGACGCTGCTCCACAGC
Organism: Atethmia centrago; assembly: GCA_905333075.3. Lineage (NCBI taxonomy): Eukaryota > Metazoa > Arthropoda > Insecta > Lepidoptera > Noctuidae > Atethmia > Atethmia centrago. Next base: position 18,001,114 of record HG995373.1, on the reverse strand, counting down.
CCACGGCTAAACTATGTGTAAAGTTGCGCTTTGTTTATCTAGTAGTTCTGCGAATAGTAGACCTCGTGAGCACAAACTTTTTGCCCGACTTTTTAGCAGAGACTTCGCTCACTCGGTCAAAAACGTCGGGATCATCCACTGCCACCCACAGTTACGCTACGCACGAATGCGTGACTTTTAAACAAAGAAACCGCGTAGCTAACGTAAGTAAAGACTAAGTGGAAATAGAAGAGATTTTCCATACGTCTGTACAATGTAATCGAAACCAAGACCGGTTCCGTTCCACCGGATGTACCTCATTTGTGAGCAAACAATTAGATCGTTGCATTTACGACAGAACTTGATGGCTGTCAATGGTGATTATGCATGCACTTACGCAATTAATTGATCCGATCAACAACGTAACTATTGAGATTTTTCCTTCCTCAGTTTTTATCTCTGAACAACTTCCTTGGTGGCGACAAGTGATGTCAGATTTGTATTTTAGTACCGCAGTTTATAGTAGTCTCCTTGTGATTCAGGAGCCTGAAAATTTACGTAGGGATCGCATTCAGCCTGAAGCTTGAAGATCACGTCATGACATTAGTTTTTCAAAGGGTTAATATTTTACAAAAAAATAATTACCCTATGGATTCAGAAAAAAAAAACACGTTTGGGATTCGAACATAAAATGGCTAGCACCATTTCCACGTGGACGCAGACAGTCGGGCTGGTCCACAAATCTAAGATCGCTCAGCGCGCCATGAAGCGGGCTATGCTCGGAGTTTCTTTGGAGGATAAGATCAGAAATGAAGTTATCCGGAAGAGAACCGGAATTAACGACATAGCCTGCAGAGTAAGCAAGCTGAAGTGGCAGTGGGTTGGCCATGTTTGTCCAAGGACCGATGGCCGGTGGAGCAGACGAGTCCTGGAGTGGAGACTGTGTATCGGCAAGCGTAGTGTGGGACACTCCCCAGGTAGATGCAACGACGACCTTAAAAAGGTGGCTGGGACAGACTGGATGCAGAAGGCAGAGAGCAGGGTATTGTGGCGCAGCCTCGTTTAGGCCTACGTCCAGCAGTGGACTGTTATAGGCTGAGTTGATTGATTTTGCTTGATTTCCTCGTATATATTCGTAAATAACTGTTGGTAGTGTTAGGTACGGTACCAACAAATATTTCTACCTCCTACAACCCAAAACTTTTGGGTTGTAGGAGGTAGAAATATTTGTATATATACGTTATTTTTGCAATACGAAATTGGGGATGTCAACGTCTGCAGTGGAAATGCAAAAAGACATACATTCCAGATTACTGCGAATATTGTTTAGCTGTCAAAGTAAAGTATAAAGTTTAAGCTTAAGGTAAAGTATAAAGTGTAAAGTTTAAGCTGTCGTGTTTTGACGGATGGAGGAACTACTTCGATAAAAAGTCTCAATCGAAAGGAATTTGATTTAAAGTAATTCAGAATGAGACTCCTTGACTCCTTGGTTTGAGCATACAAGTTTAAGTAGAAGTTATATTAAGTAAGCACTAAGGCTGCGTTCTGGGCACTATCTATCGACAAAATTTGCTTTCCTAACGCGAAAGGTCACATCACCTAATTGTGAAATTTGTTGATGGAGTGTGGTAAGAGCAATAATGAAAGAGAGTCAATGATCAGAGAATTTAAATTGAATATTTTAGACGTTGGGCTAATTCAAAACCTTTTAGCAAACCCTAGAACAGTGATTGCAAAGAGGCTGTGTGGCCTGGTGAAGAGTCAATGATTCAGTTTCTCTTACAGTATATGTAGTTATAGTTGTCGTTACTTTAATTAAAGTTAGGTACCTTATCAACTAAGGTACGATGGGGTTGGCATATCCGTATGGATAAAAACCCCCTTTTGTTAATAAGCGAAAAAAAATAAAGCAATTGGGGAACATTTCGAATGTCGGTGATTCTGATCAGCATGATATACAAACAATTTTTAAATAATTTTAGTAGTCATATTTTAGAAGGCGTTCGTTTTATATCTCACCTATAAAGCTACCGACCCTTTCGTATAATCTATTCATATCTAGGTCATTTATAAATTATAATAACAATTTATTTATTTATTAATTTTATAACAATTTAATAATATGTTCATATCCTATTTATGTACTTGTGTATCTATTTTATTTTAACTAGCTTTTGCCCACGGCTTCGCCCGCATTGTCGGTAGGTCGGATATTATCCCACGGGAATGTACTACCGGGATAAAAAAGTAACAAACTAATCACAACGCAAACGACAAAATCAAGATTGGTAAAATAAAACGAAACCAAAACATCAATACCAATTCAAATCAAAACTGTCATAATTTGACATTTATATGAAATGGCTATATAATATAACTAATAATAACATTATATATAATAACACTAGCTTTTCCAAGCGGCTTCGCCCGCGTGGATGTCGGAAATTATCGCACGAGAACGTTCTACCGGCATAAAAAGTATCCAATGTGTTATTCCAGATCCATAATATAAACTATCTGTGCGCCAAATTTCATTCAAATCATATTAGTAGCATAATACTAATGATTGAATTCATGCAAGCCTAGTACTTTTTGTTAGGTTACTGTTCAGAAATTGTGCAAAAAATACCACCTTGAATTCATGCAAGCCTAGTAGCTTTTGATAGGTTACTGCTCAGAAATTGTGCATGAACAGAATACCGTATTAAATTTTCTAATTTTCCGCGCAACTTTCTCATTTTTTTCTTACATATGAACCTTCTCCTGACATTAAAAAACACAAAAAAAAAATGCAAAATCGGTCCAGCCGTTCACGCGTGATGCCGTGACCAATTCATAACCTCTTTAAGCTTAGAAACCTTCAAATGAGGTAGGTACTAATATAGTACGGTGACTTTCGAGACATTCCAATTTTAAAGAGTATTCGCTTATGTTTGTGTGAGTTCAACCTTTTTGAATAAAATCGGATTGAGTTTTCAAACATGTGTCAAAATAAAATGTAATTTAAATCAAAAGCACTAAGGAATATTGATATCAACTTCGAAGCAAATAACCGCCAAAATAACTTTCTACCCCTTTTTAACCCCGTTAGGGGATGAATTTCAATAAAATACGAAACACAACTTCCATCAATTCTGTTAAAAAAGGTTTATGCAAAATATCAAGTAGATTGGACCAAAATTCTTTGTACGTTGTCTCATACAAACTTTGCCCCCCTTTTTCAACACTTTAGGGGTAGAATTTCGGAAAATCCTTTCTTACCGGATGCCTACGTCATACAAAGAACACACTCTCCAAGTTTCAGGTCTCTACGATCAGTGGTTTAGGCTAGCGTTGATCCGTCAGTCAGTCATTCAGGACAAAGCATTCTATATGTCAGTATAAAATGCTCGATCAACGCACAGCCTAAACATACATCAACACTATCTACGAGTATAGTATCTATACATTGTATAGATACTTTTTTTTTTTTTGAGGATAGGAAATCATCAAATAACTTCTCCCGCTCTGGTCGGAGCGGGAGGGTGTGTCAGACTCTTACTGACTAAAACCCACCCGTATTCCTTCCTGTTGCCTGTGTTGCGGGGGCCTCGGTGACCCATAAGTACCTTCCCGCGACCCCGGCAGATAGATACTATAGATAGTGTTGATGCAGTGTGTCATTTTTTTTGGAGTTTTTTTTATTTGTTCAAAATAAACCTAACGTGAATTCATGCAAGCCTAGTAGGTACTGTTTGCTAGTTATAAACTTTCTGTGTGCCAAATTTCATTCAAATCCTATTATTATTTAGTGGGATAATTACTAATAATTCAAATACTTACTATCTTGAATTCATGCATTCCCTTTTTTTTGGGTGGGTATTATCCGGTATTATCAAATAACTTCTCTCGCTCTGGGCGGAGCGGGAGGGTGTGTCAGACTCTTACTGACTAAAGCCCACCCCGTGTTCCTTCCGTTGCCTGTGTTGCCAGGGTCCACGGTATCCCTTTCGGACTTTCCCTCAAAATTCGCTGTCTCTCTCTCTCTTTATAATATTGCATAGATTCAATAAGTTATCTTTTTAATATTTTTCTATTATGATTATCTCCTCTCAAACAGAGCACCTACCGTCTTATCTCTTCACCACCCTTGGTTGATTGGTAGAGAATACCCGAGGCATGAAGTCCACCTTTGTACCTTATTGTGTGCGAGAAGTTTAAATAAATAAATAATGCTGAAGTCAATATCAAATAAGATATAGGTACAACAATACATACACATATTATACGTATACACGTGCAAGCTATTATAGTTGTAATCCCCCATAACAATTATACTTCGAATAGCCAATGTGGTTCAATTAAAAGTTTTCTGCGACCACAACACATGACTAACTGATACATATTCTAGAAAATGAGTTCATAGAAGAATTCATTATGTGCATCAATTATAATTAAATATATCACACTACTGAGCAACATATAATGATATACGCAGAACATTAAAATGAAGATAACATTACAATCTTGCTATATAGAGGCTCTAAAGACCCCATTGTTAGACCCTACCTACTGTCTGATACAGTGTTGAATCTTTTAAGTAGGTTATCAATTAAAACACAAAATACGTTGTTTATCAATGTCACCTTTTATCAACATATTTTGAAAAAAAAAAAACTTTTTTTATTCTTTTGTTCCTACTTTAGCTAATAGTACGGAACCCATAATACGGAGGTCCAACTGGCATTTGGCTGTTTTTTTTTTTCATCGTAACTGGATCGTTGTAAACAATTATTTTGTAAGTGAGGAAGACGCGGTTGTAACGAGAATATTATGCATGAAAAACTTCCTGTAATGTTTTTGTGATGTGATAACACAAAGGTGTTATTTTTTTCAGATTTATTAATAACATCGTAATAAACAGTAATGTTTCTGTTTTAAATTCATGCATGCATGAAACATATGTATATTCACATAGGTGTTTATAATTCAACATGAAGCTTGTAAGTGACCAATTGTGGATGGTTTTTGATTTTGGTTCTTTGAGTTGTACGTTTTCATTTAATTCAGATAAATATAATAAAATCTTATATTTCAATAATTCTCTCAAAACAAACGTGCCCCTGCGCTTTATTAACTTATTGTTATGTTACTACTCTAACTGTCAACTTTTGTAATGGTTTTCTTTTATAAAAAAAAATCTTGAAAGAAGCGGTACCTAATTAATATTTCTTTTTGTATTGTTCGTTTTTGCAAACATTTCATATGTGACACCCAACAGAACGATTTTATACAGAACTAATATACATAGCTTCTGTCAGGAATTGTAGTGGAACTGTGTTGATACGAAGATTTTGGAGTTAGACTCCGATACCTATACTTTTTCTTACTGATCATGGTTTTGTTATTGTTATTAGTAATTTACTGTTTATTTATTTTACTTCGATGGTGCTAGTTCATCATTTGTGAGTTCGAGTTACAGCTATAGCTTTATGTAAGCGGGCACGCCCTTTATGCCTGGAGGCTTTAATTTAGGTATTAAGTTCTCTTTATGTTTTTATTTTTGTTTGAGTACAGTTTTCATTGTTTTGCAGGTACATTAGCGTGTGCTAGCTAATATGGCAAATAATTTAATTTAATGTTTTGTGTTGTGTTGTGTAATGGTAATTACTTTGTATACGTATATTTGTATAGAATCAAGTTTTTCTAACTGAAAAGAGTTTGTTGCGCCACTTCTTTTTATCTGGTCACATACAGTATCCTCTGGAGGACGCTAGAGTTCCTCCAGAGTTGATAAACACTTTTAAATACTGGTATGGAGGCCAGATCAATCAGGTACGCTGGGCCGAAGCTTTTCAGCGCCGTATAGATTGAATGCGGGATGAGGCAGGGGGATTGACTTTACTCACGCTCTTCAATCTGTATGTCAATGGGCTGATTGAGGTGCTCAGCAGAGAGCGTGCCGGCTGTTACGTTGACGGAGTATGTATGTTTATACATTAGTTACGCCGATGATATGGCGCTGCTGAGCGCCACTGTTTGTTAAGAGATTGGTGATCTGTAAAGAACATGCTTTACTTCATGGATTGGTCTACAACGTCACTAAAAGTGAAGTCATGGATTTTGGCGTCAGCGGTCCAAGTTCTGATCCTATGCCTCCGGTCAAGTTGAACGAAATATCGCTTGTGAGAGTCTAGATATAAGGTGAAATACTTGAAACACCTTTTGACCGCTGACCTCAGACATGATGATGATATTAAAAGAGAAAGAAGAGCGCTGTCGGTGAGAGCTAATATGTTCGCCCTCAGGTTAGCACGTTGTTCTAGGGTAGTTAAAATAACCTTATTTCGTGCATATTGCACCACATTTTACACGTGCAGCCTGTGGGTAGATTACACTCAAAAATCGTACAGCGCCCTTCGCATTCAATATACCAGGACACTCAGAAACCATTGCGAAAAATTTTTATGTATGAGAGACTAGCCAGTTATAATCTATTTTGAAAAAATATTATTTGTCAGTTAAATTAGGTACGTTCCAATTTAAAAATTTCCTTCCACATTGTTTGCGAGCTAATTTAAATTATCGAATCTCATTAAAAAATTATCTGCTAATTTTCGCGCTATGATTTTTTATAATTTCAAGTGTCGCCTGAAACCGGACGAATCGTAGACTTCAAATGGCATTCATGGATGAAGACCCTTCTAAGGTATCGTTGGTATTACGAATTCAAGCGCGGTCGACTAACTTTGGGGATGAAAAAAGAAGTGGTCGCCCTTTGACGGCTGTTACGGAAGAAAACGAGCTAGCAGTGAAAAATTTAATCCATGACAATAGGCGAGTTACATATCAAGAGATTCAGCATATACTGCAGGTTGGATCAGGAAGCCTTCAAGAAATTCTACACGTGCATCTTCGCGTGAGGAGGATAGTTTCACGCTGAGTGCCACACAACGTCACCGATGCTCAGAAGCAGCCCCGGGTGAAATGGTGCCGTGATATGATAAACAAATTTAAAGCAAACTCATCTCGGCGTGTTTACGACATCATTATAGGTGATGCGTCTTGGATTTATCAATACGATCCAGAAACGAAGCGCTAGTCGACGGTTTGGGTGTTTCAAAACGAATCAACGCCTATCAAAGTGAAGCGGTCTAGAAGCGTGAAGAAGATTTTGATCGCGAGCTTTTTCAATTTGACTGGCAACTTGGTGTCAATTCCTTTATGGAACCACAGAAGCATCAACGCTGAATGGTATACAGGTACCATATGCTTGACAGAAGTTTTTTCTGTTGTGAGCAACAAGCGACCAAACACAGGGCTCCGCGGGCTATTGCTCCACCACGACAATGCGCCTTCGCACACCGCGCTCAAAACGTGGGACTTCCTGGACAAACTCCTGGGTCACCCTCCTTATAGCCTTGACTTAGCACCGTGTGACTTCTTTTTATTCCCGAAAATAAAAAATCAGCTCAAAGGGATACAATTTTCGTCGCCGGAAGATGCGCTGTCAGCGTTCGAGCAGGCTATAAACGAGGTGTCTACGGCGGACTGAAAAAAGTATTTTGGAAAAACTGGTTCAGAAGTATGAAAATTTGTATAGAGACTAGTGGAGAGTACTTTGAAAAGATTTAATTAAAAAATATTCACCTATAGAACATTTTTTTTAATTTTCGCAAAGCTTTCTGAGTGTCCCACGTAATAATGCGTTTCGGATATTGATGTGACTGTTCCGCTTCTGTAATGCATCAGGGATGTTTGCTCATGTCGATTGTTTGCCTCTCTGGTGTGCCGGGTGCGGGCCAGCCCCAACATTATACTGCAATGTGTCCCAAGCAGACTGGACTGCTTGTGTGTGAATCGCTGCTGCAAGCTTTCCACGTTGTTTTTAGGCTCGTAGCAGGGATTCTCATACCTATGACCGCGTTAGGTTAAGTTTAGTACCATAATTGGTAAGAAATATTGTTACTAAGTAACACATTTAAGTCCATTGATGATACACATGATGTCCACAGATGTCACATGTCTTCGAATCTTTGGTTCTTCGACATTTTCCGGGTTTCCTCATGATGTTTGCCTCCACTGTTTTGAGAGCAGTAGTGATGAATTAATTTACACAAAGTAAAGCGCCTGTCTAGGTTCGAAACCGCGACCTACAACTCGTAAGTCGCGGCAGTTACCACTGGTCCACCACTGCTCATGCACCCTGTTAATAAGACATTAATAATGTACCATATTTTAAAACAAATAAATATATTCTAAATATATTCTATTCTATTCTATTCATTGTTTCTTGTATATGAAATATAAATAAATAATTAATAAATAGGGCCTTGACTCGAATGGGTAGGTACTGGGATACCATATCTGATAAACAAGTAAATTTTCCCTAGCAATCACGATTTTCATGCGGGTCGGCCGTCATGAGCGATCATTATGATGACTTCACAGCGTCATTACCGACGGAATCCTGTCGGCAATATTATCTTGGATACGTACTGTCGTACTTATACATCTGTGCTGTTCCGGATATTATTTCTTAAGAACCAAGATGTATATTTGTTATAAATAAAAAACATACGTACTAGATATAGTTTGATGGATGGGACGCTGACAACACCTAAACTACAGTCACTGTCAGACTGCATAAAAAAGAAAGAGAAGCGCGATGACACAACGCTTGTAATTTATTGCAAAATATGAAGCAATTATCTATTTACTAAAAATTGAGTTGAGTAATCGTAATAACAAACAACCAAGTTCTGCATTCAAATAAGACGTTCTTGATATTAATGAAATAACTACTTAACGTATGTTGATATTTAATACAGATATTTTGGATTGGAACTCAAGGCAAGAGGTTAGTTTAACGTTAGTTTGTATAGAGATTTTTTTTGAAAACGTGTTTTGGTAACAACCAAGTTCTGAGAAATATGTTCAATATTAACATATATTTTTTCCGCTACCACAAACAATACAGATTTGGCAATTTATTTTTTTAAGACAAGCCTATTTTGGTCATTTACTGCCTTTAATTACTTTTCGATTAGAAGAGCCTGTTTTTATGTTTTTTTTTTTTGCCTGCACATGGGGCTGGGTGGAAGGTAAGGGCAAAGCCCTCTTAACTAGTCCTGCCATAAACCAACATCAGAGTTCAGACGGCCTTATACAGCCTTCAGTCTGTACCTATAAATTCTAGCCATAATCACACCATTCTCCTAAACAATACAGAAGTTAAAGCACAATAAATCAATCCAGTACAAAATCATTTAGTTTGGCAACTCGCGTTACGGACTACGGCTCGTTGATGGTATCGGCCATCCGGCGATTCTGAAGTATTATCGTTGCACAACGGTATCTGCTGGAATCTACTCACTTTCTTATTGTTTTGTCTTAATTATATGGACTGCGAACGTTCAATGGCAAGCCGGGAGGTAAATAGAACAAGGTGTAAGGTCAAGTTGACTTCATTTGTATCAAAACAAAATGTTGGTAAGTACCAACCTACAGAATTAAATCTGCAATCACAATATTATACTTAACGACAGTCAGAAGCAAATATTTTTAAAACTGTCGATAATAATCAGAAAATATTGTAGACCCATCTGCAAGAATATGTTGTTGTAAATCTTTTAAAAATATCTGACAGCGAAAATAGCCAAATAAGATACTTATCTTGTTTCTTTTAGTATTTAAATAATTTCCTGCAACTTTATGAATGAATGATATATTTATTTGCAAGAATATAGGTAGCTGACATAAGTTCTTAGGATCTATGGGTTTCACTGTATTCGGCATTCCAGCCGTGCAAATATTTAGGTTTTACATCCTGGTTATACATAAACATGCAGTAGGTACACATTTAATAATTATTAGCAATAACATAAAAATACTAATAATAATGTCATAATTTAAGTTTAGATTACAATGCAATTAATAAGATTCAAATAACGAAATCGATAACGAAATTGTACTGCTTTATTAAGACGCTGACAACACCTAAACCGCGGTCACTGTCAGATTGCATAGAAAAGAAAGAGAAGCGCGATGACACAACGCTTGTAATTTACTGCAAAATATGAAGTAATTATCTATTTACTCAAAATTGAGTTGAGTAATCGAAAATAAAAAATAATTAAATACGTAACGTATGTTGATATTTAATGCAGATATTTTGGATTAGAACTCAAGGTAAGAGGTTAGTTTAACGTAAGTTTGTATCGAGATTTTTTTTCAAAACGTGTTTTGCTAACAAGCAAGTTCTGGGAAATATGTTCAAATTTAACATATATTTTTTTCGCTACCAGAAACTATACAGATTTGGCAATTTTTTTTCTTAAGAGAAGCCTATTTTGGTCAATTGGGTCTTGTCAGCGCCTTAAAAAAAATATTTATTATGATGGAATGCTAAGTTAACTCTAACATAGATAAATTTCATATCATTTGAAAACACTCCCAATCAATCTGCCCAGCCTTTTCCCAACTATGTTGTGGTCGACTTCCAGTCTTACCGAATGCAGCTATATACCAGTCTTTTACATGGACTGACTGCCTATCTGACAACACAACACAACCCAGTTACTGCGGGTAATATGTTAAGACTGGTTATCAGAGCTTTGGGCTTCTGACCGCCTGTAACGACTGTCAAAGACCTACGAATGTCAGCGGGACCAACGGCTTAATGTGCTTTCCGAGACACGGAGGGGTTTCAATATGTAATGGATGGCCACCCATCCACGAACCGACCGCGGCAACAGTAGCTTCACTTTCGATCGACCCGTGCGACTATCATCATTGAGCCACGAGCCCCTCACCCTAACTATATGATTACGTTTAATAAATACGTGACAGCTTAAATAGCCAAAGAATATAATTAACTATTCGTATCTAGTACATACATACATACATAACATCACGCCTTGTTTCCCCGAAGGGTTAGGCAGAGGTGTACCTATAGTACACCCACATTTCGCCAGTTATGTTTAAGTCCCATGTAATAGGGGGTGAGCCTATTGGCACTAACCGGGCACAAATCCAGACTCCGGGCTACTACTAGGAAATTCCAGATATAAAAACCCAATGACACTGCCCGAACTGGGAAACGCAAGGACCTCATGTCCAGCCTTTACGACCACTAGACCAACGAGGCAGTAAAAGAGTCAATAGAGCAGTTTCGATTTTTATCACAATGTTATGATATTGTGATAAAAAGCGAGCATTAAGGCTCGTCCAGACTAGCGCGATATCGCGGGCGCGACAAGCGAGCATTAAAGCTCGTACAGACTGGCGCGACAGGCAGCAATATGCCTGTCGCGCCCGCGATATCGGCCCAGTCTACGGGAGGCCCTTAAGCATCTTTTCAGCACACTTCGACAATAGGGATGTTTGATGAATTATTTTTTTGTCCGTCGGGTAGATTATTAACAAATATTGGACCCGTATTTTTTTCTTTTTTTACGTAATCAAAAGATTACGGCTATGCATGGAGTTAAAATGTGATATTACGTCACGCCTTGCTAGATTTTATACTGAAGTAGCTGCACCCCGCGTTTTCAACAGCCTAAGTCTCGATCTCGTAAGTAAATCTGGATAAAAAGTATCCTATGTCCTAATTCAAGTCATGGTCTACCTATCTGCCAAATTCCATTCAAATTAGTTTAGCTGTTTTAGCGTGAAAGCGTAACAAACAAACAAACAAACTCACTTTCGCATTTATAATATTGTGCCGAAGCGAGCCCCCACCCTCCATATTTAATACGTTTCAATTATTTTTTTATTAATATGACAAAACAAAAAATACGTGGCTAATATTTTTTAATTATCTGACTGACGAACTAAGTAGAAATTCTTTTTTTTTTACCAAGACATCATCCCTATTTTGTGAGCTGAAACTAGGCTTAGGATTTTGACTTCCTTACGTATGACAGTAGATGAATGTGTAATTTCATGAAATCTTGAAAGTTTAGTTTAGTCCAAAACGCATAGTTTGTAGCTCATTGATGATAATGAAACACTTGCATCTAACTTTGAATTAATTAACTTAGCTTTAAATAAATAAACATTGCTGTATCACGAACATTTTAACTTGCAATACCTACGTCACGAGATTGATGTGTAAGTACGTCATCTTTGCAATAGGTGAACGACATTATTGAAAAAACGAAAGAAAATCAAGTTTCGGTGCAATTAGCGGTAATAAACTTTATGGTCTATTATTAAAAATTGGATATCAACGAACTCATATTATTGATGTTGTTCTACCGTAAACGTGAGTTAGTTAAAATTAAAGTGATTATAAAAAACAAAATACTTAAGTGTGACTTTATGATTGAGTTTACCTTTTGGTAGGTGTAAGGTCGGGAGTGTTTGCAAATTTGTGAGAATTAGTATCCTGTCACAAAAAAAATTGCAAAAAATATTGTCAAAAAAAATTGTAAATTTATTTATTAACCAACGACGCAGTCTGTACCTGGATAGATACTGCGTCGTTGGTCTACTGCTGAACATGAGGTCCTGGGTTTGATTCCCGGGTCGGGCAGTGTTATTGGGTTTTCTATCTGAAATTTTCTAGTAGTAGCCCGGAGTCTGGATTTGTGCCCGGTTAGTGCCAATAGGCTCGCCCCCTATTACATGGGACTTAAACATAACTGGCGAAATGTGGGTGTACTATAGGTACACCTCTGCCTAACCCTACGGGGATTACAGGCGTGATGTTATGTTATTATGGACTGCAACACGTTACGTACGTTACACTAAAAATCATAAAAATATACTTACTTAAAGTATAAACGGAAACTTAATCAATAACTTGATTTACTTGAAAATAAAATTAAAATGCGTCATGCGATTGTTTTTGGTAATCATCTTAGATTCAAACTGTGTCAAAGACTGTGTCATAGTTTATAAGAAACCGTATATTCTATAAAGATTTATAGGAAAAAATGTCGTAAAATACTCCACAAACAGAATAAAAAATAATCGCGAACCGTTCACTCCGCCATTATGTCTCATCAATGAGTGGAGAACATGCCTTATTTATTTTATAGTATAATTTTCATAAAAACGGCGTAAATAATATTTTTTTACCGAAGGCAATGACCTGAGGAATATTTCGGTCCGATTAGATCTAATAACATGCAATCATGGCACAAATTAAAACATAATTTTTTGTTACATCGATAGCTACTTAGAAAAAAAAATGCAAATCCGTCAATCTTTCGATCGGGTTTCGAAACTCTAGAAATTGTATGTAATCCGTGCACAGCTATCAACTTTTTTTTAGTTTGCATTAAAAGAACATAGATTTATGGTGATCAAAATTAATTACAGCAGTCAATTACCTACACAGTTTCATATCACTTCGATCACCCATAATTGCATTTTTTTTTACTTTTTTAGGATAGAGCTCTACGCTCTACATACAACATAACATGTGTAAGTACTTACGTATACCACTCCAATAACTTATATCTCGTGGTGAGAAACACCAAGAAAACTTGCCTAGATAGGAGTTAAGTAGGAATAACTTTGATCGTCTTAACTCCTATCTAGACAGGTATGAAGGCGCTGACAAGACCCAATTGACCAAAATAGGCTTGTCTTAAGAAAAAAAATTGTAATATGTATAGTTTGTGGTAGCGGAAAAAAATATATGTTAATTTTGAACATATTTCCCAGAACTTGGTTGTTACCAAAACACGTTTTGAAAAAAAAATCTCGATACAAACTAACGTTAAACTGAATCTTGAGATCTAATCCAAAATATCTGTAGTAAATATCAATATACGTTACGTGTTTAATTAATAACAAGAACGGCTTATTTGAATGCAGAACTTTGTTGTTTGGTTGTTTTTATTTTCGATTACTCAACTCAATTTTGAGTAAATAGATAATTGCTTCATATTTTGCAATCAATTACAGCGTTGTGTCATCGCGCTTTTCTTTCTTTTCTATGCAATCTGACAGTGACCCCGGGCGTCCGCGGGTACCTACCTATTCAAAGCTTACGTACTCAGCAATCTTTTTTACCTACGATTGCCCTTGAAGGAGCGTAATATTTTTGTATGTATGTTTATTTCTTTGGCACGCTCTGTAGCCTAAACGGCTTGATGGATGGCAAATAACCTAAAAAGCTTGAAATAAAGCAAATTATTACAAAAAATGATAAACTCGACTGCAAAACACATAACTGAAAAGAGCAAAACAAGCATTGTTATCAATTCTATAGGACTTTGCTTTTAGAGATATCGCAGGCAACTGTAAAAAATTACACCATGAATTTTGTTTTTTTAATAATTTTTAAATTAATTAAAAACAATAGCATGCGGCCTTTCTGTACAGCGGATTGTAAAGTAGGTTTGAACTTAATTTGATCCATCTCATACATGTACATCATATGGCTTACCCAGAATTGTCCCTAGCCACCTTATCTGTTACAGTTTGAGACGTAATAAAACTAATACCATATGCGTAACATCCGCTGGTAACAATTATAAAACAAAGCGTTATTGTTAATACGTGGCTTAATTTGGTAGAACAAAAAACTTAGTTGTTTCGCTCTCCTCATAAGAAACAAAACATCCTCATTTAGTACGGTGTCTGATAACAATCTTAGCGTAATTATATCTGGGGATTATACAGCAGTTCATTGGCCGTGTCACAGCACAACAAAGAAAATATCTGACGAAGATATTTGAGCATAAATCAAAGACAATTTTGAACCCAGATTAGCTTTGAAACAAAAATTATGTAAATCATAATCTTGTCCCATTTTAGCTGGTAATTTGGGTGTTGTTTACTAAATTTAGTATAAAGCACATTTATTACATGGAATACATAAAAATAAGCTTTTCCTCCGTGATTGAACTTTTGGAGCGCGTAACCGCCTCTGTGGGCTAGTGGTGAGACCACCTGTCTCAGAACCAGATGTTGATCAGTTAAGGTTTGATTCCCAGCGAGGGCAAAATTTTCTGCTCTTTTGTTGGTGGCAGGGATTATTCTAAGTCTGCCTGGCTAGCTACCACCATCTTATTTAAGTCTGTCGCTATAACAACAATGTTAAAAGCATTATTGTGTTTCAGCAGTTAGAGGTAGGATAGCTAGTTCCACTGTGGTTGAGGATTCCAGGTGAAGCTTGCTTCCACCTTCGGCCTGATCATCACTTACCATTAGGTAAGATGAAGGCCAAGAGGTTGAAATTATTTACACAAAGTAATGCGCCTGTAAGGGATCGAAACCTACGACTTACAAGTCGTAAGTCGCGGCCGTTACCATTACGCCATCACTGCTCTCGGATAATACGTAGGGAGTCATTAAGTGTGTAAAACCAGTTGGAAAATTATCAATAACTCAAAGCATAACATATCACGAAATCTTATCACAAAAATAAAAGTAAACACTATAACAGATCCCCAGAAAATAGCCAACGAATCTAACAACTACTTTATTGAAAAAGTAGTCCCGCTTGTAGATTCAGGAAATTAAGTCACTTCAAAAGTCCCAAATAGAGAAATATATTTTTTTATTTAAATATTTTTATTGGAATAATCAAACTATTGAAAAATACGAACAGCGTGGGTCATGACGGAATATCAACAAAAATAGTGTAGTTGGTGGCTCCAGAAATTTGTACGCATCTAAGCCATCTGATTAATTTAAGTATAAGTACTGGTATATTCCCTGATGCTTTAAAAAATCAATTGTAAAACCTATATTTAAAAATGAAAATAGAGAATCCATGGAATTTTACAGACCTATTTCAATTATTTGTGTTTTCTCCAAATTTTTTTAAAAGTATATTTATAAACAATTAAGTGCTTATTTGGAAAAACATAGTACACTAGTTAACGAACAAAAAGGATTCAGAGAAAACCGAACTATAAATATGGCTGTTTACGATTTCCTACATAAGGTTATGGTAAATGTCGATAGAACCAATCCCGTCTGCATCATATTCTGTGATATGACGCAGGCGTTTGATTACATCAGGCATAATATTTTAATAAATAAGTTGGAAGCATACGGTATAAGAGGCACGGTTCTAAAATTAATAAAAACATATCTTGATAACAGAAAACAGGTCACGTAGATATCTAGGATAAACGTTAAAACTAAATGTGAAGAAATATTTCATTCGCACGAACAAGAAGTCAAGTATGGAGTCCCCCAGGGTAGTGTGATGGATCCACCACTATTCATAGTATATATAAATGACTTACCTAAACATGTAGACCAACCAGTTACGCTCTTTGCTGATGATAGCACTATCACAATTCAATGTAATACTAAAGATAGCTACAATAACGACATTAATAATTCTCTGACATCAATAATAAATTGGATTAATAATAATAATCTAAAATTTAATCTTAATAAAACTAACGTAATGCACTTCAGTCAACATTTATCAACTATGACCGATCTTAACGTCCAGTACAATAATAGAATTATTACAGAAGTTGACAACACTAAATTCCTTGGAGTGACGATTGACAAGAAGCTAAACTGGAAAGTCTATGTGTGCTTTCCAGTTTAGCTTCTTGTCAATCGTCACTCAGTAAAAAAAATGTAATTCTCGTTACGCGCTGTCAAACTGGTGCACACTGAATCATTGCTCACGGCTTATCACGGTTTGGTTTCTTCTCATTTAAGATATGGAATCATTTTCTGGGGCAACTCAACTGACAAGGACATACCCTTTAAAGCCCAAAAAAAGTGCATCAGGACTATGTTTAAATTACAGTCAACCGAAAGTTGTAAGCCCTACTTTAAAAAATATAAAATATTAACTCTACCTTGCCTTTACATTTTAGACATTGTCATGTTTGTAAAATCAAATCGACACTCATTTCTACGACAATCAGAAGTGGTCGATCGCAAACATAGTAGACGCGATGACAGGACAGTATTCTCTGTTTACATAGATTGAAAACAGCATTAATGCACAAGAGTGTTTTCTGTATGGCCCCTAAAATTTTCAATAAACTCCCAAATAGTTGGAAGGAGCTTAATGTCCGTCAATTAAAAATAAATTAAAGATACTGCTAGAAGACAAGCATACTACAGTATTCTAGAATTTCTTAATGACAATATCTAATACCGTGTAGTAACCAATATTATCAATACATCTTTGACATAATCTACATAAAGCAACATATTATTGCTATGATGATAATTTAATTACATTTAATAATTGTTACGTAACAATTGACCATATATTTAATTTAATTGTTTTCAAAATTGACATTTATTATTTTGGTCTTATGTAGTCTAATACTTTATCCAATAACTTTTATTACTGAAATTTAAATATTTGTACGCCACTAAGGCCAAACATGACTGATCTTAAAACTATAATGTAATTTAATAACTTGCATGCTCTATAAGTGAACTCCTGTTTTCACAAAAATAATCTTGAATCTTGAATGAATCATAAAAATAAGTTAGTTTTATTTTTATGATGAATATTATAATAGCTATTTTTAGACAACTACTTAAAATATCTGACTTCTGGGGATTCCCTAAGGTTTAATTTATTGTCCTCTCCACTTTGTATATATATATATATTTTTAGATTAAATTAATAATTAATTTATAATTTAAAATGACCATGCAATTTACAAAACTTACAATTTATAATCTAAAAACTTATATAATTAATTAATAAAAATAACAAAATATCCTATCTTAACTAAAACTATACACAAACAAAAAGGCGGAAGAGCTCATTGGGCATCAAAAAATTCGTCCGCGCGTCTGTCAATGGGAAAAGTGCCCAAAAGGCTGGCAGCATTGCCACGTTGGATGGCAATGCTGATTCTTTGGGCTAGAAAAAGGCCAGCCCTCTGGTCACGTGAAGACTCTACCAACCTTTTGGCGATATCCCGAAATATTCCCTAAGAGTATTTCAGAATCTAAAAACCCTGATGTGATGGGGACAGTCGGACAGAATAGGTTGGCTTCGCCGTTTTTTAACTGCTTTTAAAGTTACCTTTACTTAGTATATTCGAATAGTAAATGGTACTTATTACACATGCAGTAAGTAAGTAAATATCAGTTCATCATAATCAGCCTATAATGTTCCCACTGCTGGGACACAGGCCTATCTCTGTGAGAGGGAGTGGGCCGTAATCCACGACAAGGGCCCAGCGCGGGTTGGTAGATGTCACATGTCTTCGAATATTTAATAATTATAATAAATGATAAATGATAAATGATTTATTTTCTGTAAGTAGGTTTGTACAAACACTTTTACACGTCAATCATATTTTTTAAATAAAGCTAGATGAGGTCGGCGTTTCCTATCTGACTACTCTGAGAAGAAAGGCCGAAACAAACTCAGAGGTCACAGTCTCTTTTAAAGTCCAGACATAATCTTGGTCAGATCATGTGAAGGCCATGTAGATTGGTGTCCGAAATAGTCCTTTTGAGGAAAGAACCACACAGATTGAGTGGACCTGTCCAGTCAGTGCACGCATTTGTCAGTAATCGTGCTGCTCAACTCAGAACTTAAGGAGCTCAACGATTCGACGAACAATACCAAAGAAAAAACATTTGGGTAGGCCGCATAAATTACTCAAACTGCCAGACCATGATTAATACTAAATGAGAAAAAAAAAAAAAACAATAATGACCCACATAGGCTTCACATTCACAATAATTGAAAACAATATAATACTTTACAAGTAAATATTAAGTTCCAAACAGTATATTGAACTCCACAAAGTAAATATGTCAAAATGGTATATAAATAAAATAAAAGTTTCAGTATGCAATAATTGGAGCAGCTTAATCCCAAGCCTTTTTGTCCTCAATATAATCTTTAATAGTATAAAAGGCTTTCTGGCACAACTTACTTTTAATAAATGATTTGAATTTATTAAGGCTTAGATCTTGAACGTGGCTTGGAAGTTTATTATAAAAACGTATACATTGACATCTGAATGAGCCACCTATTTTCTTGAGCCTTGTTGTAGGTACAACAAATTTGTGTTTGTTCCTAGTATTTATATTATGGATATCACTGTATTTTTTAAACAATTTTATATTTTTATGGGCATATAAAAGATTTTCAAAAATATACTGGGAGGGCACAGTCATTACATTAATCTCCTTAAATTTCTCTCTGAGAGAGTGTCTCGGACTTAATCTATAAATTGACCGAACAGCTCTTTTCTGCAAAACGAAGATAGTCTGAATGTCAGCGGCATTTCCCCACAACAGAATACCGTACGACATTACACTATGAAAATAGCTAAAGTACACTAAACGGGCTGTCTCTATATCAGTTAAATTACGAATTTTTCTAACAGCGTATGCTGCGGAGCTTAGCTTTTTCGACAATTTATCTATATGTGGACCCCACTGAAGCTTAGCATCCAAAGTTAAGCCCAAGAATACTGTGCTATCTTCAGGGTTCAATTCTTCGCCCTTTATCAATACGTTAGTTTTCACCTGCTTAACGTGAGGTAGCGTAAACTTAATGCATTTGGTTTTTTTTTCATTAAGAAGTAAATTATTAACATTGAACCAGTGAACTACTTTTGAGATCGCACTATTGACATCGTCAGTAACCAGCTGCTGACGTTTAAGTTTAAACAAAAGTGAAGTGTAATAATAATAGGACATGCCGTTTTTCTCACGATGTTTTCCTACACCGTTTTGAGTGTGATGAAATATTTACACAAAGGGAAGTGCTTGGCTGGGGTCGAACCTACGACCTACAACTCCCAAGTCGCGGTCGTTTCCACAGGGCCACCACGATATATAAGTTGCTGTTATATAAAGCGAGACATTTTGTCATTAAAGTTTTTAAACTGTAGATCTATCGACCGCTCTACATAATACATAACCTTCAACAGTAAATTATATCATCTGTAAGGAAACAACTACGTTTTTTTTTACAGTTTTGAATAATATAGATAATAATATAGATAATATAGATATTAGGTACTTAACAACATTCAGTTATGTAGTTTTTATTAATAAACCAGGTGTTGAATTAATTGCCCAAATTCCGTCATTATTTTTTAACTGAATAATGATCTAATTAAAAAATCATAATGCGTCATGCATTATGATTTTTTTCTCTAGTTTTGTAACATCACACTGTTTAATATATCTTCGCGTTTTAATTACCTCGAGAAGTATAGATTTGAATGATAGTCGATTTCCGTGCATTTATTTATAGAATATACAAAATAAAATAATATCACGCCTGTATTCCCTGAAATGTTAGGCAGAGTTGCACCTGTAGTACACCCACATTTCGCCAGATATATTGAAGTCCCATGTAACAGGGGGCGAGTCATTGCCATCAACAGGGGACACATCCAGACTCCGGGCTGCTACTGAGAAATTCCAGGTGGAGAAAACAAAATACAATTACAGACTATACAAAATGTGCCAATGAATAAAATCGAAATTTGAATTTGCAAGAAAAATAATAATATTAATATATTTTTACGGTAGCAATAAATACTGCAAATGTAACTCTTCTAAAGGTCAACAGTCACAGGAAAGAAAAGAAAGATATTTAAAAGTAAAATGATCGTAAAAACTATCTCGTCAATATTTCGCCAAATCATCTCTAACCATTGTTGTTAAAATAAGTACCTTAATACTGATGACTGATACGTATCTATTGATGACGCACTCATTGAAACATGTATAATTGTATAGGTACAGTCAGCAACAAAGTAAGCGATGAATATTTAAAGTTTTCATTATGAATAAAAACTTTTTCATCATCACTAGCCCAGTACATTGATGGACATAGTGGTGCCTGCTCTGCCAACTGCCAGCCACAGAATTTAACAATATTTAAGTTTACTCTTGGAGTTCCTTAAATCTTGAATGAAAACTTGCCAAACTATAAAAGGTATTATGATTTAAAAGATTTTTTTTAATCTTGTAAAAAGCTAATTCATTTTGAATTCCCTAAATATTCATAAACTTTTGATGCAGACTGTACTTTCACGATCAGCGCCAGCGCACCTTTATCTCGCATCGTTAGTCAGTAGTTCTGTACCCCGTCACCAGTGGTCGGTGGATCCCGTTCATTCTTTTACTGTTACGCATTGTCCTTTGACATGAGATAAATGCTAGATTGTCTTATCTGAGGAGTGTTTCGTATCCAACATTAAGATTAATTGAATTTTCAAAGACGTAATAAATAATAATCTGTCAAACAATAATTTATCTTTAAATATTGATTTAGATAATAATTTATTTAAAAATGGCTTAAAAAAAGTTATAAGGGGACGAAAAATACTTTTGCTTATTAATAGGTACGTTCTATAAATATACAAGGTTTGATTTAGTTAACTGAAAACTTCTTGTAAGTACTCATCATTAGAAACATTTGGAACTTTAGAAACGGGAAAAAAAATCGGCTGCTCCATACATTTATGTTTGCATAACTCGATATTTTGTCGTATGGAGCAGCTGATTTTTTCATAACGATGAGTACAATAATAATGAGTACAACCTACCTACAATGACCCCTAAATGAGTTTTTAGTTAGGTATTTCAATCACACTTAGTATCTATATAGCTGCCCATGTTCTCGTAAAAAGATTGCCAAGTTAACAAGCTTAGACTTGCGAGGGGTACTGCCCAGGGTGCGCCGAACGTAATCATGGAGGCCCTTTTAAATTAAATTAAGATCATGAGCATCGTACGGCCCTACGATACGCTTCCCTAACGATCCATTGTCCGGGCAGGCTAGAATCAATTAATCCGCATCACAATTTGTCGGAATTCTTGAACCGCCAAGAATGTAGGTATGACGGTCTCATTCATTGATGCCAAAAGGACAACAATCTTCGCGTTCAGAAGAGAAGCATAATATAGTGTTATTGAGGAAGATGAAACGGATTCTTGGCATTGAACTTGAGAGGGAACCCACTTGGCGGGCCTGCCAAATGTGCCGAATACATTGCTGCATTGTAATCTTTCTTTGCGGTTGTTACCGGTGCTATCGCTTTGAATCAGTAAATATTCGTTGGCCGACTTTTTGACTTAGTAATGGCGAAACCCTTACAATGTTAACATCAAAATTAACCTACAATATAAGAACAGTTCTCAGCAGATCATGCTAATTATAGGTCTTCCTATGAGTACGACCTATAAAGTCTAATAGGAAAATGCCTTAATCACATGAGAAACTGATAACAATTATTAGCAACCGTGGAACGGTTGCTAATAATTATTATTGCCAAACAGGACGATTCTGCTGCGTTTTTATAGGATTGAACCATCAAACACCGTCAGGCAAGGTACATTTTTTTACGAACACTCAAGTCTCGCCTACACAATGGCCCGACATTACAAGTTCACTTATTTAGATCATCTCATCAAAGAAATACTTTGCATAAGGAGCAAAAAATGGATTGGATTCAGATCGACACATACAATCTATTTATGTGATGATTTCACAGATCAGATACAGGCTAAACGTATGTAAGTATTGTTTATTACTAGTGTCGAGTTGTTGATTGCTTATCGGGTATAATCAATGATTAATATGTAGGTACTATACGTATGAACTGTTTTATCTTGGGCTGATTAGGAGCTCCCTATGAACTTTTACAGCGGTTTTTTTTTATGTAAGAGGCGAAAATTGCGTGGTCGTTAAGGAGCGTTTTTAGGAGCATACTTAATGCACATTATTCTTAAATGAGTACAGAAACGTAATTTCATAATTTGCCAAACATGTACATCTCACAAAAATGTCATATTTATTTGTTTTGTCAAAAACAAATAAGTCGGTTCCTGACGAAAATTCGCACTTCTGAAAATTGTTTGTCTAAGAACAGTTACAGCAGACGTATGGGTCGAGTAACTTATAATATTATCTACATACTTTGTCAATGCTCTAAACTGAAAAATGTGTTAATTGGACAAATGTGAACATTTTACGGTACATTATCAGGCACCGTAGAATGATTTTGACCAGTATTTATCTAACTACTTTGAGATTAACGAAGTTGAGTAAAACAAATGCCCAAAACGGTCCGACATTTTGGATTTTAACGCGACCTCAAATTTTTCTGAATACGAAAAAAAGTTATCAAACATGTTTAGATTATTCTTAAAATATTTACATAGTCATACAAAAGTGTTGGTACCTACTTAAACTGGTACTTAGTGTAATAAATAAACCTTACAGAACCTCACTCGAAACTCAAGCATTACTTCTTAAAACTCGTTTAATTGGTCAAGGACAGCTAATGAGACACACTTGATTTTCTATTGTTTGACTCCGAATGGGTGTCGCGTGGGGCTTAGCAGGTTAAAATAATTTGATTGGTTGAAACTAGTTTTAAGTTATACTAAGGTTCTGTAATACGGACCTAAGTGCAAGTTCAATGTGGTTCACTAACTCAGGATCGAACTGGTTTGCACTATTGACAAGGTCCTATTACGTCTTGCAGGTTTTATTGTACGCTCCAACGAAAACATTGTACTTACCATCGACTAAAAAATAAATAAACTGCAGTGCATGTTTGTGCAATTTTACATCGCACAGAATAGCACCTGTTATATCATGAAATGGCTGAATATAAAAGCAAGACATCGGTAGGCCGATTAAGGATACGATTAATCATCTTTGATACTTGATATTTTCATTCGTAGTATAATTCAAAACTTAGATCGTATATTGATTATAACTTGATACTTTAATAACAGATGATTTGTTGTATTACTGTTTATTAAGTTTGGTACGCATTGGGTTGTTAGTTATTCACGATTGATTTTATTTGTATTACTTACGAGTAGTATTAGAGCCACGTAAAAACAATCGGGATAACTTCCTTTTTTGCTGTTTTTTTTAATGAGTCAATTTCCTAATTTAGTGTACTTAAGTTCTCGAATTACTGTCAATCAAAATCCCTTAGGTATCCCTTATTATAATCATTGGTATAAGAATTAGATATACCTTTGGATTTAAGGAAAGCTTTCGACACCTTGGAACATATTGGCATTAATTTGAAAATTTATACAATGTCTCTTAGAGTTAAGAATTTTCTTAACTCTAAGAGACGGATAAAAATATCAACAAATATGGCCTGTAAAAGATAAGTCCTGTTTGCAAAGGGTTTCTTGGACGAGGTATTCTATTTGATATTTTATTTGTAAGCGTTCTTGTAGCAAGTTTCTTTTATTTTTCTGATACTAGTCCTTACTTAGGTACATATTTATGATCCTCTATGCAACATTGTTGATTTTATAATACTTATTTACTGATATAGAGTAATGAATCACAGGAGTGTGATTCATCCCTCACAGAGGAAATAGTGTATTATCTACAACATGAAGATTGCGGTCTAGTCATTGAAAGTACCTACAACTTCAGTAGATTTGTATGAAATCTTCAAATTAATTACTATTGTTGTGAAAAACTTGAACATACTCGTAGAAAGGACGTTCTTATGATAAGAGTAGGTTACAAAGTTTCGAAACCTACTATGATAAATTAACAGACTTGATGATTTTGATGTAACCAAAGCATGTAATTAGTACCTATATACTATAAAGGAGCAAAGTCAGATATATTTTACTTGTGGAATAAAATTGATGTCTGACAGTTTTCGTATGAAGAAACTGTCATTAATTCAAAGTTTATTGGCAGGTTATGACATAAAAGCATGTTTAAAGGTACGCAAGTATGGTCGACTTTGCCCTATCAGTTCAAGATGACTTTAAAAAATTACTTCTCTAATGTAATTTTTCCGAAGGTATAGTCTAGATTCCAAGCTGCAAGGACCGAGTTGTTTTTGTTTTACCATCATCCGGTTGTTATTAACAAGTTAAATAAATGCACGTACGTAAAATTATCAAGTGGCGGGATATTTATCTGGTCCCTAAGATCTAACCAATGATTTCTATGTTGATTGCAGAATGTAAGAAAAATAGCTGCTGTAAATATGCTTTAATTAAAACAACAGGGATCTCTTTGCAGTGCTATTAAACATAATTGGGCAATTAAAATAGCTTCCACATCTATCTATGGGCAATTAGAACTGCGGGGTGGTTGCCACTCTATCAGTAGCAATGGGTTTCATTTTGACAGTTCAACAAAATTCATTGCGTTATTCACGTTGTTGAGCAGACAATTTTTTCGACCATATGAAGCAATGGATTAGCAATAAATACCATTTTGACATATTTTAATTATTGTGAATGTGAAGCCTATGAGGGTCATCATTGTTTTTTTTTTATTCTCATTTAGTATTAATCATGGTCTGGCAGTTTGAGTAATTTATGCGGCCTACCCAAATGTTCTTTCTTTGGTATTGTTCGTCGAATCGTTGAGCTCCTTAAGTTCCGAGTTGAGCTGCACGATTACTGACAGATGCGTGCACTGACTGGACAGGTCCACTCAATCTGTGTGGTTCTTTCCTCAAAAGGACCATTTCAGACACCAATCTACATGGCCTTCACATGATCTGACCAAGATTATGTCTGGACTTTAAAAGAGACTGTGACCTCTGAGTTTGTTTCGGCCTTTCTTCTCAGAATAGTCAGATAGGAAACGCCGACCTCATCTAGCTTTATTTTAAAAATATGATTGACGTGTAAAAGTGTTTGTACAAACCTACTTACAGAAAATAAATCATTTATCATTTATAATATACTTCATAATCATTCAGATTGTGAGTCAAACTGTGTTACGCAATAAGGGGTGGGTGACCTAGAGATATTTATAGGAAAAGTGAATACAAGCGCTACTCTATACCCGACAAAACCATTTCACGGTCCATAGGAAGAGGGATCATCCATCAATGATTGTGATATTGCACGATCGCATGTTATTTCATCATCATTTATTTACCCACCAATTCGATGAGAGCAATGCTGCCTGATTGTGAATATATACAGTGTGTCCCTGGATAAAGTGCAAAAACGAAAATGGGTGAAACTAGACCATAATTAATCGACAAAAAAATTAGAAAAAAATAGTAATAATTATTATCGATTTTTTTTACTTTTTTATTGCCTATTAAAGACGCCTGTATTGAAAATGTAATAAGTATTTATTAGTTGAGGCAATTTCGTTAAAATAAAAACAATAATGTTTGCTAATAATTGATGATGCCATAGTAAATACAAAGAAACTCCTTAAAATACGTTTCTTTGATTTTTTTTTTTTGAAAATACTGTCTAAAGTTTTCAATAAAATTCGTTTTTTTTTTTATATTCCAATTTTTTTGGTGATGAATAATGGTCTAGTTTCACCCATTTTTGTTTGTGCACTTTATCCAGGGACACACTGTATAAGGTCAAAGGGTTAGCATTTTATTCAACGTGACAATGCTGCCAGCCTTTTCGGCACGAATTTTTTGATTCCCTATGATTCCACCCCCTACTCTTTGGGTTGCGTAGTCAACAAGGAATCCTTTCATAGTTTCGCCATGTCCATCTTCCTGTCTGTCTGTCCGTGGCTTAGATCAGAGACGTTTAGTACTAGAAAGCTGCAATTTGGCATGGCTAAAAAAACCCGATAAAGTGGTCAAATAAAATCTTGAAAAAAATATTGTAACGTTTTTTCTCGTCTATCCCATGGAATGGGGTATCGTTGGATAGGCCGCCAAAAATATTGCGGGTCTGTGAAAACCATTTTTCGATTCAGGGTTCCGTTCGCATAATATTAAGCTTTAAAGTGCAAATTTTTGTTGGAGTCAGCTAAGTGGTTGTTTTTGGATATGTGAAAACAATTCATGGCAGTAGTATATAAACGAAGTTCAAAGGAAAACTATCACAGCTAAATAGACTTTACAAGTTAACGAGTAGTCGACCAACTTACATTTGCAGTTGAAGGATTGACCGTGACATATGTATATCGATGTACGGGAGAACATGTTTTTCAACTACAATTTTAAGTCTATTATTGCGATAAATTCTCATTGTACGTGGTCTGACACGCGGGCACAAGGCTTCTACAAAAATATGTTTCATAATCATTTTTTTTTATTTGTGGTTTCAAGCGTCATGATGATCTGCCTAGCCTTTTAGGACATTCCAGCACCTTTCTGCCCTGTCCCCAATTTACTTGGTGACGGTATAGTTCGTCTTTTTCTCCAACATCTTTATTAGCTGTTATCTCAGTGTTTACTTTCGTCCTAGCCCTATCATCCACTTTGGTCTTATAGCTATCCTCATTTACACTTAAAACTTTTCTCGTCACGTGATCTCAGAATCGAGTTCTTCTCATTGAAGTTTTTCTGCCACCCGTGCTATTTTCACTCTTTCACCTAAAATGTCCTTAAAATTGTCACTATATTGAGCATTCACTATATTCTTGTTCCAAAAATGCTTTATATTCCCTTGATCTTTGTTTAGTGTAAAGTGTAAACCCATCTTCAGATTTAAGTACTGATTGTCAATTGTTACTTGCACATCTATCATCAAGGTGGCATACATGACGATCCTGGTGCTATGTTGAGGGTACAAATGAGTCGGATTGATGGCGCTTATCACGTACCTTCGTACCTAATAGTCGCACGATTACAGAGCGGGCTTCATAGAAGAGGTGCAACTGCGATTCGAGAAAACATAGAGAGGATACGTTTATAAAAATAAATATTAGCTTTTGTAAATGTGTCTGAGTTTTTCTGTAAAGCTAGTTGCAGAATATTTTTGGTATCACGATGGCAGCTTTGCCAAAATCGGGTTTTGGATTCGAAAATATGGTTGGAACTGGAACGTCTGTGTTTACAGATAGCTTATTTTTTGTTGTTGTTTGAATGTCTACTCTATTATCTCTTTGTGCCTCTTTATGTAGAAGTACATACCTAACAGTTAATTTGTTTGGGTATTAACATTTGTTAGTTTACTTTTTGCTAAACTTATCGACGTTTTCGATCGCGAACTTTACCATTGTGTTAAACTATTACTGCAGATATTACAGGATGTTACACTATTTTTATGACTGCTACGGGTTTTTGCGGGCATTTTTTGCATGTCTGAGCTTTGCATTGTTCTAACAAGAAGAAATCAGTTACCGTACCGTAATTATAAAAGAATATACCCAAGGAGAGCAAGGAAACGTCCGAAGAATCGTCCGAAATCGAAGAAATTATGGAATAAAAACGGTAATCAACCTATTACACAGGTCGCTTAATCACCTTTTTTATTCTCCAAGAATGGATCCGCTGTTGACCTCAATCTGGTCTCATTGGAACAGATATATGAGCCCATAGGTTTACCCAAAAGATGCCTATTCAGTATTCACTCTTACTTTGACTTTGTGTGATGACTCTGACCTGTTCGTCTGTAGTCTAAAAACGTCATCCATGTAGTGAATAAAGTGTTGTGTGAAATAATACTATTTCACACACCATACCTACTAAAAATAAATAGCATAGACCAGTTACGTAAATACAGACTACTAAGCAAAAACTGTAATTACGACAAAGGTATTCTAGTCCCATTTACACGGTGCAAGTTGCAGGCGGTATACCATAAAATTGAAGCAACAATTGACTGGCACCGTCTAAACAACACGCAGAATATTTGCATGATGCTGGCAAGTTAGTTGCCGTTCAAAACTGGTATAGGTGTAAACAGTACGCACAATAATATCGCATTTAATTCTGGCATGATTTTTTTTTATTATTCTAACACGAGCAAACGAAACAAGTTAAAAAATGATCTTGAGAAGACGTTCAATAAAATCGAATGAAATATTTGGCAGCGCAAATATGGTCATACTTGAATCATTTGTTATAGGCGGTGCAACTCTGTGTTTAGAAGAGGCAAAACTTGCATGCAATAATTGCCTTGGTGTAAAAAGAAGTCGCATGCAATTATTGAATGGCACAACTTTCATTCAAATATTGCCATTTATTGGAAAATGCACGCGTGTAATAATTGAGCGTGCTTTAAGGCAAGCGATTATTGCTCTTGAACGTTCCAGAAAGTTGCACCATGTAAATAGGGCTTAATATTAGGACTGGCACTTATTAAATAAAGACATATAAAAGACACATGAAAAACAGGTAGCGCAGAAGTAAATAATAGTAGAAAAAAAAATGGAAATAATTTTAAGCCATTGTCATCATTCATTGTTTATCTCATCAGTAGTGATTAGGAATCGTACATAAGTAATTATATAATGTTTTATGACTCTTTTTATCTGCAATCAAGTTTCTTCCCAACAGGATCTACAATGAGTCTTGTTACAGCCTATTTACCTAGTCTTTTCCTATTTTTCTTACCTAATGTTTCAGACAAACAGGTTTTAATAAACATTTTTCATATTGACTGCCTTATTGGTCTAGAGATCGCAAGCGCTACTGCTGAACATGAGGTCCTGGGTTCGATTCCCGGGTCGGGCAAAGTGTTATTGGGTTTTTCTATCTAGATTTTCTCAGTAGTAACCCGTAGTCTGGATTCGTGCCCGGTTTATGGCAATAGGGTCACCCCCTATTACATGGGACTTAAACATAACTGGTGAAATGCGGGTGTACTACTCGTATAGGCACACCTCTGCCTAACCTGTTATGTTATTTTTCATTTTTACTATACAGAGTACCTACGCAATACTCCACCAAAAAAGGTTTATTAAACATTTGGGACATATTGAGACAGCTAGGTCCATCTCTGCCTATCCCTCTAGGGAAAATAGGCGTGATGATGTTAAGTAAAAACGTTTTTTAAAAGTAAAAAAAGTTTTTTACTTTTACTGCTTGATTTAAATTATTATTTAAATCAAGCAGTTAAACACCCCTATTAAGTTAAGAATAACATATGTACTTATGCTATATATCTTTAGTATGAATAGGTACCCACATCTCGCCAGTTCCGTATATTCTAATAAACAAAATAGTAGTTAAGGCATCCATTACAAGCAGTTTAGTTATCTAGCTAGTACACACCAGCGGTCACTATCGAAGTATCGATCGAATTAGCATGAGCCGTGCGCGGGCGCAGCGTATCGGCAAATCTTCTTACAAGCCCTGCGCTACACTGCTAACAATGTTGGCCTTACATAGGTGTAATATTTTCTCTTGAATTGAAGCTTAGCAATTATTATTTAACAACTAGCGACTTACACGGATTTTTGACTTGACACATCACCAAAATTGAATTATTATAATTTTAATATATTTTAATATTCATGTAATATACACATATATTTAGGACAAAAAGGCTTGGGATTGAGCTGCTCCAGTTATTGCACACTGAAAGTTTTTTTTTATATAAATACACTTTTGACATTTAATGATTATTCAAAACACAATGACATACTTATTTACTTTGTGGAGTTTAATATATTGTGTGGATTTAATATTTACTTGTAAAGTATTATATTGTTTTCAATTATTGTGAATGTGAAGACTAAGTAGGTAATTGTTTTTTTTTTCATTTAGTATTTATCATGGTCTGGCAGTTTGAGTAATTTATGCGGCCTACCCAAATGTTCTTTCTGTGGTATTGTTCGTCGCATCGTTGAGCTCCTTAAGTTCTGAGTTGAGCTGCACGATTACTGACAAATGCGTGCACTGACTGGACAGGTCCACTCAATCTGTGCGGTTCTTTCCTCAAAAGGACCATTTCAGACATCAATCTACATGGCCTTCACATGATCTGACCAAGATTATGTCTGGACTTTAAAGGAGACTGTGACTTCTGAGTTTGTTTCGGCCTTTCTTCTCAGAGTAGTCAGATAGGAAACGCCGACCTCATCTAGCTTTATTTTAAAAATATGATTGCAGTGTGAAAGTGTTTGTACAAACCTACTTACAGAAATAATTTATAATTTATCATAAACCTTCCGGAATAAATACTCTAAATGAAAATGAATATAGCTTCAAAATCAGTTGGAGTTTAGAAGGACAACGTCAACACAGACAGACACTAGAAGCGACTTTAATTTATAATATTTATAGACAAAGGCTTATTTATGTTATCACACTTTGTCATCGAATCGTCGAAGCGTTGTGTAGAAAATATTTTTTTGGGAATATTAATCAGTTAGGTTCCCGTGAATTTACACTCACTATTTTTGAGGTTGCCCTCACAATTTAGGACAGTGG
The DNA here is from genome assembly GCA_905333075.3 of Atethmia centrago. Taxonomy (NCBI): domain Eukaryota; kingdom Metazoa; phylum Arthropoda; class Insecta; order Lepidoptera; family Noctuidae; genus Atethmia; species Atethmia centrago. Next base: position 17,970,113 of record HG995373.1, on the reverse strand, counting down.
AAAGTGTCAGTACCGTTTTTGACCTTAGTCAACTTTGGAAAGATGAATAATATTAAAACACAATAGTGAATAATTTAGGAAATACTTAGAAGATTAATAACAACTAAAAAATTGGCGAATGAGAAGTTGTAGGTTGTAACTAATAATATTTTGTGAATGAAATCTATATAACAAAAATTAAATGCTGATTGTTGGTAAAACGCACACTTCAGAATGACTGGACTGATTTGACTTTTTTTTTAATGTTCGTTTATAGTTCTAATCAGGAATGCAGAAACATAGAATTCTTACGGAAGGCAAAAATTGCCGGGAAAATTCGGGAAGTGCATTTTCTATGGGAATTTTGAATGAATTATTCAAATTTGGTCAGGACAACTTCCGTCGGGTCAGCTAGTCATAAAAAAAAGAAAATGTGCTTTTGGCACATTAAATCCAGAAATTCTAATTTCAAATATGAAGTTCCGTTGTGAAACCTCTGTAGTCTTTGCCCAAAGTGTTTCCGACCAGTAACATTGTGCAATAAATAGCCTTTGCTACAAAACCCTTAGTCACGACCGATGCATGCATGCATAATGGAACACAGCCTACTCTTCGAACAATTTTCAAATATCCTGCATGTCCTTTTACTGTCTTCAATCACTTTACAACGGGATAAAACGCTTTAATTGCGATAAGAATCGATGCTGAAGATACTTACGTCAATTAAAATAAAGTTATTGTGTCGTTATTCGGGAGTATAAAATGTTTCTTTCAGCTGATAACGGTTGTCCCTTATTTAGACTTCAACGCGATCGCACTTTGTGTGTTTTTATATTATTTTAAACATTTTATTTTAATGAGGCTATGTTCCTTATTCGGAAAGTACGTACGTACTTATTTATTGTTTATTTTTATTTACGTATATTCAAATAAATGTTATTTACGTTTAATTTATGGATTTTGATGTCCTCGATGCAGTTAAAACCAGCTTCAACTTGTTTAATGTTTTTATATAAAATATTTTCACTTGTACTCACCCAAAAAATCCTTCAGCACTTTTCAGTAATATCACAGACACTGTAACGTTCAGTCTTATTCTGGTGAAGAATAATCGGAACCGCCGTTAATTTTTTAAAAAGGTCGTTCTCGAAGTGAGCTTCTCGCTTAGGAGTCGTAGTGAAAATGGCCAGTGTTCGTAGGGGCTGCAATCGTCCTTGCGTGGCAAGCAAGGTCTCAGCAAGGCTGTATAATTCTGTGTGTGGATGCGCGGCGCGGTACCCCAGCCTCTTATACATGCGTATGGGCAGCACACATGATACACTTGGCACTCTTATCGATACTATTAAACGCGTCATAATCATCCGTTGTGGGGGCTCCGCTAGTGTTTTGTTTTTTACGATTACTACCAGGCTGTGTAAGTGAGTACATACATCTCAAGCGATCGCGATTAAATAGTGATTACCGATTCAGTTACTGTGCACATTCATCGTTCTTGTATGAGACTATAATGAGTTTAAATAACTAGACGTTTTTTGTGGAAAGGGCGCTTGCTTCGTTTTAATCAAGGAAAGTTAAGTTATAACTTAAGTATGTTGTGTGTTATTTTGATGCCCAATGATTGCATATCTTAGAAATTACTAGATAAATATCCTATTCATTAAACTTCATGGGTTTTTATTTTTAATAGTTGATTGAAGAAAAATGTGAGTATTTTGTAACATAATACAGTGAAGATAATTAATAGACAAGTACGTATAAAATAATTAGATGATAATAACTTAAGGCGTTCACAAGACTCAATTGACCAAAATAGGATTCTCTTAAGAAAAAAAAAATTGGCAAATCTGTATAGTTTGTAGTAGCGGAAAAATATATGTTAATTTTGAACATATTTCCCAAAACTTGGTTGTCACCAAAACACGTTTTAAAAAAAACACTTGATACAAACTAACGTTAAACTAACCTCTTACCTTGAGTTCTAATCCAAAATATCTGTATTAAATATCAACATACGTTACGTATTTAATTAATAACAAGAACGTCTTATTTGAATTCAGAACTTGGTTGTTTTTTATTTTCGATTACTCAACTCAATTTTGAATAAATAGATAATTGCTTCATATTTTGCAATAAATTACAATCGTTGTGTCATCGCGCTTCTCTTTATTTTCTATGCAATCTGACAGTGACCGTGGTTAAGGTGTTGTCAGCGTCTTAATTGCATAGCTATTTAACTGGAGGAAAAAGCTACTAGTTTGTTACAGCACATTCCTAAGTAGATACTAAATCCTTTGTAGAGTCTAAGCTGCTGTCTAAGCCTGAACCTACTCTACCCTATCTGGGTTCAGATTTTTTAATAACAAACTGCATCAATGTCAACTGCTTTCTTGCTGCGGCAGTGCATTAAAATAAAGTGCAAAAAACGTGCTCCACGAGGCAATACGTATTTAATTGCTATAATTATAAGTCCGATGCACCCTGGGCATTCAGCCGCACTGCCTTTTTTGTGATTGGCTAATATTTTTACCGCGAACTATTCTCATAAGTGTGGGTTGGTAGACCCGCACTGGGCCCGCGTGGTGGATTACGGCCCACCTTCCTCTCGATGAGAGGAGGCCTGTGTCCCAGCAGTGGGAACATTATAGGCTGATTATGTATGTGTGTGTGTGTGTGTATTCTCATAACATGCGTGAACAAACATAAACACCTAGACTGGATCGGTACAACTGTGTCGTGCAGAAATCGAACTTGGAACACTAAGGAACCCACCCAAGTAACCACTGCATCAATCGAGTTATCATCCATCATTGCAATCGATTCTGTCATAAGTATCCTGGTGCTATCCATGTCGCTTCCAAAGATAATGTCATGATTATTTTATGCTTTGAAATCATCACTCAAAATCGCTAGTCAAATAATTCAGAACCAAACATTGATTTACTTGATCGAATCGGTGTTTCTTGTATTGTATTACCGGCTGGTGTCAGCAACTCTACGTCCAAGCGCGTATTTTGCGAGTAATAACGTCATGATCGAACAACATTTCTCTCTGACCGTTAAGGAATTACAAGTATTACGGTTATAAATGTATTAAAAACGGAATGATAACTGACCCTACCAGATTATTGCCATTTAAATGTACGTAATAAACTCGCAATTTAACTGACCAACGATTTTACATTGTCAACTCAGCGGGGATTACGGAGATAAGCTAAAAATATGCAAGCAAAAAAAATGCGGAGAATTTTTCAATTATAAACTTTTTATCATTATTGATTTTATTTGAATTAGCCTGTTATATTGATGTGGCAACACAGGCAATATTGAAGAAAGAAATATGAAAGAAATGCGGAGAATTTTTCAGTTATAATCGTTTTATTATTATTGATTTTGTTTAAATTAGCCTGTTATATTGATGTGGCAAGACTGGCAATATTAAAGAAAGAAATGTAAAAGAAATGCGGATGTTTTTCAGTTATAACCTTTTTATCATTATTGATTTTGTTTAGTTGGTCAAGGACAGCTAATAAGACATAATTGATTTTCTATTGTTTGACTCCGAATCGGTGTCGCGCGGGTCTTAACAGGATAACCTGTTAGCCTGTTACATTGATGTTGCAAGACTAGCTTTATTGAAGAAAGAAATGTAAAAGAAATGCGGATTTTTTTTCAGTTATAACCTTTTCATCATCATAGATTTTGTTTAAATTAGCCTGTTATATTGATGTGGCAACACTGGCAATGTCGCGTGGCAGTCCAAAAGGGTTACCGAGGCCCCGGGCAACGGTAGGAATACGGGTGGGTTTTAGTCAGTAAGAGTCTGACACACCCTCCCACTCCGCTCAGAGCGGGAGAAGTTATTTGATGATTTCCCACCCAAAAAAAAAAACACTGGCAATATTGAAGAAATAAATGCGGAAATTTTTTCAGTTATAACCTTTTTATCATTATGGATTTTGTTTAAATTAGCCTGTTATATTGATGTGGCAAGACTGGCAATATTGAAGAAAGAAATGTAAAAGAAATGCGGAGATTTTTTTAGTTATAATCTTTTTATTATTATTGATTTTGTTTAAAATTAGCCTGTTATATTGATGTGGCAAGACTGGCAATATTGAAGAAAGAAATGTAAAAGAAATGCGGAGATTTTTTTAGTTATAACCTTTTTATTATTATTGATTTTGTTTAAAATTAGCCTGTTATATTGATGTGGCAACACTGGCAATATTGAAGAAAGAAATGTAAAAGAAATGCGCAAATTCTTCAGTTATAACCTTTTAATCATTATGGATTTTGTTTAAATTAGCCTGTTACATTGATGTGGCAACACTGGCAATATTGGGCCTGATTCATCATCATCTAATCCAGGCCACCCTAAAATGACCACAGCAACCGCGTCCTGCGCTGCCCGCAGCCAGCAAAATCCATCATAGAGACTACTCTATGATGAATTTTGCTGGCTGCGGGCAGCCAAGCTTTGTTGCAGCGGTAACTGTAACTTTGGGTCGAGTTTCTTAAGACAGTTATAATCTAAATAGGCGTCAAGGTCAGTCACGCTGCGGTAATGCAAAAACAATACAACAACTCACGAGTCCTGACTTGATGTTGTAAATATTTTGAAAAATTCTCACTTTTATCACGTGAATTTCATACTTACCTATTGCAAAGGTACATGATGTGAGTAAACACAAATAAGACCCCATCGATACCCATCGTTTTGCTTGACTTGATACCGATACCGCACTTAACACGATACGGACAAACGAGGGAGCGGTATGCGTTTATAAAGCATGTTTTTTCAGAAACCCACTTCAGTATCTAACACAGCATATGACGTCACATAAAATTGACCCAACGTGCATTGCATTCAAACACGATTACCAGTCATGCAACAGTAATTTGTAATCATCCTTTAAACAAGTGAATATGTAGTCACGAGATTGTTAAATCAAACATATCATAACGGACATGCCTATGAATATAATTATAGAAGAATTAGTATAAATCTCAGCTGAACTAAGCTTATTAAACTATCTATGTATTATTTGAGGATTCAATAATGAACGCTGGCTGAGGGCATCACAGGACCTGTCGTTGTTGCCATGCTTGGAGGAGGTTTATGCCTAGCAGCGGAGAGTTTTCTAATAGTGTTCAAATCAAAAGTAAGACATTTTTGTGACAGATGCTCAATAAATAAATAGGTAATTCTATTTAAAGGTTATTGCTTTAAGAAAAATGGAAAAACGTTGGTAGATAGCATACAGATAGCATATCTGATATAGATAGTTTTTTATGCCTGTCCCATTGACATGACTGACTGAACTTCAAATTCGCTCTTTGCTACTCCCACGCTTACTGAAAAGGGCTTGATAAGCTATGATTTTTTGGAATTATTTATTTATGGTGATTAACAAACTACGGTGTTTTAAACCTATAATATAAATTAAAAAATACGTTACAAAGACATGTTTATTTATATGCATCGTGTTAAATGTTCACACATACCAGCTCATAAGTCACCAAGGATTTAGTGTTGACTGATTTATTGCTCTATAATTCATGACTCCAAAAAACAGGGTAAAAAAAAAACATTTAATTTAAAACAAAAATAAGTCCCGAATTTAGGCTAACGACTAAATTGACATGAAAAGCGACAATGCTAATAATTCCCGTTACGCTGTGACCAGCATTAAAATTTGACAAATTGGTCTCATAATGTATTCTTTAAGACGCTGACAACACCTAAACCGCGGTCACTGTCAGACTGCATAGAAAAGAAAGAGAAGCGCGATGACAAACGCTTGTATTTTTTGCAAAAAAATTAAGCAATTATCTATTTACTCAAAATTGAGTTGAGTAATCGAAAATAAAAAACAACCAAGTTCTGCATTCAAATAAGACGTTCTTGTTAATTAAATACGTAACGTATATTGATATTTAATACATATATTTTGGATTAGAACTCAAGGTAAGAGGTTAGTTTAACATTAATTTGTATCGGGTTTTTTTTTCATAACGTGTTTCGGGACAACCAAGTCATGGGAAATATGTTCAAAATTAACATATATTTTTTCCGCTACCAAAAACTATACAGATTTCTTAAGACAAGCCTATTTTGGTCATTTGCAGAGGCAAATGACCAAAATAGACTTGTCTTATATTGGCGCCGATTCCCTTGTTCACAAACTAAAGTAAATTTAAGTTCAGTGCATCTTTTTCTTTCTATTTCATTAAGAAAAGGACAGAACATACATTTTAGTTTAGTCCTGTCAAATTAATCAGCGCTTGACGTAAATTGACGTAATTTTAATATGCAAGTTTTTAATCACGTCTAAACTTGTATAGAGTAGTGACAGGAGCTGATTAATTTGACAGGACTAAACTAAAATTTATCTTCTGTCCTTTTCTAAATGAATTAGAAAGAAAAAGATGCACTGAACTTAAATTTAGTTTAGTTTGTGAACAAGGGAATCGGCGCCATTGGCGAAGTTTTATATTAATTAAGACCCTGACAAGAGTGTCAGGGCCGTAATTAATATAAAACATCGGAATACTATTTGTATATAGCCGATTTGACACCAAGATACGTAACGTCGGAGGCACGATCTGTCATGTTTTAAGATAAAAAATCACTTAAGTCATCGGAAACAGATTGTGGCGAGGAACTCCCGCGACACTTACTAAAACGATGAACGTTTATACCGCGAACCGTTATGTGATCACGTCGACATAATCTGCATTTTACGAGTCGCAAGCACATGCAAAAAAAACTTGGTGGTAGGTATACAAAACGAGTTATTATTTTTTCATAATTGCCAGTAATTTTTCATAATTATCACTTTTATTAAATGTTATCTGAACTTGATATAGTGGTTTGCAATTACCTTTTAAGGGTCAAATTGATTTTTCAAGCAAATATTTTTTTTTTTTTAATGAATATTGGTTATTTGAAACTTGTGATCAATTTTTGCCGACTATTGTGCCACCTAAATGTCCCAAAAACTTTACTACCTGAGCTTAACCGGATATAGGGACACCTATATTTAATTATTGTGTTTAGATGTTACGCGATGAATGGGTTTCACATAACCAAAATTCATGTCGACCATTTAGGCCCAAGTTGTATTGACTGTCGTTACAAGAACCAAGAAAGAAAGAAGAAGTTAACGCCTCTGTGGTCTAGTGATAAGACCACCTCTCCTCATCTCCAGGGTTCAAACCCAGACTTTTTCTAAGTCCGCCTGGCTAACTACGATCTTATCTAAGTCTTTTTTTTTTTGGGTGGGAAATGATCAAATAACTTCTCCCGCTCTGGGCGGAGCGGGAGGGTGTGTGTCTTACTGACTTAAACCCACCCGTATTCCTCCCGTTGCCTGTATTGCGGGGGCCTCGGTGACCCATAAGTACCTTCCCGCGACCCCAACAGGCATCGGCCCTAGTGGACCCCTACATTTGTGCTGACGACATCTCTTTGAGGCGCGCGTGGAATACAACGCGCCGTCGACCCGGGCCTGGTCCTTACCGGACGGTGAGCTACCCATTGCTCACCGTCCGCAAGCCCGCGCCTACGTTGGCCGGATATCCGCCCGGGATTACCGACGCCCAGGGCGTTTCCTGCGGCGGCTAGGGGTGAGAGGGCGCGAAACGTGCCTTTTCCTCAACCATCCCGCCTCCTCCTTCGCGAGCATTACTGCTTCGCAGAAGGAGGTGACGGCTGCCCATGCCCTCTCTCTGCCGCCGATCGCCTCCACGAGGACACGGCGGTGCTCTGCCCAAGCCGAGCAGACCTCCACCGTATGCTCCACCGTGTCCTCCGGGCGATCCACACAGTGGTGACTCCCGGATCTTATCTAAGTCTATGGCCATAACAACAATGTTGTGTTTTGGCAGTTAGAGGTAAGATAGCCAGCTCTGTGGTTGAGGATTCCGGGTAAAGCTCACTTTCACCTTCGGCCGGATCATCACTTACCATCAGGTGAGATGAAAGCTTCCCCGTTGCCGTCAAAAAAAAAAGTTATAAAAATACTTACTCCTTAGGAGCCCAACAGTCAGAAAACCGGCCTGACGTTAATGAAGGTCTCGGTTTCTTTATTGACTACCCCGTGATTGGATTGTGGAACTGTAACGGTACATGATCTGTGCAAACTACAGAATGTTTTGGAATTTTATCTCATAGTTTTTCCTAAACAAAAAAAATATATAAGTACGTTAGATCAAAAACGAAAAATGAAAAAAATTACAAAATCTAAATATTTTATTTCAAAACTACATTGGGCACTTATGAAACGTCAGAAGCTAAGTGCAAGGTTCCACTTAGTCGTTTACTATGAAGAAAAGCCGGCAACAAACTCCACGGTTACTATTTTAAAATAATTGGCTTTTATAATATATTCAAATTACTTTGTTAATAGGTATGGGAGGACAGTGTAGGTGAAGGACATGGCTGACAAAACGAAACATCTATGAGTCTACAAGAGAGAGAGAGAGAGATATTTTAGGATGTAGTCTAATTATTTTCTGTAAAAAACCTACTGAGAAGAGACAGCCTATGCACATCAAGAGGCATCTTGATGTCCAGAGGTAAACATCCCAACGTCCACGTTTTTTGCACCATGCAGAAATACTTTGAAATTGCGACTGACGTACACATTTTGCCAACACTAATGTCTGACCACAAGGGACCTTTTGTATCTTTTTTATACGCAATAACGCATCTCTAATGTTTGCTTACTTTACGCTCAATGGCTTTAGTTAAATATTAAGTGAGTGCTAACATCTACTCGTCATTATTGGTGTCTTTTTCCTCGGTTAAATTATGACTAACTCAAGAAAAGGAATACGTAAGGCGTAATTAAAATTAGATAACTCTATTTTTTGTAGATACCTAGGTTAAATTATCGTAGCAGGTGATTTATAAACTATTAAGTTAAACAAAGAACATAAAGCTTTGGACGACCAAAAATGATTGTCACGAGGAATGCAAAAACTTCTAGCGGATTAGGACCGAGTGTCTATAAAATTTAACGTTCCACGGTGATGTAGTTAATGACTTACAGCGCGAACGCGCCATTTTGAGGCGAATACTCGTAATTATTAAAAATAATGATTGAAGCATCGTCTTGATGGTAGTCTTTGTCATAAACCGCAGACTAGACTGGTTGAAAAAATAGATTTAGATTTCTTGTACGATGAAAGAGTTTTTATTCTGATGGATATTTAAATGTGATTTGAGAATTAGTGATTCACATTCTTTAATACTTTCCTTTAAGGCAACAGTTCAATAGGACGCTTACACAAAAATGAAAACGTCGAAACTTATGAAGCGATCCATTTTAGAGATCCGTAACTAGTATTGTTTTTAAGTAGGCAATACATATTTGCGGAATAGAAATGAACTGAGAAGTTGCCGATTTCAGGTATCGTGTCAGTGGTCCAAAGGTGGTATTGTTTACATCAAAAGTGTGTCCACAATGACTCACAGTTTGACAATTCCTAAAAACATTAGGTTTGTGTGTCGGCCATGTATCGTGCATAGTAAGATGCTGATCAACCTTGACTCTGCAATAACCTCTCAATATCGAGGTGAATGATCCGTGTTTAGTTTCTATAACAGGATAATATAGGATAATTACTTTTATGGTAGGCATTCTTTTGTTTTGGAACCTTGCTTGACGTCACTATCGAAGGATCAAGACGGACAACTGATCCATGTGGATGGATTCGAGTACAGTTATGACAGTTTAAATTAATCAAATCAGTCAATCACAGTCGTGCATTAAGAGGAGCCATTTCGCACACCCTGGGCAATCAGCCTTCCTACATCGTTGCTGACTGAGTAAATCTACCACTTTTACCACAACATGAGATATTGTCCTACGACTGGTTCCGTTGGAGAGGTCCACTATTTGCCGATTAATTTTCCAAGTTCATCGTTAGTCTTTCTGCTTCCATTTACAGGCTAGTAAAGCCTTACTCCCCATTGAATTATTCAAGTCTTCGCTTCTTAAAGAGTCTATAATACCTCAGCGCCACCTCACTTTATCTCACTCGCACACTACTGCTCGCGGTCACGCGAGCAAGTAAGACAGGGAGTAAGGCAGGGAGAAGTCTCCAAGGCGCCGATAGTTTAGTTAATTTATTTTTACTGTGAAAACAATGGTAATTAGTTAGGTTTAGTGTTACTAGGCAAAGTTTCATTATCTAATTTAAAGTATTTTTAATACTAGCGGTTTATTGTTCGGTTTGGAGGTTTTGTAATTTTTAAGTTTTTTTAAGTTTTTTTTTTTTGTACCGACTATGTTTTCGTCAAACATAGTCGGTACTTAGCATTAATTCCTCAGCTTTACCATATATTTATTCCTTATTGAATGTTGCAGTATTTTCGTTAAAACGGAGGATCATGCTAAGCAATTTAAAGTACTGTAGACTCTAAAGGCTCCGCAGACAGGCGCGACTCTGGTATAACAATTTCCATGAAGTTTTCATAGAAACTACGGAGTTTCCATAGAATACTAGATCATCTTATACTGGTTGCGTTCGTACTTACCTACTACGCTCAAGATCAAAGTGCTACCACCGATGAGCGGGCGACTGAACCACGACATACCTTTTTCTTCCGTCGTCTTACTTTCATGATCCTCAAGTACGCCGTACATGCATTCATTGAGATTCTACATAAATGCTTCCACCATGTCCTGTCACATGTAAGTGTGTGTCAATAATTTACACCAAAAAAGAACAACGGCTGATAAAAGAACAAGCTTGTCTCCATGTAACGCTTGACCCATTTAAGATGCTTTAAAGTGATTGCAGTTTTAACGGGTGATGGTAAACGGAGCATATTAATCAACTTGATAAGGTTTTGCCGCGCAACCACTTAAACGCGTGTCGATGACCTCGCAAAACGTTTAGGGTGCGGCCACAATGAAGCTAGGGTTACCAGTCGTGCGGATTTCTTCGGATTTTCCTAATAATTAGATAAATACCCCTTTTATTTACGATTAATGATATTTCATTTTAGAAAATAATCTTATACCTACTTATATTACAAGGAGGTATAAAAAATATTAGGTTCGTGTCATTAAGACTAGAGGTAACATACCTAATAAGCACCAATCTGTAGGCTTGTTTATTCCTACACTTCAAAATTAATTTTACCCGACGGTTGATACCTACGTTAATTTAGGAATCAAACCAGCACCCTAATTGCGTAACAGACTATTAATAACAATCTGAATGATTTTGAAGTACCTATATTGCTAATCCATTGCTTCTTAGGTTCGAAAAATCTGTCTGCTCAACAACATTCAGCTACTGTGTTGATGTTACACAATTACTCCTCCGATCAGTTTTTGGGATTTGATATAATGATTTAATACGAATATCATTTAAAAACTTGGCCAATGAATTTATGACACAAGTAAGGAGGTTATTACAAATCTAAAAACAAAACCTACTTTTTTTTTTTCTTTGGCTTCGCACGGTTTGTGCATTTAGCCAATGTCACGTTTAGTAAAACCTACTTAGGCTGCTATCAGGGTACCTTTGACGCGACGTCACACATTGCCTCACAAACATTTTTAAAGGTATTTGTCCAAGTTTAAGATTTTAATATGGTGAACCTAGCCATTGTGCTTTTATATACATGTATTCTGTAAACATTTTTAGAGTACTAATAAAATAATTAACATCATGATATTGATGGTAACATTAATTTGTTATTGTAACAAGGACGTCATTTGACCGGACGAGATTCCCCATTGGTCAATAATTGACCAATGGGGAATCTCGTCCGGTCAAATGACGTCCTTTTAGTTGTTAGCGCTGCTACCAAGTTTGAGGACGTGGATTAAATTCCATAGTGACCTATTGACGTGATACTAGACCTAGACTCTAACCTAGATTCTAACTTGCCTACTACCTACGCGGAGTAAAGCAACCAATAGGACTGTTTGGTAGGTAACTTCCTGTATAATAAGATGGACACTCTCAATATATTAGTCTATGATGGACACGATGCTGGACTATTAAGGCGCAGATATATGATTTTAGTGCCTTTTTAATCTGTTATTACGCCTTCATATAATGCAAGTAAGTTATGCGAAAAAAAATATGTTAAACTAGAACGCATACACATCAATTCTTTATGTGAATATTTAAATATTGTAGTAAAATATTTTATGAAATAAATTCAGGAAGTAATATCCACCCAAAGCATAAAAAAACGATATTACTTCAAAACTACTTAATATATTTTCATGATTTTTTTGTACGTACTATTTTATTATCCATAATTCGATCTGCGATTTTTTTCAAATATTCATTTTTTCGTTAAAAATAAATATTCCCTAAAAAACCGAAGGGTACAACGCACGTTTGTATGGCCAAGGTCAACGGCGATTATCCAACCCTTAAACCGTGTGCACGAGCGAACAAAACATGGTGAACACGAACATCGAACTCCGAACATTTGGTTCGTACGTGCGAACGTAAATTAGCAAAGCGAACACGAACAACATACACCGTCCACACAGAACAACGAAATTAGATCGCCACGATAATTTTTGACGAACACAGTGTTTGCTGTTCGTTAGTGTTACAAACTATGCGAACGAAGTGTTCGATGTTCGTGGTTTGTTCGTGCGTAGGTACACGCCTTACAGATAAGATAAGATAAGATAATGATTTATTTTCTCACTTTTACATAATAGTTTTAATTATACTGTGGGAGACTGGTGCCTAAGGTAGGCGTTAGGCCTGTATTTCAGGACACCAGGTCTCCACTCCTTCGGAAGCAGTTACATTTATTTAGGAATATGCACCTGTAGACAAATGTGGTAAGTTATATAAAATCAGAAAAAAGATAATACTATAGATTATTACTTATTCTAAGGATAGCACATGTGTGTATGTATGTGTGTGTGTGTGTATGAGCGTGGAATTTGGGTTTGTGCGTGAAGGGCTGAATGCACAGAATGGTAATATATAAAAACATATCAACACCTATGTTTATATATGTTTTTTTTTTCTATTTGACACGTTTGTATTTTTGGTAACTACCCTACTTGGTAATACATAATTATACCAATCGCACATGGATAGTAGCTAAGCAATATAAAAATAATAATAATAATGTGTTTTCAAACATGCAATTTATATCGTGGTAGAAGTTTTTCCGTAGCTTTATAACTTAATTCCTGGAGCCAGGTCCCAACCCTCATTTTACACTTAGTTTTGGTAAGATCATAAATTGATAGCTTCCTATTTATTTTATTGTAGAGAAAGCGACCAAGGTAACAAAAGAAGTGCTTGGAGAACATAGTAGTAAGTCGTTTACCATGGCGATCTATTGGGTCAAAACGTCTTTTCCTACGTAACAGCGAGGGGTTGTAGGTAAAGAGTCCATGCTGTTTTAGGGCCGTTTGTAGAACGAAGAGCTGACGTACAGTTTGGACTTTAGTGTCTTTATATAAGAGTGCTGTGGGATGTCGAAAAGGTAGAAATGAAAATACCTTTAAAATTGCTCTCTGCGCTCTTTCCAATTGTATGATTGTGTATTTAGTTGCACCACCCCAAGACGTAAAACAGTAGGTTAATAGGGACTGGGCGAGGGCAAAGTAGATTGATTTTATCAGCCTGACGTCAACCATATGTCTTAGGGTAGTTTACGCAACCTATTGCTGAGGGTGTTGATATGTTCACGAAATGTCAAGTTGCAATCTATTATAATTCCTAGGTACTTTACACTATTTGCTTTTTGCAGGCGGGCACATGTATTGTAATTTTGGTTAGAGCAGGAGTAGGCAGTTATAGGATACAATGGAGTTGTTTGAGTTGTGTCTGTGTAGGAATTTAGGGAAAAGGCAATGTACTTTGTTTTTTCCGAGTTTAGTGTGAGAACAATACTATGCAACTACCTCATTACAGCCGCGCCTGTCTGAGCATGTGCGTAAATTTCATACCATGAGTCGGCGCTAAAGAGAAGGGCAGTGTCGTCTGCAAAAGTTATAATTTTACCCTTGGGGACAGTGAGCATACCCAGCTCGTTAATGTATATGAGAAAGAGAGTCGGACCGAGTACGCTATCTTGTGGTACACCATGGGTGACGGTGCGCTCTTCGCTGAGATATCATCGATCTTAACGAATTGGGTATGCTCACTCAGATAGTCCTCAAAAAGTTTGAGTTGTACCCCCCTTATGCCTATTCTTTCTATCTTGTGAATAAGAATGGGTACAGAAACAGTGTTAAAAGCTTTAGCTAGGTCTTAAAGATACCCAAGACCTTCTGCCCCCCATCCATATTTGTGACAACATAGTTAGTCAGATCATGAACGGCGTCGGACGTTGATTTACCTGCTCGAAAGCCATATTGTGAGGGTGACAATATGTTAAACTTTTCTAAGTAGTCAACGAGCCTATTCTTCATTATCTTCTCTAGTATTTTGGATAGGGCAGGAAGCACAGAAATAGGTATGTAGTTGTTGACACTGTTTCTATCCCCACTCTTAAAAATGGGATGTATAATGGATTTTTAAATGGTTTGGCAAATTGACCTGATTTGAGAGCTAGGTTGCAGATGTATGTGAGTGGCGGTACAACTATGGCCATATGTTTTTAAAAGGCCATTAGAAATTCTATCCCATCCCACAGCTCAGTCGTTACGTAGGGATGTTATCAGATTAGCAACTTGATTTTCATCCGTCGGTAATAGTAGCATTGACTGTTAGGTTAGTTAGTTTGAGATACTTCGTCAGTTTACCTAGTAACTATTTGTTCTGCGAGATTTTTACCGATTTCAGCAAAGAATTTGTTGGTCAGGTTAACGGATTGCAGTGGAGTAGCTGAGCCACTCATAATAAAGGCACTACATCACACTTATTAGACATAGTGCTGGCATCGATTTTTGTTAGTAGACAATTAGCATCTTCAATCAATGGTTCTTCCACGGACACGTTAAGGTTTTTATGACCTTAAACAACTACACCCTCATTTTGTGTAAGATTGTTATCAGTTTTCAAGTAGTTATAGCCTTGAATATCTGGGATGTAATTAGTAAGAAGCCAGCATTCGGTTAACGTTATTAGATCCCATTCAACCTTTGTTCTGGCAAGAACAGTGTGTAACCCTGCCATATTTTTTGTTAAGCTTCGAATAATTTGGTTAAGGATTTTGAGTGATTGATTTGGATTAAGGTTGGGTGGCATACAGTTATCTAAATCACAGTAAGATGAGTCTTTTTTTTTTTTTTGAGGGTGAGAAATCATCAAATAACTTCTCCCGCTCTGGGCGGAGCGGGAGGGTGTGTCAGACTCTTACTGACTAAAACCCACCCGTATTCCTTCCTGTTGCCTGTGTTGCGGGGGCCTCGGTGACCCATAAGTACCTTCCCGCGACCCCGGCAGGCATCGGCACTAGTGGACCCCTTCCTATGTGCTGACGACATCTCTTTGAGGCGCGCGTGGAATACAACGCGCCGTCGACCCGGGCCTGGTCCTTACCGGACGGTGAGCTACCCATTGCTCACCGTCCGCAAGCCCGCGCCTACGGTGGCCGGAAATCCGCCCGGGATTCCTGACGCCCTGGGCGTCTCCTGCGGCGGCTAGGGGCGAGAGGGCGCGAAACTTGCCTTTTCTTCAACCGTCCCGCCTCCTCCTTCGCGAGCATTACTGCTTCGCAGAAGGAGGTGACGGCTGCCCATGCCCTCTCGCTCCGTACCATGGCCTGAACCAGGGCTGGACGGGAGAGGTCTCTGCCGCCGATCGCCTCCACGAGGACACGGCGGTGCTCTGCCCAAGCCGGGCAGACCTCCACCGTATGCTCCACCGTGTCCTCCGGGCGATTCACACAGTGGTGACACCCGGACGTTTCCTCCCGCCTTATCCGACACAGGAACCTCCCAAAACTGCCGTGTCTGGTGAGGACGTGCGTCAGGCGGAAGGTGAGGACGCCGTGGCGCCTCTCTAGCCACTCCTCAAAAAGGGGACTTATCGCCGCAATCGTGGCGTGCCAAGCACTGGGTTGCGACAACCGTACTTTCCATGACGCCATGAGATCCCGCCGGAGCTCCGTCCGCTGTGCCGCGATTTCTCGCGGCAGCGGACTTATGCCCCAGCGTTTCGCCTCCTCGCGCCACTCCCATACGTGCGCGAGGACTTTTGCCTCCAGATCCCATGGCGGCAATCCGGCAAGGAGGCTCGCTGCCTCACAGGAGACCGTGCGATATCCCCGGACCATCCGGAAGGCCATGACCCTTTGGGCCGCGCTCAACCGGCGGGCTGGCCGCAGCGCCAGAGAGCGCGCCCATACAGGAGCTCCGTAGAGGTCCATGGACCACACGACCCCCACGTAGAGCCTCCGGCAGGAGGCGTTTGGACCCCCTAGATTGGGCAGGAGCCGCTTCAATGCAGCGCCCGCCCGCTCCAGTTTGGGAGCCAAACGTCTGAAATGCTCCACGAAGTTCCACCGGCTGTCGAGGACGAGTCCCAGGTACTTCATCGTCGACTCGACGCCGATGGAAACCCCTTCTACCGTTATTTGGGACCCCAACGGTGGCGTGTTCCGAGGACCATGAAAACACATTGACTTGTGCAAGGCCATCTCGAGTCCCAATTGCCGGATCCTTTCGACGATTGTCGCAACCCCGCGTGCCGCTACTTCGGCCGCCGCCTGGTGCTACCTCCCCTGCGCCAGGACCAACGTGTCGTCAGCGTAGCACACTACGCTGACGCCGCTAGGGAGGTCGGCCCGCAGCACCCAGTCGTATCCGATGTCCCACAGATGCGGCCCCAGGACCGATCCCTGTGGGACACCGCACGACATCTCTTGCCGGTTCCACACTCCCTGGTGACCGGGGTAGATGACGGCCCTGTCCGTCAGATAGGCCTCGACGACACGATAGTCGGCATCCGGTGGTACCGGAGTGCCTCCCTGATGCAACTCCAGGGCAGGGTATTAAAGGCATTGGCGATGTCTAGAGAGCCCACCTGCACCAGCTGGCCGACGAAGCGGTCTGCAATGACTCTTTCAAAGAGCTTGCCCACCTCGTCGAGCAGCACGATGGGCCGATAAGCGGACGGAGAGTCCGCAGGGGGCGCCCTGCGGACTCTCCGTCCGCTTATCGGCCTTCTCTATAAGGACTTGCCTTCTTTATAAGGACCAGTTTCCCCGTCTTCCAACGAAGCGGGAACTGGCACCTCTCCATGCATGCGCTTAGGAGCCCCCTAAGTCGAGGCCCGAGAGCCTCCATGGCCAGGACCCAGGCCTTCCCAGGTAAGACGTCGGGTCCTGGGGCGGTATTTTTGGCATTAAGCCTGTGTACCGCCGCTCTCATTTCTACCTCGGTCACCTCCGGAGCATCGTCGTCGTCGTCGTCGTCGGCGGTGTGGTCCGCATCGGGCACCGCAGTAGGTGGAGCCATGGGCGGGGAGGTGTGTTCCCCTCGCGAAGGGAACAGAGCGCTCACGACGTCCTCCACAAGCTGGGGCCAGAGACTCTGCGTCAACGGGGGAGCCCATGGGCGGAGTTTATCCCGCACCACCTTGTACGGGCGTCCCCACGGGTCCCTGTCCAGAGTCCCCAGCGACTCCTCGCGGGCCAAACCCCTGGCCCGCAGGATCTCCGCTTGGAGGGTGGTCTTCGCCGCTCTGTACCCCTCGTACAGCTCCGCCTGAATGGCTTCCGTATCCGGAGGTTTGATACGGAGCCTGCGGTGCCTGGTGTACCGGCGTCGCGCAGCCACGCACGCAGTGCGTAGAGCCGTCAGCTCCTGCGACCACCAGTACACCTGGCGCGAGGCACGTCCAGGCTGGACCCGGGGCATTGCCACGTCACATATGTCGGACATGGCCTCCCGGAACCACTCCGCCTCGTCGTTGATGTCGGCAGGCCTGTCCGGTGGTGACACCTAGGCCTGCACGATCGAGGCTTCCAGGAGGAGCTCCCGGTCCAGCTGCTTCAGCGCCCACCGTGGACCGCTCGGGGCCCATCGGACCGCGTCCAAGGTCTGGGCGGAAACGTCGAACCGGATATACCAGTGATCGGAATAGGTCTCCACCCCCTCCATGACGCGCCAGTCAACTACACGCGGCGACAGAGTGGGGCTGGCGAACGAGATGTCCACCACTGATTCACCCCGCATCCGCACACACGTGGGGACAGAACCCCGGTTTAGGACGACCAGGCCTGTCTCCAGAGCCCAGTTCTCCACCATCCTGCCCCGTGTGTCCGTTAACCGGGAACCCCAAGCCAAATTCTTGGCATTGAAGTCCCCGAGGACGAACACGGGGAGGGAACCAAACCCGACCACGACGTCTCTCAACTCCGCAAGGGAGTTGTGGAACTCGGCAAGAGTTCGGTTCGGAGAAAAGTAGACCCCTACCACGACAATCTCCCCGAACCGTGCTGCTACACAGCCCCGTCCTCTCTTGACGGCGTCGAGGGACGGGGTACCGGCGGCGGCCGACGAAATTAACCCTAATTTCGTCGGCCGCCGCCGGTACCCCGTGTGCGCGTGCGTGTGTGTACGTGCGCGGGCGTGTTGAAATAGTGATAGTTACTTGGTCATGATTTAACGAACAGGGTCTTGTTTCATTTTTGTGTTGTGCGTTTAAAACAACCATTATTAATAGAATAAGTGTGTAGTTTGGATGTAAATAGATGTGTCAGACAATTTTAGATTAGTAACTTATTTGTGTAGGTACATTTTGAACAAACGATAATAAAAGTAGGAGTGTGCAGTTAGTATTAAATACTAACTGTAAACATTTATGTACAAATTTTGTACATAAATGTTTAAGACAATTTTGTAGGTATTTGTAAGTAGGTTTGTTATTGGTGCCGATTCCCTTGTTCACAAACTAAACTAAATTTAAGTTCAGTGCATCTTTTTCTTTCTATTTCAATAAGAAAAGGACAGAAGATACATTTTAGTTTAGTCCTGTCAAATTAATCAGCGGTTACGTAAATTGACGTAATTTTAGTAGGCAAGTTTTTAATCGCGTCTAAACTTGTATAGAGTAGTGACAGGCGCTGATTTATCTGACAGGACGAAACTAAAATGTATTTTCTGTCCTTTTCTTATTGAAATAGAAAGAAAAAGATGCACTGAACTTAAATTTAGTTAGTTTGTGAACAAGGGAATCGGCGCCATTACCAGGTTTTAACATAAAATTATAACGCATCAAGAGGTAGAGGAAGACGTGTTTAACCGCTCAGGCCCGTGGCTCAATAACGTCATCTCTCAATCTCAAAAAAGACATTTTTATTCGATAACTACTTTCAAATCGCGCGCCGCGAGGGCTCCTATTCGGAGCCATTGGGGCTTTATCGGTTAAAGAACATGGTACGGCGAGATAGAACGGTTACTAGTCATTTAGTTTTCTCTTGACGTAGTTTAGCCAGATCGTCTTCCGATTCTAGTGGTGGTTTCCGACTATAATGGAGCCAGAACAAGCCAAAAGAGAACTATCTTTTGATAGTTTAATTTTGAAGCACCCACGCGCCATATCCTTGTTAGGTATCTCGGTATCTCTTTAGGTAGTAAGTGTGTTCCAGGCTTATAAATGTTGCCAAATAATGTGATTATTTCATTTTAGTCGATCTTACTTCCAGTAATCGAGAACGAAACGAAACAAAAAACCCGAAAAAATAAATAAGTTTTAACTTGTACACTAGAAATTAGACGTAATTTTGCCAGTTTTATCTGTTTTTATTATTTTAATGGGTAAGAAAACGCAAAGCTATGAGTGTGGCGCTGCTGGTTGCTTGACTCATAACATCGCACTTTCAGTTTTTTCTCAATAGTCTCAATGTTTTTCAGGTACTTCAAATAAAAGCTAAACCAGCTATTCACAACCGTTCGACATGCTTCCGTGCCAAATCGAACATCAATTAATGTTATCAAATGAGTCCTCTAAAGGCAGTGGAGGGGCAAGATCTAAATTGGATGTGGGCCAGATCATGGGCTTATAATATTATAAGTCCATGGGCCAGATATATACATTTCGCGAGGCCATCTGGTGGCACGAGAAGACGGATTTTATGAAATAAAAAAACATTTTCTTTGACTAACTTTGAAGAAAAGTTAAAAAATAAATAATTAAAGAAACTGAAATTTCCTGCTTTTAGCCTTACTGAACTTTTTAATAACTGTATCGTAATTCAACATA
Source organism: Atethmia centrago (assembly GCA_905333075.3). NCBI lineage: Eukaryota > Metazoa > Arthropoda > Insecta > Lepidoptera > Noctuidae > Atethmia > Atethmia centrago. The sequence continues at coordinate 17,949,968 of HG995373.1, read as the reverse complement.
GATGCTATATCTGCTTCAATAGATAAAGATCTATTGATCTTCAGTAGAAAGTCTTTCCTGAAATCTTGAGTCATTGTATTTCGTAAAGAATGTTTCATTAGTTTTAATTTTTAAAAGCCCCCCCCCCCCCTTTCAGCCGAGGCTGTACTTACCGGTATTGTTAACAAAATTCGAACGGCAATGTAAATATTTGGGTAAATTTCTTTTAATTTATTTTCTGTTATGTATTGGAGCAGCTGTTAAATGAAGTGGGGTAAAATTGGGATCATTGTTTGTAATTCTTCATATAATTCGTAAGGTTGGAAGTCACTGCTCTCGCCCATGACTATGTAGATCTTGACAGTTTTTTTTTTTTTATATTTGCTCTATTGGAATATTTTTACTTAAAAGCCGCTAAACTTGAGGCTTCTAAGTAATGCATAAACCTTCGAGGCGCGTGGCCCCTCGGACCGCGAGGCCATGTGCGGTGGTCCACGTCGCCCACGCCTTACGCTACCTCTGTCTAAAGGCTGTTCTGAAATTCCCTAAACCCGAAAATATTGCCAGTTCCGACGACCACCATTCTTCTCAAATTAGTAATTGAAAATGTGTCATTTTCGATTTGACAAACTGTCGAATAGTTGTTATTAGCTATGCTGAAAAAAAAAACTAAAAACTAAACTGCTGAATATGGATCTGCGACCGATTATAACACGTGGCACTTTTTTGTCAGATGCGAAATTCTCAGTTAGTGACATTAGTCAAGAGATACGAGCGGCGGCACCTCAAGCAAAAGTTGTCCGTTTTCTTCTTCGCGAGCTTGACTACGAGGGAGACCTAACAGGATAAATCTGGCATCAATTAAGTACGCAATAATGTTGGTTAGACTGACGTTAGATTGATCATGTAATGAAAAATTATTGACGCAAAATTCTCCGTTCATCTAATTGAGCGGAGAATTTTGCGTCAATAATTTTTTGAGAAACAAAATATATGATTTTAGTTTTCTCAATTAGATTGAGCGATAGCAGATTGTTTATCTCAGATTCCTTTGACAGTCAAGCGCAGTTCACAAGTTTTTTTAGGGCGTGTTTTTTTTTGTAAAATCGACTAAAGTTTTTTTTTCATCTAGCAACTTTCTATTTATTATCTATGTAGGCTACGTTTCGATTTCGAATTCCGGTTCCGACGAGACGTCAACGCTAAATTTATCCAATTTTTAGTATTTTGCTTACTAATTTCCGTCAAAGAATAGTACTACAATCAAATACATAATCTACAATAACAAAAAAAGTCGCTAATATATAAATTCAATCATGCCACGCGGTAAGTCTATCGTATACGTGTTGTTTTTCTCAATGTCGTCCAATGTTATGGGAATGTGCTTTCATCAAAAATCCTCATTGATTAGTAGCTGCCCAGCTAATCCATTATGAATTTTTCAAATAAGTTTTTATTATATGAATTCGCGAAATAGGTCCACAACTATTTAGTTTTTTTCAATGCTATTGCTTGTTTAGTTGGCCTAACCTTTGTGACGAAAATTTTGTTTGTGTAATGTTACAGGTAAGTTCACGAACCATAAGGGCCGTAACCGCAAGTTCACTAGCCCAGAAGAGCTAGAAGAGCAGCGGAAACAAGAAGAACTGAAGCAGAAGTTAGTGATTCATTAACTATTTGTGATATTGTCTATGATGCAATTCACGCGTCTCAGATTCGACGCCTAAGCGTTTGGTACTCAAAAGCTAATTAACATAACAATGTAGTTGTAGATAAACTTTGTATAATAAATTATTAATTATCATTTGAATGATCTGATAAGAAAGTTATTGTTGTACATTTTATGGCCATTTACTTGAATTTATAGTATGAAAACTGATTCTATAATTTATTTACAAACTGCATTATAAACATAACATTATCAGGTTTTGTGTGCACATATTACATTTTAATTTTTTTACTAACACATTCATAATGCATTGTCTATTTATATTTTTGTGTTTGAAAAGGAACATTGCAGGAACAAGTCTCACAAAAAATGAGCTGGACTGTCCGCTTGTCTCACTTAATTTTATAGCAAACTTTTAGTCACCTCTTTTGATATGACTGAGTATTTGCAGCAAGCTATTCTGAGAAAAGGCTGTTCTTCTAAACACTTCAATTAAATATGCTCAACTCTTCATGAAAGTTTGTTATCATAATAAAATTAATAATTAAATATTGCTTTAATACCCACTTAGAAGTCGTATTAGGGAAGTAGCTAAAAAATTACTGAATGCGTTTGCTACATATGGACGAATTCCTGCAAAGGTTTCAAAGATATCCTGAGTCCAGAGATTTTATTAACAACTTTTCTTTGACTAATATTGAGTTGAGTCGAGAAAATGTCTTAAAATGAAGTGCCAGTCTTATTTTCGTCCAATATGTACACATGGATACATATCAAGCTATACATTTCCAGTATAAGCTGCCCTCTAATGGTAGGGAAATCCTATACAATGCAAGATCAGCTTATACTGGAAATGTATAGCTTGATATTTAGCCGTGTGTACAATCTTAAATTCTATGATTTCCAAAAACAATTTTGTACTTAATGTTATTTTTTATATTTATAAATTGTGATAAAATTTTCCAGGTGGAGAAAAGAGCATGGGAAAGAAAGTTCGAGTGAAGAGGAATCAGAAGAGGAAAAATCGGGCTCTGGCAGTGATTCAGATAGTGATTCAGATGATGATGTAAATATATTTTGTATTTTCTAGTTATGACTTGGAATCTCGTGTTGTTCGTATCTTGCCCAGATTTATAGGGTATGTGATTATAAATTTTACAGAAAATACATATAAGATTAATTAAACACTTTTTGGGGCTTTGTAAAAGAATTACGAAAAGTATTGATTGCATAATATGTTTTGATCTAAATGATTAAATAAATGCAATAAATTTAGGCATGGCTTTATGTTAAGGTTTTTGTTTGGGATACTGGTTCCATTTCGAGCAGGTAATGACCTTATAATATTTTTTCAGAGACCATCCAAAGCCAAGGGTGTATCAGGCCTCATTGAAGTAGAAAATCCCAACCGTATAGTTAAGAAAAACAAGAAATTGACCAACTTGGACAATTTAGGTGAAGGAGAGAAACCTCAATTATCAAGGTAATATTCTTTTTTTCATAGAAAGATAGAGAGAGTTTTGTTTCTGTCATCATCATCATAATTGAGCAGCGGTGGCCCAGTGGTAACTTCCGCGACTTACGAGTCTGTCTTACGGTCGTAGGTTCGAACCTAGACAGTTGCTTTACTTGTGTAAATTATTTCGTCACCACTGCTCTCAAAACGGAGAAGGAAAACACCGTAAGGAAACCGGCATATCCTAGAACCAAAAATTCAAAGACGTGACATCTACCAACGATCACTGGGCCTACGTGGTGGATTATGACCTCTCACCGAGAAGAAGCCTGTGTCCCAGCAGTGGGAACATTATACGCTGATTATGCATCATAATTTATATAGGCCTCCCCCAAGCATCTCCACTTTGACCGGTTCTGTGCTTCTTGCATCCAGTGGATTGCTGCGGCCTTCACCTGGTCATTGGTAAATGTTGTGGGAGCCCTTCCGATGCTACGTTATTTCTGTGTTCTGCTATAAATATTTCCTTTTAAGACTACTAGTATACTCCAATTATTATGTTCAAGGGAATCTGGCTTATTTTCACGAGTTTCATTACTTATAATTTGATTTTTTAATTTATTCATCTGTCTTCTGATTACTTGTGATTGTTACTTATTGCATATTCTAACTTACTGCCAACTTACAGTGGACTTATTCCTAAGACATAAGCCTATTCCAATTTGCGCCACAACACCAGTTTCCCCTCACGCTTTTCGCATACAGTCTATCCCAGCCACCTGTTTAAGGTCGTCGGTCCGTGTAGCTTCCCACGCTACACTTGCTATAGTTTGCTCCATTAAATTAATTCTGATGTGTTCAAAATAAATTATGGTATGTTACAGGCGTGAACGGGAAGAGATAGAGAAACAGCGCGCAGCGGCGGCGTATCAGAAGTTGCACGCGGAAGGTAAAACCGATCAAGCTCGAGCCGACCTAGCCAGGCTTGCAATTATCCGCCAGCAGCGAGAGGAGGCCGCCAAGCGTAGGGAGGCAGAGAAGAAAGCCAAGGATGAAACACCCAAAAAAAAGTAATACATCCAATTCAAAATTTATACGTCATCATTATGATCACCCAGAGCCAGAGTTCACCCACTGCTAAGTATAGGCCTCTCTTTGGTTGTGGAAATATTTTATCTAACTCGGCATTGATAGAAAGCCTGAAGGTCCAACTAGATTACAGTTGATCGGGTGAAAACATCAACCGCTTATATGAGAGCAAGATAACATTGATGGGATCGACCATTGATCATGTTTTGAGGCGAATAAAGGCGACGACTGGTCGACTACAAGCGACTGCAATCTAGTTTATAAAAGGTAACGGAACCTCGCCTCTATATCCGAGGATGGGGAACTTCTCGGGAGTTTTTAACAGGTCTACTCTGTTAAAAACTTGCGGTGGTACGTTTTCTTGTGGCGGATAAAGAAAATCGGCGACAAAGGAAGACCCTTAAATGTGTTGGAGATATAACTTGAAGCTTCATGTTTTTGCTCCCATGTCACACCATCAGGTTCAGTACCAAATGAGCAACTTTAGTTGAGCCGGTTTAATTTATAAACTACTAAGAAATCTACAAAGTGACAAAGCTGCAAAACTTTTGTGAAATAAAGTTTACTCCTTCAAAATTTTGATTACCAATTGGTCTTTTTTTTGTTTAGTTATCTTTTTTTTTATTAATCCGTTACCGCCTCTGCTAACGAAATGAAATTGTTTATTCTGTAAATAGGATATCAGAACCACTTTTACCCATCATATTAAAAAATAAGCTAGATGGAGTCGACATTTTCTATCTGACTATCCCTGAGAAAAAATGGCGTAACAAACTCAAGGGTCATGGCCTCCGTTACATCCCTAAATTAGTTGTATCTTCGTTTAGAAGATACAACTAAATTAACCACCAGAGAGCTCCATTTGAATGAATGGAGTTCTGATGTTAAAGGTTCATTAGAAAACCAGCGTCAGATAGCATCTGTCTGGCATTAATGCTGAAACGGGCCTTTCTGGCGCAGCTGTGAGGCACACACTATTGTTGTTAAAACATTATTTTTACACTTTTATATTTTGTTATGTGTATTTTGTGTTTCACGAACTGTATTTAAATAAACGTTGTTCTATTCTATCTATCTCGAAGAAGAATACGTCACAGTTTTGTTTGAGCAATTGATACTTCGCTTTCATAGGATCAGGAAAGGAGAATAAAATTTTAATAATTCTCAGCAATGAAAACTTGATAAATATAGGTACTTACAAGGTTTTTTTAAATTACAGGTAGACTATTGAGCTGAGGACGTGCCGTTTCGCTGTTACGCATGCTCATAATCTCAGGCTAGGTGGCTTTCCGAATCACACTCCTATTGAATATTGTGATCTTTTATCTTATACAAATTTTTGCATACGGAATTGTTCATTCATGCATAATATATTTCTACATCTCTGATTATGTGAAGCTTCCCTAGCTGTGACAACTTCTAATTTTGTGAAATCTTATTGTTTCTTCATTTGACAATACTAACTGCTTTGTTCGTCAAAGTGGCTGGTCATCAAATTCTGGGTTTAAAGTTTAAAAAAAAACCAATGTGGTGAATGTTCATTGTAGTTTTGTTGTTTTTTTATATCTAGTTAAATTAAATGTTATATTTTACAAGATGAGAGCAGCATTAACTTTAATGACATTATTATCTTTTATAAATGTCTACATTCTAAATAAAGTTAGTAGCGCTGTATCAGATGCAATAAGTGTGGTGTTTTATTGACGAAAAGACGACGAAGTTCTTACATGGACGGGACATGCGTTTACAATAACTCTATAACTTTGTTTATGATTCCTTTGCATGCCATCCAAATGTAGACATTTATGAAGACATCGCGAACATAGTGTTACGTATATGCCATAATTACTTAATTCCGTCAATTTTAGAATTCGATCTAATTATTTGAATACACAAATAATTAGATACACAGCAATATTGTAATGATTTCGCAATGAAATGTAAAACTGAATAATGAATACTTATGTAAATTTAAATATATAACTTATATTGAAATAAAATATATAAAATAATGAAGGGTACGATGTCAACATAGTCATTTTTAATTCCACCGGAATACTAGTTGCTTTATGAAATTTTCTGTGGAAGAAACCGGACTTTGTCTTGTGACTGTTTAGCAAATTCCCCAATAAAATAGAACTTTATCTAGATATATTTATGAACTTTATTCTGAGCCATGATAATTTCATAAAGCAATGTAAGAGAATTTGTTTAGGACTAATTGTTAGATAGTCTCACTAGACAATTTTTATAAAGCAAATGTGTATCTATGTAATAAAAATTGAAAATGATTATAATATTTCGTTTTCTTGTGAGCCAGGTCTTAACCTATTGACAGCCACGTCAAAAAGACCAAACGTGCCCTCGGCGCCAAGCAATCTGTCATGTAGTCGTGACCGTGGCGTGCTGGGCACATTTTGGTCTGTCATCCATACATGACTGTGGCGGTCAAAAGGTTAATCAACAAATTATTAATATCTTCGAAACAAAAAGTGTGTGGTGGATCTCAGTTTTCGCAACCTATCTTGGTTTCCTGCGTTACGAGCAGGGATCTCGTTTAAATATGAATTTCTCGGATCGCGTTTACACACCCAACCCCGCGTTTACAGCCATTTACACTAGCCGTGACACTTCAAAAACATGTGTAGGTATAAAACATACATTATGTTATCAAACATGTATCATACGTTGTTTCAGATAATGTATTGTTACTTTGTTCACCTTTTTGACATTTACCAAATTTTCTTATCTATAAAACTTTTTTGTGTAAACTATATACAAAACTAGTCGACACGACATGTTTACCTCGGTCACAGGTAATATAATAAAATAGGGGTAAAAATTAATTTTTGTTCCAGGAATCGAAATGAAATGAAATGAAATTGTTTAATCTGTAAATAGGATAGCAAAATCAGTTTTAAACGTCATATTAAAAAAAAAAATAAGCTACATGGAGTCGACATTTCCTATCTGACTACCCCTGAGAAGAAATGGATAAACAAACTCAAGGGTCAGTCTTTTTAAAGTCCAGACATAATCTTGGTCAGATCATGTGAGGACTATGTAGATCCATGTCTGAAATGGTCTTTTGAGGAAAGAACCACACAAATTTGAGTGGACCTGTCCAGTCAGTGCAAGCATTTGTCAGTAATCGTGTAGCTCAACTCAGAACTTAAGGAGCTCAACGACTCCTGAATCGAACCGGTAGCATTATACTTATTGAATAACATTTCAGGACGCCCATGTCGATGTCGATACAGCAACATCTCCGCGCACTGCCATGAGGTTTAGTGTTACAAGAATTTTTCAAGGTTACAAAGTGTTACAATAATTTGAGAAATTGTACTAAAAAACAACATGGTGGCGTTAGTTTAGATTATTGCCATGCGTCAAAAGATCCTTGTGTATCATGGGCGCTTGTATGATTTTTGTTTTATTTAAGTTTTTAGTAACAGCCAGCATCCCGAAATCTGGATACATCTCTGCGTACCCCTTTAGGAATACAGGCGTGATGTAATAGTTTTTTCATCCCATCTATTCGAAAAGAGGCGAAGGGTTCCTCGATAAGTGCGAGCAAAATGGGTCATTCCAGCGCACTTAATAAGTGCGCGAGAATGGCTTTTGCATTTGGAACACTATTTAAATAAAAAGTTTGAACGCAATTCGCTTCGATAAAGTCCCCGGTAATAAAAAAAAATCGCGCCTGCCGACGCGGCACTGAAGAAACAAAAAAAATACACGGGAACTTCTTATTCGTTTTTTCATTACTTTTTGTCAAAATATTACAGACAATTTTAATTTGATATTCATATAAATTTCTAATTTGGTTATGTAAATATAAATATTCGTCACTAATAAAAGCATCTCTTATTTATTTTTCTCATAGAGGATGAAAAGCAGAGTGTGCCACACGGTACCAAAATTATTTAACCTCGAGCGACGTACTTTGAATCCCTCGCTACGCTTAGGATTCTACTATAGAGGCATGAGGAACAGGGTGTAAAGTTCACTCATCCTCCATAGAAAAGGGAGGATCCTCCGACCAGACGGGTGTCGTGTCTGGTGGGCAACTGCCCGACGGTTGATGTCGGGATGTTGTATATATGCTAGTTGCGCGGTAAACTCTGCTTGCGCGATGCAGGATTTTGCGTGACGTCAGTGTGATGCGTAGTTTTGTATGTGGCGCTGTAGATGCCGCCACATCACTCCCCTCCGGAGACCGGAGGTCGATAGTGGGCTGAGTCGTGTATCTTGCGATGCTTGCCAGTGCCAGGTGGGGTTCCAGTGGGTCGGAACCGGTTGTCGCATAGTTCGCGGTGGGTCGGAACTGTCTGCGGTGATGCCCCAGTGTGTCGGGGTGGCGCTGCGTTATGCTCCAGTGAGTCGGATGTGGTACAGCGCCGGGTTGAGGGCTGACTGCTGGCGTCGACCAGGAGAGCGTTGAAGAGCTCTGCTTGTTGACCGGCCGAAAGTGCAGTGTGCTGTGCCAAGGTTGCTGATGAGGCTTGGGGTGATGACCAGGTATGCGCGGTCGCTGCATGCTGGTGGTCAAGATACCCGTTGAAGCCGTGGGTGCTGGCTGGCTGTGTGACTCGCCGCTCGAGAGCTTGAGGAAGTGTTGATTATGACGTCACGCTGATGTAGTTGCACGAAGGCTGCGCTGACGTTCATATTCGGGGTCACCAGTGTAGAGGCATGAGGAACAGGGTGTAAAGTTCACTCATCCTCCATAGAAAAGGGAGGATCCTCCGACCAGACGGGTGTCGTGTCTGGTGGGCAACTGCCCGACGGTTGATGTCGGGATGTTGTATATATGCTAGTTGCGCGGTAAACTCTGCTTGCGCGATGCAGGATTTTGCGTGACGTCAGTGTGATGCGTAGTTTTGTATGTGGCGCTGTAGATGCCGCCACACTACTCTAGAATCCCTCGCTAGGCTCGGGAATCCTTCGCTTCGCTCTGGATTCAAACAATCGCTCTCGCCCTCAATACATTATTTTGGTCTCTTATGATGACACAATCTTCTATTATGTAGGAATGAGTAAGATTCGTCACTGATTAAAATCCCTTATAGAGGTAGGTACCTATCCAGTTACAAACATCTGGGCATCAAAATATGGACGTGATGGTATAGGGTATAGGCATTTAAAAAGTGTCAGTATTTTTTGGTCGATTGGTACCTACGTATAATATACAAAAATACTATTGAGCGAGGCAGAGATAGGTAGGTACTGGAGCCAACTTTTATCGTTTTGGTTGGATGGGTTCTAGTAATAAGATTAGAGAATCGGAAGCGGTCTGACTGATTGCTCCGTTCATATCTAGAAAGTTTTCACATAAATTCTGTAGTTATCGCTTGTTTTCACAGTTCATGCTATGAAAACACATTTATTTCAAAATTGTACCCATAAAACTTCATTCGTTGAGAAGTGTTCTTAGCGCACAATAATGCTGGGGCTGCATTATCGCGATAACGCGAACTCCACTTCGCGAGCTCTCTCGCACACCGGTCGACGTCTTGCTGTACATCAGAGAGCGCGCGAAGCGGTTCGCGTTATCGCGACAGTGTAGCCATAGCATAAGACACCCATATACCTACCTACTTAGAATGAACGATTGTAAAGTCAGTTTTTTAATCTCGGATACTAATTTGACAGGTGCAAATGTCAAACTCCATATTGAAAAACCAAACAACAATCATTTGAAATGTCAAATTAGTCTCTGGGATTAAAAAAACGAACTTTAGTTAATATCAACATCAAAGGTAGGTACTGTCGGCAAAACTTAAGCATGCTCAGTTTAGAAAATATTTCAGCGGCAAGCGCAGCTAGTAACAGACGTCCGGGTGTCACCACTGTGTGGATCGCCCGGAGGACACGGTGGAGCATACGGTGGAGGTCTGCCCGGCTTGGGCAGAGCACCGCCGTGTCCTCGTGGAGGCGATCGGCGGCAGAGACCTCTCGCGTCCGGCCCTGGTTCAGGCCATGGTACGGAGCGAGAGGGCATGGGCAGCCGTCACCTCCTTCTGCGAAGCAGTAATGCTCGCTAAGGAGGAGGCGGGACGGTTGAGGGAAAGGCAAGTTTCGCGCCCTCTCGCCCCTAGCCGCCGCAGGAGACGCCCAGGGCGTCGGGAATCCCGGGCGGATTTCCGGCCACCGTAGGCGCGGGCTTGCGGACGGTGAGCAATGGGTAGCTCACCGTCCGGTAAGGACCAGGCCCGGGTCGACGGCGCGTCGTATTCCACGCGCGCCTCAAAGAGATGTCGTCAGCACAAAGTAGGGGTCCACTAGGGCCGATGCCTGCCGGGGTCGCGGGAAGGTACTTATGGGTCACCGAGGCCCCCGCAACACAGGCAACAGGAAGGAATACGGGTGGGTTTTAGTCAGTAAGAGTCTGACACACCCTCCCGCTCCACCCAGAGCGGGAGAAGTTATTTGATGATTTCCCACCCTCAAAAAAAAAAAAAAAAGCTAGTAACAGACCACACCCTTTCCTGGTTGCGCCCAATTGGAGAAAATATGTATTTGTGTGTGTGTGTGAGTACAGGGCGTGTGAAATAATATTAAACAAAAATATTTTGTGATTTTTTCGCGAACGTATTGTGTTTCAGACGTTCCCAATAAATAACAATGATGGTACTTAGATAATGAACTTATTTTTATTGCAGTTACAAAAGTTGCGACGGCAATAAACAAAAAGCTCTAACAAGTCTTGTTTCAAATACCAACTACTGTAATTGTACTATTTCAATCAAAACATAGAGCAATAAAAGAAAAACATACCAAATGTTATCAATTTCTAACAAAATTACGTAACTTGCTTCTTTTTGGACATATTCATAAGTTTAAACACATTAAAATGTAGTTATTTACTTTTCAATTGCACTGCACAAGTAACAAGTCCCTTTCACGCCGAAAAAACACAAAAAAAAAAAACATTATAAACCAACTTTCATACAGTGCTGGTCAACGCACCTACCGCGTTCGCTGCGATTTGTATGGCGGCATCGCATAGGACATCGTGAAAATTGGGGAGGTAGTGATAGTCGTAGACTTGTCTTAAGAAATAAAATTACCAAATCTGTATAGTTTGTGGTAGCGGAAAAAAATGTTAATTTTGAACATATTCTCAGAACTTGGTTGTTAGGTACCAATACACGTTTTGATAAAACAATCTCGATACAAACTAACGGTAAAATAACCTTTTACCTTGAGTTCCAAACCAAAATATCTGTACCTACTTATTAAATATCAAAATACGTTATGTATTTAATTAATAACAAGTAGGTACGTCTTATTTGAATGCAGAACTTGGTTGTTTTTTATTTTCGATTAATCAACTCAATTTTGAGTAATTAGATAATTGCTTCTTAAATTACAAGCGTTATGTCATCGGGCTTCTCTTTCTTTTCTATGCAGTCTGACAGTGACCGCGGTTTACCTGTTGTCAGCGTCTTAATATATGTATAACAAATTTTATAGACCCTACAGAGCAAAGTCGGAGAGAGGAAAATATTAGAAGATATAAATTGTTTGACTTTTCTTATTCCAAATTATTATATTTTTGTGGAAAATTAGTAGGTAGGTACTAATTTAATAATTAGCAATACCAATTATACATTTTTTAAACCAAACAGAAGATATGAGTACGAAATGAATTCTTGTCAACAATATAATGAAAAAAAAACTCACACTGGCCGTGCCCATTAAAAAATCATATCACAAACATGTGAACATAGCACGCACCTAGTGTCAGTGTCACTTCTATACATCAATATATTAATACGAACACGACTAAAATACGCTTCGTGCATCCTACTGGTCAAAACTCATGCATCGGGGAATCGACTCGTAAGCCGTGCCATGCGATTATCGCCTTAAAGGCGAGCATGCGAAAGTTTGGGCAATAGTAGGTGCCATCGTAAATTTTCGAAGAGTAGGTAGGTACCTACTCTTGGAAAATTTACAATCGCATATCAAAGCGTACCTAGCGCAGCACGTATGATGTAACCAAAATGCTATCTCTATGGACTATCTTTTTGACATAGGTACCCACCATTTCAAGCCGCTCACCTCTGTTGCAACGACAATACTGGCACTTACTGCAAAATATTCTCAACTGTGTGAAATAGTTCGTCTTTGTAGGGCGTCGTCTCTGCATATAGCAATAAATTGCTTTCTTATACTCGATGTCACTTAATAAAACACCCGGATACAATGTAAGGTATTTCAAAACCTGCCTGTTACCTAACGAGTCGGGGTCACTAATGCGGTGCATTTTGGTGCATTCTACATTGGATTCATATTTTTTAAATACATGTTGTCGATAAAAGTTCAAATAACTTGACTCTTTGGCACGCTTCTGTAATTTCTAATATATCAGTTCTGTAACTGAAAAATGCCAGGAATCTCCGTAGTTCACGCATCATTATCCCCGGGGGGATAACGTGGCGTCGTACGATACTCTTAGATATTTATGCGCATATTTACCCGCGACCTCGTATGACTTACACCTAATCTATTACTGTTTTTTTGTAGTTTTATCTTTTGTTTTGGTTCGGTTTGCGTAGGGGTCAAAGGTCAAGCGACTTGCCGTAACTATGATAAGCCGTTATTGGTATTAGCATTTCAGTCAGTTCAGTTTAGAGCATCGTTTAGGCGTGCTACTGTTCGGGTCGGCAAAATCAATCTAGTTCGTGTAGTTCGAATTGTACCCAGCCTACCCAAACATGATTTAGTGAAGGTAAATGCCGAACGGTGTTTGTTGATCGTCACGAGACGACTGAAATCTGAATATCTGAAATAATTGCTTCGGGTCAACAAATACTGCCGAATCGAATGTCCGTACCCCGGAAAAGTGTGTAGCACCTCTTATGAGTTCAATACCTCAGCGCCACCTCACTCTTTATGTCGCTCGCACACTACTGCTCGCGATCACGCGAGCAAGCGAGACAGGGCGGCAGGGAGAAGGCTCCAAGGCACCGATAGTTTTGGTATTTTATTTTTACGGTGAAAATAATGGTAAAAAAAATAGTAGGTATCTGATTTATATTTAGTTCAGATATTATGCAAAGTTTCATGATGTAATTTGAAGTATTTTTTTTAATACTAGCGCATTATTGCTCGGTTTGGACGTAACTTTATAATTTTTTCTGACGAGAATTTTTTTGGAATCGTGTTTTCGTCAAACATAGTAGGTACTTACTTAACCTTAATACTCAAGCTAAGCAATTTGAGGAATTGTAGACTCGCTTGCGGGGCACTGCACAGTGGTGTGGCCTAGCATTCAGTACCTACCTAGGTTTGCTCGACATACTGTAGTTAAGTAATTTAGAGAAGTGACTGTAGATAATATTAGAGTAGTTTCGGGTATTATGGCACACCATAAGCCTTTTTGGAAATAAAACTCGAAGTGTATGAGATCAATCAGTCTTTATTTGTTAAATAAGTCGTTAAACTAAACAGTAATCAATAACTAGAAGCTTAAGGCAGTATAATTTCAAAGAATAACTAAAAATATATTTTTTCTTAAACTTGAACAATCAGCGAAATCTGAACATGGTAGGATAATATAGCCTACGGCCATATTGGCCGTAAATGCCGTGAGCCATATTGCCCACCAGAGCAAACAATACAAACAATTAAGTGTAAGTTATTTTGTGGAACAAAATTCACAGCAAAAAATGTCAGTTTCCACTTCTGAGCATTCTTCATGGGCCCATAGCTTACAACATAGGCATTGAATCCATGATTCACCTTTGTTGTCCATTGAATAAAGAGACTCGCAATATAAGCACTTCGCACCAGGAACATTGCGTCTATCTGGACTTTCATCAGAGCTGTCCTCGTACAATGGTTCATTTTCTTCCTCCGAGCTAGATATTTGTACATCCATTGTTTTGGTCTCACCTTTGCCTTTCTGTTTTTTGCATTTATCTGTAGCAGCCTTTTCGTTTTTCTTCTTTAACGTGTCTTCCAATTCTCTTTTGTACGGGGATGAAGTCAGCAATGTTGTTATAAAATTCTGATCTCTAGAAGTCGACGGCTGTGGAGACATCGTGATAGGTACCATAATTTTTTCAGAGCCTACAGGTGGAGATTTGTTTTGGACTCTAATTTCTACATCAGACACCGCATGACTCAGAATGGGTTCATTAGATTAGATGATTTGAAGGCATTCAAAGCATACAGACGTGCTCATCGATGCATTTTAAAAAAATAATATAAATTAACGTTTGCATAATCAGTGGCCTAGTTTTAGTGTATTAGCGTGCTATACAGAGAAACATTCTAAGTGACAAGCTAAAATAATGAACTGACTGGATTATTTGGTAATATACCGTATGGAAGGCAGCCCCTTTAATCGGAGTGCGATGATACGACGCAGCCCTCCACCGACACCGATCCCGGTACCGACCCCGGCTTCGCCACCGCCTAAACAACCAAGACAGAACCAAGATGATGCAGTTGAAGTAGTGTCCACTCCAGAGATCCAGAACTGGATGGGATCTATTGAACAGTGCCTGAATGAGGTATGTGCTATTGCTTCTGATGGAAAGCTAAACGCTGAGCAGAAGCTAAAAATAAGCAATCTTTGCCGTACGTAGTACCTACGGTAGTAAATAGTAGTACTAGTAAGTAAGACATACAGTTTCATACAATACCAGTCGCTTAAGCAAAGGGCCATACAAACCTACACCTCCCTTAAAACTATGACCGAAGCTCGAGACCTGTCGGTCTGTCTTACGGAGATGAACCGGACGATTCAGGAATCATGTACGAAGCAGGGTGCAGCTACTACATCTTTTGCAGATATGGCGAAGAAGGGTTCCAACAACTTTGTTCGTCCTAATACTTTTAGTTCCGTGGCGATTTATCCCTGTGATAACTCAAAGACCAGTGAAGAAACAAAGAACATGGTCCAAAAATTCATATGCCCTGGAGAAATGAAGCTGAAAGTACGAAGCGTACGTAAAATTGGAAAAGGAGGACTCATAATTAGCACTGCGACCAAAGATGACCTAGATAAGCTCAAACAAACAGTCCAACTCGCTTCGTCAGGGCTTACCGTCGACGAACCCCAAAAGCGCAAACCTCGCATTATAATTATAGGAGTTCCGACATCAATGCCTGAGAATGAGGTTTATAAATGTATTTATGAACAAAATTTGGCCGACAAATTGCCGACTATGTCCCATGACACATTTTTGACCTCAATAAAACTAAGCCACAAATCTGGCAGGAAAGATGCTGAGAATTGCAACTATATTATAGAAGTTCCAGTCGTCATTCGTAAAGCCCTCATCACACAGGACAGATTATTTATTAATTGGACATCCTGCCCGGTACGAGACTTCACACTGGTAACAAGATGTTACAAATCTCAGCAGTACGGTCATGCAGCCAAGACATGCAAAATAACTGCCCCCACATGTGAATATTGCGGTGAAGAAGGGCACATAATCCAAGACTGCGCAAAGAAAGCCAATCCGCCAAAATGTGCTACATGTTTGCGCATTAAAAAACAAGCCAACCACAAGACGGGAGACACAGATTGCCCGGCTAAAAAAGCTGCCGAATACAGGTACATTAATTCGATAGATTATGAAGGCGCCTAAGAGCGCCACATACTTGTTTATATTTTAGACTTCAACTTATTATTGTTATTTGTTTTTTTTAGTTTAGTATGGATGATAACTTAATTACCGATATAGATAACACATTTTTAACTGTGTCAAAGACATGTGACGTTGAGGACTGCAGAAAATATCTTTCCGATTATCAAAATTCACTAACCGTACTGACCCAAAAAATTCGTAGTATTTCTAAGAACATAGATAGCTTTAACATTTTTCTTCATAGACTAAATGTTGATTGTGATATAATGGTACTTACTGAGTGTTGGCTATCGAATCGCCACGATAACCTCCCATTAATACCGGGGTACAACTTATTGCATACCACAGTAAACCACAATCAAAATGATGGTGTGGTAGTCTTTGCTAAGGAATCATTAAGGTCACAGTCGAATAACGTAGTCTGCGTGACTGTATGAGCAATTATTTAGTCATGAAAATTGGTACAACCACAGCTCTAATAGCTTTTTTATAGATCGCCTTCCGCTAGAAACTTAGATCCTTTTAACAAATCCTTAAATCAGATTTTTCAAGCACTAAGCCCTTTTAAGAATGTTATACTAACAGGTGATATAAATATAAATATTGGCTCCGAAAACCGTGATGCAGGGACCCAAGATTACCTTAATATCTGCTTATACCATGGTTTTCTCCCCGCCCACACATTGCCAACTCATCAGAGCGGTTCCTGCCTCGATCATATGATGACATGAAACCAGCCTATCATTTATATTACGCTTGTTACTAACTCAACAATTACTGACCATCACGCAGTCCTACTAACTGTAAATTTAACGCTGCCTAAGCTAAATCGCCCTCATACTATTAGCAAATTAAACACAAACAAACTCGAATATGATTTATGCAACCTTGATTTTAGCCCAGTTTACAATACTGCTGACGCTAATTTGGCTTAATCGTATTTAATAAAACATGTGCAACAAGCAATATTACGTAACACGACAGTTTCTACGGTAAATAAGAAACTTTATAATATTAAACCATGGATTACTCCTGGGCTAATTCGGTGTATAAGACACAGGGATAAACTTCATCAGAAAACTAAGAGATACCCTGATAATACTAACCACCTCTAAAAGATACAGGAATTTCTGCAACAATCTCCTAAAGACTATTAAAAATAATAAAGAATAAAGATAAACGATATAGACGAATAATAAACGATAAAGACGAATTAAATAGAGCAGGTAAAAATAGCAAACAACTTTGGAAACATATTAAAAATGTCACCAATATGTCTAAACAGCGTGAGTCAAATTCGAGTTTACTGCTTGCTAATCCTTCACCAATCTTATCAGCTAACAATGTAAATTACTTTTTTGTAAATGTTGGAAAAACTCTTGCCGAACAGATACCGAAATATTGCGACCAACTATCTTTCCAAAACTCAAACAATAGCTGTTACCCGAAATCTTTTGCTATGTTGGACACTGATGAAGATGAAATAACCCGAATCATTTCTGGGCTAAAGGATGACTGTGCAGTTGGATGGGATAGTATAAGCAATAAGATCCTTAAACTCTTTAAGCATATTCTGGTACCTCCCTTAACGCATATTTTCGAATCTGTCTTTCCGAAGGAATTTTCCCTAGTTGTTTAAAAAAGTCAGTTGCTTTTCCTGATTTATATTAATGATTTGTGTAATTTAAATATTAAAGACGGCAAAATTATATCATATGCCGACGACACGGCGAACTGTTTGAAATCGCTCAACTAGGTTTTAATACTGTGACTAATTGGCTTCATAGCAATTTACTAACATTAAATGCCGACAAGACAAAATATATTACCTTCTCCATGCGCAAGCCTCAACTTAACATTACTAACCCTCATATATATGCCCATCAATGTGGAAATCGTACAGGGAACATGTGTATTTGTCCTTTTATCCTCAAAACGAGCAACATAAAATACCTGGGGGTAATAATGGCCGACACACTTCCTTTTAAAAAACATTTTGAAAGCCTGGTTAAAAGAGTGCGCAAACTAATATATGTTTTTAAGAAATTCAAAATTGATCACACAAGTTTATTTGGCCCTATGTCAATCTATAATTCAATACTGTATCACGTCTTGGGGTGGCGCACCAAAAATTAATTTGCTTCCTCTTGAAAGAGCTCAGAGAGCTATTTTGAAGGTAGCAAACTTTCATCCCTTCTTCTTTCCCACAGATCTGCTATATAAATCCTGCAACGTACTGACAGTTCGCCAGCTTTTCATAATGCACTTAGTATGAAAACAGCACACCATGCTTACCTACAATGCCGACAATACTAACAAGAGACGGAATGATATAGTATGCATATCCAATGCAACCTCAAAACATGTCTTTGTACAAAGATTTTTTACATTCTTAGGCCCATTTCTCTACAATAGATTAAATAAATAACTAAGTATCTATAAATTAAATTACTATAGCTGTAAGAACATTATACTTAAGTATTTACTAACCATCAATTATGCCCAGACAGAAGATCTACTTGTTGTCTGCAAATAGAACTGCTAATATGCTATTTTACTTCTATTTACCTAAGTTTTATTTTAGTTGTAACTCTATATTCATTGATAAATAATTACATTATGTATTTATGCACTTTCTAGCCTAAAGCACAGGTCCAACCTAGTTCAGGCAAATTAGCAACTGTGCTCTATTTTAATTGTTAAGGTATTTATTGTAAATGTGCCCCTCTTATAAATAAACGATTTATTATTATTATTATTATTTACGGCGGATCTTATATCAGCAGATTCATTTGTTTTTGCAGGAGTAGAAGATGTAGTTATAGGTTCTGGTACGATGTTTTCTTGATTGTTAATGCTATATTCTCATTCATTGTCCATGTCTATAAAATCGTGGTCTTTAAATGTCAACAGGATATAGTCCTGTTGCACGAAAACCACTAACAGCTATCTCTTCGCTTTGGGCTCGTAAATACGCATGTCCAAGAACTTCCATCATATCATAATGCGTCAGTGGCCGTGTATTGTTCCTAACCCAAGATCTTATTTCATCGGAAACATATTTTTTTTAGCGGTCCTTAAGTGTACCCATTTTTTATTTCGCACATCTTCGATTGCTCTTCTCATTGGTATTTTGCACCAAGTTTGGCGTTTTCTTTGCGAAATTGGTTTTCGTGGAGCTATTTCCTAAAAAGAAAAAAATACTAATTATTTAATCATAATGCAGCCAATATGACCTTTTTTTTTTTTGAGGGTGGGAAATCATCAAATAACTTCTCCCGCTCTGGGCGGAGCGGGAGGGTGTGTCAGACTCTTACTGACTAAAACCCACCCGTATTCCTTCCTGTTGCCTGTGTTGCGGGGGCCTCGGTGACCCATAAGTACCTTCCCGCGACCCCGGCAGACATCGGCCCTAGTGGACCCCTACCTATGTGCTGACGACATCTATTTGAGGCGCGCGTGGAATACAACGCGCCGTCGACCCGGGCCTGGTCCTTACCGGACGGTGAGCTACCCATTGCTCACCGTCCGCAAGCCTGCGCCTACGGTGGCCGGAAATCCGCCCGGGATTCCCGATGCCCTGGGCGTCTCCTGCGGCGGCTAGGGGCGAGAGGGCGCGAAACTTGCCTTTCCCTCAACCGTCCCGCCTCCTCCTTCGCGAGCATTACTGCTTCGCAGAAGGAGGTGACGGCTGCCCATGCCCTCTCGCTCCGTACCATGGCCTGAACCAGGGCCAGGACTCCACGAGGACACGGCGGTGCTCTGCCCAAGCCGGGCAGACCTCCACCGTATGCTCCACCGCGATCCACACAGTGGTGACACCCTGGCGTTTCCTCCCGCCTTATCCGAACAACAGGAACCTCCCGAAACTGCCGTGTCCGGTGAGGACCTGCGTCAGGCAGCCAATATGGCCTACTAGGCCATATTGGCCCTCTACCTGGTGAGCCATATTGGCCGCAGGAACATTTTTGACAAGTAAAATATAACCTAAAAGCCAGCGAACAACATACAAGACAAAACTGCATACAAAACTGTTACCACACTACAGATTAAGGGTTTGCCTACAAAAAACGTGCACTAACAATATAAAAACATTCATAATTCGAAAAATTAAAATGATTGAAACTTACCACAAAATAACATCGAAATACGTAATTCTGGATAGTAGCGCATAGTGTTGCCCAAATTCAGTCTTGGTCTTGCAGTCTTGGTCTTGTTCTTGCGTTTTTGCAAGACCAAGACCAAGAACAAGACCGCGTATTTTTAGCAAGACCAAGACCAAGACTGACCGTGCAAGACTTGAGCAAGAACAAGACATAGCCTGCAAGACTCTTGCGTCTTGCAGCTAGGACTTAGCGCTATTTCACTGAGTAGTTAGGTGTAACAGTTCGGTGTATAGGTAGGTACGCTTAGGAATTCTATGAGACGCAAAAAACTGTATCAAAGAATATGAAAAACTGGACCTATGCGCATTACGACTAATACCATAAACATAGCGAATAAAAAAATATCTATTAAAATCAAACTGAGTGCATGCATAGTGCCGCCATAGGGCGTAGGTATACTCATGCAAAATAATTTCGAATTTTTTTAAGAGTACCTACAGGTGTTCCAAAGAATAAATAAGTTTCAGAGTGCTTAGAATGAAAATGAATACATTATACTGATCACGCAAGTAGTATTATGATTAGGATAAAATGGTAAGGATAGGTAGTAGATGTCATATTAATTCATTCTAGTAAGTATATATTATAATATTGATTACTTATATGGTTTTAAACTAATTACTTAGGTACTATTATTGTACATTTAGTCATTATATTTCTTAAGTTTTTACAAGAAAAAATAGCAAAAAAGTGTTCAAATATCACCCGTTTAATAAATATTGTAGCCACTTTTAAATATACTTGAAACGTGTAAAAAAATTCTACAAAACTAATAAAATAATATAAAAAGCGTAGGTACTTACCTACTAATAAAATAAAAAGCCTGCGATAAGAGTTTTGTATTACTTACCAGCCCGAATATCTCTGAGAGAGATGATGAGAGTAAGTATTTACTAGCTGTGCCCGCGACTTCGTCCACGAGGAATAGTAACTTTGGAGGTATAGTGACGTTCAGGACTTATTTATTTATTTTAAAACTTCTGTCATCAAACATACAAACGAACTCTTCAGCTTTATAATATTAGTATAGATGTACGCCAAAACATTCACTTATATGTAAAGAATAGTGATTGGCACTAATTCTATTTTATTCACGCGTCGCGTCTGTACAAGTAGGTAATATTTAGTGTGTGTTTGTACGCCGCACGCGGCATTGTTTGATTTGCGGCGGCATCCTTTTCATAGAGCCGGCACGTGGCGAGGCGGCGCGGTAGAAAGCAAGGAAACGTACTATAAATAAAGGAATTATTTTAATTCCAGTCAGATACTGCGACTGAACTCCGTTTCGGTAGCACGTACACCCGATTTTCCAAGCCTAACCGCCAAAAATACCAATAAACCGATCAAAAAATTCTACATCTGAAGACAACATCTGAAGCCATCATTCGAAGAACATCATCAACATCACCACCACCATCAAGACTGCCTTCGACGCCGCCCTTGGACATCGCCCCTTCCCGCGCTTTTGCAGCGACGGTTGGTAGGAGTCCGCGCATCGAAGCGCGTCAGTTAGAAAAGGCGCGAAACCGGTTCGCGTCCGCGTAACTAATTCATTAGTGCGCGCAATTAACAGTGATTGAATTCGTTTGTGGACATTGTTCAGTGACATTGCTTAGTGACATTGTTTGTGTTAAACAACAAAGAAGATAAAAATCTGACTTTGTAAGCAGTGACTTTACGCTTTAATAATAGTGATTCGTGTTTATTCTTCTGGGACTACCGTTGCTTCCGGGATTGAGTAGACACGTGAGTAAGAGATTATATACTCGACCAAGTGCCACCTGATCCATAGCCCTTAGGGTTACTTAATCCCGCTCCACTGACAGACTCTACGACCACACACTCACCTCCCTGTCGAACTGACAGGGAGGGTTGTCCAACCCTCACACCCCCAGGCCCTCAACCTGGGGACCAACTAATTGATCAATACTAAGAACCTCATCATGGCTGACAAAGCCATATTACGACTGCTCAAGGAGCTCATCCGCCATGATCCAAACGTCCTTTCGAAGTTTGCGTCCCTCATTGAGGAGTGCAACCTGCCTTCGGACTTTAACTCCCCCGATAGCCCAGAAAAACGCTCCCGGTCCCCATCCCCGGCTTCACTCATCTGTGACACCGAAATGGCGACCTTCGACGACTCCGACGAAACCGACGACGAACCTACCGTCCAGGCCCGTTCATCCCCAGATGCCGCGCAATCCTCCTCTTCCGACGACTACACCATAGTCGAAGGCAAAAGGAAGCGCAACTCCGCCGCCCGTAAGGCCAAAAAGGCCGCCATAAAGCTGGCTCTCGCCCCAGACTCCCCCACTGCGGCCCCCGCGCCAAGAAGCCGTCCCATCTCCCCCTCAACTGGCACCAAGCCTACAGGCTCCAAGCCTACAGGCACCCAGCCCACCCCCCCCAAAGCCCCTGAGGCCCCCAAATCCCCACTACCACCCCCGATTTATATCCATGATAAGGACCTATGGACTACAGTATCCAAGGCCTGCGCCGTCGAGCGCATAAACTACACCCACGCCCGCCCCACAGCTGTGGGAATTAAAGTCCAAGTTCAGAACTCAGCTGACTTCCGCTCGCTGACGAAACTCCTGAGAGAGCGTAAAGTGTTATTCCACACTTACGCCCTCAGTGAAGAAAAACAATATGGTGCGTAATTAAGCGCATACCTAAAGAAATTAAAACTGAAGATCTCCTAGAGGATATAGCATCCCAGAATTATCCAGTAATACAAGTTCACCGCATGCACCGCGGTCGTAATGGAGCACCGTACGACATGATAATTGTCGTGCTGGAAAACTCCGAGGCCGGAAAAGACATCTTAAATATTAAAGCAATCTGCAGCCTGACAGGCTTTTCGGTTGAAAAGCCTTTTAAAAATCGCTTTCCTGGACAGTGTCACAACTGCCAGTTATATGGACATGCGCAGCGTAACTGTTTCGCGCGAGCCAGGTGCGTCAAGTGCCTAGGTGATCACGCAACGGCTGACTGTGCGCGTCCTAAGGACCTGTCCTTGTGCACAGAACCTCCCAGCTGTGTGTTATGCGGCGAGATCGGACACCCAGCGAGCTATCGAGGGTGCCCCCGAGCCCCACGCCCCAAACCTCAACAGCGCCCCAGACCCCCTCTGGGCAATGCACTCCCCGTTGGCCTGAGACCGCAGCGACCTTCGCCGTGGAATCAAACCAACCACGAGGCAGCGTTCCCCGCCCTCAAGCCCACACAGGCAGCCCCCCCGACCATCCCCCAACTGATGGCCCACCCCGTATCACCTCCATCAGCCATTTCTCAGGTGATACCTTACTCCATCCAACCCCCAAAGGGATGGTTAGCGACCCCCTCCCCAATTCGCGCCCCCGCGCCCACCAAAAATCTGGCTCACCCCATTTCACCCCCAGCGGGGTCATTTGTGACTCAGCATCAAACCCCTTCCCGCGCATCCGCGCCCTCAACTAAGCAGGCCCCCAAGCCAGCTACTACAACCCCAAGAGCCCCCGTACCTTCATACGCACCCGCTCCGGCGCCATACAGCCCTAACACTTTTGATGTGCTAGCGCGTTTTTTCAACCCACACGTCATAGCCCGCAGCAACGAGCTTCACGCTAAGCTCATTGCAGCTAAAGGAAACATACAGGCCAATATGGCCCTCATGTCGGAATACTCCGACTTGTCCGCGTTCTACATAAACTTCACTCCCTAATGAACTCACTAACTACTAGTAGCAGAGTCAAACCTCGATCCATTAAAATAGGCTATTTTAATGCTAATAGCATCAAGGGTCAACGTGATGAAATAGCGACTTTCCTTCGCGATCATCAACTTGACCTATTCCTCATTCAAGAAACCTTTCTTAAACCCTCTCTCCGAACACCTAAAATTGCAAATTATCGCGTAATTCGCAATGATAGACCCAGTAAACACGGGGGTGGCACCCTCATTTATTATAAAAATTCCCTACACTGCATACCCATAAATACACCCCCACTTTCGCAAATAGAGGCATCTATCTGTCGACTGGGTATGACCGGTCATCCCTCCGTCACAATAATATCGGCATATATGTCACCGCTAAAAACAGCTGCTAGCCAAATAGATCTAGATCATGACATTAATATATTAATGAACCTAGACAGCACTGTCATTCTGGCAGGCGATTTAAATGCGAAAAGTCCCATCTGGAACTCTCGCTTAACAAACCCTAGAGGTAATGAGCTTTCACGCCTATCCACTAAATATAACTTCGATATTATAGCACAAATGACGTTCACCCACTTTCCCGGTAACATCAATCAAAATCCAGACATTCTCGACATAGCGTTGCTAAAGAATATAAACCTACGTTTGTATTCAATAGAAACACTACACGAACTAGACTCCGACCACAGACCAGTTATCTTAGCTCTAACTTCCCGCACAGGTCCTCATGATCCTGGTCAGCCCCCTCTAACCAAATTAGTAACTGACTGGACCAAGGTTGAACAACACCTCAAATCTACCTCGTCAGTTCACCTTGATAAAATACCAGAACAAATCGATTCAGTCTCTGACGCACTGGGCGCAATCGACTCGCTCACGGGCCACGTGCAAGCGGCAGTGAACGAAAGTTCACGGCACGAACCAGTGATGGATGACCGTCGCTGGAAACTGCCAGCCGATGTGCGTGCTCTGCTGACTAGGAAGAACGCAGCCATGCGAGCATACGACTCCTTTCCGAATGAAGACAACCGCATTATCATGCGTCGCTTTCAGCGCGAAGTCAAGTCACGCATCAAAATAATGCGTGACGAACGATGGGATGAGTTAATGAGCACCATTGACCCCTCCCACTTAGCATTCTGGCATCTTGCCAAAACACTCAAGTCCGATACAGTCACAGACATACCCCCTCTCCTCCGTTCTGATCAAAGCTTAGCCTTTGAGGACGAAGAAAAGGCCGAATGCCTAGCCGACAGCCTAGAAGCCCAATGCTCGCCAAGTCCACTGCCATTCGACCTAAAACACTGCGACATAGTGAACGCAGAGGTCGAACGCAGGTCAGCCCTCCCCCCTATCGAGGACCCAGATAATCCCCTCCCCCCAGTTACCCCTGATGAAGTCCACTCCCTCATTAAAAACCTAAAACCCCGAAAAGCCCCGGGCGCCGACGGCATTAATAACCGAGTGGTTAAATTATTCCCAGCTCAACTAATTGTCCTTTTGACAACAATATTCAACACTTTGTTGAGTAACAATCTCTTTCCACAAGTATGGAAAGAAGCCACAGTAATAGGCTTCCACAAACCCGGCAAACCTAAAGCCGAACCGTCTAGTTACAGACCCATCAGTCTCCTCAAGACAATGGGGAAGATCTATGAACGCATAATCTTTAAAAGATTAATGGATTTTGCAGAATCCAATAAACTCATACCCGACGAACAGTTTGGATTTCGAACCAAACACTGCTGTGTCCGCCAAGTCCATCGCATAGTCGAGCACATAAGTGCAGGTTACCAATGTGGTAACATGACCGGCGCTCTATTCTTTGACGTAGCGAAGGCATTTGACAGAGTCTGGCACAATGGCTTAATTTATAAGCTATACACGCTTAACGTGCCTGATCGTCTCGTACTCATCATACGAGATTATCTGTCAAATCGAACCTTTCGCTACCGCGTAGGGGAGACCCTGTCCCCCCCTCATCCGATCCGAGCTGGCGTTCCCCAAGGCTCAGTACTCTCCCCCCCCTCTTTTCGCTCTACACGAGCGACATCCCCAAACACCCCAAATGTCATCTGGCCCTATTCGCAGACGATACTGCAATTTATTACTCAAGTCGCAGCACTGAGTACATTCACCGACACCTCCAAGCAGCAGCCAACGCTCTAGAGCAATGGTTCACGAAATGGCGGATCGAACTTAACCCATCAAAAAGTGCAGCTGTTCTATTTGTCAAAAAAGGCAAAAATAGCCTCGCACACACCCGCACCCGACCCATCACCATGTCCGATCAAAAGATCCAATGGGAACTGAAAACCAAATATCTAGGGGTAACACTCGATAATAAGTTAAATTTCAACGAGCACATAAGAATAGCACGCAACCGTGCGTTCTTTGCGCTCGGTCGCCTCCACTCTCTCGTTAATTCACGTAGCAAACTAGCCCTTAAATCAAAGGTGCGAATTTACACCACGTGCATACGCCCCATCATGACCTATGCCGGCGTCGTGTTCGCACACGCCAAGCCGTCACAAATAAAGAAAATGCAAATCCTCCAAAATCGATTCATGCGAAAAGCCACGGGTAGCCCCTGGTACATACGCAATGAACAGCTACATGTCGATTTAAATCTGCCAACCATCAGGCAATTTCTCAAAAAAGCAAGTAAACGCTTCTTCGACTCTGCTACCACACACACCAACCCACTAGTGGCAGCAGCTACCAACTACACACCCTCTAACATATCACGCATCCGACGCCCCAAACATACACTAACCGATAAAGACGACGACATCACACTCTTCCATGAGAGTGTAAAATTAGATCGCAAAAAACACTACACACAGACATCCCGTGCTCGACGGCGAGCACCTCCGCGAAGCAAAGTAAATAAATACTCCCCCCGTCCCTTGAACCCGCCCGCCCGCGCGGCGCAAGTAAACATAAACAATGTCCATAATAATAACTCACAGATTTATCAAGTCCCCACTTGCTCAGTAGCCGGTAGCGCCCTAAGCCTAGGTTCGAGTCCCACTATGGGACGCCCTTAGCTGTGCTACCAATTTTTAACCTTTGAGTAAAGGTGAGAGGCCCTTCTGGCCCCACCGAAGCCCGTTTAAGCAGGGAAAGGTCCACGTGACCCTTGCATTCAAGCCATGTCCAAAAAAAAAAAAAATTCCAGTCATTTCCAATTGAGCTGTGCTTCGAGTCTAACTTAATAATTGTTTTTACTAATTCTCGTTGTTTTCTAAAAACGTATCACGTGTACAATTTAATATGAGTGACGAAGATTCAAATTATTCTAGTCCGAGTAACGAGAGTTTGAGTCACAGATCTAAAAGACCCAAAAGCAAATTTGAGGAGTTTTTCGAAATAATTCATGCATCCCAAACTGCCTTCTGTAAATTGTGCCAACATAAAAAGATTGAAATAAAAATGAAAAACAGAAACACTTCAGGCTTAAGGAAACATCTAATATCTTTCCACAAAAAGGAATCAGAAATATTTCTTCCTGTTAAACCAAAATTAAGTGGAGATATCACAAGCTTTTTAGTAACCGCTGGAAGAAGTGGACAGGTAAGAATATTTTTTTAACAGTTAAAAGAATTTTAACTCCGCGTAGCTATTCATGCGATACTTTCAAAAACGCCATTAACTTACGTAAGTATTTTTGAGTTAGTGGTGTTTTCATCTAGGGGTGCGACATATTAAGTATGTAATTATCGTCTTAAATATTTTTTATAAACACCCATATTTTCATTTAATCGGCCAGTAACAACTAAGTACTTTATTTTGGTAAATTACAGTACAGTGCAACCTTAATATAACAAATATCAATTTAACGATTTTCTCGATTTAACAACAACAAACCTCCTCCTCTTATACGCTCAAACCTAGTATGTTTTAAATAATAACACAAGATTTATTGTTTTGTTTCAGTCGGAAAACAGCAGTGACAACATCACGACAGCTACAGTTGATTGGGTGGTGAAAAAATATCTTCCCTTCTCATTTTTCGATGACGAAGCTACACAAGTATATTTTCGACGTATTTGCCCTAATATGGTGTTTCCTAAAAGGTCTACACTTAGAAGGAAAGTCAAAGAGCGATTTGAAGAGCTCCAATTGAATCTCAAGGAACGACTTCAACAATTATCATCTAAAATGTCTTTTACCATTGATGGGTGGACGTCAATTGCTGGTAGGAGTTACTACGGGGTTACTATTCATTATATAGACAACGAATGGAAGTATCAATCTGTAGTTCTTGATTTTATACCATCACGCGGTCGACATACTGGGGAAGATATTGCAACGATTTTCCATGAATGTTTATTGGAATATGGCATAATTGATAAAATACAAGGTATCACGGTCGACAACGCAACTGCAAATACCAAATTTATGTATGAACTGGGCAAACAGCTGCCGCCACACTTTGATTCAGACAATCAACATTTCCGGTGCTTTGCTCACATTTTAAACCTTGGTGTACAAGATTTATTAAAGACCTTAGCATTACACTGTGAGTCTGACACTAACGCGCAAGATCAGCAGTACGAAGACTATGCAGACGAAACTGAGGATGAGGAAGATGAAGAATCTGCACCAAATATTGCTGACTCGCGTACATCTGTAACAAAGTTACGCAGTATTTCCAGTAAAATAAAAAGAAGTGAGATAGTGAAGAAGAAGTTTCAGTCTGCTTGTGAAGCAGCTGGCGTGCCATCAAATCTAAATGCCATTCTTGACTGTCCAACGAGATGGAATTCCACACATGATATGATTGGATTTGGTTTAAAAGTGAGAGCGGGCATTGACATATTGTGCAGTTCTGTCACCGAATTAAATGATTTTCAAATCACAGCTAATGAATGGCAGGTACTCGAAAAATTACATAAATTTCTAATAAACTTTAAACTTTTAAGTACAAAACTTGGTGGAGACAAATATGTTACATTACCGCTAGTCATTGTATCATTCAATCTCTTGCTAGATAAAATTGAATCCATGGTAAAACAGTTAGATGAGAAACCTAATCGATCTGAAGTGGATGAAAGGCTCATTCTAGCTTTCCAAGCAGCTCGAGACAAAATGCTTAAACATTACAAGAAGAGCAACTGGATTTATTGTACTTCTTTAATTTTAGACCCAAGGCATAAGGCTCAGACTTTTGACCTGACAATGTGGGGGAAGCAACTTAAAACAGAAAGTCTGCGCAAGTTCAATGAACTTTATGAAGAATATAAAAGTCTACACTCACTGAACAAATCTCTGGAATTACCAGAAAAAGAAAATAAAGTATGTGCTGAAGATGAAGACGTAATAGACTTTGATAAACTCTATGAATGTCCCTCGACGTCATCTGGATCTTGTCTTCAAGGCTTAGTGATAGACGAGTTGGAGGAGTACCTGAGAAAACCAAGAACTGCCAGCTCGGAAGACATTTTAGATTGGTGGAGGACGCATGAGACAGAGTATCCGATTTTATCGAAAATGGCCCGTGATTTTCTCTCAATACCTGCAACTTCAGTACCTGCTGAGAGGTTATTTTCTAAAGCATCATTAGTAATTAGAAAACATAGAAATAGGTTAAGTGATGAGTCAGCCAGATGGTTACTTTGTATTAATTCTTGGTCAAAAAAATTGATATAAAGTATCATAACCTAATGATAAAGCTGTTGATTTGTGTTGTATTTTATTTTTTATTCAAATAAATGATAAATCGTAAAACTCTTTTATTAAATTTCTTATAAGTTGAGGGTTCAATCTCTTTCTAGACAGATAAGTATTGTTCTTTAAAATACAGTCAAGTTATTGTAATTAATTTGTATTTTTACATGTTTTAGCAAATGTAAGCTTATAAATCATAAATGTTTATTAAGAAACAGTTACTTCCATGGAAAACGACATATAGGTCAGTTGATTTTTCGAATTTCTTATCAAATCTTCAGTTATTTATTAATCTGCTTGATCTTTACTATGGCTATGTTAATTCAAGCTCACAATGTTCCAATTCTAATACGTTTTTCTAAGATTTAAAGTAAACTTTAATAAATAGTAATAGACTAATAGGTAATTGCAAGACTCTTGCTGCAAGACCAAGACTGGGAGCGCAAGACCAAGACCAAGACCAAGACCAGGTGTATTGGCGCAAGACCAAGACCAAGACTGGCTAAGTCTCGTCTTGTTCTTGCATTTGGGCAACACTAGTAGCGCATGCAGGACACACGCGCACTCGCAGCGCTGCATGGATTGACTGAGGAGGCGAGGGGTGGGGTTGCGCCAGCATGGCAGATAAGTTAAACGCTAGCGTTGGTTTATTTCGGAAAAATAGTGGTAGTCCATATTGGCCGACCATAATACCCGAAACTACTCTATATCTCATACATAGGGTGGCTCAAGGTCATATCAGGTGTGGCTTATACAAGGTAATTTCACAAAATACCTAACCGCGCAAATCCGCCTCCGGAGTCCGGGCTAATATTTAGTAAGCGCTTGTTACTAAGCCCATAAATTTTGCAGCGCGGTCGTCTTCCCTCAGATTTCGTGTGACTTGGATATATTAACATCATTTACTTAATATGCGCATACATAAAGTTCTTTACGAGACAATATTTTCATGATAAAACACTGTAGAAAACTATACGGAAAATGGAAACGAAAATATTTTGGTAGATGTAGAAGATTTTTTTGACTTAGTATCGGTACATACATAGAATTATGTTCCTAATAATGACTAGTATTCTGTGTAGATACCTAGGTACATACTAACCTAATTATTTCGTTATTAGGGTGTATGTAGCGTAGGTAAACTTAGCCCACGTTCGCACGGACGTAAAAGTATCGCGCACTGGATTTTCAACTGTCTGTGTTGGCCGAGCATTGAGAATCCGATAGAGTGCATCCCAGCGCGTCCAAAAAACATATTGCTGGACGTTCAACTCTCAGGGCTACGCAGAGCGTTGAAAGTTCAGTGCGCGAAAAAATCGCCACGGGAAAAAATCGCTCGTGCGCTCCTGGGCTTACGATGATATCTGGGTACGAACGTGGGCTAAGACGTTCGCACGGACGTAAAGATATCGTGGCGGGATTTTATCGTGTACTGGATTTTTAACTGTCGGTGTTGAGCCGAGCATTGAGAATCCAACAGAGTGCATCCCAGTGCGTCGAAAAAACATATTGCTGGAAGTTCAACTCTCAGGGCTACGCAGAGCGTTGAAAGTTCAGTGCGCGAAAAAATCGCCACGGGAAAAAATCGCTCGTACGCTCCTGGGCTTACGATGATATCTGGGTACGAACGTGGGCTAAGACGTTCGCACGGACATAAAGATATCGTGGCGGGATTTTATCGCGTACTGGATTTTCAACTGTCGGTGTTGAGCCGAGCATTGAGAATCCAACAGAGTGCATCTCAGCGCGTCGAAAAATCACACTGTTGGATTTTCTAATCTCGGCGCTAGTTAAGTTGAAAGTTCAGTGCGTAAAAAAATCGCTCGTGCTATCCTGGGCTTACGAGTACGATGATATCTGGGTAGGTGTGAGGTCACAAGACACTTGATGGAGGATCGCATCCCAAAGTGCTTGTACGAAACGAAAATGTGAAACAGGTGAAACCATTTTTGTGAGTCTAGATTGACATTGACAATATTGACATACCTAATTGACACAAAATTACGGCACACAGAGGCCAAAAAATAATAGCTAGTATTGTACTTAGAGCGCCTTTCATATTTAATGAGAATCCTAAAAAAACAAAAATATTTTCCATTTATATCAGTAGGTAAACTGTGTTAACTTAATCCCTATCCAAAAACGGATCGAAGACGCACATTATTTTAATGGGGCTTTCCCCACAAAACGTAACAAAACAATTACCAGCCTATTTGTTATTCACCCATCCCCCTAAACATTTGTCTATTCAAGCTACTTACACATACTGTCCAATACCTCAAACCGAGAATCTAAACCACCCCTAATACCTATCCATCACGCCTTCCCGAAATGGAACGCTTTTAGGGATCGAATTTAAGGGAGCACTCCATTACAAAATGTAAACCCTAACGCGGCTGTAAGATATCGGCTCCTCAATTTTTGTAACACAAGGGTGCAGTCAAATTGCCGGCCGATAAGTATAGGGGAGCACGTAGGGTTGGACGAAGGTTGATGGAGGTAAACGCAAATCTAAAACGTAGATAATATCGGCGCTCGGCTCCCTATCTATCTGCGCATCCCTATGCAGATGATGTCTCACCAACTTTAAGGCGAGTGTCATCACTCTTTCAGCCTTAATACTAGAACCTCATTTAACCCCTATAAAGGAGCGTTGTAAAACTGAAGTGAGGTGAGGTTACGAGCTACGACAGGCTTCAATATACTTTCCTGTTGCTTTATTAAATTCAGTTGTGTTTATACTTTAGGCTCGATAATTCTGAATATACAAGGTGTCGTTTTGCATCCTCGTCAATTTTCAGGAGGTTGCTATGAGAGACTTATACGAGTATAATCAAATAAAATTACGATATCTGCTCAATAATAATTAATACATACTTGGTTTTTTAGTTATCTAAGTTTGACAGAATTTTAGAATACACCACTTTCACAGAACAGAATTACCCCGTTGCGTATGTGGTAGTGTGTGTGTAAAAGGGCAGTTATAGTGCGGTATCACACGGACCGCGTTTTGCCATGCGTGTCGTCCCACACATGCCGAACTCCGAAAAGTTGAAAAAAAGACATGATGATATTGTTATTCGTGTCGAGAATCATTAGCATAGTTACCTCCTTCAATTTGACGAGGATGCAAAACGACACCAGGGGGTAACCATCACCTCTTATAGCAGTATTATTTCAATATTACTTTAGCGTGAGAAAGAGATAGAGCTATAAGTCCTGTGTAGCTCCATCACTTTCCCACTGTGAAGTAATATTATAATAATACTGCTATAAGAGGTGATGATTACCCCCCTTGTATTATCTACTTACACGTCAAGTGCGAACTCACCACAAGAAAAATTTGAAGTAGGTAAAGATATAACGCTTTACGTGGTAACTGCATTATTACAGTTTTTATCTGTAAAATAATCCACCCAATATCGGAATTCTTTCTCAGATATTACTTTCGATATTCGAAATATTCATTCAGTGACTAATTGGCGGACCGGCCGTTGGAATTGAGCAAAATTGTATTACTCTTTCGTACTGAAACAATCATTCACAGATCTTTTTCAATCAAGACACACATGTTTTTGTAAGGAAAAATTTATATAATTTAAAGCGAATGCAGGAAGGCTTTTTAATTCGTTTTTATTTCCGTAGAATTAAATAATCATCTTCAGCAACTGTTGTTATGTGTATTCAGTTAGTAAAAATACAAAAATTTTTCTATGATGCGGTCTACCTAGGTAGACAAAATCATTGAAAAACTTTAGATCTACACACAGAGATACTGTGGAACCTAAAAAATCCACAAGGCGCATTTTATACCGTACCTAAAACTATGAATTTCATATGGGCGGCACAGCTCCATACCTACAATAAAAGGAAGGAGCCTAGGACAAGTTCTGTTTACGCTCGTGCAACACACTGTGCCGACCTAACAACGCGATTTGCTTATCATTTTACTTGTTGTAGGACTGAACAGATTTAGATAAAAAGTTGCCACTGCTTCAAACTGTCTGTTGTTTACTTTATACTTAGCTTTGATGAGAATTCCGAACAATAGTTTCGGAATGAGCGTCCTTTCCACAATAATTGTCTAGACATAGAAATTATAAACAAAGTTTTCTGCCTCAACCTCAAACACAGACATAACATCGAATAAGAAACACATTAACACAAAAAGGGTTTACCAAGTTAACCCACTTATTCCCATAAGTTACTCTCTAGCGTGGCCTAACTTATTGTCTGACTACCTAACATATTACGAGTACGTGCCCGAATATCTAAATGCGTCGGGGGCATCCGTAAAGCAGTATATTCTCATTACAGGTCTGGCCGCGGTGGGCCTTCGAATGCTATGCTAATTTAACATACACCTCCCAGTCGGCCTGAACAAGTCGGTCGGACGGCAAACATGAAACCGTGAAAAGTTACAATTGATCTGAAAATCTTATCCAGTTTGATGCAATTAATTGATAGTATGGAAGGGTTTAGTGGCATGTCTGTAGTAGGTAAGCTTTAGTTTGTCGTTGGTGGTAGTCTCAAAATCTTGCTAAAGAAGCAAATACTTTACAGCTAGTGAACATCAACCGCTGATTGGGCATCTCAAAGACCGCTAATGATCATGAATACGGGTTTTTTCAACATTTCCGGGCTTTGGAAGATAATTGGTGACATTATTAGAAACAGGCACGTAGGTTCTAGGTACCCATCCAAGTTTAATATAGAAAATGTGAACAACGTAAAATTCGAAGACATGTGACATCTACCAACCCGCACTGGGCCCGCGTGGGGGATTACAGCCCACTCCCTCTCACCGAGAGGAGGCCTGTGGCCCAGCAGTGCAGCAGTGGAAACATTATAGGCTGATTATGCAGCAACGTAAGCCACAGCGCACAGCCCCCACTGCAGTAAATTAACGAATGGGTACGCCTACTTTTTCCTGAAATAGAAAATAGAAATGAATAGAATAGGTACCTACTAGATCCAGGCCGAATTTATTTGACCTAATAAAACTCATAGCTAAAGGCTACATTTTTTGAAAACCATGTCGTCGTGGATTCTGAACCGTGTGTGCCGTTACGGATAAAATACCGGGCTTGGGGCAAATGGACGAAATATTTTTGATCCAAGCAGGAATTGTGACTATTTGCGTCAACCTGCAGGGTAGATGTGCAACGATTTTCAGCACATATTCGATGGTTGATTTAATTTACGATTCGAATTTTAGGTGTTTTTTTCTTTTTTTTTGTAAAAACATAAATTATTCGAGCAGGGACTAAGGGAGAAAATAAAAAATAAAAACTTTTTTTTAAATCATTTATTCAAAGAAGTAGGTACCTACTAGTATTTACCTACAAATTGGTAATTATACACAAATCTCTTGTCAAACTGCAGTACCATTTGTCGGCACCTAAAATGTACCTATTTTTAAATATTTTGTAATATTT
This sequence comes from Atethmia centrago, assembly GCA_905333075.3. Classification (NCBI taxonomy): domain Eukaryota; kingdom Metazoa; phylum Arthropoda; class Insecta; order Lepidoptera; family Noctuidae; genus Atethmia; species Atethmia centrago. The sequence continues at coordinate 17,915,184 of HG995373.1, read as the reverse complement.
TATTTTACATAACTATACTCCATTTATTATAAAATTAGAAAAGTCACGGCCAAATAACAGCTATTGTGTAATATTGTTGAAATTACTGAACTGTAGAGTTATTTAGTAATGTTTACGGTAAATAGATAACATTGCTTTGTATTTATCGTGAAATAACTGAGTTTATTAGACGTTTCTATCGAAATAACGAAAGGATGATAACCGTTATAATGGAGCATAAGTAATACTCCATTCATTATGAAATTAGAAAAATACTATACTACTCTATTTATTATAACAATACAATAGCTGTTACTGACTGAAGCACGTATACAGACGTACTTACAACTTCATTGAAACTGCATTTCCCATTTGCATTGCAAAATTTTCATTTTGTGCCAAACATAAAGTAACATGGAATGTGACGGTATCTTCTTTTATTACCACGCAGGTAGGTTCGCTAGAATGGGGGTAGTTTTGAAAATAAATTCCGTACGGGATATTCGCAACAAAGTTCAGTGCGGTAAATAGAAATGTAACAGAGTGCTCGTGGCATTCAAAACATAAAGTAATTTGAACGTGGCCTGTGCGAGTGTCCGAGAGTTCTTAATCAATATGTGGACGATGAACCCAGTTACAAATTAATTATCAGTGTTTAATTGCATGGTCGTGTTGGTATTAATTGGAGCGGGATTTTAGACGAGCAGTTTTATGTGGGTTAAGTTTTAAATGTGCAGTGTGTGTAAACTGTAGACATTTTCACATGGTTCATTTTCGCAAGGTTCATGAGTAAAACCTTTTTCTCATCAAAAAAGTTCTATTTAAAAAAAAGCTAACTTCCAATAAAACACTAAAATCTGAAAAATAACTTTAATTTCGGAAGAAGTCTGGTTTTGTATTTTCGTTTTTTGCCTTTGTTTTTTTACTTTTTAGTTGTGATACCTACCAACAAACTACCTACCTACAACTTCGAACACCACTCTACCTGCTATGTAAATAAGAGTGACAGGTAGTTATTATCCGGCCGGGGTCGCGGGAGGGTATTAATGGGTCACCGAGGCCCCTGGCAACACAGGCAACAGGAAGGAATACGGGTGGGTTTTAGTCAGTAAGAGTGTGACGCACCCTCCCGCTCCGCCCAGAGCGGGAGGAGTTATTTGTTGATTTCCCATCCAAAAAAAAAGAATGGAGTTATTATAACATCATCCACATAAACTAAGTGGGAAAATTTCGAGTGTTGCTTCCCCAGCCTTTTTGTCGTATACGGTGGAGGTCAGCCCGACTTGGGCAGAGTACCGCCGTGTCCTCGTGGAGGCGATCGGCGGCAGAGATCTCTCGCGTCAGGGCCTGGTTCAGGCCATGGTTCGGGCATGGGCAGCCGTCACCTCCTTCTGCGAAGCAGTAATGCTCGCGAAGGAGGAGGCGGGACGGTTGAGGGAAAGGCAAATTTCGCGCTCTCTCGCCTCTAGCCGCCGCAGGAGACGCCCTGGGCGTCGGGAATCCTGGGCGGATTTCCGGCCACCGTAGGCGCGGTCTTGCGGATGGTGAGCAATGGTTAGCTCGCCGTCCGATAAGGACCAGGCCCAGGTCGACGGCGCTTTGTAGTCCAAGTCCACGCGCGCCTCAAAGAGATGTCAGCACAGGTGAAGGTTCCACTAAGGCGGATGCGTGCCGGGGTTGCGTGGAAGTTCGAAAGGGTTACCGAGACCCCTGGCAACACAGGCAACGGAAGGAATACGGGTGGGTTTTAGTCATTAAGAGTCTGACACACCCTCCCGCTCCGCCCAGAGCGGGAGAAGTTATATGATAATTTCCCACCCAACAAAAAAAAATAAAGCCTTTTTGTCGTCCACCCATAGCACGTCACGCCCTAAGGGCCCACAAACTATGAGACTGCGGGCTCGGAGGATGCCATGAATGCTTTTAAAATTGCTTGCCCGGGTAAAGATTTTCCAGAAAACCCAAAATCTCAAAGTAGCTAGGACATACAAATCGATTCTGAGCCGCAGTTCAGGTCCGGATCGCGCAAGACCTTTGGTGGTCGGAGCCAGAGAGGCCGGTCATTGGCTACATAAGGCAATTGGCCGGCCAATCCTTCTCCATATACCGGTACCTTTCCGACCACGCTTCGTCTGGTGACGTGGCCCGGCTGGGTCACCACGGACTTTGTTGTCAAAAAAGTGCAGGCCGCTTTTCAAGATAATGACATAATCCGCCGGTCTCTTGCCAGTATCAATGTGCCTGCTCTTCTTGAGCCGACTGGCATTGTCAGAGATGATGGCAAAAGACCTGATGGTGTGTCTTTGGTTCCGTGGAGTTTGGGACGGATGCTTGTGTAGGATGCTACCTGTGTAGACATACTGGCACCGTCCCACCTCCAACGGACTACTTCTAAAGCGGGTGCAGCGGCGGAAAATGCCGAAAATCTGAAACTTATAAAATATAGGGGCCTTGGCAGAGAGTCCAACTTTGTGCACTTTGGCGTCGAGACCCTCAGTCCATGGGGTCCCAGTGCGCATTAGTTATTTGAGGAAATCGCGACGACTGTTTGATGTACGAGCTCGTAACTGGTGACCAAAAAGCAGGCGGCTTTCTCGCGCAACGCATCAGCATTGCAATTCGTCGAGGAAAAATGCCGCCAGCATCCTCGGTACAATGCCTCGAGGGTCTATTTAAGATTTAACTTAGTTTTAATTTAATTTAGTTAATAGTAATAATCATCTTGTATTTTGGTTTTAAATAGATAAATGTCTCAGTGGGAAAAATACGTATTATTGAAGCTAATTCAAAAACTACCCTAAAAAAGTTAATAAAATGTATGTGGGACCACCGCACAATCTTCCTTTACCAAATGAAAAAAACATTTCCAAAATCGGTCCATAATTGACGAAAATATCGATGATCATAATATTAAAAATAAAGTACCTACAGACGAACATAGAACCTCCTCCTTTTTGAAAGTCGCTTAAAAACTGACCAGTGCGATGTAGATGGCAGGGTCGACATCTTTAATAGCGAGGATGTGCGGTCACCATTTACCTATAACGTGGTGTTCTGTCGCTTCCGCGGACAAGTTCAGGACAGCACAAAGTCAAGCTAGTGCAAAGTGAAGTGCTAGGTACTAATGTAGTCAGTCCTAAGCCACAAGTTTTGTGTAAGTATATTAAAATATGTATGTTTTGGTTAAGGTATTTTTCTATGGCGCCTGACTGTGTCGCCTGAAATAAATGGTATTTTTAGGGTTCCGTAGTAAACAAGAAACCCTTATAGTTTCTCCATGTCCATCTGTCTGTTTGTCAGTCCCCGCTGTAGCGCAGACGCTTAGTACTTGAACGCTGTTATTTGGCATAAAAAAGATTTTCTTGCACGTAATGTGGGGATGATATTCTTTTCTCGTCTACCCCGTGGTGTGGGGTATCGTTGGATAGGCCGTTCAAAAATATTGCAGGGCTGTGAACACCACTTTTCGATTCAAAGATCCACTTGCGTAATATGAAGCATTAAAGTGCTAATTTTTGTTAGAGTCGAGTGTAACCCCCCCCCCCCCCCCTGCCAGCTAAACGGTTGTTTATGGAGATGTGAAAAATTCATGGCAGTAGTACATATAATGAAAATAAAAGGAAAACTATCACAGCTGAGTAGGCTTTTACAACTTAACGAATTATAGTCAACCAACTTAAATTTGTAGTTGGAGAATTGACCGTGCTGGACAAACAGATTGTGGGCACAGAACTGATACCCTGACAAAGTGAAAATCGTAATTATAGGTTATATTACCTACATAAATTGACTGGAGCTAATGGCCTGTTTTGTCACCATATGATAAGTACCAGGTATATTTTATGGAAGACAATTTCATTCAAATTCTGTATTTGATCTTATCGGGTAAATTGTGCCTGGTCGAAATCTGTACCTAATTATGTCGTTGAAATTAAAATAGACAGGGGCCCAATCTGTAGATGTTATTAATCCTAAGTCGTACCTACTTACCGTTCGCTACAAAATAATGAAATAAGCTCAAATCTTTTCCAACAAATACTTAGCTATTACCTAGCGACTCAGTTCACAAACAAACCTTGAAGGATAAAAGTATCATGCGATCTAATTGAATAGCTAATAAACAAAGTGTCTAAGTTTCCCGCCGCGCAATAAATAATAGATAAATTAAATGGCCGAGAGCCGGGCGAAACAAAATTAAAACTTTCCGGGAGGTTTCACGTAAATCACAGTTGGCTGATTTATATTTCACGCACCTTGTCGAGTATCGCGCGGTCGAGCTCTATAACGTGTAATTCTACGAACGGGATCGTGTGTGCTCTGTGCTCCCGTAGTCCCGTGATACATTGAAGTAGGTATCTTTTTCGTCATATTACTATGGGAATCCCTTTATGCGTGCAATCAACAATGTTGTTTTACGAACTACATATGACTTTCGGTATGCTATAAATTGATCATGCTAAGTGGATAGGACCGTCGCGCGTCGGCACCAGCTTTAGAAGTTCAAAATCGGATTAAACTTTAATTAATTTGTTTCTTTCTCCTATTCGGGGAAATTTTGCCTTTATATCAAATCAAATAAAAATATTTCACATAAAGGCTCGTGCAGACTAGCGCGATATCGCGGGCGCGACAGGCAGCAATAGGTATGCCTGTCGCGCCTGCGATATCGCCCTAGTATGCGGGGAGCCTTAAACCTACATGGGCACTTATGAAACGTCAGAAGCTAGGTGCACGGTTTCAATTGTTCGCTTGCTATGGCGAAGAGCCGGCAAGAAACTCCACGGTTATTACTCTTTTAAAAATAATTGGATTTTACATTTTTTTCAAATGACAATGTTAATAGGTATGGGAGGACAGTGTAGGCATGTCAACAAGTGCCTACAACGCTCTCACATTCAATAAAAGAATCTATAGGTATAAAATATTATTAAAAAAAATATATATAAAACCTATTCAAACCAAATAACATGATTGCCATTACAAACTACATACTTCCTATAACTAAGTACACTAAAAGAATTTCCACAAGACGATAAAGTTTTATCAACACCTGTCGTTGCCCGGGAAATCATTTGAGCAACCATCATAGCTAGCTGACTGACTAATCTACCATAATACCATGATACCTATGAGCTATTTTCAGAACAGATGCTTTAATTTAATTCAATCCAAAATAGTTCAAACACGTGTTTACCAAATCAATGCTATCTGTCTCCAAATGTTTCCTATTGGATGGCTGTTTATCCATGCGTGCTTCCAGAGATAGAGGAGAGTCGGATTTATAACACCTTCCTTCGTGCTTCACCATGATCGCACGACATATTCGCTTGCCTCCCTTTTATAGGATAAAAACTTACTTATATAAAGCTTTAATGATAATTCTTAGGGGTTTTTTTAGTTTTTTTTTAGAAGTTAATACAGGGTGTATTAACTTTTGATTTATAATGTGGACACGCATGAAGTGAGGGGCTTTTAAATAGTGCGCAAGCGCAGTGATAACCTTTGAGTAAAAGCTTTTAATTGTCCTACAGTTGGAGAACCGCAATAATTACCTTTTAATAGGTCAAATGTACACAACTGAATTATGTTATAGTTCAATGTAACATTAACTTTATCGACATTTATAATACCCTAAAGCTGTGTACAGAATATACAAATTATTTTAGTTGATGTCAGTTCAGCCGGCTGAAACGAGATGAACCCGTAACTCAGTGTACACAAGGGTTTATTTGTTCCTTTTTGAACTGTAGCTAACTAATTGAGCTCGAGTTAAACTTCCGCTCTCACTGTTTGAACCGTGTACACTATGCTGTTAAAAATTTGGAACAAGTAACTGTAAGATATTATTACATTGTGTGAAGATTGATTAACAACAAATACCCTTATATTACTTGAAGGAATTGATCGTTTTTTACGTCCATACTTCATACATGCATCGTTCGCTGACAATTTACCTAGTAAACGGCAATTTCGTATTATGTGTTTAATTTGAATAGAAAACAAAAGTACGTGGATAGTAAAATGATGGAATACAATACAAAACCTTGCTTGTTTTGACGCATTTCATCAGTCAGTCATACGATTATCGCCCTAAAAAAATGTACCTGCCTTCCGGTATCGACGGTAGTTACATATTTACGTAAAAACTACAAAGATTAACTAGTCAAATCACGAATTTTCATACTTAAAAGTGAATGTTCACTGTCAAATCACTGAAATAGCCTCAGAATTACTTTAGCCCTCGAATCTAGTGATGAGAAAATCACTGAGTTTGCATAGAGTTAGGCCAGACATAATATTTCTGAGTGGGTCGAACATTCCCAGGCAAATCTGCCAGGTTTGAATATAAAATAAATGAAGGTTAAGTCACTTATGCAAATGGGAAAAGTTCCAGAACTCGCCTTTGATATGGAGGTCTAGTTTCTCATAACAGAAATGGATACCTTTGATGTACTCCGTTTTATATTTTCTATTTTTGACAATTTAATTTAGACGACTAAGTAAGTTTCAGCTTCTCCCAAAAGTTTTAGCTTCGACGGTAATTAGATTTGTAGAAAGATTTTGGATTTTTGAATATTCTATGTGCCCTGGGAGTCGCAATAGTCTGATAAATTAAATAAATAGTACCTAGACCTAAACTTGATTTTTAATTTGCTAGACTAAAATTACATTTGTTGTGGACATAAAAATAGCCTAGTAAATAATCTACATAGTTACCGAGTGGCTCTCGCCAAGGACCATTGAATCATTCTCTGCATACTCCTGCAGATTCAGTGATCCTTCACCGGTGTCGTGTTGTCTCTGTAATATTCATTATTTATCGTGTTATTACAAAAAAACCAGCCAAGGGCGTGTCGGACCACGCACAATGAAGGGTTGAGAAGTTGAGATGAATTTATCCCAAAACAAACTTAACCTTGTAGTTGAAAAACATGTTCTCCCATAGATAGATATATGCCACGGTCAATTCTCCAACTGCAAACGTAAGTTGGTCGACTATTACTCGTTAACTTGTAAAGTGTGATAGTTTTTCTTTTAATTTAATTATATGTACTACTGTCTTGAACTTTTCACATTTCTATAAACAACCATTTAGCTGGCAGGGGGCGGGATACTTGACTCTAACTAAAATTGGCACTTTAATGCTTAATATTACGCAAGCGGTTCCTTGAATCGAAAAGTGATGTTGACAGACCCAAAATATTTTTGAACGGCCTATCTAAAGATACCCCACACTATAGGGTACCTTTTTTTTTAAGCCGAGAAAAAAAATATCATCCCACATAACTTGCTAGGGTACCCTAAAAAATGATTTTCAAGATTTAATTTCAGCACTTTGTCTTCGAGATTAATATGTATGTATGTATGTATACCTATGCTAAATAACAGCTTTCTAGTACTAAGCGTCTAGCTACAGCGGGCACAGACATACAGACATACAGACGGACATGGCGAAACTATAAGAGTTCCTTGTTTACTACGGAACCCTAAAAAGTACATTCGCGGCTGTCATTTTGGTCAAACAAATTAAAAATGAGACTTACCTACTAAGTAACGTTGTACTTACTTTTAAAAGTAAAGACTTTATTTTACCTACATAAATAGAAAATACTGAAATCTTGAGGGATTTCAGTATTTTCATTCAGTCCTAGGAAACTACTTTCGAAAAGTTATGTGATATCTGGGACTATCATTACCTACCAAGGTAGGTAATGATATTTTATAATGATAACAATCTATATTCTTATAACAGTCACCTTCACGTCAATCATCAATCTAAAACGTCTGTACAAAGATGTACTTATCGCATTTCCCGACAATACACCCAATTTCCTGCTTTCGCTCCAAACGTGATTGCATAATTTTCTTCTTTTATCATCGTCTACGAAAAAAAGAAACAAGTTAGGTACTGGCGAGCGCTTATTCAGCCACCATTAGTGAGGCCGCCTGGCGAGGAGCCGACAAGTCAATAAATCATTTCTCGGCATCGGCATCTCTTATCGATTCTATTGAATAGCGATTTATTCGCTCGAAGCTTAATCGCCGCTTTTCAAATATGAGTAGGCTTTGGGGCACCTAAGTAATATGTCGGGAGAATAAAATCTTGCTTGTAATTTTGTCGGCTATTGATGTTTGAGAATGTGTGATGTTAACTTGGTCTAAATATAAGAATAAAGTGTTTATGTTGTGAACTTTCTAGTAAATCACTCAACCTGACTTTGTTTCTGAACGTCGTTTTCGGGTGAGCACCGAAAATCAGCGCTATGCTGTGGGTCCCCCATAGCACAGCATCATGCTGAGTGGAAGCCTTCTTGTCGCAATCATGACGTGCAGCTGCCGACTATATTATGTTCTGTGTTCATAAGCTTACATCAGCTTTGTTTTATTATTTATTTGAATTACCATAGCTATTATGCACGTGTTTCTGTGATAAATAAATATTTTTTCTATCTATTTCTTTCTTTCTTTCTTTCTAGTATTCACAATAACAAACTTTATGTGACCACCTAGTTACTTTCTATACCTATTCAAAACTTTCGTCTCTACATTTTGCTACACTTTTAAGAAATACGTTTTACATAATTTATATTTATGAAGAAAATACACTCTTGTACCAGACTTGAAATTAACTACGTCTTCTAAAACACTTAAATAGAGAGGTTCAGGTTGATTACATTATTCTTTCATCAAGGGTGAAAACATTCTCCGTTAGGTACATTTTCTAGCAAAAGTAACATGAAAATGCAGAAGAAATTTTTGTACTTTTTTAGGCAAAATTAAGTAAGTCGTTAACATTGTTTCTTAGTGTTATTATATGTCAATTTATTCATAAGGAATATAAATATTATGTATTCTACGACATACAGGGTAGATGTAAGCTAATAATGTTAAAAAAAAAGTAATCACGAGAATGGAGCTGTCGTGTGATTTTGTATCCCATTTTTATACGGGCTATTGATATCGTAATTATGTACCTACTTAATCTATTTCAGTTGGAATTAAAGTATACAAAAAATAAAACAAAATCAACTTTTATTTCAGACAATGTTACACATTACAATGTACAGTCCATATTATCACAGCGACTAGAAATATCTAAGAATAGAATGATATTATAGCACAAATTATAATTTTTTAAAGGTATTGTTAAACTACAGAGTAAGGTTAACATAACAATGAGATCAGTTACTTAAATTGTGTACGATTAAACTGACTGATTAATAAATACCAAACAATTAGATCAAGTTGCAAGCATAGGCCACTATTTTTGAAAATAAAACAATAAAATTAAGGACGGACAACATGACACTAAATAGACATCAAGTTCCCCGGCTGAGTCACCTAGCTACTCCACTGACGTGAGCTGCACGTGAACCGCCTGAAGATCATGCTGTCAAGTGGCGCTGCAAACACCAAAAATAAGCTGTTAGAGCTTCTCCAGAGCCTGTGTACAACTAAGGCCACTTTATTTCATAGTATCGCATAATGGTCGCCTGTTATCCAACTCCGTCCAGTGGTTACGTCGTCTTTAAGTGTCACACGGAAATCTAAAGCTCTGAAAATAGTGCTATTCGCATTTCCATAACGTTATAACGTTATGGGAATGGTTATGGGCAATAGAATAATCGAGGTGAGCAACCTTGACTATTCTATTGCCCAATTCCGTTATCGTCACTTTCGGTGCCAGGGTGCAGAAGCCAAAAGCTTAGCTATTAAGGTTTTTTTTTTGGGTGGGAAATAATCAAATAACTTCTCCCGCTCTGGGCGGAGCGGGAGGGTGTGTATGTCTCTTACTGTTTAGACAGTAAACCCACCCGTATTCCTTCCGCTGCCTGTGTTGCCAGGGGCCTCGGTAACCCTTTAGTAAGGAGGCAAGACGTGATTGTCTTAAATAAAATCTTGAATAAAAAAAACAAGTACGAGTAAAATTAAAAACTATTAAGGTTTGCCTTATGAATGGCTAATCTTTTCACCACGACATGAGCTCTTCTCGTATCTTGCCGTCACCAACACGAGGTAAGCTAAAATTGTTTCCAGAATAATGTAGAATGACCAAACATTTACGATTTTTGGCATAACCTAATTTCCTTAAATCCTCGCAATTCTTTGGTATCACATTGATGTTCACCATTATACGGGGTGACCTGTAATTCACCGTATTCCTTCCAGGACGTGATATGAACGCTTTGCAACATTTAAGCATCCCATATAGCCTAGGCGAAAATCCATGGGATAAGAGAAAATCTAAGATTTGTTTCTGAAAATTACCAACATTCGTCATGTAATTCTTTTTTTCTAAACTCTCAAATTGAATGCTATTTTATTTAAAGAAGTGGTATTTCACCTTATATTATTATGGGATGATTAAAAGTTCCAAAACCGTCACACTAACACGAGAAAACTAATTCCTACGTCACTTTTACAAGGTTTTCCAACATAAGTAGAAAGTGAACTATTCAAAAACCATTAAAGTTTGTTGTGCTAGATGTGACTAGGGATTGTATTGGATATGCATAAAGTTCCACATGGATGCCGCTCAGGTACGCTCCGGGGAGCGAGTTGCATTCGCAAGTAATATTTGAAATTTTACTGCAAATGCTCCGGAATAGCCGAATAGCGGTCTGAGCATATTTTGTTATTAGGTAGGATTTAGATCCTCAATATGCTTGGGTATTTTTCAATCTAAGTGATTTTGTAAGTTGTAATAAAACTTTGATCTATTTTATTAAATCTATTTCTGGCATATTGTTAAGTCTTGTGCCTAAAGTTACATTAAGCGAAGTAGGTTCACTTTAAATCATTCTATGAATATCTATTCATGCACGATTGTACGTACAAGTGCCTTTAGTATGATCAGCCAGTTTTCAGCCTGTATTCAGCTGTATCCGGTTAGAACGGAAGCCGACCCCAACATAGTTGGGAAAAGGTTTTCTCCAGCTCCTATATTGAAAAAACCGGCCAAGTGCGCATCGGACCAAGCACAGTGAAGGGTTCCGTGGTGGGGATGAATATTTACGCATGCACAGTAGGTATTGTTTTTATCGACCGCAAAAATAAGTTTATGTTTCATAGTATTTTTTTAACTATGAAAACTAAGTTATTTCTACGGTTGTAACCGAAAATATATCCACAAACTGTTGACATTAATAGCAAAGTCACATATAAACATCATAATCTTTTTAACTATCAACAACAACGCACAACAGCATACAACGCGCGGACAAACCAAAGACGTAAAGATAAAGAGTATTGAAGGACAAACTTAACTTTGTAGTTGAAAAAATATTGTCCCCTACATCGATATACGTCACGGTAAATTCTCCAACTGCCAATATAATAGTGTAATAGCAAAAAAATATAAATTTATGTGATAAATGTAATATGTTGGCTCGCAGGTTTGCGCGATGTACTAGACCTGTGAAGGTGACTTTATTTAAGGCATATTGTCAGTCGTTTTACACGTGCAGCCTGTGGGCCAACTTTGCGCAGCGGGCGTACAGCGCACTGCGGGTGCAGTACAACAATGCTTTCAGGATACTGTTAGGGCTCCCGCGGTTTTGTAGTGCTTCGACTATGTTTGCTGAGGCGCGGACCGATGATTTTTTCGCGATCATAAAGAAGCGGAGCGCTTCACTTTTAGGTCGCCTACGAAGCAGCTCGAACAGTCTCCTGAGGGTGTTGTCCGAGCGGTGGGACCTGCACCTGATACAGAGGTGGATGCAGCTGCATGTTAGCGCTTCTCCTCGTATTATTTGACATACCTATGTTTATGATTATATTGTTTGTGTAATTTTGAAATTTAATTTAATTATTGTTGGTGGTTATTTTAATGTAGATAATGTGTTTTTTTATGATTTTATTTTTATATAATGTATGGACTATGTCTGAAATAAATGAATTATTATTATTATAAAACCACAAATTAACGATTTTCGGAATTCTTTCCTTTACTTGTGCTGTGAGATCTGGCTTCTGGCCAAACTTCATGATTCTAGGTCAACAGGAAGTATCCTATAGGTTTTAATTATTTGCGACTATCAAAACATGTCGCATTAATGGACGTATTTTTTTATTGCGTTGACTTAGATGCTTGATTTTATTGAGCTCCAAGGGATGGTAGACGACCCGTATTTGATATTAATATCAACTTGATACCTCCACGCGTTAAAAAGGTCTTGACAGACAGACAGACGGACGGATGAATAACAAAGAGATCCTATATGGGTTCCGTTTATCCTTTTGAGGCACGGAACCCTAAAAACGAAACGACTTTTATTATTATTATATGAAAATCCATTTGTTAGACACTGGGTAGATTTACACATGACGACCCCGTGCTTAAAACCTGCAAAGTATGCAAAATAAAATGTACATATACTAACATAATTTGTAAGTGTTTATTTTGTTACCAATCGTTATGAAAACTTATAACAACTGGTAATATTTATTTATTTATTTATTGTTTATTTCGGCCAAAAAACGAGTGTTCATGATACTAGTGCGGTAAGTTGGTTTTTACAACCGAGTAGACGAATGTACGCCCGAGACCAAGTCAAGGGCTTACTGCTATAGTCACGAGTTTATACATACCAATTTCCGCACGTTGTCATACAACGTCTTTCAACACATATTCGAGAAAACAGTACAATAGGTATTGATTTTGGCGGCAAGAGACCATTTCCTGCAATTTGCGCCTTATTCAAGATATCAGGTGGAGTAGATTCCATATTAATATCGGATTTCTCGCTTGAACTCATATTTTTATTTTGTTTATAAACATCAGTCGGAAAGTCGCAAAAATCTTTGACGTTTCTAATATGAAAATAGCGCGAATTTGCAACTGGCGCCACATGCACATGGTGAAAATTAGAACTACATCTTTCGTCTCATTTTCTCTTTAGTATTCAAGTGAGGCAAACGTTTTGAGCAACAGCGATTTCAAGGTGGTTCGATCATTCAGCTTATTTATTCTCGTAATGTGAAACTCCTTGGTGGAATTCTTATATATATTTTTAAAGGGTATAAAAAAAACCGTACAGGATACGCACGGCGCTATACAATGGTAAATGCGGTTTAACAGGTACTTAGATGAGGGTACCTATTTTACCACACATTCATGCCTTTGTATGGTGCGTAATTTTTAACTTTCGAACAATGTATACAGGCTTCGTAAAAACATTTTTTTGAGCAAATGTGTTGAAAAAATATATGCATCGCCAAGAATTCATAATATTTATATCAATGTGCAACCACAAAACATAATACATTGGGCATTTACTTAATTGTACCTATGCATGATGTATTATGGAACACAAATTGTATACAATCAAGTGAAATCTTGTCGATGTATATATCATTTTAACCAACTGCAAAAAAGGAGGAGGTTCTATGTTCGTGAGTATATATTTTTTTAATGTATGTTCATCTATATTTCAATGGTGAACCGATTTATTTATTATTATTATTATTATTTATGACTGTGTGTATGTTGACGATGTTATTATAAGTTCCTTTCACTATTGTTTACATAGCAAGTGGTGGAATACAAATTTGTGTGGGGTAGGTACCACGACGAAAAGTATTTGATTTTACAAAAAAAAACAAAAAAACGACTTCCAAAAAAAAAAAAAACAGTGAAAAATAACTTAAATTTTGGAAGTCGGTGGCAAAAACGACAACACAAAACCGAAATTAAAGTTATTTTTCACTTAATAGTGTTTATTTGGAAGCCGGTTGTTTTTTAGGCTGACTGACATTTCGCATCGTAGCTCCATACAATTTTTTAGCCAGTCATTTAAAAACTGTGTAAATCAAATTAGATACCAATATCCGCTAGTTCAGTATTTCAGTCGCCGCTAACCAGCGAGCAACTAACCAAAATCTGAATTTATTGGTTGGCGTCGCAGCAAAGAACGCCAATCGATCACCTAGTATATCTGGTAATCGGATCTTTTGCCCGCATGTCTCGATACATAAAGTTTTACGGTGTGACAGAGGGTTTGCTACGTAAATAATCGCTCCACATTTATATCTACTTTGCTGTTTCAGGCCATTTTAGCACGAAACATTGCACCCACCTCGAGAGTTTGCTTCTACATCATCTTTCTTTTCCTATGCTTCTAATTAAGTGTCGGGTAATCGCCGTTGACCTTGGCCATACAAATGCGCATCGCACGCCGTTTGGTTGCATAGGGAAAATTTATTTATAGTAATGAAAATAATCACAATAAAACAAACACAGAATTATAGTTAACAAAATAGTCTTTTCATACAAAAAAATCATGAAAATATCTTAAGTAGTTTTTAGTTTAACATACATTTTTTTTGCATAGCTTACTTGCACTATATGAAGGCGTAATAGCTTATAAGTCACTAAAATCATACATCTGCGCCTTTTTTTTTGTGTGGGAAATTATCAAATAACTTCTCGAGCTCTGGCCGGAGCGGGAGGGCGTGTCAGACTCATCAGGATCAGGACCGAACGCGAGAGATCGCCGCCGCCGATTGCCTCCACGAGGATACAGCAGTGCCGCCCAAGCCAGGCAGACCTCCACCGTATACTTCACCGTGTCCCCCGGGCGATCCACACAATGGTGACACCTGGGCGTTTCCTCCCGCCTTATTCGGAACAGGAACCACCCGAAGCAGCCGTGTCCGGTGAGGACCTGCGTCAGTCGGAAGGTGAGGATGCTGTAGCGCCTAGCTCCTCAAAGAGTGGACTTATCACTGCAATTTTCGCGTGCCCAGCACTGGGTTGCGACAGTCGCACTCTGAATGTCACCATGAGATCCCGCCGGAGCTCTGTCTACTGTGCCGTGATTTCTCGCAGCAGTGGAGTTGCAGTGGTGGCGGCTGCGGCAGAGACTGCCCCTGACTATGGCGGGTGAAGAGCAGGCCTTGCTCCCAATCCGGTGCTCAACCGGCTTGCCAGCCACCGCACATACGGCGAAGTGCGGCGTGGCATTGCATGAGCCGGCCTTATAATCGTGAAGACCACAGCGGTAGCAGAGACCGCTGCGGTCCACGTCCGAGTTACATTTAGCTTCCACGTGGTTGCCCACACTTTTTTTTTGGGTGGGTAATCATCAAATAACTTCTCCCGCTCCGGGCGAAGAAGGAGGGTGTGTCAGACTCTTACTGACTAAAACCCACCCGTGTTCCTTCCGTTGCCTGTGTTGCCAGGGGCCTCGGTAACCCTTTAGTACCTTCTCGCGACCCCGGCAGACATCAGCCCTAGTGGACCCCTACACTTGTGCTGACAATATCTCTTTGAGATGCGCGTGAAATACAACGCGCCGTCGACCCGGGCCTGGTCCTTACTGGACGGTGAGCTACCCATTGCTCATCGTCTGCAAGCCCGCGCCTACGGTGGCCGGAAATCTGCCCGGGATTCCCGAGGCCCAGGGCGTCTCCTGCGGCGGCTAGGGGCGAGAGGGCGTCAAATTTGCCTTTCCCTCAACCGTCCCGCCTCCTTCTTCGCGAGCATTACTGCTTCGCAGAAGCAGGTGACGGCTGCCCATGCCCTCTCGCTCCGTACCATGGCCTGAACCAGGGCCGGACGCGAGAAATCTCTGCCGCCGATCGCCTGCATGAGGACATGGCGGTGCTCTGCCCAAGCCGGGCAGACCTCCACTGAAGTGGTTGTCCACCTGGCAGCGAAAACACCTCAGAGGTTTGACCTGCGCGGAAACCCAGCCCACTAATAGCCTTCGGCCCTCCCCGACTATTTTTTGGCCGCCGACACGGGGCAGCTCACCGTATCGGCTCGCATCCCCGTTAAGTCAGAACAGATGGTGGCTGCCCTCACCTGGTCGGCAGGGCCACCTCACAGTCCTAACCACAGCGGCGACCACCTGTCCCTCCGTCACGGAGTCGTCCAAGCCCAGGATGCGCATGTCAACGCACTTGGCGGGCCTGGACACTCAGGTTTTGTCCGCATCTAAGCCTTTTGGCCAGAGCGTCAGCGGCCGAGCCGCTGGCCGCACCAGGGACCTCCAGCATTCGGGCCATAGTCGCCGTGATCCTTACCCGGATGCCATCAGCGGCGTCGAGCTCCTTGAGGTCCACCGCCTCCACCGCCTTGGTGGTACATCCCAGTAGGACACGCAATTCTTTTCCGCTTCCCGCTGTAGTGTGATCACTACAGCTGCGGACTTCGGGGCGCGGAGCCTAGCCGCGACGCTTCGCTGCTTTCGCTGCTGCCGCCTCTCCTTCCTCTTGGCCGCCCTTGCTGCCTTACCCGCCTTACTCTACTCCCCGGCTACTTGCTATTCGGCGTCGGTCGTAGGACATTTAGGAGGTGGGGGCGGCCGTCTCGCCGTCAGGGCCGGGGCCCTCGCCGCCTGTGTATTCGCCCCGCCCTTGGTGTGCGAGCCTGGTTTGGCCATGGCAGTTGCAGCGGCGGAATACAAGGCGGCCTTCCTGCCCGAGGCGGCTGGCTCGATATATCTGCGCCTTAAGACATTAATCGCTTCAATATATCTGTATACTCGTAACAACATCAACTCTTGCCAATTGAAAATGTCTCTAATTCTCTATCTACCAACCGCTTTATAAACGAGTCTAATGAAAGGTCGTAAAACAATCATCATCTGCCTAGCCTTTTCCCAACTATCTTAGGCTAGGCTTCCAATATAACCGGATGCAACTGTAGACTAGTATTTTACATGGAGCAACTGCCTATCTGACTTCTACAACCCCGTTACTGGGTAACACGACACCCCTTACATACCCACATATGGTAATGTATTCGTTCATTTAAACTAGCAATATAATCTGAACGATAAACAAACGCTAACTGGATTAACTCTATCTAATCCAACATGGTAGCTCTTGGTATCATATTTTAACCACATATTGGAAACATGATGTGGGAACAAAATTATTATTACAGTGCCTACAATGTAATAGGCAAGTTACAGTTAGCCATTTAAAGTTTAGTTCAATTTTGTATAATATTAAAGAGATTACTTGATAAGTAATGATTTTAGAGTTTATCCCAATCTTAATCAGGAAATGCAAATAAGTAGATATCAATTAACGTAATGTATTTGCCAGTGTAAATTAAATGTACAGGTTTATCTTTACTTTATTTAAAACAACGTGAATCTCATTACCTCTTCCTTTTGCGTAAAAATAATTAAACTCACAACACAACGCAAAAGCTTTACTGCATCTCATTATGAGCGTTAACGAAAATTAAACGTTCCGTCGCATTATTCGACTACGAGCAATATTAAATTCCATATGTATCATCGCATACCGGATTATATTAAAAAATTTAATTCGTTCATAATTTTTTGCTTTATTACATTCATTTTTATGTCAGGCATTACACCGAGCGGTATTAATACCGGTCCGATTTTCATTTCCGCACGGTCGTCGTGGGGTGTCGCGACAAAATTGCTTTACAATATAATTACAGAGTACTATTGTTCAGGAATACTGGCTGTGCTTCGATTTACATTCGGAACGAGACGAAAGTACAAATTGTTCGATAGTTTCATTAGTGATGAAATTGTGCCATTTCCTACTGCATTCTGGGAATTCAATTTATTGTATTTCAAAGGCACGTTAGGACTATCCTCATCACATGTTTGGATGCAGTGAAATCCTGTCCAAAATAATTGATTCACAGTTTATTATTCCTGGAATCCTGTCCAAACGATTACGACGTACGTTATACGTGATTTATCATTTGCACTACATAATATACCTACAGGTAACGTTACGCTACGTTTTTAAAAGAATATACAGTGATGGATTGATGGTGATGATATATTTTTTCTAAATCTGTGAATGCATATCAAAATGTCTCAAAAATTCAGGACAGTCTCCTAAGACCGTTTTCCTGTAGCTGCAACGGCTCAAAAATCCACCCTGTATATTATTATGACAATATGACTATTTTATTTTAAAATCCCGTAATTAATACAGGCATTATAATTGCAAAAAATCAATAGATTTCTGCATAAAATTTCTCCATTTCTGAATATTGTGGTGACGGTTATTTAATCTAAATAGTCACACCAAGTGAAAGTGTGCTCTATTCTACAAACAACAAACTGTTGTCGTCGTGAAATCCATAAAATCCGATTATGCAAATGTGAGATCTAGACAATTACCATATAAATTCACACACTGTCGCCAAATAAATAGATATTAACATAACGTGCATTATTTAAGACGAACTAACACCCATTTGTCTTGTGATCTGAACTGAGAATGAAGTGCTCTGTAACTTTCCATAGTGAAATAGGAAGAGAATATTATTATGAAACTGCCTCGTAGAGGTCGGGCATCGGGGTCGCGGGAAGGTACTAATGGGTCACCGAGGCCCCCGCAACACAGGCAACAGGAAGCAATACGGGTGGGTTTTAGTCAGTAAGAGTCTGACACACCCTCCCGCTCCGCCCAGAGCGGAGTTAAAAAAAAAAAGGTCGGGCATAGTGTTATTAGATTTTTCCATTTGGAATTTTTCAATAGCAGCCCGGAGTCTGGATTTGTTCCTGATTGATGGCAATAGGCTCGCCCCCTGTTCAATGGGACTAATGTAGGTGCAATATAGGTACACCTCTGCTCAAACTTTCGGGCAATGCAAGCTTGATGTTATGTTATCAGCATGAACTACTTTGACAGGTTTTTTGATCTTGGTCTGGCGGCCATGAAGACGTTCACAGTTGGACATAAGCGTCTCCCGATACTTGAGGATATCGGAAATCTAGAAACTGTAGCTTGTGAGTCCTTCATGTGCTGATGGCCGTCTATTTTATTTTGTAATAAGTAGTTCATCATTATAAGTCTCTCTATTTCGGAGACAACGTATCCAGGAGATTTTACTCAGAAAATGACATACTCGCACAATATACATACATAAGAATAGTAAATAAGAAGCTTTTTCGGAAGAAGTCTATTAGTTGATATTTATAGTGTCTACCTATGGAATTAGTCTATTTTTTTTGTTATAGTGTAAAAAAGACGGTGTTTCATTTTAACTGCCATGCCTGTTTTATCCCCGACCATACCCTTATGCTTGTAGATCGGCCATGTATGTCCACTTTTCGCTAGGTATGATAAAGAACAACACATTTTGGTTTCACTAAAGATCTTTATTTCTTATAATACAAATAACGTTATTTACAATATGTTTAATACATTATCGTTACAATATCTTAACCTAGTAGTATTTTACACAGTAATATGTCATCACTGCTAATTTACGGTTTAGTTCAAAAACATTTCCGGGTACTTATTTGACGGAAGTAACAAAAAAGACGAAAGTGTGTCTTATTTTCTCATTTATTTGTATGACACGTATATTTTCTTCATTCGCTCGCAATTATTTACTTTTATTGTAATCTTTGTATGGATCTTTTATTTAATAAAAATAATTTACGAGTGCTTCCGTCACGTATTTTTCTTTCGAATTTTACTTTTTCAATCTGTCTCGTGTTGAAAACTTAGCCATTGTGTATTTTTCTTTGTAATATCTTTATTTTACAGGGTATCCTAAAACTTGTTAGTACCAAATAATTTATAATATTGCGGTCACAAAATAATACGAATTCTATACTAAGCGAATCAAGATGTAGAGAAGTGATAAAATAGTAGGATAATTAGAAAAGAAATGAGTTTATAGAACACCTACATCAATTGTATAGTTATTAATGCAGAGATGTAACAATAAGAGAACTGGTTTATTGTTCTTGAACAGTTATTGTGGATAGAAAGCTATACAAAGGACGACACTAAGTAGGTTCTTATGACGTCAGACAAGATCGCGAACCTAGAATTAAAAGCTAATAGATGGAAGCGGAAAAGAAAAAATCATCTGCCTCAAGTTTTAAATATGTTAGTATTTAAGCAAAATTTTATAGACAAAGATAATAAGTAGTTATTTTTATTTAATAAAATTAATAAACAACCATTGGCACTACATGAATAACAAGTTCCTTAGTTGTACATCTCGGTGAAGGATTTGGTTTCAATAATAAATCGATCGTTGCATCAACTACTTATATATGTATTCATATTTAATCCTAATATAATTTGTATCAATTGTATATACACGGCACATATTTTGTTAAATATAACAACACTATTCAAACGAAAAATACGTCAGTGCTTTAAATATTTACACAATACTTATTATAATAAAATAAGGTACTTCAAACCATTACATTTTAAAACGAGTTATACACAAACATAAAAAACAATTTTGTTTCGAATGAGCACTTAAAACTTTATCTTCTATGCAGTACAGTAAAATTTATTTCGAGAGTATATTTTTTTTAAAGATGAAATCGTCTACTTTTCATTATCTAGTTTAGCTAGACGTGAACGTAATTTCATATGCAAGTCACTTCACTGCCATTCAAAACAAAATTATCATGCCTTCGAAAATAATCGCTAAAGTTCATTCGCTAATTATTGTAATAATAATTAACAGTTTCACTTCTATATTAAATCACTTTTCGCTTACTTTTCTGTACAGTAGTACATTGTTTCAATCACGTCGATCTTTGCTACAATCACAATCCTTCGGAGCGCTTGCATACAACCGTCCAATCAGGAATGTCCGTGTAGCCGCATACCGATCGGGTTTGTTTAGTTTATTCCTGCTAGAACGTAAAGTTCGTATATTGTGCTAATGTTTGATGCGTTATAAGTGTGCTAGTATGTCGATTTCTGAAGGTGGTTGTGTGTATGTGTCGTTGAGTGCGGGAGACCCCGACACGGTGACGATGACGGGTTGCGAGTCTGTGTGTACTATGGTGACGAGGTGTTCGTCAGGGTCTTTCTCCTGTTCGGGTTTGGGTAAAGCTTCGATGGTGTTGTCGCCGTATTTGAGGTCTATTGGCGTGATGGTGGGCAGGTTGTCCGTGACGACGACGGGGGGGTCTGCGCGGGGGGCGCGGTAAGATGGCGGCCCGCTGTACTCGGAACCGCACCACGCTGCGCCCGTTGAGCCTCTGCTGGGGACATGGAGACAATAGGTGAACATTGTGGATAGTCATTGCAGGTAAATGTTTTTCTATTTGAATTTCAGCTCGACTCAAAAAGGTTCAATACATGCAGTAACTTTTTAGATTCCAACTCTAGTTTCGCGTAAGTACATTGACTGTCACACATAACACTATTCTCCGTTTCAAACCATTCGTTTCTATTTCCTCCACCACTTTAAAACAAACGTAAAACAATGTGTTTTACCGTCCACATCGGACGTTCGTATTTGATAACAGATCGAAATATTGTCGTTCCAATAAGGAATGGCATTTGAAGACGAAACAATCTGGCGAGACGTTTCAGATGGCGATTGTATTGACTTTGCCCGTACCTGACTAGACTGGCTGAATTTGATCTGTAGGTCGGCGGAGGCGACACGGCGGGCGCGCTTCTGTCCAACAGAAGTAACCTGGAATTAAAAGTAGTGGTCAGTTTGGAAAAAGAAGAAAAAAAACCTTCAAAAGTCTTTGGTTTTGTATATTCATTTTTTGCCTCCGACTGTTATTTTTCACTTTGTAGTATTTTTTTTATGAAGTCGTTTGTTTTTTTGTAAAAAGTTTATATTTTTCACTTTTTAGTTGTGGAGGCTACCCCACATAAATTCGAATACCTCTACCTGCTATGTAAATAAAAGTAACAGGAATTTATACACATAGACTTAGTGGGGAAAATACGTGTTATAGGAGCTAACTCAAAAAATGCCCAAGCAAAGTTAATAAAATGTATAAAGGACCACGCGCAAGCTACTTATACCAATTCAAAAAGAATTTTCAAAATAGATCCACAATTGACGACAAAATCGATGAACATACATAAAAAAATAAGACATACAGATGAACATAGAGGCCGACTTCAAAAAAGAAGACTGCAAGGGAGCTTCCTTGCACCTTTTTGAAGTCGGTTAAACGTGGATAAAAACTGCAGAATTGTTACAGACTTGCCTCTTTCTATAGGGATGTATATAGCTGTCAGTTTGGATACTAATAATATAAAGGTACTGCCAGGGCCGTCTTTAATCTATTCGAGGCACTTTATGATATGGAGAATGCAGGATGCAAGAACGAGCTCAAAATTTATAGCGCCCCGCTTCGGATAGGTTAGAATTTCTTTTGACCGTTCATACAGAACTTTTTTGGCATCCTGTCTGAGATTTACTTAGCTTATCTTTTGACAGGCTCTAGTTACGACGCTGGCAGGAACTAGGGGGCCCATGGATCGCGGGGCCCTAGATACTTGCCCAGAATGGCCAATAGCAAAGACGGCCCTGGGTACTATGGGTACTACTGGGCATATGTTCCTATCGTATTGCGGAAAATTTTGGGTATGGTTCCTCTGTAAGTACTAATACATAAAAAGGACATAGGTGCCTGTTCTGAGCACTTTTTAGAAATTAAAGTAAGATCTGAAAACGTCTATAAACAAGACTTAAAACGTCACTTTTTGCTTTGTGAATTTTGCTAAAGAAAACCTGATTTATGCTTAAGGCGCTGACAAGACCCAATTGACCAAAATAGGCTTCTCTTAAGAAAAAAAACTGCCAAATCTGTATAGTTTGAGGTAGGGAAAAAAAATATACTTATGTTAGTTTTGAAAATATTTCCTAGAACTAGGTTGTTACCAAAACACGTTTTGAAAAAAAATCTCGATACAAACTAACGTTAAACTAACCTCTTACCCTGAGTTCTAATCCAAAATATCTGTATTAAATATCAACATACATACGTTACGTATTTAATTAATAACAAGAACGTCTTATTTGAATGCAGAACTTGGTTGTTTTTTATTTTCGATTACTCAACTCAATTTTGAGTAAATAGATAATTGCTTCATATTTTGCAATAAATTACAAGCGTTTTGTCATCGCGCTTCTCTTTCTTTTCTATGCAATCTGACAGTGACCGCGGTTTAGGTGTTATCAGCGTCTTAACCCATTCGTATAATAAAAATATGTAGTAGCCTCCTCGTAGGTAAGATTGCTCAAAGTAAAATTCAATTGGAATAGCCAACATCCTAATCCTAACTAATATTATAAATGCGAAATTGAGTTTGTTTGTTACGATTTCAAGCTAAAACGGCTGAACGGATTTGGATGAAATTTGGCACATGGGTAGACCATGATCTAAGGTAGGACATAGGATACTTTTATCCCGGTAGTACGTTCTCGTGGGATAATTTCCGAGCTATACGCGCGCGAAGCCGCGGGTAAAAGCTAGTTCTCTATAAAGGTACGTGGGTAGTTAAGTTTCATTCATTTCCTTTTAGCTTTCCATTACTGGAAGCTTTTTGTTTTGATGGCAACCTACACTGCTTTATTATTATGAAATTTATGAAGTACTTACCTTATACCTATCAACTTTGCTTAAAGGTCAGGCTAAGTACTTGCTAAGTTTTACAAACGTGTAAAAGCAATCCGATTTAAAGGAAAGGACGGAAATTAAAATGTCATAACCATAAGTTGTGTCCATTGATTAGATTTTTCTTTAATAAGTTTTAAAATGTATTTACTTAACTCAGAAGGATTCGATTCCCCATCCTTTTCAGGATGGACAGTTACGTCCTATAGATGGAAATTACCTGCCCATGTTTTCAGTGGCGGTACCTTCATATAAGCCCCAAAGCCTTACTAAAATGCTCGATACAGAATTTATTGTACCTAACCAGTAGTTTATGAGAAAATTGCGATGATACATACGTAGATACGTAGGTACCTACATACTCAGTCGAAAACTGAACTTTCTTTTCTTGAAATCGGTTAAAATTTTATTGGGCTTGCGTTATTTTGAAACCCTAGGCACGCCACTGCATGTTTTAACAAAATTCTGCTTGTCAAATCTTTGACCACATGGAAGACCACATGTATTTTCATGAGGTACCTTACAGCTTGATTTTCTTAAAGTTCCTTACTTAATTTTGTGCAGTACCTATCAACTTTGCTCAAAGGTAAAAGCAGGCTAAGTACTTGCTAAGTTGTACACACGTGTAAGAACAATCCGATTTAAAGGAAAACAGGAAATTAAAATGTCATAACCATGAGTTGTGTTCACTGATTAGAAGAACTTTTGTATAAGTTTTACAATGTCTTTACTTAATTCAGAAGGATTCGATTCCCCATCCTCTTCAGGATGGGCAGCTACGTCCTATAGAAGAAAATTATCTGCCCATGTTTTAACAAAATTCTGCTAGTCAAATCTTTGACCACACGGAAGACCACATGTATTTTCATGAGGTACCTTACAGCTTGATTTTCTTAAAGTTCCTTACAGCTGAGGAACTGTTTCGCTTTCATAGCTCTGTATTTTGTGCGATTTTCATGTGTGCAGCGTCAGTTCCAACCAATTAATGTTCAGGTATTAAAGCGGAGCATTAGAAAATACAAGAAAACTTTGCTACAACCCTTACCCAAGCATTGAGACCTTCATAAATGTAGCCATTTAGGATACCAGCACTTGGTGGCAAAATAGGAAGAAAATTGATACAAACCTAAATCTATATTCTTGCATTGAGGCCTGACAGCTGACAGGTCTTAAAGCGGAGCTGGGACTGCCTTCAAAGTTTCTTCTATTTTGCCTTCTAGGACACCAGACCTCGTTACTACGAAATTAAAAGGAGAATATTGATACATACCTTACAGTTTGCGTTATAGGAGACCAGGTTTTTGGCCTAGACTGTAAGATTCGGGGGTATGTTGACACCAACCTGAGTCTATATTCTTGCATTGAGGCTTGATAGGTGGGGGGTGGCGGTCTGTAGTGGAACTCTGGGTAGAGCATGGCCGCGTAGGGGTGGTGCGGTCGCGCGTAGCTCGGGGGCAGTCGAGGCACGAGACGCCGGCACGAGGCACGGCGCAGACCTAGCAAGGCGCAAGGAGCATCACGCGCTCCTAGCCGCCACGCCAGCCCCGCTGCCGTTACTAACACTACTCCTATACCTGGAAACAAAGAACATCATAAATATCTACTGGTATAGAGGAATCAGTCTCTTCTCATGTGACATCCCATAATATTCCCAAAATGGGATTCATATGGATCCCATCTTTAGTCCCCTACTCAAACCCAATGATTTGAGTTACTAAGGACTTGATTCTATAATCAAGTCCTTAAACTGGGCACTTGGGCAGGCTAAGTTCCTACTACAGGACTTTGGCCAAACACTTTCAGAAATCGTTACACTGTTTAGCGGGCATATACATACCTACATAATTATGTGATTTACCTAAAAGTTATTGTGATCGGTAATTACTTCTTCGTTAGACATTTCGACATTTTGATTGCTTTGTATGAAATTGAAAACTTTGTCTTTGCCTAGGAAACATTATCAATACTATTCTGGATACAGACCTACTTTATGAATTTCTACATGTAAAGCTGTAATCTATCATCATCTGCCTGCCTTTTCCCAACTATGTTGGAGTCGGCTTCCAGTCTAACCGGATGCATCTGAATACCAGTAATTTACATGGAGCGACTGCTTATCTGATCTCCACATCCCAGTAACTGGGTAACGGTAAGTAAATCTGTAATCTTATATTATAAATGCGAAAGTGAGTTTGATTGTTTGTTTTTTTGTTAGGAACTAGGGGAGGGTGTATATATTAAAGATTATTCTATTCTATAAATGCTCTCTCAAAATACCAAAGCGAAAAAATACGTAGTTGGTAGATTTTAGGTTTGTTTTTATAAGAATATAGGTACATTTTGTATAATAACAAGCGCTTCTCGCCAAAAGAATAAGTTTGGCGACTAAATTTGTATAGAGAACAATTAATGTACTTATGTTCGCAAATATATAAAAAAAACGGCCAAGTGCGAGTCAGACTCGCGCACGAATAGTTCCGTAGCATTATCTATAAAAACGGAAAAAAAAATGAAATGAAATGAAATTGTTTATTCTGTAAATAGGACATGAGAATCATCTTTTACACGTCATATTAAAAAATAAGCTAGATGGAGTCGACATTTCCTATCTGACTACCCCTGAGAAGAAATGGCGAAACAAACTCAAGGGTCAAAGTCTCTTTTAAAGTCCAGAAATAATCGTGGTCAGATCATGTGAGGACCATGTAGATCCATGTCTGAAATGGTCTTTTGAGGAAAGAACCACACAAATTTGAGTGGACCTGTCCAGTCAGTGCAAGCATTTGTCAGTAATCGTGTAGCTCAACTCAAAACTTAAGGAGCTCAACGACTCGACGAACAATACCAAGGAAAGGACAATTAGGTTGGCCGCATAAAGTACTCAAAATGCCAGACCATCATTAAAACTAAGAGAAAAAAAAAAACAAGAAATAAATAAAAGTGACCCACATAGTGCTCACATTCACAATAATTAAAGTAATATAATACTTTTCAAGGTACATAAATATTCACTTAATTTTGCTTATAATATTCATCAATGTCAATATGTATATATAGTTGTATATATTAATGATTTTGCATAATTTAAATGTCAAGTTTTATGGTTTTAGCACAAGGCTTATCAGAGCGAGCAGCTCAATCCCAAGCTTTTTGTCTTCTAAATAATCTGAAATTTTATAGTACCCTTTTTTACAAAGTTTGGTTTTAATACAGCTTTTAAATCGTTTAATGGGTAAATTTCGAATAGCAATAGGAAGTTTGTTGTAAAAGCGTATACATTGACCCATGAACGAGTTACCTACTCTGTGGAGGCGAGTGTGAAGTACAGCAAGATTATGTTTATTTCTGGAATTTAAACTGTGCATCAAATCATGACTGTGGTATGGGAGCCCACTTAAATATTTATTGTATTCTGTCGTTTAGTATTTGTAGTTACAGCGGCAACAGAAATACATCATCTGTAAAAATTTCAACTGTCTAACTATCACGGTTCATGAGATATAGCCTGATGACAGACGGACAGCGGAGTCTTAGTAACAGGATCCTGTTACAACAGTTAGTGTGTGTGAACAGAACCCTAAAAAATTATATATTAGAGTGACTTATTTAGTTTGATCAGGCATTACCCAAAATCTAGATTTAAGTGCAGTTTGGCCTTTTAAAAACGACATAACCTCATCATGTACCTAATTAGTTCCAGATATAGAGTTCTTTCATTTGGGTCAAACAATACCTGGGTTTAAAAGTCGCTGTTAGTGTTACATAAGTTCACTATTATTATACACATTCGCATTATGAACGTTGAATAATTTGCATAGATCGATTAAAATCCGTGTCGCTGGGACCAAATAATTTGAAACGTTTTTTAGTGGCAAAGTACATAATATACAAAAAATATACTGAAAATATAATATTTAAAATAATAAATAGTACCGAAATGCAGGCAGGAATTGCCTCAACAACTTCCTAATTGTTGATTGTTTGAAGATTAAATCCTTGGCATAATCTGATAACGTTAGGACGTACATGTTTAATTTTTATGATACTCTCAGTACTTGTTAAGTATTGTGAAAATTTTCAAAAAGATATATTGTATTCTTTAACGTACAGTGTTTTTAGTAACATTAATTTCCAATGTTCTTATGCAAATTATTCGTCAGACGTCAACCTTGCCTTGGCCATTGTGTACATGAGCTCTTGTATAAAATGGTTAATGGTCATTGAGATTGAAAACTGAGGCAGCTGATGGAACTAGAGTCAAGACCATAATATGCCATAAATAAGTACCGTCTAGGTAGATATCGCAGAACTTGAAATGGAATTTGAAGATCATACTGTCCCAAATTGTTTATTTACTTAATCAATAACACGTGCGTACCTAATACATAAATATTTTGAAAACTTATCGATCAATGGGCCCCAGTAACTGTACAACCTCCTCTTTTCTCACAGTGGGAAAGTGATAGAGCTATGCAGGAGGTGAAGCTCCATCTCTTTCTCGCTGTGAAATAATATTATAATAATACTGCTATGGTGGGTTAGGCCCCTGATGTCACCTTAACAATAGATATTAAATACATTATTGCTGTCAGAAATTAGCCACAGATAATAATAGCAACTGACGCTCCAGCAACAGTTGTTAATTACTTTCGTGCTCGCGATCACGAACAATATGTTCCGGTGTAATCCACGGCTTGCCACTGACTTTGTACGTGGGGTTTCATTAATTTTAACGAACAATAAAGCAGACTTAACGAAGGAGCAATAATTAAATTGAAAATAGACATTTCTTATGTCGAATATTAAAATAAATGAACAGTCAACCGAACAAAGCGCTCTTTTATGGGGTTTTAAAAGAGACCATGTAATAAACATTGAAAGCAAAAACCATCCGCTTAATTTGAACTTCGAAATTCGAATCATATGCAGCCATTTTTAAATTATTTCCACGAGTTCCAATCCAAACAGGATGTATAACTATTAATTTAGTCAGCGGTGGTCGATAAGCGCCTTATGCTAAAACAGTGCAGATGCGTGAAGCTTTGCTGGCCGCGATGGCGGTGAGTGACGCGTACAAATTGGCCCGTCGCGTCGGCACAACAATAGATCGGTTGCCCGTAACAATATCATCTGTCCCTAACGCTAATGAAAATCCAATTAATTCCACTCCAAAACTCATTAGAAGTTTAATTGAAAACTCCAGCGGCAATGTGAATGATGTAATGAGATTTCGGCCAGACTTGTTATTGTCATATGCATAGCAAATAACAAATGAGCCACCGCAGATTGTTTCACGGTTAATTACGTCTGTTATGTCGGTCGTGTGAAACCGTTTCGGTCATATTTATGAATATTAGAACGTGGACATAAAATTTGATGCACATCTGCAGGCACGGATGAATCTCGCCTGCTTTCGTTTCGTCGGTTCGCTCATCGGACCGGATAATTTTAATCAGCTATGAAGAAAAAACGCTTAAGCATGAAATGAGTTCCGAACTGTTAAACGATCAAAGACTTTGATTATAAAGGGTTTCGTTCAAATCAGCGAATAGAACGGTGCAATGTTATTTTTATAATCTACAAAGATGTATTAGGAAGTGACCTAATTTATTGACTTTGTCACCGAGCTATCATTTCTTGGTAAGGCTAACCTTCGGATCTTTTAGTACTTAATTTAGATGGATTGAGTCTATCTAGGTTATTCATTTCCTTGTTTCTAGTCATTTTTATTCTGTAGATCTTAGTGTGATAAATCTCTCTAACTAACTACCTACTGACTCTATAACACTCTCTCTTATTTTCAAAATGAATATAACTTCTGTATCTTACCTATCATGAGTAGGAGTAATGTGAGCGGGGCTCGAGGGTGGGGCCTGAGGGCCCCCAGCACAGCACCGGCGGCCACCAGGCAGGCCCCTACCACGCCGAGGAACAGCACACAGAGCCGGAGCGGGGGCCGACCACAACAGGACTTGGGCGCGTTCCCTTCACCCTCGGAACAGGCGTAGGCCGCGCCTCTGCCTGATCTGGAAACAAAAATGAAAGTAATTTAATAACTGGCGAGTGGAACAAACTCAACATTGTAGTTGAAAAATGGGTGCTCCCATACATTCCAACTGCAAATGTAAGTTGGTCGACTATTACTCGTTAACTTGTAAAGCCTTGTATCTGTGATAGTTTTCCCTTTAACTTCGTTACATGCTATTGCCGTGAATTTTTCCACATATCTATGGTTGGTTGGTCATAATGGTTGTTTTTCTATACAAAAACAACCATTTGGCTGGCAGGGGGGACATATTTGCATGAGCAGCCATCACCTCCTTCTGCGAAGCAGTAATGCTCACGAAGGAGGAGGCGGGACGGTTGAGGGAAAGGCAAATTTCGCGCCCTCTCGCCCCTAGCCGCCGCAGGAGACGCCCTGGCCGTCGGGAATCCCGGGCGGATTTCCGGCCACCGTAGGCGCGGGCTTGCGGACGGTGAGCAATGGGATACGGATAAGGGACTATAAGGATAAGGAGGATAATACGGATTAAGGGACAATAAACACCACTACCAGCTAACCACCATCATACACTGGTTTGACCGTTTTTAATCCTGTATCAAAACTTCCATTAGCATTTGCCGATAGCAGTAGTAGCCAGACCAGCTCTAAGCGCGAATGCCAAATCTTGCAAGATAAACAAAAATGTTAAATATTCATATTCATTTATTTGCGTTCCACAAGGTAAAACAACATGATAAAAGGCTAAGAGCCGTTGTAAACCCTGTCAGGGCACAGCAACAACATTTTAAGATACTTACGTAGCAATTATTAAAAATTAAATAAAATTATACATGAGCATTGAATAATTACATTCGCATAAAAGTCAATAACAATAACATAAATAATTCTATTATTGGTAAGTAAGTAAGTAACTATTTTCTTAAAATACTATTATTACATTTAGATAAAGCTATATTTACTTAGGTAACATTATTACAATACACATATAAAGAGAGATCATATTTTCGGTTACGAATTATTAGTAAACGAGATAAGTTTTACGTGTACGACAATTTATAGATTCAGTAGGCAACGTTTTATAATTTACTTATTATACATTTAGTAGTCATATTATGTTTAATTAAATAACCTTCTTGATAAATTTACACATTTTATATATATTTAAGAATGTATTTATTGTAATACATGAGGCAACGATGAATTAATGTTTTAAAATTGGCATTGCCAACATATGAGACGGTACTGAATAGTCACTTCACTCCAATCTTATGAAAATTACCAGCATGATATATATAGATAGATATATATATATACATATATATATATATATATATATATATATATATATATATATATATATATATATATACATGTTGAGATAGAGTTCCATTTGAGCTGAAAGCGAGGGATTAAATCCTTTGGAAATTATCAGCATCATATGTATTCATGTGGAGATAGAGTTCCTTTTGAGCTGAAAACGCTTTGGAAATTACTAACATGATAGGTATTCATGTAGACATAGGGACATACAATATACCATTGTAATGATAGCTTCATAACATGAAGCCCCATCCACGTCGGGGCGTATAAACTTTTTACAACAAAACCGCTCATTTATATTTTATGTACTGCAAAAAGTCACATTAAATAGCACCGTGCATATTCAGACCCTTTTTTACGAGCTTTTCGTTTATTTCAGCTAAAAAGTTACAAAATCAGGGCAGCTGAGGCATAATTCTTAGAGAAAAAGTGTTTTTACATGCGTAGCGGTTGCCATAAAAATTAATTACGGGGAACTTTGGTTTTTCGTAATGGCAGGCAAGGTGAGGTGACATTTAATCTTTCTGAAATTTTAAATTTTACTATGCTTTTAAAGTAACGTTCTAATAAAGTGGAAAACATTCGCTGAGAAAATACATTTCCAGTTTTATGGCATGGCCATCGTGAATTTTAAGAGACTGAACTAGTGATGAAATCTTGACGTTGCGGTGGAACTTTATGTGGGCGTAGGTATATTAAAATTCTGACTTTGCCTAATTTGAAAATTCGGCTTTTTTGCGGCTTTCTTTTGTTTCATAAATACAGTAAGGAGAGGCTAAAGGCTCCTACATACTGGCGCGACTTGTCGCGCGACGCGACGCGACACATTGACACCGCGTGTAGCGCTACAAGCGGTGCCTTTGTGTCGCGACGCGTCGCGCGACAAGTCGCGCCAGTATGTAGGAGCCTTAATGTCACACTATTAAATACCTATAGAGCACCAAATCCCAATGTCTGTATTGACAGACATTTGCATTTGGTGCTCTATAGGTATTCAAAGATTAAAAGGAATTAAAAGGTTGTCCAACCTCAATAGGTAGGACAACATTTTAATCCCGCAAGCATTTGCTTTTTAAAGAATTAATTACGAAAAAAATAAGCTTATCATCAAAGATTAACTATTTAAAACTTCTGTTTTTCCTATTGGTAGCACCACTAGGTTATCTTTAAAAAGTAACCTATCTAGTTTTTATCGCCTGCAATACATATTTTTATTATTTTTACAGAAGGCACCGTTGATTGTTACTCTCATAATTAAAATCATGAAAGTGCTCGATTCCCTTCTTCGAGCTTTTAAATAGCGATAATGCCGACGAGTTTTTAATGCTGACGGAAAATTCTTAATAACAAGAGCTCTTTTGTAGTCTAGAGTTATGATCAAAATATTGCAAACAAAGAAGCATATGCAACCTAACTTGAAATAAGTCAACTTTTTGACAGTTGCAGTACCTAGTTTAGTGAAATCCACAGCGATTCGACTCGATCTAATTTACAACTTAATTATAAGTCAAATTCATGTAAAGGCTAAACAAGAAAGCAATCTCATCAACTTCTTAAGTAAAACAAAAGAAGCAAGCAATATTAAACGCAAACAATCTGAGGGTAAGCTACTTATACAGTGATACTGTTGCGGATTTGCGGCTTGTACGAAGCCTGTTCGGCCGCGGTGTCTAAATAACCCTATTATTGCTCATTCAACGTTTGTGCAGACTTTATCTTCCAGTTAACGCAACCGGCAACAGAACAACGTAGCTATACCGTGCTAGTGCTGTGCAAGTGTTTTCGGAAATGTACACTAAGATAAACAGTGTAACACTTCTACTGATCAGTGGTATTTCGGGGAAGCGGAAAACTCAGCTTTAAGTTAAATGGAAACTATAGTTACTTTGTGAAGTTCAATATATTGTGTGGAATTTAATATTTACTTGTAAAGTATTATATTGTTTTCAATTATTGTGAATGTGAAGACTATGTGGGTCATTGTTGTTTTTTTTTTCTCATTTAGTATTAATCATGATCTGGCAGTTTGAGTAATTTATGCTGCCTACCCAAATGTTATTTCTTTGGTATTGTTCATCGAATCGTTGAGCTCCTTAAGTTCTGAGTTGAGCTGCACGATTACTGACAAATGCGTGCGCTGACTGGACAGGTCCACTCAATCTGTGCGGTTCTTTCCTCAAAAGGACAATTTCAGACACCAATCTACATGGCCTTTACATGAACTGACCAAGATTATGTCTGGACTTTAAAGGAGACTGTGACCTCTGAGTTTGTTTCGGCCTTTCTTCTCAGAGTAGTCAGCAGATAGGAAACGCCGACCTCATCTGGCTTTATTTTAAAAATATGATTGACGTGTAAAAGTGTTTGTAGAAACCTAATTACAGAAAATAAATAATTTATAATTTATCATTTATCTACTTACAGAAAATAAATCATTTATCATAGTTTGACGATTTGACGAACTACTTCTATGAGTACGATTTCCCCGTAGGATTAGCTACGTATTCTTTTAAGCTGTCTATTAATCTGTTAAGCCCCGCGCGACACCGATTCGGAGTCAAACAATAGAAAATGAATTGTGTCTCATTAGCTGTCCTTGACCAATTAATTATCAATCTAGAAGCCTCTCTGATTATTACATAATCAGCCTATGATGATCCCACTGCTGAGACACAGGCTTCCTCTCTGTGAGTGGGACGTAATCCACCACGCGGGCCTAGTGCGGGTTGGTAGATGTCACATGTCTTCAAATTTTTTGTTCTAGAACATTTCCCGTTTCCTCACGATGTTTTCCTTCACCGTTTTGAGAGCATTGATGATGAAATTAATATATAGAGTAAAGTGCCTGCCTAGGTTCGACCTCACGACCTACAATTCGTAACTCGCAGCCATTACCACTGCGCCACCACTGCCCTCCTGTGATGATTAAAAATTGAATTGAGTAAAATCGTCATATTTGATTGTTGTTTGAAGATATTATTCCACCAGGTAACCTTAGATTGGCACTTCCGGACCTCTACCGTTACGATCGCGAACGCTCGGGAACGAGGATTCTGCACGCGCTGCGCCGCCGACCCCCGCCGCTCGCCCGTAGCAGGGCCGTAATACGTCGGTGAGTAGGCGAGCGCGCTAGTGCCGCCTCTTGTACACGAAGCTGGTTGATCCTGCCAGTAGTTATATGCTTGTCTCAAGGATTAAGCCATACATGTCTCAGTGCAAGCCGCATTATGGCGATACCGCGGATGGCTCATTAAATCAGTTTTGGTTCTTTGCCAGCAATAGCAATGACTTCAACAGTTTCTCGAAGATGTCGATAGAAACATCCTTATACCCTTATTTCGTGTATTTATGCCAAAAGTTGTCCTAACCTAAATAAAGACCCTAGTTTAGTTTCTCATTAGCTGGTAACATCACTAAATAGTGCGGGTCGTCATGAAGGCGGTTACTGGCTCGCGTGGCCTTGCATTATGCATGGCGGTAACAGCCGTGTTCTCACATGATATGAGGCTTACTGACTCTAACACACCATTCAACCAGTGACGACTCACTATCTACGTTCCCATTACTGAAATTAGATTAGACTTTTTATTATAACTTTCGAGTTTCGACCAAGAAGCTGAAAGTATGCATTCTGCTTGGAAAAGTATTTTCAGGAGATTGTTTTTAGGGTTCCGTACCCAAAGGGTAAAATGGGACCCTATTACTAAGACTCCGCTGTCCGTCTGTCACCAGGCTGTATCTAATGAACCGTGATAGTTAGACAGTTGAAATTTTCACAGATGATGTATTTCTGTTGGCGCTATAACAAAAAAAAATACTAAAAAATAGAATAAATAAATAAATAAGGGGGCTCCCATATAACAAACATGTTTTTTTTGCCGTTTTTATAGATAATGGTACGGAACCCTTCGTGCGCGAGTCTGACTCGCACTTGGCCGGTTTTTTTATATAAGTAACAGACGGCTTCGCATTACCTAATTAAAACTTTGGCGTGGTAATGGTGCGATGCAATAAGTAACTTGATGTTTGTTTGTTTTGTTATAAAAATCTGTCTTTACCTTATGTGTTTTTCTAAAAGTACTTTTCCATTTGGGCTGTCGTCAAGCTGAGTTACTGAGCAGGGCAGTTAGGTATGTAAATTACACTCCTGTACCTACGCCAAATGCGGGTTCACTACCAATTAGACCTAGCAACCTAACCGGTTACACAGCCCTTTATACGCTAATGGACTTTTTATGTTTTCTGACATTTTTCAACTCCACAACGTACGTTTTACTTTTTTAAAAGCACACCCAGAAACTCGACATCATAAATTAATTCAGAGCTCTTCCCCTACATTCGTGCTCTACTATCTAAGCGGCTACTTAATTTGCTTATGGTAATACTTTCGAATGCATGTCCATCTTTACATAATGACTTCGCATCAACTCTAAATCCATCTTTTGTGCGTTCGTTCATATTAACGACCGCCATTGAGAGCGATCACAGCTGAATGCACACGAGTTTGTCGACCCCACATCGTCAGACCCCTAAAAGAAGAGGGTTCTTATAATGTCAATAGCTAATAGCGTGGCACATACAGATAAAAGTTCACTTTTATCTCTGTCACGCTTCACAAACGAACTTTTGAACCCATTCATACATTAACCATTCGTGACTGCTAATGATCCGTAGTCAAATAGGCATTTAATTTCTATTTGACATAAACAATCCGGGCCAACAGTAGTCCACGAAAAGCCAACATCAGTATTCAGTCGGCGTGATTTGACTTGTACTTAAGGCGCTGACAAGACGCAAATGACCAAAACAGACTTGTCTTAAGAAAAAAAAAATGCCAAATCTGTATAGTTTGTGGTAGCGGAAAAAATATATGTTAATTTTGAACATATTTCCCAGAACTTGGTTGTTACCAAAACACGTTTTGAAAAAAATCTCGATACAAACTAACGTTAAACTAACCTCTTACCTTGAGTTCTAATCCAAAATATCTGTATTAAATATCAACATACGTTACGTATTTAATTAACAACAAGATCGTCTTATTTGAATGCAGAACTTGGTTGTTTTTTATTTTCGATTACTCAACTCAATTTTGAGTAAATTGATAATTGCTTCATATTTTGCAATAAATTTCAAGCATTGTGTCATCGCGCTTCTCTTTCTTTTCTATGCAATCTGACAGTGACCGCGGTTTAGGTGTTGTCAGCGTCTTAAGATTGGATAGGCGAGCTGTCAAAGGCACAACATTTTATCTTTTCCAGTCCAGTGATCCTAATAGATACGTCTGTCAAGTGTAAAAGCAATAAGGCTGGAACACTCTCATTGGTTAAATTTCGTATAAAGCAAACCGTGCAATAGTTGTTCGGCGGTTCGCACCACGGACATTTTGATAAATTACAATTGCTACAATAACATTGATTCCGCTGCTCGCGCAGTTCTCTTCTGTTTTTAGGGTTCCGTAATCAACAAGGAACCCTTATAGTTTCGCCATGTCCGTCTAGCTCTAGATAGACGGACATCTGTCTTTGCATGTTTGGCTGTCTGTCTGTCTGTCCGTCTGGCTGTCCCCACTGTAGCTCAGAGTCGCTTTGTACTAGAAAGCTGTAATTTGGCATAAATACTTATACGTATTAAACACGCCGACAAAGTGGTAATATAACTTCTTGAAAAAAAAAATTTTTTTTTTGGTGTTTATGGAGATGTGTAAATCATGGCAGTAGTACCTATATAATGAAATTAAAATAAAAACTATCACAGCTAAGTGAGCTTTACAAGTTAACGAGTAATAGTCGACCATCTTAAATTTGCAGTTAGAGAATTGACCGTGACGTATATCGATGTATGGGAGAACATGTTTTTCAACTACAATGTTAAGTTTGTTTTTAGGATAAATCCATACCAACTTCCCAATTACGGAACCCTTCAACCGGTTTTTTTTTAATTCGACTAGTCATTGTCGACCTCGCCGCAGAGTTCGTCGAAAAACAAGTTTTCCATTTCTACTTCGCTGGATAAGACCTTTCATAGCATCCGAGTTTTTATTGAAGCTCACGGATGTATTATATATAATAAATTATGGTATATTTCAAGCTCATTTTCCTATCGGAGTCGTTTATCCGCCCGATAGCATCGCAGTAGTGGGATGAAATGAAAAAGTTCGCGTGCCAGATGAGATAGGTTGTAACATGGCAATACAATAAAGTGCATCGAATGACGCCATGTGTGCCGGAGATCGGCTCGATAAGCGGGGAAGAGATGACTCACTAGTTTATGTCCGATGCAATAGCCATCGCCACGCGATACGGGAATACTCGCTGCAGTACTGTAATTATGTGCGGAGTTTTATCACTTTTACAACTTTTATGTGCGTCGGAAAATGTTGTTACGGTCAGGGCCGGATTTAGGGCAGGGCAACAGGGGCACTGGCCTCGGGCCTCCACAAAGAAGGGGCCTCCGCAATTAGATTTTTCATTGATTTTTATATGAATAAAATACTTCGTTTGTGTCCTTCAAAAAAAAAAAAGAGTCCACAATCATAACTTCGTAAGGTTCCTTCTTTGAATTGTTTTTTTTTTATCTGTTTCACAAATTTTTCGGGGCCTCCACTTCTTGGTTGCCCCAGGGCCGCCACAACTTTAAATCCGTCCCTGGTTACGGTTTTGAAATGTCGCAATCACAACTCACGATACACTACGCAGTGTATTGTGAGTTGTTTGTGCGTGTGTGCTGCTTTTAATGTGGGCTTTCATCATAAATGACCAGACGTCCCATTACATTTGTGTGTACGTAGTCAGATATTATCTTATACAGCCTATAGTGTTCCCATTGCTGGGACACAGGCCTCCTCTCAGTGAGAGGGAGGGCCGTAATCCACCACGCGGGCCCAGTGCGGGTTGGTAGATGTCACATGTCTTTGAATTTTTGGGTCTAGGACATGCCGGTTTCCTCACGATGTAATCCTGCACCGTTTAGAGAGCAGTGGTGATGAAATAATTTACACAAATAAAGTCAGATATTATACGTTTTGTGAATTAATAATTCAATGCGATTTATTATCAAAGGACGAAAGACTCATTAAGTCAACCAGGCTCATTATTGTCTCACGTTTCCAAGATTACATCAAGTTACGCAGTAACTGTAAGGACAACTCAGATTAACATTGTCTTGTACTTAAGCCACATTAGGCCTCGAACACTTACTGACATAATTCCACCGGTAGACATGGCGCTGAGTGTGTTATACGCATATAAACCCGCATCTCGACTTGAGTGGTGTGCTTTGGAGCGTGAAATTTATGTCGTTAATAAGGGCTAGGAGGGTTAATTAGCTGATTTATGTTGCCCATATTGTGGTGCGCACTCCGGATTATGACCCTCTGGCATTGACAGTTTAATAGCCTCTCCATATAACACGGCTATGAGTCGTCACGGAGGGCAATTACGATGAACAAAGATTTGGCAGTGATGCGTGACGAACCGGGATAGATTCGAAGAGATTTCTTGATTGAACGAGTAAGTGGGCGTTTCAAAAACAGTGTTGGTTTTTTTTTAAATCAGTACCTGCCTTCTACAGAACAACTTTTGCTGGGCGCGGATTAAGTAAGACGAATTGTGGAGAAACTGTGATGATCAGCGTCGATTAGTGCTTGTAATAGAAGCAACATGCGCAATTGACTTGTCAAAATATCCGTAGCATTTATTTAATAGAAACATGTAACTTCATGTATAGGTACTAATGTATACCTACAATTTTGATATAAAAATTTTTATTAGTGGCTTTTGTGGACAAGATATTAATTCAGACTTGTTGTAATGGCAAACATGTCATTTGGTTTAAAAAGGTTTTTATTTTTATTATTTTATTAATATTTGGGTAGTATTTAAACGCAAATCAAAAAATATCCTTTTTCTATGCAATAAGATTCCGAATTCCCATCAAAATTACTGATTGCACAGCAAAATATTAAACTCAAAATATCACTAAACACACTACAATTTATTTTCGCAGCGTAGGTACAGCGATTTTTCCTAAAGCAAAAGCTTTTTTATCAATACACAGCTAATAATCTTAATGCACATTATACATGTTAACTCTTTTTCTTTTAAATATAGCTTCTATTTTTATATTATGTACAGCAGTTTTTCTAAATAAAACAGCATTTTATTAGTCACAGTCGTTACGGGGACAGCGGGACGTGATTAAATTTATTTCCCGTTGTCCCCATAACGTACATATAAGTAAAATGTAGCAGCTTAATAATCAGTTGTTAGCTTTGTTTTAATTTAAACTGGCATCGAATGTTTGTTTTGGTAATAGAGGGCATCTGGCGCTCGGCGGTCGCTGCCGCGACACGCTCGCTTCGCTCGCTTGCCTTCGCGCGTTAATGGTCACTGTTCTAACCTAACCTAACCCAACAACTGAAAAATTTGCTATGCAGTCAGTATTTATGCTATGTATGTAGTATTTTTGTACAAAAATAAATTTAACTGTATTGCATTATGAGGAAAAAAGTAATGTTATATTGATGTCTATAATTTCGAATTATCTGCAGTTTGAGTTTTGTTAAACATTTAGTTTATTTGTAGTGAAGTAAGTTATTAGATGTAAATAAGAATATAAATGATGAGTATGTATTGATAGGCGATTATTTATTTGATATGCAATTTATAATATCCCTTAATATTTTACATAGATTCTTGTGTATTTTGTGAATGTGAGAACGTTGTAGGCTTAATAGACTAGATTTGTAGACCATTTACTTTTTGTTAAGTACCTGGTACTTCTTGACAGGTCTACACTGTCCTCCCATACTTATTAATACTGTGATTTGAAAACATTTTAAAAGCCAATTATTTTTAAAAGTGTAACCGTGGATTTTCTTGCCGGTTCTTCTCCCTAAGTAACCAATAGAACCGTGCACCTAGCTTCTGCCGTTTCATAAGTGCCCATGTAGGTTTATGTGAAATATAAATATTATTTTGTTTTTTTTTTAATAGCTAAGCCTTTTTTTAATTTGTTTCAACAATATTGAAGAATTATTAGTAAAATTTGTCAAACCCCGAAAAAATGTGTAAATAACACGACCCATGGTGGGTACCGCGTACCTGCGTAGGTTTTTGGATAAGTCCTAATTTGAGGTCTTGGTCGAAGTGTAGCTAGCTATAAAAATTGTACAATTGACCCCAAAAAATAATTAAATGCATGTAAGTTGGTAACTATCCAAATAAAATAGCATCATGTCTCCGCAGAGCAAATATCACGTATTTGCGGTATGACGGGACACGACGCGGGACGTCAAGCAAGTAATGCCACAATATGATCGCCTTGCGTGCCATAAAAATGGCAATTTTGTGAACAAACAACCGTGGCCCCTCGGCTCAGCCAGACTGGATGTGCCACGCTCCATCAAACTTGGAACGTATGAAACCTAATCATCGCTGGCATAGATTGTACTGGAAATGGTACGTTGGTTTTTGTTACTTAGAAAATTATAGGCAAAATCTGTTTCTAAGGAAACAAGCTTCAATCTGAAAGATAGTGTGAGTTGGCAACTGTAGATGTTTTTAATTTTAGATTTACCTAGTTGGAAGAAACTGTTACATACCTAACTAAAAGCTCAAGTACCTAAGCTATTGATGATCGTCTGGCCCTTTTTGCAACTACTCTCAAAACTTGTAGTAACTTCTCTGAGCGATTCTCACAGAGGCAAACTTTAATGAAAATAACCCATTAATTCGATACATTGACAAGAACTAACGCCTTCCTTATCCATTCCTATCATTCTGGCAATCCTGCAGCTACATATTGCAACCCGTACCTACCTACGCTCGGCCGGCTATCGCGACGTCTGTCATTCCCGCCCCACATCCTGTGGGTGACTGGGTGCGGTGTGCCGGGTGCCCCACCAAGCGTGCCTAGCTCAAACATATCGCACCCTGCCGCCAGCTATTTGACATTTGATTCGACGTCGATATTGCAACACTCCGCTAGTCTATCTGGTAAGCTTTGAAGCAAATAAATGGTTGCAGGTTAGGAACTGTCTGTTTTTAAGTTTGCATAGCAGTAGATAACTGTTTTAGTGGGCCACGTGGTGGTTTGTTAAGAGTTATCTATCCAGTTTTGCTACTGTTCTACCTTTTGATCTACTAATTGCTCAGCATGACATGAGCTTTTATGAAAAAAGAGGTTTGATTTGATGCCCTTGAGAAATGTGTCAATATTGTTTGGATTCTTTGAATTATCATCACTACCATAAAATTGTGTTATCTCAACTCTTAAATCACTCACTAAATACACAAAAACTAAGTTTTACAAAACCATCTATCGTTAAAGATATCGCTTTTTCAACACTGAACAAAAAATCCATCAAGCCTTCGTGATCAAGCCTTACTCACACAGAGGCATCCCTTGTCCACACCTATTCATGTAGCTATTGTGTTTCACTTGCTTTACTCACACAGCAAATACCAACAAAGTAGGCATCGATTTACCGATTACACGTGTACGGGGTCCGTGGCTCCGTGCATCGCATCGCCGATGATATTCAATAGAATTACCGAGAATGGTCCCTTTGTGAAAACCTAGCACCGGTGGAACAGATAGGGTACTCTACTCCACTATCTCGAATGCTCGGCAAATGGGCTTTCATCTAGTTTACACAAATCGTAGCTGTATGTGGTTAACTTTTGTGCTGCGGATTGTCAGCGCATTTCTTTATCCAAAATTCGTTTAGTTTTTTAGTCACGCTTGCAAAATTGTGCTGCAGATGACAGCATATACTAAAAGCATCGTTTGTTATTTTTTAAAACATAAACACATTCGAATCATAGCCAACGAAATGTGAGTGCCGAAAAAAAAACCACAATGAAAAACTAACAATACGCTACCCACATTTGCAGTGTTACGAATCCAATGAATGGTATTTAAAAAGCATTTTCGAAATACATGTATGAAATTTTAACGTCAGCCACGTTAAAAATTCATATATGTATTTCTAAAATGCTTTAAAACTGAAGTGGAGCTTTGGATTTAAGAGACTTCGTTTCATTGAAGCCGATATTAATGAGAAACGTGCTTAATATTTGAATACGATGAACCGTTACATAATTTATAGAAACCGATCGCGTTTTATTACTGGCTAATTAAACCTAAGGGGATATTAAGTGTGTAGGTTGTTAAAATGAGTGATGAGCGCTTAAACACCGTACTATCGAATTGCAAATATACATGTAATATTATTACCGCTTATTAAGCGAGATTATTGAATAGGTATTCAATTGGAAACAATTTGAGGTTGGAAATTTGCTAGGGATAATTAGGTATCCTTGTTTATTGGGTTCAATATTGTAGTACATAGATAGCTGTTATATACATATATATAGCTGCATAATTCTCTTGCTACAACGTTTAACACAACGACAATGTAATAAATATGGCTATTCAGAGAAAGTATTAAAACTTTCGACAAAATACCAATGTCAATATACATCATCCCTCTGCCGGTAACAATGTTCGAGACTTTAACGAAGATAGAATACAAGTTCACACGGCCTTCAGTAAAGTACATAATCCCCCAAGGGAAACTTTTTGTTCTAGTTGTGATAGTGGGTGTACATACGAGGAAGAGGAAGCGTAAGATCACGACTTGGACGCTCCGTTCACACGCGTGTTCGCACTATTAGCAACGAGTCATTTGCGTCGTTGCCACTGGATGTAAAAGCACCTTCATTGATCCAGCTATTTCCTATGTTGCTTATGGATATATTGCGTACATTCCCGATTTGCTGCTGTTGTTTTGTGTGAGATAGGTACAATTTGATTTACTGTTTTTTTCGAAAAACCTCAATTGGATTTAAGATAAATATGTTCTCATCTAAACTCTGAATTTTACCCGACTGCCCCAGAAGGAGGGTAATGTTTTTCGAGAGTATGTATGTACATATGTCTATTTCTTTGGCATGCTCTGTAGCCTAAACAGTTTGACGGACTTTAACATAAGAGGTGTCCTTAGATTTGTCTTAACTGCGGTAGTGACATAGGCTATATAATATTTATATATTGCATCTGCAAATACAAAAAAAAGGGAGGGGAAGGTTTTTTAAAATAAATTATTAATTTGCTAGACCGCAATGACAGCTGCGATCGATTTCTTTTTAAAATACAACACGATAAATAATGAATATTACAGAGATAAAATGACAACGGTGAAGGTCCTTAA
Organism: Atethmia centrago; assembly: GCA_905333075.3. Classification (NCBI taxonomy): domain Eukaryota; kingdom Metazoa; phylum Arthropoda; class Insecta; order Lepidoptera; family Noctuidae; genus Atethmia; species Atethmia centrago. The sequence continues at coordinate 17,872,304 of HG995373.1, read as the reverse complement.
GCAGATAATTATGATTCAATGGTCCTTGGTGAGAATCCCTCGGTAACAAGATTATTTACTAAGATATTTTTATGTCGACACCCAATGTCATTTTAATCTAGGAAATTAAAAATCAGTGTATAGTTTTCGTACACTTTAGTGATTTATTGTACCTGCCATATACTACACAAACTAAATAAACAAAGTATGGTATACGTACACAGACAATGTGCGTCATGTTAATTTTACAGCACGAAAATTAGCAGCTTTTTCGATGCAACTGTACACTTTACAATACAAATCGATAGTTCATGTAAAACAAATATCTGGAGAACAATGAACTGTTATTTATGATTTCACTGCTACATGTTCCGCTCCAGAGAGTTTATTTATTATTTTATAATAGGCCACTAGTTTTATTGTGCCCTATTCGCTTTATTCTCGTATATCTAACAGTAATAATATTTGTTAGAATGTGGCAGTAACGCTGTTGTTGTCCATAAATGTCAGAAAGTGAATTGAAAGTGTTTATTTAGCTGAAAGCTAAGATGTTGTGGGAGATGACTTATAACGATGTAAGCAAAATATTTTTTAGTGGAAATATATGTACATTTCAATAAAGCAGGCTCAAGCTTTTGCTCTGGAACTTATAACGTTATGAAGTTCAAACGGTAATAAATAAGTGCTTAACACTTTCGGCCTTCCTCAAAACTTGTAATAGAGCATAACTATTTATTACCTACTAAGAGCCTGTCAGAGCCATTTATAATCTACGTTGCCGTGAATCTCTTAGAGAACTATTTAAAAAGATTAATATTATGACAGTACGTTGCCAATTCATTTATGAAAATATTTCTTCTTCTTTATACTTTCTTTCTTCTTATTCTTTTTAATAAAATAAGTGATAGACATAATTTTAATACTAGAAATAAAGATAAAATAGATCAACCATTTTTCAGATTATCTAAAGTACATACCTACATCTTTTATGGGGTACTGTGTCAAATGTTACGACAAAATTTAAAACTCATGTTAAAAGTACACTTTGTAAACAAGCATATTACAAATTAGAGGATTATATCCAAGATAAGAATGCTTGGAAACATGCTGGTCCAGTTCCATAGGACAATCTAGAGTCTAGACAAAATCAAACTGGTTGCTATTTTAATTGTACAATTTATTATTTGATACAAATAATAAATCAATGTTGAATTTAAATTCTGTGATTACTTTAACTCACACACTGACCTATTACTTTATTTATTATTTTTAGGAAAACGTATACTTTTACAATGTTTGTAAATATGTGAGCATCATGTACCTATCACATAATTAATTTATCTGTCATAGCTTTATTTTTCATTCTTTTTTTACCTATTTTGGTATAGTAATTTTATTCTAGGTGCATCGTCTTCACATATAATTTTAAAATGTACCTATACAAAATTTTATAAAACATTTTAAAAGAGTAACGGTGGAGTTTCTTGCCCATTCTTCTCCATACGAAACGACCTTTTGGAAGGGGCAACTAGAATCAATTTTATTTTTTTTTTTGTTAATATTGACGTTCAAAAGTGCCTTTTATGTGCCTATTTGAAATAAATAATTTGACTTTGAATTTGACTTTGAAGACGTTTAAACGTCAAAAATGTATGGTTTTAAACAGTCGCTAATATTACTGAACTTTAAGCATCGTTTATAAATATACCCCTGAATGTAGGTACAACTAAACAGTGTATAGTATTTCCATCTCACGAAGCGACGCGAGCTTAACTTGTGGTTACCAGGTGTACAAACACACTTGGTTACCACAAGTAAAGCGCGCGTCGCTTCTTGAGACAAAAATACTGTAGTTACTTACTAATAGGTAAATGGACAGCTACACAATGTAGCTACAGTCTGTTTTCGCAGCCCTTTAGGAAACTAGATATCCCAGAGCTCTTCACTGTTTTTTCCCAATAACTCAGTTAAATTTCCATCTAGTAGCTACATAAGATAGCCGCTATGTTCCAGCTATCGTCAGCAATGTGACCTGCCAAGATGATTAATAATGCCCTCTTTATTTTGCTTTCTCAGTAAATATTTACTCATAACAGCCACATTTTATTGTGGTTGCTGACGAACGCCGTGTGATTCGAAGAAAATACAACAGTATGAGACGTCTATGACAAGGTTTACGTGGAAATCCCTCGGAAATAAATTGGGGCCACGATAAGCGCTCCCTTTGACGAGTCCTGTACGGATTAGGACGTGAAAAATGATAGCTTAGGTAAGTACGCAATGACGGGTACAGTGAGAACATTTTGTGATGTACACGATAATAGGTGAGTGACATGCCCATCATCTCGGCTCTTATATTTTACTCCCTTATTCTTTGGGAGGTCACTGAACTCTAGGTTGCTTTTTGAAACATAAACTTAACATGACGCCTTGTTTCCCCGAAGGGTTGGGCAAAGGTGTACCTGTAGTACACCCACATTTCGCCAGTTATGTTTAAGTCCCATGTAATAGGGGGCGAGCCTGTTGCCATCAACCGGGCACACATCCAGACTCCGGGCTGCTACTGAGATATTCCAAAAAGAAAATCCAATAACACTTTACCCGACCCGGGAATCGAACGCAGGGCCCCATGCTAAGCAGTAGCGTTTGCAACCACAAGACCAACGAGGCAGTCGTGTTGGTTTTTGTCTTATGTAAATACTTTGGCGATGACGGTGGTTATCTTCATAAGTTTTGAGTACCTAACTATCATCTGTCGTTGCTATTTTACATGTTTCAGCCGCACGGGTCGATCGAACAGGTTAAGCTACGCTTGCCGCGGTTGGTCCGTGGATGGGTGACCATCTTTACATACCAAGACCCCTCCGTGCCTCGGAAAGTACGTTAAACCGTTGGTCACGGCTGTCATTTCTAGATCTTTGAAAGTCGTTACGGGTCGTCAGAAGCCCGAAAGTCTGACAACCAGTCTTACCAGTGACTGGGCAACACAATACCCCTTTATTGTGTTGCCCAGTCACTGGGTTGTGGAGGTCAGATAAGCAGTCGCTACATGTAAAATACTGGTATTCAGCTGCATCCGGATAGACTGGAAGCCGACCCCAACATAGTTGGGAAAAGGCTAGGCAGATGATGATGATGATGATACGTAGTTAACCTGTTTCTGTAACATCAAACATGCATAAAAAAGCAAACAGTGTCAGAGGGTGACAAATTAATAACAAAAGATTTATATTTTTCGCGGTGCGAACATTGTAACCTTTTTTTAGCTTTTACGTCGGGTCGTACCTAAATAAAAATACAAAGCCTGGCTAAATCACGTGCGGGCCGTGTGCCTATTTGGCCAAATCCACCCAAAACCCTGAGTGGATGTGTGCAGGGGTGACACATGTCAAAATTCGCAATTTAGAGCTCTTTTCACAATGTTTATTGTTATGTTAAAGTATCAGCCTGTATTTTAAATAATACATATTTCATGTTTCAGTTGTTTTGTTTCGAATTATACAGGTTGTTATGCTTTGAAATCTCGTTAAGTTGATGGTAATAAACTGAAAGGTTTGGGTTGAAAAGCGTTTATTCGGAAACAACAAAAAAGTATTCAATTTTATTTTGTTTGTTTACAGGAATTCGGCTTGCAACTTAACAGTCAGTAAGTACAGTTAGTTAAATATTTAGAACCTTCCTAACAATATCGCATCGTGGGATAGGCGCCCATAGAAGGATAGCGTGTCCCCCTGGCAACACAGGCAACGGAAGGAACACGGGTCGGTTTTAGTTAGTAAGAGTCTGACACACCCTCCCGCTCCGCCCAGAGCGGGAGAAGTTATTTGATGATTTACCACCCAAAAAAAAAGGAAAAAAATCTAGGTATATACCTATATATGCGGTGTTCACAAGAATCACTGGTTTAGGGGCTGTGGGTTTAGAGTAAAACCACCGAATTATCAGTAAGTACACAACAATACAAAGGGAACGTCTAGTTGCCACAGGGGATAGAACGGGACTCTCTTGAGGCGCTACCATTAAGTTGTGCGCTACATTTAAGACGCTGACAACACCTAAACCGCGGTCACTGTCTGTTTGCATAGAAAAGAAAGAGAAGCGCGATGACGCAACGCGTGTAATTTATTGCAAAATATGAAGCAATTATCTATTTACTCAAAATTGAGTTGAGTAATCGAAAATTAAAAACAACCAAGTTCTGCATTCAAATAAGACGCTCTTGTTAATAATTAAATACGTAACGTATGTTGATATTTAATATAGATATTTTGGATTAGAACTCAAAGTAAGAGGTTAGTTTAACGTTAGTTTGTATCGAGATTTTTCTTTCAAAACGTGTTTTGGTAACAACCAAGTTCTGGGAAATATGTTCAAAATTAACATATATTTTTTCCGCTACCACGAACTATACAGATTTGCCAATTTTTTTTCTTAAGAGAAGCCAATTTTGGTCAATTGGGTCTTGTCAGCGCCTTAATAATATATTACATATTCTTTTTATTTCTTATTGTTCAGCATCCTAGCTACCTATAGGTTATTATAGGTACATGATGCTGTAGTGTTTTCCGTCTTCTACATTTTCACAATACATTTTCCACGTAATACGTCATTCCCAAGATAGAAACAAACGTTAATCTAGTTTTATTCCACGGAAGCAACAATACCGTCAGTCTCGTTTTCCGAACGCACGTCGGTAACTAAGTTGAGTAAAATATCTTGTAAACAGACTACTTTAGATGGATGTAGTAGCACATCTGTTTCGTCTCGACTTGGGTTCGCGAACAATTCACAGTCACAGGATGTTTACAAACACGACTGTTTACCTTTTCAGTTGGCGTACCGTGTGCCAAAATCACTGTTGGACAAAATATATAGTAAGACTGTTGCTTCACCAACATAGAATGTCTACTGTTGACTTTAAATAGCTTGTCTATAATTTAAACACACGACGATTTACTCCCACTTCTCTAAACTTTAATGATATCAGGGGGCAACTACTAAACTGTCCTCGTGGAGGCAATCGGCGGCAGAGATCTCTCGCGTCCGGCTCTGGTTCAGACCATGGTACGGAGCGAGAGGGCATGGGCAGCCGCCTCCTTCTGCGAAGCAGTAATACTCGCGAAGGAGGAGGGGGGACGGTTGAGGGAAAGGCAAATTTCGCGCCCTCTTGCCTCTAGCCGCCGCAGGAGACGCCCTGGGCGTCGGGAATCCCGGGCGGATTTCCGGCTACCGTAGGCGCGAGCTTGCGGACGGAGAGCAATGGGTAGCTCACCGTCCGGTAAGGACCAGGCCCGGGTAGACGGCGCGTTGTAATCCACGCGCGCCTCAAAGAGATATCGTCCACTAGGGCCGATGCCTGCCGGGGTCGCGGGAAGATACTAAAGGGTTACCGAGGCTCCTGGCAACTCAGGCAACGGAAGGAATACTGGTGGGTTTTAGTCAGTAAGAGTCTGACACACACCCTCCCGCTCCGCTTAGAGCGGGTGAAGTTAGTTGATGATTTCCCACCCAAAAAAAAAGGGGGCAGCTATCACCACTTATAGCAGTATTATTTCAATATTACTTCAGCGTGAGAAAGAGATGGAGCTATAAGTCCGGTACAGCTCCATCACTTTTCCACTGTGAAGTAATATTATAATAATACTGCTTAAGAGGTGATGGTTCTGGCGCTTCACTCGAGTGAATATTATTCATTTTTGTTTCATTCCACGTTTACACTACACCGATAAGATTGACTGTAGCAAAGCATCGGTTGTACCTACCTATCTGTTCTAAGCATCATGATAATGGCAATTGTTTACTGCAATATATGTTCTATGGTTTATTAACTCATATCGCATTAATGCAGCTTGATCCGCGCTAATCGATAGGCCAGATAATTCAGTTACATTCACTGACAGCGATGATTGGACGATATCCAAATTAGCATCATCCAATGCCATTAACTCTAATGATAAAATGTTTATGCAAATTGAAAATTTAACCACAAACACGTAGTTGGTAGCTTGAATATTGTATAGAATAAAGTGTTGGGGCTGGTTCTATTATTCATTCGCGTCAATTTCCATAGGAAGGGTGAAAAGCATTGGAATTTCTTACGGGAAATATTTGCTTTTGATAGGAATATTTGTTTGCAGTATCTCTCCCCAGTGATATGATACACTTTACAAACATCTCGTGGGCTTTACGAGTTTATCTCGCCTTGTCTTTCGGTACTGTATCGGTTTCCATAGATGGGGCCACGTAAACAAATCGTATGCAGTTACTGAAGTTTGAAGATAAAGATTGGTTTTGTGGTTGGTGTAACAGACAGAACTAAGATCCTAATACCTAATAATATCCACTATGTCGCCAAAATAGAGAAGAGGCCATACATTCGTAATACTCAAAAAGTTATGTAGGTACATGTATATAAGAAACCATACCTCTTGGGGTTAAAGGTATGTACCTAATGAAATATTTAAAACAGATCATTGACATTGCCACAGGGAATACATAAAAGTAAAAGAAAACACGGTGTAACATACATAAACAATGTTAATAATTCTCCTAATAACAAACAAACAAAAACATTGAGAACCTTGTCTACCCATATCATTTTGCTAACATTTTATTAAGGTATCGTGTACGTTCGAGTGGTTCAGGTAGAATCTTTTATATAGCTGTCTTTGTGGGCATAGATGACAACGAAAAAAGGTATATCTCCGATGCCTTTCAAATCGAACCCGAGGGTTGCGTTCTATTGGGATCCTTTAGGGACGCTCGGCCCCCGTGGCTGGTTTTTGTACGAATTTACAAGCATTACCCAGCTGTTGAATGAACAGAACCAGATGTGTCCAAAAGATTTATTATGTTCACAAAATCACGGTTACAGAATATTTATTGCATGTTTACGTTGTTAAAAGTTAGTAATGAGATAGAACTTTATAAGTGGAGGGCATGCAAGAGACGTCACAATTATGTTTTTGAAGCTGTAGGTAGGTATGTTACGTAACTGTTAATAATATGATGTATGATTTGATTACGTATGATTTTTGAACCGAGACGGAAAAAAAAGAATGACGCCAAAAGTATTATGATAATAAGCTCTGTAATCGATATTCGACGCGTAAAGTAAACAGATGAATAACAAATAGGGGAGAAAAAGAAGAAACGGTTTATAGGCAGTTAAAAGTAAGTAAATTACATTTCGATGGACGGTCGCAGTCCGTAGTCTGTACAACTGTCGGGGAATTGACGGACCCTCGTCCTCGATCTAATACCGGCTGAGTGGAAACAGTTCCCAAATTCCAGCCACTCAGACACGTTTGATTGAGATGCTGGGTGCACACCGACGTTTATGACGCCAAGTTCTAAACGTGCACAACATGTAACATTTTATAAAGCATACGAAAACTTGGCAAGGAAATACTGTTTACAGGAGTTTTACGCGTCGCGAACACGTGGGGCAGTTATTTGGTAGATGATGCATTAAATGAAGTAGCGGACGGTATAGTTTTCCACTTGGAGTTAAAATAGTTTTCATGTATAAAACTGGAAAAGTATTTTGGTAGGTGAAGTTTTGGTCTAATTCCATGATGAATGAAGTCACCTTGAGGATAACTTGTTGACTGGAAAGTAAGCTAGGTGCTAAATAATTGGTAACAGCGTAGATTCCACGCCACGGAAGATCATCAATAGATTACAATGTAAAATAGCCACCAATCAGATCAACAACTTAGCGAAACAAAGCAATCGCTTAAATTAGATGATTAATTCAAATTATCAAGCAGCTTAAAATCTCAGTGACAGAAATAACAAAGTTCATTGGAATTACATACCTTTTGACAAAAACAATTTTCGTGAACCGAATTGTGACAATGTCTCAAAATGGAAGGTATTTAAAGTCCGTCGGAAGAAATGGGAGAATCAACATCGTCGGGAGTCGGGTGTCGTCGGGCCATCCGGGTATTCGTGGCTCTCGATTCAATTTGACGTAACGCTTCGGGGTGATGAAAAATTTCACTTCCAAATTATGAATTTGATACCACCGTCACGCACTTCATCAATTTAATTACGAGTAAAAATTTGTTTGGGGCGTATTAAATTCGGCGTCTCCTTTGTTAGTCATGAATAATGAATGTCAAGAAAATAGCGTTTCGAAACGTTGTTTCAGATGCCTATAATGTTCCCACTGCTGGGATACAGGCTTCCTCTCTGTGAGAGGGAGTGCGCCGTAATCCACCACGCGAGCCCAGTGCGGGTTGCTAGATGTCACATGTCTTCGAATTTTTGGTTCTAGGACATGCTGGTTTCCTCACGATGCTTTCCTTCACCGTTTTGAGAGCAGTGGCGATAAAATAATTTACACAAAGTAAAGCGCCTGTCCGGGTTCGAACCTACACCCTACAATTCGTAAGTCGCAGCCGTTAGACAGGTAATGATTTTCACCAATTCTGTTAAATTGTAGTTTAAAATAGAGATGAATAGTGATGTCAGCGAGAATGAACTCAGTGAATGATTCAAAGAGCTGACAAGAGACTAATTGGTGCGGCAGGGCCGAGATCACACTCTATAGTGCTGATCAACGAATATAGAACAAAAGGGTGACAAAGCAATCGCTTTTACCAAACCAAGACGTTATTATTACGAACCTGGCCGGTTTTTTAAGGTAACGTTATTGATGAAATACAATCTCTAAACCTAATTTATCCAACTTCGAGAAAGAGGTCAATCGTCGAATCCGACTCGGCTGGGCAGCGTTCGGGAAGCTACGCAATATCTTCTCGTCCCACATACCACAGTGTCTCAAGACGAACGTCTTTGACCAGTGCGTGTTGCCAGTGACGACCTATGGCACTGAAACATGGTCGCTTACAATGGGCCTTATCAAAAGGCTAAAAGTTACTCAAAGGGCAATGGAGAGGGCTATGCTTGGAGTTTCCCTACGTGATCGAATCAGAAATGAAGAGATCCGCAGGCGAACCAAGGTCACCGATATAGCCCGAAGAATTGCCAAACAAAGTGGCAGTGGGCAGGGCACATTGCTCGCAGAACAGATGGCCGATGGGGCCGAAAGGTTCTGGAATGGCGACCGCGTACCGGAAGACGTAGCGTTGGAAGGCCTCCTACAAGGAGGACCGATGACCTTGTGAAGGCCGCAGGAATCCGCTGGATCCGGGAAGCACAAAACCGGTCGAAGTGGCGATGCTTGGGGGAGGCCTATGTCCAGCAGTGGACGTCTTTCGGCTGAAATGATGATGATGATGATGATGATTTCATCAATAACGTTACCTTAAAAAGCCGGCCAAGTTCGTATCGGACCACGCACAATGAAGGGTTCCGTAGTCGGGATGAATTTAGCCCAAAAACAAACTTAACATTGTAGTTGAAAAACATGTTCTCCCATACATTTATTTATGTCACGGTCAATTCTCCAACTGCAAATGTAAGTTAGTCGACCATTATTCCTTAACTTGTAAAGCCTACTTAGCTGTGATAGTTGTCCTTTTAACTTCGTTATATATGCTACTGCCATGAATTTTTTCACATATCCTAAAACAACCATTTAGTTGGCCACGGCTTGACTCTAACAAAAATGATTATTTATTTATTTATTTAATAAATTTTAATACTTTATGCACACAAATGTACAGAGGCGGACTTAATGCCTTAGGCATTTAATATTTTATTTTTAATTAGCACTTTAAAGCTTAATATTACTCAAACGGATCCCTGAATCTAAAAAAGGTTTTCACAGACCCGCAACATTTTTGAACGGCCTACCCAACGACACCCCACACAACGGGATAGACGAGAAAAAAAATCATACCCTATTTACGTGTAGGGGCGGTACCCTAAAAAAAACTACCCTTTGTCGGCGTGATTAATATGTACACCCATGCCAAGTTACAGCTTGCTAGTACTCAGAGTCTCTGAGCTAAGTCGGGGACAGACGGATGGACATAGCGAAACTATAATAACTATATAACTAGGTTCCTTGCTGACTACGGCGCACAGTGGAACGAATGTATGGGAGCGGTTGGACGTAGACATGTCCGAAAAAAAAGAGTAAAATTATGCCAAACTAATGATGCCATCTTATTCGATTACTTAATGCCTTCATAACTTGTGGTGATGAATTTCTTCATAACTCCCATATTTCGGGAGTAATTTGAGAAAATGTGAAATTTTACTATGAAAATGAGTGTATCGAGCTCTCTCCCTCCTGATTCCGGGCTTGTTTCAAGTAGCGGTCTCTAATATCATAATGCTAATACTAAGAGCTATATTTAATACTAAGACACATAGTGCGCCAAATGTGCACTTTCTGGGATAAAGAGTGATGTTTATTTTATAACACAATTTTTTTATTTTTTGTTTATTTTGTTGATTAAAACCGTTTTTCTAAAGGTTTACCTTATTACAATAACATTTCTGAGCAGCCAATTAGAGAAGATATAAGCTAATTAGGATATATAATTAGGGACTTAAGGTTTACATATAAAACTGATGCACTAATGATTACTGATAAGAACATTGCTATTATTTAATTACTAAATGGCTCTTAATACACTAATTTAGCATGCATCATTTACTAATTATCACAATAACTAATTACCTTGCAATATTTAACAAAGGATACCTGGGATACCTGGATTTTATATAAATAGGTCACTATTAGTAACTTTAAAATCAGTGTTGATTTACACCTCGTTGTATCCAAGCTAATCTCGCAATGTATTTTCCAAATTTTAATACAAATCTTGATATTCACGTTGCTTTATGCGCACGCGCACATAAAGATTTACGCGACTTTAACTATTTGTTCAGTGTTTTAAAAGATAACAGTTGTGTTCAGTTATGTGAAAGTGCTGAAACAAGTTTAAAAGACTGGTGTCGTCGATTTTGCTACCGCATTTATGCAAAATGGACACAGTCTGGAAGAAGCACAGATAAGTTTCGGAAGAAACATGAGATTTGGCTACAGGCTGCAATTCAATGGCCGGAATTACAGAATGAAAATATGGAACCTTCTACAGAAAATATAAGTGACGTCATCGAGCCCATAATTTCTCCTGCTAAATCTGATGCTTCAACTTGTACACATCCTAGTCCTCGTAAATCTTTTGAGGACCTTAGTAACCGGCAAAAAAGAAGACGCACTGAAGATAGTCTTTCATGCAGCAGTAGCAGCGCTGAAATTATGTTTTCGGCCGAAAGGGCGCTTCAAAAGGCAGGACAAAGCGATACAGCTTATGTTATGAAATACTTGACGGAGAATCCAGAAGAGGCCTCAAAAATCAAAGCCTTCATTGAAGGTAAATCAATTCAGGTACGGGAAATATCCCCTTTGAAGGCATTGGCTCTTTATGTATCGATGAACTTATCGAAATGGCGCTATAACACTCTTCGGGATTTCAACACTCAAGAAGGAGCTCTTCAATACCCGAGTTACTACATGTTGGTTAAAGAAAAAATTAAGTGCTATCCGGCCAAAGAAGATCTCACAGTTACAGAGAGCTCTGCAAAAATCAAATTACAAGCCTTGATGGATTTAACCTCAAGAAGACTTATTAGGTCGTTAGAAACCCCTGTTGATCCCAATCAACAGCTCGTATTGACCAGCAAATGGGGTTTTGACGGATCATCTAGCCAAAGCATTTATCATCAAAGGACGAGTGAAGATGAGCAAATCGATCTTGCTAGTAATTTTATGATTAGTCTTGTACCACTGCGGCTCGTCTCAAAAGGTGTAACAATTTGGGAAAACGAGCGACCATCTTCCACTTCATTTTGCCGGCCAATACTGTTTAAGTTTATAAAGGAAACCAAAGAAAATGTGCAGAGAGAGATGGCTGAAATCGAAGCAGAGATTGAAGCCTTAACTCCATCCACCATCACTGATGGAATTAGTGTCAAACACCAACTGCTGTTGACAATGATTGATGGTAAAATTCATTCCATTATATCCAATACAGCAGCTTCAGTGTGTGACATATGCAAGGCTTGTCCTAAAGAAATGAATAATTTAGAGTTAATCAAAGATAAACACGCAAACGAGGACATGTATAAATATAGCTTAAGCACCCTTCACGCTTGGATTCGCTCAATGGAATGCTTATTACACATTTCCTACAAATTAGACATAAAATCATGGCAAGTAAGGGGTGATATAGCAAAAAGGCAAGTTGATGACAGGAAGAAAAGAGTTCAAGAGGCTGTAAGAAGAGAAACGGGCTTACTTCTCGATGTTGTGAAACAAGGCAGTGGATCCACCAACAATGGCAACTCAGCAAGGAGATTTTTTGAAAACTACACTAAATCTGCTGAACTGACCGGAATAGATGCTATGCTTTTAAGAAAAATCTGTGTGATCTTGCAGTGTATTTCATCAGGAGAGAAGATCAACGTAACTAAATTCCGAGAGTTCTGCTTTGATACTGCTAAGCTTTACGTGGAGTTATACCCATGGTATTATATGCCTTCTTCACTTCATAAAATTTTAATGCATGGGCCAGACATAGTTCAGAACATGTCAATTGTGCCCATTGGTTTTCTATCCGAAGAGGCATCTGAGGCTAGAAATAAAGATTTTAGAAAATATAGAGAGGGGCATTCTCGAAAGCATAGCAGTATCTCATGCAATGAAGATATTATGCACAATCTTTTACTGTCTTCTGATCCACTTGTTACAAGTATCCGTCCAAAAGGAAATAAGTTTGTAAAAAAATCTTCTTTTAAGGAATTTTATGAGCTTACGGATTCTGAGAAAAGTGATATCGAATTTGTTAACATAAATGATTTAGCGGACATCGATTCTGAATTTGAATTAATTGATGATGATGATGATGACGAAGATAATTAAATGATGTTATTGTTTTAAAATGTGTAACTTAGTAAATTAGAGCTTACATCTTAATTATTTATTGTACTTTTAATGAAACTAGGTAATTTATTATCAACTTACTTAAAAGTCATACTCTCATCAGTTCTTGTGAATATTTTTGTTAATATATATTTCTGTATATATATAATATATTTATAGACCTCTTAATAAGTCTGTCTGCGGTTTAAAGTAAATACAAATGGGGAAAAAACGTTTTTTTTTTTAAATTTTCATTTCCTTTTATCCCAGAAAGTGCACATTTGGCGCACTATGTGTCTTAGTATTAAATATAGCTCTTAGTAATAGTATTACGATATTAGAGACCGCTACTTGAAACAAGCCCGGAATCAGGAGGGAGAGAGCTCGATACACTCATTTTCATAGTAAAATTTCACATTTTCTCAAATTACTCCCGAAATATGGGAGTTATGAAGAAATTCATCACCACAATTTATGAAGGCATTAAGTAATCGAATAAGATGGCATCATTAGTTTGGCATAATTTTACTCTTATTTTTCGGACATGTCTACGTCCAACCGCTCCCATACATTCGTTCCACTGTGCGGCGCCTTAAAAAGATACGAGACGTTTATTCATGTCCAAGCAGATATGATCATAAAACGTTTACAAGTGGTTTATTTTGTTATTCCAATAAAGAAAGTACGAGTTAAGAATACAAATGAGCTATTGAATTAAAACATAAAACAATTAATGCGACACGCTCCGAGGTGGCCTCAATTGAGTGAAGAGGTACTAGAGTGACCACATAGTCCACAAACATGGACTATGTATTGTGGTCACTCTAGTAACGCGATGAGGAAAACGAGCAACGACTCGGAGCGTTGAGCAAAACGATATCAGCAGCCCGAGAGATTATCGCTATGCTATTAATCATCCCGCTAGCTATTGACGCTCTGTACGGCACTAGACGGGTTCCGAGTCTGTAATCCTACCGATGCCGAGGATAATACCTAGCGATGCCGTTATGCCCCAAGCTAAAACCCACACAATCCTCTAGAGGCTACCTTCTTTGCCAAATTGAAAAATCTTGTGTTGTTTTTGTCCAAGGACGGGAGTTGGGGACGCTGGGCTGGTTTTATGTTTTATGTTTGCTAGCTTCTGTGTCGGTTTATCATTATTTATTTATGTAACAATATTAAATTGGCTACGTTTTGGCCAACATATAGGTAGTCACATTTCTTTTATCTAAAAACACAATCGATCTAAGTAAGTCATGCTAGCTAATGATATTATAAAACTCCATTCATGTTACTAAAAAGCAAGTCACACATTCAATTTTTTTCTATAAAGACTCCCGCAGACAGGCGCGACGCGACACTAGTAGCACAATTACTATGAAAACTTTATGGAAAATGTCGCGCTGCCTCTCGCACCGGTATCGCGCCAGTCTGCACGAGCCTTCATACTTTACCGCGTAAAGGTCACAATAAAATTATGAATGTAAGTACATAAACACTTGGTCATTAAGCAGCACATTACGTGGCTGAATAGCATTGTTTGGGCCACAAAACAAAACTCATATAAAAGAGCGGCCATTACCGTTTGTAACGAGGCGGGACGCGTCTGAAGCTCCATTAGTAAACCAGCTTAGATTTAGAACAGGGATTCCCAAAGTGGTCAATATCGACCCCTTGGGGTCGAAATCGGTTTCCCAGGGGTCGAGATAAAGAAAAACTGATTTTGGAGGTCGACGAGGTCTAATAATCGACCCCTATTAATTTACACAAGTTCTTATTTATCTTTAACTTCAAGACACTGTATAAGTTGTTTTACGTGTACCAAGTTGTTGAATGACTTTTATTTTAGTAGGAAGTATCTTAAGTAAGAAAGACTAATATTATAGTATATATTATATTGTTGTACTTTCAAAAAACTCAACAAGTCGATAAGCGTGCAAAAAAAATGGGTATTGGGTTCTGAAGTATCAGTTCATTTTGGAAAAGCGGTCTCTTGCCCAAAATTTTGGGAATCCCTGATTTACAACATTAAAGTATTACCAGTAACAAGAGATTAATGGGGATATCTTTCTTTTCAGGAAAAGGAGGAAATTGATTTAATGTGACGGTGACAACGACAACAGTTTGAAGCTGACGTTCCTTTTAAAAAGGTTGAACTTTTCGTTATCCTTAAAAAAAAATTTACAACTATGAGTTTAAAATTATGACAGATTTCCGTGTCAAAATTGGAGAAATACCAACGAGAAAAGCGGAAAAAAGGAACACGAATGAATTTTCAAGATTTTAATGACGCTTGAATGACATTGATAGGTTGTTGGTAAACATTTGTAAAATGTATTGTCACAGACGAAATTTATTTATTTAAAAACAAGATGGCGGCGTTAGGATATAGTTCCAATTCAAATTCAAAATTTTTATTTGCAAGAAAATTCATAGTTTACAAGGGAAGATCTTACAGCCTTAAAGTCATTGTATTCTGCCTGCAAGCAAGCGTGCAAATTATTTATGTTTAAATGTCCTATTTATTATGCAGATTATATTATTATTTGTACATTATTAGCACACATTATTATTACATACAAATGCCAATTTTGGCCACACTTCCAAAGATCCTTCTATAATGTCTGTCACAGCAATTGATCAAAACCAATTTTCTCTAAAAAAATACTAACTGTTTGCAAAATGTTACTACAAAGATGCCTTATTTTAACTGTGAATCATAAAGTTTTTCATTCCATACATTCGTTCCATTTCATTTGTAAATAAACAACGCATCTGCAATACACAAGCAAATCGCCAATCCACAATACAGATGAATTGATCGTTTTCAGTTGCTAGTTGTTTTATTTAGTACATGTACAAAGCTTTCAATATAGAAAGCTTTTAAAACCTTTTTTCAGCATCGGAAAACTATTGTTTACCTAAAATCCAATCGTGTATATTCAATGTTAAAGTTGTGTTTGGAATTCCCATGTTCAATAATATTGCTCTTTTATACAAAAGTAACAAAAAAACACAAATAAAAGAATGTTATATTTATGAGCTAAGATTGTTCTGAAAGTAATGGTAATAAAAACATTATGTGCGAACATAAATCCATATCCGATGACGGTAATGCTACACTAATAATGATAATTAGATGTTGGTATATTGTTTCTTTTTCAGGGTTCCGTACGTCCGAATGAAAAAACGAATCCACACACAAAAGTGACCCCCATATTCAAAATTTATTTATTTACATTACACGTCCGTGTTTGAGTCACAGAAATTCATATGTGTACAAAATTTAAAATTAACCGGTCCATTAGATTCAGAGCAAATTGTCTGTGCTGTGACAGAAGGACGGACAGTGGAGCCTTAGTAATTGGGTCCAGTTGGCACCCTTTGGGTACAGAGCCTTAAAAAGAAATACACCCAGACGAAGGCACGGGTAATAGTCAGTTTTCTAATAAACAACAAATAGGTGGGTAGGTACATGATATGAAAGCGAAGCCAATATCGACATGAGACCGCAGACATGCTAGAACCGCGTGCGTTGATCCAGCGAAATAGGTGATTTGCCCCAGGGTCGGTACTGTACAGCACTATAACTGGGTACCTAGTATGGGTATCTACTTACGTACCAACGTTGGTAGATAATGTACCTAGAGAAGATTCAGAAGACCAACGGGTAAAAGAAGGCTAGATAACGCTCAACCCAAGACACAATGAAACAACTGGAAGCCACACAAACTTCAAGACAAATTTCGTAGGCTACAGAAATATTATTTTTCTTCATTGTACTTTTAACAAAGAATAACATTTTGACATTGTAAATTATTCAACAAACAAAAAACGTATTTACAGAATTGTTTTTCCTTCTAGTTCACTCCAAAATCATCCAGTTAGGCTGACAATAAGCACTTTTTTCAAAGGTTAATAGTTACAAAAGACATTCCCCTGAAACACTGCTTTGCTAGATTGCAGAGCATTAACCAGAAATGACATAGTATTTTTAGTTTAGCGTATGTGCGTATCATTCATGACTGTGATGTGCAAGGACTTTGCCTTCTGCATTTCTGTACCATCTGCTTTGTGGTAACGGGGTCGCCATTTCCCGCCACCTGGCCACACGGATGTCAACCCAACTTCCCCACATTATATTTCGAAGCATTTATATAATAATTATAGATTTAAGCTGGAGGTGGGTGTATGGATACTTATAACTTTAAAAAATATACCTTAGAATCTATTGTCTATGACAATTCCTTAACAAATTGTTTGAATTATTGCCGTAGGCCTTATACCATACTATATTAGTCTGGTATAATGGCTACAACAACAATTCATACCTACTGAATCACACTTAAAATTTATACTACTACATATCAAGGTAATAAGGCATACGCGACATTTTGGTCGAAAATGAGTTATGAATGCCATCCTACTTAATCTCTATTTTTAAGTAGGATGGATTCATAACTCATTTTCGACCAAACTGTCGCTTATGCCTTATTACCTTTTAACCGTCGATATGGTACGAGAAAATACATTACATAAATACATACTTTCGAGTGCCTACTTTATAAAATTGCAAGTAATTAGGTATTATTAGCACGAAAGGATTGGAAACCAGTAGGAAAAGCTTAGAAAACCTCTATGTTTATTTATATCAGCAACCCTTCCAGAACCTTCCACTACGCGTGTCACTTAGAGCAATCGATGAACGCCTCATTTGTCAAAACCTGTCCAGCGCTTTACTTTATGAAGGAACATCCATCTTTTCATACCAGTCTTTATGTGATATCGAAATGATACCGTAGCCTTCGGTGTTATTCAAGTCAGGAAGAATTGGAAGCAAACAGTCGTGACATTTTACATTACAAGGACATTCATTTAGCGTTGTATGCGAAGACGAAATTGATTGATTGAATTCCGTCAATCAATTTCTCGTCTCCGAGTTTCGATTCGAAATTAAGCCATGAATAAATACTTGATGCCGCACGACCATAAAATATTGTTACAACTTTTCCAACTACTGAAAATTTTCATAAAAGCATCGTTAAAAAGTTTCACGTAAAACCGTAGCTTGATAAATAATTTAATTTGTAAAACGAATGACTATGGAAGCTGTTACAAGAGTTTTATTTTTACTAAGATTGCTCTAATTAGTGCTGTCCTCTCTGTTTACTCAGGACCATAATTTATAAAAAGTACGTAGGTACTCTGAAGTAGTTGAGGGGCTTGTGCCTAAGTAATAAAAGCCGCACGGGTCGATCGATCGGGTTAAGCTACACTTGCCGCGGTTGGTCCGTGGATGGGTGACCATCTTTACATACCAAGACCCCTCCGTGCCTCGGAAAGCACGTTAATCCGTTGGTCCCAGCTGTCATTTGCAGATCTTTGACAGTCGTTACGGGTCGTCAGAAGCTCGAAAGTCTGACAACCAGTCTTACCAAGGGGTATCGTGTTACCCAGTAACTGGGTTGTGGAGGTCAGATAGGCAGTCGCTCCATGTAAAATACTGGTATTCAGCTGTATCCGGTAAGACTGGAAGCCGACCCCAACATAGTTGGGAAAAGGCTAGGCAGATGATGACGTAGGTACTCTGAAGTACAGCACATTTCTAGACAGATTTTATGAGTCAAAGATAAAATCACGTTCATTTCTGTAATCGGTTGTACAACTAGGTCACCGGGTGTGCAGACACATTTCCCTAAAATGAGGTATTCACAGAAATACCACATTGAATGGGTCACGTGTACCTCCGGCGCAATTTGTCTCTAAATACCGCACCAAAAAATATTAGCTCCACAATGAAGGCATATTTTGAGTCTTACCTACCTGAGGCATTCATAACTCCATTGTGACATGTACAACTTTTTTGTCATACATAAGCCAATCTATTTTTTTGACCAATTATCTAAGATACATATTATACATAACTTCCTGTTGACTACTAAAGTTCACATTGTCCTCGGTAAAGTAATAATTTACTAGCTACGTCTTTGTCGTCATGTGTCTGATATTCGGCCCTCAAAAGAAGACAAAAGCGGTCTGTCCCGGGCTAACGATCTTGACACCGATATGCTATTGTCCACGTAACTAACAATGTTCAATAGTTTCGATTTATGGCATCCCTTACGTCACTAAAGTGAACCAAGACTCAAATTCGCTATTATATTGATGAATGGCGAGTATTTGTTACAACTCTTGGTAAATTCGTAAGTTTCAGCAAAAAGATCGTATTTCAGCCGGATAGGTACCTACAATATATTCTGACGGAGAAACTATGTTTTGATATATTGGGTACATGCTAAGACTGTCTTGATATTGATACATGGTGGCTGAACATAGGCCTTTGATCGGTACAATGAATGGCCTTGAAGATAATGTCATAACCAACACGCTTGGGAAGCCGGATTACGATGTTATTAACGGGAGGGCACTGCCGCCTTCCAATACCCGAAACAAAAGGACGTTGTACCGACTTTTCCAGTTGACACATGGTTGGAGATGAATTTTATTATTTTGTTCACCGTGGCAAATTCAAAGTAATACGGATATCTTTTTAAACGTGATATTCTGAGATATCACTCCAAAGATATCAGTCATGTTTTCCTTTTATGAGAAGTTGGTTCACGATTGTTTTTTAAAACGAAATTATATCAGTAAGTATTGATCGATCGTTCGCTAACATCCGTATGATTATTACTGAACTATTTGGCATTTGTAATATTACACACAGTTGCAAAATATTATAGACATAGATGTTTCATTAGACTACATTAGTGTATAACGTCATATTACGTCAACTCTTATCTGGAGCGAATAGCTTCAGCGACATAATGTAATTGCATTGCAAAAACAATGATTATTTAACGCTTGCATCTGTTACGAAGCTATTAAATGCAATGTCACGTATTATTACAGTTTTTGCTAATACAATACAGGGTATCACCCGTAACCGCTGACCTTACTCGTGCTCACAGATTCCTCGCTCACCATTGGCAGTGATCTTGATATTTTTTCTCACGACTTTTTGTAACGCGGATTTTGTCAAACTTCTGTTTTTGTCCCGACACAAAAAGCAATAAGCGAGGTGAATCTAAGTGCCGTACCTTTATTGCGTTACAGAGCAATGATTCTTTTGAGAAAAAAAATGAGTTACGATTCCAATGTATTTATTCATCTACTATGCTCGCTCGCCTACGTAATTCAAAAGGTAATAAAAAATTTGATGGTTCTTTGTTGCAGTGGAAAGGCAATTTAAAGCGATCAGGTTATGTACGTGTTTTAAAATTAATTTAACTTTACACCTACTCAGTTTTATTGGCGTAACAAAGTGAGCTTTTATTTTGGTTACACACATTTCGGATTACTTTAATTTATGACGAACACGTCATTTATTAAATATACATTTTTTTTGTTGAAAACCATTTATTTGAGCTTTTGGAGAGGCCATTTCTTTCATATTTCATTAACAAATTCCAACCAAATCCAAACCTTCCACAAAAACAAACCAACAACTCACAATCAAACCTCAGTCAAAGGTCTAGACGAGCGTGTGAATCGTTAACCTAGCTACATAGTTTAATTTCCCATACTGCATGGTTGTTCCGACTGGTGCTTGTTTTAAAACTCCGACTTTCCGCTGCGCAGGCGCTGCTGCCGTGTGAACGCCCCGACCTTGATGTCACGATACGTGTCGAGAAGTTTTTGTACTGTTTACCCCAGATACTAATCTATGTTAGCTATTAACATACATTCAGCTCGCAATAAGAGTTTTCGTCACTAATGTTTTCGTCACTTTCGTCGTTAATATTGTTCCCGAATGTGGTATTTCTACGTCTTGTTTGGGTAATGCTATGAGAACGTACAATTCCGTAATTCTAATTAAGAGCTTATTGTTCCAAAGGTATTGCTCTGTATTTTTGTCGAGATTTTTTTTATGAATGACTTCAATCTCGAAATCGAAATCTTCTTGTAAGCAAAGTAGTAGTTTATCTAAGGGCACTACACAATCAATTACACAGAACTTGCGTGCTTTATTATGCCTTAATTACTTAAGCAATATTTAGATTTTATTTGCATTTCATACAAGATTTTAAGGCCGTTGAATAACGGTCAAAATTAACATTTATAAGTGCTCACAGCCATAACATTCAGGGTAAGTTAGCTAACCATCATGTAATTACTTGAATAAATATTACAGAAGAAAACCTTACTAATAAATGCTATGATCTCTTTTCAGTTAATTTAACAAAGTTCACTTACCTACTTTGGTAACAGAATTTTTAATACTATTAATGAATATTCCATTAGGGACGAGTAAGAAAGATTTTCCAATATACCTAATAGGCATTGCTTAGGTATATGTAATTAATGTGAGATAATAACGTATCTTGACTTAACATTGCTCAGTTATTACGACCCATTGTTCTTGAAGCCATTACGATAGCACCAATAATAGCCGTTAATCAGTACATATACACGCATATGTACTCGGATGCGTATTCACGCATTAACTTTGACCCAGACCGACCAGCGAATTCACGCACGCACGCCAATTAATCTTGCCGACGAACTGCCCATTCACACGATCAAAAATATACTGATAAATATCCAAAATCAACATTTTATTAGCCATACGCAAAATGGTCAGTTGCCAACCCAACTCCATTAAAACGGAGTCCAAAATCTCATAAAATTTATGTTCGCGCATGACGTCGTAAATGCACCCTGTACGGAGATATAAAACGAGTCCATAAAATTCGGGTGAAAGGGAATTCCTTTAACACACTGCAATAAACCGTTCTTTATTGGTATCGCTAAAAAATTCGCTACACTTTAGTAAATAAATTACAAATCTAAGAAGTAAGAGGTTATGTTTCTTTCATTTTGTGACCGCTGTGAAATTGAATGAGGAGCGACTGAGGACGAGTAGATAGGGGAGCCTCATCACTCATATGTTGCCCAACCGTTGGAACAAAGGCTGTCCATTTCCGAAGGAGGTTCGCCACGCGTTATTGCGAGACCTATTCGAACGTGATTGCGACATACTCGTGACTGAACTGCGCGCGCGCTCCACTCGGAGTTGCTACATGTCTATATGGAGACCTATACTCGCTTTGTGCCTAATAAACAAGATATAGTGCTGATTGAAACATACGGCTATTTGTAAAGTGCATTTGTAACGTTGCTGATGAGCAGATCGATTGACACCGGCTTCGGCATCAGAGTAATTGGACTGCTGTGTGTGCCAAACTGACATTTGGACATTCGGTGCTATCATGACATAGACATGAGTGCTTTAATGAGCCACCTATTAGGTTCGGTCGGTGCAAATGACGCGGGTTCGCAATCAGTGCGGTCACGAGCGTGATTCCGCGCTGGGTCGTTGCGCCGCTCTTTGGACGGATAATGTCCCATTGACAAATCCGCGGCGTTCACTGACAACACGACATTTGCTTAAGTATCCTTAATTATAGTACGATGAAACGCGTGTTGTGATTAATGGTAATGGCGGTTTAACACACACGCTGTCTGTTGTTACACGAATGTGTTAGTTTAATTGGGTACGTAGGTGGTGGGTATCAGATTGTCTTAATTATTATTCTTTATGGGTGTGGTACACTTCCACTTGCTCTAGTTTTGTTTTAAATCCGCTTCGTCATATTTCAATAACATCGATAGCAGGAAGTATTTTCCGTCTCTCGTCACTGGTATAGACATAAAAGTGAAAATATATTTTATTTTATTTATTTACGTTCTGCGTTACGCGTGCCATCATTTTGTTAAGTTGGTAACGTCGCTATTGTGATGGAGCATCACTAGTCGATAAGAAGATGGGCTGTCAAGATGGCGTCCTAACCATGGCTAAATTAGATGTAATACATAGCAGCAAGTATTTTCCGTCTCCCGTCCGTGGTATAGACATGAAAATGAAAATATATTTTATTTTCTTTATTTTCCTGCTGACGCGTTCCATCATTTTGTTATGTTATTTCAGATGCCACAGTATTTCAATTACACATTAGTATTCCTTGGATTTTATTACAAAATCACATAAATTTAAATAAGGCCCAGGTTAATACAGGGCTTACACACACCTTCCCGTATTTTATGTCATCAAAATGCATAGAAAGCATGAATATTTAAATCGTACCTTTCCATTTAAATTGTTTAAATAACATGTTAATTACAGCATTTAAAGCCAGGCGGTAGCACAAGCTTACGAATCAAGTTTCAAAACAAATGAAGAAAGACGTAAACGAATCGGTAATTTGGGAATGTTTTGCACGTAAAACACGTTAAGTGTCGCTTTCTAAAAATGTTTTTATAAACTACGACTTTTAAATTCGTTTGTTGTATTCCGCGGTATTTAGATAAGCTAAAAAGGAGATAGAAAGTAGTGATGTAGAGCAAGTGTCTTTTTTGTTGTCGTCCATATAAGGTTTTTTTAAGGCCCGCACCTGCTTTGTAGATCTACATGAAGTTTATATATCACAGTATAGGCATAGTCTTATTTTGTTTGTTTTCTGTCCCAAGTAATGGACGGACGGAACGATTCACGGTGATGGTACACGGAAGTACTTCCTGTATCACTCGCATGAATTGTTTTCAGATGAAAAGATTTATGTGTTTGATGTAAAGGCTCGTACAGACTGGGCGATACCGCGGGTTCGACAGGCATATTGCTGCTTGTCGCGCCTTCGATATCGCGTTAACGGTTACGATTGAAATGGCGTTGATGTATCTCTTATGAGCCTGTTACCTAAACGAATATCGTAAGTGGATTGAAGATTACATCGTCGCCTTCTAATTGGATTAATTGTATAAAGCGAGTAACAAATTAATGTGTTTGTAACTATGTGGTAACGAAGCAGTAATCACAAAACGAAACTTTAAATAAGATGTATTTCTATTTGGGATTCGCTTGTGTACAGGCCAGGCCTTTTATTTTGGGTGGGAAATTATCAAATAAATTCTCCCGTTCTGGGTGATGCGGGAGGGTCTATCAGACTCTTACTGACTACAACCCACCCGTGTTCCTTCCGTTGCCTGTGTGTTGCCAGAGGCCGCAGTATCCCTATCGGACTTTCCCGCGACCCCGGCAGGCATCGGCCCTAGCGGACCCCTACCCTTGTGCTGACATCTCTTTGAGGCACTCGTCGAACACAACGCGCCGTCGACCCGGGCCTGGTCCTTAACGGATGGCGAGCTACCCATTGCTTTCCGTCCGCAAGCACGCGCCTACGGTGACCGGGAATCGTCCTGCGACTGGGCGTCTCCTTTACAGGTCAGGCCTAAGCTTATTTTACTGAAAATCAGGCGATGATTTTCTAGAGTTCTAGACCAACACATGGGGTACCTACCTAAGTAGCTATTATTGTTCTGGAAAACTACTAACTGAACATGCCTAGATTATAGTTTACGCAACTCTAGTAGAACATTTTCTAAAAAAACTTTATGGAAATTGTTCTACCAGAATCGCGTCGCATCGTCCATCGCGTCGCGCCTCTGCGGGCACGACGGGCAACAATATCTCTGTCGCGCCCGCAATTGCCTCAGTCTGGACGAGCCTTAATACAATTGGTACCTAACCAAAGAACTTAAACATTATTACCTATAGGTATGTATTATTACACAGCAGTATTATTAGTTGGGTGTACTGTAGGTACACATCTGCCGAACCTTTTTTATACTATGTTTATTACACAGGAACGTTGACATGGTACGAGTAGATTGCTGCCCACAAGTATAAGCCACTTTAGGCCGAATTTACATTACGAAACTAGTTGCGCATACTATCAATGAATAACTTTACTTCGGCTTTAATTCACTTTCAATTTAAACTAACATGACATAAGACGATATCTATTATGTACGATCGTCAACAATTTCAGACTGGCAGTAACTTAATTGAAGTAGCAAATAAAACAAATTATTAAAATACAAAAACTCGACTGCTTAAACACATAACTGAAAAGAGAAAACATGCATTAATCTACATATTTTGATATCGCCGGGGGGACGTTTTTTTTTTAAAAACCTCCCATTTTTTGTATTTGCAGATGCTATATATAAATATTATATAGACCATGTCACTCCCACAATTAAGACGAATCTAACGACATCGACAGCTCATATGTTAAAATCCATCAAGCCGTTTAGGCTACAGAGCGTGCCAAAGAAATAGACATACATACATACATACTCTCGAAAAACATTACCCTCCTTCTAAGGCAGTCGGGTAAAAAGCTAAACCCTACGTTTTTTTTGTATGCCCATAGATATACATGTAGCCACGATAAAAAATATCTTAATTTATACTTCCACGATTTATCTTTACTTTAGCCTATGTAAATTCAACCCTTATAATTGAATGAAATCCGGCCGGTCACCTGACCTCTCCACTAATATTTGGCCAGTATTTAAATTAATATGTAAAATGCGGTATCACGTATTTTGTTTTCGATTTACTTCGTGCTAATATCATGTTTTGCGTAAAACCATTATTTCTGTCTGTCCGTACCATTATTGTGATTAATTTATTATGGTGGCGTGGATGAGAACTAATTTCAGTAATAGACAGCATAATGTAAGCTCCCTTGTATTTTATTTAGATTCGCTAATTATTTATGTGTAACATCTTTCCTGTCGCATTCTGTGGGAGTGATTTCGTGAAAAGGGACGGAAGTCTGTAGACAGGAAGGGACAGCTTTTTTTTTGTGGGTGGGAAATCATCAAATAACTTCTCCCGCTCTGGGCAGAGCGGGAGGGTGTGTCAGACTCTTACTAAAACCCACCCGTATTCCTTCCGTTGCCTGTGTTGTCAGGGGCCTCGGTAACCCTTTAGTACCTTCCCGCTACCCCGGCAGGCATCGGCCCTAGTGGACCCCTACACTTGTGCTGACGACATCTCTTTGAGACGCGCGTGGAATACAACGCGCCGTCGGCCTGATCCTTACCGAACGGTGAGCTGCCCATTGCTCACCAGGAACTGACAGCTTGAGCATGCAATATATAAGTACTTTTTAATAGCTTTTTAATTACTTACTAATTCCATATTAGTAAGTAATTTATAATAGTATGGAATTGGTGTACTCGTGGAATTAGTAGTTACTATATAGATTGTAAGTAGAGGGGTCTAATTTCGACCAGTGGGCGACCACTAGTAATGAATAATGATTCGAATAAATATTTCAGTATTTAGCTTTTTTAATTTCTGTCGCTGCTCAGTTGCTTATTACCAAGTTGAGATGTCAATTGTTACTTGTTTCATTATTGTTAGAGTTTTGATAGTAATGTACAATAAACTATTGTTTATCCAGAATTTAAAGAGTAGGTATCATCTGAAAACTGTACCAATTTCTTAAGAACAACACCTAAAGCGCGGTCACTGTCGGACTGCATAGAAAAGAAAGAGAAGCGCGATGACACAACGCTGGTAATAATATTGCAAAATATGAAGCAATTATCTATTTACAAAAAAACTATTGATTGGATAAAAAAATAAAACACTATTACCTATGCTAATATGTTGCTTGTAGAATAAGATGACAAAAAATCAGAATGATTGCATAAATATTTTAATTTTTATTATTATTATTATATTAGTATGGTTTTTAATCGTTAAAATACTTTTTTAAAAGGTATTATCGTGTCTTTTTTCTATCGTATCAAATTAGTTGTATTATGTTTTCAACACACTACCTACCTAGCATATATCCTGAAGAATATCATATATTTTTCTGATTTTGTTTACTGCAGTGGATCATATACTTTTAGGCATTATAAAACTTATTTGCGTTAAGGTCCTGTAGTCCCCTTAAACAAACCTTGAAAGGCGCTTCCAGGCATTTCAAGGGTTCCTTTGGCATTTAAAATAACTCATACTTGCCTACTACATAATACCCAATAATCAACCAATACAGAGCTACAACTAATTACTACAAATATCATTCTCATCTATCGATAAAATTCAAAATCCATTTCACGTCTCTATCAGGCATCGCTATTTTAATGACATGCCCAATAGCTGTTCCTAAATCAGTGTGATCATTACAACGACAACACTAGATGTGTATATCGATTAGAATAACAATCAAAACGATACAACCACTCGAGTCGACCTTAACCTATAACAATCGGAGTCAGGTGTCCTCAGACTTCCTTATTCAGATAGAGGTGTACGCTGCATTGTAATGTGATATGAAATGCGGGGCAAGGATATTAATCGATACTCGATCAAAGTATCATAATTTCATAATCGATTGCGTTTCATGCATCTCGATAAGACGCAGCGTAGTATCTACCTAGTGTTCATTTAAATTGAGAATGTTCCAGTGTTTTTTTTTTTATTTTTTAACTTATGTTAAGACTTCCGAAAAGTTATCAAAACCATTTCCATGGTTTTTTTTTATTTTAAAAGGTTATTAGGTTCTGAACGTTAAAATAACAGCTTAACCTAACCTGAACCACTCAGAATAATTAGAAAACTATACTCTACAGAAGTAACACAAACCAAATAAAACAATTAGTTTATTGGTTGTAACATTACCTCATACCTGATGGTAATTATAAAGCCTTCCCGTGGCCCCTTGGTACAGCCTAATGAGCAATCCCGAGTAATGCCGTTAGGTTGGTATGCCGTATTAAGGCTCGTGCAGACAGGCGCGACGCGGCAGCGCGAAGCGACACTAGTAGCATAATTTCTATGAAAACTTCATGGAGTGTAGCGCTGCGCGTCGTGATATCACTCGCGCCCGCGATATTGCGCCAGTCTGCACGAGCCTTTATGCCAACCGCAAAGAAACTAGGCAGCGGATAAGTAAGTACACTACGTTTATAATATCGTTATAATAGTACTATGATTGTGGTATAGATTTGTGTCCATACATAAACTTCCTTATGGCCCTAATTGAGACAAGCGAATAAAGGCTCCTGCATACTGAGGCAATATCGCGGGCGCGACAGGCAGCAATATGTCTGTCGCGCCCGCGATATTGCTCCAGTCTGTAAAAGCCTTAACTATAAATCTCCTAACTAATGTTCTAAATGGGAAAGTGAGTTTGTTTGTTTGTTACGGTTTCACGCTAAAACGTCTGAACGGATTTAGATGAAATTTGGCACACAAGTAAACCGTGACCTGGATTAGAACATAGGATACTTTTATCCCTATATGTCCACGAGATCGAGACTTATGCGGGTGAAACAGCGAGGCGCAGCTAGTTACCTATAATTTATTCTCACACCTAACTTGGGTCTAATTTGTAGCGACAGGCATAGTTACTGATGATTGTAGGTACTAAGATTAGATAGAGGAAGTGATAATCTGTTATAATTAAATATTGATTTGATAGAATGATGATATGGCTCAGTGGCGGTACCTTCATATAAGCCCAAAAGCCTTACTAAAATGCTCGATAGAGAATTTATTGTACCTAACCAGTAGTTTATGAGAAAATTGCGATGATACATACGTAGATACGTAGGTACCTACATACTCAGTCGAAAACTGAACTTTCTTTTTTTGAAATCGGTTAAAATTTTATTGGGCTTGCGTTATTTTGAAACCCTAGGCACGCCACTGATATGGCTAGAAATGGGGTGACTGTCGATGACGACTAATAGAGAAGTATGGAAGAAAGCGAAATGTTGCGCCGACCATGACCTGGATTAGGACATAAGATGCTTTTTATCCCGATATTCCAACGGGATCGAACCTTAAGGCTCCTGCATACCTACTCAGGCGATATCGCGGGCGTACAGGCGGTAATATGCCTCTCGCGCCCGCGATATCGCCTCTGTCTGAAAGAGCCTTTACGGATGTGAAATCGCGGGGCGCACAGCTAGTAATATTATAAATGCGAAAGTGAGTTTGTTAATTTGTTTATTTGTTACGCTTTCACGCTTAAACGGCTGAACGGATTTTGATGAAATTTGCACATGGTTAAACCATGACCTAGATTAGGACATAGGATACGTTCCCGTGGGATAATTTCCGACATGCATGCGGGCGAAGCCGCTGGCAAAAGGTACTGCTAAATAAAAGAAGTTCTATTAGAAAAATGCCCTGTCTTTCAGAATTATCATTAGATATCGAGCTGATTAGAGTTTCTTGGTCCAATATTTAGGGTTCTATAAGTCCGAATGAAAAAACGGCACTCTTATAGGATCACTCATGTGTCTATCTGTCTGTCCGTCTGTCACAGGCAATTTGCTCCGAATCTAATGAACCGACTAAGTTGAATTTAGTACACATATCAATTTCTGTGACCCCAATACGGATGTATTACGTAAATAAATTAATTTTGAATCTGGGGGTCACTTTTGCAGACAAAAATTTAAAAAATAGTTTTGGACCCTGTAGCGTGTGAAATACCAAATGAAAGGCTTACTGTGAGGGTCTCAAGTGTATATTTTTTTATAATTTTAGAATAATATCGTTTTCAATTTGTATTTAAGAAAATAGATAAAAATTGACAATTCTCCCTTATCTCCGAAATTACTCAGACTAAAATTATGAAAAAATACAGAAAATAGTTCTATACGTATAGATTACAGGAAAACCTATAAGAACTCAAGTCTTAAAATAACATGGTAAATTTTACAATATAGTGCATACAAACTACAAACTTACATTTGCAGTTAGAATGTATGGGAGAATATGTTATATGGGATAAATTCATCCCAACTACGGAATCCTTCATTGAGCGTGGTCCGACACGCACTTGGACAGTTTTTTCTCTATGGTTACAGCAGACAACTCTGTGTGTACGGTCAGTGCTCTGTATTACCTGACCCATCTTACAAAGAAGAAGAGGGGAAAAGGGGTCGGGTTGTGCAGGTCACTTACTATACTATATAAGGTGTCGTTTTGCATCCTCGTCAAATAGGAGGCTGCTATGAAAGACATATATAAAAATTACGATACCTGCTCAATAATTAATACATACTTGTTTTTGTAGTTATTTAAGTTTGACAGTACATATTTTAGAATACACCACTTTGACAGAACAGGATCACCCCGTTGCGTTTGCGGTAGTGCGTGTGTAAAAGGACAGTTACATTGCGGTACCACACGGGCCGCGTTTTAACATGCGTGTCCCACACACGCCGATTTCCGAAAATTAGAAAAAAAAAATCTTATTTTATTATTAATTTGTGTCGAGAATCATTAGCATAGTTACCTCCTTGAATTTGACGAGGATCCAAAATGACACCTTGTATATCTAGTAACTACATACTAATTCCATGGTTGCACCAGATATCGCTAAATACATTTACAGCTAAGCATTTTTTTTTTCAACCATTTGCAGATGAAAGAGACAGAATGATGTTTTAAATATGTTTAACGCTAAACACATTTAGCGAAGTAAGTGCAAGCGGGCCGAAGTCTAAAATAAATATTCATATTTTGACAAAAATACATTTAAATTAGACTACTTAAAAAAAAAAAACAAATAAAACCCAAAATAAAATTACGATTAATTAAATTTAAATATTACAAAATGTCAAAATAAAATTGTCAAATTTTAAAATGTCATGATATGTCAAAATATTAAAATATAAAAATTATATGAATTGCAAATAAACTACAAAAAAATCTAAGTACTTATAAATACAATTTAAAATTAAGGATCCCGTAGACAGGCTTGACGCGACTGGTGGAACAATTTTTATGAAAACCATAAAAATTGTTCTACCGGAGTCGCGTTGCGCCTGCCTCCGGGAGCCTTTAAAGTGTAGAAGTTATAGAACCACATCACTTACACATGTAGGAACAGTTGGGCGTGTCTGTGTTAATCAAATAACAGCAAATAGCATTACTTCGTGTAGGTTCCACGTTTTATAGCAGTTTCGTTACGTGTTTCCATGATTAGGCGATAAAACGTATGTGTTACCTGAAACAAATAAAAAAGTTGTTAATATAATGTTTAATGTTGCCCATAAAAAGAGGAATAGGATTTTCAATAGTCATAAACGCAACTGGTATAGCGAGTGCGAATGGCACTTGATTATTTTTCATGATTTGTAATTTTTTTCAGGATTTGACATCAAGCTGATCGAAGCAAGCATCAGAACTCGACTCTGGCATATTATGTTCTAGCTGTTTATCTTGAGTTCGTTTGCGTGTATTTTGAATTTTATCATTTTTAGGGTTCCGTACCTCAAAAGGAAAAACGGAACCCTTATATCACTCGTGTGTCTGTCTGTCTGTCCGTCAGTCACAGTCAATTTTCTCCGAATCTACTGTACCGGTTAAGTTGAACTTCTGTGACCCAAACGCGGACGTGTAACGTAAATAAATGAATTTTGAATATAGGGGTCATTTTTGGGGGGCAAATCAGAGAATAATAAAATGTTTTGCAAACTGTACCGTGTGATATATCAAATGAAAGGGCTTGTTGTAAGGATTACAGATATATATTTTACCATTTTAAAATAAATACTTTTAAAATTAAACAAAACCGGCCAAGTGCGAATCGGACCACGCACAACGAAGGGTTCCGTAGTTGGGATGAATTTATCCTAAGAACAAACTTAACACAGTAGTTGAAAAATATGTTCCCTCATACATTTCAACTGAAAATGTAAGTTTGTACGCACAATATTGAGAGATTTACCATGTTATTTTAAGATCATAGACTTCTTATAGGTTTTCCTATAATCTACTAAAGAACTATTTACTGTATTTTTTTTTTCACCATTTTAGGATCAGTAGTTTCAGAGATAAGGGAGAATGGTCAATTTTCATAATTTTTTTAATATAAATATTAAGGATGAAAAATAGCTCCAGGTCTCAGGCTACCTATCTGTCAAAATTCAAAATGATCGGTTCGGTGGTTAAGGAGTGTTAAGGTAACAAACAAACAGGCAGTGTAACTTTCGCATTAATAATATATAAAAAGTTTGGATTTAGAAACGTAGCGGTGCGTAGTACTCGCAACAGACGTGCGTGTATGACTGATGTATAAACGTAAACGAAGCAAAAAGAGCGTAGCAGGTGGCGTTCTGCCTACCCCCATGGGAAGAAGGCGTGAGTTTATGTATGTACGTATTGTATAATTATTAATTATACAATTTTTTTTTTTGCTATTGACCCTTCTTATAACCATTTCATGTTCATCCTTATTCGCTAGTTCGGACGTTTTATATTTTTTTACTTCTGTGGTAATGTTTTTTTAAACTTATACAAAGGCATGAGGAATTTATTTAAACGTGTAATTTTTAATATTTAATCTATCATTCATAATTTTTGTTAGTTTTTTGGATTCTTTTTTTTTATATTTACTAAATTATACGTGTAAAATGTCGCGAGTGTTTCCTTTAATTCCTTCCACACACGCTACAGTATGTATGATTTAGAAACAAACAAAATTAAAGTTCGCTTTTTCCAACTAGAGAATCAAATCCAGAATAAGACACTAAAAACTTATCTTATACTATGTTTTGTTCTAATTCTTTATCATGAACAGCGGCTAAGAGTAACTTCAGGTAATTTACAAAGGGTTGGAAAAGTTAAAAGCACTTTTCCAACCCTTTGTGAATCGCCTGAAATCCGATAAGGCTGTCGGCAAACTGAACGCCCATAATGTACGAGCAAAGTTTTAAAGACTAAAAAGGCGGTACACCAAGCTCAAATGTCACCAGAAAGTGGAAACTAGACGAGTAACATACACCTTTATTGTAAACACAACAAGAAATTAATATATTAATACCTTAAAGGTTTCATGTTGAACGGTGCTAACTGACTTTGGGTTTGTCAATCGATTTTGATGAGTGAAAGATTTTACTCGACAACTTTGATATTGAAATACTCAACTTGATTCGAATGTCCGAGTTTATTGAAAATAGGGTGTGTTGTAAATAGTATTCCTACGTTAAGGGGTCGATACAGCTACCACATACCACAATTTCAACATTTTTCCCTTAGATTTGTTATTATTTTTGTTTTAGAAAAATTGAATTCTTTCCTTACTAATTTGGCAGGAATTTCTATAAATGACATTATATTTTAGTTTTCTTTTTTGTTTATGACTATGGAATACATGTGCTAACTGCTAGCGAAATTAGTAAAGCAAGGTGTAAAAAAATAAAAAAATATATATAAACAAATATTTTATTCTGAGACCTATGGAAAAAAGGGGTTCAAATTGCGGTATGTGATTTGGCGTTGACCACTATTTACGACACACCCTGTAGAACTAGATAAAGTAACTTAAACTTTAATATCCGATTTTCCGACCGATGATAACAACCCCAACACAATGAACTGAGAAATTGGAATAAGTAAGTTTGATTTAAGATCCAATAATCAATTTAGATTTAATGAGGTCATTGATATTACTGAAACTTACTCCCAAAAGCAATCTAGTTTGCTTCTTGGTTATGATTATGACTTATGAGTCATAACAGCCATGGTACGAATAATAATTACATATAAAGTTACTAGGGCGTAACTTGGTAGGTGTGAGTTACGTAATATTACCGTCCTTAGTTATTAGTGATCACTCACAGGCAACACTGGCAAGTAGATCAAGTTTTGTTTTTATTATTTTATGGCGGCGGAGTTAAAAGGATCTATCACATTTATTTTATTAATTTCTTACGTATTTGGTTCCAAATAGGCATGTTTACCAATGTTTTTATATCGATTTGACCATGGAGACATTCGTAAAGTGTCACAATTTGTGTCCATTTCTGTATGGATAAACTAAACGTAATTATCTTACTCTATTAAGGCTAGTGCAGACTGGGGCAATATCGCGGGCGCGACGGGCACATTGTTGCCTGTCGCGCCCGCAATATCGCGCTAGTCTGCGCGAGCCTTTATTATTTTACTAGTTTTTGCCCGTGATTAAAATTACCCTATGTGTTAATCCAAGTTATAAAATATCTGTGTGCTAAAGTTCATCCAAATCTGTTCAGCCGCTTTGGCGGCAATCCGTAACATACATCCAGACAAACGGACAAAAATTCTAATGAAAACTATATTTTCGGCACCAGACTCGTTCCCACACGTAGCAATTACTCTTTTTACAAAAATATTCAATTTACAGTTTTGACTTCGTTACTATGCATTTTATTATATGTATAGATTAAAGACTAAGACAATAGGCATGATGCCTGGGTAAAAAAAAAAATATTTAGTCCGTCAGTCAGACATAAAAATAATAAAACGCATTCAAGTTAGAGAGTGGGGGCTCGCTACGGCACAATTCAGTATAAAATCTAGCAAGGCGTGACTTCATGACAAATTTTAACTTAATGTATCGCCGTAATCTTTTATTACGTAAAAAAAGAAAAAAAAATGTGTCCAATATTTCTTAATAATCATCCCGACGGACAAAAAAAATTTAAGTCATCATCCCTATTCAGAATGTTGTGTATTAGGAGGTCGCAATAAAGAACTTATTACTTAGGGTAGGTTTATAAGAACTTTTATGACCCCTTGATCGAAAAACATTTTGGTAGGTACCTACTAATATTGCGCATATTAGTGGGTATCTATCAAAATATTTCCAACCTTCTATCTACATGTGACTTTGGCAAAGTGAATGAACCTTTTAACTCGTCATAAGAACCACTAACACAATTATTTCGTAGCTCCAGCAAATAAGGTGTAATATTCTTCGTCGGGTTTGAATTAGTCTACCTACAATTATACCTACAGTTTGAAGACAACTGCAACGCAATCACAGCCTTTATTGAACTTATAATTTCAACAAAGGAACTTCGCTTCGTTCCAAGTATAATATTTAATTAGACCACTATCACTTGGAGAGAATGTTCTAGTTTCATTTGTTATATTTGAATAATATATATCCTGTCGCGAGAGCTCGTGCTTTACTTGAGAAAACTCATTGTTTGTGTCTTCAATCTATCTACCTACCTATGTGGTATTTTTTTATGGCTCGTTAAGTTGTGACAATTATTTTATTTTATTTTAGGTAACGCGAGCATGGTCGAAAAGCTTGATGTTTCATCCATCGCAAGTGAGACCTGCTCGTAGAGGTGATCGGCGGCAGAGATCTCTCGCATCCGGCCCTGGTTCAGACCATGGTACGGAGCGAGAGGGCATGGGCAGCCGTCACCACCTTCTGCGAAGCAGTAATGCTCGCGAAGGAGGAGGCGGGACGGTTGAGGGAAAGGCAAATTTCACGCCCTCTCGCCCCTAGCCGCCGCAGGAGACGCCCTGGGCGTCGGGAATCCCGGGCGGATTTCCGGCCACCGTAGGCGCAGGCTTGCGGTGAGCAATGGGTAGCTCGCCGTCCGGTAAGGACCAGGCCCGGGTCGACGGCGCGTTGTA
This sequence comes from Atethmia centrago, assembly GCA_905333075.3. NCBI lineage: Eukaryota > Metazoa > Arthropoda > Insecta > Lepidoptera > Noctuidae > Atethmia > Atethmia centrago. The sequence goes on along the minus strand of HG995373.1, from coordinate 17,837,178 downwards.
TTCCACGCGCGCCTCAAAGAAATGTCGTCAGCACAAGCGTAGGGGTCCACTAGGGCCGATAACTGCCGGGGTCGCGGGAAGGTACCAAAGGGTTACCGAGGCCCCTGGCAACACAGGCAACGGAAGGAATACGGGTGGATTTTAGTCAGTAAGAGTCTGACACACCCTCTCTCCGCCCAGAGCGGGAGAAGTTATTTGATGATTCCCCACCCAAAAAAAAAACCTAAGAACTTCTCCCAAGCAAGTGAGAACACAATAACATAGAACGGAAAATAGTGTGCGGAAAATTCACAAAACTGTTTCCAGGAAATACGTGTTTTTGAGTAAGCCTTACAATTTTGTGTAATAAATGAAGTTCACGTAAAAATTGACAAAAACAGCAGATATTTGCAGGGTTATACGGAATTTGTTCCTCCATATTTTTATTTTTTGGTTTCATAGACACCTAGTTGAAGTGCACGAGATAGTTATTAGTTAAAAAAAATCAAAGAAAAACGTGTGACGACGCTATAATCACGTACGAGCGTTTGTATGAAAAATATGACTGGTTGGCCGCTCTTAAGTTTAAATATTTTTATATTTTTTTCATTTTTATTATACCCGTCGAATTTCCTACGACGTTGGTTCATAAGAATATGTGCCATTTCCAATGTTCTTTTATTCCTTAACTTGGTTGTAGTAATATTGATAACTTTAGTTTAGGTTATAGTAGTGTTTCTGGATGTAACAATATTGATATCTATAGTCTAGAATCTAGGTTATAGTACCTAGTGTTTCCAACACTATAATGTTAATTTTTATCCGATTCTGATGTATCCATTAAAAAAAAAACTAACAAACGCTACTCGACGGGCATTTGACTTCTCTTTTATCTAAAAGTTTACCATGCGTAATATCGATCAAAACTCAATTAATTAAAAGAAAACAAACAGATTTCTTAACTAAACCGACAGCTATCGAAACGATTATAATTACATAACCTCTCGTTAAATCCTACAAACAAACGTTTAACTGACTCAGGTTTTTTCTCAAATTCGTTGCATTCTTTGTTCCGCGGGCTCAAGTTACAAAGTAATTAGTAACTGTTGAAAAAATGTGAAGTTTCGTGTGGATTAGACATGGCTGTCTCGTTTTGCAAAAACGAACCATGTGTTTTGTATATAATATAAATTGATGTAACATTTATGGAGGCTTTAGTTCCGCTCCATTATCTTTTGTTAGGCATCACGGTGGTTCAAGTTTTCAAACATTTATGAGTACCTACCGCTGTTACTACTTTCATGAGATGTTTGGTTTATTAAGGCTCCTACATACAGGCGCGACTTGTCGCGCGACGCGTCGCGACACAAAGGCACCGCTTGTAGCGCTACACGCGGTGTCTTTGTGTCGCGTCGCGTCGCGCGACATGTCGCGCCAGTATGTAGGAGATTTTATCCGTCTGTCTGTCTATCTGTCCAGTGTCTATACATAATGTTATGAATAGAAAACGCACATTGCGGTTTGAGTTTATGACATAATACTATTATTAGCTTACATAACTAACTTCGGAACTATGATTCAATACATGACCAAAAATGTTCCTAGTCATAGATGAAGGCCTGGTTATGCATGGTAATGAGAGCATGACGATTTAAAGCGGAAGATGGCTAAGATTATGGAAAAAAGATTATGGAAAAAAAATTACCTCGAAAGCTTAACGTAGCGGAAAGGGTTTTGTTTGAAGGTGCTGGCATTTGTTATTATTTTGTTGATCGACGCACATTCACATTAGGCGCAGATATATGATTTTAGTGACTTTTAAATCTGTTATTACGCGTTTATATGTATAATGCAAGTAAATTATGCAAAAAAGATATGATAAACTAGAACGCATATCTACACATCAATTCAAAATTGAATATTATAATACTTTATGAAATAAATTCAAGAATTAATGTCCTAAAGCATATACCTACTTCTTGAATTTATTTCATTAAGCATGTCTACCTAAAGTATAAAAAACTATATTACTTTCAAAGTACTTTTACACAGAGTATTTTAATATCTATAATTATATCTGTTTTTTTTTTCAAATATTCATATTTTCGTTATTAAAAATAAATATTCCCTACGAGACCAAACTGCGGGACGGCGTGACGCACATTTGTATGGTCAAGGTCAACGGCGATTACCCGATCCTTAAGCAAGAGTTGCTTCTGTGGGAGATTTTACAAGATTTTTTTTTACTAATGTTGATTTATTTATTTTATTTTTTATGTACACACACAATAATATAGATAGAGATACGACATAGGCAATTTATAATGCAATGGCCGCTTATTTCTACTGCTTAATTCTTAAGAAATTCCTTCCAGCACACCTGAAAAGGAGAAATGAAAAATCAATGTAGACAAAAGTGTGTTATTTATTGAGAGCTCGTCCATCGATCGTCTGATCACATCGAGCTTTTCGATCGAATCAATTCTAGAGGTAGGTAGAGTTAGTACCTTTAATTAGTTACCTACTCTGCCAAAGGAACTCTCCGTATTATAAACAAAAAAATAGACCTATCAAAACTTTGTATTTATTCTCCCAATCAAAGAAATCAAACAAATAGGTACCTAGCACAACAAGTTCACCACCACGGCACCATAATCTAACCGCATTTAAAGATCACACTGTCTTACAGGCCATAAAGAGCCTTTATAAAGAAAATATTTATTTTGAAATAAAGAAAATTTAAAACTCTTTTTCCAATAACCCTGTACCGCTATCATCGTCATGTGATTGTCGGTCTCACTGTGACATACAGATTCAACACACGTCCCAACTCTACGTGAGAACAATATCAACCAAGCATTTGAATAATTGTCCCCTAGTTGATACTTTTGATTGATTAAATAAAGAATTTAGTTTAGCTATTACATTTTATAGAAATGTTGAAGATGATGACGTCACTATTCACGGTTTTAATTTTTCTTATTCATTGTTACTTGCTTCATGTTATATATCATACCGAATTTGAGTTAAATTTCCAGTAGGATAACATTAGGTAGGTAGCGTTGTAACTCTGGGTCCGCTAACAGTACCGTTTAAATATATTCAGCATTTGACGCGTAATTATTTAAATCAAATTAATCTATAACATTTAACACAACGACGCTCTGTCAGCTCTTCAAGCTGAGTCTCTTTTTATATTTTCTATCTTCACAATATTATGCCATCAATTTATAACATACTCTGCACGGAAACGCCAAGCTGGCTAAAGTCTCTACAGCACCTATCCATACAAATATAACCCGTCACGCATAAAGTCATGTAGGATTTCGATATAAAGAGGGTCTTCTTTCATTCTTCTATTGAATAACCGTTGTGTTGTTAACCAGTTGGTTATCAACCAATAACACGAATAAAGCATTCCTATTTGATTCTAACGGATATCACGCAATCACGCTACGTATGAAAACTTCTCTTCAATTTCTTCGAATACTAATTTCTTCAATTTCTTACTAGGTTTTTCTAGCTGAAATTTCTCAGTAACAGTCCGGAGTTTCAGTTGATGGCAATAGGCTTGCCCCCTATTACATGGGACTTAAACGTAACTGGCGAAATGTGGATGTACTATAGGTAGGTACATGTCTGCTTAACCCTTCGGGGAGTACAGGCGTAATGCTATGTAATGTGTGTGTTATAATTAATTAATCCAAGAAATATGTATTGTTTTAGATAACACACCTGTGCTTCCCATTATAGGACATACAATATAAATAACTGCTATGTATGGAATCCTCCCAATAAGGCTGACAGATATGAATCACTATGAAACATAATATTTGATATAACACATCAAACGGATTGCTTTTATGCATCAGCTGTATTTAATCCATCATACAATGTTTATAGCTGGCTACTCCACTTTCAAGTAAAGTGTTTCCTTTCATCTTTCATATTATGGCAAACCATGGCTCAGATGAGCAGGGATAACCATCCGTGATCATCTCACAAAAGACACGGAAAATATCATTATGGGCACATCGTCAATTAGTTCAGGTTCTCCTAGTCAAAATATATTAAAGTCTAGCCTTCTGCCTAGCCTTATTCCATTATTCTTATTATTTTAAACTTTTAGATGTTAATGAAAGTTGTGAGTTTCACATAAAGAATCTTCTTTGACATTTGAGGTCAACGTTCATCTCTAAGATTCCATTTGAACACCGTGTTGGGCTTGATGGCACGTCAAATATACGAAAGTTGTTCAGTTTGATGGTCTGTACGACACCCATTATTTTCGCCACGCCGTATACAGACACACAGTCTAAGAAAATAATACAGAACGAACTTTGTAATGTAGACCTCTGCATTATAAAGTTCTTTCCGTATTATTTTCTTCATCATGTCATCCTTGTGATCGAACAATTAACACTACATAAACAAGTTAAAAATTTGTTTCTGTACCTAATAATAAATAAAGAGTAGGTAGGGTGGTATACCAAACAAGATACTTATACATCATAACATTTGATCTGGTCGACAAGCGAGATGTTTGCAGGTCAAGTGCGAGCACCGAACGGTACCCAGCAATTACATAAACGGGTTTACACAAAATCGCGGTAACGATACTTCTTGTATTTAACCTCTGCGAACTGTGTGTGTGTAATATGGAACAACTTGACTTGGTACAGTTTCCAGCCATCCGTCAATGCTGGCCCTAAATACCTTGTATCTTTTTGATATCTCTTTTTCTTGGAAATATACGGTTTGTAGTATTTTATTTTGGGTAAAGCTGACACAGATTGGCATTTGTTTTTTTTACAGGAGGCTTTTACGTTATTTTATTTTGTGGGAAACTGATAGCTTCGATTTTCGTAATTGAACATTATTTTTAAATCTTTTGCTTTTATCGACCCAGTAATTTGTATATTTTTATTATAAAAATAATTATTTTCTCATCGGTTTCTTTGATTACAATTCAAAGCTTTAAAAATAAATTGATATTGTGAATATGTATTTGCAATAAAGATAAAAAGCAACAACAGAAAATTCAATCCTAGTTTGAAATAAGCTTGAAAGCGCTTTAAACTTTAGGGTTACAATGTATTACAATGTAAAGCAATTTAGAATCCTATTCACACATTTACGTGTGCATTCGATTCTATAAATCAGCTCTCTAAAAGTAACAACACAGAATAGGTATTAGTGAAACTGGGTCGCGTTTCGCATTCGCGGTGAATCCATTTTGCAGTGTTGTGTTCCGCGGCCATTGTCTCATGTTCCGTGATGCTCCGTCTCCTTCCGTTTGCATTAACTATTCGCACATTTTTGTTCCATTTTCTTTTGTTTTTTGGACGAATAGCCTGAATAATTATCCTCTCCAATTAAAAGTGCGTCGTGTTGCAATGTTTTAATCTTTGATGGTGTTGGTTGTCGTTATTTAAAGTTGTTTTACTTCGCACACTGCTGCTCGCGGCAAGCGAGAGGGGGAGGGAGAAGGCTCCAAGGCGTCGATAGTTCAGTAATTTATTTTTGCAGTGAACATAATAGTAATAAAAAACATGGTATCTGCTTTATATTTAGTTCAGTTATTATGCAAAGTTGTATGATATAATTTGCAGTTTTTTTTAATATAGCGGTTTATTGTACGGTTTGGAGGTAACTATGTAATATTTTACTGTCGAGAAATGATTATGGAATCGTGTTTTCGTCAAACACACTTACTGTACTACGGTACTTACTTAACATTAATCCTCAACTATACCATATATATTTATTTCAAAATGAATACTGCAGTATTTTCGATTAACGGTGGATCATGCTAAGCAATATGAGGTATTGTAGAGACTCAGAATATTATATTATTATGAAATCAACCATATCAAACCATATCAAAATACACGAGGGGCAAATCCCGTATTTTTAATAAAGTTTGCATTCAGAACTCAATCTATCAAAAATATTTCGAATTAACCCACCTTTTTTACAAGTTTTTGACAATGATCGTCGCCGAAATGAGATGGCGACTTAAATTTGAACGTTTTTTTAACTATTAGTCTGAATAAAAACAATATCAATCGTTAATGTAGAGTAGGTAAACAATGCATCAGTCAACTATCTCTATTTTGGGAGGGTCGATTTACTATTTACATAAATTGTTTATTTAGGAAATGTCAAAAGCTATCTATAATCTTATCCATAAGATTGCGGACATATGGATGGGCAACAAAGCACAAAATGTGGTTTCCATAATGCAAGGCAGGAAGTAACAAAAAAAGTTAACGAAACCCATATTCAAAATTTAAATATGGGCTTCGTTAACTTTTTTTTCAACGTGTCATGTTGACCATCCAGTATCAATAGATAATTTAGGTACAAAAGAAAATAGTATAACTAGTACAAATGGTATAATTTGATCTTCTCTTGAAACTTTGATCTTCAACTTAAATGAAGTTGGTGAAACTAATGTACATAGGTACTACGAGTATACTAATCCTTAAATAAATAATTATTACCTTCCTGCCTGACAAATCTACTTACAAATGAAATAAAAATAACTACCTTAACATAGTAGATAATAATATAATTATGTATTTTCATACAGAATACTTCGAACCCGTGTTCCGTAAAATAAATTATAGCTTTGATTTTATATTGAGCAGATTCCTTTTAGGTTTCTTGGAAGAAATAAACGTGTCTAGGTAAAAATGATTTGCAAGGACGGAGGATCTTAGGAATAAAAAGAACTAATTTCTTTGAGAGACATCAGTATTGTGAAAAAATCCTTATCACATATAAAAAAGCACTATCTCTCTACACGTGCACGATCTAAGCATATTTTTTTTGTTCTCTGCACTTGTTTCATGGTTATTATTGGATATATTTATATAAATTAGTATAATATGTTTTATGTATGTCTGTACATATTGTATATATGTAAATGACACACAGACTACCTGAAGTATTGTCTCTCCTTCCCCCTTAATCCATCCAAAGGTTGTCACTATAAGATCGCTTTTAGCGATACCGCCCATCACCCCTGTAAAATTATATCTGTAATATAATTTTAATGGTGTACATAATTAATAGTATTCTATATATCTGTCTATCCATTTTTAATATTATACACAAAGCCTTGTTAGACCATTTATCTACTTAATTAAAAGTCTTAATTAATGATCTACCACACACAGTGGTAGCACTCGCATAAGCACAGGAAAACGACAATATTACTTAATATAAATCAACAAATACATTAACCATGACCCTAACAGCAATCAAAACGAAAGTGAAAATAAAATAGGATTTATTCTTCCGAACATTAAGATGATTTATTTACAAAATGTCCTCTTCCATACATCCTCGATAGTGGCTAAGACTGGCGCTTCGCCAACACACACTTATAGTATCCTGTTTAATCATTCTTATTCAAAACTTGTGTATTTAGAGTTCTCACCGGAAAGGAAAGTTTTGGACAACAGCCTGAACAAACAAATAAAATGTCTTTCCAACTATTTAAATCTTACAAACTGGACGCTGATGTTTATTCTATGATCTCGGCTTGAATAAAGGGATTCAAATGTGTTTATATTGACGTAGTTAAAGCATTATTAATGCAAAAGCCTGTGTTTTACATTCTAGGGCATTCTAGATTTTATAAATATACTAGGTCTTTGCCGCAGCTTCGTCCGCGTGGAGCTTATTTTTTTTTTCTTCAATAAGAACCTTCTCTTGACAAAAAAAAAATAATTTGCGAAATCGGTCCAGTCGTTCACGCGTGCTACTGTGACCAAGGGATATAGGGATTCATTTTAATATATATATGTAGATAATTACTTTTAAATTTCTGATCAGGGAGGCAGAGCTATATATTGTGTACTTCTGTGACCCTAACTGAATGATTTACCTGCGGGGAAATTGCGTAACACACAGACAAAGGCAATCAATCGCAATGGCTTTCCTTTTGAAAGCATTATTTACGTTCTTGAGCCGATGAATTTTTCAAACATATGACGCAATAGATAAGAAATTTCCTTCATAACCCTCGGATTGTGATTGAAAGTGTGTTACGAAATTAGGGTGCTGGTCTGTATCGTATCGCAGTGCATAGCATAACATTGCATTGTATAATATTGCATCGCATGACAACATCATCACATTTTCTAATAAGTTTTCTTCAAAAATTACTTTCAAAACAATAACGTATTAGAGATGTTACGCTAAACGTAGTCACGTGTTGAAATATTAAACACCAAACAATTTTTGTTAGATTTTTAGAGAACAATGAGGTAATTGAAAGTAATTGATTTTCGGCTTTTGTCTTTCGAAATGAAGTAATTATTATGACCAGTATTACAAAACGATGGTATGTTCAATGAATAATAAAATAGTACTTAATGCGTGCATTCTAACGCATAATTTAGATGTACGTGTACATTAAGGCGCTGACAAGACCCAATTGACCAAATTAGGCATCTCTTAAGAAAAAAAATTGCTAATTCTGTATAGCTTGTGGTAGCGGAAAAAATATATGTTAATTTTGAACATATTTCCCAGAACTTGGTTGTTACCGAAACACGTTTTGAAAAAAAAATCTCGATACAAACTAACGTTAAACTAACCTCTAACCTTGAGTTCTAATCCAAAATATCTGCATTAAATATCAACATACGTTACGTATTTAATTAATAACAAGAACGTCTTATTTGAATGCAGAACTTGGTTGTTTTTTTTTATTTTCGATTACTCAACTCAATTTTGAGTAATTATAGAATTGCTTCATATTTTGCAATAAATTACAAGCGTTGAGTCATCGCGCTTCTCTTTCTTTTCTACGCAATCTGACAATGACCGCGGTTTAGGTGTTGTCAGCGTCTTAAATGGTCGTGTGAGAGCGAACAATTATTGGAAACAATGAGCGGGTCTGAAGACCCGTTCGACCGGTCGTTGTATGAGCAATAAGTTTCTTCCTTGAGTTCAAGCTATCATATTTTGCCTTGACTTTGTTACCGCTGCTATGTGTAATATTACACTATCTCCATCTTAAACAAGGAGGTTTGAAAGCAGAATAAGTACTATCGTTTTTTTTCAGTAGAATTCGTGTTTTGTGATAGTCAATACTGCGCGAAGTTTATTGGTAGAATTTGTCGTTCCTTACCCGTCATCCTGGAAAGCACCACGGGTATTATTTTTAACCGTGGTCCCGCCGAGAAATATAATGCTGCCGAATTAAAATGTTAGTCTCTCCCGGAGTCCCTGGAAGGTAACGTCAATCCGAAAAAAAAAAAAAATGCTGCCGAATAGCTTCCATCATGTTATTATAATATCAAACTTTTGTTTCGACCATAGATATCCGGTTTCGACTTAAAACGAATTTGCGGAAAAACCTACCAAGCTTGAATTATAAGGTTAGCAAGGGAAGTAAGGGTAGGCGGATAGGTTCTTATAAGTCCGTCTCTTAAGAGACGTAGACTCTCTCCGGAGAGTATATTGGGAAAATGGATAGCAAGGGGTATGTATACAATTTAAAGGGCATGTATTTACGCGGCGATAAACTAATCTGATTTAGGGTTTAAAAAATAATTAAAATGGGTACCAAAAATAATAGGTTGGCAGCTACAGTAAAGTAGCATTTTAAGTATAAAGTAGCAGTTTAATAATCAATAGTTAGCTTTGTTTTAATTTAAACTGGCATCGAGTGTTTGTTTTGGTAACTGATAGTCACCAACAACCGGAGAGATCTGACGGCGGCTGCTGCCGCGGCGCGTTCGCTTCGCTCGCTCGCCTTCGCGCCATAAGGCTCCTACATACTGAGGCGATATCCCGGGCGCGACAGGCATATTTCTGCCCGTCGCACCCGCGATATCGCCTCTGTATGCAGGAGCCTTTAGTGGTCACTGTTCTGACCTAACCCAAATGATTTTATACTTAAAATGCTACTTCACTGTAAACCAACCTATTATTTTTGCTACCCTTTTTATTTTTTTAGTAGTAAATAGTTAGTCGCCCTATAAGTTGTTAGTCGTCTGGAAAATAATTAGCCAATTTAAAAGAGTGTCCATGAAGTGTCTTGCCCGTTCTTCTACATAAGTACCTACTACGCTTTGGAATGGGCAACTAGCTCCATCTTTCTGACTGACCGACTCCTTAACAATTCAAAAGTGCGCGTAAACGGTTTAACTGAAATAAATGCTTTGAGTTTGACTTTGAATTGGGTTAAGTTAGGCGCTGGGATATCGTAGGCCGTACATATCGAATTCCCTAATTTGGCAATATTTTTGAATGCTGACAACACTGTTCTGCGCCATTTTATTGTGTCCCAACTTCCAGTTACAGCATTAAAAATATTGCCAAATAAGCCCAGATATTTATACTTGTGTATCTATTCAATGTGTTTTCTCATCCATCCATTTTTAACATACGATCACAAAATCCATAGAGCGCATCATAAAACGTAAAAACGTTAAACGCAGGTAAAAGACATGCGTAAAATTATATCTTCGCAGATACATTACAAATACACGATTTACAAAAACATTACCCTCCTTTTCGCACTCAGTTGGGTAAAAGGGACGCAGTAAAGTATGATACCTGTCAACGCAATTACACTGTAAACTTGTTCTGAACACGGTTTTGCTCGGTGCACTGTGTGTGGGAAACTAGGTGTCGGAGATGAATCACTGTACCGCTGTACTGTGTGTACCAGTGTATGCTGCACTTAGTTCAGTATACGTACACACTACACATACGTATTGAAGCGCGATCGAAGTGGGCCCGCGGATTATATACGCCAAATTATAATTAGACGTACATAACATCCTATACACATCTTTGAATGAAATGCAGCTCGAAACGAAGCTACTTAGGTGTTTAATACACAATCAGCCTATAATATTCCCTCTGCTGGGACACAGGCCTCCTCTCTGTGAGAGGGAGTGGGCCGTAATCCAACACGTGGGCCCAGTGCGGGTTGGTAGATGTCACACGTCTTCGATCTTTTGGTTCTAGGGCATGCAGGTTTCCTCACGATATTTCCCTTCACCGTTTTGAGAGCAGTGGTGATGCGCCTGTCTGGGTTCGAACCTACGACGTATAACTCGTAAGTAGGTAGCGGCCGTTAACTCTTGGCCACCACTAATCAATGAATTTATCAAAATAAATTGAGAATGGTAATTTTATAACGTACGGTAAAGAAGCGAAAATTTTAAACAAACAAATGACTATCCCACATACTTTTCGAACTGCCATTTTCATCAAACATATTAAGGTAGGTACAAGCAAAAATTAACCTTTAGGTGCTAAATATTTTTGTTTCTTGACTTCACCTGCCTACTTGTAGCCACTAGGTCTAATTTTGACCCAAAGGTGGAAAATTAAAAACAAAATTGCCTTATTATTTTGGGAAGTTTGTTTTGCATGTACACTGTGAATACAACAACAAACAAACAAATATTTTTCAGTCCTCAACCAAACAAAAAACTAACACAAATATGTCCTCCCAAGTCAAGTACTCATACCTAGTCAAGCACAATTTAAACAAATACATAATACTGGTACAAAAGTACTTGGACAGTGGATAGCCTCCACATCGCCCTGACACATATACCGAGTACGGGCAGCTCGCGAATCACGAATCTTGAGCGCTCATTACTGTTACCATATAGAGACAAACGTTCAACCTCTATGGTTATGTCCCTTCTGTTTGTTTGTGATCTATAGATTTCGAATTTGGAACTTGTCACAGGGAAGTAATTGATAGTAAAAGTGATCCTAACTTGGCTTGAATAAATATAAATTGAATTAATGACATCTGTTAAACCCATAGAAAAGTTAAAGTTTTTTACTATTTATTTTTAAAGTTTTTGGGTTTCACGTCTCAATGAGCCAAGAATGATAATAAATTCATAGAATTTCTGACTGCATAGATTAACCATTCACAAGTGCTTTTTAGAATTAAACTACTTTATCTAATAGTGCCAGTCTTACTCAACTTATTCCTTTCGAGGCCAAAGATAAGAGAAATGAAAGCTCTTTTAAGATTAATTTTATTACAACTTTATTTACCAAAACTTACAACATAAAATATAATAAAGATGTTTATAATTAACAGTAAAAGACTTCGTCGCCGTTAATTATCCGCGATACTTTAACACTACACCGTTAACCCGCGAAGAAAATCGTTTCTCCATAATTAAATAGATTTTTTTACTTTGCTCGTAAAAGAATAAGAGTAATAAATTTTCCGGGAGAGTTCCCGGAGTTTCCCGGGAATTATGTAAGGAACACGACTTCACAGTTAATTACTTTGTATCCTGTTAACGAAGCGCTAACTCGCAATATGTATGCAGGTCTCACTGGCCCGTTTAATAAATTGACTTACAATTCGCGCCTGTTCGCTACTTTTTAAGACGATTGGGCTGTTAAGGAGGCGTGGAAATGTTCATAACTTAATTACTTTTTTGTGGGATTTAAAAGCTGGCTGGTTGGGTTTTTTTGTTGGTGTTGTGGAAGCGGGGCCAACGTTTGCTATTCTGCACAAATAGATGTGACTTAATGTGATGGGACATAATTTACTTAATGAGCTTTTTTGACCAGCGCTACAGTTAATCTCTTTCAGTGTCTGTAGTGTTTTAGAAACTGTAATAAACTGTACTCATATCGTATTAAGAGAATACCTTTGTCTCTTAAGAAATACTCTTAATACACAAATTAGCTTTAAAATATATTAGAAACCACGTCCATGTAGAATTGCAAAGCAAAATTTCGAGTCAGGTACAAAGCAGGTGTAAAGAGAGAGTGTTGGTTACTTGGCTCTCTGCCTATGCAAAATATGGATAGTGATTTCCGTCGCGATAAAGTCAGCTGTTTAAGCCAGATTCTATTCAGGGAACCCCGCATACTTAATATGCATGCTTATGATCCCTAACTGGATAAGCCACGTTGCAATTCATGCCAACGCTTAGCTTACATACATACATTCATAATCAGCCTAATGTTCCCAGTGCTGGGACACAGGCCTCCTCTCCGTGAGATGGAGTGGGCCGTAATCCACGACGTCGGCCCAGTGCGGGTTGGTAGATGACACACGTCTTCGATCTTTTGGTTCTAGGGCATACAGGTTTCCTCACGATATTTCCCTTCGCCGTTTTGAGAGCAGTGGTGATGAAATAATTTACACAAAGTAAAGCGCCTGTTAAGGTTCGAACCTTGTCGTGCGGTCGTTACTTAAAGGAACTTAAGCTTAGCTTAAGGAACGGTAAAGTAAAGTTATTTCGTCATCAGTGTATGGCGCTTCCAGTAGTAAAATTCGCGAAGGTATTCGGTAGATACTTACTTTAAGCTACCATATGGACTATGGTACCTACGTATTTTTGAAACTTATTGAAACTGAAAACTATTGATTCTTATCCAGTTTTATTTAATCGTATGGAGGCGACAATAACGGTGTTTAGTTTTAATATGTTACAGCAAAGACAAAGCCTTCATTTTTCTTTTAATTAAATACTTCCGGCCACCTTGAGTTAGTATATTTTTTCGCAGCAGTAAAAACTGCGTCTAAGACCTCCAGTGTTATTTACTTAGATGCGCTTGTTGACTCTAATTCAAGGATAGTTTTATGCACGATTGGGCTGTCATCGTTCCAATAAAAACTCAATCGGAAATAACAAAAATAATTATAAATATAAATACAAAAATTTCTTTGTTTCTCTTTGAAAATGCATCATCCTGTTTAAATTTCATTCCATATTAGTATCGACGGACTGGTTGCCCCGCGCCGTCGTCATTTTTGTACTTCATTTTTGTTATTACTTTTTTATTTTACGAACTACCTCACAATGTTTTATAAACTATGTTTTAACCTTAGATAAGGATATTTTGTTTGTATTAAGATTGCTTAAAAGTTCTTTGTGACAAACCTATTGAGGTTTTTCAGATGTTTCTGTTTATATTTTGTTTTGTTCCTTAATTAATATACAATAAAAAAAATATGTACTAATACAACTTTTTTCTGTACTTATGTGTTGTAGGTTCCTACATTATTTTTCGATCATATGAGCAGCGTTGTCTTCTGCTGGCTCTGCTTTGCGATAAATTACATATTCTAGAATAACATTCATTTTTCTAACAGTGTTGTTACACATTTGCTTTATAGTGTCGAAAAAGACGAAGATCTGGCCATATATAAAAAATAAAGTAAATACCAACCAAACTGATTTACTATAATTACTATACGATGGCCATTAAAATCACTACATTCTACGCAGCTGTAAACCGAACTAAGTAGTAAACTACATTACCGAGTCCATAAAAAGCCTTCACAACAGCGTCTATTCATGCCCTAACTTGTATGTAAATGAAAAACTCCACTTTTGTTACTCGACGACTGTTTGGTACTCAACTACTCAATAGAGCAACAGATGCCAGGGAATTTGTTTCATATTGTGACTTGTGGGTTTTACGGCATCCTTTTTTTAAACTGACATTGCTAAGAAAACTAACTTAATTAAATATATTGAATATTGAGCAGGTACTTAATTTACTGTAGAACTTGGTGCTATTACTGTCTTATAACAGAAGATAGACCAGCGAGATAATTGAGTAACAGACGTAAAATTACAATTGATCGCAATGCCTTTCAGTTTAACAATTCAGGCACGTTCATTACGTAATTTACTTTGTTGAGCAGACGAATTTTACGAATTACGTATGAAGCAATGGTTTAATAACATAAACATCACGCCTTGTTTACCCCAACGATTTGGCAGAGATGTAGGTACCTGTAGTACACCCACATTTTGCCAGTTATGTGTAAGTCCCATGTAATGGGGGGCGAGCCTATTGTCATCAACCGGGCACAAATCCAGACTCCGGGCTGCTACTGAGAAATTCCAGATCGAAAAACCAAATATCACTTTGACCCGGGAATCGAACCCAGGACCTCATGCTCAGCAGTAGCGCTAGACCAACGAGGCAGTCAATAATGGTTTAATAATTTTCTTCAAACCCTCTCGTGATTAAAAGTGTGTTCCGTAATAAGGGTGCAGGTTTTGCCGTGTCGGTCTCATATAACTCATCCTGAAATACTTAAAGATAAGGATTTCAGTATGACTTAAGTAAGTATGTACCTATGCAGTAGCATCGCACATACCAGCAACATTCTACGATCAATGTAATGTAATGTTAACTACTAAATATTTAACCTAAGTATAAGTTAAATGTAATACTTGCTGTGCCCTAACAGGGTCATGTACTCATATGTTTTAGCCTAGCCTGTAACTGAGTGTACATTATGCAAATGAATAAATAAATAAATCACAATCTGAGAGACAAGCTTGGTATATTATGCATGCTCATTCCACCATGGGTTTTCCGTAGGACGGATAATACATATAATGGTTACTTTTTTAAGCTTTAGTATGAATTTATTCAGTTCAACAACCCATTTAAAAATTTGGCCCAAGACTTTTTTTGTTTTTGGGTGGGATGTTATCAAATAACTTCTCCCGCTCTTGTGTCAGACTCTTACTGACTAAAACCCACCCGTGTTCGTTCCGTTGCCTGTGTTGCCAGGGGCCTCGGTTTCCCTTTCGGACATTCCCGCGACTCCGGCAGGCATCGGCCCTAGTGGACCCCTACACTTGTGCTGACATCTCTTTGAGGCGCGCGTGGAACACAACGCGCCGTTGACCCGGGCCTGGTCCTTACCGGACGGTGAGCTACCCATTGCCCACCGTCCGCAAGCCCGCGCCTACGGTAACAGGAAATCCACCTGGGAATCCCGACACCCAGGGTGTCTCTTGCGGCGGCTAGGCCACCCTTGATAGCTGTAGGGAAATCAACATAGTCATGGACATTATAAAATATTAGTAGAACGTTGCCTATATTCTCATAAACGAAATATTGCAACATCCACTGAAAGTTAACGAGTGGATATTTATAGCAAAGACCAGACGCTGTTCGACCCAATATTAATAATATTAAATTATAACTATATACATATATCCTATCCTGCTAATATTATAAATGCGAAAGTTTGTAAGGACGGATGGATGGATGTTTGTTCCTCTTTCACGTAAAAGGTACTGAACGGATTTGGATTAAATTTGGCACACATATAGTTTATAACCAGGAATAACACATACGATACTTTTTATCCCGATATACTCACGGGGTCAAAACTTATGCGGGTGAAACCGCGGGGTGCATCTAGTATTTATATAAATATTATAACAATCTATATACATGTTAGGTATACAATTATTTATATAAATGCGAAAAGAAGTTTGTTTGTTTGTTACGATTTCACGCTAAAACGGCTGAACGGATTTGGATGAAATTTGGCATATGGGTAGACCATGATCTGGGTTAGGACATAGGATACTTTTTATCCCGATGTACCGACGAGATCGAGACTTAGGCTGAGACTACAGTAGGCAGCGATTTGCGATGCGACTGTAAGAGCGAAACGAAATAAACATGGTATGGCTACATTATTATCGAAAATCTATTCTGCGATGTATATATTCGGCGATGACGTGGCTACAGTATACATGCTACACAACGAATTAGCATGAGCGATTCATGCGGCTAATTTCGCTGATATGTTGATGTAGCCGATGCCGTGATTACAGTAATGTTGCTCCGATCGCAAAGATCGCTAGTAATATTTGATGTACGGTTTAGCAATATCCGTGAGCGTTCATTTATTTGTTTTAATCGCTCATGTGTCGCAGGTCGCGTCGCGGTCTAATGTAGACTCAGCCTAACCAGCCTAACCTAGCGGGTGAAACCGCGGGGCGTAGCTAGTGTATAAATAATTCTGTCACCGTTGTTTACACTATCTATTAATTACGTGGTATCGTAAATATTGCACCAGTTTACACGGCTGATAAATGCCGATCGTATATTAGCTTTCAGATAACTAGTTGGTTTGGTTGGTACTTTGGTAGACTCACCGCGGTTATATATCGGCTTTCATAATAACTTAATAGTTTAGTTACAACCGCCGCGAAAGCAATTTAACAGAATGAAAAGTTAGTTCATGCTTCACTTGACTCAGCTACTCTGATACAGTTAGCAGACAATTTGTTATAATTTCACTTCCTTACAAAATATATTTTATTATAGAAACTGTAATAGGACGTGTTGTTGTCACATACATAGGTTCGAATAAAACTTTATTAGAGCCGGAATTTGTCATTTTTTTCAATTTGTCATTTTTGTCAATTTGTCAAAAAAACTTACCCTGACTTTTTTATAAAAATGCAAAATAAATCAATTCGATAGTCTCGATCCCTTGGGAATATCGGGATAAAAGTAACTTTTGTCCTAACCCAAGTCATGGTCTTCCCATGTGCCAAATTTCATCCAAATCTGTTCAGTCGTTTTAATGTGAAAGCGTAACAAATAGACTCACTTTCAAATTTATAATATTAGGATTGATCTAATAAATTATTATTCTCTTAAGTCAACTTTCTTACGATAGGTATAAAGAATTAGGGATCTTACGGTGTTTTACACCATATTCAGATAAAACCAGCCTTACTGAAACAAAACTATAAACATAATTCGTAACTCCAACTTGGAGCCGTGTCCCTAACTATCTCGATACTGAATAAATAATAACACGATACTGTCCCATCGCCATAGCCATTAATGATTAGTTTAAATTATTAATCGGTCCCGGTACCTGCTCGATACCGTTGGGTCAATCGGTATTAATTTCTCCTCTCTCTCTCTCTCTTTATTTGCAAACGTCATCAATCGTTTCTTTTTCACCTGACATTAATTATAAAGTGTTCGTGAGTCGAGTTCGTGAAAGCTAGTTATAATAAAAAATCGTCGTCATTCTCCTGCTCATATCCCAATTTATTCGGAGTCTTAGTAATTAAACATAATAAATGTAATTTATTTAATTTTAGCATAAAATAAAGACTTAAAATACTGCAAAACCACTAAGTTTTTGTTAAATGTGAAGACAAGGTCTCTTAGTTTTATAAGAGACTAACCTTTTTCGAAAAAGTTTGTCCTAAATAGTGGTTTTTCAATTACAGCGTCGACATTATCTGGTAAAGTAGCTTAATCCTTTGAATAAATACTTGGGATCGTTTGCTAATGGACTCTCACAAGTACACAGTTCTATCAAGCAAATTGTAGAGTAAGAATAAATAATAGAATCGCTCAGCCAACTGATTGAGAAGACACATTTAATTAGGTTACGCATGTCACAGTAAAAAAATGATTGATAAGTATGAAAACTCATTCTGTATTTCAGTCAAGAATGAACCGAAATTCTAAAACATAATTCCGGTGCGGTGAACTAAGTGGCAGGAAACGTTTCCTAACAAAATCTCCTACATAAAGTAAAGTATAATAAGAACACAAAAATGTCTTCCCCAAACAATAAGGAACAACGCACTATAAGTAACATATTAACGATGAACGAATCAAATGTGAACGAAACAGGAATAGAAAAATGGGAATTAATTTAAGAGCGGGATAATTTAGTGGGCCGATAAACTTGGGTGTTCATAAATAATGAAGAGAGCAGAGAGCTTAGTTTATTTTTTTAGACGCGTCCAAACGGCGTCGACTAAAAATATCCGGTCGTTATTCGACTCGTTCCAGGATTAAAATTAGTTAACAGCGCCAACCCTGTTTAGGGAAAGACTTCCTTTAACGCGAGCGCTAACAAATTAAATCCCGTTTACACTTCTGCGCTAATCTAATCTAATTCTGTCTCAGTCCCAGTTGTGTTCTGTTTAGTTTGTGTTGTGTGTGCGTGTGTGTGTGTAAGGACGTTAAATGAAAACTGATGACTAAATTAATGAATAAATAACAATGGTGCCGATTCTCTTGTTACAAAGTTCTCTAAACTAGACTAAAAATCACCAAAATTTAGTGTATTTTGTTGAAATTGACTAAACTGACACAACTCAACTATAATATAGTTTGACAGCACGAATGTCATTTAGTTTATTTTTTAAATTTAGTGAAAATGGCAATTTTGCTATTCTGAATTTGACGTTTTTCGCCAAAAATTTTAATTTTCAGACGAAATCACACTATTTTTAATCGCGATTAAAAAGGTTTGGAATAAAAGTAGTTGTCATGAACTAAAATTTACAAAGCACATTCCTCTTCTATTTCTTGAAAGTTCGGATGCTTGTAAGGTTGGAAAATCTTAAATAATTAAGAATTATTTATCTTTCTGCCGAATCGAAAAACAATCAACCTATGCTATTGATTGTTTTTCGATTCGCCAGAAAGATAAATAATAAAATTGTTGTTCTTAAAATACAAAACGAAATTCATTCATGAAAACTTAGAGGGATTTTGGTACTGAACATCTAATGACTTCATTATGATTTGGAAAAGAAGTGGATAAATCCATTTCTAGATTCTCTGAAATAAGAAATTTCAATTTTTCGGAAACAATTAAGAATGAGTTTAGTTGGAAACATTACGAGACCGTTCCAGCCCATTGCTGAAAAACTAATTTAAGACTCCCTAGATCGGGACAAACAAATTCAAGATGTCTTTAATACGGCTTTCCTACGACGACGAGAATACAGGAGAATTTTAGCTTACTGAACGGAAAACCGGATTTTCTGTCAAATTAGTTTCAGACAAAGTTAATTTACTAATAAAAATAAGATCACATTTTTATTAGTAAATTAACTTTATTAGACTGATATAAATAGCAAAATAATTGTTGACAATCAATGAAAGATTATTATATGATTTACTCAGGTTTTTTTTTGCACTTCGGATCATTTCGTTCACTTTCATTCACTCATTATTTTAATTACCGACAAATTTTGGCCTATAGTCTACTCAACTTAGCGAATGTCAAACTCAATTATAGTTGTGTCAAAATTATTTTTAAGTTAAGAGAACCTTGTTTGCAGAATAGCTTTTAGGATTCTCTTAACCAAAAAGAAGACATTTTAGTGATAGTTTAGTTCGGTGTGCAAGTGAATCGGCACCAATATCCACTATCCTAACCTAACTAATATTATAAATGCGAAAGTGAGTTTGTTTGTTTATTTGTTACATTTTCACGCTAAAACAGCTCTACAGAATTGGATGAAATTTGGCACATGGGTAGACCATGACCTGGATATACCCCGATATTCCCACGGGATCGAGACTAGATTGCGGGTGAAACCGCGGGGCGCAGCTAGTGTAGATATAAATCTACTAATACTATGTTCTTACTTTGTTTACTAAAGAACTTTATACTTTCATCAACGAACCCAAAAGGGTGTCAAAAGCAAACAAAAGAGCAATTTAAGCCGTTGAATAAGCGATCAGAAAATAATTTACAGCTGCTGGTACTGTAACTTTAATAGTAAATCTCTCCGCAAATAAATTACGTAAACAGAAAACGTAGTAAACATGACATAACCAGACAAAAAGAAAACAGACTGATTAAAAGCAAAGTTCATTCAGTTATCATCTCAGTCGTGTAACGCTGTTTCATCAGCTTTTTCTTATTGTTGACTAGCTGCACTTAGTGGTTTCACCCGCATAAGTCTCGATTCCGTGGGAACATCGGCATAAAAAGTATTATATGTCCTAAGCCATGTCATGGCCTACCTATGTGGAAAATTTCATCCAAATTCGTTGAGCCGGTTTAACGTGAAAGCGAAACAAACAAACTCACTTTTGCGTTTTTAATATTAAGTTAGATGTTGAGTTCACCAAACAATTTAAACCTTTGAAATTACAACATGGAGATATATATATTATATCTATCCCCATATTGTTATTTTAATATTTAAATAAAACGACTCTATTTTACTTTAAATTCTATTATATGCATAACTATCTCCATGTTGTATTTTGGGTAGGTTAAAAAAGAAAAGTTATGGCCATAGCTGCACTTGCTATGGCCATAACTTTTCTCTTTCCCTGCCTGAATGTTATGTCTGACCCTGAAACTCAAAAACTAATCTAGCTAGTCCTACTTTACCTCTTTTATTCTCCTTCAGCAAAATTACAGTACAAATTAAAGTAACTGTAATTACAAAAGGCAAATTATTATTAAGAGCAGCGTAACTATAGACAATGGGTTGGGCGGCCATCGGATGCTATCGTCGCCTGCCATTATAAACGTTTAACGTTGCGATGCAATAAAGGCAATGAAGCGTGTTGACAGATAAGAGTTACGACGGACTTGCTTAGTTATAACCTTAAGGCTCACGCAGACAGGAGCGACGCGACGGTGCGATGCGATTCTGGTATAAAAATTTCCATTAAGGTTTCATAGTAATTGTTTTACTAGTGTCGCATGTATCGCGCCAGACTGCGAGAGCCTTTATTAGGGGTCTTCTCAATATAGAACACTAGAGATTTCTTTATTATATATAATTTTAATATTAATGTATTAAACACAAATTAAAGACAAGAAAGTAATAAGTATTTTAATGAAGCGTAAAAGAGATGGGTATACAATTTCCGTTCAGTGTTCGTTCATTTATTTTTGTTAGGATTACATATCAGGGCACAGACATTGCAATTCTATTTTATGTTTCGTCGATTGAAGTCAAAAACACTAATGTCAGGTTAACTAATCCGGTGTTAGGTACTTTTTAGTGACGCAACGCGTAATAAAAGTTGGAATGTAAATTACTTAAGGGTCGGGTAAACGCTGTTAACGTTGGCCACACAAATGCGCGTCACGCTCACTTCGCGGCCCCGTTTGGTTTCATAGAGAATATTTATTATTAGTAACGAAAAAACGAATTAAAAAAAAGTTTTCATAAAAAAAAAAACGAATATATATTAACTAGTTTGAAAGTAATATCAACGAACGAAATGTAACGAAACGTGCAAGTGAAATGATGGTGAAAATTGTATCAAAACCCGTTGCGAAAGGACATGGCTAAACAACTGGCCTTATGTATAGAAATATCTCATTAGCTCCTAACATTAAAATATTAATTAATTAATTATTACGGTTTTATTATTCTCCTAGAACTTTTGCGAACTAATCAAATAATTAAAAGTTTTTTTCGTTTTTTTTTGTTTGAAGAAGCAAAAGCGATTATGACGTTGCATTCTATGAAACAAATGTGGACGATAAACCTACTATTAAACATATATGCGTAATCTGAAATGAACAGTATTAATTATTATATATTATTTATTTTTGAAATCGCAATACATCTCATAACGTTGATTTCTTTGATTGCCTTTTATCTGATTTCTAGAAATTATTGGCAAAATCTGGAAAGAAACGGGAACTTAAATAGTACGTACTCGATTTTTCTCGATTACACTTGATTCGATTAGAAGCAAATAAAAAAATGACCAAAAGCTTCGGAACATGTGTAAACTCAATAAATCTATTCAAATAATCCAATAACCTTCACAATATAAGTAACTATTTTATGTCGAAGAATGTTGACTGACAATAATTGTAATATATTTTCAATTATTTAATGACACATTACGTTCGTATTATATGTACGAGTAGTGCGATTTTCTTAACAAAACCTTTTTATTTTACATGTTTGTAAACCTATTGACGTAGGAGTTTCTACGATTTTATTTTCAGGATTGTAACGATATGAAAAGTTTCTGAAACTTTCAATCAACACAGCCTATAGCAGTCCACTGCTGGACATAGGCCTCTCCCAGACTGCGCCACAACACCCTGTCCTCCGCCTTCCGCATCCAGTCTGTCCCAGCCACCTTTTTAAGGTCATCGGTCCATCTAGCTGGGGGGCGTCCCACACTACGCTTGCCGATACACGGTCTCCACTCCAGGACTCGTCTGCTCCACCGGCCATCGGTCCTTCGACACACATGGCCAGCCCACTGCCACTTCAGCTTGCTGACTCTGCATGCTATGTCGGTAACTCCGGTTCTGTTCCGGATAACTTCCTGAAACTTTATTCAGCATTACAAATTACTACGTACAATGTTTATACATTACTAGGGCAGTCGCCCATACTTCTATTTAGCCATTCTTTTAGAAAAACAACGCGGTCAGACAGGAAAAGCGACTTTAATTTATAATATGTATATCATCATCTGCCTAGCCTTTTCCCAACTACGTTGGGGTCGGCTTCCAGTCAACAAGATGCAGCTGAATACCAGTATTTTACATGAAGCGACTGCCTATCTGACCTCCACAACCCAGTTACTGGGTAATACGATACCCCCTGGTAAGACTGGTTGTCAGACTTTCGGGCTTCTGACGACCCGTAACGACTGTAAAAGATCCACGAATGACAGCCGAGACCAACGGCTTAACGTGATTTCCGAGGCACGGGGGGTCTTGGTATGTAAAGATGGTCACCCATCTACGGACCAACCGCGGTAAGCGTAGCTTAACCTGATCGATTGACCCGCGCGGCTTTTATTACTTAGCCACAAGGCCCTTATTAGCCTTTATAGTCACAATTTATAATATGTATAATATAGTCATAAGCGGCCAGTAATGTTCCCACTGCTGGGACACAGGCCTCCTCTCTGTGAGAGAGATTGGGCCGTAATCCACCACGCGGGCCCAGTGCGGGTTGGTGGATGTCACATATCTTCGAATTTTTGGTTCTAGGACGTTTAATCACGATGTTTTCCGTTTTGAGAGCAGTGGTGTTGAAATAATTTAGTTACACAAAGTAAAGCGCCTGCGTGGGTTCGAACCTACGACCTACTTGTAAGTCGCGGCCGTTACTACTGGGCCACCACTGTGGTATGTAGAGATATAGATGTAGGAGCATTCTCAGTATAGAATATACAACGTGGTTTTTTTGTCGTTTTTTGATCAATGGTTTAGGGATGAATGAGCTCGTTATCAATCATCTTTTGCTGATTTAGAAAAATGTCTGTACATAAATGTATAACTAGATAAATTCCAATTTACAATTTCTAATCACAGTTTGTAATATATTTTCTCTCATGTTAGATTACCTAGCTACTATTATACATAGGTATTCTTATATGGTGTACTTCCAGCTCCAGTAAATACCTAATAAAGAAAATTCTTGTAATTGCAAACAACAATAAGTTCAGCACGTGCATCTTGATTCAGTCCATTTGAATGCTGGTTACGTAATGCAAAACATTCCGCGCATTCTTAAACAGGTAAAGTACAACAGTTGTTCGATGGATCTCGGCTCACCATAAAAAAATTAAAAGGTACAATTCCACCCGGAGCAGGCACTTAATGAAAAAATCCATTTAGGAATGTCTGATTAAAATACGTAGCGTAGCCACCACTCCGCCAGGTCGTGGGACTAGATTAGTTTCGGGTGCTCTTTATTTCCCCGCTTTATAGCTACGTTCGTGCACTAATCGATGTCGCTGACGTTTTTACAATAGGTCAGGTGGTTTGATTACACGACGTGATTCATTGTTGACGACCATTACAATCACCTGAGACAATTTTTCTTGAATTTTAGGAGTAGAAATTCGTTGCTATGTTTATTTTTCGACTCCTTAACCCAAAGGACATTCACGTATCCCTCGTAAAGAAACTGTAATTAAATCGATTTAAGTTCCGACCATTCCATAGAAATTCCTTAATATTACCCGCAAGACGTGAAACCATTCGAGATTCCTAAGATACTTAGCTCAATGGTGTCGTATAAAGGCGAAATAGAGCATCTCTGTATTAGAGTGCACCCCATTAAAACCACATGCGCGAGACGTCACCTCATGTCTCGGGCCCAACGGTTCTCAATATTGCTTGACTTACGTTTTAATTCAGACGGTTAGTCAAGGTCAAAGTTAAATTATTTATTTCAAATAGGCACTTAAAGGGCACTTTGAACGTCAAAATTTACAAAAAATAGAATTGATTCTAGTCGCACCTTCCAAAAGGTAATTTCGTATGGAGAAAAATGGGCAAGAAACTCCACCGTTAGTCTTTTAAAAATGTTTTACAATAATTTGTATAGAGTACATTAATCATATAATTATATGTGAAGACGAAGCATCTAGAATAAATTTACTTACCACAGTAGGTAAAAAGAGGTTGATATGTTGATATAGAGTTTAGGTTATCAATATTATTTATTACAATTTAGTGTGCGCTGCTTTTGTAATG
This sequence comes from Atethmia centrago, assembly GCA_905333075.3. Taxonomy (NCBI): domain Eukaryota; kingdom Metazoa; phylum Arthropoda; class Insecta; order Lepidoptera; family Noctuidae; genus Atethmia; species Atethmia centrago. The sequence goes on along the minus strand of HG995373.1, from coordinate 17,812,145 downwards.
CACTAGCGACCCGACCCTGCTTCGTACGGTTTTTACGACTTTTTTTTTTTTGGGTGGGAATTCATCAAGTAACTTCTTTCGCTCTGTATAATAGGATAAGATTTACATAGTATAATCAGCCTATGATGTTCCCACTGCTGGGACACAGGCCTCCTCTCTTCGAGAGGGACTGGGCTGTAATCTACCACGCGGGCCCAGTGCGGGTTGGAAGATGTCATAATGTCTTCGAATTTTCGGTTCTAGGACATGCCGGTTTCCTCACAATGTTTTCCGTTTTGAATGAATTTACATGATATTGTGAAAATATTGTGTCGTGAGTTGTGCACGAAATAAAATTTCCATTTTCAGTCGAGTTTTAAGCCTGTGCATGAGCAAAATAAAGACTACGTTCATTTAATCAAAACTGAAGCGTGGTGGAATAGCTGACGTAATTTTATTGTAATTTGCACAACAAGGCCCAAAAATAAATATTCTAAAATGAAAATATAACGAAGAAGATATTAGGTTACAAAAATCCCAGCCATCTTGATTAATAAATGACGATCGGCTGCGTATTTCATTAGGCGGGAAGAATGTAATTTTTCATTATGACTTAATGAATACCGTAAGCGACCGAATTATGTCAGAAAAGTCGGAATTAATAAATTCTATCGTTCATTTTGTTAGCAGCAAAAATATAAAGTTTTATATGACAACCTTATTGCTCCTGCAGAATTGACAAATTGTTTTGCTACGACGATAAAAAGCTCACGAATTGTTAACAATTCGATAGTTTTAGTTGTATCGAAAGATGACAGTTGAATCGTTAAGTCGAGATCCATTTAACTTCGCTGAGATGTTGATTTGCCTATGAATTCACGAACCATAGGACGCATTCATAGCTGTCAGTCTAATTTCAATAATTGGAAAACAAACTTGAAGCTTAGACAAACACACGATTGGAAGTTTGGGAAGCAATGACTACGATAATTTGTTTGCGCGCCGCGGTACGCCACGCTCCTCGCCTTATTTATACGAGCCATCATATTTATGTATACTGTAGGATCAAGTCGACGATTTACATGAATTCTGTGTTCTCTAGATGTCATTATGATAGATGTCCCTTAAGCCGCGGATATAAAGGTATGTTTTAATATTCACTTTGAACATGAAAAGCAACGTAAACTCGGGTAAGTCGGTTAAGTATGCCATTCATTTTTCATTTAATTTTCATATTATATTTAAGCTTGTCTGGGCTTAGATAAGAGCTAGACACAAAAAATCTTCACTAAGTGTTTTTAACAACCAAAATACCCATCGTAATAATTGTTACTTTATCGTCTTCAGTTTAAATAAAGCCCGTTATCGTCCATGATTTATTATAACATTCTACTATTAAACTTTATGTATTTTTGATTGCTCACGCATGTCACAGAAATACTGCCGCTAAATAATCATCTTATCTGTCGTAAGCACAAAAACGCGTCTTTATTTAGAACATAAACACGAGAAAATTGCTTTCAGAAGACATCAAAGGATCTCGATAAAACTCACTTATTTGAACAGTTGCTGAGAGACACATCTGCTTCTCATAAAATACATCACCATAGGTATAAACGTGGTATATCTACCACTCCTCGTCATCTATCATTTTATATTCAAGTCTACTTATAAATTGATGGAAATTCAATTACCTGACTGTGTTTACGATTGATGAGCGCGGTAAGTATAACCATTACAGGACCTGCATTTTCTTATCATTTTTCAGAATATTAAGAAGGTAGAGCCAAGCTGATTTCACGGCGCTCTCTTAGCTAGTATAATGTACCTACATTATACTAGCTTTTCCCGCGGATTCGCCCGCGTAGAGGTCGGAAAGTATCCTATAACTAATTTTATAAATGCGAAAGTTAGTTTGCTTGTGAAGCTTTCACGCTAAAGGCTCAAGCAGACAGGCGCGACGCGACACCGGTAGAAAAATTTCCGCGAAGTTGTCATAGAAATTGTTCCACCAGTGCAGAGACACGTCGCGCCTGTTTGTAAGAGCCTTAAAGTGGCTGAACGGATTTGGATGGAAGGATGTAGGATTAAAATTAGCCTTTGTCCTCCTCCAAGTCATGACCTGAATAAGAAAATAGACTTCTTTTCATCCTACATCGCAGACGAAATCGCGGGCATTTCATTACTTACTTAAGAAATCCCATACAAACTTTTACCCCCTGAAACACCCCCATAGGATCATTTTTGATACAAAAAGTAGCCTATGTCTTTTGTACAGAAATCTGTTCAGCGGTGAAAAGGTAACAGACAGACAGAATATGGATTCTGCACCCAAAGTTTACATTAGAAGCGAGTTCTACGAAACATTTATTTGGTTAGCCTTTTCATTACTACTTTATTTTACAGCTGATCACAGTGCTTGCCTTCAACAAAATTACAGCATTTAATTAAGGAACATAAAAGAGTAATAAGGCAGAAATCAATTCGAGATCATTACAAGTGGTTAAATATTAAACTGCCTCCCGAGCCTCGCCCGCGTTGTCTAACTGCCGGTAAAACATTTAATAGCTACACCAGAGTAGACATCAAAAACGAATGAACCACTTATAACCATAAATTCTACCTCCTATAACGATCAAGCTTTTCATAAATTAAATTATTCTAGGATTTCTACTGAGAAATGTACCCAGCAAAAGTAAAAAATAAAATCAAAATATTTTATTTCACATAAACCTACATGGACACTTATGAAACGTCAGAAGCTATAATATTTAATACATACATACATAACATCATGCTTTGTTTCCCCGAAGGGTTAGACAAAGGTGTACCTGTAGTAAGTACACCCACATTTCGCCAGTTATGTTTAAGTCCCATGTAGTAGGGGTCGAGCCTATTGCCATCAACCGGGCACAAATCCAGACTTCGGGCTGCTACTGAGAAATTCCTGATAAAAAACCCAATAAAACTTTTCCCGACCCGGGAATCAAACCCAAGACCTCATGCTCAGCAGTAGCGCTTGCGACCAATAGACCAACAAGACAGTTTACCTTATTTAATAAAATGCATAATTTCCTTAAACAAGTCAACGCCTTTAAAATTGACTCATAAATAAAATCTAGAAAAAACGAAACACCGAAAAGCAGAAAATAAGTTCGAATGGCGCTTCACTTTCCTATTGCATAAATCTTAAAACAGTCTCTAATTGAATATTCTTTTTGCGTAATGCCGTCTTATTTCACCCTTTAAAATAAAATAAAGGCTGAAAGAGAAACATGTAAATTTTATCGTGTCTGGGCACGGCCGCCGGGACAGGCACGGATTTTTTCGCATCCAGGGTAAAGGAGAAACTTGGCTCGTATTTTCGGCTTGAACTTCCCCCACTGCAATGCTCGTTGAGAAATACTTTTGTGACTTACGGAGCGAGTTATAAAAGAATGGCGTATTGTGTGGAGCGGGCAGGAGCTAACAAATCATTTCAAACGCTCCGACCAAGAATTTGGGGCGGTCAGTGTAAAAGTTACTAGAGCGTATAGGCTGCGGGAAAAGCCGCTCGGTGTGAAATGTTAACATTTCCCGGACAGTATTGCACAAACTTTGAATTTCAACGCCGGATATATGAACATTGTTAAAAATACATAAAACATTTTATTTTTGCAGCGTTTGCAATATACTTTTTTTGCATGAAAGTTTTCGAGTACCTACCTAGGTAAAGGTACCAAATGGATTTTCATTTCCGCGGTCTCTTTTAAAACAAAAAGTCTCGTTCACATCGGAACTCATTCCGTCACGACACAATTTTGTTTTGAGATAGTTATTTGGTGAACTCACGTTTTGTTCGTCTTATAAATCGGCCGATAATAAAGTCCAATTACACGCTTTTTGTTACAAACAACAAAAATAATAAGGTGTGTACGTTGTTAATGTTAACCAATGCATATTTTGTACGCCATTAAGGCAAAACATGACAGTGACTCAATTTAACTTTTTATGTAACATCTTGCATTGAAATGAACACGCCTTGCTAGTATGAATATTTCTGTATTTACATTCTTGCACACATACAAACATGGTATTTAGCAATATTTAACGAACTATTTAATTAGGTACTCAATATAATATCAGTATAGACTTTAGACTTCTTGAAGACAACCTTTAGATTCCGAGGCTCGAAGAGAACTAACTTAGCAACTACCGCACACACCAAATATCATGTTTTCCATTCGGTTCTGTTAAAAAACCAGTACTTTTACGGTAACTGTCAAATTAGATACTTTTAAACTTCATGACTTGATACAAAAATCATTTGAAGCAAATCACATACTTTCAAATGAATATTTGGAAATCATGACACATTTATGTGTATTCTCATGTTTTTAGCAAAATAAATATCTTGTATCTTGTACGTGGCTTCTTAATAACATAATTGAATAGTGTTCCAGTACAGTAATCGACCGTCCCAATAATAGAACATACATTTTAAGATTTTATTTTTATTATTTTATTAATATTTTACACAGATTATTTTATATCTTGTGAATGTGAGAAGGCCGCAGGAATCCGCTGGATGCGGGAAGCACAAAACCGGTCGAAGTTGCGGTGCTTGGGGGAGGCATATGTCCAGCAGTGGACGTCTTTCGGCTGAAATGATGATGATGGATGTGAGAACGTTGTAGGCTCAATGGACTAGATTTGTAGACCATTTATTTTTTGTTAAGTACTTGGTACTTCTTGACAGGCCTACACTGTCCTCCCATACCAATTATTTTTAAAAGAGTAACCGTGGAGGATCTTGCCAGCTCTTCTCCACAGGAAACGACCAATTGGAACCGTGCACCTAGCTTCTGACGTTTCTTAAGTGCCCATGTAGGTTTATGTGAAATAAAATATTTTGATTTTGATTGGCGAGGTCTAGTGCTCGCAAGCGCTACTGCTGAGCATGAGTTCGGTGTGCGATGCCCAGGTTGGGCAAAGCGTTATTTGGTTTTTCCGTAAGGGATTTTTTAACGGCAACCCGAAGTCTGGATTTGTGCCCGGTTGATAGCAATAGGCTTGCCCCTTATTAGATGGGACTTAAACATAGCTGTCGAAATATGGGTGACTATAGGTACACCTCTGCCTATCTCTTCGGCGATTACAGGTGTGACGTTGTTATGTTATTATCGGCGTATTGTATTTTCATACCTATCACTAAGCTAGCCGTACGTAACCTAACCGTAGTAATGTTCTAAGATCTAATTAGGAATTCATTTTATTACAGTTAGTTACTTCTAGGCGCTGAGCTGGTAATTATTAGTTTACGATCAATACTTTTATTCATGACATAATCTCATTAACATGGGCGACTTTAAGTGCCTAGATATGCGTAGTTAATTTAATATTATAATAGGAAATTATTTCGATCTAAGTGCCTATTAATTAGCCATCACTTTACTACTTTTGTAATGATTAAATCTACAGTCTGTAGACTGTAGCCTTAATAAGATTTCATAGAAATCGTTCCGCTAGAGTGGCGTCGCACTGTCGCGTCGCGCCTGTCTGTAGGAGCCTTAAATTCACTGCCATGTTTTGCCTAAAAGGAAAATGTAATTGGTACCAACCTATGCATAAAACTATTTTTTTAAAGGAATAAGCCGACAAAATATTAAATAATTTATGTCTGTGAAAACTCACTATAATTAGCAATATTTGAAATCGATAGAAGAAGAAACTAGGTACTACTAACTACAACACGCAAAGAATGCACAAAATATTCATCATATTATATCCAGTTTAAAAAGGCGACTAGTAAATGTGACTTCTTGCATATTCCGATAAAATATCTATCTGAAACCCACCTCCCTAGCTATTACATTTTGTGAATACTATTTCCTACTGCGATTATTTTTGGAACGAAGTTCTTTAACACGGCTTGCGGTAGGAGTAAACTGGCAGAATTCGTCACGTAATGAAAAAGCGTTATGGCCCAAAAAAAAGTCAGCTTCAAGTGTCATGTTTTTGGGCACGCCACAATTGCGGCGATAAGTCCCCTCTTTGAGGAGTGGCTAGAGAGGCTACGCCTGACGCAGGTCCTCACGGAACACGGCAGCTTCGGGAGGTCCTGGTTCAGGCCATGGTACGGAGCGACAGGGCATGAGCAGCCGGCACCTCCTTCTGCAAAGCAGTAATGCTCACGAAGGAGGAGGCGGGATGGTTCAGGGAAAGGCAAATTTCGCGCCCTCTCGCCCCTAGCCGACGCAGGAGCCGCCCTGGGCGTCGGGGACCCCGGGCGGAATACCGGCCACCGTCCGGGAAGGACCAGGCCCCGGTCGACGGCGCGTTGTGTTCCACACGCACCTCAAATAGAGGTCGTCAGCACAAGTATAGGGGTCCACTAGGGTCGGTGCCTGCCGGGGTCGCGGGAAAGTTCGAAAGGGTTACCGAGGCCTCTGGCATCACAGGCAACGAAAGCAACACGGGTGGGTTTTAGCCAGTAAGAGTCTGACACACCTTCCCGCTCCGCCCAGAGCGGGAGAAGTTATTTGATAGTTTCCGAACCAAAAAAAAACATTTTTTTTTTTGTCAAAACCTTTGACTTGAGCCTATACTACATAGATGGCTCTGTATTAATATATAATATACAGTGAAAGGAACTTTGTTCCAACCGGGTGTCTCACGATACCTCCAGGGTGTCTCCCGAATATTTTTTTCTTGGGCCTATTAAACCCCGGTTTCTATCAACCTGATCACATACCACATATCCAAAATCAAAAGTATTTTTTTCAAACTAGGCTGAGAATCAGAAATTTTTACAAATTAGGCTGAGAATCAGAAGTTTTTTTGAATGTCAAAATTAACGTAAGACAGTCCCCAAAACGCCCGCTTTTCACCACTTCCTAGTGTTTTAACCGGCGAGAAGTGGCGCAATAAACTCCCCAGCAGCACAGCTGTCTGTTCAGTTAGAAAAACTTAATTCTTTGCAAAATAATTTATTTAATATTTGCCACATGTCAGCTAGCACAAACCTACAACAAAAAAAAAAAACATCGAAAACTATACTGAAGCAGAAATAAAAAATTAAAACTGAAAACCTAAACAGAACTTAATACCTCAATAAAAGTCTCCAGGCGTAAAAGTTCGTGCAGACCGGGGCGATATCGTGGGTGCGACAGGCATATTGCCGCCTGTTGCGCCCGCGATATCGCGCTAGTCTTACAGGGCGTGCCTGCTTACCTAAACCTATAGCTATAACTCGAAGTCACAAATGATAAACGAGCACCATCAAAGTAAAGTAAAAAAAACAGTTAATTACTAATAACAATAGCAAAACCATGGTCATTAAGACGACCAATCACCACTCGTTCACGAGCGTAACGCAAAGATCAGCCATCACCACCCTCGCCATATTTGAGGGAAGGAAGCAACCAGACCCTCGACGCTATCGCAAGCAGTGGCATCTAAGGGAGCATGACGAACTTGCAGCCGGTTGCTCAGGCAAGAATAGTATGATCAATTGTCGAGGTCGCTAGCTAACCACTTATTATAATACAAATAAACAACATAACATCGCTCCTGTAATCTTAGAAGGATTAGACAGAGGTGTACCCTACAGTAACACCCACATTTCGACCTTACTATGTTGAAGTCTGCTTCCAGTCTAACCAAATGCAGCTGAATACCAGTATTTTACATGGAACGACTGCCTATCTGACCTCCACAACCCAGTAACTGGGTAATACGATACCCCTTGGTAAGACTGGTTGTCAGACTTTCGGGCTTCTAACGACCCGTAACGACTGCCAAAGATCCATAAATGACAGCCGGGACCAACGGCTAAACGTGCATGTGAGGCACAGAGAGGTCTTGGTATGTAAAGATGGTCACCCATCCACGGACCAACCGCGGCAAGCGTAGCTTAACCTGATCGATCGACCCGTGCGGCTGTTATTACTTAGCCACAAGCTCCTCTCCATAAACAATAATAAGCGCAAAATTCCACGTGTGACCTATAAAGTTCATACGTAGAATTTTGAACAAATTAATCAAACAGAAACGTGGTGCTGGCTCAGCCGACACTGAAATGATACTATACTCATACAATATTATGTTTCATGCATAAGTAAGAATTAACGTAAGCACCATTCATCTTAACAGCGCTGAATAATTTAAAGTTTAGACGTATTACATCAAAGAACTAACAACCCAACCCAGTTTTCACTGGATCCTCCACTTAAATTTCATGACACGTAAAGTACCTTTGTTAACTACATAATCCTTGTTGAGAAACCATATGAACGAAACTCACTACAATAAGTTCATTCCACATTAGTGAAAGTATTTCGTATTACGTTAGTTTAAGTACCAGAGCATTTCTATAAATAATACGAAGCAGGATCCAACTGCTAAACAAAAGAGTAACCGACCGAGTATAGAGTATTGTAAGCACAGCAATGCCATTTTCCAGCACACAAAAAAGCGGCTCAATCGAAATGAACCTTATCAGAAATAGCGTAAAGTTCAAATTGTTTTAGCTTCTCGTGACCTGAGTCGCTCACTTCGTGGGTAGTGGTTTGCCTTTCACTCCGCTATTTATTGTTATACGGGCTTAGGTATAGACATTATAAGGTATGAACCTGAGTCGCAGGGATCGTTCGATTAGTGCAGTTGCGGTACTGTTAGCTCACCGGCGAAATAGGTCAAAGTTTCAACTCGGTTCATATCCACTGTACACAGAGCAAATCTGTCGATTCCGGTTGACCTCACTTTCGATGTGGAGACCGTTAGACGGTTAGATATCAAAACGAGACAGTTTTGTTCGCTTTGTGGTGCATAACCTTTTGATGTTTCTATTGAGGTTGATCTCGTAATTAGTTTGGTTTGAATGTATAGCATCATAAAAGGTATAATAAAACTACTTTGCAGCTTAACTTACTTTGCATATGTACAGCACCTATGAATAAAGACATAAACCTATGATTTATGACGCTTGCTAGCTCAATAGAACTATAAAGTTTAAATAACTTACCTATAACAATTTAAATTCTGATATTGATTGCGAGTTTTCTATTTGAAATTAACTCAATCTTTTATTGCAATAAAAACCAGACAAGTGCGAGTTGAAGTCGCGTGCTGAGGGTTCCGTTCAATGAATATGTTTTCTACCATATTTTTATCCCAAGATAATTTATCCCAAGAGCAAACTTAATATTGTTATTTAACATGTTCTCCCATACATTCCAATTGCAAATATAAGTTTGTACGCACAATGATGAGAGATTTAGCATGTTATTTTAACACCATTGACTTCTTTAGGTTTTCCTGTAATCTATCGGTAAGTAAAGAACTATAATTCTGCATTTTTTTTCAAATTTAAGGCTCAGTAGTTTCGTAGATAAGTGGGGAATGTTAAATTTTCATCTATTTTCCGAAATAACTTTACAACTTATTTTAAAGTTAAAAAAATAATATCTGAAATCCTTACAATATGACACTTTTATTTGATAAGGCGGTGCATTTTGCAAAAAAATTCTTTGAATTTTATAATTTGCCCCCAAAAAAGACCCACATATTCAAAATTCATTTATTAACGTTACGCGTCCGTGTTTGGGTCACATAAATTCACATGTATACCAACTAGATTTGAAGCAATTTGGCTGTGGCAGACGAACGGACAGACATACAGACAGACACACGAGTGATCTTATAAGGGTTCCATTTTTACCTTTTGAGTTACGGAACCCTAAAAATTCAAAGAAATTAACAGCCAGCAACTACTTTCAGTTAAGAACACTTTCATACGTTATTTAGTACCTATTTCAATAATAATAGAATTATTTTTTAAATTCTATTTTTTTTAATTATATTTTTTTTAAGTAATCCGTTTAGCCTTACTTATTACCTTTAGGTACATATTTAAGACTCACATAAACTAGTTCCAAATTAGTTTGTTCGCACAATATCTACGTAAACATACCACGTTTTCCGAACTAATAATTAACAGACTAGCTGGTATTTTAGTTCTGCATATTATAAACAGATTAGTTAAACAATCATGGCGAATAACATAGCGTCAACAATAAATTTAACATTATATTAGCGTGAACAGGCTGTTACACAAGCTCTTAAGTGGAACCGCCACACGAACCGCGGCGTTGCGATGTCGAATAGTTTAACTCCAGTAAAAAATATTTAATGGAGGTAAACCTTATTACTCGTACACATCTAGTCACACTGTAATCATTAAAAAATCTAAAATTATCGGACTTGCTTAGATTTTCGGTAAAATTAATGGCACATCATTTTTTTACGTGACTTTTAACCATGTCATGTTCCGTTAAGTTATAGTTCCGTATCGCATCACATCTCTCTTACCGCTCACATGGCCCGGAACAGTTTAGTTTTGGGCCGAGCACAGCACGACGCTTCAGCTGTCGAAGGTACTGCACATTTCAACGGCGGCCGTGAACACGCTTGATACGCCTGTATCTAGCGTGTTCACGGCCGCCGTGGGAGGAGGAGACCACCTGGTCCTCCTTCCTTCAGGACAGATACATCAAGGTCTCGGTGGCGAACGACCTCTCCAGCGCACGCCCTATCATCGCGGGGGTGCCACAAGGGAGCTGTGTCTCGCCTGCGTTATACTCTGTGTACACCGACGACATACCTTCCACGCACACCACTAAATTTGTGGTGTAGGCCGATGACGCCGCGTACATAACAACTTCACCGTCGGCTGACCACGCGGCCATCAAGAAGCACAGATGCAACGCGCCCTGGACGACCTTCCCGGGTCCCCGGCAGGCTCAGCAAATGGAGACTGTCGGTAAATGCAGATAAATCGCAGGCGATAATCGTTACGGCACGCGGCCGTATGAACCCACCGAGCTTTGAGCTCAAGGGTACCCAAGTCAAGTGGACCAAGAGCGTCAAGTATCTGGGGGTCACACTCGACAGCCGGTTCTCCATGTGCCCGCACATCTGCAAAACTGTTGCACGGATAGAGGTAAGCCGCAGCCTCCTCCGCCCGGTGCTCTCATTATGCCTCTCCATGCGAGTCAAGCTGGGGATTTCCAAAAACTACGTGCCACCGCAACTCATCTACGCCGCCCCGGCTTGGCTCGGCCTCACTGCCGAGACGCACAAAAAGAAGCTCCGGCCACAGCAAAACGACGTGCTGCGTCAGATACCCTCATCGGTTCGTGAGGAACTCTGTAATCCACATGGACCTGAGGTCGAGGGCATCGATAACTGCTGCACCAACCTGGCTAAGAGGAGGTTCGCGCGTGCGGACGTCTCTGAACAGCACCACATCAGGGACATTGCACCATGGCACGTGCGACCCTACTAAAAGCGCTTCCCGCGCGACATCATCGCAGACGTCGCGCATTAGCAACCGGACATGATGCCTGAGTAAGTCACCTTCACTTTACATGCGACCTACTCAGACAAAAGAACTCCACACTCACCACATGACACTCGCCGCGCGCAAAGCATTCTAAGTTAATATAGGGGCCACGTGCGCGGCTCACACACACACACTACTCCACACTCGCAGAAAAACACATAGATAAACCACACGAGCGACGTCAACACACCTCAATTCGCTCGATACACACTACAACGTCCCGCGCCCTGCAAAGCTACCGGCTAGATCTAATTACGTTATTGAAGGCGAGGACAGCTTCCAATGTAAGTACCAACCAAATCGACATTGCTAGATGCAGGGGCCTGGTCGCACGGGCGTCGTGAAGTACTTTGGGCGCTCCTACAATCACACTCCAGAAACACACCTCAGAACGCTGAAGGTAGCACTCCCATTCCCTCCTGCAGGGGGGTATGGGAGTCCAAAGACCGGTCCCCAGCTTTGGGGACCGAAAGAAAAAGTAATGTGGCATGGGGCCATAAAACCCCAACACCGACTCGCGCCTCCTTCGGAGTTGCAAAGACACGGGACCACACAACGATGCAGTACTTCCAGCAATGTGCGCGTGGCTTTCAACGATAAAGGGTTGAAATAGACACTGTGGACATTTAAACTATTATATTAATGTATTCATTCATTTAGGTGTTAAGCTACTAATTTATGTGAATAATGCATGCTTTTAAAGAAGTCAGCGATCATATCACAAAAACCGGTAAGCGCGTGATGAAATTCGACACCCGGATAGAACATGACCTTTCTTTTTATTCCTAAGCTAGTATAGTACCTGAACTAAGTGAATAACTACACGAGAGTAGGAGAAAAAGCATCAAGTCGAACTTTTCTTTACTTCTGTAGATACTTAATGATTCACTTACAAAACACTTAAAAGAAAATAAAATGTTTTACCTACATCATCGCAAACGATGAAAAATATGGAAGAAAATCCTCTTCTAATTTGGATCCTTTATCCAAATTAGAACAGGTTTTTCTTTCTCATTAAAAGTTTTTCCAAAAGCATGATGCCTCGTTAATCAAAATTGGTCCAAACATCTGAGCTACACGGGTAGCAATTTAAAAATAAAATCTACATAGGCACGTCCCTGCTTTGAGAAATATGAAAAAATTAAATATCGCAACAAAAGGGAAAATAGAAGCCGCCGTAATATTATGAAAGTTTCTCTGTAAACTCCACACGCGAACCAAGGAAAAACTTTCACGTAGGAAATAAAATACAAACTAGACACTAAAACATTGGATACATCGTAATTTTTATTTATGACTGGCATTTATGAAGACATCTTTATTTCTACTTCTTTCAGGTCGTCAAAATAATTTAAATGCCGTAAAACGATCATGTCAACATAAGGTTACTGCACACTTGTTTAACGACCACTCAAATCAATTCAATTTCGTATCAATACTGTTAAGCAAACTTTCTTGTGTAGCTCGCTTATTTTTTAATGAAACAATGATCATTAAATCAATAGCTTTTAATGTATGATCAATGTAATGGACTTTAATTTACGTTACCGGAGAATGTTGAATACAAGTTAACCATATTTTAGTAGAATATCTCATATAAACAGTACTAATACTATTAGTACTGTTTATATGAGATATTCTGGCTGGTATTTAAGGGAGAATGGGTTAGAAATCAGCGACACGATGCACGCAAACTGCTCGACAGCTTAGCAAAAGGAATGATTGTGTGGTTGCCTTGTAGTTACGGTTTGCTAACTGCATCCAACAACATTACCTATTCAGTTGGCATACTCCTCGAAAGTGGCTGTCCTATATACTCTCATCTCTAATAGTTACTTTTGCTACTAATTAGGTACATAACATACGCTAAACTTAATAATAAAATTTACGTTCTAACATTTCTAAAACATCGCTGGTAGTATGCATAATTTATTTAATAAAGCAACCAACTATGTTTCAAGCAATCCGTGTCGACCCAGATCATACGCAAAAACAATAAAGCAATCACGGTTTTTTCCTTTTTAGCGTACGTGTGTACGTTTATAGATCAAGGAGACAGATTAGTTCGCCAAGCTCCAAACTTTGCCAGATGCCGGCGAAAAAATCCAACCGTAATGTTTATAGGCAATACCGCCTTCATACAACCACAATAATATATATCTGTGAAACGATCAAACAAAAAAATTGTCGATTACTCAACAACATGTTCGCTCAGATTTCAATCATCAACATAACGGGTAATTTGATGCAGCAGCTACAATGAAGGTCGCTTCCGATGTTATTTAAACAGCTGACGATACTGAAACCATGTATCCATGTTTACATGAGTTCAACTATTCAAAGAATGGTACACATTTACAAACGACTACAGAGCAAATACCACAATATGTGGAAAATAACGTATTGAACATCAAACAAAATAAAACTTGAAACCCGATCTACATAATGCTGTGATGAGGAGAAATGCTTACTGTTTCATGTTAAATCTTTTTCTTGTAACTTTTTCTTTATCGAACACAAAGTTGAGTGAAATTTCAGGGGTATAAAACGTGTGGTGTGCAGGCTTAGCGCGGTAGGCGTAGCGTTTACAAGTCGACAGGGTAAATTGGATCCCTCGGGATTTACTGACGCCTCGCAAACGTTCCGTGCTCCAGCCTTCAACGCTTACGTTGGCGCGTCAAATATTCAACGTCTTTGTCGATGTTATTTATAAGACGCTTCTTGGATAGATAAGAATATTTTGCATTTTACACGAAGCTGGGACGCTCAAATTGTAGTATTAAACAGTATTAACGAGTACACGTACAGTGAACACAGCTAGGGAGCAGGCTCTAATAACGTGGGTTCGGGATTTGTCCTAACGTAGATGTTCATACTACAGCGGTACTAAAGCTGAGCAATGCTAATTGTTCATTTCCTTGTTTGGCGACAAATCCTTGAGGATGAAGGTAGATGTGGGTACACAGACTAATGCCTTTCCACCCCACATTGTTATAGTGCCTTCATATTTATTAGGTACCTAAGAGATAATTGCCCCTTTGACGACCTAGCACGCACTCCCATATCATCTTGTCTAGTCAATATTTATGTTTATCGTCATAATATACAAATACAATCACATTTGAAGGCAGCCCATTGTAAGGGCGCAGGTACACGGAGCAGTAATTGGGCCCGCCTCCCGCAGGGAACCCATTTCAAATCCTTAACGTGGGTCCGGATTACATTAATGACGCATATGTTGCGAGCTTTTTGTAAAACTGAGAAACTGATCGTTGATAATAGAGTGAAAAAAAGTTTAACGGCTTGAAAATTGACAGATTAGGTTGCGTTTTGGTTCGCAATCTTTAGTATAGGTAGCTTTCACGAAACTAAACCGTAGAGTACGTTTTTAGAGGAATGGCCAAAAAGACACAGGATAGACCAATAAGTTCAGGCACTATAAGTAAGAGACGATAAAATCACAGATGTTCCCGCTGTTCTAGTGATAATAACACAAAAGTATGTCGATAGTAATATTGCAGGCGTTCACGTGAGTTTGCATTTCCGAGCGATTTGCGCTGTGACGTCACGTTAACAGTCGGCACAACGCAATCGCTGACGGGACACATTCGAAGGAGACATGCGAGAAGCGACTATATTTTGTCATTTATTATTCATCTGCTGGAAATTATATATACCGAGATATACCAAGTTGTACGTGACTTCTCTTGTCAGCCGCATCTCATCGCAACCGCTTTATGCTTTCTTCTTGTTGTGATCACTGCCAACCGCTTCGTCTTACGTAAGAATGAAATTCCCTTTGTTTTGTTCAGTATAAATTAGATACCGTACTCCATCTTCAATAATTTTATATTGCTCTACTAAGATAAATAATATCTTCATTTTAAGATCACTTATTTGGTCGTGTTCTACATACGAGATAAGATCTTCCTATTAACGTCTTCAATTACTCTCGTTCATCATTTAGTGACTGACGGGTTCGTGCTTTTTGAGACAGCCGGAGGTCAAATGGCAAAGTACAGTCGCAACCAACCTTGCTTAACCCAGCGATATACGAACAAAACTCCTCTAATTGTATGGCGCAAGAGTTTAAGAATACATATTGTAGCGAATAGACGACTGTTCAAAATGCAAGCGCATATTGAAGAAATGACATAAAAAGTGTTTGTGTATTCGTTTCCTTGTATGTAAGTGCGTGAGGTATACTGTATTTTTCATTACTTTTGTTTGGGATTTTTGCTCTGGGTTTTTATTTTATTATGGATGAATTTAAGCTATTTCTTTGACACATGAACCTCAAGTTTCAGCATAATTCTTTAACTGTTGTGTCTGCTTCGCGGATATAGAAAGAGGTATCGAACACGTGGTAAAGGTAACACAATAGAGGTACCTACTTGTTCTACGATATCCCGGAGCCACTACCATATGGTGGTGGTTATCAGCATTAGAGGCTCCGGTCTCGTTTCGACTAAACCTAGTTGAAATGAGACCGACAACCATCGGCCTTCCTCAAATTGAATATACCAACTGAAGATATACTGTGGCCTAGTGGTAACGGCCGCCTGATCAATGACTGTGAGATGTCACATGTCTTCGATTTTTTTGGTTCTAGGAACCAAAAAATTCAAGACATGTGACATCTACCAACCCGCACTGGGTACGCGTGGTGGATTACAGCCCACTCCCTCTCACCGAGAGGACATTATAGGCTGATTATGATTATGTACCAATGCCATGATTGTTTGTGTGGTGGTCTTTTGAAGTGGCAATTTACAGCCGGATAAGAGCAGGAGAATGACGATACGTTTACGAGTTTCTTTGCTACTAGCTTCTGCCCGCAGCTTCGCCCGAGTGGCTATCGGAAAATATATAATATTTATTTGTTTAAACATGTGTCATACATACAAGAAAGACATGAATGCAAGATGGTAACAACATTACAAAAAATTAAATGTATAGGTAACTAATAGACTAAGTGTAGGGCTGTTCGCTCACACCGCGGCATTTTTCTTACTTAAATAGCATTTTTATACCCGTCGTAACTTCTAAACGAAAGGTCCCATTCGTATAATAGAAAGAGGAATTTACATATATAGAAACAACCTTGATTATTGACTACTCGTATTTAGTTGGATAAGGACTAATATTATGGTACGAGTGTCATCATCTTTCGATTCTACCCGTGTGTTTTGATAGACTAATTAGCATAAAAACGGTTATCGTGACTTAACTTTAATAGTTAGACATATTATAGCCTAACGGGGCCTTTTTTGTGGGTAATTATGAGTACTATAAACAAGTATTACATGCATTTATGTATTATCAATAGTTTTCGCAGCGCACGCCAAATAATGACTTTTATATGCAAATTTTTGATACCTTGGCTTACACTATAGCAATTTTCGCAGGGATCTCTATGTTTTTTAAATAAAATATAGTCCACGTTACTCGCAGATAATGTAGCTTTCTATAGTTGAAAGATTTTTTTCAGTTTAGAAGTTTTTGAGTTCTTCCATTACAAACAAACAAACAAACAAATACTCAAATCTTTTCTCTTTATAATATTAGTATAGATTTATTATATTACATAATATTAGTATAGAAGTTATAGAGAGCCAAGTTTTGATACGGGTCCCTATATCGGCTATATCTAATATAGTGTCTATTGCCGCTGAGTCTATTTGCCATTCTAGCGTGATATTCTGTTTTATAGCTATATTAGTTTCCATTAGTCCTGCCGAATTCATAACTATAACCGTTATTATCTCCAACTTGACCTTAATAAATAACTAACTTAATAAATGGGTAAAGTTCGGACTCCAGATTATTGAATAGCAAAACTTTAATACTCTCAATAATTAATGTTAAAACAAATTTATATATCAATTATTTTGGTTAATAAAGTATTGAAATTAAATTTATTGCAACTGAAAGGATTAACATTAACAATTTAAAATCCTCTCAAATAACGTTTTTATTCATAAAGGATTTATTGCGTATTAAACCCCATTCAATGAATTAATGAAATAATATATTAATAGTCGAAAAGTTACGTAACACGGTTTGCGTAGCCCCGGGGTTGCCCGAAGCTACGGCGTAGCAAACGTGCTACGACCTACGACGACCCTCACACGCCAGTTTTACTGTCATATTATTATATTTTTCTTTTCATACGTGGAAGTGCTACGCACTTGACCTTTCTGGAGGATTTGTTAGTGAGTCAGCGTAGATTATTCAAAGTACCTACTCGTCAAAATTCACTCGTTGAAAAATGTGAGGAGCTACGTATAAAGTATTTGGGTTTTAAGGTTCCGTAGTCAACAAGAAACCCTTATAGTTTCGCCGTGTCCGTCTGTCTGCCTGTCTGTCTGCGGCGTAGCTCAGAGACTATTAGTAATTTGGCATGGGTAAGTATACATATTAATCAAATGTGGAAAAAACAATTGTTATTTTTTCTTGTCTATCCCATGGTGTGGGATATCGTGGCCGATTTTGCGTATTTGTGAAAACCATTTTACGATTCGATGCAAATTTTTGTTAGTCAAGACCCCCCCACCTGCCAGCTAAATGTTTGTTTTTGGATATGTGAAAAAAATCACGGCAGTAGTACAACGAAGTTAAAAGGAAAACTATCACAGCTAAGTAGGCTTTACAAGTTTACGAGTGACAGTTTAAGAATTGACCGTGACGTATATCGATGTATGGGAGAACATGTTATTCGACTACACTATTAAGTTTGTTTTTGGGATAAATTCATTCCAACTATGAAGCCCTTCATTTACCAACCCGTACTGGGTCCGCGTGGTATTTTACGGCCCACTCCCTCTCACAGAGGAGGCCTGTGTCCCAGCAGTGAGATCATTAAAGGCTGGATGTATGGAGCCCTTCATTGTGTGCGCGTGGTCCGACACGCACTTGGCCGGTTTTTTTTAAAACGATAGGACAGTCGAAACTGAATGCTACGTATTTTCGGTAACAAAAACTAGCGAAATAAAATCCGGCAAGAGGAATACTGTTCCGAAGAACAACTGTCGAATTTTTCAACTTTTCAAGTCTTGTCTGTTGGTTTACGAAAAAAGTTCTTCGGACTTTTTACTTCTTTTCTGTAACTATGCAGGTTTTCGACTGTCACTAACATTTTAGTGAACAGATTTTTGTTGCTTCTACGTCCTAGAGACTAAAATAAAAATATGTTTACATTGTCTATTGTTGAAAATTCAGAATATTAAAAGCATAATATTCTACACAATTTTATTACTATACCAATAAAGAAATTCTTTGATCAAAGCATGCTACAAATAGCGTCCGCTTCGTTAAAATGTTCATAAGTACGTCATAATAGTATTTTCAATTTCAACATAAAATTGCCTCTAGTAAATTTATTCGAGAGTGAATAAACGTCTGACCGTTCGATTTTTATAGGCTCGCGAAAGCAAAGTCGAAGGCCTTTGTGCAGTAAACTAAGTCAGTGCGCCACATTACGACCTTTTACCGGCCTTCGCCACGCTCGCAGAGAAAATACATGCTAACGACAACAACCATTGTTAACAGCTTACCGATAAAAACTTGAATAATAACACTAAGTGAACGTTTTTCGAACAAACCAATATTACGTATGGAAATATTTATTTACATAACCAAATTACAAGATGATTATTAACATTAACTAAATTAAATTAAAACTAAGTTTACCCTTTAAAAGGTCCTTGGGGCATTGTACCGAAGATGCTGGCGGCATTTACTCGCTGAATTGCAATGCTGATGCGTTGCGCGAGAAACCCGCCAGCTTTTCGGTCACCAGTTACATCAACTAATAAATACTTTTACTACACTAAACTAACCTATGGATTAATTATCAAAATGCCCATACTAACGTATTATTTGTGTGTGTGTATCTTCTCGTCTATTAAATTGGTAGGTAAATAATTTGCACGATCTCATACCTGAAACAAATAAACCACAAGTTGTAAAACAATGCAGTGTGTGTGCTTAGTATTGAAAAATATCTGGAATACATGGCACTGTTGAAATAGCATACGAATCGCTACTCGTGTTCTGCAAACATTTTAAAATTGTTTACTCTTTACATGTTTAAACATGATATTTTACAACTGCATCTGTACCAAGCTGGATTTACACAATATGTCTATGGATTTACGAAAGTAGGTAATGGAATTGCAAACAGAAAATATACTGCAGCTGTCTTTTATCCTTCATTTTGTTTAGAATTAACCGCATCTGTTGTAAATCACAAAATGTGCCATTTGCAGAAACAAGAAAAATAATTAATAAAGCTGAGCTTTCCACAATTATTCAAATCACGTTCACCTTCCAGCCGACCTTCTCCCTTTTTAGGGACCAGTTTGAAATAACTCGCGTAAGGAAAAAAACTGCAGTAGAGTTTCACGAACTTATAACGAGCAGACAAATATTTTGAAAATTTCGGTTGTTTATGTTAATCGTTTTTTTTTAACTATTGGTTCGCAACGTGATTGAAGGCTCTCGCTTTTCGTTGCGCCGGTTCTTGACATGACATTCTTTCTAACTTCCCACGGGCTTCAAGCAAATCGAAGCTCTGTCGCGTCGCGATTCACTTTGCCGCTGTTTGCGCTGTATCTAAACGCGATAGAAAGCTTTGAAAAGCCGCATAACAATAGAAAGAATGGAATCTATTTGGAATACGAACACAGGTATGCCATCACGCTATCTGAAGAGATTTATGAAATACGACAGCGTTGAAAGTGTTTCGCAAGACGAAGTTAATGACTTAATAAAGCAAACTGGGTTACTGCAGTAAGAGCGAAATAAAAGCTTGTAGAACACAAGCGGTTCATTGACAGTGCGGATGCGGGCACAGGAAAGTTTGGTGGTCGCCAATTTATTATCAGTTGACGGATCGATAAGGCAGGCAGCTAATAAACAAGAGTGCTTAAAGTCCTAAACCATTTATTAGACTGCCTCAATGCAATGACACACCTTTGTTTATAATTGTATTTTACTCAGCATGAAAACTTCGGTAAGGCGTAACTTATCACATATAAGTTGATGACGGAGATAGCTAATGGGGCAACAAAAATAGGTCAAACAGCCTTTAAAAAAATCACAAACATGACTATTATCTTTCAAGACAAGCAATCATTTCGTAACTTCCAACTTATAAAGGAAGCATCTATTAGCACGGTATTGTGAGTCGAATCTTTAGATGTATGAACCACTACCCAAAGTGCGTGAGCGCCGGTGTGGTCCAAGCGAACAGTGCGACATCTGGCGGGCGAGCATCGACCTCACCATACACCGGTACCGGTTTAGAAGACTCGCTGCAGTCTGCGCCCGCGCGTTCACTTAGCATCATATAGTAACCACTACTTCTCAATGTATGCACGCTCTGATTCAATTGTTTACGTGAGCGTGGCAACTATTTATTTACTACGAGATTAGAGTACAGGTATGCTGAAGTTAGAGTTTGTGTTAGAGAAGAATAGCTTGATGACACTGACAGTCTTTGTCTTTTTAAAATTAAATATGCTATCCATCTTCGCATTTTCAAAAAATTCAGAAAACAATTAAAATTATTATCAAATACACGAATTGTCTCTGATTTGTCCATCATTAGAAAAACAAGTCTTTGTTTCCTATGAATAACTTGACCAAATTCCCGAGGTGACGCTAAAGCTGAACATTATTTTTTCTAAAACATCAAAGATGAATAACCGAACAAAGGCCATAGGTATTCATCATTTGGTGTTGAATGGTAACCATGGCTACCGAGGCGTGATCGTTCCATAGACTTGTTCCTAGTTATTCGCCGACAGTGCTGTTACGAAATCGCTGAGAAAAACAATTTATATAACGTGATTCATGTTATATCACGATGTAAAAAGATTTGTATCAAAAAGAATAGAAGAAAATAAAATGCTATTTTGATTTTTGCCTTAAAATCATTCGATAATAAGAAAAAATACGCATCGCGTTGGAAACAAAGGCCAATCATATAGGCTATAAAATGAAAGGAAGGACAGACACCTTGTTTCCATTGGTTTCCCACGATACTCGCGTGCGTAGGCTCACGGTATTTCGTCTCGTTTCAGGACCAAGTTTAGTAAGTGTGCGAGTGAGACAGAACATTCACGTATCGACATGTTGCAACCAGAAAGAAAGGCGTCCTGGACGAACAGGTTTCTTGATAAAACTAAAAATCAGGGTCAAGGATTTCGTCTAACCTCTCAACAAACAACTGTACAAGATAAACCAAAAAGGATCACAAGTAATTCGATTCGGTGAGCAAATTAGTACAAAAGCGAACAATAGAAATAAAACAAAAGAGCGTAGCAGATACCCAAAATAGTGAATTTACTTTGATAACCTTGAAAGATCTGTGAAGCTTGTCAAGTGAAAAGAGAGCCTCACAATAAACCAGGGGGACCGAAAGCATCCATTATGAGTTGGCGGAGAGTACTTACGCATTGTTATAATTATTCGGCCACAGCAGGTAGAGACCTATTGTAAGATACACTCCCGCCGGATGGGGATGACATAACGCAAATCGCCAAAACTGATACAAATCTGTTTCCCCAAGTGTTTTGTTAAGCCTATCCACTATTGACATTACCCGTAAACTTTAGCGTAATCAGAGACTTAAGCAGTTTAGCTGAGTTTGAGGGTGCTTTATCTCCAATCAAAGTTCAATCGAATGTAAATCAAATCTAATTTGATTTAGTCGATTCAAATGTTATATTCTAAGTTAGCGTCTTTGTTTCGTATGTCACAGTTAACTGTTTATTAACATAATTATTGAATATTCCTTAGCTATTATTGAGACAATAATCAATAAAGTTACAATACCACTTTTCACTTTACTGTGCCCACCATTTATGATTCATCTAACTACAGTCCGACCGTCCAGAGAATGCGTTCCTGACAGAATTGGACAATTTCTAGTTCAAATAAAATAACAAAATCAAATCAAATTCGCAAAACACATATTTGTTAGTATGCGACGGACAGGTGTCCAGAACGCATTCTCTCAACGGCCGGTCTGTATGCTTGAATCTATGCATCTATGATGTATGGCGTAATTTGAGCCACATTTTCTAAACCAACTAACCAAGCATAGAAAGGTCCAACGTTACATGAATAGAGAACTGTTGAATAAAGGTTATCAATACATTCTCGGGTGACGGCCATTTCTATAGAGCATCGCAGGTAAAGGCATCCCTTGTCACATGAATGTTTCTTCCAACCACACGTGCGCTCACACAATAAATCACTGCTAGCTCACAATGTCACTGTGTAGACAGAATATTATTACTTCGAAGATAAATTAGAAAAGAGACAAATGTCAGCATAATATCTAAATCAACAGCTTTATCCAAATACTCAAAGTTGATAATACCCATTTCTATATACAATTTGACATATTTCAACGTTGCTGCCTTGATTAAACAAACACATTTATTTTCAAATATCAACCCGATTGGTCCCTATGGACGTAGAAAAGAGCAACAAATTAACTTTATCATTTGCATAAAATCCAAAATTTGTTCCATTTTGTTTATTGTAGCCCAAAATTCCCTAGACACTTTTTGCGTCAAATGTTATACCGGTTTATAATTTTCGACACACTAGCCTTTCAAATTGGAGTGACGCTGAGAATTATGTTATACAACGCTGTTATGTGGACAACCAATTCAATGTAACTAATTCTTACCTGATACACCTGAGTCATCCTTTTATCGCTCCAGAAACCAGTTCCGAAAAAAAGATATGCCAAGTTGACCTGCGTTCCCGCAACTAAATACATATACAAAACGCCGCTGTGTGAGTGAAAGCGCTTGTGTAGTTCGCTTTAGAAGCTGCAAGATCTGCGTCTGTGTGCGTTTAACGAGTTGTAACCTGTTCAATGTGGTTGAATGAAGAGTGGCACAGGAGGTAAGCTACTTTCTACCGGTCGGTCGACGCGTGCACCACGTGATTGCGATGTTTACCGAATTCTACGGTATCCACTTTTAAACCTAATTCCGTTTTGTTTATGATCCGGTTTCTCGATTTTTGATCTAACTTTAATTCATTTTTGCACGGAATCCACCTATTGCCCTATATTTTATTTGTGCAAATCGTTCCATTGTAATATCACGTTCGAAAGTTATTTCGTTATCAGCGAGGCCGTTTTGTGTTACAACACTGACATTTTCGGACTTGATTTTATGTATTCAATTAGAAAAGTTTGTACACGCTTCGTAAAGCTTTCCATTTTTTATTTTAGTAGCGCGTGACCTCAAATTAAATTTCATATTCAATCATTTCTCTTTTGTATCGTCAACATTTAACCTTTGTACAAATAAAGGCATGTTTCATAATACACGAATCACATCTACCTTTCCTAACAAAACAAATCTTGTTTCGTAAAGATTAGGAATACGTTCGATGGGTAAATAAACTATAACTTATTTCCTGTTCCCGATAACCCTCGGATTCAGGTCGTAACAAGATTTGAACACATCCGACATGGAATAATAGCAATGCCCTATTGGACCTTATTTGAAGAAATGGAACGCGACTCAAAGTTGTCCTCTTTTGATACATTAGACTTCTTTCTTCCTTTTCAAGCGTTAACAAAGCCCTTCGAGTTATATTGGCAATATTTGGAGCTTGATAATTTATTTCAATGTTTTTCGCTATTTTGTATCCCAGAGTGCGCTGAGTCTTACTGGTTGATATTTGGGACAACATTATAACAAAGCTTTAACAAATTCATAATGAATTGGTAATTAACTAATCACTCACTTTGATAGGCAGCTAACCCATTAACATTTATAGTGTCATCTTTCTTTCTCGGAATAATTTGGAAACAGATAATCCTTCTATTAACATTGTAATACCATAATATCACCTTGATATTTAATTATAATAATTATTCATTGCAAAACTTGACTTGATAATCAATCATTCACTCGCCTGTAAAAAGAATCAGATCGTGAGCATTTAAAAGATTTCGTTCTAGATAATACTTATTCACTCAACTCACCTAAAAAGAGAATAAATCAGAAAATTATGACAGAAAATAAAAAGACCACCTAATTACAAGATAAAACAGCCAAGTAAAAGAATAGAGATAATTCTGCGGAGGTGTGAATTTAGGGCACGCCGGTCTTAATTCCAACATTGAGTCTAAATTGTCAGCGGGGCACCCGAGCGGGGGTACAAAGGGCTGTGTCCGCGCCATTAGAGCCCATTGATACAGACTCGGATGATATACGGGGTATGTTTGGGATACAAACCAAATATCACGATGAAACTCGTTTCCACACCTGCGTCCTGTGTTTACTGAGTAGTTTTAAAATCATCGAGGTCCAGTTTTTTACGCTTACCATCGAGGGCTATGTAGTCCCAACTGCGTACTGGATTAGGAAAAAAACAATGGTCGTAACTAGTACATCTTCATTTCAATTGATTACTGTTCTGAGTTTTATATAGGGCTATGTTTTATATTTATGTCTGTTTTTATTTCTTTCGTATCAGGTTATCGATGGAAATATGGCATAAGCTTTCAACTACTTTGTTTCTCTGCTTTACCAATTCCACGTCTCCTGTATCACGAGACATAACTTCATCAGAAATGTTCCCAATTTTATTTTATTGTAATAGACGTTCACGGACGATACGAATACAGCCAAGAGCATACAATGTACCTAAAATATAGTTGTTCGTCCCGACCCCGACCGCTGGGCGGGCACGCGACATTATTTATTAAGACCGAACTCGTGTCACCAGCAATAACCAAACTGCTACATGTAAAACAGATTTGAGAATTTTCTCCTCCAAACTCCGGATAAATGTTGGAGAATTTATGAGGATAATCCTTTGGACGAAATTGTACCGTATGGTATACTACCGCTGTAAATAATATTGTAGGTCCAATATTTTTTCCTAAAAGTTGTATTTTCCTAGAGTTTCTAATTTTTCCTGTGGCAGGGTTATTTAATACTGGACTAATATAACAAAGAGGAAAGTTTTGTTAGTATGTTTAGTTAGTTAGGGCTAGTACAGCGACCGTTGATCCGATTGACCTCTACAATCTGCTTATAGAACAGTGTGGGGAAAATAACTTCCACTGGACTTATTAGTTCTATTACAACACAATGTTTTAGGAAGTTGTTATTGCTCCAAAAAATAATATTTGTTCTTAATAACCGGTCAAAAACAGCAGCCAGCACTGGCACGAAACAAATAAGAAAGAGGTTAAATTAAAAAATGACCTCTTAATTGAATTCCAAACTTGAATAGCTTCGAGTTGGGGATTCAAGTTAATGAATTCGAATCGTTGGGGTGGACTCGCGGCTGGCATCGATAAATACCAACCAGGATGCGACAATAGCCATACCAATTTGAGTTCTTTAGGTCAGGTTGGTTGAATGTTTGTTAAAATAATTACGTGGAAGTGTGGGTCCAATGTTGGTGTATTATATCACCAAATTGGTAGCCAAGTGATTTGATTTGGCAAATAATTGTCTATCAATATTTACATAGTACTGTGATGTAGTCATGGGACAAAAAAAAATAATGATGTAGGTAAAGTTTGATAAGTTAAGCTGTTATTAGAAAAGCGTTAGCTTTTATAAACAGCTTTTTTATTATTTTGTTACATTGAAATAGTCCCAGTAATCGAAAACCAACCCTTCATCATCTGGCTTTATTGTTAAAATAGGAAACAATGAAAACAATCTAAAACCAGGACATCGTCTATAATTCTGTGGGACCCCTACAATTAATATGGTCATAAATTTATCGAAGCACGACACATTATTGTATCTATAGGGAAACAATATATTTGGTAAACAGCAGGATACGAAACCATTACGTACAAATATTATGGAAAAAACCAGCCAAATGCGTGTCGGACCACGCTCAATGAAAGGTTCCGTAGTTGGGATGAATTTATTCCAAAAAGAAATTAACATTTTAGTTGAAAAACATGTTCTTGGTCGACTATTATTCGTTAACTAGTAAAGCCTACTGAGCTGTGATATTTTCCTTTTAATTTCGTTGTAAGTACTTCTGACATGATTTTTTTCATATATCCAAAAACAACCATTTAGCTGACAGGCCCCCTGCCAACTAAATGGTTGTTTTTGGATATATTCACTTGCCTCTAACAAAAAATAGTACTTAAGCTGAATATAACGCAAACGGTTCCCTTTTTTTTTTGGTGGGAAATCATCAAATAACTGCTCCCGCTCTGGGTGGAGCGCGAGGGTGTGTGACTCTTACTGACTAAAACCCACCCGTATTCCTTCCGTTGCCTGTGTTGCCAGGGGCCTCGGTAACCCTTTGGTACCTTCCCGCGACCCCGGCAGGCATCGGACCTAGTGGACCCCTACGCTTGTGCTGACGACATCTCTTTGAGACGCACGTGGAATACAACGCGCCGTCGACCCGGGCCTGGTCCTTACCGGGCGGTGAGCTACCCATTGCTCACCGTCCGCAAGCCCGCGCCTACGGTGGCCGGAAATCCACCTGGGATATTCGACACCCAGGGCGTCTCCTGCAGCGGCTAGGGGCGAGAGGGCGCGAAATTTGCCTTTCCCTCAACCGTCCCGCCTCCTCTTTCGCGAGCATTACTGCATCGCAGAAGGAGGTGACGGCTACCCATGCCCTCTCGCTCCGTACCATGGCCTGAACCAGGGCCGGACGCGAGAGATCTCTGCCGCCGATCGCCTCCACGAGGACACGGCGGTACTCTGCCCAAGCCGGGCAGACCTCCACCGTATGCTCCACCGTATCCTCCGGGTGATCCACACAGTGGTGACACCCGGGCGTTTCCTCCCGCCGTATCCGTCACAGGAACCTCCGGAAGCTGCCGTGTCCGGTGAGGACCTGCGTCAGGCGGAAGGTGAGGACGCCGTGGCGTCCTCTAGCCGCTCCTCATAGAGGGCACTTATCGCCGCAAACGGATCCCTGAATCTAAAAATGGTTTTCACATACCCGGCCTATCCATTTTGAACGGCCTATCCAACGATACCTACACCATGGGATAGACGAGAAAAAATGTATCATCCCCAGTTTAAGTGCAACTGAATCGAAAAATGGTTTTCACAGACCCGCAATATTTTTGAACGACCTATCCAACGATACCCCACACCATGTGATAGACGAGAAAAAAAATATTATCCCCACTTTACGTACAAGGGAGAGTACCCTACATTTTATTTTTTAGATTTTATTTTACCACTTCGTGGCATGAATACTATTTGCTATGTTATCTTCTTACCTATACCAAATTACAGCTTTCTAATACTAGGAGTAAGAATCTTTAAGCTAAGCCGGGGGACAGACAGAGAGACGGGCATGGCGAAACTATAAGGGTACCTTGTTTACTACGGAACCCTAAAAAATGGTGAGGCCATATTGGAATTTAAACAGTATTAAACGTTATTACATTTTAGTTTTAGTATTTTAATCAATAGTGATAAACCGCTGCAAACATACACATAACACACACATAATCAGCCTATAATGTTCCCACTGCTGGGACACAGGCCTCCTCTCTGTGAGAGGGAGACAGGGAAACATACACGACCGTAAAACAATAATTAATACTTTAATACTCGGTATTAGGTACCTAACTAAAAGCTGATAAAGTGTTCTTGTTGAAAAAGTATTTTCCTGTTTAGCACACAATTATACCATGAATATCATCATACAAGGAAAACATTGTGTTTACTGGAATTGGAACAATACCAGTAATATTTTAATTAACCTGATAAGCAGGAAACTTTGTTTGTTGTGCCTACAGCACAATAGTTACTAACCAATGACCTATAAATATAGAAGCTACTATTGGTAAGCTACGGTATGGCTTTTAAGGACACCAGCAGGCTTAGTACAAGAACCGTAGAGAAGCGTATTGTTGATGGAAGAGTAGACAAACATTACGTTTCCATGTAGACAGTTCACAGTTTTCTACCGAGAAATGTAGACAAGCGATTTCTATTCCACAGAAGAATAGAAATAGAGAGCGTCCCGCAGGCTTAGCATGACGCTTTCCATTTCTACTCTACTTTAGACAAGAAATCGCTTGTCTACCGTAAATGTTCAAATGTGAAAAAGATTACAGGCGTGATATAAATTAGTTATTTAAAGTTAGTTAAAGTGACGAATATCAGTCAATCCATGAGAAGATATGAGATCTCATGGATTGACTGATATCTGTAACTTTAAACTAATAGATTATAAAGAAGCTATCCAATAGACTTGTTCATGCTGTCAAACACAACAGTAAGTCCGCAACTAGCTTAATTAAAACTACCATTACCCGAACAATAGGTAGTAATTGCGAATGCATTGCAACGATGACTGTCACAGCAAAAGCTCATTTCATATTTGGGAGGGTTCAAAACAACGGTGGGATAGTCCGGGGTCGGGTCGACTCCCGGCGGGCTGTCAATGCCCCGTAATCATAGACACACATTCCCACGACGGAATGACAGACTCCACGTTCCACAGAACAATAGAATACGTGGGTAGGACAAAGATAATTGATTTGAAGAATCGTGTAATGACTTTCATACACAACTTTATGATTTTCGAATTCTTATTCTTCTAAAAGAATGCAAAAGTTACGCAAGCAAATAAAGTAGCGGTGTGACTTCATGATTTGACTAAGCAATCAAAGTTTAGTTGAAAAAGTTTGTTTATACAAGAAGAAACGACTTTGAAAACTCAGAAGATTGTTACTTTATGAATTCTTTGTTAATATTAAAAAGCGTTACGGTTTTAGCCCGATGTTAGTGTACGACCTTATCGGCCTCCTGGGTTATGTAAAATAGAACTTCATGATAACTAAATCAACAAATCGTTCTGAAATAGTTAATCGAAGTGTAAAGAGAGTTTGTGTGCTTATGACCACACGACAGAGGTGAAAAATTGCTTTTAGCGATAAGGCCGCCATTGTGTCACCCTATGTAAAATTTCAACATTTATAACTATAATTTGTATGGGGTACATAATAAAGAGTATTCTATTCTATTCTAACTATTCAGCGTCACCGACCTGCTAGAGCCGAGTATACACTATTCAGCGTCACCGACCCGAGCGTGACGATTCAGTTTCGTTACTATTCAGAAAGACCGCAAAGTGCGCCTAAAGAAGTTTTCACTTCCAAAAATCTTATATTCCTTGAACATCATCATGGTAACAAAGTCACAACACTAGAAATCCGGACACTCCGCCATGTTTTATTCCGTTTTTAAAACGTTTCGATTCTCGAATCGACGTGATTCGATACTGAATAATGTCTTTTGATACGTCTCGCTTTATGAAGCTCTCCGCTATTTTCCGTTTACGATTTTTATTTGCGTTGCCTCATAGCGGAGTTTATCTAGATATTCTTTTCATTTTAGTCAAGCTTTGAACTGTTTTAAGTCTGTGTTTATCTCATTTATGTTTATATTTTACTGAACGTTTACAAATATCAATGTTCGTTTGGATAACTCAATGGTAAATGAGAATAAACAATTTTACTGTAATAAATTGATTCAAATGCATCGTATTCATTTCAAGTTGTAGACGTAGCTCTATTTTCATATTACCAAATATTATTATTACTGTAGTTAGAGCATATAGAGGTTTGAAATCATGTCTAAGTATTATTTTCATAATGCTTGCTTATGAGGATCTCAAGGCTAAGGAATAAGAGCCGCACGGGTCGATCCATCAGGCTAAGCTATGCTTGCCAGGGTTGGTCCGTGGATGGGTGACCATCTTTACACACCGAGATTCCTCCGTGCTTCAGAAAGCACGTTAAGCCGTTGGTTTCGGCTGTCATTCGTGTATCTTTGACAGTCGTTTGGGGTCATCAGAAGCCCGAAATTCTGACAACCAGTCTTACCGGTACGGGTATCGTATTACCCAGTTTCTGAATTTTGGAGGTAATCTGACATCCACAACCCAGTATTTTACATGCAGCGACTGCCTACCTTTTTTTTTGGGTGGGAAATCATCAAATAACTTCTCCCGCTCTAGGCGGAGCCGGAGGGTGTGTCAGACTGTTCCTGACTAAAACCCACCCGTATTCCTTCCATTGCCTGTGTTGCCAGGGGCCTCGGTGACCCTTTACAACGCGCCGTCGACCCTGGGCCTGATCTTTACCGGACGGTGAGCTACCCATTGCTCACCGTCCGCAAACCCGCGCCTACGGTTGCCGGAAATCCCGGGATTCCCGACGCCCAGGGCGTCTCCTGCGGAGCGACTACCTATCTTTATCTAGACAGTCGCTCCATGTTATACTGGTATTCAGCTGCATCCGGTTAGACTGGAAGCCGACCCCAACACAGTAGGGAAAAGGCAGATTAAATGCCTAGCTTTTACTATCTTAGCAAATATTGCAAACGCCGAAGATGTTTGTAATTTTCACGCTTGTTACTTCAATTGTGGCACTATCAGATTTTTTCTTTCCATTTTTTTTGAAAACCAGGGGGGTAACCATCACCTCTTATAGCAGTATTATTATAATATTACTTCACAGTGGGAAAGTGATGGAGCTATACAGGACTTATAGCTCCATCTCTTTCTCACGCTAAAGTAATATTGAAATAATACTGCTATAAGAGGTGATGGTTACCCCCCTGTTCCTATCATAGTAATAATATACATCATTGCCGTTCATTACTATCACGAAAACCAGGCACCTGATTTCGTCATAGAAACAAATTGCACACGATAAGTGGTGTTTGGTACAAGGTGCGGTCTACCACGGGTCGCGTGTCATATGAATTTGGGCTTTATAATGTGGGGCTTAAGAGTTATGTAGATTTGAGTTAGAATGTAAAGTGCAAGCGTGTGGGTCAGTCGCACCGAGGTCGTTACCAAATGTCAGCCAGACAGGATCCGTGTCATTGTCGCACTATTTGACTGAACTAATCAAAGAAGTTGTCTTTCAAACTAAAATTGAACCTAGAAAGTTATTACAAAATCTAATTTAAACTGACATCATAGTATCTTGTTTATGATTGGATAAAACATAGCTGGGTTGTTGCTACGAGAACAGGGGTTTGCTCTGCGCAAAGGGGTAAGTAGGTACTTATGCTACGAGCACACGAGTTTGCTCCGCGCAAAAGGGTAAGTACGTACCTATATTACGAGCACAGGGGTTTGCTCCGCGCAAAGAGGTAACTAGGTACTTATGCTACGAGCACAGGGGTTTACTCCGCGCAAAGGGGTAAGTAAGTACTTATGCTACGAGCACAGGGGTTTACTCCGCGCAAAGGGGTAAGTAAGTACTTATGCTACGAGCACAGGGGTTTGCTCCGCGTAAAGAGGTAAGTAGGTACTTATGCTACGAGGAAAGGCAGAATTAATTTTATACTTGCATTGGTCATGGCATGGTTAAGCCATTCGTAAATACTATTACCTGAAATCTCCACCCCCAAAGTAGAACATCTCATTCATAATTATATCGTAGGAAAGCAATGAGTTACTCATTGCTTTGAAATTCCTCATTATCGTTAATAAACAAAAATCTTTTATAAAAAAAATAGGTCACTATCCCTTGTTGTGGCAATATTTACAGAGGGACTAATGATGAACCTCCGTTTATTATTACCAAATTAGGAAAAAAAATACCAATACTTGTAAATAAACGTACTTTCTAATGAATAATTATGGCTACACAACATTATTATCTAAAGTCGAATTATTAATTCTCTGGAGTAATCTGACATGTGCTAGCTGTCATGTTGTATGATAAAATAGTCATATTTATTGTATTCCAGACTTAATCATACATTTATTATACACTTATATAAATCGATTAAACTAAACGATCACCATTACAATAAATATGACCATTTTATTACACAAAGTGACAGCTGACAGCACATGTCAGATTACTCCACCGAATTCATAATTCGACTGTACCTACAAATTCAATGGCTTATTAAGCAATAGGCGTGCAGTTTCATATACTCTGCAGAATCAATTCTAAAATACTAGTAGATACTTAAAGATATGTGCAAATCACGTAATACCTATGGGCATACCTACTCCCAATAAATACATTTTCTTTTTCTTTCTTTCTTTTCTTTACTCATTAAAAAAGAAAATCCCTACACTTCATAGAAAATGATCCTACTTTCACTTCCCTCCGTAACAATTTAATTTATCTTACCTACTACATAACAATAGAGAGAAGTACCTATAAAAAAAATCTTATAAAACCAAATCCGACTCATCCATCATAAAGGCGTTACTATACGAACATAATAACAGCGATCAATCAATTAAGAGAAATGCCTTCTAACCTCATTAAAAACCCAAAGGTCAGAGGTCACAATCATTAGAACTCAGTACATAAAATGTGTGATAGCGACTGATCGCCATCGCGAACGAATGATAATTTATATAATGTCTACAGCAAATGACAGTGAAAGACATTACGCTTACAGCACAAGAATGTTTTTCGCTTTTACATTACATTAACATTAATAGAGGTGTGCTGATGTTCTGTGGGCCCCGCACGAACGCGCGGAGTTTGTAACGTAAATTTCGTACGATTTTAAAATTGAAAACTCTCTCTCTCTCTACGCTCTCTTACTACTGACTGCCTCGTTCGTCTAGTGGTCGCAAGCGCTACTGCTGAGCATGAAGTCCTGGGTTAGATTCGGTCGGGCAAAGTGTAATTGGGCTGTTCCAATAAAGATTTCTCAGTAGCAGCCCAGGTCTGGATTTATGCCCGGTTGATAGTACCATGCTCGCCCTTACATGGGACTTAAACGCTGGCGAAATGTGGGTGTACCTACTATGGGTCTGCCTTGCCCCTCGGAGAAATAAAGCGTGATATTGTTTTATGTTATGTCGAATTTAAGTTAAGTTTACGTCACGCGTTGGTAATTACTACAAGAGAGACAGAGAATGATGACAGACAAGACTGCATGAAACGTAGCCACCTGTAGGTACATAGAATACTTCCGAGTACGTAATCCACTGACAATCGATCACAAACGAGGTCTGTGATGCAACATTAGCCATTTCATTTGAATATCTAGCCAGGTCTCGTCCTCGAACTTATGTATTTAGAAATATTCAGTTCTAACAATAGACTATGTAGAATAGAACAATATTTTAAATCAATCAGGTGACTTACAGTCCAGTTCTCCGATATTCTCCAATATTTATTGTCTGTCGAAACATGTTTTGTAACACGTTACAGTTTCAGCTATTTTAAATAGCGTTCGTTACAGTTTTGTATGTTGTTACAAAATGAGTAAATATTACTAATCGGTTCACTAAAACATTTGTTAGTTAAGAATGTATGTCACGATCCCATGGTTGTCCGTCACCATACTTAGATAACGACGAAAGTGTTCTAAAGTGATATTGTGCAACGTTATTTAAGTGAGACTGAATAATACCAAAAACGTTACGTTACTTGCTATACCTATCTCTATTCAGTCGACGGTGGCGCTTGTGCAACCAATACGATTGCTTTGTTCACAAAAGTAGAACAACTTTATTTTTCTAATGTTAATCTGAGTCAGCTATTTAATGGTTTTGGGACAAAGGAATTGGTGTTAAATACTTGAATATAATCGATTACTTAATAGTCACTGCAGAACACGTAATATCAAGACCAAACAAAACCTAGAAAACCAAACTAAAAAGTGTAACAAAAAGCATTTACCTACCTAACAAAGAAGTGTTTATTACGACGAATCATTAAATTACAAAACATTAGCATCGGACGTTCCGTGTTATGACAATTTTCATGTAAATGTTAGGATCGCGTGCTTCGGTACAACGACACAGTACAATTAGTCAGGAGTTGATAGACCGGTGCGTGCTCCAAACTATTCCGATCTAAAGCAACATGGACGTAATGCGCAAAACTAATAAACACTTGATACGCATAGGACGTCTCTATCACATTAATAGTATAAAAGCTTTCGGAATTGATGCCATAAAGGACGTTACGAGGCTTTATCACGTTATAACCAAGCAAGGTCGGCTTTTCAGTAGCTTGATAGACTGTTTTATGCATGTTTTTATTTTATTATCTACATAATAAACAACCTCTGATCGCTTGCATTGCTATTATGCAAACGGATCTAAATGCGGGTCGCAATTTTAGTAAGGTCGCTCATTGATTAAAGTTTATATTATTAAAATTATATTTATCTCGGCAACTAAACGGGCACATTTAAGATCGAAATCGATTATTTTTCAATGTTGTGGCAATCGAGTAATAAAAATGTTTCGTTGAGACATCAGGAAAGCTCCCAGCGAGCCACTAACTGCCATGGCCCATCTGGAAATCTCTTAACCGACTTAGCAGCCAGGTAGGCCGCTGAAGGTATAATTTAGTCAGGTGGGGTACTTCGATAAGCCACAGTGCGACTATGGAGCCACAACACAAACGATGCCTCACCGCATGTGGGGCTCGCTGTGCAATACTTAACACTGTCGAAGTGGCGAAATTCTGATCGAACTAACTTAAAAATGAACAAAAGGAATTATCAATGCTACGAAGAAAACGAAGAATCACCTTTTACCATAAAGGCTAAGAAGGTACAGCCCGATTCAAACTTAATGGCGGCTCTGAAGCGCCCTTCTCGCTATGCAGTCCCCGCCCCTCACCTCCGCTGACACATGAATTTGTTACTGCGCAGCGACTCACCTCAAGTTCCGAGCCGCCATAAATCATCAATATGTCAAAACAGCCAATACACAAAGTCGTATGCTTCAATAGAATCTTAGTAAGTCGTTCCTGGCATCACTTTAAATTGTTCCACTATTCAGACTACTCTGCTGCAATGTACATATTGCAAGAGTTCGTGCACTGCCACAAATGAGTTTCTAAAGCAATTATTTTACTATGAAACAAATCGTAAACCATCTCTAACCATAGTCATTTAACTTTTCAAATCATAAGTTAGTTAAAGAATTGAGAATGCGAGATGTTACGTAGACAAAAACAATGAATCATCGTGGCTCATGATAGAAAATTGACAATGCCCAATTTCATATTTCCCAGAACTTGGTTGTTACCAAAACACGTTTTGAAAAAAGTCTCGATACAAACTAACGTTAAACTAACCTCTTTACCTTGAGTTCTAATCCAAAATATCTGCATTAAATATCAACACACATTACGTGTTTAATTAATAACAAGAACTCAACTCAATTTTGAGTAAATAGATAATTGCTTCATATTTTGCAATAAATTACAAGCGTTGTGTCACCGCGCTTCTCTTTCTTTTCTATGCAATCTGACAGTGACCGCGGTTCAGGTGTTGTCGGCGTCTTAAGAAACAGGATCGATTGGCATTAAAAAAGTATTTGTGAAATTTGTTGCCGCCATTTGTTGAACCATTTTGTTGCAGACTGTATTTTTTTTTTATAATCTGTGAATGCAGATCAAAATGTCTCAGAAATCCACCAATGCCCGTTCTTCTAACATAAAGCCTTTTTTTTTTTTGAGGGTGGGAAATCATCAAATAACTTCTCCCGCTCTGGGCGGAGCGGGAGGGTGTGTCAGACTCTTACTGACTAAAACCCACCCGTATTCCTTCCTGTTGCCTGTGTTGCCAGGGGACTCGGTGACCCATAAGTACCTTCCCGCGACCCCGGCAGGTTCTAACATAAAGCCTGTATCACCCTAAAAGAAAAGGAGGTAGTATAACGAAAACAACATGTTTATCAAGCACTTGAACACAAGAATGCGAACACCAAGTTCATTGAACATTTTAATGATGTAAACATAAATTCAGCTGTAGTTATCACGGTAGGTACAGAGAACATTCACTTCGCTTGACGTCGAATTCCATTTGTAAATTCAATTACAGTTGACAAAGCGTTAACTTACTCGCCTTGGATAGTAAGACATTCGACACCGAGCACTTTCACCGAGCCGTGTCGACTTGCACCAGCACTGGCACCGGCAGAAACTCTTCGAATGTTGCTCTGATTTGTAGGCTCATTATGATCTATCAACACCACATCATCAACAACAACATCAACATCTATCTATTTATAACAGATATAACGATATTTAGGTACCTAATTCTATTTGAGTCAAGGAACGGTCGATGTTTGTCATTTTACTGTAATTATTATGGTGTTCTTAAGAAAGAGTCGATGGCTAAGATTATCTAGGATCTCAATTGTTTTTCAACATCGTCCATAGATATTCAACAGTCCATTGCTCTTGTCCAATATTATACTTATGTTAAGTTTTAATAGTACATTACGAAACAATTTAAGTATGCTATGTTGGTCATTCATTATCATTACATTACACTCGAGGCGGTATTATTCGCGCGAGCCGTAGACAAGCGCAATAAGGGAGCGGAGTGCGTAATGAAATGATCGATGCACACGACGTTTTTCATCACACTTGCGAGGAAAAAACAGACTTGTATTGTTATTAACTTTTAATTATTGAAACAATTAGTGAGAGTACAATTCTCAAAATGACTGGGCATTTTTGCAAATTTTCCACTGCATTAAAGTTTAGGCCGCTAGGTATTTCTCTCTAAATTTTGGTGGCAACCACAAAAAAATAATGGAAAGTAAAAACACTTGTGTGGTAATGTAAAGTAAAAACACGAGTGTATAATAGGCTAAATTAGGAACCTAAATGCGTTGCCAATGATAACTTTACAAGCAAGTGTGTTGAAAAATCTTTTATTGTATCATAGGATAGAAACGTACACCTAGACTCTGCCCTAGAGACCAGAATTATTTGCAATAATGTACAAAGATATTGTTTTTTTTTATTAATACTAACATACATTATTGCTGCTATTAGTGCTGTCTTTAGTTTAAATGGCTCTGTCACTAATTACTTGTCCTTCACACTATTAGCTGCAATTGAGTTCTAAAACATCGTCTCAACTTACAATTAATTAATACAATCATTTTACATTCATTCATTTTAATAACGCTCCTATGTGAAATATCAGTAACCATTGTTTCATCGGTGTAAGCGTATTCAAAACATATTTACTATCACTTTTATAATCTGTTTCATACATATAACTAGAGCTGAATTGCGTTATGCTTATGATCTATGCCTCTTTCAATACAAAACACACGTAGGTATATAATATTTTGCAAGATTGCTCCACTATTGCCCGCAGTGACTACTACATCGTATAAAATAGCTTATTATAAGTTAAGTCCTTCATACCTACATTTTAATAATCTTGTAGGAAAACAATTCGCATCCTCAATTTGAAGTTTACTGAGCAATTATATTCGCTTTAATTACTACTTTAGTCAAGGTCCGTTTGCTAAGTAAACTATTACTAAAATTTTATTGTTCCGATGGATCATTTCGAACCTTAGTAACTGACTAACCAACTGATGAGGATGCTTAAATTGTATAGATATATTATATTTCATAGATCTATAAAAAAATAACTACTATCTATTCAAGTTACACTATTGCCAAATCCAATTATTGGATTCGGCAATAGTGTAACTTGTATAGATATTAGTTATTTTCCATTTTAACCGCCCGAGTGGAGAACTAGGAGAAAATGATGTCCTTATTTCAATATTTCAGAGGCTTACAAATAAACATTAAAGATGGCATAAGATTTGTGTAGACAGACGGACAATGCACTCGGAAATTGGATTGCCTCTGGCTGGGCCGAGTATCGTCCGAAGTCGACTCGTAATTGGCCGTTCGGCTCGCCTCAGTCACGAGCCGAGCGAACAATCTTGAGCTCACTCGAGCCACAAACACACCAGCGCAAATATACCGGCTATTGTGATACAATCAAAGAAATTGAATTACGATTTGAAAAACGAACAGAAAGCCTTTACACTCTCACAACAAAAAGAGCGCTAACCTTGTAAACGTTATTGTTAGACGGCCGACATGAACATTAAGTAAATCCACTTCGAGTTGCAAGTTTAGTTTCCAATACCGATGATTTTCTGGCGGCTTTGGCGCGAGGCCCGAGCCATTAGGATGTTGGCAGAGCGCCAACATCGCTCGAGGTGCAAGTATTTATTTGTAAGCTCAACATTCAAGGAAGTGTGGAATCTTGGAATAGAAGCCACGTGGAGTGTCGACTCGCTAGAATTAATGCGAGGGACATTCTTTATCCAAAATGATTAATCAGTTTTGGCAAAGTTACCATGGAATATTCATAAAGGCTAAATATAGAACAGCAGATTTATGGAAAATTATATAACTCGTCCATCATAATTTTAACTACCATAGTTGCATGGTGTTGGGTAATATTAATGTGTTAATAAAATATAAAATAGGTACGCATTATTCACGGATGTGGCGAAGAGGCACAATTCGCGCAACTGCGTACGCGCAGTGATTTCGCAATGGCCAACGATATTGACCGAGAAACCACGTTCGGAGGACAGAACTGTTTACTACTTGAGCTGTGACACAAGAAATACTGAAGTCGATAAAATGTGAAAACAAGCATTTATAATTATGTCCCAAGTTTTTCAAAATAAAACGCTTCCATTAAGGATGCTAACACTTAAAATCCACAACTTGGCAATGTAATGTATAAAGACATAGACTTTCATTTATGTGGCAACTGAGTAAATAACAAATCACTCCTCCAACCCTAAGAGACAATATAAATTGATATAAGCTTAAATAAACACAGAGCTATAATTAATTGCTTTATTTACTGCCTTGTTTATTTTTGTTTACTGACTTAACATAATTTAGAAGACAATCCAAATCTTGCAGACGATACAATAAATGTTCGTCCGTTATGTCGTTGGTCGTGTTCGGGTTAATGTGATGCACTTTGTCGTCATTTTCTTCTTTTTTAAGGTTCCGACCTCACATGGAAAAAAACGGAACCCTTATATAATCACTCGTCTCGTGTCTGTCTGTCTGTTTATCTGTCTGTCTGTCACAGCCGATTTGCTCCGAATCTATTGGACCGATTAAGTTGAAATTTGGTCACATATGAATTTTTGTGACTCGAGGACGTGTACTGTAAATAAATGCATTTTGAATATGAGGGTTACTTTTGGGGGATAAATTATAAATTTTTAAACAAATGTTTCGAAAACTGTACCGCATGACATATCAAATGAAAGGGCTTGTTGTGCGAGACTCATTTTTTTAATAATTTTTATATAAATAGTTTTAAAGTTATTTAAGAAAAGAGGTACACTGAGCCTACAATTTTGAATAAAATACAGAAAATAGTTCTTTACTTATAGATTACAGGAAAACCTATAAGTGTAATATGTATAGTGTTAAAATAACATGATAAATCTCTCAACATTGTTCGTACAAACTTACATTTGCAGTTGGAATGTATGGGAGAACTTGTTTTTCAATTACAATGTTAACTTTGTTCTTGGGATCTTGGGATACATAACATGGTAGATAACATATTTATTCATTGTACGGAACCCTCACCACGCGAGTTCAACTCGCACGTTTTTCTTTTTCTGTTATTACAATAGCTCATTATCACCAGAAGTTAACTGTTGACAACGACGACTACAACTGAGAGCCGTTTCCTATGTCTTCAATAAAAAACTGCATAAAACAGTGGACGTCATATTGATTGATGGTTAAGACGCTGAAAACACCTAAGCCGCGGTCACTGTCAGATTGCATAGAAAAGAAAGAGAAGCGCGATGACACAACGCTTGTAATTTATTGCAAAATATGAAGCAATTATCTATTTACTCAAAATTGAGTTGAGTAATCGAAAATAAAAAACAACCAAGTTCTGCATTCAAATAAGACGTTCTTGTTATTAATTAAATACGTAACGTATGTTGATATTTAATACAGATATTTTTGATTAGAACTCAAGGTAAGAGGTTAGTTTAACGTTAGTTTGTATCGACATTTTTTTTTTCAAAACGTGTATTGGTAACAACCAAGTTCTGGGAAATATGTTCAAAATTAACATATATTTTTTCCGCTACCACAAACTATACAGATTTGGCAATTTTTTTTTTTTAAGAGAAGCCACTTTTGGTCAATTAGGTCTTGTCAGCGCCTTAATCTATCCGTGTGTAATTGGAATTTAAAAAAAAATTAAAACATACTGTAGGTACATTTTATTTTCTGTATTTTCTGTATTATTCCATTTTTTTTAAAGGATTTAACCAATTTTGAAACGAGTTTACATGGCAAGTGATACAAAGACAAGCCTTACTGATACAGCTAATTAAAAAGTACAGTTAGACGAGTCGTTAACAGATGTCGATGCATTTATGTATATTTAAAGAACCGGTCGTATAATAATTAACCGATTGACAGAAAACAATGATAAATACCGTAAGAAGAGATATAAATATATCGCAGAAGTGTGGTGTTGAGATGCGTCGGCCCACATCGGCGTGCGCGCAGGCGACCTACACGGACCTTGTAACGATGTCGGGCACACACATACACACACTACGAACTGAGACATTACAACTCATTTATATTCGATTGTTGACAACCCACATTAATATCGCCGATATTAAATAGTTCCCTCGAAATAGGATTTCCTTTAAACGACAGCACTAGATTTATATCCAATTGTTTACAAATATGAAACTTCAACATAATTCCCTTGGGAATCTATAGTCTAAACAGACTTCAATAACACTTAGACATCTAGATAAGATATAAATGTAACTGAGTCCTGAGTCTGACCTTTACTGTTATACTCATTTGAAATTCCAATAACTTTGGATAAATCAATTTGAAATAGAAATACGCCAGTCGAAGTTGTTCAAGATACTTCAATATTAGCTAAGTAGTTAGAGATACCTCATGAAAAAACCTTTCAGAACCAAACTTATAGGCGTAATAAAATATGACCATATGAAAACTACAGAATGAAGAAACTTAAAATTATTTGATGAAGAAGTTATTTGAAAATTCAAATAAACGATAATTAGATGGATTTTGTGAACGATGCCAGAAAGGGGGTGAATAGTTTCTGAGATGACAGATAATAGGCATTTATCGAAAAAGATATGCTGCGGTGACCCGAAATGTATTAGCATACGGGCAAGAGGTGATTCTAAAACTGTTCTCAAGAACCCATACAAACATTTTTTAAAGGCATTAAACTTCTTATCGGCGTCGAACAAATGTTCAAGTTCCCAATACATTGATACAATTAAGCGGTTATTCGTACCACTTACATCGCATCGCTATCTCGCAACTGGGACGCAATGTATGCAATCAACATCTCGATTGGAAGCAATCAATATCGATATATTAGTTTATCGGTGAACGTTCTCTAATCGATTGTAACGAGCATTTTAGTGCTTTATTAATGTTACTTGTTGCCATTTATACAATAGATGTTTCTATTAAGTGCTGTTTTATTGAAGTTTGCGGCTACCGATAAACAAGGAAATTATCTTCTGATGTAAGAATTCTATTGGAATGCTTACTTATTATAAAAGTAATGATGTGAGGATCTTGGATATTGTCATGTCATTCAACAACCATGACTATAATGATTTGATAGCATTATACAATTGTAACTAAGTATCACACTATTA
Organism: Atethmia centrago; assembly: GCA_905333075.3. NCBI lineage: Eukaryota > Metazoa > Arthropoda > Insecta > Lepidoptera > Noctuidae > Atethmia > Atethmia centrago. Next base: position 17,770,270 of record HG995373.1, on the reverse strand, counting down.
ACTAAATGATTGTATTTAGGACTTCTTCAAGACACAATTATACTGTCGTCTTATAAACCTTCGTTAACTTAATGATTCCCATCGTTTATTGGATCATCCAACTGTTTTATTTCAAAACAGTTGCCAAATGGATTGTAGTATAATTATTCCTTACTTAATTCAATGAACCTCAATAATAACTAGAAAAGGGTTCGCCAGTTCAAATGGTTTAATAGGACCAATTATTTAAGTAGATATAACAAATATTAAATAGTACAATTGCAAGCTAGGTCTCTCTATCAAGGCGAGTGCACGGTGCACTAAAACCTCGCTAAGTTGTATTGAACACGAGCTGACTTGTGTTAGCTGCAGCCTCGATGCCGCCACTTTCCACCATGTGCCTCAAACCTGTTTCTGTTGCCACAATGAGTACTAGTACTAGTATTTCTAACTCAATAAGCAGGTCTAACTACTTTTTTTTTAAAGTTCCTAATGCTAATGAATGTTATGCTTCCTTTTCTCAATTTCCTTTAACTTCTTAAAAATATTTTTGCTGTGTGTTATCTTTATCTTCGTTTGTATAATAATCTTCGAGGACTTCTTTGTTTAAACTGTCCATGTTTTTTGGATGTGATGTCCTTGTATGCTTAAGCTATGCTGCTTTTTATCACTTTTTAAGGTTCCGTAGTCAACAACGACCCTTATAGTTTCACCATGTCCGTCTGTCTGTTTGTCTATTCCCGGCTTAGCTCAGATACTCTTTTTATAGGGTATCTACCCTTACACGTAAAATGGGGATGATATTTTTTATCGTCTATCCCATGGTGTGGGATATCGTTGGATAGATCGTTCAAAAATATTTCGGGTCTGTGAAAAGCATTTTTAGGTTCAGGGATTCGTTTGCGTAATATTAAGCTTGAAAGTGCTCATTTTTGTTAGAGTCAAGTGCACCTCCCCCCCTGCTAGGTAAATGGTTGGTTTTGGATATATGAAAAAAATCATGGCAGTAGTATATATAACAAAATTAAAAGGACAGCTAAGTAGGCTTCAAAAGTTGACGAGCATTAGTCGACCAACTTACATTAGCTTTGGAGAATTGACCGTGACGTATATCGATGTATGGGAGAACATGTTTTTCAACTACAATGTTAAGTTTGTTTTTGAGATAAATTCATCCCAACTACGAAACCCTTCATTGTGCGTGGTCCGACACGAACTTAGCCGGATTTTTCAATGTTTTTACTTCGTCATTCATCTCAATAAAAGTCGTTTAAAATATGCAGTTTCCAAATGTCACGACAGTTGCTTTATCAAAAACCTTGAGCCCACGTGTTTAGTCACGTCTTAATAAATATTTCAATATATCTCTAACCGCAGTAAGTCATTAAACCAATCTCTAATGCTTCTAAGATTTCTCGTCGAGAAGCGACTCTGCTTTCTTCGATTATAGATCAAGGAAACCTAACCCCGACTTTGTTCCGGTATCGCTTCTGACTTCTCAGAGATTTCACGTCATATATACTCGTATTAAGGCTCCTACATACTGGCGCGACTAGTCGCGCGACGCGACGCGACACAAAGACACCGCGTGTAGCGCTACAAGCGGTGCCTTTGTGTCGCGACAAGTCGCGCCAGTGTGTAGGAGCCTTTACAGTGAAATCGGACTTTTTACCGACATGTGGTGTTAGAGGTAAAAAAGTCAGTAGAATTGTATTGAAAGAAAACATTCCAGACAATCAATTATTGTGCCAACACTGAATCCTTAAAACTTTAGCTCGACCTTGTCTGATATGTGTAAACAATCCGCTTACATAACGAGGCCTGAGGCCACCCTAGTTAGCGTCCATTACTGAGCGGCTGAGCGTTTGGCGTTGCATGACTGAAACAATTTCAATTATAAAAAAACAACTGCGCACGCCTGATGTGTAACGAATACATATACATACAATGTGCACATTTATACATAATAAAATATTTTTTTCGTAATATTTGGTAGATCGAATCGAAACGATGGCAGTGGAGATATTGGTAGAGAGTAAAGAAGATGCTTTAGCAAACATGCACTTTAAAAAGGGGTGTCCATTTGACCAATCATGAGTTCTTGAATCCAGTGTAGGAAGCGTTGTGTAGCAAAAACTTACTGCTTATAAAACAGACTCTGTTTCTTGTAAGAGATGATATTTACATCTATTTTATATCCTTATTAGTTTTTTAGGACTTTTCCTTTTAGTGGATTTCCAAGAATCATCCTAATTTCAGTAGAAATGATGCTGGGTATTTTATTCCACTGCTTCTAATCATTGATAGATTTTGTAATTGCCTATTCTATTAAAGTTTCCAATGTTAAGACTTTATTAAACAATTCAGCTGTAAATATTACTAGTTCAAAATGAGTACGATAATTAACAAAATTTTACCAACACGACAGATTCCGATTCTAGGTCACATTTTAATTGGTGAACACATCAACAACGTGCACTGAAGGCCAAGTCGTCTGCCTTTCTGGATTCTAATGAGTTGTTAAATAATGGATGAAAATTGTCTAATATATATATAAGCTCATACTCCTTAATCCCATTATAAAATGAATATTTCAAAGTTATCTAACTTCCAGATTGTTGCAATCAGTTGCGGGAGTGCTCCTAAAAATACGCGCGGGTGTGCTATATGTGCCACTTCAGGTGTGCTTTGACCTGTTGACCTTTCATTGTTCAGTGAGATGAAATTTGGACGGTGGAAATATTGAATAAAGTTTTCAAAATCAATATAGATTCTTGTCTAGGTCCAATGTGATGTAGAATATTTAACACTTGTTGAGAAGAAATGTTTCTACCTCCAAGTGTCAAAAGTAGAGAAAAGTTGGTCGTCATGCTTCACATTGGCGCCGATTCCCTTGTTCACAAACTAAACTAAATTTAAGTTCAGTGCATCTTTTTCTTTCCATTTCATTAAGAAAAGGACAGAAGATAAATTTTAGTTTGGTCCTGTCAAATTAATCAGCGCTTGACATAAATTGACGTAATTTTAGTAGGCAAGTTTTTAATCACGTCTAAACTTGTATGGAGTAGTGACAGCCGCTGATTAATTTGACAGGACTAAACTAAAATGTATCTTCTGTCCTCTTCTTAATGAAATAGAAAGAAAAAGATGCACGGAACTTAAATTTAGTTTAGTTTGTGAACAAGGGAATCGGCACCAAGGGCGCCGATCCCGTGATTAAAAACTTGCCTACTAAAATTACGTCAATTTATGTCAAGCGCTGATTAATTTGACAGGACCAAACTAAAATTTATCTTCTGTCCTTTTCTTAATGAAATAGAAAGAAAAAGATGCATTGAACTTAAATTTAGTTTAGTTTGTGAACAACGGAATCGGCACCATTGTAGACTTTTGTCGACTAAAGAATAGAGACATTTCTTCTCTTCAGTTTTAACATCGCCATATCTTTCTACAATCTGTCATTTTGTCTATTCGTCTTCCGTCGACAAAACTCGTTTCTATGGTGGTCATGCTACGCGTGCTGATGTAGGTAAGTATACTAATTTTATTTCAATCCATATTAAGTAAGAGTGTATACTGACAATTTTTTTTCAAGAACTCGCTTTAGAACGGTTGATCTGACCGAAATCTTTTCTATTAATTAGTTTATCGTACATGCAAAACAGTTAATCCAATTTATGAGGGAGTTCTATATGTTGATCCAATTTAGTTTCATGTATCGTCATCTTGCATGTTCGTTGATGAAATTAAATAATCTATGCATATATAACAACCTGGATAAGGTTGTTAGACATACATAAATCATTTCAGAGGAATGAGTGGGTGGACAATAATAGGGCTTGATGTTTTAAAATAGAGAGGTCGGTAGATCAAATAATTATCTTTTATCGGTCTATTATTAATTATTATCCAATTGTGTAGAACTCTGGATATCCAATAGAAGTATGCTGTACGATGTGGGTTTATCTTACTCATGTTGCATCTCCTGTACATCCTGTCTTTTGTCTCCTATACGCATACTTAATAAAATAAAGTCGAAGTCAAAACTATACATTTTTTTTAAGTAATTGCTACGAGGTGCACGTGTCAGATGCCAAAAATATAGTTTTTAGAAATGTTGTCAGTTTGTGTCTTTGTCCGGATCTATGTTCCGGATTTAAGCAAAAACGACTTTGAATTTGGAAGAAATTTGGCACACAGATAGTTTATAACCTGGATGAACGCTAAGGGTACTTTTAATCCCGGTAGTACGTTCCCGTGGGATATTTTCTGATATTCACGCGGGCGAAGCCGGGGGCAAAAGCTAGTCGTAATTATAATTTGTTTACACCGTTGTACATGTATTATTCTGGAGTATGTTTATTTCATGTTTTGATCCTTGTCTGTCACTTGATTTATTGGAATTTATGTGTATAGTTCTCAAAAGATGGGGCAGAGTTGAGGAATGACTTACCCAAAATCTTTATGTCCCTTAAGATTAACATCGTTTGCAACATGTTGAATAAAAAATAATTCTCGGCTTTCATTCTCAAGACCATCGTCGACGCTGATTCGCTCCACTTTTCGTTAAAACTTTCTGTTTGCGACTTAATGCTACAAAGTCTAGGTTATCCGAAATGGAAACTACATTATTTTTTGTATGCAACGCGATGTTTACTAAGCTAGTATCTACTAAGATCTTTCCGTAACAGCAGTTTAAAACAATGACTTTAATTTCAGTTCAGTCTACGTAATAGGCATTTACTGTTATTGCACGTTTATTCACATTATAAATGAGTTTGTATAATCACTAATGATTTCTAATAATGAACTCTGTTACATAAATAAATTTAAACTTAACAAAAGACTTCAACGCACGTAGCAACGGGTTAACATGAAGCGTAGGGATGGATATCATAATTAATTTGGATATAAATGGTCAAAAGAGAGCAGACTATCTTCAGGTGTCAGGCAAGAGGAGTTTACGTGGCGTCTTCATTGCCATATTGAACCGTTACAGATGTTTACCGATGTTTTATGCTTAATGGAGATAAGGATAACTTTAGTGGTAGCCGTAAGTTTTTTTTTTGGTGGTCTTAGATATATCTATTCTGAACGATATCCAAGCCATTATCCATTCCATATTCTTAGTGGTTTTATTTTGTATGTCACGCAAGAGAGATCGTGTGAAAGAAAAGCTGTGTCTAGCTCTGAATATTCACTTAGATGGTCCTCAAGTAGGTCAGACGTGCAAATGCAGAAGCCGAAACATCTTTTACCATTATTGTTTCTATATTGTATTCACCTGAGAGGAATTGGTTGAAAGGGGAAGCGATGTGCAGGCGGATGCACGGGTGGATGCACGGCCGGGTGCGGGGCCAGTATGGGCGCCGGCGGGTGCACCGGCACCGGGTGTGGCAGTGGTGGTGGCGGCAGCGTGCTGTACGGAGGCGGGGGCACATTCTCCAGCTCCGGCACCCGCGGCGCCCGCGCACGCCGCAGGCGCCGCCGCCGCGCTGGCTCCTCCGTCTGACACTCAGCACTCGCCACACTCCGCTCCCTCTCCGTCTGTACCGCACTGTTCACATTCACGGGCGCATCCTGCACCTCCACTATGTTCACGTTCACGTTCACATTGGACACGTTCTGTCGGCTCGGCTCGCCCGGGACGCGCACCGAGACCGAGTCCGACTTGCGCAGGCCGGGCGCGGGCACGGGCAGCCGCATATCGGTATAGGCGCGGGTTGACGCGCGCGCATGTCGACCGCCGTGTGGCGACTGGTCGGCGCCCCCCGCGCGGTGCAGCGCGCTGTCGGTGCGCGAGCGCGCGAGGGGCGGCGAGCGGCACTCGTAGGGCTGCCACAGCAGCGCGGACAGCGCCTCGGCGGCGGAAGGCGGCGGCGGCGCGCCGACCACGCTCATCTCGTGACCGCGCTCCGCTGCCGCGCCAGCGCCGTCACCCGCCACCCGCCGCCGCCGACACCTGCTAACAAAACATTGTCATTATTCCATGCTAACAACGTCAATAACAACAAAGTTACAAAAAACCCTTAAAAAGATCTAAAGAACATGAAGTCTTAGTCTAAGGTAAGCTAAATGCAAATATACTAAATAAAGTGATTTTTTTCGGATAGCAACAAAGTTACTGTTAGGAAGATCAATCTAAACTAATACAAGGAATATACATCGGATAGGATTTAAGAAAAATGAGCCTTGGAAAAAGCTGATAAGCTTTAATTTCTAACAGGATTTTTAGACCATAGGTAATCTTGATAGACCAAGAATAAACTCTAAAAAACAGCAAACAACTGCTTAAAGTTACATGTGCCAGAAATTACGGTACACTAAGCAATGTTGTCATTTTACTTGACCGCAATAACTCAGAGAGTCATAGTTTTGGACGGTAAACGCTTGCATTTGACGTACAACAATAGGGCTGGCCCTTTATTTGTTACAATTCTGATACATGATTCTCTCTTTCGACTACCTGAACTTAAATCGGTATGATCTGTATAAAGATAACCTGCGCAGGAGCATGACAATTTATTCATCTTAATGTTACAGCTTTTTTAAGATGGTCTATTCACTCGTGGATCATGTCCTAACTATAGTTATACATATATTATGTTTTCCATTGAAGTTTTACTATATTTAGAACTGATTATGACAACAATAATACAAACAACACTACATCAAAATGCTGTAACATGCATGAATATGCATATTACAGAACGAATTCTTTAGTGCTTTCTTGGCTTTGATTCAAACTCTGAGAAATTAAATTCAATTAAAATTACACTTGAGACTATAGTAATCCAAATTGAGGAAGTTCTTAATAGCTTCCTACTTAGCGGCTCATACATAATATAATACAACACGTTCATAATTATGTTCGCTAATTCCTCTTACACATTACGTGTGTGTGATCGTATGTACAAGTGTAGATTATCTTTGAATCTGTGAAAAGAATGTTTGAAGTTGTGTCCGCTCTGCTGCCCCTTTCCTTACATAACTTTCTGTTCGCTCCACTTACAATACTTATGTTGATATAGCCGTCCCCTTATCATTGTACTTTTAGATTTCTTCCAAAAACTTTTATCCTGCCTACATTGTTATTGTTGTATAGACTTTCAAGATAAAATTTGCTACAAAACTCTTTTCAACTAAATCCTTCGTTTTGCAACAACAAATTCCTTTTTAGAACTCAACAACAAAGTAGTCAGTCACTGAATACACGCACTCAATTTTCCATAAGAAAAGATCCGTCGGTTGCGGAGAATCGGACATTTGCATAAATAATTCACTGCCTACGTCGGTTTCTTTAATCCCTTCGTACTAACTCTCCAGAAGAATAGGGATTTACCACCACCGAGCTTCATAATATGCAGCGAAGCTCTTATATAAGAAGAAGCCCTAGACAGCGCGGGGAAACTTTAATATTCCAGCTGGAACAAGTTGAATACCTAACTTAATAATTCTGACAGTGCATCATATTAATAGAAACTTGATCGTCATAATAATACGGTCAACAACAGTACTAATTACAGTAATTATGTAACAAATTAATGGCTTCCCCTATTACAACGAGACGGAAAATTGGTAGATACTGTCTACGCGGAAAGCTTTCAGGAGAAACACAGCTTTCTACTTTATGGAGAAAAGAATAATTTTACCTTCCTGTTGTACCTATACATACAAATAAATCGCACATATACATATTGGAAAGCTATCTTTGAATTATTTTATTTATTTTCTCATGTAACATATCGTGGTAGCCTCATATTTTTTTTTCGAAGTCGTCATAACACAACAAATCATTGAACTTCGAAGGAGATATCGTCCGTTACGTGAATATCGGAGGGAGATCAGCTGGGCCCGGTAGTTGCGACCCGAGATCCGAGATCCGAGGTGAAACCGCACTCAAACACTTTCTCCAAGGCCGCGGCGGCGCCGGCGCCTCCCACCACAACCGCTTTGATCATACACATATAAAGCCCCCAATATATCCGTCTATCCGTCCCAATGATGGCCAATACTGCTGAGTAATTTTAGAGAAACTTTCTTGTTGCGAAAGGGCTACCATTTTAGGGCAGACATGAAACAAAAGATAAAAGATAAAGAAGAGTATAACAACGTATAATGAGATTTTCTTTCTGGGTAAAATAAAACTATTAAACTATATAGTTTGTATATATAGCCTGTAAACAATGTATACTGTATGTGAACCTGTATACAATGTATTCGGTATTTTTCCATGCCCGAATTTTAGTTTTTATCGACATGTAAATGTGAAGTTTCCCCAAGCATATCTGTAGCAAAACTATAGCTGTGAACAAAATACACGGATACTGTTATGTCACATACTATTATTGTACACTAATAATTATCCTAACTTTCGTTTATCGTTGACACTTTACAAACGTCTTCCGTTTAGTCTTGCATTTATCTGATTGTATTAAGATACGAGTACTAATAAGACGAGACGTAAGATGTTTGTCCTACATTGCTGTACATAACAGTAATTAATATAAAAGGAACTATAACCGTTACGTGAGTGTGGCAAAATGAGCCAAACAAGCCAAAATAAGGTCGTAGCATATTGGATTAAGTACCTGTTAAGTGCGTACTCCATAATGTTCGAGCAGCGAAAAACTGCTGAATAATTAGTTTTTGTCATAGTATGTATGGTATGTTGACTTAGTTCCAAAAGAATCTGATAAAAAAAGATGGATCAAAAAACGTAGCTGTGGATTCCAATTTGTAGTGCCGCTTGTTGATATATTTTATATATTTGATACATATATATTTACTTGCCACAAATTGAGTTCTTTGATTTGATTATTTAAATACTTACACGAAATTTAATCTTAAATCATTTATAGATTTTTTTCATTTGACAATTTTATTGAGGTTAATTTTGAACTGACTTCAAAAAGGAGGAGGTTATATGTTTGTCTGTATGTTTGTTTTTTTATGTTTGTTCACCGTTTTCTCCATCAATTATGGACCCATTTTAAAAAAACTTTTTTGTTTAAAAGGGTTACATACCCTTTGTCGTATTGTCGTCTCCAACTTGTATTTTAACCGACTTCTAAAAAGGAGAAATATGTTCGTCAGTGTTTTTTATTTTTTGTTTTTAATGTAGGTAAGTTCACCGATGTCTCCGTCAATAAATTGTGCACCGATTTAGAAAGTTCTTTTTTTGGTTTGAAAGGTTATGCTCCCGGGGTGTTCCCATTGTCACCGAGTCAGAATTTGATGAGGGGATCCCATGGAAACCGAGGGAAATCCTCAAATTTTATAGGCACACCTATAGCGATTTGGTTATTTTTTATAGTAACTCGTGCATTTGCTCTTGGAAAGCACCATTTTGGTGAAGTGGAATTTGTGATTAAAATCAGAGATGGCCACTGGAACTACTTGATAATAAGTAGGTATTCAACGGGTTGCGAATGTTGCGATTCGATTAGGTACTTTAACATGGTTTCCAAGCAATTTATGCTTGTCACAATGCAAATGGTGAGTGGCAGTTCTCCTGGTTCTTGCCACGAGAACTCCTCAAAAATTAACGTCCCTGCATTGGGTAAAGCAACATTTTGTAAAGGCTATTGTAACTTAGATAAATTACAAGCTGACCCACAAAAAATTGAAAAATAAAAATCTTAAAAAACAAACAACTTCCAAAAAAACACTACAAAGTGAAAAATAACTTTAATTTTGGAAGTCGGTGGCAATAAAGTAAAATACAGATCCAAAGACACCAACTTCCGTAATTAAACTTATTTTTCAGTTTGTAGTGTTTTTTGGGAATTCGGTTGTTTTTTATTTTTTTTTTATAACCTTAATTTTCATCGACGATTCTCCAATTACAATTTAATAATGTTATTCAAACAATTGTTGTTCGAAAAAGTAGTAAATAAATATGTTTACACTTTCATCAGATAGATTCGGAACAGACTATATGTATAATCATTATACATATGGACTGAGAGAATGAGAGACGGACGTGCTTTGTCATTATATATGTTCCTTTGGTTATCTTTTCGAAACATTCGATCTTGGATCAATATTCAGATAGGTGTTCTCCATCAAAGGATGAATATTGAAAGTGTCTGTTGGTTTAAAAGAAATTATGGTACACACACACATAATTATATGAAATTATGTGCTTCCGCGAAGTGTCTATCGCAGGACATCCGCTAACTCTAAAGTAATCAGGAAAGTTTTATTATATATCAAATATGTACCTACTATACCTACGGGTTTACTAACAATTGTATGTCTTCTAATTTAATCTCTTCGTTGATTTTTGGAGATCTCATTTAATTTACTTGGAGATAATATCTTTAAAGATGATAAATTGTAAGATTAGGCACAATTATATTGATCGTTCGCAATCTTATTACGGAATAGAAATCTGTTAAAACTTGTTTCATCTAAATAATAGTTTTAAAAGTATAGATCGGTCAAATGTTACGCTTTCTCTGAAGGTCATTTGACGGAAAGCAAACTTAATTGCCCAAGGCGTCTTGCCCCATGGCATGGCTTTGAAGTGTCTCTCACTTATAATTGGAGGAGACACTAATCTACAAACACTTCGAGTCGTCGTCGCTTTGAATATCCGTCAGAGCCGATAAAGATCTTAGATCAAACAATCATGTGATGTCGAATGATGATGTAACTTTGTAACTATCGTTATTGTTTCGGAAGTTATATTTTGCATATTCATTGTAAATAATGCTGTTAAATATTACTTAAATTTAATTTTAATGAAGAAATAATTTCGCAACAACGGTTTCCGATAAATTAATTTTCATTTTACGTTCATCTATGGGACGTACATACGCAAGCGCATTATGAAGTAATTTATCAGGAACCGCGGACGTTCGCCTCGTAATCCATCCTCATAAGCGGACGACTGCAGAAGCGCCCACAAACCGGTAACTTAATCCTCGTCAATTATTCACGAACTCTCACTTTGTAATTTTTTTCCGCGGCCGCCATGTTTTATTAATTTTCGCATTGATTTCGGATTAATCGGTGTGCCTACGACCTATTAATTGTTGGCTGAATTTTGCCAGATATTTGAAATGCTACCTCAAAATGGTTTTATGTATAACATCGAAAACTGTCGTTTTACTAATCGCAAAATTTATAGGTGAACTAACAGCCAGATACTTAAATTAAGTCGACCATTATCTTTATTAAGTTCTAGCAGAGACAAGAAGCCTGTAGACCTCTTAGTCCTCCAACAAAGTCGGCAGACAATCTACAAAAAATCGATCGTCTGAAAACTCCTTTAAGGTAACCCTAGCCGACCTACAACGGTTGATTTTCTGTTATCAAATCCATAAGCCGCAGCTGAGAGCGTCAACAAAAGGATCTCGGTCGTTATTGTGCCGCCCGATGCACCAGTAATCTGACACAACTGAAGCACTGTTATGACCTTAAAATCGATATTGAGCGAGTACAATCTCAAATCGAATACATTTCGGTATTGCAAACAGATCTGCTCACTCGTAAAACAAAGCGTTATAAAATGTTAGATACAATAAAAGAGTTATATCATGACAACCACGAGATTACATCAAGTATTTCACATCAATTTACGATTTCTCTTGGAGGTAGCTGTGTAATGGCATTCTTAGCTTAATTGTGTTATATTCCTGTGATACTTTACATTCAGAATGCTTGATGGGATTTGGAGATATAATTGCTGAGTGGATTTTACAGTGCTACAACACTTCTATGTCTTGTGGCTAAGTAATAACAGCCGCACGGATTGATCGATCAGGTTAAGCTACGCTTGCCTCGGTTGGTCCGTGGATGGGTGACCATCTTTACATACCAAGACCTCTCCGTGCCTCGGAAAGCACGTTAAGCCGTTGGTCCCGGTTGTCATTTGTAGATCTTCGACAGTCGTTACGGGTCGTCAGAAGCTCAAATCAAATCAAATCATTTATTTGCATAACACAGGTTCAGAGGATGTTATAAAAGTTCATAAGGTACACCGTATTATAACCATGCAAGGTGTGCAAATTTAATATATTAGGAACATTATGACGCAATTATTCTTAATCAGTTTTCTTATAAAATTAAATTGTCATTTAAAATATACATACATAGTCAATTTCGATACACATTAAATTAAATCAGAACTAATAAATTATAAAAGTAATGTCAGGTAAATTAATAATGTCATAGTAATTGTATTTATTATCATGTTGCATTAATGTACAAATATTTGCTATAATCAAAATACAATATCTTTATCTTCGAAATAGTCTTTTACATTATAATCTCGAAAGTCTGACAACCAATCTTACCATAGGGTTATAATGTTACCCAGTAACTGGGTTATAGAGGTCAGATAGGCAGTCGCTCCATGTAAAATACTGGTATTCAGCTAAATCTGGTAAGACTGGAAGCCGACCCCAACATAGTAGGGAAAAAGGCTAGGCAGATGACAGCACTTCTATGGCAGTTAATAATGCTTAGCGATGAGTTTATGTAGGTACACCCTACCTAACACTCTTATAAATGATATCGCCGGTGATATTCTGAAACCGCGGAACTAACAGTGTTTAAAACCGCGTATTTACAAGAGTAGCAAAATCGAGATTTCGGATTTTCTAATTCATTAATACATATTTTACACAACTAATGCCTACAATATTAAGAAGAATTTGACAATTTTAAAGTTTAAACAATAGAAAGTCAAGTGGTTTAGTAAATATTACGTTTTTCCTCGTTCCTGTAAAATATCACTGCACCTACCTTACGCGGTTTTAAACACTGTTAGTTCCGCGGTTTCAGAATATCACCGACGATATGAATTTATCCAGATTGTGATTCTTATAATTAATTGTAATTTGACCATGTAAGACTTTGTAATTGACTATAATATTATTAATTGACTTCACTTTCATTTCTATTTTATATTGATGACCTTGTTTTTTTTTTGTTTTAATGTTTTAATTTATGTAATAATTTGCACGCCGTAAGGTAGACTGTAGCCGATCTTATTAATTTAATTACAACATCTTATACCTGTACCTGCATTCATAGCAAATAAAATTCTGATTCTGATTCTACCCTTTGGGAAAAACAAGTGTGGTGTTATGTTAAGTGATGAGGTTTTATCCTAATTACTTACATATTTTCCAACTAATTTTATCAACCGAAATGGAATGTTTCAGGTGACCAATCTATCGCTCCTGAAAGGTTTTCCTGCTTTTCTTTCTCTCCCGGACCAACAAAGGATCAAAGCAACATTCCAATACACGAAAGCTCCCTATTTATTACTGCCAAGTACCTAATACAAATTAAACAATCAAACAAAACAGATCATTAATTCTTCAGTAATCAACAACAAAATCAACTTTAACTAAAATAACTTATGAACAACAGCAAGTACACAAAGCGAAACTTTTGAAATTAGCTACCGAATAAATTTTATTTACTTTGGCTTTTTGTTAGTTGATGCATAATAATAATAACGAGGGATCTGAGAATATACATTGAGCTCAACAATGTATTATTATAATAAGTATTACGTAAAGAACACTTAAAAGTTTATGAGAACAGACGTGTTATAAAGACAAGCGGGGAAGTTGCGGCTTGATTCTTTGCTTTCTCCAAAAACGCATTTGAGAAATAAAATAGAATGCGTTCCCTTTGTAGTGCTCCAACAACAATGGCGTGGCGCCGGAACTTGGTATAAAAATGAAAGTGGATTCGCCTGTTATTTTTATAAACCCGACAATCTTGTTCTTGTTTCATTTGGTTGGCTCCTTAATAGCATACGTCGGTAGTGTCCGCGGCGCACAGTGGAACGAATGTATGGGAGCGGTTGGACGTAGACATGTCCGAAAAATAAGAGTAAAATTATGACAAACTAATGATGCCATCTTATTCGATTACTTAATGCCTTCATAAATTGTGGTGATGAATTTCTTCATAACTCCCATATTTCAGGAGTAATTTGAGAAAATGTGAAATTTTACTATGAAAATGAGTGTATCGAGCTCTCTCCCTCCTGATTCCGGGCTTGTTTCAAGTAGCGGTCTCTAATATCGTAATGCTATTACTAAGAGCTATATTTAATACTAAGACACATAGTGCGCCAAATGTGCACTTTCTGGGATAAAAGGAAATGAAAATTTAAAAAAAAAAAGTTTTTTCCCCATTTGTATTTACTTTAAACCGCAGACAGACTTATTAAGAGGTCTATAAATATATTATATATATACAGAAATATATATTAACAAAAATATTCACAAGAACTGATGAGAGTATGACTTTTAAGTAAGTTGATAATAAATTACCTAGTTTCATTAAAAGTACAATAAATAATTAAGATGTAAGCTCTAATTTACTAAGTTACACATTTTAAAACAATAACATCATTTAATTATCTTCGTCATCATCATCATCATCAATTAATTCAAATTCAGAATCGATGTCCGCTAAATCATTTATGTTAACAAATTCGATATCACTTTTCTCAGAATCCGTAAGCTCATAAAATTCCTTAAAAGAAGATTTTTTTACAAACTTATTTCCTTTTGGACGGATACTTGTAACAAGTGGATCAGAAGACAGTAAAAGATTGTGCATAATATCTTCATTGCATGAGATACTGCTATGCTTTCGAGAATGCCCCTCTCTATATTTTCTAAAATCTTTATTTCTAGCCTCAGATGCCTCTTCGGATAGAAAACCAATGGGCACAATTGACATGTTCTGAACTATGTCTGGCCCATGCATTAAAATTTTATGAAGTGAAGAAGGCATATAATACCATGGGTATAACTCCACGTAAAGCTTAGCAGTATCAAAGCAGAACTCTCGGAATTTAGTTACGTTGATCTTCTCTCCTGATGAAATACACTGCAAGATCACACAGATTTTTCTTAAAAGCATAGCATCTATTCCGGTCAGTTCAGCAGATTTAGTGTAGTTTTCAAAAAATCTCCTTGCCGAGTTGCCATTGTTGGTGGATCCACTGCCTTGTTTCACAACATCGAGAAGTAAGCCCGTTTCTCTTCTTACAGCCTCTTGAACTCTTTTCTTCCTGTCATCAACTTGCCTTTTTGCTATATCACCCCTTACTTGCCATGATTTTATGTCTAATTTGTAGGAAATGTGTAATAAGCATTCCATTGAGCGAATCCAAGCGTGAAGGGTGCTTAAGCTATATTTATACATGTCCTCGTTTGCGTGTTTATCTTTGATTAACTCTAAATTATTCATTTCTTTAGGACAAGCCTTGCATATGTCACACACTGAAGCTGCTGTATTGGATATAATGGAATGAATTTTACCATCAATCATTGTCAACAGCAGTTGGTGTTTGACACTAATTCCATCAGTGATGGTGGATGGAGTTAAGGCTTCAATCTCTGCTTCGATTTCAGCCATCTCTCTCTGCACATTTTCTTTGGTTTCCTTTATAAACTTAAACAATATTGGCCGGCAAAATGAAGTGGAAGATGGTCGCTCGTTTTCCCAAATTGTTACACCTTTTGAGACGAGCCGCAGTGGTACAAGACTAATCATAAAATTACTAGCAAGATCGATTTGCTCATCTTCACTCGTCCTTTGATGATAAATGCTTTGGCTAGATGATCCGTCAAAACCCCATTTGCTGGTCAATACGAGCTGTTGATTGGGATCAACAGGGGTTTCTAACGACCTAATAAGTCTTCTTGAGGTTAAATCCATCAAGGCTTGTAATTTGATTTTTGCAGAGCTCTCTGTAACTGTGAGATCTTCTTTGGCCGGATAGCACTTAATTTTTTCTTTAACCAACATGTAGTAACTCGGGTATTGAAGAGCTCCTTCTTGAGTGTTGAAATCCCGAAGAGTGTTATAGCGCCATTTCGATAAGTTCATCGATACATAAAGAGCCAATGCCTTCAAAGGGGATATTTCCCGTACCTGAATTGATTTACCTTCAATGAAGGCTTTGATTTTTGAGGCCTCTTCTGGATTCTCCGTCAAGTATTTCATAACATAAGCTGTATCGCTTTGTCCTGCCTTTTGAAGCGCCCTTTCGGCCGAAAACATAATTTCAGCGCTGCTACTGCTGCATGAAAGACTATCTTCAGTGCGTCTTCTTTTTTGCCGGTTACTAAGGTCCTCAAAAGATTTACGAGGACTAGGATGTGTACAAGTTGAAGCATCAGATTTAGCAGGAGAAATTATGGGCTCGATGACGTCACTTATATTTTCTGTAGAAGGTTCCATATTTTCATTCTGTAATTCCGGCCATTGAATTGCAGCCTGTAGCCAAATCTCATGTTTCTTCCGAAACTTATCTGTGCTTCTTCCAGACTGTGTCCATTTTGCATAAATGCGGTAGCAAAATCGACGACACCAGTCTTTTAAACTTGTTTCAGCACTTTCACATAACTGAACACAACTGTTATCTTTTAAAACACTGAACAAATAGTTAAAGTCGCGTAAATCTTTATGTGCGCGTGCGCATAAAGCAACGTGAATATCAAGATTTGTATTAAAATTTGGAAAATACATTGCGAGATTAGCTTGGATACAACGAGGTGTAAATCAACACTGATTTTAAAGTTACTAATAGTGACCTATTTATATAAAATCCAGGTATCCCAGGTATCCTTTGTTAAATATTGCAAGGTAATTAGTTATTGTGATAATTAGTAAATGATGCATGCTAAATTAGTGTATTAAGAGCCATTTAGTAATTAAATAATAGCAATGTTCTTATCAGTAATCATTAGTGCATCAGTTTTATATGTAAACCTTAAGTCCCTAATTATATATCCTAATTAGCTTATATCTTCTCTAATTGGCTGCTCAGAAATGTTATTGTAATAAGGTAAACCTTTAGAAAAACGGTTTTAATCAACAAAATAAACAAAAAATAAAAAAATTGTGTTATAAAATAAACATCACTCTTTATCCCAGAAAGTGCACATTTGGCGCACTATGTGTCTTAGTATTAAATATAGCTCTTAGTATTAGCATTATGATATTAGAGACCGCTACTTGAAACAAGCCCGGAATCAGGAGGGAGAGAGCTCGATACACTCATTTTCATAGTAAAATCTCACATTTTCTCAAATTACTCCCGAAATATGGGAGTTATGAAGAAATTCATCACCACAAGTTATGAAGGCATTAAGTAATCGAATAAGATGGCATCATTAGTTTGGCATAATTTTACTCTTTTTTTTCGGACATGTCTACGTCCAACCGCTCCCATACATTCGTTCCACTGTGCGGCGTCGTCGTCCGGCTAAACTCATAACACGATTTACGAAGACTCGCTTTCGGCTTCAAAATATATGCCGAATTAAATTGCCTACATTTAGACACGTCACGTAAATGGTGTTGACAGGTTTTTGACCGTCCTGTGGTATAAAATAAAAGCGTTAAAGTACCTACTTTCTTTTTAAAAGCATGTGTTTTATTTATTTTACCCTTTGAGCCGGCTAAAAATACTCTCAAGAGAAATCGATTAGGTATCAGGTGGTAATGAATTCCAAAAGGAGTCTGCCATTAGCAGGATAAATGAAAGACGTATAAAGGTAGCTCTAAAGTTTTCATTCATTGGTTTATTTTATTACCTACTTTATTTTTTCTTTTACTCTGTTATTTATTTTTTAACAGTAGGTAACATTTAATTTTCTAAAATCTATATATGTATACATTTTGGCCCTAATTAATTAATAAAAATAACAAAATTACTTTTTATATTCCTTTCTTATGCTAGTCCAACGCTGTGCCACACTTTTGCTACACCAAAAAAATAACTTTGGCTGTGAAGACATGAATTTTTCCGCTGAACAGTCAAGTTGTAGGGGCCTGTTAGCAACAAGCAATCCGTGACTGACACCAGCGCGTATCGTGGTTTCAGCCTTTATCACTGTCTGTAATTCCTCAGTTAGTGAGCCTATTTTTATTGGTACAATCATCTTCTGTATTATTTATTTATCATCTTACATCTACTATTACAAGACAACGCGATAAATGCGCCTATCCAAAAAAAAACGAACATTTTTGTATAAAAAATTACAAACAATGCATTCCTTGTGAATTCACTCAGAGAACAACAGAATAAGTCCGTCTCAATCGCTATGAGGTTGAGCATTATAATTAATAATCTATACCGGTAGGTATTTCAATTGATCAAATAACTAATACCTGAAATAATTACTAGTGCATCGGTATCTAGGCAACCATGTCGTTATCTGCGGCGATTATAAAAACAAATGAGTTGGACTTTCTTTAGCTAAGATTCGGTCAATCGGTCAACCGGTCTATTACGGGCGCTGTCTATGAATAATAATAATATCCATTCGAGATCTAACACGGAAATTGTTTATTACTAATGAATATGGGACTTATAAATAGAACTACAGCATCCGGGCGTAAATATTATGATATATCAAACTTTAAATAAATTGTCACAGAGGTATAGGATGAAAAAGGAGAAGCTCGCGCCCGCGGTCAGGTGCGTAGTATGACCAGATGTATGGACGTAAACGAAGCAAAAGGAGTATGTAAAGAGCGTAGCAGGTGGCGTTCTATAGTTTCTGCCTACCCCCATGGGAAGAAGGCGTGAGTTTATTTATGTATGTATGTCTACGCCTGCGTCCTATGTAAAAGCGATCGTCGCACGAATACGCGATTGTCGCGCTCATATGTCACTTTTTAGTTGGTGAACCTGAACGCGTGGTCGCGCCGACAGAAGGCGTTTGCCGATTTTCCGAACAAAAAGTGACATAAGCACGCGACGATCGCGTATTCGCGCGGCGATCGCTTTTAAATAGGACGCGAGGTACGAGGCCAAACTTTTTCTAAAACTTATGTGTGATATTTTCGGCCGGATAGTGGGTACTATATCTACACACCTTCAAGATATGAATAACATAGATCTATACTAATATTATAAACGAGGTGTCATAGTATTTACTCGTATTTTTATCTTAAAACAAGAAGTTTCTCTTGGGTGAAGTCGCGGGCAGAAGCTAATAAAAAATATGAGAGACTTATCACCCGTAGGTATGTTTATGGTACCCTAGGGATGGCGCACCTTTTTTACATCCACGTGCCATTTTTTCCAAATAAATATTTAATGTGGCCCTGACGTGCTGCGACTACTGGAAAAAAAAACAAAATAGTTTCAAAATAACTCTTTATTCGCAAACAGAATTAGACCTTTGCTATTTATTATTCAGTCATCTTAAGTTTTACCGTGTTATACAAGGTGTCGTTTTGCATCCTCGTCAAATTCAAGGAGGTAACTATGCTAATGATTCTCGACACGAATCAATAATAAAATAAGTAGGTTTTTTCTTTCTTTTTTCTAATTTTCGGAAATCGGCATGTGTGGGACACGCATGTTAAAACGCGGCCCGTGTGATACCGCACTGTAACTGCCCTTTTACATACACACTACCGCATACGCAACGGGGTGATTCTGTTCTGTTAAAGTGGTGTATTCTAAAACACTGTCAAACTAAATAACTAAAAAAACAAGTATGTAGGTATTAATTATTAAGCAGGTATCGTAATTTTATTTGATTATATATGTCTTTCATAGCAGCCCCCTGAAATTTGACGAGGATGCAAAACGACACCTTGTATTTATTTAAATGAAAGAACAAATTAGTGCGACTTCTGCTGTTACAAGCTGGATGCCAAATAATTTATATCAGGTTCATAGTTTCCCTTGCATTTACGCGGCAATGATAGCCGAAATCGAGGCGCCTGTCGAAACCGGTTACGCTCAAATTTCTATGTTTGTTACTGTGGCTTAGGTAGGTGCCTAAATTTATTCAATTGATGCAGTGCCCAAATTATTTTGTCACGTGATCGTCATCAACCTTACCATCGTTACCGCACCATTGGTTCGCTGTCCCTGCCCTAGGGCAAGCTGACCAAAAACTCTGGGAAATTACGCCAGCTGAACTTTTAAAGGAAAGTTTATAACAAAGGTTTATAAGCGGTATCATTCCAGGGTAACCAAAGTTTACTTGACGATTACCCGGTAAACCCGTTGAAATTGTTAAAGTAAAGGTTCTTACAAACTGGGGCGATATCGCGGGTGCGACAGGGTATTACTGCCTGCCGCGCCCGCGATATCGCGCTAGTCTGCACGAGCCTTAACAAGATTATGAATACAAGGTGACAAATATTTTTTATAATATTTCATTCAGTGGTTTGGGTTGTTTTTCTTAATTAATTGGTTTTATAGGAAGCGAACCCAACGGCTTTTTAGGGTTCCATAGTAAACTGTTTTTGACATAGGTGTACATTCCAATTACGCCGACAAAGTGCTAAAATAAAATCTTGAAAAACATTTTTTTAGGGTACCGCCCTTGCACGTAATTTGGGGATGATATTTTTTTTCTCGTCTAGCCCATGGTGTGGGGTATCGTTGGATAGGCCGTTCAAAAATATTGCGGATTTGTGAACACCACTTTTCGATTCAAGGATCCGCTTGCGTAATATTAAGCATTAAAGTGCTACGTTTTGTTAGAGACAAGTGTCCCCCCTCCCCTGCCAGCTAAATGGTTGTTTATGGAGATGTGAAAAAATTCATGGCAGTAGTTCATATAATGAAATTAAAAGGAAAACTATAACAGCTTAATGGGCTTTACAAGTTAACGAGTAATAGTCGGCAAACTTAAATTTACAGTTGGAGAATTGATTGCGGCATATATCGATGTATGGGAGAACATGTTTTTCAACTACAATGTTAAGTTTGTTTTTGGTATAAATTCACACCAACTTCACAACTACGGAACCCTTCATTGTGCGTGGTCCGGCACGGACTTCGCTGGTTTTTTAAATAACAAAGAATATAAATAAGCAATAGGTATGCGGCATGGTTTTTAACTTTTCATTATACAAGGTGTCGTTTTGCATCCTCGTCAAATTGAAGGAGGTAACTATGCTAATAATTCTCGACACGAATCAATAATAAAATAAGTTGGTCTTTTTTTCTAATTTTCATGAAATCGGCATGTGTGAGACACGCATGTTAAAACGCGGCCCGTGTGATACCGCACTGTAACTGCCCTTTTACACACACACACACACATTACCGCATACGCAACGGGGTGATTCTGTTCTGTGAAAGTGGTGTATTCTAAAATACTGTCAAACTTAAATAACTAAAAAAACAAGTATGTATTAATTATTGAGCAGGTATTGTAATTTTATTTGATTATAATATGTCTTTCATAGCAGCCTCCTGAAATTTGACGAGGATGCAAAACGACACCTTGTATTCCAATTACGTTTGGAAAGTCATTTAATTCCAATACTGACTGATTTAATTTGTGTTACCGTATTCAAGAGTTTTATATTGACATAGAACCAAGAGAAATCAGATATGATAAAAAGTATTCGATGGTGTTTCTTGATAAAACATTTTACATTTAGCTCACCAATAAATCTTGCTAAACATTCGGACTGACCGACAAGTTAATACCTTCCATGCAACTACATCAATATGAATATCAATACAATTTTATAAGCCGATCCTGAATGAATGAAAAGTCGTTATATTTTACCTATGTAAAATATAACGACTTTTCATTCAGGATCGGCTGATGCTATCATCACGCATATGCCTTGAGCTACTAAAGTAATGACTCTTGTAAACAGCTTGTAGACATGGCACAGAAGTGAGATGGGCCTATAATTCTTAGCCACCTCTGTTCCATGCCTGTGGTGTTTTGCACTTGAGTATTACGGAATCAAACAGCTTCTGGAGGGCCTTGAGGGTTTTCCACCGGGCTTTAAAAGTTCGGCTGAAATTCCGTCATCACCCGGCTGGCGCCTTGTTGTTTTTGAGCTGCTTCAGAGCCATCCTAATCTCGTACAAGCTGACGTCCGGGATGTCTTCTGTGTAGTGTCGGGTCAATCTAGCTCTTGGGTCGTTTGCCAGATTTGTACCAGGGTTACCTGTTGACGTGTAACTGTCCATAGCACCTCTTGATCTCTTTCAACAGCTCAGATTTGGCGGACACAATCCTGCCTTAGACCTTGGAGCCCTTATTCCGCTCTATCGCGTCCTTAATGCGGTCTGCATTAAAGCGGCGAAGGTCGCTTTTTAAGGACTTAGAGATCCGTCTAAGGAACGGGCGGTACTTGAGCGACCGACCGATCGACTGAAGACTGCAGGATCATCTCGCGCCTCTCCTCCATGAGTTGTATAGAAGGATCAGAGAGCTTCTTCTTTCTATTTGTACGACGGGTCTTGAAGATCTTAGACCCGACCGTATGGTCGTTGCCATAATCGCCACGCTTGGCAGGCGGGTTGGCAATCGCAGTATGGTGTTAAAATGCATACAGAACGCTGCTGCCCATCCTCTAGTAAGTCCCTTAGTCACCTTTTACGACACCCACGGGAAGAAAATGGATGGTGCTATTCTTTACGTCCGGCACCACGCGGACTTCCTGTTAGATAAGCATATTCAGTTTTTGCGACAAATCTGTCTCAAAGTCGCAATATACATACAAACAGTAGCTAAACCACGCCAGACTTTACCAAAATTATCTCAATTGAACGCAAATCAGTTCAGATTCAGTGGCGCAATAGAACAACTGTAGCATAAAAATTACAGAAGGTCAGCTCTATACAACGAGCGAAATTGCATGTACACATACACATGCTTCACGTACAGTCACGAGCATAAATACATAAATACATTACTATGAATCTCGGCAATAATATCGGATTGCATTATTAATCCATTAATGTATGACGGCAAATATATGTGATAATTTGTGGACGGCATAAACAAGTGGCAGCTCAAATATGTGACATCGAAGGAACGCCAAAACTATCTGGCGAGACTAGGCGACGCAAAAATATAGGATGCTTATACTTGTGCTGCCAATTGCATATGCCTTTCACAAATGATCACATATATTTTTCGTCATATTATAAAGGATGAATCATGCAATCAGATATTATAGCCGAGCTGTTCATAGTAATATATTTATGCTCGTGACTGTACAGCGAGTGCATGCGCACTTGCGAAGTTATGAGAAGTTGCAACTTCGCAAGTGTGCTTGCAACCTGCATTCGATTGAGAACTTGAGATTTGAGATAGATTGACATTACCGTACGCGGTTACAATTCCTTACGGATTTGTCCGGGCATGTCGGGCTTTTAGGTCCCACGTTTGTCCATGTCTTTCGTCCGGACTTTCGAATAAAGGGGGACTTTTTATTAGAACAAATGAATTTATATAAAAGAAATATTAGTAAAGTTAAAGGTATAATGTTCTAAGTTTTTTTGCAAATATCCGGTTTTTGACAGGACTTTTCAAATTTCGTAATGGTAACTGGCTGGTAATTGCGACTGATATTCGGTTGCGAACTTAAGATTGAGGTCGCCGTATGCGTCTGTGTGCGTGCGCCGGTTTGCGCTCGTTGCATGGAGCGGACCTTCTGAACTATTCTGTAACTGTAGTAACTGATATAACGACGACAATGCTATCAAAGTTGACCGCAAATAGATTAGGCGATCACTTGATTACGACTTATTGCTTTCTGCCCTTCACCAAGCGTAATGTTGTACGTGATTTATTGTTTTTGCCATCGATTTTGTAGTCCTACCTACTTATTTGTAATCCTCTTTTCTTCAGTATTATTTAATGGTGTCATTACTTTGCGGTCATGATTACAAACTGTGATTACAACGAATTTAGATTGAAAACCTAGCTGTGATAGCGATTTAGCTAGGTTTTGGATATATCCTTCAGAAGTTTCAGTTGCATTAGTATCTCTGCTTATAATGTGCTTCCATCAATATAGGACTAGCAATAAAGCCGTGTAAAACAAGAACTCTTCAGTAGTACCTACTTACAATTATTATTCAAAATATTCAGTGCCTTATCCTGCGCAGAATTAACTGCAAGAGTTGCAGTAAACATACGATACAGTTAAAAACTGTGACTGTTATTAATATATTAACAGTGAAAATTATCCGTGCATCCACTCAACATTTCATACAACACTTGAAAGTACATCACTTTCATGTAACAATTCTGCAGCACTGCTCAACACTTATCCAAATTAACGTATGAAGGCTCCCACAGACAGGCGCGACGCGACTCTAGTAGAACAATTTCTATAAAAAAACTTCATGGAAAATGTTCTACCAGAATCTCGTCGCACCGTCGCGTCGTCGCGTGGCGTCTGTCTACGGGAGCCTTGATACTCACTAGCCGATAAGTTCATTACGAACATGTTCCACGTCTCAATTACAATGAATAATTAGTGGCTGTATGTAGTTACGATCGAATTACAGCCAGCATTATTTCATTAAGACTATCGCTGCCTCGTCTAGATCTCGGATGATGCATGCACGCCTGACCAGATTCAATTACTACGAAATTGATTACCATCTGTCTAAGCCGAGGCTAGCATCTGCCTACGCGTCCCTTACGGCAGCGTATTACAAAGCGACGACGATTTGATTCAATGGCTAAATGGTTTCACCTCGCCTGTGTTCTGATTTGCCAGTAATGAAGTTCTCGTTCTTACTGGTGGATGAAGCTGTAGGAGGAAAAGATAATCTTTATTTTCGAATGTTTTGTCAAGCTTTAGCAATTTGCTGCCTACTCAATCTATAGCTAGATATCCTTAGATTCCTGTTACCACTAAGTTACTACCGGCTTTCAAAATTATGTTTTATGGACCTTAATAAATTATTTTGACAGTAGCTTTCACGTCAACATATAATATGAAATATCCACGCTGCAAAAAATTACGCAGTCACATTTTTTCACCCATCATTTATTCAAGCGTATGGGACATTCGCAGCAGCCGTGTGGATGTACGTAGTAAGCACGGTACGCACCACACTCCGCACACAGGCGCCAAAGTTTGTTCAGCGAACTCGTAAATTATTTATGTGCAGGATTACTTGTGAAAAAAGTTTGTCACGGACGGTCTCACCTGTCCGAAGCTCCGGGGGTTCAATAAAATCCGAGTCGTCGCCAACAAGTAAAGCCATCACCCGCAGGCCGGGGTGCATAAATAATTTAGCTGGGCAATCCGTCGCTTGTTTGCATGCGGATTATCATATTAAACGGATATCAGGGTCGTCGACCGCGGTCCCGATACAAATGCAAACAATATCATGCAACATTTATAAAGACAAACAGTCGGCAACTGTAGCCGCTCAGCTACCGCATTGAGCTGTCTGAGCCGGTGCCGAAACCGGAATCACACCGGGTGTACCTTTAGGACTGAACAAACGATTCCACGTCGACTATTAGACGGTTTTCTTCGGTTCTCGATGTTACACTTTGATCGAATCGACAGTCCTTCGAAACGGATTGGACCGATCATGAAAGGAGAGCAATACTATTTTTCAAAAAAAAATCCTGTTTGTCCTTTGAATGCTCTTCAACTAAGCTTTTGAGTCGATAGTAGTTTTTGTTGTTTTGTTACAAGGCAACCATCGACCGGAATCTTGATTAAAGAACTGAAATAAAAATTTATAGGTGCTTAAGTCAAGATCCAACACCTTAAATTATTAATATTTTTCTAAGCCAATCGATCAAAACATGAGGTTAAAGGTCAATATTAATTAAAGATAAAAAGAGAATAAGTATATTTTTGCAGTGACCCCTAATTGACCTTTTATATGCATAATATATTTATATAAAATCTATGTATATTTAAAATAGCTAGGGCTTACGAAACTCCCCAGGCAGTGGCTTAGTGGACTACATATTAAATATCATGTATTCATGTCACTAGACCACACGTTGCCTCATTTAGGCATTTCCTTTCTTCCGGTTAATTAATGCAATGTCGTAAAATACAATTAAGGGTTCGGTAATCGCCGTTGACCTTGGCTATTTTTTTTTTGTGTGGGTTTCTTCAAGTAACTTCATCTCCGCTCTGGGTGGAGCGGGAGGGTGTGTCAGACTCTTACTGACTAAAACCCACCCGTATTCCTTCCGTTGCCTATGTTGCCAGGGGCCTCGGTAACTCTTTAGTACCTTCCCGCAACCCCGGCAGGCATCGGCCCTAGTGGACCCCTACACTTGTGCTGACGATATCTCTTTGAGGCGAGCGTGGAATACAACGCGCCGCGGCCGTCGACCCAGGCCTGGTCCTTCCCGGACGGTGAGCGGTACCCGTTGCTCACCGTCCGCAAGCCCGCGCCTACGGTGGCCGGAAATCCGCCCGGGATTCCCGACGCCCCCGGGCAGACCTCCACCGTATTGACCTTGGCCATACAAATGCGAGTCGCGCTCACGCCGCGCCACCGTTCGGTTTCATAGGGAATATTTATTTTTAGTAACGAAATTATGAATATTTGAAAAAAAAACAGATTTAATTATATATTCTGTTCATACAACAAAAATCATGAAAATATCTTAAGTACCTAGTTTGAAAGTAATATCGTTTTTTATGCTTTGGGTAGATTTTACTTTCAGAATTTATTTGATAAAGTCATATTTTACTACAATAGTTAAATGTTCACACAGCGTTCTAGTTTATCATACATTTATATAACTTACTTACCTTATTTGAAGGCGTAATAACAGATTTATAAGTCACTAAAATCATATATCTGCGCCTTAAGTAGTATTTTTAGCACTATCAGGTACAGGGTATGATATTCTGAAGAGATAATAAATAGTTTATTTTCTAGATTAAAGTTTTCGAAATCTTGTCTACGGACTGGTACCAATATACCTATATATACCTATTTTTCTATCTTATTATATTTAAAAGCTTTTATCCATAAATGCGTGTTATACATAATATACAATCCAATCTAAACCTTCAGGGAATATGTATTAAAAGTTGAAGATAAGTTACAGCATACTGTGCACGTCGGAGAAGAAATGAGAAACTTGTTATCTCCGGCACTTATTCCATATTAGTTTTACATTCCATTTATATTTTCCATGCTTACCTGTATATCCGAGGAATTTAAAATTTCATTACAGCTGCAGCAGTAAGCCTTGTACGTATATGGGACAGCTAGGATAGCTTTAAGCGAAATAGGATTTTTGTAGATGGCCCCGCGTTGTACCAATAGAATAATATTGAAAAGACGTAAACGCCATTTTGTTATTATTAATTTAAGAAGTGTAAAACATAATAATATCATGGCATGCCTTGTTTATGTAATCATCGCAAAAACCATAACGTCTAAGTTCAAACAGTCATGGCGTCTTTGACTGCGATTTAGACCACAATAGACAAAGACAATGATATTATTACATTACGAGGTTTGCTACAAACACAATAATACCCAAACTTGTTCGTTAAAGTTGTGACGTAAGCAAACTCCGGTAGTCTTCCAAAATTTAGGGGAAGTCGTAGGAGCAGTCGTTTCATTTCGTAAACGGGTTTCCGTTTCCATTTCGCAGATCAGCCAACAATGCGCAAGGGTAATTACGGACACAAACAAATTTCTTCGAGTTGCCTCAGTACCTATACAAAGACAACGTGACAAGAAATTTGTTTATTATTAGCAAACTTCGATGTTAGAACGCGAACGCTCTGAATTTGTTCAAACACCAAAGCTACGAAACAATTGAGGGAGAAACAAATGATAACTTTAGCAATGGAATAATAAATCATGACAAAAGCTGGACACTTCTCAAGGCTTGTATTGACATTGTGGCAGCGGCCAAGTTGCAAAAACAGTATAAGAGTTACCGCTCCAGCTAAGATGACCATGGGTTGAAAAAAGGTGAATAAATTAAACGAAAACCCACTTCGACTATTGGACACAAGTGAATGTGGGTTGAATAAATAAATACTAACAAGTCCACTGGAGATATAAAAATCAATGAAACATAATAAATTCAGTTTCAAATACTACAATGCAAAAAAATTATTCATTTAAAAATATTTGCAACAGCAGCAAGGTTAGCTTCACAAAATAATGTTGTAAGACAAGAGACCTATGAATTGTAGTGAGCCAATTACAGCTGCTTCTATTTTATATTCCTTTAGCTATACACAAAATCCTTTTAAAAATAATAACAAAGATACTTAAACCGGGATTTTCCCTGAGATCTGCGAGAGCAAAACCGAGGTCTCTAAATTCATCTGCGAGTAAGAACGACTCGGTATGGCTAAAGACGCTCACTAAAGTAGACCCTTCGGGATTTACAACCGCCGTCCCACACCCCTTTGCTCCTAATTCTCTACCTTTCTTTCGCAGCAAAAACAGCTGGAAATCCGCTCGAAAAATAGTAAAAGCACTTTTCTTGTGTTTATCGTATGAACGAATAATAGGTTTGTGCTAAGTTAAATGTTAGACAACGCTTTCATGAGAGACAAGCGTTACATTTATTTTAAAAGTTTTTTTCTTTATGGCCTGTTTGGCAAAGGCTTTGTCTCAAATGCTTTCTTTAACGAATCCCTTACTCAATTTCTTCATTTATACAATTATTATATTGTAATCTCGTTGTGCTTCCGCCTACGAATGTTTCACCCCTCTTATCCCATGGGTCAAGCCGTCTCATATAATTGTGTTACCAGATGGATTATGGGCAGTAACATTCACTAGATAACACACACGTTATAATGCGATTTCCTGTCGCTTGTATAATTCAGTGATTATGGACCCATCCTTTCGAAATCGTTCGTTGTAGCATTCTATAGGGCACATATTCAATAGTCGAAATTTTAGGCATGTTTGAAATTTAATAGGCATATAAAACTTAGTTGAATGAATGAATGAATGCAATGCACCGACCCCAGCGTGGTTAAACCAGACTCGATTGCTCGAATTAACTCGATTCGCACTAGTTCCTGGAGCCTCATGTTTCATGGGACTACAGAGTCCATTGCATATCAAAGAGTAGACCGGGGGGCGCGGTAATGGTCAGGAAGACGTGCCCTTAGGATAGGAAAGATTATTAGAGCCTACCGGATATGCATCCTTGAGCAAGCAATGGAATAGTGGAGAGACGGAAAATTTATCTATGGGAGGCATCTTTTAACAACGTCGCCGCCAGGTCAAAAAAATATTATTTTTGCATACCAAGACCCAAACTTTAATTTATTTTCAAATCCAGCTTATAGCCATCTGCGACTAACTAGATATGCCAGTTTAAAGAAAACCAGAAACAAGCTAAATAATTTTCTAAAATAAGCAATAAACCGATCGAATTACCTAAAAGGACCGTCTATAGCTGCAATACGGTTCGATGGCTTAACAAATCCTTTTCGAGGGTACAAAAGATCGCACGCCTCCGCACCGATAACTGGCTGCCGATTTTATCTGTGCCTTTGTGGTAGCTATCAGACCTTCAAAGAAATGAGTTACGAATAAAGCTTTAACCATCGTTCCTTGTGGCGGTGGCAAAAAAAAAATGAAAGCGTTCCGAGTTTCGTACCTACTTCAACCACCCGCGTTGATATCGATCAAGTATGAGCTTTGCAGTGTAAGTACCCATATTATTAAGTGGTGTGTTTGAGAAAATAATGAGGGCCATCATATTCCAAATGATTTGACCGTGTAAGCAGGAGGGGGAGCAAGGGTAAGCTTAGTTACCCCTTCTCTTAGCAAAACAATAGCCCAGCATGAGCAGAAAACCAAGATTGTATTATTTTTTTAAACCAATATTGTCAATCTGCCTAGCCATTCCCAACTATGTTGGGGTCGGCTTCCAGTCTAACCGGATGCAGCTGAATACCAGTATTTTACATAGAGCGACTGCCTTGCTGACTTCCACAACCCAGTAACGGGGTTATACCTCTTGGTAAGACTGGTTGTCAGATTTTCGGGCTTCTGACGAACCGTAACAACTGTCAAAGATCCACGAATGAAAGCTGGGACCAACGGCTTAGCGTGCTTTCCGAGGCACAGAGGAGTCTCGGTATGTAAACATGGTCACCCATCCACAGACCAACCAAGGCAAGCGAAGCTTAACCTGACGGATCGACCCGTGTGGCGTGTGGTGTACTTAGCCACGAGCTCCTCCTAAAAAAAAAACAAGTGCTTTCTATAAATAGAAAGGACTATTTATAAAGTTAAAAACTAACATTGACATAATAAAAGAGATATGACGAGAATAATGTTTATGTAACAAAATATCTTGTGACATTTACGAAAACAAAAAGTGGACATTGACAAGACCCGGGTAAGCGTCAAATTGTTTACATTACCCTTTTCAATCGAAATCCTCCAAGTGTCATGATTTCCAAATATTAATAATATTTGTAGTGATTTTAAATACTAAATATAAAATTGAAAGTATGTGATTTGCCTCAAATGATTTTTGTATCAGCGTAATCATGAAGTTTAAAAGTACCGGTTTTTTATGGAAAGGAATGAAAACATGATGTTTGGACTTTGGAGCGTTACCGTCGTCGCCTAGTTGCTAAGTCAGCTTTCTTCGACCCTCGGAACCTAAAGGTTGTCTTCAAGAAGTCTAAAGTCTATACTGATATTATATTGAGTACTTAATTAACTTAGTTCGTTAAATATTGCTTTACACCAAGTTTGTATGTACGCAACAATATAAATACAGAAATATACATAACATCACGCCTTGTTTCCCCGAAGGGTTGGGCAGAGGTGTAGGACCTGTAGTACAGCCACATTTCGCAGTTATGTTTAAGTCCTATGTAATAGGGGATGAGCTTATTGCCATCAACCGGGCACAAATCCAGACTCCGGGTTGCTACTGAAAAATTTCAGATAGAAAAACTAGGACCTCATGCTCAGCAGTAGCGGTTGCGACCACTAGACCATTGAGGCAGTCAAATACAGAAATATTCGTACTGAAAAGGCGTATCATTATACATGTCTACTCGAATGTATAATATACTTACTTATATCCAACTCAATAAGATAATATAACCTACCTACTGAAGTGATAATTTTTAATAACCCCAACCTTCATTATGAAGAAAAGGTCCCTTAGATGTCGTAGGAGATAACTTAGGGATAAAGTCAAAACAAAACAAACTCAGACAACCAATCACGGGGTCGCGGGAAGGGTTACTGAGGCCCCTGGCAACACAGGCAACGGAAGGAATACGGGTGGGTTTTAGTCAGTAAGAGTCTGACACACCCTCCCGCTCCGCCCAGAGCGGGAGAAGTTATTTAATCATCATCATCATCATTTCAGCCGAAAGACGTCCACTGCTGGACATAGGCCTCCCCCAAGCACCGCCACTTCGACCGGTTTTGTGCTTACCGCATCCAGCGGATTCCTGCGGCCTTCACAAGGTCACCGGTCCACCTTGTAGGAGGCCTTCCAACGCTACGTCTTCCGGTCTTACGGTACGGTAGTTATTTGACGATTTCCCAAAAAAAAAAGACAACCAATCAGACTGCCAATTACGACGATACAGGCAATCCCCTATTTGTGTCCCTATTAATTAGTGATGGTGAAATTCATCTACCTAAGAATTCCGGTACACAATTCAGAATCCTTCGGAACTTGTGAGAAAGGAATATAAGGTACGGTTACCTTGTTAAACAAATATCCAGTCATTTTAAGACCCGGTAACAGCCCAATTTAGCACAAGAACTGTTCTCGACCCAAGGTCAACGTGAAAAGAACAGGAAAGGGTGTTGTAATACGTCGGACGTGTTGAGGAAATGCCGGAGCAAAGTATTATGTACAACGCGAGATGAAAGTGAAGAGGGATCGCTAGACGTCAGAAATAATAGCTGTACTTCGGAAATCAGGGCTAATATACACTCAACGAATTTATATTAAACTAGCTGCGCCCCACAATTTCACCCACGTAAGTCCCAACCCTGTAGGAATATCGGTATAAAAAGCATCCTATGTCCTTATCCATTTATAAAGTTCTTTAGTAAACAAAGTAAGAACATAGTATTAGTAGATTTATACCTACACTAGCTGCGCTCCGCGGTTCCAGCCGCACTAGTCTCGATCCCGTCTATATCGGGGTATATCCAAGTCATGGTCTAACCATGTACTTTAATTTCATCCAGATCCGTTCAGCTGTTTTAGCGTGAAATAAAACAAACAAACTCACTCTCGCATTTATAATATTATACTAGCTGCGCCCCGCGGTTTCTCCCGCATAAGTCTCGATCCCGTGGGACTATCGGGATAAAAAGTAACCTTTATCCTAATCCAGGTCTTAGTCTACCTATGTGCCAAATTTCATTCAAATCCGTTCAGCTGTTTTAACGTGAAAGCCAAAACAAAGAAACTCACTTTCGCACTTATAATATTAGTTAGGATTCATAATAGTAAGAATAAGGATAATTCCTTCCTTACAACTGTAATATACATAACACATTTAACATTCTCATCAATAGGGTCATACACCCATTTTTAAAAAGTATCTTAATTAAATTCTATAATGCTAATATGCCCCAAAAAAATCACAAAAATTTTATTCAATCTATAAGTGCCATAAAAATGCATTTAAAATTTACATTTTCAAATTTCGCGCGTAGTTTGACGAAAACGCTGGACGCGGTGGATGTCATGTTGCTCTGTGGTTATGACGTCACTTGGCTATGTAAACAAATGCGCTGATCTTTTATCTAACTATCAGTTGACAGTTGACACGTTTTAGTATACATAGCCGTATGACGTAATAACATGGCGGCTACTATTTCGTGCTGTTTTTTAACAGATTAGAAAAACTGAAAACATTGAATTGAATTTTAAAATTTATTTTGTTATTTTATGAATTAAAAGTAACATTTTCCGACTCCTTTTTGCCTAAACCATCTCAATAATATATTTATAGATTTTTTCTCGTATATAGTAAAATACTCTATTCTTTAATGGCTTGTCACAATACCCTTGAGTATAATTAAGTTGGCCTAAATATAAACTTATGAAAATAATCGTGAACTTCCAAAAAAAGTCGCAACAAAAAATGGGTCCTTTGTGTACAATTTACTTGAAACTTTTCCTTAAAACGTCCCAAATGAATGAACTGACATGAAGAACGCCTGTAGCTTTATTAATGTTACCAAATTGCTCGCAGTAATCCTCAAGGCGCTCAATAGTGTTGTGCCGCACTATGGAAGCAGGCGTTACTTAGCTTAACTTTACTAAAGATGAAACTGCACCTAACTCTAGAAATATCTTTAGGTACATTAATCCACAAAATACCAAATTACCACATGCATGTTAGATCCACTTAAGTAAGGACATACACATTGACATTGGTGGATTTTATTTATGCAATGACATGAATATTTACTCTGTATAGTATTATATTATTTTAATTATTGTAAATGTGAAAAAGACTATGTGGGTCATTGTTTAATTTTGTTTTATTATCAGTTAGTTTTTAACATGGTCTGGCAGTTTGAGTATTTTTTGCGGCCTAGCCAATTGTCCTTTCTTTGGTATTGTTCGTTGAATCGTTGAGCTCCTTTAGTTCTGAGTTGAGCTGCACAACTACTGACGAATGCGTGCACTGACTGGACAGGTCCACTCAATCTGTGTGGTTCTTTCATCAAAAGACCATTTCAGACACCAATCGACATGGTCTTCACATGATTGGACCAATATTATGTCTGGACTTTAAAAGAGACTGTGACCTCTGAGTTTGTTTCGGCCTTTCTTCTCAGAGTAGTCAGATAGGAAACGCCAACCTCATCCAGTTTAAAAAAAATATGTTTGACGTGTAAAAGTGTTTGTAAAAACCTACTTACAGAAATAAAATCATTTATCATTTAAGTAAGTAAATAAAATTTTATTTCAAATACAAAAGCAATTTCGATTTAGAACAAATTTAAGAGTAATTTCGGATATTGGTAAATAAATACTCTACAAGAAAATAATTTTATTTTTTCCCTGAAACGTACCTGCATTTACCGTGTCCATATTCCAAGCTCTGTCTCGAAACTCAATTAGCAAGTTGTAGGAGCAAATATTTAGTAAGTGAGTTACAGTCATGATTACAGTACTTTAGTATTAATTACGAAGTAGATACAAATCCAAGCATAAAAGTTAGTCCGAGCTTACTGCAAGGCGAACTTGCTCAGATTGAATTTATCCAGATTTACTGTCTAGTTCGTTTCGCCCGGTCCTCCGGAGTTTTTAGCACCTGACATGACTTACAAATTGTATTGGCAAGCTTCACTTGTGCCAACTTTAGCACAGTTGGGGACTTGAATTAATGATTATACTCACACAAGTTTGCTTTGGCCGTATTCTTTCGTGAAATGTATGGTCTGTTTCAAGCATAAGAAGTTATACTAAAATTTATAGCTAGTGTGCCACGAAATTATGAAAAGAAGTTGGCGTAAGTTTGTTTTAGACTGAACTTCTTTATGTCTGTGTTGGCGTAGGTATACCCAGGTCTTTTTAACCTATTGACCGCCATGTCAAAAAAACAAAAACGTGCTCTCGACGCCAAGCTACGAATTATTCCTTAAAATCTGTCATGTAGTCGTGTCCGTAGCGTGCTGGGCACATTTTGGTCTGACATCTATACATGACTGTGGCGGTCAAAACGTTAACATTAACTGACATAGTAAAATTCTGTTTAACACTTTTATTTAGTAAAATCATAAGCTCTTCCAGACTTTGTTTACAACTTTAAGTCACTTTTAAGCAGCTTCTGCAAAGTAAACGTCGTTAGCATTAAATGAATTTAATACTAATTACAACCAACAATGACTATATAGAACGAATTGCAACACAATATTAAAAATTAAAGCAGACATAAATCATAATAAAGCTAATTAACTAGCTTGCGTCCAATTTCAATTCGATTAAAACGTTGACATTCATGAATGGATATAACATCGATCTAAACGTCACATCGCTCCTTCGTTCGTTCATCCATTCACTATTAGGTCAACCAGTTCGCCATCTTGAGCTCCCCAGTGCCGCTTTTACCCTCGATTTCAGTTCGAACGTCTTCAATTCAGAACTAGGAGTTAGTGACCTGAACAAGCTTTTGATAGTTGAGCGATTAAACGTGTCTGATTCCGTGAACCGTGCGCCAAGTTAGACGTTATTGCCAATACGGAATTGTAATGTTTTTATATTGCTGTTTGCATTGCTTTGAGTATACTTGTTTTGAGTTTCGAACTGTTAATAAGCAGTAATTTGTTAGAGTGCGGGGTCTATCGAGATTTTTCGGTTTGACGCTTAATTTTTCAGACATTATTCACATTTTTTAAGTAAATAAATTATTTTTTTAGTAACCGAAAATCCATATCAATATAAGATGGTCTTATTGAACCTACCCAACCTTACGCATAACAAGAAAAGCGTTCCAATTTCTAAAATAATCTAGCCCCCAGTCTCGGCAGTTAATTTGATCAACTTCTAACATTGCTAAGTTATATAGACCATTAAAAAGGCGCGTACTAACAGGCGGATCAGTTGACAGTACAATTTAGCAAATTTATTCTCGTGTAGTCTGCGCGCAAAAAGTTTCCCTCCTTAACTAAGGCGACAACACTAGTAAATCACGAAGCGCCACTCGACTCGTATCTCAAACGCGATTACTATCTTCAAATTAGAGTAGAGTGAACAGGGCTGCCGAATTATGGACTCTATACCTATCACTTATCATGATATAATAACAGTAATATTTTTCCTGTTCAATGCTGCTCAATGCTGCAATATTTGATGGTATAGAGGAAAACTCATAAAAGATAAA
The DNA here is from genome assembly GCA_905333075.3 of Atethmia centrago. NCBI lineage: Eukaryota > Metazoa > Arthropoda > Insecta > Lepidoptera > Noctuidae > Atethmia > Atethmia centrago. The sequence goes on along the minus strand of HG995373.1, from coordinate 17,734,687 downwards.
TCAAATAATTTGATTTTTCATTTCCGTGGTTTGGAAATGAAAAATCAAATTATTTGATTTGTCTTTTCAGATTATATAGATTGACATGCCTACCTTGTCCTCCCATAAGATAAGATAATATAAGATAGATACGATAAGATAAGATAAGATAATATTTATATTTATTGGGTACAGACATGTTTGCCACATGATGTGGCGTGCAAATGTGAAAAAATACTATTAATTACAACATTCTATTACACCTATTAACACTAATTTGAAAACATTGTAAAAGCCAATTATTTTTTAAATAGTGGCCGTGGAGTTACTTGCCGGCTCTTCTCCATAGGAAGCGACCAATTGGAACCGTGAACTTATCTCCTGACGTTTCATAAGTGCCCATGTAGGTTTATGTGAAATAAAACATTTCAATTTTAATTTTTTAATTTTTGAAATAATCCGTAATTTCAATCATGACTGACACTGAAATACATAGAATTAAGTCCTTTTTAAGTAATGTGAAGGCAAACTTGAAATTAATAAGGCATTAATTAAAACTTTTAATTAACACATCACTAACTTCAGGCATTTAATTTAAAATAAATTAATCTTTGAAGATACTGACGTGCCGCTTAGACGCGGCCGAAGTCGCGGGCAACTGCTACTGAAGTAGGTATTAATATATCAATACGTCCGACACAGTGATTCACCCTTGATACATTTTCATCGTACGGGTAGGTACAGCGGTACTATTCTATAAAAATCTCACCGTGAAATATCACCTAAGTTGGTGAAGTGAATTTTAAAGTGAGCTGTCAATCCCTAGTCAGGTGGGATGACAGTTCACTTCAAACTCACTTCACCAAAACTTTCACAGTGAGATTTTTTCAAAATAGTCTGTCAGGTCTGTACCAAGCAAATCGATTTTGTACCGAAAGCCGTTTATGTTAACTCAGGGTGCGCACACTGAGTTAACATAAACGGCTTTCGGTACATAAGATATACTAGAAAAGCAAACAGTTTGGCAAGGAACGACGATAGTAGCCGAAGGAACGACAAGGAGTATTATATTCCTTGCTAAAATATTTGTGGTTAGTTAGGTAACAACAAATAACTTAACTTGGGTAACTAAACTAAAATTCCTGTGATTTCTCTAGTCTACAGATATAATTTATCAAATTTATTTATCTAAACGCAAAAGAGAAAATTGAAGGACGGCTTCAATAAACTGTTTAGGCCTTTATTGATATAGATAGATTAAAGTAAAAAAAAATAATGCACGGTTGTTGTACAATAGGCCGCAAATCAGTGGTATCATTTTGGCCTTAAGCTGGCCTAGCGTAGGACGGAGTTTCAATGGAATAAGAAGCCAGCTTATACTGGTTTTTTTACCACTGACGTGCGGCATACCTAGAATTAATGTACAGTCGTCGCAATCTAAGAAGTCGCATTTGACAGCTATAAAAATACTTTGTGTAGTGAGGGCAAAAAAAATCGGATGCTTTAGAAACCGATTCTTGAGACATACCGATTTAAAATAATTAGTTTGAAACCAAAGTTTTATTACACGCACGAGTTTGTAATATTTAACAGTTATTACATAAATTCCAACGAAGTTTAAATTTTGCGATTGCGAAATTTTGCGAGATTCAAAGCCACACCAAGACATAAACTAAAACCCGTAATAGGTACTGATTTCTTTATGTGTATTAAATAATAATACATTGTATGTATTATAATACATTACCAAATCATTTCGTATGATATCAAAATAAAGCTAAAAATATATGTGATCAGATTTTGTTTTTATATGTTTAAATATTAAATAATACAGTAGGTAATTACACATTTATCTCTTTTTTAAATGTAATATTTGCAAATGATTTTTCAGAAAATCGATTTTATTCGGTCAAAAAACGGCTTTTAACGGTCACAACACTACGGCAACCAACCCAAAGACATGACATTGTAGTAACGTCTTGTCGGAATATTAACCAACGATTAATTCGTGTTTTTGAGTGCATTTTTTCAATATAAAGTTAAACTTGATGCTTACGAATGATACGCGTTGTGACAGTGTATGGGTAACATAGTAATTAAACAGGATTATGAATTTGATTTTTCAATTTCTTACATAGATGTTCATACAATGTTATCGCGGCATGTCAAATCCGACTTCTTAGATTGCGACGACTTTTAAGGCTATTTATATATACAGGGTCAAATTAAATTAGCTAGTGAACCTCCGCATATGAAAGAAAGAAATAATAATAAGTTTAATTGTCACAGAAACACGTGCATACAACAAATCTAGAATAGGTAAACCGAAAAATAAACCAAAATAGATCTACATATAATCACAGAACACAAATAGTCGGCAGCTGCACGTCATGACTGCGACAAGAAGGCTTCCACTCAGCATGATGCTGTGCTATGAGGGACCCACAGCACAGTGCTGAGTTTCAGTGGTCACCCGAAAAAGACGTACAGAACTCAAGTCGGGTTTAATGAGTTGTACATATGTAGGAAACAAGATAAAATAAAACAAATAGTACTTAGAATATAATGCAACTATACAACCAATTATAAGAATAAATATTATTAAATAACAAAAAAAAAATCCGCAGGCATCACCATGTGCATCTAACATAATATACCCACTTAAAAACATTTATTTACGCGAGAATATCCAATGTTTTGTCTCGCTCCCACCCTCACCTCCGCGTCGCTTGCGCGCGTGCTCACAATATAATATAGTACATAATTATGTGATAGGTCGATACCTATCACATATGCGGAGTTTAAGTTTTTGTATTGATATATCTAAACTCAATAAAATAAACATAAAGAAGATTTGATGTTCTTTTAGGGGGGTCAACGACTTACCTACTTACTTGAAGTATGAGTTGACAAAACCTATTTTCTTTTGTTTTATCGTGTTTAAATTTCGATACCCATCACGTCTGCGAAGATTAGAACAAAAAAAATGACTGATATTTCAAGTGACTACACTACCTGCGGTTGATGACCCCAAAAAAACTCATCAAATTATGTTTTATCTAACTTTAGATATCGGTACGTCATCATCTGCCTAGCCTTTTCCCAACTATGTTGGGGTCGGCTTCCAATCTAACCGGAAGCAGCTGAATACCAGTATTTTACATAGAGCGGCCTATCTGACCTCCACAACCCATTTACTGGGTAACACGATACCCTTTTGGTAAGACTGGTTGTCAGACTTTCGGGCTTCTGACGACCCGTAACAACTGTCAAAGATCTACAAATGATAGCCGGGGACAACGTCTTAACGTGCTTTCCGAGGCACGGTCTTGGTATGTAATGATGGTCACCCATCCACGGACCAACCGCGGCAAGCGTAGCTTAACCTTATCACAATCCCCTCCTAGCTTAGCCTGTATAAAAGAAAAACTCTTTATGAAAACGTTACGTACTGTAAACTTTTATTAAACAGGCGTTATAATAAAGAATGGAAATAAAATGCAATATCAGTATAATGCAAGCGGTGACGAGAAGAAAGATAGAGGAGACTCGACGCCGGCCACTGATTAATTCTACACCATGAACGGGCAGTTCGCTTTAAGTTTAAAGAAGCAAAATATTCCAAATGGAACATTTGGAATATTTTGCTTCTTTCTTACTATAAAGCCAAACCTCCCTACATTTTAAAACTAAAACGCGACCAAAATATTTAAATCTGGAAATATAAATAGGTATACAAGAAAAACATCACCGACATCTCGGCGACAAGTATTTTGTGGAACTTTATATTTCTCATTTTGAGGCTACACTAAAAGTGACTAAATGGATATAAACATGATATATTTTTTGATGGAACAAAAAAATATATCACGTACCAAATATTACACCGGGAAAACAAACTAAAAACCGTCTCTCAAAGTTACCTAGGCATCGTTGCAGCACCTCCGCTTTTCATGATAATTCCCCGACCAAGTTTCCCTTTATATCAACTTTTTTATTTTTCCAGTTTAATATCATGCAAAATGAAGGCCGGCCACGCCACTCTGAATGGTCGGCTCATTGCATCCCAACCGTAAATTCAACTCCCTTGTCGGTACAGTATATATACGAATAGAGTACGTATAATGTACAGGGTGTCTCGGCAACTTTATAAAAATGGAATTATAAGAAAACTACATTTAATCAACTATATAACATAACATAATATCACGACTGTAATCCCCGAAGGGTTAGGCAGATACACATACACACATTAATACACGAACATTTCGCCAGTTATGTTTAAGTCCCATGTAATAGGGGTCGAGGCTATTGACATCAACCGGGCACAAATCCAGACTCCGGGCTGCTACTGAAAAATTCCTGGTGGAAAAACCCAATAACACTTTGCCTGACCCTGGAATCGAACCTTGACCTCGTGCTTAACAGTTTCGCTTGCGAGCACTAGACCAACAAGGCAGTCATATTTATATAAATATTATGGAAAGCAACTCTGTCAGTCTTAACTTTTTACAACTAAACCACTGAACTGATCGTTATGAAAATTTACAGATAGGTAACCCCGGACCTGAAAGATAACTTACTCTACTTTTCATCGTGGAATTTGCGTGTGATTTTAAATGATAAAATACAAAATACACGCAAACGAAATCGCTTAGTTAAATTATAAAACCAAGAAAGATCCTTTTCGTGCTGGGGAAAGATATGAGTTTCCGGTCTTGATAAATATTACAGTAAAAGCTTTACCCTGAGATGTCAACGTTCTCTTAAAGTGATCCTAATTAGGTTGCTTCACGTAATGTTACTGAGAGCTTCAATATAGTTTCTGTACAGACTTACGCTTAGGTAGTTATCCTTAGCGTATCTTCTTTCAGTAGGTATCCTACATACCCGCCTTATTCATAAAACCTTCATATCCATGAATGTTCAAGAGTTTTGTACGACATTGTCGCTTTCTTTTCAATAAATCGAGTCGACGATAGAGTTACAGCGTTTTAGCAATGGAATAAAAAAACTTTTACGCTCAAAGGGTTGCGACTTACGAGCCTTCGCCGATAACATTTCTTCTCAATCGTTCGATTACTCAGTCGAATGAGAAAACTTATTGTGTATTTACAAGAATGTTCCATGGTACCTGCTTTTGCTTATACGTATTGTATTAAGTATCTACGTGTATTATTTATGTGCCTGCCTGATTTAAGGCGCTACCCCGAGCAAAACCTTGCGATAGTGCATTTTTCTTCCATATTCAGCGGCTCATTCATTGTTTTAATTTTTTAATTCTCAATTGTTTTTATAAGGTAAAAACTTTTTACAAAAAAAAAAAACAACCGACTTCCAAAAAACACTACAAAGTAAAAATATACTTTAATATCGGAAGTTGGTGTCTTTGTTTGGTATTTTAGTTTTTTGCCTCCGACTTCCGAAATTAAAGTTACTTTTTAATTTTTAGTGGGTCAGTTCGCAATATTTCAAATTACAAGAGCCTAATGTCAACTGCTCATCACCTTTTACAAAATATTTCTTTTCCCGATGCAGGGACGTTAATTGTCGAGGAGTTCTGCTGGTAAGAACCAGGAGAACTGCCACTCACCATATGCATTGTGACGAGCATAAATTGTCTAGCAACCCTATTAAAGTACTTAATTGAATCGCAACTCGTTAAGTACTTATGATTAGTTCCGGTGGCCATCTGTGGTCTTCATCATCAATTCCACTTCACCAAATGGTGCTTTTCGAGAGTGAAGTGCTTTCGGGTGAATGCACGAGTTACTATAAAAAATACCCAAATCGTGTGCCTATAAAATTTGAGAATTTCCCTCGATTACCATGGGATTTCATCAGATTCTGATTTGGTGATAATGGGATGAACTCGGGAGCATACCCTTTGAAAAAAAAAAAAGTTTTTCCATAATTGACGGAGAAATCGGTGAACGTACATAAAAAAACAAACATACAGACGAACATATAACCTCCTCCTTATTGGAACACCGTTAAAATACATTGAAATTCTCCTTGTAAAAAAAATACTAAAATTATTGATTGCATGCAGCTTTTGCTAAAGGTGAAGTTCTATTAATTTGAGGAATACACTAATGGATAGATAATTTAAAATTCCAAAAATATGACCTTTTATTTTATTACAAAAGATCGCTTTTCTTTTATATCACAATAATTCCAATTTTGTGAATACGGCGTGCGCAGTGAGCGGGACCGAGCGGGATAGAGCAGCGAGACAAAGAAGGGCCTAACGCTCAAGGTCGTTCGTTAGGGGAAGTGCCTTAATAAATTCATACAAATGCATCCAATAAGTGTATTTCATATACCTACTACCATAAGAATCAATGAACCGGATTATTGTAAGTATCTTTTAGATTATTTAGGCCGAAAACGTTTGCTAAAGACTTTCAGAAGAATTAGAAGGTACCAATTTTAACTTTACCATTGTAATCACGTCTACAAGGACAATCATATAGTAGGTACTAAGCAATTTGTCAAACAAGGACTGAAAATTATAATGACGTAACAATAGAAATATGAATGTCCTATAAACATATTACCTAGCGCAAACACACATGATCATTAGAGCCACCTGTACAAACACAAAGCAAGTAGTGTCGGTATGCTTGCTATCGTGTCCCAGGTGACAGCCAGTCAGGTTGCGGTGTCGTCATTTTATAGCTTTACCTTTAAACACTGCTACATCTCTAGGTTTGAGCTTAGCACCAGAGAGAGTATCAGTTACTATGTACGTGGCATTGCCTGATCAATGTATCTAAGCTGCAGTTACCTGCGACTTCGTCTGCGTGTTTACAATTTTTTATTTCATAATTTTGTCCAGGATGAAAAGTAGCCATGTCCCTTTACAGGTTCCAGGATACCTATCTGCCAAATTTTCTAACGATTGGTTCTGTAGTTTAGGTGTGAAACGGTAAAAAACAGAGATACTTTCGTATGTATAATATTTAAAGCACTTACCTATTCACATAATATTTTTATTTTTGTATCGGAAGGATACTTAACTCGGATACTGGATTCTAATCTCATTTTTGTTCGGTAAGTATTATAAGCCTACACCAACACACGTCACGTTTCCCCGGCTTTTTCGATAAAACTCACATCGGATATAAATCTTTTAATACCCAACGATTGCTTTCCTTACCAAAGATATCTGTACTATTATTTGTACTGCTTAGATGATATACTCGGAATCGATCCTAGTAATGAATTCATCGCCGTAGACCCCGCTCACATACATGAATATTACGTCACCAGGAAACTGAATTTACGAGTACCTACGTGTAGGTAGTTGTAGGCACTTAGGTACCTCAGCTATTAGCCACTTGCAATGAACTAACAGCCTTAGATTGGAATAACTCGCTGGCACTGTCGCAGTGCTTTGTTCCTCAGTTTCAACTACAATAGATTAGAGTTCTTGTAGTTGTTCTTGTCTCCTCCGCAATGCGATGAGGGCCGCTCCCTAAACGATTAATTCTGAGTGAAGTGAGAAGATTCGTTCTGCAGCAATACTGTTAATTAGTTTAGTGCTCGGCGGTCACTTGATGAATGATCAAGTTGATAAATTACAGACAAACCGAATGCAATACATATGGATAGCTCGGATCGTTTCAGCGTTTGTAGGGGACTATTTAACATTTTATACGAAGCGGAAAGTAGGTACGAAGACCGAATTCTGAAATAAAAGACAATCGGATTAACTTTTCGATTCCTCTTTCATCAGCTTCTTCGATCAAATTCAAGATTACTGTAATTTCAATAAAAATAAAAACTAAATAAAATAGAAAATACAAACAGCAAAAGTGCTCGGAGCCGTTTTACAATCAAGTCTAAATTAGAGGCTGCTACGTTTGAACGCGGGTGAGCCTACAAATCCCCACGAATGCGGCTTTATTTCGTTCCGTCGCACCAATCAGAGCAATTAACGGACAATAAAAAGAAAAAGTCCCTTTTCCGCCCGACGTGTGGGGTGTGGAAACTGGGAGGGTGGCAAGGGAATCCTAATTGTTCTCTATTCAGCAGACAATGCTTATACTTTGTGAATAACTCTCTGATTACGAGGTAAGTAACACTGAAGACCTGTTATTATTAAAACTAACTGGTTAGAGTATCTCATAAACATAATAATTTCAATTTCTTTTACATAGTATTTTCATGGTTCTCTCTCGAGTTCGCCAATACCAAAATCTACGATTATGCGGATTTAGCGGTTTCAGGTGTAGCACCTGCATGACCTCAACAACTGTTGGATTCAATTCAATTTTCAAACGAATTATCTAGTATTTTTTATCCGTGTACTTAAATAGCATCTATAGAAACAGCTACATACATATCATTTATAGAATAACAACAGCATTAATAACTCTGGCAACTAATTTCGTAGCAGGGTCTACGAAAGTGCTACGAAAAATAAATGTATCGATAAATGTTTATAACATGTGAATGCGCGCTGAAAATATTTAATATCTCTTCCAGTGAATGCTTTGATATGAAAACATTTTTAAAATACTCTCATTTTTATATTAAAAAGATTCCATTGTCAGTACACATCGATCGGTACGATGGCCAGTATTTCACAGGCCATTTTCTTTGACGGAGAGAACGTTTTGAATATAAAACACAGTCGCTAATGACGTAAACGATTATTGACAAAACGTTCCGAACGACCGATGTAATGATAAAGCAATTTAGTAAATTAAGTTTGGTGTGGGTAATTTGGTATGTTAAAGATTTGTGGATATACTCGTATGAAAGTATTTATGATACGTGGGGCATACTGAACATTTCTGGAATTGGCCACTGACAATAAAAAAAAAAAAATTACAATTATGGAATTCGAAAATGGAAAACTCTCTGGGAACATTTTTCACTAAGAAAATTGTGTGTCGCTATTACAATGAATTTATAACTCAATGATTTTTTACGATTTTCGCTGTGGCTTAAGTCAACAAGAGAGTTGCCAGAGACTTCAATTGGCATTTGGTGATGAAGTCCCATGTCACAGCTCTGTGTATTTTGGTTCGGGGAATTGACATGAGGACGTGATCATCTCCATGACAATGTACGTGAAGGTCGGCCGGCGACGCCGGTTATAGAATCCAATATTGATACCGTACGACAACTGATTGAAACTGCTAAAAAAATTACTTGTCAGCAAATTCGTACCGTATTAGGTGTTGGAATGAGCATCTGAAGGTTCGGAAGCATTGCACTTGATGGATACCGCATGATTTAACAAAAGACCAGAGACGTCTGCGTGTCGAGTCGTGCCGTAAAATGATAAACAGGTTTAATGGAGGACAGTCATTGACTGTCTATAGTATCGTGACAGGTGACAAAACCTGGGTGTACCGGTTTGAAGCGAAAAGAAAAATTCAGTTGGTAGAATGGGTCGTTCCTTTTGAAGACTTGTCGACGAAAGCTCAGAAAAATCAAAGCATTCCGCTAAGGTAACGGAAGCGTATCTGAAGGCTTCAAATGTGGAACTGATGACGCATCCGCCAAACAGCCCAGACCTGCGACGTAGAGGGCATGGGCAGCCGTCACCTTCTTCTGCGAAGCAGTAATGCTCGCGCCCTCTCGCCCCTAGCCACCGCAGGAGACGCCCTGGGTGTCAGGAATCCCGGGCGGATTTCCGACCACCGTAGGCGCGGACTTGCGGACGGTGAGCAATGGGTAGTTCACCGTCCGGTAAGGACCCGCTCGGGTCGAAGGCGCGTTGTGTTCCATGCGCGCCTCAAAGAAATGTCGTTAGCACAAGTGTAGGGGTCCACTAGGTCAGCTGCCTGCCGGGGTCGCGGGAAGGTACAAAAGGGTTACCGAGGCCCCTGGCAACACAGGCAATGGAAGGAATACGGGTGGGTATTAGTCAGTAAGAGTCTGATACACTCTCCCGCTCCCTAAGGAAGACTGGTACAACTGCTTTGTACAATGGTTCCAGCGAAAGCAAAAATGTATACATTGTGAGGGGATATACTTTGAAAAACAATAAATGTATCATAAGTCTATCTGGTCTTATTTATCAGAATCCAGAAACTTTCAGTATGACCTAAGTATTTCTTATATTTAGTAAAATCCTTTCTTATGTAGCAAAGCACCTATGATTATGATTGGCGCGGGTTTACAGGCTGATATTATAAAGTAAAACAACAAACAATATCTAAAGACCACACCGATGATTAGTTTACAAATACATTCAAAATATTCAGAGTAAATTTATCACGAGAGTGCGCCGCGAAACTTGTCTAATAAAAGTTGTGGACACAACTGTTTGACGTGGTTAACCCTTTCGTACGCTCGTGTATACTACCCGCGTCTGCACACTCATTTAATGAGCTTAATCTTTCAAGGAACTAGTTCAAACCAGTTAAGTGGCTCACTTTTTCATTCCCACTTTTCCATATTCATCGGTTTTATTTTTTTTTAATTTTTGTTTGCCCTAATTTGTCATATTGCTGTAACTTGTAATTAAACTTTAATTAAAACGTAAGTTTGCTAAATGTAAAGTGAAACAGAGTTATCTAATTTCGTTGAAATAATGAAGTGTTTTAAACTTTCTTTTGTTGAAAGCACTTTCAATTCAATTCAAATAAAGGTTTTATTTCGAGTACAAATACAAATTCAAAGAAAGACAAAAGCAATAGGAACTGTAAATAAACAGTCAAAGTACATCGATAGCATCTGGTTCCGCACGTGTCTGTGAATAAAAAGGAAACGACTAATCGAGCGGAGGACGCTCCAGAAAACAAAACACTGCCTCCTGGCGATGGCGCATTCACTGAGAAAAATAAACTGCGCCCTAGACACTTCCAGAGACTTACCGTTCGTGCAAATGAAGTGGAGACCGTGTTACGTACAAATGTTTACTTACAGGACTGAATAAGAAAGGCGGCGTTAGTTTAATATTTCGTTGAACTTCGAAGTCTCATGAAATCGTGTGCCAGTGGTTTCACGGTTTAGTTGCCACTCAACCCAACTTAGTATTTATATTTTCTTTTAAGAATTGTTTTATAGCATAAAAATGGTGGAATGGACGGCAACATGTCAAAGTGGCTCGTTTTCTTTCCGTCTGCTTCGTGAAAGAATTTATGATGTGATAATGTCTCGTGAGTGAAGGGAACTTTCTGTCTGTCTGCATTATGTACTGTTTTATGAGCTTACGAGCTTTTACACAGACGGGAAACAGAATTTCTTACTCTCAATCTGTGTAGGCTTTTGCCAATCGAGTTTCCATGATGAAATATGTACTGATAAATGATAAATGATTTATTTTCTGTAAGTAGGTTTGTACAAACACTTTTACATGTCAATAATATTTTTAAAATAAAGCTAGATGAGGTCGGCGTTTCCTATCTGACTACTCTGAGAAGAAAGGCCGAAACAAACTCAGAGGTCACAGTCTCCTTTAAAACCCAGACATAATCTTGTCAGATTGAGTGGACCTGTCCAGTCAGTGCACGCATTTGTCTGTAATCGTGCAGCTCAACTCAGAACTTAAAGAGCTCAACGATTTGACGAACAATACCAAAGAAAGAACATTTGGGTAGGCCGCATATATTATTCAAACTGCCAGACCATGATTAATACTAAATGAGGAAAAAAAACACCAATGACCCACATAGGCTTCACATTCACAATAATTGAAAACAATGTAATACTTTACAAGTAAATATGTCATTGTGTTTTGAATAATCATTAAATGTCAAAAGTGTATATAAATAAAATAAAAGTTTTAGTATGCAATAATTGGAGCAGCTTAATCCCAAGCCTTTTTGTCCTCAATATAATCTTTAACGGTTTATAAGGCTTTCTGGCACAACTTAGTTTTAATACACAACTTAGTTTCACCGAACAGCTCTTTTCTGCAAAACAAAGATAGTCTGAATGTCAGCGGCATTTCCCCACAACAGAATACCGTACGACATTACACTATGAAAATAGCTAAAATACTGTAATATCAACTATTATCTATATTATAATATTATCTAAACTGTCCTAACTAATATTATAAATGCGAAAGTGAGTTTGTGAAACGAAAAAAAAAAGAAAAAAAAAGTGAGTTTGTGAAACAAAACAAAGGGACAAAGGGATTGGCTTGCCATAGCAAAGGGAGAAGTGAGCAAAATACCTAAGTGTGATCCTTGACCAACTCCTTTCCTTCAGTGAGCACATAAGGACGGCCCCTTCGCGCGCTGCCTTCGCTTGCAGTTGGCTCCACTTCATATTGACCACACGCAGCAAATTGTCACTCAAGTGCAAATTGCGCATCCATACCGCGATCATCGTCTCATCGTGACCTATGCTGGCGTTGTCTTCGCACACGCTAAGCCACCGTCGCGCACAAGTCGCGCTCTCCCGGTCGTTAAACGGTTCTGGAGGGTCTGCATCGTAGGATGCAGACCCTCTTCTATGTTCACAATGAGAATCTTTATCTAGATCTCAGAATGCACACTGTTCAGCAGGTCATGAAACGCCTGTTAAAGCATTTCTTTGCCTCTGCTATAAGGCACCGCAACCCCCTGACTGCGGCGGCCGCCCGATTCCCCCCCCCCCCCCCGCCCCACATTAGCATAAAATTCGCCGACCAAAGCATACTCTCACCATCCCCGAAGGACGCTATAATCCTCCAGGACAGTAGTAGGGCTACTGACACCGTTCGCAAATACAAAAACAGACCGCCGTCCTTCCATCCTCGCCGCCGAGGCCTGCCACGACGTCTGATTTATTAAGACATTCACAGGGAAGTCCGGTTAAGCAGCCGACGACCTCCTAGACCTATGACCAATGAGATGTAACCTACCAAAAAAAAAACTTGCGGATGAATTCGCGGGTAGAAGCTGTGGACTACGAAAGTGAAGACAAAGACAAACACATAGACATTTATTAACAACTACGTCATCGTTCTGCGTTGGACGTGTTCGATCCTCACCAGAACAAAACATTAAAATCTAATTAAAGAACTCGACACAACCAATAAATTTATAGACATTTTAATTAAACCATCATCAAAAGCCATTAAGAATGGGATACAAAAGGGAGACAGTTGCTTGCGTAAGACAAATTACGTGAACATATGGGCTGTCGGCACCTAGCAAGGGATTGTAGTGATAGCGTCGTACAAGTGAGGCTCAGCGTGACTGATGTGTACCCGGCGCAATGCCGACGGCTCTGGTAAAACCGGTGTTGTCTTCAAATTCAAAACCATTACTATTATGCTATTTATAGCTAGCTGGTATTGTATTCAAGTTTACGTTGAATTATCCATTTTTGGTTACTGGTTATCCATGTGATGCAAACTAAGTTGCGTTAAAGACTTATTTGGGATTTATCTTACTGACTTGACATCAATTTCGTCTACTATCCATAAAGCATGCTGCATAAAGTGCAACCTACTTTAATTCCTTATGAGGGCGACACTGAAAGTTTTTAGAACTGGCCACTTGTAAACGATATAATAAAAAAAAACAGTTCAAATTTTGAAAATGGAACTCTGCCAATATTATTGTGTATGTATTTTATTATGATTTTATTCATTTGTCATTTGAAAGCTTCCTCTAACCATAGCCTCACTCTTACGAGTATTTAATGACGATGTTCTTCTAAGCCGTTTTATTTTATCGGTTTTCAAATATATTGCTTCTCACTCGATTAACCATCCATAAACTGCATACTACCCCCTCGCTCGAATATTGGCGTCGAAGCGAGCTCAGATTATGCTGATGTGAACCGTGTTCGTCACCGCACGCTTTCAAGATGTTAATCGTTCTCCTTTCAAATATACGACGCAGACAAATTTAATTAAACAGGCTTTTACACTGTACAACGTTCCATTATTAATTAGTCTTGACGCGGAATAGGTAAGCAGGTATTATCTAAGTTTACGTACCACGGATACCGGTGTGTGTTCTCGGTAACGCGAACTACGGAACTTTGAATTAAACAGGCCATATTGACCCATTTCGTCTGTGTGCAGGATAAAGTGGCTTATGTTGTTTATGAAAATAGCTCTATATAGTTATCCGAATTATATTAGTGGCATATATTAATGTAGCGCGGCCATCTTTTTATAGCATGTTTTAAGCAAATAAATATTATTCTTATTCGATTCTATTCTATTCTAAATATCTCAAACCTGGTTTCTGCGTAACAGATTTTGTGGACCACAATATTTATAAGTTCACATCGATCAAAGTATTTGGCGTTATTATCATACTCTGTTATAATTATGGGCCTGGGATTGTTATGTAATAGCAGGGCCGGATTTAGGGCAGGGCAACAGGGGCACTGGCCCCGGGCCTCCACAAAGAAGGGGCCTCCACAATTAGATTTTTCATTGATTTTTATATGAATAAAATACTTCGTTAATGTCCTTCAAAAAAAAAAAAGAGTCCACAATCATAACTTCGTAAGGTTCCTTCTTTGAATTGTTTTTTTTTATCTGTTTCACAAATTTTTCGGGGCCTCCACTTCTTGGTTGCCCCAGGGCCGCCACAACTTTAAATCCGTCCCTGTGTAATAGCACCATATGCAGATTTTTTATATTAGAAATGGAGCAACCACAGAAAGCAGCACCTCAATTATGAAACAGTTTGAATAATAATCCGAGAGTTTTGAAGGATATTGCAAATCTATTGCTTCATAGGTTTGAAATATTCTTCTGTTCATCATCGTAAATAACGCCATGGGCGTGGGTGAACTGTCAAAATGATACCCATTGCGATCAATTGTCATTTTATGTGTGTTCAATCGCGCCACTGTTTCACGTGTATCGATATTCGTATGCATATTGTTTCCATAACAATAGCCAAGTTACTATACAATATCGATATGAAAACTATTTTCTCAGCACTCATGTTAACAATCCTAATCCTAACTATTATTTATTATTAATATTATAAATGCGAAAGTGAGTTTGTGGTGTTTGTTTATTACTCTTTCACGCTGAAACGGCAGAACGGATTTGGATGAAATTGGCACATGGGTAATTAGACCTAGACCTGGATTAGGACATATAATATTTTTTATCCCGATATTCCCACGGGGTCGAGACTTATTCGGCTGAAACTGCAGGGCGCAGCTAGTTCTGAATAAAGCACAGTGGGTATAGCATCGTAGTCTGTTTAGGTCTGAGTTCTTTTATTGCGTTCTTTTACTAAACTTTCTTTCTTTTTTTGTTCTTTAAGTCCATAAAATATCTAATTTATAAAAAATCTTAAATTCATTCATTCATTCAATCACTGACAGACAACGCACAGCCTAAGCCGCTGGGTCTAGTGGCCTAGAAGAATGCAATTTTGTGCAAGAGTTCCTTATATGTTATACAGGTTTTGTTCCTTATACAGGTGAGCACTAAAAATGGATTTTTGAAAATTCAAGGGGGATAGGAGAAATTGCGAAATCCACGCGGACGAAGGCACGGGCGAAAAGCTAGTTCTAAATAACAATATTTCCTACGTCGTTTTATTATGCTACAGAACGAACGAACGAACGTTGTATGATTTTCCTGAGAATGAGCGGAACGTTTCAGTGTGCCCATCAGCGTGAAAACTGTTTTTTTTTTACTAGCTTTCTCTGTCCCATTCCTGGGCCCACAAGTTGTTTGGAAAATGATACGTCAATTATACAGAATACGTCTCCTTGACTACGCTGTCATTTTTGGACATCTGAATTTTTCTTCCGCACATTTTCTATCAGATCGGGAATATCGATAATCTCTGTTATAGAATATATGTACCTAGATTATTATGATGATAGTGTCACCGTCGCTTGACGTAGTACATGACAGACAGCTGAAACATCTGCCGATAATTGAAATGTCAGACGGGTGACGCGGTGTGAAGCATGCCTACAAGTGCCCGACAGTGCCCGACAAACGAACAATATAGCGAAAATACTCACTTTAATTAACGAAAATTCGTACTTTACGTACCTACTTCTTTATGATTTTTTTCCGATACGAGGTGAAATATTGAACTAAAGTAGGTACTGAACTTTTTTAAGCATTAATTTATTTCTTATCGTTAAACTCATAGCAAACTAAATCAACGAGTATGGTTAAACTCAATTTGATTTAAAACTGTTTGCGTATAATACCTATTGTTTGTATCACGACATTATCGCTATTTTAAAACGTATAATAATATGCAGTATGACAGCGTTTTATTCATACGCTCAATTTTTTGCTATATTACCTACGCAAAAAATGTTATAACATAGGCAAGATTTTAATATTCGAAATTGCTACGTATAACAAACAAACAAAGTATACTCTTCAAAGAAGAAAATCCTACCAATAACAACGAAAACGATACAAAATTTTCATAACACAAAAGCCAACGACACCGATACCTTTTAAAGAAATTAAAGTATAAGCCCTCATAAATCTGTATAATAACTAAAACAAAAGCCATTATCTTTATTTTGCCAGCTCTCTATCCACGTAAAAAACACGGAGCTAAAATTTCAAGGCCCATTTAGCAGATCCGTGCTCTGGACAGAGATTAACGTGCTTTCTGTTTCATTAATAAATCCTCAGTTTATCAAATCCAGGCGGGCTCCTGCCCGTGATAGCCTCTGAAAAATCAATAGGCGGAGTTACTATCAAAACTTTTACCGCGTCATGTTATTTTGTAAATGGTTGTTAGTTTAATTAAATTCTATTGGAAAACACTTCGATGTTTTCTCTTCGAAGCAAATAAATCTCAACGAATGGTGTATATGCATTATGTAGTTCTACAAATACTAGGCAGGAATTCGAGTTCGCGACTCTGTTTTTTGCACGAGTTCACGAGCCGTAGAGCAGAAAAAACAATTATAAGAAAGCTTTCGCGACGATATTAAAACAGAACTTGTTAAAAGTTTCGTAGAGTATTTTATAGGCTGTGATTTCATCAGATGATTATTGCGGTCACTGAGCATAATTGCAATTAAATCCGACATAATTTATTTTTGGAGTTGTTATCCCGGGGGCGTCGTTTGTGGATTACTTGTGGCGGCGCGATCAGCCTGCTGCGAGCGCCAACTTTACCGCCAGCGATAGACTTTTATCGTGAAACTTTCTCTTGTAAACTAAACGCGGGGTACGGGCACTAACCCGTCGCCCTATGTGTGCGGGTAATGTGGGTAAAAGGACGTAATCGACACAGCTTCATACTGCTGAAACCCATTTGGCATATAAACAATTACGTACTGCTTCGCACACCAATTCGTAATCTCGTCACGATAACGTAACCCACCACGTAACCACGTAAATAACATACATAATATATGTATTTTCGTATTTTCACGTTCATAAGCTCATGGGTTTTGTAAAACATTGAACATGTAGAGGCTAGTTAACACTAGGGTATGTTAACACTATAGTCGTCGAAAATCCCATAAGTAAAGAGTAAAAGGACCTGACAGTACACGTCAACACCACTGTTTAGCACGAGCCACGTTGCCAACAACCCCTAAAGTTAATTAAATATTTATCAATTACAACGGACAAGGGATCAAACATTCAATCCATATTCCTCACGTTTTTATTGATTGATAACGTTCAAATTTTTTAAACGAATGGCTTCTCCATAAAATAAATGTATAGAGGTACAGGTAGGGAAGTCTACAATCAAATATTCCTCAAGCCAACACTCTTGTGCCTTTCTACCGAGAGTAAAAACACTTGATTCATACGCCGTTAAAGGAATTTATACGGGTTTACATACCCATACATAGGTAATGCCTACACGATATACGGAAATATTTAAGGAAAACGGAGTAAAAGCGATTTCTTTGTTCGGCCTTATTCGTTTGTCTTTTGAGTTTTCGCCAGCTAGGAAGAGTATCCCTTGATCATTAAGTACGCTTGTTAGGTGGCGTTTTCTGGAAATTCCTTTGATGAAATCTTTTGAAACAATAATACGAACGCAATTACCTGCGTCTTGTACCTTTTTTAGCTAAATTATTAAATTCATAAGTAGAATAAAAGGCTTCAACTACATAATATCGTTTTATAAGTTAACATAAATTTAAAGGTTAAATTATTTATTGAAATAATTAATATTGATTTGTAAATAAAAAAAAAAAACAAATATATCTAATTAATTAATAAAATTAACTAAAACTATACACAAACTAAAATAGGGCGTCGAAAAATTCATCCACATCGCTGTCGACTGGTAATGCACCCAAGAGACTGGCGGCATTGCCACGTTGTATGGCAATGCTTAGCCTCTGGCCAAGGTAAAACCCAGCCCTTGGGTCACGGGAAGTGTCAACCAGCCGTCTGGAGATTTCCTTAAAAAGGCCATGAGACTAATGAGACTAAATTAAAAAAAAAATAAACATAAATATAGTAAAGTGTGTATAAAAAGAGGCATTTACCCTCCAGTAAAAAATGACTAGCCTATATATTTTCATAATAATATCAGTCATCGAATAATAAAGTTTCATTTAAATGTATGTTTCATTTTTTCATTTGAACATTCGTATGTAAAAAGATATTCACTGAATCTTCATATTAAAGTAATATTTTTCAAACAAACAAATAAAAAATAAATGGTAGCTCTACCGCACGTCGAGATTGCTTTCCTAATGATTACAAGAATCTCCATTCCATTTGAAACTTCATTAAATAATAAAGCCATGTATTCAGCCTCGGGGGAATAGACAGGTGTTTCTAAATGTCACTCGTGTGAATAGTTAATCGCGGTTGAACCGCGAGTAAATAATTAACTATTCATACTTTCTTTCTTTCGCGCTGAAATTCAGAGACAAAATATTTGACAGCCCACAGATGTTCGGATTCCAACAATGTGGGGAAGAAATAAAGAAACTATTTCGCTTCCATTCCGTTATCCTCGTAAAGACTTCATCAAATTCCAGCAATGAGAGTGAAAAAGTGAGAGAAAAACTTTTACGGGAATACAAAAAAAGAAACTTTGTTACATTTGTACATAATATATAAGTTATGTATACTTTACGTGCCAGTAAAGGTCTAGGCATCTCACTAAAGATTCATTAACGTTTGAATTCAATATTGTCACGCTACGCTTTACTGCTTATCATGTATGCATGTATGTTTGTAGATATTTTTTATGTATATTACGTATCAATCCATATCCATTTCGTATTGTAATATTTACGTAGACAAGTAAACACAGTGGGATATGGGAGCTGCGTTTGCCGTATCAAAGCGATACAAATTTAATTACCCGCCTAAATAATGTGTATACACCACATACACAATATTTAGGCAGGCAATTAAATTTATGTCTCCATGTCTAGATATACACCTACCTATAATAAAAATCTCGGAGCCAGTCAGTCATTTTACCGAAAGTTGACTGACTGGAAATTGTCATCATCACCATCTTGTGATGAGCGATGATCGCAGAGCGTGCTGCTTCCCAATTTTCTTAAAATATTTCGCAGACAGAGCCTAAAATAACCTGATATAAAATGTTGCATAAACATAAATTTAATCAAAGTTTAATTTCAAAATTCCAATATAGCCCTGTACATATATTTGCTACTTTCAGTAGATTCATAATCAGTGCCAGGCGTCGGGTCAAAGTGATATTAAGTAATAAATTCGTTGTGGGGAGCGCTCTAAACGCTTTCGAATTACCGAGTGGCGTAATGGGCAAACTTAATATTCAAGAAGGGATCAAAACGAACCGGAATCTATGCGGGCACGCGCCGCGCTCAAACGTTTTATGTTCCGACCGATAATTGTATATTAATATCCGATTTTTTTGATCCA
Organism: Atethmia centrago; assembly: GCA_905333075.3. Lineage (NCBI taxonomy): Eukaryota > Metazoa > Arthropoda > Insecta > Lepidoptera > Noctuidae > Atethmia > Atethmia centrago. Next base: position 17,714,946 of record HG995373.1, on the reverse strand, counting down.
CGCAAAAATGTTACAAGCACGGTCGAGACTGTTGACTTATTCTGTAATTTACCAGGTTCTGATATATCCAAATCCCGTATTTAATTGTAATCTATACTATAATAAAATAAAGCTGAAGAGTTTGATAATTGTATATTAATGCCCGATTTTATGTTCCGACACATAATTATATATGATAAATATCCGATTTTTTTGATCCACGCAAAAATGTTACAAGCACGGTCGAGACTGTTGACTTATTCTGCAATTTACTGGGTTCTGATATATCCAAATCCCGTATTTAATTGTAATCTATACTATAATAAAATAAAGCTAAAAAGTTTGTTTGTTTGAACGCGCTAATCTCTAGAACTACCAGTTGGATTTGAAATAATATTTTTGTATTTGTTAGACTCTTCTTCACGCTAGGGCCCGTAGGAGCAGGGGAAAAAATCAGAAAGAACGATAAGGGAAACTAAGTACTCAAACTCAAACTAAAACTCAAAGCATTTATTTCAATTAAACCATTTACAGGCACTTTTGATTGTCAAGGAGTCGGTCAGTTAGAAATATGAAGCTAGTTGCCCATTCCAAAGCGTAGTAGGTACCTATGGAGAAGAACGGGCAAGAAACTCCAAGACTAGCGCGGGCGGAAGATGCGATGCGACGCACTGCATCGGGCGCCGAAATTTCACGGGGACGAAGTCGCGGGCAGAACATAACAAAAAAATATAACAAAATTGTTTAGGAAACGGTAGAAAAGTAGTATAATGTAGTAGGGTAACGGTAGGAACTCCCAGATAAATATTTAATATGTATGTGAATAATACACAAGCTAATATTATGATTTACGCTTGTCTACATCCCCATACAATGAACATTGAAACAAATACATTACGTTCGTATTTTTCCTCAATGAACGCTTGGTAACCAAACATAATGTACCAATAATATGCTACGAATATTAATTTTACATCTACGTGTTGAAATTGCAAATAAGATAAGAGAGAGAGAAAAAAATTACAATAACTTCTGATAATGGAAGCTATATTTTATTACGAGTTGAAAAGGCGACACATAATTTATTGAGCCCGCTTCCGTCTCCTTTAAGCTCAAGAAATATACGATTTTATTATTAAGTTTCATGACGAAATATGACCTGCAATCAGTATGAAATAGATAATAGGAATTATCAATTAAACAGTCATTACAAAGCTTTTATCACAACACTAAGTATCATTAAGGACATTGTAAACAAATCCCCTTACAAAGTTTGGATAAACGAGATGAAAGGGTACTCCCGCAATTAACATTTAAATATTTTCACAAGAGGTAAGTGAAATTAAATTCATGAAATCTGTGCCTCCGTAGAATCTCGACGCCAAAATACGCTACGTTAATTCTGTATGTATTTAACATACAAAATGGGTGGTAATTAAAAGATCTTGTTTACAAATAATATGTTGCTTATGATCGGTTCTAGGACCTAATCAATAAAAGGCCGCTGGCAAACAATCAAAACACAATAGTTGGAGCGTGTTCTGAGCCGTGCTACGCGCTACGAGCCGCTACGACTCGCTACGACCATCAAACGATATACCCATTGCATTCCTTTTGTTATCCGCCTATGAGAACCATTCTCTCCAATCCTCCGCATTTTGCATTATTTTCCTTTTTCTACTAACGAATCGAATGTTTCATTCGTATACCAATGGCGATGCCGAAGCGCAATCGGAGTTTGTTCGTGATTTTGTAATACTTTTTTATCGGTGAATCATTGCTATTATGTTTCATCAAGTTTTGTTTTTATGGCTAGACGGGTACTTTGTGTAACGCTGTTATCATTTTAATATTTTCAAAAGTAAACATGATATACATCTCCACGACATAATATTAATGATGACGGTAGATTAATCAATATATATAGTAAAATTTATTCGACAAGAATCGCGCAGTTTATAATTGAATGTCGATCATCGCGGTCACCTTTGACATCCGATGCAGCCGCAATGTGGTGAACATGCAATATTTGATAAATCCACCAATCACAACATATTTTACTTACATTATTACTATATTTTAACGTACACCGCTATAAATTGGAATTCCCCGGAATCTTTGTTGTGACCAAATAGCTTTTTCATTCAAACAACGGAATATTTTCGACGGACGTTTTTAATTGTTCACCAGACTGTGTGTGGCTACAAAACACAGTCACTTTGAATGCTAAGTGGTAATTATGATCTAGCAGAGTAGCAGCATTCGTTTGAGGAAGATCCAGTCATGTGTTCAACAGCACTTATTTACCAGCAGAAATTAATGAAAAAATGTAGTAAAACATTTTGGTAACATGCCGCTTTCGATGCTGCCATATGTTTATTCAATTACGCACCTAAATAAGTTTAACGGCAGCGCAGGCCGGGTTCATAATCCAACGTTTACCCGAACCCGTTGCGAGTTCACAATATTAATGTCAATTATTAATTATAACGCAAACAATTATCCCGCTCCTTAATTTGGAGACCGCGAGTCGAGCTCGAATTATTGCGCTAAATACGCAGCCCAATTTATCTTGAATCTCGTCAGTTTGAAATTTAAATTAAAATGTAAATGTTGGGAGAGCGAGCCCTCTCTAATTGCGACCGAGTCCGTCCGTTGTCAAAGTTGTCCGTGAGGTATGTTTTACGTATCAATGTACTCAATCAACGTATGGACAGGTAGTTTGAAAAACTTAAATAGTCCCGATGTTGTTTTTTTTACAATATTATATACATAACTTTGTATAAGAACCCTGGAATTATTTATTTATCGAACAAAAATAGCTTTTCAAGGTAAATGACGTTGCGTAAAACAATCAAACGTCCTATCTATGTAATTTAAAAAATCACGAAATCAAGCTCAATCTTCTAAAAGAACACAACTGCCGGTTCCCTAGACTTCTAATTCCGAAAACATGCAAAAATTAAGCGGTAAATCTACCAAATACACAGGGTTTTCTTAATTGAGGCAAGCAGCTAGATAGTTGTGGCAATTTGGCTCGCAATTCCGTCTGATACACTTTTCAAGTTAAAATTCCTTGTCAACTGTGGTGGGCGAAGCAATCCGAGCGCTAAATCAGTTTAATTGCTTTAGAATCTCTGGACAGTGTTTGTTAGTGTGCACAGAAGTCATATCTGGAGACAAGTTACTGTTTTGTTTTTGTTAGTTTTATCTGTTTTTAATATTATAAGATATAATTAGGGTACAGAAGACACCTAATCTGGGGATAAGTTACTGTTTTATGTTATAAGTTTCTGTTTAAAACGATATGATGCTTTCAGGGAGCGGTTTGACCAGCCACACGCAGAACCTAAGCAATACCTATCGTAACTAATATTATAAATGTGAAGGTTAGTTTTTTTGTTAATTTGTTTGTTTGTTACGTTTTCACGCTAAAACGGCTGAACGGATTTGGATGAAATTTGGCACATCTGTAGACCATGACCTGAATTAGGACATTGGATACTTTTTTATTCTGATATTCCCACGGGATCGAGACTTATGCGGGTGAAACCGAAGGGCGCACCTAGTACTAGACTTAAACGGAGGTGGTGGCCTTAAAATCTGACACATATGATGATTATGGTTATTTCCCTTTTAACAATTGATCACATCAGTCAATAAACAAACTAACATAACAATATAGAATTTCTATTGCCGAAGTCATGCCATGCATGATCTTTAATACCTAACTAAACATCTACTTGCGTTTCGATTTCGCAATGATCAATCGTTATAAATATTGTATCCCAATCAATCTGTCTAGCCTTTTCTCAACTACCTTGGGGTCGGCTTCCAACCAGATGCAGCTGAACGTCCCAGTATTTTGCATGGAGCGACCGCCAATTTTTTTTTTTTTTTGTCTTGGAAATCATCAAATAACTTCTCCCGCTCTGGGCGGAGCGGGAGGGTGTGTCAGACTCTTACTGACTAAAACCCACCCGTATTCCTTCTTGTTGCCTGTGTTGCCAGGGGCCTCAGTAACCCTTTAGTACCTTCCCGCGACCCCGGCAGGCATCGGCCCTAGTGGACCCCTACACTTGTGCTGACGACATCTCTTTGAGGCGCGCGTGGAATACAACGCACCGTCGACCCGGGCCTGGTCCTTACCGGACGGTGAGCTACCCATTGCTCACCGTCCGCAAGCCCGCGGTGACCGCCTATCTGACCTCCACAACCCAGTTATTATACTGAGTAATACGGTACCCCTTGGTAAAACTGGTTGTCAGACTTTCGGGCTTTTGATGACCCGAAGTATTGTATCTATGATTTATATTAAAATCCAAAAAAACAATCAAATATAGGTATAATATTTAGGTAAAATAAAATATTGTCATTTTATCGTTTACTGAGGTTTTCCGCCCATATTTTTCAACAAGGAAAAATCTACAAACGGCTAACAAAACGTGTTATTAAATTTTGAGGCCATGTGACGCAGTAACTTGTTTGATGTCGGCTTAACAATGGCAGGAGGTACCTAAACCTAGTGAGCTACCTAAAAAAGTGACATGATAATTATGTATGTATGTATTATATTAATATATAAAATAAAATGCCAATTTATCAGTTAATCTAATTATTACCGTAATTAAGATGATGAAGACTGATATAAGTTCAAACAAAATGTTGTGTTTTCGTGAGGGGTTTTTCATATAAAATTTCTACTATTACGTGTATTATTGATTTACTATATGTTCGTATTTAGAATATCTACCTTGGTATAATTAGCGGTTACTTATAAATAGGTTGTATTTATAAACAACCTTGTTAATGAAACAAACGGAACAAGACCGTCAACTTTAATTAACAAATTCGCCAACAACAAATCTCATCAGGAAAGTTTTCCATTTTCGTCAATCATAACAAGTTTTTCGCTTCCTAATGGAGTCGTAACTGTTCTACTAATTAATACTTATACTTACTTATTTTAGTCATTCCAAATATCAGAAAAACATTACTATCCATTAACGCTTACGGGAAACGTCCATAAACTTTAGCCGATCACTGTGATTCTAAGAACAGTTGTTGTGAGATGACGTCACGTTTTGTTTTTGTTTTCTAATTTACACCCCGGTGTTATTGTTCATCAACCTAGATAAGCTGGTGACATTGGCGCGGTGATATCGGAATATTGTTCGTAGTTGACGAGCCCGCGAGCACGACGCGTCTGTTCCCGTCGCTGCGCGTTTTCCAACTGCCAGCTTTTTCCCAAAGCAACACATGATTTTCTGAAACAACCCTCGCGGTAACTCGGTCGAGAGTGCAAAACCTTCACACAGTGACACGAGGGTGAAACATAATAGCAGTTCGTTAGCATAACTCCATGCTCCCCCGGCCCAGCATCGCCTGACTTAAGTAAAATATTTGCCTTATTAAATGATTTCAACCCTTCAAATTTAATTGTTTATACTGAATCAGGAATAATTTTCCGTGTCCTGCCATTTGGAATTCATAAAATGTACAAGGAAAATTGTTCATCATGAAAAATGTTGTTTATACCGCTTATTTAATTTGTAACTGTAATTGTTTATAGCACCTATGGTAATTTAAATATCTCTGAATTTAATTAAAATTAATCTTAGTAATATGTACTTAAAAAATAAAATAAAACAACATGTGCTTATTACATTTTACGTGCAATTTTCTCGAAGTCGCTAGTTCCCTACAGTCACTGCCATACACTTTACTTACCTAACTACTTACCAAGTTAAGCTGCAAACTGACTACTAAGTTTTAATAGGTTATTCTACATGCAAGCTACATGTTTATTCTTATATTTAATTCTAGTTGCATCTCATTATAACGACTCGGGTCGCTTACTGCCACCCTTCGCGCGTTAGACTAATGCGACTTCAAAATATACTGACACACTGTACAACTAAATATGACCCTTAAAAATAATGGCATGTTCTTTAATTCGGACTACACATACTTACAAGTACTATAGTAATCCATATAGTAACAATGACTTAAAAACGTTTACAAACTAAAACAATAAAAAAAGACGTGGTCCAACACACGGTGGCACGTGCCTCCCTACCCAGTGCCTTATAAAGGGACTGTCTACTTTGTCTAATCATGTTTTTAGGATGCCGTTGGAGCTTCCGCGCAACCTATCCGTCATTGACGCTGTTCTTTTCCTCATAATGGCATGAAAGTCGTTAGGGGTAATTTTAAGAATTGGAAAATCTGTATAGTATCGCAAAAAAAAAAGTCGTAATGCCGCATTTAAAGGAGTCTACACACCAAACCCGCCGACCCGCCGACACAGCCCGGCGGCTAGGTGTCGGCGACTTTGCTTCAAGAATCATGTCGGCGACTCGTACCCGCGCGTGCAAGTCGGCGGCATGGCCGGCGACTTGCGTACGCGCACGCTCAGTTGCCCGCCGACACTCCAGCTTGGTCTAACCCAACACTGTCGTTTTCTCTTCAGGGACCCAGCTAAAATTATTCCACATGCTGCTATTATTAGATCAGCATCAGTATCCATGTTTATTGTAGGCTGCAATATTCGAGAAAAACAACACGTCACGTTCGTACACACTGCAATCACTAACTAAAAAAGTTGTACTGATTTCTTGCCGCCGACTAACTCACCGACACAGCCCCATGACACATGTTGGCGGGTTGGCGGGTTTGGGTCGCCGACACCAAGCCGCCGGCGGCTGTGTCGGCGGGTCGGCGGGTTTGGTGTGTAGACTCCTTTAGTGTGAACAGATCGTACATAAGTAAGTATTCAAAAACATTACCATGAGGTTTTATATTTTATATAAAGAGTTATAACGAGTGCGGCACTTTACCTTATAACATTTAATTATAGGGTTGGATTCAGGGACCGTTTATAGGGACCCCAATTCTCAGCAGGGCTGCCATGTTATGATATAACGAGTGTCATCACCCCTCGAACTTTTGCTAGCGAGTATAACAGCAAAAAATATTTAAAGGAAAGAGAAACTAAATGTCCCCTTACTTTTACTTTCTCGGCACTGCTGCAGGGCTTGAAAACTAACACGCTACGAATTTACTTAGTTATTTATAACACCTTATAAGTTGTATCGAACTAAGTTTTATATCATGAGTTCGGATCCCTGTATGCTTTGCTCCTTGAAGGATAACTTTACTAATCTGCGAATTCGAGTTCGTAAAAAAGGATCGAGAAAAGTTTATTTTGGTTTTTATGAGGAAAATTCTATTGAATGTTTTACTCGTAACCGATAAATCATGAAAGGATAATCTTATTCTTTAACGTGAAGTCTATTACCAACCATGAAGTCATGTTAGTTGAACGATGGAGCAATATTGTTTAATCTGGATAAATATTTAAGGTGTTAAAATATTAGTCATTGGTGTTTACATAGAAACTTCAATTTTTTAAAAATGATTTATATTTTTATTGCTGGAATTATTAATTTTATTTGATTTTGTTTTATATATATTTTTTGTGTTGCAAATTATTTTATTCGAAATTGAGTATTATTTTATTGTGTGTGTGATTTTTATATCAGTTTTGTGATTTAATATAATGTAATGTAATGGACTTAGTCTGAAAAATAAATGAATTAAGTATTATTATTATTTTATTTGCTTTTATACAAATATAACTTCATATTCAAAATATGTAACTCATATTCACATGAAACCTTTTTCAGTAACAAATCAAATAAATAAGAATTTGATACAGCATTAACATTATTTTTTTTTTCAAATCATCTTGAACAAATGTAACGTTCTGCATTTGATATGTACGCCAGGCCCACACTGCTTACATCGAGGCAGACGTATTTTTTTACAAAGTGGAGAGTGCAATTCTGTAACAGAACACGGAGACATATTTTAAAGTTTAAACTGTATTCAAATCACGGTGTAGGTGGGACCGTAGCTAAGTAAATTGTGAACGTGTTTGGCCCAGTGCCGAATAGGTCAACCGCAAAGGATGCATACCACAACACACATAACCTAGGTACCTAGGTACCTAAATACGTAATACTGTTAGCTGCTAAATTCCTATCTATTTTGTATTCCAGTATTGTACTGCTGACGGTGAGGGTATATTCACTTATGGGATTGCCGAAACTGTAAAAGAGTTCTATTTAACATTTGTAGGGGTTTGAGGCTTTGTACGGTTAACAAAAAGGTTATTGACGAAAGTTATCTTTGTGAATATAAGCCATACTTTTTAAATACGGTAGTTAGCTCAACTGTAAGCATTTCTAGGAAAAGAAGGGATCTTCATCCCTTCTTTTCTGTCTGCAGAGTCTGCAGAGTGGATGAATACTTAATATTGTTTTATTATTCTGGCCTGCGCCCACTGGTGGCAGGGTACGGCAAAGACTTTTTTATGCGACGAACAAAAATATAACTTAACAGTATAACAATAAAATTAAAATTTCAACGGCCACGGTGCCGCGATATCCTTAGGCGTCATCATTGAAATTTAAAGTTAATTGTTATACTTACATATAAGTTATATTTCTATTCGTCCCATAAAAATCCCTTGGCGTGCCGTGTCGCCAGTGGGCACAGGCCCTAAGTCGCTAAGGTATATTGGGTAACAAAAATACGAACAAAAAAGTCACGGACTCCTAGACTCTATGTGAGACCCCTGATGAGTGACGCAGCTTGGCTATCTCAATAACAATTTATATACAATGCCTACGCCAGTTTCAATCGACATCTAACTGGCTTGGGAGACAAGTTTCGGTGACGGTAAATTTTTAAACACTTACCAAAGCGTCCCACCGAAAATCGATAGCTTCTCGAAATCTAGAACAATATCACGTTGCATCATTAGTCTCCACCTGGCATTTATGATACGTAGGTACATAATAGCAAAATAGAATAGTAGGTTAGGTTTAGAGTAGTGTATTAGTAGAATTTGAATAGTAGGTATGTAAGGTAAATAGGGTGGCCAGTGAAGGGACGTCTATAGGTAAAATTTAGATGCCTTTTATTGCGGGGCATCCGAATCACCCCCATGTATGTTCCGCGATTATTAGTAGTTTAGGAGAATAGATTATTTATAATTTTCATCTGACATCGGTTTTCTATTTTTTCTCATTCTCATTCATGAGTTTGCACGTACGTCCATACTAATATTGTAAATGCGAAAATATCTCCGTCTGTCGGTTACCTTTCCACGGCATAACTGAACGGATATCAACCACCAAGCGGGCGAAGCCGCGTACAAAAGCTAGTTCAACGTAAACCTTACAATACTTAATATCAGCTTGTGCCTGTCCCACTGCAGAGCTAATACCATTTCCCTGTACAAAGAAGAAATAAACATAAACGAAGTGGCTTAACATAAAGATTTCTTGAATCTAGGATTTTTGACGATGTTTCCCTTCACACAACTTGGCAACACTTAAGGCGCTGACAAGACCCAATTGACCAAAATAGGCTTCGCTTAAGAAAAAATATTGCCAAATCGGTATAGTTTGTCGTAGCGGAAAAAATATATGTCAATTTTGAACATATTTCCCAGAACTTAGTTGTTACCAAAACACGTTTTGAAAACAAAATCTCGATACAAACTAACGTTAAACTAACCTCTTACTTTGAGTTCTAATCCAAAATATCTGTATCAAATATCAACATACGTTACGTATTTAATTAATAACAAGAACGTCTTATTTAAATGCAGAACTTGGTTGTTTTTTATTTTCGATTACTCAACTCAATTTTGAGTAAATAGATAATTACTTCATATTTTGCAATAAATTACAAGCGTTGTGTCATCGCGCTTCTCTTTCTTTTCTATGGAATTTGACAGTGACCGCGGTTTAAGTGTTGTCAGCGTCTTAAATCATTCTACTATTCTTAGCTACAACGAAGCCCTAAGCAATCATCTTGAGTGACAACATTCGCGACGATCACAAGGATAAGTACCTACAAGTGTCGCAATATATCTCAAGTCGCACCCAGGACTTAATCCTGACAATCAAGCCATTTGACCCGCAGTCATCATGTCCCTATATAAGCGCCCTCTGGACATTTATTGTTTAATTGTAAGGCAAGCAATTACTTTTTCCTGTCTGGCTCGGTTTATGATTATGACTTGTTATTTGAATGTTGGGCGGATGTTATGAAATATCTTGTTATTCTGCATTCGTCATGTAATTGTGCGACATTTTTTTTAAAAGGATTTTTCAATTTTGACATCATTGACACTATTACTATTACTTTTTTTTTTAGGAATACTTATATAATTACTTTTAAAAAGTTTGTAAATATGTGAACATCATGTATTTATCACATAATTAATGTATCTGTCATTGCTTCATTTTTATTTTTTTTTACCTACTGTGGTATAGTAATTTCATTCTAGATGCATCGTCTTCACATATAATTAATGTACCTATACAAAATATTGTTAAACATTTTTAAAAGAGTAACGGTGGAGTTTCATGCCCATTCTTCTCCATACGAAACTACCCTTTGGAAGAGGCGACTAGAATCAATTCTATTTCTTTGTAAATGTTGACGTTCAAAAGTACCCTGTATGTTGCCTATTTGAAATAAATAATTTGACTTTGGAAAACTTTGTTCCGAAACAGTAATGATTTAGTTCAGGAGCTAGTCAAGTTTTGCTGATAAAGTGGTATGTACCTACTGTAGTGACAATATTGCTCCTGCGGCGGGGAATCGAACCCCGAACGCCATAAGGCCACACAGGGAAAATTAAACGATTTCTGCACCACATAACTCACGTACATTAATTTGGTTTGTAAAAAAATACACGAAAATGGAAAAAAAAAACAAACGTGATAGAAAATACAAAAGTCAAGTCGAGGGAGAAAGACTTATTGTATACCCTTACATAGAATTTCGGAGCAATGAGTTTCGGAGGTTCGACTTAATCGGCCGTTAATCTGCGTCGCTATTTACGTATAGTTATTCCAAAAAAAATAGTTTTCCAGTATAAATCACCGAATATTTTAAAATAATTAATAAAGAATTTACGTCAAATTATTAAGTAAATATTTAAAACTACGAGAGTCCGATATAAAAATAAAGCTTTGGAAGAAAAACCACTCCTGACGAAGGTGCACTCAGGGCCTGGATACACGGAGGACGGCACGTAGTACCGCCACCTAGACCCACAGGCGTAAATCACCTGGACTGCATCACAGGCGATGCGTCATGACGCACACGTTGGCGTCGAACAGCGCTAGATGCGGCCGGTGGTATAAAAGGTCTGGTCGGCAAACCAGTAGCCGCTAGGTAGGGCCAAGATTGACCTTTTTGACTGATGTTATACCTATTACATATAAAAGGGGTTTTACATCAAAAAATTAGACTAAAATTAAGTAGAAAGAAAGAGTACCGGACCGATGAACGAAACACACACCATTTGATGAATAAATCTCGAATATAAGGGAATAATTGATTTTCACAGATGCATCATTACGATACTGTTTAAGTTCACAGAAAAAACATACTGAGATGGCTGTTTAGCTGGTTTTCAGCAATACATTGTCACCGCACAATTTAGCTTAAAATTTTTATTTCATCACTTATTAGAATTTTTTAAACTTTTTTTCAAAAGTGATTTCCGACGACTGACTAGTTCCTATCAAAATTGACAACGTTGTTTGGAAAATAATCATATTTTGAATAGCTAGGTAGTACATAAAAATGTAAGAATAAAAAGAACTTGACCGCTTTGCGCGCAAAACGTATTAAACAGCAGGAGTTATGCTGCACTACCTATTGTAAAGTAAAACCCTCTTTTCTTGCTAACACTTTTATTCCGCATCACTGTACTACTTCACAATCCACCGACGACTGACTTTGCACTAAATGTTACCATTTAAAAAGACTTTTGCCCAACCCAGAAATAACGATAACATCTTAACCGTTATTCCTAAGTGTTGCCAAAGTGAAATAATACATTCAGTTGCGATCATGAAAATACATTTAAATGTTTTATTCGATATTAATAATTTGTACTTTGACACTGTTGACAGCAATGATATTTAAAACTATAGATACGTTGTCCGCACTCTAAAATGACAATATCGCTCATCCAATAGAACAATGACGTAATTACGTTTTAGCTATTTTTCAGGAGATCGTTTTAAAAGTTTGAAATTGAAAATATGATATATTTCCAATGATTATGATAAAATCTTTTATTATTTATGTATGTTACTTTACTATCAATAATAATTTGTTATAACTTTATGAGAAAACTAAAGAAAACTGATAGAAAATTCCAAATAAAACAAACCTGACGTACACTTATGCCATTTTATGAATCAAATATAACAATTATGACATAAACTAGGTTTTGGAATGGGAATAAATCATGAATTTAAACAACAAATTATTCAATTTAGTTTTATTTTTAAAAATCAGTTTACATTTATAAACGTATAATAAGAAGTATCAATTTTTTTTTATTTTTTTACTTAATTTTTATAAAAAATAATGTACCTAAATTAAACTTAGCACAAAATAGAGTTATAAAAAGCCTCATAGTATTTTAGCATGATATTAGTATTTATTAAATTCGACAAATCAGCTTTTTTACGATCTGAAATACAAAGTTTAGCACTATAGGCGTTTTTCAGGCATATTTCGGCAGGCGGATTTCGTCTAAGACGTCTTCTAGGTCCCATACACATACCACATTGAATCCATTCTGCTGTATCGTCGTATGATACTTTGTATGAATAAACATCAGACCCCTTAATAAATTTAATTAATCTAATGTCCGATAACCTGACAATATCTCCATTGAGGTTTTTCTTGAAATTAACAGATAATTGTTCAGCTAAATCTTTCCAATCAATAAAATCTGTAAAATTCAGTTCATGGACGACGTAAGGCTTGCCCCTTTTCTTAGCATTTCTTACTAATTGAACATATTGATCAGGAACGTATATAGGGCCTGATTTTTTTGCATTTTTAATGTTTTTTTAATAATGGAGTGTATGTTATCCCCTTCGTTTTGGGTGTGGCCTCTGACTAAGAACTTATGGGTAATTGAATTAATTGCCAATGTTCTTACTGCATAGGCATACATGCTTAATAAGTATCTGAAAAAATAAACATTCATATATATTAATAACAGTATTGACTAATGTTGAAATCAGAATTAATCAGGTGCACTAAAAACTTACCTATTATTTTGTTGACCACAACAGTTATCCGAATAGAATATAATATTTATGTCGGGACTGTCGAGAGCAATCTTTTCTAAAAACTTGAAAACACAAGAGCCTATTTCTATTGCACCACGATTGCCCAGTCCCTCGTGCCAAAAATAACAATCTGTTGTTTTATTTTTTAAATCGGATATCTGAAATATAAAACAGTACTTAAGGTATTTAATTAAGGTAACATGAAAAAATGACATTAAAATTAAAGGATTTAACAATAACTTACAGTAATATTAAAGCAGTTTAGTTTTGACTTGTAAAAAAAAGCAGACGATTCACCTAGTGGTACTGGCATTACTGCTTGCAAATCATAAATAGCAACTAGGGTATTACTGTTGGTTTCGTTACAGGTCTCTATATCCTTGGATTTTTCATTACGACTTAATTGTTTTTCTCTTTGGTATAAATCATATTCTGGAAGTAACTTATCTTTGTCTTCACCGACTGCATTTTTGAATGATTCGCAAAGATCGCACTGATCTTTCTTCGGTACAAAAAAAGAGATATTAAAATCAGTTTTAAAAATGTTTGCGTAGACGTCGTAAGTTACTGCTTCTTCATGTATGGTAGAACGTTGTGCTTTGTAATTACGATGCATCTCAGCAATTGTCAGACCACCATCTATAAATTCTCTAGAGGTGTTAGCCCTTAAATAATGCGATTCAATCCATGGAATTGAATTAATATGGTCCTTAACAGATTGTACAAGTTCAGGAACTGTTTTTTTATGATGGCCATGTTTACCTCTGTTGTCTTTTGGGGCGATGCCTGCATTATAATTTCTTGCCTCAATTACAGTTCGTAGAGTTCGCTCAGTAATTCCCAGAGTATTCAATAAAAATGTTTTACAAATTTTAAAACATCGGCCGTTATTTAATAATGAAAATGAGCAATTAGGTGTTCTAGGTTTTACGAGGTTCTTAATACGACGACATGAAATATTTAAGGGTTCTATACACGAGCATAAAAAATCTCTCTGTCTTTGAATAGATGCCAAATTCCAATAACTTTCAAATATCTGTTTTCTTTGATCCTCTGTAAACTTGTTTCTACATTGCAATCTACAGTTGCATGGTGGTCTGATTACTTTACCCTCAATCTTTTTTCCAGTACGAGAAATGTATTCTTTTCCAGAATTCTTAAGTTCTCTTGATATATTCTTCTTCCATTTCTGTGGGTTTCTAATACGTTTTTTACCCTTTTTTGGTGTTGGCGTATGTCTCAGTTCTAAATTAGAGGAAGACGTAGACAAATTAAGATTTCTGGTATGATGTTGTTGAGGTGGCTGATATTCATCGCTACTATCATCCGGCGAAAAGTCCATACCAGCAGAATGCTCGTTCTCGGAATTGGGAACAATATTTTCTTTTTCTAAAATAAATACCTATTAAAAATAAAAATCCAAATATTTACTGAAAAAGTACCTAATTTGTACTTGTAAAAATATACAATTACCGGTAGAGGATTTTGTATTCAGTAAACTACTTAAGTCCTTAGGTGGCGAAGCAGTTGGTATCTCAATACAGATTGCATCCAGATTATTAACGCTCTTTAGCAGGGAAGGTGAACATGCATTATTATCACGAGTTGTATCTAAAAGAAATTATAACTATTAACGAAGATGATTATTAAAATTTGTTAAATGAAAACATTAAATATCTTATCCTTACCATCTTCAATAGTGTTTTGATTCTCAGATTGAGTAGAGTTGTATGCATCAACTAATATTGGTACTGTCATACCCACAGCATTGTAATCACAGTCTTTAGCTCTTCTCAATACATCGACTGAGGTAGCTGGTGTTTCAGTTATATTATCACAACTTATGTTATCATCTAAAAATTTTAAGTTATTAATTGTATATTAAGAATATTAAGTGATTACATTTGGTATATTATATCCTTACCATATTCAATACATTTTTGCTTATTAGATTGAATTGTGTTGCTTGCATCGATAAGTACTGGTAACTTCATTCCTATAGCATTGTAGTCACTGTCTTTAGCTCCTCTTAAGGTATCGACAAAGGTGTCTGGTTTTCAAGTAATGCTAAAACATTATTTTATATTAAAAAACTAATTAGTAAGCTACAATTCTCTAATAAAAATAATCTCTAATTTACCTACCTGTTTAAGTGAGGTGCCACTTAAACATGTTGAAGTTGACGACGAACTGCTGGAAGATGATGACGAACTGCTGGAGGATGACGACGAGGATGTAGAAGACGACGATGACGACCGATTCCTTTTTCCAGTTCCACTTTGACCTTCAATTTCAGCTGAAACACCAGACCCTTCTGAGAACTGGGTTATTATGTAGGTAAATTTAATAAAAGGTAGAAAAAGTTAGCCTTACGTTTCAATTCCGTAGGTTTATCCATTGCTGTCAATTCTGTCTGAATGTTTTGAGAAAAAGGTTGAGGTACATGGCCGTCCTGACCCAACTTTACAATCTGCTCGATTCTTTTTGACCTTGACATGATCTAAAACAATACCATTATGATTAAAGTATACTTACTTACCCCAAAAATGTTAAATAGCAAGGTACTTCTTAGATATTTTAAGTATGTATACTTATACACCGTGAAATGGAAAGCCTTGCAATACCTACTAGTTAGTACAATAATAGTTCATCGTGAAGAATTAAGTTAATTATAGTTTAATAATCATTAATAAGGATTTATAATTATGTATGGTACGTAATTATAAATCCTTTCAAATTCAACATGATTATCAAATAACCTACTAACATAATATTTCCAAAATATGTAATTATGATATTTGATATTCACATTGACATTCGTATTGACTCACATTAAAATTACTAATAAATCACTTTTTACATAATTATTTGTAAGTGAATTTGTCAGAACAGGAACGTATTTGGCAATTGTGTCATATAATCGAACGATCTTGTGCAGTTTTATTGACATAATTGCCAATTGCGTCGTTGTTCTACCAATAAAATTGAAATAGTTTGTCATAACTTACATTTACGTCGCTACGAGTCCTGACACGTTCTCACTTCGCGGGGCGCCCCGCACTACTGTCAATTAAGTCGATGTTTCCGGGTGACCTTTTGAAAAATACGCCAATTCCCTAACGACAGTCACTCACTCTATCGAAAACCACCGTAACTACAATTCTGTCGTTTTCGTCATAGATAGAACTTTCGAAACGTGAACTTATGACATTCAAAACTCATTTTCGATATTTTGGTAATTACGTCGTTGTTCTATTGGATGAGCGATATGTAATGAAGCCAATTGGCCACATCGCGCTTAGTTACGCACCAACCTGGCGCGCGACACTACGTTTGTTTTTAATTTATATTGTGTGTGTAAACCTGTGCAAAACATAAAAAAACATGCCGTCGTGTGTTTTCAGACGATGTACAAATTATACTCCAAAAGTTAAAGACAAAAACGTGTCGTTTCCCTTTCTTCTCGCGTATAAGTATTTTCGCCGTTTTGAAGTGTCTATATATAATACGTCATTGGTTGACAGTGGATATTATAATTCGGTTTTTTTTTTTTTAAATCAAAGAAATCACGACACTTTGTACTTACTATACACATGTAGGTACATCTGAAACTAGCTAAGACTATTTCCATCTACTAAGCATAAAGACAAACACACAAGGAAAAAACAATAAATAAAACTTCTTCATTACAACTTCCGTATGTTGACACAACCGCGCATAACGTCGTAATTCAAGAATAACAATATGAAAGTCACTAAACGTATCTCATGATCTATGAAGGTCCACCGAAACTTATCCGTCGAGTTAAAGATGAATATCGCAAAACTTTCGGCTAAACTTTATCGTGAGTTGGGAACAAAGAGGTACGTCTATGTATGAACTAACGAGAGCAGTTTGTAAGACTTCCTACTTTGTGTCGCATGTACCTGGCCATCCATTTGCATTTCGACGAAATTCACTCTCTCAACAATAATGTCATTAGTTTCGACTCCTCTGTAATGAGAAAATGCATAAGTGCAGGAAAACATTTCATTTTACAAAAATAAAAACATCTGAATCGAGAACCTCCTTTTTATGTATTCGGTTACTTAGAATGAATGAATGATATATTTATTTGCAAGAATATACGTAGCTGACATATTTTGTTCTTAGGATCTATGGGTTTCACTATATTCGGCATTCCAGCCGTGCAAATGCGAACATGCTTCATTACTGTTTTACTTTGAATTACATAATCAACCTTTAATGTTCCCACTGCTCGGACACAGGCCTCCTCTCTGTGAGAGGGAGTGGGCCGTAATCTACCACGAGGGCCCAGTGCGGGTTGGTAGATGTCACATGTCTTCGAGAAGTTTTGGTTCTAGGACATGCCGGTTTCCTCACGATGTTTTCCTTCACCGTTTTGAGAGCAGCGGTGAAGAAATAATTTACACAAAGTAAAGCGCCTGGCTGGGTTCGAACTTACGACCTACAACTCGTAAGTCGCGGCCGTTACCACTGGGCCACCACTGCTCTCTACTTTGAATTATACATGCAAATATCATTACTACTAAGTACCATCTTTATTCAAAAACACAGCAAAGGTTTTTATTAAATTTCATCGTCGTATTTCATAAAACCACTGTGAAATATTTCTGTAACTACTTATATTAAATCTGAAAAACTCCAAACCGGAGCCAATATAATTTTTATTTACGTTGGGAAATTATCAATTTAATACTTCCATTAATACATATTTGAGGGACAAATAACAAAATTGAGTCCTATCCTTTTCACAGAAGCCAATAACTCATGTTGGGATACATTTACCCAAACACGTTTGAAAAACAGAAATACGAAATGTTTTTCTTGCAAATAATTTAATTCCATCAAAAGAGAAGTCATTAGCGAGAATGTTCCGAGGGGGATACTCAAGTGAGGTTATTAACAAAGACAATAACGGTTCCGAGGCTTAGTATGAAAATAAAGTTTTCAGCTTTGTCGTAGCGTGTCCCGGTTTATTTCAACGAAAGCGTGAGGCGTCGACAACGGAGACGTTCTCTTTTTATAGCGAGACGTTTCATCAAGATTATTTTCTTTTCAAGACGCTCTCGATGTCCCGACACTTCAATGGACGCTATCAATTCTCGAGACGAGAAACCACGACGTCGTAGACTGGAATCGTTCAACGTATACCTATCGTGACAGCGAAAATATAATGGAACTCTTCACATTTGGCACAAGTTTCTTCTTACTTCCCATTACTTTAACCTGAAATGCACAGTCATGTCCATTAGCACAAATAGAAAATGTATCTAATTGAATTAAAAGGGAGCAGATAGATCTCCACTTACAATCTGGGGGAGAGCAATAAACAATGGAAACTTTAGACAAGTTTGAATGTATTGTGGGTGTGATTTTGTCAACAGGAAAATGGCGGACCCGGCTGTCGCTTTCGGATATTTATGACCGCGACTCGACAAATTCTGCATCCTTTTATTTTCAGCATCGGACTAACTGAACGTGAAGGTAAATACTACGATAAAACAAACCCGCGTCGACGTGCCGCACTTTCTGGATAATGGATTGCACAAATAGAGCTGGTTATTAACATACTCGTAATATTAATCATTAACTGTCCATCATTGTGTTTAATTTGGACAATTGTGTGTTTATTCTGCTAGGAATGCAAACATATTATTTAGGTACCTACGCTCAAGTATTATAAATATTATAATACCTATGTTTCTTGTAACGCAATTCGCAGGATAATGAAAAAGAAGCCAGATACCACTTTTGTCGCGGGAAAGTCCGAAAGGGATACCGTGGCCTCTGGCAAAACAGGCAAGCAGAAGGAATACGGGTGGGTTTTAGTCAGTAAGAGTCTAACACACCCTCCCGTAAAATTATTTGATAATTTCCCACCAAAAAAACAAGATACGCGCAATAGCATGTTCTTAGAATTCTTATACAAATAACAAAATAACGTGTTCACCAACTCGTGACTTCCCTTACAAAGTATGTGCATCTTCACCGTAAGTCATAGACATAATATACGAATTTGAAAAAGTCAAACCACCTTTATGTACTAAGACCATTTCTTCCTCAAAACAACATCACATTCGCCTTCACCTTCCACCAGAATCATTCATGCACGTATAATTTCCTAATTACTATGTTCACGGCATCCTGATACTGTTCGATCTATCGCAATTCTAATTAAGTGCGTAAAAACCAAAGGAACCACGATGGGGCATTAGTATTCCGCGGTCGAATTGGTCTCTGCCTCAGGTGTAGTCACCTCGAGACGAGGCGGCCAAGTCTCGTAGCGTAACATAACACCGTTACTGCCTCCGTAATTCTATCAACTGGTTTTAGCCAGCCAATTTTTGGAATTTTTGCCACAACACGTAGAGGTTGGACTTGGCTAGATTTCTCTGTTGAAATTTTCTGCAGGTGAGTCCAGACTGTTGGTACTTTTTGTAGTATTGAATTTATGATCATCATTATTTATTGACAAATTAACTAGCAAACATACTAGCCTATTTACTACCTGCCGGGGTCGCGGGATGGTACAAAAGGGTATACCGAGGCCCCTGGCAACACAGGCAACGGAAGGAATACGGGTGGGTTTTAGTCAGTAAGAGTCTTACACACCCTCCCGCTCCGCCCAGAGCGGGAGAAATTATTTGATGATTTCACACCAAAAAAAAAAATCCTATTTACTACAAACTGCCAATTAGCTGGCATAATACTGGAACTCAAAACATGATGTTTCTCCTGTATGTACGTGTAGTTTTTGTCTTGGCGTAGTAAATCTCTGCAGGTGTCGCCGTAAAGTCTCGTACCGCACCATTAACCAGCTAAACTCTCCACAACCAGAAATTGCTAAAGATAATTCAACAATATCAGTTACTGTAGGTACCAAATATTATATCTAAGAGTTATATTATACCATTTCCGTAGGAATAATAATAATTTCAAAACAGAAGACGAAACTTAAAAGTTCTACATTTACCGTGAGTTACCATGTTGTTATTTATGTAAGTACCTTTATTCTGGCAAATAAATAAATTTAATTTCAAATTAATTAATTAATTACAAAACATTATCATTCATTGTGTCCATAGCTATGTCTGTCTCAAACCTCACGTTTGCGAAAATGCCTTTTCGTAAATTGTGAGATTTTTAATGGATTACCCATTGCTAGACGAGAACAACTGCCGACAAACTGTTATGCAGTTTGGCAGACTTTACGTATGTTATTGTTAATACATATTTTAAATATTAAAAAAAAAACGTAAAGTTAATAATTTAGTACCTAACCTTGAGTATTACCAAAGTCTCAAAATCTTAGCACATACAATTATTGTACACTCACTGCTAATAATAATACCTATAGTGATCATTAATTGGTCTTTGTTTGCTACGCCTATGTTATTATGCCAGTAATTAAGGTGTACCTTCCTAACAGCGTATAACGTATAACGTACCAATTATGTTTCATTTTGCTTAGTAACATCGTTACAATATATTCTATACGAGAGAGGAAAGATTTTTTTGTTTGTTTGTATTGAATAAGCTCCGAAACTACTGGACCGATTTTAACCATTTTTTCACCAATAGAAAGTTAAATTATCAGGAAGTAACATAGGCCGTGTTTTATTTAAAAAAAAATAGAGATCCCCGCGAAAATTACAATAACGTAACCCAAGGTATCAACAATTTGGCGATCGGCGGCAAAGATCTCTCGCGTCCGGCCATGGTTCAGGGCATGGTACGGAGCGAGAGAGTATGGGCAGCCGTCACCTCCTTCTGCGAAGTAGTAATGCTCGCGAAGGAGGAGGCGGGACAGTTGAGGGAAAGGCAAATTTCGCGCCCTCTCGCCCCTAGTCGCCGCAGGAGACGCCCTGGGCGTCGGGAATCCCGGGCGGATTTTCGGTAGGCGCGGGCTTGCGGACGGTGAGCAATGGGTAGCTCGCCATCCGATAAGGACCAGGCCCGGGTCGACGGCGCGTTGTATTCCACGCGCGCCTCTTAAAGATTTCAGCACAAGTGTAGGGGTCTACTAGGGCCGATGCCTGCCGGGGTCGCGTGGAAGTTCGAAAGGGTTACCGAGGCCCCTGGCAACACAGGCAACGGAAGTAATACGGGTGGGTTTTAGTCAGTAAGGGTCTGACACACCCTCCCGCTCAGGGAGAAGTTATTTGATAATTTAGTACACAAAAAAAGGTAGGTATCAAAAATTTGCCTATAAAAGTCACTTTTTAGCGTGCGCTTCGAAAACTATGAATGATACTTACATAAAAATTATGTACTACTTACATGTTTATAATAGGTAGGTAGGTACTCATCATTACCCATAAAAAAATCCGCGGAGTATAATTATGTCTAACTATAATACTCGTAGTTAAGTTACAATAACCGTTTTTGTTCAAATTAGTCAAATTAGTTTGCTTTTATAGGCAAATTTTTGATAATTTTCGTAAGGACCTCAAACATTTTTGATAATAAAATACAGCTCATGTTACTCGCTGATAATGTAGCTTTCAATAGGTGAAAGAGTTTTTAAAATCAGTTAAGTGGTTTTTGTGTTTATCCATTGCAAAATAACAAACAAAAAAATCAAATCTGTTCTCTTTATAATATTATTATTATAGAATAGACGTATATATTTATATAACAAACTGTAATATTAGTAAAGAATCTGTGTTGCCTAGTTATATTTATGAATCATCATGTTGTATGAAGGAGAATCCACCTACAATACTAAACTCCTTGGAGGCCACTACCAGTCAGATAGGGTATTCTCTTCCTGCTGGAACTCATACAGGCATTCTAGACTCTTCAGTTGTAGTTGTGGAGGTCACTCCGGATAACACTTTAAACTACACTGGCCTGCAAAAGTAAGTATCACACTTTTAAAATTGCAATAACTTTTTAAACATACTTTCGAAACAAAAAGGATTCGAAAAATAGTTTTACTTTGTACATAAAAACTTCATAGTCGGTAACCTTCTTTTGAGAAAAGGCTGAAAAAAACTTTAAATTCAAAAATAATTCTTTTCGAATTACAATTTTACCATTCATTTTTTGTTTCCATTTATGTTTTCAATTTTTCTTTGATCGATGAGTCTTGTTACAAAAGCTAAGTTAGACAACAGCACATAAACTTATTTATCATGCCTCTTTCACCTGAAGAATGTGCTAGGATCAGGACTTTTCTGGAACTAGGCATCAGTAGGCGTCGTACTGCAAGAATGATGGTTGTGACGTTACGTACGGTCCAGAAGGTGAAGCGAAGGTACGAAGAGACTGGAAACCATTTCAGGAGACCTGGTAATGGCAGACCCAGTTGTACTAGTGCCCGAGAAGACCGTTATATTGTTTCCACTGTGTTGAGAAATCGCCACCTAAATGCAGTTAAGTCCAGCAACAGCTTCTTCAGACCCGAAGGGGCTACAATAGTGACAGTACAGTGAGAAGAAGACTGGCTGAAGCAAACCTAAAACCTCGAAGACCAGCGAGTGGCCCCAAACTCGAGAGAGCGCATCGAGTAGCGAGACTGCAATACGCCCGTGAACACATACAGTGTGGGATCAAGAAGAATTGTCAAGAATTTTGTTTACAGATGAGTCTCGATTCTCACTTTACACTTCTGATGGAAGGCGAAGTGTTTACAGGCGACCTGGCGAGCGATACCTTTAAGCCTGCTTCTCAGAAAGAGTCCAGTACGGTGGAGGCAGTGTACATGTATGGGCTGGCATACCTTCAGAAGGTCGCACAGAGTTAGTGGCCATAGACAATGGCACTGACTGGGGAAAGATATGCCCAGGAGATTCTCAATGAGTATGCAGGGCCGTATTTAGTAAATATGGGTAATGGATCGATGCTGATGCGTGATAATGCCCGGCCACACACGGCTCGAGTCGTGTGTGGCCATCAAGAAGTCCTGATCTTAACCCGATTGAGCACGCCTGGGATGAGCTAGGGAGGCTAGTCAGAACCGCAGAGCACCACCAACCACCCCCAGGGCAGTAAAACAGGCCCTGATAGAAGAATGGGAGAATATTCCCCAACATCGGCTCCGAAACCTCGTGTTCAGTATGCCAAATCGACTCGAAGCTGTAAGCAGAGCCCGAGGAGGCAATACCAGTCATTAAAAAATAAATAACATGTAAAAAATACTTGTAAATGTTAATTGAGTTTTATGACACTAAGCTAAAAATTGCCATTTTTGTTGTTTTATCTTGTTTTATATTTAAAAATATTACTAAAGTATAATTTACTATAGTTTCAAAGAAAGCTGACAAAAATTGCTATAAAACGTTTTTTGTTTTAAATCTCTAACTTCTACAGTTTAGAAAAAAAAAATTAAAAGTGTAGTACTTAGTTTTGCAGGCCAGTGTAGTTAGTAAGACAACAGAAGTTACCCATTCAAATAAAAAAATATTATTAGAGAATAATAACAAGGCATCTTATGGAAATATTAATCATAATAATAAAAAGCCAAAGTGATTGCAACATGCTTATTTTAAAATGATTAAATCAAAATACCCAAGGTTGCTCTTCCAAATGAATTGTTTTTGGAAAATACCAAGTTTGATGTCATTTGTTTAACAGAACATTGTTTAAAAGATCATCGAGTAATGTTAATTAACTATGAAAATTATTGTATAGTTACCCATTTCAGCCGAAAACATACGACACATGGCGGGTCATTAATATTAAAGTTAAAAATTCTATTAACTAGAAAGAACGAAAAGACATCGTTGGACTGTATGTTGAACACACAATTGAATTGTCCTGCTGTGCTATTCTGTAACCTTCTCACCGTGAAAACTTAAGTGAAGTGAACGTGGAGTGAATTGTCAGTGTCATTCCACCGGATACTAGGGATGGACCAAGGATTACATTTACAATCATAATCGATATTTTAATAATATTTTTATGCTAATTCTATTGATCATAATCAGTTAACTAATTAAATAAACACAATTCTATGACCCAATCGCGATGTGTTTTAACTGATCAAAAAAACGCAATCCCATGACCCAACTGCGATGTGTTTTGAAGAAGCGATGCACAGACAGGTATTTGGCCCTAAAAGTCGGGCGAAATCCATTTTTTTTGTTTTAGTTAGATGCCGTTTTTTATTATTCCTCGAAATACAATGGTATCTCCTCCTACCAATAACGTGAATCCGACGCGCTAGAGACTTTCCCCCGCTCCATGAGCTCAGTCGGAAATTACCCTTCGCTTGCCGTGGTCGTGTAATTATTCGATGCGCTCAAATTTCATTGTTTTCAAATATTCAATTTATGGTGAAAAAGTCAATTTCTTTTGAATTTCTACTATGGATCTTACACAACCAGGTATGTACTTTTTATTTTATTTAGTTTTGTTAGGAAAAGAGGGAGTTTTCATACCTTTAGCTCCATTAGTAACTAATTCTTAAAAAGTCCTATAAAATACGCATTTCAAAAAATCTTTAAGCGTTTTAAATTATTTCTGAGCATTTCTAAGTAAAAATGTATATGGTTTGTTTTAGAATAGACTCTATAGTATTCTAAAATACGTAAAACAGCCACCCTAACGCACCCCTCCATTTTTGGCAATTTTTTTTTTCAATGGACTCAAAAAACCACGTGTTGTTTTTTTTTATGAAAATTAGTTTATATTATATTATATCTATCATGGAACGCTCCAATGCTTCAACTTTCAATGAAAAGTTGGAATTTATGGAGTTGGAACTTCTCCGTCAATACTCTGAAGATGACCCAAACATTGCCGATGCAAAGCACAAGTTGTCAATTATACGTCACCAATTCAAGCAGAAATGGTCAGCTGCCCGCAACACCAAAGCCAGATTCCTAGAAGCGAACAAAGAATGGCTCAAGGGCACCATATCGCTACCAAAAGCAGGTGCCTATTTAGGTTAACAATTCTTTTGTTTCGAACACTATTATATTTCATAGAATTTTATCAGTGACTAAAGGTTTATCTTTTGTTATAGGATTAAGGCCAGGTAGACCTCAAAAGTCGTTTTCAGAGTTATGTGAAAGGAATAAAAGGCGAAAAACTGAAAATCTTCGAACATCTGACTTAGATGTGCTGGCATACGCAACACAAATGAAATTTCGAGAAACTGGCGAAGTTGAAGCATCAAAAATCGTAAAGGTCCTTACCAGAAGCCCCCGGAAATAAAAAAAATATGCAGCAGCGATAAAAGAACAAGCAGCTGAACAAGAAAAAGAAGTTTCAACGAAATTGGCACACCTTCGTTCTCTGTTTATGTTTGTTGAAGCTGGGCTTACCCAGGCCCAATACGAAGTGGTTCGAGACACGAATCCAGGCTTTTACCCATGCTATTCGATTCTAAAGAAGTTGAAGAAAGAATGTTACACCGAAATCCACAGCATAACTGAGACCTGTGCCGAAGTAAGGGTACAAAGCTTAATGGATCACACCATCAAGCGATTATTATTGCATCTTGGTCTTGGAGCAACTGACTGAATCTGAAAAGCAGCCCTTTCTGCTCATCAGCAAATGGGGCTGTGACGGATCTCAGCAGATTCAATATAAAATGAAATTTGCAAATGAGACTGATTCCGACGCCAACATTTTTCAAAGTTCTGTCGTTCCACTCCAACTAGTCTATGGAACGGAAAGAAAAATTATTTGGCAAAACCCAACTCCGTCATCACCACGATATTGCAGACCAATACGCATACGATTTGTGAAAGAAAACACTGACGTGACTAATGAGGAAATCGAGTAGGTAGAAAATCAAATAAAAGAACTGAGCAAGACCAAGATCGACGACATATCCGTCAAACATAAAATAGTTTTTACCATGGTGGACGGCAAGGTATGTAACGCAGCAACCCATACCAAGTCAACCATGAGATGTTACATATGTGGCGCCACATCCTCCGATTTCAACGACCTTACAAAAGAAAGGCCCTGCAATACGGAAAACATGCGATTTGGTCTATCTTTGCTGCACGCTCGAATAACATTTTTCGAGAGCATACTGCATGTAGCTTATACATTACCAGTCATGAAGTGGAGGGCTCGCCTGACTGCCGACGAGAAGAAACTAGTGGAGACACGAAAAAAAGAAATCCAAACCAAGTTTCGTGAACAACTAGGATTACTAGTAGATATTCCAAAGGCTAACTTTGGAAACACTAATGATGGGAATACCAGTAGGCGATTTTTCGATGAATACGAGAAAGCTGCAGAAATAACTGGGATTGACCAGAATTTAATCTACCGATTAAAAGTCATCCTAGACACCATGTGCTGCGGGATAAAAATTAACATCCAAAAATTCGAAATTTACTGTAAAGAAACTGCTGAATTGTACGTTTCTTTGTACAAGTTTCATCCAATGTCGCCGACATTACATAAGGTGTTGAGTCATGGGGCAGCCGTGATAAAGGAGGCGATTCTGCCAATCGGGCAACTGTCTGAAGAAGCTGCAGAAGCCCGCAATAAGCACATCCGAGCGTTTCGACTAAACTACGCCCGAAAATTTTCGAGAGTAGCCTGCAACACAGACGTTTTAAATAGGTTGCTCTTGACATCAGACCCCTTGCTGACGGGAATGAGGAACGCTAAACATAAAAGAAAGAGTCCTCTTTCAGCAGATACCATGAATCTTTTGGAGGAAAATGATATTTGCAATATTAGTATTGAAAATGACTCTGAGGATGATGAAAATTAGAAATAAAATTTGTTAAGAATAATGTATGCCTTTTTTTTACTCTATTATGCCTCAAAATAGAACGAAATACTTTAATAATACTATAAAACGCAAAAAATATTTTTGTCCGACTTTTAGGGCCAAATACCTGTCTGTGCGATGGTGGATTGAGTCGACTAAAGCCTGTGCGACGTTATTCAGCGTTGTTATTAACCCTAATCTTTTCAATAAGAAGAGATAACCGAGTGTGTCAAGTGATCGAGTGCTAAAAGTGTGCCTGGCTGACGGACCATAGAATGTATCCCCTCACAAACTATGTGGAACCTAACTACACGATGTGTATACATAAGCCATTTGAATAAAAAACATGCGGGTTATTTAATAAGTACCTTTCTAATATTTTATTTTAAGTAGATAAATTTATACCGACATACGCGTTGCCAATAATAATATAATATTCATAAAATCACCGTCATCAATAATGTAACAAAATTCAACAGTTCAACTGACACTCGCGCAGCGCGCGCACCGGCCGGCGGGCGGCTTACGAGAATCGGGTGAAGTGATAAGATCACGACACTCGCGCGTCGCGCTTACCGACTCACTTCACCTAGCCGGCGCGAGTGGTTACTATGGTTACGAGAATCGGGTGAAGCGATAAGATCACGCCGCGCTTGCGCGTGAGGAGCTGTTAATAATGTCAGGTTCAGTGTTTTTTTAATTTGCCATTTTTATTTTTAAATGCGCGACAAACAAAAATTTGGTTTTATCAAAATCCAAAATGGCGGCTACAAAAATTTTTCATCGTTTTCATGGTTTTTGGGGGTGTTACGGCCGATACTGAGGTCAAATCTAAAAAGCAAGATGGCGGCTGCGAAAATGTTCAGATTTTTCATCATGGGTGTCGTTTTCGTGGTTTTCGGGGGTGTTAAAGCCGATAGTGAGGTCAAATCTAAAAACCAAGATGGCGGCTGCGAAAATATTCAGATTTTTCATCATGGGTATCGTTTTCATGGTTTTCAGGGGTGTTAAATCCGATAGTGAGGTCAAAATTAAAAAGCAAGATGGCGGCTGCGAAAATGTTCAGATTTTTCATCATGGGTATCGTTTTTATGGTTTTCGGGGGTGTTAAATTCGATAGCGAGGTCAAAATTAAAAAGCAAAATGGCGGCTGCGAAAATGTTCAGATTTTTCATCATGGGTGTCGTTTTTATGGTTTTCGGGGGTGCTAAAGCCGATAGTGTGGTCAAATCTAAAAAGCAAGATGGCGGCTGCAAAAATTACCAATCCTTTTGGAATAAAAAAACCAAATTGAGTTTCTGACTGAATTTCTGTTTTGCTATTTTATTTAAAAAAAAACCCTAAATATTAAGGTTTCAGCGCTTAAATACTAATTTTGTAATAATATAAAATTATCAATAGAATTAGCATAAAAATATTATTAAAATCTCGATTATGATTATAAATGTAATGCTTGGTCACTCCCTAGCATCACTGGGATGACAGCTCACTCCACGCGAGTTTTCACGGTGAGATTTTTACAGAATCGACATGCTGTGTTGAGTTTGATAAACATGTTATAGCATGCGTTTTGCAAACCTCCAAGTTACCAGTATATATCTGTGTTTGATCCTGTAATGGAAGATGTGATAAAGAAACTCAGTGCTAGTAGTAAGTCAGTAATCATATGAGGTGATTTTAATGTTAATTTATTAGAAAATAACTCGAATACTGTTTGATTATTATTTTATTAAACCAACGCGAGTGGACAGTTTCTCCTGCCACTTGTATAAATATTTTTTTTTGTAATTGAGACAAATTGTAAATAAGTTTCCGTAGTGCTCCTACATGCGTTTAAAAAAAAAAAAACAAAGGTTTAGAAAATAAATAATTCTTCGGCCAATAAATTCTGTGTTCAGAGTTTTAATATATACGTGACCCAAATTAGTTTTACGCCAAGTTCTTTTCACTATTAAACACGCAATTCAATGATACTTTTCCACTAAAGACTAAAAGTATTTACACAAAGTTCTTATTTATTGATTGGGCGACACGCGATATTTCTAAAAGCCTTTTAACTTTAACTTTTTTTTTTTAACTTTACGTCCTTTTTTTTGGGTGAGAAATTATTATATAACTTCTCCTGCTCTGGGCGGAGCGGTAGGGTGTGTCAGACTCTTACTAACTAAAACCCAGGGGCCATGGTATCCCTTTCGGACTTTCCCGCGACCTCGGCAGGCTCTTTGAGGCGCGCGTGTAACACAACGCGCTGTCGACCCGGGCCTGGTAACTTATCGGACGGCGAGCTACCCATTGCTCACCGTCCGCAAGCCCGCTCCTACGGTGGCCGGAAATCCGCCTGGGATTCCCGACGTACAGGGCGTCTCCTGCGGTGGCTAGGGGCGAGAGGGCGCGAAATTTGCCTTTCCCTCAACCGTCCCGCCTCCTCCTTCGCGAGCATTACTACTTCGCAGAAGGAGGTGATGGCTGCCCATGCCCTCCAGCTCCGTACCATGGCCTGGACCAGGGCCGGACGCGACAGATCTCCGCCGCCGATCGTCTCCACGAGGACAAGGCGGTGTTCTGCCCAAGCCAGGCAGTCCTGCACATGGCGGATTTTTTAATTAATTGGCAAGGTACCGCCTTGCCAATTAATTAAAACATCTAGGTACATCTTTTTAATAAAATAAGTGATAGACTAAAGATAAAATAGATCAACCATTTGTCAGATTATCTAAAGTATCTTCATCTTATAGGGGCGTACTGTGTTACATTTAAAACTCATACTAAAAGTACACTTTGTAAACAATCATATTACAAATTCGAGGATTATATCCAAGATAAGAACGCTTGGAAACATGCTGGTCCAGCTCCATAGGATAATCCAGTCTAGACAAAATCGAACTGGTTACTATTTTAATTTTTTTTCTTATGACTTTGATTTTATTTAAGAAAAAGTATACTTTTACAATGTTTGTAAATATGAGATTGTATGAATTACCTAATTAATTTATCTGTCATTGCTTAACTTTTAATTCTTTTTACCTATTGTGGTATAGTAATTGTATTCCAGGTTCATCATGTAATAATTATTGTATACAAAATATTGTAAAATATTTTCCTCAAACATGCATGGTAATTTTGTCATTATTTTCGAAAAAAAACACGCGAAGTATCGAATTTACGGACAAAGAAAATCAAATCCATTGTTGGAGCGTTTTTTTTAAATTTGGAACATTACAACGCTTCAGCAATGTTGTATGAAACCGCGTGCTGGGGTTATTAAATACTCTTTGATTGGATCTCTTTTATCATTCTTGGCATACCAAAGTAAGTCATTGCTTAGTACAAATTTCGTTCACGTGGCTGTATAGTTAAATGCGTTTGCCTTTCGACACAGGTGGCATGTAAATTAAAAAATTAGCGGCAAACCTGAAAGTTCATCTTGATTTGCTATACATACTTACTTAATAAATATAAATTTAATAATTAAAATGAGTTACAATGGTTCAGAGAGTTAAATGGAGATTGATTGTACTCCACCAGATTATATCCAAAAATATGAATTACATTAAATGTATAATATAGAAAGTACGTTTTATTTCCCTTCTTTTGAGAAAAACGCTATATATGCCTCGGCGGAAATGGCAAGTGCTTTTCTCGTATTAGTGAAGTCCTCGCCTACGTCTCGGCCTTCAAACTCTTACTCGACCTGCAATTGCCTATTTCACGGCGTTTGCAATAATGTACTATTAAATCAGTAACGGTGGAGTTTCTTGTCTATTCTTCTCCATACGAAACTGCCTTTTGGAAGGGGCGCCTAGAATCAATTCTATTTTTTTGTACATTTTGGCGTTTTAAAGTCCTTTTATGTGCTTATTTGAAATAAGTAAATAATTTGACTTTGACTTTACAGTTGTACATGTTATAAAAGTAAACATCTTTTAATTTTTATAATACTTACGTTTGTTTAATATTTCTCTTCCGCTTTGTGTCTATTTTTTGACAAAATGAGCTGGAATTCCGATATATCAGCCATTACCTAGGCACCTCCGCACTTATACATTTGGTTTTTTCCTTTTATTATTATTTATGTACGTTTTTGCGTACCACATCGTTGCTGGTTTCACTGTCTTTTAATAAATATAATTTAGTCCAACACAATGGCTGAACCGTAAGATACGAGTACAGGCCAGACCTAGTTTAAGGGATAGAATTTAAAA
The DNA here is from genome assembly GCA_905333075.3 of Atethmia centrago. Taxonomy (NCBI): domain Eukaryota; kingdom Metazoa; phylum Arthropoda; class Insecta; order Lepidoptera; family Noctuidae; genus Atethmia; species Atethmia centrago. Next base: position 17,683,867 of record HG995373.1, on the reverse strand, counting down.
TTATTGTACTCCTATGTTAAAGTTATACATATTTAATTATGTCAACTGAATGTATGCAGTGCAATGAGAATTTCGTTTATGCAATAAATTTATTATTATTATTTATATACAATTACATATACTAAGTTTGAATCTACAAAAAAAAACAAAATAATTAAAATAAAAGTAATACATAATTAAAAAAAAAAACATCGTCCATGATGGTAACCGACAGGTAATTGGCCATCAAGTAGGGCACAAGGCCCAAGTTTGCATTCCACGGCAGAGGCAACGTTCGAAAACAATCCCACGCTCCAATACACATTGATAAACTTGGTGGCGGGCGGCGCGGTCCAATTCCCAAATATAGCAGCCTGGACAGTGGACAACGATGGCCAGAACTGGTACTCTGCACAGTAATCGGCTTCAGTTCGTGCAGTTTTAATACAAACTTCGTGCCTTAGATACAGCATGGTGAATTTGATTAATAAAGGAGTTATACCGCGATTCTTCATAAAAGTAGCTCAATTTGTTACTTGCTGCTCAAGGTGCCTCTAAAATAGTTCTCTGTAAAGTAGGTCCAAAAAGTTTCATGGTTCAAAAGAAAGTAGGTAAGACACCCAACAGCATTTCGATTCGCCATGCCAGATTTGACACGGCTAACACTAAATCTATAAAAAAAACAACCATTTAATTTGACACAATAGCTACTTCAAACATCTACAAATATTGTACAAATTCCATCCCAAAGTGTACCGTCCATATAACTGCAAAGCAAAGCATTTCATAAGGAACAGTCCCAGCAATTAAATCGTTTGCCGGTAGATTTAGGGCGCAACTCGGCGCCATACATTCCCGACCAGCGATACCGGGGACTAATGGCTGGAACACACGTGTGCTTTGTGGACCGTTCCACGTTCTATTTTTAAACACAGACTAGAAGAAGAACGAAAACAATGCTATTAACGGGTTTCGGAAGAACGGGTTAAGGGAATGCTTTTTTGTTACTGGCGAGGATGCTCGATCAGCAAGGTATTGATAGAAAATAAAACAATAAAATCGAATTAAAACGTAACGTAGTTCTTAGGTACCTACTAGATGCTGACTACCGTGGGAAAATGTTGTCTGTTTAATTGAATTCGTTGTACAGTCACGAGCACTAATATGTATACACTTAACAACTTTTAAATGTTATTTTCTCCTACTGTGTTGATTGTAAAGGCTCCTACATAATGGTGCGACTTGTCGCGCGACGCGACGCGTCGCGCCAGTATGTAGGAGCCTTGATTGTATGTCGTTACGAACATAGTATTTTGGAACCCATGCTTTTATGAAATAGGTCTTACCTCAATGTTCAGTTGTTATTCAACGAAAAAATCGCTTTTGTATTTTGCTAAGTCATCATCTGCCTAGCCTTTTCACAACTATGTTGGGGTCGGCTTCCAGTCTAACCGGATGCAGCTGAATATCAGTATTTTACATGGAGCGACTGCCTATCTGACCTCCACAACGCAGTTACTGGGTAACACGATACCCCTTGGTAAGACTGGTTGTTAGACTTTCGGGCTTCTGACGACCCGTAACAACTGTCAAAGATCTACAAATGACAGCCGGGACCCAGGCAACGGAAGGAATACGGGTGGGTTTTAGTCAGTAAGGGTCCGACACACCCTCCCGCTCCGCCCAGAGCGGGTGAAGTTATTTGATGATTTCCCATCCAAAAAAAAAGCTGGGACCAACGGCTTAACGTGCTTTCCGAGGCACGGAGGGGTCTTGGTATGTAAAGATGGTCACCCATCCACAGACCAACTGCGGCAAGCGTAGCTTAACCTGATGGATCGATCCGTGCGGTTGTTATTACTTGGCCACAAGCCCAAGCTGTATTTTGCAAAGCGTTACTTAAATATTAGTGCTCGTGACTGTACCTACAACAAACTATGCAATAAAATATCATTTGAATAACAACTCACATTGATTTATCAATGTTAAATGCTTCCTAATCATCTATGACAAACAGTCATAACATCCATATGCAATTTAATTAAAATATTCCTATAATTTTTCCTCTACTTAAAACACAAATGTGCCTGTAACCTTAGTACATACTACAATAATTTGCTAAATCGCAATTGATACTAAATACCTGCCTATTGCCTCGGGCATATAATCCAATATAGTATCTACTTATGTGCTTAAAGCGTATCATCTGAATGAGCTACGCTTTAAGCACATAAGTAGATACTTGCATAGCATGATAATTGAAACACTAACGCTAGCCTAATATCGAGATGAGAACCTGTGCGGAGTTCTGAATCGAACGCATACATACGAGATAACTCGATACTTTGAATCGATACAAATTAGATTAACGTTTATCAACTGGAAATTTATTTTCCGCGTATTTGTATTGATAAAATACTATCTACCAACCCATAACATTAATGTTCATGTCGCAATGAGTCATATTACTAATTATAACATCATTTAATTAAACAAGTGATATGTTAAATTGTTGACAATTATCGAACATAAACTATTATCGATATTACCTTTTCGATATTCTATTCGGTACTTGTTACTTGCAGATATCGACAGTACCATCGATAATACATTCCATTATTATCGATATTTATTAATTATTTTTTTTATTACTTTATTGATATCGGAACAGCACTACGGATGCATTAGTGGTCCTACTTGAACAATATACCTATTGTTGAACTGCAAGCAGAATAGTTGGACAGACAAAGACGAGTACTGAGTTTTAATCATTCATTTTCTCTCTCACAATATGATAGGAACGAATTCTCACATTCCTCGCAGACTAAAGACCAAACATTTTTCATTTACAGCGGGCATTCAGTGTTAACGTTTTTATTCGACGCCACACAAACATTTGCAAATCTTAATTACTTAATTAGCTTTATACCTTTTGCTAAAGATCTAGGATTTTGTTTGTCGGGATAATAATAAAAACAGTATAAGTAGCTAAACGTAGGTACAGTGCTATAATTGCTTGCAGTTCTAGTTAATACTAGAACTTGTTTTGAATACTCTTTATCTGTTTAATGAATAAGTATTCTAATTGGTACCATTCTAATCTAACCATTTTTTGTATTCTAATTTGAATAAGTACCTAAAATACTGCATTTTATGGTGTTAAGTGTTATGTTTTACTGCATTAAATCTTGAGCCTCTTTTCGTTTGGATTTAGGTGTCAATTTCCTGATTAATTGTTTCAATTTCGTCGTAGTTTTAACCAATAACCATTGGTATTTTTAAAGGAACCCAGTGTGGTAATTGCGTATCACACTCCTAAGTAGCAAAGGGTTTAATTTTGACAGTTCAACAACATTCATTGCGGTATTCACGTTGATGAGCAGACACATTTTTCAAACAAATGCAGTAATAGATTAGCAATATGCTTCAAAATCATTCAGATTGTGATTACAATTAGGGTGCAGATCAGTGATACAACCTGTTTCACCATTAGCTTGATTAATATTACATCACATGGCAACGACCGCGACAGTCGAATCATTGAAACTAATTTGTATTATCGAGTAATGATCTCGTCCGTGTGCACAAACAACATTACGTGAGCTATGATGGATACATCCATCCCCGTAGGCAATGTATTATTCATATAAGCGTAATAAATCACGTTTGTAGCACGTCCCCCTAGATTTGCTATTATTCCCTTTTCTAAATCTGAAGTCCATTAGAAGGAATGAGTCAAAGAGATCTTCCGCATAGGAAGAAGGTGAAACTGTTCGTGATAGGCATGTTATGCGATTCTTTGCACTTTTACACCCTGTTTCGAAGTAAAAGAAGGTCCTTTGATGTAGCAATAGCTTTCAAAATGTAACAAAAGTAACTCTTCATACTGCAGTGTGCAACTGTGCGTATTAAATCGAGCTAATTGCTTGGATCTCTACATCTAAATCCACGCTAAATTCTTACAATTTCTTATTCTTTTGCTTGCCCCATTTTTTCTGCTTCCATATTTCGCTGCAAGCCGTTGGTATTTTTTACATTTAAACAAATTTTATACTTACGATTGGGTATAATAACTTAATAAGTAAGTACTTACATTCACTAATGACAGCAGTGTCATTGACATCGCTTATAATTATGTACACATTACTTACGTGGTATTATGATAATAGTATAATGATTATCTGTAATATTATTACAAGTCAACACATAAGGATATAATATGTCTGGCAAGCGGACACAGCACAGTGTTTATCATCATTTTCAATCACCATTTACATACAGTTGCAACTATTACTTAAACTCGACTTAACTCGTCAAGCACAAAACCGTAATTTGTTGCGTGTAATTGCATTCATACAATTTTAATATGAGAAAACGCTCAATACGAAATCTAATATTCGAATATTATCCTCCATTGCAACACTTAGGTCCGTATTACAGAACGTCACTCAATTCTCAAGCATTACTTAAAACTAGTTTTAACCAATCAAATGGCTTGAATCTAGTTTTAAGTAGTGCTTGAGTATTGAGTGACGTTCTATAATACGGGCCTTAGTTCCTAGCAATGCAAAATAAATGGTGCTTTCTCGATTGTTATTACAGCCATTTGCCCTGCGGCGTAGTCGCGAGCGCCGCGCAATGAACTGCTATCAACGACTCTTTTGTTACTCGTGTAGGTAATAATAACCAGGTATGTTCGAATTACGTGTCTCTATTGAAGATAATGATGCATTCATGATGTTAAATTACTTAATAGTTAGCATAGCAAATATGCAAAGACAGATTATGTAGTTATTCTACGATTTGTCTGACAAAAACTTCTGAATTGCTATAGGAAACTCCTGGTACCTCATCATCAAATGTTTGATAATTTGCTTTTAAGATCTTGGAATAAGTAAGACTGCTTCTTGATCCCTTTACAATCATGTTCTGAAAAAAAATGTCCATTGTAACACGTTATACCTACACGTTGCTGCAAATTACAGAATGGTTACAGAACTAATCCAATTACAAGTAATTCTGGTAAATCAAACCATCGCCTGCGACGAATCAAATCCCAAGGCGATGCTCTTCCAATCTACCTAAAATAAAAAAGAAACACGTAAATTAAATCTAATGAAATTGAAGTTTATACGCTGTGTTCTAAAGTCACGAAATCAATATCGGCTTACCGAATCGTCCCGTGCAGTACCTACGTGTGAACACAAAACTTTGTACAGAATCGTGCGAGGGAAAACAATAAAATTCACGGGTCGCCGGCACTCTTGTCCGGGGGAAGCGCTCGGCTCCCGATCGCGGCGATAAATCTGATAGTAAACCGACGATCCCCGACACTTCCGATAGTGCAGTTTCGATCTTGAACAAACGTAACTACACTTGACATTTGACAATGACCCTAACGCGAACGCCTTGCCTTGCGCTTGCGACGCAAACAAGTAGTAAATTGTTTACGCTTTACGCGACAGGGAACAGAACAGTAATAAATAAACGTTTCATAGCTTGCGCTTAGATTTCCTGTGTATACTCGTACACAGCTCCTCTGCAAACATAAATCATATCCAGATTTACTGAAACTATGTTTAATTCATGCTAACTATAAGAAAAATTAAACCAGCAGACAAAACAGACACCACATGGCTACGACATTCGGGTCAACCTCTTGAAAAAAATCTCAGGCAGTAAAATCTGTAAATTGCTTAATTTTTTTCGCCATTTTGCCCCGTGTGTTGTGTTATGACAAAGTAAATGTGTTTCATAATGACACGACGTATGTGATATAGTGCAAGAAACAACACATGTTGCCGTTTTTACGGCGGGTATAGCTGTATTAATATTAAGGCGCTGACAAGAGGCAAACTACCAAAATAGGCTTGTCTTAAGAAAAAACATTGCCAAATCTGTATAGTTTGTGGTAGCGGAAAAAATAAACGTTAATTTTGAACATATTTCCAAGAACATGGTTGTTACCAAAACACGATTTGAATAAAAATCTAGATACAAACTAACGTTAAACTAACCTCTTACCTTGAGTTTCAAACCAACATATCTGTATTAAATATCAACATAAGTTACGTATTTAATTAATAACAAGAACGTCTTATTTAAATGCATAACTTGGTTGTTTTTTATTTTCGATTACTCAACTCAATTTTGAGTAAATAGATAATTGCTTCATATTTTGCAATAAATTACAAGCGTTGTGTCATCGCACTTCTCTTTCTTTTCTATGCAGTCTGACAGTGACCGCGGTTTAAGTGTTGTCAGCGCCTTAATGATACATGCTGAAATCAGTTTTGCATGAGGTTCTAGTATTCTGGTAGATTTCGCTAGAGGATGAATACAATATTTTTCTTCTGCGTCTTAATTAATAAACAGAAGGTGCTACATAAACTGCACTTTCACTATGTTATTAAATACTGAGCTGGATACACTACGCAATTATTAGCACATTTGTTTCAACTATTGCTGAGTTAAAGCTATTATAAAGCTGCATATGCGCCATTAGCATCCGAAATTATCCGTATTTATAGCCAAAATGTAGATATTCCGCATTTTCATTTCCCAATACGTTAATGTGTTTCAATTCCCGTTTTACTTTAGCTACATATTTGTTCGATGAACCGTAATCAAACAAAATATTTCACACTATATTGGTAATACAAATTCACATGGAAAACATTTGACCTAAATAGATTTTTATAAATGTTAACACTCTCCGCGAAGTCTCATTATAATAAAAATGCAGATAAAAAGTGTTCAGTCATCGTCGTTCAGTAAATCGTGGGAGAAAACCAAACAAATATCCTTCGCGCGAAAATGGGTCGCTTTCCAATTGACAACGCATGATTAATGGAGACCCGAGTTCGCATAAATCACAGGGATGTTGTGGTATCAAATCTGAAGATATTACCGAGGTTGTCGTGCTTCCGTAAACGAGAAACGCTTAACAAACTATGTAGGTACATAAATACGTTACACGTAAGTAATTTTATTATGTACCTGTGTAAGTAATTACGGAATCACTAATGTTTTTGTAACATATAATATTTTTTTACAAAATCTGCTGAATTTTGCAACGTTACGATAAATAGTAACTAAGAAACTGGCACAAAAACAAAAAAATAAACTTAGATAATACTTAGTCTTATATGAAAATTACTACAAACAAAATAAATTATATTTAGTGCTGTTGTACAATTACATTATCTTTTGTGTAACTATATGTTAGCTGTAGGCGTTGAATTTTCCCTGAATTTTTCCAAGTCCAACTATCCTTCTCCCTTTGGCAACGTGATATTAAAAGCCAAGCCAGATCCGAGCTTTGTGCCACCAAACTCGTGCCAAAGCCAACAGCTATCGTCACGATACCAAACACATAACATCGTGTCCAAAACCCGAGATACGCAGAGCAAAGGAACATAAAATGAGCACCTCTGTGAGGCGGTCATGTTATTGGATTGATCCGAGTATTCCAGCAACAAAGGCCCAATTACGAGGGGATGGCACGACTACAAGGTCAATCAGTCGACTGACTGCCTGTCCGTTCAGTAATGACTCTACCCGGATTTAGCGTCCGTATACTCTAAATTCCGGGCCTATGTTTTCCTTAACATCTACGCACACATGCATGGGTGACGCATCCCTTATAAATAATGATATGTAGACTATAAGAACCCGCTTACGTAACAATTAATCCATTCATTAGGCACTCAAGACAATTACATGAAATAATCGCTTACATTTGCTGAGTTGTTATTTTAAGGCACGCTTTCTACTGAAATGTTTGATAAACAGCAATCGCGCACACAAACACACTGACCGTGACTTTGTTCTCAGTAAATGCCTCTACAGGCTATTCACCAATATACAAACGTTTTATGATCATCTCCATCGGTTCTCCGGCGTGCTCCATTGTCCATTGTATGTACAAAGAATTCATTCATTTGTGCGAAATGAAGACTGCTGTTCAAGCTCCTATTGTCTATTTTCTGGGCAAGTGTACAAGCTTCGTTTAACCACTAACGAACCCCGTTTATCTTCCATCCATCATTGCGTTATACAATGCTTCTGGAAAAAAAAATGTCAGTAATGGATGTCCACTGTATTGAGCAAACTAAAGGTAATATTTCAAGTGATTGTACGTGACTAATCGTAGCCACGGCCTCTTTTAATTATGCATGGGAAGGCGTGATTATGACTATAATTGAATGCGCAACGATTGCGGTTCAAACGGTCTAAGATTCCTTAGAATAAAATGATATCACAATTGACAATATCGTCAGACGAGCAATATCAGGAACCCAGGACCATAATTATTATAAACAGTATTGCGATAAGGTGTGATGTCAATTGTCGCGTCTACGGTCTGCTGGATTTAATTTAACCCTTTGCATAACTGATGGCAATATGATTAATAATACGTTTGACTGAAAACGTATTCTATTATTGTTGAATTATTTTATATTCAAACAACAACAAACACCTCGTTAACACATAATGAAAGAGCATGTTAAATAACTTTCCACTATAATATTTTCACGTTGGTGTTTTTACCGAGCAATGTAGTATAATTTTGTTCTGTATAATTTCCCTTCCTACATTTAACGCTGCGACTGCGTTTTACTCAGCGATAATCTAATATTCATAACAAACGGCACTGAGGAGGTAGGAGCACAAGGTCCCCACCGGGTCAATTACTAATCAACTCAAGAAACGGTCGCTCTCAGACACTAATGACCAATTATACCAATTAACTCTTGACCAAAACATTTTTGTTCAAACCTTTTATAAACCATGGGCGATTTCGACATAGGCGTTGAACGATGACATAGGCGTGAGGATTAATGTTATTCGAATGTTATTTATTATGAAAATTATACAATTAATGACATTGTTATAATTTTATTCATTAAGTTTTATTATAGAGGTTGAGTTGGATATAGCGTAATACAAAAACATCGACGAAAAATAGTGTGTTTACTAATAAAGTATGCATAACATAACATCACGCCTGTATTCTCCGAAGGGTTAGGCAGAGGTGTACCTATAGTACACCCACACGGAAAAAAAGGATCTCTTCAGCGAAGAATATCAATATTCTCAGAAAAATTGTTTCAATCCAAGTAAATATTTTCTTAACGTAAGTAAATGTACTCAGTCCAAGAAAACCTGTTAACTCAAATTAAGAATAATAAATACTTGGTTTTTATTCTTGACTTAAGCAAATATTTTTGATTCAAGACTATAACAATCTTAATTGAAGAAAATATTCTAAAATAGAAATAATAATCTTAAAATTAAACTTAATAATTAATCATTTAAGTATAATTTCTTCAAAGAATACAATGAAACTAAGACAACATTTTACTTCATTCAAGAATGTATTGTTTTCCCCTTAAATGAATCAATATTTGTCTTGACCAATAGGAGATCTTAATTTAAGACATATTTTTTTTCCGTGCACATTACGCTAGTTATGTTTTTAAGTCCCATATAATAGGGGGCAAGACTATTGCCTTCAACCGTGCACAAATCCAGACACCGGGCTGCTACTGAGCAATTCCAGATGGAAAAACCCAATAAAACTTTGCTCGACCCGAGAATCGGACCTAGGACCTCATGCTCGGAAGTAGCGTTTGCGACTACTAGACCAACGAAGTAGTCAAAATATTCATCTATCTAATAATTACATTACAATAAATTCCATTAGTAATAATTATGAGTTATCAATTATCATTGACGCGTTTACTTTGGCTCAATAAAAGAAAAGTCCCGATGTCATACATTATAGCAGTAGCCATAAAAATAAAGAAAGAATAATTGCTTTATTTGTCTTGTTGTGTTAACTCGAGAAAAATAAAACAAAACAAATCTATTTGTATAATCACGAGCACAAAACACAAATCGTCTGCAGAGGAAGAAGGCTTCCACTCAGCACGATGCTGAGCTATGGGGGACCCACAGCACAGCGCTGATTTTCAGTGGTCACCCGAAATAGACGTACGGAAACCAAATCTGAAGTCAGGTTTAATATTAATTGTACAGTCAGCGTCAATAATATCGGGACGAACAGACTGTTCAAAATGATCTGAACAACTGTGAAAATTAAATATTAACTCAATGACACAACAACTGTTTTAAAATGAAAAAAGTACACGACAACTGTCATTCTGACAAGAGTTTTATCAAATCGAGATAAAGTTTAATTTTCTTAGTTGTTCAGATCATTTTGAACAGTCGCAGTCGGTTCGTCCCGATATTTGTGACGCTGACTTTACCTAAGTAGGTAACAAAATAAAAAAGTTTAAAAATGGTAAAAGGTAGTTTTCAGCGGGGAAAACTAGGAACTTTTCACACTGACACCTTTTTAGTGTGATATATTCTTGGATAAATTCGTTGCTTGCGAGATTAACGCTGATCCGAACTTAAGGCGCTGACAAGACCCAATTGACAAAAATAGGCTTCTCTTAAGAAATAAAATTGCCAAATCTGTATAGTTTGTGGTAGCGGAAAAAATATATGTTAATTTTGAACATATTTCCCAGAACTTGGTTGTTACCAAAACACGTTTTGTAAACAAAATCTCGATACAAACTAACGTTAAACTAACCTCTTACTTTGAGTTTTAATCCAAAATATCTGTATCAAATATGAACATACGTTACGTATTTAATTAATAACAAGAACGTCTTATTTGAATGCAGAACTTGGTTGTTTTTATTTTTGATTACTCAACTCAATTTTGAGTAAATAGATAATTACTTCATATTTTGCAATAAATTACAAAACAAGCGTTGTGTGATCACGCTTCTCTTTCTCTTCTATGCAATCTGACAGGGACCGCGGTTTAGGTGTTGTCAGCGTCTTAATCGAGCGATATGTAATAAGAATCGGTGTGTTACATTATCGACCATTTACTATATTTTATGCTTTATTAAATTATAACATAAATGCGATACTTAGATTATAGTTAGTCGATGGTTTCCGTATAGTTTCCCTTTTACGATAAAACGAATGCTGAGTTAATGTGCACAGGTATGCTAACTTATGTTAAGTTAAAGAGACGTTAGTGCTCTACCGGGTTAAACCAGTTTCAGAATGTGAACCAGAAAGGAAATATCTCAATCTAGCCTTTGTTTGTCATCATTACTTTTATGGAGATTTTTAACCTTTCCATTTTATGCACTTTAATCCTTGAATACGAAAGAAGCTCATTTAGATATTCTGATACAGCCATCTAAACTAACATAGCCAACAATGCTTTTGAATAAACTGAATTAAGAACACCTCATGGAGTCATGGACAAACTCATAAAACGCGCATAAACATAAACCTTTACAAAGACAACCAACCGGCAAGCGTTCTCTTTTGTAATGTAACCAATATAAAGCTTAGTACATACTAGTAACAGGAGCGCTAAGGGCCACGTGCGCGGTTCTACTCGCCGCTTTCCACGGGCTGCAATGTCGTGACTCGGCCATTACTTCGCCCCACATAGTACTATATTTTTGCCTACACTTAGCATTTTACCTCCTTGTCCTTACTTAGTTCCTATCAGAATAACCGTAAGTGGGTGTTTCCTGTAGGTAAATGTTCAAAGAAACAAAAAACAATCGTAATTTTAAGCCAAGAATCTGCTTTCTATTATAGGGTACTTTTAAGGTCTGCCTTTGTTTATTCAAATATCAAAATAAATGAATCCTTGACATTTCAAGTTATCTGTGAGTCAACTTAGCTCACCATAATATTGAAAGTTAAAAAAGGGCGAGGTCACATGCGCTCAGCGCGACCTGTCGATGTTACTGTCAACACTATTCTAGCTAGCAGTATAGTCATCACTCATCAGTCAACACATCAATCGCTGGGATACGGTTGAACCAAACCAGTCGTAGTACTCGACAACCTGAGTTCTTTCTTCGTACTTCCAGTCGCCGCCGTCACGCGCGCCAGTCACCACTGAGACGTCCATTTGTACGAGCGTACGGCGCGCGCGCACTAAATTCGAATTACTAATCGTGACGCAAAAGAGTGTTGTGACTTGTGCCAATTCGTGACAGTGTATCGATACCATCTATGTTCCCAATACAGAATAAGCAAAATTATAATGACGTGAAGTGACAGATATGTGGTTGTTCAACACTGTTATGGAAGACGTTTACATTTTTATGGTAAGGAAGAAGTATGTTTTTTATTATTATTTTTATGGGTTCGTTGACATTTTTAGTGAACATATTATATTCGCAATACATTTTCTTTCTTATTAAAGAATGCACTGCCTCACTGCATGAATTTATACAAAGCTTATCAAACAAATTAGGTATGTTTTAACTGTGGTAATTAAAAATAGGTTTAGAATGTATTATCATCAACGCTTCTTGTAAAATATAAGTACCTAAATATTTTATTAAAAAAAGGGTGCCTAACAAAAGTACAAACTGAATAATTAATTAATAGTACGTCATTAATTGTGTCGCAAGAAAAAGAATCCTATAACATTAAATACTCTTGAAACAAGTACTTGTGTACGTAGATCCAATGCAGTACTATATTTCCAAGTAATTAAAAATTGCACATAGCAAGCCACGCTTCTCTAGTTTCATAATTTTGTAATTAATAAAACAACAAGCAATATTGAAACTGGAATAAGTAGACTGAATCAGCATAAAGGCGTAACCTCGTAACATTGAGAGTCGTCTCACCTCTCGCACATAGCAGCTATTGCCTTATGGACTCGATGCATATTAATGTGAACCGCATAACAACTCCTTACCTCCAACAATGTGGTTACGACACTTCCTGGTTCGAGCCACAACCGGAGCTGCAAGAAACAACACGACAAACGAAGCCAACGAATTTAATTTTGAGTCAAAAGCACCTAAACGGGACTTAAAAAGCTATCCCTTGAATACGTAATTAAATAACTTTGCTTGGTTATTCTTTGAAGGTCGACACCGCAAAGAATTCCACCACGATTTACATCTAATTGAAAAATAAAACATGCTTAGTCACTTTGATATCAAGACATAACATAACATTACGCCTTGTTTCCCCGAAGGGTTGGGCAGAGGTTACCTGTAGACCCTGTAGTACACCCACATTTCGCCAATTATGTTTTTAAGTTTCATGTCGGGCGAGCCTATTGCCATCAACCGAGCACAAATCCAGACTCCGGGCTGCTACTGAGAAATTCCAGATAGGAAATCCAATAACACTGCCCGACCTGGAAATCAAACCCAGGACCTCATTATCGAACCCAGGCTCAGCAGTAGCGCTTTGGGCACGCCACAATTGCGGCGATGAGTCCCCTCTTTGAGGAGTGGCTAGAGAGGCGCCACGGCGTCTTCACCTTTCGCCTGACGCAGGTCCTCACCGGACACGGCAGCTTCGGGAGGTTCCTGTGTCGGATAAGGCGGGAGGAAACGCCCGGGTGTTACCACTGCGTTGATCGCCTGGAGGACACGGTGGAGCATACGGTGAAGGTCTGCCCGGCTTGGGCAGAGCACCGCCGTGTCCTCGTGGAGGCAGACGGATGCATCAACGGCAGAGATCTCTCGCGTCCGGCCCTGGTTCAGGCCATGGTACAGAGCGAGAGGGCCTGGGCAGCCGTCACCTCCTACTGCGAAGCAGTAACGCTCGCGAAGGAGGAGGCGGGATGGTTGAGGGAAATGCAAATTTCGCACCCTCTCGCCCCTAGCCGCCGCAAGAGACGCCCTGGGCTTCGGGAATCCCGGGCGGATTTCCGGCCACCGTAGGCGCGGGTTTGCGGACGGTGAGCAATGGGTAGCTCACCGTCTGGTAAGAACCAGGCCCGGGTCGACGGCGCGTTGTATTCCACGCGAGAGATATCGTCAACAAAAATGTAGGGGTCCACTAGGGCCGATGCCTGGCGGGGTCGCGGGAAGGTACTAAAGGGTCACCGAGGCCCCTGGCAACACAGGCAACGGAAGGAATACGGGTGGGTTTTAGTCAGTAAGAGTCTGACACACCCTCCCGCTCCGCCCAGAGCGGAAGAAGTTATTTGATGATTTCCTATCCAAAAAAAAAAAGCAGTAGCCCTTGCAACCACTAGACCAACGAGGCAGTCAAATGATATCAAGACACATAATGAATTACGTAGTAATGTCGCAGAAAATAAGCAATAAACAAGGACACATATGTTTCCCAGTGATCATGACGCTGTAGTCATACTTGATATTGTTTAATTCCGTCATCAATATTCATTTTGCGTCATGGCCTTGCTGATTCAATATTAATACATTTGACACTTGTGAAAGTATTGTCTTAATTGAAGTAATCTTACGAGGTACACAATAAAAAAAAATGATAATGTCTTCGTACGTAAAGTGGACGTATGAGTACACAAAGGTTAGACGAAACTTCGGCAGGCAGCCTCTGTTTCAGGTGGTGCCAGCCCGTATGCTGGACTCTATCAACCCTAACATAGATGACCAAAAGCAATACATGCTTCGGAATCCCGTGCATCGTGAGGTACAAGCCACATACTCAGCTTCTGAACATGAAACAAACACGGCACTATTAAAAACCCACGATCAAAACGTGAATCACACTGAAGGTGGCTGGCCGCGAGAGGTAAACCCTAACAACGAAGATCACGTCCAACGACATCGCCGCAGAATTATGCACGAAGATAATTATATACAATCTGTACAAAATCTGTCAACATCGTTGTTTCACTATGCAGACCAAAACAATGCCATTGAAATGTACCAAACATACTATGCTGCCATGGCTAAACAGGAACCTGCAGAAACGTATGGTATCCGAGTCGCCAACGTGTTTCGCGACGAAAGTCAGAGACCAATATCATGCGTCAAATGGACAAATGAAAAACATTCTAAGTTGGCAGTTGCTTACTGCTACAAAACATGCATGCCAGAGCCGGAATTAAACACAATAAACGATTGTTATGTATGGGATGTACATAGGCAAACAAAACCAGTGTACAAACTACGACCCGAATACCCTTGTTGGCAACTAGCGTGTTCTCCTTCAACCCCTGAATTGTTAATATGCGGTCTTGAAAAAGGTATTGCTAATGTATTCGATGTCCGTGTAGGCATAAAAGCTGTGTCATCCAGTTCTGTCTACAATTCGCATCGTGAAGGAATAACATCAATACTTTACACTCATTCTCGCACACACACTGAATTCTTTACTGGATCTTCTGATGGACAGTGTCTGTGGTGGGATTTACGCAAGCTCTCACTTCCCCTGGATCAATTGCCAATGTCAATCAGACTTTCACCATCAGAACAACCAAATCTAAGTAATGCCGAAGGTGTAAGCACATTAGAATTTGATAACGGCTTGCCCACAAAGTTTCTCTGTGGAACAGAGACTGGTTTAGTCATTAACGCAAACCGCATGGGAAGAAGCCATTCTGATATTTTAGTATCATACTGGAATGCACATGATGGATCAGTACAAGCAGTACAAAGAAGTCCTTGTACTTTTAGAATATTTCTTACGTGCGGAGACTATACAGTTAAAGTGTGGAGTGAGGAAGTACGTACAGCACCCATCATCGTAACGAGACCATATAAGAATCCTGTGTCCGATGCCGCATGGGCCCCGTTGAGATTCTCCTCCTATATGTCGGTATGTGCCGGCGGAATGTTTTATTACTGGGACTTACTGCGTAAATATAAAGAACCAGTTGTATCTCTACAAGTATCTAAGTATGGTCTTACAAGAACGACTCCTCATCCAGAGGGTGAATCAGTTGCTGTTGGGGACTGTAAAGGAGCGTTGTATCTTATGCAATTATCAGAAAATATGGCGGTACCGGCAAATCGAGATAAGTTACTGGTGAGCCAAATTTACGAACGCGAGACCAGACGAGAACATATCTTAGACAGTCGTTTAAAAGAAATCCGTCTAAAAGCAAGAGTTGAGGAAGAGGCTGCCGCTGCGGCTGCTGCTAATGAAGTAACTGATGAAGCAACTGATGACGAAGAATTGGAAAATGCAACGGAAGAAATATATTTTAGAATTGTCCAAGAAGAAATGGAAAAAATGGAAATTATTTCCGATCAAACTGAATAACAAAATCTAGAGTTGCCTCTGGCATATTATAATTTTTGGTAAAGTATATTCGTTGTTCCGGTCCATCTTTCTAGCTCGTAATTTTAGAAACTGGGTTCAATTTATCATCTTAACAATTATTTTGCCAAGGAAGAGTACCTTCCTTGAAAAGTTCCTCTAAAGTCTTATAGGCTAGGCTACTGCTGAGTTGCTGATTATTACTACATTAAAACGTCCGACTAGCGTTATATAATAATCAACAGTTATTCTTATAAGAATTAAGAATAAGAAAAGCTAAGATTGTAATAAATCTATCTAACTCGCTAAATCTTTCCATCTCATTATCTGTTTATAATCAAACCACACCTGGCTTAAGAATCAATGAAGAAAGTGAATTACCTCACGATACTCGTTACCGATAACGTTTGTTGAATGTTTGTAAAATGTCACAACCTTTGTGAAATAACTGATTCACGTGTTATTGTAGTGACTCGAAGGCTTGCTTGCAGTAACAGCAATACAGCGCAGCAATAAATCCAAAACCTTCGGGAATTGGTGACCATCTGCCAGATCTCTATATATGTATAAATAACCTCCATTCAAAACTTTGAGGTTCATGCTATACACGTACGATGGGAGGCAAAGAGTCTACAGAAGACTAGGAGAGCGCTATAAAAGTGCTTGGCACTTCGCGGTGTAGCAATTTCCATCCAACTCTACTTAATGTTAATCTTTTAGCAGTTTTCTGCTCTGTCTTCTTTTACTTTTTGCCTCTTATTTTCAATCAGTGGTAATTCAAGCTTCCTCTCCTTTCTCTACATTTTTTTTTATTTGACTTTAACATTATGAGCTACATCATTTTCTAAAGCACTCTGAAAACAATTTACGCTATTTTGTCCATATCATGAGTAATAAGCAAGTAACACGTTTACAGAGCGACCGTCCCGGATGTTTGGTACAGTCGAGAAGCCCGCATGTCTCCCTACAGATCCGGCGACTAGCAGCAAGGGCCATGACCGCCGATTTATACAAAACGACAAATTTAACGTGAACCACCAGATTTCAATAGAGATGCCCCTTTGTGAACATATCTGATGAATTAATAAGAGAGGCGGGGGAGGCCTCATTAGAGTGGTGGCGTAAATTACTCGACGCTCGTGAGTTGCGTGAATACAAAAGTGCGTCACCGGCAACTTTCACCACGGCGAGGTACTCACTACTCCAGCACAGTCGTCGGCGCACGCACCGTGTATGCGGTAGCCTCGATTCCATTCAACATGCTTATTTACTTCTATTTACTTTTTACATTTACGTGTTAATGTTAAAATATGTGTAGGCAAACAAAGAGGCTATAACTAATTGTAAAGATACAAACAATCTCGCATGTGATTAGGGAGAGAGCTTTTCAGGAAGAAATTTTCAAGCTCTTTATTTTACTGAGAACTTCGGACACTTAATATACCTACACAAAGCGTAAAGCAAAATTAGATTTTCTATTGAACAACCCAGTTTCATTAAGCACATCATAATAATATATTAATTAATTAATCTAAGCAATTAATTGCGTAAGAACCTATGAACTTTTAGCGTTTAGCTAATCTAAAGCTCGAAGGCAAGATTTACAAAGAATGTGTTCATAAAGTACTTCCATCAATGTAGGTTAAAGACTACTACTCCAGATTTAGTACCTACAGGTACTAATAGTTAACTACATTTATATTATACATAATTATCTACAAATTATACCTGTGCATAATAAATAATAACAAGGATAAAAATACGAATGATACAATATAGATACTAGCTGTATTAAAGTTATTGAATTGACTATGATTGCTAGTTTTGTTTCGTTTGTGCGAATTATTTCCACAAACAATGTTAGAATAACATAAATGTTAAAAAATACTTAATATAATCATGATACAGATTCGAAATATTCGAGGATAAGTCGATAGAACCTATACCTAATGTAAATGTGTAATAATCATATAATCACTGACATGAAATGCACACCATATCATGGCAGGTAATATGCTGAAACCAAAATTACTATAATATCTATTGTACCAATTTCTGGCAAATAACGTTTCGGTAGGTTTCGGTAGATATTCGGGCAAAACTGTTTGACATAGAATACAAAGCTTTTTGAAATGAGCTTCTGCGTTTCAGAAGCTATTTATAAGTAAACTCTTTATCAAATAACAGACAGAAACAATACAATAACTCGTAGTTTCTCTTCATATCAGTAAATAGGACCTATTCCAGCGTACATAGAGTACTAACAAGCTAGCTCGAAGGTAACAGCTGGCCGTGCCTAGTACCTACTGTATGTACCTACTAATACCTAGTATACTGCATGAGCCAATTCGTGCTCACAGCCATTAGGAGCACCTAGTGTTTCATAACCTTAGCTTAGTCAGTCGTGATTATTAGATACGACCGAGCGTACCTAAATACATTGGTAACACGCAAATGAAGCAGATGTTGTATTTACTTTGATATTATATTTTAAGGGTGAATGGGTGACCATCTTTACATACCAAGACCCCTCCGTGCCTCGGAAAGCACGTTAAGCCGTTGGTCTCGCCTGTCATTTGTAGATCTTTGACAGTCGTTACGGGTCGTCAGAAGCTCGAAAGTCTAACAACCAGTCTTACCAAGGGGTATCGTGTTACCCAGTAACTGGGTTGTGGAGGTCAGATAGGCAGTCGCTCCATGTAAAATACTGGTATTTAGCTGTATCCGGTAAGACTGGAAGCCGACCCCAACATAGTTGAGAAAAGGCAGATGATGATTATATCTTAAGGGTCGGATAATGCGGACGGTGAGCAATGGGTAGCTCACCTCCGGTAAGGACCAGGCCCGGGTCGACGGCGCGTTGTATTCCACGCGCGCCTCAAAGAGATGTCAGCACAAATGTAGGGGTCCACTAGGGCCGATACCTGCCGGGGTCGCGGGAAGGTACTTATGTGTCACCGAGGCCCCTGGCAACACAGGCAACAGGAAGGAATATGGGTGGGTATTAGTCAGTAAGAGTCTGACACACCCTCCCGCTCCGCCCAGAGCGGGAGAAAGTATTTGATGATTTCCCACCCAAAAAAAAAAAAGGGTCGGATAATCGCCGTTGACATTGGCCATACAAATAAGCGTCGCGCTCACGCCGCGCCGCGCGCGCTGTTCGGTTTCATAGGAAATATTTATTATTAAATATCGAAAATACGAATATTTGAAAAAAAACGCAGATAGAATTATAGATAATAAAATAGTCTGTTTTATACAAAAAAAAAACATGAAAATATCTTAAGTAGTCTGAAAGTAATACTTATCGTTTTTTATGCTTTAAGTTTAGGTAGACAATGGTGCCGATTCCCTTGTTCAAAAACTAAACTAAATTTAAGTTCAGTGCATCTTTTTCTTTCTATTTCATTAAGAAAAGGACAGAAGATAAATTTAAGTTTAGTCCTGGGGGGTAACCATCACCTCTTATAGCAGTATTATTATAATATTACTTTACAGTGGGAAATTGATGGAGCTATACAGGACTTATAGCTCCATCTCTTTCTCACGGTGAAGTAATATTGAAATAAGAGGTGATGCTTTAAGAGGTGATGGTTACACCCCTGTCAAATTAATCAGCGCCTGTCACTACTCCATACAAGTTTACACGTGATTAAAAACTTGCCTCCTAAAATTACGTCAATTTACGTCAAGCGCTGACTAATTTGACAGGTCTAAACTAAAATTTATCATCTAGCCTTCTCATAATGCAATAGAAAGAAAAAGATGCACTGAACTTAAATTTAGTTTAGTTCATGAACAAGGGAATCGGCACCATTGGTTCCTGAATTTATTTCACAAAGTATTTAACTAGAATACTTAAATATGCACATATATAATTAATGTGTATGCGTTTTTGATTAACATACATTTTTGCATAGCTTACTTGCATTATATGAAGGCATTATAGATTTAAAAGTAACTAAAATCATATACCTGCGCCTTAAGCTTCAATTTTATTGTTGATTTAATAAAATTCAGGACGAAGAAGCTAGATGAGATTATTTTAGTACCACTGTACTAAAGGTTCCCATTTTCCAATGGTCGACTTTTTCTTTTAATGGGAAAACCCGAACTAATTAGGTACCTACTCTAGTGCTTGTTAAGTCTTATCTGACATGGGGGGTTCCATTTTAAAAAAAAAACTTGTTTATCTTAATCTGTTTTCAAATCTTATGTCAAATAATTTGATTAGCTGTTATTAGTTTATTACTTCCGACAACCAATGACCGCAGGTTTGACTTGACATCGACTTAATTGGCATTTGAGAAACCGGGTGTTGTGTCACGTTTTCGCTATGTATTGACTACAAATGTACTTACTATCGTTATAAAAAAAACCTGGTCAACGCGATCCTAATCGGTACAAACTATGGTTAGTAATATTTTTGGACCAGATAATATGACTCCACCATATGGTCACACGAATAAAAGAATATCTAGACTTATTTTGGGATTTATGAAACCTATAACCTACACGTGTGGTTCTTCTTTATTTGGATGAAAGTTCACTCACTCTCTGTCAGTTCATCTACTTACACGCACACTGCTATACTTACCTAGTTTATACCTATAATGTATGGGTTCTACACGCAAGAACACTATAAGAAATGCTGGCACGCAATCGTGACTTACCTACCTACTTCTTAGATTGTGTTACATCAATTATTTAACCTTCCATCACCTTACCTGAAATAGCCCTGAAAATGTCTTGGTCGAGGTGAGATGCTGTTGTTGCAGAAAAATAAATTGTCAGTGCAAGCCATGACTTCAAGCTTATTTTGATGATAATATGCCTTATTTAAAGCCGCTGGATATAATTTAATGCTCTTCATATTTATAACTCTTACACAGGCGTCATAAGTTTTTTTTTTTTTACATCCAGTATTCCCAATCACTTGCCTGTCTTCTGTAGGTCTACAGTCAATTTGTCTTAACTTTCCGTGTGAGTAGAAGGTATTATCTAAACCGCCGCTATTTATTACTCAAGCCTTATCAAACATTCAGACATATTGATCTGAGCAATCAAATTAGAAAGCTGTTGATTTATGACGAACCGATATGGATGCATATCGATACTCGACTTCGAGATGCAGACAGAGACATAATCTTCTATCTCTAACCATGTCTGTCTGTTTGAAAGTGCTAATCTCTACAACTGCTTAACGGATTTTATAGAAGTTTCGCCGATAGATACTTAGATGAGATTCTAGAGTCATCTTACTCACTCTCTCTTAATTACATGTTTAATCCTTCTTCGAGAGTCTAGAAGAAGGATTATACGTGTAATTAATTACTAAGCCAAGCATAAAAGTCTAGGCTACAAACAACCTACTAATTTCGTAGACAAACAAACAAATAAATAAACATACAGCATATAAATATTGAAACCACGTGGCATGTGGGAGGTGCCTCGATCAGCGGCAGTTATCGAATGCCAACGTCAACTGATTTGCAAACTCGTCGTACTGTTATACCGAGACGGACAGTCGGACGGACGGACGAGACCTCCTGACCCACATCCCACATGACCAAACAATATAATTAAGGCACGGATTTTTTGTTAAACAGGACATTGGCTGTCCGTAATAATACTCCGTGACTCACCAGTCACCGACCAACGCATCGTATAAGGATTTCAAGTTATGGCCGTTTAAAAAGAAGTTTTGTTTATGGAATAAAATCGAGTTTTTATTCTCTCATACTGTACGGTTGCAAAAAGTGAACGCACTCATTAAAGCCGTGACGGACATAAATTATTGATAAAAAATTATAAAGCAGCATATTGTGGACATGATAATTATAACTCTTCATAAGTTTACTGTAAAATACCGTATCATAATTTACTGTTTATTTGATTGACGGTGAAGAATTATCTCGGTTTCTATTAGTACCTATATTATAAGCAGAGTGATTACCTACATAGTAAGTTTAATATCATAGGAATACTACCTACAATTTGTCTATGGCACCACACACATTCTTGCACATACAAACTTCGTATATAGCAATATTCAACAAACTATTTAATGAGGTACTCAATATAATATCATTATAGACTTTAAGGCTCGTACAGCAGACTGGGACCATATTGCGGGCGCGACAGGCATATTGCTGCCTATCGCGCTTGTCTGCACGAGCCTTTAGACTTCTTAGAGGCTCGAAAAGAACCGACTTAACAAATACGCGACGCCGCGACGCACAGTGGATCGAAAATCGGCTGTAGAAGACATAGGATCTCGATTTCTTAAATGTTATTTTTTTTTGCTGGAAATGACTTCTGCTGATCATTACTGTTCTATAAAATGTCATATGAAGTAATTGTGTGCACAAATGGAAGAGTTATAATTTTTATAAGAAAAAAATGTATGGAGCTGACATGAAAAATGAGGATATCTCTGGAATCGCAAGGTTGGCCGTTATATCCTTGCACACTGTTATAGTACTATTTATTTGTGAATTTTTGACACACTTAATATCGCGGCATCACTTGTGATTTTTTTTTTTTAAATCTTCAAAATTAAAAAAAAAGAAAAGTATATGATACATTTTAATGCTTAAATATGGCTATACCAAGTGTAATTTACAATATTTTTTATGTTTAGACCAAAACATTCTAAGAAATCACAAAGTCGTATTACCTACTTATTTGAAATGACATGGTAATTATGAATTACATAATATGTAATCTTGTCTAATGCCTCAAGTCAACATTAGCTAATGATTAATAAAACTTAATACCTATATACCTGTTTAAAGGATACGTACCATAATGAGGGTAATTAGATAAACGTGATCATTAGTCAATAACAATAAATGGTAAACTATTGTATGATTAAAAATAAAAGCAAATTATTAAAAAAAAATATTAACTTAACCTAACCTAACATAAACAATAAAAGTTAACTTATTTTATACTTCGTCACCATCAGAATCCACTTCAGAATCAGGCTCTACAATAGATATAACTTCTAAGAACTCTGTCGGAGCTTCCTGATCCTGAAGTTTCAGTAGTTCTACTGTTTCCTTAAAGTATGTCTGCCTCTTGTGGGCATTTAATTTTGGTCTTGTGGAAGAAATTAGAGGATCAGAATGTGATGAATATGATAAGAATATGATGCTTCTTTCCTCGAATGAACCCAGTGCTGAACCTCCTAAAGTCTTTGTTTCGGGCCTCTGAAGCTTCTTCCGAAAGACTTCCAATTGGTACAATAGCATTTTCTGCAATTATGTCCCCTCCGTGAATCAATAATTTGTGGACGGTTGATGACATGTAGTACCAATCGTACAGTTCCACGTATTTTTCAGCGGTTGTTCTAGCGTATTCTTTAAATTTCGGCACGTCTACAATCTCTCCAGATGTGATAGCTTGCAGAATCACAGCAAATCTGCGTAATAGGTCTTCATCTAATCCAGTGATCGCTGCAGTTTTATCAGGAAATTCAAAAAACCGCCTTGCTGTGTTCCCGTCGTTAGTGGTGCCTGATCCTTGCTTAACGATGGCAATCAAAAGGTTGAGATCATCTTTGAATCGATCTTGAATGAGTTTTTTTCGTGAATGCAATAACTCTTGATGACCTTCTCCTCTTGCAGACCACTTTTTGAAGTCGAGACGATACGCTATGTGTAGAAGACATTCCATCACATTAATGCGGGCATGAAGTGATGATAATCCGAACTCATACACACCAGAAGAAATGGTTTTTGACGCAATGACATCTAACTTATTCATTTCTGTAGGCTTAGCCAAACACAGGTAGCAGGCCGCATTTGACTTAGCTTCAGACAGATATGTACAAATTTTGCCGTCAATCATCGTCATCATTAATTTGTGACTAATTTCATGTCCTTGACATTTTGAGGGAACGAGAGCTTCAATTTCGTTATCCATTGCAGTTTTTTCATTTATGACAACGTCTTTGGTTTCTTTCACAAAACTAAACTGGACTGGACGGCAATACCTAGGTGAGCAGGGTTTTGGATTCACCCATACGGTATCACCGTCAGCTGTCAACTTTAATGGAACCAAAGAGAACATAAATATGCTGAAATCATCTTGATCACTCTCTATGTTTTGCTTATATCTACTTTGGTTAGATGCACCGTCAAATCCCCACTTTATACTTATAACCCCAATTGATATTAATATCAATTGTTTATCTTGTATCGCATCAGGACTACGAATAGTTTCAAAAATTCTGTTCACTGTTAAATCTAGTAACGCTTGTAGTGCAATCTTAGCAGATGAATCCGTTACAGTCACAAATGTCTTCGGAGGGTAGCACTGTAGCTTAGCTTTTTGCATTTTATAGTAAGACGGATATATCTCCTTTGAACCTTCTCGAATAGTCGTTTCCCTTAATGTGATATATTGCCATTTCGATAGTTTTAATGAAAGTAGCAAACCCAGTGCTTTTTCTGGTGAAAATATTGTTGAAGGAGCTGGTTTGTTCAACATTTCCTTGATTTTTGCTGCTGCTTCTGGATTTTGGAGCATATGTTCAATAACAGATGCAATATCCTCACGACCATCTCCTTTCAAAAGTGCTGCAGCTGAATAAGCTACTTCATTAGGGTCATCGCCAATATGTTCATCAGATCGTCTCTTCTTCTGCTTGTTACTTAGATCTTCAAACGGCTTTCGAGATCTTTTTGTCATCGTTGAAGTTGATTTAATTGTTGAAGTTGATGGTACAGGTTCAGGTACAGGTTCAGTAGAAATATTTTCACTTGTTGATTCTTGAATGAGCAAATTGGTTTGCACGCAGTTTGGCCAGTCAATATTTGCCTCAAGCCAATTACTGTAATCACGTCTAAAAACTTCACTTTTCGTGTGGAATCGTAACCATCTCTTTTGAACTGCCCGTGTAAATCTTCGACAAAATTCTTTCACGGTAACACTGTCTTCATCTGAAAGGCTAGAGCCCAGTCGAATAACAAGTGTGTTGAACAATATTTCATGATCGAAAGACAAAGCATCCTGATTGCTCAGAATAACAAACAAATCCAAATTTGTAATAATGCTTTCCATTATTCACGATCACTGACTAAAAAGACACGGTAGGATAGATGTTAGTATTAGAAATGCTCTAAATGAACTGAAGTTGTAAATCCAATGTTTGACTATTTATTGTTATTGACTAATGATGATATCACATTTATCTAATTACTTTCATTAAGTTAATCCTGCACTAATTGCTAAATTAGCGAGTACCCCAAATTATTTTGGTACGTATCCTTTTAACTAGGTATATAGGTATTAAGTTTTATTAATCATTAGCTAATGTGGACTTGAGGCATTAGACAAGATTACGTATTACGTAATTCATAGTTACCATGTCATTTCAAAAAAGTAGGTTATACGACTTTGTGATTTCTTAGAATGTTTTGGTCTAAGCATAAAAAATATTGTAAATTACACTTGGTATAGCCATATTTAAGCATTAAAATGTATCATATACTTTTTTTTTTTAATTTTGAAGATTAAAAAAAAAAATTGCATGTGATGCCGCGATATTAAGTATGTCAAAAATTCACAAATAAATAGTACTATAACAGTGTGCAAGGATATAACGGCCAACCTTGCGATTCCAGAGATATCCTCATTTTTCATGTCAGCTCCATACATTTTTTTCTTATAAAAATTTTAACTCTTCCATTTGTGCACACAATTACTTCATATGACATTTTATAGAACAGTAATAATCAGCAGAAGTCATTTCCAGAAAAAAAAATAACATTTAAGAAATCGAGATGCTATGTCTTCTACAGCCGATTTTCGATCCACCGTGCGACGCCCTGAATATCGTGTTTCCATTCCGTTCTGTTTAAACTGTACTTTTTCGGTAACTGTGATATGAGATACTTTTAAACTTCATGACTACCCCCTACCCTGATACAAAAATCATTTGAGGCAAATCACATATTTTAAATTTTAAAATCACTACAAATCTTATATATATTTGGAAATCATGACAGTAGTGTATTCAGTTTACAGTATTGTTACCGTGTTTCGCATGTTGAGTATAGCAGTGTGGCACTCAACTTTAAAACTTAACGTACAAACAAGACTACGTTTTCATGTTTATAAACAAGACACTGAAGTATTGATCGGAATTAATAACTGACATTGTTACTGTTTTCATATCCAATAATATATATAATTTATATATAGCCTTTGTCATCAACGGTGATAACAGGAAACAGCCAATGTCATTTGACATATAAAAATGATATTACTGACAAAGAAGCTTCCGCAATTTAAGAAAGTGTCGTAAAAATAAGAGAGCTATCTAAAACCGGTTAGCCGTAATAATCCCTCTCTTGAAACTGCTATAGATGTAGTCATTGTAAACATTACATATTTAATACGTCATAGTGAAAGTTAATGGTTTTGCGAGTACAGAATCTATTCGGTGAGTTACTCGAATTAAACGTAAGCCACCTTTTATTAACATTAAGATTTTAAAGTTACTGACTTCCTCGTTGTTCTAGTAGTCGCAAGCGCTTCTGCTGAGCATAAGGTCTTGGGTTCAATTCCCAAGTTGGGCAAAGTGTTTTTGAGTTTTTCTGTCTGGAATTTCTCAATAGCCCAATTTGGATTTGTGCCCGGCTGATGGGAATAGGCTCGACCCCTATTACATAGGACTTTAGGTATACCTCTGCCTTGTAACCCTTCGGGGATTTGTGGCGTGATGTTATGTTAGCATAATGTAGTGAAAGTTAATGGTTTTGCGTGTAAGGAATGTACTAGGTGAGTTACTCGAATTAAACGTAAGCCACGAATTAAGAACTTTATTTATTTTATTGCCATTAAAGGTTTTAAAGTTACGACTATGACTTAAGGCGCTGACAAGACCCAATTGACCAAAATAGGCTTCGCTTAAGAAAAAAAAATCCAAATCTGTATAGTTTGTGATAGCGGAAAAAATATATTTTAATTTTGAACATATTACCCAGAACTTGGTGGTTACCAAAACACGTTTTGAAAACATAATCTCGATACAAACTAACGTTAAACTAACGTTAAACTAACCTCTTACTTTGAGTTCTAATCCAAAATATCAAATGTCAACATACGTTACGTATTTAATGAATAACAAGCACGTCTTATTTGAATGCAGAACTTGGTTGTTTTTTATTTTCGATTACTCAACTCAATTTTGAGTAAATAGATAATTACTTCATATTTTGCAATAAATTACAAGTTTTCTGTCATCGCGCTTCTCTTTCTTTTCTATGGAATTTGACAGAGACCGCGGTTTAGGTTTTGTCAGCGTCTTAAGTACGTAACTGTTTTATTTTATGTGTGTCTTTAACTTTACGAGTGATGTGATGTCAAAACACAACAAAGAAACTAAATCTGTGGTTTTATATTACTAACACATAAAGTCAGAATATTCAAGTTCAGTGACATTATTTGTTTCTCACAAAAGTGATGTCATAAAAACAGTTATAGTGATGTTTATATGCTGGTCTTTAAGTTTCTTGGTACTTTATCATTACCTTGAAATGTATGCCTACTACTAATTATTAACTATTACCCCGTATGCAAAATACGCGCTTTGCGGTGAAGTTGCTGTTGCCCATAATACCTATTACCCCAAACAACTTAATTTGAAGTTAACCTGAACATTTCTACAGCATCGTCTTCAGGAAGTCTAATAAATAACTAACTATACATACATAGATTAAGTTACTGTCTATATTTTGTTTCGCAAAAAATTGAGTGAGCAAAATATCGTCACATATAGCAAGCGATATCGTAGTAGGTACACACGGCTATATATCGAACAATACATTTCCAGTATAAGCTGACCTCTCATTGTACGGAAATCCTACACTATGCGAGATCAGCTTATACTGGAAATGTATAGCTTGATATGTATCCGTGTGTACTATTCCTATTTTATTAAAAATGTTTTCGTCGTGTCGAGGAATTTTCCATTTCTCCTTAGCCAAACTGTCTTAAGTAACTACTGTCGATTTTACGCTGGCTCATGTGACATGACAGATTTCCCATTACCTTTTGAGTACTTACGGGAGTACTTGATGCAGTCTTGGTAACTATGGCAGCCCACAACACACAACAACAACACAGAGCCGCTTGTCATTCCGTGAAAGTTGTGAGCGCTGACTCGAGAAAATGTTAATAAGACGCACGTAGGTGTCGATGTAGCAACACGATATACTTATGGCGCATAATTACCTATGAATTTCACACATTACTGCGATCGACTCCTTGGTATCTAGTGGTAACAAGTATCAAGAACAGTTGCACTACTTTCGTTGTACGTACGTCTATCTAAGCTTTTAGCGATGTGAAAGGTTCTCTAGCTGTAATATTCTCATTTATACTCGCATTTAATAAAGGATTTGGTGTGTATGACCAACGTACACAAAACCATGAAAGGGTCTCATGAAAATCTGAATTTAGGTACACGGCTTCAATATGTCGTTTCCTATGTAGAATATCGCAATGAATCATTATGATTTTCTCTTCTATTTACCACCATCATCTTAGCCGGAAGAAGTCATCAGCTATACTTACCTAGACCTAGGACTCCCAAAAGCATGAGCATAATAACCGGTCCAACATTGCCTGCATGCAACTGATTCCCACGCCCTCCTCCAGATCCATCTAGCGGTAGCCAACCCTTGTAGTGCCTTGTGGTTTTTTTTGCGATTTAATGACCTGGCTCATAAAGCCTTTAAGTCAAATCTTTTTTATAAAGTTTAATTGTTAGTTTGTGGTGTTTTTTACATAGCCATCATTATGTGATTTAGATTATTTTCACTGTGTGTTTAATGAATTTGTATAGTGGTTTTAAACAAAATAAGTATACTTATTAATAAATGTTCAAGTGACGGTGGGCGGGAGGAACTACCCCACGTCATTGTTACCCGATTACGGCAAATAAAAAACAAAAATTGAAATATTTTATTTCACATAAACCTACATGGGCACTTATGAAACGTCAGAAGCTAGGTGCACGGTTCCAATTGGTCGTTTCCTATGGAGAAGAGCCGGCAAGAAACTCCACGGCAAAACCAAAGCCGGGTTATGATTTTAACAGGCAATGTATGTATGTTCATCTGTTCCCTCATAACTCCTAAACTACTCGCCGTACTTTGACAAACGAAGTGCCATTAGAAGCGGTATTAAATCACTAAAGCCAACGTTAACCTGTCCAGTAAAAAATGTCGACAGTCGAAGATTAGATGACCCATGGTGATTTCTTGACCGTCGGGTTTTCTAAAATAAAACAAAATAAATAAAAAGTTTTTGTTGTTTCTCTTACAATTGCTATACAGCTTAAAATTGAGGCAGCCCCGGTAAGTTATAATTATAAGGATACTTGTGATGGAGGTACCTCGCAACATCAATCTCGCAACTTTCTGTCATTTATCAATTTGTTTTCTTCTGCAGTCACGATGAGTAGCGGTGTGCGATGACGTGCGCGGCGCTGGTGGCGCTGGCGGCGCTGCTGTCGGCGTCTGCGTGCGCGCAGCTGCGGCCCGCCGACGCGCCACTCGCCATCAACGACACACGTGAGTGAGTCCCGGATTACTACTACCTTTCAAAAGCTACTGGATACAAGAAGTCGACGAGGACCATTATAAATAAATAAAACAAAGTTTATTGTTCAACAATAGCACCTTATTTAAGTCTAAATTTCACCACTAGTTGCCAAGGGTCAAAGCTTTCAGAAGAGTCCTGGTCCAAAAGTGTGCGCGAAACATCTAAGATATTTTAATTGTTACGACCATAGATACATTCTACAATGACTAGGATTGTTAGTAATCTCTGAATAAAAATGTTTACCGCTAAAAATTGAACGCCTTGAACTCTCGACATAGCCAAGAGTTCAACGCGTGGTGGAGGCAAGAGGGTGAATGGAAAATATGTGAGATCACTAATTATTTTCTCACTGATCAGTTTTTGGTAGTTAAAATTATCATCATTCTAAAGAAGGGTTTTTAGGGATTTCGTAGATTCCCCCCCCCCCCTTTCATTTTTAACTTTATTTTATATTTATTATTTATTGTTATAGCGGCAATATAAATACACAATCTGTGAAAATTTCAACCGTTTACCGATTACGGTTCATGAGATACAGCCCACTGACAGACAGACGGACGGACAGCGGAGGCATAAATAGGGTTTCGTTCTAAAAAAAACTAAAAATTAAAAACATTTTAAGCACCAAACCAGTTTACATGAAGCGCTAGCATTTATTTAACGAAGATATTTATAAGACAGCCCAACGAATGTTACCTTTTCGTACATTAATTAGACCTCCATCAGTATCCAATTTCAGATTTTGTAGACCTCCATCATAAAGACCTGTATTACACCGAAATGAAATATGAACTAAGGACTAACCCTCGTTATCATTAATCTCTTCTAAATTAAGGAACCTAAAATACTAACTAACGATTTATTAAGTTAAGATTTATTTATCGCAAACAAAGTTAGGAGAGGACGTCCGTTTATTTAACAATCAATCATAGTTAACATTATTTATAATTATATTTTAATTACTGTCAAATATTATATCTATAGTAGGAGAAATCTATTCTAATATTATTAACAATCTTAGGATCTCAAGCAACTAGTAACATGGCGGCATTACAACATCAGTTTGCGAAGTAACTTAAAAAGTATGCTAATTCCTGATCCGATTCCGTAAATTCTATCTATATATTGGGAAGCTAAAGTATTGCCAAGTGTCATGAGATATTTTGTTTAAAAACAAGAAATTTCACGCGTTCGAAGTCGCGTGCAGAAGCTAGTCTCCTATACAGGGTCAGATTAAATTAGCTAGCGAAACTACGCAGACGCGATGGCATCGATACCCAAACACGAGAAAATAAAAAAATAAAAGTTTTTTTTAATGTATTTTTCATATTCATATTCATATCTTATTTGCATTCCATAATGTGTTTAAGGTGTTACAAAGGCTTAGAGCTAATGTACAATTACGGACCCTGTCGGGCACAGCAAAATATTAAAATTAAAATAATTCTTAAAATAAAATAAAATTAGGAAAAAAATTAACAATCAATTATTTTTAACATTTTAAATACACTATTGACATTAATTATGTCAATATAAAAATGTATTTTGTTTTGTTAAGATCAGTTATAGGTAATGGTACATCTTAATTATTTGGTGAGGTCAATTAAACATATTATACCATATTATATTTATCTATGTATCTATAAATGTATCTATGACTAACCGTGAATAGTGTCTGATTATTGTTGTATTAAGTAATTTTTTGTCATGTATGTATTCTTTTATTGGGTAGTATGCTTTTTCAATTAATATTTGCTTGAGTTTACTTATGTCGTATCGCTGATCTCATATTTTAATGCATCTGGTAGTTAATTAAATGTTTTTATGGGCATTACGTAGAGGCTATTGGAATGTAGTTTCATGCGCAAAGAGGGTAGCATTAACATATTTTTGTATCTGACAGATCGGTCGGTATGTTTATCGCCACGAGTTGTGAAAAATTTCATGTATTTTCTTACAAATTTGCATATATCCAGAATATAGATAGATGCTAAGGTGAGTATTTTATGTTTTATAAAAAAGGGTTTACAGCTATCGGTCTGCTCTATGTTGACAATGATCCGAGTTAATTTCTTCTGGAGGATAAAAAGCTTAAGCGCGTCTGTGCTATTCCCCCACATCATAATGCCATAGCTGAGCTTCATTTGTTTTATCGTGTTTAGATACACATCACGTCTGTAAAGTTTGCAGAAAAAATATATTTCAAGTAGCTAACTACCTTCGGTTGATAAACCCCAAAAAAGAACCATATTTTTTTTTTTTATTGTATTTAGATATCGATACCGATCATCTGCGGAGTTTCGCTGACTAATTTAATTTGACCCTGTTTGATAAAAATAAAGTACTGTTCATTGGTAAGCGCATTACTTCGGAACGGCTGGACCGATTTGGATAAATAATATTTTAAAAGGTTCGTAATAGTTCGAATCAAGTTTTTATGGAAATAAAAAAATTAAAAGTTGCTCGGAAAATTGGGAAATTCGGAAAAACTGAAAGTGATTTTTTTATGGGAATTTTATATGAATTATTGAGACCGTACAACGTCTGTCGGGTCAGCTAGTAGTTATGGAAAACGATCCTAAGTGCGTCATTAAAGAATCAGACACAGGTAATTAAACCTAGTTTCTCCTGTAATCTTAGAATTAAGAATACATCGCTTTCTCCTGAACCTACTTACAGTTTTAAGTGTCGTATTAGGTAAACATGAATACATAGTTAACGCCTTTTACTCAAATAATCGTGACAGGATCACAAAACACGCGATGTTCTTACTTGAAACTCAAATGATCCTCTAATTAGGTACTTTTAAAATTTACTAATTTTTTACTGGAATTTTGTCGCCTTCTGGTGGTATCATCAACATCATCATCATTTCAGCCGAAAGTCGACCACTGCTGGACATAGGCCTCCCCCAAGCGCATATAGACGTGGTATAACTGCGATTAAATCGAAGACATTCTGAATCAGAATTTTATTTGCGCTAAATGTAGGTACAGTACAAGATTTATAACATAAATGAATGAGATCAGCTACATTTTACAAATCATTATATTAATTATATACTTAAATAATAAAAATAAAATATGTGTGTGTATGTTATGTGTGTGTATGTTATGTGTGTGTATGTATGTGTGTATGTGTGTGTGTGTTTGTGCCCGGTCGATGGCAATAGGCTCGCCCCCTATTACATGGGTCTTAAAACATAACTGGCGAAATGTGGGTGTACTACAGAAAGAAAGAAAGAAAGAAAAATATTTTATTTGGGACACACACAAGAAATACAAATGTAAAAAAAAGAAGCATTTAAAACTAAACTTCGAATAAACAAAAAACAACAAAGAATATCAATAAGAACGACTTGTGCGATGCCAAACAGGCTCCATCTCAGCATAATGCTGCGCTATTTAAAAAATAAATACCGCAGCGCTGGTATTCTGATAGGGCCCGCTGTGATGCCACACACAGGTAGGTACATCTGCCCAACCCTTCGGGGAAACAAGGCGTGAAGTTATGTTTGTTATGTTAAAATATGACCCAGTCTTGCCAAGGGGTATCGTGTTACCCAGTAACTGGGTTGTAGAGGTCAGATAGGCAGTCGCTCCATGTAAAATACTGGTATTCAGCTGCATCCGGTTAGACTGGAAGCCGACCCCGACATAGTTGGGAAAAGGCTAGGCAGATGATGAAAATATGTCAACAAAACAAATATAATTAATAAAGAGAAAAAAAAACAGATATGTAGTCAGGAAATTATAAGAAACATTAACAATTTATTTTATGTCAATTACCTCATTAATTCTCAATAATATGTACTAGGTAATTATAATAATCACACAACACAACATGATTACGAAATCATTAACTTTTTTAGCGTTTTTTAAAGAAATGTCACACTTCTAACATTTCTCACACGAACAAGTCAATTGCAGCCAATCGAAGCAAAAATGACATCAGTTCAATTAATATATAGAAACTGGAAGACATTAATAGATCTTAACTTTCCAAACATTGTGATGCAAACAGTCGATGAGAACTAAAACACTACAAGAAAACATGATTTCTATTTTCTACCGCATTCACGCTGCAACTGTTGCACTAGTGTTAATGTTCTCATATCTTTCACGCCAATTGTACAGTCGCCAGCACATTAAGTTACCACATACTGTAAAATTTTCTCATTCGATTTTGAACTTAACTATCAACATTTCAAGGTTTAAAATCTTTTGGAGAAATTTGACAGTTTATGGTAACGCGGAGCGGGAGAGTGTGTCAGAGTCTTACTGACTAATACCCACCCGTATTCCTTCCTGTTGCCTGTGTTGCCAGGGGCCTCGCCTCGGTAACCCAAGCTGCATCTAAGTTCCCGTCATCGTGAAAATCATTTCCGTGAAAAAAAACCAATGTGATTACCGACCTACCTTATTTCGACCAGAGAAATCGAGTCGTGACAATCATACCTAACTGTCAGTAGTAAAAAAGGGATTAAAAGAGAGAAAGCTGATGTGATAGGATGATTAATGCGTTATAACATGATATGTAAAAACACTCGACATTTATTATATAAAGCCAATAAAATTGATCAGCTAAATGAATATAATGATCAATCATACTCCAAAATAAATAAGCAATAACCGGTAATTTGATGGATCGTTATAAATGGCCTCGTCAATATTGTTTAAAATTAAATCACTATTATTTTTTTGAAGATATGTCAATGTTTCTTTCCACATAGGTACCATTTGAATACATAATATGTGTTTTTTACAATCACTTAAGACAACTAGGAAACTAGGTACCTTATTATTTTCTTTAATGGAGTTTGTTGTATTGATTTTCAATTCAGTTCGCCAGTTCCTCTTGGCCTACCCACTATCTCCCACTCACTATAGCGAAGTACCTACCTACTTCAAAGCTTTAAAGTTAATCTTAACCTTTTTCTAGGTAACGTAAACAAAGAGCAAAACCATTTCAAAGGAACCTATCAGCATTGGTATGCACTCACACATTGGTAGTCTAGAACTCCGACCTACCGGCAATTGACAAGTCGTCCCCGTAGAACCAAAAGTCACTAAGTCCAAAAATGGTTAAAATCGTTTTAAATGCCATGAAACTCACAGTTTTTTCTCCAAATTTCTATCCAAAGTTTGGGGAACAAATACCTAAGTTACTTAATTATTTTATGACTACCTAAAATCAGCAAGACACAATTCTTAAGTAAACTTAGTTATATTTTAATGATTTCCTTATCCACAATTATGGCGACTAGAAGCGATAAAATACTTAAACCATTTTTACCGTGAGACAAAATGTGAAATGAGTTGTAAAAACAATCAAATGTGAATAACAACTATGACAATCTTTTTCAAATTTTAATCTAACATTCCATATTTAAATTACCTCATACACGCAGCTACGAGTATGTCGCAAAGGAGTCTGCATTACAAAAGATGGATGTTAGTTAAAAAGCTTTAACTTGACTCATTGAATTTGTAACTTCAGATTTCCTGGTTTTCCTTTCATTTAATTTATGTTTGTTAGAGAGATTTCATCCTTATAACTGACCCTAACGATCGATGCAATAAAAGTACAGGGTATATTTTTTTCAGATTTTAGACGGTTCGATTCCCGGGTGTGGGAGAAGAGAATTTTCGAAAATCTTTGAATGCAGTTTGCTTTCTATTCAAAAATAAAGGAATGTTTCCTTTGAGTAAAACTTTCTATCTGCAGTATTAAGAGTACTTTCCCTCCAGGTGGCATTACAAAATTCCACCCTGTATACATAATCAGCCTATAATGTTCCCACTGCTGGGACACAGGCCTCCTCTCTGTGAGAGGGAGTGGGCCGTAATCCATCACGCGGGCCCAATGCGGGTTGGTAGATGTCACATGTCTTCGAATTTTTGGTTCTAGGACATGCCGGTTTCCTCACGATGTTTTCCTTCACCGTTTCGGGAGCAGTGGTGATGAAATAATTTACACAAAGTAAAGCGCCTGTCTGGGTTTGAACCCACGACCTACAATTCGTAAGTCGCGGCCGTTACCACTGGGCCACCACAGCTCTCCAGTTACAATATAAATAAATCAATTGAAATTCTATCAAATTAGTTTAAAGATGGGCGAAATATCACTAACTCAGATCGCAAAATCACTAACTTACTTCGAAACTAAATGATTCAAGGGTAAAAATTAATTACTTTCGTTTTTACTAATTATCTTTAAAAAAAAGATTTTCTTTTAATATTTTATATTAAAACATTAGCCTGAATCAAATACCAATGAGATAAAATCATAAAATCAGAAATACCTAATGTCAAATGAAAGTTACGTTTATTTTTATTTTTTTTCTTTGAGGCCTCCTATCTCATTTTTATCATTTTCGACTTAATGACTTTTCGCTCTACGGGGACGAAATAGATCAAACTTCCTAAGTGAGAGTACAAGCGATAATTGGTAGCGAACACTAAACTACTGATCGCCAGAATTGCCTATCATGCAGCGCAGTGCACAGGAGCCGTATTATGCACGTAATGCTGAACGTAAAGTAAACAAAACACAGTAATGTGTCCACTCGTCCGGTCGATCCCGTTAATTGAACAGCGGACTAATCGCATATTGCGCGCGCTTTCTCTTTGGAAAGTATCGAAATACGATCCAAATCACTGAAGTTGAATATAAATCGATTTCCAAAGTCAGTACTCCAGAAACGGGGAATTAAGTGAACCCGTACCGTAAATTACTTTCGTGTATAATATACCAGCAGGCTTAGCATGACACTCTCTATTTCTTCGAAGAATAGTCACGGCTTTTTCTATACAAAGTGACATTTCGTTTCTCAGTTTTTGACATCTCACCGTAGAAATCCTTCTACAATCTGTCATCTTGTCTTTCGTTTCTAACAATCTTTGTCTAGGTCCTTTTTTATGTAGAAAGATTTCTACGGTGGGATGTCAAAAAAGGAGAAACGAAATGTCACTTTGTATGGAAAGAACCGAGTCCATTCTTCGAAGAAATAGTGAGTGTCATGCTAAGCCTGCAGTAAGCAGTAAGGCTCTAAACTTTATGCCAAGAGCGAGCTTTAAAGCTTGACATTTAGACGCTGACGAGCTTTGTTTCATTTGTTTCAAAGCAAGCGGTAAACTTTTTAATGTTCTAATATATTAAGTAAACCGCTCATAAACTCATTTTAATATGCAAATTAATGCGATTATATGTATGTCCTACTTTTCCAATGTAACCAAAAAATAATGTTTTCTTACATAAGTTCCGCATGATTTTGGCATTTTTCGGTCAACGCTGCGGTTTGACCCCCTACCGACATAAATTATAAACATTAATGACTTTGTATGGCGATGCCGTGGCGAGGTGAAATTTTACATTCACCAGTCTCAGTTTGAACCAAGCAATCGAATGAGCGTCGTGCATCGCCATGAATACATTACGCCCAAACATGGTACCATTTATTAGCATAGAAATTCGAAATATCCCAATGATACCTTCGAGCTACGTAGATCTCTTTCAAACAATGAAGGTATTGTAAGAACTCGACGCAGTAAGCGCAGCAAACATGAAAATTAATAAGGTTGTTTTGCTTATCTATTGAAAAGTATGGGTAATGGATCTGACTTCAATGCCGCCGCACGCCGCACAGTGGGCTGGAAATCGAGCTCCATACTCATAGAAACTTAAAGTAAAGAATTAAAAAAAAACGTAATGGCTCTGGTTTACCTCCCTTTACATGTTATTAACGTATGGATGGTACAAGTCACAATACGCGTGAGAAAAAAAAGATGTGTTTTTTTTTGTATGGGAGAAAACACTAAAAGTACGTTTTTTCGAAACTTAATGGAACTGTTAGGCTGGTGCTCACACAAGCTATAGTCCCATACACGGCGATCAAGATTACATACAATTCTTGTACCTTTAGGCACCGCTTCGCACGTAGCAAATTTTTGAAATGTTGAATTTTTTAAATGTGATTTTTCAAATCTTTGCCGTGGTTAAATGACGTTGCCGATCGATTTACTTATATTATAGTTAGATTTAGCGTGCTAATGACCTTTATGATCACAATAATTAAAAAAGCCATTGATTGTATAGGTTTTTTTGGCAATTCCAAGAACTAAGTCATTTGTTAATTACCGTGATTAAGGTTGAGATATAATTAGATACTAATGATATGAGCATTAATGTAATGGAACTATGGGTATCGCTTTGCACGTAGCAATTTGTGAGGTTATGAATTTTAAGTATGTGGTTTTTTCGATCGCTTTATAAACATTCATTTTAAACGAAAAAAATGCGTAGTAAACTGATTTTCATTTTTTCAAAGATAAGTAATAAAGTTAAAAATGTCGAAAAAATAAACGTTTTTGTAGAAATAAATAAATATTTTATACTATAAGATTATACTTATATCAAGACATTACAACAAAATACATCTATAATATTATGATCCACTACAGATATCTACAGCAAGGACAACAAAAATAAATAACAAAGCCAGTATTAAAATTATTAAAATAGGTAGGTAGCTCAAATAGTAGTAAAATCAGCGTTAGTTCATTCATTACTATTTCAGCGGACTTTTAGTACAATTACAACTCCGACTACTACATTTAATTATAACTATTTACATATTTTTGACTACTATCTATAGAAATCATAAAAACTACTGCTAACAGACAGTATCTTCGCCCTCATCAGAGTCCTCTAAAACGGAGTCCATAATTAACGCACTAACATCAACATCGACAAATTCACTGTTCTCTTTGTCTACATCTGAATCGTCACTAATGAGAAGGGGTCATATATCATCAGTGACAGCTCTTTTTGTGGACTTTCGTAGCACAGGTCTTATGCTGCGCAGGTAGGGATCTGATGATACAAGGAGAGCATTGAAAATGTCTTCGTTTGTCGCTTTACGGCAAAATTAGCGTGAATGGTGTTCTCGGATTTTTTTAAAATCTTTGTTTCTGGCTTCCGTTGCCTCTTCAGATAATTTGCCAATGGGCATACTTTTGAAGTGTTTGATAACTTCAGCACCATGCATTAAAAGTTTGTGGACACTCGAAGGCATGTAATACCAGCCATAGAGCTCCACGTACATTTCTGCAGTAACGCGTGCAAAGTTTGCAAACGCGTCAATATTTATAGGCCACTGGCCTCTACACGCAAAAGTGTTGAAAATCTTTGGATCAAACAGGAATCCAATCCTGTGATAGCTGCAGTTTTCGCAGGATCACTAAAAAAAATCCTAGCTATGTTCCCATCATTTGTAGTTCCCGAACCTAAAACATAACAAATATTCTTGACTCTGAAAAAAGATGTAAATGAATAATGTTACTTGAAAAATGTAGTTTTAAAAGTTATTTTATCTCACCTTGTTTGACGATGTCTACCAAGAGGACGGCCATCATGTCATCACGGAACTTCTGCTGTATGATTTGTTTTCTAATCTTCAATGACTCTTTACTGCTTGCATCTCTGGCTTGCTTAAAGGCACTCCATACACCTGATCCAAGCATGAAGAGTAGATAACCCGTACTTGAACATTTCTGTTGAAACCGATTTTCTGAAAATAAAATGGTTAAATTAATAAAAATAATATAAATATAGAAGTACTGCAGTGACATTAATTTATTAAATTATTTAAAACTCACTTTGATCTCAATGATTTATCTTCTCCAACTTATTCATTTCCGAAGGAGTAGCTTTACATATATCACATGTCTGCGATGAGGTATTTGATAGCTGTGAAATGATTTTGCCATCTATCATGGTCATAAGCATTGAGTGCTTTACAACATGGCTTCCCATAATAGAAGGCTGCAGTGCTTCAATCTCAGCCTCAATCAAAGCCTGTTCTTCCACGATGTTTAACTTATTTTCGTTCAAAAACTTAAAATAAATAGGTCTGCAAAACATGGTGGAAGATGGCTTTGGATTCTCCCATACCTTTTCATCGCCACAAACTAACCGCAGAGGCACAAAAGAACACATAAAAATACTGGAATCATCTTCGTCTGCCGTAGTTTGCTTATACAAACTTTGCCCTGAAGCACCATCAAAGCCCCACTTGCATATATAAGTATCAACTCTTTGCCATCCAGCGAAGATTCCAAATGTAAGAATTTAGTTAGAATTGAAAAATTTTGAGCAATTTTGCACAAAACTATGGAGTTTTGTCCAAAATTGCTTGGAGCTTTACTTTTACCTCTCTTTCCGTGATGTCTATGGTATCTTTTGGGGGGTAGCAGTCCTTCTTTACCTTAAGGATGGCAGTATAAGAAGGATACAGTGGTATTCCTTCTTCTTTTGCACAAGATCTTAATGTTATATACTGCCACTTCGAAAGCTTCAATGAGGTCAAAATACCTAAAGCTTTATCAGCGGAATATATGTGCACAGTTTTCTTTGTATTTAACAATTTCTTTATCTTTGTAGCCTCTTCGGGATGCTTCGATACCAGTTAGGAGCTCACCCACTCTCCTTCTATTCTGTAGCGGGCTTAGCTCAACGAATGATTTTCTCGGTGTCACAACTGATGTTCCAACACTGCACGTATCCGGTGTGTAGGATGTTGATGCACCCTCATTTACACCAAAGTCAGAACTGGAACATGGTTGCTGCTCTAGCGACACTACAGAAGTAGTCATTTTTTCCCTCACGACATCAGACCATTTGATATTCTCCTACAGCCATGTCTCATACTTTTTTATATTTATGTATGTTTCGTGCGATTACACGAGATCCATTTCTTCCTCAAGTTACTCACATAACTCTGACAGAATTTTTTGAATTCCTTCTTTTCATTTTCCGGCAATTCAACAGTATTCTCAAAAGCATCAAATAAAACATTGGGCTGTGAAAAACTACTGTCGTTTGCCACAAACATGAAATGTCCAAATTGGTACCAAAACCTTCCATTACAACACAATAACAAATATAAGGTAATAAGTTACCGCGCACAAGTACTGAGAGCTACTGATAAAATTAGACTCAAATGTTCTGTTTTTATACAACTACCCTCATTATCGTTCGCTATTTTCTAATTAGTTACCTATATTACAGACAATAGAATTGTATTGTGACTAGGGCCCATTTGGCCCTGCTAGAGCGGGTTAATGCTCATGTCATTAGTATCTAATAATATCTTAACCTAAAATAATAGATTAACAAATGAGTTAGTTCTTGGAACAACAATCAATATCTTTTTTAATTATTGTCATCACAAAGGTCATCAGCAGGCTAAATCTAACTATAATATAATTAAATCGATCTGCAACGTCATTTAACCACGGCAAAGATTTGAAAACTCACATTTGGAAAATTCAAAATTTCAAAAATTTGCTACGTGCGAAGCGGTGCCTAAAGGTACATGAATTGTATGTCATCTTGATCGCCGTGTATGGGACTATAGCTCGTGTGAGCACCAACCTAACAGGACCATTAAGTTTCGAAAAAAAAGTACTTTTAGTGTTTTCTCCCATACAATAAAAAACACAAATCTTTTTTTTCTCACGCGTATTGTGACTTGTACCATCCATACGTTAATAAAATGTAAAGGGATGTATACCAGAGCCATTACAATACAAAAATATTGTATACATTTGCTCTGGTATACATCCCTTAACTGGTATTACATTCCGTAACTTTTTTTAATTCTTTACTTTAAGTTTCTATGAGTATGGAGCTCGATTTCCAGATCGACGTAGCAAAATATCAAAGATTAAAGCAAGTTCCTCACATTTCATTTCGAGACGCACTTACTTTGGCCTATGGCAAGCTAAAGGTATCCTGAACAAAAACCTCGGAGAACTTTTTGTCCAACAAAATGGCACACATACGACTAGCAAGAAATCTATCACACAACGTATGTGGTGAACCGTGCAGGTGTAGTGTTTTGGGCTCCACTGATTCGATTACACAAAAAATCCGTCGCCTTTGTTGCTTCCAAAGTCAAAAGGTAGCCCTCTAACACCGACCACGCTACTCGCTATACAAGGTCCAATTTAATTAGCCAGCGAAATTCTGCAGGTGAGATGGGAGATGAGAAAAAAAAAGATTCGAAGTTTTTTTTTGGGCGTCAACGACTGCTGGTAGTGTTGTTACTCAACGTATGAGTTTAGAAAATCTGTTTTCTTCTTTATCGTGTTTAGATATCGATACCAATCATGTCTGTGAAGTTTACAAAAAAAAACAGATTTTCTAAACTGACATTTCAAGTGACTAACTGCGGTCGATGACCTCACAAAAAAAAATATAAAATTTGTTTCTTTTTAGTTTTATCATGCTTGTGGTGCAAGTGGGCTACGGACTAAGACTTGATAAACTTTTACCATCTAGTATCGTTTCCAGGCTGTGGTACGGAATGCGTGCGCTGCGCCGCAGACGGGTGCGTCAAGTGTGCTCGGCTGCTGGTCTGGCCGGGAGGTACCTGCGCAAACGACTGTCCTGCCGGCAGCCGCGAGTCCTGGGCCCATGATGACCACCTCATGGGCCGTGTGTGCTATCCGGCGCAGACTTATAACGAGGTATGTCTATCTTTCTCGACTAATGTATGACTTCTTGGTCTCTGCGAGTGACACCCACTCTCAAGACAGTCCAGTGTATCCAACCCAGTTCAGTGTTCTTAAACCTACGTGTATCCTAAGCAAAATTCAGGTGTTTTAACTTCTCGGCAGTGCTACCGAACTACGACTGCGGTATGAAAGAGGAAAAATCAAAATCCAAAGTCATTTATTCAAATTAGGCTGAGAATCAGCACTTTTCGGACGTCAAAATTATATAACAAAGTCTCTCAAAACGCCCGCTATTCACCGCTTCCTAGTGCTTTAGCTGGGAAGAAGTGGCGTGGCGCAGCAAACTCCCCAGCAGCACAGCTGTCTGTTCAGTTAGAAAAACTTGATTCTATACAACTATACTCAAGCTTCTTCTTCTTTTTCCGTCTCTAGTCCGTTATTTGAGCACTTACTGATAATTGTTTATTTTATTTGAATAACTTTAATTTATTATTGACATGATTTACTCATTACAATGATTTTTTTTTATGAATTGTATTATTGCAATACAATTCATAAAAAATAAATATTGTAATCATTGTCACTACAAGATCCTATGGCCAAAATTGCGGGAGAAGCCCTCACGAGCTAGTTAACCTCCTCGAGTATTGGTAAAACAACCAGTTAAACCAGGTCAGATGGTAGGGTGCATTATCTGGCGAGTATGGGCTGGAGTGTGGTGTGAGGCAGGGAGGTTTGACTTCCCCAGCGTTCTTCAGTTTATACATCAATCAGCTGGTTGAGGAGCTTGGTAGCACTGGTTTTGGATGCTCTATTGATGGTAAAACTATCAATAGTATAAGCTACACTGATGACATGGTGCTACTGAGTCCCTCGATTGATGCGCTCAGACAGTTACTTGGCGTGTGTGAACGATACGCCTCGGCTAATGGTCTCCTGTACGAGGGTAACGCTGAAAGTTCTTAGAAAAACTGAACAAACTAGCAAGTTATTAGTTTTATTATATCGTTCAAAATAGTGTCCATTTACATCAATACATCGCTGCATCCGATGGAACCACTGAGAAAAGCACTTTACCCACTCGTCCTTAGGGCTCTTCGACGGCATTTTGAAACGCAGCCACTGCTTCCTCGGCGTCCATAAAACGTTTTCCTCGAAGTTTTTCTTTTATTTTTTAAATAAATAAAAATCGCAAGATGCGAGGTCAAGCTATAGGGCGGGTGACCCAGTAATTTCACGTCTGACGTCGCCAAGTAGTCGATTGTATGCTAGGCGTTGTCGTGGGGAAAGAGGATCCTACTGCGAGGTCATTCTCCCGAACTTTTTCCAAGACAAGTGGCAAACAATTGTTAGTGTACCACTCTGCAGTAAATGTTTTTCGATCCTCTAAAACAATTGTTGCGTAATGACCTGTCCTTCCGAAGAACGAGGCCACCATCTTTTTTCCCACGCTTTGACCTCTCTTCACTTTAGTTGGTAACTCCTCGGAAGGAAACACCCAGACAGCAGACTGCCTCTTAGTTTCAGGAACATAACAATAAATCCAGCTTTCGTCACCCGTAAGTATGTCGAACACAGCATTTGAGTCGCCTCCGTTAAATCTTTGAACCATTTCACGACACCAATCGACACGACGGAGTTTTTGGGCCTCTGTCAAATTATGAGGTACCCACCGGACACAAAGCTTCCTGACCGCTAAATATTCATTGAGGATTTTGTGCACTTGACTCATACCGATGCTATAAGCTTGTCCGAATCTGCTGATAAGTCACTCTTTTGTTAGTCTCTATCATACGCCGCACAACACTGATGTTATCTTCAGTCGTCGCCGTAGAAGGTCGTCCCTAACGCAGATCATCGGTGAGATTAGTGCGACCACGTTTAAACTCATTAAACCAGTTCTAAATAGTAGCACGAGATGGAGCTTCATCGTGAAAGGCCAATCGAAGTCTATCATAACTTTCTTCTTGACTTAAATGACATCGAAAGTCATAAAAAATCATGTACGAAAATTTTCTCGCGTTAAATTCATGCTGACGTGACACAGACAATTTTCAATATGCCGCCAAAAAAATACATACACAATAATA
Source organism: Atethmia centrago (assembly GCA_905333075.3). NCBI lineage: Eukaryota > Metazoa > Arthropoda > Insecta > Lepidoptera > Noctuidae > Atethmia > Atethmia centrago. Next base: position 17,639,595 of record HG995373.1, on the reverse strand, counting down.
TTGGCAAAGAGTTCCATTTCCAAAATTTGAACTGTTTCTTTTTAAATATATCGTTTACAAGTGGCCAGTTCTAAAAACGTTCAGTGTCGCCCTTGTATTATGTCAGGAAAAGTGAGGTTATGGTGTTTCGTGTGGGTTCCAGAAAACTGATGACAGTTCCTCCTGTTTATTTGTACGGGGTGGCGCTTAAGAGTGTCTCGTTTTAAATACCTTGGGCACATTTTGACTGAGAATATTTGTGATGACGAGGATATTGAGAGAGTGCGAAGGGCGTTGTCGGTTCGATGTAATATGCTGACTCGAAGGTTTGCGAAGTGTACTAAAGACGTGAAAATTACGCTGTTTAAGGCATACTGCCAGACGTTTTACACCTGCAGCCTGTGGGTCAGGTACCTATACGCAGAGAGCTTACAACGCCAACGCTTGTGTTCAGTACAATAATGCGTTTTGGGTGTTGCTGGGGCTTCCGCGGTTCTGTAGTGCGTCGGGCATGTTTACCGAAGCAGGCATAGATAGTTTTGAGGCTATCATGCGCAAAAGAATGGCATCCCTAATGCATAGGATTCGTGGAAGCCCCAATAGCATGCTGAAGGTTATTGTGGAGAGGCCAGACTGCCCTTTTCTGATGCACTGTCTCATAGACACAGCTGCGGGCCTGGTGCTGAAGAAAGGTATTTGAATTGATATTGATATCGAGGATAAGTTGTGTCCATGTTTTAGTTTATATTTTAATAGTATTTTAACATTATTTTGATTTAATTTTAATTTGATTTGGATTTAATTTTAATTTGATTTAAATTTAATTTAATTTTGATTTGATTTTGGTTTAAGTAATTTTGTTTTGTTTCTAATTTAATTAAATTTTTGTTTTTTTATTCTAATGATTTTTTACCTTAATTTTGAATTTGATTTTGATCTCAATTTTGATTTTGTTTTAATTTTATAATTATAATTTTGTTTTTGAATTTGATTTTAATATTGACTTTAATTTAATTCGTTTGGTTTTTGATTGGAATACTATTTTATTTTTTTTATTTTTTATGCTACTAAAATATTTTTCTAAGTTTTATTACTAATACAATATGGATTAATTCCGAAATAAATAATTGAATTGAATTTGAATTGAATATTGCTGCTTGTAGCGCCCGCGATATCGCCCCAGTCTGCAGAAGCCCTTAAATGCATTAAAACGCAAATCTAGCAAAGAAGATGGTAGCTTGTTATGAATGGTTACACCAAGCCCAAAGAATGAATTATGAACCATAATACTCGTATGTAGCCAGTGAAAGTGAGCAGGTAGTTTGTCTTTATTTCTAGTGTTCACATTGTGAATATCACTGTTTTTAGCGTATACGATATTAGAATAAGATGTACTCGATCAGGTCGTTTTTGAAGGACGAACATCTTTGCCCCACAGCAGAATATAATACTCATATGGGGAACATATTGCTATGAAACTAACTAAAATAGACTAAACGAGCTGTATCAACGTCAGTCTTACTTTCCAGACGGCATAGACGGCCGAACTGAGCCTCGTATGTGGGCTCCACTGAAGTTGGCCTCCTGTTATGCCCAGAAAAACTGTCGAGTCTACAGTTTCAAGCTCCTTTTTATCAAATACTATCTCGGGTCCTAGATTTCTAACATTCGGTAAGGCGAACATTTCGTTTTCTTGGCAATGAGAACTAGGTTATTCGTCGTAAATCAATCCGTAAAAAAATTATCTAGGGCCCAGGATATTGCCTTGTGGTATTCCTATACATAGACATGTCGCTTTGGTAACACTCACATGAGTCGTAACTTATAAATATACCTAAGCCGTAGTCTACTAGATTAGTACTTAAATAGGCAATAATAATTCATCAATATATTGTAATTATATTAGCCCAATTTATCAAATGCCAGAACATCAAAGTTCAACGTCTTACGATTAAAACACTATGATGCAACGCAACGGCTTTGATGCGCGGTACAGATGTGGTCCGTGGTAGGTAGCTACATATAATATAAATCATTTTAATAGTAAATCCAAATGATGATTCCGAACTTTTATGGCGGCTATTAAGTTCAACAAACTAAAATAGATTAATGCTATTTATTTATTGTTAATGCTATATATACATATATTATGGGCCAATAAGATCTTCAAAACGTTGATTTCGTTTTTATCTCTACCTAAGCATAGGTAATGTGCATACTTATTTTGAAAATTATATTATTAAAAATTTAAAGTTAATTACAATTTCAGCTTTGGTACAATGAACTTGTCTACCCTCGTTTCTCTGCCCTTTACAGACATACATACCTGGAAGAATACGAACGTATACGCGCACAATGTTATACCCACTAAATAAATAAACGACTCTATTGTAGCAGGTGCTATTACGTTACTTCTTAGCGGCGTCAATTGAAAATAACCACAAGTAAATAATAGGGCTCGGCGCATTCGCTACTTGTAGCATCGGGCGCTAACATTGCATCGTGGTTTAACGTCCTTTAGGTATATTGCTACATAAAAATCACACATTATAGCGATTTCACTGACTGAAATCATATGAAGTTTTTTGGTATACATTCAGCTAAAAATCTACTTGTTATATACTCAAAGTACCATTTGCAACAGGCCTGAGAAACGCCAACATAACTTATCATAAGTAGAACTGCAGGAGTTTTCAACTCATTTCACATTTGCATCGTTGTTTCGCGGAAAGAAACAATAACGAATTTAATACTATATTTCCAATTACAACCGGATATATCTTAATTGGTAAAGTGGTTTTAATCACTGCTTCCAATAACAGCTACCACTTCATTCTGTTCGATATTTTTACCAACGAGATTGTCGGTGGTCCCATAAAAGATATTTAAAGGTAGATTGATTCGGTATTCTTCAAACGGTATTCTAAATATGTGGTTGATGTTCCTTAACCTAACTATTCTTATTATTATTTTATCCTAACTAATATTACAAATGAGAAAGCGAGTTTGTTTGTTTATTTGTTTTCAAAATCAAAAGTCATTTATTTAAACTAGGCTGAGAATCAGCACTTTTCGAACGTCAAAATTACATAAGACAGTCCCCCAAAAACGGCTCAACGGATTTGGATGAAATTTGGCACACGGGTAGACCATGACCTGGATTAGGACATAGGATATAATATATATACTTTTTATAGAAGGACATAGTATACTTTTTATGCCGGAAAGCCACTGGCAAAAGCAATAATGTAATACATAAACATTGGGCTCCTTGAGTTTTGAGTTGAGCTGCATGATAACTGACAAATGCGTGCAACGACTGGACAGGTTCACTCAAATCTGTGTGGTTCTTTCCTCAAAAGACCATTTCGGACACCAACCTACATGGTCCTCAAATGATCTGACCAAGATTATGTCTGGACTTTAAAAGAGACTGTGACCTCTGAGTTTGTTTCGGCCTTTCTTCTCAGAGTAGTCAGATAGGAAACGCCGACCTCATCTAGTTTTAAAAAATATGTTTGACGTGTAAAAGTGTTTGTAAAAACCTACTTACAGAAATAAAATCATTTATCATCATTTGTCATTTAACAACAGCAGCATACAATATTTGTACCTATAGTATGGCCATAGGGTGTAGGGAACATAAAGATCTTGAAAAATTATCATCTGGGTGGCCTTTTCTCAACTATGTTGGAGTCGGTTTCCAAATGATGATCTTGCAAAATAAGAGCATGCATAATGCATACATAATCAGCCTATAATGTTCCCACTGTTCACTGCTGTGACACATGAGGCCTTCCCTCGGTGAGAGGGAGTGGGCCGTAATCCACCACGCGGGCCCAGTGCGGGTTGGTAGATGTCACATGTTTTATTTATTTTTGGTTCTAGGACATGCCGGTTTCCTCACGATGTTTTCCTTCACCGTTTCGAGAGCAGTGGTGATGAAATAATTTACACAAAGTAAAGTGCCTGTCTGGGTTCGAACCTATGACCTACAACTCGTAAGTTGTGGCCTTTACCACTGGGTCACCACTGCTCTCAAATAAGAGCATGACATGAATTATTTTAAAACCATTCCTATCACACTGGCTGATGATACGGCCGTCATTTCACAATTTACAATATCCTTCGCCGTCTGGCATTGGCCTGTGTACGTTTAGTTTAGTTCGGTTGCCCCCTACGTACACCCATAATAATGACCTCGCCCCCATTACGTACCTACAATCTGAAAAGGTCCCTACTCAGCTATTGACAAATTATTAGTGTTCTGTGTGAGGGATCAAGTAGACAATCGACGTCGACCTACCGGTTTTATGTCGGTGTCGTGCTCACGACTTTTGGTCGGATCGAGAGTTAATGAAGCAATAAATTGCACCAGGTGCCTGGTTATTGTACAACTGTTTTATTGATGAGGTTATTATTAGTCAAATTTTCAAGAATGCTGGATATTAAGTACCTATGTGGCGGCATCTACATCGCCACATGTTAACTACGCAACACACTGACGTCACGCAAAATCCTGCATCGCGCAGGCAGAGTTTGCCACGCAACTAGCATATATACAACATCCCCACATCAATCGTCGGGCAGTTGCCCACCAGTCACGACACCCGTCTTGTCGGAGGATCCTCCCTTTTCTATGGAGGATGAGTGAACTTTACACCCTGTTCCTCGTTCCTCGTTCCTACCCACAATACCTAGGTGTTGACAAAATTGTTAATAGCATCAATACATTACGGACTCACCCAGAAAATTCGTCAGGAGTTAGAACACTTACCTCCGGAATCTCATAGGTATATCAAATCTCTTATACCAGAATCTCATAGAAGTCTTTTGCAAGAAATTTTACAGTTTCAAGAAATTAAAAAAAAAAAACATAATTATAACTCAAAAACTATCAAGAATCGCGGAACATAGATGGGGTATTTTCTGATACCCCTGGGCATGAGGAATCGTTTTTTTTTGTGACGTCACTATTTGGACCATCGTGTGTAATCCTCCTTCTTCGTAGGGTTCCGAAAAACACAAATAAGCGACAAAAGAAAGAAACAGTACCAGTGTGTGAAATGAGTACCTGTGCCAGCCAGGTTCTGTATTAGATAAGAATTTAACATATTTACCTAACCCTTCGGGAAATACAGACGTTCTGATGTAAAATGATGTTAACTAATTATAAACTACATATTTGTATATCTCAGGTGATAGTGGGCGGTGCTTGCGGGGTGGCAGCATGCGTCGCGCTGGTGGCAGCGCTGGCGGCATACGCGCGGTGTCGAAACAAAGCGCGCGCGCAGCCGCAGCCGCTGCCGCAGCGTACTCACCACGACGACGACACGCGACTCCGGGAGTTTCACAAACAATTGGACTGCTTGCGAGTAAGTTATTCATGTTTCCATTTATTAATAATGTGCCTACAAAATGTGTAGACATAAAAGTAGTAAAATTAAAAAAGTGGTCCGTTACGCATATTTATTTTTTAAACTCAAAAACATCCAATAAATAAATTGCATAGCTCAGCAAAATGATTAAGTTAGGTTAGCGACGCTACGACCTAAAATTACTGAATGATGAACAAAGTCGTCTCATAGGAATAATGGATCATCTCAAATAACATCGATCTCATTCAAAAACTGAGTACCAAAACGAGCTTATAAAAGTGAGAACAACTTTGAAACGCGGCTTCGCATTTGAATTTACATCACAGTCGTTATGTTAAACTCTTCAGCGCTAATTAAAAAGTAGTTTACACATATTTAACTCAGATATAATTGCATTATTGTTGTAGTACAGCCTCGACAGTTGTTGCTTATGATGTTCAATTGTTTTTCACTCTTGTATCTCCTACAAAAGAACAGCTCAATATTTAAAGAAAAACAATATTATGCTGCTTTATCTTCTTTATATATATATAATTCTTCTGTACATCTGTATGTCACTGAACTCCTCCTAAACGGTTGGATCGATTTTGATGTTTTTTTTGTGTGTGTTTGAGTGGATAGTTTAGATTCACAATTGGAACCGGTAGGTGGCGCTTTTCGGGCAGGAAAACGTCCGTCAAGTCCGCTAGTATGAGACATAATGTTATAAAGATCTGCAAAAACTTCAATAAATAAATTAATCAACTACAGGTTAAACAAAGTTTGCTGTTACGAAACTTCCGAAGGTGGATGTAGGCTTCGGAATCAATAAATTACATAATCTTTATCGCAGAGTGAGCGACAGAAGCAATAAACGATAAAAATGAATGAACCTAGATAGCTAAAACGTTAAGAAATCAGGAGATTTATCAACGCCCACATTATGATCGCACGATATGTCTTAAGCCTACTTTTCTTCTAACATTTCATAATTTGCTCTAGTTGAGGATTTCCAATGGCCAACATATCTTGGCATACTGTGAAATATAGGAACGGATTAAAATATTCTGTAGTTCGTTACAAGCAATGCTTTCATGAACGGCCAGGTTGAAGTAGCCAACGCTGCACTTAAGTTAGTATTGATAAGACTGTTGTTATCATTACAGCCCCACGCTTACACTCTGCTGGCGATCCTGAACCACACGCGGAACCAAGTGCGCGAGCTTTATCAGCTTGGCAACAATGATGCTGCAATGGCTTACAGGTATGTTAACTTTTATAAAGGAATTTTATGAGGTTGCCGACTACAGAAAGACTTATTGGAGTCTTGGGACTTGGCCAGTGGATTTACATTGTAGATCCTGGGCTTATGACTAAGGCACTAACTTTACTCAATATAAGGAAAGCTTGCAGTTACTTTCAGTATTGTTACAACTATGTACCAAAATTTTTGAAATAAACATTCGTGACTGCATGTTCACGAAAACAGATGTTTATGAAACCAGAAAGCTAACTTGAGAATAGAAAGCAGACCGTACCGGCTCTATCTTTAATTTAATAGGTAGCGATAAGCATAACATAAACATAAGGTCTACGTGTGAACATTCGTTTTTATACCACGGCACTATTTATTTCTTAGAATGCAATCACTGCAATGCTACTGTAGCACAGCGGAGGAATCAACAGACCGATATAAAGAGGTTACAACACTGCTCTTATAGGTGCAGTGCAGACAACAGACTTTTTGTGCAAAGGAGTGATTAAGGATCGGCTAATCGCCGTTGACTTTGGCCTTACAAAGAGTCGCGCTCAGGCCACGCGCGTCGCCGCGCGCCGAATATTTATTTTTGGTGACGTAAATATGAATATTTGAGAAAAACACAGATATAATTATAGATAATAAAATAGTCTATTAATACAAAAAAAATGAAAATATCTTAAGTAGTTTGTTTGAAAGGTAATATCGTTTTTTAAGCTTTGGGTAGACTTACTTTTTGAATTTATTTCATAAAGTATTTTACTACGATACTTAAAATATTCACTTATATATTGATGTGCATGCGTTTTAGTTTAACGGACATTTTTTGCGAAACTTACTCGCTTTTTGCGTAGTAAAACAGCGTAATAACACATTGAAAAGTTACTAAAATCATATATCTGCGCGTGAGCTAATAAAATGTATTCACAGTCATGTGTGCCGCAGACTCCTTCACACAAAAAGTCTGTCGTCTGCGCTGCACCTCAACATAGCAAGCGAGTTTGTTGACAGAGCTACCAACCTAACCTACAAAAATACCTACATTCCAAACAGTGCCTCAACACTGCAGTGTTTATTTACGTTAGATACTTAAGATAGTAGGGTTTAATATTAGCTTCTGTTACAGTTGCATCCTGAGCGATCTGGCCAAGTTGCTGATATTGTTGAACAAGCAGCAGGTGCCCGTTGTGCCGGATGAGTGGCCGCGACTCGCTAGTTGGGCTGAAAGGTTGGTTTTTTTTATGTGAATATCTATTGTCCTTTGCATCAGTTGTTGTAAGTTTTTCAACATAGGTACATCCTTACAGTCACTTGTTATAAGTAAAAACCCAGCATTTAAATGTTAATTAAATTATATGAAAATTCAAATTTAGCATAAATTTGAATTTTCAAATACCTAACTTGGTAAGAAATAAAAAATTTCGTGTCTCAGCGTTTTTTGAAAATTCGTCCCCAATGGGTAAAATAGGAATGGGAGGGATTTTAAGAGATTTAAGGGATTGGAAATATGGTCATAGTCCGTATCTTGAGGTAAAATTTCATTAAAATCGGTCCATTTGGTCTAAACTTATTAAGTACAGTCATAAAATAACTTGGCTAATATTACCCATGTAGGTATTTCGTAATCAATGGCGGCGCCAGAATGTTTCAAATTAAAGGCTCATACAGATTGGGGCGATATCGCGGGCGCGACAGGCATATTGCTGCCTGTCGCGCCCGCAATATCGCGCTAGTATGCACGAGCCTTCATGGTGAAAATATTAAAATAGTGAATTATTATTTTTAAGTTAGACATTTAGAAGCTGACATAGGCTAAGTAAGATTGTTACTAACACAATGGACCTCATTTGTTGTCTTTTCAAATAAATGATTATTATTATTATTTAGAATCATAAAAACCGGCCAAGTACGTGTCGGACCACGCGCAATGTAGGGTTCCGTAGTCGGGATGAGTTTATCCCAAAACAAACTTAACATTGTAGTTGAAAAACGTGTTCGACATCATACATTCTTCATACATCGATATACACGGTCAATTCTCCAACTGCAAATCTAAGTTGGTCGACTATGATATTACCTACTCGTTGACTTGTAAAGCCTACTTAGTTGTGATAATTTTCCTTTTAATTTCTTTATATCTACGACTGTCACGATTTTTTTCACGTACCCAATAACAACGTGTTAGCTGGCAGGGGGGCGGGGTGTGATACTTGACTCTAACAAAAATTAGCTCTTTAAAGCTTAATATTACGCTAACGGAAACCCTGATATATTTTTTTCAATATTTTATTTTACCACTTTATCGGCGTAATTAATATGCATACCCATACCAAATTACAGCTTTCTAGTACTAAGAGTCTCTGAGCTAAGCCACCGACGGACGGACTTGGCGAAACTATAAGATCAAAACTATAAGTTCCTTGTTGACTGCAGAACCCTAATACATATACGGCTAATCTGGGTGGTACTCTCCCGTGGGATAATTTCCGACCCTGCGAGCGAGTGGACGCAGGCGAAGCCGCGGGAAAAACTAGTACGAAATAAAAGGAGGTGTTGTGAAGTATCTATTTTACAGTCTCTTCTAAGTAGGTATCTACTTCTCTACCATCATCAGATAATCCTTGACTGCAAACAATGCCACATTACCTATCATTATTATCTCCAGCAGGCAAGACGCTTTATATTTCTACGAAGAATAGACACAGCCACAGAACACTATGGACACAGCCCTTTCTATACAAAGTGACATTTCGATTCTCCATTTTTGACATCGCACCGTAGAAATCCAAGGACCTATTATTGACAAAGATCATTAAAAACAAAAGACAAAATGACAGATTGTAGAAGGATTTTGAACCTTATAATGAGTTCGAAATCGAATGAGAAAATTTGACAGTTTGTGGTAACTTGACACTGGCGACTGTACCTTATTATCTTTTGTGTGCTGCCTATAATGTTTGATCCTAATAAAACACGAAATCTTTGTTACAGAATTCTGAAGCGCTACAGCCGCACAACTGTGGGTGCACAACAAGAAGGCCAGCTAGTTAATTTCCTACCCGCTCCACCTAGCCAGGGCTCCGACTCTGAGACAACCCAGCAATCCTTCTCGACGTTCAAGCCTCCTTCGTATTCCCCCACTTCATATGACAGCAATATCATAGACAAGGAAATGGAGTGCGACTGGAGTGACGCTGGCAGACCGCCTAGCTACTCGCAAGTAGAGAGAGAAAGAGAGACCATCGTCCTCTCCGACCCTTGGGAGAGAAGACCGATTGTTAGGAGGGAAAGCGTCTGGCTAGAAGATGAATTCTTCGAAATGTCGAGGCGGCCTCAAGACGAACTAACCACTGAACTTTAATCGTATAAAATTATTTTTATAAGCATTTGGTTCACCATTCCAAGTCTGACAAGTACAAAATACAAGATTACTAATATTTAATATTCTGTAAATTTGTAGTGGTGCTTTCAACCTTGTTAACAAGTGCCTAACTACCTGATCTGCTTTGTGTGTAAAAGTTAGAAGTTTATAAAAAAATACAAATTAAAAATATAAAAAAAAAGTATTGTGAATTGAGTTTATCGCTGATGAAATTGTTTCATTATAGGTACTTTATTAAAACTAAATCTGTAGAACACGTGCTAAATTGCACATAATTATATTGTATAAAATAAAAACTAAGCAATCGTAGTAGGCTTTAAGTAGATTATGCAGAAATAACACTATTTCTAGACAGTTTAAAACCAAAGTAGAATATAAAATAAGTCTAGTCTAATAAATAAATTCAAAATATTGACGATTCTTCGCAAAACTTATGATATTTCTTTGAAAACAATATCTTTTTGTAAGGAATCCCAAAATGTATAATTTTATGAATTGTCCATAAAATAATTATTTTTAACCACCTGTATAAACAAGGAATTTATATGTAGGTACCTATCTACGTAAAGTTGCTGTATAGTTCTACGAAACGGTATTTTATGCTGTAGGTAGATCTTTTCTTTACCTCGACCTAGCTGGTAGACTTTCAGTGATAACTAGAAGTTACACGTTTCATCATCATCATCATCATTTCAACCGAAATATGTCCACTGCTGGACATAGGCCTCCCTAGCATCGCGACTGAGACCGGTTCTATGCATCTGTATCCAGCGGATTCCTGCGGCCTTCACCAGGTCATCGGTCCATCTAGTGGGAGACCTTCTAATGCTACGTCTTCCGGCACGCGGTCGCCACTCCAGAACCTTTCGGCCACATCAGCCATCCGATCTGCGAGCAATGTGCCCTGCCCACAGCCGCTTAAATTTGGCAATTCTTCGGGCTGTGTCGGTTACCTTGGTTCTCCTACGGATCTCTTCATTTCTGATTCGAAGTTACAAGTTTACCGATACCAATCGAACAAGCTCCACATTCTGGCATAGGCAAGTTAGGGTTGAGCATTGATATTCATTGGGGTTGAGTAAGTGACAGAGATCGTAAAGTACCGTATTCATGGTAAACATTTGTTTATAAACATGTTTCTGAGTTGCAGTCAACATTTTTGTTTTGTGGAGTTGATCACGCCATGCGAAAACATTGTGATGTTGAAAAACCTTGGTGTTGAGCAACTGTTGTGCAACAAATGTTTACAATGAATACGGGGCTATAAAGAGCCTGGCGGTAAACAAGAAAATATATCGGGTAAGTTTGTATAATCCTACCCGAAATAAATGCTTTCATCGTAAATAAGGGCGGTAATTACCGAAATATCTGCCTGTGTAAATAATAAAATAACATAGTAATTACGTAGGTTAGAATAAGTGCCTAAATATTGTAATAAAGACAACGAAAATACCTATTTGTTAAAATAGTCTAGAGTATTTTTTATGATTGTTAATTAAATTAATAAAGATGAATATATTCTTGTTCACTAATTATTTTTATAAACCCATCCATGTATAGCTTGATATGTATCCGTGTGTACTATAATATTATTTGCACAGCCATCTAAAAAATAATAAGAAACAAAATATTTTTATACGACAGCAGCATAGCTATTCACAAACATTCGATACGCTTCTGTACCGAATCGAACATCAATCAATGTTTTCGAAGGAATCCTCTCTATCCGCTGTTCAGAAATCCGAAACCGGAAAATGTTGACAGTTAAAAAACAAATATACGACCGATATTCTTCCGACAGTTATCTTCTGTCGGAGACTAGTCAAATCAGGTTACAAAAATGTGTCATTTTCGACTCGGAAACTTAAAGATTTTTCTTAACGCACATTAAAAAAATATATATCCTACCCAAATAAGACTAGATATTTCGTGAAAATACGACGTTTGCATGAGGTTCAAACAAAATTTCAAGAGCTATAATGATGATTTGAATTATTATAAATTAGTATCGTGGATTGAATTTTGATCAACAAACAACGTTGCAATGTACAAAAAAATCGCAAGAAAATTTAAATTTCGCGGGCTAACGTGGGATCCACTAGGACTTCTCCTGTATCGGTGGTGCAAGTTGCACCACCAATATAGGAGAATTCCTAGTGTGAAGAAATAGTTATTATAAGTAATACAAAAATATTGAATATGATTAGCAAGACGGCGTTTTCACATTGTCTCTATGTGTATATCATATGTTCTTATCATGGGCCAAGAAAGAAACATTTTGTAGAAGCAGGCATTTAGGTACTATTTATTTTAAACCTTGCCATGGATACTGTAGTAAAGAGAAAAACATAATTACATAAATACATATTTTCAAATAACAAGCGCATTTTATGTTCAGGTGATTTTTTGTCAAATGGTGACAATTTCACAATAATTTTTTAGAGCGCGAAATGATTCTTTTTAGCACTATATAGCAGTTCAATGATCTTTTGGCACGTGGCCAAAATCGGAACTGATGGTACCATCTTGTTTTTCAATACATTTCACAAATGTCTAGCAACAGAATACTCTGTCTACGCTAGCAACAGTGTCCCCCCCTGTCAATGTCATTCGACCGCCAAAAGATCCTTGTAGCACTATACAACAAGATAAAATAAGAAATAACTGTGAAAGAACTTTAGGTTGGCAACTTATTTCAAAACTGTCAAAGCAGCGTTGCCATCCATACGAGGTTTCTCGTACATGTACGAGATTTAGTGGTCCCGAGGTACGAGCTTACATCCATCCTCGTACGATTTTGTACGAGATTCGTTGATACAAGTCATATTTTGGAACGCGCCTCTGACTATACGAAATGAATGAATGGTGTGTACGTACGAAAGGTTTCATTTCATTCATTTTACTTGTATTGTTTAGTAACGTGTAATGTAGAAAATATGTCTATTATTATTCCACTCTACTCCGCGTCCACTATAGTAGGTACAGTTCAGATACTACATACACTATCCAAAACAAAATTCCGGTTGTACGACCTGCCACCACCATGGACACTAGATTGTCCAGGAGCGGGGTGTAAGGTGTGTTTGAATAACTTGTGCAAACTGCTCTGTAGTACTTTTTGACGAAACTGCTTTGTAGAGTGCTTGGTTATGAGATAGTTGACAAGAAAATCAATATATTTAAAGCAATTTATTAAATAAATGGTATGTACGAGGTTGTGTTAACAAAATACGAGATTTGAGACCATATCTGTACGAGGACACGCCTTCGGCGTCTGGCAACACTATGTCAAAGTGTCAATATCAGGAGAAGAGATTTCTCTGTGGGTTTTTCGCCGTTCGTTGTTTCGTATTCAGTCAATCATAATAATTAAATTAACGTAGATATTTAATTTTTTATTCATGTTAGTATAGTGAATTGTGGGTCAAAGTGTATTCCTGTTAACTGAATCCTAGTTGCTTCTATTACTTACCGGCTGTCGATTGATAAATTAAGAAAAATGTAGCGCAAAGTACTGCATAGCATAACGGTAATGTTCTAACTAAAGCAAAATTATAACATTATTGCATGCGTACAATTGTGATGCTGATCCATATAAATTTTGGAGGTGACCTTTAACTGCTATTTATTCATCTTTGAACTATAGGGGATGAAGTGATCCCAAAATTATATTTCATAACAAGTAACTTGTTGACATACAGCTGATCAAACATTCTTTGTTCGAAGTATTGAAGCGCTTATCAGTTACTGTTATGGAAATAATGTTTCGTTTTCAGATGTCTTTAAATAAACTTGAGTATTGACTTCACTGAAATATTCCACTAACAATCTGCCATCAATAAGACAAATGGTAAGTACAGTTAGCCACTTAACATCACAGCAATCTGAATAAATATCAGTGTAAATTGTGGAGCAATTCCATTAATAATCAATTAATAAAACTTGAAATCATTTGAGTCAATGTGTGAAGGTCACTGGACTATTAAAACATAACATCACACATTGTTTACCCAAAGGATTGGGCAGAAATGTACCCGTAGTACACCCACTTTAATTAACACTTAACTAATAATTTCTTAGAAATCAAATATTTTATTGTGTTGTGTTAAAATTTGAAAGAATTTATAATTTTTTCAATCAGATTTACTTATAATTTTCAGTTTAAGTATGTATATTTATTACTGACTATAGATTTTCCAATACATAATCAGTTTATTAGGTATTTTGGCTCAATGTACGTAAAAATTGAATATTTTACAAACAGGTAGGGATAGTAGATGAGAATGTTTTTTTCAATACCATTATATTTTCAGCTTTTAAGTACAATCAAAGTAAAGTTATTAGAAACATCTTCCAATCTTTCTGGTCATCATGAAGCAATTAGCAGCATGGTAAGTGTAATGCATTTGTTTTACAATATTAGTATTTATTCTCATAACTAAAACTGTGTGCCCACCACAAAATGTCTCAAAAAAAAAAAATATGTAACAAGCACACAATATTAAATTAGATTATCTATACAGCCTTAAGTATCAGAAAATGCTATCTATATAAGTTCTGTGGGATTAATAAAACAGCATCCCTGTTTGTCCACCGTAGTATGTCCACGGTGGACATACCATAGTACGTCACCTTAGTATGTCCACCGTAGCACAGGCATGCAGTGACGCTAACAACCTTAGTTACCTTAATTCTTCTCTAATAGCTAGTTTTGACACGTTAGAAGAAGCATAAAAGGATCCACCTGTGTTTACATGTTATTGATTCTCTTTGGATATTTTTAGGGTAAATATTCATAACTAGACTAGTGTAATAAGGAAAATTTCTTGAAAACTACAATCTACATGGCTGGAAAGACATATTTTCTTTTGTCATATAATTTTATCACAATCACAATAACTTTATGAGGCAATTTTATATTTTTAATTATTGTGATAAGCTGATTGGGCTAGGCAGCTGAGGGCAGTTGCACTGAGGGGTGACAAGCTAATCCATTTTCAAAATTTGAGGACAGATTGTTAATCAGTATGAGTTTTTTTATTGCAGTTTGTAGTTATGATGTGATTAAAAGATTAATAAACTTTTATTTTACATGACAACTGTATTTAAATTGAAAGTGATTTAAAAAAATAAATGTATTATGTTAGAAATGCTCATAACTATGCCTTTGCTATTCAACTAATAATTAAATTCTATCTGCAGAGTGAATGTTTCATTATAAAAATCTAGAATGTAACAAAACATCCACCTCATTGCCTGTATTCATACATTAGTTCATCATCTACTATATATACCTTATATTGTAAAGAGGTAAAATTTGTGAGATTGTAGGGGGCGTACCTAATCTTCGGAACTGCTAATCCGATTCCGAAAAACCTTTCACAAATGGGAAGCTAAAGTATTGCCAAGTGTCATAGGATATATTATTATAAGTTAAAACAAGAAATTTCACGCGGACGAAGTCGCGGGCAGAAGTTAGTTAATACAAAGATTTAAAATTCATGTAACAGGTATCAGAAGAAAATAAGTTCTTACGACAAAGAGGAATGGGAGACGATGGTAGAACAGCTACTGATGCGCGGCACATACCGCCGCCGCATCGTAGACTTCACCTCGCATCCGCGCTCCTACCTCATCGATGTTGACTTAGTCCGAGGTACACCTTCATTTGTTTAATATTAGATACGTTCTTGCGACAAAGAGGAATGGGAGACGATGGTAGAACAGCTACTGATGCGCGGCACTTACCGCCGCCGCATCGTAGACTTCACTTCGCATCGTCCTACCTCATCCATGTTGACTTAGGCCGAGGTACACCTTCATTTGTTTATTAGTAAATACGTTCTTCCAACAAAGAGGAATGGCAGACGATAGTTGAACAGCTACTGATGCGCGGCACTTACCGCCGCATCGATATTGGCTTAGTCCCGAGTTACTCCTTCATTTGTTTGTATTATAAACTAGCTGATAAAATTACAATAATTCATGCCATAGAAATAAAACGTTCGTTTTTTTCCGAATTTGGAAATTTGTTCAGGAAACTTTTTCCAATTTTTGTTTCCATAAAAACCCATTTCGGACTATTACGAACATTTTAAAACAAAAATAGCCAAATCGGTCCAGCCGATTTCAATCAACGAATAACATTTAATTTTGTAAACTAATATTATAAAGAGAAAAGATTTGGTATGCTTGTTTGTCACGCTTTCACGCTACAGCCGAACGGATTTGGATCAAATGCATGTGCTAAATTTCATCCAAATGCGTTTGTTTTTATATATTTCTAGTAGGTTTTAGATTTATGTAAAGTTTTCGGCTAATTCTATTAGCCGTTTCATCTATATAAATAACTAGCTGCGCCTCGCGGTTTCACCCGTATAAGTCTCGATCCCGTCGGAATATCGGGATAAAAAGTATCCTACGTCCTAATTCAGGCCATGGTCTACCCTTGTGCCAGATTCCATCAAAATCCGTTCAGCCGTTTTAGCGTGAAAGCCTAACAAATAAACAAACAAACTCTCTTTCGTATTTATAATATTAGTTATGATTAAGAATCTATATTCTATATCAACAGGGTCATCATTCCCGTCCTAATTCAGGCCATGGTCTACCCTTGTGCCAGATTCCATCAAAATCCGTTCAGCCGTTTTAGCGTGAAAGCCTAACAAATAAACAAACAAACTCTCTTTCGTATTTATAATATTAGTTATGATTAAGTATCTATATTCTATATCAACAGGGTCATCATTCCCAAAAGCGAAACCCACCCTAAGTATGCGTCGTGTCGTGTGGTACGCTCTAGTCCGACTATTGTTCCTACCTGCGCTATACCAGTGGTGGACGCAGCAGACCTCACCAGCATGCGCCAAGTTCCTCCTCACACTATGGCTCATGCAAGTCCTCAATATGACCATATACTTCATGACGCCTGACTTGGTGGAAAGTGATGTAAGTTGCCATTCTATTTTGAACACTATTGCTTACAATTTAAGTTGAATTGTATTTAGCTGTTGTCTATTAATGCACTTTATTATGTCTATCGACATGTTAATGTGGATTGGAAAAACAATGGCTAGTAGCTAAAATTAACTAGAGTTACAATACTAATAAGGTGCACGCTACCGGCTACGCTTCTTTGGGAATACGATATTATTTATACATTCCTATAGAAATGCGTCATGGGTGAAGTTAAGATAAGGAATGAGGCTCAACATAGGTGGAGGTTATTATGTATATCGAAAACATTTCTCATGGTCCACGCTATTGCTTTATCCTTGGATGCCTCTGTTGGTTTTCCGAACCTTTAATCAACTTATTCCATTAACTAAGATAAGTTCTTGCCCTAGTTGGGTTCAGTTTTTCTTTATAATACGACATTTCCACTCCACACTTCAACTTGGCGCCCAACGTGGGACACATTTTTTTAATATATATTTTCTTTTCTTTCATTTTCAGCCAAATTGTTGGTTAGTGCCTCTAGGTTTGATGCTGGTACTTAGTGTGGTACACTCACAGATTGTGAGCACGACTGAAATGGAGCTCGCTCGAGTCCGGCCCCGCACCACATTTCGCCGCAAGTTACCTAGATATTTCAGGTAGGGAATTACTTCCATAAACATAGTTTAAGATTCATTAGGTAGTTTAGTATCGATTCAGTCATTTTAATTGTACTACTATTATCATAAAATACTTATTTCTGTGCAATTTGAGGGAAACAAATATCACTTTTGATTTAGTCTTAATAACGTGAAATGGTAGGGTAGTAAACTTAATATCCTGTAAAACAGGCGTGGAAGATCAGATTGCGATGGTGGCAGCGGTGGCGGCTCCGCCGAAAGTGGTGCCACCTCCAGTCAGAGCAAGACACCCACTTCTAAACCCGCCAAGTTCCGGCGAAGACAATCACGCACTGAAATCTCTGAGAATGGACTGAGGTTAATGCCAGTTACCTTTATTTAGATTAGACAGACCCAAAATTTTTATGAAACATATTTTTTTGTAGGAAATGGAACCAAACAATTTGATTTTAATATTGTTCGAGTTTTATTTTTGTTCAAATAAAAATAATCTTATTTAAAACGACAGTAACATACAATACAAATTCAAAATTATGTTTGTAAAATTCTACACAGAATATCTTTCGAATTACAGGAAACGTAAGAAGGATTTGACAAAAGAGCACGTAAGCAAAAACATGGAGCCTGTTAAAAACAAAACTAACATAAAAGTTAAAGCGAAAGACTCGGATGACGAAGACTACATGGTTTGGAAGAAGCCTGATCTAACGGCACCCATAGTGACGTTAACCCCACCGCCTGATGACGCTACTCCAAGCACCTCCTTCAGATACAAACCTAATGTGCTAACAAAGAAACAACTAGAATCGTTCAATGTGAGACTGAATCAGCAAATACACATTTCCAGAGCACTCGCTGACGGGGATGATGGCTTCGAAAGCCTAAATGGGTACAATTCTAACGGAAGTGAAGGAGAAAGAGTTAAAAATGAGACTGAAAACCTAATACAGAAAGAAGCGACGAGCTCTAAGGAACAAAACAATGGAACTCCTGCAGGGAAAACTACTCCAGATAGAAAATTGGCTGAAACTGCTAAAGCTAGTACCAAAAACGAAGAAATAAAAAATAATGAGCCTACCAAAGTATTTGTTAAACCTAACGTTTTGAAGAAAGACGAAGATGAAAAATCTTTAGATGCTGATTCTGATGGTGTTGCACCGACTAGCAGTCCCAGTACTGGGAAAAGAATTGGTGTCAGATTTAGAAGTTCATGGGCTCGAGAAGGCATATGCATACAAGAATCTAGTGATGAAGTCTTTCCTACTGTCAATAAGAAAAAAGAAAAGGTAAAAATTGAGACGTTTCTTATTTCCTTGTAAGCATGCTTCCAATTCAAAATTGTATGAAACTCGTAAAAAAGCACTTTTTTTTATAAAGTGAACACGAATTTAACTTGTCCTATATTTTAACATTAGGTGATAGATGGAAGGCATTTACAGGACGCGAAGAAAGGTATCTATTGGATGTTCGGGACTGTAGCATGTCAATAACACTACGTTCGCTGATATCGCTTCTAATACCTTGTTTGATGTCTTTATCATTTAAAATGTATAAGATAGGTTATTCAGTAAATACTATATTTCTTTTACAAAAAGAAATATGCCGTTAATGATTACTATGATTGTCGAAGTTTTTTTCTAGTAATTGACTTGTTTAGATGTTGCGAATTCAACATGTTGATCTCTAAAACGTCTCGTACGAAATATAAAGAATACATTTTTCTTCATTATAATTAAAATACTCAATGAATTTCCATAGAAATTAGACAATTACCAGTCATCGTCATCGGACGGGGAATGCTCGGCGTCCGCTCCATCCATCGCCCTACCATCCCACCATACCATGTCAGATTGGGTTGGGCAAACTACTAACAGTAAGCATCAATTACGTATGTTAACATTCAACTATTTTCACTAATGTTTGTACGCTTTTTATTTAGTGATTTGCTCGTTTTTTTATCGATAGTCTGCTTGTTGATTTATAAAAATCGATATCTGTGATCATAAACTTTGACGCAATATTAATCAATTGTAAACCACCACAAAAAAAAACCGAACAAATCCTTTGCCAATGCTAATTCCATTGAGCACGCTGCAATCATTTAATTCTCAAGCGATATTATTTTTTTTTTTAATATACATAAATTGCACGTATCGACAGGTGAAGAAAGCAGTTATTGCTCTCAATCGGAAGGAGGACATTCCGATGTGGGCTTTCCGTACACTGCTGACAGTTCATGGGACCCCTTTGCTATTCTCAATCCGACTAGTGACACAGGTAACGGCAATTTTCATATTTCTCAGAAAAAAAGACCAAAGAATTTATAGAACGTTTTTCCTCTACGATAATATATTCTTGTAACAGCCGTATCAATCCAGAACAGAATCTTACTTCATAAAAATCTTAAATTTATTAATCCATTCGCTGACAGACAAGGCACAGTCTTTTAGAGCACCAAGTTATTTATATAACGAGAGTAAGCAATAAGGAAAATTCATCCCCTAAAGAGTTAACCGCCACAGTCATGTATAGATGACAGAGCAAAATGTGCCCAGCACGCCACGGTCACGACTACATGACCGATTTTAAGGAATAATTCGGCGCCAGGAAGGAATACGGGTGGGTTTTAGTCAGTAAGAGTCTGACACGCCCTCCTGCTCCGCCCAGAGCGGGAGAAGTTATTTGATGATTTCCCACCCTCAAAAAAAAAAAAAGCTTGGCGCCGAGGGCACGTCTTTGCTTTTTTGCCGTGGCGGTCAATAGGTTAAATAGGGAAATTGGCATTACATATTGAAAAACCCATCGGACACACTGTGTACTTAAAGAAAAGTGTTAGAAACAGCGACAACTCGCTCGCATAATATCTCGCAACTACCTAGCGCGAGCGAGAATTCAATAGAATAGGAATTTTTCAGACTGTATTCCAAGCACTTCAAAACCACAATAACCAACTTTTTGCTTCATGTTCCATAGTAAAATGTACGATGTGGGAGCGAGGCTCGACTCTTCGCGCAGAACTGTCGGCCGTGGATATCAGCTGGTACGTCGTGGCGCGCGCCGAGCGAGCCATGGCGGCCGACGGGTGTCTGTGGGCCGGCCTCGCCATGGCCGCCGCCGTCGCATCCATCAAACCTCTCATACGATTTGCTCAGGTAACACTACTACAAAGTCAAGTTTTTAGCGAAACTGTGATGGGTATTGATATCTAAACACGATGCAACAAAAAGTAACGATTGGATGATACCAATGCTTACATAATGCGCGGCGGAGTTGCATCGCGCGAGGGACGCACCGCGTCTCAGGCCAATTGTATAAACCGGTTTAAACCAAGCAAAGGACGCGTCGCGCTCTGTGAGCTGACGTCACACCTACACTATCTATGTGCACTCACACAAATGCAAAGCTCAGCTTAAACCGCGCGGACTGTATCAGAACCAAATGTTATATAGACTCCCTACCGGGGTCGCGGGAAGGTACTAAAGGGTTACCGAGGCCCCTGCCAACACAGCCAGCGGAAGGAATACGGGTGGGTTTTAGTCAGAAAGAGTCTGATACACCCTCCCGCTCCACCCAGAGCGGGAGAAGTTATTTGATGATTTCCCACCCAAAAAAAAAAGTAATATAGACTCGCAATCCTTGCCATCCTTCCATCCTAATTCCTACCCAAACTATTATAAAGGCGAAGTGAGTTTGTTTGTTTGTTACGCTTTCACGCTAAAACGGCTGAACGGGTTTGGGTGAAATTTGGCACATGGGTAGAACATGGCCTGGATTAGGACATAGGATACTTTTTATCCCTATGTTCCCACGGGATCGCGACTTATGCGGGTAAAACCGCGGGGCGCAGCTAGTCCTGAATAATAATAGCAGTTCAAAATAAGCTATTTTAACAATTATCCGTTACTGGCATCTACGGTACCCACTTCAAGATTGGATGCCACACAAAATATTTTTTTACGAATTAAAAATGGCGGTGCTAATCATTCCCTTTCGCATTATATTGAGCGAATGAAATGGCATGAAAGCCCCTTTGTTTGGTCGCCATTTTCAATTCGTTTCTTTAATGGCGCGGGTTATAGATACTTAGCTTTATGAGACACATTTTTTGTCGGAATTAGATTGCTGCCGAACAAGACACTAGAACGGAGGAAGAACTTCAGGCGCTGTCCGTTCTTACCTACTTCCCGACTCTTATGGCCAGTTACAAAGGATCCCTAATCTCTATCTTCATTGGTGCTTTTGGTGATAATATTTGGTAAGCTCCTTTTACATTTAACCTAGTTTTGTAATTAAAAGGATACTGTTATCAATGTTTAAATACTAGAAAACAACATAAGATTGGTGTAGGTAAATAATTACCATTATGCCTATAACCGAGATTTGTTTTCCTTTTCTTTTCTTGACACAGCATATCAAAAATATTTTCAAAATGAGCACATTGTTTTTCCTGTCTAAAAAGCTCCATATTCAGTAATGCTTCGGTTACATTGTCGCGATAACGCGAAATACACCTCGCGCGCTCTCTCTCGCACACCGCTCGACGTCTCGCTGTACAACAGAGAGCGGGCGAAGAGTAGTGCGCGTTATCGCGACAATGTAGCCGTAGCGATAATCACGCCATGCATAAGCTCCAGTTCAAAGTAAAGCTACCATGCCTCCTTTGAGTCCTGTAAACAGGAATCGAACAAGGACCAGCGGTGTAATTCCGTAACACACAATTGCAATGCCTTTCATTTTGGCAGTTCAACATCACTGACAACATTCATTGTAATGAATTAATGAAACATCAAGAATATAAAGCAATGGGTTGGTAGTTTATTTCCAAATTTTTCGAATTGTCATTGAAAATTTGTTACGCAATTAAGGTCTATTCCGATATAAGCGATATCGCTGTCGCGGTCGGTAGCGATACTAGTTCGCCTTCTGGTTAGTTCAGTTTGGACCAGTATCGCTACCGAGCGCGACAGCGATATCGCTTATATCTGAAAAGGCCTTTCGGGTGCAGGGGCGGTACGGTACTATAACCCGTGAAAGTCACAATTGTTCCGTTACAAAAAGAGACGGTGATATTCGTTCTGTATAACTCCGACTCTCTCGCACTGGAACTGCCAGTGTATAAAATCATGTTTTTCCTTTAGGTTTGTATCGACGAACCTGCTGTCCTGCATGCTGCGGTTCGCTCTGGGCGCTCTCGTATTCTTCCTACTGGCGGTGGCGGAGCGCGCGTTCAAACAACGCTTTCTATACGCCAAGCTGTTCTCACACCTGACGTCAGCGCGGCGGGCCCGCAAGTCCGAACTACCCCACTTTAGGCTCAACACTGTGAGGAATATCAAGACGTGGTTGTCTACGAGGTCTTATTTGCGAGTAAGTTTTTAAACAAAATGATTAGGTTTAATTGCCACAGCCTCTTACTGACTGCCTCGTTGGTCTAGTGGTCGCAAGCATGAGGTCTTGGGTTCGATTCCCGGGTCGGGCAGTGTTATTGGGTTTTTCTATCAGGAATTTCTCAGTAGCAGCAGAGGCTGGATTTGTGCCCGGTTGATGGCAATAGGTTCGCCCTATTACATGGGACTTAAAACATAACTGGCGAAATGTGGGTGTACTATAGGTACTCCTCTGCCCAACCCTTCGGGGAAACAAGGCGTTATCTTATGTTATGTAATTGCCACAGCCCAAATCAATCTCTAACACTTTGAACACTGAACGAGACACAATAGAAGTTTGGACGTCTATGAGCGTTTAGTGTCTCGGAAAGTGTTAACATGACAATGGTGCCGATTCCCTTGTTCACAAACTAAACTAAATTTAAGTTCAGTGCATCTTTTTCTTTCTATTTCATTAAGAAAAGGACAGAATATAAATTTAAGTTTAATCCTGTCAAATTAATCAGCGCTTGACGTAAATTGACGTAATTTTAGTAGGCAAGTTTTTAATCACGTCTAAACTTGTATGGAGTAGTGACAGGCGCTGATTAATTTGACAGGACTAAACTAAAGTTTGTCTTCTGTCCTTTTCTTAATGAATTAGAAAGAAAAAGATGCACTGAACTTAAATTTAGTTTAGTTTGTGAACAAGGGAATCGGCACCAGTTTGTATGTATGAACATATCTACTATACAGAGTCAAATTTAATTAGTTAGCTAAACTCCACAGACGTGATGAGTCTATATCTAAACATGATAAAACAAAAAGATATTAATTTGACGAGTTTTTTTGTTTTTGTGTCAACAACCGGTAGTTAAGTCAAATGAATAAATAAAAAAAAAGTTTAAAAAATCAGTTCTTTTTATGTGTAAACTTCACAGTCGTGATGGGTATCGATAACTAAACATGATAATAGTAGATTGTACAACTAGTGCAAGAAAGAAGCCATTTTACGCCATTTTGGCATTATTATTTTTAGCCGCAGGCGAGGGTGGATAGTTAAGTCGAGGGGTAAAATGGCTCGTTCATGCCCGATTTCCGGCCACCGTAGGCGCGGGCTTGCGGACGGTGAGCAATGGGTAGCTCACCGTCCGGTAAGGACCAGGCCCGGGTCGACGGCGCGTCGTATTCCACGCGCGCCTCAAAGAGATGTCGTTAGCACAAAGTAGGGGTCCACTAGGGCCGATGCCTGCCGGGGTCGCGGGAAGGTACTTATGGGTCACCGAGGCCCCCGCAACACAGGCAACGGAAGGAATACGGGTGGGTTTTAGTCAGTAAGAGTCTGACACACCCTCCCGCTGCGCCCAGAGCGGGAGAAATTATTTGATGATTGCCGAACCAAAAAAAAAAAAATGCCCGAGTTATACACTCTGCTTTTCACATCGATTGCGAGAAATTTTAAATCACTTTTCACTGTTCAAGAATGTTGCAAAATTGAAGCTAATTCCCGCCACGAAACTTTAAGTTTTTTTTTTTTTTTTTTTCATTATTTCGTGTCATTCGACTTGGGTACTTCACACTGCCAAGTCATAAAAACATTTCTTTGCGTTTTTAAATAATAAATGACTGCTATTTTATCTGGTTTTATTAAAATAACGATAGAAAACACGGAAGCGATATAAATTAAAGCAAATTAAATAAAATAACGACTTCAATCTGCGACGTTTTATTGTGCCTTGTGGCTGTTGGGCCTAATTATCTTAGTCTTAGAAAAAAGTTTACTATATGCACTAGAGCATAAAAAGCGATTTTATGTCGCCTACGCACAACATAAAGACCAACTTTTAGAGCATGAGAAGTGAAAAATTAAAATAAACAGATTTTCTCTACTCATACTTCCAGTAAAAACTATACCAGTGGTCGTTGACCCCAAAAAAACTCATCAAATTATTTTATTTTTTCTTATTCGTTTCGTTCGTGTTTAGATATCGATACCCATCTTGTCTGTGGAGTTGCGCTCGCTAATTTAATTTGACCCTTTGTAAACTTAAACGGCAAGGTAAAACAAAGGTTATCTCTAGATCAAGGTTAAAACCATCAAGCAATTTTTTTATTTCGTTTTTTATTGCGACGGCCGTAAAGTTCTTCATACAAACACTGAATTTAAAACAGCCTAAGTTGTTTGTATCGATAACTACGCTAGTCGCAATAAAGTTCAAAATACAATAACTGGCTCGAAGGTTTGGGCTTGGACTAAAGTTAGAACTCGTTTTGTAATAAGAGGGGAAGGGTTTCAATAGTGCAATATTTTCTTGTATATTGTAGTTGTGTAGCCTACTACACGATTCCTTTCAGTCTTTTCCCAAAATGTAATGTCGCAAAATACATAAATAAATAGAAATGAAGACTGAACTCAATCATTTGTTTTTAATAAATGAGACTCAATCATTTGTTTTTAATAAATGATGTTGTAATAATTTTAGCGTCGGGGTCCTCAGCGGTCTGTGGAGGTCATCGTGTCAGCAGCATTCATGCTAATAGTGGTATTACTAGGCTGCGTTAGTACACACCTATTGAGAGTAAGTGCTATGAAGTATTCTCCAATATACAGTTTGTCTTGAACATTATTGTCATCGGTGGAGGAAAAACCTCAGACCAAATAAAAAATTGTGTTTTATGAAACCATGATGCAAGTGAAACTTATTTTCGGATCGTAGACATTTAACTGAAATTTTCCGGAAAATTATTCAATTTAGGGCATTAAAATCGCGTTTTTGATCTAACTTAATAATTGGAAAATGGGAATGATAATGTGAAAACAATAGTAGACAAGATATCCAACTATACATTTTAATGTCAATCTGTGTATTAGAGTGCGGAATGGGCGCCGCCATATTGGCCTTGGCTGCTCTGCCAAGCGCCTTTCACTTTACACCCCCACTCCGCGGCCGGCTGTAATGCGACATGCGATAGATGGACGAAACAGAAAAGTTTCACTTTAAAAACCAAGACATGGCGCTGTCAATAGTGACGTGAGGCGATTTCATAAACGTGTGCATTTATTGAGGTGTAGATTGGTTAAAATGGGTTGTAAATGTGTGCGCGTGTATGCACAGAGCGAGGTGTAGTTTTGGCATGCCATAACTGTATTGTTTGCAGCACTATGTCTTGGTTTTTTTATTTAGTCTGAGGTAAAATCATCGTGAGGAAACCTGGTTTTTAGTTAAGTCTGATATCACTAACCCATCTTGAGCGAACATGGTTATCAATGAGAGGAGAGGCTTTTGGCCTGCAGTCCGAAAATAATAGGCTGGTATTATTATACTTAAGTATAATAAAATACATGTGGTCTATTTTATAAATAATTTAATTATGTGAATGTAATTTATTTTACATCATCATTATTTAATTTTTTGGTTGTTGAATTAGAATGCACCATAATACAATTTTGTAAGTCAATTTATAAGCACAACCTTTAAATCCTCGTTCATGCAACACCATGTTTCTTATAAGTTATTTATTTATATATATTTATGTGTACAAGTTCAGAAAATTAATAAGATTAATAACAGTGTAATAATACTCAGGACTCGGTGACGTTAGAAAGCGGCTGGCTACTGGAAGTGTTACTGTGGAGCTTCTGCATCGGTATATACCTCCTGCGACTCGGCACTTTGGGCAGCAACGTGAACAAGAAGTACCGCGGCTGCCTGTCCGCCATACTGACCGAACAGATCAACTTACACCTCGCCATAGAGCAGAGACCAGAGAGTAAGGAACAGCTGACGGTCGCTAATAATGTACTCAAGCTGGCTGGTGATTTACTTAAGGTATGTTTAGACCACATTTTTT
Organism: Atethmia centrago; assembly: GCA_905333075.3. Classification (NCBI taxonomy): domain Eukaryota; kingdom Metazoa; phylum Arthropoda; class Insecta; order Lepidoptera; family Noctuidae; genus Atethmia; species Atethmia centrago. The sequence goes on along the minus strand of HG995373.1, from coordinate 17,612,824 downwards.
AAATCCTAATGTTAGCACGTACGCGCTCTCTTAGACTTCACAGTCAAAATTACCGACCCTCTAGGTAAGCAACTGCGAAATCATCCTACTAATATTATAAACGTTTAAGTTTATGAGGAGGGATGGACGTTTGTTACTCTTTCACGCAAAAACGGCTGAACGGATTTGGATGAAATTTGGCAAACAGATATTTTATAACTTAATCCAAGTTATAAAATATCTGGGATACTTTCCACGGGATCGAGACTTATGCGAGTGTAACCGCGGGCGCTGCTAGTAAATAACAAAATTCAACTCTATGAAAAAAAGCCTTTGCTCAGCACTGGGACAGGAATATTATTGGCTGTTATTATTATAAGCAGGACAATCAGGGGTTGTAATTATTTTGGTTATATTATTCTAACTACTTTCAACAAGACTCATTTGTTTCAGGAATTGGACGCACCGTTCAAAATATCTGCATTATGCGCCAACCATTACCTCTACACCATCACTAAAGTGGTCATACTGTCGGCGCTGTCAGGGGTGCTGTCAGAGATGCTAGGCTTCAAGCTAAAACTACACAAAATCAAAATCAAATAAAAGCGTGGAGACAAGAATTGCCCTACTTGTAGTCCAATAATAGTCTACTAGTCTCAGAGGCCATTTAGTTGTATGATGCCATCAGTTTCTACGCGCAACTATCACAAATAATTTAGATACTTAAGAGTAAATTATTAAACATCATATTATATCTTACATGCGCATAATATTATAATATCAAATATAAATCATGTTTAAAAATTATATAGAAAGAGTTTAAAATCAGGATTCATACCTTAGATAAACTTAAAAGGAGAAGATACGTTACGTTCTAACATCGCAATCACTAAACCTGCAGGCTTAGCACGAGCACTGTTTTGTCTACGGAAGAATAGACAAAAATGACGTTCCGTGTAGAAAGTACGACGGCAGCAAAATAGAAAGAGTCAACTGCACTTTTTACGAAATTCACTCTTTTTACATAATTCGACTCAGAATTCTTTGTTTTTTCATACGATTTTTTTTCTGTTTGATTCATATTTTTTACTGATATTAAGTCACAAAAATTGTGTAGTTGTGGTTATCCACAACTACACAATTTTTTCTCAAAGAGTCGAAGTACCGTATTTTGGAACAAAAAAATATAATAGTAATATTGGCCTTCACCATTTCCTTGGTAATGCCCTATTAACAAAATGATGTAAAATAGGAGAATATAGCCTTGTTCTTCTATTAATTACCATAGGTTTGCGTTCAAAACGCTCTCCTGTAAAATCATGATTTTGTAAATAACCGTACATACCTTGTGGCCGTCGAATAGAAAAATGCAAATTGTCTTCACTACCTTAGACAACTGTCAGTTGTCAGTGTGATTTTGACAGTTTGGTATAGAAAGTTTCTTCTGAAGCAGTCTACATGAAAAAGATGAGAAAGATCGTTAGAAATTTGACAAAAGGACAGATTGCAGAAGAATTTTTACAGTGCAATGTCAAATATGGAGAAACGAAATGTCACTTTGTATAGAAAGAGTTATGTCTATTCTTCAAAGAAATAGAAAACGTCATGCTAAGCCTGCTGGAGGCTTAGCACGAGAACCGTAGAGAAGCGTTTTGTCGACGGGAGAGTAGACAAAAATGACGTTTCCCTGTAGACAGTTAAGTTTTCTACCGAGAAATGTAGACAAGCTAGTTTCTATTCTACAGTAGAGTAAAAAATAGAAAGCGTCATGCTAAGCCAGCTGGGCTCAGTGCACAACTACATGCAACGAAACTCACACATCTGTGATCACAGTTTGCATACTTACAGCTACCGATAGACAAGGACAGAGATAGGACCCGCCACAGTCGTGCGAGCGCAATCGCGTTAGCCGCCGAATGTTTACGATTATTAACTTTGATCGTATGTATAACGCGAGAGTCGCGCGATGCGTCGCACTATGGGACCAACCGGTATTTTCCATCTCAAAAATCGATAACTCTGTTGTTTTGTGATTTATCTCCTTGATTTTTTTTCACGTATTTGTGAATATCTAGGCAATAAAAGAAATCAAACATCATCATTCTAAAAAAAATATTTTTTCCGAAAAAAAATGACAGATAAAGTTATACGAAATTTCATACAAAAAATCATACAGTTATATTAAAATAGCAATAAAAGTTACACTTATGCTTAAAATAAGTTTAAAACTAAATTATTATTATTAAACAAACAGTTACATGACAAAAAAAAATTATTACTTAAACTTATCCTACTCATCACTTTCTATTTCCAACAATTCTTTAGCTTCGTCAAATAATTCTTTGGATATTAGAAAACTTGGTTTATTTAAGCTATATATATAAGGATCAGATGTATATAACAAAATATGCAGAACGTCTTCGTTTGTTGCTGATCTGGAACACTTCCTAGCGTGATGTAACCTATATTTCTTATAATCTTTATTTCGAGCTTCCTGGGCATCTTCGGATAATTGTCCTATAGGCAAAACTGCATAATGCTCTATTATTTTAGCACCATGTATAAGTACTTTATGGACCGAAGATGGCATGTAGTACCAGTTATATTTGCTTACATATAATTGCGCGGTTACCAATGTATACTGACCAAATTTTTCTGCGTTTATAGGAAATCCCGATGACATAGTTTGAAGAATTACATATAGTCTCTTGATTAATTCTTCATCAATTCCGGTTATCTCTGCTGAACATTGGTAATTTTGGAAAAATCTCTTTGCCGTATTACCGTCATTGCTATTACCGGAACCTTGACGTGGTTTATCAATATGCAAGCCAAGCACTTCTCGGAAACGTTTTTGGACAAATTTTTTCTTGTCTTCTTTAAGTTGCTTGTTTTCTGGAGTTGTTGCAGACCACTTCTCAAAACCTAAATTGTAAGAAATATGGAGGATCATTTCCATAAATCTTATCCATGCGTGTAGCGTCGACAATCCGTATTTAAACGCATTTTCATTTTCAACTCTCGTTGTAACTTTTAAAAGATCATTCATTTGTCTGGGAGTTGCTCCACAAACAGTGCAGGTAGCACTGGATGATGTGTTTGTCAACACTTGAGCAACTTTCCCATCAATCATTGTCATAAACAGTTGATGTTTAACTTCGATGACTTTGTCTTCTATTGACACAAGAGTTGGAATCAATTGATTAATTTTGGCTTCAATTTCACTGACAACCGCTGTAGTTTTTTCGGGAGTTTCTTTTGCAAATTCTAATGAAATTGGTCTGCAATATCTAACAGATGAGCAAGTAGGGTTTTTCCATATGACCGTAGAAGTTTCTTCGTCTACTAGTCGCAGTGGTACAAGGGACACTATAAACAAATTAGCGTCCGATATTTGTTCGTTTTCTTCCGGTAGAGTTTGTTTATACTCACTTTGCCCGGAGGATCCATCACATCCCCATTTAGTGAAAAGCTTGAGACGATTGTAAGTCGATCCTGACTTTATCCTTATAATACGGCAGACTGTATGGTCTAAGAGATCTTGCAGGTTGATTTTTGCGCTTATATTTGTCACCGTAATGCTGGATGCAGGCGGATAGCAAGCCTTTTTTGCTTCACTTAGTGTTTGATACGAAGGCAATACAGAACTTAAATTCTTATCAACGAGCCTTTTTCTTAGGTACGCATATTGTGCTTTGGTTAAATCAGTTTCAATGCATATACTCAATGCTTCCTCTTTTGTAAAGGAAAGTGCGTTATCTGGATTGAGTATGTTTTGTAGAATAACTTTTTTCTCTTCTTTTTCCTTATTTCTGATAATAGTCACAATCGACGCTTCGTCATTTTCCCCCATGGATCTTAAACCTTGCACATAAGCGTTACGGACATGTCCCATTCCATACTCCTGGACCAGCTCCATATTTTTTCGTTTCTTTGTGTTTTCCGAGCACTCGTCATATTGTTTTGTTAGTCTTCCACGTTCACCAGAAGTATTCAAACCAGAATTTACAGTGGTTGAGGTACTGCAAGAATTCAATGATACTTTAAACTCACCATTTAACCAATTTGAGTATAGGCTCTCGAACCGGTCCGGCTTTCTTTGAGCTTTGGTCCATTTCTGGTTGCAACTCGATGTTAGATTTTTTTGAATACTCTCTATTACAGTATTAACGTCAGTTTCCGATAGTTGAAAATTTTCCAATAAATATTTTTTGAGGTCTGAAGTACTTTTCCCTTTTATTATTTGATCACAAAGATCGCGTCGAACACAAACGAATTCACTCATTGTTAGATAATAATGTTTTTTATGCGTTAATTGTTATTGAAAAGAAGTATCTGAACACTTTGATGAATCGTATGCTGAACATACACGGGTATTTAAAGGACTAATATTTTAGTGCCTTGTGCAAAAACCATGGGACAATTGATTATAACAGTTCTCATCGAAATAGTGTAATCAGTACTGATTGTAATTATTTACCACAACAGATAAATAGAACTTCCGCAGCAATATAGTTTATCATACTTGTGGTTAAGGTGACCACCCCAAACAAAATTGCCATGGGAAGATTCTTTCAAATATAATAGCAGTTTTTTAATTTGCAAATGTATGTTTTTATCATAGAAATAGAAAAAAACAATATATACATCAAAGGATAATAACTAAATATAATATTTCATAATAAAAAAGAAGAACCGTAATTTTCGAGGATTTTTCCCCGATTGACATTATTGCTTCAAAATCACCTCTGGCGCAAAAAACGCGCAAGTTTTTTTTAAATCCTCATATTACTTAGTAGATAAGGTCTCTAATAGAGTAGTTAACTTGACACCGGCTGCTTTCGGCAACAACGAAAACTCCAATTGAAATTAACAAAAACTAAATTTTCTTTACTTCACTAAAAAATATTAAAAAATTAAATAAAAATATTTTTTTTACAAAAACTGAACGTGGTTGCAAAGTGTATATTCTAAGCTATCTAATGATGTATAACACTAATATGTTTCCTTGGAAAACTTCCGAATAATTATGTGTTGAACTCCCTTAACGGTAATTTAATTGGCATGAAAATATTTATGCCCAATGTTTGAGGTTCATTTTATAAACGTAAAACTTTATATTTTTTTATATTTTGTAATTTATTCGTAAGTTCCATCTTTTGAGAGTATAAAACCATAAAACAATCTATGGATTTACGACTTTCGACAAAACCATTTTTGAGATGGAAAATACTGTTTGGTCCCATAGTGCGTCGCATCGTGTCTCTCACGCCTGTTTTCTATTATCTATCTCGCTCTCACAAAAATGGCGTAGCAAATAATAAATACAATTATAAATTTTCAACAAATTAACATTTATGGCTATACGCGTGATAAGTAATCCCGTGTCTTATTTTTCTTTAATGAGTGATTATAACACTTATTAAATACACAAGAAACCAATTTGATGCGAATTTATACACAAAACTGAAATTATTGAGCTGTGTTATTTGTATTAATGCGCTGTTTAGATGATGATCCGCGTGTGAGTGAGGTTCACTGCGTCCATTGTAATACGGGGCTAAGTTCGCCGCGTATTACAGAACCTCACACAAAACTCAAGCTTTTCGCAAAACTCGTATAAAGCCACTTGATTGATTGAAACTAGTTTTAAGTAATGCCCGAGTCTTGAGTAAAGTTCTGTAATAGGGCCCTTAGTTTAGCAGGACCGCGCTGTGATCATGTAACGTAGGTATCTTCCCTTTTTTAAGTTCATCTAAGATTCATACCTATTTTCCAACTGTATGAATTGCAATAGAAAATCTTGCTGCACTTAGCATAATTAAAAACCTTATTCAACAATTATCAAACTCAGTGGCGGATTTACCAGTAGGCTGAAAAGGTTTGAGCCTAGGGCGGCGGATTTTAGGGGCAGCTAATTTTGGAATTTCGAGACTGACTGACCTGAGAAAAAAAACTGCGACCAACCTTAATTCAACAAAAATTAAACGCTTTGATTAGCTCGTTGTGCAGTCTGAATTAATGAACAAGATAACTTACGACGCGCGACGATATCATCGATGATTGTGGCAACAAAATCGCGCAAAAAGGTATTGTAAGAAACTTTTATAACGTTTGTAATCGCAATGAAGATTATTTAATAAGTTAACCGACTGTACACTAATAAGTACACCACATGATTGAGCTTTGATTAGCTCAGAAATATACCCAAAAACTATTTTTTGTGCAATTTCAACCAAACCGTTGGATTATAAAAATAGTGTAGGAACTGACAATTTTACTGTAGAGGTTTACCTCTACAGTAAAATTTTTACAGCCTATACTTGAAAAATGTGTAAATCCGCCACTGATCAAACTAAATAGTTAAATTTCAAAACCGTAGTTAGTTATTCATAAACAGGGATATATTTTGTAAGTAAATGAAATATTTAATTGACATATATAGTCTTTCTATCATAATTCTCAATCTAGAAAAGTTCCAGCAACGCGCGTTATTATTTTAATTTCGTTGTATAAAAATTATAATAAATTTTCTTTCGATACTTGAGTAATATTCAGTTACTTAATAATCTCGAGGAAACAACAAGTAAAAATATATATTTGGCCAACTTCATCATTTGGAAAATGGAGATTTAGATCCCGTACTATGTGCCAAAAGTATCTACATAACTTCACGCCTGTAATTCCCGAAGGGTTAGACAGAGGTGTACCTACCTATAGTTCACCCACGTCTCGCCAGTTATGTTTGAGTCCCATTTAATAGGGGGCGAGCCTATTGCCATCAACGGGGCACAAATACAGACTCCGGGCTGCTACTGAGAAATTCCTGGTGGGAATTCCCAATAACACTGCCCGACCACTAATAGGGGGGAATATAACCCCGGACCTCGTGCTCAGCAGTAGCGCTTGCGACCAACGAGGCAGATCTTATCTTTGAGAAAACTGCTTAATAATGATCCTTAATTTATGTTTAAACAGGCATGTTTTATGAACGCAGCCTGGGGCCGTATTGAGTTATACTAGATGCAAGTTGCTGCTATGTACTAGCAAGTAGCATCTTCATGCCAGCAGCCGAATTCGTGGCTAACTCACAATCCATTCGACCCACTGGTTTATATGTTTGAAAAATTGCTCAACAACGTAAAGCGCTGAATACACATGCTCAGTGCCGGATTAACCACGTAGCAAGAGTAGCAATTGCTACGGGCCCCGCGCAAAAGGGGGCCCCGCGTATCTAAACCCACCCACCTCCGCCTGAGCGTGATTTTTGAGTGCAACTTTTTAAGACGTGGTATATTGAATTTATTTGATCGTTTGTCTCAAAAACGTGAAACGTAACACCTTTTCCGACTAAGACAATCCACGTCGGGTAACCGATTATTTTGTTGGCCAAAATAAAACAGAATATAACGCACAATTTCTACAAAAAGTCGTTCGTATACATGTATAAAATTTGAACCGGCCCGATAATCGGCTCTACAAAAAGTGTGACGTGTGCGAGCACCCTTACTCGACAGTGTGGATGCGTAGCAGAATTGAAATGGTTCGATTCATAATGTTGAAATTGTCCATTTATTTGTAAGATCAGTAAACATATACCAAAAAAAAAAAACTTTTACACATTTTTTTTTACCATTATAATTAAGAACCCATAGCAGATCAAGGGCCCCTCGATAGAATTTGCTACGGGCCCCGCGCTTGCTTAATCCAGCACTACTGTACATGCTGCCTAGTAGTACAAGAGCATGCTACTTTCGAGCAAATGCTACTTAGTAGCATTCAACTAGCATGTGTACACGAAAAGAGCATGAGTATTTTACAGGCACAGAGAGCATGCTAACTAGTAGCAAACAAGCATGATTATTAGTAGCATCCGCGTATTCCAGGGTAAATAACTCAATGAGTATAGTTGTATTGTCAATACGAACGGGATTGTGATTAAAAGGCCTGCTAACTTGCCCCACAAATTACTAAATAAGTTTAAACGAATTGAAAATATGGTTCTGTTTCTGTCTAACATTTGAAGATGACAGCGAAAGAATGATGTTTTAAATATGTTCAGAGGCTGACAACAGCTAAAGCGCGGTCACTGTTGGACTGCATAGAAAATAAAGAGAAGCGCGATGACACAACGCTGGTAATTTATTGCAAAATATGAAGCAATTATCTATTTTTAAAAAATCTATTGATTGGAGAAAAAAAATAAAACACTAATATGTTGCTTGCAGAATAATCTGACAAAAAAAACCAGATTAATTGCATGTATAGTATGGTTTTTAATAGTTAAAATTTTTTTTAGAGGTATCTTCGTGATTTTTTTCTATTGTATCAAATTAGTTGTATTATGTTTTCAACATACTATTTACCTGGCATATATCCTGAAGAATATCATATATTTTTTCTGATTATGTTTACTGCAGTGGATAGCGTTTAGCGTTCCCCTTAAGCGCTAAACGCATTTTGGGATTTGTGGAGCAAGCGGGCCTAAGTGTGTTTCGCAATTAGGCTGCATGAAAATTTTGATGTCATTTTATAGTTTATCATGTCTCAGTGCTTTCAAATGTGTTATAGTACAGGTGGCACTTTTATGAATCAAACTAAAAGAATAAGTACTTTCTCTTCTCGCAAAATTAACATCATTTTGTCTCTATTAAAATATGACGCTAATATATTATGATCTCATTTTAACTCATAGTTTTAATTAATTTTTGATTTTCTTTGATAATAAATGTTTGAAACTGTTTAGTTTCATATCCCGTACTGACTTACGTTTAAAAATAAGTGTTAGGTACCTATTGTTGAGTTATCAATTATTATTCTCCTAAGAAATGTTTATTTTTTGCTTTAGTTTAATTGCAGGAAAAATTTGGAGAATTGTTAATATGAACTGTAACCATCTCTCAACGTAGCTGATAATTCTTTAAAAGCGCTATTAGCATAGAAATCATTTTACTTCTCATCATGAAATTGTGAACCAGCCATAATGCGATTTTTAAAATTAGTGTTATGTATAAATTGCAGTAATGTTCATTTTGTTTACTTTAAATATCTAATAAAAACGTTTATTGCATAATACGGGCCGTTCGTATACTTACAGCTATAACAATATCTATCAATTGCAGAATTCTTATTGTAGAGAGTAAGTACCAAAAATAATTGTGTTACGATATTCACAGTATTTTATAGCGCAATATTACTACTGTTTTGATTGTAATTATTATATTATTGCATGTGATTGGAGGCTACATAGACATTCATAATAATACTTATAGGTACTATGAAATCTGTTAAGAATGTCCCCATGCATCTTTACAACATAAAAATGCATCGGTACCTACCGAATTATTTTATTATTTCCTTTTTTTATCAAATCATGTTTTGTAAGTAAAGTAGCTGTATTTTATATTAGTTTAAATTAAAATGCCATTATTTTTTATACCTTAACCTACTCCATGTTCCTAATAACCATGAGGTCTTTGAATATTCTCAAAAAGACATTATTTTGTAGGGGTTCTTGTACTAGATCCATCCATTTAGTGGATGGTAGCTGTATTAGTAGTGTTTATTTTTTTTTTGTATCTTCCTTTTATATAAATGCATGATCGTAAGTGATCACACTTTCGATTCTAATAAAGCATTATGTTTAGAAGATAACCAATGTTATACGGTTTGCTATCAATATCTTCTAAACTTTACTATAAATCTGTCGACAGTTTTCGACAACATGACTGTTTCTTACTTTAGTAGTCTGCAAAATCTTAGAAATTGTAAAGGATAAAACGTAGGTGCTTTCTTAGATTGCTATTACAGATATTTTGTTATTGGCGCCGATTCCCTTGTTCACAAACTAAAGTAAATTTAAGTTCAGTGCATCTTTTTCTTTCTATTTCATTAAGAAAAGGACAGAAGATACATTTTAGTTTAGTCCTGTCAAATTAATCAGCGCTTGACGTAAATTGACGTAATTTTAGTAGGCAAGTTTTTAATCACGTCTAATCTTGTATAGAGTAGTGACAGGAGCTGATTAATTTGACAGGACTAAACTAAAATTTATCTTCTGTCCTTTTCTTAATGAAATAGAAAGAAAAAGATGCACTGAACTTAAATTTAGTTTAGTTTGTGAACAAGGGAATCGGCGCCAATACCAAGTAGGTATATATATTATTATTAAATAAGTAATACCTACTTATGTGAGCATGAAATGCTTCACAATAAGTGAGAGACAAGAAATAAATGAACTATACTTAGATCGATGTTTATTTTAATTGAATACCTGAATAACTGGAAAGAGAGAGAAGTGGAATATGATGAATGTAATAAAATAACTCTATTGCTGACCTCGGTTGCGGTTCGCGCCAAGGTTCACTCATAAATTATAAAAGCGAAAAGGGCGTTAACCTATTGACCGCACGTCAAAAAAGAAAAGACGTGCCCTCGGCGCCAAGCTACGAATTATTCCTTGAAATCTGTCATGTAATCGTGACCGTGGCGTGCTGGGCACATTTTGTACTCATCTATACATGACTGTGGCGGTCAAAAGGTTAATGGCACCTGTCCCACCGCGAACGAGGAAGCGACTATTATAAAGTCGAATTATTAATTCACTGAAGCAATCAGACATGTGTGAGCAGTCACTAAGTACCGTAAAACGGGGTGAATAGAACTGACGGGGGGAATAGAGAAAAATCTTAGTATAATTTTTAAGGTTTTTTATGGCAAACTCGGTACCTATCCCCACCGAAAAACCCGCAACTTTAAAAAATTGTTGGTGTAATTTTTCTTAGTCTGGGAACTTTTTATATAAGGCAACATCGCTAAAAACGACACAACTTTATGTCAAAGTTGACAACAAAACAAGTCGTTGTGTACGAGTGAGTTTGAACCTCCATATTTCGGTGAATTAAGGTCATAATAGTTTAAAGTTATCTTCAAATTACGGTCAGTGCAGTTATAAATATATTGTGCTATAATTATTAAGGTAAGAATATGCATTACAATATAAAATTGTTCTTATTTCGTAAGCCTTATATTCTTTAATTTTTCGAGGTGATTAGATACACGACAGGGGTGAATAGACACGCTTAATAGGCACGCAAATATGGTTAATAGACACAGGCAAGGGGTGATTAGTTACGAAAGAGGGGTGATTAGCCATGATTATGTCAGGGCTGCCACAAAGTTTGTACTGGTTATCTACAGTTCAAATTTCACTTTTAATTACCTAAAGCGGTTTTAATTTTCTTGATAATTTTTAATCTCATTCAATATTTTTTTTTATTCATTATTTTTATTTATCTATCTTTTCTAATTTTAAATAATAATTAATTATAACTTTAATATGGAAGAATATTAGAGAGAAAGTGCATTATTTTGTTTTAATTCAAGTTTGAAGTTTATGTTTACGATATGTTGATACCTATTAGTAATTATTATTAATAATTGTTGATTTTGAATGATATTGATTATAATTCCTGATTGATTTAAAATAAAAAATATTATTTTAAAGTGCATTTTCATTTAGTTTTGTTAAATTAATTTTTATTATTAATAATTTCTATTTGAAATTATAATTTTACTTTAAACTAATAATTAAAGAAACCTTCTCGAGTTTGCTTGCCTATGTCCTAAATCACGTATATTTTGTGTCTTTTTTTATTAACTAGAAACATATCCGAATAGAAACAAATTTATTTCAATAGTTAGGCCTAAGACTCAATAAATACATGATTTAAAAAATGGGTATCCATTCTGCAACGTTACGAAAATCATTACCAAATTTCGAAGATCTATCTATTCACCCCGTTTTACGGTAATAAAATGGCCATATTTATTGTAATGGTGATCATTTAGTTTAATCGATTTATATAAGAAACCGATCGATCGAGAGAAGATTAAGAGATCCATTTATAAATGTATAATAAATAAGTGTAAAAGTCTAAAATACAATAAATATGACCATTTTATTATACAAAGTGACAGCTAGCACATGTCAGATAGCTCCAGTGAATTAATAATTCGACTTTAGCTGTCAAATATTTTCTCGCTCAAGAAACGTACAAACGATTGTAGGCCCCGTGTACGTAAAAGTTGATAGTGTATTGCTGACTGTTCAGTTTCACATCGCCGGCAATTAGTAGGGGAGACTGGATACGGTTGAAGCAACGCTAATAACTCGTAAACTATTAGCGGTGTGGTGAGGGGTACAAGGGGAGAAAGACGCGGCCAGCGAGTTCGGACATGAATCACAGTGACGCGTTGCACTTCGCGCGCTGTGTAAGTTTCCAGGGGACCCTATTATATTTTTTCAACAAAAAGTATTTTCTATTGTTTTCTTTTTCAAATTACTTTGTTGATATTAGCATTTGCATTTTGAGTGATTTTCTGCTTTATTGTTAGATTTTGAAGGTTCGAAAACCGTGATTCGTTTTTGTTTATGTTGTTTAGTCTCTACGCTATGAATGTGTTATTACTGTTATTAGCGGTTGACGGGTATGGGGACGGATAAACCATTTTTTGTGGGTACGATTGAAACAATGATATCCGTTGCTTTTTTTGTTGTAGATGCCCAGACAACGTATAAAAAAAACTTGCAAGAGGCGAGTGTGATATAGCTCACTACGAACATGCGTACCTATGAAGAAGTCAAAAAAGGGACTTCTTTACGAAAAGCTGCAGAGATATACGGAGTTAATCACTCTTCTCTTCTGCGATACAAAAAAAAGAGATGCATAAAAATTTTAATCTTATAATATCATTTAATTTCATTACTAAGACTTGGCTTATTTTTTTAATTATTTTTGTTTATTAGTGTTAAGTTGTTAGTTTAAACCAGAGCGAAGAGCTTTTTTTATGTTCATTCAGGCAGGAAACAATTATTAAGAATGATAGAAATGGTGCCATAATAAAATTTAACTATTTCTTGTTCATTATGAATAAAGAAACTGATTTTATATTACTTATTTGTTTATGTTTCAACTGACCCCCATCATTGTTTCAACCGCCCCTGGTATGGGTACGGTTGAAACAGTGGCACATTATTTAATTAAACTCTTCCTATCTAGTAAATATGGCAGTTAAGCCTCTAATTCTAAGATTTTCTTGAAGACAAAAGTCTATTCTCCCATTTTAAGTGTTTTGTTATTTGTTATGTTTAAAAATGGCTGTGCTACGGGCATTCAAAGCAAAATTGTTTCAAGCGTACCCAGTCTCCCCTACTCTTTGGCGCAGCGACAAGAGCTAGCAAAGAGAGTACTCGTTCAGCGACGCTCGCTAACAGGGCAGAACACTCGCTGAGAGAATCTGTACCTTAGGACGGGTTATTTTACGACTGAAAATCATAACAAAATAGTTTTCCCTTTATGCCTACGAGCCATACCTCACCGGGACGCCATGGCGACGCCGCCAGGTCGCGCTGCCAACTAAATTTATGCAGCTGTATAGTAGGTGGCTCACCTGGCGTCCGCTCGGTTACGCAGCCAAACATAATTTTGAGATGGGGCAGGTAAGTACCTTAACCGTTCTAGCTACAGGAAAAACGGTCTTAGGACACTGTCCTTGTTTATTTGAGAAATTGAGATCCCATTCACAGATTTTGAAAATACAGTTAGTAAGACAATGGTTAATTTTCACAAATACTTTTTTAGATGCCAATCGATACTGTTTCTTTTAAGGATCAAAACTCTAGGACCAACTGAGGTTTCAGTAGGATAGGCCGGGTCCAGTTCTAACGATTTTTTTTTATTTTAGTTTATATTTTCTAACACAAAATACTTTTCGACATTGCTTTCGATAAATAGCATACGTTAGTTATTCAGCTATTATTATAGTTACAAACATCGTGAATGAGACAGATCCTTTCAGAAATAGATACATTTTTAAAGAAAAAGTCAGTTGTTAATACTTACCCCCGTATCGATGTACGTTACCCTAGCAGGAAAGTGGCTCCTAGAGTGATATGAGTGGTAGGTACTTATAATTAGTGCGTAATCTGCTGTAAATGTGCGCCACATAAGAAAAAACGATTCCTGCTAGAGTAACGTTGTTCCAGCAGGAAAATTCTAAACGAATGATCGGAGAGAGAAATATTGAGCATGGGCAGATAGCTTATATTTGTGCAAAAAGGTGCGCCGAAAATATAATTTGTGCGTCATCAGGTTTTCAAGATATTGCGTTTCCTGCTGGAGTAACGTTTTGCAGAATCGTGTATCTCTAATACTATTGTATGTGCGCCTGTAGAATAAACATACACGATTAGCTCTTAATTTGTGCGTATTTGTGACAGAATTAGATTCAAGAAAATATATTTATAATTTTCAAGTAATAGCGCTTTTTTACATGTTTTGATTTTTGTTTATATCTTCTTAATGCGAAACATTGCAAGCTAAATATTTTCACTATATGTTTGGCTAAACGCACTAATTTTTGGTTTACACCTACACATATTGGGTTGAGTCGGTTTCTTGTATTTTGCCGTCAAAGTTATGACACCGTCGTTTTGACTTTTAGCAATATTAATCAATAACGCATACATGTACACTTTTGAAACTTTTTATGGTTATTATAAGCGTCAAGAAGGACCGAATACAGTTTTCAGCGAGCTTGTACGTTTTCTCATTTAGGCGCTGCGATATTTTTTCGAGTTTTAAAAAAAGCGCTATTACTTGAAAATTATAAATATTTTCTTAAATCTAATTCTGTCACAAATACGCACAAATTAAGAGCTACTCGTGTATGTTTATTCTACAGGCACACATACAATAGTTTTAGAGATACACGATTCTGCAAAACGTTACTCCAGCAGGAAACGCAAAATCTTGAAAACCTGAAGACGCACAAATTATATTTTCGGCGCACATTTTTGCACAAATATAAGCTAGCTGCCCATGCTCAATATTTCTCTCTCTGATCATTCGTTTAGATTTTTCCAGCTGGAACAACGTTACTCCAGCAGGAATCTTTTTTTCCGTTTTTTTCCAAAACGACAGAGCACATTTTTTTTATTTGGCGCACATTAATCGGGGTAAGTTTTAACAGAGCTTTATTTTTTTTTTGGGTGGAAAATTATCAAATAACTTCTCCCGCTCTGGGCGGAGCTTAAGTTATAACAGGGCTGAGGTAAATATTAACGCAAGGGGCAAGATGTGTCGCGGGAAGGTACTTATGGGTCACCGAGGCCCCCGCAACACAGGCAACAAGAAGGAATACGGGTGGGTTTTAGTCAGTACGAGTCTGACACACCCTCCCGCTCCGCCCAGAGCGGTAGAAGTTATTTGATGATTTCCCACCCAAAAAAAAAAAAAAAAAGGGGCAAGATGTAATAATTTCAAGAAAACACCATTTTTGGTCGTAAATATCTTTAAGGCTCCTACATACTGGCGCGACACAAAGGCACCGCTTGTAGCGCTACACGCGGTGTCTTTGAATCGCGTCGCGTCGCGCGACAAGTCGCGCCAGTATGTAGGAGCCTTTAATCAACTTAGGTTCTATCAATATAACCTATTTTCAATCACAGATACATGTAAGTTGCACTATATATTCCGTTAAGGCTACTGCAACATGTTAAGTCTCCATACAAACTTTGCCATTCAGTTTCTTGATAATGAAAAGGCGGTAGTTATGAAACTTTACATGCATGAAGCAAGACACATTTATCAAGAAATTAAATAACCAACTTATTAAAAAAAACACTAATGTAACTAATTTAGAGTGATTTTTAGTTTGTATGAAGATGCAAAATGTTTAAAATTAACAATAATTAAACAACTAATGTTATGTGTATACAACTAATAAAACAACTTTTATCTTGTCAAGTAAGTGACTTTTTAACAACTATAATTTAATCAGTCTCTTTATAATTAGTCTTAAGAGGCCGACAACACCTAAAGCGCGGTCACTGTATGTCGGACTGCATAGAAAAGTAAGAGAAGCGCGATGACACAACGCTAGTAATTTATTGCAAAATATGAAGCAATTATCGATTTACAAAAAGCTATAGATTGTATAAAAAAAATAAAACACTATTATGCTAATATGTTGCTTGTATAATAATCTGATAAAAAATCAGAATGTTTGCATGTATTGATTTGATTGGTTTTTAATCGTTAAAATATTTTTTTAGAGGTATCTTAGTGATGTTTTCTATCGTATCAAATTAGTCATATTATGTTTTCAACACACTATCTACCTGGCATATATCCTTAAGAATATCATTTTTTATTTTATTTTGTTTACTGGAGTGGATCGTATACTTTAAAGCATTATAAAAGATAAAATTTGCGTTTAGGTCCTGTAGTCCCCTTATGTTACTTTTTTTTGGAACTTGCGTCAATCAGTCAAAGTAAAGCTAATTTTTATCAAATATACAACAATTTGTGCATATACAACGAGTTGGCAATATCTGTCGATTATACCTATGCCTCGTAATCATCGTCTGAGAAACAGTTTAGAAACACGTAATTTCTAGTGTCACCTCTGATACAAGTGATATGAGCCCATCTCTTACATAGTATACATAGTATACACTGTATCTAATCAAATGCAGTTGTGTCTTCTTTATAGAGTTCGCCACAAACTAATCAGAAACAGTCTTCTTCTTCTGTATCGCTATGCTCTTGCATAATTTTCTTCGTCACCGGAAGGGTAGAAGCAGGGTTTTTTCGCCATCCCCTTCCCTTCTCCTTTATCCTTACTCTTCATTTCTTCCTGACTAGTTTGCTTCTTTTTGAATAAATTTAATTTTGTTTCCTCTACGAAGGTCAGTTTCTCAGGTGTATCAATAAGAATAGTAGACTTTCTTAGACATTTTTGTTTGGCTACAACACGTGGTGGAGCTTTTGGAAGCGGTCTTACAGATTCTAGGTTGAAATTTCTTTTAGGCTTTTGCTCAATAACCTCCGATACACTTATGTCGTATTCTCTGGCAACAGCTCTGTATTTTCTGTCTTTCTCTAATCTCATGAACTGCCAACTCAAATACTTCTATGGACGTTGACCCCTCATGCTTTTCCTTTTGTAGTTTCTCATTCTATAAAAAAGACACGACTTTAGGTACTTATTTTGCTCGTCAATCATCTGTTAATCTCTCCCATATACGGGGTATGTATTAACATGTTAATATTTTTTTGTTGCTTTTAGCCCCAAGGTCACTTTTTTTACAAAATGTATCACATAAAATCAATCAATAGGAATAATAACAAACGCATAGCACAGTAGTAATATCAATAAAATTAAGCTTCATTCTGGGCAATACTAGGTATATTCGATTGAGTAAATAACTACGTCTTGAGTCAAATTAGTGCAAACCACGAAAAGTTCATTTACCTGTCAATCCGTGCTCAGTGCGCACAACTTCCACAAGAGGCGATTGGCCGCGGAAATCCGCGGAATGGCGAGTCGTGATGACACGTTTGCCGGCGTAAATAGGTAGTACTGGGAAACCGAGTATTATGATTTTAACGCTTACCGTTTAGCGGGAATATTCAAGTTAATTCTTACTCCCGTTAGAATCAGCCCCGGTGTTCTAGAAAAGTCAGAATTCGCAAAAAGCTTTTCCCATACATTTCCATTCCATTTTATGCCAAAATGTTGTAATGTTTTTGTATTCAATATGAGGTCCAACAATTCTCAGTAATCTGTCAAATATTTGAATTTTCATTCTATAATAGCCATAGATTTTTTTGGGATATAGCCGAAGATCGTTGTATTTCAGATAAAAGAAACCCTTAGTAAATCTATCCGCTGTAAAAGGATGAGTCCAATATTGACGATTGTTTTTCTTTTTTCTTCTTTCCATCCGAAGTAGTAGGTAAATAGAGACAAGCAACTTGTACCGAATCTATGATAAGACTGAGCAATGACCAACGATTTTTTTACCGCAGTGCGTGCACTGTACTTTCTGCGATATTTTACAGCGCGATTCTAAAATCGTGTCGCAAAAAGGAAAATCGTGGTGCGCGCTAGGTCTTATACTTTTCAACTTGAAAAGTATAAGACCTAGCGCTACATGAATATTTACCTTGAAAATTTCAAGGTAAATATTCATGTAATTTTATTTATGTAATATTTGTATATAATTTTTTTGTATATAATTAAAATGTTAAGTTTTACGGTTTTATTACAAGGCTTAGCAGAGCGAGCAGCTCAATCTCAACCAAACTTTTAAAAAAAGGATAAGTACTATAAAATTTCTGATAATTTTCTGAAATTTTATAGAATTTTTATATTTGTCATAGATTACGACCATTTCAGATTCTTCTATGATTATGTTTCTCTTTTCGCTTTGTGAGAAGCGTTTTGCAGATTGCTTAGGATGTATTGCCACAGAATATTTGTTACTCTCTGACACCAACAAGGAAATATAATTATCTAATAAAAACACATTTTTTTATCCTTTGTACCCATTCCTTGACTGATTTTACGATCACATGCTATTTTGTCATGTGATCTTTTATTTCCCCTTATTATCCTACTCTCCTACATATAGGACGGCTGTTTCCCTGAAAGCCTTACAGTCAATATTTTTTTCAGCATTTTTTTATATTACATAAGGTCCATAAAACCAAATAATATAATTTTTTTCAAAGTTTTCAGAAAATAATAGTTTCAGGCTTATCTGGGTTAAATCGTTTAAACCAATGGAGAACTTTTAGAGTGCATTGATAACATGTGCAAAGTTGACTAGCAAACGTTTGATTTTAAAAA
The DNA here is from genome assembly GCA_905333075.3 of Atethmia centrago. Taxonomy (NCBI): domain Eukaryota; kingdom Metazoa; phylum Arthropoda; class Insecta; order Lepidoptera; family Noctuidae; genus Atethmia; species Atethmia centrago. The sequence goes on along the minus strand of HG995373.1, from coordinate 17,594,146 downwards.
TGAGGGAAGTGTCATCTGCGAATAACCTTGTGATTATCCCATATGTGATAAATTCGAAATAAGAATGGACCTAGAATTGAAAAACATGATATGACGAAACTGTAAGGGTTCACTACGGAACCCCAAAAAAGGGTCTTGACAAACTGACAGAAAGATATACGGATAACGAAGTAATCCTATATAAGTTCCGTTTTTCCTTTTGAGGTACGGAACTCAAAAAATTAAGTTATAGTCTCATTTCCTACGAAAAGATTCTTGTCTTAAGTTATACCTACTCGGGTATGAGCATGAGTCATCGGCGCTGATAAAAGAAACACGAAAGTCAATTATAATGATTTTAATTTTAACAAACAAAAAGCACTAAACTAATGTTACATCATGCTTTCATGTTGCAATATTTTTTGACTTGTTCCTGAAATATTTACCTTTTTATCGCTTCTGCATTATCTAAAATAAACTCATCCCATCATAGAACTAGCGCAAATGAACTAGATACCTATACCGACACGAAATATACTTATTATATTTCAAATAATTTTACATTAAAACCTAACAAGTCTTACAATTATAATCTAAAACTAAATTATAACTTTATATATCACCTATGCTAACGCCTGAACGATCCCACGTAGAATTCAGTTCCGTAGTTGCCGAATCGAAGTCGAATCTTTAAAAAAAATATGCAGGATCGTCCAAGAAATACAGAATATATTTATACATACAGACTGGAACTTTATTTTAGTTACATCATCAGTCAAAAAATTGTGTCAAATAGAATGAAAGTAAACTTTAGGCGTTAAAATACATTGCTCCTATGACGGCAGTGCTAGTTATAATTATGTTTACTAAACTAAAAAGTTTCTCGGTTAAAATACAATTATTTTATAACCTCACTAGAAATTAGAAATATACATCACGGTGAGAAGAACTAACTTTTTCTACATTAAATAAAACCACAACATAAACTAAATTTACACACAACTATTGGTGATGAAAACACATTAAGCATATAAAATTCAAAAACAAGGAGAGTGCAAGTGTATAACTCATTGAAATATTGGTTTTGCGTTAATCCTTTTGCGATTAAGTAAATAATCATTAAACTCAGTTCATTGAGTTATAGGTAAAGCTAATAAAAACATACAAGCACATTCCTCGTTACTTTTACTAAATCAATTTATGCATGAGAAAATTCGTTTGTAAGGATAATAAAAAGTGTGGGATTTATTCAACCACATGGTAAGTTTTGAGAGAGAAAGAGGATCATAAATTATTAATAAAGGTTATGCATATGCCGCCAACGGTTAGTCCCGTCTGCGTTCTTTCGAAGAAGAACGATGAGAGCGGCTGCGGCGAGATTCACGCTCACGTTCACGATCACGGTCACGCCCGCGCGAGCGCTCGCGCGAGCCCTCGCGTTTGCTTCTGCTGCGTGACCGGCTACGTCTGTTAGAAGAAAAAAGAAATTGTAAAACAACATGACCCGATGAGTCACCTTTTTTAAAATACACAACATGTAACATATACTAATATTCAGAAGCATTATCACCAAGACAAATGAACACAATAAAAAATCCGGCCAAGTGTGTGTCGGACCACGCATAGTGAAGGGTTCCGTAGTTGGGATGAATTTATCCCAAAAACTAACTTAACATTGTAGTTGAAAAACATGTTCTCCCATACATCGATATACGTCGCCGTCACCAACTGCATCTGTTAGTAAATGCAAAAAAAAAATATTACAACTTGATACCCCTACGCATTCCTGAGAAAAAGGGTCTTATCTCGACAGACGGACAGACAGAATGTCGGATAACGAAGGTTTCCTATAAGGGTTCTGTACCCAAAGGGTAAAACGGGACCCTATTTAAGACTCCGCGGTCCGTCTGTCACCAGGCTGTATCTCATGAACTGTGATAGTTAGACAGTTTTAGGCCGGTCTTTTCCTTTAAGGTACGGAACCCTAAAAACTGCACATATTCTTCTTACTGAAGCTACAAGTCTGCGAAAGTTAAGCCAATTTAAAATTTGCACATAGTAGCATAGAAGTTTACCTCCGCTCACGTTCACGTTCGCCATCCCTCCGATCCCTGTCCTTACGGTCGCGGTCGCGATCGGTCTCCTTGTTGCGGTCGCGGTCCCTCGCAGACTCGCGGTGGCGTCGAGCACGCCGGTCTAACTCGCGACCGCCGACGTAGTGACGACGACCGCCTGTACGCTCACGCTCAGAAGCGCCGCGCTCTTCACGGCGTTTGTCTACGGTTTTCTAAAGGACAACAAGACGTAAATTAGATTACATCAGGTGCTTCGAAAAAGAAGAGCCAACTCCATTATGACACAATGGAACAATAAAAAGGAAGTAGTAGTACATTTCACCTTCAATTCGGATAGTTTCTCTCGAATGGTAATAAATCCAAGATGAAGTTTTCCTCCAAAATGATCAGCTAACCGTCTATCGTTGTCATGTATACCTAGGTATGCCGAGCAAACTTCACATACACGTAGTTTCTGTTGTTGATAAGAAGAAGCAGGCATGGAATTGCGGTATTCTTGTTCAGCAACAGCCTTCTTTTTGCGTAGTTCATCAATCTGGAATATAACTAATAAATAGTAAAGATGGTCCATGAAATAATATGCTTATACTACTGACCAGTATTTTACACAACTAACCTCTCCCATAAGTTTAACACTTTCTTCTACCATTCCTTCTTCTCCCAGTGCTTCAGCTCGTGCCAGTTTTTGACCTATCTGTTCGGCCAACTCATGCACAGCATTAGCTTTCTCTGTGACTTCAGCAGACAGTTCTTCCTGAGTTTCAGCTAGGCGCTGTTTAGCCGCTGTTGTGCGACGATCGCAGTCGGCTATAAATGCCTCTAAATGTTCTGTTGCCTAGGCATTTTAAATCAAATTACAATTATTTATTTTAATGGCACATCATATTTTTTCTCCAGGCACTTACGTACCTCACTTGAAAATATTAACAAATACAATTAATTGGTCATGATACAAATTTTGAGAGCAGTGGTGGTAACTTAAGAGTTGTCAGATCGTAGGTTCGAACCCAGCCAGGCGCTTTACTTTGTGTAAATTATTTCATCACCACTGCTCTCAAAATGGTGAAGGAAAACATTGCGAGGAAACTGGCATTTCCTAGAACCAGAAATTCGAAGACATGTGACATCTACCAACCCGCACTGGGCTCGCGTGGTGGATCACGGCCCACTCCCTCTCACAGAGGAGGCCTGTGTCCCAGCAGTGGGAACATTATAGGCTGATTATGTTATGATACTAATTTTGTACCATTAGTTGCACTCAACTAAACAATTAATGACACTATTGGCGTAATTTTTTTATGAAGTTGATTTGAAGTATAAAATAGCAAAGAACCCATCACGAAGTTGCAGAAGTGGTGTGGTGAGTCCCAAAATGTAAAAAAAAATATGTTATTAATGAATGATACTTACATCAATGTCATAGAAATAGTCTTTGGTTTTTGAAGCTAATTCATAATCCGCACGGAGAGCCAAATCATGTATTTTTGGACACTCACCTAAATCCATTCGCTGTAAAAAAAAATAAAACCACATAAATACTAAGTGCCCATTAAAACATTGTACAAAAAGTTTAGATGAGACATATGAGATTAACTTTATTTATTTTTCTGTTTTACTTAATAATACAATTTTATAATCACTCCCTATCAGACACAAAATGATATTTATAAAAATATATTCTCAATACACAAAAATCTGTCATAAAAATATTTAAAGAAATACATACTACATCACCACAGCTCACACAGCCCAGGTTCACGCACAGGATAATGTAATTTATCATAAATACTTACAAATGTTAGAGGAAACACCCTCCCGAATATCCTAACTAGACCGAAGATATATTTAGAGAGAACAGTACAAAATTAAAGGTCACAGACAATCTTTACAGAAATGATTAAAATACAAGTTGTATTTGAATGATGTTTCTCTTTGTGCATTGTTTTTTTTTTTTGTCATTTTCAATATTTGCAGATTATATCAGCCAAATATTTAGTGCTAACTTTAATATTGAAAATTTTGTGCAGTGTTTTTGTCATCAAGTAAAAATGTTTAAAACCTGATTATAGTAACAATATTTTAACTATACAACACATTATATTTGTTTGCTATTATTTACATATTCAGGCAAATAGTTATGATTTTTAAATTGCTGATAAGACAATGTCTATGATATGCCAATAAAGGTCCTATTCATTGAAAAAAATTTAGTACAATTTAACTAAAACATTCAATAATTTCAATGTAGTTTGAAAATTTTTCTTGCTCATGCATAAGTTTGTTTGATATGCTAGCCATTTAAACAGCACAGTACGTACCCAATGTAGTTAGAATGTATGACACCAAATTGCTCTCACCCGGGCTTATGTTTTTTCATGTTCCTAAAATTTTCTCATGTACTCACCGAAGCAGCATTAGTAACCGTTGGAAAATTTAATTATTTCATGAGCCTTATTAAATTAAACACTGCATAGCAGTAATAATACAATCAGCTAACTATAAATGTTTTTATACGTACATCTTGGTACTTACAGAACAGCCTAACTCATACAATCTATCCCTCATCTGTTAAGTATTGTGATGAGCAATAAAGACTAGTGTTGGGCATTTTCTGAAAAGCATATTTCACCACAGTTAATGCCACTCCGATGTAAGAATTCTCCAGCGAAACTAAATTCATAAGATCATACGGCAAGAGATGTGAGAGTGAAAATCAAACACATACATTAAGACCAGTACCAAGTCGTTCAAAAAAATTGAATCAATTGGTTGTTAACATGTGTAATATCTTAATGTATGTGGACCAAAAAGCACTGCAATTCCCAATATAAAATCAAATTACTGAGATTTCATTAACACTTCATAAAGAGAATTATGAACATTTTTAACATAAGCTTCTTGCTAATACATCCAAGAAGAAATAAAAAATCATAACAACACAAACTTAATGAAAACTCAGAATTCATTACAGTTGTTATCAAAACAGAATATCTTACCGTGGAGGATAGGATTTCATGTGGACAACATTGTAATAAAAACGATTTGCACACTGCATCGTCATAAAATTTTACCCCATGTCTGTCTGTTTCACCTGAAACAATTTGTAAAGGATACATCAAAATCAGCACTTACAATTTTAAGATTGTCACAAAATCGAAGCTCGATTTTACAAGTAAAAAGCGAGACAACGAAAGCTCTAAGGCCAAGAAATATTGAATATAAAAAAAAAATACCATTGCGAGCGGTGCCCATCAGTTGGTCCAACATTGCCCTCATTTGCTCGTGTGCTGACATATTGAATCGGAAATTTTGCCTCTTCCGATTTAGAAGTTTCTATTCCTAATTCCTAAATAAATAATAAAATCCTAGTCAGATGGCAAGAATATTCTCTAATTGTATGTGTTCAAAACTGGTTCATATTTCAATTATTCTCAATAACTTTCAGTCGCCCCTACAAGCCAACAAATCAATCAAATTACGAAACTAAAATGGCGACATTGTTTTTTTTTTAATTTACAAGACAAGTATACTTATCAGTTCCAGAACAATGTCGTTTGGTATTGCTTCTCAGAGATGCTTCCAGAATACCTTTCAGCGTGTTTCAACGTATGACTTTAATTTATGGTTTCCTTATAAATACTACTATTACTATTACTATTACCATTCACGGTATAATAATTATAAGAACAGCTTAAAATCGGACTTTTGGTAAACGCTTAGAGCATTTATGCTTAGAGCATAAATGGTGTAAGCATGAACGTGGTCTCCAAAAGGTTAACTATAGGATCCTACCGCGTTCTACTTTTAGTTATTGGGCAGCGTAGGCTTTCATATTAATCTCCAATATTCAGCGGATTATTTTAAGTTTGAGTCAAACTATTCGTCGACCTCCTCGGTAGACAATAGACAGTGTGGCAGACGAAATATGCGAGCTGTAGAAGAACAAACACCCCACCCACCCCTCCACACTTCCTCACTCTGGTAGAACATTTTTCCCCTGGACACGAACTGTTTTGGACCACGACAGTTCGTGTCAAAAATGTTGGCCACAACTTGTGGCTAATCTGGAAACAGGTTGTCTGTGTAAATAATCTGGTGGAATGGAGTATTATCGACCCATCCTAAACTCAGTGCCAGTGTGTGCATTGCCCTTTCACAGAATATGCCATAACTCCTTTCCTGCCCGTCATGTCTAACTACCTGCATCTTTCAAGATTTAAACCAAGCGTCGAGATATAGAGCTGGTTAGAATTACATCAGGTAACTACATACTGGCCGGACAAAAGGAGACGGTCCAAAATGTACCCAGCGCTAAGGAATTGTATCTCAGATTTATAGAGCGAGGCGAGTAGCTGTAGTATAATACTAGCTTCTGCCCGAGACTACGTCCGCGTGAAATTTCAAGGTTAACATCAAATATATCATTATGACGCTCACAGAACACATTTACCCTGACGGGTACCCTGACGACGCTCGGCAATGCAGTATGTTTTGCCGAGCGTCATAATGATATATTTTATTATAACTACCCCCATTAGTGAAAAATGTTCGGTATCGGATCAGTAGTTCCGAAGATTACCCCCTACATGCAAACTCACAAATTTTACCTTCTAAATAAAATAGTAACTATAGCCTCTATACCCTATCACCATAGCTATATCGGGTGGCTAACATGTTCTGTTTGCCCGAAGAAGTTTATAAGGATTTGAAAGAAAATAGTCTAAAATGACAGCTATACGAGCGAAAACTAGGGCACATACCATTATTTATAATTATATATTTTAAAAACTTATATTGTTAATAGCAATTCCTGATAATAACTTCTAAATTTTACAAAACTTATGGTTTATAAGCCTACGAGACGAGCTTCTCTAACTAAAAAAGCATGTTAGCCACCAGACACTACGATGACGGCTTAAAAATAATATTACTTTTACTCTAACATTTGATCTATAAAGCGTTTGCTTGGGCTTGGGTTTATTTTTCAACGGAACTTACATCGTCACCTTTGAGTAGGTAGTCAATCAACGCGAAAAGAAGAAGCGGAATAGTGGCGATTTATGTGATGACAATATGTAAAAATATTCTCATCGTTGTCCAGAAGGATACTCACCAGTAAAGTGAATACATGGACGGCCTTATTACACGCATAAAAGGTAATAATAATAAATATCTTTATTTCCCAAAAATACAGATTATTGTACTTTAAATTTACAATTTTTGAATTTATGGTAGAGAAGAACATTTACATAAAACATTTGGATGCTGCAGAAATCTGTACACATTAGATTAAACTCTGTCTCTTAACTAGGGTATCCTCTATCTTAAAAGACAGTGTTTCGCAATGACAATCCAATTGATATATGTATGAGTGGAAAGGTAATGCTACAAAAGAAGAATTAATCTGTATATACCATGTGTAAAAAGACTGACTTTTAATAGTCTAAGATATTATCTGTATATGGATAAACGAGGTTACCATGGTCTGTTTTTTAATCTTGGAGACTAAATTGACAGGTGCAAATGTCAAACTCCATATTGAAAAACCAAACAACACTAATTTGAAATGTCAAATTAGTCTCTGAGACTAAAAAACGAACTTTAGTTCCATGATATTCATAGACAGTTCAGGGATGCCAACTTAGCCCCTTTGAAGCCCTTTTTCTTCTTGTTCAGCCCATTGACATATCTCAATGGTTCAGCCTCGATAATAATGAATTAGCCCCTAGCCCGAAATCTAGCCCAAAACTATCCTCTGTCAAAACCATAGACACAAAGCCCAACAATCAACGTCGTCAGCGCAAAGTGAAATCCTAGGGGAGGAATTCGATGCAAATTCGATGAGCATTGCGACTGTTTATGTTAGGAAGAAAAGAGTTTCGTGTCTTCGTTTTTCTACCTCTTTAATAATTTCTTCTTTTGATATTGACTGTATTCCTTTTGACATATATTTTTCTAGCTATATACTTTCACTTGTCTTCTTGTTTTTACCTGATGTGTGTCAACAATAAATTTTGAACACAACATAGAGTTATTTATTACTAGCGTGATAACAATATTAACAGGTTATGGGCCCAAGATGTAAGTAATCATAAAATCCGCAGAAATGTCGGAAAGCGGAAATGGTAACGGGAGTTCTCAGACACATGAAACTGGAATTTCAAGCAGTAGTGGCATGCCATAAATCGAAAAACTCGACGGTAATAGCAACTATGCAACTTGGAAATTCTTGATGGAGCTATATCTAATAAACGACAATGTTTGGGAGTACACGAGTGTTACACCTGAAGCCACGTATGTAAAAGGTATGAAAAGGGACCAGCGAGCTCGAGCAAAGATTTGCTTAATGCTCAGGCCCCATTGCTTAGTTCATGTGCACAAAGCGAAAACGGCTGGGGAAGCATGGGACGCTCCGCTCTGAGAAATGCGTTTGAAGACAAGGGTCTTAACAACCGGTGCCGCTTATTAACAAAGTTGGTAAGCATGAGACGAGCAATTTTCAACGGTTACAGAATATGTGACGTCAGTTATGGCCACGTCACAGGAGTTGGATGACCTTGGAAAGGAAGTCGACGATGAACTGTTGGCTGCACTTTTGTTACAAGGACTAACCCTGGATTTTCAACCAATGAGATTAGCCATAGACAATAGCAATATTAAGCTTACTACCGACTATGTGAAGACGAAGCTCTTTCAGATGGAAGATACCTTCTCGGCTTGCTCAAGTGTAAGACAGCCATCAGCATTGCTGACTAAGCATCACAAGAGCAAGGCTACACCCAAAAAGAAACCGAAAGTGAAGGTCAAGTGCTTCATTTGTGAAGGACCACACAAAGCACACGAATATCCAGATAATCCGAAACAACAAAGGAAGGAAGCACTACAAGCCTATGCGTCTGGCGCACGACTAGAACCAGATGTTTCGTCGACGTGCTGGATCATAGACTCTGGAGCTTCAACACACGTGACGAATTTGAAATCGTGGTTTAAGGACTTGAAGGATACTTCAAAGCCTTTGAGGGTGACATGTGCTGACGGTAATGAGGTATTGGGTAAAAGTAAAGGAACGGTAAACAATGTTACGTATGTACCTAAGTTATCACCTAATTTATTAAGTGTGAATGCGATCGTGAAAAAGGGTCACGTGGTGGTATTTACAGAAAAAGGGTGCGACATCTTTAAGAGTGATGGTTGTGAGATTCGAGGTAAGGTTGTAGTGAAAGGTGTGGAAGAACGAGGCATATACAAAATTAAATGCTGTTCACAGGGTTCTGCGCTAGCTACTACAGAAGGGGACTCAATTATGCTATGGCATCGGAGGATGGGGCATTTGGGTATCAACAATCTCAAACTACTGAGAGATAAGATGGCGATAGGGGTAAGTTTTCCTAACACTTCAGTTCAACTTGAGTGTATATCATGTACTATGGGGAAGCAAACCAAGAAACCATTTAAAAAGTTGAATGCTACCCGAGCTAAGAAAGTCCTAGAACTAGTGCACTCGGATGTGTGCGGACCTATGGAGGTGCCTTCCGTTAGCAAATTCAGGTATTTTTTGACGTTCATTGACGATTTTACGCGAAAAACTTTTATTTATTTTCTGAAACAAAAGAGTGAGGTTTTCGAAAAATTTGTAGAGTTTAAGGAGTATGCCGAAAGACAAAGTGGTAAGAAGCTGAAGATCTTACGCATCGATAACGGCACCGAGTTCGTCAACAAACGGATGGGTAACTATTTGAAGCAATTCGGAATTCAGCGTCAACTTACGGTGGAATATACGCCAGAGCAGAACGGCATCGCTGAACGCGCAAATAGAACTATCTGCGAGAAAGCAAGAAGCATGCTTCTTGATGCTTATTTGGCGAAACGCTATTGGGCAGAGGCTGTCCATCATGCAGTGTTCTTGAAGAACAGTTCACCAACGATTGCGGTGAAAAATGTTACGCCAGAAGACAAATGGTCAGGTAAAAAGTGCGACCTGAGTACAGTGAAGACTTTTGGATGCAAGGCATTCATGCACATTCCTCAACAGAAGAGAGGTAAGTGGGATCCGAAAAGCAGAGAACTGATTCACACAGGTTTCTGTGATAACGCAAAAGCATATCGACTTTTCGACTTCACTACCGGCCAAGTATTTAAGGCAAGAGACGTGGTGTTTTTCGAAAATCGAAAACATCATGAGCAATCGAATTTAGAAGAACATCCAGAAGAAATACTCCAATTTTCTGAAGCTGAAAAAGAAACCGTGAGAGAACACAACGGAGGATCTGATATTCTGCAAGCACCAGAAGATAAAGCCGAAGCAGACATTGACCCTAGGGTAGATCAAGGTGAAGAGGGCGATAGTCAGAGAGAGGATCAACCAACTGAACCTGAGGATCATGGAGATCCGGAACCCATTGTGGACGATACGGATGTATTCGAAGACTGCGAATCGATTACAAATGTCGACGAGGAATCTCACCAAAGTGGACGGAGGTACCCACTGAGAAATAGAAGACCCAAGCAGTTCCCGGATTACATCCTATATCAAGCTGCTGAATCAGATCAGAATCTAACTACGGTTGGAGAAGCATTGTCAAGAACTGACAGTAAAGCATGGAAATCAGCGATTCAGGAGGAGCTGGATGCGATTAAGAAAAATAAGACTTAGACCTTAGTCAAACCACCAGCCAAATGCAACATCGTTGATTCGAAATGGCTTTTTCGAATCAAAGAAGAGGCGGGAAGTAAGAAGAGATATAAAGCTCGACTGGTTGCAAGAGGCTTTAGCCAGAGATATGGGGTGGATTATGACGAGACTTTTTCTCCAGTCATTAGACATAGTTCACTTAGAGTCCTTTTAGCGATGGCTGCTCATGAAGGCTTTAATGTTGATCAGATGGACGTGAAAACAGCGGTTTCTAACGGAGACTTATCTGAGATTGTCTATATGAAGCAACCGGAAGGATTTGAGGATAAAGGTAAAGAAGATTATGTGTGTCTTCTTAATCGATCGCTTTATGGATTAAAGCAAACTCCTAGAGCTTGGAACAGCAAGTTAAATAATGAGTTGTTACATCTTGGTTTCAAACGATCCAAGAATGAACCATGCGTATATACAAGATCAAAAGACAAGAAGGTCATCATTTTAGCAGTATATGTGGATGACATGCTTATTTTCTGGAATGACGCACAGGAGTTACGCAAAGTGAAAAAAGATCTCATGTCTAAATTTGAGATGAAGGATCTTAGTAAGGCAGAACTAATCTTGGTGATGCAAATAACGCAGAACTAGACAGAAATCAAAGTTGACCAAGAGAAGTATGTCAATAAAGTTTTTGAAGATGTTTGGGATGGATGATTGCAAGATCGCTACAACGCCGTCAGTTGCTGGTCAAAGGCTGGAGAAGCCAGGACCAGAATATAAATCTGATCCGAGCGTTCCGTATCAAAATTTAATTGGTTCTCTAATGTACTTGTCTGTTTGCACGAGGCCAGACATAGCACATGCAGTAAATTATCTGAGTCAATTTAATAGTTACTACAGTGACGAGCACTGGACAGCTGCAAAACGGGTACTCAGATATTTAAAGGGTACTAAAAGCCTTGGTGTACAAGAAGAAGAATAATAGCAATTATTGACAGTGCTATGCAGATGCAAGCCATGCCACATGCTATGATAGGAGGTCATACACTGGAGTAGTTTTCCTATTAACCGATAAAGCCCCAATGGCTCCGAATAGGAGCCCTCGCGGCGCGCGATTTGAAAGTAGTTATCGAATAAAAAAGTTTTTTTTGAGATTGAGAGATGACGTTATTGAGCCACGGGCCTGAGCGGTTAAAAGGAAGAGCAGTGAGCTGGGAGAGCAAGAAACAGAGAACGGTAGCTCTTTCACCTGCAGAGGCAGAATATGTGGCAATATCTGAAGCTACAAGAGAAGCAATATTTCTTAAAAGATTTATTGCAGAGATCAGTGGTCTACCAGAAGTGATTGTCAAGATCTGCAGCGACAGTCAATCTGCAATTGCTATTGCACAGAATCCTGTGCACCATCAACGTACAAAACATATTGGCGGACGCCACCACTTTATTAGAGAGGCCATTGAGAATGGGCATGTAAGGTTAGAGTATGTGGAGACGACTCGAATGGTGGCTGACAGTCTGACTAAAGCTTTGCTGAGAGGAAAGTATGAATGGTGTGCGAAAGGAATGGGTCTGGAAGAATGAAATTCAGGAGGAGTGTTAGTAAGAAAAGAGTTTCGTGTCTTAGTTTTTCTACCTCTTTAATAATTTCTTCTTTTGATATTGACTATATTCCTTTTGACATGTATTTTTCTCGCTATATACTTTCACTTGTCTTCTTGTTTTTACCTGATATATGTCAACAATAAATTTTGAACACAACATAGAGTTATTTATTACTAGCGTGATAAAAATATTAACAGTTTATAAAAAGCAAAGCTTTTTTTAAGCAATCTTGTAATTTTATGATTAAACAATATATTCAGAATTATGTAATCTACTAATCTACGCCCTACTGTGTAGATTACTATGCAATCAATTGTATTATCAGCGATATTTTTATTATTATTATTTAGCAGTTTAGCCCTATTTTAACATTTTTAGGCTAATCTAGCTCTTTTTTAAACTCGATTTAGCCCGAAAACCTGACACCCAGTTGGCAGCACTGGGACAGTTTGAGTTGTCAAACCAAATCAAATGACATCATTGAGTGTCACAGTTGACAGTATTTGATAGTTATTAACTTAATATTTATTTTATTTGTTACCATTAAGCCATTAATGGTTCGTTTTGAGGTAACAAGTTACCTATTTATTTTAGTCCTTACAAATATAATTTTATTTAGGATAATAATGTCATGATAATGTTGCAAAAATGCCCACTACGTTAAGAATATTGCTGCCTATATTTCCACAGAATTCAAAAGAAGTATTTTTTAAGGGTTATGTTACTCTCTTGGAAGATAATATTTGCACGATTTATATTACCAACTACACATCAAATAATGAGCTATGGTCTGAAAAACAACAAAAAAATGAAATATACGGATACTGCGGGGATTATTTTCCCAGGAAAGTGTCCAGAGGATTTTTGAATTTTCTGGACATAGAACAAAACTTTAAACTAAAAATCAACAAGTTGATATTAAATGGAAATCAAGTAAGCACTACCAGTAGTTGTATACTTATGCTCTATGATTATAACAGTATTAAAGACTCTCAAGCAATTACTGACACCAAGAATAATTATTTTACAAAACTGGTGCAATTGATTCAAAACAAACATGGAAAAAGAAGTGTAAATGATGATAAAGAAAACATTAAAAACCAGCAGTGGTTGGCTTCTTCTATGTTTCTGCAACATATTTATAATTATTGGAAATTAATTGATTGGCTACTATCAACTATCAGAAGGGACAAAAAAGTAAGTTAAGTGCACTCAAACCTTTTAAGTGTCTAATAACAAAGTATGATACATTTATTAATCAAATCAGTAGTAATGATGATCATCCTGAATGTTTTTTTTTTAATTCTTAACTCACTACATTTCTATAGGTAACAGTAAAACAAGGCAATTTAATTTTGGCGGTGGTGATGGACATCCTATTAGGATACATTGTGCTACAGTTGCTTTCAGAAGACAAAACGGATATCAGCATAGCACTAATGGGAGTTCTGGAGGTAAAAAATGTGTAGTTAAAGACAATCTGTTTTTTAAGCTATAAAGACTTCCATGAGTTTATAATTATAAAGTAGAAGAAAAGCATGTGCCAGTATACTTTTTAGGATTTTTTGGTGACTAAATTAATATCCAGTCATTATAATTTATTGTATGTATAATTTGATTGATTCATAGCATTTCAGGATCAGGATAAATTCAGGCCACTGATATTGACATTATACTTAATTGAGTGTCAACCTTACAAAAAGTTCAAATTAAAGATTGTAACTGTGTTTTTGTAAGCATGGTAGCTAGTAATGAGATTTAGTAGACATCTATAAAACTCAATTTAAAAGCTTTATCATAAATATAGATTTTGTCATCTATTCCTTAACCTACCCCAGAAGATAAATTTATTAACTTTTTTTTCTATTGCAGAAATTAATTAATTCTCTTTACTCTCTACTGAAATGGCTAATGGGTGCTCCAGTTGGTTTAAAACTCAACAATGCTTTCAATAAAATGTTAGGAAAATACTTCTCTTACCATGTTCAACTATGGTGGCTGTTTTTGGGTAAAATTTTGTCATATTATTGTAAAACTGGACAGTATAATTTTGAAATATAAAATTACAGCATTAGGTTTATATTTCAGATGTATCAGGGGAGAAACTGGATACTATACTTCACATTTACCACTACATAGGATATTTGGGATTCACATTTCAAACTGCTATAGTGTCTGATCTAATATGCATTGCCACATTCCATTCTTATTGCATCTATGTGTATGCAGCCAGGTAATAAATATTTTTATTAAGGAGAAAAGAAATAATCCCAGGATGTGACATTTCCAACCCACTCTCTTATAAGTACGGCGCTTTAGAGGCATGAGAGAGTGTAAAGTTAATCATCATCCTCTTCTATGGGCCTGTGACGCCTGAAATAAATGGTATTATTATTATTATAGAAAAGGGAGTATCCTCCGACCGGACGGGTGTCGTGTCTTTTTTTTTTTTGAGGGTGGGAAATCATCAAATAACTTCTCCCGCTCTGGGCGGAGCGGGAGGGTATGTCAGACTCTTACTGACTAAGACCCACCCGTATTCCTTCCTGTTGCCTATGTTGCCAGGTGCCTCGGTGACCCTTTAGTACCTTCCCGCGACCCCGGCAGGCATCGGCCCTAGTGGACCCCTACCTATGTGCTGACGACATCTCTTTGAGGCGCGCGTGGAATACAACGCGCCGTCGACCCGGGCCTGGTCCTTACCGGACGGTGAGCTACCCATTGCTCGCCGTCCGCAAGCCCGCGCCTACGGTGGCCGGAAATCCGCCCGGGATTCCCAACGCCCTGGGCGTCTCCTGCGGCGGCTAGGGGCGAGAGGGCGCGAAACTTACCTTTCCCTCAACCGTCCCGCCTCCTCCTTCGCGAGCATTACTGCTTCGCAGAAGGAGGTGACGGCTGCCCATGCCCTCTCGCTCCTTACCATGGCCTGAACCAGGGCCGGACGCGAGAGGTCTCTGCCGCCGATCGCCTCCACGAGGACACGGCGGTGCTCTGCCCAAGCCGGGCAGACCTCCACCGTATGCTCCACCGTGTCCTCCGGGCGATCCACACAGTGGTGACACCCGGACGTTTCCTCCCGCCTTATCCGACACAGGAACCTCCCGAAACTGCCGTGTCCAGTGAAGGTGTGTGTCAGGCGGAAGGTGAGGACGCCGTGGCGCCTTTCTAGCCACTCCTCAAAGATGGGACTTATCGCCACAATCGTGGCGTGCCCAGGGTGTCGTGTCTGGTGGGCAACTGCCCGACGGTTGATGTTGGGATGTTTTATATAATTATGCTAGTTGCGCGATAAACTCTGCTTGCGCGATGCAGGATTGTGCGTGACATCGATGCGTAGTTCTCATGTGGCGATGTAGTCACAGCGGCGATGTTTTTTTTTCAATTAAATGATACATTACAAGCTTGAACCCTAGAGCGCTCGCGCTATGAGCATTTTGCCGCCCACACCAAAAACATGTTATTATTTTCTAAACGATGCACGCGTCGGTCAAGCGTCCCAGTAGCTGCCCCCTCGTCTCTTCAGCCAATTTTGTCTGTGTTTTATAATAATTATTGAAATAAATAAATCTTTTTCAAAAATGTATGTTCTATTTAAATGTTTTATAAACTTTTAGAAGTCATTTAACTATTATGTGCTTAAATTAATGCATTTTAATGCGGCAAAAAGCTTCCCACGCGACCACTCATTTCACAGAAGGGTGCGGCTACTCTAGGATTAAGGCGCCATCTCCACGGGCGATAGATTCGCCGTGCCATGAATTTCTCGCCGCGATGAAATCGCCGTGTGCAGATTGATCCATACAGTTTCTTTAGAATTTGATGTCACCTGTGATGTGTGATGTATGGATGTGCGTTCACATGGCGCCTAATAGGCTCATAGTAGGCTCTAACACTCTTCCCAGTAAGATTTAATTTTGCAATACGAATTTCAACCCTATGAAAAGCCTGGCGGGATCTCATGGCGACATGGAGAGTGCAACCCAGTGCTGGGCACTCTACAATTGCGGTGATAAGTCCGACGTGGCGCCACTCTTCAAAGAGCGGAGTGGCTTTCTAGCCACTCTTCAAAGGCGCCACGGCGTCCTCACCGGACACGGCTGCTTCGGGAGGTTCCTGTTCTGGATAAGGCGGGAGGAAACACCCGGGTGTCATCACTGTGTGGATCACCTGGAGGACACGGTGGTGGTCTGCCCGGCTTGGGCGGGGCACCGCCGTGTCCTCGTGGAGGCGATCGGCGGCGGTGATCACTCGCGTCTGGTCCTGGTTCTAGCCATGGTACGGAGCGAGAGGGCATGGAAAGCCGTCACCTCCTTTTGCGAAGCAGTTATGCTCGCGAAGGAGAAAGCGGAACGTGTGAGGCAAAGTTCGAGCCCTTACGGCCCTAGCCGCCGCAGGAGGCGCCCTGGGCGTTGGGAATCCCGGGCCAATTCCCGGCCACCGTAGGCGCGGGCTTGCGGATGGTGAGCAATAGGTAGCTCGCCGTCCGATAAGGACCAGGCGCAACGTGTTCCACGCGCGCCTCAAAGAGATGTCAACACAAGTGTATGGGTCCGCTAGGGCTGATGCCTGCCGGGGTCGCGGGATATTCCGAAAGGGATACCGTGGCTCTGGCAACACAGTGGCAACGGAAGGAACACGGGTGGGTTTTAGTCAGTAAGAGTCTGGACACCTCCCGCCCCGCGCAGAACGAGAGAAGTTATTTGAAAATTCTCCACCCAAAAAAAACAAAGACGTCGTCGGTCCGTCGACACCTTTTTACTTCCTTTTACACTGCAAACAATATTATGCTGAAACATTTTTTTCCAGGCTGTTCAATATACAAATATCTGGACTAATTGCACTACTGAGACTGTTTGTTGGAAGAAAATATAATCCACTGCGAGGCGGCATTGACTCCTGCGAATATACGAACCAAGAGCTTTTCGTAGGCACTGTAGCATTTACCATATTGCTGTTATTGTTACCTACAACAACTCTTTACTATATCGTATTTACAGTGGTAATAAGGCATGCTTTTCAAGACATATATTGACATGGGCTGAATTTTTATTCAGTTTTGAGCCATTTAATCGGCTATATATACTTTATTAGACTTTGTGTTATAGCATCATTTGGATTGGATCTTCACATTCAGGTGCATCAAAATGCCTTGACCTACAACACTCCTTATGCGTATCACCGTTATGCAATATGCTAATAAGAGAACACAGTTCGAAAACTCTTCAAAGTTTACTTACCCATTTCAAATTATGCAATTGGATTATTTATACTTATTATGACATTCTACCTGACATGATAACATTTTTATTTTTTATTATTCTGCAGTTCAGAGTATTATCTCTTTCGATCCAGTATTTACTAGCCAAATTGATCTACATGGTACAAACACTACCTTTGTATGTAGTGACCCTATGGCTAACTCATTCTCCTAAAGTTACAGGTATGTCTGATACAGATTTATACTGATTATATACAATGTTATGCAAACAAATTACCACGGTTGTTAAAACAATATTTAATTTACAGGCAATATTCTTATGGAGGTGATAAATCAAGAAGAGAACGCACCTCTGATACTCAGGATAAAATTATTCAATAAATCTATTCCTGAATTGGTAACTATATTTAAGCCTCCAGTAGAAGTTCCCAATAAAGTGGAATGGGCCAATTTGCTGTCAAATGTGCTTGTTGGGAAGCAAATAGTTTGAGACTATTAATTACTGTATTTATCAGTGGTAGGTATATGATGTTGTAAATTATCAAATTTTAAGGAAATTTCAAGAAAAGAAACCGGTCTGTTTTGACTTACTTTATTATCGTTCGATATTTTATATTGCCAAAAAAATAAAAAGTTGTTTGGTCACCACACGCGTGAACGTATTAATGCTAGATACTTAAAACTATTTGCAGCAAACTGGGCAAATACATTTGAGTAATAATACGCAAATAACAAACTATCGTTTTGACCAACAAAAATGTAGATAATTAATAATTAATCTAGAACAATTTTCAATACATTATCATTTATTAGATGTCACACGAATTGTTTAGAGGTATGTTCCATGAGTTCTAATTTGTTTGGGGATATTTTATTAAGTGTATGTTATAACTTATAAGTATGAAACGCAGTGTTTTTAATAACAGAAATATTTAAATACAAATTCTACCTAGTCAATTGTTTTCATTTCAATTTCTCTCATGTTAGGTATTAAGTTAATAATTATAGAATGTAATTGCAACTTAATTATAATCAACATTAAATTACTGCCACTCACTTCTAAGAGTTTATAAGGCAAGACACGACTCACTCGTCATAATGTTATATAATAAAATTATTTTGTACCAAGCTTGTTACCCTACGAAAACAATTCAGGGAGAGTAGAATTATTTTCTATCAACTTGGTAATGACAATTGACGAATGCTTTAAAATAGCATACATATAATAGAGTATGGGAATGACAAACACATAACACAATATTAATAGTGCATGCTAGGAACAATGTAGTGATACACTCATGCAATTATTGCCCAAAGTAACTAACGGTTAGTCACTAATTCATTTCTGCATTACCTAGAAAGTTTCCAAAATCTAATAGAAATCATACTAATTCTTATTATTCAATCTGTTTCAGTTCTAAGTATTTAACTAATAGTGTATTGAGCACCTTGTTATAATATTATCTTTAGTGGTGTTATAAAATTATTCTTGTCGCAAATTGTAAAAAAAAAAACCTTCAATATAAATATTCAGTATAATATTATTTCATGATAATTAACGGAGAAATCTAACTTCAACATTTATTGCTATAATAATATTCTCATCTCAATGTATTGGCGAATACACAGATCTGATTGTATCTACATAAATATGTTACAATTATGCAAGTACAAAATACATAAATTTATACATGTCATTGCAATTTCTGCTGATAAATTTTAATGTTTAATTTTAACAATTTCATACATACCTCTTTACCTACTATTTACATAAATATCATTCGAAAATATTTTCGTCCACCAATAGACTAAAGTATCCTAGTTATTTTATTGTAGTAATGTAAAGGTGAATCCAATACTCCTAACATTTACACCGAGAATACGTGCACTCAAGTGATAAGTATATTAATAACTGAATATAACAATTATTATTTATGTATGGAGTTAATCGAAACATAGATCTAAATTACCGCTAATTGCGGTAGATAAAACTCCCTTTATTAGTTTTTTTTTTTAAGATGGACGCTTTATTTTATTTTTTTATTACCTTTTATAGAAACAACACGTTTCGTGAAGCTAGCAACTACATGATGTGCGGCATTGAATTCACACTGCTAGTTCTCCGGTGGGTAGGCCAAAACCGTTCACATAGATAGATAAACCGATACTTAACTATTTCATTATCATCACAGATATTAGTAAAATTAGGAAAAATGTGATTACAATCACAGTACTTTGAATTCTTTATGATCAGCAAGATGAACTTGAAGCATTGTTTAAAGATTCGCTTGATATAGTATCATACTATGATAAAAGCTAAACGCAGCGGCGGCACGTCACGATACGGATGTGATGATATGAGGGACGTATCTAGTTCTTGAGTACACACCTGTAGTCCTTATTGACATCCGAAGCTGAATTTGGTGAATGTTCTTTAGGTCTAACTGTACCGCGACACGACGCTAACTTTGATTCCAAAGCCTACAATGAAGAAAAGTACACAGTAAATGATGATGTTAATATTAGTAGGCGACAGGAAGATAAATATATGCGGTGATAACCAACACCTATTATTTAAAGCAAACTGTATAGTATGTACAATGATGCGGATGAGAAGCTGAAAATATATTTAAATACAATTAGGTGCAATATAATACAGATATGCATATTAACAGTGATGTAGCAGTCGGTTTAGTTTCGTTCTATAAAAACTTATTTTAAGAGTAACATAATAAAATAATCTACATTTTAAAATAATTTCAACTAGGTAAGTATTACATTGTATAGTTGTGAGTTAATACATGTACGTATTCACAATAAAAACAAAAGAAAACATTTATCTCTAGTAAAGCTACTATAAGCATTGAACAATTTTTTTTTCTATAAAAACACTAGAAATCTCATTAGTTTTGTACTTTTTTCGTTTGATCATGCCCTTTTCTGATAGAAGCAAAACTAAGAAGGTTTTCTAAACCCTCTCGGGAGCGCGCGGCAAATGATCTTCTCAACTTTCCATTTCCTGCTTGTGCAGATCGCACAAATGGTTGTTCTGATGAGCGTAGTGTTAACATGGGTGGTTTCCTCGCTGAGGAATCGTGTTCAGATCCAGAATTAGACCGTACGTATACTCTTTGTTTTCTGTACTGTACAGAATCACAGTTATCTAAATCATTGTCATTCAATCCATTCTCTGTGGCACTGGAGTCGCTCGGCGTTGTTATTTGGGAAGCAGCTGGAGGCGTGTCACAGCAGCATTTAACCTTACCACATTCACGGCAAAGAAACCTTTCAAGCTGTAAGCAATAAATTTCATGCATACTACACAACCATGCAAATACAAAATCAAAAACTAAAATTAATCTTTGTTATGAATCTACTGCTACCTAACGCTTTCTTTGGCTGTGTAATGTTAGCCCACGTTCGCAGGGACGTAAAACTATCGCGGCGGGATTTATCGCGCACTGGATTTTTAACTCTCACGGCGTTATTACAAAACAAGAATCACTTTTGGACATGGTTTAATCCATCGAGCCAGTTTTTGTAATAAGTACGTTACTATGGTTGAAATACAGTTCTTTATACAAAACTGACTACTTAGTCCGGTACTAATTTGACAGTTTTGCATTAAGAACTTTAACGTAGACGGAATAAAGTTCGAAATTCAAAAATGGCTCAATAGTTTAAACCTGGGTCTAAAGATAATCCTTGTTTTGTAATAAGACGGCGTGTGTTGACCCGAGCATTGAAAGTCGAACAGACAACAACACAGCGCGTCGAAAAAATTCACTGTTGGATTTTGAACTCTTGACGCTAATAAAAATCCAGTATGCGAAAATATAATCACCGCGGGAAAAAATCGCCCTTGCGAACCTGGGCTTATTGATTAACCTGCTAAAAATAACTCCACTAAAATTATATAAAACACCAAGTAAAAAAGTATTTCAGTATATTATATTATTCTCTAAACATGACAGGATAGAGGTGAGAGAGTAAAAGAGGTTTGATGTAATGCTATACACTGAACTCCACAGACTGGTGTAAATCGCAATGCAACGCATGGTCGACAAATAAAGGCAATAAGGAAGTACAGGGATAAGTGAAATGAATAGTCTCTATCTCCTACATAACATTTTCATTTGAGGTTGAGCTCATTCCATAAAATGCAATATGTCACAGGATAATTTCACATAACCTAGTTTGTTTAGGACGATTGGAAACTTGAATGCTGATTAGCTAATCTAAGTGTCAATTCATAACAACTTTATTTAATCTAGTTGGTCAGCAGAAAATGGTTCAAATGTAGCTTTCAAGTGTTGAAAGCTACATTCGAACCATTTTTTAACTAGCACTGATTGGTTGACTTTCAACCAATCAGCGCGTCCGTCCTATACCTGTATGTACCTATTTAACCTTTTGACCGCCATAGTCATGGGTATGTACACGAATACAAGACAAATTTTAAGGAATAATTCATAGCTTGGCGCCAAGGGCACGTTTTAACTTTTTTGACGTGGCGGTCAATAGGTTAAACGTTCATATAAGCCACTCATCGTCTTTGTTCGCTTGGCTGGTTTTTATTTGCAAACCAAACCAAAATTATAGCAAAAATCCTAGGACTTTTGCAAAGATTATTTTTTTTTCAATTAACCTGTGACACATTATAAATAAACTTGTTATTTATTAGAATGGCAAAAAAAGACCCTGCTGCTGGAAAAAGTGTTATAACGATAATGTATTTGCTATCTACGAATTACGAATAAATAATAATATAACGAGCCACCTAAGTTTACTTTATTTTAATTCCATACTTACATCTATCGAAGATTTAACTGTATAGGTACATAAAAATAAATATGTATTATAAAATTGAGGCATAAGTGCTTTCTACAGCTTAATAAATATAACATAAATACATAAATAAGCATAAATAATACATGATTACATATACATACTTTAAATAAATATAATAATTTCCTTTAACTTTTCCCCTACTATCTAGTGCATTCTAAAGTGACTAGTGCTACAATTAAGACTAATACAGCTTTGAATAATGTAAATATATCTAGTTGACTCACCCCCACTTTACGCAGTAAATCGCCGACTATATTTATGGCGGTTACTCGAGACGATGGCGGCATAGCGTTGCCGTTTATTTCACCTGAAACCACAGTGTTCAGAATATTTAGTCTTCTACAAGAACTAAATAGTATCCCTAAAGTTAGCATCAAAATTTGTTCAGGTTCACACCCACAAGCTGCTTCTAGTTATAATTTCCACCTACATTATAGAAAATGGTGTAGTTATTGGTTATGGAGATCAGATGACAGAAACATACTTTCTTGTATAAAACTGATAATCAGTCACTACTGCATCTAGACTAGAGTACTTGACCTAAATAAGTAGTTGAATAATGCTAAGGAGATCAGATCATGACAAAAATTATTACATAAAGTACATCAATTTAACTGCCCACATAAATAACCACATTTTATTCCAGCAGCAGGCTTAGCATGATGCTTTCTATTTCTACATAGAATAGACACAGCTCTTTCTATACAAAGTGACATTTCATTTCTACATTTTTGACATCATCATCATCGTCATCATTTCAGCCGAAAGACGTCCACTGCTGGACATAGGCCTCCTCCAAGCACCGCCACTTCGATCAGTTTTGTGCTTCCCGCATCCAGCGGATTCCTGCGGCCTTCACAAGGTCATCGGTCCACCTTGTAGTAGGCCTTCCAACGCTACGTCTTCCGGTATGCGGTCGCCTCTCCAGAACCCATCAGCCATCTGTTCAACGAGCAATGTGCCCTGCCCACTGACACTTAATTTTGGCAATTCTTCAGGCTACGTCGGTAACCTTGGTGCGCCTGCGGATCTCATTTTTGACATGGAACCCTATAAATCCTTCTACATAAAAAAGGACCTAGACGAAGATCGTTAGAAACGAAAAACAAAATGACAGATTGTAAAAGTATTTCTACTGTGCCATGTTGAAAATGGAGAAACGAAAAGTCACTTTGTATCGAAGGACCTGTGTCTATTCTACGTAGCAATAGAAAGCGTCATGCTAAGCCTGCTGCTGGAATAAAATGTGGTTATTTATGTTTTAAGAAGAAAAATGTAATCTACTTACGTTTTAGTGGTGACATCAGAGAAGTTTGTGTTTCTATCTCAACTTGAGTTCGAATTGGATTTGGAATATGTCCATTGACTAATGAGCTTTCAATTGTACTGTCATCCCCCGTCTTCGGTTTTGGAACCTTTTCCATTACTCGCAGTTCATGCTTCAGATCTGAAATTAATGTTTTATTTGAGGACTTTTGCAGCAACTTGCACTGAATTGCATGAGTAGAGGGTACTATGTAATAATAAGTGGAGAGGTTCTACCTTATCTGTCATCAACAAATTAAACAGTTTTACTACCCAGTTAGGTGACTACGTAAAACTGTTTCATTTGTAAAATAAATCCTCTACTCTAAACCTACCTAGTAGAGCCTTTAAGTAAAGCATAAATATAGCTAACTAACTGCTGCCCGCGACTTCGCCTGTGTGGCTTTTTCTAAAATAAAAGTAGCCTAACCTACTCCTTACATCATCAGCTAATCGGTCCAGCCGTTTCAGAGATTAGCCGGAACAAACCAACAAGCAATTTTTTTTCAAATTGTTATTTTGTTATAAGTATACTGCATGTGCATTCAGTAAAATGCTGTTATTTAGACATTACAAATAGTCACTTCAATTTTATTTATTTGTATGTATAGATTAATTAATAGATAAGGGTAAAAAACATAAAACATATCATAATCATACCTCTGGCTTCATCTGTTGCTCTTTGCAACCTGATCCTCAAAGTCTCGACTTCATCCACTTCACTCTCTAGTACAGCATTTCTTTCGTAAGCTTGATTTAGCATTGATTCAATGCATGACACAGATTCTGATATGACTCTGTAAACAGATGTGTCAATTCTTTACTATTCTTTCTAGAAGTGATATCATCAATTTTTTATTTCAATTGTACGCAATTTATGGACCAAGAGTTGTTGATTAATGCAACATAGTTTCATGTAATCTTTTGTTATGAGACCCCTGGGGGCCAAAAACCATCAAAGGATTAATGAAGTAAGTATTTAATTTGCTCTTGATTATCTAGAAGAAATTCCTTTGAGCATGACAAAAGCAGAAACAAGTGCATCTGTAATTAATTTCTAGGACATTATATCTGACAAGGCAAAAAAGTGTAGATAACATGATAGCACAAAAAACAACCTTCTGTAACCACAATAAATACTAAATTACTAACAAGTTATAACTGCCATGCAATACACCATTATGAATATTAATAAAACCATGTAAGTACTTACCTTTGACCTCTCTCTAAGTCATCGTTTTTTTGCTCTAACTCTCTGATGTACACTCCTTGTTTATCTTTATCTATTTTTAATGCTTGCAGTTCATTCTCTAAAGCATTTGTTTCATGCTGACTTCTTTCCAATTTGTTCTGGAAATGGGTTATATTGTAGACCTTTATAAAAGACTAAAACCAAAAAAATATCTATTTGATTATATTTACCCTTAACATTTCAATTTCATTTTTCAGCCGTTGATTCTGATGTTCCAGATCTCTGTTTTGTTTCTCAACTTGTACTAATGAAGCTTCTAATTCTTTTTCAAGTTGTGCTGAGTTTTCAGTGTATTCATCTAATTCTTGTTGTATATCAATAACCCTAAAAAAAACAATCAATTAATAATGAATCATGAACATGATAGTTGTCATGAGCAATACAATGAGATGTTTTCATATTTCTTTCAAGGCCTAATCATTGTACTTACTTTTGTTCATAATAATTGGCTTGTTTCTTCCAATACTCGACAGTATCAGAATCTGACTGTCTTGGAGATTCCATGTTTGCAACAATTTACTACTTTCAATAAAAGAGATTCCAAGGATGTTTAACGAATCATAACAAAATAATGTTACAGGAGTTCTACAAACTAGTGCGCAGATACTGTTATTGTTACTTATTCGTATCGAAGTCGTTGTGATCAATAATTTTCACGTTTTGTTATACAGCAGCCGTTAAAACGCAAAAACTGACACAACTTCGTCGTCAAAAAATCCAAAACAGTAAAAATTCAATGAAATTAAAGATGGCTGCGAAAAGACAATGACAATTAACATGAAAAAATGAAGTGTCACTTTTTACCTAAATTGAATACTAGGATCTAAAAATCCTAGTATTCAATTATAAAGTATAAATATCATGTTAATCAATATCATCTTAATATCAAGGTATAAAGTTCTAAAGATTCACATCAATGATCATTTTGATCGTTGATGTGAATCTTTAGCGGGCGCTAAAGATTCACATCACCGTCTTCCGACTCCCAGACCCCTCTGGGGGCTTAATAGGAGCTTTTAAAAAATCATTAAATTAAATTTTAATTTCCTGTCAGTACAAAAGCAGGCTGCTTCTTAGGAGTGGGCGATACAAATCGTATACAGAGTGTCCGGTTATTAATGAATAACCTTATAATGGGTCATGGTAGAACGCATTGCGATTCACAAAAAGAACACAAAAACAAAAAACTAGTAGTACCAAAGATTTTTTTTAATTACAATCGGTTTTTTTGTTATCTTATTTTACACTTTTTTACACCACGACCACAAATTAAAGAATTATAAATGTTTTTTATTGTAATAGCAATTTACGTTAACTGAGCTGCTAGATAAGCAATATTTTTTTTTTAAACAACTTGTTTGTTCTGGGGGAAAAGATCAAAGCGTCAGATATTGGTGCCGATTCCCTTGTTCACAAACTAAACTAAATTTAAGTTCAGTGCATCTTTTTCTTTCTATTTCAATAAGAAAAGGACAGAAGATACATTTTAGTTTAGTCCTGTCAAATTAATCAGCGGTTGACGTAAATTGACGTAATTTTAGTAGGCAAGTTTTTAATCGCGTCTAAACTTGTATAGAGTAGTGACAGGCGCTGATTAATCTGACAGGACGAAACTAAAATGTATTTTCTGTCCTTTTCTTATTGAAATTGAAAGAAAAAGATGCACTGAACTTAAATTTAGTTAGTTTGTGAACAAGGGAATCGGCGCCATTGTCTAAGCGTCAGTATTTGCATTTCACAGGTCCATAATTTCAATCGGTACCTATTGTAATTATTATTTTATGTTCGATATTTGAATAAAATTATAAGATATTTAAACAAAAATCTTATATTTTTACTTGATTTGGTTTTATTGGTGTTTATAAATTATGCAAACGCAAATGACATTTAGTAAATCAGTTTCTTTAGTTCCTCTCTTACTTAAAATTCTAAATCAGTTTATAAATTATAATATACCACATCGAAAAACACTAAAAGAACATGTTCATAAATTTCTATTTATATACTTAAATCGAGCAGATTACTGAGAGATTTGAGATTTCATGTACACGTGGTTGCGGTAATCTTGAAATGGTAGTAGTACAAGATTATTTGTATTTTATCGTATTTTACTATATACGAGAAAAAATCTATAAATAGATTATTGAGATAGTTTAGGCAAAAAGGAGTCGGAAAATGTTACTTTAAGTTCATAAAATAAAAAGATAAATTATAAATTCAATTCAACGTTTTCAGTTTTTCTAATCTGTTAAAAAACACCATGAAATAGTAGCCGCCATGTTATTACGTCATACCGCTAAGTAAACTAAAACGTGTCAACTGTCAACTGATAGTTAGTCGTCCCCGTAGACAGATAATAAGGGTAGACATGCTCATAGACTAATAATAATTACGAAAGTGAGATGACGCATATGTGAAAATGTGTATGTGTGAGCAGGACATAGCATAAGTTTTCTATCTCTATTTGCGTATCGGTTTTTTGGTTTGCCATCACTAGTCATGGATGGCAGACAAGTTGTGGTGTCAAAAGATTTTCGTTGATAATAACTGTGAAACACTTATTTCGTGTAATTTGTGATTTAAACTATACTATCCAGTTTTTTTTATTGCATCTATAAAATTAGAGCAAGTCTACGCGCGCGATCTGAATGCATTCGGGGCCAGAGATAAAGCGCGTAAATAAATGTATTAATTGCGATTTATCTAACTAAACTATTGACATCTTGAGGTGAAAATAAATATGTCTTAAATTGTAATAAAATAACAATTAGAACTCATTTGTTTCCACGCTTCACCTTCACCCCGGACGCATTCGTTCACGCGCGTCTTGTTTTTATTTGCCACACTACTATTATCTAATTATCTTTTAGGCGTTGAAAGCACTCTTGGTTATAACGTTTTGCTATGTTAACCTGAAAAATCTGCAGTTTCATTCAAAAATGCATGAAACTGATGTTTTTATTTGCTATTTCAGAGTTGGTCATAGTTATAAATTTATAACTATGATGACAATGAATGAATGAAAGAAATTCTCGAATAAATACCAGATTTCCCACACGATAGGGGTAAAAGTCTAAGTATGGCAATATTAATTGCACATAGCTGTAATGTAATGTACCTAAGTCGAACTATCGCTATCTCATACTGCATACGCTGTGGACTTGTCTCCCCTTATTATCTGTCTACGGTCGTCCCATACATTTGGTCGAGTAGGTATTGAAGTATTGTATGGGACGACCAGTGTGACCAGATTCAGTATTTTAATACTTTTTCAGTATATTTCATCGATTTTCCGAACATCAGTATATCTTTAGGTATATTGCTGGCAGTCAGTATTTTTGGGTATATTTTGGTTGAAGTTATGGCAACACCGTAGTGAGTGATCGTCTTTGCGACAATGTTTGCGGAATTCCCCGGAACGCGAACATTGGGGACTTTCCCGGATTTAGTTTATACTTATACATGTTATCTATGAGCAAAGATGAGTAAGTTACAGATATGACAAGAAAGACGGCCGTTGCCGGGAGTTGTAGTATTGTAATACTACATAGGTATACAATTATCAATCAATACATAGTATTAATCAGACTTGCAGAATGTATGTTCGCCTAAAACTTTACAACTGCTGGACCGATTTTAATGCGGTTTGCACTATTAGATAGAGCGTAATTTCCAGATTGCATACATTCAAATTCGTTGTTTCATGAATATCAGTCTACCCGGACGAATTCGGGACGGACCGCTAGTTTATTTATAATTTTTAAAACAACGTCTAGTTTTTAAGTTTTCAGTTGCATGAATAGGTAGTAGTTAAACTTAAAATATACTTTATTACTAGTATCAAATCGTCTAATACGGTTCAAGTGAAATGATTGCCTCTTCTGCATTCGACTTAATCTTTGAGGACTTTCTTTCGATAATTCGGGAATTTCCCCAAAATATTAGATGTTTTTGTCATCATATAAATAGAACGCGACTTTCGTTGTTTTTATTTACTTAGTTGCATTCATCCGGACAGCATTCATCTAGTTTTCAGCAAAGTTATTTAGCTAAGTGGGAACAAATTCCGGAATTTTCTTCGTGGTTTTCACGTTATAAAGATGTCGAGTTCACCGCATTTTGCAAAGCATGCAATGCGAAACTGCAAAGTAGGTTAGCATCTATAAAACAGCATGCAAATACTGAAAAGCATAAATCGAACTTGATAAAATATAAAGGACAGTCAAAGGTAAGCATAACTCGCTTTACTTACCTAGTTCAAGGAGTTTGGATATATTTTAATTTAAAGTTAGGTAATCATCCTAGTTTTGTTTCTCAAAATCAGTTAGGTAACAGCTATGAAATGCGGCGCTGTTATAAAAAAAACTAAGCAACCAAGTATTTTATAAATTTTCAGGTTGATACATTTTTAAAAAGGCCCCACTGAAAGACGAAGTCAAGAAAGCTGAGCTGCGTTTATGCAGTTCTCTGTCGGAACACAACATCCCATTTAGAGCTATGGACCATCTTAGTGATGTTCTAGTGAAGTGTTTTACCGATTCCGATATTGCGAAAGAATTTTCCTGCAAGAGAACCAAAGCAGCCGCTATAACCTATAATGTTTTAGGACCCAATTTCGAAAAAGATATGATTGAAGACATACTTGGTACTGCATCTCCTTCAGGTAAACTAGTATATTCAATTATAATCGATGAGAGTACAGATGTTGCAACAGTCAAAGTATTGGCAATAGTAATTAAATACTTCTCTGAAACTAAATGTACCGTACAAACCAAATTCCTTGATTTAGTTGATTTAAGTGGTGAGACCGCAGGACATTTATTTAATTCGTTGTCATCAAAATTATCCGAATTAGGTTTAGAAATAAAAGACGTAATAGGATTCACTGCTGATACTACGAATGTGATGTTTGGTCAACATTCTGGCATTGTTGCAAAAATTAAAGAAGTAAACCGAAAGTGCTTTTTCATAAAATGTGTTTGTCACTCTGCAGTATGAGTGTGAGCCACGCCTGTAAAATACTGCCTAGAAATTTAGAACAAATAGTAAAAGAAGTATATGGATATTTTTCTCAAAGCAGCAAGCGTCAAAGAGAATTTGATGAGTTCCAAAATTTCACAGACACTGAAAATCACAGAATTTTGCGTCATTACGACATAAGGTGGCTTTCACTTCATGCCTGTATTAGTAGAATAATTGAGCAGTGGAGGGCATTGCAACTGTTCTTTCAAGACCAATACTTGAGTGATCGCAATATGTCATCAGAATTTTTATTTAATTCTTTTACCACTGATATAAACAAATTGTACTTTTACTTTTTGGACTACATTTTGCCGATTATAAACAAAATTAATATAATTTTTCAAGGCGACTATCCGTGCATTGATAGACTGTATGATGATGCATCAAGTATGTACTTGTCGATTTTGGGTTGCTTCATGAAAGCTAATTACATCAAACGTACGGATGTATTTACGTTAGACCCAAAGTCTAATGTAAATTATTTGCCATTGAAAGATATGTACTTAGGTATTCAAGTAGGCCAAGAATTAATCAAACACAGGGAAAATGTAAACATGAAAGAACAGATTGCTGAGTTTTTCAGAAGGTGCCAATCATTTTTAATTGAGTTGAGCACGCAATTGAAATCACGTTTGCCTTTTGAAAATCCAGTTTTTCGAGAACTGAAATTTCTTGACCCACACACTGCCGTGCTTAAAGAACTTCGCAGTTTACGAAATGTGATAGAAACTTTCCCATGCGAAGTACAGCCAGAACAAAGGCAGTTAATTGACGAAGAATATAGAACCCTAAAGTTTGATCGCAAAGTAAGTGATTTGTTACAATCTTCCAGCACTGGCTCACCCATCTCGTGTGAACAATTTTGGGTGGAAGTTGGGAAAATTTCTAACAGTGATGGCATGTTAAAATACAAAAATATAACTAGTTTTAGTAAATCTCTTTTATGTATACCTACCGGTGTCGAATGCTGCAAGCGAGCGCATATTTTCACAGATAAATTTAATAGAAACGGACCAAAGAAACAGATTTATAAACAAAAATGTGTCAGCTATTTTAAAAACAAAGCAAGGTGTTAAGGATGAAGGAGGTTGTGAAAATTTTAATCCTTCGAAAAGGATGTTAAAATATAACTCTAACATTTATTGTGAGTATGAATAAATAAAACGTGTTAAGAAAATCAATATTTTTATTGGTATATCTGTCCCATGGACCTAAAAAAAAAGGCGGACGGAACTTCATTATGAAACAATTGAAGCACCACAATGGCGGCTACGTATATATGTGTGCGTGTGTAAAGGGATGCCAGATGTAGAAAATTTACCCATTTTTAAATAATATTTCAATAAGATCTCCCTTGCACTTGGTTTTATTACAAGTTTTTGTGACGGATATTGTTAAAATAAAGGTAAAATAAATAAAACATGGATATTGAAATATTTACAACTCATTTAATGTTAATAAAGTTTTACAAACCCTTCTGTTGATTCAAATTTTTGTACACTTGTCTTTTGCTATCGACACCTCTAGAAATCCCTTCTAATTTACTAATGTGATGGAAACGAATGTTTAGGTATTTTTCGGCTATATATTTAATTAAAGCTATTTTGTGTTCTATTCCTGTAAATGTATGTACAGATTCCAAATCTAAAAAAATGTTGTCGTTTGCTATAAATTTTTCTAGGATTTTGTTTAGCATGTACTGATGTTGTCTTTCATTATATATTGTTACTTTATCTTTTAAAAGTCTTCGGACCACCATCTCACTAGTACAACATTATGTCGTATAAATCTTTTGAAGGAAAACTTAAGCCTCCCCTTGTTTTTAAATTTATTAATTTGTGAAAAAAAAGCCAGTCGTCTGTACATAGCCGCGCGATACATTTTTGGCACTTAATATTTTTAATTGCGTAATGGCAGATGCTGCCCGCCAGATATCCTACGATCAACTTTCTATTATCATTAAATTCTTCTATTTCTAATCGTTGTGCCAGGTTGTCATCTTCTTTGGTGATTTCTTTCAAGAATGATAGGGAGTCGTAACAACTAACATCATCTTCTTGTTCTTCGTGACGGTATGATGGAGTCGTTGAGTTGATTATTTTTTGGCCGAAGAACAATTAAGCACAGCTATTTGCTCCAAAGGAACACAATTGCCAGTGGTTAGGCATCGTACCTCTAAATGAGCCAACAGTTTTTTATAACACCCTTTAAACTGCCGAACATTAGGGTTATCATTGAAGCCTCCTTGCATCCTGATGGATGAAAAAAACATCTCAAGATGATCCTGGCTTAATTTATAAGTTGGTAGGAACACCAACTGCTTTTCACCAATCAATTTGGCATATAGTAGTTTTAAGCTGTTAATATTTATTAACGTGCCAAGGAAACCAGTTTTGCATTTTGCATCTACTAACCGTTTATAAAATACAGTAATAACATATGTCACTCGATCGTTTTTCTTTATTTGTCTTTTTGACATGCATATAATTTTTAACTTTAGTACATATTCTTTCAGTTCATCCAAAAAATTAAATATAATATCTTTGTTCTGAGAACAAAGAGGTTTTTTGAAATCAAATTGAGTCATAGCTCGAGAATTGAATATGTCGAACATTATATTCATTTTGCTAATGAAATTTTCAGTTGCCTTAGAATCTTTAAATAGGTCTAGATTTAGATCTTCTCTGCACGCTTTTATAGCAACTGCTACGCTTTCACTATACACCTGAGTGGCCAGTTTTACCTTCATTACATTATTTTTGAAATTAATATGTTTTCTTGTCAATTTATTGGCCAAGTGTAAACCTTCTTTCTCTTGTAATTTATTGAGTTCCTCGATTTAGTTCCATTTAATTTTTTGGTCATCTTTATCCATGAACTCCCTTTTAGATTCTAAATGGTTTCTTAATAACTTCATCACATGACTAGGGTCGAGAAAAAATGCAACCTCAGAACCATTGGCAGGATGAGTAAACGTTGTTTTCAACGACTCGGGCTTGAAATTGCAACCAAGCAACTCCAATGCATTGAAATTGGTTTGATGACCATCGCATGTTAATGCAACAACATCAATGTCAGCTTCAAAACATTTGATAAGACATAATTTTATCAAATTAGCTTTCTGTTCACCTCTTAATGAATTACTTAAAAAATATCCCAATGGTAGTTTGAAGCGGTGGTTAATAAAACCAACGAGTAAAAAAACTAATGCTTGACTTGCCAAAGGCGCACCCTCTTCAACTCCTGAACCCATATCTTCTAGGCCTATATAATTTTTACCATCCCAAATTTTTTGAGCTCTAATAGCTACTTCGTCAAAGAGTAAAGTGCACAAAGGCCGATGCTCACTTACTTGAGCTTTTGCTTTTAAGGCCTCAAAAGATTCTTCAGTAAATCCTGGTTCTGCATTAAAATGCCCGTACCACTTGGCCAATGTCTTTCGATGAGGAAGGCAGGTATTAAAAGTTTGCCTAACGTAATCGTAAGCTTTCGGAGAATAATAATTGAGAGTTAGCAACATTTTTTCATAGACGGTGAGTATTTAACTTTCTTCTTTAGTTTTTTTTTATTGTAATTATTAAAAATGTTAGCAGCGACAATTTCTTCATTTAATCTATTAAAAAGGTCAGAATCAACATAATTTTCTTCCTTAAGGGTTTTTAAAATACCTTTCAAAGATTTTTTCCTATCTTGGAGACGTCTAACTTTTTGATTTAAAACTTTAATTTTCTTTTTTTGATTTTGCATCAAGGTGCGCATTTTCATCAGATCTTTCTTCATACGTCGTTTTCGGGGAGTAAATAGTAATGACAATGGTTGTTCCAATTCAACTCCAGTTTCGGGTGACTCCTAAAAATAATTAACAAATATATTACCTTTTCGTATAATTAACAATATTTTTATTCTGAAAAATAAACTCGAAATACTTTTTTTTTTGTAAATACTTACATTTTGCAAGGACGAATTCGTGTTCAATAAGCAAGACTGTTGCGCTGTCGATTCTTGAACAGAAATTCCTACAACCGCTGATGAACTCTACAAGAAAATGAATAACATTCCGGTAACTAGGTATAACAAGGATTTTAAAATTTCATGAGATTTTCAGTAGGTTAGGCTACTCACTTGTGTCAAAGGCGTCGTTAAATTTTGTGAAAAAAGCTGTTCTACTTTTTGTTGCTGCTCAGAACCTGAGGCTACTGCTTCAATCACTAGTGAACTCTAAAATAAAAAACAATATCAGGTTAGTAGAACTGCACATAGAACTACGTTAATGTTATATTAATGTAAAAACCATAAAAACATACCTCATCAGAAACGCTGGAAGTAATTACTTCAGTTGGTTGAATTGTTAACGTACCGAATAAAAACTAAAAAAAAGTTCAACTGTTATTAAACTGTTAAATATTAAAATTAAGAGGTTAAATTATAGAGAGAGGGCCTTAAATTAATTGAATTACCTTTGTTGGTATGGCGTAAGCAACAACGCGAAGAAGTCCACCTTTAGTTGTGTACAAACAATTCTTCTCAAAATGAATACTGCAGATTACACTAGATTTAGATGGATTCCAATTATTTTCATTTCTACACTCCCTTATTATTTTTATCCAATAATTTTTCCATGCATCATTTGCCGAGGGAAATCTGTAAAATACAGAAGAATACAATAACGATAAATGGTAACATAAAAATATAAATCTCCCATTTTTAAAGTAATTTTGAAAATTAAAATAGTTGCAACACTGATTGATTTCGAGATTTATTAAATTCATTGACGTAAAATCGAGAAATAAGCTTTAAAATGACACGCTTACCTATGAAAAGTAATTCCCTGGCTTTTTTTAAATGTACCACTATGGTTTCGACAACTTTTCACAACACACATACTTTAATTTTTATTATGCAAAATAACACCGAACAACAGACGGGCACACGTGGGCTTCGTTCGAAATGTAATGGCCGACGGCCGACTTACTATGGTGTGAACGTGTGCGTGCGGGCTTGTCTACATTAGTGCACTGACTTACTATGGGTGCTTCAGTTATTGTTAAATGAGACGCTGTCCGCCTTTTTTTTTAGGTCCATGGTCTGTCCTATGTAAGTCGGTATATTTCAGTATATTTTTGAGGTGCCTCAGTATTTTCGTAAAATTTAATCTGGTCACACTGGGGACGACAGATCGCCGCACCGTATACATTACAGACACACTGTATGCAAGTAAGATTAAAGTGACTACGCCAATCTACAAATCTTCAGGAAGGTCCATCATTCCTTCATCACTTAACATTAGCACTGAAATGTTCAGATTATATCAATTTAATTTTGTATTTCAAACTATTCATTCAACTTGGTATTAGTTCAATCTTTCTTTTGACAAAACACCAAATCATTTTCGTATCATGTGTGTTTTCCTAATTTCTAACGTGACGGTATTATCCACGTCCACGTCCATAAAATGTGTGAAAATACGTGTAGGTACGTTGTAACGTTATCGTGGATGTAAAACTGTTTCGTTATTTCTATACACTCTACTTCACTGTGTTCGTCGTGATGCCGTGACGTGAACGTGGACGTCCACGATAATATCATCACGTGAGACACTATAACAGCGCACATTCGATTCTATGAAATGAGATTGTTTATTGTGTAAATAGGATATCCGAATCAATTATACATATATTAAAAAAAATATATATATAATCTAGACAGAGTCGACATTTCCTATCTGAATACCTCTGAGAAGAAATGGCGAAACCAACTCAATGGTCAAAGTCTCTTTTAAAGTCCATAGTCTTGGTCAGCCATGTAGATCCATGTCTGAAATATGGTCTTTTCGAGGAAAGAACCACACAAATTTGAGTGGATCTGTCCAGTCAGTGCAAGCATTTGTCAGTAATCATGTAGCTCGAAAGGAGCTCAACGACTCGACGAACAATACCAAGGAAAGGACATTTGGGTAGGCCGCATAAAGTACAGTAGCCTGTCACTACTCTATACAAGTTTAGACGTGATTAAAAACTTGCCTACTAAAATTACGTCAATTTACGTCAAGCGCTGATTAATTTGACAGGACTAAACTAAAATTTATCTTCTGTCCTTTTCTTAATGATTTAGAAAGAAAAAGATGCACTGAACTTAAATTTAGTTTAGTTTGTGAACAAGGGAATCGGCTATAGCTAAGACTATAATTAAAATTAACTGAGACAGAAAAAATAAAATGACCCACATACGAGTAGTGCTCACATTTACAATAATTAGAGTTATATAATACTTTCAAAGTAAATATTCATGTGATAATAGGTCAGCGCATTTGTTTACTACTCAAATGATGTCATGACCACAGAGCAACATGGCGTCCACTAAACACGTAAAATTTAAATGTATTTTTATGGCACTTATCGATTGAATAAAAATTTTGTGATTTTTTTTGGGGCATATTAGCACTATAGAATTTAATTAAGACACTTTTTAAAAATGGGTGTAAGACCCTATTAGTAATATTCTGTTTTTTTTTTAATTATATATATAATATTTTAAATATTAACGACGATCAGACGCCTTTGCTGACATTCTCCAAAATTAGAATTCCCTGTACTATCTTCCTTTGACAAATTCTTGACTATATACAAAAATCGGTAGTCTTTGGTTAGCCTCTCTCAAAGTATCTATCAGACAATACAAAATACGCCCAAAAAACACTTCTGTTATTGCAGTAAGTTTTCATCGATATTTTTAGCGATCAAATAATTATACCAACCCTCTTCCCTAGTTGAGGCTAGAGTTGCATGTGTTTGTTCAGTGACTGTATCTATAGTTTCTAGTGCCCGCCCCTTTTGAGCAAGTTTGCAATAGGATATCACAAAATTAATGGGTTATGCATATTTTCTTGTTTGCGTGCGAAAAAAGCATCAAGTGTGCCTTATCTATTTCTTTTGTTATTGCGTGAGTTTCTGGAGTGGGGAAAATTTGGCGACATTATCATGGAGGCAACCCATCAGACATTGGTGCCGATTCCCTTGTTCACAAACTAAACTAAATTTAAGTTCAGTGCATCCTTTTCTTTCTATTTCATTAAGAAAAGGACAGATGATCAATTTTAGTTTAATCCTGTCAAATTAATCAGCGCTTGACGTAAATTGACGTAATTTTAGTAAGCAAGTTTTTAATCACGTCTAAACTTGTATGGAGTAGTGACAGGCGCTGATTAATTTGACAGGACTAAACTAACATTTATCTTCTGTCCTCTTCTTAATGAAATGGAAAGAAAAAGATGCACTGAACTTAAATTTAGTTTAGTTTGTGAACAAGGGAATCGGCGCCATTATCATGGAGGCAACCCATTTGGCGACATTATGATGGAGGCAACCCATCGTCATAATAATATAATATTTATAATGATAAACAGGCTGCTATACAATTGACGAAAAATCCCATGATTGCCTCTAAGACAAAGCATGCTGATACGTAACTACATTTCATAAGACAGTTGAAAGAAATTGAAATAGAATACCGTCCTAGCGCCCACATGGAGGCAGCTATATGTTGACTAAGAGTATATCTGGACCAAGGCTTACAAGGGTTGAGATTATCACTTGGTTTAATATAGCCATCATGCTTATGATGAGGGGGCTAGGTTGTAGTTTGCGTGCATCACAGTCACAAAGCATTATCTCTTTAGTAAAATATGTCGTTGCTATGGAGTTTTTTTTTAACAGACTTGTCTTTCCTTGTATACAGGGTGACATTGAAAACATGCGACAAATCGAAATGGGAGATTGTACTCATCATTATGAACAACTTTTACTAAGGGACCAAAGCTACAATCCCAAAAAAAAAAACTGCTGTCCCCTACATTTATGTTCGCAATACCTCATCAAAATGTAGGAAAAGCAGATTTTTTTTTTGGGATTACAGCTTTGGTCCCTTAGTAAAAGTTGTTAATAATGATGTATACAATGTCCCATTTCAGTTTGTCGCAAGTTTTCAATTTCAACCTGTAGATCCTATTACACAATAACATCTATTGGATAACATAATAAATAACAACATAATGTGCGTTCAATTACATTTTTCATTAGCACCGTATACTGTACCTAACTAGGTATCAAACTATCACTATGGGAGTTCTTAAATAATCATAGAGAAATTGCAGTTGGGTATAACAAATCCACCCAAGCACGGGAGCATAGCAATCGAATATGGGAAAGGGTATCTTTTTTCTATTCAATACTCACTCTCTAAATATTCAAATATTTCGTACTCGTCACACATCTAAAAAATTAGAGAAATAATAAAAAAGTGTTGTTTGCACGTATGTTATCTTTTTTATACCAACGACGTCACAACCTCATCGAATCGACAAAATTGTGTGTTCAGTTCAGTTCCTCTCAACAGCTTACCTTGAACCTCTAATTACAAAACAATGTTGAAAAAGCTTGTAAAATTTTCAAGATGGTTTATTTTGACGTTAGAGACGTTCAACAGTCGTTTTGCTGTTGTCAATTAGCGCGTAATGGTATGAAAAGTCTATACAAAAAAAAAGGTGAACGGTTTTCGTAAACGTCAACGCAACCTGCTGCAGGCCTGTTATAAAGATGCCAAATCATAGTACAAAAAATTATGGCAGGTCAACTTCTGTCCTGCTATTAGAACTCGTGGTAAGCCTCGTGGCCCTTCGTGGAGCTACATGATAAACCACAAACACAGAGAATGGGCGCAGCTACCAGTATTATACAGGGTTACAGGTAAATCGACGTATTCCTTGCAGGACGTCATAGTAGGGTTAAACTTCGGTAAAACATTCATTCGGTGGCTTAAATTTGTTGCATTTTAACCCTACTACTATGACATCCTGCAAGGAATACGTCAATCGACTTACCTGAATAGTAGGGATGCAAGAAGTGCCAAAAAGTATCGATTTATATCGTATCGATATTAAAAGAATATATTGATATCGATTTCAATGTATCGAAAAATAAATATCTATATATCGGTGAAAGGTCCATAAAATATAAATGTACTCTATGAAATCCTATTGTTTAGTTTTTAATCATTTAAATACCCAACTAGGAACATCATTACTGATGTAAAAATTAAAAATTAATATAACATTGATAAAAATGAGTCTGCTTTTTATGGCTCTGAATACGAGCGGTTTTAGTCAGTGGGATAACGGTGTTGCTATAGGAAATATACTGTTTTTGATACGTTTTGGATACCTGATATTTTATATCGATATATCGAAATAATAGATATCGCCAAAAAATATCGATGTATTGATAATCGATATTTTTGGCGCAGCACAGGTCTGTGAGTACGGTGGATTTACTAACTGCATTTACAACACACGAAACGGGTCGGGCGAGTTTCATGTGTTGTACTCCCGATCCGACCTACGCCCGACCCAGACCCTTTTCTGTTATTGATCGAAGCTTCTCTGTGTGTTTATAACATAACATCGCGCCTGCTTTTACCGAAGGGTTAGGCACGAGTACACCCACAAGAGTGTAGATACGAAGTACACCCACATTTCACCAGTAACGTTTAGTCCAATGATATCCTTTATGATAAGTCCTAATCAGATTGACAACAGTTTTACAGTTTGTCAAACATAGGAGGCAAATCAAAATGGATGTTTTTCGTCAATCTGGCATCAACCTGGTATAAGAGTCCTTTTTAATATAATACAAATTTAATCAATCTAACCACTGATTAATAGTCTACGGTCCCCTTAAAAGCATGTCTGCGTTATAAAGCGTGAATACACAACTTATTTTTTACTTTTTTAGGATCTACTATTTTTTTACTTTTACTTGACGTTGACATTGACAGCTCACTCAGCTGACAAGCTGATATGATAGGTCTCCCTCGAATAAAATTGAATAATATGAAATAAATAAAAACGGTTTTACACTTATTCAGTGAAAAATTATTATGAATTTATCATTAAACTCACTTAGTATTGTTAGTGCCAACTTAATTTACACATTCCACTTGCAATGCTGTCTTATCGATGATCGGATTTCAATATCATTATTGTTTTTGAATGACGTGTAATGTTTCCAACGGCGGACGCTGAAGATATATCGCAGGTCACGTCATTAACAACAAAGTCAGGTGCTGCTAGCGATGCCCAAAACTCGGTTGAAAATACTCAAGTCGCAACACAACAGAGCACCAGGGAGTTAACACTCAACATGTTAATCAAAGAGATGTTATTCTGCTTGGCCCTGGCCCTGACTACGTACGGGGCCCTACATAACTCGTATGTATCACGTTTATTTATTTACCAACTTGCAAACACTTGTAGTGTACCATACCTCGATTAATACAGAACATTCATCATTAAGCAACAAGTAATTTTTTTTATTGGCTATTACCTACACTATACTATTGATAAAGAGTTAATTACTTTTAATTTAGTAGTAGTAGGTAATTCATAATATGATGGTACCATATACTATAAGGTAAACATTATGCATTAATTTTATTACTAATATTAAAAAGGTAAATTAATGTTTGCTTAGTAATTGTGTAAAGATTGAGAGAAAGACATTATAGCATGATATTGTCAAATAGAATAAAAAGTATTTCTATTTTAATACTGTTGTTTCAGACCAACAAAGATTTCCAAACATCCACAAGCCATAAGGTTCTTTAGATCAGACTCAGTAGTTCAGGATTGGTACCGAGGACAACTCAACAATGTGTTAGCTAGTGTCAATCGTGTGGATGTGTCATTCGTAATGTACTATGCACCATGGGATGCAGAATCTCAGTATGTAAGGGGAGAGTTTGAGAAAGCTGCTTATATTCTTAAAGATCGTGTGAGTATAATTAATCTTTATTATCATTTTTTAGCTCACCTATTAATATTTAATAATAAATTAATGTAAAAAAACATATCTATCCTGTTGCTGCATCAAGGTTTCAAGTAGTACTGCAACCTCTATGGAAGAGGTTTTTTATTTTTAACTATTGTTTCAGGTTCTGTTTTCTGCGATAAACTGCTGGAATCCAGGAAGTGAATGTAGATTACACAATAATAAAATATCATCATGGCCTATTTTAATGGCGTATACAACAATATCAACAGGAATACTGTACTATGGTGGGTAATTATGCTTGTAAAGTATGTATAACATTGCCATAATAATTATCAAGCAAAAATAGTCATGTTAGATTCAAATTACAAATGCAGAATGCCATTAAAGAGTACATATGGTTGGCTTCGTATTTTTCTCTCCAGATTAAATACTGAATAAAAATAATTAAATACTCAATCCATTAATTGTGTATCAGGGAAAGCCGAAAGTTTTTTAGCATGGTAATAAGTTATTCAGTAAAAAAAATTACATAAAATTACTAGATATTCTCTACTCTTTTTACATTATCAAGATTGTTATCAGTCAAGTGTCACATTATCAATGTTAACAACATTAACCTGTCAGTTTTAAACAATAGGAATGGCCATACTTCAATGCGATAATAGATAATTAGTCAATTTCACCTGGAGCTTGAGGTTTTGCTATTTGATTTTCATATGAATAACTAAAAGTGGTTACCCATGGTACCAGAAACCTAAACAAACAGGCAAGGCAACCAACCTTGCTTTGTGATTATATTGGTTCAGTCCACAATATTTGGCATCTTTATATTGCAAAAATGTATCGTAGTGAGTTCCTTTAAGTTACGTACCATTGGATGTTAACCAATAGTACGTAACTTAAAGGAACTAAATCAACTATCTAATATATATTTCAACACTTAATATATTATAGGACGTTTATATAAAATATTAACTAGAATATCTTTATAATGAGATCAATTGAGTTTAAATCTTTGTAACATTTTAAATTGTAATTAATTTTAAACATTTTAAATTGATTATTCCAATTAGAAAGTTAAGATCTATATCCGTATCCGTACCCGCGGATCTTGACGCCAATGATCCGTATCCGGATCCGTATCTGCAGATCTACATTATTAATGATCCAGCACATCACTAATTATAATATCATATATTTTGTGCTTATCCAGGTCCTCGAGATGCTCACAGTATGGTCAACTTTTTAGAAATAATGATGAAGCCTTTAAGAAGAGTCTCATCCTCGGAAGATCTCGTCAATTTACTCTCGCGTTGTGATGTGGGTACATAATTTATTTTGAGCACTTTTTGAAACTACTTAATTTCTGCATTTAGCCCAAAAAACCCTAGGAAATGAACTTGGGTCCCAAAAGATAAAAGAACTTAGCCCTTAAAAGATAAGATAGCCTACTAAATCACAATAGGTAATTTATAAAAAGAGCAATAACAATGTCGTCTCACATGAATACTATTTGTTTTACTGTCTTGTTTTTTCTTATTGATGACGGCATATTATTTGCAGGCGGTAGCAGTTGGGTACACACCGCTCACAGACACTTCAAAGTATTACAACACTTGGTACACAGTCGCTTTGAAGTCAAGGGAGGCAGATGTTCTTGGAGAGATATGTTTCGCGGCCGTGACGTCAGAGGAGCTCGCTGCTGAGCTGGGTGTCGAAAGCGTGCCGAACGCTCGCCTCATGTTGTGGAATGACACCAAGGTTGATACGTTATAATATTGTTTTACTGTTTGTTTAGAGAGGCTTTAGTAAACTTTTTCCTTTTAATGGCTTACAATAAATTCATTGTCACAATTTTTCTCTTTTGAAATAGATTATTAATTGCGGGCCTAAAATGATTGTAGATTTATATTTTTTACTAATTACTTAAAAGTCTTATTGGTTCAATTGTTTTACTCAATGTCTTTGACTCAATGATTTTGTCCGACCTAGTAGTTACGCAGCGACGTAACTGGACGCGTAAATACAAAGGCGGATGCAACACAGCCACCCCGCGTCTGTGCTGCATTATATTCCGAATGGCTTAAATCAGTAAGTCCGTCCGAACCTAGCTGCAGCACAGCGGTTTGTAGTGCAGTCGCATTTGTTTGTATAAGGCAACGAAAAGGCGGATTCAACGCAGACAGCCTAACTGGGTGAAATGGGTTAGGTTAGGTTAGAATTGCGACAAACCCGCGCGTGAGCCGATCAAGCGAAGCGAACGGCCCGGCGCGCCGCGGTAGCGGCCGGCGGGCGCTACTTCCAAATTGCTTACAACTAGGCAGGCTATTTATTTAAGTAGGTATTAGCGCAAGGTGTGTTACATCGCAAGCAAGTTTGATATCTGCAGTGTGGACAGAGCGAGTAGTAATAAGCTGTATTGCAGTCGTTTCTGTTAAAACAATGTCTTTCGGAACCGATCACACTGCAGATAGTTTTCAAATGTCTGTGGTGTAATCGTGTTTGTAATACTTTATTCATACGGA
This sequence comes from Atethmia centrago, assembly GCA_905333075.3. Lineage (NCBI taxonomy): Eukaryota > Metazoa > Arthropoda > Insecta > Lepidoptera > Noctuidae > Atethmia > Atethmia centrago. The sequence continues at coordinate 17,550,865 of HG995373.1, read as the reverse complement.
CGCGGCTGCGTTACAGAACAGCTAATTTCTGTTTTGAATCCGCCTTTGTATTTACGCGGCCTGGACACCTCTGTCGTTTGCCTCAATTCATTGTTCAATTCAAAGTAGCATTATTTTTTACGTTCTCTTTTTCTTGTAAGCGAACAGTCATAATATTATTATTCCTTTATTTATTCAATTTACAATGACTTATAGACAATATTAAATACATTACACAAACAACAAACAATACATTTATATTACAATACAACATGCTGCAGAAAAATGTGTTAAAATTGAAACCCTTGATAACATTATTAAGGTCACTGATAATTTTAATTACAAATCGACATTTTGTTTTAAGTATATTTTTGTTTTTTCTAACAGGAATACATTTCGCGAGACGGTGACCTTCAAGCTTGGAACCATTCCTCGCTAATACATTGGGTATTAGACAACTTCTCCCAGCCAGTGGCGAGGATAATGCCACTGTGGAGAAAAGCGTTTAACTTTGAGAGATATGTCGACGGGAATCCTATATTAATACTTTTCACGCCACTCAATCCCTTGTATGAACAACTTCCGTCGTACGCTTTGGTGAGTTCTTTACATAAGCGAATTGTATTTAGTAATATGCTAAGAATTAAATGGGAATGCCATTATCATAATTATGTAGCAAGTCTGAGTTTTTTGTACCTTTATTTTTTTTACAAAAACAAACAATTAACAACAACAAAAGCTCCGGAGACGCAATTGGCGACCACTTGTGCATAACGTGACGCATGACATTGTACAGCACAAAGTCAAACCATTCAACCAAAGTCACACATTTACATTAATTTAATTTATAAGTAATATTTCGTAGCGATAAGGGTAGTTTTGGTATTCAAATGTTCGTTCTGACGTGCCATTGACCATACCATACCCTTTCAGCATCTGTTGACCAGCTCATACTATTTTTTCCAGTTGCGTGAAGTCGCAATGGAATACTACAACTGTAAGAACAAGGACAGTCACCAATGGACATCAGAATTAGTAAAGTTGCAACAAGTGCAGAGGCTCCTCTATCAACAAAAGAATTACACGAAATTCTGCAACAAATTCAAATTCAAGAAACCTATTAGAAAACAAAGTCGCTTTTACAGGAAAGGAGTAGAATCACAAAACAATAAATATCCATGGTATAATACTACTCAGAAAAATAATAAGAATGGAGTTTTCAATTTTCTTTTGAAAAGAGGTTTTACTATATCAAAAGCTGTTGAAAGATTAGAGGAGAGTTCTCAGTTGCTTGCGTCGTTGGATTGGTTACAAGAATGCTGTATGAAGGTTTTGCCGGCCGAGAGGAGTTTTTATGAACATTACGAACAATGCCAGTCATTTGAGGAGAGCTTCAGTCATGAACACGATATAACTCCCGAGATAGATGAGTAAGTAGTACTTGAGTAATATTTCGATGTTTTAAAAATTGCATTCACGATGACAAGGCATCTGAATTTTATGGCATTGTAATATTAACACTCTAATTAAAATGATTATCATGTCTTTGTGAAACACAAGATTGATAAAAGTTTTTATCTATATCTTTGTTGTAGGATTAAATAAAACATTTGTTTATGGAGCTGGCTCTAATATTGTTGGTTACTCAGTGTAATATAAAGTTACTTTTAACATACATTCATGCTTCGGAAAAATGCCAATCTTGCTTCCGGTAAAACAGTATTCCGTTAAAAGATGCTAGCATATTTTGAACCCTATTACTATGTTGACACAGTGGAATATTCACTACTGAGTGAGACAAGCTAAAACTGCAAATTGATCTCATGATATAATATTTAATTTTAGAATAGAAACCACAATGCTGCCATTTGAAGACGACCCATTATCACCAGAGAATCTTTTACAAGACAGTGTCAAACACTTTTGTAAGGTGTACCGGTTTGCGCAGGAGTGGGGATCTCCGATCTATCCTTCGGATCAGCCGAACATCGATGAGCGACATACAGATGTAACGCATATTGAGGGGTTGTCGTGTGAAAGCAACTTTAGTTTACATATGATTGCAGTCGATAGTAAAAGAAACCATCACTTTGCTGAATCACTCGGAATAGATATTACTAATAAGAGGGACATGACGGCTGTCGTTATATTGGACAGCAAGGTAAATATACGCGTGCTTATTTTTTTTTTTTAACAAAATTAATTAAGAGGAAATGACGGGTGGGCGTTTTGGGGGACTGTCTTATGTAATTTTGACGTTCGAAAAGTGCTGATTCTCAGCCTAGTTTGAATAAATGACTTTTGTTTTGATTTGATTTGAGTCAATTTAATTCCATGAAAACGTATTCCTCTGTTTGCTCCCCGTATAATGACACTAGACTAAATATATTTTTTACAATACAATCTATATCTACCACTGTCATGTTCATATTGTTGTTATTGACAAAATATTTTTTTTTGTTTTTTTACGGAAAATTAGTTGGCTCAAGTTTTTTGTAAATATTCTTAATTAACATTTCCACAGCATGAAAGCCAGTACTTATTATCAGGGGACTACAACGCGAAGTCAGTAAGGGAGTTTATAGCGAACTTTACGAAAAAAGATCTAAAACGTTCGCTGCGGTCGCACGTGTACGAGGCGGCGCATACGCACTACTTCGGGTCCGATGGCGCTTCTGATCAGATGGGCATCAACAATAAGTCCGTATATATCGAAGACCTCACTTCGAGGAGCTTTAGAAGAATGGTGAAGACACCAGGCACAGTGAGTATAAATATAATAGGTTTTGTCTCTTACTACTACAACGCGAAGTCAGTAAGGGAGTTTATAGCGAACTTTACGAAAAAAGATCTAAAACGTTCGCTGCGGTCGCACGTGTACGAGGCGGCGCATACGCACTACTTCGGGTCCGATGGCGCTTCTGATCAGATGGGCATCAACAATAAGTCTGTATATATCGAAGACCTCACTTCGAGGAGCTTTAGAAGAATGGTGAAGACACCGGGCACTGTGGGTATAAATATAATAGGTTTTGTCTCTTACTAGCTTTTGCCCGCGGCGTCACCCGTGTGGAGGTCGCAAATTATCCCACGGGACTGTAATATGGTGACAAAAAGTATACTTTGTCTTGTCCTGCCCAGGTCATGGTCTACCTGTGTGCCAAATTTCATCCAAATCCGTTCATCTGCTAAGGCGTGATAAGGTGACAGACTGGAGAAAAAATCACGCCATGTGGGTAGGCAGAAACTGCAGAACGCCACCTGCTACTAACTATCCTTACACACTCCTTTTGCCTCGTTTACGTTCAACCGTCTGGTCATACGCCACGCCGCGCGCCGGTTGCGAGTACTAAGCACCTGACCTTTCTGACGAACATCATCAATAAGGTCACTATGTCCTCCTAGGGCGTCCCTCCCGGCGTTTTCACTCACATCTGCCTTGTAAAATACCTTTTCATCCCATCTATTCGAAAAGAAGCAAACGGTTCCTCGATAAGTGCTCATAAATACGTTATTGCGCAACGATTGCCTCATGTTCCGAGCCGTCAAAAAGTTTGAATCGGGATGTACCAATCTGTATGAATCTGTGTTTATTAAAAGAAATCTTAAGCAAGGTATATAAACAAAATTATGATAGATATGTTAGGGAAATGTTTGACGCTACCCATATTACAGTCCTACCAACTTATCTGTGAACTGAAAGAGGACGGCATCGTCGATTCAGTGTTGCTAATTAATATAAGGTGCCCAAAATTGAGCAATAGATAAAGTTTTCAAGAAGGAAATTTCACATTAGACATAATCGTTTAATAAGAATTACAGTTTTTACAAATTAAAAACAATGATAACTATATAAAAATAATAAAATAAATAAAAAGAATTTGACAATTTACAGTTATGTAGGTACGCTAACAGTTTAGTCTCTCAGGAATAAACAATAGCTTTATCTAAAAAGTAATCCAATGAAGTGAAATTCAGCTGATAAAATGTTCCACCAATGTACCTACTTAACTTCGCATTAAATGAAAGTTGTATCCCCCAACTTTCATTTAATGCGAAGTTAAGTAGGTACCTACCCTGCAAGAGGTACCTGGATGTCTAGCATTTAGTTATGACCGTACCTAACCCCTAACACCAGATTTGACTAATTATAATTAGCAGTGGTACCTAGTGGTAGTGTAGTGTAATAAAAAAAAAAACAAATTGCCTTGCAATAATTTATTGAAAACCAGGTTTACAGTAATTGTGATCTTTAGATGAACCTGCATACACAACTTCATCCTGGTTGTGAGGCCATACTCTGCTTATTTCCGTACCACTATCATCATTATCACTATCGCTTTCGGTTTCAGTGTCACTTACCACTTCTATAATAAAAGGTTTATCTAAATACAAATCATGTGATCATTATCCATCACTATTATGGATGGCTCTCGTAAATTAGTCACAAGTTTTTCAATAACCCACTTTTTGTGTTTGATTTAAACACAAGTAGTGCATTTGTAACAAATCCAGTATCTCCTCCCGCATGATCAATATGAATGATATATCTTTGCCCTTTCGATACAGGCTCCAATACTCCGTCTTCACCCTCTCCTTGCCAACATTTACCCGATGTATGCAAAGAGTGAATATAGGTCTCATCTAAATAAATTATATGCCGGGGCTGGGGAGATTTGTTATTGTTATCACTGCATGCAAGTACTTGGCTCTCCAAGCTGATATTTCATTACGCTCCATAAGAACCTTCCGATTTGATTGAGATTTTTTAAAATGAAATCCCATCTTGTGAAGCAGCTTTCGCAGACTCTCGCTGTCCTATGTAATTTATTTCTGTCTTTAAGACCTCTAGAAGCTTTTTAACAGTAGCGACCTCTTTTTTAGCAGAATAAAATTCATGTACTTTCCTCCGTATAACTCCTATGTCAAAATCATCAACATACACAAATCCACTTTTACGTTTTCTCTCCTTGCCTGGTGTCCGAATTTTTGTACCAGTTTCTTCTGCTGCGTGCCCTTCCTTAACTATTTTTGAAATTAGTCCTTGACTCACACCTGAAATATAAGATAATAAAATAAATGTTAGTAGAAATTTGAAATCTGGCAGGTTAGTTGGCTCACGCACTTAGCAGGTTACCTAATAGATGTACGTTACCGTTACGCTAACCTGCAGCAAGAATAGAAACGAATATTTCGTGGACTTAATTTGTTAGTTAAGTATCGGGTAATTTATAACAAGAAAGTTGACAACACTAACCTGTCGCTGCCGAAATTTGTTTGTATATTTGATTAAATGGAATAATCGGAGACCCCGCCCGAGCTTCTTCTTCCAAAAAGGTTTTAACCTTTAGAATAATGTTTCGAGCATTTTTTTATATTTTTAATAGCTTTTTAACTTTATAAATTCAGCAATATCACGACAAAACAACCAGAGAACCCGAATGTAGTAGACACTGACAATCGAATGACATTTCAACATGACGGCCGTATTTCCAATTTTCGCCATTTCATAGATAAGTTGGTAGGAGTGTACTTCTACCTTTTTTGACGAATGCATTCAGACAGAAATTTATGATCTAGACAACGAACACTCTCCAACCAGTAATAGATTTTTTCGTGTTTAAAAACTTAACCATTCTTCATCAAATAATTAACGGTTTAATAACTAAATTAGATGAGCTTACTGTACATTTACACTCACTGGGTCAAAATAATGATAATAATCCAATTGACATTATATGCATTACTGAACATAACATGACAAGTGAAGACACCAAACTACTCAAACTGCCAAATTTCATGTTAGGGGATTATTTTTCACGTAGTAATAGAAATGGGGGATCATGTATATTGTTAAAATCTAGACATAAATTTAAAATTGTAACAGATGCCAAAAGCCTTAGTATCAATAATATTTTTGAATGTAGTGGTATCGAACTTACTGATCACCAGAGATCGGATATTCGGATGCATATTTACCTAAAGTTAAATTTTAGCCGTGAAGGTATGGAAGCGGCTTCTTAAAATATTTTTATTCGTAAAAAAAAAAACACGGGATGCCAGGAACACTGGGAATGCATAGCTAGTAGGGTGTATAATAAAGAAGCGACTTCTAAAATATGTATATGTAGGGTGTAAGAGGAGGGGTGGTGTGTGTTAGTTAAAACAAAAAAAAAACACCCGAACGCATGGCAAGCACAGCGACGAATGCAATTATTGTAATTAAATAAACTATGAGAAATGTTTGTCGGGGTAGCTACTTGCGCATGAGCAGGTATAATTTGCCGTCCCACTCACAAACTCGCAAAATGCCTATCGTCGTTTTCTATTAATATAATGGTGCTCACATATACTGTTTTTTTCGCTATGTGGAGAGGACAGGAATTTAACAGAATTTCACTAAGCACAATATTTTTTAACTATTTGTTTCAATAGGTACCTACATCAATTATTCTAAATATTTGTAGTCCGTTATCTTATATTAATGTTGTTTGCTATGGCAGTTTGGTATTTACCTACCTACTTTACAATATTAGGGAGGTAGATATTATGCATCCGCTTATAGTCAGGAAAAACACAAAATTTGTCGATTCCGGAATCGCGGGTTTTTTTTTTACTATAGTGCATTCCATATAAGCCAACATTTGAAAGTAAGTTATATGTAGATTATAATACTAATCTGATTCAATAGTCAGAAACCTTGTTGATCCCGGAACCGCGGGATTTTTTCGATACAAAAGCGCATTCCACATTCGCCAACATCTCAACTTTAGGTGAGTATGCATCCGAATATCCGATCTCTACTGATCACAGAATTATAATATTATGCGTTTATCGACTACCTAAAAGTAGACTAGACCAAATTGACTTATTCTTCATTAGACTAGCAGAATTACTAGCTAAAATATGTTATTCTAAAAAAAAAGTTATAGTGTGCGGTGACTTCAACATAGACAGGGCAAAAAGTAACAAAGTATCACAAAAAATTCAACAATTATTAGCGAGTTATAATTTAAAATTGACCATTAATCAACCAACTAGATTAAGAAGCATGACATACATTGACAACATACCGCATAACGTTAGAGGAGCTAAATCTACTGTTCTTGAACTTTCGTTGTCAGATCATACAGCGCAATTGTTGAGATGCCCCGTAAAGAAAAGCTACAACATTGAATACTGGTATAATTATAAACGAGAATATTGTGAGGAAAATACTAAAACATTCATCAAGTGCTTTAAGAGTCTTAGTTTTACAGGCTGTTACTCAAGTAATGACCCTGAAATAGCTTACAACACTTTTCACGATCTATTTCAATTGTATTACAATTTATGTTTTTCGAAAATACGAGTAAAAATACCAATTTCTAAGAGGCCAAAATAGCTAAGCAAAGGAATAAGATTATGCTCAAAATGAAAACGTCAATTGCTATGGAAGTATAGGCTAACGTCAAATCCAAAAGACAAAATACATTTTAAGGAATATACAAAAAGACTACGAACTATAATAAAAAAGACGCAAAAATCACAAAACAATTACTATATTAATTCAGCGACAAACAAAAGTAAAGCAATATGGAACATTATCAACAATAACAAGACAGTAACACCTAATGAGGAAATAAACCAAATAAAAGTAAATAATAGAATGATTACAAAACCGACAGAAATAGCTCAGTCATTTAACAACTTTTTTATTGACGATATAAAACCGACAACTAGGGAAAATGGTATAGCTCTATAAAAAAATTGACATACAATAACTCCAATTCAATTTTCATGATGAACTCACCCGCTTGATGTAGACCAAATAATAAAAATGCTTAAAAATACTAACAGTACAGGGTACGATAATATTAACACGAAAATAGTTAAATTGTATCGCATCTCATTGCACCAGTACTTAGCCACATTATAAATCTGTGCCTTGAACATGGACTGTTTCCTTCGAAACTGAAAGTAACGGTTATAAATCCCTTATTTAAAAAATATGACAAAGAAGAGATGAAATTTTACAGACCAATCGCGTTAATACCAGTCTTCGCAAAAATATTTGAAAGGGTAATTTATAAAACTAATGTAACTACTTTGAAGCTAATTACATATTTGCAGATGAACAATTCGGGTTTCGTAAAGGCAGGTCTACTGGCAGCGCTCTTTTGAACTTTTTAAGGAATGTAATGACAGGATTGGATAACAAGCAACACATAACTGCAATTTTTATGGACATGACAAAGGATTTTGATCACGTGAATCATCGAATACTCTTGGGAAAGTTAGAAAGAGTGGAGTAAGAGGAAATGCTCTAAATCTTATAAAATCGTATTTATCAAACAGATTTCAAGTAACACAAATAACAAAAATAAAAAATGATACAAAGTTAGAACAATCTTATGTCAGACCCTAGAACTATTCTGTATGGAGTGTTCCAAGGCAGTATTCTTGGACCTCTTTTGTTTATCATCTACATAAACGATCTACCGAAAATTATAAAACAGGAAATGGTACTATTTGCAGATGATAGTACAGCTATTTTTACGAACCAAGATAAAGAGAACTATGAAACCAACATTAACGGATCACTTAAAAATATTATACAATGGTTAAATGTAATGGAGGGGTTTGTGGCTAAGTAATAACAACCGCACGGGTCAATCGATCAGCTTAAGCTACGCTTGCCGCGGTTGGTCCGTAGATGGGTGACCATCTTTACATACCAAGATCCTCCGTGCCTCGGAAAGCACGTTAAGCCGTTGGTCCCGGCTCTCATTCGTGGATCTTTGACAGTCGTTACGGGTCGTCAGAAGCCCGAAAGTCTGACAACCAGTCTTACCAAGTCTTACCAGTATTACCCAGTAATTAGGTTGTGGAGGTCAGATAGGCAGTCGCTCTATGTAAAATACTGGTATTCAGCTGCATCTGGTTAGACTGGAAACCGACCCCAACGTAGTTGGGAAAAGGCTAAGCTAAAAGGCTAAGTAAACAAATTAAAAATAAACCTTGATAAAACTAATTATATGGTTTTCACAAATAAAAATACTAATAAAAAAAGTACATATAAAGGCGAACAATTAAAAGAAGTAAACAACACTAAGTTTCTTGGTATTCAAATTGACTCAGGACTAAATTGGAAAATGCAGGTTGATCATGTTTGCAAAAACTTAAATCAGTTTTCATATGCCCTTTACATGCTAAGAAAAGTTGTTAAGACGGTGACAACACCTAAACCGCGGTCACTCTCAGATTGCATAGAAAAGGAAGATGGCACAACGCTTGTAATTTATTACAAAATATGAAGCAATTATCTATTTACTCAAAATAGAGTTGAGTAATCGAAAACAAAAAACAACCAAGGTCTGCATTCAAATAAGACGTTCTTGTTATTAATTAAATACGTAACGTATGTTGATATTAAATACAGATATTTTGGATTAGAACTCAAGGTAAGAGGTTCGGTTAACGTTAGTTTGTATCGAGTTTTTTTTTTTCAGATCGTGTTTTGGTAACGACCAAGTTCTGGGAAAAATTCAAAATTAATATATATTTTTTCCGCTACCGCAAACTATACAGATTTGGCAATTTGAATTCTTAAGAGAAGCCTATTTTGGTCAATTGGGTCTTGTCAGCGCCTTAACGAGAGAGCATTACTAAGCGTTTACCATGCATACGTGGGTTCTACAATAAAATATGGTATTCTTTTCTGGGGAAACTCAACTAACAGAGAGTATGCCTTTAAGGCCCAATAAAAGTGTGTTAGAAGTATAGCAGTACAGCCTTATCGTACGCGACATTTTGCAAAATTCTCTTTCATTTTGGATGCTTCATTACTTCCCTTACACGTGGGCTTAAACAGACTGTTTCGTGTAGAACAGAGTTTAAAAGATTACACATTTTGACTATACATTTATGAAGCAGCAGTAGTGATAAAAACCGACATCAATAATTATGACACATTGAGAAGTGCACGGTATAAAAATGAATTAAGCGGAATTAGATGTAGGACAGTTAAGTTTAAAACGCGTATATTTGGTACAGGTGTAAAAAATTAAAAATAACTTCCAAATTATGTAAAAAACAGTGTATCCTTAGATAGTTTAAAAAATAAACTAAAGGAATTCTTGATATGTAAAGCCTGCTATTCAATCAATGAGTTTTTTAATGACACTATTACTGGTGACTGCGTCATTAGATAAGCCATCTTTTTTTTTTTTGGGTGGGAAATCATCAAATAACTTCTCCCGCTCTGGGAGTGGGAGGGTGTGTCAGATTCTTACTGCCTAAAACCCACCCGTATTCCTTCCGTTGCCTGTGTTGCTAGGGGCCTCGGTAAACCTTTAGTACCTTCCCGCGACCCCGGCAGGCATCGGCCCTAGTGGACCCCTACACTTGTGCTGACGATATCTCTTTGAGGCGCGCGTGGAATACAACGCGCCGTCGACCCGAGCCTGGTCCTTACCGGACGGTGAGCTACCCATTGCTCACCGTCCGCAAGCCCGCGCCTACGGTGGCCGGAAATCCGCCCGGGATTCCCGACGCCTAGGGCTAGGGGCGAGAGGGCGCGAAATCCGCCCTTCCCTCAACCGTCCCGCCTCCTCCTTCGCAAGCATTACTGCTTCGCAGAAGGAGGTGACGGCTGCCCATGCCCTCTCGCTCCGTACCATGGCCTGAACCAGGCCGGACGCGAGAGGTCTCTGCCGCCGATCGCCTCAACGAGGACACGGCGGTGCTCTGCCCAAGCCGGGCAGACCTCCACCGTATGCTCCACCGTGTCCTCCGGGCGATCCACACAGTGGTGACACCCGGGCGTTTCTTCCCGCCTTATCCGACACAGGAACCTCCCGAAGCTGCCATGTCCGGTGAGGACTTTCGCCTAACGCAGGTTAGGCGGAAGGTGAGGACGCCGTGGCGCCTCTCTAGCCACTCCTCAAAGAGGGGACTTATCGCCGCAGTTGTGGCGTGCCCAGCACTGAGTTGCGACAACCGTACTCTCTATGTCGCCATGAGATCCCGCCGGAGCCGCCGCTGCGTCCGCTGTGCCGCGTTTTGGCGCGGCAGGGGAGTTACGCCCGGCGTTTCGCCTCCTCGCGCCACTCCGCGCGCGCGGACTTTTACCTCCAGATCCCATGGCGGCAATCCAGCAAGGAGGCTCGCTGCCTCACAGGAGACCGTGCGGTATCCCCGGACAAGCCGGATGGCCATGACCCTTTGGGCCGCGCTCAACCGGTGGGCTGGCCGCAGCGCCAGTGAACGCGTCCACACAGGAGAAACGTAAAGGGCCATGGACCACACGACCTCCGCGTAGAGCCTCTGGCAGGAGGCGTTTGCACCCTCTTGATTGGGCAGGAGCCGCTTCAAGGCAGCCGCTGCCCGCTCCAGATTGGGAGCCAAACGTCGGAAATGCTCCACGAAGTTCCACCGGCTGTCGAGGACGAGTCCCAGGTACTTCATCGTCGACTCGACGCCGATATAAACCCCTCCGTTATTTGGGATCCCGACGGTGGCGCATTCCGAGGGCCATGAAAACACATGGCCTCGGACTTGTGCAGGGCCACCTCGAGTCCCAATTGCCAGATCCTTTCGACGATTGTCGCAACCCCGCGTGCCGCTACTTCGGCCGCCGCCTGGTGCGACCTCCCTTGCGCCAGGACCAACGTGTCGTCAGCGTAGCAGATAAGCTATCTTAACGAGTAATTTGATTTGTATGACATGAATGAATAATTTAAATCTGACTATGTGAATAAACAACTTATATTAATGCATGATGAATGATGTACGTTGACTTAGGACAAATAATGATTTTAATGTTAAAAACAAATATTGAACAAGCATGTAATATTGTACACCTTAAAGGTATGTTACAGCGAGCCTTTATTATAATAACCATAGGAACTGATATTTCACCTGTGACAAACAATAAATGAATTTGAAAATCAAATTCAAAATCAAAAGTCATTTATTCAAACTAAGCTGAAAATCAGCACTTTTCGAACGTCAAAGTTACATAAGACAGTCCTCCAAAAATACCCGCCAGTCACCACTTCCTAGTGCTTTAGCTGGGAAGAAGAAGTGGTGGAACAAACTCCCCAGCAGCACGTCTGTCTGTTTAGTTATATAAACTTGATTCTATACAAATCGTATGCAAAGTAATTAACATTACGAAACACAAAACATTGGATTAAATTACACACTTGCCATACGTTAGCTAGCACGCGCCAGTATACCAACAAAAAAATGAACAAACTGTACTCAAGCAGATAAAAATTACAACATAAAAAACGTAAATAGAACTTAATACCTAAATAAAAGCCTCCAGGCATAAAGGGCGTGCCCGCTTACATAAGGCAATTGCTGTACCTCGAAGTGAGAAATGATAAACTAGCCCTATCGAAGTAAAATAATTAAACAATTACTAATAACAATTAAAACCATGATCAGCAAGACGACCAGTCACCACAAGCAGCACCCGTTCACGAGCATAACGCAAAGATCAGCCATCACCCCCCTCGCCATATTGGAGGGAAGGAGGCAACCCGACCCCCGACGCTACCGCTGGCAGTGACATCTAAGGGAGCATGACGAGCTTGCTGCCGGTTGCTCAGGCAAGAATAGTATAATCAATAGTCGAGGACGCTAGCTAACCACTTATTGCAATACAACTCATAAAACACACATTGTAATGAGTAGATTATGTCACTAATAAATTAAAATTTAACTAAATTAAATTACATTGACTTATACAGTCAAATAAAAAAATAATCAATTATATGAACTCATATAACCTGTCAGTAGGTAAGCTAATTCTGGAGAAAGAACATAAACATTGTCTTGAGTTAATCACAGCGACCAACTATTCTTATCGTTTAAGTATTCATTGATACAATAGTATGCCTTTGAACAAAGGGTGGATTTTACTTTAGTTTTAAACGCATTAAAAGGCAAATCTAGCAAAGAAGAGGGCAGCATGTTATAAAAAGTTATACCAAGCCCAACAAATGAGTTATGTACCTTATGAAGCCGGTGAAATGGAGCTCGTAATTTGTCCTTATTGAATTTTTAAAAGACGCCCTTAAAAAGACTGTCAGTGAAAAGTTATAACTAAACAAAAAATATTGTTTTTTTTTCCAATAATATTAGCTTAAACGGCTTGATTAATTTTAACAAATTAATGAGTTGTGTATTCATTAGGTATTATTATAAACTTTTCACTGATAGATTTTTGAATGGATGTCTAAGTAAACGTTACTCCTATTTAATAGACTATTCAGTGACACAGGTCTGTTTGATGATGTTCATGAGTTACGTATTGGTTTGATCCAAAAGTATGTAATGAACGCGCCCACACAGGAGAGAGAGCTATTGATCGGTCAACGCATACAGACGTGCACATCAATGCATTATAAAAATAAATAAATTAACACTTGCATTAATACTGACCCAGTTTTATAGTGTCCTAGCGTGTTTTATAAATCAAGCAATATTAAGGATGATATATAGATGGTCTGACTAGATTATAATAATATACAATTTTTATAATCTGAAATATGGACGGCAGCCCCTTTCCTCGGAGCGGGTTGACTCCGCGCAGTCCCCCATCGACACCAACACCAAGATCACCTCAACAACCCAAGCAGAACCAAGAAGTGGCTGTGGACCCAGCAGAACTTGTCCCCACTCCCGAAATTCAGAACTGGTTGGGGTCCATTGAACAATGCTTGAATGAAGTCTGTGCCACTGCTAATGAAGGAAAACTCAATTCGGACCAGAAGTTAATCCAGAACGAAGTGAATCCAGACCAGAATTAATCAAGATCAGCAATCTTTGCCGAAAAGTTGGACACGGAGTTTCTCAAATGGCCGTGCGATACCAGTCGTTGAAATCAAGTGCCATACAAACACATAACGCCCTTAAAACCATGACTGACGCTCGAGACCTAGCGGACTGTCTTACAGAGATGAACCGCACCATTCAGGAGCAACGAAGCAAGGAGCAGGGAGGTGTGATACATCTTTTGCCGATATGGTGAAGAAGGGATCCAACAATTTTGTTCGCCCCAACCGACTTAGCTCCGTGGCAATTTTCCCATGTGATAACTCAAAGACCAGTAACGAAACCAGGAACATGGTCCAAAACATCATATGCCCAGGCGAAATGAAGCTGAAAGTACGAGGCGTACGCAAAATCGGAAAAGGAGGTCTCATAATCAGCATGGAGACTAAAGATGACCTGGACAAGCTCAAGCAAACAGTCCAAACTGCTTCGTCAGAGCTTACCATCGACGAACCCCGAAAGCGCAAACCTCGCATTGTAGTAATTGGAGTGCCCGCATCTATGACTAAAAATGAGGTCTTTAAATGTCTATATGAACAAAATTTAGCTGACAAACTGTCTACTATGTCCCGAGATACTTTTATGACCTCAATCAAACTAAGCCACAAATCTGGGAGAAAAGATTCTGAAAACTGCAATTATATAATAGAAGTTCCAGCCGTCATTCGAAAGGTCATGATCACCCAGGAACGACTATTTATTAATTGGACGTCCTGTCCAGTATGTGACTTCACTCTGGTAACCAGATGTTACAAGTGCCAGCAGTACGGCCACACAGCCAAGTTCTGCAAAGCCACTGCCCCTACGTGTGGATATTGCGGTGAAGAAGGGCACACCATTCAAGACTGCAAAAAGACAGCAGAAGCGCCAAAATGTGCAACATGTCTGCGCTTCAAAAAACCAGCGAGCCACAAAACGAGAGATCTGGATTGTCCAGCCAAAAAGTCTGCCGAAAACAGGTACATCAACTCAATCGACTATGAAGGCGCCTAAGAGCGCCACATACCTGTTTTTATTTTAGACTTTATTTTTTAATTTTAATTTCTAATATACTATGGATAGTACCTTAATTACGGACATAGATAATAGTTTTCAAACTGTTTCAAAGTCATGTAAGATTGAGGACTGCAGACGATATCTTTCCATGTATCAAAAGTCACGAACCATATTAACCCAAAACATTCGTAGTATTTATAAGAACATGGATAGCTTTAACATTTTTCTTCATAGACTTAACTTTAATTGTGATATAATAATACTGACCGTGTGCTGGTTATCTAATCGCCAGGATAACCTCCCAGTAATACCAGGGTACAACGTATCTTTTACCAGAATCAATAACAATCAAAATGATGGTGTAGTTGTCTATTCAAAAGATTCTTTAATGGTCACAGTCGAGGAACCCAATCTACACGACTGTAAGAGTAATTGCTTGATTATCAAAATTGGTACAACCGCAGCAATAATTGCTATATATAGATCCCCTTCTGCTAGAAACTTGGATGTTTTTCATGCTTCCTTAAACCAAATTTTTCAAGCAGTAACCACTTTTAAGAATGTTATTCTAACTGGTTATATAAATATAAACATTAACTCTGATAACTGCAATGCAGGGATCCAAGACTATCTTAATATCTGCTCATTCCACGGTTTTCTGTCCGCACATACACTGCCTACTCATCAAAGCGGTTCCTGCTTCGATCATATGATAATCAAATCCAGTTTTTCGTTTATTACGCTTGTTACTAAGTCTACAATTACCGACCATCACGCAGTTTTACTGACCCTTAACTTTACGCTGCCCAAGCAATATTGCCCGCAGACTAAAACACAACTAAACACAAACAAATTTGAATATGATTTATGCAACATTGATTTTAGCCCAGTTTTTAATACACCTGACGCTAATTTTGTTTTATCGTACTTAATAAAACATGTTCAATTAGCTATATTACGCAACACGACTGTTATTACAGTAAACAAGAAAAAATATAATATTAAACCTTGGATTACTCCTGGCCTAATTCGGTGCATAAGACAGAGAGATAAACTTCATCAAAGATATCGGAGGAACCCAGACAATCTCGTCACTAAAGTCCTGTATAAACCTATACCAGATACAGGAATTTTTGTAACAAACTCCTAAAGGACTTAAAGAGAAATTACGATAAAAATGAATTAAATAGAGCGGGAAACAATAGCAAGCAACTTTGGAAACATATCAAAAACGTCACCTGTATGTCAAAACAGCGCGAATCAAATTCAAGTTTACTGCTTTCTAATCCTTCACCTATCCTGTCAGCCAACGAACTGAATAATTTTTTTTCGTAAATGTTGGGAAAACTCTTGCTGAACAGATTCCGAAACCTGACTGTGTTCAACCTTCTTCCCAAAAGTGTAAAAATAGATGTACCCTAAAATCTTTTGCCTTGCTAGACACCGACGAAGACGAAATTACCCAAATAATCTGTAGACTAAAAGATGACTGTGCAGTGGCGTGCAGTGGTTCTCCACAGAGGGTAGGCCATGCATACTGACACCAAAAAAAAAACTAATTCGCGCAACATCACAGCGCGGATCTACATACAAGAACTCACCACATTATTCAAGGACGATTTTCTAACGATGCAAACAGAAGAAAGATTCGGCCACCTCAAATATCATAACCAAGTGGGTGGATGATAATTACAGAACACGTCACTTGCAAGATATCCGAAGTCATGAATTATCATATTTTTGGATTAATTCTCGTAATTCGGGCACACATCTACCTTTAGACACAACTTGAATCTTATCATTAAACGACAAGTGCGACTAACTTAACCTAACCATTATCGGCGCAAACTTCACAACAGAACACCATTCTTAGGTAAATAAACAAATAATAACACAACACATAATCTTTACACTACTTTACGTTTCAAAACCAATTACTTATAACTTAATAAGATCTAAAACAGTAAAACATTCAAGATCACATATAAATTACGTGTCACTGTCACATGAAACAAACACTACCAATTGAAATTGTATCACTGTCATACCGTGTTCTTCCAAAAAAGGAACTACCATATTTTGTCGGATAACACTGACACACTGGACTGTGTTGCCAAAACTTATTTTCTTAACTCCCACCAAAAACCAAGCGAAATTTCTCAAACGTGAGAAGAAAAATAAAAAAATAAAAAATGATGAAGTTTTTAATTATTTTTATAGGGCTTTTGCTATTCCTTACAATTTATAATTTTTGGAAGGTATAAATTCAACAATACCACCCTTTTTTTTAATGTCTCTAGTAGTCTGGTAGTCATGAAGGAAACTTCCCCGCAATTCGGGGAATTGTCCAAAAATTGGGAACCCTGGTCTTCAATATTTTTTATTCATTAAATCTACATACACACAACGGGGACCAATGGGGACCAAGCTCCTGCCGCCGGAGTTACGCCCCTAATTTAAACCATTTCACTATTGTGTGCCGTTCATACACACGAAAATATACACGAGTGTGCGTAAATTTATCAATGGCTTGTAGGCAAAACTAATACTTGCCTTGCCTGATAGATCGCGCATACCTACCTACGTATAACGTAAGCTCCGTCGAACTGTGAGTCACGTGGTGTCTGCGACAAGTTGCTATAAGAGTTTTAACAGGAGTTTAACTTTTTTTTAATATTTTGTATTATTGTATTACATAGTTAAAATAAATGCATTTGGCGTTGTTGGTAGGGTAGGCTAGGCCTAATGCCTCTATGGATGGCACGCCCCTGTGACTGTGCTGTTGGATGGGATAACATTAGCAATAAGACCCTTAAACTCTTTAAACATATCCTTGTGCCTCCCTTAACACATATTTTTCGTATGTGTTTTTCTGTAGGCATATTCCCTAAATGTTTAAAAAAAGCAATTGTAATCCCTATCTTTAAATCCGGAAACACAGACCTAGTGAACAATTATCGGCCAATATCACTACTCCCCTCAATATCTAAAATACTAGAAAAAAATATAAACAGTAGACTGGTTAACTATCTAGAAAAAAATGAACTCTTATCATCTGCGCAATTTGGTTTTAGAGCCAAATTATCCACAGCCGATGCAGTGCACAGTCTAACAGATTATGTCTCAGAAGAACTTGGTAAAGGAAACCAGACCCTGGGAATCTTCCTTGATCTGGCGAAAGCTTTTGATACAGTCTCCGTTTCGACGCTTTTGTACAAATTAGAGGCCTTAGGAATAAGGGGAACGCCGCTAAAACTTTTTGCTGACTACTTAGACGATCGTTATCAGTGTGTTAATATTGACAATATTAGTAGCGACGAGCAAAAAACACTGGTTTTGGTGTTCCCCAGGGAAGTATTTTGGGCCCCACCCTTTTCCTGATTTATATTAACGAATTGTGTGGTTTAAATATTAATCAAGGCAAAATTATATCTTATGCAGATGACACGGCGTTAATATTCACCGCTAAAACAAATACCGAATTGTACGAATATGCTCAAATAGGTTTCAATACTGTGTCTAACTGGCTTCAAAGCAACTTACTAACATTAAATGCCGACAAGATAAAATATATTCACTTCTCCATCCGCAAACCGCATTTAAATGTTACTAACTCTCATCTGTATGCCCATCATTGCGGACTCCGCTCAGTCAGCATATGTAAGTGTCCTTTTATCCTTAAAACGTGCAACATAAAATATCTCGGGGTTCAAATTGACGAGTTGCTCTCTTTTAGACCACATATTGACAGTCTGGTTACAAGAGTGCGCAGGTTAATTTTTGTTTTTAAAAGATTGCGAGCAATTGCAGATAAAAAACTAGTGTCACAAGTTTACTTGGCCCTAGGTCAATCTGTAATACAGTACTGTATTACTTCATGGGGTAGAGCACCTAAAGCTTACTTACTGCCTCTTGAAAGAGCACAGAGAGCAATTTGAAAAGTAGCAAACATCCATCCTTTTCTATATCCTACAGATCTGCTATACAAATCCTGTAACGTGCTGACTGTTCGACAGATTTTCATAACGCACTTGGTATTAAAACAGCACACCATGCTCTTCTATAACATTGAAAGTACTAATAAGAGACGGAATGATATTGTATGTGAGTCAAATGCATCCTCTAAATATGTCTTTGTAAACAGGTTTTTTTACATTTTTAGGCCCATTTCTATACAATAAATTAAATAGGAAATTAAATATCTATAAATTAAATAACTACGACTGTAAAAAGGTTATTCTGCAATTTTTACTTAGCGTATCATACAGTGAGACAGAGGATTTACTCGTTGTCTGTAAATAAAACATGTTAGTCTTTTAAGTTACTATTAGTTTACAATTAGTTTTCTCAGTTGTTAATTATATATTTTAAATTTCTAAGCACCTTTCTAGCCTGAAACACAGGTCCTACCTAGTTCAGGCAAATGAGCAACTGTGTTCTTTATAATTAAGTTTTTCTGTATAACTAAGTTATTGTAAATCTGCACCATTTTTGTAAATAAACGATATTATTATATTATATTATTAATGAAAATGTAAAGAAATAGAACAGAAATGTACCTGTGGATGCCGATTTGTAGTGCCACTTACAAATTGAGTGCTTTGATTATATTATATATTATAATTCTAATTTTAAATCACCTTAACCTGAAAAGCCCCGCGCGACACCGATTCGGAGTCAAACAATAGAAAATCAATTGTGTCTTATTAGCTGTCCTTGACCAATTAAAGAAGTTTTTCGTCAATTCTCGTCGATGATTTTTCAATTTCAATTGAATAAATCAAACTATACCTATTGTTGGAAAAATTGGCGAGATTTAAGTTGAAACCTTCTTAATACAGATTAATGTGTTACTAATTTCCTTTAGTGAGGTTTGAGTTTGAGCAGGTTTTGTTTAAACGTTCATAGTTTTGAAACAGACTATATATTTTCCACAGATGACACTAGTAGCGGTATGCGGGGGCGCTTGCAGCGCTGCGACGAGCCGCGCGCTGTGCGCGGCGCGGCGCCTGCTGTGGGCGTGCGGCCTGCGCATGCGCGTGGCGCGCCTGGACGCGCTGCGGCACGACCTGCCGTGGCACTACACCGTGCACCACCACCCCACGCTGCTTGTGTTCCCTGCACACAGGTAACTGTTGCCTCGTCGTGACATCGTTCGTAGCAGGTCATAAAACAGAGGAGCGAGATGACACGAGACTTAGTTGTAATGGTGGGTACTAGGTAGGTACACATATGTGAAACGTAACATGTAATGTAACATACGTTGAAGCAAACATGCCATCCAAATATATGCAATGCGACATGAAGTGTAAAACAAGTTGTGTAGCGCGTGCGCCGTTCGCCACAAGCCCGCATTCCTGAGCCCCCTCTATCGAGTCGTCGTTCGGCCCGCCTCAGTGCCCGAGTCTGTGCCGCACATTTAGTTTTATCATCAAGTTACTTCAAATTACCTACCTATACCTAACTATACAATATAATTAGACAAGTACTAACGAAGTTTAATTGCTCCTTACCCTATAGTTGAAACAAATTCGCCTAGTTTTCCTTTCATTGTTTTTCGTAAATAATGATAATTAATCATTTATTATCTTTTTAGGCGAGGCGAAGCTGACAGCCAGTCGTACCCGGGCGAGGAGCGCGTGACGTCAGCGGGCGCGGTGGCGCTGGCGCTGCGCTCGCTGGCCGCGCCGCAACACATGCGCGTGCGCCTGGCGCTGTGCGCCGCCGTGCAGGTACTAACACTGTCAGTCGTATCGGGCGGAACGCGCTTTACAGCAAATATTATGTATATCAAGAAATTATCAGCCGAATGTTGTAATTGAATTTCGCTGGCTACCTTAGAGCTACCACCGTAATACAGAAGAGTTTTTTAATCGTGTTAGTTCTTCTTTACTATAATAACATCTGTTTCTCACAGGGTCACATCGAAAAAACGACATGTTTAAAAGACATAAAAGAACACGTGACATCGGTCATCGGCAGGAACCTTAAACACTGGCGTCAGATTGAAGACAGAGAGCTCAAAGAAGCCTTATTTAGAAGACTGCAACACTTACACACACTTGAGTTGGACTTGAGTTTATTCCATATAACTGATCTCAGTGAAAATAGTGTGAAACAGACATCACTATCGAATACCCTTAGTATATTATCGCAGAACTGGGACATCGACTCAGTGTTAAGAAAAAATGCTACTGTCACATCACTACGAAAAAGGAGTTGATATTAGATTTAACTTTGTAAATAGTGTACATTGCTCATATAGAAATATGTAACTATGTTATTTATTTTTGAAGACCGAAGTACTATTAAACGTTGAAAACAAAGATATTTATTTGTTTTTTTTTATCTTGTTCTATGAATATTTTTCCCTAAAACTACTAAAAAAAAAACTTAAATTCACTGACAAATAACGCACAGTCTACTAAACCACTGGGTATAGAAGCTTGATATTTTGCCAACTGATATTTTGCAAATTTTGACAACTCACGCAACGAAAGTGAGCTCTCAGGCCGCTTGTCCACTGCCACCATCAACGGGACGTCAGCAAGAAACGAGATTATTCGAACCGAACGTGATGTTCCGGTGACGGCGATCGTTTGTCCACTACGACGCCAACTCTGCGGTTCAATATGTTATGACAGACAAAACAAAAGCCGGGCTCAAGGCGCCCCGGTGCGACGGCAGTATGTGGCAGTCGCACCGAACTACTAGAAAATTCGGGAGCCGGGATCCCGGCGCGCGGCGCTCGGGTGACGAACGTGCGGTGCGGTGGACACACGGTCATACTGAATGTATGTAGGTATCGCTACTTCGGCGCCGTCACGTCGTTCTCGTTGACACGACGCACTATGGGACCAACCGGTATTTTCCATATCAAAAATCGATAACTCTGTTGTTTTGTGATTTATCTCCTTGATTTTTTTTTTACGTATTTGTGAATATCTAGGCAATAAAAGAAATCAAACATCATCATTCTAAAAAAAAATATTTTTTCCGAAAAAAAATGACAAAGATAAAGTTATACGAAATTTCATACAAAAAATCATACAGTTATATTAAAATAGCAATAAAAGTTACACTTATGCTTAAAATAAGTTTAAAACTAAATTATTATTATTAAACAAACAGTTACATGACAAAAAAAAATTATTACTTAAACTTATCCTACTCATCACTTTCTATTTCCAACAATTCTTTAGCTTCGTCAAATAATTCTTTGGATATTAGAAAACTTGGTTTATTTAAGCTAGATATATAAGGATCAGATGTATATAACAAAATATGCAGAACGTCTTCGTTTGTTGCTGATCTGGAACACTTCCTAGCGTGATGTAACCTATATTTCTTATAATCTTTATTTCGAGCTTCCTGGGCATCTTCGGATAATTGTCCTATAGGCAAAACTGCATAATGCTCTATTATTTTAGCACCATGTATAAGTACTTTATGGACCGAAGATGGCATGTAGTACCAGTTATATTTGCTTACATATAATTGCGCGGTTACCAATGTATACTGACCAAATTTTTCTGCGTTTATAGGAAATCCCGATGACATAGTTTGAAGAATTACATATAGTCTCTTGATTAATTCTTCATCAATTCCGGTTATCTCTGCAGAACATTGGTAATTTTGGAAAAATCTCCTTGCCGTATTACCGTCATTGCTATTACCGGAACCTTGACGTGGTTTATCAATATGCAAGCCAAGCACTTCTCGGAAACGTTTTTGGACAAATTTTTTCTTGTCTTCTTTAAGTTGCTTGTTTTCTGGAGTTGTTGCAGACCACTTCTCAAAACCTAAATTGTAAGAAATATGGAGGATCATTTCCATAAATCTTATCCATGCGTGTAGCGTCGACAATCCGTATTTAAACGCATTTTCATTTTCAACTCTCGTTGTAACTTTTAAAAGATCATTCATTTGTCTGGGAGTTGCTCCACAAACAGTGCAGGTAGCACTGGATGATGTGTTTGTCAACACTTGAGCAACTTTCCCATCAATCATTGTCATAAACAGTTGATGTTTAACTTCGATGACTTTGTCTTCTATTGACACAAGAGTTGGAATCAATTGATTAATTTTGGCTTCAATTTCACTGACAACCGCTGTAGTTTTTTCGGGAGTTTCTTTTGCAAATTCTAATGAAATTGGTCTGCAATATCTAACAGATGAGCAAGTAGGGTTTTTCCATATGACCGTAGAAGTTTCTTCGTCTACTAGTCGCAGTGGTACAAGGGACACTATAAACAAATTAGCGTCCGATATTTGTTCGTTTTCTTCCGGTAGAGTTTGTTTATACTCACTTTGCCCGGAGGATCCATCACATCCCCATTTAGTGAAAAGCTTGAGACGATTGTAAGTCGATCCTGACTTTATCCTTATAATACGGCAGACTGTATGGTCTAAGAGATCTTGCAGGTTGATTTTTGCGCTTATATTTGTCACCGTAATGCTGGATGCAGGCGGATAGCAAGCCTTTTTTGCTTCACTTAGTTCCGTATTACAGAACGTCACTCAATTCTCAAGCATTACTTAAAACTAGTTTTAACCAATCAAATGGCTTGAATCTAGTTTTAAGTAGTGCTTGAGTATTGAGTGACGTTCTATAATACGGACCTTAGTGTTTGATACGAAGGCAATACAGAACTTAAATTCTTATCAACGAGCCTTTTTCTTAGGTACGCATATTGTGCTTTGGTTAAATCAGTTTCAATGCATATACTCAATGCTTCCTCTTTTGTAAAGGAAAGTGCGTTATCTGGATTGAGTATGTTTTGTAGAATAACTTTTTTCTCTTCTTTTTCCTTATTTTTGATAATAGTCACAATCGACGCTTCGTCATTTTCCCCCATGGATCTTAAACCTTGCACATAAGCGTTACGGACATGTCCCATTCCATACTCCTGGACCAGCTCCATATTTTTTCGTTTCTTTGTGTTTTTCGAGCACTCGTCATATTGTTTTGTTGGTCTTCCACGTTCACCAGAAGTATTCAAACCAGAATTTACAGTGGTTGAGGTACTGCAAGAATTCAATGATACTTTAAACTCACCATTTAACCAATTTGAGTATAGGCTCTCGAACCGGTCCGGCTTTCTTTGAGCTTTGGTCCATTTCTGGTTGCAACTCGATGTTAGATTTTTTTGAATACTCTCTATTACAGTATTAACGTCAGTTTCCGATAGTTGAAAATTTTCCAATAAATATTTTTTGAGGTCTGAAGTACTTTTCTCTTTTATTATTTGATCACAAAGATCGCGTCGAACACAAACGAATTCACTCATTGTTAGATAATAATGTTTTTTATGCGTTAATTGTTATTGAAAAGAAGTATCTGAACACTTTGATGAATCGTATGCTGAACATACACGGGTATTTAAAGGACTAATATTTTAGTGCCTTGTGCAAAAACCATGGGACAATTGATTATAACAGTTCTCATCGAAATAGTGTAATCAGTACTGTTTATTGGTAACTCAAACAATAAAGCCTGGCCCGGCTTCTCGAGAAAGGATACAGTTTGAAACAGATTTATATGATGGGGTTGGTTTGTTTCGCTTTAGACTCTTAAGAAGTTGCCGATGGGCAATCCCATCGGGCATGCGGTTTGTCTAAGGCATGTGACCCACCGCCGACGAGGAAGCGACCACCTATCTACTATTTTCTTGCTCAAGAAACGCCATACAATAGATATAGGTCCCGGGTCAGCAAGAGAGACGTATTAATAGTTGATCGCTGACTGTTCATACTGCCAGCGAGAACACTATCCACTAGTTTGTCACTCAGGGACCCTGAGTGAGTGTTCCTGAGTGAGAGTACCTATGCGTATGTACCAAGTGAGAGACCCGAATCAGTAAGTGAACTTATATACGTGATTCAGAAATGTATACCTACGTGATTACTAGTGAATACGAGTGTCTCGTTTGCAGGTTTGTGCAGAATTATAATGCAGCCGCTCGATGTCTTGCGATGTCTCTGCCGCCCCGAGCGAGTGGTGTGTGCGAGTAATCGCCCATCGACAATATCCAAACTACGCTCGAAGCTCGTTGTTCGCCAACTCGTTTCTAGTTGCTAGTTCTACTCGCTTGTCGCTAATCATCGGCGGTGGGGCAGATGCCCAATAAAGCTGATTTTGTAACGGCTGATCTTAACAAAGTTAAAAGTCAACTTATTCGAAATAATTTATTCAGTCATTCTCGCTACATATTTTATTCAGAACTCGACATCTCTTCCGAAGAAAGAGAGCGTGTTTTGTTTGGTACTGCTTCGCCAGCCGCGCACCACGCTCAGTATCGTTGCAACAGACTTCGTTACGTACAGACCTGGAAATTGAAAAATATACAATTATATATTCTTTTAAACATCTCACCACAAAAAACTTAAAGTATAAAAACAAAGAACAATGTTGTTCTGTCATGGGCTTAAAAACAATATGGTGGATAACAAGTTGCCTAAGCTACGCTGAAGCCAGGCCACCAGGTCTCCGCCCCAAGTACACGATTATTCTAATTATGTTTTATATTTGTTTTTTTTTGTATCATTACCTACATGAAACAAAAATGTTTAGTAGTGATTGGTTTCTAAAAATTTGCAACAAGTCTGCCAACCTAATGTTACGAGCCCCGATGCAAAATAGTTCGTCTAGTGTGAAATTTTCTCTGTGAGATTTTATCTAAATTCATTATTTTTGTAAATCTATATAATATATTAAGCTGTTCTACTATCACATGTCGCGTTACTTATGCCATTTTTAAATTATGAACCAATAAACTATTTTAGCTTTTTAAATTTATTCATATCCTGTTTTAAATTCGAAGAAGTTATAAGCAAAATAGTTCGTCTAATTGTTAATCGATGCAAAAGAGTTCGTTTATCGGTGAGTTAAATAAGATTATTCCTTCTTTGTACAATTATGTTGCATAATTTAAATTTGTAAAAGTAATTCTGTGTCATTTGTCAAGTCAGACAGTATAAATTCTGAAAATTAAAAAAAACTGTTTTTTTTCATTAGTTTTCAAATAACAATGGGTCGTGGCAAACCCGTGTGTGAAGAGCTTCGAAAGCGAATAGTTTGTGGGGTCGATGCTGGCAAATCAAGTTACCAAATATCTAAAGACTTGATACTTCCCAGGTCTACAGTCCAATCTATAATTCAGCACTATAAAAAGAATAGAACGACTTCTTGTTTGAAGAAAACTGGTCGACCACGCATCACAAGTGCAGTAGAAAACAGAATCCTGAAGAAAATTACCAAAAATAATCGTCGTGCTCGAGCTAGAGAACTCACGGTGCAATGGAAGGACATGATTCACAAAGACGTCTCAGTTGATACTTGTAAAAGAGTCCTAAAAAGAATGGGTTACGGATTTTACACCGCTAAGGAGAAACCACTGTTGACTGCTGTACAAAAGAAAAAGAGGTTGAAGTTTGCTCGTGATCATTTAAATTGGACTTCCGATCAGTGGCGTAGTATCATTTGGAGTGACGAGTCCAAATTTGAAGTGACAGTCGGCGATGAAAGGAAAAAAAGTGATTCGGAACAAAAATGAGGCATTTCAT
Source organism: Atethmia centrago (assembly GCA_905333075.3). Taxonomy (NCBI): domain Eukaryota; kingdom Metazoa; phylum Arthropoda; class Insecta; order Lepidoptera; family Noctuidae; genus Atethmia; species Atethmia centrago. Next base: position 17,524,498 of record HG995373.1, on the reverse strand, counting down.
ACTGATTGTCTCAAACGCAAAGTGAAGTCTCTTATGATATGGGGCTGCATGTCTGCACAAGGTGTTGGTGGTATTAGATGGTTCTATCAATGCTGCAAGGTATCAAAATCTTTTGGAAGAGAATTTACTGCCCTCTATTCCGTCACTTAAGCATCAAGATTCCTTCATTTTTCATCAGGATGGTGCTTCCTGCCATACTGCAAGGACAACAAAGACGTGGCTACTGGCGAAAGGCATCCCTACAATCGAATGGCCATCTAACAGCCCGGACTTGTCGCCGATCGAAACCCTATGGTGGAAAATGAAATAAGTTCTCCGTAAAAATCCATCAAAATCGAAGAGCGACTTAAAGGCTAAACTCTTGGCTGTCTGGGAGTCAATTACGCCTGAGGAGTGTGCAGCGTTGGTTGCTTTAATGCGAAGAGGCATCTCTTCGCATTAAAGCTGTCATTGAGAGCAAAGGCGACACAACTAAGTTGTAGACGAACTATTTTGCTTGAGTGACAAAGGGTAGACGAATACTTTTGCGTTATGTTTTTTTAAAATATTTTTTTAAATTTTTTATTTTATGTAAAGTCATGAAAGAATTTCAGTTATGTTAAAATAAACTTTAAAATGTTCCTCAAATTGTGGTTTACTTTTTATTAAACGTTCTTAATTATTTTACCAATATTTACTTTCTATATTTTACGCTTTGCACTACTTTCCATACTAGACGAACTATTTTGCATCGGGGCCTTCGATCAATGATCGAAGATCGGGGCTCGTAACTGCCATGATTGGATCAAAAATCAATAGCCAATCAAATTAAATACATGACATGAGATTGACAACATAATAATTTCAACAAGCTTTCGGAGGCTTCGCTGAGATTCAGCTTTCGAAGTTCAAATCCAAATTATATACACTATATTTGCCCACTATTCTGTTCAAGTGTGGGTTAAAATGCGCACTGAGTTTGCTCGTGTCCGTGAAGTTAGGGAACATTTCATGGTACGGCTTGATGAGGAACACGAGGTCGATGCCCACCACACCGGTTACGTAGTCACTAAGTGTGCCCGCCACGCGCTCATCGTTACTGCTTTGGTGGACCTGAAAATTATACACTATTTTATCACGCCTGTTTTCCCTAAAAGGGTAGGCAGAGCTATACGAGTGTACAATGGTGCGAAGAGAGTTCATTTAGCCATTAAATTGGCACAAATACAAACACATGGATGCTACGAAGAAATTTCTAATGGTAATATAACACTGCCCGATCTAGGCTGTGACTCAATCGCCAACCCCCTAGCCTCAAGAGTCGCGCGCGACCACTAGACCGCAACGATGCAGCCGGCCAGTATAAACGCCTCACGCCTTAAATGGCCTGCGTCACCCAGCGGCATCTATGAAGGGTGCCGAGTGCAGATTTCCAGGTGATGCAGTTGGTGGCAGTTATTTTAGTTTAATCTCAGATTTGATGCCACAACTGAATCAGAATGCTTCAAAAGTGAGCTTGTTTTCAACTGAAAACTGCATTTGCTGTCCCGTAGTCGGATAAAAAGACAGTATTTGCACCTCGTACAGTCGACCATCCGGCAAGCGAGCTTGTCTGGCCGCGTATTCGCCAATCTCTTGTAGAGTGCGGTAGTTGCTCGGTGTCCGCAGCGAGTAACGCCATGGATATAAGATGTACTCCTAGAACAAAATGTATAATTAGGCAGTAAGCTATACGTTTTTAATCTAATACTTCTCACGTACTACTTAGGTATATCGAACTAAGAATATGATCAAACTTAGTTCATACCGTGGTAAAAATATTAGCTAGTGTTAAAAATTAAGTGGCAACATTCATTAGTTCCTGTTTTTGACACAGAAAAGTGTGTGGCGCTAGACGTATTGAGATAGAATCATTATCAGAAAAAATCCCACTGGAATATTTTCCCTCCCCAAAGTCCGAATGTAAAGGAACATAATATTTGCTCTGTAATCATCTAATGTATATATAAATCAGCCTGTGGCATATTCATTAAAATATAACAGAAGTGTACTCCGTGTCAAAATGAACTGTGTAATCTGTGGTCTATCTGTGACATCTGTCAATAATAAAAAGCCCCGCCATGTAGCCGTCATCTGCCGTGTTTGATTCCAACCAATAAATCTATCCTAGTCAGGGTGATCCCCACGAACTTTCAATAGGTTATGGGCCCAGACATTGCTTTACGGCCTAACGGTCGTGGTGGATCGAAATTGTGAAGAAAGCGGCCGGTAAAGGTCGAGAAAAAAGGTGGCGGACGGCGTGCGTGAAAGGTATCCCTCCGAAGTAGTAAAACGACGGTTTAGGGCTCCGTCGGTGGCCGGTCAAGGCCAAGAACAAAGGTACCTACAATACGACGGATAGCGACTCCGTCGGTGGCCGGAAAAGGTCAAGAAGTAGTAAAACGACGGTTTAGGGCTCCGTCGGTGGCCGGTCAAGGCCAAGAACAAAGGTACCTACAATACGACGGATAGCGACTCCGTCGGTGGCCGGAAAAGGTCAAGAAGTAGTAAAACGACGGTTTAGGGCTCCGTCGGTGGCCGGTCAAGGCCAAGAACAAAGGTACCTACAATACGACGGATGGCGACTCCGTCGGTGGCCGGAAAAGGTCAAGAAAAAAGGACTGCGCGCGTCACGAGCGTGAAAACGGTAAAGGTACTGTTATTGTAGTTAAGCAATATTAATACGACGGATAGCGACTCCGTCGGTGGCCGGAAAAGGTCAAGAAAAAGGGGCTGCGCGCGTCACGAGCGTGAGACCTGTAAACCTACTGTTATTGTGGTGAAGCAATATTACGATGATGGATTCTGTCGGAAATATGGTGAACGGACCAGGCTGCCAGCAGCTAGAAGGTATAGAAAATTGGACCACATGGTCATTCAAAATTAAGGTCATCCTTAAGGCGGCAGATCTCCTGAGTGTCGTAGAGGGCACATCCAAAGACCCTCCGGTAAAAGATGAAGAGCGCGAGAAATGGATACTGAAAGATGCAAAAGCGCAAGGTATGTTGGTTACACGCATATCTGAGAAGGTCATACCTCAAATAGTAAGCTGCAAAACAGCAAAAGAAATATGGGATAAACTACATACAATAAATATGAACAACGCGGAGAGCTGTCGGTGCACATACTCCAACAGAAATTCTTTTCAATGAAATTTGAAGACAAAGAAACTGTATCACAGTTCTTGGGACGGTTAGAGAGTCTCCTGAGTAAATTGAAAAATCTCAATGCTGAAGTGAGTCAAACCATGGCGATCACCAAGATAACATCATCGCTACCATCACAATTTCAACATTTTGTGTCTGCATGGGAATCGGTGCCAGCAGAGAAGCGGACCATGGATGAGCTAGCAGCGAGGTTGCTGATTGAGGAACAGCGTGCTACTTCCAAAAATGGAGAAAAGTCTGCAGCGCTGGTGTCCAAGTCTGCAAAACAGTGCTTTCAGTGCGGTAAAATGGGACATATGAAGAAGGATTGCAAATCATATATATATAAAGGTAATAATTACTGTAATTATTGTAAGAAAAATAATCACAAGAGTGTAGATTGTTGGTTTAAAAACAATAAGAATAATACTAAGAAAGATAATGTAAACAAAAGGCAGAGTAATGCATTTTCTGTGTCTGTGTTGTCATCAGCATTTTACAGTCAGTTAGAAAGTAATAATTCTTGGGTAATGGATAGTGGAGCATCAGAGCATATGTGATATTAGATTATTTACAAAATATAAAAAGCTAGAATGTCCTAGGCCAATTATTATCGGTGATGGTAAAGTCATACAAGCCATAGGAATTGGTATCATTTCCTTGGAAGCATATACAGGTAAAGAATGGATAAATACAACATTAAGTAATGTTTTACATGTCCCTAGTATTAAAATGAATCTATTTTCAGCAAGCTCAACAGCAGATAAAGGTTATGTTATGACAATAAATAACACAGGTCAACAAATGAAGGATTTTTTTTTGGTGCCGAGATCTTGTTAGTAGTTTTGTGTTAAGTGTGCATTGGAAACACTAAAAATATTTTTTATCTTTTTTTCCTACGTGTAGTTTTGTGTCTACCCTCTGTTTTTTAAATTTGCTCTAATTAGTACTTTCGGGAACACGGTTTTAAGTCTTGTTAGTATCTGTCTATAAATAAATCGATTTTGATGTCATGTCTTCATCGCGAAGAAGTTGTCTAAACGATCCGAATGTGTTTTGTTACATTTGTGGGGAATATATAATCAAAAATTTCAGGAAACCTATAGCAGATTTTATAAAAAGTGCATATTTTTCGTACTTCAAGTCGCAAATTGTAGACGAAAAAAAGCCGTGGATACCTCAAAATGTTTGCAAAACGTGCTATGAACACTTGAGACAGTGGGTAAGAGGTAGAAGAAGCCGTATGTAGCGTGAAGACGTGTGAAGCGGTTTGGGGTGCCTCTGCAATGGAGAGAACAAAAAAATCACTTCGATGACTGTTACTTCTGCTGTGTCAATTTGCGTGGTATTAATGTTAAAAAAATTACTTATCCAGACTTACAATCGGCTAGAAGACCTTTACCAAATTCAGAAGAAGTACCTGTTCCAACATTTTGTTCTAACCGTGAACCATCATTTGAAGAAACCTGTAGTAAAGTGTCTAGCGATAGTGATATGGAAGAAATAGCATCTTCAGAGCCAAAAACTTTTACCCAAGAAGAACTAAACGATTTAATAAGGGACCTTGAACTACCTAAAGAATCTGCAGAGGTGTTGGCTTCTAGATTAAAAGAAAAAAACTTGTTGGCATCTAGTACAAAAGTGACTTTCTATCGTACAAAAGAGCAAGATTTGCTATCATTTTTTAATTCGGAAAATGATCTTGTTTTTTGTTCAGATGTGCAAAGCCTCCTTCTCAAAATGGGTCTTTAAGAATACCAACCAAATGAATGGCGTCTCTTCATGGACAGCTCTAAACGAAGCCTAAAAAGTGTTCTTTTACACAATGGCAACCAATACGGTTCTGTTCCCGTTGCTCATTCAACCAAATTAAAGGAAGAATATCAAAATATTGCATTTGTACTCGAAAAAATCAAATATAACGAACACAAATGGAGCATTTGTGTAGATCTAAAGATGGTTAACTTCTTATTAGGGCAACAAAGTGGATACACGAAATACCCATGTTTTTATTGTCTGTGGGATAGTCGTGCTAAGCATCAACACTGGACAAAAAAAGATTGGCCTGTACGTGAGACGTTGGAAGTGGGAAAGCAGAATGTAATAAATCCACCTTTGGTTACAAGAGATAAAATTATATTGCCTCCTTTGCACATTAAACTAGGTTTAATGAAACAATTTGTAATGTTGGCAATGTTTTCTTTATATAACGAGAAAATTGCCTAGTCTAAGCATAGAAAAGACAAAAGCGGGTGTTTTTGATGGCCCACAGATAAGAATATTGATAAAAGATACTAATTTCTCAAGTTCAATGACCAGTTTGGAACAACTTGCGTGAAATTCGTTTGTTGAACTTACTAAAACCTTTCTGGGAAATCACAAGTCAAGTAACTACTCCGAAATTGTAAATAACATGCTGGAGAATTTCAAAAACTTAGGATGTTACATGTCAATCAAAGTGCATTATCTCCACAGTCACCTTGATCAGTTTCCAGAAAATCTAGGTTCGTATAGCGAAGAACAAGGGGAACGCTTTCACCAGGACCTAAAAACCATGGAGGAGAGGTACCAAGGCCGATGGAATCAGCATATGATGGCTGATTACTGCTGGGGGATGCAACGTGATTGTCCTGCTACACCTCATTCGCGAAAATCGCGTAAAAGAAAGTTTTTATGTACATAATAATTTAATAAATGTTTGATTTTGGTGTAAATATATATTTTTCTATTCAATTAAAAATCTAGAAAACTACACGTAGAAAATAAATATTTTTGCTATATATGTAATCAGTATATGGCCCTAAATTAAAAAAATATTACAGCTTCTTGGCACCAAAACCACTGTTGACCTGTGTAATAAGTGCTGTTATTTCACAAAAAAGGGAAATATAAATGTTTGTGCATTAGCATATCGTGAGAATAACTTGTTTATTATGAAATTTAGGTTCAATAAAGTTGAAAATGCTTGTGTAGGTAAATCAAGTGATGATCTTTCTGAGTGGCATGAGAAAATGTGTCATCAGGACATAGAACAGGTAAAAGGTGTGTTAAATAAATGTAACATAGATTTCTGTGTTAGTAAACAAGAGGAAGTAACATGTGAGCCATGTCTTCTTGGGAAGTTGCATAAAAAACCATTTCCATTAAGTGTGAACAGGGCAGAACGGCCCGGTCAGTGTTTACATGTAGATTTATGCGGAACTATGGAAACTACATCCTTAGGTGGTGCCAGATATTATTTATTAATAAAAGATGACTACTCAAAGTATAGAACAGTTTATTTTCTGAAAAATAAGTTAGAAACAGTTGATAAGATAAAAAGTTTTTTGAATTTTGTTACTAAAAATTTAGAATATAAAGTGGAAATAATAAGATCAGACTGCGGTTCAGAGTTTTTAAATAAAGAGATGAAGTCTCTCTTAGATAATTTAGGTATAGTACAGCAAACTAGTGTTCCGTACACACCTCAACAAAATGGTTGCATAGAACGTGAAATGCGTACAATAACTGAAGCGGCTAGAACAATATTATTGTCAAGTGGTTTAAATAAGTCTTTGTGGGCTGAAGCTGTTAACACAGCTGTATACGTTATTAATAGAACTGGAAAGAGTAGAATTAAAAATGTAACTCCATATGAGCTTTGGTATAAAAAGGGTTCATATGATATAAATAAATTAAAAATATTTGGATCAAAAGTAGGTGTTCATGTTCCAGATCAAAATCGTAAAAAATGGGATAGTAAAGCTGAAATAGGATATTTTGTAGGTTATAGTGAAACAACAAAAGGTTTTAGAATTTATTTTCCACACAAAAATGATGTTTTTATAAAAAGAGAGGTAACATTCCTGAAAGGTAAATTTAATCAGAAAATAGGCAATTACTCTCAGGACCATAGCAATATAACCCCATATAAGGAAGAACTGTCAGAACAGTCGGAAGAAGCAGAGGAACAGTCGGAAGACGAAGCAGAAGTGTCAGAACTGCCAAAAGAAGCAGAAGAACAGTTAGAAAACGCAGAAGAAGAGTCAGCAGACGCAGAAGAAGTGTCAGAAGAGTCAGAAGAAGAGGCAAAAGAAAAAGAAGAAGAATTGACACATTCAAGGAGAGGCAGAGAAATAAAGAAACCATTGAAGCTACATGATTATGATACTAATTTTTTATCCATTGACACGGAACCAGTCTCTCTAGAAGAAGCACTTAATTCTAGAGAAAAAGAAGAGTGGAAAAATGCTATGAAGACTGAGCTAGATACTCTGAAAGAGAACAACACATGGACAGAAGTAAGCAGTGTTCCAGAAGGAAATAAAGAAATTTCTAGCAAATGGGTTTTCAAAATTAAAGAAGTAGGTGGTAAAAAGGTATATAAAGCTAGATTAGTAGCGAGAGGTTTTGAACAGTCAGATTGTGATCTAGAAGTATATTCTCCAGTGGCTAAATTGCCAACATTTAGAATTTTTATAGCAGTTGCAAATAAACTACAACTCCCAGTCCATCAGATGGACGTTGTAGGTGCTTTCTTACATGGTGAAATAGATGAAACAGTATACTTAAAATTACCAAGTGGTGAAACCTGTAAATTAAATAAATCATTATACGGTTTGAAAAAGTCCCCAAAATACTGGAATGAAAAATTTGATGAGTTCATGACCAAAGAGAATTTCAGTAAATCTAAAAATGACCATTGTTTATATTTCAAGAAGGTAAATGGATGTAAACTATACGTTTTGCTATTTGTTGATGATATTATTATGTTTTGTAACGAAAATAGGGTTTTGGAAGACTTCAAAATAGAACTAAGCAAAAACTTTAAAATGAAAGATTTAGGTTTAGCAAAATGTTACTTAGGCATTGATATTGAGCAAAAGAAAGATACAACAGTAATCAGTCAGAAAACGTATTTAACTAAAGTTTTAGAACGTTATAACATGTCAAATTGCAAACCAGTTTCTACTCCGATAGACCAACACTTTAAGTTTGAAATATTAAAAAGGGATAAATCTGAAAGTCCAGAAATAGAGAAAAGGTGTAGACAACTTATAGGCAGTTTAATGTATGCTGTTTGCGGTACAAGACCAGATCTATGTGTATCAGTTAGTTTTCTCAATAGATATCAACACTGTGCTAGCGTTATGTTATACAAGGCATTAAAACGTATTTTACGGTATATAAAAGGTACATTAGATTACTCGTTGGTGTACAATAGCACCGGCACCGAATTGCAAGGTTTTGTTGATGCAGATTGGGCGAGTGACACCCAAGATAGGAAATCAACCACTGGTTATTTCTTTAAAATATTTGATTGTATTATATTATGGTGTTGTAAAAAACAACTTAGTGTGTCATTATCCTCCACTGAGTCAGAATATATTGCATTAAGTATGGCTATTACAGAAGCATGTTGGTTGAAAAGCCTGTTGTGTGATTTTGATGTTATCAATAATGAAGCGACACTGTATGAAGACAATCAGTCAGTAATAAAACTAGTTTATAATAATGAAAATAATAAAAGATTAAAACACTTGGATATCAGGTATCACTTCATTATGGACAAAATAAAAGAAAAATGTATCTCTGTGAAATATGTTAAAACTGAAGATAATTTAGCAGATTTGTTAACTAAGCCATTGGGTAAAACTTTATTTGAAAAGTTTGTTAAGTTAATTTTTTTAAATTTTAATAAGAGTACTTTGTAATGGTTACAACTGTCTTGCTATCAGGAAAATAAATGTTGAGGGGGGGTGTTAAAAATTAAGTGGCAACATTCATTAGTTCCTGTTTTTGACACAGAAAAGTGTGTGGCGCTAGACGTATTGAGATAGAATCATTATCAGAAAAAATCCCACTGGAATATTTTCCCTCCCCAAAGTCCGAATGTAAAGGAACATAATATTTGCTCTGTAATCATCTAATGTATATATAAATCAGCCTGTGGCATATTCATTAAAATATAACAGAAGTGTACTCCGTGTCAAAATGAACTGTGTAATCTGTGGTCTATCTGTGACATCTGTCAATAATAAAAAGCCCCGCCATGTAGCCGTCATCTGCCGTGTTTGATTCCAACCAATAAATCTATCCTAGTCAGGGTGATCCCCACGAACTTTCAATAGCTAGACGGTTGACAGTAAGGTAGGCAGGTAATGTATACGAGTATATCGTCGCCTTAGAGTGAAAACTCGTTTATGCGAAAAAGGCAACTTTACTAGAATAATTGTTAAATTCTAACGGTGTTATTACAAAACAAAGATTTCTTTTGACATGATTTAAACCATCGAACCAGTTTTCGTAATAAGAACTTACTATGATTGAAATGCAGTTCTTTATACAAAACTCACTATTTAGTCCAGTACTAAGTTGACAGTTTTTCATTAAGAACTTTAACGTAGTCGGAATAAAGTTCAAAATTCAAAAATGGCTCAATAATTTAAACCTGAATCTGAAGATAATCCTTGTTTTGTAATAAGACGGTAAGTGTTGGTAAATTGAAAACCTCGTGTGTTCTTTTGCGAGAATTTCGAACTCGCCATAGATGGCGCTACAGCTGACTAAACTTTTTTGTGGGAAACTAGGCGTGCGTTGCGAGGTTTTGCTTTCCAAAAATGTAATTGTAGGGACACAATGTAAATATGAAAGGCAGAACACTTGATAAGCAAAAGGTATACAAGCGAGAAGTATGAATGGACGCCAGTGACATTACATCGGTCCGCGTAGAAGGTTGTCTTGAAGGGTTTTCAATGTAATAAATACAAACATTATTAACTTGACGAAAGACTTTAATTAATGGACCCGTAACCTTCTACAACCAGACGAGGCAGTCTTGTTTAGGGGCTTACACATCGCGAAACGAGAGAGAGACCCCTAAAGTGGTGACCCGCGTTAAAAGTTACACGTGAACAATAGTGAAATAGTTAGTGCAATACGTTTTAACGTCGTGAGTGCCGCGTACATACGCGTACGCGTACCATATTTTTACATAACAATCAGTAAACGTTACGGGTAAACATGGGTCTAGAGCAGCAGTCAGGTCAAGAACCGGCACCGCAATGCAAGGAGGGAGACAGTGAGATAGCACAAATCACGTTTAAGACGCAAATTCCTGACTTCTGGACAGACCAACCACGACTATGGTTCGGTCAATTCGAAGCGATAATGGCGAATCAAAAGCAAGGGGAACGCACAAAGTTTAATATCGTGGTGGCAAAACTTAGCAAAGACAACGTACAACAGGTCGCCGATCTAATCCTACACCCACCAGAAGAAAAAGCGTACACAACATTAAAGGAAAGGCTCTTGACCGTGTACGAAGAGTCGGAAATTCGTAAGGTACAAAAATTACTCAGCGAAATAGAACTTGGGGAACAGAAACCATCACAAATGCTACGAAAAATGCAGGATCTTGCACAAGACAAATTTCCAGAGGACACACTACGGATACTATGGATCGGACACTTACCAGCTTCAGTACGGGCGGTACTGACTGTAAGTGAAATCGCAGATATCAATAAATTAGCACAGATGGCTGACAAGGTGATAGAAATGGCGAAACCCGATGTATCAATAGCTGGAGTGAGCACGACCACGTCACCAAGTAACAACTATCTAATTATTGCGGAAATAGCAAAACTACGCGAAACAATTGAGGAGATACAGAGAGGTAGATCGACATGGAGGCAGCAGCATGGCGCTAGACAACGATCGCAATCGGGAAACAGACGGTACAATGTTTCAGCGCAAAGACGTAACCCGCAGACACCACACTGGGCCTGTTACTACCATTTCCGTTTTGGCGACAAGGCGAACAAATGCGTACAGCCCTGCAACTGGAAACAGGAGAAATCATCATCGTCAGCACAGATATCGGGAAATTAGGAGCGATGCAGTCAGCGGCGGAAAACTGCATCGACACGTCAAATCACCGCCTATGTGTAACGGACATTACTTCCGGCATACGTTTCCTCATCGACACAGGTGCGAACGTCAGTGTAATACCAGTGACCAAAAGACAAAGGTGCGTAACAGATAATTATAATTATAAGTACAAGTTAGTTGCACAAAGGTTCTTTTGGCCCGGCCTCAATAAAGACGTCACCCGGTGGGCAAAGTATTGCATAGCTTGCCAAAAGTGCAAAATAATTAGACATACTGTTTCAGACTTACAGCAATATTCAGAAAGTAAACGTTTTGAACATGTAAATATCGACATAGTCGGACCTCTAAAATTATCACATGATGGAAATAGGTACTTAATAACTATAATTGACCGGTGTACACGTTGGCCTGAGGCGATACCAGTCAAAGAAATCACAGCAGAAGTAGTAGCTAAGGTATTCTACGACACATGGATTAGCAGATTTGGCTGTCCCGAAAGAATTACAAGCGACCAAGGTCGTCAATTCGAGAGTGCGTTATTTAAACAATTAATGAAACTAATGGGTATTAAGAAAATGCGTACTACACCATACCACCCACAGAGTAATGGTATTGTAGAACGTTGGCATAGAGTATTGAAATCAGCATTAACGGCACGACTAGAAAACAACCATTACTGGTGTAATGAACTGCCTACAGTATTATTAGGACTACGCGCAGTAGGAAGAAGCGACAATGGCACGAGTCCCGCAGAATACGTATACGGACAAACGCTTCGCTTACCAGGAGATTTCTACAATATCTCTGACATGCAACAGTACGACAACCATACGCTATTGGAAAACATTAAAAATACCATTAGTAAACTCAAACCTGTACCCCGTATTTCACGAGACTCACGCGCACTGTTTGTGCATAATGACTTAAAAAATTGTGAGTATGTATTTGTTCGCAATGACGCCATACGCCCACCATTAACGCCTACGTACAATGGTCCCTATCGCGTTATAGAAAGAACACCCAAAGTATACGTAATTCAGCTACCAAACAGGAAAAGTGGTATATCAATAGATAGGTTAAAGCCTGCATATGTACTTAATGAGCATTCAGAAACTAGCAATGTTTGCACAAATCCAGACCATAGCATAGTACCTCCAGATAAGAATAATGAGAAGTCTATATTGTACAAGAAAACCAGCAGTGGACGTACTGTTAAGCCGCCAGTCAGATTTAACCTGTAAACACTATCCTAACGTACGATGTTGTAATAAATAACAGTGACCATTGTGCTTTCTTTTAAATAAATAAATGAAGGACCGATGGTGTAACAAACAACAGTGACTATTATTGTTAAAATAAATAAATGAATGACGAACAAAGCCCGCACAATAACTAGTATTGATCAAACTAAATATAACAAAGAACAACTTGTGCATTATTACTAAATTAATCAACGGTCACACGTACTCATTTGTCGATAAGCAATTTCTTTGTAAATACTAAGAACAAAGATATAAATATAAGATAACAATGAAACAATTCATATGAAACAAATTTCTATTATATCAACAATGTTAACAAAGGGACCATAGTTGTAAGGTAACCTTAATATTCGTTGTTCTCTGTCCCTACAGGATGTAACAGTATACGTTATTTATAAATAACCCTACGATACAAATTCCTAGTACCTATTCATAAGTATAAATTGTATTATGTTTTAGTACCTACTTTTAAGATAATAGTAATTAAATAAAATTTTATTTTTACAAATTTTGGGGGGATGTAGTGTAGGGACACAATGTAAATATGAAAGGCAGAACACTTGATAAGCAAAAGGTATACAAGCGAGAAGTATGAATGGACGCCAGTGACATTACATCGGTCCGCGTAGAAGGTTGTCTTGAAGGGTTTTCAATGTAATAAATACAAACATTATTAACTTGACGAAAGACTTTAATTAATGGACCCGTAACCTTCTACAACCAGACGAGGCAGTCTTGTTTAGGGGCTTACACATCGCGAAACGAGAGAGAGACCCCTAAATAATAATATAAAAATTACCAAATAACATTCCCGAGGTTTTCACTCTAAGGCGACGTTATACATATTTAAGTAACGATTACCTCTGCAGGTCTAACCCGACTATATAGGCTAAAGTTTATAATTTTACTCTAGGCAAGTATGAAGGACGTGTGTTATTTGTGAATAAAGAGTAACCAACCTTTTTGGGTGAGAAACTCGCATGTAAATGTATGGCCAAGGTAATAAGATCGCCTAGTTTATCCAAATATTTCCGAATTGCTTTCGCTTCTGCAGTGGAGAAGGGCTTCTCACCTGGATAGTATTGACAACAACGTGGTGGAGTTTTATGTACGTCATCTGGAACAGGATCATAGGTACATGTAGGTAAATAGTAGGCTCTTATCTGTTGCAGCACGTGGGGCTTATAATGGCGGTCAAACAATCTGACCACTATCTGATAAGAAACTCATTATCATATCTGCTTTTTGTATTTCATGATTGCGTAAAATCTGTTGCTGTGATGGAAGTTTTTTTCTATTATATTATTTTTTGCACTTTTTAATCGACCCTGACATTTACAATGTGCCTTGAAATTATTATCTAGGTATGTTTTTTTTTTGTGGCAGGTAGGTATTTAACAAACGTTTAGCACGGTGGTTTTGCATTGGTTTTACCTCCTATTATCGATTGGGAGGTTTTTCCACAAAACATACGATAACAATTACATATGTATTGATATTATCCACTTACCTTGCCAATGATAAGCGAAATTGCGATTGATATTTGTCCCGAAGCAGGTAGCGTTCTTTTCTTTAGCTTCCATGTCTACATTTTTGTGCCACTCAGTTGGGCGAGTGTGAAGTCTCAAAGTTTCGTTACGGGACCACTCTTGATAGTCTAGTGATGGACGCGAGCGAATCTTGTGAGTGTATTCTAGGCCATCCGGATTAGCCAGCGGTATCAGATACCTTGTACAGAAAATGAGGGAGTTACTTACGAGTATATATTAATAAAAGATTTGTGTACCTATCTACTGACTTTTACACGTACATAAGTACGAGCTTTTTTTAGGAAACAAATAAACCGGACGGCCCGCCTGATTCGAAGTGACCGCCACCTAAATGGACATCTGCAAATTGCAATACCAAAGGCAACGCAAATACGTTGCAATACTAGACCTAAACTGCTCCACGCGCCTGTAAGTGACTACTTGGCGGCGGACCAGCACCGTAATTACAATCACAATCTGATTAGTTTTATATTTTTTTATTAAATAATTATATAATTCTACGAAGCAGTAATACTCGCGAAGGAGGAGGCGGAACGGGTGAGAAACAGGCAAAGTTCACGCCCTCACGCCCCTAGCCACCGCAGGAGACGCCCAGGCGGATTTCCGGACACCGTAGGCGCGGGCTTGCGTACGGTGAGCAATGGGTAGCTCACCGTCCGATAAGGACCAGGCCCGGGGCGACGGCGCGTTATGTTCCACGCGCGCCTTAAAGAGATGTCAGCACAAGTGTAGGGGTCCACTAAGGCCGATGCCTGCCGGGGTCGCGGGAAATTCCGAAAGGCCCCTGCCAACACAGGCATCGGAAGGAACACGGGTGGGTTTTAGTCAGTAAGAGTCTGACACACCCTCCCGCTCCACCCACAACGGGAGAAGTTATTTGATAATTTCCCATCCAAAAAAGGCCACATACAGCTCAAATTATAAATGAGTTTTTTCAGGACGTTGGCATCAATCGCATGGACTGGCCCGCTAGAAGCCCGGACCTGAATCCAATTGAACACGCTTGGGCCAAGCTTGGGAGGTGTGTAAGAAATCGAATCTCGCCCCAGCTACACTTCGAGACCTGAAACATGCGTTAGTGAAAGTATGGATCAATATCCCGCAACATTACATAAGAAACTTAATAAAAAGCATGCCCAATCGCCTGACAGCTGTGCGAAGAGCCCGTTGACGCAATACAAAGTATCATTTTTGTTCGTTTTGTGTTGTATGTGTGCTTGACAATTAAACTAATAATGTTTCTAACATTTGGTGTTGTTTTATTAACTGGTAAATTATCTACAACATACAGTTTCATTCATGCCTCTAGCTCTATTATTTTAAGTCTAATTTTAGTTTTTCGTACTGACCCGTATTCTTAGTATAAATTATGATTGTGTCAGTAATTTACGTACACAGTACACACATATCCCTCAAACCCGAACACAGCAGTTCTGATAGGGGGTAGGAAGAGATTTGGTGGAGTTACTTCCCCGGACGAGCTCCTTTATCAAGAGCAAGATAGGAAACGCCGAGCTCATCTAGTTTTTTTCTAAATATGATTGACGTGTAAAAGTGTTTGTATAAACTTACTTACAGAAAATAAAACCATTTCATCATCATTTCATCATTTCATTTCATTTCAAGAGCTCTATTAAGTACTACCTGATTGGTACTTCCGACGGACGCACAGTGTGGCCAGGTGGAACTAAAGACATTATCAAATTCCTGGAAATAGGTACTTTCTACCTGTAAACAACACCCCTAAAAACCCTAAACCCCAGATTCCAAGAATTGTTTACGTCTAACATTCAATACTGTTATGCAATTAAATGTAAATGCAATTAGAGAAATAGTTCGGTTCCATTTTCGCGAAACTTGCACTAACGTCTTACGGTGGCAGTTCTTAATTTTGTGGAAAGTTTTAGTGATGGATTTTACTTCGGAAGGTATGTATTTTTTTTTCTTATTAGAATCTTTTAATGTGTCATAAACATTCATAAAGTAGACTATCTATGAATACACAAAAAAAACAATGTTTTTCTTTATTTTCGAATATATCAGGCTTGGAAAAGTAAAAATCAAAAATCAAAAATCAAAAATTTTTGATACGTTTTGTATGACATATATTTTATGTAGCACACTTGAGTACAACCATTTGTTTTTCTTTTTTAGATTTTTTCGAAGAGTGGCTTAAGCACGAAAAATACAAAGAAATGATCGTCTATTTGAATTTATCTCGTCTAAGTTTGATGTCTCTGATATCACTGAAGAATGTCAAAGAGAAATTAAGATGAAATTAGTCAGCATTTCTTCGGAAATTGGGTATCTTCAGGAAACTCACAAAAGCGTTTCCTTAATAAGAATAAGTTGTGGCTGGAAGGAGAGGAGATAGAATTCTGTATGCGATCGACTCAACCGCAACCTCTTCCGCCGACTTTTTTCGACCCGAAAGACCTAAAAAAGTCTTCGAAGATTCGTCTTTTAAAACTAAGAAACGGAGAGTTGAAGATCTAGTTCAATCGCGGAGTGTTGGGGAATTAATGACTGCTGCAGAGGTAGCTGCACGGTCAACTGGACATAAAAAAGGTTGCCAGAGTTATAAACGACATTGGCTAACATCTAGCTTCTGCAAGTGCATGTGCATGCCTTCAACAAGCAAGTGCTGTGCAAAGTGATAGACCGCTAAGTAGTGACGAGTCATTAGCGTATTATACGAGGGCTGCACTAAAAGTATCGGGAATTGAATATTTCCACTGTTCCTGTCATATTAAAATCTTTTTAACTGAAAACTCCTTGGTTTTAAAAATCGAATACCATTTATTTATTTAAAAAAAGATTCTCGGTCTTGTCACAAGGTTTTGTGAAACTTGTTTAGTCGTTGAGAAAATGGAATTGACTCGAGAAAATTCAAGAGCGATGATTTATTATGACTTTCGAAGTGGTTTAACACAAAAACTGTGTTTTGACCGGATGATTTCTGCATTTGGTGATGAAGGCCCGTCCAAAACCACAATTTATCGCTGGTTTGCTGAATTTCAACGTGGACGTGTCAAGCTCAGTGATGATCCCCATCAAGGTCGTCCAAAAACTGCAGTCACCCAAGAAAACGTTGATGCTGTGCGTAAGCTGATTGAGGAAGATCGACATGTGACATACCGCGAAATTCAGGCAACTTTAGACATTGGCATGAGTCAAATACAAATAATCTTGCATGAACAATTAGGTGTAAAAAAGTTGTTTTCCCGATGGATACCGCATTCGCTCTGTGAAGAGCAAAAAGCGGCTCGCGTTACTTGGTGCGTCAGAACTCTCGAAAGATTCCACGCAGGATCCTCAAATGCTGTAGGTATACAACATCGTATCAGGTGACGAATCCTGGATATACGCGTACGAACCCGAAACAAAAAACCAGTCACGAGTTTGGGTGTTCGAAAATGAGTTAAAGCCAACAAAAATTGTTCGTTCACGGAGTGTTGCAAAAAAAATGGTGGCCACGTTTGTCTCCAAAACCGGCCATGTTACGACTATTCCTCTTGAGGGACAAAGAACGGTTAATGCAGAATGGTATGCTATCATTTGTTTGCCACAGGTCGTTTCTGAACTCCGTAAGAGAACTGCAACCGCCGCATCATCCTCCATCACGACAATGCGAGTTTTCACACCGCGCACAGAACAAGAGTTTTTAGAGCAAGAAAACATAGAATTATTAGACCATCCGCCGTACAGCCCCGACCTAAGCCCTAATGATTTCTATACTTTCCCTAAAATAAAGAACAAATTGCGTGGACAGAGATTTTCATCACCTGAAGAAGCTGTGAACGCCTACAAAACGGCCATTTTGGAGACCCCAACTTCCGAATGGAATGGTTGCTTCAATGATTGGTTCCATCGTACGGAAAAATGTGTCAAACTTCGCGGAGAATACTTCGCAAAGCCATCAATACATTTTTAAATAGTAATGTTGTGTCACTTCCTTGATTCCCGAAATTTACAGTGCCGCCCTCATATTGTTTGTAAATCAACAACTAACTCATACAAACAGACTAGGAAGTAGTACTATGAAAGTCGGGCATCACGTGTTTCCATCATATGAATGCATTGTTAAATAAAAAAAAGCGTGTTATCCTTCCGAGGAGCACATTGTTGTGACACAATCTCGAGTAGAAATTGAGCTACAAGCTGTTTTGAATAAAACAGCAGAACGTTTAGTAGAAGCTCAGAGAGATGTTGTCACAAGTGTGCTCCCCAATATAATCCCTAATTCATCGCTTACTCTTATAAGTAAACGGGGGTGTGACGGAAGTTCCGCTCATAGTGCTTACAAACAGAGATTTGAGAATAGCGAAGACACTGATGACTTCCTTTTTTTTATTCGTTTGTTCCTCTTAGGTTAATCGACGAAGGTAACAACATTATCTGGCGAAATCCTCGTCCATCATGACGATTTTTTTTCCGTCCAATTAAATTCGTTTTTGACAAATAAACTACGGAATTGACAAAAATTGAGACAAATAAGGTTTTCGATCAAATAAACAACTTAGATCCTACATCTTGTGATCTTGGTTGTTCTAAAAAATTCTGTTAAGCACGAGTTACTGCTGACAATGACCGATGGAAAAGTGTCCACGCTTTGACAGAGACACATTTATCGCAGAAATGCTATATTTGTGGGGCTACTCCCAAAATGAGGAATGATGAAGGAAAGCATTTTAATAGCAAACAGGATAATTTTGGCTTTGGTTTGTCAACATTACATGCTTTTTTTTTTTTGGGTGGGAAATCATCAAATAACTTTTCCCGCTCTGGCCGGAGCGGGAGGGTGTGTCAGACTTTTACTGACTAAAACCCACCCGTATTCCTTCCTGTTGCCTGTGTTGCGGGGACCTCGGTGACCCATAAGTACCTTCCCGCGACCCCGGCAGGAACATTACATGCTTGGATTCGTTCGTTTGAGTGCTTTTTACACATTGGCTATAAGTTAGATATTAAAAAAGGCAAGCTAGGTCTTCAGAGGAAAAAGCAAGTGTATAACAACTATCAGACGAAATCGAACAACGATTCAAGCATGCAATGCGATTAATTGTGGACAAGTTTAAGCCAGGATTTGGTGAATGAAATGATGGAAACACAGCTCGACGTTTTTTCGGGAACCCAGAACTGAGTCCTCAGATTGAGAGAGGATTGGATGTTACAATCATCAAACACTTTGATGTATTGTTGAGGACATTGTCTTCTGGTTTCGAGATAAATCTTGTTGAATTCAACAAGTTTTGTCTCGAGACAAGAATACTTTATCTGTCTCTACTCGTGGTACTACATGCCTGCTACTGTGCATAAATTGCTTATTCATAGTACAGAGGTAATTAAGACGGCAATAGTTCCAATAAATAGGGCAGCTTTCAGAGGAAGCCCAAGAAGCGAGAAACAAAGATTGCCGGAAGTTTAGAGAGCACAACACCAGAAAGTGCTCTCGTCTTGCCACGAATAGAGACTTGCTAAATATGTTGATTATAACGTCTGATCCTCTGATCAACAGCCTCCGGGAAGAACCAAAAAAAAGTCTAATAAATTGTGCGCGGAGGTCTTAAAGCTCATAATAGCTCCCACTATAGAGCCTCGACTCCAACTCCAACCAAGACCTCCACAAACTCAGGAAGACTATCTTCAATCGGAATGATCGGATTCTGAATCCAATGATTCTGATATTGAGAATTAGTTTTAATGTAAATGGATACCCCCTTTTTTTGTTTTGGTTGGGAAATCATCAAATTTTCTCCCACTCTGGGCGGAGCGGGAGGGTGTGTCAGACTCTTACCGACTAAAACCCACCCGTATTCCTTCCGTTGCCTGTGTTGCCAGGGGCCTCGGTAACCCTTTGGTACCTTTCCGCGACCCCAGCAGGCATCGGCCCTAGTGGACCCCTTTTTTTTTTTGGGTGGGAAATCAACAAATAACTTCTCCCGCTCTGGGCGGAGCGGGAGGGTGTGTCAGACTCTTACTGACTAAAACCCACCCGTATTCCTTCCGTTGCCTGTGTTGCGGGGGCCTCGGTGACCCATAAGTACCTTCCCGTGACCTAGTGGACCCCTACGCTTGTGCCGACGACATCTCTTTGAGGCGGGGCTGGTCCTTACCGGACGGTGAGCTACCAATTGCTCACCGTCCGCAAGCCCGCGCCTACGGTGGCCGGAAATCCGCCCGGGATTCCCGATGCCCAGGGCGTCTACTGCGGCGGCTAGGGGCGAAAAGCCGCGAAATTTGCCTTTCCCTCAATCTTCCCGCCTCCTTCGCGAGTATTACTGCTTCGCAGAAGGAGGTGACGGCTGCCCATGCCCTCTCGCTACGTACCATGGCCTGAACCAGGGCCGGACGGGAGAGATCTCTGCCGCCGATTGCCTCCACGAGGACACCAAGCCCCAAGCCCATCCCATCTGCCCAAGCCGGGCAGACCTCCACCATATGCTCCACCGTGTCCTCCGGGCGATCCACACAGTGGTGACACCCGGGCGTTTCCTCTCCCGAAGCTGCTGTGTCCGGTGAGGACCTGCGTCAGGCGGAAGGTGAGGACGCCGTGGCACCTCTCTAGCCACTCCTCAAAGAGGGGACTTATCGCCGCAACTGTGGCGTGCCCAGCACTGGGTTGCGACAATCGTACTCTCCATGTCGCCATGAGATCCCGCCGGAGATCCGTCCGCTGTGCCGCGATTTCTCGTGGCAGCGGAGTTACGCCCCGGCGTTTCGCCTCCTCGCGCCACTCCTGTTCTTGCGCGAAGACTTTTGCCTCCAGATCCCATGGCGGCAATCCGGCAAGGAGGCTCGCTGCCTCACAGGAGACCGTGCGGTATCCCGGACCACCCGGATGGCCATGACCCTTTGGGCCGCGCTCAACCAGCGGGCTGGCCACTGTGCCAGGGAACGCGCCCACACAGGAGCCCCGTAAAGGGTACGACCTCCACGTAGAGCCTTCGGCAGGAGGCGATTGGACCCCCTAGATTGGGCAGGAGGCGTTTGGACCCCTAGATTGGGCAAGAGCCACTTCAAGGCCGCTGCCCGCGCCAGTTTGGGAGCCAAACGTCGGAAATGCCAAAGTCCCACCGGCTGTCAAGGACGAGTCCCAGGTACTTCATCGTCGACTCGACGCCGATGTAAACCCCTCCTACCGTTATTTGGGATCCCGACGATGGCGCGTTCCGAGGACCATGAAAACACATGGCCTCGGACTTGTGCAGGGCCACCTCGAGTCCAAATTGCCGGATCCTTTCGACGATTGTCGCAACCCCGCGTGCCGCTACTTCGGCCGCCGCCTGGTGCGACCTCCCCTGCACCAAGACCAACGTGTCGTCAGCGTAGCACACTACGCTGACGCCGCTAGGGAGGTCGGCGCGCAGCACCCAGTCGTATCCGATGTCCCACAGATGCGGCCCCAGGACCGATCCCTGTGGGACACCACACGACATCTCTTGCCGGTTCCACACTCCCTGGTGACCGGGGTAGATGACGACCCTGTCCGTCAGATAGGCCTCGACCACAAATAGATATCCCTAACGTTAGATAAATTATAATTTTTGTATATATTTTTATTCTTATTTTTTTCCTGTATTATAATATTGTATACATGAAATAAAATATTCATATACAATGCCTATGAATTTTATTAAAAAAAAATATTAAAGTACTGTATAGTTAACTAATATAGAAATATAGTTCCAGAACCATGAACATATATTTTTGTCCACCTGCGGACGTGGGTAAGTAGGTACTTAGGTACTTACCAGTCATAATCGTTGAAAAATGGTGTTTGATATGCCGCATTATAAAGTAAATTCTCTGATAACTCCAATATGACATTTGGTGCCCCCCAAGCCATAGGATTTAGTGCTGTTCGGAAAGAAAACAAATGCGTTAGTTATGAATTATATAGATTTGTTTTAATAATAAGGAAGGTTCCTACAACATGCTATTTACCAGTCAAACAGCCGCAGCACAGTTAGGTAAACACTTCCATCATCATTACATAATATAGTTCCTTGCTCTTGTTTCATGTTTAATTGTATATATATATATATATTTATATAGATACCTAAGTATATGCTTTATGTATGTTATATATTTATGTATGTTATTGTATGTTGTATTTATTGTATATGTAAATGGTACACCACCGATTACCTGCAGTATGTCTCTCCTTCTCCCTTTAATCCATCCAAAGGTTGTCTGTAAAGATCGCTTTTAGCGACAAGACCGCCCATTGTGTCACCATATGTAAAATTTCAACATTAAAATCTGTAATTTGTATGGTGTACATAATAAAGAGTATTCTATTCTATCCAGTATTTTGGTAGTGTTCTTCAGCCTCGACGACGTTCGCGGTTTTCGCGCACCAACGAAGAAAGTCGCTTACTAAAACATAGGTAATATAATAATACACTTGTAGTATACTACCTCCAATGATTAGAATGCCAGGTTTTCTGGTTTGTTTATCACTGCGCAGCTCCAACGCCAATATACTGCGGTTCTCAGAAGTCAGCGGAGTCAAGTGGACCACATTCACGACCTCCGGGTCTTGGCGACGGAATCGGTCGGCCGCAGACATCACCGTCTTCTGATCAGCGTAGTGTTTAAATTGTATGTTTTCACCTGTACTTCTTGTCGTCCGTATTTTAGCTCCAGATCTGAATGGTTCACAACATATCTAATTAAACTGAGATAGAATGCACTAGCATCTAGGTACTCGACGCTCGCTAATCGTTATGATATGAACGTATAAGGGGCAATGGGGCCAACACATAGAAAAGTTGTCAAGACGATTGGACGAGGGCAATTCGACAGCTTGTTGTAGGTATCTACAACAAGCTGTCGAATTGCCTAAAAACTAAAATAAACAATTCTGGCTGTATAGCCAGAATTGTTTATTTTAGTTATTTTCATAATCTTATGTTATATGGGATGAAGGGGCTTGTGGCTAAGTAATAACAGCCGCACGGGTCGATCGTCAGGTTAAGCTACGCTTGCCGCGGTTGGTCAGTGGATGGGTGACCATATTTACATACCAAGACACCTCCGTGCCTCGGAAAGCACGTTAAACCGTTGCTCCCGGCATTTGTAGATCTTTGACAGTCGTTACGGGTAGTCAGAAGCCCGAAAGTCTGATAACCAGTTTTACCAAGGGGTATCGTGTTACCCAGTAACTGGGTTGTGGAGGTCAGATAGGCAGTCGCTCTATGTAAAATACTGGCATTCAGCTGCATCCGGTTAGACTGGAAGCCAACCCCAACATAGTTGGGAAAAGACTAGGCAGATGATGATGTTATATGGGTTTCATCTCTGGGGAACCTGTGCGGACATTAATACTAATTTTTTTTACAGAAAATGGCTGTACGAGCTATTTACAACCTAGGTCCAAGAGATTCTCTTCGAGATAAATTCGAAGGACTACATATTCTGACTGTAGCCTCTCAATATGTATATTTGAACATTTATGTACACAAAAATATAACATTTTAAGAAAATGTCCGTTATTCATAGTTATAAATACCAGAAATAAACACAATCTTGCTGTACTTCGCACTCGCCAATGTATACGCTTTTACAACAAACTTCCCATTGACATTCGAAACTTTCACATTAAATGATTTAAAAGTTGTATTAAAACCAAACTTTGTAAAAATTTAGAAGACACAAAATGTTGGGATTGAGCTGGTCTCTCTGCTAAGTCTTGTGATAAAACCGTAAAACTTGACATTTTAATTATTATGCAAAATAATCATTATATACAATTTTTTTTTTTTTTTTATTTGTGATGGGTTTGCTCTTGACCTTAGTCTATGTCAGAGGTGACAGAAACAAAGTCGACGATGGAGCGAGCTTACCCAGAAGAAGCCTGTTCACTCTCACTTTGAAGAGATTAGGGTTGTATGCGTTTTAATTTTATATACATACTGACATTGCTGAATAATACCATATATATTATTACTTTAATTATTGTGAATGTGAGCACTATGTGGGTATTTTTTTTAATGTTTTTTTATTTCTCAGTTAATTTTAATGATGGTCTGGCATTTTGACTACTTTATGCGACCTACCAAAATGTCCTTTCTTTGGTATTGTTCGTCACCTCGTTGAGCTCCTTGCTACACGATTACTGACAAATGATTGCCCTGACTGGACAGGTCCACTCAAATTTGTGTGGTTCTTTCCTCAAAAATACTATTTCATACACGGATCTACATGGTCCTCACATGATCTGACGAAGTTTATGTGAGTCTTTGACCCCTGTTGTTTCGCTATTTCTTCTCAGGGGTAGTCAGATAGGAAATGTCTACTTCTTCTAGTTTTTTTTTTGATGTGACGTGTAGGTAAATGTGATTTCGATATCTTATTTAGTATAAAATTTACATAATAAACAATTTCATTTCATTTGATTTAGGCGAAATGTTAGGAACTGTATCATTTAAAATTTCTGACAAATCTGTAAATGCTACATGCAGTATAATTTAACTACCCATTTTCCTAATTTGAAAAAAAAATGATTTGAAAAAGATTTCAAAACAATAGTAGGCTCGGTAGTATCTGTATCTGAACTACTGAGATCATCACCGTGTTCATTATTTGATGCAGTGTCATGTACGGATTCCTCACCTATTACTTCGGCCTCAACTCATAGGAAATCACAGTTAGTACTGTCAGTGATATCCCATTTACAGAACAAAACAATTTCATTTCACTTCATTTCATTTCATATACCATTGCGGCCTGGAAAGCCTCGATTGTGTCTAATTACTTATTTCATACATTCATGGCTCAGGTACTGAAATAACATACATACCGTAACCGGATTGTAGAAATTCGTACCAACATAATATCCTTCTGACCTAGTAAAGACTTACTAGGTATCTCCTGCGTAGTTAAGAGATACTAAAGTGCTCAAATGCGTACGCAAACTCAGGTGCACTCCCTTGCTTTCCGTGCTCTCTAATGCACGAGGTATCATACCGACAACTTCGAAACTCCGTGCTATTACTGAGACATACCAGACCCAAAAACACTTTGTCCTACCTGAGAATTGTACTCAGGACCTCGCGTTCAGCAGTCGTGATTGCGACCTCTAGACCAACAAAGCAGACAAATTACTCGTAACCGACTCGTAAGACACTCAGTTACTCACATTTCAAAATTTCTCGGTGGAAACCCGACCATAAAGAGACTACCAAGGAAGTATGAGACGGCTATCAAATATATTTTAATCTGTAAAAGCATATTTGTTGACAAGTTACTCAACTTCAATTTTCGATTAGTGTTTGTTTTCTGAGAAGTTCGAGTAAAACTAGTACAAAATTAGTAGTGAATTTACGATATAGGTACATATAAAAAAATGTGACAGAAGACAGCAAAACAGCCTAGACAGCATCATAGAGTATATAAGTAATAGATGTCAGCATGTCAATGTAAATGACGCGTGTCGTTATTCACATAATTACACAGACAATATAGAAAAATCTATGTATTCTAGATTAATAACCTCATTAAAGATCTTTGTAAATAAATCAAATTCATAAACTCTTTTGTAACGAGTCAATTTATGCAATTTAACGCGGACACGACGAATTATCGAGAGAGTGTGGCGGTGCCGCGGTGGCGCCCTGCGTGACTAGCGGCTGGGCGGGTCGATGAGATTTGGTGAAGTCGTCGTTTCATGCAGTGGTGGGGCTCTTTACTAGCATTCTTAGACTGTCAAAGAAGGCTGCTAAAAGCTCCTTGGATTTCCTAACGAAAAAGAAGCAAATACCAAACATATTAAGATGGTTTCAAGACGATACGTCCGTGAAAAAGACACTGCCGGGCACTTAAGTTTAAATTCTTTAGTTTTTTTTTAAAAAGTAGTGCCATGTAATATAAACTAATAATCATCCAAAATACGAGATTTACCTTCTATTTAAACAGAAATAACCAAATATCGTAGTCATAGGGACTCACCGTCGTCGATAAACTTAGCTTGATTGAGGTATTACTATTATATTTATATTGCCATTAGGTATCGCAGCTTTCTCCCCTTCAATGTCGATTTCTTATAGGTAGGTAATTCCTAGTATATTTCCACCCAACGAGATTGCTCCGAGCTTGTAGAACGTTAACCTAATTATATTGCTGTGCTTAACCAACGACATAGAAGAAGCTCCTTGAAATAAAAAACATAAACGATGACAAGGATCTGGCCACTTAAGTTCTAGATTTTGGGATAAATTGCTTCTGAATTAAACGTCAAGAAAGGCATCATGTCATGTCAAAATATGAAGATTTTGTTAACATGAAAACTTATGTATTTTTGATAACATTAGGTTTTATACAATTCGTTTTCTGCAACCACGACCTCAATATTACCGAATATGATTTACACTCTGTTTGTCCCATTCGTTGTAAGTACCGCTTATCCCACACAGGAGTATTATATTCGTTTTGTTCTTAGTATTTCACAATATTATACTATACTCTAGTAAAACATTATGTTTTTCGTGTTAGTTTTCCGCCGGAAAAGGTCACATGCAGAATACACACGATGGCGAGCTAACCAAGACCTAACTACAAACGAGTTCCTAGTGAAGGTTTTAGATGATGAATTGACTACTCCTCATACGCAGAAAATCGTTGCTGTAAACATTCAGCCCCTGACATCAGGAACTGAGAAGATTATAATAGGTGGTGCGAAGGTACCTCCTCCAACACCCTCGCTAGGTACCACAGACGCACTGAAAGATTACACGCGATTTGCAGTACCTCCTACAACACCTATAAAGCGGACAGAAGGAGAACTTTTCCTTCCCGCAATTCCACCGCCGGAAGTAACATTTCCTGCAATTCCGCCGCTATTGCAACCAAAAGGTCTGTAAAGTGTTGTAAAAAAATGTTCTATGATTTTTCTTAATTGAATATCGTTGCGTAAGTGGTTAATCCATTTCATATTTAATTTGCTATGATGAAAGCAAACCAACTCAGTAGCAATAAACCTAATGTTTTTTCCCCGTCAATGTTAAATGGTATCCCGCAATAAAAATGCCTATCCTAACCTATCGTTGTATTTTACATTTAACGCGGTATGATAATATTATTTTTTATTCTTTTTCAAACAAAATTTTCTCGATTTTGATGGTGATTTTCTACTTTGCATTATTATTATTGATTTATTTATTCAGACAAGATTGATCCATTATATCATTGTTGTGTTATATCATTGTTATTAAATTTAGGCATCAACGTTGTCCGGAATTCCCAACGTGATGATAGTCCACCTGCCAGTCCTCAGTTCCTAGCGCGGACGCCGATGTTGATGGGTCGCCAGTATGCACCAATAGCCCCTGTCGCGTTCAATCCTCGAACAGGTATTGGTCCAGTAACGCCACCTCCCTCGAATACTTATGTAAGTGCCATGTGAATTATTGAATCAATAAAATTCGACATAACGGTGAATTTTATATTCAAGGAGCTTTGTTACAGGATCAGGGATCTGAATCATCGCGTTTGACTCCTACTCGAACACAGCCATATTCAGAGATAACACTTCCGACTAGAACAACTAATCAAGTTGACGAATTTCGAAAATTTAATTCATTTGAAGAAGCAACCCAATCGCCAAGCGACCCCGAAATAATAACTCGGTCAACTTATTCAATTCCGGATAGGACAATAACATCGGTTGAAATAAACATGATAAACGACGTTGAAGGTGAAATTGATTTGACGACTGAAAATAAAATGTTTGTAGATGGTAGAAGACGAGAAGAAGAACTAAAAAAGGTCGCAGAAAAAGATTCTGATTCTTCATATAATTTGATGTTTTATAACGATGAAGATGTTAGCGATGTTAATTCTAAAAAAGATAATCAAGAGATCAGTGATAACTATTTCGATAAAAAAGGCAACCTCGAAGATTCTACAGAAACACTTTTATCAGATAGAAAAGAAGTCGAAATAGAGTACATTGATCCTAAAAATTCCACTTTTATTAAAGACTTTCATATTTACTCGGAAGAGAATGGTTCGGATAACTCCACGGCCAAAATGTCATCTGCCGGTGTGATTGGAATTCCTGCTGTAGAAATAGTAACGTTAAAGGGATTGAAAGACTCGCTCAGGGATAAACGTCGTCCATTTTGCAATTTACTTAAACTGAGGCGATTAAGTTTTAACTCGCCACGAACGTTACCAGAGGTTAATAAATTCTTTTAACATAACTTAACATCACGCATTTATCTCCCGATGGGTTAAGCAGGGCTGTATTACCTACACCCACATTTCACCAGATCTGTTTAAAGCCCCATATAAAGCTTCACGCAGACAGGCGCGACGCGATGGCACGACGCGATTTCGGTAGAACAATTTCCATTAAGTTTTCATAGGAATTGTTCCACCAGAATCACGTCGCGTTTCCGAGAGCCATAATAGGGCAAGCCTTTTGCCACCAACCGGGCTGAAATCTAGACTCTATGCTGCTACTGACTGATGTACAAACCCAAATGAAAAAAATATGTTTTATTCAATAATTAAATCGTTTTTTAGATAACGAATCAGTTGAAGCAATGGGCAGAAGTCAGCCCTGTGGCCAAACGAGTCGACATAACTAACGGAAATTTCACAACTATGGAAAATCCTATTTATATGATGAAAGTAGATGACCCGAGTAGTGGCCAAATTCTTTCTGCTAAACAAACTGTAATGATTGTTGCAGGTAAAATTTATTGATCTCTATATGATGTGATTTTGTCTGACAGAAATATTGGGCTATGCTAAAAGCTTTCTTTTTTATCTGTCACCGGCCCTGTTATGAATTATTTACAGGTATACAAGGGCGTGACCACCATGCCGTAGCTGCCGCCATGTATGTTTTGTATCAACTGATAGAACGAAGCGAAGCTCATTCTGATTTGCTCACTAAATTTCGTTTCTGGATCATTCCGGTATTCAACCCGGATGGATACGACTATTCTATGACGTTTCCACACGTATGTCTTTCTGTTATTTCAAGTTTTAAATAATTGTGAAGATTCCTTTCAAGTTTTTGTTATATCTGCATTATTTATAGAGGCGCGAATGGAGTAAGAACTTGCGTCAATTATGGGACATTTGTAAAGGGCGTGAGTCATGTAAAACGTGCGAGAGCCACGGCTTGCGATGTGTGATTCAGCCGTGTTATGGAGTTAATCTTGATAGAAATTTTGAATATCAGTGGATACCTGGTGAGAATAATGTGCTATATTTTCTTTATCTATAATTAACATAACGTTATGTTTATTGAAGGCAGAGTAGTTAAGTCTTATAAACCGGGCACAAATTCATATTCATATCTTTAATTGCATTGCATAATGTTTTAAAGGTCTTACAAAGGCTTAGGTACAATTACGGACCCTGTAGGACACAGCAAAAAAACAAAAAATAAAATAATTCTTAACATTAAAATTAAATTACGAAAAAAAATAACAATAAATATTTTTTAACATTTTAAATACACTATTAACATTAATTAAGTAAACATAAAAAAAATAATTAAAAAAAATAAAATAAAAATTATTTTATATTATTAACAATTTTTTTTTTAATTAAGTAAATATATAAAAAAAATAATTATATGATAATTATTTGGTCAGGTCAATTAAACATATATCATGTTATATTTATCTATGTATCTATGAATGTATCTATGACTAACTGTGGATGGTGTCTGCTTGTATTTTAAGTCAATTTTTTGTCATGTATGTATTCGTTTGTTGTGTAGTAGATATGCTTTCCAATTAATAACTTATAAATGTCGTATCGCTGATAATACGCCTAATACGCCTGGTTTTAATACGCCTGGTAGTTTATTAAATATTTTTATGGACATTACGTAGGGGCTATTGGAATGTAGTTTCATGCGCGATGAGGGTAGCATTAACATATTTTTCTATCTGACAGATCAGTCGGTATGTTTATCGCCACGGGATGTGAAAAATTAATGTTTTTTTTTTTTTTAAAAAATCTAGGCTGCGTCTTTCTTGCTTGTTTATTGCTGGAATTGCCAATTAATGATAAGCACTGAAATTACTCCTGACGAAATTCTCTGCCAGATATACTTCACTAATAACCCTAATAACCCCTAATAACTAATAATAATAATAACCCCTAATAAATAATAATAATAATAACCCCTAATAACCCTAATAACTTCCACTTCACTAATGGAAGTTATTAGGGTTGCGTAGTCAACGAGGAACCTTATTATTTCGCCATGTTCGTCTGTCTGTCTGTCTCTTCCCAGCTTAGCTCAGAGACTCTTAGGACTAGAAATATTTAATTTGGTATGGGTATAAATATGTTCAATTAGTTCAACCAGGTTTCAGGCTGGCTAAAGTAGACTCATCTTTCATGGGGAACTGTTTAAAATGCTACAATAAAATACCTCCCCACATACCTACTTCAACTGAATGAAACAAAATTCAAATCTTGTATAAAACGCACACTATGCAGCCAAGCATATTACAAGTTGGGGGATTACATCGCTGATAAAAATGTTTGGCTCAACGCTGGTCCTGCTCCACAAGGGCGCAAAAACTAATTGATTCAACTACACAACCAAACACACCACACCACCACCACACCTTACAGAAATAAAATCATTTATCATTTATTAGCATTTGAAAATAGTGTTGGAGCTGCTGAAGATTTCAAAAACTATCTTTGCATTGTATAAATTCATTCACATAGCATTGTATAGTTGCACAGCACATTGTTATGTGAGTACTATGTACTATAAAGCTGCCATTTACTGGATACGTCTTTCATTGACTTGAATGTGCCCTGGCGGCTGGGAGTATGTCGTGCTCACTCTAATGTCTCGCTGATGGTGGCGCGTGTGTTGGATCATTTAGCTCCCTTCATAATGGTTGAGCTGAATGGTGGTAATTCATGCGTCATGTTCGTGAACGGGCTTAGCTGCCACGGCTTATTTTAATTTTTGAATTGGTTTTTTTTTGTTAATCTTTTTATTACGGACGCTTTTACGTTTTGCATCGTTCTCACATGTATAATTTCAAAATGAATGATGTAAACAATATTTTGTAACCATAATACGTTGATTTAAAAGAGTGTCCGTGGAGTTTCTTGCTCGTTCTTCTCCATAGGTACCTACTACGCTTTGGAATGGGCAACTAGCTTCATCTTTCTTAGTGACCGACCGACCCCTTGACAATCCAAAAGTGCCTGTAATTGGTTTATTTGAAATATATGCTTTGAGTTTGCGTTTGAGTTTTTGAGTTTATGAATCACGCCGACAAAGTGGTAAAATAAAATCATGAAAAAATAATCTTTTTAGGGCACCTCACCTCCCTTACACGTAAAATAGGGATGATATTTTTTTCTCGTCTATCCCATGCTGTGGGGTATCGTTGGATAGGCCGTTCAAAAATATTACGAGACTGTGAAAACCATTTTTTAGTTTTCGATTCAGGGATCCGTTCGCGTAATATTAAGCTTTAAAGTCCTAATTTTTGTTACAGTCAAGTGCCCTCCGCTACTGACTCTAAAAAAAATTAGCACTTTTTAAATTAGCCCAGCCAGATAAATGGTTGTATTTGGATATGTGAAAAATATCATGGCAGTAGTAAATGTATGTATAACGAAATTAAAAGGAAAACTATCACAGCTAAGTAGGCTTTACAAGTTATCGGGTAATAGTCGACCAACTTATATTTGCAGTTGGAGAGTTGACCGTGACGTATATCGATGTATGGGGGAACATGTTGTTCAACTACAATGTTAAGTTTGTTTTTGAAATAAATTCATCCCGACTACTGAACCCTTCATAGTCACTCACTATGAAAGGTTCCGTAGTCGGGATGAATTGGTTGTCCAACACGCACTTGGCCGGTTTTTTTTAAAATAATTAATGAGGGTTGGACACCCGCGGGCCTCGCAACGGACAAGACTTGAAGAGGTAAAGACAAGTTGTGAAGTATGACAAGGTGTTGATTGCAGCGGAAGAGCTTCGCGCCGAGCACCCATGCGGCGGCCTGTACTCGGGTGTGCGTCAGCTCAGCGAGCTGGAGACGCGCGCTCTCACGCAGCACATGCACGAACAGCGCACGCCACTCGATACCTTTATAGCTTTTAAAGAGGGAGAAATTCTGGTTAGTCCTTTAGTAATAGAATATTATCATACAGCGCAAAAATACCCACCATGAAGCATCAAACTATGTAACTTTTTGCAAAAATAATTGGTAAAAACAACTTTTAATTTTTGCTGTAATGCAACGCAATCATCGCAAAGTGACGGGGATCGTGGGAGTATATAAAGTTAAGTTTTAACATTTAAAACTTGTTTTCGTAAAAAATATACGAAAAATATATCTCCGTAACCAGAAGGTCCTCTGGTATGGTCCAGTACAAAAAAAATCACAATAACGCGAAGACCAAGAGACTCTCGGCTTCGTTAAGAGTATTTTACACCCGTTAAAAAACTAAGTAACAGGAAATTTAAAACATTTGAGTCTGATATATTTTAAAGCTCACATGTTGGACCGACCACTTAGTGAAGGCGGCCTATGTCCAGCAGTGGAAATATTTTGGTTGATGTAATCAAGGATATATCCAGTGTAACATCAGTTAATAATCTGTTCACGGCTCTAAATAACTGTCTCTTTACCTACAGGGTGTTATGTATCCATATTCGCACACTAGGAAGAAGCGTGCTTTCGATCGTGTTTATGTAAGTATGATTCTTCATGTTTTTAAGGGGCTTGTGGCTAAGTAATAACAGCAGCACGGGTCGATCGTTTAGGTTAAGCTACGCTTGTCGCGGTTGGTCCGTGAATGGGTGACCATCTTTACATACCAAGACCCCTCCGTGCCTCGGAAAGCACGTTAAGCCGTTGGTCCCGGCTGTCATTTGTAGATCTTTGACAGTCGTTACGGGTCGTCAGAGGCTCGAAAGTCCGACAACCAGTCTTACCAAGGGGGTATCGTGTTACCCAGTAAGTGGGTAGTGGAGGTCAGATAGGCAGTCGCTCCATGTAAAATATACCAGTACTCAGCTGTATCCGGTAAGACTGGAAGCCGACCCCAACATGGTTGGGAAAAGGCTAGGCAGATGATGATGATGATGATTTCTTCATGTTTTTATCACATAAGCAGATTTCATTAAATGCTCAATAAACCTTTTCAGAAATATCCGGCAGTCTTTTATTCCTACGTATGCATATTGCATGCGTTTTTGCATAGATTCCATACGTTCTATCGTCGCGGACAAATTGACCATCGTCTACTCAGCGCTTAAACCGTAATCTTTATAGTAAGTTTGTTTACTGGTCTTGTAATTTTGCAGAGACAACGAGCGTCAAGAGCGGCCGCAGCGGCCTTCAGCATCAGCAACCGGCCGTACGTGGCGGGACAGACCTCAGAGTTCTTACGTGAGGTTCTTTTACAAACATTCACTGTAAAACTGTTCAAATAAGAATTCTCCTCTCCTATAATCATTCAGTAGCAGTCGACCCTTATTAATCACATTTTGCAGCTATATATTCTGCATTTTGGACTATCCTTCTTTCCAAAGGATTCTAATTCTTTGCAGTCACCTCGCTAGGTAACGGGATTGTCAACTAAATTCAAATCTTTATTGCATAACACATGTGGTTACAATTTTAATAATAATAATAATAATAAATAAAATGTAAAATGTATGTTTCTTAAGTCAGTAGGTAGCTGTGTTATATATCTTGGTGATCTCGTGAACATTATTTAGTTTCCCATGAAACAAGTCACGCTTACTTCAGAACTTTTGGAAGGTCCAATTACTTTACGATTTTAAGAGCAGTTTCTATTAACCTGACTTATATTTTCATTTCAGCGTTATACGCTGGTGGTATAGAAGACTGGGTGGATGGCCACTTGGGCATCGACAACACATACACAATTATGATGTTTCGCCCTTCGGATTCTTACAACTACAAACTTATGACTGAGGTATACTTTAACTTATTCCTGCGTTATTGCTGCCCCAAAAACTCGCATCTGCACCCTAACTGCGTAACACACTATCAATGATTTTGAAGTCACGCCTTGATAGATTTTAGAGACGTAGCGAGCCCCCACTCCCCTACTTTAATGCGTTTTATTTTTTTATTAATATGATAAAGCAAAAATACGTGTTTAATATTTTTTTTATTGTCTGACTGATTGACTTAATAGGAGTTCTTTTTTTACCCAGGCATCATCCCTATTCGGACAGATTTTTAATGTAGGTAACCATTTGTCTTGTAGCGTGTGGTTCACGAAGCTTATGCAGCGATGGATACTCTTCTACTACATAGCCTGGAGCCTCGCGGGCCAACCGCTCCTATCTCGTTGAAGCGGGCTGGAGAGAGTTCTTCAGTCACGGGCCCAAGTCCAACATATTTAGTTACTATACTTCCTATAGTTTTTCTACTCCATGGTTAAATCCATTATCTTTATGGCATTATCAGTAACGTATATTTTATGATTAGAATGTCAGTAACTAATATCGGATGACGAGATGTTTGTCTGTGATGATTTTAGACGGTGACGTTGTTATTTAGACGGTTCCAAAAGATAGCAAGCCTATTAGATAATATTAACGACTCGTTGTAATTTTTTCGCGACCCTTTTGTATGTCATTATGTCATCGCTTATACACATAGGTAGTAATCACTTCTTGTTTTCGTATCGACGGTACTTTGATTTAACAACTAACATCATTATATTGTTTGAGCCCCGTAGGTGGCCACGTTGATTGTAGCTTCAGTTGCATTCTTTAGGTCATCAAAGGTGCAAGTGAACGGGCACTAAGGGGTCCCAAAAAAGTAAAAATATACAATACAATGCATGCAAGTAAGCAATAGAAAAGCCTATTGTAACGTTTAGCAAGCCAACTTATTTTCTTACTCACTTCAGTGCGCATCAGTTAGTAATGAATGGTTTGGATAATTATGATTTTCTTTATATACCATCTTATGTATGTACATTAACTTATATTTAAATAAATGAGTTTTCTTTGAAAGTTTGTTTGGTTTTCAGCGGACTTAATACCTCGCGGTATGTAGACCGCATTTTTTGTGAAATTATATTAGAATTAATAGAATTTTCTCTTTTTGGTAATTGCTAATAATAATGTTCAGTTTGCAAAGTTCGCACTAAGTATATCTGTGCTAGGTATGTCTTCGTGGTCATTTTTATCAAAGATGCCTGCCTCATCTACATAGCATGACAACTGTCTTCCCTGAAAATGCAGAGTTATAATATCATGTACCTCTACAGCCGGTTAAATGCTCATTTCGGGATGATACTGACAATTTCGTAATGAAAAACCCAGAACACACTCGTGCATGCGAGTCGCGAAGCAGACCTCTAGATATTATCGTCCTCCTCTCACTGTATACATTTGAGGTTTTTTCGTTAAACCGTGCTATTAAGGCTAGCGCAGATTGGGGCGAGCCACGCTGCAACTCAACACTCAACGCATAGCAAAAATCCTCCTTTATCACTTTCATAGATTTTCTATGAACCAACGCACACTGCAGGCGGGCCGCACCGCACGTTTTTGTATGAAAATGCGTTGTTCTGAGGCCAGTTGCGGCTGGAATGTGCACTTGACTTACTAATAAGTACTATCATGTACTCCTTCGGTCGTCTGTATTTTGTTTTTTTTTTATAATTTGGTTTATTTCAAAGCTTTTTAGTTTTATTAATATATATATATATATATGACGGAGAATGTACGTCTCGCTCGTTATCATCAGCCATATTTTAACTATTGTGGGCGTACAATGTGAAGTGTTGGTTATTGTACAATAGAAAAACCGTTTTCAGTTTAAATTAAATTATAATTTACTATCAAATAATCACACTAGCTATTCACACACTGTAGGTACACGACACAACGATACGGAACGCGCGAGAGTTTCTAACTCCTTGACCGCCTCCGACAAACTCAACTCCGTTCGAGCTTTATGTTGTAGACTCTGTCGAGCGCCGCATGGTGGCGCTGGCGTCCCGATTAGTCAAACGAGTGACTAACGTATTTCCGACACGGCCATCCTGCTTGCACACGTCCTCGTGTGTTAACCTGCAACCAGAAATCAACAACAGTGTTTGTTCAACTCGGCCAATTCTGACCAAACTCTAGATTTATCGGGTCGGTGAAAATAAGGAAATTTTTAAAACTCTACAGTTTTGTTTTAAATGATACTCTTTAAAATCAAACATGGTAAAATTGAGAAAATACAACAATCACTACCCTGGACCATGTACCATCAACCAACATTTAAAACTCTACTGCAAGAAAATTGAAAATTGCCAAGCTTACACCCTCGACTAAGACCTCTAACGCCACGGCTCTCCAGCCGACCAGCAAAAGCATTGCTGTCACACATCCAGCGCATGGATCAATCTGTACGCATATCCATCAAGTGGATCGCCCGTGTGCATCACCCACTGACTACACATTACGGTCTCTCCAGACTCCGACCTCCACCAGAGCCAAACGCGCACCGCGCACCCACGGACTGCGTAATGGCTACTGGTACGATCGACTTTACTACGGCCCATAGAGAAGCAGCGACAATTTCTAAACGTGTTCACTCCTTGACCGCCTCCGACAAACTCAACTTAACTCCGGTTGAGCGTTATGTCGTAGACTCTGTCGACCGCCGCTTGGTGGCGCTGGCGTCCCGATTAATCAAACGAGTGACTAACTTATTTCCGACACCTATATTATATTTGGAATCGAATCATTACTAGCTTTTGTTTGATACCAATATTCTTGTAATTTATAAAAAAAAACCATCCCCTCCCTTTTTTTTTTGTTGCACATGCAATATATAAATATTATATAGCCTATGTCACTCCCACAATTAAGACAAATCTAACGACACCTCATATGTCAAAATCCATCAAGCCGCCTAAAGAGCGTGCCAAAGAAATAGACATAGATACATGTTCTCGAAAAAAACATTACCCTCCTTCTGGGGTAGTCGGGCAAAATTTACAATACTAGCGCCGACTGGACCTTGACCACCGTTAATTTATGTACTCGCCCATATCAGATGTTAATATCTAGTATTAAACACGTATAGGTAATGATTAGGGGTCATAGTTTTATAATGATAAAATAAGAATCTTTGGAAGCATGTGAAAGAAGTACAATGTACAAACGGCTACATACCAAGCTATACATTAATTACATTTCCAGTATAAACTGATCTCGCATTGTATCGGATTTCTTGTGTAAATAATGTATAGCTTGATATGTAGCCGTGTGTACATGAAATCGAAAAATGGTGATACGAGTAATATTCATCGTTGTTAGATAGTGTGTTCTAAGTATTTAAAACTAACGAGGCCCTTCTCTCGTAGCGGCACGAACGCAGTAAAAAAAATGCCGCAACTGTCAGCTATCGTGGGCTGGCTGTCCAGGGTAAGTAGGTACGTCGGCAGTATAGCTATATAATTGAATACCGCCACTCGTTGAGACTATTTTAATGTACCAATTAGAAAGGAATTCAGTTAGGGTGCATTTAATAGCCTCAGCGACCAAGTTGCAGTCCTGCCAGGCGATATCGTACCGTCTGACGATATCGTACCGTCAGGCAATATCGTAACGTCTGGCAATATCGTACCAACTGGCGATATCGTACCGTCTGGCAATATCGTACCGACTGGCAATATAACATCATGCTGGAGGATCGGCAACTCTCATCCAGCTGCTACCAGCCACCCTGCAAAGATCGTCGCTCCACCTAGCCTGAGCCTGTGCACTCTCTAATCATAGAATTGATTAGTTTTTTTCCATTCTATCATGTAAATATTTTAATAAATACCAGCGATATTGAAAAGTTTGTAATCAGTACTAGACATCTACGATTATTTATAAGTAAGTAAGTAAGTAAGTAAGTCTTTATTTGCCTTAGACATGGTATAAAAGGTGTTACAGTTTGGTAATATAATATAGTCCACATGTTTAGCTATACAACATCGTGTATCAATTGCATGCAAAATACTTAGAATTAATTAGTAAGTAGAAATAAAATGTCAAAGCTATAAAACATTCTCCACAATACAATCATCATAACATAATATTAATTAATGTCAGAAATTAATCTCCACGAACAAAATCAAAAGTAACAATAAAAGAAAACATTATAAGAGTAAACATTATTCGCAACAGTTCCATAACATTATATAACATAACTTAAAGTAAAAAAAAAAAGGAAATCAATAACTATAAAATTAAAAATGTCAATATTATAAACATTATCGACGATCCAGTATGTCATTATTTGTGAATTATAATTTAATGTCAAAAAAATCCTTAATGTCATAAAAATTATGTTCATTCAGCCATTTAAAGAGTCTGTTTTTAAAAGAATTAATATTAAATAACAATTTCATTTCTTTTGGAATTTTATTATAAATGCGTACACACATCACCAGAAAACTTTTAGAGTACTTGGCTGATTTAGGAGTATCCTGCAATACAAGTCTACATGGATCCCTATTACGAGAGTATATTTGATCGACTTTATTGAATAATTCCTTATTATTATATACAAAATTACATATCTCGTAGATGTACAGTGAAGGAAGTGGTAATAAGCGAAGCCTTTTAAAATGCGGTTTACAGGACTCGTCAGTACGGATCCCACAAATGGCTCTGATGCATTTCTTTTGCGCGATAAACACTCTGTTTTTATCTGTACTGTTACCCCAAAAAATAAGTCCATATCGCAAAATCGATTCTATGTAAGCATGGTAGGTTATAATGGCGGTTTTTTTATTCGTCACATTCTTGACTTGCCTGAGAGCATAAACAAACTTATTAGACTTGTTGCACAAATTATCTACATGTATTTTCCAATTTAAATCTTGGTCTATGAGTATACCCAGAAATTTTGTATAGAATTAACTTTTAAATTTTTTAGAGTTACTTTTATTAGTACTTGTTACATGGTACATGGTGACCATCTTTACATACCAAGACCCCTGCCGGGGTCGCGGGAAGGTACTTATGGGTTACCGAGGCCCCCGCAACACAGGCAACAGGAAGGAATACGGGTGCGTTTTAGTCAGTAAGAGTCTGACACACCCTCCCGCTCCGTCCAGAGCGGGAGAAGTTATTTGATGATTTCCCACCCTAAAAAAAAGACCCCTCGTGCCTCGGAAAGCACGTTAAGCCGTTGGTCCCGGCTGTCATTTGTAGATCTTTGACAGTCGTAACGGGTCGTCAGAAGCTCGAAAGTCTGACAACCAGTCTTACCAAGGGGTATCGTGTTACCCAGTAGCTGGGTTGTGGAGGTCAGATAGGCAGTCGCTCCATGTAAAATACTGGTATTCAGCTGTATCCGGTAAGACTGGAAGCCGACCCCAACATAGTTGGGAAAAGGCTAGGCAGATGATGATGATTTTTATTAGTACTTGTGATTATTTACCACAGACATATAAAGAGTAGAATGTGTTAATTACACGTTTGCAAGATTAATTAGGTATCTAATACCTACAACAATATCTGACTTAGTTGGGATAAATCATGAAACATTTACATTGCGTTAAATAAAAAGTTTAATTTTAAATCGTCATAAACGTTGCTAACTGCAACCTTCTTTTTCCAGGTCAGTTTTGTGTAGCATTTCGGCTATTTGGAATTGGAATGGACGCACCACTCAAATCATAGTGCACTTATGTTTCGAATTATCTTAATCTGATCGCAAGTCAGGTTTGTTAATCGCTTAATACACGTTTATTCATTAGCATACAGTCACACGAAACAAAGAATACTTTGATAGCTGAATTACTTAATTACGATAAATGAAAGATGCTTATAATTACGTAGTTTACAGTCACACGCTGATTGTGAATGTATTTATTTATTATGCAAGGCACACCAACGACATATTTACAAAGATATAACATTAGGTGATGACGGATCTTCAGTAGGTACTGTGTAAATGCACAACATTCTTATTAAAAGGCTACGAATAACAAAGAACGTGATTAATAATTCGATTACATTTTTAAATTATTAAGATTTAATGAATGAAAAGTATTGAAGACCAGGGTTCCCAATTTTTAGACAATTCCCCGAATTGCGGGGAATTTGAGAATCAGACTACACACAGACACGATAGTTTCCTTAATGACTACTAGAGACAATTAAAAAAACAGGGTGGTATTGTCGAATTTATACCTTCCAAAAAAATTATAAATGGTAAGGAACAGCTAAAGCCCTATAAAAATAATTAAAAACTTCATAATTTTTCATATTTGGGAAATTTTGCTTTGATTTTTGGGGAGTTAGGAAAATAAGTATTGGCAACTCTGGACTGTAGTATCCGGCAAAATTTGGTAGTCCCTTTTGTGGAAGAACACGGTATGACAATGATACACTTTTAATTGGTAGTGTTTGTTTCATGTGACAGTGACACGTAATTTATATGTGATCTTGAATGTTTTGCTTTTTAGATCTTATTAAGTTATAAGTAATTGGTTTTGAAACGTAAAGTAGTGTAAATATAATTTTTTGTATTATTATTTCTTTATTTACCTAAGAATGGTGATCTATTGTGAAGTTTGCGCCGATAATGTGTTGGTTAGGTTAGGTTAGTCGCAATTGTCGTTTAATGATAAGGTTCAAGTTGTGTCTAAAGGTAGATGTGTGCCCGAATTACGAGAATTAATCCAAAAATATGATAATTCATGACTTCGGATATCTTGCAAGTGACGTGTTCTGTAATTATCACCCACCCACTTGGTTATGATATTTGAGGAGGCCGAATCTTTCTTCTGTTTGCATCATGAACCATGTGATGAGTTCTTGCATTTAACTTTTGTTTTTACAGGATTATTATCAATGTTTTTTTTTCAAATATTAATAATCAATAATGACTACTTTGAGGGTCATCATATGTAGAGCGACGCTGTGATATTGCGCGAATTAGTTTTTTTTGGTGTCAGTAGGTATGCGTGGCCTACCCTTTGTGGAGAACCACTGCACGCCACTGAAGTAAGTATATAGATATGTACAGTCAAACACCAGTCGCGGCGGTGATAGTTTGACTTGGAGCTGGCCTAGCGTAGTACTTAGTTACGGAGTTTTAATAGAAGAAGTCAGTTGATACTGGTTTTATTATCCTTACCACTGATGTCCAGACTGCAGCTGTACTTACCTCCATACTCGCATTGGGAAGACTCCACTTTCCATAAATTTTTATTGGTTTCTATTGTTAGAGGATTTAATTAGGATATG
Organism: Atethmia centrago; assembly: GCA_905333075.3. Lineage (NCBI taxonomy): Eukaryota > Metazoa > Arthropoda > Insecta > Lepidoptera > Noctuidae > Atethmia > Atethmia centrago. The sequence continues at coordinate 17,483,394 of HG995373.1, read as the reverse complement.
CAATAAGCCGTAGGTAGGTACCTAGTATTTTTTAGGTAACATACGCAGTGGCGTGGAGTAGTTCTCCACAGAGGCCAGGTAGGCCACGCATACTGACACCAACAAAAAAAACAACTAATTCGCGCAACATCACAGCGTCGCTCTACATATTATTATGATGACCCTTAAAGTAGTCATTATTGATTAATAATATATGAAAAAAAAAATGAATATAATCCTGTAAAAACAAAAGTTATAAATACAAGAACTCACCACATTATTCTTACCAAATGTATTTAACTTTAAGCAAGCCTCTAGATGTTTTTCAGATAGGTCATGCTTTTTTGCCGAGGAATGAAAATTATGCAAATCAATATATCCCTCACTCCACTTACTGGAAGTATTAAACAAAATGCACGGAAATTAAAATAATTTATTTGTGTGTATACATCCACACAGCCAGTTATATGCTGCATAATTTTGAGGATTGAAATGACGAGTACGAGTACGAGATGAATTATCATATTTTTGGATTAATTCTCGTAATTCGGGCACACATCTACCTTTAGACACAACTTGAATCCTATCATTAAACGATAATTGCGAAAACTTACTGCTTTTAACTTCTAACAAACACACATTATGGGCGCAAAGATTACAACATAACACCATTCTTAGGTAAATAAACATATAATAAACAGAACAAATAATATTTACACTACTGTACGTTTCAAAACGAATTATATTACTTTATAACTTAATAACATATAAAAAAAAAAACATTCAAGATCGATATAAATTGCTTGTCACATGAAACAATATGGCTTCTCTAAGAAATATATAATTTCAAATTTGTAAGGAAACACTATCAATTAAAATTGCATCATTCTCATACCGTGTTCTTCTACAAAAGGGATTAGAAAACTTTGCCGGATAATACGGTCCAAGGTTGCCGATACTTATTTTCCTAACGCCCCAAAAATCAAAGCGATATTTCCCAAATACAGGAGAAAAATAAAAAATTATGATGTTTTTAATTATTTTTATAGGGCTTTTGCTATTCATTACAATTTATCATTTTTTGGAAGGTATAAAATTCGACAATGGTGCCGATTCTCTTGTTCACAAACTAAACTAAAAAACAATGCCCACTTCCCATACATTTAAAAACCTGATAATGAAAGTTAATGTATAGTTATGAGGTATAGTAGAAAGACTACCCATAAGTTTAGACAATAATGTCGTGTAGTCATTTTTACGATTTAAACGCTACGAAGACCAAAAAATATTAATGTTACTTTTTACTCTTTTTAGGTTATGATTTGCAATTACCAAAATAATACAGAAATAAATGTGCTAGAACTAATTATTAAAGCTCGAAGTTTAGTCTAAAATAAGAACACTTATCTAGCTACGGTAAAATGTCTTTTTTACTTTGTGAATTCCTTGAAACCAACACATAAGTACCTACTTAACAGTTATTAACTACATTTTTAGTAAAAAACGACAGTTGAGATAGTTTATACTTAAAGAAAGTCTAACTTAGTTCTTGTATTGTCAGAAGTGATCACTTATGTAGATAAGTGATCACTTTTATGAAATGTGTTGGGTAGCCAACACATTTCATTGGCCGCGGTACATACTTACATACATAGGTACCTATCTGATGAACAAAACGGGAAAAACAAATAAAACACTATGTTAAAGTGAAATGGTTTATTAATTATCATAATTTTCATATAAATCTAACTACGTCATCCATTATCAATTAATCAGCGCTTGACGTAAATTGACGTAATTTTAGTAGGCAAGTTTTTAATCACGTCTAAACTTGTATGGAGTAATGACAGGCGCTGATTAATTTGTTAGGACTAAACTAAAATTTATCTTCTGTCCTCTTCTTTTTGAATTACAAAGAAAAAGATGCAATGAACTTAAATTTAGTTTAGTTTGTGAACAAGGGATTCGGTATCAATACCCAGCGGCGCCGGCGTGTACAGAGTTTTTAGACAGGGTAGGCAGAAAAAATAATCTTACCAAAAATACTGCATGCTGGTTTTGGTTCGTCGTCTTGCCGATTAAATAATGATGTAGGAAATTACCACCTCAAATATCCTTTAAATTATGAATATCGGTGTAGACAAGGGAAGCAGAATAATCGATTACTGCGTATGCAACCTGTGAAATAATATGAATAATGTGCCAATAATATGAATCATATTGTTTAGTCATTGATTTTACGATTGACTTTACCTTTAGTTTGTATTAATTGCAAATCCGGCGTACAATCACTCACGATCACTTGTTTTTTGTCACCGAAAGATAGTTTTGCCAACGCATCATTTTTAATTTTTTATATATATACACACCACCTGAAAAACTTTCACAGTGAATATTATTCATTTTTCACACTATTATCAAAGTTAAAATCTTTAATAACTGATAGCAAAGCTATCAAAACAAACAAAATAATGGCAGCTCTGCTCAGTATAAAAAATACGACAAAAAATAATGGTACTCTCACGGAACAGAAAAAACAGTGGAAGTGCAAAGTTGGCGTGGCACGCGTGTCACAAATAAGCATTGTTACGCTTACTTGATCCCAGTCGTGTTCTAACATCGCGTCGAGTCGCTAGTCTCGCGATAAATTTATTTTTCTGTAGCTATGCCGTATTGTTCCATTTTGGAGTGCAAAAATGATAGTAGGAGAAAAGATCTTAAAAATGGAGGTGTTTCGTACCATCGGTAAGTACAATTTTATTTCTTTTCTAATAAAATCTAAGTAACTAATAATTTAATAGAACGTCTAGTTAAAATCAATCTTATGTGACTAAAATAAAGTTTATCTTGGTTTGAATGGATTCACTATTTTGCTCTCGAAATTTCTTCGCTACTCAATTAGTGATGCAGTCTGGTCGGATGTTGATTTTATCGATTGATATCGATAAAAGAAAATAAGTAATTTAATATTTATTATAAACATTAAAATACACACAGATATAAGATCGTTTAACATTCATACACGAGATTTATTTTAAGAGGTGTATAAGGTCGCATAGACACTTTATAGTAAAAATGCAATCAATCTTTAATAATAACGTAATTATTGGTTTTAAATTTGAGAAGCGTTGCATTGGCCAGCCGGTCTTTTCAGTGTGTAGGATCATTCGTATTTTATAAGCTTCCACACCGCCATGCCGGCGGCGCCCGCCAAAATAATAAAAATAATATATTAGCATTAACTAACATAAACATTTATAAAATAATTTCAAATTAATTTAAAATAAGCATAAAAATATGTATTTTTTATATGAATGATTTACTTTCATATATGATAAAGATATCAAATCAAATATTTCAAAAACAAAATGTAGGTATGCTAATGGTCATTGTAAAAATAATTATGCATTACATGCATAATTATTTTTACAATGACCATTATTTTGTCCAGCAATTTCTTGAAATTACTAAATGTACATAAGTGGGATCTCATCAGTCTAACCTTCATTTAAAATATTTTTAGGTTTCCCATAGATGCTAGCGCCAAAGAGAAATGGATTGATGCAACGGGCAGAGTTAATTGGATGCCATCCAAATTAAGCACTATATGTTCTGAGCATTTTTTAGAAGTCGATTTTTTAATATCAAATAAAGGATATAGCTACACGAAACCTACAGCGCTGCCATCTATGAAAATCGTTAAGATTTTTAATGAAGTAAGTTACCATATTTTAATCACTTAAAAATACCTAATGATTGAAAATACTTAATTCGATACAGTACTAATCAACGCACCTAATGTTGTATAATTGTATGAGGATACGATTTCCAGAAAAAAAACATTTACTGACTAAATATCAAATCTTATACAAACACACTAATTAATTTTCTCCCGTTCATTGTTTTATTAGTATTGTTTTTAATAGTTTTATTTTGGTTTCAGCCGCAAAATGTTAATATAGCCTCTGCAAGTTCTTCAAAAAGACAAAGTAATTCGGAGAGTTCTGACGTTCACCACCAAAAAAGAAGAATCAAGTCGTGGACACTCACAAAGTTGAACAAAATTTTATAAAGAAAGTCGATGACGTGATTCCTGTGCAATTTCATTCCGCAGACAGTTCAGTTCAGTTCGAAGGAGAACCATTTAAAAATATAGATGCTACTAGTGGTTCATTTTGTTTAACGCCGAGGAAAAAGAAACTGAAAGGCCAGCTAAGATATTGCAGACAAAATTGTAAAACAAGGTTTAAAAATAAAACGACTGCAATAGAAAAACCGAAGGCTTGAAAAGAACATAAATAATATTGATGATTACTGAGATTGGAAGAAAAATTTGCCATGGCCAAGGAAAACTTAGATTGCCTCAAAAATACTCATTTAGAGGTATTTTAAATTTACATAGTTTTACCCATGATAAATATTGGTAGAATCAAGTGTGAATATTTATATAAAAATGTGTTTTTATAGGTTCAAGAATTGGTCACCAGACAAGTTGGAAACACGGAATCTGGAGTCTTATCAAGGAGAAAGTATTCGCCAGCACTGCGCAGCTTTGCCCTGACATTACACTATTACTCGCCTAAGGCGTATGATTACGTGCGCAAGACTTTCCAAACAAGCCTACCACATACCCGTACATTAAAGAATTGGTACTCGAAAGTCGGAGGAGAGCCTGGATTTACCAAGGAGTCGTTAGCTGCTTTGAAACAAAAATCTGAGTTGTTTAATCAGCCATTATTAGCCACCTTAGTACTGGATGGAATGAGTATACGTCGCCGTGTGGAATGGGACGGGCGCAAATTTCATGGATACGTTAATATGGGCACGGAAGTAAAAGGTGATCACTAGGCAGAGGCAAAAGAGGCTTTGGTATTTTTAGGTAAATGATAAATGATAAATGATTTTATTTCTGTAAGTAGGTTTTTACAAACACTTTTACACGTCAAAACTACTACTGCGAAAAAACAGTAACTTTAAAGTTCCTGTTGGGTTTTTTCTGGTAGATGGTGTAATTGGAGAACAGCGCGCTGACCTTGTAAAACTATGCTTGGAATTAATTCACAAGGCTGGAGTTAGGATAGTTGGTTTCACTTTTGACGGTTGTGCGGCCAATATTTCCATGGCAAAACATCTTGGTTGCTCTTTTGAAGAACAAAATGTTAAATTTGAACATCCTATTACCAAAGACCCAATAGTTGAAGTCCTAGATCCCTGTCATATGATAAAATTATTAAGAAACACAGTAGACAAGGATGGAAAAAAAATTCAATGGCAGCATCTCGTTGAACTGAACAAACTACAATACAAAGAAACCTTTCATTTGTCAAACAAATTACGAGACCGCCATATTAACTTTCAAAATGAAAGAATGAAAGTGAATTTAGCTACCCAACTTTTCAGCATAAGTGTAGCGGAAGCTGTTAAATTTTGCAGACAATCAGGAATAGACTCATTTTACGACAGCGAACCCACTGAAAGTTTTTGATTACTTGCAATAATCTTTTTGATATATTTAATTCGAGAAATTTACACTTATACGGCTTTAAAAAAGCTTTAAATGAGAAGAAAGCTAACAACATTTTTGAGTTCTTAAATGAAGCATCGGACTATATTAGCAATTAAAAAATGGAGAACGGCACTTTTGTAATAAATAGTAGGAGAAAAACGGGGTTCTTAGGTTTTTTGGGGTGCCCTAGAACATTTATATTCAAGCTTAATCGAAACCAAAATTCTGGTATATTTACCATTTTATAAATTAAGCCAGGATCATTTAGAGCTTTTTTTTTTTGCAATATTAGAACACAGGGTGGGGCAAACAATAATCCCACTGCCAGACAATTCATATCAGCATACAAAAAAATATTAATTCATGTCCAATTAAAAGACACCAACAAAGGCAACTGTATTGCGTTAGAACAAATATCAATCCTAAACTGTTCATCAGCTGTTGAAAGGATAAACAGAAGTACAACTATAGCTCAAGATATGTCACAATATGAACAAATTGAGGACGATTCAGAAATTGAAGAACTAGGAGGGCTCTTTTCTAATTTTATTAACCAAGCAATAGGCTATATTGCTGGTTACATTGCCCGAATATTGATGAAAAAGATAAACTATGATGTATGTGTTGACGCATTAGTGACACATCATTTTCAACCCTTCCACAAATTCATAATTGCAAGAGATCAAGGTGGCTTGTCGATTTATTCTTCGTTTGGCCCACTGAGTTTTGTCCTACATAAAAAAATCCTGGTTCGTCCCAAACAATATGCTTCCTTCGTCCCAAAATATAATTTTAATTTTTTATTCCCGCTTCGTCCTATTATATATTCCTTCTTCGGCCCATATTTTTTTTGTATATGCCAAACTTACTTTTTTGTACAATCGGCAAAAAAGGGTTACTTAATATTAAATATTTAACATCAACTTTTTAAAACAACCGCTCCTCTCTAATATCTCCGCGAGAGAAAATTTGCCCGTATTATTTTATAATAACACTCTTTAGCCGCTTTTAGTGAGCAAGTTATTTGTAAACAACTGACGTCACTGGAATTTTTTCAAAAGAGCAGGTAAAAAAATGACCACCCCTTCTTTATTGCGTCCTTTGTTTGTTTGCTTGTATTGACTCATTTGACCAATAGCATTAGTTTTCGTTATCTGCAAAATGGGATTCACGCTAGCTCCCGTGATGCACACTGCATTCAGACACTCATTCGTCACCTGGTTAAAGTGTGTGTAAAGTGAGATTGAGAATTGATCGAATTTGTTATAGGTAAGTTATTATTTTTATCTGAAGTGTTATTGATAATTTAGAAGTAAGAATGTGGGACAAAACTTCAGGACGAACGAAGAATAAATCGGCTTGTTGTATCCCTCGCCAGATGTTGTAAAAATATGTCAGACGGCAGAAACATTTTTGAAAAACGTTGACCCAGGGGTTTTTCGAAAGGAAGTGGCTATAACTTTAATCATGCGAAAGTTTATAGGAACTCTTTTATTTAATGATATTGCCTCCCATCAATTAGGCGAATTTCCTGCGTCAAATCACGTAACCGATTTGATGAAGGCAATCGTTGAAAAATATATAAATGTTCGCATACACCATTTGTTGAAATTAAAAATAAGACTTTCGAAATGCTAGTTTTTTAACAAATACGTGTTATTTCAAGGGCAATAATTAAAAAGTAAAAATAACGTGTTTTTTTTTATTTTAACCCATCTATGATGATTTTCACAATTTATTCAGTTATGCACATTTTTATCACACGTAAATTTTCCATGGAAATTCTGAAAACATTCAGCGTAAGTATTTATTTATTTATTTGGGATTTATTAATTTATATAAAACACATTAATATATTTATAGCAAGTCTTGTTTTTTTTAAATTAAAAATTAAATCGATTATCTATCGATATCGATAAAGTAATTCTATCAAAAAAATATGTTCTGCACTGGTCGAGTAGCAGTAGATAACGACCTGTGACGCGAATGTCAACCTTATGTTTAACGCATTGAAGTTTATAATTGCGACCACTGAGAAAACCGCCATCTATGGTCGGGTAGCGGAATTTACTCGGCAATCGAATCTAGTTTGATTATAGATTACAAAACGTTGTAAAGACTTTTTGCACTAAAGCAAAATCAATCCTATTTGTAGAGGCTGAAGGTTTATTCCCATATGGAGGATCTGTGACTTATGCTAGTTTTCACTAAAATTAAAACGACAAATCAAACGAATTGTTTATTTGTAGTGCATTGTATGATTAATAGTTTATTTGTGTGAGTTTGGCGACAACGGTTCCTATAGTGAGTTTGTTGCATTGCACTTCCACTGTTTTTTTCTGTTCCGTCGGTACTCTATGTAGCGAAAATTTAATAAAACAATGCTAGGTACTTTTAAAAATAGTTGCCTAGCTAACTTCGGATCATAAAAATTCGGTAAGTGTCGTAATTTGACGTGTTGTAAAAAAGCCAGTGTCTACTTTGTGCGGTTGTGAGCATTATTTGTGACATTGTGTGTCTCGTATCTATAGGAACGCACACTCATTAAATCTGTATGACCACGAGAGCACATGTATACACATTTAGCCGCGAATAGTTTGTGTCTTTAAATAATAAATGAATTTTATTTCTGTAAGTAGGTTTATACAAACACTTTTACACGTCAATTATATTTTTGAAATAAAAATAGATGAGGTCGGCGTTTCCTATCTGACTACTCTGAGAAGAAAGACCGAAATAAACTCAGAGGTCACAGTCTCTTTTATAGTCCAGACATAATCTTGGTCAGATCATGTGAAGGCCATGTCGATTGGTGTCTGAAATGGTCCTTTTGAGGAAAGAACCGTACAGATTGAGTGGACCTGTCCAGTCAGTGCACGCATTTGTCAGCAATCGTGCCGCTCAACTCAGAACTTAAAAGGAGCTCAACGATGCGACGAACAATACCTACCAAAGAAAGAACATTTGGGTAGGCCGCATAAATTACTCAAACTGCCAGACCATGATTAGTACTAAATGAGAAAAACAAAAAATAAAAAAACAATGACCCACATAGTCTTCACATTCATAATAATTGAAAACAATATAATAGTAAAGTAAATATTTATGTAATTTTATATATAAAATTCATCAATGCCGATGTGTATAGAGAACCATGTAGGTTGACGTCTGAAATGGTCTTTTCACACAGATTTGAGTGGACCTGTCCAGTCAGTTCACTCATTTGTCAGTAATCGTGTAGCTCAACTCAGAGCTTAAGGAGCTCAACGACTCGTCGAACAATACCAAAGAAAGGATATTTGGGTAGGCCGCATAAAGTATTCAAACTGACAGACTATCATTAAAACTAACTGAGAAAGACACAAAACAAAATATGACCCACATAGTCCTCACATTCACAATCATTTAAATAATAATATATTAAACTCCACAAAATTGTAAATATGTCATTGTGTTTAGAATAATCATTAAATGTCAAAGTGTATATAAAAAAAATAAAAGTTTCAGTAAGCAACAAATTGGAGCAGCTCAATCCCAGGTCTTTTTGTCCTCAATAAAATCTTTAACGGTATAAAAGGCCTTCTGACACAACTTACTTTTAATAAATGATTTGAATTTATTAAGGCTTAGATCTTGAACGTGGCTGAAAAGTTTATTATAAAAACGTATACATTGACATCTGAATGAGCCACCTATTTTCTTGAGCCTTGTTGTAGGTACAACAAATTTGTGTTTGTTCCTAGTATTTATATTATGGATATCACTGTATTTTTTAAATAATTTTATATTTTTATGGGCATATAAAAGATTTTCAAAAATATACTGTGAGGGCACAGTTATTACATTAATCTCCTTAAATTTCTCTCTGAGAGAGTGTCTCGGACTTTATTTATTTATTTATTTAGAAAATCAACAGCGTTACAAAAAGATACTTACAAAATTTCATATTACATATAGATTAGGCCAATTATAGGTTTTCCTGAGTAACCATAATAGTGTAATAGCTTACGAACAGACAATTAAATGAGAACTAATAAACTGTTAGAGGAGTTGGCAAAATAATTAAATGTTAACATAAAAAAGGTCTACTTTCTAAATTAAATTAAAGCTAAATTTAAAGTAATAGGTACATCTGATTCTGCCTAAAAGAGTTGTTTATTATTTTAAATCTTTACAATTTGCTTCCTAAATGTCATTTTGGATGTGCTGAAAATATCCACATCGCAAATGAAGCGTTATAGGCTCGAGCAATGCGCGTGAGTACACAGTTCCTGGCGTAATTCGTGGCATGTCGGGGTATGTGCAGCAGTGGCGTGTGACGCGTGCGACGGCGCTGAGTGTTGAATGTCACCTGTGACACTAACTCTGGGCAGTCAAGTCGTCCGTTGAGTATGTCGTACAATAGGCACATGTCTAGGATTTTGAGTCTATCCTCAGTGTCAACAAGCCATGTGCTCTGCAGCTGAGTTGATATGGCATTGGGGTTTTTCGGAGACGATAGTTAAGGTGGTTTACGAATATTTTTTGTACTCTTTCCAGTTGGCTAGTGTGTATAGTGTAATATGGTGACCAAATAGGGCTGGCGTACTCGAGTGTACTACGTACATATGAAAAATAAACTGTCTTTAGCGTCTCCGTGTTTTTAAACATTTTGTAAGATCTTAAAACAAATCCAAAATTTTTGAAAGCCTTTGCGCTAACCCTATCTATATGTTCCGAGAATGACAGGTTCTCATCAAAAACAACACCAACATCACGAACTGTATTGGTCTTGCTTATTATAGTGCCGTTAAAGTTATATGGATAGTTAAAGAAGTGTTTCTTTCGCGTGTATGTGACAGTTTGGCATTTGTTTACATTGATTGAAATCCTGTTTTTAAGGTAATAATTATGTAGATTATCAAGGTCAGTCTGAAGAGTTTTGCAATCGTCATACATCTTATCGTGTAGTATATCTTTTTGTCAATATATTTGGAATGTTTTATGGCGTCACTTATATCAAATAAATAGGCATGATAGAAAAGGGGCCTAAATGCGATCCCTGCAGTACACCGCTGGGAATCTCTTTAGAGTTAGAACGATAGCCGCCCACCACGACTGCTTGTGATCTTTTAAACAAATAAGACTGTATCCATCGTAAAGGTCGCCGCGAATACCCAAACGGAACAATTTATCGAGCAGAATGACGTGATCCACACGTTCAAATGCTTTTTCGAAATCAGTGTAGATCACGTCAACCTGTCCGCCACCGTCAACATTTTTAGTGAGGTAGCTTGCGAAGCACGACAAGTTTGAGACCGTGGATCTACTTTTAAGGAAACCGTTTTGATTATCCGGTATTCCCGATAAAATGTACGGGTAAACAGCGTTGTACACCAGTTTCTCGAATAATTTGCCTAATGTGTTTAGGATAGGTATCCCTCTGTAATTTTTTACTTCCGTGCGAGATCCCTTTTTGTGTATAGGGACAATGTGAGCTTTTTTCTAGGCTGTGGGAAATTCATCTGATTGGATTGAATAATTAAAAATAATACAAATAGGAATAGAAAGTGATTTGGCGCATTTTTTCCAAAACAAAGCGGGGACACCATCGCATCCAGAACCCTTATCAATATCCAATGCATCCAGTGCTCTCTCCACAGTCGATACTGAAAATGTTAAGCTTGAGATTATACATATGGAGATGTGACATGTATCTGCGTGTTCATGTGGGACATTAAACTGCTCACCTGAAGCTTCCGCAAACACACTGTGAAAAAAAGTATTGAATGCTTCGCAGATATCCTGTCCATTAGAGAAATAATTATTATTATATGTCAACATTTTAGGGTAACTGGAACCGCCGCGCATAGCTATTATATAAGGCCAAAAACTTTTTGGTCTTGATTTCAGACTAGCTCCGGTAGCTTGTACATACTTCTCAAAACAATTCTGCTGCACCTGGTGCTCTCTAGTTCGCAACATTGCAAATTCATCATAATCTAAAAGGTTTCCATATTGCTTCCACTTCGAGTGCGCTTTCATTTTTTCTTTTATGATTTTAATTAAAGCGTCACTGTACCTGGATACGGGATATTTTCTTGGTCCAGATCCACAAGTAAGAGGGACGTATTCTTGTATTCCATTTTGAATGATGGTGTAAAATTGATTAACTCTTTCATCCGTAGAGCCCGTGCCGAGTTCCAAGCGCCAGTCTATACCATTGAAGTAGTTATTTAACATATCAAAATTGGCTTTGCGATGATTGAATCTAGGAGCTGATAATTCAGTAAACGGAGACAATGCTATATCCAGTACTTCGGCAATAAACGCCGGGTGAGGCAAATCCATCTTCGTAATGGGGCATGAACATTGATTTATTTGCAGAGGCAGACTACTGAAGGCGTGAACGTGTTACCTTTGTGGTTTCGTATGCTATTATACTGCGTTAACCCTAGGAGGCACAGCTCATTGACTAGGCTCATGCCCGCAGATTGAACTTCTATCGCGTCTTGCTTCTTATATATGGGCCCATTTGGTTGCCAGTTGATGAAGGGAAGATTAAAGTCGCCGAACAGCAAATAATTACAGTTTTTGGTTTTTTGTGTCGTAATTGTGTGCTTTACGTTGGATAGTACATAATTAATATCGGCTATTATCTTGCGCGGTTCAGGTGGAGTATACACAACACTGACGTAAAGGTCGGCCGTTCCTGATAGGGACCGAGCTGGTATGACCACGGTTAACATTTCAACTGACGATGTTTGTTCCTGTTCGACACGCCAAGCGCCGAGATCATGCCGCAATAGCATCAAAACACAGGCTCCTCCAGTAGCTTTGCTAGTAGCAGTTAAATCATGGTCCTTGCGAAACACGTCGTATCGGCAGTCGCATAGTTCCCTATCCAGGATACTCTCATGTAGCCATGTCTCAGTTATTATAATTAAGTCATAGTTATTACCTAATACGTCTTGGCTAAACTCTAATAACTTTGTCCTTAATTTATATGTCTGAATGTCAGCGGCATTTCCTCAACACAGAATACCGTACGACATTACACTATGAAAATAGCTAAAGTACACTAAACGGGCTGTCTCTATATCAGTCAAATTACGAATTTTTCTAACAGCGTATGCTGCGGAACTTAGCTTTTTTTGACAATTTATCTATGTATACATATGTGGAACCCACTGAAGCTTAGCATCCAAAGTTGAGCCCAAGAATACTGTGCTATCTTCAGGATTCAATTCTTCGCCCTTTATCAACACATTAGTTTTCACCTGCCTGACGTAGTAACGTGCCTAGCGTAAACTTAATGCATTTGGTTTTTTTTCATTAAGAAGTAAATTATTAACACTGCACCAGTGACCTTTGCCGTGGCACTCAGCGGCGCTAGCGCAGCGCAATGCGAAATTACGTCAAATTGTACGAACGAGCTGGCTACTCTGTATCGATGTTACCCGACACTCGAAAGGTGGCGCTTAATTATGAAGTAAAATTTTTTGGTACTCGTAGATAAAATGATATTAGATATCAGAACAAGATTATAAATATTTATCTGAGTTAGGTAGGGTAGGCAGTGTCTTTCTGTCTTTATGAAATGCACGCCACTGCGGGTGGTACACTGAGGGAATCACTACTTGATTAGCGTAGGCAGAGGTCGTCAAACAGTGTGAGCGGGTTGCGGGCGGGCGCAATTGAATTCTGCCAGGATCCTCCCATTTTTAAAGCACATGCTCCACTTTTATTTGGCGATATTAAAAATGGCTAGCTTTCTATCTCTTGCAACAGACAGGACCTATGCTGCGGCAAACCAATAAAAAAATAAGGAAAAATCCTTTATTTTAGAAATTTTATGTTGCGTAGCGGGGGCGCCCCGGGCGTGCCCTTTTCGACGCCTGTAAAGTGCGAGCAAAGGCGACACAGTTTTCCTTTAATTTTTTACCACAGCGCTGGCGCCCTTATTGTTTTTGCCCAACCTCGATGTGGAGCTGTTCAAATCCGCTTATACCTAATAAAATAATATTTCTGATACGAGTCTAGTCTAGACTATAGATCTTGATTGTAAATAAGATAATGAATGATACATAAAACATTCGCTATGATAACAACAAATTCCTTAATCGATACTGTTAACGCTTTCAAGAACACCGAATGAGACACAATAAAAATTTTATTGTTATGACGCCTAATATGGACGTTTAGTGGCCCTGAATATGTTAAAACCTTACAGCTCAATGCCTAAAATAAATATGCACCTACCAAAAATATGACTTGTTTAATCAGAAGATAATATCACTTCATTTAAGTAAGAAGCACTTAAATGAAGTGATATTATGTTCTGTCACCTTCAATATTTTAACTTCAAAATCCTCCTCGTCTCTTCTATATCCTTGACAGTTCAGTAACACAGTATTGTGTTATTGCCAATTGCAATGGTGCAAACACTTTTAGAAATATTTTACGTATAGGTAACTAAGTATCTTATGACACCTCCTCGTTCTCTTTGTGTTAACCGTCTCGGTGGTCAAGTGGTCGCAAGTGCTGAGCATGAGGTCCTGGGTTGGATTCACGGGTCTGGAAAAATGTTATTACGTTTTTCCATTTAGAAATTTGCAGTAGCCGCTGGAGTTTAGATTTGTGCCCAGTTGATGGCAATTGATTTTGATTTGATTTGATTTTGATTGATTTTGGGTTGATGGATTATGTTTAGCTTGTACAGAAACGATAAACAAAAGACGGCAGGTAACATATCTATTATTAGATTTGTCTTGCTACTAAAAAATCAGTTATAAATATTAGCTGTAGACTCCTGTAATTAAATTCAAAACGAATGTGAGGACTGTGTGGATCATTTTCTTTTCATTTATGTTTTAACGATTGTCTGGCAGTCTGAGTACTTTATGCGGCCTGCCCTAATTTCCTTTATTTGGCAATTATTGTTCGTCGAGTCGTTGAGCTCCGAGTTGAGCTATACTTACATTACAGACATTATTACTGACAAATGCGTGCACTGACTGCACAGATCCACTCAAATCTGTGTGGTACTTTCTTCATAAGACTATCTCAGACCTAATATGGCCTGACTACTGTCTGAACTTTAAAATCAACTATGAGTTTGTTTCAGTCTTTCTAGTTATAAAACAAGTTATTTATGACGTGAAAAGTGTTTTTTTTTAACCAATTTACAGAAAAACTAATAGGGAAGTAGGGTGTCAATTTGCTTAACTCTTAATTTCCCTGGCTGTCAACTCAGCCTATTGCATCCAAAGCTGGAGTTACGCAGCTTCTCTTAAATTAAGCCCAGCTGAAACTTAAAGCATATTTTGACGGAGGAATAGCTACATCCGCCAAATAGAACTTACTGACTAATTCTTTTTCAACAATATGTTGCATACTGCGTAGGTTTCCTAGCAAAGAATTCTTAGTAAGCGAATCCAATTCGCAGTTTCTTAGTCTTTTATAGGTCTGTTTGCATACTTGTAGAATGATTAATTCTACAATATATTTTTTGATATTTATCCTTTTCTAATCATCACATATTGAATTCGCAAGTTCGGTTCTTTCATTGTTTTTTTTTTCTTTTGGAATGTTCGATTTTTTTTTTAAATTCTCTTTGCTTGTCAAAAAACCGGGCTCATTCCTCTGTCGCGCTCCGGTTTAGACGGTCATATTTTTATTTTGGTCACTAACACCGTAATTTTTATTGTATAATAGTGCTCAGTCCTTTTATTGACAAATGATACTTGCCAAAGAACAATATGGTTTTCTAAATAGAAATATCAACAACGCAGTCTCAGTCTCAGCTCCTTGCTGAATTTTTTTGTAATGTTGACGTAAAAAAATCCTATTGCCGCAGTACTTATGGACATGTCTAAGGCATTTGATCACGTGGATCATAAAATATTACTGGGTAAGTTAGAACGTTATAGTGTCCGAGGAAATATATTAAGCCTAATCAAGATTTATTCAACTGGAAGAAAACAAATCACGGTTTTAAATAGAATTTGCTCTAAATCTAATATAGAAGTTGCTCACAGTTCGTCCATTAGGTATTCAACTTGTGGTGTACCCCAAGGGAGTGTCATTGGGCCCTTGCTGTTCCTCATATTTATAAATAATTTGCCGAAATGTACCGAATATCGAACCGTCCTATTTGCCGATGACAGTGCACGTACGAGTATTATACCATGTTAAAACTCAGAATCGTATGAAAATTACATAAACATTCATTACATAATAGACTGGTTACATAAAAATAGGCTAAAAATAAACATGGAAAAAACAGGTTATGTCGTTTCAACAAAGAACAAGAAAACAAAATTTAAATATATCGCACGTGGACCAAAAAATACCTGAACACAACAGTGCCAGATTTCTAGGACTGTACTTGGATAGTCATCTAAACTGGAAATGTCTTATAGAAACTGTCTGTAAAAAACTAAACCAGTTTTCTTATGCTTGCAAAAATAGTCAATGAGTCCGTAGTTTTAATAGCATACATACAAAGCATATGTCTCATCAACGTTACGTTTTGGAATAATGTATTGGGGTAATTCCACTGACAAACAAAATGCTTTCAAAGCTCAAATAAGTGTGTACCTACGTGCTGTGTTTAAGCTGAAAAAGACTAATAGTTGTAGTACGTTTTTTAAGAAATATAAACTTCTTTCTTTGCCCTGTTTATACATCTACGAGACAACAGTATTTGTAAAATCATACTTGCATTTATTTCATACTAGATGCGCCCCGCGGTTTCACCTGCATAAGTTTTGACCCCGTGGGTATATCGGGATAAAAAGTATCCTATGTGTTATTTCTGGTTATAAACTGTGTGCCAAATTTCATGCAAATCCGTTCAGGGGGGTAACCATCACCTCTTATAGCAGTATTACTTCAATATTACTTCAGTGTAAGAAGGAGATGAAGCTATAAGTCCTGTATAGCTCCATCACTTTCCCGCTGTGAAGTAATATTATAATAATACTGCTATATGAAGGTGATGGTTACCCCCCTGTACTTTTTGCGTGAAAGAGTAACAAACATCCATCCATCCATCCATTCTTACAAACTTTCGCATTTATAATATTAGTAGGAAGTAGGATATAGTAGGACATTGAGATCAAGACGACGACGTACGTAACAATGAGATATGTGCGATTCCACATAAAACTGCGCTATATTCGAAAAGTTTTTTAAGAATGGCCCCCAAAATACTAATAATTATACATTTAACAAGATATCCAATCCAATAAAAGATCTTGACATACACCAATTCAAAAAGGCTGTTCTTAATTTATTAAGGCGCTGACAAGACCCAATTGACGAAAATAGGCTTCTCTTATGAAAAAAAATTGCCAAATCTGTATAGTTTGTGGTAGCGGAAAAAATATATGTTAATTTTGAACATATTTCCCAGAACTTGGTTGTTACCAAAAGACGTAAGACATTTTCTATCTCAAAAACCCGATATTCGGAGCTTGGCGAGCAAGGTACCTACGACGTCTTAAGAAAAATGATGACTTGGGTGCGGGGAAAAAGCCAGTCATTTATATAGATGAGACGTGGATACATTCCCACTATACAGTGAGCAAATGCTGGCAAAATAACACTGATGCGTCTATAAAAAGAAATCATAATCCCGGTCAAAGATGGATTGTTGTACACGGCGGTGGAGAGAACGGTTTCGTGAACGGGGCTGAGCTCATATACAAATGCAAAAGCAACTCGGGAGATTACCATCATGAGATGAATACCGCAAACTTTAAAAAGTGGATTCTTGAAAAGTTAATTCCTAATTTGCCACTTAACAGTATCGTGGTACTATATAATGCACCGTACCACTCAACTCAAATAGAAAAACCACCCACAAGTGTAGCGACGAAGGGGACTATACATCAATGGTTATTAGACCGCAATATAACATTTGATGAAAGAATGACAAAATCTGAAATGTATCACTTGTTACACATAAATAAGCCCCCCAAAAAAATATTTGATTGACGAACTTTTTAAAGAGCATGGCCACGAAGTAGTTCGTCTACCACTATACATGTGTGACCTCAATCCAATAGAATATATTTGGAATTTGGTCGAGTAGCCGATAAAAATATCAACCAGTCAGAAAGGGAAATAGAAAAATTAACGTGAGATGCAATTACCAGCATAAGTGAGAGTGACTGGAAAAAAGAAGTCAACCATGTGGACAGGCTTCGACAAAAGTATTGGGATGATGACCTCTTACAAGAGACGAATGAATCGCAATTAATTGTAAATTTATCGGATACCTCTTCGTCAAGTGATTATAGTGAGACTGAGGACGAAGAACAACCTCTAGAAGGCATAAATCCACTAAGGAGTGACGAAGATGAGATAATGTAAATAATAGATAAAATAAATGTATAAACTTAAACATTGTATTTTTATTCATTACAAAACCATAGTCAACACTTTCGGTGATACATAATTAAATATCTAGTGTCCTATTTTCTTCAAATAGTGTAAAAAAGATTAGATAAAAAGCAGCGTCCTCCCTGAGTAACATAATAAATTAGGTTAAAAAAAACAAAGACTAAGCCGCGGGCGGCTGCTGGTTATGTTCGCTTTTTTGCGGGCGGTACAAACACGCCAATATGACGTCACCGCGCTCAGGTCCCAACTTATCGCGCACGGGTAGTACTTACGAATTATAACGAAATAAGAAAAAAAATACTCAAAGGATTCAAATTAGTTCACTTGACTACTACGAGTATTCCCGTAGCTACCCGTGCGTACACTTGTGTGTGTGACCCGTGTCAATGTAGTAGTTTACCTATAAATTTTACAAATGCGTCCTTAAAAACGAATAAAATCGTGTTATGGTGGCTCAGAGCGCCGAGCGTTAGCGTCTACCCGTGACAGTGGTCAGCGATGCACTGCCGCCCGTCGCCCGCAAGAGCCCCCCGCTTCAACGCGCACCAAGTTTATTCGAAAAAACAACTCACCATGATTAATCAAACACAAAACAAATAGAATACGTACACTAAAATTTGAGTAGTTAAATTGTCTTTTAGATGGTGAGTTTCATGAAAATACGCCCGGTATTTTTTGCGTAATAGTCGTGTTTTTGTCCGCGTTAGACATTACTTTACAAATGAATTGCACTATATTATAAACATATTATTTCAAATATTTATATATCAAATTACGAAGACAATAGTCTAGTATAAAATATATTTTTTTCAAAGTAATAAGACTAGTCATTTAGACGTGAAGTACAATTTAAAATCATTAGAAGTCGTCTAACTGCGCCTTAATAACAAGAACGTCTTATTTGAATGCAGAACTTGGTTGTTTTTAATTTTCGATTACTCAACTCAATTTTGAGTGAATAAATAATTGCTTCATATTTTGCAATAAATTACAAGCGTTGTGTCATCGCGCTTCTCTTTCTTTTCTATGCAATCTGACAGTGACCGCGGTTTAGGTGTTGTCAGCGTCTTAAATATAAAAGCATATTACACAAACAATGAGTACCTACGAGTACCTCCTACTCGTATAGAAATAAATTATAATTTTTATGACTATGTGATATAATTTTACTTTTTTTTTATTACATGTTGTTTAATTTGTTAATAATTTAAATTTTGTATTAATTTAATTTAATTTGGAATGTTTTTTATTTGGTTTAACATATTGTTATGATAATTGATCGTAATAACGGATGTGTTTTCATTTTATTTTACATGTTTAATTAGATTTTTTTTATAATTTAGTTTTATTTATTAATGTTGTAAATTCGAAGATATGGTAGATGTCTCTACCAACCCGCACTGGGCCCGCGTGGTGGATTACGGCCCACTCCCTCTCACCGAGAGGAGCCCTGTGTCACAGCAGTACGAACATTATAGGCTGATAATGTTGAATGTTTGTTGTAGTTATTACTAATTAATTAAAATTATAATTAGAATATTTGTAGGCCGTTGATGGCAAGACATAGCATTCATTTTATTAATACTGACTTTTTCTGTACTTTTTTGTTTACCTATTTTCTACAAATAAACATATTTGAATTTGAATGTATTACCATTTAAATGTAGTCACAATTACAATGTGGTATATATAATTAGATGTGTTGAGCCTGCTCTACCGAGTCAGGCGTTTATCTCTCAAGGAACTGGGATGCAAATTTTCTTATATCTTTATCCATTCTCATTTTATCTTC
Organism: Atethmia centrago; assembly: GCA_905333075.3. Taxonomy (NCBI): domain Eukaryota; kingdom Metazoa; phylum Arthropoda; class Insecta; order Lepidoptera; family Noctuidae; genus Atethmia; species Atethmia centrago. The sequence goes on along the minus strand of HG995373.1, from coordinate 17,463,727 downwards.
AGACTTGTGGCTCCATGACTTATTCGCTCTTGTTTTGTTGTAGAATGAAGTTCATCAGAATTTTTTTCTGTTTTTTTTCCTTATTTCCACCGACCAAGTAACATTTGGTTGGAGATTGTTTAACTTCTACAAAAGCTGTGAGATCTGAAGACGTAATTCCCGGAACAAATTCGAAACGCATTCCTGGACTAGTGCGGGAAAGTAGGTATTCGTGGAAAGCGGAAAGCTTGCACGATGGGGTTATATGTTAATGCTAAAAAAGTGGTGGCGCTAAGCTATAAACCGTGGTCGTGGTACTGACTTAGCTTAGCGCAATGTTTTTCTATGATTAAGATCATTATAACCCCATCATTCAAGCGTATTCCTGAAAAACTGGTTGCAACCATTAGGAATAATACCTACTTTTTAAACACAGTTCTAGCTCGCGCGCTCAAGTTTTGATTCGGTACGTTTTTTTAAAATTAACCTTTATTTAAAATCGTTCATTCAACATTTTGTTATTTTTAGGAATCAGTGTTTTTTTATATTTTTACTAAACTATACGCGTTAAATGTCGTGAGTGTTTTATTTAAATTTCCTTCCGCACACGCTACAATACGTAAAAAAAAATTGCGTCTCTTGTGGCGGCTATAGAAAGAAAAGGTATTTTTTGGTTCTAGGACATACCGGTTTCCTCATGATGTTTTCCATCATCATTTTGAGAGCAGTGGTGATGAAATAATTTACAGAAAGTGAAGCGCCTCTCTTGGTTCGAACCTACGACCTACAACTCGTAAGTCGCAGCCGTTACCACTAGGCCACCACTGCTCCACACACACGTAGGTATTTAGTTGCATGAAAAAAAACTAAGAAATAATTATCCTACTTCTAGTTAAACATTAATCACAATAACCCCCCAACAGGCAAAAGGCATTAATTACTACGTATATAAACATTTCTAATATTTCCTACGTAGACTAATAAAACACTTACCTTCAATTTTCGACTCTTTAAAATAGTTGCAAACTGTATAGGTTGAGTCTGAGTACGGCCGTGCGAAACGTGCGTGAATTAATTAAATCGCTCCATCGAACGCACGCAAGGTGCGAGCTAGACGGTGTATCCATTCCATCCTACCTATCCTCTTGGTGCAGCACTCGCTCTCGCGCGCGATTTGATTTGACTTTGTATTTGTACGGCATAAAAAGTAAAATCACATTTAAGTACACTGGCCTGCAAAACGAAGTATCACACTTTAAAAATTGCAATAACTTTTTAAGTACCTACACAAGATACTTTCGAAACAAAAAGGATTCGTAAAATAGTTTAATTTTGTACATAAAAACTTCATAGTCGGTAACCTTCTTTTAAGAAATGGTTGAAAAAAACTTTAAAATCAAAAATAATCCTTTTCGAATTAAGGCTCCTACATACTGTGTAACGTTACGATTGGCCGGAGGGCCAGTCGTAAGTCACGTTAAAAAAAAGAAAACTAATATAAGAGTACTTACTAATAGATATTTAAAAGATAAAACTAAATATTAAAATTATTCTATGGTTCCGGTCCGAGTGCACGGGACGCTTGGACGGCAAGATGTAGCATCGGCTAGCAGCAGCTGGACAGGGTCGGCAGGTAGTTGGTCTGGATCGGCAGGCAGCAGTGGGACAGGGCTGACAGACGAGGCGGAGCACGAAGACGAGGATCTCGCCTTCACAGTCAGTCGGCAACTCTGTCCCAAGGAGTAAAATGTCTTTTGTAAGACAAGAGGTTCTGTTCTATAGTACTTAAATTAGTGGTATTGTTGGTGAGGTTGGTGGTATGATGTGTAGTCGGAGTTAGTGTCCAACGCCACGTTGATAGAATGCCCCAATAATGATAGAGCTCTCAGTCCCGGAGCGGGCTAATAAGACGGTGGCGTAGTCCGAATCTCGCCAATACGGCTGACTGCGGAGGCACTCTACAGCACTTCACGCTCCACGAGACGAGTGTCTGGACCTCCTAAGACACACGGGAGTGGTCTGCTATGGCGTCCTAAGCCACGCGACTATAACGCCTTCGGCCTTAGAAATCTCCCAAAGGCGGAAGTGAGAGGGCCGGCGGCTATGTAAGGTGAATCACAAATCACACACACTATGAGATTCTTTAGATATTATATTTTTTACACGTTACAATTATTAGTACAAGAAATAAAGTAAGACCGAGTCAACCGAGTGAACCCTTGTCAGGTCCGATCACCGCTTTTATAGATCCTGGCAAAGGTTCTAGAAGTTTCTGTGAAGCATAATTCAAATGATTAATTTGAATGCCTGCCAGGATCAATAAAAACGGTTTACATAGCGAAGTAAGTCTGAAACTAGCTTTATCAAGGCCGGTACGATTCATAGAGAAAGAAAATATTAGACAGATGACAATTTATGATTGAAGATGTCAATGGATAAAAATATGTTATTTTACAACAAAAGAAAATTAATAATATAAAATACAGTCTTCAGTGTTAAAAACAGTTAATTATGATGTTGATTTTCAGCTGTGGTGTTCAAACATATGTAAGAAAGTCAGAGAAATAATATGATTTCATGTTTGAAGAAAGTAAAACAGTATAGGAATCAAAACAAAGGCAAATTTATAATTATTATAACATAAAGATGTGGCTTTGAGTAGCAAAATACCACAACTGGCGCGACTTGTCGCGCGACGCGACGCGACACAAAGGCACCGCTTGTAGCGCTACACGCGGTGTCTTTGTGTCACGTCGCGTCGCGCGACAAGTCGCGCCAGTATGTAGGAGCCTTTACAATTTTACCATTCATTTTTTGTTTCCATTTTTGTTTTCAATTTTTTTCTTGATCGCTGAGACTTGTTACAAAAGCTAAGTTAGACAACAGCACATAAACTTATTTATCATGCCTCTTTCACCTGAAGAATGTGCTAGGATCATGATTTTTCTGGTACTAGGTATTAGTATGCGTCGTACTGCATGAATGGTGGTTGTGACGTTACGAACGGTCCTAAGGTGAAGCGAAGGTATGAAGAGACTGGAAACCATTTGACGAGAGCTGGTAATGGCAGACCCAGGTGTACCATTGCCCGAGAAGTCCTTTATATTGTTTCCACTGTGTTGAGAAATCGCTACCTAAATGCAGTTGAAGTCCAGCAACAGCTTCTTCATACCCGAAGGGACTACATTAGTGACAGTACAGTGAGAAGAAGACTGGCTGAAGCAAACCTGAAACCCCGAAGACCAGCGAGTGGCCCCAAACTCGAGAGAGAGCATCGAGTAGCGAGACTGCGATACGCCCGAACACATACAGTGGGATCAAGAAGAATGGTCAAGAATTTTGTTTACAGATCAGTCTCGATTCTCACTTTACACTTCTGATGGAAGGCGAAGTGTCTACAGGCGACCTGGTGAGCGATACCTTCAAGCCTGCTTCTCAGAAAGAGTCCAGTACGGTGGAGGCAGTGTACATGTATGGGCTGGCATATCTTCACAAGGTCGCCAGAGTTAGTGGCCATAGAAAATGGCACTCTGAATGGGGAAAGATATGCCCAGGAAATTCTCAATGAGTATGCAGGGACGTATTTAGTAAATATGGGTGATGGATCGATGCTGATGCATGATAATGCCCGGCCACATACGGCTCGGCTCGTGCAAGAGTATATTCACTAAAACAGGCCCTGATAGAAGAATGGAAGAATATTCCCCAACATCGGCTCCGAAACCTCGTGTTCAGTATGCCAAATCGACTCGAAGCTGTAAGCGGAGCCCGAGGAGGCAATACCAGTTATTAAAAAATAAATAACATGTAAAACATACTTGTAAATGTTAATTGAGTTTTATGACACTAAGCTAAAAATTGCCATTTTAATTGTTTTATCTTGTTTTAGATTTAAAAATGTTACTAATGTTTAATTTACTATAGTTTCAAAGAAAGCTGATAAAAATTGCTATAAAATGTTTTTTATTTTAAATCTCTAACATCTACACTTTAGAAAACATTTAAATTTTAAAAGTGTAGTAGGTACTTCGTTTTGCAGGCCAGTGTATATTGTAAGTTATACGTAAGTACTATATTTGATAGTATTTTGTGTTTTTGATTTCGAAAAAAATCTCATAACATAGAAAAATCAATGTAAAAAAAAGTGGTTTGAAATTAGTAACTTATGTGCCCTACGTTTTATACATATTATACAGTCGATGTTGGTATAATACTGTATTATACCGTTTAATACATTTCCAACCGTACAGCCTTCACATCTCTAAACCAGACACGCAAGCTGTGGCAATATCAGTTAAAACAAAAAAAAAAATGTTACAATAGCGGCCGTATACGGACAGTATACGACCGCTATTGTAACATAAAGACAAGACACACGAGAAACAAAGAACAATATGTACAGTTCTTCAAACTCCATGGACAGAGATTTATATTAGGCGGTGACTTTAACGCTAAGAACACTCATTGGAGATCGATATTAACTACAACTAAGGGAAGACAGCTTCTAAGTGCAGTTAAAGATATGCACTGTGAAGTCATAAGTATTGGAAAACCTACATACTGGCCGACTGACCACCAGAAACTACCAGACCTAATCGACTTTTTCAGAGTAAAGAATATATCGGCCAATAGGCCGATACCCCTCTTCGACACTCAGATAATAATATGTGGTACCCCTCTTCTAATAGGTAATCAGAGTGTGGAAGAGAACCACATGAACTCCGATCATTCTCCAATATTATTACGATTAAGTCACAAAATATTACTCAGAGAAAACTACTTGACATTAGTTAACAAGTTTACAGATAGGGAAAGTTTTAGCTTAGAAAATATTATCGCCTTAAAAAAAATCATTAAAAGGAAAAAGTCACCTCGATTCTGAAGTAAACATGTTTAGCAATTATATCTAGCAAGGTGCATGGGACAATACACAATAGTTTATTTATATTATTATATTTATATAGAAATCCATACTCAAAGGAGATAATATTATAATAATACCTATTATTATCTACAAAAAGGTATCAAACAAAAAAGTGTCAGCAAACTAGATTCCCGCCAGATAAAACTTTACTAAATAATCTTACGAAAATATTAAAGAGAAATATACAAGTCTTTCAATACTAACCTACGCCAGTTAACCAGCGGCCATACAACGCAATACTCTCTTTAAAAAGTCACTCAAACGGCAAAGTCACAATTTCGCCTATCAGAAATGGTAACGGAAAATTGGCTATAAGCTATGAGCAAAAAGCTCTACTTGCACATCACTTAGAAAAACCTTTCAGCCAAATAACAACTATGTAGACAACCTACAGTTTGCCAATATTCTGCAAAGTGTTAAGCTTGTGACCCCGAAAAAAGTTTCAAAGGAAATTCAGAACGTAAACATGAAAATATCCCCAGGATATGATCTTAGTACGGGAGAAATCCTGAAACATCTTTCGCGTAAAGCCGTCGTCAAACTTACCAGACACATCAATGCTACATTCGTGTTAAAAAATGTACCTGAACCGTGGAAAGTTGCTAAAGTGATTTTGATTGCAAAGCCGGGTAAACAACCTCACGAAGCATCATCATAGAGACCCATTACCAGACCCAGACCTGTTGCCTATAATATCAAAGCTGTTTGATTTTAAAACTGGTGTTAAAACTCCTAAAACTTATTATAAACGAGAGAAACCTGATCCCTGACTATCCTGACTATTGGTTTTAGAAAGAAACACTCCACAATAGACCAAGTACATAGAATTACCAACGTCATTGAAAGAACGCTTGAAGATAAAAAAGTCTGCTGCACCGTTTTTTTAGATGTAGCACAAGCTTTTGATAAAGTTTGGTATAAGGGTTTGATATACAAGCTAAGGTTAATACTGCCCAATGATTTTGCCGATATCTTTGAATCGTACATTACACACAGAATGTTTCGAGTAAGGCAAGAGGAAGCTTATTCCGATAAAAATTATTCAAGCTGGCCTGCTTTAAGGTAGTGTACTGGATCCAGTGCTTTAACTGTTGTACACGTATGATATACCAGAGGTAGAAAAAAATACTACTGCAACCTTTGCAGACGACACTGCCATTATGGCTAAAGGGTCATGCCGCAAGAAAGCAGTAAAAAAGGTGCAAATCGCTGTATATACGTGGAACACTGAGAAAGTTTTGCGAAAATTAAAAAAAAATGTTCTATAGGTAAATATTTTTTATTAAATCTTTTCAAAGTACTCCCCACTATACAAAGTTTAATGCGTCTGAGTTTTTGAAACACTTTTTCCGCCGCAGACACCTCGTTTACAACTGCCCAAACGCTGACAGCGCATCTTCCGGCGACGAAAATTGTATCCCTTTGAGCAGATTTTTTATTTTCAGGAATACAAAAAGTCACACGGTGCTAGGTCAGGGCTGTAAGGAGGGTTCGATAATTTTCTTGCCTTAGAAGGGCCTTCATTCATGAATGCCATTTGAAGTCTATCGTACGATTCATCCGGTTTCAGGAGACACTTGAAATCGTAAAAAATCATAGCGCGAAAATGTTCCCGGTGCAGATCCATTTTAAATTAGCTCGCAAACAATGTGGAGGGAAATTTTGAAATTGGAACGTACCTACCTATTTTTACTGACAAATAATCATATTTTCAAAATAAATAATTTCTGGGCAGCCTCATATATAAAAACTTTTTTTCACAAAACTTTCCTGGTAAAGTTCATGGCGGCACAAAAATAGAAGATCAAATTAAATGAATAAAAGTCACTTCACATTGATTTCACCAACAATAATTGTGATTACCATCCTATCTTCATAAATGGCCATCAAGTGCCATACGCAAACAGCCAAATATCTTGGCATAACGCTTGACGCTAAACTGCGCTGGCAAAAAGAAAAGACAAGACTGGTTCTTGTCTTTTCTTTTTGACGTTTTTTTTTTTGGTTGGGAAATCATCAAATAACTTCTCTCGTAGGGTGTGTCAGACTCTTACTGACTAAAACCCACCCGTATTCCATCCTGTTACCTGTGTTGCCAGGGGCCTCGGTGACCCTTTAGTACCTTCCCGCGACCCCGGCATGTACCTATTGGTTGGTTGTACGGAATTCCTGCCTATCTATACATTTTTTTTTATTACGAGGGTGACAATGAAAGTTCTTAGAAAATCAAAAACTGAACAAACTAGCAAGTTATTTTAAATATCATTTATTTACATAACCAAATTACAAGATGATTATTAACATTAACTAAATTAAATTAAAACTAAGTTAAGCTTAAAAAAGGCCCTCGGGGCATTGTACCGAGGATGCTGGCGGCATTTCCTCGCTGAATTGCAATGCTGATGCGTTGCGCGAGAAAGCCGCCAGCTTTTCGGTCACCAGTTACATCAACTAGACGTTTAATTAGTTATTAGTTTTATTATATCTTTTCAAAATAGTGTCCATTTACATCAATACATCGCTGCATCCGATGGAACCACTTAGAAAAGCACTTTACCCACTCGTCCTTAGGAGTCTCTTCGACGGCACTTTGAAACGCAGAACCGGACTTTCCTGTGGCTGCTTTAAGCGAACTCAAAGCCTCCAGCCAGGGGCGAATTTCTTATAGTACTAAGCGACTGCACGCTAAGGGCACCCCCTGTGGGGTACGGACCTCGGCTTAGGGCGTCGCTGGGAGGAGGACAGCAAGATGGGACAGGCTGGATCTGGTTAATATTATTATTATTAATCGGGGAATTTAAAGCTACAGGCTCAGCTGCGGCGCGGGCTGGCACTTCGTCGAGCAAGGGTCGGGGGGGACAATTACGTCGGGGTTTACGCGAGGGACCTCGGCGGCGAGGTCTTAACGTAGGTCGGCGTGATTTGTGCACTGTACTCGTTGCCCTACTGCTTTCTTGGAGGAGGGTAATGGGGTCATCGGGGTCGGTGAGGGTATGCCTTGGACGGCGAATAGAGCTAATGGTGGAGGGCCTATAACTGGCGGCCTGCACAACCAGAGGGTTGCGGTGGGAGGTGGCGGAGTCGAAGAAGCGCTTCGTGATGCGCTTCATGAACTGCTTGATGGTGGGGATTTTGAGATCGAGATGGAGGATCTCGTTTCGGACGAACCAGGGGGCTCCCGTTGCCTTTCGGAGGAAACGGTTTTGGAGGGACTGCATCCTGTGGATGTGGTGGGGCCTAGCATGTGCGAAAACTGCACAGGCATACGTCATGATGGGACGGATGCACGCTGTGTAAATACGCAATTTGCCCTTAAGGGACAATTTGCTGCGCGCATTTAGGACGGAGTGAAGTCTACCGAGACCGAAAGCGGCACGCGAACGCACCTGCTTGATGTGCTCTGAGAACGAGAGATGGTGGGCAAGGGTCACGCCTAGGTATTTGGCTCGCTTCTCCCAAGGGATAGGCTTGCCGAACATGGTGAGCGGTCGGGGGGCGATGAGGTTTCTACGCTGTTTGGTGAAGAGAACAGCCTGACTTTTGTCGGGATTGACCTCGATTCTCCACTTTCTAAACCAAGCGCCAAGCTTCGGTCTGGACTTCGGTCTGGAGAGTGCGAGATATGTGGTCGTGGACTAACCCGGTGTAGTAGATGGCCGTGTCGTCTGCGAACAGAGCCAACTGCGCCTTTCTACTTTTCGGGATGTCGCTGGTTAAGAAAGAAAAAATGAGAGGGGATAGTACAGAGCCCTGAGGGACGCCTGCACGGATAGGGTGAGGGGAGGATAGCGCTCCTTCGATGCGATAGCGGAAGGTGCGGTTTGACAAGAAGTCTCGTAAGATGAGCACGAGACGATCGGGCACACGACTTTGCAGCTAACCGCCGACTTTGCAGCTAACCGCCCTCTTTTTATTCCCGTCCGCGCGCAGTGTGAGCGGGCGTAGGTGGCGGGTGGGGTGCGGCGGTGGAGAGCACGACTCGCCAATCAGAGCGCGTATTTACTCGTGGTTGTGTCGGGCGCTGTCGACAGGTTTATACTTGTCGGAGTCGTTTTCCCTACCACCTTACAATAATACCACGTGCAAACTGCACCCGCACCCGTACCCGTACTTACTGCTAGGGAATAATACCACGAGCAAACTGCACCCGCACCGTACTTATGACTAGAGCATAATACCACGTGCCTTATTTTATATGTACATAGGTTCCTAATTAATTCCTAATTTAAAATCGTTTTTTACTGTTTAAGCTTAAATCTAAACCTTAACTAACATTAGTGTCTAAGCTTCGTCGTCCGTAACATCCTCCCCCCGGCGCAGGGCTACCGTAGCCTAATCTTCCACGCAGAGGACGGCGAGCTTGGTAACTGGACGCCGCAGGATGCCCGCTGTAGTTTTGACGTCGGCTGATCGCACCTTGCCGTCTGGACCAGTGTAGACTGTTTCCACGACGCCTCGGGGCCACGTTCCTCTCGGTAGCGTGGAGTCGATGACGACGAGCAGGCTGCCAACTTGAAGGGGCCGCCGTTGGTCATCTGACGCCCCTCGGGGCACCAGCGTAGGTATGTATTCGTCTACCCAGCGCCGCCAGAAATGGTCGGCGAGCGCTTGGGTAGCTCTCCATTGCTTGCGGCTGATCTCCTCACAAGGCCCAGTACGGGGAAGGCCCGAGGAGGTTCCGATGAGAAAATGATTCGGTGTCAGGGCCTCCGGATCCTTGGAATCAACAGAGACATGGGTCAGAGGCCGAGAGTTTATAGAGTGCTCGGCCTCTGTGAGCAGCGTCAGCAGCATTTCTTCTTTCAGCGCTCTCTGATGTAATGTCGCCCCCAGTGCCGTCTTGACGGAGCGCACTAGTCGCTCCCACGCTCTCCCCATATGCGGCGCTCCTGGTGGTATGAACTTCCACTTCATTCGGTGCTCAAGTCCGAAGGGGATGAAGCCTTTTGCCCATTCCTTGTAAGCCACGCGTAGTTCGTTGTCCGCTCCTCTAAAGTTGGTACCGTTGTCTGAATACATAATTCTGGGCCAACCTCGTCGCGCCGCCATTCTTCGTATCGCCATCAGTGCCGAGTCAGTAGACAGACTTGAGACAAATTCCAGGTGCACTGCCCTCGTGACTAGGCAGGTAAATAGGGCTCCCCAGCGTTTTTCATGTCTTCTCCCTATGACCACCGTCATTGGTCCAAAGTAATCGGTCCCGCAGTGGGCGAAGGGCCGCTGAGTCTCCATTAGCCGTTCCATGGGTAAGTCCCCCGTAGTTGGTTTCACTGACGTAGCCTTCCTTATGCGGCAGATCTGGCATCGCCGTGCAATAGCTCGCACCGTAGGTCGTAGGTTGACCACCCAGTATCGCTGTCTTAAATCATTGATCACACGTTCATTATTGGCGTGACCAGCTCTGCGATGTGCGTCTTCTACTAGCAGTCGCGTAAATCGATGCTTGCCGTGTAGAGTCACCGGCGTCTTCTTTGTTTCCATGACTGCCGCGTGGCCGATCCTTCCTCTAACCTTAAGGACTTGGTCTTCTAGATAAGGGTCCAGTTTGTATAGACTGCTGGACTTGGTCGCCGGCTTTCCTTTTTCGAGCAGCCGTATTTCTTCAGCGTAGTCTTCGAGCTGTGCTTGTTTTAGCCATAATTTCTCGGCCTTCTCTATCAGGTCGACGGTCATCTGGCTGGTCTTGTCCTTGCACTTTTCCTTAAAAAGGAAGGGCACTGCTGTTGCTCGTAACAATTTTTCATATGAAGAGAATCTACTTATGTCGGGCAGGTGAGAAGGGCGTTCTCTTTTCCCTTCTACTATTACGTATGTTGCTTCATCTTGGATTATGTCTTCTTTGATCTTCTCCTTCGGCCAGGACTCTTCGTCGTTGTACAGGAACATGGGGCCGGCGAACCATCTGTCTTCTGGTTTCATGTGCATAGCGTAATTAGGGCGCGTAGCGTCGTCTGCCACGTTATGCTCGGTGGGTACCCACCTCCACTGTCTGGGGTTAGTTAGCTCCGCAATCTCGCCCAGGCGATGCGCTACGAATGCTGTGTTCTTCGCGGCGTCCTTTTGGATCCAACGTAGAACGGTTTGTGAGTCCGTCCAATAAGTCACGTTGCTGGGCTTGTCTCGGTGCTCCTTCAATATCACCTCCGCCAGTCGTGCGCCAATCACTGCTGCCTGTAGCTCTAGTCGCGGAACGGTAACTGGCATCAGGGGGGCTACTCGTGACTTTGCTGCCACCAGCCTTACGTCTACCCTTCCGTCCGAAGACTGGATCCTCCAGTAGGCTGTCGCTGCATATGCTTGCTCGCTCGCGTCGCAAAAGACATGGAGCTCCATAAGGTCGTCCGGGCCCTTGCCGTAGCACTTTGGTATGCGTAGCTTCGTCACTTCGTTCAAACTTCGCATCCAGTCTTCGAAGTGCTGCGTGTCTTCTTCGGGGATTGCCTCGTCCCACCCTATGCCGTGCCTCCACAGGTTTTGGAGTAAAATCTTGCCGGTGACTGTGAAGTGGCTGATGAGTCCCAGGGGATCATAGACTGCCATTACCGCTCCAAGGGCCTCTCGTTTTGTCGGGGCTCTGTCTCTAGTTTTCACCTCGGGTGACAAACGGCTTAGTCCGGTGTTAAAGCTTAGTTCGTCTGAGCCTGTTTGCCATAGTAGACCTAGTGTTTTGTCCGTATTCTCTTCCCTTTGTCCGAGTCTTACTTCTATGTCGTGCGCCTGCTTCTCCAGTGTTATGCTTTTCACCACGTTATGTCTATTCGAGCACCAACCCCTCAAGTTAAAGTGCGCATTCTGGTGGATCCTCATGACTTCACGCGCTGTCTTGATCGCCTCATCTTCAGTCACGAAGCTGTCCACATAGTCGTCCATGTAATGGCTTGACGTTATAGCTTGCACAGCGTTGGGGTATTCTTGTGTGTGTAGTCTTGCGTTGGCGTCTCGTACCGAGTGCGCTATGAAGGGCGAACATGAAGCTCCGAAGATCATTGAAGTCATTTTGTATTTCTTCGGTGGCTTAGTACGTTCCTTGTCTCGCCAGAGAAACATCTGCGCAGCTTGCTCTTGCTCCCTTATTTTCACTTGGAGAAAAATTTCTTGAATATCTGCTGTGACGGCTACCGGACGCTCTCTGAATCTGAACAGGATCCCTGGTAGTGACTTCAAGAGATCAGGTCCTTCCAGTAGGTAGTCGTTCAGGCACACTCCACTGTATCGGTGTGCGGCGTTAAACACTAGACGGATCTTCCCCGGCTTATTTGGGTTCATAACCGGAAAATGCGGCAGGTACCACACTCTCTTACTTTGGTCTTCCGTTCCATTGCACTCGTGGGCGTATCCTTTGTCGAATAGGTTTTTGACCAGAGCGCTGTACTGTGTGGTAAAGTGTGACGATGAATCCATCTTCTCTTCTATTGTCTTTAATCTTCTAAAGGCACAGTTGTAGTTGTTGGGCATCGAAGCGTCTTCATCACGCCATGGTAACCCGACTTCGAAGTGATCACCGACTTTTCTCATGGTTCCTTGAACCATGTCAATCGCTTTCTGATCTTCCGGTTTGACCTTCTTTGCCAAAGAAACTCCTAGGGCGTCAATGTTGAAGTGCGATTTCACTAGTTCTTCTACATGACGTACATCATCCGTCTGTCTTGCTGTAGACACATCTTATAGATGTAGCACAACTTGTCCCTTTTGTTTCTTCAGCGTTGCGCGCGGTGCAGTCCCGTGGATCGCCCATCCCAACTGAGTGTACGAAGCCGCGGGTTCATTCTTCTTGCCCGTGCGTAATTCACGTGTGACTATCAAGTGCCAATTATCAGCACCTATTAGTACTTTCGGTGTGGCTTCCTCAAAGAACGCGTCTTTTTGGATGTCTTGGAGGTGCGGATAGTTCGTTAGCGTTGATCTATCCACCGTTTGACCATGAAGTCGCAAGTCCTTCATTGTTCGTGCGCGCAGCTCCTGAAATTCGCCGTTCTGGCCACATATCTGTAGCTTGACCTCTTGGCTACATTCTTCGTGTTGTTGCGAGGTCACGCCTTGTATACGTAGAGTGGAGACTGGTCCATTTACTCGTATACGGTGTGTCAATTCTTCGTCGACGAGCGATGTTGTTGAGCCTTCGTCCATTAATGCGAATGTCGACACTTGTCCGCCGGGCCCTTTTAATATCACGGGACACATCTTTAATAATATACGTTGCGACGCATTGCTTGGCGCGGAGACAGCCATCACTGATTCTTTTAAGTGTTGATTCTCGGCGTCGGTTGCTTTTTCTGGTGTTTCCTTCTGTGACGTCTCTCGTTCTTTGTGCAGCAACGCGTGATGTGGGCGACTGCATGTCTCTTTACCACATCGTTTTGCTCGACAATGCTCGCGTCGATGGCGCCTCGTCACACACTTGAAACATACTTTTCCAGTACGTGCCCACTCCCATCTTTCATCGACACTCATCTTCAGGAACTTTTAGGCACATTTAGGTACTTCGTGGTCACCACCACAACACAAACACTCTTGCTTTCTTTCTTCCTCCTTTTCCGATGTCGTGTAGACTACTTCTCGGCTCGCTTTCCTTTTCGCATTGATTTGCGGTACACTTCTTGTTTCCTTCTTTGGGGCAGGTGCGGTTGTCGTATTTGTGAAGGCGTATCTCATAGCTCGATCAGCCTCCCGCATCAGGAACCTGGACAATAGTGTTACTTCTGGTTCATCGACGATTCCACTGCTTTAGAAGCGTAATCGCACCATCTCGCTTTTATGTGCGGGCTCAATTTCTCCACGACTTCGCGAACTAACATCGGGTTCCATACATATCCGCGATTATCCATGTTAGATAATACACACACTATGTTTTGTAATTTCACTGCGAACGAATTCAATTCACTGGCCGTGCTCGAGAGTCGAGGTAGCTTCTTTAAATCTTCCATTGCTCGATCCATGAGTATCTCCGGCCTGCCATAGTACTGCTCTAGTGTCTTCATAATCACTTGTGGGTCTGACGCGGTATACAGGAGCGCTGATACTGCTTCTCTTGCTTCACCCTTGATGCAGTTTCGTAGTCTTGCCAAATTCTCGTTCGCGGTGAACTTGTATACATTCGATGAATCAGTGTACGCCGCCTTAAATGGCAACCATTCAGTGGCCGCTCCCGTAAATGTAGGCAGCTCAGTCACTTGTCTTGGTGGCGGACGTACGCGTATCATCTTGTCCAACGTGTCGGCCAACTGTTCGATTCCTCTTGCAACTCGGCGTTCCCCTCTAGTTGGTGACCGCGAGGCCGATCGTTGTCTTCTTCGGTCGTTTCTGGCAGGCGTGATGGCATCAGCACAAGTGGCGGGTTCGACGCAGGCTGCTGTTTCTTGAGCTGCGTGCATTGAAGCGGGGTGCGGAGGCAGCTCTTCCTGGGGCAGATGTGTGGCTTGGGGGTGGCTTCGGTCAATACTTTGAAGCCACTCGTCCACCCTGCCATCACTCCTGTGCACGGAGCCCTCTTCACGGGCCTCTGCCTCTGCTTCAATCGTCGACACTTCATATTCGAATCGCTTGTTGACGAGCGCCTTTTCAATTTCTAGTTGCTCGTTCCGTATAGCAGCGATCCTCTTCTGTGCTTCGTATTCTGCCTTTTTCACTCTTGCCACGTCACTACTATACGATCTTCTGGAACGTGTCGTACTTGCTGTATCCCTCACGGAAGCACCATGCGCAGCTGTAATCGTTCTTGCCGAGTCCTGGGTTCATAGTACGGAGGTCGTTGTCGGGTAAAACGACGCGGAGGGCGCGGAGAGCGGTTCCCCATAGTCGTACGCGGTCGCGGTAGCTCTACTCGCCGATTTTTTCATTACGAGATACTTAAAAATCTGTTTCAAGGTAGAGATTTTTCGATATTTCGGAAATTTTTGTAAAACTGTAAATCCGTAAGATTTTGCTGAACATATATTGTGTTGTATTGATAGGTAGTGACCCAAGCTATCAGCCCCTGCAGTATGTCGTGCTATTTACTGGACACCCTGTATAACATATGAACAAAGTGTTTTTATTATTATATCAGACTCTAAGAAAGTGGACTTGGAAGGACTTGTGTAAAGTGCAATAAATACTATTCTAAGTTTTAACATAATTGTCATGTAAAAAATAAGTTATATTAATAAGTCTTAAGTTGAACTATGTCAGGTGAACTATGTCAGGTGGGGTGGAACTCTGTCTGATGTGTATGGGTTGAAGTGCGGGGTGAGATAGGGGGGTATTACTACACCTCGTCTCTTGATCGTTTGAACTCAGCAGCACCCGTATAGGCTGTCACATTGATGGAGTTTGCGTTAAAAATATAAGTTACGCTGACGACATGCTGCTGCTGAGTGCATCAATAAGCGCACTCAGGTGTCTTGTGATGTGTGAAGACTACGCGGTCACTACGGGAGGTACAATACAAAAAATGTGAATTACTGGTATTAAAGGCCAAATGTTACACTAACGTGCCAGATGTGACCATAAATAATATAAAAATTTACCTTTACCTTTACGGCAGATTTCGTACTGCTTACTTTTTTTGTTGTTTTGTTATAGAATTTGTACCACATATTAAGGCAACTAAGCAATTTATTTTCACGTAAGTGTACTATTTTTAGAAGTTCGGATTAATTAATAATATTAAAAACAAGATTTAAATAACTACACGTAATTTAGTCGTAAACTAAACGCAGTTATGTTGGTATTTAAGCTATGCTCGCCATGATGGTATTACCCGACCTGCCCCCTTCTTAGATGAAGTAATATTAAGAATTAATTAATTATAAATAAAATAAATGTACTTAAAAAAAACGATTAACTGTATTATTTTATTTACCTACGCTCAAAACCCCATCAAGACTTCATCATTATCAAACTGTTGCAGTCAGCTGTTGGACATAGGTATCTCCTAATGCACTCCGCTGAGTAGGTACGATCCTCATCTCTTGCTCGATGTGATGATACTTTACAAGTTGACCCTGGATGTTGTCCCCGCCTGCTGTCTTATTTTTTTACCCGACTGCCTCAGGAGGGTAATGTTTTTCGAGAGTATGTATGTATGTATGTATGTATGTATGTATGTATGTATGTATGTATGTATGTACGTATGTATGTATGTATGTATGTATGTATGTATGTATGTATGTATGTATGTATGTCTATTTCTTTGGCACGCTCTGTAGCCTAAACGGCTTGATGGATTTTAACATAAGAGGTGTCGTTAGATTCGTCTTCATTGTGGAAGTGACATAGGCTATATAATTTTTATATATTGCATTCGCTAATACAAAAAAAGGGAAGGAAACGTTTTTTTTTTAAATATATTACAACAATATTGATAACAAATAAAAGCTAGTAATGCGTCAATTGGTATATATTAATAAAACTAAAAAGCTTGAAATAAAACAAATGATTAAAAAAGCAAAAAACCCGACTGCAAATACACATACCTAACTGAAAAGAGAAAAACAAGCATATTATAAGCTATAGAAATTTGTATCGCAGGCGGGGACTAACCAATAACCTGAAATATGGTGTAACTTTTGTTTGTCTCCGCCTGTGATACCAAAATTCTATAGCTTATAATGCTTGTTTTTCTCTTTCCAGTTAGGTATGTGTTTTTTGTTTTTTTAATCATTTGTTTTATTTAAGTTTGTAATACGCATTAGTATTACATACTCCTATTAAAAATGGATAACCGCGGTAAATCATAAACATAACACGTGAAGAACTAACCGTTTCACTATCTACATCAAGATAATTACAACTTTGTAGACACGGGGTATATCTTTATCTCAGATTATTATCAAAATCTATGCATTACATTAAGGAACAACAATTTGTCTATTAATTGCTAATGATATACTAGAGTTGGAAAATAATACTATTGCAACCTTTGCGGACGACACTGCCATTATGGCTACAGGGTCATGCCATATGGAAGCAATAACAAAGGTACAAATCGCTGTAAATAAAGTTCACGACTGGGCACAAAAATGGAGAATCAAATTGAATGAATCGAAGTCACTTCACCAACAGGAATTGTCATTACCACCCAATCTTCATAAATGGACAGCAAGTGCCATACGCAAATACAGCTAAATACCTTGGCATAACGCTTGACGCAAAACTGCGCTGGAAAGCGCACGTTAAAAAGAAAAGACAGGAACTAGACATGCGTTTTAAAAACATGTATTGGTTGATTGGACGGGGTTCCTGCCTATGGATACATAACAAAATGTTATTATATAAGCATATTCTTATGCCAATATGGACCTATGGAATCCAACTGTGGGGCTGTACTAAACCGACCAACATCAAAATTATTCAAACATTCCAGAATAAGGTACTCAGGAGTATTGTTAATGCCCCCTGGTATATAAGAAATGACGACCTCCATCGTGACCTAAAAATGGAATCCGTCACCAACTTAATCCAAAAATTTGTTGAGGCCCATGAACACCGACTCCACCAACATGTGAACATCGAGACAATCCAGCTGTTAGACCAAACAAATATAGTGCGAAGACTAAAACGAACAAAACCTTTTGAGTTAGTGTAGTGTAAACAGTGTAGACATATTAGTGACAATGACACACATATAACACATGAACAAAGTGTTTATATTATTATATCAGACTCTAAGAAAGTGGAACGAACTTGTGTAAAGTACAAACAACACTATTCTAAGTTTTAAAATAATTATGACGTTAAAAAATTTAGTTAGATTTAAATTACTTATTAGTCTTATAGGCTAGATTGTAATTAATTATTAAGAACCTGGTTCTTTTTAATAAAGGATAAAAAAAAAAGTAATTGCTAAGGAAAAAATATGTTTATCGAATGAAATCGTGACTGTTGTAGATACCCGCGTATGTATCATCGATTACCGAGGTGACATCGATTATTTCAATAGATATAGATATTACCATGCAAACCACAGATATAGAGAGTTATGTAAATCATCACTTGTTGTCTGGTTGATCTTTAATAAGTGCGCGGGAGTCGCAACCGGTGCAACTGCAATATTTTATACCATTTACCTGCTGCGCAAGGAAATGTCAGCGGAAGAACCTTCGCAGTGCAAATGTAGAGTTCACATTGCATCGTGTTTATCCACTATATTTAGGTCCTAATTACGGGCAGGTCAGAAGTCTGTCATGCAGTGTATACCTATACGTTTTTAGGGTTCCGTAGTAAACAAGGAACCCTTATAGTTTCGCCATGTCCGTCTGTCTGTCTATCCCCGCTGTAGCTCAGAGACGCTTAGTACTAGAAAGCTGTAATTTGGCATAGGTATAAATATTAATCACGCCAAGGCTTGTGGCCAAGTAATAACAGCCGCACGGGTCGGCCGATATGGTCAAGCTACGCTTGCCGCGGTTGGTCCGTGGATGGGTGACCATCTTTACATACCAAGACCCCTCCGTGCCTCGGAAAGCACGTTAAGCCTTTGGTACCGCCTGCCATTTGTAGATCTTTGACAGTTGTTACGGGTCGTCAGAAGCCCGGAAGTCTGGCAATCAGTGGTACCAAGGGGTATCGTGTTACCCAGTAAATGGGTTGTGGAGGTGAGATAGGCAGTCGCTCTATGTAAAATACTGGTATTCAGCTGCATCCGGTTAGTCTGGAAGCCGACCCCAACATACACTGGTCAGCAAATAAACCGAGCCACCCGCTACCTAGGAACTCTGATTCGATTTTCTCAAAAAGTATAAAACTTACAACTATCAAAGTTATACCTACAAAAAGTGCGTTTCATGGTGATTAAAATGACTACAAATTAATTCGAAAGTACCGTCAACTCACATTGTAATCAAGCAACAAACACAATGCTAACGATTTGCTCTGTTTTAACCAGAGTTTGAAATTAGCGTTCTTTTTCTCTACAATGAGGGTAGTTGGATATTTCTTATCATTTCTTTAGTTTTTGTCCATCGTTTGCTCAGACGCGCGTGTTTTTGCTACTTTTTTCGATTAATAATGGATACAACACCTCAGGAAGCAGCTCAAGCTGTCATTATTTGTTACTTCAAGCAGGCATTGCGCAACGTGAAGTCGCTCGAAGGCTTCGAATCAGCAGATCTTCGGTGCAACGAGTTTACAGACGATACCTAGAGACTGGAGCATTCGATCGCCGTCCAAGTACGGGCAGACCTAGGGCTACATCAGCAGCAGATGATCGTTATATCCACCTTACTGTTCTGCGAAATCGCCACCTCAACGCAGTTCAAGTCCAACAAAGTCTGCGTGCCGAACGCCAAGTGGTCATAAGTTCAGATACCGTCAGAAGGAGACTTGCTGAACGGAACCTGACCCCAAAAAGAGCTGCAATAGGCCCAGCATTAACGGTAGCACACCGTCGAGCACGACTTGAATTTGCTCGAGAGCATAGGGATTGGACATTAGAGCAGTGGAGTAATATACTCTTCACTGATGAGACCAGGGTGAGTCTACATGGAAGTGATCGACGTCAGAGAGTATATCATCGCCCTGGAGAACGTTATTCTCAGTGTTGCATCGAGGAAACTGTTGCTTATGGAGGAGGATCTGTAATGGTCTGGGGCGGCATCTCGTTAACAGCACATACAGCGTTAGTTTTCATCGAACCGACGGGCCGTACACGTGGACTGACTTCTCATCGCTACATTACTGAAATCCTCGCAGACCATGTGGTACCTTACGCAGGATATATCGGGCAGGATATGCAATTGATGCATGATAATGCACGGCCTCATGTTGCTCATGTGGTGACCCCAATATCTACGCGACGTCAGCATTCGTACGATGGACTGGCCAGCTCGAAGCCCGGACTTGAATCCGATAGAACACTTATGGGATGAGCTGAAACGTCGGGTTCGAGCCCGGGTACCTGCTCCAACAAGGCTTCCAGAGCTGCGAATCGCAATTGAAGAGGAGTGGAATACAATTCCTCAAGATTTTATCGTCAGGCTCGTAAGGTCGATGAATACAAGGATGCTGGCAGTTATCCGAGCAAGGGGAGGGAATACGGAATATTGATCAAAAACTTTTTTTTGATTTTATCTTTGTTTTTGGCTTTCATTTTTTTTTTTCACTTTATCATTACTAACGATCGTCACGACTGGAAAACGACTCTTCTTTGTAAAATCCTTAAAAACACTGAAATATTGATTAAACCAAATGAGTTTCCTTTCATTTTAATCACCATGAAACGCACTTTCTGTAGGTACAACTTTGATAATTGTAGGTTTTTTAGTTTTTGAGAAAATCGAATTAGAGTGCCTAGGTAGCGGGTGGCTCGGTTTATTTACTGTCCAGTGTAGTTGGAAAAGGCTAGGTCGATGATACATATTAATCGCGCCGACAAAGTGCTAAAATAAAATCTTAAAAAAACATTTTTAGCGTACCTCCCTTGCACGTAATGTAGGGATGATATTTTTTTTTCTACGTCTACCCCATGGTGTGGGGTATCGTTGATAGGCCGTTAAAAAATATTGCAGGTCTGCGAACACCACTCTTCGATTCTAGGATCCACTTTCATAATATTAAGCATTAAAGTGCTCATTTTTGTTAGAGTCGAGCTAAACGGTTGTTTATGGAGATATGAAAAAAATCATGTACATATAATGAAATTAAAAGGAAAACTGCCACGACTAAGTAGGCTTTACAAGTGAACGAGTTATAGTCGACCAACTTAAATTTGCAGTTGGAGAATTGACCGTGGCATATATCGATGTATGGGAGAACATGTTTTTCAACTACAATGTTAAGTTTGTTTTTGGAATAAATTCGTCCCAAGTAATACCAACTATCCAGCCCTGGTTCAGGCCATGGTACGGAGCGAGAGGGCATGGGCAGCCGTCACCTTCTTCTGCGAAGCAGTAGGTAAAGCTCGCGAAGGAGGAGGTACTAAAGGGTTACCGAGGCCCCTGGCAACAGAGGCAACAGGAAGGAATACGGGTTTTTTTTTTTTTTTTTGGGTGGGAAATCATCAAATAACTTCTCCCGCTCTGGGCGGAGCGGGAGGGTGTGTCAGACTCTTACTGACTAAAACCCACCCGTATTCCTTCCTGTTGCCTGTGTTGCGGGGGCCTCGGTGACCCATAAGTACCTTCCCGCGACCCCGGCAGGGGTAAGGAATACGGGTGGGTTTTAGTCAGTAAGAGTCTGACACACCCTCCCGCTCCGCCCAGAGCGGCAAAAGTTAAAAAAAAAAACAAAACAAAAAAAAAAGTTATCCCAACTACGGAACCCTTCATTGTACGTGGTCCGACACGCACTTGGCCGGTTTTTTCTTAGATTCGAGCAGTCCGATGTTTATTCATTCATTTTCAGTGAGCTTAAGAACTTAGAGCGTTAAAGTTTCAGTAGGTAATTATTGCCGGGCAATTTAAATGTATATTTTCATAGATTAATTATAAAGTACCTCTACTTCACCCCAGTGTGAAAAGCTAAATACATATATCCGCGATTTGCGTACCAAGTCCTATTCAAATACATTACATCATTCATACATACGTTTCTATACGTTGTCGCGCTCCACGTCTTACTATATTGTTCTTCTCCACGATTTGCTGTCATCTTCAATGGTAACCCTGCAGAAAATAAATTTATACGATCACGTTTATCTATTTACTGTTTTAAAATTCAGAACTACAGATTGAAATTGAAAACATGAGACAAACTGAAATGGGAGATTGTACTCATCATTATGAACAACTTTTACTAAGGGACCACAGCTGCATTCGCGAAAATAAAATCAGCTGTTTCCTACATTTTGTCGAATTATGCGGACATAAATGTAGGGAACAGCTGATTTTTTTTTCCGCGATTTCAGTTGTGGTCTCTTAGTAAAAGTTGTTCATAATGATGAGTACAATCGCCCATTTAGATTTGTCGCATGTTTTCAATTTCACCCTGTATAAAGTTGCCATAAAAAAAATAGGGTACCTCCCTTGCACGTAAATTGGGGATGATATTGTTTTTCTCGTCTATCCCATGGCGTATCCCATATCGTTGGAGAGGCCGTTCAAAAATATTGTGGGTCTGTGGAAACCATTTTTCGATTCAGGGATCCGTTTGCGTAATATTAAGCATTAAAGTGCTAATTTTTGCGAGTCAAGTGCCCCTCCACCTGTCAGATAAATGGTTGTTTTTGGATTTGTGAAAAAATCATGGCAGTATTATAGATAACGAAATTAAAAGGAAAACTAACACAGCTAAGTAAGCTTTACAAGTTAACGAGTAATAGACGACCAACTTACAATTGTAGTTGGAGAATTGACCGTGACGTATATCGATGTATGGGAGAACATGTTTTTAAACTAGAATGTTATGTTTGTTTTTTGGATAAATTCATCTCAACTACGGAACCCTTCATTGAGCGAAGTCCGACACTGACCGACTTGGCTGGTTTTTTACTTAACCTTATAGGCATTGGTACAGCCTACAGGACTCACAAGTACCTAAAATAATAATTTATGGATATAATAACAAATATATGGTAATATATTGTATTAATAAATTCGGTGAATATTGCATGTAGTCATTATGACAGACAGTGGTGCCGATTCCCTTGTTCACAAACTAAACTAAATTTAAGTTCAATGCATCTTTTTCTTTCTGTTTCATTATGAAAAGGACAGAAGATAAATTTTAGTTTAGTCCTGTCAAATTAATCAGCGCCTGTCACTACTCCATACAAGTTTAGACGTGATTAAAAACTTGTCTACTAAAATTACGTCAATTTACGTCAAGCGCTGATTAATTTGGGGGGTCCACTAGGGCCGATGCCTGCCGGGGTCGCGGGAAGGTACTTATGGGTCACCGAGGCCCCCGCAACACAGGCAACAGGAAGGAATACGGGTGGGTTTTAGTCAGTAAGAGTCTGACACACAGCGGGAGAAGTTGTTTGATGATTTCCCACCCTCAAAAAAAAGCGCTGATTAATTTGACAGGACTAAACTAAAATTTATCTTCTGTCATTTTCTTAATGAAATAGAAAGAGAAAGATGCACTGAACTTAAATTTAGTTTAGTTTGTGAATAAGGGAATTGGCACCATTGTCTTACGTACTCAGTTTATTTGAAAAATATTTACAGATAATCCTCATCGTTCTTCCTCAATATTGTTAGCGGTTCGAAGAGGATACATCCCAAAAAAGCCCTAAAATAAACGACCAACCTTGTGTGGTACGAATATTTTAACACAGTATTGTCACCGGTTTTGACGATTGCATCCTTTAGTAGGTCAATGTCAGTGTATATGCATGAATTTAAAGTTAAATTAAGTCGATCTCGTGATTAAGTTATCGAAGAAATACAGTTTAACAGTATTCGCCAATAAATAGTAGAAGCTGATGACAGTTTAGTGCGATTGATGAATGTTTAATTTATAATACTGAATTAATAAACCACAAAATTATAATGATAGATCTGAACACGCTTAATAACCAATTAGATTTTTGCGACCTTATGAATGGGCAAATGATTGCATAAAATATTCATAGGTTAACTGACGTAGAAAGGTAACCTTTACGTAGTTTAATTTGGTCGAATTATTTCAAGGTAGTCTAACATCAAAGCGGACGGTTAACTCTCAAACATTGATCAGTATGCAAGGCTGCGTCGGCTTAAGTGGTGCAGTCCTGCATTTACCGTCTTTAACATATTTGCAGAAGTGTTGGTATTTTTTTTTTATAAAGTATAGATAACAGAAGTCTGTCATCGAGGCCGGTCAGTGCTTGATACGTATTTGTATAAAAAGTGGCGAAGAGCCGTAACTGCGTGTCACTCGCAAGCGGCAGGTGTGCGTTGCCTAGCTGTCTGCCTGCACAAACCTCTCTTACTAATTACAGCTGATTGTTTCATAAACAAATCACAAAGTGAATCTGTGAAAATGGTGAGAAGATTTTTTTATTATTTATTTGTTGTTTGACAGCCCTTGGAATTCAACAGAGCCCAAATGATGGAACCATCAGGTATTTTTGTTTTTGTTTTACTTACGGATTTTTCGGATACGAATGAGTGAAGAATATTTTGTTTTATTAATCTGATTTGAAATGTATGTTCAAAATACGTAAATTTTGGCAACGTGCTATCTATCGCAATAGGTGCAGATACCTAGGGATAATAAATTAATAATGCGATAATTCCGCTCGTTACTTAGTACAATCATTTTTATGTGCGTGAAACAATAAAGTGGATAATTTTCAAAGTAGCTTAAATCGGTAATAATTTGTATGTTTTTTTTTGCATAAAGCCTTTGTGCAAAGATAAACAACAACATGAAAATGAAAAGGGAACATGTGTTCGCAATGCTAACAATGCGTATTTAAATACTGAATCCCTTTTGTTAATTCTCTCGTCTTTTGCAGTGGCCACTTGTCTTTACAAACTGATGAACTATGTTGGTAACAACGTTCAACTAAACACCACATATTTTATTAGTAAACAGATTCATAATTCTCTCGAATTATTGTGAAAATGGCTACTACTTACTCAACTTGAAACAACTAACTATAGTTAAAAGTAGGTACTTATAGGTAATACTCATCACTGTAACTAAAAGTTGAACGTGTTGTACAGTTGCCGGCATTTATCTTGAGCTCTGATCCTGCAATTTTGGACCTTACTTCTGAGACAATACGACGCGCACACAAACCCCACCATTCTGCCGAGAGCTCAAGTTAAATGCCGGCAACTATACGAGCACGAAAGTGAGTCGATATGACACTCATCCATCATTATAATTATACATATACATCTGCGCCATTCATGAGCGTCGCCACAGCCTTGGTAATGACTTGCTTGTCATTACCATGGTCGAGAGCAACTATTTACACCACACGTATGTAGCTGCAGTCTAAACCAATATATAATAGTCGAGCAATAATTAATCATAATTAAGAACAATACTTACTTAATTTATTCTTGTGTCGGTAAACATGAAACTGAAACAGTGCTGATAAAAATTAGTGTCATTTACTTCGTTAACTTCATATACAGTAATCCATCGACTACTTGTATATAGGTATATACCTACACCTATATACAAGTAGTCCATTGTTCTCCATGAGAGCAGTGGTGGCTCAGTGGTAACGGCCTTACGAGTTGTAGGTCGTAGGTTCGAAACCAGGCAGGCGCTTTACTTTGTGTAAATTATTTCATCACCAATGCTCTCAAAACGGTGAAGGAAAACATCGTGAGGAGACCGGCATGTCCTAGAACCAAAAATTCGAAGACATGCGACATCTACCAAGTCCAACCCGCACTGGGCCCGCGTGGTGGATTACAGCCCACACCCTCTCGAAGAGAGGAGGCCTGTGTCCTAGCAGTGGGAACATTATAGGCTGATTATGATGATTGTTCTCCATACAAGAAGAAGAAGTTAACTTTGTATATTTAGTGATCAAACGTAATGCACAAGTTAAAGTAAATTGCTTATTGAGGAATAAGCAATTTGTCGACATTAACCATTACGTAGAAATTGTATTTCTTTGCTACTTTGTTTTTTATTATTCAAGTTTAGTTCAGTGTGTTATCTCTAACCTCATCTCATAGACTATAGTCACTCTAGTTATTATGGCGATTAGGTACCTATCACACTGCACCGCGCTCCGTCGCGTAGCGCGGGGCGGCCATGGCAAAAAATCTGCGCACGGGAGCGCGTCCCGCGCGCAAATTGTGTTTTCTATACAAACTGATACAATGTTAATTCTGCCGCCCCGCACTCGAGAGCGGTGCAGTATGATAATCGCCTTAGTTAAAACAGTTTAGAATATTTTTCGACGCATGCACTTATACGGTGGCCTATAATTATTACGCACGCATCTCATCGGCCGACACTTTCACTTTTCCGGTTCCAACATATCATAACAACATTGATAAATCCCTATAAAACAAATAGATACCTACATACTTAACATTATGCTTCAAAGCTCTAGAAAAAAATATTAATAAAATGATAGAACAAGATTAGATAGTAACGATATTCGAACCTAACCCAAACGCAATATTTTTGTGATACCTAATTGATTCTGCTTTTTTTAATCTCGGAGACTAAATTGACACATGCAAATGTCAAACTCCATATTAAAAAAACGAACAACAATCATTTGAAATGTCAAATTAGTCTCTGGGATTAAAAAACGAACCATAGTTAGTAATTTATCGTCTCTATGATCAGTTAACATGAAAAAGAATGTGAAAAGGAAAAATACTGATTATTGAGGATGGTGACTAACTTTCCTTCGAAAATAAAAACAAGCGTGAATAATTATGTAGCTTAGGTAAAGGTAGGTAGGTACGCGTAGATTATGATCCGCTGGACTAAAATCCAATCGCAACGTTCCAAGTTGATAAAGCTAGGCTGATGATATTGAACATAAGTACACGTTTACGTTCTGTGATTGGGACAAATCGACATAATATTCGTTTTAGTTTTCCTATAGATATTACTGACCGGATAGCGATATTTAACGGTTTCATATTTAGATCCTTGACAACATTTAATCATATCATTCATTATCATTCTGAATTACCATGACGCCACCATTATTCATCCTTTCATTATCATGACGTATCGGTAATTTTGATATTCATCTACATAGTAAATATGATAGTACATTACATGCAGTATGCAAAACGTGTGAATCAAGAATTACGTTTTCATTCTTTTTATTGGACGAAGTTTCATCCTTTCGAACCCATGTATTTACGGTTAAATTATTTTAATGAAATTAAGAGGTGTCCTACTAACTAACAATGTCCGAAATACTTAGTAGGTACATTTTAAAATGCTCACGCGTAGCAAACAACCTTTTTTAACACACTTACTTGCGAAGAAAAAATAAATAAGATTTCACTAACATAATCATTTGTAACAAATTATTGTGATAAATGGTTTTTTTTCGTAATATTATTATTTTAAGAATATTATTACCTATTAGCTTATATACTAATTTGTTAATAATAATAATAATAAGTTTATTTTTATTTATAATATTTTTTATTTACAAGTTTTAAATCTTTACAAAATATTTTGCAGTTAAGCTTTTATTTCAACTGTTCACATAAATTACCTAAGATTCAATAGTAGAGCTACAATAAATACAACATAGTAGAAACTAAATAAAGTTAGATCGTTCTGACCAGACTAAGTACCATTATTCCCAACTATTTTAATTTTAATCCATTTATGAGTCTTTCGATTTTTATTACCATATTTCTTGATATCTTAATCTTTTAAATACTGAAGACGGATTAGATTATATTTTAAGCTTATCGTTAAAAAAGATATGGAATCTTCGGCAATGTGTTTATGATTTATGAGATAAGGTGTTTATGACCACTAGGCCGCATTCATTTTATTCATCCACTAGCTGTGCCCGCGACTTTTTCGTTCGCGTGCATGTCGGAAAACTATAATGTGTCGTTTAGAGAAGGTGTATAAGTACCAGTCCTCCATTGAAAAGGAAGAATCTTCCGATCTTGCCTGGTGGAAAGCGCTACCTGGAATTCTAAACCCTTTTACCCCTTTCGAATGCAGTCACTGCGTTTTCAGGGTCCATAATGTCAATGCGACAAAAGTGTCTTCTTGATTTTTGAGAATAAATAAAAATCAAGGCGCCTGGTCGGGGCTCATTATCGGTGCACCTGCAAAAATCAATAAACCGACTGCCTCACTGGCGGAGGGTGAAATGTTATCATAAGGAAGAAGGACACGTTTTAAGAGCGCTGATGAAATTTTATCAAGAAAACTGGCAAAAAGACTATGAAATTACCAATATAATATTATTGTGATTTCTTTGTACCTGTGTATCCTTTTTTTGATATCCCAAATAAATATCTTAAATACTTGTTTTAACTTGTTACATAGAGAGGTTGCTTCCCCTCGAAAAAAATCCTACATA
This sequence comes from Atethmia centrago, assembly GCA_905333075.3. Taxonomy (NCBI): domain Eukaryota; kingdom Metazoa; phylum Arthropoda; class Insecta; order Lepidoptera; family Noctuidae; genus Atethmia; species Atethmia centrago. The sequence goes on along the minus strand of HG995373.1, from coordinate 17,435,927 downwards.
CAGGTGACCGCGTGTAAAGCAATCTATTTAAGTACCTACTAAGATCCACCTCTGGTTATGGCCGCTATTTTGGATTTTGATTTCCTGATTTCCGGCACCAGCGCCCTCGAAAACTATGAAGAGGACGACACAAACATTTTGCACTTGCATTTGCACATAATTTTGATTTAGACCTTTTTTTACTCCCGAAAACCATAAAAATTACACCCCCGCTTTTAAACCAATAGAGTATTTATGTATCCATTGTTTATCCATGATCAATTGACCACTGTTAGGTAATTAACCTTCATCTTCTGTACGATTACCCATTCACAATAATGTGTACTATTAGTCGATGAGAAGTTCCATGGCACAAGTAGGTACAGTCGCCAGCATATCAAGTTACCACAAACTGTCAAATTTCGATTTTCAAATTTCTCATTTTATTTTGTACTTAACCATCAATCAACATTTTAAGGTTTAATTTAAGAAATTTGACAGTTTGTAGCAACTTGACGCGCTGGCGACTGTACGGACCTTTTTTGAAGTCCATTATCAGTTGACCACGGATAGTAGGTACCTAACCAGTAATTTTCTTTTACATAATACCTACATAAATTCATGCCTTCTTCCCATGGGGGTAGGCATAAACTATAGAACGCCACCTGCTACGCTCCTTACATACTCCTTTTGCTTCGTTTACGTTCACACATCTGGTCATACACGCACGTCGGTTGCGACTACTACGCACCTGACCTTTTTGAAGTACATCATCAATGAGGTCACTATATGTCTTCCTGGGGCGTCCCGTCCGGGCATTTCCACTCACATCTGTATTTTTTTTTTAAATCTCTGTACAGTAACCAAATCACACACAATACGTGTACCTACTGAACGTTATTGAGGAGTTCAATTGTCAGGTCTTCACCATAATAAATGAGACCGTCTCGGAAGAAAACTCTTTCAAAACAAAAAGTTATCCTCCGAGTAAATTGGCTATGCGACATACGGACGGACAGACGGACAGGAAGAAATGATAAGAGTTCCGTTTCTATGTGACATTTGACTACGGAACCCTAAACACAGATGAATTGAGAACATCTTCTTTTTTGAAGACTGTTATAAAGATGCCAAAGTATCTTCAGTTTTTCTTCAAAATTAGATTCCTTTGAAGAGAACTGAGTGAGAAGTTGAGTGAGATGAGACGTCTTAAGAGAAATCCAGAACAGAACCAAATATTTTAAGACCCAGGCCCAGGTATAGACTCTAGAACTCCAGAACAGCATCTACGAAAGTTACGAAACTACTTGATTTCGGACAATTTTATTACAACATTTTTTATTCTCGTTCAGAAAATTTAATATCAATATACGAATGAGTTAAACTTTGTTCCGGAAAATCTTAATACCGCGATTCAGATGACATTTACTCAACGCCATCTATCGTACCGTGTTTTTTTGTCTTTATTTATTTAGGGGCATTTATAATCGCAATGTCAGTCCCATCATACCCTAAATACACATTGGTGGTTTAACTCGAAGCTCGCTCCGCGTAAAATAAACTTTATTCAAACTAAACCCTAAAATAAATAATTATCTAACATTGTATTCGTTAAGAACACCACATCAGTTATTATTATCTTACATTATCACCACTTTATATTTGAAATCACAGATCATATAAACACAGTCTGTGTTTGAAATACTTTCAGCGCAGGCACCAATGGAAAGCGATTTTTATAACATTATAATCATTATCATTACTTTTTAAAATAACACAGATACAGTTACTTTTAAGACGTGTTATTATTAACATTATAATTATTAATGGTTTATCACATATATTCGGTACTACCATTTGGCGTCAATAGATGCCGTTACGTGTAATAACGTAATTTTCTTCTTGAACGCTTTAAATTCATAATTATATCTTTTGATATAGTGAAGCGATTGCGATGAAACAAAAACTAAATAGAACTCCGAGTAACACAAAATATTTGGGTATAAAAGTTAATCTAATTAGTTTTTTTTTAATTTTTACGTGATGCTGTAACAACTTAATCTCTCACAAACGAACCGATAAACGGAAAAAGTGCAGAAACCTGAGGGCACGGCAGTGCCCCCGCCAAGATGAGCCAAGCGAAGTGCAAGGGCACTACCTACCTTTTCTCGAACAGCTTCGTCGTTTTTATGAACCCTCATAACTTGGGTTTGGATTATACCCGATAAACAAAATTCTCGGAATATGAAGTCAATAGTGGACTAATAAACGTATAAAGATTCAATCGCATAGCTTAGACTTTAGATTTTATTGATATCTAAAAAACCCCGATTTCGTCACTGACTCACTCACTGATGATTATCAAAATTCTTAGGGTACTTCCTGAAGTCCTAGAAAGCTGAAATTTGGTATATAAGCTAATAATTTTAACCCCTAACCCCTAAACTGGGAGATGGAAGTTTGTATGAGACTTCCGCAAATTTTGATGGTAGAGGTCTTAAAATTGATATAGGGACTCCTTGTTATAAATAATAGTAAACAAGCCCAAAATAAGAAAAACGTATACGAAATAAAAATATATTGTCATAGGCAACTTACAAAAACAAGTGAAATCCCACCAAAAACATTTTCATGTAAACCGTTGCCAAGCCCTAACTTTACAAACTCATAAACTTTACATCTTAGTCAAAATATGTGGCTTGGCCGTTTCGTTACTACAAGAAATATTGTATAACAGAAAAGTAATGAACAGTGAATAAATTTTCCAGCTTACGCGCATGTGAATGTAGCGAAATGGTCAAGCCACATATTTTGACTAAGGTGCAGAGTTTGTGAAGTTAGGGCTTATAGAATCAGGACGTGTAGAGTTAGAAGCTTGGCTTTACGTGAGATTTGATAACTTTTTGACAGTGCGAGCCATGTGGTCTCGTCTTGGCAACATTTTACATGAAAATGTTTTTGGTAGGATTCCTTTATTTCGATCACACTTGGGTAGCTACCACGATCACTACTTATACGAGTATACCTATTTACCTACACGCATTTCTTATCCATCTAGTTGCCTTTCTGGTCAAAGCAGTATAAATCAATAAATATTATCAAAAAGACCATGGAGAGTAATGTTCCTGCAGAGTCAGTCATTCTGATTTATGAAGATCGATCTAGATAAAAAATAAATGTTTTTACTTCAGAGATGAGCGTGAGGTTTACTCACATTTACTATGTGCTCTACCGTGGGTTCTATCGTGGGGTTTATAGTGGGGTCTATCGTGAGTTCTACCGTGGATTCTACTGTAGGGTCTCTTATATTCTAGTATACCTTCTGAATAGACCTCCATCAATCTCGGACTCTGGCTGTAGGTGTCCCACAGGGAGTCATCTTATGGCCACTTCTCTTCTTCATAGTTTTATGCAATCAAAATCATTAGTAAAAATAAAGGTTGTCTGTAAAAGATCGCTTTTAGCGATAAAACTGCCCATTGTGTCACCCCTTGTAAAATTTCAATATTTATATCTGTAATTTTTATGGCGTACAGTAGTTCTATTCTACAATTTATTTTGCATCAAGTTTCAAGTTTTTTTTTGCATGGATTTGCTCTACCAACAAGCTAACTAAGATTTTTAGATAAAAAAAGGTTAATTTATGATGGTTCGGCGGAAATTAAAGCGAGAGACATATAATAATCAAATTGAATGATGAGAATATTCTAATTGTTGTGTACAAACAGGTAGGATATAGGCCGACTACTACATACTTACATAAAAAGCAAGGTCGTCGTTATCATACTATTAGCTAGCCAGTTAGATATAAAAACATGAAAATTATTCATGTTATTAAAAGGTGTTCTTGAAATGCTGCATTGAATTGAAATCAATAAGGTCGTCGTTGATTACGTATCTACGTGATATTTAAACGTTCGTTATCTGGGTTAAAATCATTATTTCTTCTAATAAGTAGGTACAGAAAGATTTCTTCGTTCGAAACGATTAGAGATAATTAATTTTGAAAACCAATACTATGTACTTAATTAAGCATATCTTTTATCTCATGAAAAATGTGCTTATTGCTAATGATAGGAAGTGATATAAAACTCCCTATCAATACCTCCAATCACACGTGAGAATACAAAAACGTGAAAGATTATGAAAAGTAATAAATCAAATGCTAATTAAAGGTTATGTGTCTATATCTAGCATTGGTAGCCATACACGTTACGGTTTACGTGCGCAAATTTAGACGTGCGCAAGCATGCATGACGCCGGTATTGACCTCACACGGCTCAAGTTTACTTGTAACGATAGTATATCTGTTTAGTGACCGTCTAGGTATGTTGCGTTACGCGGTAATGGCATCCATTGATGACGTTTTGGCAATTGTTGGGTTAATAATGTTACAAAAAAATTTAAAAGACGTAAAATAAACCAAACTATATGGGTGTAAGCACTGGTTAGTAAAAAGAGAGCATTATTCGCATAAACTATAAATAAATATATATATATATATAATAATTTATATTATTATGTTTATTTATTTTTTTACATATTAAATATATTTTTAAATATTTCTTGAAAAAAGGTATAAAAAAAACATTTAAAAATATAAAAAATAGTGGTCCGCCGGTGTCGGGAGCAGAGTCCAAGCTACCGGTGGTTAGGACTCCAGAGACAGGAACCTCCTCACAATGCGGGCCGTATCGAGGTGTACTGCCTTCTGAATCAGGCCCTTGATCCAGCCGCCTAACGAGAGCCTCGAGAGATGATGGTTGAGGCCATTGGCCGTAACGACAATCGGCACAATGACAGCCGAGTCAACATTCCACATGTCAACAACCTCGTGTGCTAAGTCGAGATATTTTATTTGCTTCTCTTTCTCAGCTTTCACGAGGTTTTCGTCATGTGGAATGGTAACATCGACTATCATTGCGCGGCGCGCTAATCGATCTATCACCACTATATCAGGCTTATTGGCGACAATAGTCCTGTCAGTAATGATAGACCGATCCCAGTACAACGTGACATGGTCATTTTCGAGAACTGGGTCGGGCGCATACTTGTAATACGGTACCTCAGAGTTCACAAGTTTATATTTCAAAGCAAGTTGCTGGTGAATAATCCTAGCCACTTGGTTATGTCTGTGCAAGTACTCGCCGTTAGCCAGACGAGAACAACCAGAGATAATATGTCTGATAGACTCACCCGGACGGTGGCATGCCCGACACACGTCAACCGTCCCGTCCTTCATAATATGTCTCCGGTAGTTATTCGTCAAGATAACTTCGTCCATAATTGCACAGACGAAACCTTCAGTTTCCCCGAAAAGGTCCCCAAAACGTAGCCAGGATACGGACGCTAAAAAATCTACATCGGGCTCATGAAGAGCCCGATAGAAGCGCCCGTGTAGCTCCTTGTTTTGCCATATCTCCTTGCGGTCATCCGTTGTAAGTATTACAGGTTTGCACCAGTTCTCTTTAGCCATGGAAAGTGGGGTGAGCCCCTTGTCCACTGCGACCACATCACGGTGCATACCCACTTCGGTTTTCAAAACATATTCCCTGAGACTGCATATCTCGCGGTTGTGGAGGGTCTTCGCATTTAAAAAGCCTCGACCCCCGCACTTCCGCGGGATGTACAGTCTCATCACCGATGATCGTGGGTGATGCATCCGGTTTGCGGTCAACAGTGTACGGACCCTCCTATCCAGGGCGTCGAGTTCGGTCTGAGTCCATTTGAGTATGCCGAAAGAGTACATCAAAACCGGCATGACCCAACCGTTGAAGGCACGCACCTTGTTTCCGCCTGAAAGAGGACTAATCAATACCTTCTTCAGACGGCCAAAAAAGCGCTCCTTCAATGATTGCTTCATGTCAGTAACGTTGATGCCTAACGCTTCCGACATACCCAAATACTTATAGCTTTCGGGTGAGGAGAGGGATCTAAGGTGTATGGAATCCGAAAGTTGAATTCCCTCGGGTTCCATTATCTCCCCTCGCTTTACATGCATGACTGCACATTTGTCCACACCAAACTCCATTCTGATGGCGCTACTGAAAGTTTCAGTTACCTTCAGTAGCTCCATCAGTTGCAATTTGTTGGGGGCAAAGATTTTCAAGTCATCCATGTAGAGGAGGTGAGATATGACCTGACCACCTCTCCTCAACCGATAGCCTAGATCTGAATCCTCCAGCAGCGTGCTTAGAGGATTCAGGGCTAAGCAGAACCAAAGTGGACTTAAACTGTCACCCTGAAATATTCCCCGTTTAATCCATACAGGCACATCATTCCCCTGGATCTGTCGACACCCCGGATAGCGAAGGACTGTCCTCCATTGCCCCATACACGATTCAAGGAAGGTGCGTAGGGTCGTATCTATTTTGTACAACTCCAGCACCCTCATGAGCCATGTATGTGGCACCGAGTCGTAGGCCTTCTTATAATCTATCCAGCAAGTCGACAGATCCTTGCGGAATCGACGAACCTGTTGGCTAATTGCCATGTCGATGAGAAGTAGCTCCTTAGTGCCACGGGACCCGTTCCTACATCCATTTTGAGAGGCTGACATAATCGAATTACTGTCAATGTGTGTGTTAATTTTCGCTCTCAAAATGGATGTAAGAAGTTTATAGACCGTCGATAAACACGTGATCGGTCTATAATTCTTGGGTTCCGCGGGACTACCTGACTTATGGAGCAGGTGGGTAATGCCTGTCATCAGAAACTGTGGTAGCGACCCCGACTCTAAGGATGACTGGAACTGAGATGCCAGGCAAGTGTGTGAACTAGTTAGCCATTTCAGCCAAAAGTTGTGCAGTCCGTCCGGTCCTGGTGATTTCCAATTCGGTAACGGACGGACCGCTCTAGCTATATCTGATGGCGTGATAATGACTACTTCCATTTCTGGTATAATTTCACACACTCGCTCGACATCCCGCATCCAGTCAGCCTCAGCATAGCAGACAGGTACCGACCAGATGCTGCGCCAGAACGCAGTCGTGGTGGCATCATCGGGGCGGCACACATCTGTCTCGTTTTGTTCAGGTCGCTCCCAAGATCTATATACCCACCTCTCATCGCTCTGGAACATGCGATTTTGCGTGCATCGATCAACCCGCCGCTTATACCGCCGAATACGGCTCGCCCATGCACAAACTTTCTGCTTCAGGAAGTCGATGCGCTCTGTGACACGAGACATGTATTCTCGAGGGCTGATTCCAGTCCCCGAGAATGCCCGCCTTACAAAGCGCATCACTCGTGGTCGTGTATTTCCCTCCCTGAAGCAGTATAGTTTGCCGATGAGTACCCTGGCCCCATCAATACGACGCTCGATCCTGCATTGCCAGGCTGGTACGGCTGGTTTTGGTCGCGTAGCTCCGTCACAGTTTGGGAACTTCACGTTCGCTAAACGACATGCCGCAACAGCCGCGCAATATAGGATCGAGTGTGTATCAACGAGATCCTCGCTGCTCTCGAAGAAATCTTTAAGCAGCGAGTCCAAGGCACATACCAGCGCCGTATTTTTCTTGTGCATGGGTAGGCGTGGTAGTCGGGGTCTAAGTTCGGTCGGAGTGGACCTATACTCGCGAAACGCATCTTCCAGTGCGCTTCTCAATCGGACGTTGCACTGGCTACTTACTGTGGCAACCCTATCATCCTCCTCTTCAACATCGTGATTGGACCGCGGCGGGATTGCATTAATGATTGGTGCATGTGTCGCGGTTTGTGCCGGAGTTGAGACGATATGGTTGCTCAGTACCTCTGAGCGCAGCCTATCAAGTGCGGCATCGTCCAACCTGTGATTGCGTTGGATGACTCGCACCTGATCCGATAGTCGTTGGGCTGAGACATTGACGGTTGGCTCTAGTTTCTGGAACAGAGACAGCATCCTAACACGGTACGCAGTGAGGTTAGTTCCCCCCTCTGTAGACCCGTAATATGCGCGCATGACGTTCTCGTTCATAGACTGAGTCCATCTCATGCGCTGCACACAACCACCGGCAGCGGGGACCCGGCTCGGGGCCAGTTGGCCCCTAAGTCCCAAGCTCTTCGGTGGCCGGCCTCTCCCCTGCCGACGTACAGGTGTTGGCGACGTCGGCGGGGAAAAATACTCGTCGCTCGAGCTCGACGCAACTACCGCGGCCGGTGTCGTCATATTATTATTATTATTATAATATTTAATAATATTAATTTATATTATTAAATATTTATTTTACTTATATATTTATATTATTAAAGGAATTGAAGTTTGCACCCAAAGACTGCCATAACTATCTGCGTATGGACGAAGAAACTTATTTGAAGCTTGAAGCCGACAGCAGGACGTGCCTACAAACGCGACATATGCTACACCTACGCTCAAGTAAACTTGCGCAAAAGCAAATTTGCACAAGTTCAGAATCGAAAATTGAAAATTACACACGTTGGGCAAGAACCTTCCAACACACGTTACGATATACTTGCGCACGTATATCGTTGTGTGCCACTACCATTACACTTGCATCATCCGTTATCAGCTATCACTTATAACCAAAGGTGATAGTCGCAGACAGTTTTAAAGGAAACTATTTTAAATCTGAAAATTTGGTTGTGTGGGTCTGGAATTAAATCGTAGGTTATAGTTATTTCTCGGAGGTCCTCGTTGCGGTGTCGCGGGTGCAGGTCCCGGTATATCGCGGCGTGCATCCGAAGTAAATTTGTGGACTTATGCAGTGGGATTGCGCATTATATTCACTTGTTCATCCTTTGTTTGTGAATAAACTTTATCTATTTGTAATATAACCTCTTTTAGGTCTTTCTTGGTGGCATAATGAGAATTGGTGAGCTTATTTTTAAAATATGGCTTCAATCTTTTTAAAAATTGTATTATGAATGTTGAATGCTTCTTAATGTTGGCTTTATTGGCCAGTTCTGATAGACTATAGAAATATTCATTTAGGGTTTTTTGTTCTTGCTTTGCCTTATAGAACAGCTCTGCATAATTACAGGCCTCAAACTCTTCTTTTAGTTTATTTATCACCTCCTCAAAGGTTGTACAGGAGTTTTTTATTGTTCTATAGTAATACAGCCTTTTAAAAATGCCGGTAATAACAATAATTTCTCCTCCGTTTTTTACATCCTTTAAATATAGATATAGCTTGGAACTGCTCCAAGGACTCTTCTATCGATTCATCAAAATGACCAGAAAAACATGTACTCACACGGTCCATTTTTTCGAAACCCTGTTTTGTACGTTTAAATTATAATGTAAAATTATACTTCTCTGTTCTTCAATATAATGTAATTCCAAGGATTCTTCTCGCGGACGATGGGAGCGCACTCGCGATTTTTGCTGGTAGATATTTTATTTTTACTGGGATTCAACCCGGAGCCTCCACCAATTGTAGTGTGGGGGACGTGCTACACACTAAATAAATAATATTCCCTTTTTTAACTGTTTATATATTTATCTTTTATAATACAATACACATTCGTTTGTGAGTTTATACAAGACTCATTTTTCAAATATCTTGGCATGCACAAAACCAACCGAAAAAACACTTACCTAGTTCAAGCCACCCTTATCACTCATGACTTCTAAATACCACCCTTTTAAATTAAATATTAATATTACTATTCAACATTTCATAAAGTATTTTAAGATAACAGCACAAAGCTTTCCAATATTCAAAGGGTATGTAATTGTCATCCTTAAAATTAAACATTACAACAAGGCTCAAAGAAGATACCATCAACATAAGGTTGATGGTATCTTCTAGGAGAAATATTCCATACCATTCAAACTCTCAAGAACTCAAGAGGCGCAAATACATGGAGCTATCTAATCCCAAAAATATGTTAACTAACCGACTTTATGACTTGATGCCCAAAGACACAACAATCCCGCATAATATATAGGATCAGCAGTGCTATTCTGTAACCTTCTCACCGTGAAAACTTATGTGAACGTGGAGTGAATTGTCAGTGTCATTCCACCGGATACTAGGGATGGACCAAGGATTACATTTACAATCATAATCGAGATTTTAATAATATTTTTATGCTAATTCTATTGATCATAATCAGTTAACTGATTAAATAAACGCAATTCCATGACATTGGGTCATGGAATTGCGCGATGTGTTTTAACTGATTAAATAAACGCAATCCCATGACCCAACTGCGATGTGTTTGAAGAAGCGATAGTGGATTGAGTTATTTACCCAAATCTTTTTAATAAGAAGAGATAGCCGAGTGTGTCAAGTGATCGAGTGCTAAAAGTGAACCTGGCTGACGGACCATAGAATTTATCCCCTCACAAACTATGTGGAAACCTAACTACACGATGTGTGTGTCTGTATACATGCCATTTGAATAAAAAACTTGCGGATTATTTAATAAGTACCTTTCTAATATTTTATTTAAATTAGGTAAATTTATACCGACCTACGCGTTGCCAATAATAAAATAACATTCATAAAAATCACCGTCATCAATACTGTAACAAGATTCAACAGTTCAACTGACACTCGCGCAGCGCGCGCACCGGCCGGCGGGCGGCTAGGCTCACTTCACCCAGCCTAAGTGAAGTGATGTTGCTATGGCAACCAGAATCGAGTGAAGTGATAAGATCACGACACTCGCGCGTCGCGCTTACCGACTCACATCACCTAGCCGGCGCGAGTGGTTACTATGGTTACGAGAATCGGGTGAAGTGATAAGATCACGCCGCACTTGCGCGTGAGGAGCTGTTATAATAATAAGTTGTTTTTTTTTTAATTTGCCATTTTTTATTTTTAAATGCGCGACAAACAAAAATTTGGTTTTACCAAAATCCATAATGGCGGCTACAAACATTTTTCATGGTTTTCATGGTTTTCGGGGGTGTTACAGCCGATACCGAGGTCAAATCTAAAAAGCAAGATGGCCGCTGCGAAAATGTTCAGATTTTTCATCATGGGTGTCGTTTTCATGGTTTTCGGGGGTGTTACAGCCGATACCGAGGTCAAATCTAAAAAGCAAGATGGCGGCTGCGAAAATGTTCAGATTTTTGATCATGGGTGTCGTTTTCATGGTTTTCCGGGGTGTTAAAGCCGATAGTGAGGTCAATTCTAAAAAGCAAGATGGCGGCTGCGAAAATGTTCAGATTTTTCATCATGGGTGTCGTTTTCATGGTTTTCGGGGGTGTTAAAGCCGATAGTGTGGTCAAATCTAAAAACCAAAAGGGCGGCTGCGAAAATATTGAGATTTTTCATCATGGGTATCGTTTTCATGGTTATCGGGGGTGTTAAATCCGATAGTGAGGTCAAAATTAAAATACAAGATGGCGGCTGCGAAAATGTTCAGATTTTTCATCATGGGTATCGTTTTCATGGTTTTCGGGGGTGTTAAATCCGATAGTGAGGACAAAATTAAAAAGCAAGATGGCGGCTGCGAAAATGTTCAGATTTTTCATCATGGGTATCGTTTTCATGGTTTTCGGGGGTGCTAAAGCCGATAGTGAGGTCAAATCTAAAAAGCAAGATGGCGGCTGCGAAAATTACCAATCCTTTTGGGCTAAAATAAACCAAATTGAGTTTCTGACTGAATTTCTGTTTTGCTATTTCATTTAAAAAAAACCTTAATAGTAACGTTTCAACATTTAAATACTAGTTTTGAAATAATATAAAATGATGAATAGAATAAGTATAAAAATTAAAAATATGATTAAATTCTCGATTATGTAATGCTTATTATAAATGTAATGCTTGGTCACTCCCTAGCATCAGTGGGATGACACTGACAGCTCACTCCACGCGAGTTTTCACGGTGAGATTTTTACAGAATCGACATGCAGAGCATTATCGACTAAATTTTTAAATGAAAAGATAATTCCCAAAATCCCAAACAATTATTTAGGTAGAATGGTTTGCAATTGCTGCTGATCCAATTCCCAGTTCTCGCTCCAGCTCTACATATGTAATTCGTCGGGTTATGCGAAGAAGTTTTTCGACTGCACGAACGTTTTCTTATGTGACCGCGATTGGCGGCCGGCCTGTCTTCGCTTCATCTTCAAGACATCCCCGCCCACTTTTAAATTCAGCAAACCAATTAAATACTATGTTGCTAGACAAGCAGATTCACCAAAAGTAGTAGCCAAAAGTTTAAAACATTCTTGAGGCTTTAAACCTTTTTTATAGTCATAATAAATCATAGCCCGAAAATCATGTCGACAGAGAAGTTAATGAAATAGCAGATGCGGAGTCTAGAAAATCTCACCCTGATACCTGAATGGGAGATCAAACATAATGCTTGTGAAAAGATTGTACAAGCCTTTGGGTAATCTAAAATTGATCTTTTCGCATCAAAGTTGAGCTCCATTGCTGCAAGCGAATTCATAAAAAAAAAGAAATGTTGGTGTTCTATTTTCAAATACATATACAATAAACAACCAACCTTTATGATGGTGTATAACTTGCCAGTGTCAAACAAATCAGTAAAGAATACATAACTTCTTTTAGTATGCCCCTCGTATAAGGTACAAACACGTTAATAAAAGAATTACGCGGAGATGGGACAAAAGATGATAAAGGTTATTTACCAAGTACTTCTTTCCACTGCTCTCAAAACGGTGAAGGAAAACATCGTGAGGAAACCGGCATGTCCTAGAACCAAAAATTCGAAGACATGTGACATCTACCAACCCGCACTGGGCCTGCGTGGTAGATTACGGCCCACTCCCTCTCACAGAGAGGAGGCCTGTGTCCCAGCAGTGGGAACATTATAGGCTGATTATGTGTGTATTTCTTTCCATATTTTTAGTAAAATATTATAATTGAATTCTAAGGTTATTGTTTCTCTGCACTAGTTGCGCTCTATTCGTAGAAACGAAACATCGATAATAAAGCTACTTAGGTAGTGTTAAGACTCTCGTTCTTCTTTCGAACTTCTCCGTTTTTAAATGTTTTGAGCAATTTCTGACCACGTTTGCACGTCCTGATCTTTAAGCCAGTACCTTCAAGGTTGTTAACCACTAGCGGTTCCTTCACCATCATCATCCTTGTAGATCATAGTAGAGATCCATCGTACGTGCTGTGCTCCATCGCTCGATGGCAAGTTTTCACATGACCTGACGCAGGCTTAGCATGACGCTTTGTATTTTTTCGAAAAATAGACACGGCTATTTCTATACAAAGTTCTATTTCGTTTCACCATTTTTGACATCTCACCGTAGAAATCCTTTAAACAATCGGTCATCTTGTCTTTCGTTTCTAACGATCTTTATCTAGATCCGTTTTTATGTAGAAGGATTTCTACGGTAGGATGTCAAAAAAAGGAGAAATGAAATGTCATAGAAAGAGCCGTGTCTATTATTCGAAGAAATAGAAAGCGTCATGCTAAGCCTGCTGTTGTTCAGAGCGACCTGCGTTTTTCACCGCAGGTACTTAATGGTTTTTTTTATGAACTTCTTTTGCTACTAGCTGTTAGGAACTTAACGCATTACATCATATTTCTCTATCAGTCGCTATCAGTCTTCTTCTGCAGGTACTACAGGTTTAATCTAAGCCATATTTCTGTCACTCACCACAATAAAATAACCGAAACATCTTTAATGAGCAGCTTATCAAATTTATACGATCGTCGTAGATAGAGATATTATCTCCTTCGGAATGGTTGATTAAGTTGTTCCGATAATATGTTTTCAGAGTGGTGAAGACAATAAGGCCTTCGACATATCGGAGGATCCTTCGAGTCCTCCAAGACCAGGAAGCCCTGCGAAGCTGGATTCAAGTGACATGGGCTCACTAAACTCTAAGCAAGCACCTTTCCAGCCACTGTCCGAGAAAGTTTCTCCTTATGGAGTTAACGGAATGAGTGATAAAAAAGTAGGTATCGCATTTTGTCTATCTATGGGTACAGTTTAAAACTGTTTTAGTAGGTAGTTAACCTGTAGTTGATAATCAACTTGGTACCATAAAAACCGGCCAAGTGCGTGTTGGACCACAATGAAGGGTTCCGTAGTTAGGATGAATTTATCCAAAAAACACATTTAACATTGTAGTTGAAAAACATGTTCTCCCATACATACGTCACACGTCACAGTCAATTCTCCAACTGAAAATGTAAGTTTCATAGCAAAAAAAAAATGAGGTATAAAACTACAAATTAACGATTTTCTCAATTTTTCCTTTACTTGTGCTGTGAGGCCTTGTTTCTTGCCAAATTACATGATTCTATGTCAGCGGGAAGTACCCTATAGGTTTTGATTTATTTGCGAGTATCAAAATATGTCGCTTATATGGCCGTATTTTTACAGCTCCAAGGGACCGTAGACCTACGTATTTGATATTAATTTCAACTTGATACTCCACAAGTTCACGTGTTGATAAAAAGGGTCTTGACAGACTGACTGACAGGCAGACAGACATACGGACAACGAAGTGATCCTGTAAGGATTCCGTTTTTTTCATTTTGAAGCACGGAACCCTAAAAATATTATCACAAATAACGCCTAGCCAAAATAGTGTAAAATATTAACGACTTTTTCTGACCAAGTAATATCAAAAAGTAATCTGCTGTTTCATACAAAAATTCAACCTACCCAATTAAACTGATCGGTGATATTTTCTTTGCGGTTCAAGAGTTGGTCCTATTGTAAAATATTCACCAATAACATGTTTTATATTATAATAAATCGATGAAGGAAGTACCTAGGAACTTTAGGTAAAAAACGTTACTTTTTACTTAAATATGTAAACTACACTTTGTATGAAGCATACATAATAATTCACTCATTCCGTTCAAGTGAACGAACATATGTCAACAGTCAGTCTTCATTCGCAATCTGCCAGTGTAACACCTTTAACTATTTCTATTAAAATACAGTCCACTTTAAAGTGTTATTTATGTGGTTTTATTACCAGCGTCCGCCACATAAAAATGGTCCTTCGACGAAAATAGTGTTCGCGGCAGATAATCAACTCTATATGTTGTGTGAGTGTGACTCAATTTTGTCGGCGTGGACTAGCGGAAGCGGTCATCAACAAACCCGCGTTGTCATCAGTTGTCATTCATCGCACCGCTCAACTATCGCGTCGCGTGCGAGGAGTACGGAGTCTAAACACAGCGTGCTCAGCAGACAGCGCGCCTACGCGGACGAGCGAGAAGAGTGTACGCGTGCGAACGAGAACCGCGATCAACTCGGCCGCCGGTTGGTCGGCGACGTCGAGAGTTCCAGAAACTTCTAGCAAACTCCATAGCTGCCGGAAGTTATCCGCCGATTTTCAACATCTTCATCCATTGTCCGACGCCATAATCCGCCATTTTTGTGGTGTTCTATCAAGTGAAGTGAATCACACGTCTCATTTTTTTCTGCATTGTGCAATCATTGCATTCTGTACAACTAAGTAGCATCCATATATGCGCAAAATTGCTATTATTGCAAGTTTTTATAATTTGTGTAGTTACACAAACCTTTTAAGCCATCATGGCAAACAATTTAAAACGCCTAATACTGGCCAGGGGCCAGGCAAAAGGAACGATAACCATATTATGTAAGTTTGTTGAGTCCGAGGATATCGACAAAGCCCCTATAAGGGCGCTTATGGTCAAGAAGGACAGGTTGGTCACCGCCTTTTCAGAATATAGCTCATTTAACATTGATATATCTGTTCTAGATGAAAATAACGATGAAAACTTTGGCCACTATGAATCCATATATTTATGTGCCTTAGCCGCATTCGAAGATGCCATCGAAGAAAAATCTAGCCCAGGTAAATCTCCGAAACCCGGAGCAGAGCGTGACGAGGAAGAAAAAGACGCTATGAAACGTCTCCCACCTATAAATATTTCCAAGTTTGGAGGTGAGGTAGGTGACTTCCACGACTTCATCAGCCTATTTAAAAGTGTCATCGACAAGAACACTAAACTATCACAATGTGATAAATTCTATTATTTAAAAACCTATTTAAGTGGCGAAGCCGCCGAACTCATTAAACATTTATCGCTAACTGCACATAACTATGCAACCGCACTGCAATTGCTCAGCGAGCGATATGATAATAAAAACAAGGTCGTTAATTATCATGTTAATTCTATATTAGACCTAAAGCCTATTTCTAAGTGCACTGCCTTAGCTTTAAGAGAAATCATTTCTCAAACCAGACAGCATTTAGCTGCCTTAAAAAACATAAATATACCCGTTCAACATTGGGATGCAATTATTGTATGCATTTTGCAACGCAAGCTCGACATACACACATTAAGGTGCTTTCATCTAGAAACAAAATCAGAGGCTGACCCTGACTTAAATTCACTTCTTAAATTTTTAGAACAACGGGAAGCAGCACTTGAAACTGTGGCAGACAGCCAAACATCCTCAAATTGTGCAGTGAACAGCGGCCGCAGGACAGGTTTGGTAGCCACTAAGGAGGTAAACAAAAATACACAAGTATGCAAATTTTATAAGACTAAAAATCACCAACTATATAAATGTGAAAAATTTAAACTTGCCTCGCTATCTGATCGTTTCGGCTATGTAAAGACCAATGAGTTGTGTACCCTATGCTTAAACAAACACCTGTCAAAGTGTAAATTTGCCTTTAAGTGTTCAATTTGCAAACAAAACCATAATAGTTTACTGCATAAAAATGAGCCTGAACAGGAGTTAAAGCAAGTTTCATTATCTATGAATAAATGTGTTGATGTTTTATTGCCTACTATAAAGGTAAACATAACTGACAAGTTAGGTCAACAATTTCAAGTTAGGGCTCTTTGTGACTCAGGTAGTCAGGTTTCCTTTGTGTTATCAGACCTAACAGAAAAAATTGATTGCAGGTTAGTCAATAACTATACCTATATTAAAGGAATATGTGGTCAATCCAACACAGTTCCTCATACTGCTACTTTTAACATCTCTTCTACTCTCAACACTTACAAGACTCAAATAGTATGCTGTGTAGTGCCAAACATCACTAGTGATTTACCTCAGTGTGAGATAGATACAGATAATTTAAAAATTCCTTCATACGT
Organism: Atethmia centrago; assembly: GCA_905333075.3. Taxonomy (NCBI): domain Eukaryota; kingdom Metazoa; phylum Arthropoda; class Insecta; order Lepidoptera; family Noctuidae; genus Atethmia; species Atethmia centrago. The sequence continues at coordinate 17,418,968 of HG995373.1, read as the reverse complement.
CAAGTTAGCTGACACAGAATTTTATAAAACTGGAAAAATAAGTATCTTATTAGGTTGTGACGCTTTCTTTAAAATCTTATTGCGTGAACAACTACCTATTATCCCTAAAGGTTTGTATTTACACAACACCCACTTTGGGTATATTGTGGCTGGAAGGGTGAAGACTAGAAGTTACTCTCCGGTAAGTAAGTGTACCAAACACATTTTAAAAAACAGTGAATGTGATAGCACCCAAAATATAGAAAAGACTTTAGAGCAGTTTTGGAAGTGTGAGCAAGTGACAGAAGTTTTCACTGAGTCGGCTTCTGAAGAAGCTCTTGCTGAAAAAATCTTTTCTGAATCTGTAATATTGAAAGACAATAAATTTCAAGTTAACTTACCTTTAAAACAAAATTTTGATCAATTAAACATGGGAGATTCTTTCATAAGAGCTTTACAACGTTTTAACAATTTAGAAAAAAGACTTCACAAAGATGCTGAACTTTTCAGAGGTTATAAAGCGTTCATTGACACTTACATTTCAATGGGTCATGCTAAATACATTGATATTCAAACATATGATTTAAAAGCTGGTCAGGTATACTTTCTACCACACCATCCAGTATTAAACGAAAATAGCAAAACTACAAAACTAAGAGTCGTTTTTGATGGCTCAATGGCTACTAATCAAGGTTTTTCTTTAAATGACATGTCGCTCAATGGGCCTTGCATCCAAAATGAGTTATTTAATATATTGATTCTCTTCAGATTACATAAATATGTGTTATTTTCTGACATTCAAAAAATGTTTAGAGAAGTTAACCTCAACCCAGCACACTGTGCTCTTCAAAATATATTGTGGAGAGATTCACCACAAAAGGAAATACAGTGTGTTCAGTTGCAAACAGTCACCTATGGACTTAAAAGCTCACCATTTTTAGCTACAAGATGTTTAAATGAGTTAGCTTTCAGATTTGCGCATACTTACCCTGAAGGTGCACACATATTATTGAATCAATGCTATGTCGATGATGTTTGTACCGGTAGTAACGACTTACAAAAATTACTTGATATGAAAAACCAATTAATTGCCATTTTAAACCTTGGTGGTTTTAAACTTCATAAATGGAGTTCAAACAGTGAGCATATATTAAGGGACATTCCCTGTGCTTTACAGATTTCAAATGAAATTGATTTATGCAAAAGTGATGATCAATATGTGAAGACCTTGGGTATCAAATATAACACACAAACGGATGTATTGAACATTTCCTGTCCACAAACTGAGTTGTTAGATGTCTACACCAAGCGTCAGACATTAAGTTTCATTAGCAAACTCTTTGATCCACTGGGTCTAGTAGGTCCAATTATTGTACTTGCAAAAATAATCATGCAACAAACATGGTTAGAGAAGGTTTCATGGGACTCACCATTGCCACTGAACTTAAATAAAAAATTTAAATGTTTTGTTGATAATTTATCAAGAACAGGTTGTATTCAAGTAAAAAGAAATATTGACACACAAAACTCAACATGTATTGAACTAATAGGGTTTGCAGATGCCTCTCAGAAGGCTTATGGTTGTTGTGTTTATTTAAGAACCATTAACAGCAATGATCAAGTAAATGTTGAGTTGTTATGCTCAAAATCAAGGGTAAATCCCATAAAATCATTAACCACACCAAGATTAGAGTTGAATAGCGCTTTGATACTAGCAAAACTATCAAAAAAGTTGTATGATCAACTAATTAAAAATAATTTTGCCATTAAGGTACATTTATATGTAGATTCTCAAATTGTTCTTGCTTGGCTTAACACAGAGCCCACAAAATTGTCTGTTTATGTTGCAAACAGAGTCAAAACTATCTGTGATCTCACACAAAATGCCTCATGGTCATATGTCAGTACCGTTGAGAATCCTGCAGACTGTTTGTCTAGGGGTATAGAACCTCACTTACTTAAAAACAACCAGTTATGGTGGCATGGGCCACAATTTTTACATAGTAAGAATTACACACATGAATCTACAAATATCAAAATTCCTAAGGAAATTCCTGAACTTAAGCTTTGTAATATTACATTGACTTCTGAATCAAATAAAGATTTCAGTTTATATTCATATTATTCGGATATTAACAAATTGAAAAGAATTATTGCCTATATTTACAGGTTTTTTAACAATTGCAAAGTAAAGAAAGAAGATAGGGTCTCCGGACATCTAAAAATAAAAGAACTTCAATTTTCACTCAAAAATATAATTAGACAAGATCAAAAACAACATTTAAGTGAGGAAATGAATTGTATCATGTCCAAGAAACCCATTAAATCCAATTTGAAATCCTTAAATCCATTTTTAGATGGAATAGGTATCCTCAGAGTAGGAGGTAGGTTACACAATGCTAACATACCATATGATCAGAAATATCCTATCATATTACCCAAAGAATCATACATTACACGTTCAATAATTAACAATGAACACAAATGTTTGTTACATGCTGGGAAGAAGTTGACCCTAGCCAGTTTATGTCAAAGGTTTTACCTAATTAATGGACTTAGAGAAGTCAAAGGAGTAATTCACAAATGTTTACTGTGTTTCAAGCTAAGAGCCAAGGCATCAGAGCAAATGATGGGATCTCTTCCTTCAGACAGGGTGAACCCCAGCCGACCTTTTGAAAAGGTAGGAATCGATTATGGCGGTCCGTTTTCAATAAAATTACACCGTATTAGGAAACCAGTAATTTTAAAAGCATACATAGCATTATTTGTTTGTTTCACAACAAAGGCCATTCATATTGAGTTGGTATCAAATTTAACAACTGAATGTTTTTACAGGCATTAAAAAGATTCATTTATCGTCGCAATAAGCCATCTATTATTTATTGTGACAATGGTTCTACCTTCAAGGGTGCCAATAATCAGTTGCATGAGTTATACTCATTACATTTTAATCAGGTACATCAGGAGAAAATTATAAACTCAACTTCAGATCTTGGTATTGAATTCAGTTTTATTCCTTCTTATTCACCAGTATTTGGAGGCCTATGGGAAGCAGGAATTAAGAGTGCTAAATATCACTTAAAAAGAGTTGTAGGCAAACAGATACTAACCTATGAAGAGTTGAATACTGTGATAATTCAAATAGAAGGGTTATTGAACTCCAGGCCTTTACTTTCTTTGCCAAGTATTGACCCAAATGACATGTCTTATTTAACTCCTGCTCATTTTTTGACAGGTGCTTCTATTACATCATTCCCTGAACCTGATGTAACAAATGTGCCCACAAACCGTTTGTCATTTTGGCAGCAATGTACTCACATGGCTCAATCCTTTTGGAAAACTTGGTCAAAACAATATTTGACTCAGTTACAAAATAGGCCAAAATGGCACAATAGTGTACCAAATATTGAAAAAGGGGTATTGGTGCTACTCAGAGTTGATAACACCTCTCCATTAACATGGCCAGTGGCCAGAGTAGAACAGACTTTCCCTGGATCAGATGGCAAGGTCAGGGCATTATCTGTAAGAACTAATAGTGGTAAAATCATGCGTACTAGTGTTATGAAAGTTTGTGTACTTCCTATTTATGAATAAATTATACTTAATAATTTACCTCTGTGTGGCTGCTGGACATGTCATGTGAACTTGTTCATTTACTAGGCTAAATACGTAGGGTATAAATATCGTTAGTTAAGCCAACTTTCTGTTAAAAAAAATCACTTAAATTAATAATCATAGTTGAACTTAAACATGATGTAAACAGATATAGCATACTCAATAGATTCATAATTATACTTTAAGAAGGTAAAATGTAATATAAATATGTGCACATCTATTTTGTAATAGACACATACCAACCTATTTAAAATGCATAGTACATAGGTACTTAAATGAACGTAACATTAATGTATGTTATGTATGTATAAGTACAATAGGTTTTATAATCACAACAATTTAGTAAGTAGTTTTCCAGTTATTGATTAATTAAATTTACTTTGTTAGATTATTCCTTAGTAATTCTGTACATAACAATTTAAAGGATTTCAAAAGAATTGAAGCATCCAGTAAGTAGGTACCTAAATAGTTAAGCATTTTTGTTTATATTATAAAATAGTAAATAAGTAGTACCCAAGTTTAAACAGTTTATTTATACTTGTGAAAAGGACACAAATGTTCCTATTTGTCTAATATTCAGTAAATTTAAGATTAAGTTACATTTTGGTTTGTATTCAAACTATAGCCTTTTGGTTTCTTTGTCGGCGTTGCCATTTATGTATGAAGCATACATAATAATTCACTCATTCCGTTCAAGTGAACGAACATATGTCAACAGTCAGTCTTCATTCGCAATCTGCCAGTGTAACACCTTTAACTATTTCTATTAAAATACAGTCCACTTTAAAGTGTTATTTATGTGGTTTTATTACCAGCGTCCGCCACACACTTATATACCTACCTAATCTATGTGCAATCAAATAACCGAGTAGAATTGTTTTATTGCAACCTTCCTGTTATTTAAATTTTGCAGATTAGATAGTACCCACTTATAATCTTTATGATGCATTCTTTAGGATGACCAATAATGGGGTGAAGCGCCTTGCCTTGTTTTCCAACTTAAACAAACACGCGATCATAATGAACATTGTAGGTACAATGTACTGTCATGGCAAATATGTTTAAGTTAAAAACAAGATAACAATAAAAAATTACTTAGTATTAGTATTTTACTTGTCAACAAGATAAATATAACACGAAAAAAAAGAACGGTCGATTTTTTTATTAAAATTAATAATAGGTACCTACTGCCCCCAAGACATTTCCAAGATCACTGATTAGGAGGTTATTCAATATTTACTTCTTTATTATATTAACTTAAACTAAGTACTAAAACGTCATCCATCCTTTTTTTGCAGTAGCCAAAATAGAAATATGCTAATTTTCAGGTAGACCCAGAAAAAAGCGAGCCCCAGCGTCCAGTATGGGACAATCAACTCGAGTTCCTGATGTCATGCATCGCCACATCGGTTGGTCTGGGCAACGTGTGGCGCTTTCCCTTCGTTGCCTACGAGAACGGAGGCGGCGCATTCCTCATCCCTTACATCATTGTACTGTTACTCATCGGAAAACCTATGTACTACCTCGAATGTATCGTGGGACAATTTAGTTCCAGGAACTCAGTGTCAGTGTGGTCGCTGTCGCCAGCTATGAAAGGTGAGCTTATTATTTTTATAATTACACTTCTTTATATTTAAAGAACAGCAGAGTAGTATAATCTTGTGTAACCCACATACAACTCGCCTCATTTGCCTGGGCCATTTTATCAATAATCTGTCAAATAAAATAGATAGGTATCTAATTGGCATGGAAAATATTTTTTCTCTAGATTTGGGATGTTCAAAGTCTGGATCTCAAAGCACCTTATGTTTCATCGTGTTTAATCCGATTTACATACATTCTCAAAAATCATTCAATCATTTTTATATTTCAGGCACCGGCTACGCCACTGCCCTGGGATGTGGGTACGTTCTGTCGTACTACGTGTCGATCGTCGCTCTCTGCATGTACTACCTGGTCATGAGCTTCCAGTCCACGCTGCCGTGGGGGATCTGTCTGGATGAGTGGCAAAACTGCGTCCCTTCGGATCCGAACCAACCGGAAACAAATCCGATAGGAACACCCAGTAGTAGCGCGGAGTTATATTTTATGTAATTATTATAAACTATTCTTAATATTTACTTATCTCCATTATTCAGCTGAAATAAATCAAAAACTGGAAGTAGTTTGTTGAGAATAGAGAGTAGAATCGACTACACTCTTAATATAAGGTGATTTAGGTGTAATATGACTCGGAGAAAAAATCCCACCTCCCCGGAGTGAGAGGGGGCTAATAGCGGACTAGAAACACAGCTAAAACAATAAAGTATTTTTTTTATTTTCCAGCAAGACAGTGCTTCAGCAGAAAGATGGTCTTGAAGGAGGACTTGGTTAGTTTGTAAATCAATATTTTTGATGGTCTCTGATTTGGCAGCAAAACCTTGCTGGTGGGCTCGTAGGATCGCTTTCTATGAGGACACCGGGTCCATTCGCTAGTCGATTAATAAAGTTAACGCATTCGGCACACTAAAACCTAGTAGACTGTACAGTCAAATCGAATTAGAAATTGCTATTAATATTCAACAAGAATTTTGATCAGTTGTCTCCCGATCTTAGGCAAGCATTGCTCCGATGCAACGATCTCTTATGGGTCGCTTTAATATAATTTCAGTCATTTGATTTCTTCTTACCACTTACACATAATTGATGATACGTTTCGTATTACAGGTCTACCTATCTGGTACTTGGTGTTGTGTCTCTTTGGTGCGTGGTTGGTGATCTTCATCATTGTCGCCCAGGGTGTCAAAAGTTCCGGCAAAGCCGCATACTTCTTGGCTCTGTTCCCCTACGTTGTGATGATTATTTTGCTCATAACGTAAGTTAATTATTTTTTACCTATTCATTAATAGTAGATTGTACAACTGGTGCGTAAAAGAAGCTATTTTACCCCGAGACAGTTTTATTCGAGGTGTAAAATGGATCGTTTATGCCAGAGTTATACACTCTGCTTTTCACTTCGATTGCGAGAAAATTTAACAGGCATATAGAATATATCAGTATTCCATTGTTTTAGTTTAATCACTTTCACTGTTCAAAAATGTTGCAAAATTGAAGAAGAGAAAGATAGCTAATTCAAATGAAAAAACAAATGAGAAGTTCCCGCGTATTTTTTTTTTATTTTTGTTAACCAATGCCGCGTCGGCAGGCGCGTTTTCTTTATTACCGGCCAGGACTTTATCTAAGCGAATTGCGTTCAATAAAGTCCTGGCCGGTCTGTTTTCGAATAGATGGGATGAAAAAACATTTTTGTTTCTCATACTCGGAAAGTAGTGTTTGTTTGATCCTAGTAGCGGGTGGAAGACGCTGATCTCCACATATGTGTGGGAAGGACTCGTAATTGCTTCCCTCTCTAGGGCGGGAATGAATTTTCAAGATAGGACTAAAGCAGATCGCCCACTTTTGGGCCCAGCATCTTACAGAAAAAAAAATGTGTAAAAAACACTTTTTTTATGATAAACCAAAATCATAAAAAAATATTTTAATTTACAGTTAAATAGAAAAATATTTTTTTTAATGTTTGTGTTTTTTGTTGAAATCATCATGATCATCATCATTACCATCGTAAAATGGCTAAAAAGGCAATGAGTCAAGTCTTTAAACAAATATCATTGACAAAATATAAAAATTCTACCTTCAAATATTTGTATTATGTTTCCTAAGACGTCTGAAGTCCATTATGAGAGAGAGAGAGAGAGTGCACGCTTCGGTCCATAAACAGCTGCTAGATGTCCTTACTTTCCCCCCTCGTGATCGCACCACTAGCGCCCCAACGTCATATCTGTGAACTACTTTCAAAAACCGCATACAAGCCGCCATGATGAAGTGTTATGTCATTGTTCGGCTCATAATGATGCAAAGGTAGGTAGGTATGCACCAGGAAGACCTTACCTGGACTTCGGACGTCTTAGGAAACATAATACAAATTTTATTTGAAAGTAAAATTTTTATATTATATGTTCCGTTTGACGTCCAGTCCATTATAAGAGATAATTATGTTTGTTATCTCCTGGTGGATTGTATGAATGAAAAGCAACAATGTGAATTATAAACCAATATTATTTTTAATCATCATTTTATTTTATTTACCTTAGGTACATTCATATACACAGGTTTTAAATATAAACAAAAATCTAGCCATGGCAGTGGCATAGCACTGGCAGTATAATTATATTAAGAGAAAACAGAAGAAGTAAGTTTAGCAATCGTGCAATATCTTCATGAGTAATTTTAACCTGAATCAATTTGATTTGACACATCGGTTAAATTAGAATCAATTGGGGACTTGAAATAATCTTGACAACGAATGCGCCGCGGACATTTCGTTATTAGATCTAATTTCTTTAAGGTAATTTTTTCTGATAGTTGATTGCTTTAGATAATATGTCATCTAAAGGATAATTTTCTAGCCAATTTAATGATGAGACAGCCGATCTAAAAATACCTGGCGAGGCTTGTATTCCAGCATTAGATAGTTCACGTTTTACCCAACCATCGATTATAGTTGGTGTGGCTGCTCTAACGGGATCTCTAGTAGTTAAGAACATTTTTTTAATGAACCCCGTCTTTCCCTTGATAAATTGTTTAACGTGCGGAGCCAATATAATGGATTTGTATATTGATCTTCGTGTGCCAACAAAACCCAACTGGATTGCTGGAAAGTCGCACTATCTGTCTTTGACCCGAACACTGGGTGAAGTTATGGAATCCCCATTATCTACAAAATGATCACAGTCAATATGTCAATAAAAAATAAAGTTTTAAAAAGTTTATTATTTATTTTCAATATATGTGTTATTTGACTTGGGTACTTCATACTACCAAGTCATAAAAACGTTTCTTTGCTTGTTTAATAATAAATGTCAACTTTTTTATCTGGGTAAAATAACGATAGAAAACACGGAAGTGTTATAAATTAAAGCAAATGAAATAAAATAACGACTTTAATCTGCGACGTTTTATTGTGCGTGTGGCTGTTGGGCTTGATTATCTTGTCTTAGAAAAAACAAATGCACTAGAGCACAAAAAGCGACTTTATGTTGCCTACGCACAACATAAAGACGAACTTTTAGAGCATGAGAAGTGAAATAGTGGATTGTGTTACAAGGGAGCAAAATAATGTGTTGAGGGTGAGAGCGATTGCTTGAATCCAGAGCGAAGAGAAAGATTCTAAAATAGAATCCTAAGTGTAACGAGGTATTCAAAGTAGGTCGCTCGAGGTTAAATATGTATGTGGCTGCTCTAACGGCGGTGTGGCTGCTCTAACGGGATCTCTAGTATTTATGAACAATTTTTTTAATGAACCCCGTCTTTCCTTTGATATTTTTTTTACCGTGTGGAGCCAATATGGATTTGTATTTTGATCTTCGTGTGCCAACAAAACCCAACTGGATTGCTGGGAAAGTCGCACTATCTGTCTTTGACTCGAACACTGTATGTAAAGTTATGGAATCCCCATTATCTACAAAATGATCACAGTCAATATGCAAAAGGGATAGGTCGTGTACACGACGTCCCAAACATAATAATAAAATAGTCGCCGTTCGCTTAGACACCTCATACAAACTACTGATGCAAGGAGTTTTATCTTTTAAATAATTAATTAATTCTCTGGCGTCCCATGTGGCACCTTAGGTGGCAACGGCTTTGCAAATGAAATTGCTTTCAAAATGTGCTTAACAATATGACTAGAAGAAATTCTAATATTTAAAGCAGTTTTACAAATAGATGCGGTAACAAACTTGTGTACAAGAATAGTTCTGTAAGCTAACTTTTAAGTTAGATAGAGTTAGATATTTCGCAACATCTGTCGAATTTGGTGTGCGGAAATTTACATTATTTTGACTACACCACAAAGACCACTTACCCCAAATAGGTGTGTAAGTTTTAAGAGTTGAAGGTCGCCAGCAAGATAGAAGAAGATCTTTCTCTTGTGGAGACCAATCGCTTGTCATGGTGTCCCAGCCAAAATGAGCCAGGCTTGGCAACTGCAGATCTTTGACATGAGCTGGTGGTAGGCCGGTCACCGTGTTCACCAAGGTCTTCTTCAGGTCGCTGATCTTCAGCGGCCGTGCTAAGGATCGATTCTTCAGGTCTGGTCGCCAAAAGGGTTTCTTCCTCTTGGTTGCTAATATTATGTACCTACCTGATGCCGAGTTGAGGTGACGAAGAAGTCGTAGAAGCAACGCCGGTGCCGCGGTGGTGGGAAACCCATGCGAGCTCGTATCGCCAGTATCTGCTGAACGCGTCATGATAACAGGCGTTGGAGTCTAAGGAATCTAGAGAAACGTAATTTGTCACGACATATGCGGTTTGTGACGCGAACAAGTCTTTGTCCGGTTTTCCCCAAGTCTTAAAATATCTTTAAAGTTGCTGTCACCTGCAGGTGCCACTCGCTGCCGGCGCGATTTCGTGACAACTGGTCGGCTTCGGTGTTGTACACCCCTGGTATGTGGTGAGGGATCAGTACAACATTGAGGTCGTCTATCAGAGTCAACAATACCCACGTCAATTCCATCAATTGATGTGATTTCGTGCCGCCTTCCTTCTGAATGTACGGAACCACTGTCTTGTCGGTCTGTAGAGTGATCCTGGAGTCCCGGAGGGCTCTGGGATCCTTCAACAACACAGCAATCACAGCATACATTTCTTTGAGATTGCAATGCCATTTTTTCTGGTCGGGTTGCCATGCACCTTGTACCTTGTTGTTGTTGACCAGGGCACCCCACAGAATGTCGGAAGCGTCCGTGATGACAAAGTTTGTGGGTAGCACATCTGTGTGAATTGCTGTCTTTTGACCTACATTTTCCATCCACCACTCGAGTTGTTGGCGAACGTCTTGTGTCAGTTGTACTGCTCCGAGAGGATTTTGACGCAGTACTTTGATGTGACATTGCAGCGCGGCAATGAATCCTTCCCCGATGGGTGATCAAGGACGCAAAGTTGAGAAGCCCTAACAGGCATTGCGCCTGCTTGAGGGTCCAACTGCCCGCTGCGAGTCTTGTCGAGAAGGTCTGTCGATTTTTTCTTACCTTCTCTGGTGGTAGGGACTTGCGGTTTGTTTAGGTGTCCCAATGGATGCCGAGATATTCGATTGACCTCATTGGCCTGGTGATCGATTTCTTGTGATTTACACACCAGCCCAGACCGAACAAGAAGCGTACAGCTATGTTTAGATGCGTGCTGAGTACTTCCTTGTTCTGGTGGACTAATAAATAGTCGTCTAGATACACGACGAGGCGCAGACCTTTTGTGCGAAGGTATTCTGCAGTCCAGTTTGTTATAGTAGCAAACATTCTGGGAGGAACAGGCAGGCCGAATGGTAGGCATGTCATCTGCAGAAGTTGACCACCGTAGCTGATGCGCGAAAAAACGCCTGTGTTCTGTGCATATTGAGAGGTGATAATAGGTCTGGCTGAGGTTTAACTTGACTATCCAGTCGCCTTGTTGCAGAAACGAAGGCATTCGTTGATGGTGGAAAAGATGAAAATGCTTTGGCTCCATGTATAAAAGTGCTTTCAAGTTGAATATCACTCGAGTTTTGCCACTGCTCTTTGTGATCATGAAAAGGGGGCAAATGAACGATGGGGTCGAAGGAGCACGCTCTAACACTCGTTCTTGAATCATCTTGGGAATTTCTGGTGTAATTTTTTCCGAAACAGGGGTTTGAAATTTTGACAGGTTGTCCGAAGTAGGTATAATTAAGGGCGGTGCCTGATTAAAGGGGATACGAGCTCCTGATATCATTTTTTAAATAGTATTTGGAGGGTTGAAACGATTCCATATTTCTATATAATGCAGAAGACAGCCACCCCAAAATCTCGGTATTAAATAGTCATTTATGCTTATGTCCTGCTCGCATTCCGTTCTTATCTTATCGCCCCCCCCCCCCTTTTTTGAAGAAAAATCTTAATTTCATTTGTTGTCTTTTCTCGTTTCGCTTCGGTTTGTTTGGTGGCGAACGAAAAGTATTATCTTGAAAAGACGTCGAAGGCTCTAAAGATATCGGACGACTAGTTCCCGCACTATTATTCTGTTTTTGTAATTTTTCTATACCCCCAATTTTTTGTAGGTAGTGCGATAAATTTTGAGGATTGAATTCATTCAATTCATTCGATTGAGGGTGTATTTTTTTCTATATACAGGGTGGATTTTTGTAATGCCACCTGGAGGGAAAGTACTCTTAATACTGCAGATAGAAAGTTTTACTCAAAGGAAACATTCCTTTATTTTTGAATAGAAAGCAAACTACATTCAAAGGTTTTCGAAAATTCTCTTCTCCCACACCCGGGAATCGAACCGGCTAAAATCTGAAAAAAATATACCCTGTACTTTTATTGCATCGATCGTTAGGGTCAATTATAAGGATGAAATCTCTCTAACAAACATGATAAATTAAATGAAAGGAAAACCAGGAAATCTGAAGTTACAAATTCAATGAGTCAAGTTAAAGCTCTTTAACTAACATCCATCTTTTGTAATGCAGACTCCTTTGCGACATACTCGTAGCTGCGTGTATGAGGTAATTTAAATATGGAATGTTAGATTAAAATTTGAAAATTAGATTGTCATAGTTGTTATTCACATTTGATTGTTTTTACAACTCATTTCACATTTTGTCTCACGGTGAAAATGGCTTATCAAGAACAGTTTGAAGTAATGGAAGTTTATTTTTTAAATAACAAAAACGTGAATCTAGCTCTGCGGTGGTATGGAGAGAGATATCAAGACCGACAGGCACCAACTCGGTTCGTATTGAAAAGAATGGTAGAAAATTTAAAGAATACGGGTGGTTTCAAGAAGAGACGGCAAACTATTCAGCAAAACTATTTCGATGTTGAACTAGATGTTTTAACATACTTTGAATCATTTCCAAAGGCTTCAAGTAGAGATGCTGCCGATGAATTAGGAACAACCCACACTCGCGTACTTAAAGTGCTGAAAAAGTATAAGTATAAATGCTATCGTGAAGGTCGGTTGGTGCAAAAATTGCATATTGGGGATCGTGACAGACGATTACAATTTTGTGAAAACATGCTTGGAGAAATTGACCGATACCCTAATTTTTTGAGTAACATTGTAAGGTCTGACGAAACCAACTTCAGCAATAATGGCATGTACAATCGCCGCAATAACCATTATTGGTCTCGAGTGAATCCTGTTCGTGTTCATGAAACTAACAATCAAATAAGATTTTCTTTCAACGTTTGGTGCGGAATTATGACAAATAATGTAGTGTTAGTCCACGTGTACGAAGGTCATTTAAACACTGTCAAGTATATTGAAATACTGGATCTCTTAAGCAACGAGTTAAATGGTTTCCCCGAGGAAGAGCGAAACCAAATAATTGTACAGCAAGATGGTGCTCCAGCACATAACAGCAGAATCACTACTGCCTACATTAATAACCATTTTAATACCTGGATTGGTACAAACGGCACAATCAGATGGCCTGCGAGATCGCCAGATCTCACCCCATTAGATTTTTTTTGTGGGGATATGTAAAAAATCAAATTTACATGAAATCTTATGCGAATGACAACGAGTTGAGAGTTGAAGTTCAGAATACGATTTATAATATTCACCACAACACTTTATTAAAGGTTACTAGAAATGAATTCGTTAAAAGAATACATTTGTGTATCCAAGAGAATGGAGCCCATTTCGAGCAACTAATTAGTTAGGTTACCATTTTTTGTAAATAATTAAATTAATTTAAGATTTCCTGGTTTTCCTTTCATTTAATTTATGTTTGTAAGAGAGATTTCATCCTTATATTTGACCCTAACGATCGATGCAATAAAAGTACAGGGTATATTTTTTTCAGATTTTAGCCGGTTCGATTCCCGGGTGTGGGAGAAGAGAATTTTCGAAAATCTTTGAATGCAGTTTGCTTTCTATTCAAAAATAAAGGAATGTTTCCTTTGAGTAAAATTTTCTATCTGCAGTATTAAGAGTACTTTCCCTCCAGGTGGCATTACAAAATTCCACCCTGTATAATAGTCGCGTATGTATTTACTTTTAACATTTTTCAATAACGATCGGCGCCGCGTCTCTATGACCTCAGCTCGTTTACCGCAAATAATTTGGAGAATATCATGATATAAAGTTTTATAAGACGACTCAGCACCAAACAACTCTTTTAGTTTGTCATAAAGGTTAGTTGAAGATAATTGGACGTTCAAATTAGCAGACCAATCAATTAGTTTCTGTAATGCCGCGTTCACATGCTCGTTTTGAGTTAGGAAAGCATTAGGTAACGCCGCAAACGTGCGTTCCATTTGAAAGCATCTTAATGCTAATAATGGATCTTCAAAACGCCGTAATTCTTCGTTCACTTTCAATTCGACAAAGCCAGGAAAAGCTACATATTGTTTCTGTACTTCTGTGTAACGTACAGCATTCCAATCCGAGGAGTCGAACCTCTGCATTTTTGCTATTTTGCGTTGGTCATGCACATGGCCTCGGACTTGTGCAGGGCCACCTCGAGTCCCAATTGCCAGATCCTTTCGACGATTGTCGCAACCCCGCGTACCGCTAGCAAGGGGTAAGCTGCGGTGGACGTAAGAAATTTTCTTGTAAATTGAGGGTAGGAACAGTCGATGTTGTAGGTAACGCGGTAGCAATATAATTTTGCGTGGTGGGTAGGCTTTGTGCTAATGGAGCACTATTTTCGATCATATAATTTGTTAAAACATTGTTAACATGACTCACCATCTGCTGGGATAGTAGATCAAACCTGTGATCCAGTTCGGAATCTTGCGAGAGGGAACACTCGCGTACCTGACGGGGGCGTTTGCGCGGCGCTGGATCACCTACATCGCCCTCCAATGACACCGTATCACCTCCTTTCGATGACGATGAAGAACTCGAACTCCGTGTCCTTTTCCGCAAAGTATCGTTTGGTGGGATAGTTTCACCGTCTATTTTATTTAAAATAAACACAGTTCACGAGACGGAAAATTAATTGAAGTTATTAAAATACTAATCTAATGAATTTTCTACTTTAATCTCAAAAGTTCTAAAAAAATTAAAATATCGCTTTATACGATAAAACTGACGATCTAACAAAGCTGCGCACAGTTCGGAAAACGACGCAACAATGACATAACACTTCATAACATTCATCGGTTTTTGAAAGTAGTTCACAGATATGACGTTGGGGGCGCTAGTAGTGCGATCACGAGGGGGAAAGTAAGGACATCTAGCAGCTGTTCATGACACGAAGCGTGCACTCTCTCTCTCATAATGGACTTCGGACGTCAAACGGAACACATAATAAAAATGTCATTAAATGAAAAAAAAAAACCGGTCAAGTGCGAGTCGGACTCGCACTCGAAGGATTCCGTTCCACCGTACAATATTTAACACTATACATATATAAAAAAATATTTAGTTTAAAAAACACGTACCCTTCATTTTTAATTTAATTTAATTTTTATTATTTTTTGATATAGCGGCAATATAATTACATGACATAATCTGTGAAAAATTTAACCTATTACGGTTTATAAGATACAGCTCGCTGACAGACAGACGGACGGACGGACAACGGAAGCTTGGTACTAGGGTTCCGTTTGGCACCCTTCGGGTACGGAATCCTGAAAACATTCACTCATTTGCTCTGTGTTTACGCGCATGTGAATGTGTTGTGTTGCGATATTCGTGTTTTCGGTGATTTACCTACCCAAAGACTTTGGCTGCTTTTGCTAATGTGGAATCTGAAGAATCTTACTTTCACGAACTACCTCTTCGTGAAAATGGACTTTGTATCTGCTACTTTGATTGACTACGGCTTGTTATTTTCAACAACTTCTCGCTGTAATACTCGTATAACGGGAAGACGACCTTTAAATTATGAATCCGTCTTATCTATTGTACACCAGTCAACAGCAATTTTGTAACATATTTTCCACGGCTTACATATAGCGAATCAGTATTAGTTTCCTTTTGAATACACCAATTCGGGTCGTTCTTATTATGGGTAACACGTAAGGGCAGTTGGCTCCTATTTAATAAAAATGTGGAGGGAGGTTGATAATGACATTTTAAGAGAGCTGTCGGCTTCAAACAGTTCTAGGTCATTAAGAGGAAAAATTCACTTTCATTCTCATATTAGTAGAAAAACATATTTTGTATACATTTTAGTTGACAGCTCTCGAAGTGGAAGGCAAGCAATATTGCAATATTATTGTAATTGTATAGTAGGAAGACGTACAGCAGGTTGTGGTATGCATGTAATGTCTGTGTTCACGTTTCGGCACAGTATGTCATGACGGGCAGTGGACGCACTGGTTGAAGACCTTGGTCTTCAGACACTGCTGGATACGTGACTTGACGAAGTTTTTCAAACGCAGGCAGCGTTACCAACCGGATCCTTCACTTCACCAATGCATTATCCGCTGTATATCATTCACTCTGTTAAGACGCTGACAACAGCTAAACCGCGGTCTCTGTAAGACTGCATAGAAAAGAAAGAGAAGCGCGATGACACAACGCTTGTAATTTATTGCAAAATATGAAGCAATTATCTATTTACTCAAAATTGAGTTGAGTAATCGAAAATAAAAAACAACCAAATTCTGCATTAAAATAAGACGTTCTTGTTATTAATTAAATACGTAATGTATGTTGATATTTAATACAGATATTTTGGTTTGAAACTCAAGGTAAGAGGTTAGTTTAACGTTAGTTTGTATCGAGATTTTTTATTCAAATCGTGTTTTGGTAACAACCAAGTTCTGGGAAATATGTTCAAAATTAACATATATTTTTTCCGCTACCACAGACTATACAGATTTGGCAATTTTTTTTCTTATGACAAGCCTATTTTGGTCATTTGCCTCTTGTCAGCGCCTTAAGTCGGTTTATTTTATACAATGGAATCCTATCTCAAGAGTTTACTAGTCATCTGAACATTACCTGCAGATTAATAATCGCAAAATATATTGTTCCAACTTCTACTCCTACTCCTTCACCGTGCACGCGGTTCGGCTGTGGAATTCACTTCCGCCTGACATTAGAGACTGACTGACTGAGAAACTGTTGCTGTTTTTAAAAGAGGAGTGAAAGAACACTATCTTTCCACTTTGCCATAGTTGTATATTATGTATTTATTATTTTATACTATTAATTATATATAAGTATTTTAGTGATATTTATTTTAGAAGTATGTATTTATGTAAGTATATTCTCTTATTGTACCTATATTTAAATTAATGAATAGTTTTTTTGGGTTTATGTGTTTTGTTTTCTCTCCTTCTCTTACACATGGAGTCTACATCTCTTTGTCTACTGTCCTATCGCAGGTATGCTGGAAGAGATTTCTTTAGAAATAAACACCACCTTTGTACGTATTTTTCTGTTCCTTTCTTCTTGTCTGTTTATATATGTGTACATAAACTGTTAAACAAATAAATACATTGTTAAATAATACAATCTCCAATATAACTTAACTTTAGATTTGAGCCCATTTATCTTGAGTATTCAATTGTTAATGAAACTTAAATTAAGGAAGCTTAAAGCTGATATTTTAATCTAACAAATAACACTAACTTGGAACTTATAACGGTTAATTAAATTGTGGGCCCCACGATGTATGGGAGATGGTCGATATCCTTCGGTTAGGTAGCCGGCTACGAAAAAAGTTACATAATTAAGAAAAATATCGATTAAAATAAAATTAAAACGCTGCGGGCTTGTAAGCGTATAAACAGCCAACGCATGTCAATTAAAAAAAATACCTATTAAGCGGGACGACCCGCGGCGGTGTCGCGCTGTGTTTCATATTTAAAATTGAAAAACCGGCCGGCCAAGTGCGTGTCGGACCACGCACAATGAAGGGTTCCTTAGTTGGGATGAATTTATCCCAAGACAAACTTAATATTGTAGTTGAAAAACATGTTCTCCCATACATCGATATACGTCACGGTCAATTCTCCAACTGCAAATTTAAGTTGGTCGACTATAATATTACTCGTTAACTTGTAAACCATACTTAGCTGTGATAGTTTTCCCTTTTAATTTCATTATTATTCAAAAACAAACATTTAGCTGGAAGGGGCGGACACTTGACTCTAACAAAAATTAGCACTTTAAAGCTTAATATTACGCAAACGGATCCCTAAATCGATGTTCACAGATCCGCAATATTTTTGAACGGCCTATCCAACGATATCCCACACCATGGGATAGACAAGATAAATCTATAAAAATATATCATCCCCACGTTACGTGCAAGGGAGGCAACTTAAAAAAAATATTTTTCGATTTTATTTTACCACTTCGTCGACGTAATTAATATGTATACCTATGCCAAATTACAGGTTTCTAGTACGAAGCGTCTCTGAGCTACAGTGGGGACAGACAGACAGAGTTGACTATACAGTGTATTTAACACTCGTGCTTTTTGTACTTTGCATTCCAGCACTAGTGCGGGAAAGTGCGTTTTATTATCCCTAAAGGTTGCATGTTATATGTTAATGCTAAAAGAGTGGTGGCGCTAAGCTCTAAACCGTGGTCGTGGTACTGACTTAATCAGGAACTGGCTATCTAAACTCAGACGAGCATTCAAAATCTACAGTTTTAAATTAAATTTGAAATGAATTATTAAAGTAATTATCTAGATCACAATCCTGTTGACGTAATTCCTGGAACAATCAACCGGAATTTCAGTAACACGTGGAGTTCCGGTGAAGTCTTTGCTCAATAAATGCATTTACGAAGCCTGTATACATTGTTCGAAAGTTAAAAATTACGCACCATACAACGGAATGTGCGGTGAAATAGGTACTCTCACCTAAGTACCTGTCATACTCCGTTGTATAGCGCCGTGCGTATCCTTTACGGTTTATTTTTAATTTTCATAAAAAAATATATAACAATTCCACCAAAGAGTTTCACATTACGAGAATAATTATGCTGAATGATCGAACCTGCTTGAAAGCTCTGTAGCTCAATACGTTGGTCTCACTTTACTACAAAAGAGAAAAAAGATGTAGTTCTACGAGTAATTATTACCACGCAACAATTTTAACCACGCGCAAGTGAGGCTATTTGCAAATTTTCATATTAGAAACGTCAAAGATTGTTGCGACTTTTCGACTGATATTTATAAACAAAATAATAATATGAGTTCAAGCGACGAATTCGATATTAATATGGAATCTACTCCATCTGATATCTTGAATGAGGCACAAATTGCAGAAAATGGTCTCTTGCCGCCAAAATTAA
The DNA here is from genome assembly GCA_905333075.3 of Atethmia centrago. Classification (NCBI taxonomy): domain Eukaryota; kingdom Metazoa; phylum Arthropoda; class Insecta; order Lepidoptera; family Noctuidae; genus Atethmia; species Atethmia centrago. The sequence goes on along the minus strand of HG995373.1, from coordinate 17,400,107 downwards.
TAATTACTTTCCAATATACTATAACTATTAATTTCCAAGTGTAGTGAGTGACCTATCTGTATAATTTCTTATTTGCTATTAAAAATCATCTAATGAAAAAGTTTGTTTCACTACCTATTTTACTGTTTTCTCGCAAATGTAATGAAAAACGTTGCACCGTGCGGAAATTGGTATTTACAATCTCGTGACTATTTACACTCCTATACTCGTTTATAAAACCAATTTACAACACTAGTAAATACCTATTATATTGTTCATCTTTAATATTTTGACATTTTTTTTTTTAAATATATACAGGATCAAATTAGTTTAGCTAGAGAAACTCTACTGACGTGATGGATATCGATATCTAAACAAGATCAAATGAAAAAGGTTTAAAGTTTTTTTAGGGGTCAACGAGCTCTGGTAGTGTTATTACTTGAAGTACGTATGAAAATCTGGTACCTACTGTTTTTGTTTTATCGTATCTACGATATCGATACCCATAACGTCTGTGAAGTATACACAAAAAAACTGTTTTATTAAACTGATATTTGAAGTAACCTGCGGTTGATGACCCAAAAAAACTTATCAAATTAACTTATTTTTTCATTTTATCATTTTTGGCTAATTTAATTTGACCCTATATATAAAAAACAGTATTTTTAATTTAGGCTGTTTCGCGGTTTCGAATCAGTGCCTCCTTGCCTCGAAAAAAGAAATCCGGGAGCCATTTTGAAAAAATATTTATTATAAAATTTTATGTGTATGAAATGTTATTTAATTTTTCTGTTGAATGACGTTGTTTGATACGGGTGAGCATTTATCATTACACTCTCGGCCCTGTTATGCCCCCGGCCTCGGCTTGGGCTGCAAGCCCGCCTCGAGTGCAGTGACAAACTTTGCCCACTTGTATCAAAATGTACCTACTGTTTTACGATCTATTTATTATAGCTTAGGTGTTACGTTTTAATTTAAGATGATATTTTTATAATTTTAATAAGAAGATAAAATGGAAACCATCTTATGGACATGTACCTACCAACCTGATGGTATATTTAAGCTTGCCTGATAAATAATAAATCAATCATACAAAAAATCTGCTTCTCATTCCTACTTTGCATGTATTCTTCATTTTACCAATTCAATATTAACAATTACAGAACCGTGATTCTTCCCGGAGCAGGCGATGGTATTCTTTTCTTTTTGACGCCACAGTGGGACAAACTTATAGAACTTGAGGTAAGTAGTATTGTTTTATTCGGCGTAATGTAGTATGACATCCCTAGCGTAAACAATACTTACCTGATTGAAAATCTTTTTTTCAGGTGTGGTACGCCGCTGTAACACAAGTGTTCTTCTCTCTCTCCGTGGGCACCGGTGCTATTATTATGTTCTCTTCCTACAATGGCTTCAGACAAAACGTTTACAGGTAACATTATTATTTAACAATTATTCTTTCATGTAATAGGGGGTAATGCTCCTTCACAAGCACCACAATACTTACATACGTTGCAATTAGATTTATGTCGATGAACAATGTGCGTAATTGTTTACACTTTTATAGAAGCCCATCCTTAAATACCTAACTCGAGGTTTTTCTTCTAGCTATCAATTAAGCCTTGTTTACACGAGGAGTGATTATTGACTTTGTCCAGAATGTATATAATAGATTTATTGTATTCATGGGTTTACTCTCCTTGAGTAGGTAAACGAAGCTTTAAAAACCTACTGAGTAGCTATTTATTGTTAGTCTAGTGTAATTGTTTATCTTATAACGAGTATCTTATTTCCAACGCTAGATATATTTTATTCGTTGAATAAAATTTATGACTGACAGTTTTTGTAAGATTATTCCGCAGATAAATATATCTGGAATTGGAAACTCCTACGATCCTAAGTCTCATTAATATCCATTGTTCCTTAGTCACAGGTTTTGTAATACTTTTTTACGTTTGTCCACTTGGAACTATTTAGTTTTAATTAAATATTTATAAAAAAATTTGGCATCAAATTCATTTTTGTTCCAGGGATGCGATGATTGTGACGACGTTGGACACGTTCACAAGTTTGTTGTCGGGTATCACGATCTTCGGAATTCTCGGGAACTTGGCACATGAGCTAAACATGGAGGTCAAAGACGCCATAGGTTCTGGCGGTACTGGACTCGCCTTCATTTCTTACCCTGATGCCATTTCCAAAACTTTCTTGCCACAGGTAAATCTTGAAGCTATTGCGTTTGTGAAAGTAATGGAGACTTTATGTAATTGATTTAGATTCTTGTAGGTACCCTACCAATTTATTATGTTAGAAGTTTATCAATGGAATTGTTTTCAGTTGTTCTCAGTGCTATTCTTCTTGATGATGACTGTGCTCGGCATCGGTTCATCGGTGGCGCTGCTGTCGACCATCAACACGGTCATGATGGATGCCTTTCCGCGCGTCCGTACCGCCTTCATGTCTGCTTTCTGCTGCACTGTCGGATTCGGCGTAGGACTTATTTACGTTACACCTGTAAGTTGTTGTCTTTAAGGCTTTTTCACACCACCATCTGCTCGTTGATGTCAAATTATAACAAAAAACAACATCACGCCTTGTTTCCCCGAAATAGGTATACCTATAGTACATCCACATTTCGCCAGTTATGTTTAAGTCCCATGTAATAGGGGGCGAGCCTATCCATCAACCGGGCACAAATCCAGACTTCGGGCTGCCACTGAGACATTCCAGATAGAAACACCCAATAACACTTTGCCCGACCAGGGATCCGAACCCAGGACGTTATGCTCAGCAGTACCGCTTGCGACCACTAGACCAACGAGGCAATAAAATATATAATAAATTAATATATTCAATAATGTCATCCAAACCTAACCTAAAGCACGTCATTAAAGCCCTGGGCACTAGCCGGACAATAATATTGTACTGAATTTCATTTTAACCCGCTGGACAAAATAATGATTTAAATTTGGAACCTCAACTAAAAAAATCATAATTATGAAATCTTTTATCATTAAATAGTAGATTGCGCAACTAGTGCTGCGGTAAAATGGCTCGTTTATGCCCAAGTTATACACTCTGCTTTTCACTTCGATTGCGAGAAAATGAAACAGTAAAAAAATGTTGCAAAATTGAAAGAATAGCTAATTCCCGCCACGAAACTTTTTTAAAGTTTTTTTTTTTTGTTTCATCGTATTCATTCGACTTGGGTACTTCATACTTCATAAATAATAAATGACAACTATGTTATCTAGTTTTATTAAATTAACGATATAAAACACGGACGTGATATAAATTAAAGCAAATGAAATAAAATAACGACTTTAATCTGCGACGTTTTATTGTGCGTGTATATATTGGGCCTGATTATCTTAGTCTTAAGAAAAAAAATACTATGTACTAGAGCATAAAAAGCGACTTTATGTCGCCGACGCACAACATAAATACGAACTCTTAGAGCATGAGAAGGGAAAAGAATATTATTCTATTAAAATTCTATGAATGTCAGCTCGCCAGAGTTCTCACTTCATAGGTTTTAGTTGCCTGGTAACTGGCCACTTATAACAAAAGAGGTAGAAACAAGGTAATGCAAGCAAGCTCATAAATGAAAAGGACAAAAATGTTCATGTATCTATTGTATTTTCGTTTTAGTTCACATTACCTTGTTTGAAAATCGAACTGGTTTTTATTACCTCGCAGTAGCAATGTAATAACTACGTAACTAACTAACTGCTATAGTAATTGGCCATCTTCGGGGATAAAGGTGTCTGAATTCGTCTTGAGCGAGCCTGAATCATGAGTACAGCGAGACATTCTAGTCTTACTTAACTCCTGAGTGGACCTTCGCTGCGCTCGGGATTCAATATACCGCCCGTGACATAAGACACTGCTTTATCCCTTAGTAAATAATCTGCTACTTATTTGATTAAGCAATCTTAAGAAATTGTGGGCATTTATAAGAAATTCAAGCTTCACACATTACTAAATTAGACTTAAGAGTTAAAATAAATCGGTTGGACCATACTTTCTATTTAACTGATGCAATACATTTATTTTACAGGGTGGTCAATATGTTTTAGAGTTGGTAGATTACTTCGGTGGAACTTTCTTGATTCTCTTCTGTGCTATCGCCGAAATTATCGGAATTATCTGGATTTACGGTGAGCCCTTTGTATTACTAGTGATTTTCTGTGGATTATAAGTTAGGATCTTAATGTACTCGCCAACAACCTTGTGAACTATTCTGAAATATTTTTCAACACTCTTGCTTGTAAAGTGGCTCTTATGGCAACGCATTTAAGTTCATAATTCAGCGTATTATTCACTTATGTTTTTTAATTTACATTACAACACTAGTGTTTTTTACTTACTACATTTTTTTTTCAATCTCCTCAAAGAGTTTTTATGCTTAAAAACAATGAATATTTTTGTCAATAAATAAACTACTTTAGGTTACATTACATAATTATGATAAATCAATTATCAAAATTTCATCAAATTACATATTTTTCACTACATATTAACCTTAATTTGCGTATATTCAAAACATTATTTTGTGTTTGTCATATTTTTTATATAGGCTGTTTAGCGGTTTTGCCGGTGTCTTTACTTACCTGCGCGGGCATCGCTAGCGCGGCACGTGAATAGACAAAACCAGCGCGTTATTTTCCATATATATTTGAAACTTTTTCACTGTGTGGTTAATTATTATGTCGACTTCACGTAGGGAAGAGGAGCAATACGTAGATTTGGCCCCGCTGGAAATAGTAATCGAGGCACGAAACGCGAGTGATGATAGCCAGTTGCCACCATAATCTAGAGAGAAATACTCGTACCTAGCGGCCTATGAACCTTCATACAGAGGAAAAACAACAAAAATGCCCAATCATTTCCGAGAACGTATTATTGGCCTACTTCAATGTACCTACTGGCAAATAAATACAAGCTCAGCTCGCTTTGATGTATCTATTCCATGTAAATAGCACTGTTAGGAACAAAACATGATATTTCAATATCAAAACCTACTGTAACTTTACGGCATTACTAAAGAGACGCTCGGATGGATATATTTGTCAGAAATCTAAAGTATCGTCACCAACCGACGATAAAAAGATTTTAAATGTAGCTCCGGATAGTCATTAATTATTTTGAGAATTTTACTTTTACTAATTGCTTCAATAATGAAAGTTAATAAAAATACGAGTCTGTTTTTTTTCCTCGCAATGGTGCTGAAAAACGTTCGGCTCCCTTATCGCGGTCGCCTACGGCTCGCGCAAATAATACCGCCTCGAGTGAATCGAGTGTAATGCTAACGACCAACATATCACACTTGTATCATTATGTACTATTTCCTAATCTACAGGTTTGGAGAAACTATGCGTGGACATCGAATTCATGATGGGCATCAAGACTGGCTTCTATTGGAGAATTTGCTGGAGCATTATAATGCCTACTATGATGACTACGGTGTTCATCTACGCTTTCCTTTCTTTCGAAGAGCTGACGTTCGGGGACGACTATTACTACCCAACAGCAGGATATGGTTAGTGGATAATTATTAAGGGTTTTACCATATGAGACAATGATCATGTGAAAGCAAATACAACTTTAAAATATATAAGAATGTGTCACTTGTCAAATAATTATTGATTTTATTTAGCGTTGACATAAATTAATCGATTTCCATTCAATCGGTTAAATTGTGGATTAATACAGCACTATAATTTCTTAAAAATTTTGGGTTTAATAAGATGAATATGTAGGTATGTACCTACTGTACTTAATGCAATACTTATGACAACCTTTTTTTTTTCAGTATCGGGCTACGTGATGCTAATCATTGGTATTGTGTTCGTACCGATTTCGATTACGCTAACGATGTTTAAAAATAGATCCGGAAACTTCGTGGAGGTAAGATTATGAACATTTTATTGGAATGAGATTTAATTGTTATTAGTAATTTTAAATATGAAAGTATTTTTACTTTCAGTCTTTTCTGACTTAAAATGGGAACTTGTATACGATCTCTTATGAATAGTCTTCTACTTTTCAGTATTTTACTTACAGTTTCAATGTATTTCTTATAATAAAAGCACAAGTAACATTCTAAAAACCTGCATAAAATAAAATGGTCGTAACTGAAGCTGATATGCTTTTCCCAGACGGTGCAACGTTCGTTCCGGCCGAAGTCGTCGTGGGGACCCCGCGCGCCGGCCGAGCGCGCCGCCTGGGATCAGTTCACGGCGCAGGCCGCGGAGGAGCGCGCGAGGCTCGACACGACGTGGCTGCAGCACCTCGGGTACATCCTCACCGGCGGGTACCGGAAAAGACTATAATCCACTGGTGACTAGTCATTAGCTTTAACTCTAGAATTTACTATAGATATAGGGTAAAAATAACTAATATGTAGGTACGTAAGTACCTTAATGCTGGTGCCTAAGTGACGATTTGTTGTAGATTGTCAAAACCTAAATTGTGTAACTAATTGCCAAAATGATGTTATTTAAATAGTAGTAAATTATAGCGATGTTGTATTATATGTCAGGGTATTCTATTTAATAAGTTAATTTGAAATATGTAAATGTTGTACCTATACCTTTTATACTACTGTAAAATACATTTTTATACAAAACTAGTATGTATTATGCATTTTCAATGTTTTAACAAACCACTTCACAATACCACAAATCTTCAACTACTTACAAAAAATATTTACTTACTTCAAGGATCTGTCTTATTATTTAGACGAGTACGAACGCATCAACTGCTTGACCGAAGTAGGTGTAATAACTACTTAGGTCAAGCAGTTGATGCGTAAATAGCAAGCTAATACAACTACGTACCCCTAATATTATGACACACATTTTATGGTGACTACTTTCTGCTTTCTTTTCTAATACAGTTACTGAGATCAACATCTACCTATCAATTAAGATGAGTACCTATCTCAAGATTTAGGCTTCTATTGACGGTATGGTGGATAATTAGTATAGAGACTAAAAAAATGGCCAACAAAATCCCACCGCTAGTCGATAATCAATATATCAACCTTACCTCAACGAGAGCAAGATACCACAAACCTTAGTAAAGACTCACCAGACCAGCAGTGATCTTAGCAATCAGACAATGACTCGATATGTCATCTGAGCTACCTCACCTGCTATTCAGCAGCAGAAGTGATCTCAGCAATCAGACAATGACTCGATATGTCAACTGAGCTACCTCACCTGCTATTCAGCAGCAGCAGTGATCTCAGCAATCAGACAATAACTCGATATGTCTACTGAGCTACCTCACCTGCTATTCAGCAGCAGCAATCTCAGCAATCAGACAATGACTCGATATGTCAACTAAGCTACCTCACCTGCTATTCAGCAGCAGCAGTGATCTCAGCAATCAGACAATAACTTGATATGTCAACTAAGCTACCTCACCTGCTATTCAGCAGTACTCGTAGCAGTGATCTCAGCAATCAGACAATGACTCGATATGTCAACTAAGCTACCTCACCTGCTATTCAGCAGCAGCAGTGATCTCAGCAATCAGACAATAACTTGATATGTCAACTGAGCTACCTCACCTGTTATTCAGCAGCAGTGATCTCAGCAATCAGATAATGACTCGATATGTCAACTAAGCTACCTCACCTGCTATTCAGCAGCAGTGATCTCAGCAATCAGACTATGACTCGATATGTCAACTGAGCTACCTCACCTGCTATTCAGCAGCTGCAGTGATCTCAGCAATCAGACAATGACTCGATATGTCAACTAAGCTACCTCACCTGCTATTCAGCAGCAGTGATCTCAGCAATCAGACAATGACTCGATATGTCAACTAAGCTACCTCACCTGCTATTCAGCAGCAGTGATCTCAGCAATCAGACAATGACTCGATATGTCAACTAAGCTACCTCACCTGCTTTTCAGCAGCAGCAGTGATCTCAGCAATCAGACAATTACTCGATATGTCACAATTCCTTAATTGCACGCAACTGTTGCAACAGTGGTAGCCAATATGTTAAAATATCTAGAAATATGAATTTATAATAATAACCTCTCTTTTAAATCGCACATACAACTACACTCGCGAGCAAAAGTATGGAATCACTTACTTGGAATTGATTCCGCGCGATCTTGAGTACTTAATAACTAGTTAAGAATAATAAAAATGGTACAATTTTAAAGGTTAACTTTAAATTGACTCCAAATTCATTTAAATCACACCAGTATTTAAGAAGCTATCCCGGATTACGTGAAGAAGTAGGGAAAAAGATATGTTTCAATTGTCAGATATGTCGCGAGTTGCGGCCTACTTATAAAAGTACGTGTTATCGGACTTTCCTTATCTCCCCCCCCCCCCCACCCTTGCTCGACGAAGCGTCAGCCCACGCCGCAGCTGAGCCTGTAGTTTTAAATTCCCCGAATAATAATAATTCTGATCAGATCCAGCCTGTCCCACCTTGCTGTCCTCCCCTAAGCGACCCCACAGGGGGTGCACTTAGCGTGCAGTCGCTTAGTAATGTAAGAAATTCGCCCCTGGCTGGAGGCTTTGAGTTCGCTTAAGGCAGCCACAGGAAAGTCCGGTTAAGTAGTCACGACCTCTCAAGGTCAATTACGAGATGCAATTATCAAAAAAAAAAAACAAAAAAAATAATCTTTATGAGTCGGCTTTCACACGTTGACCGGTACACATCTCCGCTAATTTTGAAACTTGGACGACAATGGATACTACTCCTACAGAAGCAGCACAAATCGTCGCCCTATTGCAAGAAGGGCTCAGCCAGCGGGCTGTCGCACGTCAGCTCCACATAAGCCAGTCCTGTGTTTCGAAAGTCTATAAACGCTTTCGGGAGACTGATGGCTTTATCCCGAGACCAAGATCTGGACGGCACCGGTGCACATCGGGGAGGGATGACCGTTTTATCGTGTCAACCTCTCTTCGAAATCGAACTTTGACTGGTGTCAACGTCCAACAGGAGCTCCGAAATCGTAGCTGCCAACGAGTGGACAGTTCGTCGAAGACAAGCAAGCTAATTTGACTCCAAATAGACCTGCCAAGGGCCCGAAACTGACGGCAGGTCACCGACAGGCGTGCTGCCTTTAATTTGCTCGCTCCCCATCTTGATTGGGAGGTTGAGCAATGGAGGCGAGTCCTGTTCTCCGACGAGTACAGAATGAGTTTACACGGCAGCGACCGAAGGGGTCGGGTCTACAGTCGGCCTGGGGAGCGATTTGCACAGTGGTGTTTCGCTGAGACAGTGGCTTATGGGCCCCGGTTCTGGTACGATGTTGGCCGGCATTTCCTTCGACGGTAAAACGGAGCTTGTTTTCGTGCCTGGCAGGGGACGAAGAGGCGGTTTAACTTCAGACCGATATATTTCCGATATTCTGCTGGAATATGTCGTTCTTTATGCAGGATATATCGGTGATGACTTCCTCCTTATGCACGATAACGCTCGTTGTCACACTTCCCGTGCCACAACTGAATGCCTCGAAAAAGTCGGTATCGCCACATTGGACTGGCCAGCGCTCAGCCCGGACTTGAATCCCATTGAGCACGTGTGGGATGAACTGAAGAGGAGGGTTCGTTTAAAAAATCCTGCTCCTTCAAGTGTGAATGAGCTGAAATCGGCTTTGATAGAGGAGTGGGAAGGTATCCCGCAATAATAGATTCAGAAGCTGATTAGGTCAATTAAGAACCGTCTTCGAGCAGTTATTAGGGCGAGAGAAGGGAACACAAAATATTGAAACTTAATTTTAAGGCCAAATAAATTTTGTATTAATTAATTTTTGTTGTTCTCTTCATTTATTATTTTTTCATTATCCTTATGTTTCCTTAACTCCTTCACTCAATCCGGGATAGTTTCTTAAATACTGGTATGATTTAAATTAATTGGCGTTCTCTCTCCTCTTCTCTTTTCTATTTTCATTAACTCCGTCACCAGAGTTATCTCTTCCCACTTCCATCTCTATGCCGACGATCTGCAGCTTTACAATCACTTCTTTAGGCAAGATGCAGAAGCAGCCGTGTCTGCCATGAACAATGACCTGGATTTGATTAGCGAGTGGTCGCGGGCCTTTGGACTGCAAATCAACCCTAAGAAATCCCAGGCCATAATTATCGGTGGAAGGTATATGCGGACAGGGGCGTGCCGTCCATAGAGGCAATTAGGCCTAGCCTACCCTACCAACAACGCCAAATGCATTTATTTTAACTATGTAATACAATTACACAAAATATTAAAAAAAAAGTTAAACTCCTGTTAAAACTCTTATAGCAACTTGTCGCAGACGCCACGTGACTCACAGTTCGACGGAGCTTACGTACGCAAGGCAAGGATTCCTTTCGCCTATATTTCGTTCATAAATTTACGCACACTCGTGTATATTTTCGTGTGTATGAACGGCACACAAAAGTGAAATGGTTTAAATTAGGGGCGTAACTCCGGCGGCAGAAGCTTGGTCCTCATTGGTTGTGTGTAAAGTGAAGATTTAATGAATGAAAAATATTGAAGACCAGGGTTCCCAATTTTTGGACAATTCCCCGAATTGCGGGGAAGTTTCCTTCATCACTACCAGACTACTAGAGACAATTAAAAAAAAAGGGTGGTATTGTTGACACCAAAAAAAAACTAATTCGCGCAACATCACAGCGCGGATCTACATACAAGAACTCACCACATTATTCAAGGTTTAAAAAACGATTTTCTAACGATGCAAACAGAAGAAAGATTCGGCCACCTCAAATATCATAACCAAGTGGGCACACATCTACCTTTAGATACAACTTGAATCTTATCATTAAACGACAAGTGCGACTAACCTAACCTAACCATCACATTACATGGTTTATACCTCGACAGACGTCGGACTTACTTGGAAAAACACATTTTCACAAAGCGGAAGCAAGCTGGACGAAGAAAGTTCTACTGGATAATTAGTCGAAAGTCACAATTACACTTGGAAAATAAAATCCTCTTATACAAAGCTATAATCAAGCCTATATGGACCTATGGCATTTAGTTATGAGGAACAGCATCATACTCTAACATAGAGAGCATACAGCCATTTCAAAACAAGCTTCTAAGATCAATCACAGAAGCTCCATGGTTTGTACAAAATTAAGCTCTACGTCTACACCATAATCTGAAAATACCGACAGTCAAAGCGGAAATAAAAAGCTATATGAAGTCGTATAAAGAATGAATTACTCAACCCAAATGCTCTGGCAAACCATCTAATGGCTTAAAAGGAATACAATAATATAATAATAATAATTTTATTCATAAGTTCACATAGAAATTACTAGAAGTTACATCATTACAAAGTTACATATTAATATTAGTAAGAAAATGTTAAACTATGGTGCCGATTCCCTTGTTCACAAACTAAACTAAATTTAAGTTCAGTGCATCTTTTTCTTTCTATTTCATTAAGAAAAGGACAGAAGACAAATTTTAGTTTAGTCCTGTCAGATTAATCAGCGCTTCACGTAAATTGACGTAATTTTAGTAGGCAAGCTTTTAATCACGTCTAAACTTGTATGGAGTAGTGACAGGAGCTGATTAATTTGACAGGACTAAACTAAAATTTATCTTCTGTCCTTTTCTTAATGAAATAGAAAGAAAAAGATCCAATGAACTTAAATTTAGTTTAGTTTGTGAACAAGGGAATCGGCACCTATGTCTAAAATAAATCTAGTGTATAACTTATATAGATTGGTTAAGGGTCTAATTGAATACAATAGCGACCTGCCTGATGTAGGTTTATTCAAACTTGTGTTTCAGGCCATCACTTAACAACGCTGAGTGCTTTAGTGGACAATGGTGCCGATTCCCTTGTTCACAAACTAAACTAAATTTAAGTTCAGTGCATCTTTTTCTTTCTATTTCATTAAGAATAGGACAGAAGATAAATTTAAGTTTAGTCCTGTCAAATTAAGCCCCACTTGTGTCTATTTTATATTACTTCCTATTGCTTTTGCACCAGGGTTTCAGTGCCTTTTAATAACAAATTATACTTGTTTACAGGTACGAGTTTGACTACTGCTAAGCACCTACTGAGCCTCTTCCTGTTTGAGCTTTCCCTATAAATCCGTTCAGTACCTAAGTTTAAAGTCTCCGGTATTCTCGTTGCTGTAGGAAACCCTTATCAAGGACATCTTGAATTTGTCCGTCCTGATGAAGGCAGTCTAAAATATTTTTTCAGCCCTTTGGAATAGGCTGGAACAGTCTCCGAATGTTTCCAACTGAACTCTTTCATGATAGTTTAAAAAAAAAACTTATTTCACAGAATCTGGAAAAGGATTTATCCACTTATTTTCCAAATCATAATGATGTTCAGTACCAGTGGCAGAGATCTCTCGCGTCCGGCTCTGGTTCAGGACATATGGTACGAGAGGGCATGGGCAGCCGTCACCTCCTTCTGCGAAGCAGTAATGCTCGCGAAGGAGGAGGCAGGAGGTTGAGGGAAAGGCAAATTTTGCGCCTTCTCGCCTCTAGGTGCCGCAGGAGACGCCTTGGGAGTCGGGAATCCCAGACTGGTTTCCGGCCACCGTAGGCGGCCGGGCTTGCGGACGGTGAGCAATGGGTAGCTCCACGTCCGATAAGGACCAGGCCCGGGTCGACGGCGAGTTGTGTTCTACGCGTGCCTCACTGATATGTCAGCACAAGTGTAGGGGTCCACTAGGGCCGATGCCTGCCGGGGTCGCGTGGCAGTCCAAAAGGGGTTACCGAGGCCCACAGGCAACGGAAGGAATACGGGTAGGTTTTAGTCAGTAAGAATCTGACACACCCTCCAGCTCCGCCCAAAGCGGGAGAAGTTATTTTATAATTTCCCAACCAAGAAAAAGATGATTATTGTTATGATGTATTATCATAACAATAATTTTATTCTTTACCTTTCTACCGAATAGACAACAGCTGCAGTCACATAAGCTTCCTTATCTACTGATTTAAGATTTACCAAACTCACAAGCATCCAAACTTTCAAGAAATTTATGAGATATGTGCTTTGCAAATTTTTGTTCATGACAACTAATTTTATTCCACACCTTTTTAATTTTATGTGAAAAACGTCAAATTCAGAATAGTAAAATTGCCATTTTCAATAAATTGAATGACTTAAATGACATTAGTGCTGTCAAACTATAATATAATTAATTTATGTCACCTTAGTTAATTTCAGAATGGAAAACGTCGTTTGACAGGAATAAACGAAATTTTGGTGATTTTTAGTCTAGTTTAGAGAAAGTGACAAGAGAATCGGCACCATTGGCCGGTAATTATTAAAAATTATTTGTCATCGTTTTTTCTAAATAAAGGTTTTATGACAGTGGGACAGCTTAGCAAGATAGGTGCCAGGCTAAATACTTAAATTAATGATGTAACAGAGAGGATCTGATATTATTCCTGAAACATATTTTAGAACCTTTGTTGAAATATCGTCGTATTCTACACAATTTCTATTTTTGAGTCTTTTATAATTATATTTACTTCATCTGTATAGGGGCTAAAAGCATTGTCTGTGCAGGGAAATTTATTTTATTATCAGTGGTCAATCGTGTCAAAGCAGTAGAAAGTTTTTCTGCTTTGAAGTAGTCGTTAAAGGTATGTGCTATGTCTTTGGGTGTAGTAAATGTAACTCCGTCATAATTTATTTCTTTAATATCTCTGGTGGAGAGTTGCTTCTATTTTCATTTATTATTTTCTACGTCGTTTTTGATTTATTATAAGCTGGCTCTATGTTATAATTATTCTTTGCTAATTGTGTCAATTTTATAATTTTCTTAACTGTGTTTGAATAATTTTTAAGTTTCGTCACATTTATCTTAGATACATTTAATCTATGGTGCCACAACAACTGTCTTTTTATTTGGCTACACCGTCTAATACCAGGTGTTATCCTGGATTCTTTATTAATTTTCTTTTTTTGCACGTAATCGGAAAACATAAATCATACAACAATTGGAATAGTTCTAAAAAGTTGTTGTATGCTACGTAGGGTCTTTAGTGAGGTAGACATCAGAAAAAGAAATTGTTTTCAAACAGTTTTTGGATTTCATCAAGTTTTTATTACTATAGTAACGAACTTTTATATTCCAACTTTTGATTAAACATGTATTTTTTACTGGAAGCTTTAAAATTTGCGCGTTGTGATCCGACATATGTAGATCAAGGACACTATGAGCATTTTCGTGAAATATTATGTGAAAAAATTATCAATACACGTATTGATTTGCAATCTAGTTGGAAGATTAATTTGTAAACATAGATTGTACTTCAATGGGAAACAAGTAAATTCAAGAGATCCTTTATCTTGTTTTAAAATATTAATGTTGAAATCGCCACATAGAATTAAATTCTTGTTCGAGTCGTAACAGTATTTTGATACTATAATGTTTAATTTTGAATAGAAAACCTCTAAATTGTTTAACTTTGGTACTCTATGTAGACAAATAATGATTGTGTTATGTGGTATTAATTCAATTGCACAAACTTCGAAGATTCAGCAGCAGCAGTGATCTCAGGAATCAGGCAATAACTGGATAATGTCAACTGAGCTACCTCACTTGCTGTTCAGCTGCAGCAGTGACCTCAGGAATCAGGCAATAACTTGATATGTCAACTGAGCTACCTCACCTGCTATTCAGCAGCAGCAGTGATCTCAGGAATCAGGCAATACCTTGTGTTTAATTCAGTTCTCAAATTCAGAATCTCTGGATGAGGGCTGCTGCCTGCTCTTCCAGTTCGTACTTTGGGTTCGGTTGTACTTCAATGAATTGTTTTAATTTTCCATTAGAAAGACATTCAATATATTCATTACAATGAAAAAAAAAAGATGGCTGCGCGTGAGTCGCGCGACGTACCAAGCAAAAATCTAACGGTATGATGTTAGCGGGCGACGCTCCACGATGATTGGCCGACATGTTGCGTTCGATGGTTCAGTGGTTGCGATCGATGTCGTTCGCAAACGCGCCGTCAGCACCAACTTCAGCTCACCATCTTGCCTCTTCATGCCGATAGATGGCGCAGGCGGTAACATAGTCCCGGCCTTGGAAGTAGTAGGTTCCAACAGGATCAGCAGGACGGCACATCGGATACTGACAGTGGCACTGGCAGCGGACATATTTTAGAAAACGCTCTGCGTGTGACGCCTGAAGTCGTGAGTAGTTCAGCCACTCTTGAGATTCCGTCAGCACCTGGATGAATTCGTATAATCCTTCCTAGTTTCCACCTGAGTGGGGGCAGGTTATCATCTTTGATTAGAGCGAGTTGATTGAGCGTAACGGAATCCTGATGAGTTTCTGGTCAAAGCAGTATAAATCAATAAATATTATCAAAGAGACCATGGAGAGTAATGTTCCTGCAGAGTCAGTCATTCTGATTTATGAAGATCGATCTAGATAAAAAATAAATGTTTTTACTTCAGAGATGAGCGTGAGGTTTACTCACATTTACTATGTGCTCTACCGTGGGTTCTATCGTGGGGTTTATAGTGGGGTCTATCGTGAGTTCTACCGTGGATTCTACTGTAGGGTCTCTTATATTCTAGTATACCTTCTGAATAAACCTCCATCAATCTCGGACTCTGGCTGTAGGTGTCCCACAGGGAGTCATCTTATGGCCACTTCTCTTCTTCATAGTTTTATGCAATCAAAATCATTAGTAAAAATAAAGGTTGTCTGTATAAGATCGCTTTTAGCGATAAGACTGCCCATTGTGTCACCCCTTGTAAAATTTCAATATTTATATCTGTAATTTTTATGGCGTACAGTAGTTCTATTCTACAATTTATTTTGCATCAAGTTTCAAGTTTTTTTTTGCATGGATTTGCTCTACCAACAAGCTAACTAAGATTTTCAGATAAAAAAAGGTTAATTTATGATGGTTCGGCGGAAATTAAAGCGAGAGACATATAATAATCAAATTGAATGATGAGAATATTCTAATTGTTGTGTACAAACAGGTAGGATATAGGCCGACTACTACATACTTACATAAAAAGCAAGGTCGTCGTTATCATACTATTAGCTAGCCAGTTAGATATAAAAACATGAAAATTATTCATGTTATTAAAAGGTGTTCTTGAAATGCTGCATTGAATTGAAATCAATAAGGTCGTCGTTGATTACGTATCTACGTGGTATTTAAACGTTCGTTATCTGGGTTAAAATCATTATTTCTTCTAATAAGTAGGTACAGAAAGATTTCTTCGTTCGAAACGATTAGAGATAATTATTTTTGAAAACCAATACTATGTACTTAATTAAGCATATCTTTTATCTCATGAAAAATGTGCTTATTGCTAATGATAGCAAGTGATATAAAACTCCCTATCAATACCTCCAATCACACGTGAGAATACAAAAACGTGAAAGATTATGAAAAGTAATAAATCAAATGCTAATTAAAGGTTATGTGTCTATATCTAGCAATGGTAGCCATACACGTTACGATTTAAGTGCGCAAATTTAGACGTGTGCAAGTATGCATGACGCCGGTATTGACCTCACACGGCTCAAGTTTACTTGTAACGATAGTATATCTGTTTAGTCACCGTCTAGGTATGATGCGTTACGCGGTAATGGCATCCATTGATGACTTTTTGGCAATTGTTGGGTTAATAATGTTACAAAAAAATTTAAAAGACGTAAAATAAACCAAACTATATGGGTGTAAGCACTGGTTAGTAAAAATAGAGCATTATTCGCATAAACTATAAATATATATATATATATATATAATAATTTATATATATATATTATCTTATATATAAAATTCTCGTGTCACAATGTTCGTTCCCGTACTCCTCCGAAACGGCTTGACCGATTCTCATGAAATTTTGTGAGCATATTGAGTATTCTTCATACCCCTTTACTTAAAAATTATTTATATGGCAAAACAACGTTTGCCGGGTCAGCTAGTATATTTATATTATTAAAGGAATTGAAATTTGCACCCAAAGACTGCCATAACTATCTGCGTATGGACGAAGAAACTTATTTGAAGCTTGAAGCCGACAGCAGGACGTGCCTACAAACGCGACATATGCTACACCTACGCTCAAGTAAACTTGCGCAAAAGCAAATTTGCACAATTTCAGAATCGAAAATTGAAAATTACACACGTTGGGCAAGAACCTTCCAACACACGTTACGATATACTTGCGCACGTATATCGTTGTGTGCCACTACCATTACACTTGCATCATCAGTTATCAGTTATCACTTATAACCAAAGGTGATAGTCGCAGACAGTTTTAAAGGAAACTATTTTAAATCTGAAAATTTGGTTGTGTGGGTCTGGAATTAAATCGTAGGTTATAGTTATTTCTCGGAGGTCCTCGTTGCGGTGTCGCGGGTGCAGGTCCCGGTATATCGCGGCGTGCATCCGAAGTAAATTTGTGGACTTATGCAGTGGGATTGCGCATTATATTCACTTGTTCATCCTTAGTTTGTGGATAAACTGTAATATAACCTCTTTTCGGTCTTTCTTGGTGGCATGATGAGAATTGGTGAGCTTATTTTTAAAATATGGCTTCAATCTTTTTAAAAATTGTATTATGAATGTTGAATCCTTCTTAATGTTGGCTTTATTGGCCAGTTCTGATAGACTATAGAAATATTCATTTAGGGTTTTTTGTTCTTGCTTTGCCTTATAGAACAGCTCTGCATAATTACAGGCCTCAAACTCTTCTTTTAGTTTATTTATCACCTCCTCAAAGGTTGTACAGGAGTTTTTTATTGTTCTATAGTAATACAGGGCACAGCCTTTTAAAAATGCCGGTAATAACAATAATTTCTCCTCCGTTTTTTACATCCTTTAAATATAGATATAGCTTGGAACTGCTCCAAGGACTCTTCTATCGATTCATCAAAATGACCAGAAAAACATGTACTCACACGGTACATTTTTTCGAAACCCTGTTTTGTACGTTTAAATTATAATGTAAAATTATACTTCTCTGTTCTTCAATATAATGTAATTCCAAGGATTCTTCTCGCGGACGATGGGAGCGCACTCGCGATTTTTGCTGGTAGATATTTTATTTTTACTGGGATTCAACCCGGAGCCTCCACCAATTGTAGTGTGGGGGACGTGCTACACACTAAATAAATAATATTCCCTTTTTTTTAACTGTTTATATATTTATCTTTTATAATACAATACACATTCGTTTGTGAGTTTATACAAGACTCATTTTTCAAATAACTTGGCATGCACAAAACCAACCGAAAAAACACTTACCTAGTTCAAGCCACCCTTATCACTCATGACTTATATATACCACCCTTTCAACATTTCATAAAGTATTTTAAGATAACAGCACAAAGCTTTCCAATATTCAAAGGGTGTAATTGTCATCCTTAAAATTAAACATTACAACAAGGCTCAAAGAAGATACCATCAACCTTATTAGTAGGAGAAATATTCCATACCATTCAAACTCTCAAGAACTCAAGAGGCGCAAATACATGGAGCAATCTAATCCCAAAAATATGTTAACTAACCGACTTTATGACTTGATGCCCAAAGACACAACAATCCTGCATAATATATAGGATCAGGGCATTATCGACTAAATTTTTAAATGAAAAGATAATTCCCAAAATCCCAAACAATTATTTAGGTAGAATGGTTTGCAATTGCTGCTGATCCAATTCCCAGTTCTCGCTCCAGCTCTACATATGTAATTCGTCGGCTTTTGCGAAGAAGTTTTTCGACTGCACGAACGTTTTCTTATGTGACCGCGATTGGCGGCCGGCCTGTCTTCGCTTCATCTTCAAGACATCCCCGCCCACTTTTAAATTCAGCAAACCAATTATATACTCAAAATCAAAAAAATCAAAATCAAAAGTCATTTATTCAAACTAGGCTGAAAATCAGCACTTTTCGAACGTCAAAGTTACATAAGACAGTCCCCCAAAAATGCCCGCCCGTCACCACTTCCTAGTGCTTTAGCTGGGAAGAAGAAGTGGTGGAACAAACTCCCCAGCAGCACGTCTGTCTGTTTAGTTATATAAACTTGATTTTATACAAATCGTATGCAAAGTAATTAACATTACGAAACACAAAACATTGGATTAAATTACACACTTGCCATACGTTAGCTAGCACGCGCCAGTATACCAACAAAACAATGAACAAACTGTACTCAAGCAGATAAATTCAACATAAAAAAAAACGTAAATAGAACTTAATACCTAAATAAAAGCCTCCAGACATAAAGGGCGTGCCCGCTTACATAAGGCAATTGCTGTAGCTCGAAGTGAGAAATGATAAACTAGCCCCATCGAAGTAAAATAAGTAAACAATTACTAATAACAATTAAAACCATGATCAGCAAGACGACCAGTCACCACAAGCAGCACCCGTTCACGAGCATAACGCAAAGATCAGCCATCACCCCCCTCGCCATATTGGAGGGAAGGAGGCAACCCGATCCCCGACGCTACCGCAGGCAGTGACATCTAAGGGAGCATGACGAGCTTGCTGCCGGTTGCTCAGGCAAGAATAGTATAATCAATAGTCGAGGACGCTAGCTAACCACTTATTGCAATACAACTCATAAAACACACATTGTAATGAGTAGATTATGTAACTAATAAATTAAAATTTAACTAATTAAATTACATTGACTTATACAGTCAAAATAAAAAAATAATCAATTATATGAACTCATATAACCTGTCAGTAGGAAAGCTAATTCTGGAGAAAGAACATAAACATTGTCTTGAGTTAATCACAGCGACCAACTATTCTTATCGTTTAAGTAGTCATTGATACAATAGTATGCCTTTGAACAAAGGGTGGATTTTACTTTAGTTTTAAACGCATTAAAAGGCAAATCTAGCAAAGAAGAGGGCAGCATGTTATAAAAAGTTATACCAAGCCCAACAAATGAGTTATGTACCTTATGAAGCCGGTGAAATGGAGCTCGTAATTTGTCCTTATTTCTGGTGTTAATATTGTGAATATCACTATTTTTAGTGTATAAGTGTATATTTTGCCTAATATATAAGATGTTGGCGAAGATGAATTGTGATGCCACCGTGAGAATACCAACATCTTTAAAAAAATCTCTCAGAGAAACTCTGGCACCAAGCTGGTAAATAGCTCGAACAGCTCGTTTTTGAAGAACGAATATATTTTGAATGTCAGCGGCTTTGCCCCACAGCAGAATACCGTAGGACATAACGCTATGAAAATAACTAAAATAAACTAATCGAGCTGTATCAACGTCAGTGTATTGTCTTACTTTTCTGACGGCGTAGGCGGCCGAACTGAGCCTGCCCGCTAGGCTTGATATATGAGGGCCCCACTGAAGTTTGGCATCTACTGTTATACCAAGAAAAACTGCCGAGTCTACAGTTTCAAGCACCCCATTATCTAAGACGATGTTGGGACCTAGATTCCTAACATTTGGCAAGGCAAACTTTATACATTTCGTTTTCTTGGCATTGAGAACTAGGTTATTCGTCGTAAACCAATCCGTGACCATTGAGAGTGCACTGTTTACGTCATCAAAATCTTGTCTATTCCTGTTTACTTTAAAAAGAAGTGAGGTGTCATCTGCAAACAATACAACGTCACAGATACCCTTTAAATAAAATGGTAAGTCATTAATATACACTAAGAATAAGAATGGACCCAGTATTGAGCCTTGAGGTACACCTAACTGAACTGGTAACCCGGAAGATTTTACACCATTCACATCTACACATTGGAACCTATTATGTAAATAAGAATTTATTACTTTGAGAGCTTCATATTGGACACCATAATGACACAGTTTACGCAAAAGCGTGTCATGGTCCACGCAATCAAAGGCTTTGGAGAGATCACAGAAAACTCCAATAGCATTTTGCGAGTTCTCCCATGCGTCAAATATGTGTTTCAGCAGTGCAACACCCGCATCTGCAGTCGAACGACCTTTTGTAAAGCCATATTGTTCATTATGAAGGAGGCTGTTTAAATTAAAATGTCTTAGCAATTGCTTGAGTATTAACTTTTCAAATATTTTGCTAAATGCAGGTAAGATAGAAATAGGTCTGAAATTGCCAACGTCATTTTTATTACCTGATTTAAATAAAGGTATGACTTTACTACTCTTCATGAGGTCAGGAAAAGAGCCCAAATCAATACATTTATTAAAAGTAACAGCTAGATAGGGGGCTACGATTTCTATTATGTTGCTTAATAGTTTAATGGAGATACCCCAGATATCACCAGTGTTTTTAGACTTAAGTGTGTTAAAAATATTAACTACATCACGAGGTGTTACATGTTCGAAGCTAAATAAGCGACTACATTTAGGCACACTACTATGCAAAAGGTTTTCAGCTTTAGACGGGGACGAATTCAAGGAGCGAGTCGTAGTTATAGGTATGTTGGCAAAAAACTCATTGAATGCTTCAGCTACGTCAGCTGCTTTATTAACTAATTTGTTGTCGACCATAATCTCAAGTTGTTTTTCTTGTTTAACCGACTTACCCGTTTCATTGTTAATAATTTTCCAAGTGGTTTTTACTTTATTATTGGAATTTTTAATTGTATCGCTTAAAAATTTAGATTTAGCAAAAACACAAATCTTTTTAAATAGTTTTGAATAATTTTTGACATACTCTAAGAAAGGAGTGTCAAACCTGAATTTTTTCAAACCGTATAACTCGTATAGTCGCGCTCTACTTTTATAAATACCTGGAGTAGCCCATTGGTTAAAGCCAGCGGAGGTGCCATTAATGTTAATGGTTTTGGTCTTGAAAGTAGATTGGTACTCTTTTTGCACAACATCAAAAAGAGCTCCATAGATATCATTAGGATTCACGTGTTCTACTATAGATGGTGTAATTCTATGAGCTATATTATTTTTAAACTTGTCGCACCGACTAGCTGTATATGGCCTGCATTCTATTTTATGCGGCTTTTTATGTAATGGCATAGGGAAGCTAGCTAATAAACCACAGTGGTCAGACGTTAAGTTACTTAACACTAATTTATTTTTGGCATCACAATCACTAAAAATATTATCAATACAAGTCGACGAGGACGCCGTGATCCTAGTAGGTTCAAAAAACAAGTTAATTAAATTATAAGACCTAAACAGATTGAGAAGCCTAATACTTAATGGAGTAACATCTAAAATATTAATATTAAAATCTCCACATAAAATTATACTTTTGTTACTACTTTTTAACCTGTTGAGTGAATCCTCCATTACCGATTCGAAAAGAATAAAATCTCCAGAGGGGGGTCGATAAACGCAAATTATAATGTTGCTAGACAAGCAGATTTACCAAAAGTAGTAGCCAAAAGTTCAAAACATTCTTGAGGCTTTAAACCTTTTTTATAGTCATAATAAATCATAGCCCGAAAATCATGTCGACAGAGAAGTTAATGAAATAGCAGATGCGGAGTCTAGAAAATCTCACCCTGATACCTGAATGGGAGATCAAACATAATGATTGTGAAAAGATTGTACAAGCCTTTGGGTAATCTAAAATTGATCTTTTCGCATCAAAGTTGAGCTCCATTGCTGCAAGCGAATTCATAAAAAAAAAGAAATGTTGGTGTTCTATTTTCAAATACATATACAATAAACAACCAACCTTTATGATGGTGTATAACTTGCCAGTGTCAAACAAATCAGTAAAGAATACATAACTTCTTTTAGTATGCCCCTCGTATAAGGTACAAACACGTTAATAAAAGAATTACGCGGAGATGGGACAAAAGATGATAAAGGTTATTTACCAAGTACTTCTTTCCACTGCTCTCAAAACGGTGAAGGAAAACATCGTGAGGAAACCGGCATGTCCTAGAACCAAAAATTCGAAGACATGTGACATCTACCAACCCGCACTGGGCCTGCGTGGTAGATTACGGCCCACTCCCTCTCACAGAGAGGAGGCCTGTGTCCCAGCAGTGGGAACATTATAGGCTGATTATGTGTGTATTTCTGTCCATATTTTTAGTAAAATGTTATAATTGAATTCTAAGGTTATTGTTTCTCTGCACTAGTTGCGCTCTATTCGTAGAAACGAAACATCGATAATAAAGCTACTTAGGTTGTGTTAAGACTCTCGTTCTTCTTTCGAACTTCTCCGTTTTTAAATGTTTTGAGCAATTTCTGACCACGTTTGCATTGCACGTCCCGATCTTTGTGAGAGTCAAAATGGCGGGTGTACCATAGCGAATTAAATTATACCAATTACCAAACAAATGTACCTAAAACGTACTATTTAGTACCTAGCTCTAAAAAATCTGTACCTCTTTCAGAACGAAACTATTTCGAAATTAAGGTACACCCGCCATATTGACATCAAGATGGCGGGTGTTCTATAATATTTTATTATTTAACCATTACTCATAAAATGTAATTACACTAAAAAATTGTACCTAAAAAGTACCTTAAGTAAATAGAAACACAGACTTGATCAGTGGGATAGTTCCTGAGAAATAAAACAACCGTGTCTCGTTTACTTATGTTTATTATTATTATGAATATTATTGATCTAGGTACATATTTATATATATTTTAGGGATAATTACTAATTATAAATCATGAATTTAATAACGCGTCAAAGTTATTAAGTACCTCTTTATTTTCGTCCATACATAATGCAATTAACGATAAGTGAATCCGGAGTTTTGGTTATAAATTTATCAAAACATTTCCATTCAGCATTACGACGACAATGAGCCCGATAGTGACCAATATTGTTTATGTCTGTAACATCGCCGCCGGACGGTAAAAACTCAATTAATCCAAGAACTTCGTATTTTGTATTATTGAATGTTATTTCCATAGGTATGTCTTTAAGACAAATTACATCTGTTTGATTCAGCTCAAAAGCTATTGTATTACTTAGTTCGTGTTTTAATGTTCGTATGCCGTTGCAGTCATTACGTCTACATTGTACAATATTATTTTCTTCACATAACATAGGCTCTGCCGATTGATTGAGCATTGATATATTTGGCATGTTAAAATTAAGTGGCAAAAAAGCAATTTTTCTTTGTACTTTGTTAATGCCACATTCAGTATTCGTACATGATTCTTGTACAGAGGCACTGTAAATTGCGTCGATCAAAATATTCTCAAAAATATAAGCTATATTGCATTCGCAAGAGATGAAAACTTTATGATTAATATCAGTTTTTTTTAAATATGGCTGAAGAAGGTGAGCACGGTACTTGTATAAATCTGTTCTGGTAGTTTTGACATTAATCATTTTTTTTATGAACTGACAAAATTCATTTTGATGATTGAGTACATGAGTATTTAAATAAAACCCTTCAACACACCCTACTGCAATTAGTTGTGCAACCGAGTCGAATGCGCAAGTATTCGATACGTGTAAATCCTTCATGACAGTTCGTAGTCTTGTTCCATTTAACAATAGTGGCACAGGTTTATGCATTTTCACTCTTTTTTTCTTCGTGGCCTTTCGAGTGTCACCTTTGCCCTTCCAATTTTCAGAAAACGATGGAGTTTTAGAAAAAATTGAGTCTATTGGGAAATCATCTTCTGTTTTATTTACCTTTGCTTTCGTATTTTTTCTTCTTTTCAAGTCACCCTTCTCTGTAGTTTCTACTTTACCTATAGCTTCTTTTAATTCCCCATCTATAAAATCTGCATGTTTGACGATAAATTGGTCCAATCTCAATCTATTGGATTTCACGTCAATATGACATAAGTATCTCTTGAGCGTTTTAAAATAACTTTCCACGTTGGATGAAGACGCAGTTTGGTTTTCTGAATTATATATTGGAATCATCACATTTGACCACAACGGTAGTTGCTGTACTAACCGGGTTAGTGTTGGTATAAAAGTAGGCATGTAAAATAAGTTTTCGTGTGATACGGAGTCACTGTCATCATCTGTTAATGTAACTAACAAATTTTCGCGATCTAATTTGTCCTGATACCATTTGGGAAATGTAAGTTCCTCTTCTTTAATTTCTTTCAATATAAGTTGTTCTGGCAAACTATAATGTTCCAAGTCTTTATAATCTGGAAGATTCATGGTTATGCCGAATATTTTTAACCTTCTGTTAGCTTCATCGCATGGACATCCAATACTATCGTATTTATTGAGAGCTACGGTTATTATATCTAAAATTGTTTGTTTTGCAGTTCCGTAGTCATTTAGATTTTTAAGATACAAAATACATTTACAATAAAACGCTTTAGTTCTTTGGTCCACATTCAGAAAACAGTTAAGGTTGTATATCGTTTTTACAAAGTGGCTTGTGTCGATGCGAACATATAAGGCGTCGGGTGATGTCTCATCAGCGTCAAGTTTCCTGAACGATTCTAAAAGATAATCATTAGTACACTTATGCTCAGTAAAAGCTTTGATCGTGGCTCCTATTAGCGCTGAAGATTGGTTCAAAATCACTTCGTTAGGAATTGATTTCTGATTTCTCCAAGTTTTTAACCAGTTTAATATAGTATCCATCGTCTGAGAACTAGAAATCATTTGAGCAACCGGAACACTTCTTTTATTTTCTTCGCTGTACATTATAGCAACGTACAGCAAAGAGTAATTTTTCACAATTAAATCAGTTTCCTTAAAAATGCTACCAGTTGCGTCGATGCTCAGTATAACTCTGTGGTTTTTATGATATTGATTGTAGTATATTTCTTGTAACGTAGACCAATAGTAAATATAAAAATGTGGATGAATTGTTATGTGTTCAATATAATCGTTATAGGGTTTTACGTTTTGAGCCATGTACAATAAAGCCAAAATTGTAATACTCACTAAGATTACTTTCATGTTTTATCTGTCGTAAAGTTCCATGTGAAGGTAGATGGGGTGGCTGTGGATCCCCAACTTCCATTGCGTAACTAATTAATTGTTTATGAACTGTTATAGGAGACTCATGTTTCATTTCTTCCATCAATTCTTTGCGCTTTATGGGTGACGATTTGATTTTTTTTCTTATATTATGTTTAACATTTTTACCAAAATCTGTAATTAAACTGTTGCAAGAAGCAATATTTTCTGTAGGATATGTAATCACTATTTTTATTTTAGCATTGCATTCTTTACATGCACCGAGAAAAGTCACTCTTTCATTGCATTTAACATAATAGGTTTTAAAGCACCAACTGCAAGGAGATTTGGTTTTTTCCCAATTTTTTTCCCTTAACAAGTCTGCCCACTCATATTTAGGTAATATCCACTTTTTTTGTTTAACTGGATTATTGGCTCTCATACGAACAGAGCATTTTGAGATTGGCCGAATTCTCCTCCATTGATATAAATCAAGTGAAAAATTAAAAGATTTACCTTCTTCAGTACATGTAGTTTTATCCACGACGTAAAAATTTTCTTAGTTATTTTCTTCTTCAATCTCTTTTTCTGCATCAACATCTTTCGTAATTAATATATCTTCGTCTTCCGTTTTATTCTCTGAACCTACATAATTTTTATCTTCACTGTTTTCATCCTCCACCGGAAAAAAGTATTCAAAATTTCTTTTAATCGATAAATAAAGTGCTTTAGGTGATATTTGTCGTTGAAGTTCACTGGACATTTTTGAAAATATTTCACTACACGGTGAAGGTAAATCATGAATCAATGGGAAATGATGTTTGTATTTACAAAACACTTTTTTCTGTTCGTTTAAATCAACAACATTTTTTTTTCCGCGTTTCAAAGTGTTAATTCTATATGATCGCAATGAAAATTATATTAATGAAAATAAAGTTATCTGCGTATTGTAAACTATGAAGCTCGTATGATGAATCAGGAAACAGAGGGCAAATTGTTTATCAACTACCCGCAACATACTTTATCATGAATTTGCATTTACGAAGCTAGTTGCGGACGGTTGGTAGTAACTTATTAATATAATAATTATTCGTATGCATTTAATTCGTAATTAATAAATATCCGTAAAACATAGATGTATAAATAACTATATCAATATATCATGATAATTATCGTGTTTCCTTATACACAAGACACTGTTGTTTTATTTCTCAGGAACTATCCAACAGATCAAGTGAGTGTTTTTTTTTACTTAAGGTATTTTTTAGGTACAATTTTTTGGTATAATTATATTTTATGAGTAATGGTTAAATAATAAAATATTATAGAACACCCGCCATCTTGATGTCAATATGGCGGGTGTACCTTAATTTCGAAATAATTTCGTTCTGAAAGAGGTACAGATTTTTTAGAGCTAGGTACTAAATAGTACTTTTTAGGTACATTTGTTTGGTAATTGGTATAATTTAAATCGCTATGGTACACCCGCCATTTTGACTCTCACCGATCTTTAAGGGTATTACATTGCTCGATGACCTTGATGATTTGATCTCCGTTCTGGTATTAGTTACTTTGGCGCCACCTACCGACAAACGGCCATACTTCACTAAAACGAACTTAAGATAAAGCAAGAACACAGATGTGTCGCAGAGTTGTCATCGTTTTTGCCTATTTTATTCGCTCTCTGAGAGATTTAATACATTTTGTCCCTTATGAGTCTTGTACGAGTACCTACATCATAATTTGTATTTATTTTGTAATTGTAGATGCACTTTGCTTAATGAACTAGTTTTCATCAGTTATTTTATTGAGCACGGGTGCTAACTACATGATACAATCTGAAGGTCTAATGATGACCAGGTAAGCACTTATCGGTTCTCAGTAACGGAAATAGTAAGAACGACGTAGCTTTCAGCATTTGTCTAATTGAGCACGGGTGCTACTACATGATATATTCTGAAGGTCTGATGATGAACAGGTAAGTGCTTATCGGTTCTCAGTAACGGAAATAGTTAGGATGACCTATCTTTTAACTTTTATCTAATTGAGCACGGATGCTACTACATGATACTTTCTGAAGATCAGATGATGGCCAGGTAAGTGCTTATCGGTGCTCAGTAACGGAAATAGTAAGGATGACCTAGCTTTTAATATTTATCTAATTGAGCACGGGTGCTACTACATGATAAATTCTGAAGGTCTGATGATGACCAGGTAGGTGCTTATCGGTGCTCAGTAACGGAAATAGTAAGGATGACCTAGCTTTTAACACGTTAAGTGCGAAGCGAGGCCTAAATCACCCCTGATGCAACTTCCCTGTGGTGCGGCAAGCAAAAAAGTGAATTTCTCTGTCGTGCGAATGGCATAGCTTTGGTTTGGTCCAGTGTAGGAAAGAGATAAATATATATTTGAGATCACTAATGGTTCCGGACTCGGTGGTGTACCTACCTTGGTACCGGATGTCTTAGGCCTCGTGCCGCACTGAATTAATATAATTTTAATGCAGTGCGGAACGAGGCTAAAACGTCCCATATCCCCCCTGACCTCGTACCGCACTCAACGCGAGCTTCCCGCGACCAGTGTTGTGCATCACGTCGATTGGAGAGCACGTCGTTTTACAGCGCCGAACATGTCTAAACGATGTCGCCCGAGGCAGAATAAATAGGACAGTTTCTTTTCTACTTCTGGTTGCCTTTTTTTTCTATTCTGTGAACCGCATTAAGATTTTCATATACAAATAGAAAGATAAACCTTATGCATAAACCGTAATCCATTATTTTCCAATAATAAGTCTGTAATAGGTGCCTCTTAATGGAACGCTTCGTGCGCGAGTCCGACTCGCACTTGGCCGGTTTTTATTTCTTTATGGCGCCTTCAAGCACAATTTAGATTATTTAAAAAAAAATGTATCCTTTGATAGCTTTGTGTTGTTTTGCCAGGTTTTGCCCTTAAAACGATCTAATGAGATATAATTGATCAAAATCGGTCAAGTCGTTGCGTAGTTAAGACAGTTTAAAAACGTCGATATTATTTTTCCCATCACTAATCGCAGCGAAAATTTGCCCTATTTCAGTGCGTTACGAGGTGTATAAGATCCCATATTTTGTTTTGCTAATAATTCCTAAACTAGCCATCAGATCCCGGGGCGACGGTGGATTAGGGTTCATCAATTCACTGTCTATATCAATAAGGACCAAAATTCTCATTTATCTTTGATTTCGCGCCAGAAAATGGATTTTAGTCTGTAAAAGGAGGTGGGGTCTAATAGACCGCGTGTCGCCCTAACGTCTGGTCACGGTACGGGCCGATTATACCTCGTGCCGCAGGAACGGAAAGTATGCAAAAATTGGTGCCGCAGCTAACGTGTTAACATTTATCTAATTGAGCAAGGGTGCTACTATATGATACATTCTGAAGGTCTGATGATGACCAGGTAAGTGCTTATCGGTTCTCAGTAACGGAAATAGTAAGGATGACCTGCTTTTAACATTCATCTAATTGAGCTCGGGTGCTACTACATGATACATTCTGAAGGTCTGATGATGACCAGGTAAGCGCTTATCGGTGCTCAGTAACGGAAATAGTTAGGATGACATAGCTTTTAACATTTGTGTAATTGAGCACGGGAGCTACTACATGATACATTCTGAAGGTCTGATGATGACCAGGTAAGTGCTTATCGGTGCTAAGTAACGGAAATAGTTAGGATGACCTAGCTTTTAATATTTATCTAATTGAGCACGGGTGCTACTACATGATACTTTCTGAAGATCTGATGATGGCCAGGTAAGTGCTTATCGGTGCTCAGTAACGGAAATAGTTAGAATGACCTAGCTTTTAACATTTATCTAATTGAGCTCGGGTGCTACTACATGATACATTCTGAAGGTCTGATGATGACCAGGTAAGTGCTTATCGGTGCTCAGTAACGGAAATAGTAAGGATGACCTAGCTTTTAACATTCATCTAATTGAGCTCGGGTGCTACTACATGATACATTCTGAAGGTCTGATGATGACCAGGTAAGTGCTTATCGGTGCTAAGTAACGGAAATAGTTAGGATGACCTCGCTTTTAATATTTATCTAATTGAGCACGGGTGCTACTACATGATACTTTCTGAAGATCTGATGATGGCCAGGTAAGTGCTTATCGGTGCTCAGTAACGGAAATAGTTAGGATGACCTAGCTTTTAATATTTATCTAATTGAGCACGGGTTCTACTACATGATACATTCTGAAGGTCTGATGATGACCAGGTAAGTGCTTATCGGTGCTCAGTAACGGAAATAGTAAGGATGACCTAGCTTTTAACATTTGTGTAATTGAGCACGGGTGCTACTACATGATACATTCTGAAGGTCTGATGATGACCAGGTAAGAGCTTATCGGTGCTCAGTAACGGAAATAGTTAGGATGACCTAGCTTTTAATATTTATCTAATTAAGCACGGGTACTACTACATGATACATTCTGAAGGTCTGATGATGACCAGGTAAGTGCTTATAGGTGCTCAGTAACGGAAATAGTTAGGATGACCTAGCTTTTAACATTTATCTAATTGAGCACGGGTGCTACTACATGATACATTCTGAAGGTCTGATGATGACCATGTCAGTGTCAGTAGTAACCACAATCATAAATAATGTCATCAGATCGATTTGATTTGACCATGTATTTTCCTATGTGTGTTGGTAATAAAGTTGGGTGTCTGATGATGACTAGTAAAATAAAAAATAAGTTTTTTTTTTTTTTAATGTTTCGTTTACAAAATCTAAAACTTTTAATTACCGTTAAAAGTCATTGAAATCTAAAAAGCGTGAACAGGTCGGTTGGTCATTTATTGGGATTGGTGTTGGTGTTGAAGGTGCATGTAGGCTTTCTTGAAGTGCGCACATATCTTTGTCTTCTAGTTTTTGTACGTTATGCACCTTTTCCAGTCTTCCTTGTTCTTTATTGCTTGTAATATATATGGCGGATTTCTAATTTCCATATTTCGACTATGCCGCGTATCCAAAAGTTCCGGCAAAAAACAATTCAAATAAAATGTACTTACATAATTTTATTTTCATTTTATTTTCAAAAACTACTCTACTGTAAACTTAGATGCAAGTCCTACGCGTTTCTCTCCTATGAGTTTCAAACATTGTATACCACAGTTTAAAGCACCATGAATTCACAATTTCTTGAATTTTGGAAAAAAGTAAGCAATGTCAATGATTCGTCTTCCAGATATATATTTTGTTTCTGCTTGTGATTGTGTTTCTTCAATAATCAAATCTGGTAAATCTTCATGTTGTTCAAGCTATAACAAACATTTTAATACCTAAATACAAGATGATTTTTAAGATTTTTTTTTTGTTCTAAGGCTAAGAAAATACTTAGTCATATGTTTTTACAGCCGATATAGGGTCAAAAAGAATATATACCGAATGACATTTTTACAGTCTGGAAATTGTTTTGGTTATATTTCGTTAGTACCATTGAATTTGTAAAAGTTCCGATATAATAGCCAAAACAGGAGAAGATAGGAAATGGCGGCGTTGGCTGCGATCACGCATGAATGAATGATGTAAGTACTAGAGAGAGAGAGAGAGCGGGACTCGGGCGAGCGAGTGTGGCGAGTATCTATCGGCAGGCTTCAAAGGATAGAATCGCGCTACGAATTCATTGATATATTCTGCGCAATTAGTAAAAAATAAATAAATCGATAAATGAATATCCAAGTTCAAATCACAGGTTTCTGTTTTTATTGTTTTAGTGTGAAAAAATACTTCAAATGTTTACTATTTAGATTTTGATAGATTAATTTCTCTCTATGCTAGTGAAAACTAAAAAAATAAATAAGCCGTAGGCTTTCTGCTCCGTTCACCAAAGGTATAATACCCAATTTTTTTCAAGACGGTAAAAATAGTCAGCCGGTATATTATACAATGTAACTTCTTTTTAACGAAACTCAAGGGCCCGAGCATTTTTTTCGTTATGTAGAGTGAAGAAAGAAAAATACCTGGATATCACATAATACTTTTTATATTTGAATCAATAGGCTTCTAATTACATTATCTAAGGGCAATGGCACACGTGTTCTAGGCAATTAACAATAACAAAAGCAAGGCGGCTGTTTACGACCTCAGGTGTCTTTCTTAGAAATTTCGGCACCACGAAGACAAATTCGGAGCCTTTTGTTAAATGATAAAATGAACAAAAATACTGATAATACCTAAATGTTTACTGACGCCTAAATATGAACGTTCTTTTTCATAATTGACTAGCTGCTGCCCGCGGGTTCGCCCGTGTGAGTGTCGGAAATTATCCCACGGGAACGTGCTACCGGGACAAAAGCAATCTATGTTACTCCTTACAACTTCAGCTATCTTCTCACATTCTCTCTCTCTCACTTTCGGAGTCCACCATCAGGTAGGTGACATCATCAGTCACCAAAGTCTCCATGAGCTCTTTCAAATGAGTCCAAAAACGATGGTTCTACGTAGTGCCATCAATGAGATTCTATACCCACCTTCGGAGTCCACTATCACGTAGGTGACATCACCAGTCGCCTTGGTCTCCATGAGCTCTTTCAAATGAGTTCAAACACGACGGTTCTACGTAGTGCCGTTAATGAGATCCTATACCCACCTTCGGAGTACACCATCAGGTAGGTGACATCATCAGTCACCTAGGTCTCCATAAGCTCTTTTAAATGAGTCCAAACACGACGGCTCTACGTAGTGCCGACAATGAGGTTCTTTACCCACCTTCGGAGTCCACTATCACGTAGGTGACATCACCAGTCGCCTAGCTCTCCACGAGCTCTTTCAAATGAGTCCAAACACGACGGTTCTACGTAGTGCCATCAATGAGATCCTATACCCACCTTCGGAGTCCACCATCAGGTAGGTGACATCATTAGTCACCTAGGTCTCCATGAGCTCTTTCAAATGAGTCCAAACACGACGGCTCTAATTAGTGCCGTCAATGAGGTCCTTTACCACCTTCGGAGTCCACTATCACGTAGGTGACATCACCAGTCGCCTAGCTCTCCACGAGCTCTTTCAAATGAGTCGAAACACGACGGTTCTACGTAGTGCCATCAATGAGATCCTATACCCACCTTCGGAGTCCACCATCAGGTAGGTGACATCATTAGTCACCTAGGTCTCCATCCTCCATCAAACGAAATTCTCGAGATAGTTAAACGATAAAAAAATAAACACCATAGAAATAATAATATTACGAGTATGTATATACACTAAAAGGTACTTACCAATTGTTTTGGAGAGCTCGTCCACGCTTCAAGGCTCCTACATACTGGCGCGACTTGTCGCGCGACGCGACGCGACACAAAGACACCGCGTGTAGCGCTACACGCGGTGTCTTTGTGTCGCGTCGCGTCGCGCGACAAGTCGCGCCAGTATGTAGGAGCCTTCACTTTACATTTATTTTTATATTTAGGCATATTCAAGCTTATTATTCTATGATGGGTTCAAAAAACAAAACAAAACTACAAACTACTTTATATATATTTACAAACTTAATTTAAATTCTTATTTTACGAAATATTTTTATTTGTACTATTTACAATATGATTTCATTCAGAAATCATTCAAAAAGTGAACCTAACTAATTTATTTAAAAAAAAATAACGCGCCTATAGTCCACCCGTCACCAGAGTCATAGAGACACTGAAGTGTCGCGTCCCGAGCGTGCATCACAGGCCTTTCTCGCGAAGTTTCGGGTTTTTATTTATTATTAAAAAATATTTAATTAAATACGAAAAAAAAAAACAATACAAATTGTTAAATACGTCATTACGTATTTTTTGGTACAAAATTCATGCCGAACTATTCAGCCATTACAGAGAACATTTACAATTTAGGTTGAAAAAGGACCTATTTACTATATTTTTTTTCTAAAATTTGGGAAAGTTTATTAAAATTTGAAACAATACAATTCATTTGTAATGACCTTAAGTATAACATATATTTTTTATATCGAAAACGCACGACAGGTTTCATCTACAAACTTCGTTAAACATACGGTATTTTTGGGATTTGAGCGATGTAATCCCCTTAAGCCAGTACCTTCAAGGTTGTTAACCACTAGCGGTTCCTTCATCATCATCATCCTTGTAGATCATCAGTAGAGATCCATCGTACGTGCTGTGCTCCATCGCTCGTTGGCAAGTTTTTACATGACCTGCTGCAGGCTTAGCATGACGCTTTGTATTTTTTCGAAAAATAGACACGGCTCTTTCTATACAAAGTTCTATTTCGTTTCACCATTTTTGACATCTCACCGTAGAAATCCTTTAAACAATCGGTCATCTTGTCTCTCGTTTCTAACGATCTTTGTCTAGATCCGTTTTTATGTAGAAGGATTTCTACGGTAGGATGTCAAAAAAAGGAGAAATGAAATGTCATAGAAAGAGCCGTGTCTATTATTCGAAGAAATAGAAAGCGTCATGCTAAGCCTGCTGTTGTTCAGAGCGACCTGCGTTTTTCACCGCAGGTACTTAATGTTTTTTTTTTATGAACTTCTTTTGCTACTAGCGGTTAGGAACTTAACGCATTACATCATATTTCTCTATCAGTCGCTATCAGTCTTCTTCTGCAGGTACTACAGGTTTAATCTAAGCCATATTTCTGTCACTCATCACAATAAAATAACCGAAACATCTTTAATGAGCAGCTTATCAAATTTATACGATCGTCGTAGATAGAGATATTATCTCCTTCGGAATAGTTGATTAAGTTGTTCCGATAATATGTTTTCAGAGTGGTGAAGACAATAAGGCCTTCGACATATCGGAGGATCCTTCGAGTCCTCCAAGACCAGGAAGCCCTGCGAAGCTGGATTCAAGTGACATGGGCTCACTAAACTCTAAGCAAGCACCTTTCCAGCCACTGTCCGAGAAAGTTTCTCCTTATGGAGTTAACGGAATGAGTGATAAAAAAGTAGGTATCGCATTTTGTCTATCTATGGGTACAGTTTAAAACTGTTTTAGTAGGTAGTTAACCTGTAGTTGATAATCAACTTGGTACCATAAAAACCGGCCAAGTGCGTGTTGGACCACAATGAAGGGTTCCGTAGTTAGGATGAATTTATCCAAAAAACACATTTAACATTGTAGTTGAAAAACATGTTCTCCCATACATACGTCACACGTCACAGTCAATTCTCCAACTGAAAATGTAAGTTTCATAGCAAAAAAAAAGAGGTATAAAACTACAAATTAACGATTTTCTCAATTTTTCCTTTACTTGTGCTGTGAGGCCTTGTTTCTTGCCAAATTACATGATTCTTTGTCAGCGGGAAGTACCCTATAGGTTTTGATTTATTTGCGAGTATCAAAATATGTCGCTTATATGGCCGTATTTTTACAGCTCCAAGGGACCGTAGACCTACGTATTTGATATTAATTTCAACTTGATACTCCACAAGTTCACGTGTTGATAAAAAGGGTCTTGACAGACTGACTGACAGGCAGACAGACATACGGACAACGAAGTGATCCTGTAAGGATTCCGTTTTTTTCATTTTGAAGCACGGAACCTTAAAAATGTTATCACAAATAACGCCTAGCCAAAATAGTGTAAAATATTAACGACTTTTTCTGACCAAGTAATATCAAAAAGTAATCTGCTGTTTCATACAAAAATTCAACCTACCTAATTAAACTGATCGGTGATATTTTCTTTGCGGTTCAAGAGTTGGTCCTATTGTAAAATATTCACCAATAACATGTTTTATATTTTATTAAATCGATGAAGGAAGTACCTAGGAACTTTAGGTAAAAAACGTTACTTTTTACTTAAATATTTAAACTTCACTTATTTACCTACCTAATCTATGTGCAATCAATTAACCGAGTAGGATTGTTTTATTGCAACCTTCCTGTTATTTAAATTTTGCAGATTAGATAGTACCCACTTATAATGTTTATGACGCATTCTTTAGGATGACCAATAATGGGGTGAAGCGCCTTGCCTTGTTTTCCAACTTAAACAAACACGCGATCATAATGAACATTGTAGGTACAATGTACTGTCATGGCAAATATGTTTAAGTTAAAAACAAGATAACAATAAAAAATTACTTAGTATTAGTATTTTACTTGTCAACAAGATAAATATAACACGAAAACAAAGAACGGTCGATTTTTTTATTAAAATTAATAATAGGTACCTACTGCCCCCAAGACATTTCCAAGATCACTGATTAGGAGGTTATTCAATATTTACTTCTTTATTATATTAACTTAAACTAAGTACTAAAACGTCATCCATCCTTTTTTTGCAGTAGCCAAAATAAAAATATGCTAATTTTCAGGTAGATCCAGAAAAAAGCGAGCCCCAGCGTCCAGTATGTGACAATCAACTCGAATTCCTGATGTCATGCATCGCCACATCGGTTGGTCTGGGCAACGTGTGGCGCTTTCCCTTCGTTGCCTACGAGAACGGAGGCGGCGCATTCTTCATCCCTTACATAATTGTACTGTTACTCATCGGAAAACCTATGTACTACCTCGAATGTATCGTGGGACAATTTAGTTCCAGGAACTCAGTGTCAGTGTGGTCGCTGTCGCCAGCTATGAAAGGTGAGCTTATTATTTTTATAATTACACAACTTTGTATTTAAAGAACAGCAGAGTAGTATAATCTTGTGTAACCCACATACAACTCGCCTCATTTGCCTGGGCCATTTTATCAATAATCTGTCAAATAAAATAGATAGATATCTAATTGGCATGGAAAATATTTTTTCTCTAGATTTGGGATGTTCAAAGTCTGGATCTCAAAGCACCTTATGTTTCATCGTGTTTAATCCGATTTACATACATTCTCAAAAATCATTCAATCATTTTTATATTTCAGGCACCGGCTACGCCACTGCCCTGGGATGTGGGTACGTTCTGTCGTACTACGTGTCGATCGTCGCTCTCTGCATGTACTACCTGGTCATGAGCTTCCAGTCCACGCTGCCGTGGGGGATCTGTCTGGATGAGTGGCAAAACTGCGTCCCTTCGGATCCGAACCAACCGGAAACAAATCCGATAGGAACACCCAGTAGTAGCGCGGAGTTATATTTTATGTAATTATTATAAACTATTCTTAATATTTACTTATCTCCATTATTCAGCTGAAATAAATCAAAAACTGGAAGTAGTTTGTTGAGAATAGAGAGTAGAATCGACTACACTCTTAATATAAGGTGATTTAGGTGTAATATGACTCGGAGAAAAAATCCCACCTCCCCGGAGTGAGAGGGGGCTAATAGCGGACTAGAAACACAGCTAAAACAATAAAGTATTTTTTTTATTTTCCAGCAAGACAGTGCTTCAGCAGAAAGATGGTCTTGAAGGAGGACTTGGTTAGTTTGTAAATCAATATTTTTGATGGTCTCTGATTTGGCAGCAAAACCTTGCTGGTGGGCTCGTAGGATCGCTTTCTATGAGGACACCGGGTCCATTCGCTAGTCGATTAATAAAGTTAACGCATTCGGCACACTAAAACCTAGTAGACTGTACAGTCAAATCGAATTAGAAATTGCTATTAATATTCAACAAGAATTTTGATCAGTTGTCTCCCGATCTTAGGCAAGCATTGCTCCGATGCAACGATCTCTTATGGGTCGCTTTAATATAATTTCAGTAATTTGATTTCTTCTTACCACTTACACATAATTGACGATACGTTTCGTATTACAGGTCTACCTATCTGGTACTTGGTGTTGTGTCTCTTTGCTGCGTGGTTGGTGATCTTCATCATTGTCGCCCAGGGTGTCAAAAGTTCCGGCAAAGCCGCATACTTCTTGGCTCTGTTTCCCTACGTTGTGATGATTATTTTGCTCATAACGTAAGTTAATTATTTTTTACCTATTCATTAATAGTAGATTGTACAACTGGTGCGTAAAATAAGCTATTTTACCCCGAGACAGTTAATTCGAGGTGTAAAATGGATCGTTTATGCCAGAGTTATACACTCTGCTTTTCACTTCGATTGCGAGAAAATTTAACAGGCATATAGTATATAACAGTATTCCATTGTTTTATTTTAATCACTTTCACTGTTCAAAAATGTTGCAAAATTGAAGAAGAGAAAGATAGCTAATTCCCGCCAAGGAACTTTTTTTAAACTTTATTTTTTATTTTCAATGTGTCATTCGACTTGGGTACTTCATACTGCCAAGTCATAAAAACGTTTCGTTGCGTGTTTATGTGAATTGTGGGTTGTGTCACAAGGGAGCAAAATAATGTATTGAGGGTGAGAGCGATTGCTTGAATCCACAGTGAAGAGAAAGATTCTAAAATATAATACTAAGCGTAACGAGGGATTCAAAGTAGGTCGCTCGAGGTTAAATAATTTTGGTACCGTGTGACACACTCTGCTTTTCATCGCCCTCTAGGAGAAAAATAAATAAGAGATGGTTTTAGTAGTGACGAATATTTATATTTACATACTTAACCAAATTAAAAATTTATATTAATATATCAAATTAAAATTGTCTGTAATATTTTGACAAAAAGTATTGAAAAAACAAATAAGAAGTTCCCGCGTATTTTTTTTTTAATTTGGTTAACCAATGCCGCGTCGGCAGGCGCGTTTTCTTTATTACCGGCCAGGACTTTATCTAAGCGAATTGCGTTCAATAAAGTCCTGGCCGGTCTCTTTTCGAATAGATGGGATGAAAAAACATTTTTGTTTCTCATACTCGGAAAGTAGTGTTTGTTTGATCCTAGTAGCGGGTGGAAGACTCTGATCTCCACATTTGTGCGGGAAGGACTCGTAATTGCTTCTCTCTCTAGGGCGGGAATGAATTTTCAAGATAGGACTAAAGCAGATCGCCCACTTTTGGGCCCAGCATCTTACAGAAAAAAAATGTGTAAAAAACACTTTATTTTATGATAAACCAAAATCATAAAAAAATATTTTAATTTACAGTTGCTAACTATAGAATTTTTTTTTTTTTAAATTATTGTGTTTTTTGTTGAAATCATCATGATCATCATCATTACCGTCGTAAAATGGCTAAAAAGGCAATGAGTCAAGTCTTTAAACAAATATCATTGACAAAATATAAAAATTCTACCTTCAAATATTTGTATTATGTTTCCTAAGACGTCCGAAGTCCATTATAAGAGAGAGAGAGAGAGAGAGAGAGAGAGAGAGAGAGAGTGCACGCTTCGGTCTATAAACAGCTGCTAGATGTTCTTACTTTCCCCCCCTCGTGATCGCACCACTAGTGCCCCAACGTCATATCTGTTAACTACTTTCAAAAACCGCATACAATCCGCCATGATGAAGTGTTATGCTATTGTTCGGCTCATAATGATGCAAAGGTAGGTAGGTATGCACCAGGAAGACCTTACCTGGACTTCGGACGTCTTAGGAAACATAATACAAATTTTATTTGAAGGTAAAATTTTTATATTATGTGTTCCGTTTGACGTCCAGTCCATTATAAGAGATATGTTTGTTATCTCCTGGTGGATTGTATGAATGAAAAGCAACAATGTGAATTATAAACCAATATTATTTTTAATCATCATTTTATTTTATTTACCTTAGGTACCTTCATATACACAGGTTTTAAATATAAACAAAAATCTAGCCATGGCAGTGGCATAGCACTGGCAGTATAATTATATTAAGAGAAAACAGAAGAAGTAAGTTTAGCAATCGTGCAATATCTTCATGAGTAATTTTAACCTGAATCAATTTGATTTGACACATCGGTTAAATTAGAATCAATTGGGGACTTGAAATAATCTTGACAACGAATGCGCCGCGGACATTTTGTTATTAGATCTAATTTATTTGCGGTAAATTTTTCTGAAAGTTGATTGCTTTAGATAATATGTCATCTAAAGGATAATTTTCTAGCCAATTTAATGATGAGACCGCCTATCTAAAACTACCTCGCGAGGCTTGTATTCCAGCATTAGATAGATCACGTTTTACCCAACCACCGATTATAGTTGGTGTGGCTGCTCTAACGGGATCTCTAGTAGTTAAGAACATTTTTATAATGAACCCCGTCTTTCCCTTGATAAATTGTTTAACGTGCGGAGCCAATATAATGGATTTGTATTTTGATCTTCGTGTGCCAACAAAACCCAACTGGATTGCTGGAAAGTCGTACTATCTGTCTTTGTTCCGAACACTGGGTGAAGTTATGGAATCCCCATTATCTACAAAATGATCACAGTCAATATGTCAATAAAAAATAAAGTTTTAAAAGGTTTATTTTTTATTTTCAATATATGTGTCATTTGACTTGGGTACTTCATACTGCCAAGTCATAAAAACGTTTCTTTGCGTGTTTAATAATAAATGTCAACTTTTTTATCTCGGTAAAATAACGATAGAAAACACGGAAGTGATATAAATTAAAGCAAATGAAATAAAATAACGACTTTAATCTGCGACGTTTTATTGTGCGTGTGGCTGTTGGGCTTGATTATCTTGTCTTAGAAAAAACAAATGCACTAGAAAACAAAAAGCGACTTTATGTTGCCTACGCACAACATAAAGACGAACTTTTAGAGCATGAGAAGTGAAATAGTGGATTGTGTTACAAGGGAGCAAAATAATGTGTTGAGGGTGAGAGCGATTGCTTGAATCCAGAGCGAAGAGAAAGATTCTAAAATAGAATCCTAAGTGTAACGAGGTATTCAAAGTAGGTCGCTCGAGGTTAAATATGTATGTGGCTGCTCTAACGGCGGTGTGGCTGCTCTAACGGGATCTCTAGTAGTTATGAACAATTTTTTTAATGAACCCCGTCTTTCCTTTGATATTTTTTTTACCGTGTGGAGCCAATATGGATTTGTATTTTGATCTTCGTGTGCCAACAAAACCCAACTGGATTGCTGGGAAAGTCGCACTATCTGTCTTTGACTCGAACACTGTGTAAAGTTATGGAATCCCCATTATCTACAAAATGATCACAGTCAATATGCAAAAGGGATAGGTCGTGTACACGACGTCCCAAACATAATAATAAAATAGTCGCCGTTCGCTTAGACACCTCATACAAACTACTGATGCAAGGAGTTTTATCTTTTAAATAATTAGTTAAATCTCTGGCGTCCCATGTGGCACCTTAGGTGGCAACGGCTTTGCAAATGAAATTGCTTTCAAAATGTGCTTAACAATGTGACTAGAAGAAATTCTAATATTTAAAGCAGTTTCACAAATAGATGTGGTAACAAACTTGTGTACAAGAATAGTTCTGTAAGCTAACTTTTAAATTAGATAGAGTTAGATATTTCGCAACATCTGTCGGATTTGGTGTACGGAAATTTACATTATTTTGACTACACCACAAAGACCACTTACCCCAAATAGGTGTGTAAGTTTTAAGAGTTGAAGGTCGCCAGCAAGATAGAAGAAGATCTTTCTCTTGTGGAGACCAATCGCTTGTCATGGTGTCCCAGCCAAAATGAGCCAGGCTTGGCAACTGCAGATCTTTGACATGAGCTGGTGGTAGGCCGGTCACCGTGTTCACCAAGGTCTTCTTCAGGTCGCTGATCTTCAGCGGCCGTGCTAAGGATCGATTCTTCAGGCCTGGTCGCCAAAAGGGTTTCTTCCTCTTGGGTGCTAATATTATGTACCTACCTGATGCCGAGTTGAGGTGACGAAGAAGTCGTAGAAGCAACGCCGGTGCCGCGGTGGTGGGAAACCCATGCGAGCTCGTATCGCCAGTATCTGCTGACCGCGTCATGATAACAGGCGTTGGAGTCTGAGGAATCTAGAGAAACGTAATTTGTCACGACATATGTGGTTTGTGACGCGAACAAGTCTATGTCCGGTTTTCCCCAAGTCTTAAAATATCTTTAAAGTTGCTGTCACCTGCAGGTGCCACTCGCTGCCGGCGCGATTTCGTGACAACTGGTCGGCTTCGGTGTTGTACACACCTGGTATGTGGTGAGGGATCAGTACAACATTGAGGTCGTCTATCAGAGTCAACAATACCCGCGTCAATTCCATCAATCGATGTGATTTCGTGCCGCCTTCCTTCTGAATGTACGGAACCACTGTCTTGTCGGTCTGTAGAGTGATCCTGGAGTCCCGGAGGGCTCTGGGATCCTTCAACAACACAGCAATCACAGCATACATTTCTTTGAGATTGCAATGCCATTTTTTCTGGTCGGGTTGCCATGCACCTTGTACCTTGTTGTTGTTGACCAGGGCACCCCACAGAATGTCGGAAGCGTCCGTGATGACAAAGTTTGTGGGTAGCACATCTGTGTGAATTGCTGTTTTTTGACCTACATTTTCCATCCACCACTCGAGTTGTTGGCGAACGTCTTGTGTCAGTTGTACTGCTCCGAGACGATTTTGACGCAGTACTTTGATGTGACATTGCAGCGCGGCAATGAATCCTTCCCCGATGGGTGATCAAGGACGCAAAGTTGAGAAGCCCTAACAGGCATTGCGCCTGCTTGAGGGTCCAACTGCCCGCTGCGAGTCTTGTCGAGAAGGTCTGTCGATTTTTTCTTACCTTCTCTGGTGGTAGGGACTTGCGGTTTGTTCGGGTGTCCCAATGGATGCCGAGATATTCGATTGACCTCATTGGCCTGGTGATCGATTTCTTGTGATTTACACACCAGCCCAGACCGAACAAGAAGCGTACAGCTATGTTTAGATGCGTGCTGAGTACTTCCTTGTTCTGGTGGACTAATAAATAGTCGTCTAGATACACGACGAGGCGCAGACCTTTTGTGCGAAGGTATTCTGCAGTCCAGTTTGTTATAGTAGCAAACATTCTGGGAGGAACAGGCAGGCCGAATGGTAGGCATGTCATCTGCAGAAGTTGACCACCGTAGCTGATGCGCGAAAAAACGCCTGTGTTCTGTGCATATTGAGAGGTGATAATAGGTCTGGCTGAGGTTCAACTTGACTATCCAGTCGCCTTGTTGCAGAAACGAAGGCATTCGTTGATGGTGGAAAAGATGAAAATGCTTTGGCTCCATGTATAAAAGTGCTTTCAAGTTGAATATCACTCGAGTTTTGCCACTGCTCTTTGTGATCATGAAAAGGGGGCAAATGAACGATGGGGTCGAAGGAGCACGCTCTAACACTCGTTCTTGAGTCATCTTGGGAATTTCTGGTGTGTTTTTTTCTGAAACAGGGGTTTGAAATTTTGACAGGTTGTCCGAAGTAGGTATAATTAAGGGCGGTGCTTGATTAAAGGGGATACGAGCTCCTGATATCATTTTTTAAATAGTATTTGGAGGGTTGAAACGATTCCATATTTCTATATAATGCAGAAGACAGCCACCCCAAAATCTCGGTATTAAATAGTCATTTATGCTTATGTCCTGCTCGCCTTCCGTTCTTATCTTATCGCCCCCCCCCCCCCTCTTTTTGAAGAAAAATCTTAATTTCATTTGTTGTCTTTTCTCGTTTCGCTTCGGTTTGTTTGGTGGCGAACGAAAAGTATTATCTTGAAAAGACGTCGAAGGCTCTAAAGATATCGGACGTCTAGTTCCCGCACTATTATTCTGTTTTTGTAATTTTTCTATACCCCCAATTTTTTGTAGGTAGTGCGATAAATTTTACAAATACATAGACAGGATGGGAGTAAGGGGTCCAGCATTGGCAATTTTTAACAGCTACCTCTCTGAGCGGACACAGTGTGTCAAAATTGGCTCATACGTCAGTGCTGAACACTCGTTGTCATTTGGAGTTCCCCAAGGCTCAATTTTGGGACCTACCCTCTTCTTAATATATGTAAACAGCCTATGTAATTTATCCATCCCATACTGTAGCATATATACTTATGCGGACGATACGGCTTTACTCGTGCATGGTCTGGACTGGAGAGAAGTCCGGAAACGAGCGGAGTCTGCGCTGGGCATCGTGATGTCTTGGTTGGGAGCCAATATTCTTACATTAAATATCGATAAAACTAAATATATCCCGTTTTCAATTAAATCATGTACGCGGCCGGATGACTCGCTTGTTATCAGAGCCCATACTTGCGGGGCACAGTTACCACCAAACCAATGCCTC
This sequence comes from Atethmia centrago, assembly GCA_905333075.3. Taxonomy (NCBI): domain Eukaryota; kingdom Metazoa; phylum Arthropoda; class Insecta; order Lepidoptera; family Noctuidae; genus Atethmia; species Atethmia centrago. Next base: position 17,356,324 of record HG995373.1, on the reverse strand, counting down.
TGCCCTCCACTAGTCAGAACAACGCAAGTCAGGTACCTTGGTATCATGATAGACAACCTTATGTCCTGGAAGGCACAAATTGATGGAACAGCTGGCAGAGTGAGGAAACTCATAGCGATTTTCAAGAGTTTGCGCCATAGTGCAGACTTGAATACACTTCGGATGGTCTATTTCTCACTCTGCCAGTCAGTACTCTCGTTTGGGATTACGACTTGGGGAGGTGCTCCAAAGAGTTGTGTTATCAAACTGGAAAGAGCGCAACGAGCTGTTCTTAAAGTCATGACTTTTAAACATTTCCGGTATAGCACCACACAATTGTATCTAGACTGCAAAGTTATGACTGTTAGACGACTCTTTGTGCTCAATACCGTCTTGCGTAGGCATGGTTCTCTGAAATATAATACTGGTCATCTGGCAAATAGAAGATCTAAATATGTCTGTCCCATAGAACGTCACAGAACTAAATTGGCTGAAAGACACTTTCGAGTATTAGGTAGTCGAATTTATAATGCAGTTAACAAACATTGCAATATTTATGGCTTAAATAAATTCGAGTGTAAAAAGAAAGTGAGTCAATGGCTCACGACTCTTACTTACGAGGAGATTGAAAAGTTACTCGGAAAACTTTTTTGAAAATTCTTGCTTTGTCAGACAACTCAACATACACCACACACGACACACACACACGACACACACACACACTACACATACACACGTCACATATACATGACACATACAAATGATACATACAGTTACCAAACTCACACTAGAGAGAGGTTATACATTTTAAAATTTTAAGTATAAGTATAATTTTGTTTCTTTATTTTATTAACTTTATTTTCTTTTTGTACTCAACAATAGCTACTTACCCAATGTAACTCCGTACTAGTTTGTGTAAATTGGAAAATGTATTAATAGAGAGAGCCCTGGCACCCATAACACAAGTTTAATCTTAGCTTGGGTGCCAGAGGAGATACTCAGTGATTTATACAATTTAAAAAAACAATGTTGTCATAATATTAACCTTAATATGTAAATTGTAAAAATTGGAAATAAAGTTTATTATTATTATTATTATTATTTTGAGGATTGAATTCATTCAATTCATTCGATTGAGGGTGGATTTTTTTCTATATACAGGGTGGATTTTTGTAATGCCACCTGGAGGGAAAGTACTCTTAATACTGCAGATAGAAAGTTTTACTCAAAGGAAACATTCCTTTATTTTTGAATAGAAAGCAAACTACATTCAAAGATTTTCGAAAATTCTCTTCTCCCACACCCGGGAATCGAACCGTATGTATTTACTTTTAACATTTTTCAATAACAATCGGGGCCGCGTCTCTATTACCTCAGCTCGTTTACCGCAAATAATTTGGAGAATATCATGATATAAAGTTTTATAAGACGACTCAGCACCAAACAACTCTTTTAGTTTGTCATAAAGGTTAGTTGAAGATAATTGGACGTTCAAATTAGCAGACCAATCAATTAGTTTCTGTAATGCCGCGTTCACATGCTTGTTTTGAGTTGGGAAAGCATTAGGTAACGCCGCAAACGTGCGTTCCATTTGAAAGCATCTTAATGCTAATAATGGATCTTCAAAACGCCGTAATTCTTCGTTCACTTTCAATTCGACAAAGCCAGGAAAAGCTACATATTGTTTCTGTACTTCTGTCGGACGAACCTCTGCATTTTTGCTATTTTCGTTGGTCATGCACATGGCCTCGGACTTGTGCAGGGCCACCTCGAGTCCCAATTGCCTTGAGTGCCAACCCTTTCGACGATTGTCGCAACCCCGCGTACCGCTAGCAAGGGGTAAGCTGCGGCGGACGTAAGAAATTTTCTTGTAAATTGAGGGTAGGAACAGTCGATGTTGTAGGTAACGCGGTAGCAATGTAATTTTGCGTGGTGGGTAGGCTTTTGTGCTAATGGAGCACTATTTTCGATCATATAATTTGTTAAAACATTGTTAACATGACTCACCATCTGCTGGGATAGTAGATCAAACCTGTGATCCAGTTCGGAATCTTGCGAGAGGGAGCACTCGCGTACCTGACGGGGGTGTTTGCGCGGCGCTGGATCACCTTCATCGCCCTCCAATGACACCGTATCACCTCCTTTCGATGACGATGAAGAACTCGAACTCCGTGTCCTTTTCCGCGAAGTATCGTTTGGCGCGATAGTTTCACCATCTATTTTATTTAAAATAAACACAGTTCACGAGACGGAAAATTAATTGAAGTTATTAAAATACTAATCTAATGAATTTTCTACCTTAATTTCAAAAGTTCTAAAAAAAATAAAATATCGCTTTATACGATAAAACTGACGATCTAACAAAGCTGCGCACAGTTCGGAAAACGACGCAACAATGACATAACACTTCATCATATATGCGGTTTTTGAAAGTAGTTCGAATTTCAGTAACCCGTGGAGTTCCGGTGAAGTCTTTGCTCAATAAATGCATTTACGAAGCCTGTATACATTGTTCGAAAATTAAAAATTACGCACCATACAACGGAATGTGCGGTGAAATAGGTACTCTCACCTAAGTACCTGTCATACTCCGTTGTATAGCGCCGTGCGTATCCTTTACGGTTTGATTTTAATTTTCATAAAAAAATATATAACAATTCCACCAAAGAGTTTCACATTACGAGAATAATTATGCTCAATGATCGAACCTGCTTGAAAGCTCTGTAGCTCAATACGTTGGTCTCACTTTACTACAAAAGAGAAAAAAGATGTAGTTCTACGAGTAATTATTACCACGCAACAATTTTAACCACGCGCAAGTGAGGCTATTTGCAAACTTTCATAATAAAAACGTCAAAGATTGTTGCGACTTTTCGACTGATATTTATAAACAAAATAATAATATGAGTTCAAGCGAGGAATTCGATATTAATATGGAATCTACTCCATCTGATATCTTGAATGAGGCACAAATTGCAGAAAATGGTCTCTTGCCGCCAAAATTAATAATTACTTTCCAATATACTATAACTATTAATTTCCAAGTGTAGTGAGTGACCTATCTGTATAATTTCTTATTTGCTATTAAAAATCATCTAATGTAAAAGTTTGTTTCATTACCTATTTTACTGTTTTCTCGCAAATGTAATGAAAAACGTTGCACACGTGCGGAAATTGGTATTTACAATCTCGTGACTATTTACACTCCTATACTCGTTTATAAAACCGATTTACAACACTAGTAAATACCTATTATATTGTTCATCTTTAATATTTTGACATTTTTTTTTTTTTTTTAAATATATACAGGATCAAATTAGTTTAGCTAGAGAAACTCTACTGACGTGATGGATATCGATATCTAAACAAGATCATATGAAAAAGGTTTAAAGTTTTTTTAGGGGTCAACGAGCTCTGGTAGTGTTATTACTTGAAGTACGTATGAAAATCTGGTACCTACTGTTTTTGTTTTATCGTATCTACGATATCGATACCCATAACGTCTGTGAAGTATACACAAAAAAACTGTTTTATTAAACTGATATTTGAAGTAACCTGCGGTTGATGACCCAAAAAAACTTATCAAATTAACTTATTTTTTCATTTTATCATGTTTGGCTAATTTAATTTGACCCTATATATAAAAAACAGTATTTTTAATTTAGGCTGTTTCGCGGTTTCGAATCAGTGCCTCCTTCGAAATGCGTAAGCACGGCACTCGAAAAAAGAAATCCGGGAGCCATTTTGAAAAAATATTTATTAAAAAATTTTATGTGTATGAAATGTTATTTAATTTTTCTGTTGAATGACGTTGTTTGATACGGGTGAGCATTTATCATTACACTCTTGGCCCTGTTATGCCCTCGGCCTCGGCTTGGGCTGCAAGCCCGCCTCGAGTGCAGTGACAAACTTTGCCCACTTGTATCAAAATGTACCTACTGTTTTACGATCTATTTATTATAGCTTAGGTGTTACGTTTTAATTTAAGATGATATTTTTATAATTTTAATAAGAAGATAAAATGGAAACCATCTTATGGACATGTACCTACCAACCTGATGGTATATTTAAGCTTGCCTGATAAATAATAAATCAATCATACAAAAAATCTGCTTCTCATTCCTACTTTGCATGTATTCTTCATTTTACCAATTCAATATTAACAATTACAGAACCGTGATTCTTCCCGGAGCAGGCGATGGTATTCTTTTCTTTTTGACGCCACAGTGGGACAAACTTATAGAACTTGAGGTAAGTAGTATTGTTTTATTCGGCGTAATGTAGTATGACATCCCTAGCGTAAACAATACTTACCTGATTGAAAATCTTTTTTTCAGGTGTGGTACGCCGCTGTAACACAAGTGTTCTTCTCTCTCTCCGTGGGCACCGGTGCTATTATTATGTTCTCTTCCTACAATGGCTTCAGACAAAACGTTTACAGGTAACATTATTATTTAACAATTATTCTTTCATGTAATAGGGGGTAATGCTCCTTCACAAGCACCACAATACTTACATACGTTGCAATTAGATTTATGTCGATGAACAATGTGCGTAATTGTTTACACTTTTATAGAAGCCCATCCTTAAATACCTAACTCGAGGTTTTTCTTCTAGCTATCAATTAAGCCTTGTTTACACGAGGAGTGATTATTGACTTTGTCCAGAATGTATATAATAGATTTATTGTATTCATGTGTTTACTCTCCTTGAGTAGGTAAACGAAGCTTTAAAAACCTACTGAGTAGCTATTTATTGTTAGTCTAGTGTAATTGTTTATCTTTTAACGAGTATCTTATTTCCAACGCTAGATATATTTTATTCGTTGAATAAAATTTATGACTGACAGTTTTTGTAAGATTATTCCGCAGATAAATATATCTGGAATTGGAAACTCCTACGGTCCTAAGTCTCATTAATATCCATTGTTCCTTAGTCACAGGTTTTGTAATATTATTAACGTTTGTCCACTTGGAACTATTTAGTTTTAATTAAATATTTATAAAAAAATTTGGCATCAAATTCATTTCTGTTCCAGGGATGCGATGATTGTGACGACGTTGGACACGTTTACAAGTTTGCTGTCGGGTATCACGATCTTCGGAATTCTCGGGAACTTGGCACATGAGCTAAACATGGAGGTCAAAGACGCCATAGGTTCTGGCGGTACTGGACTCGCCTTCATTTCTTACCCTGATGCCATTTCCAAAACTTTCTTGCCACAGGTAAATCTTGAAGCTATTGCGTTTGTGAAAGTAATGGAGACTTTATGTAATTGATTTAGATTCTCGTAGGTACCCTACCAATTTATTATGTTAGAAGTTTATCAATGGAATTGTTTTCAGTTGTTCTCAGTGCTATTCTTCTTGATGATGACTGTGCTCGGCATCGGTTCATCGGTGGCGCTGCTGTCGACCATCAACACGGTCATGATGGATGCCTTCCCGCGCGTCCGTACCGCCTTCATGTCTGCTTTCTGCTGCACTGTCGGATTCGGCGTAGGACTTATTTACGTTACACCTGTAAGTTGTTGTCTTTAAGGCTTTTTCACACCACCATCTGCTCGTTGATGTCAAATTATAACAAAAAACAACATCACGCCTTGTTTCCCCGAAATAGGTATACCTATAGTACATCCACATTTCGCCAGTTATGTTTAAGTCCCATGTAATAGGGGGCGAGCCTATCCATCAACCGGGCACAAATCCAGACTTCGGGCTGCCACTGAGACATTCCAGATAGAAACACCCAATAACACTTTGCCCGACCAGGGATCCGAACCCAGGACGTTATGCTCAGCAGTACCGCTTGCGACCACTAGACCAACGAGGCAATAAAATATATAATAAATTAATATATTCAATAATGTCATCCAAACCTAACCTAAAGCACGTCATTAAAGCTCTAGGCACTAGCCGGACAATAATATTGTACTGAATTTCATTTTAACCCGCTGGACAAAATAATGATTTAAATTTGGAACCTCAACTAAAAAAATCATAATTATGAAATCTTTTATCATTAAATAGTAGATTGTGCAACTAGTGCTGCGGTAAAATGGCTCGTTTATGCCCAAGTTATACACTCTGCTTTTCACTTCGATTGCGAGAAAAAAAAAACAGTAAAAAAATGTTGCAAAATTGAAAGAATAGCTAATTCCCGCCACGAAACTTTTTTAAAGTTTTTTTTTTGTTTCATCGTATTCATTCGACTTGGGTAGGTACTTCATACTTCATAAATAATAAATGACAACTTTGTTATCTAGTTTTATTAAATTAACGATATAAAACACGGACGTGATAAATTAAAGCAAATGAAATAAAATAACGACTTTAATCTGCGACGTTTTATTGTGCGTGTATATATTGGGCCTGATTTTCTTAGTCTTAAGAAAAAAAATACTATGTACTAGAGCATAAAAAGCGACTTTATGTCGCCGACCCACAACATAAATACGAACTCTTAGAGCATGAGAAGGGAAAAGAATATTATTCTATTAAATTCTATGAATGTCAGCTCGCCAGAGTTCCCACTTCATAGGTTTTAGTTGCCTGGTAACTGGCCACTTATAACAAAAGAGGTAGAAACAAGGTAATGCAAGCAAGCTCATAAATGAAAAGGACAAAAATGTTCATGTATCTATTGTATTTTCGTTTTAGTTCACATTACCTTGTTCGAAAATCGAACTGGTTTTTATTACCTCGCAGTAGCAATGTAATAACTAACTAACTAACTGCTATAGTAATTGGCCATCTTCGGGGATAAAGGTGTCTGAATTCGTCTTGAGCGAGCCTGAATCATGAGTACAGCGAGACATTCTAGTCTTACTTAACTCCTGAGTGGACCTTCGCTGCGCTCGGGATTCAATATACCGCCCGTGACATAAGACACTGCTTTATCCCTTAGTAAATAATCTGCTACTTATTTGATTAAGCAATCTTAAGAAATTGTGGGCATTTATAAGAAATTCAAGCTTCACACATTACTAAATTAGACTTAAGAGTTAAAATAAATCGGTTGGACCATACTTTCTATTTAACTGATGCAATACATTTATTTTACAGGGTGGTCAATATGTTTTAGAGTTGGTAGATTACTTCGGTGGAACTTTCTTGATTCTCTTCTGTGCTATCGCCGAAATTATCGGAATTATCTGGATTTACGGTGAGCCCTTTGTATTACTAGTGATTTTCTGTGGATTATAAGTTAGGATCTTAATGTACTCGCCAACAACCTTGTGAACTATTCTGAAATATTTTTCAACACTCTTGCTTGTAAAGTGGCTCTTATGGCAACGCATTTAAGTTCATAATTCAGCGTATTATTCACTAATGTTTTTTAATTTACATTACAACACTAGTGTTTTTTACTTACTACATTTTTTTTTCAATCTCCTCAAAGAGTTTTTATGCTTAAAAACAATGAATATTTTTGTCAATAAATAAACTACTTTTGGTTACATTACATAATTATGATAAATCAATTATCAAAATTTCATCAAATTACATATTTTTCACTACATATTAACCTTAATTTGCGTATATTCAAAACATTATTTTGTGTTTGTCATATTTTTTATATAGGCTGTTTAGCGGTTTTGCCGGTGTCTTTACTTACCTGCGCGGGCATCGCTAGCGCGACACGTGAATAGATAAAACCAGCGCGTTATTTTCCATATATATTTGAAACTTTTTCATTGTGTGGTTAATTATTATGTCGACTTCACGTAGGGAAGAGGAGCAATACGTAGATTTGGCCACGTTGGAAATAGTAATCGAGGCACGAAACGCGAGTGATGATAGCCAGTTGCCACCATAATCTAGAGAGAAATACTCGTACCTAGCGGCCTATGAACCTTCATACAGAGGAAAAACAACAAAAATGCCCAATCATTTCCGAGAACGTATTTTTGGCCTACTTCAATGTACCTACTGGCAAATAAATACAAGCCCAGCTCGCTTTGATGTATCTATTCCATGTAAACAGCACTGTTAAGAACAAAACATGAGATTTCAATATCAAAACCTACTGTAACTTTACGGCATTTCTAAAGAGACGCTCGGATGGATATATTTGTCAGAAATCTAAAGTATTGTCACCATCCGACGATAAAAAGATTTTAAATGAAGCTCCGGATAGTCATTAATTATTTTGAGAATTTTACTTTCACTAATTGCTTCAATAATGAAAGTTAATAAAAATAAGAGTCTGTTTTTTTTCCTCGCAATGGTGCTGAAAAACGTTCGGCTCCCTTATCGCGGTCGCCTACGGCTCGCGCAAATAATACCGCCTCGAGTGAATCGAGTGTAATGCTAACGACCAACATATCACACTTGTATCATTATGTACTTTTTCCTAATCTACAGGTTTGGAGAAACTATGCGTGGACATCGAATTCATGATGGGCATCAAGACTGGCTTCTATTGGAGAATTTGCTGGAACATTATAATGCCTACTATGATGACTACGGTGTTCATCTACGCTTTCCTTTCTTTCGAAGAGCTGACGTTCGGGGACGACTATTACTACCCAACAGCAGGATATGGTTAGTGGATAATTATTGAAAGTATTTTTACTTTCAGTCTTTTCTGACTTAAAATGGGAACTTGAATACGATCTCTTATGAATAGTCTTCTACTTTTCAGTATTTTACTTACAGTTTCAATGTATTTCTTATAATAAAAGCACAAGCAACATTCTAAAACGTGCATATAATAAAATGGTCGTAACTGAAGCTGATATGCTTTTCCCAGACGGTGCAACGTTCGTTCCGGCCGAAGTCGTCGTGGGGACCCCGCGCGCCGGCCGAGCGCGCCGCCTGGGATCAGTTCACGGCGCAGGCCGCGGAGGAGCGCGCGAGGCTCGACACGACGTGGCTGCAGCACCTCGGGTACATCCTCACCGGCGGGTACCGGAAAAGACTACAATCCACTGGTGACTAGTCATTAGCTTTAACTCTAGAATTTACTATAGATATAGGGTAAAAATAACTAATATGTAGGTACGTAAGTACCATAATGCTGGTGCCTAAGTGACGATTTGTTGTAGATTGTCAAAACCTAAATTGTGTAACTAATTGCCAAACTGATGTTATTTAAATAGTAGTAAATTATAGCGATGTTGTATTATATGTCAGGGTATTCTATTTAATAAGTTAATTTGAAATATGTAAATGTTGTACCTATACCTTTTATACTACTGTAAAATACATTTTTATACAAAACTAGTATGTATTATGCATTTTCAATGTTTTAACAAACCACTTCACAATACCACAAATCTTCAACTACCTACAAAAAATATTTACTTACTTCAAGGATCTGTCTTATTATTTAGACGAGTACGAACGCATCAACTGCTTGACCTAAGTAGGTGTAATAACTACTTAGGTCAAGCAGTTGATGCGTAAATAGCAAGCAAATACAACTACGTACCCATAATATTATGACACATTTTATGGTGACTACTTTCTGCTTTCTTTTCTAATACAGTTACTGAGATCAACATCTACCTATCAATTAAGATGAGTACCTATCTCAAGATTTAGGCTTCTATTGACGGTATGGTGGATAATTAGTATAGAGACTAAAAAAATGGCCAACAAAATCCCACCGCTAGTCGATAATCAATATATCAACCTTACCTCAACGAGAGCAAGATACCACAAACCTTAGTAAAGACTAACCAGACCAGCAGTGATCTTAGCAATCAGACAATGACTCGATATGTCATCTGAGCTACCTCACCTGCTATTCAGCAGCAGCAGTGATCTCAGCAATCAGACAATGACTCGATATGTCAACTGAGCTACCTAATCGTTATTTTTTTTTTGGGTAGGAAATCATCAAATAACTTCTCCCGCTCTGGATGGAACGGGAGGGTGTATCAGACACTTACCGACGTACCTTCCCGCGACCCCGGCAGGGAGCTACCTCACCTGCTATTCAGCAGCAGCAGTGATCTCAGCAATAAGACAATGACTTGATATGTCAACTAAGCTACCTCACCTGCTATTCAGCAGCAGTGATCTCAGCAATCAGACAATGACTCGATATGTCAACTAAGCTACCTCACCTGCTATTCAGCAGTACTCGTAGCAGTGATCTCAGCAATCAGACAATGACTCGATATGTCAACTAAGCTACCTCACCTGCTATTCAGCAGCAGTGATCTCAGCAATCAGACTATGACTCGATATGTCAACTAAGCTACCTCACCTGCTATTCAGCAGTAGCAGTGATCTCAGCAATCAGACAATGGCTCGATATGTCAACTAAGCTACCTCACCTGCTATTCAGCAGTACTCGTAGCAGTGATCTCAGCAATCAGACAATGACTCGATATGTCAACTAAGCTACCTCACCTGCTATTCAGCAGCAGTGATCTCAGCAATCAGACTATGACTCGATATGTCAACTAAGCTACCTCACCTGCTATTCAGCAGTAGCAGTGATCTCAGCAATCAGACAATGACTCGATATGTCAACTAAGCTACCTCGCCTGCTATTCAGCAGTAGCAGTGATCTCAGCAATCAGACAATGACTCGATATGTCAACTAAGCTACCTCGCCTGCTATTCAGCAGCAGCAGTGATCTCAGCAATCAGACAATGACTCGATATGTCAACTAAGCTACCTCGCCTGCTATTCAGCAGCAGCAGTGATCTCAGCAATCAGACAATGACTCGATATGTCAACTAAGCTACCTCACCTGCTATTCAGCAGCAGTGATCTCAGCAATCAGACAATGACTCGATATGTCAACTAAGCTACCTCACCTGCTTTTCAGCAGCAGCAGTGATCTCAGCAATCAGACAATTACTCGATATGTCACAACACCTTAATTGCACGCAACTGTTGCAACAGTGGTAGCCAATGTCCAACATTGGTCAAAACCAATATGTTAAAATATCTAGAAATATGAATTTATAATAATAACCTCTCTTTTAAATCGCACATACAACTACACTCGCGAGCAAAAGTATGGAATCACTTACTTGGAATTGATTCCGCGCGATCTTGAGTACTTAATAACTAGTTAAGAATAATAAAAATGGTACAATTTTAAAGGTTAACTTTAAATTGACTCCAAATTCATTTAAATCACACCAGTATTTAAGAAGCTATCCCGGATTACGTGAAGAAGTAAGGAAAAAGATATGTTTCAATTGTCAGATACGTCGCGAGTTGCGGCCTATTGACCCCTTATAAAAGTACGTGTTATCGGATTTTCCTTATCTAAGACCCTTGCTCGACGAAGCGCCAGCCCACGCCGCAGCTGAGCCTGTAGTTTTAAATTCCCCGAATAATAATAATTCTGATCAGATCCAGCCTGTCCCACCTTGCTGTCCTCCCCTCAGCGACGCCTTAAGCCGAGGTCCGTACCCCACAGGGGGTGCCCTTAGCGTGCAGTCGCTTAGTAATGTAAGAAATTCGCCCCTGGCTGGAGGCTTTGAGTTCGCTTAAGGCAGCCACAGGAAAGTCCGGTTAAGTAGTCACGACCTCTCAAGGTCAATTACGAGATGCCATTATCAAAAAAAAAAAAAATTCTTTATCAGTCGGCTTTCACACGTTGACCGGTACACATCTCTGCAAATTTTGAAACTTGGACGACAATGGATACTACTCCTACAGAAGCAGCACAAATCGTCGCCCTATTGCAAGAAGGGCTCAGCCAGCGGGCTGTCGCACGTCAGCTCCACATAAGCCAGTCCTGTGTTTCGAAAGTCTATAAACGCTTTCGGGAGACTGATGGCTTTATCCCGAGACCAAGATCTGGACGGCACCGGTGCACATCGGGGAGGGATGACCGTTTTATCGTGTCAACCTCTCTTCGAAATCGAACTTTGACTGGTGTCAACGTCCAACAGGAGCTCCGAAATCGTAGCTGCCAGCGAGTGGACAGTTCGTCGAAGACAAGCAAGCTAATTTGACTCCAAAAAGACCTGCCAAGGGCCCGAAACTGACGGCAGGTCACCTACAGGCGTGCTGCCTTTAATTTGCTCGCGGGGAGCGAGCAAATTAAAGGCAGCACGCCTGTCGGTGACCTGCCGTCTTGATTGGGAGGTTGAGTAATGGAGGCGAGTCCTGTTCTCCGACGAGTACAGAATGAGTTTACACGGCAGCGACCGAAGGGGTCGGGTCTACAGGCGGCCTGGGGAGCGATTTGCACAGTGGTGTTTCGCTGAGACAGTGGCTTATGGGCCCCGGTTCTGGTACGATGTTGGCCGGCATTTCCTTCGACGGCAAAACGGAGCTTGTTTTCGTGCCTGGCAGGGGACGAAGAGGCGGTCTAACTTCAGACCGCTATATTTCCGATATTCTGCTGGAATATGTCGTTCTTTATGCAGGATATATCGGTGATGACTTCCTCCTTATGCACGATAACGCTCGTTGTCACACTTTCCGTGCCACAACTGAATGCCTCGAAGAAGTCGGTATCGCCACATTGGACTGGCCAGCGCTCAGCCTGGACTTGAATCCCATTGAGCACGTGTGGGATGAACTGAAGATGAGGGTTCGTTTCAAAAATCCTGCTCCTTTAAGTGTGAATGAGCTGAAATCGGCTTTGATAGAGGAGTGGGAAGGTATCCCGCAATAATCGATTCAGAAGCTGATTAGGTCAATTAAGAACCGTCTTCGAGCAGTTATTAGGGCGAGAGGAGGGAACACAAAATATTGAAACTTAATTTTAAGGCCATATAAATTTTGTATTAATTAATTTTTGTCGTTTTCTTCATTTATTATTTTTTCATTATCCTTATGTTTCCCTAACTCCTTCACTCAATCCGGGATAGTTTCTTAAATACTGGTATGATTTAAATTGATTGGCGTTCTCTCTCCTCTTCTCTTTTCTATTTTCATTAACTCCGTCACCAGAGTTATCTCTTCCCACTTCCATCTCTATGCCGACGATCTGCAGCTTTACAATCACTTCTTTAGGCAAGATGCGGAAGCAGCCGTGTCTGCCATGAACAATGACCTGGATTTGATTAGCGAGTGGTCGCGGTCCTTTGGACTGCAAATCAACCCTAAGAAATCCCAGGCCATAATTATCGGTGGAAGGTATATGCGGAATAGGCTCGATATTGCGTCGCTGTCTCCACTCTGTCTGAATGGAGATCAGATTGAATACGCAAATACAGTTAAAAACCTGGGGGTGACCTTGGACTCTTACCTATCGTGGACTACCCATGTTGCTCAAGTCAGTCGCAAAGTGCACTACACGTTCTATTCGTTGAAATGCCTCCTTGCCCTTGAATACCAAAATCTCCCTTGCTCAAACTCTCATACTGCCCATCATAGACTACGCTGATACCTGTTATTTGGATGCCACCGAGGAGCTTTTAAATAAACTTGAGCGTTTGCAAAATATCTGCATTCGTTTTGTTTTTAACCTTAAAAAGTATGATCATGTTTCTAACTTTCGCAAGATTCTCAAGTGGCTCCCCATTCGTCTTCGCAGGAACTCTCGGATATTGTGTCTGCTATTTAACATCCTTCATAATCCTAGTACGCCATCCTATCTGCGGGAACGTTTTTCCTTCGCCCGTCCTTCTGATGCACCTTGCAGGTCGCATCTTAGAAATCTCCTTAAATCCCCTCCCCACTCTACCGACTTCTACTCCTACTCCTTCACTGTGCACGCGGTTCGGCTGTGGAATTAACTTCCGCCTGACATTAGGGACTGCCAAACTGTTGCTGTTTTTAAAAGAAGAGTGAAAGAACACTATCTTTCCACTTTGCCATAGTTGCATATTATGTATTTATTATTTTATACTATTCATTATTAGTATATAAGTATTTTAGTGATATTTATTTTAGAAGTATGTATTTATGTAAGTATATTCTCTTATTGTATAATTAAATTAGCGAATAGTTTTATTTTGTTTTCTCTTTTACCTTACACACGTTGTCTACATCTCTATGTCTACTGTCCTATTGCAGGTATGCTGGAAGAGATTTCATTAGAAATAAGCATCACCTTTGTACGTATTTTTCTGTTCCTTTCTTCTTGTCTGTTTATATGTGTGTACATAAAATGTTAAATAAAAATAAATAAATAAATAATTTGGTATCAATTTAAAGTTAACAGTTTAACCTTTAACATGGTACCATTTTTATTATTCTTAACTAGTTATTATTAAGTACTCAAGATCGTACGGAATCAATTCCAAGTAAGTGATTCCATACTTTTGCTCGCGAGTATAGTTACAGCTCGTCTAAGAAAACTAGTATTTAAAAATCTGAGACATATGGCAGATCTCAAATTAATCAAGCAAGTATATCTGGCACTCGGTCAATCTGTCTTGGGATACCGCGTTACTGTTTGGGGAACCTAAAACTATTATAAAACTCCTTGAAGCAGCACAAAGACCTATTCTCAAGGTTATCACCTTTCGTCCGTTTTTGTTCCCAATAAAAAAATATATCAATATTTTAATCTTGTGAAGTCCTCTCCGCAGTGGCGTGCAGTGGTTCTCCACAGAGGGTAGGCCACGCATACTGACACCAAAAAAAAAACTAATTCGCGCAACATCACAGCGCGGCTCTACATACAAGAACTCACCACATTATTCAAGGTTTAAAAAACGATTTTCTAACGATGCAAACAGAAGAAAGATTCGGCCACCTCAAATATCATAACCAAGTGGGTGGGTGATAATTATAGAACACGTCACTTGCAAGATATCCGAAGTCATGAATTATCATATTTTTGGATAAATTCTCGTAATTCGGGCACACATCTACCTTTAGACACAACTTGAATCTTATCATTAAACGACAAGTGCGACTAACCTAACCTAACCAACACATTATCGGCGCAAACTTCACAACAGAACACCATTCTTAGGTAAATAAACAAATAATAACACAACACATAATCTTTACACTACTTTACGCTTCAAAACGAATTACTTATAACTTAATAAGATCTAAAACAGCAAAACAGTCAAGATCACATATAAATTACGTGTCACTGTCACATGAAACAAACACTACCAATTAAAATTGTATCACTGTCATACCGTGTTCTTCCACAAAAGGGACTATCATATTTTGCCGGATAACACTGACACACTGGACTGTGTTGCCGAAACTTTTTTTCCTAACTCCCCACAAACTAAGCGAAATTTCCCAAATATGAGAAGAAAAATAAAAAATTATGAAGTTTTTAATTACTTTTATAGGGGATTTGCTATTCCTTACAATTTATAATTTTTTGGAAGGTATAAGTTCAACAATACCACCCTTTTTTTTATTGTCTCTAGTAGTCTGGTAGTGATGAAGGAAACTTCCCCGCAATTCGGGGAATTGTCAAAAAATTGGGAACCCTGGTCTTCAATATTTTTCATTCATTAAATCTTCACTTTACATACAACCAATGAGGACCAAGCTCCTGCCGCCAGAGTTACGCCCCTAATTTAAACCATTTCACTATTGTGTGCCGTTCATACACACGAAACTATACACGAATGTGCGTAAATTTATGAACGAAATATACGCGAAAGGAATCCTTGCCTTGCGTACGTAAGCTCCGTCGAACTGTGAGTCACGTGGCGTCTGCGAAAAGTTGCTATAAGAGTTTTAACAGGAGTTTAACTTTTTTTATATATTTTGTGTTATTGTATTACATAGTTAAAATAAATGCATTTGGCGTTGTTGGTAGGGTAGGCTAGGCCTAATTGCCTCTATGGACGGCACGCCCCTGCCTCTCCGTCCGCCAATTGTTTATACTGCTCACTACCCTGAAATAACATTCGAGAGTGAACTTTGATAAACCAATTATACCATCTAGGCGAAAAAAACCTGTGGCCCTGCCTGCCAGAGCCATGTTTAAACACCCGTTCGTAAATAAATACATCAGCTTTTTAGGTCCATATCTATACAACAAAATTAATAACATTATCGACATAGATACAATAAATAGCAAAGCATGTGGAAAAAAATTGTTTGAGTAATAAACTGACCTACGACGAAACCGAAAACCTCCTAAATGTACCACACTAGATTAAAACTTCGCACTCACCCTCCCTCTCGAGAGCAGTGGTGGCCCAGTGGTAACGGCCGCGACTTACGAGTTGTAAGCCGTAGGTTCGAACCCAAGCAGGCGCGCTTTACTTTGTGTAAATTATTTCATCACCATTGCTCTCAAAAACGGTGAAGGAAAACATCGTGAGGAAACTGGCATGTCCAGAAACCAAAAATTCAAAGACTTGTGACAACTACCAACCCGCACTGGGCCCGCGTGGTAGATTACGGCCCACTCCCTCACAGAGAGGAGGCCTGTGTCCCAGCAGTGGGAACATTATAGGCTGATTATGTACTCACCCTCCCACAAAAACTCAATCATCTACATTTTACACAAAAGGAGGCTTTTATATCAACCTTTTTTATTAATCTCTTTTGTTTTTCTTTTTTCTGCATTAATTTATATGATGTTTGAGCCGCATTAGTACTTGTGAGCTTTTAAATGTTCATATAATTATTAGGAAGAGCGCTGTTGTCTGGGATACAGATATTAAATTATCTACACTGGCCTGCAAAAATAAGTATCACACTTTTTAAATAGTAATAACTTTTTAAGTACACTAGATATATACTTTCGAAACAAAAAGCATTCGAAAAATAGTTTAATTTTGTACACAAACATAACATACAAACTTCATAGTCGGTAACCTTCTTTTAAGAAATAGCTGAAAAAAACTTTAAAATCAAAAATAATCCTTTTCGAATTAAAATTTTACCATTCATTTTTGTTTCCATTTTTGTTTTCAATTTTTTTCTTGATCGATGAGTCTATAGAGGCATGAGGAACAGGGTGTAAAGTTCACTCATCCTCCATAGAAAAGGGAGGATCCTCCGACCAGACGGGTGTCGTGTCTGGTGGGCAACTGCCCGACGGTTGATGTCGGGATGTTGTATATATGCTAGTTGCGCGGTAAACTCTGCTTGCGCGATGCAGGATTTTGCGTGACGTCAGTGTGATGCGTAGTTTTGTATGTGGCGCTGTAGATGCCGCCACAAGTCTTGTTACAATAGCTATGTTAGACAACAGCATATATACTTATTTATCATGCCTCTTTCACCTGATGAATGTTCTAGGATCATGACTTTTCTGGAACTAGGCATCAGTATGCGTCATACTGCAAGAATGGTGGGTGTGAAGTTACGAACGGTCCAGAAGGTGAAGCGAAGGTACGAAGAGACTGGAAACCATTTGAGGAGACCTGGTAATGCCAGACCCAGGTGTACTAGTGCCCGAGAAGACCGTTATATTGTGTCCACTGTGTTGAGAAATCGCCACCTAAATGCAGTTGAAGTCCAGCAACAGTTTTTTCAGACCCGAAGGGACTACATTAGTGACAGTACAGTGAGAAGAAGACTGGCTGAAGCAAACCTGAAACCCCGAAGACCAGCGAGTGGCCCCAAACTCGAGAGAGAGCATCGAGTAGCGAGACTGCGATTCGCCCGTGAATACATACAGTGGGATCAAGAAGAATGGTCAAGACTTTTGTTTACAGATGAGTCTCGATTCTCACTTTGCACTTCTGATGGAAGGCGAAGTGTCTACAGGTGACCTGGTGAGCGATACCTTCAAGCCTGCTTCTCAGAAAGAATCGAGTACGGTGGAGGCAGAGTACATGTATGGACTGGCATATCTTCAGAAGGTCACACAGAGTTAGTGGCCATAGAAAATGACACTGTGACTGGGGAAAGATATGCCCAGGAGATTCTCAATGAGTATGCAGGGCCGTATTTAGTAAATATGGGTGATGGATCGATGCTGATGCATGATAATACGCGGCCACACACGGCTCAGCTAACGGTCAACTGAGCTACCTCACCTGCTATTCAGCAGCAGTGATCTCAGCAATCAGACAATGACTCGATATGTCAACTAAGCTACCTCACCTGCTATTCAGCAGCAGTGATCTCAGCAATCAGACTACGACTCGATATGTCAACTAAGCTGCCTCATCTGCTATTCAGCAGTAGCAGTGATCCCAGCAATCAGACAGTGACTCGATATATCAACTAGGCTACCTCACCTGCTATTCAGCAGCAGCAGTGATCTCAGCAATCAGACAATGACTCTCAATGAGTATGCAGGGCCGTATTTAGTAAATATGGGTGATGGATCGATGCTGATGCATGATAATACCTGGCCACACACGTCAGCGTCATGGCTTAGCCATCAAGAAGTCCTGATCTCAACCCGATTGAGCACGCCTGGGATGAGCTAGGGAGGCTAGTCAGAAGCCGTAGACCACCACCAACGACCCTCAGGGCACTAAAACAGGCCCTGATAGAATAATAGGAGAATATTCCTGGACATCGGCTCCGAAACCTCGTGTTCAGTATGCCAAATCGACTCGAAGCTGTAAGCAGAGCCCGAGCTAAAAAACATAACATGTAAAACGAAAATAAATAACATGTAAAACATACTTGTAAATTTTAATTAAGTTTTATGACACTAAGCTAAAAATTTCCATTTTTATTGTTTTATCTTGTTTATTTAAAAATGTTATTAATGTATAATTTACAATAGTTTCAAAGAAAGCTGATAAAATTGCTATAAAACGGTTTTTATTTTAAATCTCTAACTTCTACAGTTTAGAAAAAAATTAAATTTTAAAAGTTACGTTAGTAACGGTAGTTAGTTAAGTTAGTTTACTTAGTTTTGCAGGCCAGTGTAGTTCAGACACAGAAGTCTTGTTAAACTTATTAGATTAAGCTTAAATGATCATATTGTATTGTTAAAAATGAATGTAATGGAAGGTGAAATAAATTATTATTATTATTTCTTATAGGTTTACATATCTCAGGACCCTGGTCCCGGACCT
The DNA here is from genome assembly GCA_905333075.3 of Atethmia centrago. Classification (NCBI taxonomy): domain Eukaryota; kingdom Metazoa; phylum Arthropoda; class Insecta; order Lepidoptera; family Noctuidae; genus Atethmia; species Atethmia centrago. The sequence goes on along the minus strand of HG995373.1, from coordinate 17,337,497 downwards.
TTGGAAGGCGTACGAGGGGCCGAAGCCAAGTCGCAGAGGCCCATTAGACGTATTGAATGAACTGAGGCACCAATCGACGATTATCCCTGTATGCAGTAAGCAAGTGCATCCAAGGAGAACCCCCGGTTGGTGCAGGACTATTGACAGAACATGAAAGCAAAACATATAATTGGGCTATGGGTTTGGGTGGCTATAGTGAATTAGTAACCTAAAAACTATGGAAGGGCTATGTCCCCAGCCTGATCAATGTTATGTAATACACGGATAAAATAGCAGGGGGTGACTTGCACACTCAATAATGGACCTCACTGGGGCAACACTTCCTGAGGTGCTTGAGGAGTGGAGAGGTATTCCACGGCTTTAAGAACAATCCCAGAGCCCGGAAGATGGCCAAGATCTCTATGAGCACTTACTGGAATCTCCACTTAAGCCGGCCAATAAAGGCAAGAATGAGGTGGGAGCTCTGTTGAGGTGAGATGAGGAACAAGACTTCTCCCAGGAGATAGGGTCCGTGGATTCGCTACTGCCCAACAGCACGCCACATGCTGCCCTGCGGGTTTCTGTCTCTCTCTTGGTTTGCCTCCTTACCCTAGACCTGTACCGACAAAGTAAACTCTACCGGCACAGACCCAGAGTTCGGTGTGTGCAAGCCCCATCGCGACGTCAACGTAGAGATACGGCGGTGGGTTATTATTATTATTAATAACTTGGTATGTTAACTGTTATAAATAGTGAATGGAAATAAAGATAATAAATTGTCAAAATTAAATAAATGTCAATGTGAAATAACTTAGAATTTATTATTAAGGAAATCGTCAATAGTATAATAATTTTTTTCCTATAATACGAGTAGATGTCTTAATTTGTTTTTAAATTGAATAATATTTTAAGTCCTTAATTCCATTTGGTAATTAATTAAATATTTTTGGGGCCATGCAAAGTATGTTTTTGTACATCAAGGCGGTTTTTGATGGTCGAACGCATAATTCATGTCTATATACTTGTCTAATCATTTTATAGCGATATTATTATTAGCTTTTCTGAATAGATGCATTTTCTTTTTCACAAATAAAGCAGTCTCAAATATGTACAAGGAAGGTAAAGTCATTATTTTTAACAATACAAAGTAAGGTTTGCAGCTATCAGTTATTTTTATACCGGTAATGGCTCTAATGCATCTCTTTTGCGATTTGAGCACCATGTCCTTATTGCAGGAGTTACCCCATAACATATATAGAAAGAAAAGAAAGAAAGAAAGAAAATAGATTTATTTGTCACAGAAATACGTGCACATAAAAGCTATGGTAATTCTTATAAATAAAAAAACAAAAACAGATTTACACAGAGAGACACAGAACATATACAATATAGTCGGCAACTGCACGCCGTGACTGTGACAAGTAGGCTTCCACTCAGCATGATGCTGTGCTATGGGGGACCCACAGCAAAGTGCTGATTTTCAGTGGTCACCCGAAAACGACGTACGGAAACCAAGTCAGGTTATGAGATTTTAACATATTAGAAAAAACAGGTAATAAAGTAAAAATAAAAGGTACTTAGAAAATAATATAACCATTATGATCGATAAATACTATACAATAACAACACAAACAATAAAATAAGATAAACAAGTATTTAAGTAGGCATCATCACCATGCATAAACAATTCCTACCTACCCAATACATAGTACCTACACAATAACGTTCAGTGATTCGTAACGTTGAGTGGTCGATTCTATACTGCGCTACGGAGTCATCCGTAGCGCAGTATAGAATCGACATATGCAGTAACTGCCACTGCTTGAAATATTGAGGTATGTTGCTTCTTTGAAGAAAACAAAAATAATGCAAATTCATTATTTTCAAATTTATAATTAAGTTGTTATGTTCTAGCCAATGTGCTAGGGCCTTTATTATTTCTTATTTATATATATATATATATAAGAAATAATAAAGGCCCTAGCACACTGCCTAAGGGCACTCCATAAGATATTTTTAATTCTTTAGACATTAGATATGTATTTTATAAAGGTTTTATTTAATTTACAAATTCGACCTATTTCTGTACGTTGTATTCTATTATTAAGTAAGAATTTATGAGTGACATTTCCCCTTATCCCACACGCATTTAACTTGCTCAGCAGTATATCATGGTTGACCAAGTCAAATGCCTTGGTCATATCCATGTATATTGCTGATATTGGGACTTTTTCATTCATGACAAGAGAATCGGCACCAATATATGACTTTCTTAATGTTATCATAGCTATAACATTAAGAAAGTCATATGTTGGTGCCGACTCTCTTGTACACTGAACTAAACTAAACTAACACTAAAATTTCTTATTTTTGGTTAAGGGAATCCTAAATCCTAAAAGCAAAAAAAACAATTTTGACACAACTATAATCGAGTTTGACATTGCTAAGTGAGTAAACCATAGACCAAAATTGGACGAATTATGTGTTCGGTAGATTGTAATAAAAAAAGTCGACAAAAAAACATAATTTTATGAATAAAGTTGTTAAAACCACGATTTTTGTATCTGTCGTGACTTTGACAGACCAAAATAAAAAAATAATTGGAAAATTCGAATTAGATTTTATTAATTTATAAGTTTATTTCAATGTGTTTGCGATGGTAGGAATAAAAATAATAAGCTCCAATAAATTGGAGCTCCATAAAATAGAATACAAGTGCCTCAAGCTGACCATGTGAAATACCATGGTTTATACCTCGACAGACGTCGGACTTAGTTGGAAAAACACATTTTCACAAAGCGGAAGCAAGCTGGACGAAGAAAGTTCTACTGGATAATTAGTCGAAAGTCACAATTACACTTGGAAAATAAAATCCTTTTTTTATACAAAGCTATAATCAAGCCTATATGGACCTATGGCATTTAGTTATGAGGAACAGCATCATACTCTAACATAGAGAGCATACAGCCATTTCAAAACAAGCTTCTAAGATCAATCACAGACGCTCCATGGTTTGTACAAAATTAAGCTCTACGTCTACACCATGATCTGAAAATACCGACAGTCAAAGCGGAAATAAAAAGCTATATCAAGTCGTATAAAGAATGAATTACTCAACCCAAATGCTCTGGCAAACCATCTAATGGCTTAAAAGGAATACAATAATATAATAATAATAATTTTATTCATAAGTTCACATAGAAATTACTAGAAGTTACATCATTACAAAGTTACATATTAATATTAGTAAGAAAATGTTAAACTATGGTGCCGATTCCCTTGTTCACAAACTAAACTAAATTTAAGTTCATTGCATCTTTTTCTTTCTATTTCATTAAGAAAAGGACAGAAGACAAATTTTAGTTTAGTCCTGTCAGATTAATCAGCGCTTCACGTAAATTGACGTAATTTTAGTAGGCAAGCTTTTAATCACATCTAAACTTGTATGGAGTAGTGACAGGCGCTGATTAATTTGACAGGACTAAACTAAAATTTATCTTCTGTCCTTTTCTTAATGAAATAGAAAGAAAAAGATCCAATGAACTTAAATTTAGTTTAGTTTGTGAACAAGGGAATCGGCACCTATGTCTAAAATAAATCCAGTGTATAAGTTATATAGATTGGTTAAGGGTCTAATTGAATACAATAGCGACCTGCCTGATGTAGGTTTATTCAAACCTGTGTTTCAGGCCATCACTTAACAACGCTGAGTGCCTTAGTGGACAATGGTGCCGATTCCCTTGTTCACAAACTAAACTAAATTTAAGTTCAGTGCATCTTTTTCTTTCTATTTCATTAAGAAAAGGACAGAAGATAAATTTAAGTTTAGTCCTGTCAAATTAAGCCCCACTTGTGTCTATTTTATATTACTTCCTATTGCTTTTGCACCAGGGTTTCAGTGACTTTTAATAACAAATTATACTTGTTTACAGGTACAAGTTTGACTGCTGCTAAGCACCTACTGAGCCTCTTCCTCATTGAGCTTTCCCTATAAATCCGTTCAGTACCTAAGTTTAAAGTCTCCGGTATTCTCGTTGCTGTAGGAAACCCTTATCAAGGACATCTTGAATTTGTCGGTCCTGATGTAGGCAGTCTAAAATATTCTTTCAGCCCTTTGGAATAGGCTGGAACGGTCTCCGAATGTTTCCAACTGAACTCTTTCATGATAGTTTAAAAAAAAACGTATTTCACAGAATCTGGAAATGGATTTATCCACTTATTTTCCAAATCATAATGATGTTCAGTACCAGTGGCAGAGATCTCTCGCGTCCGGCTCTGGTTCAGGACATGGTACGAGAGGGCATGGGCAGCCGTCACCTCCTTCTGCGAAGCAGTAATGCTCGCGAAGGAGGAGGCAGGACGGTTGAGGGAGAGGCAAATTTTGCGCCTTCTCGCCTCTAGGTGCCGCAGGAGACGCCCTGGGAGTCGGGAATCCCGGACTGATTTCCGGCCACCGTAGGCGGCCGGGCTTTTTTTTTTTTTTTTTTTTTTTTTTCGGGTGGGAAATCATCAAATAACTTCTCCCGCTCTGGACGGAGCGGGAGGGTGTGTCAGACTCTTACTGACTAAAACCCACCCGTATGCGGGGGCCTCGGTGACCCATAAGTACCTTCCCGCGACCCCGGCAGGCATCGGCCCTAGTGGACCCCTACCGCGGCGGCCGGGCTTGCGGACGGTGAGCAATGGGTAGCTCCACGTCCGATAAGGACCAGGCCCGGGTCGACGGCGAGTTGTGTTCTACGCGCGCCTCAAAGATATGTCAGCACAAGTGTAGGGGTCCACTAGGGCCGATGCCTGCCGGGGTCGCGTGGCAGTCCAAAAGGGGTTACCGAGGCCCACAGGCAACGGAAGGAATACGGGTGGGTTTTAGTCAGTAAGAATCTGACACACCCTCCAGCTGCGCCCAAAGCGAGAGAAGTTATTTTATAATTTCCCAACCAAAAAAAAAGAAAGATGTTCAGTACAAAAATACCTCTAAGTTTTCACGAATTAATTTCTTATTGTATTATCATAACAATAATTTTATTCTTTACCTTTCTACCGAATAAACAATAGCTGCAGTCACATAAGCTTCCTTATCTACTGATTTAAGATTTTCCAAACTCACAAGCATCCAAACTTTCAAGAAATTTATGAGATATGTGCTTTGCAAATTTTTGTTCATGACAACTAATCTTATTCCACACCTTTTTAATTTTATGTGAAAAACGTCAAATTCAGAATAGCAAAATTGCCATTTTCACTAAATTGAATGACTTAATATGCTAAAAGAATATAATTATTAGCTGATGAAGCTAATATTGGGGGATTGGGGTTCCTTAACTCGCGCCAGCGATTGTCTTGGATGGCGTCCAGGCGTGGATGGCTCCGCCTGACGCAGGTTCTCACCGGACACGGCAGCTTCGGGAGGTTCCTGTGTCGGATAAGGCGGGAGGAAACGCCCGGGTGTCACCACTGTGTGGATCGCCCGGAGGACACGGTGGAGCATACGGTGGAGGCCTGCCGGGCTTGGGCAGAGCACCGCCGTGTCCTCGTGCAGGCGATCGACGGCAGAGATCTCTCGCGTCCGGCCCTGGTTCAGGCCATGGTACGAAGTGAGAGGGCATGGGCAGCCGTCACCTACTTCTGCGAAGCAGTAATGCTCGAGAAGGAGGAGGCGGGACGGTTGAGGGAAAGGCAAATTTCGCGCCCTCTCGCCCCTAGCCGCCGCAGGAGACGCCCTGGGCGTCGAGAATCCCGGGCGGATTTCCAGCCACCGTAAGCGCGGGCTTGCGGACGGTAAGCAATGGGTAGCTCACCGTCCGGTAAGGACCAGGCCCGGATCGACGGCGCGTTATATTCCACGCGCGCCTCAAAGAGATGTCGTCAGCACAAATGTAGGGGTCCACTAGGGCCGATGCCTGCCAGGGTCGCGGGAAGGCACTAAAGGGTCACCGAGGCCCCTGGCAACGCAGGCAACAGGAAGGAATACGGGTGGGTTTTAGTCAGTAAGAGTCTGACACACCCTCCCGCTCCGCCCAGAGCGGGAGAAGTTATTTGATGATTTCCCATGCAAAAAAAAAGTCGCGGATGGCGCGCTGGAGCGACTGGCCAGCGCGTGCGCAGTATGCAGCGCACTTCGTCCCGCGCCGCCCCGCGCCCCGCTCACGCCCTGGCCACATCCTCCTCATGCCTTTTATAGAATACATTTAGATTTTAGACTATAATCAAATTTTTGTTCTGTTGTTATGATTCGGACTTTGCTCTGTTTATCTGATTCACAATTAGTCAATTACTTATTTTTAATTACGGTTTTATAACTGTAAGTAGGTACTTAGTTACTATACCTACAATACTGAGAAATCGGCATGACTGAACGTAAACAAAGCAATAGCGGCAAATCAATTGACAGATCAAAAGTACCTAATATATTCTAGTGGGAAAGTAGGCCTACCTACTTCCTCTGTCTGATAGAAAACTAATACAACAAAAAATAAGTAAGTAGGTATCTCATCATCAAGTAAAAAATATATGCTAGAATAAGTGACTTGCTTACCTTTCCTGTTCAATAGGTTATCTGAACAGAGATAATTCTGGAATCGATGAATTATTATCACACATTTTTCATTCATTTAGCGGTGCCGAAAAGCCGTGACGCGCGAACCTCGTGCGGTGTTAGCCCCGACTGGCGCACTGAGAAACGGGTCGAGATTTTGTTTAAGTGTGCGTGCGACGACGAATAGATACTTTGGCGCACACATACAAGCCGCGCACGGTACGAAGATAACTTACTTCCCCTCTTTATACTATGGTCAAACGGCTCAGTCGATGCGCTGACGCCCATACCAGTGATAAATCCACGACATCTCGAGTTGTCACCCGTCAACTTCAGTCCTTAGCGTAGTTTAGCAATTAATGTTTATTTGTGAAGGAGGACTAGGGTTTACTGCGAGGTCGTTTCTCCCGAACTTTTTCCAAGACAAGTGGCAAACAATTGTTAGTGTACCACTCTGCAGTAACTGTTTTTCGATCCTCTCAAACAATTGTTGAAACACCCAGACACCAGACCGACTCTTAGTTTCAGGATCATAACAATAAATCCAGCTTTCGTCACCCTTAAGTATGTCGAACACAGCATTTAAGTCACCTCCGTTAAATCTTTGAACCATTTCACGACACCAATCAACACGACGGAGTTTTTGGGCCTCTGTCAAATTATGAGGTATCCACCGGGCACAAAGCTTCCTGACCGCTAAATGTTCATGGAGGATTTTGTGCACTTGACTCATACCAATGCCTAAGCTTGTCCAAATCTGCTGATAACTCACTCTTTTGTCAGTCTCTAACATACCGCATAACACTGATGTTATCTTCTGTCGTTGCCGCAGAAGGCCGTCCCTCTCGCAGATCATCGGTGAGATTAGTGCGACCTCGTTTAAACTCATTAAACCAGTTGTAAACAGTGGCACGAGATGGGGCTTCATTGTGAAAGGCCAATCGAAGTCTATCATAACTTTCTTGTTGACTTAAATGACATCGAAAGTCATAAAAAAACATTGTACGAAAATTTTCTCGCGTTAAATTCATGCTGACGTGACACAGACAATTTTCAATTTGCCGCCAAATCGTAAAGAAATGACAAATTAATAAAATACATACACAATAATATTGGCAAAGAGTTCCATTTTCAAAATGTGAACTGTTTTTTTTTATTATATCGTTTACAAGAGGCCAGTTCTAAAAACTTTCAGTGGTGCCCTCGTATGTGTAACGTACCGCGGCTGCGACCCGGCTAAGCAACCCGTTGAGAGATATTAGTGAGTGTGGCATTGACTAGCGTGTTTCACTGTTGTCTGTCCTATACCTGCATGTCTAACAGTATCTCAACTGAGCTACCTCACCTGCTATTCAGCACCAGCAGTGATCTCAGGAATCAGGCAATATCTCGATATGTCAACTGAGCTACAAATTATTGTTACTTATTAGTAGTACTACTACGAGGGCGGCACTGAAAATTTCGGGAATCAAGGAAGTGACACAACATTTGTCTCGTATTGGACATAAATGAAACCCCCGGATATTTTTATACTTGTATTTCGACACAGAATAGTTTTTAACAATCATTTCGGTGGAGCGATCAACGTTGTGCAAAATGAATATAATAAAAAGGTAATGTGGGGTACCTTATAAAAACTAAGAAAAAAAATAAACTCCTAACTATTTACAGCGTCTCATGTGAACTACAGATTGTTGCTATGAATGTAGCACTAGGCGCCAACATCCTCCCGCCGTTGAAATCTTCAGTTTCAACCCTTTATTTCATCTGATGAAGCAGAGGGCAGAGGCGAACTAAAGGACGTCATACAACTCCCCGTTGGGTCTTCACATCAGCAACTCGAAAAATTCCGTCTGAACCAGGAAACAATTTCTGCACTCGTCCCAGTCTCCAACACAGAGGCGGCGCATTATTCTCCTTCAGAAGGACTAAATCACCGATGTTCAGCCTTGACTTATCGATTCCCCACTTGCTACGTTGCTGTAAGTCAGCTATACATTCACGCTGCCACCGACGCCAAAAATTTTGGTGAATTTGCTGTATTCGTTGGTAGCGTTGTAGATTGTTGGAATTGCGGTCCTCTAAGGCAGGTGATGGAAGAGCAGTGAGAGGCCGGCCAATAAGAAAGTGACCATGAGTGAGGCAAAGAAGATCATCAGGCGAGGAGGATAAAGGGCAAAGCGGACGACTATTCAAAATGGATTCTACATGTGCAAAAAGGGTAGACAGCTCTTCAAAAGTTAAATGGGAATTGCCCATCACACGTTTGATATGGTACTTAGCCGATTTCACACCGGCCTCCCAGATTCCACCAAAATGAGGGGGCGTAAGAAGGTGAGAAAATAAAATTGATCCCTTCCCCGCTTGCAAAATCAGAAAGAGAGTCCGCGTTAATCTTAAAAAAAAAAACATTTAGCTCCTTAGCACCGGATACAAAATTGCGGCCATTATCGCAAAATACCTCCATTGGCCTTCCAGTCGTGACACAAACCGTCGAAAGGTAAGAATAAACGCGTCTTTAGTTAAATCAGTTACAGCTTCAAGGTGTATACATTTATACGTTAAACACACAAAAAGGCAAAGGTAGCCTTTAACTAATTTCGAACCGCGTCCTTTCCTATTTAAAATAAAAAAAAGGACCGGCGAAGTCTATGCCTACAGTGGTGAATGGGAAGTTTGGCGTGACCCTTTGGGAAGGTAAATTACCCATGATGGGTTCCAACGGCTTAGCTTGAAACCGCCGACACTTGACGCAATGATGAACCGTTTGTCTAGCAAGACGTCTGCCATTAATAGGCCAAATGTAATCTCTAATAATGTCCAGCAGCAACTGGGCCAGCATGTAAATTACGAATATGTTCATAATTAAATATTAATTTTGTGAGATGATGAGATGCATCAAGCAACACAGGGTGTTTTTATCATTATGATATTTTGACGAATCAATACGACCGCCTACTCGAATTAATTTATCATTGGGGCAATAAAAAGGAGTCAATGTTAAAAGTTTAGATTTAGAATTTAATGAGTGGCCGTTGGCGAGTGTTTTGTATTCGCTTGAGAATGACTGTTGCTGTGCTAAACGATACAAGTTAATAAATGACATATGTAGCTCATTCGTTTTTAAAGTACCTGAGTGAGACTATAGGTGTTTTGTAAGTCCTTAATTTTAAATTAATAATGGCGCCGATTCCCTTGTTCACAAACTAAACTAAATTTAAGTTCAGTGCATCTTTTTCTTTCTATTTCATTAAGAAAAGGACAGAAGATCAATTTTAGTTTAGTCCTGTCAAATTAATCAGCGCTTGACGTAAATTGACGTAATTTTAGTAGGCAAGTTTTTAATCACGTCTAAACGTGTATGGAGTAGTGACAGGCACTGATTCATTTGACAGGACTAAACTAAAATTTATCTTCTGTCCTTTTCTTAATGAAATAGAAAGAAAAAGATGGACGGAACTTAAATTTAGTTTAGTTTGTGAACAAGGGAATCGGCGCCAATATATCGTATCGCGTATGCAAATATTCTTTTTAAGTAATCGTAACTTTGATAGTTTTGAAAATTGATAAAGTGTTCTCTTTGAGGTTTCTAAGTTAACAATTGCAGAATTCTGTTTGGTTTCCGGTAACTTATTCACATTAACATCATTGTTATTTAAAACAGGCCAAATGTCTTCTGATTGCAATAAATATGGTGGACCTGACCACCACAACAAGTTGTCTTTGATATGTTTAGGGCTGACCCCCTTAGATATGAGATCAGCTGGAATAACTGATGTTGGAACGTGACGCCAAGAATTTACGTCTGTCAGCTCACAAATTTCTGAAACTCTATTCGCAACAAAAGTTTTAAGATTCTTAAAACTCGAATGAAGCCATGCCAGCACAATACTGGAATCACTCCAATAAACCTCACTATTTACCTTATACCGCAAGGAATCTCTGACAGCCTTACACAATCTAGCGGCCAAGAGCGCAGCACAAAGCTCCAAGCGCGGGATTGTTGTAGGTTTAGTAGGTGCAATCTTGGATTTGGCACACAATAATTTTACAGTGACAGAGTTTACTGATCGTGCATAAATACAAGCTCCATACGCACTTTGGGAAGCGTCACAGAAACAGTGAAGTTCTATAAATATTGGTTCACCACAGAGTACATGCCTTGGAATTTTTATGTCCCCAAGTGCGGATAGAGAATCAGTAAACTTAGCCCAGGTCAAAGCAATATTTTCAGGAATCGGATCATCCCAGCCTAATTTCTCCAGCCAAAGCTGTTGTAATATAACTTTTGTTTGCATTACACATGGACTGAGCAAACCCAAAGGGTCGAACATTTAAAATAAATTAGATAATATTGAACGTTTAGTTGGGCGATTGCTTTCCAAAGGAACTGGGGATTGCATTGGAAAATACGTTGATGGATCCCAGCCCAACCCCAGGGTGCTAGAAGACTCACTGAGTGTTAACCTTTCATTAACATCTAAAGATCATGAGTCAAAAATGCTAGTTATATTAGTTTTAAGTTTTCTTAGATTAAAGCAACCTAATTTAAGTGCCGCAGTAACCCCTTGAAGACTATGTTTTAGTTTGTGTTCACTGTCACTCGAAGTTATCATGTCATCCACATAAAAGTCGTGCTGAATTACATTCTTAATGGTTTCATCTGGATTTTCTTCGCCAAGCTGCCACAACGTAAGTTACAGTATTTAGTCTTAACGTTTTGATAGGTTGGGACTCATCTTCTCTCCACAGTATGAGCTGGAGATTTCGGTCCTCCTCATTTATTTGCATCTGGCGATACATTTTCTCTAGATCGCCGGTCAGGAGGTACTTATGTTGTCTAGCCCGTACTAGAATGGAGAATAGAGAGTCCTGCATATTTTGACCTATCATAAGAATATCATTGATTGACAATCCAGATGAAGTAGGAGCTGAACCATCAAAAACAACACGAATTTTAGTGGATTCGCTGCTTTCTTTAAACACGGCGTGATGACACAAAAAATATGATATATTGGGTCTTTTTACATCAGACTGTGAAAGATGACCTAACTGTTCATACTCGCTTATAAAGTTGACATATTGTAGTTTAAGTTGTGGGTTCCTTCGGAATCTTTTCTCTAAATTATGAAAACGTTTTTTTGCTAGTGTATATGATTCTCCAAGACAATTAGGTGAATCTATAAGAGGTAATCGAACAGAAAACCTGCCAGTATTTAATCGTGTCATATGAGTCAAAAAATGTTTTCCACATAATCTTTCATCGTGACTCAATGGCGATTTTAATGACACTTCTTCAAACTCCCAAAACTTTGACATTTCTACGTTAAAATCATTTTCCGATTTAACTGAAGTCAAAGAATGATGACATTGAATATTGGATATATTAATTAAATCGTTTATTTTTATTGGGGCTGAAACGAGCCCACCAAATTGGGAATTTCTTAAAGTGGGATTATTAGGGCCTAGAGAACGTTGCTCGCAGCCAAGAATATCCCAAAACAAATCTGCTCCGATGAGTAGGTCAACAGCGGAGGATTGATTAAAACTAGGGTCAGCAAGGTGTACCTCAGTAGGTATTTGCAGTTGCTGAGTGTTTATTGTGTATCTGGGAATGTTACTTGTAAATTCTGGTAATATTAGAAAAGTTGTCGTGACGTGAAACGGTTTAATTAACGATTTTAACTGCGCCACACAACTCTCTGTGACTTTACTATTGACATGATTGCCGATGCCAACAATGTTAATATAATTGTTAAATAATTAATTACCTGATAAAGATAATTTGTCTCTAAGCGATTGAGTCATAAATGACGCTTGACTGCCGCAGTCTAACAAGGCACGTACTTGTTCTGTTTTATTTGTTGTAGGGTTACACACCTCAACTAAGGCAGTAGATAGTAAAATATGTTTTGAATCCTGTGTACTATGATTAGCCATCGTTACACATGATGATGTGGTAGCTGCAGCAGGGGTGGTGGTGCCTGCAGCAGGGGTTTCGGCTACTACCGGAACGTGTAAAAGAGCGTTGTGCTTCTTCTTACACTCCCGACAAGGCCTGAGGTAGCAGTTTCGTGTAATGTGTCCGGACCTTAAGCAATTTGAACAAAGATTTAACTTGTTAACTTCAGTTATACGATCTTCCACACTCTTGGCCTTAAAAATAGGACAATCGTAGATTCTATGGTCACCCTGACAAACAACGCAACCTGAATAAGATGAAGAATTATTCTGACCAGCAGATTGGCATGTAACAAATTTATTATTCTGACGTTCGGCTTTATTGTTGGTACTTTTAGACGACGTAGAAGCCGATGCCTTATTATTATTATTGTTTGATGAAGAGTGATTTAGAGACACAAGGACATCTGCTCGATTAATTAGAAATTTATTAAATTGTTGTAAGTTAGGTATTAAATCAGTCGAAGTGCCACGCCATTCCTCCCATTTGGTAAGAGTACGGTTGTCTAGCTTAGAACACAATATACGTATTAATAAGACATCCCAATTATCAACACGTAGCCCCAAGCCAGACAACGCTCTCAGGTTCTTGGTAACGTGGTCTACTAAAAAACGTAGTGGTTTATCTGACTCGCGAGACATTGGATGTATGTTTAATAAAGAAGACAAATGATGGCTTATTAACTGTGGCTTGTTATCATACCGGTCGCATAGCAATTTCCAGGCAACACTATATTTAGAATTGGAGACTTCTAAGTTACTCACTATTCTAGCTGCATCTCCTTCCAAATAAGATAATAGATAGTGAAATTTATGAATAGGTGCAATGCGCTCATTATTATGTATGACTGACTAAAATGTGTCACGAAATTCAAGCCAACGGAAGAATGTTCCGTTGAATTTAGCTATTTGTATCTGTGGCAGTTTGAACCCTACTTCGTGACTGTCAGCATTCAAAGGAGCCGCTGAACCATGGCTAGAATTGAGCAAGTTGCCAGATTCATCTTGGCGGTTATTAGGCTGATGACCTTTAATGAAACTGAGCATTCGCAATGTTTGTTATGAATAATTGTTCAATATCATCCCTTTCATCAGTCTCGTTTGACAAATTACTCGAATTTAATATCTCAATTTGATTCTGCAAGTCATCGAACCGAACGGACAGTGACTCAAATTTATTAAGTTTAAGTGATAACTCGGCTAATTCAATGCGTGTAACAGAATCGTTTGACAACAGACTCATTAAATAATTCCTAAACTTAGTAATTTGGCCCTTTATTGAACTACGCTTAACAATGAGATCTTGTAATTCTTGCACAGAACCGTCATCCTTGCCCATTTTAACAGTAAACAAAGTAAATAAAAGAAATGTGTATTTTTAGTAATAAGAACTATACGGTAAAACTATGCAAGAATACAATGAACTATTAATAAAATATTTATCTTACGTCCCTCTTCCTGTGTCACCTGAGGTCAGGAAGTACCGGTGCTGAACCCGACAGTACTCCGTGGATGAGGCTTGACTAAATTGTAGGCCCTGGCCGTCGCAAATGACGTCACCGTTCCTGGAATGTTCGGCGAAACCAACTTAATGACTTGCAAAAAACTATTATTAATTATCTAGGCTTGAATTTAATTGATAATAATAGATAACACTTTAGAATGTATAGGTACTTGTAACTGTGATAGATACCTACAATGTATCTTGTAAAATAAGTAAGTCATTCAAACCGGTAAGATATTGACGAATATAAAGTCAATGATTTTTTTGATTATGCGTAGATATTTATTTTAGGAATTGATCACTGCTTATTTAGTTATTTAGGTACCTATCTTTAAGAAATAAGCACATGTAAAATCTCGGGGTTTATGAAGTATGAAGGATCACTTGGGAAAAAAACGTACGTATGTGTGAGGAGGTCAAGGAAAGGTCACTTAGCTGCATTGGCCGGGCTGCTGTACGGCGACTTCGGTGATATCACTGTGTCTGGACCGTAAATCAGGTGTAGGCTGCAATGGCTGAACAACCAAATACTCCAAAATATCGTTTCTTGATGTAGCAGATATGTAGTTTAGTTAACAGTATATTAATCTATGGTTTAGTTGGTCAAGCTGACCGGGCTGCGTATTTCTTGAAAGTTTTTATTTTTCGAAAAGGTCCTGTCACAGTCGCCAATTTTTATGTCTCTTATTGGACATAAATTAAACCCCCGGATATTTTTATACTTGTATTTCGACACAGAATAGTTTTTAACAATAATTTCGGTGGAGCGATCAACGTTGTGCAAAATTAATATAATAAAAAGGTAGTGTGGGGTACCTTATAAAAACTAAGAAAAAAAATAAACTCCTAACTATTTACAGCGTCTCATATGAACTATAGATTGTTGCTATGAATGTAGCACTAGGCGCCAACAACATTACTATTTAAAAATGTATTTATTGCTTTTCGAAGTATTCTCCGCGAAATTTGACACATTTTTACATACTATGAAACCAATCATTGAAGCAACCATTCTATTCGGAAGTTGGAGTCTCCAAAATGGCCAGGCGTCCACAGCTTCTTCAGGTGATGAAAATCTCTGTCCACGCAATTTATTCTTTATTTTAGAGAAAGTATAGAAATCATTAGGGCTTAGGTCGGGGCTGTACGGCGGATGGTCTAATAATTGTATGTTTTCTTGCTCTAAAAACTCTTTTGTTCTGTGCGCGGTGTGAGAACTCGCATTGTCGTAATGGAGGATGATGCGGCGGTTGCAGTTCTCTTTACGGAGTTCAGAAACGACCTGTGGCAAACAAATGCTAGCATACCATTCTGCATTAACCGTTCTTTGTCCCTCAAGAGGAATAGTCGTAACATGGTCGGATAGGGAGACAAACGTGGCCACCATTTTTTTTGCAACACTCCGTGAACGAACAATTTTTGTTGGCTTTAACTCATTTTTGAACACCCAAACTCGTGACTGGTTTTTTGTTTCGGGTTCGTACGCATATATCCAGGATTCGTCACCTGATACGATGTTGTATACAGCATTTGAAGATCCTGTGTGGAATCTTTCGAGAGTTCTGACGCACCAAGTAACGCGAGCCGCTTTTTGCTCTTCACAGAGCGAATGCGGTATCCATCGGGAAAACAACTTTTTTACACCCAATTGTTCATGCAAGATTATTTGTATTGGACTCATGCCAATGTCTAAAGTTGCCTGAATTTCGCGGTATGTCACATGTCGATCTTCCTCAATCAGCTTACGCACAGCATCAACGTTTTCTTGGGTGACTGCAGTTTTTGGTCGACCTTGACGGGGATCATCACTGAGCTTGACACGTCCACGTTGAAATTCAGCAAACCAGCAATAAATTGTGGTTTTGGATGGGGCTTCATCACCAAATGCAGAAATCATCCGGTCAACACACTGTTTTCGTGTTAAACCACTTCGAAAGTCATAATAAATCATCGCTCTTGAATTTTCTCGAGTCAATTCCATTTTCTCAACGACTAAACAAGTTTGACAAAAAGTTGTGACAAGACCGAGAATCTTTTTTTAAATAAATAAATGGTAGGTATTCGATTTTTAATACGAAGGAGTTTTCAATTAAAAAGATTTTAATATGACAGGAACAGTGGAAATATTCCATTCCCGATACTTTTAGTGCAGCCCTCGTACATACTAGAGATGCCGCGAATAGCTATTATCGCGAATAGTCGAATACCGATTAATTGCCGTTCCCTATGGCGAATAGTCGAATTCCCGCCATTATTACTCGACTTAAAAAAAGGTATATAAAAATAGTTAAGAAAACAATGAAGTTAAAGAAACCAGTCTCATGTTTTACTTTCTGATTTTACATTTTTCCCTTTCCTTTTCCAACCCTTTTCTTGTAAGTAATATATTTTACGGGGAGTACCTCGTTTTGTATAACCCAGCGTTAAATTCTGTAGGGGATTTCGCGCGCAATCGATTTCGCTTGTGTTTAACTTGGGCGGCACTCATTTGTTTGTCATTCGTGATGAGCTTGCTTTTTTTTTTTTGAGGCTTGGAAATCATCAAATAACTTCTCCCGCTCTGGGCGGAGCGGGAGGGTGTGTCAGACTCTTACTGACTAAAACCCACCCGTATTCCTTCCTGTTGCCTGTGTTGCGGGGGCCTCGGTGACCCATAAGTACCTTCCTGCGACCCCGGCAGGCATCGGCCCTAGTGGACCCCTACCTATGCGCTGACGACATCTCTTTGAGGCGCGCGTGGAATACAACGCGCCGTCGACCCGGGCCTGGTCCTTATCGGACGGTGAGCTACCCATTGCTCACCGTCCGCAAGCCCGCGCCTACGGTGGCCGGAAATCCGCCCGGGATTCCCGACGCCCTGGGCGTCTCCTGCGGCGGCTAGGGGCGAGAGGGCGCAAAACTTGCCTTTCCCTCAACCGTCCCGCCTGCTCCTTCGCGAGCATTACTGCATCGCAGAAGGAGGTGACGGCTGCCCATGCCCTCTCGCTCCGTACCATGACCTGAACCAGGGCCGGACGCGAGAGGTCTCTGCCGCTGATCGCCTCCACGAGGACACGGCGGTGCTCTGCCCAAGCCGGGCAGACCTCCACCGTATGCTCCACCGTGTCCTCCGGGCGATCCACACAGTGGTGACACCCGGACGTTTCCTCCCGCCTTATCCGACACAGGAACCTCCCGAAACTGCCGTGTCCGGTGAGGACCTGCGTCAGGTGGAAGGTGAGGACGCCGTGGCGCCTCTCTAGCCACTCCTCAAAGAGAGGACTTATCGCCGCAATCGTGGCGTGCCCAGCACTGGGTTGCGACAACCGTACTTTCCATGACGCCATGAGATGGCAGCGGACTTACGCCCCGGCGTTTCGCCTCCTCGCGCCACTCCCATACGTGCGCGAGGACTTTTGCCTCCAGGTGATGAGCTTGCTTGACGTGACGTCGCGGCGGTCGATGTTTTAATTTTCTTAACGAGAACCACTGCTTAAGTTAAGATTTTCTTAATTAGAAAAGTCCATTGAATTAAAGAATGAAATAGTTAAAGTGTAACTTAAAAAGAAAAACAATCATGCCAAATCCCGGGAAAAAATCTTATGTGTGGCTTTATTTTGAGGAGGACGAAAACAGTGCGAAATGTATGGTCATAATTAACTTCAACATGACTGATTTTTGGCTAACTTTTTATATTAAGACGCTGACAACACCAAAACCGCGGTCACTCTCATATTGCATAGAAAAGAAAGAGACGCGCGATGACACAACGCTTGTAATTTATTGCAAAATATGAAGCAATCGTCTATTTACTCAAAATTGAGTTGAGTAATCGAGAATAAAAAACAACCAAGTTCTGCATTCAAATGAGACGTTCTTGTTATTAATTAAATACGTAACGTATGTTGATATTTAATGCAGATATTTTGGATTAGAACTCAAGGTAAGAGGTTAGTTTAACGTTAGTTGGTATTGAGTTTTTTTTTTCAAAACGTGTTTTGGTAACAACCAAGTTCTGGGAAATATGTTCAAAATTAACATATATTTTTTCCGCTACCACAAACTATACAGATTTGGCAATTTGTTTTCTTAAGAGAAGCCTATTTTGGTCAATTGGGTCTTGTCAGCGCCTTAATGATAATAATACTAAGTATGTTTTATTTTTAACAAAAGTTTAATTATTTTTAAGTTATTCTAAGTTGTATAAGTATCTTAAGTTTTTCTGTTCATCAAAAGTTTATTTTTAATTAACAGAATTTTTAAACAACTATTCGCCGAATGTTGAATAATAGACACTATTATTCGGTATTCGACGAATAACAAAAACAATGTCAAGTAATGCCGAATACAAAATAATAGCGAGTATTCGCGGCATCTCCTCCCTCGATTCTCCAAGTTTTATGTGTTAAAAGTTAGGATGGGAAGCCCCCAACAGTTTTCGCAGAAAGTAAAGAATTAGCACGAAGTTAGGTAAGTATAAGCACGTGTCGGTGAATTATGATTCAAATCGCATCGGCTTCAACTTGATAAGCTCTAGATAAACAAAATCCATTATTAATGACTACTGCGTATTAATAATTAATTATACCTACTTCCAAATCGCTTGATTGATATGATCGATAATAATGTGAATAGTTATGTTTAAATTCTCATGGTGATTATGGGGCATAGCTACATCTGTTAAGGCGTTGCAAAACATTTAAATTGGCACTATATATATAAGCATCACATCACACAAAAAATATTATTAAATTGGAGGACCTGAAAAGATATAGATACTTACTTAAATTCGTAGAAAATTGCGATCCTTCAGATAATACCTATAAATGATCATACCTAGAAAAATATTTGATTAACATTAGACGTCATAAAACCTCATTAATAATACCATTATAAAATTTAGATACATAATCTATAGATAAACACTAAGATAACCGTATCACAGTAAATTAATATCTACCCATATTTTAAGAATTAAACAAACGGTCACTGCAAACACGTATGTTGTGGTGAACGTTTATTTTTAAGTAAATCACAAATACTGTGAAATGGTAAATAAAGATAATTTTAAACAACAACTTTAAAATCCAAATTAAACTAATTCTTCGTAATTTTAAATTAACTGAATCAACTTTGTTCTATTTTTGCATAGGAATCAAACGATGTAAACGTGCTTGAAAATGGAAGTCGTGAGAATCCAGCATTTAATGCTTCACCTGAAAATAATGACGAATCCTTCCCAAAGAAACGATCATCAGGGTCCAGCACCAAGAAAATGGATCTGTCTTCGAACTTGCCTGATAAACCCATAGTAAGTAGCTTAATCTTGTACTGCAGGCTTAGCATGACACTCTCTATTTCTTCGAAGAATAGACACGGCTCTTTCTATACAAAGTGACATTTCATTTCTCAGTTTTTGACATCTCACCGTGGAAATCCTTCTACAATCTGTCATCTTGTCTTTCGTTTCTAACGATCTTTGTCTAGGTCCTTTTTTATGTAGAAAGATTTCTACGGTGGGAAGTCAAAAAAGGAGAAACGAAATGTCACTTTGTATGGAAAGAGCCGTGTCTATTCTTCGAAGAAATAGACAGTGTCATGCTAAGCCTGCTGGTGCGATAATGTGGCTCTGCCCCTCTCGACTCGCTGTAAAATTCAACAGCATTCGGCTGGCTTAGAAGTTGATGAAAAGATAACGTACCTTTTCCCTTGCGCGTAAAGTGTATCGTTGGATAGGCCGGTCAAAAATATTGCGGGTCTGTGCAAACCATTTTAAGATTCAGGGATCCGTTTGAGTATTAATAATGAAAACGTTCACGGCAGTAGTACATATAACGAAGTCAAAGGTGGAACTATTACAGCTAAGTAGGATTTATAAGTTAACGAGTAACAGTCAACCAACTTACATTTGCGGTTAAAATATGTGAGAGAGCATGTTTTTCAAAGATAAATTTATCCCAACCTTCATTGTGCGTGGACCAACACGCACTTGGCCGGTTTTATTTATAAAAGAGCTGCCAGGTAATGTGATTTGTTTATCATAATCAACCCACAATGTTCCCACTGCGGGGACACAGGCCTCCTCTCTTCTAGAGTGGGCTATAATTTTCCACACGGGCCCGGTGCGGGTTGGTAGATGTCACGTGTCTTCGAATTTTTGTTTCTAAGACGCATGCCGGTTTCCTCGCGTTTTCCTTAACCGTTTTGAGAGCAGTTGTGATGAAATTATTTACACAAAGTAAAGCGCCAGCCTGGGTTCGAACCCACGACCTACAACTCGTAAGTCGGGGCCGTTACCACTGGGCCACCACTGCTCTTGATTTGTTTTTTTTTCTTTAATTTCTGTGATATCTTTTATTTTGAGGCCCAGGTCCAAGATAGGTAAACAAGATAGTTAATGTGATAATAGTGGGCAAGAGATTGTTGTCTAATTGTAATTACCACAAACATGGCATAATATTGAAATAATCGGAGGTCTGATTAGTTCAAAATTATGCCATATTCATAACCCATATTTCACAACTTTGATAAAGAATGATTAAGTACCTACTTACAATGGTGTTTAGTAGAACGGATACTTTGTACACATTAGCATACTTACATATTTTTTTACGCTTTTCTAGTTAACATAGCTAAATGAAAATGATAATAAGTTTTATCTAAAAAGTTGTAGTCCTCTACAACTTTTAGATAAAATTTATCATCATTTTATCAAAGGTTTCATCATGTGGAAAAAAATAAATAAATAAAACTTATGCTAAACTGTATATTTACATAACATAACGTCAGTATTCTATGTCCTGAAGGGTTTGGCAGAGGTGTACCTTACCTATGGTACAACACCAACATTTCGCCAAAATTTACATTGAAACGAATAGGTATACACAATAATAAACGAATTGTATGTACTTGCATCAAACGAAAAGGAAAAAGGTTATGTAGACTCAGCGAGATTTCAGTGGGAAAAGTGGCCAAAATTTCCATAACTTGAGTTTGACATGCAAGGAAGCTGGACATAAAACAGTGAAATGTTATAGGTTGAGTTGAGGTTCACTTTTATTCATCTTGTTGATTTGTAATTACAAATTTACTAGCGTGTTCTAATTTTGTGTAGCTATCAATGATGTCTTGAAATTATTAGATAAATACTGTCGTTAAGCTATTGTTAACTTATTTTGTTTATTTATTTGTTCTATGCTAACAACTGGTAGTTTTCCATAACACCTTTACAAATATACATACATACACACTTATCTCGGGTACAGTCAACAACCTTAAAATGTTGATGGGTTAAGTTCAAAATCGAATGAGAAAATTTGAGTTTATGGTAACTTGATGGGGATCCTGCCGTTTTGCTGAGAAAAATTTGCCAAATTTCACTACCCAAACAAATTTTAGCAACGTTTTTTATACCAATGCAATGTTTGGAATGATTTTAGTACGCACATTTTCATTTCGTCAAATTTTTACTTGGCAAATTATTATCAAGGATAATGTCATTTAGGCATTTGGTCATTAATCAAATGATTTATTACAGCAAACAATCTTTAGACAATAAACGTTAGCGAATGTGTTGTGTGAATGAGATGTGCCTGAATTTGTCTGAAACAAGTCAAAATGGTTACTGGCTGGCTTATGGAACTAGTTAGAGTAGGTTAATTATTTTAAAGAATGGTTAGGTTAGGTTAAAACTGTGACCTCCTACGGCGAGTGCCAGCAACGAATAGATTATATAGAAAAAAATATGGAAAAAAAAGAGATTATTTTTAGCAGGTTCTCAATAGCAACCGAACTAGTTAGACAAGGTAGAAATTTTATTTTGCGTAAAATGAATAAATGTAATAATAAATGAATTCTAACTGAAATATTTGACTACATAAAAATTGGTAAAAGTACTAGTTGGTAAACAAGTTATTGTTTAAACGTTCACTTGCCAAACATTAGGTTTGCGTTACAATTATTTGTGAAAAGATTATTTGCTAAGTAATAATTTCGCAAATGAAATTATTCGGAAAATTGTTTGGGAAGTGATAATTTGGCAATTTCTTTTCGATGAAACAAGAGAGACCCAACTTGATGTCATTATGTGTTGGCGACTGTACTATGTCCATCTTTTTCTTTCTATTTCATTAAGAAGAGGACAAATTTTAGTTTAGTCCTTTCAAATTAATCAGCGCCTGTCACTACTCCATACAAGTTTAGACGTGATTAAAAACTGGCCTACTAAAATTACGTCAATTTACGTCAAGCGCTGATTAATTTGACAGGACTAAACTAAAATTGATCTTCTGTCCTTTTCTTAATGAAATAGAAAGAAAAAGATGCACTGAAATTAAATTTAGTTTAGTTTGTGAACAAGAGAATCGGCACCATTGTCTTTAATGATTCTATAATATCCTTCATCGGGTGGTACGGATGGTTGTCAGATTCTCAGCCCGCATGACGGTAGGTGTCTAGGTTCAAGAATTCCTAAACTGGTCACGATACATTTTTCCTTGAAGCAGGTCATTTCCTGGATCATTGTTTATTATTCAAGGCTAAATGTATCAATGCCATTTTTTTATTCAGGACAATGTAAGAGATTAGATAATTAAACGTTTTTATTGTAATCATTGATATAGGTACTCTTTAAGTACAATATAAATTAGTTTATGAACCGGACAATTTGGGAACATAAATAATTTATTATTCTACATTTTTTACAACACAAGCTGTTTATAATGATAGTGTGTCATAAAAACCTAAATTACTTTTTTCCTTTTGCATATAATCAGACATTAAACCGCTTACCGACAATGAACTTACTCTCCCGGAGATACAATTTTAATCAAGATACAACCTGACAACTAACCTGCAAATTACAAAAAAAGTAAGAAAATTTGAACTTCGCGGACTACCTTTACGAATCCACCTTAACATGTAATTTATAAGCTAAACAATACGTCTAGGAAATGACCAACACTAGACGTAATTTAATATCCTAAACAAATTCGTCTCTTTCAATGTACGTTTGCAATTAAAAGCGATTTCAGCTTTGACATTTCAAAGAAGTATGTTATAATCATAAGCCAATCAAAAAAAAAAAAAAAGTCATAATCATGACTTTTTTTTTTTTTTTGATTGGCTATTTATCAAATAACTTCTCCCGCTCTGGGCGGAGCGGGAGGGTGTGTCAGACTCTTACTGACTAAAACCCACCCGTGTTTTTTTTTTCCGTTGCCTCCTCTCGCCCCTAACCGCCGCAGGAGACACCCTGGGCGTCGGGAATCCCGGACGGATTTCTGGCCACCGTAGGCGCGGGCTTGCGGACGGTGAGCAATGGGTACTTAGCTCACCGTCCGGTAAGGAACAGGCCCGGGTCGACGGCGTGTTGTGCTCCACGCGCGCCTCAAAGAGATGTCGTTAGCACAAGTGTAGGGGTCCACTAGGGCCAATGCCTGCCAGGGTTGCGGGAAGGTACAAAAGGGTTACCGAGGCCCCTGGCAACACAGGCAACGGAAGGGACACGGGTGGGTTTTAGTCACTAAGAGTCTGACACACCAGCCCGCTCCGCCCAGAGCGGGAGAAGTTATTTGATAATTTCCCAAACAAAAAAAAGGGCAGGGTATTGAAGGCATTGGCGATGTCTAGAGACACCGCCAAGACCACCCCACTCTGGACCACAGCATTCTCCGTCGTGAGGGACTGCACGCACATGATACCGTCCACCATAAAGCGCCCCCTGCGGAAACCAAACTGGTTCTCCGCCAAATCTGGCCCCACCCGCACCAGCTGCCCGACGAGGTGGTCTGCAATTATTTTTTAAAGAGCTTGCCCACCTCGTCGAGCAGCACGATGGGCCGATAAGTGGATGGAGAGTCCGCAGGGCGCCTCTGCTTCTTTATGAGGACCAGTTTCCCCGTTTTCCAACGAAGTGGGAACTGGCCCTTCTCCAAGCATGCGCTTAGGAGCCCCTTAGTCGAGGCCCGAGAACCTCCAAGGCCAGGACCCAGGCTTTCCTAGGTAAGCCGTCGGGTCCTGGGGCGGTATTTTTGGCATACTGCCTACGTACCGCCACTCTCATCTCTACCTCGGTCACAACCGGAGCATCGTCGTCGTCGGCGGTGTGGACGGCGTCGGGCACTGCAGTAAGCGGAGCCATGGGCGGGGAGGTGTTTCCCTCTCGAAGGGAACAGAGCGCTCCACCACGTCCTCCACAAGCTGGGGCTAGAGACTCTGCCCATGGGCAGAGGTTTTCCCGCACCACTTTGTATGGGCGTCCCCACGGGTCCCTGTTCGGAGTCCCCAGTGACTCGATGCGGGCCAGTCCCCTGGCCCACAGGATCTCCGCTTGGAGGGCGGTCTTCGCCGCACTGTACCCCACGTACACCTCCGCCTGAATGGCTTCCGTATCCGGAGGGAGAATACGCAGCCTGCGGTGCCTGGTATACCGACGTCGCGCAGCAACGCACGCAGAGCGCAGAGCCGTCAGCTCCTGCAACCACCAGTACACCAGGTGCGAGGCACGTCCAGGCTGGACCCGGGGCATTACCACGACACTTATTTCCGACAGGGCCTTCCGGTACCACTCCACCTCGTCGTTAATGTCAGCAGGCCTGTCTGGTAATGACACCCAGGCCTGCACGATCAAGGCTTCCAGGAGGAGCTTCCAGTGCAGCTGCTTCAGCGCCCACCGCGGACCACTCGGGGCCTGTCGGACCGGCGCGCACAAAGTCTGGGTGGAGACGTCAAACCGCATGTTCTGGTGATCGGAATAGGTCTACACTCCCTCCATGACGCGCCAGTCAGCTACACGCGGCGACAGAGCGGGGCTGGCGAACGAGATATCCACCACTAATTCACCTCGCATCAGCACACACGTGGCGACAGATCCCCGGTTTAGAACGACCAGGCCTGTCTCCAGAGCCCAGTCCTCCACCATCCTGCCCCGTGTGTCCGTATACCGGGAACCCCATGCCAAATTCTTGGCATTGAAGTCATTGAGGACGAGCACGGGGTGGGTACCGAACCCGACAACGACGACTCTCAACTCCGCAAGGGAGTTGTGGAACTCGGCAAGAGTTCGGTTCGGGGAGAAGTATACCCCTACTACGACAATAAATTTATATGATCTATTTGGACAGGACAACGTCAGTCGGCACCCTAATTGCGTAACACACTTTTAATCACAATCCGAAAGTTTTGAAAGATATTGCTAATCCATAGCTTCATAAGTTTGAAAAATTCGTCTGCTCTGCAATGTAAACAATGCATTGATCGCAATGTGTTTCATTTTGACAGTTCACCCGCCGTCAAAATGAAACCCATTACGATCAATTGTGTTACGCAACTACCCCACGGGTCAACTAGTATTAAAATAATTATCATTTCAAGGACCTCATTGGTGCCGATTCCCTTGTTCACAAACTAAACTAAATTTAAGTTCAGTGCATCTTTTTCTTTCTATTTCAATAAGAAAAGGACAGAAGATAAATTTTAGTTTAGTCCTGTCAAATTAATCAGCGCTTGACGTAAATTGACGTAATTTTAGTAGGCAAGTTTTTAATCACGTCTAAACTTGTATGGAGTAGAGACAGGCGCTGATTAATTTGACAGGACTAAACTAAAATTTATCTTCTGTCCTCTTCTTAATGAAAAGAAAGAAAAAGATGCACTGAACTTAAATTTAGTTTAGTTTGTGAACAAGGGAATCGGCACCTATGTCTAAAATAAATCTAGTGTATATCTTATATAGATTGGTTAAGGGTTTAATTGAATATAATAGCGACCTGCCTGATGTAGGTTTATTCAACCCGCCGAGTCGAAATATTTGGTTTCAAAGATAGAGAAAAACAACACGAATATACCTAAGTCTGGGCCAAAATAGAATATAAACTAGTATTAGCAAGTTAACGCAGAAAGTAGTAAGAAAAATCTGTTCTAATATAGTAAGTTTAAATTGGAACACGGTCCTGGGGAAGATGTCCTGGATGGTGCAGCACGCGCCGGCTGAGTCGCTAAAGGTACTAGGTCTCGTCTCGAGACCTAGTAGCGGCCGAGGAAAATAACGAGGAAAGCGTACGTGGATTCCGGTATATAATCCACAGCGCGGAGTGAAAAGAGCCGAAAACCGGACCTTTTCTCTCATGATAAACCATTGGACTATGCTTGTATTATTTAGTCATGAGTTTTGAAAACTGTGTTCCATCTGGACAGACCGCTAATTACACAATTAATCTCAACAATTAGAAAAGCACGCGAATATACTGCTTAGAGCAATGTATACCTATATCTAAACTCTCGATAAAGACATTATGTTATAAAGAAAAATAATGTATGTATGTGTATTATAAGTTCATAACCTATTTATGTACTTGTGTACCTATTTTATTTATAATTCATTATGATATAACGGATTCTGATTGTTCCTCTCAAACAGAGCACCTGCCATCAAATCTCTTCACCACACTTGGTTGACTGGTAGAGAATACCTAAGGCATTAAGTCCGCCTTTGTACCTTTTTATGTGTAAACAAATAAATAATAAAAATAAACCTAAATGATTATTCAGTAACCCTTTGGTAAAGTATTCTTACAAAACAAGATCGTTTTAGTTTTACGGGTCTCCTACGTAGAATTAAAGGATGACCATTTTTCACCTTCCCAGTCGTGTCGTAAGCGAGCAAAAAAAACGTTACGGATCATATGAACACATTGATTCAACTTACTCTTCTTTCAATACCTGCTACAATCTTAAAGAAAAACGTGTCGGTGTTTTGTCTCAATATGTTGGGATTATTTAAATGTTACATACAATAACGTAATTTTTATTCCAGGATACACCCAAACCGGAAAATGAAAGACCTCAGTGGGACAATCAGTACCAGTTTCTGATGTCATGCATCGCCACGTCGGTGGGGCTGGGCAACGTTTGGCGGTTCCCCTTCATCGCCTACCAAAACGGAGGCGGCGCATTCCTGATACCCTACATTATCGTACTTATACTCATAGGAAAACCTATGTACTACCTAGAAACCTCACTTGGGCAGTTCAGTAGTAGTAATTGTGTTAAAGTGTGGGCTTTATCACCAGCAATGAAAGGTAGATTCATCAGTTCTATTCTACAGATTTGATTTAAAATATGTGACGAATCACTAAGTCTGACTATATTTAATTTTTCAGGAACGGGCTACGCTCAAGCTCTTAGCGCTATCTATGTGGTGTCTTACTATATGTCAATCGTGGGACTATGCTTGTATTATTTAGTCATGAGTTTTCAAAGCAGTCTACCTTGGGCTGTCTGCCAACCACATTGGGAAAACTGTGTTCCATCTGGACAGACCGCTAATTTGAGTGAATTGACTGGAGAACCAGTGAGCAGTGCAGAGTTATATTTCACGTGAGTTCACATTTTAATTTATTTACACATGTGTAAATGAATACCTACCTAGTTACTAAGGTAGGCATTAATTCAAAACGTCACGCCGCGTCGGCTCAGTTAGCAAGGCGACGGGCAATCAATATACATATATAATACCGCAGTCCAAATACCAGACATTTCACGATAGTATTGATAGGCGCTTATACAGGTTTAAATTAATTGACTAACTAAAGTCCGTAGACACGGTGGGTAACTATAATTATCAACAAAAACCAGATAATATAATGTCATGTAACGATAATGTTTACGCCGCGTACTTACGCTGATATACATTCATAATGTGGATTCATTAATTCGCAGATAAGATATGAAAATTAGGTAGGCATAGGTAATACGTGCTGGTGTCCTCAACGACACGTCAAAGCGCGTATTTTGCGTACGGTAGGTAGGTATTGCTCTCAGGGGTAACAAAATATCGTGTAAGTCAAAAGGACGTGACTTTATTTGGAGTCCCCGAAACAATCAATTACATTTGTCAATTTTTATGTGATGATGCGGAAATTGATCGTCTACCAAATGCAATTGAAGCGATTGTCAATATTACCACAATACAGATTGGTGGCAATTGATCAATTGCAATTGATCGTTTCGGGGACTCCAAATAAAGTCACGTGTAACCATTATCCTGAAACCTGCTTCGATTTTTGGATTATACGTAAATGGTTTTCCAATAAGGAACTTGACAGTGTGTAACAGTCCTGTTGTTGAAGCTACAGTTGTCGAAAGGCTTTGCTTCTTAAGTCGAACACCGATTAAACTTTTGAGCTCTGTCTAAACACCCTATAAATGGTACTATCGGGTACGTATTGCAATATTTAAAATTAAAAGAACTAACGTAAAATAACATAAGTTCAAAATCCCTAAAAACCTAATGTTTTTAAATACATAAGCAACTAACACCTACCTACGAATTACCTAAGTTTAAAATACTGATTGGACTAAACATCTAATGTTTAAAATACCAACAGTTATTACACCTAAGTTTGATACACCAACATTTAAAATACCAACAGGTCAAAATACCTAAAATGATGCATCACTTGCGAGCTATTTGCATGAAGTAGTAGATCAGATTCCGCGAGCGTAAAAGAGGGTAGATTGATAAAATTGATCGTTGTGTACATTTAAATATTTTCTGTCAGTCACCCACTAGATTGCAGAACGGTTAGATATTGATTGATACGTGAAAAATTACGGACTTTGTGAGTGTATATACACTAATACTTTTTGAGTGTATATACACTAATACTGTGTTCAGTCATTTACTGCACAAAGTATTATTTATTTATTTATTTATTAAAACTTTATGCACAAGTAAAAAAAAAAATAATACCGTACAAAGGCGGACTTAATGCCTGAGGCATTTTCTACCAGTCAACCTTAGGGTGATGCAGAGAAGACACATGGCAGGTGCAACTTAAGGGATAGATAACACGAATATAACTACACAATACAAGAATAGATACGTAGATACATACATATAAATAGAATAAACTTTGTCAGGAGAAATAACGATCGGTAGTGGGGAAATAAAGATCAGTAGAGGAGAAAACGAATCTAGCAAAATATCAGCGCTGGGATGTTTCTGCCAACTTCTTACGTATATGTTCACGTGCCTTCAGTTTAAAAGACAACCGACTGGTCGCCGTCCTGATGTTCAGAGGGAGCGCATTCCAAAGAAAGACACAGTATTAGTGTATTTAAAACTCAAAAAGGTGGTTACAAATTCGACGTAAATGGTTTTACGTATGCAAAAAGTCTTGAATACAATAATAAAATGTATTGGGAGTGTGAATTTAAACGAAATGATTTCAAAATGTCAACATTTAATACACCTAAGTTCATTATATTTTATATATAATATTGTTAAAAATATTGTTAGGGTTAAATTATTAAAGGAAAATATTTAAGGATTATATTGTTTAATATTTTGTATTGTCCATTGATATTGCTTACAAGAAATATATTTTTTACGTACAAATCTGTTTTATATTGAGAAGTAGCGCTCGCCGGCCGCTGCCGCGGCACCGCTCGCTCGACTCAGCCGCGGTTGGTCACTGTTCTAACCTAACCTAACCTATTTCACCCAGTTCAAAATGACGAATCATACCTACAATCTCCCGCAGAAATGTTTTCACCATTGTCTAATTATCTCGTCGCAGGAAGATTGTATGATTCATCATTTTGAACTGGGTGAAATAGGTTAGGTATAGGTTAGAACTGTGACCAACCGCGCGTGAGCCGAGCAAGCGAAGCTACGGTGCCGCGGTAGCGGCCGGCGCGGCGTACGCTACGTCCAAGTTGCTCGCAGATTTTATGTCACCATTTTCTGACTATCCGGGTTTTCGCAATATCCGAACAATTTAAAATAAGTAATAATTGTGTTTTAATTTGGACTTTGAACTTTACATAGCTACTTAGATCGGTATTTTTCATTTTGGTCATTTAACGGTGAGGTAAACCAATTTAAGGAACTTTATACATGGGAATTTCAAGTTTTAGTTTTATGAACTTCAGCAACATATCCATTTGACATTTTAAGCTTACGGTATTATGAATATAAGTGAAACAATCATTAGGTATTTACATTTTAGGGATTTTGAACATAGGTTATTTTACGTTAGTTCTTTTAATTTTAGATACTGCAATACGTACCCGATACTGTCAACATCATCCGTAACGATTCGATTTCTACTTAGCACTTTCAAAAAGTCAAGATTCCCGACAAGCTTAAGATAGACTTTCTTTAGGGCCCCCGTTTACGGCCTCGGGCGATTCGACTTGCATCAGCGACACGTGCGTGCGTCTCCTGTTTCTGTTTGCCGTCTCTCCCCAAGATGCCTCGTGGTAACTCGTGGCAGACTTTTTGATTTCTCCGCCATCGCTGTCGCAACATGTGTTCCGCTTGCATAGCATGTAGCTAGTGGCCACGGGGTTTCTTGTAGGTGGATTGAAGTTTTAATTATTTATAGAAGTTTTTTGTTAACAGGCGAACCGTTCTGCGGCAGTCAAATGGGATCCATGACGGAATTGGTAAGCAAACTAACAGAGCTGTATAAAATAAAATGGTCATGTAAGCATGGTTACCAAATAAATTTGAAACTAGTAAGAATAAGCATTTTTACGCTTATATAGTTTCAGAGTAGTATCAGGCGCTGCAGTAATAATTAAAAGCGATCGTCGTTTCGCTTTCGGTGAAACCCGATTGTGCTCTCGGCGTGACGAGGCGTTCGGGTTCGCTGAAAAAATGATCGTAACGAATGCTTTATCCGCGCGACCATCGGCTATATTAAGACAAGCAGTGCTATTCTGTAACCATCTCACCGTGAAAATTTAGGTGAAGTGAGCGACTGACAGTTCACTCCGAACTGTCAGTGTCGTCCCACCTGATGCTAGGGATGGACTAAGAATTACATTTACAATCATAATCGAGATTTTAATAATATTTTTTATGCTAATTCTTTTGATCATTTTATAAATTATTTCAAAGCTAGTTTATTGTTTGTTATTATAAACCATTTCTTAACTGATTAAATAAACGCAATCCCATGACCCAATCGCGATGTGTTTTGAAGAAGCGATAGTAGATTGAGTCGAGTAAAGACAGTGTGAAGTTATTCAGCGTTGTTATTAACTTGGGTCGATCTTGAGTGATCGAGTGCAAAAAGTGTGCCTGGCTATAGAATTTATCCTCACACAAACTATGTGGGAACCTACCTAAACGATGTGTGTGTACATAAGCCATTTGAATAAAAAGACGTATGGATTATCAACAGTTCAACTGACACTCACGCAGCGCGCGCACCGGGCCGGCGGCTAGGCTCACTTCATCCAGCCTAAGTGAAGTGGTGTTGCTATGGCAACGAGAATCGAGTGAAAAGATAAGATCACGACAGCCGCGCGTCGCGCTTACCGACTCGCTTCACCTAGCCGATCACTTCGGCGCGGGTGGTTGCTATGGCTACAAAAATCGGGTGAAGTGAAAGGTCTGGCCGCGCTTGCGCGTGAGTCACTGTTATTAATATCAGATTGAGTATTTTTTTTAAAACGCGGCAAAAAAATACACCTTTATATCAAAATCCAAGACGGGGGCGGCTGCAAAAATTTTTCATCATGGGCGGCGGTGAAAATTACCTATAAAATTTTTCTTCTTGGGCGTCGTTTTCATGGTTTTCGAGGGTGCTAAAACCGATAGTGAAGTCAAAATTAAAAACCAAGATGGCGGCGGCGAATGTTTCCAAAATATTTGGAGTAAAATAAACAAAACTGAGTTTCTGACTGAACTTCTTTTTTGCAATTTTATTTATTAAAACCCTAAATAGTAACGTTTAAACACTTAAATTCTAGTTTTGAAATAATATAAAATGATCAATAGAATGAGCATAAAAATATTGTTAAAATCTCGATTATGATTATAAATGTAATGCTTGGTCAATCCCTAAGCATTAGTGGGATGACACTGACAGCTCACTCCACGCAAGTTTTCACGGTGAGATTTTTACAGAATCGACATGCTGGCCTTAGATTATTCATAATGTTCAATCAAAATTATTAACCCATTTTCTAACAAATCTCTTTGTGGTTTCTTTGCAGGTTTGCCATTGTGGGACCTTACACTAAGTTTGTTCATTTCCTGGTTAATTATCTTCTTGATTGTCGCTCGAGGTGTCAAAAGTTCCGGGAAAGCAGCGTATTTCCTCGCTTTGTTCCCATATGTCGTTATGTTCATATTGCTAATCAGGTAAGTTAATATATAAGAAATAAAAAATCGTAGCTTTCCTAGTACAGTCCATCGACGTATGAACGGAGCAGCTACGTATAATCGTAGCTCGGAGCCCGTTTCCAAGATCTGAAGGGTCACTCAAAGACTCTCGATGTCGCCACTATTCTTAGGCCTTCTCTAAGGCCACTACTTTTACTATTATACCTACGTACTTTTACAGTATTCGGCAGTAGCTGCCGTAAACTTTTTCAACTAGATTCTGGTCGATAGGTATATGTCAAAATATCAACCATAATTTAATTTAAAGCAACCGTCGCAGTAATCGCGTGGCGGCTTTCGTAGGCTTCGCGTAGCGTCCTTCGTACTATTTTCGTAACAGTTTCTAGCATAATGTGTAGAAGCCGAAGTAGTCAGCTGTCGTAGCAACAGCGTAGTGGCTGTTTGTAGAATTCGCGTAGAAGATGTCGTATTTGCAGTCGTATTTGTCGTATTTTATCAGCAGCTGTCGTAGTATTTGCGTAGCAGCTTGTAGTATTCGCGTAGCAGTACTTCGTAGTCGCGTAGCAGCAGGTGTAGTACACGCTTAGCAGCAGTCATAGTATTCGCGTAGCATCAGCCGTAGCAAACGCGTAGCAGCAGTCCTAGTATTCGCGTAGCATTAGCCGTAGTACACGCGTAGCAGCAGTCCTAGTATACGCGTAGCATTAGCCGTAGTACACGCGTAGCAGCAGTCCTAGTATTCGCGTAGCATTAGCCGTAATACACGCGTAGCAGCAGTCCTAGTATTCGCGTAGCATCAGCCGTAATACACGCGTAGCAGCAGTCCTAGTATTCGCGTAGCATCAGCCGTAATACACGCGTAGCAGCAGTCCTAGTATTCGCGTAGCATTAGCCGTAATACACGCGTAGCAGCAGTCCTAGTATTCGCGTAGCATCAGCCGTAATACACGCGTAGCAGCAGTCCTAGTATTCGCGTAGTTTCAGCCGTAATACACGCGTAGCAGCAGTCCTAGTATTCGCGTAGCATTAGCCGTAATACACGCGTAGCAGCAGTCCTAGTATTCGCGTAGCATTAGCCGTAATACACGCGTAGCAGCAGTCCTAGTATTCGCGTAGCATTAGCCGTAGTACACGCATAGCAGCAGTCCTAGTATTCGCGTAGCATTAGCCGTAGTACACGCATAGCAGCAGTCCTAGTATTCGCGTAGCATTAGCCGTAGTACACGCGTAGCAGCAGTCCTAGTATTCGCGTAGCATTAGCCGTAATACACGCGTAGCAGCAGTCCTAGTATTCGCGTAGCATTAGCCGTAATACACGCGTAGCAGCAGTCCTAGTATTCGCGTAGCATTAGCCGTAGTACACGCATAGCAGCAGTCCTAGTATTCGCGTAGCATTAGCCGTAGTACACGCATAGCAGCAGTCCTAGTATTCGCGTAGCATTAGCCGTAGTACACGCGTAGCAGCAGTCCTAGTATTCGCGTAGCATTAGCCGTAATACACGCGTAGCAGCAGTCCTAGTATTCGCGTAGCATTAGCCGTAGTACACGCATAGCAGCAGTCCTAGTATTCGCGTAGCATTAGCCGTAGTACACGCATAGCAGCAGTCCTAGTATTCGCGTAGCATTAGCCGTAGTACACGCATAGCAGCGCTTGTAGCATACGCGTAGCAACTATCGTAGCAATCGCAGTATTTTTTAAGCAAAGCAGGCAGGCAGTGTTATAGCAGCTACTTATTGCGTAAATTTGTAATGCGTTTATGTATTCATTACATTTTTTTCCAGGGCTGTCACTTTACCCGGCGCTAGCATGGGAATATTGTTCTTTATTACACCGCAATGGCAAAAAATCTTGGAAATGAGAGTAAGTACATTAATTAAGTTATTTATATATATAAAAGCTTATCAACCAAATACATACACAGCATTTTATACAAGGTGTCGTTTTGCAACCTCGTCAAATTCATCGATGTAACTATGCTAATGATTCTCGAGACGAATCAATAATAAAATAAGTAGGTATTTTTTTTCTTTTTTTTCTAATGTTCGGAAATCGTCACGTGTGGGACACTCATGTTAAAACGCGGCCAGTGCTGTTTTACACACACACTACAGCACACGCAACGGGGTGATTCTGTTCTGTGAAAGTGGTGTATTCTAAAATACTGTCAAACTTAAATAACTAAACAAACAAGTATGTATTAATTATTGAGCAGGTATCGTTATTTTATTTGATTATATATGTTTTTCCTAACAGCCTCCTGGACGAGGATGCAAAACGACACCTTGTATAACCGTGTGTTTTGCATTCAAATATATTTGACAGTAAAAGATTGAATGACAATACAAGATTCAAATAAGTATTAGAACCTCTTCTTAACACTCCCTCCCTTCTTCACTCGTGGCTCATCAGCTCAGTCAGATAGAGCAGCCTTGGCTTGTATAGAGGCTTCGTTAACAGCCCAGTCAGCTAAGTTTTGTGCTGAAGTAACTTTATTGGCCACCAAATTATTATTTAAAATGCATTCTCTCAAGAAGAAGTGTCTTCTTTTGACGTGCATATGCATATTCTGATGGTGGTTCTCAATCTGATTCTTGCTGAGTTTCAATGCAGACTCATTATCTATTACCAACTTCACAATTGCCACGTTCATAGCTATGTCATCAACAATTTTCTTTAGCCACAATACTTCTCGAGCAGCTTTGCTCGCAGCTACAATCTCAGCTTCGGTTGACGAGGGTGCTACAGTTCTTTGGCCATTGGTCCGCCAAGAGATGGCGCCACCTGAGTACAGGCAAACCATGCCAGATGTCTATCTTCCTGTAGTGGGGTCACCTCCGTGATCTGCATCTGTGTACATAACAATATCGTTATGCTTACCTTTATACGTGTACGTGATGCCGTAGTCCAGAGTACCTTGAATGTAACGAAATATTCTTTTCACTCTTACTACATCTTCATTACTCGGGCTTTGTAGTGTTCTAGACATCACTCCCACAACTAAAGCTATGTCTGGTCTTGTGCCAACCATTAAATTAAGGACAGAGC
Organism: Atethmia centrago; assembly: GCA_905333075.3. Classification (NCBI taxonomy): domain Eukaryota; kingdom Metazoa; phylum Arthropoda; class Insecta; order Lepidoptera; family Noctuidae; genus Atethmia; species Atethmia centrago. Next base: position 17,302,351 of record HG995373.1, on the reverse strand, counting down.
ACCAACTGCTTCGCGATATGGAAATCGTTCGTTACAGTCAGTCGTTTTTTCTGTTTGCGGATACTTCACAATCGGCGTTGGTGCTGTTTTACAGTTTACCATACCAAAACGTTGCAGTACTTTCCTTGCGTATGCCTTTTGGTCTAATGTGATAGATCCATCATCAGAAATATTTATCTCTATTCCGAGAATATAGGATGCGATCTTGGTCGTGACTTTGTAGTGTTAAAGGAGGAATTTTTAGTTTAGGGAACGAGGATTAAGAGTGTGTATAATTTCAGGTGTGGTATGCGGCAGTGACACAGGTATTCTTCTCTCTCTCCGCTTGTTCAGGAGCTCTTATCATGTTCTCGTCTTTCAACAAGTTTTCCCAAAATGTTTACAGGTAAGATATATCAAATGATCATTATTCAAAACCATTAAGAGGCCGACAACACCTATAGCGCGGTCACTGTCGGACTGCATAGAAAAGAAAGAGAAGCGCGATGACACAACGCTGGTAATTTATTGCAAAATATGAAGCAATTATCGATTTACAAAAAAGCAATACATTGTATGATAAAAATAAAACACTATTATGCTAATATGTTGCTTGTAGAATAATCTGACAAAAATTCAGAATGATTGCATGTATATTAGTATGGTTTTTAATCGTTAAAAGATTTTAGAGGTATCTTCGTGATTTTTTCTATCGTATCAAATTAGGTGTATTATGTTTTCAACACACTATCTACCTAGCATATATCCTGAAGAATATCATATATTTTTCTGATTTTGTTTACTGCAGTGGATCATATACTTTTAGGCATTATAAAACTTACAAAATTTGCGTTTAGGTCCTGTAGTCCCCTTAAGAGCAGCTCGTAGCTATTCGATAGATACTACCGTTTTGCCGCCTAAAACATCATTAACAATCCAAAAAGAACAAATATAATTTGCTATGGTTCCCACTTTTCTGAACACACCATTTGAATCTATAGGACAGATAATATTTTACAATTCTTGTTTGCTTTATGCTTGTTTGTTTGTTCCTATAGATTTAAATGGTGCGTTCGTGGAATTTATTCCAAGTAAAATGCCTTGAACTAAAAAAGTGAATGTTGATCGAGCTTGATATTAATTAGAAATGCAGCAAACAAAACTAGTTAAACGTATCATATACAGGGTCATATTAAATTAGCTAGCGAAACTCCGCAGATGTGATGGGTATTGATATCTAAACAAAAATAAAACAGATACACAGATAAAATAACACATAAATTAAAAAAAAATAAGTAATTTTTTTTTGTGGGGTATCGACCACAGTCATTGTAGCCCCTTTTTTTTTTTTTTTTGTTTTTTTTTTTTTTTTTTGTTTTTTTTTTTTTTGAGGGTGGGAAATCATCAAATAACTTCTCCCGCTCTGGGCGGAGCGGGAGGGTGTGTCAGACTCTTACTGACTAAAACCCACCCGTATTCCTTCTTGTTGCCTGTGTTGCGGGGGCCTCGGTGACCCATAAGTACCTTCCCGCGACCCCAGCAGGCATCGGCCCTAGTGGACCCCTACTATGTGCTGACGACATCTCTTTGAGGCGCGCGTGGAATACAACGCGCCGTCGACCCGGGCCTGGTCCTTACAGGACGGTGAGCTACCCATTGCTCACCGTCCGCAAGCCCGCGCCTACGGTGGCCGGAAATCCGCCCGGGATTCCCGACGCCCTGGGCGTCTCCTGCGGCGGCTAGGGGCGAGAGGGCGCGAAACTTGCCTTTCCCTCAACCGTCCCGCCTCCTCCTTCGCAAGCATTACTGCTTCGCAGAAGGAGGAACCACTTGAAATATCAATTTAAAAAATCTGGTTTTTTTTTGTGTAAACTTCACAGACGTGATTGGTATCGAGACCTAAACATGATAAAACAAAACAAAACAGATTTTCTCAACTCATAATTCAAGTAACAACACTACCAGCTGTCGCATACCACCAAAAAAAAACTTCAAATCTTTTATTTTTTTTATTTTATCGTGTTTAGATGTCGAAACCCATCACGTTTTCAGTTTCGCTAATTTAGTTTGACCCTGTATAATAAATGTGTATCGGTATCGGTCTGTTCATTTACAACTTTTCTCTTGTTTTCAGAGACTCGTTAATTGTTACCACGTTGGACACGTTTACAAGTTTAATCTCGGGCATCACTATATTCGGGATTCTGGGGAACCTGGCCTTTCAACTTGGCTACGACAATATAAATGATGTTATCGGTAGTAATGCCGGTGGTTCTAGTCTTGCATTCATTTCTTACCCAGACGCTATAGCACAGTCGCCGTTTGTACCACAAGTAAGTAATTAGATACAAGTTTTCAGTAGTATTATTTTATACAAACAATTTTTTTAAATACTAATATGTAGCGATTATTCGAGAAAAGTAAAAGAGAAAGGTTTGCCCGGGAAGTATGTGGAGTTAATTCATGCTATGTACAGGCAATCTTGTACCTACGTCCGGTCGGTTGCTGGCGGGTTCAGTGTGGCTGTAGGCTTACACCAAGGGTCGGCGTTAAGTCATTCGTCGGACATACAGGAAGAGGCACCCTGTTGCATGCTGTTTGCCGATGACATTGTTCTTTTCGGTGAAGATGGACCTGAGATCCAGAGCAGATTGGAGAAATAGCAACAGAAGCTGGAGAATGTTGGCTTCAAAATCAGCAGAACCAAAACTGAATATATGTTCTGCGATTTCGGCGGTCTCTCCAGTTCTGGAGCCATAGCGCTTGATGGCGCGCTACTCCCAGTCTGTTCTGACTTTCGGTATCTTGGTTCACTCGCGCAAAGCGATGGCGAAGTAGATCGGACGGTTAAGCATAGAGTTAACACTGGATGGATGAAATGGCTGCAGGTCACAGGAACAATCTGCGACTCCCGCATTCCCCTTAAACTTAAGGCTAAGATATATAAAACAATGGTAAGACCTGCTGTCTTGTATGGATCAGAATGTTGGGCCACAAAAGGGATGAATGAAAGGCAATTGCATGCAGCTGAGATGAGAATGGTAAGAGCGATGTGTGGTGTGACACGAATGGATAGAATAAGAAATGAGTACATAAGAGAAAGTCTGAAAGCGGCACCGGTGACTGACAAGTTGTGCGGAAATCGGTTGTCATGGTATGGGCATGTGATGCGGAGGAATGAGGAAAATGTCGTGAGGAAAGTCTTGAGTATGAATGTCGATGGCTATAAGAGTAGAGGAAGACCAACGAAACGATGGATGGACTGTGTGAAAGATAATATGGCTAGAAAGGGGGTGACTACCGAGATGACAACTAATAGAGAAGTATGGAAGAAAGCGACATGTCGCGCCGACCCCAAATAAATTGGGATAAGGGCAGGAGAATGATGATGATGTAGCGATTATTCGGGATGGCCGAGTGCTTAAGGACTCACCTCTCATGCACGAGTTTGCCGGTTCAAATCCGGGCAAGTACCAATGCGACTTTCTCAATTCATATTTACTTTCTGAGTTTATCTTGGACATTACTGACATCGGTGAAGGAAAAACATCGAAAGGAAACCTGGACTTGTAGTTAATTTAAGTCTGAAATCGCAATCCCGCCTCGAGCAAGCGTGGTGATCAATGCTGGTGCAGCTGCATTCTCCGTATGGGAAGAGGCCTTTGCCCTGCACTGGGTCAATAATAAGCTGGTACTTATTATATTATAATTATTAAACGCGGGCAGTCGTTAAGACTCGTAAAGGAACATTACTTATCGTTGTGATCGTGTTCTCGTAACTGTAGTTATCATTATTGTAGTCTTCATTTATTTTCGTTGCTTATACGTTTAATATGTATATATTTATGTATTTATTATTTAGGATATGTATATCTGAGTATAAATTCTAGTATATTGTATTTATTTTTTGCACCAACGACAACTTTATGCCCAAGCAAATCACTGTCCATTCCATGGTTGCCTGGAAGAGATCGCAGAAAGCGATAATGCCGCCCATTGTATATTTTGTAGAGTTTGATTTATTTTTTGTTATGTATTTTTGTGGTGTACAATAAAGTATATATATATAAATAAATAAATAAATAAACGTAAAGGCTCGTGCAGACTAGCGCGAAATCGCGGCGCGACACGACAGGTAGCAATATGCCTGTCGCGCCCGCGATTTCTATCGCCCCAGTCTGCGGGAGCCTTAATCGCCAAATCGACCACTGAAGACTAAACTTCGGTGCCTTACTAATACAAAAATAAGCTAACTTAAATGCGTTGCGTTTGTGTTTTGTTAGAAGCTAAATGACGGATTTTTACAGTTCTTGTTTTTTTTCAGCTCTTTGCTGCATTGTTCTTCTTGATGATGGCGGTGCTTGGTGTGGGCTCAGGAGTAGCCTTATTTTCAACAATTAACACAATATTTCTCGACGCTTTTCCGAAGGTGCCAACTATTTACATGTCCGCGATGTTATCTTCGGCATGCTTTTTAATTGGACTTGTGTACGTAACCCCGGTAAGTGTTTTTTTAAACCATATTCTCAAGTTATAATCGAACAAATATACAGACAGAGATAAGTTATTTGTGTTTATAATAGAAATGATAAAGCTAAGGAATTGTGAACGATTAAACCAATAAAAGTTTTCATCTTGTGAACTGAGAAATACATCCAACTTTGTCTTTAACGTTGCTTTTCATGGTTTCCATTACTTCTTCAATGTTACAGGGCGGGCAGTACATTCTAGAAATAGTAGACTACTACGGCGGAACGTTCATGAGGTTGTTTGCTGCAATCATTGAGACTATAGGAGTATTTTGGATTTATGGTAAAACTGAATTAATGCTGCTGACCTATTTATTCTATGACTTCTAAAATTAATTCTGATTTTGATCTGCCTAGCTTTTTCCCAACTATGTTGGGATCGGCTTCCAGTTTAGACCCCACAACCCAGTTACTGGGTAATACGATAGCCCTTGATACTGACTGATACTTGATATTGACTGGTTGTCAGATTTTCGGGCTTCTGACGACCCGTAAAGACTGTCAAAAATTCACGAATGTGCTTTTCGAGGCACGGAGGGGTCTTGGCATGTAAAGATGGTTACTCATCCACTGAACAACCGCGGCAAGCGTAGCTTAACCTGATCGATCGACCCGTGCGGCTGTTATTACTTAGCCAGCAGCCCCTCACTTTTGGAAAAGACACAAAATATTTAGATCAAAGAAAAAGAAAGAAAATTAATTTATTTGACCCAGGTTAAGGCACACAATATTCATACGAAAACAAAAAACAGAAAGTAGTTAGAACAGTATTGTGTGCCTCACGGCTGAGCCAAATTAAATTAAAACACAGAACATAAATTATATGACCTTATGTGCCAGAAGGGTAGACTGGAACGTATCCGGGGGTGGCGGAACAGGCCTCACTAGCTTAACCTGATCGATCGACCCATGCGGCTATTATTACCTACTTAGCCCCAAGCCCCTCATCTTTCACCTTATTTTGTTTCGGGGTACGGGCAATGTCCTGAACATGCAGTGGCTTCAACTTATTATGCGTTGTGATAAATAATAAAAGCTACTACTTAAACGTATTTCGCGTAGTGGACAATAATCGAAGAGACTTTTTCAATAACCGCCTTTATATTCCAGGTTTGGAAAACATGTGCCTGGACATAGAATTTATGCTGGGTTTGAAGACTTCATTTTACTGGCGAATGTGTTGGGGTATTATTACTCCAGTCATGATGATGGTGGTATTCTTCTATTCTCTGGTTACAACAGAACAATTATTATTCGGCGGAACGTATGAATATCCGAATGGTGCTTATGGTACGTATTGTATACCTACTCTTGTATATTATATCTTTAGGTATTGTACGCTATAGTTTTTATTTTCATTAAATAATTTGCGTTTTTTTTTCAGTTGCTGGTGCGATCCTTCAATATTTCGGAATTGCATTGATTCCCATATTCATGTTAGCTACACTCTGGAAATATAAATCTAATACGTTTGTTGAGGTCAGTACCTTCCTACCTACTTGTAACAAACAGTTATTTTATCTACTTAATCGATGATTTGCACTACAAGCATGAATATATTTGAACCATTTTTATGTAGATTTTCTTCATTTATCGTGTAAAAGTACCGTGTTGAATCCCTACTGGAGCTAATCGTGTGAAATAAGTAGGTACACTAACATTTAGTACGTATTAACTAACATTATGATTGTCAACGTTTATTTACAGACTATCAGAACTTCGTTCAGGTCAAAACCAACATATGGGCCCAGTATCCCCCAGAAGCGCGAAGAGTGGCGCGAGTTCCGCCGTAATGCCAAGTATGAACGGGAACTCAAACGCAAAAATTGGTGGCACCATATAGGTTTAAGTTTGACAGGAGGATACCGGCGAGGGCGAAAATGATTTTAAACGACTTGAATATTTTTATCTCGATACTATTTATTGCATTATTCATATATTCAAACTGTGTATTTGTATTGTACCTACGTAAAATAAAGATATAATTAAGATAAATTAATTCATGTGTCTGCCTCATCAATTCACTAGGTTTGGTTCCTTGTTGTTTTAGTGGTCGCAAGCGCCACTGCTGAGCGAAAGGTCCTAGGTTTGTTTCCCAGGTTCTAAGAAGTCTGCAGTAAAGGTAAATCTAAATTAATAAGTAACAAAATGAAAATGGGAAAATGATAATGGTGCCGATTCCCTTGTTCACAAACTAAACTAAATTTAAGTTCAGTGCATCTTTTTCTTTCTATTTCATTAAGAAAAGGACAGCAAATAAATTTTAGTTTAGACCTGTCAAATTAATCAGCGCTTGACGTAAATTGACATAATTTTAGTAGGCAAGTTTGTAATCACGTTTAAACTTGTATAGAGTAGTGACAGGCGCTGATTAATTTGAGACTCCTCTCTTCCTTAACTTAAAAAAGTATCATTTACTTGTTTTAGGCCAATGTAGGAATCCGCGTATCACTGGTCCGTTTCCCTCACCCCTCAGTATATGTAATTCGCCAGTTTCGTTGATTCGTCAGTTTTAGTCAATTCGTCAGTCAAAGTACAGTCGGTAGAAAATTGCACACACATCTACTAATTTAATTATGTATTAAGTAACATAACATCACGCCAGTTTATTCAAACGTTTAGGCAGAGTTCAGTTCGAGTAGGTACACCCATATTTCACCAGATGTGTTTAAGTGCCATGTAATAGGAGGCGAGCCTTTAACCGGGCCCAAAACTAGACTCCGAGCCACTACTGAAACATTTCTACTGAAAAAACCCAATACAACTTATTTCGACTTTTTTTTTGGGTGGGAAATCATCAAATATCTTCTCCCGCTCTGGGCGGAGCGGGAGGGTGTGTCAGACTCTTACTGACTAAAACCCACCCGTATTCCTTCCTGTTGCCTGTTGCTAGGGGCCTCGGTGACCCTTTAGTACCATCCCGCGACCCCGGCAGGCATCGGCCCTAGTGGACCCCTACATTTGTGCTGACGACATCTCTTTGAGGCGCGCGTGGAATACAACGCGCCGTCGAACTTTTTTTCGACTTGAGAATCGATCCCAGAATCTCATGCACAGCAGTAACGCTTGCCACCACCAGACCAACGAAGCTAAATTAAATATGTATTAAGGCTCCTACATACTGGCGCGACTTGTCGCGCGACGCGTCGCGACACAAAGGCGCCGCTTGTAGCGCTACACGCGGTGTCTTTGTGTCGCGTCGCGTCGCGCGACATGTCGCGCCAGTATGTAGGAGCCTTTAAGGTCTGCCTAATACATATCAGTTACATAAATGATGTTGGAAGTTAAATATTTATTATGTTTTTTAAATTTGAAAATATGATTTTGAAAATACAATTTTAAGTTTGATTTTAATTGGGTTAGGTATACCATACATCCACTTTTGTTTGCAGCGATGCACAGACCGCGGCCCGCTGTCGGTAAGCGTGCGACCCGCCAACAAACAATAGGAATGCGGAAAATAAAATAAATGTTCACAATGTTGTATACCTAATTACCTACATTATCAAGCATGTGTTGCGAGCTTGCGATCGTAACTATCCGGGTAGCACTTGAGTGAGTTCGGGCGAGAGGGGTGGGGGGGGGGGGCGCGGCGCGCCAGTAAATTGTCACGGCAATGCAATGCTATGCATCAAACTAAATATTGTAAGTTTTACAAAAAAAGGTACCTACTTAATTCAGTTATTTATCTACACAACGCCCGCGATATCGCCCCAGTCTGCACGAGCACGCAGGAGTAACTCATTTACTTGCTCAATAAACAAATACTTACATAAATAAAATCATTGCTTAAAGTCATTGCAGTCGGTCCCCCGACTGCAAAGATAATTGTATTTATCTCTTTAGTCAGCGGGTCTTTATTTTTATAATATACGATCATGAAAATATGTTACAAATAGCTTATTATTATACAACGAAGTACAACGCAGCTACAACTAGTTTTCAAATAAGCAATATCTAAATAGCACGCGGGAGGTCTAGAAAATTAATTTCGCGGACTACCTTTGCACATCCACGATCCACCTTAACAGAATTACAGAGAGCAAGTCACAAAAAAGAAACAATGATAGTAGGTAGTTCTCTCATCGTCTACGAGTACCTATATTTGATAAGAATCTACTTTTTAATTAATGTTACATTCATACTCGTAGTTTCATATAGTTCAGTCGGCTGTCAGTCTATATCTTCAATATACAAAATTAAAATTATTTTTAGCGCAAGTTACAATTATTTCTAATACTCGTACAATCTTTGCTAATGTAAACTTGTTTGCAATTATGTAGCGCACGGAACGGCAACGGCGCTCCATATTTCATCCGAGGTAATAATTTGAATTTTTGGCGCGGAAACTATTTTTTATTTGTTTATTATTATTTATTGGAAACTACAGGTACTAGAGATTTGAAAATTTTGCTACCTATGGCTGCTATTATGGCTTAATTTGTTACATTTAAATCGAAACTCTACGTTTAATAGTTTCATTATTACAGTATGTGTACGCTGGGGCTAGGTCACTCTCTTACACTTATTTATCGGTGTGTGGTCAAAACAGTTTATGAATTAATCATAAACTGTTTTGACCACAGATGAAGTTTTTGCAGCCAATGGCTGCAATTATGCCTTAATTTTTGAGCTATACCTACTACATAATCTTTACTACTAACTTCTTTCATTCGGAACATATGACATGAGCAGCTGGGGTGACGTAGCTTACACACACTTTTTATCGTAGTTTCAACACTAAGTATTATCGTTCAGTTCTTTCCTTCCTTGTGCTGCTATTATGCCTTATTTTTCTGACTCTTGTACAGAACCCTAACCTCACTGGTCTGCCTGTACTGCATGTGGAAACTGGGGTGACGTCGCTCCAGCTAACACACAGTAGGTAAACAGCTCATATTAACGAAGTTTTTTTGCCTGCAAAATTAAGACTGGGAACTTTGATTGGTGCAATTATGCCTTAAATAGGCATAGGTAGAATTATTCTATCACATAGGAGGAAGCTGTAGTTACGCACATCACGTGTAAAAATCACTTTTACGAGAATTCTATAAAAACCGTCTACTGAAAACAATATAAAGAAACCAACTACAACAAAAATTATAGTGAACAGCCATTGATTTCCTGCTTTCTCGTACTTTGCCTTTGTCTGTAAAACGACAAGTAGTGTCATAGCAAAAAAAAAAACAATTTCAGTCAACACAACATAGGTTTTCAACCTTTAATTATTAAAATAAAAGACTATTATTTTTTTACTAGGATATAATCATGATAACAGTCGAATCATAAGTAAGAAAAGTTAGGAATACAAATCAAAGTACCATTAATTTTATATCGCCCGAAAGACGTCCACTCATCGACCGGTCTTTTTTCTTCCTCCATTTTTTTACAAAATTAAAATTGAAAGTCATTTATTCAAGCTAAGCTGAGAATCAGCACTTTTCGAACGTTAAAATTACGACAGTCCCCCAAAAACGCCCGCCCTTCACCACTTCCTAGTGCTGTAGCTGAGAAGAAGAAGTGGCGCAACAAACTCCCCAGCAGCAGACTTGTATGTTTAGTTAGATTCTATACAAATCGTATGCAAAGTAATGAACACTACGAAATTAATTTACTTACGAGTTCGCACGCGCCAATACACCAACAAAACAATGAAAACTGTACTCAAGCAGAAATAAAAATTACAACATAAAAACGTAAACAGAACTTATCCTAAATGAAAGCCTCCAGCAGGCAGGACAGGCATAAAGGGCGTGCCCGCTTACACAAGGCTATAGCTGTAACTCGAAGTGAGAAATGATAGACTAGCTCCATCGAAGTAAAATAAATAAGCAGCATGTCGATTCAGTAAATATCTCACCATGATAACTCGCGTGGAGTGAGCTGTCAGTGTCATCCCACTGATGCTAGGGAGAGACCAAGCATTACATTTATAATCATAATCGAGATTTTAATAATATTTTTATACTAATTCTATTGATCATTTTATATTATTTTAAAACTAGTATTTAAGTGTTGAAACGTTACTATTAGGGGTTTTTTAAATAACATAGCAAAACAGAAATTCAGTCAGGAACTCAATTTGTTTTTTTTTATTCCAACAGGTTTGGTATTTTTCACAGCCGCCATCTTGCTTTTTAGATTTGACCTCACTATCGGCTTTAACACCGCTGAAAACCATGAAAACGACACCCATGACGAAAAATTTGAACATTTTCGCAGCCGCCGTCTTGCTATTTAGATTTGACCTCACTATCGGATTTAACACCGCCGAAAACCATGAAAACGATACCCATGATGAAAAATCTGAACATTTTCGCAGCCGCCATCTTGCTTTTTAACTTTGACCACACTATCGGCTTTAACACCCCCGAAAACCACGAAAATGACACCCATGATGAAAAATCTGAACATTTTCGCAGCCGCCATCTTGCTTTCTAACTTTGACCACACTATCGGCTTTAACACCTCCGAAAACAATGAAAACGACACCCATGATGAAAAATCTAAACATTTTCGCAGCCGCCAACTTGCATTTTAATTTTGTCCCCACTATCGGCTGTAACACCCCCGAAAACCATGAAAACGACACCCATGAAGAAAAATTATTGTAGCCGTCATTTTGGATTTTGATATAAAGGTGGTAAAACCAAATTTATGTTTGTCGCGCATTTAAAAAAAAAAATGACAAATAAAAAAAAAACTCAACTTGATAATAATATTAATTACAGCGCGTCACGCGCATGCGCGGCGTGATCTTATCACTTCACCCGATTCTCGTAACCATAGTGACCACCCGCGCCGAAGTGAATCGGCTAGGTGAAGTGAATCGGTAAGCGCGACGCGCGGGTGTCGTGATCTTATCACTTCACTCGATTCTCGTTGCCATAGCAACATCACTTCACTTGGGCTGGATGAAGTGAGCCTAGTCGTCCGCCGGCCGCGGTGCGCGCGCTTCGCGAATGTCAGTTGAAGTGTTGAATTTTGTTACAGTATTGATGACAGTGATTTTATGAATATTATTTTTTTTATCATTGGCAACGCGTAGGTCGGTTAAAATTTACCTACCTATAATAAAATATTAGAAAGGTACATATTAAATAATCCGCACGTTTTTTATTCAAATGGCTTATGTATACATACACAAACATCGTTTAATTAGGTTTCCACATAGTTCGTGAGGGGATAAATTCTATGGTCCGTCAGCCAGGCACACTTTCTCACTCGATCATTTGACACACTCGGTTATCTATTCTTATTGAATAGATTTGGGTTAATAACAACGCTGAATAACGTCGCACAGTCTTTAGTCGACTCAATCCACTACCGCATCTTCAAAACACATCGCGGTTGGGTCATGGGATTGCGTTTATTTAATCAGTTAAAACACATCGCAATTGGGTCATGGGATTGCATTTATTTAATCAGTTAACTGATTATGATCATTATAATTGTAATTATAATTAATCAGTTAAAACACATCGCGATTGGGTCAAGGGATTGCGTTTATTTAATCAGTTAACTGATTATGATCATTATAATTAGCATAAAAATATTATTAAAATCTCGATTATGATTGTAAATGTAATCCTTGGTTATGTTAGTATCAGGTGGGATGACACTGACACTTCACTCCACGTTCACTTCACTTAAGTCTTCACGGTGAGAAGGTTACAGAATAGCACTGCAGTTAATTACTAATAACAATAATAAAACCATGGTCAGCAAGACGACCAGTCACCACAAGCAGCACCCATTCACGAGCATAACGCAAAGATCAGCCATTACCCCCGTCGCCATATTGGAGGAAGGAGGCAACCCGACCCCCGACGCTACCGCAGGCAGTGACATCTGAGACGGCGAAGCTGTGGGAGGAGAACAGCCGTCTCCGATCTAAGTTGGAGGACCTAAAGCGGCAGTGTGCCGCCGAGAGGGCAGCTCCCGCGGCCATCGGGTCAACGCCGGCCCCGTCGTCGGCTCCATCATCGGCCCCATCGCCGGCTCCTGCAAATGCGGACGCGGAGGTCGAGAAGATCGTTCGCATCTGCATGATTCAGTGCGGACAGATGGTGAGGATGTGGACACATGAAGCTAAGGCTCCCCCCGGCCGAAATCGTCCACCCACCGCTCGCTGCGGACAAGCGGAGGAAGGAGGGACCCGCTAAACCGGGGCCAATGGCCACGGCGGCTGAGTCGAGCCAGTCCGGGAAAGGGGCCAAAAAGCCCGCAGTGGGGGTCAGAAAGCCTGCGGAGGCTTTCTGACCCGCCGCGCCCATTTCCCGGACGGCTGCTCCTCCCCCGGCGACCGCGCCCGGGCCCACCTCGGAGGCCTGGACGACGGTCGTCAAGAGGAAAAAAAAAGAAGGTGGCACCGCCGGCACCTGCAAGGGCACCGGCACCGGCAACGTGGAGGACGCAGGGGCCGCCTAGGACGAGAGCCCCACGCTCCGCGGCTGTGTTAATCACACTGCAGCCTGGAGCCGTCGACGGGGGCGTTTCCTATTAGGCGGTCCTGACGGAGGCAAAGTCCAAAGTCTCGTTCCGCGAGCTTGGCACACCGTCCGGCTTCAGTGAGGCCGGCAATTACAGGGGCGCGGCTGCTCGAGGTGTCGGGTGCTTCTAGTGGCGAGAAGGCGGACATCCTGGCCGCCAAGCTGGGGGAGGTCCTCAACCCGGAGGATGTTCGGGTGTCCAGGCCGATGAAGACCGCTGAGCTGCGCGTCGACGGACTGGACGACTCAGCAACCCCGGCTGAGGTTGTGGCGGCCATCGCCGGAGCCGGTGGGCTGCGTTGCAGCGAGGGTCAAGTTGCTGCAACCCAGGGACTTGCGGTGTTACCGGTGCCTGGAAATTGCATGTCCAGGCATGTCAAGGCACGGTGCACTGCCGAAATAGACCACAGCGAGTAATGCTATCGCTGCGGTCAGCCCGACCACAAAGCGGCCCAGTGCTCCGCGGCGCCAAACTGCAGCCTCTGTACAGCTGATTCAGATTGCGTAATTAAAGGACAAAACTTTACCGTTTTTCACACAAACTGTTACACACAGAAACTAAAACTATTGTTGACTTGGAATCACAGCAAATCGCAGCTAAAGTTGAATTATTAATTCACTGGAGGAAACCGACAGGTGCTGATAAATATTTGTTGTATTTATTGTATTTTAGACTTTACTTTATCAACCACATTATCAACGTCACCTTGCCACAAGTTGAAATCAACATCACTGATCACGAAACCTCATTGTGGCACATCGAAGAACAGATCGAGCAGATGAAATCATAAAATACCTTGAACTCAGGAATTTCAAGCCACAATATCCAATTAATATTCAGCAATTTGTTCGTGTTGTTGTCGGACGCAGTTTATCTGTGTCAGTGGATTTGTCGTCGTCGGCAGAGGAGCGCCAACTTACAGAGTCCGAGACACAGCCTCCGGCGCTGCCCGGCGCGTAGATAGCCCGCGGCCCCGTCGTTGATCCGACGCCACGCTCAAGAGACTCAAAACAACCACAAGAAGAGGCGGTTGAATTAACGAACTTTTCTAACTTACTCAGCAGCATCAAGCCCCACAAGAGGACTCCTCCTACTTTCGTAGCACCGGTGGGTGGTGACAGTGACTAATCCAAGTTACGTCTAAGAATTGATTCAATTCATGTATTTAGAGAGAATTGATTTAATTCATCTATTTAGAACTTAAATTTAGTTTAGTTTGTCAACAAGGGAATCGGCACCAATGTCCATTCTTGAGGACGCGTGAAGGAGTGAGGTGTGAGGTGGTTCAATGAGGAAATTCGAGTAACTCTTTCATTTTTTTCCTATTTATCTAAGAAGTGTTCATAGTGGTAGCCCAAAATCGAACATCTTTAGATAAACTTTCATATCGTATGGTCTTTTCGTCCGTACCAATATCGTATAATCCTTCCCACCGCGTATTGATGGCAAGGCATAAAGTCTCTCATGCATCAAATATAAAGGAATATCTTCATACATTTAAATTTTTGTGCTACACACAACTAAGATTTTCTGAACCAAACAACTTAGTCCTTAGCTTAGCCGATTCCAAGATTAACCGGCTCAAGAAGCATTCTTTTATTTTAGATTAAATTTTACGTACATGTAATTTGGTTTATGTATTGCATAATATGAATAGACTGGAATAGGCGGATACTCTATAGCTGTACGTAGAGTCTAGGCTAGCTTGAGTCTGTATTGAAGTATTTCCGAAATACGTTCATAGCAGAACGTACTTCGCCAAATAGTACGAGTACAATTCTGACTCGATTGATCGCGTCCCGTATCGAAGAAATATTAAATATTTTTTTATGTAAAGCCTGTAAAGTATTTTAAGCACGAATTATGTTTGGGTTGACACTGTAAAGAGCTATTAAAAATAAATAAAATAAAATACATTTATTTCGAGCAACCTTTACTCATATGTGTGGAGTACACACAAATATAGAAAACACAATAAAAAGGATAATAAAAATGAGAATAGAACAAACTAAGACTTAATATCTAACCGGCCCTGCTGACGGCAACATGCCTATCACAGCAGTGCCGTATGTATGAGCCATAGATATAGGAAAGAAGGAGACATGCCCGGTAATTGAAAATGTATCGGAACCCGGTGTCTCCAGTTTGTCCCTACCACTCGCCAACTACTTCACATGCAGGTCAGTAAAACCAATGACTATACAGTAAAACCAATAGATACGCAGTCGCGCACACACCCACATTTCATAAATCAGAACGTACTACACAATCAATATTATAAACCATATCCCATTAGCCGGATCCACACCAGACGATCCAAAATGGATGGCTAATTCCTGCGTTCCGCGAGCCGGGAGCATAAGGCATGAATCATGGATCGTGTCGTCTGACGAACTTAACTTTTCTTGCGGTCCCGCCGCGTCGCACCGACACGCTCCAACCGATCCACACTGATCCGCCTAAGTGTACGGCCTGAGTGTCCGCGCGTGTTAAACAGATACAAACACTCGCGAGTGTCCCGAGTGGCAGCCGAGCGGCGCGGCGCGGGGGGCGTGCTTGTTTGCGGTGAGCTGGGCGTCGAGCGTGGCGTCGCGTGCAAGTTCAAACCAGTTTGTGTTTGCAGCGGTGACGAAAGCGTGCGCGCCATGTCGTTCGAAGATATTATTATAGAAATTCAACATAAACCAGAATGACATCTCATGCCCTATATAAAAATAGAATAATTAAACAGAAAGCGTGAAGGAATTAGCAGTAAAACTAGGAATTGAACGTAAATCATTTTTTTTGTTAATTTATTTATTGGCTGTACTTTATAAAAATTTAAACATTAATTCTATTTTCCCAAAAATAGTCAGAATATTGTGAAGATACGACATGGCGTCGGGCCATGATGAAAAATGTGACCGGCACACACGAACGCTAAGCGTGCACTAAGGCCACTCGGCGAACGCTCTTTCGCCGCTTGCACGCAACGCTGAACGCTCCGCTGGACGCTTTTTCACTCAGGCCCTACACTTAGTATAGCACAGTTGAACTTTCGGCCGCTATGGAGTCACACGTGCAGCAACGACGTCGAATTGCTGTGGCAGCAACAACCTACATTATTCTAAATATTTACGCATTTATGTTCCTTGTAAAGGGATATTAGACGATGACTTTCAAAATTTTCCATAATATGTGATCGCGCGCTCCACACACAAACGTCTACACCGAGCGCGCCGAGAGACTAAGGCGCCCGTGTGCTAGTAACAAAAACCGACAACTGACGGATCGCTCGCGGCAAGGAGCGCGCGCGCCTGCCGCGCAGTTTGGATCGCGCGAGGCAAGTCCACATCAAACGCTCCTATGGAGCGCGCTCCTGCCGCCCGCGATCGGAGCGCGTTGGATCGTCTGGTGTGGATCCGGCTCCACATCAAACGCTCCTATGGATCACGCTCCTGCCGCCCGCGATCGGAGCGCGTTGGAACGTCTGGTGTGGATCCAGCTCAGCGTGCATTTACCAAAACTTTTTATAGTTATTAT
The DNA here is from genome assembly GCA_905333075.3 of Atethmia centrago. Lineage (NCBI taxonomy): Eukaryota > Metazoa > Arthropoda > Insecta > Lepidoptera > Noctuidae > Atethmia > Atethmia centrago. Next base: position 17,285,828 of record HG995373.1, on the reverse strand, counting down.
AAGCGTCAAGAAGGACCGAATACAGTTTTCAGCGAGCTTATACGTTTTCTCATTCAGGCGTTGCGATATTTTTTCGGGTTTTCAAAAAAGCGCTATTACTTGAAAATTATAGGTAAATATTTTCTTAAGACACTGACAACACCTAAACCGCGGTCACTGTCAAATTCCATAGAAAAGAAAGAGAAGCGCGATGACACAACGCTTGTAATTTATTGCAAAATATGAAGTAATTATCTATTTACTCAAAACTGAGTTGAGTAATCGAACATAAAAAACAACCAAGTTCTGGATTCAAATAAGATGTTCTTGTTATTAATTAAATACGTAACGTATGTTTATATTTGATACAGATATTTTGGATTAGAACTCAAAGTAAGAGGTTAGTTTAACGTTAGTTTGTATCGAGGTTTTGTTTTCAAAACGTGTTTTGGTAACAATCAAGTTCTGGGAAATATGTTCAAAATTAACATATATATTTTCCGCTACCACAAACTATACAGATTTGGCAATTTTTTTTCAATAGGGTCATAGGGCTATTTTGGTCAATAGGGTCTTGTCAGCGCCTTAAATCTAATTCTGTCACAAATACGCACACATTAAGAGCTACTCGTGTATGTTTATTCTACAGGCGCACGTACAATGGTTTTAGAGATACACGATTCTGCAAAACGTTACTCCAGCAGGAAATGCAATCTCGAAAACCTGAAGATGCACAAATTATATTTTCGGCGCACATTTATGCACAAATATAAGCTCTCTGCCCATGCTCAATATTTCTCTCTCCGATCATTCGTTTAGAATTTTCCTCGTTCGTTTTTTCTCGAATCAATTTTTCCGTTTTTTTCCAAACCGACAAAGCGCACAATTTTTTTATGTGGCGCACATTTACAGCAGATGACGCACTAATTATACGTACCACTCATATCACTCTAGGAGCCACTTTCCTGCTGGAGTAACGTACACAATGTGAATGGCGTGACGTAAATCATTATATTAGCGTAATGAGCACTTGTGAGTGTGGGTGTGTATTTATGTGAGGGTGTATAGGTGTATGTGTGTGTGTGCATGGTGAGGTGAGGTGGAGCGTAGGGGATGTCAGTATAAATGTGGAAGTGTGTGTTATATGATATTATGCAATGCGAGCAAGTAGGTAAGTCTTCTATCTTTTGGTAGTCTAATTGCTGGAGTCAGCTAGCAACAATGTTTTTAAGGCTGCCTGTGTCTGGAAAGTCCTACAATGTTCAGCTTTTGGTTGATCTACTACTCAGGCCGCTAAACTGTCCACTAGCGAAAGCTGTTTTATAAGGGGCACAAGGACAAACAGGCATTTTGCTACGTCTGTTTGGGTCGGGTAGGGGCACAGATGGGTGTTTCATCAGTATGGATTTGAGACAAAGAGTTGACGAACTGTTTGTACTTTACAGTCCGAGTACAGTTGTGTTGTAGAGTACCTGTATGGTTTTTTTGTTATCACTTTGAGGACCGCTCTCTGTGCTCTTTTCAGACTAATAAGATGCGTTTTGGCAGCTCCTCCCCACACGGTGGCGCAATAATGGATAACCGACTGACATAGGGCTAAACAAGTATATGTATCAGAGTGAGTTACCAGTAACTCATCATCTATACAAGTCCATACCTGTTCTCTACAGAAATGTACAAGTTTGCTATAGTAATAGTTCACATGGATCGGCATTCAAATCGCCCAACACAAAAACTGATTCTACACTGTACTTATCTATTATAGCACTCACCGTCCCCAGACAATCAGTAAATTCCGGTAGGTTTGCCGTCACTTTTGAAGCCAAGTCACACACTCATTGCAATTACCGGCCGATCACTTGTAACGATTTTAATTGCAAAAACACGAGCGTTATCGCACTGTAGCACTGACACATTCAGGAAAACTCCTCCAAAGCAGTGCGACTAGCTAACGGCCTGAAGGTACTCGTACATAAAGGTTAGCTAGTTTTAATTGTAAAAACCTTAAACACTCTGTGGACGGCATCAGGACCTGTGTCGCTCCTGTGATTTGATCGCCCTGCAGGAAACATGGCTTTTACCGGATGAGGTGCCGTACTTGAGCACGGTCAACAGTGAGTTTGGGTATACAGGTACCTCGGCGGTGGACACCTCAGCGGGAATATTACGCGAGAGGCCGTTCGGTGGCGTCGCACTGCTTTGGAGGAGTTTTCCAAAATGTGTCAGTGCTACAGTGCGATAACGCTCGTGTTTGTGCAATTAAAATCGTTACAAGTGATCGGCCGGTAATTGCAATGAGTGTGTACATGCCTTCAAAGGTGACGAAAAACCTACCGGAATTTACGGATTGTCTAGGGACGGTGAGTGCTATAATAGATGAGTACAGTGTAGAATCAGTTTTTGTGTTGGGCGATTTGAATGCCGATCCATGTGAACTATTACTATGGCGAACTTGTACATTTCTGTAGAGAACAGGTATGGACTTGTATAGATGATGAGTTGCTGGGACCTCACTCTGATACATATACTTGTTTAGCCCTATGTCAGTCGGTTATCCATCATTGCGCCACTGTGTGGCGAGGAGCTGCCAAAACGCATCTTTTTAGTCTGAAAAGAGCACAGAGAGCGGTCCTCAAAGTGATAACAAAAAAACCATACAGGTACTCTACAACACAACTGTACTCGGACTGTAAAGTACAAACAGTTCGTCAACTCTTTGTCTCAAATCCATACTGATGAAACACCCATCTGTGCCCCTACCCGACCCAAACAGACGTAGCAAAATGCCTGTTTGTCCTTGTGCCCCTTGTAAAACAGCTTTCGCTAGTTGACAGTTTAGCAGCCTGAGTAGTAGATCAACCAAAAGCTGAACATTGTAGGACTTTCCAGACACAGGCAGCGGTAAAAACATTGTTGCTAGCTGACTCCAGCAATTAGACTACCAAAAGATAGAAGACTTACTTGCTCGCATTGCATAATATCATATAACACACACTTCCACATTTATACTGACATCCCCTACGTTCCACCTCACCTCACCATGCACACACACACATACACCTATACACCCTCACATAAATATACACCCACACTCACAAGTGCAAATTACGCTAATATAATGATTTACGTCACGCCATTCACATTGTGTACGTTACTCCAGCAGGAAAGTGGCTCCTAGAGTGATACGAGTGGTGCGTATAATTAGTGCGTCATCTGCTGTAAATGTGCGCCACATAAAAAAATAGTGCGCTTTGTCGGTTTGGAAAAAAACGGAAAAATTGATTCGAAAAAAAACGAACGACTAAAATTCTAAACGAATGATCGGAGAGAGAAATATTGAGCATGGGCAGAGAGCTTATATTTGTGCAAATAAAAAAAATATTATTTGTGCGTCTTCAGGTTTTCGAGATTGCATTTCCTGCTGGAGTACCTACCGTTTTGCAGAATCGTGTATCTCTAAAACCATTATATGTGCGCCTGTAGAATAAACATACACGAGTAGCTCTTAATGTGTGCGTATTTGTGACAGAATTAGATTTATGAAAATATTTACCTATAATTTTCAAGTAATAACGCTTTTTTGGAAACCCGAAAAAATATCGCAACGCCTAAATGAGAAAACGTATAAGCTCGCTGAAAACTGTATTCGGTCCTTCTTGACGCTTATAATAACTATAAAAAGTTTCGGTAAATGCACGCTGAGCCGGATCCACACCAGACGATCCAACGCGCTCCGACCGCGGGCGACAGGAGCGCGCTCCATAGGAGCGTTTGATGTGGAGCCGGATCCACACCAGACGATCCAACGCGCTCCGATCGCAGGCGGCAGGAGCGCGCTCCATAGGAGCGTTTGATGTGGACTTGCCTCGCGTGATCCAAACTGCGCGGCAGGAGCGCGCGCTCCTTGCCGCGAGCGATCCGTCAGTTGTCGGTTTTTGTTACTAGCACACAGGCGCACCGTGGGCCCATACTGAAAATTAGTGGACTTAGGCAACAAAGTTCCTATATCGATGCGATTTTTTTTTATATGACGTGTTATATTATTCCTGACAACTTTTATTCTTATAAAATTTCTTCTAAAGTTGATAGTTTGCCTTGAAAAAAATTAATTAGATTTTTTTGTATGGAGCGAATCACGTTTAATTTTTTTTCTTCAATTGTACTAATATGTTGAGTGTGTGGCGTGAGTATATGATAGCTAGGGTCATTCTCTATCCATGAAAAAAAAATCAGCGCCGGCCATCTGCGGCAGCGCGAGTAATCATTCGGTAAAAAAAAAATGATTTGGAAGAATTTTTTTGTCATTTAAAATAAATTCAAAGCATATTTTTTGTCTCATTTGGCTGTTTTCACCTTCTTTTTAGTTAAATAAATAGTTTTAATAGCGCATACGTACTTATAACTAGTAATTCTGGTAGAGATTTAGTTATTATTGCATGTTATCGGTAGCACCTGCATTGTGATTGATGACTCATTTGTTTGTGCACTCGGCTAAGCGCATAACTAATGAGTCATCGAAAAATGCTCGTCTCTGATTGGCTGAATAATTTTCACTCACTGTTATGTCCACTACTTGAGTAATTAACACTAACTATAAATATAAAGACATTCATTAAGTCCATCTAGTAATACATCTATTGCGTGGCGTGTACTAAGTTAATATAGGCGCGTCACGTGATTAAACCAGACATTCATAACTAAACAGGCATTCAATTCACACGTACGGGCGCGGCGCGGGCTGCGACGCACGTAGACACTGAACGGCGTTACACACAATACAATGCCGTTCACACACACACGACAGCTCTTTAGCCCGGACCGTGATCGGCTAGATCTGAGAGCGGGGCGGGCGGGAGCTAAACACCTATTCTGTAGGAGCGTCGAGTCGGCTCCACTGTCGCTGGTCGTCTTCGTCGGGCCTCCCCCGGGTAACCGGGGGTCTCACCTGGCGGGGACTGACCGCCGTGGAGTCGTGAAGAAAGCGGCGCTAACGTACTAGCGTCGTGGCGCGCCTACAGATTTACTCATAGCAATCAGTTACACGGACGCGTTAAAACGCGTCCGACGTTTTTAAACCGCCGACATAGGCGCATACAATGAGGGGTCCGTTTTTACGGACCAACGCACACCCTCCGCGGACAGGGGGCTATGCCTCGGTTCCGCATGCCGCGCCCCCTTGCGGGGGCGCAGCGACATCTCCGATGAGTCCATCTAGTTTCGCTCTTGTCGCTTGTTTGTGAACACAGAGAAATACTTGTATTTTTATATTTACATTAGAACTATGGCTGGATTTTGTACCAACCTAGATCTTTTTGTGAAATTAAGAAGTGGCGGTGATCTGAAAAATCATATGTTTCTGTATGAAAGTATCATTTCTGTCTTGACTACCGAAGTTTCTGAAGAAGACAAGAACCGAATCAAGGAGTTCTGTCGACTTTTTTGTGTAAATTTAAGTAAAAAGTGGATAGAGTCAAGTAGAAATCAAAAAACTTTTATGAATCGTGTAATTAATCGCAAGTGGTTGGAAAAAACATCAACTGGCCTGTTTGTGACAGTGTTGATCTGAGAAGTGTGATGGGCTTTTCGGACGCAGCCTTATCTGAGCTTGTGGATATAGATTGCCATGTTCCTACTCTTGCAGTATTTACTGCGGAAGCGGGAACATCTACAGAAAAGGAGCACAGAAAACCGTTCGAAGAGTTAAGTAATAAGCAAAAGAAAAGACGTTCTACTTCCATAGTAGAAGAAAATTCCGAGGAAGAGTTGCAGCACTGGTACATAACAAAATTGAAAGACAACGGCAAAACGAATCTGGCAAAAGTGGTCGAATACCTTTCCAGTAATCCAGATGCGCTATCCGAAGTAGAAGAGAGACTATTCAAAAAGCAGAGCTTAAGTACTGTCTCTGAAGATAAGTGTTTAGTTCTTTATACATCAGTTGCGCTCTCGAAATGGAAGTACTTAGCTCTTCGACAATTTCTGAAAGAAGAAAACTGTGCTGCCTTTCCATCTTATCCAAAGCTTGTAAATGCCAAGAAAAGATGTTACCCACCACAAGAGAGTATGGAGATTACCGAAAACGGAGCTCACATTAAATTGCAAGCGCTATTGGACCACACTGTGGAGAGGATATTACTTGATATAAATACTGTTGATAGGTCTCAAAATGAAGAACTCAAGTTGACCTGGAAATGGGGACTTGATGGTTCTTCGTCGCAGAGTAACTATAAACAGAAAACGTCAAACACAGCTACAGAGTTCGATGATTCATCAGTAGTCATGATAAGCATCGTCCCTCTTCGGCTAGTGTCTACTAGGCCATCATCTGGGAATGAAAATCTAGTTTGGGAGAACCCCACACCTTGCTCAACTCTGTACTGTCGACCAGTGAAGTTCACTTTCACTTCGGAGACAGCTGACTTTATAAAGTCTGAAGAGTCTGAGATGAAAAAACAAATTGATGAACGAATATCTACACAGTGTGGAAATATTATTGTATCACATGAATTGCATATGACCATGATATGATGATGATTGATGGAAAAGTGGCCAATATTATTGCTGAAGTACCATCATATGCAACGTGTCCCATTTGCTTGGCAAAACCGAGTGAGATGAATAATTTAGACGCTTTGACTTCTAAACCACTTCGTGAAGAAATTTACAAACAAGGAATTTCTTCACTGCATATGAAGATTCGGTGTATGGAATGTCTTCTCCATATATCTTATAATCTGGATTTTCAACGATGGACTGCTCGCGGCGAACATAAGGCTTTGAAACAAGCTAAAAAAAATACCAAACAGCAAGAGTTTCGTGAGCAAACTGGAATGCTGATTGATATAGTCAAACAGGTATGTATTTAATTTTCGCTCTCTTTATGTTGTTTGTGAATTATATCTCTATGTATTGTATATTACAGTATTGTTTTCCCATTTTAGGGTTTTGGAACTACAAACGACGGGAATACAGCGAGGCGCTTTTTCCAAGATTACAAAAGATCTTCCAGAATAACGGGAATTGACAAAAATCTGATTTTCAGATTTTCCGTTATTCTACAAGCCATATCATCAGGCAAAAACATTGACTGTGAAAAATTTAGAAGATACTGTAGAGAAACAGCTGATGTGTACGTGCAACACTATTCCCATGCCAGTTAGTGTACATAAACTTCTAATGCACGGTGCAGACATCTGTAACCACTTTGGTGTTTTGCCAATCGGTAAGTAAAAAATAAATATAGTTTGATGTATTATTTGACTCGATTGCGTTTTGAAATTAAAATGTATGTACTTATTCGTTTTAGGTACCTTATCTGAAGAAGTTTCGGAAGCCCGTAATAAGGACTTCAGAAACGTCAGGGAGAGGCACACTTGGAAAACGGGGAGAATAGCAACAAACGAAGACATCCTCCATGGACTTCTAATAAGCTCTGATCCCCACATATCCTACATAAGGCCTAAAATAATGAAACAGGTTCATAATGAGTTGTTGCCTGAAGCAACTCAGTTGTTACAGACTACTGAGCCTCCCTGTGACAGTGAAATTATGGAGGAAGAAGAATGCCTCATAGCAGAGTCCGAAAATTTGCCGGACCCACTAGCACTTCTGGAACAAGAAATAATGTGATCCGGCTCTAAATTATTCCCACAAAAGCCCATCAGGGTTAGGAATATGACAAACAGCCCTTTTCAGGGCTACAATTACTTCACAGTTTCATATTGATCATACGTACGATAACTTATACTATAATAATATACATACAGTTGATTATGTAGATAATTCAACGACTTGCCCGTACAAATTTAAATTATTTCACCTATCATTAACAAAATTAGTATAACCTGAAACATTACGATATATTTATTCAACAATAGATAACGTGCAGTTAAAAAATAACACAGCCAATCAGAGACGAGCATTTTTCGATGACTCATTAGTTATGCGCGCACAAACAAATGAGTCATCAATCACAATGCAGAGCACCTGCATTGTGATTGATGACTCATTTGTCCCGATAGCATGCAATAATAACTAAATCTCTACCAGAATTACTAGTTCTAAGTACGTATGCGCTATTAAAACTATTTATTTAACTAAAAAGAAGGTGAAAACAGCCAAATGAGACAAAAAATATGCTTTGAATTTATTTTAAATGACAAAAAAATTCTTCCAAATTATTATTTTTTTACCGAATGATTACTCGCGCTGCCGCAGATGGCCGGCGCTGATTTTTTTTTCGTGGATAGAGAATGACCCTAGCTATCATATACTCACGCCACACACCCAACATATTAGTACAATTGAAGAAAAAAAATTAAACGTGATTCGCTCCATACAAAAAAATCGAATAAATTTTTTTCAAGACAAACTATCAAGTTTAGAAGAAATTTTATAAGAATAAAAGTTGTCAGGAATATTATAACACGTCATATAAAAAAAAATCGCATCGATATGGTAACTTTGTTGCCTAAGTCCACTAATTTTCAGTATGGGCCCACTGTGAGGCGCCTCAGTCTCTCGGCGCACTCGGTGTAGACGTTTGTGTGTGGAGCGCGCGATCACACATTATGGAAAGTTTTGAAAGTCATCGTCTAATATCCCTTTACAAGGAACATAAATGCGTAAATATTTAAGAATAATGTAGGTTGTTGCTGCCACAGCAATTCGACATCGCTGCTCCACGTGTGACTCCATAGCGACCGAAAGTTCAACTGTGCTATACTTAGGCGGATCAGTGTGAATCGGTTGGAGCGTGTCGGTGCGACGCGGCGGGACCGCAAGAAAAGTTAAGTTCGTCAGACGACACGATCCATGATCCATGCCTCATGCTCCCGGATCGCGGAACGCAGGAATTGGCCATCCATTTTGGATCGGTTGGTGTGGATCCGGCTAATGCTTATGGTTTATAATATTGATTGTGTAGTAACGTTCTGATTTATGAAATGTGAGTGTGTGCGCGACTGCGTATCTATTGGTTTTACTGTATAGTCATTGGTTTAACTGACCTGCATGTGTAGTAGTTGGCGAGTGGTAGGGACAAACTGTAGACACCGGGTTCCGATACATTTTCAATTACCGGGCATGTCTCCTTCTTTGATAGGCATGTTGCCGTCAGCAGGGCCGGTTAGATAATGGCGCCGATTCCCTTGTTCACAAACTAAACTAAATTTAAGTTCAGTGCATCTTTTTCTTTCTATTTCATTAAGAAAAGGACAGAAGATACATTTTAGTTTACTCCTGTCAAATTAATCAGCGCTTGACGTAAATTGACGTAATTTTAGTAGGCAAGTTTTTATTCACGTCTAAACTTGTATAGAGTAGTGACAGGCGCTGATTAATTTGACAGGACTAAACTAAAATATATCTTCTGTCCTTTTCTTAATGAAATAGAAAGAAAAAGATGCACTGAACTTAAATTTAGTTTAGTTTGTGAACAAGGGAATCGGCGCCATTAAGTCTTTTAGTTTGTTCTATTCTCATTTTTATTATCCTTTTTATTGTGTTTTCTATATTTGTGTGTACTCCACACATATGAGTAAAGGTTGCTCGAAATAAATGTATTTTATTTTATTTATTTTTAATAGCTCTTTACAATGTCAACCCAAACATAATTCGTGCTTAAAATACCCGGCTTTACATAAAAAAATATTTAATATTTCTCCGATACGGGACGCGATCAATCGAGTCAGAATTATACTCGTACTATTTCACGAAGTACGTTCTGATATGAACGTATTTCGGAAATACTTCAATACAGACTCAAGCTAGCCTAGACTCTACGTACAGCTATAGAGTATCCGCCTATTCCAGTCTATTCATATTATGCAATACATAAACCAAATTACATTTACGTAAAATTTAATCTAAAATAAAAGATTGCTTCTTGACCCGGTTAATCTTGGAATCGGCTAAGCTAAGGACTAAGTTGTTTGATTCAGAAAATCTTAGTTGTGTGTAGCACAAAAATTTAAATGTATGAAGATATATATTTGATGCATGAGAGACTTTATGCCTTGCCATCGATTCGCGGTGGGAAGGATTATACGATATTGGTACGGACGAAAGGACCATACGATATGAAAGTTTATATAAAGATGTTCGATTTTGGGCCACCACTATGAACACTACATAGATAAATAGGAAAAAATGAAAGAGTTACTCGAATTTCCTCATTGAACCACCTCACACCTCACTCCTTCACGCGTCCTCAAGAATTGACATTGGTGCCGATTCCCTTGTTCACAAACTAAAGTAAATTTAAGTTCAGTGCATCTTTTTCTTTCTATTTCATTAAGAAGAGGACAGAAGATAAAGAACAATGGCGAAATCATAGCTGAAATTTATTGGAGCGTCTAAAAGTAATTAATATACGAAGGCATTTCTATTATTTTTCTACGTTTTTTCAAAGTATCACATTAACTAGTTAAAGCCGGATAAAAAAGATATTTGAAATGAAAAGTTTTTTTTCTGCCAAGTGACAGCAAGTACATACAGCATTATTGTATTAAAATCAGTTTTTGTTTGTAATATATAGAATATAGAATATAAAATATAGAGATTTGATTCTCTTCGCCCTGGGAACGTACCAAATAAGACAAGCTCGCTCATATTATGGCGAGCATGTATGTTTCCACGGCGGGTACAGAATTGAAGTTTCCAGTGAACACATTGATTCCTCTGAATACAATCTTAGAGGCATTGGCGAGACAACACTTATCAGAGGAAAAATTAAGTCACGTCACGTATCCAGGAAGCAATATTATGTGTATACTTTAATAGAAAATGATATTCCTGGTAGGACAGGAATCAGCGAGTATTGTTGTAATTGCTTAGTTGGTCGGCGCACAGTAGGATGTTGCGCTCATGTCATGACGCTAGTCTGGTATTTAGGATGGGCCAGACATCAGCAAAATATTTCAGCACCTGCAGAATTTCTGGATGAAATAATTATAAGAGAGGATGATGAAGAATAAACATTACTTAATATAAAAATAAACTTGTTTTATTGATTGTTATGAACATACTCAACATATTCCAGACGCATTCTAGGATTTTATACATTCTTATTTATCTGAATGTTAGCAAGTATTTATAAAATCCCAGAATACTATTATAATCCTATTGCTTCAATAGGTACCTAAAAAAATGCTGACGGTGACTGGCAGCCTCAGTCAGTCAGTCCTATAATTGTACACAGTCATGTAGTAAGTATACCTAAGGTAAGGCCTACCAAAGAGTATTTATGCCTTTTACAAGGCATTGCATGCTAAAATAACTGGGTAAGGGAAAAACTAATGTAATATTGCCCTTTTAACTTTCTCGAATTGAAATTACCATTGACATAACCTACAAAAGTTCACGACTGAATTTCTATTAATTCCGGCTTTCTCGAACAAAAATTCTTGCACCAACTAATTCAGAAATTGACGCCGAGTATAACAAGATATTTTTCATTTAAAGACGCAAGAGTTTAATCTCAGCTAAATTAATGTATGGGTGGCTGCCATTGTTCTTTAAGTTTAATCCTGTCAAATTAATCAGCGCCTGTCACGTCACTACTCCATACAAGTTTAGAAGTGATTTGAAACTTGCCTACTAAAATTACGTCAATTTACGTCAAGCGCTGATTAATTTGACATTAATTGGACAATACCGTACGATTACACTATGAAAATAGCTAAAGTACACTAAACGGACTGTCTCTTTGTCAGTTAAATTACGAATTTTTCTAACAGCGTATGCTGCAGAGCTTAGCTTTTTCGACAATTTATCTATATGTGGACCCCACTGAAGCTTAGCATCCAAAGTTAAGCCCAAAAATACTGTGCTATCTTCAGGATTCAATTCTTCGCCCTTTATCAACACATTAGTTTTCACCTGCCTAACGTGAGGAAGCGTAAACTTAATGCATTTGGTTTTTTTTCATTAAGAAGTAAATTATTAACATTGAACCAGTGAACTACTTTTGAGATCGCACTATTTACATCGTCAGTAACCAGCTGCTGACGTTTAAGTTTAAACAAAAGTGAAGTGTCATCCGCAAACAACACTATATCATGATTATCCTTTATGAGGTACGGCAAATCATTAATATAAATAAGAAACAAGAAAGGACCAAGAATTGAGCCCTGTGAGATTCCCATTATTACTATAGATCCGGTAGATCTCTTTCCATTAACGTCAACGCTCTGAATCCTATTACTCAAGTAAGAAGATCCAGAGCGGTGTTCCGTATCCCGTAGTGGTGGAGTTTCCTGATTAACGTTTCATGGAGAACGCAACCGAATGCCTTGGACAAATCACAAAAGATGCCCAAGGCATCGCGTTTATCTTCCCATGCATTATAAATATGTCCTAATAGTTCAACACCGGTTCAATATCAGTAGTCGAACGACCCCTTGTAAAACCGAACTGTTTATTGTGCAATAATTTATGTTTATTAAAAAATCTTTGTAATTGGTCTAAAATTATTTTTTCTAAAATTTTACTAAAGGTAGGTGGGTCATTTTCAGAAAAAGTGTACACTATTAAAAATATGCCCAAATTTTATTTTTTTAATTGTTATTCGTTTTTTTTATTAAATTTACAATTGATATTCTTTTCAGTATATGAAAATTATAATAAAACCTCTTAATCAGGATTATTTACTGAAATATAACTAATTTATTGCCCCCTGGGGAACAAAATTTATTCTATTCCGAAACTAAAGGCTTTCGGTTATAGAAATAAAATAAAACTCGTTTGGATTTAATCAAATAGTATAATTAGTTAGCGATGTTTTGTACTTCAATACAAAATATAATCAACAATAGCAAACATACATAATCATCATTTTAATTTCCATTACGTTACTCTTTGGACCAAATTAGTTCAATACTTTTTGGTATGTTTCTCAATTAGGATACAACTTAGGAACTCTTTTTTTAATTACATTAATCAAATGATTACACTCTAAATTATCAGAATGCAATAACAATTAAATTGCGTTTCGCTCTAAAAATAATATTTAAAATAAAATATAAAATAGGACAGTCACGGAATAGACTATGCCTATAACGGAATAGAATTCTTAAGACTATTGCACATTATCAAGATAATGAGATCAAATTATTACAAATATACTAATGGAAAATATTGAACACAACTCAAAATTTTACACTTTGTTCAACATATACACACCCCTTTTAAATATTTTAAATAATAATATTTTTTTATATTTTTACCCCCGACATCGGGGGTAAAAATATAAAAAAATATTATTATTTCCTATTCTTGTAATAAAAATAGGCACATTGACAAGAAAATGAGATCATTTCAATTGAATGAAAAATGAGAATATTTTTATTATTGTTGCGATATTTTTATTATCATTTTTTATTTAATTTTTAGGTGTTTTTACCCGACTGCAAGGAAAGGGATATTTTATATATATACAAGATGGCAGGGACATCGACGCGAAGACTGTTACCATGGATTTAGTACATAATTCCGAAATCCACGAAATTTTTCGCCGGTTATAAAAAAAAAACTGCTGTTCTATAGAAAAGTGCAATATCTACGCGGTCAAAATGTATGGATCAGCATTTTTTTTAAATAACCGATGAAAACTTTCAACGAAGGGGGGAAGAATCATGTACTGAATCTATGGTAACAGTTTTCGCGTCGATATACCTGCCACCCTGTATACGTATATTTTTTTGTTTTTTTTTTACAACCATTTAATTACAATGTTTTTCAAAATACTTTTTACTTTATACATACTCTTCTCCAAAACATTTTCGACATATAAAATCAATATTATTATTACCTTCACTGCATCTGATACAAAACCATTTTTTACACGATATACATTTTGTAACGTCTACCGACGGGAATTTTAATTTTTTTTTACATGCGTAGCACACCAAACTTCGAGATATTATTGTCTTAATAGAAGGGTTTTTATTTTGAGGGCTGTTTTCTTTACCATCAGAACGATTCTTTTTCGCTACATTTTTTGTAGACTTAGAAGAAGCCGGTCTCTTACGAGAATGATGTGACGAATTAACTGTATTGTACACGTTACTATGAGATGCGTTCGTCGTATGATTTTGACTGTCATGCACTATTATTTCATTGTTGATTTGTGTTTCATTTAGAGGTATTATTTTTACAGGAGCACATATCTTTTCCAATTTTTGTTCCTCAGGGATCACGTATCTTTGGTCATCTTGTAAGCTCAACTTTTTTTCTGTCACGTCAGATATGGTAGATTCAATTGTTTCCGTGAAATTCATACTCCAACTATAATTTTCAGTAAGAGTTATGTCTGGACTGGAGTCACTTAAGAGTAAAATTGGTAAGTTTGGTGACATTACGCTAGCTGTTACAATATTGTCGGTATCTAAAAAATCTTCTTAATTAAGTGTCGGATCAAGTTCAGGTAATATACTCATAGGATTAGGCTCTATTGTGTTAGTAATATTGCTGGTGGATGGTAAAGGATCTGAAGGAATTGGATCAGAAGGTTCTTTGTTAATTGTGCAATTGTGGATGAAATGTTTCTTCAACTCATAACCTAAACATGTATGATCTTCTTCAATTTGGCAAAAACAGCTTAACACTCTGTGATGTAAGTATGACGAATTAGCAAAACATAGCACTTGATGTATTTGCATAGTTCCAGTTACTGGTTTTAGATCTATAGGAACGTTATTCTGAACTATTTGTATATCAAAGTCTTCAATGAAAAAGAACTTTATTGTTTTTGCCATCGACTGGAGCATTTCGAATGCTTCTTTTCCATTTGTGATATCCCAGCCATATGCAACTTGTTTGTCTAAAGTTCTCTTTACCGACCCACCTATTCCATCCGCCACTCCCTTTCCATGGCCACTTTCAGAAAAGTTCCACGTACACTTGTCAAGGCCTAGTATAGTTGTATAAAAATTCAAAAGAAAAAAAAATTTTTTTTGCCTGTATTGTGAAAAATTTATGCATTTAAGTTCAGGGCATTTTGTTTTTAATAATTTAATAACGGGTAAGAGGTGAGCCCAAATAGCGTGTGGTTCATGACAGTTATTGTCCGACACAGAGCAAAATGATTGCGATCCAGAAGCCCAATAAATCATGCCACAATGCAATGTAATTTGATTTTTGGAGGCTCCAAAATGGGTGGCTTGTACCTCTTCATGCGACTTGCATTCATAATTCTCGCTGAAATCACAAAGAATCAATGCCTCGTGTGGACCTAATGTTTCTATTTTCTCGCGATATTTCCTTTGTTGATGTTTCCAGTTGTGTATATGAATCTTATACAAGGGTATATTTCTTTCAAAAATCTGTATTAAGTCTGTGATTGTGCCACGTTTTTTTATTTTTTACGGTCCTTTTTGTGATATTTTTTTTTTATCATCCCTTTTTCCATCTTCTCATAAGAATGGTCTACACGTTCCCACTGTTCCCAGTAACAGTTTTTAGACAGAGCCCCCTCCTTCTAAAGCATAAACCAATTTAATATTTTTACAAATTGTGCATCTTCCATGCATACAATTGTAGGAACTTTGATCGCAAGACAATTTAGAAATAACGTCACTGAGAGACTTAATATTTTTAGAAAAAGCACCGTTTCTGAATAAACTCAAAAACATCATTTCTATATTACTGTGCTTTACGCATAAGCAAGTGTTACGGTTGTGAATGTTTGGAGAAAGTACATATGCTGGTTTGTATCTAAAAAATGTAGCAAAACTGAATCTTCCTCCCTCATTCTTATAAATTTTGTACAAATTGAATAGTTTATCAGTAAGATATCGAATTTGATGCTTCTCTTTACTAACTGTTTTACACTCTTTCTTTCCACTTGTGCTACGACTTATATCATCACGTATAAAAAATAATTTTAACTCTTCTGTAATCTTACCTTTTTGCCATTTTCGAGCCGGTTGCTGTACTCTTAGGATTACGTGGGCGCATAAGAGCGCCCACGTAATCCTAAGAGTTTTGCAACGTATGATTTACACTTATTATTCTTCACTACAACGGTATTAACAACACTCTTTAGTACTCGTTTATCTGCTTGGCTTCTTGATCTATTATAAGTTGAGCGTAGAGCGCTTTCTATAACTTCTTCTCTTGCTTTCATTTTTAATATTTTATAATTCAAACTGTCTATCTTTTTTCTATTTGCTATCCTCAAACGATACATTTTCTTTCTTGTCGTTTGTATTGTATTACTCAACACCTTATTCTTATTAATCGCAGTTTCATACAGACGCCGCAATTTCCTAATAGTAATTAAATGATTTTTATTCATACATTTATTGGTAGGTGCTTCGGAGGATGTAGGTTCTTTATTCTTATTTTTGTTATTTTCAATGTCAGTCTTTTTCACTTTCTGCCTTTTTTTCTGTTCTCTCCATTTTTTCCTCTGGTCTAACTTTTCTTTTTCTGATAATTCCGTTATTTTCTTATTCTTTAATTTTATTCTATTCAAATCCTTTTTCTTATACTCTTCATACCTTTCGGGGTCTTTCTTTAATTTTTCCCGATATCTTTTCATCTTTTCGGCTGGCGTAAGTGGCATCTTTAAATGCAAAAAAGTATCATTGAATATTAAATTAACTTATTCAGTATAAAATACGACGTGAACAATACTGACAAATGAACCCATATCCTACAGCAAAATGGCAGGTACATTATAATAATATTACCATGGGTACTGTAACTGTTAGCCGTATTAAAGAATGCAGTACTACCCACCTATTTAAAATTAGTTACAATAATCACATTCATCTTCGCAATAGTGATCATATATGGCATAAAATGTACATTGCTGACACCAAAAAAAGTCAACATTTATTAAATTCTTCACTTTAGTATTATCATATACAATAAAGTGGTATGGTTTAAGGATTAAATTGGTAGGAAATCCACAACCGAAACATTTTTCCGCAATTCGGAAATGAGTGATTAACCACGGCCATATTGATTCGTGCAATAATATAAAATCATTTTTGTTTAGAAAATTATCAACGTTTGCTAGGACAACCATTTCTACTAGGTATGTAAAGTAAAAAAAAATATACTCAAGTTAGGTACATAGTCAACCAATTAAAATAATATTATTAAAATGTATACAGTTTACTGAAACTTGTGTCATTTTGAGCATATTAAATTCAACAATATTGAATATTTATATAAAAAACAAACAATTATTGTCACACAAATATTTAACAAAAACTTAAAATTGTTGTGTGAAAATAAGTGTTTGTTTGTTTTTTTAACAAAGTGACCCATTATGAACGTTACGAATTAGATTTGAAAGCCGTCACTTTTTTATTATAAATTATATAATGTATCATCTTCCTAAGAATTCCATTCCGAAACTTTTCAATTCCATTTCTACGTTACTTGCGTTTTGGTTACGGAACGGAAGTATCGGAATTCTGACTTTAAACACTTTTGTTTTAATTATTTTAAACTAACACATCAGATCAACAAGCTTGGTATCAATTTAAGTTCACTGAAAGTTAATAAAGAATAATAAAGATATCAAAATAATTTGCACGAAATAAACTTGTAAACTTACTTTGAAATTGGTTGCGGCTCTGGAAAATTAAAACTGGACCGTTCTGAGCTACTAGATGTTCGTCCGCCGGCCGCCGTCAAAATGGCCGAAATACTTGTTGGAACCCGTTAACAGCATTCAAAATGTTGCCGATCGAAAAATAATACGCATAAATGGTAGTTTTGATTGCATCATCTCGTAAAAATTGCAGTTTCGGAAGAGAATTTTCCATTTTAACTAGTTTCTGGCCTCACAAAGATTAAATTATTTAAATATTTTGTGAGATATTAGATTATTGCTGTAATTGTATAACAAATCGTGTATAACTACGCTTTCCAAAATATCAAACACATTATTTTAGATAAGTCAACACAATCCATTAGGTTACGTTATTTTACTGAAAATGGTGGTGGGACAGCGCTAAAATAGACACAGCTACCTTCTATTTTTGAAAATTAAGGTAATATGACCGTGTTTTTAAGCAGCTACATTAAACAACATTGTTAAAAACTGACCACAGATCCAAATTTTTTGTATTGTTTTTCTTAAAAGTAGATATTATTCTTTAAAAAAATTACACACCCGACACACCCGAAACACGAATGTACAGTTTTTGTGAAAATGACCCAGGTAGTACTGAAATAGTTCTATAATTGGTGGGGTCTGATGTACTACCTGATTTAAACAAAGGTATTATTTTACTATTTTTCATAAGGTCAGGAAACTCCCCAATGCAATTATTAAAGATAAGAGATAAAGTAGGTGCTACAATGTTAATAATTGACTTAGCAACTTCTACAGAACTACCCCACAGACTGCAGTATTTTTTAAATTTAAAGTGTGAAAGGTTTTAATTATATCTCTACAGGATGTTCTAATATGCTCAAAATGAAATTCCGATTCGCAAACATTAACATTTTCCTTGAGCAAAGACTCAGCAACAGAAAATGATGAGTTTAGGGATTTAGTAGTTGAAACGGGAATATCTGAAAAGAAATTTTCAAAGGCCGCGGCGACTTGCGAGTCTTATTTTATTATGTTGTCATTAATTGACAGGTGACAAAGAAATTGTCCAACAGGAAAAGGTATTTATCTCTGATTTTATATCTACTCACTAGAACTGTCTTACTTAATGTAAACTGACCAAATAAAGTTAAAGCAGTAGCTGAGAATAGCTATGTATTTTCATGTCCTTTAAGCTTGTTAACACAAATATACTATTTAGAAATATATGTAGGTATTAATGTCTGTTTTATATTACTTCCTATTGCATTTGCACCAGGGTTTCAGTGCCTTTTAATAACAAATTATACTTGTTTATAGGTACGAGTTTGACTGCTGCTATGAAAGCCCCACCAAGCACCATTACTATTCAACCTCGCATAGCCATTCTATGTGAAAAAGATGAGGAGTGAGGGTGGCAAAAACTTAATGAATAAACAAATAACAATAGCTTATTTATAAAAATATATTGTTTTCTATAAAAATGTCTCTCGTTATTTGTAACTACCACAACGTGGCTTTAGTTCGGTTAGTTTAGAAACGTGCCGCCTCGATAGGGTTCCGTAAAGCGTGGGGTGGGGTGGGGGGAGGGGGGGAGGGGGGACCTCATTCCGCCTGCCGGAAATGAATATTTTTTGGTAAAAATCTAGTATTAACCTAACCTCCGGACATTTAAGTCGCTTAAAAGGCGTAGTATGAGGCCCGCTTCGCGGGCCACAAGGGATTGAAAAAAAATAACCTCGAAGGGGATGGCGGGGTCTGAGTTCGCTCGCTCCGCTCGCTCACTAGACCCCGTCATCCCCTTCGAACCTAACCTGTCCGAGTCGGGTTGCCCCAAGTCCCGAGCTCGCTTTGCTCGCTCTTGACTCCTAGTAACAGTAGTAACATTGCCTTTTGTACACACATACTATCAGTGGGAGTACAAACACAGAACAAATTCACGCAACTCGAGGAGAAACGGAATGATCGAAAACGTATGACAGTGACACATGACGCAAATGGCATTTCACTTAATTTGCGTTTAGTTACACGTAATTCTGATTATTTTTATATATTATCTACATATTTTTGGTGTAAATACGTCCGCTCATAACCTAAAAATTAGTATCCTTGATTTATTTTTTTTGTTGAAAACTGCGTCTCCGGCAAAAAAAAATGTTGCAGGGGTATCAGAAAACTCCCTAGAACCCCCTAATATTCTCACATTTCCTCCAGCGAGGCGACACGTTTCTAAACCCAACCCTTTAGTTCTGCTGTTCTGTTGAGCTGGCGTTTTAATATGGGTACATGGGATAACACATTGGCTAATCACTATCTCCTATCTCTGATGAGCGTCCTCACTAACTCATTCCATTCAAACCTGAGCACCTACTGAGCCTCCTCCTAATTGAGCTTTCTCTATAAACCCGGTTTATCGTTCAGTAAAAAAGTCTCCGGTATTTTCGTTGCCGTAGGAAAGCCCTATCAAGGACATCTTGAATATTAGTCTGTCCCAATCTAGGGAGTCTAAAAATCTTTTTTCAGCCATTTGGAATGGGTTGGAACGGTCTCGCAATGTTTCCAACTGATAGTTGAACTCTAATAATAACTCTTTCTTGATAGTTAAAAACAAATAGTTTCTTATTTCACACAATCTGGAAATGGATTTATTCATTTGTTTTCCAAATTATAATGAAGTATTAGATGTTCAGTAAAAAATACCTCTAAGTTATCACGAATGAATTTCGTATTGTGTTCTAATATCAATAATTTTATTATTTCTTTTTGCCGCATCGACAACAGCTGCAATCACATAAGCGTCCTTACTGATCTAAGGTTATCCAAACCCACAAGCATCCAAACTTTCAAGAAATCTAAGAGAAATGTGCTTTGTAAATTTTAGTTCATGACAACTAATTTTATTCCACACATTTTTAATTGCGATTAAAAATAGCCTGATTTAGTTTGAAAATTAAAATTTTTGGTGAAAAACGTCAAATTCAGAATAGCAAAATTAACATTTTCAATAAATTGAATAACTAAAATGACATTAGTGCTGTCAAACTATATTATACCTAGTTATTATAAGTTACAGATGTTCTATGTCACGAAGTCCGTTTGGCTATGAATGTTGTCAAGCGTGCACATGCACATTGTTTTTGTGTGCGTAACCTCGAGAGCGCTCAGTGTCGATCGGGACACGGTCCGGATCAATAGTGGTTTTTATTTCGCGCCAAATTGTTTCACGGAGTAAGGTCAGCATGGCAACAAAACGAAGAAGAGTTGTCCATAGTGAGGTAATATTTATTTATACGTTTTCAATTAAAATGTTATACAAAGATACTTAATATAGCAATAGAAGTATTTATAAAATGAATGTTTTTTTGTGTTATAAAATGTTTATATTACTTAATTATTTTGATTACATTTTGTTTTAGGGTCGAAACATGATAGCTAGTGTTTATCATTTTCTGCGAGAAGAATATGAATTTACAAAATCATTAATGGAACTCAACTGTGATTTGTCTCATTTACGAGACATTACACGCCGTACAGCTGGAGCTACGGGTGTGAGCCAAAAAACAGTTCAAAGAATATTAAAAGAAGAGACGGAATTGCTATCCACTTCATCAAAATTCACTTCACCTATGAAGAAAAGGAGAAAGCGAGATAATAAAGTGGATATAGATAATTTTACAGCCGATGTGGTTCGCAGTACTGTACAAGATTTCCATATTGTCCATAAAGAAATTCCAACATTAGCTTAGTTAAGAACAGCATTGAATGAAAAAATCGGATTCGAAGGTTGTTTAGAAACTGTTCGCAAGTTACTGTTGAAATTAGGTTACAAGTGGCGCAAAACAGAGAACAACCGTAAAGTCTTGACGGAGCGTCATGATATACAAATGTGGCGTTTAAAATATTAAAAAAAAATAACAGAGTACCGCTCTCAAAGTCGGCCCATTGTCTACACCGATGATAGCTACGTCCTTTCGACACACGTGCGAAACAACACCTGGGCAAAAAAAAAGGAAAGAACTCCGTTTTTAAAAAAAATTAGCACAGGCACTCGCTTTATTTTAGTGCACGCGGGAACCAAGGATGGTTTTATTGAAAATGCTTCCTTGGTTTATAAGGCCAACTCAACAGCTGGTGATTATCATTCAAATATGAGCTATGATAACTATGTAAAATGGCTAAATGAAAAGTTGCTACCCAATTTACTTCCGCGCTCTGTCATTGTCTTAGACAATGCATCTTATCACAACACACGGGCTGAACGACTACCGACGCAATCTACAAAGAAAGCCGATATGCAGCAATGGCTCAGGGATAAGGGCATAGCATTTGATGAATCTCTTCTTAAATTGGAATTGTACGATACAATAAAGAAGTACAAAGCCCAACACGTAATCTACAAGATTGACGATTTTATAAAAAGCAAGGGTTTTGATGTCTTACGCCTTCCCCCTTATCACCCAGAATTAAATGCGATTGAAAATATTTGGGGGATCGTTAAAAATTATGTCGCATCTAAAAATATCGAGCAAAACATGACGAATACGGAAAGACTGATCAATGAAAGTTTGGGCCAAGTTAGCAGTGAAACGTGGCAAAAAACTTGTGCTCATGTTGAAAAAATTGAAAAAGACTACTTGAAATATTTTGATCTCGATTTTGAATTTATAATCAATGTACAAGATGATTCTGACGACAGCAAAACGGAATCGGAAATTGAAAATTTATCTGATAGTGATTGAAAATACTGAATAGTCCTACTTGTTTCGTTTCCATTCTGTAACACCAATGCTTAATTAAATGCCTACATATTCTTAATATTTTTGTATTTATTGCAACCTAATCTAATTTATTTACAAAATGTATATACTTTTAAAACCAAAATTTTATTTAGATTATTAAATCTCGACTTGAATATATATCAGATTTTTTTGCTAACGTTACCTACTTTTACACACACAAGCGCGCTTGTCGGGATACGTCACTACTACAATCAAAGCCGAACGGACTTCGTGAAATAGAATATCTGTACTTTAGTTAATTTCAGAATGGGAAACGTCGTTTGACAAGACTAAACGAAATTTTGGTCTAGTTTAAGAGAAATTTGTGACAAGAGAATCGGCACCAAGTGGCGAGGGGTGAGAACGAGTTCGCGACTCGGGAGTGAGTAGAGACTCGTGAGTCGTCGTCGCGCCCGCCCGCCTCGCTCCCTCGTACGTTCAGCTGAATTCAGCTCGGGCTCACGAGTCGTAAGGTGACGCCGTTGACGATTCCTCACCTCAAATGAGGGGTGCCTCGTGAGGACCTCACGAGGTAAAGTGAGGTCCTCCCACAACCTCAATAAAAATTGATGAGTTACCCATCACTATTGACGACTTTGACAGTTTTAACTATATGAGATGTTAAGGAAAAAGAATAAAATATAATCTTTTTTTTTTTAATACTGGCTTTTATGCAGTGGTCCCTCGGGGTTCCTCGACTGCTTTACCGGGCTTCGGTGGGGCCAGAAGGGCCTCTCACCAAGTTAAAATAAAATCATAAGTTGTTTTATTTATATACCTCTCATGACTGTGTTCTCATCCTCTTAATGTCAATAATACTAAAAATAAAGTTGTTTAAAAAATTGTTACTGCCTAGTTGAACTAAAATTGGTCCCACCTGTTAATGTGTAATAGGAATAGTAGTATTATCAGGTATAGTAGTTGGTATTATCAGGTATAATAGTAGTTGTCAGGCACTGCACAGCTCACTGCTCTCCTATGAATTATCGAAGTCAAGAGCATGTATAATCTATTACTATACTCTATGGCTTAGGATATAGAAAGAATAGAATATAATAGAATAGAATAGAATACTCTTTATTATGTACACCATAAAAATTACAGATACAAATGTTGAAATTTTACAAGGGGTGACACAATGGGCGGTCTTATCGCTAAAAGCGATCTTTTACAGACAACCTTTAAAAAAAACTACCTTTAGAAAGAACTAGAATCCGCGTTTAAGGCGCTGACAAGACCCAATTGACCAAAATTGGCTTTGCTTAAGAAAAAAAATGGCCAAATCTGTATAGTTTGTGGTAGCGGAAAAAATATATGTTAATTTTGAACATATTTCCCAGAACCTGGTTGTTACCAAAACACGTTTTGAAAACATAATCTCGATACAAACTGACGTTAAACTAACCTCTTACTTTGAGTTCTAATCCAAAATATCTGTATCAAATATCAACATACGTTACGTATTTAATTAATAAAAAGAACGTCTTATTTGAATGCAGAACTTGGTTGTTTTTTATTTTCGATTACTCAACTCAATTTTGAGTAAATAGATAATTACTTCATATTTTGCAATAAATTGCAAGCGTTGTGTCGTCGCGCTTCTCTTTCTTTTCTATGGAATTTGACAGTGACCGCGGTTTAGGTGTTGTCAGCGTCTTAACTGTCATTCCAAGCCGCACGCTTGTGTCCAAAATCAAGACAAGCGTCCCGCGCCCGCCTCACTTCCCACCCGCGTAAAGTTGCTAGCTCGGACATTATGAACCCGTTTTGGGGTAAACGTTGAGAGTATTGGTAAGATAATGAAAATAATAAAATCACATTTGGTCTTTTCATAGATACATAATTTCGTACACCCGCCCCCTCTAGAAATTCTAATAGTCTAACATAGTACCTATTATGAATCATATACAGGGTGACATTGAAAACATGCGACAAATCGAAATGGGAGATTGTACTCATCATTATGAACAACTTTTACTAAGGGACCAAAGCTACAATCCCAAAAAAAAAAACTGCTGTCCCCTACATTTATGTTCGCAATACCTCATCAAAATGTAGGAAAAGCAGATTTTTTTTTTTGGGATTACAGCTTTGGTCCCTTAGTAAAAGTTGTTAATAATGATGTATACAATGTCCCATTTCAGTTTGTCGCAAGTTTTCAATTTCAACCTGTATACATTTGCATTCCTTTCTTTTTCAAGTCAGGTTTTTTTTTAAGTTGTTGTTAATTTAACACTACAACGAATAAATGCCCTCAGTAGGTAATAAAAAGAAGGGGAAATCAAAACTCTTATACTGGCAACACTAACAAGATGGATGCATCATTCTCTATGAAAATTACAAATTGAACAATTTATTCAGTAATTTAAATAGACGTTATTTGAATGCGCTATTTACACGTGAAATGTGATCCCATCCTGTTTATTTTTTAGCCCCGCTGCATTTTTACAGGTATGAACGACACAAGACGGCATAATTAATTAAAATTGCACACCGGTAAAACACGTTACGCGATACGACGTTCACAGAGTAACTGATCGGCTGCGCGCCAAACTACTCTATTTAGGGGTAGTTTTTGACGCCTCAGTATTAGGCGTGTTCGCGGCTTCTGGTTCTTTCTATATTCTAAGCTCTATGGCATGTATTAATGACACGATAATGAAGCAGCAGGACAATTTGATAGACAAAATAGACGTTCACGCCTTCGTTTCTTGCTCCTCTTGACACCAATCTCTAGCTGCTCGAATAGGTAATATAAGATGTGCTGCCACATTCAAGTAGAATATCCTGTAGTCCTATTTAATTAATATGACTAACGAAACCCAATTAGTTTTGGAATTCATGTTTTGTTTTTGTAAATACACATCAATCAAAAGTCATTGTCAAAATGACATATCGTATATTCCTGATCCACCATATTTATGTTGTGTTGCTCTTCTTGACAGTTAATTTAAATTTACATTAAACTAAACAAAATTATAGAAAATTAACATTAAAAAACGGTTACTACGAGCCCCGATGCAAAATAGTTCGTCTAATATGGAAAGTAGTGCAACGCGTAAAATATAGAAAGTAAATATTGGTAAAATAATTAAGAACGTTTAATAAAAAGTAAACCATACTTTGATGAACATTTTAAAGTTTATTTTAACATAACTGAAATTCTTTCATGACTTTACATAACATAAAAAGAATTAAAAAATATTCTAAAAAACAACGCAAAAGTATTCGTCTACCCTTGTCACTCACGCAAAATAGTTCGTCTACAACTTAGTTGTGTCGCCTTCGCTCTCAATGACAGCTATAGTGCGACTAAGCATGGTTGCAACCAACGCTGCACACTCCTCAGGCGTAATTGACTCCCAGACAGCCAAGAGTTTAGCCTTTAAGTCGCTCTTCGATCTTGATGGATTTTTACGGAGAACTTTTTTCATTTTCCACCATAGGGTTTCGATCGGCGACAAGTCCGGGCTGTTAGATGGCCATTCGATTGCAGGGATGCTTTTCGCCAGTAGCCACGTCTTTGTTGTCCTTGCAGTATGGCAGGAAGCACCATCCTGTTGAAAAATGAAGGAATCTAGATGCTAAGTGACGGAATAGAGGGCAGTAAATTCTCTTCCAAAAGGTTTTGATACCTTGCTGCATTGATAGAACCATCCACAAACTGCATACCACCAAGACCTCGTGCAGACATGCAGCCACATACCATAAGAGACTTCACTTTGCGTTTGAGACAATCAGTATGAAATGCCTCATTTTTGTTCCGAATAACTTTTTTCCTTTCATCGCCGACTGTCACTTCAAATTTGGACTCGTCACTCCAAATGATACTACGCCACTGATCGGAAGTCCAATTTAAATGATCACGAGCAAACTTCAACCTCTTTTTCTTTTGTACAACAGTCAACGGTGGTTTCTCCTTAGCGGTGTAAAATCCGTAACCCATTCTTTTTAGGACTCTTTTG
This sequence comes from Atethmia centrago, assembly GCA_905333075.3. Lineage (NCBI taxonomy): Eukaryota > Metazoa > Arthropoda > Insecta > Lepidoptera > Noctuidae > Atethmia > Atethmia centrago. The sequence goes on along the minus strand of HG995373.1, from coordinate 17,259,552 downwards.
CAAGTATCAACTGAGACGTATTTGTGAATCATGTCCTTCCATTGCACCGTGAGTTCTCCAGCTTGAGCACGACGATTATTTTTGATAATTTTCTTCAGGATCCTGTTTTCTACTGCACTTGTGATGCGTGGTCGACCAGTTTTCTTCAAACAAGAAGTCGTTCTATTCTTTTTATAGTGCTGAATGATAGATTGGACTGTAGACCTGGGAAGTATCAAGTCTTTAGATATTTGGTAACTTGATTTGCCAGCATCGACCCCACAAACTATTCGCTTTCGAAGCTCTTCACACACGGGTTTGCCACGACCCATTATTTGAAAACTAATGAAAAAAACTGAAATATTCACAATTTATATTGTCTCACTTGACAAATGACACAGAATTACTTTTACAAATTTAAATTATGCAACATAATTGTACAAAGAAGGAATAATCTTATTTAACTCACCGATAGACGAACTCTTTTGCATCGATTAACAATTAGACGAACTATTTTCTTCGAATTTAAAACAGGATATGTATAAATTTAAAAAGCTAAAATAGTTTATGGGTTCATATTTAAAAAAATGGCATAAGTAACGCGACATGTGATAGTAGAACAGCTTAATATTTTGTGTACGTTACCCCAGCAGGAAAGTGGCTCCTAGAGTGTTAAGAGTGGTACGTATAATTAGTGCGTAATCTGCTGTAAACGTGCGCCTTATATAAAAATTGTGCGCTTTTTCGTTTTGGAAAAAAACTGAAAAAACGATTCCTGCTGGAGTAACGTTTTTCCAGCAGGAAAATTCTAAACGAATGATCGGAGAGAGAAATATTGAGCATGGGTAGATAGCTTATATTTGTGCAAAAATGTGCGCCGATAATATAATTTGTGCGTCTTCAGGTTTTCAAGATATTGCGTTTCCTGCTGGAGTAACGTTTTGCAGAATCGTGTATCTCTGAAACTATTGTATGTGCGCCTGTAGAATAAATATACATGAGTAGCTCTTAATTTGTGCGTATTTGTGACAGAATTAGATTTAAGAAAATATTTATAATTTTCAAGTAATGGCGCCGATTCCCTTGTTCACAAACTAAACAAAATTTAAGTTCAGTGCATCTTTTTCTTTCTATTTCATTAAGACGCTGACAACATCAAAACCGCGGTCACTCTCAGATTGCATAGAAAAGAAAGAGACGCGCGATGACACAACGCTTGTAATTTATGGCAAAATATGAAGCAATTCTCTATTTACTCAAAATTGAGTTGAGTAATCGAAAATAAAAAACAACCAAGTTCTGCATTCAAATAAGACGTTCTTGTTATTAATTAAATACGTAACGTATGTTGATATTTAATGCAGATATTTTGGATTAGAACTCAAGGTAAGAGGTTAGTTTAACGTTAGTTTGTATCGAGGTTTTTTTTTCAAAACGTGTTTTGGTAACAACCAAGTTCTGGGAAATATGTTCAAAATTAACATATATTTTTTCCGCTACCACAAACTATACAGATTTGGCAATTTGTTTTCTTAAGAGAAGCCTATTTTGGTCAATTGGGTCTTGTCAGCGCCTTAAGAAGAGGACAGAAGATAAATTTTAGTTTAGTCCTATCAAATTAATCAGCGCCTGTCACTACTCCATACAAGTTTAGACGTGATTAAAAACTTGCCTACTAAAATTACGTCAAGCGCTGATTAATTTGACAGGACTAAATTAAAATTGATCATCTGTCGTTTTCTTAATGAAATAGAAAGAAAAGGAAGGATGCACTGAACTTAAATTTAGTTTAGTTTGTGAACAAGGGAATCGGCACCAATAGCGCTTTTTTTTAACTCGAAAAATTATCGCAGTGCCTAAATGAGAAACCGTATAAGCTCGCTGAAAACTGTATTCGGTCCTTCTTGACGCTTATAATAACCATAAAAAGTTTCAAAAGTGCATGCATGCGTTATTAAATAATATTGCTAAAACTCAAAACGACGGTGTTATAACTTTGACGGCAAAAATTAAGAAAACGGCTCAACACAAGATGTTCTAGATGTAAACCAAAAATTAGTGCGTTTAGTCAAAAATATATAGTGAAAATATTTAGCTTGGAATGCTTCGCATTAAGTAGATATAAACAAAAAACAAATCATGTAAACAACGACTGGTTATCCGACCACATTAGAATGACTACAAAAAAGCGACGGATTCATACATATCGATGACCTTCATAGCTTTACTCACGATCCGGTTGACAAGTATTGTGCCTGAGTAGACTGAAGTAGAAAAGAAGTAAAAAAATAAACTTTTTATCAGATTATATTTTCGTACCTGTTTCCGTGACTTTGCACTTGATTAAGTACATTATAATAAGTAGCCTAACTGCTATTCCAAGCATTAGCTAAGCTATCTTCTTATACCCAAATTTCATTAAAATACATTCAGTATGTTGTGTGTGAACGAAAGACATACATCCAGACATTTACATTTATAATATTAGTAGAAAAAAAGTAATGACCAAACATTTGACTGGCGGTTCTTTTTAGGGTTCCCTAGTAAACAAGGAACCCTTATAGTTTTGCCATGTCAGTCTGTCTGTCTGTCTGACCCCACTGTAGCTCAGAGACGCTTAGTACTAAGAAATCTGTAATTTGGCATAGGTATACATATTAATCACGCAAATAAAATCTTGAAAATCATTTTTTTTTAGCGTACCTCCCTGACACGTAATGTGGGGATGATATTTTTTTTTCTCGTCTACCCCATGGTGTGGGGTACCGCTGGATAGGCCGAAAATTCAAAAAGAGAGATTCAAAAATATTGTAGGTCTGTGAACACCACTTTTCGATTCAAGGATCCACTTGCGTAATATTAAGCATTGAAGTGGTTTTTCAACTACAATGTTAAGTTTGTTTTTGGAATAAATTCGTCCCAAGTAATTCCAACTACGGAACCCTTCATTGTGTGTGGTCCGACACACCCTTGGCCGGTTTTTAAAAAAATATTGTTGATGATTACTACAAAAAAGAAGCCTATAGCTACTTTTTACAAATAAAAAGGCAATTAACACAACAGTAAAAAAAGGGAAAGTATCTACATAAGTACATTGATTTGCCGTATGTTAGATAAATTAACATTAAGTTTTTCATCATTAATAGAAGATTCCCTTGTTTCGCCTCGCCACCGCTGCTTGTCTCTGGCCCCGCACCATCCGCTAACGTCGCGTATAATTGCCAAACAAACGTTTGCACGCGACTGTACGGACAACAGCTTAGGTTTATACGTCCAATGAAAAAGGTCATCGATATGTATGAATCCGTCGCTTTTTTATAGTCATTCGAATTTGGTCGGATAACCAATCGTTGTTTCCGTTTTTTTCCATAACGACCAAGCGCACAATTTTTTTATTTGGCGCAGATTTACAGCAGATTACGCACTAATTATACGTACTCCTCATATCACTCTAGGAGCCACTTTCCTGCTGGGGTAACGTACACTAATATTTTATATAGATATGCAATAATAATGACGTTAGAAAAATTCTCACAGAGAAAATTTCACACTAGACGATCTATTTTGCATCGGGGCTCGTATATTGTATAGCGATATTTACATATAGTGTACATAGAGCTAGCCCAGGCTCCATACATTTCTGGAACATCTCCTTTGAGTAAATACTTCCTACATACTCATAACAGGTATATTTGTTCGATACTCGTACTAGGTGGACCAAGTCCGATAATTATCTAGCACGACACACGTCGTCAGTAGTGTAGCAGTCGTGACTAGGTTCAATTCATACGGAGATGGCATCGGCCGGCTGCGATGCAAATTTAGCAAACCGGCATTTTAAACGTTAGCTCATTACTAAAACACATAGTATTTTCAAGAGACTCGAAAGCCACGTGGCACCGCGAGCTGTCTCACAACCCACTCTCGTACCATTTTTTTGAAGAATGTAGATTGTAAACTGTGCCTATTTACGAAGGCGAGACGATAGACGCCTGCAATCTACATGCGAATCGATAGGTATAATAAAAACAAAAATAAGAATTATGAATTTTATTTTTAAGAATTCAATAACACAAGTCTTTTTTTTTCAAATAGCTGACTCTACTAAAGAGCTCAAATAACCTTCAAACTGATCAGAACACCATATTACATTATATATTTGTAAGTTAATAATGAACAAAAAAAAAAAACTGTATTACACATACGAGCAAAATAAAAAGGTTTACTTGTGTTTGGATTTCTTCTTCTTTTTACTAGATTTCTTCTTATGCTTACGTTTCTTTTTCTTTTTCTTATGGTCGTCAGAGCTAGACTCAGACTCGCTATCGCTATCACTTGCGGCTCGTTTTTTCTTCTTCTTGCTGCGTTTCTTCTTTTTCTTACGTTTGCGAGCATCAGATGACGATGATGATGAAGAATATTCAGAGTCACTAGTGGATTCACTCTCAGAGTCAGGCTTCTTTTTGACATTAGTCAGATCCAGTTTTATAGTTTCGTTATCTAGCTTAGCTTTTTTAGTTTCGTTAATCCCGGTGGGTGAAGCTGAACGTTCGCGTTTTTTAACGTTTTCTTCTTTATTTTCATGATCAGATTCTACAGTTTCGTCATAATCTGGCTCAAAATGAGCTTCGTCCAAGGTTGATTTTTTCCTTTCACGATCCGTATGTATACTTTTCACCTCACTTGTCACATTTTTCTCCGGACCACGATCTCGTGTAGCGACTTCATAAGTGTTAGATTTTTTCTCGTCTTTAATATGTTTCTCGGTGTTTTTCTTTTCAGTCGGACTTCGCGCTCGATGCTTTTCGCCAGTCTTTACAGCTTCAGACATTACCCGCCTATCACTCTTAGAAAGTTCTGCTCTAATGGTATCCTGTTTTCGACCTCTTTCTCTTTCCACGGTCACGCGTCTGTAAGGTTGTTCGCGCTTGGGAGTTTTTGATCTAGATTTAACGCGTTCTACGGTACTTTGAACAATTCTCGCCTCTCTACCCCTACGTGCTTCTTCTACTTTTCCACCGAGTCTATCTTTAACGGATAATCGCGGTGGTGGTGTTTTAGAATATCTCCTTTTTCTTTCGTTCATTTCGATTGACCTCGGTTCGGAATCTGTTACTGGAACCGTGATTTGTATATTATTCATAGAAGGCTTTGACACTTCATCACCGTAAAGTTTGAGACGACCACTGCTGATTTTCTTAATTTCTATAGGCCTCAGAGAATTTATTGCTTTGGCAAATATGGCATTTTCAGCTCGTTTAATAACATCCGATGTAACTTTACTGCCATCTTCTTCTTCTTCAGGAGAAGTAATCTCTCCTGGTTCTTTGGCCTTCTCCGTGTGATCGTCATCTACTTCCCACTTAGATAATTCAGGTAAAGTTGCCAACATTTCTTTATTAGTTGGGTTGCTTACTTCTATCTCAGCTTTGAGATCTAATTCCTCTGCATTCGCTTGAAGCTCGATGCCGTCAAACGGTTCTTCTTTAGAATTGTTTATACTCTCTGTAATTTTAGTTTCCGTGGATTGGTCTTTGTCTTCATTTTTAACATAATTTTCTATGATTTCTTTATCAACAGCTCCCAACGCTTCATCACCATATAAATCATCAGTAGGTTTCTCTAGGGATTCTACTTTAGGGAAATTTTCTTTTTTAATAGAAACAACTTGGGTGTTTGATTCTATTTTAGCGACGACTAGTGTTTCAGTTTCTATTTTATCTGTTTCTTTTTCATCAGTTTTAACTGCTTCTTTGTCAGGTTCTTCATCTTCTTTTTTAATATGATCCTTATCTTTTTATCTTTTTTCTCACGTTTCTTCTTCTTTTCGGTGTCTTTTTCCTTTTCTCTTTTCTTCTTCTTTCGCTCCTTCATTTTCTTTTCTTTTTCTTTGTGATCTCTGCTTCTATCAGCTGAAGATTTCTCTCGAGCTCTTTCCTCTTTCTTTTCCCTTCTGCAATCTCGATCACGAGATCGACCTTTGGATTCGCTACGTTTTTTCTCTCTTGCTTCTCTACTACGTTTTGGTGAGGTACGAACTTTTTTGTCAGGAGAGGTCTTTTCATGTTCACGTTCCTTTTCATAATCACGGGGTCTTTCATACTCTCTTGGGCGATCTTCACGACTTTCACGCGTATCTCGATTTTTGTCATATCCCGTTCTTCTGTCGGAATCTCGGGTTCTTTCCGTTTTATCTATCGGCTCTCGGTTATCATTAAATCTCTCTCGATCACGACCTTCTCTTTCTCTGTGTCTATCGTGTTCGACATTTGCATTGCGTCTGGGCCCACCCCTGTTACGAATGTTGGGTCTGTATCCAGGCCGAGAATGATCTCGAGTTGCAGCACTTTCATCTCTGAAATTATCGCGGAAATTTGGATCATGATAACCAGGTGGTACTGTCTCTCGGGGATCTGCACTAGGAGGTCTGAAGGGAACACCTGGATCACGAAAACTATTATGAAGTGGATTATCTCGGAACCCACCATCCCTGTATGGAACGTTTCTGTAAGAGTTATCACGGAATGGAGGTGGTCCTCCTCTGAAGTTAGGGTCACGAAACGATCCGGGTGGTCCAGGTTCTCGATATGGTTGTCCTTCTCTGAACGGCATAGGTCCTTGGTCACGATAATGACCTGGTCTATAATTATCTCTAAAGCGCGGCGGTTGCTCTCCTACATGAACAGGAATCTCGTTTTGGACAAGAGGCGGTATTGACAAGTCCCTATAACTATTAGGCCCTTCACCATAAGGCGGCCTATAAGGATCCCTATAATTAGGCAGTGGCAAACGATCGCGATCAATTGGACCAGACGGACCAAATTGTGGTTTTTCGAAAGGCGACGGCTCAAACCCGGGAACTGGTGGTTCGACACCAGGAGGAATTACTTCAAATGGAGGACCGTCATAGCGACCTCGATATCCCGGTTGTTCGGATTGTACGGGTATATTAACCACTGGAAGCATCTGTTTCACACCCATCGGTGCATACCCAGGAGGTGGTGCACTGCCTCTAGGTCCATATCTGAAAAAAAAAAGACATTTATTTTTTATTTACATGATAAAATACATAATTTGGGAGCAAAAGATTAAGGGCATTTTGAGAGACAAACTTATTTGTTCTAGTACCCAGGTACGCTCTGTAATGCGTCACGCGTTGCGGAAAAAACCCACGTCTGTGGGAAAATACGAATGTCTATAAAATATATATTTTTATTATTTTGAAATAACGATCATTGTTTTAGGACTTTTAATATACTTAAGTATATTTTTATATAATGGTTTAAGGGAAGGTGAGTAAATTATCAACAGCTATCTTAGAACAACAACAGGTAGGGATTTTTTTAATAGGTACCAATTTTTTTTAAGGCTTGGTGAATATCTGTCTGTACTGCATCTTTTTAATTCAAGCAGTAGGTCACAAAATATATTTGTTCTCTCTTTTCGTTTTCAAAATATACTGTTTGTTAACCTTGTGAACCTTTTTGACAGACACAGGGGTAAAACGACACCGTCACGTTATTGTGCTGACTAAGAAGATTGCTCTAAGAAAGCCGCTCTACGTCAAAATCTCTCGAGGACGTTGCGCTTAGGTAATTGAACAGGCATTTATAATAGAAATCATTCCAAAACATATAAATAGTAGATAAGTATTTCAAAATTTAATAGTGAATTTTACCATAAGAATAGTTTGTATAACGAAGATCGAAAATTGCCACGCGAATCGAACCTGTATGGGTGTAACAACGGTATGTACTATCACGGTTGCGCACATCGAACCACCGTAAGGGCTATTCGTTGCAGCGCTCGGCCGCTATATTGGTATTGTTTTATTGGTCGACGCAAAAAAACATTTGATCGTTATTTAAGTGTAAAATGGGGCGGTAAACAGATGCGGCCATCGTGAGCACTAGATTTTGTTTTCAGAGTGGCCCGATATGCACATCGATAGCATATTATAGATCAAATATTTTTTTACCTTAATTAAACTTTCTGAAGCACAGATATGATTCAACAATAACCAGAAGGACCTGCATATAAACAAAAACTAGTACTGAAAATTAGGGAGTATAATCATTGCATTTTCTTAGTTTGATAAACTCCTACATTGATCTAGAAAATAAAAATAGTCAGTCATTATTACAGATATTGAAACTCGTTAATTATTATCAAATCAAAATAATAATTAAGTGTTATCGTAAAAATAATATCTACTATCTTTTGTTTTTATAATAAAATATTTTTAATAACTATGCCTAATATTCGCTTTTCATTCGGTGCGGTTCATGCGATGGCCTACCTATCCATGTGTAATTTAAAAACCTTTTATAGTCTATACTAAGTTTGACATTGTCCCAAATACTTTCTTAAGTCTCAATTAGAACAAATAAACTTCAGTGCAAGAGCAGATAAAAATGCAAGTGGATTTTTCATACTCTTTTTGCCCGACTGCCCCAGAAGGTAATGTAAGGAGGGCTATATCAAAAGTACAACAGAAAGTTAAATTAAGGCAGACAACCTTTTAAGTAGATTGTACAACAGTACGAGCGCCGACGACCAAAACCATGTCGAATCGTTTTACGGCCAAAACCATATTAAATCGTTAGTTTATATGATTGTGGTCCCAACTCGGGGGCCAGTACCAGTCAGAAACGTCGCAGTTTCACGGTGGCCGATTCTGCTATGTCAAAAAAATATTTAGGTTTTATCACAATATGTCTGATATTAAAAATACACTTAGGTTTCGTCACTCTATTACAAAAAAGTTCCGTTTTAAGACATTTTGCGCGTCACATGTGGCATGAGCGCATTTTTTGAAAATGCGCTCATGTTTTACATGCATTTTAAAGAAAAATACCGACCTGTCTCATAGCAACCAGGTTCAATTTTAATTTAAATTTCCTTTTGGGTAAAAACTGTTTTTAGATATTTTAAATGTCACCTATAATTCCAAAAACAAAATTAACGTTTGCGCAGTGCTAGTTACGCTCCTATCTCTCACGACAACGATTCTAAGTCCGACAATGATAAAAAAACAAAATTTTTCAAACATTAAGCCAGGTTCTTTTTATCTAATTTATTCAATAAATGCTTGTAAAAATCACTTTAATTTCAGTTCAATCGTATCAGGTAAGGTAAGCTACACTGAATTTGAGAATTTTTTTTTCTTCATCTGGGCAGCTATTTCATCATGTCAAACAGTTTTCAGAAAGAATGCTAAGTTAACGATCGGTAAATTTTTTAACACGTTCCAAATGGTTTCAACACTTAAAAATGCTAACACTTTGAAAAACCCAAGGCCAAGTGCGGGTAGTTGGGAAGTTGGGATAAATTTATCCCAAAAACAAACTTAAAATTGTAGTTGAAAAACATGTTCTCCCATACATCAGTATAATATGCCACGGTCAATTCTCCAACTGCAAATTTAGGTTGGTGGACGATTACTTTTAAAGCTCACTTACATAAACAACCATTTAGCTGGCAGGGGGGGGGGGAGGACGACACAGTTGAATCTTAACAAAAATTTGCGCTTTAGTCCTTAATATTACGCAAACGGATCCTTGAATCGAAAAGTGGCTTTCACAGACCAGCAATATTTTTGAACTGCCTATCCAACGATACCCCACACTATGGAATGACAAAAAAAAATGTCATCCACACATTACGTGCAAGGAATGTACCCTAAAAATTTTTTTTTCAATATTTTCTTTTAGCACTTTGTCGGCGTAATTAATTGGTCAAATGAGACACAATTGATTTTCTATTGTTTGACTCCGAATCGGTGTCGCGCGGGGCTTAACAGGTTAATATGTATACCAACAGCTTTCAAGTAATAAGCGTCTCTGAGCTACAGCGGGGACAGACAGACAGGACAGACGGACATGGCGAAACTATAAGGGTTCCTTGTTTAATACGGAACCCTAAAAATGATTTATTCGCATCAACTGACCACTGTTCACTAGAAAACAAGATTTTTTAGACGGTTTGCTATGGGTTTTTATTTTTGCCTCATTTTTTATTTTCTCAAATTGTCTCCTACGTACGCGTGACGCTACTGGTGTCCGAAATATATGTTCTCTAAATATGTATGTATCTAAAATGTAACTTTAAACTATATTCTGAAAATCAGATGGATTGCTATGACAGTTCGGTATAATTTTTTTGACATATTTGAAAATGCAGTTAATGCAGCATTTTTTTTTAAATTACCGTTTTTGGAATCAGAATACCCAAATCTATCGATTTTATCAGGTTTTGGTCGTAAAACGATGTACGAGAGCCCATGACCAAAATGTTTAATTTTGGTCATGGGCTCTCGTAGGTACTATTAACAGGATATCTGTGATTATTATAAAACTTATTTCTTTGCCATCTATAATGAAATGAATGCACTCAGATACGGTGTCCTATGTTTATTTGCATTGCGCATAATTTCTGAGAACTGGGCACAAGTGAATAGACTTTGTCGCGGGATGGTACTTATGGGTCACCGAGTCCCCTGGCAACACAGGCAACAGGAAGGAATACGGGTGGGTTTTAGTCAGTAAGAGTCTGACACACTCTAGCTCCGCCCAGAGCGAGAGAAGGTATTTGATGATTTCCCACCCTCAAAAAAAAAAAGTGAATAGACTTTACTGAGTAACAATTAAATTCGTGGATGAGCAGAAAAATAAAATTTCTAGAATATCATTGGCGTGTCATATTATAAAGCGCTATTCAAATATTACCATTTGAGAGAGCGTGTTTGAATGTTTCTGCTGTCGTCCCATGACCTCTATGTGTGAGTTCTAGCCTGTTCTAAATGGATTACATTTCCGAAAAGTCTGTACACTAGCGAACAGTTATTCAACCACCACGCAACATACCATGTCAATATACTTAAGAGAATGGAAAAATTTTGACGTAACATTTGTTACAATTTTGCAGGGGCCTCGGCTGTAATATTGTTGTAAAATTCCTGTATAAATACATAACACACAACATTCCTTTTCATATTTAAATTAAGTTTACCCGCAGTCCGGTGTAGCAGCCATCCCTGGCCTGCGGACGAAATCGTTCAGCATCTTGGAGAGACAAGAAGTCATCTTCTTCACTAGAAAAGTATTTCATATGAAGCTGCCTTTTAAAATAGCAAAGTAACAATTTAATAGTTCTGAACTATTTAAATTAAAAGAATACTTTTCGTTACATGATATGATTTGCAGTCATATAAACAATGCTTTCTAAAACCTAAACAAAATAAAAATATGATACTTTATAATTATAACATACTGTTCTTTACATCTTGATATTTTCAAAGCATATCTGGCACTACTTAAAACGAAAAACTGAGCCACATGTAAAACATCAATACAATGGTTTATACAATATAATTTATTTCATTTGACGTATTCCCAATTCTTAAAGACTCACTAGAACATTTTAACTTTGAAGTTTTATTTGTATTATTTAATCATTTATGTACACAGAAAATAAAGCCCGATGAAATAAAAGTAAGTGCGAATTAGTATTATGCTAATTTGCTAAGAAATACCTTCCAGCAAAGAGAAAATTGACACCTTCCCCACCTCCGGAATTAATTTTAAGGACCATTTTGGCAGGCGTAGGTTTTAAGACTAAGAATCGGGTATTCGTCATCAGCTTAACGGCAAATATTACAGCACAGAGAGCCTATATCCAATTACCAATTCATCGTCGTAGTGTGTCACAACACAGTTCAACTATTTACATACATTTTAACGGAACAGATCTAAGTAAACAAATATTTATACTGTTGATTTTATGATAAGTAATTATCTATTTTATTACAATTATATACTTACAAAAACAAACGGTTATATTCGCTCGCTTATGCGAGATTTACAATAATTAATTCTTTAAACAAATTTATAAATATATTATTTATTAATATTTTTTTAAATTCATAAAAATAAAAATTTATAAATTCATTTTATGCCTTAACTAAATCCATGGAAGAGTATACTGCCAAGTTGTAACACTAGAAGCGCTAGCAGCACGGTAAACTAACATTACACTTTAATGAAATGTATTTTAACTGATGTTTTCTGAAATATTTGATTAAATCTATACATTATTGCATCGGTGCTGCGTGTTCGAATGTTCAAATAAAGCGTACCTTCAGCCTCAAAAAGACGTATACATGAACAAGAATTCATTTGATTGCTCACAATCTGTGTCATAATATTCTACAATATTTAGCTGCAATGTGTAATGTCTTTTGGCAACATATTGATATAATATTATGGATCAAAGATTGTAAACAATCAAATGAATTCTTGTCGGTGTATACATCTTTTTGAGGCTGACTGTACCATTTATTCCTCGTGATTAGAAAACTAGTACACATTCTGTTACATTGTGCAGGTGGCGCTGTCTTTTAACCTCGTTTCGCGTATACTATATACTGACCCATTATAATTATGAAACATCATAAAATGAAGTTTAGTTAGGTCATAAAATGGTTACATTTATGGTAATTTTTCTAACACTAAATGGATAAAAATGCATTATTTAAAACGGTCAGAAATCGTAATACGTTTACAGTATTGCAGTTTGTCAGTGTTTTCAAACAATCAAATTGATAAAATAAGGTGCTCTAAGTAATTATACTACGCCAACAACAGATATTTTTGGTCCCACACTTTTTGTCGGTAACATAGTCTACTGACTACTCTGTTTTATTTATTCTACGTGGGAAATCATCAAATACTCCCGCTCTGGGCGGAGCCGGAACGTGTGTCAGACTCTTACTGACTAAAACCCACCCGTATTCCTTCCTGTTGCCTGTGTTGCCAGGGGCCTCGGTGACCCATAAGTACCTTCCCGCGACCCCGGCCGACTGTCTATGCTACCGACAAAATGGGGGCCTAAAAATGTATGTCGCCCGCGTTGTCAATAATACTTGTTTCGGACTTTACACCGACTAGATTGAACCATAATTTAAAATTTCAAACAATAAAGTATTATTATTTTTAACCAGATACAAATATAAATATTTAGGTAAATAGGTACGCATGTAATCTAGACAATCGCAGAAGAAGAAAAAAATATGTCATTCATCTTCGCACATGTTATAATAAAGCTTGGTATTTATTTGCTGAAGTATACAGGATGACTTGTTATTTGACGTATTCCTTCAAGGACGTGATAGTGTGACCTGTTAGCAACAATTAAGCTCTCCATAAAGCCTAGGCGAAAATTCATGGGAATCGAGAAAACCCATTTTTTTATTTTTTTTTTTAATTTCCCAGAATAATTCACATATATCTTTTCTCTAAACTCGCCAATTGAATGGCCTTTTTTTGGGTGGGAATTATCAAAATAACTTCTTCCGCTCTGGGCGGAATGGAAGGGTGTGTCAGACTCTTGCTGACTAAAACCAACCCGTGTTCCTTCCGTTGCCTGTGTTGCCAGGGGTCTCGGTATCCCTTTCGGACTTTCCCACGACCCCGGTAGACATCGGCCCTAGTGGACCCCTACTCTTGTGTTGACGACATCCCTTTGAGCGCGCGTGGAACACAACGCGCTGCCGACCCCTGGTCCTTATTGGACGGCGAGCTACCCATTGCTCACCGTCCGCAAACCCGCGCCTACGGTGGCCGGAAATCCGTCTGAGATTCCCGGCGCCCAGGGCGTCCCGCCTCCTCCTTCGCGAGCATTACTGCTTCGCAGGAGGTGACGGCTGCCCGTGCCCTCTCGTTCCGTACCATGGCCTGGACCAGGGACGGACGCGAGAGATCTCCGCCGCCGATCGCCTCCACGAGGACACGGCGTTGCTCTGCCTAAGCCAAGGCAGACCTCCACCGTATGCTCCACCGTGTCCTCAGGGCGATCCACACAGTGGTGACACCCGGGCGTTTCCTCCCGCCTTATCCTCCCAAATTGAATGGCCTTCATTGCTATTCCATTGGGTAACTACTTTAACAAACCTTTCGATGTAAGTAACTTCTTTAAAACATTAAACAGTTAAAGTTTAATGAAGTTTATTAACATTATTTTTTAATCATCTACGTGCAGTAGCCAGCACGTGAAGTTACCACAAACTGTCAAATTTTCTCATTTGATTTTGAGCTTAACCATCAACATTAAGGTTTCAAATCATTTAGAGAAATTTGACAGTTTGTGGTAACTTGATGTGCTGGCCAACTCATATATAACTTTTAGAGCAAAAACATAAAAAAAAAACTCCCTGACTACCCTGATCTAAGCATAAACGGAAAAGTACTGAAAAGGACTGATCTAGAAAAATACTTCGGACTAACTCTTGATAGCAATTTGACATGGAAACCACACCTTCAACACATTAAAAACAAACTTTCATCATTGGTGGGCTCACTGCATAAAATTGTTAGATGTATTCCAAAAAAATGTTCGGCTTGTAATATACAACTCCCTTGTTAAGCCTCATTTATTATATCTTATCGAAATATGGGATAACTCATCTAAAACTAGTCTAAAACCAATCCAAATTCTACAAAATAAAATAATAAAAATACTACACAACTATGATTTCTTAACACCGTCAAAAACTATTTACAAAAAGACAAAGCTGTTAAACATCAAACAACTTTATATATTTAAGACATGCATACTTATCTATAAAATCATTCACAAACTTATTCACTCACGCATTACATTCACAACAGAAGGTGAAATAATCTAATAGTCATCTCGTCGAGCTTGTCACCTGGTATTGTCTAGAGTAAGACAAACTACGGTAAAAATAACCTAACCTATGGGGGAGCACAGCTCCATAATAAACTTCCAAAGGATGTAAAAGAAGCGACTTCACTCAACATATTTAAAAATAAATTATTCACTTTTATTTATAATGACGAAACACTATATTAATTGTGTTGTGTTTATTTTGGTTTAAAACAGCTACATCTTTAACTTGTGCTACCTCCTTATCTTAGGAATGCAGTGAACTCGCTTCCAATTTTTATGACAACGATCATACTTTATTTATTGCTTTTTTGGTTTTCTTCTACCCGCACGGATATAATATAACTAGTAATAAGATTTAATGTTCTCATGCAAGTGGCGACTGTCTTAATGAGAATAAAGTTCTTTAAACCGAACTCAAAATTTTACTATAGCAATAAGCATACAAATTACGGAGAAGAATCTTCATTTAATCAGCTATCTAACGAAAAATTTAAAAAATATTTAGTGTTACTGATGAAGCAGACGATGGTGCTGGCAAAGGTCGAATTTGCATATTGTTGAAATATTAAATAATTTTGATAATCGAATGAATTATCTGCTTTATGTTATCCCTTTACCTTATCACAACCCAGCAATCCTTCCTACGTTATTTAGACAGGTCGTCGCGACCAGGTCGCAAGTTAAAATGCCACTTTCAAGTGGCTAGTAGTATTCGCAGTTAATGAGCTAATCACTGATCACTTGTCGCTTACTTCGCGTGTTTTTTAACTATTACAAAAATATGATGCGACTAGTCTACATTGCAGGCTAATGATATGATAAATAACATATAATTTGTCAAAAGCCTAAAAAACCGAAGTAATGTTCAAAAATTAAAGAGTACAAACTTATTTTTTTTTTTTCTTCACATCATATTTATGTGCGCCGTAATTTAAAAACAATATTTTACATCATATTTTTGATTTAAGAGAAAGATCAAGAAAAATCATTGCTATAATCTTTGATGAGGAATTAGTGATTGTTGTTAAGGCGCAGATATATGATTTTAGTGACTTTTAAATCTGTTATTTCGCCTTCATATAGTGCAAGTAAGTTATGCAAAAAATGTACGTTAAACTAGATCGCATACACATCAATTCTATTCTATATGTCTATAGTTCTATAGTCTTCAGTAACAATTCAGTTGACTCTCCATGTTTATGTTTTGCCAGCGGCGTACAAATTTCATAGTTACATTAGGTATAATAATATTAAAATTAAATTCAGAAACATTTTATATGAATAAATTAAGTATTTAAAAATTTAGTAATTCAGTTTAAATTAATTAATATTAAATTCAATAAACAAATTACAAAATATACAAAAAAACACACATTCATTGCTTAGTCAATTTATATTAATATTTATATAATATTGTTATTAATATTATTGTTTTTAATATTTCAACAATTTGCAAATTCTACTTTTGCCAGCATTATCTGCATTGACTGCGAATACTACTAACAACTCGAAAATGGCGTCTCATCTTGCTACCTGGCCGCGTCGACCTGGCTATTTAACGTATGGAATGATTGCTGGGTTGTGAAAAGGTAAGGGGATAACATAAAGTTAATTAATTCTATTATTACATTATCATATCATACAAATTTTGAGTTAACTGTTATCAAGTTTCATGTACGTAGATGATTTTAAAAATTGGTCAATATACTTCTTCCTTTAACTATTAACTGTTTGATGTTTTAGAAAATTTGGTTACATCGAAAGGTTTGTTAAAGTATTACCCAATGGAATAGCAATGAAGGCCATTCATTTGGGGAGTTTGAAAATAGTGAATTTAGTGACCGATTCTGGGAAATTTAAAAAATGGGTTTTCTTGAATCACATGAATTTTCGCCTTTGCTTTATGAAGTGCTTAATTGTTTTAAATGGGTCACACTATCACGTCCTCGAAGGAATACGTCAACGTGATAATTACAGGTCTGCCTATAGATCCAGAAGCTAAAACAACAAATGCTCAACCTATACAACGTGTAACGGAAATGGTTGTCCATGGAGTTTCTTGCCCGTTCTTCTCAATAGGTACCTACTACGCTTTGGAATGGGCAACTAGCTTCATATTTCTAGCTGACCGACTCCTTGACAATTCAAAAGTGCCTGTAAATGGTTTAATTGAAATAAATGCTGATCACAGGAAAAATAATTTTCATATAAACTGTTGTACCTTTTTACTCCAAAAGTCGATTCATTGTTGAAAAATCTTTAAACCCCAACTTTTGATTTAATCAAGCCACGCGGTAAAATACTCGGGCTACAATCTTTTGCCCCGTCAAGGGTCAATTTATGGAAAACTCCAAACCCCTTTATTCTTAATTTCTTGCAAAATTACCGAGTTAATCGGACCGCGGATTAATATTCTTTCATACAAACTTTTACACCCCCTAAAATCCCTTTGAGGGTTAGTTTTAAAACATAATGGTAAACTTTATTAGATATTTAGTAATGTACCACGTTACATGATTATGAATTCAATGAATTAAAACAAAATCCCCAACTTTCACCTTGTGCAAAAAATCACGTTCCCAGTACCAGTCATTTGGGCTGTGCGCTTAAATGTCAGTCAGTCAGTTTCTCCTTTTATAAATAAATACACAGTGGCAGTAAATTTTCACATACAGTTAGCTTAAAATTTACTTGTAAAAATGTATTCCCAAAACTGTTTTTAAAGTTTCCAGGGCCAGGAGTTCATGCCGAAAATTTTCGATTTACGACTTTTTATTAGTGTCGGAAAAAATGAGAATCTCAGAAAAAAAATGAACATGCCACATAGCGCTGAGTAGGCCACAAGGGCCTGCTCGTTAATCGTCGAAGGACGAAATCAGTGTGTGTGTGAGGCTGCAAATCTCAAAGTAACTCGTAAATCTTGAAGATTTGCTATAAAAAGAATACTTATTTGAAAAATTTCACAGCTCGAAAGTAAAAAAAAATGTTTTAAGTAACTAATTTTCCAGGGGCACTTTAAAAATAGCTTTGGCATAATTATTTACACAAGACAATTTAAAACTAACCTAATATGAAATTAATCACTTAAACCAACTAGATAAAGATACAGTGTTGGTATCTATTCTCACTTAAAAACCCCACAGAATAGATTTATTTTGTTTACAAATTCGCGTTTAGGGCTTGGGCCACTTTACTGCCGGTGAGTGTTTAAAGAAAACGCTTCACCGCACTGTGATAACCGTTACATCTTGTTTAATGGCGCCTACTTCAAGTTGTAGTAGAGATACGGCACAAAGGATGAGGATTGCTACAAGATTAGGAATAAATAAATATTGCCACGTAGTTTGTTCTCATCTTACGAATCCTTGCACTTGATATGTAGGTACCGTTACACGTTGTCCACATATAATTCTGAACACACACATAAACCCAAGTCCTTTAACCATGTAATAGTACAGATATTTTCAGTTTGGACCCCGCCCTAGTTAGCGAAAAATGTCATTACAATATATTATGCGTTAGGTACATACGATGCCAACCTACACAATTCAATCACATGTTTAACTTACAACAGGAATTATTTTAGTAAATAAACTTGTATTTATACAAACAAAACTAAATCAATATTATATACCCACTAACTGGTCATGGCTTAGCCTAACAATAACTTGATTTATTACATACGCTTCTTAATTATGATTAAGTAATATAATATTAGATTAAACATGAATAAATTAACAACTAAAATAAATACTAATACAATTTACGTATTACAGCTTAATCATCAATACACAACAAGTAAGACAAAACATATTCTAACTAACAACAATATTATTCTTATAATAAGAAATAAAAAGCAATAGTATGTCAATACAGTTTTTATTCAAGTTTATCACAGTTATTCAGTCTATGAATACTTAATTAAATATAACAAATGTAAAAAATAAACTACAGCAACATTATTAGGCTGCATTAGCTAGGCTTTACGCTGTGTTCACCTAGATGAGACCATGATAGGAGAAAATCTAACAAGTTTAATCTTCGAGTCACACGCTAAGCCGCAGCAACGTTTTTAATGGTATCCCACATTAACTAGGTACGCAACAGTTTCAACTATTATCTGTATTTATGCGGGAATTCAACTTACTGAATAGCTGTTAAACAATGAACGACAAATAATATTACTGGATTTTGCCAGGCAAAATAATGAGATTCCATTTGAGTACCCTTATATTTAATATTTATATAATTAAAATGGACAAATAAGAAATGAGCATAGCCGGGAAGTTTGAAAGTGGCGCCATTGACAGAAAACTTGAAAGGAAATTGTTTGTCTTGGTATGTGCATGTGACATCATGAACATACCAAGCCAAACAATTTCCTTTCAAGGATGAGGAGGTGGTGGATGGAGATGTAGAGGAAGGCCAAAGTAAAGGTGGATGGATTGTGTGAGGAATGATATGAAAGAGAAGGGAGTGAATGATGGCGTCATGACTGATGGTTGACAGGGGAGACTGGAAGAATAAAACGTGTTCCGCTGACACCAAGTAGCATGAGACCAGGGCAGGAAGATTATGATATTTGAATACTATTATGATACTTTTACTATTATGATACTTGATCCATTATAATTATCTGTTTTATTATCTGTATGAGAAGAAGCCTTTGCTTTGCAGTGGGACAATAATAGGCTGGTATTAAAAAAAAAATACTTACCATTATTATCCCTACTGCTGTTCCTAAAAAAATATGTTCTAGTCTATTATATTTCTTATTATGGTAAGCAAAGCCGATGTAGACTATTCTGCCAATGTCTAAAGTGAATAAAATTGTAAAAGCAAAAGTGTTTTTGTTGTTCTATTGGTCTGATGCTATTGTGGCTTCATTATAACTTGACGCGTGACGCGATTGTTAGCACTAAGTTTTGCTGTCATGTAGTCCTGTCCTGTCAGTCGCCATTTTGAACTTTGTTGTGGTGATTGGTATTTTTGTCCTGTCAGTCGCCATTTTGAACTCTATTAGTATTGAAACTAAGACTGCAAAATTTAGTGCTACCAATCAATCGCGTCAAGCGTCAAGTTATAACGAACGCACTACATTTTTACATCGACATTTGTCTTCAATTATTATTATCAATGTCAAACCGTCATCTCGATGTTTTGTCAAGTCGTGAAAAACGTGCAAAGAAGGGGCGGGTCGCTAGTATCTATATATATTTGACTTACCACACATTTGACCGCCCGGCTGTGTCTAATCATGCCGACCCGAACATGTGTGTGTAGCATCCCTAACTCGACAAATTGTTTTGTTGTTACCTGCTGTTATCACAACTAAACTGAATATATAAAATAGAAAACAATCTCTCTACTTGAGGAGAAAGTTGAAATCAAAGAGATGGTTGTGATTGTGTTTGTTTTGAAAATAAGAAATATAGTTAAAAGTCTATCCGAAGTCGGAAATAAAGTTATTTTAACTTTATTTCCGACTTCGGATAGACTTATGTTCTAGTCAGAAAGTAAGTTCCAAAAGTATTACATGGTGCTACTACCACAACAGTTGAAAATTCATACATGATCAACAGTTAACATTGGTACGACTGCATTGATAGACACCAGTTGGCACACAAAGTAGCCTCCAGTTATTCCACCTTATTCATTAAAAATCGACTTAATAAAGCCTAAATGATTCCTGTTCTTGTCGTCTTCACCTTTTGACCGTCACAGTATAGATGACAAACCAAAATGTGCCCAGCACGCCACGATCACCTACATGACAGATTTTAAGGAATAATTCGTAGCTTGGCGTCGTGGGCACGTTTTTGCTTTTTTGACGTGGCGGTCAAAGGGTTAATGTCACTGAAGTAAGAAGGCAACAGCCTATAACACTATTTTAGTTCTAAGCATATTATGAATACGGTGGTAGGGCTCTGCTAGAGCCACAAATATTTGCCAATTAGCACTAAATGCAATTTGATGCAAATGAAAAGACCAAAGGAGCTTTATGGAGTTCTACTTTGTTTAACATTCACCACTGTTCATTACAATAATATTTTAAAAATACTTGTAACCTATCTTGTAAAAATTATGTGGAGGTGGAAATCAAAATTCTCGTGCAAAAATAATGACGATTCAGATGGTAGAATTTAATTGTTTAAATTTTCAAAGAAAATAAAAAAATACTAATGTCTATTTATTTATTACTAATGAATATTTTTGCATTTCATAACCAGCCTATTATGTTCCCACTGCTGAAAGTGAGAGAGAAGGGTGGGCCATAATCCACAACGCGGGCCGAGTGCGGATTTATTTTTGCAAGATACTTGACAATTATTAGTATAATAACGAACAAAATAAATGAATAATAACAATATGTATTCCAACGCAATATACTACAATATGCCGTTTAATGATCTTTTCATGAGTTTGATGATCTAGGCGACGTGATGTCGTATAAGCCCGTCGTCCACGACGCTACTGAAAACTGACAGAACCGGTCAGAAAATATTAAAGTTATAAATTAATTGGTAATACTGCGCTGAGTTGTATACGATACTACCCTTTTCTCAAAGGACTAATTGTATATCACCAGCAAAATTTTCAAAATTTTCTCGAAAACAATGGTGTGCGACAAGCACATCGGATCGCGAGTAATTAGTTTCTAACGTGTTTTTACTAGTTTGTGATTGGTTGCGTCGTGTACGGACCGACATTGAAATACTAGTGCTGTGACATTCCGGTTTCATAAGGATGATTTCCCTTTTAAGAAAGTTTGCATTCTAATCTGTCTCAATCTGTCAAAATCATGTAGGGAAATCAGAGGTAAATTGCCTCCTCTCTCCTCTAACCTCTAATTTTAGACATTGATTGTCGCTGAGATAAGATTGCGACTAGATTTTGAAAGTATTTAATTACGGGAATTGGCCTTATGGTTACTTTTGAGTAGCGTCGGGGACGACGGGCCTTAGTATCGCGCAAATACGCGATCATCGATTCACAGAAACTTTAGTTCCAGTCAGCAACAAAAGTAGTTACACGCTGCACTGTCTAAATAGCAGAAGAGTTTATGAAAATAATTTATTATTAACAAATTATTGTAGAATATAGAATATTTAGAAGACAAGTATTGTGATATTTAAAACAATAACTCGGTTCGTTGATAGTGCACAAAATAAAAATTAATTAAAAATTCGAAATGATCTTTGTCGCTGACTAAAAATGTTAACACGCAAATATAACACACATTTACAAATTAAATTGACAATTCGTGCAATCAAAATTTGCTCCAACTTGCTAAGAAAACATAAGTGTTTTATTAAAACAAGTACACAATAGTTTTATTTACATAAAGTACGTCTAGACAGAGCCGGTTCTTCCACAGTGCGAACGAAGCGGCCGCTTCAGAGGCCAAACAGTGGGGGCGCCGAACAGGAGGCAGACGAGCGCCTCTGTGTCCAAAAATTTAAGAAAAAAACCCTTTATTTTTTTTAATTTAATTTCGTGTACGGGGGTGTCCCACCCTTTTCGACCCATGTATTTATGAGCATTGCGTATTGTATTCATTGGCTGGCTCTGAAAACAGCAACAGCTTGTCTAGCACTTCACTTACCTGTCAGCAAAGCAGTAACGCCGATAAAACTGACGCAAAGGCGCCCCACGAAACATGATTTCGTTTTATTTTTGAACACAGAGGTGCCTTCTTCGGCCTCTGGTTTGACGCCCTCGGTGGATTGATGAAATTTGAGAGGCGGGGATGAATTAGGTTCTCCTTGCCCTTAATAGGCAATTAGGCATACACAAGGTTGCAAAAAATTCGAGCACGTAGGTTTTTTGATTGGAATATGTAACATGTTGCTGGCATCTTAATTTATCCAAGATGGGTTGCTAATGTTTTCGAGCTCTCTTCGCTCGCTCTTGCAGCCTGACTTTATTTTATTCCTAAACTTTTCTCTGTATAGATGTTCTATGTCACGAAGTCCGTTTGGCTATGAATGTTGTCAAGCGTGCACATGCACATTGTTTTTGTGTGCGTAACCTCGAGAGCGCTCAGTGTCGATCGGGACACGGTCCGGATCAGTAGTGGTTTTTAGTTCGCGCCAAATTGTTTCACGGAGTAAGGTCAGCATGGCAACAAAACGAAGAAGAGTTGTCCATAGTGAGGTAATATTTATTTATACGTTTTCAATTAAAATGTTATACAAAGATACTTAATATAGCAATAGAAGTATTTATAAAATGAATGTTTTTTTGTGTTATAAAATGTTTATATTACTTAATTATTTTGATTACATTTTATTTTAGGGTCGAAACATGATAGCTAGTGTTTATCATTTTCTGCGAGAAGAATATGAATTTACAAAATCATTAATGGAACTCAACTGTGATTTGTCTCATTTACAAGACATTACACGCCGTACAGCTGAAGCTACGGGTGTGAGCCAAAAAACAGTTCAAAGAATATTAAAAGAAGAGACGGAATTGCCATCCACTTCATCAAAATTCACTTCACCTATGAAGAAAAGAAGAAAGCGAGATAATAAAGTGGATATAGATAATTTTACAGCCGATGTGGTTCGCAGTACTGTACAAGATTTCCATATTGTCCATAAAGAAATTCCAACATTAGCTAAGTTAAGAACAGCATTGAATGAAAAAATCGGATTCGAAGGTTGTTTAGAAACTGTTCGCAAGTTACTGTTGAAATTAGGTTACAAGTGGCGCAAAACAGAGAACAACCGTAAAGTCTTGACGGAGCGTCATGATTTACAAATGTGGGTTTAAAATATTAAAAAAAAATAACAGAGTACCGCTCTCAAAGTCGGCCCATTGTCTACACCGATGAGAGCTACGTCCTTTCGACACACGTGCGAAACAACACCTGGACAAAAAAAAGGAAAGAACTCCGTTTTTTAAAAAAATTAGCACAGGCATTCGCTTTATTTTAGTGCACGCGGGAACCAAGGATGGTTTTATTGAAAATGCTTCCTTGGTTTATAAGGCCAATTCAACAGCTGGTGATTATCATTCAAATATAAGCTATGATAAAAGTAAAATGGCTAAATGAAAAGTTGCTACCCAATTTACTACCGCGCTCTGTCATTGTCTTAGACAATGCATCTTATCACAACACACGGGCTGAACGACTACCGATGCAATCTACAAAGAAAGCCGATATGCAGCAATGGCTCAGGGATAAGGGTATAGCATTTGATGAATCTCTTCTTAAATTGGAATTGTACGATACAATAAAGAAGTACAAAGCCCAACACGTAATCTACAAGATTGACGATTTTATAAAAAGCAAGGGTTTTGATGTCTTACGCCTTCCCCCTTATCACCCAGAATTAAATGCGATTGAAAATATTTGGGGGATCGTTAAAAATTATGTCGCATCTAAAAATATCGAGCAAAACATGACGAATACGGAAAGACTGATCAATGAAAGTTTGGGCCAAGTTAGCAGTGAAACGTGGCAAAAGACTTGTGCTCATGTTGAAAAAATTGAAAAAGACTACTTGAAATATTTTGATCTCGATTTTGAATTTATAATCAATGTACGAGATGATTCTGACGACAGCAAAACGGAATCGGAAATCGAAAATTTATCTGATAGTGATTGAAAATACTGAATAGTCCTACTTGTTTCGTTTCCATTCTGTAACACCAATGCTTAATTAAATGCCTACATATTCTTAATATTTTTGTATTTATTGCAACCTAATCTAATTTATTTACAAAATGTATATACTTTTAAAACCAAAATTTTATTTAGATTATTAAATCTCGACTTGAATATATATCAGATTTTTTGCTAACGTTACCTACTTTTACACACACAAGCGCGCTTGTCGGGATACGTCACTACTACAATCAAAGCCGAACGGACTTCGTGAAATGGAATATCTGTAATTCAACCAAGGTACTTTATTTCTGCATAAAGGGTCAAATGAAAATCTAAACACTCCGAGACGCGGTGCTAATATTTCTGAGCTCGCTTCTCTCGCTCTTGCAGACTAGGTTATTCTAATTCTTAGGCTATTCATATAATTCGGCAAAGTAAGTCCTATTCATACAGAATAGGACTTACTTTGCCGAATTATATCCAAGGTAACCGACATAGCCCGAAGAATTAGCAAACTTAAATAAATGGCAGCCACATTGCTCGCAGAACTGATGGCCGATGGGGCCGAAACGTTCCTGGTTGGAATGCCACCCACAAGGTAGACCGATGACCTATGTCCAACAGTGGAAGTCTTTCGGCTGAAATGATGATGACGGTGATGCAAAAGAAAATCTAACCTTCTGAGGTGCTAGTATTTTCAAGCTAGCTTCACTCGCTCTTACCTCCTAGGTTCTTTGTGAAAACTATTGCTGCGAGTGTGAACAACATTATGTGCGGATGAAGATCAGATGCATCTACCTAACAATAGTCTTGTCAGCGCCCATATATTTTATCCATATAGTATATGCCACCAAACAAAAAACAAATCCTTTTCAAACTTGCATGAAAAAAAAAAACGCAACCTTGTGTATTTTCATTTCCCAAGGGGCGCCATATTCAAACTTCATCTTAAAACTAACCTCATACCGTTTCTGAGTCTAGAAATATAATATGAACACTCACCACCCGCGCGACAGTAACACTTGAACTACAAGAACTGCCCTAGCTGATACATAATAAGACTCTGTCTAAAGTCAAACTGTTACCATTGAGGTACGGTTGACTGTTCCAAATATAGCTAAAGCATCTTCCCCTTTATTTATAAACGTTGCTTCAAGTTAAGTAATTATTAGCGACTGTTTAACCATACATTTTTGACGTTTAAACGTCTCTTAAGTTTAGGCAATGTTTATAAATAAACTCCCTTATTTTTACATTATTCAATAGCTTCAGTCAGTGTCAGATACACATTGCTCAATAAACAGACGATTTCCAGCAGCACTGTCTTTGACTTTCCTCACTTTATCATTTGATGAATACCAACCTTATATTAAGGGTTTTATATTTAAAAAAATGTTCAGAAAGTAATGCATAATGTAATGCTTGAAATCGTGTTTCACAATAACATTCACGTTTATCACATTAACAACAAGAACCTTAAACTACTTTATCACAGCTTCGGAGTTAAATTGATGTCAAAGATACTCGTCCATGTTAACAACTTTTGTTATTATCTTTGGCATAATAATACTTACCACAATGCTGAAAAACCTATTTACATATCACCAACAAATTCTCAGTAAATGAACCTATTTTATTTGTTTAATGAAAATGCCATACATTAAACAAGTAATAACATTTCAACAGCTTACGTTAACACAATTTAAAATATGTAGCGCGATATGCGGTTCTGACCAAGTTTGCACACTGAAACGCGAACACAGGTTCAATCCGCTCAGCAATTTCATAACGTCAACGAACAAACGTATTATTCTCTTAGGTGTCGTTAAAGGGCGCATGAAGACACTATTTAGACTGTTACAATCGTACCTGGCTCCGTAGGGCGGCTCAACAGTACGTCGGGGCGGAGACAACAGTTCGTCGTAAACACCAGCATATCTGTCAACAAAAAACAAAAATCTTGAATGATCTAAATCTCTATTTCAATTACATTCAACACACAAACTCAGATCCCTTCGGTGAAACGTCATTCAACATAGGCTGGACATTAACTTAATCATCTTTTAAGGTTATTAAAAGAGATTCTAACATCATCCATCCACTTAGTTCGTCTACAAAACTTAATTCTGAGTTAAGTTAATATAATTGGATCGATCAGATAGACGTAGACATACCGATGTGGAGATATATTGCGAGGCGGCGGCGGCGAGCGCATGAGTGGACGAAGTGGTGAACGCATAGGCTCGCGCGGCGGAGAGCGCAGCGGTGAGCGCAGCGGCGAGCGCACCGGCGAGCGCAGCGGCGAGCGCAGCGGCGAGCGCAGCGGGGAGCGCGGCGGGGAGCGCGGCGCCGGCGAGCGCAGCGGCGAGCGGTAGCGCAGCGGCGAGCGGTGCCGCCGTCGCGGGGACGGCGATCTGATACGCGACAAACATTCACTAATTAACCCGAACTAGTTTGAAGTACATCGAAAATTAGTCACGGAAGTACCGCAATATCTGAAAAATATTCTTCTATACTAATATTATAAAGAGAAAAGATTTGTTTGTTTGTAATGCATAAAAACCCAAAAACCACTCTACTGATTTTAAAATTATTTCACGACTAACATGGGCTATATTTTATTTTAAAATTTCAATTAGAGATCCCTACGAAAACTACAATAATGTAACCCAAAGTATAAAAACCTGCCTATAAAAGTAATTAATTGGCGTGCGCTGCGAAAACTATTGATTATACATAAAATAATGTACTACGTGTTTATAGTACTCATCATTACCCATAAAAAAACCACGAGTTTATATGTCTAACTATTATAGTTAAGTCACAATAACCGTTTTTTGTTCAAATTAGTCAATCAAAACACGGGTAGAATCGAAAGACGATAACATTTGTATCATGATATTAATCCTTATCCAACTAAATAGTTTTTTATTCAAGGTTGATTATGTACATGTAAAATCCTCTTTAAATTATTCGAATCGGAACTTTAGAAGTTACGATGGGTATAAAAATGATAAAAGTAAGAAAAATGCCGCGGTGCGAGAACAGCCCTACGCTTAGTCTATTAGATACCAACACATATTTTTTTTGTGGATTC
The DNA here is from genome assembly GCA_905333075.3 of Atethmia centrago. Lineage (NCBI taxonomy): Eukaryota > Metazoa > Arthropoda > Insecta > Lepidoptera > Noctuidae > Atethmia > Atethmia centrago. The sequence continues at coordinate 17,232,169 of HG995373.1, read as the reverse complement.
ACAGTATTTACTACTTTTAATCCCGATTGTACGTCCCCGTGGGATATTTCCCGACATCCACACGTGCGAAGCCACGGACAAAAGCTAGTCCAATAATAAACAACGACAAACAGTTTCCTAACTTCTAATCGAAGCCTTTGTATTCTATTTTCCTAAGTCCAAATTTTTTACTTAATAAATTTGTCATGACTCATGAGACATTCACGTTTGTTAACTTTACTGTTAGTTGGTGTTGCTGGTGTTATCTGTTTCGGGTTTCCCCGATAAGTCGATGTATCAATCCGCCACTAATGCAGTAGGTCTATCGTGTTAGGAACTAACCTAGTCAGCGACAATGTCCTCTCACGAGTTCGCCGACGTCGCGGTGACCAAGGCGACCGACGCAGCCGCCCGCGTGATATGGAACGAGATCTGTAATATAAAAAGACAATACGGTGAGATTACATAAGATAAATGTAGGTACTACGCAAGTCAAAATTCTGTTTCTCTGTTCTAATGTTGTAAGAGATAAGAAAAATATTAAACTTTATCTACATTATTCACATAATATTGCAGGTCTAAATCCGATAATACATGAGCATTCAGTTTAGATCCACTAATAACGTAGCGTACAACATAAAAAGCAACATAAGGACATAGCCCACATTATATGGTGTTATGGGCTAAAATATCTTCGGCCAGGAATTGAACATACTTCGTTCGAAATGTGGTGTAAATAGAAAAAATGTTTAGTATGGCAGCCAAGCTATAATTCATCGACTTAGAAGATACAATAGTATTTATTACTTACTGATTGATAATCTGGCAAACATATTTAATAAGAATAAACAACCGTCTGAATACTTCATAAGGTGAAATGTGGCCTTTATTATCCGACTATGGCAAAGCCAAAGGATGGTTATGATTTTAACAGGCTATGTGTTTTCTCATAATCATTTATTAGAGATAATTTGAGTCGGCTAGTTGGCTGGCAGTCACAAGCCCAATCATGTCCATAATATCAACTGAATTGGATTCGGCTTGGTCACCAGAATAAATAGAATAAATACTAATGGGCAAAAGTCCGCGATTTTTATTTTTTTATTAGTTTTTTGCGATTTGAAGCTCCGTATCAGATTATATGAAAATTAAAATCTTAGACGCGCCCGTAAAACGAATAAATATGTATTTACCTAAGTATAGGTACTCAATAATATCATCAACGAATAAATATGTATTTACCTAAATAAAGGTAATCAATAATATCATCAATACAACTCTCGATGTCAAATTACTTGATTGATGAAATGATCATGACATTTGAGGCTAATTCTAAGTTGTATTGATGATTCTAATGATTATAATTCTGTTAATAAAACATATTTGTTAAGGGCGCATCAATTTTTTTTTTATTACCATGCGACCTGACACCGATATTACATTTTTATTTATTATATTAACACTTGAATATCCCAGGATACCTTAAAGCATCACACTTAAATGTGTTCCTTCAAAAATCTTCTAAACATAAATATATATTGAAGAAAAAGGACCAAAACTGCTGACAACGCGCAGCGCTGTCACATGGCAAACTCGATGGATATGAAAACTCAATACACATTATGAAACGCGAAAATATAACAATTGATGACAAATTAAAATTCCTAAATTTTATATTTTATCAGTCGTTAACTTATAATTTCGACATTCAATAGTTTTATTAGTAAGTTTTGCCTTGAAAGTTTTGATATGAATATTTAAAAGTTGAACTAGGCTCGGGGAAGAATGACAGGCGACTACAAAGACTGCACAAGAACAAATGCATACAAAATAAGCAAGCACATGCATACAAATATGAAGCAAAACGATGAACAAACGTAAACCAACGTATTTATTCAAGTAGAACGTGCAAAAATGAGGACTATGAACGAACCTAGAGTACCGGAGACGGCTGGAACCTCGACTACGGGGTCGGAGGCGCGGCGAGCGCGGTGAACGTGGCGAGCGAGGCGACCGTGGCAGGCGGGGCGAGCGGGGCGAACGTGGCAGGCGGGGCGAGCGAGACGAGCGTGGTGGGCGTGGCGAGCGAGACGCACGGGGCGGTCGTGGCGAGCGCGGGGAGCGCGGGGAACGTGGTGAGCGCTGCGAGCGGGGCGAGCGCTGCGAGCGGGGCGAGCGCTGCGAGCGAAGCGAGCGCGGCGTGCGGGAGCGCGTGCTGCGCGAGCCGGACTGTGCTCGTCTGCGCTCCTCCTCTCGCCGCTTTGCCCGCATCTCTCATTCGGTTGAAAGCCTCGAGAGGATCCTCGCCGTGCCTACGACAACATAATATGCAACGGTCCTTAGCCGAACAATGTAGCCCAAAGTAATCTTCGAGCGGGTTTTATCCATCGAGGGAGACGACCGTCTTTAATTAACTAGTGAATCAAAATTCAAAGGGCAATATCAAAGATACGTAAATTTCAAAAATAACTTTAACTAGACGAAAATGTCTCACGGCGTTGGAGCACTTCATGAATTGAAACAAAGTAGAATATCAGGATGTAGATTATATTAATATGAAAACCCAATGTAGAAAAACAAATCACGACTGTAGTCTCCAATTCGATGTTAAAACCGCTAGAGCAAACATAATACACTATTTTAATACTATACCCGTTAGTGGGCGAGTCTTTTATTCCAGGCGGAGGAGGTTGGTATGGTTCCGGAGGATAACGCTCGTTGAACGGCCGTGGGCCCCCGGGTCCCAATGTTCTGCCGAATGGTGAACTGGTAAAATACACGATAAAATCTTATAGCATTGTATAACTTATACCTAATATGTACTTATAAGTATAGATAGTCTAATCTAAAATTGCGCGGCACTCCTCTCAATTTTCTATACAAACAGTACAAGTACAATGTGTCAGGGCCGGATTTAGGGCAGGGCAACAGGGGCACTGGCCCCGAGCCTCCACAAAGAAGGGGCCTCCACAATTAGATTTTTCATTGATTGTCCTTCCAAAAAAAAAAAGAGTCCACAATCATAACTTCGTAAGGTACCTTCCTTGAATTGTTTTGTTTTATCTGTTTCACAAATTTTTCGGGGCCTCCACTTCTTGGTTGCACCAGGGCCGCCACAACTTTAAATCCGTCCCTGCAATGTGTACAGTTACTACCGTAACACGCAGTAAAGAAATGCACAATTTTAAATTGGAATATCGTTACCTGTTTATAAAACTATTTATAAAACCATATACCATTTATAAAACTATTTTTTTATAAAAATAATATATTTAATAATAATCAAAATAACGCCACATCCGTTAATCACACTCGTGCATAGCGGAGGCACGGTTGCTAGTTTAAAATAAAAACACGTTATTATTTAACATAAACATGCACTGGGAGTCACGTCTCACACTTTTACATATTAGTTTTTTTTTAATTATAGACTGCATTGCTCTGCCCGATCTAAATTAGTATATAAAACAAATTAAACCATAAATAAATAAAAAATACTCACCACCACTACTTGAGCCAGGCTGCACCGAACCGCCCGGCGGTGGCAGGACTTGTGCAATTGGAGGTTCTAGAAACAACGAAAAATCTTTAAGCAGTTGTCTTTGCAATCTATGAATATTTTAAATTAAAGTCGCTTTTCGTGTCTGTCTGTGTGATCGCGTTGTTCTTCTAAACTACGCAAGGGATTTTAATGCAGTTTTCACCATGTTTTGTATAATACATTAATAACTTACATATAATTAAGAAATCTTGATGTTTTGTCAAGTCGTAAAAACCGTGCGAAGCAAAGGCGGCTAGTAAATAATAAAATGCATCACTTTAATACAAAAGTAGATACATAAAATACAATTACCTATGATAGGCGGGAGTTGTTGAATAGGAGCCGCGGCAGGACAGGACGATGAGGCATTCGTCGGCTATAGCCCGTTTGATTACGGAAAGACGACACCGAATTCCTCAAAAACCTAAAAAAAAGTATACAATACAATAAAGCGAACTAATAAAACTTGAGGTAATTAATCTTACTAACCATTCATTTATTAAATATTCATCATTTTACTCCGCAAATAGGTAAATATTATTAAGATAGATACCGTAGTATCGGGTATCGTACCGTACCGTACCGTATCGGGTAGATACCCGATGATGGAAGATAACCGATGGATATTTTGATCTTGGTCGTAGGTACTAATTCATTTATATTATTATGCCAGTTGTAGCATGCAGTTAATCGTAAACTTTCGTAGTAATAATGCAAAAAAGAAAATAGGCAGTCTTGGGAAATGTCGACAGAAGTAAAAACTTAAAACTTTAGAATAACATAATATATATATGTGCGTATACATGTACTATCGCGGGCATGCAAATTGGACCACTTTCAAAACAAAATCCCATGGTCGATGACATCTGTTTAACGCCCCTTTTTGCGTCGACCAATAGAAAATAATTTTACATTTTGTTTAAATAAATTTCTCAGGCTCAGTTACAATGATCGCAGATGTCTGACCACACTTTTCCCGATTTTTATTTTACGGTCTTTTTTTTATTTACAAAAACAAGGGGCTCAGTCAAAATCTGATGCGCCGATGCTATTGGTTGATGAGCGTAGGTAAGCGGCCGAGCGCTGCAAGCAGGAATTGTTCTTACGGTGGTCCGATTTGCATGTCCGCGATAGCACACAGGCCGCTACGCGTCGCCAGGCTGGCGCAACACGACACGTGACGCGGTTAGGATGTCGGTGACGCGAACCCGTAACTTTTCCCCTACCAAAAATCGCTCAACGCGCCTAAAGAGGTTTTGACTTCTTGCCTTTGACTTAGAACCAAAAATTCGAAGACATGATGTGCTATCCACAAAACCTTCACATTACCTGTAGTAGAATCTCATATTACTTAATGTTTAAATTGTGTACCCAGTATTTAGGCGCACGTTGCTTTATTTTTGCTACTCTTCGCCCTGCGCTTGGAGGTACAAAAAAAAAACAAGTCATGATACCACCCCAAAAATTCTAATGAAATATTATATAAGAATGGTGAAAAGAAATCGACCCATTCCGAGGCGGTATTTTAAATATTTTCAAACTCTCTCGGCCTTGCATCCTAGTTTCCCTTATCTTTAGTTTTTCTCCGTAAGTCCACAACAAAGCAACTCCAAAAAATGAATGAATGAATGTATGAATTGTCAAAAGAACCTCTCCGAGGTAAAGTGCCAAAAATTTTCGAGCTTGCTTCGCTTGCTCTTGCATCTTCTATTGCAAGTTTTTCTTTATTCACAAATTATTTTACATAAGTCGACAAAGTAACATATTAGTGGTGAATACGAAACCTAAGATCTCTATCGGAGGTGCAAAAAATGTCGACCTCGCTTGGCTACTCTTAGTTTCTCTTCCTTCATACTTTTCTGCATAAGTTGACAAGTGGAGTTACTTGTATTCCAGTATAAATGGTCAATAGGAAGCCTAACCTATCCGAGGTGCAAAAAGGTATAAGGCAAGCTATCAAGGTGGAAGAAGCACTGCTGGCACCAGCTATTCTAAAAATTAACCATGTAGCATGCTACCTACTATAGTTAGCATTGTTTGTATGTGTGACAAGTTAGCATTGAATGTGTTTGTGAAAAGTACTACTACAGTTAGCATTGTTTGTATGTGTGAAAAGTACTGCTACAGTAAGCATTGTTTATATGTGTGAAAAGTACTGCTACAGTAAGCATTGTTTATATGTGTGAAAAGTACTGCTACAGTAAGCATTGTTTATATGTGTGAAAAGTACTGCTACAGTAAGCATTGTTTATATGTGTGAAAAGTACTACTACAGTTAGCATTGTTTGTATGTGTCAAAAGTACCTATTACAGTTAGCATTGTTTATATGTGTGAAAAGTACTACTACAGTTAGCATTGACTGTATGTGTGAAAAGTACTGCTACAGTAAGCATTGTTTATATGTGTGAAAAGTACTGCTACAGTAAGCATTGTTTATATGTGTGAAAAGTACTACTACAGTAAGCATTGTTTATATGTGTGAAAAGTACTACTACAGTTAGCATTGTTTATATGTGTGAAAAGTACTGCTACAGTAAGCATTGTTTATATGTGTGAAAAGTACTGCTACAGTAAGCATTGTTTATATGTGTGAAAAGTACTGCTACAGTAAGCATTGTTTATATGTGTGAAAAGTACTGCTACAGTAAGCATTGTTTATATGTGTGAAAAGTACTACTACAGTTAGCATTGTTTGTATGTGTCAAAAGTACCTATTACAGTTAGCATTGTTTATATGTGTGAAAAGTACTACTACAGTTAGCATTGACTGTATGTGTGAAAAGTACTGCTACAGTAAGCATTGTTTATATGTGTGAAAAGTACTGCTACAGTAAGCATTGTTTATATGTGTGAAAAGTACTACTACAGTAAGCATTGTTTATATGTGTGAAAAGTACTACTACAGTAAGCATTGTTTATATGTGTGAAAAGTACTACTACAGTAAGCATTGTTTATATGTGTGAAAAGTACTACTACAGTAAGCATTGTTTATATGTGTGAAAAGTACTACTACAGTAAGCATTGTTTATATGTGTGAAAAGTACTACTACAGTAAGCATTGTTTATATGTGTGAAAAGTACTACTACAGTAAGCATTGTTTATATGTGTGAAAAGTACTACTACAGTAAGCATTGTTTATATGTGTGAAAAGTACTACTACAGTAAGCATTGTTTATATGTGTGAAAAGTACTACTACAGTAAGCATTGTTTATATGTGTGAAAAGTACTACTACAGTAAGCATTGTTTATATGTGTGAAAAGTACTACTACAGTTAGCATTGTTTGTATTTGTAAAAGTACTACTACAGTTAGAATTGACTGTATTTGTAAAAAGTACTGCTACAGTAAGCATTGTTTATATGTGTGAAAAGTACAGTAAGTGGGGGGGGGGGGGGGGTAGATGAGGTATTTTTACACAAATATCAAAACCGTATCGCTCTTCCCATACTTTGCCCAGTCTCCAGTCTCGATAAATCTCAGAAAGCATATGGTGTTCGTAGTTGGTACCGAACGAAAATCAATCAGTTATGTAATTCGTCTGATCAAACGACAGTTAAAGGTTCAAAATAAATTTGTGCCTTTTTTCGGCGGCCACTAACTCTCCATGCATTTAGGATATTGCATTTTGACATTCTTCGAGTACGTGGCCGTCGCAGTATATCGGTTTGAAAAAGCGCCTCATTTTCGAAGTATGGCCTTAAGTTATCTGAAGATTGTATAGTGACGTCTCTGAGTACTTATGTTTTTTTTTTATATTTATGGTTTAGGGTAGGGTTGCCATCTCTAAAATTTGGCAACCAGGATAAAAAGCGTAAAATCCCCGGATTTAGGAGCTGAGAACCCTGACGTGTTAACAGTTTTTTTTTTATTTAGTCAGTTTAAATAGTGTTTATTTATTTTCAAACAAATTTTTAACTAAATTAAGTCATCTTTCTTCGTAATCAGTGACAAACCAGCCTTTTCAAAATAGTAGTACCTATACTTTTGACAATCATAAATTACTATTATTTTAGTTAACAAAAAAAACATACTCTGTCAACAAAAAAAATCTTATAAGAGACCATTTCAGTATTCAGTGTTACCTGCGTTTTTTTTTAATCTAATCTGCGTCGCGCGGGGCTTAACAGGTTAAGCAACAAGATCGCGAGTCACGCTGTCGACCAACTAGAAAAATTAAAACCCGGACTACAAAAGAAACCCCGCCCGGACGCTCCCCGGACGCCCTATAAACTAAGACAAATCCGGGGTAGCCCGGACGGATGGCAAACTTAGTTTAGGGAAACACCATTTGTGTTTTAGCGTGGCAGTAGACAGGGGCGTGCCGTCCATAGAGGCAATTAGGCCTAGCCTACCCTACCAACAACGCCAAATGCATTTATTTTAACTATGTAAGTAATACAAAAACACAAAATATTAAAAAAGAAGTTACAACTCCTGTTATAACACTTATAGCAACTTGTCGCAACCGCCGTGTGACGTATCTCACAGTTCGACGGAGCATACATTATTTATAAGGCAGGCACTCGGCTGGCCTAAATCCCATTCATAAATTTACGCACACTGGTGTTGTTAGCGAAGCACAGCAATCACTTATAGTAAGCATGTAACTTTTAAATTAACATATGCTTATATCTGTGAAACCTGACTTATTGGAATGTTACAAAGTATAGAAAACCGCCAGTCAGGTCCGTTTAGATCAAATTAGTATCTTCTAGACCAAACGGAGCGGGTTTTGACCAGAAATGAGACTGGTTAAAACCACAACAAAGCATGAGTACTTAGAAAGTTGCACCATGATTACTCATGCAGGCTATGTCGCAATAATACTCGACAAGTCACAGCCTGCTCCGTCGGGTCGGGCATTTTGCGAGTCTCTGGATGGAATATTGCCCGGGGCCCGCAAACAACAGTGCGTTATGCATCAGATGGTCATCAGCCCTCAGCTGGCATCTGTTCCCATAGAGTCTTCAGACATTAGGACCTATATTTAGTTAGGGAAGTCCTAAGTTTAATTAGTTAGGATAGCTTATGTTATTATCTTTTTTAGTGTGATAATGGATGAGTGTTGGTGTATCTAATTATTGTGTATTGTGTGTGCGAATATATCGAGTTTTAAAAACAATCCCTGGCTCATTTGATTTTGGCGACAATGTACCCCCTACCTGAATATCTTACAGCTGTATATTTTCGTGTGTATGAACGAACGGCACACACTATTGAAATGGTTTAAATTATGGGCGTAACTACAGTGACTGGAGCTGGCAATCCCGTGCTGTGATTGGCTGTGTGTAAAGTCAAGATTTAATGAATGAAAAGTATTGCAGACCAGGGTTCCCCATTTTTGGACAATTCACCGAATTGCGGGGAATTTGAGAATCAGATTACACACAGACACGATAGTTTCCTTAATGACTACTAGAGACAATTAAATAAACAGGGTGGTAGGGTCGAATTTATACCTTCCAAAAAAATATAAATTGTAAGGAATAGCAAAAGCCCTACAAAAATAATTAAAAACTTCATAATCTTTTATTTTTCTCCTCATATTTGGGAAATTTTGCTTTGATTTTTGGGGAGTTAGGAAAATAAGTTTTAGCAACCCTTGACTGTATTATCCGGCAAAATTTGATAGTCCGTTTTGTGGAAGAACACGGTATGACAATGATACCATTTTAATTGGTAGTGTTATTTTATCAAATTAGAAATTATATTTTTCTTAGGGAAGTCATTTTGTTTCATGCTACTACGACACGCAATTTATATGGCAACGGCAAAACGAATCTGGCAAAAGTGGTCGAATACCTTTCCAGTAATCCAGATGCGCTATCCGAAGTAGAAGAGAGACTATTCAAAAAGCAGAGCTTAAGTACTGTCTCTGAAGATAAGTGTTTAGTTCTTTATACATCAGTTGCGCTCTCGAAATGGAAGTACTTAGCTCTTCGACAATTTCTGAAAGAAGAAAACTGTGCTGCCTTTCCATCTTATCCAAAGCTTGTAAATGCCAAGAAAAGATGTTACCCACCACAAGAGAGTATGGAGATTACCGAAAACGGAGCTCACATTAAATTGCAAGCGCTATTGGACCACACTGTGGAGAGGATATTACTTGATATAAATACTGTTGATAGGTCTCAAAATGAAGAACTCAAGTTGACCTGGAAATGGGGACTTCATGGTTCTTCGTCGCAGAGTAACTATAAACAGAAAACGTCAAACACAGCTACAGAGTTCGATGATTCATCAGTAGTCATGATAAGCATCGTCCCTCTTCGGCTAGTGTCTACTAGGCCATCATCTGGGAATGAAAATCTAGTTTGGGAGAACCCCACACCTTGCTCAACTCTGTACTGTCGACCAGTGAAGTTCACTTTCACTTCGGAGACAGCTGACTTTATAAAGTCTGAAGAGTCTGAGATGAAAAAACAAATTGATGAACGAATATCTACACAGTGTGGAAATATTATTGTATCACATGAATTGCATATGACCATGATTGATGGAAAAGTGGCCAATATTATTGCTGGAGTACCATCATATGCAACGTGTCCCATTTGCTTGGCAAAACCGAGTGAGATGAATAATTTAGACGCTTTGACTTCTAAACCACTTCGTGAAGAAATTTACAAACAAGGAATTTCTTCACTGCATATGAAGATTCGGTGAATGGAATGTCTTCTCCATATATCTTATAATCTGGATTTTCAACGATGGACTGCTCGCGGCGAACATAAGGCTTTGAAACAAGCTAAAAAAAATACCAAACAGCAAGAGTTTCGTGAGCAAACTGGAATGCTGATTGATATAGTCAAACAGGTATGTATTTAATTTTCGCTCTCTTTATGTTGTTTGTGAATTATATCTCTATGTATTGTATATTACAGTATTGTTTTCCCATTTTAGGGTTTTGGAACTACAAACGACGGGAATACAGCGAGGCGCTTTTTCCAAGATTACAAAAGATCTTCCAGAATAACGGGAATTGACAAAAATCTGATTTTCAGATTTTCCGTTATTCTACAAGCCATATCATCAGGCAAAAACATTGACTGTGAAAAATTTAGAAGATACTGTAGAGAAACAGCTGATGTGTACGTGCAACACTATTCCCATGCCAGTTAGTGTACATAAACTTCTAATGCACGGTGCAGACATCTGTAACCACTTTGGTGTTTTGCCAATCGGTAAGTAAAAAATAAATATAGTTTGATGTATTATTTGACTCGATTGCGTTTTGAAATTAAAATGTATGTACTTATTCGTTTTAGGTACCTTATCTGAAGAAGTTTCGGAAGCCCGTAATAAGGACTTCAGAAACGTCAGGGAGAGGCACACTCGGAAAACGGGGAGAATAGCAACAAACGAAGACATCCTCCATGGACTTCTAATAAGCTCTGATCCCCACATATCCTACATAAGGCCTAAAATAATGAAACAGGTTCATAATGAGTTGTTGCCTGAAGCAACTCAGTTGTTACAGACTACTGAGCCTCCCTGTGACAGTGAAATTATGGAGGAAGAAGAATGCCTCATAGCAGAGTCCGAAAATTTGCCGGACCCACTAGCACTTCTGGAACAAGAAATAATGTGATCCGGCTCTAAATTATTCCCACAAAAGCCCATCAGGGTTAGGAATATGACAAACAGCCCTTTTCAGGGCTACAATTACTTCACAGTTTCATATTGATCATACGTACGATAACTTATACTATAATAATATACATACAGTTGATTATGTAGATAATTATCAACGACTTGCCCGTACAAATTTAAATTATTTCACCTATCATTAACAAAATTAGTATAACCTGAAACATTACGATATATTTATTCAACAATAGATAACGTGCAGTTAAAAAATAACACAGCCAATCAGAGACGAGCATTTTTCGATGACTCATTAGTTATGCGCGCACAAACAAATGAGTCATCAATCACAATGCAGAGCACCTGCATTGTGATTGATGACTCATTTGTACCGATAGCATGCAATAATAACTAAATCGCATCGATATGGTAACTTTGTTGCCTAAGTCTACTAATTTTCAGTATGGGCCCACTGTGAGGCGCCTCAGTCTCTCGGTGCACTCGGTGTAGACGTTTGTGTGTGGAGCGCGCGATCACACATTATGGAAAGTTTTGAAAGTCATCGTCTAATATCCCTTTACAAGGAACATAAATGCGTAAATATTTAAGAATAATGTAGGTTGTTGCTGCCACAGCAATTCGACATCGCTGCTCCACGTGTGACTCCATAGCGACCGAAAGTTCAACTGTGCTATACTTAGGCGGATCAGTGTGAATCGGTTGGAGCGTGTCGGTGCGACGCGGCGGGACCGCAAGAAAAGTTAAGTTCGTCAGACGACACGATCCATGATCCATGCCTCATGCTCCCGGATCGCGGAACGCAGGAATTGGCCATCCATTTTGGATCGTCTGGTGTGGATCCGGCTAATGCTATATGGTTTATAATATTGATTGTGTAGTAACGTTCTGATTTATGAAATGTGAGTGTGTGCGCGACTGCGTATCTATTGGTTTTACTGTATAGTCATTGGTTTAACTGACCTGCATGTGTAGTAGTTGGCGAGTGGTAGGGACAAACTGTAGACACCGGGTTCCGATACATTTTCAATTACCGGGCATGTCTCCTTCTTTGATAGGCATGTTGCCGTCAGCAGGGCCGGTTAGATATTAAGTCTTTTAGTTTGTTCTATTCTCATTTTTATTATCCTTTTTATTGTGTTTTCTATATTTGTGTGTACTCCACACATATGAGTAAAGGTTGCTCGAAATAAATGTATTTTATTTTATTTATTTTTAATAGCTCTTTACAATGTCAACCCAAACATAATTCGTGCTTAAAATACCCGGCTTTACATAAAAAAATATTTAATATTTCTCCGATACGGGACGCGATCAATCGAGTCAGAATTATACTCGTACTATTTCACGAAGTACGTTCTGATATGAACGTATTTCGGAAATACTTCAATACAGACTCAAGCTAGCCTAGACTCTACGTACAGCTATAGAGTATCCGCCTATTCCAGTCTATTCATATTATGCAATACATAAACCAAATTACATTTACGTAAAATTTAATCTAAAATAAAAGAATGCTTCTTGACCTGGTTAATCTTGGAATCGGCTAAGCTAAGGACTAAGTTGTTTGATTCAGAAAATCTTAGTTGTGTGTAGCACAAAAATTTAAATGTATGAAGATATATATTTGATGCATGAGAGACTTTATGCCTTGCCATCGATTCGCGGTGGGAAGGATTATACGATATTGGTACGGACGAAAGGACCATACGATATGAAAGTTTATATAAAGATGTTCGATTTTGGGCCACCACTATGAACACTACATAGATAAATAGGAAAAAATGAAAGAGTTACTCGAATTTCCTCATTGAACCACCTCACACCTCACTCCTTCACGCGTCCTCAAGAATTGACATTGGTGCCGATTCCCTTGTTCACAAACTAAAGTAAATTTAAGTTCAGTGCATCATTTTCTTTCTATTTCATTAAGAAGAGGACAGAAGATAAATGTAAGTTTAATCCTGTCAAATTAATCAGCGCCTGTCACTACTCCATACAAGTTTAGAAGTGATTTGAAACTTGCCTACTAAAATTACGTCAATTTACGTCAAGCGCTGATTAATTTGACATTAATTGGACAATACCGTACGATTACACTATGAAAATAGCTAAAGTACACTAAACGGACTGTCTCTTTGTCAGTTAAATTACGAATTTTTCTAACAGCGTATGCTGCGGAGCTTAGCTTTTTCGACAATTTATCTATATGTGGACCCCACTGAAGCTTAGCATCCAAAGTTAAGCCCAAAAATACTGTGCTATCTTCAGGATTCAATTCTTCGCCCTTTATCAACACATTAGTTTTCACCTGCCTAACGTGAGGAAGCGTAAACTTAATGCATTTGGTTTTTTTTCATTAAGAAGTAAATTATTAACATTGAACCAGTGAACTACTTTTGAGATCGCACTGTTTACATCGTCAGTAACCAGCTGCTGACGTTTAAGTTTAAACAAAAGTGAAGTGTCATCCGCAAACAACACTATATCATGATTATCCTTTATGAGGTACGGCAAATCATTAATATAAATAAGAAACAAGAAAGGACCAAGAATTGAGCCCTGTGGGATTCCCATTATTACTATAGATCCGGTAGATCTTTTTCCATTAACGTCAACGCTCTGAATCCTATTACTCAAGTAAGTAGATCCAGAGCGGTGTTCCGTATCCCGTAGTGGTGGAGTTTCCTGATTAACGTTTCATGGAGAACGCAACCGAATGCCTTGGACAAATCACAAAAGATGCCCAAGGCATCGCGTTTATCTTCCCATGCATTATAAATATGTCCTAATAGTTCAACACCGGTTCAATATCAGTAGTCGAACGACCCCTTGTAAAACCGAACTGTTTATTGTGCAATAATTTATGTTTATTAAAAAATCTTTGTAATTGGTCTAAAATTATTTTTTCTAAAATTTTACTAAAGGTAGGTGGGTCATTTTCAGAAAAAGTGTACACTATTAAAAATATGCCCAAATTTTACTCTTTTATTGTTATTCGGTTTTTTTATTAAATTTACAATTGATATTCTTTTCAGTATATGAAAATTATAATAAAACCTCTTAATCAGGATTATTTACTGAAATATAACTAATTTATTGCCCCTGGGGAACAAAATTTATTCTATTCCGAAACTAAAGGCTTTCGGTTATAGAAATAAAATAAAACTCGTTTGGATTTAATCAAATAGTATAATTAGTTAGCGATGTTTTGTACTTCAATACAAAATATAATCAACAATAGCAAACATACATAATCATCATTTTAATTTCCATTACGTTACTCTTTGGACCAAATTAGTTCAATACTTTTTGGTATGTTTCTCAATTAGGATTCAACTTAGGAACTCTTTTTTTAATTACATTAATCAAATGTTTACACTCTAAATTATCAGAATCCAATAACAATTAAATTGCGTTTCGCTCTAAAAATAATATTTAAAATAAAATATAAAATAAGACAGTCACGGAATAGACTATGCCTATAACGGAATAGAATTCTTAAGACTATTGCACATTATCAAGATAATGAGATCAAATTATTACAAATATACTAATGGAAAATATTGAACACAACTCAAAATTTTACACTTTGTTCAACATATACACACCCCTTTTAAATATTATTATTTCCTATTCTTGTAATAAAAATAGGCACATTGACAAGAAAATGAGATCATTTCAATTGAATGAAAAATGAGAATATTTTTATTATTGTTGCGATATTTTTATTATCATTTTTTATTTAATTTTTAGGTGTTTTTACCCGACTGCAAGGAAAGGGATATTTTATATATATACAAGATGGCAGGGACATCGACGCGAAGACTGTTACCATGGATTTAGTACATAATTCCGAAATCCACGAAATTTTTCGCCGGTTATAAAAAAAAAAACTTCTGTTCTATAGAAAAGTGCAATATCTACGCGGTCAAAATGTATGGATCAGCATTTTTTTTAAATAACCGATGAAAACTTTCAACGAAGGGAGGAAGAATCATGTACTGAATCTATGGTAACAGTTTTGCGTCGATATACCTGCCACCCTGTATACGTATATTTTTTTGTTTTTTTTTTACAACCATTTAATTACAATATTTTTCAAAATACTTTTTACTTTATACATACTCTTATCCAAAACATTTTCGACATATAAAATCAATATTATTATTACCTTCACTGCATCTGATACAAAACCATTTTTTACACGATATACATTTTGTAACGTCTACCGACGGGAATTTTAATTTTTTTTTACATGCGTAGCACACCAAACTTCGAGATATTATTGTCTTAATAGAAGGGTTTTTATTTTGAGGGCTGTTTTCTTTACCATCAGAACGATTCTTTTTCGCTACATTTTTTGTAGACTTAGAAGAAGCCGGTCTCTTACGAGAATGATGTGACGAATTAACTGTATTGTACACGTTACTATGAGATGCGTTCGTCGTATGATTTTGACTGTCATGCACTATCATTTCATTGTTGATTTGTGTTTCATTTAGAGATATTATTTTTACAGGAGCACATATCTTTTCCAATTTTTGTTCCTCAGGGATCACGTATCTTTGGTCATCTTGTAAGCTCAACTTTTTTTCTGTCACGTCAGATATGGTAGATTCAATTGTTTCCGTGAAATTCATACCACAACTATAATTTTCAGTAAGAGTTATGTCTGGACTGGAGTCACTTAAGAGTAAAATTGGTAAGTTTGGTGACATTACGCTAGCTGTTACAATATTGTCGGTATCTAAAAAATCTTCTAAATTAAGTGTCGGATCAAGTTCAGGTAATATACTCATAGGATTAGGCTCTATTGTGTTAGTAATATTGCTGGTGGATGGTAAAGGATCTGAAGGATTTGGATCAGAAGGTTCTTTGTTAATTGTGCAATTGTGGATGAAATGTTTCTTCAACTCATAACCTAAACATGTATGATCTTCTTCAATTTGGAAAAACAGCTTAACACTCTGTGATGTAAGTATGACGAATTAGCAAAACATAGCACTTGATGTATTTGCATAGTTCCAGTTACTGGTTTTAGATCTATAGGAACGTTATTCTGAACTATTTGTATATCAAAGTCTTCAATGAAAAAGAACTTTATTGTTTTTGCCATCGACTGGAGCATTTCGAATGCTTCTTTTCCATTTGTGATATCCCAGCCATATGCAACTTGTTTGTCTAAAGTTCTCTTTACCGACCCACCTATTCCATCCGCCACTCCCTTTCCATGGCCACTTTCAGAAAAGTTCCACGTACACTTGTCAAGGCCTAGTATAGTTGTATAAAAATTCAAAAGAAAAAAATTTTTTTTTTGCCTGTATTGTGAAAAATTTATGCATTTAAGTTCAGGGCATTTTGTTTTTAATAATTTAATAACGGGTAAGAGGTGAGCCCAAATAGCGTGTGGTTCATGACAGTATTGTCCGACACAGAGCAAAATGATTGCGATCCAGAAGCCCAATAAATCATGCCACAATGCAATGTAATTTGATTTTTGGAGGCTCCAAAATGGGTGGCTTGTACCTCTTCATGCGACTTGCATTCATAATTCTCGCTGAAATCACAAAGAATCAATGCCTCGTGTGGACCTAATGTTTCTATTTTCTCGCGATATTTCCTTTGTTGATGTTTCCAGTTGTGTATATGAATCTTATACAAGGGTATATTTCTTTCAAAAATCTGTATTAAGTCTGTGATTGTGCCACGTTTTTTTATTTTTTACGGTCCTTTTTGTGATATTTTTTTTTATCATCCCTTTTTCCATCTTCTCATAAGAATGGTCTACACGTTCCCACTGTTCCCAGTAACAGTTTTTAGACAGAGCCCCCTCCTTCTAAAGCATAAACCAATTTAATATTTTTACAAATTGTGCATCTTCCATGCATACAATTGTAGGAACTTTGATCGCAAGACAATTTAGAAATAACGTCACTGAGAGACTTAATATTTTTAGAAAAAGCACCGTTTCTGAATAAACTCAAAAACATCATTTCTATATTGCTGTGCTTTACGCATAAGCAAGTGTTACGGTTGTGAATGTTTGGAGAAAGTACATATGCTGGTTTGTATCTAAAAAATGTAGCGAAACTGAATCTTCCTCCCTCATTCTTATAAATTTTGTACAAATTGAATAGTTTATCAGTAAGATATCGAATTTGATGCTTCTCTTTACTAACTGTTTTATACTCTTTCTTTCCACTTGTGCTACGACTTATATCATCACGTATAAAAAATAATTTTAACTCTTCTGTAATCTTACCTTTTTGCCATTTTCGAGCCGGTTGCTGTACTCTTAGGATTACGTGGGCGCATAAGAGCGCCCACGTAATCCTAAGAGTTTTGCAACGTATGATTTACACTTATTATTCTTCACTACAACGGTATTAACAACACTCTTTAGTACTCGTTTATCTGCTTGGCTTCTTGATCTATTATAAGTTGAGCGTAGTGCGCTTTCTATAACTTCTTCTCTTGCTTTCATTTTTAATATTTTACAATTCAAACTGTCTATCTTTTTTCTATTTGCTATCCTCAAACGATACATTTTCTTTCTTGTCGTTTGTATTGTATTACTCAACACCTTATTCTTATTAATCGCAGTTTCATACAGACGCCGCAATTTCCTAATAGTAATTAAATGATTTTTATTCATACATTTATTGGTAGGTGCTTCGGAGGATGTAGGTTCTTTATTCTTATTTTTGTTATTTTCAATGTCAGTCTTTTTCACTTTCTGCCTTTTTTTCTGTTCTCTCCATTTTTTGCTCTGGTCTAACTTTTCTTTTTCTGATAATTCCGTTATTTTCTTATTCTTTAATTTTATTCTATTCAAATCCTTTTTCTTATACTCTTCATACCTTTCGGGGTCTTTCTTTAATTTTTCCCGATATCTTTTCATCTTTTCGGCTGGCGTAAGTGGCATCTTTAAATGCAAAAAAGTATCATTGAATATTAAATTAACTTATTCAGTATAAAATACGACGTGAACAATACTGACAAATGAACCCATTTCCTACAGCAAAATGGCAGGTACATTATAATAATATTACCATGGGTACTGTAACTGTTAGCCGTATTAAAGAATGCAGTACTACCCACCTATTTAAAATTAGTTACAATAATCACATTCATCTTCGCAATAGTGATCATATATGGCATAAAATGTACATTGCTGACACCAAAAAAAGTCAACATTTATTAAATTCTTCACTTTAGTATTATCATATACAATAAAGTGGTATGGTTTAAGGATTAAATTGGTAGGAAATCCACAACCGAAACATTTTTCCGCAATTCGGAAATGAGTGATTAACCACGGCCATATTGATTCGTGCAATAATATAAAATCATTTTTGTTTAGAAAATTATCAACGTTTGCTAGGACAACCATTTCTACTAGGTATGTAAAGTAAAAAAAAATATACTCAAGTTAGGTACATAGTCAACCAATTAAAATAATATTATTAAAATGTATACAGTTTACTGAAACTTGTGTCATTTTGAGCATATTAAATTCAACAATATTGAATATTTATATAAAAACAAACAATTATTGTCACACAAATATTTAACAAAAACTTAAAATTGTTGTGTGAAAATAAGTGTTTGTTTGTTTTTTTAACAAAGTGACCCATTATGAACGTTACGAATTAGATTTGAAAGCCGTCACTTTTTTATTATAAATTATATCGAGGGGTGAAAGGCTATTTGTTTGAAGCGACATTTTACGAACTTTACAGGAGAGCCATTTAAAGATTCAAAATTTGGAAAAAAAATCGTTATGAAAAAACTACTGCTCTTACTTTAATGGGGATCGCAAATCTTTATTGCAAAAAAATCCCTTAACGTTTCGGTATAATTTTCAATAAAAAAACAGTTAAGAATTCCAAGATAAATGTCGCTTAATACAAAATAATCTGTATCGCCTTATTTTTAGAGTAAAGAAAAATGATTCAACTTCCAACATTGTCACTAATCAGCAGCAGGCAAAATGGTCTAAGTGACTTTACAGTACTTATGCAGGAGAAAGCAAAATGATTGAATCGACGTTACTCATTAATAATAGGAATAGGCTATTTTGTTTAACTACCAATTGGGTTTTGTTAACGATACAGGCAAGTTGGCTTAAGCAACGATGGACATTCTTAATGAGTTGTTTGTCTCAGGTTTCGAAAGGAGTTTATATATCTTGGTTGTTGATACAAGATAGTAATGACAGATTTATAGTAAGTTAAGAGGTTGTAGTATTGAAATGGGTGAATAATTACTATGTCAGGAATGAAAAAATAGTTCTGTTAATTATATTTTTTTATTACGTATCTTTAACTTAATTAATACTCAGTCTTAATGAGATCGTATGTTACCTTGTATAAAAAAATACAGCACAGTAAATCAAACATAACAAATTATATATATTTTTTTAATAAAGCAATAAAATTTGTATTTTATTATTGCAGCGAAAAGGGTTGAACCGACATGTCTTAATGAATTTGGCTGACGGCAGATTGGTTGAAGCGACATTGCATAGTGTAAGTAGTCGGAAGCAAAATGTATGAAGGGACTTTTCATCTAAAGTTAGCTATATCGAAAAACGATTTATCTGCCATCGAACTGAAATTTTAGGACGAGAATAACGGCTTATGCTCCGATTATATGTTTTTGTGTACAGCTTAAATGAAATAATAAAAAAATATAGCAAATTTGATGTCGGATCATACATCATGATTGAGAATTATGCACTAAAATTGCATTGTTTTAAGCGCCATAAAAGTGCTCAGAATTGTACGAAACCCGGCTCAGCCGACGCAGAAAAATTCGCTGAATCCGAATATGTATATAACTCAATATCGTCCAAAATGTCGCTTCAAACAAATAGCCTTTCACCCCTCGAATTATAATGTATCATCTTCCTAAGAATTCCATTCCGAAACTTTTCAATTCCATTTCTACGTTACTTGCGTTTTGGTTACGGAACGGAAGTATCGGAATTCTGACTTTAAACACTTTTGTTTTAATTATTTTAAACTAACACATCAGATCAACAAGCTTGGTATCAATTTAAGTTCACTGAAACTTAATAAAGATCAGGGCTTGTTAACGTTACCAAATAACAAAATAATAACCGTTACGTAACGTTAATTTTAACGTGATACCTTACTAACGTTACAAAAAATTTAACGTTACTTGATAACATTACCAGTAATATAACGTTAATTAACATTAACGTAAAATATGATAATAACGTTAATTTTACCGTTAATTTTGATACGTTGCCGTTCCGTAGGTTTACATTTTGTGCGCTCGCTTAGCTACACTGTTGCCACTCCGCCGCCGCACTATGGGAAAATCGCGTATGTTTCGTCTCAATACTCCGTATCTCAGTTGTTTCAAAACTAAATGAGCTGTAATTTTGCACACGTATTTTTGGATGTATAAAATGTAATGTAAATAATTTCGATTTTGAAAATTCTGTTTATTAATTAATTAAAAAAATAAAACTTGAAAAAATACATGCATTCTATAAGAAAAAAAAAACAAAATTTGTCTTTTTATTTTTATTTACTTAAAATGGAATAATTGAAGCAAACGAGAAAAATAAAGCACAAAATTCAGGAAGCTCCTACAGATTTTCGTTGATAGCAAGAAGGGCCTTGGCTTCATCTAAAAGTTCTTTCGATATTGTTTCCGAGTTATTTCTCAAACTTGATATATTATATGGATCAGAAGTGGATAATAAGGTATGGTGTCTTCATTTGTAGCCGCTCTTGAACACTTTCTAGAATGATTATGAAGTCTAAACTTTTTGTAATCCTTATTTTGGGATTCTTGCGCGTCTTTGGACAATTGTCATAATACCAATTATAAATATTTACGTACAGTTGGGCTGTACTATATTTTTTATCTTATAAACATACCATCTTAAACTATATTAGTTAATTTTATTTTATCAAAGTAATATATATAATTAATTATGAAACGTTATGAGGAGATTATACGCATTCCAAAAATGTATAATACGGGTACATTTAAATGAAAAACTTTCGAGTTATGTGGCATTGAATTGCAGTAACGTATTGCGTCAAAATTACGTAATTGAACAAGAGTTAGTTTGTAAGCCTATTTACAATACATTATGATTGGATGCGCGGGGCAACACATAATCGATATTTTGGAATTGGTTTTACGACAAAAGTATGGACGAATGCACAACTACTGTTAGGAAAGAAATTAGGTCGCAAATCAGTAGTTGGCGAAAGGAAGGTAGCACGATACCTTATTTGATACGATGATGATACACTGTCCCTAAGATACAAGCGATTTCCACAAATTTTCACTTGGTTAAATGAATTTTGGGTGCAATGGGATGCACACGCGACGACGCACGAAAACCGAATCCCTCTTGAATTTCGACGACATTCCGCGGGTTGGCGCTGATTGGTGTAGCGGTCTCACTCACACGCGGGTGAAAGGCAATGTGCAGGAATGGGATAGGGGGAGAGGAGTGCAGTAAAACCAACCTAATCCCATTAATTAGTTATACCAACATCAAAAAACTAAGGAAATGACAATACATAATTTCAGTCGATCAGCGCGCAAGCAACGACTAACAAAAAAAAAAAATTGCGTATAGAAAGCTTATTTCTTAGACCATATTAATTTATTATTTTTATTCCATAACAACGACATTCACGTGAAACGGTTTTGAGGCGGCTTTGTATGGGGCTTTACCATAGTGCGGCGGCAAGATAGTCAATTAAATCCTGCATGTGTAAAACGACTATTGTAATAAATATAAATAAGAATCATTAATTACATTGACTATTGTCTTCACTTCACTCATTGATATTGAATTGATTTGATCAGTTATCACTGACTAAATCAGCTCACTATACTATCAAAACTTCTCACGCGTAAGAATCAGGCAAGGGAATGTTTTGATCGGCACGATATCAGTGCGGTGCGAGGGCGCGTGGTGGGCGGCCCACCACGCGCCTCAGGCCCCGCTACTTCCACCTTACCCGTTTAAAAATAACGATAAAAGTTACGTTAATATAAAATTAACGTTAATAAAAATTAACGATAAAATGTAGCATAAATAACGTTAAATTTATTACCGTTATTTTAATTTTAACGGTAACGCTGTCAAATAGAGATAACGTTACGAAAAATTTACCGGTATTTAAAGCCCTGATAAAGATATCAAAATAATTTGCACCAGGGCTTTAAATACCGGTAAATTTTTCATAACGTTATCTCTATTTGACAGCGTTACCGTTAATATTAAATTAACGGTAATAGATTTAACGTTATTTATGCTGCATTTTATCGTTAATTTTTAGTAACGTTAATTGTATATTAACGTTATTTTTATCGTTATTTTTAAACGGGTAAGGTGGAAGTAGCGGGGCCTGAGGCGCGTGGTGGGCCGCCCGCCGCGCGCCCGCGCACCGCGCTGATATCGTGCCGATCAAAACGCTGCCTTGCCTGATTCTTACGCGTGAGAAGTTTTGATAGTATAGTGAGCTGATTTAGTCAGTGATAACTGATCAAATCAATTCAATATCAATGAGTGAAGACAATAGTCAAAATTATTAATAATACTTATTTATATTTATTACAATAGTCATTTTACACATGCAGGATTTAATAGACTATCGTGCCGCCGCACTATGGTAAAGCCCCATACAAAGCCGCCTCAAAACCGTTTCACGTGAATGTCGATGTTATGGAATAAAAATAATAAATTAATATAGTCTAATAAATAAGCTTTCTATTCGCAATTTTTTTTTTTAATCATAATGTATTGTAAATAGGCTTAAAAGCTAACTCTTGTTCAATAACGTAATTTTGACGCAATACGTTACTGCAATTCAATGCCACATAACTCGAAACTTTTTGATATAAATGTACCAGTATTATACATTTTTGGAATGCTTATAATCTCCTCATAACGTTTCATAATTAATATTATATATTACTTTGATAAAATAAAATTAACCAATATAGTTTAAGGTGGTATGTTTATAAGGTTATTTTTTTTAACGGGACATTTACCCTTTAACTCTGCTTGCCGCTGTCGAGATATTTATTTTATTAAGATCTTTATACATTAGTTTACGCAAGGAGAACAAAAAATTGCTCATACTTGCTCTTTTTGTGACACAGTGCTAAAACATATCGCGATATAAAAATTATATATTTTTTCAATTTCTTTTTATTTCTCATAAAATCATTTGTTATCTATTAAGGTCAAATTGATAAAAAAGTTAATTACAGTGATGATTATTATTAATAGTTCTTTGTGGTTTTGATACAGTTTTGACCACCTTACATATAAAATATGGTCACTATCTATTAGGGTCGAAATAAAAACAGGTTGGTTATGGGAAGAGTGCAAATTATTAGTATCTTATATTTTTGCACATAGCACTATTTCATATGCCTATAAAAGGATGGTGAGCCCTGAAACATTCACATTTGTTGGTCAAATATTCATTTACATTTCAACTATTTGCAAAGTTGACTGATTTGAAAAATGGGTAAAGAGTTGTGTAATTTGTTGATAAATAGAAATAATATAGAAGACTACTTACAAGAAAATTTAAATTTGTCACCAGGGGATATGGCTACTGTGGTCTTCTACATTCGTTACATTTAGATACAAAGAAACTTGGTATCTAAATGTAACGAACGCTGGAGAAATGCATCTCGGATAAAAAACCGCTTTGAAAGTAAGAGAGTCAGCTGGTTAGATGGTCAATTTCATGTTCCACTAGAGTGTTGAGTCACGGTTAATGACCCTAATATGCCTGAAAGTAGTGACGGCAAACCCTCGAAACCATACGAAGCATCTTCAGAAAAAACGAAAAAACATGGAATTAATACAAGAGTTCGGATAGGACTGTGCTCTCAATGCATATGCTCAGGAGTTACTGTCTATGGGTGAGACGGAGGAGGCCGCAATCGTTAATATTATACGAACTGCATCAAAAATGATAAGATTTTTTTTGTTAAATACGTAACTGAGAACTCTAAAGACGTTACACCTTTTTCAAAGGAAGAAGCACTACGGACAATTTTTGACTTAGACTTTAACAAAGAACAGTATGGGAAACTTCGACTTTGTTTGGCGGAAAAAAACTGCTCAGTGTTTCCTTCTTATCCAACTTTAGTTGAAGCGAAGATGTGTTACCCACCAGATTCGAGCATAACCATTACTAACATAAGTGCAAAAGTCAATCTGCAGGACTTCTTGGATCATACTGTGGCACGTAAATTACTAATTGGTTCAGTTTACAAAAATGGTTTAAGAAAGTTGAAACTATTCTGTAAATGGGGTTGTGACGGGTCATCCGGGCAGAGTGAGTACAAGCAAGTTTTGCCCAAAGAAAGCGATTTTATATCAGATGCAAACCTTTTTATTGATTCACTTGTACCCATTAGACTCATAAATGAGACAACTAATACTGTTGTTTGGAAGAACAAAACTTGCAGACTTATATTGTTAGAATTTGCCAAAGAAACTCCTGAAAAAACCGCGTCTGTTGTGGCTGATATCAACAATTAAAAACATAATCTGTCTCCTTCCCTGATAAATAAGAATGGCGAGGTAATCGAAACTACTCATGACCTATATTTAACCATGATTAATGGTAAAGTGGCGAACGTTCGAGCGCTTCTTGTACAGTTTGTAGTGCTAGTCCTCGGCGAATGAATAACTTAGAGGCAGTTAGGACACGAGATGTGAACGAAAGTTCATTTCAATAGGGACTGTCAACACTACATGTTGACCTTCCTAGCGGCGTCAGCGTAGCGTGTTACGCTGTCGATACGTTGGTCCTGGCGCAAGGGAGGTCGCACCAGGTGGCGGCCAAAGTAGCGGCACGCGGCGTTGCGACAATCGTCAAAAGGATCCGGCAATTGGGACTCGAGGTGGCCCTGCACAAGTCCGAGGCCATGTGTTTTCATGGCCCTCGGACCGCGCCACCGTCAGGATCCCAAATAACGGTAGGAGGGGTTTACATCGGCGTCGAGTCTACGATGAAGTACCTGGGACCCGTCCTCGACAGCCAGTGAAACTTCGTGGAGCATTTCCGACGTTTGGCTCCCAAACTGGAGCGGGCAGGGGCTGCTTTGAAGCGGCTCCTGCCCAATCTACGCGGGTGGCTCAACGCGGGGGTCGTGCGGTCCATGACCGTTTACGGGGCTCCTGTGTGGGCGCGTTCCCTGGCGCTGCGGCCGGCCCGCCGGTTGAGCGCGGCCCAAAGGGTCATGGCCATCCGGCTGGTCCGGAGATACCGCACGGTCTCCTGTGAGGCAGCGAGCCTCCTTGCTGGATTGCCGCCATGGGATCTGAAGGCAAAAGTCGTGGTGCGAGGAGGCGAAACGCTGGGGCGTAACTACGCTGCCGCGAGAAAACGCGGCACAGCGGACGGAGCTCTGGCGGGATCTCATGGCGACAGGGAGAGTATGGTTGTCGCAATCCAGTGCTGGGCATGCCACAATTGCGGCGATAAGTCCCCTCTTTGAGGAGTGGCTAGAGAGGCGCCACGGTGTCCTCACCTTCCGCCTGACGCAGTTCCTCACCGGACACGGCAGCTTCGGGAGGTTCCTGTGTCGGATAAGGCGGGAGGAAACGCCCGGGTGGGTGTGAAACCACTGTGTGGATCGCCCAGAGGACACGGTGGAGCCTACGGTGGAGGTCTGCCCGGCTTGGGCAGAGCGCCGCCGTGTCCCCGTGGAGGCGATCGGCGGCAGAGATCTTTCGCGTCCAGCCCTGGTTCAGGCCATGGTACGGAGCGAGAGGGCAGGGCAGCTGTCACCTCCTTCTGCGAAGCAGTAATGCTCGCGAAGGAGGAGGCGAGACGGTTGAGGGAAAGGCAAATTTCGCGCCCTCTCGCCCCAAGCCGCCGCAGGAGACGCCCTGGGCTTCGGGAATCCCGGGGTCGCGTGAAGGTACTAAAGGGTTACCGAGACCCCTGGCAACACAGGCAACACGGAAGGAATACGGATGGGTTTTAGTCAGTCTGACACACCCTCCCGCTCCGCCTGGAGCGGGAGAAGTTATTTGATGATTTCCCTGCAAAAAATTAAAACAAAAAGTATAGTACAGCCCAACTGTACGTAAATATTTATAATTGGTATTATATGCCTTCCTACGTGCATACAATACAATTTTACCTATAAGACAATTGTCCGAAGAAGCGCAAGAATCCAAAAATAAGGATAACAAAAAGTTTAGATTTTATCATTCTAGAAAGTGTTCAAGAGCGGCTACAAATGAAGACTTCTGAAGTTCTGATCCATATATATCAAGTTTGAGAAATAACTCAGAAACAATATCGAAAGAACTTTTAGATGAAGCCAAGGCCCTTCTTGCTATCAACGAAAATCTGTAGGAGCTTCCTGAATTTTGTACTTTATTTTTCTCGTTTGCTTCAATTATTCCATTTTAGGTAAATTAAAAAAACAATTTTGTTTTTTTTTTCTAATAGAATGCATGTATTTTTTCTAGTTTTATTTTTTTTTAATAATTAATAAACAGAATTTTCAAAATCGAAATTGTTTATATTAAACTTTATACATCCAAGAATACGTGTGCAAAATTACGGCTCATTTAGTTTTGAAACAACTGAGATACGGAGTATTGAGACGAAACATACGCGATTTTCCCATAGTGCGGCGGCGGAGTGGCAACAGTGTACCTAAAGTGATCCTAAGCGAATGCTAAGCGAGCGCACAAAATGTAAACCTACGGAACGGCAACGTAGCAAAATTAACGGTAAAATTAACGTTATTATCATATTTTACGTTAATGTTAATTAACGTTATATTACTGTTAATGTTATCAAGTAACGTTACATTTTTTGTAACGTTAGTAAGGTATCACATTAAAATTAACGTTACGTAACGGTTATAATTTTGTTATTTGGTAACGTTAACAAGCCCTGATTTGCACGAAATAAACTTGTAAACTTACTTTGAAATTGGTTGCGGCTCTGGAAAATTAAAACTGGACCGTTCTGAGCTACTAGATGTTCGTCCGCCGGCCGCCGTCAAATAGAGATGAGTCCGATATCATGTCACATGTTAAAATCATCGATATTTTAAAATCATTTTATCATGCAATGACAACGACAAAATCATCAATGCTTTTAAATCATTACTTGAATGAACGCGGACTTCGGTGATTCGGATCGGATGGGCTCGGGCCGTCTCGGGCGCTGCGGTGTGATTTGCGACGTTGCGAAGCTGGATCGGCAATAAAATGACCGGGGCAGGGCGCGGGCGCACGGAATGGCAACAATGCTTTCACTTGCGTTGTTTACAATATGCGCGGCAAATCACGAATGCTATTTATCTAGTATTTCATTTAGTATTTCGCGAATCATAGTTTTGGTTAGACGAGGACGACCAACCACCCTTACCTAATTTAATTTTACGCATACGAAATACGTAGTGTAGTGTGTTGACTCACTATAATTGGATTTTTGATACGTTTTAGTGAATTTAGTTTGGTGAAGTCTACCATAGATTTTAAAACCAAGTTAAGACATTTGTTTAGGTACCTAGTACCTACTTCGTGCAGTTTGTTAATAAAAAAAAATACGTTTTGATACGTAGACAACGTGACGTTCTACAGTGGGTGTACTTACTTACTTTATTTTTCTATCTTATAGGCAAGAAACGTTTAGTGGTAGGTTCTCAGTTTGTACCTAAATATTAAAAAATGGCTTCAACTGTAAGAAAAACATCCAACGTATGCAAGAACGCCAGATTGCCATGATATACTAAATAGTCATATCTTGCAGCAAATATTACTAATGGAATCATATTGATGATTTCCATGATTATTAATCAATGCCTAAATTATACCCTGCCATGAATGTCACAAACTAAGAAAATTTGAATTACGCGGGCTAACTGACAAACTCGATCCATGCATACATAACTAATGATAATTTCACTAAGCCGTTCCGCGATCATTTCAGTATCAGTCACAATTGAAGTGACGAGATCTAATACTCAAATAAAAATCATTGATGATTTTGTCATTGTTCCCGTCACCGATATTTTTTTGTCATTGTCATGCAGTCATTGATACAATAAAATCATCACTCAGCCCATCTCTACCGTCAAAATGGCCGAAATACTTGTTGGAACCCGTTAACAGCATTCAAAATGTTGCCGATCGAAAAATAATACGCATAAATGGTAGTTTTGATTGCATCATCTCGTAAAAATTGCAGTTTCGGAAGAGAATTTTCCATTTTAACTAGTTTCTGGCCTCACAAAGATTAAATTATTTAAATATTTTGTGAGATATTAGATTATTGCTGTAATTGTATAACAAATCGTGTATAACTACGCTTTCCAAAATATCAAACACATTATTATACTCGTATATAAGTCAACAAAATCCATTAGGTTACGTTATTTTACTGAAAATGGTGGTGGGACAGCGCTAAAATAGATACAGCTACCTTCTATTTTTGAAAATTAAGGTAATATGACCGTGTTTTTAAGCAGCTACATTAAACAACATTGTTAAAAACTGACCACAGATCCAAATTTTTTGTATTGTTTTTCTTAAAAGTAGATATTATTCTTTAAAAAAATTACACACCCGACACACCCGAAACACGAATGTACAGTTTTTGTGAAAATGACCCAGGTAGTACTGAAATAGTTCTATAATTGGTGGGGTCTGATGTACTACCTGATTTAAACAAAGGTATTATTTTACTATTTTTCATAAGGTCAGGAAACTCCCCAATGCAATTATTAAAGATAAGAGATAAAGTAGGTGCTACAATGTTAATAATTGACTTAGCAACTTCTACAGTACTACCCCACAGACTGCAGTATTTTTTAAATTTAAAGTGTGAAAGGTTTTAATTATATCTCTACAGGATGTTCTAATATGTTCAAAATGAAATTCCGATTCGCAAACATTAACATTTTCCTTGAGCAAAGACTCAGCAACAGAAAATGATGAGTTTAGGGATTTAGTAGTTGAAACGGGAATATCTTATGGTGGCATGAGGAACAGGGTGTAAAGTTCACTCATCCTCCATAGAAAAGGGAGGATCCTCCGACCAGACGGGTGTTGTGTCTGGTGGGCAACTGCCCGACGGTTGATGTCGGGATGTTGTATATATGCTAGTTGCGCGCTAAACTCTGCTTGCGCGATGCAGGATTTTGCGTGACGTCAGTGTGATGCGTAGTTTTGTATGTGGCGCTGTAGATGCCGCCACATCACTCCCCTCCGGAGACCGGAGGTCGATAGTGGGCTGAGTCGTGTATCTTGCGATGCTTGCCAGTGCCAGGTGGGGTTCCAGTGGGTCGGAACCGGTTGTCGCATAGTTCGCGGTGGGTCGGAACTGTCTGCGGTGATGCCCCAGTGAGTCGGGGTGGCGCTGCGTTATGCTCCAGTGAGTCGGACGTGGTACAGCGCCGGGTTGAGGGCTGACTGCTGGCGTCGACCAGGAGAGCGTTGAAGAGCTCTGCTTGTTGACCGGCCGAAAGTGCAGTGTGCTGTGCCAAGGTTGCTGATGAGGCTTAGGGTGATGACCAGGTATGCGCGGTCGCTGCATGCTGGTGGTCAGGATACCCGTTGAAGCCGTGGGTGCTGGCTGGCTGTGTGACTCGCCGCTCGAGACCTTGAGGAAGTGTAGATGATGACGTCACGCTGAAGTAGTTGCACGAAGGCTGCGCTGACGTTCTTAGTCGGGGTCACCAGTATGGTGGCATGAGGAACAGGGTGTAAAGTTCACTCATCCTCCATAGAAAAGGGAGGATCCTCCGACCAGACGGGTGTTGTGTCTGGTGGGCAACTGCCCGACGGTTGATGTCGGGATGTTGTATATATGCTAGTTGCGCGCTAAACTCTGCTTGCGCGATGCAGGATTTTGCGTGACGTCAGTGTGATGCGTAGTTTTGTATGTGGCGCTGTAGATGCCGCCACAATCTGAAAAGAAATTTTCAAAGGCCGCGGCGACTTGCGAGTCTTATTTTATTATGTTGTCATTAATTGACAGTTGACAAAGAAATTGTCCAACAGGAAAAGGTATTTATCTCTGATTTTATATCTACTCACTAGAACTGTCTTACTTAATGTAAACTGACCAAATAAAGTTAAAGCAGTAGCTGATAATAGCTATGTATTTTCATGTCCTTTAAGCTTGTTAACACAAATATACTATTTAGAAATATATGTAGGTATTAATGTCTGTTTTATATTACTTCCTATTGCATTTGCACCAGGGTTTCAGTGCCTTTTAATAACAAATTATACTTGTTTATAGGTACGAGTTTGACTGCTGCTATGAAAGCCCCACCAAGCACCATTACTATTCAACCTCGCATAGCCATTCTATGTGAAAAAGATGAGGAGTGAGGGTGGCAAAAACTTAATGAATAAACAAATAACAATAGCTTATTTATAAAAATATATTGTTTTCTAGAAAAATGTCTCTCGTTATTTGTAACTACCACAACGTGGCTTTAGTTCGGTTAGTTTAGAAACGTGCCGCCTCGATAGGGTTCCGTAAAGCGGGGGGTGGGGTGGGGGGAGGGGGGGAGGGGGGACCTCATTCCCCTCATTCCGCCTGCCGGAAATGAATATTTTTTGGTAAAAATCTAGTATTAACCTAACCTCCGGACACTTAAGTCGCTTAAAAGGCGTAGTATGAGGCCCGCTTCGCGGGCCTCAAGGGATTGAAAAAAAATAACCTCGAAGGGGATGGCGGGGTCTGAGTTCGCTCGCTCCGCTCGCTCACTAGACCCCGTCATCCCCTTCGAACCTAACCTGTCCGAGTCGGGTTGCCCCAAGTCCCGAGCTCGCTTTGCTCGCTCTTGACTCCTAGTAACAGTAGTAACATTGCCTTTTGTACACACATACTATCAGTGGGAGTACAAACACAGAACAAATTCACGCAACTCGAGGAGAAACGGAATGATCGAAAACGTATGACAGTGACACATGACGCAAATGGCATTTCACTTAATTTGCGTTTAGTTACACGTAATTCTGATTATTTTTATATATTATCTACATATTTTTGGTGTAAATACGTCCGCTCATAACCTAAAAATTAGTATCCTTGATTTATTTTTTTTGTTGAAAACTGCGTCTCCGGCAAAAAAAAATGTTGCAGGGGTATCAGAAAACTCCCTAGAACCCCCTAATATTCTCACATTTCCTCCAGCGAGGCGACACGTTTCTAAACCCAACCCTTTAGTTCTGCTGTTCTGTTGAGCTGGCGTCATAATATGGGTACATGGGATAACACATTGGCTAATCACTATCTCCTATCTCCGATGAGCGTCCTCACTAACTCATTCCATTCAAACCTGAGCACCTACTGAGCCTCCTCCTAATTGAGCTTTCTCTATAAACCCGGTTTATCGTTCAGTAAAAAAGTCTCCGGTATTTTCGTTGCCGTAGGAAAGCCCTATCAAGGACATCTTGAATATTAGTCTGTCCCAATCTAGGGAGTCTAAAAATCTTTTTTCAGCCATTTGGAATGGGTTGGAACGGTCTCGCAATGTTTCCAACTGATAGTTGAACTCTAATAATAACAACTCTTTCTTGATAGTTAAAAAAAAATAGTTTCTTATTTCACACAATCTGGAAATGGATTTATTCATTTGTTTTCCAAATTATAATGAAGTATTAGATGTTCAGTAAAAAATACCTCTAAGTTATCACGAATGAATTTCGTATTGTGTTCTAATATCAATAATTTTATTATTTCTTTTTGCCGCATCGACAACAGCTGCAATCACATAAGCGTCCTTACTGATCTAAGGTTATCCAAACCCACAAGCATCCAAACTTTCAAGAAATCTAAGAGAAATGTGCTTTGTAAATTTTAGTTCATGACAACTAATTTTATTCCACACATTTTTAATTGCGATTAAAAATAGCCTGATTTAGTTTGAAAATTAAAATTTTAGGTGAAAAACGTCAAATTCAGAATAGCAAAATTAACATTTTCACTAAATTGAATAACTAAAATGACATTAGTGCTGTCAAACTATATTAAACCTAGTTATTATAAGTTACAGATGTTCTATGTCACGAAGTCCGTTTGGCTATGAATGTTGTCAAGCGTGCACATGCACATTGTTTTTGTGTGCGTAACCTCGAGAGCGCTCAGTGTCGATCGGGACACGGTCCGGATCAATAGTGGTTTTTAGTTCGCGCCAAATTGTTTCACGGAGTAAGGTCAGCATGGCAACAAAACGAAGAAGAGTTGTCCATAGTGAGGTAATATTTATTTATACGTTTTCAATTAAAAAAACAGTTCAAAGAATATTAAAAGAAGAGACGGAATTGCCATCCACTTCATCAAAATTCACTTCACCTATGAAGAAAAGGAGAAAGCGAGATAATAAAGTGGATATAGATAATTTTACAGCCGATGTGGTTCGCAGTACTGTACAAGATTTCCATATTGTCCATAAAGAAATTCCAACATTAGCTTAGTTAAGAACAGCATTGAATGAAAAAATCGGATTCGAAGGTTGTTTAGAAACTGTTCGCAAGTTACTGTTAAAATTAGGTTACAAGTGGCGCAAAACAGAGAACAACCGTAAAGTCTTGACGGAGCGTCATGATATACAAATGTGGCGTTTAAAATATTAAAAAAAAATAACAGAGTACCGCTCTCAAAGTCGGCCCATTGTCTACACCGATGATAGCTACGTCCTTTCGACACACGTGCGAAACAACACCTGGGCAAAAAAAAAGGAAAGAACTCCGTTTTTAAAAAAAATTAGCACAGGCACTCGCTTTATTTTAGTGCACGCGGGAACCAAGGATGGTTCTATTGAAAATGCTTCCTTGGTTTATAAGGCCAACTCAACAGCTGGTGATTATCATTCAAATATGAGCTATGATAACTATGTAAAATGGCTAAATGAAAAGTTGCTACCCAATTTACTTCCGCGCTCTGTCATTGTCTTAGACAATGCATCTTATCACAACACACGGGCTGAACGACTACCGACGCAATCTACAAAGAAAGCCGATATGCAGCAATGGCTCAGGGATAAGGGATTTGATGAATCTCTTCTTAAATCTTAATTGTACGATACAATAAAGAAGTACAAAGCCCAACACGTAATCTACAAGATTGACGATTTTATAAAAAGCAAGGGTTTTGATGTCTTACGCCTTCCCCCTTATCACCCAGAATTAAATGCGATTGAAAATATTTGGGGGATCGTTAAAAATTATGTCGCATCTAAAAATATCGAGCAAAACATGACGAATACGGAAAGACTGATCAATGAAAGTTTGGGCCAAGTTAGCAGTGAAACGTGGCAAAAAACTTGTGCTCATGTTGAAAAAATTGAAAAAGACTACTTGAAATATTTTGATCTCGATTTTGAATTTATAATCAATGTACAAGATGATTCTGACGACAGCAAAACGGAATCGGAAATCGAAAATTTATCTGATAGTGATTGAAAATACTGAATAGTCCTACTTGTTTCGTTTCCATTCTGTAACACCAATGCTTAATTAAATGCCTACATATTCTTAATATTTTTGTATTTATTGCAACCTAATCTAATTTATTTACAAAATGTATATACTTTTAAAACCAAAATTTTATTTAGATTATTAAATCTCGACTTGAATAGGTATATATCAGATTTTTTTGCTAACGTTACCTACTTTTACACACACAAGCGCGCTTGTCGGGATACGTCACTACTATAATCAAAGCCCAACGGACTTCGTGAAATAGAATATCTGTACTTTAGTTAATTTCAGAATGGGAAACGTCGTTTGACAAGACTAAACGAAATTTTGGTCTAGTTTAAGAGAAATTTGTGACAAGAGAATCGGCACCAATATGAAATCGTGGCGAAGGGTGAGGAGAACGAGTTCGTGACTCGGGAGTGAGTAGAGACTCGTGAGTCGTCGTCGCGCCCGCCCGCCTCGCTCCCTCGTATGTTCGGCTGAATTCGGCTCGGGCTCACGAGTCGTAAGGTGACGCCGTTGACGATTCCTCACCTCAAATGAGGGGTGCCTCGTGAGGACCTCACGAGGTAAAGTGAGGTCCTCCCACAACCTCAATAAAAATTGATGAGTTACCCATCACTATTGACGACTTTGACAGTTTTAACTATATGAGATGTTAAGGAAAATTAATAAAATATACTTAATCTTTTTTTTTTAATACTGGCTTTTATGCAGTGGTCCCTCGGGGTTCCTCGACTGCTTTACCGGGCTTCGGTGGGGCCAGAAGGGCCTCTCACCAAGTTAAAATAAAATCATAAGTTGTTTTATTTATATACCTCTCATGACTGTGTTCTCATCCTCTTAATGTCAATAATACTAAAAATAAAGTTGTTTAAAAAATTGTTACTGCCTAGTTGAACTAAAATTGGTCCCACCTGTTAATGTGTAATAGGAATAGTAGTATTATCAGGTATAGTAGTTGGTATTATCAGGTATAATAGTAGTTGTCAGGCACTGCACAGCTCACTGCTCTCCTATGAATTATCGAAGTCAAGAGCATGTATAATCTATTACTATACTCTATGGCTTAGGATATAGAAAGAATAGAATATAATAGAATAGAATAGAATACTCTTTATTATGTACACCATAAAAATTACAGATACAAATGTTGAAATTTTACAAGGGGTGACACAATGGGCGGTCTTATCGCTAAAACCGATCTTTTACAGACAACCTTTAAAAAAAACTACCTTTAGAAAGAACTAGAATCCGCGTTTAACTGTCATTCCAAGCCGCACGCTGTGTCCAAAATCAAGACAAGCGTCCCGCGCCCGCCTCACTTCCCACCCGCGTAAAGTTGCTAGCTCGGACATTATGAACCCGTTTTGGGGTAAACGTTGAGAGTATTGGTAAGATAATGAAAATAATAAAATCACATTTGGTCTTTTCATAGATACATAATTTCGTACACCCGCCCCCTCTAGAAATTCTAATAGTCTAACATAGTACCTATTATGAATCATATACAGGGTGACATTGAAAACATGCGACAAATCGAAATGGGAGATTGTACTCATCATTATGAACAACTTTTACTAAGGGACCAAAGCTACAATCCCAAAAAAAAAAACTGCTGTCCCCTACATTTATGTTCGCAATACCTCATCAAAATGTAGGAAAAGCAGATTTTTTTTTTTGGGATTACAGCTTTGGTCCCTTAGTAAAAGTTGTTAATAATGATGTATACAATGTCCCATTTCAGTTTGTCGCAAGTTTTCAATTTCAACCTGTATACATTTGCATTCCTTTCTTTTTCAAGTCAGGTTTTTTTTTAAGTTGTTGTTAATTTAACACTACAACGAATAAATGCCCTCAGTAGGTAATAAAAAGAAGGGGAAATCAAAACTCTTATACTGGCAACACTAACAAGATGGATGCATCATTCTCTATGAAAATTACAAATTGAACAATTTATTCAGTAATTTAAATAGACGTTATTTGAATGCGCTATTTACACGTGAAATGTGATCCCATCCTGTTTATTTTTTAGCCCCGCTGCATTTTTACAGGTATGAACGACACAAGACGGCATAATTAATTAAAATTGCACACCGGTAAAACACGTTACGCGATACGACGTTCACAGAGTAACTGATCGGCTGCGCGCCAAACTACTCTATTTAGGGGTAGTTTTTGACGCCTCAGTATTAGGAGTGTTCGCGGCTTCTGGTTCTTTCTATATTCTAAGCTCTATGGCATGTATTAATGACACGATAATGAAGCAGCAGGACAGTTTGATAGACAAAATAGACGTTCACGCCTTCGTTTCTTGCTCCTCTTGACACCAATCTCTAGCTGCTCGAATAGGTAATATAAGATGTGCTGCCACATTCAAGTAGAATATCCTGTAGTCCTATTTAATTAATATGACTAACGAAACCCAATTAGTTTTGGAATTCATGTTTTGTTTTTGTAAATACACATCAATCAAAAGTCATTGTCAAAATGACATATCGTATATTCCTGATCCACCATATTTATGTTGTGTTGCTCTTCTTGACAGTTAATTTAAATTTACATTAAACTAAACAAAATTATAGAAAATTAACATTAAAAAACGGTTACTACGAGCCCCGATGCAAAATAGTTCGTCTAATATGGAAAGTAGTGCAACGCGTAAAATATAGAAAGTAAATATTGGTAAAATAATTAAGAACGTTTAATAAAAAGTAAACCATACTTTGATGAACATTTTAAAGTTTATTTTAACATAACTGAAATTCTTTCATGACTTTACATAACATAAAAAAAATTAAAAAATATTCTAAAAAACAACGCAAAAGTATTCGTCTACCCTTGTCACTCACGCAAAATAGTTCGTCTACAACTTAGTTGTGTCGCCTTCGCTCTCAATGACAGCTATAGTGCGACTAAGCATGGTTGCAACCAACGCTGCACACTCCTCAGGCGTAATTGACTCCCAGACAGCCAAGAGTTTAGCCTTTAAGTCGCTCTTCGATCTTGATGGATTTTTACGGAGAACTTTTTTCATTTTCCACCATAGGGTTTCGATCGGCGACAAGTCCGGGCTGTTAGATGGCCATTCAATTGCAGGGATGCTTTTCGCCAGTAGCCACGTCTTTGTTGTCCTTGCAGTATGGCAGGAAGCACCATCCTGTTGAAAAATGAAGGAATCTAGATGCTAAGTGACGGAATAGAGGGCAGTAAATTCTCTTCCAAAAGGTTTTGATACCTTGCTGCATTGATAGAACCATCCACAAACTGCATACCACCAAGACCTCGTGCAGACATGCAGCCCCATATCATAAGAGACTTCACTTTGCGTTTGAGACAATCAGTATGAAATGCCTCATTTTTGTTCCGAATAACTTTTTTCCTTTCATCGCCGACTGTCACTTCAAATTTGGACTCGTCACTCCAAATGATACTACGCCACTGATCGGAAGTCCAATTTAAATGATCACGAGCAAACTTCAACCTCTTTTTCTTTTGTACAACAGTCAACGGTGGTTTCTCCTTAGCGGTGTAAAATCCGTAACCCATTCTTTTTAGGACTCTTTTGCAAGTATCAACTGAGACGTATTTGTGAATCATGTCCTTCCATTGCACCGTGAGTTCTCCAGCTTGAGCACGACGATTATTTTTGATAATTTTCTTCAGGATCCTGTTTTCTACTGCACTTGTGATGCGTGGTCGACCAGTTTTCTTCAAACAAGAAGTCGTTCTATTCTTTTTATAGTGCTGAATGATAGATTGGACTGTAGACCTGGGAAGTATCAAGTCTTTAGATATTTGGTAACTTGATTTGCCAGCATCGACCCCACAAACTATTCGCTTTCGAAGCTCTTCACACACGGGTTTGCCACGACCCATTATTTGAAAACTAATGAAAAAAAACTGAAATATTCAGAATTTATATTGTCTCACTTGACAAATGACACAGAATTACTTTTACAAATTTAAATTATGCAACATAATTGTACAAAGAAGGAATAATCTTATTTAACTCACCGATAGACGAACTCTTTTGCATCGATTAACAATTAGACGAACTATTTTCTTCGAATTTAAAACAGGATATGTATAAATTTAAAAAGCTAAAATAGTTTATGGGTTCATATTTAAAAAAATGGCATAAGTAACGCGACATGTGATAGTAGAACAGCTTAATATTTTGTGTACGTTACCCCAGCAGGAAAGTGGCTCCTAGAGTGATATGAGTGGTACGTATAATTAGTGCGTAATCTGCTGTAAACGTGCGCCTTATATAAAAATTGTGCGCTTTTTCGTTTTGGAAATAAACTGAAAAAACGATTCCTGCTGGAGTAACGTTTTTCCAGCAGGAAAATTCTAAACGAATGATCGGAGAGAGAAATATTGAGCATGGGTAGATAGCGTATATTTGTGCAAAAATGTGCGCCGATAATATAATTTGTGCGTCTTCAGGTTTTCAAGATATTGCGTTTCCTGCTGGAGTAACGTTTTGCAGAATCGTGTATCTCTGAAACTATTGTATGTGCGCCTGTAGAATAAATATACATGAGTAGCTCTTAATTTGTGCGTATTTGTGACAGAATTAGATTTAAGAAAATATTTATAATTTTCAAGTAATGGCGCCGATTCCCTTGTTCACAAACTAAACAAAATTTAAGTTCAGTGCATCTTTTTCTTTCTATTTCATTAAGACGCTGACAACATCAAAACCGCGGTCACTCTCAGATTGCATAGAAAAGAACGAGACGCGCGATGACACAACGCTTGTAATTTATGGCAAAATATGAAGCAATTCTCTATTTACTCAAAATTGAGTTGAGTAATCGAAAATAAAAAACAACCAAGTCCTGCATTCAAATAAGACGTTCTTGTTATTAATTAAATACGTAACGTATGTTGATATTTAATGCAGATATTTTGGATTAGAACTCAAGGTAAGAGGTTAGTTTAACGTTAGTTTGTATCGAGGTTTTTTTTTCAAAATGTGTTTTGGTAACAACCAAGTTCTGGGAAATATGTTCAAAATTAACATATATTTTTTCCGCTACCACAAACTATACAGATTTGGCAATTTGTTTTCTTAAGAGAAGCCTATTTTGGTCAATTGGGTCTTGTCAGCGCCTTAAGAAGAGGACAGAAGATAAATTTTAGTTTAGTCCTATCAAATTAATCAGCGCCTGTCACTACTCCATACAAGTTTAGACGTGATTAAAAACTTGCCTACTAAAATTACGTCAAGCGCTGATTAATTTGACAGGACTAAATTAAAATTGATCATCTGTCGTTTTCTTAATGAAATAGAAAGAAAAGGAAGGATGCACTGAACTTAAATTTAGTTTAGTTTGTGAACAAGGGAATCGGCACCAATAGCGCTTTTTTTTTAACTCGAAAAATTATCGCAGTGCCTAAATGAGAAACCGTATAAGCTCGCTGAAAACTGTATTCGGTCCTTCTTGACGCTTATAATAACCATAAAAAGTTTCAAAAGTGCATGCATGCGTTATTAAATAATATTGCTAAAACTCAAAACGACGGTGTTATAACTTTGACGGCAAAAATTAAGAAACCGGCTCAACACAAGATGTTCTAGATGTAAACCAAAAATTAGTGCGTTTAGTCAAAAATATATAGTGAAAATATTTAGCTTGGAATGCTTCGCATTAAGTAGATATAAACAAAAAACAAATCATGTAAACAACGACTGGTTATCCGACCACATTAGAATGACTACAAAAAAGCGACGGATTCATACATATCGATGACCTTCATAGTTTTACTCACGATCCGGTTGACAAGTGTTGTGCCTGAGTACACTGAAGTAGAAAAGAAGTAAAAAAATAAACTTTTTATCGGATTATATTTTAGTTTCCGTGACTTTGCACTTGATTAAGTACATTATAATAAGTAGCCTAAATGCTATTCCAAGCATTAGCTAAGCTATCTTCTTATACCCAAATTTCATTACAATACATTCAGTATGTTGTGTGTGAACGAAAGACATACATCCAGACATTTACATTTATAATATTAGTAGAAAAAAAGTAATGACCAAACATTTGACTGGCGGTTCTTTTTAGGGTTCCCTAGTAAACAAGGAACCCTTATAGTTTTGCCATGTCAGTCTGTCTGTCTGTCTGACCCCACTGTAGCTCAGAGACGCTTAGTACTAAGAAATCTGTAATTTGGCATAGGTATACATATTAATCACGCAAATAAAATCTTGAAAATCATTTTTTTTTAGCGTACCTCCCTGACACGTAATGTGGGGATGATATTTTTTTTTCTCGTCTACCCCATGGTGTGGGGTACCGCTGGATAGGCCGAAAATTCAAAGAGAGATTCAAAAATATTGTAGGTCTGTGAACACCACTTTTCGATTCAAGGATCCACTTGCGTAATATTAAGCATTGAAGTGGTTTTTCAACTACAATGTTAAGTTTGTTTTTGGAATAAATTCGTCCCAAGTAATTCCAACTACGGAACCCTTCATTGTGTGTGGTCCGACACACCCTTGGCCGGTTTTTAAAAAAATATTGTTGATGATTACTACAAAAAAGAAGCCTATAGCTACTTATTACAAATAAAAAGGCAATTAACACAACAGTAAAAAAAGGGAAAGTATCTACATAAGTACATTGATTTGCCGTATGTTAGATAAATTAACATTAAGTTTTTCATCATTAATAGAAGATTCCCTTGTTTCGCCTCGCCACCGCTGCTTGTCTCTGGCCCCGCACCATCCGCTAACGTCGCGTATAATTGCCAAACAAACGTTTGCACGCGACTGTACGGACAACAGCTTAGGTTTATACGTCCAATGAAAAAGGTCATCGATATGTATGAATCCGTCGCTTTTTTATAGTCATTCGAATTTGGTCGGATAACCAATCGTTGTTTCCGTTTTTTTCCATAACGACCAAGCGCACAATTTTTTTATTTGGCGCACATTTACAGCAGATTACGCACTAATTATACGTACTCCTCATATCACTCTAGGAGCCACTTTCCTGCTGGGGTAACGTACACTAATATTTTATATAGATATGCAATAATAATGACGTTAGAAATATTCTCACAGAGAAAATTTCACACTAGACGATCTATTTTGCATCGGGGCTCGTATATTGTATAGCGATATTTACATATAGTGTACATAGAGCTAGCCCAGGCTCCATACATTTCTGGAACATCTCCTTTGAGTAAATACTTCCTACATACTCATAACAGGTATATTTGTTCGAGACTCGTACTAGGTGGACCAAGTCCGATAATTATCTAGCACGACACACGTCGTCAGTAGTGTAGCAGTCGTGACTAGGTTCAATTCATACGGAGATGGCATCGGCCGGCTGCGATGCAAATTTAGCAAACCGGCATTTTAAACGTTAGCTCATTACTAAAACACATAGTATTTTTAAGAGACTCGAAAGCCACGTGGCACCGCGAGCTGTCTCACAACCCACTCTCGTACCATTTTTTTGAAGAATGTAGATTGTAAACTGTGCCTATTTACGAAGGCGAGACGATAGACGCCTGCAATCTACATGCGAATCGATAGGTATAATAAAAACAAAAATAAGAATTATGAATTTTATTTTTAAGAATTCAATAACACAAGTCTTTTTTTTTCAAATAGCTGACTCTACTAAAGAGCTCAAATAACCTTCAAACTGATCAGAACACCATATTACATTATATATTTGTAAGTTAATAATGAACAAAAAAAAAAAAACTGTATTACACATACGAGCAAAATAAAAAGGTTTACTTGTGTTTGGATTTCTTCTTCTTTTTACTAGATTTCTTCTTATGCTTACGTTTCTTTTTCTTTTTCTTATGGTCGTCAGAGCTAGACTCAGACTCGCTATCGCTATCACTTGCGGCTCGTTTTTTCTTCTTCTTGCTGCGTTTCTTCTTTTTCTTACGTTTGCGAGCATCAGATGACGATGATGATGAAGAATATTCAGAGTCACTAGTGGATTCACTCTCAGAGTCAGGCTTCTTTTTGACATTAGTCAGATCCAGTTTTATAGTT
This sequence comes from Atethmia centrago, assembly GCA_905333075.3. Classification (NCBI taxonomy): domain Eukaryota; kingdom Metazoa; phylum Arthropoda; class Insecta; order Lepidoptera; family Noctuidae; genus Atethmia; species Atethmia centrago. The sequence goes on along the minus strand of HG995373.1, from coordinate 17,190,504 downwards.
TCGTTATCTAGCTTAGCTTTTTTAGTTTCGTTAATCCCGGTGGGTGAAGCTGAACGTTCGCGTTTTTTAACGTTTTCTTCTTTATTTTCATGATCAGATTCTACAGTTTCGTCATAATCTGGCTCAAAATGAGCTTCGTCCAAGGTTGATTTTTTCCTTTCACGATCCGTATGTATACTTTTCACCTCACTTGTCACATTTTTCTCCGGACCACGATCTCGTGTAGCGACTTCATAAGTGTTAGATTTTTTCTCGTCTTTAATATGTTTCTCGGTGTTTTTCTTTTCAGTCGGACTTCGCGCTCGATGCTTTTCGCCAGTCTTTACAGCTTCAGACATTACCCGCCTATCACTCTTAGAAAGTTCTGCTCTAATGGTATCCTGTTTTCGACCTCTTTCTCTTTCCACGGTCACGCGTCTGTAAGGTTGTTCGCGCTTGGGAGTTTTTGATCTAGATTTAACGCGTTCTACGGTACTTTGAACAATTCTCGCCTCTCTACCCCTACGTGCTTCTTCTACTTTTCCACCGAGTCTATCTTTAACGGATAATCGCGGCGGTGGTGTTTTAGAATATCTCCTTTTTCTTTCGTTCATTTCGATTGACCTCGGTTCGGAATCTGTTACTGGAACCGTGATTTGTATATTATTCATAGAAGGCTTTGACACTTCATCACCGTAAAGTTTGAGACGATCACTGCTGATTTTCTTAATTTCTATAGGCCTCAGAGAATTTATTGCTTTGGCAAATATGGCATTTTCAGCTCGTTTAATAACATCCGATGTAACTTTACTGCCATCTTCTTCTTCTTCAGGAGAAGTAATCTCTCCTGGTTCTTTGGCCTTCTCCGTGTGATCGTCATCTACTTCCCACTTAGATAATTCAGGTAAAGTTGCCAACATTTCTTTATTAGTTGGGTTGCTTACTTCTATCTCAGCTTTGAGATCTAATTCCTCTGCATTCGCTTGAAGCTCGATGCCGTCAAACGGTTCTTCTTTAGAATTGTTTATACTCTCTGTAATTTTAGTTTCCGTGGATTGGTCTTTGTCTTCATTTTTAACATAATTTTCTATGATTTCTTTATCAACAGCTCCCAACGCTTCATCACCATATAAATCATCAGTAGGTTTCTCTAGGGATTCTACTTTAGGGAAATTTTCTTTTTTAATAGAAACAACTTGGGTGTTTGATTCTATTTTAGCGACGACTAATGTTTCAGTTTCTATTTTATCTGTTTCTTTTTCATCATTTTTAACTGCTTCTTTGTCAGGTTCTTCATCTTCTTTTTTAATATGATCCTTATCTTTTTTATCTTTTTTCTCACGTTTCTTCTTCTTTTCGGTGTCTTTTTCCTTTTCTCTTTTCTTCTTCTTTCGCTCCTTCATTTTCTTTTCTTTTTCTTTGTGATCTCTGCTTCTATCAGCTGAAGATTTCTCTCGAGCTCTTTCCTCTTTCTTTTCCCTTCTGCAATCTCGATCACGAGATCGACCTTTGGATTCGCTACGTTTTTTCTCTCTTGCTTCTCTACTACGTTTTGGTGAGGTACGAACTTTTTTGTCAGGAGAGGTCTTTTCATGTTCACGTTCCTTTTCATAATCACGGGGTCTTTCATACTCTCTTGGGCGATCTTCACGACTTTCACGCGTATCTCGATTTTTGTCATATCCCGTTCTTCTGTCGGAATCTCGGGTTCTTTCCGTTTTATCTATCGGCTCTCGGTTATCATTAAATCTCTCTCGGTCACGACCTTCTCTTTCTCTGTGTCTATCGTGTTCGACATTTGCATTGCGTCTGGGCCCACCCCTGTTACGAATGTTGGGTCTGTATCCAGGCCGAGAATGATCTCGAGTTGCAGCACTTTCATCTCTGAAATTATCGCGGAAATTTGGATCATGATAACCAGGTGGTACTGTCTCTCGGGGATCTGCACTAGGAGGTCTGAAGGGAACACCTGGATCACGAAAACTATTATGAAGTGGATTATCTCGGAACCCACCATCCCTGTATGGAACGTTTCTGTAAGAGTTATCACGGAATGGAGGTGGTCCTCCTCTGAAGTTAGGGTCACGAAACGATCCGGGTGGTCCAGGTTCTCGATATGGTTGTCCTTCTCTGAACGGCATAGGTACTTGGTCACGATAATGACCTGGTCTATAATTATCTCTAAAGCGCGGCGGTTGCTCTCCTACATGAACAGGAATCTCGTTTTGGACAAGAGGCGGTATTGACAAGTCCCTATAACTATTAGGCCCTTCACCATACGGCGGCGGTCTATAAGGATCCCTATAATTAGGCGGTGGCAAACGATCGCGATCAATTGGACCAGACGGACCAAATTGTGGTTTTTCGAAAGGCGACGGCTCAAACCCGGGAACTGGTGGTTCGACACCAGGAGGAATTACTTCAAATGGAGGACCGTCATAGCGACCTCGATATCCCGGTTGTTCGGATTGTACGGGTATATTAACCACTGGAAGCATCTGTTTCACACCCATCGGTGCATACCCAGGAGGTGGTGCACTGCCTCTAGGTCCATATCTGAAAAATAAAAGACATTTATTTTTTATTTACATGATAAAATACATAATTTGGGAGCAAAAGATTAAGGGCATTTTGAGAGACAAACTTATTTGTTCTAGTACCCAGGTACGCTCTGTAATGCGTCACGCGTTGCGGAGAAAACCCACGTCTGTGGGAAAATACGAATGTCTATAAAATATATATTTTTATTACTTTGAAATAACGATCATTGTTTTAGGACTTTTAATATACTTAAGTATATTTTTATATGATGGTTTAAGGGAAGGTGAGTAAATTATCAACAGCTATCTTAGAACAACAACAGGTAGGGATTTTTTTAATACCAATTTTTTTTAAGGCTTGGTGAATATCTGTCTGTACTGCATCTTTTTAATTCAAGCAGTAGGTCACAAAATATATTTGTTCTCTGTTTTCGTTTTCAAAATATACTGTTTGTTAACCTTGTGAACCTTTTTGACAGACACAGGGGTAAAACGACACCGTCACGTTATTGTGCTGACTAAGAAGATTGCTCTAAGAAAGCCGCTCTACGTCAAAATCTCTCGAGGACGTTGCGCTTAGGTAATTGAACAGGCATTTATAATAGAAATCATTCCAAAACATATAAATAGTAGATAAGTATTTCAAAATTTAATAGTGAATTTTACCATAAGAATAGTTTGTATAACGAAGATCGAAAATTGCCACGCGAATCGAACCTGTATGGGTGTAAAAACGGTATGTACTATCACGGTTGCGCACATCGAACCACCGTAAGGGCTATTCATTGCAGCGCTCGGCCGCTATATTGGTACTGTTTTATTGGTCGACGCAAAAAAATATTTGATCGTTATTTAAGTGTAAAATGGGGCGGTAAACAGATGCGGCCATCGTGAGCACTAGATTTTGTTTTCAGAGTGGCCCGATATGCACATCGATAGCATATTATAGATCAAATATTTTTTTACCATAATTAAACTTTCTGAAGCACAGATATGATTCAACAATAACCAGAAGGACCTGCATACAAACAAAAACTAGTACTGAAAATTAGGGAGTATAATCATTGCATTTTCTTAGTTTGATAAACTCCTACATTGATCTAGAAAATAAAAATAGTCAGTCATTATTACAGATATTGAAACTCGTTAATTATTATCAAATCAAAATAATAATTAAGTGTTATCGTAAAAATAATATCTACTATCTTTTGTTTTTATAATAAAATCTTTTTAATAACTATGCCTAATATTCGCTTTTCATTCGGTGCGGTTCATGCGATGGCCTACCTATCCATGTGTAATTTAAAAACCTTTTATAGTCTATACTAAGTTTGACATTGTCCCAAATACTTTCTTAAGTCTCAATTAGAACAAATAAACTTCAGTGCAAGAGCAGATAAAAATGCAAGTGGATTTTTCATACTCTTTTTGCCCGACTGCCCCAGAAGGTAATGTAAGGAGGGCTATATCAAAAGTACAACAGAAAGTTAAATTAAGGCAGACAACCTTTTAAGTAGATTGTACAACAGTACGAGCGCCGACGACCAAAACCATGTCGAATCGTTTTACGGCCAAAACCATATTAAATCGTTAGTTTATATGATTGTGGTCCCAACTCGGGGGCCAGTACCGGTCAGAAACGTCGCAGTTTCACGGTGGCCGATTCTGCTATGTCAAAAAAAAATATTTAGGTTTTATCACAATATGTCTGATATTAAAAATACACTTAGGTTTCGTCACTCTATTACAAAAAAGTTCCGTTTTAAGACATTTTGCGCGTCACATGTGGCATGAGCGCATTTTTTGAAAATGCGCTCATGTTTTACATGCATTTTAAAGAAAAAATACCGACCTGTCTCATAGCAACCAGGTTCAATTTTAATTTAAATTTCCTTTTGGGTAAAAACTGTTTTTAGATATTTTAAATGTCACCTATAATTCCAAAAACAAAATTAACGTTTGCGCAGTGCTAGTTACGCTCCTATCTCTCACGACAACGATTCTAAGTCCGACAATGATAAAAAAACAAAATTTTTCAAACATTAAGCCAGGTTCTTTTTATCTAATTTATTCAATAAATGCTTGTAAAAAGCACTTTAATTTCAGTTCAATCGTATCAGGTAAGGTAAGCTACACTGAATTTGTCTGAGATTTTTTTTTTCTTCATCTGGGCAGCTATTTCATCATGTCAAACAGTTTTCAGAAAGAATGCTAAGTTAACGATCGGTAAATTTTTTAACACGTTCCAAATGGTTTCAACACTTAAAAATGCTAACACTTTGAAAAACCCAAGGCCAAGTGCGGGTAGTTGGGAAGTTGGGATAAATTTATCCCAAAAACAAACTTAAAATTGTAGTTGAAAAACATGTTCTCCCATACATCAGTATAATATGCCACGGTCAATTCTCCAACTGCAAATTTAGGTTGGTGGACGATTACTTTTAAAGCTCACTTACATAAACAACCATTTAGCTGGCAGGGGGGGGGAGGACGACACAGTTGAATCTTAACAAAAATTTGCGCTTTAGTGCTTAATATTACGCAAACGGATCCTTGAATCGAAAAGTGGCTTTCACAGACCAGCAATATTTTTGAACTGCCTATCCAACGATACCCCACACTATGGAATGACAAAAAAAAATGTCATCCACACATTACGTGCAAGGAATGTACCCTAAAAATTTTTTTTTCAATATTTTCTTTTAGCACTTTGTCGGCGTAATTAATTGGTCAAATGAGACACAATTGATTTTCTATTGTTTGACTCCGAATCGGTGTCGCGCGGGGCTTAACAGGTTAATATGTATACCAACAGCTTTCAAGTAATAAGCGTCTCTGAGCTACAGCGGGGACAGACAGACAGGACAGACGGACATGGCGAAACTATAAGGGTTCCTTGTTTAATACGGAACCCTAAAAATGATTTATTCGCATCAACTGACCACTGTTCACTAGAAAACAAGATTTTTTAGACGGTTTGCTATGGGTTTTTATTTTTGCCTCATTTTTTATTTTCTCAAATTGTCTCCTACGTACGCGTGACGCTACTGGTGTCCGAAATATATGTTCTCTAAATATGTATGTATCTAAAATGTAACTTTAAACTATATTCTGAAAATCAGATGGATTGCTATGACAGTTCGGTATAATTTTTTTGACATATTTGAAAATGCAGTTAATACAGCATTTTTTTTTAAATTACCGTTTTTGGAATCAGAATACCCAAATCTATCGATTTTATCAGGTTTTGGTCGTAAAACGATGTACGAGAGCCCATGACCAAAATGTTTAATTTTGGTCATGGGCTCTCGTACTATTAATAGGATATCTGTGATTATTATAAAACTTATTTCTTTGCCATCTATATTGAAATGAATGCACTCAGATACGGTGTCCAATGTTTATTTGCATTGCGCATAATTTCTGAGAACTGGGCACAAGTGAATAGACTTTGTCGCGGGATGGTACTTATGGGTCACCGAGTCCCCTGGCAACACAGGCAACAGGAAGGAATACGGGTGGGTTTTAGTCAGTAATAGTCTCTCACAGACACACTCTAGCTCCGCCCAGAGCGAGAGAAGGTATTTGATGATTTCCCACCCTCAAAAAAAAAAAGTGAATAGACTTTACTGAGTAACAATTAAATTCGTGGATGAGCAGAAAAATAAAATTTCTAGAATATCATTGGCGTGTCATATTATATAGCGCTATTCAAATATTACCATTTGAGAGAGCGTGTTTGAATGTTTCTGCTGTCGTCCCATGACCTCTATGTGTGAGTTCTAGCCTGTTCTAAATGGATTACATTTCCGAAAAGTCTGTACACTAGCGAACAGTTATTCAACCACCACGCAACATACCATGTCAATATACTTAAAAGAATGGAAAAATTTTGACGTAACATTTGTTACAATTTTGCAGAGGCCTCGGCTGTAATATTGTTGTAAAATTCCTGTATAAATACATAACACACAACATTCCTTTTCATATTTAAATTAAGTTTACCCGCAGTCCGGTGTAGCAGCCATCCCTGGCCTGCGGACGAAATCGTTCAGCATCTTGGAGAGACAAGAAGTCATCTTCTTCACTAGAAAAGTATTTCATATGAAGCTGCCTTTTAAAATAGCAAAGTAACAATTTAATAGTTCTGAACTATTTAAATTAAAAGAATACTTTTCGTTACATGATATGATTTGCAGTCATATAAACAATGCTTTCTAAAACCTAAACAAAATAAAAATATGATACTTTATAATTATAACATACTGTTCTTTACATCTTGATATTTTCAAAGCATATTTGGCACTACTTAAAACGAAAAACTGAGCCACATGTAAAACATCAATACAATGGTTTATACAATATAATTTATTTCATTTGACGTATTCCCAATTCTTAAAGACTCACTAGAACATTTTAACTTTGAAGTTTTATTTGTATTATTTAATCATTTATGTACACAGAAAATAAAGCCCGATGAAATAAAAGTAAGTGCGAATTAATATTATGCTAATTTGCTAAGAAATACCTTCCAGCAAAGAGAAAATTGACACCTTCCCCACCTCCGGAATTAATTTTAAGGACCATTTTGGCAGGCGTAGGTTTTAAGACTAAGAATCGGGTATTCGTCATCAGCTTAACGGCAAATATTACAGCACAGAGAGCCTATATCCAATTATCAATTTATCGTCGTAGTGTGTCACAACACAGTTCAACTATTTACATACATTTTAACGGAACAGATCTAAGTAAACAAATATTTATACTGTTGATTTTATGATAAGTAATTATCTATTTTATTACAATTATATACTTACAAAAACAAACGGTTATATTCGCTCGCTTATGCGAGATTTACAATAATTAATTCTTTAAACAAATTTATAAATATATTATTTATTAATATTTTTTTAAATTCATAAAAATAAAAATTTATAAATTCATTTTATGCCTTAACTAAATCCATGGAAGAGTATACTGCCAAGTTGTAACACTAGAAGCGCTAGCAGCACGGTAAACTAACATTACACTTTAATGAAATGTATTTTAACTGATGTTTTCTGAAATATTTGATTAAATCTATACATTATTGCATCGGTGCTGCGTGTTCGAATGTTCAAATAAAGCGTACCTTCAGCCTCAAAAAGACGTATACATGAACAAGAATTCATTTGATTGCTCACAATCTGTGTCATAATATTCTACAATATTTAGCTGCAATGTGTAATGTCTTTTGGCAACATATTGATATAATATTATGGATCAAAGATTGTAAACAATCAAATGAATTCTTGTCGGTGTATACATCTTTTTGAGGCTGACTGTACCATTTATTCCTCGTGATTAGAAAACTAGTACACATTCTGTTACATTGTGCAGGTGGCGCTGTCTTTTAACCTCGTTTCGCGTATACTATATACTGACCCATTATAATTATGAAACATCATAAAATGAAGTTTAGTTAGGTCATAAAATGGTTACATTTATGGTAATTTTTCTAACACTAAATGGATAAAAATGCATTATTTAAAACGGTCAGAAATCGTAATACGTTTACAGTATTGCAGTTTGTCAGTGTTTTCAAACAATCAAATTGATAAAATAAGGTGCTCTAATTATACTACGCCAACAACAGATATTTTTGGTCCCACACTTTTTGTCGGTAACATAGTCTACTGACTACTCTGTTTTATTTATTCTACGTGGGAAATCATCAAATACTCCCGCTCTGGGCGGAGCCGGAACGTGTGTCAGACTCTTACTGACTAAAACCCACCCGTATTCCTTCCTGTTGCCTGTGTTGCCAGGGGCCTCGGTGACCCATAAGTACCTTCCCGCGACCCCGGCCGACTGTCTATGCTACCGACAAAATGGGGGCCTAAAAATGTATGTCGCCCGCGTTGTCAATAATACTTGTTTCGGACTTTACACCGACTAGATTGAACCATAATTTAAAATTTCAAACAATAAAGTATTATTATTTTTAACCAGATACAAATATAAATATTTAGGTAAATAGGTACGCATGTAATCTAGACAATCGCAGAAGAAGAAAAAAATATGTCATTCATCTTCGCACATGTTATAATAAAGCTTGGTATTTATTTGCTGAAGTATACAGGATGACTTGTTATTTGACGTATTCCTTCAAGGACGTGATAGTGTGACCTGTTAGCAACAATTAAGCTCTCCATAAAGCCTAGGCGAAAATTCATGGGAATCGAGAAAACCCATTTTTTTATTTTTTTTTTTAATTTCCCAGAATAATTCACATATATCTTTTCTCTAAACTCGCCAATTGAATGGCCTTTTTTTGGGTGGGAATTATCAAAATAACTTCTTCCGCTCTGGGCGGAATGGAAGGGTGTGTCAGACTCTTGCTGACTAAAACCAACCCGTGTTCCTTCCGTTGCCTGTGTTGCCAGGGGTCTCGGTATCCCTTTCGGACTTTCCCACGACCCCGGTAGACATCGGCCCTAGTGGACCCCTACTCTTGTGTTGACGACATCCCTTTGAGCGCGCGTGGAACACAACGCGCTGCCGACCCCTGGTCCTTATTGGACGGCGAGCTACCCATTGCTCACCGTCCGCAAACCCGCGCCTACGGTGGCCGGAAATCCGTCTGAGATTCCCGGCGCCCAGGGCGTCCCGCCTCCTCCTTCGCGAGCATTACTGCTTCGCAGGAGGTGACGGCTGCCCGTGCCCTCTCGTTCCGTACCATGGCCTGGACCAGGGACGGACGCGAGAGATCTCCGCCGCCGATCGCCTCCACGAGGACACGGCGTTGCTCTGCCTAAGCCAAGGCAGACCTCCACCGTATGCTCCACCGTGTCCTCAGGGCGATCCACACAGTGGTGACACCCGGGCGTTTCCTCCCGCCTTATCCTCCCAAATTGAATGGCCTTCATTGCTATTCCATTGGGTAACTACTTTAACAAACCTTTCGATGTAAGTAACTTCTTTAAAACATTAAACAGTTAAAGTTTAATGAAGTTTATTAACATTATTTTTTAATCATCTACGTGCAGTAGCCAGCACGTGAAGTTACCACAAACTGTCAAATTTTCTCATTTGATTTTGAGCTTAACCATCAACATTAAGGTTTCAAATCATTTAGAGAAATTTGACAGTTTGTGGTAACTTGATGTGCTGGCCAACTCATATATAACTTTTAGAGCAAAAACATAAAAAAAAAACTCCCTGACTACCCTGATCTAAGCATAAACGGAAAAGTACTGAAAAGGACTGATCTAGAAAAATACTTCGGACTAACTCTTGATAGCAATTTGACATGGAAACCACACCTTCAACACATTAAAAACAAACTTTCATCATTGGTGGGCTCACTGCATAAAATTGTTAGATGTATTCCAAAAAAATGTTCGGCTTGTAATATACAACTCCCTTGTTAAGCCTCATTTATTATATCTTATCGAAATATGGGATAACTCATCTAAAACTAGTCTAAAACCAATCCAAATTCTACAAAATAAAATAATAAAAATACTACACAACTATGATTTCTTAACACCGTCAAAAACTATTTACAAAAAGACAAAGCTGTTAAACATCAAACAACTTTATATATTTAAGACATGCATACTTATCTATAAAATCATTCACAAACTTATTCACTCACGCATTACATTCACAACAGAAGGTGAAATAATCTAATAGTCATCTCGTCGAGCTTGTCACCTGGTATTGTCTAGAGTAAGACAAACTACGGTAAAAATAACCTAACCTATGGGGGAGCACAGCTCCATAATAAACTTCCAAAGGATGTAAAAGAAGCGACTTCACTCAACATATTTAAAAATAAATTATTCACTTTTATTTATAATGACGAAACACTATATTAATTGTGTTGTGTTTATTTTGGTTTAAAACAGCTACATCTTTAACTTGTGCTACCTCCTTATCTTAGGAATGCAGTGAACTCGCTTCCAATTTTTATGACAACGATCATACTTTATTTATTGCTTTTTTGGTTTTCTTCTACCCGCACGGATATAATATAACTAGTAATAAGATTTAATGTTCTCATGCAAGTGGCGACTGTCTTAATGAGAATAAAGTTCTTTAAACCGAACTCAAAATTTTACTATAGCAATAAGCATACAAATTACGGAGAAGAATCTTCATTTAATCAGCTATCTAACGAAAAATTTAAAAAATATTTAGTGTTACTGATGAAGCAGACGATGGTGCTGGCAAAGGTCGAATTTGCATATTGTTGAAATATTAAATAATTTTGATAATCGAATGAATTATCTGCTTTATGTTATCCCTTTACCTTATCACAACCCAGCAATCCTTCCTACGTTATTTAGACAGGTCGTCGCGACCAGGTCGCAAGTTAAAATGCCACTTTCAAGTGGCTAGTAGTATTCGCAGTTAATGAGCTAATCACTGATCACTTGTCGCTTACTTCGCGTGTTTTTTAACTATTACAAAAATATGATGCGACTAGTCTACATTGCAGGCTAATGATATGATAAATAACATATAATTTGTCAAAAGCCTAAAAAACCGAAGTAATGTTCAAAAATTAAAGAGTACAAACTTATTTTTTTTTTTTCTTCACATCATATTTATGTGCGCCGTAATTTAAAAACAATATTTTACATCATATTTTTGGTTTAAGAGAAAGATCAAGAAAAATCATTGCTATAATCTTTGATGAGGAATTAGTGATTGTTGTTAAGGCGCTGACAAGACCCAATTGACCAAAATAGGCTTCTCTTAAGAAAGAAAATTGCCAAATCTGTATAGTTTGTGGTAGCGGAAAAAATATATGTTAATTTTGAACATATTTCCCAGAACTTGGTTGTCACCAAAACACGTTTTGAAAAAAAAATCTCGATACAAACTAACGTTAAACTAACCTCTTACCTTGAGTTCTAATCCAAAATATCTGTATTAAATATCAACATAAATTACGTATTTAATTAATAACAAGTACGTCTTATTCTAATGCAGAACTTGGTTGTTTTTTATTTTCGATTACTCAACTCAATTCTGAGTAAATAGACAATTACTTCATATTTTACAATAAATTACAAGCGTTTTGTCGTCGCGCTTCTCTTTCTTTTCTATGCAATCTGACAGTGACCGCGGTTTAGGTGTTGTCAGTGTCTTAAGGCGCAGATATATGATTTTAGTGACTTTTAAATCTGTTATTTCGCCTTCATATAGTGCAAGTAAGTTATGCAAAAAATGTACGTTAACCGATAAAGCCCCAATGGCTCCGAATAGGAGCCCTCGCGGCGCGCGATTTGAAAGTAGTTATCGAATAAAAATGTTTTTTTTGAGATTGAGAGATGACGTTATTGAGCCACGGGCCTGAGCGGTTAAACTAGATCGCATACACATCAATTCTATTCTATATGTCTATAGTTCTATAGTCTTCAGTAACAATTCAGTTGACTCTCCATGTTTATGTTTTGCCAGCGGCGTACAAATTTTATAGTTACATTAGGTATAATAATATTAAAATTAAATTCAGAAACATTTTATATGAATAAATTAAGTATTTAAAAATTTAGTAATTCAGTTTAAATTAATTAATATTAAATTCAATAAACAAATTACAAAATATACAAAAAAACACACATTCATTGCTTAGTCAATTTATATTAATATTTATATAATATTGTTATTAATATTATTGTTTTTAATATTTCAACAATTTGCAAATTCTACTTTTGCCAGCATTATCTGCATTGACTGCGAATACTACTAACAACTCGAAAATGGCGTCTCATCTTGCTACCTGGCCGCGTCGACCTGGCTATATAACGTATGGAATGATTGCTGGGTTGTGAAAAGGTAAGGGGATAACATAAACCAGTTAATTAATTCTATTATTACATTATCATATCATACAAATTTTGAGTTAACTGTTATCAAGTTTCATGTACGTAGATGATTTTAAAAATTGGTCAATATACTTCTTCCTTTAACTATTAACTGTTTGATGTTTTAGAAAATTTGGTTACATCGAAAGGTTTGTTAAAGTATTACCCAATGGAATAGCAATGAAGGCCATTCATTTGGGGAGTTTGAAAATAGTGAATTTAGTGACCGATTCTGTGAAATTTAAAAAATGGGTTTTCTTGAATCACATGAATTTTCGCCTTTGCTTTATGAGGTGCTTAATTGTTTTAAATGGGTCACACTATCACGTCCTCGAAGGAATACGTCAACGTGATAATTACAAGTCTGCCTATAGATCCAGAAGCCAAAACAACAAATTCTCAACTTATACAACGTGTAACGGAAATGGTCATCCATGGAGTTTCTTGCTCGTTCTTCTCCATAGGTACCTACTACGCTTTGGAATGGGCAACTAGCTTCATATTTCTAACTGACCGACTCCTTGACAATTCAAAAGTGCCTGTAAATGGTTTAATTGAAATAAATGCTTTGAGTTTGAGTTTGGTTATAGGTTTAAACAGAAGAGTGTTTGTGTATCTGAGAAGTTATTTTAATAGATCCTATAATTCTTTGAATTCGTAAAATATCATCACTAGCAGTTCGCTCGCGACATCGTCCGCATGAATTTATTTTCCTCTACAAATTTTAACACCCCCTCCACAAGGGGGTGGATAAAAGATAGTTTTAACTCATTTAGATTAGTGTTTTGGCCACTTTTCAAGTTTATTGATCACAGGAAAAATAAGTTTCATATAAACTTTACCTTTTTACTCCAAAAGTCGATTCATTGTTGAAAAATCTTTAAACGCCAACTTTTGATTTAATCAAGCCACGCGGTAAAATACTCGGGCTACAAACTTTTGCCCCGTCAAGGGTCAATTTATGGAAAACTCCAAACCCCTTTATTCTTAATTTCTTGCAAAATTACCGAGTTAATCTAATCGGACCGCGGATTAATATTCTTTCATACAAACTTTTACACCCCCTAAAATCCCTTTGAGGGTTAGTTTTAAAACACTAATAATGGTAAATAATGGTAAACTTTATTAAATATTTAGTAATGTACCAAGTTTCATGATTATTAATTCAATGAATTAAAACAAAATCCCCAACTTTCACCCTTTAAAGGTCGAATTTCCAAAAACCCCATTTTAGTGCTCACCTACATTATAAAAGGAAACCTTGTGCAAAAATTCACGTTCCCAGTACCAGTCATTTGGGCTGTGCGCTTAAATGTCAGTCAGTCAGTTTCTGCTTTTATAAATAAACACACAGTGGCAGTAAATTTTCACATACAGTTAGCTTAAAATTGACTTGTAAAAATGTATTCAAAAACTGTTTTTAAACTTTCCAGGGCCAGGGGGGGTTCATGCCGAAAATATTTACGACTTTTTATTAGTGTCGGAAAAAAATGAGAATCTCAGAAAAAAAATGAACATGCCACATAGCACTAAGTAGGCCACAAAGGCCTGCTCGTTAACCGTCGAAGTTCGAACTCAGTGTCAGGAGGCTCCAAATCTCAATGTAACTCGTAAATCTTGAAGATTTGCTATAAAAAAGAATATTTACACGCGGCGAACAAAACTTGATAGAACATGATGCATCAGCGCCCGCGCCCGCACAGGCCATTGTGTAAACAACCGATTTCGCGCCGTTGCTGTTGGAGACTCGTCAGAGGCTCCAAACGTAATGAGGTGGCAGTTTCAACAAACAAAAATACTGACGTTAAAAGGAAACATGATTTATGCAACCGGATCCCAGCACCAGACCAAAACATGCATTTTTTCTGAGATTAACAACATCAATAAAAAAGTTATGCGTGGGTTATACTTAAAAAAAATATATTGGTACACGCGTCAACTTGATAACCTCCTCTGTTTTTTCGTCGGTTAAAAATCGTAAAAAGAAAAATTTCACGACTCGTAAAGCAAAAAAAAATGTTTTAACTAATATTCCTGCGGCACTTTAAAAACAGCTTTGGCATAATTATTTACACAAGACAATTTAAAACTAACGTAATATGAAATTAATAATCACTTAAACCAACTAGAGAAAGCTACAGTGTTGGTGTCTATTCTCATTTAAAAACCCCACAGAATAGGTTTATTTTGTTCACAAATTCGCGTTTAGGGCTTGGGCCACTTTACTGCCGGTGAGTGTTTAAAGAACACGCTTCACCGCACTGTGATAACCGTTACATGTTGTTTAATGGCGCCTACTTCAAGTTGTAGTAGAAATACGGCACAAAGGATGAGGATTGCTACAAGATTAGGAATAAATAAATATTGCCACGTAGTTTGTTCTCATCTTACGAATCCTTGCACTTGATATGTAGGTACCGTTACACGTTGTCCACATATAATTCTGAACACACACATAAACCCAGGTCCTTTAACCATGTAATAGTACAGATATTTTCAGTTTGGACCCCGCCCTAGTTAGCGAAAAATGTCATTACAATATATTATGCGTTAGGTACATACGATGCCAACCTACACAATTCAATCACATGTTTAACTTACAACAGGAATTATTTTAGTAAATAAACTTGTATTTATATAAACAAAACTAAATCAATATTATATACCCATTAACTGGTCATGGCTTAGCCTAACAATAACTTGATTTATTACATACGCTTCTTAATTATGATTAAGTAATATAATATTAGATTAAACATGAATAAATTAACAACTAAAATAAATACTAATACAATTTACGTATTACAGCTTAATCATCAATACACAACAAGTAAGACAAAACATATTCTAACTAACAACAATATTATTCTTATAATAAGAAATAAAAAGCAATAGTATGTCAATACAGTTTTTATTCAAGTTTATCACAGTTATTCAGTCTATGAATACTTAATTAAATATAACAAATGGAAAAAATAAACTACAGCAACATTATTAGGCTGCATTAGCTAGGCTTTACGCTGTGTTCATCTAGATGAGACCATGCTAGGAGAAAATCTAACAAGTTTAATCTTCGAGTCACGCTAAGCCGCAGCAACGTTTTTAATGGTATCCCACATTAACTAGGTACGCAACAGTTTCAACTATTATCTGTATTTATGCGGGAATTCAACTTACTGAATAGCTGTTAAACAATGAACGACAAATAATATTACTGGATTTTGCCAGGCAAAATAATGAGATTCCATTTGAGTACCCTTATATTTAATATTTATATAATTAAAATGGACAAGTAAGAAATGAGCATAGCCGGGAAGTTTGAAAGTGGCGCCATTGACAGAAAACTTGAAAGGAAATTGTTTGTCTTGGTATGTGCATGTGACATCATGAACATACCAAGCCAAACAATTTCCTTTCAAGGATGAGGAGGTGGTGGATGGAGATGTAGAGGAAGGCCAAAGTAAAGGTGGATGGATTGTGTGAGGAATGATATGAAAGAGAAGGGAGTGAATGATGGCGTCATGACTGATGGTTGACAGGGGAGACTGGAAGAATAAAACGTGTTCCGCTGACACCAAGTAGCATGAGACCAGGGCAGGAAGATTATGATATTTGAATACTATTATGATACTTTTACTATTATGATACTTGATCCATTATAATTATCTGTTTTATTATCTGTATGAGAAGAAGCCTTTGCTTTGCAGTGGGACAATAATAGGCTGGTATTAAAAAAAAAATACTTACCATTATTATCCCTACTGCTGTTCCTAAAAAAATATGTTCTAGTCTATTATATTTCTTATTATGGTAAGCAAAGCCGATGTAAACTATTCTGCCAATGTCTAAAGTGAATAAAATTGTAAAAGCAAAAGTGTTTTTGTTGTTCTATTGGTCTGATGCTATTGTGGCTTCATTATAACTTGACACGTGACGCGATTGTTAGCACTAAGTTTTGCTGTCATGTAGTCCTGTTCTGTCAGTCGCCATTTTGAACTTTGTTGTGGTGATTGGTAGTTTTGTCCTGTCAGTCGCCATTTTGAACTCTATTAGTATTGAAACTAAGACTGCAAAATTTAGTGCTACCAACCAATCGCGTCAAGCGTCAAGTTATAACGAACGCACTACATTTTTACATCGACATTTGTCTTCAATTATTATTATCAATGTCAAACCGTCATCTCGATGTTTTGTCAAGTCGTGAAAAACGTGCAAAGAAGGGGCGGGTCGCTAGTATCTATATATATTTGACTTACCACACATTTGACCGCCCGGCTGTGTCTAATCATGCCGACCCGAACATGTATGTGTAGCATCCCTAACTCGACAAATTGTTTTGTTGTTACCTGCTGTTATCACAACTAAACTGAATATATAAAATAGAAAACAATCTCTCTACTTGAGGAGAAAGTTGAAATCAAAGAGATGGTTGTGATTGTGTTTGTTTTGAAAATAAGAAATATAGTTAAAAGTCTATCCGAAGTCGGAAATAAAGTTATTTTAACTTTATTTCCGACTTCGGATAGACTTATGTTCTAGTCAGAAAGTAAGTTCCAAAAGTATTACATGGTGCTACTACCACAACAGTTGAAAATTCATACATGATCAACAGTTAACATTGGTACGACTGCATTGATAGACACCAGTTGGCACACAAAGTAGCCTCCAGTTATTCCACCTTATTCATTAAAAATCGACTTAATAAAGCCTAAATGATTCCTGTTCTTGTCGTCTTCACCTTTTGACCGTCACAGTATAGATGACAAACCAAAATGTGCCCAGCACGCCACGATCACCTACATGACAGATTTTAAGGAATAATTCGTAGCTTGGCGTCGTGGGCACGTTTTTGCTTTTTTGACGTGGCGGTCAAAGGGTTAATGTCACTGAAGTAAGAAGGCAACAGCCTATAACACTATTTTAGTTCTAAGCATATTATGAATACGGTGGTAGGGCTCTGCTAGAGCCACAAATATTTGCCAATTAGCACTAAATGCAATTTAATGCAAATGAAAAGACCAAAGGAGCTTTATGGAGTTCTACTTTGTTTAACATTCACCACTGTTCATTACAATAATATTTTAAAAATACTTGTAACCTATCTTGTAAAAATTATGTGGAGGTGGAAATCAAAATTCTCGTGCAAAAATAATGACGATTCAGATGGTAGAATTTAATTGTTTAAATTTTCAAAGAAAATAAAAAAAATACTAATGTCTATTTATTTATTACTAATGAATATTTTTGCATTTCATAACCAGCCTATTATGTTCCCACTGCTGAAAGTGAGAGAGAAGGGTGGGCCATAATCCACAACGCGGGCCGAGTGCGGATTTATTTTTGCAAGATACTTGACAATTATTAGTATAATAACGAACAAAATAAATGAATAATAACAATATGTATTCCAACGCAATATACTACAATATGCCGTTTAATGATCTTTTCATGAGTTTGATGATCTAGGCGACGTGATGTCGTATAAGCCCGTCGTCCACGACGCTACTGAAAACTGACAGAACCGGTCAGAAAATATTAAAGTTATAAATTAATTGGTAATACTGCGCTGAGTTGTATACGATACTACCCTTTTCTCAAAGGACTAATTGTATATCACCAGCAAAATTTTCAAAATTTTCTCGAAAACAATGGTGTGCGACAAGCACATCGGATCGCGAGTAATTAGTTTCTAACGTGTTTTTACTAGTTTGTGATTGGTTGCGTCGTGTACGGACCGACATTGAAATACTAGTGCTGTGACATTCCGGTTTCATAAGGATGATTTCCCTTTTAAGAAAGTTTGCATTCTAATCTGTCTCAATCTGTCAAAATCATGTAGGGAAATCAGAGGTAAATTGCCTCCTCTCTCCTCTAACCTCTAATTTTAGACATTGATTGTCGCTGAGATAAGATTGCGACTAGATTTTGAAAGTATTTAATTACGGGAATTGGCCTTATGGTTACTTTTGAGTAGCGTCGGGGACGACGGGCCTTAGTATCGCGCAAATACGCGATCATCGATTCACAGAAACTTTAGTTCCAGTCAGCAACAAAAGTAGTTACACGCTGCACTGTCTAAATAGCAGAAGAGTTTATGAAAATAATTTATTATTAACAAATTATTGTAGAATATAGAATATTTAGAAGACAAGTATTGTGATATTTAAAACAATAACTCGGTTCGTTGATAGTGCACAAAATAAAAATTAATTAAAAATTCGAAATGATCTTTGTCGCTGACTAAAAATGTTAACACGCAAATATAACACACATTTACAAATTAAATTGACAATTCGTGCAATCAAAATTTGCTCCAACTTGCTAAGAAAACATAAGTGTTTTATTAAAACAAGTACACAATAGTTTTATTTACATAAAGTACGTCTAGACAGAGCCGGTTCTTCCACAGTGCGAACGAAGCGGCCGCTTCAGAGGCCAAACAGTGGGGGCGCCGAACAGGAGGCAGACGAGCGCCTCTGTGTCCAAAAATTTAAGAAAAAAACCCTTTATTTTTTTTAATTTAATTTCGTGTACGGGGGTGTCCCACCCTTTTCGACCCATGTATTTATGAGCATTGCGTATTGTATTCATTGGCTGGCTCTGAAAACAGCAACAGCTTGTCTAGCACTTCACTTACCTGTCAGCAAAGCAGTAACGCCGATAAAACTGACGCAAAGGCGCCCCACGAAACATGATTTCGTTTTATTTTTGAACACAGAGGTGCCTTCTTCGGCCTCTGGTTTGACGCCCTCGGTGGATTGATGAAATTTGAGAGGCGGGGATGAATTAGGTTCTCCTTGCCCTTAATAGGCAATTAGGCATACACAAGGTTGCAAAAAATTCGAGCACGTAGGTTTTTTGATTGGAATATGTAACATGTTGCTGGCATCTTAATTTATCCAAGATGGGTTGCTAATGTTTTCGAGCTCTCTTCGCTCGCTCTTGCAGCCTGACTTTATTTTATTCCTAAACTTTTCTCTGTATAGATGTTCTATGTCACGAAGTCCGTTTGGCTATGAATGTTGTCAAGCGTGCACATGCACATTGTTTTTGTGTGCGTAACCTCGAGAGCGCTCAGTGTCGATCGGGACACGGTCCGGATCAGTAGTGGTTTTTAGTTCGCGCCAAATTGTTTCACGGAGTAAGGTCAGCATGGCAACAAAACGAAGAAGAGTTGTCCATAGTGAGGTAATATTTATTTATACGTTTTCAATTAAAATGTTATACAAAGATACTTAATATAGCAATAGAAGTATTTATAAAATGAATGTTTTTTTGTGTTATAAAATGTTTATATTACTTAATTATTTTGATTACATTTTATTTTAGGGTCGAAACATGATAGCTAGTGTTTATCATTTTCTGCGAGAAGAATATGAATTTACAAAATCATTAATGGAACTCAACTGTGATTTGTCTCATTTACAAGACATTACACGCCGTACAGCTGTAGCTACGGGTGTGAGCCAAAAAACAGTTCAAAGAATATTAAAAGAAGAGACGGAATTGCCATCCACTTCATCAAAATTCACTTCACCTATGAAGAAAAGAAGAAAGCGAGATAATAAAGTGGATATAGATAATTTTACAGCCGATGTGGTTCGCAGTACTGTACAAGATTTCCATATTGTCCATAAAGAAATTCCAACATTAGCTAAGTTAAGAACAGCATTGAATGAAAAAATCGGATTCGAAGGTTGTTTAGAAACTGTTCGCAAGTTACTGTTGAAATTAGGTTACAAGTGGCGCAAAACAGAGAACAACCGTAAAGTCTTGACGGAGCGTCATGATTTACAAATGTGGGTTTAAAATATTAAAAAAAAATAACAGAGTACCGCTCTCAAAGTCGGCCCATTGTCTACACCGATGAGAGCTACGTCCTTTCGACACACGTGCGAAACAACACCTGGACAAAAAAAAGGAAAGAACTCCGTTTTTTAAAAAAATTAGCACAGGCATTCGCTTTATTTTAGTGCACGCGGGAACCAAGGATGGTTTTATTGAAAATGCTTCCTTGGTTTATAAGGCCAATTCAACAGCTGGTGATTATCATTCAAATATAAGCTATGATAAAAGTAAAATGGCTAAATGAAAAGTTGCTACCCAATTTACTACCGCGCTCTGTCATTGTCTTAGACAATGCATCTTATCACAACACACGGGCTGAACGACTACCGATGCAATCTACAAAGAAAGCCGATATGCAGCAATGGCTCAGGGATAAGGGTATAGCATTTGATGAATCTCTTCTTAAATTGGAATTGTACGATACAATAAAGAAGTACAAAGCCCAACACGTAATCTACAAGATTGACGATTTTATAAAAAGCAAGGGTTTTGATGTCTTACGCCTTCCCCCTTATCACCCAGAATTAAATGCGATTGAAAATATTTGGGGGATCGTTAAAAATTATGTCGCATCTAAAAATATCGAGCAAAACATGACGAATACGGAAAGACTGATCAATGAAAGTTTGGGCCAAGTTAGCAGTGAAACGTGGCAAAAGACTTGTGCTCATGTTGAAAAAATTGAAAAAGACTACTTGAAATATTTTGATCTCGATTTTGAATTTATAATCAATGTACGAGATGATTCTGACGACAGCAAAACGGAATCGGAAATCGAAAATTTATCTGATAGTGATTGAAAATACTGAATAGTCCTACTTGTTTCGTTTCCATTCTGTAACACCAATGCTTAATTAAATGCCTACATATTCTTAATATTTTTGTATTTATTGCAACCTAATCTAATTTATTTACAAAATGTATATACTTTTAAAACCAAAATTTTATTTAGATTATTAAATCTCGACTTGAATATATATCAGATTTTTTGCTAACGTTACCTACTTTTACACACACAAGCGCGCTTGTCGGGATACGTCACTACTACAATCAAAGCCGAACGGACTTCGTGAAATGGAATATCTGTAATTCAACCAAGGTACTTTATTTCTGCATAAAGGGTCAAATGAAAATCTAAACACTCCGAGACGCGGTGCTAATATTTCTGAGCTCGCTTCTCTCGCTCTTGCAGACTAGGTTATTCTAATTCTTAGGCTATTCATATAATTCGGCAAAGTAAGTCCTATTCATACAGAATAGGACTTACTTTGCCGAATTATATCCAAGGTAACCGACATAGCCCGAAGAATTAGCAAACTTAAATAAATGGCAGCCACATTGCTCGCAGAACTGATGGCCGATGGGGCCGAAACGTTCCTGGTTGGAATGCCACCCACAAGGTAGACCGATGACCTATGTCCAACAGTGGAAGTCTTTCGGCTGAAATGATGATGACGGTGATGCAAAAGAAAATCTAACCTTCTGAGGTGCTAGTATTTTCAAGCTAGCTTCACTCGCTCTTACCTCCTAGGTTCTTTGTGAAAACTATTGCTGCGAGTGTGAACAACATTATGTGCGGATGAAGATCAGATGCATCTACCTAACAATAGTCTTGTCAGCGCCCATATATTTTATCCATATAGTATATGCCACCAAACAAAAAACAAATCCTTTTCAAACTTGCATGAAAAAAAAAAACGCAACCTTGTGTATTTTCATTTCCCAAGGGGCGCCATATTCAAACTTCATCTTAAAACTAACCTCATACCGTTTCTGAGTCTAGAAATATAATATGAACACTCACCACCCGCGCGACAGTAACACTTGAACTACAAGAACTGCCCTAGCTGATACATAATAAGACTCTGTCTAAAGTCAAACTGTTACCATTGAGGTACGGTTGACTGTTCCAAATATAGCTAAAGCATCTTCCCCTTTATTTATAAACGTTGCTTCAAGTTAAGTAATTATTAGCGACTGTTTAACCATACATTTTTGACGTTTAAACGTCTCTTAAGTTTAGGCAATGTTTATAAATAAACTCCCTTATTTTTACATTATTCAATAGCTTCAGTCAGTGTCAGATACACATTGCTCAATAAACAGACGATTTCCAGCAGCACTGTCTTTGACTTTCCTCACTTTATCATTTGATGAATACCAACCTTATATTAAGGGTTTTATATTTAAAAAAATGTTCAGAAAGTAATGCATAATGTAATGCTTGAAATCGTGTTTCACAATAACATTCACGTTTATCACATTAACAACAAGAACCTTAAACTACTTTATCACAGCTTCGGAGTTAAATTGATGTCAAAGATACTCGTCCATGTTAACAACTTTTGTTATTATCTTTGGCATAATAATACTTACCACAATGCTGAAAAACCTATTTACATATCACCAACAAATTCTCAGTAAATGAACCTATTTTATTTGTTTAATGAAAATGCCATACATTAAACAAGTAATAACATTTCAACAGCTTACGTTAACACAATTTAAAATATGTAGCGCGATATGCGGTTCTGACCAAGTTTGCACACTGAAACGCGAACACAGGTTCAATCCGCTCAGCAATTTCATAACGTCAACGAACAAACGTATTATTCTCTTAGGTGTCGTTAAAGGGCGCATGAAGACACTATTTAGACTGTTACAATCGTACCTGGCTCCGTAGGGCGGCTCAACAGTACGTCGGGGCGGAGACAACAGTTCGTCGTAAACACCAGCATATCTGTCAACAAAAAACAAAAATCTTGAATGATCTAAATCTCTATTTCAATTACATTCAACACACAAACTCAGATCCCTTCGGTGAAACGTCATTCAACATAGGCTGGACATTAACTTAATCATCTTTTAAGGTTATTAAAAGAGATTCTAACATCATCCATCCACTTAGTTCGTCTACAAAACTTAATTCTGAGTTAAGTTAATATAATTGGATCGATCAGATAGACGTAGACATACCGATGTGGAGATATATTGCGAGGCGGCGGCGGCGAGCGCATGAGTGGACGAAGTGGTGAACGCATAGGCTCGCGCGGCGGAGAGCGCAGCGGTGAGCGCAGCGGCGAGCGCACCGGCGAGCGCAGCGGCGAGCGCAGCGGCGAGCGCAGCGGGGAGCGCGGCGGGGAGCGCGGCGCCGGCGAGCGCAGCGGCGAGCGGTAGCGCAGCGGCGAGCGGTGCCGCCGTCGCGGGGACGGCGATCTGATACGCGACAAACATTCACTAATTAACCCGAACTAGTTTGAAGTACATCGAAAATTAGTCACGGAAGTACCGCAATATCTGAAAAATATTCTTCTATACTAATATTATAAAGAGAAAAGATTTGTTTGTTTGTAATGCATAAAAACCCAAAAACCACTCTACTGATTTTAAAATTATTTCACGACTAACATGGGCTATATTTTATTTTAAAATTTCAATTAGAGATCCCTACGAAAACTACAATAATGTAACCCAAAGTATAAAAACCTGCCTATAAAAGTAATTAATTGGCGTGCGCTGCGAAAACTATTGATTATACATAAAATAATGTACTACGTGTTTATAGTACTCATCATTACCCATAAAAAAACCACGAGTTTATATGTCTAACTATTATAGTTAAGTCACAATAACCGTTTTTTGTTCAAATTAGTCAATCAAAACACGGGTAGAATCGAAAGACGATAACATTTGTATCATGATATTAATCCTTATCCAACTAAATAGTTTTTTATTCAAGGTTGATTATGTACATGTAAAATCCTCTTTAAATTATTCGAATCGGAACTTTAGAAGTTACGATGGGTATAAAAATGATAAAAGTAAGAAAAATGCCGCGGTGCGAGAACAGCCCTACGCTTAGTCTATTAGATACCAACACATATTTTTTTTGTGGATTCACAGTATTTACTACTTTTAATCCCGATTGTACGTCCCCGTGGGATATTTCCCGACATCCACACGTGCGAAGCCACGGACAAAAGCTAGTCCAATAATAAACAACGACAAACAGTTTCCTAACTTCTAATCGAAGCCTTTGTATTCTATTTTCCTAAGTCCAAATTTTTTACTTAATAAATTTGTCATGACTCATGAGACATTCACGTTTGTTAACTTTACTGTTAGTTGGTGTTGCTGGTGTTATCTGTTTCGGGTTTCCCCGATAAGTCGATGTATCAATCCGCCACTAATGCAGTAGGTCTATCGTGTTAGGAACTAACCTAGTCAGCGACAATGTCCTCTCACGAGTTCGCCGACGTCGCGGTGACCAAGGCGACCGACGCAGCCGCCCGCGTGATATGGAACGAGATCTGTAATATAAAAAGACAATACGGTGAGATTACATAAGATAAATGTAGGTACTACGCAAGTCAAAATTCTGTTTCTCTGTTCTAATGTTGTAAGAGATAAGAAAAATATTAAACTTTATCTACATTATTCACATAATATTGCAGGTCTAAATCCGATAATACATGAGCATTCAGTTTAGATCCACTAATAACGTAGCGTACAACATAAAAAGCAACATAAGGACATAGCCCACATTATATGGTGTTATGGGCTAAAATATCTTCGGCCAGGAATTGAACATACTTCGTTCGAAATGTGGTGTAAATAGAAAAAATGTTTAGTATGGCAGCCAAGCTATAATTCATCGACTTAGAAGATACAATAGTATTTATTACTTACTGATAATCTGGCAAACATATTTAATAAGAATAAACAACCGTCTGAATACTTCATAAGGTGAAATGTGGCCTTTATTATCCGACTATGGCAAAGCCAAAGGATGGTTATGATTTTAACAGGCTATGTGTTTTCTCATAATCATTTATTAGAGATAATTTCAGTCGGCTAGTTGGCTGGCAGTCACAAGCCCAATCATGTCCATAATATCAACTGAATTGGATTCGGCTTGGTCACCAGAATAAATAGAATAAATACTCATGGGCAAAAGTCCGCGATTTTTATTTTTTTATTCGTGATTTGCGATTTGAAGCTCCGTATCAGATTATATGAAAATTAAAATCTTAGACGCGCCCGTAAAACGAATAAATATGTATTTACCTAAGTATAGGTAATCAATAATATCATCAACGAATAAATATGTATTTACCTAAATAAAGGTAATCAATAATATCATCAATACAACTCTCGATGTCAAATTACTTGATTGATGAAATGATCATGACATTTGAGGCTAATTCTAAGTTGTATTGATGATTCTTATGATTATAATTCTGTTAATAAAACATATTTGATAAGGGCATCAATTTTTTTTTTATTACCATGCGACCTGACACTGATATTACATTTTTTATTTATTATATTAACACTTGAATATCCCAGGATACCTTAAAGCTTAAATGTGTTCCTTCAAAAATCTTCTAAACATAAATATATATTGAAGAAAAAGGACCAAAACTGCTGACAACGCGCAGCGCTGTCACTTGGCAAACTCGATGGATATGAAAACTCAATACACATTATGAAACGCGAAAATATAGCAATTGATGACAAATTAAAATTCCTAAATTTTATATTTTATCAGTCGTTAACTTATAATTTCGACAGTCAATAGTTTTATTAGTAAGTTTTGCCTTGAAAGTTTTGATATGAATATTTAAAAGTTGAACTAGGCTCGGGGAAGAATGACAGGCGACTACAAAGACTGCACAACAACAAATGCATACAAAATAAGCAAGCACATGCATACAAATATGAAGCAAGACGATGAACAAACGTAAACCAACGTATTTATTCAAGTAGAACGTGCAAAAATGAGGACTATGAACGAACCTAGAGTACCGGAGACGGCTGGAACCTCGACTACGGGGTCGGAGGCGCGGCGAGCGCGGTGAACGTGGCGAGCGAGGCGACCGTGGCAGGCGGGGCGAGCGGGGCGAACGTGGCAGGCGGGGCGAGCGAGACGAGCGTGGTGGGCGTGGCGAGCGAGACGCACGGGGCGGTCGTGGCGAGCGCGGGGAGCGCGGGGAACGTGGTGAGCGCTGCGAGCGGGGCGAGCGCGGCGTGCGGGAGCGCGTGCTGCGCGAGCCGGACTGTGCTCGTCTGCGCTCCTCCTCTCGCCGCTTTGCCCGCATCTCTTTCTCACGAATCATTCGGTTGAAAGCCTCGAGAGGATCCTCGCCGTGCCTACGACAACATAATATGCAACGGTCCTTAGCCGAACAATGTAGCCCAAAGTAATCTTCGAGCGGGTTTTATCCATCGAGGGAGACGACCGTCTTTAATTAACTAGTGAATCAAAATTCAAAGGGCAATATCAAAGATACGTAAATTTCAAAAATAACTTTAACTAGACGAAAATGTCTTACGGCGTTGGAGCACTTCATGAATTGAAACAAAGTAGAATACCAGGATGTAGATTATATTAATATGAAAACCCAATGTAGAAAAACAAATCACGACTGTAGTCTCCAATTCGATGTTAAAACCGCGAGAGCAAACATAATACACTATTTTAATACTATACCCGTTAGTGGGCGAGTCTTTTATTCCAGGCGGAGGAGGTTGGTATGGTTCCGGAGGATAACGCTCGTTGAACGGCCGTGGGCCCCCGGGTCCCAATGTTCTGCCGAATGGTGAACTGGTAAAATACACGATAAAATCTTTTAGCATTGTATAACTTATACCTTATATGTACTTATAAGTATAGATAGTCTAATATAAAATTGTGCGGCACTCCTCTTAATTTTCTATACAAACAGTACAAGTACAATGTGTCAGGACCGGATTTAGGGCAGGGCAACAGGGGCACTGGCCCCGGGCCTCCACAATTAGATTTTTCATTGAATGTCCTTCAAAAAAAAAAAGAGTCCACAATCATAACTTCGTAAGGTACCTTCCTTGAATTGTTTTGTTTTATCTGTTTCACAAATTTTTCGGGGCCTCCACTTCTTGTTTGCACCAGGGCCGCCACAACTTTAAATCCGTCCCTGCAATGTGTACAGTTACTACTGTAACACGCAGTAAAGAAAGAAATGCACAATTTTAAATTGGAATATCGTTACCTATGCACAAAACATATCTTACTTATAACGCCGTGACTGTGGTAGGCCCGGCATGAATGGTAGGGATCCGCGATTGAACACTACCTGCAAATACAATACATGTGCATATAAAATATGACCGATTTTTTTACATTCTTACTCAAAAAACACCAAATAATAGGCTAGTTGACAGTAAGAAAATACCTTGTGGATTTTGATTATATCAATGATTTTACACTTATTAATATTTTTGAGAAACAATTGCGTAGAAACAAAGCCATTAGTCACGTCAATTCACGTGGCATTGAAGTCGAATCTGAGCGCGCACGTCACCTTGTAGACGACTGTTACCAATAGGATCTTACACCCATTTTTGAAAAGTGTCTTAATTAAATTCTATAGTGCTAATTAATATGCCCCAAAAAATCACAAAATTTTTATTTAATCGATAAGTGCCACAAAAATGCATTTAAATTTTACATTTTCAAATTTCGCGCGTAGTTTGACGAAAACGCTGGACGCAGTGGACGCCATGTTGCTCTGTGGTCATGACGTCACTTGGCTATGTAAACAAATGCGCTGATCTATTATCTAACAATCAGTTGACAGTTGACACGTTTTAGTTTACACAGCGGTATGACGCAATAACATGGCGGCTACTATTTCATGGTGTTTTTAACAGATTAGAAAAACTGAAAACGTTGGAATTGAATTTTAACATTTATTTTGTTATTTTATGAACTAAAAGTAACATTTTCCGACTCCTTTTTGCCTAAACTATCTCAATAATCTATTTATAGATTTTTTCTCGTATATAGTAAAATATCCTATTGTAAATAAAAACAAACTTTATGCGTCAGACAAAAAGTTTTATTTCTACTAGCTTTTGCACGCGACTTCGCCCGCTTGGATGTTGGAAAATATCCAAAGGGCAAATACTACCGGAATTAAAAGTAGTAAATCCTATGTGTTAATGCACAAAAAATAAAATATGTTGGTAAATAGTAGACTAGTCACACCGCGGCATGTTTCTTACTTATAGAATTTTTATACCCTTCAGAATTTCTAAACGAAAGGTCCGATTCGAGTCATTTTAAGAGGAATTTACATGCACATAAACAACCTTGATTATTAAACTATTTAGTTGGATAAGGTTTAATATATGATACGAATGTCATCACCTTTGATTCTAACCGTTTTGATCGACTACTTTGAAGAAAACCGGCCAACTGCGTGTCGGACCACGCACAATGAAGGGTTCCGTAGTTCAGAAGTTGGGATGAAGTTATCCCAAAAATAAACTTAACATTGTAGTTGAAAAACATGTTCTCCCATGCATCGATATATGCCACGTACAATTCTCCAACTGCAAATTTAAGTTGGTCGACTATTACTTGTTAACTTGTAAAGCCCACTTAGCTGTGATAGTTTTCCTTTTATTTTCATTATAAAATGTACTCTACTGCCTATTTTTTCAGATCTCCATTTACAACCATTTAGCTGGCAGGGGGTGTACACTTGACTCTAACATAAATTAGCACTTTAATGCTTAATATTGCGCAAGCGGATCCTTGAATCGAAAATTGGTGTTCATAGACCCATAATATTGAACGACCTATCCAACGATACCCCGCACTATGGGATGACGAAAAAAAATAAAATGTCATCCCCACATTACGTGCAGGACTGTACCCAAATTTTTTTTTTTTTGGATATCGTGCACTTTACGTACAGTACATTATTTTATGTATTATCAATAGTTTTCGCAGCGCACGCAAAAAATGACTTATACAGGTTGAAATTGAAAACTTGCGACAAACTGAAATGGGACATTGTATACATCATTATTAACAACTTTTACTAAGGGACCAAAGCTGTAATCCCAAAAAAAAAATCTGCTTTTCCTACATTTTGATGAGGTATTGCGAACATAAATGTAGGGGACAGCAGTTTTTTTTTTTGGGATTGTAGCTTTTGTCCCTTAGTAAAAGTTGTTCATAATGATGAGTACAATCTCCCATTTCGATTTGTCGCATGTTTTCAATGTCACCCTGTATAGGCAAATTTGACCTTGGGTTACATTACTGTTATTTACGTAGGGATATCTAATTTTTTGGAAAGTAAAATAAAGCCCATGTTACTCACTGATAAATTGATAATGTAGCTTTCTATAGGTGAAATATTTTTTTTAATCAGTTCAGTGGATACTGAGTTTATCAGTTACAAACAAACAAAAATCTAACATTTTCTCTTTATAATATTAATACAGAAATATTTACCAACAGACGAAAATAATGGTCTAGAAAGGAACAACATTGATTGGTGGTGTGTTGCTCTCGCATGTTGTTGTCCATGAATAGTCTACTACGTTATTAGTATTCTGTCATATTTTGTGTAGGCACATGACAAATTTGGAAATAGAAATCTCCAACATGTTAATGTTTACTTTGACAGTCTACGACTGTCAAAGTAGACATTAACACATTGTTTCACTGGGGAACAAGAAAATACTTTTTTTTTGCGGCATTATTTTTGTAATTGGTTTTGATAAGTATTTATATTAGACACACACGAAACGTATTTACTTTGGATTGACTCTGATTCTTGAGACAAACGACATGAAAAGAAGCATTTGAAAAAAAAACACTAATCTGCCCTCCTAACTATAGTTGCAAAACTTCTGAAAAATTCTGAATAATTCCGGAATACTTCTGGGAAAGTTTCTTTAAATCAGAATTATTCAAAATGAATTTTATTGAAATTTTAATTTTTTTTGCTGAAATATCGTATTTTGCATCGATACTAGCATACAGATGCCTCATCCCATACAAAGAAATGTCCCGACGTAAAGAGCAGATTTCATCTGGCAATTCTAGCTATTTTTGTACATCAATCGCGTTCGTTCCCAATAGATGGTGTTAGTAGCGACTTTGCAAGAAGGGTTACATTATACTTTTATTCCGAATAGATGACGTTAAAAGCACACTGTACTTTTGTACTGCTGCTACGTACTCCTTACTCCTATTATCAGTGATATTATTAAACAAAACAAAATTTAAAAAATCGAGATGTTAACCTTTGAAATTTAATACAGCGCCATCTACTGGTATAAATATTAATTGTGCATTCCAATCATCTTTGAAATTTGTACTAAGAGCTTATTGTTACATAATTTGGTGTGATTATGATTATTATTTGTTGATTATGTATGAATAAACCTTATAAAAGTCAACAAAAACTTTGAAATTACACTTCAATCATAGATCAATAAATGTCGTGCCATCTAGTGACATTTATTTGAAACTCTTTGTTAGCGGTGATGCAGGCGATGGCGGTGCGGGGTGCGGTAAGAGGGGAGATGCTCCCCGGAAGTTTTCGCCCGCGGAGAAAGATTCATACCCCGCAATCGAATGTTTCCGCGGAATATTTCGACCGAATTATTCAGGAATAAACGTGTTTATTTTGTTGTGTGGTGGGTGAATTTATTTTTCAGTGGCACATAAGTAAGTAAAATATAAATGTTTATTTTATTATAAATATGATTGATTAAGTATAATATATTATGTTGATATTTTTATAGGTAAATATGTTACCCTGCGATTAACAAGATTTTTATTTCTTTGTGCTATTTTTGCAAATGCTCTTTTTCTAAATGTTAGGTACTTAGTTGTGGAATAAAAAACCACCGAGCATATTTGATTTGTTTTTTGAAAAAGGGATACCTATGTTTTTGATTAGTTTGTATATAGCTCTTCTGTTCGCATCCCGAGTATTCGCGAGTCACATAGATATGTATAAATCATTACCTACTTATCTACATATCGCGTATAAAAGTCAATAAAAACAAATAAAGGCAAACCTTGCAAGCAAACACGTTTTGATGCGGTTTTCAGAAAAGTACCTATTTGCTA
The DNA here is from genome assembly GCA_905333075.3 of Atethmia centrago. Lineage (NCBI taxonomy): Eukaryota > Metazoa > Arthropoda > Insecta > Lepidoptera > Noctuidae > Atethmia > Atethmia centrago. The sequence goes on along the minus strand of HG995373.1, from coordinate 17,159,356 downwards.
TACTTAGGAGTAGGTTTTGATATATATTAACTGACTTCAATAAAAAGGAGGTTATGAGTTTGAACCGTATGTAGGTGTGTATGTTTGTCCGCGATTATCTCGCGTTAAACCGCTTTTGATGCAGTTTTTAGAACAATATTACTAGGGTGCGTCTAATGAAAGCGCGACATGGAGTTTTTTTTTTTAATTTAATTGGCAACATTATTCAGCCGCAATTGTAGGAAACAAAACAAAATTAAGTGTCAAGAAATAATTCTCCTACTAGTTAGTAATACCACATACAAAATTTTTGTTTTTAACCTCTTTTTCTCAGGTCGCGCTTTCATAAGACGGACTATAGTCACTATATGTATACGTGACATAAACAAATGTTGAGATAAAAATATTTAAGTAAAAAGATAGAACCAACTTCAATGAAGCCGGAGCACCTCAAACCAACCTCTTCAATAAAATCTTAGAACATAGAACCAACTTCAATAAAGACGGAACTTTATTGAAATCCGTTCTGTTTTTATTACTGTTAACCCATTAAAGTATGTTGTACTCAATTGAGTACAGCCTTATCCCGAAGTGTAAATTACAGATCTTGTAAATTTTAAGTGATACACCTTATTATTTTACTTCGTTACGCTGTACTCAATCGAGTACAGTGACTTTTAATAGGTTAATACAATATTCCCGGTTTTTTTTTGACAATTGAAATATTCCCAAAGTTTCAGAATATTTCGGAATACTTCCGAAGTATTCGACGGGAATGATTCGGAATTTTTCCCGCCAGCATCTATACTCCTAACTTGTATTACGTTGAGTTTCCCCAACTAAATATTGTTTTCTATTGACGTAGTTAGTAGTAACAGTCTCGATAATCAGATATTAGAGCTAAAGGTTATCAGCTCGTGTCCTATTTTGAGTATAATGTCCTTTTTCTCATAAAAATATGAGTTCGTCGCGTAGTCTCATGTTAACGACCCCAACAGTTTTTGGTTTATATGTGGCAAATTTTGTCAACAAAAACAAAGGAAAAAGATTACTGAGGTTGTGAAACAAAACCAAGCATGCTCTGGGATAAATCTTGCACAGAAGAATAAATATTGGGTGCCCAATATCGTTTTTAGTCCTGTGTGGAATCTCTGCGATATTGGAGCCAAGGACGACGTAAAGGTCTTAAATTTGAAGTGCCGATGATATGGACTGCGCCAACCAATCAATTTAATCACTGTTACTTTTTGCTGTGAATGTGAAAGGTATGAACCGATACTAAACGTACTTGGGTACCGGGGATACCCCGCACGGTCTCCTGTGAGGCAGCGAGCCTCCTTGCCGAATTGCCGCCATGGGATCTGGAGGCAAAAGTCCTCGCGCACGTATGGGAGCGGCGCGAGGAGCCGAAGCGCCGGGGCGTAACTCCGCTGCCACGAGAAATCGCGGCACAGCGGACGGAGCTCCGGCGGGATCTCATGGCGACATGGAGAGCACGGTTGTCGCAACCCAGTGCTGGGCACGCCACAATTGCGGCGATAAGTCCCCTCTTTGAGGAGTGGCTAGAGAGGCGCCACGGCGTCCTCACCTTCCGCCTGACGCAGGTCCTCACCGGACACGGCAGCTTCGGGAGGTTCCTGTGTCGAATAAGGCGGGAGGAAACGCCCGGGTGTCACCACAGTGTGGATCGCCCGGAGGACACGGTGGAGCATACGGTGGAGGTCTGCCCGGCTTGGGCAGAGCACCGCCCATGTCCTCGTGGAGGCGATCGGCGGCAGAGATCTCTCGCGTCCGGCCCTGGTTCAGGCCATGGTACGGAGCGAGAGGGCACGGACAGCCGTCACCTCCTTCTGCAAAGCAGTAATGCTCGCGAAGGAGGAGGCGAGACAGTTGAGGGAAAGGCAAATTTCGCGCCCTCTCGCCCCTAGCCGCCGCAGGAGACGCCCTGGGCGTCGGGAATCCCGGGCGGATTTCCGGCCACCGTAGGCGCGGGCTAGCGGACGGTGAGCAGTGGGTAGCTCACCGTCCGGTAAGGACCAGGCCCGGGTCGACGGCGCGTTGTATTCGCGGAAGGTCGCGGTCGCGGGAAGTACTAAAGGGTTACCGAGGCCCCTGGCAACACAGGCAACGGAAGGAATACGGGTGGGTTTTAGTCAGTAAGAGTCTGTCACACCCTCCCGCTCCGCCCAGAGCGGGAGGAGTTTTATTTGATGAATTCCCAACCAAAGAAAAAAGGGCGCTGGCTGTGAAATATGATATGCAGGTTTCATGGTTGTTCAGTTCCCGTGAAACTAACCCTTTTTAAGGCCTACTGCCAAACTTTTTACACCAGCGGTCTTTGGGATAATCATATCCTAAAAGCAGATAATGCCCTGCGCGTTCAATACAACGATGCTTTCAGGGCGCTGTTGAGGCTTCCACCTTACTGTAGAGCGTCTGGTATGTTACTTTGCGATAATGCGGAAGAAAGTTGCCTCAGTAACATCCCGAGTGAGGGGAAGCAGCAACAGCATTCTGAAGGTGTTTGCAGAGAGGATGGATGGGCCTACAATGGGGAGGTTTACCAAGCTACATGATGGCAACAAAGCATGTTAAACCTTCCTGTTATTGTAAATCTTTCTCTTTGTAGTGTTCCTGCATGTTACTTAGTTTTTAAGTAAAATTTAATACTAACACTCTATGGGCCTTGATGCCTGACAACTAAATATGTTTATTTTATTTTTATTTATTATTAATCGGTTTCTCAAAAACTGTCAACTAGTCTACTGTAGGGGACAGTGAGGGGAAATGAAGAAGATAAAACACATGGTCCGTTGAAAGGCACTTGCCACTATGTTTTTGTAAACATCACCGTAACATTATAATAACTCGTACACAAACGACGGACTTCACCCTTTAACTTTAAACTGTTATTTAACAAACAAAACTTCGCATTTTAATCTTCTTACTCAAACTAAACTTTACTAAAATCGGTTTAAGGAAGGAAAACTATGCTTAGGGCCACGGTCGGAGTCCCTAAGGTTGCCAAGCGTGTCTTCGTGTCGCTGATGTTGCCCGGATGGTGCTCGTGTAGAGTGCACGCTGTAGCGGGTGTTCGTCGCTCTTAAATAGTTTTTACACAATAGCGGGCGTAGCAGCGGCAAGCTCGATGCAGTTAATATTTTTTTATACCATGCTTGCAGCTTACGAAAATGTTTAGTATTGGTTATTAATTAATACGCCCCCTGTTTGGTTCATTTTTTACAAATTTTTATCAACCAATAACAAGCCGTTTTATTTATAACGGTTTCCAAATTTCTGGAAGCATATATGTACTGCTTATAACATCCTTATGTATGTTATTCCAGGTAGATAATAACTTTTGGAGGGCATGTGCATTGTTTACAAACATAAGTAATAATATGTAGAGGCGTTCTCGTCGTTTAAAAATACGTAATCTTATTGTAGGCATTTCTCGTTGTCCGTACCATCTATTATGAGCATTTTTGTATGGAACCTGGCCTGACCACGGATTGGCATATATGTTTAATGCTTTTAACGTACTATTAACCATGGTACCTCCTGTAATGGCACTTGAATAGGCGACCAATATGAAAATAACGCTGAGATTCGGTACCCAACATTTAATTTTATTTATATGTACACACAAAACACTTATATATAATAATATAAGACTTATAAATAATAGGCTAGTATATATAATACCAGCCTATTATTGTCCCACTGCATGATAAAGGCCTCTTCTCATACAGAGATGGCACGAGCATTGATCACCACGCCACGACGCTTGCTCAAGGCGAATTGGCGACTTACATTATTATTATTAGTGATGGGTCGTTGTCGAATATTTGACGAACGAAACGCAGCCGTTTTCCCGACGACGAAAACGGTTGCAGAAAACAGTCTTCGTTGCAACTAGTTTGAAAGACGGCTTAAAGGACGAAACTTGTCCAACATGGAATAGAATTAGGTACGTTTTCGTCGAGTAGTTGCAGTTTCTTACGACTATCAACGGATTTGATCGTCGCATCACGAACGACAGCATTGACAACTGGTAATACATTATCGACGGAATGTCCAAAAGTTTTTTTTTTTTTTTATAATATGGGCCGTTTTGTAAACGAACAACGACGCGGCGAGTGTTATAGATAGTTGAATCATTGCGTTCTCGACTGTATTTTCTTAGCCGTAAAACGAAAAATCGCACCAAGTAATTCGGAGACTGGTTTGTGCAACGAAGACTGCTTGAACCCAAGACGTAAAACGGTTACCGTCGCAGAACACAAAACGGCATTTGTAAACGGTTCGTCGTCGCAACTCCCACCCCTAAAGTCGGTGATGTCCAAGATAAACACAGAAAGTACATATTGAAAGTACGAATTGAAAGTCACATTGGTACTTGCCCAGATTTGAACCCAAAACCTCGTGCATGAGTGGCGAGGCTTTACCAGTGGGCCATCACATTACTAAACACTTAATAGATAAAAATGCAAAGATAGAAGAGCACAAAGGTACTGCTTATTTCAACAGAAATGTCATCCAACAGACCTGGGACAGGAGAGTTGGATGAGAAACGTAGACAGTGTGTAAAAAAAAAACTTTTTCTCAAAAGGAAAAAAACGGAACCCTTATAAGTTCACTCGTCTGTCTGTCTGTATGTCCGTCTGTCACAGCCAATTTGCTCTGAATGTACTAGACCGATTAAGTTAAAACTTGGTACACATTATAAGTTTCTGTGACTCAAACACGAGTCGCTTTTGAGGGCAAATAAAAAAATGGTTTTGCAAACTGTACCGTGTGACATATCAAATGAAAGGGCTTGTTGTGAGAGTCTCAAATATTTATTATAAATCAATAATCTATATTTTTACAGTTTTAACAGAAAAGAGAAAATTAACCACACCCCTCCCTCTCTTATCTCCGAAAGCCCCCCCCTCTCTTATCTCCGAAACTGCTAAGCCAAAAATGTTGAAGAAAAATAGTTCTATACTTATAGATTACAGGAAAACCTATAAGAAGTCTATGTTGTTTTAAAACAACATGGTAAATCTCTCAATATTGTGCGTACTAACTTACATTTGAAGTTGGAATGTATGGGAGAACATGTTTTTCAACTACAATGCTTAGTTTGTTCTTGGTATAAGAAACATGGTAGATAAAATATGCATTGTACGGAAGCCTCACCACACGAATTCAACTCTCACTTGTCCGGATTTTATTTTTTACCAACGCTACGGTATCAATCAGCGCAATAATAAAAGGCACAATAATATAAAAAAAATCATGGTACATCTCATCCTCTTGTTAATTGCTACACAAAAGCTGTTCTGTTTTTTTTAATGTTTAAATTAATTTGTTCTCAAATGATGTGTCTATCTGGTAAGTCAAACAATATAGTAAACATGAGATTTACGACTAATAAAAATATTTATAAGGAATGCGGAAACGCGTTGTGTTTGTGAGAAAGTGTTGATTTAATATTTTTTTTTATTTAATAAAAAAATAATATGTACGTTCTTTTTCTATGGGATTTATGTATGAATTATTGAAATTTGGATGGTACAATGTCTGTCGGGTCAGCCAGTTTAGTTTATTATAAAATTCGTAACTCATTAATAAAATACCTGGGAAGACATGGGATCTCTTCGTTCATCAATAGTTGGCGTACTGGCTCTTTGCTCATCAATTCTCGGCATCTAAAAAGAATAAGTTAATTCATATTCTCACCATTTATTATGAGAACTTTCCGTACTCTGGACTAGACAATTGAAAACTTACATTCAAAGGAATTGTTGGTGGAGTTTCTATTCCAGGAGGCTTTAAGCCAGGTGGTGGTCCTGAAACAAACAAAACAAAATATTAAATAAATTACATGCACCTTTTGTTAAATGGTCATATTATATTGTCAATAATGTAACAATATTAGGTGCGACTAACTCTTATGACTAACTCTCCCCAATATCCAACCAAAGAAAGGCGGATTGTTTTTTCGACCACATCATAAAATTAAATTAACAGAGTACTAAGAAAGTTTTGCGATACAAAAATATGTATGAGACACTGCTCAGTTGTAATTTATTTTGAAAGTACTATTAATGATATGTAAAAATACGTTAATATATATATATACGGGCTTATTTAAAATGGGAAATAATATTTAACTGCACATTAAACAATTTTTTGAACTTCAATCGATGAGGACCATTTTTAATTATAGCTCTTCTTTTCATTTTATGTCTTTTTTTTAATTTAAATTCCATTAAATTGCAGATCGCTTCTGAGCTTCACCTATAAACGACCGATTACTTTTTGGGCGCACAAGTCAATTAAACAGTTGATCAAAAGTGTTTAAAATAAAGATGATTATGGATTCATTATTTTAGAGTGTTCAAAAATATTTTAAAGAGCACAAAATAGGATTTCTTCAAGGATCAAAACGAAAGACTTCATGGACAGCACACCGGTTAGCGGGTTACCCTCCTTTCAGCATTTATTTGGCAACGTGTGATTTATTTTTATTCCTTAAAATAAAAAAATCAACTCAGGATAGTTTCATCGCCGGATGATGCGCGCTTAGTGTTCGAACAGGCCGTGTTGTCTAAGGCGAACTAGAAAAATTGTTTTTAAAATTGGTTTAGACGCATGAAACTTTGTATAGATGCTGCTGGTAAAAAAAACTAACCATAGAATTTATTTTAAATGTTTCGCAAAACTTTCCGAGTGCCCCACGTATAGCTAAATATTATAAATAAGTTGTAACTTGACAGTTGACAGCCCTTGCAGAATTTGCACCTATTAATGTAACAACTTATTTAAATGATGTTTGTAGCTGAGTCACGCAACCACATAGTTTCATTTAACACCTACTAACATATTAATAACCTAATAAAATAAGCAGAAGTTCAATGTTACTAGCGGTGTTAGTAATAAGATACGACGAAGCAACAAATTAAAACGATCCAACACGGGTGCTACCAGAGACTCCGACTCCTATTAGCATTCAGTTTACATCGTCGGTGATGAACTAGCTAACAAACCGCTAAATTACGCGTAGTTGAGGTAAGGTGCCAAGGTTTAATAAATATGTTTAAAAAACATTTTTAAAATAACCAGTATTTTGTTTTTTACATACAAGTTGCATATAAAAAGTTTTTTTTTTTTTCACTTTTTAGTTGTGGTAGGTGCCCCACACAAATTGGTGTACCATTACTTGCTATGTGAATATTATAACATGATCAACAGATGACGTGGCTTAAAAACATATAATTGGAGCTCACTCAAATAGAATCACGTAAATCGGAAAATTGTACGGAAATCCTATTCAATGCGAGATCAGCTTATACTGGAAATGTATGGCTTGATGTGTAGCCATGTGTACATGAAAAAAATAAAAACTTTCCGAATGCACAACTTTATTTTTGAAGTCGGTTAAAAGGAAGCACCTAGCTAGAGGCGTGATTTAGCGGAGTCAGTCAAACAAATGTGTCGGTGGTAGGGCCTCATAAAAGCATGCAGATATCTGACAAACATGCGAGCTCGGCTTTATGTACCGTAGCGCGGGTGTCGATGGCGGTCGGAGATGTTGGGTGGCGGCGCAGGAGCGCGGTGTGCGCGGTGTGCCGCTGGCAGCGTCAGCGTGATGTTGTCGTCGGCCGAGCCATCCGACTCGTCGCCCGCCGCGCCGCACGGAGCGCCGGACACCCCGCTCGCCCCGACCCGACCTTCTTTAATAAAGAAGCCAACGCAACACTAAGACAGATGCCATCTTCTCCGCACTAACGATACGACCAATAAGCACTATTTTTTTTAATTATCTCCGCTACAAATAAAAAAATGCCGAACTATAAGTAAATTACTGATCGAGTGTCTTTAGTGGGGTAACTACTAAGGTGCAAAGTAGGGCGGGGTACCAGGGCCCGCAGTAATTGGGAATATCCGGGCCTGGAGGATTTCCAAGCACCTAAGGTCAAAGCCGGGCGCAGTAGGCGAGAGGGTTTTAGAACAACATATTAAGCCAAGAGCTCACTTCGCTAAGGTTCCCTTCATTCTGACACTTGTCGACAAAGTAGCTCCTAGTTCTGTTTGAATGCTCCAAAGAAAATTTAACCTGTCCGAGGCGGGCTAAGATGTTCCGAGTTCGCTTCGTTCGCTTAGCATACAGTGTTCTCTTGGTAAATTCACTACCAATCCTGTGGTAGCCCAAGACAACCAGCGCTAGCTACCAAAAAGAGGGCAACATACGGCAGCGGCAGCACTATGTTATGATATTATCAATTAACCTGTTAAGCCCCGCGCGACACCGATTCGGAGTCAAACAATAGAAAATCAAATAACTGCTGTGGTCTAGAAGTATGAACTTTTGCAAAAGTGTTCCTTATATTGCGAAAGTGAGCACTAAGGAAGGATTTTTGTTCGTCCCATCGGGCACACGACTTGTAATAAATATTATTATCCGAAGAAAACAACTAAGGTTTAAATTAAATCTTGAGGCTAAATAAAAATCACGTAACCCAATTTCCTCTTTGCACCTCGTGTCACCTAGTTACGCCACTGAGTGTATTCCTATATTCTTATATTCCGAATTTCCGACAGTGTGAATCAAATGCAATTTCTTTGCCGTCACATCCGGAACTATTGGTTTGTTTATTGTTATTTTAAATTTACTACATGGTATTAATGTGAAGATGTATCATAATAGTATTTAGTTTTACACAAGAAAATGATAATAGCACCGCCGTCCGCATACGCGAGGAGCTGACCAGCTAGCTGTGTAAATTCCATGCAAATATGACATTAAACAGATTATAAACTGCGCTCTGATGGGACTCGACGCGCGCCGGCCGCAGAAGGTTCTTAGAAAACATTAAGTATAAATATTATTTTTAACTTTTCCATCGTTCCCTACTTTTCAAGTAACTGTATGGTTAACTTATTTTAAATTACAAAAGGACACACTAGTAACGGTTTTCTCTTTCAAGACCGACTTTTCAGTACGTTTAAGCATTCCAGCTTTACTATAAAATTGTAATTACTTACTAATTCCATACTAGACTGACTAGTCGGCAAAGACGATCATTGCTTTACACCGAAATTGTGATTCTAATTTAAATAGTAAATAACAGGTTACGTAGGTACGTTTTTTATTCAGAATTGTAGAAGCCCTCGTTTAGAATTTATTTTTCAGTTCCTGTTCCTAAATTATATTACATCTAATAAGGCATATAATAGAATATCCACTAGCATATATCACACGTAAAAAAAAGATCTCAAAAAAACAAACGGTGGCCAAAAAACTAATCGAAAAAATGGCCATTTATAAAACAATTTTTTTATAAAAATAATATATTTAATAATAATCAAAATAACGCCACATCCGTTAATCACACTCGTGCATAGCGGAGGCACGGTTGCTAGTTTAAAATAAAAACACGTTATTATTTAACATAAACATGCACTGGGAGTCACGTCTCACACTTTTACATATTAGTTTTTTTTTATTATAGACTGCATTGCTCTGTCCGATCTAAATTAGTATATAAAACAAATTAAACCATAAATAAATAAAAAATACTCACCACCACTACTTGAGCCAGGCTGCACCGAACCGCCCGGCGGTGGCAGGACTTGTGCAATTGGAGGTTCTAGAAACAACGAAAAATCATTAAGCAGTTGTCTTTGCAATCTATGAATATTTTAAATTAAAGTCGCTTTTCGTGTCTGTCTGTGTGATCGCGTTGTTCTTCTAAACTACGCAACGGATTTTAATGCAGTTTTCACCATGTTTTGTATAATACATTAATAACTTACATATAATTAAGAAATTTTGATGTTTTGTCAAGTCGTAAAAACCGTGCGAAGCAAAGGCGGCTAGTAAATAATAAAATGCATCACTTTAATACAAAAGTAGATACATAAAATACAATTACCTATGATAGGCGGGAGTTGTTGAATAGGAGCCGCGGCAGGACGATGAGGCATTCGTCGGCTATAGCCCGTTTGATTACGGAAAGACGACACCGAATTCCTCAAAAACCTAAAAAAAAGTATACAATACAATAAAGCGAACTAATAAAACTTGAGGTAATTAATCTTACTAACCATTCATTTATTAAATATTCATCATTTTACTCCGCAAATAGGTAAATATTATTAAGATGTCAAATTTCGGGTAGATACCCGATGATGGAAGATAACCGATGGATATTTTGATCTTGGTCGTACTAATTCATTTATATTATTATGCCAGTTGTAGCATGCAGTTAATCATAAACTTTCGTAGTAATAATGCAAAAAAGAAAATAGGCAGTCTTGGGAAATGTCGACAGAAGTAAAAACTCTATAACATAATATATATATGTGCGTATACATGTACTATCGCGGGCATGCAAATTGGACCACTTTCAAAACAAAATCCCATGGTCGATGACATCTGTTTAACGCCCCTTTTTGCGTCGACCAATAGAAAATAATTTTACATTTTGTTTAAATAAATTTCTCAGGCTCAGTTACAATGATCGCAGATGTCTGACCACACTTTTCCCGATTTTTATTTTACGGTCTTTTTTTTATTTACAAAAACAAGGGGCTCAGTCAAAATCTGATGCGCCGATGCTATTAGTTGATGAGCGTAGGTAAGCGGCCGAGCGCTGCAAGCAGGAATTGTTCTTACGGTGGTCCGATTTGCATGTCCGCGATAGCACACAGGCCGCTACGCGTCGCCAGTCTGGCGCAACACGACACGTAACGCGGTTAGCATGTCGGTGACGCGAACCCGTAACTTTTCCCCTACCAAAAATCGCTCAACGCGCCTAAAGAGGTTTTGACTTCTTGCCTTTGACTTAGAACCAAAAATTCGAAGACATTATGTGCTATCCACAAAACCTTCACATTACCTGTAGTAGAATCTCATTTTAGATATTACTTAATGTTTAAATTGTGTACCCAGTATTTAGGCGCACGTTGCTTTATTTTTGCTACTCTTCGCCCTGCGCTTGGAGGTACAAAAAAAAAACAAGTCATGATACCACCCCAAAAATTCTAATGAAATATTATATAAGAATGGTGAAAAGAAATCGACCCATTCCGAGGCGGTATTTTAAATATTTTCAAACTCTCTCGGCCTTGCATCCTAGTTTCCCTTATCTTTAGTTTTTCTCCGTAAGTCCACAACAAAGCAACTCCAAAAAATGAATGAATGAATGTATGAATTGTCAAAAGAACCTCTCCGAGGTAAAGTGCCAAAAATTTTCGAGCTTGCTTCGCTTGCTCTTGCATCTTCTATTGCAAGTTTTTCTTTATTCACAAATTATTTTACATAAGTCGACAAAGTAACATATTAGTGGTGAATACGAAACCTAAGATCTCTATCGGAGGTGCAAAAAATGTCGACCTCGCTTGGCTCACTCTTGCATCTTAGTTTCTCTTCCTTCATACTTTTCTGCATAAGTTGACAAGTGAAGTTACTTGTATTCCAGTATAAATGGTCAATAGGAAGCCTAACCTATCCGAGGTGCAAAAAGGTATAAGGCAAGCTATCAAGGTGGAAGAAGCACTGCTGGCACCAGCTATTCTAAAAATTAACCATGTAGCATGCTACCTACTATAGTTAGCATTGTTTGTATGTGTGACAAGTTAGCATTGAATGTGTTTGTGAAAAGTACTGCTACAGTTAGCATTGTTTATATGTGTAAAAAGTACTACTACAGTAAGCATTGTTTATATGTGTGAAAAGTACCTACTACAGTTATCATTGTTTGTATGTTTGAAAAGTATTACTACAGTTAGCATTGTTTGTATTTGTAAAAGTACTACTACAGTTAGAATTGACTGTATTTGTAAAAAGTACTGCTACAGTAAGCATTGTTTATATGTGTGAAAAGTACAGTAAGTGGGGGGGGGGGGTAAAGATGAGGTATCTTTACACAAATATCAAAACCGTATCGCTCTTCCCATACTTTGCCCAGTCTCCAGTCTCGATAAATCTCAGAAAGCATATGGTGTTCGTAGTTGGTACCGAACGAAAACCAATCAGTTATGTAATTCGTCTGATCAAACGACAGTTCAAAATAAATTTGTGCCTTTTTTTCGGCGGCCACTAACTCTCCATGCATTTAGGATATTGCATTTTGACATTCTTCGAGTACGTGGCCGTCGCAGTATATCGGTTTGAAAAAGCGCCTCATTTTCGAAGTATGGCCTTAAGTTATCTGAAGATTGTATAGTGACGTCTCTGAGTACTTATGTTTTTTTTTTTATATTTATGGTTTAGGGTAGGGTTGCCATCTCTAAAATTTGGCAACCAGGATAAAAAGCGTAAAATCCCCGGATTTAGGAGCTGAGAACCCTGACGTGTTAACAGTTTTTTTTTTTATTTAGTCAGTTTAAATAGTGTTTATATATTTTCAAACAAATTTTTAACTAAATTAAGTCATCTTTCTTCGTAATCAGTGACAAAACAGCCTTTTCAAAATAGTAGTACCTATACTTTTGACAATCATAAATTACTATTATTTTAGTTAACAAAAAAAACATACTCTGTCAACAAAAAAAAATCTTATAAGAGACCATTTCAGTATTCAGTGAAATGGAGAGACCATTTCACTGAGTACCTTTTAAATTAACATATGCTTATATCTGTGAAACCTGACTTATTGGAATGTTACAAAGTATAGAAAACCGCCAGTCAGGTCCGTTTAGATCAAATTAGTATCTTCTAGACCAAACGGAGCGGGTTTTGACCAGAAATGAGACTGGTTAAAACCACAACAAAGCATGAGTACTTAGAAAGTTGCACCATGATTACTCATGCAGGCTATGTCGCAATAATACTCGACAAGTCACAGCCTGCTCCGTCGGGTCGGGCATTTTGCGAGTCTCTGGATGGAATATTGCCCGGGGCCCGCAAACAACGGTGCGTTATGCATCAGATGGTCATCAGCCCTCAGCTGGCATCTGTTCCCATAGAGTCTTCAGACATTAGGACCTATATTTAGTTAGGGAAGTCCTAAGTTTAATTAGTTAGGATAGCTTATGTTATTATCTTTTTTAGTGTGATAATAGATGATTGTTGGTGTATCTAATTATTGTGTATTGTGTGTGCGAATATATCGAGTTTTAAAAACAACCCCTGGCTCATTTGATTTTGGCGACAATGTACCCCCTACCTGAATATCTTACAGCTGTATATTTTCGTGTGTATGAACAAACGGCACACACTATTGAAATGGTTTAAATTATGGGCGTAACTACAGTGACTTGAGCTGGCAATCCCGTGCTGTGATTGGCTGTGTGTAAAGTCAAGATTTAATGAATGAAAAGTATTGCAGACCAGGGTTCCACATTTTTGGACAATTCACCGAATTGCGGGGAATTTGAGAATCAGATTACACAGACACGATAGTTTCCTTAATGACTACTAGAGACAATTAAATAAACAGGGTGGTAGGGTCGAATTTATACGTTCCAAAAAAACATAAATTGTAAGGAATAGCAAAAGCCCTACAAAAATAATTAAAAACTTCATAATCTTTTATTTTTCTCCTCATATTTGGGAAATTTTGCTTTGATTTTTGGGGAGTTAGGAAAATAAGTTTTAGCAACCCTTGACTGTATTCTCCGGCAAAATTTGATAGTCCGTTTTGTGGAATAACACGGTATGACAATGATACCATTTTAATTGGTAGTGTTATCAAATTAGAAATTATATTTTTCTTAGGGAAGTCATTTTGTTTCATGCGACAATGACACGCAATTTATATCCGACCTTGAATGTTTTGCTTTTTTATATCTTATTAAGTTATTAGTAATTCGTTTTGGAACATAAAGTAGTGTAAATATTATTTGTTTATTATTTTTTTATTTACCTAAGGTGTTTTGTTGTGAAGTTTGCGCCGATAATGTGTGTTTGTTAGAAGTTAAAAGCAGTAAGTTTTCGCAACTATCGTTTAATGACAAGATTCAAGTTGTGTCTATAGGTAGATAGATGTGTGCCCGTAGTTTTTTTTTTTGTGTCTTTATGCGTGGTCTGCCCTTCGTGGAGAACCACTGCACACCACTAGCAGTAGAGGATATTGTTCATTTATACTTCGATATTTCCGTATATGAACATCTAACGTAATCTTCAATATTTTTACAATAAAAAATAATACATACATTGTTTAATGTTCGGGTTCCTACGAAGAGTTGAAGTCAAATCATGATTTATTTACAAATATTTACCTATTAGGTATTAATGTCGTTGGGGCTATTTCTTTTTCACGACAATCCGGACATTCATGATCTTCTGACTCCAACAGTGCTCCTCGTATACCTGAAGATTAAAAGAGACAAAATATATTATATTATCATGGGAAACTAACACTTGAAAATTGTCTTCGAAACAAAGAGAAAACACAGTAATCACGTTTCATCTACCTAGCTCTTTTTGAAGTACCATCAGAAAATAATATGTCGGAATTTTTACAAAGAAAATATACATATACTTTAACGATAGGTATTACTCACATTCATCACAGAAAGAGTTGCCACAGCATGGTATCATAACAGCGTCAGTGAGTAAGTCCCGACACAGGCTGCAGATCAGTTCGTCGGGTATGTTTGGCTCGGGTGCAGCCGGCGCGTTCGTCGGCGTGTCCGCACCACCAGCGCTTTCAGAAGCTAAATATGCTTCGCTAAAAAAGAAACATTCTAATAAAGACTTAAGAATAATAGACAATTAAAGTACACAATTCCATGAACATAGACACATGCCATACTCTAAATTCCAAGTCAAGATTTAAAAAAACCGACCACGAGCGTGGCGCACAGTGAAGGGTTCCATAGTTGGGGTGATTATTTGCGCGAACACAGTAATGATTTTATCAGAAATAACTTTTTATTCATATATTTTTCGTAAAATACCATGAAAAACAAATTTATTTTGCACGCCACGATTGCGGCGATAAGTCCCCTCTTTGAGGAGTGGCTAGAGAGGCGCCACGGCGTCCTCACCTTCCGCCCGACGCAGGTCCTCACCGGAAACGGCAGTTTCGGGAGGTTCCTGTGTCGGATAAGGCGGGAGGAAACGCCCGGGTGTCACCACTGTGTGGATCGCCTGGAGGACACGGTGGAGCATACGGTGAAGGTCTGCCCGGCTTGGGCAGAGCACCGCCGTGTCCTCGTGGAGGCGATCGCCGGCGGAGATCTCTCGCGTCCGGCCTTGGTTCAGGCCATGGTACGGAGCGAGAGGGCATGGGCAGCCGTCACCTCCTTCTACGAAGCAGTAATGCTCGCGAAGGAGGAGTTGGGACGGTTGAGAGAAAGGCAAATTTCGCGCCCTCTCGGCCCTAGCCGCCGCAGGAGACGCCCTGGGCGTCGGGAAACCCGGTTGGATTTCCGGCCACCGTAGGCGCGGGCTTGTGGATAGTGAGCAATGGGTAGCTCACCGTCCGGTAAGGACCAGGCCCGGGTCGACGGCGCGTTGTATTCCACGCGCGCCTCAAAGAAATGTCGTCAGCACCAATGTAGGGGTCCACTAGGGCCGATGCCTGCCGGGGTCGCGGGAAGGTACTAAAGGGTCACCGAGGCCCCTGGTAACACAGGCAACAGAAGAAATACGGGTGGGTTTTAGTCAGTAAGAGTCTGACACACCCTCCCGCTCCGCCCAGAGCGGGAGAAGTTATTTGACGATTACCGACCCAAAAAAAAGTCAAGATTTTTAAAAACCGACCACGTGAGTGGCGCACAGTGAAGGGTTCTATAATTGGGGTGATTATTTACGAGAACACAGTATTGATTTTATCAGAAATAACTTATTATTCATAGACTTTTCGTTAAAATACCATTAAAAACAAACTTATTTTTGCAGTTCTAAGGAAAAATATCTCAAAAACTATTGACTATTAATAGCCCTAAAACTACTTATACATTTTATAGTGGTGCATCGTCACATCAGGTGCGTCGTCAGCACGGGATTCAGTCGTTAGTGTACAGATGTTCTATGTCACGAAGTCCGTTTGGCTATGAATGTTGTCAAGCGTGCACATGCACATTGTTTTTGTGTGCGTAACCTCGAGAGCGCTCAGTGTCGATCGGGACACGGTCCGGATCAGTAGTGGTTTTTAGTTCGCGCCAAATTGTTTCACGGAGTAAGGTCAGCATGGCAACAAAACGAAGAAGAGTTGTCCATAGTGAGGTAATATTTATTTATACGTTTTCAATTAAAATGTTATACAAAGATACTTCATATAGCAATAGAAGTATTTATAAAATGAATGTTTTTTTGTGTTATAAAATGTTTATATTACTTAATTATTTTGATTACATTTTGTTTTAGGGTCGAAACATGATAGCTAGTGTTTATCATTTTCTGCGAGAAGAATATGAATTTACAAAATCATTAATGGAACTCAACTGTGATTTGTCTCATTTACGAGACATTACACGCCGTACAGCTGAAGCTACGGGTGTGAGCCAAAAAACAGTTCAAAGAATATTAAAAGAAGAGAAGGAATTGCCATCCACTTCATCAAAATTCACTTCACCTATGAAGAAAAGGAGAAAGCGAGATAATAAAGTGGATATAGATAATTTTACAGCCGATGTGGTTCGCAGTACTGTACAAGATTTCCATATTGTCCATAAAGAAATTCCAACATTAGCTAAGTTAAGAACAGCATTGAATGAAAAAATCGGATTCGAAGGTTGTTTAGAAACTGTTCGCAAGTTACTGTTGAAATTAGGTTACAAGTGGCGCAAAACAGAGAACAACCGTAAAGTCTTGACGGAGCGTCATGATATACAAATGAGGCGTTTAAAATATTAAAAAAAAATAACAGAGTACCGCTCTCAAAGTCGGCCCATTGTCTACACCGATGAGAGCTACGTCCTTTCGACACACGTGCGAAACAACACCTGGGCAAAAAAAAAGGAAAGAACTCCGTTTTTTTAAAAAAATAGCACAGGCACTCGCTTTATTTTAGTGCACGCGGGAACCAAGGATGGTTTTATTGAAAATGCTTCCTTGGTTTATAAGGCCAACTCAACAGCTGGTGATTATCATTCAAATATGAGCTATGATAACTATGTAAAATGGCTAAATGAAAAGTTGCTACCCAATTTACTTCCGCGCTCTGTCATTGTCTTAGACAATGCATCTTATCACAACACACGGGCTGAACGACTACCGACGCAATCTACAAAGAAAGCCGATATGCAGCAATGGCTCAGGGATAAGGGTATAGCATTTGATGAATCTCTTCTTAAATTGGAATTGTACGATACAATAAAGAAGTACAAAGCCCAACCCGTAATCTACAAGATTGACGATTTTATAAAAAGCAAGGGTTTTGATGTCTTACGCCTTCCCCCTTATCACCCAGAATTAAATGCGATTGAAAATATTTGGGGGATCGTTAAAAATTATGTCGCATCTAAAAATATTGAGCAAAACATGACGAATACGGAAAGACTGATCAATGAAAGTTTGGGCCAAGTTAGCAGTGAAACGTGGCAAAAAACTTGTGCTCATGTTGAAAAAATTGAAAAAGACTACTTGAAATATTTTGATTTCGATTTTGAATTTATAATCAATGTACAAGATGATTCTGACGACAGCAAAACGGAATCGGAAATCGAAAATTTATCTGATAGTGATTGAAAATACTGAATAGTCCTACTTGTTTCGTTTCCATTCTGTAACACCAATGCTTAATTAAATGCCTACATATTCTTAATATTTTTGTATTTATTGCAACCTAATCTAATTTATTTACAAAATGTATATACTTTTAAAACCAAAATTTTATTTAGATTATTAAATCTCGACTTGAATATATATCAGATTTTTTTGCTAACGTTACCTACTTTTACACACACAAGCGCGCTTGTCGGGATACGTCACTACTACAATCAAAGCCGAACGGACTTCGTGAAATAGAATATCTGTAACTGTGCGCTACGACGTGTATTGGTCGGACCATTAACCACTGGTAGTGTAATGTAATCTAAATAAGCTTAAGCTATGTTAATGATTTGGTAGCGGTAAAATCTATGAACCGTGTCGTATGGGGGTGAGAGATAGGTACAGCAAATTAATCGATACCATGACATTTGTCATTCTGAACTACGGTTGATAGATTTTACGCAGGAGTTTAGTGAATGTTGTGATGGTTTTTGTGCTAACGAGGAACATCACTCAGCTCTTGATAAATTATATGTAAATTAAATATATATTAAATTACTGATACGTTATCACGAGCAGCCATTCAAACCTATAGGAAATAGTGTCCCAGGAAGGGAGGTTATGACATTGGGTGGAATAAGCACGTAGCAGGCCTTCATCGGGAGGCGCGGCTCATGTTTCAATAGGGTATTTTACTGTATACGAGAAAAAATCTATAAATATATTATTGAGATAGTTTAGGCAAAAAGGAGTCGGAAAATGTTAGTTTTAGTTCATAAAATTCAATTCAACGTTTTCAGTTTTTCTAATCTGTTAAAAAACACCATGAAATAGTAGCCGCCTTGTTATTACGTCATACGGCTGTGTAAACTAAAACGTGTCAACTGTCAACTGATCGGCGTAAGCTTTATACTTTATTATTTTCGTAACCAACGTAATTTTTATTGAAATAATACCATGGAAGACGGTAAAAAAAAAGTACAAACGAGTTTTTTTCCGATAATAGTGCGGGATCCCTTTTCGCAAGAATAATAACTCATTTTAAATTATCAATTATCATACAAAAGATCATCGCATTTGTATACATAGCCAAGTGACGTCATGACCACAGAGCAACATGGCGTCCACTGCGTCCAGCGTTTTCGTCAAAGTACGCGCGAAATTTGAAAATGTAAAATTTAAATGCATTTTTATGGCGCTTATCGATTGAATAAAAAAATTGTGATTTTTTTTGGGGCATATTAGCACTATAGAATTTAATTAAGACAAATTGTGGAATTTAGCTGCGCGACCACTTAGTCGAATCTTTGATGAGATGTCGGAGGCAAGAAAAGATTTTAAAGCTAAATTGAAATGGTGTCAGGATAGTCAAGAGCAATTTATAATGGACATCCTTGCCTCCGATACATTTGCATCAGCAGATTGCATCCGACCACTCTAAAGATTTTTTTAACTTTTTGGAAGCACAAAAACAAAATGAACGTAAGGCCTAGCTACCCGTTGAGTGTTGTTGGCTCAGCTGACTACAATGACATTGCCGAGGCCTTTAGAGAGATTTTACAGTGCGGTGAGCGGTGGTGAGCCCGTTGTGACGGGGCAGAATGTAAAGACACCTGCTAAGAGTGTGGCTTACATTATTCGAAAAATGCAGCGTGGAAAATCGCCTGGTCACGATGGGCTCAGTATCGATTAAGTGTCATTATAAATTTGCGGGGGTTCACTTGCCACGAGTACTGTCTTACAGTCTGTGCATAGGTCGCCGGAGCCGCTAATGCGGACCATAGTCGTTCCAATAGTTAAAAAAACTTTTTACAAAAAATAAGACTGTATAGCGAAAAATAACTTTAATTTCGGAAGTCTGTGGCAAAAAACCGAAATACAGAACCAAAGACATGACTTCCGAAAAATTAAAGTTATTTTTCGCTTTGTAGTGTTCTTTTGGAAGTCGGTTGTGTTATTTTTTGTAAAAAGGTTTTTATTTATTTTTTTGCTTTTTAGTGGGTCAGTTTGTAATTTATCTAAGTTACAATAGCCTAATGTCAACTGCTCATCACCCCTTATAAAATATTGCTTTTCCCGATGCAGGGAAAAACAGGAGTTAGTAGTTCTCCTGGTAAGAACCAGGAGAACTCCTACTCCTAATTCTTACCAGCAGGCTTAGCATGACGCTTTGTATTTGTACAGCCGTGTCTATTCTTCGAAGAAATAGAAAGCGTCATGCTAAGCATGCAGGAGAGCTAATTATTTTAGCACCATCGTTACTGACACCAAAATACTAACAAAATGATGGACCTTAGTCTGATATAAAGTTTATTTTAATTTAATTTTTTATAGCTAAGTCACTTCATAATCATTTTATTTGTGGGATCCAACAATACCCGACACGCGTACACAGAGAATCGAGTGGCACCTAAGTGCCACTCGATTCTCTCTGCATACCCCGCAAAAGAAAGCATGAAGTCGTAGTAGTACATATATATGTAGTTTTCATCATATCATATTTCACATATTCAAAAACAACGGTTTGGCTGGTAGGGGGGGGGGGGGGGGGGGGGGGGGGTTACTACAACAAAATCTCTAAGCTTAATATTTTGCAAACGGATCCCTGGATCAAAAAATGTTCATGACACACTCAAACATCTTATAAATTATACAGGGTGGCATACATCGACGCGCAAACTTACCATAAATTCAGCACATGATTCTAGACCCCGTGGTCATGGTCCAAATAGCAGTCATAAAAAATAAATATTCCTCCTGCCGAGAGATATCCGAAAATAACCCCTATGTATGTTCCGCGATTCTTGATAGTTTTCGAGTACAGATATTCTATTTCACGAAGTCCGTTCGGCTTTGATTGTAGTAGTGACGTATCCCGACAAGCGCGCTTGTGTGTGTAAAAGTAGGTAACGTTAGCAAAAAAATCTGATATATATTCAAGTCGAGATTTAATAATCTAAATAAAATTTTGGTTTTAAAAGTATATACATTTTGTAAATAAATTAGATTAGGTTGCAATAAATACAAAAATATTAAGAATATGTAGGCATTTAATTAAGCATTGGTGTTACAGAATGGAAACGAAACAAGTAGGACTATTCAGTATTTTCAATCACTATCAGATAAATTTTCGATTTCCGATTCCGTTTTGCTGTCGTCAGAATCATCTTGTACATTGATTATAAATTCAAAATCGAGATCAAAATATTTCAAGTAGTCTTTTTCAATTTTTTCAACATGAGCACAAGTTTTTTGCCACGTTTCACTGCTAACTAGGCCCAAACTTTCATTGATCAGTCTTTCCGTATTCATCATGTTTTGCTCAATATTTTTAGATGCGACATAATTTTTAACGATCCCCCAAATATTTTCAATCGCATTTAATTCTGGGTGATAAGGGGGAAGGCGTAAGACATCAAAACCCTTGCTTTTTATAAAATCGTCAATCTTGTAGATTACGTGTTGGGCTTTGTACTTCTTTATTGTATCGTACAATTCCAATTTAAGAAGAGATTCAGCAAATGCTATACCCTTATCCCTGAGCCATTGCTGCATATCGGCTTTCTTTGTAGATTGCGTCGGTAGTCGTTCAGCCCGTGTGTTGTGATAAGATGCATTGTCTAAGACAATGACAGAGCGCGGAAGTAAATTGGGTAGCAACTTTTCATTTAGTCATTTTACATAGTTATCATAGCTCATATTTGAATGATAATCACCAGCTGTTGAGTTGGCCTTATAAACCAAGGAAGCATTTTCAATAAAACCATCCTTGGTTCCCGCGTGCACTAAAATAAAGCGAGTGCCTGTGCTAATTTTTTTAAAAACGGAGTTCTTTCCTTTTTTTTTGCACAGATGTTGTTTCGCACGTGTGTCGAAAGGACGTAGCTCTCATCGGTGTAGACAATGGGCCGACTTTGAGAGCGGTACTCTGTTATTTTTTTTAAATATTTTAAACGCCACATTTGTATATCATGACGCTCCGTCAAGACTTTACGGTTGTTCTCTGTTTTGCGCCACTTGTAACCTAATTTCAACAGTAACTTGCGAACAGTTTCTAAACAACCTTCGAATCCGATTTTTTCATTCAATGCTGTTCTTAACTTAGCTAATGTTGGAATTTCTTTATGGACAATATGGAAATCTTGTACAGTACTGCGAACCACATCGGCTGTCAAATTATCTATATCCACTTTATTATCTCGCTTTCTCCTTTTCTTCATAGGTGAAGTGAATTTTGATGAAGTGGATGGCAATTCCTTCTCTTCTTTTAATATTCTTTGAACTGTTTTTTGGCTCACACCCGTAGCTTCAGCTGTACGGCGTGTAATGTCTCGTAAATGAGACAAATCACAGTTGAGTTCCATTAATGATTTTGTAAATTCATATTCTTCTCGCAGAAAATGATAAACACTAGCTATCATGTTTCGACCCTAAAACAAAATGTAATCAAAATAATTAAGTAATAACATTTTATAACACAAAAAAACATTCATTTTATATATTAAGTAAGTAATTGCTATATTAAGTATCTTTGTATAACATTTTAATTGAAAACGTATAAATAAATATTACCTCACTATGGACAACTCTTCTTCGTTTTGTTGCCATGCTGACCTTACTCCGTGAAACAATTTGGCGCGAACTAAAAACCACTACTGATCCGGACCGTGTCCCGATCGACACTGAGCGCTCTCGAGGTTACGCACACAAAAACAATGTGCATGTGCACGCTTGACAACATTCATAGCCAAACGGACTTCGTGACATAGAACATCTGTAATATTGTATATATTTTTAAATTCTTGAAAATTATATGTGGGAATACGTAGTCTGGTCATAAGTTTAGTAACATAATATTATATAATAAGAATATTCTTTCAGACATAAAATAAGCATATTCCTATCATCAACATACAAAAATTCATGATACAAAAATTTCGATCGAAAAGTAGCGCCTACAGAGAGGAGTCCTTTTGTACTCTCAGGAGGCTCAAAACTTAGCTTAGAGCGAATGGCAATGGAAATGGCAGACGACCGCCTATCTGCATAGCTCTTCCCAAAGGTACGATTCGCTACCGTATCGACAACGGCACTTGTTCGATAACCTGATTTCTGAACCGAAAGACTGGCAAAACGCTATTCACAGATCCATGTGGAAGGGTATTTTATTTTTAACCGATTGTAGGTGTGTTTTGGGGGAACGTTACAAAATGGTAGTAAATAGATAATTGTGGTAGAAAATTTAAAGTGGAACATAAATGATTTTTAGATCATAATAATTAACACGTGACATTTACATGAACGGTCCTGACAGTGTTCAGTGGATTCAATTTGACTACCGCTTAGTGATGTTATACTTAAAAAGTACTTACCTCATGTGGAGTTAAAGCTTGAATTATGTTTTGAACCGTATGATGATGGTTGTTCTGTAGATTACGAGTTAACGTGTGTCTTCTGGTTCTTTCCACAGAACGGTTACAAAGTAAACATACCCTGTTGTGTGGTTGATACATTGCCCAGAAAGCTTAGCACTTCGAAAATAAACTCAATCTAAACGCAATATGTAGCACTACGATAGTCCAAATGAAAAGCCAGGTCAATGGGTGAAACAATACAAAAGTCCAAGTAAAGCCAAGTCGTTAAAAATAATGGATGAAATAAAAATGCGCACAGTACACAACGGATCACGGGTGAAGTTAGACTGCAGTGCGAAATCAGTGGCGCGCGCGCAAGCAGGTACAGACGCAGGTATATGCATGAGAGAGACAAACATACATAATCTAAATGTGCGCATGCGAGACAGCATTTTTTTCACAACTCTGATTGTGTTGCAACTCTCAGCCGGTAAGCATTCATTAGAACTGGTTTTCGAGCCGAGCGAGATTACTTTTGATGGAATCTGATTGTCATGAAGTTACATATTATTTTTATGCGAAAACATTTTATTAAAATAATAGTTAACTAAAATCGTCCCGAAAATCTTAAAAACAAAACTAAAAAAAACCCTGGGACCGATTTTTTTTTTTATATTTTTTAAAATTATATGTTAATGCAAGTAATCATTTGGAAGTACTCCCATGTCTGGGCAGCATATGGCCCAGAACCGGTCAATGTCCTTTGGATAAATTCGAACCAAAAAATCTCAGTGACTTGTTTATAAAATTCTATGAAAAAGAAGTTTACAGAAAAATGGGTCTGTGTATTTTATCATTGTGCAACAATGGTGCCGATTCTCTTGTACATCGAACTAAAGTAAACTATCACAAACATTTCTTATTTTTGGTAAAAAATCTAATACAATTACAATTAATACTATCACATTTAAAGTGATAAACGTCTTTACTTGTCTTGAATCTATGAATCGGTCAAAACAATAATACAACTTTACATACCTACCTACATTATGTATACTTGCTTTCAGATAGAGATTACATTAGTTTTTTTAACAATATTTGTTGTTCGATATCACTTCCGACAGCAAATACCTGTAGGAAGAATCGATGCCTTCATATCGTATTTGAACTGTCAAAATTGTACGGTTTCGGATTTGTGAATGGCGTATGGAGTTCGTGGATAACATTGACAATCGATACGGCACGAAACCGTATCGTACCTTTGTGAATAGATATGAAGTACTGGTACTTTTCCACATTCACAAAAACATACCCATTCAAGTGGAGGAAGCAGTGGCGTGCAGTGGTTCTCCACAGAGGGTAGGCCATGCATACTGACACCAAAAAAAAAACTAATTCGCGCAACATCACAGCGCGGCTCTACATACAAGAACTCACCACATTATTCAAGGTTTAAAACACGATTTTCTAACGATGCAAACAGAAGAAAGATTCGGCCACCTCAAATATCATAACCAAGTGGGTGGGTGATAATTACAGAACACGTCACTTGCAAGATATCCGAAGTCATTAATTATCATATTTTTGGATTAATTCTCGTAATTCGGGCACACATCTACCTTTAGACACAACTTGAATCTTACCATTAAACGACAAGTGCGACTAACCTAACCTAACCAACACATTATCGGCGCAAACTTCACAACAGAACACCATTCTTAGGTAAATAAACAAATAATAACACAACACATAATCTTTACACTACTTTACTTTTCAAAACCAATTACTTATAACTTAATAAGATCTAAAACAGCAAAACATTCAAGATCACATATAAATTACGTGTCACTGTCACATAAAACAAACACTACCAATTAAAATTGTATCACTGTCATACCGTGTTCTTCCACAAAAGGGACTATCATATTTTGCCGGATAACACTGACACACTGGACTGTGTTGCCGAAACTTATTTTCCTAACTCCCCACAAACCAAGCAAAATTTCCCAAATATGAGAAGAAAAATAAAAAATTATGAAGTTTTTAATTACTCATAAAGGGCTTTTGCTATTCCTTACAATTTATAATTTTTTGGAAGGTATAAATTCAACAATACCATCCCATTTTTTTAGTTGTCTCTAGTAGTCTGGTAGTCATGAAGGAAACTTCCCCGCAATTTGGGGAATTGTCCAAAAATTGGGAACCCTGGTCTTCCAAATTTTTCATTCATTAAATCTTCACTTTACACACAACCAATGAGGACCAAGCTCCTGCCGCGAGTGAGTTACGCCCCTAATTTAAACCATTTCACTATTGTGTGCCGTTCATACACACGAAAATATACACGAGTGTGCGTAAATTTATGAACGGAATGTAGGCGAAACGAATCCTTGCCTTGTGTACGTAAGCTCCGTCGAACTGTGAGTCACGTGGCGTCTGCGACAAGTTGCTATAAGAGTTTTAACAGGAGTTAAACTTTTTTAATATTTTGTATTATTGTATTACATAGTTAAAATAAATGATTTGGCGTTGTTGGAAGGGTAGGCTAGGCCTAATTGCCTCTATGGACGGCACGCCCCTGGGAGGAAGTCACTCGTTTCGCGAGAACACAAAAGAAAAAAAACCGCCCAAGTGCGTGTCGGACCACGCACAATGAAGGGTTCCGTAGTTGGGAAGTTGGGATGAATTTATCCCAAAAACAAACTTAATATTGTAGTTGAAAAACATGTTCTTCCATACATCGATATATACCACGGTCAATTCTCCAACTGCAAATTTAAGTTCGTCGACTATTACTCGTTAACTTGTAAAGCCTATTTAGCTGTGATAGTTTTTTTTTTAATTTCATTATATGTACTACTGCCATGTTTTTTTTTCACATCTCCATAAGCAACCGTTTAGCTGGCAGGGGAAGGGTCACTTGACTAACAAAAATTAGCAATTTAATGCTTAATATTACGCAAGCGGATCCTTGAATCGAAAAGTGGTGTTCACAGGCCCGCAATAGTTTGAACGGCCTATCCAACGATTCCCCACACCATGGGGTAGACGAGAAAAAATAATATCATGCCCACATTACGTGCAAGGTACCTCCCTTGCACGTAAAAAACCGTCTTGTCCTAAAAAAAAACTTTTTCAAGATTTTATTTTAGCATTTTGTCGGCGTGATTAATATGTATACCTATGCCAAATTACAGCTTTCTTGTACTTAGCGTCTCTGAGCTACAGCGGGGACAGACAGATAGACAGACAGGACAGACGGACATGGCGAAACTATAAGGGTTCCTTGTTTACTACGGAACCCTATAATTGATGTTGTTATTTAATTATAATGATTTTGACGTAAAATAATAAAATACTATTTATATTTAATTTAGATTTATTATTGTAATCGAATTGGTCGGTACCTAATCGAAAATCTAAGTAATAAGGCTGTTATTAGTTAGATTTTCGATTACCGACCAATTCGATTATCGATCGATCAGGTTAAGCAACGCTTGCCGCGATTGGTCCGTGGATGGGTGACCATCTTTACATACCAAGACCCCTTCGTGCCTCGGAAAGCACGTTAAGCCGTTGGTCCCGGCTGTCATTTGTAGATCTTTGACAATCGTTACGGGTCGTCAGAAGCCCGAAAGCCTGACAACCAGTCTTACCAAGGGGTATCATGTTGCCCAGTAACTGGGTTGTGGAGGTCAGATAGCCAGTCGCTCCATGTAAAATACTGGTATTCAGCTGCATCCGGTTAAACTGGAAGCCGACCCCAACATAGTTGGGAAAAGGCTAGGCAGATGATTGTAATCGAATTGGAGCCTGTCATGGCTGGACCTCGACTATGCGACCACCCCCCGACTGGGCTGGATCCACCCCCGATGGGTCGCCAGTGCGGCCGCACCTTACGTGATGGGTTCAAAAATCAAAATATTTTATTTCACATAAACCTACATGGGCACTTAAGAAACGTCAGAAGCTAGGTGCACGGTTCCAAGTGGTTGTATCCTATGGAGAAGAACCGGCAAGAAACTCCACTGTTACTCTTAAAAATAATTACAATGCTTTTACAATGTTTTCAAATCACAGTGTTAATAGATATGGGAGGACAGTGTAGGCCTGTCAAGAAGTACCAGGTACTTAAAAAATAAATGGTCTACAAATCTAGTATATTAAGACTACAACATTCTCACATTCACAAAATAATCTATGTAAAATATTAATAAAATAATAAAAATAAATACCTATTTAAACCAAATGACATGTTTGCCATTACAGCTGTAACAAGTCTGAATTCCTGTCCACAAAAGCCACTAATAAATAGTGATATCAAAATTGTAGGTATATAATGTCAAATAATGAAAATATTATGTCATAAAAGTATGTATAAAAAAATAAACATCGTAATTTTGGCGTAGTTAATAGACATTTACGTAATTATGCCGTTTATGAGGTACACACGGCTACACATCAAGCTACATTTCCAGTATAAGCTGGGGGGTAACCATCACCTCTTATAGCAGTATTATTTCAATATTACTTCAGCGTGAGAAAGAGATGGAGCTATAAGTCCTGTATAGCTCCATCACTTTCCCACTGTGAAGTAATATTATAATAATACTGCTATAAGAGGTGATGGTTACCCCCCTGATCTCGCATTGTATAGGATTTTCGTACAATGCGAGGTCAGCGTAAACTGGAAGTGTATAGCTTGATGTGTAGCCGTGTGTAGGGCTTCCAAAATTACGGAAATGTCAATTACGTAACTAATTACGCAACTTTTTTCTCCAATTCCGTAATTACGTAATTTTTCCTATTTTTTTTTAATCGACTATGAATAATACATACAATACATACATACATACATACATAAACTCACGCCTTCTTCCCATGGGGGTAGGCAGAAACTATAGAACGCCACCTGCTACGAAATGAAATGAAATTGTTTATTCTGTAAATAGGATATGAGAATCACTTTTACACGTCATATTAAAAAATAAGCTAGATGGAGTCGACATTTCCTATCTGACTACCCCTGAGAAGAAATGGCGAAACAAACTCAAGGGTCAAAGTCTATTTTAAAGTCCAGACATAATCTTGGTCAGATCATGTGAGGACCATGTAGATCTATGTCTGAAATGGTCGTTTGAGGAAAGAACCACACAAATTTGAGTGGACCTGTCCAGTCAGTGCAAGCATTTGTCAGTAATCGTGTAGCTCAACTCAAAACTTAAGGAGCTCAACGACTCGACGAACAATACCAAGGAAAGGACAATTGGGTTGGCCGCATAAAGAACTCAAAATGCCAGACCATCATTAAAACTAAGAGAAAAAAAAACAACAAGAAATAAATAAAAATGACCCACATAGTGCTCACATTCACAATAATTAAAGTAATATAATACTTTTTTACGCTCCTTACATACTCCTTTTGCTTCGTTTACAGGGGCGTTCCGTCAATTAGGCCTAGCCTACCCTACCAACAACGCCAAATACATTTATTTTAACTATGTAATACAAATAATACACAATATTAAAAAAGAAGTTAAACTCATGTTACAACACTTATAGCAACTTGTCGCAACAGCCATGTGACGTAACTCGTAGTTCGACGGAGCACACAATATTTATAAGGCAGGCACTCGGCCAGCCTAAATCCCATTCATAAATTTACGCACGCTGGTGTATATTTTCGTGTGTATGAACGGCACACAATAGTGATATGGTTTAAATTAGGGGCGTAACTCCTGCGGCAGGAGCTGACCACCGCGTGCAGTCATTGGTTGTGTGTCTTTACACACAACCAATGACTGCACGCGGTGTTCAGCTCCTAATTTAAAAGTATTGAAGAGAAGGGTTCCCAATTTTTGGACAATTCCCCGAATTGCGGGGAATTTGAAAATCAGACTACACACAGACACGATAGTTTCCTTGATGACTACTAGAGACAATTAAAAAAACAGGGTGGTATTGTCGAATTTATACCTTCCAAAAAAATTATAAATGGTAAGGAATAGCAAAAGCCCTATAAAAATAATTAAAAACTTCATAATTTTTCATATTTGGGAAATTTTGCTTTGATTTTTGGGGAGTTAGGAAAATAAGTTTTGGCAACTCTGGACTGTATTTTCCGGCAAAATTTGGTAGTCCCTTTTGTGGAAGAACACGGTATGACAATGATACAATTTTAATTGCTAGTGTTTGTTTCAAGTGACAGTGACACGTGATTTATATGTGATCTGGAATGTTTTGCTTTTTTAGATCTTATTAAGTTATAAGTAATTGGTTTTGAAACGTAAAGTAGTGTAAATATTATTTGTTGTGTTATTATTTCTTTATTTACCTAAGAATGGTGATCTGTTGTGAAGTTTGCGCCGATAATGTGTTGGTTAGGTTAGGTTAGTCGCAATTGTCATTTAATGATAAGATTCAAGTTGTGTCTAAAGGTAGATGTATGCCCGAATTACGAGAATTAATCCAAAAATATGATAATTCATGACTTCGGATATCTTGCAAGTGACGTGTTCTGTAATTATCACCCACCCACATGGTTATGATATTTGAGGAGGCTGAATCTTTCTTCTGTTTGCATCGTTAGAAAATCGTGTTATGAACCATGTGGTGAGTTCTTGCATTTAACTTTTGTTTTTACAGGATTATTTTCAATGTTTTATTTTTTTTTTCAAATATTATAAATCAATAATGACTACTTTGAGGGTCATCATATGTAGAGCGACGCTGTGATGTTGCGCAAATTAGTTTTTTTTTTTGGTGTCAGTATGCGTGGCCTACCCTCTGTGGAGAACCACTGCACGCCACTGTTCGTTTACGTTCATACATCTGGTCATACACGCACGCCGGCTGCGAGTACTACGCACCTGACCTTTTTGAAGAACATCATTAATGAGGTCATATATATCTTTCTTGTGCGTCCCCCCCTCCCGGCATTTCCACTCACAACTGCCTTTTTTTTATTGTTTGGAAATCATCAAATAATTTCTCCCGCTCTGGCTGGAGCGGGAGGGTGTGTCAGACTCTTACTGACTAAAACCCACCCGTATTCCTCTCTGTTGCCTGTGTTACCAGGGGCTTCGGTGACCCTTTAGTACCTCCCCGCGACCCCGGCAGGCATCGGCCCTAGTGGACCCTTACTTTTGTGCTGACGACATCTCTTTGAGGCGCGCGTGGAATACAACGCGCCGTCGACCGGGGCCTGGTCCTTACCGGATGGTGAGCTACCCATTGCTCACCGTCCGCAAGCCCGACTCACGTCTGCCTTGTAAATACCTTTTGTTAGTCGCCTTTCATTCTTCCTCTCAACATGGCCAAACCATCTAAGCATACTCTTTTCAATTTTTGTCACTACATCTTCCTTTAAACCGCACCGTTGCCTTATCACATCATTTTCCAGCCTATCATTTATAGTCACGCCACACATGCTTCTCAAGGAACGCATTTCCACAGCATTTACTCTACTTTCATGCTTCTTTTGCCACACCCAACATTCACTTCCATACATAAGTGTAGGCACCAGCACACCATTATGAACAGCCAGTCGAGCCTCTTTGGCATCGACTGGTTGGTCACCATCGCATGTATAGCACCATTAACTTTATTTCCCGTATTTACTCTCCTTTCCACATCTTCATCAATCTTTCCATCCCTTGTAAACAAACTCCCTAAATATACAAATTTACTTACTCGCTCTACACTCTTATCATTTATTTTCACATCACACCGATATATGAATAATATATTTGTAAATATTATAGATAGAGTATCTACAATTTTTATAATTATCTTTTACTACTTACTCGCTCTACACTCTTATCATTTATTTTCACATCACACCGATATATGAATAATATATTTGTAAATATTATAGATAGAGTATCTACAATTTTTATAATTATCTTTTACTATCTCAAATTCAAGGAATTATCAAAATGAACACAATATTTAAACAAAAAATATTTATTGATGTATTTATCATCGTACACCAGTTAAGTCAAACCATTTTGTTTTCTTCCCAAATATAATAATTCTTCTTGAAAATGTGATCTCATAAATGACAAGGCATTTAAAGTTTTTTCACTACAAAAATATCCGGCGGATGAAAAGGTTCGCTCGGCTTCAACACTTGTAGGCATTATCGGAAGCAAATAATTATACGCTGCAGTCAAAAAAACTTCGCGACCGCCGCCAGCGCTGTCGTAAATGCACATTTCTACCCTAATAATGGAATGGTGATCTGTGTTTACTGTTGAAATTGGTTTATTTACAGTCACTTTATTTCAACGTATAATACTTTTTTATTGGTTGACTATTTTGATTGATTTATGATAACAATAATTACGTAAATACGGAATTGACATTTTTAGTTACGGAATTGAAAATAGTTTTAATGAGTTCGTAATTACGTAATTGCGTAATTACGTAACGGAAGCCCTAGCCGTGTGTACCAAGGAAGCCACATATGCAGAAGGAATTATTGCCCAACTTCCTTGTCTTCGACGTAATCTAGTCTTTAATCTTATATGCGTTGTTGATAAGGACACATTTGATATGGGTTTTGAACTTTCCATCGCTAAGTTTAAGACTTTGGCAACTTGTTATAAAAGCGCCGCCGTACGCAAAATACGCGCATTGACGTAGAGTTGTGGACACCAGCCCGTTTTACCTAATCTAAATTTGGGTATCACAATTTCATGTTTACTATGTGTATTTATATTATGGAAATCACTTCTTGTTTTGAAAAGACCTAAGTTTTTGCGAACATACAAAATACTTTCTAAGATATAAAGAGAAGGAAGAGTTAGTACATTAATTTCTTTGAATTTGTTTCTATGGGACTCCCAGGATCGGAAGCTGATATATATTCATTTTTTTATGTTACAAAAGAGGGCAATCCGCGCAATCTATAGAATGGGTCCTCGTGAGTCCTCGTCAACAGTCTTTACTAGAGACCCCGAGGACGTCACCCCATTAACGTTTACTTTTTGCTGAATGTTTCGTAGATAGGACAGAATAAAATCAGCAGCTTGTTCACTAATTCCGTAGTGGTGTTATTTACGGGTCAGTGTATTATGGTCAAGGCAGTCAAACGCTTTAAAGAGGTCACAGAAAATACCAATGGCATCCTGAGATTTCTCCCTGGATTCCAAAATGTGACTGATGAGTGTAAAGCCATTACCGACTCGACGGTTATTAAAGCCACCGACTCGCATATTTTTTAAATAAACTCAAATTTTGATTCTTGCCTACTTCATAGTGTACAATAAATTAGCACTTACCGATCAACAGCTGGGACAGCAAAGGTTCCACTTGGAGTCATCATGGCGCCAGGAGCTTTGGGCCCTTCGACAGGGACCATAAAACTTCGAGGGATTCCTGTGCTCCGCCTTATCTCTATTGGGTCACCCTAAAATAGAATACCGAGTTAGCCAATTTTTGATAATTTTTTCAAAGGGCACTTTTGTCTGGGCTCCTTCGCCAGTGCTATCTATTATATATTCTGTGGTCCTGTTTCAAGTTGTGTTATATGTCATTTGAACGAGGCCATAATAATAGCTTTATTTAATTGTTTGACACCAACTGTCAGACAACTGCAGGGAAAAAAACTATCATTGATTTTGTTACACTTTACATTTTTTATTTTATCCTTTATTAAAAAGAACCAGATTCTTAATAATTAATTACAATCTAGCCTATAAAACTAATAAGTAATATAGTATATAGATTAACGAGAGAGAAACGATTTATAAGCTGTATTAAATTATTAAAACCAAACTTTGTAAAAAAGGGTACTATAAAATTTGATTATTTAGAAGAAAAAAACTTGGGATTGAGCTGCTCGCTCTGCTAAGCCTTGTGATACAACCGTAAAACTTGATATTTTAATTAATAATGCAAAATCATCATTTTATACAATTATATATACATATTGACATTGTTGAATATTATAAACAAAATTACGTGAATATTTATGAACCTTTAAAAGTATTATATTTCTTTAATTATTGTGAATGTGAGCACTATGTGGGTAATTTTTATTTATTTTTTCTCAGTTAGTTTTAACGATTGTCTCGCATTTTGAGTACTTTATGCGGCCTACCCAAATGTCCTTTCCTTGGTATTGTGTGTCGAGTCGTTGAGCTCCTTAAGTTCTGAGTTGAGCTACACGATTACTGACAAATGCTTGCACTGACTGGACAGGTCCACTCAAATTTGTGTAGTTCTTTCTTCAAAAGACCATTTCAGACATGGATCTACATGGTCCTCACATCTGACCAACATTATGTCTGGACTTTAAAAGACACTTTGACCCTTGAGTTTGTTTTCGCCATTTCTTCTCAGGGGTAGATAGGAAATATTGGGTTGGATCTAGTATCGTTTAGCAGGAGTTGGGGGGTAAAAGGGGCTAAAGTTGGTAGGGGTTGGGTCCCCGATTATAACGCTACCACTCTTATTAAAAGGAGGCATATTTTCGAGAAATTAATAAAAATGTTTCTAACCTCAAATCAGATAAGAAGCGAAAACGAAACGGTAAAATGGGCGATTGACACCCAAATCTGTGCCAGTATCTGTAGTTAGTATCCAGTATCAGTATCCAGCATCCAGTATCAGTATTTGTAGTCAGTCCGTGGTATAAAATGTCGGGTGAAATCGTTAACACGGAACGTAAACAAAGAAAATAGGTATGCCATTTGCGTCATGTGTCACTGTCATTCGTTTTTGATCATTCCGTTTCTCCTCGAGTTGCGTGAATTTTTCTGTTTGTACTCGCACTGATCGTGTGTGTACAAAAGGCAATGTTACTACTGTTACTAGGAGAACTTAGGATGCAAGAGCGAGCGATGCGAGCTCGGGACTCGGGGCACCCCGACTCGGACAGGTTAGGTTCGAAGGGGATGTCGGGGTCTAGTGAGCGAGCGGAGCGAGCGAACTCATATCGCCATCGCCTTCGAGGTTATTTTTTTTTAAAACCTAGAGGCCCGCCAAGCGGGCCTCATACTACGCCTTTTAAACGACTTCGTGTTTTGAGGTTAGGTTACAATAATTTGTTTTTCTCTAGAATAGTGCGTTACCTTTTCATGGGAGTGGTGCCAGGGGGCAGGGGGCACCCCCTCCCCTAATCTCTTCCGCGAAGCTGGGCTCATACTACGGCTTTTTAAGCGACTAAGTGTTTTGAGGTTATGTTACAATAATTTGTGTTTCTCAAGAATGGTGCGTTACCATTTCATGGGAGTGGTACCAGGGAGCAAGGGGCACCACCCCGCAACCTCCCCCCTTCTCCTGCCAAACGATACTAAATTTTACCTAAACAATTTCATTTCAGTAATTTTTTTACATGATAATTATTTAAAAACTTAGAAAAGTGTTGGTTGTACTTTACACAAGTTCGTTCCACTTTCTTAGTCTGTTCATGTGTTATAATTATGTGTGTCATTGTCACTATTATGTCTACACTTTTTACACTACACTAACTCAAAAGGTTTTACTTTACATGGATGTAGCTGTCAATCAAGTCGGAGTTTTGGGTATTTTGCTATTACGTGCGTACCTGCTTTCACCCCGGATAATGTACAGTAAAGGAGATCTTAAAAGCATTTAAAAGCAGGAATTGATAAAGCTATGTCTGGCTATTTTGCCTCCCTTTCAGAATACTAGCCATCTGTTAACCCTTCTCTAAACCACATTAAACCCTCTATTACAAAGCAGTAACCAAATCAGTCCCCACTTCAAAGTCTTTGTCTTATTTAATACATACCGCAATAGCTGCTGGGCAATCTTTAATCCAGTGTCCACGTTTTTGACACTTGTAACAGATATAATTAGTAGGAACAAGACCTCTCTGATTTTGCCCTCTAATTTTCTGGTAACTAGAATAAAAAAAATATGTTAGTTTTCTAGATTGATGTATGATAATTAATTTGATATGTTAATTTTATCGTGAAAGTGATAGTGACCTTTAAAAATACACCTAAACCACCCATTGTCTCTTATATATCTGCAGCAAGCATAATTCCAAATCAACTCCAAAACAATCAACTCAACTTAATGAATGTAAACAAATAGGTCAGAAAAGGTATATATAGCAAATTGTAGTGCCACTTACAAATTTATTGATTTGATTTCATTCATAGAATACATAAACCCTAGATCCTAATTTTTCATCACCCCGGTAACTCCCTATTGACACCGAATAGGAGTCGTACTCCTTCGTCCCTTCAGTCCCCACTGACACCGAATAGGAGTCTTGGGCCACGCGGTTTGCAACTCTATTATAATGCAATAAGGTGCTCATCCGCGGAACGAGGTTGGGGCGGGAGGGATCTTGACTTCATGCGACAACGGCGCGCAAGCGGTTAAAAATGTTGTTAATTTTACATTTGAAGTTATTTTTATAACCTCAATTTTCTTTATATTACAATTTGTTAATTTAAACAATAATTGCTGGAAAAAATTTGTGAGATGGAGTTGAAACCTTCATAATACATGATAATTGTATTAATAATTCCCTTTAGTGAGTGATTGCATAAGAATTTAACCTGAACAGGATGTTTTCACTTCCATCAAAAACTTAATTGAAGTTTTTGTGAGAAGTGAGTTGTCTAATACCATGGGTGTACCTTGATTTTGTCCTTAAGGCTGTTTACACCAAGTAACCACCCACTGAGATATTTTTTGAAAAACAAAGGACAGTGTGTCGGCAGCCAAAGCAGTTTTTTCATACATTTAGTATTGGCCTACTATATGCTTTGGTGTGGATGCAACCAAAGGAGGGTCAAATATTTCATTTTGTGTGGGGGAAACCAATATATTTCATGTAAAAATGAATTTTGCAGAAAATGTCATGTTTTTTCTTACTTGCTAGGATCGTAGTCAAATGTGGATTGTGAAATCATAGCATTTATTTTATCCTGTTCGCTACCTTCCATGCGAGACAGATCAGCCAATCCTTTGTTAGGAGCGACATCTTTGTGTAATGACTGATTGCTATTAGAGCCTTCCCACTGTTTTTTAGGTTGTTGAGAGAGTGGCACTCTAGCAACAAGAAGTGATGTATTCTTTGGTATTAGAGTGTTGTCATCCACATAAACTGGAACAGGTAAAATATAGTATAAATAAATAAAAATACATGTATGTGTACAGCAACCTTTAATAAACCCTAACAGACTCTTTAATTTCTATCCTCCAGGTGACTGGTCAAACAGCAGTTCTTTTGTCAGTCTATTGTAGGCCGCAATGATTTACAAAACAAGGTAAGCTTGATGCATGTCATTATGCATAGAAAATTGCACTTCCAACATGGTACATGCACTTGTAGACTTACAAGAACTATCCCTCTGACCTCTTGCTGTGGTTTGAAACTTATTATGTTAATCAATCCATAGAAGATTGTAGCTATGCATGCACTGGCAGCTTATGAGTCAGGCAGATCTGAATACCTCAAGCTGATGTGTATGACCGCACTTATGCTAAGACATATACATTACTTAGCTTGAGCTTTTATTTTGACATATTTCCGTCTCTACCTTGTAGTTTGAGTGTGCGACACTGACAGGAATAACGCTTAGCAAGCAAAGTACGTGATAGGTAAAGTTTATAGATCTCGGCCACTCGGCCTTACCTTAGCCCTCGTAGGCACGGGCAATTTAGCGCGGCAAAAAACCACCCGTGCGTACAGGGGCTTAGTCTACACTGAGTATTCTGACCCACGGTTAGGTCAGATGTTCATCCATATATTACTTCTCCGTCAAGTTTGTTTGAAAAAAAAAATGTATTTTAACAAATCTTTAGTGGTTTATCGAATACTAACCTTCTTTTGTTTGAGCATTAGTTATTTGAAGATCAAAATCTGACGTCTTTCCAATTCGTTTCTGCTGTGATATGGCAGATTTCAAATCTCCTACTGATATATGTAATCCATCAAAAGTAACTGTGTCGTAATCCAACGCACTTTTGAATTTGTAATGTACAGACATTTCAGTTTTTCAATTAGTTTTAGCAACATGACAAGTCATGAAATCACGTTTACCAAAGAAAGATTTCACTTCCAGAGTTCACTTTTACAACTGTTTATGCACGTATTGAACTTCAAACCAAAATATAAAACAAGCACATAGTTAACAAAAACTTCCACACTTTAATAATTGTCCCATAATAATAAAATATTTTTATTTCTTATACAGGCAGCAATGCGATCAATTGTTCCCTAACGACAAATACCGAATCCGAATGGCCGCCATTTTAAAATATTGTCAAGCGAGTTACGAGTAAGGTAAGAAAGTACTATAAATAAAGTACTTACTAATTCCATGAACTGTTCACCTAGTTTATGGTTTAAGCTTATTCCACACCAGTCTACACAATACAATTTGATTAACTATTGAACGTTTGAATGGGGATGAAAACTGCCACATGCTCACTGATAAACATACAACCTGACCTGCTAATTGCAAAAAATGTAAGAAAATTTGAATTTCGCGGGCTGCCTGAAAACTCAATATTTATTATGTTTCTACTGGTTCGATTTTTACGCTAAAATACAAAAAAGAAACATAAAACACATTCTTTCAAACGTACCAACTTTCATCCATGAGCGGAAAAAAACATTGTTGTAAATCTTGAATACCTTTTTTTGCTAAAAGTTGGATTTTTACGGAATCATACATTTTTATTTGTATTTAATAAAGAACTATTCGGTAGAGCGTTGTTGGGTTGGTACTAAGCATTATTTTGTGAATTTGACACAGAAATAGTAACAAAAAAAACATACATATAGAAGAACATAACCTCCTCCTTTTTGGAAGTCGGTTAAAAATAAGACCGTGGCGCTCGTTCCGATTATGGCCACACGCCAAAAGAACCTTGTAGCGTTGTATGTACTTTGATCCAAAATACCAAATAGTAAAAAACTAAATGACCAAAGACGCAACGACAGAATAAATTTGCGCTCAAAGTGGCGTTACTATAACTTCAACATATTTTTGTTACTGTAAAAATTTCCACTAAATAGGTTATGTATGAAATATTTTGCTGTTCTATCCCTTTCCAAGCTAATCACACCTATTTAATTCGAATGGCAAGACGTAACTGTAACAACTTCTCTATCATGGCAGCATTTAACCGGAAATAATCATAAAATATATTGGTTAATTGTAGTATTTTAAATTAAATACTACTTTTAATAAATTACCATAGAAAAAAATATTTCAATTAATAGAATTTTAATTCACAATTTCTAAGTTATTGAGCTTTATTTAATGTAAAGTAACAAGTGATTGTTTCTCCACATATTTGGCAAATTGCCATGAACTTCCGGTTTCAGATAAAGACACACGCGGATCTATCAAGAAAAAAACGCGAATAATCATAAAAATAACTTGAAAATAAAGACTTATTTAGGAAATTTACATTGTCTGTTTTTAATATGTCCAATAACGGTGCTCCGGACTCTTGGGAAAGTCAAGCTGATGTCATAAATGAACAAGGTGCAAAAGAATCGGACGATGTATCTGCAAAATTTTCCACGTTGAACGTTAATGCCACGGAGTTCGTGCCTTCTTTTTGTAAGCCTTCACAAGCTTCCGACGATTCCGAATCCCCCACTACTCCACAAAAATCTGAAAGTGGATCTACAAAATCTGTGGGGAGTCCTGTCTTGAACGGTAAGTCAGATGTCTTGTCATAACTATCTGCATTGAAGCTTTTCGTGTTCGAATTTGTCAGAATTTATTGTTATTACAAAGCAATCACCTTCACTGTACCAGTACACAAACTGAAAATCAAACGGTTACTAAAGCGGAACATACGTTCGATGACTTTATTTTTTTTCTGAATCCAGTTCTAACGGGTTATTTCTCGACACGCGGCGCGCGACTTTATATCTATATACCGTATATTCGCTATTTCATAACTTTCTCTTGGTTAATATCGATATCAAGGAATAGATTCTGCAATAATAAGGAAGATGGTTAAAGGTGTGTATAATTTCCTGTATTCAAATAACAAATATATCAGATTATTTCTCTGTCATTTATTTGACTTGCTTTTATGGAATGGATCAGTTACCCATAGTCGTTAATATCTTTGTTCTTAGAGCATAAAACCAAGTCATGTAAGAAAGAAAGTACATCTAAAATTGTTTTTTTAATAGGGATTTTCCAGGCTACAGATCATCTGTTCAATATGTTGCATCCTGGTATCAGTTATAACCTAAGACGTTTCATACATAAATGTAACCTTCTCATAGTTTTTTAAGGTATACAATTTATTGAATTTTTTGTTACATATTGTTGAATTTTGTGAATTTCAATGGTTTATAACCTATGACGTTTCATACCTAAATGTAACCTCATAGTTTTGTAAGGTACACAATTTATTGAATATTTTTTTATATATTGTTGAATGTTGTGAATATCAGTGATTTATTTAACAAAATCAGTAAATGATTGTGTGGGATGTCGACATTCCTTCAGACTACATATTTTTTTGCATGAAGTGAAATATTGTATTGTAAAGATTGAGTAAAATATTCAGAAAAATAACAAAATTTAAAAAACAACTACAAATATATTGTTACTCTATTAAATTATCAAAATATACTATAGAGTTCCATGTTCAAATGACATCCTGTTTAAGTCACAGCTCACTAAAATGTGGTTTAATTATTTATTCTAAAATATGTCATGCAAACAGCATATATACATTGTACATTAATTATAATAACAGATAACTGGTGATCCAAGACAAATATCTTATTCTTTTCTATTTTATAAATTTATTATCCTATGTTTTTCTTAATTTCATTCTGCTTCCTATTAACATGCTATAATGACTCTAAAATACTAAGAGGTCCTGTTAGATCAGTGTAATTCTGACCCCAAATAGATTTTGTTAGCAAATCATAAAAGTGATTCACTTTTATGATTTTTTAATAAACTATTAATGAACTATTTATTAGTATTAACCCTTTGACCGCCACGTCAAAAATGCAAAAACGTGTCCTCGGCGCCAAGGTACGAATTATTCCTTAAAATCTGTCATGTAGTTGTGACCATGGCGGGTATTGCAAAATTGCAATTTTTTTAAATATTTTGTGTTCCTTTGTTTTGTAATGTCAATTACTTTGCATACTTTTGTATAGCATCAAGTTTTTCTAACTTAACAGACAACTGTGCTGCTTGGGAGATTGTTGCGCCACTTCTTCCAAGCACTAGGAAGTGTTGAACGGCGGACCTCTTGGGGACTGTCTTATGTAATTTTGATGTTCAAACAGTGCTGATTCTCAGCCTAATTTGAATAACTGACTTTTGATTTTGATTTGGTAGCAAATTCACATGTAACAAAAATTAATTAAACCAACCTTTGTCATATATACAATACTTTAATAAAGCGACCACAAAGTGAAAATAATTTTTGTATCGTAAGTCATTAACAATTTGGCAATATACAAAAAAAAAACCAAAGCCAGCAACCCAAAACTAAAAGTATTCTGCACTTTGTATTAGCTTTTTTAAGTTGATAGTTTTTGTTGTTAAAAGTTTTTATTTCAATTTATTGTCGACTGATTATTTTGATAATCTATGATAGTTATTATGGAAGTAGTCAATTATAAACTATTTATGAGTATACTATGACAATAGGTTGCGGTGATGGTGGTGGAGAAAGTGGAGACGGTGGGGCTGCATCGGCCTCGCCCCGGGTGGAGGAGCCGCCTCCCGTGCCGCCTGCCGCTGGCAGCCCCGCCGTAGCTTCGCCGGCGACCAGCACGCCCGCCGCCGGCACGCCGGTCGATGGCACATCTGCTGTTGGCACGCCCGACGGCGCCTCTGCGC
Organism: Atethmia centrago; assembly: GCA_905333075.3. Taxonomy (NCBI): domain Eukaryota; kingdom Metazoa; phylum Arthropoda; class Insecta; order Lepidoptera; family Noctuidae; genus Atethmia; species Atethmia centrago. The sequence goes on along the minus strand of HG995373.1, from coordinate 17,118,530 downwards.
CCTCAGCCCCCACGGCCGCATTACCCGTACCAACTGATGTCTCCCCCACTGCTGATAGCTGGGAAGTGGAAGCAGATGATGCCCTACTTACCCCTGAAGATAACAACGAACCTGAGGATGATGAAACTGAGCAACAGGTGAGTTGATAGCAGTCATCCAAACCACTAAAAAGCTCTTTTGCACCGAGATTTGAAGGACCGATTTAGTTGGTTCTTCAGTTACTCAAAGACTGTAAATATTAAGAATGTTGAAATTAATCAATTCATAATGTTTCAGCATTAATGTTAATGTTTACAGTTTAAAAATTACAACCCTAATGTTGCTTCATAGAAAGCCTCCAAACTGTAGGAAACGTTTAGGTTTTTACTATTATTCATCATTTTGGATGAATCATCAATATTTAAGTTGCTACCTAGTCATGTACCTATCCATTTAGTACTGTTAGCCTTATTTGGTATTGCTAGCTTGTGAATGCTTTAAGTAAGGTAAACATTATTTACATGGTACATTCATAAACTGATTTAGTGTTGTTACATCATTAAATGTCTACATTGTATTTCTTGTAACATTGCTAGGTAGATTCACGTATATCAGCGACTGACGTCTTACCAACAGTGATCACTGAGTAAACACGTTATTTTAATATAATGACGATAAAGGTAAACATTAGGTATACGTGTATGAGTTATCGCGACTTGATGTAATAAATTTGATATTCAATTAATTCAGCCTCTCATATTTTGGGATCACTTGCTATTAGAGTTAAATTATTTAAATGTAATTTTATTGTCGTTCAGGAGGATGGCGAGGCAACAAAGAAAATCCCCAAGAAGAAGCCGCCACGGGTGGAGGACACTTGTAGCAAAAAAGAACATGTAAACGTTGTATTCATAGGACATGTAGGTAAGTGAAGTAGTGTTCTACTGCATAAAAATCTTCATAATTATAATAAGGTTCATGCAAATAGTAACATATTTTATTAACAGATGCTGGAAAGTCTACAATTGGTGGTCAAATTATGTCACTAACGGGGATGGTGGACAAACGAACACTGGAAAAGTATGAAAGAGAGGCACGAGAGAAATCTAGGGAGTCCTGGTACTTATCGTGGGCGCTCGATACTAATCAAGAAGGTATGCAACATATTTATAAATGAAAATATTTATAATATAATAAAACATATTTATAATATAATGAAAAATGTATTTATTTTCTAATTCAGAACGTGACAAGGGTAAGACTGTTGAAGTGGGTAGAGCATACTTTGAGACTGACAAGAAGCATTTTACAATCCTTGACGCTCCTGGCCATAAGAGTTTCGTGCCGAACATGATCGGAGGCGCAGCTCAGGCAGATCTCGCCGTCTTGGTATGTTTAAAATATATATTTTTTTAATTATATTAATTATATACAACTCTTATGTTCAAACAGGCCTAATGGTTTCATTCGACTCGGAGAAACTTAGGCAAACCTGTTGAATGATCTAAATTCTTAAAATATGTTCCTTCAGGTAATATCTGCGCGTAAGGGAGAATTTGAAACTGGTTTCGACAGAGGCGGCCAAACTCGAGAGCATGCGATGTTGGCTAAAACTGCAGGGGTAAAACATCTAGTTGCACTTGTTAACAAGATGGATGACCCAACAGTTAACTGGGATGAGAAAAGGTACTTTATGTTTGTTCTTAATCGTTTGTTCTTTAACTATTACATTTCGCTTTCCACCAGGCGAAATCAATGCAGTCTCTCGTTTATTATTTTAAAATAATTAGAGTAAAATTTTCAGACTGATATTTAACAACTTATAAAGCCATACACATGTTAAAAGATTGTGCTCTCTGGTTTTTTAATTGTGTAGCCTGCTTATGTGGTCTACAATTGTACACAATGACTTCTACTAACCCTGCAGCCTGTAACTTCTTTTTAAAATAAGTTATCTTTTATTAATAAGTTTTTATAGCATAATCAACAGGTTTTAACAAATAAGTCGTAGAGGCCTTCTTTTAAGGCGCTGACAAGACCCAATTGACCAAAATAGGCTTCACTTAAGAAAAAAAATTGCCAAATCTGTATAGTTTGTAATAGCGGAAAAAATATATGTTAATTTCAAAATTAACATATATTTTTTCCACTATCACAAACTATAATCATATTTCTCAGAACTAACTAACCAAAACACGTTTTGAAAAAGAATCTCGATACAAACTAACGTTAAACTAACCTCTTACCTTGAGTTCTAATCCAAAATATCTGCATTAAATATCAACATACGTTACGTATTTAATTAATAACAAGAATGACTTATTTGAATGCAGAACTTGGTTGTTTTTTTATTTTCGATTACTCAACTCAATTTTGAGTAAATAGATAATTGATTCATATTTTGCAATACATTACAAACGTTGTGTCATCGTGCTTCTCTTTCTTTTCTATGCAATCTGACAGTGACCGCGGTTTAGGTGTTGTCAGCGTCTTAAGTATACCATGTTGTTAGTAATGATAGTCATAAAACTTTTCTAAAGTTTCTTATGTTTCAAATTCCAGATACAATGAATGTCGAGACAAGATCATGCCTTACCTCAAAAAGTTGGGCTTCAACCCAGCAAAGGATTTGTCATTCCTTCCTGTTTCTGGCCAAACAGGACAAGGGTTACTTCAAAAAGTAAGCACATTATAACTTGAATGAATCTGCTCCTAAAGTGGCTGTAAATTATTTCGATTGGTCTGGTTTTTTTTCAGTTATAAACTAATATCAGATGTATTTTCAATCAGGTAACTGAAGAAATCTGTCCGTGGTATCGTGGACCGTCATTCATACAACTGATTGACGAACTTCCTTCTCTGGACCGCAAGATGGACGGACCCTTCATTATGCCGGTCGTCGACAAATACAAAGACATGGGCACTGTTCTCATGGGGAAGGTGGAAGCAGGAGTTACTCGGAAGGGCGCTGCCCTATTCCTTATGCCTAATAGGGTAAGAAACTTCCTTAAAATTACATTTTGTTTCGTCTTTTTCCGTTATCAAGGTTTACGCCTTTGATTTTTGTTTTCAGATAATTTTCTATTGTTCTTACTAAAACAATATTATTGATATTTTTCCAAAAAACAAATATACACTACTAATTAGACAAACTACAGCAATGTACGGAATGAGCTTCTTTATATAATAGATAATAGATTTTTGTTATTTTAAGATTCAAGAAGGATTTATACAGCAACATATATGTTCTGAATGCAGGTACAAGTTACTGTAGACCAGTTATGGTCTGACGACATCGAAGTTACGTCGATTGGTCCTGGTGAAAATGTGAAAGTCAAGCTCAAAGGAATTGAGGAAGAAGATGTGTCTCCTGGCTTCGTTCTTTGTGACACTGCTGAACCTATCACCACTGGAAAGGTATGCTTAAATTTTAGCAGCAGTTTAATTGATAGATACCACTATTTATTTGAATGTATAGTCCTGTGTTTTTGTGTTAAATAGAAGGATTTTTTTTTAAATTATTAATTGGGTATGCAACATTACATCTATTACGATACCGATATGAATGACGAATGCATTGCGGATTCATTTATTTCCATTGAATAAAACAGGATAATTAAGTAAAATCAACATTAATATAAATTTTTTGATAACTTACAATTTAAATGTCATAATTGTAACAAACTGGTAATTTTTTATTACGGAAGCATAATAATTTTATGTTATCTGGTTTATCTATTTCTTATATCTGTATGGATTAAACCAGCTGTAGAATAGTCTTTCTGAATCCGCAGTAGCTGGTTTGATGGACAAAAATATGCAAGATGGCTGTCATTTGTTTTGCAAGTGCAAATTTAAATGCTCTTTTGTGGTCATTTTCACGAAAAAGTTAACATAAAATGAAAGTTTCAAAAAGTGTTATTAGTCGTAATACTTTTACGATACAGATGGTCGTCAAAAATTACGATAACCTGCTATTACGATAATCGGCATCGGTATCGTTGCATCACTAATATTAAGTAATTACACTCATAAAAATAACAACAAAAATCTGTTTTACGTCAATACAAAAGATGGCTTGCATGCTTAAAATTCTTAATATTTCCTGAACTTTATGCAGATCGCAACTATAGGAGACGTGGTGCACCTTTTGACACTACCAGTACAACATGCACAGGCTATTATACTTGTAGTACTGAGCTTTTGTTGTCAAATGCTTGTCCATAGACCTGTAATATCCTTTTAATGTTGAATTCAGCTTAATACTATTGAAGATTAATTTAGCGCTGTACTTAATAAAGATAAATATGTCCATTTACAGGTGTTCGACGCTCAAGTCGTGATCCTCGAACACAAATCAATAATTTGTGCAGGATACTCAGCAGTGATGCATATACATTGTGCAGCAGAAGAAATCACCGTGAAGGTAAATTACTCCTAACTCCTACTCCGTTTAATATCATTATTAAACATACGAGTTTTGGAAGGATTATTCCACTTTGCCCCTCCAATCTGTCTCACCATAGGGATAAAGTGGAATATTTACAATTTTGACGTCCACTGCATCCCACTGGTTGATTTTGGTGGGCCTAATTACACTTGCATAAACTCTTGAGTTCACTTTTTCTCACTAGTGCTGCCATTGTTGGATTTAATAAAATATTATGGCGAAAATAGACAAAACAGTTATACTTAAAAAAAAAACAAATAGAAACTATTCGTACGAAATACAGATGACTGAAGTAATTAGAATTGTTTAGCTTAGCAAAATTTTGCCAAGCTAAACAATTGCAATTGCATTTACATAAAAATAATACTCTAGTTCATATATTAATAGTGTAGCCTACGTTTTCGGAGCAGCCTCCATGGGGCTACGAAAATGGTGAGCGGTGTACTCTTCCAGCCTGCTTTGCTATAACATACTAAGAACTCTAAGGCCGAGATCTATAAACGTTACGTAGCGCACGTACTTTGGCTAAACGTTATTCCTGTCAGTGTCGCACAACTGTCAATCTGCACCCTTTCTACAGAGAAAAAGCTGGATATAATTGTCTGAGAGGATTCCATCAGCGGCATCCAGATATCGTCGCCTTAGAGTGAAAACCTCGTATATGCGAAAAAGGCAAATTTATTTATTTATATATACTTTATTGTACACCACAAAAAATACATGACAAAAAATAAATCAAACACTACAAAATATACAATGGGCGGCCTTATCGCTTTTTGCGACCTCTTCCAGGCAACCATAGGATGGACAGTGATTTGCCTGGACATAAAGTGGGGCTGTCGTTGGTGTAAAAAAATAAATAAATACAATATACTAAAATTGATACACAGATATATATATATATATATATATAACCTAAATAATATATACATAAATACATACATATTAAATGTATAAGCAACGAAAATAAATGAAGACTATAGATAATTACAGTTACGAGAACAAGCTCACAGCGACAAGTAATGTTCCTTTACGAGTCTTTTAAATGCGAGTAACGATTGCGCGCGTTTTATTTGAACTGGCAAAGCATTCCACAAACGAGTGGCCTGGACAGTAAAGGATTTGTCAACGAACGTTGTGGAATGCATAGGCATTTTAAGCTTCAAGTTGTCTGATTTACTGGAATCATTATTAAATTCTAAGTGTTGGTAAATTGAAAACCTCGTCTGTTCTTTTGCGAGAATTTCGAACTCACCATAGATGGCGCTACAGGTGACTAAACTTTTTTGTGGGAAACGAGGCGTGCGTTGCGAGGTTTTGCTTTCCAAATATGTAATAAAATAAAAATGACCAAATAACATTCCCGAGGTTTTCACTCTAAGGCGACGATATAGCCCTTCATGCTCCTGAATCCACTTCTTCCCAAATTAATCTAAATGCGATCCAGCCTGTCCCTTGCTGCCCTCCCCCAGTGACATCCCAAGCCGAGGTCCATACAGAAATGGGGAGGCAAGATGAAAATGTCTAATCCAAAGCACGTTTTATGTGATGTGAACAGGGCTTTAAATACCGGTAAATTTTTCGTAACGTTATCTCTATTTGACAGCGTTACCGTTAAAATTAAAATAACGATAATAAATTTAACGTTATTTATGCTACATTTTATCGTTAATTTTTATTAACGTTAATTTTATATTAACGTTACTTTTATCGTTATTTTTAAACGGGTAAGGTGGAAGTAGCGGGGCCTGAGGCGCGTGGTGGGCCGCCCACCACGCGCCCTCGCACCGCGCTGATATCGTGCCGATCAAAACATTCCCTTGCCTGATTCTTACGCGTGAGAAGTTTTGATAGTATAGTGAGCTGATTTAGTCAGTGATAACTGATCAAATCAATTCAATATCAATGAGTGAAGTGAAGACAATAGTCAATGTAATTAATGATTCTTATTTATATTTATTACAATAGTCGTTTTACACATGCAGGATTTAATTGACTATCGTGCCGCCGCACTATGGTAAAGCCCCATACAAAGCCGCCTCAAAACCGTTTCACGTGAATGTCGTTGTTATGGAATAAAAATAATAAATTAATATGGTCTAAGAAATAAGCTTTCTATACGCATTTTTTTTTTTTTGTTAGTCGTTGCTTGCGCGCTGATCGACTGAAATTATGTATTTTCATTTCCTTAGTTTTTTGATGTTGGTATAACTAATTAATGGGATTAGGTTGGTTTTACTGCACTCCTCTCCCCCTATCCCATTCGCCAACCCGCGGAATGTCGTCGAAATTCAAGAGGGATTCGGTTTTCGTGCGTCGTCGCGTGTGCATCCCATTGCACCCAAAATTCATTTAACACTTTCTATGCCAAGCACCCAGCATATGGGTCGAAAAATAATTCGTTCGTGTGCCCACAACTCGCATCCGAGTCGTCGCTATATGTAGCTAAAGATGACTTCTGTTCAGATGACTTCTGTTGATTGAATTGTTATAGATTTGCAATAAACATTATATGGCATGCCAATTTGTATGTATTCTATGTACTTAGCGGTGAAAGTGTTAACCAAGTGAAAATTTGTGGAAATCGCTTGTATCTTAGGGACGGTGTATCATCATCGTATCAAATAAGGTATCGTGCTACCTTCCTTTCGCCAACTACTGATTTGCGACCTAATTTCTTTCCTAACAGTAGTTGTGCATTCGTCCATACTTTTGTCGTAAAACCAATTCCAAAATATCGATTATGTGTTGCCCCGCGCATCCAATCATAATGTATTGTAAATAGGCTTACAAACTAACTCTTGTTCAATTACGTAATTTTGACGCAATACGTTACTGCAATTCAATGCCACATAACTCGAAAGTTTTTCATTTAAATGTACCCGTATTATACATTTTTGGAATGCGTATAATCTCCTCATAACGTTTCATAATTAATTATATATATTACTTTGATAAAATAAAATTAACTAATATAGTTTAAGATGGTATGTTTATAAGATAAAAAATATAGTACAGCCCAACTGTACGTAAATATTTATAATTGGTATTATGCCTTCCTACGTGCATACAATACTATTTTACCTATAGGACAATTGTCCAAAGACGCGCAAGAATCCCAAAATAAGGATTACAAAAAGTTTAGACTTCATAATCATTCTAGAAAGTGTTCAAGAGCGGCTACAAATGAAGACACCATACCTTATTATCCACTTCTGATCCATATAATATATCAAGTTTGAGAAATAACTCGGAAACAATATCGAAAGAACTTTTAGATGAAGCCAAGGCCCTTCTTGCTATCAACGAAAATCTGTAGGAGCTTCCTGAATTTTGTGCTTTATTTTTCTCGTTTGCTTCAATTATTCCATTTTAACCGCTCAGGCCCGTGGCTCAATAACGTCATCTCTCAATCTCAAAAAAAACATTTTTATTCGATAACTGCTTTCAAATCGCGCGCCGCGAGGGCTCCTATTCGGAGCCATTGGGGCTTTATCGGTTAAGTAAATAAATATAAAAAGACAAATTTTGTTTTTTTTTCTTATAGAATGCATGTATTTTTTCAAGTTTTATTTTTTTAATTAATTAATAAACAGAATTTTCAAAATCGAAATTATTTATATTACATTTTATACATCCAAAAATACGTGTGCAAAATTACAGCTCATTTAGTTTTGAAACAACTGAGATACGGAGTATTGAGACGAAACATACGCGATTTTCCCATAGTGCGGCGGCGGAGTGGCAACAGTGTAGCTAAGCGAGCGCACAAAATGTAAACCTACGGAACGGCAACGTATCAAAATTAACGGTAAAATTAACGTTATTATCATATTTTACGTTAATGTTAATTAACGTTATATTACTGGTAATGTTATCAAGTAACGTTAAATTTTTTGTAACGTTAGTAAGGTATCACATTAAAATTAACGTTACGTAACGGTTATTATTTTGTTATTTGGTAACGTTAACAAGCCCTGGATGTGAATAGAAATTGGCTTGACAGTCAGTTGCATTACTTGCAGCTGACAATTTAGTCAAGATTATACTTTCGTTTATAACATAATCATTTTCTATTTGCAGGCACTTATCTGTTTGGTGGACAAAAAGACTGGAGACAAGTCAAAGACGCGGCCGCGCTTTGTGAAACAAGATCAAGTGGCTATCATGAGGATAGAATGCGCGGGAATTATATGTTTAGAACCATTCAAAAAATTTGCTCAAATGGGCAGATTCACATTAAGAGACGAGAGTGAGTAGTACATCATTTATTTACAAAACATCGTCCAGCAATTTCGTTACAACACAATAGTATAGATCCAATATATTGATTCTATAAAGCTAAACGATGATGGTGGTACCAATCACCGCCTTGTGGAATGTAGGTTACCAACTTACCTATTTGAATAATGCATTAATTATTATTATTATTATATAAAGACAAAGATTATATCTTTATCTTTAAAATAATAAAAAGTATAAAACAAAATCGCTTTTTGTCTATCTGTGTGACTGACCGCTAAACAACACAATGGGTTTTGATGCGGTTTTCACTATCATGTGAGATTTTTGATAAAAATAAATAAGTAAATATTTATTTATTTTAATTAATAATTAATTTTATAAATAAATAAATTTAACTAGAAAACTGGATGTTTTGACATGTCGCCCACATTATTAGATTGCACCCATTGCGATTAGGGTGCAGCTCTCGCTTCGAACACGGTGCCCAGCACGCCACGGTCACGACTACATGGCAGATTTTAAGGAATAAATGGCATGGCGCCGAGGGCACGTTTTTGCATTTTTGGCGTGGCGGTCAAAGGGTTTAATAAATTCGTCTGCTCAACAAAGTAAACAAGCATCGCAATGAACGTGGCTGAACTATTCAAATGAGAGAAAATGGGATCAATTGTCATTTTGTGTGTATTATGCAACTATTAACTTATAAAACAAACAAAACATTAAAATGAAATCTCAATCATTATCTCGCGTTTGTTTTATGGATTATTAACAAAGTTTTGATACAGTCTGCCAACATTCATACAATTTTTTACTTTGTTAATCACACTAACCATAGTAATGAATTTCTATATTTTCGTTTCAGATAAAACGATTGCGATCGGAAAAGTCCTGAAGGTGATCGAGTAATTTGGCACTACAATTTGTAATTTAGCTAGGATAGGCCTTTCCAAAACCTATATCAACAGAGAATGCATGAAATATGTAATCCTGAATTTTGGGATCTGTATTCTGTGAGAGCTCGAGTGTATTGCTTCATCATGATCACTGAATGAATCATTTTCCATTTTCTCAATATCATAGAACAGCTAGGCTTTATTTATGAATACTTACAGTCACAGCCATAAAGCGACACATTTGTACTGAATTCCTCACGATGCTCTTACGTGTTTTTAATATTTCTTATCATTCAAGTGAATCTTGCTTTAATGTTTAAGCTTGTAACTTATTATGTACAACATTTTTGTTGGTACAAATGTACAAGTTGCATTAACTTTTTTTAGTTATTACACTAGCTTCTGTTTCTTCCAAGGCCATTTTTAAGAATGTAGTACTTTTATTTCAACTATGTATTCTCTGCAATTTTAAGAATTTATATAACGTCTTGTCTCGATTGTAAAACCTACTATCATTCGTCCATTCCCGTCGAGCATCGCGTAGAATTTTAGTATTGAGACGCTTGAACAACGTCTGTTAGTCATTATGAAATGCTATATAATTTTGTCTATAGTAAAGCCGCAATTATTTTACTGTAACACTTCTATTATATGTAACACTTCTATTATAAAGACCAATGTGGTTTCGATGGAAAAGGCTCTCATGTAAATTGTTATAATGATCATCCAGCGTTACTGAAGAGTAGACAACATATTGTTTGTCCTTGGTCTTTAAATACCTACTCAATCAATGAATTGTACAGCATTCTCGATTATGCTAAGTTTGTTTCCGATGTGGTGATTACTCATAACACATTTACACTATTGATAATAATATTATGGATATAATGATTATTATAATACTGTTTCCTAATTTAAAACAAAATTATGTTTTATTTAAAAATATTTTGCTATGATTGCAATACATTGTTTATACCTTTCTAGTTTCATCTGAACATTTTATTTATGTATAACAGTTTGGCTCGTATCTGTTTTAATGTAACTTATTACAATCTGCAATATTTGTATCTAATTATGATAATGGTTATAATTTATTGCAAATCAAAGATATCTATTTTCGTCAGTGATACAGCAATGCTTTAGTGGAACGAAAACTACCGTGGGGATGTCTCTGACGTAAATGCGGCTGATTTCTTGCAAACTAAATAGACAACATTATATATTTTAGGAAAAATGGTATCGGACGTCTCATAAATAACGATATACAATACAGACTTGATGAATATTTGGAAACGCCCACAATGTTACTCATACATAAAGTATTAATATGTAGAAACATAATGAGAGTACTTATGGAAAGATGTGTAAAGGGGTTTGCTTTACGAATATTATTTCGTAAAACGTTGGCCCTAACTCCGAATCGTTATGATAATGTATATTATGAATTTATAAATTGTCAGCTTTTTTAATATAATCAGATTTACATTTAAGGGCGTTTGTATAATGTCATATTTTGTGTATATCAGGACAAGTTGTGAGGCACACGTAGTCCCCCGAGTCGGTTCACCTCATGCTTTGTTTTTGTCGACATGCTTTTGTAGAGGGAAGTAGGGCGCGGAGAGGCCGCGGGCTGCCGCCGGGCCGCGTCGTAGTGCCTTGAGTGGCTGCGGGGGCCGCGTGCGCTCCACACCGAGCGAGCACTGGCAGGCTGCGACTATATTATTTTGTTTAAAATAAAATTTTATTAATACTACATACAGCACTTACTTTTTACCCATGACCATTTCACAATATTATTTTTAAAATTAGGTCTTATAAACTAGCAACCCGCCCCCGCCTTGGCACGGGTGACTCCTGTGGCGACATGGACATGTCGCCACATGAGTGGCGAAGACCAACCAGATTCCTGTGATGTCTGTTAAATATTAAAATATACGTGTAACTGAATTGATGCAAAGTAGTTGGTTCAGAATCGTTTACTGAATTGATTTCTGTCATTTATAATATAACTAATTTTTTATCCCAAAGTAATTAAAACTACGTAAATTACGTGTGCGTTACCCCAGCAAAATAATGTCGAAAATAGTCCTTTAAATCTTATAGATAATTAGTTGCCCAGCTTCTGTAATTGTTGCGCACATTTTTGAAATTTGTTGCACTTGATAGTTTTTTAGTTATTTCACAAAAACATTTCCTGCTGGGGTAACGTTTCAAACGTTACCGCAGCCAGACATTTTTTTTTAAATGGAGTATTGAAACAAATATTAGCTATATAATTAGTTGTCTAGACGAGGTGAATGTTGCACCTTATTTTGTATTTGTTCTTTCTTGGGCTGCGAAGTTATTCCAGATCCTGCTAGAGTAACGTTTGTGGTCTTGCTGGATCTCTGAAACGGTTAAGCAGATTCTTATCATCTTTTGTACATAACTTCTTAGGAATTAGTTGTAATTAGTTGTGCAATTAAAAAACCAAGATAATGCACCGTTTAATGGTTATTTATTAAATATAAGAACACGTCAATAGGTCCTAACACTCTGAATAAGAGCTCTAAAGACTTACTTTAAACGTTATGTTGTAGCTTGTAACTGCCTTCAAATGTATGTGAACTTTCATTAGTATCCTGTAAGTAACTAACAAATTATGATGATATTCAGTTCTCCACGTTCACGGTCACAATGCGCGCGGAGTTTTTTGGCCACCGATAAACCTGTATGTGGATATATAAACTGAATTTGATATCAATAATTAGTTGCTTAATTCAGTTCTATACCTGTAAAATTTCAGCGTAGTACATACAATAATTAACGAGATAATAAAATAAAAGTCATTAGGAAGCGCAAGACCGTGGTAACCCAACCAAGTTTAGGTGGTTACAAAAAAGCGACCGCGTAGTACATTATGCTATCTTCTAAAATGTTTAGTATAATACACCTTACAAGTTCGGTACAGACGCGTACACTGTTAAATACATAACAATATTATAATATCTGTAGGTACTGTGAAAACATTATTATTATTATCTTTCGGCTACTTATTAGATAGGTATATGTGCACAATTGCACATACTTACCAAGAATCGACGATAACACGTCCAGGTGGGACGCGGAAGGGGTATTTTATTGTTTGCATAGCGCACTAAACTTGACCATTAGTCACATAATTCATCTTGTAGAATGCGTGTGCGCTTCCACAATTCCGCTTTCTATTTTTCCAAATATTTAACGAGTGCGTGAGAGTTAATCAATAAGTGTGTACCTCATTATTTTTATAATTAATGTGGACTGCTCCACTTGAGGACCATAATTATTGTGTGTGGCTTAATGAATTCACGAACAAGGTAAGCTTGCATAATGTATCAACACAGAAATAGTTGCAATGTTAGTACATTTTGATAGGTTTGATAGGTTTAAGAACATACTTTATTTACATAATGGAAAATGCCATAAAAGCAAAATTGCTATCTGTGATTGTTTTAAAGTTTAATTAATATTTTAAAAGTTCATTTGAAATTATTATTGTACCTGTGAATAAAAATTATTTAAGTAACGTAGTTTTTTTTTAACGCTTGTGTACACATCTGTACTAAACTTGTAACACTATCCTACATATTTTAAAAGATAGCATAATGTACTACGCGGTCGCTTTTTTGTAACCACCTAAACGTGGTCGGGTTATCACGGTCTTCCACTTTTATTTTATTATCTCGTTAATTATTGTATATACTACGCTGAATTTTTACAGGTATAAAACTGAACTAAGCAACTAATTAATGATATCAAATTCAGTTTATATATCCACATACAGGTTTATCGGTGGCCAAATAACTCTGCGCGCATTGTGACCGTGAACGTGGAGAACTGAATATCATCATAATTTGTTAGTTACTTTTTACTTACAGGATACTAATGAAAGTTCACATACATTTGAAGGCAGTTACAAGTTACAAAATAATGTTTAAAGTAAGTCTTTAGAGTGTTAGGACCTATTGAAGTGTTTTTATATTTAATTAAATAACCTTTAAACTGTGCATTATTTTGGTTTTTTTATTGCACAACTAATTCCTAAAGAAGTTATGTACAAAAGATGATAAGAATCCGCTTAACCGTTTCAGAGATCCAGCAAAACCACAAACGTTACTCTAGCAGGATTTGGAATAACTTCGCAGCCCAAGAAAGAACAAATACAAAATAAGGTGCAACATTCACCTCATCTAGACAACTAATTATATAGCTAATATTTGTTTCAATACTCCCATTAAAAAAATATGTCTGGCTGCAGTTACGTTTGAAACGTTACCCCAGCAGGAAATGTTTTTGTGAAATAACTAAAAAAACTATAAGTGCAACAAATTTTAAAATGTGCGCAACAATTACAGAAGCTGGGCAACTAATTATCTATAAGATTTAAATGACTATTTTCGACATTATTTTGCTGGGGTAACGCACACTAAATTACAGTCACACTTCCACTGTACAGTCAAAATAAACCAAAATTGACAAAATACCTTCTACACTAGACCCTTATACGTTTGCGAATGTGCGTGCGTAGATTTGTAATGTGACCACAATTTTCTCCGTGTACGTTACTCCAGCAGGAAAGTGACACCTAGAGTGATACGAGTGGCACGTGCTCAATTAGTGCGTAATCTGCTGTAAATGTGCGCCACGTAAAAAATGTGCGATTTGTTGTTTTGGAAAAAACTATTCCTGCTGGAGTAACGTTGTTCTAGCAGGAAAATTCTAAACGAATGATCGGAGAGAGAAATATTGAGCATGGGCAGAGAGCTTATGTTTGTGCAAAAATGTGCGCCGATCGGCTCAACCCAAGATGTGTAGGTGTAAACCAAAAATTAGTGCGTTTACTGCAAAAATATATAGTGAAAATATTGTGTGGGTTACCCCAGCAAAATAATGTGAAACTTTTTCCCCAACCTATTATACCACTAAAAACCGTTTTTTTTTTTCTCGGTATTAATAACAACAACAATAGCTAGACTCGTGAAATATTCACAGAATATTTAGATGTTTGAGAGGGTTGTAATTTTAAAACATTCGTAGCCAACTGTTCAGCTTGGCATTGGTGACCAAAGAATATTTGTTTTGAGTTGTTGCAGTGGTAGGTACCTAATTTATAGAGACGTTAATAAGCTGAGATAAAAAGTTATTAAAATGACTCGTCAGCTGTTTCTTGCATTTTAGATCAGTAGGTAGGTGTCGAAGTTTGTAAGGATTGGAGTTTTGTAACGCGGCAGTAAGGCGACAGCGGATTTTTTTTCCCTATATAAGGATATTTTTTTTCAGACGTCTTCAATGGTTGCAACTGATCCGTCGAGATGATTTGGAAAACAAAACTAACTTTACTTCCTACCGAGTTTGTTATTAAAACATAAACATGGTTTTTTAATGAAATCTACCAATCAAAAAACAACACGCGTTTTTATTGAACACTTTCTATTCAATGCACAAAGTATTTTATTTGTTTATATAAAAAAAGTATATTTACAATCACGAAACTAAATGGAAACACAAAGTAGGCAAGTGTAATTAAAATGCTGGAGGGGGGCAGCCCTATCGCATGTTTACGTACCGCGCGGGGCTGTAGGCATTTATTTCAAAGATACGGCCGAATTACAATACTGTATAGATATTATTACCGTGCCATAAGTCACATAATTCGTCTTTTAGAGTGCGTGTGCGCTTCCCCAATTCCGCTTTCTATTTTTCTAAATATTTAACTGGTGCGTGAGAGTTAATCAATAAGTATGTACCTAATTACTTTTATAATTAATGTGGACTGCTCCTCTTGCGGACCATAATTATTGTGTGGCTTAATGAATTCACGAACAAGGTAAGCTTGCATAATGGCACAGAAATAGTTGCAATATTATTATTATTAGTACATTTTGATAGGTAAGTACCTACATATCTAAAATTGATCATTTTTTTTAAAGGCATATTATACTACTAAATATTGAATTGTAAGTACATACTTACTTAGTATTTAAATTTAAATAATGGGAAATGCCATAAAAGCAAAATTGCTATCTGACGATGCTAAAACCAGAGTGATCTAGGGCACAAAAATATGTTTCTGAGAAAATTGAGGAAATGCGTTAAGCGTTATTGTTGGAAACGTATGAGCTGTATATTCAATTTTTTCAATTTAATATACTTCTAATGAGTTTTAAATAAAAAACGAATAGGTTTTATCAATATGTTTTATTTAATAAAGCGGATATTCAAAGACTTATGAAAAATAACACACTTAGATCACTATGGCACTTCACAAATTTAAAAAATGTACTAACAATGTAAGTTATGACTTCAGTATTATAAAAAAAAAATCACATATTAATCATCACCTATTAAAGCAGGCAAGAATCCATCATCATCTTGTATTTCTTGATTGCCCCTTCTCCTAGGAACATGTGGTAATGTCAAATAAAACTGATGATGGATGGGAGGAACGAATTTTAGAATTTTTCTTATGTCTTGCATTTTTTGATATGATATTGGTCTAGTTTCGGGGGCTTTTTCAGGTATATAATTCTTTAGGTTAAGTAAAAAGGTTTCGGTATCCATATCATTTGGTTTCAAATCAACCGTTTCATATGTTTCCATGTAATCATCATTATAACGGATTAAACTTGAACCTTTACTGAACTTTATCTGCCGCATCTTAGAAATTTTGGCACCTTCTCTTAAAACAATCTGATAATCTTTGAATAGTCCTGTGAGGCTTTCGAAATCTAGAAACTTATCTTTCATATCGCGTACTACAAAAGGGTTTTTCTTTCTGCAGTCACGGACCAGCTTCATCCAATCTTCTGGTGTATAAATATCACTCTTCTTTTTTTGTTCTCGACTTATGAAAGAGAAGTCGGTGTCGTTAGGCAGGTAAGTATGGCCACTGACGAGATAATTCATAGTGATCGTTTCTAGATATGGCGATTTATTAACTAGAAACATCATAAAGTGCAAAACATTCCAGTTTCTGTTTTGACCGGAGCAACAGTCACTAAAAAAATACAGAGATTTAACGGTATCTGGCACGGAATCTTCTAGAAAGTAGTGCAGTGAGGACATAATTTCTTGAGAGCCTCTGGCCCCACAATGTTCTGGCCACATATTCATTACTACTTTTTCTCCTTCTTTTGCATAAGCATGAATCCCAAAGTTCAGCATTTGCAGTTGTCTTAAATAATAAACCTCACCTGTGTTCAAATAAGGCAGAGGCAAGGTTCGTTCCAGGTCAAAAGTAGCTACTAACAACGATTCGTCAGTTTTGACTTTACCTTTACAGTCGTTTAATATGTGTCGTACTTCGCCTGCAAGTTTAATATGCTTATCTTTTTGTACTCTTAGAGCTATGCATGTTTCTAGGTCTTCTTCGGCTTTTATTGAGATCTCGAGCATATCACAGGTTTTACAAGTATCTGCCTTAGGGATATAGAAGTGTAAATTAAACTCCGTTGTAAATATTTTCACGTAAGCACTCTTTTTCAATATTGGTTTACCTTCTGACTCACATTTTGTTTTAAAAAGTTCATACATTTTATTCATTGAAAGGTCCGGACGTAAATATTGGCGTATTGATCGACTTTCTCCATAATGACTGACATATTTTGGGAAACTATTAATGTGATCTCTAATCCATGTCAACTTTTCATCAGATAGCTTGTTAGCAGGTGCATGTTTTCCCCGCTTATCTGTTTCTGCTATGCCAGAAACTGATTTTTTAATACGTAATGCATAATCTAGTCTCTTGTTAGATATTTGTATGACTTTTAAAAAGAAATTTTTGCACACTCTTTTGCCCATTAGCATGAATTGGCGTACATAATTTATGCGGCTATGATTTTGAGTAGGTTGTCTTTGCTTACGGCGTTTTGGTTCTAAAGTATTAACGACGCTGCACAGCCATGTTGTTTGAGCATCCCATGAAGTGAGCTGGTAATACATTTTGTGTATTGCTTTTTGATTTTCAGATGAAACTTGCTCACTGCATTTGAACCTACAGTTACATTCAACTGGTGTAAATAGTTTAGCCGGGACAATATTACCTCGTACGTTGCGATATTCTTGGCCTGCAGTTCTTTTAAATTTCCTTTTATTCTTCGCCCAACTGTCGAAATTACGAACTCTTTTTCTTCCTTTGACAGGTTCTTCGGAATCTGGATGATTCACTTCTCCCAAATTACCCATAGACCTCTCTGGATTGGCCCTGATTTCTTCATTATCTGTAAATAATAGCATTAACTGCATTAACATGCAATAACTCAAAAAATTTACGAGTATTTATTTATAAAAGAGTTTTATAAGAGAAACAATAAAAGCTAAACAAACTAGCTATACATACTTTAGAATATACATGTCTGTCATAATAAGTGTATTAGTGCTTTTTTTTGAAAATCTGATAAGCTAGAGATGCAATAGATTGTATGGTTATTGGGAGTAGCATGGTTTTTTAATCAATAAAATAAAATCGCTCCTATAATATTCAACAACAATACAGACCTTCTCTTCTGTTTGCTTCTACATCTGTGGAACTTTCTTCATTTTGTTCTGGATGGTAAAAAGAGTGATCACTTGAATAATCTTCATTAATAGTTGAAGTCGATGAAGATGGCTGCGGTGTAGGTTGTAACGCCATGTTCACTATTCTTTTAGCTCTGGTTCTGTTATCCATTGTTTAAGTTTATGCAACACCCTTTAAATTTAACGATATACTAAAACCAACGACAACGCAACGCAATCGCATGTGACTAATTAAATCAATACCATCAGCTGATTTCGACGTACCGTGTTTGTGTGACCAGTTTAAAAATTTTCAGTGTTTTTGTTAAACATTAAACAACAAAAATAAAAAATAAAGTAAAGATATGTAACTGGATGTTAAAAAAAAAAGTAATGACGTAAATTACATTAATTTATTGTTTTTCTATTGCACTTAGATGACTTTGGTTTCACATAACCTATTAAACTTGCGACCACAGTGATCTAAGTACGCGTCATTACTTAGATCAGTTTGGCATGCTTCTACTTTGTAAACTGAACAAATTCTATAGTGAGATAATGTGATCCCTCAAGTAATAAAGTACTGGGAGGCACTTAGATCGGTGTGGTCTGAAAGAATTATGTTTTTTCTACCTCCTTGGGTAACAAACTCATTTTTGGTAAAAATGTCACTTAGATCACTCTGGTTTTAGCGTCGTCATCTGTGGTTGTTTTAAAGTTTAAGGCGCTGACAAGACCCAACTGACCAAAATTGGCTTCTCATAAGAAAAAAAATTGCCAAATCTGTATAGTTTGTTGTAGCGGAAAAAAGTGACCGCGGTTTAGGTGTTGTCAGCGTCTTAATATAATTTTAAAAGTTCATTTGAAATTATTATTTTACCTGTGAATAAAAATGATTTAAGAAACGTAGTTTTTTTGAACACTTGTGTTCACATCTGTACTAAACTTGTAACACTATCCTAAATATTTTAAAAGATAGCATAATGTACTACGCGGTCGCTTTTTTGTAACCACCTAAAATTGGTCGGGTTATTACGGTCTTTCACTTCTTATTATTATCTCGTTAATTATCGTATGTACTACGTTGAAATTTTACAGGTATAAAACTGAACTAAGCAACTAATTATTGATATAAAATTCAGTTTATATATCCTCATAACGTTTATCGGTGGCCAAATAACTCCGCGCGCATTGTGACCGTGAACGTGAAGAACTGAATATCATCATAATTTGTTAGTTACTTACAGGATACTAATGAAACTTCCCATACATTTGAAGGCAGTTACAAGCTACAAAATAACGTTTAAAGTAAGTCTTTAGAGTTCTTATTTAGAGTGTTAGGACCTATTGACGTGTTTTTATATTTAATTAAATAACCTTTAAACGGTGCATTATTTGATTTTTTTATTGCACAACTAATTCCTAAAGAAGTTATGTACAAAAGACGAGAAGATTCCGCTAAACCGTTTCAGAGATCCAGCAAAACCACAAACGTTACTCCAGCAGGATCTCGAATAACTTCACAGCCGAAGAAAGAACAAATACAAAATAAGGTGCAACATTTACCTCGTCTAGACAACTAATTATATAGCTAATATTTGTTTCAATATTCCTATTAAAAAAAAATGTCTTTAATCTCATCAGTTCGCAGTAGAGTTCAGAATCGAAGGTCCTGCCTGGTGGTAACAGCTCATAATGAATCCAATCCCACCCCACACACAGCATCACCTTGTTGCGAGTTAACCCGGGTTTCGCCACAGTTTGTGAAGCCTGACCGGCCTTTGACCACGACCTTTTTCGCACGTTCTTGTCGTACCTGATCCACTTTTCATCACCAGTTATCAGCTTCTACAAAAATGGTTCGGTTTCATTACGTCGTAATAAAGAATCCCAAATGAGTACACGGTTCATTAGGTTTCTTTCAATGAGCTCGTGAGGTACCCAAATATCGAGCTTTTTTGTGTAACCAGTTTTTTTTAAATGCGCCAAAACTGTTTTGTGGTCAATTCCCAGTTCTTCAGCTACGTCGTAACTTGCTCCACTTTTTCATTAATGGCATCCATTTTATCCGTAATAGGGTGACCAGAGCGACGTGCATCTTTGACATCAAAATTTCCGGATTGCCAATTCGTGCTACTCTCACAGACACTGCACTAGGTCCATAAACATCGCAATTTTTTTTCGCGGCTTGCGTTGCATTTTTACATTTTTTGTAGTAAAATTGTAAAATGTATCGAATTTCTTCATTAGATCTTCTGTCCTTTTCCTAATGAAATAGAAAGAAAAAGATGCACGGAACTTAAATTTAGTTTAGTTTATGAACAAGGGAATCGGCGCCACTACGTTATTTAGCGAAAAAAAAAATCCTTATGATGAAGCCTTTCGATCGGTATGATAAAGCTACAGAAAGGTTATTTTTCTCGTGTAACGGGTTCGATTTCCGGTTCAACAATGTAATTATTTAAATATCTATGAATGCAGTTTATATGGTTTTTTTTTAATTCAAATACCTAATGTCTTCTTTCAGTAAAATGTTCCATCTACAATATTCAAGGTAAGTACTTTCCCTCCATGTGGCATATCCGTGGGATGCCCTGTATAATTGGAACCAGGTAATTTTGGATATTTAGATCCAAAATCCCCACTTAACTTGTTCCTGGACAACGTGGATGCAGTGATTGAATCAACGGGAGGAGCTGTAATAATTGCTGGGGATTTCAATCTCGGGTTCGTCGACTGGAGCACGGACAATACTCTCTCCAGCTCACCGTGTACAACTGCTAGGAACTTTGCGAACAGTTTAACCTACTCACTGGTTGATTTTATGTCATCAAATTTTTATGCATTAAGCAAATTAACACTTAGGAACTGTTACAACAGAACTTTAGATCTTATTTTATGTAACTTCCGCGGTGGATCTGTCAGTGAATGTAAGAACCCAATGTCCCTGATCGATGTTCATCAGCCTCCTCTTGACATCACTATCAAGAATATTTAACCCACAATCTTAAAAAGTAAGATTTCTCTTAAATATAACTTCTGGAAAGCCAACTATGCACTCGTAAATGAGAGGTTGAAGAGCATCGATTGGCGCGTTTGTTTTCCGATCTGGCAGATGTGGTCTTAATGGTAGACACGTTTTACGCACAATTGAATCAAATAGTGGATGAATGTGTTCCTAGATATACTAACTACACGCAATAACAAATTTCCTATATGGTTTTCAAAATGTTTGATTTGACTCCTCAACGAAAAGGAAAAATGAAGAAATACAAAAATCCCAAAGATACATATGAATACCGTATATTGGAGGAACGTTCTAAAAACATGATCAAAAAGTGCTACAGCACACAATAACACTGAAGATAACATCAGACTGAATCCGAGGGCATTTTGGTCATTCGTTAAAGCCAAAAAGCCAAGTCTAATGACATTCCATCTGAGATGTTTTGGAGCGGGAAAGTGGCAACTTCGGGAGAGGAAGTTAGTAAACTGTTTGCCTCACACTTTTCTGCCACCTTTGCATCTCCAGCTGGTACACTCGCGGTACAAACAAAGTCAAAAGAGTACCCTCAGTTTGCGCTAGGAAGCCATTCTTTCACAGAGCGAGACGTACTTAAAGAATTAAATAATCTAAATATCTGCAAGGGTCCAGGGCCTGACGGCCTACCGCCGCATTTCATAAGGCGATGTGCCAAATATTTATCATTACCGCTCAAACTTATTTTTAATAAGTCCCTTAAGTCTGCTATGTTTACCAGTACCACGCACTGGAAAATCGCACACGTAGTTCCAATATTTAAGAAAGGGGAGCCAAATGATGTTAAAAATTATCGGTCCATATCTCTCTTCTTTAAATTTTCTCGAAATTATTCGAATCATTAGTTTGTCCTGTATTAACTTCGCTCATTAAAACTCAATTGGCTACGCAACAGCACGGTTTCTGCACCAATAAATCCACTACCACCAACTTAGTTCACTACATTAATGATATCAGTAGATCCGTAGACTCCGGTGTGCAAGTGGACTCAATTTACACTGACTTCAGTAGCGCGTTCGACAAAGTAAATCATGTGCTTCTACTTCAAAAACTTGAGAACTATGGTATGTATGGTCATTTGCTACGTTTTGAATCATATCTTTCAGAACGACCACAGAGAGTTATTATAAAGGGTAATCAGTCGCCACTTTATTACTCAACCTCTGGGGTGCCACAGGGATCGCATCTTGGTCCTATTCTTTTCCTGGTATTTGTGAACGACATCATACACTCCATTAAAAACTTAAAATGCTCTATGTTTGCGGATGATCTAAAACTATACAAGGAAATTGAATCAAGTACCAATATTGCTTTGCTTCAGGAGGACTTGGACGCAATTCATGAGTAGTGTCATAGTAACATGATGACTCTCAATGCCGTAAAGTGTTATCATATAACATTTACACAGAAAAAGTTGATTCAGCCGTCAGCATATCACTTAAACGGCATAACTATTCAGAAAGTCGATACCATTCGTGATTTGGGAGTCCAACTTGATAGTCAACTATCCTTTATAAATCACTTTGACACTATTGTCGCTAAAGCAAATAAAATGTCCGGATTTGTAAAAAGAACTTCACCCTTAAGGTTCTCTATAACTCTCTGGTGAGGAGTATACTGGAATAGCATCTCCTGTATGGAATCTAGCGTATCGTGTCCACATCGACAGAATAGACTGCATCCAAAAAAAGTTTACGAGATACCTCCGCTACAGATCCCAGACTTATGACCGCGAAGCTGATTATTCTCAAAGGCTCTGTCATTTCAAGATGAGCTCCTTGGAGCAACGAAGAAGTTGCTCAGATTTAGTTTTCCTTTATAAGACCCTCCACAATTTGGCGAATGTACCTTAGTTGGTTTCGGAGATCGGTCTAAATGTGCCCCGTCGTACCTTATACAGATCCAATTTTAAAACAGAAACATTTCAATTGCCTAAAAATAGAACTAATCTTGCTCGTTCAGCTCCTTTATACCGGTTTTTGTCTAGCTACAATAAGCTGAGCACGCGTACTAACAACTTGGACATATTTTCGAACAGTCTGAATGAATTCAGACGATTCGTCCTCAGTTCTTGATCGATTTTTTTGTATAGAGAAATAAACAAAAAAATCGATCAAGAACTGAGGACGTATCGTCTGAATTCATTCAGACTGTTCGAAAATATGTCCAAGTTGTTGTTGTTGTTATATAAAATAGGTCACAAAAAAAATCCTGACCTGACCTGATAATACATTTTGATTTTTCATTCGATTCAACCATTATTCAACATAAAACATGTCATGAATTGAGTATTTTCCACACAACGCATTTAATTTATGACGTTACCGAGTCTCGCTACACCTCGTTTTTATGTTCTTATAGATAAAAATATTTTTCTTTTGCATTACGAAAACACGTCAAATCAGCAAAATTTACATGCACTGACATGCGATTACGTCCTTTATTAATTAAAAATGATAGCGAGACTACCGTAGGGTTGAAGTCATGTTTGAAACCATAATTAACATGTCGATAATTTCTGAATACGAATTAGTATTTTTACTTTTGTTTAAAAAAATATATAGGTTTTATATTTACATTCCAATGGTTTTAAAATTTGTTATTTTTGACGTGATAACGTCTTATAGATCGATGAACGGCGGCTGCACGCACGAAAAAGTGTCACGTTCCGCCTGAGCCGAGCATGCAAGCAGGAGCGCGGAACTAGCGATAGAGAGGCAAGATCGGCCTAAGCGTTCAGCTTGTGACGCATCTCTCTCTCGTTATCACGTAAAATTATCGTCCGTAAACCGACATTACAGACAACCATTTTTTTTTGTTTTAACTTTTTTATCATTGGGATTATTACAAATTTATTTACTTTTATTTAATTGTAGTTATATTTTCTTCTAAAATTTAACTATTTTATGCATTAGCTGTTTTATTTCATGGATTCAAGCAAAATTCCGAATGAATATCGATATCGACTAAAACAAATGGAGGGTAGGTACGCACTTCTCTTTCCGAGTGAGCAGCTATTTTGTTTTTCTAGTATCTACCGCATCGCCCCCGCGGTTATAGTCAGAAAACCGTGAAAAGAGTCTGACACACCCTCCCGCTCGGCCCAGAGCGGGAGAAGTTATTTGATGATTTCCCAACAAAAAATGAAAAAAAAATCCCCCCCGCCAAAAGTGACAGACTGTTTTGTTCGGAATATTGCATTCTATGGCTTCTCCAGTGTTATATATCTTCTAAGCTAGCTACATAACTAACAATTATACTCGTTTTAATACAACCAAAAACTAAAATGACCATTAAAAATGTGCTAGCCTGTAGGTACTCGACTCGAAAATGTATCTAGAAGTTTACATGGAAGTTTAACATAATTCTACATAGTAAACGAGGTCGAAATTATGATAGTTGGAGACGACTATTTCTTGACTACTTTTTGACACCAAATTCAAATACGTAAGCGTTCCGCAGTAATCAGGTGAGGATTGTGGTGGGAAAGGTTCACCACGTAATCCTCACCAAGACACCTTTATATCTCTGGAATCTCTTAATAACTATTATCGAGATTTACCTACCATAGCGTTACGACTATTAATTTCTTGACTGTTTTTTGGAATTGAAACCAAGTCGATACTCGCAGCCGTTTAGGTACTTGCACTGAGGTGAGGATTGTGTGGAGACATTCACCCCACAATCCTCACTAATTTATAGATATAACTTCGGAATCTTATTGCGACTATTTTTTTAACCTTGTGACTATTTATTGGCGTTCTCCAAATTGATTTTCCACGAAGTTTTCAAAGGTGAGGATTGTGTGGTGAAGGACAATATATTTTTCACATACTTATGTATCCAAAAACAACCATTTAGTTGGCAGGGTCCCCCACACTTGACTCTTACAAATAATAGCACTTTAAAGCTTAATATTACGCAAACGGGGATCCGTTTGAATCAAAAAACGGTGTTCAGACCTGCAATATTTTTGAACGGCCTATCCAACGATAAAAAAAATATCATTCCCACATTACGTGCAACGAAGGTACCCTAAAAACCACTTTGCCGGCGTGATTAACATTCAACAACTTCGAGCTAAAGCGGAGACAGAGGACAGATAGACGGATATGGAGTAACCATAAGAGTTCCTTTTTGACTACGGAACCCTAAAAACCAAACGAAATCAAATTGACACGTGGAGTGCAACCCAGTGCCTAAGAATATAATAAAGCATCTTGCTTAAAATACATAACATAAAGCAAATGCTATCGTGGCACTCACTTGTTGCTATTTGCGTTTTGCTTAACATCTCACATCGCACTCTCTGGCTCTGTCCGTCGCACATCGCAAGCGCATGTAGTAATAAGCAACCAGGCATAGCAAAAGCGGCGGGTGCCGGCCGCCGGGTGGCTAATCGTCGCATGCTAGCGTTTGCTTTCGGTCGCGTATGTAATCGTTTTAGGCACCGCGTGCGTTATCGCGATCTCAGGCGGCTCACGTACGTAACGTAATATTATAAACAATGTTGTTTTGCTTCGTGCGTTTTTAGTGTAAATAAACAGTGATAGGACACGCAATATTGATTATGTAAGTAAAAACTAATTGTGTAAGTAAGGACCATTGACTGAGTGAGGTATCGTGTTGTTGTTTTGTGTGTAGGTATTTAACCCTTAAATGCATACGGTATCAAAAATGATACCTAAAGTTTGAATTAGGTTATGGTCTCAAATTTAATGTAAAGCTAGTTTGCTTTTAAAATATTTTTGTATATTGATTCATTTCTAAACGAAAAAAAGTGTAAAAACTTGGATTCATATAGTATAGTCTATGGTTTTCTGCCATTTTCAAAAGTTAGTGAACGTTCGTAGTACAGGTATTCCCGCGTGATTTTGTTTTTGTTGTGGCTTTCTGTTTTAGAGACTTTTCGTCCAACAAAAATTGTTCTGACCATCGTAAGTATAAAATTCATATTATCGAGTACGCGTA
The DNA here is from genome assembly GCA_905333075.3 of Atethmia centrago. Taxonomy (NCBI): domain Eukaryota; kingdom Metazoa; phylum Arthropoda; class Insecta; order Lepidoptera; family Noctuidae; genus Atethmia; species Atethmia centrago. The sequence goes on along the minus strand of HG995373.1, from coordinate 17,092,435 downwards.
TTTACTTTATTTGTCGGCTTTCATACTCTAATTTGCTATTTTTGTGAGGTATCAAAATTGATACTTCATACATTGGCGCCAAAACAAATTCAAGAATTACTTACTTGCCTGAATGTCGTATTATATATGTTTTTGGCTTCAATTGCATAAAATATCGCATATTCTTGGTTTTGGGTGATTGCTACAACTGCTTGATGCTTTTATTTACAGATTATGGCTAAGCGATTAGCAGAACGTGACATTGAGGGATATTTGCGGCAACTGGAAAGTGGAGAACTGTCTGATGACAATTTTGAGGAAGATGAAGACGAAATTGGATATTATGCTGATCGTAATGATATTTTAGCTGATTTAGAAGGCAGCTCAGATCATGTAGATGGTGATCCTGATCATGTAGATGGTGATCCGCCAATATTATTTGACGATGAAAATGGCAGTTTAGTTTCAAATGAGGAGGTTGAACCGCCACCGCTCCCATCGACTTCTTCAGTAAGTGTTACTGGAAATATAACCACTCGTAACCTAGTTTGGAAACGGAAAAATTTAAACCTTGTTGAAGAAGCATTAGCATTCAAAGGAAATATAACTTACCCACAGAATATTATGGAACTTTCCACCCCATACCAATTTTTTTCTTATTTCTTTGAAGATGATTTGCTCGAACAAATAGTAAATGAATCCAACAAGTATGCAATACAGATAAATGCTAATAGTTATCTATTCTTCTGTCTACCATTTCCCAAGTGTGCGATCGTATTGGCCAGCAAAAGCTAGATTTGCACCTATGGCAGATATTATGACTGTAAATCGCTTTGAAAAAATTCGCCAAATTTTCCATATGAACGATAACGTACATCACCTTCCCGTTAGTCATCCTAATCACGACAGATTGCACAAGATCAGACCTGTAATCGATTATCTGAACAAAAGATTTGTGAGTGTTCCTTTTGAGCATAGACTGTCTCTAGATGAACAAATGTGTGCAACCAAGATTTCACACTTTATGAAGCAATACTTACCAAACAAACCCCATAAGTGGGGTTTCAAATTTTTTGTCTTATGTTGCTTGATGGGTTACGCGTACAGGTTTGAGATCTATTCAGGGGCACAAACTATTGAAAGATTACAAAATGAACCTGATTTAGGTGCCGTGTCCAACACAGTCATCCGTTTGTTGCGATCTGTTCCTCGAAAAGTAAATCATATCGTGTATTTCGATAACTTTTATACAAATTGTGCTCTACTCTATTATCTTTGGGGAGAAGGAATCTACTGCTTGGGTACTGTGCAAAGAAATAGACTAGGAAAGACCTGCAAGTTGCCAGAAAAAAAAGACGTAATGAAAGCTGATGTTCCCAGAGGGTCATACTGTGAAAATGTTACTCATTATAATGGATTAGACCTGGCAGCTACTAGTTGGAAAGACAACAAGCAGGTCTTATTGCTTTCGACGTATGTAGGAGCAGAACCAGTAGAAACTATCAAACGGTTTGACAAAAAGCAAAAAGCTACTATTGAAATTCCTTGCCCTAAAGTCGTGAAAGAGTACAATGCTCATATGGGCGGCGTCGACCTAATGGACAGCTACTTAGGTCGGTACCGCATCAGAATGAAGTCTCGCCAATGGACGACACGAATGTTTTATCATCTGTTAGACATGACGGTCATCAACGCGTGGGTGCTCTATAAAAAAGTACTGACCAAAAAAGAAGAGAATCCGAAACAAATAATGAATTTAGCTAACTTTAGAACAGATCTAGCAGAATCTCTATGTAAGTACCAAAGTTATAATCATGATAACAAACGTGGTCGGCCAAGTTCTAGTCGCTTAGAAGAAGTAACCGTCAAGAAAGCAAGAACATCTCGAGCGCATGAACAAGCAATGCCAACAAGAGACGTCCGTTTTGACAATGTAGGCCATGAAAGAGAATATTGTAATAAGAGAAATAAGTGTAAATATAATAACTGTCGGAAGCTTACATCTGTAATGTGTTCAAAATGTAAGGTGTCTTTGTATGACAACAGAAACAATAATTGTTTCTATTTATTTCATAAAAATTAAAACCAACATTTTTTTTGAGCTAAATACATGGAGTATCAAAAATGATACTTGAAGTTTTATTAGAAATAAATATATTAAAAGTTGGATAATATTTTTTTAATTATTTTTCCCGAGTTTTGTACCCCTAATTCTACTATATATATTTTTTTCAGAATATTTAAAAATTTCATGCATTTAAGGGTTAACGGACGAAAATGTTTAGAAGGAACATTTTGAACAACTTTTAAATACGTCTATAATGGTTTGAAATACTAACATACTTTATTTCTTAATAACACTTAATCAAATAGACAATTCTAAGCCTGGAAAGTATGAAGGAAAGTTCATTGTTTTTTTTACCGTTCCGTAATAAATTCATAAACGCGATGTAATATTCCGCTCTGACAACACCGCGCTGGTTTTATTCGCGTCCGCCCGTTTCGTCGTAACAAGTACCTACGCATATAAAAAAGCATGCTTACAATAAAGCAAATACAATAGTTTGCTTAAAATAAACAGCATAAAGCATTAAGCAAGTGATTTCCATAAAGCAACTTTGAACACCACTATAAGGAATTAGTGGGGTGCAATAATCTCTCTCTCTTTCTCATGATTTCATGAGAATCATCAATCCGAACTTCCAATGCCAGACGCACTGCAGTATCCCGGCAGCCCCAACATCCTAAAAGCCTATATTGTACACGTAGGGCATTGAGTGTCTGCTGAATAGGTACAGCTGGCCGACACGGTGCACAAATGAAACGATTGGCAGTATGCCCTGAACATAGTGCACTTCACCTCATTCGGGTACCGTTTAAACCTGCGAGCCAGCATGTTCCCACGGAAAACCAACGTCCTTCGTTCCCTCTCAACGTCACACAAAATATTCCTTTGCAGTATCGTGGCTTGTGGCACTAATGAAATATTTTTTTCTCATTTGGTCACTATTATTATTATCAGCCGTTGGCGTCCCTCTGCAGGGCAAAGGCCTCTCCCTTCCCTTCTTTCTCTTATTCTATCTACTGCAATTTGTGGCCAATCTTTAATAAAAGTTCGTGCCGCCACCTTTTCCTGGGCTTGCTGCGTTGCTGTTTGGGACCCACTGTGTGGTTATTTTAGCTCATAGCTCCTCCCGGCAGATGCGGCCGGCCCATATAAGCTTGGCAGTCGTGAGGCCTAAATCAGCAATTTGAGTTGTGGAACGCAATATCGAGTTCCCTTTAGTAAACTCCTAGGATGCTGCGTTCCATTGGTAACTCCTAGGATGCTGCGTTCCATTGCTTGAATGACTGGCGAAAACCACCTTTATGGGACGTTAGACGATTAATCTAGCATCACACCAATGTGAATCACATACATATTGATTTTTTTTTTCAGAAAAGTTAGTTTCCACTTCAGCTGTAATGCCACTTAATGATTCAAAATTATTGTTTCAAATGTTTGAACTAACAAACACAACATTTTTATTGACTAACTGTCCAACTATCGGGGATTACCAGATTATTTTTATTTATTAATTCCAGCCGGCAAAAGTTAATTTAAGTCTATATTTTCTATTGATTTACATTATTTACATGGTAGTTTTTAGTAAAATATCAATATTTTTCAAATTAAATTTAGTCATTGCCTGAGCTTTTGATTTTTTTTTTTTTTCGAGGCGAAATTGATAATATGAACCAAAGAACAAGAAAGGTTAGAACATGAAAAACTTAAATTTAGTTCTTGAAAGAAAATGTTTAAAATCAGCCTAGAAGCGATACGAAAAATAATAAAAACAACTGGACAAGTGCGAGTTGAACTCGCGTGGTGAGGGTTCCGTACAATGAATATGTTATCTACCATGTTTTTTATCCCAAGAACAAACTTAACATTATAATTGAAAAACATGTTCTCCCATACCTACATTCCAACTGCAAATGTAAGTTTTTAGACACAATATTGAGAGATTTACCATGTTGATTTAACACCATAGACTTCTTATAGGTTTTCTTGTAATATTTATGTAAAGAACTACGTGTTCTGTATTTTTTTCAAAATTGTAGGCTTAGTAGTTTCGGAGAAAAGGACCCCCCTTTTCTGGGGGAATGGTCAATTTTCATCTATCTTCGTAAATAACTTTAAAACCATTAATTTTAAAATTATAAAAAATATATATTTGAGCCAACAAGCCATTTGGTATGTCAGATGCGGTACAGTTTACAAGTTTTATTAAATTTTCTTATTTGCCTCCCTAGTGGACCATTCAAAATTCATTTATTTACGTTACACGTGTTTGGGTCACAGAAAGTCTATATATGTACCAAATTTCAACTTAATCAGTCCGGTAGATTCGGAGCAAATCGGCTGTGACAGATGTAGACACACAAGTGATCCTGTATGGGTTCCGTTTTCTCCTTTTGAGGTACGGAACCCTAAAACTCAGTCACTCTTTTATATTTTTTTATGCAGGTAGATCTTCGGTTTGGGCGTCCTTAGTATAGCTACCACTTTTCTTGATTCTAATCATCAGGTTTCATTCAATCATTTTTAAATTCTAATCATCGGGTTCATAGCAGGTGCAGATTTGATTTTGGTTTAAAGTAAAATAATCAGGTAATTCCTTATCATAGATCAGACGTTATAGTGTTCAAACATTTCAAACTACATTTTTTATGATATTGTGACATTACAGCTGAAGTTCAAAATCTTCAACTTTTTAGAGGATATTTTTTTTTAACATACAGTTTAAAAAATGTTACCTCTTAGAGTTGTGGTTCTACAACCACAACTCTAAGAGGTAATATTTTTTGTACATTTTTTTTTCAAAATCGGTGAATGCAGATCTAAATGTCTCAAAAAGTTAAGGATGGTCACCTAAGACCGTTTTCCTGTAGCTACAACGGTTAAGGTCCCCTTACTGCCCCTTCTCAAAAATCCACCCTGTATATACAGGTTGAAATTGAAAACTTGCGACGAACTGAAATGGGGCATTGTATACATCATTATTAACAACTTTTACTAAGGGACCAAAGCTGTAATCCCAAAAAAAAAATCTGCTTTTCCTACATTTTGATGAGGTATTGCGAACATAAATGTAGGGGACAGCAGTTTTTTTTTTGGGATTGTAGCTTTGGTCCCTTAGTAAAAGTTGTTCATAATGATGAGTACAATCTCCCATTTCGATTTGTCGCATGTTTTCAATGTCACCCTGTATACTTTTGCAATGGTAAGTAAAATTGTAGATACATCTAATCAAAAATTTAGCTTGAATTAAACATAGGACTCAATAGTACAAAATCGTTTCTAATATTTTTTTTTAAATTTAGTCTAATTTATCTTTTATGCATCATTCCCCTTGCACTTCCAGGTTATATTTGTAAGCCCACTAACCTAAACAATTAAATAAAACTTCTTTACTATAATTATTCTATTATTTTTCAGGCAATATTTTGTTTGTGCAAGATTTAGACTCAAAGTAGCAATGAAGAAAGGTAAAAGTAAAATAAAATATACAGCATTAAAGAAATAAAAGGTACCTTTGATGCAACTAAGAACAATATTTACACAATTTTTGTCTAATTCCATCACTGGAATGTTAAATAATTTTAAAAAGTAAACCTAAAGATAAACATTTATAAAATATAAAAGTACTTTATGTACATTTTTAAATCTCACAATATGTACCTACACAATTTTGTTCAGTACATAGTATTAATAATACATTCATTTACCTTATTAACACTTAACTTCATCAGAGATACAAGACTAACATCATTGAACATTCATTATCAGATTATCAGTCTCAATATCTTAATTAAGTACGTATAGAAGCTAAATTTGGCAATGGACTTTAATCCTGTGTTTTGATATCATTCCTTTTGACATTTTGATTCATTTGATCATTTTCATACTCCACAAAATCATCAAAGAGACTAGGCCAAGCCTCTGTGTCATCATAACTGCCGAGATCATCCCCAATGAATTCACAGAAATTTAAAAACATATACCAAGTGTCTTTTGGAATGCCTCGTATGTGTGGATTCTTTTCTAAATACAACAACCATCTGTCTAAAATAGGAGGCTCATTGTTAGTGAAGACTAGACGCCATAATAGGATAGCAATATCTGTAGGCAGTATTCTCTGGCCAGTACTCACATCTAAACCAAATTTAAAGGTAAATCTATACAGATCCTTAAAGTTTTCAGTATCTCTCTTGAACTCACTTGTTATCTCATTTAATTTGTGTTGTATACCCTTAATTGATTCCGTTTTCATATTCTTCAAGCCCAAAATAAATTCAGATTTTGTAAACCTACACATTTGACTAGCATTCAATTTCCATGCCAAAACCAAAACTTTAAAGTCATCAGGGTTTAACTGCAGATCATTACATAGGTTTTCTATTCCTTCGGCCAATATAGCATCTTCTAACGAGTCTTTGTATTGGTCAAAAAGCTGATTAATTTTAGATTCAGATATGCGTGAGTCATTAGCACCTGACATAGTCCGGGGTATGGTTGGCAGCTTTTGATAAAATGGTTTAGGCATTCTCTCTGAAACTAAACTGGTTTTCTGAGTATTGACTAACTCTACTGGGCTCTGCTCTCCAGACTGTGTGCTTGAAACTTGTGAAGTACTTGTGTTTCTAAAGTTGTTAATACTATTTTGATTGTCATGAAGTAGTGGTTCTTGATGTGGATATACAGAAACTGTAACTGATATTTCTGTCATCTCTGAAATAGTAAATCTAATATTATAAAATTGTTTGGGTTATGGGTTCAGAAAATGTACACTACATAAATCAATCTTAAAATCTATGTTACTGACCATCTTTGTTTCTGTGAGGAGAAGTGGTAATATCTGCATTAGCTTGGTTTTTGAAACAGCTTAGACAATGGCCCATTGGACAAATTCTGCTCGAATATCTTGAAAGTCATAAAACTTTTATTATGCACAGAAACAGACTTTACAAGTTTTTCATCATAAATGCAATAAAACATAATGATAAAAAACAGTCCGCTGATGTGACCTCTTAAGATTTTTCGCCGAAAACCTGAGATAAACAAATTATTGAAAGAAAACTAAAATAAACACATGACGTACTGATAAAATCTGCCCATTGATTTGCTTACCAGAAAATCATATCCTTTTTAGACTAACTGCAAGCAGACACGAAAGAAATAATTCGTCAACAAAGAGTTTTGCATAACATTATATACATTGAACTTTTATTACCACTTTAAAATAGTTTCTGTATTATGAAATTTCTCGTTAAAACAAATACATTTTTCACTTCTATTCACAATCTTCATTAACAATCTGACATTTCAATCAAGTTTTCAACTCACAAAGCACAAATATTAGATTGCAACATTTTCAACCCGATATTAGAGGTGCACATTGGAAATCAGATAGTCATAAATATTTAGTCGATTAAAAACATTAAGTAAGTAGTTTAGGTTGAATGGTTGAATGAAATAAAGCGCCTCAAAGACATGCGATTTACGCATCACATCGTCATGAACTCCTGACGTCACACAATTCCTGCATCTTGTAAGCAAAGTTATTCGCGCGACTATTATCAATTCAATGTTCTAATATCAAAGGTTGAGCTAGCCAAGCAGACGCAACATCCGTCCGGATTCACCCTTTTATCGAGGATGAAGAAATTTGCACCCTGCTCCTAATACCTCCATACCTTAGTAGGTATGAACACGCAAAATTCCTCGATTTGCTTATGTAAACTCGTGTAATGGCGGGAGTAGATACCGACTTGAACTTGTTAACCGCTGCCCGGTATGAGTGTGAGCTTGATGCGCTTCACATGACTAGATTCCAATTCTTCGTTTTACCCCGATATGTTCTTCTATCGTTGGGGTCACCAATTTAGGTACCTTTTGTTCCTGAATGAAACTCGGGTCCATGATTATCATAATCATCATCATCAAAAAAATCATCCATAAAAGATGTGTATATTGTAGTTCACAATAAATCAAATTAAAGCACCAGCGGAAGAATATATTATATACACTAGTACAATCATAAGACAATAATTCTGTTAGTGATTCATATGGCTTTTGAATCTGAATCACACACCAGGAAAATGCCACCCTTTTTCAGGATGATTTTTTATTATCAGACTCTAGTAGCACTAATGTTACGACGAAATACATAATTTATAATAATAATTATTTATTTTACATGTAAAAAAATCTACCATAAAAGTTACTATTTTGTAGTGGCCCCCTAAACGAACCTTACAATCGTGTCCGATAGTGAATTGAACGATTGTGAATAGGCTGGCGGGTGGTCATAGCGTAAAACTCGCTAGGACTGTAAGTTTTAGGGTATTGATAAATGACAAGGACAGCGTTTCTCATAACATAACATAACATATCCTGTCCAACCGTAATAGGGATTAGTGAATCAGTGACGGTGTAGGGAAATATACATTCAGATGCGTGTCTGGCATGTTCTGGTCTCTAGGTGCATAAATCGCGTTCTTCCTGCTTTCGTGTGGTTGTTTGCTATGCCTGTTTGCTTGCTAAAATTATCACCTCATTATATTTGGAAGCCGTCACGGGTCTTAAGAGCGGTGAGCCATTATGTTGAAGTGGCCATCGTGAACGCTGGTTCACCATATTTTGCCAATTTTTCGTTGCCACGTGTAAAAAGTCTCATGATTCCTTTTTACAATAAAATCTTCAGGATTTACGAGATACATTGAGAATTACAGCCAAGCCTCCTTTCACTGAGTTCATCCTTCGACAGTTAAAAAGCTGGCCTAAGTGGCCTACATAGCGCTATGTGGCATGTTCTAATTTCTTCTGAGATAGGCATAACATAAATTAAATATATTTTTATAAAGTTTTTCAGCTTGACATAATATCATACACAAATCTATTATTATTATAAACTAACCCAATGTGTAATTATTCACTTTTAAACCATCTACTTGGCTCCGATTCTTATTAAAAAAATAATTGAATAGCTTTTCTTTGTGCACAAATTCGCTTTTAAGGTTTGGCCCCATAGTTGGCTCACATTTATTTCTGCTGAGTGTATGTATGACACTGATAGCGCTTACTTTTGTTATGGTCTAGGTCCATGGATCAACCGCTCGATCGCTCTAGTGTGGGTCAGCAGACAATGATTTGCTGTCACTATCCATACAAGAAGACATACGTCGTATGTAACAAGTGTCATACAAGCATGGACTTCGTAGACAAAGAATTAGCATTCTCTGTCTACGATGGACTTATAGTTTGTATATCAGCTATACCTAACATTATTCTTGGTGGTCACCGTTGACTTACTAATTCCATGCTCAAGCGTCACCGCTAGTGTCCTCTAATGAGCGTCACCTTGTCAATGTCAAACGTTTTGTCAATGTTGTCAGTCGGTTAACTTTTGAATTCAAAAAAGCCAAGCAAGATTTGTGGCTGATTATTGTTAAAAAATGAGTATAATTGAAGAAATTTGGGACATCCAAATTAATTTAAACCTAATAGAAGAAAACAGTTACATAGAGTTTCAAGCTAAAGTGGTGCCTTTACATGAACATGTCCTAGATATTATAGAAAACGGTTTTAGAATTACGAAATATAATTGCAACAAAAATGTAGCACAAAATCATGATGATGAACTGAAAACTTTAATAGAACGTAATAAGCAGCTGCGGCATGATATTGACATGAAACTTGAAGAACTCTCACAACAAAAGATTCACTATGAGAAATACAAACAAGGTACTTAATTAAAATGTCCTATCTTAATGCTCTGGTTTAAATGATTGCTGTTGTTATCATTAAATATCTGCTTATTTTGTTTTAATTATATAAATGCTGTTATTATTTTGATGTACCTATTTCAACTGCATCTTTTTTTTTAGTATATAATATCTAGATGTGGGATATACCTCCACAGTTAATATACCAATTTCGCTGACTAATCTTTTGTTTATAAAGGTTTAATTAACCGAGGTAGATAAATACCGAGAATAAGAATGGATTTTTTTGTAATGGAAGACAGTGAATCAACTGTGTTTGCTTTATGTTTTATAATTACCTACATAAAAATACTAAATCATCATCTGCCAAGTCCTTTCCTCAACTCTTCAGATACCCTCCAGTCCTAAAGAGATGCAGCTGAGATAGATGCACATAAAATAGAAAATAAAAGTTATATTCCTTATACCAATTTATTACAGACCAAAAACTTTTGTCTCAAGAAATTAAAGAAACGCATGAAGCTTTTCTAATGGCAAAGAAATATTACAAGAAGTTTTTGAAAATGTACTACACAATTGAATCAAAAAGTGAGGGTTCACAAACCATCTTTGTGCAGTTTTTTACAGAAGCTAAAAAGGAATCAGAAAATTATTCTGTCCGCCTATTGAGAGACACTAAGACAGGATGCTATCAATGTGAGTGTAATTTACATTGCCATTACTTGTTATTAATTACTAACATAATAAATTGTTTGTTAATATTATCCATCTCAATGAATAACCTGTATTGGTATGATACTCTTGTCAAGCAAGTTTAACCAACCCTTTTTCTATTTATAATATTTTAGTGTAACCTAAATTATTTTTTCATTTCAGTGTCTAGTGTCACACCAAAACTTAATTTATTCAAGGAGGTGCAGAAAAGACTTCAAGAAACTAATGATGTACCTGGCGCACTTTGTTGCATAAGACAAGCATTTATGATTACTAAAAAGAGTAAGAAATAATGTGTGAAAATGTTTAAATGTAGAATGAGATAATCGTGACCTTTAAGTATTTGAATATCATTTATAAAACGAGTAGGTAATAATAAAATAAAACGAATAAAACACTTTAAACCCACATAAATCTTAAAAAGGTAGCATCTTGAATTTAATCTTGGTAGTTTAACACGAAGGTGCCTAAGAAAGGATTTTACAAAAGTTGACTCATAAGGGGGTAAAAAGGAGGAACTTTTTTTATTAACTTAGGTAGGTACTTTTAATATGTAATTAAAAGTACCTAAGTTAATAAAATAAGTTTGACATTTTAATTGTTTTTAAACTGGAGCCATCAATTAAGGACGCGTTTGCAAAATTTAAAGGTATAGAATCCAACTACTACATTGACACGGGTCGCACACACAAGTGTAAGCACGGTTAGCTGTGTGAATAGTAGTCAAGTGAACTAATTTTGATACTTTGAGTTTTTTTTTCTTATTTCGTTGTATTCATACTTACAAAAAATATTTCGTATTGCTCTGTATAATTTTACTAAATAATACTTAGATACAAATACTTCAGTGACTCCTAGGCACTGGAAGCCTTCTAGTAGAGAGATGTGGGCTGTGGACTTTAGGCAAGTTTTATTAGTTATGATGAGACCTTACCTCCAGACTTGATGAAGTGACCTGAAGGTGTACTTCTGTGACTGGTACTGGAACTGGTCGACGAGTAGGACTAGGTGTGCCGAGTTTGTACTCGTTTTGATAGTTATGATAAGACCTTACCTCCAGACTTGATGGTGTGTCCTGAAGGTGTACTTCGGTGAATGCTACTGGAACTCGTCGACGAATAGAACTAGGTGTGCCGAGATTGGGCTTGTTTCGATAGTTATGATGATACATTACCTTCGGACTTGATGGAGTGACCTGAAGGTGTACTTCGGTGACTGCTACTGGAACTTGTCGACGAATGGAATTAGGTGTGCCGACATTGGGCTCGTTTTGACAGTTATGATGAGACCTTACCTCCGAACTTGATGGTGTGACCTGAAGATGTACTTCGGTGACTGCTACTGGAAGTCGTCGACCAGTAGAACTAGGGGTGCCGAGTTTGGGCTCGTTTTGATAGTTATGATGAGACCTTACCTTCGGACTTGATGGTGTGACCTGAAGGTGTACATTGGTGACTGCTACTGGAACTCGTCGACGAATGGAACTACGTGTGCCGAGATTGGGCTCGTTTTGATAGTTATGAAGAGACCTTACCTCCGGACTCGTTGGTGTGACCTGAAGTTGTACTTCGGTGACAGCTACTGGAACTCGTCGACCAGTAGAACTAGGGGTGCCTACTCGTCAACCAGAGCCCAATCTCGGCACACCTAGTTCTATTCGTTGACCAGTTCCAGTAGCAGTCACCAAAGTACACCTCTAGGTCATTCCATCAAGTCCGAAGGTAAGGTCTCATCATAACTATCAAAACGAGCCCAAACTCGGCACCCCTAGTTCTACTGGTCGACGACTTCCAGTAGCAGTCACCGAAGTACATCTTCAGCTCACACCATCAAGTTCGGAGGTAAGGTTTCATCATAACTATCAAAACGATCCCAAACTCGGCACCCCTAGTTCTACTGGTCGACCAATTCCAGTAGCAGTCACCGAAGTACACCTTCAGGTCACTCCATCAAGTCCGAAGGTAAGGTCTCATCATTACTATCAAAACGAGCCCAAACTTGCACCCCTAGTTCTACTGGTCGACGAGTTCCAGTAGCAGACACCGAAGTACACCTTCAGGTCACTCCATCAAGTCCGGAGGTAAGGGCTCATCATTACTATCAAAACGAGCCCAAACTCGGCACACCTAGATCTACTGGTCGACGAGTTCCAGTAGCAGTCACCGAAGTACACCTTCAGGTCACTCCATCAAGTCGGAGACGAATAGGCATTTATAAATCCTCTTTACTTTTAGCGAAAAATAATATTTTTATAAAAACCTGTGATTACAAAAACATCGTATCAAGTATCTAATTTGGTTTATCGAATACTTTGTATATGTACAGCGATCTTTTTCAACACGAGGCGCGGCTAACAGGCGATACAGTGTCCACTCACGATGGCGGCCAAGCGCGGACTGAGGTTGCATAATGCAACCTTTCGAATGCAACTTGCATTCGAAACGTTTGCGCAATATAGCAAGACAGGAACAAAAATAAAATAACCCCTAATGCAACCGATTAAGATTCATCCATAATAGCAAAATATGTGAAAAAATAAGTTCAGTTTTTAATTTTTTCTGCGACTATGTGTGATTTTTTTATATTTTTTTGTACTAGTTTTTGGAATTGAATATATCTGCCTACTTCTAGTGTTTTTAGATACCTTAAAATATGTTGATAATAAAACAAAAAATGTACTAAAACTCAATCCGGCACCGTTAATTTTGTGAAAAATGGGAACAGAAAATCGTTTTTACATTATAAAAATCTATAATTTTCAACAAAATGGTTACTATTATTTGAAGATGAAGAACCAATTTATATGTGGTAGTGATTAGTGTATTTGATTTGGTTTCATTTTGTCACAATATGTACCGAAAAACAGCACAATTTTGTCTGATTTGCAAACGCGTCCTTGAAGGTTTTGGGTTAAAGGTGTTGTTAAAGTTTGATTGGAAGAATCTAAACACGTCTGATGAATTTGAAACGCAGCATTAATAAATCTTAAAACGCAGCATTAATAAATCTTAAAAATAAGAATTATGTACATTTTTTTGGATTTTTCGAAAATAAACCCTGCCAAACATAAAGTATATGTGTTTTATTTACGAAATGCTTTAAAACCGTTGTCGCTACAAGAAAATGGACTTGGGAAACTATCCTTAACTTTTTGAGAAATTATGATCTGCATTCAGATTTAGAAAAAAATATACAGTCAGCAAGAAAATGAACAGTTTTCACAAAAACTTATTTTGGTGCTAATCGATCTTGTTTCTTATATGGACTAAAAAAACTATTGGACCAACTGAGGTTTGAATACTAGAAAAGTCGGAAATCACAAAAAACTTGTCCTATTCATTTTGTAGGAAATGATACTCACTTTCTTGATAAGATTAACTTTCAGATTAAACGAATACGCGTTATAGTGTAATTGGGTCGGAGAATATTTACATAGTTTGTTGCTTTTCACAAAACTTTTTGTATTTTGCGTTTTCTGACTTGTAGCGGACAAGGTTTTTAAGGTTTCCCCATACAAGTCTGAAAGTTTTCCAATATTTGAGGGAAATTTAATCTCAGAACGTCGGAAATCACAAACAACAAAATAATTATCTTGGTCGTAAACATTCTCCTGTCCATCTCTCAATTTATTTGGAGTTGGCGCAACATGTTCCTTTCTTCCATACTTCAAACTCCAAAATAATTGAAGTAAAAAATAAAGTCAAAATTTAAAACCAGCTACGACAAAACACTAAATCTAAAAAAGTATAAAGAAGACACACAGACAGACAAATGAAAAATTACATCGATTTTCGTATAACCGGCCGGAGTCACACATAATCAGGCTCTATCTGGCTTCTGCCCGCGTGGAAGTCGTAAGACACCGCAATATACTAAAATAATAGCCTCATTTCGCGAGAAAATCCCGACGATAGTCTCGCCGTGCCATCAAATTCAATAGAAACTATGAATCAGTCTCCACACGGCTATATCGTCGCGGTGATAATTTGAAGGCACAGCGTGACCATTGCCGCGATTCACTTGTCCGTGGAGATGGCGGATGGTCCACCGCGCAAACTTCCTCTCAAATGAAAAAATAATTTTGAAAATCGCTCTACACGTGACGAAGAAATCGGTGAACATACACTTAAAAAAAAAATGATAAGGTTTACAAATGAAATCAGTCACTTAAAATATATTTTTTATTAACCATATAAAATACGTTAAATATAAAATTAATTTGTAACAAAAATAAATACAATTCCATGTTTGAGGTATTATACATAGCCTATCACATCCACACATTAGATGCAACACTAAGATTTTCAATTTAGTACATTTTAATGCAACCTTGGACAAAACATTAACAGTAACCCTTCTTTGCAGTTGGGTAATAGGCATTCTGCGCATGCCGTGTTGTCAAAATGTACATGTAACCTCTCTTTAACATAATACTATATTAAATTCTCTCTAAATATGAACTTATGCAAAAGCACACGGAAACATTCAGATATAATGAATTTCAACTCTCCCTAGAGTTATCATCTAGTAATTCTTTGTTTACTTATTTTAGTAGTTAAAAATATAAAAATTATTGAATAAGAATTTGAGATAAATTGTTACTTACAAATTATTTTAATTAAAAACATTGTT
The DNA here is from genome assembly GCA_905333075.3 of Atethmia centrago. Classification (NCBI taxonomy): domain Eukaryota; kingdom Metazoa; phylum Arthropoda; class Insecta; order Lepidoptera; family Noctuidae; genus Atethmia; species Atethmia centrago. The sequence goes on along the minus strand of HG995373.1, from coordinate 17,077,339 downwards.
GGTTCATAATTGAAAATAATTATCAGCGTCCGACCGAAACACAATTTTCAGCCGAAACTGTAACCGAAACTTATTTAGTTACTGATAAACTGCCTAAATATTTTATTTATCATGCATTGCGATCTAAATTATAAATAAATCAGTAAATTTAAAAGTTAACCATTATTGTTCGGCAGCTTGAGGCCGCATGTGCGTAACTACAGTTTCCTCATATGTGATAGAATAATTCGTGTGCGTTACCCCAGCAAAATAATGTCGAAAATAGTCATTTAAATCTTTCAGATAATTAGTTGCCCAGCTTCTGTAATTGTTGCGCACATTTTTAAATTTCTTGCACTTATAGTTTTTTAGTTATTTCACAAAAACATTTCCTGCTGGGGTAACGTTTATAACGTTACCGCAGCCAGACATTTTTTTTTTTAAATGGGAATATTGAAAAAAATATTAGCTATATAATTAGTTGTGTAGACGAGGTAAATGTTGCACCTTATATTGGATTTGTTCTTTCTTCGGCTGCGAAGTTATTCGAGATCCTGCTGGAGTAACGTTTGTGGTTTTGCTGGATCTCTGAAACCGTGAAGCGGATTCTTATCATCTTTTGTACATAACCTTTTAGGAATTAGTTGTATTTAGTTGTGCAATAAAAATCCATAATAATGCACCGTTTAAAGGTTATTTAATTAAATATAGAAACACTTCAATAGGTCCTAACACTCTAAATAAGAGCTCTAAAGACTTACTTTAAGCTTTATTTTGTAACTGCCTTCAAATGTATGTGAAGTTTCATTAGTATCCTGTAAGTAACTAACAAATTATGATGAGGATTTTTTTTGCACAACTAATTACAACTAATTCCTTAAAAGTTATGTACAAAAGATGATAAGAATCCGCCAAACCGTTTCAGAGATCCAGCAAAACCACAAACGTTACACCAGCAGGATCTCGAATAACTTCGCAGCCGAAGATAGAACAAATACAAAATAAGGTGCAACATTTACCTAGTTTATACAACTAATTATATAGCTAATATTTGTTTCAATATTCCCATTAAAAAAAAAATGTCTGGCTGCGGTAACTTTATAAACGTTACCCCAGCAGGAAATGATTTTGTGAAATAACTAAAAAACTATAAGTGCAACAAATTTAAAAATGTGTGCAACATTTACAGAAGCTGGGCAACTAATTATCTGTAAGATTTAAATGACTATTTTCGACATTATTTTGCTGGGGTAACGCACACGAACAATTCTACCTATGCCAATGTTTAAGGCATAATTGTAGCAATCAAAGTTCCCAGTACTAATTTAGCAGCCATTTTTTATTTCTATCAATCGTTTGACAGACAGGATGACCTTTTAATTATTACGTTAAGCGTTGCTGTACAAGCAACGCATATAGTACTTACTAATTTAATAAATTTTAAAGATATGTTAATTTTTTTAATACATTTGTTTTTAGTACCTATTAATATAAAAATAGAGAATATTATTAAAGAATTTAGTCTGTAAGTATTCGAAAAATAATTAAATTATGTTCAGTCGACAAGAGATGAATAGCTAGCTAGGCACCTAACTCCATTTTAAACGTGCTTATACTCACTAAGCAAATATTTGACACTGTTGACCTGTATTACTGGATGTATCTACTGTGGGTTCGTCTGCCTAAGCCTTTGTGGAAAAATAGTGATGCTACGTTATGATTTAGTATTACGAAGATAACAAAGATGTTAATTCTTTCGGTGATTAGTTATCACATTGACTGTAAACCTACCTAATAAAAAGTTCTGCACCACTTTCAAATTCTTGTATTAAAAAAGAACGAGTTTAAAACTATTACAGTTTTACTTGTTCCTGCGCTGTTTGGTACCTACCATAAAAAGATAAATGTTCATCAATACCTACTTTTTAGTCGCCTAGTAAGCGTCATGAGAATCAGAAAATTAATTTCAGATTTTCAACATCCAAATTCATATTTTTAGCACCACGAGTGCCTACGACCAAAACCATTTCGCATCGTTTTGCGAATTTTGAAAATGCGGTCAAGTCAGAAGTGACGCGGAAAATTTCTGGAAATAAGTGTTTTTAGATTCAGAATAACCAAATTTATAGTTTTCGTCATAAAACGATAATCCAAAAATTTTGGTCAAGGGTTCTCGTACTTACTAATAATGTTTCTTTATTATTTATTTAAAAAGATAATCCACCTAAACCGAAGGTTACAGTAAGCCGCGTCTATATTAAAACAGATTAAATTATTACCTACTTAGTATGGACTGTCTTTGCGTGAGTTTTTTTGCCAGCTTATTGAGATGCTATAATATAAGATTTTCTGTAGAATAACCTGGTGCAACATCAATGTTCATTTTCAGATCAGAATTTAGTATGTTTTAAATGCACGTAATCAGGTAAACATTCACTCTTTATTCTAAAGGGGTCAAATTAAAGTATAAATTATAAACTTCAGCAGAATAAGAACAATAATAGGTATATACTATACGGCGATAATATTGACTTCCACAAAGTCCCCGAACTCGTCCCGGCTTATTTCAAGAGACGAGGTCGACTAATATTACTGCCGTTAGCTTTCATCAATAAAATTTAAATTCTTCAATGAAAAATTTAACAGTACATATTAAAATAATGCATATGCTTCTGTTCTAACATAAAAGCAGCCATAGTTTTCTACGGAGTCTTGGACACTAAAATAAACTGTGTTGTTTTAATAAACTGAGTCTTTCACTGTAATACTGTATGTAATAAAAAGAATAAAAATGTAATGCCTAGCATCACCAAATATAATATTGTATTCTTAATGTGCATAATTATTATTCCTTTGAGTAATAAAGTTATCTTTGACACAGCTTTTAATATTACTTGGTTCGTCTTAATAAAAATAAAAAATAAAAGCTAATGACCAAAATCTATGGTGCAGTGTTGCTTTTTTTTTTTTTTCTTGGCACCATTAATGCAGTTAATTACAAAATATTTTATTATGAGAAATCATAAAAATCAGACCGAACCGATCTATAGCAGTAAATACAGGGTTATTTTTGCGATGTACATCAGGGCTAAATCTGAAATTGGGTGCGGTTTTGCCATTTGCAACAGAACCCTAAAAATTACCAAATCTGACATTACTTTTGATTTCACACATAATATTCCTTTGCAGTATTTGATCGTTAGCACCAACACTATGGATCAGTATAATAATGCAGAGCTATTTTTACAAAAGGGATCGGGTTCGATCCTGGCTCAGGCAGAAGCTTTACCTAGAACTAAAAATGCTGTTTTATTTTCCTCGAAAATCGAGGTCATGGTTCCTTTAACCACTTTGCTCTACTACTCATAGTTTTGAATTTCGCCCTGAAGTCCGATAATGAAATTCATCCTGTATAAACTGATTTAACTCAGCACGGACTGATTTAAGCTTTACCACCATACAAAATTGATTTAATTTTTATTATTTTTTTAGTAAATTTTTAAACTTTCGTTAATGGTCGCCGGAAACATAATTCACCAATTTTAGTCATTAACTTTAAAATAACCAAAAAAACAAAACGAAATTATAGTGTTAATTTCTTTAGTTAATTAAATAAATGCTTATGAATCCTATGCAGGTTTATTCAATATCAGAAACAGATTACGATTAGGCTAGAGACAGAGCGCAAATGGCGCGAAATGGCAAGTTAAAGTAATTTTTCCGGAAATTCCATATCTACGAGTTAAACAATCGGCCAAGTGCGTGTCGGACCATGCACCATGAAGGGTTCCGTAGTTGGGATTACTTGGGACGAATTTATTACAAAAACAAACTTAACATTGTAGTTGAAAAACCTGTTCTCCCATACATCAATATATGCCACGGTCAATTCTCCAACTGCAGATTTAAGTTGGTTGTGATAGGTTTACTTTTAATTTCATTATAATGTACTACTGCCATGATATGATACTGCCACATATCCATAAACAACCATTTAGCTGGCAGGGGGAGTCGAGTCCCCCACACATGACTAACAAAAATTTGCACTTTAATGCTTAATATTACGCAAGTAAATCCTTGAATCGAAAAGTGGTGTTCACAGACCTGCAACATTTTTGAACAACCTATGCAGCGATACCCCACACCATGGATAAAAAATAATAGATGGTAGAGGAGAAAAAATAATATCATCACCACATTACGTGCAAGGGAGGCAGGATAAAAAAAAATTCAAGGTTTTATTTTAACACTTTGTCGGCGTGATTAATATGTATACCTATGCCAAATTACAGCTTTCTGTAGAAAGCGTCTCTGAGCTACGGTGGGGTCAGACAGACAGACGGACATAACGAAACTATAAGGGTTCCTTGTTTACTACGGAACTCTCATAAAAACGCGCATCTGCGACATTGCAATGTTCACAGAATATACCTAACTTTAAATGGAATGACATGAATTCCCAGACAACCTGTATAACTACCCAAGTCGATGCAACTGTTACGAATAACTCAATCGATTGTATTAGAAAGATTGAAAAAACAAGTTTCAATCTTAAAGTTACCTTGAAACGGGGTGAATAGCACTCGCGGTGGCAATAGGTAAAGAACTTGGTATAATTTCAAACGTTTTATGTGCCTTAGTCATTTTTGTTTCGTTGTTTCTTAGTCTAACAACGTTTCATGTGTGGCAACATCGCAACATCGCTAAAAAACGTCAGAACTAGGAAGTGGGGAAAGTGCGCGGAAATATGATTCGCAACCTTAACAAATATCTATTTTCAGAGTTATAATTAGAGGCCAATTCGAACAAAGAGTTGTATTGATGATTTTTATGATTCTGTAAATTCATATTTTTTGTAGTCGCGAAACATATTTTAATCTAAATACAACCAGATACCTACTGACTTAAAAATTGCAACGAACGTAGGAATAGACACGCCAGGTGGACACGCGTCGCGAGTCATGAAAGAGGAGACTGGGGATTAAGAAAATAAGTATTATTTTCTTTTATTACTAGTTTCATTTGCTTAGGTACAGTTGCCAACACATCCAACTTACCACAAACTGTAAAAAATCTCCAAATGATTTTAAACCTTAAAATGTTGACGGTTAAGTTCGAAATCGAATGAGAAAATTTGACAGTTTATGGTAACTTTATGTGCTGGCGAATATACTACCTTAATGTTAAACAATTATTTCAGGAAACCACAATGTCCTACGTCCACTTTTACGTGGCTTTATTGTCTCCTGATGGGAGGTAAATAGAAATCCTGTATATTTTGTGGTTATTTTAATTAACTATCAACATATACGAATAGCAATGAATATATTTCATTAGTTTGACCTAAGACTAAATACATGCATAAAAAGTTGGGTATCAATTCTGCAACATTACAATAACCGACCCAAAAGATCGAAGCTTCACCCTGTTTCATGTTCAATGTGGCAAGCTGCGGTTATCTCACAGTCAGAGTTATTAAGAAAATTGCATTTTTAATGGCAGCTACTTTTAATTGTAGGTTTTACAGGGATATATAGCCTCTGTTTCTGTTGATGTTGTGATGATAAGATCAAAGAACATGTAAGATAAGCAAAAACACAAGGGCCAGTCAGCCCTTCAATGGCGAACCTAACTGACTTATGTTTTTTTAGTTTACCATTGAATGTTTCTGCTATTTAGTCACTGTGTTTGAATCACTGTAGATTGTTCCGGTATAAGCATAGCACCCAACGCGATGAAGTGGAGGGAGTAATAAAATTTTCTGAAAAAATAAAAGAATGATAAATGATGATAATACATTATTTGATTACGATTAAAAATATAAAGCTGTTTTAAATATTATTATTACATTTAAACATGTTATCCATACAAAACGATATGTGCCCACGACTCTGCCCGTGTATAAAGTATACATCTTAAATAAAAAGGCAATAGGCTGGCACCCTATTACAAGTACATGGGACTTAATTGGTCAAGGACAGCTAATGAGGCACAATTTATTTTCTATTGTTTGACTCCGAATCGGTGTCGCGCGGGGCTTCACAGGCTAACCCTTTGGGGAAATACAAGCATGGCGTTATGTTATAATTAATTACCTATAAGAAAAATATTCCATCCTGCTTCAATTAGGATTTTTTTTACTTATTACTTCTTCCACATCGCTGTAGGTAATAATGTGGTTGTTTTACGTTCAGGTGAGCATTGATCTTTTTTCCATTTTTTTTATTACAAGTCCTTAAATTATGTTCTAAGATCTACGAAACATATCTGTCTGCTCATCACCTAAAGTGACTAAAATTTAGCTCAAAGGGAAAACTTTCCTCGCCAAGATTTATTTCAGACAATAATCGGGGGTGTTTCGAGAAGCCCTTGGCGATGGAGATGCTTCTAAAATTTTGCTTTGGACCTCGTTTCTCGGGCCAGCCTGTATAGTCTAAGATCCGAAGTACGATCGTCCTACACCCATATGTTTACCGGATGAAAAATATATTTTATCAAATATAATGTTTACAAATATATTGCAAATGGGTTGCCTAATTAAATACACTCGGTCTCGGAAACTAAGATTGCTAGCTTAATGAAATAATTTGTGCTTAATAGACAATCAAATGTTCCATATATGAAAGTAATAAAACTTCTTAGTTACTGCTAAAGTTATGCTATCAAAAATGACAAAATGGGACTTTTGTAAATGGAACTACAAATTTTCTGCATCTGTTTTTGCTTTTGTTTCTGTCCTATAAAAAGTTCTTGTAAACAGCATTTCTGATGTTCAATATTCATTATTGAAGCTGTTATAATGTGGCCTTAGAATATAGAAAGAACCAGAATCCGCGTTCAACTGTCATTGCAAGCCGCACGCTGTGTCCAAAATCAAGACAAGCATCCTGCGCCCGCCTCACTTCCCACCCGCGTAATGTTGCTAGCTCGGACATTATGAACCCGTTTTGGGGTAAACGTTGAGAGTATTGGTAAGATAATATAAATAATAAAATCACAATTGGTCTTTTCATAGATACATAATTTCATACACACCCGCCCCCTCTAGAAATCCTAATAGTCTAACATAGTACCTATTATGAATGTTATGCAATTCTAACAAAATCATATATACATACGGGTTGCATTAATAACATTTCTTTTTGAAGTCGGGTTTTTTTTTTTTAAGTTGTTATTAATTTAACACTATAACGAATAAATGCCCTCAGTAGGTAATAAAAAGAAGGTAAAATCAAAACTCTTATACTGGCAACACTAACAAGATGGATGCATCATTCTCTATGACAATTACAAACTGAACAATTTATTCAGTAATTAAATAAGACGATATCTGAATGCGCTATTTACACGTGAAATGTGATCCCATCCTGTTTATTTTTTAGCCCCGCTGCATTTTTACAGTTAGGAACGACACAAGACGGCATAATTAAATAAAATTGCACACAGGTAAAACACGTTACGCGATACGACGTTCACAGAGTAACTGATCGGCTGCGCGTCAAACTACTCTATTTAAGAGTAGTTTTTGACGCTTCAGTAAAAGGCGTGTTCGCGGTTTCTGGTTCTTTTTATATTCTAAGAATGTGGCCTACACTTGAAGAATTCACAAGAATTCTCACAGTGCTGAAAATCGCCCGGAGTCAGCGTGATACAGCAAGGACAGTTGGTGTATCGGTGTAAACTGTACAAAGAGTTCTCCGACGTTACGAGGAAACCGGTTCTAACCTACGCGGAGCAGGCTTCGAAACCGCTTTCTCACAAAAACTGCACTTACATATCAGTTCCGACGCCTCGGAGGAAGTACCTAACCCAAGTGCATGGACCATAAGATGACTTGTTGAAGCAAATTTAAAACCATTCAGACCTCCAACGGCCCTAAATTGGAGCGTGGGCATCGTATTTCGAGATTAACTTATGCCCGGAACCACTTCAATTGGAGTATTGAAGATTGGTCAAGAGTTATGTTCTCAGATAAATTAAAATGTTTGCTCTATAAGAACGACGGAAGAACAAGAGTGTATAGAAGACCAGGGGAGCGATTCAAGCAAGCATGCATCGAAGAGAAAGTGGCGTATGGCGGTGGATCCGTAGTTGTTTGGGCCGGAATTTCTGTATATTTCGCATAGAGCTGGTGGTTAAAGTAAACGGCACTATAACTAGCGAAAGATACGCGGAAGAAGTCCTAAACGAATACGTTGGTCCATTTATGGACAATTTGGGAGAGGATGCTATCTTTATGCATGACAACGGCCGGCCTCGAGACTGGTTAAATTGTGAATGACTACCTTCAAGAAGTGAACATAAACTGTATGGTGGCCAGCACGCAGCCCGGACCTCAATTCAATCGAGCATGCTTGAGCCGAGCTCGGATGATGTCTGAGACACCGAAACCCGATCTCGCTTCAAGAGCTCAAAGTTGCGCTCGTAGAGGAATGGGAGAATATTCCCCAACATCGTATAAGAAACTTGGTGTCAGCATGCCAAACCGCAGTGATGACAGCACGTGGGGGTAATACAAAGTACTAAAACTCAATAAAATTTTAAAGTGGTAGAAAAAAAACTGCTTTTCTATTTTTGAAGATAAGATTGGTTATTATATTGTTTGTATTTTTTTATGAATATAATACAAAGTGACAGATACATTTTATTGCTTTAATTTAAGGAACATTTGATTGTCTATTAAACACAAGTTATTTCATTAAGCTAGCGTTCTTAGTTTCCGAGACTTTCAGGTATCTTTATGTGACCCTAAATCGTTGCTCTCGAGTGTATGTTCATGGCTATAATTAATTAAAAATAATCTAGGTATTATTCTTTTTTAAATTTTACTGAGTGGTGGTTTTACCAAACGAATTAGATTCCAATTGAAAGCATAAAAGCATACTGAAAATGTAACAGTTAGATTACTCCTCTTGTTTATACCTGGCAACCCGGTAATAGGGCCCAGAAAAAGCACTACAAAATAACCTTGTCGCGTGTTACGTCTATCTGGAATAGTACGAATTACAAAGATAATTCTGATGAAAAAAACAAAATTACAATGTCTTATTTTTAGATTTAATTTCATATATAAGTATCTTGAAAATATGAAATGTTTCCAATAGTGCGAGCCCGGGCTCGCTCATGGCCGGTTTTTCTATAACAGCTTTTTTGTCTGAGGATAAAAGGTTGGCAAATGGTGGATGGTACATAGGTACTTAGTGAGAGCGGGGGCACACGATGCGTTGCGGCGCCGCACCGCAATGATTTCACCGTATCAGCGGGCACACGAGCGGTACGGCGCCGTAGCAGCATTGGACAGTCTGTTAATAAAAATGTATCGTGTCCTTCCTTGTGACGCATAAACAACTGAGCGGTGCCGCTCCGACGTCGCAACGCATTCACCCCTCCCCGCCTCGTCTCGGTGGTTGCAAGTCCGGTGTGGCGCCGGAGCGCATCGTGTGACATGCCACAGATATTTCTATGTAAGACGACGCAGCGACACCGCTCCGGCGCCGCAACGCATTCACCCCTCCCCGCCTCGTCTCGGTGGTTGCAAGTCCGGTGTGGCGCCGGAGCGCATCGTGTGACATGCCACAGATATTTCTATGTAAGACGACGCAGCGACACCGCTCCGGCGCCGCAACGCATTCACCCCTCCCCGCCTCGTCTCGGTGGTTGCAAGTCCGGTGTGGCGCCGGAGCGCATCGTGTGACATGCCACAGATATTTCTATGTAAGACGACGCAGCGACACCGCTCCGGCGCCGCAACGCATTCACCCCTCCCCGCCTCGTCTCGGTGGTTGCCAGTCCGGTGTGGCGCCGGAGCGCATCGTGTGACATGCCACAGATATTTCTATGTAAGACGACGCAGCGACACCGCTCCGGCGCCGCAACGCATTCACCCCTCCCCGCCTCGTCTCGGTGGTTGCAAGTCCGGTGTGGCGCCGGAGCGCATCGTGTGACATGCCACAGATATTTCTATGTAAGACGACGCAGCGACACCGCTCCGGCGCCGCAACGCATTCACCCCTCCCCGCCTCGTCTCGGTGGTTGCCAGTCCGGTGTGGCGCCGGAGCGCATCGTGTGACATGCCACAGATATTTCTATGTAAGACGACGCAGCGACACCGCTCCGGCGCCGCAACGCATTCACCCCTCCCCGCCTCGTCTCGGTGGTTGCCAGTCCGGTGTGGCGCCGGAGCGCATCGTGTGACATGCCACAGATATTTCTATGTAAGACGACGCAGCGACACCGCTCCGGCGCCGCAACGCATTCACCCCTCCCCGCCTCGTCTCGGTGGTTGCCAGTCCGGTGTGGCGCCGGAGCGCATCGTGTGACATGCCACAGATATTTCTATGTAAGACGACGCAGCGACACCGCTCCGGCGCCGCAACGCATTCACCCCTCCCCGCCTCGTCTCGGTGGTTGCCAGTCCGGTGTGGCGCCGGAGCGCATCGTGTGACATGCCACAGATATTTCTATGTAAGACGACGCAGCGACACCGCTCCGGCGCCGCAACGCATTCACCCCTCCCCGCCTCGTCTCGGTGGTTGCCAGTCCGGTGTGGCGCCGGAGCGCATCGTGTGACATGCCACAGATATTTCTATGTAAGACGACGCAGCGACACCGCTCCGGCGCCGCAACGCATCGTGTGCCCCCGCTCTTAGTTTGAAACGGTTTTATTAATTATTCAAAATATACCAACCCATAGAAAGCGAGACTAGGCGTGAGATGAAGAAGAACAAATGGCACCGTAGCGTACGTCATCGCAATCCTTGTGGTGATGAACGATAGTAAATCGTAGAAAAGCTTCTTGGGTAAACTGTCCAAAAACATTGGACGAGCCACGAACCTTATCTGTAACACATTTTGATATTTTATAGTGGACTTCTAATCATGTTAAATATAGTAAAATATGTGTACCTGTTTTAGCTCCATGATGATAAAATACTATGGATCACAGACTTGGTCTTTGACAAACATTCAAAAGTCCAACTCTAGGTTTGCCAACATACAATGGAGCTCAGTATTCTAGGCTTCAAATGAACAAACTAAATATATTCGAACACCGCACTACGCTCCAAATCACAGATTACTGGCGTTGCTTAAAAAGTCACTAAGCTGAAGTGGGACTGGGCTGGCCACGTCGGCCGCATGCCCAATGAGTTATGGCCCAAAATAACTACTATGTGGAGCCCTGAAACGGCCCAAAGGCGTCGTGGTAGACCCCGTGGGAGATGTCTACATTAGTCCTGGATTGAAAGAGCTGGAAGTCATTGGGAGAGGCCTTTGTCCAGCGATGGGGTGATGCAGGCTAACAGTAACTTATTGCGATGTTAGTTACCTTTCTAGCTGCAACAGTGAAGAGGCCACCCGCGAAGAAGGTTAAGTAGTAGCCTGGATGGAAGCCGTGCCAGACAGCAGAGAGAGCGTACACTCTCGCAGTCCGCCATGCCGCGCCACCCCGCTTGTAAGCTACGTCCCGAAGCCACGCGTTCGTATTCTTGTTCCAGCTGGAGATCGCTATGCGAAAGTTTTGCGCGAACTAAAAACGAAAAATATACCTACGAGTTAAACATATTTCCAAATAGATTGATTGATTTCATAGATCTCATCATCTCACCTGACATTTGATCAATCTTAATTATAAATAAATTAACACAAGAGCAAGAACCCTTTCAAGAAAGAATATTAAATGATCTTTACGGCATGTAACAGAAAGGTGTGGTCAAGTTTAAGGGTGTGGTACAGACCTTCCTGCTGAACAACATTCTGAAACCAACTACGTAATCGCGAAAAAATAAGCAGCCTTCCCATTCATTTGGGTCGAGTAGATATTGAAGTTATTTATGGGACGACTGATTTTTTGACACTTAATTTTCGGATGATAATCGTTGATAATTTTTTCGCAATTACGACGTTGGTCCCATTGAGAAAGTTGTTCAGTTTGATGGTCTGTATATTATTGCATCTGAAGCATTCAATCCTACTCAAAGAGATGAAAGTCGTCTCTGTGTTCGTCAAACGAATACTGCCTTAATGTATAAGAGTATTTTTCATATGGCACCTGTCGTTTTTAATAATTTGCCAAAGGACCTAAAAAATATGTTAATTTGTTTAAGCAAAAATTATAAACAATGCTATGTCAAAAATGTTATTATAGTATCTCAGATTTTTTAACAGATACATTTTGACGTTAAATTTATTTAATATTATATACATACATAAATTGTTTCAAATAATTCTAATTTGACTTCATGATGAAATTCTAAAATAATTAGTTTTTGTGAATTATCTTTTATTGAATAATATTGCATAATAAGCCTATAATGTCCCCACTGCTGGGACACAGGCCTATTATATACATAATGATACTAACTTGAAATTAATTATTAATAATCTTAACCTTTCATATTTGCACGCCATATTATGTGACAAACATGTACCAGGGACTCAGGCCTCCTGTCTGTGAGAGGTAGTGGGCCGTAATCCACCACGCGGGCCTAGTGTGGGTTGGTGGTAAATGGCACAGGTCTTCGAGTTCTTGGTTCTAAGTCATGACGGTTTCCTCACGATGTTTTCCTTCACCGTTTTGAGAGCAGTGGTGATGTAATAATTTACACAAAGTAAAGCGCCTGTCTGGGTTCGAACCTATGACATACAACTCGTAAGTCGCGGCCGTTACCACTGGGCCACCACTGCTCAATAATACTTATCGAGTAATAATTTCATTTCAACTTTGATGAAGGGTTTTTTTTTTAAGTATCTTGAAAAGTTAAATTAAATTACCTCAAAACCAAATATATCGATGTTAGACATCTTGTCCCATTTTGGCGTGCCGTCTTTGTTGTAGCCATTGAATCCCATGCCACAGTTATTGCAGATCGCCTCAGACAGTAGCCACGCGTGATAGTACTTGCACCTTACTACTAGAGTCGACAAGTATGCGTACCATAGCAAGTACAAAGCTGACCATGAGCGGGATACTTCTGACGCAGGATCTGTCAATTCTGCGGTAAAAAAAATAATTAGGATCAGACTGAAGTTACGGAAGAGCCAATGCCTGGCTTTTCACCATAATTCCATAGGTACCGACTGAAGAATCGAATTTTATCATCCACGCATGGTCTTACGTCTCCGTCTGTACGCATTCGGGACGTAATGACGTTCTCAACTGTTTTGTTAATACCATTGTAATTAAGCCATATTTAAGAGCCAATAAAAAAATAATAATAAAATACCGACTGCAACTAAAGAGTTCAAAAGGATCTCACATTTCAAGCAGTCTGATGCAGTTGGCGGCAATTAGAATGCGAACGTTCTTTTGAAAAAATACTACTTCACGCGAGCAATCAAGAATTAATGTGACATTTAATAAGTTCGGGAACCCAAAAGTTTTATTACCTTCTAAAACAGTCAAAGGATATTTCTTAGCTAGAGTTAAATACAACAAAGCAGCAGCCAAAGAACCGCCAACTTTAAAGAACACAGCTCGACGCGGTGATGGCTCCTTCGCATGTCTACTCTTCTCAAACTGAAATGAAAATTAAACTCAATTAATGCGAAATATTAACGTAAGCTATACAGCGCCGACGAACGATTATAGGACGGATGATAGCAGCACGTATTGCCCGTGCATTAATGTATATCACACATGTATATCACATCACATCGAGCTTTAGTAAGAGACTGTATACATGTACCAGTGACAGAGACAACGCTCTACAACGCCAAACTTGGTCTTACACTCGATGTGCCACATTAGGGCAAGACGTGGTCCCAGCCCAAGAATTAAGGGGTCACTATGGGCGTTACATACTTACATTTTCAGCTCCACATTGCATACACTATTCATTGACAGTTATAGCTTTTTCATGGGGGGCAGGGGCATACTTTATGATGCGGGCAATTTCATAATGCAATCAATAGAACTTAGAATGCAGGAGTGACTGAAGCAAACTCGAAAATTTTAGCCCCGCCTCGAATAGGTTTTGGAGTCAAGGCTTAACATTAGCTGTTCGAACTTAACGTACGAACGAGCGAAGTGCCCAAATTCCCGAGTTGGCTTCGGTCGCTCTTGCATCCTTGATTCTCTAATATCAAACTCGGTTACGCTGGGACCGCGCCTGATTCCGGCCGGATACTGGACTGTCGTGCAATATTGTGTCAATTTGCCTATACAGGATGGATTTTTGAGACGGGGCAGTAATGGCTAATGGCAAGTAAGTACCTACCTAAACCGTTGTAGCTACAGGAAAACGTTCTTAGGAGATAGTCCTTTATCATTCATTTCTGACCGCATTTACAGATTTTGTAAAAATAGTACAGTCAGCTAGAAAAATATTAATTCTCACGTTTTATTTTTATGATGCCAATCGATGCAGTTTCGTACATATACAAGTTACGATATACTTGAGCAAAGTTTTGACTTGCGTAAGTATACAGTAACGTGTGTTGGAAGATATTTGCGCAAATTTCTAGATTTGTGTTATTTTCAATACTGGCTAACGTTTAAATTTGCTCAAGTATATCGTAACGTGTAAGGCTAAGGCATAAGGATTCAAATACTCTTTTGGATGAACTAACTGAGGTTAAAGTAAAGTAACTAAAGGACGAAGGGAGGAGGTTGAAATTCCGATTTAAATATAATTCTGAATATACACTCCCGGACACCTAAATCGAGCCACCGTGCGTTTTTATGTCTATAGAACTAAAACATCAAAATAAGGATATGTCAGAGAAAAAGTTTTTGAGTAGACATACTGGCCACCATAAGGTATAAGATCTGATTGACATCATATAAATAATACGTGAGAATTGGACATTTTCCTAGCTGTCTGACCTGTACCGTGTTTTCAAAATCTCTCAATGCAGTTAAGTCTCCTAAGAACGATTTCCTGTAGGTACCACGGATAAGGCACCTTACTGCCCCGTCAAAATCCACCCCGCATACGCAGTAAGACAGATCCTACTCAACCTATTTTATTAAATATAATTCATAGTTTACCTCATCGACACGAGCACCTTCAATAAATTTTATATAGTCAGAATAAAATACTACTGGTCCACACATTAACGTTTGGAAGGCTAGTGTAAATGCGAAGTATTCAAGCGGTGAAGGAATCTTCTCAATTTTCGCTAGTTCACGGTTGGTTGCGGTTTCAGTCACTGCATTAGATCTGATATCTTTGACAGCTAAACTATCCTGTAGTGAGTAAGCTAACGATGTTACCCTTTGAGTGATCACCATTAACGGACCTAGAAGAAATATCTTCCGTGAATATTAATGTAAGATTGAGTGTTAAAATTACACCGAAATGTAAAAAATTATAAAGAAGTTTTTTGAATAATATAACTCACCTGTTATATCTAATGTGTAGTCCGCTGTATGATAGATTTGTCGATGTAGATGGAGACATGATAGATATACCATAGAAACCGCCAAAATTACGCTGGAAATAAAAAAGAAGGCACATTTGTCAGGAAAATCTACTACAGGCCAAGTGCGTGTTGACCCACGCACAGTGACGGGTCACGCAGTTTGGATAAATATTTACGCATGCACAGTTCGACCGCAAAAACAAGTCTCCATGTCATTGTATTTTTCGAAAAAATAGAATGACATGGAAACTTTCTGCGGTTGTAACCGAAAATTAATTCACAAAACAATTGACTAATAACAAAAAAATAAATAGCAAACATCATAATCTTTTATTAATTACTAGTTAGAATATTATGCTATTATCATAATACTTATACCGAATTTTTACTGTTATGTTTGAAACATTGTTTATTTATTAAATTAGATATACTGATTGTGGGTGTTTATATACTTACTTGCCCATAATTTGGTGTGAGACACTCTTTAGCAAAGTGTAAGTTAACATAGGTAGCACCGATAAATGGATCGCTTGTCTGAAAAAAGACATAATAATCAGCAACAAGTTATAATATTTTTTTATTTAAAAAAGGTGGACATAATATTGTCTTGTCATCCTTTTTTAAAGCCTGAATGAACGATAATCCGTTACAGGAAATAATTTATCCAGATCCACGAATTGGAGTGGGGCGTGGGGCCCACGAAACACTCTTTTGCTCCGCCATAGTCCTTGTATTGTAACTGTAGAACTTAAATTACTATACCTACCGTATTCAAAGAAAAATTACAATGTGGAAACGGTGCGGAAATCGAACCCGTCATTAGAAAAACATTGTTTCACTAGAAGCGGAGACACAGTCTTCAATCTAGCAAAAGGAGTTTGAACTTTTTTCTATGTAAGCTGGCATAGTCGCCTTATCGCCATTTTCCCACAACGTTGCGGCGCACGCTGAATAGTATACCATCATATATGGGTAGGGAGGAAACACACAAACAAAAAATTACCGGGGATATCACGACAACGTGACATTTTGGGGCACCTTTAGGGCGTCATATCCCTGGTCATGTTTTGTTTGTTTAGTGTGTCCTTAGTACCCATGCCAGTTTCATCGTGCACTGCAAACTTTGAAGAAAAATCAAAATGGTGGTGGGGAAATGAAATGAAATTGTTTAAGGTGGATCCGCAGTGATAGCGCGCGAAATTAAAATTTTCTTGAAATTTTTGCAATTGCAGGGCAGTGTCAGGTTTTGTCTTGATCAAAATATGATTCGCGACCATAGCAAATATGTATTTACAAAATTATAATCATTACAATCATTAAAAGTCTCTAAGTTAGATTTGCTCCATAAGAACTTTTCCAGAAGAGATTTGTTCTGATGGAACAAATGTAACTAAGAGGTATTAAAGAGAGGTAGAGGGAGAGGTGGTATTAAAGGGAGGGGGGAGGAGGTTTTGGTAAGAGGTAATGATTATGTTTTCACATTAATATTATTTTGATGCACTACCGTTGGCGTTTAGTAAATAAATTAAAACATGCATTCTCATAGACACGGAAAATAAATAATTACCTTCCAAAACAGAAATACCCCATTGTTAAACCTATAACAAGGCACACAGAATGTCGAAATTCCGGCGAGGCATATCTTAATGGTTTTCGAAACAGTCTTGCCAGGCATAGTGCAGCTACTTGTGAGATGCAAAAGTTTACCTATTAAAAAGAAAAAAAAAACTAATGAATAATGTGCAGCACGTAAAAGAAAATTGTGAATGTGTACAATTCGCGGCCGTAAATATGGCACATCGATTTTTGGAAATGTTTGTCCGTAGAGCGTTGTTTCTGTCACTCATGCTTGTTTGACGGTCTCTTTTTAAAGCTGGATGTGCCTTATTAATGTACGGTTACTGTAATTATTTTAGATACATAAACAACAACTTAACTACCTACAACAAATCAATAGTGCTGATTTTGAAATCTAGAAGTACTTAATTGCTTGCCAACTACGGACGTAAGACAATGAAATTGCATAATTTAATTCGTTTCTATTTGCAATCCTATTTGGATTGCAAATAGAAACGAATTAAATATAATAATATATTTAAGCATGTGGAAATTGCATTAATCTGCATCCTAATTGCGTAACACACTTTCAATCACAACCTGAAAGATTTGAAGGAAATCCAGTCATTGGTTCATTATTGAAAAAAAAGTCAGCTCAACAACGGTAACAAAGTAAAGAATGTTATTGAACTGTCAAAATAAAAGGAAGTGTGTTACGTAATTACCCCGCAGCTGGCCGATGAATGACGGTCTTTAACCTATTGACCGCCACGTCAAAAAAGCAAAGACGTGCCCTCGGCGCCAAGCTACGAATTATTCCTTAACGTTATGTAGTCGTGACCGTGGCGTGCTGGGCACATTTTGCTCTGTCATCTATACATGACTTGGCGGTCTAAAGGTTAAGGGCACACCCATGACCCATTCATCCGTATTAATATTATAAATGCGAAAGTGACTGTCTGCTACCTTTCACGCCTTCGGCTGAACGCTCATCATTATCAGTAGTTGGTTCTGTTTAACTTTAAGGCCTTACTTTTACCAGCAAGTACTTAATCTCAGTCAGAATCATATATGAGTTAAAAGAACGAACATGAATGAACATGCACTTACTACTACGAATTATGATTGTTAGGTAGGTACCTACTTGTTTTATTTCTCAGAAACCAGACAACCTCATAGGTTGACGTACAAGATATATAGAGAAAAAAAAAACGGCCAAGTGCGTGTAGGACCACGCACAATGAAGAGTTCCGTAATTGGGATGAATTCGTTCCAATAACAACTTAACATTGTAGTTTATATTCCTCCATACATTCCAACTGCAAATGTAAGTTTAGACGCACAATTGTGTCTCAAAATAAAAATATATCACAAATGTATCCTTTATTACCGCGATACATTTGCCATATTTTTAAGGGTGTTGTTAATATTTCAAATAGTGTAAATTTAAAAAATCTGATTTTTTTATTTATATATAGGTACGTACTGCATCCTCATCCGCCCTGGGGGCCTAAAAAGGCCGCTTTGGTAGAATCATAATAGGATAATATTATGAATCATATTAAAAATCATAAAATGGTCACAAACTGACAATTCATATTATGATCTGCGTACAATTCATATCACGCAATTCACGTGTTTGACAGTTTTGTATGGAGATTCGTAAAATGGTCCACAAATTATGAATTGCTCTATTGACGTTTAATGTCAAATAGCAGAATCATAAGAAGTTAGTCAAAAGCAACATCTTACAATTCATATTTAGGATTTGGTGAATTGAAGAAATATTGAAGTTTAAAAGTACGCACGTCTAGTTGAAGTTGACATAACTCAAGGGACAAACTAAAATATTTGTACGCGTTGCCAGCCTATAAAGTTTTTATTGTTTCTAATTTCCCTTTTCACGGATCATCTGCGGTCTTTTCAATAGTACATAATAAGTATTTTATAATAAAATAAAATATAGAATAAACCAATAAACATTAAAAAACTAATTTGATTAATAAAAACTGTAGGTACCTAATAAAAAATTAACCGGTAAAATTACGGTCTTATTTTTTTCATACGGAAATATTTACACCAAATATGATTCTGATATGAATTGAGTATGATTCAGCTAAGATGTGTCACCATTTTACGAAAATTAGAGGAATTGCTAATGATCCGCTGGGAATTCAGGAAATGAAACACTTTTAGAGGAATTGCTTAATGTGGCCGTTTTAGGCCCCCTGGACGCATAATCACAATACACACATGCACACGCGCACGCACACGATTGTGAGGGTGTGGATGCGTGTATACACACAAATACAGACACCCTCACACACATTGTATATCTGAGCTAAAAGCTTGAGTCTCGCTTGTGCCGCGTTTCGATGCGGACGTGTTTGCATATTTTGTGTATTGACTAGCGCGGTAGGTACCAGCTGTAGCTCGTAATTTACTCGCCATGAGCAATGAACCTGTGGTGAATGAGCTGCTGGCGTTCTTGCCGCAGAAGCTGGATGTGATGGACGTGGTGTCCGCTGTCCAGGCTCTGCGCAACGAACTGCAGTGAGGATGATATAGCTGCTTCTGCAAGCTGTTGTTGTTCAGTATACTTAATAAGCGCGACCAGATGGTGTCCTGCCGGCATGACGGGACTAAGCGAAGCCTGCAAGACATAAGCACGCTGTTCAAGGAGACCGACCCGGACGACGTGCCAACGATTGTGGCGAAGGAGCTACACAAGCTTCCACCCGTAACCTTCGTCCACGTCGATGTAACGAGCCTTCTCAAGGACATTGTCTTTCTGAATGCCCGTCTCGCGGATATTCTAGCGAAATCACATGCATCCTACAACACCGTCGCCTTTTTATGCAAAAAAATTTAGAGTTGCGCAACACTGTGGCGGTTATTAGGTCATCAGACGATGTGTCTAACGTAAACATGTGTCGCGAAGTTGGCCTCGATGTATCGTCGTCAAATTCCGCATCAGCAGTTCCATCGACAGCGCATCCGTCGTTTGCTGAGCTTGCAGAGCGCCCCACTCGCGTGCCCCGCGCCCGTCACCGCATCTCCTCCAAGAAGCACTTCGCGAGCCCCTCGCCCCGTCCCGCTGCCAGTGTCCGCAACGTTGACATTGCGGACACTTCAAGGCGTTCGTGGTGCGTGTACCGATTTTTTATCTGTCCCTCGTCATGGAAGAAGACTTTTGGCCGCAGAAGACTTTTGACACGTACAGTCACGACCACTAATATGTATACACTTAGCAACTTTTAAAAGTTATTTTCTCCTACTGGTTTGATTGTAGTTTTATGTCGTTACGAACATAGTATTTTAGAACCCATGCTATTATGAAATGGGTCTTACCTCAATGTTGCAGTCGTTATTCCACGAAAAGTCGCTTTTGTATGATGCTAAGTGTGATTAGTGCTCGTGACTGTACAGCATGTCGATTCTGTAAAAATCTCACCGTGAAAACTTGCGTGGAGTGAGCGGTCAGTCATCCCACTGATGCTAGGGATTCACCAAGCATTACATTTATAATCGTAATCGAGATTTTAATAATATTTTTATACTAATTCTATTGATCATTTTATATTATTTCAAAACTAGTACTTATTTAGGGGTTTTTTTTAATAAAATAGCAAAACAAAACTTCAGACAGAAACACAATTTTGTTTTTTTTTTATTCCAAATTGTTGGTAGTTTTCGTAGTCGCCACCTGGGTTTTTAATTTTGAACTCACTATCGGCTTTAACACCCCCAAAAACTATGAAAATGACACCCGCGATGAAAAATTTGAACATTTTCGCATCCGCCATCTTGATCTTAATTTTGACCTCACTATCGGCTTTAACCCCCCCGAAAACCATGAAAACGACACCCATGATGAAAAATTTGAACATTTTCGCAGCCGCCATCTTGATTTTTAATTTTAACCTCACTATCGAGTTTAACACCCCTAAAACAATGAAAATAACACCCATGATGAAAAATTTGAACATTTTCGCAGCCGCCATTTTGTTTTTGAATTTTGAACTCACTATCGGCTTTAACACCCCCGAAAACCATGAAAACGACCCCCAAGATGAAAAATTTTTGCAGGCGCCATCTTGGATCTTGATATAACCAAATTTTTGTTTGTCGCGCATTTAAAAATAAAAAAATGGCAACTGTGTCGGTAAGTGCAACGCGCGAGTCGTCGTGATCTTATCACTTCACTCGATTCTCGTTGCCATAGCAACACCACTTCACTATGGCTGGATGAAGTGAGCCAAGCCACCCGGCAGGTGCGCGCGCTGCGCGAGTGTCCGTTGAACTGTTGAATTTTGTTAGAGTATTGATGACGATGATTTTATGAATATTCTTTTATTATTGGCAATGCGTAGGTCAGTATTTACCTACCTAAAATAAAATATTGGATAGGTACCTACTTAATAAATAGTCCGCACGTGTTTTTATTCAAATTGCGTATGTACACACACATCGTAAGTAGGTTCCCACATAGTTAGTGTGGGGATAAATTCTATGGTCCGTCAGCCAGGCACACTTTTAGCACTCGATCACTTGACGCACACGGTTATCTCTTCTTATTTAATAGATTTGGGTTAATTTAGTCATTCAGCTACCCCGTAAGGGCGGAGGTAGCTTTAACGTGAACAAATAACGCATATACAACAACGCTGAATAACGTCGCACAGTCTTTACTCAACTCAATCCTATCGCTTCACACACACATCGCGATTGGGTTCATGGGATTGCGTTTATTTAACCAGTTAAGGAGGTGATGGACGTGAATTGGGCTGGAACTGAAGAAGATTAAAACCTTTTTTCTCCATAACCCGTACCGACAGGGTCTTAAAAAAAATATATGTTAATCTACTCAATACAAAGCATGTCCCCTTCACTTTAAAAAATATTAAAAATAATTTTAAATGTCAGTAATATACATGCAAAGTAACCCCTGTTTTAGAAAATTTCTAAAACAGGGGTTACTTTTATATTAACTTTTATATTAACGGTTTTATATTTAATATAAAACCGTTTTTCTTCTAAACTATTAATCGCTACGTTTTTTTTATAGTCATCATGATATTACACAATACAATACCTAGGGAATCTTCGGCTTATTTTTTTAAATAACTTTTTTATTTACATAAAGTCATTATTTTTAACATAAATCGACACTTAATCGCGTGAGCGTCCCCTCTGTCGCCTAATAAATCAGTGCGGGACGAGACGCAGTGCTAAACGGACCTGTACCACTTTTTCCCGCATTTTTTCGTGTGACATAACCATTAGAAAATATTGTAAACAAACTATTCAAATCAACAAAATAATTAGGTTTGTTAGTTTGTGTGTGCAAATATTACAGTAGTTTTTAGTATAAAGTTAGTTAGTAGTAGGTAATAAATACATAGAGATTATTTGAGTTATTTATTAGGTATAAGTTTATTTATAAAATCAATATAGGTGACAAAAAGTGACGCAATAAGCGTAATTAGAAAGTAAAATACAAGAGGAGAATACAAAGAATGAAAGAGTAAGTTGAGTACCTATCTAACATTTTATTAGTAACAATCAATCAAATTTTTTGATAAAAATATAGGTAGGTGCGTGTAAACAGTATGCGTACCTAAGTAGGTACCTTCCTACCCGCTGCTTATGCTTACCTAGGTACCTTTCTTCGCTAGAATGCGAAACTAAGTGCTTTCGATTCGAATTTGCCAACGTAAATTCATACGTGTATAATGGCAACAAGGTATAGATTCCAAACGACCGGGCGGCGTTATGATTCAGCGGCGCAGTAACAAGCTAGCTTGGTACTATTAGACACGTACGACATTACATTGGCAAATTTGAAACACTCATTCAATCGCAATTTGAATTTGCCACATTCTATGCGGCTAGTGTCAATAATCTACGTACTTATAATTAAGATTGGAAATAGGTAGGTAAATTAATTAAATCAATTAGACCGATGGCACGCAGTGCCGCCGTATCGTGGCATGCCACAACATAGAAATGTCACAGTATTTATAAGTAAAGCAGTATTACGTCTTCACACAAAAAGGCATTTTTTCAGTTTAATTTTTTTTTCAGTTCCACTGACAATAAAATGTTATCATCACCCAGTGAACCCAATGTGCAACAAAATGCATATCAATTATATGAAAAGGGAGCCAGGTAAAATTATTTTCGTCACACCTAAAGGGTTATTTTGATCCCGCATAATAGGGGAAAAGTTGGTATTTTTCGCCGAAGGGCGGAAATGTTACATTACCGCCTATGGGAGGTAATGTAATCGACGTTTTTTGTTGGTCGTCTAACATTACTTCACGCTAAAGGAGGCCTTTGATTGGTTTACAAAAATCTAGTAGGCTACGATTTGTTTTCTTTTATTTTGTTTTTGACGTAAGGTTTCTGTAAATAGGTTTTACCTAGATTTACAAAGCCACAATGTTGAATTTCATTGGTCTACAAAAATCTAGTAGGCTACGTTTTTTTTTCTTTCATTTTGTTTTTGTCTTGTTGGTTGGTTTCGATAAATAGGTTTTTAGTTTTGGAGAACGACAGGGTACTTTAACCAACTCAAAAACACAAGAGTATCATTACTTTTACAATGCACTAAACGTACAACTCATTATTATTAGCTGATTTCAATAAAATTTTGCATAGGTGGTTTAGAGGGTGGAAGTGGGGACAGATGAAGTACTTTAACGACTTTAAATAAATAAATAATTAAAAAAAATAAAAAACACACCTGCTTTGTCAAAAGTTAATTACATAAATTTAACTAAAAGATTAAAACAAGCTAAATGATTTTGAAATGACCTTTCAGCGAAGTCGGGGACGTACAGAACTGTTCCAAGGAACCCGCGACTGCAATGAACAGATTGATATTCAGTTCAAAATCATTTAGCTTGTTTTTAATCTTTTAGTTCAATTTTTGTAATTAACTTTTTGATAAGGCGGTTTTTTATTTTTTTTATTGTTTTTTATTTTATACCTTTTTGTGGTAAAACAATATTATTTTGTATACGTTTTTTAATGGGATATTTAGTAGTACCTACTTTTATATTTATTTAATTTCTTTTGTTATGTTAATAGTGAACGAATACATATTGAATACTACTGTTTTATATTTTTGTTATGTACTAAGCAAGCTCTAGACGATGATAGTATAAGTATAACCTATGTTACCCAGGATACCGCAACGCTTCTAACGATACGTCTACCACATACTTTGATATCGGTTAAACCGTTTAAAAGTTATGGTTGAATAAAGAAACTCACAAACATACATGAACCCTGAAATCATAACACTACTTTTTTGGGCAGTCGTGTAAAAAGGAGTCTCCATAATTATAAATGAAAAATTCTGTTTATTTGTTTGTGTGGTTTTCACGGCCAAACAACTCGGCCGATTTGGATGAAATTTTGCATGAGGTAGTTTAGGGGAAAGGGGTCATTCGTGTTTTACGTAATCAGCGTTTCAGTCATTTTCAAACCCGCCTTCCCAGCAATGGTAAGCAAAGCTTCTATTCTTATGTAAACGTCACCAACAACGAACAATATTGTGAACCAGAACAAAAGTGAATGTGTTTTAGTTGAATTTCTTTGAATTTTAAAATACTCGCTTTATTTCTTGTTGACAAGATTGTTCGTTGGTGTCCTCATTTAATAGTACATTCATTGTCTCACAAGAGGTCAATGGTATGTTCTTTATTCATGATTGTGCATTTATGGCCCGAGCCGTAGGCGTGGGCTGTTAACCACACGTGGGAATACATATTTTTGAGTCGTGTATCACATAGTGCTTTTCGTTACACATACGAGGAAACAAAAATATTCAATCAAACATTTTATGCAAACACAACATGCCACAATCATGGCGCCGATTGTGGGTCAGACAAATAAGTTTTTTTTTGCGTCATCTATTTAGCTACTGTCAATTGCAACCAATCATCAAATTAAACGTAATGACTTTATGGCAAAACTAAAAACTATTTAACGAAACCTTACGTCAAAATCAAAATGCAAAAAAAAAACAGCCTACTAGATTTTATTAGAATAATGAAATTCAATATTGTGGCTTTATGGAAAAACTAAAACCTATTTAACGAAACCTCACGCTAAAGTCAAAATGAAAGAAAACAATAATCGTAGCCTACTAGATTTTTGTAGACCAATCAAATGCGTCGATTACATTACGGGTGGTAATGTTACATTTTCCGCCCATGGGCGAAAAAAGCCCAACTTTTACCCCTATTATGCGGGATCAACATAACCCTTTATGAGTAGGTATGATGAACATAATCTTCACTCATGGTGAAACATGATTGGTGACTTATTGATAATAAATGTCTGTATTGTTTAAAATTATTTTTATTTTCCTTTAGTTTATTCATAAAAATTCTCACTTCATACAAGTTATTTGTATGAAACGATTTTCATCAAATAAAGCTAAGAATACTCTAGACTACGTCACCTTTCAAACAAAAAAAACTAAATCAAAATCGGTTCATTCATTCGGGAGCTACGATAGCACAGACAGCCGTTTTTTTTTGTTATAAAGACGTAATACTGCTTTACTTGCCAATACTGCGGCCGTGCGCATAGGTAGGGACGTATGCCACTCCGCTCGGTGCGATGCGAGCAAATCGTTCGCGCACCGCGTAATTATTGTCAGGGGCTTGCGGGGACTGCGCGGCGCATTTTCATCGGTAACGCCCACTCGAGCAAGGTCAACGGCGTAAAGCCCGCTCTTAACAATTAATGGTTCATAATGACAAACTATATACTAGCTTTGAAATAATTTATAAAATAATCAATAGAATTAGCATAAAAATATTATTAAAATCTCAATTATGATTGTAAATGTAATCCTAAACAGGTGGGATGACACTGACAATTCACTCCACGCTCACTTCACCTAAGTTTTCACGGTGAGAAGGTTACAGAATAGCACTGCAGGAGAGCACAAGAGCAAGCTGAAGTGAAGTGCAACTAAAACAGAATTAAGCTATATTTATTAACACAAGTTTTGTTTTATACTTTATGTAATATGTTAGTTGGTATATAAAATATGTCTATGGGCCATTGTAGCCTGAAATTAATGTTTTATTATTATTAGACACAAATGTATCATGTCCCGATATTGTTCCATCATTTTAAAATCAACATCTTCTGTTTTGTAATCTGAGTTCAATAAACCCCAAAGTCAGATTGTTTATATTGAATACAGGTACCTAACCTGTATTCAATATAAACAATCCTACTCAACGGCAGAGATTAACTTTATATATAACAATGTACGAGGGTCATTCAATAAATACTTAGCCTACAAAAAGTAAACGAAAATTTTGGAAAAGTGGCAATTTATTTTTAAGTCTCCTTTTAGTTCGATACACTTAGCCCAGCGATGCTCCAACTTTTTTAACCCGTCCGAAAAATAGTTTTTGTCAAACTCTGCAAAATAGGCCTCCGTGGCGGCGATGACCTCTTCATTCGATCCATATCTATTCCCGGCGAGTGATTTTTTCAGATTAGGAAACAGAAAGAAGTCACAAGGGGCCAAATCTGGAGAATACGGTGGATGGGGCAACAATTCGTAGCGTAATTCGACCAATTTGGCCATGGCAACGGCAGACGTGTGAACCGGTGCGTTGTCGTGGTGTAACAGCACTTTTTTCTTCGCCAGATGGGGTCGTTTTTTCTTTAATTCGGCGTCGAATCGGCCCAATAAATCGGCATAGTAAAGCCCTGTAATTGTTTTACCCTTCTCGAGGTAATCGATGTAGAATCCCAGAAAACGGTGGCCATAACTTTTCCGGCCGATTTTACAGTTTTCGCCTTCTTTGGAGCACGTTCCCCGGTCTGGATCCATTGTTTTGATTGCTCCTTGGTCTCTGGTGTGTACCAGTGGATCCAGGTTTCATCGACGGTCACAAAACGACGCAAAAACTCCGCTGGATTCCGCTTAAACAGCGTCAAACACGTCTCCGATGTGGTCTCACGGTTGCGCTTGTTTTCTGGTGTGAGTAAACGCGGCACCCATCGCGCCGACAGCTTTCTCATGCCGAGTTCCTCGTGAAGAATATGATGCACTGTTCCTTCTGAAATGCCTACAGTCTCAGCTAGCTCCCGAACCTTCAATCGGCGATCTGCCAATACGAAATCATGGATTTGTTTAATGTTTTCCTCCGTAGCAGCTGTTTTAGGTGCACCTGGACGTGGTACATCAAAAACCGACGTACGGCCACGTGCAAACTCGTTGAACCAATTCTTGACGGTGGCCATCGATGGAGAAGAGTCACCGTACACAGCATCCAAGCGCTCTTTGATTTCGATGCGCGTTTTCCCTTCCAAAAATAGGAATCGAATCACCGAACGATATTGCTCTTTTTCCATTTTTGTAAAACCGATCGACACCTTCGCTTCCATAAGTTGTCAAATTAAAACAAATGAAGGGATTGGAATGAAAATTTGAAAAAAGAATTAAAAAAGAATGTGCTACACTGTGGTAAAACTCTTTTGAAACTACAGCGCCCTCTGGCGATGAGGCTAGGTACTTATTGAATGCACCTCGTATGTACCTATAACTCTTCTCTGCATTTTTCTGAGACAATAAAATATTTATTAAATGTAATGAAATATTATGAGTAAATTTGTCACTATCCTGGCAATGGGATCTGGAGGCAAAAGTCCTCGCGCACGTATGGGAATGGCGCGAGGAGGCGAAACGCAGGGGCGTAACTCCACTGCCGCGAGAAATCGCGGCACAGCGGCCAGAGCTCCAGCGGGATCTCATGGCGACATGGAGAGCAGGTCCTCACCGGACACGGCAGCATCGGGAGGTTCCTGTTTCGGATAAGGCGGGAGGAAGCGCCCGGGTGTCACCACTGTGTGGATCGCCCGGAGGACACGGTGGAGCATACGGTGGAGGTCTGCCCGGCTTAGGCAGAGCACCGGGCAGCCGTCACCTCCTTCTGCGAAGCAGTAATGCTCGCGAAGGAGGAGGCGGGACGGTTGAGGGAAAGGCAAACTTCGCGCCCTCTCAACCCTAACCGCCGCAGGAGACGCCCTGGGCGTCGATAATCCCGGGCGGATTTCCGGCCACCGTAGGCGCGGGCTTGCGGACGGTGAGCAATGGGCAGCTCACCGTGCGGTAAGGACCACGCCCGGGACGACGGCGCGTTGTATTCCACGCGCGCCTTAAAGAGATGTCGTCAGCACAAGTGTAGGGGTCCACTAGGGCCGCTGCCTGCCGGGGTCGCGGGAAGGTACTAAAGGATTACGGAGGCCGCTGGCTACACAGGCAACGGAAGGAATACGGGTGGGTTTTAGTCAGTAAGAGTCTGACACACCCTCCCGCTCCGCCCAGAGCGGGAGAAGTTATTTGATGACTTCCCACCCAAAAAAATAAAAAGTAAGATTATTTCAATTGAAATAGTATATAGAGGTCACTGCAGATAACTTCCGGGTAGCAGATGCTCCTTGGGTTGAACAAAGTGGCGTGGTGGTGGGTGGTGTTTTTCCTACAACTCTTTTCTCACCTTAGGCGGTTGGTCTAGGATGGCCTGTGCTTACGGGGGGAAGCTCTTCCGACTCATAAGTCTACCCGATGTATTTGGGTGTTCGTAGAGGGGGTGCCAGGAATGATAACGACCAAGGGGTAGAGTTACAACATTTAACACCGATTTTCGTAATAAAAAAATGGAACCTTTGGCCTTAAATATCTCCAGCCCCAGATGTTTTCAGGTTAAGTAAGACAGAACAAAAAATATGACTTGCGGCTTGGTGATGAGTCTTTCTACACCCGTTATAACATGCATGGTTGTGCACCGCTAATTACAGCTAGATATTGTTAGCTATTAGACAGGATACATACATCCATCCTGACATACCTATTCTAGCGCCATCCCAAACTGGGCCACTGTTGGCGGCAACTAGTTGCTCATATGCGATTACCATATTTATTTATCTTTGAGAAAGTGTGGTTGGCGGCTGTGGTCAAATGTGTGTATGCTGCCGCGTGCCACCGGCAACTATGTACGTTTCTCCAGCAGGAATGTGGCTCCTAGAGTGATATTAGTGGAACGTATAATTAGTGCGTAATCTGCTGTGAATGTGCGCCACATAAAAAAGCAGGGCAGGCTTTCACGCCCTACCTCCGCTCGTCTACTACCGCCTCGTCACCATTAAGGCGGTCCGGCCGGTACTCGAGCGCTGGCTCGGGAGGAGGCACGGCTCCCTGTCGTTTCGGGTGAGGCAGGTGCTCTCGGGGCATGGTTGCTTCGGGAAGTACCTGTGTCGCATAAACAGGGAGCCGGACGCCCGGTGTCACCACTGCGTCGACTGCCGGGAGGACACGGCGCGGCATACGCTGGCAGAGTGTGCCGCTTGGGAGGAGCCGCGCCGTGCCCTCGTCTCAGGAGTAGGCAGTGACCTGTCGCTGCCAGCCGTGGTCGACTCCATGGTTGGCAGCTAGGAGTCCTGGGACGCGGTCCTTCTGCAAAACAGTCATGTAGCAGAAGGAGGCTGCGGAAAGGGAGTGAGAGATCTCTTTCTCTCACCCTGCCCGCAGCAGGCGCACCGGGCGTCGGCGGAGGGCGGACAACGCCCTCTTCCAGTCCCCCTAAATGGGTCCAGGGGCGAAGGACTCGGGGACATCCATCACCCCCCACATAGCAGGACCCGAGGTGGCAGCGCGTAGTGTTCCACGCGCGTCCCTATTGGACGTCGCGGGGGAGTTTTACACCTTACTCCCCCCGCGAGCTTGGGGTGGCCCGCAATGGGGGGCCGGCACCAGCCGGGGATCGCAGAGGTCGCACTAGATCCCATAATCCCCGGTGCAAGTGTGGGAGGGGAACACCGGGGTGGTTTTTAGTCAGTAAGAGTCTGACAGACCCCTCCGTCTGCCCCAGGGCGGAGAACATCCATGAGGATTTTAGGTTAGAACAGTGACCATTAACACGTGAAGCGTGTCGCGGCAGCGACCGCTGAGCGCCAGATCCCCTCTATTACTGTCGTCGAAAATGACGCATATGACATGTTCTGTCGGCGAAATGTCCATTGGTGAAACGTTCTATCGACGAATCTCTCAAAAACGAAACGTCCTGTCGGTGATCAGTCCAAAGGAGAAATGACTGTCGGAGAACGCTTGCAGACTCGAGTAACGTACACCCGGCAACTAGACTTTGTCACCGCTTGTCAAAGTTCATAGAAAGTGTAAGAAGTTAACTACGTACCTAGTATGTGGCAGCACACAATAAATACATTATTTATTATGCTGAATTATTTGTACATTTTTAAAAACAACATAAAAAGTAGCTTCATTTTTTTGACCAATGTAATGCCACCCACATTTATTCATTCACTAGCTTTTGCCCGCAGCGTCGCCCGCGTTGAAGTCGGAAATTATCCCACAGGAGCGTACTACTGGGATAAAAAGTTTTGTTTGTGTTAATCCAGGTTATAATCTACATGTGTGCCAAATTTCATTCAAATCTGTTGACGCAAAACTGCGCTATAAGAGCATGTCAAAAAGAAAAGAGCTGAACTGATATTAGATACAAAAAATATATTGGCTACTTCGTAAACAATCGCCATTGACAGTATCTAACAAATTATTGTTATACAAACAAAATTTAAAGCCTGTATCTAGTATTCGGCTGTGGAGCTGCAGCAGCCAAATCAACCATCAAATTATTCACCGATTCCAAAACAAAGTACTCAGGGATATTATAGTCTATGCGCCCTGGTACATTAAAAACAGCGACCTCCACCGGGATCTGAAGATGGATGTCGTAGACAGTAATAAAAAATATGCAGAAGCTTAGAACACAGATTTTATCATCACGTGAATGTCTAGGCGATCCTTGTCTACACTGAATTAATGCGAAGACTAAAAAGGGTAAAAACTTTTGTGTTAGTTTAGTGCAGTGTGAGTGAACTTAAACTGCAATGCAAGTGCCGACTAGGGCACGTGAATTATGTCTTCCCCTTAACATAAAGTGAATAAGAAAGACGTTATTGAACGATTTCGTAATTTTATATAATATTTACTTTGCAGTTTAAGTTATACTATTTAAATCACTTACTAGCGAATAGGCTAGGTTTTAATGTGAATAAAGTGTAATCGTGGTACTTTATAAAAGGAAAAAGATAGCAAATAGTCCGTTGAGCCGTTTTTGCGTGATTGAATAACAAACATCCAAACATCCAAGCATCTAAACATCCTAACACACAAGCTTTCACATTTATAATTTTATTCTATACAGGGGGAATTTTTGAGACGGGGCAGTAAGGGCAGTAACTTTTTCCATACATTTCGTAGGAAAGGAACTCCAACTTACTTTTTATGAGGGATAGATTAGCCGAAGAAAAAAACATTTAAACTTCGAACGAATACTTACGCGTTATAAATGTATTTGCTTGAAGACCAAGATAGAAGAACAAGATAGTTTCTTGTTTGTGATTTCCGACGTTCTCAGAACAAAATGACCTCAAATAATTTAGAACTTCCAGACTTGCATGGGTAACATTAAAAAGTCAAGCCGTCAGTGCTAAAATAAAATCTTAAAAAAAAAAATTTAGCATACCTCCCTGGCACGTAATGTGGGGATGATATTTTTTTTTGGTTGGATCTAGTATCGTTTAGCAGGAGTTGGGGGTAAAAGAGGCTAAAGTTGGTAGAGGTTGGGTCCCCGATTTTAACGCTACCACTCTTATTAAAAGGTAATGCATATTTTTCGAGAAATTAATAAAAAATGTTTCTAACCTCAAATCAGATAAGAAAACGAAAAGTTAAAATGGGCGTTTGACAACCAAATCTGTCCCAATATCTGTAGTCAGTATCCAGTATCAGTATTTGTAGTCAGTCCATGGTATAAAATGTCGGGCAGTCGATAACATGGAACGTCAACAAAAAAACAGGTACGCTATTTGCGTCATGTGTCACTGTCATTCGTTTTCGATCGTTCCGTTTCTCCTCGAGTTGCGTGAATTTGTTCTCTGTGTTTGTACTCCCACTGATCGTAGTATGTGTGTACAAAAGCCAATGTTACTACTGTTAATAGGAGAACTTAGGATGCAAGAGCGAGCGAAGCGAGCTCGGGACTTGGGGCACCCCGACTCGGACAGGTTAGGTTCGAAGGGGATGGCGGGGTCTAGTGAGAGAGCGGAGCGAGTGAACTCAGACCCCGTCATCCCCTTCGAGGTTATTTTTTTATAAACCCTTGAGGCCCGCGAAGCGGTCCTCATACTATGGCTTTATAAGCGACTTGAGGTTAGGTTACACTAATTTGTTTTCTCAAGAACGGTGCGTTACCTTTTTATGGGAGTGGTGCCAGGGGGCATGGGGCACTAACCCCCAACCTCCTCCCCCACTCCCACCCCCCTTCTCCTGCCAAACGATACTAGATTTTTTACCTTTTTTTTCTCGTCTGGGGTAGACGAGAAAAAAAAAAGGTGTGGATTATCGTTGGAAAGGCCGTTCAACAATATCGAGGTCAGTAAACACCACTTTTCGATTCAAGGATCCACTTGCGTAATATTAAGCTTAATTTTTGTTAGAGTCAAGTCCGTCCCCCCCTGCCAGCTAAATGGTTGGCTAAAAAATTCATGGCAGTAGTACATATAATGAAATTAAAAGGAAAACTATCACGGCTAAGCTTTACGATACGACCAACTTAAATTTGCAGTTGGAGAATTGACCGTGGCATATATTGATGTATGGGAGAACAGGTTTTTCAACTACAATTTTAAGTTTGTTTTTGGAATAAATTCGTCCTAAGTAATCCCAACTGCGGAACCCCTTAATTGTGCGTGGTCCGACACGCACAATGACTTGGCCTGTTTTTTTATTATTTTTTTCGGCAGCTATCCATCGTAAAAAAGGTAGGTTGGAGTCTCATTTCCTACAAAATGTATGGGAAAAGTGTTTTGTGCGATTTCTCAGTTTTCTAGTGCTCAAACGTCATTTGGTCTGATAGTTTTTGATCCATAAAAGAAACTTTTTTTGATGCCACTCTATCCTCAATTGGCATCAAAAAAAGTTTTTGTGAAAACTGCCCATTACCTTCCTGATTTTTTTCATAATGTGAGAATGCAGATCATAATATCTCAAAAAGTTAAGGACAGTCTCCTAAGACCATTTTCTTGTAGTGACGCATTGTATATTATATATTAGGATTGGGAAACAGAGTTACACAATAATCAAAATACATAATTTCATAAACATTTTGTTATTTGCATTGCTGAAACATGCAAAAAACAAAATGTTTATGCAGTATTTTTGCAGTATTGCTGGCAACATGCTCCTTCATGCTGTATTCATGATAAACTAAAATTGTGCAACATTTGATGTTGCTGGAAACTATGTTGTGCAAACGTTTCTCAACTAGACATAAACTATGAGAAATGGAGCAAAGTTGTCCAAGGAACAATGAGCTTGATTTCAGAGAAACATAACTTGGTGGACAGGGTTGTTAAAATAATTTTGTCAGTCAAAATATGACAATTTGACATTTCAATTTTGTTATCATGTGCTACTGATTTATTATTTATTATTTTTTCAGTAACCACTCTCTCTACCTTCTTACTCTACTTTGCTAGGAATTCAACTCTATAAATTTTTGCACTAAATACTACCCTGTATAAATGTCCCGATCATTTTTCCAGATTGATTTGTGTTTAACAATCTTTGAGATATAATTGCAGAATGATATTACAGGTAGGTACTTCTTGCAAAAAGGATTAGGTTCAATTTGTGGCAAAACCATTTTCTCCTAAAGCTGGACACGTTGGTTGGTGCACGTTGATTGTTGTAATGACTAGGAAATCATGCATCTATTAGCGCCAGTTTATTGACACATAGCTCCAAACAAGTTTGTTGACACAATCAGCACAAGTGAATTTCGTCCCACAACCTGCTTGCTTGTTCGCTTTAGTTTAACCACAGCTTAATTCAAATTCATGTTGCTTTTACAACATTTCACCATTTTGTTTTTCAAAGCACTTATTTTATCACCAAAAAATGGTAAGCAATTTATATTTTCACAATTATAAATACTTTCTATTCCACAAAACTACATATTCAAACCATCTCAAACCATCCTTATGACAACAACAAAACCATGTTTGTACAAGTAGCGTCTTCTTTTTCTTCTGAAACTCTCTATGTTTGAGATTTTTGGCCGTAACAAGAAATTGTCTGTCATGTGGTTTTATTGGTGTACTGTGGTCATTTAATTAAGTTACCAAATGATTGAATGCAGTTACTTACTAGATCTAGAGGAAGCCCAATTCTGCTCGATAAGAACAGGAATATTCTACTGCCATCATAGTAATCATAATACGTCATTGCCAGGGTATTTACTGTAAATAAACAATGAGTGTACAAAACATTCGTTGGAGCAACACAAGATAAAATCGCATGTTTCAACCAATTAGCTTTTTTCCTTACCCTCGCCAGGCTGACTATATACTTTAAAACTCGTTTAGTAACTATAATTTTATTTCTAGAACCTGAAACACTATAAGGCTTTATTGTTTGTCAGATAACAACACCGAATTATCTCCCTCTAATGAATAGAGCCTTCTATACAATCAGCTTAAAATGCCCCAACTACGTAACTATCATTCAATATAATATCAATTCAAGCCAACTTTGCACTACCGTAAAGTACCGTATATAAAAGAGATTGTTAACAACAATGTATTTTTCAATTTTAACAAGTTGTGTCGATTACAATTACTTGACAAACGTCATTCATTTCAATTGGCTTGACGGCATCACACCAAATTGTACAATCTACGGACCCCATTTTTTTAAATTCTTGTTCATGACCATGGATACGAGTCTTTCAGTCGGTAATGTTAAGGAATGCATACTCTTTATGAGTACTCTATGCTATGGTTGTGTTGCCTAGCAACACTAACTCTTGTTAAAATATGTCATTTCTATTAATCGTTAAATATCAATAGGTATACTTTGTAAATCATTTTCTCTTATGAATATATTTATTTACATAACCAAATTACAAGATGATTATCAACATTAACTAAATTAAATTAAAACTAAGTTAAGCCTAAAAAAGGCCCTCGGGGCATTGTACCGAGGATGCTGGCAGCATTTCCTCGCTGAATTTGCAATGCTGATTTGTTGCGCGAGAAAGCCGCCAGCTTTTCGGTCACCAGTTTTCTCTTATTAACTGTTTTCCT
The DNA here is from genome assembly GCA_905333075.3 of Atethmia centrago. Classification (NCBI taxonomy): domain Eukaryota; kingdom Metazoa; phylum Arthropoda; class Insecta; order Lepidoptera; family Noctuidae; genus Atethmia; species Atethmia centrago. The sequence continues at coordinate 17,042,227 of HG995373.1, read as the reverse complement.
ATATCCTCACCACCTAACTTTAACATGGTACCAGAGCGTTGAAAGTTGCGGGAGAAGCTGCAAAAGTTTTTTCCTAGTAAGAAAGAATAAGTAAGAAAAATAAAATTATTCTAGCAGAACTATACCTAGACAAATCAATCGAAAATGGATAGGGCTATAGCTGAAGCCTCAAAGGTACAAATAGTGCACCTAAACGGAAACAACTACAAGCATTGGAGATATAGGATCGAAACGGTATGCAGAGCCATTCCCGGAGCTGAACAAATTTTACTAGGAAAATAATCAAGCCCGGACAGCTAGCAAAGACTGCTGATGCTACTGCTAAAGTAAAATATGAGAACGATTTACAACAATTTATAAAGATTAATTGTATAGTATTGACTCTGATGACAACGAATATGACAGACAGAGAGCAAGTCATGCGTTACTAAAGCGCGAAAGAGGTATGGAACGAATTAGAACGCCTATACAGTGGAAGTAGCGAAGACAAAATTTATGATCTTTGTCTAAAATTCTTTGATTATAAAAAGATCCTGAACATGACTTAGGGAGGCACAAATCTGCGTTAAACTGCCGGTTATTAACGGCAGTTTCTTGCCGTCGTTATATATCGTTCTCTATATAGTCTGTGGCATCTGCGCAAGGTGGGCCGCGCGGCTCTTTAATGTGGACGCGTGGCAAAAAAACACAAAAGCCTCAGGAGACCGAGCCGCACCCTAAAAAACCGCGCGGCTCGTAGTGGAGACGCTTTTCTTATCAGATCCAGCCTGTCCCACATTGCTGTCTGTTATTACGAACTATCTGAACAAAGTGTGGTTAATATAAGGCGAAGTCGTGCGAGTTACTACTAGCACGTGGACAGGTGGCATGCGGTGAGATTAAAACACGATATCTTGAAGTAACTATTCGTGTATTCCTTGATCATCAAGTTGTCGTGAATAGCAAGTCATAAAGTATACTAATTACACGGTATCAAACATAAAAGAAGATTATTCACATTAATAGGAAAGGAAAAGATGTTCACCCCATGATGACGGTTTGACAAGAGAAAGATACAGATAATAAAACTTTTATAGAGTGAGAACTGAAATAGATAGACAAAACCTATATGAAATACTAGGTTTTATTATGCTTTAAATTCGACATAGGAAATGACACAACTTGTCATTGATGAGAAATTGACAATGAATAAAAAGAAAATGTTGGCGTATAGACGGAAGAAGTAAGGAGTTTATATCATTCTCCCGCGCTAGTCTGTAACATAATCAGTTAAAAAAGTTGGTGGTCTGCGCACGCGACTAGATCTACGGATTGTCTCCGGTGGCGGAGATAGTGGCGGTTGTTCTTGAGACACTCGCCCTCCACTATGGTCAGAGACCGGCTCTTCTGTCTCTGTAGATGAAGAAGGTGTCATGTTACGGTTCTCAGTTACTGGTGATGTAGGTGGTGTAACAAACGAATCAGTTATAGTTGCTTGAGGTTGAGAAGCTATGTCATCTGATCCCAGCGGTGCTAGATAACGATTTGATACTGTGGTCTCCCTTCCATCTGGATATCGGACATATGAGTAATCCGGGTTACTGTGTAAAAGTTCCACCTCCTCAACAATTGGTTCATATTTGTTACTCCTTTGTGCTTTCTTCAGCAGTACTTGACCGGAATTCGTAAGCCAAGTTGGTATAGAAATTCCGTTAGTAGATCTCCGTGGGTGTCTAAACATTCGCTCATGCGGTGTGAAATTAGTAGCGGTGCAAAGTAAGGATCGGATAGAGTGCAAGGCTTGCGGAAAAACTTGCTCCCAGTTCTCGACGGATAAGTTTTTAGTTTTCAGTGCCAAAAGTATTGTTTTCCAGAGTGTAGAATTCAATTTCTCCACTTGCCCATTGCCTTGTGGATTGTAGGCTGTAGTTCGGCTTGTGGCGATACCTCTTTCATGAAGAAATTGTTGTACCTCGGCAGAAAGAAAAGCTGTGCCACGATCCGACTTCTTCAAGGGAGTATGGTAGATTTTTTGAGCGTATCCAATGAAACATGCGTGAAACACCGGGATGGCAGAGAGCTTCACGGAGTGATATAAGTTTGGCAGTACGAGACTCTGTAGATGCACAAACTCTAGATAGAGCATCAGCAGCGTAGTTTTCTTTGCCTGGTCTATACACGATTTCAAATTTGTAAGCAGCAAGTTGCAACCGCCATCTCTGAATCTTCTTGTTTTTAATTTTGCTTGAGTGTTTCATATTAAACATAAAAGCAACCGAGCGTTGATCGGTGACCAAGCGAAATTGCTTGCCAATAAGGTAATGTCGCCATTTCTTTAATGATTCCACGATAGCGTAAGCTTCTTTTTCTATAGAAGAATGATTTTGTTCGGTTGGATTTAGGGTTCTTGAAAAGAATGCTACAGGCCTGGAGTCTTGCGTTAGCAGTGCTGCGATTAAATGGTCTGATGCATCAGTTTCGACATTAAAAGGCACATTTTCATCGATAGCATGAATTGAAGATTTAGAAATGTAATTTTTCAGACTCTCAAAGCATTTATTTTGCTCATTTGTAAGGGGGAAAGATGTTGTCCTAGCAAGTGAGTGAATACGTTCTGAAAAATTAGGAATCCATCTGGAATAGTGAGCGAACATACCGAGTGCACGTCTCAGTGTCGGTACGTCTTGTGGTGGTGGTAAGTCAATAAGTGGCTTGAGGCGCTCACCGTCAGGTTTGATAACGTGGTTGTGAATGTTGTAGCCAAGAATATTAATAGAATCTTGAGAAAATTTACATTTTTGCATACTCAAGGTCAGACCGTACTTTTTGGCCGCAGTCATAAAACGCTCCAAGTTTTGGTCATGTTCTTCACGAGTAAGGCCACAAATGGTAATGTCATCTAGATAAGCGTACGTCTTTTGAAGCTTTTCTTTTCTAGTTATCCAATCAATAGTTCGTTGAAAACTTGAGACGCCATTTGTCACTCCAAAAGGTATGCGCCTAAACTGATACAAATTACCCATAGCTTCGAAGGCGGTATACTTTCTTTCCTCGGGTAAAATCGGAACTTGATGGTAAGCGCTTTCAAGTCTATTAAGCTGAAGATTGAGTTTTTGGCTACTTTAGCGACTAAGTCCTCTATGTTGGGTAGTGGGTATGCGTCAAGCTCAGTATAACGGTTGATTGTTTGCGAATAATCAATTACGAGCCGTTTCCTATGAGTTTCATTTTTCGTTATGAGGACCTGGGCTCTCCACGGTGATTTACTCTCCTCAATCACCCCTTCTACTAAAAGCTTGTCGATCTCGTCTTTAATAAATTTGGTATCTTCATTGCTGTGTTTTGCTGTGTCTGGATTTTACAGCAATAGGTCTGCATTTAGGAGAGACGTTTGCAAAAAGTGGTACGGCCGGCACAGATGCTGCAGCTACATTACACACGTGAAGTGGCTTCTTTGGTCCACCAAATGAAAATTCTAGTGACGCATGTTCTCCGAGGACGTCATGACCGATTATTATATCGGCGCAAAGATTTTTGACAATAAGGAAATTCACATTTTCGTATTTGTGATCTCCAATGTTAATTGTTTGAAAAGTTTGGCCTTCTACTTGTGAAACATGGTTAAGTGAGGCCATCGAAATTGTTTGGTAGCAAGGCTTTGTTTTAAGTCCGCAGAGTTTGGAGAAGCTGTCATTGTAAAAAGAAACAGAACTTCCTGTGTCTAAGAGCGCTTCTGCTCTTATACCTTTGATGTACGCAGGTACAGTAGCTTTTCTTAGGGACGATGGTGATGCTGCCATAATAATACACGCTGTAAAATCCTTGTCTGTTGTAACTGAATTTGTTATTCTGGATGAGCTTCTACAAACTGAAGCAAAATGTCCCTTTTTGTTGCAAATTTGGCAGACTCCATCAAACGCAGGACAGCTCTGCGAAGATGTACTTGCCCTCCGCAGAAAAAGCATTTTCGTCGACGAGCAGCGGCAGAGGAGTTTTGCTCAACTTGTTGATTGGATAAATTGGAGGCAACCTGAGCCGTTTTCTTTTGAGCAGCGTTCACTGGCAGGTTATTGAAACTATTGGAATGAGCCTCGGCTGTTTCTAAAGAAATTGCTTGATTGTAAGCTTGATCAAGTGTTAAAGTAAGATTTTCTAAGAGCCGTTGCCTATAATTATTCGATAAGATGCCTGATATAAAGGCATCACGTATACAGTCGTTTCTGTTTGTTTCAGCGTCGACGGCAGTGAAGTCACAGTCTTTTGATAGTTATTTTAAAGCTTGTAAATAGGTGTCTATAGTTTCATCAGAGCGTTGTTTTCGCGATGCAAGCATGTGTCGTGCAAATATAATATTTTTGGGTTTTACAAACAGCTTCTCTAGTTTAATAATCGCTTCGTCATACTTTTCAGTTTCACTTACGTAAGCATATACGTTAGGAGAGATATGGTTTACCAGAAGTTGATACTTGACTTCGTTCCATTGATCTGCTGATGACGAAAGAGCGGTCGCCTTCTTCTGACTTGATAAAAAGTATTCAAATGTTTTACGCCAATGCACCCATCTTCCGGATGCGGCAGTGTCCGATGGTCGGCATCAAACCTTTCCGGCCTTAAATATTTTTCCATTATTAAAGCATAATAAATTGAAATAGATAGACAAAACCTATATGAAATACTAGGTTTTATTATGCTTTAAATTCGACATATGAAATGACACAACTTGTCATTGATGAGAAATTGACAATTAATAAAAAGAAAATGTTGGCGTATAGACGGAAGAAGTAAGGAGTTTATATCAAGAACTATCCTCTATAATCTGTGGACTAATAATTCAAGCGGATCATGCATATTATTTCATCACTGTCCTCCCCCCAGCGACGCCCTAAGCCGAGGTCCGTACCCCACAGGGGGTGCCCTTAGCGTGCGGTCGCTTAGTAATGTAAGTTATTCGCCCCTGGCTGGAGGCTTTGAGTCCGCTTAAGGCAGCCACAGGAAAGTCCGGTTGAGTAGTCACGACCTCTCAAGGTCAACTACGAGATGCCATTCATACAAATAAAAAAAAATAAAAAAGTGGAGACGCTGCTTAAGAAACGCCACTAATGCCATAAGCGTTACTACTAATGCAGGTACCTTTTTCAGTGAAAGAATATTGAATGGAAAATAATAATATGAAAGTCGTAGAGTAGGAACAAAAAGATTAGAAAAATCAATGTGACAGTTTCACTTGACACACACTAATTTTTTCTTTATATGTCACTGCAGCTGTAGCATACCAAACAGTCCATAACACTTTCCCTCAGCTGCTAGTCGACCTTCTAGTCCTTCAGACCTAAATTCTGACAGAGTTCCTGTAATCTCGGTCTGGGCAAGGCCTTAGTCAGCAGATCTGCCAGCTGTGTAGCAGAGCTAGTCCTTTCGACCACAATTAGATTTTGAAGCACAAGTTCTCTTACAAAAAAGTGTCTCACACGAACATGTTTGGTTCTTCGGTGAAACTCAGGATTATGTGCTAATTTCACCGCAGCTTCATTATCTACAAATAACACAGGGATTTCTTTCTGACCATTAAAGTCTTTGAATAGTCTTTTTAGCCAAAATAATTCTCTTGCAGCCTCGCTTGCTGCCACAATCTCGGCTTCTGTGGTGCTAATGGAAACTGAAGCTTGGCGTTGACTTATCCAAGATATTGCACCTCTTGAAAATAAGCACAATACTTCTGTCGTAGAACGACCTGTTTTCAAACATCCAGCGTGATCAGCATCACTGTATGCTTTGATTTTGTTAGGAGAATCTGCATCATGAACATATATTATTCCTCTTGATAATGTTCCTTTTAAATAGCGCATTATGCGCTTTACCATACACCAATCATTTGAAGTCGGCTTTTCTAAGCTCCTTGAAGCCATTCCTACAGCATAGGCTAAATCAGGGCGAGTGCCCACCATCAAGTATGCGAGCGAGCCTACTGCTTCTCTGTAAGGAAATGACTGTGACTCATTTTCAGCTTTCCCTGTTTCAATAATTCCTTCTTTCTGTAAAGGAGTCGACACTGGATTGCAGTCTCTCATATTGAATCTGTCCAAAACCTTACTTGCATAAGCTTCTTGCTTTATTAAAATCGAGCCATCTTCCATTTGCTCTATTTCTAATCCGAGATAATATGAAGCTGGTTTGGTTGTGATCAGCAAAATCTTTTTCAAGTCATTGATGAACTCATTAGCAAGGTTTTTATCACTCGCTGCAACTAAACCATCATCGACGTAGAGAGTTATTATGATTTTCTTATCACCCATGGCTTTCATATAAAGGCATGGATCCGCGTCGCTGGTCTTAAAACCTAAAGATTTAAGAATTTCTGAAAAACAATAATTCCAGCAGCGCGGTGCCTGCTTTAATCCGTAGAGGCTCCTTTTTAAGTGACATACTCTTGATGTCCCATCCTCAAAGCCTTCTGGCTGCATCATGTAAATATCTTCATTCAAAACACCGTTGAGGAAAGCTGTTGCAACATCAAACTGAATAAGATGCAGTTTCTCTCTTGCCGCAACACTGAGCAAAGATCTTACAGTTGCCAGCCGGGCTACTGGGCTGAAGGTTTCATTAAAGTCAAAACCCTTCTTTTGCCTAAACCCTTTCACGACTAAACGGGCTTTATATTTCTCAACTGTACCGTCAGGGATGGATTTAATTTTAAAAACCCATTTACATGGCAGCGCTTTGCGATCTCTGGGTAGATTTTGCAATTCCCACACTTTAAACTTCTGTAAAGAATCGATTTCATTCTTCATGGCTTCTAACCATCTATCTTTACTTGTACCACTTGATACTGCTTCTTTATACGTGGAAGGTTCTCTTTCTATAATCGAATCAACCAAGAATAATTTAAAGTCGTCCAATTTTTGTGGAGGTCGTAGAGTACACCTGTCTCTGAGATTATACCTAGGAACGTCCGGCATAGGAACATCGTTCTCTGAATTCATCGGGATTTCAACATCATCAGGAATAGCATCTACAAACTCTTCTGTTTCACAATCTGAAAATGCGTTTTCATTTTCTATGATCTCACTTTCTTTTTCTCCCTCTAATTGGACTGACTGTTTTACAGGAGAAGCTACATGTTGCGGAAAATCATCTTCCGGAAGGATCACTCCCTCTGTCTCCTGTCCTATCAAATCAAAATCTCCTTCTATCTCACCGCTCACTGGTGAATTGACATCTTCCTGAGGACCAAGTCCCAAGGCCGTTGGGATTCTCAATTCCATGGTTGGACAAAAGGTGACATCTCGGGATCTTTCGGTCTGTTTTCCATTCCAGATGCGATATCCGTCGTCGTTATCGTATCCGATAAGTCTGCCTTTGGTAGCTTTCTTATTTAGCTTCTTCCTTTTTTGTTTGGGAATGTGAAAGAAACATACACTCCCTATCACACGCAAGTGAGAGATCTTAGGCTTCTTCTTATGCCACAGCTCATACGGTACTTTCCCTTCTTGTCTTGTGGGTCCCGTGCGATTGAGGACGTATGCAGCTGTATTGATAAGCTCGGCCCACAGGGCTTGTGGAAATTCATCTCCTGCGTGCATGTATGATCGAGCTGTTTCCACTAGAGTCCTGTTCTCTCTTTCTGCGCACCCATTTTGTTCGGGCGTATATGGCATCGTGAGCCGCTGGATTATTCCCTGTCTGTTAAGTATCTCCCGAACCACTTTATTATCGAATTCTCCGCCATTGTCGCTCAATAAAGTTTTGACTGTATGTCCAGCATTTTTGGCTTCTCTCAGAAATTGAATAATCTTTTCTTTTACTTCACTTTTGTTTCGAATAAAAACATGACGAAACGCGGAGAAGTCATCCTTTAAAAGGACAAAGTAACGATATTTCGAGTAACTTTCAGGGAATGGTCCACATACATCGGCGTGAACCAGCTCTCCAGGCATACTAGCTCTTTCTCTTTTGCCAAATTTAAGACGCTGTGCCTTCCCATAAATGCAGCCTTCGCACTGTATATCATCTTTGTCACATAAATTGATTCCCAGTTCCCTCTTAACAAGATCTTTGACGTATTTCTTGTTCTGGTGACCAAAACGTTCATGATATAGCTGGAGTAAGCTCGATGGGTTAACAGCATTAATCTCTACAGGTTTCTTTGGTAGAACTGTCTTCATTTGTAACTTATACAGTCCTCCACTCTGCTTCCTGTTTCCAACTGCTAAAATCTGACCGTTTAATTCCAGCCTGCACTCTTTCGTGGTGGAAATGAATGTACTATTTTGCAGTTTGTGTTGTGCAGCTAACATGGATAACAAATTCTTTGTAAGCTTCGGTACATACCAGACTTCACTCAGAGTTAAATTCATTATTTTGCCGTTAACGTTGGTTTGAACTACCACAGACCCTTTCCCTTTTGCAGGAATTACAGTCCCATCTGCCGTTGTAACGGTGTGGTTCGATCCAAAGTCCTCAAAATAAGTGAATATGTCTCCTCTATTAGTAACATGAGTTGTGGCACCATTATCCACGTACCAATTTTCTGTATCGCTTTCTTCAGAGCAAGTGTAAATCATCAACGTTATATTCTGCACTTGCTGCTGCTTGGACAAAGACTGTGTAGGTTTCTTCGGTCTGCCATCATTAATCCACTGTTTGCAATTCTTAATGCGGTGACCTATTTTTGAGCAGTACCTGCATCTTATGTTTTCGTCTCTTAACTGCGATTTATGTTGCACCTTTGAGGTAGAAGCGAGCACTTCCTGAGTCTCCTCAATATGACCACCTAGTGCCCTCTCGTACCCGCACAGTTGTGCTGTCAGTGATTCAATTGTCCTCTCTTGTTTGTTTAGCAGCATCCAACTTGATTTGAAACTGAAAAATTTTTCATTGAGGGAATCTAAAATTTTACAAATCAAGAACATTTCCGGCAACTTCATGTTGGGATCGGTCTTCAAAATTTCGGCATTCAAATTGTTCCAAATGTTTTTAAGTTTCGACATCATGGTAGATGCGTCATCCGCAGAATTATTTTTGAAGCTGAAGAATTGCATGCACAATGTGTATGCTCTGTCTTCTGATTGACCGTCAAACAAGCGGTGAAGTTCCTGCCATACTTCGTTTGCTGTTTCAAATCGCATGACTTTCATTACATTCTCTTCGGTCATGTTGCTTGTTATGATTAGTAGAGCGTTGCTGTCTGCCTTCCTATATTTTAACAATTCTGCATTATAGGCCATCAGTGCACCATCGCCTATTCCTAAAACTGGTTTTCGAAGTTTTCCTTCTGCCGCCTCCATAGCACCTTCTGTGCCCCGCAGCATGATGGATACTTTATACTTCCATGTAGCCCAATTCTGGCTACCTACAAGCTGACCGATCTGAATCTTGGTGGTGGTAAAATTTTCCATTTTGACAGCACCAAAAAAAAACTTTTGTTTTTTTTCGCTGTTAATACTTCCTGGTTCTTATCCTCGGTATCCTGGGTGTTCTGGAAGTTTTGGGAGTTCTGGGCCCATAACCTAATGCAGGTACCTTTTTCAGTGAAAGAATATTGAATGGAAAATAATAATATGAAAGTCGTAGAGTAGGAACAAAAAGATTAGAAAAATCAATGTGACAGTTTCACTTGACACACACTAATTTTTTCTTTATATGTCACTGCAGCTGTAGCATACCAAACAGTCCATAACAACTACTGGCCTCGACTCATAATATATTATAAAAGTTTTTTTGTGAATGCGTGTAATGTTCATACGAATATACAGAGAAGATTAAAACGTTGAAAATTATTTCAGTATTTATTCACTCACAATACATTTATCAATGGATGTACTTTTTAAAGATCGTAAAATGTGTGCGTCACCGTTAGTCTACTCTACACCTAAAAGAGAGAAAAAAGTGACAAGAAGTGACAAGCCACGCATTACAAAAACCTTGTAGCGTTTTAATAACTTCCGTGAGCAAACTGGTGATCATTGAAAAAATTAAACCTTTCATCAATTGTAGGGGCATCTTCGCGAGAATACTAGCAAACAAAACAATAAAATTATCGAGAAATGATATTTTGAAATTTTGCAGCAATCAGCAGCACTGATAAATGATTTTATTATGTACTGCAAGTAGGTTTGTACAAATACCGTTACATGAAAAACATATTTAAAAAACTACATGAGGTCGGCGTTTCCTATCTGACTACTCTGAGTAGAAAGGCCGAAACAAACTCGGAGGTCACAGTCTCTTTGATTTTAAAGTCCAGACATAATCTTGATCAGACTGTAGCGGTTAGAACGATTAGTTTCTTAATTATATCTCTTAAAACTAATTGTAAACACTACACACAACACATTACATAACCTAACATAATTCCTCGTTCGACATGTCAGCTGTCATATTTACGTTTTGTTCGTCATAGACAACAAACGAGGAATTATTGTCTATACCATGGTTAGCACATTATATATTATTCACAACAATTACTTATTTACTATATTTATAACACACAAAATATCTATGGACATATTACAATATATATTACAATTATTATTACACACAGTTATTTACACTCCACAACTTTATATATGTAAAACGAATGCACGTCCAGATTAGGGAACGAAACACACATTCGGGCACGGTCGGAAATCTTCGGAACCGATCGTGGCCGGACCGTGATGTGCATTATTTTGAACCCACTGGGAGAGGTCAACGACCCCAGTGTTCGACCTTGCCTCAAGGCGAATGCGCGCTCGGTATAGCGACACACATAGCTTCCAGAACTTTTGAGAACGCTAGTCTCACCCAGTCAGCTCCAACTATTTTATATGTTCTGTTTTACTTGTGCAAATTGTCCATAGTCCTTATTGTTGTTTTTGTACCTGTAATTGTTTTAAAGAAGTGCCGTGGTAGGCAGTAATACAAGTCGTTTTACTAAATAATAGTTTATTATTTAATCTACCCCGTAACACTTCAAGACCATGTGAAGACCATGTTGATTGGTGTCTGAAATGGTTTTGAGAAAAGAACCGCACAGATTGAGTGGACCTGTCCAGTCAGTGCACGCATTTGTTAGTAATCGTGTAGCTCAACTAAAAACTTAAGGAGCTCAACGATTCGACGAACAATACAATACATACAAAGAAGATTTGAGTAGTCCGCTTATAGTACTCAAACTGCCAGATAAAAATAACTGAGAGAAAAAAGAACAATGACCCATACGTAGTCATTCAAAATAACTATAATATCATAATACTTTACAAAGTAAATATGCATGTCATTGTAAATGTAAAATGGTAAATAGAAAAAAAAAACTAGCGGGGCTTAATAGTAGTCGCATATGTGTAATATCTGACATCTCACCTTGGTAATAAGCAACTGAGCAGCGACGAATTTAAAAGAGGTAAATACTGAAATGTTTATTCGACCTTATAACCCCGTCTACTGACTATCTTTATAATAATAATAATAATACTAACCCCACCGCCATATCCCTACGTTGACGTCGTGGTGGGGCTTGCGCGTTCCGAACTCTGGGTCTGTGCCGGTAGAATTTACTTCGCCAGAACAGAGTTTAGGGTAAGGAGCCAGCCCAAGAGAGATACAGAAACCCGCAGGGCAGCATTTGGCAAGCTGTTGGGCAGTAGTGACCCCACGGACCCTATCTCCTGGGAGAAGTCGTGTTCCTCATCTCTGGCTTGGTTTTTTTTGGGCGCCTGGAGTGAACATTGTCGAGGTACAGAGCTCCCACCTCATTTTTGCCTTTATTGGCCTGCTTGAGTAGAGATTCGCAAGAGCAAATGTGCTGGGAGGAAGGAAGTACCTATTCCAGTGTGGCAAACGCAACGCTCCACATTTGATTTCTGTTGGCAGCACCAAACAGAAAAGTCTAAAGTTCGTCATAAAATCCCAGAGACTAATTTGACCATAATTTGACATTTCAAATTATTGTTGTTTGGTTTTTCAATATGGAGTTTGACATTTGCACTTGTCAAATTAGTTTCCGAGATTAAAAAAACAGACTTTAGCTAGATTAAGCTTGTCAAAAACACCAACTGACAGTTCCAACTTTTCCCCCGCCCATTGATATGTCATCTGTCTATGAATCCCTTTTTCTTTTGGGACTAATGTTTCACCTGTGTTGTGAGTCGTGTGTTGTTTGCAATCCTCTGAGATAAAGCAACGAAATAAACTTTAAGAACGAGTCGGTGTTTGTATTGAACCTCCGACCCGCCACCAGTACGTGCTGGTAGGGATCTTGACCATCTTCCGGGCTCTGGGATTGTTCTGATAGTTCTGGGATGGAATACCTCTCCACTCCTCAAGACCGTTTTCGGGGGCCATTATTGAGTGTGCAAGTCACCCCCTGCCATTTTATCGGTGTATTTTGTATAAAACATTGGTCAGGCAGGGGCCATAGCCTTTCTATAGTGTTAGGAAACCAATCCACTGCTCTGTCACCAATCCGCTGCTGCCAAAGCCATAGCCCAACATGTTTTGTTTCCATGTTCTACAATAGTCCTGCACCAAGTGGAGGTTATCATGGGTGCACTTGCGTATTGCATTGTGCATACAACTATAAACTTCGATTGGTGCCTTATTTAATTCAAAACGTCTAACGGGCTTCTTCGATATGGCTTCGGCCCCTCATACGCCTTACAAAAATCTGGGACGCACGGAGAAATGTCAAAGACAATCATTAGTAAACATAACGTCACGCCTTGTTTTCCCAAAGGATTGGGCAGAGGTGTACCAGTAGTACACCCACAATAATAATAATACCATTTATTTCAGGTGACACTGGCCCATAGAAAAATACTAATAAGTACTTACTTACTTATTCGACGCTCAAGCTGTCACTACCTGTTAGACACTATGGAGTGATTTCGTGAGAGCAAAGATGATAAATCATTATCATTTATATACGTATACGATACGTAACATCCGTCAGGATGTTACGTATCAACAAATCAAGATGTTGCAGTACCTAAGTGTCCCTTTCGGATCGGGCAGGGTTACGTTTTCTAAGCTAACAGTCTTAAAATAAAAATAATAACATGTCGTCGCTTAAGTTCTAACACCGCGGAAGTCAAAATACGCAACTTTTCAGGAGAGCAAAAAATCCGTTTTATTTAGCCTCAAACAACTGTTCATATTTAGGTTTATTCAATATAGAAATTAAAATATGTTTAATTCATGTAGACACATCCAATTTTAAAATTCGTCAAACGATGCGCCTTGCGATTCTCTATCGAATGACATACAATACGTATTTTGTCAAAAAAATGACTTCCGCGGTGTTAGAACTTAAGCGACGATGTATGTACATGTTATAAAACGGGGGAAAAACAATCATAGGGCATCAAAAAATTCGTCCGCATTGCTGTCAACAGGAAAAGTGCCCAAATCTTGCCACGGGTAATATTCGAATCTGTGTTTGACACAGTAGGCAGCCTCTGGAGTGGGTCAATAAATAAAATTACGCGTTTGTTTGACATATTGACAGACGTCAGATCCGATCACATAACACCATGCCTAGCACACAGACACACACTAGTGGTGGGTCGATGTCAAATTTTAGACGGATGAAACGCAACCGTTTTCCCGACGACGAAAACGGTTGCAGAAAACGGTCGACGTTGCAACTGGTTTGAAAATACTTACAGTTTCTTACTAACTATCAACAGGTTTGACTGTCACATCACGAACGACAGCATTGACAACTGCTAATACATTATCGGCTGTATTTCATTGACAAAAAGTTCACTTTTAATTGGAAGGACTGTTTTGTAAATGAACACGGAACGTTAAGGACGACGACGCGACGAGTGTGATAGATATTTAAATAATTGCGTTCTCGACTGTTTTCTTAGACGCCTTACAGTAGTCTCTTAAGATGTGTAAAATCTGACATCTCACATTGGTAACAAGGTTTTTATTCGTGATGCTATAAAGTACAAACTATTTAAGTTTATTTGAAGATTGGGTCAGCTGAATAATTACTCTGTTGGCTGACAGTATTAGCCTCCTGGGAAATGGGTTGGTACTATCTGACAGCCAAATCTACCGCCACGCGCGTTCATTAGTCAAATCGCGCGCGCTTCCTGTTACAGACTTACCTTTTCACGAAATTACTCCCACAGATTGCAGGAAAGCGAGAAAAAAGATGTTACACATTCATCAAAAATCGCACTAAGTAATCCGAAGACGTATTTTAACCCAGGACGTGAAACGGTTTCATCGTTGCAGAACACAAAACGGTCTTTGTAAACGGTTCGTCGTAACTCGTAGTTCGTCGTCGTAACTCCCACCCCACCCATAACACAAACCAATTTTAGCATCTCATTGTTTGTTTCTAGAGATGGGTCGTCGACGTATTTGGCGTTAACGAAACTAGACCGTCCAATTTCGTTCATCGACTAGTCGATTAACTAGTTGAATTCGTCGACTAGTTAACGCGTCAACGAAGTCTACGGTGACGACGCGCGACGGCATCGACGTGCGACGTTGGCGGTAGACTAGTTTCCCACGTGCTGTAGGCTTCTATTAATTTGAACTTCCCTTGATACTTTTCCAGGCTGAATACTGAATAGAATTAATTATAAAGCTGTATTCACTATTCTGGCGTATATAGAAGACCAACTGATTATAAGTACATTCATAATTTTTTTTATAAATTAATTATACATTTTTTTTTTATTTTTAGTATTTTAGAATTTTTCACGTATTCTACATTCAATTTTACAAATATTTACATTAATTAAATATATACAAAACCAGTTAATCGTTAAACTCGCAAACGTTCGAAAAAGCTCAGTACTTTCGTAATTATGCACCGATTCTGACCTTGAGCGCAATTAGTCACAACACACTGATCGTTAAAAAATCATAAATAAAAACAAGATAAACAAATTTTCAAACAAAAATACAAACGAGTTTGTCTCGCATCGGTCAACCAGTCCATCGCCTTTCTCTTTCGCACACGCGAAAGTACCATAACGCTGTCTTTTTCTTCAATTAAAGTAACAAAAATTTAATTCGACCCGTACAAATATCAACTCCTTGGTACTATATTTAGAGTTCAATTTTGTTTGCGTGATTATTTTATTTCAACGGACGAATGAAGTACGTTCTCGCGTCGATCGTCGACACGTCGCGTTGCGAGTTTCAGTTTAGCCGTCTACGGCGTCTACGGATTCGACTAGTCCATCGGTTATTGATGAACCGTCGATTCGTCCACAGTACGTCGACGGTCGAATTAACTAGTTCGTCCATTCAACGCCCATCACTATTTGTTTCCCATTCATTTCTGTCTGTGACTCAGTGTTGCCATCCATACGAGATTTCTCGTACATGTACGAGATTTAGTGGTCCTGGTACGAGGTACGAGTTTACATCCATCCTCGTACGATTTTGTACGAGATTCGTTGATACAAGTCATTGAGGAATCAATCATCAAGGAAATTAATGAATGGCATGTACGAACGAAAGGTTTCATTTCATTCATTTTACTTGTATTGTTTCTTTAAGACGCTGACAACACCTAAACCGCGGTCACTGTCAGATTGCATAGAAAAGAAAGAGAAGCGCGATGACACAACGCTTGTAATTTATTGCAAAATAAGAAGCAATTATCTATTTACTCAAAATTGAGTTGAGTAATCGAAAATAAAAAACAACCAAGTTCTGCATTCATATAAGACGTTCTTGTTATTAGTTAAATACGTAACGTATGTTGATATTTAATGCAGATATTTTGGATTAGAACTCAAGGTAAGAGGTTAGTATAACGTTAGTTTGTATCGAGATTTTTTTTCTAAACGTGTTTTGGTAACAACCAAGTTCTGGGAAATATGTTCAAAATTAACATATATTTTTTCCGCTACCACAAACTATACAGTTTTGGCAATTTTTGTTCTTAAGAGAAGCCTATTTTGGCCAATTGGGTCTTGTCAGCGCCTAAGTTAACGTAAAAAATATGTTTATGTTAATTCCACTCTACTAAACGTCCACTATAGTAGGTACAGTTCGGATACTACATACAGTATCCAATGCAAAATTCCGGTTGTACGACCTGCCACCAGCGACCACCTGGACACTTTTTGACGAAACTGCTTTGTAGAGTGCTTGGTTATTAGATAGTTGACAAGAAAATCAATAGATTTTAAGGAATTTATTAAATAAATGGTATGTACGAGGTTGTGTTGACAAAATACGAGATTTCAGACCATATCTGTACGAGGACACGCCTTCGGCGTCTGGCAACACTGCAGTGTGACTCCTGCCTGACCAGTGTGACGCTGACATCCTGTGTTTCTACCGAAAGTTGTTTTGTGGTCGTATTTAATTAATTTTCATTGATTCGAAGTACTTCATTGAATTTATCAAGTTAAATATTATCCATTTAAAAATGATAGGTTCAGTCTATGAAACCGCTTACAGAGGAGACTTTAATCAAGTTAAAGTGAAGGTTGACGAAGATAACGCATTAATAAATACACCTGATTCAGTAAGCTTTCCTTCTGTTACTGTTGGCTCATTTAATTCTTTAAGCGCGCATGGACTGCCTCTACGCGGCTTCAGTGCGCATTCCTGTTCCGTCTGTCTGATTAGTTATTATCATTTAGGCAAGCTGAGAGTTTGTAATAGAAAAACGTTAAACTCCTCCCCCTAAGACGACCCATTGACCCATATTTTATATTTATGAAGCTATTCTGTAGTTTCTTAGAATTAAACCTTTCCAACCAACTGAGGTACCATAAAACCTACAAAACCTGACTGAATTAAACTTGTTTTTATTTTGAAATGCACAATACTTAGATAGATACAAGATAGAATACTCTTTATTATGTACACCATAAAAAATACAGCTATAAATGTAGAAATTTTACATAGGGTGAAACAATGGGTGGTCTTATCGCTAAAAGCGATCTTTTAAAGACAACCTTTAATACTTATTTCACAATGGGGGTTTGTTTTCAGAAGTGATAGCATGCATTATAAAAAAGTGGGAATGACCATGTTTGGTCAGTACCTGTCCTTACTGCTCCGTCTCTTAAAATCCACCCTGTGTTGTTACTAATATTAATAGTCTTCATAATAGTTACCAAATAAATAATTTTATAATTATTATATTAATTGCACAGACCAGACATACATAGGAGTTACATGAATAGGGAGTGTCTCCCGTAATTGTGTAATTTCAAGAAACTGCAGTTACAACTTGGTTTTTCACATTTTCTTTGAGAAATACTGAGAATTACTAATTTATTTTTGCTGCCTGCTGTCAATCAAATATATTGTGCATGTGTGGTCCGAACCGCACTTGGCCAGTTTTTTGTAAAATTAAAGCTTAAAAGTCATACTCATGATGTTTGTTTAATTTCATTTTTGTTATAACGTTTCAGAATCAACGTCTCCTTATTCACTGGGCTGCACTGGGAGGAAACGATAATTTAGTAGACTTTTTGATTGATTATGGAAGTCCGGTTGATCCACTGGATGACACAAATTCAACTCCTTTAATATTATCCTCTTCAGCTGGAAGAGTAGAAGTAGTGAAACTGCTGTTAAGTAAAGGAGCTGATGTCAATAAAAAGACAATTAGAGGACAATCATCTTTACATTATGCTTGCTCTAAAGGTCATTTGGAGGTAATTTAAATATATGTTTCAATATTTCATGATGTATTTAATTGATAAACTAGAGATTACAAGAACTTCATAAGTAGTTTTATTAAAAATATTGTTTGTAGGTTGTAGGGTATATAATATTTAGAAGAGATCTAAAAATTAATATTTTATTTGCAGGTCTCAAAGTTATTAATAAGCTTTGACGCAAATGTTAATGATACAGATGTATTGAGTGCAACCCCTCTGCATCGTGCCGCTGCTCAAGGGAGGAGTAATATTGTGGAGCTTCTTTTAACTTCACCACAAATTAAAGTAGATGTTTGTGATTCAACTGGATCAACACCTCTGTTAGTATTTGTCTATTTGGTGTGACTACGTTATGAATCAGAAACAGAATGAGATAGCAAGACTGAATTTGAGAAATCCATCTTAACCTTATCAAACTTAATAAAGCTGCATAAAAGGATTTAGAATCTAAACTAATTGTTTTTAACAGGTAATCTCCGGTAGTACTGATCCGATTACAATTTTTTTTTCACTGGTAGAAAGCTACATTCATAGAGAATAGTTATGCTACAATATTGTCGAGTGCCATAGGATTATCTTTAACTCAATGACTAGGACAGTGTTTTTTAACCATTTTCATGATGCAGCCCTCTTAGTATGGAAAAGTATTTCGCTACCCCCTACCCTCTGCTGTTTCTGACTTGGAATTGAAGTCTGTCACTTTGGGTATTATACCTTTTGGCTAAACAGAAGCGTCGAAGTGTTTGGTTCCAATTGGAATGTTTGACTTGTGCGAGTTAACGTGTTTTTCGATGGTTCAACTAAAAGGCAAACTAAATTTAGAAAACGATTTGTTCCTGTGTGTAGCAACAACAGACAGACCCGCGATGGGAAAAATTGGTTACCGAAAACAGGCGCAACCATCACATTAATGTAAATGGGTGCGCCTGTTCCTCGTCACATTAATGATTCAAGTGACCTATAGGTATTTGTTGATTTGTGTTAAGCTAAGCTTTCAAGTAACTTTTTAACCGACCTCCAAAAAGGAGGAGGTTATATGTTCGTTTCGTGTTTTTTTTTGTTTTTCACCGATTTTTGTCAATTATTTTGAATATTGGACCCATTTTGAGAATTCCTCAAATTATATAGGCGCCCCTATAGCCATTTGGGTATTTTTCATATTAACTCGTGCATTTGCTCTTGGAAAGCACCATTTGGTGGAGTGGAACTGATGATGAAGACCACAGATAGCCACCAAAACTACTTAATAATAAGTATTTAGCGGGTTGCGATTCGATAAGGTACTTCAATATAGTTGCTAATTTATGCTATCAATCTATTTATGCTCGTCACAATTTTTTTTTTTTTGGTTCGAAATCATCAAATAACTTCTCCCGCTCTGGGCGTAGCGAGAGGGTGTGTCAGACTCTTACTGACTAAAACCCACCCGTATTCCTTCCGTTGCCTGTGTTGCAAGGGGCCTCGGCAACCCTTTGGTACCTCCCCGCGACCCCGGCGAGCATCGGCCCTAGTGGACCCCTAAGCTTGTGCTGACGACATCTCTTTGAGGCGCGCGTGGAATCCAACGCGCCGTCGACCCGGGCCTGGTCCTTACCGGATGTGGTGAGCTACCCATTGCTCACCGTCCGCAAGCTCGCGCCTACGGTGGCCGGAAATTCGCCGGGATTCCCAACGCCCCGGGGCGTCTCCTGCGGCGGCTAGGGGCGAGAGGGCGCGAAATTTGCCTTTCCCTCAACCGGCCCGCCTCCTCCTTCGCGAGTGTTACTGCTTCGCAGAAGGAGGTGACCGCTGCCCATGCCCTCTCGCTACGTACCATGGCCTGAACCAGGGCCGGACGCGAGAGATTGCTGCCGCCGATCGCCTCCACGAGGAATGCCCGTCAATGCATAATTATGGTGAACAATTAACGTCGGGAAAAGCAATATTTTGTAAAGCTGATGAGCAGTTGACGTTATGCTATGGTAACTTAGATAAATTAGAAACTGACCCACTAAAAAGTGAAAAATAAAAAAACAAAAAAATAACCGACTTCCAAAAAAGACTACAAAGTGAAAAATAACTATAATTTCGGAAGGCTGTGGCAAAAAACTAAAATACAGATCCAAAGACACCGACTTCCGAAATTAAAGTTATTTTTCACTTAGTAGTGTTATTGGAAGTCGGTTTTTTTTTTTGTTATAAGTTTTTTATTCTTAATAAATACAAACACTGGCATAGGATATTATGTTTTTACCACGCGGACGAAGTCGCGGGCAGAAGCTTGTTATGAATATTAAAAAAAAAATATATATATTTATTCCACGCGCACGCCAGTAAAGCTCCCAGTCGGCATGATTTTTTTTTACATCTTCAAAAATCATCGTCATATTTCGGCCAATTTAAACAAAACCTTAATGAATTATACACCTAAACCTTCCTCATGAATCCCTCCGACCATTGGTAAAAACCATATGAAAATCCATTCGATTGTTTTTGAGTTTATCGCGTTGTTGTAGACAGACAGGGCTTTATTTTTTAATGTTGTAATGATCGCTAAAAATTACACTATGTATCTTCTTTAAAACAATTTCATTGAAAGTGTTTTTGTCTTCTACCAACTACAATAATTTTCAGATTTTTTTTTGGGAAGTTATGGGATGGGGGACACAATCGGTTTAGCGAATTTAAAGCGTTTAATCACTAACTATTGACTTGAATAAAAAAAACACTTAGAAATACCATCATCTTTTTATTATGGGATCCAACAACACCCCACACGCTTAAGTAAATTATTTTGTTTTTATCATTCGTTTCATGTATGGGGATTTCCAACCTCAATATTTTTTTAATACCCCTTTCTTCCAAATTTCATTGATATTTGTGCCAATAGTCTGAGTAACATGGCTGTGTGACTGTGTGTGACATACGGACGACGGACGTATAGACTGACTAACAGGGTGAAATTATATGGTTTCGGTGTTCCCCATTTGGCTACGGAACCCTCAAAACTATGCCAAGGGGTCGTCTAATGTTTTTTTTTTTTTTAGCCACATTGCTTGTGAAGAAGACAGGGAAGCAGTAGCTTGTATGTTGGTGAAAGCTGGAGCTAGCTTGGAATTAGCCAATAAAGATAAAAAGACACCACTTGATTTGAGTTCTGTCAAGTTGAAAAATATTTTATGTGCTATCTTAGAATAATATAAGTTATGTTTGAGACATCTACATATTTTATTCAATATTTTTGTTTTTACTCTAATAAAATTATAGACAGTCGCTCTATGTAAAATACTGGTATTTAGCTGCATCCTGGCTAGACTGGAAGCCGATCCCAACATCTGCCTAGTCTCATCATCTACGCAGATGATGTGACTTTAAACGCGTGGTATTTAAATTACAAATTATTCTGCTGTAAAATATTTTAAGTAAACAAAGTTATGTGAAAATTTGGAGAATTCAGAAGGAATACCCAATAGCAATTTGCTCTACAACTTCAATTTTGTATTGAGTACCTACATAAGTATAGCTTTCAGTTTTTATTAAGACGCTGACAACACCTAAACCGCGGTCACTGTCAGATTGCATAGAAAAGAAAGAAGCGCGATGACACAACGCTTGTAATTTATTGCAAAATATGAAGCAATTATCTATTTACTCAAAATTGAGTTGAGTAATCGAAAATAAAAAAACAACCAAGTTTTGCATTTAAATAAGACATTATTGTTATTAATTTTATTAAATACGTAACGTATGTTGATATTTAACGCAGATATTTTGGATTAGAACTCAAGTTAAGAGGTTAGTTTAACGTTAGTTTGTATCGAGATTTTTTTTTCATAACGTGTTTTGGTAACAACCAAGTTCTGGGAAATATGTTCAAAATTAACATATATTTTTTCCGCTACCACAAACTATACAGATTTTGCAAATTTTTTTCTTATGACAAGCCTATTTTGGTCAATTGGGTCTTGTCAGCGCCTTAAGTATACTATTTCATGGGTTCCTTGTTCCTTCTACATAATAGAAAAACGTTAGTTAGTAATTTATTATACACAGATGTGTGCGAATTAATTTTATTATTAGGGGCAAGTGCGGCACATGTGGACACTTTCACAAAAACATATTTTTTTATATCTGAACTGGTTAAGTGTTTTTTTATTTTTAACATATCACATGTCTTATAGGATAATCAGCCTTTCTTAATTAAACTATAATTAGACAACGTTTTGGAATCTGCAGTCGGATGCCAACAAGGTGATCCTCTCGGGCCAGTCATTTTCAGTTTGGCTATCCATCCCATAATACAACAACTAAATTCAAAATTTAATGTGTGGTATTTAGATGATGGAACACTAGGAGGTGACGTAGACACCGTTCTAAAAGATCTTCAATTACTAAAGCAGCAGTTCCAATCCATTGGCCTTGACCTCAACTACTCTAAATGCGAAATTTACCTTTGTGACAATACCGACAGACAATCGACCATACAAAAATTCAATTCAATAGCCCCAGGTATCAAAGTTTTGGAAAAAAGTTCACTACACCTCCTAGGTTCTCCAATTTTGGAAGACAGTTTTTCACCATTCGTCGAGGAAAAAATTAAACATTTTAACGATATTTCGGATAGACTTTCTAAAATTAATTTACACTCGGCATTCACTCTTATCAGATATTGCTGTTTCGGTCCAAATTTTATGTATTTTCTCCGCTCTTCCACTTTATGGAAGCAGCCACACCTTTTGGACAAAATTGATCATATTATTCGAAGTACTCTCACATCCATTTTAAATGTGGCATTGGACGACCGCGCGTGGCTGCAAGCCACACTACCCATTCGTTTTGGTGGGCTCGGCGTCCGCAAAATTTCAAGTGTAAGCCTACCGGCGTTCCTGTCCTCGGTCCACAGCACCGAAAAGTTAACCACAAAAATCTTAGCTCCTTCTCAGGTTGACTCTGAAGTGCCGTGTTTGACCGATGCGGTGAACGCCTGGAAAATGGCTTGCCCGGATACGGTTCAGCCCGAGAACCCATCTTCCCAGAGACAGTGGGATGAGCCGCTCTGCAGGTTGGTACGGAATAAACTCATTAATACGTCCACCAATACTGCTGAGCGTGCCCGCCTGCTGGCTGTGGGTGAATGGGAGTCGGGCCTTTGGCTTCAGGCGCTACCGTCACCCAACATAGGCACCATGCTGGGTGACACCACATTCCGGCTCGCTACATGTTTGCGTCTGGGCGCTCCTTGCGGGGCTCCACATCGCTGTCAATGCGGTGAAGGAGTCGACTGCCTCGGACATCATGGCCTATCCTGCAGTAAGAGTGCTGGTCGAATGGCACGGCACGCCAGCATTAACAACATCATCCGTCGGGCTCTTGTCACCACCGGGGTGCCAGCTGTTTTAGAACCCAATGGCTTGGCACGTGATGATGGGAAGAGACCAGACGGAATGACCATAATGCCGTGGAAGTTGGGTAGGCCTTTGGTGTGGGATGCAACCTGTGTCGACACTCTCGCGCCTTCCCATCTTCCTAGCACGGCGGGCTGTGCTGGGGCGGCTGCTGCAGGAGCAGAAAACCTCAAACGGCGCAAATATAACAACCTTATTGGGAGCTATATGTTTGAGCCGTTTGGGGTTGAAACACTAGGGCCTTGGGGTCCGAGTGCCCATCGAGTATTTCGGGATATCGCCAAAAGGTTGGTAGAGTCTTCACGTGACCAGAGGGCTGGCCTTTTTCTAGCCCAAAGAATCAGCATTGCCATCCAACGTGGCAATGCTGCCAGCCTTTTGGGCACTTTTCCCATTGACAGCGATGCGGACGAATTTTTTGATGCCCAATGAGCTCTTCCGCCTTTTTGTTTGTGTATAGTTTTAGTTAAGATAGGATATTTTGTTATTTTTATTAATTAATTATATAAGTTTTTAGATTATAAATTGTAAGTTTTGTAAATTGCATGGTCATTTTAAATTATAAATTAATTATTAATTTAATCTAAAAATATATATATATATACAAAGTGGAGAGGACAATAAATTAAACTTCGTATACCTAATGATACCTAATTCAATCAAATATAGCCAACTATAATTCTAGTCTCAATATCACTTATACTTACAAGCACAATCACATTTTTAAAAACACCGTATTTGTGTTGACAGTGTTTTTAAAAAAATGATTGTCTGTTGAACCTGTGGAGGTTCAACATACGATTATATCTACCTTTACGATTATATGTACCTACAGTAAAATTTTATCTAGGGACAGTGTTGTACCTAGGGACGGTTCACATTAATTAATCAATAAACAAGAAAAAAAAAACAATTATACACTTCTAAAAACAACTTCAAATAAACGTAAACATATTCTGTTATACAAATATAATAATGTATACATTACGACACTCTTCATGCACGTATCCAGACTTTTGGTTCGGGGGGGGGACAAACATTGAAACAACCATGTGAACTGTGTGAAAATCGCTGTAATCACTGTACTATAATTTTCACTGTACTATACTATAATTATATAAGTATTTTTCTGTTTCCGCTGGCAGCCATTACGTCTAGTACCATATCAGGATCTGGCGCCAAAGCGGAATGAATAGACAATAGAGCGAGACCAGTAAGCCTCTCGCCCGCCATTCTATTCCTTAGGAAGGATTTTATTCTCTTTAGGCATGAAAATGACCGCTCCACAGATGCCGTTGAAACCGGAAGGGTAGCCAGAATATGTATTAGCCTGTTAATGGTAGGAAAGAAAACTTTGTCACACGTGTCTAAAATTTCCATAATTTCGACTGGTTTCTTATGTGTTTTTCCACTTGGCACACCACATACTGTACTCTGCTTTTATTAGTGATTCTCCAACACTTTCTTCCCAATAAATTTTCATATTTTCTAATTCACTTATTTTCCTCTCGTCCACATTTTTCGGAAGAATAATTTCTAAAGAAGAAAGCAGCTCTCTTTGATTCGCAAATCTATCATTCATGCCAGATATCAAATCGTCCAAGCACGGTATAAAAATATTTCTTCTGAAGTATTCTTCAGCAGTATCGCTGGGAGGGTTGCTTCGTGCAGTTTGGTGGGCAGTAACTCGAGGACGCTGAATTTCTATTTGCAAGACATCTTCCGCTATTTTGCAGCATGCGTTATATATTTCTGAGAATACCGGGTTAACATCGTCACGTATCTCTTTTAGTTTTCCGATAATGTCATCGGAAATCGGATTTCATAGCAGAGGCCAGGTCGTGTGTAGGGTTCTGCAAATATGCTGACAGTGGGAGAGTATAACTGAAAAATCTTTCACAGGTTTTTAGAGAAATCAAGAAACTACTCTTTTCCATCGCAGCTATGAGTGTAGAGGCAGTTTGGGCGACAGTTCTGTTTGTGTAGGATAGTTCTCTTAATGTAATAACAATAGGTTCGAGTAACTCACCAAATACATTTATAGAGTCGTGACGTTCTATAAATCTAGTGTCACACCGACCAGTCTTTTTTTCTTACTTTCTGGTGTGAGCTTTTCCACATTTTCCTTGAACTGTTTCCCGGCCATTGCATTGTTGCGACGTAAATTGCAGACTTCCTTCACAACGCCTATTGAATTTCTCACCTCGGGAACTGAAAGAGCTTTTGAAAGAACTAGGTTCAGACGATGTGCTGAGCAATGTACGTATGTGGCCTTAGGAAATTCTTTTCTGATTCTCGTCTGCACACCACTGATGTGTCCTCCCATGGTAGCAGCTCCGTCATACCCCTGACCAACTAGTTTATCGAGATTCAAACCAATCTCATGACATTTCTTTAAAATTTCTGCACTTATATTTTCGGCACTTAGGTCGTGTATTTCAATGAAACTGAGAAAGTCCTCCCTCAAAATACCTTTATAAACGTATCTCGCTCATAAAGACAATTGCTCAGTTCCACTCACATCTAAAGTTTCATCGCCAAGAATCGCGAAACACTCTGAACTATTTATTTGTGTCACAACTTTTTTCTGAATTATCTTTCCGCAAGTATCTATTATTTCATTTTGAATAATAGGGCTAAAATACGTTGCATTTTTAGGGGTTGTAATGATATGATCTTTCAGGATATTATCAGAGCTTGCTCGGTATCGTAGCAGAGCCCTGAATTTTCCATCTTTACCAAGTGGCTTTTCTAAAGTCAATGGTCCACTGTCTTTGTCTCCACGAAGCGGCAACTCTTGCTCTCCACAGAAGATGATAGTTTCGATTATAGGTTTTAGTGCTGTTCTATTTCTTTCCTTTTCTTTGAGCCTTTGATCATTAAGCAGCGATGCAACGTCTATGCTGCTGAATCCATTACGCGTAAGAAATTTTCTGCGCATAACTTAGAAAACTGGTGATATTTAGCAGCAGAATGTTCGCGAAATCTCTCTGTTGCATCTTTCCAATTATCAAATGGTTTGCTGACAAAACTTCCAAGTGTTTGGTGGGAACCTTTTCCAGCGGTGCCTGATGAAAAGACAACGCAATATTTGCAGAACACACCATTCCTCCTCGGCGAACATGTTAACCATTCCCATGATCCCATCCATTCTCTTCGAAATCTAAGTTTCCTCTTTCCAAAGCTACTAGCCGGAAACGAAAATGACGCATCTGGGACAAACGGCTGTGTAATAATATTTTTTTTCTGTTCATCTGTGAGTACAAGAGGAGGATACTGTGTGTTATATATGGCATTAGAAACCACGCCGATATCAGGAAAAGTTTCACTTATAATCATTGTATCTAAACTGCACGTTTTTGAAGTTGAACATTCTCCTTCATCTCCACATCTTCCAGCCGGTTCGGCTGAAATCACATTTTTTTCTGTAAATTTTGACGAAGTTGTTTCTAGTTGTCTATTATCAACAGCAGAAGCCATGCTTGGAGTAGTTTATTCCTCGCTAGTAGTAACAATTTTTTTTGCCACTGGCTTGAAAAAGTTGTCAATTCTCTTCATTTTAGCAGCAGCAATTTATATACGTTCAAACAAGCACAAATCAAGAAGCACTCACATTACTTTACTTTATTTAAGTAATCTGTGATGGATAGGGCGAACGGTCCAACAAATTATGACGTCTGCAGGTCCAAAATTGTCCAACACTATCTCACGTACGTAACGGACAGGCGATTTGGCGAATCCAATGAAAACAGTGGTTTTGAAGTTTTTTTCCTTTATTTCACGGCACGGGCAAAGTATCAGGTGAACCAAGTCAGAAGGAATTTACTCTACTCTCTATGAAACTGAAACCAATATCAAAATAAACTGGTCTATTGCACTATACTGTCACTATTGCAGAGGTATTTCACTTTTCTTCTCGCTTGTCGCTCTCGATTCTCACTTGAATCGCTCTCGAAATAAACTGACATGCAGGTTCCCGGACTCCCGCCCCGCCGTATTTATACTACATTTTCGTATTCTGGAACACTGTGGAATATTGCGCCATCTACTACCTGGTAGCAGAAAGTTATGGAAGCTTCTCGATGTTTCGCTACTCAACGCGACGATCTTTCTACTATTAGTTTTTCTACTCGACGATAGATGTCGTTCATTACTGTTTTCGTTCTCGGTTTCTCTCTAAATAGGTTAGATGGCGCTACTAGTAACGTCGCTTACATAATCAGATCAAGATCTATCTACATGTTTATTTTACCTACTTATTGAAAGAACACGCAAGCGAATAAATAAACAGATGGCTTAAAACGTTTTTTTTTTCAGTCAGATTTCGGGGGGGGATAAATCCCAACTATCCCCCCCTCTGTATACGTGCCTGAGTTTTGAGTAGATTCATCGCTATCATCATTATGTCTAATACGAAGCATGCCACGCAAACGAAACTCACCCTCATCATCAGACTCGAAAGTTTTCTCTGTGTGATTTCGGAACACAACGAACACGATAGCTTGATTGCAAAAACTACATTTAAGCATTTGGTTTTTGCCTTTGGAATAAGTTTTACACTTCATACGTCTAACAAACGATAACTTCTCTTGTTGAATTATTTTAATCTTTTTTTCGCCAGATTTTTCAGTGTCTTCATTCGAAAGCGCGTTGGAAGGACCTGGTTCAGAAAGATTATTAGCCAGCAGAGGAGTTGAATGACTTTTAGAGCAACTAGCGTCATCTTTGGACCAGATTGTGAAAGAACTTGGTAGTAATTGTTTTTTGAACAGCTTTTTCATTTTTGTTCTTGTCCGTTTTCTGACCTGCTAATTTCTTTTTTTTTTCAGCTTTTTTTAATGCTTCACATAGAATTTCATCTTTCTCTGGTGTGTCAGTCAATATTCTGGTTCTTCCGGGCTTTTTCCACGTTGAGCACCCTTTCGCGGACCAGCTTTTTCAAATGGGCGGATGGTTTCGGGCGTTATTTGTGGATCTATTATCTTCAGTGGAGTTCGGAATACAGGTTGTTCTGATATCAGCCGATTATCCTTCTGGATTGGCGAAACTGGTTCTGGAATGGCCTGAATAACAGAATCTCCAAATAGGTAGTTTCGTTCCAAGTTATCTGGGTAGGTTTGGCTGGAAATCTATTCAACCGGTTGTGTTAATCCAAATTAACCATCGATGTTTATTGATCACTTGACTTCAATATCAGGCTGTTCTTGATTTTCAGATGGGTTTCCAGTTAAGTTTTGGCTTGGGTCTGGACGATCAGTCACATGAGCATAAGAAATCTTCATCTGAAAATATGTTTCTATTGTATGGATAAATACCTGAAACCTCGAAAGCCTTTTGCGATGTTTGGTCAGGGGGTCGTCTTAGGGGCGGAGTTTGGTGGAAACGAGACTCCATATGCTTCGCTAGTTATTTCTGCTACGTCGTAAATGGTAATAGGTTTACCAGGATGACTGAGCATCCATCTGTCGGCTGCTTGGCTGTATTGGCTTTTAAATGACCGAAAAACCGTTCTATCTAGTGGTTGCAAATGATTGGATGTATTTGGAGGCAAAGTCAATAAGAAAATTCCATTCTCTCTGGCTTTGTCAATTATCTCTATGCAATGTCTCAATGGAGCAATCAGATTTTGTAAGTAAACATTATGACACTTTTGTACCTATGGTTAGTCCACAGGTACATTCATATTTTTGTCCACAGGTACAAATTCAGACAGCAAATAAAACTGATTTAACTTTGATGATAAAACAGACTTACAGACAGAGAAAAAAGCACTAACTAAGCAATAAAAACGCAGATCATGGTGCAAAAACGATCAAACTGATATCGTAATATTTTCACGGTAAAACTAATTAAACTAAACTAACAGGACTAAACTAAAATTTATCTTCTGTCCGTTTCTTAATCAAATAGAAAGAAAAATATGCACTGAACTTAAATTTAGTTTACTCTGTGAACAAGGGAATCGGCACCATTGTAGTTGAAAAAAACATGTTCTCCCATACGTCGATATACTGTAACGGTTATTCACCAGCTGTGCAGCTGCGAGCCCAGGAAGCCTCAACTACCTACTCTCCTCTACTCCCGCATCGACAAGAACATACAACCAACGCCACCTAGCGGCATTGAAAGCAACTCGTAGAACAGCAGACACCAGGATCTACTGATGCAATCTATTTAACAGACTTACTAGCGCCATCTATTAACTCGTAGAAGCACTAACAAGTTGTGGTCATTCTCTGAAATCTCTGAGTATTCATTTACTATCTTGAAAATAGTAATGTAAATCATAATAAATTATAAAGTCATAGTTTATAAACCTATACCTTTCACTCTTTATGATTTTTGTTTCATTCTTATAAGTTCGTCAATTTATATAAGTGCATCAATATTTGACTACCTGCTAGGGCGGTACTTGGGTGGGGGACATTTTTGGGAGACGAGGGGATTGCTCTGTTTTTGGGTGGAGGCTCAGGGCTTTAAATACCGGTAATTTTTTCATAACGTTATCTCTATTTGACAGCGTTACCGTTAATATTAAAATAACGGTAATAGATTTAACGTTATTTATGCTACATTTTATCTAAGTTAATTGTATCTTAACGTTATTTTTAAACGGGTAAGGTGGAAGTAGTGGGGTCTGAGGCGCGTGGTGGGCTGCCCGGCGCGCGCCCACGCACCGCGTTGATATCGTGCCAATCAAAACGTTGCCTTGCCTGATTCTTACGCGTAAGAAGTGCTGATAGTGTATACAATTTTTTTTTTTTTTCTATTTCTTTTTTTTTCTCATAAAATCATTTGTTATCTATTAAGGTCAAATTGATAAAAAGTTCATTACAGTGATAATTATTATTAATAGTTCTTTGTGGTTTTTATACAGTTTTGACCACCTTACTCGATAAAATATGGTCACTATCTATTAGGGTCGAAATAAAAACAGGTTGGTTATGGGAAGAGTGCAAATTATAGGTATCTTATCTTTTTGTACATAGCACTATTTCATATGCCTATAAAAGGATGGTGAGCCCTGAAACATTCACATTTGTTGGTCAAATATTCAGTTGCCCTAAAAAGCAGTTAATACCTATTTTCGACTATTTGAAAAGTTGACAGATTTGAAAAATGGGTGATTTTGTTTGTAGTAAACGGAGTTGTGCAATTTGTTGATAAATAGGCATATTATAGAAGACTACTTACAAGAAAATTTCATTTTGTCTCCAGAGGATATGGCTACTGTGGTCTTCTACATTCAAAGAAACTTGGTATTTAAATGTAACGAACGCTGGAGAAATACATCTCGGATAAAAGACCGCTTTGAAAGTGAGAAAGTCATCTGGTTAGATGGTCAATTTCGTGTTCTACTAGAGTGTCGAGTCACGGTTAATGACCCTAATATGCCTGGAAGTACTGACGGCAGACCCTCGAAACCATACGAAGCATCTTCAAAAAGAAAAAAGATTGAATTAATACAAGAGTACGGATCGGACTGTGTTCTCAATGCATTTGCTCAGGAGTTACGGTCTATGGATGAGACGGAGGAGGCCGCAATCGTTAATATTATACGAACTGCATCAAAAACTGATAAGAATTTTTTTGTTAAATACGTGACAGAACTCTAAAGACGAAAGGAAAAGCAAAGAACCAAAGGAAGAACCACTACGGACATTTATTGACTTAGACCTTAACAAAGAACAGTATGGGAAACTGACTTTGTTTGGCGGACAAAAACTGTTCAGTGTTTCCTTCTTATCCAACTTTAGTTGAAGCGAAGAAGATGTGTTACCCACCAGATTCGAGCATAACAGCAGGACTTGTTGGATCTTACTGTGGCACGTAAATTACTAATAGGTTCAGTTTACAAAAACGGTTTAAGAAAGTTGAAACTTTTCTGTAAATGGGTGACGGGTCATCCGAGCAGAGTGAGTACAAGCAAGTTTTGCCCGAAGAAAGCGATTTTATATCAGATGCAAACCTTTTTATTGCTTCACTTGTACCCATTAGACTAATAGATGAGACAACTAATACTGTTGTTTGGAAGAACGAAACTTGATCATCTGTAAGATATTGCAGACTTATATTGTTAGATTTTGCCAAAGAAACTCCTGAAAAAACCGCGTCTGTTGTGGCTGATATCAACAATCAAAAACAAAATCTGTCTCCTCCCCTGATAAATAAGAATGGCGAGGTAATCGAAATTACTCATGACCTATTTTTAACCATGATTGATGGTAAAGTGGCAAAAGTTTTAACTGAAACTTTCGAGCGCTTCTTGTACAGTTTGTAGTGCTACTCCTCGACAAATGAATAACTTAGAGGCAGTTAGGACACGAGATCTGAACAAAAGTTCATTTCAATACGGACTGTCAATACTACATGCTTGGATTAGGAGTATGGAGATGATCTTACACATTTCTTATAACTTTTCTTCTAAAAAGTGGTCAGGTGTAGTACCTGAAAATAAAAAAAACAAAGACGAAAAGAAAAAAATAGTACAAAAGCGGTTTAGGGGGGAAATGGGACTGCATGTCGATAAACCTCGACAAGGCACTGGAAATAGTAATGACGGAAACACAGCTCGGAGATACTTTCAGAATTAGTCTTGCTCTGCAGACATTACAGGTGTAGACGTAGAACTTATAAAACGAATGGACATAATAATGTATGTCATCTGGAATGTATTTTTTTTCAAAAAAGTTCGGTGAATACGCATATAGTACAACAGGATTTGGCGGAGAGCCAGTTTAGTTTCCGCAGGGGGCACCCTACCGTGGACGCCATCATGCGCGTGCGAGCCCTCACGATTGGGAATGCTGTTGCCCGGGGTGGGGTCGTCTTGGCGGTGTCGCCAAAGCCTTCAATACCCTGCCCTGGAGTTGCATCAGGGAGGCACTCCGGTACCACCGGATGCCAACCTACCTCTGTCGTGTGGTCGAGGCCTATCTGACGGAGAGGGCCGTCATTTACCCCGGTCACCAGGGAGTGTGGAACCGGCCAGAGATGTCGTGCGGTGTACCACAGGGATAGGTCCTGGGGCCGCATCTGTGGGACATCGGATACGACTGGGTGCTGCGCGCTGACCCCCCTAGCGGCGTCAGCATAGTGTGTTATGCTGACGAAACGTTGATCCTGGCGCAAGGGAGGTGGCACCAGGCGTCGGCCGAAGTAGTGGCACGCGGGGTTGTGACAATCGTATGCGAAATAATCCGGCAATTCCGCCCTGCATGTCGATTCTGTAAAAATCTCACCGTGAAAACTCGCGTGGAGTGAGCTGTCAGTGTCATCCCACTGATGCTAGGGAGTGACCAAGCATTACATTTATAATCATAATCGAGATTTTAATAATATTTGTATACTAATTCTATTGATAATTTTATATAATTTCAAAATTAGTATTTAAGCGCTGAAAGCTTACTATTTAGGGTTTTTTTAAATAAAATAGCAAAACAGAAATTCAGTCCGAAACTCAATTTGGTTTTTTATTCCAAAAGGATTGGTAATTTTCGCAGCCGCCATCTTGCTTTTTAGATTTGACCTCACTATCGGCCTTAGCACCCCCAAAAACCACGAAAACGACACCCATGATGAAAAATCTGAACATTTTCGCAGCCGCCATCTTGGTTTTTAGATTTGACCACACTATCGGCTTTAACACCCCCGAAAACCATGAAAACGATACCCATGATGAAAAATAGGAACATTTTCGCAGCCGCCATCTTGGTTTTTAGAATTGACCTCACTATCGGCTTTAACACCCCCGAAAACCATGAAAACGACACCCATGATGAAAAATCTGAACATTTTCGCAGCCGCCATCTTGCTTTTTAGATTTGACCTCAGTATCGGCTGTAACACCCCCGAAAACCATGAAAACGATGAAAAATGTTTGTAGCCGCCATTTTGGATTTTGGTAAAACCAAATTTTGTTTGTCGCGCAATAAAAAATAAAAAATGGCAAATTAAAAAAAAACTCAACTTGACATTATTAACAGCTCCTCACGCGCAAGCGCGGCGTGATCTTATCACTTCACCCGATTCTCGTAATCATAGTAACCACTCGCGCCGGCTAGGTGAAGTGAGTCGGTAAGCGCGTCGCGCGAGTGTCGTGATCTTATCACTTCACTCGATTCTGGTTGCCATAGCAACATCACTTCACTTGGGCTGGGTGAAGTGAGCCTAGCCACCCGCCGGCCGGTGCGCGCGCTGCGCGAGTGTCAGCTGAAGTGTTGAATTTTGTTACAGTATTGATGACGGTGATTTTATGAATATTATTTTATTATTGGCAACGCGTAGGTCGGTATAAATTTACCTACTTAAAATAAAATATTAGAAAGGTACTTATTAAATAACCCGCACGTTTTTTATTCAAATGGCTTATGTATACAGACACACACATCGCGTAGTTAGATTTCCACATATGTACTTTGTGAGCGGATAAATTCTATGGTCCGTCAGCCAGACACACTTTTAGCACTCGATCACTTGACACTCTCGGTTATCTCTTCTTATTGAAAAGATTTGGGTTAATAACAACGCTGAATAACGTAGGCTTTAGTCGACTCAATCCACTATCGCTTCTTCAAAACACATCGCAGTTGGGTCATGGGATTGCGTTTATTTAATCAGTTAAAACACATCGCGATTGGGTCATGGAATTGCGTTTATTTAATCAGTTAACTGATTATGATCAATAGAATTAGCATAAAAATATTATTAAAATCTCGATTATGATATGATGTAAATGTAATCCTTCGTCCATCCCTAGTATCCGGTGGAATGACACTGACAATTCACTCCACGTTCACTTTACTTACGTTTTCACGGTGAGAAGGTTACAGAATAGCACTGCTGGTTCAGGCCATGGTACGGAGCGAGAGGGCATGGGCAGCCGTCACCTCCTTCTGCGAAGCAGTAATGCTCGCGAAGGATGAGCCGGGACGGTTGAGGGAAAGAAAGAATTTTTAGATGAAGCCAAGGCTCTTCTTATTATCAACGAAAATCTGTAGGAGCTTCCTGAATTTTGTACTTTATTTTTCTCGTTTGCTTCAATTATTCCATTTTATATAAATTAAATAAAAGACAAATTTTGTTTTTTATTCTTATAGAATGCATGTATTTTTTTAAGTTTTATTTTTTTAATTAATTAATAAATAGAATTTTCAAAATCGAAGTTATTTACATTAATTACTTTACACATCCAAGAATACGTGTGCAAAATTACAGCTCATTTAGTTTTGAAACAACTGAGATACGGAGTTTTGAGACGAAACATACGCGATTTTCCCATAGTGCGGCGCACAGTGGATCGAAAATCGGCTGTAGAAGACATAGGATCTCGATTTCTTAAATGTTATTTTTTTGCTGGAAATGACTTCTGCTGATCATTACTGTTCTATAAAATGTCATATGAAGTAATTGTGTGCACAAATGGAAGAGTTATAATTTTTATAAGAAAAAAATGTATGGAGCTGACATGAAAAATGAGGATATATCTGGAATCGCAAGGTTGGCCGTTATATCCTTGCACACTGTTATAGTACTATTTATTTGTGAATTTTTGACAAACTTAATATCGCGGCATCACTTGCGATTTTTTTTTTTTAAATCTTCAAAATTAAAAAAAAAAAAAGTATATTATACATTTTAATGCTTAAATATGGCTATACCAAGTGTAATTTACAATATTTTTTATGCTTAGACCAAAACATTCTAAGAAATCACAAAGTCGTATTACCTACTTATTTGAAATGACATGGTAATTATGAATTACATAATATGTAATCTTGTTTAATGCCTCAAGTCCACATTAGCTAATGATTAATAAAACTTAATACCTATATACCTGTTAAAAGGATACGTACCATAATGAGGGTAATTAGATAAACGTGATCATTAGTCAATAACAATAAATGGTATGATTAAAAATAAAAGCAAATTATTAAAAAAAAATATTAACTTAACCTAACCTAACATAAACAATAAAAGTTAACTTATTTTATACTTCGTCACCATTAGAATCCACTTCAGAATCAGGCTCTACAATAGATATAACTTCTAAGAACTCTGTCGGAGCTTCCTGATCCTGAAGTTTCAGTAGTTCTACTGTTTCCTTAAAGTATGTCTGCCTCTTGTGGGCATTTAATTTTGGTCTTGTGGAAGAAATTAGAGGATCAGAAGAGACGATAAGCATATTGAGGATATCCTCGTTTGATGCTTGTCTACTCTTTTTCCTCGAATGGTGTTCTCTGAACCTCCTAACGTCTTTAGTTCGGGCCTCTGAAGTTTCTTCCGAAAGACTTCCAATTGGTACAATAGCATTTTCTGCAATTATGTCCCCTCCGTGAATCAACAATTTGTCGACGGTTGATGACATGTAGTACCAATCGTACAGTTCCACGTATTTTTCAGCGGTTGTTCTAGCGTATTCTTTAAATTTCGGCACGTCTACAATCTCTCCAGATGTAATAGCTTGCAGAATCACAGCAAATCTGCGTATTAGGTTTCATCTAATCCAGTGATCGCTGCAGTTTTATCAGGAAATTCAAAAAACCGCCTTGCTGTGTTCCCGTCGTTAGTTGTGCCTGATCCTTGCTTAACGATGTCAATCAAAAGGTTGAGATCATCTTTGAATCGATCTTGAATGAGTTTTTTTCGTGAATGCAATAACTCTTGATGACCTTCTCCTCTTGCAGACCACTTTTTGAAGTCGAGACGATACGCTATGTGTAGAAGACATTCCATCACATTAATGCGGGCATGAAGTGATGATAATCCGAACTCATACACACCAGAAGAAATGGTTTTTGACGCAATGACATCTAACTTATTCATTTCTGTAGGCTTAGCCAAACACAGGTAGCAGGCCGCATTTGACTTAGCTTCAGACAGATAATGTAATGTAATGTATAATAATAATAATAATAATAATGTACAAATTTTGCCGTCAATCATCGTCATCATTAATTTGTGACTAATTTCATGTCCTTGACATTTTGAGGGAACGAGAGCTTCAATTTCGTTATCCATTGCAGTTTTTTCATTTATGACAACGTCTTTGGTTTCTTTCACAAAACTAAACTGGACTGGACGGCAATACCTAGGTGAGCAGGGTTTTGGATTCACCCATACGGTATCACCGTCAGCTGTCAACTTTAATGGAACCAAAGAGGTCATAAATATGCTGGAATCATCTTGACCACTCTCTATGTTTTGCTTATATCTACTTTGGTTAGATGCACCGTCAAATCCCCACTTCGATATTAATATCAATTGTTTATCTTGTATCGCATCAGGACTACGAATAGTTTCAAAAATTCTGTTCACTGTTAAATCTAGTAACGCTTGTAGTGCAATCTTAGCAGATGAATCCGTTACAGTCACAAATGTCTTCGGAGGGTAGCACTGTAGCTTAGCTTTTTGCACTTTGTAGTAAGACGGATATATCTCCTTTGAACCTTCTCGAATAGTCGTTTCCCTATTAAGGGAATTACATTAGTGATATATTGCCATTTCGATAGTTTTAATGAAAGTAGCAAACCCAGTGCTTTTTCTGGTGAAAATATTGTTGAAGGAGCTGGTTTGTTCAACATTTCCTTGATTTTTGCTGCTGCTTCTGGATTTTGGAGCATATGTTCAATAACAGATGCAATATCCTCACGACCATCTCCTTTAAAAAGTGCTGCAGCTGAATAAGCTACTTCATTAGGGTCATCGCCTATATGTTCATCAGATCGTCTCTTCTTCTGCTTGTTACTGAGATCTTCAAACGGCTTTCGAGATCTTTTTGTCATCGTTGAAGTTGATTTCATTGTTGAAGTTGATGGTACAGGTTCAGGTACAGGTTCAGTAGAAATATTTTCACTTGTTGATTCTTGAATGAGCAAATTGGTTTGCACGCAGTTTGGCCAGTCAATATTTGCCTCAAGCCAATTACTGTAATCACGTCTAAAAACTTCACTTTTCCTGTGGGATCGTAAACATCTCTTTTGAACTGCCCGTGTAAATCTTCGACAAAATTCTTTCACGGTAACACTGTCTTCATCTAAAAGGCTAGAGCCCAGTCGAATAACAAGTGTGTTGAACAATATTTCATGATCGAAAGACGAAGCATCCTGATTGCTCAGAATAACAAACAAATCCAAATTTGTAATAATGCTTTCCATTATTCACGATCACTGAGTAAAAAGACACGGTAGGATAGATGTTAGTATTAGAAATGCTCTAAATGAACTGAAGTTGTGAATCCAATGTTTCCCTATTTATTGTTATTGACTAATGATGGTATCACATTTATCTAATTACCCTCATTATGGTACGTATCCTTTTAACAGGTATATAGGTATTAAGTTTTATTAATCATTAGCTAATGTGGACTTGAGGCATTAAACAAGATTACATATTATGTAATTCATAATTACCATGTCATTTCAAATAAGTAGGTAATACGACTTTGTGATTTCTTAGAATGTTTTGGTCTAAGCATAAAAAATAATGTAAATTACACTTGGTATATAATATAATTTAAGCATTAAAATGTATCATATACTTTTTTTTTTAATATTGAAGATTTAAAAAAAAAAAATCGCAAGTGATGCCGCGATATTAAGTATGTCAAAAATTCACAAATAAATAGTACTATAACAGTGTGCAAGGATATAACGGCCAACCTTGCGATTCCAGAGATATCCTCATTTTTCATGTCAGCTCCATACATTTTTTTCTTATAAAAATTATAACTCTTCCATTTGTGCACACAATTACTTCATAGAACATTTTATAGAACAGTAATGATCAGCAGAAGTCATTTCCAGCAAAAAAAATAACATTTAAGAAATCGAGATCCTATGTCTTCTACAGCCGATTTTCGATCCACCGTGCGGCGGCGGAATGGCAACAGTATACCTAAAGTGATCCAAGGCTAAGCGAGTGCACAAAATGTAAACCTACGGAACGGCAACAGCAAAATTAACGTTATTATCATATTTTACGTTAATGTTAATTAACGTTATATTACTGTTAATGTTATCAAGTAACGTTAAATTTTTTGTAACGTTAGTAAGGTATCACATTAAAATTAACGTTACGTAACGGTTATTATTTTGTTATTTGGTAACGTTAACAAGCCCTGCGGAGGCTTGCTTTTTTGGGAAGATAAAATAACAAATCATCAAAGTGAGTGTGAATTGTTTTATTTCTGAACACCCATTACAATAGGTACGTCACGGTCGATTCAACTGCAAATCTAAGTTGGTCGATTACGAGGGCGGCACTGAAAATTTCGGGAATCAAGGAAGTGACACAACATTACTATTTAAAAATGTATTTATTGCTTTTCGAAGTATTCTCCGCGAAATTTGACACATTTTTCCATACGATGGAACCAATCATTGAAGCAACCATTCCATTCGGAAGGTGGGGTCTCCAAAATGGCCGTTTTGTAGGCGTCCACAGCTTCTTCAGGTGATGAAAATCTCTGTCCACGCAATTTATTCTTTATTTTAGGGAAAGCATAGAAATCATTAGGGCTTAGGTCGGGGCTGTACGGCGGATAGTCTAATAATTCTATGTTTTCTTGCTCTAAAAACTCTTTTGTTCTGTGCGCGGTGTGAGAACTCGCATTGTCGTGATGAAGGATGATGCGGCGGTTGCAGTTCTCTTTACGGAGTCGACCTGTGGCAAACAAATGCTAGCATACCATTCTGCATTAACCGTTCTTTGTCCCACAAGAGGAATAGTCGTAACATGGCCGGTTTTGGAGACAAACGTGGCCACCAACACTCTCTTTTTGCAACACTCCGTGAACGAACAATTTTTGTTGGCTTTAACTCATTTTCGAACACCCAAACTCGTGACTGGTTTTTTGTTTCGGGTTCGTACGCGTATATCCAGGATTCGTCACCTGATACGATGTTGTATACAGCATTTGAGGATCCTGCGTGGAATCTTTCGAGAGTTCTGACGCACCAAGTAACGCGAGCCGCTTTTTGCTCTTCACAGAGCGAATGCTGTATCTATCGGGAAAACAACTTTTTTACACCTAATTGTTCATGCAAGATTATTTGTATTTGACTCATGCCAATGTCTAAAGTTGCCTGAATTTCGCGGTATGTCACATGTCGATCTTCCTCAATCAGCTTAAGTACAGCATCAACGTTTTCTTGGGTGACTGCAGTTTTTGGACGTCCTTGACGGGGATCATCACTGAGCTTGACACGTCCACGTTGAAATTCAGCAAACCAGCGATAAATTGTAATTTTGGATGGGGCTTCATCATCAAATGCAGAAATCATCCGGTCAACACACTGTTTTTGTGTTAAAAGAATTCTTTATGTGCTCGAAATGATAACATTGTTCAATTCTAAGAATTTTTGGCACATGCAGGAACCAATTGAGGGGAACCCAATGAGGGGATTCTCTAAACAATGGCCACCGAGCGCGGTGCGACGGCATTTCCAGGTAGAACGCCCAATGAATAGCAAAAAGCGATAAGAGTTGGTTTTTACAGCAAAATGGTCTTAGTTACTGAGGCAACAAAGTCGTTTTTCTTTAGTCAGGGTCAGTCGGTCTGTGATGAAGCCGTTACATCTTTTACTTATTAGTCAAACTACTGCCCTTGTGAGTGGACGTTGTCGTGTTGATTCACAATTTACCGTGTTCAGTTGTAGCCCTTTGCGTTCCTGCACGTGTTGTTTGCGTTAGTTTTGAACTTTTTTGTTTCACCGTGTCCAGTCGTAGCCTCGCGCTCCTGCACGTGTTGATTTTTGACTTAATTGTGTTGAGTTGACATTTAGTGCGCTCCTACGCCGTTTTTCTTAATTGTTAAGTGACTATGGCTACTTTTTCCAATCAAGAATATGCGGATATCGTATTTATGTACGGTAGAGCAGACGGCAATGGATCTTTGGCGCGACGGATGTATCAAGAGCGCTATCCGAATCCCAGGATACCGAATGTCCGAGTGTTTTACAACACGTTTCGTCGTCTTGCCCAAGATGGGTTTCACCGCGTGGAACCTGGAGTCAACCCGGGCAGACACGAAACTGCCGTTGACGAAGACATTTTAGCAGCATTTCAAGCGGATCCTACTACCAGTACTAGAGCAGTAGCTCGAAATTTAAACATTTCTCAATGGAAGGTGTGGCATACAATGCACCAAAATGATAAGTATCCGTTCCATGGCAGGAGTGTGCAAGGTCTAGTAGAGCAAGATCCTCAAAGAAGAATTCAGTTCTGCCGTTTCCTCCTCAACAGAGACATCGAAGATGCGTGGTTTCTGAAATCAAATGAATGGGCCGACGCAGACAACAATCCACATTTTAAGAAGCAGGTGTCATTTCAGATGAAATTCTCTGTGAATGTATGGGCTGGAATAATTGGCAGAAAATTGATTGGGCCCCACTTTTTGCCTGATCCATTGAATGGCGAAAATTATTTGCAATTTCTGCAAATTGATTTACCACTGCTGGTAGAGGAATCAGGTGTCCCGATCTTCGAAAGAGACCGAACAGTCATCTTTCAGCAAGACGGCTGTCCAGCGCATTGGACTTTAAATGTAAGGGAACACCTCAACAATTGCTTTCCTGATAGCTGGATCGGCAGGGATGGACCCATCCCTTGGCCCGCTCGCTCCCCAGATCTGACCCCGTTGGACTTTTTCGTGTGGGGCCGGGCCAAGGAACTGGTGTATAACAACATAGAAATAAACACTAGAGAAGAATTGATACAAAGAATAAATTATGCGTTTGAGACAATGAAGCAGGAGATGATGTTGAAAATAACGACTACAGAAGTTAGAAGACGGGGCCGTGCTTGTATTAGGAATCACGGCCGTCATTTTGAACATGAAAAATAAATAATTTTAATTCAAATGTTGTTTTAATTATTCTGCCTAAAATAAAAAAATTCTCCCTCAAATTGGTTTGTAGGCCCTAATTTCAATAATTTGTAAGATATCCGCATAAATGATACCTCAAAAGAAAGAGCGATTATCAAGCATGTCTTCAAAAAGGTTTGAACAAAAAAAGCACCCTCCGTTTTTTTTTTAATAAGGTTTAAAAGACGTATTGTACAAATTTTTTATTTTTTCTGAGCTTTAAATGTCTGTAAAAAAAATGTCTAATGACACAGAAGCCTAAAACATGTTTTGCTTGATTGCTTACACATTACTTTAATTAAATAAATAAAAAATGAATTCATTTATCATTCAATTTGGCCATAATTATGCAGTTTACATTAAATTTTGAGAATTTCCGAAAAAAATCTTAAAAATTTGGTTAAAAATATTTGGTAAGACTTCGTCTAAGACAACCATGGCTTAAATAGTTCTAAATTGTCTGTACTATCTTCGCCTTAAAGCTTTGCACCCATCTTCCAATCACCCTGTATATATACATATATATAGATAACGAAATTAAAAGGAAAACCAACACAGCGAAGTAGGCTTTACAAGTTAACGAGTAATACGAGGGCTGCACTAAAAGTATCGGGAATGGAATATTTCCACTGTTCCTGTCATATTAAAATCTTTTTAATTGAAAACTCCTTGGTTTTAAAAATCGAATACCATTTATTTATTTATTTAAAAAAAGATTCTCGGTCTTGTCAAACTTGTTTAGTCGTTGAGAAAATGGAATTGACTCGAGAAAATTCAAGAGCGATGATTTATTATGACTTTCGTAGTGGTTTAAGCAAAAATTTTGTGTTTTGTTAGACTGCCTAAAATTTAAAATTTCTCCCTCGAATTGGTTTGTAGGTCCTAATTTCAATAATTTGTAAGATATCCGCATAAATGATACCTCAAAAGAAAGAGCGATTATCAAGCATGTCTTCAAAAAGGTTTGAACAAAAAAGCACCCTCCGTTTTTTTTTTAAATAAGGTTTAAAAGACGTATTGTACAAATTTTTTATTTTTTCTGAGCTTTAAATATCTGTAAAAAAATGTCTAATGACACAGAAGCCTAAAACATGTTTTGCTTGGTTGCTTACACATTACTTTAATTAAATAAATAAAAAATTAATTCATTTATCATTCAATTTGGCCATAATTATGCAGTTTACATTAAATTTTGAGAATTTTCGAAAAAAAACTTAAAAATTTGGTAAAAAAAATTTGGTAAGACTTCGTCTAAGACAACCATGGCTTAAATGGTTCTAAATTGTCTATACTATCTTCACCTTAAAGCTTTGCACCCATCTTCCAATCACCCTGTATACTACTGCCGTGTATTTTTCACATAATTATCCAAAAACTAGTGTGCGTTACCCCAGCAAAATAATGTCGAAAATAGTCTTTTAAATCTTACAGATAATTAGTTGCCCAGCTTCTGTAATTGTTGCGCACATTTTTAAATTTGTTGCACTTATAGTTTTTTAGTTATTTCACAAATACATTTCCTGCTGGGGTAACGTTTATAATTATAACGTTACCGCAGCCAGACATTTTTTTTTAAATGAGATTATTGAAACAAATATTAGCTATATAATTAGTCGTCTAGACGAGGTAAATGTTGCACCTTAAATTGTATTTGTTCTTTCTTCGGCTGCGAAGTTATTCGAGATCCTGCTGGAGTAACGTTTGTGGTTTTGCTGGATCTCTGAAACGGTTTAGCGGATTCTTATCATATTTTTTACATAACTTCTTAGGAATTAGTTGTAATTAGTTGTGCAATAAAAAACCAAAATAATGCACCGTTGAAAAGTTATTTAATTAAATATAAAACACTTCAATAGGTCCTAACACTCTAATAAGAGCTCTAAGGTAGCTTGTGCTTGCCTTCAAATGTATGTGAAGTTTCATTAGTTTCCTGTAAGTAACTAACAAATTATGATGATATTCATATCTCCACGTTCACGGTCACAATGCGCGCGGAGTTATTTGGCCACCGATAAACCTGTATTTGGATTTATAAACTCAATTTTGTATCAATAATCAGTTGCTTAGTTCAGTTTTATACCTGTAAAATTTCGGCGTAGTAAATATAATAATTAACGAGATAATAAAATAAAAGTCATTAAGAAGCGCAAGACCGTGGTAGCCCGACCAAGTTTAGGTGGTTACAAAAAAGCGACCGCGTAGTACATTATGCTATCTTCTAAAATGTTTAGTATAGCTTACAAGTTCGATACAGACGCGTACACTGTTAAATACATAACATTATTATAATATCTGTAGGTACTATGAAAACATTATTATTATTATCTTTCGGCTACTTATTAGATAGGTATCTATTATTATGTGCACAATTGCACAAACTTACCAAGAATCGACGATAACACGTCCAGTTGGGACGCGGAAGGGGTACTTGTTTGCATAGCGCAGTAAACTTGACGATTAGTCACATAATTCGTCTTGCGTGTGCGTGTGCGCTTCCGCAATTCCGCTTTCTATTTTACCAAATATTTAACGGGTGCGTGAGAGTTAATCAATAAGTGTGTCCCTAATTACTTTTATAAATAATGTGGACTGCTCCTCTTGAGGATCATAGCTATTGTGTGTGGCTTAATGAATTCACGAACAAGGTAAG
Source organism: Atethmia centrago (assembly GCA_905333075.3). Lineage (NCBI taxonomy): Eukaryota > Metazoa > Arthropoda > Insecta > Lepidoptera > Noctuidae > Atethmia > Atethmia centrago. The sequence goes on along the minus strand of HG995373.1, from coordinate 16,998,712 downwards.
CTTGCATAATGTATCTACTCAGAAATAGTTGCAATATTATTATTATTAGTACATTTTGATAGGTACTTACTTATCTAAAATTGATCATTCTTTTTAAAGGCATATACTACTAAATATTGTATTTTAAGTACATACTTACTTAGTATTTAAATTTAAATAATGGAAAATGCCATAAAAGCAAAATTGCTATCTATGATTGTTTTAAAGTTTAATTAATATTTTAAAAGCTCATTTGAAATTATTCTTTTACCTGTGAATAAAAATTATTTAAGAAACGTAGTTTTTTTTAAAACTTGTGTACACATCTGTACTAAACTTGTAACACTATCCTACATATTTTAAAAGATAGCATAATGTACTACGCGGTCGCTTTTTTGTAACCACCTAAACTTGGTCGGGTTATCACGGTCTTGCACTTCCTAATGACTTTTATTTTAATAAAATAAAAGTCATTAGGAAGTGCAAGACCGTCTCGTTAATTATTGTACCTATGTACTAAACTTAAATTTTATGGGTATAAAACTAACTGAACTAAACAACTAATTATTGATATAAAATTCAGTTAATACATTCACATACAGGTTTATCGGTGGCCATATAACTCCGCGCGCATTTTGACCGTGAACGAGGAGATAGGAATACCTATCATAGTTAATTACTTACAGGATACTAATGAAACTTCACATACATTTGAAGGCAGTTACAAGCTACAAAATAACGTTTAAAGTAAGTCTTTAGAGCTCTCATTTAGAGTATTAGGACCTATTGAAGTGTTTTTATATTTAATTAAATAACCTTTATACGGTGCATTATTTTGGTTTTTTATTTATTTATTTAACAGTTTATGTACACACATATAAACAGACAAGAAGAAAGGAACATAAAAATACGTACAAAAGTGATGCTTATTTCTAATGAAATCTCTTCCGGCATACCTGCGATGGGACAGTAGACAAAGAGATGTAGACACTGTGTAAGAGTAGAAGAGAAAATCAAAAACAACAAAAAAAACACTATTTTCTAATTTAAATATACAATAAGAGAATATACTTACATAAATACATACTTCTAAAATAAATATCACTAAAATACTTATATATAATTAATAGTATAAAATAATAAATACATAATATGCAACTATGGCAAAGTGGAAAGATAGTGTTCTTTCACTCTTCTTTTAAAAACAGCAACCGTTTCGCAGTCCCTAATGTCAGGCGGAAGTGATTCCACAGCCGAACCGCGTGCACAGTGAAGGAGTAGGAGTAGAAGTCGGTAGAATGGGGAGGGGATTTCTAAGATGCGACCTGCAAGGTGCATCAGAAGGACGGGCGAAGGAAAAACATTCCCGCAGATAGGATGGCGTTCTAGGATTATGAAGGATGTTAAATAGTAGACACAATACTCGAGAGTTCCTGCGAAGACGAATGGGGAGCCACTTGAGAATCTTGCGAAAGTTAGAAACATGATCATACTTTTTGAGGTTAAAAACAAAACGAATGCAGATATTTTGCAACCGCTCAAGTTTATTTAAAAGCACCTCGGTCTGGCATCCAAATATCAGGCATCAGCGTAGTCTATGATGGGCTGTATGAGAGTTTGAGCAAGGGAGATTTTGGTATTCAAGGGCAAGAAGCTCTCGAGGCATTTCAACGAATGGAATGTGTAGTGCACTTTGCGACTGACTTGAGCAACATGGGTAGTCCACGATAGGTAATAGTCCAAGGTCACCCCCAGGTTTTTAACTGTATTTGCGTATTCAATCTGAACCCCATTCAGACAGAGTGGAGACAGCGACGTAATATCGAGCCTATTCCGCATATACCTTCCACCGATAATTATAGCCTGGGATTTCTTAGGGTTGATTTGCAGTCCAAAGGACCGTGACCACTCGCTAATCAAATCCAGGTCACTGTTCATGGCAGACACGGCTGCTTCCGCATCTTGCCTTAAGAAGTGATTGTAAAGCTGTAGATAGTCGGCATAGAGATGGGAGTGGGAAGAGATGACTCTGGTGACGGAGTTAATGAAACTAGAAAAGAGAAGAGGAGAGAGAACGCCACCCTGAGGCACACCCGCGGTAAGAGAACACCAGTCAGAAGAAGTCTCTGCGAGATGAACCCGCTGCGACCGGCCATTAAGATAGGAGGTGAGGAGTCGAACCAATCTACAGTAGGTCAAGAGAAATTGAAACATTTAAGGATCCCTAGAAGGATGTCGGAATCGACAGAGTTAAAGGCACTGCTAAAGTCCAGAAGTACAAGCAAGGTGAGAGATTTGTTGTCCATAGCCCAGCGGATTTCATCAGTAACCTTCAGAAGAACCGTTACTGTGTTATGACCGGGTCGAAAACCAGATTGAAAAGGACTACGAAGGCAATTTGAAGATAGAAAGGCAGAAAGTTGCTGATGAACAATGTGCTCAAGAACTTTAGAGAGAAATGGGACGGAAGTCGGTCGGAGAGACTGGATTAGGAATTTTGGGCAAGGGGATGATATGAGCTTGTTTCCAGGCCTCAGGAACAGTACAAGAAAACAAGGAGAAATTAAAAATGTAGGTCAAGATAGGAAGCAAAGTGGGGAGGATAGGAGAAATCATTCTTGAGCAAAGATTGTCATTACCAACTGCAGAGGAGGAGATAGCACAAATAGATTTTTTGACCTCACTTTCACTTACAGGACTTAGCTCAAAAGAAGGACACTGCGGCATAGGCAAGCATGAAAGTTTATTTAAAGTAACCGAATTGACGTGCAGATCCATAAAAAATAAAAAATTGCACTACTAATTACAACTAATTCATAAGAAGTTATGTAAAAATATGATAAGAATCCGCTAATCCGTTTCAGAGATCCAGCAAAACCACAAACGTTATTCCAGCAGGATCTCGAATAACTTCGCAGCCGAAGAAACAACAAATACAATATAAGGTATATTGTATTTGTTCTTTTAGATCTCTGAAACTGTTTAGCGGATTATTATCACATTTTTTTAGAGCAACATTTACCTCCTCTAGACAACTAATTATAAAGCTAACATTTCAACAGTTTCAATATTCCCATTAAATAAAAAAATGTCTGGCTGCATTAACATTATAAACATTACCCCAGCAGGAAATGATTTTGTGAAATAACTAAAAAACTATAAGTGCAACAAATTTTAAAATGTGCGCAACAATTACAGAAGCTGGGCAACTAATTATCTGTATGATTTAAATGACTATTTTCGACATCATTTTGCTGGGGTAACGCACACAAAACTTTAGCTGGCAGGGGCTGGGGGGCACATAGCACTACAGCTTAATATTACACAAAGAGATCGCTGAATCAAAAATGGTTTTCACATCACCGCAATATTTTTAACGGCCTATCCAACAACACCACACCATGGGATAGACGAGAAAAAAAAATATCATCCCCACTTTACATCCAAGGGAGGGTTTACTAATGATAAGCATAAAATATATTGGCATAACAAAATTCAGCATAATGATCATTACGCATAACGTTATTAGGCTCAAATGTTTTGCCATAATGCTTGTTGCCGGGGCGGGGTCTGAGTTCTGGTCGGGGTCCGACGGCGGGGTCTAAGTTCGCTCGCTCAGTAGACCCCGCCATCCCCTTCGAGGTTATTATTTTTCATACCCTTGAGGCCCGCTAAGCGGGCCTCTTTAAAGCGACTAAGTGTTTTCAGGTAAGTTTACAATAATTTGTTTTTCTCAAGAACAGTGCGTTACCTTTTCATGGGAGTGACGCCGGGGGGGGGGCAGGGGGCACCCCCCGCAACCTTCCCCCCACTGCCACCCCCCTTCTGCCAAGCGATACTAGATTTTTAACCGTATAAGCTCGCTAAAAAACTGTATTCGGTCCTTCTTGACGCTTTTAATAACCATAAAAAGTTTCAAAAGTGTACATGCATGCGATAATGAATAATATTTCTAAAAGTCAAAACGACAGTGTCCTATCTTTGACGGCAAAATACAAGAAGCCGGCTCAACCCTAACGCTACGTTCCACTCATCTGACTCTAGGAACCACTTTCCTGCAGGAGTAACGTACACCTTCCAAAGCATAAAGTCAAAGTCAAATTATTTATTTCAATTAAGTGTGCCTATTTGAAATAATGTGACTTTGAGGGCAAAATTTACAAAAAAATGGAATTGGTTCTAGTCGCCCCTTCCAAAAGGTAAAAGGCATGATGGGCACATCTTTTATGTATCTACTTTCTAAGCATATGAACGATTATTGAGAAAAACACTACTAAGTGCCAAATAACTTTAATCCGTGGCAAAAAACGAAAATGAACAACCAAAGACATTCTTCCGAAAATAAAGTTATTTTTCAATTTGTAGTGTTTTTTGTAAGTCGGTTGTTTTTAGTGTTTTGTGGTGCAAGTGGGCCTTAAATTATTTTTTTTACATTGCAACAATGTAATATGTATTGACATTGACAAGTGACAATGACAATCTTTGCAATTTGATTGATTGTCATTTGTGCTCATCAAAATAAACATTACATTACAATTATCGATTTTCTCTCTTTTGATAAATTCATACTTTTGTTTTAGAGAACGTTCTAAATTGATTGAACAGTATCTGAGTAAGCTCAAATTCGAAATGGAAGCCTTTTTGAATTTGAATGACGTTTTAATTTGCAATCACTATTTCTTAATAGGCGGTGTGTTTCTCGTCTATTTGGTTTATCGAATTCTTCATTCTCTTTTGTCTGATAATAATTACATGCGGACACGATATAGAAGCCGAGGGCATACTTGGAGAAGCATTCAGTGTAACAAATCAGTACCATATAATATTTATGTAAGTGAATCGTATGAACTATTCACAAAACTCGGTGCAGTGCGGCGTGGTGCTGTGTATAGCATTTTATTACAAATTGAGGGTAACGTCAGCAAAAATCAAAACACAAACTGCACCGCGACGCATTGCACCACGCTTGGTGTGAGCTCCTAAATTAACCAGGAAGCTATTCAAATTACTCTTGCTCTTTGACTGTATCTTTCCTTCCTAGTACTATTTTCCACCATACTTGTACATATTGAACATTGGCTTTCATCACCTAAAAGGCATGGGTGCCTTTTCAGTTTGACTGAAATTTTCAAGTTAATTCTAATTTATTACAGTGCACAAATTGTGGTAAGCTCATGTTGCCGATAGTGGGACTTTTTTGTGAATGCTGTGCTGTGAGTGCATGCAAAAGGTGCCACAGAGCTATCGATAAAAAGTTTAGATGCAAACCTGTCACATGGCCAGGGGATAAGCCATTCTATCATCATTGGGTTCAAGGTATGTGTTCTGAATATTCATTATGTTTTATGGACATAGAGAAGATATTTTATTACATTGCTGTAGTATCAAATGTGAAGTGTCAAGTTAAATGTTCATTAGTGGGAACAAGTCAAAACGAGAGTGTGGATCAGCATGAAGAAGGTCTTAGAAGATATTTCTGTTCATGGTGTCAAAGAACAAAATTATGGGCGCATACGCTTGCTGGTGATAATGAGGTAATTTTATTATTTAATTAAGATAATAATTTATGAAATAGGCATCAATTGATTGAATTTTATGATTAGCTTTATTGATGCATGTTTTTATGCAAATGGAGTAGTATTATTGACATTTGTATGATGACATACAATGGAGATTGTTACAAATATACAGCCACTTTTTGTCCTTTTCATATCATTATAAAATAGCTTTCCAAGTAGATTGTAAGCTGTAAGCTGTTACTTCTAAGTTTGTGAGAGCCTAGGCAATTATTTAACATAGCTTGATGTGATTTACCAAGCTTAGTAAGATAATTGTCTATTGTAGGGGAGGCCTATCCAGCACAGGATATGACAAGGCTAACAATTTTAGCTATGACGACAATGTTTTACTAAAAATATGTATTTTGAATAACATTTTACAGCACTGTGACTTTCAAAAGTACAGGAATATAATTATTCCACCTGCATGTGTACAGTTAGAAAAAGGACTTATTTCTAACATAAAGCATCCAGGTGACAATGACTGGGAACCATTCATAATTTTAGGTATGTTTCCATTCTGACTGAAAACAGTATATTCCTTCCTAATTATTTCACAATTGTTAGACCTAGTGGCCTCTACTACATACTTATTCTGGCCTGCTTGTAAACCTGTAAAAAACTTGAGATTACCTAGAAGATGTCAATGGAGTGTCCTGGATTTTTAAACAAAATGTATTCTCATTTTCATTTGCATAAATGATAGAGAAGGGACGAAAAGAAATAATCATGTAGTCTGTTTAATTTTGTGGAAACTACTTGCTGCTTGCTTAAGATTAGTCAAATCTTTAACAGATTTTAAGACAGACTTATTTAAGCAGAATTATATTTCACGCTTTATACCCTGTTAAGCCCCCACGCGACACTAATTCGGTGTAAAACAATAGAAAATCAATTGTCTCATTAGCTGCCCTTGACCCAATTAAAAAATTACTATCTATGTCTCCAGCCATTTCTATTTTGTAGACATCTAATAGAAGCTTCGTATGCATTGTATGCTGCATAGGCCACTGGGTCTTAGTCTTTACCATCAAGCAATATTCACTGAAGAGCAAATTATAATTACAGTACAGTATGACCTTTGCATGCTTTATATGCTTTAGGTACACCTCCCCAGTATGGCAGTATAATAATTATGACAGTCGTCCAATGAATAAATATCTTGTATTACGATTCCAAACCATGGTTAATTAGTAAACGCAGTTAACCTCAGTCAACACCTATGCATAACAAGTATTTTTATTTGTTATTTAGTTTATTTGCAATGCTAATGAAAATGATGGTACTTTAGCAATAGAAACCAAAAAACTATTTTATAATTAATAAATTGTTTCCTACTCTTTCTTCTCTGCAGGCTTAGCATGACGCTTTCTATTTCTACCCTACTGTACAATAGAAATCGCTTGTCTAGGTACCGAAAATGTACTGTCTACACGGAAACGTAATTTTGTCTACTCTTCCATCGACAAAAAGCTTCTCTACGGTTCTCGTGCTAAGCCTGCTGGTCAATGAATGGGGCATAGCAAAATATATTACGTTATTTGTAATTATTTCATGCACAATCTTTCAGCAAATCCCAAGTCTGGAAGCAACAGGAGTGATGAAGTTCTTTCTTTGTTTAGAGGGCTCCTCAATCCTATTCAAGTGAGTTATGTTACTGATACTGACTATACTATTCGTAATTAATGTTCAAAGAACTTGTGAACCTTAGATTTTTTTGTATTTCGTTCAAAGATATTCGAAAATCCCCCACAAATTCCAGTCTGAATATGAATTTACAGGTGGTGGATATTACCACAACTTCCCCAGAGAGCGTGGTGCGGTGGTTGCCGCCGAGATGTCGCATCCTCGTCGCTGGCGGAGACGGAACTGTAGCGTGGGTCATGACCTCATTGTTCTCTTTCCCACACGTAAAGGTAAACATTATATTTACTTAGATACAGATGTTCTATGTTACGAAGTCCGTTTGGCTATGAATGTTGTCAAGCGTGCACATGCACATTGTTTTTGTGTGCGTAACCTCGAGAGCGCTTAGTGTCGATCGGGACACGGTCCGGATCAGTAGTGGTTTTTAGTTCGCGCCAAATTGTTTCACGGAGTAAGGTAAGCATGGCAACAAAACGAAGAAGAGTTGTCCATAGTGAGGTAATATTTATTTATACGTTTTCAATTAAAATGTTATACAAAGATACTTAATATAGCAATAGAAGTATTTATAAAATGAATGTTTTTTTGTGTTATAAATTGTTTATATTACTTAATTATTTTGATTACATTTTGTTTTAGGGTCGAAACATGATAGCTAGTGTTTATCATTTTCTGCGAGAAGAATATGAATTTACAAAATCATTAATGGAACTCAACTGTGATTTGTCTCATTTACGAGACATTACACGCCGTACAGCTGAAGCTACGGGTGTGAGCCAAAAAACAGTTCAAAGAATATTAAAAGAAGAGAAGGAATTGCCATCCACTTCATCAAAATTCACTTCACCTATGAAGAAAAGGAGATAGCGAGATAATAAAGTGGATATAGATAATTTTACAGCCGATGTGGTTCGCAGTACTGTACAAGATTTCCATATTGTCCATAAAGAAATTCCAACATTAGCTAAGTTAAGAACAGCATTGAATGAAAAAATCGGATTCGAAGGTTGTTTAGAACCTGTTCGCAAGTTACTGTTGAAATTAGGTTACAAGTGGCGCAAAACAGAGAACAACCGTAAAGTCTTGACGGAGCGTCATGATATACAAATGTGGCGTTTAAAATATAAAAAAAAAATAACAGAGTACCGCTCTCAAAGTCGGCCCATTGTCTACACCGATGAGAGCTACGTCCTTTCGACACACGTGCGAAACAACACCTGGACAAAAAAAAAAGGAAAGAACTCCGTTTTAAAAAAAAATTAGCACAGGCACTCGCTTTATTTTAGTGCACGCGGGAACCAAGGATGGTTTTATTGAAAATGCTTCCTTGGTTTATAAGGCCAACTCAACAGCTGGTGATTATCATTCAAATATGAGCTATGATAACTATGTAAAATGGCTAAATGAAAAGTTGCTACCCAATTTACTTCCGCGCTCTGTCATTGTCTTAGACAATGCATCTTATCACAACACACGGGCTGAACGACTACCGACGCAATCTTCAAAGAAAGCCGATATGCAGCAATGGCTCAGGGATAAGGGTATAGCATTTGATGAATCTCTTCTTAAATTGGAATTGTACGATACAATAAAGAAGTACAAAGCCCAACACGTAATCTACAAGATTGACGATTTTATAAAAAGCAAGGGTTTTGATGTCTTACGCCTTCCCCCTTATCACCCAGAATTAAATGCGATTGAAAATATTTGGGGGATCGTTAAAAATTATGTCGCATCTAAAAATATCGAGCAAAACATGACGAATACGGAAAGACTGATCAATGAAAGTTTGGGCCAAGTTAGCAGTGAAACGTGGCAAAAAACTTGTGCTCATGTTGAAAAAATTGAAAAAGACTACTTGAAATATTTTGATCTCGATTTTGAATTTATAATCAATGTACAAGATGATTCTGACGACAGCAAAACGGAATCGGAAATCAAAAATTTAACTGATAGTGTTTGAAAATACTGAATAGTCCTACTTGTTTCGTTTCCATTCTGTAACACCAATGCTTAATTAAATGCCTACATATTCTTAATATTTTTGTATTTATTGCAACCTAATCTAATTTATTTACAAAATGTATATACTTTTAAAACCAAAATTTTATTTAGATTATTAAATCTCGACTTGAATATATATCAGATTTTTTTGCTAACGTTACCTACTTTTACACACACAAGCGCGCTTGTCGGGATACGTCACTACTACAATCAAAGCCGAACGGACTTCGTGAAATAGAATATCTGTAGTAGCAACACGCTGCGACTTTCGGGTATCAGAGCTTATATATGCCTACATTTTTTTTTTGTTGTAGTGTCGTGTCGTATCAGCCTGTTGCTTCGAGCATGTAGATTAAATTAAAATGTGTTTTATTACCAATCCTGCAAATATTTGAAAAGTAAAGAATAGATATACAAACAAAGTAAAATATTTCTTTGTATATTTCACTGTAGGTAAGATTGTTAACGCCGTTAGTTTTTAGTCAGCGAGATTATAAACCATAGAAACTGTTCACAATTTTTCGGTAATGCGGTAATGTGTAAATAATAATAATAATAACGTCAAAAAGTCACGAAATCCGTTTCATAATATTTAAACTTCAGTAGTTTTAGAAGCAGTTTTATTTAATTTTATGTAATCCCTACAACAAGCCTTGAACCAAAATACTCACGACCCATATTAAAAAATAGCAAAATGAACCATAATACAGACTTTAGTCAAAAACTGCAGAATCGGTGACATGACAGATGTCACCTCACGATAAAATAGAATAAATGCGGATATGAAATCGAAAATGTTGACTAGAGCAGCTACGAAACGAGCACGCCCACCACCTCCGGACTCTTCGCTCAGCTCCGCCTCGCCGCCGCCGGTATCCAGCCCTAATGTGAGCATATTACGGGTCTACAGAGGGGGGAACTAACCTCACTGCGTACCGTGTTAGGATGCTGTCTCTGTTTCAGGAACTAGAGCCAACCGTCAACGTCTCGGCCCAACGATTATCGGATCTAGTGCGGGTTATCCAACGCAATCGTAGGTTGGTCGATACCTCACTTGATAGGCTGCGTTCAGAGGTACTAAGCAACCATATCGTCTCGATTCCGGCACAAACCGCGGCAAATGTCCCAATTATTGATGTAATCCCGCCGCGGTCCAATCAAAGTGTTACAGAGGAGGATGATAGGGCTGCCACAGCAAGTAGCCAGTACAACGTCCGATTGAAGAGCGCACTGGAAGATGCGTTTCGCGAGTATAGGTCCACTTCAACCGAACTTAGACCCCGACTACCACGCCTACCCATGCACAAGAAAAATAGGGCGCTGGTGTGTGCCTTGGACTCGTAGCTTAAGGATTTTTTTGAGAGCAGCGAGGATCTCGTTGATACACACTCGATCCTGTATTGCGCGGCTGTTGCGGCATGTCGTTTAGCGAATGTCAAGTTTCTAAACTTTGACGAAGCTACTCGACCAAAACCAGCCGTACCAGCCTGGCAGTGCAGGATTGAGCGTCGTATCGATGGGGCCAGGGTACTCATCGGAAAACTATACTGCTTCAGGGAGGGCAATACACGACCACGTGTGATGCGCTTTGTAAGACGGGCATTCTCGGGGACTGGAATCTCCCCTCGAGAATACATGTCCCGTGTCACAGAGCGCATCGACTTATAAGCGGCGGGTTGATCGATACCTACACGCAAAATCGCATATTCCAGAGCGGTGAGAGGTGGGTATATAGAGCTTGGGACCGACCTGAACAAAACGTGGCAGACGTGTGCCGCCCGGATGATGCCACCACCACTGCGTTCTGGCGCAGCATCTGGTCGGTACCTGTCTGCCATGCTGAGGCTGACTGGATGCGGGATGTCGAGCGAGTGTGTGAAACTATACCAGAAATGGATGTAGTCATTATCACGCCATCAGATATAGCCAGAGCGGTCCTTCCGTTACCGAATTGGAAATCACCGGGACCGGACGGACTGCACAACTTTTGGCTGAAATGGCTAACTAGTTCACACACTTGCCTGGGATCTCAGTTCCAGTCATCCTTAGAGTCTGGGTCGCTACCGCAGTTTCTGACGACAGGCATTACCCACCTGCTCCATAAGTCAGGTAGTCCCGCGGAACCCAAGAATTATAGACCGTTCACGTGTTTGTCGACGGTCTATAAACTTCTTACATCCATTTTGGGAGCGAAAATTACACACACATTGACAGTAATTCAATTATGTTTGCCTCTCAAAATGGCTGTAGGAACGGGTCCCGTGGTACTAAGGAGCTACTTCTCATCGACATGGCCATTAGCCAACAGGTTCGTCGATCCCGCAAGGATCTGTCGACTTGCTGGATAGATTATAAGAAGGCCTACGACTCGGTGCCACATACATACTGCTCATGAGGGTGCTGGAGTTGTACAAAATAGATACGACTCTACGCACTTTCCTTGAATCATGTATGGGGCAATGGAGGACAGTCCTTCGCTATCCGGGGTGTCGACGGATCCAGGGGAATGATGAGCCTGTATGGATTAAACGGGGAATATTTCAGGGCGACAGTTTGAGTCCACTTTGGTTCTGCTTAGCCCTGAATCCTTTAAGCACGCTGCTGGAGGATTCAGGTCTAGGCTATCGATTGAGGAGAGGTGGTCAGGTCATATCTCACCTCCTCTACATGGATGACTTAAAAATCTTTGCCCCCAACAAATTGCGACTGATGGAGCTACTGAAGGTAACTGAAACTTTCAGTGGCGCCATCAGAATGGAGTTTGGTGTGGACAAATGTGCAGACATGCATGTGAAGCGAGGGGAGATAATGGAATCCGAGGGAATTCAACTTTCGGATTCCATACACCTTAAATCCCTTTCCTCAGCCGAAAGCTATAAGTATTTGGGTATGTCAGAAGCATTAGGCATCAACGTTACTGACATGAAGCCATCGTTGTAGGAGCGCTTTTTCGGCCGCCTGAAGAAGGTATTGATAAGTCTTCTTTCAGGCGGAAACAAGGTGCGCGCCTTCAACGGTTGGGTCATGCCGGTTTTGATGTACTCTTTCGGCATACTGAAATGGACTCAGACCGAACTTGACGCCCTGGATAGGAGGGTCCGTACACTGTTGACCGCCAACCGGATGCATCACCCACGATCATCGGTGATGAGACTGTACATCCCGCGGAAGTGCAGGGGTCGAGGCTTTTTAAATGCGAAGACCCTCCACAACCGCGAGATATTCAGTCTCAGGGAATATTTTTTGAAAGCCGAAGTGGGTATACACCGTGATATGGTCGCAGTGGACAAGATGCTCACCCCACTTTCCATGGCTAAAGAGAACTGGTGCAAACCTGTAGTACTTACCACAGATGACCGCAAGGAGATATGGCAAAACAAGGAGCTACATGGGCGCTTCTATCGGGCTCTTCATGAGCCCGATGTTGATTTCTTAGCGTCCGTATCCTGGCTACGTTTTGGGGACCTTTTCGGGGAAACTGAAGGTTTTGTCTGTGCAAAAATGGACGAAGTTATCTTGACGAATAACTACCGGAGACATTATGAAGGACGGGACGGTTGACGTGTGTCGGGCACGCCACCGTCTTGGTGAGTCTATCAGACATTATCTCTGGTTGTTCTCGTTTGGGCTAACGGCGAGTACTTGCACAGACATAACCAAGTAGCTAGGATTATTCACCAGCAACTTGCTTTGAAATATTAACTTGTGAACTCTGAGGTACCGTATTACAAGTATGTTCCCGATCCAGTTCTCGAAAATGACTATGTCACGTTGTACTGGGATCGGTCTAACATTGCTGACAGGACTATTGTCGCCAATAAGCCTGATATAGTGGTGATAGACCGATTAGCGCGCCGCGCAATGATAGTCGATGTTACCATTCCACATGACGAAAACCTCGTTAAAGCTGAGAAAGAAAAACAAATAAAATATCTTGACTTAGCACACGAGGTTGTTGACATGTGGAATGTGAACTCGGCTGTCATTGTGCCGATTGTCGTAACGGCCAATGGCCTGATGGCCGAAAGCCTCAACGAACATCTCTCGAAGCTCTCGTTAGGCGGTTGGATCAAGGGCCTGATTAGAAGGCAGTACTCCTCGATACGGCTCGCATTGTGAGGAGGTTCCTGTCTCTGGAGCCCTAACCCGTAACTTGGACCCTGCTCCCGATACCGGCGGACCACTATTTTATATATTTTTTTTATATTTTTGCTAAGAAATATTTTAAAATGTATTTTTTATGGCAAAAAGTTAGATAAACGAAATAATAATAATAATTATTAAAAAAATTATAAGGCATAAAAATTAGTACAGTTTTGCTTAAATATAAATTATATTCCTAAGACTTGCGAGCCTGAACTAGGTAATCCTGTGTTTCAGGCGAAAAGTGCTTATAATAGTCTTATAAAATTAATAAATAATCTAAAAGTTGACAATAGACACTAAAATAACACTAAATTATGATTATGTTGAGTAGCTTATCTCTTAGTTTCTAAATTTGATAAATACTTATCGTGGGTGAGTATACATATTTACCTACTTTAACACAGTTAATAAATTATCTGTATCTTCGTATGACATACTTTGGAGAGCCTATTCTCTTACAATTTTTGTAGTTCAGGGAGTAAATGTTTGTTTTCAAGTTTAGTCTATTATAGAGGAGAGGACCAAGGTACAGGTAAAATTTGGATATAAAAGCATGTTTTGTTGTATTTTGTGGCCAGACTATATCTTTACGTCTTTTATTAGAATATTCAGTGCTGTAGGGTAGAGCTGTGTTGTTTTAATACAATGCCCATTATAAATAGTTGCAATAGTTTGTTAAAGTTCACAATTTTTGGATAGTTTTTAATCTCGCTAAATAAATTTAATATAAACGATGGTCTTAATCATACGGTGACATACATGTAACTGTTCCTTAAGGCTGCCTGTCCACTGAAGCGGAGCGGGGCTACGGAGCGGAGAAACAGAGAAATATTAACCAATAGGATTGCATAAAGTGTCCGCTCCGAGATTTTATGCAATCCTATTGGTTAATATTTCTTCGTTTCTCCGCTCTGCAGCCCCGCTCCGCTTCAGTGGACAGGCAGCCTTATAACCCTAGGATGATAAAATTTTCGTTTTGCCCAATTTTGTTAATATTACTGTTTAGGTCGGTTCCCCCTTTCGAATCACATAACCGCTTTCGCACATCATTACACGGCGCTGTTGTTATGATACCAAATTTATGGTAGAACGGAGAGAAGGAGGAAGAGGTGGTCAATTTTCATCTATCATCTTAAATAACTTCTAAGCTATTTATTTTAAACTTATAAAACAAACTTTCAATTCATATGTCGCCCGGTACAGTATGCAAAACTTTTTATTTTAATTTTCTAATTTGCCTCCAAAAGTGACCCTCATATTAAAACAATAATTTAAATACGATAGGCACACGTCCGTGTTTGGGTCACAGAAATTCATATGTGTACCAAATTTCAACTTAATCGGTCCAGTAGATTCGGAGCAAATCGGCAGTGACAGACGGACAGACAGACACACGAGTGATCCTATAAGGGTTCAGTTTTTTCCTTTTGAAGTACGGAACCCTAAAAACGAATGAATTGTCTAATCTTCTGTTGTTCTAGGCTGCAGTTGCGATCTTACCCATGGGTACGGGCAATGATCTGTCTCGCGTGCTGGGCTGGGGCGCAGGCGGCCATACTACTCTTGACGCGCACAACATCATCAACGCTGTCAAACAAGCCAGTCATCAACCACTGGACAGGTTTAGATATCTCAGATTAAAGTGACCAAAAGTAAGATCTACTTACATACAGAAATAAATATTTAATTTCCTCAACAGATGGAAGGTAACGATTATTCCGAAGCGCAGCAGACTGATTCGTTACCGGCAGCCGCGCGTGCTGCACGCGTACAACTACGCGAGCATCGGCGTGGACGCGCAGGTGGCGCTGGACTTCCACCACGCGCGAGCGCAGTTCCTCTATAGATACGCTAGTCGTACGCTCAATTATGTAAGTTGGCCTGTAATTGTAGAACTTGTTATATTAACTGGAGGTTACGCTTACGCCTACTATTTTTCTTCGATGATAGCCACGTTCCTACTGCTAACGACCTGTGCAAGACGTTGCTGGTATAAAGCGGACATGGTATATCGACCATTCCTTATTTGTGCAACCTGTTGGCTATGTTAATGTCACAGAACAGATAAAAGAGGTTAGAAAGGAAATAGTTCCTGATTTGTATTAGAACGCGTCCCGCCGCTTGTCTCCCACTGTTTAACTCCTCTACAAGCAAGATACCAATACGGACGCACACAAATAAACCACACGCAAGATCGCGTGTTTGCTGTTGGTCAGTGTTGTCACACTAACGTGAACTCTGCGCTTGACGTACACTCACACACGCGCAAAAGCAATTTATTTCTCATATATGTTACGGCGACCAAAAGGTCGATTATTTATATCGATAAAATTACTTTAATTTTGTTACATTAAGTATTGCAATTTTTCGCTTTAATTTCGGGAACCCGACGGGGTACGGATAGTATGGACATATAAATAAAAATGTCAAATTAAAAATAACGCCGTGAAATTCCAATTTTCTTTAGTTTTTAGGGTTCCGTAGTAAACAAGGAACCCTTATAGTTTCGCCATATCCGTCTGTCTGTCTGTCTGTCCCCGCTGTAGCTCAGAGAAGCTTAGTACTAGAAAGCTGTAATTTGGCATAGGTATACATATTAATCACACCGACAAAGTGTTAAAACAAAATCTTGAAGAAATTTTTTTTTAGGGTACTACCTCCTTCGCACGTAATGTGGGAATAATATTTTTTTTTCTCGTCTACCACATGGTGTGGAGCATCGTTTGATAGACCGTTCAAAAATATTGCGGGACTCTGAACACCACTTTTCGATTCAAGGAGCCGCTTGCGTAAGATTAAGCACTGAAGTGCTAATTTTTGTTATAGTCAAGTGTCCCCCTCTGCCAGCTAAATGGTTGTTATAGAGATGTGAAAAAATTCATGGCATTAGTACATACAGTGTGAGTCTTTATAATCTGCACATACTGAATCGAGGGAATCTTTGCTTAATTATATCGACGGAAAAAATGATAAAAAAAATCTAAATATTTTATTGAAATTTTTAATGGATTTTTTATTTATTTTTTCGCTTCTGTGACTCCAGTGTATACAAAACGGTGTAACTTTTTAACTCGATGTTTTATCACGATGAAACAAACTCCATAATGATTGGAAGTAATTAGGTGTCCGCATTAAATGAAAATTGTGTAAAAAACTGCCACCAATTAAAAATTAACACGTTTTTTCCGCAAAAATCTGATTTTTTTTCATCAATTTTTGCAATAATCGTAAAATTTCTCAATAAGATGCCCCGATTACCTTCATTTTTTATTACTTTAAATTATTCCTCATCGTATTAGCTACCTAATAATAAAAATTGTATGCTTTTAGCTCAGACAAAACACTTTCTATCAAGTGTTAAAGATGGCACTTCGAACGCGCTATTTTTGTTCTCTTAAGGATGATTTATTTGGGTTCAATGAATGAAAAAGAGTTCAATTAAAACATTTATTATTTTAAAGAAAATTTAATGCATTAGGTTCTCAAAATGTCCACCTCGTTGTTGTAGGCACAAAGCCGCGCGAACTAAAATTTGTTGTGTCGCTCTCCTTATCATTTCGGGATCATTGCGAATATCATTTGCACAGTTAATTATGCGATCACGCAAATCGACCTCACTGTTGATGGGAGTACTGTAGACGCGTTGCTTCATGGTCCCCCACAGGAAGTAATCAAGGGGCGTTAAATCGGGTGAACGCGCAGGCCACCCTACAGGTCCTAGTCGTCCAATCCATTTATCACGATAATTTTCGTTTAAAAATGATCTCACATTTGTGGCATAATGGGCAGGGCATCCGTCCATCTGCAGAAACATCCTTCGACGCAAAGACAGTGGTACATCTTCCAATAACTCAGGTAGATCGTCAGTCAACAAACTTAAAAATCTTTCACTGTTCAAAGTTCTCGGCAGTATGACTGGTCCAATCAACATGTTATCGATAAGACCAGCCCAAACATTTATTGAAAATCTTACTTGAAAAGTCGATGAACGTTTCAATTTCGGGTTTTGACCTCCAGGGCACCATCTGTGTAAATTTCTACAGTTAGTAATACCATCTCTGGTAAATGTTGATTCGTCCATCCATAGTATGGTTTTCGGAAAGTTTGGGTTTGCTCTGGTATTTCTTTGAATCCAGGTGGACATCACACACCTTGGACGCCAATCTACGTCTTCATGTAGATGTTGCACTCTTTGGTAGTGGTAAGGGTGCAATCCTTCTTTCTTTAAAATACGCCACGCTGATTTTTGTGATATTCCGTGACGAAGAGCCAGTCGTCTAGTACTTATGGATGGATCAGCAAACAAATCGCTCAGTACTGCTTGTTCCAGAACCACATCAATAATTATTTGAGGCGGCTCGCGACGATCTCTACTTGATTCAAGTCCAGTGATCGACAATCTTCTGTGAACTTCCTGGAAGTTGCGGGCAGATGGCACTGGTTGCCTGTTAGGAAACGCAGCTATGTAAGCTGCGCGCGCAGCTCTGGCACTTCCTCGTCCCATCCCATAGTAAAAATGAATGTCGGCAATGTGTGCCGGGGAGAATTCACTTAAGCGCGGCATCACGTAGCAGCGAACGAAAGTCACGAAACGAAGCAGTGAATGAAAGTAACGAAACACATGTAGCAGCGGCGAATAATTCGGAGCGACTGCCTGTCTGTCATCCCTTCTGGTCCCTTCAGCTGGCCCTACCTCCCCGCACCCCGACCCGCGCACATTCTCAACAAAAAAGGACGTCTACCTGCTAAACAATTAGTGCGTAGCCGTGCTCTAGGCCTTTCTTTGGCTGTTGATAAGAAATGATGGGATTGAGTTAAACCCTTGCAATTTTTACTATTGGATAGCTAATACGATGAAGAATAATTTAAAGTAATAAAAAATGAAGGTAATCGGGGCATCTTATTGAGAAATTTTACGATTATTGCAAAAATTGATGAAAAAAAATCAGATTTTTGCGGAAAAAAACGTGTTAATTTTTAATTGGTGGCAGTTTTTTACACAATTTTCATTTAATGCGGACACCTAATTACTTGCAATCATTATGGAGTTTGTTTCATCGTGATAAAACATCGAGTTAAAAAGTTACACCGTTTTGTATACACTGGAGTCACAGAAGCGAAAAAATAAATAAAAAATCCATTAAAAATTTCAATAAAATATTTAGATTTTTTTTATCATTTTTTCCGTCGATATAATTAAGCAAAGATTCCCTCGATTCAGTATGTGCAGATTATAAAGACTCACACTGTATAATGGAATTAGAAGGAAAACTATAACAGCTAAGTGGGCATTACAAGTTAACGAGTAATAGTCGACCAACTTGAATTTGCAGTTGGAGAATTTATTGTGGCATTCATCGATATATGGGAGTACATGTTTTTCCAACTACAAATTCAAGTTTGTTTTTAGGATAAATTCATACCAACTTCCCAACTACGGAACCCTTCATTGTGCGAGGTCCGACACGCACTTGGCCGGTATTTTGCTAATCGCAGCTGTGTTTTACGTCATATGTACGTTGTTCCAAATGTTGTTTGGGCCCGTAACGATAATATGTTTACTAAAAATAATCAATAAAATCATGTCAATCATCGAACATTAAACATGTTTTTTCGGAAATATTCCCATTTTCGAGCATCGTTTACTTACGTATGATTTTGATGATTTTTGAGCAACCGTTACGGGCGGAAATTTGCAAAAAAACGAAAGAAAATTTGAATATCACAGCCATATCGAATGTTTTCCCATTAGACGTATATTGACTTAATATAATTTAATACGGACTGTCTGTGTCCGCGATAAACATTCATGCGCTCACAGACTTGGGGTAAAGCTAGTAAATAAGTAAATAGAATGACACAACTTAAGAAAATCAAGAATATTTTAAACTAAATTATTCTTGTATTATTTTTTTGAGTTCTCAAATTCAATTTCAATGCTGATTTATATTAGTGTCCCTGAAATTATACGTATTTAATAATCGATCCATTGCGGATTTTTTTTTCTGTGAAATCGTTATAACTCGCTCAAATTGCATTTTGGAAGATTTATTTAGAACAAAATATTCATTATTTTGCAAGTAGTTCATGCCTACAGCCTTCGTTTCTGGATATTTTGCGAATTTGAGGGTTGACAACCTCTTTTTTACTGTGTGGGTTTTAAATCACGTTGTGGAAATATACTTTGTAATAAATAATAGTAGATTGTACAACTAGTGCATAAAAGAAGCCTTTTTACTGTGTACTTAGGTACTTTAAAATGACTCGTTTATGCCCGAGTTATACACTCTGCTCTTCACTTCTTGCGAGAAAATGAAACGGGCATAAAATATATAACAGTATTTCGCTGTTCAAAAATGTTGCATAATTGAAGAAGAGAATAGCTAATTCCCGCCACGAAACTTTAAGTTTTTTTTTTTAATTTTCAACATGTCATTCGACTTGGGTACTTCATACTGCCAAGTCATAAAAATTTTTCTTTGCGTTTTTAAATAATAAATTACAACAATTTTATCTGGTTTTATTAAATTAAGGATAGAAAACATGAAAGTTATATAAATTAAAGCAAATAAATAAAATAACGACTAATCTGCGAGGTTTTATTGTGTGTATTGTGGCTGTTGGGCCTGATTATCTTAGTCTTAGAAAAAATATACTTTATGCATTAGAGCATAAAAAGCGATTTTATGTCGCCTACTCACAACGCGAAGACGAACTTTTATAGCGAGTGAAAATAAACTTTCTTTACTTTTTCACTGAAATATTTATCACTTTTCGATAAACTAACACCCAATACGGAATCTACACATATTTCTCAGTAATCCTGTATAAAATTACGTTTTCGATTTAATTAAAAAAAAAGAAAAATCATTGCTATGTTACCTATAATAATGGTACAGTTCCCATAGAACACGCAGCACAGCTTAACCATATTGAGAAGTATCCGCGGTAACTTCGGTATCGTACAATAGTTAGGCTAAGCGTATGCTGAGACGCTGGTGACGCAGCACAGAACAGTAGAGATTTTGCAGGGTAGGGCAGGCTAGGCAGACATAGGCCGCGAGCGTATGCTGAGACGCAGGTGACGCAGCACAGTACAGATTTTGCAGGGTAGGATTTCCGCGTAGGTACTAGCTAGGACGCACCGACGCGAATATGTCTGTTTATATGGCAGATTGTTGATAGAATTCTTTTGTCAGTCTGTCATTTTGTCTATTCTTCCGTCAAAAAAACCCATTTCTATGGTGATCATGCGCGTGCTGCAAGCGTCGCGCAGAAATCTGTGCCGGCACTACAAACTACAACGAGACGCAGAGCAGGACAGACACATGCATGCATTACAAAATCTGCTCTGCCCTGCGCTATGTGGACCTGCGTTACCTGCGTCTCAGCATACGCTTAGCCTCATTCTCGCCGAATAATAATAACATTTGCAAATATCAAAGTGTTTTAGCTGTACCTACTAGTCACTATCCCTCCATTTTTTTTCCAAGATACGGTACTTGGACACTTTAAGAAAAAATGAAGTTGTGTTCGGTGCCCCCAATGGATCCAACAGCGTATGATTCGGTCGTCAGATGGCGTACGCGTTCCTGGGCGCGGGGCGCGCGCTGGACGACGGCGGCTGCGGCGGGCTGGAGCGGCGCCTGCGCGTGTGCGTGGGCGGCGGCGACGCGCTGGCGCTGCCGCCGCTGCAGGCGCTCGTGGCGCTCAACATCCCGTCCTGGGGCGCCGGCGTCGACCTCTGGAGTCAGTAGCCACTATTCGCTATAACAATCCACTCAGCCTATGGCACTCCACTTCTGGACATAGGCCCCTCTCGGGCTGCGCCAATATACCCTGTCCTCGGCCTTCTACATCCAGTCAGCATTAAATAAACGTAACGTTAAATATCGTTCTCAAAAAAGAGGGCCGATTAGAAAGAAAAATACTGTATTCTCACGAGAAATCACGCCCAGAACATTATTTACTATTACGAAAAACACCTTCCAGGGCTGCTACTTATGTGAGATTTGGAAAAAACCGGCCAAGTGCGTGTCGGACCACGCACAATGAAGGGTTCCGTAGTTGGGATGATTTTATCCTAAGAACAAACTTAACATTGTAGTAGAAAAACTTTTTTTTTTTCAATATTTCAGACTCATTAATTTGGGAGGTAAATGGTAAATTTTCGTCTATTTTCTTAAATAACTTTAAAAGTATTTATTTTAAAATGATTAAAAAATATATCGCACATCCTCTAAAAAACTGTCGTAACACGCCAAAAACAAGTTTTGAGAAAAAGCCGATTTTAATCATTTTCCAATAAACTAATGTTAATGTGACTTTCAGGATACAGATTTTAAGCTTTTTACTATTTTAATCAACAGATGATTTATCAAGCTATTTACGGAATGTAAAAATATATTTAAGAAAGGAACGGATTTTTTTAATTTAAAAAAATACTGTTAAAATACCCAAAATGTGGCACTTTTTTACATTATATGTAGTTTTAAGTAACATGATTTATGAAATGAAACACATTGTAACTCAAATAATATTATTTACTCTAATAATACTATCTAATTTTTGAAGCTACTTTAGGAACATTCACAATATTATAATCAGTCTTTAAGGCAAAGTTAAAAAATACACTTAGAATCGCTGTCATTGTTAAATCAACACACTTAATTAGGCATCTTGAATTATTATATTAAAAATTATCACAAGTTTGTGTAAAAGCTGGCCTAGAAATTCGGTATATGATTACTCTGTACCAAACTTAAGAGTCTCTCTTTTTATTTTCTTTTATTTTGGGTTTGCTTCTATAAGCTTTTTTTAGCGAGACATTTTGGGAGACTAACTGTTTTCTTGTGATATCCGCTTCTTTAAAGTCGATATCTTTATAAGAATATTTGAAGAATATTTTCTTAAATTCGCCCTGAATCAATTACAATCAATGAATCAATTTTACATTTTAATTAATATAATTCAAAATTAATTAATTTACGTTACACATCCGTGTTTGGGGTCACAGAAGTTCATATGTGTACCAAATTTCAACTTAGCCGGTTCGTAGATTCGGAAAAGATTGGCTGTGACAGACAGACAGACAGACACACAAGTGATACTATAAGGGTTCCGTTTTTTCCTTTTGAGGTACGGAACCCTAAAAACCATTTTATTTTAAGTGCTTACTTATGCAAATTACAATTTGTGCAAGGAAGATTGAGCGTGTTTTATTCAGCCTTTACAAACCTGAATAATATTGTGGAGTTAATAATGAACTTTGGTTGTTTGGTGGTTTGGTGGGTTGGTTGTTTGTTGTTGGTATCTAAAACATATCCAAGATATAATTTACCGTAAGAACACTGTGTTACTATTTTATATTCTGGCTGGCCACTTGAGCTTATGGTTTAAAAATAACCGACACCTGTATGATCTCCTTTCAGCGAAGTGTCATGGTGTCTTCGATGGAAGGACAGCTTTGGAATAAAAATAAATAATTAGGTACCTCCTGGGCCTAGATTGCAGTGGCGTGCAGTGGTTCTCCGCGGAGGGTAGGCCACGCATATTGACACCAAAAAAAAAAAAACTAATTCGCGCAACATCACAGCGTCGCTCTACATATTTTATTATGATGACCCTCAAAGTAGTCATTATTGATTTATAATATTTGAAAAAAAAAACATTGAAAATAATCCTGTAAAAACAAAAAATATAAATACAAAACTCACCACATTATTCAAGGTTCATGCTTTTTTGCCGAGGAATGAAAATTATGCAAATTAATATATCCCTCACTTCACTTAAGTATTGGAAGTATTAAACAAAATGCACGGAAAACAAAATAATTTATTTGTGTGTACCCAGTTGTCTGTTGCGTAATTTTGAGGATTGAAATGACGAATACGATATTTTTGGATTAATTCTCGTAATTCGGGCACACATCTACCTTTAGACACAACTTGAATCTTATCATTAAACGACAATTGCGAAAATTTACTGCTTTTAACTTCTAACAAACACACGTTATCGGCGCAAACTATACAACAGAACACCATTCTTAGTTATACAAACAAACAATAACACAACAAATAATATTTAAACTACTTTACCTTTCAAAACGAACTACTAATAACTTAATAAGATATAAAAAAGCAAAACATTCAAGATCGGATATAAATTGCGTGTCACATGAAACAAGATGGCTTGTCTTGAACACTACCAATTAAAATTGTGTCTAAAATTGTGTGTAAAGGGACTACCCTATTTGCCGGATTATACAGTCCAGGGTTGCCGAAACTTATTTTCCTAACTCCCCAAAAACCAAGCGAAATTTCCCAAATATGAGAAGAAAAATAAAAAAAAATATGAAGTTATTAATTATTTTTATAGGGCTTTTGCTATTCCTTGCAATTTATAATTTTTTTGGAAGGTATAAATTCGACAATACCACCCTGTTTTTTTAATTCTAGTAGTCATTAAGGTAACTTCCCCGCAATTCGGGGAATTGTCTAAAAAATGGAAACCCAGGTTTTCAATACTTTTCATTCATTAAATCTTGACTTTACACACAGCCTATGGGTGCACGCCGTGGCGAGCTCCAGCCGCAGGAGTTACGCCCATAATTTAAACCATGTCACTATTGTGTGCCGTTCATAGACACGAAAATATACACCAGTGTGCGTAAATGTATTAATGGGATTTAGGCCAGCCGAGTGCCTTCCTAATAAATAGTGTGTGCTCCGTCGAACTGTGAGTTACGTAACACGGCGGTTGCGACAAGTTGCTATAAGTGTTATAACAGGAGTGTTACTTTATTTTTAATATTTTGTATTATTGTATTACATAGTTAAAATAAATGCATTTTGCGTTGTTGGTAGGGTAGGCTAGGCCTAATTGCCTCTATGGACGGCACGTCTCTGCTAGATTGGCCCTATATTTGTTACGGTCGTGAATCATATTTTGATCAACATACAACGAAATTAAATGAAATTGTTTATCCTATAAATAGGATATCGGAATCACTTTTACACGTCATTAAAAAAAAAAGGATAGGTATAAAAAATAAGCTAGATGGAGTCGACTACTCGGCACTGGCCTGTAAATTGTAAAAACGTAATAAAATTTAATCAAAACAATTGTTTATATTGTAGGTATGGGCAATGAAGAAGACGTGGACGAACAGAGCATTCACGACGGGAAACTTGAGGTAAAAAAATTGTCCTTGCAATTAGACAAACCACACTTGTTTTGGCTTCATATTTTTCGTTATTAAATCATAGTTGAAGAATGATTTCTTCTAAAAGGCCAAAACGCCAAAATTGATCCTCATATTGCTTATTTGACAAAAATAAAAAGAGATTGTGAAATATCTGCCTCGTTGATCTAGTAGTCGCAAGCGCTACTGCTGAGAATCAGGTCCTGGGTTCGATTCCCAGGTCAGGTAACGTGTTGTTGGGTTTTTCATAAAGAATTTCTTAGTAGCAGCCCGGAGTCTTGATTTGTGCCCGGCTGATGGCAATAGGCTATTATAGTATGTAATAGGTTTTTAGAAAAAAAATACATTTTACATATCCTATCCTATCCATTATTATATTTAACCAAATAATAGTACATTAAGGCCAGTACACTAAGGCCCAGTTGCACGTTCATGGGTTGACCTAAATAACTCGAGAGCTAACTTACGGTTAATCAAATAATTCATCTTGCGAGACCAAGAGTTAGAGGTAAACCTAGAGTTAAACTTTTAAATATTCAACCCACCGATTTGGAAGAGTTAAGTCTCTAAGCTCTGGGTTAGTGTAGGTATTGTCAAAATAAATTACCTTTATGAGGTAGGTATCGCTGATAATTTATTTTGTATTATACATTGTTTGACGTTTTAGCAAGTGAAAATGCGGTACTATATCAGCTGGCACTATATATTTATATTTATAAACTCATACACAAATAAGTAATACAGATAATTAAAAAAAAAAACAATTCTAAACAAAAGCGTCAAAAATCCGCGCTGAAAGCAGAGTTGATAACCCAACGTGCAATTATTTAGGCATTAGTTACCTACATTTTGCTACTACAATTTAATAGTGAAAACGGACATTACTGTCCGCAAGCTATAGCCAAGCTGCGAAACTTATACTATACAGCAGTGTGGAAGTCGAACGTGACAACCATCATAACAATATTATATGTGAAAGCAAGTCTGTCTGTCCGTTACCCTCACCTTTTCATGCCTTAACCCATTAGAGACTAGCGTTGCCATATGGCAACGTATGTAGTCGATTTAGTTTCTAAATTATAAGTATATAAAAACCCGGCCAAGTGCGTGTGAACCACGCATAATGAAGGGCATTGTAGTTGAAAAATATGTTCTTCCATACATCGATATACGTCACAGTCAATTCACCAACTGTAAATTTAAGTTGGTCGACTATTACTCGTTAACTTGTAAAGCCCACTTAGCTGTGACAGTTTTCCTTTTAATTTCATTAGGTAAATGCACTACGGCCATGGATTTTTTCACATCTCCGAAAACAACCATTTAGCTGGCATTTAGGGGCATTTAGGGGCATTTATACTAGCAAAAATGAGTACTTTAAAGCTTAACATTACGAAAACGGATCCTTGAATCGAAAAATGGTGTGGACATAACCGCAATATTTTTGATATTAACGACACCCAACGATACCCCACACCATGGGATAGACAAGAAAAAAAATATCATCCCCACCTTACGTGCAAGGGATACCTCCCGTGCACTACAAAAAAAAAAAATTACCACTTTGTCGGCAAGGTTAATATTAAAAAAAGACATAACCCATGCCAAAATACAGCTTTCTAGTACTAGGAGTCTCTGAGCTAAGCCGCGGCCAGGCAGACAGACAGACGGACATGGCGAAACTATAATGTACACTATCGCAATAGGTTTCTCTGTAAGGATAGATGTAAGTTGGAAATAAATAAGGGTTTCTTGTTAATTACGAATCCCAACAAAATATGAGTTCTTTTATGAAATAGGTACTTAAGGTTGTGACCCGCGCCCCCGCAAGTTGGTAGGGCCCAAAATCATTCTCCTTTCCAAAAAACGCCCTACTATACAGGGGGGGATTTTTGAACCTCACCTGGAGGGAAAGTACTCTAAATACTGGAGATAGCCAACTTTACTCAAATGAAACATGTCTTTATTGTAAAAAGAAACAAATCTGCGTTCAAAGATTTTCGTAAATGCGCTTGCCACACACGGGATTTTTTTTAAACAATCATTTTAATCATTAGTTATTAATAGTTGATTAGTTATTAGTCATCCATCAAACTAGATTTCGCCCAACACTGACTGTGATAACTTGATAAAACGAATTCAATGTTTCCTCAAACGCAAACTCGAGCGAGCACGAATGTGTAGCCTTAACTTTTATGACAAATTATTTATTTATTTCTTTAAACTTCTCGCACACAATTAAGTACAAAGGCGGACTTAATGCCTTAGGCATTCTCTACCAGTCAACCAAGGGTGGTGAAGAGATAAGATGGCAAGTGCTCTGAGAGGAAATAAAAATAACGAAAAATATTAAAAGATAACATAATAGATTATAAATAGAATAGTTACAGAAATACATAAATAGATTACACACTTATAATACAAATACATACATATTTACTACAATATATTTCTCGTCTATCTCATGGTGTGGGGTACCTATCGTTGGGTGTCGTTAATATCAAAAGTATTGCGGGTATGTCCACACCATTTTTCGATTCAAGGATCCGTTTTCGTAATGTTAAGCTTTAAAGTACTCATTTTTGCTAGTATAAATGCCCCCCCTGCCAGCTAAATGGTTGTTTTCGGAGATGTGAAAAAATCCATGGCCGTAGTGCATTTACCTAATGAAATTAAAAGGAAAACTGTCACAGCTAAGTGGGCTTTACAAGTTAACGAGTAATAGTCGACCAACTTAAATTTACAGTTGGTGAATTGACTGTGACGTATATCGATGTATGGAAGAACATATTTTTCAACTACAATGCCCTTCATTATGCGTGGTTCACACGCACTTGGCCGGGTTTTTATATACTTATAATTTAGAAACTAAATCGACTACATACGTTGCCATATGGCAACGCTAGTCTCTAATGGGTTAAGGCATGAAAAAGTGAGGGTAACGGACAGACAGACTTATATTATACATACTTACATTATACATATATATACATACAAAAAAAAAACTTAAAAAAAAATATATATATTATTAATTTACTATAAAATACAATTGCAGGTGGTCGGAATTTCATCATCTTTCCACATTGCGAGATTGCAGTGTGGGTTAGCAGAACCTTACCGTTTTGCACAGGCTTCTAGTCTTAAGGTAATTAATATAAAATTACAAAAATATTATTTACTTACTGTAAACATTAATGAGACTTGCAAATCATATAAAATGACAGTAAAGTTAGCACGTGATTGCTGAAAGAATGTATTAAGCGATATGACTGGCTTATGAGTTAATAGATAATCCAGTAGCTTATCGACACTATCTTGACCTGAAAACGAGCAACACTGTGAATAGTAAGGAAAGGACGACGGTATCAAACCTAGCAATTAAATTGATATCGATTGCTCAGGATCAAAGTCATAACGTTTTTATTGCTATGCTATGGATAGTGTTGCAAAAGATACAAGCCAATAAGCAATTTATAGCTTATCATCGTGCGCTATCGATTTAGTTGACAGGTGACAGGCATGATACTTCCGATCCTGCCAAGTTACAAGTCTCTAGCTTTAAGTTTACTCTCTATTGTTACGCAACCTGCACCTCGATAATAGTATCGAGGTGCAGATTTAGTAATATAGTGTAGATCAGTGGCTCTCAAACTTTTTTGACGACGGAACCCTTTTGGAAAACGAAATATTTGACGGAGCCCTAAAATGATCTAAAATGGTTTTATGTGCCTATTCTTTATTAATAAATCATATTACTTGACATTAACATTTGTGTATTTTTTCCTTTATGTAGGCATTTTTGATTTTGTTTTACTCAGGTTGCAGGGTAAAATAAATTATAGTACCCCCTTTAGTATTTTTTTTTTCATTATGACTAGTATTTTCGCGGAATCCCCACAAAGGCTTTGTGGAGCCCTAGCCCTAGGACTCCGCTGAGCGCACTTTGAGTAAGGCTGGTGTAGATTACCCATAACATTGTTATTTTTGCTTATTTCAGATTGAATTGGAAGGATCTTGTGCTATGCAAGTAGACGGCGAGCCTTGGATGCAAGGCCCTGCAACGATATTGATAGAGCCAGCCGGCCAGAGTCTCATGTTACGAGCATGTGGGAAACCGCGCCGGAATGAATGATCTATCATAATTCAACTAAGGAGAAACACTGGACATGCAGTAATTTGAACTCCCGAGTCTTATTTGGCTTTATAACCACTTTAAGGCAGAACAAAACGTAGACGTTACTGTAATCATGTTAATAATACTGTAATAATTTAATGACGTTACTGTATTTTAAATGACAAAAACCCACCACTAATATTAGTGCCAATATTTGATGCACTCATCCATGAGTTTGTGGCGAAAGTTAGAATATATAATATGATATTTTAAGACACCTGGAGTTTTATTTAAGTCTTCTCTTCTGCCTGTCGTGCAGAATGACCTGCACCCTCCAGGGCTTGATTGAGGCAAACGAAAGAGATGTTCAGATCGGTACGTACTGGCTGGTCGATTCGAGACGCACGGTTTAAATATTCTTAAATTTAGACATCTGTCCCACCGCGGACGAGGAAGCGGCTAGCTATCAAATTAATGCTCAAGAAACATATAATACATTGTAGGTCCCGTGTAAATAAAAGGGATACATACTAGGTACTAATAGTTGATCGCGGACTGTTCACACTGCCGGCGAGTACTCGTTTGCCGCAGCGAAAAGAACTATCAAAGAAATTACTCTCTCGGCGACGCTCGCTTGGAGGGGAGAGCTAGGGTTGCCAACTTTTTATATCAAATATAGTATTTTCGAAGCCTGTAAAAATATAGTACCTAGTTGGCGAAAAAAATATATGATATGCTTCAAAACATTTTTGTTCTATTTTGCTACTGTGAACCTTTATTATCAGTTTTTTTTTGTCTAGACTATTTTTACACTCTGTTGAGGTTTATTATCATTAAATAATTCAGCTTTTATGAAATCCTAACTAATATTCTGAAAGCGAGTTTGTTTGTTGTTTGTTTGTTACGCTTTCACGCTAAAACGGCTGAACGGATTTCGATGAAATTATATGATGTAGACCATGACCCGTTGAAGGACATGGCGACTTTTCACTTGGATCGCAGATGAAGTTCTGGGAAACAGCTAGTTAATTATAATACATATATCTCGCCACTTTCTATTGAAATAAAAACATTGTAGTTTCGCCTACTATATTTTTTAAATATAGTATTTAGGCCTTTAATATAGCAGTACCTATACTATATTATATAGTGGGTTTGGCAACTCTTAGGCAGAACACTCCCTGAGACTCACGCTTTGTACATACGCATACCTGCGAGTAATAGCTCGTCGCCAGCGCGCACTCGCTACATACTGTTGCTTGCCAACGCGTTTCCTGACCAAACTGTAGCTCGCTTAGTACCTACTAGAAAGCTGTAATTTGGCATAGGTATACATATTAATCACGCCGACAAAGTGCTAAAACACAATGTTGAAAAAAATTTTTTTAGGTAACTCTGTTGCACGTAATGTGGGAATGATATTTTTCTTTCTCGTCTATCCCGTGGTGTGGGGTATAGTTGGAAAGGCCGTTCAAGAATATTATTGCGGGTCTCTGAACACCATTTTTCGATTCAA
Organism: Atethmia centrago; assembly: GCA_905333075.3. NCBI lineage: Eukaryota > Metazoa > Arthropoda > Insecta > Lepidoptera > Noctuidae > Atethmia > Atethmia centrago. The sequence goes on along the minus strand of HG995373.1, from coordinate 16,968,545 downwards.
GAAATTTTCCGTTTACGTAATATTAAGCTTTAAAAAGCTTAATATTACGTAAACGGATCCTTAAACACACAAAAGCACAATTAGTACTAAATTACTAATTTCTGTTAGAGTCAAGTGTGTGCCAGCTATGGTTGAAAAACCAAAAAAAAAAAAAGTCATTTATTCAAACTAGACTGAGAATCAGCACTTTTCGAACGTCAACATTATATAAGACAGTCCCCTAAAACGCCTACCCTTCACCACGTCCTAGTGCTTTAGCTGGGAAGAAGTCGCGCAACAAACTCCCCAAAATAACTAAAATAGACTAACCGAGCTGTATCAACGTCAGTGTATTGTCTGACTTTCCTAACGGCGTAAGCGGCCGAACTGAGCCTGATAGGCTTGATATATGAGGCCCCACTGAAGTTTGGCATCTACTGTTGTGCCCAGAAAAACTGCCGAGTCTACCGTTTCAAGAACCTCTTTATCCAAGACGATGTCGGGTCCTAGATTTCTAACATTCGGTAAGGTGAATTTTATACATTTCGTTTTCTTAGCATTGAGAACTAAGTTATTTGTCGTAAACCAATCCGTAACATTTCAGAGTGCACTGTTTACGTCGTCAAAATCTTGTCTTTTCCTGTCTAATTTAAAAATAAGAGCGAGATATCTCTCTTATTTTTAAATTATATCTGTCTATGACGTTGTTATCTTGTTGTTGGGTATCTGTGACGTTGTACTGATTGCAGATTATCATCGTCAACAACGTCACAGATACCCTTTAACCCTTTGACCGCCACAGTAACGTATAGATGTCAGACCAAAATGTGCCCAGCACGCCACGGTCACGACTACATGACAGATTTTAAGGAATAATTCGTAGCTTGGCGACGAGGGCACGGTTTTGCTTTTATGACGTGGCGGTCAATACGTTAAATAGAATGGTAAGTAATTAATATACACTAAAAATAAGAATGGACCCAGTATTGAGCCTTGAGGTACACATAACTGAACTAGTAGCCCGGAAGATTTTACACCATTAACATCTACACATTGCAACCTATTATGTAAATATGAACTTTTTACTTTAAGAGCTTCATTTTGGACACCGTAATGATGTAGTTTACGCAAAAGCGTGTCATGTTGCACGCAATCAAAAGCTTTGGAGAGATCACAAAAAACTCCAATAGCATTTTTTTTTTGCGAGTTCTCCCATGCTTTAAATAAGTATTTCAGCAGACACACGCATCTGTAGTCGAACGACCTTTTGTAAAGCCATATTGTTAATTATGAAGGAGGCTGTTTAAATTAAAATGCCTTAGCAACTGCTTGAGTATTAACTTTCAAATATTTTGCTGCAGGTAAAATAGAAATAGGCCTGAAATTGCCAACGTCTTTTTAGGGTTCCGTAGTAAACAAGGAACCCTTATAGTTTCGCCATGTCCGTCTTTCTGTCTGTCTGACTCCACTGCAGCTCAGAGACGCTTATTATTAGAAAGCTGTAATTGACATAGGTATATTAATCACGCCAACAAAGTGCTAAAATAAAAACTTGAAAATAGTTTTTTTTAGCGTACCTCCCTTGCACGTGATGTGGGGATGATATTTTTTTTCTTCTACCATGGTGTGGGGTATCGTGGGATAGGCCGTTCATAAATATTGCAGGTCTGTGAACACCACTTTTCGATTCAAGGATCCACTTGCGTAATATTAAGCATTAAAGTGCTCATTTTTGTTAGAGTTAAGTGCCCCAAAGCCAGCTAAACGGTTGTTTATGGAGATGTGAAAAAAATCATGGCAGTGGTACATATAATGAAATTAAAAGGAAAACTATCACGGCTAAGTAGGCTTTACAATTTAATGAGTTATAGTCGACCAACTTAAATTTGCAGTTGGAGAATATAAAATTCCGTGGCATATATCGATGTATGGGAGAACAGGTTATTCAACTACAATGTTAAGTTTTTTTGGAATAAATTCGTCCCAAGTAATCCCAACTACTGGACCCTTCATTGTGCGTGGTCCGACACGCACTTGGTCGGTTTTATTACCTGATTTAAATAATGGTATGACTTTACTACTCTTTATGAGGTCAGGAAAAGTTACTAAATCAACACATTTATTAAAAGTAACAGATAGATAGGGGGCTACAATGTTTATTATATTACTTAAATGCGACTACATTTAGGCACACTATTATGCAAAATGTTGTTTATGGAGATGTGAATAAATCATGGCCGTAAAATATAATCCCACAAAAACATTTTCATGTAAAATGTTGCCAAGACGTTAAGGCTTGTAGAGGTCTCTCTATAAGCCTTAACTACACAAACTACACCTTAGCCAAAACATGTGGCTTGGCCATTCACATAGGCGTAAGGTGAAAATTTTATTCAATGTTCATTACTTTTTTCTTGCAGTAACGAAACGGCCAAACCACATATTTTGACTAAGGTGTAGAGTTTGTGAAGTTAGGACTTGTAGAGTTAGATTTGATAACTTTTTGGCAGTGCGAGCCTTAAGGCAACCTTGGCAACATTTTACATGAAAATGTTTTTGTTGGGAATTTCACTTCTTTTTGTAAGTGGCTTATGACAATATATTTTTATTTTGTTTATTTTTTTTTGGGTTTGTGGTAAAATTTCCAAGTTTTAGTTTTTTTCTGTTGTTTGTCTACTAATACTAGCTTACATACCAAATTTCAGCTTTCTAGGACTGAGTGAGTGAGTCACTGACGAAATCGGGATGTTAATCTAAAGTATGTAATTGAAACTTACTTATGTTTAATAAGTCCACTATTGACATCATATCCCGAGAATTTTGTTTATCTGGTATAATCCAAACTCAAGTTATGAGGGTTCCTGCCGGGGTCGCGGGAAGGTACTTATGGGTCACCGAGGCCCCCGCAACACAGGCAACAGGAAGGAATACGGGTGGGTTTTAGTCAGTAAGAGTCTGACGTACCCTCCCGCTCCGCCCAGAGCGGGAGAAGTTATTTGATGATTTCCCACACTCAAAAAAAAAAAAGTTATTAGGGTTCAATAAAACGACGAAGCTCTTCGTGAAAAGGTAGGTATTGCCCTTGCGCTTCGCTTGGTTCGTTTTGGCGGGGGGCACTGCCGCGCCCTCAAATGAAATTAAAAGCAAAACTATCACAGCTAAGTAAGCTTTACAAGTTAACGAGTAAGAGGCGACCAACTTAAATTTGCAGTTGGAGAACGCGACGTATATCGATGTATGGGAGAACATGTCTTTCAACTACATTGTTTATGTTTGTTTTCGGGATAAATTCATCCCAACATTCCCAACCCTTCATTGTGCGTGGTCCGACACGCACTTGGCCGGTTTTTTAGTTGCTAGCTCTAGTCGCTTCTCGTTAATCGCCGGCGGTGGGACAGGTGCCTAAGCCAGTGACAAAACAAAACCCGACCAATCTGAAAGTTGGGCCTTGGGCCCCTGCAACAGTGGAGGGTTTCAATAGTTACCCAGGCGATTGCTAAACTAATATCTAGGAGCGAAGCCTAGAAACTTAGTAAAGGGGATTAAGGAAAGGGCATTTACCTAATCAAACAAATAATGTTCAGTAACAATAATTTTATATATTTATATATACACAACCACCAAAATGGAATTCTAAAATTTATCGAAATCTACACAAATAAGTCCTATCTGACTAATTGGACAAATTTATTTAAGTTCAACTAATGATGGAAAGTCTTTCATTACAATTACATAGTAACAATAATAGATACATCAAAAGGGGAAAAAAAATTATTACAAATCCCTGTGTTCAATAGTCACAACTATTGAACAAAGGAATAGGTATTATAAGTTAGTAGAATTTTTTGGAGTAACTATTAGCTAAGTCTAATGTCAAACATTGATTAATACCTTGGGTACAAGAACTTACACGCATTACAATTTGTATAACATTTATATAATAATTTACTTATAGGTACAATCTTAGATTTTATTTACCCTAAACCTTTCAGGTTGTTTTGAACTTCATCTTCTTCAAAGAATTTGTTCGAGCAACTTGCCACTCTGTCTGTCTGCTGACTCTCATGCGAACACAAATGTATGGAACAGCGGATTCTCGATTTCATGGTTGCTCCCATAGTAAAAATTGTCCACAATGGTGAGTAAATGACTTCCTTAAGACGTTTAGAGTTAAAACAAAAACTATGCTTGTATAAGGCTATAACAGTACGTCAAAATTAAAAAAATAACAATTATAAAGGTTTTAAAGATAGGATTTGTAACCGAATCGGTCACTATTTTAGGACACTTGAAGAATTCTATGTAGGATGAATAAAAGTGTGATATCTTTATCATCCTACTAATAACACGCACTAGCTATCATAGCCAGTGTGGTTTGTTTTGTCAGCTGACTCTGACAAAACAAACCAGACTGGCTATGTGTTAAACAGTGTGTAGTCAATAGTTATGTAGAGGTTACATGAGTAACAGTGATAAGTAATTATCTTACAATAATAAGAGATACTCTACCTCGCTGAAAATAGGGCTGTTCTACATATGATATTGAACACAGCTTCGACAGATACTGTCAAGTCATAAAGTATTTGATAGACATTAAAGACAAACAATAATATCATGACTCTTTTAGAGAACTTCCTAAATTTTAACATTAGGCTCTGGAATGTCACAGGGAGTAAGAAAGAGCCATTGGTGATTTCTGTCTGATGCCATACCATGTTGACTTGTTTGTTTACGTCACTAAAACAGACACGTAAACTACTTTCAACAGATCGCCAATTCTAGAAGAAACACGTAAACAACATTAGGTATATTGTGTATTTGAATACAGTAAATATAGGTAATGTTTTTGAGGAATGTATGTAGGTATCCCAAATCATCAAAAAATACATCCAAAAATAAATTCTATAAAAGTAGTTTGTAACCACTGCCGTATTATAATGGAATAGTGTTTTAAAAACCATCAAATTCTTATTTTGTTAAAGATATTATTTTGGCACAATATAAACATAACATAATTTCTTAACAACACAGCCCTGAATATAGCGCATCTAAAAAGTAAAATACTTGTGTCTTGCTTGACCCTTACAGAGACGGATATTACTAGCCAATAATTAAATTATCAAGATCGCTTCACACCAGTGCTTAAGTTTAAGTTTAAAAAACTACAACAGATCATGTAATTTTTTGTTCTAATAAACGAGGCATTTCATAATTTGTCATCTTCAATTATGCACTGTTAGAAAACTGTCGTATTAAGGTCAACGCACTCGTATAAGCACTGCACGCGATCAGCATCACCTTGCCTCATCGGCTCGCCATCAACTGAACGTAAGCACGTAACCAGATCGGCTCAGAACCTTCGAGCAGTCGCCTCGCTTACGGCGGGCCTACTACCGGCTAACAGCGAGCGGTCACCCCGCTTACGGTTGGGGGAAGGTGGCCACGACGCTAAGTAAGCGAGGCGACGGCTCGCCGTAAGCGGGTGGTCGGCCCGCTGTAAGCTCGGTAACTGCTGTTTACTAGCTGATCTTGAACCGAGGCGATCCCGGTACGATGCATACAAGAGTGCGTTGCAGAAAGTTTCAAAGAATCCTGAACGGCTCAAGTTGAGGCGATCCTGATCACATGCAGTGCTTAAATGTGCGTTAAGCTTTAGTATACTATAGCAAACCGAAAAACAGTTTAGCTTAGTTTGTAATATCATTGGTTTATGGTACAATTCCACAGACGGCAGCGGCGATGCGGTTCAGAATAAATGCAGGCGACAGTGCCGCTGCGGTTTTGACTTCGAATAAGACGTAACATCTACGACGGCAGCGGCAATTCACTTCTTCAGTTTCGCGAAACTCACTTGTCAAACAAACAAAAATACATCTTGTCGCTCTGTTAGTGACAGCACTACTGGTATGCCCGTCGCCACTCCGCCACTTACTGTTGCGTTTTCATAGTAATGCAAAGAAGCCAGTATTGTCGCTGCGCTCTGTCATTGCGTTTGGGCGGCACTACCGCTGCCGTCTGCGGTGGCCTTCCTTAAGCATGACACCATATAGTTTAGGCAGTGTTCCCAATGTTTATTGAACAATTTTAATGAGTAGACTATCCTTCAATAGCCTTAGGTATTATTATTTTATTTTCAACGCGTAGTTTCCACCAAGTCGAGCCAATTATGACCAAAGTACACAAAATGGCACCAATGGCCAGCGGCCAAATTAAGTATATAATCTCCGAGTATGTAACCTAAAATATCGTGCCTAATTCCATTTATAAATATCTCAATAACAAATTAATAATAAAACTTTAAAAACAATAAAAATCATCAAGAAAATGGTAACTATTACTCACATGACTGAGTAAATTATAACTTACTTCCTGACTATTTGCGGTCAATCCTAAAGTTGACAAAACTAGCCTTCATATTAGCCGATTGTGTTGCTGAGAAGAGTAATACCGGATAGGTATTACTCTTCTCCATAATCTAATATGATTGTTTATCAAAAAGAATATTCTAAAAGAAAAATGCATTATTTTTTTTTTGTTTCTAGAATTTGATCCTTGTCAGCAACACAATCGGCTGATCCAGGGACTTATTTTCAAAAAATATATTTTAAGCTAGTTAATAGTATTTTCAATAAAAATAAATTATTCAGATGTAGTGTTATTCTTCTTTTGGATTTGTTAACCTTAGGACTAACCAGGAAAAATGTTTTGTTGTCAGTCATCAACTCGTGACATGATAGACCTCGTCTTATGGACCAGTCGAGCCTAGTACCAACATCAAACATGAATGGGTCTTCGCCTACCTATAAAATCTATGCAAGCAACTACTTTATTTATGTTTTAAAATTATATTAGATGGTCGAATTTCTTAACTTGTAAATCTAAATGCATCTAATAAAGCCTAGTCAACACACATTCTCTAAAACCATTCTACAAAACTATGCAATGAAAATAAAAGATCTTCTAAATGGTTAACCTCTTAGTGGTTGAATTGCACCAATTCTCATTCTCAGTTGTTCTAGAAACACGAATGTTAAAATAGTTTGAGGCGCAAGCCTAACAAATGCTGGAATGTATCCTTTAAAGAATGCAAGGGGGCCTTCCCTGCCAGTACTGCTGATGAGATGGAATATGCTCTTAAATTCGCCTGGCTTGGCGTTCATCGCACGTGTTTTGAGGACGTCCACCGGTTGTGTCATAGTTGTTGCTACGCCACCCTGGAAATATTTAATAATGTTAACTTTCTAGAGAATCAAATTAAGTAGGTAGTTGAGAAGTTTACACTAATTTAGGTTACAATAATCTTACCGCTAATAAACTCGATGCGACATGCGTTACGACATTTTCGTCGAAATATGGAGTGTTGAGAAGTAGTATCTTGATCTGATCATAAAAGGCTAGCTGTCCTATAGTCATGAGGGCTGCACGGCTGCAAGTCATAGTGGCTCCCGCCCAAAGTCTTGTGACACCTTCAGTCGCTGCTACTCGCCATAAGCCATGAAAAGCGTTTCTGTAGCTAAAATAAATTCGGAATTGAAACTTATCCCAGGTATTGGATTGAAGTGCAAACCAGTGATATCGGTTTTTTGTTGTTTATTAAAATAGTAATAACAGCTAGCAAGATATAATAAATAATTATATCCCACATGGCTAGCATTTTTGTCATCATGACATGGTGCACAACATTTAAATCTATCCAGTAGGTTGTATGTGTAGAATGCATAACAAACAAACAATTCAAAAGTGGTTATAACTCCATTTCTCATCTTTTGTGTTCCCTTCACTTTTTATTATAACAGTGCCTTTTGCTTTCATGGAGGTCGGAAATTATCCAATGGGAACATACTACCAGAAAAAAAGTAGGTAGGTATCCTATGTCCTAACCCAGGTTATGGTTTACCTGTGAGCGATTGAGGTGTGAAAATGTAACAGTCAAGACAGGTAGACTGTCAGACAGAGTAACTTTCGCATTAAACATACTAATATGGATGTATTGTTTTTCAGACACAAACAAACATTAGAAAACATTCAGAGGTTAACACAATACAAAATTATTACATACTTCCTTTTTTGTTCAAGTGGCAGTTTGACATCATTTTGCATTCGCACATTGACTAAATCTGCAGGATTTCCTACAAATCCTCCAGCAAATCCACCAAGTCCAGCTATAAGTGCCGACATATAAAATGCTATGGGGCGACCCTAAAAAATATAAAGAGGATACAATGTTTACTTCAGAAACATACAATTTAGCACTAACTACTATAATTTTTGTAAAAAATGGTCTTTTTTTTAAAGGGAGAGAGTGCGCTAGTGCTCACTGCTTCTTCTGCTTATTTTATAGTAAATCAACAATGGAAGTTTATGGTAGTAGAAAAATGTGAACTTCTCTGTATTCTGCTTGTACAAAACATTTTTTTTTTTGCTGATTAGACTTTAATATTAAAAGCAAATGCTCACATCTTTAGGAGTAAGTTGTTGTTTAGCCATCTCATATATTCCAAATCTTGCTGTTGAGTATGTTAGCTGTCTCAGCACTGAAGCTGAGATACCATTGTAAAGACCCATGATACCTAAAAATAACACATTATAGTACCATGTTCATTCTATCAATAATGAGAGCCAGCAATCAATGAAATCTGGATTAATCCCTGAGTTTCTATATACGTAGTTGGGCCATAAGTTCTGTCACATAGGTAAATTTTCGAATTTAGAATGCAAGTCGAGAAAATATTATGGGCATTCGAAATTTCAACATTTAAAGAAAATAAAAACAAAGGATTTCTGGAATTTTGTTCATTTTCTAAAATGGAGATGACGCGCAAAGAAGACAGAGTCGCAGTAATTGCATTGCATCGTTGCGGTCACGCGCCAACTGAGATTTCCAAACTGCTGAAAAATTTGAAAATTCCACTGAGTTTTATTTATCGTACTATCAAACGATTCAGGGAAGATTCAAGATTAGAAGATAAACAAAGGAGCGGTCGACCTCGTACCGTTCGGACTCCAGCGGTCATCAAAGCAGTTAAGGCGCGAATCCAACGAAATCCTGTCCGCAAGCAAAAAATGTTGGCCCTGCAGATGGGACAAAGCAGAACTACCTACTGTTAAAAAAGGGTGTTAAATGAAGATCTAGGACTCATACTCAATTCTCCAATGCATTCCATATGTATTACATAGATGGTATAAAAAGTAAAAGACCACGGACCCTGTCGAGCACAGCAACATTAGGAGAGAGGAAGAGGGCTAGGTTCAAGCAATTCTATATTATTATAAATGATCAGATGTGTTTAATTGGTTGTATGAAAGGAATATATTATTAGGTTTGTGTGTATAGGTATAGTTTATAATAGTTATTTTTAATTTATGTATTGCATCAGAATAATGTAGGTAATTATTATGAAATTCTGTAATTATTTTTATTATGACTGCGTGCTTATAGAATAAAAACAGCATATCTTCTTAACGCGCGGCTGAAGAAAATCAGACTCGAAAGAAGCCGGGTTTTGTTAAGGCGGTACGCGGGAAAAAAATAACGCGAAATAACTTTTACGGACGAAAAATTTTTTTAATGTTAAGGAGAGTTTCAACAAACAAAATGATAAAGTGTATGCACACTCTAGCGAAGAAACGAGCAGACGTGTGCCACGTGTTCCGCGTGGTCATCACCCTTCGGCAGTCATGGTTTGGCTTGGAGTGTCCTATTTGGGTCCAATGGAGGTGTTTTTCCAGACTTGAATCTCTTGGATTACCAAATATGGCAGCACTTAGAGAAGGTCTGCGCTAAACCCCATCTAAAAGCATCCCTGATTAAAGCAGTCGCCGATATTGACTGGAACGTCGTGCGTGCTTCGATTGATGACTGGCCTTGCAGATTGAAGGCTTGTATCGTAGCAAGACATATTTACTTTGTGGAGTTTAATATATTGTGCGGAATCTAATATTTACTTGTAAAGTACCTATTATATTGTTTTCAATTATTGTGAATGTGAAGACTATGTAGGTCATTGTTTTTTTTTTCTCATTTAGTATTAATCATGGTCTGGCAGTTTGAGTAATTTATGCGGCCTACCCAAATGTTCTTTCTTTGTTATTGTTCGTCGCATCGTTGTGCTCCTTCAGTTCTGAGTTGAGCTGCACTGACAATTGCGTGCACTGACTGGACAGGTCCACTCAATCTGTGTGGTTCTTTCCTCAAAAGCATTTCAGACACCAATCTACATGGCCTTCACATGATCTGACCAAGATTATGTCTGGACTTTAAAGGAGCCTTCCTTCTCAAAGTAGTCAGATAGGAAACGCCGACCTCATCTAGCTTTTTTTAAAAATATGATTCACGTGTAAAAGTGTTTATACAAACCTACTTACAGAAAATAAATCATTTATCATTTAAGAGGAGGACATTTCGAATAATTTTAATGTGGTATATATCTGTATTTTATACCTTTTCATTTGATATATAAATGTGACAAAACTTATGACCAGACTACATAGTTTTAGGTTCATCATTTCTTTTTCAACAAGGAACCAGGGAGGAGTTTCGCCATGTCCGTCTGTCTGTCTTAGCTCAGACTCTTAGTACTAGAAAGCTGTAATTTGGCATGGGTATACATATTAATCACAATAAAACACTGAAAAAAAAATTTTGGTTGCAAGTAAAGTGGAATGATATTTTTTTTTCTCTTCTATCCCATGTGTGGAATATCATTAGATTTAAAGTCTTTCAAGAATATTGTGGGTCTGTGAAAACCATTTTTCGATTCAGGGATCCGTTTGCGTAATATTAAGCTTTAGAGTGAAAATTTTTGTTAGAGTCAAGTCCATCATGTCCCGTCCCATCCCCCTGCCAACTAAACGGTTGATTTTGGATGTGTAAAAACCTTCATGCAAGTAGTATAACAAAATTAAAAAGAAAACTATCATAGCGTAGGTGTTACAAGTTACATTTTGCCGTTGGTGAAATGACCGTGACTTTCTTCAACTTATGGGAACATGTTTTACAACTACAATGTTGAGTTTGTTTTTGGGAAAAATTCATGCCAACTACGGAACCCTTCATTGTACGTGGTCCGAAATGCACTTTGCCCGTTTTATATGTTATGTTTCTGAGAGGTGGCTGAGTTTATTATAAAATGACCTCTAACATATATTATGTTAGTTTTAAAATAAATCACACCAATTTTATCCATTTTCAAATCCAGCCTGCAGGTGAATTCTAAAAATATTTTGGGTGTAATATACTTAAAAGCCTTTAATAAATTGCTCCTAAAAATCACATAACATTTACCTTGATTTTTTACCACTATTCCAACAAGTTGCATCATAGATATATTCTTTCCCTTCTGGGTTTGCATCTGCACTTTCAGCAAATCCAATGGGTGTGTGACACATGCAGCTCCAGCTGATGCAAGTCCTCCAAAATACCATTTCGATACTCTTACTTCTCTCGGTAATATCTCATTGTGTATACTCATTGTGGGATCTGAAAACCAAGGCACTTGTTTACAAATATTTCAGTGCAGAAGTCACAATATACAAGGTAAATACAAAGAAAGCTAATTTCAGAGTAATTGTGATATAACCACCATGTTTGCGTTGTTCAAGACAAGCTCAAAAAGTAAATAAATAAAATAAAATCAATATTGTATTTTATTTATTTACTTTTAGTAAGGTAAATAAATAAAATAAAAGTAAATAAATAAAATAAACTTAAAGTAAATAAATAAAATAAAATCAATATTGTATTTTATTTATTTACTTTTTGAGCTTGTGGGTTTTGGTTTTGCTTGTTGAATATTAGTAAAGTCGTTATAGTTTAGGTATACCAATGGTGCCCACAGAAATTAAACTAGACTTACTTGTCAGCAGATATATTCCAGGCGAGAAATTAATAAGGCGCCTAATTTTTTAAAATTGTAAATACGAGTTCTATTGAGATCTACTTCCAAGACAAAAGTTACTGGTTACGTCCATACTGAAATAACTGACGTTTGACACTAAGTCAGTAAGTCCCCTAATGTATCACTGACAGTGACAACAGCTGACAACAAGTGCAACGCTACGTGGTTCTTTTAGCGCGTAGCAGTCTGTCGGAATCTGTGATCATACCAATTAGTACATACTGATTCCATGGATTATACTTGAAACGAGCATCAGCATGGAATAAGTAAATATTGTATAGTACAGTCGCCAGCACATCAAGTTACCACAAACTGTCTCTCCAAATGATTTTATACATTATGATGTTGATAATAAGCTGAAAAGCGAATGAGATAATTACAGTTTGTGGTAACTTGATGTGCTGGTGACTGTACAACTTGTCAGTGACGATAAGATGTTCTTCTATTGACAAATGAGAACACTTTACACTAGTAATGCTCCTGGCAGGCCGCAGGACTAATGCTCCTGCGGCCTGCCAGGAGCATTACTAGTGTTTATGTATTCTCATAATTTGTCATTTGTCAATAAACCAGGAGCTTCCTGATATACCTGCGATTAAGTTAATTTTAACATTTGAGCCAGACTGCGCCCTATCAATAACATTAATGGTTCGCTCACACCTGCATCGTTACGCGTAAATTACCGCGTAGAATGAAACATAACGCAGATGTCGTCATTATTTAGTACGTTAAATGGGTTGTGTCATTGTTAAAATGTCGTTATACCTTATGCTCTATTTTAGGTGGTAGGATTTTTTGGTGACATCTAAGGGTTTTAGCACGTTGAATAACGCATCAAACCGCGTTGGCAACATTAGATCTATCTCATCCATGCGGCACACGCAAAAGCACGCAAAGTAAAGCTTCTGCCAAACCGGCGCGTCAAGTACGCGAGCCGCGGGACGCGAGGTGGGAGCCTCAGCAAACCGAAACTAAACACAAGTGCAGGTCGCGTTACTTTTATGTATACATTTAAATATGGTTCAAATTCAAATGACTGACACACAAATGATTTAGGCAAACACGAGTGAGCGGCAAAGCAGAGTTGCTATCTCGTTTGACCGCACCGGTACTTTGATTCGAGAGAATAATACTCCGAGACAATTAGAGACTAGACGGATGGAGTATTTTAAAAGTTGGAATAGGTGCAATCTAGTCTCGGGAGGACACGGTGCGGCATACGGTGACAGGGTGTGCCGCTTGGGAGGAGCCGCACCGTGCCCTCATCTCAGGAGTAGGCAGTGACCCGTCGCTGCCAGCCATGGTCGGCAGCGAGGAGTCCTGGGACGAGGTGGTATCCTTCTGCGAAACAGTCATGTCACAGGAGGCTGCGGAAAGGGAGCGGTAGATCTCTTCCACTCACCCATACAGCAGGACCCGAGGCGGCATGTAGTGTTCCACGCGCGCCCCTATGGCACCTAGCGGGTGGTGTTTTACACCTCATTCCCCGACCCTCCCTCATTCTGCAGACTTGCGGTGGCCCGCGACGGCGGGCTGGCACCAGCCGGGGATCGCGGAAGTCGCACACGATACCATGATCCCCGGTGCAAGTGTGGGAAGTGAACACCGGGGTGGTTTTTAGTCAGACCCCTCCACCCGCCCCAGGGCGGAGGATATCCATGAGGATTTTCCACCCCGGAACAAAAAAAAAACAAAAAAAAACCTAGTCTCCCCACCGAGGCTGTCACCACGTTGTTGTCGTGGTGGGGCTTGCGCGTCTCAATGATATTGGGGCTCTGCCGGTATAGTTACTCATGCCGGAAAGGTCCAAGTGAGAGACCAGACCAAGAGAGATACCGGGATGGGGTCGCTACTTATTGACCGACGATATTCGATCGACAGAAGACGTGACCATTCCGCTGGGGTGTAGGTGCACCAAAGCGGTGCGTGTTTCTCTCCTTGAGAAGAAAGTCCTCTTCTCTTCAAGTAGAGAACTTTCGGCGGGTTCGCTGAGTCGGGTTGGCTGGACAGCGAACGCCTATATTTAATGTCGCCGCCGCGCCGGGAGCTTGCCTTAATTGCCTGGCCCAGAGGAAGGCTACCTCTAAGATAAAAAACCACCCAATCCTAAGCTTTGAAGCGCGGTGGGAGGATGAATGAATAGAGGGAGTCCAGTCGTGAGCGCTTCCCCTGCAGAGTACCTGCCGCACTCTGCAGTAAGTAGGCTTACCGGGAATCTAGACTCTGCCTGGTGGACATTTTTTACCAATATCTACTCTTGCAAAGTTTGAAAGGATCCCAACCATCTCCGGTTGGCGTCCTTCCAAACTTTGCAGGAAACTCTCATCTAAGGAGGAAGAGAGGCGCGCGGGGTTGACAGGCCTCTCTTCCAGCGAGGAGAATCTACTGCCAAAGTGCCGACGGGCAGGAGAGGGCACAGTCACGCAATCGATGTAGCGTCAGCTCCTTCGACGACGTGCGACTCTTTGGGGCACTTTCTCAAGTGCCCCGACACGCCGGAACCCAGCGGAGGTAGCGATGCGGGGACCAAGCAAGTGGAGGGAGCTTCTACCCAAAACTCTACCTCTTTGGTCAGCACAAAGGGGGACATCAACTCCGCTAGGAGAGTGGAGAGACGGGCAGTGGCTCTAGAGCAGGTGGCTGAAATGGCCAACCAGGCCAGAGAGCGGCGGTCTGCTCGCTTCACCGCTGTCGAGAATCTGTCGGCGGCGGCCCTGAACCGCTAAGTATTGGACATCGTGGCCAGTGTTGCAACCAAGTCAAGCAACTTAAAAGGCACGTTCACGCGAGTTATAAAAGAGGCGGCGGAAGAGATTAAGCAGGCGGTGGGAGTCCTCCTTAATCGCACAACCTCGGAGGAACGGCACAGCTATAGGAGGAGAACAACCGTCTCCAATACGAGATGGAAGCCATCCGGCGGGAATTTGCCACTCTGAGGGCCGACTTTTGCCGGCAGCAAGAATCGGCACTTTGCTCTCCATATGCCAAGTTTGTTGCGGAAATAGTCGGGACCATCACGCTCCAAATAGGGGGCATGATGAATGCCCACCTCGAGGAGTTTGAGTCGAGACTCCTCCCAGTCCCGACTCTCCGGCCGCCACTTGCAGCGCATAATCGGAGGAAAGAGGAGCTCCCGCAGATGGCCAATTATCCGCGGCCGGGGCCAAAAAGTCAGCAGAGGGGGCGAAAAGTCCCCTGAGCCGCGGAACTTGCGACCGTAGCCGGGCCAAATGCCAAGGCCTGGTCAACAGTCGTAAAATGAAAAAGGGCCGCCAGAGCAAGAAGGTGCCACAGCCGAAGGGCCGGACTGTCCCAAAAAGTGCTCTGCCGCTGTAGCAGTGAGTGCAGTGACGCTGCAGCCTGGAGCAGCGGAACGGAGCGTCACCTACAAGACGGTACTAGCGAAGGCGAGAACCAAGTTCAAGTTATCTGAACTTGGCATACCGTCCATACACTACAAAATAGTCGCCAGAGGAGCGCGGCTAATCAAGGTGGCAGGTGCCTCAAATGGCGAAAAAGCGGCCCCCTGGCCGCTTAACTTAAGGACTGCCTCAATTCAGAGGTTATCCGGGTCTCCAGGCCCATGAAAACGACTGAGGTGCGCGTTGATGCGTTGGACGACTCGGTGACCCCAGAGGAGGTTACACTCATATCGGCAAATGTCTGCCTGAAAATCTGAGGGCAGGGGAAAATCGGCACGACGTTAGCAGGCTGGGCACGATCTGGGCGCGGTTTCCGGTAGCGGTGGCGAAAAAGGTCTGCGTGGTGGGATGGGCTGCGGTGAGGGTTAGGCTGCTGCATCCCAGGGCCATGCGGTGTTACCACTGCCTGGGCATCGGGCATGTCCGGGCACGGTGCACTGCCAAAATTGATTGCACCGATCAGTGCTATCGCTGCGGTCAGCCGCGGCGGCCCAGTGCGCGGCGGCACCAAACTGCCGTCTTTGTGCGGCTGCTGCCAAGTCCGCGGAATACAAAGCAGGTGGCAAGGCCTGCGCCGCGCCCAAGAGGGCGTAAGAAAGATTTATGGAGAGGACCAGGACTGCCGGGGGAACCACACCCCCCGCGGCCTAGTGCCCTTCGGTCGACTCCTGACCCCAGGAAGAGATTGCCATTTCCTCCAGGGTAATATCAACTATGCCAGAGCTCAAGATCTTTTGCTCCAGAGTATGGCGGACTGGTTGATTCACGTGGCGGTAGTCGCTGAGCTCGACGGTTTAGTAGCCATCATTGACGGGACTCTTGTCAACCCACCCCAGGGTCGCGGCTGGGTTGCCACCCTCGTGGACGGCGTGGTCGTCGTTGGGGCATACTCGGTAACAAGAGTCTCACCGACTTTGAGTTTCCTTGTCGAGTTAGGTGCCTCCCTACCTCCGCCAAGTGATCGCACGCGTTTAAACACTTCACTTGCATGCAATTCGTGAATGACAATAATGGAACGTGGTTTATGGCATGCGAATATTGCTCTTGAAAGTTCCGGAAACTGGCATCGTGTAATGTAATACGCAGGTGTAGCAGGCTAGAGAGTTAAAAATCCATTAGTGTATTTTTTGACACGCTAGGATGCACTCTGTTTGATTCTCAATGCTCGGCTCAACACCGAGAGTTGGAAATCCAGTGAACGATAAAATGAACGTCCGTGCGCACGGGCTTACAAACATGGGAAGAGTATTGACTGACGTAACGAAATAACCTCTAAATCTGTTCTGTCTATTTGCTGCGCTAACATTGCTAACCTTCAAAGCGGTCATCATTTATTATTTTCAAGGTTGTTAGCTGTTTGGTTGGTGTACTATAATTATATTGGCAGATTTAGCTGTATTCCATAATTCTGTGAATATTTAAAATATTTATATGCTTATTTTTAAGGTAGGTACTTACTTTTCGCCTTTCTCAGTTCTCACTTTGTGACAGTAAATAAAACGTTTACTGCTCGGCTGCACTGTACTTTAAAATTGTCACTTGGAACACCTATTACATAAATAACTACTGTGTACGTTCAGATCAAAATCCAGCCGAGAAATGGTAACGGTAAACTAACGAGCACCTACTGGCTAAGGTCGCGCGGAGCTTGCCTTTCATGAACACGCGGCTAGTGTTTTATAACACCCAGTAATGACTGCGTTATGCTTATCGTTCGCTACAGAGGGTTATAGAGAAACTGAAGTCACTTTTAAACTTCTTTTTACTATCCATCACTTGTTGCATATTAGTAGACTTTGGAAGTTGTACAGTCATTAATTTTTGTTTCAGAATGTCATCAGATATAGTAACATTGCTACAGCTGGATAAAGCTTTATCTAGTAGAGTAGTTGTTGTAAAAGAAATCAGTAGATGTGACAGTTCATTTATCACAAGTTGTGTTTTAAACTATTGCATCAAGAATAAGACTGCTGTTATCATATTGTCAACCCACAATTCTTTACAACACTACCAGAATGTGGGTCTCAAGATGAATTACAACTTGCAGAGATATGTGGACACAGGACTAGTAGACTATTTTAATATAGGAGAGTATTGTATAAACAGTTTACTCGCTGACAGTAACTTGCCACAACTTTTTCCTACAGTGAAAGAAAAAGTATCGTCAATGAGGCAGAAGCATGATGCGGTTAATGTTATATTGGATGGCATTTCACACTTATTTGATTTGAATTACACACTCAGGGAAGTAAATATGTTATGTCAAGAGTTGATTCCATTTGTTACTTGTTACAATAATTCATTCATTCTGTGTCACTGCAATGAGGCAACTGAGGATGATGTTTCATGTGTAATGTCAAATCTACTATCACATAAAGCTCACACAATGTTGGAAGTTGAAAATCTACCTTCAGGTTGGAGTACAGATGTGTCAGGACATCTGACCATTAAGTATCCTGGTCTAAAATATGACAATGATCACATGTATATCATGGATATTAAACCGTCTCGATATCTTTTCAAATTATTTGATAGAGGTGTTAAACTGTTTGCCCCAGGAACAGTTTAAGTTTAATGTATAAAATATATAAAATGGCTAATAATAAATTCTGTTAAATTATCTGTTTTTATTTATATGAGATTGCCATTGAAACTGTCCTGCTACTTCATAAAACTACACTACAGTAACTACATACAGATGTACATTTGTACATCTTCCATTAAAGTGGCATTACATTAGAGATGCTACTGGTGTTCCTGAAGTTCTTAAACTGACTTCAGTATACAGTATGTACTATACTGATGCCTGACATACAACATTCAGGGACCTTCTATTGAATGTTATTTGAAGACATGCTATGATAATTATCTACTTTAGTTCTTCACCGTTTTGAATGAATCTCTCCTCTGACTATTTCCTTGAGGTTTTTTTTAAATCTCAAGGAAATAGTCAGAAATAGCGGGTTATTAATTAAAACAAAACACGAATGCAGAAACAATTCAACTCCAACACAAAGTAGTGCAGTGATTATGAGGTTTAAGATGTGCTTACATGAGCAACTAAATTGCGCAGTTCTTGCAAAATGTGGTTAAATGACCACATGTGAGTTAAAAAACTTCTCAGTACCATACTTACTGGTATCCAGCTACATCCGGTTAGACTGGAAGCCGACCCCAACATAGTTGCAAAAATGCTAGGCGGATTGATTGATGACCACATGTGATGTGGTGTGTGGTAAATGATGTTGTCGGTGGTCAGATTGTGATGTGTGTTGGATTGGCAAAGCAGGGGGCCACCCATGACCTCTTAAAAGCAGTATTATTTCAATATTACTTCAGCGTGAGAAAGAGATGGAGTTATAAGTCCTGTATAACTCCATCACTTTCCCACTGTGAAGTAATATTATAATAATACTGCCATAAGAGGTGATGGTTGGCCCCCTGACCAATAGGGTCTTACACCCATTTTTGAAAAGTGTCTAAATTCAATTCTATAGTGCTAATATGCCCCAAAAAAATCACAAAATTTTTATTCAATCGATAAGTGCCATAAAAATGCATTTAAAATTTTACATTTTCAAAAATCGCGCGTAGTTTGACGAAAACGCTGGACGCAGTAGACGCCATGTTGCTCTGTGGTCTATACGTCACTGGGCTATAAAAACAAATGTGCTGATCTCAATTAACATACAAAATTCTATTTGACACGTTTTTTTTTCTAGCCGTATGACGTAATAACATGGCGGCTACTATTTCATGATGTTTTTTAACAGATAAGAAAAACTGAAAACGTTGAATTGAATTTTAAAATTTATTTTGTTATTTTATGAACTAAAACTAACATTTTCCGACTCCTTTTTGCCTAAACTATTTCAATAATATATTTATAGATTTTTTATAATACTACCCTATTTACGGCAAGGTAAAGTCAATCGCACATCATTGGTAACAATTTGACATTGACAGCGCCTTTATGTCGTAGCAGAAAGGGCGGTTTTCGAAGTGCAAGTTTTACCACTGACATTGGCAGAATTATCGACATCGGCACAATTTCCAAAAAAAAACACTACATAGTGAAACTTTAATTTCTTTACTACTACTACGTGAAGTACTTTAATTTCGGAATCGGTGTCTGTGGATCTGTATTTTAGTTTTTTGCCACCAACTTCCAAAATTTAAGTTATATTAAGTAGTGTTTTTTTGGAAAAAGTATTATTATTTTACACTTTAGTGGGTCAGTTTGTAATGTACCTAAGTTACGATCGCCTAATGTCAACTCCTCAGCCTTTTGTTTTTCACCCGCATTATTCCCTCGCTTCACCGTAGGCCTATTATAGTCTCTGTTTAAACGTTTTAGATTGACTGCTGTGACCCAAACTGGTCCGGAGGATAGTAGGTAAAATGGGTACTTACCTTTGATCAGCTGTCCATGACCTAGGTACCTACAGCGATAGTAGTTCCCTTTCTAATAATAATAAGCCCCTAGAATCCTACCTTACGTCCAAGCTGAACACCTAGCTACGTGGGGCCGGACACGCGTAATGTACATCTGTACAAAAAACATACGTGGCTAACATGGCAAGGTAATCCTTTATGGAGATGATGAGTATTAAAAGAGTATATAATATACGGTCGCGTCCCGGGGAGCGGCGGGGCGCATCTGGAGCCGATGCTAGATGTCACGGCATGCGAACCATCGGCGGTGAGGAGTTGAGCAAGCGGGCTCCTACCGACGAAATTGTTACAGCTGGTCGCAGTGAGTTGAACAGGCGAGTTCGCTACCTTGAAGCCACAGCCAAATCCACGGGCGATGATAAAACTTCATTATTTTCATCCATCCCTTTGATTCGCCCCTCCTGCGTGACAAGAACAACAGCTAGCTTGTCCACCACTAGCACGCTTGATAGTATTGTGCAAGATATCAACCTTGTCTCTGAGCTTACACCCACTACAAGCATTCCTAGTACGCGTAGACGATGGACACGAAATGAATAAGTTCATACTGCGCACTTATCCTCAATTAAATTCACTATAGATACAGACAAAAGAACTTATCTGGAACCGCTCCACCTAAAATTCACAGAAAGATAATAGAAGACCACCGTAAAGCTATAATAAATAACAAACAATTACTACAACAAAAAACAATAGATGAGATACGAAGCGAAGTAAAAAACGAGCTAGATCAACTACAGTTAAACCATTTTACCATACAGTCAAAAAACTAGCGACTAAGCTCGCTAGTTTTTTGACTGTATGGTAAAATGGTTTAACTGTAGTTGATCTAGCTCGTTTTTTAACAGCAACAGCAACAAATACTTACACAAACAAAATCTACAAAAATACAAATTACAATATTAGAGACACAGCACACAAAATAGAACACAAACCGGAATGAGATTAACCAGTAAACAGAACGAAGCTATAATGCGTCATATTATAGAGTTACCGCTTTGGGCTCTAATGAAACTACATATCGAAAACCTGTGTACGAAGATTTCAATCAATTCCCTTCACTTGCTCACCAAGAGAACAACGAATCGGAGGAAAGCATAATAAACAATAAATACTTAAACGATGAGAAATAATTATAATAGTGTAACGATAGGAGTTATTACTAATATCAACAATACCAATATCCAGCAACAAATAACATAAACTCTATAAAATAACGTATGGTACACCTGTCGCGGGAAGGTACTAATGGGTCACCGAGGCCCCCGCAACACAGGCAATGGAAGGAATACGGGTGGGTTTTAGTCAGTAAGAGTCTGACACACCCTCCCGCTCCACCCAGAGCGGGAGAAGTTATTTGATAATTTCCAATCTAAAAAAAAAAAAATGGTACACCTAATAAAGAAACATCGGATAACACTGAATTAAATAGTATAGAAATTCTTCCTAACCCACAAATTAATTTAGAAAGGGATTTAATAACAGAGGATTCTTTCCAACAAGCATTCCAACTTTAAATTTCTTGTCAAAACTATTCTCCCTGAAAATATTAACAGTGTTTATAGAAAATTTAAAAACACATTTGAACAATATCATAAGACTATAATTATAGAATCCATGCCGTACACGTAGAACCAAAGCAAGTTAAGAAAACAACAAAACACCCAATTCACCCAAAACGATTTTTTTTTTACCGCAGTATCAGGCAGACAACATCAAATGTTCAAAATTATAACCCTAATGATGATGAGCCTATCACTCGTAAGTCTCCTAACACAGAGGCATTAAAATACTTCTGGGCAGGAATATGGGAATAACCTATTCATCATAATGCCCAAGCCGATTGGATATATGCAGAACTATCAATTAACACAAACATTCAGACAATGGCATTTGAGCACATCTCCCCACAAATATTTCATAAAGTTCTATGATCACGCCTACATAACTGGAAAGCACCTGGGTCAGATCATATCCATAGTTACTGGTACAAAAAAATCGCAGCAGATTATTATTATCTAGGTAGGTATATAATTTTATAAACAGATCCAAGATCCCAACATTATACCTTCTTATAGAACGTCAGGCACAACTTACATACCGAAAGATCGGCTAAATATACTCAGACCTATTACATGCTTTCAGACCTTGTATAAGATCATCACATCCTGCATATCTGAAATGATATACGGACACATTGATACCAATAACATCTTAGCCGAATAGCAAAAGGGATGCAGAAAATATAGTCAAGGCTGCAAAGAGGAAATCATAGATTCCGATTATCTTAAAAAGAGTTTAGAAATCCAAACCTGAATTATTCACCATACTTATATTATATTTATTACAAGAAAGCGTATTCGGTTTCCCATTCATGGCCATTGCAAGTTTTAGAAATTTACAAAATACACCTAAAAATAGTTACATTTTTGAAGACCATGATGACAACTTGGTGTAGTATTAGGTAAGACTCACTACCCCAACCGAAACAACAGACTAGCCCAATTAAAATACAGAGAAGAATCTTTCAGAGAGATGCACTGAGTCCATTATGGTTCTGCCTTGCTCGAAACCCCCTATCTAAAATATTAAACGCTACCTCATTAGGAATCCCTTTACATTCTGCAGCTACCGACTGACAGACTGGCTCACATAAAGAAGTTTTAAATAATTTACTGTTTATGTATGATATTTTAAGTTATATGCAGGAATCGAGAGTCAACTTTACGAGCTAGCTAACCTAACAAACAAATACCTACATTTACAAATGACATTAAAATGGAGTTCGGCATAGATAAATGCAAAATAAATTCAGTTTGAGCAGGACAGAACTACCAACACCATAGGTGGAAGAACGAATAGAGCCATTGGATCAACTAGACACTTATAAATACTTATTACTTAGGCTATAATCAATCCCGTCAGATACACTACAAAAATACTAAACAAAAACTTAAACAACAATTTCAACACCGACTTAATACAATACAGGAAAAGCTCTTTATTCGCGAGGTATACGTTCCATAAATATGCCGCGAATACAGAAACCGTGGAAATGGAATGGTAATTAGTATGGAATCATAGGGGGGGGGATATGTTCAAAGGTTCCAAAATAAAACCAATATGTATCAAAATAAAATCAATTTATTGAGAAATTCACAAATTAATCATTATCATCAGCTTTAGCCAAGGATTAAAAAAATAGTGTTTTTTTGTTGTTTTCTCTAAATTATTTGATGATTTCCCATGCAAAAAAACGGGGGGGGACGGGGGACGCTCGACTCTAACAAAAATTAGCACTTCAATGCTTAATATTTCGCAAGTCAATCCTTGAATCGAAAAGTGGTGTTCACAGACCTGACATCTTTTTGAACGGCCTATCCAACGATACCCCACTCCATGGGGTAGACGGGAAAAAAAATATCATCCCCACATTACGTGCAAGGGAGGCAAGCCAAAAAAATTTTTCAAGATTTTATTTTAGCACTTTGTCGGCGTGATTAATATGTATACCTGTGCCAAATTACAGCTTTCTAATACTAAGCGTCTCTGAGATACAGTGGGGTTAGACAGACAGACAGACGGACATGGCAAAACTATAAGGGTAAGGAACCCTTACAGTTTACTACGGAACCCTAAAAACGAGAAAGATTGATGACAGAACCAAATGTCAAGAGGGGACCAGAAGACTACACGGAAGACATCGCCTGGTATGCCAATTAAATCTTGACAAAGATGCGTCGAATGCATAGTTAAATCGAGGCTAATTATTGCCGGAGTCTGAAAAGGGTTCATGATTGCAATTCAGGACCAAGTATTTGAGACCAAAATACATTATAAGAAATTAAACAACCGATACTTGAAGAAAGTGCAATAGTTCTCCGGAGACAATCCAACATATTACCCACCAGCGCCTGCCCAGACAGACTACAAACTGTCTGTTTGTTTGTCTGTAAGTTTGCATTTGTGAGCTAGTTTTTGGTGTATCAAAAACTAGCTATAACTATATAAATATAACCCTACTATATAAATATAAATATAACCCTGAAATGGTTTTATAGAACCCCCACAACAAAACTGCATGTCGATTCTGTAAAAATCTCACCGTGAAAACTCGCGGCGTGATCTTATCACTTCACCCGATTCTCGTAACCATAGTAACCACTCGCGCCGGCTAGGTGAAGTGAGACGCGCGAGTGTCGTGATCTTATCACTTCACTCGATTCTGCAGGTCGATTCTGTAAAAATCTCACCGTGAAACTCGCGTGGAGTGAGCTGTCAGTGTCATCCCACTGATGCTAGGGAGTGACCAAGCATTACATTTATAATCATAATCGAGATTTTAATAATATTTTTATGCTAATTCTATTGATAATTTTATATTATTTCAAAATTAGTATTTAAGCGCTGAAACCTTACTATTTAGGGTTTTTTTTTTAAATAAAATAGCAAAACAAAAATTCAGTCAGAAACTCAATTAGGTTTTTTTATTCCAAAAGGATTGGTAATCGCAGCCGCCATCTTGCTTTTTAGATTTGACCTCACTATCGGAATTAACACCCCCGAAAACCATGAAAACGATACCCATGATGAAAAATCTGAATATTTTCGCAGCCGCCATCTTGGTTTTTAGATTTGACCTCACTATCGGCTTTAACACCCCCGAAAACCACGAAAACGACACCCATGATGAAAAATTTGAACATTCTCGTCTCGCAGCCGCCATCTTGCTTTTTAGATTTGACCTCAGTATCGGCTGTAACACCCCCAAAAACCATGAAAACGATGAAAAATGTTTGTAGCCGCCCTTTTGGATTTTGGTAAAACCAAATTTTTGTTTGTCACGCATTTAAAAATAAAAAATGGCAAATTAAAAAACAACTCAACTTGACATTATTAACAGCTCCTCTCGCGCAAGCGCGGCGTGATCTTATCACTTCACCCGATTCTCGTAACCATAGTAACCACTCGCGCCGGCTAGGTGAAGTGAGTCGGTAAGCGCGACGAGCGAGTGTCGTGATCTTATCACTTCACTCGATTCTGGTTGCCATAGCAACATCACTTAACTTGGGCTGGGTGAAGTGAGCCTAGCCGCCCGCCCGGCCGGTACGCGCGCTGCGCGAGTGTCAGTTGAACTGTTGAATTTTGTTACAGTATTGATGACGGTGATTTTATGAATATTATTTTATTATTGGCAACGCGTAGGTCGGTATAAATTTACCTACTTAAAATAAAATACTAGAAAGGTACTTATTAAATAACCCGCACGTTTTTTATTCAAATGGCTTATGTACATAGACACACACATCGTGTAGTTAGGTTTCCACATAGTTTGTGAGGGGATAAATTCTATGGTCCGTCAGCCAGGCACACTTTTAGCACTCGATCACTTGACACACTCGGTTATCTCTTCTTATTGAAAAGATTTGGATTAATAACAAAGCTGATTAACGTCGCACAGGCTTTAGTCGACTCAATCCACTATCGCTTCTTCAAAACACATCGCAGTTGGGTCATGGGATTGCGTTTATTTAATCAGTTAAAACACATCGCGATTGGGTCATGGAATTGCGTTTATTTAATCAGTTAACTGATTATGATCAATAGAATTAGCATAAAAATATTATTAAAATCTCGATTAGGTATGATTGTAAATGTAATCCTTGGTCCATCCCTAGTATCCGGTGGAATGACACTGACAATTCACTCCACGTTCACTTCACTTAAGTTTTCACGGTGAGAAGGTTACAGAATAGCACAGCTATACTTCGACCGAGCCATCCTCACCGACCGACCCGACACACGGTGGGCTGAAAATCAGCATTCAAAGACATAAGGATTTAAATTTTTAGGTGTCATTTTGTTTCTTTTTATGGGTTTTGTTTACCATTACTATGCTCAAATATTCACACAAGGTTAATTTAGAATTTATACGGATGACTTGTAATTATTTACGTAAACTTTGTATGAAGCTCGTGTGAAAAATTTGCTTATCTTTGGAACCATAAGTTGAACCGTAATATCTTTACAGGAGGTTTTAGAAATAATTATTCATGATTTATTGATTTACCACATATAACGGTTTTCACTGCAGAATTAAAATTTTCCGCATTGACATCTCATATCTTTACTTATTGATTAATTTCAAAACAATGCCTCTAAGGTCCGTATTACAGAACGTCACTCAATTCTCAAGCACTACTTAAAACTAGATTCAAGCCATTTGATTGGTTAAAACTAGTTTTAAGTAATGCTTGAGAATTGAGTGACGTTCTGTAATACGGACCTAAGTCATCTTCTCAGAGTATCGATGACACTCTTCAAAGGAATATCCAGCTTGAAGCAGTACAACCTATAGAAAAGTTTTATAGGTTTTAGCGGCTCGTTAACGAGCAGTGGTAACATTTTTACGACCTATTTTTCCAAATTTTCCAAAACGTTTTTTTTGTAAGTCTAGTTTTGTTATATAAATAAAAACATACGAAAAACCTAAACAAAAGTTATTTTATTCCTCTGGATCCTTCTGCCTCAACTATTTGCACCTTGGCTTCTGGCCTTCTGCTGAAAAAGAGAGCTCAGCTTTTTAGTGAGTACAGAGAGACCGAAGGGTCTCTCTCTAATTATAATTCACGATGGTGAATTGTAATTCCAAGTAGGTATATGACGGACATTTTGCTTCTACATAAAAATTGTTTTAAAATACATCCGAGTTTTTTAAATATTTAATCGCAATAAATAATAATAAAAAATAAAAATAAAAAGTAATAGTAAATCGCAATTTCGGCAACTGTGAGCGCTGCGACCGCAACCACTGGATAGACCTGCGAAAAAAGTACTTATTATATGAAATGAAAAGGCAAGCAGTTGTAAACTGTTCGAATAGGTAAATTACCTATCCGTTGCGGACAGTTATCAGCCATATTTATAGTGGCCCGTACAACATATTTGTATGTAAGTATAGTTTAGTTCCCAATTTGTAGGAAGGTATATAATGAATAACTGCCTAGGTATGTACATGACGGCGCATGAAACTTTTATTTGTGGTGATTAGCTGTTGCCCCAGCGACCGCCCAAAGCGAAGGCTGTATTTTGACCAGCGTTCAGTCCACGTGAGGCGACGCGGGCGGAGAACGTTTGACTTCGCACCCTATGAATATACGCTTAGAAAATAAAGTTTAATGCTAGTTATTTTTATTATTGACAGTTTTTTAAATATTATTTATGCGGGCTTATTATTAACAATTTGCTCTATATTTTTGGGCTTCGTGTAAATAAATAGTTAAGCACAGCAGTACAGGGACGTCATTGTGCTTGGATGCGTTTGAATCAACGAAGTGATGCCATGACTCAGAGCACTCTGGCTGCCTCTGAGAGATCACACGGCAGCATCCGTACCGTCTCCGAGGAGAAACTGATGGTAGGTACCTAAACACCACCTAATTACCTATACCAATTACCACAATTATGCAAGGTGTACCTTTGTAATTAAATATCTGTATGTAGGTAATAAACGTTTTATGTAAATAATACATGTATGTACCCAACTCTTACATAAAATGTAGGGGCAGTCTGGTTATTGATCAATTACCAACGTGT
The DNA here is from genome assembly GCA_905333075.3 of Atethmia centrago. Lineage (NCBI taxonomy): Eukaryota > Metazoa > Arthropoda > Insecta > Lepidoptera > Noctuidae > Atethmia > Atethmia centrago. The sequence goes on along the minus strand of HG995373.1, from coordinate 16,941,196 downwards.
GTCCTATTTAGTTTGTGGTGATTATGCACTAAGTATGCTACATACAACTATAATTCAAATAGTTAACTATTTGATTTTTTTTCATACATTTTATCTAAACAAATAAAAAAAATGAAGTGTCTGTTTGTAATGTCAAAATAACAGCTTTTTACTAAATGCGAAACTTTAAGCGGTACTTATAACTAAAAAACATTTTTTAAATGTTTGTTGTTCTGTCTGTCTGTTTGTTCCGGCTAATCTCCGAAACGGTTGGACCGATTTTGACGGAACTTTCACTGGATATTGGTTGCGTTGCTTAATAACCGTAATCCAGTGCCGCTACGGTTTATATTCCGGATGCGACATCACTTCTACGACCGACGGTAGCGGTGTTCTCTTATTCAGTTTCGGGAAACTCGTTGTCAGACAAAAATTTCTTGTCGCTCTTTTATTGACAGCCACTGACTGCTAGCACTACTGTTATGTCGTGAGCAGTCACCGCTCGCAGCAGCAGACGGCATTGTCGCCATCTACAAAAGCGTTTTTGATGTGAAACTTCTTGGGCGGCGATTCGCTAATTGGACGACAATTGCGAGTGAAATTTCAAGGACGCGTCACGTTTAGGCACATTTCGTTACATGAGAGAGAAGAAAGATGTAACTCTTTCGGTCACTCACACTCTTTCTTATTCTTTATTTTCTAAGAATCTTCTTCTATCACGTGTACCTACGCAGTTTTTCATATAAATACATAGACACCAGTAATGTCGGTGTGGTCTGTCATTATTGCGGTTGAAGGGCACAGCCGTTGCATCTGAGGTCTGCCGTCGCCTTCGGAATTGTATCTTTACACCATTCATGTATCTTTCTGCACTCAGCAGCTTATGCAGATTATTTTTTGCTGCTTGGACTCAGGCCTCCTCTCTGTAAGATGCAGTTAGCCGTACCTATCTCATACATTTCGCGGGCCCAGTGCGGCAGGAAATGTCGGTCTGGGAGAATGACTGTTTCTGACCCCCCAGTAAAAAGGATGATGCTAATCAAATCCATGTACCCTAGGTTTGTAAGAGCACATAATAACTGCATGCATTCCAACTGGAACATGTATCTCGCATGCTAAGTGCGCAACAACAATTTATCTTATCTAAACAGAAATTTTGAAAATCCAAAAGTGCACGCCTCACAGATAGAAACATGTTGAGGATACATTTTACGAAAAAAAAAACCTAAGAAGATTCATCGATTTTTGTTAACATCTTTTGAACGGTTTTGAGTTTGATAACGAAAATCAATAGGGCTCATCCTTAGGATTAAAGAAAACTTATAGAAGACGATTAATCCATTGTGTGTGACGACGTGAATCGTGACGACAAACAGACACACTTTTCAACGGGAAGCACTAAACGTAATTTTTAAATTATTTTTTTCCATACTCAGTACCTACTCAATGTATTTTTCACCTCAACTTACTTGGGAAAGATTCTGTTTATCATTCGAAATCGGAGTGTCAAACTGCATTTTATCCGCTAGCGTGGAAAGATTTTTTTTAAATTCGAACCTTTCTATTCAATAATTTTCTATACCACCAGTCCACTGAAAATGCATTAATACTTATGTCATATAAGTGCGCCAACCTCATTTATAGAATAATCGCATTGGCCAGCACGACGAATGCATGAAAAAAAAACTTTTTAAAATTGTCTTCTCTTTATTCAATTCACTTTCCATAATCTTGGTTTGTTTTTTGATAAAATCTTAAGAACTCATAAAATATGTCTCCAACATTCACAATGGAATCCAACGAAATTGACCAATGTTAATAAATAAACACTAATTTAATATAATTATTATTTAAGCTTATTTTCTTGCACCTAGCATTTTCCTCGATGTAGTGAGGTGAAAAGTTGTATGCTCGGCAGCAAAGTTATTCTGCGTCTCGTACCTTTGAAACAATCGCTACGCTCAGGATTCTTGATTCGTGAATTTAGGTGGTAGGTTTTTACAAAATATGATCAATTTTAACAAGGCAACTTATCGAGAGTAGAGCACTCTCACGCTGAAGCGTTGGGAGGTGTGCAATAAGACACAGACCGAGTTCATCCACAGACTAGGTATAGGACCTACCTATATTGTATCGTAAGTAGGACTTTCCTCGTTACTCACTGATAGATTATGGTGATTTACCTAATGTACCAATATAAGTACTTACACCTTCGTAGACGTTAATTTTAGAAAGTAAGCTAACTTTTTATTTTGGATTCCGAGTTTTCCAGTAGTCGCTTAGGCGTCGATGTTCCGCTCTGAAGGATAGGTACGGTGCCGGTGTAGTCACAAGCAGATTTATTGAGATTTTAGGATGCAACGCACAGAGCTGCGATGAAGTCAAAATCAAAAGTCATTTATTCAAACTAGGCTGAAAATCAGCACTTTTCGAACGTCAAAGTTACATAAGACAGTCCCCCAAAAATGCCCGTCCTTCACCACTTCCTAGTGCTTTAGATGCCTCTGGTAGCACCTACAGCAGATGTACAGGCTGGCTGTTGGTAACCAGTAATTATAGCATTAAAAAAAGTCGCAGACGCTATGGCTAAAGCGACAGCGTAACCCGCGAAATTAATATTTTCTTACGGTTTGCCATTGATATTAGGATACTTTCCAGCCCCCGAATCATATTCTGATCAACATACAACCTGTTGTATATTCTGATTAACATACAACCTGTTGTATATTCTGATCAACATACAACCTGTTGTATCAGAATATAATTCGCGCGACCGAAACAAATATGTATTTTCATACAATCTGACATTGACCTGCAAATTGCAAAAAATGTAGGTAAGTTTTGAATTTCACGGGCTACCTTAGCACATCCCCTTACTCTTTAAAATCTCGGCTTTGTACCCATTTGATACTTTGTAAGTTGTTTAATCGTTTTATTAGCATGGTGTTTTTGCAACAGGTGGCGGTGCGCGTGCGGCCGCAGCGAGCAGATGAAGGTCCCCGGATCGTGCACGTGGTCAGCGATAAGGTTACTGCATTACCTAATGTACATACGGCTACATAATTATCAAGCTATACATTACCAAATTTCTAGTATAACCTGATCTCGCATTGTATAGGATTTTCGTACAATGAGAGGTCAACATATACTGGAAATGTATAGCTTGATATGTAGCCGTATGTACCCATGCGTCCATCATACTAGTTACGTAGGTACAGATAGAGGTTCTATGATAAGGTTAGGTATACTTTACCACGTACCTACGTCGACTAATGAGTGTACCTATTAACTCAAATGCTCATGCTCGTATACCCCGTAGGTATTATACAGATAAGATAAGATACATCATTGGTTGTATGGTAAAACAGTCTTAAATAAATTTTTTAATGCATTTACTTGCAATATATACCTACTGTTCTTAAAATGTAAAAAAACAATGGGCAATAAACAAACAAAAGTAAATAATGTTCTAAATGTTGTTAAATTAAATTAAAGGTAGGTAAGTATAGTATACCTACATAAACTTATTAAGGCGCTGACAAGACCCAATTGACCAAAATAGGCTTCTCTTAAGAAAGAAAATTGCCAAATCTGTATAGTTCGTGGTAGCGGAAAAAATATATGTTAATTTTGAACATATTTCCCAGAACTTGGTTGTCACCAAAACACGTTTTGAAAAAAAAATCTCGATACAAACTAACGTTAAACTAACCTCTTACCTTGAGTTCTAATCCAAAATATCTGTATTAAATATCAACATAAATTACGTATTTAATTAATAACAAGTACGTCTTATTCTAATGCAGAACTTGGTTGTTTTTTATTTTCGATTACTCAACTCAATTCTGAGTAAATAGATAATTACTTCATATTTTGCAATAAATTACAAGCGTTTTGTCGTCGCGCTTCTCTTTCTTTTCTATGCAATCTGACAGTGACCGCGGTTTAGGTGTTGTCAGCGTCTTAAAAGCAAAACTGTAGGTACCTACTATAGTGTATCTGCCTAGCAACGTTATACCTAAGCATACCCACTGTTGCTCTGGGCTGGTTGATGATCTCCGTAGAAGGGTTTCGTTGGATTTTTAGGGTTTCGTAGTAAACAAGGAACCCTAATAGTTTCGCCATGTCCGTCTGTCTGTCTGTCCCCGCTGTAGCTCAGAGACGCTTAGCACTAGAAAGCTGTAATTTGGCATAGGTATACATATTAATCACGCCGACAAAGTGCTGAAATAAAATCATGAAAAAACTTTTGTTTAGGGTACCTTCCTTGCACGTAATGTGGGGATGATATATGGTGTGGGATATCGTTGGATAGGTCGTTTAAAAATATTGCGGGTCTGTGAACACCTCTTTTCGATTCAATGATCGGCTTGCGTAATATTAAGCATTAAAGTGCAATTTTTTGTTAGATTCAAGTATCCCCGGTCCCCCCCCCCCCTTCTGCCAGCTAAACGGTTGTTTATGGAGATGTAAAAAAAACCATGGCAGTACTTATATAAAATTAAATTAAAAGGAAAACTATCACAGTCTAACAGTGGGCTTTACAAGTTAACGAGTAATAGTCGACCAACTTAAATATTTGCAGTTGGAGAATTGACCGTGGCATATACCTATCGATGTATGGGAGAACATGTTTTTCAACTGCAATGTTAAGTTTATTTTTGGGATAAGTTCATACCAACTTCCCAACTACGGAACCCTTCATTGTGCGTGGTACGACACGCACTTGGCCGGTTTTTATTTATTGGGCACGATCTCCGATCTGGAAAATTAAATCCACGCCACCGCGATCATAGAATGTTTGAAAATATATATGAATTACATAAATTCTGCACTCTATTGATTTGGTTTTGTCTAAGTACCTAGTGCTGAGGAAAATCCAATAGGTACTTATCCTAAGCACGTTGTTGCGTGTTTGAACCAGAGCGAGTGCTTACAATTACCTATTAAGCCAATTTTTTTTCATAATATTAGCGCGTATCACCAGGTTTATTTAAAACAATGCTAAATTAAATTTGCCATATTTTTTTAATAACCTCCTCTTGTCGAAAATATCTAGGAACTTATAAGTTACGAACTAGAAATGTTAAAACAAAAACATAAAAAGTTTTTTGTCCTGCAATATAAGTCATAATAAACCTATAACCATGCTTAAACTGACCATTTATTTTTAACTCAAAACGGGACATGGGGTTTTTATACGTCAGTTAGCAGGTTAACATTGAAAAAAAAACTTAACTTTTTAATGTTCTGTATTTATAAAAAGTGTAACTTAATACATAATCTTAATCTGCATAAATTGCGTCGAGACCCTCGGTCCGTGGGGTCCCAGTGCGCATAAGTTATTTGCGGAAATCGCGAAACGTCTAGTTGATGTAACTGGTGACCGAAAAGCTGGCAGCTTACTCGTGCAACGCATCAGCATTGCAATTCAGCGAGGAAATGCCGCCAGCATCCTCGGTACAACGGTATTTTTTTTATTATATTTATATTTGTCAGAGGAATTTTCGCGCGGTTTCGGAAAACGGGACTATTTTGCGTCCCGGAGCTTTGTCCGGGGAAAACGGGACAGGTGACCGAGAAAAGGGACAGTCCCGTTCAAAACGGGACGTATGGTCACTTTACCATGCTGCATAAATAATAAAACAATTTATTACGGTTTATAGCATACAGCATACTAGTAAATTTCATAATCACTAAATGTCTATAGAAACGCTGCAGGCATATGCATAACCTGCTCATAGTTAAATGCAAAAGTAGGTAGTACTATTTTTATTTAGGCATATTCTTGAACGGGTTTCAGCATAAGACTCAGGCCGAGTCCCAGCACCCAACCTAAGTACAGCGATCGTCGCACGAGTACGATCGTCGCGCTCTTATACAGGGTGTATCAGAAAGGTGTGATCGAATTTAAGGGTTTGGTACAAACCATCAAACTTAACAACTTTCTCCATTGGACCATCAAGAATAAAATATCAACCCGACTGTATGGGATACAGTTGGGTCGAGTAGGTATTGAAGCGTACGGGACAGTAATTTTTTTTTAAAACAAAAACATTTTTACGTGTCTTCCCTAATCGACCCACATTATCACCTAAATATAAGATATCAGCCAAAACAGCATATTTTATCAGTAGGTAACCAATTCATTTCATTTAAATTATCGTGTTACCGAAAGATAACGTGTGTTATCAGATGCTGGTGCTGGCAGAGGAGGCGGATAGTCGTCGAGATGTGCTGCGTCAGCGCCGCCTCAACGACAAGCACTACGTGTATGACCGCGTGTTTGGAGAAGCCAGCACACAAGTGCGTAATGTTTACTGCTTCCTATCATAGTATCTAGCATAGTCTGCTGAAGTAGCAGTGGGATATTTGGCAATGTGCTGCGTCAGCGTCGCCCCAACGACAAGCGCTACGTGTATGTCCGCGTGTTTGGAGAAGCCAGCACACAAGTGCGTAATGTTTACTGCTTCATAACATAGCATCTGGCATAGTCTGCTGCAGTAGCAGTGGGATATTTGGCAAAGAGCTGCGGCAGGGCCGCCTCAATGACAATTACCACTATATGTATGACCGCGTGTTTGGTTGGAGAAGGCAGCACACAAGTGCGTAATGTTTACTGCTTCCTATCATAGTATCTAGCATAGTCTGCTGCAGTAGCAGTGGGATACTTTGCAATGCGCTGCGCCAGTGGCTGCTCAAAGCCAAACACTTTACATGCCCGTAGGTATGGCCACGTGTGTGACAAAGGCAGCACACCAATGCTTTCAGTATTTCTATTTATTTATTATCTACTTAATATTGACGGTAAAGTATCAATATATCAATCTATCTGCCTATAAAGCCTTTTCCCAACTATGTTGGGGTCGGCTTCCAGTCTAACCGGATGCAGCTGAATACCAGTATTTTATATGGAGCGACCTGACCTCCACAACCTAGTAATTGGGTAATACCATACCCCTAGGTAAGACTGGTTGTCAGACTTTCAGGCTTCTGACGACCCGCATACTGTCAACGATCCACGAATGACGGCCGGCACCAACGCCTTAATGTGCTTCCCGGAGCATGGTGGAGTCACGGTATGTAAAGATGATCACCCATCCACGGACCAACCCCGTAGTATTATATATTGATACTTCACCGTCGATATGTAGCAGTAGTCAATATCAATAGTTGTCTAATGGTAATGAACTGGAATTATTTATTGAAACTGGTAGTACATATCAGAATTGGCGTGATAGCTGATGAACGGAGTGTGTTTGCTCATAACAATAGTGAAATATTTTATTACATCTACGTCCGCTTATCTAGAAGTTATTGATAAGGACTACCTTATCAATAACTATATTATTATTATTATTATTATTTGGTAAGACCCACTAGCAGCTAATTAGCGGTAATAAAAATTAATTGTTTCAAATGGCGATATTTATGAAAGTAAAGATACATTTCATAGTGAAAGACAACACTAGTACCTACTAAGATATTATAAATTACGAGCTGGCCGGACAGACGTTGTCCTGTTTCCTAGAACTCGATCGCAGCGCCACCTATCGGGTCCAATAATTGTGAATCTATATTATCGAAGGGACCCACTCCAACAATGAAAAATATTAAAGAATATTAAAGTCATTTTTTCATGAAAATTCAGAAAAATACGTCATATGTATACAATATAAAGATAATGAAGATTAATGTAATATCTTTCTGCAGTTTTACTTGAAGTGGAAAGATTACGTGAATTCTTTTAAAAGTAACTAGGTACATATTTGAAATTATTTAACACCAAGATATCACGGTAAATATGATTAAAACATTATTACGTAACATTCTATTTTCGTGAGCCAGCGAGAGAGCGATACTTCGCTGTCGTCATCTCACATTACAGAGTTTAGGTAGGTACATGAAAATAATAAATAGCTTTGTGGCCAGTGCCAACTTCACCCGTTTCATCTAAACCCAACGAAATAACCAGAAGTGTTTGACGTCATCTGTCTTGATTTTAAATATTTTAGGTGTAATGAAGGTGATGACTTGATGAGAACTGAGGTGGAACATTTTTCGGTTTAGCCTGTTCTCTTCCTTTGTTCATATCTTACATTGTTTTCATAGGTAGTCATTATATTCTGGGAATGAATTCTTATAAACAATACATAGCGCACATAAGCTTCCAAACACATTTCTTACTTAATTAATGAATTAGACATAATCTACTTACCTACTTTTCTGTCTAAAGGAAGACGTGTACGATGCAGTGTGTGCCCCCCTCGTGGGTGACACGCTGAAGGGGTTTGCGGGGGCTGTGTTCGCGTACGGAGCCACCGGAGCTGGCAAGACATACACTATGACCGGTCTCATGTCCCGGGCTCTTAGCCATCTCTTCGCCAGCATCGCTGAGAGCGAGGATCCGCAATCATACGAGGTAAGTGACCAAGTTTTACTGCAGTTCTCCGTAAATCTAAATACTCCTCTGTAAAAAACTAGTTGCTTCTAAGTATGTACTTAGGTACTAAGTAGTTAGCTACTTAGTTATTAATGGTAATTATAAGCATCTAGAGACATGTTGCAACATTAAAATTGATAATTCTACGCTACCCCGAGTCACCTACCAAGTACCTTGGCTCTGTTCTTACAACCGATGCCCGCGTCGACGCAGTTAGCCATAGAGTCAACACTGCATGGCTGAGATGGCGATCTTTAATTGGAGTACTCTGTGACTCCAGCAGGCTTAGCATGACACTCTCTATTTCTTTGAAGAATAGACACGGCTCTTTCCATACAAAGTGACATTTCGTTTCTCCTTTTTGACATCCCACCGTAGAAATCTTTCCACGTAAAAAACCTAAACAAAGCTCGTTAGAAACGAAAGACAAGATGACAGATTGTAGAAGAATTTCTACGGTGAGATGTCAAAAACTGAGAAACGAAATGTCACTTTGTATAGAAAGAGCCGTGTCTATTCTTCGAAGAAATAGAGAGTGTCATGCTAAGCCTGCTGAATGCCAGTACGAATTAAGAGCATAATGAACAAGTCAGTTGTCCGACCCGCAATGTTGTATGGAGCCACTTGTGTGCTAGACAATGGCAAAAAAATACGAACAGCAATTGTACACAGCTGAAATGAAGATGCTATGCTGGGCGGGCGGTGTAACACGTCTGGACAGAATACGGAATGAGGATCTTTCGGAGTGGCCCCAATAACGGACAAACTAAAAGAAAGCAGGCTTAAATGGTACGGCTACGTCATTACGTAGCCGTACCATTTACCGTTAGCCGTGTAGTGTAGTGATGATAGTTTCTCAGTAAATCACAACAGTTATGAATATCCCTACAAAAGGCCTGGGAATAGGAAGCCCCCCGCTACATGGCGGTTGAGTATCGAGAGGGAGATGAAAGCGCAGAACCTAACTCCAATGACCATCCAGGACAGAGCGTCCTGGCGCCGCTGTACAAGAAGACCCGACCCCAGATTGAACTGGGATTAAGGGATGGAAGAAGAAGAATTAGAAGCATCTAGATCTAGTTTTAAGATTAACTATGCGCTGTTGCTGTCCTAAACAGAAACATTAAAGGACGGTGAATTTTGTTATCACTTGTGGGAACGCAATTAGAAAACCTAAATTGATTTGTTAGGTGGCTATCTCGCCATGACGTCGGTAGCTGCCTTCTTATCTAGATCCTAACGACTATATCCATATCGGGTGCAGTTTCATGGTTATGATTACATTTATATCGATTTTTTGCTCATTTTACCAAAACACAGCACAGAATGGCTTGACAATGGGGAGTGGAGACTTTAGGTGAATAGTGTTGAAAAGATGTTTCATTAGACCCCTTTACTTTCGAGGTCGAACCGCGCTATCATTGTGGGTTTTAGGTGAAATAGAAGCGTCGTCGCCAGGGTCGTCTTGCAAATCTCTATTACCGATTCTTTTGTTACTTTCGTATGCATCGACTTTTGTTATGGGTTCTCTACAATCACTCTTCCCTATTGTTCCGTTGAACGTATTAAATACTTACATAAATAGGTATAGCTATTAGGTTACTAGCTCACAACACACTTAGGATCTCCTTGATAGTTTTATTTTTATACTTTGGCCAGAGCTTCCGCTATGCAGCGTGATCTCCATATATTGGCAAGGAAATCAAATACATATAGTGCTTAAAAAATTGAATCACTGTAGAATAATTTTATATTTGGGGTTTAATTTTTAAAGCTATCAATTAGTATTCATTATGTTTTGTAAAAAGTTAGTTGAATACGAAAACTCACGACTTCGGTAGTGCAAATATTATGAAGACTGAAGATATGTGACTCTGATATTATTGGTCTATACCTATTTACAAAATATCTTGGAATGTCATTTGTCATGCGTTATTTATGTTATTTCTTTGGCACTATATAGTTCTACTCTTTGCTTACTTTGTTACATAATTAATTACGTATGCGACGTAAGAATAGTTATGAAACTGTGTGAGATAATATTTACATATTACCTAGAAGGTGTATGATACGAATATGCGAAAACTGGACTAGGTACCTAAATAGTAAAGCCTTTTTAGGGTTCCGGTTCTCTCGGAACTCTTACAATTTCGACATTTCAGTCTGTCTGTCTATCCGTCTGTACAGATTTTTTTTTTTTTTTTTGGGTGGGATATCGTCAAATTACTTCTCCCGCTCTGGGCGGAGCGGGAGGGTGTGTCAGACTCTTACTGACTAAAACCCACCCGTATTCCTTCCGTTGCCTGTGTTGCGGAGGCCTCGGTGACCCATAAGTACCTTCCCGCGACCCCGGCAGGGTCCGGATGAAAATTGAATAATGATTGAGTATAGTGAAATTACGAATAAAATATGAGGGTGGCACTCCCTCGCATACATGTAACCGAGGAATGTAAAACAAAAACAGTGCATGCAACGGGTAAAATGTGTAGGGTTGGATCCCAAAATTAAAAAGATTATGGTGTTTCTAAGTAATTTTGATATTTAATTTTAAGACAGTTTTTGCGATATGGAATATTTTAGGTTACAACCGTAGAAATAACGTTTTCATAGTTTTTTCGAGAAATATCTACTATGAAATACAAACTTAATTTTTCGGCTGGTAAAATCAATACTCTGCCTACGTAAATATTGGTCCTAACTAGTTAACTACGTGTTCCTTCACTGCGCGTGGTGAGTTTTTCATGACTTCCTATAATAAATATGTCCCATGAAATTCTAAAATTATCATCACATACCTTCAAACACCTATGCGTAGGTATGTATCTAATGTGTTTTATTGATCTGCAATTGGGGCCTGACGATATCTCTAAGCCCCAAACCAAGTGGGGAATTAATAGTTATGAGTCAGTTCGTATCTTTCTTTTGGAAGTCTGCCAATAATCTTTACACATATAAAACGTAAAGTCTGTCTTCCCCATGGGCCTGCTCGCTAGTATCACTCGTGATCGTGAAACACTTACAAGTGTTTCACGAGCCCCACGTGTTCCTTTAGATCTGGCTATGTTTTAGAATGTTAATTGCTAAAATATGATGGAGCCGCGGGGACAGCCTTACTTTAATTTAACTCTTTATTTTATATAGTAGGTAAGAATGATTCAGCTTCAGTTCAATGTCTGCACAATGAAGCTGAATCAGCTCGAATAACTAAAATCGGATAATTGGTTATAACTAAAGTCGACTGACGTCACTTTCGACGGCATACTAAAGACAGCTAGCTATTCATGAAATTAGTTAAACCTAAGTACATAAAATAAACAGAATTAAATGGCGTGATGTTTCAGACCTTGTGTTACATTGTTCGGTCGCATCGAACATGGAAAGTAACTGCATGTATTATTATTCTGCTAGCTTGATTTAACATCGTTACACACTTAGCACGCTTTACTTACCTACTAATGCAAATAGTCGTGTTTAACGAATGGTAAAGATCGACTCTAAATAAACAATTCGTAATAAATAACGATAGTATTTATTGGTCTCATGTACTCTTCAAACTGGCACTTGGCACGTTGACACCATAGATACAACGACTGCCAAATACTTATATCGCGATGATTGGCATTTCATTAATTTAATTAACTATTTATATAACAATTTCCGATGTCTAAAACAAGCGAGTGGTGTACTTATACCTGCTATTACTTTTCTTTTACAAATAGTCCATTGTTATCTCAGCAGCTTCACACAAATAAATGTTGTCAACTTGGGGTCAATAATTTTCAGAGAGCTATGATGTGAATATTATGTGATTGATGCTTCAGTTCTAAGTAATTTGTTACCAAACTGCTTATAATCTTTCACAGAAATCCTTCTACAATATTTCCTAATTTTAGACCTCTAAAATCAAAATCAAAAAGTCATTTATTCAAACTAGGCTGAGAATCAGCACTTTTCGAACGCCAAAGTTACATAAGACAGTCCCCCAAAAACGTCCGCCCTTCACCACTTCCTAGTGCTTTAGCTGGAAAGAAGAAGTGGCGCAACAAAGTTCCTAGCAGTACACCTGTCTATTTAATTATATAGACTTGATTCTGTACAAATCGTATGCAAAGTAATTAACATTACGAAACACATTAAATTAAATTACTTGCCTTATTGATGTTAGCTAGCACTCGCCAATATACCAACAACACAATAAAAACTGTACTTGAGTACCGAGGTAAAAAGATTCCTATTTCCTAACCCAGGTCTTGACCTGTCATCCATCTTGAAAAGGTAACAGACAGCTGATAATAAATGTAATTTTTTATTTCTTACCAAAAACATAAATTTGAATTTTCCTAACCTAACCTAACATATGAAATGCTGTTCTTATAAATATAAATATGAATTTTCATATATCTAACATAAGAAATGCTAAGTTCTATGCTAAAACTTTCATCCCTATATCACCCTCTTATGGTTATTTTTGAGACAAAAACTAGCCTATGTCCTTCCCCAGGATGACATCTCCTTGCCAAATTTTAGCAAAATACAGTGATTTAGGCGTGAAAAGGTAACATACAGGCAGACAAACAGACTTTCGAGTTTATAATATTAGGTATGGATATCTAAAACATACATTTTATATTGAAATACCTAATAGGTCCGTAATTGACACCTAATAATAAGCGATCTCATTTATCTGGTATCGGATACGACCTGTCAGTAAGATAACGACCAAGTTCAATACTTGTCGTAGAGGTCGTGCCTAAGTGAACACTATATTATGAAACGTTTTATTGCCGAGATTTGTTGAAATGAAGCGGTGGGTGCCGTGGGTAGTGTGGGTAGGTTAGTATGTAAATGTAGCGAGCTGACCGCAAGCCGGCGCCAGCGACCTTGACCAAACGGAAGTGCTTTACTGTTTTTCATGCATATTTACGAACCAAGCTGAAATTGCAGGAGCCATGAAATCCATTGTTGAATGTTTTCTGTTTTTATTTATTCCTTGGGTTGGTTACTTTAATATTGGATTACCATGGTTAAAATATTTAATAAGGTTACATAAAATGAAATTGTTTATTGAAATAATTAACCTACTTAAATGGTTTAACCTACGTGCTAGCATAAGAGGTATATTTATTTATGTGGTGACTCACTCACGTGCTCACATAGTGCAATTTCCCGAAGCGAAGAAACGGATAGGAATAACACGGAAAGTCTGTTAAATAAATTATTATTTCCTTATGACTGAAATGCATACTTTAGTCACTCACAAACTCACGGAACATAGGTAGGTAGGTAAATAACCTACCTACATAATGTTTCCAGTTTCGCTTAGGGTCACGGGAAGGTTCAAGCTGTAATGTACCTACGTAGGTACTTTATTGAATTCATTGTTTCCATAACTGTAGGTATTGTTAAGTAAGTGGCGAGCTTGTCATCATTGAGTTTACATTACTCATATCGTGACTGAAACATGGTCTGAAACTTGGAATTTTCCAACAAAACCCCCATCTGTTCTTCGATTGACCTCGAGGTCAAGATTCAAGTCGTAGATAAATTCCCTATCCATTAGATGTATGATATTGTTTAGTAAATGACTAAATATATGAAGTAACAAAGATAAGGAAATCGACCGGCGCGGCGCTGCAGCTGTCGTGTCGAGTGGGGAACGCCTGAAGAGTCATAGTCACTAATAAAGGGCCATCTATCTTTATCCGTAACACGTAAACGCATCAAAATGTGGATTTTGCCATAGTCTCATACTTCCAAACTCAAGGTTAACCACAGCGCTATAGAGCAACTAGTGTATTGGGTATTAAACTAGGCAACTGATGTAGATACTTAATTCAGCGGGACAGATAGGCCAAATGATTAAAAAATTCTTTAGTGTGCTTTTGTCCGCAGCCATTTGGAGTACGCCTCACAAGTTTGGAACCCTACACAATATTTATATAGTCTAAATTGAGGGAATTCAAAAGCGGTTCCTACGTTTCTTGTAGTACAAAACTAGGAAATACTCCCAATTATAAAGTGCGATGTAAGGTTTCATATCTTTCCACTGCATGAGCGCAGACGCATCGCAGATATGACGTACTTATTTAAAATTGCAAATGGTAGTATAGCTTGCCGTGAGCTGTTTGGCAGTTTAAGAGTAGTTACACACTGCAAAATGTTTCTCAAACCTAGTTAAATGTCCCTCATTCCAAGTCCGCGTATAGGCAGAATTAATTTCTAATCCGTGCGAGCAGAAGTTTTAAGAAACTATCTATAATTAATATGATTTGGATATATTATTATATTCAATACCAGTGTTTCTCGGCTTAAGCATTTGTTGGTGAGAAGCAGTGGTCTGGCAAAATCTAAATTTGATGAATTGATGAAAAAAAAGAGGGTCTCGCGAAATGTACCTGGCCCACCAGGTACATTTCGCGAGGCCCTCTTTTTTTTTGGATGCGAAATCATTAAATAACTTCTAACACCCTCCCGCTCCACCCACAGCGGGAGCTCTGGGCGGAGCGAGAGGGTGTATCCTGATACACCCTCTAAGTATAAGGAATACGGGTGGGTTTTAGTCAGTAAGAGCCTGCTCTTACTGACTAAAACCCACCCGTATTCCTTCCTGTTGCCCGTATTGCCAGGGGCCTCGGTGACCCTTTCGTACCTTCCCGCGACCCCGGCAGGCATCGGCCCTAGTGGACCCCTACATTTGTGCTGACTACATCTCTTTGAGGCGCGCGTGGAATACAACGCGCCGTCGACCCGGGCCTGGTCCTTACCGGACGGTGAGCTACCCATTGCTCAACGTCCGCAAGCCCGCGCGGCGCGCCTACGGTGGCCGGAAATCCGCCCGGGATTCCCGACGCCCAGCAGGGCTAACATGACACACGCGACAATTACTCACTCTCGCGTGAGTAATTTTTGTCTATTTCTGTCAATTTTCTCGTTTTCTGACAGCGCTGCCATACAAAATACTCGACTCGTTCTGTCAAACTCGATATTTTCTCGACAAACCCTAACATGGCACCTAAGTTATCTCGAATTTTGACAATTCAACACGAGATAATCTTCGATTCTGCTGTCATTTAGTCGTCCTCGATTTTGACGACGAGAAGAGTAGACAAAATTATAATACAAAAAAATATGGCATTCATGGGGACTGGTGACAGAAATGAAAACTTAAAACTTTGGAATAACATACGAGTATATAAGTATATATATGCGTATACATGTACGTACACAGGCCGCTGCGCGACGCCAGTCTGATGCACACGTTACATTAGCATGTCGGTGACTTGGGTAGCAAGTTGGTGCCGCAGTCTGCATGTCGATGACGTGGTTAGGATGTCGGTGACGCGGTTATCACGGCGTGGGTCGATTGGGATTTCGTAAATCTGCTAGCATTTCGGTGACGCTGTTAGCATGTCGGTGACGCTGCTAGCAGGTCTGGCACGCTGCTAGCAGGTCGGGCACGCTGTTGGCATGTCGGTGACGCTGCCAGCACGTCGGGCACGCTGCTAGCAGGTCGGGCATGCTGTTAGCATGTCGGTGACTCGGTTAGCGTGTTGGTGACGCATTGAGCATGTTGATGACGCATTGAGCATGTCGGTGACTCGGTTAGCATGTTGGTGACGCAGATTACATATTCAAGGGATGCTGTTCATATGTCGGTGACGTGGCTAGTATGTCGGTGACGTGGTTAGTATGTCGGTGACGCGGTTAACATATTGGTGACGCGAACCCACAGGTTTTTCCCCTAACAAAAATGGCTCACTCATTTTCATTTCCGTCATTTTGTATTTTAATTTCAGCACGCCATAGAAAAATATTAAATTTTAATCAAAAAAGTCGGTTACACAAAAAATTACAACATAAATTAATAGAGGTGGATGTAAAATCATTATAGTACATACTAATTCCATGCGTAAAATTTAATGAATAAGCCGATGTTGCTAAAATAAAAATGATTCGTTTTTAATAATTTGCTACATCGGTCTCTCGTCGCGAGATAAAGAACTGTCAAAGTGCCTTTCTCGAGATTACTCGAGCTTAGCGGTCATGTTAGGCATTCGGATGACGTCAGAATCGTAGACAAATTTCGACAAATCGAGAAAGAGAGCGTTCTCGCGCTTTGACAAGCGCGAGAACGCTCTCTTTCTCGAGTTAGCCCTGCAGGGCGACTCCTGCGGCGGCTAGGGGCGAGAGGGCGCGAAATTTGCCTTTCCCTCAACCGTCCCGCCTCCTCCTTCGCGAGCATTACTGCTTCACAGAAGGAGATGTCGAGAGGCCCTCTGGTGGCGCGAGAAGACGGATTTTAAAATAAAAAATGGCTTACATAACATAGAAGAAAAAAAATATATAATTAAAAAAACAGAAATTTCCTGTTTTTAGCCTTACTGAACTCTTTAATAATTGTATCATAATTCAACTTAGATGCTATATCTGCTTCAATAGATAAAATTGCCAAAGCTGAAAGTCTTTCTTGACTCATTGAATTTCATATTTTTTTATTCGTTTTAATTTAGAAAAGCTCCTTTCAGCGAAGGCTGTAGGTACTTACCGGTATTGTTAACAAAATTCGAACGACAATGTAAATATTTGGGTAAATTTCTTTCAAGTTATTTTCTGTTATGTATTGGAGCTGCTGTTTCACATCTTTAATGAAGTTGGGTAAAATTGGGATCATTGTTTGTAATTCTTTATATATTTTGTAAGGTTGAAAGTCACTGCTCTCACCCACTCGCAGGACTATATACACATCTTGACATATTTTTTTTATATTTGCTGTTTGGAATATTTTTGCTTAACCGCGAACTTCGAGGGTTTTAAGTAATGCATAAACCTTCGAGGCACGAGGCCCCTCGGACCGCGAGGCCGTAGGCGGTGGCCCACGTCGCCCACGCCTTACGCCGCCTCTGCTCAAAAGCTTCTTAACACTTTCGCTGACAGTGAGCACTTACCCTGACACCTCATTACGGCAGTAGAATTTTCCATACTAAATGACAAACGTTTCATAACGTAGTGTCATGTTGGCCATATGTTTGCCTGCCGAAATTTGATACTACGTCGACAGACGTGCACGTCACTCGACGTTGTGTGGTATCGCACTACTTTTAATTTCCCGCCTAACGACGTACTGTCAGCAACGTGTTAACGGAAAAGTTTGCGTCTAAAAGATTTTTAAATCTTTTAGACGCAAACTTTTCCGTTCACAGTTCGTATTAAGGCTGCATCACAATCGAAATGATTTTGAAGTATATTGCTAATCCATTGCTTCATATGCTCGAAAATTGTGTCTGCTAAACAACGTAAATAACGCAATGAATGTTGTTGAACTGTCAAAATGAAACCCATTGCTACTGATAGTGTGTTACGCCATTACCCGCAAGGTGCATATTTTGAAATTCACAAAAGTATGAAATGGAATGTTAGAGTTGGAAATTGTCTGATTCTATTTTGAGAGCATATTTCTGTGTAGCTGATTTCATTTCCGAATACGAATATAGTGGCGCCGATTCCCTTGTTCACAAACTGAACTAAATTTAAGTTCAGTGCATCTTTTTCTTTCTATTTCAATAAGAAAAGGACAGAAAATACATTTTAGTTTCGTCCTGTCAGATTAATCAGCGCCTGTCACTACTCTATACAAGTTTAGACGCGATTAAAAACTTGCCTACTAAAATTACGTCAATTTACGTCAACCGCTGATTAATTTGACAGGACTAAACTAAAATGTATCTTCTGTCCTTTTCTTATTGAAATAGAAAGAAAAAGATGCACTGAACTTAAATTTAGTTTAGTTTGTGAACAAGGGAATCGGCACCAATACCTACATTGCATTAGTTCCAGAACGCTATTCCGGTTATACAATCCCTAAAACAACACGTCGCCTCTTGAGACAAACACGGCGGTAGTTATCTTATCCATTAATCTATAGATAAGCAGATAGAATGGAGGGGTTTCAGCTAAATGACAATAACAATCAAATATACGTTAGTGGTGTACACCAGGCTGTAGCCCTGTAGGCCACCGGCCCCAAGGTCACTGTCGGAGCGAGGCGCCTCCACTCGCGTGATTGACACCGCGGCAACCATTAACCTATGACGATGCTTTCTTCAACACACTTATGTGCTTACTACCTATACATTTGTGTTAACATAAGTATGTGTCATTAACACAAATTTGCTAGAAAATACTTAACAAAGAATTTTTATCTTTTAATATTTTGGTACCGTTAAAATTATAGGCCAATGAAAGTTTTAGTCATTTGTCAAGGTTTAAATTTTTTGTCGGCTTTGTAAGTACACTTTTATTGAGCTCTTAGGCATACCTAAATGGAAATAACATTAGTTTTGATATAAAGTACAGTCTGCAAGGAAATTCTATGTGTCATTATACCTAATTAAAAAACATGCCAATTGGGTGTCGGACCACGCACAATGACGGGTTCCGTTGTTGGGATGAATTTATCCAAAAAAAAAACTTAACATTATAGTTGAAAAACAGGTTCTCCCATCATCTTTCCATCGAAATACGTCACGGTTAATTCTCCAACTGCTAATGTCTAATGGTCGACTATTACTTATTACTTGTTAACTTGTGAAGCCAACTTAGCTGTGATAGTTTTCCATAGTTTTCCTTTTAACTTCGTTATAATATACTACTGCCATGAATTCTTCCACATATCCAAAAACAACCCTTTAGCTGGCAGAGGGGGGGGGGGGGGGGCACTTGACTCTAACAAAAATTTGCACTTTAAATCTTGATATATTATTACTTATTTATTAATTAATTAATTTATTACTTTAAGCACACAAATGTACAGAGGCGGACTTAATGCCGTAGGCATTTTCTACCAGTCAACCTTTGGGTGATGAGAGACAAACAGTGGTAGGTGCAATAGCGAAAACTGTGGAATAAATTTTTATTTAAATATAAGGATATACATACATATACCTATTAAAAACTTACGCAAACGGATCCCTAAATCAAAAAATGGTTGTCACAGACCCGCAATATTTTTGAACGGCCTGACCAGCGGTACCCCACACCATGGGATAGACCAGAAAACAAATATCATCCCCACTTTATGTGCAAGGGAGGTAGGTACTCTACAAATTTTTTTTTCAGTCAACCACTTTGTAGCGTGATTAATATCCATTAATACCCATGCCAAATTACAACTTTCTAGTACTAAGAGTCTCTGAGCTAAGACAGACGGACACCGGACATGGCGAATCTATAAGGGTTCCTTGTTGACTACGAAACCCTAAAAATGCACAAATGAAATGAACAGGCGGCGAATAGCATTGTGTTTTCGACCGTGAATACCTTATCAATGCTATCGCCTATTCGTGGACGCCCTCCATCTTATGTAGAGATGGCGTGGCAAGTCGACTACACTCGTAGCCCGCAGGCCGTGAAATTTGCTTGCGTACGTCAGTAGTCAATAGACGAAAGCAGCGATACAATTCAGGGTTATCGCGAGACGAGGCATTCTATTAACCTGAGCACGTTAGCGTGACCAACGGACAGTGATAATAACCATAGGTAACGAGTTACAAACAGGTGTATCAACATAGCTAACGATCGTAAGCGAACCTCATTGAACAATGTTATTGACCAATATATTTTTAATTCGAGCGTTTCACATTAAAACGTTTTGTAAGGGTTGGCCTCAATTAAGACGGTTTTTTAATAATGCTTGCTATTTGTGGGGCGGCATTCTAGGACAAGCCAGACTCTGTGGCCTTTACCTAGTTCGGTGAGTTGGTTAGCGGAAATCTTGATTCATAAATAGCACTAAAGTATTAACAAATATTGATTTTGCGAAAAAGTTAAAGTAAACCCAACATTGGTTATTAGATTTTGAATTTCTTCCTTGCGCAAAGAGATATTCACCCTTTTTCATTCGTGGAGCTGTTGAGTCAAATCAACTGCTATTGTATGATTTATGAAATGATTATAATCATTTCATAAATCATACAATATAATTATATACAATAAATCATACAATAAATAATTATTTAGGATGTCGAGATTTGACTTAGTCACCATTTTTTTTTGTGGATGCGAAATCGTCAAATAACTTCTCCCGCTCTGGGTGGAGCGGGAGGGTGTGTCAGACTCTTACTGGCTAAAACCCACCCGTATTCCTTCCGTTGCCTGTGTTGCGGGGGCCTCGGTGACCCATTAGTACCTTCCCGCGACCCCGGCGACTTCGAAGTTTGCAAAGCGAAAAATCTGAAATAAATCTAGTAGATAGAAGTTTATGTTACAGGTTAAAATAATGTCTCTACCTAGCACAGTTTTCAGAAATCAGCAAACTGCGGTCGCAAATATTGAAAAATTAACTTTGAAAAAGGATTTTTTTTCCTACCGCGGCCCTCGGTATGCGAGTCTGGCTCTCGATAAAAGCAACGTTCTTTTTTATGTCGGTTTTTTCTCCACCTAAATATCAATGAACTGCAATTATATTTGTGACTCAAAAATGCAAGGAAAGTCAAGGCCCATAAATTATATCATACAATTTTATTATTAGTACTACTACATTCTCTAAATGATGGTGAACACTGCATCAAAATTCAAAATGTAGTTTAAATAAAAAATATATTTTATTTGCACCATCAAGTTAAAAATATAGTTTACAATAAAACAGGCCATAGGGTAAGTAAAGTTGCACGTTAGAGTTGCAGCCAATACCCAAGCTAAGATATTTTGTATACTTAAATGATATTATCTATGTATCTCGTAATTTTAAGTAGGTTTGGAAGCACTTAGGGCATAATATACACGAAAAGCAACTTTCTTTTACAAAACAATTCAGTACAATATAGATGTGGTACCTACTCTGGCGAAGTTTTAGTTTGAAATTGACTTTGTGGAAGAAGCGGCCTTTTGCCCCGATGAAGTGTGCGGATAGCGGGTGATTGTCCGATAAACATTAATGTAAAGGCATGAAGCATCGAGGCAATTTTGCGCTTCAGTGAAACGTTTGCTTTGTGTGGTTCATCTGATAACAATACGCTGCATTAAAGTTTATTGCTTACCGCATTGTGTACACTTGTGGTCGGACCCATTTATTACGAAACGGGTCCTTAATGCTCTGCCGGCGGCGGTTTCGTGGCTATTAATTTGGAATGTTAATTCCTTTATTTTTTATTATTCAAACTCAAACTCTAAGCATTTATTTCAAATAAACCAATTAAGTACTGGCCTCATAAAGCAGTATTATTTTAATATTGCTTCACAGTGGGACAGAGATGGAGCTATACCCCCTGTATAGCTTCAATAATATTAAAATAATACTGCTATAAGAGGCCGTGGTTGCCCCCCAGATATCCGTTTTGTTTGAAGAAGGAGGTATTACGGCCGAAAATTCCATCGCGAACCATTACTTATCGACCACTAAAAAACATTATCAGGGAATGTTTTGATCAGGATCTTGAATTACTTAACTGGAACGCGTTAACCGAGCTGCAAGATGTTAATGCAATGGTCAATGAATTTAACTCGAAGTTACTTACACTATTTGATATCCACGCACCTCTAAAGACTAGTGCCATAAAGGAGTATTGTTACCCTTGGATTACTGATAATGTTAAATTTATGATGCATTTGAGAAATAAAGCACATGCAGAGTATTTAAAAGACAAAAAATATACTTCTAAAAAGATTTGATAAAAAATTGAAGTCACTTGTTTCTAAGCCTCTATTTTACGAAAAGTCAGCGTACTATAAACACAAGATCAACAGTCAAATAAATGACTCCAGAGCGCTTTGGAAAAAACTAAAGTTTACACTGCTCCCATCTAAACTTAAAGAATTACCTGTGCACTTCAACGATCCCGACAAAATTTGTGACCATTTTCTGAATGTGCGGATACAATTAGTAATTCATTGCTTGCATATTTTGAATCCACGAGAAATAATAGTTCCACGTTTACTTTGAGACCGACAACACACAAGGAAATCGCGAACATACTGACTACTATTAAATCGAATGCTGAAGGTTCCGATGGCTTTACCATAAATATGATATTACTGACTTTGCCTGTGACTTTGGACGCCGTGACTGCTTTAGTAAATACATCTGTCACATCCTCATCTTTCCCTGAGTTATGGAAAATTGCCAAAGTGCACCCACTGCCGAAGACTCTTAATGCATTGGACATGAAGGATCTTCGACCTGTTAGTATACTGCCGGTACTTTCTAAAGTTTTAGAGAAAGTAGTATGTACGCAATTGGTTGCATTTTTAGAGACAAATAAAATCGTCCCAGATTTTCAATCAGGGTTCAGGAAGGGCCGTAGTACAGCCACGGCTTTGTTGGATGTGACGGACAATATCTTGTCGGCTCAAGATAATGGGATGTGCACTCTTTTGGTATTGCTTGATTTTTCACGCGCCTTTGACTGTATTAACGTTCCTCTATTATTGTCAAAAATGTTTATTTATGGATTTGACGACGATACTATAAAATGGTTTGATAGCTATCTTCGCGATCGTACGCAATTCGTTGAAATACGTCAGGCGGACGGCTCAACGTTGTCTCTGGACATCGCTCGGTAGGAAGGGGGGTTCCGCAAGGCTCGATTCTTGGGCCAGTATTGTTTATTTTGTATTGTGCCGATATTATTAAAACTATAAATAAGTGTAAATACCATATTTATGCCGATGATACACAAGTATATATATATATCATTTAAGCCGGAAGACTATGAACAAGCATTAAATGATCTTAATACAGATCTTGAATACATAGTTCAATGGTCCAAGGCCAATACGCTTGCCTTGAACCCTACAAAGACCAAATATATGCTTTTTGGAACCGAAAAATAGTTAGGTAAAATTAAACCCTGTCCCGGCTGTGTGACTGTTATGGGAGAGCCTACCTAACGGGTCTACGAAGCACGTAATACGTAATATAGGTCTTATCATGGACACGGAACTTCGTTTTCACAAACACGTATCTGAGTCTATCCGTAATTGCTACTATAGACTTAAGATTTTATACAAAGCCCGTCCCTATCTTAGTGAAGAATTGCGAGTCTTACTTGTGGAGTCTTTGGTATTATCAAAGTTAAATTATGCGGACACAGTGTATGGCCAACGACTACTGTCAAAAACTGAAAAAATGATCCAAAGACTTCAAAATGCTTGTGCACGCTTCTGTTTTAAAATTCCCTTTAGGGGACATGTTACACCTTTCTTCAATGAGCACAACATTTTAAAAATGAAAGCTAGACGTAAGCTGCACTTGTCGACCCTTCTCTTTGGTGTTATTAAGTCTCATTTCTCCCTTCTTACGTATATAACAGACTATCGTGGACAAGAAGACACAGAATCGGTGAGGGAAGAAAATGTTCTCAACAACTTTCCATTCCACGGCTCAGGTCGGCGGCGGCTTTTAGGGGCAGCTTTCGCTATGTAGCTACTAAATGCTGGAACAATATCCCTCCTCCCATAAAGTATAATAAAAGTTGCTCGTTTTTCAAATTGAAATTAAAAGAATTTTTATCAAGCCGACAAAAAGATTTTGAAAATGTTCGAGCTGACATATCTGCCATATAAGAAAACATTTTTACCAATTTTACAAATTTTATCAGTTTTACCAATTTTATCAAATTTACCAATATTACCAATTTTATCAGTTTTATTTTTTATTAGTCAATTATTATTGTTTTATACTTTAAATGGTAATGAAAACTGCATCAGAATTCGTTTCGTAGTTAAGAAGTACACGCAGTCACACGATCTTGCATTGAAGTACTCTATTTATAGATTTTTGTTATAGGTATTGGGTATTCATTTTAGTTTTTCATTAAACATAATACAACACACACATGAACACATGTAGGTATGTCACAAGTTTACATTTTTTATGTTTATTTTATATGAGTTTTTTTATATTATCACCTTTAATTTCACCTCTTAATTAATTAAAAGCGAGCACACACTTCCCTATGTGTTTATTATTCTAGCGTATGGCACTCGTGGGTTGCAGCTGAAAATCAGCGTCAGGTGGTACATCTTGTGTGTCATCTGACAATATGCTGAGCTGAGGCCCTTTTGGCATTATTGTAATTGTTTTCTGTTTTTATTAGTTTTAAGGTGTATTTTTTTTTGTTGTAATGCCAATAAACGCATTTTTCTTTCTTTCTTTTCTTTCTTTCTATTGTTTATAGTAGGTAGACCTACCACCACATGGTTACTAAGTATGCATGAATTTAACTTGTTATTTGTTTAGTCATGTGTTTTGCAAGAGGTATTGATATCTTCAATAATTAATAAACCACAGGCTTATAAGGATAAATAATTATGTAAAGTTCTCTAGTAATTAATTACTTAATTGGCTCCTTTGGTTCCTTTGTACATTTTTCCTCTGAGGAAACTACATGTTTTAGTGTCTTTACCTGTCATTAAACAAAATTACAACAGGTTACCAGGCATTATTAATCTTATTAATTACAATAATTTACCTACTGCTCCTTTTGCGAAGCGTAAATATCGAACGGTCGAAAACCCGTAAGTAAACCATATACTAATAATAAAGCTGAACAGTTTGTTTGTTTGTTTGTTTGGACGCGTTAATCTCTGAAACTACCAGTTGAATTAGATAAAAATATTTTTGCATTTGATAGCTCATTTCTTGGGGAAGGTTATATTTAATATCACGCTACCCTTAGGAGCCGAGCAAAACGAAGTAACGGGGCCCAGCTATAGAATATCATCATCTCATCATCTGCCTAGCCTTTTCCCAACTACGTCGGAGTCGGCTTCAAGTCTAACCGGATACAACTGAATACCATTATTTTACATGGAGCGACTGCCCATCTGACCTCCACAACCCAGTTACTGGGTAACACGATAACCCTTGGTAAGACTGGTTGTCAGACTTTTGGGCTTCTGACGACCCGTAACGACTGTCAAAGATCCACGAATGACAGCCGGGATCAGCCGGCTTAACGTGTTTTCCAAGGCACGGAGGGGTCTTGGTATGTAAAGATGGTCACCCATCCACGGACCAACCGCGGCAAGCGTAGCTCGACCTGATTGATTGACCCGTGCGGCTGCTATTATTTAGCCCATAATCCGTGATTTA
The DNA here is from genome assembly GCA_905333075.3 of Atethmia centrago. Classification (NCBI taxonomy): domain Eukaryota; kingdom Metazoa; phylum Arthropoda; class Insecta; order Lepidoptera; family Noctuidae; genus Atethmia; species Atethmia centrago. The sequence goes on along the minus strand of HG995373.1, from coordinate 16,915,685 downwards.
GCCACAAGCCCCTCTAAGATATATTTTATGTTAAAACAAGAAATTTCACTCGGATGAAGTCGTGGGCAGAAGCTAGTGTTTGATGTTAGCGATGTATTGTTTCTCAAACTAACAAAATTATAACACAGATTTTGGTTTACATACCGTGTCGTGGCATGATATTTGTTTGTTCGTCGGAGGTGGTATAATAAGCTCAATCATTGAAAGCCTCGTTATGAACACTTAGGGCTACACGTTCTAGTCATTTATTGATCGTAAAGGTATAAAGTCATGCGATCCTATTTTGAGTTCAATTACATCGGTTCGTCATTATAGCTTTTGAGGTAATAAATAATACTGCCAACTGGCATCAGATAGAGTTGTAAAATTATAGTGAGTTGCTGCCTAGAACATTCTAGTAGCATGCAAGAAGAGGTTCAATAGAAACAGTAAAAGCAAATGGTTTTCAAAATGATTAATAAGCGGTGGCTACGGGAAGAAGAAAACGTTAGAAACAGGAAGAAAATCGTAGCCTTTGTAGTCAGAAATATGTTTCGAAATTAAGCTTGCATAGCTGGGTCTCGTAGCATTTGTAGACCGCTACGACCCTTCGTAGCACATAGAGAAACTCCCGAAAGTAGAATAAAATATTCTGCGATTAGTTTGCGTAGCAGGATTCCGTAGCATTCGTAGCGTGTGCCCGTAGGTTTTGTAGCCGTCGCACGGTGGATCGAAAATCGTCTGTAGAAGACATAGGATCTCGATTTCTTAAATGTTATTTTTTTTTTGCTGGAAATGACTTCTGCTGATCATTACTGTTCTATAAAATGTCATATGAAGTAATTGTGTGCACAAATGGAAGAGTTATAATTTTTATAAGAAAAAAATGTATGGAGCTGACATGAAAAATGAGGATATCTCTGGAATCGCAAGGTTGGCCGTTATATCCTTGCACACTGTTATAGTACTATTTATTTGTGAATTTTTGACATACTTAATATCGCGGCATCACTTGCGATTTTTTTTTTTAATCTTCAAAATTAAAAAAAAAAGTATATGATACATTTTAATGCTTAAATATGGCTATACCAAGTATAATTTACAATATTTTTTATGCTTAGACCAAAACATTCTAAGAAATCACAAAGTCGTATTACCTACTTATTTGAAATGACATGGTAATTATGAATTACGTAATACGTAATCTTGTCTAATTCCTCAAGTCCACATTAGCTAATGATTAATAAAACTTAATACCTATATACCTAGGATACGTACCAAAATAATTTGGGGTACTCGCTAATTTAGTAATTAGTGCAGGATTAACTTAATGAAAGTAATTAGATAAATGTGATACCATCAATAACAATAAATAGTCAAACATTGGATTCACAACTTCAGTTCATTTAGAGCATTTCTAATACTAACATCTATCCTACCGTGTCTTTTTACTCAGTGATCGTGAATAATGGAAAGCATTATTACAAATTTGGATTTGTTTGTTATTCTGAGCAATCCGGATGCTTCGTCTTTCGATCATGAAATATTGTTCAACACACTTGTTATTCGACTGGGCTCTAGCCTTTCAGATGAAGACAGTGTTACCGTGAAAGAATTTTGTCGAAGATTTACACGGGCAGTTCAAAAGAGATGGTTACGATCCCACAGGAAAAGTGAAGTTTTTAGACGTGATTACAGTAATTGGCTTGAGGCAAATATTGACTGACCAAACTGCGTGTAAACCAATTTACTCATTCAAGAATCAACAATTGAAATATTTCTACTGAACCTGTACCTGAACCTGTACCATCAACTTCAACAATCAAATCAAACGATGACAAAAAGATCTCGAAAGCCGTTTGAAGATCTAAGTAACAAGCAGAAGAAGAGTCGATCTGATGAACATATAGGCGATGACCCTAATGAAGTAGCTTATTCAGCTGCAGCACTTTTGAAAGGATATGGTCGTGAGGATATTGCATCTGTTATTGAACATATGCTCCAAAATCCAGAAGCAGCAGCAAAAATCAAGGAAATGTTGAACAAACCAGCTCCTTCAACAATATTTTCACCACAAAAAGCACTGGGTTTGCTACTTTCATTAAAACTATCGAAATGGCAATATATCACATTAAGGGAGACGACTATTCGAGAAGGTTCAAAGGAGATATATCCGTCTTACTATAAAGTGCAAAAAGCTAAGCTACAGTGCTACCCTCCGAAGACATTTGTAACGGATTCATCTGCTAAGATTGCACTACAAGCGTTACTAGATTTAACAGTGAACAGAATTTTTGAAACTATTCGTAGTTCTGATGCGATACAAGATAAACAATTGATATTAATATCAAAGTGGGGATTTGACGGTACATCTAACCAAAGTAGATATAAGCAAAACATAGAGAGTGGTCAAGATGATTCCATTAAAGTTGACAGCTGACGGTGATACCGTATGGTTGAATCCAAAACCCTGCTCACCTAGGTATTGCCGTCCAGTCCACTTTAGTTTTGTGAAAGAAACCAAAGACGTTGTCATAAATGAAAAAAACTGCAATGGATAACGAAATTGAAGCTCTCGTTCCCTCAAAATGTCAAGGACATGAAATTAGTCACAAATTAATGATGACGATGATTGACGGCAAAATTTGTACATATCTGTCTGAAGTCAAATGCGGCCTGCTACCTGTGTTTGGCTAAGCCTACAGAAATGAATAAGTTAGATGTCATTGCGTCAAAAACCATTTCTTCTGGTGTGTATGAGTTCGGATTATCATCACTTCATGCCCGCATTAATGTGATGGAATGTCTTCTACACATAGCGTATCGTCTCGACTTCAAAAAGTGGTCTGCAAGAGGAGAAGGTCATCAAGAGTTATTGCATTCACGAAAAAAACTCATTCAAGATCGATTCAAAGATGATCTCAACCTTTTGATTGACATCGTTAAGCAAGGATCAGGCACAACTAACGACGGGAACACAGCAAGGCGGTTTTTTGAATTTCCTGATAAAACTGCAGCGATCACTGGATTAGATGAAGACCTAATACGCAGATTTGCTGTGATTCTGCAAGCTATCACATCTGGAGAGATTGTAGACGTGCCGAAATTTAAAGAATACGCTAGAACAACCGCTGAAAAATACGTGGAACTGTACGATTGGTACTACATGTCATCAACCGTCCACAAATTGTTGATTCACGGAGGGGACATAATTGCAGAAAAAGCTATTGTACCAATTGGAAGTCTTTCGGAAGAAGCTTCAGAGGCCCGAAACAAAGACTTTAGGAGGTTCAGAGAACACCATTCGAGGAAAAAGAGTAGACAAGCATCAAACGAGGATATCCTCAATATGCTTATCGTCTCTTCTGATCCTCTAATTTCTTCCACAAGACCAAAATTAAATGCCCACAAGAGGCAGACATACTTTAAGGAAACAGTAGAACTACTGAAACTTCAGGATCAGGAAGCTCCGACAGAGTTCTTAGAAGTTATATCTATTGTAGAGCCTGATTCTGAAGTGGATTCTGATGGTGACGAAGTATAAAATAAGCTAACTTTTATTGTTTATGTTAGGTTAGGTTAAGTTAATATATTTTTTTAATAATTTGCTTTTATTTTTAATCATACAATAGTTTACCATTTATTGTTATTGACTAATGATCACGTTTATCTAATTACCCTCATTATGGTACGTATCCTTTTAACAGGTATATAGTTATTAAGTTTTATTAATCATTAGCTAATGTGAACTTGAGGCATTAGACAAGATTACATATTATGTAATTCATAATTACCATGTCATTTCAAATAAGTAGGTAATACGACTTTGTGATTTCTTAGAATGTTTTGGTCTAAGCATAAAAAAATATTGTAAATTAATAGCCATATTTAAGCATTAAAATTTATCATATACCTTTTTTTTTTTTAATTTTGAAGATTTTCAAAAAAAAATCGCAAGTGATGCCGCGATATTAAGATATGTCAAAAATTCACAAATAAATAGTACTATAACAGTGTGCAAGGATATAACGGCCAACCTTGCGATTCCAGAGATATCCTCATTTTTCATGTCAGCTCCATACATTTTTTTCTTATAAAAATTATAACTCTTCCATTTGTGCACACAATTACTTCATATGACATTTTATAGAACAGTAATGATCAGCAGAAGTCATTTCCAGCAAAAAAAATAACATTTAAGAAATCGAGATCCTATGTCTTGTACAGCCGATTTTCGATCCACTGTGCGTCGTTGCAGTCCAGCTACGGTTTAGGTTTTTTGTTTGCGTCGCATTTGTTTATTGTATTCCATAGCAGTCAAAAATCGCTACGAAAGTAGTCTGTACTAAATGGTAGAGAAATTCCCGCTACTTTAAGAATTTTAGGATGTCGTAGCATGCGTAGTCCCCTCTGGCGACAAAAAGTCGAGGAAAAAGAGAGGTTCGTCCATGTAATAATTATTTGTATAGGAATACAAATTTATAACATCAAGCCTCAGAAATAAAAAAACAGAAATCTCACTCCTTAGTAGCAGTGAGATTTCATCAGTAATATAATACAATTGCGAATTAATGTATCGACATTATATTAAAGAAACTACGCGATTATTTAATATTAATAATCTTAGTTGTTGTAGCAAGGCCTATACAGGGTGTCCAAGAACCTGGCGTCCAACTGGATTCCCACGATGCCCCAAGTTCTAACAGTACTCAGAAAAATATTTTAAAAAATCCACCCCATGTACTTACAGAATTATACTGATTTCAAAAAAAAAAGGGGAAATGAGCACCCTGTGACATACTTTTGAATGCTGTGACTGCTAATGCTGATAATTTCGATATTTCTTGGAGGTTTTGTAATCTAGGGTATTGCTGTGTCTAAATAGAATGTAAAAATAAAGTACTTATTGTACCATTTTAAAATAAAATATTATTTTAACTAAAGGTGATATGGAAAACTATTGAATTTCGCAACTTTGACCGACTGTAGTGTAAAAAAAATGTACCAAAATAGTATGGCAAGTGACGTCAAATTTTGACGCGTTTATTCCTCTTTTTAAAAAGGTATAATACTTACACATTAATTTGAAAAAAAAAATTTTTGATAATATTTTTACTCAACAACCCAATTTTTACGATGTCTTACAGAATTCTTAGAAAGAAAAATTTACGACGAATTGAATCTAACCTCTAAAGAATTACTATTGTATGCTCATAAAAATAACAACAGGCCTCTCAAAAAACAGGTTAGACCGTAAGGGACGGTATGTGCATGCATCTCACCATAGTGATTCGTTATTACAACAGGAGGGAGCAAGACAGAAACTATCTTTGCGATTTGCTGGTTCTTCTTTATGGTACCCCATTATTCAGGTAAGAGTGAGGGAGAAAAAGGTTAGAGGTGCGAGTGAGATAGATAGTGACGCTATCTGGGATCGTGCTATTTAGGATAACAGTACGGTCAGTACGCGTCACTGCCTCCTGCCGTTACTACGCACCTCTCTCTTATTGTTACCATTGATCACGTACTACGATTTAAAGCTTTGTTTATTGGACTCGATTACTCTTTGTGCTCTGGACTTTGAAACGAACTCTTTACGACGACCTTTGCCTGTGTTTGGACAGTTTGTGTTTTGTGTGTGCTACCATGGCGACCTACACTCCGCAAGAATACGCAAATATGCACTACATTTATGGAGAATGTAGAGGTAATGGACGAGCTGCAGCGAGACTTTACAGAGAAAGGTATCCGAGGGCTACGCGATATCCCGACCATCGAGTTTTCATTAATGTGCACAGATCACTATGTGACGGGCGGTTCCCCAATCAAGTAGCTGGTGAAGGACGACCCGTAAATGACTTCATACGCGATGAAGTTTTAGAGGCGGTGTCGGCAAATCCAAGCATCTCTGTGCGAGGAATAGAAGCTGATACGGGGATACCGAAGAGCACAGCACACAGTATTCTCCATAAAGAAGAATATCATCCGTACCACGTACAGCGAGTGCAAAGTCTTTTACCTCGAGACTATCCGAGCCGAGTCGCGTTTTGTGAAACAATCCTGCAAAAACATCGAGAAGACGAAAACTTTATCGACAAAATTTTGTGGTCAGATGAATCAACATTTAAGAAGGATGGCTACATGAACCTACACAACTTGCACGAGTGGCATGTGGAAAATCCGCACTTGATGCGAGAAGATAGATCCCAGTACCGGTTCAAAGTGAACATGTGGACCGGTATTCTCTGTGGGAATATTATTGGTCCATTTGAGATGCCCGAGAATTTGACTGGCGAATCATATTTAAATTTTCTTCAAAATGATTTGCCAAACTTACTAGAAGAGACCCCACCAGATATGTGGTTCCAACACGACGGCTGTCCAGCACATTTTCGCGTATCCGTTAGAGAGTTTTTGGACGAGCAATACCCGAATAGGTGGATTGGGCGATCAGGAACAATCCTGTGGCCAGCCCGCTCACCTGACTTAAATCCGCTGGATTTTTTTTTCTGGGGAACTATGAAGGAGCTCGTTTATGCGAAGCCCATTAATGACATCGCTGACCTTCGTGAGAAGATAACACAAGCAGTGCAGGTGATACGTCAAAAAAGTTACTCGCGAAACATAAAGCGGTCCTTTTTAAGGAGAGTGAGAGCTTGTATTGCCGCGGGTGGTCAACATTTTGAACATTTATTGTAATAAAATATCTTTAAACTAACATTCTTTGCTTTTATTCTACTGGGAACCCATCTACCTGTGTGTATTTCCTTCTTGCTCACTCTTGGAACCGAAGTAAATAATAGTAGTAACATAACAGTTTCTAAGATAAGAAAGGGTCCGACAGTTACCGTTAGTAGGTAGGCACTTCGTAAAAATTGGGTTGTTGAGTAAAAATATTATCAATTTTTTTTTTTTCAAATTAATGTGTAAGTATTATACCTTTTTAAAAAGAGGAATAAACGCGTCAAAATTTGACGTCACTTGCCATACTATTTTGGTACATTTTTTTTACACTACAGTCGGTCAAAGTTGCGAAATTCAATAGTTTTCCATATCACCTTTAGTTAAAATAATATTTTATTTTAAAATGGTACAATAAGTACATTATTTTTACATTCTATTTAGACACAGCAATACCCTAGATTACAAAACCTCCAAGAAATATCGAAATTATCAGCATTAGCAGTCACAGCATTCAAAAGTATGTCAAAGGGTGCTCATTTCCCCTTTTTTTTTTAAATCAGTATAATTCTGTAAGTACATGGGGTGGATTTTTTAAAATATTTTTCTGAGTACTGTTAGAACTTGGGGCATCGTGGGAATCCAGTTGGACGCCAGGTTCTTGGACACCCTGTATATTCTTGTAAACGTTGTTTTTATCACATTTTAGGGTTCCGTACCTCAAAAGGAAAAAATGGAACCCTTAAGGATCACTTCGTTGTCCGTCTATCTGTCTGTCAGTCTGTTAAGTCCCTTTTTCTTAGGAACGCGTCGAGGTATCAAGTTGAAATTAATATGAAATACGTCGCAGGTCTACGGTCCCTTGGAGCTCTAAAATAATCTAACTTCTAAAATAATGCAATAACAAAAAATACCGCCATTTATACGACATTTTTGATACTCGCAAATAAATCTAGATCTATAGGATACTTCCCGTTGACCTAGAATCATAAAATTTGGCAAGAAGCGAGGTCTCACAGCACAAGTAAAGGAAAAACTCCGAAAACCGTTAACTTGTAGTTTAATCACATTTTTTGCGCTTACAACCTCTCATTTACAGTTGGCGCATTGACCGTATTGTATATTCGTATATTATATTCGGGAGAACATATATGTTCTCCCGAACTAACTACAATGTTAAGTTTGTTTTTGGGAAAAATTCATCCCAATTACTACCCTTCATTGTGCGTGGTCCGACACGCACTTAGCCGGTTTTTAAATGAATAGTCATTAAAAACAACAGAGCAGTTTTTTCTCGTTACCTAACAAGTCAAATCATATCAAAAGTCTTATTCAAACTAGGCTGAGAATCAGCAGTTTATGAACGTCAAAATTACACAAGACAGTCCCTCAAAAACACCCGCCCTTCATCAAGTCCTAGTGCTTTAGGTGGGAAGAAGAAGTGGCACAACAAACTCCCCAGCAGCACATCTGCCTGTAACACAAATAGGAACCGTGAACATAAATTCTAATAAAAAGTAGTATGTTAAATTGGGGTATACGGCAATACGATATTCAAAAGTACCTCGCATTTTGAAATTATCCATTTTATGAATTCATTTGATCAATTTTCCATCGGTCATCGGAAATGTTATTTGATATGGGACACTGTGTACTTAGTTCCGGACGTTTCATAGATATTTGATATTCATACAGAACGAAATGGATGTTTGGTTTTCGTCGAAGCCTGCAATCAATAGGGGTGGGTGGCGTAAGTACACGGACTGTACACTGTGGACTAACGATCCCCTAATGGCCATCGATGTTTGTAATGTGCGAGAAGCAAACAGTTCAGCGTCGAGACATTACTGTTTCAATGAAACAAAAATTACACACGAATGAGTTAAACTGTCAACAGCAAAAATCGATTTACATAGCTGATCGGAATTTTCGAATCGAATATCACTCATTATGTTAATCGATTTTGATCCAGCTCCATAGCGGTCGTCGACTCAATAATTAAATGCACAATTATCATAATTTTATTTCTAGTTTTATCAATCATTACAAGATTTAAAAATCTTTGTAGTCATAATTTAGTATTCATATTGACTGAATGCCTGTACATACCTAGTTACCTGCCCTTTTAAAACATGAGTACAAAAAGTACATAATAGTAGGTAGTCTTATCCATTGAATGTACTGACTTGTTCAACTGACGTGGTTTTTATCAATTTACCGGTAATTTTGATAGCAGAGGTAATTGACTTGATGGGTTTCAATTAACTGTACAGTAGCTGTGATGATTACTAACCACTTCGCGGGGTTTTAATTAGCTTCATTAAGCTAAGAGTTTGAGTGGGTTTGAAGTCGCATTTTGTTTCAACTATACGCTTAGGCAGAGGAAGTGTACTTACATTTTGCACTTAACCTGATTAAGCCCCATGTACTCGTATTCTAGAGAGCCTAGGGGGATAGGGTTTAACCACATTTTCAAGTATTTTGTTGTTTACAAAACAACTTAGCTGCTATCAAAATTCTTACTTAGGTAGTGGATACTTCTACATTTGGAAAGATTTTCATAGAAACCTACCAGTAGGTACATTCGCAACACATTGTATTTCTCACTGTGATATCAACTCAATGGTAGCGCCTCAAGAGCGTCCCGTTGTGTATACAGGGTGACATTGAAAACATGCGACAAATCGAAATGGGAGATTGTACTCATCATTATGAACAACTTTTACTAAGGGACCAAAGCTACAATCCCAAAAAAAAAACTGCTGTCCCCTACATTTATGTTCGCAATACCTCATCAAAATGTAGGAAAAGCAGATTTTTTTTTTTGGGATTACAGCTTTGGTCCTTTAGTAAAAGTTGTTAATAATGATGTATACAATGTCCCATTTCAGTTTGTCGCAAGTTTTCAATTTCAACCTGTATAATCAGCCTATAATGTTCCCACTGCTGGGACTCAGGCCTCCTCTCTACACTCTTTCTCTGAGAGGGAGTGGGCCGTAATCCACCACGCGGGCCCAGTGCGGGTTGGTAAGATATATGACATCATATATCTTCGAATTTTTGGTTCTAGGACATGTCGGTTTCCTCACGATGTTTTCCTTCACCGTTTTGAGAGCACTAGTGATAAAATATATAACTCGTACGTCACCGCTGTTACCACTGACACTGAGTTGTTGTGTAGTACTCACTGATAATTCGGTGGTTTACTCTAAACCCAAAGCCCCTAATTAGTGATTCTAGTAAAAACCACACTCACAAACCTGAGACTTGAAGCCAACCTTAAATATTGTTTTGAACAGGTAAAAATGTCATACATCGAGATATACAACGAGATCATCCGAGACCTTCTGAATCCAAGCGCCGGGCCCCTGGAGCTCCGCGACGAGGGGGGCAGCGGGGCCCCCGTAGTGGCGGGCCTGAGCGAGTTGAGGGCCAAAAGCGCCGCGCACGTCGCTGAGCTGCTCGCGAGGGGCGACCGCTCCCGCACCGCCGAGCCCACGCATGCTAACCAACATTCTTCTAGAGGACACGCTCTTCTTAGGTATTTCAAACAGTAGATTTCTGTAGACAGTATAGATGAGAGCTCCATTATTCACGTTATCTATCTCATAAAAATCATAACACATTACAGACAGTACCTGAGCTGGCTAAATATTATGGAATGAGCTAGCACTCCTTAATCAAATCATGGAATTTGATTGTTGTCATGTTGTTGGTTGGATTAGTAGGAGATGGCAAAGTCTGGAGTAAAATGTTGTAATTGTAATTTGTAACCCCATCTGTGTTACAGTGTGACGGTTAGCCAGCAAGTGGAGAAAGGTACACAGCGCGGTCGTCTGTTCCTCATCGACCTGGCGGGCTCGGAGCGTGCCGGGTTGCGCTCGCGACGGCTAGAGGGTGCGCACATCAATCGATCACTTCTAGCACTTGGAAACTGTATCATGGCTCTGTCTGGAGGAGCTAGGTAAACTAGTATTATTTTATTTTATTATAGGTACTTTTTTATCGTAGCGTTGGAAGGCCTCCCATAAGGTGAACCTTGTGAAGCAAGAATCCACTGGATGCGGGAAGCAGAGAACCGGTCTAAGTGACGATGCTTAGGGGAGGCCTATGTCCAGCAGCGGACGTCTTTCGGCTGAAATGATGATGATGATGTCATTTTTATCCTAGATGGATGAGGCTGATGGATATATTGATGGATAAGGCGCCTTTAAACATTGTCATCGCAAAGAGTCGCGCACATTCGGTTTTCATAGTGTGAAACGACTGCCGACGGCGCGGTCAAAAACAAAACCTAATCCGAATTTATAGATCGAAACAAAAAAATATACCTTAGAATAATATAAATAACCGATCTTGTTACCTCTGTTTACATTTAACAGATACAGTGCACGCAGCACGGTATTGTTTTTAAAACAGTTCAATTCTCACTCGGCTTACGGTTGCGTCGCTAGTGCTATAGAGTTGCTATGTCAGTGTTTACAGGAACTTGACCTGCGAAATTTTAAAACCGATATTTGTTAAGGATTTTTATAGTTCCTACCTTTTAAATAATATATAAAGGTAGATAGATATAGCTATCGATAACACTGTATTCCCCGAAGGGCTAGGCAGAGATGTACCTATAGCATAGTACACCCTTTCGCCAGAAAGGCGGGCCGCGGGCCCTATTCATACAATAACATTGTGCAATACTTTTATTCTGCAATAACATTGAATCACCCTTTGCACTCAAACGCTCAATTATATTGATGCAATAATATTGACGGCTCATAATCGTCAATGTTTTCGCGTGAGCAAGTCAGACCAAGATTTGGCTGCAGTTAACGTGTTGCTATTTGTGGCTAAACGTAAAAAGAAAACGATATACTGCTATAAGAAAAGGCAGAAATATACTCATGAACATCTTTTAAAAAACTTTATGTTAACTGAAGAAAAGGACTAAACATTTTCGCCATTTTGACGCGTGCGTAGTCCTTGTCATTTTGTCAACGCTAAAAATAACAAATATTTCGCAATACTGATTCTACACCCGTCGGCGCAATAATAATTAAACTCGCTCAAACTTTTGTTAAATCATTGCGCAATCTTCGATATTATCCCTATCAAACGGTCAAAAACATTGCGCACTTCGTAATATTGTGCAGTATAATAGATCGTGTAGGATCCGTATGTTTAAGTCATAAATGTAAGCACAAATCCAGACTCTGGGCAGCTTCTGATAAATTCTAGGTGGAAAAACCCAATAACAGTTTACCCGATCTGAGGATCGAACCCAGGACCTCATGCTCAGCAGCATGATATGCTTGCATCTGGACCTACTAAAAAATTCGCAGAATTTGGATTTCTTAATTCGTCAATTTAATCTACAACCACGCCTGGCAGATATGTAAACTACCGCGACTCGAAGCTGACGCGGCTGCTGCGCGAGGTGCTCGGTGGGCGATGCCGTACCGCCATGGTGGCTCACGTGGCACCAGGCGGGGCATATCGGGACACCACGCGCTCCACGTTACACTATGCACAGAAGGCATCTTCTATCACCAATAAGGCAAGTACTATTCGTTAGTGTGAGTTATGTGTGTGGCTGTGTCTTATTTTTTTTATACATACTTATTTAAGTATCTTATTCGTATTATTCTTAAATTTTATAGTTATTTTCGAGCTATCTATACCTTATATTGCATCTGCCATATTTTGTCTCTGCATTACCCAAGGTTGACTGGTAGATAATGCCTCAGGCATTCAGTCGGCCGTAGTAGTTTTTTTTTACTTGTGCATAAGTTGCGACCGAGATGGAACGACTACGTCAATAGTATGAACTATTGAGGCTCACAAGACAAGGCACTGAACACTATGAGCTTCCGATTTATCTTTTCATGTCGTCCATCTTTTTCTTGCATTCATCTTTTCATACCTATTCAGTTTGTGTCGAGTTTCACGACGTCGAAATATAATTTCAGGTGGAACGAGATTTGGTCGAAACTCCGATGCCGCTGTCGCAGTATCGAACAGTCATCGGTGAACTGCGCGAGGAAATCGCTCGACTGAAACTTAAGATGAAGGACGACAGAACAATGTAGGTTTTTGCTGAATGATGTAGGTACTTCGGTATTTAAATCCGAATTAAGAATAGCTTACACGGTCAACAGACTTGTGTGCGCGGGTTTTTTATCCGTTAGCACCACTTTGGATTTTAATGGTATATTTTGATTTGAATATCTAGTAAAGTAAAAAACCGGCCAAGTGCGTGTTGTGCGTGTTGGACCACGCACAGTGAAGGGTTCCGTAGTTGGCAAGTTGGTATGAATTTATCCCAAAAACAAACTTAACATTGTAGTTAAAAACATGCTCTCCCATACATCTCTCGATATGCTACGGTCAATTCTCGCTTACACTCGTTAACTTGTAAAGCCCACTTAGCTGTGATAGTTTTCCTTTTAATTTCATTATGTGTACTACTATCATGAACGTTTTCAAGTCTCCATAAACACATTTAGCTGGCGGGGGGGGGGGGGGACACACACTAACAAACTACTAACTCTAACAAAAAATTGCACTTTAAAGCTTAATATTACGCAAACGGATCATTGTATCGAAAATTGGTGTTCACAGACCCATGCCAAATTACAGCTTTCTAGTTTTAAGCGTCCCTGAGCTATAGCGGGGACGGACAGACAGACAGACAGACGAACATGGCGAAACTATAAGGGTTTCTTGTTTACTACGGAACCCTAAAAAAGGCACTTGAAGTTTAGGTACTTAGGATACATATTTAGTTCACTATATCCCGTGTTTCTTTTTAGAATTATTATTTACCATCATAGCGTCGTAACATAGGTAAGTAGGTACCTAATTAGTTACTTGTAGGTAGCTTAAAAAAATATTCCCCTGACGGTATATAATTTTACATTGAACAGTATACCAAAAGAGTTCGCAAGAGTCGAGGAAGAGGTCAGCAAAGAGGACGCAGCGGAGAACGCAGCGCATCTTAAGTCTCTACGCGAAGCCATCGTGACCACTTTCAAGCAACAGATGCGCTTGCGACGACGGTTGATGGAATTGGACAGCCATCTGTTGGGCCTGGCACTGGACGCTGAGCGTCAACACGCGGCCATCTCGCACTGGGAAGCGAGGTTCAACCGCCTCTACAAACCTATCAACATTCCTGGCTCGAGATTGAGCACGCAGCAGAGTTACAGGTACAATATTGTGAACATTTTATTTTATACTTTAGGTATAGGTTCGACAGATTGAGTCTAAAGGCTAAAGCATATTTTTGGATGAAAATGCGTTACACTGCGGCCCTTTGCGGCTGTAATGTGCACTTGGCTTTAGTGGTATTTTCCTCTTTAAAATGTCGAAGTAGGTACTCTACACGCTTTTATTTGTAAGATCATGGGTATACGTGTGTCCAGGGGCGGCACTGGGTCGTCAAGCAGCAGCGAGCGGGCAGAAGCCGAGGTGGCCGTAGAACAGGCTTGGTCAGAGCTTGCGGCCGTCGAGCGCGAGCAGGAGTCCTCGCGCACCGAGCGGGAACGCGTCGAGAGGCAGCTGGAGCAGGTCCGGCTGAGGGGGGCTCAGCTGGAACAGGTAACACAATATCTCATTACACGATGGCCCAAAAAAGGAATGTAATGTTTTCATGTAGGTATGTATGTGAGTTTATTTGTTCCACCGTAACTTTTAAATGCCTGCAGGACAGATTTGGATTTACGGGGTATCGTTAGAATCCTTAGGTACATCATCCAGAGTGACACTGGCAAATATTTTGGCAATATGACGGCAGTATGGCTCCATTTTGAAATATGAAAAAAAACTTCAACTATTATAATAAGGGTATCAAATTAAAGGCATTTTTTATTTTTTTTATCAAATAACTTCTCCCGCTCTGAGCGGAGCGGGAGGGTGTGTCAGACTCTTACTGACTAAAACCCTCCCGTGTTCCTTCCGTTGCCTGTGTTGCCAGGGGCCTCGGTAACCCTTTCGAAATTTCCCCTGGCTTCTAAATTAAAGGCCTTAATGAGCATATTCCAAAACTATAAGTATATATAAAACAGGTAAATAAAATTGTCATTGCAGTCGGGGGTCCTCTTAGATTAAAAAGTGTTCCACAGAATGGTCCCCCGACAGCATGATGACAATTTTATTTTCACCTCACAACCTCGGAAAGATTCTGCTTATCATTCAAAATCTGAGTGCAAAAGTGCATTTTATCCGCTAGCGTGGAAAGATTTTTTAACTTTGAACCTTTCTATTCAATCATTTTCTATACCGCCAGTCCACTGAAAATGTACCTAATAATACTTATTTCATGTCAGTACGCCAACCTCATTTTTAGAATAATCGGACTGGCCAGCACGACGACTGCATGAAAAAAAAACTTTTGAAAAATTTCTTCTCTCCATTCAATACACTTTACAACATTTTGGCTTGTTTTTTGGTAAAATCGTAAGAAATCATAAAAGAGCTTCGTTGCTGCGAGTCCAGCAGCAACGAAGATATACATTTAACACCTGCAGAGTTAGTACAAGCGGTACATAATGTCGAATTAAGTTTTCTTCCGGTAAAATTGCGCAAAAAGTATATAAAAGCGTACAATTTGTTCAATGCATTGGAGACATTCTAAAGGCGCGAAAACGATTTCGGAGACTATAATGCAATTATATTTCATTGAACTATCTAAAACAAGGAAATCAAGCACACTTTGGAGCATTTACTCGGTGCTAAAAGCCAGGGTCAAAACAAAAAATGATAATATAAGTACACATAGAAAAATATTCCTAACTATTGGCGTTTTTAAAGAAATAGTCTAACGGCCACAAAACGAAAAAATCTAAACACTAAATGAATATATTAATAAGGCTGTTTTTATTGCACCTAGCATTTTCCTCGCTGTAGTGAGGTGAAAAGTTGTGGGTTTCGTTCGGCAGCTAAGTTCTTCTGCATTTCGTACGTGTACTCGCGCCAAAGAACAACTTTGCAGCCTTACATAACAAATAACTATTATCTGTTTAGTCAGTGAGTAAATGAGTGACCTTTCTCTTTGTATTATAAAGATTAACTAATACAACTTGTTTTTTACTTTGACGTAGTAACGTCCTATAAATCGATGAACGCCGGCTGCACGCACGAAAAAGTGTCACGTTCCGCCTGAGCCGAGCGTGCAAGCGAGAGCGCGGAACTAGCGGTAGAGAGGCACGATCGGCTAAGCGTTCGGCTTGTGACGCATCGCTCTCTCTCGTTATCACGTAAAATTATCGTCCGTAAACCGACTTTTTTTATTAGTTCCTTTTTAGGCAGTCGTTATTTTTTTTTAATAATGTTTTTTACTCTATTAGCTGATCCGACAGACGTTGTCATGTCTGAATTTCAATAATTCATATAAAAGTCTCGTAGATAAAAAGATGTTCAAATTTTCCTGAATTTGAAAATTTTCCATTTATTTTTAAACAAAAATTAACCAAAACGGTCTATTCTCTAGTGATGTTCTTACCAACGAACATCATCAAATTTTTATTTAGGTATGTAGATTTGTTTAATCTGTACAAATCTTTTAACCCCACTTGGTTTCCATACGTCGTTTTCGCGTGACTACTGAAAATCAACGCTGTGCTGTCGGTCTTAAGTGTCTTCTTATTACCTACCAAATGTACCCCAAGTGGGTCTAAATTTAAAACATGTTGGGAAGAACTAGGTGCTACTCGTATTACGGAAACTGTATTTCTAGGAATTACTAGATACTAGACTCTTTCAAATAGATTAAGTTCAGCTGCTTAAGCAGTAAGAAATAGCCACAGCTAGTTTAGTAGGTATATTTTGCTTATTTCCACATTATTATGTCTTATGGCGTTCTGCTGTGGGGATCGGCAGCTGACGTACACTCAATTTTCATTTTACAAAAGAGGGCAATCCGGGCGTTCTATAAAATGATCCTCGTGAATCCCTTAGAAAAAAAATCTAAGAAATTGATATACTAACTCTGCCTTCTCTTTATATCTTAGTACTCGTACGTACCTAAGTATTTTGTATGTTCGTAATGTTCGCAAAAACTTAGGACTTTTAAAATAAGAAGCGATTTCCATGATATAAATACACGTACTAAACATGAAACTGTGGTACCCTTTCTTATAAACAGTATCCGCTTTTATAACAAGTTGCCAAAGTCGGTAAAAGAACTTACGATGGTAAGTTCAAAACCCACATAAAACGTGTCCTTAACAAAAAAACATATAATAAGATTAAAGACTACGTTGAAGACAAGGAAGATTGGCAATAATTCCTTCTGCACATGCGGCTTCCGTGGTACCTACCTCATTAACGTCATAACCATGTAAATGTCTATTATTTGCTCCCAAATTACGATTATACATCGTTTTATTTTATTTTTTTACATACTTCCTTGACAGAATCTTTTCATTATTTGACATTGTACATACATATATAACTACAATTCGTTATTTAAGTTATTTGCGGAAATCGCGAAACGTCTAGTTGATGTAACTGGTGACCGAAAAGCTGGCGGCTTTCTCGCGCAACGCATCAGCATTGCAATTCAGCGAGGAAATGCCGCCAGCATCCTCGGTACAATGCCCCGAGGGCCTTTTTTAAGCCTAACTTAGTTTTAATTTAATTTAGTTAATGTTAATAATCATCTTGTAATTTGTTTATGTAAATAAATGATAAAAAAAAAAACTACAATTCTAATTTCAAATATTTATTAGTGGCTTTTGTGGACTGGATATTAATTCAGATTTGTTACAGTTGTAATGGCAGTCATGTCATTTAGTTTTAAACAGGTTTTTTAATCTTTTAAATAGATTATTTCATATTTTGTGAATGTGAGAACGTTGTAGGCTTAATAGACTGTAGATTTGTAGACCACTTTCAATTTTGTTAAGTGAGTACCTAGAACTTGTTGACAGGCCTACACTGTCCTCCCATACCTACCTAACACTGTTTTGTTTTATCAATTAAATTATCTTTTTTGTTAATATTGTTCTTATAAGTTAATTGTGACAAATAAACCTATTTGTCTTTCTCCCTTTTTCTAACGCTATATTAAGAACCAGGGTGTAAGGGTTTATAGACTCACACCCTGGTTCTTATGTATGAATTGTAGAATGAACTAAGCCAAACAAATAATTAATTGTAGGAGTTACCAGCCACCATTAGCAGTGGTCCGGAACGTGAAGTGCTGGCTTTAGTGTGCCGCGTGCATGAACTAGAGGCCGACAAACTGGCCTTGCAGGGCGAGCGCGCTGCGCGGGCGCACGAGCTGCGCAGACGAGACCTCGCACTACAGCGACGAGACGCGCAGAGAAGACTCTCCGACGAGATTATTACTAGGCAGAGGCGCGCACTTCAAGGTATATTTTTTCAACAGTCAACTGTCTTATAGGCAGGCTAATTTCCAAAAGAGGCTCTTAACCGTCTGTTGGTCTTCTTATTGTTCCACAGACGTAGGCGTGGGCGTGCCTCCGGAGCTGGCGCAGTTGTACGAGTTGTATCAGCAAGAGATCCACGCGTCCACCTACACCGAGAGCAACGACATCTACACGCCACCGCACCGCCTGCCGCCTATCTCTACCAGGTACGCTAGCCGATAGAAATGCATGCCTAATGAATTTACAGGCTTAACAGAGTACGACTACTAATCTTTCAGTAAAACCTGTACATGTTTGTATAAGAATAATGGCCACTATTGTTTTTGTCCGGTGTAAGAGCATATCGAAATTGAATATTTTAGTTGATGTTCTCAACGGATTTTTGTTAGGCTGTAGTTTATTTGAAGGCAGAATGTATTGGTAGCAAAGTTTTAAATCGTTAGATTTGCCGTCACCGTACCTAGGTCGCGCGAAAAATCCATCCATACTAAAAAGAGGGAGACACATCTCGCATGTTACAATACTTAGATACAATTTCCACTATGGATGCCCGAGGCAATACTATTCAAATCGCCGTCTACGTCGACGAATAGAATAGTTTTGACGCGGTCAGGCGAATCTAACAATTTAAATCATAGATTGGTAGGAAAAGCCACCTCACACAGGTATCTTATAGGTGAGTGCCTTGTAAAGTTGGAACTTTATGACGTATCTACCCACATAACACTGGCGGAATATGACACATTGTTGTGTCGTTACAGCATGTCGGAGCTGATGTGGTCGGAGAGTTCGAGCGGGTCGGGGCGCGGCTCCAGCTCGGGCTCGGGCGGCACGCTCGCCTGCGACTACCGCCTGCCGCGCCTCGCGCCCACGCCGCGCCCCCGCACCAGGTACAGGTGAGTTCTAAACATTTAGTTGCAGCAGTACGCTAATGCTTGTCACTTCTGCAGCTCAAAGACCTATTGCTCGACACTGAATTAGTGACTATTTTAGTAGCGCAGTAGGAACTCCATCAGCGGTCAAGTTTTTGTTTTGAATTTGGATGGATACTGTTAAGTTATGCATGCCGTAGCAGATTAGTTTGTGCATTGCAGGATGCGAGCAAGCTATCTAAGGAAGTCCATATAAGCATGCATTATTAAAATGTTAATCGACAGAGCAAGGAGGAACCTTAGTAAACTAATATGACAGGAACCTCCAGCAGTCCCACACTGGTTGCATTACGGTTGCAAATCGTACTGCGTTCAGTAGTCAGCGCTCTTCGTGGTTTAGGTAATGTAATATTTATTGGTTTCAGTCAAGGAAGTGCGTCGGCTCTGAAGCGCTACGCGAGCGACGACAGCCTGGTGACGGCGGCGCACCGCGCGGACGACGAGTCTGAACCCTGACTCCGCACACGTTGCTCACACGGCTCTAGCTTCGCGTGCACTTTATGATCCTGTCTTGCCAGAATATATGATGGCACTATTCAGTAGGCATTTTTTCTAAAGCCAAAGTTGACTTTTCGGGCTTAGACAAACAGTCGATGGTAAGATACCAAACGGCAAATGAGTTCTACGTTTTATTATTCTACAAATATGTATTAATTAATGGTCGGTCGTGGGTTTGGGCCCTCACTTGATTTTGGCTTTATGTGAAGGTGGTTACAAAACTAAACATTTGTGAATGATCTAACACGTGGTAACTAATCAAGTTGATGTTTATGATGTTGATGATCGTAGATCACTATAGTGATATTGTGGATTGTTTTAGGTTTGGGCTTGCGTATCAAGCAAGATATTGTGAATTTGTTTTGATAAAATATCAAATAAACATAATGGCCACTTGTCTGGCATAGAACTTTGTTTTAATTTTAATCCGTGCTTAGAGGATACCCAAGTTACAATTTGCGAAAAGTCTGATATTAGCAAAGAATACATTGAGTCACGAACTTTAAAGGTCAGGTTGTCCGGTCCGGACTGTCAATCGTGGAGAGACTAAAGAAGGATCTAAGGACACGTTTAGAAAATGGCATTTTTTTAATCAAGAATCATGGATTTGTTGAACCTTGTATATATATAATAGGTACCTACAGAAGCATTATTTTACTTTTTTGTGCAGTCTTCTAGCTTGGTCTAGGAATTTAGGTAGCTCTAGGAAATTCGTAAAAAAAACTCAAATATGTATTGCTTAGACATGCCAGGCATTGCATGGATGTAAGTTTTATAACCTAGTTATAACTTATAGTTATAAAGGACATACAATACATCCACGTGCGCATAGCATCTTGTTGAGGGTGATGTCCTGAGAATAGCAACAGACGACACGACGCATGAATAATAACGAAGTGAATAACCATCTGCATTTACCTCGTAAGGGAAAATAAACATTATACATAATGCAAGCAAGCAATAAACACAATTATGATGATTCGAGTTTATACATATTATTGAGATTACAAACACTACCTACTTATCTAATATTAGACAAGTTTTCTTACTCCAACTAAATAATCTCATGAAGGCACTTAATTAGTTTAAAATAAAGTAAAACAAAACATAATCTGTATACATATGTACACACGGCTACATATCAAGCTATACATTTCCAGTATAAACTGATCTCGCATTGTATAGTATTTTCGTAGAATAAGAAGACAGCTTATTCTGGAAATGTAAATAGCTTGATATGCAGCCGTGTGTACATTGTGATGTATTCTAACAATTCTAATCTAGTAACAACTCTACCTTTAAATAATAATAAGTTACAAATAATTTAATTTAAATGGGTACCTACTCACAGTCATATTTTAATACAAATACAGACAGTTATACATATCCGTACAAGACTAACAGTGGTATGATTTAATTTGATCACTACCCTTAACTAAGGTAGATTACAACTTACTTATCTATTCTCTTACAATATTTCGTTTGACTAAAATCGACTAATCTCATTTGATATATTTTTTACATAAATGCGAATCGAAAACAAATATTGTGATATGCGTATAGCAAATCAAAATTATCTTAATTATTTAATAACCTAATTGGTCCCTTAGTTTCGAAAATACCAACTATCGCAATACTGTTATTATACTCACTCAACTTGGTTACAAAAACATCGTATATGAGCAAAATGTAATAGGGTCGCGAATTGTACTTATGCAATATAATAAATAAAGATTTGCAAAATAAATATTTTTTTGCCTTTTTTTTTCAAATACCTACTTTCAAGATATCACAAGAAGTTTTAAGAATATAAATACCTATTTAAGGAATAGACTCGATACAACCTCGCGTAACTAGAATATGAAGCAATAGGCAAGGTCCGCAGATTGGCAAAAGACGAAAGCTACTCTTAATTTGATCATCGAATAATATTATGGCCACTAAAGTTACCTAAGTAGCTACCTATCTACTAGAATTAAGTTTCAAGTATTTTGCCTTTACAACCGCAAAACGTGTTTTGTTTCCTTTTGAGAAGGGGGTTTCCGGATGAAACATCGGTAGCCTGCTTAGGCTTAGTCTGTGACGTAGTTTGTATTAGCTTACTTTATAATGATGTAAATAATTACAGTTGATCGCCCGAAGTTCTGATGTATGGAAACACTTTTGCACATGGTGCATTTGAGCTGTTATAGACAGTAGACGAATGTCCAGTAAAAAATATTGAAGACGACAAACATAAGCGGGAACAGTATGCGGGAACGTTTGTCGATCCACGTGGCGATCTCCTGCGGCGTCATGGTGGTCCAGTTGTGCTTGGGCGGCTCGTCGGAGCCCTCGCTGCCGCCGCGCTGCTGCTTGCCTCCCTGCCCGTTGAGCTCGTCGAAGCTCTGCGTCGTGATCGTCGGCAGGTTCATCGTAGATGGGAAGCTCTGTAACATCGAGCATGGCTGACATTTAATACCGTATCTTCTTGTTCTTACATACCTAATGATGGTCTTATCTAAAGATGAGAAGGCCAGTCTAAAGATGACTTGGCTTCACAATGTAACCACACAGGTGTGCAAAATATAGAAAGAATGTTCCTGCTTCCGCATACTGAGATTTTTACTCATAGGAATGTCATAAGCGCACAAATTGACTGATTTTATTCAATATAATCATGTATCCTTATGTAAGTGCTGTGAATTGAATGATGATGCACGTGCTGAACCAATATGTGCCTATCCATTATTTGTAAACTACCGTTGATAACGATTAGTTAATTCTAATTTCCCTTGTCGCACCATTGTAGTATAATTACGATTATGCAAATTTAATGTTGAAGTATTAGGTATGGTAGCTATGTCACAGGCACGTCACAAGTATTATTGTACCTATGCTGAAAGTAGATCACGAGCTATATTTGCAAGGCACGATGGATTTAGAGATCATATATGTAGATGATAAATACAATGACGTTTACTTCAGGGGCTAGGATTCTATTGGATCTACAATAGCATGTTGCGTGTAATGCCCAGCATAGTGAATAGATAGTCAGCCAGGACCCGATTAATTCGTGTTTTCAACAGGAATTAATCTGTCCTGGCAGTCTCAATAATTTAAATGGGTGGATGAGAAGGTAGGAAAACCACATGTACTCGTAAATCCCCGCAGTAGTTCAAACGTAAACAATAACGTACGTGTACGGTCAAGTAGTTGTTGTATCCTGGCCCCGCGGGGTCGGTGCTGGTCTCCTGGTTGAGCGACGACAATGAGCGCGACTTGCTCAGCTGCGGCGACGACTCCTGCAACTCCTTTTGTAACTCTTTGCGAGCAAGCCGCGGCGTCAACGTACTCTTCAGTATATATTTGCTGTTCACCTTCTTTAAGTTCACCGCTTTCCTTTAAAAGAAAAACAACGTGTTCTTATTAATATATATATTATCTACAACTAATACCTAGTTACGTTTTTAGATCATTAGAAGTACAACGTACTTTCTACGCCAAATAGTGTTGACGAAAGCGAATTCAACTAATGCAGAGAAGATAAAACCGATGCAGCCCAGGAACCATATTTCACTAGCTTTGATGTAAGACACCTTCGGTAATGTTTTCGCCTGAGAGGACGCCAGTGTGATAAACGATAACATAGTGCTGGTACCTGGAATTAGACAAGATGATAAATGTTTCTAATCATTCATTTCATTTCAATTTTAATAATCCACATCAATAATCAAAATGCACCAAATGAATATTATTGAATTATATTCTTATGCATGTTTTTAGGACGTACCTAACGTTATCCTAGGAGCTGAAGCGTCTGCTTGCAGCCAAAATGTTACCCATGACATGGCGACGATCATCATCGAAGGAATAAAATAATCCATTAGATAGTAGCCCACTTCACGACCTAGTTTGAACGTGAATTTGAGGGCGCTGTAATTTCCCGCTGCGAAACAATAGGTACATAAATGATGAATTATTTATTAAAGTGTAATTAAATCTTAATGGCGTCACAGACAGATAAACGACATTACATCTACCTTCGCCGAGACGCATGTTGACAATATCCCCGCGTACAACTGACTCATTCGTCCAAAAATCCAGAAGTGAGTACTCCGTGAGATGCAGCTCCGATGATAACCGAACCGGGCTGTCCTTTTCCCACATTAGTCGTAAGATGGATGCGTTGTATTTCCCTAAAATGAATTTAGAAGGAAAATTGTTATTATCCGCAGCAGGAAATACACCTTTTGCAGATTTGTGATTCACCTGCGATGACGTTCACATAGCCTTATAAAATTATCTATATGTACGTAAAACTGCGTATGCTGGAAGAGATTTCATTAGATATAAGCATCACCTTTGTACGTATTTTTCTGTTCCTTTCTTCTTGTCTGTTTATATGTGTGTACATAAACTGTTAAATAAATAAATAAATAAAACTGTTTCGATCTCTAAGTTTAAGATTGAAGTATTACTTACAGCTTTCCAAATTCATTGAGCAGGTTTGATCATCGAATGGGAATTTTTGTAAATTCATCCAGCAGTAAAGTACAGCTTGCATACGTCGACTGAAGAGCACCTCACCGTTGGGTGCTATTGATATCAGCACATCTTTGCTGTCAGTACCCATCAAGCTTGACGACTGTTCGTTTGACATGTATAGATGTGGCACCCAAATTCTTTCTCTCAGATCATTCTCACCAATAATCTTTGACCTTTCTGGCGAAAATAATCGATACGCTAACCGTGGATCAGTCCACCGCAGTTGGAGGAGGAAGTGGAGTTTGAAGTTCTGAAATCATGTTAAATCGTAACTTAACATTATAAATACGAATGTGAGTTTTTTTGTTTATTTGTTTCTTACGCTTTCACGCTAAAACGGCTGAACGGATTTGTATGAAATTTAGCATAGCTATGGGTAGACCTGGATTAGACCATAGGATATTTTTTATCCCGATATTCCCACGAAATCGAGACTTATGCGGGCGCAGTTTGTAATTAAAGTTAATGTAGTGTAGGTATAGATAGTAGGTACAATGTTATAGAATACGCACCAGCCACCTTTAACTTAGTAAGTAGGTACCTATTATTGATATGTAAACAAGTAAATCTCTACTTAGTTCTTAATGCACGGCCGAGTCGACCGACTAGGATACGAACTAAAAGGTACCTATTTCTACGCTGTTTAATACCTACATAATACTTGTAGGATTTGTAGGTGATTGAAAATGTAGAAAAGAAAGTTACTCACGAGATCGTGAGCCTCAGCGGGCTGTATGAAGTAGACGTAGGCGCTAGCATGCACGTACACTACGTCTCCGGGCGTGTAGGTAGGCAGCAGCAGTCGATCGTAGCGGCACTGGTGGGCCAGGCGCGAGAGGAACTCGGACTGCGTGTAGTTGTCGCCGTCGGTGAGCCCTGGACAATCAGCTACATTTGGTCTGAAAAAAAACAACAATCAGTTTATGAATATGACAGTTTGACAACAATAGATCATTCGTCTCCTCATCACGTAGTGATACGTCCATTTGTACAGACTGTTAAATCACGCGCGCTATTAGCGGCCTTACTCGAGGCCAACACGCGAAAATTGTATCATTGATTTTTAAGCTAGTGAATGGTTTTCCTTATCCCAATTCCTGGCCTATTGATAACACGTCCTGTAAAGGCCGCGGGTAAAGGCGTCTATTAGTACTAATGTGCTACACCTCATCAATAATTAATATCTTTCGTTTAAAGTTAGCTACGCTGTCTACGTATCACGTGATTCGTGAGAACAGGGCCTCAAGTCTGCTATTACAATAGTTTCAGAATGGTCTGTTCCGATCCTCATTAATGACGCCATTATATTAGTAGATTACCAAACTTCTCAAAATCAACAATTATAAAATTAATGATAGACCATTCTGACACTATTATAATAGCAGACTTGAGACCCTGGATAGCGGCAGGTAATTAAAACAAACATAGAAACTGATATTTGTCACCATCACCGCAGCCAGCTCAGCGGTCGGTTCGAATGTTATTACAGAATTGGATGCTGCTGTCAATCCTTCTGACGGAATTACAGAAACAAAGTTTATGGTCAAGAAAACCTGCAATTCCTATTTATACGAAGAAATATTGAAAGCGCTGTGATAATCTGTACGGTCACGAGTTAGGATTAAATGGTGTTTAATGAATAGTCTCAAACGAGGCCGTCGTACGCAAAAGTAGATCATAACTACAATAAAAGTCAGGAATTTCTTACAAATGATAGATCGTCTATCACATGGTCGAATGTTGTGGCCAAATATCTATTGAGCCAGTATGATAGTTTGTTATTGTATTACCTATCTAAATTAGAAAATTTATAATACTCAAGCCAAAAATCCTACCATAATAAATGGTACAGTTAAAGAAATGGACAACATAATTATCCTGTTTTAGTGAACAATAAGGAAGCGTTAAATCGTAATGAAGGCCATAATAGATTGTTATTGTTAAAATATTCAGCTACCGATCGCAGCGAAATTCATAGTTCGTCTACCGTTTGTTATGTTATTGTTAACAAAAGAACGTCATAATTTTAAACCGATATCTGACGTTTCTCTCTTTCTGCACTGTCTACCGAGCATTGTATTACCTACTTATCTATTTTCGAGTAGTTCTGCTCCAATCATTCATATAATGTATGTAGGTATATAGCATCCAAAAGTTGTATCAACTTCAAGCAAAAAGTCCGCTTCAAG
The DNA here is from genome assembly GCA_905333075.3 of Atethmia centrago. NCBI lineage: Eukaryota > Metazoa > Arthropoda > Insecta > Lepidoptera > Noctuidae > Atethmia > Atethmia centrago. The sequence goes on along the minus strand of HG995373.1, from coordinate 16,889,492 downwards.
TGGTGTGTTTGCACTGTTTGGGATAATGAAAACGTCTCTTCCTTTTTCGATGGGAGTTTGTTTTATAAAGATTGCCAAAATCTGTTCTTGATGAGCGGAAGAAGGCTTGCTACCCCTGGTTTCTATGGTGTGATGCCTTTCCATTCCTTCAACAAAGTCTACAGTTTTCACTTAGGTATCTGAACGCCATACTTTTAGCAAGAACATTGGTGTTCCGTATCTAGATTAAACCTACTGTAGGTACTGACGAAACATGACTTCAGATTAAAACATTTCTTATTACCTTTTAAACCGATATGATGCAACGTTTCCACAAACAACAACACGTTGCATGATTGTAAAACGTTCACCTAGGTATCTGAACGTGTGCCTTTATTTCAGTTAAAACAAAGTAGATACTAACGTAACCTTACTGGCGTTATGTAGTTCATTATTAATGTTATCTATGCTCGATCACGTCTACACGCTGTGACAGTGATTGCGCGTTGAACAAACTCTCTTTTCAATAACAATACCTAATTGTTTACTGAAAGACGTTGCAGTATCAGTTTAATATATATGGACTCATGGTGCGGCAAGGTCGGAGTGGGAGCTGGTAACGACAACAATGCTAATATTTGTGGTGCCTGATAACATTATGAACCAATTCTGAGAGATATCAACAAGATTTACTCTTAGATTACGGCTAAGCCGCCCGCTACGTGTACATTAAATATGTTATACATTCTTTTGCTTAGACGGAAAGTACTTCATTACCAAAAATAGGTTACACTCATGCAAAAATGAGTTTAAAAAAAGAACAAAAGTATAATTTATATCTTAATTCAGATTCAAATTCTTCATCCTGGCTAAAAGGTGTAAAAACTGAAAATCCTGCAGGTCGAAATCATAACGGCTTGATTTAAGTTATGGTACGAAATAATTTACAACCCAAAGTTTAGCTATTGTACCTACCTAGGCCTTAGTCAAATTTGTTCAGCGGCACTTATATATTAATCTGAGCACACACTATCTATGAATTTACGCAACTAATATCAATTTTGTTCTGATAAAAGATAACAGTAGTACCTACCAACAGACTTTTAAAGTAAATGGATAACAAGCTTTAAGTAGTTTTACAGAGCAAATTAAGTAAATGTCATCTTACTTACTCGTATATTATGAATTAGCGAGCAGAAACGCAATTGTTTTCTAGACTTGATGATAAATACTAAATGTTCGGTGACATCATTCACCTGCCAACCATAAAATTGTAAGAATTTGCTGAATTATGTATTTTAAATGGCTGCGACATATCAGTTACTGCTGCTTGTTAAGTTTTATGTCCCGCTACTAGAGTTTATTTAAATGTTTAACCATCTACGGAAATTACTGCAATTATGAACCTACAATTGTTTATCTGTAGTCTTTAATTCAGAAACCGAGAAATGTTTAGGTACCGAAGCGTCCGTCATGGCGTCAACAAACTGAGACAATGCCTATTATCTAGGTACTTCTCGCTCTTCACGTCACGAAACAGTATCATGAAACTTATGTTATGCCCTTACCTTTGTTGTCAATATTAAGTATATGTCATCAATAACTAAATAATTACTCACATTTCGTTGGAGTTTCGTGCGTAGGCGCGCTACAATTTGTTACCACAACGACGTAGCATCATTTCCAAGGAAATGCATGTTCATATTTGTGAATTATACAGGTACCTAATACATTGTGAGACATTAAACTAACAGAATTATCATGAATAATAACAAAAGCGATAAACAAAGATAATTAAGATTTTATCAGAGACTACTGTGTACTATCAAACGCAGTGTATTAGTCAAAGTAAATAAAATGTACTAGTATGCATCTAATGTTACTGTTTTCTAAGAAAAGCCTTTTATAAACGAGTGTTAGTTTTGGCTTAGTCCCTTAATAATGTGTATTTAAATTAATTTACTTTATGCCGCTCAAACAAATGTGACTAAAGAGCTCATGCAGATGTTATTAAGATGGGGTTGTGAATCAATTAACTAATACAGGTAGAGCTTCTTATGTATATTGTGGAGTTTTTTGCCAACTCTTCTCCATAGGAAACTACCAATTAGAACCGTGACCCTAGCTTCTGACTTTTCATAAGTGCCCATGTAGGTTTATGTGAAACAAAATATTTTGATCTTATAGTTGGCTATAGCTATTGACTTAGTTTGCAAATGCAACATATTTCAACCCCACTTTAGACATGCTCTGGAAATCGTGTTCAAAATATCCTTTCTTGGTGTACCTACCTAGGTAGCTACCTAACACTCACCCTCCAAGGAGCATAATTTATCTTCCAAAATTCGGCTACAGGAATTAATAGGTAGCCCGTTTTCAGTCAGAGAACTGTTCATGTAGGAACATTGAATTTATTTAAGATGAGTCTTTATTTAAATAAATTCAATGTCACTTGCTCCCCCGGCCCTATGGGATGAGTCATATAGGGCCGGGGAAGCAAGTGTTTAGCCCTCACTAAGATATTATAGATAGAATATTATTTGCTACAAAGGACGGTTTTTTTTTTACATCGTCCCTCACATTTAGTTATAAATTCAACATTATTTATACTAATCTTCATGTAACAATATAATTTGTGTGTCCGTGGAGTTTCTTGCCCGTTCTTCTCCATAGGTACCTACTACGCTTTGGAATGGGCAACTAGCTTCATGTTTCTAACTGACCGACTCCTTGACAATTCAAATGCCTGTAAATGGTTTACCTAATTGAAATAAATGCTTTGAGTTTGAGGAGGTCTAAGAGGCACATATTGGTAGGTACCTAGAATAACACGTAGGTACATTATAAGATTATGAGGCACAACATTCTTCCAAATTCCTTAGTGCAAATTGTTAAATATCGATGACATTAACATAATGTCGGTAATAATATCTATTTATTGTTATAAATGTAGATTGGTTATTGTTTAAATTAAACCACAATGATAATGACAAAACCTAATTTAAATTTCGGAAAAATGTTGCGTATAATGTTTTTCCTCCGACCTTTTCCTAAAATCTACTTAATAATAGTACATTTTGTTGCAAGTGTGTAAAGTTTTTCGGGACGGGATTGCGACCCGAGCCGGAGGCGAGGGCTAAAAGGAACCGAAAGTGCAATGAGAAATGCTGACGCGTATCAAACGACGATTGTCAACGCACTTGCAAAAGAATAAAATTTCATGAACATAATATTTTGTTACAAATATTTGTCAAATGGGCTCGCAGATTTCTTTTTGGTGCCTGACTCGAAGTCGCCAAATAGCCTGATATTAAAAAACTAATTAATGTTAAACATATTTTTTTTCTTTCTTTCTTGCTTGCTTAATTTGTTAACAAAGATAAATAATTTGATGAAATGTAATGTTTATTTCTCATACCTATGTTATTTACCTAATAAAGTAATAACACAATTTATATATTAACAAAAATAATTGACACGAATGTTCTTTGCTGAGATTTAAAAAAATCGCACATCTGATTAGTAAATTTTCTCACACTAGGACGGGAAAGCAAAGTAAAAAGAACGCGTGTACTGCATTGTGAACCTAATACGGTGCAATAAGAGCCACCTGTGTTGAAAAATCTTAAATTCGTTTACTAACTGCTAGCACAGCGTAAACAGCTAGAAGCATGAGATTTTGCACTAGACTTCCTTAACAAAGAGCATTAAGGAAGGATTGTTGAAAATTACTCTAAAGGGATGGAAATAGGGGATGAATATTTTAGAAGGATTTGTAAGGAAGTTCATCTTTTTTCCGATATACTATACTACAACCACTATGGGAAATAGGTACCATCGGGCTCACGGCTTGTTAATTAATAACGATCTATCTTCACTTGTTTGAAAAACAAATTGACACTGTTATCGCGTTTGGCGCCCTCGAAAAGTTCATAAAATAGGCATATAAATTAGCTGTCTAGTGCACGGCAGAAATGTTCCTACTTCCTACGTAACAACTGCTTATCTGCGCCAGCTGCTTGAACTGTGCTGTAGATAGGTACCTACCTACTACAACTTCCGAAAAGAGTTGAGTTAAAGTCGAGATCGGATAAACCATTCGATCAAGGATATACCTAAGTAAGAAATTCCTAAATAATACAAAATCAAATGTAGTTTAAAAACATTTCAAAATCGGGTTTAGTATGTATATATATACTTACTTGAAAATAGGTATCATCGGGTGAGGTACCTACATAATCTTAAGTTAAGCCTAAGATTTACGAAACCAAAAATTAGCAAGTTAATCATTTTGGGTTTCGTCTAAAGAGATAAATCTCTACTACCTATCTATTTATGTACTAATAAATATTTGGATAAATAGGTACTAATAAATCATTACTAGCGAAATAGAAGGGATCAATAAGATTAATTAACGATTACCAAAAATCACAGCTCCAAATTATTACCTATAGGCAATCCGTAAGTATATAATCTACACTTCACGAACACCTATTGTAATGAAGTCGTTACTTCGCTTGCCTACGTAAGTAACAGTTTCGAATCTAACAAAAATAATTGCAAATCACACAAATAATAATTTAGTGCCTACGAGATCATTATTTCCTGTTTGTACGCTAATAATTGTCGATAATATAGTTCGCAAATGATTCACAATAAATTTACCAAGAGTCACGGAACATTAGTCACGAAAAAGTCCATTAGATATTAACTCTCTTGTTAACATAATTAGCAGTTCATTACAATAAGGACTAGACGTACATATGTCACTATTTGCTTACCTAAGATTTCATGAAAAACTACGTATGTAAATAAATAGCTTGTAATCATGCGGTAATTATTATTTTCTAGGGATGGCATTTTCCATACGTATTTAGGTATGTGTTGATAGATTTGTGAACAAACAGTACCTAATACTCTAGGTACCTAATTTTTCATTTCTCACACTCGGAAAGTAGTCTCTGTTTAATCCGAGTAGCGGCTGGAAGACGCTGCTCCTCACCTTTGGGCGGGAAAGAACTGCTTCCCTCTCTAGGGCGGGAGTGAATTTTAAAAACAGAACTTTTTCTTAGGTAGTCGGCTAAAAAAAAATATACATAATCAAGAAAAATATCGATTAAAATAAATAAAAAATGCTGTAGTCTTGTGAGTGGATAAACAGCTAGTGTAAATAAAAAAAATACCTATTAAGGGTGGCGCGGTGCGTTCCATATTGAAAATTTAAAAATACTATATAATATGGCTGCATACTATGTAAGCTGTACCGAAATTTAAAATCTCTGTTTTATAGACTAATATTTGATTAAAAATGAAATGAGTTCGAGTGATTCTAAAAAAAAGTAGAGTGTTTAACACGGGTGAAAGTCACCAATTCCATCTACTTTATCGAGCCATTTTCCTTCCCATTCGAGAATCAGCTGCACTTTCCGAAGTTTTCTTTAACTGACTATACATGAATATTTTATGAATATATTTAAAAAAAAGTAATTGCTACGAGGTTTCTAATGCCGAAAATATTGTTTTTTGAATGATTGCCTGTTTGTCTGAAATCTTAATGTATTTTCCAGCATCACACAAATTCTACCGGATAGATTCTTTTAAAATTTTGCTTAATATATTCGCCTACAAGACTGGTCAGTCGGTAGGCTATATATTATAACCGTTATAACGCATATATATGGGGGATGAGAAATATTGCATTATGTTTGTATTGCTCTATAGTTTACAGCAAATTGTCAAAAGACGAGCCAAACGATTAGAACTCTGCAGATAGTTTCAGATTTAACCTTTAAATGATTATCATCACGCTATATCTTTATGGGGTTAAGCAGTCAATTCACCCTGTAAATTAACCGTTGTAGCTACACGAAATCAGTCTTAGGAACACGCATATATTTTGAAAAAAAAAAAACATATATAGTCAATAAGAAAATGTGCAAGTTTCTCAATTTTTGGAAAGAAGTTCTTTAACGCGGACTGCGGTATCAGTAAACTGGCAGAAATTGTCACGCGCAAAATCGTTCATTTCTTTTCTTTCTCTTTCGAGACAGAGAGAGAGAGAGAGAAAGAGAGAGAGAGAGAAAGTTTGAATTTGGTCAAAATAAAAATCCATGATGACGGCTTTTTTTTGGGTGGTAATCAAATAACTTCTCTCGCTCTGAGCGGAGCGGGAGGGTGTGCCAGACTCCGCCTCTTACTGACTAAAACCCACCCGTATTCCTTCTGTTGCCTGTGTTGCCAGGGGCCTCGGTAACCCTTTCGAACTTCCACGCGACCCCGGCAGGCATCGGCCCTACACTTGTGCTGACATCTCTTTGAGGCGCGCGTGTAATACGACGTCGACCTTTGCCTGATCCTTATCGGACGGCGAGCTACCCATTGCTCACCGTACGCAAGCCCGCGCCTACGGTGGCCGGAAATCCGCCTGAGATTCCCGGCGCCCACGGCGTCTCCTGCGGCGGCTAGGGGCGAGAGAGCGCAAACTTTGCCTTTCCCTCAACCATCCGGCTTCCTCCTTCGCGAGCATTACTGCTTCGCAGAAGGAGGTGACGGCTGCCCATGTCCTCTCGCTCCGTACCATGGCCTGAACCAGGGCCGGACGCGAGAGATCTGCGCCACTGAACGCCTCCACGAGGACACGGTGGAGCCTCAACTACACCGAATAGGTACCCTTTTCGGTGTAGTTGAGGGATTTTACTTCAACCTAAACCGACATTGCTGAATTGTTTGTCAATAAGACGATCTGTGCACATTTACCTCAAACATAAGGTTACGGATACAATAGAGGAAATTCGATTCGGAAATAGTTTTGTACATTCATTTATTTACATTTTATGTAGTCTATAACAATGCTGTAGTGAGGGTTCGCGGCGCGGCGTAAGGTCGGACTAGCGCGGCGCCAGTGCCGGCGCACGCGCAGCCATGCCATCTGCATCAGAATAGATGACACTTCGCCACGCTCATTGTCAGTAACAGATGTTAATAATTATAAATGATAGCAGTTTCCTCTCGTCATTATTATTCAGTACCACGTTAAAAGTCGTGAGCTAAAATCACGAAAATAAGTGCACGTCAAAGTTTTCTTTTTATAGTAATGATGTAATAAATATTATGTGACATGCTTAATTACCTTGGTAATTATTCAAGTGCAAAATTTGATGTTGTTGTTTTATTATATTTTTCCTAAAAACGCATTTAAAACTTGTTGCAGAATATTATTTATTATTTAAACATTCGACAGAATTTATCATCAAATATGGTAATCAGGCAATACAAAATGTGGTTTTTGGCAAGTATTTAATTGGCGATGGTCGGTCCACCTTGAATCTAAGTCATGTGACTGGTGACCAAGAGCGCGTCAATTACGTTGCTTCCCATTGAATGAGTAAGAGGTACTTAACTTCCTTTCCTATAAAGGTAGGGTATCTGCAACTATTTCATTACTAAAAACAAGTTAATAGCGATATGACCTAGCTTCGTATGCTTAAAAGATCATCGTTAGGAGGAAAACATTCGCATACCTAACCAGCACTTTTTATAACGAGGACGGGCCATATCATGTCTGCAAAACATAAAATTGGCTTTTTAAATTTACATAATAATCAGTAATCACTGACGTAACACAAAAGTTTGAATAGATGCTAACTCTTATACTAGATAAATGCTGCTAGATTTACTAGATAAATGCTGCTAGATAAATGCTGCCACTCTTTCATAAGTTTTTGTTAGACAAAAATGCTATTCAATGAATATTATCCTTACAAATGCGGAACCGGAGATGCTCCACTGATACAAATATGATCAGTCAGATGATGATCAGATCAAATATAATGTTTGTGTGAGAAATGAACTATTTTTTCTTTCTTTCTTTCTTTCTTTCTGATAGTGAAATGAGTGAATTTAAGCAATGATACCAAGATCCATTGGGATTCGTGAAGAACAATTTCAATTGAGCAAAGCAACGTGGCCCCGAACAACGAGAAACAACGAAGACGCGGGGGTAAAAATATAAAAATTGTTTAAATAACATGGGTGACTTACAGCTAAAACAAACATAGGTATCAACGACAGTACAAAATCTGAAAGCCAGTTACAGGTCTCCACCAATAAAATACAGAGAAAAAAGTAAATTCTAAGGACACATCAAGTTACTACAGCACAGTTACTATGTTGCTCGCACTGCATATCAACCATCATAAAAAAAACTTATAGAATTTCCATATAACTTAGCTACTTACAAATTATGTGGTGTTCTTACCCAATCGAGATCTCTCTAGCTAGCTCACATCGAGGCAAAATCGGAGAAACTGTACAACAACCCCTTACTAAAAAAGTTACAAAGCTGTCTCTCACTTTAGTCAGTGCTTACGGTTCGAGTCAATTCAGTCAAATTCACCTACTTACGTACTTGAATTCTGAAACTAAAAGTAAGCCGCCTTTTGTATATAAGCTGTGTTCGGCAACTTATACCTACCTAACCATTGCTGGATTAACCACGTAACAAGAGTAGCAATTGCTATGGAACCCGCGCAAAAGGGGGCCCCCCGTATCCAAACCCGCTTACTTTTTCCGAATAAGACAATCCTCGTCAGACAATCGGTAACCGATTCGTTGGCGATATAAAAAAAACACAGAATTTCATACGGCATACGCTCAAGTTCTACAAAAAGTTGCTCGAATAGAATTTAAATCGGCCAGATTATCGGCTCTACAAAAAGTCTGAAGTGTGCGAGCACCCTTACTCGACACTCAGTGTGAATGGTATAGCAGGATTGAAAAGGCTAGATTCGAAATTTTGAAATTTTCTATTTATTAAGACTTACTGTCTGCATTATTTTTGTTACAATTTAGTAATCATAATCATATACCAAAAAAATATTTTCACTTCTCATGCTCTAAAAGTTCGTCTTAATGTTGTGCGTAAGCGACATAAAATCGCCTTTTACGCTCTAGTGCAGGGATTCCCAAAGTGGTCGATATCGACCCCTAGGGGTCGAAATCGGTTTCTCAGGGGTCGACATAAACAAAAACTGATATTGGGGGTCGACGAGGTATAATAATCGACCCCTGTTAATTAACTCAAGTTCTTATTTGATACTTTCAAGATACTGTGTAAATTGTGTTACGTGGTAACCAACTTGTTATAAGAATGACTAATGTTTTCATAGGAAGTAACATTATTGTACTTTTAAAAACTCAAAAAGTCGATAAGCGTGCACAAGTTCGTACAAGATGAAAAAAATTGGTTATGGGGGGTCTGAGGTATCAGTTCATTTTGCAAAAGGTGTCTCTTGCCCAAAATAGTTTGGGAATCCCTGCTCTAGTGCATAAAGTAAACTTTTTTTCTAAGACTAAGATAATCAGGCCCAACAGCCACATGCACAATAAAACGTCGCAGATTAAAGTCGTTATTTTATTTCATTTGCTTTCATTTATATCAATTCGGTGTTTTCTAACGTTAATTTAATAAAACCAGATAAAAAAAAGTAAACAACTGTACAACGGCGTCCCAGCTGTATTAGAACCCAATGGCCTGGTACGGGACGATGGCAAGAGAGCAGACGGCATGTCTTTATTTCCATGGAAGGTGGGTGTGAGATGCAACGTGTGTCGATACTCTGACGCCATCCCATCTTCCTGGCACGGCTGCTGCTGCTGCGACTGCAGAGAACCTCAAGCGGCGTAAGTATAATAACCTAGTTGGGCATTATATTTTCGAGCCGTTTGGGGTTGAAACCCTCGGGCCTCCGAGTGCTCATGGCCTTTTTAAGGAAATCTCCAGACGGCTGGTTGACACTTCCCGTGACCCAAGTATTGGCTTTTATCTTGGCCAGCGGTTAAGCATTGCCATACAACGTGGCAATGTCGCCAGTCTCTTGGGTACATTACCAGTCGACAGCGATGTTGATGAATTTTTCGACGCCCTATTTTAGTTTGTGTATAGTTTTAGTTCATCATCATCACCATAATCAGCCTATAATGTTCCCACTGCTGGGACACAGGCCTTCTCTCTGTGAGAGGGAGTGGTACCTAATCCACCACGCGGGCCCTGTGTGGGTTAGTAGATGTCACATGTCTTCGAATGTTTGGTTCTAGGACATGCCGGTTTCCTCACGATGTTTTCCTTTACCGTTTTTGAGAACAGTGGTGATGAAATAATAGTTAATAGTTTTAGTTATTTTATTAAATAATTGGATATTATGTATTTGTTTTTTTTTTAATTTACCAGATAAAATCATTTATTATTTAAAAACGCAAATAAACGTTTTTATGACTTGGCAGTATGAAGTACCCAAGTCGAATGAAACATGTCAAAAAATCTTTTTAAATGTTTCGGGGCGGGAATTAGCTATTCTGTTCTTCAATTTTGCAATATTTTTGAACAGTGGAAAGTGAATAAACTAAAACAATGGAATATTCATGTGATGAAGAAATTACACTCTAACACGCTAATGGAGCAGAATGCAAAAAACGTGGTTGAAGAAATATTACCGCCGAAATCCAACCACTTAGGGCCTGTGCGCACCACGTTTTTTAAACGCGCCGTTGACGCGCGTTTTTGAAACGTGCGTCGACGGCGCGCTTATAACCCACAGAAGGACTACAGGGGGGTAACCATCACCTCTTATAGCAGTATTGTTTCAATATTACTTCAGTGTGAGAAAGAGATGGAGCTATAAGTCCTGTATAGCTCCATCACTTTCCCACTGTGAAGTAATATTATAATAATACTGCTATAAGAGGTGATGGTTACCCCTCAGGCTGCGTCTGACTCGCGTGCGTATCGCGTCTGTATCGCTGCAAACGCGCGTCAACGGCGCGTTTAAAAAACGTGGTGTGCACAGGCCCTTAGACTTAAATAATCATTCGATAAGCTACTACATACCTACTTACATTTATGTAGAAGCTTGCTTTTTGACTATATAAAATTCGCAATCCAAAGGAACTGCTCAGTTCACGTAGGTACCTAGGTACTTAATGCAGGCAGAGTCAAGTGGCTGGTGTGAAATCAAAAGCAGTGTTTATCGACGAGGACAATCGACAACACTTGTGTGTGTTGAGTGCATTGGGCTAATTTGATAGATTTTTTCCTGGTTCCTCGAAAAGTCAAGAATACAACCGGATTGCTTTTAATAATTGGACAATACCTACCTACCAACAAATGCCAAACGACGTCACTATTTTTTATTGTGATAATGTCCGAAGACGTGCCTAAACATTCTCACATTTAAACATCCTCACATTTTCCAAAAATACCCTGACGTGTTTTTCTTTATTTTTTATTTAAGAAAAGGATGTAACAAAACTGCACATGAACAGTGTGACTGGGCGGAATAGTTAGGAAGGTACCTACTGTATGTATAAATGTAAGCATATAAAGGCTTCTGCAGACTGGGGCGATATCGCGAGTGCGACATGCAGCAATATGCCTGTCGCACCCGCGATATCGCCCCAGTCTGCTGAAGCCTTAAATCGAAATCTAAGTAGGTACCTATGTAACAAATGGACACAAAAATGATTTTTCTTTGTAATAAATTGACTAATATCTATTTCTACCTTGATTTATTTGGTAGTTACCTACTAGATTAACTCCGCTTTACACTGAATACCTAGTTACAGTAATTCTACTACTTAGAAGTAAAATATGTAATTATATTTAGAGGCACAATATCGTACCCACAACTATTAACACCTATTATTAAAACTACGACTATGATCATAATAAAAGGTCAGTGTCATTATGGTCCTTATGCATACAAGGGTTGTGCCAGTAAGGTTAGGCGACATAATGGCATATAATCACCGGTAATAATATGATATATGGACACACACATATTTTGCATAATACGTTGTTGTTGTTTGACATTGCACCTCTAGTTATCCCAATAATAAAATTCATGGACTAAACTGTTCCTTCCAGTATCTAGGTAGATATTTCGGTATCAGTACATGATACTGGGGGGTAACCATCACCTCTTATAGCAGTATTATTTCAATATTACTTCTGCGTGAGAAAGAGATGGAGCTATAAGTCCGGTATAGCTCCATCACTTTCCCACTGTGAAGTAATATTATAATAATACTGCTATAAGAGGTGATGGGTCCCTGAAGTATATTGGAAGTTGGCTATAAGATGGTATGGTTGGTATAGAATTTCCGTACAATGAGAGGTCAGCTTATACTGGAAATGTATTGCTAGATATGTAGCCGTGTCATCATCTGCCTAGCGTTTTTCCCAACTATATTGGAGTCGGCTTCCAGTCTAATCGGATGCAGCTGAATACCAGTATTTTAAATGGAGCGACTGCCTATCTGACCTCCACAACCCAGTTACTGGGTAATACGATACCCCTTGGTAAGACTGGTTGTCAGACTTTTGGGCTTCTGACAACCCGTAACGATTGTCACGGATCCACGAATGATAGCCGGGACCAACGGCTTAACGTGCTTTCCGAGGCACGCAGGGGTCTTGGTATGTAAAGATGGTCACCCATCCACGGACCAATCGCGGCAAGCGTAGCTTAACCTGAACAATCGACCCATGCGGCTGTTATTAGCCACAAGCCCCTCTCCCTTGATATATAGCCGTGTGCCCGTGTGTTACGTGTGTACTACAATAAACAATCTCGAAGATAAAACTGATTTATGTAATATTTTAAAACCCAATTTAAGGCTCGTGCAGACCAGCGCAAAAAAGAAGACGCGCCCGCGATATCGCCCCAGTCTGTACAAGCCTTTACTGTATAAGTTGTATATATAAATAGTAAATTTAAGCTATCGTTAAAATTGTTATCACAGAATTTGCACAAGAAGATTCAGTGACACCTCCACCGCAATGGCAATCCCGACTGCACTTGAAAGAGGCTATTCCACCCATGACATCATTTTAATAAAAGTTTTATTTAAAATTTAAAAAACCCCCGACACTAACAAAAAATCTTAATAGTAACAAAATAGTATTGGGCCCTTTCAGTTTAATATAAATTTAGATAATATTTTGAGCCAAGCGTCGTGGAGTCGGGGGACGGCTAATGAAAATAGGAAGTTAACAGCGGCTATTCTTTCTACAATAGCATATAATCATTATTGCTAGGTATAAGCCTCGTCTGTTTGACGTTTTCTTTAGCCGTCCCTCGACTAGACGACGCTTGTCTCAAAATATTATCTAAATTTATATTAAACTGAAAGGGCCCAATACGTACTATTTTGTTACTTTTAAGATTTTTTGTTAGTGTCGGGGGTTTTTAAATTTTAAATTTAAGTTTTATTACCTCCTTTTTAAACTTTATATATTACTAGTAGGTCAGACACGCTGCCATCGATACGTGCCTTGCCGAAATCTGCACACCTGTAAGTTTTTTTCCCAAACTGAAGGTACTTACTAATTTACACTCATTTCTCTTTCCTTCTCTATCATCAGACCCTGATCACCATCTAGCTAAAACCTATTTATTGAGACGAGCTTAAACACGATACCTGCGCTGTAAGTTGGTGAGCGAATTAAATATCAACTAGAAACCAGCTGATAATCTTCAAACGACTGAACTGATTTTCTTGAACCATAGCTAAGAACACTCTCGATTAAGTCACCTTTCAAACAAAAAAACAAAATCGAAATCGGTCCATGCATTCAAGAGCTACAATAACACAGAAAGACACACACACTCACACACCCAGACAGATAGACAGACACGTCAAACTTATAACACCCCGTCGTTTTTGCGTCGGGGGTTAAAAAGACAATTTTCAAATAATTTCATGAAAGAGTCAACCTAAGTACTTACATAACTAAGCTGTTTGAACAAAATCAAACGATACAACTGATCATGACTTAGCAGACTTTGGCGTTGTGGTTATTCTACTGTGAAATGTGTTTACAGTCCTCAAATTCTAGATTGTTTTAATTAACTTATACCTAATGACGCGAAGTATTTTTTTCTTGATGACTTTTTAACATTTTTATGCTTAGGCACTATATATACAGGATGGATTTTTGGGACGGGGCAGTAAGGAAAACGGTCTTAGGAGACCGTTCTTAACTTTTTGAAACATTTAGATCTGCCTTCACAGATTCTGAAAAAAAATACAGTCAGCAAGAAAATGGGCAGATTTCACAAAAATTTTTTTTTGGTGCCAATCGATCCTGTTTCTTACAGGGATCAAAAAACTCTACTAGACCAACTGAGGTTTGAGTACTAGAAAAGTCAGAAATTGCAAAAAAACTATTCCCATACATTTTGTAGGAAATGAGACTCCAACTTTCTTTTTTACGATGGATAGACTGGCCGAAAATAAACAAAAAAAGATGAACTTCCAATTTCTAATAAATACGCGTTATAATTTAATTTAGTTTGAGAATAATATTTACATAGTTTGTTGCTTTTGAAAAACTTTTCCCTTATACCTAAAGGTTTTTTGCGGTTTCTGCCTTTTGTAGCGGACATGCATTATTAACGTTTCCCATACAAGTCTGAAAGTTTTAAATTATTTGAAGTCATTTTCGTCTCGGAAATCACAAATAAACTATCTTGTTCTTAAAGCAAATAAATGTGTAGGGCGTATTCGTTCGAAGTTTAATTTTTTTTTTTTTCGGCTATACTGTCCATGAGCTTTTAAGGTAGCTGCCCTTACCGCCCCGTCTCAAAAATCCACCCATATATTTACAATGTGACAGTATTTGATGGAAAAGACCGTGTCAATATTAGTCAATATAGCGACCCATTAAATCGGCGCCTTGAGCGACAAAAAAAACTTGTAAAAAGGTCAACTTACCGCTTCCTCGCTCTATCACGACAATTAGGTGGCTTGTAATTGGTTTTATCACCCAGAAAAACTATTATTGATTTAAGTACGTGAAAGTGTTTAGTCAATATTGTTTTTAGCAAAAAAAAGAGAATGGATTGTAATTGGTAGTCATATACTCAGACATTTTTTTTCTTATGTCAATAGACCATTTCGTCGGCTTATTGCAAGAACTCATTAACTGCAAAAAATCATTAAATACGTTTTTATCTTTATTGGACTCCTTTTGACACATTCTACTAAATGCAAAAACTCACTAATTTCTATCTAGACTAGATAGAAATTAGTGAGTTTTTGCATGTGTCAAAAGGAGTCCAATAAAGATAAAAACGTATTTAATGATTTTTTGCAGTTAATGAGTTCTTGCAATAAGCCGACGATTTGTTGAGAAAGGGACCAAGTACGCTACTAGCTAACATAAAAATAAATAGGTTTATGCATGTGCAAACCACAATTGTTTTAATTTTTTTATGCGTCAAAATGATATAATGGTTCATACCATAGAAATATAAAACTTAAAACTATGGTTCATACAAACAGGAAGGATGAAATTCATGTTTTAATTTCAGCTATGTAGTAGTGGCTTTTGTGGACAGGACATTAATTCAGTCTTGTTACAGTTGTAATGGCAATCATATAATTTGGTTTAAATAGGCTTTTATTTTTATTATTTTATTAATATTTTACATTTATGTACTTAGATTCTTTTATATTTTGTGAATGTGAGAACGTTGTAGGCATAATTAATAGACTGGAGATTAGTAGACAATTTTTGTTAAGTACTTGGTATTTTTTGACAGGCCTACACTGTCCTCCGCTGTAATTTGAAAACATTTTAAAAGTCAATTATTTTTAAAAGAGTAACCGTGGAGGTTCTTGTCGGCTCTTCTCCACAGGAAAAGACCAATCGGAACCATGCACCTAGCTTCTGTTTTCCTTTTAATTTCGTTATACATATATGCTTTTTATTAATTTGACTAAATTTGATATTAATTTAATGATTTTAATTTGACTAAAACCAAAATTATGCAATTTCTTCAGCGGCGTGAAAACCCACCATTATATATAAATTATAATGACTGTAAAATAGAAGAAGTCATGAGTGCAAAATTCTTGGGCATAACTGTAGATCACAAATTAACCTGGAAACCACACCTAGACGAAATATGCAAGAGATTGAGTAAATCTGCATATCTTCTATTCCAACTGTCCAAGAGAGTTAATACTGAGTCTCTACTAACAGCTTATCACGGACTTGTAGTCTCTGTTCTACGGTATGGTGTTATCTTTTGGGGGCATTCAACAAATAGGGAACTTATATTTAGGATGCAAAAAAGATGCATACGATCTATGTATAATCTAAAACCAACAGACAGCTGCATTCCCTATTTTAAGAAATTTAAGATTTTACCATTACCAGCTATATACTCGTATATATTAGAAGTTGCTTTGTTTGTAAAATCAAATCCAAATTAATTTACTAAATTGTCAGCAGTTAAGAAAACCCCAATCTGTAGTCAATATGAAAACCAATTGTGTACGGCAAAATGCAATACAGCATTGATGAAAAAGAGCTTTTTTGGTATTGGTCTAAAAATCTATAATAAAATACCCAATGTTATTAGAAGCATGCCATTACAAAAATTCAAAAAAGCAGTACCGTGGCGTCACTCGTACGGAGTGATCGTGTTGGCGTCGTGTCCTTGACGAACTAGCTATCCACGCATCATACGAACTATTCGTAGCCGTTCACAACAGAAATATCGCGTGCACGCGCACCGCGCGCCGCGCGCATTGCCTTTCTTTGTTATGTGACGAATGAGTTGTTGTTATGATAACGTTTGATGGCGAGAAGGAAGGATCCTATCCAAACACAAGTGAACATAACCTAGGAGAAGCCACCATGGTGTCAGATGCAGAACAATGCAACAATACACAAGAAGAAAACTCAACAGAAGTACAATTAAACGATTTTGATGTTTCGATATCTAATAAACGCGAGCGAGAAGAAGACGACATGGATTGGACTGTGGTTGGCCGTAACGGGAAAAAAGTTAAAGATGATAGAAATAAAATTGAAGTCTACGTATCAAGTTCAGAAAAGCTACCAAAACAGTTCAGCTTAGCAAAGATATTTAAGGAGCAAGGCATTTGTGATACAATAAAAATTAAATACATAAACCCATATAGATTACGAGTAGAGTTTATTAGTGAATTAAGCGCTGAGAAATTTATTACTTGTGACAAATTCATATCTATGGGATGGAGAATTTTTAAGGCCATGGAAGTCGGTTACTCTTACGGCATAATCAAAAATGTTGATTTAGATCTGAACGAGGAGCAAATACTTGAAGATATTGCGTGTCCAAGTCCAGCGGAATTAGTCTCATTGAAACGACTTAACCGACGAGACGAAAATGGAGATGGATGGATTCCATCTGAAACTGTCCGATTATGTTTCAAGGGTCATTTTTTGCCAGCGTACGTTTTTGTGGGCAACCTCAAAATTAACATTGAAAAATATGTGTTCTCAGTCTCACAATGCTCTCGCTGCTGGAAATTAGGCCATGTCTCTAAAAAATGTGTAAACAAGGTAGTGTGCCCAAAATGTAGTGGACATCATCCAAACTGTGACACGAGTATGTTGAAGTGCCCTAATTGCTCAGGAGAACACATGGCGTTGTCCAAAGAATGCCCGTCCTATAAGAAAGAAAGGAAAATCCGGCTTATCATGGCCGAGTTTAACTGTACGTATCGTAAGGCCCTTACAATGTACCCTACTCCAGATTCACCATCTAACTCACCAACCTTGGCATCCCGAACTGATAGGCCAGTGGAGAAATACCCAGTAACCGTCGTCAATGTCGTAAAAGAAGTTCCACGCCAGGAGCAGCATTGTAAGCCGAAGACTACTTCAAAAAAAAAAGACAATCCGAAGCCGAAAAACATAGCAAAGACATTTAATTTAAAAAACTGGGAATTCATAGACACCGACGCAGAATCCGAAAGCAGCGAAGCAAATTACAGCACTAAATCTAGGAAGCCGTCTACAAAACGAACCCCGGATGGTAACGTAACAATTAGAGAACTAATAAAAAAAATAAAACAAGTTATTTTCACCAAAAGAGACACAATTTCTGTTAAAATTCAAAGTATTGTTAAAATATGTACTGAGTGGTTGATTATTTGGGTAGTAGGTAATATATCAGAGTGGTCGTTATTTAAGAGGTTATTTGACTTTTCTTTTGCCTCAGACAATGAATCGTCAAATAAAAAATAATTACTTGAATATTATACAGTGGAATTGTCAAAGTCTTAAACCTAAGTTGCGCAATTTTGAAAATCTACTCGTACTAGAAAAAATCCACGTTGCTGCTCTCAGTGAAACTTGGTTAGAACCCGAGTCGGAACTTAGAATAAAAAATTATAATGTTTATCGCAATGACCGATCCGATGGCTACGGGGGTGTAGCGGTAATAGTTCATAATTCCTTAAAATCTAGTACCAGCTTAGTTAACTGTCATAATTCAGGGATACAAACACTTAAAGTTGAACTGTTCAATTGTAACGTCATTAAAACTATAATAGCGATTTATTGCCCTTCTTCGGTATTGACATCTTCGAGTGACTGGGATTGTCTATTATCTCAAGACAACAGTAAGACTCTGATTCTGGGTGACATTAACGGACACCACAGTAATTGGTCTTATAAAACAGACCATCGTGGCAGTCAACTATTTGATTTCTTATCTGACAATAATTTCGTGGTATTGAATGATGGAAGCCCGACCAGGATAAAATTAGTAAATAGCGTGGTTCAGAAATCCTCACCAGACCTATCTTTGGCATCATCAGATATCGCTGTTAAATTTGATTGGTTGATGCTAAACGAATCATTAGGCAGCGACCATTTAATGATAAAAATTAAATCTAGTTCAGGCACCGGATCCCGACGATGTCAAACAAAGCACCGAAATTATAAAGCTGCCGATTGGAATTTGTACAAAGAGCTAGCAAAGACTTTGTTTGACAATTTTATACACTCAGAAGATCTGCAAATGTCGTATGACTTTTTTGAACAACTAATTAACACAGCGGCAGATAAACACATTCCATACTATAAAATATACACTGGTCCTACCTCCATTTTCCGTCCAAAACCCTATTGGAACCCTTCTTTATCCAGGACCGTTGCTGTTCGCCGCCGCGCACTTGCTAACTTTCGTCGGAATCCTATTGCCGAGAACTATGATGAGTTAAAAAAGAGAATTAATGAATCAGAGAAACAAATTAGTTCAGCCAGCCGATTGTCCTTCCGTGAATTCTGCTCAACTTTAAATCACCAGATTACGCCCTCGGAAATGTGGCATAAGCTGCGATGGATGAAGGGATACGTTTCACCTAGGGCTTACATTAACAAAACTAACGTTGAGAATCTGCTCACGTCTTTGACGCCAGATTTTGTCGGTCTGCCTACCCCAAATTTTACTTCATGCAACCCAAAACTTGACGCACCTTTTTCTAAATCAGAATTGTTCAAATCAATGAAATTTAGAAACAACACACCCGGCAAGGACAATATATCATATAGTATGATAAAGCATCTCCCAGATAATGCAAAAAATATACTACTGTCTTTATTCAACCGATTTTTTGTCAATGGATTTGTGCCTAAACAATGGCGACAAATAAACATCGTGCCTATTCCTAAACACACTCAAAATACTTCGGAATCTACGAAACTTCGACCTATTTCTATGATGTCGTGTATTTGCAAGACATTTCACTATATGATACTGAACAGAATTGAGTGGTATTTAGAACATATTAAGATATTCTCTGATAGTACAGTGGGTTTTAGAAAGTGCCGTTCTAGTTTAGATAGTCTTTCTAACCTAGCTTCTAGAATACAGACGGGATTTTCGGAGGGACTTCACACTGTGGGTTGCTTCATGGACATTGAAAATGCTTATAATAATATTGAAATTATTCCCCTACTGCGGTACATGAATGAAACATTACATATTGGACCAAAACTATGCTCTTATCTGTGGAACTTCCTCCAAGACAGGGAATTAAGTATTTGTATGGAGGATAATGTTTCAATTACCAGAAACACAGGACGCGGTCTGGCCCAAGGTGATCCCCTGTCACCCTTATTGTTTAACGTTGCTACTGTCCCTATTTGTAAAACTATAAAAGATGTTCATGTAGCTCAATATGCTGATGATTTCGTTTTGTATACTGCAGACCATAACTGTCACTTGGCATCACTAAAGTTACAGACGGCTTTGGACAAATTTAATAAAATCATTACAGGTTTAGGCCTTGACATATCCCCGTCGAAAAGCAAAGTATGTGTATTCAAAAGAGGATACAAAAGAGAACATGTCAACTTGTATATCAATAAATCGACCTTAGAAGTAGTTGACAATATAAAGTATTTAGGATTATGGTTTGATTTTAGACTTATCTGGAGGAGGCATATTAATGAATTAAAAGAAAAACTCCTTAAGTTTGTCAATATTTTTAGAATGCTAGCCGGTTCTGGCTGGGGAGTGCATCCTACACATCTTAGGCGCGTGTATATAGCTACCGTTAGAAGTCGATTAGATTATGGGTGTGCTCTGTATGGCAACGGCAGTCGTACACATTTATTAAAACTGGAGAGGATACAGAATCTATGTTTACGCACAATAGGTGGTTTCATTAAGAGCACACCTATACATATTATGGAAAATGAACTGTGTATCGCGCCTCTGCATATCCGTCGGCAATATCTGGGAAGTAAATTTTGGTTGAAATGCAAATCTTTTAAAAACAATGACACTATTGATATACTCGAACATCTATCATCGCTGTGTTCGCACCGCTATTGGAGAAACAAACCAAAACCTGTTTTAGTTACGATCCATGACTCACTTAAAGACGATCGTATTTACTGCAGTGATATCTTAGAAATGTTTAGTTTATCCACTTGGGTCAGCAACGTGGATCTAGACCACAACATTATTTCAACTATTGATGGTGTTGACCATGCCAAAAAAGATTACAATACGTGTCAATTAAAAGCTCTTTGTAATACATATCTACAAATAAATTATACGGGTCGATATACAATTTACACTGATGCGTCAATTACTAATAATGAAATTGGTGTTGCATTTTTTGATTCATTTACAAATGCATCGATGAAATTTAAAGTTGATTCTGTGATCTCAGTAATGCACGCTGAATTGATAGCAATTTTAGAGGCATTGTCCTACATTGACTCAATTGCATGTTCCGAGTTTTTAATTATATCTGATTGTCGCAGCGCTTTACAGTTACTGAGTCGATGCACCTTACCCAAACGGGGCATTCCCATTGCCTATGCTGTATTGGATTTAATATGTAAACTTAAAAATAAGAATAAAAATGTTGTAATACAATGGGTGCCTTCTCATATTGGCATCGAAGGTAATGAGATTGTCGACCAGCTCGCTAAAGAGGCTTCAGCAGACGGTGAAAAGTATTCCTGTATCCCGTATTATACCGAACTGCACTCTAAATTAAAAGACCTCTGTTATGATAACTGGCAAGAGTACTTCAATGAAAGGAGCCGCAGTAAAGGTATATGGTATGCCACTATACAACCGGACGTTCTTAAAAGTACGTGGATAGACAGTGCCAATATGAGAAGGCAGACAATCATAATAGCCCTCCGACTTCGCTCCGGACACATACCCTTAAATAAATTTGCATTCTTAATGGGTAAAGTAGAGTCACCAAATTGTGTAGAATGCAACTTGATCGAAGATGTTTATCATATCATTATGGAATGTGTCCGGAACGAGCCAGAAAGACGGGATTTGTTAATAGTATTTAATCATATGTGCGAAACTGGGGTCTGTAACAGCGTCCTTGCTGCTCCTGCTTCGGAAGCAGCCAGGATGTTGTACAGGCTCGTAAACATTGGGATTAATCGTAGGGGTAGATAGTGTAAGATAAATTTCAGTTGTGTATGTAAAGTCGATTTGTAACGATGAGGGTGGCATAATCTGTCTAGATTAAAACCCTCTTTAAAAAAAAAAAAAAAAAAAAAAAAAAAAAAAAAAAAAAAATTCAAAAAGTGTTTTCATAAATTATTATTAGATAAATGTTACTATGCCCTTGATGATTATTTAAATGATAAAACACTACCACTTTAAAATAAGTTAATTGATTGCATGCATATATTTTAAATTAATTTTTAGTTTTGATATCATTGTTTTGTTGAGATTTTTTTTTTTTGTGTATTTAAAATAGCTTTCACTGATATTTGTATGTCATCAATGACAAAACATAGTGCGACATGTATAATAATTATTAGACCTTGACCTTTATCTACCTATGTTTTACAAATAAAAAATTCTGATTCTAATTCTGATTCTGATACTACTGCCATGATTTTAACTGCCATGAATTAGACGAGAATAAAAATATCATCCGTATTTTACGTGTAAGGTTGTATCCTAATTTTGTTTTTTAATTGATTTATTTTACCGCTTTGTCGGCGTGACTAACATGTATACCCATGCCAAATTACAGCTTGCTAGTACTAAGACTCTCTAAGCTAAGCCGGGCACAAACAGATAGACGGACATGGCGAAACATTAAGGGTTCCTTGTTGACGACGGAACCCTAAAAATGTAGGTAAATGAGAGCAGATATATTATTTGTTTAGGAAGTAGGTAGGTACCTACTTATAACAACAGTGTAGGTAATGATATATTTTATCTAAACACGGAATTTAAAGACAATGTCTAACGCGCGGTCACGGTCAATTATCGGACCGTGTCATAGAGCCATTCTTGTAACTTATTGTAACTTTTTATCAAGCAAATAATTATGATCGAAATATCTTTGAGTTAAAGTAGGTAAATAGTTCTGGGTATTGCTACTTTATCTTGATGACGCTCTTGGATTTCACACGGCAAAATGCGATTTAGTGCGTGTAAAGATTCCCGCAGACAGGCGCGACGCGACGGTGCGACGCGATTCTGGTAGAACAATTTTCATGAAGTGTTCATAGAAATTGTTCTACTAGTAGACCAGTGCCAATAATTTCTGAGGAAAAAAAAATCTTAGCAGTATACAGGACCTACGGGCGGGGAAAAATCGATTGGACCGCAACAGATGACCGGAACGGGGCCGGTGTGCGAAACTGTGTGGTTTTAGGGGTGAAACGCGGTTTTTCACGATTTCTGGGAAAAGTCGACCTGCTATCGAAAAAAGTTAAATGTAAAAGTTGTAGAAACTTAAAAAAAATCTACAACTTTTATTCGAACTATTTTTAAACATAACATTAAATAAATGGAGAAAATCGCTAAAAACCGGTTTTATCATTTTTATCTTTATCATTCACGAAAAAATATCCGATTTTGATGAAAGGCGAACGGCAGACTTTCGTACAGCTAATAAAATTTCGTGTTTTGGGATATTTTTTTGTTTTAATTGGTAGTTAATACGATAGACAGGCCCTTTTTAAATTCTTGGATTTTTAGAACTTGGGACGTAAAAGTTATAACCAGTTTTATTTTTTAAGGTTATGTACTAGTGTACCAATGTAGATTGTTACTTATAGGCACATAAACATTGTTTCGGTAATAAAGTTCTAGATTGCTTGTCGCTATATTTGTAGTGTTTTACTTACTATCAAGTAGGTAAATTGAGATGAGGATCGTACCTACTCAGCGGAGTGCGTTAGCAGATACCTATGTCCAGCAGCTGACTTCAACCAGTTTGATAATGATGAATTCCTGATGGGGTTTTGAGTGAAGGTAAATAAAACAATACAGTTAATAGTTTTTTTTTAAGTACATTTATTTTAATTATTAATTCTTAACATTACTTCATCTAAGAAGCAGGTCCCGTCATAGCGATCATAGCTTAAATATCAACATAACTGCGTTTAGTTTACGGCTAAATTACGTGTAGTTATTAAAATATTTTTTTAAATATTATTAATTAATCCGAACAACTAAAAATAGTACACTTACTTATAAATAAATGGCTTAGTTGCCTTAATATGTGGTACAAATTCTATAACAAAACAACAAAAAAGTAAGCGGTACGAAATCTGCCGTTCACCTTTGGTGAAAATGTACATTTTTTTGTTTTACATAAGCTGCAATTTGTTTCAAGCCATTAAATATTTTTGTTTTTTTCTACGAATTTAATTGACAAATAAAGGCCCAATTTAAAATCAAAAAGTTGACGAACAAAAGTTTGATTTTTTAATGTTTTTAGGTCGCCTTTTTTTTCGTTGAGTCTTCTACTTTAAGATGGTGTAAAAAAGTTATATGGTTACAATGGGAAAACATCGATACAAATCCAAAAAAACAAAAAAACATTATTGAATATCGATTTTTCCCTCAACTTTACTCATTCATTAAATTTCTTTGTACTGATGTTCTGAAAGTCATGCAAAACTTGAAATGTAATGCTATAGAATATATAAGGGTACTTTATGTAACAGTTCGGACTGCTCAAAAAATTTGTTTAAACAATTATTTCAGCCAAGAAATCGAGGAAAAACGGGATAACATGTATAGACTAGGTAGGTATTACATGGGACTTATAATGAAATGTAGGTGTACCTCTACCTACCCTTTCGTTAACTCAGACGGGGTGTCGGGTATGTTATGTTGACCCAGGGCTTTTTTTTGTGTGGGAAATTATCAAATAACTTCTCCCGCTCTGGTCGGAGCAGGAAGGTGTGTCAGACTCTTCCTGGCTAAAACCTACCCGTGTTTCTTCCGTTGCCTGTGTTGCCAGGAGCCTCGGTATCCCTTTCGGACTATACCATGACCCCGGCAAGCATCGGCCCTAGTGGACCCCTACTCTTGTGCTGACGACATCTCTTTGAGGCGCGCGTGGAACACAACGCGCCGTCGATCCGGGCCTGGTCACCTGGTCCTTTTCGGACGGCGAGCTGCCCATTGCTCACCGTCCGCAAGCCTGCGCCTACGGTAGCTGGAAATCCGCTTGAGATTTCCGACACCCAGGGCGTCTCCTGCGGCGGCTATGGGCGAGAGGGCGCGAAATTTACCTTTCCCTCAACAGTCACGCCTCCTCCTTCGCGAGCATTACTGCTTTGCAGAAGGAGGTGACCGCTGCCCATGCCCTCTCGCTCTGTACCATGGCCTGGACCAGGGCCGGACCCGAGAGATCTCCGCCGCCGATCGCCTCCACAAGGACACGGCGGTGCTGTTTTCTTGTCGGTAGTTTAAACTTAGACACAGAGGTTCACAAGCGATGAGAGTTAATGCAAAGCATGTCCATTAGCCATTCCTTCAGAACGGTTAATAAACATGAGGTCTTTTTTCACAGACAGGACTCTTCTAGCTTCAAATATAATATGTAGTAAAACTGTTTAAACCTTAAATTTGCTCGAGTTGACATGCTACTCGCTTCGAATTCAATAAGTGTTATTTTCAATTTCATTGGAACGCAAGCAATCTGATACGGTTCCATTAGGTACCAATCTTAACCTAGGTGCCGATTAGGGTTGCCAATCCTACTGTATAATATAGTATCCTATTTATGTAGTATAGTTAAAGGCCTAAATGCTACATTTGTAAAGGAAAAATATAGTATGCGAAACTGCAATATTTTTATTTCAATACATAATGGTGAGACGGTCGCAATAGGGCCAGTATTAATCTCATAAATGCTGAATTAATGGTATTTTGTAACCTTAATTTAGAGAGTGTCAAAATAGTTGAGACATTAAAAAAGAAAACCTGTTAATAAAGGTTCAATGTAGCGAAAAATATGTATTTAATTATTTTCGCCATCTACCATATTTTACAGGCAATGGCTTCAGAAATACCATATTTGATATAAAACAAGTTGGCAACTCTAGTGCTGATACGGTATCAAGCGAGCCAATAGGTATCAGCCAGGGGAGTGAGATGAATGTGCAAGTGCTCCAACCTCCCAACTAGAGGTAGGTAGTTGGCGATTGTTGGTGATTTTACTCAGTAAAAGTAACCTCTCCGCCTAACCTAGAGTTGAGGATTTCCACATTAAAAAGAACTACCTACCAATGCAGTCTGCTATTTACAGAAGAAGAAGCGAGTTGTTTCGTCTTGTTGTTAGTTATAATTTTACTGACTATTTCCAATGATTATAGTTGTACCTACAATTTTGATGTCATCAGTCTGTCAGATAAGTAGGTATACTACAAAACGTTATCTCTGTCATCACATATTTACCCAAGAAATGCAAGTGCTTGTTTAAACATCATCTTCAAAATAATTACAATTCTGTGAAAGTTAGTGTAGGTAATATTTTGAAGATATTCTTTATCACAGCGAGATCTGCAGGGACATGAAAACATAGGGTACGGACTCCCGTCTTGCGCATAATAGTTCGCGACCTGCACCCAAATTGCGTAACAAATATTTTAGTTTTAAAGGATATTGGTGCCGATTCCCTTGTTCACTAACTAAACTAAATTTAAGTCCAGTGCATCTTTTTCTTTCTATTTCATTAAGAAAAGGACAGAAGATACATTTTAGTTTAGTCCTGTCAAATCAATCAGCGCTTGATGTAAATTGACGTAATATTAGTAGGCAAGTTTTTAATCACGTCTAAACTTGTATGGAGTAGTGACAGGCGCTGATTAATTTGACAGGACTAAACTAAAATTTATCTTCTGTCCTTTTCTTAATGAAATAGAAAGAAAAAGATGCACTGAACTTAAATTTAGTTAAGTTTGTGAACAAGGGAATCGGCACCATTGCTAAGCGATTGCTTCATATATTATGTTCGAATTTTTTTTCTGCACAGTAACGTAAATAATGCAATGGATGTTGTTGAACTGTCAAAATGAAAACCATTGCTACTGTTAGTGTGTTAGCCAATTAGCCCGCTGGAGCGCTCAGCTTAGTTCGCAGCTCCAAGAGAACTAGGTCGTTCTTTAAATTCATCTACTTTCGTCTCGAACCAGAGAAAGTCAGATCACTCCCTAGCTTTTCTACTGCTCCTGCATGCGGTCCATGTGCTCTATGTGCACAATGTGCAATGAGTAAGGGAGCCTCACTACTATAGTGACGTGACTAGCTAGGGCAGCGTCGCATTTTCGATATATTACAAGTCGGTCTTATCGAATTAACTAATGAACTAAGATGCGAGGGATCTAGGAACTAGTTCGCGTAATTTGTCTGTGGGGATGGGGAGCGCTCTTACGAACTAGTTCGTTCGCAAGACTAGACGGGAGTGGAAGTCATATGCCACATGGGATGCAGCTGAGCATCATATCCACCTTAGGAGGGGAAAGGGGCGTGAAAGGGGCGTGATTGACCCTGCTGTCGCATTTAGCTAAGTTTTTTGAGGTCGTAATTGTAATTTATATATTACATTGGACCTTCATATGAATTGAACCAAGGTAGGTTCAATTCATATGAAGGTCCAATTCAGTATCCAGATCCAAAGAAATAGTAAGGAATTTAAGGGTTGGGTAACCGCCGTTGACCAGGGCCATACAAAAGAGCGTCGCGCTCACGCCGCATGCCGGCCGTTCGGTTTAAAAGGAAATATTTATTTTTAGTGACGAAAAAATTAATATTAAAAAAAAACAGATATAATTATAGATAAGTAATAAAATAGTCTGTTCATACAAAAACACTCAGTAGTTTAAAAGTAATATCGTTTGAGGGTTCCGTAGTAAACAAGGAACCCTTACCTATAGTTTTGCCATGTCCGTCTGTCTGTCTGTCGCCACTGTAGCTCAGAGACGCTTAGTAGTAGAAAGGTGTAATTTGGCACAGCTATACATATTATTCACGCTGACAAAATGCTAAAATAATTTTTAATATTTTTTACCTCCCTTGCACGTAATGTGGGGATTATATTTTTTTTCTCGTCTACCCCATGGTGTGGGGAATCGTTGGATAGGCCGTTACTTCCGAATTTATTTCATAAAGTATTTTACTACAATACCTACTTAAATATTCACATAAAGAATTTATGTGTACGCGTTCTAATTTAACATACATTTTTTGCATTACTTGCATTATTTGAAGGCGTAATAAAAGATTTGAAGTCACTAAAATCATATATCTGCGCCTTAAACGAAAAAAGCTTGACTTGGACCATGTTTACCGACATTTTTTTGAAGTTTAAAGAGATTTTTATTCCAAAATGCCCTTCACATTTCGTCGGCGATTTTAAAGTCGCCACAATAGATTCCTACATTGCTATATTATATTTGTTATGGTGTAGGTACAGTGAAGAGTACCTATGCTGTCGACATATCTATCTACAAAGCTTTTTTTTTAATCTCCGAGTGACTATCTATTCGCTTGTTGATAAACAACAGCAATACGAGACACTTTTCTTTGTTCATAATTAAGCATCGTGCATCGTTTAATAAAGCATTGCGGTCATTAGGGGTTGTCGGCAACGTTAGTAGAGATGATATACGTAATTAAGAGCTTAGTGCACCTCATGACGTTCAGATAGTCTGATTAACACGCTGGGAAATTAATCCGACGATAAAAATCTAATAAAAAGAATTTCACCTTACAAACAGTACCTAGATAATGTAGATAATACATTTCAATGAGTTGGTGTGAGTCTCAAATCTGTTTAGGCTTAACAATACAGTGCACTTAAGGAAAACGTAATTAAAGATCGTCGACTGGTTAGTATTATTTTGTTGGACTAGTAATAATTGCCTATTCATTATGAATCTGTTAATGAGTAGGGTAGCCTTCGTGACCACGGATCATTATTAATACAATAGGAACAAACACAAACAGTCGGCACGACAGAAAACAGGCACTTTTCCTGCGCTCGAGTGGTGCAGATATCTGCGGACAATGTCGCGAAACCACTTTATACGAAGGCCAACCCCTAGGATAGAGGTAGTGTTGCTATCTTACTTTATGTAAACCAATGATATGCTTGCTTTTGTATGTACCTGTGAGTCGGCCTTGATTTAGCCAAGGTATATCTAGAAGTGACGAAAGTGTGTAGAGTAGGTGTACCTAGGTAAACTCATACCCGTATTTTGGAAGGTACATCAAGTTAACCTGTTAAGCCCCGCGCGACACCGATTCGGAGTCAAACAATAGAAAATCAATTGTGTCTCATTAGCTGTCCTTGATCAATTAAAGGAACGCCTAATTAAGTATTCCTAAGGTAAGCAGATCCCTAAACAATCACTACTGTTTCACCATTCGTTTATTCGTAGGCAACTTGTAAGCTTCGATGTATACATTTTTGCCACTCTACAAAACCACTATCTGTGGTTTTGTAAGGCATGCAAGTTGCAGTCCGCATAGAGCAATCCGATAGAGTAGCCTAACCATTATCAGAGAATCGATGCCGTAATTTTACGCATCGCCTAGTGGTTGCTGAAACGTTGTTTGCGGTAACTGCTTAGGATTTAATTTGCTTTGCGAACCATAGCAAATTTCCTAAAGCAGGGTCGAAAGAAGGAACACCTGTTCGAACCATTTATCTACACGAAAAAAGAAGTTTCTGGTAGCATCTCGGATAGGTTAGGTTATCTTTTGACCATTCATACAGAATTCATATGAGTTACAATAAGTTAGGAGTCGACTCAAAAAAGAACTAAGAGAACGCTGAGAGGCTGGAAGAGCGAACGAAGCGAGCTAAAATATTTTGCACCCAACCTCGGATAAGTCACCTACTTAGATTTTTTTTACCATTCAGTCACATTGGCCCTAGCTAAATATATTTCACGTTGAAGAAAGCTGCGTAAACTTTTGAGTGTAATATCACCCTCAAAAACTGCCGCCTGGTTCGCCGCCCCGCCCTCGCTACGCCACTGAGCTGCTGCTGACCACCCTAAATGTCCATAAAAGCTTTTAATCATAGCTTGAATTGAAGAATAGAACAACATACTTTGATAAACACAACGTAACGGTGAGTCAAGTAGAAATAATATAACAGCACGCCTACCAAAGGGGAAGGCAGAAGTTTATTAATTTATAGGTCACCTACATTTCGCTCGATCTACACTGGGCCGCAAAGAAAGCGGGTCGGTAACAAAAACCTTAATAACTTCTAAAATAATGAAGAAGATTATGAAGTTTATTTTGAATAAAGACTCTTACAAACAAGCGCGACACGCGACGCGACACAAAGGCACCGCTTGTAGTGCTACACGCGGTGTCTTTGTGTCGCGTCGCGTGTCGCGCCTGTTTGAAGGAGCCTTAAAAGTAAGTTAAGTAAAAATGAACAATCACGAGATTTCGAAAAATGTGTTACGGTATCATATGCAATTTTTACACATTTTAGTATTTTGTATTGCCACCACGAGTTGTTAATACAGCTGTTATACGGTTTGGCATGCTTTCCACCAGATAACAACCACCAACACACCGAAACATAACCGGAACATTTTGCCGGTTATGTTTCGGTGGGTGCACTATAGGTACACCTCCGCCCAACCCTTCGGGGAAACAAGGCGTGCTGTTATGTGTGTGTCCACCAGATTTCTGAGCCGATGCTAAGGAATATTTATTCTTCCATTTCTCTATCAGTTCACGAAACGTCATTGAAGAGGAATTTCGCTGGCGTATACGGCGTCCCAGGCATGCTCGATGGGGTTCAAGTTTGGTCTACGAGCTGGCCACTCCAAGCGTGTGATAGTGACATCTTTAAGGTAGTCACAAAGATGGCATTGACGCCGATTCCCTTGTTCACAAACTAATCTAAATTTAAGTTCAGTGCATCTTTTTCTTTCTATTACATTAAGAAAAGGACAGAAGATAAATTTTAGTTTAGTCCTGTCAAATTAATCAGCGCTTGACGTAAATTGACGTAATTTTAGTAGGCAAGTTTTTAATCACGTCTAAACTTGTATGGAGTAGTGACAGGCGCTGATTAATTTGACAGGACTAAACTAAAATTTATCTTCTGTCCTTTTCTTAATGAAATAGAAAGAAAAAGATGCACTGAACTTAAATTTAGTTTAGTTTGTGAACAAGGGAATCGGCACCATTGTCGCCCATGTTTACTAAAAATGGGTCAAAAACATACTCAGTTAAGATTTCATCCACGTATCTTTCTGTAGTTAAAGTGCCATTTTCTATCACCACTAGCACGGTGCGGCTTTAGGAAGAAATTCCAGCCCACACGTGCATGTCACTGTCTCTTCAATGCAAGCTTGGTTATAGCGCTCTTCTGGTCTTCTGTAGTCTTTGCCTCCCATCGTGAGTGTATAGCATAAACCTCGACTCGTCCTAAAACGTTACTCTTGACCGGTCATCTAGAATTCAATTCATGTGTTCTCTAGCGTAACTCAGCGTTGAATTTCGATGCCTCGTTTTGGACTATTTGCAGGTCTACAGGTTTGCTTTAGAAAGACGCCGCCTCACTGTACATGTACACGTGCTCGGATTGTTCTCTCCAGCGTAGAAGGTAACTTTTTACTTCAAAAGCCGTTTGAAATCGATTTCTCAACATTGTATCAATAATTGTATCGATCGACCCGCGCTGTCGTGCACCTTTTTCGGCCTTTTCCTGGTCTGCGAATATTGGATCCAGCTCTTCAAATCGCTGGAGCAGTCTTTGAACGGTTGATAGCGACACCAACAGTTATCGATGTATAACACTGACTGCGCCCGTCTTGAAATATTGTCAGAAATCTGGTACTCTTCAGGGGTTAGTGGCATGTTTTTAATTGAATTTGATCAGAATAATGAATTTCTGCACAAGAAATGCCATGTTTGTAAACAAAAAAAAAGGAAAACAAATGGTTAAAACGTTGTTAAAATTTTAAAAATCGTTTTTATTTTTAGGATTAAGACAAGGAACCATTATAGTTTCGCCATGTCCGTCTGTCTGTCTGTCTGTCTGTCACCGCCTGTAGCTCAGAGACGCTTAGTACTAGAAAGCTGTAATTTGGCATAGGTATACATAATAATCACGCCGACAAAGTGCTAATAAAACCTGCTGTCTTGTATGGATCAGAATGTTGGGCCACAAAAGGGATGAATGAAAGGCAATTGCATGCAGCTGAGATGAGAATGCTAAGAGCGATGTGTGGTGTGACACGAAAGGATAGAATAAGAAATGAGTACATAAGAGGAAGTCTGAAAGTGGCACCGGTGTCTGAAAAGTTGTGCGGAAATCGGTTGTCATGGTATGGGCATGTGATGCGGAGGAATGAGGAAAATGTCGTGAGGAAAGTCTTGAATATGAATGTCGACGGCTATAATAGTAGAAGAAGCCCAAAGAAACGATGGATGGACTGTGTGAAAGATGATATGGCTAGAAAGGGGGGTGACTACCGAGATGACAATTAATAGAGAAGTATGGAAGAAAGCGACATGTTGCGCCGACCCCAAATAAATTGGGATGAGGGCAGGGGAATGATGATGATGAAAGTGCTAATAACACATGAAAAAAAATTTTATCTGTATTGCCCAGAGGGGTCGGGCAAAACGGATACGCACCAAGGGCAAAAAGGATATCTTGATTTAGTTTAAATCACACTTCGCATAAGAAGTGCATTTTTCATGCACCCAACTCTTGCACTGATTACATTAAATTCTATCTTCCGTCGGTGTGGTTCAGTGTACCTATTTGTCAGCGCACACTAAACAATAAAAATGTTGTTTAGGGTTTTTGTTTTGCGGTTTTCCAAGAGATCTTTTATTTTTTGCTTTGCTATCTATTTTTTTTAAACACAGCTCTTCTTCTTGTTCTGGACTAAAAACAGCTGTAAACCCCCTAATTTCTTTTACTTATTTCCGGTCTTCACGTGTCTCGGTAAAGTTGTAAACTTCTTTGCGGTCGAATTAATTGATTGCCCATCATCTTTTAGAGCTCCTACTGCTCTGTTTAATGTGGCTTCTGACCAGGCTGCCTGATAAGTTTTGCGTTTATATATTAAATATCACCTACTTATGAAGGAATAAATCAAATAGCTAAACGGGCAAAACGGATTCCTATCCACTTTGCCCATATCCGTTTTGCCCAATGCGTCACTTTTAGAAAGAAGGTCGAGACGTGAATTGTTGTTAGTAGGAATAAAAGGTAACAATCACAAATTATACTTAAATAAACATGCAATTGAATAAATATAACTTATGCATGCGTAACTGGTTGGTAATATAAAAAGTTGGTATACAAATCTTCACATAAATCGTAAAAAAACAATGAAAATCCTTTTTTTTTAATCTCCGCAACTGATACAATCGCGTATTGTTTTGGTTGAACTGTCATGGCGTCGCCGGTCCCACGTGTCATGACTTGAGCAAGTATAATAACGCTATCTATTATAGATTTTTGGAAAAATCAGTTATTCTTCTTACCCGCACTATGCTTGTTGCCCGGGCTTCCCCTATGTATGTTCACCAATTTCTCCGTCAATTATGGACCGATTTTGAAAACTATAAAAATATAAAAATAAAGATTTTTGTTTGAAAGGGTATGCTCCCGAGGTGGTCACATTGTCACCAAGTCAGAATCTTATGAGGGGATCCCATGGAAATCCTCAAATTTTATAGGCCCACGTATAGCGATTTGGGTATCTTTATAGTAACTCGTATAATATTTGCTCTCGGAAAGCACCATTTGGTGAAGTGGAACTGTTGATGAAGACCACAGATGGGCACAAAAAAGTGAAAAACTCTTTTTACAAAAAAAAAACAACTTCCAAAAAAACACTACCGAAGTAAAAAACAACCGACTTCCAAAAAAACACTACAAAGTGAAAATAACTTTAATTTCGGAAGTCGGTGACTAAAATACAGATACAAAGACACCGACTTCCGAAAATTAAAGTTTTTTTTCACTTTGTAGTGTTTTTTTGGAAGTCGGTTGTTTTTTCTTTATTTTAAAAGGATTGCTCAAATATTTTAAAATTTATCGCATTTTAACCGACCCTAAGCTCACGCTTACTAGCGACCACTAGTCGTAGATCAAAGATCTAGTAAAACGGTTAAGTAGTAGGCAGACATTGAAAAGCTATTGCGTATAGCTTTCGAGCTTCCATAAATACCTACTCGTACTATACCTACTTAGTTTAGTAAAGGCAGGTGTGATTGAAATAACTGAAACCCTCAAAATGGGTCATATGCACAACTTTTTGCTATGGGACCAACAGAACACAACGCTGTTCCCTACATTTTGTCGAATTATGCGAACGTATGGATACGAAATGTAACGGAGAAGTTGAATTTTTGACCTACAAGTACAATGATTCCTTTTCAGGAGATCAGTTGTTTTAATTACACCTTGTATAGGTAGGTATCTGTATCAATGAAAGATCGCCGGTTTTTGAGGATCGAAGAAGTCCAGATGCGTCTGGAATGATAATACCGGCTTGCGCTGAATTATTAATTTGCGGGTAGGTATGGCATAAGCAAGAACGTCATTCTACTCTACTATTCAGAGCTTACTTACCTATGAGCCCCTCAAGCTCAACGATATTTCACCACATGACTATAGTAACAGCATCTGCACTAATCTGCAGTAGGAACAGCATTTGTACAAGTACTTAGGCTATGAATAAAAGCTATAGGTACTAGATTGTTATACAAGGGTCGAAAGGAATCAATTTCTGTCGACAATTGGTGACTTTCACCTGTGTTAAACACTCTACTTTTCATTTCGATTAAAAGGAAAGTGAAAAATAGTATCGAGTTTGGTCTACATTTCAGAACCGCTTGTACTCATTTTTAATCAAATAATAATTTATTAAACTGAGATTTTGAATTTTGGTACAGGTTACAGAGTTAGTACATACCTATCCCGCCAAATTATTTAAGTAGGTATTTTTAAAATCTTAAATATGGGACACCGCATCACCGCCGCGGGCCGTCCCGCTTAAGGCGCTGACAAGACCCAATTGGCCAAAATTGGCTTCTCTTAAGAAAAAAATCAAATTGAAAAAATCAGCGTCTTAATAGGATTTTTTAATTCACACTGACGGTTTATATACTCACAACACCGCAGCATTTTTTTAAAATGTTAATCTATTTATATAATTTTTAGTAATGTAATATTCTAAATTTAGGTAGTTTTATTTTTAAAATTCATTCCCGTCCTAGAGAGGGAAGCAATTACCTACTATGAGTCTTTCCCGCCCAAAAGTGGGGAGCAGCGTCTTCCACCCGCTACTCGGATCAAACAAACACTACCTTCTTTCCGAGTATGAGAAATGTTTTTTTTTCCATACCTATGCAAATTCAAATGAAACATTACCTTTAAAGTTATAGGTACATCTACCTACAGCTTAAATTACCTTTTGACTACCTACCAAATTTTTGAAGTAGCTGTTCGATGACTGTTAAACAAAATAAATCGTCGTCTCGTCGTGCACTAATTATGACGAATAGCTAATTTAGTAACGGTTTAAGGCATATTCAGATATAAGCGATATCGCTGTCTGGCTCGATAGCGATACTGGTTCGCTTTCTGGTTACTCAGTTTGGACCAGTATCGCTACCTAGCGCGACAGCGATATCGCTTATATCTGAATAGGCCTCATATAAGTGGTGATTTAATCGGTCACCCAGGGACTACAATAGCCTGCCGAATGCAAAGGTAGTTGCATAGATCCACAGTAGGTAGGTAGGTAAGGACTTACGCAAAATCTCAAGTGCGGTTATAAGAATAAGGAAAATGTGACAATAAAGTTCCAAACGATGCTTATTTACTTAGGTAAGTATGGTGGTTTCAATAAACACAAAACGTGCAGAGAAATCAAAGGAAATGTTTAGCATGGTCAAGTCGCACTTACATACTATTTTTTTAGTTTTACGTCCTATCTGCCTTCAGAAACTGCTATTACATATGCAGGCATATTATCTACCTATGAAGCCTACCTATACGGCGATGAGAGGTATCTATAGTCAGCAACAGAAATAGATTAACACTGTTACTTTTACACACTCTAATAGTAACTACTCGTAGATTATTTAACAACGGGGTAAAGCAGAATCTTAAGTGACGGGCGCAATATTGAGTCCCCAGCGTAACAAGGAATTAGGGCGGATTCTAACACCCGAGTGTGAGTGTTCAGAGTTAATTTCTGAGCAAAGCAAGGGAGTTAACTAGAATCCAGAGTGCAGAGAGACATTCAAGCTCACCCAAGACGAAGACATCTTTATTCCGTGGAGAATATCTGAAGAAAGTACCTGCTTCAGATATTCTCCACGGAATAAAGGCAGGGCCGGATTTACAAGTGCGGAGGCCCTGGGCAACCAAGAAGTGGAGGCCCCGAAAAATTTGTGGACAAAAAACAATTTAAAAATGTGTCTTGTGATTGTGAACTTTTTTCTTTAAAGGACACAAAGGATGTATTTTCCTTATCTTACAAACAAATTGTGGAGGCCCCTTCTTTGTGGAGGCCCAGGGCCAGTGCCCCTGTTGCCCTGCCCTAAATCCGGCCCTGAATAAAGGTGTCAACCTGTTGCGAAATACTTAATAAAAATAATTCGATCTTTGAATGAGTTTTTCTAATACTTGAAGGGTTTCGATGGTAAACGTTTTCATACGAATTTGTAGTTGAGGTTTCAAATTCAAATCACACTATAGACCAGAGGGTTATAGGAAACTCAGTACAATATTACTACCCGGCTAGACCCTAGTGCTATAATGACTTAGGTACCTACTTTAGTTTCTGGTCTGCATGGTCTGGTCTACTTGAAATTATAGAGCAGGCGAGGCGGTTAGAAAAATTCTAAATCGACCCAAAATTATTTCGTTACTTACTCTAGGTCGGTAATAAAAAATGGAAGAATGGAGTTTACATAGGCACCTTAGCAAAAAAGGGATTTCTAATTGATGAACGGGGTAATTGCGTAAGACACAGTAGCAACGGGTTTCATGACAGTTCAACAATATTCATTGCGTTATCTACGTTGTTGAGCAGACAAATTTTTCGAACATATGAAGCAATGGATTATCAATAATTAGATAACCTTCAATATCATTCAGACTCTGAGTGATAGTGTCTTTGGTACGCAATTAGGGTGCAAATTACACTTAGTAGTTAATAGTTAGGTAGTATTAAGGGTCTGCCTAGGTAAGAGCAGTGGTGGCCCAGTGGTAACGGCCGCGACTTACGTGTTGTAGGTCGTAGGTTCGAACCCGGACAGGGGCTTTACTTTGGTAAATTATTTCATCACCACTGCTCTCAAAACGGTGAAGGAAAACATCGTGAGGAAACCGGCATGTCCTAGAACCAAAAATTCGAAGACATGTGACATCTTCCAACCCGCACTGGGCCCGCGTGGTAGATTACGGCCCACTCCCTCTCACAGAGAGGAGGCCTGTGTCCCAGCAGTGGGAACATTATAGGCTTTTTATGTAAGGGTCTGCACATACAACATTTTTAAATCTTTAAAATTACTCGGGCGTAGTTGGCGGTCGGGTGTCGCTGATTACCCTGTCAACCCCTCGACGATGAGCTGACCATAATATGACCATAACGTTAGGTTTTATTCACCTCGTTCGCATAATGTAGGTACTTAAATTAAGTATCTCTTGTTTAAGCTACTGCTAATAAAGTTTTTCTTATTCTGATTAGTAAGTGCTCAATCGTTCAATCGAGGTCGAAAGCATTTGAGGGCCGCGGCCAAGGCTGGTTGACGACATTTCGACGTCTTTAAGTCTCGGGAATCATAAATAGAACCTTATTTTGCCTGTCAAAATCGTTTAGGTATTGCGCAAAAATAAGTAGGTAGGTACCTACCTACGGGTTATTTATTAAGTATCTAAGTGCCAAAATGACGAAATGAGGGTTTAAAAAACCTGATTGTGTGGTTAATCTTTATTTTGGTGCACCATAGGTAGGTACTTATCAAAATTATTATTTAGCCATTGTATTATCGGCATGGGTTACGAGTATAGGTAACTGCAGATATACTTATAAGTAGTTCTACGGCCCATTGTTCATATATATTTAAAATTAGTAGGTATCTACAGTTTGTATGATTGAATTTTTTTTATCGGTGCCGCATGCCGTGATCGCCGACGTTAGCCCATACTAATTATCTTAGCACTTGTCTCAACATCAAAATCTTCATATACTATTGCTCATAATTATACCGAAGTGGCACTTAAAATATGCGCGTCATAGTAATTTACAGGAAGTCCTGAAGCTATCAAAAATTGTAGCGATCCGTGATCGTATTATTCCAATGTGGATTAGATTGATGTAACGCTTCGATGAAATTGTGGTAACGCTTTACCACAATTTTATTATCTACCCCAGCAAACTGCAGCCTAACTTACAGGACTTCGTTACAAAGTTTAATTTATTAGATTGGTAATTGATGTTTAAGTTAAGTGTCGCTGATAGGAGATATACAAATATTATAACTTTTTAATACTGCTCCATAGCAAGTCAAATACGAACTGAATCCCTGAACTGAATCACTTCATGACGTAGTTACCTGCATTACCCGGTGACTAAGTTAGTTTATT
This sequence comes from Atethmia centrago, assembly GCA_905333075.3. NCBI lineage: Eukaryota > Metazoa > Arthropoda > Insecta > Lepidoptera > Noctuidae > Atethmia > Atethmia centrago. The sequence goes on along the minus strand of HG995373.1, from coordinate 16,851,269 downwards.
ATAAAAAAATGTAAGTAATACGTTTTAATTTCTAAGTAAAAACGAATAAGATTATCAAAATGTAAAATAAAGTAAAAACTTACACTTGCAATTTCTGTCCTTGTGCATGATTGCATTTGTATATTAAAAATAAGGTATAAATAATTGAGATTTTTATATCCATGATTTAACAACTAAACATTTGTGACTCGCGGAAAATAGAAGCGCGAATCCGCGAGCGGTCCGCTTCGCGTGATCGATTCACTACTACTGCGTGCACGCAGGTTGAACTTGCTCTCCGCGGAAAAAGGCTGCGCGGGCGCTGACGCGCTCTAATAACTGAGCTTTTACATATAGAACAAGCAAATTAACATTTCGCAAGTTTTGTTTGTGGATAAATATTTACATGCGTCATAGGTTATAGTCTAAACCAGATAAATACAGTCAACGGTGTACATGCAAGTACACGTAAGGCAAATTAAACATTTTTTAAACAAATCTTAGAATTTGGAGCATCGAACCTTTATTACTCATTTAAACATTGTTGATAGCATGAGGTTGCATGCAATTTACAGTGTATGTTATAAAGTTAAGATCCTGTAAAAGATTAGTGAGTCTTTCAAAATGTCTTTCTGTATATGGCAATGCACCTTCAATGAAAGTTGCTAATGCAGGTACTTTTAAGTTTCCAGCAATAATTTCCGGTGCTAATATGTTAAATACGAGTTGTGTTGCATGACAGTTTTTGTTGTTTGTATTCCACTCTGCAGCAAACTTCAACAGAGTCTCTTTTTGAGTGTGGTTGATTTCTTTAAGTGTTTCATAAAGTTTTTCATTGCCACCAGCCAGAACCTCATTAACTATTTTTAAAACATGCATTGGTCTTTGCATGCGCAACGCTAATTTCAGGGCTTTAATCAGTTGCTTATCGTGCAACAAATTCATCAATTCTTGTTCTTGTAATATCATTTCTTCTCTTTCTTTTGCTAACTGTTCCCTTCTTTCTGCTGTAACATCTTTAAGTATTACTAACTTCGAATCTGAACCACCAGTAATTACGACAGATTCGTTCTTATTGACAGCTAAAGACCACACTTTGCCCTCATGATTATCTAAAGACATTTTGCTCTCAGAGGTTTTTATATTCCATAGTTTGAGAAGTCCATCTGCTCCACTTGATAGTATTTGTTGACCTCTGCTCACAAATTCAATTTTCAGAACTGAGCTCTCATGACCTTCAAAGGTTTTTAAGCAGCTTAAGTCAGCTATAGACCATAACTTTATTGTACTGTCTGCTGAAGACGTCAATACAACTTGATCCACAGGTGAAAATCTCACACACCACACACCTCTTCTGTGTCCTTTTAGTATGCCTAATAATGTCAACTCCTCTGACCATAGTTTGGCAGTTTTATCCTGAGAGCCAGTAGCAATCATTTTGTCATTAGGTGAAACAGATACACAGTTTATATCCATCTGGTGGGCTAATTCAGTGTAAGTAGATTTGACCTTTTGATCAGTTGTTGTGAGCTCCTTAGGAACATTCCAGACTTTTAAGCAGCTGTCTTGACTTACAGAAGCAAAGAAATCATTTGATGTCTGAGAAGTAAACACTGAGCCAACAGATGCTGTGTGTCTAGTTCCAACCCCAACACAGGATATTGAGTGGTCAGTGTTTTGCAGCCAAATTCTAACAGAGTTATCTTTGCCTGAAGATACAAACATTTCTGGTCCAGTTGGGAAGCAAGCTAAAGCTAAAACTATATCAGTATGTCCTTTAATGATCTGGCAATTCATACTTTCAATTTCATAGTATTTTAAATCTGGGCTATTTGTAGCTACTACCAAGTGCTTTTCTTCTTTTCCCACAAATATAATATCTAGAACTTCATCTGTAAAACCAATTAATTGCTTCTTACAATCAAATGTTTCAAGATCATGTATGATAATGTTGTGGTCTGCTGTGACAACAGATAAAACATTTCTTAATTCATTAAAAATCAAATGTGTTACAGCTAAGCCACCCTCCTCAGATGCTGGCGACACAAGACTGTTATTCTGCTCATACATGAGCCTGCTCATCAATACATTCCACACTTTGACAACACCTTTCTCACCAGCACAAGCAACATATATTCCTTCTGTTTCTAGCTTCTTCTTAAAATTTGGTATTCTAAATGTTGCCGGTAATAAAATTGTGGATTCTATGCTTTCATATACAGGAACTACTCGAAGGGCCTTACTCTCATTTAAGCTCCACAAGATTAGCACACGGTCCCTACCAGAACTGATCATATATTCACCATCAGGAGTAAATTGCATTGAAGTGATTTTACTGAAATGTCCTGAATAGATTAAATGTTCCTTGCCAGTTTTAGAGTTCCATGATCTTATTTTTGTGTCATCAGCTGCTCCAAATACCAACTGTTTTTTGGAATCTGGATGATACTTCAAAACAGAGAAGACACCCATTGCACCTCTAAGACTACTTGTACATGTGTTGTGTGCTAAATCCCATAACCTGATGTTGCCATCAGATCCTCCTGAGGCTATGTTTTCATCTGTGTATTCAAATGCTAATTTGGCAACAGGTCCTTTATGGCCAGATCTCCAAATCTTCTGTTGTGTGCCAGTTTCTTGGTCCCACAATTTCATCAATCCACTTTTGTGTGCAGTAACCACCATTTTATTATTATGTGACATTTGAAAAGTATAAATTTGATCAGGTTCTGCATCTTCTTCGGTCTGTCCAATAATATAAGTTGTAGAGAATGTGTTCACATCAACCACTTTAATTATATCTTCACAGTGGCACAAAAGATGTACTCCATCTGTTGTCCATTGGACATCTCCGCCAGTGTAAAATGCAGTATATTCAGCAGTTTTATCATATCTGAAATGAATGCAAAGGAGTATTAAAATAGTACATATTTTTTTTATATGCTAATGTAAAACTTAGGAAATAATTTGAAAACATTTCAACAATTATTGGATGATAAGTGGTAATAGAGGAAAAACACAAAACAATTATAAATATATTTTATCTTTTGAGTTCTTTACTTCATAATTTATTTACAATATTTTTTCAGTAGACATTACAAATTGTTGTATAGAACAGCAAAAGTAGGTCAACAATACATATACAAAATCAGTTTCAGAATAGATTTATGAATGAAAACTTGCGTATGTAACAAGTTACTGAAAAGTAGGTACAGAATAGGGTAAAAATCTAGTATCGTTTCGCAGGAGAGGAGGTGGTGCCAATTTTGGTTTTAGAATAATTTCAATGTAATGAATTAAAAATATTTTAAAACCAAAATTAGGTAATACTCTTAGGACAATAATCTTTATCAACATTAATCGCAGTCCTGACTGTACAGCCAATAGAAGTTAGCACATGAAAGCTGTTCACTCAGGGACCCACATGTGATTTTAAATAAACACTGAAAATATAGTAGCTGTTTCTTTTCTTCACCAATGTACCATAAATATAAACATGTGACTCGTAAAAGTCGGGAACTGCTTAATTAACCCGACTACTTTTAGAACAAATTATAGTAATATATTCTTAATTACTGATTGCCGATACTCACATTTCTTTCAGTAAACTGGTCATTTTATCGTTTATTATTCCAAGACTGCAATACTTAACCTATCGATTATATTCTATGAATACTTAAGTTTAATAGTACAGGTAGGTATAGCCCTAAGAGAATCTTTTATTTCTTATCTTTAAATACCAGACCTGGTAGCTGGCAAAATACGAATTATTTTTGTTTTATTTAGACGAAAAACGAAAACATAACCATGCTTGGACGTTTGACATCGATTGAGCAGTGTTGCCGACCCCTACCAAAATTTTCTCCCAAGATTTAACCCTAAGTATAGGTTCTCATAAGTAAAATTTCTTTAATGTAGTGCCCAACAGCCTAAGTCGTACGAACTCATAAAATGAAACGCATAAATACTATACAATAATTACTGAATGAATACCTACGCTATTACATACCTATTGCTAAACTACTTAACTAAAATGTAATATTGTTCATCATGTTGACTTTTAAACCTCAGACGAGTCAGACGTCAGCACAGAACATTATACAGGGTGTGGCGTAAGTAGTGGTCCACCGTTCAGGATTCGATGAACCAGATAATTAATATAACAATTAAAAATTTTAACCATTTTTACCCAAGGGTTACGAAAATATTTCCTTTTTGTCTTTTATTTACGAAATTTCTATCTTTTTTTACAAATTTGTTTGTAGTTTCAACAAAAACCATTATTTTTTCATTTTGATTTCTGTTAATTACTGCCGAATACTAGAGCTATCATGATAAATTATGATTTTTTATGTAAATTCAGCTCTTTTGAAGAAAAAGTTGGTTCTTCTCTAATTTTAACCCTAATTTTTAAAACACCTTCAAGTTCAATAGCGATTTTTGTAAAAAAAAACGTACTACATTGTCAGTGCCCATGCATTTAATAATATGCCTACTAAATACCGATTTCAAAATGATATCACTATAACAGATCTAATAATTTAACAAAAAGATATTCAATTTTAATTGAAGAAAAGAAGATTTTCATTAAACTACTTTTTTAAACTTTGTTGCGTTAATACTATTACAAAACGTATAAAAACTCAAAAAACGGATACAATGTAACTTTTTACAATTCAAATGTGATTTATGTTAAAGCACAAACATGTCAGGTAAAAAAACCCTGACCCTTTTTTTACCTGAGACATGTTTGTTTTGTTAACAAAAACCGGTTGAAGCTCTCGCAATCGAGTTACGCACAATAGGAGTGATAAGGAAGAGATATGGTAGGGTATTGCTATCTCTTTCATTACTAACGTTGAAATCTTCAGAAATCTCGAAATGATTTAGTACGATCTCGTCACTCGTGTCGTGCGTCGTATGCGTTTCGTTTTTATTCTGCCTGCCGCCATTTTTTTACCCCTGCCTGCCCCCGGACTCTGTTTAATTTGCCTACTGATTGGACTTGTTGTTTTGGTGATCTCTGCGATATTGGCTACGTGTACTGGTGACTTTGGCTTGCTCAACGATTTGGACAAACGTGCAGTGCAGTGACAATTAAAAAATGTCTCGGTACACACCGCGCGAATATGCTGACATGCATTTTATTTATGGCGAATGCAGAGGTGTCGGTAGAGAAGCAGCTCGACTTTATCGGGAGAGATATCCCGATCGAAGACATCCAGACCACCGAGTTTTTGGAAGAGTGCATAACGCATACACCGAGGGAAGGATACCTGGCACAGGCGTAGGCGGTGCAGGTGAAGGACGACCGCGACGACACAACGATGAAAAGGTAATGAATTTAGTTACAGAAGATCCTTCAACATCGGTCCGTGTCTTAAGTCGCAGAACTGGCATATCAACTAGATCTGTACATCGAATACTCAAAAGACATGAACTGTACCCATACCACTATCAAAGGGTACAGTCATTGCTACCAAGAGATTATCAATTGAGAGTAACATTTTGTAGAGTAATGCTACGCAGAATAAGAGAAGACGCGCAGTTTTTTAATAAAATACTATGGAGCGACGAGTCATCCTGCAAAAAAGATGGATATTTAAATCTACATAATTTGCATAACTGGCAGCTAGAAAACCCGCATCTCATAAGGCAAGACAGATCACAGTATCAATTTAAAATAAACCTTTGGACCGGAATTATTAACGGACAAATAATCGGTCCACACGAGCTGCCAGAAACATTAAATGCAGAAAGATATTTAAGTTTTTTGCAAATTGACTTGCCCTTGCTTCTGGAAGGTGTCGTTCCTGAAGTCCAAGAAGACATGTGGCTGCAGAACGATGGCTGTCCCGCTCACTACGCTGTTAGAGTACGAGAGCACCTTGATACAGCGTATCCAAATATGTGGATAGGGCGCTTAGGTCCAATATTGTGGCCACCACGCTCGCCAGATCTAAAGCCCCTAGATTTATTTTATTGGGGTTGCCTAAAAGAAACAGTCTATAGCAAAGAAATCACTAGCATTGACCAATTGAGGACTAGAATCCAGGCAGCAGCTAGAGAAATCAGCGAAAGCGGGTTTGCCCGACGAATTAAACGGTCGTTTATTCGACGTTGCAGAGCGTGTATAGCTGCGAATGGTGGCCATTTTGAACATTTTGTTTAATTCTAAAGGCTCCTACATACTGGCGCGACTAGTCGCGCGACGCGACACAAAGACACCGCGTGTAGCGCTACAAGCGGTGCCTTTGTGTCGCGTCGCGTCGCGCGACAAGTCGCGCCAGTATGTAGGAGCCTTAATGATTGTAATCATGACAAAGATTAATAATAAATGATATATAAAGTGATTTGTGTTTTTTAAATTCTTTGTTCAAATACCTAAAGTAACAAGTTAGGTCTAGATAACTCTGCAATAGTAGTTTTTTTTATACAAATGGGCACTGACACTGTAGTGTATTTTTTTGCAAATTTCGTAAGTATTAACGCAGTGAAGTTTAAAAAAGTAGTTTAATGAAAATCTTCTTTTCTTAAATTAAAATTGAATATCTTTTTGATAAATAATAGGATCTGTTATAGTGATACCATTTTGAAATCGGTATTTAGTAGGCATATTATTAAATAAATGGGCACTGACAGTGTAGTACGTTTTTTTTTACAAAAATCGCCCTTGAACTTCGATGGTATGTAAAAATTAGGGTTAAAATTAGAGAAGAACCAACTTTTTCTTCAAAAGAGCTAAACTTACATAAAAAATCATTATTTATCATGATAGCTCTAGTATTCAGCAGTAATTAGCAGAAATCAAAATGAAAAAATAATGGTTTTTGTTGAAACTACAAACAAATTTGTAATAAAAGGTAGAAATTTCGTAAATAAAATTTTTAATTGTTATAGTTAATTATCTGGTTCATCGAATCCTGAACGGTGGACCACTACTTACGCCACACCCTGTATATTCAAGAGGACGTCAGTCAAACGTCAAGACCGATCTCGGAGCTACGGATTGAGCAACCGTGCAAACGGATCGACTTTTTAAATTCTTGGATTATTAGAATTTGGGACGTAAAAGTTATAACCAGTTTCATTTTTTATGGTTATGTAATAGTGTACCAATGTAGATTGTTACATAAAGGCACCTGTTTACTTATAATATCATTGCATAAAGGCACATAAACATTTTTTCGGTATATGTTCTAGATTGGTTGTTGCCATTTTTGTAGTGTTTTACTTACTATCAAGTAGGTAAATTGAGATGAAGATCGTACCTACTCAGCGGAGTGCATTAGGAGATACCTATGTCCAGCAGCTGAGAGTAAATATGTTCCTTGAGCAGCTGACTGCAACAGTTTGATAATGATGAAGTCCTGATGGGGTTTTGAGTGTAGGTAAATAAAACAATACCGTTAATAGGTTTTTTTTAATAACATTTATTTTATTTATAATTAATTAATTCTTAATAATTCATCTAAGAAGGGGGGCAGGTCGGATAATACCCTCATGGCGATACCAACATAACTGCGTTTAGTTTACGACTAAATTACGTGTAGATATTAAAATCTTTTTTTATATTATTCATTAATCCGAACTTCTTAAAATAGTACACTTACATGAAAATAAATGGCTTAGTTGCCTTATTATGTGGTACTAATTCTATAAGAAAACAACAAAAAAAATACGCGGTACGAAATCTGTCGTTCACCTTTAGAGACAGTTTCATTTATTGTAATCATAGTATTAACTCTTTATTGTATCAGTTGACACAGTTTAGGCTAGCTATTAAATTATTAATGTCGGTATCGCACAGTAGCGAAAGTGAACGTTTTCTGCAATGACATAGAAATTAATGAGATATAAATTAATATTTTATTATTAAAAAAAATAAAAACATTTTGTTTTTGAATGGTATTTTTTTTTTGCGTGTATGGACGCTATACTTTTGTGGGTTAACGGGAACGCCTTTCGTTTTGGGGAATTTCAGAACGCAACGCCCACATTATACTCACGTCACGGCAACTAAAGTCTGTTTTTAATCTCGGTGACTAATTTGACAGGTGCAAATGTCAAACTTCATATTGAAAGACCAAACAACAATAACTTAAAATGTCAAATTAGTCTCTGGGATTAAAAAACGAACTTTAAATGTTAACTTTCTGGCTCTCTGTCAATTTGTCGATGAACGCCGCCCAATTTTTGAGGGTAATTTATTTTCTGCTGTAAAATAAAAACATGGAAAGTGATAATGGTTCTTGCACGCCTCCCAAAAAGAAGCAAAGAAAAGAAAAAGGCTTCAACGATATAAGAGCGGATGGGAGTCCGACTACTGATGGTGCAAAGATGTTGATAACAAAAATATGAAGAAATAAATAGAGCATCTATTAATGTAATTAAAAATTAATTGTTCATTTATTTTAACATTAGCTGTGCCCCGCGGTTTCACCCGCGTGCATCTCGATCCCATGGGAATATCGGGATATCGGAAGCTGTAAAATTGCTTAGTCGTCCTTTCTCATAGTTTTTTTTAATTTTAAGTCTTTAGGAAATTGATGATTTCTATTGTTATTACAACCAATTACAACACAACGCGGCATTTTTTTGTCAGATGCCGTCCAAAGTTTTTGTAACCAAGTTTTGTATGTAATTTGACAGCTAATATCATTTTCTGTGAGTCAAGCGTTAAAAGCGACACCCTTGGCAAAAGTTGTTTTCTTCCCCATTGATTCAATTTGATTGTGAATTTTGACAATAGATTGGCACTAATTGCCATACATAAAAAAAGACCACTATAGTAAGCCCATGAAACAGGCACTTTGAGAGGATAGTGGATTGAAGTTTGACTGACACTCAAATTTCAATCAAACTAAAGTCCGTGGAAAGAATGCGCTTTTGACCTGTGTCACTTTCATAGTAATGTTTTACGAAAGAAAAACAAGAAATTACTTCATGCTTGACAAGCTGACAGGTGTCAAAAACGCATAGTACTTTTTTAAAATGACTGTAATGTAAGAACTAGAAATACGATTTTCTTTCGCTTAAAATTATTTATCAAACCAATATTTGAAGTAGTTATTATTTATAGAAATGCTGAAGTTGATATTAGGCAGCAAAAATTATAATATCAGCAATGGAAGATGTTGTTCAATTGCAAAGGAAAATGTAATACAATCCAAATCTGAATCATCCCCCAGCATTTATGAAATTGTATTTTCATTTCCTTTTGTTAAATATATTGCAGTATTTAATAGACTTAAAGTGTACCACTTGACAGGAACATCATTAGCGGTGCCTGGTTGTGCTCTAATGGAAATATTCAATGTCCTACCACAGGGTGCTTTTTATACAGCAGCATACATAGGTGAGCCACCTGTCTTATCAGTAGTCGTTCGTATTTCTTAGTATGAGGTAGAAGTCTGGAGTCAGGAAGTTGGTGCTGTGATTCCACTGGCCCCACAGCCTCACAGGGTATCTAAATCCTGATCTCACCGCGAATTTGTCAGATTGCCTTCCCATCAGACTTGAAGAGTAATGGAAGAAAGAGTCCAGTTTTTTAGTATAAAGTCGCAATTGTTTCCTTTTTTGTGTTGTCATAAAACAACAAAATTTTAGCATTTTTAATACGGGAGTACACTTAGATAGTTATAAAAGTGTCGGAATTGGAGAATTGTATTGTTTGTGTACACACCTTTTCACTATAATATCTCCTGCAGTGATAGGCTGCTGGTGAGGGTATTATTGTAGTATTAATACTGGAATACCTATAATTTATTGTAGTGTTAAATGAATTTGAGTATTCTGCAGAATCACATGTGAATTGTTTGGCCGAGCTGAATGATATAAATAACTAACAGGTTCTTTAGATAAATCAGCTATGAACAATTACTAACACTTCATTCAATAAATTTCACTATTAAAGTAAATTATTAATTAATGAATAACGGAAAGCTTCCAATTAATATCTAGAAAAACAAAAAATTTGATGGTTATTGTCTTATTATCATTTCTTCATAACTTAAGGAAACCCATTTTCAGTTTGACACCAGTGATGCGTGAAAAATTACTTCCTTCCTTTGCATGTGTGTGTTGCACAAAGTAATTTATTCTATGGTGTTTTTCAAGCATATTATTTATTTACCCCTCGATTATATTTATATACCTTCCTTTTTATTTCATGGGCAGGTATTTCCATTGACATTCAAAATTTTGACAAAATTTTTAAAGTACAGCTTTATTTGGTTCAAATATGTTTGGAAGAACCATTTTTTTAAGGTGTTCATTTCTTTAACATTGTTTCCATTTGTTACAGGTATCACTGGCACGGCAGTTCTATCGATGGCTAGTTTACCATTCCGGAACATTATTGGACATTTATACATAAGAGTAGATGATAAGAAAGTCAAGATATCTTCAGTAGATTTCTGGGGGAATAGAAAAGATAGAATAGTGAAAGTGGATGATTGGTTTCCATTACTTGATATGGCCCCAAAAGTCACAGATGCATTATATCTAACACCATTACTGGCAGATGGAACAAAGTACAAATTGTTTGTAAAGTTTGGTAATGTTTTAAACCCTCAAAGAATGGGTGAAGTGTTAGAATGATTGTGATTAAGCAAAATAATTATATGGTAAGGTTGGGAGAGTGAAAGAAACAACAAATTCATAATGTTACCAATCTACTTCTTAAACATACAGTAGTATTGACAACCAAATCTTATAAATAGGTGAATTTAGATTAAATACACTGTTAAAACAATTGCAAGTGACTTTCCTTTATTTTTTTAAACAATTCTCATCAATGTGTATCTAAGATAGTGAATAAATACTTCAGCAGTATTTTTTAATTAAGTGTAGACTTGATAGCTTAACATAAATTAAAATAAAATAACACAATCATGCCATTGATTTTTGGCAGTCAAGTTGCCATATTTAAAATTATGATTCCAACTCCAGTAATGAAGCAATCCACAAGCACTTCATTTTGACATAAATTATTATTAAGCATCACCTGTAGGTAATAAGTACCCAACTATGGTTAACAATTTCATACAATGACAAAATCCATAATAATTATTTAGTTGGTATATAGAAGAAGTGGGTATATACAAATTTATAAAATCACCTAGGTATGTGTACCTATATTTTTATGATCCATTTCCTAACCCAAACATCTTACTCAGCCAGCCAGCCAAAGTGAGTGTGCTGGAAGAAATGTACAGTCGACGGCACGTCAATGGTAACAACACCAAGCTGACCTCGTCGTCGTCTATTGAAACTCCATACTTTGAGCTGACCTAGCTCAAAGTTCAAGTGTTACCACTGACGTGCGGTCAACTGTACAACATGTTACAGTCCTCTCAACAAGAAATGACGTACTTTTTAATTTGATTTTGTAAATATTGCAGAATTAGAGTAATACGTTAAAAAGAGAAAATAAACATTCCATAGTTATGCTGCAAAGAAAACTGGTTATTTTGTTTACCTGGCATTATTTCTGTACATCAATGCCATAGATAAAATTAAAATTTTACTAAAGCAATGGAAGTGCCCCAAGACTAAAGAAGTGCTTAACACCAAATATTCCCGCATATTGAATGGTAAATATATTTTCGCCCTAGTAACAACGCCCGCAATATTGACAAGAATTAAGTAAAGGATTTCGTCTTTACTGCGAAGGGCGTCTTATTTTCAAAACTACCTTACCCTAACTTTCCCATTGCAAGGATTAACAATATCAAATAGGTTCTTGTATAATCACGTGCAAAAAAAGGTACACAAGTTTTAAAATTCAAAAGAGAGTTTGCAAGAAGTAGTTAATAAAATCATAGTAATATGAATCATAACAATACGAGGCATAAATTGTAAAAAGGAATTGATTACAAGAGTTAACACTTATGATTGAAACTTAAACAAAACTATTAAAGAGTACAATATTTTCTAATTAATATGAACATTATTTATTCGACCGGTTTTCATATCATGAGCTGTATACATATTTTGCATGTGAATTTACAATATGAACTCAATGCAGTTTCATTAAATTAAATAAACTCCTAAATGCAGAAGCAGCAGTGTTAGTGGCAATAAGTAGATTTAAATGATAACAATGCAATTGTATTATAAAATAAGTACTAACTTAAATATCATCCTGAATTTAGAGCAAGTTTTAGATCTACCTACCATCATCAGCATTGCGTTAAAATCTAGATTAATTCACTGTAAAATTATTGTCACCACCAACATCGCGCATTGAAAATATCTTCTAGTCTGGCTTATATAACTCCACACTTACTGCTTGCATAATTAATCGCTCCTGCATATAAATCCATTATTGCAAAAAAAGATATCACACATTTAAAAAAATATCGGCTGTATTTATGTGATGTGCCTTTGCATTTAAGTGAGTGTACCTACGAACATTATAGAATGTCTAGTTGAAATAAAAAGTGTACCGCCATAAATGTTAAAACCGGTAGGCCTACGTCTTGAGACGTCTCCTGTTGCTGATGCTAGTGCCTTAAGTAATTCAGAAGTTTCTAAAGCCATTCTTGGTTTAATAACAGAAACTTCGTAGCTGCCCCACATTTAGGCACCTCAAGATTTTCTACAGATTCTGCATTCATGGCAGTATTTATATTATTTAGATATTATATAAATTTTGCAAAGTTAATACCTATATCATAGTTATGTTCCACTTCTAAAAACACAATCACATTTTATTTATGACAAATCCCTGGCAATTAACATTTTTTCTAGTTGCCCTAACATACTACACAGTAACTCTTTTGGTGCCTATCATATTAGTCACATTCAGTCTAGTCCTGAACTTGATATTCATCTTTCTAGCAGGCCCCCGCCTGCAAGAAGGCTGAATATCAAGCCCAGTTGAGTGTCTAGTGTTTAAAAAACCGTGAACTCGCAGCGCAAGTTTACCTGAAAGTGACTAATATTTTAAAAATTTCAAAGCGTATTGTTAAAAAGATACTATATTAAGATGAAATAACAATCTTATAGCTTTTACAGATTTCGTTAGTAAAACTAATCAACATTGCTAGTCATGTAAAGATATTTTTGAACACTTTATTGTTAGGTACGTTACAAAACCATAAACAATGTCCTCGTGGTGTTTGCATCAATTTAGTATCTTCTTAACAAACAATTTGAGATATTTCTTGAGCAGAATTTGGAATTATAAAAATTTATGGTAAAATATTGCAAGTGTGTATTGGTGTTATTAATTTTATATTAAGCAAATAACCCACACAATCATTTTAGATATTTAATCGATCCAAGCTTGTGCAGGTTGGTCTGTTGTGAAAGGACTGACGCCATTGCGCTCCATGGCTTCTAAAATTTCACCAACATGTTCAGCAACTTCAGCCCGATTCTGGTCGATACCTTTGATAAATGGGTGTTCCAATAACCTGTTATATTTGGGTCGCTGATTTTCTTCTTTAATGAGGCTGTAAATAAAAGATAATATTATGGTAAGGTTTACAAATGGTACTACCTACTAAGTAGTTCCCATAAAATCTGAATGGCTTACCAAGTATTGACGAAGTTTACAAAGTTATTGGAGAATGCATTGTTGGTATTAGTTAGTCGCGGCGGGTCACCCTGTACGACTTGCTGCAACTGCTCGAACACCGAGCCCCAGCGCGGGTAGGGGAAGGCGCCGGTGGCGACCTCCATGAGCGTGATGCCGAGCGACCACACGTCCGAGCGTACGTCGTAGCCACGAGCTCGTCCAGGATCTATGCGCTCCGGCTGTATGCAAGACAGGCAAATGTTTTATTACAATTATAAATTTCTTTTATTCCATATGGTTTGGCTAGCATGCATTGCACAAAAAATACTTTTGAAAGAGTGGAGAGTGAACCGATTTGCTACTTCAAGATAGGTACGGCCTATCAGTACGGTCCGATGGCGTTACTTTTTGAACAAGAAATCTCTTACCAGCTGAAAATAATTTACAAAAATAGATTTTTCTTAGTTTAACCCTTAACCACCTGACGCCGGTCTCAGAGACTCTGGTAATTTTGTTTTTCAAATCATCCCGTTACTATGCAAGCGACGCAATTGCGTGTCCATGTACTTTTTCCTCTACCCCGACAGTACGCCCCGTGCGCTCGGGAGCTTCAGACATGCGCGCATTAAACATTTTAGGTAATTTATATTTCGTATGCGGTCCGTGAGACCGACGTCAGGTAGTTACGTTAGTTTGGCTACACTGTATTTATTTTTTTTTACCCAGGTAGTTTTGAGTCTGGTAACTTCAATAGAAGGTACGCACAGAAATGTGACAACTGATAATTGGTTCACATCATTGGAGCTTTGAATGAGCTAAAAGAAAAGCAACTGACCTAGTGGGAACATTGAAGAAAAACAAACTTGAAATCCCGCCTCAGTTTCTTCCTAACCGTCATCGAGAAGTTGGGTCAGCCATTTTAGGGTTCACAACAGGATGCTATATTGACGTATTTTGTACCAAAGTAAAACAAATCTGTGCTTTTACTGTCCAGCATGCACCACAAACCAACCATTAATTCAAATACTCAAAAACCGGAAATGATCACGTTTTACAATAGCACAAAAGGCGACGTTGACATGCTAGACCAGAAATGCGCACTTTATTCACGTCTCAAGAACTCAACGATGGCCGATGGCAATATTTTATAGAATGCTTGACATATCTGCAGCAGCGAACGCGTATGCTATTAGTAACATGAACCAAGCTCAGTCAAAGACTGAATTTCATTAAAAAATTGGCAGAAGACCTTATAATACTTATAAAACTTCAGGGAACACACAAAAGGAACTTCGGTGCACCATTCGTCGAATCGTAAAATTATATCAAATTCTTCAGAACTTTCAGTTTTTGAAGTAATGGGTCACTTCAACAACACAGAAAATTCAAAAAAAATTACAAAACCAAGACATTTTCAACCAGTGACCCTAAGAAAAAACCGCTTACATGTGTTTTGCATGTAAGAATCCGATTTGCATTGAATGCAGCCAAAAAATGTCCATTAATTGTCGTCGCAACTTGTGAAAGTTTGTGGGTTGTGATTTTGTAATAATTGTGTCTTAATCGTAGCAAAAACCATTTTAAGTTAGAGATTATACTATATCGAACTTGTCGTGAATAAGTAAAAACTATTGAGTTATAGTGAAATTTCCTACTCAGATCTCAGATTTTCAAAGTACCTAGATTTTTTGCAAAAATTTATATAATTATTTTAAGTGTTGATTTTTGATAAGTAAATGCATACTTTTGTATAGTTTAAAAACTTATAATGAAAATACAGATATATGTTAAACAATGGTTATTAAACATGGAAAATACGCAAGCGGTCTCCGGGACCGACGTCAGGCCATAGTGTAACTGAAAAACACGTCAGGTGGCTAAGGGTTAAAAGAGATCTATGCGTCAACTGCTCCAGTAGTGGGCGAGTCCGACAACGTTGTAAAAAAAAAACTTATAAAAAGTAATTTCATATCGCGCCAAACAAACCCTATGGTAGGTACGGTTTTGGGAATAATCTTCAACCCAAACAAAAAAAGTCTACTGCATGAAAGTGGGCGGAATATACATATTATTGTCAGTCGCGTGTATTTCATGTTCGAACATTTTTTTTTTTTTTTTTATTTGTGATGGGTTTGCTCTTGACCTTAGTCTATGTCAGAGGTGACAGAAACAAAGTCGACGATGGAGCGAGCTTACCCAGAAGAAGCCTGTTCACTCTCACTTTGAAGAGATTAGGGTTGTATGAGTTCGGAAACACAGACGCAGGCAGAGAGTTCCATTCCTTTGCTGTGCGCATTATAAAAGAAGTTTGGAAACGCTTAGTGCGAGCTGGTGGGATAGCCACCAGGAAGGGATGGTAACCTGAAGTGCGCCTAGATGACCGATAATAGAAGGGGGCCGGTGGAATGAGGTTGTGGAGTTCTTGGGCACACTCTCCGAAGTACAATCTATAGAAGACCGACAAGCAGGCAACCTTGCGACGATGGGCCAAACTGTGAAGCTTGGCATCCACCAGATTTACGTCGCCAATGAGACTCTTAGCTCTGCGTTCCACCGAGTCAAGCGCGGCAAGTTGGTATTTAGCCGAGCCATCCCAAAGGTGGCTACAATACTCCATGCAGGATCGGACCTGCGCTTTATAAAGGGTCAAAAGCTGTCCAGGCGTAAAGTATCGCTTCACCTTATTTAGGATGCCCAGTTTCCTGGCCGCAGTTTGGGCTTTGTACTTGTATGATTGTTGTGATGGCACATCTTGCCATAACTTTGGATTCCACTTTGGGTGCGGCGACTGACTCTCACTTTCACAATTATTAAATAATAAACAACTAATAACTCTCACTTTGATGATTATTGAATAAATAATAACAATGAAATTGATTCGGTATAAAATTTATCGCCAAAATCAGCAGTAGATCAAATCAAATCAAATCAAAATATTTTTATTTCACATAAACCTACATGGGCACTTATGAAACGTCAGAAGCTAGTTGCACGGTTCCAATTGGTCGTTTCCTATGGAGAAGAGCCGGCAAGAAACTCCACGGTTACTCTTTTAAAAATAATTGGCTTTTACAATGTTTTCAAATTACACAAATTAGGTATGGGAGGACAGTGTAGGCCTGTCGAGAAGTACTTAACAAAAAAAGAGAAAAGGAAACGGTCTAAAGAAAAAAGATCTAGTCTATTAAGCCTACAACGTTCTCACATTCATAACGTACACAAGAATCCATGTAAAATAATATTAATAATATTAAGTCTGAAATATAAATTGTAGATATATAATGTCAAATAGTGAAAATATAATGACAAAAAAGTATGTCTAAAAAATAATAATAATAAACATCGTAATTTGGGAGCAGTTAATAGACATTTCCATAGTTATGCCGTTTCTGATGTACCAGGGAAGCCACATGTGCAGAAGGAATTATTGCCAAACTTCCTTGTCTTCAACGTAGTCTTTAATATTGTAATATGCGTTTTTGATAAGGGCACTTTTGATGTGGGTTTTGAACTTTCCATCGCTAAGTTCTGTAACTGACTTTGGAAACTTGTTATAAAAGCGGATACTGTTGATAACAAATGATTTGCTTGTTTTTGTTAATCTAAATTTGGGTATCACAATTTCATGTTTACTACGTGTATTTATATTATAGAAATCACTTCATGTTTTAAAAAGACATAAGTTCTTGCGAATATACAAAATACTTTCTAGATATAAAGAGAAGGCAGAGTTAGTACATTAATTTCTTTGAATTTGTTTCTAAGGGACTCACGAGGACCCATTCTATAGACTGCGCGGATTGCCCTCTTTTGTAAGATAAAAATTGAATCTACACCAGCTGCCGATCCCCACAGTAGAACGCCATAAGACATAATACTGTGGAAATAAGCAAAGTATACTAACCTAACTGTGGCTGTCAACTGTCTAATTTTTCTTACTGCATATGCAGCTGAACTTAATCTACCTGAAAGAGCTCTAATGTGGGCTCCCCATTGCAATTTTGAATCTAGAGTAATTCCTAGAAATATAGTTTCTGTAATAGCATCTAGTCTCATGCCATCAAGTTTTAAATTTAGAGCCACTTGGAGTACATTTGGTAGTGAGAACTTAATACATTTTGTTTTGTTCGCATTAAGTAAGAGATTATTAGCTGCGAACCATTTCGAAAGAATATCCAGACTATCGTTGACGTATAAGACATCCGGATTTTTTCTATTTTAAAAATGAGAGAAGTATCGTCAGCGAATAGAATTATATCCGATAAGTTTGCCATCATGTAAGGAAGATCATTAATATAAACTAGAAATAGGAAAGGGCCAAGAATTGGACCTTGGGGCACGCCCATCTTTACTAGAGACCCCGAGGACGTCGCCCCGTTAACGTTTACTTTTTGCTGCCTGTTTGAAAGATAGGACAGAACAAGATCAGCAGCTTGTCCACGAATTCCGTAGTGGTGTAATTTACAGGTCAGTGTATTGTGGTCAACGCAGTCAAACGCTTTTGAGAGGTCACAGAAAATGCCAATGGCATCCTGGGATTTCTCCCAGGATTCCAAAATGTGACTGATGAGTTTTACTCCTGCGTCAGTCGTCGACCTACCTTTCGTGAAACCAAACTGGCGACTATGTAAAATTCCATTAGAATTGAAATGTGACAGCATCTGGTCTAGCATGATTTTTTTCATATATTTTACTCAATGCTGGTAGCACAGTCTATGATTAGAGAGATCACTCTTACTACCCGATTTGAAAATTGGTACTACTTTACTATGTTTCATTAAATCAGAAAACGTACCGCTGTCTAAACATTGATTAAATATGCCTGTTAGGACAGGGGCTATTGTGTCAATGATATCTCCAAGAACCTTAAATCCCCCATAAGTCTTCAGTTTTCTTTATGTTAAGACTTTTGAATGCCCTCTTAATAGTGACAATAGAAATGGGCTTGAATTCAACACTTGGAATGTCCTTAGAGAAGTGTTGTTTGAGAAGAGATTCTGCTAAAATAGGTGATGAGGGAAGAGATTTCGTAACCTCTATTGGGATGTCGGTAAAGAAATTTTCTAGTGTCTCAGCAACTTTTAATTTATCTGTAATGGTTTCATTATTAATTTTTAAAGACAATTAATTTTGATCTCGCTGTTTTGTGTTTCCAGTTTCTTTGATGATTACCTGCCACTTAGAACTTACTTACCTACTTACTTACTTAACTACTATCTCCCGTACTATATGAATTTTCGATTTCGGATTAAAGGACATACTTGACTTTTCGGTGGAAAAAAAAAATTGTACATCTACATTACGGTCGATGCTCCAACTGCAAATGTAAGTTTGCAATCGCAAAAACTAATATTTTGATGTGATATAAGTACTCGTAATAACAAAAAAATCTCAATTTTCGGGATTATGTCCTTTACTTGCACTGTGAGACCAGGGCATGCAATATTCGCTCAATTTTAATATTCAAATATTTCGATTAGTATTGCTTAACTATCCGGATATTAAATACTAGATGCGCCCCGCGGTTTCACCCGCATAAGTTTTGACCTCGTAGGTATATCGGGATAAAAAGTATCCTATGTGTTATTCCTGGTTATAAACTATCTGTGTGCCAAATTTCATCCAAATCCGTTCAGTACTTTTTGCGTGAAAGAGTAACAAACATCCATCCATCCATCCATCCATCCATCCATCCATCCATCCATCCTTACAAACTTTCGCATTTATAATATTAGTAGGAAGTACTCGAAGTATTCGATATTTTTTTAATCTCTTTAGATTCGGATTTTTTCTACAGATTGTATGTATGTTTCAATAATATGTACCTATTAAGAAAAGACGACAGAACCTTAAATATCGTTCAAACTACATACAGTTACATCTAAATTGATAATCAAAAATCCACAATCATTTTACTTTTCAATGCTTTATCAGTGAGTGTGACAGTGGCGTGCCTAGGGTTTCAAAATAATGCAAGCCCAATAAAATTTTAACCGATTTCAAAAAAAGACAGTTCAGTTTTCGACTGAGTATGTAGGTACCTACGTATCTACGTATGTATCGTCTCAATTTTCTCATAAACTACTGGTTAGGTACAATAAATTCTCTATCGAGCATTTTAGTAAGGCATGGCCGGGCTTTTGGGCTTATATGAAGGTACCGTCACTGGAGTGTGAAAGTATTATTAAGACATTTCCTACAATTACTACAACGAAATAAAATAGATAGAATATAAAAGCTTTAAGGCCGAGTAGCTTATTTTCATTCATTTCAGATATATTTTTTATTTAGGTAATAAAAAAAACTATAATATAAATAACTATACTTAACAAAAACATAAATATCGTGACAATGTATCGTATCATTGTCACGACATTATGATGCCGAAACTTTTTAATAGATGTCTAAATCACCATTTTGCCACCAGATTCGGATACACGTACGCGCGTACATTAAAGCGATCTATCGGCGGATCTTATACTTTATGGCATTCCGTTAATAAAAAAAACCGGCCAAGTGCGAGTCGGACTCGCGCACGAAGGGTTCCGTACGATTATCTATAGGTAAATACGGCAAAAATATCATGTCTGTTATATGGGAGCCCACCTAAATATTTATTTTATTCTGTTTTTTAGTATTTGTTGTTATATCGGCAACAGAAATACATTATCTGTGCAAATTTCAACTGTCTAACTATCACGGTTCATGAGATACAGCCTGGTGACAGACAGACAGACAGACGGACAGAGGAGTCTTAGTAATAGGGTCCCGTTTTACCCTTTTGGTACGGAACCCTAAAAAACCGGTCAAGTGCATGTCGGACCACGCACAAAACTTAGCATTGTAGTTGAAAAACTTGTTCCCTCATACATTCCAACTGCAAATGTAAGTTTGTACGCACAATATTGTGGTTTACCATGTTGTTCTAAGACCATAAACTTTTTTTCCGGGTTTTCCGGTAACCTATAAGTAAATAACTATATTCTGTTTTTTTCAAAATTTTAGGGTCAGTAGTTTCGGAGAGAAGGGAAAATAACTTTTTAAAGTATTTGTTTTAAGATTATAAAAAATAATACATCTGAAATCCTTACAAGGACAAGTGCATGTCGGATCACGCACAATGAAGGGTTCCGTAGTTGGGATGAATTTATCCCAAAAAAAAAAAAACGTATGGGAGACAATGCTCTTCAACTACAATGTTAATCGTAGTTGAAGAGCATGTTCTCCCATACATCGATATACATCACAGTCAATTCTCCAACTGCAAATGTAAGTTGGTAGACTATTACTCGTTAATTTGTAAAGCCTATTTAGCTGTGAGCCTGTGATAATTTTCCTTTTAATCGTATCTCTTGATTGTGTTGACTGTAGAAGCTTTAATTTTTCACGTCATTTTTCCCGTATAATTTCAACTTGATACCTCTACCCGCTCCTGAGAAAAAGGGTCTTCAAAGACGAACAACAAAGTGATCCCATTAAGGGTCCCGTTCTGTTATCTGTTATGTTGGCAATTTTTAGGGTTCCCTCAAAAAGACAATCTTTTTGAGGGAACCCAACATAACAGATAACAATTCTTATAACTTCGGTTGCAACTGACATGCTAGTCATGAATTTCGTAATATTAAAGTACACACAGCTTCATTATCTAGGTAACCCAGCAAAACACACGTAAGTTCAAATTCAGGATATGATTTGAGGTTCAATTCCGTTACGATCGTAACGTATTTGGAAGCTTACGGGAGCGTGGAAAGAGAGGCACGGCAAATACTATTATTAGACTCTTTAATCGTCTGATAAGTGCTTGTTAATTTTTCAACTAATATTTAACTTATAACTATCTGACCGATTATCTCATTTGTTAAAACGGTAACTTCAGGGAGGTGAAACAAATATACAGAATAAACGAATGTTAGAACGGGACGGACAATTTCTTTGATTCCTGTCAATGTCAAACAAAAAAAAAACAGTCAGCGTCATGTCTCTTTTATTACGTTATAGTGATGTACCCATAACTATTCCCTCATTCTAAATTGATCAGTTACCACTCATCAATTTTATTTGAGGTTGAGGGAGGACCATAATTTACCTCGTGAGGTCCTCACGAGGTACCCCTCATTTGAGGTGAGGAATCGTCAACAGCGTACAGTGACCGGCACGAGTCGTGAGCACAGATGGGCAGTTGTGGGGGCAAGCTCGCGCATATATACACTTTCAGCCAAATTTATTTAGTATCGCTTTTGCTCAAATTATTGATTATAGGGCTTACGCAAACTATAATTAAATATTAGTGGTACTTAAAATTTTACTTTGATACAGTAATGTTGCAGGCCATTGTGACTTACGGTCAGTTTCTTCATCAACAAAATCAGACAAAGTATTGAAGTGAAGAAACAAATTTAACCGTTACTTTGACTTATGTGATGTTACTTTTGATGAAGAAACTGTCAGGAAAATATAATTATCTCAATAAAACAATTATAATCTGGTTAGAAGCGTTTTACCTTTGTTTATTTTTGTTTATACAAAATTCGTCTCAATCCAGAGGAATAGGTAATATGCCTTCCACAAAACTAGACGCTGCGTTGGTGCTGGTAGAGGCCACTTGATCACTCATCTCCTCATCATCGTCACTGTCCTCATCCTCCGAATTGGTCTCGGAGTCATCGTCACCAAAGTGAATTATAAATTGTTCTGACATTGCATCCACTATGTGATCGTTATTTATGTATTCCTTCTCAATTTCCTTCACTTTTTGACATAATTTTGTCCATTCATTAGCTCCCATTACATTTACTTTTTCCTTAATAAGATTCGTTACGTGACTTACGTCCCACGTCACATTCTTACTGCCGAAATATCCTTTTATTGCAGCCCATGCCATCTCAATGGGATTGAGGTCTGGGTGGTATGCGTTCTGAATACGGTCACAAATTCTGAATCATTTGCTTCTTTAACGATCCGCCGTACAGTTGCTATTGAGGTGTTGGTCGCCTCCGCAGTGTGTTTATAAATTTCCAGCATAGTTTTGTCAATACCTAACTCAGCGTTGCTCTTAATGAAACAATACACTGCATACAACATTTGCCTTGCCTGTCTATTTAAAACTGTATTTTTTCTCCTCGGCATTTTTGAAGAGTTCGTGTGACAATTTAAAAACACATAACAAATACGAATTAACAAAAATAAACTATTTCAAAATCAAAAACGTAAGTCACTAAAGTTGCACGAAAGTGTACAGTAGCCGAATGACACGTGAGAGTCCAATAGACGACGAGCATCGACTGACGAACCAATCGCGTGCAGCCTCGGCGCCCCCCGCCTTCTTCATTCCGCCAAAGAGAACGAAAAATTAACTACTGCGCAGGTGTCAGTTTGTGCTCACAACTCATGCCGGTTATTGTATTTACCTCACGACTCGTGAGCCCGAGCCGAATTCAGCCAAACGTACGAGGGAGCGAGGCGGGCGGGCGGGCGCGACTACGACTCACGAGTCTCTACTCACTCGCGACTCGCGAGTACTCGCGAGTCACAAACTCGTTCGCCTCACCCCTCGCCACGATTTCATATTGTCAATGTCAATTTTTGTGGTCGCGTGAACGAGTGAGGTGGTTCAATGAGGAAATTCGAGTAACTCTTTCAATTTACGATCATGAGTACCTCAAACGAGGGACCTCATGAGTGAGGGACTCATCACTATTACGTTACGTCCGTTACGAGGTTGTTTGTTGGGCTCGTGGTGTTTTTATTTGTGATTTTTAATTTTATTGAAATAATGGAAACCAAAAATGGAGCGTTTAGTGAAATTTAATAATGCTGAGGTTCAATTACTTGTGCCAGTTCAAGCAAATGATAGTTCTTTGAGATAGTATTTTATCCAAGTCAATATAAATATGTGTGTTTATGCTTAAAATAATTCACCTTTAGTTGTGTCTTGCTTTCGATTTTATCTTTTACCAAGAACAGAAAATATTCATTCATTCATACCAAGAACAGCAAATATTGCACCGATTCTTTAGTAAGTCTGATTCGACGATGAAATTCTGTTGAATCCCACACGTTAGTGTTCGACCCTCGGTCTTACAATTCTTTCTTTTCTTTCACTGGAGGAAGGAAGAAGCCATAATAAATGAATATATGAATCCACATATATTCATTTATTATGGCTTCTTCCTTCCTCCCTTGCTGTGACAAACGGACAGACAAACAGACAGAAACACGAGTGATCCTACCGCTCAAATTATAACAACCATGGATGGTAAAGATAAATAAAGTAGAACAGACGATAGTAGATTATCAATATATCTGTAGATTATCAGATTATCGCAACGGGCTCTTTGGCTAATTAGCCAAACTTGGTATTGGCGGTTGGTATTGAATGGCGACGTTGGGCGAAGCGTTCGTTCGAATCCACGTCAAGCCGTGCTCTTTTTGAAAGTATCCTTTAGGATAGTCGTAATAAATACATTGTTATAGCAGTATAATATTTTACAACTTGAGTGGTCCCTACATAGTGACGCTGACTGTACGTAAACCTAGATATGTTTTGATATCACACTATACATGACGCATGATTATGATAACATAGAACAAATCGGCCTCCTTCTTAGCGTGCCAATGGCAAAAAGCTCAAACATATGGTCAAAAACACATTCATAAGATCATCAGCGCAGGACGGAAGGTGGGCCATTGTCTATGAGGAGATGCCGCATACGCACTTGAGATCCTAGCCGTCCATGAACCCCCATTGTCAGGTGCTATGCACAAAATAGCACTGAAGAAATGGGATAAAAATACATTTATGTAGACAACTTACTGCCATGTAAGGCCTGCATCCAGCATCGCGCGTGCGCGCTATTGAGTCCACTAGTTTCCCAGATATACCAAAATCACATAGTTTTATGTTTCCTCTTCGGTCCAATAATATATTAGATGGCTTCACATCTCTGAAAATAAATATAATTTTGTTAAAAATCTGTTATCAGATTAAGAAAATAGGTAATTGACTGTGAAATTTAAAACCTCACCTGTGTATTATTTTTAATTTTTCTTTTAAATAATTTAAAGCTTTAACTGTTGCAAGAGTTATTTTAGCTAAAATGGTTTCAGGTATTCGAGTTTGCATCCGTTCACATATAAACTTATAATATTTGTCTAATGAAGTATCCATTAACTCCATACAAATCCAGCAGTCACCCTGAAATGTGACAAAAACAACAATAAATTCAATTTCATTTCGATAAAGTTCACACAAATACAAATATAATAATGATAAAGAGTGCAAAACAAAAAAAAAACACAAAGTCATAGTATTTACTATGATTGTGTTAATTTATAAGAAAGTAATTTTGGTCTAAATAAATACTTCTTTTAGATTTACGAAAAGTAAGTAGTAAAAAACAATACACACATTAAAACTGTCGAGATCAAGCACGTTATTGCTAGTTACTAAAAATCCGGTTTTTAAATTATATTTTTTGTAATTCCTATGGATACTTTTTAGAGTAAATTTTTGAAATCTTTATATAATCCTGCAACGGTTTAAGGCCAAGTAAAAAAAAGTGCCATACTTCTGAGCGGAATCAATTCAAAAGAACGATATCATGGGGAGAAGACGTCATTTGAGCCGAGAAATTGTCAGAGCCAGAGATTTAGTATGTTAGAAGCTGGTTCTCGGCAAAGTGCTGTGGCAATCGTTCTGGGCACTACGTAGTCTACGCAGTCGACTTTGGATACGTTACTGAATTATTGGCAGCGTGGCAGAGCGACATGGAGGACGGGCTCGTATCACCACACGTAGACAAGATCATTACATACAGATTACTGCTCGACGAAATCGTACAATGACCGCGATTATGTTGGTTCCGGGATGTTAATAAGCGATCAAACCATAAGAAATCACTTGCATGAAGTCAATCTCCGTTCCCGAAGACCACTACGTGTACCACCTATTGAGTCCTGCAATCTCAGAGCCCGTTTACAGTGAGCTCGTGAACACAGAAATTGGGCAGAAGAAGTGTGACGTTTCCTGTGTTTTTCTGACGAATCTCGGTTTAGTACGATGCCAGATACTAGACGTACGCGTTATTGGAGGACCCCTGGATGCCAAGAACGTTTAAAATCATGCCAGGAAGTCCATGCATACAGTGATGGAACAATCATAATATGGGCGGGTATTTGGGTCGGCGGAAGAACCGAACTGATTTGGATCAAAGGCAAACTAAATGCACAGATTTACGCTGAAACGATTGTATCATCTGTTGTCATTCCTTTGCGGACCCAATTTGGTGCTTCATTTCTGCCTATGCATGATAATGCACATCCACACACTGCCAGAGTTGTTGCAAACACACTTGCCGCTGCTAATATCAACGTCCTATCATGGCCTGCTCAATCGCTAAACTTGAATCCCATTGAGCACGCATGGGATATGCTTCAAAGAAAAGCTTTGCTAATTAAGGATGCGTACACACACCAGAAAACCTTTTTTGCCTGTTTGCTGCCAACGTGATTTGGATGAACTCATATTGAGTATGCAGCCGAATCGCAAGTGTTATACGCATTAACGGCAAAAATACAGATTTCACGCAATAAAAACCTTTAAAAAAAAATCACATTTTAATGGCAGGATTAACTACGGTGAAAATCCAGCATAAGCAAAAATCGCGAAGTCTTTATTAATGCTAAAGCAGAGAGTACTTCGAGTCAGTCGATACTCGATCTTCACCTACATATACAAAAACATTTTATTTCATCAATCTAAATAGACATTTCTACTTAATTTCAATTGGGCAATAAAATATATTTAAAAATACCTTGATCCTTAGACACTGTTAATGTGTGTACTTTGTAATGAATCAAAATAAAAGCCTGTTACTAAATGCGAAAATATATACGGTATTTATAACAAAAAATAATTTCATTTTGTTTTTCCGTCTCTTTGTTCCGGCTAATCTCCAAAACGGCTGGACCGATTTTGACAGGACTTTTACTGGCAGATAGTTGATGTTATAAAGACTAACTTTGGCTACTTTTATTTTAGAAAAAGCCTCGCGGGCGAAGTGGCGTGCAGAAGCTAGAGGACACAAAGAAATTACCTCTTTAAAGAGTGCTCCATAGAACTGCACAATATAAACACAGTCATTGCTCTTCATGACAACCTCCAGGTCCATCAATAGTTGCTTTTGCTCTTTTTCATCAACAGTAGAGCGGATACGCTTCACAGCCATGACACGGTTTGTTCTGCAATATTGATGAAACAAACTGATGAATCTCGATAGGATAAGTGTTGTGCAACTTTTTTATAAGTCTTTGTCCTACATGAGATTGTCTTGGGTACTATTAATATACTCGCCATTTCATTTATTTGCAACATGATTTCTTATAAACAGTACTCTAAAGCAAGTATATTTTTTTACATTTCTATGTTTTATATTATTTGAAATCCATTTCTTTACATACTTTTAGATAGATAACATGGAATCAATGATGCTATTGTAATAAAACAAAATTATAATAAATAGTTTAGAATTTATTAATGTTAATAAGTCTAGATTGATTCAAATGATACTTATCAATTGAATCAATGAAGACTTCTAATTAATTCAGTCATAACTTAATCCATAGCATTGCTTAGTCTGATTATAATCAGGCTAAGTATTGCTACACTAGTATCTTCTTAAGTATCTTTAACTAGAAAATGTAGAGGGCTTTCATGATAATTCAGAAGGGCACATTAATGTTATGTTGATGTTTTCAATTTAATTTACTAAAACAGCCTTACTTTCTGTGGACCATTTTGTTTACGGCTCCAAATGCACCTCTCCCTATTTCACCAAGATCCTGTAGGTCATCAGATGTAAAGTCATACACTTCTGTTGCAGAAAATTGCAATTTCCCTGATGATTGCATGGACGGATATATTCTACATCTGTCTCTGAAATATTGAAAGTATTGTTGTATACTGAATAATTTAAATTGACAAAATCACCTTAAAACCATAAAATAAGATTTTATATTTGTATACAGACTAGTTTTCTTATACAATAAATACATTTACACAAAAAAAAAAACAAAAAGGATTTAAAAACATTATTAGATAATGGATAATCAATAAACACAATTTACCTTGCATTTTCAGGCAATACGTCTCTTATAGTACGTGACGGGACTCGGGGTCTCTGCACTGGAGGAGGATTGGCAGGAAACGGCATAAATGCTGCCCCATCACCTGATGGACCTCCGGCTATCTGCAGGTTTAAACCTTTGCGCTTCTCCAAACCAAATAAATTCAATTCAGGCTTCGGCATTGTCGGTCTACTTGGGCCTAAAAGATTATAACATGTTGATAAATTAATTTGTACGATTATTAACAAATAAAACAGTAAAATGCGTGCATTTCAACGTATAAATTTGCCTGCTACCTTGACTTGATGACACTTCGCCATTCTTCGACATTTTTATCTTAAACGAAAGTGTTTAATATTATGTTTTCACTATTCTTTGGTGCAAATTACAGCTTCCAAATTCTCCATCTGAAGGTTTATATTACGAAAAAGTGGTCACGTTTTCATAATATGCCATGTAAATATATTGTCGAATGTAAGCATCGTACCAATCGACATTCGACAACATACGATTCGTTCAACGCTGGCATACGTTTGTTTGACAGCTGCTTAGAGCCGTAGTGCCTTGTACTTCTATACTCTGTGGTACGGCTCTTTTTTTTTTTGGTGGGAATTCAGCAAATAACTTCTCCCGCTCTGGGCGGAGCGGGAGAGTGTGTCAGACTCTTACTGACTAAAACCCATCCGTATTCCTTCCGTTGCCTGTGTTGCCAGGGGCCTCGGTAACCCTTTAGTACCTTCCCACGACTCCGGCTGGCCTTCCCGCGACCCCGGCAGGGTGGTACGGCTCTAAGGTCAGTTTTTATTATTATTTTTTAAAGGCGGATCCAAACGCCTGGTACCTGCCGCAAACTACACTCCTCTACAAACGCACAAACGTGAAGAAGCATCGCGAGCGCTAGTCGCATGTTTCTTTTGATTGCTTTCAAGTCCACCACAAACCAAGCCAACATCCTTATGATTTATTTTTATCGTTTTTACATAAAAGTAATTACTCTCAAATATTTTTTTCTTTCCTCTTAAACTATAAACTATTCTCAAACGATCAGTATTAACAAAAGTTCAGAATAATAAAAAATCGGGACACTAACCTCACAGAGGTCGGTCCTTGCTAATTTTTCAATGTCTTTTTGCGGAAGATTTAGATTTTCAATAACAATCTGTTATCACCATAGGATTAGTAACCACATCCCCATTTTCCCCTTTTCATTTTTATATCTTTTTATTCTCTGTGGTTATATTTATGGTTGTTTTGATAAAAAAAAACAAATAAATTTTGGTATTTGGGGTGTAAAGGTGATGTCAAAAATAATTTCTTGCAAAAATAATTTACTTTGGTTATTTGGTGCTTTATTTATTGAATTGTGGTAAACTTTATATATGCGGTGATAAAATGTCAACAATTATAAAATTTGATATCAAAGAATTAAAAAAATTAGCTAATGATAAGAATTCGTGTATTATTGAAAAAAAAGTGACACAGAACCTAGCTCTACAACCCTGGTGTCTTGGAAACCTCAAGGAATCTATTAAAAACTTATTGGACTACAAAATAGGAAAGTTTGATAAAGAGTAAGTCGTTTTATTCACTCAGATGTATGTCAATCAACTCAGCGTATATACAATGTCATTAACGCAGTCCACTGCTAAGATCTATGTCTTGTCTTCTATTCATTGTAGTCAAATCTAATAGATATAATCAGTGTGTATAATCTTATGGCCAATATAGAAAATAATCCAATCTTACAGGTTCAATGGAATTCTTTTAAGTTACAAAAACCTCAGAATCTTGCAGAATGTTGGAACCATCAGAAATGATAATGCAGATATTCACTTTCAAGTTCAGGCAGACTATTTCATTTTTCGTCCTTTTGTAGGAGCTACATTGACAGGAATTGTTAATAAGAAAAGCACCACACATTTAGGCATACTCCTGCACAGGTAAGAGTGACAAAATTCTTATTTATAAAAAAAATTGCCAATTACACTATCATAAATGTTGAATGTACACATGTAAAATTTTTTTCAAAAAATCAATTAACTTGCAATTGTTGTGAATTAACTACTTGTATCCTCCACTCATATCCAGTGTGGTGCAATCACAGGGAAACAAATACATATTGTTGTGGGTTTACTAATATGTTATGCAATTTGTATATTTCAGGGTGTTTAATGTTGTTATTCCAAGACCGACAGAAGAGCCAGGAAATATGTGGGTTGGCTCCAATATCCAGGAAGGACAAGAGGTCACATTCAGTATAGTTGTGTTAGATCTTTATGGAGCCCTGCCATATATTAGAGGAGAGCTAGATGACAGGTATCTTATGAAACACATTTATTTGTCTAATTAGGAAAACCCCAAAACATGGTGCAAGTCAAAGTAAAAAAAGACTGGCAAAGTGTATGTTGGACCATGAATTAATGGTTCCGCAGTTCCGTGGATGAATTTATCCCTAGAACAAGCTTAACATTGCAGTGGAAAAACATCACAATCAATTCTCCAATTGCAAATATTAGTTTGTAATCTCAAAACTATATTTTTTATGTCCTAAAAAACAAATGAACGAATTTGGGACCTATTCCCTTATTTGTGGTGAGACCTTGCTTCTTGCCAAATTTCACGAGTCTAGGTCAACAGGACGTACCCTAAAGGTTTTTATTTATTTGCGAGTATCAAAGTATGTCACGTAAATGGGCGTATTTTTTATTGCGTAGACTTAGAAGCTTGATACAACACATTCTTGAGAAAAAGGGCCTTGACAGATAGACACACAGATAACGAAGTGATCCTATAAGGGTTCTGTTTTATCATTTTGAGGTACAGAACCCTAAAAAATCTTCTTATTTATTTTTAGGTATGCTATTACCATGCTGAATTGATAACAAGCCTCAATATAACATGTAGCAGTATTACTTTACCTAACAAGTAAACAAACCTTTATTTAACCTTTTGACCGCCACAGCCATGTATAGATGACAGACCAAAATGTGCCCAGCACCACCGGGTCACAACTACATGACAGATTTTAAGGAACAATTCGTAGCTTGGCGCCGAGGGCACGTCTTTGCTTTTTTGACGCGGTGGTTAAGGTTTTTAACCCTTTGACCGCCACGTCAAAAATACAAAAACGAGCCCTCGGCGCCAAGCTACGAATTATTCCTTATAAATCAGTCATGTAGTCGTGACCGTGGCGTGCTGGGCACATTTTGGTTTGTCATCTATACATGACTGAGGCGGTCAAAAGGTTAAAATACATGACAATTTTAATTAGTAAATTAGGGCCCTGGGAACTGCTCAAAAACACTTTTATATAACTGTGTGAGTAGTGGGTAACTCATTAACCTCAGGCAAGTCAGGTCAGTGACCTGAAAATTCTGATTAGCATTTAATCTCTCTCATAAATATTATTTTCATTACAAAAAGGTTTTATTAATGATTAATTTCTGTATTTATTTTCATTTCAGATGTGCTAAGTTGGGTCCTGACGGGGATGATGATGAAGAAGTGGAAAAAAAGGCAGCACATTCAATCAGTGTAACATATGTTGACTTTGACAAGACTAAACCATACAGTCCGAAACAAATTGGAGATGGGCTTCCAAATTCAGCTTCAAAATATAATTCTAGATTAGCAAGCCAGTTAAAGAATAATACTGCAGACAATCATACTCAGGCAGTTAATGGAAAATCTGTTTTGACAAAAACAAAGACTGTTGAAAGTGAGATTAGTGAGTCAGAAAAAAACAAAATTAAGAGGCAGAGTAGAATAGTCGAGTCCGAGCAGAAGCAACCTGAGGCTCCCCTCCTCAAACCATCCAAAAAGCACAAACGTGATATACAATAACTTTGCAAAGATAATTCAAGTTTTACCTATTGTAAAATTTCAGAGTACCTATTTGATTTTTAATATACTATTAAAATAAATAAATTTTGTACATTAATTTCCCTTTTCGATAGAAATAGTATTATTTGTTAATATTTTTAACTAATTAATTTTTATTATTTAGTATTATTTGAATTGCTTTCTTTTACTTTAGTAATTTTCGTAGCTTCTTTTTCGATTCTTTTTATGATTCTTTATTCTCTATATTCTAAATACTAATCTTAAGTGGTGTAATAGAATTTATTTGTTATTGTTAATAAATTTACACGGAGAACGTTTACTTGTCATTACTAATTTTTAAATATTAATTCATATATTTATTTGCTGTTGTATGGACAATTGTGGACTGTGAAAAAAATCATAACGCAGTTGCTCATTTTAATGGAAAAAATGCGCGAAAAAATGATGGAACAACTTTTAAAGCACCTACTTGTTTTAAAAATCTGGAGATTTTGCCCATTTGTCCCTAGATTGTTTATATTTTCCGCGTTTTCCCATTTTGATATCAGAAGATTACAACCTACCAACCGTACACTCAAATCTCAAGAAAACCCTGTCAACGTACGCAGGAACTTTTATTTTATAATAGTAGCATAAGTTCTAACACCGCGGAAGTAACATTTGAACGAAATACGTTTCGTATGTTATTCGAAAGGGAATCGCAAGACGCGTCGTTAGACGAATCAAACACGTGAGTTTCGACCTATGGTAAGGCGTTATATAAGCTTATCTACTATATATAATTTTAATTCTTTACTGTGTTATATTTCAGTTATAACAAAAAGAAAAAAATTAAATCACGTAATGAGTTAAGCGGTGTTACAAGCAACTTGTGAAATGACTTGCGCGGTGTTTTAGGATGATTTTAATACCTAATATTTTCGTCTTGTCATAAACACAATGGATTATGAATCGAGTGATGACGACGATGTTCTTGACTTCTACAAAGAACTACCTAGGCCTAAAAGAACCAAAGAAGAATAAACGACAAACAATGAATATTGCAAATAATGACATAACACTGGTCAACACAAGTCTTGTTTCCTTTACCTATTTTTTTTCTGATGGGTATTTCTATGGATCTGACTATGAAAAAAATACTGGGAGATTGCTAAGCTAACAGCTTTACTTTTTGAAATAGGTACTTATACAGTTTTATTACATTATGTTAACAAAATGTCTATTGAACACAATGAAATGACCCATAGAAATATAAACACCGGCCAAATGCGTGTCGGACCACGCACAATGAAGGGTTCCATAGTTGGGATTACTTGGGACGAATTTATTCCAAAAACAAACTTAACATTGTAGTTGAAAACCCTGTTCTCCCATACATCGATATACGCCACGGTCAATTCTCCAACTGCAAATTTAAGTTGGTCGACTAAAACTCGTTAACTTGTAAAGCCTACTAACATTTAGCTGGCAGCGGGGGGGGGGGGGGGTCGCCCGGAGGACACGGTGGAGCATACGGTGGAGGTCTGCCCGGCTTGGGCAGAGAACCGCCGCACACTGGTCCCGAATGATAAAAAAGTGGACATTAAGAAATTTTTGACAGAAGGTCAACGGATTCGGCTGATTTTTTTTTTGTAGACAGCTGATGCAATTACAAATCACTTTTATAGATTGAGTTTTTGCCAAATAAGCCGTATTTTCAGAGAAAAAAAATATTCAAATATTTTTTGTATGAAAGAAATCCTAATTTTGTCTTTATCTTCCAAGATTCAAACGTATTCAAAATAAAACTTAGCGCAGCTTGTAGAGGTGCTAATTGCTCACCACTTTGTCATAGACACTCTTCTGCGATTTTGTGCTCCTTTTGAGTTACAGGCACTTTAAATATTTTTTGTATGAAAAAATCCTAATTTTCTCTTTATCTTCCAAGATTCAAACGTATTCAAAATAAAACTTAGCGCAGCTTGTAGAAGAGCTAATTGCTCACCACTTTGTCATAGACACTCTTCTGCGATTTTGTGCTCCTTTTGAGTTACATGCACTTTAAATATTTTTTGTATGAAAAAATCCTAATTTTGTCTTTATCTTCCAAGATTCAAACGTATTCAAAATAAAACTTAAAGCAGCTTGTAGAGATGCTAATTGTTCACTACTTTGTCATAGACACTCTTCTGCGATTTTGTGCTCCTTTTGAGTTACAGGCACTTTAAATATTTTTTGTATAAAAAAATTCTAATTTTGTCTTTATCTTCCAAGATTCAAACGTATTCAAAATAAAACTTAGCGCAGCTTGTAGAGTAACTCTTACAAATATATGAAATTATCAGTATCAAATAAACAAACAAGGAAATCTCAAAACGTGCTCAGACATGTTTATGTACAGGTAAGTTATTGTGTGACTCGTATGTAAAATTTTTTTTGTATAGAGTCATTGCTTAATTACCCTATAAGTGACGATTTCGGCTCTATTTGGTCATCTAGTCGAACGCGTCGAAAACGCTGAATGATGAATAGGTATATAAATTGCAATTAAAAATTCCCTTTGTAGTTTTGCGGTATTTATGTAGGAGCACATCTTAGTATGTTTTATTTTCTCGTGACTCATCCAAATTGCAAGAATATTTGGCTCATTATCTAACTACCCCATTAAGTAATGAGGTAGTTAGGTAATGAGCCATTATCTAACTACCCCATTAAGTAACGGGATAGTTGGGTAATGAGTCATATATCAATAGTATAAGGGCAAGCGGAACCCGTTTTTGTTCATTACGCGTCTTGTGCTCGTAAAAACAACACAATTTTTTATCAACTATCACCACATTGTAACTTTTATTTATTTGCCTGTAACATTTTTGTATCAAAATGACTACATTTGTGACTAATTTAGACATTTTTTCTTTTTTGAGTAATAGTGGGTGCCTTAAAAATAGTGATTTACTGTGTCAAACCATTATAAATCGTATTTCAAGTGAAATTCCAAACGAAGAGCTCAGTATTATCAAAAAGTTTTGCCAAAATTATACGTCAAACCTAGCTAGAAGATGGGACAATTCAGGTAGAAACGAAAGATTTGGTGTTAAAAACAAGGAGTGGTTGGAGTCTAAAATTTTGTGGCCAACTTTAACTTCTGTGAATTTTCCTATGTTGTTTGATCCAGAATATACCATAGAGGACATTTCAGTAGACGTAGAAGAGCATAATTTATCGTACGAAGAGGAAGCGGGTGCATCTACATCAGAAGCTACCACAAATACTCCCAGAACTAGAAATAAACGACCATTTGAAGATTTAACAAATAAGCAGAAGAAAAGACGTTCTTTGTCTCTTTTGGAGCATTCCGAAGAAGAGCTGTTCTATGCTCTTATTGCTAAACTTAATAAAAACGGGCGCACTGTTTGTTCTAAAGTTATTAAGTGCCTCTCAAATAAGCCAGAAAAGGTGCAAGAAGTAAGTGACTTTTTATATAAAGCTTTTGATAAATCGATTTCCGAGGAAGACACCTTAGCTCTTGCCACAGCATTGAGTTTATCAAAATGGCAATATCTAACTTTGAGGTCCATTTTAAGTACAAATGGCACAGCGGCTTTTCCATCTTACCAGAAGTTACTGTTGAAGAAGAAAGAATGCTATCCAGCAAAAGAAGATATTGTGATGTCGGAGTCAGGAGCTAAAATTAAGTTACAGGCAGTTCTAGATTTAACTGCCGAGAAGATTTTGAAAGTGACTGGTTCAAATATTAATGGTGGTGTTTTGAAGCTAGTTAGTAAATGGGGCTGTGACGGAGCTTCTTCACAAAGTTGTTACAAACAAAAACCAACTGGTGACATATTTTCAGAATCTTCTGTATTTATGGTTAGTTTTGTGCCACTTCGCCTTATGAGTGACAACGATGTGATAGTATGGGAAAATCCGCGCCCTTCTTCAACAAACTATTGCAGACCAATTATGTTCGAATTCAAACAAGAAACTGAAGTGTTACGGGGTAGGTTGAATAATAAACTATGTTTCCAGTAAAATGACTTGTATTACTGCCTACCACGGCACTTCTTTAACAATTACAGATACAACACAACAATATGGACGATGGACAATTTGTACAAGTAAAACAGAAAAATATAAAAATGCTTGGAGCTGACTGGGAGAGGCTACGGTTCTCGAGGATTCTAGAAGCTATGTGTGTCGCTATACCGAGCGCGCATTCGCCTTGAGGCAAGGTCGAACACTGGGGTCGTTGACCTCTCCCAGTGGGTTCAAAATAATGCACATCACGGTCCGGCCACGATCGGTTCCGAAGATTTCCGACCGTGCCCGAATGTGTGTTTCGTTCCCCAATCTGGACGTGCATTCGGTTTACATATATAAAGTTGTGGAGTGTAAATAACTGTGTGTAATAATAATTGTAATATATATTGTAATATGTCCATAGATATTTTGTGTGTTATAAATATAGTAAATAAGTAATTGTTGTGAATAATATAAATAATGTGCTAACCATGGTATAGACAATAATTCCTCGTTTGTTGTCTATGACGAACAAAACGTAAATATGACAGCTGACATGTCGAACGAGGAATTATGCTAGGTTATGTAACGTGTTGTGTGTAGTGTTTACAATTAGCTTTTAAGATATATAATTATGATGAAACTAATCGTTCTAACCACTACAAAACAAAAGAATATATTCAGCAAGTAGAAGCAACATTACAAGAAGAAATTCAGAACCTTCTACCAACAAAGTTATTTGATGGCGAATTTGAAGTATTTCATGAATTGCATATGACGATGATCGACGGCAAAGTATGCACGGCACTTTCACAGACACAGTCTGCAGCCAATTGCAACATTTGCTTAACAAATCCGAAAGATATGAACAACTTGAACCTCGTTTTTAACAAACCAGAAAACCATGATATGTACAAATATGGTTTATCTTCACTTCACATGTGGTTGCGATGCATGGAATGTATTTTGCACATATCTTACAACTTAGATTTCAAAAAATGGGCGGCTCGGGGTGAGGACAAACTGCTCCGAAAATCAAGAAAAGAGTTAACGCAGTATGAGTTTTTTGTTGTAACTGGCTTAATGATTGATATCGTCAAACAAGGCTTTGGGACAACAAACGATGGCAATACAGCTCGACGGTTTTTCAATGATTACGAAAGGTCAGCTGAGATAACAGGAGTTAATGCTAATTTGATTAAGAGATTTGCTGTAATTTTGCAGGCAATATCTTCTGGGAGAAATGTAGATATTGAAAAATTTAGAATTTATTGCAGAGAAACAGCAGAACTTTATGTCAGCGAGTACTCGTGGTATTACATGCCTTCGAGTGTACATAAACTTTTAGTGCATGGTGCAGATATTTGCCAGCATTTTTCTTTTATTCCAATTGGTATGATGTCCGAAGAAGCCTCAGAAGCAAGAAACAAAGATTTTCGTTCAATCAGAGAAAAGCTTACTAGAAAGATAGGCAGAATGCAAACAAATGAAGATATTTTACACCAGTTACTTATCAGCTCCGATCCGTACATTACGAACATAAGACCGAAGTTCACCAAAATTCAAAAGCAGCAGAGGTTTGAAGAAGCCGAAAATCTTCTAAAGGATGACGTTTCACCCAATGAACTCGATTTAGAAGTTGCTGATGAGGAAGAAGTATACGTCGACATTGAGAATAATCCCCCACAAGATCCGCTAGCATAATTCACATTGTAACATACGCACGTTCATGTTAGTTTATTTAAGTTTGTAAGTTTGTAATCTAGTTTATTTAAGTTATTAAGTTTATAGGTACTGAGAAAAAATGCGCTTAAAATTAATTTATGTTCTAGTTTATTTAAATTTGTAAAATAATAGTTTACTTTAGTTATTAAGTTTACAGGTACTGAAAAAAAATGCGCTTTGTTTTATTTTTTGTGTTTGTTTTATTTATTTATTTATTCATATTATGTTGACGACAGCCCTAGCAAAGTATTACATTTGTAAACAAAGACTACCCACTGTTGGGGTAGTCAAATAAAAAGTTGTATTTTACATTTCATATGACTTATTAGGACAAAGTAGGGTAGAACAATATTGTTTATTTTTATTATACCCTGATATTTTATTGTGACAATGACTTGACATTGAATCTTGATCGCACGAACATTGCTCTGTGAATTAACCTGTGAAAATAATTGTAAAAGCGTGTGTTTTGTTGTGGAACTATAATTAAAAGACTGTTAATAGTGAAAGTGCCGTTTATTATTGAAGAAAGTGACCAAAACAGATAAGCACGCCAAGATCCCTGCCCTAAATCAAATACCTACATATTAAGTGATAAAGTATAAAATAAATAAATAAACAAAACATGCATGTAAAGATAAATTAAGCGTTAGGGTTACAGGTAGTTCAAATTTTTTAAGTACGCCTTAATACAATACCTATATTATTAAATAGGTTTGTATTTTGACGGTCCTAAGCCCGTTAAAGTACGAAGGAAAAGTTTTAATTGCAATTTATACCTTTTTATCATTCAGCGTTTCCGACGCATTCACTAGCGTTAGATGACCAAATATAGCCCAAATTGTAAGTAATCGGCTAATTAAGCAATGACTCATTACCAAAAAATGCTTATAATCTGAATATGAGTCACACAATAAATTACCTGTACCTGAACATGTCTGTACACGTTTTGAGATATCCAAGTTGTTTATTTGATATATTTAAAATAAGACTTTTTTTAATAGAAAGACATTTATAAGAGTTACTTATTAATGAAGAAAATGTTATTACATCTTAGTCTATCTTTAACAAGATTATTTCTAATCCGCCTGAATTAATTTTTTAACTCTGAAAATACGGCTTATTTAACAAAAAATACATCTTTAAAAGTTACTTGTAATTGTATCAGCTGTCTACAAAAAACTAGTAAAGCTCATCCGACAACGAAAAATTTAAAGTGCCTGTAACTGAAAAGGAGCACAAAATCGCAATTGAGTGTCTATGGCAAAGTGATGAACAATTATGAAAAAATCCTAATTTTGTCTTTATCTTCCAAGATTCAAACGTATTCAAAATAAAACTTAGCGCAGCTTGTAGAGGGGTCTACAAGCTGCGCTAAGTTTTATTTTGAATACGTTTGAATCTTGGAAGATAAAGACAAAATTAGGATTTTTTCATACAAAAAATATTTAAAGTGCATGTAACTCAAAAGGAGCACAAAATCGCAGTTGAGTGTCTATGACAAAGTAGTGAGAAATTAGCCCCTCTACAAGCTGCGCTAAGTTTTATTTTGAATACGTTTGAATCTTGGAAGATAAAGACAAAATTAGGATTTCTTTCATACAAAAAATATTTGAATATTTTTTTTCTCTGAAATTAGGTAGTTAATTTCATAGTAATATAAAGAAAATGCATAGGAATTGTATGTAAAAGTTTTATTTCATTTATACACGATTATAATACAGGAAAACAAAAATAATCTTAATCGCTACAAATATCAACTCTAATTATGTATAGAGACAACCTTAGACTAACATATTATGTACAAAAAATATAAATCTAACGCTGGAGGTATCTTTTTACATTAAAACTAATTCTCAATATCAGAATTAGATGATTCTGATAAAAAATAGTCTTCCTGAGTTTGTGGAGGTCTTGTTTGGTGTTGGAGTCTAGGCTTTATAATGGGAGCTATGATGAGCTTTAAAACCTCCGGGCACAATTTATTGGACTTTTTTTCGGTACTTCCCGGAGGCTGTTGATTAGAGTATCAGACGTTATAATCAACATATTGAGCAAGTCTATTCGTGGCAAGACGAGAGCTTTCTGGTGTTGTGCTCTCTAAACCTCCGGCAATCTTTATTTCTCGCTTCTTGAGCTTCCTCTGAAAGCTGCCCTATTGGAACTATTGCCGTCTTAATTATCTCTATGAATAAGCAATTTATGCACAGCAGGCATGTAGTACCACGAGTAGAGACATAGATAAAGTCTTCTTGTCTCGAGGCAAAGCTTGTTGAATTCAACAAGATGTATCTCGAAACCAGAAGACAATGTCCTCAATAATACGTCAGTGTTTGATGATTGTAACATCCAATCCTGTGATATGAGCACTCAGTTCGGGGTTCCCGAACAAACGTCTAGCTGTTTTTCCATCATTTGTGGATCCAAATACTGACTTTGGCTTATCCACAAATCAATCCCATTTCATGTTTGAATCGTTGTTTGATTTCGTGTGATCGTTGTTTTACATTTGCTTCTTCTTCTAAAGACCTAGCTTGCCATTTCTTAATATCTAACCTATAATATAACTAATGTGTAAAAAGCACTCAAACGAAAGAATCCAAGCATGTAATATTGACAAACCAAAGCTAACATTATCTTGATTGCTATCAAAATGCCTTCCTTCATCATTCATCATTCTGGGAGTAGTCCCACAAATATAGCATTTCTGCGATGAATGTGTCTCTGTCAAGGCGTTGCACACTTTCCCATCGACCATTGTCAGCAGAAACTTGTGCTTAACAAAAATTTCAGAACCACTAAGATCACAAGATGTAGGCTCCAAGTTGTTTATTTGTTCCAAAACCTTATTTGTCTCGATTTTTGTCAATTCCGTAGTTTCTTTGGCAAAAACAAATTTAATTGGACGACAAAACATCGTTGATGATGGACGAGGGTTTTGCCAGATAATGTTGTTACCTTCGTCGATTAACCTAAGAGGAAAAAACGAATAAACAAAAAGGAACTCATCAGTGTCTTCGCTATTCTCAAATCTCTGTTTGTAAGCACTATGACCGGAACTTCCATCGCACCCCCATTTACTTATAAGAGTAAACTATGAATTGGGGAGCACACTTCTGATAACTTCTCTCTGAGCTTCCACTAAACGTTCTGCTGTTTTGTTCAAAATAACTTGCAATCATATGATGGAAACACGTGATGGCCGACTTTCATAGTCTGCTTGTATGTGTGAGTTGTTGATTTTGAATCAATATAATACGCCAATGCCTCGTCACTACTTAGCGGTCTATCGCTTTGCACAGCACTTGCTTGTTGAAGGCTAATGCATGCAGAAGCTGGATTTTCGCCAATGTCCTTTATAACTCTGGCAACGTTTTTACGTCCAGTTGACCGTGCAGCTACCTCTGCATCAGTCATTAATTCCCCAACACTCCGCGATTGAACTAGATCTTCAACTCGATGTTTCTTAGTTTTAAAAGACGAATCTTCGAAAACTTTTTTAGGTCTACTGAGTCGAGGTAAGTCAGCAGACGAGGTTGAAGGCTGCGGTTGAGTCGATCGCATGCAGAATTCTATCTCCTCGCCTTCCAGCCATAACTTATTCTTATTATTCCTGAAGACACCCATTTGGTAGCGATTTTCGAAGAAATGCTGGCTAATTTCATCTTAATTTCCCTTTGACATTCTTCAGTGATGTCAGAGAAATCAAATTTAGACGAAATGAATTCAAAAAGACGATCATTTCTTTCGCCTTTTTCGTGCTTAAAGATACAGGTTATACCTATTTTGAGAGGCAGGGCTCACAATATCTGTATACAGACTTCTGCAGCGTACTTAGCATCTTGTTAATCAGTTTATACTAATGTATGTATCTATGTGACAATAAACTATTTATTATTAAATGACGAACTAGGACTATCGAAGTAAAATAAATGAACAGTTAATTACTAATAACAAAACAAAACAATGGTCAGCAAGACGACCAGTCACTACAAGCAGCACCCGTTCCACGAGCATAACGCAAATATTTCAAGTACGGTAGTCTTTTTCAATTTTTTTCAACATGAGCACAAGTTTTTTGCCACGTTTCACTGCTAACTTGGCCCAAACTTTCATTGATTAGTCTTTCTGTATTCGTCATGTTTTGCTCGATATTTTTAGATGCGACATAATTTGTAACGATCCCCCAAATATTTTCAATCGCATTCAATTCTGGGTGATAAGGGGGAAGGCGTAAGACATCAAAACCCTTGCTTTTTATAAAATCGTCAATCTTGTAGATTACGTGTTGGGCTTTGTACTTCTTTATTGTATCGTACAATTCCAATTTAAGGAGAGATTCATCAAATGCTATACCATTATCCCTGAGCCATTGCTGCATATCGGCTTTCTTTGTAGATTGCGTCGGTAGTCGTTCAGCCCGTGTGTTGTGATAAGATGTATTGTCTAAGACAATGACAGAGCGCGGAAGTAAATTGGGTAGCAACTTTTCATTTAGCCAATTTACATAGTTATCATAGCTCATATTTGAATGATAATCACCAGCTGTTGAGTTGGCCTTATAAACCAAGGAAGCATTTTCAATAAAACCATCCTTGGTTCCCGCGTGCACTAAAATAAAGCGAGTGCCTGTGCTAATTTTTTTTAAAAACGGAGTTATTTCCTTTTTTTTTGCCCAGGTGTTGTTGCGCACGTGTGTCGAAAGGACGTAGCTCTCATCGGTGTAGACAATGGGCCGACTTTGAGAGCGGTACTCTGTTATTTTTTTTAAATATTTTAAACGCCACATTTGTATATCATGACGCTCCGTCAAGACTTTACGGTTGTTCTCTGTTTTGCGCCACTTGTAACCTAATTTCAACAGTAACTTGCGAACAGTTTCTAAACAACCTTCGAATCCGATTTTTTCATTCAATGCTGTTCTTAACTTAGCTAATGTTGGAATTTCTTTATGGACAATATGGAAATCTTGTACAGTACTGCGAACCACATCGGCTGTAAAATTATCTATATCTCGCTTTCTCCTTTTCTTCATAGGTGAAGTGAATTTTGATGAAGTGGATGGCAATTCCTTCTCTTCTTTTAATATTCTTTGAACTGTTTTTTGGCTCACACCCGTAGCTTCAGCTGTATGGCGTGTAATGTCTCGTAAATGAGACAAATCACAGTTGAGTTCCATTAATGATTTTGTAAATTCATATTCTTCTCGCAGAAAATGATAAACACTAGCTATCATGTTTCGACCCTAAAACAAAATGTAATCAAAATAATTAAGTAATATAAACATTTTATAACACAAAAAAACATTCATTTTATAAATACTTCTATTGCTATATTAAGTATCTTTGTATAACATTTTAATTGAAAACGTATAAATAAATATTACCTCACTATGGACAACTCTTCTTCGTTTTGTTGCCATGCTGACCTTACTCCGTGAAACAATTTGGCGCGAACTAAAAACCACTACTGATCCGGACCGTGTCCCGATCGACACTGAGCGTCGAGCGAGCGCTCTCGCTCGAGATTACGCATACAAAAACAATGTGCATGTGCACGCTTGACAACATTCATAGCCAAACGGACTTCGTGACATAGAACATCTGTAACTACAAGTTTTTTTTTGTCTATTTAATCAGATTTTATGTTTTTATGTTGGCTCTCCTGCAGCCCTGATTGCTTTACCGTCAGTGTCAAGTGAAATAGAAACTTCATCGTAAAAATAAAAAGTAGGGTTATGATTTCGAAATCGATTGAATTATTTGTATTTTTAGACTAAATATAACAATAAACATGGCTAATAGTATCCGGATTTTAAATAAATGTATGCTCTGGTACCCATCTTCTTATTTTTTTCCTAGGTAAGTAAATTATTTATCACCTAACACAACTCGGTAATTAATTATTTTAGTGCTCAAGTGATTACCAGCCCAGAGATATAAATTGATGATCTAGTCCTACTATAATCATATACTATAATCAACTATAATCATAAAATAAATGATTTTATTTGTGTAAGTTGGTTTGTACAAATACTTTTACACGTGAATCATATTTATTTAAACTAGATGAGGTCGGCGTTTCATATCTGACTACTTT
This sequence comes from Atethmia centrago, assembly GCA_905333075.3. Lineage (NCBI taxonomy): Eukaryota > Metazoa > Arthropoda > Insecta > Lepidoptera > Noctuidae > Atethmia > Atethmia centrago. The sequence continues at coordinate 16,807,972 of HG995373.1, read as the reverse complement.
GAGAAGAAAGGCCGAAACAAACTCAGACGTCACAGTCTCTTTTAAAGTCCAGACATAATCTTGATTAGATTTAAAAGTAATTGATATAGTCAGTCTTTGATAGTCCTACTAATTTCAATGTACAAATGCGTGCATTAATTGGTTGTTCTAAGTAGGTTGGTATCTAACAGTTCTAATCCTACTGATGAGACAATAACTTTTAAAGGTTGGCTCACAATTGCGTTAGACCCGCAAACAACCCACTGACCAAAAGTGGAAAGAGCTAAGGGAGGCCTTTGGGTCAGTGGGTCGTCTTAGGGGCGGTTTTATAATAATAATACTGCAGGAGAAACAAATCAATTCAAGCGTCTGTACAGTAAACTTCATGCTTTGAATGTTCAACCTGTACATACTTAGTCCATAATGAAATGAAATGAGTCTAGACCTGTCATATATCAAATACCTACCGGCCAACTCACTCATATCCATGTTTGTAATGTAGAATTTCAGGGATACTACAATCCAGAGAATATTCAAGAGCTACCACTTTCCCAGACTTTTTTCAAAATCCAGTCTTTAGGAAAGAAGATCAAGCAAAACTTATAGAAAGTTCGGAGTTGAATAAAATAGCTGCCTTACCTGTGAGGCCTCCAGCTGTATATGAAACCAGTTCTGTTTACCATGACCCATTGGTAAAGTAAGTATTTACAATACTTTTTATATATATTTTAAGATGTGTGTTGGCAAAGCTTTTATTTATATATATAATAAATTCTTACTAATAGATATCATACCTTTATTTCAGCAAACTTATCAACCATGTCATGGAAATGGGAAAAAAACAGTTGGCTCGCAGTCTTGTTGAGAAATCATTTGAAAATATCAAGAGGTCACAGATTGAACGCTACCACTTGGCATCAACACCAGAAGCGAAGGCTACAATAGAGCTAGATCCAAAGAAAATCCTGCACAAAGCTATTGAGAACTCCAAGCCACTTCTTCAACTTCAACCTATCAAGAGAGGAGGTATTACATATCAGGTAAATATTGTCTATAACTAAAGACTAACTTACTAATATATTTTTTTTTGTTGTCCCACTGCTGGGCAAAGTGACATCATAATTATGAAAATTTATTAAGTAGTTTAACGAAAATTGAGATGGCAGGATTGCGCTGCACTTATTTTGGGATTGTCATGATTCCTCCTTTTACTCAGCACTGGTTCACCCACTATCAAGTGTGGTTTTTTTACATTATGATGTGAAATAAAGGACTCACCAGCTATGGGGAAAATTGCTTTGCAGGTTCCAGGCCCCATTACTGAGAAGAGGTCTTTGTTCCTGGCAATTAAATGGCTGTTAGAAGCTACATATGAAAAGGAAAGAACAGTTCATTTCCCAAAACAATTTGCGTGGGAACTCCTTGATGCTGCCAACAATACTGGGAAAGTTGTTAAAAGAAAACAGGACTTGCATCGAATGTGTGAAGCTAACAGAGCATATGCACACTATAGGTGGCAATAAATATTTGTAACTAGCTGGTTCAAAGTAGTTATCATTTGTTTTTAATGTAAGTACTTACCTAAAAATAATGGGTGCCTATTATGTGGTAAAAGTTGATTTTAGACATGTATTACATTGTAGATTATATCATAATCCTTTGTTTTATTTTATATTTCCCTAGACATAACTTGTGACTTCCATACAGTACAATCAACTTAGCCTATAGCAGTCCATTGCTGGACATAGGCCTCTCCCAGACTGCGCCATAACACCCCGTCCTCCGCCTTCCGCATCCAGTCTGTCCCAGCCACCTTTTTAAGGTCATCGGTCCATCTAGCTGGGGGGTGTCCCACACTATGCTTGCCGATACGCGGTCTTCACTCCAGGACTCGTCTGCTCCACCGGCCATCGGTCCTTCGACACACATGGCCAGCCCACTGCCACTTCAGCTTGCTGACTCTGCAGGCTATGTCGGTAACTCCGGTTCTCTTCCGGATAACTTCATTTCTGATCTTATCCTTCAAAGAAACTCCGAGCATAGCCCGCTCCATGGCGCGCTGAGCGACCTTTAATTTGTGGACCAGCCCGACTGTCAGGGTCCACGCTTCGGCACCTATGTAATAAAGGGCAGGACGCACTGGTTGAAGACCTTAGTCTTCAAACACTGCGGGATTGGCGCCGAGAAGACTTGGCGAAGTTTTCCAAACGCTGCCCAACCCAATCGGATCCTCCTGTCGGCTTCTTTCTCAAAGTTGTGTCTACCGACCTGGATAACTTGTCCTAGGTAGACGTACTCCTTCACAACTTCGAGAAGCGACCCTTCGATGTGGATTGGACTCGGCAAGACGTGCGAATTGTACATGACTTACGTCTTGTCCAAATTCATGCCGAGGCCAACCCGCCGATAGGCTCCATTTAGGCTGTGCAGCATCTGGTCTAACTGTTCCAGCGTCTCTGCCATTATGACGATGTCATCGGCAAAACGAAGGTGTGAGATGTACTCGCCGTTTACATTGATACCCTGCCCAGTCCAGTCCAGCGTCTTAAACACGTCCTCCAACGCATTGGTGAATAGTTTCGGGGATATCACATCCCCTTGTCTCACCTCCCTGAGCAGTTGGATAGCGCTGGTTTTTTCATCCTGGATATGGACAGTCATCGTTGCAGCGTCATACAAACACCTCAACACTTCGATGTAACGCCAGTCAATTCGACATCGTTGCAGAGGCCAGAACTGCCCATATTTCGACGGAGTCGAAGGCTTTTTCGTAGTCCACAAATGCCATACACAGCGGCTGGCTGTACTCTTCGGTCTTCTGTACAATCTGCCGAACAGTATGGATGTGGTCCACGGTACGAAGCCTTTTCGAAAACCGGCATGTTCTGGTGGCTGGAACTCGTCAAGTCTCCTGGCGAGACGGTTCGTGACGACCCTCGAAAACAGCTTATAAACGTGGCTCAGAAGTGAGATGGGTCTATAGTTCTTCAGCAAGGTTTTGTCGCCTTTTTTGAAGAACAGAACCACCGCACCTCTGCTCCACGCCTCCGGCGTTGTGCCTTCTTGGATGACGGAGTTGAATAGACTCGCTAGCTCTTCCAGGACTGGAGCCCCGCCCGCTTTAAGGAGCTCTGTCGTTATTCCGTCATCACCAGGTGCCTTGTTGTTCTTCAGTTGCTAGAGAGCCGCTAATCTCGCACTGGTCGACATCCGGGATGTCTTCCGTGTAGTGGCGCGTTAATTCGGCTCGATGGTCATCTTCACTATGCCCCGCTGGTTTCGCAATCCGCGTTGAGTACAAGTGCCCGTAGAAATCCTCGACTTCCTCGAGTATCTCGGACTTCGAAGTCACGATCCTACCATCCGCAGTTTTCAGTTTCGTCAGATGGGGCCTCCCTAATTGCTGAGCGAACACTTTCGACCCTCGGTTCTGCTCAATCGTGACCATAATGTCACGAGTGTTAGAGCACCGAAGGTCGCGACGTGTCAGCTTTATAATTTTTAGGTTTAAGGCCCTCTTATCTGACGAAGACGGCGGCGTGGATGGCAACTCTCGTCTTTGCGTCATAAGTCCGAGAGTCTCCGAGGAAAGTTTGGACACTTTACTTTTACGTTGTGACGGGAAAAGTCTGCGGGACACGACGCGTATGAAGCTGCGTAAGTCGGAGAGTAGGCCTCATTATTCGGATTCTCTCGACTCGAAAATTGATATTTAGAGTGCCTCGGACAAGCCTGTGATCGCTTCCGGTATTAAACCTGCTGATCACAGAGACATCTCTAAATATGTGCCTCTTATCCGTCATAATGAAGTCTATCTCGTTCCTTGTCACGTTATCGGGGCTCTGCCAGGCCTCTTCCTTTGGGGCTTCTTCTCGAAGAACGAATTCATGAAGAAGAGCCCCTGAGACTCTAAAAAGTTGACCAGCATTTGCCCCCTGTGATTCAAATGCGCCCCAAACCGAACGGTCCAACTTTCGTTTCGCCGCATCCTTGTACTCCCACTTTGTCATTGAAGTCACCCATAACCCATAAACGTTGTAGTGGGCCTTTGTCGTACTGTGCATTGTTTTGGCAATGTCCTCGTACATGGCCTCGGCTGTCTCGTCAGAGCATGTCGAAGTCGGCGCATATACCTGTATCACCTTCAGGTAGTACCTGTCAGTGAGTTTCAGTACAAGGTACGCGACCCGTGTCGACACACTACTGATTTCCACAACGCTGCTAGTGAGATCCTTGTTGACAAGGAAGCCGACACCGCCTTGGGAGAGCTGATCACCTTCGCGAAAGTAGAATAGGTGACAGACAGGGGGAGGACACGATAACCCTGGAGGGTTATCGTGTCCTCCCCCTGTCTTCGGACTTCAAATAACCCCAGTATATGCCAGTTAATGCGACCTAACTCTACCTCGAGTTCGGCAAGGTGATGGTCCAACCTCATCGAACGTCCATTGTACGTCGCCAGATGTAGTCGTCGTTGGTAGCCTGCCGTAACCCGGGGATTCTTCGCACCCCCCGTTCTGCCGTTACCGTGACCGCTACCTTGACCAGGAATAGCGGGACCACCGGGAACTGGGGGCCGTTGTTTTGGCACTATATTCATTGTTGGGAGGTTTTTAATGCCCATAGTCACCACGCTGGGCAAGCGGGTTGGTGACCGCAGTGCCAATCCTTTCGCACCGATGACGCTGCTGCCCGTCATCGCTCTGGAGAATTTAGATTGGCTTCTTGGATGGTTATACCGCCATCGGCCGGTCGTCAGCGCCTCGTCCGTCAGTGGCAGGGTGTACCGCGTGCAGGTGAGGTTGACATTTGGGGAGTCCGGTTGTTGTGTGCTCCCCCTTACACCCACTTAAAGTACACCTATGCCTATTTCTTCGGAGAATACAGGCTTAGTAATGATGGTCCGACTCCTTCAATGGGGATTGGGGATACGCTAAGGTAGCTTGTATTGATGATTATAATGGTCATAATTCTGTAAATTGTAATCTGTTACGGCTGCAAATCATATTTTTATCAACATAAAACCTGATACTGGTGCCGATTCCCTTGTTCACAAACTAACCTAAATTTAAGTTCAGTGCATCTTTTTCTTTCTATTTCATTAAGAAAAGGACAGAAGATAAATTGTAGTTTAGTCCTGTCAAATTAATCACCGCTTGACGTAAGTTGACGTAATTTTAGTAGGTAAGTTTTTAATCACGTCTAAACTTGTATGGAGTAGTGACAGGCGCTGATTAACTTGACAGGACTAAACTAAAATTTATCTTCTGTCCTCTTCTTAATGAAATAGAAAGAAAGAGATGCACTGAACTTAAATTTAGTTTAGTTTGTGAACAAGGGAATCGGCACCAGTGACCTGCAAACTGCCAAAAAACGTAACAAAATTTGAATTTCGCGGGCTACAGGTCGCGTCATGTAAAAAGAACGTGCACGTTACTCCAGCAGGAAAGTGGCTCCTAGAGTGATATGAGTGGTACGTATAATTAGTGCGTAATCTGCTGTAAATGTGCGCCCCATAAAAAATTGTGCGCTTTGTCGTTTTGGAAAAAAACGATTCCTGTTGGAGTAACGTTGTTCCAACAGGAAAATTCTAAACGAATGATCGGAGAGAGAAATATTGAGCATAGGAAGAGAGCTTATATTTGTGCAAAAATGTGCGCCGAAAATAAAATTTGTGCGTCTTCAGGTTTTCGAGATATTGCGTTTCCTGCTGGAGTAACGTTTTGCAGAATCTTGTATCTCTAAAACCTTTGTATGTGCGCCTGTAGAATAAACATACACGAGTAGCGCTTAATTTGTGCGTATTTGTGACAGAATTAGATTTAAGAAAATATTTATAATTTTCATGTAATAGCGCTTTTTTTAAAACCCGAAACAATAGCGCAGCGCTTAAATTATAAAACGTATAAGCTCGCTGAAAACTGTATTCGGTCCTTCTTGACGCTTATAATATAGGCCATAGGCCAATCAACGAGGATATTTATTGTATGGAGACTCCGAAAAATTCTACCGGCTATGAAATTTGGCATATGATGATAGGTAAATACAGATTACAGTTAGAGGCATGAGGAACAGGGTGAAAAGGTCACTCATCCTCCATAGAAAAAGGAGGATCCTCCGACCAGACGGGTCTCGTGTCTGGTGGGCAACTGCCCGACGGTTGATGTCGGGATGTTGTATATATGCTAGTTGCGCGGTAAACTCTGCTTGCGCGATGCAGGATCTTGCGAGACGTCACACAGTGGGCTGAAACGGGCCGGTAAAGGACTTAGCATTAAAAAAAAAAAGTTTCTTTTTCTGAAATTTTAAATATTGTGTTGGATTTATCTATCGATTATAAGTAATTATTTCTATGAGGGTCGTTCAGATAACTTAGTATTTTCGGAGTTATAAATATCCAAAGTATTTTTTGTATGAAGCAAAAGAAAAAAAATGTGAAAATCTCGAAATTCTCAAATTTTCTCAAAGAATTGACTTTACGTATGCATAGTACGTATATTTGTCCTATTTTAGCGCCTATTCTCGGGTTGCGATTTTCTGCGATTTGGTCGCAATTTCAAATTTTGTTCTCTATTCCACACCACCATAGAGGTTAAGAACTAGGCGCGTTTTTTTTTTATGTAGTGGTCTCCCCTTTAGGCCTAATCCACTAAGGACTAATAAAATAAATAAATAAATAAGTAAAAATCACAATCACTACTGGCCACTGCACTGTTTTAATTTAATCACTGTCAAGGGTATCCACATTAACGAATGCAAAATTTTCGTATTCGTCATCATACTCATCATCAAATGTTTCCGCTTGTTCAATTACTAATAAACTTTGTGCTTCTACTGACAAAGTTTTATGTTTTCTGCGAAGTTTGTGACGTTTCGCTGAGAGTAGATCAGAGCTGGTCCATAAATTATTTAAAATGTCTTCATTTGTAGTTTTTCTACTGCATTTCCTGGAATGGTGTTGGCGGTACCTACGAAAGTCTTTATTTCTAGCTTCAGCAGCTTGTTCAGATAGCTGTCCAATTGGTATTAGACCAAAACTTTCAATAATAGCTGCACCATGCATAAGAACTTTATGAACACTTGAAGGCATATAATACCAGCTATATAATTCCAAATACAGTTGCATGGTCACTTGAGCATATTCGTGAAATTTCGCTGTGTCAATGTGGTAACCTGATGAAATTGCCTCTAAAATGATTGCAAATCGCCTTATTAATTCTTCACTAACACCAGTTATCTCAGCAGTCATGTTTGGATTTGCAAAAAATCTTCTAGCAGTATTTCCGTCATTCGTGGAGCCGTGCCCTTGTTTAACAACATCAATCAGAAGTCCCATTCTATTTTTAAAAGCGTCTTGTATGTCTTTCTTTCTTCTTTCCATGATGCACTTGTTGTCTCCCTTTACTGTCCATGTCTGTATCGTTAATCTGTAGGCTATATGCAGAATGCATTCCATCATTCGTTTCCAGGTATGCAATGATGACAATCCGTATTTACAGAGATCTGGATCAGTCGGTTTTGATGCAATTAACGGCAAATTATTCATCTCTGTTGGAGTGGCTTTACAAATGTCGCATCTCTGAGATGAAGTATCACATAAAATTGATGAACATTTTTTTACATCTTGGGCATTCTTTAGTAAATGTTCTAGTATTTTAGCAACCTCCTCATTCCCATCCGCTTTCAACTGCTCAAAATATGCATATTTTATTTCGTCCGAAGATAAATGAAAGTTTTCTGCACGTCTTTTTTTCTGTTTAGGCGCTAATTCACAAAAAGGTTTTCTTGGGCTTTGTTCGGTGGAGACACCGACAGAAACTTTTGATGGTGATACATACTGAGTTGATGTACTCGGTGCTGGTTGATCTTCATTACTGCCTATTAAACACTTAATAAAGTCTGGCCATATTATGTTTTCTTGTAACCATTCACTATTTTTAGTTCTGAATATATTTTCTTTACGATAAGCGTTTTCCCATCTTCTATTTAAATTATAACAAAATTTTGCACAAAACAACTTTAAGGTCTTTTCGTGATCATCACTTAATTCGACTAAAAATTTAGACCTTATCTCACTACACAAACTGTCATTATTTTTAATACTGCCACTGTTTTTTAAAATAACGAAAAGATCAAGGTTTGTCACTAAATTTTCAAACATTTTCACAAATACAAAATAACAAATAAGTAAGTAATGAATGTGTGGGGGTAGTGCGTCTATTATGGTGGGTAATAGAACACTGAAGTACGTTTGAATGCAACCGAACATTCCGTAGATACCCTATCGTTGCACCAATCACGTTACGACACGTCATAACTTGTTGTTGCGCTCGCGCACTCTTATCCCTTGATTCCCGGAAATAAGTCTCAAAACAAATTACGTCATACCTACCTATGGTGGTGGAAAATGTCGAACATTGTTTTTTTTTTAAAGAACTAAGTAGGTATTGAGGTTTTCAGGCCGTTTAGTATACATTATTTTCAATTTCAATTTAATTGGAATAAATTGCTTAACTAAAATAACATGACTCTTCATACAAATTTGATATGGCTATATCTCCGAAAGTACTCGTTAAATTAAAAAAAGTCAAAGAATAAAAACGTTTTAAATTTATGCCTAGATACCAAAAAAATACATTTGATCTCTTAAGACCCAACCTTGTAATCCCAGCCCACTCTGCGTCAGTGTGCTGCTTAGTTCCCATGTGGCGATGTAGATGCCGCCACATCACTCCCCTCCGGAGACCGGAGGTCGATAGTGGGCTGAGTCGTGTATCTTGCGATGCTTGCCAGTGCCAGATGTGGTTCCAGTGGGTCGGAACCGGTTGTCGAATAGTTCGCGGTGGCCCCAGTGAGTCGGGGTGGCGCTGCGTTATGCTCCAGTGAGTCGGACGTGGTACAGCGCCGGGTTGAAGGCTGACTGCTGGCGTCGACCAGGAGAGTGTTAAGGAGCTCTTCTTGTTGACCGGCCGAAAGTGCAGTCTGCTGTGCCAAGGTTGCTGGTGAGGCTTAGGGTGATGACCAGGTATGCGCGGTCGCTGCATGTTGTTGGTCAGGATACCCGTTGAAGCCGTGGGCTGGCTGGCTGTGTGACTCGCCGCTCGAGAGCTTGAGGAAGTGATGATGCTTCGCTCGCTCGGCTCGTGCGTAGGAGGTCACAGTTTTAACCTAACCTAACCACTATTTTAAATAATTAACCTACTCTAACTAGTTCCATAAGTAACCATAAATTTGACTTGTTTCAGACAAATTCAAACACATCTCAGTCACACATCACATTCTCTAACGTTTATTGTCTAAAGATTGTTTGCTGTAATAAATCATTTGATTAAAGACCAAATGCCTAAATGACATTATCCTTGACAATGCGCTATTTTTTCGGGTTTTAAAAAAAGCGCTATTAGATGAAAATTATAAATATTTTCTTAAATCTAAATCTGCCAAGTAAAAATTTGACCAAATGAAAATGTGCGTACTAAAATCATTCCAAATTTTGCATTGGTTTAAAAAAAGGTTGCTTAAATTTGTTTGGGTAGTGAAATTTTGGTAAAATCTTTTCGGCAAATCGGCAGGATCCCTTAGAGGGTCTCCCTTGCTTCATCGAAAAGAAATAGCCAAATTATCATTTCCCAAACAATTTTCCGCATAATTTAATTTGCCAAATTATGACTTAGCAAATAATCTCTTCACAAATAATTGTAACGCAAACCTAATGTTTGGCAAGTGAACGTTTAAACAATAACTTGTTTACCAACTAGTACTTTTACCAATTTTTATGTAGTCAAATATTTTAGTTGGAATTCATTTATTGTTACATTTATTCATTTTTCGCAAAATAAAATTTCTACCTCGTCTAACTAGTTCGGTTCTTTTTTATTTGTTTATTTAATACTTTACGCACACAAATGTACAGAGGCGGACTTAATGCCATAGGCATTTTCTACCAGTCAACCTTTGGGTGATGCAGAGACAGACAGCGGTTGGTGCAATAACGAAAACTGTGGAATAAATATTTATTAAAATATTAGTATATACATACATATAACTATTAAAAACATTATATATAATACATATACCTAATTATACATAAATATAAGACCAAATAAATACACGAATATAGGTACAAACAGATAAGACAAACAATGATCAGATGGCGCTCTGTGAATAAAATTATTAAAAAATAGTATTATCGACTATCTGAGGTTGAAAGTGGTGTTAAAGTGTCAATATCAGCTAGCATTAGCAGTCCTATCGTTTTCTGGATGCCAATTTTACCAAGAAAAGTGAAAAATTGAACTAAAAGTGATACGTGTCAATTGCTTTAAAACAAAGAGTTTCGTGCAAAAAACCATATTAAAATACAGTGTTTGACTCTCAAACAATATCTCAACATAAGAAGAACGTGAACTATTTAAAACATAATAAAAACATGTCTAAAATGTGCAGTAAATCCAGTGTGACAGCGTAAACATTTTTGTAGCATGAGTCACATAATGACTGTTTAAAGTTTAAAAATTATTAGAAAATTAGAACAGATATACTATTTCATTACTTTGAACATCATTTAATTAGCCAAGAACAAACAGAACCGATTTATGAAAAGGCGTGAATGAAGTGCCACTGGTTCGAATCCCATGAATAGATTTTCCTTTTGGCCATTCATTACTTTTGCAAAATTATTTTGTTTGAATCGATAAGACATTGAAGTTCGATTCTGACCGACTTATATTTTGTTTTTGATATTATTACACTTTTTTTACTACCAATTATGGCGAGTGGATGCAATAGTAACATAACATTAAAGAAAATACGAAAAACGAACTCTCATAATAATGTGTCGATTATGAACACATCAGACTCGTCACTTTTCGATACCACGGTGCAAAGTCTACCTGACCCATGTGAGACTTTAGAAGTGCGTGACTTACAAATAACATTGTCATCTATACAGGAAGAATTAATAATTGCAAATAATAAAATTGACAATTTGAACACAGAAAATACTAATTTAAAATGGGAATTGGAAAGATGTCAGAAAATTGTAGAACTATACAAAAAGGTAGGGTACGGGGTATCTTCTTCCACCCCAGCAACATCGACGCGAAAAAAGAAAAAGGAAGATAAGCAAAAAAATACTCCCAACAATGCGCTGACATGTAACTCGAACACCAAGAACAAGAATACCCCAGTTACGGAACAGAAAAATAAAAAACAAGACACATCACGTACATAATACACAACCAAAAGATACAGTAAGTCAAAGAAAGGTATGCATTTTGAGTACAAACAACAGAAATAGAATCTTAACAATTGCAGAAAATACATTCCTAGACTACAAAATTTGCCACTACTTAACACCGGGCTGTGGTATAGAGAAGCTTATTAGAAACATGGATCTTAAGTTGAAGAACTACACTGTGGATGACTTCTGCCTGATCTTCATCGGGGAGGAAGACTTTCGCCGAACTAACAACTATGCCGATCTCATAATTACTATACGTGAAACACTTTTAAAAATTGATTATACTAATATTATAATATGTGCACCTACATTGAAATTGAATGACTACTCTAGTATGTTTAACGGAAGAATCGAAACATTTAACAGTCTCTTATACTTAGACGCTTGTACCCATCACTATGCATATTTGTTTGATACAAATTTTTATTTGTCATATGACTATAAAATGTTTTTGCCAAGAAGTGGATCTATCAATAATAATGGCATAGTAAACACATTCTAAAAAAGAGACTCCGAAGCTTTTTAGTGGCGAAAGCATATTATAATAATAAGGAGTTCCTAATTGAGAAAGTATTTTTAAGCTAGTTTATATAAATTATTATTTTCTGTACCTAGTTTGGAGGTGTAATATTTTAAAATTGTATTTAATTATTTAGTTATAAGTTGAATGTTTTAAATTTTTTGCATGCCTACGTGTAAAATATGGCCGAACTCTTAATTTTTTTGTCGTCATCTTATGTTACCCAAAAATTTTAAAATAAAGTTATCTTTATCTTTAATGGGAACACAATTTTCCGCATAATTTCATTTGCCAAATTATTACTTAGCAAATAATCTCTTCACAAATAATTGTAACGCAAACCTAATGTTTGGCAAGTGAACGTTTAAACAATAACTTGTTTACCAACTAGTACTTTTACCAATTTTTATGTAGTCAAATATTTCAGTTGGAATTCATTTATTATTACATTTATTCATTATTCTCAAAATAAATTTTCTACCTCATATATAATCTATTCGTTTCTGGCACTCGGCGGCTGCTACCGCGGCACCGCTCGCTTGGCTCGTGCGTAGGAGGTCACGGTTTTAACCTAACCTAACCTAACCATTATTTAAAATAATTAACCTACTGTAACTAGTTCCATAAGTAACCATAAATTTGACTTGTTTCAGACAAATTCAAGCACATCTCATTCACACATTACATTCTCTAACGTTTATTGTCTAAAGATTGTTTGCTGTATAATTAATAACTGTAATATTCTGCCAAGTAAAAAATTTACCAAATGAAATAGTGCGTACTAAAATCATTCCAAACATTGCATTGGTATAAAAAATGGTTGCATAAATTTGTTTGGGTAGTGAAATTTTGTCAAAATCTTTTCGGCAAAACGGCAGGATCCCCCAAAATAGTTTGGAATTATCTTTGATTACTGATTCTAGGTTATTGTATAAAGACTGTATAAACTTTAGCTAAATTTTGACAACGTTTTGCAATAATTTTTAGTTCTATTTCATCTCGCGGATTTTTGTATATCTTATAGCGCAATCTTAGCATATTTTTTTTCTTTGACAGTTTTTATTAGGTACTTATAGATTTATAAAACCATGGCGGCGCAGGGTAACGACTGGATAGTGGCTTACAGTTTGGAACCAATTTATTTATGGCCGTGTTCAAGATGCCATGCCATCTACATCATTTTGACTTGCAAATGGTTGATCCGTTGTTCGTTTAATTAGGATTTAATTTTTCCATAATCAGCTTTGTGGAAGTTTTTCCTCGTGGTATGTTGATTGTATGGCAGACAATTTTATTTTAATAAAGAGACCCTCGGTCCGTGGGGTCCCAGTGCGCATAAGTTATTTACGGAAATCGCGAAACGTCTAGCTGATGTACTTAACTGGTAACCGAAAAGCTGGCGGCTTTCTCGCGCAACGCATCAGCATTGCAATTCAGCGAGGAAACGCCGCCAGCATCCTCGGTACAATGCCCCGGGGGCCTTTTTTAAGCTTAACTTAGTTTTAATTTAATTTAGTTAATGATATTAATCATCTTGTAATTTGGTTATGTAAATAAATATTTTAGAAATAATGTATGAAGCGGTGGATGGAGTTTGTCAAAATTAGTCAAAGAGACAGTGGAAGAAGCCACTCATTGTGCAAGAAGGCATTGTAGACTAGGTTGACAAAAGTTGACTAGGTTAAAAGGTTGTCTGTAAAAGGCCGCTTTTAGCGATAAGACCGCCCATTGTGTCACCCCTTGTAAAATTTCAACATTTGTATCTGTAATTTTTATGGTGTACAATAATAAAGAGTATTCTATTCTATTCTATTCAAGGTCCAAAACACGCGCAGAACTGTTTTTAAGAAGATTCTGCTGTGTAAGCTTGCTAACCTCCATGAACTCTAACAGTCTTAAACATGTGTTGGAAAGTGAACTGTTAATTGCCCTCAAGTTCAGTTTGTTGTGCCCAAGTTAAATTCCCCTGCTATACAGGTTGGGATGTTAGTTGTTTCAAAAAACGTTATTACAGTGTTCGATGAAATGTTCAATTGTTGATAAACATGCTGGTGGAGGAAGGTAGACTGCACAGAAAGCTAATTGTCGCGTAGTCGAAATATCGATAGTAACCCAGAGATCTTCACATAAACTTTGCCACTTGTCAATACATTTCGAGTTGATTTTTCTTGAAACGGCTATCAAACTTCCCCCTCCGTCTTTATTTGGATGAAAGCCAGTTGTTTCCCTATCTCTTCTACAAGGTGTCGTTTTGCATCCTCGTCAAATTCAAAAATCAATTGCATTGCATCTCAACATGCTACACAAAATGATGAGATTCTTATGGTATTAACGAGCAATGAAAATCACAATCATGAACTAAATCCTGGGAGAAAAATAACGCGGCGGTGGTACGGCCGCGCCACGCACCGCGTTCATTGCACAGCTAGTTTAAACCGGTTTTTTCGGGTTTTTGTTATTTCTTATTCTTTCTCTCATTTCGTTTGACACTCAGGTGAGAGTGCGATAGTGGGATAGGTAGAATGAGTGAGAAAAAGAGAGGTCATTAGGTCAGCGAAGAGTTGTTGTTTACGATTGCATAATAATATGCGTAAACGTCTTAACTAAATAGTTGTCACTACATATTGTTGATAAACGCACGCTTGCGTCTCTCGCGACTTGATTTAGATTGATATATTTTCTTAACGTTTTCGTTAATTATGCTTATTTTGTTTTATTGAAAAAATTAAATGAGTGGTAATGAGAATACTTCGACGGCAAAAAAGCCAAGTGGAGCGAAAAATAGAAAAAAAGCAAAAGAGAAAGAACAAAAGACAGAAAATGTTTTAAAACATATTCCAAAATTGGATTTTTTTTTACGAGCTCTGTGGACAAAGGAAATTTAGACACAAGTTCAACACCATCACCAAGTACTTGTTGGCTGGCACCCTCTACCGCGGACTGTTCCTGCGCTCCTCCATGGACCTCCACCGAAGAGAAAATGCCTGAAGATAAACCGCTCACTCCATCAACCGATCCTGCACTGTGGAAAGTGAATGACGCGTTGCGGGATTTTATCGTGAAAAACGGTCTTAAACAAAACGATGAGGTAGAATTTTCTAAATCAGAAAGACAGTATAAAGATCAAAGAAGATTTTTGATCAAAAGTATGTTCCAAAAAAAACTTGCCAATGGTGAAATTATTAAAAGGAACTGGTTAGTGTACTCCGTATCTACCGGCTATGTATTTTGTGGTCCCTGCAAATTATATGGAGGAACAACGGTCTTTGATAAAAGCGGATTTAATAATTGGAAAAATGGTAACGCTATATTTGATCATGACAATTCTTTCCGAACATCGTAAATGTTTGACACAGTATGCAACTAGAGGAAAATTGTCAGGAAGATTGGAAACACAAATAGTCAAACAATATAATGAAGAGGTATTTTACTGGCGAAACGTATTACTACGTGTAGTTGAAACAGTAAAGTTTTTAGCTTCTCGTGGGCTTCCATTTCACGGTCAAAATGAAGTTATTGGATCTTTACATAATGGAAATTTCCTTGGCTGTATTGAGCTCATATCTAAATTTGATCCTTTCATGGCTGAACATTTGGCTAGATTTGGACAAAAAGGTAGTGGCACTCCGTCATACTTATCATCTACGATAATTGATGAATTTATTCTATTGCTCGCTGACGAAGTTTGACTATCCATTATAGCAGAGGTAAAAAAAGCAAAATATTATTCAATTAGCATAGATTCCACTCCAGATATTTCACACACTGATTAGCTGACATTTATAATTCGTTATGTTTTGCCTGACGGAGAGCCCGTCGAACGCTTTGTCACGTTTTTACCTAATTGCGGACATAAAGGCGAAGACATGGAGAAGGCTGTTTTGACGACAATTGATGAAACTTTGCAACTTGATATTAAAGATTGTCGTGGCCAAAGTTATGATAACGCCAAAAATATGTCTGGTCAATACAATGGACTTCAGTCAAGGATTAAAGCTGTGAATCGTCTGGCAACTTTTATTCCATGTGCAGCTCATTCTTTACAACTAGTAGACTCAGTAGCAGCAGAGAGCAGCGATGAGTCAGCTGCTTTTTTTTCGTTGGAGCAGCAAATATACAATTTCTTTTCTAGTTCAACTAGCAGATGGAAGATCTTGCTATCAAATCTCGATAAATATTCGACAGTTGTAAAAAAACCTCTCGAAAATGAGATGGAGTGCCCGAGCAGATGCCAGCAAAGCTTTATACAATTCTTACAAGCATGTTCTTGCAGCATTACACTACATTTGTGAAGATGTAAATCAAAATAGAGATACCAAAATAGAGGCAAGAGGATAGAAGGGAAGAGGGGGATAGAAAAGTTGAGAACCCTGGAAATGACGATAATGTTGTGTTTTTGGAACTCTGTGCTGGTCAAATTTCAAAACGTTAGTGCACAGCTGCAAGCAAGTTACGTTGGGTCCTTATATTCACATCTTGAAACGTTACGACACGAATAAGAGTTTGAAAAATTGGAATCGGAAGCAATTGAAAGGTGCGGAATCACTGAATACAAAAAAGAAGAAAAAAGAAACCAAAATTCCATTTTGACGAAGTAACAGCGGAACACACCGAATTTGAAGGAAAACGATAATTCATCATAGAAAAATATTACGCTACCATTGATTGTTTCAAAGTTTAGTTGAAAACCGACAAAATATCTATACCGAAGTAAATTCAAAATTCGGTTTCTTATGGAAATTACCTGAAATAAATGACAATAGCATTATAAGAAAGAGTTGCAACAACTATATAATTTGGATATAGAAGACACGTTTCCTGACGAGTGTGTCCATTTGGCACAGTTATTAAAAGATAAAGATTACGTTGATCTACTAAAATTAACCCCAAAGAGTGTGCTACAATTATTAAAAAACCTAAACATTGGATCTATTTTTCCGAATGTCGAAATAATATTAAGAGTTTTTTTTAACAATGAGCGTCACAAATTGCAGCGGTGAAAGATCTTTCTCTGCATTAAAAAGAGTAAAAAATAACTTACGCTCAACTCTTCGCCAAAATAAACTTGACGCACTTGCTCTATTATTTATTGAGAATGATTTTTTACAAAATGTTAATTTTGACAACATTGTGGCAATATTCGCCAGCGAGAAAGCAAGGAAAAGGAGTTTTATATAATATAGTCACTTCTCAAAGTATTGTCGCAAGGATTTAACATCTACTTTTAAATTTCTTGTATATTTTTAAAATAAATATATTGTAAAAATAAGTGTTGGAATTATTTGGTTCCTTTCGTCTTGCGTTTACCTACTTACTGACATTTTGATTACGTAACGACAAAGATGTTAGGTAATGAAAAGGTAGGACAGGACAGGCTGGGGGCGCATATCCATAGTTAGCCTAGGGCGGTTAGAACTCTAAATCAGGCACTGATTATCTGATAACAATAAAACATTTTCACTTTGTTTTTATATGTGTACCAACAAGGATAAACGTACGTATGAAGTAATGTTCGAATTAATAATGCAATACGGAAATGAAAATAATATTGACATGACGCCAAAAGTCTGTCTATTAGATTTCGAAAAGGCAGCCATTTCAAGCATAAGATCTAACTTTGTAGACGTTTTATTACAAGGGTGTTTAATAATAACATTAATTAACTATTCTGGTAGTATTATTATTTTTTAGTTAGTAGCATTTTTAATAATAACTAATCTCGTCTAACTAGTTCAGTTTCGGGTAGCCTGTTTTTTTCCCCCATATTTTTTTTTATATAATCTAGTCGATTCTGGCACTCGCCGGCCGCAGAACCGCTCGCTTCGGCCGGGAGGAGGTCACAGTTTTAACCTAACCTAAGCATTAAAAAAAAAATAATTAACGTCGGCTAACTAGTTCGGTTCTCGATAGCCTGCTAAAAATAATCTCTTATTTGCCATATTTTTTTCTCTAAAATCTATTCGTGACTGGCACTCGCCGGCCGCTGCAGCGGCACCGCTCGCTTCGCTCGCTCGGCACGTGCGTAGGAGGTCACAGTTTTAACCTAACCTATCCTAACCATTAAAAAAAACCTACTCTACCTAGTTCCGTAACCGTAAATTTGACTTGTTTCAGACAAATTTAAGCACATAAACTTACAAAGATGTACGCAAATGACATTAAATTTAACAATCAAGTGAAATGTTTATTAGCTTTTCACTTGATTGTAATTTTTTTTTATCCAAGATAAGAATGCTTGGAAACATGGTGGTCCAGCTCCATCGGAGAATCTAGAGTCAAGACAAAATCAAACTGGTTGCTATTTTAATAGTAAAATTTATTATTTGATACAAATAATAAATCAATGTTGAATTTAAATTCTCTGATTACTTTAACTCACACACTGGCCTTTACACTGTCGCGGCATCTACAGCGCCACATACGAACTACGCATCACACTGACGTCACGCAAAAATCCTGCATCGCGCAAGCAGAGTTTACCGCGCAACTAGCATATATACAACATCCCGACATCAACCGTCGGGCAGTTGCCCACCAGACACGACACCCGTCTGGTCGGAGGATCCTCCCTTTACTATGGAGGATGAGTGAACTTTACACCCTGTTCCTCATACCTCTATACTGGTGACCTCGAATATGAACGTCAGCGCAGCCTTCGTGCAACTACTTCAGCGTGACGTCATCATCATCACTTCCTCAAGCTTTCGAGCGGCGAGTCACACAGCCAGCCAGCACCCACGGCTTCAACGGGTATCCTGACCACCAGCATGCAGCGACCGCGCATACCTGGTCATCACCCTAAGCCTCACCAGCAACCTTGGCACAGCACACTGCACTTTCGGCCGGTCAACAAGCAGAGCTCCTTAACCCTCTCCTGGTCGACGCCAGCAGTCAGCCTTCAACCCGGCGCTGTACCACGTCCGACTCACTGGAGCATAACGTAGCGCCACCCCGACTCACTGGGGCATCACCGCAGACAGTTCCGACCCACCGCGAACTATGCGACTACTGGTTCCGACCCACTGGAACCCCACCTGGCACTGGCAAGCATCGCAAGTTACACGACTCAGCCCACTATCGACCTCCGGTCTCCGGAGGGGAGTGATGTGGCGGCATCTACAGCGCCACATACGAACTACGCATCACACTGACGTCACGCAAAATCCTGCATCGCGCAAGCAGAGTTTACCGCGCAACTAGCATATATACAACATCCCGACATCAACCGTTGGGCAGTTGCCCACCAGACACGACACCCGTCTGGTCGGAGGATCCTCCCTTTTCTATGGAGGATGAGTGAACTTTACACCCTGTTCCTCATGCCTCTATAACACAAACTTTATTTATTCATTTTAGGAAAACGTATACTTTTACAATGTTTGTAAATATGTGAGCATCATGTACCTATCACATAATTAATTTATCTTTTTATTCTAGGTGCGTCTTCACATATAATTATATAATGTACCTATACAAAATTTTGTAAAACATTTTAAAAGAGTAACGGTGGGGTTTCTTGTCCATTCTTCTCCATACGAAACTACTTTTTGGAAGGGGCAACTAGAATCAATTTTTTTTTTTTGTAAATTTTGACGTTCATAAGTGCCTTTTATGTGCCTATTTGAAATAAATAATTTGACTTTGACTTGACTTTAAGTTATTTGCCAGAAAATGAAATCATTCTATATTTTAACAAGCTAATAGAAGGTATAGAAGATTGTGATTGGAAGCAAATCGTTAATTGATTTGAAGAAAATGATGTTAGCGTATCATGGAACACACAACCGAAGTATTCACCAAGTTATTGGAGTTCACCATGTTGTAAACGAAAAGCAAATACCTAGAACTTCAAACTCTGCTGAGGCGTGGCATCGCGTCACAGCGATACACTTCAGGGTGTCGTTTATCAATGAGAATTTTTATTTCAAAACATTTAAAATTGTAAGTTACATACACTCTTTTCTTCATTATCTCCGAGTGCTTACTTATTCTTACTTTCTCTTGCCTGTCTACTGTTTCTTATGCTACCCTAATATTGTCAGTGAAAACTTTTAATTGGCCTTCTTTCACTAACTGTCGACTATCTGTATCCTAGCTGTAAGTTTTCGAAATGAAATAAAATAAAATAAAAACTATTACCATAAATGTAAACACAGTAATAATGGCATTAGGATCATATTCATTCCTGGTTATTGAATAATACTGTCCGTCATGTACCCTAATTAATAACAAAATATCTTATTCTAAATACTTAGTTTAACATTTTCTCACGATATGAGGCTCTTACAAATACATTAAATCTCAATTTTATGGTCTGACAGCTCGACATTTTACCGTAATTAATAACAAAACATCCTATTTCTTTGGAATTGTAAAACAATATTGAACCTTTTAGAAATGCATTCCATTTATATTTTATGGGAAACAAACTTGAGACATATAACAACGGACGGGTCGAAAGCAATAATTCAACAAATTCTAAAGATACGACTAAAGTATTCGATTTCTTATCGCAGAGCACAATACTAGTGCCAACATCTCCTTACGATAAATTGAACTCGGGCAAAACCCAAACAGGCCCTTAAAACAATTGAGAAATGGTACAAAAAAGGCAATAAACCTATTCTGAGTATTCGGTTGATGTGGGAAAGAGCCACGTGCGGAGTTTTTGGAGATGGAAAGAATCGAAAAGGGTAGGGCTGAGGGGAGTGAGTGACCAGCCACGGGAGGAGTCGGACGTGATAGTTTGGCTAGTTAAATTAGGGGAGTTCGTTTAAAGACACGGCAAAGAGCGGTTGAATTAGGCTTGGCTAGGAGAGATAGAACTAGGTCGATAATAATGACACAATGTCACTTTGGAGAGATCGCGATAGTGAAAGTGTTATCAGTTTAATACGTTAACTTGTAATAATAAGTGTAGATTTAGACTAGGTTATATTAGTCAAGTATAATGTAAGTTGTGTCTAAGGCGCGGGAATCTCAGTGAGTGTATCTGTGAACGATTGGGTGAGTGTTTACTATTCTATTCCTTCTTATTCCTTTCTATGACGATCTATATCTATGGTTCTAGGGACTCGGAGAAAGCCTTCCATTGGTTGTGACATTTACCAAGAGACGGTAGACTACTCTACCAACAGACTATAGACAACCACAACCAAGACATGACACTTACGGCAGTCACACCGCTTATGGATGGCTGAACCGAATTAATACTTGCAACTCATTATGGCCAATTTGAGCTATAATGCTACTTTGAAATTGTTTACGAACACAAACAAACCAAATGCTAATGATGGTTACCTTATCCCTATGGACTGACTAACTGCAGGATATTTTACATTGCCCTTGATGTATGCAGATTCTCCGGGAGAGGGGTAGGCACCGCAAAGTTTCCTAAACTGGATTGATAGTTCGTTCTAAGGAACGCTAGGAATTGTGTCTCGTTAAACCACATCTGGCTATCAGCTTCTCACAAATTATTAGCGAGACACGACATTTGGATGCCCAGATAGAAACGCTCCGATGCTTGACTTAGTCGCACGGTTGCCGATTACATTGAAAGCATCCTCTAAATGGGGGAGATTAAGAGAATGATAAGTGACGATTTGGAATAACCAGTTCGGCCAGTGGCGGTACCTTCATATAAGCCCAAAAGCCCCGGCATGCCTTACTAAAATGCTCGATAGAGAATTTATTGTACCTAACCAGTAGTTTATGAGAAAATTGCGATGATACATACGTAGATACGTAGGTATCTACATACTCAGTCGAAAACTGAACTTTCTTTTTTTAATCGGTTAAAATTTTATTGGGCTTGCGTTATTTTGAAACCCTAGGCACGCCACTGAGTTCGGTGTATAGCAGGAGCAATCGTAAAGAATTCTACTACCGACTGACGATGCGGTACGCTTGTGCAAGTTTTTTATTGTCTTAGTAACGGGTCAGTAGGCCGTTACAAGGGGT
Organism: Atethmia centrago; assembly: GCA_905333075.3. NCBI lineage: Eukaryota > Metazoa > Arthropoda > Insecta > Lepidoptera > Noctuidae > Atethmia > Atethmia centrago. Next base: position 16,786,268 of record HG995373.1, on the reverse strand, counting down.
CCATTACATTAGTACGCGCCCAGTGATTACTGGAACGTGTCTCGCTCAATGATAGTTGAACTTCGCAGTACTTTGCCTTAGGATTGAGTAAGACACGACTAGAGCTTAGGGAACGTGACTTGTTAGAATCGTAGCAGTGTCCTTAGTGGTCCTATGCGTCCAGGTCTATAAATTCACGCACAACGCTGTCAGCTGCTGTAAAGCAGTCCCACGTCACTTGGGGTGGGTCTGTAGTTATTGTAAAGAAATCCATTAACGTAACTTAGAGTAATATACTCGTACTCCCCAACGCAAGCGTTACGTGTCACATATCAACCCTTCTATATTACTGACATGTCCTCTAACTTTCATAATCAAAAGAAAAGTAGGTAAATTAGATTCCTTTCCATAACCTGTGAATTCCCAACCTTATTTTATATTGACATTGTTTACTTGTAATCCCTCCTTGTCCTAACTATCCAAGACGAATGCAACAAGACGATTTAAGGCTACGGAAAGATACAGATGTTGGAGTCTAGGCGAGTTAAGTTAAGAGGCTTGGTGAATACCAAGGGCCATGTCCGAGTGGGCTGTCGCAAGATAGCGAGTATTAGTTACTGAGCTAGTTATAGTTAGATTAAAGCCCAAATTAGACTAATTTAGTACTTAATGTACAGTGTGTGTGTTTGTTGGAGCAACTGGATGAGCCTTTCATTATAATATTTATCCTAGGTTGATAGTGTAATTAAAGTTGTTGTAACTAAACAGACAGAGACGTGTTGCTGGGGAGTTTGTTGCGTCACTTCTTCTCCCCAGCTCAAACACTAGGAAGTGATAAAGGGTGGGATAGATCTTTAAGAGAGTTGATCCACAGCTCTATTAATTAATAATTCTTGAGTTTCGATTCTCAACTCTTATGTTATCTAGTAATTCTTGAATGTCGTATTCTTTATCACAAACCAATAATTCGGTTAGACTGATATGAACACGTGTCTTGCAGATATGCTTGTTGTGCAAAGGGTGAAATTCCAGGGGTTCGGGAAACCACATCTATCTCATATCCAGTCCAAGGACTGATAGGGACCATGTCTCCTTAAGAGCATGATGCCGACGCAATGCCGCTGGAACTAGCCGCCCTGTTGTTAGACAAGGACGGTCCACACGGTTGCCGCAGGGAAAGCCGCTTCCCGGCGGGCGCCGCCGCCGGGATCACACATCGTGGTCGGGGGTGCTCAAATCGCTGTCGAGTCCACCATGAAGTACCTAGGATTGGTGCTCGACAGCCGGTGGGATTTTGGCCCCCACTTCCGGCGGCTGGCGCCCAAGTTGTTGGACGCGGCTGGGGCGTTGTCAACGCTGCTTCCCAATCTGGGGGGCCCGAGCGCCGCCTGTAGGCGGCTCTACGTGGGGATCGTGCGATCGATGGCCCTGTATGGGGCCCCGATCTGGGCGGCTGACCTGACGGCCGGCAGCATCGCTGTCCTGCGAAAGCCGCAGAGAGCGATGGCCGTCAGAGTCATCAGGGGATATCACACGATCTCCTTCGAGGCGGCTTGCGTACTGGCCGGATCCCCGCCCTGGGACCTCGAGGCGAAAGTACTCGCGTCACTGTACCAGTGGCGCGAGGAAGCGAGGGCGCGGGGCGAGTGGCTGATGCAGCGACATACGGAGTTGCGTCGGTCACAGCTCCGCGCAGCCCTGGTGGCGGAATGGCGGGACAGGCTTTCACGCCCTACCGCCGGCCTCGCCACCATCGAGGCGGTCCGGCCAGTGCTCGAGCCCTGGCTCGGGAGGAGGCACGGCTCCCTGTCGTTTCGGGTGACGCAGGTGCTCTCGGGGCATGGTTGCTTCGGGAAGTACCTGTGTCGCATAAACAGGGAGCCGGACGCCCGGTGTCACCACTGCATCGACTGTCGGGAGGACACGGCGCGGCATACGCTCGCAGAGTGTGCCGCTTGGGAGGAGTCACGCCGTGCCCTCATCTCAGGAGTAGGCAGTGACCTGTCGCTGCCGGCCGTGGTCGAGGCAATGGTCGGCAGCGAGGAGTCCTGGGACGCGGATACCACCGCGTCCTTGCCTGCCGTTGCCTTCTGCCTTCTCCTGTCGTGTCGCAGAAGGAGGCTGCGGAAGGGGGGCGGGAGATCTCTTCCGCTTACCCAGCCCGCAGCAGGCGCACCGGGCGTCGGCAGAGGGCAGACGACGCCCTCTTCCGGCCCCCCTAAATGGGTCTAGGGACGGCGGACTTGGGGACGTCCGCCGCCCCCCATCACACTGGACCCGAGGTGGCGGCGCGTAGTGTTCCACACGCGCCCCTTTCAGACGTCGCGGGGGGGTTTTAAACACCTCACCCCCCCCCCCCAGACTTGAGGTGGCCCGCAGAGGCGGGCCGGCACTAGCCGGAGATCGGGGAAGTCGCATTAGATCCCATGATCCCCGGTGCAAGTGTGGGAGGGGAACACCGGGGTGGTTTTTAGTAAGTAAGAGTCTGACAGACCCCTCCGCCTACCCCAGGGCGGAGGACATCCATGAGGATTTTCCACACCGGGAACAAAAAAAAAAAAAAGGGAAAGCCGCTTCGTCACGTTTATCAGTTCGAAAGAACTGCTAGGGACCATGTCTCCGAAAGAGCATGATGCTGATGTAATGCCGCTTGCGTCACTTTATGGAAGTGTTGCTCTGAGTACTCCAAGTACAGATGTAAAGTATCGTGTGAGTAATGCCTGACCAAATACCTCTTACGCTAGCGTAAGAGTTACTCACAAATCTATATAATAATATACTTACCTCCCTCTATTATTTATTGTCTTTCTAAAACCACATCCAACTTTATAACTATGAATTCCTAAATCATATTTACTATTTATTTCAATCCTTTCCTTGCTCTATTAACACAACAAGGCAAGAGACAAGGCATTGGACTTCTTTATATTTGGAATTCATTTTATCTCTGTCGGTGGGAGAGTGTCCAGTCTGGAGACGAGCTCTACAGAGTCACACGGCTGTGGGGTGCGACATTTCCCCAATATGGGGAAACGACCTAAACAGTCATATTAACAGAATTAGGAAAAACGAAAATTTTCTCAGCCTAGGCTAATTTAGGAACAGTCACAATTATTTGTTTGTAGGAAGTCTGAGGCATACAATAGTTTTGAGAAGAATGACTCAGGTTGTTGCTAAGTAATCTTCCTAACCCTTGTCCAAAACCAGAAAATCAGAAAACATAATTAAAAAAAATCAAATAAAAAATTATTAATGTTGGGATAACTAGATCCAAAGGTATATATAAATATAAAGTTTGTATATATAAGGTATATACAAACTTAGAAACTATTGTTAGTACTTAAATACAATTACAAGGACAACACAATCATCATGTACATCCTAATTCCGTATACAAATGCCCCTGTGCTCAGACACCCCGCCACGTCAAGATAACTAATAGGGAGATACTGATCACCAGACGAACGAAATGCCTCAACACAGGTGCACGCATATTTTTAGCTATAGTTTTCTGGATGCTGTTGTGACTCCCCCGCACCCTCCCTATAAGTGACAAGACTTTTTTCCAAATGACGGCATGAAAACCGTCAGTATGAGTCTGCGCGAACATTTCGGAGGTACTGCAGAATCGAGAAAGTCCCAACATCATCCTGAAAATGTTATTGTGTTGGACGCGCAGTGTCCAGGGATTTTTTGGTATTTAAGTATGAAATGAAATGAAATGAATGAAATAAAAGAAATGAATGAAATGAATGAAATGAATGAAATGAATGAAATGAATGAAATGAATGAAATGAATGAAATGAATTAAATGAAATGAAATGAAATTTATTTGCCAGAATATAGGTACTTACATAATAACATGGTAAAATAATTTTAGTCTCACTATATTCGACTTGCATGTCACGACAGTACATGCATGAAATTACATCAATGTCATTAGTCATACATATCACAATCATAATAAAATTTAATAGAATATTAATTAGGCACATTCAATTATAAAATATATTAAGTTAGTTTATTAGATTATATATCACAGTCAAGACAGTTCATCAATTTATTGATTAGATTTTATAAATAATTTTAATAATTATGATTTAAATAAGTTTTCGTAAATGTATATAGTACATCACGTCTGTTTAAACTTTAAATAATCATCTATTTAATAAAAACATCTGTCACAAAGCCAATTGTTTAAAGTTCTGTTAAATTCAAAGTTATTTATTTTTCTTATTATTTCCGATAATTTGTTATAAATTTTCACCGCGATGGTGTAGCAGTTTCTGTTACATAACTTGAATCTGCTTCGAGGCACTACCAGAGGTTTTTGTACTATTTTTCTTTTAAATTGGGCCTTATCATCCTGCTCAAAGAGTGATAGGTGGTTTCTAACAAATTTACACATTTCAGAAACGTATAGAGATGGAAGTGTAAGTAGACGTTTGTCACTAAATATTGGTCGGCACTAATCAGTCCACTTGAGACTATAAATTTACCTTATGCATTTTTTCTGGGCTTTATAGCCCAGAAAAAATAAGCTCAAAATAAGCTCTCTGGGCGTCTGTGGAGTTTCCCTATATGATTATACCATACCTCAATACTGAACATACATGAGTGTGGTATACCATTAATGCTGTTTCTTTATTAGTTATTTTTTTTTATTTTACGTAGTGCGTAAACGAATTTGTGGATTTTTTTACAAACAAGATCTACATGATATTTCCAGTTGCAATATACCACCTACCTTGTAATCCATAAACCACCCGTGTACAAACCCTGACAATACGCTTTAAATTGCGTGATCTTGACTTGGTCCGTACAGCGGGCGAATCTACGGGCCAGCAAGTTGCCACGGACTGACAGAGCCCTGCGCTTCTTCTACATTTCGACATCATCTTTAAGTCGTCGGTAAGGTAATGTCCAAGGTACTTAAATTGCGACACCCTGTCTAAGTTTACACCATTCAAAGTAATGGGTGGAACAGATTCGGGACACTTACGAGCGGCCTTAAAGACAATGTAGTGAATCTTCTTTACATTGTAAATAAGGCCGTGTGACCAACGACTTGGGACATTATAAACAATGAGACTGGAAGAGATAGAAAGCGTAATTGTGAATACAGCCTTAATAATAACAATACAGTTATTAAAACGGATTTAGAAGTTGCCACAGTTTTTGAAAATTTCTTTGCAGATATTCCAGTCTCAACCACTAAATCATCACCCACTGTTGCCGAGTCCATATTGAAAGAAAATGTTGATATTTGTAACCATGAATTTAATTTCTCGGCAAAGTGCTCGGGATATTATTAAAACTTACAATACACTCAATGTTAAAAAAACAGCTGATCTATGGGGAAATTCTGTAGAGGTTGCAAAATGCATAATTAACACTGTAGCGCCTGAATTGGCAATTATTTTTAATAAATGTATTGACTGTGGTGTAATTCCTGACTTAATGAAGAGTAGTAAAATAATACCTCTGTTTAAATCGGGTAGCACATCAGACCCCACAAACTTTAGACCAATTTCTGTGCTTCCCACCTTTAGTAAAATATTTGAAAAATTGATGCTAGATCAATTGCAAAGACATTTTAATAAACATAAATTATTAAACAGTAAACAATTCGGTTACACAAAGGGTCTTTCGACTACCGACGCTGGTACCGAACTTCTTTCACATATTTTTGAGGCTTGGGAGAAGTCACAATCATGATGCTCTAGGTATTTTTTGTGACTTTTCTAAGGCTTTCGATTGTGTTTCTCGTGATACATCGGTCAGGAAATTGCATCACTATGGTGTTAGAAACACTGCCTTGGATCTTTTTATTTCTTATTTTTGGATAATAGGATTCAAAGAGTGGACGTTAACGGTAAGCGACGGGTTCTCAGGGCTCAATTCTTGGCCCCTTTTGATTTCTCGTATATATTAATGACCTACCTTGCCTTATTTAACATTTAACAGTCATGAAAAATTGTGTTATTTGCAGATGACACATCACTTTTATTTAAACGACAACAGACAGTTACTGACGTTGTAAATAATGCTCTCTCTAAAATAGTACATTGGTTTAGTGTTAATAATTTACTTTTAAACGAGAAAAAGACCAAATGACACCTAACGTTAAGCAGGTAAAAACCAATGTATTAGTAAATGGGGTGGAGTTGGATCTTGTGGACACCACTGTGTTCTTAGGTATTATTTTGGACTCGAAGCTACAGTGGGGCCCACATATAACCAAATTGTCGAAGCGCGTAAGCTCTGCAGCGTACGCGGTGTATAAAATCCGTCATTTGACTGATGTAGAAACAGCTCAATTAGTATATTTTAGTTATTTCCATAGTGTAATGTCGTACGGCATTTTGCTGTGGGGAAATGCAGCAGACATTCAGGCTATATTTGTGCTGAAGAAACGAGCCATTCGAGCAATTTATAACCTAAGTTGTAGGCATTCACTGAGGGATACATTTAAGGATATAAACATAATGACAGTCGCATCTCAATATGTATATGAGAACCTGATTTATTTAAAAAAGAATATTAATCTATATTCTAAACACAGCGACATTCATAACATAAATACTAGAAACAAAGACTTACTTATTGTGCCCAAGACTAGGCTCCAAAAAATTAGTAATTAATTTAAGTGCCAAAGTATACGTTTTTACAACAAACTCCCAAGCTATGTTAAAGAACTGGGGGTAACCATCACCTCTTATAGCAGTATTATTATAATATTACTTCACAGTAGGAAAGTGATGGAGCTATGCAGGACTTATAGCTCCATCTCTTTCTCACGCTAAAGTAATATTGAAATAATACTGCTATAAGAGGTGATGGTTACCCCCCTGATCCTCGCGCACGTATGGGAGTGGCGCGAGGAGGCGAAACGCCGCACTATGGGACCAACCGGTATTTTTCATCTCAAAAATCGATAACTCTGTTGTTTTGTGATTTATCTCCTTGATTTTTTTTTCACGTATTAGTGAATATCTAGGCAATAAAAGAAATCAAACATCATCATTCTAAAAAAAATATTGTTTCCGAAAAAAAATGACAAAGATAAAGTTATACGAAATTTCATACAAAAAATCATACAGTTATATTAAAATAGCAATAAAAGTTACACTTATGCTTAAAATAAGTTTAAAACTAAATTATTATTATTAAACAAACAGTTACATGACAAAAAAAAATTATTACTCAAACTTATCCTACTCATCACTTTCTATTTCCAACAATTCTTTAGCTTCGTCAAATAATTCTTTGGATATTAGAAAACTTGGTTTATTTAAGCTAGATATATAAGGATCAGATGTATATAACAAAATATGCAGAACGTCTTCGTTTGTTGCTGATCTGGAACACTTCCTAGCGTGATGTAACCTATATTTCTTATAATCTTTATTTCGAGCTTCCTGGGCATCTTCGGATAATTGTCCTATAGGCAAAACTGCATAATGCTCTATTATTTTAGCACCATGTATAAGTACTTTATGGACCGAAGATGGCATGTAGTACCAGTTATATTTGCTTACATATAATTGCGCGGTTACCAATGTATACTGACCAAATTTTTCTGCGTTTATAGGAAATCCCGATGACATAGTTTGAAGAATTACATATAGTCTCTTGATTAATTCTTCATCAATTCCGGTTATCTCTGCAAAACATTGGTAATTTTGGAAAAATCTCCTTGCCGTATTACCGTCATTGCTATTACCGGAACCTTGACGTGGTTTATCAATATGCAAACCAAGCACTTCTCGGAAACGTTTTTGGACAATTTTTTTCTTGTCTTCTTTAAGTTGCTTGTTTTCTGGAGTTGTTGCAGACCACTTCTCAAAACCTAATTTGTAAGAAATATGGAGGATCATTTACATAAATCTTATCCATGCGTGTAGCGTCGACAATCCGTATTTAAACGCATTTTCATTTTCAACTCTCGTTGTAACTTTTAAAAGATCATTCATTTGTCTGGGAGTTGCTCCACAAACAGTGCAGGTAGCACTGGATGATGTGTTTGTCAACACTTGAGCAACTTTCCCATCAATCATTGTCATAAACAGTTGATGTTTAACTTCGATGACTTTGTCTTCTATTGACACAAGAGTTGGAATCAATTGATTAATTTTGGCTTCAATTTCACTGACAACCGCTGTAGTTTTTTCGGGAGTTTCTTTTGCAAATTCTAATGAAATTGGTCTGCAATATCTAACAGATGAGCAAGTAGGGTTTTTCCATATGACCGTAGAAGTTTCTTCGTCTACTAGTCGCAGTGGTACAAGGGACACTATAAACAAATTAGCGTCCGATATTTGTTCGTTTTCTTCCGATAGAGTTTGTTTATACTCACTTTGCCCGGAGGATCCATCACATCCCCATTTAGTGAAAAGCTTGAGACGATTGTAAGTCGATCCTGACTTTATCCTTATAATACGGCAGACTGTATGGTCTAAGAGATCTTGCAGGTTGATTTTTGCGCTTATATTTGTCACCGTAATGCTGGATGCAGGCGGATAGCAAGCCTTTTTTGCTTCACTTAGTGTTTGATACGAAGGCAATACAGAACTTAAATTCTTATCAACGAGCCTTTTTCTTAGGTACGCATATTGTGCTTTGGTTAAATCAGTTTCAATGCATATACTCAATGCTTCCTCTTTTGTAAAGGAAAGTGCGTTATCTGGATTGAGTATGTTTTGTAGAATAACTTTTTTCTCTTCTTTTTCCTTATTTCTGATAATAGTCACAATCGACGCTTCGTCATTTTCCCCCAAGGATCTTAAACCTTGCACATAAGCGTTACGGACATGTCCCATTCCATACTCCTGGACCAGCTCCATATTTTTTCGTTTCTTTGTGTTTTCCGAGCACTCGTCATATTGTTTTGTTGGTCTTCCACGTTCACCAGAAGTATTCAAACCAGAATTTACAGTGGTTGAGGTACTGCAAGAATTCAATGATACTTTAAACTCACCATTTAACCAATTTGAGTATAGGCTCTCGAACCGGTCCGGCTTTCTTTGAGCTTTGGTCCATTTCTGGTTGCAACTCGATGTTAGATTTTTTGAATACTCTCTATTACAGTATTAACGTCAGTTTCCGATAGTTGAAAATTCTCCAATAAATATTTTTTGAGGTCTGAAGTACTTTTCCCTTTTATTATTTGATCACAAAGATCGCGTCGAACACAAACGAATTCACTCATTGTTAGATAATAATGTTTTTTTATGCGTTAATTGTTATTGAAAAGAAGTATCTGAACACTTTGATGAATCGTATGCTGAACATACACGGGTATTTAAAGGACTAATATTTTAGTGCCTTGTGCAAAAACCATGGGACAATTGATTATAACAGTTCTCATCGAAATAGTGTAATCAGTACTGATTGTAATTATTTACCACAACAGATAAATAGAACTTCCGCAGCAATATCATACTTGTGGTTAAGGTGACCACCCCAAACAAAATTGCCATGGGAAGATTCTTTCAAATATAATAGCAGTTTTTTAATTTGCAAATGTATGTTTTTATCATAGAAATAGAAAAAAACAATATAGACATCAAAGGATAATAACTAAATATAATATTTCATAATAAAAAAGAAGAACCGTAATTTTCGAGGATTTTTCCCCGATTGACATTATTGCTTCAAAATCACCTCTGGCGCAAAAAACGCGCAAGTTTTTTTTAAATCCTCATATTACTGAGTAGATAAGGTCTCTAATAGAGTAATTAACTTGACACCGGCTGCTTTCGGCAACAACGAAAACTCCAATTGAAATTAACAAAAACTAAATTTTCTTTACTTCACTAAAAAAATATTAAAAAATTAAATAAAAATATTTTTTTTTACAAAAACTGAATGTGGTTGCAAAGTGTATATTCTAAGCTATCTAATGATGTATAACACTAATATGTTTCCTTGGAAAACTTCCGAATAATTATGTGTTGAACTCCCTTAACGGTAATTTAATTGGCATGAAAATATTTATGCCCAATGTTTGAGGTTCATTTTATAAACGTAAAACTTTATATTTTTTTATATTTTGTAATTTATTCGTAAGTTCCATCTTTTGAGAGTATAAAACCATAAAACAATCTATGGATTTACGACTTTCGACAAAACCATTTTTGAGATGGAAAATACTGTTTGGTCCCATAGTGCGCCGGGGCGTTAGTTCGCTGCCGCGAGAAATCGCGGCACAGCGGACGGAGCTCCGGCGGGATCTCATGGCGTCATGGAAAGTACGGTTGTCGCAACCCAGTGCTGGGCACGCCACGATTGCGGCGATAAGTCCCCTCTTTGAGAAGTGGCTGGAGAGGCGCCACGGCGTCCTCACCTTCCGCCTGACGCAGGTCCTCACCGGACACGGCAGCTTCGGGAGGTTCCTGTGTCGGATAAGGCGGGAGGAAACGTCCGGGTGTCACCACTGTGTGGATCGCCCGGAGGACACGGTGGAGCATACGGTGGAGGTCTGCCCGGCTTGGGCAGAGCACCGCCGTGTCCTCGTGGAGGCGATCGGCGGCAGAGACCTCTCGCGTCCGGCCCTGGTTCAGGCCATGGTACGGAGCGAGAGGGCATGGGCAGCCGTCACCTCCTTCTGCGAAGCAGTAATGCTCGCGAAGGAGGAGGCGGGACGGTTGAGGGAAAGGCAAGTTTCGCGCTCTCTCGCCCCTAGCCGCCGCAGGAGACGCCCAGGGCGTCGGGAATCCCGGGCGGATTTCCGGCCACCGTAGGCGCGGGCTTGCGGACGGTGAGCAATGGGTAGCTCACCGTCCGGTAAGGACCAGGCCCAGGTCGACGGCGCGTCGTATTCCACGCGCGCCTCAAAGAGATGTCGTCAGCACATATAGTAGGGGTCCACTAGGGCCGATGCCTGCTGGGGTCGCGGGAAGGTACTTATGGGTCACCGAGGCCCCCGCAACACAGGCAACAGGAAGGAATACGGGTGGGTTTTAGTCAGTAACAGTCTGACACACCCTCCCGCTCCGCCCAGAGCGGGAGAAGTTATTTGATGATTTCCCACCTTCAAAAAAAAAAAAAAACCCCGCTGAGCCTCAAAAAATTTAAATCATTTATTAAACAGAAACTCTGTCAAAAAAAGGTTTCTATAAAGTTAAAGATTACTTGACGACAAAAAGGCTTTTTTTTTTTTTTATTTGTGATGGGTTTGCTCTTGACCTTAGTCTATGTCAGAGGCGACAGAAACAAAGTCGACGATGGAGCGAGCTTACCCAGAAGAAGCCTGTTCACTCTCACTTTGAAGAGATTAGGGTTATATGCGTTCGGAAACACAGACGCAGGCAGAGAGTTCCATTCCTTTGCTGTGCGCATTATAAAAGAAGTTTGGAAACGCTTAGTGCGAGTTGGTGGGATAGCCACCAGGAAGGGATGGTAACCTGAAGTGCGCCTAGATGACCGATAATAGAAGGGGGCCGGTGGAATGAGGTCGTGGAGTTCTTGAGCACACTCTCCGAAGTACAATCTATAGAAGACCGACAAGCAGGCAACCTTGCGACGATGGGCCAAACTGTGAAGCTTGGCATCCACCAGATTTACGTCGCCAATGAGCCTCTTAGCTCTGCGTTCCACCGAGTCAAGCGCGGCAAGTTGGTATTTAGCCGAGCCATCCCAAAGGTGGCTACAATACTCCATGCAGGATCGGACCTGCGCTTTATAAAGGGTCAAAAGCTGTCCAGGCGTAAAGTATCGCTTCACCTTATTAAGGATGCCCAGTTTCTTGGCCGCAGTTTGGGCTTTGTACTCGATGGATTAATTAAGCTACTCCATTGTACCAAGCAACAAACTAATGTTATACTAACACTATTTTTATACTAAGTCACTTAGAATTAATATTGACATTTTAATTTTAATTTTTATTGACATGCAAGTGAGGACTATGTAGATGATATATTTTTAAATTTTATTTTTTCTGTTAGTTTTAATGATAATCTAGCAGTTTGAATACTTTATGTGGCCTACCCAAGTGTCCTTTCTTTGGTTTTGTTCGTCGAGTCGTTGAGCTCCTTAAGTTCTGAGTTGAGTTTCACGGTTACTGACAAATGCGTGCACTGACTGGACAGGTCCACTCAAATCTGTACGGTTCTTTCCTCAAAATACCATCTCAGACACTAATTTACATGGTCTTCAAATGATCTGACCAAGATTATTTACTCATTGACATTGATGATTTTTTTATATACAATATTTAACAAAAACCCTGTTGTTCCTTTTAGGAACGTATACATTTACCTATAAGCAGAACATTGATGAAAATATAATTTTAAAAAATTAAGCATTGGCTAGTCGAGAGGTCAAAATCAAATAACAGTTAAAATCGACACATTCAAAAAAATTTTTAGCGTATCTGATTTTACAAGTACATCTTTATTTCGCTAAATAGCCTACTAGCTCAGCGGCTTTCTTTGAATGCGACAAAAGGTGCCGCCAAAAACACACGCCGCGCATGTCGGCGGGTCGGTACCACCCCGCCGCCGCGCCACCCGTCTCCCTGCGAATCACTTCCTTAGTCAGACTCCCGCGTAGCTTGCTTTCGAATGGATGTTATTGTTGACCTACGTAGTGAGTGAATTGTGTTTTGTTTACGTAAACGTTGACAATGTCTTATTCTAACGTAGAATATTTTAATATGTTGATGTTTCCGGAAATGTGACTGCAATTATGCAGAAGCACGCAGACTCTACCAAGAACGTTTTGCGATCATTACCGTCGGCGATGGCACGGTACGTACAATACCGGTAATGTGCACGGGCGAGACTTGACATCGAGCTGACGCAGGCAGACCGAGGACTCGAGACAGAAGTCTTGGACTTGTTTGAGCACAATCCAACGCGAAGTTCACGCTCAGTGGGACACGAACTCGGAGTAAATCATATGCGCGTTAGGAGAGGACTCAAAGAAGATGGCCAGCACCCATTTCACTATTGTCGTGTCCAATCACAACTTCCCTCCGACTATGAGCCAAGAAGTGTAGAGGTACAAGGTGGTCATATCGAACAGCAACTCCGTGGCCGTCAAGTAGATATCATAATAAATTAAGGCATTAAAATGTAAATAGGTACATCAGGTTTTATGTGAAAGACGTGGCGAATTTGTTTTTTTTTAACGTAGTGAAGTGTGTAATGTAGTTTTAACAATTATCAATTGTGCTTAAAAATACTGTGTAAACCAAGATTTTCAAAGATTAATTCGTTAAAGTGATACTGATAAACAACAGCTGACAAGGTCACGAATTTGTGTAGAAAAATAGGTAAATAATCGGCGGCGCGGTGACGCCGATCAAAGAGAGTGCGGGAACGTTCTATCTACTTCAGCAGGCTTAGCACGAGCACTGTTTTGTCTACGGAAGAATAGACAAAAATGACGTTCCGTGTAGAAAGTACTACGACAGCAGAATCGAAAGAGTCAACTGCACTTTTTACGAAATTCACTGTTTTACATAATTCGACTCAGATTTCTTTGTTTTGTCTTACGATTTTTTTTCTGTTTTAATCTCAATTTTTACTGATATTAAGTCACGTATATAAAGACAACTACAATTTTTTTTTCTCAAAGTGTCGAACACCGTATTTTAGAACAAAAAAATATAATAGTAATATTGGCCTTCACCATTTCCTTGGTAATGCCCTATTAACAAAATTATGTAAAGTTATGGAGAAGATAGCCTTGTTCTTCTATTCATTACCATAGTTTTGCGTTCAAAACGCTCTCCTGTAAAATCATGATTTTGTAGATAACCATATATACCTTGTGGCCGTCGACAAGAAAAATGCAAATTGTCTTCACTACCATACACAACTGTCAGTTGTCAGTGTGATTTTGACAGTTGGGTATAGAAACTTTCTTCTGAAATAGTCTACATAAAAAAGGACCTAGACAAGGATCGTTAGAAACGAAAGACAAAGTGACAGATTGCAGAAGGATTTCTACGGTGAGATGTCAAAAACTGAGAAACGAAATGTCACTTTGTATAGAAAGAGCCGTGTCTATTCTTCGAAGAAATAGAGAGTGTCATGCTAAGCCTCCTGGTGTCGCGTCATCGCTTCATGCAGAATTGCAGAGGTAACAAATCGATTAAACATTACAAATATTAATAATTAAATATTTATTTTAATTTTATTTTTAACAGTTTTTTATAAATGACTTGCTTTATCGCTTAGTAAACCGATTCTTAAAACGTAGGTAGAAGGAACAACAGGGTTTTTGTTACATATTGTATACAATAACATGAATATTTACTTTTTGAAGAATTATTATTTTTATTTTTTAAATTATTGTGAATGTGAAGACTATGTGGGTTATTGTTTTTCTTTTTTCTCTCAGTTAGTTTTAATCTTGGTCTGGCATATAGATGCTGGCGGGAAAAATTCCGAATCATTCCCGTCGAATACTTCGGAAGTATTCCGAAATATTCTGAAACTTTGGGAATATTTCAATTGTAAAAAAAACCGGGAAAATTGTATTAACCTATTAAAAGTCACTGTACTCGATTGAGTACAGCGTAACGAAGTAAAATAATAAGGTGTATCACTTAAAATTTACAAGATCTGTAATTTACACTTCGGGATAAGGCTGTACTCAATTGAGTACAACATACTTTAATGGGTTAACAGTAATAAAAACAGAACGGATTTCAATAAAGTTCCATCTTTATTGAAGTTGGTTCTATGTTCTAAGATTTTATTGAAGAGGTTGGTTTGAGGTGCTCCGGCTTCATTGAAGTTGGTTCTATCTTTTTACTTAAATATTTTTATCTCAACATTTGTTTATGTCACGTATACATATAGTGACTATAGTCCGTCTTATGAAAGCGCGACCTGAGAAAAAGAGGTTAAAAACAAAAATTTTGTATGTGGTATTACTAACTAGTAGGAGAATTATTTCTTGACACTTCAATTTTTTTTGTTTCCTACAATTGCGGCTGAATAATGTTGCCAATTAAATTAAAAAAAAAACTCCATGTCGCGCTTTCATTAGACGCACCCTAGTAATATTGTTCTAAAAACTGCATCAAAAGCGGTTTAACGCCAGATAATCGCGGACAAACATACACACCTACATACGGTTCAAACTCATAACCTCCTTTTTATTGAAGTCAGTTAATATATATCAAAACCTACTCCTAAGTATAGCAAATAGGTACTTTTCTGAAAACCGCATCAAAACGTGTTTGCTTGCAAGGTTTGCCTTTATTTGTTTTTATTGACTTTTATACGCGATATGTAGATAAGTAGGTAATGATTAATACATATCTATGTGACTCGCGAATACTCGGGATACGAACAGAAGAGCTATATACAAACTAATCAAAAACATAGGTATCCCTTTTTCAAAAAACAAATCAAATATGCTCGGTGGTTTTTTATTCCACAACTAAGTACCTAACATTTAGAAAAAGAGCATTTGCAAAAATAGCACAAAGAAATAAAAATCCTGTTAATCGCAGGATAACATATTTACTTATAAAATATCAACATAATATATTATACTTAATCAATCATATTTATAATAAAATAAACATTTATATTTTACTTACTTATGTGCCACTGAAAAATAAATTCACCCACCACACAACAAAATAAACACGTTTATTCCTGAATAATTCGGTCGAAATATTCCGCGGAAACATTCGATTGCGGGGTATGAATCTTTCTCCGGGGGCGAAAACTTCCGGGGAGCATCTCCCCTCTTACCGCACCCCGCACCGCCGTCGCCTGCATCACCGCTAACAAAGAGTTTCAAATAAATGTCACTAGATGGCACGACATTTATTGATCTATAATTGAAGCGTAATTTCAAAGTTTTTGTTGACTTTTATAAGGTTTATTCATATATAATCAACAAATAATAATCATAATCACACCAAATTCTGTAACAATAAGCTCTTAGTACAAATTTCAAAGATGATTGGAATGCACAATTAATATTTATACCAGTAGATGGCGCTGTATTAAATTTCAAAGGTTAACATCTCGATTTTTTTAAATTTTGTTTTGTTTAATAATATCACTGATAATAGGAGTAAGGAGTACGTAGCAGCAGTACAAAAGTACAGTGTGCTTTTAACGTCATCTATTCGGAATAAAAGTATAATGTAACCCTTCTTGCAAAGTCGCTACTAACACCATCTATTGGGAACGAACGCGATTGATGTACAAAAATAGCTAGAATTGCCAGATGAAATCTGCTCTTTACGTCGGGACATTTCTTTGTATGGGATGAGGCATCTGTATGCTAGTATCGATGCAAAATACGATATTTCAGCAAAAAAAATAAAAATTTCAATAAAATTCATTTTGAATAATTCTGATTTAAAGAAACTTTCCCAGAAGTATTCCGGAATTATTCAGAATTTTTCAGAAGTTTTGCAACTATCTGGCAGTTTGAGTCATTTAAGCGGCCTACCCAAGTATCCTTTCTTTGGTATTGTTCGTCGAATCGTTGAGCTCCTTAAGAGCGGGGATCTGCACGATTACTGGCAAATGCGTGCACTGAGTGGATAGGTCCACTCAATCTGTGTGGTTTTTTCCTCAAAAGACCATTTCAGACACCAATATACATGGTCTTCACATGATCTGACCAAGATTATGTCTGGACTTTAAAACAGACTGTGACCTCTGAGTTTGTTTTGGCCTTTCTTCTCAGAGTAGTTAGATAGGAATCGCCGAGCTCATCTAGTTTTTTTTTTCTAAATATGATTGACGTCTAAAAGTGTTTGTACAACCCTACTTACAGAAAATAAAATCATTTCATAATTTCATCGTCATAGGCTTCACAAACTTTCAGCATCTCTCCGAGCGCCCCTGCAATGGGACTCAGCAACACCATGTCGTCCGCGTAGCTGATTTTATTTACACTAATATCACCCACCGACCATCCGATACGCATGCTGCCGAGTTCTACTAAGAGGTCGTTTACATTCAGGCTGAAGAGCTTTGGAGATGATAACCTTCACGCCACGCCACGCCTCATGCCTCACGCCGCACTCCAGCCTGTACGAATCGGAAAGAGTGCCTGACCATTTGACACAGTTCGTCTGGTTATTGTACGAAAATTTAAAGATGTTCAACATCTCCACCGGTATACCACTAACCCCTAGCTTCTTACAAAGCACCTTGTAAGACACGAGGTCAAAGGCCTTGGAGAGATCCAGTAAATAGGTCTTACATCCGTGTGCTTGAGACTTAAGATTGCGCTCTTTTGCGTATATCCCAGGCCGAAACCCAAACTGCGCATCGTGTAGTTTTAAATACTTTTGCAAGCAAAAATCAAACAAACCGTCCAGCACCTTGGCTATCACGGTCGCGAGGGAAATCGGGCGGTAGTTATCCTTATCCGGGATGTCACCGGTCGTGTCCTTAATTATGGCCACCACTGTGGTGGTGTGGTGTGGTGGTAAGAGTAACTTGAATGGCTGAGAAACGCACCAGAGGCTCCTCTCCTTGGCTGCAGGGCGCGGCGCCAACCATCGCAGTAGCAGGACCGATCGGCGACCGAACTCTAAAATGGTTGCTAAACATATGAGCGATCGCTTAAGCCGCTCACGCTCGCCGGGAGGCCAGGCCTAACATCTAATTTTCTGGTTTCCAAAACTGGGAAAAGTCGACAATTCGCTGGGAGTGGCTCGACAACGAGACTCGCACATTTGCTCGTACACTACGCCCGCCGGTGGTGATTATGAAAAATCCATGACTACTTTAGCCTGGTATCCCAATGAGCTTCCCTTACATGTTTGTTCCAGCCACACAGAACCTTTTTCAGAAATTTCGTATTATTTCTGGTTAGGATAGCTGCCCTTTTACGATCTACATAATTCGGTCATATAATGAGTCTTTTATTAATTAGTGGGCACTTAGGTTACATGTCCCGTAGCTACAGTCAGTGAACTCGAAAGGAAAATCAGTGGTTCCAAACCTTCCTGACATAAGTCATGATATGAATTCACTGATTTGCGATTCATTTCTCTCCCCCCAGAGAACTGCATTCCTAGGCATATCAGTATTATATAGCTTTGGGCTAATCGCATTCGAAAT
Source organism: Atethmia centrago (assembly GCA_905333075.3). Taxonomy (NCBI): domain Eukaryota; kingdom Metazoa; phylum Arthropoda; class Insecta; order Lepidoptera; family Noctuidae; genus Atethmia; species Atethmia centrago. The sequence goes on along the minus strand of HG995373.1, from coordinate 16,768,227 downwards.
ATAATATATAGGAAGTTGGTCAGACACAAATACGTCCTCTGATATACCTACATTTACAGTGGTTTTCCAAGCTGATATCCTTGTCATCCTTGTTGTCCTTGGTAGCTATATCACTGTGTGGTGATCGATAGAGTTCACAGGCGTGTATACGGAAAAGACTAAGATCTTACGTCCCCCGATTGTCGCGTTGATTGCAGTTAGTCGGGCAAACTACACTCTTCAACAGAAACCATTTCAAATACCGGCGTATACTGAGAGGGAAACCATACAGTGGGGTGGCTATTGTCTGGAGAATTACGAGCGGTGGCTCCGTACTAAACTGATGCCGAATTTTCCGCCTAATTCAGTCGTTGTAGTAGACAATCCACGATGGATTGCCTACTACAACTACCACAATAAAAGACTCGATGCTGCATCAATGTCCAATACAAAGAAAGCAGACATGTAAACCTGGCTCCGTCAAAAAGGAATTGAATTTGAAGAATCTATGTTAAAGCCGGAGTTGTACAACTTAATAAAAAAATACAAAGAGCAATTTAAGAAATTTAATATCGATGCCATATTAAACGAAACAGGCCATTCTGTATTTCGTTTGCCCCCATATCATCCTGACCTAAATCATAATTTCTATATAATGTGTTTCTTTCCGGAGACCAGGGGGGGTAACCATGACCTCTTAAAGCAGTATTATTATAATATTACTTTACAGTGGGAAAGTGATGGAGCTATACAGGGCTTATAGCTCCATCTCTTTCTCACGCTGAAGTAATATTGAAATAATACTGCTATAAGAGGTGATGGTTACCCCCCTGGTCCTAAATAAAGGGATGTGTCACCAGCAAAAATGTAAGTCGGTACCTTAATTATTGTAAAATCGATCATGTGGTCGACATGATGACAGAAACTTTTATTATTCGCGTAGGGGATGATAATTCTGACTCAAATGATGATGAAAGCTCAAGTGACGACAGCGACTACGATGAAATGGCCGTAAACCGTCCATATTTATTCAGAAGTAGTTTCGCTTTATTTTCATGAGAGTTTCTTTAATGCCGCGATGGCTGGTTTTACCCTGGTGGTACGTAAGTACGACTGAACGTTGCTCGTCTTCGTCCTCCACGTATATAATTATTTTATTTCGTGTATTCGTAAATTTTAACAGTATCCTTTTTAAATAGATTAATAACAGCGTCTGTAAACTGATTACGGTGTATTTAATCCTCAAAATAAAAAATATATTTTATTTTAGGTTTTATGTATTCTAGAAGTTTCTTTTTACTAGCTGTGGATTATCTACCGGTATGTGTGTCTCAATTTTTTTTTACTGATAATTGATTTCTGTTCCAGGTAAAAACAAGAACTTGATGGGGCTTCGTGTCTACAGCTTCATCTAAAATAGGGATGCCATCTGTATCGATATCTTGTGCTGAGTGTATTGTTTCAGGTAATGAACCTGATTCAAATTCAAATTAAAATGTATTTATTTGTGTAAGGGTGCTAGAGGAAGATGCTCGGACTGGATAAGAAGACGTAAAGTCTGAAGTTGACAGGGCGGTCAACGTTTCTGAAGAGTCTGATTTTGCTATTGGACTGTCAGGTCTTTCAGTATCACTTACATTACCCTGTAAGGATGTGTTATTATCTTCATTAATAAATACATTTAATTTTATACGGGACATTTCCGTCCATACAAGTATGGACGGAAATGTTTTGCTGCCCACACTATGGCTAGCAATTCTTTCTGTATAGTACTATAACGTGTTTTTTAACACGCAGGGCGCTGTAGGCCTTCTGCGTGTACCTAACCCACAGGCTGCACGAGTAAAACGTTTGGCAATAAGCTCTGAAAAGAGTTAGCTTTACCTCCTTCGTGCACCGCGCAAACCTGCGAGCAAGCATATTGCATCGGGCCGCCAACGCCCTACGTTCCCTATCAATATCCTGGTCATCCGTAAGACCATCCGTGACCAAATGACCGAGATATTTAAACTGAGTGACCACCTGCAACGGAATTCCACGCAACGTTACAGGTGGAATATTTGCAGGGGTATTTTTAGGTACTTTGAACACCATAACTTCACTCTTAGTGGCATTATACCTCAAGCCTCCGTATAACTCTAACAGACGGCCAGCAGTATTCTTAGACCGCAGGTTGATGGGCTGAGCAGCACCATGTCATCAGCATTACTTATGTTATTGATCATCCTTCCATCAACAGAATATCCAACCATGGTGCCGCTCAGATCACGCACCAGCCGGTCTATATACAGGTTAAACAAACTGGGTGAAGTTAACTCCCCCTGCCTCACTCCGCAATCCAGTCCGTATGAAACTGAATGCGCATCTTACTCAGTGGCGTGCCTAGGGTTTCAAAATAACGCAAGCCCAATAAAATTTTAACCGATTTCAAAAAAAGAAAGTTCAGTTTTCGACTGAGTTATACCTACCTACCTACGTATCTACGTATGTACGAGTATCATCGCAATTTTCTCATAAACTACTGGTTAGGTACAATAAATTCTCTATCGAGCATTTTAGTTAGGCTTTTGGGCTTATATGAAGGTACCGCCACTGATCTTACTCTAACGTAATTTTTCTGACTCTCATACCAATATTTAAAATATGAATGCTCTCAGTGGGCAGGTCAGTATCATTCGACAATTTTTGCCACAGAATGTCATAATTTACCAGATATTATTTATTATTTGTTGTTATTTAGCTTCCGATTACCATCAAATTGAAATTTCTGACAGCGACACATGTAATGAAAAAGCTTTTTTCTCAAATTTCTCTGAGTGCCTTTTGGCCTCAAAACCGCTCCAGTGACCTTTCAAAGATTAATGGATAACGTGTTAAGGGGGTTGCAAGGTATACATTGTATGGTCTACTTAGATGATATTCTTATATACTCTGGTGGTATTTGAGAACATAGTCAGGATTATGATCTGTCTTTGATAGACTACGTCAGACTAATCGTGAGGTTCAATTGCATAAGTATGTTTTTTTACGCAGGGAAGTACAGTACTTAGGACATACACTGACTAACGACGGACTTCGACTAAATAATGACAAAATTCAGGTAGTTCTTGACTATCCCTTGCACGGTCACAAAACGAAATCAAACAATTCTTAGGATTTGTGGGATATTACAGGCGGTTTATTAGAGATAGAGACTTATACTTATTTATAGAGACTTCTCCAAAATTACACAACCTTTGTCAGCATATATGAAAAAGAGTAAGGAAGTTGTGACAGATCAAAAGTATATTGAGGCTTTTGAAAAATGGAAGGAATTTCTAGTTAATGCTCACATATTACAATATCTTGACATGAATAAACCGTTTGTAATAATAACCACTGATGCCTCTGAAGTCGCTATTGATGCTGTTTTGTCACAGGGACCTATAGGCGGCGACAAGCCCATACCTTATGCTTGTCGCTTGTTGACAGTTACTGAAAAGAGAAATAGGACTGTTGAAGGTGATTGACAATTATCTGGGTCACAAACTACTTCAGTCACAACTTGTACGGACAGTAATTCGACATCTACACTGACCACAGGCCCCTAGTCTGGTTATACGAGGGTGACACTGAAAGTTCTTAGAAAATCAAAAACTGAACAAACTAGCAAGTTATTAGTTTTGTTATATTTTTTCAAAATAGTGTCCATTTATATCAATGCTTCGCTGCATCCGATGGAACCACTGAGAAAAGCACTTTACCCACTCGTCTTTACCCACTCGTCGGCATTTTGAAACGCAGGTACTGCTTCCTCGGCATCCATAAAACGTTTTCCTCAAAGTTTTTCTTTTATTTTCGGATATAAATAAAAATCGCAAGGTGCAAGGTCGGGGCTATAGGGCGGGTGACCCAGTAATTCTAGATCTGACGTCACCAAGTAGTCGATTGCTTGATTGATTTGCTTGGCGGTGTGCGACGAGGCGTTGAAACAATTGTTGCGTAATGACCTGTCCTACCAAAGAACGTGGCCACCATCTATTTTCCTACGCTTCGACCTCTCTTCACTTTAGTTGGCAACTCCTCGGAAGGAAACACCCAGACAGCAGATTGTCTCTTAGTTTCAGGATCATAACAATAAATCCAGCTTTCGTCACTTGTAAGTATGTCGAACACAGCATTTGAGTCACTTCCGTTAAATCTTTGAACCATTTCACGACACCAATTAACACGTCGGAGCTGTCAAATTATGAGGTATCCACCGGGCATAAAGCATCCTGGCCGCTATGTGTTCATGGAGGATTTTATGCACTTGACTAAGCTTGTCCAAATCTGCTGATAAGTCACTCTTTTGTCAGTCTCTATCATACGCCGCACAACACTGATGTTATCTTCAGTCGTAGCCGTAGAAGCCCAACCCTCACGCAGATCATCGGTGGGATTAGTGCGACTACGTTTAAACTCATTAAACCAGTTATCTCGTGAAAGGCTAATCGAAGTCTATCATAACTTTCTTGTTGACTTAAATGACATCGAAAGTCATAAAAAATCATTGTACGAAAATTTTGTCGCGTTAAATTCATGCTGACGTGACACAGACAATTTTCAAATTTGCCGCCAAATCGTAAACAAATGACAAATTAATAAAATATACAAGGATATTGGCAAAGAGTTCCATTTTCAAAATACGAACTGTTTTTTTTTATTATATCGTTTAGAAGTGGCCTGTTCTAAAAACTTTCAGTGTCGCCCTCGTATCAACTTAAGGAACCGAATAGCAAGTTAACACGTTGGCGTTTACGTTTACAGGAATACGATTTCAAAGTTATATATACAAACGGTAAACAAAACCTGAATGCAAATGCGCTATCTCGCATGCACCTAAATGCCCTAAAAGGAGCCGACGATTAAGACGATTTATCTAGATACAAACTCAAGGTGTTATAGGTATTTTTGCGCCTCAATAACTATAATCTCATCAGGGGAATTTTGAAAGCCTGCATAAAATAAAAATAAAATATTTGATTTATTTTGAAAATCAAGAAAGAAGTGTCAGTAACATCATATTTTTTTAAACTGTTAAACGGATTCGTTGTAACTATTATTGGCCAAATTTGTTTGATACCATTTCCGCCATTTTAACTCTCTTTTTAACATGTGACCGTTGTAAAACTTGTAAATATGATACGATACGAAACTTATTAAACCCTTATTGCAACTTACACACACTTAGCATGCACCTTGTCAAGAAATATTTATAGCCCTGATTAGAATAAAATCGAAGTACTATTTAACTTTAATATATGCTTTTAGTAAGTTAGGTCAAGCCATAGAAATTCCATCTCGGTCGACACCTGGAAGTGGTTAGAGCGTTGATAAAATATTTTTCTTTTTACGGCATACCACAGAAAATAAGGGCTGACCCTGGAACTGAATTCGACAGTGAATTACTAAGAGAACTAACAGATTTATATAAAATAAAACTACACATAGGGACCCCAACAATCTAAACTTTATGGGCCTCATAGAAAATTTCCATTCCACAATTATAGAAAGGGGAATACCCATCAGTCATACAAAAAAAATGCCTGAACTGAGCAACAATGAAATATACGTCAAATTATACTACAAATCATAGGAAACCATTACAATTTCAATAATTATCAAAAAACTAGGTAGAAACCAGTTAAAAACAACACTGTCTTGTTCAACCTGTGAGAAAGGACAAAAGATAATTTGATTTTTGTATGTCAGTGCGTTCAATTTAATTAGGCAAGAAAACTAGGGAATCTCAATACTTACAGCTTTTTTTTTTTTTTTTTGAGGGTGGGAAATCATCAAATAACTTCTCCCGCTCTGGGCGGAGCGGGAGGGTGTGTCAGACTCTTACTGACTAAAACCCACCCGTATTCCTTCCTGTTGCCTGTGTTGCCAGGGGACTCGGTGACCCATAAGTACCTTCCCGCGACCCCGGCAGGCATCGGCCCTAGTGGACCCCTACATTTGTGCTGACATATCTTTGAGGCGCGCGTGGAATACGACGTGCCGTCGACCCGGGCCTGGTCCTTACCGGACGGTGAGCTACCCATTGCTCACCGTCCGCAAGCCCGCGCCTACGGTGGCTGGAAATCCGCCCGAGATTCCCGACGCCCAGGGCGTCTCCTGCGGCGGCTAGGGGCGAGAGGGCGCGAAACGTGCCTTTCCCTCAACCGTCCCGCCTCCTCCTTCGCGAGCATTACTGCTTCGCAGAAGGAGGTGACGGCTGCCCATGCCCTCTCGCTCCGTACCATGGCCTGAACCAGGGCCGGACGCGAGAGGTCTCTGCCGCCGATCGCCTCCACGAGGACACGGCGGTGCTCTGCCCAAGCCGGGCAGACCTCCACCATATGCTCCACCATGTCCTCCGGGCGATCCACACAGTGGTGACACCCGGACGTTTCCTCCCGCCTTATCCGACACAGGAACCTCCCGAAGCTGCCGTGTCCGGTGAGGACCTGCGTCAGGCGGAAGGTGAGGACGCCGTGGCGTCTCTCCAGCCACTCCTCAAAGAGGGGACTTATCGCCGCAATCGTGGCGTGCCCAGCACTGGGTTGCGACAACCGTACTTTCCATGACGCCATGAGATCCCGCCGGAGCTCCGTCCGTTGTGCCGCGATTTCTCGCGGCAACGGACTTACGCCCCGGTGTTTCGCCTCCTCGCGCCACTCCTATACGTGCGCGAGGACTTTTGCCTCCAGATCCCATGGCGGCAATACTTACAGCTTGTGGTGTAATCCATGCCTGAAGGACCATTTGCGTTTAGGACTTTTAGATACGGAGGGTATTAAACGACGTACTTTATCATTTTGCACTGTTTAGAGGTTACATAATATAATATTGAATTGCTTGAATTACTTCTTAGCGAGGGCTAAGAAGTTTTTTTCCTCTCTCCTAATTTTGCTGTGCCCGACATTGATCTTTTACTTTTTATACCATCTATGAAATACATATGGAATGCAATAAAGAACTGAGTTTTGACTACATCTCATCCTTGCAATATTGAGATAGCAATTAACACAGTGTAGGTTTATATCCATTTTTATATGTACCTACACGGGGCACAAGTCCAAAACAACAGCGGCGTCGTATTTAAAGCAGGTTCAGGTCCTTCGTCAAAAAGCCGTGTCGTCGTTTAGGCGGTTTCAATCTAAATCTGTGTTCAAAAATTGGTATCAGGTGAAGTAGAAAAATCTGAATCCTTAAAAAATGGCCACTGTCGTCGTTAAAAAACCGGCCAAGTGCGTGTCGGATCACGCACAATGAAGGGTTCCGTAGTTGGGATTACTTGGGACGAATTTATTCCAAAAACAAACTTAACATTGTAGTTGAAAAACCTATTCACCCTTACATGTCGATATATGCCACGGTCAATTCTCCAACTGCAAATTTAAGTTGGTCGACTATAACTCGTTAACTTGTACCTACCTTGTGCTTACTTAGCCGTGATAGTTTTGAATATAGGTAGAATTATATTAAATGAATGATAATTGTGCACTAATTCTATAAAATAGTTCGTTAAGGTAATCCTTATCCATATATCCTTTGACGATTCCTGTTTGGCTGAATGTCGCTTAACCATGTCAAAAAAACACGGACCTTCAATAAAAAAATAAGTATGAATTAGACGGTTATCAGGTTGGCCTTTAAAAGCACAGTAGCACTATTCATAGCACCACAGATTTAATCTTGTGTGAAGCTGCGTTTGGTCATACTGAATTAAACTCTACATTTAACTCTGAATTCGATAAAGCTTACAAATAACAACTGATTACGGGTCATAAAAGAACTCAGGCACTCTATAAATATATTTCGGAAAAGGTAAAACGGTCTCTTTAGTTTCTGTATGCGATCGTCTTTTTATTGTTAGTAGCTGCAGTTATCTTTAAGTGTATTATAAAAAAAACGTATAAAGGGCAGGATCGTCGTTCGAATGATGTTGAAGACACCCTACTCAACAGGAGTAAAATAGAGTCGTTCACAGACCATTGTAGTTAGTCTCTTAACTCTATGATTCTCAATTTATGATGAATCCTCTTAAATTAGGTACCTAATCGTTATATAAAAACTTACATTTTGTCATTTAATATTTATTCATTTTATTTTAGGAAGTTCTCGGAATGATCCTGTTTTTCCGATAGCTTTGGTCCAAAGGGGAGGTTTGGAGGAGTTACATTCTCCAACCCAACCTTATTACTTGTAATGTTACGATTGGCCGGAGGGCCAGTCGCGTTAAAAAAAATAGAGTAATACTAGATATTAAAAAAGGTTACAAAGTTCCAGGCTTCCAGTTCGAGTGTACGGGACGCTTGGACGGCAGGATACAGGATCGGCTAGCAGCAGCTGGACAGGATCGGCAGGTAGTTGTGAGACTGGATCGGCAGGCAGCAGTGGGACAGGGCTGGCAGATGAGGCTGAGCACGTAGTTAATGTTGGTATTTCACACGCCGTAGTGGATCTCGTAACCGCAGTCGGTCGGCAACTCTGTCCCAAGGAGTAAAACGTCCCTTGTTAAGCAAGAGGTTTTGTTTTATGGTGTTTTAATGTTCAAACATATGTAAGAAAGTGAGAGACATAACAATATGATTTCTTGTTTGAAGCAAGGAAACAGTATAGAGATTATAAAAAAGAATTGTTGGACATAACAGCCTTTTAAAAGGTAAATTTATAAATATAACATAAAGATGTGGTTTTGTGTAGCACACCACACGCTGTGGTAGAGCCTTGCGCTCGTACGCTGCGTTTTTGCCTTTATCAGCCAGGCATGAATTGATGTGAAGGCGCCAGTGACCACCAGCTTAGTTATAAGTTCTACATACGTTTATATTAAGCTAGATAGAATATTCAGTCTTACATCAAACTCTGTCAGGTCGGGTCGTTTTTTTAATACTCGTAAACTCTTAGTTAAACGAGGCCTAAGGTTTTATTTTTAGCCATCGCTCCACTCTAGAAATCTGACTAATAACTATATATAAGGATTTACTGGACTTAGTTACTGACATTATGCGAAACGTTGACATACATCGCAATGTAAATGACATTGATTTATCAATGTCATTTACATTGCGATGTATGTCAACGAAATATCATTTATTTCTTGACAAAACATCTACATCATGGACCAAAATATTGCAGGTCTGCTAGCTATGCGATACTCTGGCAGCCTGTTATAATGAATTAATTGATAGAAAAATAGGCGTGGATGTACTATGCATTACGGAGCACTTTATGATGGAAACTTATGAAAAACACCTGAATTTAAACAATTACTGCTTAGCGGCCTGTTTCAGTCGAAAATAAACCAAAAGACATGAAGCATGCACAGTGGTGATGTCTGGTCATCAATAGAGAGAGCTGCCAAAAATAGCAAAATTATCTACAAGTAATTAGTAAAGCAGTTAATAAAGCAATTAGTCTTTGAATGTTGCGCCATTGAACTAATTACCCACAAAATTTAATGTGCATTTATAGAGTACCAAATGGCAATTTCAATAAATGTATTAGTAAATTAGAACGTCCATATAATATTAAATATTTTATAGAAAAAGGGTTGTAAAACAATATTTTGGCGGGAGATTTTAATATAGATGTACCTTAAAAGAAATAATCAATCAATAGAATGCGAAAATATTTGATTAAATACGTGAAATATGTGTCACTCCTCGGGGGCATGGGAAACTCATCAATGAATAAGTCCTTTTTAGGTTACGAAATATATTTTATTTAATAAAATTCACATAAAAATTATAAAATAGATTTCTTATTAGTTAGGTTTAATATATCTGTGTCCGTTCCCACCGAAGTTAGGTAAAGTAAAGGCGATGACAATACTCGGTAACGTGGGAAGCGCGGTGTCATAATACGATCGTCGATCGGTTAGTTTGTCGGAACGATATGCTGAGCTTGCAAGTTGGTCTCGTAACACGTGTGACAATATATATGTATTTATTTCTCTCCTTCAATAATTATAATTTTATTTATTTACCTCAACTAAGCAAAGATGCGTACAAAAAGGTAACAGCCAGGATCACAGAGCAACTTCCACATGAATCCCCAAAAGATCCTCTTTGTGATGAACAAGCATTGATATTGTCAACAATCATTGCACGGCGTTCTTATCAATATTATTGTCAACAATCATTGCACGGTGTTCTTATCAGTGTACTTACATATCACTACAATATCACGGTAATTAACAACAATCGTCATAGCAGGATATTTTATTAGGTGAGTAGTAAGTCAAAGGCAAATCATTTATTTCAAATAAGCACATCTAGTTGCCTCTTTCAAAAGGTAGTTCTCCACCGAACTCCACAGTTAGGGGTACTCTTTTTTTTTTTAGTCCTCGCGCACGTATGGGAGTGGCGCGAGGAGGCGAAACGCCGGGGTGTAAGTCCGTTGCCGCGAGAAATCGTGGCACAGCGGACGGAGCTCCGGCGGGATCTCATGGCATCATGGAAAGTACGGTTGTCGCAACCCAGTGCTGGGCACGCCACGATTGCGGCGATAAGTCCCCTCTTTGAGGAGTGGCTGGAGAGGCGCCACGGCGTCCTCACCTTCCGCCTGACGCAGGTGCTCACCGGACACGGCAGCTTCGGGAGGTTCCTGTGTCGGATAAGGCGGGAGGAAACGTCCGGGTGTCACCACTGTGTGGATCGCCCGGAGGACACGGTGGAGCATACGGCGGAGGTCTGCCCGGCTTGGGCAGAGCACCGCCGTGTCCTCGTGGAGGCGATCGGCGGCAGAGACCTCTCGCGTCCGGCCCTGGTTCAGGCCATGGTACGGAGCGAGAGGGCATGGGCAGCCGTCACCTCCTTCTGTGAAGCAGTAATGCTCGCGAATGAGGAGGCGGGACGGTTGAGGGAAAGGCACGTTTCGCGCCCTCTCGCCCCTAGCCGCCGCAGGAGACGCCCAGGGCGTCGGGAATCCCGGGCGGATTTCCGGCATAGTAGGCGTGGGCTTGCGGACGGTGAGCAATGGGTAGCTCACCGTCCGGTAAGGACCAGGCCCGGGTCGACGGCGCGTCGTATTCCACGCGCGCCTCAAAGAGATGTCGTCAGCACAAAGTAGGGGTCCACTAGGGCCGATGCCTGCCGGGGTCGCGGGAAGGTACTTATGGGTCACCGAGGCCCCCGCAACACAGGCAACAGGAAGGAATACGGGTGGGTTTTAGTCAGTAAGAGTCTGACACACCCTCCCGCTCCGCCCAGAGCGGGAGAAGTTATTTGATGATTTCCCACCCTCTAAAAAAAAAAAAAAGGGGTACTCTTTTAAAATGTTTTACAATATTTTGCATACATTCATTCATGTAATTATATGTGAAGACGAATTACCTAGAATAAAATTACGACTTAGGTAAAAACGATTAAAAATGAAGCAATGACAGTTAAATTAATTATGTGATAGTTGCTATCAGAATATTTAGCGATACTCAATTACACAGACACAGAAAAACTTCTAGAAATTTTGTCATGATGATAATTTATTCCCTCGTAAGTATATACTTTTATATATTTATATAGGCTAGATTTAGGTATTAATGTCAAAATATGCTTTTTCTCATAGTTGTTAGTAGATTATTTTTATATCAGTTTTACATAAAATCTTAATGTCCCAATATAAGTGAAATGTAAAGTGATGGCCTGAAACACAGGTTTCAATAAACCTGGTACGGGCGGGTCGCTACCTAACATTCTAATTCCAAACCGTCTTTACTTGCACCTGTAATTAATAATAGTTTAGTTTTAGTTTATTATTAGGCACTATTAATGTATAGAATAATTACTACTGTTGTCCAAATGCACACTTTTTGTAAACGTTTTTATTAAATAAATAAATTATTATTATAGTTACAAGGTGCTCGCATATTTACAAAAAATGCAAAAGCATATGATTTTCCAAAAAAAAAACTAATAATAAGTCAGTGTATGAGTTATATTAGTAATCACACTAATCACAGAATGTAAAATTTATGTCATAAAAATTATAAATTATACCTACAATGTAATTAGCAACTAGTTTTATTTTGTCTAGACTCTAGATTGTCTTACGGTCCCCGGAACGCGCCACAGTCGGGGTCCCAAATAACGGTAGGAGGGGTTTACATCGGCTTCGAGTCGATAATGAAGTACCTGGGACTCGTCCTCGACAGCCGGTGGAACTTCGTGGAGCATTTCCGACGTTTGACTCCCAAACTGGAACGGGCCAGGGCTGCTTTGAAGCGGCTCCTACCCAATCTAGGGGGCCCAAACGCCTCCTGCCGGAGGCTCTACGCGGGGGTCGTGCGGTCCTTGGCCCTTTACGGGGCTCCTGTGTGGGCGCATTCCCTGGCGCTACAGCCAGCCCGCCGGTTGAGCGCAGCCCAAAGGGTCATGGCCATCCGGCTGGTTTGGGGATACCGCACGGTCTCCGGTGAGGCGGCGTGCCTCCTTGCCGGATTGCCGGCATGGGATCTGGAGGCAAAAGTCCTCACGCACCTATGGGAGTGGCGAGGAGGCGAAACGCCGGGGCGTCACTCCGCTGCCGCGAGAAATCCCGGCACAGCGAACAGAGCTCCGGCGGGATCTCATGGCGACATGGAGAGTGCGATTGTCGCAACCCAGTGCTGGGCACGCCACAATTGCGGCGATAAATCCCCGCTTTGAGGAGTGGCTAGAGATGCGCCATGGCATCCTCACCTTCCGCCTGGCGCAGGTCCTCACGGGACACGGCAGCTTCGGGAGGTTCCTGTGTCGGATAAGGCGGGAGGAAACGCCCGGGTGTCACCACTGAGTGGATCGTCCGGAGGACACGGTGGAGCATACGGTGGAGGTCTGCCTGACTTTGGCAGAGCACCGCAGTGTCCTCGTGGAGGCGATCGGCGGCAGAGATCTTTCGCGTCCGGCCCTGGTTCAGGCCATGGTTCGGAGCGAGAGGGCATGGGCAGCCGTAACCTCCTTCTGCGAAGCAGTAATGCTCGCGAAGGAGGAGGCGGGATGGTTGAGGAAGAGGAAAATTTCGCGCCCTCTCACCCCTAGCCGCCGCAGGGGACGCCCTGGGCGTCGAAATCCGCCCGGGATTGTGGATGGAGGATGGTGAGCAATGGGTAGCTCGCCATCCGATAAGGACCAGGCCCGGGTCGACGCTGCGTTGTATTTCACGCGCACCTCAAAGAGATATCAGCACACAGGGGTCCACTAGGGCCATGACTGCCGGGGTCACGTGGAAGTTCGAAAGGGTTACCGAGGTCCCTGGCAACACAGGCAATGGAAGGAATACGAGTGGGTTTTAGTCAGTAAGAATCTGACACACCCTCCGGAGCGGGAGAAGATAACTTCTCCCGCTCCGGAGGGTGTGTAATTTCCCACCCAAAAAAAGGGAGCAGGACCAACATGTTTGCAGGCATTCTTATCTTAGACATAATTAGATGTGATATGCTTGTTTACAAAGTGTAATTTTCTTCGATCAATAATAGGTAATTTTAATGAGTTTTAAATTTTCTTTCATTAGATTGAAATACAATTATAACAAGCTATTTTGTTGTAACATTTATCACAGTACCCCATAAAAGTAAGTAGGTACCTACCTAATTAAATTATAATTATAATGTAAGATTTTGAGAAATCAATTTTTATGGTTTTATTATCGAGTTTGTTCTTGAACTCACAAGTGACTAGCCTTTTCCTTATCATAAAAAGTAAGTTTGAGTTTATTTCCTACGAAATGTATGGAAAAAGTTTTTTTCGTATTCTGAATTTTCTTGTACTCAAACTTCTGTTGGTCTAATATAATTTTTTGATTCCTCTAAGAAACAGGATCGATTGGCACCAAAAAAGTTTTTTCAAAATCAGTGAATGCAGATCTAAATGTCTCAAAAAGTTAAGGACGGTCTACGAAGACTGTTTTCCTGTAGCTTCAACGGTTAAGGTAGCTGCCCTTACTGCCTCCGTCTCAAAAAATCCACCGTGTATAAAATGGTAAACTGACTGACCGAGTATATATCGACGCACACGTACAGCCTAAACCGCTCGACCTAGAGACTTGAAATTTTGTACATAGGTAAGATACCTTATACAGTGTAGGTAACCCTTAAGGAAGGGGTGAAAAGGGGATGAAGCTGTGTATAGAAAGTCCTTCCTTTCAAAGAAAAAATAACAAAATTTATTATTTTGGCTTATGGTTGTAACTAACGCAGCGCAAATCGGTCTTTTTGGAATTTCAACCCTTAAAAGGGTGAAAAGGGGGATGTCGTTTGTATGAAAAAAAAATATTTCTTGATTTAATAAACTTTAAACTTGGCACGAATACATTCTTAAATAAATAATAAAGATTTCAAAACCCCCAAAGGGGTTTTAAGAATCATTAAAGTTTGTATGGAAGAATCTGAACTCGCGGTCTGATTACTTCGAAACTCGGTATTTTATATACCTATACCTAATACTGACAGAAAATAAAGCAAGTTACAAGATTTTGGGTTTATTCATAATGTAAACCTTACGGGGCAAAAGGGGGTAATTCCGTTTGTAGGGAACGTTTCAACAATCAACCACTTTTGGGGTGAAAAGCGGGGTACAGTAATTTGTGTTAAAATTATGTTTCCTTTGATCAATAAACTTGAAAATTGACCCGGATGCGTCACAAGTAAACGTTTTATTTCAGAAGAAATTGACATTCCATACATTGTAGGCGAGCTCTAAGAAGGGGTTTTTAAAATTGGACCTTATAGTAGTGGATTTAGATTATATAAAAAAATCTTATTTCTTGTGTTAATAAACTTGAAACTTAGCGAGAATACGTTCTTAAATAAATAATCAAGTTTGTCATAATTCGTTTTTCAAAACTACCTCTCAAAGAATTAAACCCCCTACTAACCCTACAAACCCTATTACTACTCCGCTGTCCGTCCGTCCGTCGGTCCGTCCGTCCGCCTGTCAGCGGGCTGTATCTCATGAACCGTATTATGTATAATAGACAGTTAAAATTTTCACAGATTGTGTATTTCTATTGCCGCTTTAACAACAAATAATAAATATAAAATAAAGTTAAAAAATAAAGGGTCCTCATACACGAAACGTGTTTTTTTTTAATGATTGTCCGTTTGTCTGGATATATGTTCTGGATTGGCGTAAAAATGGCTGAATGGATTTAGATGGAATTTGGCACACAGATACTTTATAACCAGGATAAACACATAGGGTACTTTAATCCCGTAAGTACGTTTGCATGGAATATTTTCCGACATCGCCCATCGCCTTCGCCCGTGTGGCGAAGCCGCGGGCAAACGCTAGTACTAGATCAACATGACTCAAGCAATCTGAACTCGCCTTTCATGATAAGGTGTTTGAGTCAGGATAAGATACGTGCGTGAGTCACAAACTCACTTTAAATAATTTCGAATGTTGTCAATATTAGGTGCAATGTGGTAATTGGCTACTTGACCCGAAGGGACGGTAAATTGATAATTTGATGCATATCAATAAAACACGAGACAAAATCGTATATAAATAGTGACACATCAATTGGTTTTTCAATAATAATAATTGTTTCTCGATTGGTTTGTGATTAGTGATTAGTTATTTTAGTGATTAGTGTAGATTAAAGTAGGTACCATCGAATTGTCGTAAAGCATTTAATCATGTATAAACACTCATAATATGAATTATCATATTATGAGTGTTTACACGTGATTAAATGGGTGGTGGAACATAATGGGTTGGTATTAACCAACCCATTATGTTCCCATTGCAGGACAAAGGCCTCTTCTCATACAGAGAAGGCGATTTATGTCACCGTATGATTATGAACTTCGTTAGTGGTTAATCTATCTAGCGAGATTATAAACTATCGAAAAATTGTGAACTGCAACAAAGCATTTTTACCATTTAACGCATTATTTTTTGATATCTAGTTTGTAATCTATCCATGGCAAACTGATAAATTGTGAACTGGTATCAAACTTGCATGCGACGAACGCACCTTACGCTAGGTAATACGAAATAGTCAAGTAATTGCAATTAACTTGGATGAAGCGCTGGCAGGCCGCTGTTGCGGCACCAGTCGCTTTCCTCGCTCGGCTCGCGCGTGTTTGTTTCTAACCTAACCTAACTTATTTGGTCGCCCCCGACCAAATGAGCTAGGTTGGGTTACTACCGCCAAAACCTACCAATCAAGGACGGTTCACAATAATGGTGGTGATAACGTAATATACGGGTAGATATAATTAAATAATAATAATACAGGTGATAAAATCGGACAGAATATGAACCCTGTCGATAAGTGCAGGGCGTTCACAATTTGACGATTTGACATGGATAGATTATAAACTAAAAAGAAACCGAAAATAAATGCGTTATATTGTAAAAGTTCAAATTGATTATATTGGTTATAATCTCGCTAGACAGATTATATACTAACGGTGCTCACAAACTTAAAAAAAAAACGGGAGGTAAAATATTTTTCCCTGTCTCATTTGAATATGTCACTGGCATGATATTGTAGTGTCGGAGAGATAAAAAATTTCGTTCCAAATTAAAAAAACAATGGTGAAACCAAAATTGATTTCTTTTTTTAAATTAATTTAATTATTTACGTTTTTTTTAAACTCAAAATAAAAATAAAAATATTTTATTTCACATAAACCTACATGGGCACTCATGAAACGTCAGAAGCTAGGTGCACGGTTCCAATTGGTCGTTTCCTATGGAAAAGAGCCGGCAAGAAACTCCACGTTTACTCTTTTACAAATAATTGGTTTTTACAATGTTTTCAAATTACAGTGTTAATAGGTATGTGAGGACAGTGTAGGCCTGTCAAGAAGTACCAGGTACTCAACAAAAAAGAAGGTCATACAAATCTAGTCTATTAAGCCCACATACAATGTTCTCACATTCACAAAATATAAAGGAATCTGTGTAAAATATTAATAAAATAATAAAAACCTATTTAATTGGTCAAGGACGGCTAATGAGACACGATTGATTTTCTATTGTTTGACTCCGAACCGGTGTCCCGCGGGCTTAACAGGCAACCAAATGACATGTTTGCCGTTACAAATGTAACAAGTCTTAATTGGTATCCTGTCCACAAAAGCCACTAATAAATATTTTGACATCAAAATTGTAGGTAAGTATATATAATGTCAAATAATGAAAATATTATGTCAAGGAAGTATGTATCCTGCCAGGGTCGCGGGAAGGTACTTATGAGTCACCGAGGCCCCCGCAACACAGGCAACAGGAAGGAATACGGGTGGGTTTTAGTCAGTAAGAGTCTGACACACCCTCCCGCTCCAGCCAGAGCGGGAGAAGTTATTTGATGATTCCTCACCAAAAAAAAAAGGAAGTATATCTAAAAAAAGAAAAGACAATAAAAATCGTAATTTGGGAGTAGTTAAAAGACGTTTACATAGATAAGCCGTATATGAGGTACCAGGGAAGCCACATGTGCAGAAGGAATTACGTATTGCCAAACTTCCTGTCTTTATCCTACTTATTCTTTAATCTTATAATATGCGTTTTTGATATGCGGGTCCTTATCAAAAACGCATATTATAAGATTAAAGATTATATATTTGATGAGGGTTTTGAACTTTCTATCGCTAAGTTCTGTAACCGACTTCGGCAACTTTCTTATAAGGATATTGCGGATACTGTTGATAACAAATGATTACCTTGTTTTTGTTAATCTAAATTTGGGTATCACAATTTCATGATGACTACGTGTGTTTATATTATGGAAATCACTTTTTATTTTGAAAAGACCTACATTTTTGCGAACATACAAAATACTTTCTAAGATATAAAGAGAAGGCACAGTTAGTACATTAATTTCCTTGAATTTGTTTCTAAGGGACTCACGAGGACCCATTCAGATCACGCGGATAACCTAGCTGTGGCTATATCAGTCAACTGCCTAATTTTTCTTGCCATCAAGTTTTAAATTTAGACCCACTTGGTAATGAGAACTTGACATTTATTAACTAGTTATGGCCGAGTTATGTTTAATGAAAAGTTATTTCACTACTTCGATTTAAACGATTAGGAAATTGTTAGTTGGTTTGGTCTTAGTATTGTTAGTTGGTTTGGTCTTAGTATTGTTAGTTGGTTTGGTCTTAGTATTGTTAGTTGGTTTGGTCTTAGTATTGTTAGTTGGTTTGGTCTTAGTATTGTTAGTTGGTTTGGTCTTAGTATTGTTAGTTGGTTTGGTCTTAGTATTGTTAGTTGGTTTGGTCTTAGTATTGCCATTTTGTATTTATTTTCCTAAATAGTAGGCACTTGTCGTCGTGTTGTTATCATTTTAGATTGTTGTTATATTTACATGGAGTAATTGAATAAATAACATATTTATTTTGTTGCACATGTCGGGTTTGGCCCAGACAATAGAAGCAAAACTCAGATATGACAATACACAAATTTATTATAATTAAACAATCAGACAGGCGCTTTACTTTGTGTAAATAATTATATCACCACTGTTCTCAAAACAGTAAAGGAAAACATCGTGAGGAAACTGGCATGTCCTAGAAACAAAAATTCAAAGACGTGACATCTACCAACCTACACTGGGTCCACGTGGTGGATTACGGCCCACTCCCTCTCACAGAGAGGAGGCCTGTGTCCCAGCAGTGGGAACATTATAGGCTGATTATGTAAACAATCAGTTATCTTAAATCTAGAAATTAATTAAATAACTAAAAACGGGAGTGAGGGCGGTCACATAGGGCAGTACTGACTGTCAAGGACAGGTCCATGCACCCACCGCAATAAAGATAGGTAGTACTAATTGTCAGAGACAGCGTTCCACATCCAATAACCGGGCAGTACTGACTGTCGAGAGACAGTGGTCCGTGCACCAAGATCCGTTCGAAATGCGTGCCGACTCTTTTTTTTATTGTTTGGCATCTCGTAGTTGACCTTTAGAGGTGGTGACTACTTATCGGACTATCCTGTGGCTGCCTTAAGCTAGCTCAAAACCTCCAGCCAGGGGCGAATTTCTTAAATTACTAAGCGACTGCACGCTAAGCGCACCCCCTGTGGGGTACGAACCACGGCTTAAGGCGTCGCTGGGGGGAGTACAGCAACGTGGGACAGGTTGGATAATAACTGGATAATTATTATTATCAGGGGAATTTAAAGCTACAGGCTCAGTTACGGCGCAGGCTGGCACTTCGTCGAGCAACGGTCAGGGGGGACGGTTACGCCGGTGTCTTCGCGAGGGACCTCGGTGGCGAGGTCGGAATGTCGGTTTGTGTTGTTTGTGCATTGTACTCGTGGCCCTACTGCTTTCCTGGAGGAGGGTAATGGGGTCATCGGGGTCGGTGAGAACATGCCTGGGACGGCGAACAGAGCTAAGCGGCTTTCACAACTAGGGTTGCGATGAATGACGGCAGAGTCAGAGAACCGGTTGGTAATGCGTTTCTTAGAGAATAGAATAGATTACTCTTTAATAAGTACACCATAAAAATTACAGATACAAATGTTGAAATTTTACATTTTACAAGGGGTGACAAAATGGGCGGTCTTATCGCTAAAAGCGATCTTTTACAGACAACCTTTGGATGGATTAAAGGGGGGGAGGAGAGACAATACTGCAGGTAGTCAGTGGTGTACCAGTTCATATACAATAATTACATATATACATAAAGCATATACTATACATAACATATATTATACATATACAACATTAGTTTTTGTTTACCCTAAACCCGAAAAGGGGTCATTGTACTCATCATTCTGAACAACTTTTTCTATGGGACCAACCTTGAAATCGCGAAAAAAAAAATCTGCTGTTCCATACATTTGTGTTCACTTAAATCGACAAAATGTATGGAACAGCTGATTTTTTTTCGCGATTTCAAGGTTGGTCCCATAGAAAAAGTTGTTCAAATGAAACAAGATCAAGAACTATAATAAGTAATGATGATGTTTAAGGAGAGAGAAAGTGTGTTTTTACCTGAATTTTAAAAGTGGACAAAGTTTGAGCACGCCTTATCGACACGGGCATGGCATTCCATAACCGTACGGTTAAACTGTAAAAGATTTGTCATAAAAGCTGGTGGAATGCATCGGCATCTCTAGTCTTAAGTTTTCCGAGGACCTCAGGTATCTATTATGTGTGTCATGAAGGAACTTGAAACGTTCTTTAAGATAAGAGGGCGTTGTAGGATTGAACAGAATACTGTATAGCTGAAATAAGATATGAGCATTCCGGCGAAGACGTATGGGAAGCCACTTGAGTTTTGTACGAAATTCAGAAAGGTGATCATACTTGCGCAAGCCAAATATAAATCTTATGCAAAAGTTTTCAAGTCGCTCAAGTTTATCTAGTTGTGCCTCAGTGAGATCGAGATAACTAACATCAGCGTAGTCAAGGATGGGAAGTAAAAGGGATTGTGCAAGCGCAGTTTTAGTGGCAGTTGGAAGAAAGTACCGCAATCGTCCCAAGGACTCACCAGATGCAAAAATTTTGCGACTTACGTCCTGTAGCTGGGGACCCCGAGAAAGAAGTTTGTCGAGCCAAACTCTAAGGTTCTTAACCTTTCCGCTTACTGGAATAGCAGTTCCGTTAAATTGAACTTGGGGAAGTTGCCATATACTGCCATAAGTTGACATAAACTGCTGGATAGTGGGAATTATGAGGTCGAGATGAAGGATCTTGTTTCGAACGACGGTTTTGAAGGCACTGCATCCTATCGATGTGGTGGGGCTTAGCTTGTGCGAATACTGCACAGGCATGTGTCATGATGTGACGGATGCACGCTGTGTAAATACGCAATATGCACTCAGCAAATTATCTCTTAGGTGCAAACCTAAGAGATAATTTGCTGCGTGCATTTGGAATGGAATGGAGTCTACCGAGAACGAAATCGGCATGCGAACGCGCCTCCTGTATGTGCTCTGAGAAGGAGAGGTGGTGGTCGAGAGTCACGCCTAGAAATTTGGCTCGCTTCTCCCACGGGATAGGCTTGCCGAACATGTTGAGCGGTCTGGGGGGACGGAGTTTTGTCGCGGTTTTGAGAAAAGAACCGCCTGTCTCTGGTCGGGATTGAATAAAATTCTTCACTTTCTAAACATGCGCCGAGTTTATCGACTTCGGTTTGGAGAGTGCGAGATATCTCGTCATGCTTTAAGCCGGGGTAGTAAATAGCTGTGTCGTCTTCGAACAGAGCCAACTGCGCCTTTTTACTTTTTGGGATATCGCTAGTCAAGAGAGTGAAAATCAGAGGGGCTAGCACGGAGTCCTGAGGGACGCCTGCGTGGATAGGAAAGGGTGGGAGGATAGCGTTCCTTCGATGCGATAGCGGAAGGTGCGGTTTGACAAAAATGTCTCGTAAGATGAGCACGAGGCAATCGGGGACACCGAGTTTGTAGAGCTTATATATAATAAGCAGTTGTGCCAGACCTCGTGGAACGCTTTGAAGATTACAGCACCGGTCGTGAGACCACGTTAGAAGCCAACGCTTACGTGTTCTACAATGCGGTGGAGCTGTTGGACTCAAGAATGTTGGGTTCTAAATCCAAACTGCTGGTCGGGGATGAGGTACTTAGTTTCGGCATAATCTCTGAGGCGCTTATAAATAAGCCTCTCATAGACTATGCCGAGAACATTGAGCAGACTGATGGGGTGGTAGCTCGTGAGCTCCGTTTTCGGCTTACCGGGCTTGGGTATGCCGATGACGGTGGCCTTTTTCCACTCTTGTGGAAAGATGTTATTGCTCAGGGCGCCATTGAAGATGGTGGCCATGAGCATAATCAGATGAGCAGGGAACAGTTGGAGCGCGGCTGTAGTGTCCACGATATAGTCAAAGTGGTCAGGGATGGAGTTTAGTCGGGGGGCTAACGTGGTGGATTTCAGGCAATCGCTTACTTTCCTCCAGTCTTTAACTACCTTGGTGAGAGGCTGGTCACCAAGCCAGGTTGGTTGGAGGCTGGTCTGGGTCGTGGGGACCTAAGCGGGGGGTGTGCCGACTCAACAGCACAGCTCGTTATAATATGATGCGTCCGGTGCTCGTCCCACTAGCGCCATCTAGTCGCCATCTCTCACAGCTGCTAAACTAGGTATTTCTTTGTAATAGAAAACCACTAGAGTTCAAACATGCTGGTCTAAATGGTCACCCACTAAAGCAGATGAGATTCCTGCAGCGCATCACAGATCATCACCCACAACAGCAGGAGTCCCAATATTCCACTTGCAGAGATGATCATCTCCCACAGAAGTAGAAGAGACCCACAGAAGAGAGGGAGAAGTAGAGAGTGTAATTGATCATTCCAAAAACTCGGTTACAGCTTCGGAATTATATACACTTAAGGTTCGAGAGCTAACAGATTTCTTCAGAGTCATTTCAATCATTTGCACTTAAGGTGCGAGAGCTTACAGAAAGTGTTTCCTCTGAATCATCTGCAGTCAATGTACGAGAGCATACAGTATGAGTCTCCTCTGAATCTGAGGTCATATTATTATATACAGGCACAGCAGACATATTGAACTCATCATTTGCCGTCACGGTTCGTTCATCATTATCATCATTTTCATCACTATATATTTTCGCAAATTTCTAAAAAACCTTCATACCTTTAGGTACTTCCTTTAAAATTTCATGAGCTTATAAATTCTGTTAGAACCTTATAAGTTAATATGTCAAAGTTCATAACGGTCATTATCTAAGATAGTGACTATTTTATAAGGTCTCTTAAAATTATCTAATTTAGTTTGATGTCTTTCTTCGCATTTTACAAAAACAAATTCACCTACTGCAAAAGGTATCCAGGGTTTTCCCTTATTAAATCATATAGTGTCAGCGTTAGCCACTCTTTAAATACACTTCTCATCAGAAAAATCGAAACACTTACGTTTTTATAGTTTCTGTCCTAATTTAACACAAAAGAGTTTTCATTCCATGAATAAAATCACATTCATGGTTGCATAGCTGGCAGTTTGGCCATTACAGTGATAAGCGAAAATTCAAAATTAGAATTTCATTTGTTTATCCTATAATTGAAATGATTCACTGTTTTGGGACAAATGTGTGTTTTGAGTTGGAGTACATTTCACCTTTGAAAACTAAATATTTGCGTTTATCTTAAAACTGTTTGCTCTGTGTTCTGTATACTGTGTGTGTACTGTGACTTTAGGATGTCTGAAAAAGTTTTTTTCTAAAACATATGGATACTTCGCCCGCAGAAGCCGCCCAAGTGGTGGCATTGCTGGATTCTGGACAGCGTGTTGTGGCTGAAAGATTGCATCTAAGCTTGTCGTCTGTTCATAGAGTCTACAAAAGCTATCGGGAGACTGGTTTGTTCACGCGCCGTTCAGGATCGGGCAGGAATCGGGTCACTTCTGAGTGAGATGATCGATTTATTGTGACTACTTCTTTACGAAATCGATGCCTTAATGTTTTTCAACTGCAGCAACAGCTTCATATTGTACGTAGGGTGACTGTAAGTGACTCTACAATTAGAAGAAGGTTGAAAAAACGTGGACTGGTACTGCACAAGCCTGCAAATGGGCCGAAATTAACTGCAGACCATCGAAGAGCGCGCCTTAACTTTGCACGTGAGCACCTAAATTGGTCATACCTCCAGTGGAACAAAGTCCTCTTTTCTGATGAGTGTAAAATTATGCTGTATGGTAACGACGGAAAGAACAAGGTCTACAGAAGAGATGGAGAACGCTTTGCACAATGCTGCATTGAAGAAAAGGTCAGCTATGGTGGCGGTTCGTGGACGGTTTGGGGAGGAATCAGCGCCGACAGTAAGACAGAGCTTGTCTTTGTGTCTGGGCCACGTCTGCCTGCACTAAACAGTCATCGGTACATCGAACAGTGTCTTGAGCCTCACGTGATGGGCATCACGTGAGGCTCAAGACACTGTTGTATGCACATTTTATTGGCAACGGTTTCATATTCATGCACGACAATGCTAGGGCTCACACCGCGAGCGTCGTACGAGATTATGCTACCGAAATCGATATCTCCATTATGGAATGGCCAGCAAGAAGCCCGGACATGAATCCGATTGAACATCTATGGGATGAATTAAAGAGACGAATTCATGCAAGAGATCCTGCTCCAGAAACACTTAGCCAGCTGCAAAATGCAATCCAAGAGGAATGGAATGGAATTGATCGTAACATTTGATCGTAACTCTCATCCGATCGATGAAGAACCGTATGGAAGCAGTAATAAGAGATCGAGGGGGAGGTAATACAAGTTACTAAATAAACGTTTCTTAGCTTTTTTTTTCATGTTGTTTAATCAATTTCCTTCATACTCGTATGAGTTCATAGGTTTCCTATTTTGTTTAATAAGTAATTTTTACCCTGTATGTATATACAGGGTAAAAATTACTTATTAAACAAAATAGGAAACCTATGAAAATTGAATTTGAATTTAGAACATTAACATTAGGATTTGAAAAC
Organism: Atethmia centrago; assembly: GCA_905333075.3. Taxonomy (NCBI): domain Eukaryota; kingdom Metazoa; phylum Arthropoda; class Insecta; order Lepidoptera; family Noctuidae; genus Atethmia; species Atethmia centrago. The sequence continues at coordinate 16,743,840 of HG995373.1, read as the reverse complement.
CTCATATTATTCACTATTAAAATACTAGTAATGTAGGTAAATTGCATTACACATTTTCCAAATGGTAATAAGGAACGATAACGGTGCAAATATGTTCGTCTGTCTGTCTGCTTGTTTGAGTGTCAGTTAGTCTATTTATTTGTCTGTTTAGTTGTCTGCCTGGTTGTTTGTTTTCTGTTAGTCTATTCATCTAAATAACTGTGTATACTTCAAAGTGGTGTCCTCAACGTGCGAGTACAATGATTTTAGACTATTTTTTATTTCTAGGTAAAATTATGCCGAAGGTTTCGAAAACAAAAACTCGTGAAGAAAAACTTGCTCCAGCGCGACTGCATAGACGGGAAAAGTATGCAGAGTTAAAAAAATTGAGTTACTTTTTCTGCGAAAATGGAACAGATTGTGCCCATGGATATCATCTGGGATATATGGATGTACCTAACTTGAATATCGAACCAAAACAGGGATTATTGCAAGATTTCTTCGATGATAATACAACTCCAGAATTAATAGAGGAAATCACAAACTCGCCCAAGAGATTAAATACAACTACTCAGGATAGCTTAAACTATGAACAACAAAGAGATCAATCGCAGAATATTTTTGAAACAGACACTATGCCGATATGTACCTTACAAAATCACCGAAGGTGCAAATACTTTCAGATGTACGTTTACATTGGTCAAATACACCTTTTTGTAGTAATGTTGCATCAACTTCTCGAAAAGCTAGCTACCTACAACATTATGAAAAATTTGTTGCATTACCTTCAAAGACAGATGCCAAAACAGGTAGACAAAATAAATCTGAAAGTAAGTGGATGCATACCGTAACCCAATCCGGTGATGGCACGTTTTAAATCAAAATTACATTTGTTTACATTGCCATACATCTTTTCAATCAAAAAGGGGTCTTAATATTCATATTTAAAAAAAACATCGTCTTTGTATTAGCCAGAACGGCCCTGCTCTAAATTTAGACCCAATTTGTTTACTGTTTCCGACAGTCCAAATTCTACCCCATACCATTTGTACCTTAGTTACCTAAAAAATAATGTGCCTGTTATCAAACGAGCCCCGCGCGGCGCCAGGATCTCCGTCGCAAACCACCTTTCAGGCCTGATTAAAAAATGTGTGGAGAGCATACAAATTGTAGTTTGGCATAATCTCTTCCTTTTTTCGTATACTATTTTGCACGTCAAAAAAGATGAGGCTATTTCTCTAACCCAAAAAATCAAAAATAACTGTTTGAAAAAAACATCTTCACCTTTTGATTCTCCCAAGAGGGGAACATTATCTAGAATTAAATTAATTGAAGGCAAAATTGACGACGGGGATCTCAAAGGCGCCGCACGTCTTCTTTTTACTAACGACGTGTTGTCGCCTGATACTCCTGATACCCTTTCGGCTTTGCATTCGAAACATCACCCGGCTCCCGTGATCCCGTATTTTTTCGACTCTCCTACAGCAGACCAGGCCTGCCTCGAAATTGAAAGCAAAGACGTTATTGACGCAATAATTTCTTTTAAAACCGGTTCAGTGGCCGGCCTGGACGGAATCTCACCCCAACATTTAAAAGTTAACTTCTTATTCTGTGGGTGATGCAGGTGTGCAGCTTATTTGCTCTATTACAAAATTAATAAATTTTATGTTTTCAGGCAAAATCAACGCTGATATTGCCTCACTTTTATTTGGTGCTAATTTGATCGCCCTAACTAAAAAGGACGGAGGGGTGAGACCCATTGCTGTGGGGTCAACTTTAACCGCTCAGGCCCGTGGCTCAATAACGTCATCTCTCAATCTCAAAAAAAACATTTTTATTCGATAACTACTTTCAAATCGCGCGCCGCGAGGGCTCCTATTCGGAGCCATTGGGGCTTTATCAGTTAAGACGTTTGGCATCCAAAATTGCGGTGAGACATATCAAATTTAAATTACAGTCTGTTTTCGAACCTATACAATTAGGATTTGGCACGAAAGGTGGGTGTGAGGCAGCCATGCCTTAAGAACCTACCTTTCGTATGATGATTGCGAAATTGTAGTCAAAATTGACGTCAAAAATGCTTTCAATTTAGTAAACAGGGATGCCATGCTGACAGAAGTTAAGAACAAAATTCCGGAACTGTATCAATACCTACTTACCTGCTACGCAGAACCTTCAAAATTAATTTACCGTTCCCATGAACTTTCTTCGGAGTTCGGCTGTCAGCAGGGCGATCCCCTCGGGCCAGCAATTTTTAGCTTGGCTGTAAATCCGATTATTCAAATTTTAAAATCGAAATTTAACGTTTGGTATTTGGATGACGGAACCCTGGGAGGCGATGTGGACACTGTGTTATCTGACTTATCAGATATTAAAACACATTTAGAAAATATTGGTTTAGAATTAAATTTTAGCAAATGTGAACTCTTTATTCAAAAACTTCTTACGGTTTGGATAATTTAAAATCCAAATTAAATTTTCTGGCATGGGTGCCAGAAAATTTAATTATAAAATAGTAAAATTTAATATCAAAATAGTAGACAGAAAGTCACTTTGCCTCCTGGGTTCTCCCATCTTTGAAGAATCTTTTCCTGATTATATTACTAACACTATTTCTAAATTCCAAAGTCACGCAAATTGTTTACTCGAAATCAGTCCTCATTATGCTCTTATAATTCTAAAGTTTTGCCTTTTTGTCCCTAAATTTACTTATGTGCTTCGCTGTAGCCCTTTTTGGAAACATCCACATTTGCTTTCACCAATAGACGCTTTAGTCAAAACTAGTTTAGAAATGATTTTAAATATTCAGCTCAATGAACCATCTTGGTTACAAGCATCCCTCCCTATTCGGTTTGGCGGTTTAGGAATCCGCAAAATTTCGAATGTTTTCCCCAGCCTTTTTGTCGTCCACCCATAGCACGTCACGTCTCATAGGTAATGTCCTAAGGGCTTTGCCCACAAACTATGAGACTGCGGGCTTGGAGGATGCCAAGAATGCTTTTCAAATTGCTTGCCCGGGTAAAGAATTTCCAGACAACCTAAAATCTCAAAGGAGCTGGGACGATATTAATTTATTGCGATTTAACATACAAATCAATACTGAGCCGCAGTTCAGGTCCGGATCGCGCAAGACTTTTGGCGGTCGGAGCTAGAGAGGCCGGTCATTGGCTACATGCCCATCCTTCTCCATATACCGGTACCTTCCTGGATCCGACCTCGCTTCGTCTAGCGACTGGTCTGCGGCTTGGGGTCACGGTATGCACTCCACACACATGCCCTTGTGGCACGGACGTGGACCGACTGGGTCACCACGGACTTTGTTGTCAAAAAAGTGCAGGCCGCTTTTCAAGACATGCGATACTTAATGACATAATCCGCCGGTCTCTTGCCAGCATCAATGTGCCTGGTCTTCTTGAGCCGACTGGCATTGTCAGAGATGATGGCAAAATACCTGATGGTGAGTCTTTGGTCCCGTGGAGTTTGGGACGGATGCTTGTGTGGGACGCTACCTGTGTAGACACACTGGCACCGTTCCACCTCCAATGGACTACTTCTAAAGTGGGTGCAGCGGCAGAAAATGCCGAAAATCTGAAAGTTTTTAAATATGGAGGCCTTGACAGAGAGTACAACTTTGTGCCCTTTGGCGTCGAGACCCTCGGTCCGTGGGGTCCCAGTGCGCATAAGTTATTTGCGGAAATCGCGAAACGTCTAGTTGATGTAACTGGTGACTAACCGAAAAGCTGGCGGCTTTCTCGCACAACGCATCAGCATTGCAATTCAGCGAGGAAATGCCGCCAGCATCCTCGGTACAATGCCCCGAGGGCCTTTCTTAGGCTTAACTTAGTTTTAATTTAATTTAGTTAATGTTAATAATTATCTTGTAATTTTGTTATGTAAATAAATATCAGTCTATAATCTGAAATGACTGGTCAATTATATAACATATATTTTTTGGGGAAACAAAAAGCAACCAATAGAGAGAAATGAAAAGAACGAAGAAGAAGAAAAAAAAATAAAAGAGATGATGACGTCGATGATTTGCAAATATTTTGATTGTTTATTTTGATTGTTTGTTTTGATTGCTTCTTTTGATTGTTTATTTTGATTGTTTCTTTTGATTGTTTATATTGATTGTTTATTGTGATTGTTGTTTTTGTAAGCAGTATTACTCGTTTTTTTTAGTTGAGATTTGACACAGGTTAAGTGATATCTGTTACCCTTTTTAAATGTACCGCTAAGAGTTTTTGAGATCATTATTCTTATTTTCTAAATTTTTTTTGGTATATTTGCCAAAGAATTTGAATTAAAAAAGTTCGTGATTTGTGATTTAATAGTAATTTTAAAAAAAAGTATAATAAAAAGGAAAATGAGACTGAACGAAACAAATGATTACTCAGAGGCTAGTTGCTTAGATTACACCTTGGTTGCTATATTGTTTTTACAATTTGTGTAGTTTTAATAGCAATACAGGGTGGCCCAAAAGTCGTGGATCAAACGCAACTAGGGGTTAGATGGGATCATCAGCTGCAAAAAGTTGTTCTACGGGAGGTCCTTAAGGTCAACCCCTGCAGAGTTATAATTTATTTTGTGTTTTTATGAGAAAATTGACTTTTTTAAACTAATTTTTATTAAAATTCGAAATAATCTACATCCTGTATCTTTCTTATAATTTTCACTAGATTGTACTGATGAGTCCTTGCGTTAGACATGCTATTTATGGTTGTTTATTAGGTGTGTTGAAGATAATATAATGATTTACGTTTTTTTTTTTCTCAAATCATAACTTTTTATTTACTTCGGACCCCACTGTGAAAAAAAAAATACTCTACCGAAAAGTGACCCTGTATTACAAGTTTTGGCGCATTTAATAGGGATTCTGAAAAGGTATTACACATGGCTATGCGTGGCTTTGATATCTTTCAAGGACGATTATTCGTAGCAAGGCCAAAGTTAACCCAACCATAAAACTCGGTTAGGCTTATTTAACACGCTAAGCGCCATGTGTATCATTTTCACACTGTACAAACACTTGTGTATCTTTTTCGATACACGAACACCATTCCAGTCTTTAGCCTCGTGTATCGTTAACGAGCACGTTTTTATACATTTTATACTACTAAAATATTGCTCTGGCCTAGGGGATTTTTCTGGTGTATTGGGGTTGGGATTGGTAATTTTTTTTGGAAATTATGAAGAAAAATGTATGGGAAAGAATAAAACAGTACAATTATTTTGATTTTTTTATAATAAAAGTTCTACTTTTATTATAAAAAAATCAAAAGGTTTGATGAAGAGAAAGTGATCTTATAGTTAGTGAGTTTTATTGAAACAAGTTTTGCAAATAATTACATCACAAATAGAACATTTTGGTTAACTTGTGACGCTCGTACTACTTTGCCATTTACTTCAATTCCTTTCCTTCCGTACTTTTTGTAGCATTCTGAACAACGCCCGCGAACTGTCTTTTCTCCAACTGTATTCTTCACAAGATAGTGCTTCATATTTCATGAGGCTCTTCTTGGTGTCGAAGTTGATGGTCCAGATTCTGTAACACGGGGTTGAGAATGTCTGTCAAGTAATCCTGTAATGCAAATTATTACAAGATTACTTGACAGAAATTCTGTGATTGTCAGTTTCTTGTTGTTGGAATATTTGTTATAAAGAAAATGGGCATTAACTAGGCTTGTTCCCCATAGTACCTCAATGAACAGCTTACGATACCATTTAGTACAACGTCTCAAAGCACTGCCATATGAAGCCATTTGGTAATATCAATCGATGTTTTGCCGCTGTTGTAGTCGTTGTTAATTACTGGCTTGATTATAGGTATCTTTTTTCTCTTTTGGGTAACCACTGTCTTGAGGCCAGATGTTTTTGTTGAGAGCATTCTCACATCCCGTTTATCGCGCCATTTCAAGACTATAATTCCATTTTTGGTTTGCTTACAGCTCATTTCCCCTCTTTTCAGTTTTGCGGCAATGACATCTTTTGGCAGATGTTTTCGGTTGGATCTGAGGGTTCCAACAAGACGGGGTTTTCGGCGTCATAGTCTGTATGCTAGCGGGACGCTTGTATAATAATTATCAGTAAAAATAGTTCTTCCTTCGTCAAGAAGACCTTGTGCAAGAGTCATAACCGTTTTTTCAGAAACATCGACTTCTTTTTCCTTCGATTTTCCGCAATATACATATAGGTTCCAGGTATAACCCTTTTCAGTGCAGAGCTTGAATACCTTTATACCATATTTCGCTGCTTTATTAGGTATATATTGGCGAAATATCAATCTTCCGCGCCAGGGAATAAGAGATTCGTCAACGCAGATGTTTTCGCCTAGGGTATACATTTTCTTATAGTTCTCAATAAATTTATCAAGCACATCTCTAATTTTGCACAACCTGTCCTCAGTATCTGCTTCAGTGTTATCCGAAAAATGCAAGTATTTCAATATTAGCTCGAAGCGATTTCTTGGCATGACTGTCCTTCCCAATGGAATTCCGTAAAGCTTATGAACTCTCCAGTATTCTTTTAAAGCAGGCAGTTTGACCAAGCCCATCCAACCAATCAGTGCCAAAAATTTGATCGTCTCGTCGACAGTGACTGGATACCAAAAATGAGCTCGAGATTGGGGACCCACGTCGTCGTTAGATAATAGGTTCGGTGTAACAAAAAGATTTGTTTGTGCAACAATGAGCTCCACAATATCTCTTGTCAGAAAAAGTTCAAAGTATTCAATAGGGTTTGCAGTTGCCAAAATGCCCGTGTAAATATCTTTCATTCCTGAAAAAGGCACAGTACGGTATCGGTTCTGGATCATCTGCAGTTGGCATATCCCATTCTTTATTTTCAATTTTTTGTTTGACCCATTCAGACTCTGATATTTCTCCTGAGGTAGTTCCAGAAGAACTTGGAAGGTTGGCCACCAGATGATATCATATATCATCTGGTGGCATTGTTCTTGATTGTGGAGTTCGTCTCTGTATATTTGGCAGTGCAGGTAACTGATCCTCTGAAAATGTTGACATTCTTCTTGATGTAGCTGGTGGATTCCAAGCTTCATTTCCACTATCTGATTCACTTAATCGTCGTCATCTTCTGTACTGGGACAGAAATCGGGATCGTCCATTGAATCATCACTACTATAATCCATTTTTACAATATTCTAACGCGTCTCTCGGTTGTTATTCACTTTACTAAGAGTTAGTAAAGTGAATAACAACCGAGAGACGCGTTAGAATATTACTTTATTCCTGAAACAAATGAGAAGAAAATTTACGAAAAAATGTTGCTTTTCCCAAATTCTCTTCTCATTTGCTTCTTTCTTCTTTTTTCTCTGCTCCAATTGCTAATCTAATACAATATAAGAATAAATTATTAATGTGTATCTTTTTTGCACACATGGCCTATGAAAAAGTTTTGGGTGTTAACTATTGTCACAGGCCCTTGTATCGAAAAAGATACACACTAGAGGGAGGGGGTGGGGAAGGGTGGGGGTAGAAAAAAATATATCCACTATAACAACTAGATGGTTTTAGGTAAAAAAAATATTCTTCAGTAAGGTCGAATTTGGGTGGTATTGGCATATTATAAGGCTTGGCGCTGAGCGTGTTAAAAATAAACTGGAACTAATACAATTAATGACAAAGACTCTCTGCCTCTCTTTTACACTAACCATTTAATCCTTTGTCAATAAAAGGCCGGTTCGCCCGTCAGTTCAGGTAGCGATATCTTTTCTAGGAAACAAAAGGCTGGGCCGGCCGGGGCGGGGCACGGGGGATGCGCGTGAGCATGTTTCTTTAGAATGTTTAGTGATCTTTAGTGACTCGCTTCCTGCCTGTGAGTACGCACGTGTTCTTTTTCTCGGTTTTACGACGACTTGTGATCAGTTTCTTTCCTTTGACCTACGCTTAGTTTTTCGGACTTGTGATATATTGCCTACCTGTGACCGGACTGTGTGAATCGGACTAGATTCGGAATCGGACGGATTGGCTACAAAAGTGGACCGATGGCTGCTGCGAGGAGAGAATACACCCAACGGGAGTATGCAGAAATGCATTACCTGTATGGCTTTTGCGACGGTAATGCCCGGGCTGCTGCCAGGGAATATCGTCAACGCTACCCTAACCGTGATCGTTTTCCGGACTACAGGGTCTTTATACATAATTCGTACATGGAGGGAGTCTTACCCGGTCAGTATGCTCCGAGAGCAGGCAGACCAGTGGTGCAATTTGAAAATGAAGATGAAGTGCTGAGAGAATTAAGATTGGATCCTAGTACGCCAACGTCAACGCCAAATATCCCGTAATCTCAGGATTCCAAAATCGACGGTGCAACGTGTCATTAACAGAAACAAATATCATGCCTGCCACGTGCAAAGGGTGCAAGCTTTGCTGCCCGCTGACTATGAACCTAGAGTGCGGTTTTGCAGAGAGATGCTAAGATACCACAGAGAGGATCCGCAGTTCTTCAACAAAGTTTTATGGACGGATGAGTCTCTCGAATCTACATTTTTACTCCAGAGTGAACCCCCATATCATAAGAAATGATCGATTCCAGCATCTGTTTGGTATTAACATGTGGGCTGGTATAATTGGCCAGCAGTTGGTGCTGCATGAAATGCCAGCAAGGCTGAATGGTGCTCAGTATTTAAATTTTTTGCAAAATAATTTAAACCATATTCTTAGAGATCATTTGAACGAGCGCTTCCCCAACCGGTGGATTGGTCGAGGCGGACATATTGCGTGGCCACCCCGGTCGCCCGATTTAAATCCATTAGATTTTTTTTTTTTGGGGCTATTTTAAATAAATAGTTTACCAATGAGAGAACAATAGCGAACAAGAACTACGACAAAAGCTCGAATTGCTAGGGTACAAGTTACTAACAACAGAGGTGCATTCCGTAGGTTACGTAGGAATTTTATTAGACGGTGCAGATTATGTATTATGGTCAGAGGCAGGAATTTTGAGCAGTTATTGTAAAATGTTTTGCTTAATAAAACAATTATTTCACAATCGCTGTTTTGTTTTTTCGTCCTAGTAAGATATTAGAGCCACTCATAGCGATGTGTGATACCTTTTCAGAATCCCTGTTAAATGCGCCAAAACTTGTAATACAGGGTCACTTTTCGGTAGAGTATTTTTTTTTCACAGTGGGGTCCGAAGTAAATAAAAAGTTATGATTTGAGTAAAAAAAAAATCGTAAAATTTTATATTATCTTCAACACACCCAATAAACAACCATAAATAGCATGTCTAACGCAAGGACTCATCAGTACCAATCTATTGAAAATTATAAAAAAGATACAGGATGTAGATTTTTTCGAATTTTAATAAGAATTAGTTAAAAAAAGTCAATTTTCTCATAAAAACACAAAATAAATTATAACTCTGCAGGGGTTGATCTTAAGAACCTCCCGTAGAACAACTATGAGCTGATGACCCCATCTAACCCCTAGTTGCGTGTGATCCACGACTTTTAGGCCACCCTGTATAGGTAAACGATTATACAGTAAACAAATGAGAAATACTTGTGCTTTACTTATTTTAAGAAAATAAATAAAAATATTTTAATTTGTATGTCATCTTAAGTCATTACCATTAAACACTATGTCACTACCATCACATAGTAATCATTTCCATAACACGAAAAATCATTACCATCACTAATTAAAACTTCAGCTACCTATATCTCGGTCATTAATCGATGTAATTCGAAAATATTTACACATAGTATTATTAAGCCCCCATATTTTCGTTTCACACTAAGATTTTCAAAATCTATAATTTATCTCATTTTTTATCAAATCGGACCGAAATCAGAGAACCACCCAAGTATGTCGAAAAAAAACCGGACAAGTGCGAGTTGCACTCGCCCACCGAGGGTTCCGTACAAAGGTGAACGGCAGATTTCGTACCGCTTACTTTTTTTGTAATTTTGTTATAGTAGAATTTGTACCACATATTAAGGTAACTTAGCCATTTATTTTCATGTAAGTGTACTATTTTTAGAAGTTCGGATTAATTAATAATATTTAAAAAAAATATTTTAATAACTACACGTAATTTAGTCGTAAACTAAACGCAGTTATGTTGGTATTTAAGCTTTGCTCGCCATGAGGGTATTACCCGACCTGCCCCCTTCTTAGATGAAGTAATATTAAGAATTAATTAATTATAAATAAAATAAATCTACTAAAAAAAAACTATTAACTGTATTGTTTTATTTACCTACATTCAAAACCCCATCAGGACTACATCATTATCAAACTGTTACAGTCAGCTGCTGGACATATGTAGGTATCTCCTAATGCACTCCGCACAAAAATAGCGACAAGCAATCTAGAACATATACTTTATTACCGAAACAATGTTTATGTGCCTTTAAGTAACAATCTACACAATGTACACTAGTACATACCTTAAAAAATAAAACTGGTTATAACTTTTACGTCCCAAGTTCTAAAAATCCAAGAATTTAAAAAGGGCTTGTCTATCGTATTAACTACCAATTAAAACAAAAAATATCCCAAAACACGAAATTTTATTAGCTGTATGAAAGTCCCATACAAGCCTGCCGTTCTACGGTTGTCGCAACCCAGTGCTGGGCACGCCACGATTGCGGCGATAAGTCCCCTCTTTGAGGAGTGGCTAGAGAGGCACCACGGCGTCCTCACCTTCCGCCTGACGCAGGTCCTCACCGGACACGGCAGCTTCGGGAGGTTCCTGTATTGGATAAGGCTGGAGGAAACGCCCGGGTGTCGCCACTGTGTGGATCGCCCGGAGGACACGGTGGAGCATACGGTGGAGGTCTGCCCGGCTTAGGCAGAGCACCGCCGTGTCCTCGTGGAGGCGGTCGGCGGCAGAGATCTCTCGCGTCCAGCCCTGGTCAGGCCACGGTGCGGAGCGAGAGGGCATTGGCAGCCGTCACCTCCTTCTGCGAAGCAGTAATGCTCGCGAAGGAGGAGGCTGGACGGTTGAGGAAAAGGCAAGTTTCGCGCCCTCTCGCCCCTAGCCGCCGCAGGAGACGCCCTGGGCGTCGGGAATTCCGGGCGGATTTCCGGCCACCGTAGGCGCGGGCTTGCGGATGGTGAGCAATGGGTAGCTCACCGTCCGGTAAGGACCAGGCCCGGGTCGACGGCGCGTCGTATTCCACGCGCGCCTCAAAGAGATGTCGTCAGCACAATGTAGGGGTCCACTAGGGCCGATGCCTGCTGGGGTCACGGGAATGTACTAATGGGTCACCGAGGCCCCCGCAACACAGGCAACGGAAGAATACGGGTGGGTTTTAGTCAGTAAGAGTCTGACACACCCTCCCGCTCCACCCAGAGCGGGAAGAAGTTATTTGAAGATTTGCCATCCAAAAAAAAAAAAAACCCTGCCGTCCGCCTTTGTATTCAGTTTTGAAAACCTATAATTACTTATATTATTGTTTTACTAACAGTTCATACCTAAATTAATTAGGTAACCTAATATCAAATTTAATCCAGATTTGTAAGTAGGTAGTGACTGAAAAAAGAATGGTACTTTAAGTATAGACTATATTTTTTTATGATTTAATTACATATGTATAGTTTTCAGATGTTTCCCTATCTTGTAGTGTAAGACGATATTACTTGCCAAATTTCATAGTTCTAGGTCAACGGAAAGTACACGTACGTACTTTCCCTATAAATTTTGATTCCCTTGGAGAGTGTCAAAATATACTTTTTTTTCGGCATAAACGGCCGTATCTTTTTTTTACCTTAATTTAGAAGTTTGATTTTTTTCACAGCTTCAAGCTACTGTAGACTGGATTATACAATATGTAACAAAGACCCTGTTGTTCCTTTTAGGAACGTATACATTTACCTATAAGCAGAACATTGATGAAATTATAATTAAAATCGACACATTCCAAAAAATGTTTAGAGTACCTGATTTACCAAGTACATCTTTATTTCGCTAAATAGCCTACTAGCTGCCGGCGGCTTTCTTTGAATGCGACAAAAGGTGCCGCCAAAAACACCCGCCGCGCATGTCGGCGGGTCGGTACCACGTGCCTACCTACCCCGCCGCCCCGCCACCCGTCTCCCTGCGAATCACTTAGTCAGTCTCCCGCGCAGCTTGCTATCGAATGGATGTTATTGTTGACCTACGTAGTGAGTGAATTGTGTTTTGTTTACGTAAACGTTGACCATATCTTATTCTAACGTAGAATATTTTAATATGTTGATGTGTCTTCGGAAATGTAACTGCAATTTTGCAGAAGCACGCAGACTCTACCAAGAACGTTTTGCGAGTCTACCATTACCGTCGGCGATGGTATTCCAACGTTTGCACATACATACGTACAATACCGGCAGTGTGCACGGGCGAGACCAACAACGAGCTGACGCAGGCAGACCGAGGACTCGAAACAGAAGTCTTGGACTTGTTTGAGCACGATCCAACGCGAAGCACACGCTCAGTGGGACACGAACTCGGAGTAAACCTTATGCGCGTTAGGAGAGTACTCAAAGAAGATGGCCAGCACCCATTTCACTATTGTCGCGTCCAATCACTACTTCCCTCCGACTATGAGCCAAGAAGTGTAGAGGTACAAGGTGGTCATATCGAACAGCAACTCCGTGGCCGTCAAGTAGATATCATAATAAATTAATGCATTAAAATGTAAATAGGTACATCAGGTTTTATGTGACAGACGCGGCGAATTTGTTTTTTTTTTTAACATAGTGAAGTGTTAAATGTAGTTTTAACAATTGTCAATTGTGCTTAAAAAGAGTGTAAACCAAGATTTTCAAAAATTAATTCGTCAAAACAGCTGACAAGGTCACGAACTTGTGTAGAAAAATAGGTAGATATGCGGCGGCGGGCGGCGGTTTGTACCGGCGCGGCGGCACCGATCAAAGAGTGTGGCGGGACCGTTCTATCTACTTCTGTTTTCGCGTCATCGCTTCATTCAGAATTGCAGAGGTAACAAATCAATTAAACATTACAAATATTAATAACTAAATATTTATTTTTATTTTTTTATTGAACAGGTTTTTATAAATGACTTGCTTTATCGCTTAGTAAACCGATTCTTAAAACGTAGGTAGAAGGAACAACATGGTTTTTGTTACATATTGTATGTGTATGTGTAATTTCAACTCGATACCTCCACGAGTTTCCGAGATCTTGACAGACAGGTGCAGACAGATGGACAAGAAAGTGATCCTATAAGGGTTCCATTTTTTCCTTTTGAGGTACGGAATCCTAAAAATAGTTTTTTTAACATTAATTTAAATTCTACAAAAACGTCCGTGACACCACATTTCTATCTTATATCTTACATAAGATAGAAATGTGGTGTCACGGACGTTTTTGTAGAATTATTTAAGGCGGACCTGGGTTGCCATACATTGTTTTCAATTATATACAACTGTTTAGGCAGCGCATCCAAATAATTATGTTTTAAGAGGTAAGTATTTCTTTCCAACTTGCTAGACAAAATTGTGTTAGCTCGGCTAATATGCATGATATAAATATAATTTATAGTCTCAGCCCTCAGAAATAATGTAACTTCCTAATGGTGATTTTTTTTTAAATCCTATCATTAGTTCCAAAGATTACTCCCTACATTCAAAATTTAAACAAATTGTACCTCTTTATAATATTAGTTTAGTTTTGAATTTATTAAGGCTTAGTTCTTGAAAGTGGAATTGGCATCAAAACGAACCGCAACAACAAAATTGTGTTTCTTCCTATTATTTATATTATGGATATCAATGTATTTATTAAACAGATGAATATTTTTGAGAGAAGGCACAGTCATTATATTTATCTCTTTAAATTTGTCTCTGAGGGAGTGTCTGGGACTTAATTTATAAATTGAATGCATTGCCCTTTTTTGTAAAACAATAATTGTCTGAATATTGGCGGCATTTCCCCACAACAGAATGCCATACGACATCACACTATGACAGTAAAAGTATACTAATCAATCACGATTTTTTCTAACGGCGTATGCTGCACATATCAGCCTATAATGTTCCCACTGCTGGAACACAGGCCTCCTCACTGTGAGAGGGAGTGGGCCGTAATCCACCACGCGGGCCCAGTGCGGGTTGGTAGATGTCACATGTCTGCGGATTTTTGGTTCTAGGACATGCCGGTTTCCTCACGATGTTTTCCTTCACCGTTTTGAGAGCAGCGGTGATGAAATAATTTACACAAAGTAAAGCGCCTGTCTGGGTTCGAACCTACGACCTACCCGTAAGTCACGGCCGTTACCACTGGGCCACCACTGCTCATAAATGTCCAAAGGCCTTTGAAAATTTATTTAGAGCAACATGAGAATCTGATTTAATTATATTGTCATCAATAGCATAATGCTGTAATCAATACTTCGGTTGCATGAGACAACCGAATCGGTGTCGCGCGGGGCTTAACAGGATGTCATTTTAATTACATTACTACTTTTTTGAATTTTTGAACCCAAGTAACGTGACTTGGCTGAAAACGGCGCGTTGTGTTCCAAGCTCACCTCAAAGAGATGTCAGCGCAACTCTAGGGGTCCGCGTGTAAGTGTAGGGGGCGATGCCTGCCGGGATCGCAGAAAAGTCCGAAAGGGATACCATGGCTCTGGCAACACACAGGCAACGGAAGGAACACGGGCAGGTTTTAGTCAGCAAGAGTCTGACACACCCTCCCGCTCCGCCCAGAGTGGGAGAAGTTATTTGATAGTTCTCCAACCAAAAAAAAAAAAGGCTGTGATACATTTTGTTTTACACTTTTATTTGATTTATTATTTGCCTTCTTTATATGTTTTGCAAGAGGTTGCCTCTATTGTCCTACTTTCTACGTCATTTATATGTCATTACAGGTGGAGTGGGCTGATTGTCAGTTTAAGTCCCCAGTAACTTCTTCGACGTCATCCACCAATTAATGTGTTTACTTCAACTTTAAATTTAAATGTTTAAAAATTGTCTGTTTTCATTTGGTGCATATTTTTACCAACGATTATCTTAAAATAAATGAATAAAATGGATATAATTGATCATCAATTGGACGAATTAAACATTCTACGACACAACGAATGCCGAGGATTCGGGTGTATTTTTTTTCCACGTCGAAACATCGCTTTGTTTGTTTTCAAGCATAGCTTGTATTATTATACAAGAGATACCAAAGTATCTCATGTAAAGAAAAAGTTTGCAGTTCTTTCTTCTTATTATTTTACCCATGATAAGTAGTTAAGAAGAAATTTAAAAATAAAAATTATAAATAGTTTTGTTTTTCGGGTTGTTACATCCATTGCCAAATATAAATTAATTAAACTGCACTTATCTAGGTATTTCCCGGTTATTTAACAGTTTCATAAGCTACTCTACTAATTTGGAAATCGAATTGCTTTTAATTACCTCGCATTCGCAGTAGGTGCGAATCGAAAAGTAGAGTATTCTCCTCGGGAATAAAGATGTCTTCGTCTTGGGCGAGCTTGAATTCCTCTCTGCACTCAAGATTCTAGTCTTAACTACCTACCGCTTCGCTCACGAGTTAACTCAGAGCTAGAACCCTTCGTTGCCTTCGGGAGTCAATATAGCGCCCGTGATATAAGACTGTTTTTTCCCCTTAGTGAATAATCTAGTAATTAAGCAACATCATAATTTTAATCCCACATATATTGTTACGAGTAGTGTAAACATCATGCAGATTTTATACTTTCAGTGTACAACTATTCAACAGTAGTTTGAGTAACTTTTATGCTTATTCTTATGCTCCCACTGAAGATATTGTTGGGTGTTGGGTCGTCGAGCTCCCTAAGATAAGGATGAGCTCACGATGGCTGATGCATGCGTGCCGTCTGTTGGGACAGGTTTACTCAAACTGATGCTGGTACTTTTATGACTTAAGGTCAGTCCGGACTTGTTACACGATATTTTCGATAGATAATGTCTGGACTTTAAAACAGACCTTGACCATGAGTTTGTTTCGCCATTTCTTCTCAGGGGTAGTCAGATAGGAAATTTCAACTCCATCTAACTTTTTTATTTTAATATATCTTGCTAAACTGATTTCGATTCCGTTTTTACAGAATAAATAATTTCATTTCATTTCAATAGTAATAAAAAACAGTATACTTAGTTGTAAAATATAATATAAAACAGTAAATAATGTTACTATGATAAGGATAATAATAAAAGTCAAACTACCGTGTTATGTTACTGCTGTGTGCTACGTGGAAGTGTAACATTATTGAAATAAATTACTTATTGTAGTACCTATTTACAATAATTCATGACATTTGGGTGGTTTGACCTTGTCACCTCTATGAAGTGTATTCCCGTTAGTGTTCACAATAATTTCTCAACGAAGTATTAAGTACGTAATGCATGGTGTGTTACAATACAACAAACTTAAATTGTTAGGGAAATGATGTCAATTCGTGAAAATGTTTGATTGATCATACATTGTAGGTACCTAGATGTACATACCAGGATGAAAATGGGATTAAGTATTATGCCGCTTCCATAGGAATTCGACTAGTCATCCTTGGTCAGCCGGAAATACCAACGTAAAGGTTAGTGTCTCATGCAGATTATCAAATTATTATCTACTGATTGTTATTATGAAAGATACAAGCGGTTACGTTACGAACAAGTAAGCGCTGAGGTAATTTTCAACATAACTGCGTTGCAAAGAACTGCGAAACGAACGCATGGGCGCCGGGAGTGAGGTCCTTGGGACACCCCCCTCCCTGGCATTAAATAAAATACAACAAAACATTCAGAAGAAATAAAACATTTCAAGCTCGCTTCGCTGATGATGAAAACATCCTGCCAGCGTCCATGTCCCCACGGACCTACTAATCCATAATTACTTACGTATCGATTACTTACTTATTACTGTTTTTTTAACAATACATCCATCGATTTGACTAATGAACGTTGAATTATGTTAACTCAGTGAATATTCTCTGAGATGGCATTGCTTAGGCACGCTTGTCTGTATCGTTGTCAAAGAATGTCGTAATCGTCGATCCTCTCGATATCATGTAGGTAGGTAGTACCTACATGATATCGAGAGGATCGACGATTGACATGACGGAAAAGACGTTTGAAATTTTCAAAATAAACGTCTTGGGAGAAATATGTACCTACCTATCATAATGCTGTTTCTCTACCTACTTATTTAGTTAGCCCACATTCGCACGGACGGACGTAACCATATCGCGGCGGGATTTTATCGCGCACTGGATTTTCAACTCTCGGTGTTGAGCCGAGCATTGAGAATCAAACAGAGTGCATCCCAGCGCGTTAAAAAAAACAGACTGCTGGATTTTCAACTCTCGGCGTTAAGAAGAGCGTAGAAAAAACAGTGCGTGAAAAAAAATATATGCGGGAAAATATCGCTCGTCCATAACTGGACTAACAGGTAACCCAGTTAATTCATGATACTTGAAATTAAATGATCAAAAGTACAACTAGACCTCGTCGTTAATATTTCCTTCCTAGTACCAACCTACATGTTAACTGGGAGGCAGAAGTCGGCAGAACTCAGAACTGTGTTAGAGCGTTTACATATTATTTTAGATCGAACGCTGCTGTTGGACGTGGCCGCGTAACAGTGTTCATGAATAATAGCGCGTCCTATTAGTGCACCTCTCAAACGGCGGCTTATCATTGTATTATCTTTGTACCGAGTGGAATTCCCGCGCAGTTAGTATTTTGCGATTTCATAAGTATTTGACCGTGCATTTTTTACAATACTGGATAGTGTTTTAGTGCTTCTGTGACGACCCGAGTAGAAATTAAGTAAGTGTATAAACAATATCAGGTTCAGTTTTAGATCTCGTATATCGAGAGGTGCTGGTGCCCCTTATCATAAGTACAAAGTTCTTTCAAAATTCGTGCGTAATTACGTAGGTGCAGGATGCAGAATAATGTAATCAAAATAATAAGTGTGATTTCATAATCTAATGATAATTAATTAATACATATTAATTAATATTGAAATGATTCATACAATTAGCTCGGTAGCTAAATAATAATAAATGATGTATTAATAGATAAAATTGCTTACTTATATTATAACGGTTTATAATCTAAGTACCTACCTTAGCAATTTTATCTATTAATACATCATTTAAATCGGGTACTACTCGTGCAGTTTAATCAAAAGTGCGTTAGTCATAGTAGATAGGTACCTATTTTGTTAGATAAAATAACCTATTCCTACGAATCATCGAACTGGGTATGTATAGTTCTAAAAGTTCGATTACATTACCTAGTCTAGAGTGGTGTATTTTACTCCGAATGTTATTTATTTACATAACAAAATTACAAGATGATTATTAACATTAAGTAACTAAATTAAATTAAAACTAAGTTAAGCCTAAAAAAGGCCCTCGGGGCATTGTACCGAGGCTGCTGGCGGCATTTCCTCGCTGAATTGCAATGCTGTTGCGTTGCGCGAGAAAGCCGCCAGCTTTTCGGTCACCAGTTACATCAACTAGACGTTTCGCGATTTCCGCAAATAACTTATAGGTAATAGGTACTCCGAATACATAAATGTTGGAAGGGGTATCGTGTTACCCAGCAAGTGGGTTGTGGAGGTCAGATAGGCAGTCGCTCCATGTAAAATACTGCTATTTAGCTGCATCCGGCATAGACTGGAAGCCGACCCCAACATAGTTGGGAAAAGGCTGGGCAGATGAATGTTGGAAAAGTGTTATCAATACAAATTATTTTATTATATTTACAAATTCAAAAACCAGTGTTTTTAAGATAATCATACATACGGCAAAAATACACTATGTGTTCCTTTCCGGAGACCTGGGGGGTAACCATCACCTCTTAGAGCAGTATTATTTCAATATTACTTCAGCGTGAGAAAGAGATGGAGCTATAAGTCCTGTATAGCCATCACTTTCCCACTATGAAGTAATATTATAATAATACTGCTATAAGAGGTGATGGTTACCCCCCTGTATAGGTACTGTCATAGCTGATGTTTGACATCAAAGCTTCCTTAACTTGCTTTTCATTTTTAAAGGAAGGATGAGGAGGGGTTAAGGATTCTATTTACAAACGCTCGTTAGATCGATCACTTTACTGTATTGACCGAAACTGAAACAAATGATAACGATAAAGCGTACTTCGCTGTTATAATTGAGGAGTGTTTTTTCAATAGGCCTTATTTCCATTTTCCACCCAAGTGGAGATTTCGATGGAATCGGACATCGTCTTCGTAGGGTAGAACTCGAAAACTAGCCGAAGAATATGTATGTAATATTAGTATGGGACTACTAATATTACATATATTATACATACATAAGTTTAAATATGAGACATGGCAGTGGCGGTACCTTCATATAAGCCCAAAAGCCCGGCATGCCTTACTAAAATGCTCGATAGAGAATTTATTGTACCTAACCAGTAGTTTATGAGAAAATTGCGATGATACATACGTAGATACGTAGGTACCTACATACTCAGTCGAAAACTGAACTTTCTTTTTTTGAAATCGGTTAAAATTTTATTGGGCTTGCGTTATTTTGAAACCCTAGGCACGCCACTGAGACATGGCTCATCAATCCATACGGACATTAATTCCACACCAAAACCTATTTGTGCAAATCTTCTAGGTACTTATACCTAGATGGTTTGTATGATAAAAAAAAACCAGCCAAGTGCGTGTCGGACCACGCACAATGAAGGGTTCCGTAGTTAGGATCACTTGGGACGAATTTATTCCAAAAACAAACTTAAAATTGTAGTTGAAAAACCTGTTCTCCCATACCGTTATGTGCCACGGTCAATTCTCCAACTGCAAATTTAAGTTGGTCGACTATAACTCGTTAACTTGTAAAGCGTGATAGTTTTCCTTTTAATTTCATCTGCCATGATTTTTTTCACATCTCCATAAACAACCATTGAGCTGGCAGGGGACACACACAATCTTAACATTGTAGTTGAAAAACCTGTTCTCCCATACCGTTATGTGCCACGGTCAATTCTCCAACTGCAAATTTAAGTTGGTCGACTATAACTCGTTAACTTGTAAAGCGTGATAGTTTTCCTTTTAATTTCATCTGCCATGATTTTTTTCACATCTCCATAAACAACCATTTAGCTGGCAGGGGACACACACACACACACACTAAGACTTGACTCTAACAAAAATTAGCACTTTAATGCTTAATATTACGCAAGCGGATCCTTGGTGTTCACAAGCCCGCAATATTTTTGAACGGCCTATTCCAACGATAACCCACACCATGGGGTAGACGAGAAAAAAATTATAATCCCCACATTACGTGCAAGGGAGGTACCTTAAAAAAAATGTTAGCACTTTGTCGGCGTGATTAATATGTGGGGCTTTCTATGCCAAATACAGCTTTGTAGTACTAAGCGACAGACAGACAGACGGACATGGTGAAACTATAAGGGTTCCTCGTTTACTACGGAACCCTAAAAACCGGACAAGTGTGAGTTGAACTCGCATGGTAAGTGTTCCGCACAATGATCCAAGATAATTTATCCCAAGAACAATCATAATATTGTAGAAAAAAATTGTTGAAAAAATTTATCTCCCATGCATTCCAACTGCAAACGTAAGTTTGTGCGCACAATATTAAAAGATTTACCATGTTATTTTAAACAAAACAGTTTCTTACCAACCTCATCCTTTGTCTTGGAGAAAACTGACCCAGAAGAAATTATATCCACTATAAATTCACTGCGACCAAACGCTGCTACTGGTTGGGATGGTATCTCACCTAAAATATTAAAGACATGTTCAACCACTCTGGCGCCTATTTTGTGCCATATATTCAATATTTGTTTTGAAACAGCTGTTTTTCCAACTTCTTTTAAAAAGGCAATAATCTATCCAATCTTCAAGGGGGGTGACGCAGCTTTGACGAATAACTATCGTCCAATAGCTGTTCTAAGTGCTTTATCAAAAGTTCTTGAACGCTTGATAAACAAAAGATTGGTTAGTTACCTGGAGCATTGTAAGATAATCTCACAACATCAATATGGCTTTCGCAAAAATAAGTCAACCTGCGACGCAGTTCATGACCTAACCAGTTTTGTCATAGATCATATGAATAAAAATAAAAAAGTCCTTACAATATTCCTTGATCTCGCGAAAGCGTTTGACACTGTTCCCGTTTCCACACTCTTAATCAAACTTGAGAAAATAGGCGCCAGGGGGATACAACTGGATCTTTTCCAAATTTATCTCTCGAATCGTTCGCAAAAAGTCAGGATCAATGGCCATAACAGCGAGGAGCTTTCCATTCACTATGGGGTACCACAGGGAAGCATTTTGGGCCCCACTCTTTTCTTAATCTTTATTAATGACCTGTGTGAACTCAATATCGATAATGCAAGATAAATGATATTACATTTGCAGATGACACCGCAATAACCTTCACCGCGGATTCCTGGTCACAACTCGAGAACCTAGCTCAGCTTGGCTTTGACGTTGCCTTAAATTGGCTTAATTCCCACACTCTCACCCTAAATACCTCCAAAACCAAATTGCTGACTTATTCGAACAGCTCTGTCTCTCAACCACAGACTCCAATTTTAATAAACGCTCACACTTGTCATCCACAAATACAGGGTTCAAATTGTCAATGTCCACCTTTAACCTCTGTTGAAAGTATCAGATACCTGGGAATAGTCTTAGACAGAAATCTCAATTTTAAATGTGATATCGGTCTGCTAACTGGACGAGTTCGCAAACTTATATACATCTTTAAAACTCTTCGGTATATTGCCAATCCCATTATAATACGCAATGTCTATTTCGCACTTTGCCTATCCATTTTAACTTATTGTATTTCCTGTTGGGGCGGCGCAGCAAAAACCACCCTCAAGCCGCTAGAAGTAGCACATAGGGCCATATTAAAAGTGGCCACTTTTCGTTCTATTCTTTTTCCAACCGACCAACTATACGATCACTGCAAAGTTCTAAATGTTCGGCAACACTTCATACTACAGTCAGTCATTCTGCAACACCGCAAAATCCCATACCGAATTATAGAAAATAAAAAACGTAGTAAACGTCGAAAAGATAGGATATGTACGGTCAATGTTTGTAAAGAAATTTTTCCATTTTCTTGGTCTGTTCTTATATAATAAAATAAACGAAGAGTGTCAAATCTACGGACTACCGTATTACAAATGCAAAAAGATTGTGAAATCGTACCTCCAAAGTAAGTCATACGACGAAACAGAAAAAATCTTAACATAAACAACATGGATGAGCAAACACACACACAGGCACACTCACACACACACAAACACACCACACACACAAACCCTCACACCACACACCACACACAAACACACACGCACACACATTTATTTACCTTAAAATTTAAATTATTTTATTTTCACGTTTAATAAAACGTATCGTAAACTTGAAATTATCCATCTCAATACTCCAAAATTGTAACAGTAACATCAGAAGCACTATGTAACCTTTACGTCATTATACGAGTACCTTAGGGGACCGGACTGCTTCTCCTTATTAACACAGGTTTTCTTAACCTAGCTAGGAGAGCAGTGCTCACCCACACGTTTGCAGATATAGTACTTATTTTGTAAAACTGTATTTTTTTTTAACGTGTACGATGCTTTATTTTTGACTAAATAAACATTATTATTATTAAAAAAAAAAATTAAGACCATAGACTTCTTGTAGGTTTTCCTGTAATCTAATAAGTACATAAGTAAAGAATTATTTTCTATGTTTCTTTAAAGAATTTAGGCTCAGTAGTTTCGGAGATTATGGGGGGGGGGAAAGAATGGTCAATTTTCATCAATTTTCATAAATAACTTTTAAACTGTTTATTTTAAAATTAAAAAAAAGCAATTTGAGACCCTCATAATAAGCCCTTTCATTTGATATGTCACACGGTACACTTTGCAAAACTTTTTATTTTTATTTTCCTATTTGCCTCCTAAAACTGACCCTTATATTCAAGATGCATTTATTTACGTTATAAGTTCGGGTCACAGAAATTCATATGTGTACCAAATTTCAACTTAATCGGTCCAGTACATTCGGACCAAATCAGCTCTTACAGACGGACAGACAGACATATAGACAGCCAGACAGACAGACGAGTGATCCTATAAGGGTTCCGTTTTTCCTTTTGAGGTACGGAACCCTAAAAAGTGTCGTGGCGGTCAAAATGTTACACTTTTTTCGGTCTAACTCTCATTCGCCAAGCGTGCAGAGTATAACATGCGATAAGCAACTTCGTCCCGAAAACCGCACTCTTGAAAAATACTCCTCAATTATTATACATAATTATTTAAATATCGAAGTACACAATCATCTATGCCCACAAAAGTGCAGCGGTCTTTATGTTAACCTCTAGGTATACCTACTCTGATGCGCGGAACGTGTTGAGTTTTTAATGAAGCTCGTTAGTCATGAACTCATGATGTATTCATGACTGACTCAAGGCGCAGTACCCCAACAGGTCACCTGTCTGTTATTCTATGTACCTATACATAGGTAGGTAATCTTTTAAATCTTTGCATTTCGCAGTCAAATATTAAAGAATTAGATAGATGGTTACGTAATCGATTTTCTCTCTTGGACCAAATGCTTGGCTAATTCGACAGCATCCCTATGCTATTTAAAAGCTTGTTTTTGGGTTTTTAGGGTTCCGTAGTAAACAAGGAACCCTTATAGTTTCGCCATATCCGTCTGTCTGTCTATCCCCGCTTTAGCTCAGAGACGCTTAGTACTAGAAAGCTGTAATTTGGCATAGGTATACATAGCCCAGTGGCTTTACGTCATATCCGACACAAACGCACAGAACGGAAACCTGAGCAGTCTGTTCCGACCTTTACGAGGGGGAGAAAGTTGCCTTTTTTGCGGATTGTAAGGTAAATACTGTAGATATTGAAATAAAGGTGCTTTTATAAATCGCGCAAAATACAGAACATAGTTCATTACTTATAGATTACAGGAAAACCTATTAGAAATCTATGGTCTCAAAGAACATGGTAAATCACTCAAAATTGTGCATACTAACTTACATCTGCAGTTGGAATGTATGGGACCATGTTTTTCAATTACAATGTTAAGTTTGTTCTTGGGATAAATTCATGCCAACCCTTCATTTTGCCTGGTCCGACTCGCACTGGGCCAATTTAAGTCCTATAGCCAAGTTGAACGAGAACTGTTGTCAAAAATACTGTTTTCTCGGTACATAATTCCTAACGTAACCGTAATGTAGACCAGCAGCAGCACTCAACTAACTACTTAATGTATAGAATGACGTCATTCACATTAAATTGTTCATGACTTCATGTTACGTCCACTTTATGAAATTAATATTTTAGTTGAAATGAAGGACTGGAATCTTGTGTACCTGCCTGTAACAAGCTACAACAGATAACTCAAGAGTGGAAAAGCTTTTGTGATCTTAATAAAAAACTACCCAAAACAAAAATGATGAGTAACTCGTTATCACCTATCGTTTGTGGTATAATTCATCGTCTGCCTAGCCTTTTCCCAACTTTGTTAGGGTCGGCTTCCTCGGCTTCCAGCCTAACCGGATCGAGTCGACGACGGCGCGTTGCATTCCACGCGCGCCTCAAACAGATGTCGTCAGCACAAATGTATGGGTCACTAGGGCCGATGCCTGCCGGGATCTCGGGAAGGCACTAAAGGGTTACCGAGGCCCCTGGCAACACCGGCAACGAAAGGAATACGGGTGGGTTTTAGTCAGCAAGAGTCTGACACACCGCCCAGAGTGGGAGAAGTTACTTGATGATTTCCCACCCAAAAAAAAAATAAGCCTTACCGGATGCAGCTGAATACCAGTATTTTACATGGAGCGACTGCCTGTCTGACCTCTTAATTATTGTTTGTGGCATAATTAAAGTAAACAATTTTGGCACAAACAATAATGTCAGTACAATAAAGGAAATACGTCGGTACACATGGTACGCGTATTGATTAGGAGGCCATTATCTTTAGCAGATTCCTTATCTGTTACGTAGATACCAGGTATATTATACTTCCAAGCCAGTACAATGTTGACGAGTGAACATGAAATACCAATTGTAATAATATAAAGTGGCGATTTAATTATCGATAATACATAGTTATATCGATTGACAAACAAAGATAGGTAAGAGTGTGTTAAATATTACGAGTTTCAATATTACGTGTTAAATGTTTTCAAAGGTGCATATATTTATTAATTACAAGACAAAAAATATTGGGAAATAAGTACCTATCTCCATGTGTCCTTACATTAGGCAATATTACCTAATAAAACGCCTCTATGACGCAATTCTATCTTCGTAGATAATCATTAATGGTGCCGATTCCCTTGTTCACAAACTAAACTAAATTTAAGTGCACTGCATCCTTTTCTTTCTATTTCATTAAGAAAAGGACAGAAGATCAATTTTAGTTTAGTCCTGTCAAATTAATCAGCGCTTGACGTAAATTGACGTAATTTTAGTAGGAAAGTTTTTAATCACGTCTAAACTTGTATGGAGTAGTGACAGGCGCTGATTAATTTGACAGGACTTAACTAAAATTTATCTTCTGTCCTCTTTTTAATGAAATAGAAAGAAAAAGATACACTGAACTTAAATTTACTTTAGTTTGTGAACAAGGGAATCGGCGCCATTACCTACTATTTTTAATTCTTGACAAAAACTAAATACGCACTTTGACAATTTCTTGATTAAAGAAACAAAGTTTTCTTTCACATCTTTGTTTAGGTACCGTCGTACCTAAAGACTGTCGCCTGTAACTAAGTTGTACAGTAGATTAGTAGATTCTATTTTTTTCTCAACGTACAGCCATTTAGCTCTGTTCCCAAGTGTTCTCAAGTTCAGTGACGCCTTGAACAGGAAAGCGAACTCTTGAATTGTTATTACAAAACAAGGATTTCTTTTGACATGGTTTAAACCATCGAGCTAGTTTTTGTAATAAGAACGTTATTGTGATTGAAATGCAGTTCTTTATACAAAACTTACTATTTAGTCCGGTACTAAGTTGACAGTTTGGCATTAAGAACTTTAACGTAGTCGGAATAAAGTTCTAAATTAAAAAACGGCTCAATAATTTAAACTTGGGTCTGAAGATAATCCTTGTTTTGTAATAAGACGGTTAGACTCTGCTGGCGACACATACCTTACTTACATATTATTATGTTTAATTTGCTATCCGGGTGTAATTCAACTTTCTAAGTGTACTTTTACTGGGAAACACGAATATCTACTACATAAGTTGAAAGAAAGCTATAAGGCTGTTGAAAAGAGTCCTATCACACCCGTATCATGGATAATAAATTATGCTATGTTATACAGGTTGGTCCAAACAGTAATGTTATAAGAAAAAATTTGGCTCCTCTTGCCCAGGGGTATCCGAAAATACCTCATGTATGTTCCGCGATTCTTGATAGTTTTCGAGTTATTTTTTTTTAATTATGGGCAACTAAACTATCTTTATTTTTACACAGCTTTTTCACATTCTTTTTTTATAATTTTCATTGTTATGGAATAATCTTTCAAACATAAATTGATCATTTTCCTATCATTAGTTCAAGATACAAAAATGTTGATCGAAAAGGAGGAATTTACGTTCGAGTGATACAAAGTCTCTACTTCAAATATTTCGAGAATCTCAATTTAAAAAAAAATACTGTCTGGTTCCTAAATCATTTCAAAAACCTATGCGGAATGTAGGCTTGCACAATATCACAAAAAAAGTTGACTCGAAAATTTCGTCTCTGTATCACTTGAACGTAAATACCTCCTTTTCGATCAAAATCTCACCGTAAAAACGTGGGTGAAGTGAGCTTGAAGTGAGCTGTTAATAGTGCCAATCCGCGTGGAATCAGCAAGCATTCCAGCTCACTTCACTAAAGTTTCCACGGTGAAATTGAGACCCTCAAAATATTTGAAGTAAAGAGACTCTGTATTACTCGAACGTAAATTCCTCAGGAATAGACCAGCCGGTGGATGACAGTTCACTTCTAGTTTACTTCAGCTAAATTATCACGGTGAGATTTTTACAGTATAGCACTGCTAGGAAAAAAGTGGACACTGGTGCCGATTCCCTTGTTCACAAACTAAACTAAATATAAGTTCAGTGCATCTTTTTCTTTGTATTTCATTAAAAAGAGGACCGAAGATAAATTTTAGTTTAGTCCTGTCAAATTAATCAGCGCCTGTCACTACTCCATAAAAGTTTAGACGTGATTAAAAACTTGCCTACTAAAATTACGTCAAGCGCTGATTAATTTGACAGGACTAAACTAAAATTTATCATCTGTCCTTTTCTTAATGAACTAAAAAGAAAAAGATGCACTGAACTTAAATTTAGTTTAGATTGTGAACGAGGGAATCGGCACCAATGCCGTCTATAAACATAATACATGCAATACCAGAGTCGTCACAGTTGCCTTTAGTTACAGCGGCCCCCATACTCTTCAAACTGGAACACTTCATTGCTTGGGGTATCCACTAAGCCACTGCTTCACGGTCCTTGACAAAGCTCTGTACAAGAGCACGACTTACTAGGTATTGTTATTGACTTTAAGTCAGTCAATAACAATACCTATTTTTCATTTATTGTTATTATCGGGCATAATTCAAAATCGGTGATTATATTAAGGTTTTCTTATCAGAAAACAAAGATGGCCGTCCTTTGATTGATTGGGGTATCTAACATTACGTACGTACCGAACGTCCCCTTGCCGGCCACTAGTTAGCTTTATCAAAAAAAGTTACACGACATAAAATATTGCTATTCAGTAAACGAATACGCTCGCCAATGTTTATTTTTTCAAAATACCTACTTGATTTTTGAGCGACGCTAAGTCTAAGGAGCTTCATTTTCAGCCCACTGTGGGTCGCGCCCGCGATATTGCGCTAGTCTGCACACGCCTTTAATGATTACGTAGGTATACTTAACACATTTATGTATAAGTGAGTCATAAACATTTATACCAACAATCAACATAGTGCCGCATGATGGATCTATTGATTATGTAGGATCTATAGATTATAAACGATTGTAATAAAATTAAAATTACAATAATGTAACCAGTGGACATCAATCATTTGGGCTATGAATCGAAGCAGCACTTTCCTTGTCTGGTATTGAATAATGTTCAAGACGAATTTTAATTAGAGTCAGACGTTAGTTCAGTATGCGTCCAAGAACAAATATGACGCATGCTAGCGTCGTTTTAGTTCGATACGTGCTCCTCAGAACTACTTACAAGTGGACTCGCGAAAGTACGGGGCTTTCAGGCCCATAGTTTGATAATAACCTTAGGATTACAAATAATATGAACACAGGATCGTTTCGTTTGAAGATTCCTTTTACCCGGTGAGTTCCTTTTTTTGTGTACACATTCTTTTTTTTAATTAATTTTTATTTTTTTATTTTAGGGTGTACACACCCTAAAATAGATACAATACGACACATTTAAGTATCGAGTACAAAGGTACTGCTTATTTCTTAAGATTTTTTTTCCAGCAGATCTGCGAAAGGAAAAATGTTATAATAACAATATGAGTAACAATACATGTTATAATGGTTTGAATATTTTTTAGGGTTTTGTACCTCAAAAGAAAAAAACGGAACCCGTATAGGATCACTCCTGTGTCTGTCTATCTGTCCGTCTGTCACAGCCAATTTGCTCCAAATGCAAACTGTGCCGGGTGACATATCCAATGAAAGGGCTTGTTGTGAGGGTCTCAATTATTTTTTATAATTTTAAAATAAATAGTTTTAATGTTATTTAAGAAAATAGATGAAAATTGACCATTCCCCCCCCCCTATTCCCCCTAAAAAAGTACAGAAAATAGTTCTTTACTTATACATATAGAAATAAAATGGCAAATCTTTAAAAATTGTGCTCACAAATTTAAATTTGCAAATTTAAGTTTTAAATTTATTTAAGAACATAGATGAAAATTGACCATTCCCCCCTTATCCCCCTTAAAAAGTACGGAAAATAGTTCTTTGCTTATACATAAAGAAATAACATAGCAAATCTTTCAAAATTGTGCTCACAAATTTAAATTTGCAAATTTAAGTTTGTGAAAAACATGTTCCACCATACGATGAAACATGTTTTTTAACTACAATGTTAAGTTTGTCCTTGGGATAAATTCATCCCAACTACGGGACCTTTCATTTTGGCTTCAGTTTAAACTTTTTACTATAACATACCGTAAAACGGGGTGAATAGGGATGCACGGGTGAATTGGGACGAAACTTTAAAATGGATTTTAAGGTTGAAATAATATAGTTTGTGGCCAAAAAGGACTCTATGTGTTTACTGTATAATAATTAATGACTAACTTTCCTTGTTGGCAGCAAACTGTATGATTTCAACGTTAAAATCCATTTTAAAGTTTCGTCCCAATTCACCCGTGCATCCCTATTCACCCCGTTTTACGGTACCATAATGTCTTCAATAACATTTTTTTTGACACTGACATTCTTTTATGACACGACTTCATTCATTCACTATCATTTTAATCAACGCACCTTGAAATGAGCGCTAAGGAAGATAGAAAATTACTCGTTAATCTAAACAATGAATAGTAATAATTATAAATGAGAGATTACTCCATGACGATTTTGAGCTGAAAAATCAATGACTGCTTAGGTATACCTATTATGATTAAAACCAACAAAGGTTGTCTGTAAAACATCGCTTTTAGCGATAAGACCGCCCCATTGTGTCACCCTATGTAAAATTTCAACATTTACATAAACATCTGTAAATGTTATGGTGTACATAATAAAGTGTATTCTATTAGTTTCTCAAACCTGATGTCTACCAATACCCGTCTTGCAGTCTGTACCTATGTGGGATGTATGGGAAGTACCTAAATAAATATCACGTTTTCCTCAATACGTTATATACATATAATATGTGTTTTGGTATATCTGACACTTCACTTTAAAGGTGTACCTAAAGTTTGCACTTATTGAAACTCCGTGAAACGCTTTTACTGTTGTTTTTACTTGGTGCATTGTGAGTGCAATCAGTCATTCTCATACTGTTGCACAAGTGCCTAGGGATATCGATCGTGAAGAAGTAGGTAGGTACACTGCGTGGTCACTGAAATCGGGCAATATACCTAAGGGTTTCGGGCATTTTTTTGTTTTCAAAATATACTGGTTCTAAAATCATAAAATGGTATTTATTATTTTATTTATATTTTATTTTAGAAATCTATAGTATCTATGATATAAAATGAGAACCCATAACTGTTTTTTTCCAACAACTTGATGTTTAAGACTTAAGGGGCTGACAAGACCCAATTGACCAAAATAGGCTTCTCTTAAGAAAAAAAATTGCCAAATCTGTATAGTTTGTGGTAGCGGGAAAAATATATGTTAATTTTGAACATATTTCCCAGAACTTGGTTGTTACCAAAACACGTTTTGAAAAAAATTTCGATACAAACTAACGTTAAACTAACCATCTCTCTTACCTTGAGTTCTAATTCAAAATAGCTGTATTAAATATACGTATAATATATGTTACGTATTTAATTATTAACAAGAACGTCTTATTTGAAAGCAGAACTTGATTGTTTTATATTTTCGATTACTCAACTCAAGTTTGAGTAAAAAGATAATTGTTTCATATTTTGCAATAAATTACAAGCACTGTGTCATCGCACTTCTCTTTCTTTTCTATGCAATCTGACAGTGACCGCGGTTTAAGTGTTGTCAGCGTCTTAAATGGTTTATTAATTGAATTCTGACATTCGCATTCTTAAGTTAAAACGATAATTTATCAATACCTTAATTTTAGCCTGTAGCTGTCAAACAAAGGATATTGTTTAGGTTTATTTTAACCACGAGTGGCCATTCCAACCGTTTCATGTTTGCTATCAAACATAATATTTAAGTAATAGAAAATTACGTCTAAACTGCAATGAGCAAATGGCTCGATTTCATTGGCAACCAGTGTATTTTTGTTTTATGTATATTTGCGTAGATAGGCTACGTCTTCTCTCCCCTTTGATCCCTTTGCATCTACCCTTAAACCGAAAAATATCACGTTATATTTATTGTTTTATTGCCAATACTATTCACGAAGTAGCCTTTATCATATTCCGCACTTTATTGTGTACAGTTTAAAACACGTGAATCCAAATAACAACTGTTAGATACGTAAATAACGGGTCTCTCTTGTTTCATCGAAAAGAAATTGCCAAATTATCACTTCCCAAACAATTTTCCACATAATTGTACGCCAGAAACGAATAGATTATAAAGAAAAAAAGAGATTATTTTTAGCAAGATATTATTATTATTTTTAGCAAGATTTGCTATATATATTATTTTTTGCAAGCTATATATATGAGGTCTCAGTTTTAACCTAACCTAACCTAACCATTTTTTAAAATCAAAGTCATTTATTCAAACTAGGCTGAGAATCAGCACTTTTCGAACGTACATATATAAGACAGTCCCCCAAAACGCCCACCCGTCACCACTTCCTAGTGCTTTAGCTGGGAATAAGAAGTGGTCAACAAACTCCCCAGCAGCACAGCTGTCTGTTCAGTTACAGAAAAATAAATGGATCAGAATCCATTTATTTTTCTACATTCATTTTTTTTATACATTACGTGCAACACAAAACATTAAATTATTTGCCATATGTCAGCTAGCACACCACTATACCAACAAAAAAAAAAGAAAAAAGGAAAACACCGAAAACTATAAATTCTCAAGCAGAGATAAAAACGTAAACAGAACTTGATGCCCAAATAAAAGCCTCCAAGCATAAAGGGCGTGCCCGCTTACATATAGCTATAGCTGTATCTCAGTCACAAATGATGAACTAGGACCATCAAAGTAAAATAAATATACAGTTAATTACTAATAACAAAACAAAACAATGGTCAGCAAGACGACCAGTCACCACAAGTGAACGGGTGCTCCGTTTACGAGCATAACGCAAAAATCAGCAACCCCCCTCGCCATATTTGAGTGAAGGAGGCAACCCGACCCCCGACGCTACCGCAAGCAGTGACATCTAAGGGAGTATGACGAACTTGCTGCCGGTTGTAAGAATAATATATACAGTTATCTAGGTCGCTAGCTAACCACATATTGCAATACAAGTCAACAAAAAAACATTGTAATGAGATGATTATGTCAATAATAAACGCAACTAAAATTAAAAATAAATTGACTTAGACAGTCAAATAAAACAAACAATTATATGAACTCCTGTCACTAGTTACCTAGTTACCTAGCTAATTCTGGAGAAAGAACATAAACATTGTCTTGAGTTAATCACAGCAACCAACAATTCTTATCGTTTAAGTAGTCGTTGATAGAATAGTATGCCCTTGAACAAAGTTTGGATTTTTCTTTATTTTTAAACGCATTAAAAGGCAAATCTAGCAAAGAAGAGGGTAGCTTGTTAAAAAAAGTAATACCAAGCCCAACAAACGAGTTATGAACCATGTGAAACCGGTGAAATGGAGCACGTAATTTGTCCTTATTTCTGGTGTTAATATTGTGAATATCACTGTTTTTAATGTATAGGTGTATATTTTGCCTAATATATAAGATGTTGGCGAAGATGAATTTGTGATGCCACTGTGAGAATACCAATATCTTTAAAAAATCTCTCAGAGGAACTCTGGCACCTAGCTGGTAAATTGCTCGAACAGCTCGTTTTTGGAGAACAAATATATTTTGAATGGCAGCGGCTTTGCTCCACAGTAGCATATAATGAATAATAAACTACTCTAACTAGTTCCATAAGTAAACATAAATTTGACTTGTTTCAGACAAATTCAAGCACGTAAACCTCTCTAACGTTTATTATCTAAAGATTGTTTGCTGTAATAAATCATTTGATTAAAGACCAAATGCCTAAATGTCATTATCCTTGATAATATTCTGCCAAGTAAATATTTGACCAAATGAAAATGTGCGTACAAAAATCATTCCAAACATTGCATTGGTAAAAAAAAGTTTCTAAAATTTGTTTGGGCAGTGAAATTTTGGCATAATCTTTTCGGCAAAACGACAGGATCCCGTAAATAACATTGAAAGCTATAGTTTTTATGTACTTAGCTATTATCTGTTCTTATTTTTATCTTTAATTTATTCCTAATCACGAAGAAAATTAAGCTTACCGAATTGTGAGATAACAATGAAAGAACGAATCATAAAAATGTTCCTATTTTAAACAATGCGAATATATCAAAGTATAACTATCAAATAACGCGCAGGACACAGACCGTCAGCATGAAGATGAAGCTGGAAGTGAGGCACGCTGGCGCTGCCACTAAGTTCCGACTGCTAATGTGGAAGAACTTCCTACAGCAATGGAGGCATCGGATACAGACTAGCGCAGAACTGTTATTACCAGTCCTCACCATGACCCTGGTGCTCATTCTTCGATGGCAGATATCACCTTCTCAACGGGACACAATCACCTACCCACCGCGACCTGCACACACTCTCAACCATTCTGGTGAAGTACTGTGAGTTATCATAATGTTTGACTTTTACATTATTTTGTGTCATAGCATCTCATCAGCATATATTCTAATCGCCTCAACCCAAAACTATTTTACTATAGACGAATTTTCAGCTATTATACATTTTTTTATATGTGCATACACATTTTTGTCTTTGACTGTATTCTATTATGTCTAGTAGTACTATCTCTACTAGCTCTTTGCCGGCGACTTCGTCCTATATTCCCATGCCCTGTAAGTTTCCGGTTGTGTCATCATATTCCTTGTCGATATCATAAAGGGAACTTCTGTGCAAACTTTCAGCATACTAGGTCCAACGGTTTGGGCTGGGCGTTGATGTGTCAGTGAGTGTGTGAGGACTTTTCTTTTTATATGTTTTGATTATTGTTTTGTTTTCGCGAAACAAACAGTTTATTTTGTAGGTATGCTGATGATGATGAGATTCTTGTCACACCCTC
Organism: Atethmia centrago; assembly: GCA_905333075.3. NCBI lineage: Eukaryota > Metazoa > Arthropoda > Insecta > Lepidoptera > Noctuidae > Atethmia > Atethmia centrago. The sequence continues at coordinate 16,709,903 of HG995373.1, read as the reverse complement.
ATTCTAATTTATTTGAGGTTGGTGCAAAACGTTTAATCTTCCATCCATCTCTCTTAGTGTTCAGTTCCATCCTAGCTATATCATGTTTTACAGAATCCAGCCATCTTCTTCTTTTCTTCGTATGATATACATATAGATACGAACTTAATTAAATATTTTGATCGGATTGATATTAATCGACTTTTTCGTTTATTAATTGTCATTTTTGCATGCCTAAAAAATTCGTCAAGCTTGCCATCCTTAACAATTGAATAATTTCCTTATTAATTAATTAATTAATTAATATAATGTGCAATTATGGACAGCACGATATATACTCATGTTTATATTGAAAGCTTACGCAACCACATATATATTTTTTTATATCACAAACGGTTGCCCGAAACCTAGAGTGGACGTTAGTTCGTTCTTAGGTATTACGAAATAAAATTTAATTTCCAGCGTGGTGCCTGAGGGATCAGCCTTAAACAATGTACAGTTTTAATGCTAGGCTTTTATATATTTTTACAAACAGTCATATATCGTAATAGGTATTCTTAATCAAACCCCATAGAGTATTAGGGCCCGATCACACGTACTACACAATACAAAATCAAATCAAAGCCCGACGCAACGTTATTTTTGCGATGTGACCGGCCGCTACCGTGCGGTCTCGTTAGTGCTTAAGTTGTGGCTGCGATGTGGCCTTGAGGTGGTCGATATCGCCCACACAGTTTCTCCACACGGACCACATTTGACCGTCAATGTCGACCGACATTGACGGTCAAATGTGGTCCGTGTGGAGAAACTATTATTTGCGCCCATCCACGTGTTGTCGTTGTGGTGTGGTTGCTGCTACTTACGTGCCATTAAGGTACATGATGTGTTTTTTGTTGACAAACAAAATATTGCATTGGATCTGAAAGCAAACCAGCAATATTTAAAAATATTCTTGTCTGTAGATATTTCTTTACGTCAGTAAATTGTGATTTTAAGTATTACCTATGCAATAACACCATTTACCCAAAGAGGTTCATCATCAACTCATCATACATTATAATTTAAGTATTTTAAATAACCCAAAGCATTTTGATATAAGACGACCATAAGAGTAGAGCGAAGTGAGAAAAATATTTGTATTTGTATGATGGTTTTAGTTTTTATGTTATTCTACATTTAAGTAGTTACTTTAACTCCTACTTGGTTATCCTACCAGAGTATTTGTTATACCTAATTAGTTCTACTTCCCTATTCGAGATGTGGCACTAAGTATAATTCTTGTGTTAACAATAATAATACCATGGTCATTACGTATCTTATAATTGTTGGGCTTTTTTTTTCAGAGGAGGCATGAACGTCAGTGAATTATCTATTGCGTATTCACCCGACAGTGTAGTGTTGGATGACGTCATGAGAACTGCTGTCACTAATTTACTAGTAGAAAACATGAAAGAACTGCTTCCTATTTTTATCGAAAATTTACCAGGTTTTCCAATTGAAGAATTACCACCAGATTTGATTAATTTAAATTCGACAGTTGTTATTGACTATATAAAGTCTCGTATAAGGATCGTTCCTTATAAGAACAGTACTCTAATAAGAGGGATATATATTGACGAAGAATCTACTCGTAAGGTTATCGCAGCCGTCGAGTTTGACGATAAGCTTTATGGTTAGTATTTAATCAATATCCTCCCGTTTTTTCTTTGTCTTCATGGCTGCATTTCTATAAGTATCAATAACAATGGTTATAAACTTATAATTATTTTTCAGGAGCTCAAACATTGTCAAATAATTTATCATATTCGCTACGCTTCCCTGAGAGGCCACGGCTTAATTCATTTTACCAACGCGGAGGGCGCACTTGGAGAACTGATTTGATATTCCCCATGTTTGAGATGTCTGGGCCTAGATTTCCTCATTCTTGGGAAGGCGGCAATGACCCAGGTAACTTGTAGCTTGTGTGATATTGACATGTTTTCTAAAATAATTTCTTCTTAACTAAATATTTAGTACCGGTACCTACCTTAACATTTGTTTTGGTTTTTAAATTCATTCATTCATTAAGTTTTGACGTGATAACGTATTATAAATCGATGAACGCCGGCTGCACACACGAAAAAGCATGACTCATTGACGCGTTCCGCCTGAGCCGAGCGTACAAGCAAGAGCGCGGAACTAGCGATAGAGAGGCACGATCGGCCTAAGCGTTCGGCTTGTGACGCAACTCTCTCTCGTTATCACGTAAAATTATCGTCCGTAAACCGACTTTACAGACAACCATTTTTTTGTACAGGTTATGTTAACGAAATGTTCGTAGCATTACAACAAGTTATTTCAACCGAGTTGATATCAAGAGTAACCGGATTGGACTTAAAGTCGTTCAACGTGAACATACAGAGATATCCTCACCCGCCCTTCGTCGAGGACATTGCAGTAGATCTGCTGCAGTTCATGTTTCCCATGTTCATCATGTTGAGTTTCAGTTACACTGCTGTCAACATTGCGAGAGCAGTTGCGGTAGAAAAGGAATTACAATTAAAGGTACTATTGACCTATCTATTTATTTTCCATGGAGTACATAAGGATTCTACAAAATATTGTTACTATTTGTTAAAATTATCTATTTTCAGGAAACAATGAAAATTATGGGTCTCCCTACTTGGTTGCACTGGACCGCATGGTTTTGCAAGCAGTTTATTTTTCTATTAGTGACCGCAATTTTAACTGTTGTACTTTTAAAGGTGAGATTGCAGGACAACTATATTAGTTATATTAACAATAAGCAATAATCTGTGCATGCAATATATTCAACTTACATAATATTTATATTATTTTCAGGTAAATTGGTTTACTAACGAAGTTGGCTTCAGTGAATACGCTGTATTTACTAATACGCCTTGGACAGTTTTGCTATTTTTTATGGTACTCTACTTATCTTGCACGATATTTTTCGCTTTCATGATAAGCAGTATATTTTCAAAAGGTATGCTTCCTTCCTATTTGTAATTTGTTTTACGATTACTGCTTATGTGTATATTATATTAATTTTGTTTTGTGTTTCGTAAAGGTAGTACAGCTGCGTTGTTCACGGCGGTGGCCTGGTTCTTGACGTACATCCCTGCCTTCCTGTTGGCTATGGACATCAGCATGTCTACTGCGGTGCAGGTCATCACATGCCTCAGTCTTAACTCAGCGATGTCTTATGGTTTCCAACTTATACTAGCTAAGGAAAGCACTGGAGGTAATTTATTACAGCTTCTTACAGGGTTTATTTTTTTACTTTGTTCATTTTTATTGTGGTCCAAAACAAAATAACAGAGAAAAACATTATAAATATCGTCCATAATTACTTTTATTTTCCAATGAACAAATAAAATTGTTATTTGCAAATCGCATAACGTATAGAATTTCTCTAATTTGTTTCGTTGTACAAACTTAAATATCACGTGCTTCATGATAGCGACTCGTGGACTATCTAATTGGACTCGATGTAACACATGAGCGTAGGAGAATAAATTCTATCATAGCGACCGTCTAAGTGCTAAATTGCTTCACTGAACGTATTCTTTAAATTAGGCTTGCAGTGGGGCGACTTCATGTCGTCACCCGAGACGGAGACGACTCGCTTCGTGTTCGGACACGTGGTCCTTATGATGGTAGTGGACTGCGTCCTGTACATGCTGGTCACCCTCTACCTTGAACAAGTGTTACCAGGACCCTATGGCACTCCTAAACCCTGGTACTTCCCCTTCCAGTTTCGGTTCTGGTTCCCTAATTATAAATCAGGTAATTAAACACTTATGAGTTTTATTAAAGAAAGTTGATGTCAAATTTAATTATTTTGTAAAAAAAAAAGATAAAAGGTATCTGGAAAAGAACATCTCCGGTGTCCTAATAGAAAGCGTAGTATTTCTACTTAGGACACCCGGACATGGTTAAAAGTTAGTAAGCTGAATGAAGTATTACTGAGATGGCCATGTCTTGCGAAGGATAGCTATTATGGTTTACTTAAAGCGATTGACTGACTTAACACGTTCAGGCCGGGGTGTAACACCGGTGGAGCACGGAGTACTGGCTGATATGGCGGCGTGTACCACCGGTGGCTACATCACACTAGATGTTCTAAGAAATTCGCGCCGCCTTGAGAGATCGTGTTGTAGTTAACGTTCCCTGTAAAATTGACAAATATTCATAGTGTAGCTCAGGATTTGGACATTGTTAGGCAGGATTATTGGTTTATGGGGCGGTGATGTACCACCGTTGGCCATGTGAAGATTTGGCCCGTAGGACAGCATGTAACAGTTCATGTGGTCCCGGTCTGAACGTGTTAAGGCAGTTTTTCAGTCTGCACTATCTGTATGAACCTATATAATATCTTATTATTTGTTTGACATGAAATAGCATGGCAGTTGAGAGTATGCCATCTCACTCAAATGTGTCGCTGATGGTTTCGCTTGCCATTCGATGGATCATTCGGTTCCCTTCAAATACCAGGATTTTGTAATAATTATGTAAAAATTTTTTCTTTAATGTATTTTTTTCAGATTCTGAATTCATTTTCGAAAATGAAAATAGTGAATTTGATGATATTATTAAAGAAAAGGATCCCACCGACCGCGCGATTGGTGTGAAAATGCATGTAAGTGTATAAACGAAATCGATGTACAAGTACAAAACTAACTTTTTAAATTCTTCGGGTGGAAAGTTGATGCGGGCCCAGGAGGGAAAGTATGATCTTCGTTCAATTTAAGATGCAATGTTTATAGGAGAAAATTATCCTTATGACCCTTTCGATAGGTGCCATAAAAATACAGGTGTTATTTTTGAACTATCGTTATTTCGATTCCTGGTTCAGGCAAGCGACTTTTCCAAAATGCTTAAACACAATTTCGCTTACTTCTGAAAAAAACCCAAAAAAAAAGTTAACTTTGAGTAAAAAATTGTGATGTCAATGTTTAGGGTAGGTACTTACCAGCGAGCTGCGGTTCAACTTTCCACCCTGAATACTGAGTACAAAGTATAAATGGACGTATTTATTTACAGAATTTAACAAAAATCTTTGGGAATAACATAGCAGTTAATAATTTTTCTTTAAATATATATGACGATCAAATCACAGTCTTACTTGGGCATAATGGTGCAGGGAAATCTACTACAATATCTATGATGACAGGTTTGTTCATATTATTTATTTATTTTTAACCAATAAAAGATGTTATCAGTAACTAGCTTTTGCCACCTATGTCCTAACCCACGTCATGGTCTATCTGTATGCCTTTCACCCAAATCCGTTCACCCATTCAGTCGCGAAAAGGTAAAAGTCAGAATTACTATGGCATTTATAATGTTAATAATATGTGGATAGTCAGTGGCGTGCAGTGGTTCTCCACAGAGGGTAGGCCATGCATACCGACACCAAAAAAAAAACTAATTCGCGCAACATCACAGCGCGGCTCTACATACAAGAACTCACCACATTATTCAAGGTTTAAAACACGATTTTCTAACGATGCAAACAGTGTCCAAATATTGGGAACCCTGATCTTCAATATTTTTCATTCATTAAATCTTCACTTTACACACAACCAATGGGGACCAAGCTCCTGCCGCAGGAGATACGCCCCTAATTTAAACCATTTCACTATTGTGTGCCGTTCATACACACGAAAATATACACGAGTGTGCGTAAATTTATGAACGAAATGTAGACGAAACGAATGCTTGCTTTGCTTACGTATAACGTAAGCTCCATCGAACTGTGAGTCACGTGGCGTCTGCGACAAGTTGCTATAAGAGTTTTAACAGGAGTTTAACTTTTTTTTAATATTTTGTATTATTGTATTACATAGTTAAAATAAATGCATTTGGCGTTGTTGGTAGGCTAGGCCTAATTGCCTCTATGGACGGCACGCCCCTGTGGATAGTATGGATGGAATTATGGATATGGATAGGATGAATTTATGAAAGTATGTTAATTTATATTATAACCTAAAAGTCTCTCTATGATAAACGTGGTATCTGTTTTAAAGTTGTGTTCCTTTTTTCTTCGGCGGGACACATCCTACGAAATTTACCGCGGTCGGATATCGACATTCTTTAATTTGAATATATCGTTTTATCTACTTTGTTTTGAATGTCTTTTACTTCTTCAAATACTTTTCATCAACTTTTTTTCGACCATGCAATATTTTAGGACGTGAATTTGCCCGTGGAGCACCGCGTACGAGACACTCGCAAGAGATTTTTCTGGCATTCTAGGCAGAGTGCCTCTAAGTACTTGCTACAATAATTTTCTTTTTAATATAACAGTTTCGGTCCGGCTCTTGTCGTCCTCACTACATACACGTCAGCCAATTTATTTTAGGACTTTAAATTGTATTAACTTTTGACCGAGTAAACTGGTTTTAATGAAATAAAGATCTCAAGATAATATGGATTATGAATATATGACTATATTTCACGAAAACACAAATTTAACGAAATCCGTTAAGTGATTTAGGATTGAAAAGGTAACACACAGACAGACAGAGTTACTTTCAATTTTTTTAATTTTGATATGTGTAAGTTAGGCTTATTTTCTTACCTCACCGCAAGGTTTCCTAATTTATTACTTGGAAATTGAGATAGACTTTTTTGTCCTACTATTAAGAATTTTATAATTATGCTGTCTAAATAGAATGTTAGCACTGTTTTACCGTTACAATGACAATGCGGAGTGGGTTCAGCTCAGAAACATGCACTTCTGGTAAGCAAACGAACCGTTACGCAACTACTTAGGTATATTATTGTGAAGTGAGCCACTAGCTTTAATATAATGATACCAGGCAGTGTGATAATCTATCTAAATAAGAGTTGAAGGTTCTTCACACATTCTACTGATTAACGGCTAACATAAATGTAATTTCAGAGGTATGCGGAAACTATTTTATACAAGGTTGGCGCATTCATTTAGGTATGATTGTCGCGGGTTTTATCCAAACAATCTACATCATTTTAGTTATGACATTAATTTATCAGAATGATGGTTATTTTTCTTGTTCCAGGTAACTTAAAGGTAACCCACGGTTCTGTGAGCGTTGCCGGGTTTGATATGACCACGCACGGCTCCGCAGCCCGTTCCCATATCGGGCTATGTCCACAGCACAATGTGCTATTTAACGATCTAACGGTCAAGGAACATTTGGAATTTTTCGCCAGGCTGAAAGGATTTAAAGGCAAAGAGCTTCATGATGAAATAGATGAGCTCATTGAAAAATTAGAGCTACAAGAAAAGGTTGGCTCATTGACTTCGATGTATCTTACGATTTTGTAATTGTTTGTTTACATTTGTACTTACGTATATGTTTTTGTTTGTTTTACAGCGTAACTATCCTTCAAAGGGTCTTTCTGGAGGTCAAAAGAGACGTTTGTGTGTAGGTATTGCTCTTAGCGGAGCAGCGCGTGTGGTGTTGCTCGACGAACCTACGTCTGGCATGGATCCTTCTTCTCGCCGAGCATTATGGGAGCTCTTGCAGAAAGAGAAAAAAGGTACTTAAGTCATTATTTATTTATTATTTCCTCCAAAATGAATATGGACGTCAGTTCTAATTTGGCATAGGTATACATAGTAATCACGGCGACAAAGTACTAAAATAAAATCTTGAAAATAAAAATTTTTAGTAGTAAATTTTTAGTAAAAATAGTTAGGTACCTTGCACGTAATGTGGGGATGATACAAAAATATTGTGGTTCTATCAACACCACTTTTCGATTCAAGGACCCGCTTGCGTAATATTAAGCATTAAAGTGCCAATTTTTGTTAGAGTCAAGTGGGGACCCCCAGCTAGCTAAATGGTTGGTTATAGAGATGTTAAAAAATGCATGGCAGTAGTACATATATGAAATTAAAAAGAAAACTCTCACAGCTAAGTGGGCTTTACAAGTTAACGAGTAATAGTCAGCCAACTTAAATTTGCTGTTGGAGAAGTGATCGTGGCATATAACGATGTATGGGAGAACATGTTTTTCAACTACAATGTTCAGTTTGTTTATGGGATAAATTCATACCAACTTCCCAACTACGGAACCCTTCATTGTATGTGGTCCGACACGTAGGTACTTGACCAGTTTCTTAAATTCAAAAGGTTGATAATATTTTCAAATTATTTGATGCAGAGGAATGAGGAAAATGTCGTGTGGAAAGTCTTGAGTATGAATGTCGATGGCTATAAGAGTAGGGAAAGATCAAAGAAACGCTGTATAGACTGTGTGATAGATGATATGGCTAGAAAAGGGGAGAGTACCGAGGTGACAACTAATAGAAAAGTAGGGAAGAAAGGGAAATGTTTCGCCGACCCCAAATAAATTGGCATAAGGGCAGGAGAATGATGATGATGATTTTCAAATTAATTATAACACGTTTACTTCATTTAGGTCGCTCGATGATTCTGACAACTCATTTCATGGACGAAGCAGATATTCTGGGCGACAGAGTGGCTATAATGGCACACGGTCGTCTGCAGTGCGTGGGCTCTCCATACTTCCTGAAACGTCACTACGGCGTTGGATACACTCTTGTGATCGTTAAGGACGATGACTTTGATTTCCATGAGTGTTCAATACTTATAAATAACTATATTCCGGGCACTATTGTAAAGGAGGATCGCGGTAAGTTGCAGCTACCTAATTCGTGGTAAGTTGTGTTATATATTTTTTTATTATAATTATAAATTATTTATTTTGTAGGTACGGAAATTACATATAATTTAGTCAATGACTATTCACATACCTTTGAAGAAATGTTGACAGATTTGGAGAGGAATACCAATAAAATAAAATTCAAAAGCTATGGATTAGTTGCTACCACATTAGAGGATGTATTTATGTCGTAAGTAAATCATATGTTACAATACAGTGTTAGTCTTCATCATATTGAAATGATAACTGTGCTTAATTTTGTCAAAAAAAATATATAAAACTGATTGTGTGCTGGTGTATCTATTTTAGGTAACGATACAATATAAATTGTATTATAATGTTGTGCTTCTGGATTACAGTGTCGGGTCGGACCTGTCACCGGTGACTTCAGAATCGGATGACGCTGTGACGACTACGACGGATTCAACTATAGATGATACCTTGAAAAACGAACTTGATTCATCTTTAGAAGAATGTAAGTTTATTTAAATTATATAAACTTCTGCTGAATGCTACTTAAAAATGTTTTGGCAAAATAAGAGTAGGTAATAAGCTTTTTGTTTTTCAAAACATGACTTAAATTAGTCCTTAATCAGAGGCGGTTTTGCATTCTTACTCTGTGCACTCGGCACCGCTCTCGTAGTCAGTAAAACCTTGCTAGAGCGTTGGGGAAGGTACTCGTATTTTGAAACGACCCTACAGAACTGAATAGTCTATTAGGTCCGCTCAAATCGGTGTGGTTTTTTCCTCAAAAGACCATTTCAGACGCCAACCTGCATGGTTCTCTATACACATAGGCATTGATGAATTTTATATATAAAATGACATGAATATTTACTGAATGTGAAGACTGTGGGTCATTGTTGTTTTTTTCTCATTTAGTATTAATCATGGTCTGGCAGTTTAAGTAATTTATGCGGCCTACACAAATGTTCTTTCTTTGGTATTGTTCGTCGCATCGTTGAGCTCCTAAGTTCTGAGTTGAGCAGCACGATTGATCGACGATACAAATGCGTGCACTGACTGGACAGGTCCACTCAATCTGTGTGGTTCTTTCCCCAAAAGGACAATTTCAGACACCAATCTACATGGCCTTCACATGATCTGACCAAGATTATGTCTGGACTTTAAAAGAGACAGTGACCTTTGAGTTTGTTTCGGCCTTTCTTCTCAGAGTAGTCAGATAGGAAACGCCGACCTCATCTAGCTTTATTTTAAAAACATGATTGACGTGTAAAAGTGTTTGTACAAACCTACTTACAGAAATAATAATCATTTATCATTTATTGGCTGATCAATTATCCAAGAGTAAGAAATTCATTTAAATTATCTTTAGCACTAATACATATTGTGGAATGCAAATAAAGTATTGAGTATACTACACTATACTATACAACACTGTGTTTTTATTTTCTAGTGGACAAAGACGAGAGCAGCGTGGCGGGCTTCCGCCTGTTGTGCCAGCAGGTGCTGGCGCTTTGGATGAAGCAGGGGCTGGTGCTGATCCGCTCGCCCTGGCTCATGATGCTACAGTTCTTCGCGCCCATTGTACTCATCAATACCACACTGGGAGTACTCAATTACGTTATGTCTTTAACGCCAACCATACGCGCGAGACTCCTTATGCTAACTGAAGGGTAAGTGAATTACTTTTTATTCTTTATCTACGCCATATTTGTAGAGACGGCTCTGTTCCGATCAAAGCTTCTAGACCCTATATATTTATTAGCCTCCACTGACGAGGGCGTTAGATACGGTTTGCTTCAACTCGGTGAATAAAGGTGATTTTGATTCTCATCTGAAATAACGACGTTTACAATTTAGCAATGCACACATTGAGTGATTGACATTTCCAGTGTGAGCCAGTCGAGTTATTAATATATCAATAGTGTTATTTTGGAGCACTCTTACCAACAGACGGTATAGTCTGTCAAAAGCATTTGGGTTTAAAAAGCAACATTATTGTTTCAGATATGCGAGTACGGAAACCCTGTTAAGCTTCAACGGTACTCTCACAGCATCGCTGGGCGCTCTTGCGGCGAACGCATACGAGCTGATGTTTACCACTTCTGATGTTCCTAACATGGATCTTACTGACATTGGCAGTATACCTGTCGAAAAATATTATCTAAATAGAGTAAGGCAATTGCAATAACGAACTCCAAATAAAAAGTGACAACGATGATAATATTATGATTAAGTATGATAAAAATTCATTATGTTGATTAAACGTTCGTTGTTACATAGGTCATTATCTAAAAGCTGCTATCATATTTTCCTGACGTCATAAAGAATGTAATTATCAATATCATGAATGAATGAATGAATGAAATGAATTTGAATTTTGAATTTGAATTTGAATGGCGTCTCGGTTTGCAGATAAAAAACCAGCCAAATGCGAGTCTGTCGCGCACACTAATGGTTCCGTATCACCAGACCTTAGTTACCCCTATTTTTATTCCCTACTCTTCTGTTAAAATAGAGTATGGTATAACTACAACAACCAAGTTAGGCGGTTGACACTTATAATAAGTACTTCCGTTCCGTTCATCATCATTTTTCTTTTCTTGTACCATATTAATTAGGGTCGGTGCAACACATTTTTTTTCCTGTCTCCCCTGGCAGCCGTCTCTCGTTTCGCCTTCATATCTTCCCCCAAACAATACATCTATCTTTTCATTCGTCTTCTTCTCCCTCACCATCCATCAACATTTATATTCATATGAGTAAAAACAAACTCAAACATTCGTCATCCTTTTCCTCAAACTTTCCTCAAAACTCATACATTTGTCATCCTCCCCGATTTTTTACACGTAAGCTAATTACAAGTAACTAAGCATATTCTAAATAGGGTCTTTTGTTTACTTAGACAGACGAAACCGCAGCTCTGGGAGCGCTACGTCACCAGATGTTGATTGGTTCTACGTTTGACGACAACTCTGCAACAGCCTGGTTCAGTAACTTTGGTTATCACGACGTTGCTACATCCCTTGCAGCTATCCACTCAGCTATTCTCAGAACCAGAAACTCTACTGCCGTACTCAAAGTGTACAATCATCCATTAGAGGCCACTTATACAGATCAGGTAAGTTTCACCTTTCGTGTCGGCGAAAACATTAATTTGGTTATAGGCAATTAAAAATGATTACGGTACTTAGGTACAAGCGCATTAAGCCGTTGGTCCTGGCTGTCAATCGTAGATCTTTGGCAGTCGTTACGGGTAGTCAGAAGCCCAAGAGTCAGACAACCAGTCTTACCAAGAGGTATCGTGTTACCCAGTAACTGGGTTGTGGATGTCAGATAGGCAGTCCAGCCATGTAAAATACATAGTATTCAGCTGCATCCGGTTAGATTGGAAGCTGACCGAAACATAGTTGGGAAAAGGCTAGGCCGATTGATTGCCTTAGGTGGGTCTCCCTTGTTTCATCGAAAAGAAATAGCCAAATTATCATTTCCCAAACAATGTTCCGCATAATTTCGTTTGCCAAATTATTACTTAGCAAATAATCTCTTCACAAATAATTGTAACGCAAACCTAATGTTTGGCAAGTGAACGTTTAAACAATAACTAGTTTACCAACTAGTACGTTTACCAATTTTTATTTAGTCAAATATTTCAGTTGGAATTCATTTATTATTACATTTATTCATTTTTCGCAAAATAAAATTTCTACCTCGTCTAACTAGTTCGGTTCTTTTTTCTATATAATCTATTCGTTTCTGGCAGTGGCCGGCCGCTGCCGCGGCACCGCTCGCTTCGCTCGCTCGGCTCGTGCGTAGGAGGTCACAGTTTTGACCTAACCTAACCTAACCATTATTTAAAATAATTAACCTGCTCGTAACTAGTTCCATAAGTAACCACAAATTTGACTTGTTTCAGACAAATTCAAGCACATCTCATTCACACATCACATTCTCTAACGTTTATCGTCTAAAGATTGTTTGCTGTAATAAATCATTTGATTAATGACCAAATGCCTAAATTACATTATCCTTGATAATATTCTGCCAAGTAAAAATTTGACCAAATGAAAATGTGCTTAATAAAATCATTCCAAACATTGCATTGGTATAAAAAAGGTTGCTTAAATTTGTTTGGGTAGTGAAATTTTGGCAAAATCTTTTCGGCAAAACGGCAGGATCCCGCCTTAGGTAATACATATAATTTTTTCATCGATGTCTTTGTTACAGAGAGTGGGAAAGTGTTAGAATTACCCACTCTGTTTTCAAAGTAAAACAATTACAAAGAGTAATTTAATTAATTTCAGAGCGACATGCAGGTGATGATATCCATGCTGTCCATGCAACTGTCTTCCGGTATCGGCAGCAGTGTCAGCATCGTTAGCGCCGTGTTTATTATGTTCTACATTAAGGTGAGTTATAATTATTATTAATGTGTGTGAACTGGCCGAAGTAAACGGAGTAGGTTAGAATCGTGGACAGAACGCGGACTCTAGCGGGGTAATTGCGTAACACACTATCAGTAGTAATGGGTTTTTGACAGTTCAACAATAATCATTGCGTCATTTACGTTGCTGAGCAGACAAATTTTTCGAACATATGAAGCAATGGATTAGCAATATCCATCAAATCCCTTGAGATTGTGATAGTAGTGTATTACGCAATAAAGGCTCCTACATACTGGCGCGACTTGTCGCGCGACGCGTCGCGACACAAAGGCACCGCTTGTAGCGCTACACGCGGTGTCTTTGTGTCGCATCGTCTTAAGGGTGCAGGTACTAATGGTTTACACTATTTGTTATAGGAGCGCATGTCTGGAGCGAAGTTACTACAGAACGCAGCGGGCGTGCAGCCGGCCGTACTTTGGGGAAGCGCCGCCGTCTTCAACTGGGCGTGGTTCCTCATCACCTGTGTTTCTATCGTCGTTTCGTGCGTCGCCTTCGACGTAATCGGCTTGTCCACTGTACAAGAACTAGGTAGTTATTTAAAATTTTAGTCTACGTCGACTACAGAATCAATTTTATATCTACCTTCGTTCCAACTACCTTCGTTGACTTTAATGATTGTAATATACAATAGTGGCCTCATATCCTCCTATAATAATATACTTAATACATAGCTGGCATCTTTTATTTCAGGACGAATGTACTTGGTTGTTATGCTGTACGGTGCTGCTATGTTGCCGCTCACATACCTCCTGTCGCTAGTGTTCAAGGGACCTGCTATTGGCTTCGTTGGATTGTACTTCCTAAACGTACTTTTTGGTAAGTAACAGAACTGCTAAACGTGAGCGAATAAGGTCCTCAATGTGGGTAGTTTCATTCTACTTCACGGGAAACCCATCCAATGATATGTATGCCTTTGATTTTTCTGTGTGTTCTTCTGTCTGTTAATTTCCTGAGAACATGATCTCAGGACGTCTTAATGAATTTACATTATAATTCGAATGGTGAAGTACCAATTGTAGTTTGACCTCTGTTGTCCCCAAGAAGAAGTAATTTATTAACTAGTTAAAAACGACGAATGAAACGTAATGCCCAATCATTTTAATCGTAATAACATCCTACACGATCAATAGTCTGGTTTCACCAAAAGACGTTGTACAACTGACGCCGGGTGTCACCTTATTAAAACACATATTTAACTCATGAGAAGAGGCACACGGTGCAATAGGCATCTTTTCCGACCTGTCCGAAGCGTGAATCGCGAAACACTTCTCTTGAAACTCATAATAAACTTGCGCTTAGCTTAGTAAAATCATATTTGAATGACAGACTGCTGTAAGTTCAAATAAAAGGTGTAAATTTATTTTAAAAGTTAAAATGGGGTACGGCTGGGCTCAATATTGTGTCCATTCCTCTTTTTAGTATAAAGGTATAAATGATTTACTTCATTTATTAAAACACCGACCACAAATTGTGTTTTTTGCCTATGACACATCACTGCTTCTTAAAGTAAACATGAGCTGGACGACGTAAGTAACGGTATAATTTACTATACATAATTTGGTATTAAATGAGAAGAAAATTATCTGCATAAGATTCGCGTTACCGAATGTTAGATGTAGTGAATGTAGCGTTGTATTGAATTACGAGATACTAGAATTCATGCTTTTTTTTTTTTTTGAGGGTGGGAAATCATCAAATAACTTCTCCCGCTCTGGGCGGAGCGGGAGGGTGTGTCAGACTCTTACTGACTAAAACCCACCCGTATTCCTTCCTGTTGCCTGTGTTGCCAGGGGACTCGGTGACCCATAAGTACCTTCCCGCGACCCCGGCAGGCATCGGCCCTAGTGGACCCCTACATTTGTGCTGACATCTCTTTGAGGCGCGCGTGGAATACGACGCGCTGTCGACCCGGGCCTGGTCCTTACCGGACGGTGAGCTACCCATTGCTCACCGTCCGCAAGCCCGCGCCTACGGTGGCTGGAAATCCGCCCGAGATTCCCGACGCCCAGGGCGTCTCCTGCGGCGGCTAGGGGCGAGAGGGCGCGAAACGTGCCTTTCCCTCAACCGTCCCGCCTCCTCCTTCGTGAGCATTACTGCTTCGCAGAAGGAGGTGACGGCTGCCCATGCCCTCTCGCACCGTACCATGGCCTGAACCAGGGCCGGACGCGAGAGGTCTCGAGGACACGGCGGTGCTCTACCCAGGCCGGGCAGACCTCCACCGTATGCTCCACCGTATCCTCCGGGTGGGGTCATGCTTGACTCAAAGCTACAGTGGGGTATTCACTTAACATCACTTGCAGGGCGGCTAAGTTCAGCCGCTTACGCTGTTAAGAAAATCCGTTAATTAACAGACGTGGTTACCGCGATACTGTTATATTTTAGTAATTTTCACAACATCATGTCTTACGGTGTTTTGATGTATGGATGTGCAGATATACTAATAATCTTTATTTTTCGCTTCGATATAGATTCTATCTTTATTCTGCAAAAGAGGGCTGTCAGAGCCACCTCCGCAGACGCGAATGCCTAAAGGAACTGTTAAAGAAATTAACATGATGACCTTGTCAATATTTATATGAATACATTGTTTGTCTTGCTCACTCACATGTCTCGCTGATGGTGGCGATGATGATGATCCACGCATCATGTTTGTGAACAGGCGCCGTCACAACTGGTCATCTCATATCTGCCAGGGTTTATCTTTAATCCTTTATTTTGAATTGTTTTTACCCGACTCCCCCAGAAGGAGTTTTTCGAGAGTATGTATGCCTATTTGTCTGTAGCCTAAACGGCTTTATGGGTTTTAACATAAAGGTGTCGTTAGATTCGTCTTAATTGTGGGAGTTACATAGGCTATACATATTTATAAATCTAACATTTTGAAATTGGAAAGAGCCCAGCGGGTGGTACTAAAGGTGGCCTGTTTTCTGCCACATTTCTATCCTACTGTTGATCTCTTCAAACACTTTAAAGTCTTGTCAGTGAGGCAACTTTTTATTCTGTACACTGTACTCAAGAAACACACCTCCATCATATTTGATCCCGTCTCTATCTCAGGAAAACGCAGAAAATACTCTGTTTGCAATACAGTTAAGGGTCTAAGAACGTGCTTCTCTCAAAGATTTTATACATTCCAAGGTTCCCATCAATACAATAAAATTAATCGCATTACCACGATATATCACCTATCAAAAAAGTCATGTAAGAGTGCTCTAATTGAATGGCTCCTTAACTTAGATTATAAAGCAACTGAGGAGTTACTGACTCATCCGAAATAGTCCGTCCCTCTAATTTACTCTAATTTACTCATAATATTTCTCACATTTTTCCATATCTCTTTTATTGTGTTGTATAGTTTTTCACTTTGATTTAGTTTTTAGGTTTTTATTATTATGTACATTTGATTTATTTTGTTATGCACACAGCTCCTTCACTTTTACTGTTTATATATATATATATATATATATTTTTTTGTATAATCTTATTTAAACTCCGTCTGGTGGGACCCTGGTGATCTGCTATACAGGTTTTCCTAGTGCAGACACCAGTCTCTCACAAACTTTATCACGTAGTTTTTAAGCTTGTTTTATATATATGTTACGTCATTGTTTGTGAAGAGAAAATAAATTATTTGAATTTGAATTTGAATTTGAATAATATTGCATCTGCAAATACAAAAAACCGGCCAAGTACGTGTTGGACCATGGATAATGAAGGGTTCCGTAGTTGGGAAGTTGGGGATTTATCCCAAAAACAAACTTAACATTGTATTTGAAAAACATGTTCTCCCATACATCGATATATGCCACGGTCAATTCTCCAACTGCAAATTTAAGTTGGTCAACTATTACTCGTTAACTTGTAAAGCCCTCTTAGCTGTGATAGTTTTCCTTTTAATTTCATTATATGTACTACTAATATTACGCAAGCGGATCCTTGAATCGTAAAGTGGTGTTTACAGACCTGCAATATTTTTGAACGGCCTATCCAACGCTAGCCACACCATGGGTAGACGAGAAAAAAAATATCATCCCCATATTTCGTGCAAGGGAGGCATCCCAAAAAATGTTTTTTTTTTTTTCATGATTTTATTTTAGCACTTTGTCGGCGTGATTAATATGTATACCTATGCCAAATTACAGCTTTCTAGTACTAAGCGTCTCTAAGTTACAGCGGGGACAGACAGACAAACGGACATGGCAAAACTATAAGGGTTCCTTGTTTACTACGGAACCCTAAAAAGGGAGGATAAGGTTTTTTTTAAATAAATTACAACAATATTGATATCAAATAAAGCTCATGAAGTCATGAGTCTATTCCATATACAAGGTGTTGTATTGGACCTGCAAAACATTTTAGGAGGTAATTATGTTAATGATTCTCGACCCGAATCAACAAAAAAAAAAAAAATGTAAATAAAAAAAAAAATTATAAAATTTAAAAATCTAAAATAAAAAGTATTATTGATTATTGACTTGGTATCGTATTGTTATATGATTGCGTTTGTATGTGTGTGTGAAAGCGCAGTTTAAGGACACGTACAGACTGGACGCATTTTAAAAAGGGGAGTTCACACTTACCGATTTCCGTAAATAAGAATAAAATTAAAAAAAAATACCTGTCCATTTTATAGTTGATTCGGGTCGAGAATCACTAACATAATTACCTCCTAAAATGTTTTGCAGATCCAAAACAACACCTTGTATATTAATAAAACTAAAAATCATGAAATAAAACAATTATTTAAAAAACAAAACACCCGACTGCAAAAACACTTACTTATCTGAAACAAAAACACAAGCATTATAATCTATAGAATTTTGGTATCGCAGGCAAGCACAAACCTGAAATGTGATGTAACTTTTGTTTGTTTGCAATACCAAAATTTAAGTTTATTGAATAATTGTTTTTTGTACATTATTCTGACACATAGAAGTTACAAGAATAACGTAGGTACCCAGAATTTTGTAATATCTTGATTAAAAAGAGTGTCCTTGGAGTTTCATGCCCATTCTCCTCCATAGAGATGTACGTTTTAGAATGGGCAACTAGCTTCAACTTTCTGACTAACTGACCGTTAGTCAGTCTCTATGGAGAAGAATAGGCAAAAAACTCTAAGGACACTCTATCATCACATAAACCACCACTCTTTAACCATTTACTACTTATGAATTGTCAAGGAGTGACCGAGTCCTTGACAATTCAAAAGTAACCTGTAAATGGTTTAATTGAAATAAATGCTTTGAGTTTGAGTTTGACTTGTATCCATTTTATCACGTCATTTGTGTATGGCAGGTATGATGGGTGCGCAGGTGGTGGAGGCGCTATCTAATCCTATGCTGGATACGCAGGAAGCCGCCAAAATTATGGACAATATACTGCAATTCTTCCCGCTATACAGCCTCGTCACTTCAATCAGGTAATATTTTTACGTAACCATCTTGACATTCTAAAGTGTCAGAACACATTACAGAGTATACATGTACTTGCCAAACTTTTAGTCACTAACATTTTGGCACATAAAGCTTCCAAGTGCGTTGGAGCTTTATTTTCTTCTGAGACTTAGATTATTTAGGCCGCGTCTGCCTTTCTACGAAACGTTCTATATTATTACTGATAATACAATTAAAATCACTCCGCTGCCGTCGCCACCAAAATACAAGATGCAGTTTTGAACCTGCAAAACATGTCAGGGGGTTGTTATGAAACTCGTAAATAATCATAAAACAATACGATACCAAGTCAATAATCAATAATACTTTTTATTTTAGATTTTTAAATATTATTGTTTTTCAGAATAACTCTCTTAATAACCCTATTCTAAGATCTATGAAAGAAAAGTCAGTTGCGTTTGTTTGTGTGTGTGTGAAAGCGCAGTTTAAGGACACGTACAAACTGGCCGCGTTTTAAAAAGGGGAGTTCACACTTACCGATTTCGAAATAAGAATAAAATTAAAAAAAATACCTGCCCATTTTATTGTTGATTCGGGTCGAGAATTACTAACATAATTACCTCCTAAAATGTTTTGCAGATCCAAAACAACACCTTGTATAATCCAAAATATATGTTTATTAAAAGTTATACTTGCTTACTTATGCATTTCGAAACGTATTTGTTGTTCAGGTTTTTGAACCAGATCGGCTTGGTTGAGTACACTTGCCTTCAAGGTTGCGAGTACTTGCAAGCGGTTTATCCCAATCTTGAGTGCACCATGGAGAACATGTGTGGACACTCCGATAGCTGCTGCGGTAAGAGCCAATGCTAATATATACTCGTTAATGGATTTAATCAGAGCGCATATCTAGATGATCCAGGCGTGGATATAGTTTTGCGCTCAAGGGGCAAATGTTCCCTCTGAGAGCACGGGCGGGAGGGGGGAGAGGTTGAATAGCTCAATCCGTGAAAGTCCTTATCCTATCCGTTTCTTAGTAATATACTGTACAAGCAGTAAAAATACGGGTTATGAAAACAGGTTTTTAGACTCGGTATGGTCGAAGCCAAGGAGAGAGGGGGGGCAACTGCATCCCCCCTCTGAATCCGCGCCTGGATCCGATATTTTCAGTAACAACCTGAAGTTAACCCTAGTTTTGTTAAAAAATTGTTGTTGTTATTAATATTGTTTTTGGTTTTGTTTGCAGTCCGAGAAAACGCGTTCTTCGATTGGGCGGACCCCGGTATCATGCGTTATTTGCTCAGTATGTGCTTCTCCTGTGTATTATTCTGGTTCATTCTCATGACCATCGAGTACAGACTACTGCAGAAGGTAATAATTGTGATATTATTACGTACATATATGTATACAGACGGGTTCCCTGGATCTTAAAACTTTCTACAACTATTTTTGAATCTAGAATTGTTACTCCACTGCTCATGCAAACATAATGTTCTAAAACTGACTGGTCCAGTTGCTGTTGCACCTAAATTGACACTTTTGCTTAGGTAACTAAAGAATGGTCTTTTTGCCGTAGTTATATATATGGAAAAAGACTCCGCCTCCATTGGACGAGAGCACGTTAGATAAGGACGTGCGGCGCGAAGCTGAGCGCGCGCGCCGCGTGGCGCCGCCGCGCCGCGTCGAGCACGCGCTGCTGGCCACCGACCTCGCTAAGTACTACGGGAAACATCTTGCCGTCGACCAAGTCTCATTCAGTGAGTGTTTCAACTTTTGTTCTCTGGTTTTATGAAACGAAATGAGTAGGTAGACATCCAATTGAGCGATTGAATTGAGCGATTTGAGCGAGATCGCTTTTAGCGATACGACCGCCCATTGTGTCACCCCTTGTAAAATTTCAACACTTGTATCTGTAATTTTTATGGTGTACATAATAAAGAGTATTCTATTCTATTTTATATTCTATCTGTCTATCTGTTTAGTTTTGTGGATGCCACAATAACAGTCTGAGTAAGCACCTAATTCGGTAATCTCTATAGCAGCAACGACAATAGATGGTGTGACAACGACTCCAGTATGGCATGTAACTTATTGAAATACTTATTAGTGGTAGTAGTAGTAGTAGGGTAGTATTTCGATAAATGATAAATGATAAATGATTTTATTTCTGTAAGTAGGTTTTTACAAACACTTTTACACGTCAAAACATATTTTTTTAAACTAGATGAGGCCGGCGTTTCCTATCTGACTACTCTGAGAAGAAAGGCCGAAACAAACTCAGAGGTCACCGTCTCTTTTAAAGTCCAGACATAATCTTGGTCAGATCATGTGAAGACCATGTCGATTGGTGTCTGAAATGGTCTTTTGATGAAAGAACCACACAGATTGAGTGGACCTGTCCAGTCAGTGCACGCATTTGTCAGTCGTTGTGCAGCTCAACTCATAACTAAAGGAGCTCAACGATTCAACGAACAATACCAAAGAAAGGACATTTGGCTAGGCCGCAAAAAATACTCAAAACTGCCAGACCATATTAAAAACTAACTGAGAATAAAACAAAATTAAACAATGATCCACATAGTCTTCACATTTACAATAATTAAAACAATATAATACTACACAGAGTAAATATTCATGTCATTGCATAAATAAAATTCATCAATGTCAATGTGTATATTAGGACGGATGTCAATGTGATCATTTGAGGACCATGTAGGTTTGTGTCCGAAATGGTCTTTTGAGGAAAGACCACACAGATTTGAGTGGACCTGTCCAGTCAGTGCACGCATTTGTCAGTTGTCATGCAGCTCAACTCAAAACTTAAGGAGCTCAATGATTTGACGAACAATTCCAAAGAAAAGACATTTGGGTAGGCCGCATAAAGTACTCAAACTGCCAGACCATCATTAAAAGTAAGAGACAAAAAAAAATTTCAATAAGTTACAATAAGTTACATGCCTAATGTAGTTAAACTTTTAAACCTTTTTTTCAAGGTGTGAGCGACGGTGAATGCTTCGGTCTATTGGGTGTGAATGGCGCCGGCAAAACTACCACCTTTAAGATGCTGATGGGCGACGAATCTATCTCAAGCGGCGAGGCCTATGTCAGCGGACACTCCGTGCAGAGGAACCTCGATAGAGTACACGAGAATATTGGTCAGTAGCTCAGAGTCCCGGTGTCTCTAATTTATTGCTTGTTCTTTTCAATCAGTTCCTCACTGATTCGAATTAAATTTTTGAATGACGCTTCTGGAATACATTAAACACTGTGTATCTACATAAAATACCGTGGTATGTTGCAGGCTACTGTCCGCAGTTTGATGCGTTGTTTGGTGAGCTGACGGGTCGTGAGACGCTACACATGTTCGCGATGATGAGAGGGCTGCGTATGCGCACCGCCGCGCCCACCGCAAACACGCTCGCACACGCGCTCGGTTTCATGAAACATCTTGACAAAAAGGTATTTATATGGGCCATACATATGAGTAAGCAAAGAGAAGAAGACATTGGTAGATTGGTCCATGGCCGTGTCACATTACAGTTGTCATTATTTATGTGTTCTTTGGTCCATCTCAGGTACACCAGTACTCAGGCGGCACGAAACGTAAGCTGAACACGGCGATAGCATTCATGGGACGAACGCGACTTGTGTTCGTGGATGAGCCTACAACCGGCGTCGATCCCGCCGCCAAACGACATGTATGTATTTACTGTAATAATTCCAACCTACAGCGCATATAAATATTCCTAATGCAGTTCACTAGTTGAGCATTATAATATAGCTCTGTAATAATAAAGCGAAAGAAAGAATAAAATACTTAAATGTTGAGCTTAATTTTCTGACAATCTGGATAGATTCCACTAGTTATCTCATAGATCCTCGTCAGTTAGAAGCAGGGTTGTCACATTATAGTTACTGCTGGAAGACATTGCGAGTCTGCTACCCAGTGATCGCCGGGTCTAAAGCTTATGCACTAGGTTGCAATTGGCAACACCTTGTAACAGCTATCGCGATGAGCCTGTCTTTAGCCTGTCTCGGACATGTGTAGTGCGTATTTTGCGTACCCTGTCTTATGTAACGTTTTCATTTATGCAGGTGTGGCGTGCGACGCGCGGCGTGCAACGTGCTGGGCGCGGAGTGGTGCTGACGTCACACAGCATGGAGGAATGCGAAGCGTTATGTTCGCGACTCACCATCATGGTCAACGGACGCTTCCAGTGCCTCGGCACGCCACAACACCTCAAAATAAAGTTTTCTGAAGGTATTTTCACGTTTACAAGTTTCCTCCTCCTGAAGTCGTATTCCTCAATTCTGAGAGTTTCCCTAAATATATTATTTTGCTTATGATTTTCTACCATATTTTACAATCACTTGCGACCGCTTGCTTGGAATCGCTTGCTTATCCCCCTATCGTTATCATAAGGTGTTCTCAATTTTCAATCATCAATTTACACTTCGATTCCCGGATCCCGTGATATGATAATACCTAATCGCAATGCTAATATGTACTTAGGTATATTAAGACTAAGTAGGGTAATGTCTATAAGTACCATAACTAATGCATAACATTCAATTTCAGGTTTTACATTAATTATAAAAATGAAACTGGAAGAAAGAGATAGTGAAACAGCTTCGATAAGAAGCTCATGCAGTGTCACTGATACTGTCAAAGAATACGTTATTAATAATTTCGAGACTCCGCGGATAATGTAAGTCTTATGAAATAATCTTTATCAAGTGTCTACTAGCTAGACTTAGAATAGATGTGCCTGGTGCTTAGAAACTCTGCATCGTTTTTAAGGTTCAGGAACACTATCAAACGGTACGGTATAATAGATCAAAGAGTTGTTCTTGTTATAATAAGCGCGACTGTTGAGCAGACGGTCCTGGGTATGATCCTCAAGTCGGGCAAAGTGAGTTAACATTGACGATCCAGCAAGTCTTAGTGCATTACAGAAATCCCAACGCCAATTCGCGCTCTCGGAAACTGACTCCTAAGCTTAGTTAGTCTTCTGCACATCTAATGTGGTCTAAGTAGGTACCTAAATTTCGCTTATTTATTTTCCAGGGAGGAGTATGAGGGTCTCCTGACGTATTACCTCCCCGACCGCAGCATGGCGTGGTCACGCATGTTCGGCATCATGGAGCGCGCCAAACGGGACTTGGAAATCGAAGACTACAGCATCTCGCAGACCACGCTCGAACAAATATTCCTACAGTTCACCAAATACCAGCGATCAGAAGGCGCTACACTATAGCAAATAGTTATTTAGTAGTTTAGGTAGAAAATTCCCAATCTCGGTATAATAGGTCGGGGATAGATTCTCTTCTACTTACTTGACTGGTTTTTATAACATTAGAAGTTGACATTCGAAAGATAGTATATTTTTCCACTATTTTTTAGTGTGGAAAAAATTGAGAAGAAATTCGCTACTAAATGGAAAACATGCGACTCGATCCGCAAATAACGCGATGTTAGTTCATGTGTATTCGGTCTGATTTTTTTTGCGTCAAATGATGCAGCTTGTTATGGACGCCCTCGCCTCGCTGTTACGTTTAAGTCGGCACTTGGGGATTTTTTTTATTCCAACATTTATTTTGTATTTAGGTTGTCATATATTGTGCTGAGTGTTACGATAATAACTAATGTCTGCTTTAAATTATTACGTTTGGATACAGATATTTTTACTGTACTTAACGGTGTCTACCGTGAGACACAGGCACGTGCCCATAAAGGGTATGTAGCGCTGTCGCGCCGTCAGAACAGCTATGAACGTCAGAGAGAGAAATTAATTATTCAGCGGATTAACACCGACAATTGACCGTGGTTTAGCTTTTTTCACGACTGTCACAGAATGACAATTGTGATTAGAATTTACGGATAATTTAAGTTGCTGGTCAAATTGGTAAGCAATCAATTAAATACCTACATTTAAAATAATAATGATTGACGGCAAAATATTGCACAGGTCATATCTACTTGCAACCTGTGTTATGTAATATCTGATAATGCGTGTAATGTACACATACAGATTATGTGTACCCACTAATTTAATTATAATATTAGCGAAATTCCATGACTTCATTTTATTTTTTTCTTTTAAAAGCTTAAGGTTTAGAGATTAATCAAGGCTGTCGGACAGTAAATGATTTTTTTTTATTTTTTTAATAGTTAAATATTGTACGTAATGTCTTCGGAAATCAATGTAGCAAATAACATAATATAGGTGGATAAACTACCTAATTATATAAATTAAAAACATTGTTATTAGAAGAACCTGAGAGCGAAAAAAAAGAAATGACGTCCATGTATTTATTTACCTAATATAAAGGTTAACGATAAGTTAGTTTATTTGTTACACATGCTCAAGCGCTTCGCATGCGCCTGTTTTTATTATATAAGTAGATGTAAATAATCAAAGTTTGTGAAATACATGTTTTATAATATTTTATTACCTACAATTATGTGATTGAACCAAAAATATATTTTTTAATTTCATACCAAAAGCTTTATTTTGCATTTAATTGTAGCACGTGCACACTACTACTTACAGACTTAGTTAATTTTAGGGTTACTTATTTGTAGTACGAGTAGAGAGGCGCACAAACCGTCGACAGAAAAGCACGTGCGCTGCGGTTGATCGTTCGAACCACTGCGCTGCTGACGTGTTTATGTGTGTTGTGTAGTGCCAGGGGTTATTTTTATGTTATCGAGTTTGTAACTGTGTTGCAAAAGTACACGAGACTAATTGCCTACCGAAGGACTCAATACCCCGAGCGACATAGAGTGACCCCCTGTAAGCTAACCTGGTGAGACCTTTCTATAATCTTTCAGTGATTTGTTTCTGATAACCTTTTGTCATTTTAAGTCATTAGGTTATTTTATTCCTACTAGTTCCATTAATTATATGTGCTAAACAAATAGTGTATCCAACTTTAACCTATATTAAATGTGTGATAATTATAATAATATTGTGTTCAGTGCAGTGCAGTGTTATGGTGTCCCGAAATCGTTTGTTATTTGTGAATGCGCATCCTATTTTTAGACATAGATGAGCTTCAAGGTAGCCCGTAGTACCAAACCCACTGCAAAAAAGGCCGTGAAGATAGAAAAAGGCGACAATAAAAGAAAAGTGTAAAAGCTAATTATCTTTAAAAGAGTAACCGTGGAGTTTCTTGCCGGCTCTTCTCCATAGGAAACGACCAATTGGAACTGTGCACCTAGCTTCTGACGTTTCATAAGTGCCCACGTAGGTTTATGTAAAATCAAATATTTTGATTTAAAAGAGTGTCCGTGGAGTTTCTTGCCGGTTCTTCTCCATAGGTACCTACTACGCTTTGGAATGGGCAACTAGCTTCATCTTTCTGCCTGACCGACCCCTTAACAATTC
This sequence comes from Atethmia centrago, assembly GCA_905333075.3. Classification (NCBI taxonomy): domain Eukaryota; kingdom Metazoa; phylum Arthropoda; class Insecta; order Lepidoptera; family Noctuidae; genus Atethmia; species Atethmia centrago. The sequence continues at coordinate 16,684,052 of HG995373.1, read as the reverse complement.
AAAAGTGCCTGTAATTGGTTTATTTGAAATAAATGGTTTGAGTTGAGTTTGAGTTTGATTTTGACAGACATTCCTTTTAGGTTTGGTGAACTCCTAGTATATTTTGCAATCGAAGTCTACTTTTGGAGTCGAGAAAGCTTTTCAATCCTGTCAAAAGATTCATCATTCAAGATCCTGTGAAGCTGGACCTGAACCAGCCTGGCGGCGACGTCGTTGCAAGCCCTCCCATAGATAATTATCACCCGTCTTTCCACAATTCCAATGCTTAGGTACTCTAGGATGCATATCCGGTACGGCTCTAATAATCTTTCCATATCCTAAGGGCACGTCTTCCCTACCATTATCGCGCCCTCCGGTCTACTTTTTGATATGCAATGGTCTCTGTAGTGTGAATCTTTGGGTTCATTCGAGTAATGGACTCTGGTCAAACCACGCTGGGGTCGGTGCATTTCATTCATTCATTCATTCCTACCTACGAGTATCTATCTATATGGAGTAGAATGGGCAAGAAACCCCACCTTAGCTCTTTAAAAATATTTTAAAATATTTGTATATGTACATTCATTATATTAAATGTGAAGACGACGACGCACCTAAAATAAAATTACTATACCAAAATAAGTAAAAAGAATTAAAAATTAAGCAATGACAGATAAACTATGTGATAGATATAGATACATGGTGCTCACATATTTACAAACATTGTAAAAGTAAACGTTTTCCTAAAAAAAATATAGGTCTGTGTGTGTCTCCCTTTGAACGCCAGACTCCGGATACCTAAGTTCTTATTCACCAATGGTGTATCACACGACATTTAACCTGTCTCTTTTCAGCCAAGTCACGTTACTTGAGTTCAAAAATTAAAAAAAGTAGTAATGTAATTAAAATGACATCCTGTTAAGCCCCGCGCGACACCGATTCGGAGTCAAACAATAGAAAATCAATCGTGGTCATTAGCTGTCCTTGACCAATTAAGAGATAACGGTAATCACAGAATGTAAAATCAATGTATCATAAATAATAATAATCATAAATACTTAATAAATTATACAATTTTAATAGCAACCTGTTTGATTTTGTGTAGACTCTTGTTGATTGTCCTATGGAGCTGGACCAGCATGTTTCCAAGCATTCTTATCTTAGATATAATCCTCTAATTTGTAATACCTATGCTTGTTTACAAAGTGTACTTTTAATATGAGTTTTCATTTAATTGCAATATACCACAAGGTATTTGTTGTAACATATAACACAGTCTATTAGGTACTCGATAACTTGTAAAGCCTACTTAGCTGTGATAGTTTTCCTTTTAATTTCATTCTTCACATCAAATAACCAATTAGCTGGCAGGGGGGATACTTTGTAGGGGTCCACTAGGGCCGATGCTTGCCGGGGTCGCGGGAAGGTACTAAAGGGTTACCGAGGCCCCTGGCAACACAGGCAACGGAAGGTATACGGGTGGGTTTTAGTAAGTAAGAGTCTGACACACCCTCCCGCTCCGCCCAGAGCGGGAGAAGTTATTTGATCTCATATTTGATTTGATCAAATAACTTCTGGGGGGGGGGGGGATACTTGACTCTAACAAAATTTAGCACTTTAAAGCTTAACATTACGCAAACGGATCCCTGAGTCGAAAAATGATTTTCACAGACTCGCAATATTTTTAAAAGTACTTAGTAAAATAAAATCTTGAAAATAAATAAATCGTAAGGTACCTAAGTCCGGTATTTATTTTAATATGATTAATATGCCATTATATGCCCATTCCATATTGCAGCTTTCTAGTAATAAGAGTTTCCGAGCTAAGCTACGGACAGACAGACGGACATCGCGAAACTATGAGGGTTCCTTGTTGACTACGGAACCTTAATAAGGCGCTGATTCACCTAATTACTTTATAACACACATGAACGGACATTACTTTTTATTTACTTAAAAAATAAATGTGTACCTACTTGGCTTTACAGATATAAAATGTAAGTTACTGACATGAAGTTATGATACCGAATTTGTTTACCTATTATTTATCGTGATGTGAGCTACTATAATCCTATCAGTTATTCTGTGACTGCAATTAGCAATGATTTAATTCGTCTTGCTGCTCATAGGTGAAATTTCATAGTGTTAGTCAGCTTGTTACACGCAATCTCATAATAGCACTTATATTGCTCACATGATCACTATGGGTGAACTTATATGATGCTAAGTTACAGCAAACTGCTATAAATTAGCTCACATGTAACCCATGATCCCGGTTAGAGCATAATACTTGTATTAGCGTCGGCAATTAATCTACTAATATAGTTAAATAAGATCTTAAAGATTTATTTTTTCAGCGCCCCGTAGGTATTATTAGTTAATTGTCGCCAGAATTACGATATTGTGATATGTGGTAATATAAACGAAGAACTGGCGGAATACGCCGAAAAATTAATGCAGAATACTTGAGAATTCTAAACAGAAATACAAATGACAGGGAATACTGTACAAGCTACACCTTTTGTGAATAATGGTTTAAGAGCGTTTTAGAACGGGTGGGTTCCGTATATGGAAATATTGGTGTAGAAGGAAGTGCAAATTTAGATGAATAAAGCTCTGCAAGTATACAGCGAATGTTAAAAGATAGTGGTTACGCATTGTGCAGTAACGACACTGAATATAGATGTGCAGATAGATCTAACGATTCTGCAAGTTTAGACAGTGACAGTGTGTGTAGTGATTATGAAAAAAGGAAAAATTTCGTGAAAATATAAGAAAATGGGCTATTCAAAAAAATATTGCACACACAGCTTTAGGAGATCTGTCAAAAATTATCAATGTATTTATTCCAAATACATTACCTAATGACACCTGGACTATTTTAGCTACACCCAGACAAATCACCTTAAAAATAAAAGGTGAAGGTGAATACTGGCACAATGAAATATTAATGAAATATTAATAATACCTTTGCAAATAATATTATTTTGTTGGGAATTTGGGAAGAGGCTCCAGAAACAATTTCATTGAATATAAACATGGATAGTTTACCAATCTTCAAAAGTTCAAAAAAGGAGTTTTGGTCCATTCTTTGCAACGTATTCGACAATCCTTGCTTCAGGCTATTTCAAAATCAAAAATCTAAATCAAAAGTCATTTATTCAAACTAGGCTGAGAATCAGCACTTTTCGAACGTCAAAGTTACATAAGAAAGTCCCCCAAAAATGCCCGCCCTTCACCACTTCCTAGTGTTCTAGCTGGGAAGAAGAAGTGGCGGAACAAACTCCCCAGCAGCACACCTGTCTATTTAGTTATATAAACTTGATTCTATACAAATCGTATGCAAAGTAATTAACATTACGGAACACAAAACATTAAATTAAATAACTAGCCATATGTTAGCTAGCACACGCCAATATACCAACAAAACAATGAAAACTGTCCTCAAGCAGATAAAAATTACAACAGAAAAACGTAAACAGAACTTAATACCTAAATAAAAGCCTCCAGGCAGAAAGGGCGTGTCCGCTTACATAAGGCTATTGCTACACTCGAAGTGAGAAATGATAAACTAGCACCATCGAAGTAAAATAAATAAACAATTACTAATAACAATTAAAACCATGATCAGCAAGAGGACCAGTCGGACAAGCAGCACCCGTTCACGAGCATAACACAAATATCAGCCATCACCCCCCTCGCCATATTGGAGGGAAGGAGGCAACCCGACCCCCGATGCTACCGCAGGCAGTGACATCTAAGGGAGCATGTCGAACTTGCTGCCAGTTGCTCAAGCAAAAATTGTATGATCAATTGTCGAGGACGCTAGCTAACCACTTATTGCAATACAACTCATAAAAAAAACATTGTAATGAGTAGATTATGTCACTAATAAATTTAAATTAAATTAAATTAAAATACATTGACTTATACAGTCAAATAAAAAAATAATCAATTATATGAACTCATAGGTATAACCTGTCAGTAGGTAAGCTAATTCTGGAGAAACAACATAAACATTGTCTTAAGTTAATCACAGCGACCAACTATTCTTACCGTTTAAGTAGTAATTGATACAATAGAATGTCTTTGAACAAAGGGTGGATTTTATTTTAGTTTTAAACGCATTAAAAAGCAAATCTAGCAAAGAACGCAGTAGCACGTTATAAAAAGTTATACCAAGCCCAACAAATGAGTTATGAACCTTATGAAGCCGGTGACATGCTCGTAATTTGTCCTTATTTCTGGTGTTAATATTGAGAATATCACTGTTTTTAGTGTATAAGTGTATATTTTGCCTAGTATATAAGATGTTTGCGAAGATGAATTGTGCTGCCACCGTGAGAATACCAATATCTTTAAAAAAATCTCTCAGAGAAACTCTGGCACCAAGCTGGTAAATTGCTCGAACAGCTCGTTTTTGAAGAACGAATATATTTTTAATGTTAGCGGCTTTGCCCCAAAGCAGAATACCGTAGGACATAACGCTATGAAAATAACTAAAATAAACTAATCGAGCTGTATTAACGTCAGTGTATTGTCTTACTTTTCTGACGGCGTAGGCGGCCGAACAAAACCTGCCCGCTAGGCTTGATATATGCGGGCCCCACTAAAGTCTGGCATCTACTGTTATACCAAGAAAAACTGCCGAATCTACAGTTTCAAGCACCCCATTATCTAAGACGATGTTGGGACCTAGATTCCTAACATTTTTGTTATTGGCATTTATTTTGGAATAGGGAAACCGAAAAATTTGGACACTTATTTGGAAGATTTTATTAATGAAACGGAAACATTCCTTCAGAATTCTGGCAGATGGTTCACGATCAAGATACGGTGTTTTATTTGCGACTCACTGGCCAGAGCTTATATTAAAGGTACTTCTAGTAACCTATATAGCTACTTCTCACAGCAGTCGGCCGAATTTTAACATATTTGCTAACATAATATTCAACTTATAACTTCTCTATCTGTTATAAGTGTTTGTAATTTCAACGGGAAGAATGGTTGTCTGAAATGTGTAACAGTTATGTGCCGATAGAACTGATCATGGGTTTCGGAACAAAGCTTATGGTGCGCACCATAAAACTGACTCACCATTGCTAAGGCTACTAATTGATATGGTAAAGAACGTCCCAGTCGGCGACTCACTACACCTTATCAATTTAGGGATCATGAAAAGAATACTTATAGCGTGGCGTGATTGAAATTTTGGTAAATACATCACAAAATGGCGTGCCACTGACATCGAAACAGTAACGAATTTTTTAACAAATGTAAATTACCATTTGAAATTCACCGTTCAGCGCAGAACTATGATTTCTTAGCGTATTGGAAAGCATCGGAATTCGGATATTTCTTTTACTATCTCAGCTTAGTTATTCTGCGTGATGTATTGCCATCAAATGCGTTTTCACAAGTTTTGATGCTCGACTGCGGAATAATAATTTGTTCCAGTGAAGCTTACCATTATTGTTGCCTGTGGCAGAAGGACTTTTGAGACATTATGTTAAACATTATCAATATTTCTACGGAGCGGCATATGTAACAACTTAACAAGTAATGTTCACAATTTACTGCACGTTACTGTTGAAGTTAAAATGTACGGAGCACTAAATACTTTAACGCGTATCTATTTGAGAACAAATTACATATGATCAAGCAAATGCTCAGGGTTGGTAAAAATCCACTGTCACAAAAAGGGTTAATTGAAGGTAGTGACAATAGTGGAAAAAATACTGACTTAGAGGAGAAGAAACCTATGCATGCATTTGTCGCCAAAAGTAAAAGAAAACATCTCCATTTTAAATTATCAAGATTTTAGATCATCTTCAAAAACAGAAGACAGATATTTATTCACAATATATAATGACATTTTCGAAATAATTTCGATTGCTGAAGAACTTAATGTTGTGTCCATAAAAGGTTACCGGTTAAATAGCCAAGAGGATGATTTTCTGCCGGGGTCGCGGGAAGGTACTAAAGGGTCACCGAGGCCCATGGCAACACAGGCAACAGGAAGGAATACAGGTGGGTTTTAGTCAGTAAGAGTCTGACACACCCTCCGTCCAGAGCGGGAGAATTTGATGATTTCCCAACAAAAAAAAAAGAGGATGATTTTAAACATTCTATCAAATCTTCTCGTCTTGGTATATTCAAATGCTTACGAATTGGCGATACTACTACGGTTTTAGATCCCAAAGTAGTAAAATGCAAATTAGTTTGTATTTCTCATGGAGAATACAAACTAGTTTATTCCATTAATACATACAATGTAAGAAAATAAAATACTTGAGGGACTGATTATTTTGTACTTTTATTGTTTATAAATGTCCATTCCACATACTTAATAAAAATCACATCTCAATCAAAATCACAAAAACCAAATTTAAGATAGACGTTTGTGACACCTACTTATTAATATTTAAAGGGCAAATAAGAGCCAATCGGCAGTTAATTTTATTTTAGTCTAACAAGAATTAACATTTTCTTATTTAAAAAAATCGCAAAAATAATCTTTATAAGGAAACAATGTTACAATAGATCAGTGGCGGTACCTTCATATAAGCCCAAAACCCTTAAGCCTTAATGCCTTACTAAAATGCTCGATAGAGAATCAATATCAAACCCGAACTATTTAAAAGTTCGCGCGCTTAATTCTTATCAAAATAACACAAAGTATCTACCTATGCTACACTACTACACATCGCGATTGTTCGCGCGCAGAGTTTCGCATTTGTAGCATCTACATATAGCTATCTCGCTTACACGCACCGGCTTTTACCGGGCTTTCAAATACTATATCTGTCACTTTCGCACTTATAGCGATGTGCCGTATAATGAGTTAGAACTTGTGCATAGAACAAATCGATCACTATGGCAGATTTAAGCCGGGCTTTCGGTATGAAGTTGCACGCGTATGCGTGACCTTGTCAGCTTGCCAACTCTGCAGTGTTGCCGTTTTAGCCACGTTGTGAGATCTTGGAGATTTTTAACGAGTTTGGAAACTTTTTTAACATTTAGCAACAATAAAAACTAGCGACTTTTTAAAATAACGAAATTAAATATTCAAGCAATATCTTAAAAATAAAAAATTTGCGACATCTAGCTAGATTTTTCATATACCTGGCGACTTTTTTTGCCTAAATGACAACACTGAGTAGTTCCCGACATCCGAGAGTGCAACTAACTTCAGTTTTATTTGCTTGCGTGGAAAAAGGTTTTGTTGTTAAAGTTTTTTGTGTGTTTTCTTAGATTTCCTCAGTGATACAATTGTTTTGGTGACTTACTTACAACAATGGAGGTAATTGTACCTTGTGAGGATTTAAAATGCGTTCAAGTTTTGATTGGCGAAGATAAGGTAAAATCTTTAAACTTTGCTCAGAAAAAACAGTTAATTTCTTCATTAAAACCGACGCCTAATCTGTGTATTTCTCAGACTAGTAAATCGCATAAACGAAAATTTAATAGATCAGTGTATAAAACTAGTTGGATTGTTGGCTGTTCGCATACTAATAAGTTGTATTGCTGGTGCTGCATATTTTTTCGAATGAAGATTCCGTTTGGAATACATCTGGTTATAATGATTTAAATAACATATCTGGCGCCATTAAAAGGCACGCAAAACGGCTTTTTTCAAAGCCAGCGGAGGTATGCAATTGCTGATATGTTCATTATATTCAATCCAGCAGTAGCATGCTTTCAGTGTGCTTTGGTTACCTCACTCACCGCACGACAAGCAAGAGTGAAATTGAAGAAAGAAGAGGAAAGAAGAAGATGGATGGATGAATTCACTTTTAATTTATTGTACCTAACCAGTAGTTTATGAGAAAATTGCGATGATACATACGTAGGTACCTACATACTCAGTCGAAAACTGAACTTTCTTTTTTTGAAATCGGTTAAAATTTTATTGGGCTTGCGTTATTTTGAAACCCTAGGCACGCCACTGATAGATAGTTGGTTTGAGATACCCGCTATACGCCGTTACTTATAGTAGCAACATAAACCCTTTTTATTCGTCCGTTTTTCATATATACCTAGTGGGAACGTTTTCTTATATTTAACAAGTAGGTAGGTAATTAGTAATTAACTACATAAGTAAATACGACTTACTGTCGCCTACACAATTTGGGTTCAGACAAGGTGTGTCAACCGAGGATGCAATAACCGCCGTAACATTGCTAGTAGCTGATACTATGGATAGTGGCAACAAATGAGTAACTGTCTTCTTAGCCCTAAAACAAAGCGTTTGACACCGTCTCTGTTCCAACCCTAGTGAGCAAATTAGAAAAATACGGAATAAGAGGAACTCCGCTTTCTCTTTTAAATAACTATCTATATAATAGGAGGCAGAGCGTTAGGATTGGAAATTACACCAGTGACTATGCGGATGTAACTTACGGCATACCGCAAGGAAGCGTATTGGGTCCAACATTGTTTTTAATATATATCAACGATCTCTGCAATTTAAATAAAAAAACGCCAAATTTTTTTCTTATGCCGATGATAGGGCAAATTTTTTTCTTATATCGTCTTTTCTGGTATCTCTTGGGATGACGTTGAGTACACAGCTGAAATAGGCATGGCTAGGATAGCCAAATGGTTGAAAAAAAATTTGCTTACCTTGAATACATGTAAAAATAATTTCGTGTGTTTCAGTATTAGTGCACGGACTGAACCGACGGATGATTTTAAAATTAAAATACACGAATGTGGGGACTTCAAGAATAAAAATCGTAATTGCCCAAAAATAAATATAGTAAAACAAACCAAATATTTAGGGGTAGTAGTAGACCAGAGATTATCTTGGTATCCCCATATCGAACAGGTTGCTAACAAGGTTAGAAAACTGTGTTGGTTATTTAGTACACTAAGACATATTGTGCCAAAAAATATAATTAGTCGTAATAACACTTCTAGAAATCTCCTTAATGAGATATACGTCGCTTTGGCTCAGTCTGTCTTGGTGTACTGTATTCCTAGCTGGGGAGGGTCAGCAAAAACTAAATTCGTAGAAGTAGAGCGTGCACAACGTGCCCTGATAAAAACTATGTATTTTAAGAAAATAAGATATCCCACAGATAGTTTTTATAACTTAAGCGAATTACTCTCAGTAAGAAAACTATACATAGTTCTAACTATATTAATGAAACACAAGACCTTACCTTACGATGCATCTAAACTAGCAAAGCGAAGAAAGCATGATATTGCAGACGTCCCCCAAACAAAAACTTTGGTTGCCTCCATGCAATTTAATTCACGGCCTGCTCGGTTATATAATAGAATAAATAAAGAAATATGTATATATAAAAATCATTATTATGAATGCAAAAAAAATATACTGAAATGGATCAAACCACTTACTTTTAATGAAATGGAAGAGCTCTTGAAACCAACGACATAACCTATACTCCCACACAGGCACACAAACACACACACTCGTACACACGCACCCTCTTACTCACTCACACACATTCACTCGCACACACAAACTATGCTTATGCCAATCTTGTCTACTTACCTATGTTAAATATGTTATTAATATTTTTCTTACTTTTGTTATGCAAGAGCGGTGTCTTCTAATACAGGCATTTTTTGCTTAAAAGAAGGCTCCAATCACAAACTAATTGTTGTAATCTTGTTGAAGAAATAAACAATTTTGATTTTTTGAATTTGAAGTAGGTATCTTCATAAAAATGGTTCAAAAAATATTTTTTGGTATCTAGATTAGAGCTATTATTAATCACCAGTCCTTACTTATTTATATCTATTTAGTAGAAATAATTAACAGTCAGACGTCATCAGTCTTCAGTCTTACATTAAATGCAATATATTAAAACAAAATCTTCTAAAGAAATAAAAATTCAGAAGGTTGTGTCTCTGTGAGTCTACACTTATCAACTTTTGTAAATTATATCAATCAACTGTTAAATAGTATCTTCTTTCTACAACGTGTTACAGAATAAACGCAATAGCTGAAGAGGGGTCATTTTACTCATCATTATGAACAACTTTTACAAAGGGACCAACACTGAAAATAATCGACTGACCCGTATATTTATGTGCCTATAACTCGACAAAATGTACTGAACAGCTGTTTTCTTTTTCGTGATTTCAGTGTCTCATAGTAAAAGTTGTTCATAATTATTATGAGTACAGTGACCCCTTTCAGGTATTGAGTATATTTTGTAACACGGTGTATATTCTAAACAAGAACGAGCATAATTTTTTTTTTATTAATTGTAATGTTTGAGTATTTTTTTTATTTTTTTTTTTGTGTCTGTATGAGTATGCGTAAGTGTGGGCATACAATTTAGCATAAGTCCATCTTTTCGTCGCTTTTCGTCGGCTCGTAGTTGTCACTAGCTAAAGCTGCTTCAAGTTGTTCTCTATTTTTGCCTGCTTGAGCTTCTTCTCCGTTATTACCATTATCTTCATCACCAGCTTGAAGGTCTTCGCTATCTTTACTGGCATTGTAATGTAATTGTTCTCTGCAGTTTACATCATTTCCATAATTTCTACTATTGCGAGTTCGTTTTGATGACTGTCGTAACCCTTTCATTGCTTTACGTTTAGTAGCATTCCTTACGACTAGCTTCAAAAACTTTTCTGCTTCATTAACTAACATCGCGGCTTGATTAGCAATCACGGTGTTGTATATCTTCCGAGTTGAATACCTGAATCGTATCTTGCTGCTGACAGAATACGTTTGCCGTTAAAGCGCGACTGTCGCTGGCTGACGGTTGTGAAGTATCAGGTAACATGTACATCAGGTAACATGAAGTGAGTACCTACATGATTTAATAAGCATATCATTTTATTTTGTAACGCAAGTTAGTAACCACAGCAGTTAGTTGCAGCAAAATAAAAATATTGGGATTACCATATAAAAAAGAAAATACCTATTTCAAAATGTTTCCTTGTAGAAATATCATTATTAATATGTCGCAATCGGGTCGTATCCGGGACGCCAGCGCCACCCGGTGGCGCTCGATGGAGTTAGTGGGGCGCGCCACGCCAGCGACTGCCAGCGAGTCTTGACTCACTTTCGGTGGGCGAGCGGCGCGGGCGGACCATTGAACCATCGTGCGTTCTGCGATACGTACCTACTTTGCTATACGTGCCTACCTATTTACTACGTTGAAACTGTTGGATCGGAAATATAATATGATTGATCGAGTCTGTTTTCTTCATCCGACACTACCCACCAACGCCCACAGTTAAGAAGACTAAAGATGAGTTCTAATAATGATGGAGAAGTCCATCCTCCGTCATCAGAAGTGGGATTCGTGTTGGACCAGAACATGGAAACAAACGTCTGGCGTGCCATGTTCGAACAACAGGACAAGAACATGCGAGCGTTGATTGAGGCGCTGCAATCACCGAAACCAGCTTACTACCCGCATTCGATCCTGAAAAACAAGGTACCGACGCAAGATCATGGTGCGCGACAGCAGATTTGTGTTTATCTGAAAATCCACCAAGCGGCAGTCAACTTGTTCTGGCGGTCAGCAAGCCACTAAAGGGGAAGCATCAACATGGCTATCTCAAATAGCCTACGAAGAAATGACATGGAATGAATTTAAGGAGCTTTTTACAACACGATTTATTTCGACCGAGACGTTGGCACCCGCCAACGTCTCGGTCGAAATAAATCGTGTTAAAATGAACGGTGAAAAACCGAGTGAAAAAGAAACATTACCTGCGTTCGCAAGTCTTTTAATCACTTCGCTAAGAAATCGCCGTAGCAACAGTACTTGCTCACATATCACAGTTTGACCCGCGTCTTCAACGTATGGCGTTCACTACACACATTACATCGAGGGACAAATTACAGCAAGAACTGAACGCGTTTTCATATTTGAAGCACAAGATAAACAACACCGGGGATTCATCGAATACAATCGATATTAAGCGAGCAAAAATAACCCCAATTAAATGCTTCAATTGTGGAAAAACCGGTCATAAGCGCATTGAGTGCAGAAGCAAGCCGATGGACACCAGGGGAAGACCTACTACACCTACATCATCGTCAAGTCAAGCGGCGCAGCAGCCGGGGGCGAAGCCCTTGGTATGCTTCAAATGTGGCAAGCCGGGTCACATAGCCGTCCGGTGTACGAGCGGCGGTGGAGGCGCGGCTCGCGGCGGCAGCGGGCCGGCAGACGGCGGGGCGCGGAACGAGCGGCGCGTCGATGTCTGCGTCGTACAACCACCATCGGGCTCGTTACAACACAAAGGTGAATTGATACGCTTTACTTACGATTCTGGTGCTGAATGCTCGTTGGTAAAAGAAAGTTTTGCATCTAAATTTAACGGTAAACGTGTTAGTAATGTTGTTGCTATGACTGACATAGGTCAAACGCGAGTATTCAGTACAGAACAGATTTTATGTTGTGTAGTGATTAACGATCACCCTCTCGAAATTTTGTTGCATGTTTTGCCCGAAAATTATTTGCAAAGTGAAGTCATGTTAGGTCGCGAGATTTTAAATCGGGGTTTTGCTATATACATGACGGCATCGGAGCTTTCATTAACAAGAGTCCTTAGTGTAAATTCGGTGAGTCATAATAGCGATAACGCGCTTCAATAGGATTTAACTGTTATCGCGACGGATGTGACTGGCAATAACAAGCCTAGGCTTTTGCAAACGCTTAATCAGTTTTCTGAATTCTTCATTATCGGTTTGCCTACGACGCGAGTGAGCATAGGCGAACTTAAGATTAAGTTGATTGATCCGAATCAAACGGTGCAGCGGCGACCGTATAGGATGTCGGTAGACGAACGTAGCGTTGTACGCGACCGTGTGAAAGAATTGTTAGAAGCGAATATTATCAGACCTAGCTGTTTTCCATTCGCAAGCCCAGCTCTGTTAGTAAATAAGCATCGATGGTCGGTAGTCAATAATTTCCACGACTCTATTGTTCACCTCGGTGCCGAAAAGACAACTGAAAAGCTTTTCGATTATTATTGGTTTCCGGGAATGTCTCAGTACGTTAAAAAATTCGTAGATAGCTGCGTTACGTGCAAAGTCGCGCAGTCCCATTCCGGCAAAGTTCAATCCGAATTGCACCCGATAGGTACCTAAGGTGACGAGCCCGTGGCACACGGTTCATATAGACGCGACGGGTAAGCTTAGCGGAAAGAACGATAAGAAGGAATACATTTTTGTGCTAATCGATGCGTTTACAAACTATGCTGCTCTACAATACGGCGAACATTGATTCTAAGAGTAGTATTAGTGCGGTGACTCAAAGTGTAGCGCTTTTTGGTGCTCCGACTCGCATAATAGTGGATCAAGGACGTTGTTTTGCTAGTAGAGAGTTTCGTGATTTTTGTGGGAGCAAGAATATCAACTTGCATCTGATAGCGACAGATTCATCTCGTGCTAATGGGCAGGTAGAACGCGTCATGAGTGTTCTTAAATCGATGTTAACTGCTATAGAGACTAGCGATAACAGATCGTGGCAGGACTCTATAGGAGATGTTCAACTTGTGTTAAATTGTACGATGAATCGAGTTACAAAAGCTTCACCTTTGGAGCTTTTAATAGGAAAAGTAGCGAGACCATTATCTTTGATAAGTAGTGATGTAGAGACCGATGTAGACATAGAGGAAATACGCGTGCGCGCGTCAGATAATATTAAGAAGTGTGCCGAATATGACAAGACCCGATTTGACAAAACAAAGGCGAAAATTCAGAATTTTGCGATTGACAATTTTGTGTTGTTAGAAAACGAAGAACGAAATCAAACTGAAGTTAGATCCAAAGTTTAAAGGTCCGTTTAAAGTCATTGAGATTTTGGACGGTGATCGTTATACACTGAATGCTTTGAATTCTAAGCGTACCTACAAATATGCACACGATAGGCTTAGGAAAATGCCAGCGGGTCACGTACCAGTCGATATTGATAAGGATTTTAATGATTAGCAAGCTTAAGTAGTGGTCGGAACGCGAGTAGGGTTCTCTATCGGCCGTATTAAAGTCGACCGTACCAGTAGTCAATACGTAATCGTAATCGTAATCGTACGTAATCGTAGCGGTAGAAATCGGTGTCTCTTGAGGACACTCAAGTAGTCCGTGGGTTGCGCGGTGGGCGTTTGTCTCTGGCGGAGGTCGGGATCTGGAGAGACCGTAGTGTGTAGTCAGTGGGTGATGCACACGGGCGATCCACTTGATGGATATGCGTACAGATCGATCCATGCGCTGGATGTGTGAGAGCAATGCGATTGCTTGTCGGCTGGAGAGCCGTGGCGTTAGAGGTCTTACTCGAGGGTTTCTGTAAGCTTGGCAATTTTTGCTGTAGTAGAGTTTTAAATGTTGTTTGATGGTACATGGCCCAGGGTAGTGATTGTTGTATTTTCACAATTTTACCTTGTTTAATTTAATTAAAGAGTATTTGTATGAAACAAAACAGTAGAGTTTAAAAATAAAAAATAAAAAATCCTTATTTTCACCGACCCGATGAATTTAGAGTTTGGTCAGGAGTGACCGCGTGGAACAAAATTCTCTCGTGGACTATTTGTTTGCAGGGTAACCATCACACGAGGACGTGTGCTAGCAGGATGGCCGTGTCGCAATCGGGTCGTATCCGGGACGCCAGCGCCACCCGGTGGCGCTCGGTGGAGTTAGTGGGGCGCGCCACGCCAGCGACTGCCAGCGAGTCGACTCACTTTCTGTGGGCGAGCGGCGCGGGCGGACCACTGAACCATCGCGCGTTCTGCGATACATACCTACTTTGCTATACGTGCCTACCTATTTACTACGTTGAAACTGTTGGATCGGAAATATAATCTGATTGATACGAGTCTGTTTTCTTCATCCGACACTACCCACCAACGCCCACAGTTAAGAAGACTAAAGACGAGTTCTAATAATGATGGAGAAGTCCATCCTCCGTCAAATATAACTATGAGAACGTAATTACAAATACAAAGCAAAACGATGGTGTAGTTCCTTTTTTGCTCATCAATCTGGGTGCGGCCACATAAAGTCACCGGCAAACCTGCGCGCGAATAGTATAAGTACCTACCTACATACTTCCAATCATAATCAGCCTTTACTGTTCCGACTGCTTTTGCATTCAGGCCTCCTCTCGATGAGAGGGAGTGGGCTGTAATTTACCACGCGGGCCCAGTGCGGGTTTATAGATGTCATGACTTCGAATTTTTGGTTCTAGGGCATACCGGTTTCCTCACGAAGCCCGAGCTTATAAAAAGTTACATAGTTTAAAATTATTTCTTCTTTGTTCGAGAAAACTTTGATACTTACTAGGTAGGTACCTAGTAAGTACCTAGGAAGGTTCCTATGACACGCTAATCCAAAAAACAAATACATATTACGAATATAAATAGAGTGGTTCTCGGGTTGATGTAGGGAACCAAATAACATAAAAGGATAGATACACCAGACGTATAATTATGTAAAATAAAGCCACGGATCCCTAAAATTCCTGCAGAGAGTTTAGTGGTTCACCTACAATATTTTGTGTACATGTTATCCACTATCAAGCTTTACACGAGTCTGTGGCCGAATTGCTTCACACAAGAACTACTCGTATCAGCTCATTACTGATTTATGTAGGTACCACAAGTGGGTACTTAAACAGCCCATACCATTTAATTGTGATTCATACAGTGCACATTGCTTGTCTGCCACTTTTTAGTTCTAACCTTTGGAATATAATTTATTAAGGGGCTGACAAGAGGCAAATAACCAAAAGGCTTGTCTTAAGAAAAAAAAATTGCCAAATCGGTATAGTTTGTGGTAGCGGAAAAAATATATGTTAATTTTGAACATATTTCTCAGAACTTCGTTATTACCAAAACACGTTTTGAAAAAAATCTCGATACAAACTAACGTTAAACTAACCTCTTACCTTTTTTGATGACGGCCCTGTCCGCCAGATAGGCCTCGACCACACGACAGAGGTAGGTCGGCATCCGGTGGTACCGGAGTGCCTCCCTGATGCAGGGCAGGGTATTAAAGGCATTGGCGATGTCTAGAGACACCGCCAAGATGACCCCACCCTGGGCAACAGCATTCCCCGTCGTCAGGGCTCGCACGCGCATGATGGCGTCCACCGTAGAGCGCCCTCTGCGGAAACCAAACTGGCTCTCCGCCAAATCCAGCCCCACCCGCACCAGCTGGCCGACGAGGCGGTCTGCAATGACTCTTTCAAAGAGCTTGCCCACCTCGTAGAGCAGCACGATAAGCCGATAAGCGGACGGAGAGTCCGCAGGGCGCCCTGCCTTCTTTATGAGGACCAGTTTCCCCGTCTTCCAACGAAGCGGAAACTGGCCCCTCTCCAAGCATGCGCTTAGGAGCCCCCTAAGTCGAGGCCCGAGAGCCTCCAAGGCCAGGACCCAGGCCTTCCCAGGTAAGCCGTCGGGTCCTGGGGCGGTATTTTTGGCATTAAGCCTGCGTACCGCCGCACATAGGAGATTTTTGACTGGTTTTATTCGTATAATAAAACCGGTCAAAAATATTTTTCGCATTTTTAGCAAGGTCATCGAATGAAAGAAGGACTTTAATGATATTAAATGTTTATTTTAAAAAAAACAACATATTTGTGATCAAGACATCATTAGTCAGACTCAAACTTGTCTTCACGTCCTTTGTCTTCTTCTATACTTTCGTCGCTATCATTTTCATTTGGAGGTAAATGCGGTGTGCGACCATTAAACTGATTGCCTCCATCGAAAATGGCTTACTTTTCTTGTGCTGCTTTGGTCTGTTACAACTTAAATACGGGTCTGAACTTAATAACAGCCTGTTTAATATGTCCCTGTTACAGTCGACTCGTGAAAATTTTCGAGCAAAATTCAGTCTGTAATACCGTATGTGCTTGTTGCGTGCCTCAGCTGCCTCTTCCGATAGTTGACCGATAGGTAGGATTGCAGTAGATATGACTTTGGCGCCATGCATCAAAATTTTGTGTAAAGTTAGTGACATTGGATGCCAACCATACAAATTTGTGTGCATTTTTGCAGTTTCATGTGCAAAAGGCTCCAAATTTACCAACATCAATGCTGTTGCCACACGAAATCACTTCTAAGATCACTTTAAATCTTCTTATTAAATCAACATTGATGCCTGTGATTCGAGCAAAACACTCCGGGTCAGCAAAAAATCTTCTGGACGTATTGCCGACATTAGTGTTCCCAAATCCTGGCTTGGGAATGTCTACGAGGAGACCCATTTCTTCTTTAAACTTGGTTTGAATATTATCTTTTGTTTCTTTTACAACTTTTTTGTCTTCAGCTGACCGCGCTTGCCACTTTTTTAACGGTAATTTATAAGCCAAATGCAATAGTGACTCGAAAAAACGAATTCTTGCATGAAGAATCGAGAGTCCAAATTTTAGTGCTTCCTCATTGACTTCCTCTGCTACAATTAATTTATTAAAATCTTTGGAAGTCTGTCCACAACTATAACATCTCATTGTGGATGCAGTATCAGTTGCAGCGTTGCATACTTTTCCATCAATCATTGTGAGTATCATTGTATCTTTTATTTTACCTAATCCATTAGGAGTGGAAAATTCTGTTTCTTTTAACTTTTTTCACTTCCACATTTATCAAATATTTTTTACGTAGTCTAACACACAAGAACACAATAGCGAGAGAACTAAACAACACAAACAAAAGCGTCGCGAACAAAGACATGCGATCCCAACAGAGACTGGGTTCCGACTGACTTTATGTCAGAAAGCAAGAGCAGGTAGATGTTTCGTTGCGGCCAATGGATGGACTGGTTACCGAACTTTAATAACAAATGGTTTAAAAGGTTTTTTGAGTAACTTATTGTTCTAGACTTTTAACGGGTTTTATAATGAAATTACTCCTATGTGCGCCGCTCTCATTTCTACCTCGGAACCTCTTACCTTGAGTTCCAAGCCAAAATATCTGTATTAAATATTAACATACGTTACGTATTTAATTAATAACAAGAACGTCTTATTTGAATGCAGAACTTGGTTGTTTTTTATTTCCCATTACTCAACTCAATTTTGAGTAAATTGATAATTGCTTCATATTTTGCAATTAATTACAAGAGTTGCGTCATCGCGCTTCTCTTTCTTTTCTATGCAGTCTGGCAGTGACCGCAATTTTCGTGTTGTCAGCGTCTTAACAATTTATCTTTGTTTAGTCAACAAAAATAACAACCGGATTTGAATAGAAAATCTAATGATTTTATTCGTATATAGCTTATTGTCAAATTTTCTCATAACATATCATCAACCTATTTTATATATCAAACTTGAGACAGGGCGATTATTTAAAAAAATACGCAGAACCGCTGACCTTATTCTGGTCTTCGGTTCTGCTATAGCAACAATGGATTTTATGTTTGATCTATCAGGCAAACTCAAGGATTTCAGAAAAATAAAAACAAGTATACTTAATACAATAATTTTAATCAAACAGACAGATTTTACTCACAATGTTTCCTCTTCAAAATCGGCAGCAAAAGTGAAGTGAGCTCCGCGCTCGAGTCGCGTCTTTTATTAACTCGTTCGCCCCACCAGAGACAAACGTCAATCACATAGTAATCACTATACCGCCGAATAAACAGATTACGTTTAAACGTTACATTTTAAAAAGTAAGTAAATTTTAAGTAGTAGTATTTACAAACCAATGTTATTTAAAAATAATCAGAATGTAATTTTACTAGCATTACCAGATTTAGTAAGCCATGATCTTGACATTAAGTCAAAATCATTACCAACCAATTTGAGCTTTAAAATTAATTAACAAACATAAAACTTCTCTAAATATTGGTAGGTACTGTTATAATAAACTAACACAAAACCAACATAATTTACGGCCGAATAATATCCGCGGCGACACGGCCATACTGATGCGCGATGCGTGCTCTGCATCGCTCTTGGATAATCTGTAAAAGAGAAATAAATATTGTGAGGCTAGCCTCACAATATTTACCTTTACCTTTACAATATATACCTTTACAAATAATAGGCACTTCCACAGTACACACAAGCCTATTTGTAAAGGTTACAGCGGAAATGTATTCGTATTTACTGTTCACTCTACGTGACTGCAGATTAAGTAAATATTATTTTTATTATGATAACACAATAGGTGTCTACTGCAATAACTGTTCATCACACATGGAATTAGTAAGCTTAGCTATCATTAGCATTATTGATCAGTTCGCATGGTAACAGTAGATTTAGTTATCATTCTTAACAATGTTTCTGCTCATTCAACATAACAGTACAAAAAATTCCATTTATTTGTAAAAGGAAAGGATAGGTGGATGAAAGGTCCATGCTGTATAGAACAGAGGCTCTTAAGATGATCGGATAGTCGATGCTGTGCTTGGGGCGGCCTCGTACGCCGTGGTTCACAGGGGATTTTTAACTTTTTTAAGATAGACTTATTAGTGGCTTATTGTACGGCTCCACACGCCAATAGCATATTTTTGTTTCGGTTAAAATAAATTAATTGGCTTATTGGATGGCTCCACACGCCAATAGCATCTTTTTGTTATTTGTGGTAGAAAAGACAACAATCAGGGTAGTTATTAGTAATCAATATGGAAAACTCTCACCGTTTTTATTTTTCATAGTTGTCCGTCTGCGGACCGCAATGCATCTGACGTGGTTAGCGGTTGCAAGGCTGCCCCAATGCTGGAAGGCCCGGGTTGCTGATCGTCTGGAGGCGACACGGCCGCCTGGGTGGTCCCTCCAGGTAGAGGGGCGCGCCGCAGTTGATAGTGTGCGACCTTGCGAGGTCGCCCATGGTCTCCCACTACCTTCTTCACAAGGAAGCCGTCGTTTTCTAGAACCCTGTGAACTTCGTAAGGAGCGCTAAACTTATAGTCAAGAGAAGTCTGCTTTCTGGGGTTGTTTTTTATCAAAACAAAATCTCCCTCTGTGAAACCGGTAAACTTTAGCTCGGCCTTTGTCAAACCTTGCTTTATGTGTATTGGCTACCTACGTCATTTTTTGTTGCACGTGGCGTTCAAGTGCTTCTATGTTGATTGATACATTATCCATGTTTACTAAGTTTAGTCAAAGAGGGTGGGACACAGTTTTGACGTCGAGTCAGTAGTGCGAGTGGGGCTTTGCCTATGGTTCTATGGATCAGTGCAGTTGAGGGCAAGCTGAAAGCTTTCCAGCGCTGTGTGCCAGTCCGGAGTCTCATATTTTATAATCATTACGAGACCATTCTTCAGTGTTGCCATCACCCGCTCTACTTGTCCGTTGGCTCTGCTAACGCCCGGTGTTATGGAGTGTATATCTATGTTAAACATATCACAGTAGTTTTTGTATTCTCCTAGAAACTGGCGACCGCCGTCGACGATTATTTGCCTTGGAGCTTCGAAAAGGTGGATGACCTGCTTCAGATCCGCCAAACTGCTGTGTTGACTCTTGTCATTAGTATAGCGCAGTAACACATATTCAGTGTAGGCGTCTATAGTAACCACGACGTACTCGTACCTACTCTTGCTCATTAGGGGTTCCCAATTTACCCGTGATGTCCATGTGTAAGTACTTCAAATGTAACGACTGGCTTGGCAATAGGAGCTCCAGACGTTTGCTTTGAAGTTCTGCACACAATACAGTTGTCGAGAATGTCTCGGACGGTGGTGCTCATTTTGTCAAAATAATAAGTGACCCTTATTTTGTGAAGGGTCTTCTCGCAGCCTGGGTGTTTCAGAGCACTATGGAAAGTATTGATTAGGCTTCACTGGAAAGACTTTGGTACCACGATAAGTTTTTGTAAGCCTAAGATAGCATCTAACCTTTCAAATTTAAGGACGTTGTCTTCGAGGAGAAATCCCGGGCCATCTTCACCATTACGTATAGCATCTGTCATGGGCCACAAGTGGTTATCACGTCTTTGTTTAATATTTACCCAATCCAGATTGTTGACAGTCAAAGGATCCGGATTTTTGCTTAGGTAATCTGCATGCTGCATCCGCTCGCCCTTCCTGTATTCTATGTCAAATTCAAAATTTTGGAGATAGGCCCACCATGTATGAATGCTTTGAATCTTTGAGTGCGCAGTCGGTAATTACCTTAAACTGGCGTCCATAGAAAGTGCCTGAAATGCTTGATTGCTATTGCCGTAGTACGCTAAGGCCAGTATCTCAAGCTCGTAGGAGTGGTACCTACTTTCTATGTCCATCGTATGCATACTGAAGTACGCTACCACGTGCTGCCATCCGTTAATAATCTGACGTGCCTCTTCATGAAAATGAGTCCATTGCCACCTAGCGTCCCGTCTAGTCAATTCATAATGGGGAGCCATAGTTCGAGCGAAATCAGGTATAAAGCGACGGAAATATCCCAAAAGACCGTTAAGTTGGCGAACTTGTTTAACATTAGTTGGTACTGGGGCCTTCAGTAATGCTTCGAACTTTTTAGGACTGGGACGAACCTGGCCGTTTTCTATCACGTTACTAAGATATTCGATAGACTGCTTGAAGAACAAACACTTATTAATGTTAATCGAAAATCCTGATTCACGTAATGCTTTAGAGCATTACGTGAATCAGGATTTTCGATTAACGTATTCGTATTTTTTGAAAGAGTCTTTAGAGACTCTTTCCAAGAATCCTAGACCGGATGAAAAATCACGGCATATACAGATGACGTCATCTATATAAACCTGAGCTACGCTATCATTATGGGCTTCTTCTGCACTACGATGGTGACAAAGGCTGGTTTCTCTATAGAATCAGCAGCAACTAAAATTTGGTGAAATCCAGATGACATATCTAGGGTTGTGTAGTAATCAAAAGCCCGAGGCACTGCAGAAGCGGGACAGCCCCAATACCGCCCTGAACGCGTTATTGTACTGGACGCGGAGGGCACTGTAACTCGCCTGTGTATAGCTACCCCACAGGCTACACGTGTACAAAGAAGTGCAGTATGCTTTAAACAGTGTGATCTTGACTTGATCAGAACAGCGTGCAAACCTTCGTGCCAACATATTCGCCCTTTTTGACAAGGCCCTCCGCTCCCGTTCGATGTCAGCATGATCCCTGAGGCCAGCTGTGACCACATGCCCTAAGTATTTAAATTGTTTCACCCAGTTTAGGGGAACACCATTGAGAAAAAGTGGTGGTATACTTTGCGGGCATTTAGCACTACTCGTCTCAAAGACCATGCACTGGCTTTTGGTTACATTATATTTAAGGCCATGCCCACTCACGTACTCCTCACAGATTTGCATTAGCTTCCTCAAGCCACAGACCGAAGCGCTCAGCAGCACCATGTCGTCAGCATAACTAAGGTTATTGACGCAAACATCATCAACATGGCAGCCGACACGGGCACTGCTGAGCGCAACGATCAGTGCGTCCATGTAGAGGTTGAAAAGGGTTGGGGAGGTCAATCCGCCTTGCCTCACGCCACACTCCAACCTATATGGCTCAGACATAGCTCCCGCCCATCTTACGCTGTTAATCTGGTGCGTATACCAATATTTAAAAACTCTTACAAGTTCATGTGGTAAATTAATGTCATCCAGTTTTTTCCATAGAACATCGTACGCGACCAGGTCGAAAGCCCTGGACAGGTCGAGGAAGCACGCATACACGGGTGTTTTACGATCCACGTAGTATCTGACGGTATGCTTTTTTTTTTTTTTTTTTTGAGGGTGGGAAATCATCAAATAACTTCTCCCGCTCTGGGCGGAGCGGGAGGGTGTGTCAGACTCTTACTGACTAAAACCCACCCGTATTCCTTCCTGTTGCCTGTGTTGCGGGGGCCTCGGTGACCCATAAGTACCTTCCCGCGACCCCGGCACGCATCGGCCCTAGTGGACCCCTACTTTGTGCTGACGACATCTCTTTGAGGCGCGCGTGGAATACGACGCGCCGTCGACCCGGGCCTGGTCCTTACCGGACGGTGAGCTACCCATTGCTCACCGTCCGCAAGCCCGCGCCTACGGTGGCTGGAAATCCGCCCGAGATTCCCGACGCCCAGGGCGTCTCCTGCGGCGGCTAGGGGCGAGAGGGCGCGAAACGTGCCTTTCCCTCAACCGTCCCGCCTCCTCCTTCGCGAGCATTACTGCTTCGCAGAAGGAGGTGACGGCTGCCCATGCCCTCTCGCTCCGTACCATGGCCTGAACCAGGGCTGGACGCGAGAGGTCTCTGCCGCCGATCGCCTCCACGAGGACACGGCGGTGCTCTGCCCAAGCCGGGCAGACCTCCACCGTATGCTCCACCGTGTCCTCCGGGCGATCCACACAGTGGTGACACCCGGACGTTTCCTCCCGCCTTATCCGACACAGGAACCTCCCGAAGCTGCCGTGTCCGGTGAGGACCTGCGTCAGGCGGAAGGTGAGGACGCCGTGGCGCCTCTCCAGCCACTCCTCAAAGAGGGGACTTATCGCCGCAATCGTGGCGTGCCCAGCACTGGGTTGCGACAACCGTACTTTCCATGACGCCATGAGATCCCGCCGGAGCTCCGTCCGCTGTGCCGCGATTTCTCGCGGCAGCGGACTTACGCCCCGGCATTTCGCCTCCTCGCGCCACTCCCATACGTGCGCGAGGGCTTTTGCCTCCAGATCCCATGGCGGCAATCCGGCAAGGAGGCTCGCTGCCTCACAGGAGACCGTGCGGTATCCTCGGACCATCCGGATGGCCATGACCCTTTGGGCCGCGCTCAACCGGCGGGCTGGCCGCAGCGCCAGAGAGCGCGCCCATACAGGAGCCCCGTAGAGGGCCATGGACCGCACGAACCCCGTGTAGAGCCTCCGGCAGGAGGCGTTTGGACCCCCTAGATTGGGCAGGAGCCGCTTCAATGCAGCGCCCGCCCGCTCCAGCTTGGGAGCCAAACGTCGGAAATGCTCCACGAAGTTCCACCGGCTGTCGAGGACGAGTCCCAGGTACTTCATCGTCGACTCGACGCCGATAGAAACCCCTCCTACCGTTATTTGGGACCCCAACGGTGGCGCGTTCCGAGGACCATGAAAACACATGGCCTCGGACTTGTGCAGTGCCACCTCGAGTCCCAATTGCCGGATCCTTTCGACGATTGTCGCAACCCCGCGTGCCGCTAATTCGGCCGCCGCCTGGTGCGACCTCCCCTGCGCCAGGACCAACGTGTCGTCAGCGTAGCACACTACGCTGACGCCGCTAGGGAGGTCGGCGCGCAGCACCCAGTCGTATCCGATGTCCCACAGATGCGGCCCCAGGACCGATCCCTGTGGGACACCGCACGACATCTCTTGCCAGTTCCACACTCCCTGGTGACCGGGGTAGATGACGGCCCTGTCCGTCAAATAGGCCTCGACCACACGACAGAGGTAGGTCGGCATCCGGTGATACCGGAGTGCCTCCCTGATGCAACTCCAGGGCAGGGTATTGAAGGCATTGGCGATGTCTAGGGACACCGCCAAGACGACCCCACCCTGGGCAACAGCATTCCCCGTCGTCAGGGCTCGCACACGCATGATGGCGTCCACCGTAGAGCGCCCTCTGCGGAAACCAAAATGGCTCTCCGCCAATCCGGCCCCACCCGCACCAGCTGGCCGACGAGGCGGTCTGCAATGACTCTTTCAAAGAGCTTGCCCACCTCGTCGAGCAGCACGATGGGCCGATAAGCGGACGGAGAGTCCGCAGGGCGCCCTGCCTTCTTTATGAGGACCAGTTTCCCCGTCTTCCAGCGAAGCGGGACCTGGCCCCTCTCCATGCATGCGCTTAGGAGCCCCCTAAGTCGAGGCCCGAGAGCCTCCAAGGCCAGGACCCAGGCCTTCCCAGGTAAGCCGTCGTGTCCTGGGGCGGTATTTTTGGCATTAAGCCTGCGTACCGCCGCTCTCATTTCTCCCTCGGTCACCTCCGGAGCATCGTCGTCGTCGTCGGCGGTGTGGTCCGCATCAGGCACCGCAGTAGGCGGAGCCATAGGTGGGGAGGAGTGTTCCCCTCGCGAAGGGAACAGAGCGCTCACCACGTCCTCCACAAGCTGGGGCCGGAGACTCTGCGTTAGCGGGGGAGCCCATGGGCGGAGTTTATCCCGCACCACCTTGTACGGGCGTCCCCACGGGTCCCTGTCCAGAGTCCCCAGCGACTCCTCGCGGGCCAAACCCCTGGCCCGCAGGATCTCCGCTTGGAGGGCGGTCTTCGCCGCTCTGTACCCCTCGTACAGCTCCGCCTGAATGGCTTCCGTATCCGGAGGTTTGATACGGAGCCTGCGGTGCCTGGTGTACCGGCGTCGCGCAGCCACGCACGCAGTGCGCAGAGCCGTCAGCTCCTGCGACCACCAGTACACCTGGCGCGAGGCACGTCCAGGCTGGACCCGGGGCATTGCCACGTCACATATGTCGGACATGGCCTCCCGGAACCACTCCACCTCGTCGTTGATGTCGGCAGGCCTGTCCGGTGGTGACACCCAGGCCTGCACGACACAGTATCGCACTCTCTGTAGACAGTTTGGATCTAAATCCAAACTGATTATCATGCAGCGCTACGAAATTATTTAACTGTGTATTAAGCAGACCGTCAAACTTTAGCTACGATTGTGGCCGAAATTGTTTGAATTTGTTTGATTGTGTGAAATAGGCCGGTAGTTACTTTTATCTGCAAGATCGCCGGTTTTATTATTCACTACAGGCACAACCACAGTCCTTATTAAATCGGATGGCAGGTAAGAGTGGCTCACGCACAGCGAATAGAACATTACCAGTACCCTAGATATATGAGGCCCCGCGTGCTGCAGGTGCCCGATGCTGAGACCGTCATGGCCAGGAGATTTGCCTTTGGTCATATCTTTAATAATTCTCGACACCTCGCTTGCAGTGAAACGGACTCCCTTTGCCTTATTTGGTATCTCAGCACCGAAAACCCCACACGCCGGACCCAGTGGCGACTGTACAGAAAAAAAGATTTCTGAAGTTATTGGCAACGTCCCTATGGTCATTCACCCCATCGACGCCCACCGGAAGACAAGGCTTTATGTTTACTTTATTTGTACTCTTCCAGAATCCGCGAAAGTCACCCTTCGAATGCAATTGAGCAAGTGCGTCCATTTTTAGTTGGTGGTTTTGGCACCATTTCAATCTGCACTTAAACAGTCTCCGGCTCTCGCACATTTCATTAAACATGAAACCGAACCTCGGCCTACCACAGGCTACCCATTCGATAAACTTATTTCTGGCCACCCGATGAGCCTCTCTGACGTGTATATTCCAACCCACCACGCGCGACCCACTCACACCAGCCCTCGCGCTCCCTCGACCCGCGACAGACGCGCCGTGCAGAGCGGCTACAATGTCAGAATACAGCCTATCAAGAGTACGCGTGTGGGCAGGGCACACTGTGGAATTTTGCTTCAATTGCGGTCACCTACATTTTGTCCTCTCATCGTACAGACCCAGGGAAGAACTAAAACTTCTGGGAAGAAACCATGTTTTTTTTTATGTTTAGTTTTGAAGTTATTTGAAAACTCGAGAAAACTCCATAGAAACTATAGAAATGTATTATTTCGTCTCAAATATATGATTTTGCAAGTTACATAGAGGAGGTCTTAAAAACGACTGTTATACTACTATTTGATGAAAATTAAAAATATTTTTTATTTGGTTAGTCTCATTGTATCCGCATTTTTTTTTTAACATTAATAGTTTTATATTTTAATATGCTACATTATTAAAAAAAATCAAGTGTGGATAATGCGGGACTTCCGAGTTATTGAATTTTTATTTTTGAGGTTAGGGCTGTCACCTACTTTACTATAACTATTCTCGGATAACTTTGACAGTAAATTAACTAAATATAGTTAATTTGATAATGATGCTTGATGTAAAATGAAATAATTATGGTTTTATTTGGTGTAAAATAAAGTATCTAGGTATTTTGAGTTAGACTCCTGTCACGTAAGAGATGAAAAGTAGAATAGGAAAAAATATATTAATGCGTATTCTACAAATTCTTTTTAATTGTACGTTGCACATTTTCATCGATGTTTTAATCATATTTTGTATACTTTCTTCGATGAAGGACATCATGTGATATTGGGAAGGGGTCCGCCCTCGTCAAGCGCTGAGCTCATTGCTAAAACCCAATATCTATACATGATGTCTGGAGAAGCGGGGGTGAGGCGTCATGGAGCCGTTAAAGACCCATGGCGCTGCATTGCCTGCGCAGGACCTGACCCATTCTGCGGGGGGATGTCCTTCCGGGCCTCGACCGGAGGACTTAATGCTAGGGGGGCATGAGGGCGCCAACCCTCATGTTGATCAGCGAGTGGCAGACTATCATTCTACCGAAAATGAAAGTAGTAGCGCAACAATGCGTGCTACGTATACGACGAATATACCATTGAAGTTGACTCGTCTTGAGGTCCTAAAAATATTGGAATCAAATGCTCGGTCGCAAGGCCCGAAAATTCGACCAATAGATTTGGATGTTACTCAGCGAACCGAAATTGTCATGAACGCCATTTACCTGAAAGGCATTCCTGATATTATCAGGAATAACATAAAAAAGGTTCAAAATACATTGACAAAATTCATTAGCAAATGTGAAAAGAAGTACAAGGATTGTCACAGAAAGCAGTCGGTTTTTATAAAGAAAAACAGTATTTGGCTTTCAACTACTTTTGATCCGGAGTGTCATTAAAAGAATCTGTCGTTAGCTCTGATGATAAGATATCTCCAGACATAGAACAACAACAAACAATTTCCGAAACCACTCAAATCATCACAGAATTGGAAGAAACTAACATTGGACAAGTTCCTTCTACATCCAGAGAGATGGAATGCATCACAGAGCCACCAAACCCTACGTCAGTTTTATTGGAACCTTCCACTTCTAAGCAATACGAATGTCTAAGCAATCGTCAGCAGCGCCGTGTATCAAAACGTCTTGCAGAAGAATTAGGAGATCAGCCTGCAGCCAAAATATTAAAAGTTTTCTCGAAAATTGTAACAGACGAAGACGGAAATAAACTTAGTAGCAAATCTGCCGTTGATTTTGAGTTTGTCGTTAAAGAATGCTTAAAAACGCCTACAAGAGCAACAACAATCGCAAACATGATAAAATCCAACCAAGAAAGTGCACACCAACAACAGTATAGCCCTGACGAAGCTCTTTGTTTAATTATAGACAGAAAACTTACTGTTGAGGACTATCTAACTCTCTATAATGGTGCAAAATCACGAGGACACAATATTTACCCAGCTTATTATAAAGTGCAATCAACGAAAAAAAAATGTTATCCCGATGACGAAGTTCTTGTAACAGAAAGAGAAGCAACAGTGTCTCTCCTCAGCCTAATTATGCACTCGTTTCGTCGACTTGTTGAATCATTAGATGAAAGTATTAACGAGTACTGCAACCAAAAACAAATCAACACAATTCATTGCGTTTTTCAGGGTTCTTGGGGGTTTGACGGCAGTACGGGACAATCGATGTATAAGCAAAGATTTTCAGATGGCGAAAATGACGAACATAGTTTATTTACAACAACTTATATACCTTTAAGAATAAAAACTAACGACGGTTTCGTACTGTGGTCAAACCCAAACCCTCAATCTTACAGGTTTTGTCGCCCAATCAAGATTCAATATCGATCTGAATCTAAAGAACTAACTTTGCAAGAAAAAAACCGGGTGGAAGAGGAAATAAAAGATCTCACATCTATTTATGCTGAAACTAGCGCCGGGCATAGTGTCATTGGAGATCCCAAATTATATTTGACTTTAATTGACGGCAAGGTATACAACGCAATTACGGATACTAAATCACAATTGCGATGCGCGTGTTGCGGTGCAACATGTACAGAATTTAATAAACTGGACAAGATTTCAAGGAGATCAGTTAATTCGGAAGCGCTAAAATATGGTCTAAGCCCGTTACACGCATGGATTAGAATTTTTGAGTTTCTTCTTCATTTAGGATACAAAAATGACCCAGCAGTGCAAAAATGGAGAGTCTCAAAAAAATCGATTGAGGCCAGGATTGTTGAGGACCGGAAAAAAAGAATTCAAACGGAAATTTATGCTCAAATGTCTTTGGTAGTCGATGTTGTACGTCCGAACTCCGGAACGTCCAATGACGGAAACACAGCCCGCACTGCACTATCGGACTTACATAGAAAAACATTTGCAAACATTCTAGGCGTCGAAGAATGGCTTGTAGATGATTTACATGTTATATTAGTAGCGCTATCAAGTAGTTTTGAAATAGATCCTGAAAAGTTTCAAGAATTTTGTGCGAATTTCGCTGCAAAATATGTAGAAAACTATGAGTGGTGCTACATGTCAGTTACACTTCACAAAATATTAGCTCACGGCAGTCAAACTATAAAGGCTAGTCCGTTACCAATTGGTATGCTGAGTGAGCAAGCTTCAGAATCTCGTAACAAATTCTGGCGTTATGATAGAGAACACCATACGAGAAAACTAAACCGGAAGACAACTGTGCTTGACCTATTTCACCGAGCTTTAGAGTCTTCAGATCCATTTGTATCCATGATGTCACTCGGTAGTCGCCAAAAAAATAACAAGCGTTTGGTTCTACCTGAAAAAGTTCTTTGGCTTTTAAAATCATCAACGGAAAATGTTCTGAATGACGAGGACTTAGTTGAAGAAATAAAAGATGATGAAAATGTTATTTTACCATCTGCAGAAGTTTTGCTATGTTCGGATGGCGAAGAATAAACAAAATGAAACAGCAATTTTATTTAATAATACATCTTTTTATTTGAATAAAATAGGTATGCAATTTGACAACCCGATTTCCATAGAAATTCTATGGAAACTTTAGAAATGAAATATTTCCGAAGTCCCATTGTAAACTTCTTTGTTTTTTATTTAGTGTTGTTTACATCTATATTATGCATGCTCAGAATTAAAATCAGATATGGAATCGATAGGAATACGAAGAAAACCGCAATTTAGTAAAAAATTAAAAAAAATCGATTTCTCTGTGTACATTGGAGATGCAATACCTAAACTTTGTATAGAGTTAGATTTCGTATTGGTACTGTAATAAAGCAGTGATTTATGTAAATCATATTATTATTTTGAAATCTACAAATTAAAACAGTTTTTTGCTGACGTCAGCATAAGCTTAAATAACTTTAAAACCAAACAATAAAATCATGGTTCCTTGACAGAAGTTTTAGTTCTTAGCTAGATCTATACGATGATGAGATAAAATGTAGGTGACCGCAATTGAAGCAAAATTCCACAGTGTGCAGGGTTATTACAACAGAAGTCGGCACATTTTGTACACTCAGCAGGAAAATCAACTTCCCCAATCGTTTATGACACTCACTGGCTATCAAAAAAGCTAACCTGCCTAAAAGCTAAGCTACCTAAGGTAAGCTACCTGTTCCTGTTTTCTTACACCCCATACTACCTCCTTGTTGTAACAGTTTGACTTTTGAGGCAACTTTGGTGTTAAAAGATCTAAGTTACATTCAACGACAAGGGGAAAATGGTCAGACCACAGAGTGTCATGTTTCACATAAATATTTACCACTGCTTGTTTTGCCGCTTGACTCACTATACAGTGATCTAACCAGCTACAAGACCCGTAAAAAATAGTATAAAAGTATATGTACCCGAGTCTAAACCCAGAAAGTCAACGTCGATACATGACCAGCACTGTTCATTGCAAAAACTTACAAGCTCGTTAAAGAACAATCCATAAATATCAGCATTATAATCACCCAACACAAAAACAGATTCAATTCCGTATTCGTCTACAATAAATAGCACTCACCGTACTTAAACAATCCGTATAGTCAGGCGGGTTTTCCACAGAATTCGTAGGCATGTATATACTCATCACTATCACAGGACAGTTACTCATTATTTTAATGGCACATATACGAGGATTATCACACTCCACAACTGAAACTTGTTGAAACACACTGTTTCTCCACAGAAGAGCGACCCCACCATAAGGTCTACCGCGTAGTATACGTAGCAGACGTGTCCACTGCTGAGGTTCCCGTGTAGCCAAAGCCACAATCAATCTTGC
This sequence comes from Atethmia centrago, assembly GCA_905333075.3. Taxonomy (NCBI): domain Eukaryota; kingdom Metazoa; phylum Arthropoda; class Insecta; order Lepidoptera; family Noctuidae; genus Atethmia; species Atethmia centrago. The sequence goes on along the minus strand of HG995373.1, from coordinate 16,653,102 downwards.
TTATGTATGGTATTTCCTCCGGAAGTAGCCATGTTTCCTGCAGTGCTATTAAATCACAGGTGCGACATAAATCCCTAACACTGTCTATAGAACGTTTTACGCTCTTACAGTTGAAGCTGGGAAAACGATAAGGGCATTTATCCATTTTTACTGTTATTCAAACCGTTATCCGATAAAAATCTGTTCGACTTTCGACGTTTAAAATTCACAAAACGTCGAAATATGATACCTTCTGGCCACAAATTCTCGTCCAGGTACAATGATAATTTGGACTCAGATACTAAGAATCTGTAGGCAATATGATTCCTTTCTTTCTTCATAATTACTTTTTCAAGATACACTGTTTCCTCTGTCTTGCTGCGAATGTAAGTAATTATATCAGAAGCAGTCGTTTCGCTGTGAATATTCGTGATAAAAATGGGAACTTTCCTATCAGCCACTTTGAATTGGCACTCTATATCTCGCGCTTTTCTCGTCTTGCCCACATAACGGTATTTATGTTGCTTCTTACGATACGATACCCTTTGCCACCCTTCATCGCTTTTATTTACATTAGAACACGGTTCTTTCACGCACGATGAATCTCGCTGTTCCATCACACAAATTGTTGACGCTGGCCACCGCGCCATTAGTAATCAGCTAACGCGCTAGTCAAGGAACGGATAAACGGTTTTAATAAAAAAAAATGATTTATTTAATAAAAGAACCGAATTACAGTGTTTACAGCGCGAAGTCTGAGAACAGAATCATCTTAAAAATAAAATATTACTTCTAAAGTTAGTAGAAACAAAGGGCGTCATGTAACATATTGCGCAGGAAGTAAGTTAGTGCATCAGCATAATTTATTCTAGAACATTCGATTGTATTTTGCAATATTTTATACATGTGTAAAGTAAGTGCTGAGTCAGATCCCTTCAACTTGTTGCTATGCTCTATTTGGGCTGACGAAGCATATATCTACAGGATGAGCATCCTTAACTCCTTCCCCCCTTAGAGAGAAATCAGCTGGAGGCAAATCTTTTGGGTCCAGATGATTTCGTCGTAACACAATCATTTTCTCAGTTTCTAGATCTAACGTCTTAAAAATAGTCCAGTGACTATTCTGAATCACTGCTGCACTTATCCGTATCGGCGCTATTCCAGGATTCTGAGTCATATCCTGGAGGTTTACGCTGCTTGCTGATTCCGCTAGGGCCAGGAGCGTCAGGATTGCTTGCCACCACCTGTGAAGGGCGTTTTACGTTTTTTATTGCCACTTTCGTATTTCTTTTTCTCAGTTTTACCGGTACAATATTCCTATCTACTTTCCCTATAACCTTCGCTTTCTCATATCGTGGCACTTCTTTAGCTTTCCTATTCCTAGCAGTTTTCATAAAAACTTCGTCGCCTTCCGTTTTTTCCGGTGGGTTTTCACCGCCTTTCCTCTCTGCGACTTTATATTTATTTTCCTTAATTTTATCACTAACATATTCGTATAAAACTTAGTCTTTTTCTATGATCCTGAACTAGTTTTTGTAAAAGATTTTTATCTCTATCTATATCAAATGCATTTCCTGACTCTGTATGTCCAAATACCATTTCAAAAGGTGTGAAATTTGTCGCATTATGAATGGTGTTATTGTATGCCATAATGGCGTAAGTCATTACCGATGCTGCATCTTGATCGCTTTTTTCATATTTTGCTAACCTATAAATTTCAAGTATTGTTGAGTGGAAACGTTCCACTACAGCCATTGAGTTAGGGTTATTTGGTGTCCCTACATGCATTTCAATTTTGTATAGGATCAGTAGTTCTTTAACAAGGTTATTATTAAATTCGGTACCGGGGTCACTACTTATTGTTTTTGGTAACCCATAGATACTAAAATATTTTATTAATGCCTTAACAATTTCTGGTGTACTTCTATTGGGTACATTAAAAGCTTGCGCTAATTTACCAAAAGCATCTACTATGGTTAAGTAATAATTATTTTCTATGTACAAAAGGTCCATGAAAACTTCTTCAAATGGCATGCCCTGTGTTTGAGTAAGTTGTATTAGAGGTTTTATTGGTTTCCTGTCATATTTAATTTTTCTGCATTGTTCGCATGCATTAATAATGGCAAAAATTGTGTCCTTCATGTTAGACCACCAATAATGTCTTCTCAACTTTGTGAGTGTTTCCCGAATACCCCGATGAACAGTTTTTCCCTCATGATACTTTATAATAATCTCTCTTTGCTCTTCTTCGTTTGTGACATTAACTACTCTCTCTGTACATTCTATTAGATTTTGCGAAACTTTTTTATATAATGCTGTCACTACGTTGTTAGATACTTTTCTAAATGCTTCTGTTTCAAAATAAATGAAATATTTCTGCTTGAAATCCACATACTCTTTCAAAAACTGCTTAACTAATTGTTCATTATTAACAGCTGGCATATGTACCTCAATTATTCTTTGGCTGCTATTAGAAATGTCTTTTACATGAATATCATTTTTATACCAAATATAGACAAGTATTTGTCTAGGTTTGGTATCTACTGCTTCATTTAAAATTGGTATACCTTCATGCTCCCTATTTGATATTGAATGAGCAGTAGCTCCGTCGTCTGGTTCAGATATATCAAGGACAGGAGCCTCCTTTTTATCTACGCTTAACTTTACTTCATCAGAATCCGACTCTGATATGCAGATTATTTCTTCGATTTCATTATTATGTTCTAATTTTCTAACAGCTTCCTCATTGTCTACATTTACTTGCATAGACTCATTATCGTTATCTAATATATTAACCTTTATCTCCCTAATTTTGCTACCATTTGAGCTATCTACAATATTATTATTACCTGCACTTAAGCTATTTATTTTTACTCGAGACAATGCGTCTGCATTAGAGTTCTGTGACCCTTTCTTATAATTAATTTCGAAGTCATACTCCTGAAGTCTAAGGCGCCATCTAGTAAGCTTACTATTTGGTTCGTTAAGCGAATAGAGCCAGGCCAAAGGTCTATGATCCGTATAGATGTAAAACTTTTTACCCCATAAATACGGTCTAAAGTGTTTTACTGCCCATATAACTGCCAAAAGCTCCTTTTCTATGGTGCTATATATCGACTCGGTATCGCTTAGGGTTCTGCTAGCATAGGCTACTGGTTTTGTCCGAGCCTATGGTGCCCTGCGAAAGTACTGCCCCTATTGCAAAGTTTGATGCATCCGTGGTCAAAATAAATGGTTTATTAAAATCCGGAAATTGTAATAATGGAGCATTTGTGAGAAGTTTCTTGCATGTTTCAAAACTTTCTATATATTCCTCTTTTAAATCTATAATTTTACCTTTTTTTCAAACAAACTGTAAGTGGTCTAGTTATTTTTGCGAAATCCCTAATAAATTTTCTATAATAACCTATTAGACCGAGAAAACTTTTGATTTCAGTCGTCGTTTTGGGTATAGGATACTTTAACACTGCTTCTATTTTATCATTATTAGGTTTTAAACCTTCACTGGTTATGGTGTGGCCTAAATAAAGTACTTCCTTCCTTAAGAATTGGGATTTATCTAACTGCACCTTTAAATTGGTTTCACGAAATCTTTCAAAAACTGCCCTAAGTTTTTCATTACGTCCTGAATACTTCTCGCAAAAATTATGACGTCATCAAGGTATACGAGGCAATGGATACCTTAGCCTCTTAAGACGTTGTCCATTGCGCGCTGGAATGTTGCCGGTGCCGTTTTTAGGCCAAACGGCATCCGATTAAATTCATAATGTCCAAAAGATGTACTAAAACCTATCTTTGCTCTGTCTTCCTTTTCTACTTCTATCTGATGGTACCCACTTGCTAAATCTAAAGTAGTAAAGTACATACTCTTACCTAACATATCAAAAAGATCATTGATATTAGGTAAAGGGTATTTATCATCTATTGTGGTTTCATTGAGGCGTCTATAATCGATGACCATCCTCCATTTTTGTTTACCAGAATTATCTCATTTTTTGGTACCAAATGAACCGGTGCACTCCAAGGTAAAAACGATTTTTGGATAACATTATCTTTGAGCATTTTCTCTATCTGATTCTTAATTTCTGCCGTTTGTGTAGGTGGTAACCTATGAGCTTTAATATGTATTGGGTCTTCGTTTTTAGTTCTAATGTTATGCTTTACCTCATTTGTGAACGAAAGAGGTACGTCCTCGCAATAAAAGATATCTTTAAACTCTTTGCAAATATTAATTACAGATTGTTTCTCCTCCTCATTCATATGATCGACTCTTAACTTAGAGATTATCCGTTAACAGCTGATCTAACCTGACTGACTATCCTTATCAGTAAAATTCAAGTTAACCCTATCATGTACTAAAGTATTTCCTAAGTATGGTTCGACCTTAAACGGGCTAGTCACTAACAATTCCATCTGCTCGGATTTAGAATTCTGAATGACTGTTGTCGCATAGCCATGTACACAGTTAACTAAAGCCGTCGGCATTCTAACTCTATCCGTAAATTGGGTAAAGTTTATTATGGCCTCACCGTGTAACAAATTAACTGGAAGTTTGACCCTTAATTCGCTACGCGGGGGTAACACATAAAATTCACGTATTGGCGGGTTATAATTAATCGGTATGCAAGTATCCTTAGTAAATAACTTTCTATTTTTCATATCAATATTCGCATGAAGTTGCATCAATAAATCACTTCCAATTAAGCCATCATATTTGTCGTCCACACAATAAATATAGAATTTGTGCCACTCATAACTTCTAAACGTCCTAGGTAAAGGTATGTACACAACCTCATTATGTTTACTACTAGCGTGGGTGCTAACTACTTCAAAGTTTTCGTTATGCTTAAAGTCGCAAAAATATTGATTCGCTAATTTTGGGTTTAAAAATGAACGTTGACTTCCGGTATCGATCATAAAAATTGCATTAAGTTCTGGTATACGTATATGCGGAAGATTTAAAATACTACAATTTAATTTAATTCGCTCTGGTGTATAGAGGCCTTTATGCAAAAATTTCCTACTTGTTCATTCTCATTATAAGTACTTGGTAACACATTATTTTCATTGTCATCATAATCAGTGTAATTAACACGTCTTGAACTGGCCGTTCGCATGGTCACGTCGGTGTGGCAATTTGATCCGGACGCTGTCGCCGGCTGCACCTGTTGCGAGCCATGCTGTGCGTTGTCAGCAGTTTGCCGACCTGGGGGGTAACCATCACCTCTTATAGCAGTATTATTTCAATATTACTTTAGCGTGAGAAAGAGATGAAGCTATAAGTCCTGTATAGCTCCATCACTTTCCCACTGTGAAGTAATATTATAATAATACTGCTATAAGAGGTGATGGTTACCCCCCTGGGAACTGCGGCCTCGCTTGTTCCAATGAATTATAATTATTATAGAACGGATTTTTTTGGTATCTGTTATTGTTTCTAGATGGGAATGAACTATTTGAAAAATTGTTATTACGAACGTTATTTCCATTTTGCGTCTGCGCTACGTTATTCGATGAATTACGATTGGTAGTAATATTGTTAGAACGTTGCATATTTGGTGCACTAGTGCTTGCACTTGGCGACGCTTGTGAATTAAAATAATTATTATAAATGTTTCGTCCCTGTAAGTTTTGATTAAACTTAGGGTTCCGCGACTGTTTCTGGTCGTAAACTTCTTGGAAATATTGTTCCTCTAAAACGGCTTTTAATGCATCTTCCAGTGTCGAAACATTTTTTTAGTCGCATCAACCTAACTAAATATTTCGGTAAATTAAACAAGAAAACATTCATAGAAAGATTTGTGTAAATATGTTGCTTAGATAACCTCACAGCTGCATCTTCAACAGACTCATTGTTTATTGCAATTAAAATGCTTCTTAATTGTTGTATTCGGTGACAAAAATCTAAATAACTTTCGCCTCTATTTATTTTTAAACTCTCTAACTCAAGGACTAGACAGTCTTCTGTCCAGGGATCCCCGAAATGAACCTCTAAAACCTGTTTTAATTCTGCCCAAGAGAGTATCGAATCTCGTTCCCCAATTAAATTTGCAGCTTCCCCACTTAATCTACTAGTTATCACATTAAAAAGATATTCGTTTTGTACTTCGTTCCCCCGATATAAATTAATAATATATTCAGTTTTGCGGATAAATAACGATAAGAGCCTTGTCTCGCCACTGAACACAGGGATTATTTTCAGAACTCCCGGAGGTATGACTACTATTCCTTCCATTTTTTTTTTTAATAAAACACAACTAAAATGTTTACTAAGCTAACGTGAAATTTTTATCACTTTGTCTACTATTATAATGTGCTACGTGCCAGATGGGCGTTTTCTAATCCCTATAAGTACACAAGACACATATAAAGATCACCAGGAAAATTTAAAGGACAGTGAAGAGATTTACTCACATGACCCGCAGCTTTTCCGCTCTCCTTCTGTGATCGGTGAATTCGCTCGACTTGCTCTGCACCGTGGCTTCTCTTGACGAATTTATTTGGTTCGTTGACCCGTTGAATCGTTGAAACGAGCGCTGGAGTCTTCTCGGCGCACGAAAATTCGATTCGCGGTGGCACAGAGGACCCAAACGACAAGGTCACTTACCGGCTGCGCCAGTCAAGGAATGGATAAACGGTTTTAATAAAAAAATTGATTTATTTAATAAAAGAACCGAGTTACAGTGTTTACAGCGCGAAGTCTGAGAACAGAATCATCTTAACTCCCTGTAGTCAACGCACATGCGGTCGTCACAGACTTTCTTTTTAACTAAAATAACTGGGCTCGAATATGGGGACTTGTTCTCTTGCACAATGTTATTATCTATTAATTCCCTAACAATTTATTGAACCTTATCACGCTCGACTGGGCTTAACCTATAATATTGTCTTCGTTCCGCAAACTTATTTGGATTTTATATTTTGGGGAGTTTGTTGGCCACTTCTTCCCAGGTAAAGCACTAGGAAGTGGCGAAGGGTTCGCCCACCCTTTTCATTTTTCATTATTCTGTTGGTATATTGGCGTGTGCTAGCTAACATATGGCAAGTTATTTAATTTAATGTTTTGTGTTCCGTAATGTTAATAACTTTGCATACGATTTGTATATAATGAAGTTTATATAACTAAACAGACAGGTGTGCTGCTGGGGAGTTTGTTCCGCCACTTCTCCTTCCCAGCTAGAACACTAGGAAGTGGTGAAGGGCGGGCATTTTTGGGGGACTGTCTTATGTAATTTTGACGTTCGAAAAGTGCTGATCCTCAGCCTAGTTTGAATAAATGACTTTTGATTTTGATTCTGATAAACGAATTTCTAATTGACCTGTATTCACGAGTTGTGAAAAACCCTGAGTGAAAAAAAACAGAATATTTATTGGGAAGAGTGAGCAGTTAGTCAACCTCAGATGTATTGCTCAAATAATGATGTAGGCTGTCGAACGCATGTGCAAGACGCGAGGCTGGGAGCACAAAGTCGGGCTATTTTGGGTTATGATTACTATTAATTCAGTTTCGCTTAAAAATTTGCACCTATCAACGCGCCTGACGTCATTTCGTAATCAGACAGGAAATGAAATTCGATCTCTACGTTTATATTGTCAATAACACCGTTTTGAATATACTCGTGGAAACCACAGGAAGCTGGCCTATTCCTAGTAAATAATGAACTACTTGTCGTCGTTTCCCGGGCTTACTTATTAGCAATAGATTCGCGCTTCACAGAGCACTCCGCGCCACTATCGAATACCGTATCAATAATTATATCACCTACTCGCATACACATAGTATTATTTATAAATGAATTTACATTAGAGGTTATTTGTTTTTCCCGGCGATAACACGTATCAAATGTATGACCAGATTTTGAGCAAAATGAACAGAGCCTATTGTCATTCTGTTTAGGTAACGATGCCACTGAGCACTAGGGTCTTCTCAGTACTACTGGCGTATTTTTATAACGACAATCACGAAAAGCATGCCCCGGCTTCTTACAAAAGCTACAATAAGGGACATTCCGATAATCAATAGCGTATTTAATACTTCTCTCGACCTTCTGACTTCTTATCTGAATACCAGAATTCAGAGGGTTGACATAAATGGCAAGAGATCTGCAGGATCTGCGGTCACTATAGGCGTTTCGCAGGGTTCAATTCTAGGTCCATTCTTGTTTCTAAAATATATAAATGACTTTCCTTATCACATAAGGGATAATCACAAGATTGTATTATTCGCAGATGACAATTCCCTCATTTTTAAAATCAAACGTCTGCTGGTCAACTTTGTACATGTCAACGATGCACTCTCTACAGTTGTTTAATGTAAATAAACTAAACGTAAACTTAATGTAAAAAAAGACTAAACTCATTAAATTTCAACGCTAAATGTCAGGCAGCTAATTACCAATGTTCAACTTAATGGAATAGAGTTGGACCCTGTTAAGTCAACAGTTTTTTTTGGAATAAGTATTGACAAAATTATAATAGCGCCCACAGAAACTTTGAAAAAAAAGGGTACTGTAAAATTTCCGATTATTTAGAAGACAAAAAGCTTGGGATTGAGCTGCTCGCTCTGCTAAGCCTTGTGATAAAACCGTAAAACTTGACATCTTAATTATTATGCAAAATCATCATTATATACAATTTTATATACATATTGACATTGATGAATATTATAAACAAAATTACATGAATATTTACCTTGAAAAGTATTATATATAATATCATTTATTTACATAACCAAATTACAAGATGATTATTAACATTAACTAAATTAAATTAAAACTAAGTTAGGCTTAAAAAAGGCCCTCGGGGCATTGTACCGAGGATGCTGGCGGCATTTCCTCGCTGAATTGCAATGCTGATGCGTTGCGCGAGAAAGCCGCCAGCTTTTCGGTCACCAGTTACATCAACTAGACGTTTCGCGATTTCCGCAAATAACTTATGCGCACTGGGACCCCACGGACCGAGGGTCTCGACGCCAAAGGGCACAAAGTTGTACTCTCTGCCAAGGCCTCCATATTTAATAACTTTCAGATTTTCGGCATTTTCTGCCGCTGCACCCGCTTTAGAAGTAGTCCGTTGGAGGTGGGACGGTGCCAGTGTGTCTACACAGGTAGCGTCCCACACAAGCATCCGTCCCAAACTCCACGGGACCAAAGACACACCATCAGGTCTTTTGCCATCATCTCTGACAATGCCAGTCGGCTCAAGAAGAGCAGGCACATTGATGCTGGCAAGAGACCGGCGGATTATGTCATTAAGTGTTGCATGTCTTGAAAAGCGGCCTGCACTTTTTTGACAACAAAGTCCGTGGTGACCCAGTCGGTCCACGTCCGTGCCACAAGGGCATGTGTGTGGAGTGCATACCGTGACCCCAAGCCGCAGACCAGTCGCCAGACGAAGCGAGGTCGGATCCAGGAAGGTACCGGTATATGGAGAAGGATGGGCATGTAGCCAATGACCGGCCTCTCTGGTTCCGACCGCCAAAAGTCTTGCGCGATCCGGACCTGAACTGCGGCTCAGAATCGATTTGTATGTTAAATCGCAATAAATATCGTCCCAGCTCCTCTGAGATTTTAGGTTGTCTGGAAATTCTTTACCCGGGCAAGCAATTTGAAAAGCATTCTTGGCATCCTCCAAGCCCGCAGTCTCATAGTTTGTGGGCAAAGCCCTTAGGACATTACCTATGAGACGTGACGTGCTATGGGTGGACGACAAAAAGGCTGGGGAAGCAACACTCGAAATTTTGCGGATTCCTAAACCGCCAAACCGAATAGGGAGGGATGCTTGTAACCAAGATGGTTCATTGAGCTGAATATTTAAAATCGTTTCTAAACTAGTTTTGACTAAATCGTCTATTGGTGAAAGCAAATTTGGATGTTTCCAAAAAGGGCTACAGCGAAGCACATAAGTAAATTTAGGGACAAAAAGGCAAAACTTTAGAATTATAAGAGCATAATGAGGACTGATTTCGAGTAAACAATTTGCGTGACTTTGGAATTTAGAAATAGTGTTAGTAATGTAATCAGGAAAAGATTCTTCAAAGATGGGAGAACCCAGGAGGCAAAGTGACTTTCTGTCTACTATTTTGATATTCGGTGCCAGAAAATTTAATTTGGATTTTAAATTATCCAAACCGTAAGAAGTTTTTTGAATGAAGAGTTCACATTTGCTAAAATTTAATTCTAAACCAATATTTTCGAAATTTGTTTTAATATCTGATAAGTCAGATAGCACAGTGTCCACATCGCCTCCCAGGGTTCCGTCATCCAAATACCAAACGTTAAATTTTGATTGTAAATTTTGAATAATCGGATTTATAGCCAAGCTAAAATTGCTGGCCCGAGGGGATCGCCCTGCTGACAGCCGACCTCCGAAGAAAGTTCATGGGAACGGTAAATTAATTTTGAAGGTTCTGCGTAGCAGGTAAGCAGGTATTGATAGAGTTCCGGAATTTTGTTCTTAACTTCTGTCAGCATGGCATCCCTGTTTACTGAATTGAAAGCATTTTTGACGTCAATTTTGACTACAATTTCGCAATCATCATACGAAAGGTAGGTTCTTAAGGCATGGACGGCTGCCTCACACCCACCTTTCGTGCCAAATCCTAATTGTATAGGTTCGAAAACAGACTGTAATTTAGATTTGATATGTCTCACCGCAATTTTGGATGCCAAACGTCTTAAAGTTGACCCCACAGCAATGGGTCTCACCCCTCCGTCCTTTTTAGTTAGGGCGATCAAATTAGCACCAAATAAAAGTGAGGCAATATCAGCGTTGATTTTGCCTGAAAACATAAAATTTATTAATTTTGTAATAGAGCAAATAAGCTGCACACCTGCATCACCCACAGAATAAGAAGTTAAATCTTTTAAATGTTGGGGTGAGATTCCGTCCAGGCCGGCCGCTGAACCGGTTTTAAAAGAAATTATTGCGTCAATAACGTCTTTGCCTTCGATTTCGAGGCAGGCCTGGTCTGCTGTAGGAGAGTCGAAAAAATACGGGATCACGGGAGCCGGGGGATGTTTCGAATGCAAAGCCGAAAGGGTATCAGGAGTATCAGGCGACAACACGTCGTTAGTAAAAAGAAGACGTGCGGCGCCTTTGAGATCCCCGTCGGCAATTTTGCCTTCAATTAATTTAATTCTAGATAATGTTCCCCTCTTGGGAGAATCAAAAGGTGAAGATGTTTTTGTTAAACAGTTATTTTTGATTTTTTGGGTTAGAGAAATAGTAGCCTCATCTTTTTTGACATGCAAAGTGGTATACGAAAAAAGGAAGAGATTATGCCAGTCTACAATTTGGTTGCTCTCCACACATTTTTTAATCAAGCCTGAAAGGTGGTTTGCGACGGAGATCCTGGCGCCGCGCGGGACTCGTTTGATAACAGGCACATTATTTTTTAGGTAACTAAGGTACAAATGGAATGGGGTAGAATTTGGACTGTCGGAAACAGGTGCCGGTAAAGAAACTGGGTCTAAATTTAGAGCAGGGCCGTTCTGGCTAATACAAAGACGATGTTTTTTTGAAATATGAATGTTAAGACCCCTTTTTGATTGAAAAGATCTATCGCAATGTAAACAAATGTAATTTTGATTTAACGTGCCATCACCGGATTGGGTTGCGGTATGCATCCACTTACCAGAAAACAACACTTGAATAGAGAAAAACACTCAACTAAACACAAAATAGAAATTATCACTAAAATATAACTATTTTAAAGTCTTTCAGAAGCGTTGACGTCGGACGTCAGGACGACACGCCATAACGTTGCCAAGGAGGACCGCAACGTCTGAAACAAAAATATATTTTATTATTTGTTCAAAATTGGGAGCTGCCTACACTTTGGCACAGCAGTTAAGCCTTGATTAACAAGAAAAAGATCAAATTTGGACATCTAGGGCCACGTAAAATATATAAATTTAAATAAATATGAGCTGTGAAAAAGTGACAGACAGTGACGTGACAGATCACGTTCATTCTTCAAAAGTATTATATTACTTTAATTATTGTGAACACTATGTGGGACATTGTTTTTCTTTTTTTTTCTCAGTTTTATTGATAGTCTGGCATTTATTATTTTCAAGTAAACTACTCAATGCAATAATTTTAATCAAACAGACATAGATTTGTAAGGGCATGCTATTTGCATACGATGCATGTTGCATTCGTAGCCGACCAGTAGGCTCTGTACCGCGGTTTGGAACAGTACTGTATTCCTTCAGTTGTGACAGTGTTATAATAAACAATATTACAGTGAATCTTCGTTTCATTTACCTCACACGACAGAGCCTACTCCACAGTGGTGACCCCGAGCATCGTTGTGAACTTTTGCGGTGTTATGAAGTGTACCGTTTCGCGATCGTAATAATATAAAATGTATCCAGTACAAGTTACAACACCTGCGGCGCAGCCGGAGCCTGCGCACAGTACGGAAGTAGCAGCTATAGCAGTCGGCAACCGGTTATCTGATTTCTGGTGCGATAAACCGTCGCTATGGTTTTCTCAGACAGAGGCAATCCTTGCACCACAAAAACTCAGCGACGAGGCAAAATTCAATATGGTTGTCGGCAGACTCAACAAAGACGTCCTTGACCAAGTGAGCGATATTCTACGTGACCCTCTGCAGACCGGTAAATTTAATGCCATTAAAACACGCCTCATTGCAGCATACGAAGACAGCGACAGTCAACTTTTTGAAAAATTACTAAACCTTGAGTTGGCCGAAAATAAACCAACACAATTATTAAGGCGCATGCGTGACTTAGCTCGCGGCAAGGTTGAGGAAGAAACACTGGCAAAATTGTGGATGAGACAACTTCCGGCTTCAGTAAAAGGTGTACTAGCTGTCACCGGAATGAAAGATTTGGAAGGTAACGCACAGGCAGCCGACAAAATCATGGAAGGCATGCGGTCCAAGGAAGTGCTGGAGGTAACAACGATGCCATCGACGTCATCAGATGCAGGCGTGCAGATAGCCAAACTCACGGCACAGTTCGAAAAATTTCAAGAAACCCAAAAAAAACAAGGGTATATTAGAGGACGAGGTGGATTTTACAGAAGAGGTAGGTCGTCCTGGAGATCGCGCGGTACACAACGAATAGATACAACCGGCAGTAGTGGTCTATGCTATTACCATTACAATTTCAAGGACCGTGCACACAAATGTACCAGCCCGTGTACCTGGAAGAATAAAACGCCGGAAAACTAACCCGGGTGCAGCCAGCGGCGGATGTATGCACCATATCCGGATCTCACCGCCTGAGCGTGGCTGACTCCAAAAGTGGTCTACGCTTCTTGGTGGACACAGGTGCGAACGTTTCCGTTTGCCCCCTAAATAGGAAAATGAGCACGAGTGCATGTGAAGACTACAAAGTGTACGCGGCAAACGGAAGCGTCATAAAAACGTATGGTACTATATCTTTATTGTTAGATTTTAAGTTACGGCGAACGTTCCGATGGAACTTTATTGTAGCCGATGTTCAGCAACCAATTTTGGGAGCCGATTTTTTGGGATATTTGAATTTGTTAGTAGACATAAAGGCTCGAAAACTTATTGATAAATCAACTAATTTATGTGCGGTAGCAGCCATTGTAAACTTTGAAGAAGCACACATAGTAAAAACAGTAGAAGTCAATCATCCGATGTACGAACTGTTATCTCATTTTCCAGATATCACTAAGCCTAGCTGTTACAAAGAAAACATTAATCATACAATTTACCACCATATAGAGACCGAGGGTCCTCAAAAAGGTCAAGGAGGAATTTAGAGTCATGCAGGAGTTGGGTATTTGTCGACCATCTAAATCACCGTGGGCAAGTCCCTTGCATGTGTTGTTAAGAAAAATGGTTAGTTAAGGCCGTGCGGCGACTACCGGAATCTTAATACCATAATGAAACCTGATCGTTACCCAATCCCTCGGCTACATGACTTCACGTACATACTGACCGGTAAGTCAATTTTTTCAAAATTAGATATTCGTCGGGCGTATCACGCGATCGCGGTCAACCCTGATGATATCGAAAAGACGGCAATAATTACACCGTTTGGGCTGTTCGAGTTTTGCCGTATGACGTTTGGGTTACGTAACGCCGCCCAAACGTTTCAACGTTTTATGAACCACACGGTGCTTCAAGGGCTGGACAGTATTTCTACGCGGGATGATAAAGGTAATATGCAAACATCCAGTCTAATTTCGTATTTAGATGACGTCATTATAGGAAGTACCAGTGACGATATACATAAGGCACATCTCCATAAAATATGCGAGCGATTCGAAGAGTTCGGTATAACTATAAATATTGATAAGTGTGCATTTAAAAGAGATAGCATCGACTTTTTAGGATATGAAGTGACTAGGAATGGTATAAGACCACTAAATGAAAAGGTTGAAGCCATTAGTAAATTTCCAAAACCAGAGAACATAGAGCAGTTAAGACGTTTTTTAGGTATGATAAACTTTTATCGCTCCCACATACCCAATGCTGTAAAACAACAATCTATTTTACATTCGTACCTACACAATGCGAAAAAGAAAGATAAAACTCGCATTGAGTGGACTACAACCTCTGAAGATGCCTTTTTGCAATGCAAGCAAGATTTACAAACTGCAGTCACGTTATCATACCCGTGCGACGATGTGCCGTATGCAATAATGTCTGACGCATCAAATACTTGTGTAGGGGCCGTATTACAACAATGCATTAATAATACTTGGAATCCACTAGGTTATTTTTCCAAGGCGCTAACCGACACTCAACAAAAATACTCCACGTACGATCGTGAATTTTTAGCAATATATTTAGCGTTAAAACACTTTCGTACCCTAGTAGAAGGCCGTCCCTTAATAATATATACAGATCACAAGGCGTTGATGTACGCATTTAAAACTAGCAATTCTGACCAGGAATCGCAGCGCAGAATCCGTCACTTAGCTTTCATCAGCGAGTTCACTACTGACACAAGACATATAACGGGAGAAGCGAATATCGTGGCAGATACCTTATCCAGGGTCTCGACGATTGACTGTCCGTCATTTATAGAATATAACGAGCTTAGCGAAGCACAAAAATCAGATTCGTACTTACAAAATAGCCACAGAAATACTAGTGTCATCATTAAAAAACTCTATTTGCCAATATGCGACAACCCTGTATTTTGCGAGGTGTCAGCGTCCCACGCCAGACCTTATCTACCAGAGCAGTTTCGAAGAATAGCTTTCGAACACATACATAACTTGAGCCACCCAAGCATTAGAACAACGCGCAAGTTGGTTCGAGAAAAATATTTTTGGCCAACAATGAATAAGGACTTTGGCTAAAGACTTCTATGTCTTGCCAAAAAGCAAAAATTAGTAGACATACCGTTTCAGATATACAACAATTTCAAGACTGCGATAGATTTGAGCATGTTCATGTTGATATAATAGGGCCACTGCAGACAACATCGGAAGGATACCGATACTGCCTTACACTTATAGACAGACGCACTAGATGGCCAGAGGCATATCCTATTAAAGATATTACTGCATGAAACAGTCGCCAAGGTAGTATACGAGGGCTGGATCGCGCGTTTCGGTTGCCCGTTGAGATTAACTAGTGATCAAGGTAAACAATTTGAAAGCAGTTTATTCAATGAGCTTATGAGAGTTATGGGTATACAGAAATTAAGAACAACAGCTTACCACCCACAAAGTAACGGGGTTGTAGAAAGGTGGCATCGGTCACTGAAAGCGGCCTTAATGGCCCGATTGACGGCAACGTCGTCGTGGATCACCGAACTGCCTACCGTATTGCTAGGGTTAAGGATAGCCTTGCGTAATGACAATGGAGCGTGCGCTGCTCAAATGACCTACGGCCAAAGCTTACGCTTGCCTGGGGATTTTTACAACCCTTCAACACAAATTTCATCAGACGAGGGCTACGTTAGACAAGTTCGTGATAGGATTAGAAATTTGAAGCCAATGGCGGACAAATACCCCACTTCTTAAGAAACGACTTTGTGCGAAAACCATTGCAACCACCGTACGATGGTCCATATCGTGTCCTCGAAATGAACTCCAAGGTCTACATCATTCAGAAAAACGAGAAAACAGTCCGTGTGTCGATTGATAGGCTCAAACCAGCTTATTTGATAAATAATAATATACCGGATGCATCAATTAATCATACGTACAATAATATACCTATACATATTGAGCATGTTAAAAATACGCACATATGTAAAAGTGCTGGCAATGTAATTGACACAAGTAAGGATGTACCATTCAAGTTTTCGAGAAGTGGGCGTTCTATAAAACGGCCCGCACGTTTTTGTTTGTAGATTAAGAAATTAAATATTATTAAGTATTAAGGGTAACAAAATATATATCTGTCGATTATTTTGTTCTGTCGTGTAGTATAAACTGATCGCAAGATTCAGGTCGTAGGGCTCGACAGAACCAAGTAAAAATAACGAAAGCCGTTCTATAATAATAATTAGAACATACTTGAATGTAATTTTGTATTTACGCTTGTGTGATTTCCAAAGAATACAAATCAATAATGTTACAAAAATAATTTAATATGATCAACGACCAGCCATTAGTGGATATTATTGTTATGTACAACCTTAGTGCTATGTTATAAAGTGTTTACGTTAGTTTAACCATAAAATGCAAAATGTACAAAATACTGTACCTACATTGCTTAGGAAACGTTTGCGAGAAACGAAAATATAATTATTGCCACAATTGTCATTACTCTATTTTGAATCGATACCTAGACTATACAATGGGTAAGGCAGTAAGCAAGGAAGAAGTTGTCATAGTCAACCAAAACGGACAACAAGAAGTAATAAGTACCAAAATGAACCAGCTTAGTGTAATGTTGTTGGTGATTATTTGCATACTAGTCTGTGGAACCGCTTGCGTGGTGGTTCAACGCTGTAACCGCAGACTAAAGAACTGGCTGAGGAAGCAGGTGATGGTCAACGCGACGCCAGCGCCCGCACCGATGACGCTGCAACATGCTATGCCCAGTGTTGTGGTCACACAGCCACAACCAGCAACTGCTGCAGGAAGTTACGCGTGATTATAAAGTGCATTGTAGTTTTTGTTGCAAAGAACATTTTACGTCTCACGCAAACGTCCTTAAGTTACTAGTTATCTATTGTAATTACCATTATGTTTTTTTTTTTTTTGGAAGGTAGTAGCAGTAGGCTCTGTACCGCGGTTCGGAACAGTACTGTATTCCTTCAGTTGTGACAGTGTTATAATAAACAATATTACAGTGAATCTTCGTTTCATTTACCTCACACGACAGAGCCTACTCCACAGATTTTACTCACAATGTTCCCTCTATAAAGTCGGCAGCAAAAGTGAGCTCCGCTTTTTTTTTTAGGACGTCATCTCGTAGTCGACCTTGAGAGGTCGTGACTACTTAATCGGACTTTCCTTTGGCTGCCTTAAGCGAACTCAAAGCCTCCAGCCAGGGGCGAATTTCTTACATTACTAAGCGACTGCACGCTAAGGGCACCCCCTATGGGGTACGGACCTCGGCTTAGGGCGTCGCTGGGGGGAGGACAGCAAGGTGGGACAGGCTGGATCTGATCAGAATTATTATTATACGGGGAATTTAAAACTACAGGCTTAGCTGCGGGGCGGGCTGGCGCTTCGTCGAGCAAGAGTCGGGGGGGACAATTACGTCGGGGTTTACGGGAGGAACCTCGGCGGCGAGGTCGGAACGTAGGTCGGTGTGTTTTGTGCACTGTACTCGGGCCCTACTGCTTTCCTGGAGGAGGGTAATGGGGTCATCGGGGTCGGTGAGAGTATGCCTTGGACGGCGAATAGAGCTAATGGTGGAGGGCCTATAACTGGCGGCCTGCACAAACAGAGGATTGCGGTGGGTGGCGGCAGAGTCGAATAATCGCTTCGTGATGCGCTTCATGAACTGCTTGATGGTGGAGATTTTAAGATCGAGATGGAGGATCTCGTTTCGGACGAACCAGGGGGCTCCCGTTGCCTTTCGGAGGAAACGGTTTTGGAAGCACTGCATCCTATGGATGTGGCCCCACCACATCCATAGGATGCAGTGCTTCCTACCATGTGCGAAGACTGCACAGGCATATGTCATAATGGGACGGATGCACGCTGTGTAAATACGCAATTTGCCCTTAAGGGACAATTTGCTGCGCGCATTTAAGACGGAGTGTAGTCTACCGAGAGCGAAAGCGGCACGCGAGCGCACCTGCTTAGTGTGTTCTGAGAAGGAGAGATGGTGATCAAGGGTCACGCCTAGGTATTTGGCTCGCTTCTCCCAAGGGATAGGCTTGCCGAACATGGTGAGCGGTCGGGGGGATGAGGTTTCTACGCGGTTTGGTAAAAGAACCGCCTGATTTTTGTCGGGATTAACTTCGATTCTCCACTTTCTAAACCAAGCGCCAAGCTTGTTGACTTCGGTCTGGAGAATGTGAGATATCTGGTCATGGACTAACCCGGTGTAGTAGATGGCCGTGTCGTCTGCGAACAGAGCCAACTGTGCCTTCCTACTTTTAGGGATGATAAAGAGAGTGTAAATGAGAGGGGCTAGTACAGAGCCCCGAGGGACGCCTGCACGGATAGGATGAGGGGAGGATAGCGCTCCTTCGATGCGGTAGCGGAAGGTGCGGTTTGATAAGAAGTCTCGTAAGATGAGCACGAGACGATCGGGCACACCGAGTTTGTAGAGCTTATATAATAAGCCGTTGTGCCAGACCTTGTCGAACGCTTTCGCTATGTCGAAGAACACAGCACCGGTCATAAGACCACGTTGAAAGTCGTAGCTTATGTGTTCTACGATGCGGTGGACCTGTTGGACACAAGAGTGTTGGGATCTAAAACCGAACTGCTGGTCGGGGATGAGGCCTTTTGTTTCCGCAAAATCTCTGAGGCGCTTTAAAATAAGCCTCTCATAGACTTTGCCGAAGACATTGAGCAGACTGATGGGCTGGTAGCTAGTGGGCTCCGTTTTCGGCTTACCGGGCTTCGGTATGCCGATGACGGTGGCCTTTTTCCACTCTTGTGGAAAGATGTTATTGCTCAGGGCTCTATTGAAGATGGTGGCCATGAGCATTATCAGGTGAGCGGGGAACAGTTGGAGCACCCTATTAGTGATTCCGTCTGAGCCGGGGGCTTTGCGGGGTTTTAGACCCTTGATGATATCGTGGACTTCGTCTGGAGTGACGGGAGGCAGAGGATAATCAGGGTCTTCAACGGGCGGGAGGGAGGCTCTACGTTCGATTTCCGCGTCGACCTGGGACAGGTGAGCTTGGTCTACTGGTTGAGAGCTAGGTGAGCATTGAGCTTCAAGACTATCGGCTAGGCATTCCGCCTTGTCGACGTCATCGAAAGCGATGGTCTTTTCGGGGCGCACCAAGGGGGGCATAGAGACGACTTCTTCGGATTTGAGTTTCCTCTGAAGGTCCCAGAAAGCTAAGTGGGTGGGCTCTAACTCGCTCAGCATCTTGTCCCAGCCGGCGTCACGCAGCTCCGATAGGCGTGTCTTTACAGATCTCTTTAAATAGCGCATATGGACTTTGTTCGCGTGGCAGGGAAAGTTACTGTACGCACGGACAGCCGCGTTCTTCTCATTCAACAGTTCGCGCACATCGTCCGGAAGCTTCCAGCGATGGTCGGCCATCGCCGAAACCTCCCTCGAACAGTCGTTCAGGACTGATTGTACGTGCACCGTGAATGAGTCGATCGCGGCTGTCGTGTCAGCGATAGAGTTGAAGTGGTCGGGAATGGAGTCTAGTCGGGGACCTAACGTGGTGGATTTCAGGCAGTCGCTTACTTTCCTCCAGTCTGTAACTAACTTGGTGAGAGGGGGTCTGTCAGGGTCGTGGAGACCTAGGCGTGGGGCCAGCTTTACGACAACTGGACGGTGGTCAGAGGAGAGTTCGTCGTGCGCTTCTATAGAGTCCAACCGTAGGTTGATACTCTTCAGAAGCGCTATGTCAAGTACGTCAGGGGTATGGTTAGGGTCGTGGGGAAAGTGAGTGGGAGTCATCGGGGCGATGATGTCAAAGTTGAGGAAGTGAACTCCGCGTTCGGGTCACGCCTTTTACTAACTCGTTCGCCCCACCAGAGACAAACGTCAATCACATAGTACTTTAACGCCGAATAAATAGATGACGTTTAAACGTTACATTTTAAAAAGTAAGTAAATTATAGGTAGTAGTATTTATAAAGCAATGTTCCAAAATAACAAGTTATTTAAAAATAATCAGAATGTAATTTTACTAGCATTGCCAGATTTAATTAGTCATGATCCTGACATTAACTTAAGTCAAAATCATTACAGATATTCTATTTCACGAAGTCCGTTCGGCTTTGATTGTAGTAGTGACGTATCCCGACAAGCGCGCTTGTGTGTGTAAAAGTAGGTAACGTTAGCAAAAAAATCTGATATATATTCAAGTCGAGATTTAATAATCTAAATAAAATTTTGGTTTTAAAAGTATATACATTTTGTAAATAAATTAGATTAGGTTGCAATAAATACAAAAATATTAAGAATATGTAGGCATTTTTTCAACATGAGCACAAGTTTTTTGCCACGTTTCACTGCTAACTTGGCCCGTTATCATAGCTCATATTTGAATGATAATCACCAGCTGTTGAGTTGGCCTTATAAACCAAGGAAGCATTTTCAATAAAACCATCCTTGGTTCCCGCGTGCACTAAAATAAAGCGAGTGCCTGTGCTAATTTTTTTTTAAAACGGAGTTCTTTCCTTTTTTTTTGCCCAGGTGTGGTTTGCACGTGTGTCGAAAGGACGTAGCTCTCATCGGTGTAGACAATGGGCCGACTTTGAGAGCGGTACTCTGTTATTTTTTAAAATATTTTAAACGCCACATTTGTATATCATGACGCTCCGTCAAGACTTTACGGTTGTTCTCTGTTTTGCGCCACTTGTAACCTAATTTCAACAGTAACTTGCGAACAGTTTCTAAACAACCTTCGAATCCGATTTTTCATTCAATGCTGTTCTTAACTTAGCTAATGTTGGAATTTCTTTATGGACAATATGGAAATCTTGTACAGTACTGCGAACCACATCGGCTGTAAAATTATCTATATCCACTTTAATTCTATATCCACTTTATTATCTCGCTTTCTCCTTTTCTTCATAGGTGAAGTGAATTTTGATGAAGTGGATGGCAATTCCTTCTCTTCTTTTAATATTCTTTGAACTGTTTTTTGGCTCACACCCGTAGCTTCAGCTGTACGGCGTGTAATGTCTCGTAAATGAGACAAATCACAGTTGACTTCCATTAATGATTTTGTAAATTCATATTCTTCTCGCAGAAAATGATAAACACTAGCTATCATGTTTCGACCCTAAAACAAAATGTAATCAAAATAATTAAGTAATACGAAACATTTTATAACACAAAAATACATTCATTTTATAAATACTTCTATTGCTATATTAAATATCTTTGTATAACATTTTAATTGAAAACGTATAAATAAATATTACCTCACTATGGACAACTCTTCTTCGTTTTGTTGCCATGCTGACCTTACTCCGTGAAACAATTTGGCGCGAACTAAAAACCACTACTGATCCGGACCGTGTCCCGATCGACACTGAGCGCTCTCGAGGTTACGCTCACAAAAACAATGTGCATGTGCACGCTTGACAACATTCATAGCCAAACGGACTTCGTGACATAGAACATCTGTACCAACCTTTGAACTTTATTAATTAATCGGAACTTTATAATGAATTAAAAAACTTAGAACTTTCTCTAAATATTGGTAGGTACTGTTATAAACTTATGACACAAAATGAACTTAATTAACGGCCGCATAAACTCCGTGGCGACATAATATTATAATTTTCAAGTAAACAGTGATATTTTGCGAGCGCGTGAAAATTTTGCTTTATACGAGTATTTATATTTTGACAATAAACAATCTTTCCCATTTGAATTTTACGCACATACAGGAAAAGACAAGGTTTTACTTACCGATACCAATATTTGTCTATTTTACCACAAACGCCTCACAAAATGGTTCACAGAAACAACCTAACATAATACCTAATTATAAAGGAGTAGCGAATTTCGGTACACAGGTAGACCATTACCTAGGTTAGGACATAGGATACTTTTTATCCGGGTAGTACGTTCTTGGGATAATTTCCAGCCTCCATGTGGGCGAAGCCGCGGGCAAAAGCTAGTTTATTCATAAGCTTCACCGTTCACGCTCGTGATTTAATTTGAAATAAGAGGCAGTTTTTTAAAATTTGAAATGTTTCTTCTGTTACACCAAATAGGCGGTTATTTTTGTTATTTGTTTTTTATTAGTTTCTAATAAATATAAATGACAATTTTCAGACTGTTTAATTTGACTAACAGTTACTCTTTTTAGCCCTTTTAAGGAAAATACTTGATAACTGCGAAAAAAACCCTAGTGAAGAATTCTCACCAGGGTTATCTCTATTCAGGCATTAGAAATATTGTGTAGTGTAACGGTCACCCGATTGCCAGCCATGCCAAAGCCATGCCATGCCGTGTCGTCTTGATGCAGCCAAAGCCACAGCCACAGCCTCAGCCAAAACCACAGCCATGACAACCAAGTACGCCACGGCAGCCACAGCAAAGAGGAAGTCAATTGACTAGCACGTCACGTGCGCTTGTCAACTTAACGCGATGGGCGTTACTGAGCGGCGATCCCCTCCTCGATTTAGAGTAGGGGGTAATCTTATAAAAAGGTCGCGCAGCGCATTTGGTGGGATTATTCTGATCTAGAACCTAGCCTAAGCCGAAACTCTGTTCGATTATAATTAATACAATAAATACCTACAATTGAGAAAATTGTGTTTTCGCTATCCCGTGTTTCACTCAGAAGTGGGATGAAGCGAAATCGCCGTGAACTTCATGGACGTGGGGTGCGTCCACCCGGATGGGACCCCTCGAGCGACACCGAGCAAGATGAAGACGGCGATTCCACACCACCGCCCGCTAGAAAAATTCTGAAGCACCTCCTGCAAAATGAGGTCAACAAGGCCGTCCGCGAACTGGATTCAGACATCGGTACATCCAAAAATCATCATGCTGCGTCCCTCATTCCTGAATTCGACCCGGATGGCGAAGATTATACAGTATCAGTATGGTTAAGAAAAATCGATCAACTCGGCGACATACATCGTTGGAGCGATGAGATAAAGGCATTCCATCTACAAGACAAACTACGGGGACAAGCTCGCAAATGGTACAACCGACTCGACGAGTACAATTACTCGTGGGACGAGTGGAAACAGATGCTACTGCGTGCTTTTCCAAAACATCGGGACTACAGTGCATTGTTAGACGAGATGATGCAAAGACGGAAGATGACTAACGAAACAATGACCAAGTACTATCAGGATAAAGTATCCTTGTGCTTCCGTTGTAAGCTATCAGACAGCGCCAGTGTCTCGTGCATCATTCGAGGCCTACCCTCATCTTTGCAACCAAATGCACGTGCTTTCCAATGTGAACGCCCTGATGAACTATATGAAGCATTTCTCTGTGCCCTCGACGACTACCGCGGCCCCGCACCAGAAATTCGCCTAGCGAGTAAGGATCCTCGCCCAATGCCTGCCGAAAAGAAGATTTTTACGGAGAATGATCCGTGCCCACGCTGTAAGAAGACGGGTCACATGTTGCGAAATTGTACGCTTCCCGATCAACGTGTGTGCTTTAAATGTGGTAAGCAAGGCCACATCGCCACCCGCTGCAATAATTTATCTGCAACCACTCTTCAAAAATCTACGTTTGATGTGAACAACAGCATCAGAGACATTAAGATAATCCAAAACTACAATGACACCTACAAGAAAATAGCCAAGATCAACGGAGTCCACGTGAAGACCTACATCGATACCGGAAGCCAGGTGAACGTCATGACCAGTCGGATCTCCAAATTATTATCTCTCGACGTAATACCTACGAGTACGATCCTAAAAGGCTTTGCCGGCGGGTTAATTACTTCCCGTGGAAAAGTAAAATTTAATCTGGAAATAGAAGGTATTCAAGTTACTTGTGATGCGAATCTGACAGACATCGAGATGGGTGACATTCATTTACTCATCGGTCAACCCATCATCAATGCCAGCGACACTGCACTCGTCGTAAGCAACGGAACAGCCACACTGATACGCGAATCTGACTCCATGCCAAAGGAAGATGTGGTTGAAGAGCTCCACAAGTTCAAGATTGTAACGACAATGCGAGAAACGTTGCCACCAGGAGCTTCAATCATCAAGGTCCTGATAGTGGGCAACCGCCAGAACAACGATATCTGTACCGCTGCACGCCACTACGAGCTTCAAGGAGTTTCCTACTCCCTGCCCGCCACTCTCCTTCGAGGCGACAGCGGACACATCAAGGTCATCAACACCGGGGCTGAGGACATCGTGTGGGAGGCTGGCCGGGTCCTCACACGCGCCGAGAGCTGCGACACATCACCCACCATAAGTCAGGTTAGCCAAGCCAAGCCATATCTGCCTTTAAAGTCTGCTGATCTGCCTATTTCATGTGATTTGCCTAAATTAACTGTGCCGGAAAATATGCCTTTTGTTTTGTCTGTGGATAAAGATTCAAATCTGAGCATAGGTGGAGTTTTGTTAGACGACATAAAAATAGGCAATTTGAGTGAAATGGAACGTAAAGATTTAATCAAATTGCTAATTAGATTCAAACAAAGTTTCGCAGTCAGCACTAAAGATCTCGGCTGCACAAATTTAATTCAAATGCCAATTACTTTGACTACAGATAAGCCCGTTTATCGACAACCATATAGACTATCGCACTGTGAACAAGAAATAGTAAAATCTAGAGTCTCTGAATTATTAGAAGCCGGTATTATTAAAGAATCAGAGTCCAACTATGCTTCTCCAGTGATATTGGTAAAAAAAAAGAACGGTGATAGCAGACTGTGCATAGATTATCGCGCACTTAACGCCATAACCGTTAAAGACAGATATCCGTTACCTAATATTGAAGATCATATTTCTAAGTTAGCCGGTAAAAAATATTTTACGTGCTTAGATATGTCTCAAGGTTACCATCAATTGGCGCTAAAACCCGAAGATACTCATAAAAGTGCATTTATTTGTCAGGCCGGTCAATTTGAATATGTCCGTGTTCCATTCGGTTTAGCTAATTCTCCGTCAGTTTTCATGCGTTTAATTAACAAAATAGTAAACTCCATCCATTTTTCCCAAAATGGCGGTAGTAGCGATTCATGCGAGATTTTAGCCTTCTTAGATGACATACTGGTACCCTCAGTCGACGTTAAATCTGGTCTTGACATGTTAGAGGTTGTTTTAAATAAATTCGAAACCGAGAATCTAAAATTAAATATGAAAAAGTGTACGTTTTTAGAAACTCGAGTAACGTATTTAGGACATGAAATTTCTGAAGGTGGTTTGCAACCGGCGGAGTCAAAATTAACCGCCGTGTCACAGTTTCCGATGCCCAAAAATGTACACGAAGTTCGACAGTTTATCGGGTTATGTAGCTATTTCCGTAAGTTTATTCATAAATTTGCTCAAATTGCTCGTGCCTTAACAAATCTAACAAAGAAAAACGTTGCATGGGAGTGGGGTAGTGAACAATCAGAGAGTTTTAACGAATTAAAAAAGTGTTTGTGCTCCAAACCGGTGTTAGCGATATACGATCCCGAGCTAGAAATAGAAATACATACGGACGCTTGTAAGTTAGGCATAGCGGGTATATTATTTCAAAAACAAATTGATGGTACTTTAAGACCGGTAATGTATTTCAGTCGTGTAACTTCTAAACAAGAAAGCGTATATCACAGCTACGAACTCGAAACACTAGCGGTTGTAGAATCTTTGAAAAAATTTCGCGTTTATGTAATTGGTAAACATGTAAAAATTGTTACGGATTGTACCGCGGTGCGTTCCACTTTGACAAAACGTGACATTATTCCGCGGATAGCCAGATGGTGGTTGATGATCCAAGATTACGATATAAGTGTAGAATACCGGCCGGGTGAGCGCATGAGACATGTCGATGCACTTAGTCGAAATCCTGTTGACGCGCTTAATGTTAATCGCATAGAAGTATCTGATTGGTTCTTTACAGTTCAGTATCAAGATGACAAAGTCAAAAACATAATTGATCGATTAAATTCTGGTTCAGCAGAGCGCGACTTAACAAAGGATTTCGTACTGATAGATGATAGGTTATACCGGAAAACTCTGTGCGGTAATCGTCTTGTAGTGCCGGGACCAGCTAGGTGGAAAATTGTTCAAATGCACCATGATGAAATAGGCCATGTAGGGTTCAAGCGCTGCATCGAGCTTATTAAAAATGACTACTGGTTTCCGAGAATGACGCGGTTTATTCGGAAATATGTTGCGGCGTGTTTACATTGCGCTTACGGAAAAGGGGAGCACGGGAAAAAGGAGGGTATGTTGCATCCTATTCCCAAACCAACTGAACCGTTCAGAACAGTACATGTAGATCACTTAGGACCGTTCTGTAAGACGAAGAAAGGCTACGTGTACATGCTAGTGATAACCGATTCATTTACAAAGTTTGTAATTGCGGAACCAACTCGGACAGTAAACTCAATCGAGACGGTCAGGTTATTAAAACGAATTTTCGCTTTGTTTGGATACCCGGATAGAGTAGTGTCGGATCACGGAAAAGCCTTTACTAGCAGATATTTTAAGAAGTTTGCTACAGACAAACAGTTCAAGCATACTTTAACTGCTATAGCTTGTCCTCGAGCTAATGGCCAAGTTGAACGTACCAACAGAACCATTTTGAACGCGTTACGAGCTACCGACCCTAGTGAAGCCGCGAACAATTGGTCTAATAATTTACCTGACGTAATCTGGGGTATAAACAACACTTTAAACGACACCACCGGATATAAACCTTACGACTTGATGTTTTCACGGAGTAGTAGGCCGGCATGTGATGTTTCTATTCCGGGGCGGGTAGTCGAATCGACTCACGTGAAACGCACCAAAGCTAGGCATCGCATTGAAAAAGCTAGCGCTAAAATGAAACACCATTTTGATAAGCGTCGTAAGCCATGTCACACATATAAGAAAGGTGATTTAGTGCTTTGGAAACAGGCTCCTACAAGTAGCGCGGCTAAAGTCAGTACTAAACTAGATGATCTCTATTCAGGGCCGTATATTGTCACAAAAGTTGTTGGTAAGGACAGATACAGGATCAGGAGTATAAAAGGTTTGAGAGGATATAAGAACTTTATAGGTTTAGTATCTGCCGACTCCTTGCGACCCTACCAAAGTGTAGCTCCTGTATCTGACAGTGCCAGCAGCTCTGATGAGCAGTTAGAGACAGAGGACCTAATTGATTTACTGGAAAGCTAATTGTGTTCCCTTTTCCCATTGCGGGAGCAATTGTTTCAGGATGGCCGACTGTAACGGTCACCCGATTGCCAGCCATGCCAAAGCCATGCCATGCCGTGTCGTCTTGATGCAGCCAAAGCCACAGCCACAGCCTCAGCCAAAACCACAGCCATGACAACCAAGTACGCCACGGCAGCCACAGCAAAGAGGAAGTCAATTGACTAGCACGTCACGTGCGCTTGTCAACTTAACGCGATGGGCGTTACTGAGCGGCGATCCCCTCCTCGATTTAGAGTAGGGGGTAATCTTATAAAAAGGTCGCGCAGCGCATTTGGTGGGATTATTCTGATCTAGAACCTAGCCTAAGCCGAAACTCTGTTCGATTATAATTAATACAATAAATACCTACAATTGAGAAAATTGTGTTTTCGCTATCCCGTGTTTCAGTAGTTAAGAGCGCGCGTTCAATTTAGCGCAAGTCAAAATCTGCGCGATCTATCAAATGACACACACTGCAACACACTACAATGCATATTCACTACAACACATATACGTGCAGAGCAACAACTACAATTATCTGTGTGCGTGAGCGCTTAACCATTTGCAAGAATCATTTTGATACTTTTATTTATTTATGATTTAATTTTTTTTTTCTAATTTTTGAAATAAATTTTAACAAGTGAAGTTTAAAGTATTTAATTTTAAAATCGCACATATCTAATGAGCATTGAGCGACTTTTTCTTGGGTCGATCATCTCTGGCAACTAAGGGTGGATCCAGGATTTATTTCTGCCCCTGTGCCCCACAAGGGGCAGACGGGCATAAATAATCATATCTGTTAAAAATAAACTTATAGTATTTATATAAAGATTTATTAAAATATGAAAACAATAAAAAAAAATACATGATTAATACAGGCAGTTTTATTTTGTTTCCTGCTAAAGATGTCCAGCACTACATTAGCGTTAATTTTTGTCGCTTCTTCTTCAGTCTTGATGGATATGCATTAAAGCCAGTCCATTCAAATGCTTTTCTGTCATCCTGCTGCGAAGATATGACTTGAATCGGCGTAAGGTGGAGAAAGATTACTCGGCAGTGCTAGTAGTCATAGGATAGCATATACGTGCAGAGCAATTGACAAAGAGTACTAATATTCGGCAGCACCAATGCCGTCTGTTGCAATTTTTAGCTCTCCCTTTAAAGCTAAAAAACAAAGAAGGTCTTGATTATATACTTCAGCGCCTTGCAAAACATCCTCTATATCTTCAAACATTTTTTAATACTGAAAATAAAATTGATTTTATCTGAAAAAAATAACACAATTTTGAACTCACTATCGGCTTTAGCACCTTCGAAAACTATGAAAACAATACCCATGACGAATAATGTGAATATTTTCGCAGCCGCCATCTTGGATTTTCATTTTGACCGAATTAAATTATAATAAAATCAAATTTTCCAAATTAAAATTTCAATTAATCCTACGACAGCATGTCGGCAGGGCATGTCGGTGTCGCGGGAAGGTACTTATGGGTAACCGAGGCCCCCGCAACACAAGCATCGGAAGGAATACGGGTGGGTTTTAGTCAGTAAGAGTCTGACACACCCTCCCGCTCCGCCCAGAACGGGAGAAGTTATTTGATGATTTCCCACGCAAAAAAAAAGGGCATGTCGGTGACATGAACCCATAAGTTATTCTCCTACCGAAAATTGCTCAACGCGCCCAAAGAAGTTTTCACTTCCGAAAATGCTTACCTACTTACCCACTTAATCACACTATAAAATATTATCGGTCATCAAAAATAAAAAAATTTACTTTCCAATGTATTAAGATTTGACGATCACACTATAAGCTTGCACTATCCTTGTATACGCACGGCAAAGGTCAACAAGGGTCAGGCAGAGCGCTAAGCGACGTGTCCTCTTTCTGGAAGAGCTCGCGGCCGACTGATTTGTTTGAATCGATTCGCACGCAGAGTTTTATAGTAGTTTTAAAATATTTATAGAAAAATAATAGAGATAATTTAGTTAAAATTTTAAAAAGAAGAAGTTTTGTTAAGAAGTCCTATTATAGTAAATATTAATTATATTCAATTAAGTAAGATATATTGGTAAAAATAATCATTTTCTTGACTGTAATTTCAGAAAAAAATCACATTGTTTGGATTTTAATTTCATAAGTATGTAGTCGAAAACAAAAAATCTGTTTAACTAACTATTTTCCTAAGGATCTTTGCAGTTAGTTAAAAATTTTTTTGCGAAATTTGTTAGAAATTTCAGACATTTTTAGCTTCGAAATTGACACTGAAAGTGAAATCAAGAAAACCCCTGTTCAGTTATCTAGATGGCATTCCCAAACACTTTATTAATCGAAAAAAGTGTCTAACTAACAAACTAGACAACAATATTTCCTCAAATTACCAGTAATTGGTATGTTTGTAAGATAAGTAGTCGTTGGACAATCTGGTTTGAAAAATCACGTTTTTGAGCCAAACAGCGCTCGGACCGCGTGTACGCTCTTAATACCTATTTCACAGATTTGCCTTTAATTCAACAAATTTTCCAGGGCTATTTTAGGCATATTTTTAATTAAGGGTTAAATATTGTCTTAGGGATAGCGTTCGTTGGAGATCACGTTCTTTCGGACACACGTTATTCGGGATAGCGTTCTTTCGGAATATCGCAATTCGGGATAGCGTTCATTCGGAATAACGTGATTCGGGACAGTGTTCATTCGGGGCAAAGTGATTCGGTATAGCGTTCATTCGGAATAGCGTGATTCGGTATAGCGTCCATTCGAGATTTCGAGTTTCGGTCTAACATATAAGAGTCGAATAACAGCGTAGCTGGACCTTGAGTCTTTTGTTATATGGAATGAAGTAATTTTCTCAACCATTATTTAAATAATGAAGTTCTTTCATTAAAGATCCTTACTATGCTAACACAATCCTGTTACAGTTAACCATCAGAGCTTCACGGTAGCTAGGGGAAGACCAAAAAAACCGGCCAAGTGCGTGTCGGACCACGCACAATGAAGGGTTCCGTAGTTGGAATGAATTTATCCCAAGAACAACTTAACATTGTAGTTAAAAAACATGTTCTCCCATACATTCCAACTGAAAATGTAAGTTGGTCGACTATCACTCGTTAACTTGTAAATCCTACTCAGCATTCCTTTCAACGTTGATATATACCTATTACTGCTGTGATTTTTTTGTCATATCCAAAAACAACCATTTAGCTGGCAGGGGGCTAATGCTTGACTAACAAAATTAGCATTTTAAAGCTTAATATTTCGCTAGCGGATCCCTATCGAAAAATGGTTATCACACACGCGTAATGTTTTTGAACGACCTTTCCATCGACCACCACACAACCGGATCGACCAGAAATTCATCGCCACTTTACGTGTAGAATAGAATCAACTCTAAAAAAATATATTTTATGATTTTATTTTACCAGTTTTTCGGCGTGATTAATATGTATACCCATGCTAAATTACAGCTTTCTAGTACGAGTAAGAGTCTCTGAGCTAAACTGCGGACAGACAGACAAACGGACAAAGCGAAACTATAAGGGTTCCTTGTTGACTACGGAACCCTAAAAAATTATGGATGGATTTTGTGATAGATGGTATGGCTTGAAAGGGGCAAAATAAAAAAAAACAAAAATGTGATAAAATATGCTTAGTTTTATTAAAAATTGTCTATAAACACTACACATACAAACACCGTCCTTATTAATAGAATATACAAAACATTGAGAGGTACAACAATACTTTAAAGCCAGAATTTTGCATAAATTATGAGTAGTTAAGTACTTATACTGTTCAAGCGTAATAATCATGTAGTCATTGAAAGCTGTGTATGAGTTCAGCAGACTTTTAAAAAGGTTTTTCATAATACTAAATTGAGTAATATACGTGTAAAGGCAGCAACATCATATTTTTCAATGATAGCAATTTTGAATGCAGTCTGTCAATGTCAAATCAGCTTCATTGATTGACTTCATTTATATAACAGGGAAATTATAGGTTTGCAGCAAAAACATCAATATCCAATATTAACTGGATGTTGCTACCTTTACCTCTATATGAATCATGTTCAAAGGAACTTGTACTAATAAAATAAATTCAACTAGGCCCGATTGTAACATGGCATTAGCTATATCATTAGCACGGGGCATCTTAAATATATGTATATTTTGCTAGTGGCAATAACACAATCAAATTACAATAGATCACAAATCATATCACACAAATTCACACATTGTACAATGTATTTATTAATGATTAATAAGAATTGCGTCGCTCTCCACATAACCAACAACAGTAATACCAGACTTGCAATAATTATAGCTACCTATTAATTAATTTATTTTTGTTAAATAAGAGAGCATAGGTATCTTACAAGATTACGTATAGATACGTTATTATCGACCGGTGAGAACAGAAAGTAAGCACACGCTTACTCTACCATACTGGGAACCGTCAGACGGCAACAATCTTAAAATTAATAACACCGATCAATACAGCATAAGGAAAGGAAAGACAAAGTGTCACATAACAAAGCAATGACACGGATATCACAAACCACAAGAGAACGCGACTATCGCGACGTTCATAGGGCTACACATCCAAATGTGTGTGCGCGGGCGCGTATTGTTCGTCCGATTAATATTTTGTATGCAATGCTTTGTCTTACACCTTTTGTCACGCCGACTGTTTATTCTACGAGATTGCGACAAATATAAAATATTAATAGCCATTTACTGAAAGGTAATGGCAAGGTGTCACATAGTTTTATAAGTTTTGAAATTCATCTACATTTTCATCTTTTTAAGCTCAGAATAGCTTTGGTATTACGTATAAGAATAAATTAATAAAACATACAATAATAAATATCATAACATAATTTAAGGTCGTGTAAAGAAAGTAAAAAAAAGTTACTGCTTCATTATTTGAACGTAAAAATAGTCTACCACCACCTTACTTCAGTGTAGCAGAGGGATGAACCTCTACATGACGTATAGCTCCGTCTCTTTCCCCCACTGAAGTAAGATTAAAATAATACTGCTATAAGAGCTGGTGTTAGGCCCTGGGCACAAATCTAAACTCCGGACCGGTACTGAGAAATTCGCATT
Source organism: Atethmia centrago (assembly GCA_905333075.3). Lineage (NCBI taxonomy): Eukaryota > Metazoa > Arthropoda > Insecta > Lepidoptera > Noctuidae > Atethmia > Atethmia centrago. The sequence continues at coordinate 16,620,621 of HG995373.1, read as the reverse complement.
TTAAAAACAACCATTTATTTTTCCAAAAATTGTTTGCAGTTCAATATAGAGCAAAAAGAGGTGTACAGTTGACCAAATAAAAGTGACAATTACACGACCTTTTTATTTTCCTAAAAGAACAAGCACCATATTATCTCACTAAAATTAGTACTGAATAGGCACGTTATATTAAATACTGCATTTTTTTATGAATCGGCTGTTTTGACTACTCAAAGTCATAACTATGTTTGAATTAAAATTCTAACATTTCGGTAAATTTAACTTTTCTTAGGCAGTATTTGTTCAACAACAAAACTGACTCGAGGCAAGCCCACGTTCGCACGGACGTAAAATATCGCGGCGGGATTTTATCGCGCGTTGAGCCGAGAATCGAAAATCAAACAGAGCGCATCCCGGCGCGTCAAAAAACAAACTGTTGGATTTTCAACTCTCGGTGCTATGCAGTGCGTTGAAAAAGCCAAGTGCGCCCAAAAAAAAACCGCCCGTGCAAACATAGGTTACTACGTATATTCGGTTTTGCCGCCCAGCTGTGCCGATTAATGCCGAACAAGTGGCCCAAGTGTGTAGCTCACCTTAAATATGGTGTTTTATTTGAAAATGAAGCCAAGTCAGGTATGTTCTTAGAACGTATTCGATATCAACTTAAAATAACATACTTCATAACATCTTGAGATTATATTTGTGAATGTTTAGATCAGTTCAGATCTAATGGCACTATTATAAGAAAGTATGGAATGGCGTAAATGATTTATTCGTTTATTTATTTAATAGAAAATTTTATTGTTCTTTGAACCACTGTATGTCAACGAAATAATACTGAGATATAAAAAATACACGAAAATAATAATGTAACTAAATGCGAAGTGAAGCAAACTACATAGCGATCTTTATTGGGCTCCTCGAATGAGGCGATAAGTACAATGTTTTCCGATTGATTATAACGTCAAGGGATAATTAAAAACATTTGTGACGCTTTTAGAAAGATTTGAACGGTTATTGAAGGCTTCTGATTTGTTTGCCTTTTAGAACAGTTGCATTACGTACAGTCAACGTCCAGAAGTCCACTTACACCGCAATGACCATTATCGCCTGCGCTATACGGGCAACAAGATGCCAATGTGTAGTGTTGTCTTATAGAAGAAGGTCATACGTACAACTAATATTGCTATTCCATAGTTTTGTGAGATTGCTAGTCGACTTCTGACTGTTACTGTACATTATATTTTTATGCATTGAAAACACATCAACAACAACATTTAACGATACACTTGTAATACACTAACTATAGGTACCTAAATGTTTATATTATAAGTTAATTTTCACATATCAAATATTGAACATTCAAAATGGTTGTGTCGTTTTTTACTATGTATAGTAACTACTGTTAAGTACTAAATTGAGTTTCACATATCCAATTTATATTAACTTATCTTTGGATTTTTGACCGTTTAGATCGATTTATTTAATCGACGACAGATCAAAACGTGAACAACTTCTAAGTAGAAATGTACCGGCATTATATATTAATAGTTATTTATAGTTAGTACTATATTTAGACAATGGTGCCGATTCCCTTGTTCACAAACTAAACTAAATTTAAGTTCAGTGCATCTTTTTCTTTCTATTTCATTAAGAAAAGGACAGAAGATACATTTTAGTTTAGTCCTGTCAAATTAATCAGCGCCTGTCACTACTCCATACAAGTATAGATGTGATTAAAAACTTGCCTACTAAAATTACGTCTATTTACGTCAAGCGGTGATTAATTTGACAGGACTAAACTAAAATTTATCTACTGTCCTTTTCTTAATGAAATAGAAAGAAAAAGATGCACTGAACTTAAATTTAGTTTAGTTTGTCAACAAGGGAATCGGCACCAATGATAGCAAACAGCATCATTGTTGCTATGCTTTAAAGAAACAATTGAAAAGTGTTAATCTTCGACTAGGCATTTAGAAATTCGATTAATGATTAAGATTACTCCATAGTTTACCCTGATGCTTAAGTTAAGGTTCATTCAGTGTCAAGGATGTTTCAGCCTCAGCATTGCCTTGCAATCTCGTAAATTGTAGGAATACCTGTTCAAGCGTAGTTTGTGTGACAGAGTAATCTTCGATGGGGAACTGATTCCGGACTTCCTCCATTACGTCGAAGATGCGCCACCATGGTATCCCGATGTCGTTGATGTAGTATGTACTGATACCCAGATATGATTCACTACAAAAAAGGATTAACATCAATATTTAAAATTCGCTTTACGCCTACTTTCTCCGGAAGAGTTAGCAGAAGGACCAATATTCCACTTAAAGTAATTCAGTTATTTATATTGTGGGTCAAGTCTACATTCAGGGCGTTTACACAGAATTTCTTGGGCGTAAAAACTACTCACATAAGTCTGGATTCGTTGAAATTTTCAGCAACGTAATTATGTATCTTGACCACGTCGTTTTCTCTGTCTGGGCCGGATTTGCATTTGACTATTAAGGTGTAACCTGAAATTTTAACAATATTGATTTAATTTTCTGATTGAAAATGTGCTATTGCTTATCAGTTACGATACGCAAGCGTCATTTAGCTAAAAATAATCTGAAAGGTCAACTAGCTTGCGGTCGAGCGTTGTCGATCAGTCGGTATAGATCGCCTCAGAACATAATCTAATACCAATCGGTAGATAATAGACGATCATTTTACCAGTAAACCTCTGCCTTGGATCCGGCATTAGACGTTGATCGAACATAATCCGGAAATGTCCATGCACCACAGCTACACTGTATCGATATATTTTGTAACCTCACTGGAAGAATTTACTGGCTCATACAGGTACTCTAATCTAGGTCTAGACCTAGGTTCCAGTCAGGGTTTCACATTTTTTCCTTAACCCAGTTTATGCCAATAAATAATTTATTTATTTATTTACGGAATATATTCTCGATCACACTTTTAAATACAGAGGTCATACGAGCATAGCTTCACCTTGCGAGAACTTGTTCTTCAAATGCTGCAGCGGCCCGAGGCAATACAGGCGTCCGTTGACCATGACGGTGAGGCGCGAGCACAGCGCCTCGCACTCCTCCATGCTGTGTGACGTCAGCACCACGCTGCGGCCCGCTAGCACCGCCTCGCTGATACTCGACCATACCAAGCGTTTCGATGCCGGGTCCATGCCTGAGAAAAATAACTTGTGATATACTTGACGGAGAAAGTACGTTTCTCTCGTTATCATCAGCCATATTTTAACTACTGTGGGCGTACAATGGGTAGTGTTGGTTATTGCACAATAGAAAAACCGTTTGCAGTTTTAATCAAATTATAATTTACGATCAAATATCACACTGGCTATTCACACACTGTAGGTACACGACACAACTATACGAAACGCGCGACAGTTTCTAAACGTGTTCACTCTTTGACCGCCTCCGACAAACTCTGCCTATCTCCGGTCAAGCGTTATGTTGTAGACTCTGTCGAGCGCCGCTTGGTGGCGCTGGCGTCCCGATTAGTCAAACGAGTGACTAACGTATTTCCGACATACGAGTACTTATAACGCAGTGACGGACAGTGGTCAATAGGGTATTTGACTACTATCAAAAATATAAATAACATAATACATATTTTAACTTTTTTACCGCAAAAAAAGACGATTTGTGAAAAAATAAATAAAATCGGTGGAAAATCGAGAACACACACGCTTTTGAAATGATTCTTCTATCCTTGTCACGCTTAAAGTTAATTGTACTGACTGGCGCGAAGTTTAGAGTGCATTCGCATTGAGCGTTGCGTTGATGTGGTTATATCAATAATTCGCCGCGTTAGCGCAGCGTCTACGATGCGTATACGTTCGATGAACGCCTACACATGAGTCCAACTATGCCAAAAGCATCATTTTTATATAAAATAAAAAAAAAAAACACTTCCTTTAAAATCGTGCTGTATAAGTAGGAATTGACTTAAAAATATTACATCAATAATAATAATTCCTGTAACCTATTTGGTAAATTTTACCTGTAGTCGGTTCATCAAGAAACACCAGTGACGAATCTCCAAGTAGCGAAACAGCTGTGCTGATTTTTCTTTTAGTTCCACCGCTGCATTCATATACCTGAAAGAAAAAAGGAGGTTACAGATTAACACTTTGTGCCAACCGCAAGTAACATGGGACAAGGGCATGCGAGAGAACATACTCAAACAGTAGATCTAAATTTTTGCAAAATATTGAATTTTAGAGAGATATCCCAGGGAGAGCTATTTTGATGTTTTAAATGATTAGCATAATCAGCCACATACAATGTGACAGCGTCGCAATTTGCAACACCTTAAGTCTAAAACAGTATTCCTTTTTAGGGTTCCGTACCTTAAAGGGAAAAAACGGAACCCATACAGGGATTACTCGTGTCTGTCTGTCCGTCTGCCACAGCCGATTTGCTCCGAATCTACTGGAATTTCAACTTTACATAACACATCATACATAATCAGCCTATAATGTTCCCACTGCTGGGACACAGGCCTCCTCTCTGTGAGAGGGAGTGGGCCGTAATTCACCACGCGGGCCCAGTGCGGGTTGGTAGATGTCACATGTCTTTGAATTTCAACTTTAATCAGTTGAAATTATTATTATTTATTTTTGGTACACATAATAATATGAATGTCTGTGACCCAAACACGAACGTGTAACGTAAATATATGAACTTTGAATATGGGTTTCATTTTTGTGGGAAAGCATAGAAAATTTTAAAATAAAAGTTTTGCAAACTGTACCGCGTGACATATCAAATGAAAGGACTTGTTATGGGGATTACAAATATATATTATTTTTTTTATCATTTTAAAATAACGAGTTTAATGTTATTAAAGAAAATTTATGAAAATTGATCATTCTCCTTATCTCCGAGAATGATGAGCCTAAAATAAAAAAAAAATAAAAAACAGAGAATAGTTCTATACTAACATGAAAACCTACTTACATTTGCAGTTGGAATGTATGGGGAGCAAGTCTTTCAACTACGTTTTTGTTCTTGGGATAAATTCATCCAAACTACGAAACCTTTCATTATGCGTGGTCCGAAACGCAATGGGCCGTTTTTTTTTTTTTTAAATTATATTAATGAATATGACTGACCTTCTTATCGTAGTGTCTCAAGAAGCCGAGAGTCGTAGCGAGGTGCAGGGCGCGCGCGTCGCCGACCGCGGCCGGGATGCCGCGCAGCAGGCAGAAGATCCGAAGCGTCTCGCGGCCCGTCAGGTGCTCGAACAGCGCGTCGAACTGCGGGCAGTAGCCTGGCGCCACAATATACACTCTACATATTACAATATACATGTCATTGTCTCTATACGGGGCTTGTGTCTAAGTGAAGGGGATCGTGGCTCAGTAATAATAATAAAATATTTAATCACACACAGTATTACAGTCCATAATTATCACAATTTTAAGAATAATATTATTGCACTAATTAACAGTATATAATTTGCAATAATTTATAATGTAAATAAGATACAGTACACTACAGATTCGGTTAATTAATAGCAGAAACAAAGGTCGATCGAAGGTTAAGCTACGCTTGCCAAGGTCTGTCCGTGGATAAGTGACCATCCATTACATATCGATCTTTGCCTCGGAAAGCACCAGCTGTCATTTATAGATCTTTGACAGTCATAACGGGAAGTCAGAAGCCCGAAAGTCAGAACCAGTCTTACCAAGAGGTATTGCGTTAGGAGGCGGGACGGTTGAGGGAAAGGCAAATTTCGCGCCCTCTCGCCCCTAGCCACCGCAGGAGACGCCCAGGGCGTCAGAAATCCCGGGCGGATTTCCGGTCACCGTAGGCGCGGGCTTGCGGACGGTGAGCAATGGGTAGCTCACCGTCCGGTAAGGACCAGGCCCGGGTCGTCGGCGCGTTGTATTCCACGCGCGCCTCAGAGATGTCGTCAGCACAAATGTAGGGGCCACTAGGGCCGCGGGAAGGTACTAAAGGGTCACCGAGGCCCCTGGCAACAGGAAGGAATACGGGTGGGTTTTAATCAGTAAGAGCCTGACACACCCTCCCGCTCCAAAAAAAAAAGGGTTATCGCGTTAACCCGATAACTGGGTTGTGGAGGTCAGAAAGGCAGTTGCTCCATGTAAAATACTGGTATATAGCTGCGTCCAGTTAGACGGGAAGCCGGCCTCAACATTTGGGAAAAGGCTAGGCAGATAATGATGTCTCTATAACAAATGTCAACTTTATTACCGTGTGAATGAAGCCGATTTCAGAATGACTGTTACCATTGAACAGATAATTAAATATTTAAGTTGCAGTGTAAACTAAATTAAACGTTCGACAAACGCTTTCACAATACGACGATCGAGTCGCTGAATAGTTATTTTCATGTTAGCTGTTGTGATGGATGCAGATATTAACAATATAAGAATAAATAATAGAGAGTTGTGACTGACCGATGTGCCTGTAGACGTCTTGCAGGTGCGTCTTGATGGAGAGCCCGTGCACGAATGCGTCGCCGGCCGAGATGTGCACATCGCCCGTCAACATACGAAACGTGGTCGTCTTGCCCGCGCCGTTTATACCCAGCAGCCCGAAGCATTCGCCCTTGTGCACCGCTGATAAACAACGAAACAGATTGATGAGATGGTGATTATGAACCAACGAGAGTTGAGGGGAAGGGGTAACATTTCCATACAAGACACGCCTTTTTGAAATCCTTGAACGTAGTTATCTTTTTTCTTACCTATTACAAAACGCAACGTCCTTGTCTGTCTGCTAGAGCGATTATAACTGGAGAACCACTTATTCGGAAAGCGTAAAAAAATGGAGCTTTGTGCTCAGAAAAAAATATCTTAAATATTAAGTTATTTTTTCTTTTCCCGATGTAGTGTTAATTTATCCCACCCTGTCTAATTATACTAACCAAATGTAAGCCTGTTGACAGCGAGGAATTGGCCGAAGAACTTGGTAAGGTCCCTGCACACGAGGCTTTGCTGCGACACTTGCGCTCTGGTCAGCGCTTGCACTTCGCTGCGTTCCTTGGCCACATCACTGTCTTCTTCCACTAAGGGCCGCGTTGGTTGGTGCTTCGAAGAGTAGAACACCTTAATGAAAGATAAGATCGTTAATTATATAGTCAACAACTTTGCTTGACTATCGCGGAAAGATCACATCTGCCCTATAATACGACTTGAAAATAGAGATGACGTTGAGATAGCATGTTCAATGATAAGCTAGACCTGTTTCCAACGCCGAAAATTAGTCAATAAACTTGAGAATATAGGTACATTTTATTATGAGAAGAAGATAGTAATCGTAACTTGACTCAACATACCTTGTTCAATAGCTCATATTCCTTGATCAGCAACAGTGTGAACGATATTATCCCGACCATGCTCATCATGAACAGATATCTTCCAATGCCCGGCTCATTCCACTGCATATAAGGGTTGTCGTCGACTGAGAAAAATTAATAAGTATATAGTATGTTTTTATGTAAGAACTTACGATGACGTTATGATATATAAAGCATTGTTCAAGCCAACTGGCAAATAAGTTATCGTATTATTTTTCTGTAAAGCTTTAAAAAAATCAATTTTATCGGATAACTAATAAGTACTATTAGATATACTATTAAGTTAAGATAGTAAAGTAAAGTAGATTACATGGCAGGCAGGTACATAGGTATGCAATAATCTTATTTAGAATAAATAAACTGGAAGCAGACATCAACATCATTGAGAATAGACACTAAATAATAATATAATCAAGTACAAAATGTCGTGTAATTCCAGAAAAGTTGGAACAGTTTTTAGCTTCATGTTCTACTTTCTGATGTTACAGGGACGTTACTGATAATGCAATTCACGTAGCTAGTCCCGGGATCACTTTTCAAGTCCCTGCTGCGGCTACGTTATGGCGACAAAATCATCTTATTTAGCTGTCGGCGATAAGTCCGAAAATTACATTGCCCCCCTGCGGCGTTTGGACGTTAATTCGCGCAGGAAACTGAAGACAACGTTAAACTATAGTACCTAAGCTAGAAAATTGAAGCGCTATAGTACATAACACGCACCCACAAGACTCACTTACTACAACAGACGGAGAGGTTGAGCTGCTGGCAGATGGTGTGGCGCGTGCAGTTGTCGATGTTGAGCTGGTTGCACAGGCCGTCGCACGCCAGCATTTGGAACGACGACACGCTCATGTCCCTACGGAACAAGTATACGAGTGAAACGGTTCTACTGCTTATAACGAATGGCATTTTGTTAAAACGGGACACAAATAAGTGAGCTCATATCTTCAGGAATTCACTTCTGTTATTTTTCCAGATGATCTCTATCCATTGATGTATACAAGTTAGTATTTGGTCTTTAATGAGAGCTTAAGCAAGCAAGTGTCAGGCAATTAAATAATAGCTGTGCGTGCATTAGTAAAACTTTATTTAAGTCTTTTACTACTTGTGCAGATAAAACAGCAGCTACAATTTAAGCGCTTAAATAAGGCGTGAATAAAGCATATTTTTGGATTATATCAAGTATTTATCCCAATATGTGAGCATGACTTATTAACACTAAAATAACAAATTTATTACCTGAAACTTCTACTGATGCAGTAAATGGGCAACGGAGAAAAAATCCAGTCGAACAGATGAGCGTAAAACGGACTGCCTACTTCTGGTAATCTCAATAATTCGGTGATTAAAAATGGCATGCAACCTGATGAAATAAAAACAATGAATATATTATTCGCTTTAAAATTAATACAGCTTGTGAATTCTGTGCCATTCCCAAAATACAAGAATGATAAATTTCAAGATTGGTTTCATGATGTTATTGTGTAAACTAAATTCAAATAAGCTGTTCAGGTTTCACCATGACGTATATATGGAATATTTTATCTACTCACCCGTAAATATATTCATAAAACACATTTTCGAGAAGCCCGTTGCGGCGGCTTCGAAATAAAATGATGCGAGGTAGTGTACTGGTATTGTCGCTACCGAGAACACTACTAAGACTAGAAGAACTCTGCCTGCAATAGATTATAGTAATTTAAAGTAGGCACTTTGAAATACAATAAAAGTAATTGATATAGATACTTCCCTCAGAGTTAGGAATCGAATATACATATTTCATTCAACTGACCTAATTCAGCAGGCGTAGCTAGTGTGTTTTCTTGAAAGCACGCGAGAGTGAACACAATACAGAGGTAGACCAGGAACAGCCACAACCAGTCCCATATGAACGCCGTTACCCACATGACGGCGGGCCGCACGCCCGAAACGCGCTGAAGCAGCTTCGCGCCGCTTATGCGCTCCTGGTAACGGAAAGAATATTTAGAACCAGCTTTCGAAAAGATATTATCTTCGTCTTTAAACCGCAAACTAACTTTCTGATGAGTATTATTACTATTCTTGAAATTAGACTGTGCACTCTTGGCCCTAGGATACTCTTAAGGCGCTGACAAGACCCAATTGACCAAAATTGGCTTCACTTAAGAATTTTTTTTTCAAATTTGTGTAGTTTGTGGTAGCGGAAAAAATATATATGTTGATTTTGAACATATTTTCCAGAACTTGGTTGTTACAAAAACACGTTTTGAAAAAAGATCTTGACACAAACTAACGTTAAACTAACCTCGTACCTTGAGTTCTAATCCAAAATATCTGTATTAAATATCAACATACGTTACATATTTAATTTATAACAAGAACGTCTTAATTGATTGCAGAACTTGGTTGTTTTTTATTTTCGATTACTCAACTCAATTTTGAGTAAATAGATAATTGCTTCATATTTTGCAATAAATTACAAGCGTTGTGTCATCGCGCTTCTCTTTCTTTTCTATGTTGTCAGCGTCTTAAGGCTTCCGTGAACATTTTTGCTATTTCCAAAATGTGTGTGTGATTTACATCAATCTGCCTAACATTTCCCCTACTATGTCGGGGTCGGCTTCCAATCTTACCGGATGCAGCTGAATACCAGTATTTTACATGGAGGGTCTGCATATCTGACATTCACAACCTAGTAATTGCGTAATACGACATCCCTCCCTTGGTAGGAGTGGTTGTCAGATTTTCGGGCTTCTGACGACCCGTAACAACTGTCAAATATCCACGAATGACAGCCGGGACCAACGGCTTATATTCCGAGGCACGGAGAAGTCTCGGTTTTGTAAAGATGGTCCCCATCCACGGACTAACCCCAGCAAGCGAAGCTTAACCTGATGGATCGACCCGTGCGGCTGTTATTACTTAGCCACGAGCGTGATGTTTTACAATACAATACAATACAATGCAATTACAATAATTACAATTTAATTTGGGTCGGGATAACACAATTTTAGGAAGTGTATCTAAGGCTTTAGTTTCAGGTCCCTACCCATGGTAGATTTAAATCTAGGAAAACACCTACAAGTGGTAGGGGGGGGGGGGGGGGGTGACAAATACAAAGTAGACTTCATTTATCAAGTCTATGACCTTTCAAGAAATACGGTTTTCGTATAATTCAATTACTTGTGTTTGGTAATTAATAATCAATATCGTTGTTACCTTAATGACAAAAAGTACGAGGAAGGCAGTGACGAAAGCCATACAAAATCCGATGTTAAATGCAAACTGAAATCCCATACTACTGCCGGAAGCCATCACCTTGACCTGAAACCAATTACATAGTATCTTTAATTTGTAACAGATTATTACAATGCCAAGAAAACTGTATGAGCAAAAATGTACATGAAAGACGAACACAGCACTAACACTAATCAACATACAATTAAACCGATATTGAGACATTAGAATGTCACTGACTTATTACAGTCTGACCCAAATACATTGAATCGGACGACTGGTATATTGAATGCACAATAATTTAGGCTCTAAGATGGTCTGTCTGTGTCACTATACACTGGAATAGTTCGTCAAAAGTCAAATTATTTATTTCAAATAGGCACATAAAAGGCACTTATAAAGTTATAACTGTCAAAATTTACAAAAAAAAATAGAATTGTTTCTAGTCGCCCCTTCCAAAAGGTAGTTTCGTATGGAGAAAAATGGGCAAGAAACTCCACCGTTACTCTCGTGGTTTGATAGTAAAAAAACGGCCACGTGCGTGTCGGACCACGCACAATGAAGGGTTCCGTAGTTGGGATGAATTTATCCCAAAAACAAACTTAACATTGTAGTAGAAAAACATGTTCTACCATATATCGATATACGTCACGGTCAATTCTCCAACTGAAAATTTAAGTTGGTCGACTATTACTCGTTAACTTGTAACGCCTACTTAGCTATGATAGTTTCTCTTTTAATTTCATATTAACATCGTTTATTTATTTACATAACCAAATTACAAGATGATTATTAACATTAACTAAATTAAATTGAAACTAAGTTAAGCCTAAAAAAGGAATAATTAATTTAATTATATTTACTACTGCCATGATTTTTTTCACATCTCCTTAAACAACCATTTAGCTGGCAGAGGCGGGGGACACTTGACTCTAACAAAAATTTAAACTTTAAAGCTTAATATTACGCAAACAGATCCTTGAATCGAGAAACTGTGTGTTCACAGACCCGCAATATTTTTGAACGGCCTATCCAAAGATACCCACCACCATGGGATAAACGAGAAAAAAAATATCATCCCCCACATTACGTGCAAGGGAGGATAAATAAAATATTTTTTTTTCACACAGACAGACCGACATGTCGAAACTATAAGGGTTCTTTTTTTACTACGAAAGCCTAAAAAGGTAGCAAGACAAATCATTTTCACTTCGTAGTAGAAAATGCTTAGTAGGTACATATGTACCAAATCCAAAAATCTCACTTACCAAATGTTCAATAGCGTAAGGTAGTGGATGGTTGACGACTTTCAAGGTGCTTCCAGGCGATAGAGCGGCCATGATCGCGTTGTTGACATGTGCGAGAGATATCGCCGAGTCGTGGTACCCGTAGTTGCTGAACCAAGCAGTGATGTTGTGAGCGCCAAACGTTGCACCCATAGGAACTTCGTTTCTCACCCTGGCGAGGTCAGCTTCGCTCTAACACAAGAGTTTCATATTAAACACGATTACAGACAATTTTTTATATTATTTTCAACAGTTAAAGTGCAGTTATTCAGGAGCTCAATATCTGAGGCAGCAAAGCTCAGAAGCACTATTATTTGATGCTTGGTTTACGTGAGGAGTCAAGAGTGTTTAGTACAAATAAACTTGACACTTACCAGTTTCAGATAAAATTTCCCTAAATGTGTCGTCCCCAAGTCAGTAAGCGACATCCCTGGGTACGTCGAGGTTTTAAAGAAGTTTTTATACGCCATCATAGTCTTCGCTTCAACACTTCCATCAGTTACGTTTGCTTGAGACATCAAAGTCTGCGTCGTCGCAAAGCCGCTCTCTAGACTTAAGGTCAATGGCGGCAATTTGGATAAAAACTTCCAAGATCTCGCTATGACCACAGATATTGTAATGTTAATTATTGGCGTCACGAACTGTATTAAGGCAGTCAATTTATTCCTCATCGAGTTGTAGGCCAGTTTCAAAAACATTGCTTTTATGTGGTTCCTGAGAAGTTTAAATCCGCGCATTTTTTGGATCGGTTCATTGTCCGCTGAAAAAAAGTAAATATTGTACAACATGGACACATAGAACTGGTTCGAACCCGGACAGGCGCTTTACTTTGTGTAAATTATTTCATCGCCACTGCTCTCAAAACGGTGAAGGAAAACATCGTGAGGAAACCGGCATGTCCTAAAACCAAAAATTCGAAGACATGTGACATCTACCAACCCGCACTGGGTCAGCGTGGTGAATTACGGCCCGCTCCCTCTCACAGAGAGGAGGCCTGTGTCCCAGCAGTGGGAATATTATAGGCTGATTATGTATGGACACATAGTCTGAAATGATTAAAAAACAATCCGAAAAAAAAAAAAAAACTACGATCTTATACTAACCTAAGTTGTGGGGATTAGCTAGAGGTGCTATGGCACAGTCATTGTACGGTCCGGAGTTGCTGGTCCTTTTCACCGACGTGCCACTCTCACATTCTACATCCTCAGCGCCTGCCCTATGAAAAGTCCACTTTAATTACTTCTTATTGCTAAAGAAGTCCTAAAACAAACCGTGGCTGATGAAGAATGTAAATACGTACTTCATAAAAACTTCTTCTAAACTAGTAACAGAAAGTCCATAGCTAGAAACACATAGTGATTGCCGTTTTGCCTCGAATTCTTTAAGCATTTCTGGGAATTTACTAACATTGTCACTCGGCAAGATGTATGTTAATTCCGAACCTGAAAATAAATACTGTTGTTTAAGAGCAAATCATAAAGTAAAATCACACGTAGCGACCTTGGAAAGAGGTACTAAATAATACGAGCACTGAACTCTAATTATTGTTGAAACAAAATAGCTGGTACTTATTAAATTACGATATGTATTATGTAATTTACCAGGTAACTGTAAATTGTTTTACCTAGGTAGAATTTAAATACATCTTTTATACAAAGACGGGTTTGAATTAGTCATACTATTTTTCTTACCTATGTTAGTGTTTTCTTTGATATCAGGTACGTAAATTTTGAAAAATTTGGTGACGTCATCGGCAACACAGTTTTCCCCCTTCACAATGGTAATTTTGTAGCCGATCCCGTAGTGTTTTTTAAGGAAGTAAGGTGTTCCGACACACTGCAGGCGACCCCCTGACATGATAGCTATACGGTCACCCAAAATATCTGCTTCATCCATGAAATGCGTCGTGAGGATCATTGTTCGACCTGAACAAAATAAAAACGTTCGTGAGTAATTTTACGCTAAATTATCATTACTATGAAAAGGGGTATATCGAAGTAAAAATAAAACTCCTATGAATAATGTATGTAAAATGACACTTTAAAACACATTATATTGCTATAACATACCTTGTCTTCAAAAAATTACTTCAGGGTAATTTTTTATATAATAGTAATATTTCATTCTCACTAAAAGAAACAATGTTATTTAAATGAAACTCTTCATTTTGTTACTCAGCATTTGGTATTCAGTTAATTTACAAATGTATTTTCAAATCTATTTCAATATTTGGTGATCGATTGTATCACTTCACCATGTCCAGGGGGCCAACCATCACCTCTTATAGCAGTAGGTATTATTATAATATTACTTCAGTGGGAAAGTGATGGAGCTGTACAGGACTTACATACAGCTCCATCTCTTTCTCACGCTAAAGTAATATTGAAATAATACTGCTGTAAGAGGTGATGGTTGCCCCCCTGTTCTAATACGACGGTCAGTTTTGAATCTCGATTCTTCAGGGTTCTTTACCTCAAAAGGAAAAAACGGGGAACCCTTATAGGATCACCTGTGTGTCTAATAATAAATATAATAATAATAATAATAATAGCTGGCAACACCAACGTCAACACGAAATACGTTCCCTTATTTATTTTCAGTTATAATAATTTTCGACGCAGTTTTTTTTTCTTGTTATTGTGAAATCGACAAAACTAAATCCAAATAATAACGACATATTTAAAAAATTACAAAATGAAGCATAATCTTCTAGATTTTCACCAAAAATTTCCGGATAGGAGGTGACATGACAGATGTCACCTCCGATAAAACAGAACAAATACGTATACAAATGAAATGTTGACGAGATCAGCTGCAGTTAGAGCACGCCTACCACCTCCGGACTCTTCGCTCAGCTCCGCCTCGCCGCCACCGGTACCCAGCCCCACCGTGTGCGCTGTGACTACACCGACCGCGGCAGTTGCGTCGAGCTCGAGCGACGAGTATTTCTCTCCGCCCACGACGCCACCACCTGTTCGTCGACGGGGAGGACGCCGGCCGCCGGACGGCTTAGGATCTCGAGGCCCACCGGCCTCTGATAGGGTCCCAGCTCCCGGCGGAAGTGTGAAGCGCATGAGATGGACACAATCTGTCAATGAGAACGTCATGCGCTCATACTATGGGGCTACAGAGGGGGGAAACAATCTGACTGCTTACCGTGTTCGGATGCTCTCTCTTTTTCAGGTGCTTGAGCCAGCTGTCAACGTTTCGGCACAACGACTGTCGGATCAGGTACGGGTTATCCAGCGTAATCATATGTTGGATGACACTGTACTTGATCGCCTACGAAGTGAAATGCAGCGTAGCCATGTCATCGTCCCCCCGTCGCAGACTGTTGTACATTCACCTCAATTAAGCACGAATCAAGCTGACGAGGGGAGTGATGACAGGGCTACAAATGTAAGTACCCAGTGCAATGTGGAATTGAGGAGTGCTTTGGAAGATGCGATTCGAGAATATCGGCTCATGTCGCCCGAACTAAGACCACGCTTACCTCGTTTGCCCATGCATAAAAAAAACAGGGCGCTGGTGGCAGCTCTGGATTCGCAGTTGTCAAATTATTTTGATGACTGCGAAGACCTCACTGATACTCATTCGATTCTGTACTGCGCGGCTGTAGCGGTATGTCGTGTAGCTCACGTGAAATTTGCTAAAGACTCTAGAACTACACGACCGAAACCAACCGTACCAGCTTGGCAGTGCAGAATTGAAAGCCGTATTGGTGGGGCCAGAGCGCTCATTGGCAAATTAATCTGCTTCAGGGAGGGCAATACTCGCCCTAGAGTGATGCGCTTTGTGAGGCGAGCGTTCTCAGGGACTGATATCGGCCCTCAGTACTATATGACCCGTGTCACAGAGCGCATCGACTTCCTGAAGCAGAAAGTGTATGCATGGGCGAACCGTATTCGTAGGTATAAGCGGCGAGTAGAGCGATACACTCAGAATCGTACCTTCCAGAGCGATGAAAGGTGGGTTTATAGGAGTTGGGAGCGACCGGACCAAGATGTGACTGACACGCGCCTACCGGATGATGATGTCATGTGTTCTTTCTGGCGCAGTATCTGGTCGGTGCCTGTCAGTCACACCGAAGGTGATTGGGCTCGAAAAGTCGAGCGAGCCTGCGATCCAATACCAGAAATGGGGGCTATTACCATCTGCCCCCAAGATGTAGCTCGTGCAGTCCGTCCGTTACCTAACTGGAAGTCCCCAGGGCCGGACGGACTGCACAACTTCTGGCTCAAATGGTTTTTAAGGTCGCACGCTCGCTTGGCAGCTCAGTACCAGACTGCTTTGGAGTCTGGATCGCTACCCCAATTCCTAACGACAGGAGTTACCCACCTGCTCCATAAATCAGGTAGCACCGCGGAACCCAAAAATTATAGGCCGATCACGTGTTTACCGACGGTCTATAAACTTCTTACATCTATTTTGAGAGCTAAAATTAACAAACATATAGACACCAACTCCATCATGTCTGCCTCTCAAAATGGATGTAGGAACGGATCCCGCGGTACTAAGGAGTTACTCCTCATTGATATGACCATTAGCCAACAAGTTCGTCGTTCCCGAAAGGATCTGTCGACATGTTGGATAGATTATAAGAAGGCCTATGACTCGGTGCCACATACATGGCTCATGAGGGTGCTGGAGTTGTATAAAGTAGATGCAACTCTGCGCACCTTCCTGATTTCGTGTATGGGGCAATGGAGGACGGTCCTTCGCTATCCAGGATGTCGAAATATCCAGAGGAATAGCGAACCGATAAGGATCGAGCGGGGCATATTTCAGGGCGATAGTTTGAGTCCGCTTTGGTTCTGCTTAGCCTTGAATCCTCTAAGCACACTGCTGGAAGATTCAGGTCTAGGCTATCGTATGAGGAGAGGTAGTCAGGTTATATCTCACCTCCTCTACATGGATGACCTAAAACTCTTTGCCTCCAATAATTTGCAACTGATGGAGCTACTGAAAATAACTGAAACTTTCAGTAGCGCCATCAGGATGGAATTTGGAGTGGATAAATGTGCGGTCATGCATGTAAAGCGAGGGGAGATTGTGGAATCCGTGGGAACCCAACTCTCGGATTCCATAAACCTTAGAACCCTCTCCGCATCCGAAACCTACAAGTATTTGGGTATGTCGGAAGCGTTAGGCATCAATGTTACTGACATGAAGCAATCGTTGAAGGAGCGCTTTTTTGGCCGCCTGAAGAAAGTATTTAATAGTCTTCTGTCAGGCGGAAACAAGGTGCGCGCCTTCAACGGTTGGGTCATGCCCGTTTTGATGTACTCTTTCGGCATACTCAAATGGACTCAGACTGAACTCGACGCCCTGGATAGGAGGGTCCGTACGCTGCTGACTGCATATCGAATGCATCACCCACGGTCGTCGGTAATGAGACTGTATATCCCGCGAAAGTGTGGAGGTCGAGGCTTTTTAAACGCTAAGATCCTCCACAATCGCGAGGTATGCAGTCTCAGGGAATATTTCCTAGAAGCCGACGTGGGGATGCATCGAGATGTGGTCGCGGTGGACAAGGGCCTCACCCCACTCTCCTTGGCTAAAGAGAACTGGCGCAAGCTTGTAGTGCTTGACACTAACGATCGCAGGGAGGTATGGCAGAGTAAGGAGCTTCACGGACGCTTTTTCCGGGCCCTACATGAACCCGATGTAGATTTCCAAGCGTCCGTAGCCTGGCTACGTTTTGGTGACCTCTTTGGGGAAACCGAAGGTTTTGTCTGTGCAATTATGGACGAAGTTATCATGACGAAGAATTACCGGAGATTTATTGTGAAGGACGGCACGGTTGACGTGTGTCGGGCATGCCACCGTCCGGGAGAATCAATCCGAGACATTATCTCCGGGTGTTCTCGTCTAGCTAACGAAGAGTATTTGCATAGACACAACCTTGTAGCCAGGATTATCCATCAGCAACTTGCTCTGAAATACAGCCTTGTAGAATCTGAAGTGCCGTACTACAGGTATGTGCCCGACCCAGTTCTCGACAATGGAAATATCACATTGTACTGGGACCGATCCATCATCACTGACAGGACTATTGTTGCCAATAAGCCTGATATAGTGGTGGTGGATCGAACAGAGCGGCGCGCAATGATTGTTGACATAACAGTCCCTCATGACGGGAATCTCGTGAAAGCCGAGAAAGATAAACAGATCAAGTATCTTGACTTGGCTCGCGAGGTTGTCGACATGTGGGATGTGGATTCAGCAATCATTGTGCCGATAGTCGTATCAGCCAATGACTTAATTGCCAAGAGCCTCGACCAACACCTAAAGAGGCTCACGTTGGACGGCTGGATTAAGGGCTTGATTCAGAAAGCGGTACTTCTGGACACGGCTCGCATTGTCAGGAGGTTCCTCTCTCTGGAGCCCTGACCGCCGGTAGCTTGGACCCTGTTCCCGATACCGGTGGGCTACCATTTTTTTTTTATATTTTTAAATGTTTTTATATATTTTTTATATTATAATATTTAAAAATAAAATTAAAATGTGTAAATAATTAAATAAAAGATAATAATAATAAAAAATAAAAAACCGGACAAATGCGAATTGAACTCGTGTGGTGATCAATCCGTACAATGATTAAGTTATCTACCATGTTTTTTGTCCCAAGATAATTTATCCCAAGAACAAACTTAACATTGTAGTTGGAAAACGTGTTCTCCCATACATTCCAACTGCAAATGTAAGTTTGTACTCACAATACTTTTTTTTTTTTTTGAGGGTGGGAAATCATCAAATAACTTCTCCCGCTCTGGGCGGAGCGGGAGGGTGTGTCAGACTCTTACTGACTAAAACCCACCCGTATTCCTTCTTGTTGCCTGTGTTGCGGGGGCCTCGGTGACCCATAAGTACCTTCCCGCGACCCCGGCAGGCATCGGCCCTAGTGGACCCCTACTATGTGCTGACGACATCTCTTTGAGGCGCGCGTGGAATACAACGCGCCGTCGACCCGGGCCTGGTCCTTACCGGACGGTGAGCTACCCATTGCTCACCGTCCGCAAGCCCGCGCCTACGGTGGCCGGAAATCCGCCCGGGATTCCCGACGCCCTGGGCGTCTCCTGCGGCGGCTAGGGGCGAGAGGGCGCGAAACTTGCCTTTCCCTCAACCGTCCCGCCTCCTCCTTCGCGAGCATTACTGCTTCGCAGAAGGAGGTGACGGCTGCCCATGCCCTCTCGCTCCGTACCATGGCCTGAACCAGGGCTGGACGCGAGAGGTCTCTGCCACCGATCGCCTCCACGAGGACACGGCGGTGCTCTGCCCAAGCCGGGCAGACCTCCACCGTATGCTCCACCGTGTCCTCCGGGCGATCCACACAGTGGTGACACCCGGACGTTTCCTCCCGCCTTATCCGACACAGGAACCTCCCGAAGCTGCCATGTCCGGTGAGGACCTGCGTCACGCGGAAGGTGAGGACGCCGTGGCACCTCTCCAGCCACTCCTCAAAGAGGGGACTTATCGCCGCAATCGTGGCGTGCCCAGCACTGGGTTGCGACAACCGTACTTTCCATGACGCCATGAGATCCCGCCGGAGCTCCGTCCGCTGTGCCGCGATTTCTCGCGGCAGCGGACTTCGCCTCCTCGCGCCACTCCCATACGTGCGCGAGGACTTTTGCCTCCAGATCCCATGGCGGTACTCACAATACTGAGATATTTACCATGTTATTTTAGCACCATAGACTTCTTATAAGTTTTCCTGTAATGTTTAAGTAAAGAACTAATTTCTGTATTTTTTTTTCAAAATGTAAGGCTCAGTAGTTTCGGAGATAATGGGGGGGGGTTAAATTTTCATATTTTTCTTAAATTATTTTTAAACTGTCTATTTAACATCATCATTATTTAACAATCATAAAAAAAAAAATGTAATAAGCCTTTTCATTTGGTCTGTCACACGGTAGGTACAGTTTGCAAAACTTTTTATTATTATTTTCTAATTTATCCCCTGACCCTCATATTCAAAATTCATTTATTTACGTTACACGTCCGTGTTTGGGTCACAGAAATACATATGTGTACCAAATTTCAACGTAATCGGTGCAGTAGATTCGGAGCGAGTTCGTGTCCAAAAGTATCCATAGAGGATACGGACATAACTATATAATATTACGTTGGGGAAAAAGTCTTTTCGCATTATAGTATGTATAAACTTGTAATAAAATCTCTTTGGGTATACTATTTGTATCTGGCTGGTTTTGGTATCAATGAAAGTTTAAATTTAAAAGAACATAATTCCAAATTTAAATTAGGAAAATGTGTGATTTTCATTTGTTTTTCGTACCGTCAAGATGAGTGAATCTAATGAAGAAATTCGATACATTTTAAAATTTTACTACAAAAAAGTTAAAAATGCAACGCAAGCTGCGGAAAAAAATTGCGATGTTTATGGACCTAGTGCAGTGTCTGTGAGAGTAGCACAAATTTGGTTTAAGCGTTTTCAACCCGGAAATTTTGATGTCAAAGATGCACGTCGCTCTGGTCGCCCTATTACGGATAAAATGGATGCCATTTTTTAAAAAGTGCAGCCAGATCGGCATATCAGTAGTTACGACGTAGCTGAAGAACTGGGAATTGACCACAAAACAGTTTTGGCGCATTTGAAAAAAACTGGGTACACAAAAAAGCTCGATATTTGGGTACCTCACGAGCTCACTGAAAGAAACCTAATGAACCGTGTACTCATTTGTGATTCTTTATTACGACGTAATGAAACCGAACCATTTTTGAAGAATCTGATAACTGGTGATGAAAAGTGTATCACGTACGACAAGAACGTGCGAAAAAGGTCGTGGTCAAAGGCCGGTCAGGCTTCACAGACTGTGGCGAAACCCGGGTTAACTCGCAACAAGGTGATGCTGTTTGTGTGGTGGGATTGGAAGGGCATTATTCATTGAGCTGTTACCACCGGGCAGGACCATCGATTCTGAACTCTACTGCGAACAACTGATGAGATTAAAGCAAGTTGAGAGAAAGCGGCCGGAATTAATCAACAGAAGGGGTGTGGTTTTTCATCATGATAACGCTAGACCTCACACATCTGTAGCCACTCAGCAAAAATTAAGAGAGTTTGGCTCGGAGGTGTTAATGCATCCGCCGTATAGTCCTGACCTTGCACCTTCAGATTTCCACCTGTTTCGGTCTCTTCAGAATTCTTTAGGCAGTGTCAGGTTAACATCACGAGAGGACTGCCAAAACCACTTGTCGCGGTATTTTGATCAGAAGTCCCAAAATTTCTATAGCAATGGGATCATGTCCCTACCTACAAGATGGCAAAAAGTTATCGAACAAAATTGTACCTACATACTTTAGTTAAATGTAAATAAACTATATTAAAAAATGTTTTGAATTTTCTTAAAAAATGCGAAGAAACATTTTTCCCAACCTATTATGTATATAGAAAAATCTATTTTTTCCATTATTCGAAACCCTGGAGGGTTTTTGAACCTTTTAATGTTTTTACTGATTTTTTGAGACGATTTGAGTTTGATTCGCGTGTTTACAAAATCGGAAGTGGTCTTAATTACATGTTGTATTCCGCTAATATAATATTTGGCGTCATTTCTATACAAAAACACGTTTTTAAAGTTCACATTGTAAATTTTCTGCTTGGTCACTGCCTATTATTGTATATATAGGTTGTTTCACTCTAATGATATCTATATAGGTTGTTTCACTCTAATGACTCAGCCAAGATGACGAAATAATAAAATTGCCTAAAATTTACATTTTAATAAATCGATTGTAGTGTCACAGAAAGACGTGAATGACCGATCTGATAAAGGATGTTTAGCAGCGTTGCCAAATGTTTTGGGCATAGCGGATATTAGAAACAGAAGAGTGTCGTGTTTCGGAGACCATTTTGGCTCTTTCGCTGGAGGTTGCCACCGCTCTGCTAACTACCGGTGGAGCTATTCCTGCTAATGGATACAGCATTTTAACCCGAATCGGTTTTAGGCAACCATTGATGATCCGGCGGCACGTTTCTTTCAAAGCTCTATCCACTAACTTTGCCTGGGCAGAACGATTCCACACGGGCCACGCGAATTCACCCGCAGAAAAGATAGCGCCAGCCCAGTAGTCCGCATAACGTCAGGCGCACCCCATTTCGATGAGACTAGTCGCTGAAGAAGACTGTCAACTGGCAGCAGACAGGTACACGAATACAGTGCCCGTGACCATTCCTGTCTCAAAATCATCCTCAATGTTTTCGAACGAGTTTGAGGGTCTGATTGCAGCAAGACTTGACGGGTCTGAAACCAGCTTGCGCCGGGATTAACTTCGGGTCAATAACACTCGGTTACTCAGGGTACTCGGTTAGTTACTCGGTAGGTACTCAGGTAGTTACTCGGTTTAGCAACTGTCTCTCAAAGAGTTTGTATGTATGGCAGAGCAGAGATATTGGATGAAAGTTTTTTGGATCGTCGAAGTTTGATTTTTTCCGGGGTGCTGACAGTTGTAGTTGCAGTTGCTGACTGCAGCAACTTGGCCGCAGTAGTAGTTGCAGAAACCACGACTCAGCAACTTGGCCAAGCTGTTTCATTTGCTCAACTGAGATGACGTCCGCGCCGGAGGCCTTACCACATTTAAGACCCCCAATCGCCGCGACTATATCAGAAAGGTTAAACGGATTTTATTCTAAGACCTATAGAAAAAAATGGTTCAAATTGTGGTATGTGATAGCTGAATTTAAGGTGCATCGATCCCTTAACGTTGGACTACTATTTACGCCACAACCTGTATGCTTGGTATAATTTTTTGGAAACTGTTTAAAGAGCTGGTGAAGACTGAACCTGTACCGAGCGGGACATTTAATTTTGGGCTACAAAAGGGGACGTCCCGCCAAAACAGGGACGCCTGGCAACGCTGATGTTTAAGCACTATAATGGTTTTGTTTGAGATCATTCAAGATTTACATTCGCGGTTAAGCCTAGTGACTCATGCACATAGCAACAGCATTCTTTATTGAAACAGGTTTAGATGTTTAGTGAAACCATCGGAGCATTAAAAAATACTCAATCTATCCTCTGTCATTGTAGATAGTGACTCATCCGGCCAAACAGTTGTACCTACCCGTCCTCTGTATTACGCAAAATAAGGTAAGTAAGAAATGTTTTAGTATGTGAAATGTAAAAATCTTTGACGGTATGGAGTTGTTTAGGTACAGTTTAAAGAGAAATTACCGCTATTGCCACCTTTTTGGGCACCAATTATACAGGGTCAAATAGAATTAGGTAGCGAACTCCGCAAACGTGATGGGTATCCTAATCTTAAAAAGAAAAGAAAGATTTTATCAACTCATACCAGCGGTTGTTGACTCCAAAAAAAGGTTTTTATTTTTCTTTTTTCTTGTTAAGATATCGATACCCATCGCGGCTGCGGAGTTTCTAGCTAATTTGATTTGATCCTGTCTGTAGAGGTGGGAACCTACGTTCATCACACAATCGTCTTCTTCAATGTCCCACTCACCGCACTGACTTCATTCTCCTCACTCTTCACTCTTCCTTCTTCGTTCAGTCTATCTGTCTGTCTGTGGAATGCGCTCCCCCAGGAAATCAGGATGGCAACCAACCGATTATCCTTTAAAGTCAAAGTTCGCGAGCATATTCGTAAGAAGCTGGCAGTATCATCACAATGGTAATGTTTTCCCATTGTTTGTCTCATCTGTTTTAGTAGATTCGTGTATTTATGTGTATTTATTAGGTTTTATATTATGTATAATTAGGTATTTAAATTTAAAGTTTTTAATAGGTATATGTAAGTATATCCTTATATTTAAATAAATATTTATTCCACAGTTTTCGCTATTGCACCTACCACTGTTTGTCTCTGCATCACCCAAAGGTTGACTGGTAGAAAATGCCTACATTTGTGTGCTTAAAGTATTAAATAAATAATAAAATCTTACCAAGCGGTATCGTGTTACCCAGTAACTGGGTTGCGGAGGTCAGATAGGCAGTCGCTCCATGTAAAATACTGGTATTCAGCTGTATCCGGTAAGACTGGAAGCCGACCCCAACATAGTCGGGAAAAGGCTAGGCAGATGATGATGATGTAGAGGTCGGAAAATAGTACAGGACAAACCTTTCTTTTCCTTCTGCAGCAGGTCCCAGAGCGCGCGGCGGGCGGCGGGGTCGAGGCCAGACGTGGGCTCGTCCAGCAGCACCACGCGCGAGTTGCCGCACATCGCTGCACCCACCGACAGCCGCCGCTTCTGACCCCCCGACAGTTTGTTTGACGTCACGTCACGCTGAACAACGTTACGAAAACTTCATATTATTACAGTAGGTAGCTGCTTCAGAACATCGATTCCAGTTTTAGTATTCGCCCTTTGCCTTGTAGTAACATCAGTTGCAATGTTCAATAATTAACTCGTCGGTAAATACGTCAACATAGATCAATATCTATTTTAAAATTATAAAATACTAGCTACGCCCCGCGGTTTTACCCGCATAACTCTCGACCCCGTGGGAATATCGGGATAAAACGTATTCTATGTCCTAACCCAGGTCATGGTTTATCCATGTGCCAAATTCCATCCAAATCCATTCAGTCGTTTTAACGTGAAAGCGTAACAAACAAATAACAAACTCACTTTCGCATATACGTACATAGTATAACATTAGTAATTTATCTCATTAACAACTGCCTCATTTTTCCGCGAAGTCATGGCGGAGGTACAGAGGTTAGTTGTGGAGGCAAAAACTTTACACCAACGCCATTCCTGTTACCAATGCCTATTACGGACAAAATAAAATACATTTACTTAAAATGATAAACTAACCTTTTCTTCCAACTCCAGCAGTTTGACAAAATGATTTACTTCTTCTTTTAATTTACTATTCGGTACGCCTTTTAGTCTTGAATAAAATATGATATGTTCGGCGACCGTGAGGTCTGGGAAAAGCACGTTGTGTTGCGGACAGATGCCCAATGACTTCCGAGCTAGGTTAGTTTCGTCCACTATGTTGTAGCCATTGATAAATGCTTTCCCAGAAGTCGGCGGGACAATGCCTGGACAGATATAATGAAAGAAAAATAAGTTAACAGACTCATAATACCTTAAAAAAACTACATTGGGTATTGTAAATAACATTGCCAAAATCCGCATAGCATACGAAGTACCTACTACGTCGTCTTACGCACATTATTAATTTGAACCGGCAAACACGGAGAAACATTCGTTTGTATGATTGATGTGGGTAAGTAATCGGAACAGCTAAATTACAGTTAAGTGCCTCTAATTGGGCAGTTGTTTAACACGTGAGTGCTGACTTACTAGTGCTGCTACAGTCGTTCGATTAGAGGAATGTTGTGAACCTTTCCATCTGAACATTTTCTCAATGGGTTTCTTTGTGATATCATGTATTCACACAGAGACTACAGTCGAGCGACATCAAATTACTATGACCCGAATCGCACAAAATTATAGTGTTGTCAGTGCTCGTTATCAAGCGACATTCTTTTCTGTGCCTTTTCATATATTTGCTATGAATACGACCATGATAGTAAGGTACTTATATGTACAATTGTCAAATATATAATAAGTTGGTATCGTAATGGCTAACAATTACAGGATATTCACTTACATACTACCCAGGTATAGCACCTAGGTAGTATGTAAGACAATAGGCACATACATTTTTTACATACTATGCTGTCAGTCTTCTAGGCACGCTAGCAGATGTCGAATATTCTGACTACAAAGAGTGTAATTTTAGCTTGTTTAAATGTTCATTGTTAGAAAGTAATTAGTTGTATAAAATTCTAATCAAGACCATAAAAAATTCAAAGCTACATTTTAAAACAAGTCTCTAAACATAAGAACTTATTGTGAATCAAAATTTAAACTTACTACCATTGCCAAGTGAAAAGCAACTTGAACAACGCGACGAGGAGACGACGACGTAAATTGAGCTGCTCCAATTATCAAAATATTCAGTTTAATTAAACTTCGATTCTACGTTTCTTTATGGCAATTAGTGCCGATGTCGACTAGTCAGACAATCTCAGAAGTGAGTTTAAAACTTATGGGCCCAATAGTTTTAATAATTCGTTACATTATAATTAGGTATTTTACTATAACTGCTGATGTTTTTGATATTATGATATTATCCTTATATGGACTATACGATGTATAATATATGCAAGCAAAACTAAAAGAGCAACAAAAGCATTTTCCTTAAATAACGTGATTGAACTTTAAGGAAAATAACAATAAATCTTCACTATGTGCAAAGTTCGGTTGGCGCCAACGGCATGTGTTTATAACAATCACAATAGATAATAAAATTATTAACCTGTAAGCATGGAGATAGTGGTTGTTTTTCCAGCACCATTATGACCCAGTAACACGGTGATCTCGTTCTCATACAACCTCAGGTTCAAATTGTCGACGACTTTTTTACGACCCTTGTATATTTTTGTAAGATTCTGAAAGAAAACATGTCTGATATTTTATCTAGTCGATAAACTAAATGCTCGTGCAGACTGGGGTGATATCGCGGTAGTCTGCACGAGCCTTTATGCTGAGAAGTGTGAAGTGACAAGAACGTACCTATTTAAAAAACATACACATCATTTATTTGGTTATTTGTATGTTGAGTCTCGTGATCTACCCCATATACAGAAAAAAAAATAAACCAGTGCGCAAATTTTGACAAATTAAACTTAAGAAAGTTTTATTAAACATATATTTTTTTATTTTGATAGTCTTAGTACAAAAAAAAGTTATCGTCAACGAAAGGTGCTTACTTTTAAAAATTAAATTTGAAACTTAATTTTTTTTATACATAGTGATGCCGGCCGTCGCGGTTGCGCGGTGCACGGTGGTTCCGCTAGAGGTCAAAATAAAAAAAATCGCATATTGTATTTTCAAATCTTGAACACTGTCATGTCGTTGGCCGTTACATATACTATAATTAAGTATAAATAGATCCCCGATAGCTAATCAGTCTCATTATTTAGTGAAATCCGAAAGTTAACACAACTCCCGTTGCATAGGCACTTATTACGTGACCGGTAATTAGCGGCTGTTTTCTCAGAATTCTGTTAATTAAGTGATATTTTTTACAATGGAGCTTCAAGAATCAGGTATGTTGTTTTCCTATGTATACTTCAAGAATCAGGTAGGTATTCTCGTTTTGACATTTGTCTGATTAATATTGAAATAACGATGTATCTACGTGACGACTATATTTTGTTTTAAAAATCTGTAGAATTTAAATTATTCTTTACTTATTTGCGGATTGGGTAGTTATAAGCAAGCTACGCCTGCGTAGGCGAAATCTACGAAAGTATTGCAAAAGTTTTTTTTTTAAGTTGGTAAGTGCTTAGGAACCTTTTCAAGAGGTTTTATATTTGAACTGTGGCTATCCACGACCGATATAGAAAGACGCAGCAAGTGATGCAGCAACTAATGGACATGATGCCGGATGCAGATAACATCGATGTTAGCAAATTGGAGAACGTTCTGAAGTATATATGCGAACGACTTGGTATTTTTTTGGAAATCTGGAAATCAAGTTGTCGGAAGAAAAGCACAGTCCTCAATAAATATTCTACGTCGCTTAGTAAGAAAGAAAGAAAGTGTTAATCTACCGAGAACATCAACTTTCAAAGAAAACACTACGCACGATATTCTCGATCAAAGATCATCATCGGGGACCTCAGCTGCTGTTGGGCGACCAAAAAAAGATTTTGCAACTTGCAGTAAACGGTCACAACGAAGAAGACTTGCAACACTATCTCAATTGGATGAGTCAGTCGTCAGTAATCTAATGGAAACATCAGACCCCGGTACAAATGAAATAAACCCTGACGGTGTGCTATCTCTCATAACAGAAGCTAAACTTACGAAGCACCAGTACTTGTTACTCCGCAGCTTCATAAATTCTCACAACAATCCAATTTTACCTTCGTACAACAAAGTAGTAATTAGTAGCAAAGAAAAAATGCTATCCTGAAGTTGTCAGGGTTACCGAATGAATGAATGAATCTCAAAAAGAAGTGTTGTCTGCCATCTCTCAAGAATCAATAGGTGATGTATTTTTACTAGAGAAGTGGGGTTTTGGTGGCAGCATTGGCCATAGTGAATACAAACAAAACTTTGCTAACTCTGACTTTACTGAATATATGAATATGGAATCTTATTCGTGACTTCGTAGGTGCCGCTTAGATTGGTTTCGACGGACACGTCTTCAGAAGAGACTACACTTTGGAAGAACCCTCGCCCATCATCTACAAGATATTGGCGACCAATCCGCTTTCAGTTCATTAAGGATTCAACTGTCAATGAACAGAATTACTTTCAAGAAAACATTGCCAAGCTCATTCCTACAAAAGTATTTTACGACGATAATAAAGAAATCAATGTGGATCACAGTTAACCATGGTTGATGGAAAGATATGCAGCACGATTAGCGATGCTTCCAGTGCAGTGCTACATATGTGGAGCTTTGCCAAAAGACATGAACGATATCGATTCTTGCGTCAAAAGAGATATTGATATGAATAAATTAGAATTTGGTCTGTCACCATTACATTCATGGATCCGATTCTTTGAATATTTTATTCATTTATCGTATAAATTACAAACGCAAAGATGGCAAGCTAGATCAGATGAAGATAAGAACCTTGTGAAACTGACGAAGAAAGGGATCCAGAACGAATTTCGGCAGAAATTAGGTTTAATTGAGGACAAACCACGGAGCGGCGGTAGTGGTACATCAAATGTTGGAAATACTGCACGGAATTTTTTCAAGAATCCGGCTATATCTGCTGAAATTACCGGTATTAAGCAATGCCATATCGAAAGATGTGGAACCATCTTGGAGTGCATGTCATCTGGCTACAAAATAAATACAGCAAAGTTTGAAGAATATGCCTTAGATACGGCCAGGCGAATTGTGACAGAATACCCGTGGTATAACTTACCTTCATCCGTGCATAAAGTGCTCGTTCACGGAGCCGCGCCATAGTAATTGATAACGCATTAGTTTCTATTGGTGAACTTTCTGAAGAAGCCGCAGAGTCAGCTAATAGGCGTTTAGGCTCAACCACACAAGAAAAATGTCACGAGTCTCCACTAACACAGACCTTATAAACAGACTTCTGCTGAACTCAGGTCCTTTGATCACTTCTCACAAATCTCTATTGCCTATAAGTAATAAGTTTATTAAATAGTACGAGGGCGGGTCAATAAGTCCGTGACTTTTTGAATTTCTGACCTCTTTACTGAAACAGCAACACTGCTCCTGTCAACAGGCATCTGTCAGTTGACTCCTGTCAAAATTTAAACTTGCTGCGTCAGTTAGTTTGTGTTTGACAGCTATTTTTATCAGACTACTCACTAATTTGAGGAGAAAATGGAAAAAAGTGAATTTCGTGTGCTTATTAAGCATTATTTCTTGCGAAAAAAAACCATTACCGAGACCAAGGCTAAGCTTGATAAATACTATGGGGACTCTGCACCATCGATTTCAATGGTAAAAAAGTGGTTTACTGAATTTCGTTGTGGCCGTACAAGCACTGAAGATGCCGAACGTCCTGGACGCCCAGTTGAGGTCTCTACACCCGAAAAAATCGAAAAAATTCACGATATGGTGTTGGCCGACCGAAGATTGAAAGTGCGAGAGATTGTGGAAGCCGTAGGGATCTCGCATGGCTCAGTGGTTTCAATTTTGAATGATCACTTGGGCATGAGAAAGCTTTCCGCAAGATAGGTGCCGCGTTTGCTCACAGTCGACCACAAACGCAATCGTGTAACAACTTCACAAGAAGGTTTGGCGTTGTTTAATCGCAATATGGAGGAGTTTTTGCGCCGTTTTGTAACCGTGGACGAAACATGGATCCATCACAACACACCAGAGACCAAACAACAGTCAAAACAGTGGGTTTCTAAGGGTGAATCGGCGCCGAAGAAGGCCAAGGTGGGTTTGTCAGCCAATAAAGTTATGGCGACTGTTTTTTGGGATGCACGCGGGATAATCCACATTGACTACCTTCAAAAGGGAAGAACAATCAATGGGGAATATTATGCCAATTTATTGGACCGATTCAATGACGATTTAAAAAAAACCGACCTCATTTGGCCAAGAAAAAAGTTCTTTTCCACCAAGACAATGCAAGGGTGCACACATGTGCAGTTGCCATGGCAAAAATCCATGAATTGGGCTATGAATTGCTCCCTCATCCGCCCTATTCCTCAGATTTGGCTCCGAGCGACTACTTCTTGTTCCCAAACCTGAAGAAATGGCTTGGTGGAAAAAGATTTGACTCCAATGATGAAGTCATCTCGCAAACAAAGGCCTATTTTGAGGACCTCGACAAATCATTTTTTTTGGAAGGGATAAAAAAATTGGAGAAGCGTTGGACAAAGTGTATAGAGCTCAAGGGAGACTACGTTGAAAAATAAAATTATTTTTTTATCAAAAAATCTGTGTTTTATTCCAAAAGTCACGGACTTATTGACCCGCCCTCGTACCTACTAAGTAGCATAGAAGGGAAGATTTTATTTTACTGATTAGTTTTAATTTTTTATTTACCTATTTTGTTTTTATTCATACATTTTTCATGATATAAAGCTAAAATTGGGTTTTCATTAAAATATCCTATAACTATATATACTTTAATTGCATTTTCAGTTGATAAACAAACTTTAGAATATATAAATAACAATACTTTACAACATTGTCTACCCATAAATGAAACTAATATGTATTAATAGTATAATTAATATTTTACGCCTTGATATTTTTTATTAGCTGACTCTGCGGCTTCTTCAGAAAGTTCACCAATAGAAACTAATGCGTTATCAATTACTATGGCGCGGCTCCGTGAACGAGCACTTTATGCACGGATGAAGGTAAGTTATACCACGGGTATTCTGTCACAATTCGCCTGGCCGTATCTAAGGCATATTCTTCAAACTTTGCTGTATTTATTTTGTAGCCAGATGACATGCACTCCAAGATGGTTCCACATCTTTCGATATGGCATTGCTTAATACCGGTAATTTCAGCAGATATAGCCGGATTCTTGAAAAAATTCCGTGCAGTATTTCCAACATTTGATGTACCACTACCGCCGCTCCGTGGTTTGTCCTCAATTAAACCTAATTTCTGCCGAAATTCGTTCTGGATCCCTTTCTTCGTCAGTTTCACAAGGTTCTTATCTTCATCTGATCTAGCTTGCCATCTTTGCGTTTGTAATTTATACGATAAATGAATAAAATATTCAAAGAATCGGATCCATGAATGTAATGGTGACAGACCAAATTCTAATTTATTCATATCAATATCTCTTTTGACGCAAGAATCGATATCGTTCATGTCTTTTGGCAAAGCTCCACATATGTAGCACTTTGCACTGGAAGCATCGCTAATCGCGCTGCATATCTTTCCATCAACCATGGTTAACTGTGATCCACATTGATTTCTTTATTATCGTCGTAAAATACTTTTATAGGAATGAGCTTGGCAATGTTTTCTAGAAAGTAATTCTGTTCATTGACAGTTGAATCCTTAATGAACTGAAAGCGGATTGGTCGCCAATATCTTGTAGATGATGGGCGAGGGTTCTTCCAAAGTGTAGTCTCTTCTGAAGACGTGTCCGTCGAAACCAATCTAAGCGGCACGTACGAAGTCACGAATAAGATTCCATATTTATATATTCAGTAAAGTCAGAGTTAGCAAAGTTTTGTTTGTATTCACTATGGCCAGTGCTGCCACCAAAACCCCACTTCTCTAGTAAAAATACATCACCTATTGATTCTTGAGAGATGGCAGACAACACTTCTTTTTGAGATTCATTCATTCATTCGGTAACCCTGACAACTTCAGGATAGCATTTTTTCTTTGCTACTAATTACTACTTTGTTGTACGAAGGTAAAATTGGATTGTTGTGAGAATTTATGAAGCTGCGGAGTAACAAGTAATGGTGCTTCGTAAGTTTAGCTTCTGATATGAGAGATAGCACACCGTCAGGGTTTATTTCATTTGTACCGGGGTCTGATGTTTCCATTAGATTACTGACGACTGACTCATCCAACTGAGATAGTGTTGCAAGTCTTCTTCGTTGTGACCGTTTACTGCAAGTTGCAAAATCTTTTTTTGGTCGCCCAACAGCAGCTGAGGTCCCCGATGATGATCATTGATCGAGAATATCGTGCGTAGTGTTTTCTTTGAAAGTTGATGTTCTCGGTAGATTAACACTTTCTTTCTTTCTTACTAAGCGACGTAGAATATTTATTGAGGACTGTGCTTTTCTTCCGACAACTTGATTTCCAGATTTCCAACAAAAACCAAGTCGTTCGCATATATCTTCAGAACGTTCTCCAATTTGCTAACATCGATGTTATCTGCATCCGGCATCATGTCCATTAGTTGCTGCATCACTTGCTGCGTCTTTCTATATCGGTCGTGGATAGCCACAGTTCAAATATAAAACCTCTTGAAAAGGTTCCTAAGCACTTACCAACTTAAAAAAAAAACTTTTGCAATACTTTCGTAGCTTTCGCCTACGCAGGCGTAGCTTGCTTATAACTATACAATCCGCAAATAAGTAAAGAATAATTTAAATTCTACAGATTTTTAAAACAAAATATAGTCGTCACGTAGATACATCGTTATTTCAATATTAATCAGAAAAATGTCAAAACGAGAATACATAGCAAAACAAAATACCTGATTCTTGAAGTATACATAGGAAAACAACATACCTGATTCTTGAAGCTCCATTGTAAAAAATATCACTTAATTAACAGAATTCTGAGAAAACAGTCGCTAATTACCGAAGGCGCGCGGACCACCGTGCGGTGTAGTGAACCGTGAGAAGGTATCTAAACAGCCGTGCGCTCGCTCGATTTGGGTTTTTTAGGTATTTTATTAGGATTTCAAGTCGAGAAAAAAAGAATTGAACAAATAATGGAAATGTGTTCTATTACTGATACTGAACCACCAAAAAAAAATTGCGCACTGTTTTTTTTTTCCTGTATATACGTTTCATAGTAAAGTAGTAGCTGCATGATTTATATCCGCGTATGTGTATAAAATGAAGCAAACATCTAAGGTATTTTGACAAGGCGAAGGGACATGGTCGTTTAGTTTTTCTAAGGTGCTAAATAAACAGGCCAACCGCTATTAAGGCGTCCCTTCGTTGATGTTCACGAACACCACATTGATGTTTATATTGCACGAACTTATCGCTATTATAGTGTCGGTTAGGTTCACTACTCTGAAGGCTGACGCATAGAAGGCGTATAAAATGTATGGTAGGTACGTGAAATATGTGATCGACTGATCATTTTAATTACGGTAGCAATTTTGAAATAAAACAATCTGGTCACAAAGTCGCGTACCTACTAAGTATTTTATTTGTTACTAGATGCGCCCCGCGGTTTCACCCGCCTAAGTTTTGACCCCGTGGGTATATCGGGATAAAAAGTATCCTATGTGTTATTCCTGGTTATAAACTATCTAGTGTGCCAAATTTCATCCAAATCCGTTGAGTACTTTTTGCGTGAAAGAGTAACAAACATCCATCCATCCTGTTTTATAATATTAGCAGGATAGAACACTATTATAACTTTAGTTAGCATTTCTGGTCTGTGAGCTCTTTTACGAATGTTTGCAATAGAAACACAATAATATGACATCAATGTAACGCCTTCAATGAAACAGCTTGCACTGTTTAAGGTTTTCATTTGAACCTCTTACATGTCATGTAAACGTTACTCAAACGCTGTGTTATTTTTGCACCGTAACTTGTTATTCCCATAATTCAATTCACTTAAGACCTAATTGCGTTCTGACTTAACATTACCAAACAGGCAGATACCTATGTAGCACAAGACTGTTTGTTGTAATCATGTGTTTAGTTTTAATAAAGGGGAATGTTCAAAACGTACCTAACATTGTTTGGTGGCACGTCATGCGTGACTTACCTGTATGTTGACACCCGCGGGCACGCCCTTTGGTTCCTCTTCGTGGTCATGTACAACCTTCAACAGTGCATCATTATACTCCAGATCATGCGTATCCTTCCTACTTATCTCTGAAAATAATACGTTTCATAGTAATGTGCAATAGATAACGGAATCAATAGTGCTTAGTCACAGAAATCATCGCCGTGCGAGGTTTAAAGTTCACCATTTGTTTGATTTATTGTATGAATGCTTGAACAATTCGCTTTTTCAGTTTAATAAATCATTCATATATTCATAGAACCAGCCCGTGCGCGCTGGAAAGCTTTGATCATTATGGGTACAGATAGAGAAGAGTACACACTAATCCTTTAACTGGTTTCTATGTCTAATCTCATTAGCAGACAAAGGTCAAGACGTTTACCTACAAAAAAATGAGACCAACTGACCTTATTCTGTAAAGTATATATGTTATTAATTACCCTTAAATGAATTAGATCAAATTTTATTTAAAACAATAGGTATTGGTAGAAATAAATGGATAGTTAGAAGTGAAGTGATCCAACAGACATTTAAGTTTCGAGATAGTGTTAAACGCGTTTTTTGCTTAATAGGTACGTCCATATTTTAATGTATTTTTGTAATGTGTTTACTTTATAGCATAATTATATAAAAATAAAAAATGTGTTTTCTTATTAAAAAATATCTATATAATAGTCTGAGAAATTGATTTAACCTGTATGGTAGGTTAAATGAATTTCTCAGACTATTTTTGCACTTGGATCACTTGTCTTTTTTATGCCATGGAATAAAAATCAAAACACAAGTGACGTTTTTAATTTGTTACCTTCCCAAATTCTAAACCCCTATAGGATCACTTGTGTGTCTGTCTGTTTGTCCGTCTATCACCGACCGATTAAGTTGATATTTGGTACAAATATGAATTCTTGTGATCCAAACACGAACGTGTAACGTAAATAAATGAATTTTGAATATTGGGGTCACAATTTGAGTCACAAATTAGGGGCCAAATTAGAAAATAAAAAGTATTGCAAACTGTACTGTGTGACACATCAAATTAAAGGGATTGTTGTAAGGATTTCAGATATATTATTATAATTATATTTATTATAATTTTAAAGTAAAAACTTTTAATGATTAAAGAAAATAGATGTAAATTAACCATTCCTCCCCCTTATCTCTGAAACAACTGAGCTTAAAATTTAGAAAAAAAAAATACAAAACATTTTTCTTTACCAGATTACAGGAAAATCTATAAGAGGTCGTATGGTTTTAAAATAACGTGGTAAATCACTCAATATTGTGCGTACATTTGCTGTTGGACTTTATGGGGGACCACGTTTTTCAACTACAATGTTAAATTTGTTCTTGGGATAAATTCATTCCAACTCAACCCTTCATTGTGTATGTTCCGACACGCTCTTGGCCGGTTTTTTTTATATCGGTAACGGTTTCTTAAAAGCCAAAATGCACATACCTCAATTTTGGCCAAATGTTACTTGGATCACTTAGCTTCCTAGCTACCCAAATATTTATGTTTTATGCAAAACCATTTTGTTTGAAGTTTTCAACGCTTATCGCTTCGCTATCGCTAATATGCTAAATCAATAAACCGGTTTGAGATGTTGAACAACCGCAATGATAATGACCTTGATTGTATGATTACACAGATCATCGTAAGTAATTCGTTACAAGTTTCATAAGCAGATTACTTAAGTAACGATCGAAGACACACATACCCGATACCGGATGTAAACGACACGTCGAAAACCAACAACTCAAAACTCACGTGTAAACCCCAACAAAACTAAGAGAAACTAAACCTACACATTCGTTAAAGGTATTTGTAAAATGCTTTCAAAAGAGAGTATATATTTTTACTTACGTGACCAAAGCATAAACTAACCTGCAAATTTACGCTTATTCGGTCTCCAGAAGTTCTTAGTAAACGGGAAGTACCAGGGCAACGGCACTCCATAGAGCCCCGGGCGTATCTTCTCCACATACATCGCGATCAGCATGTATAGTATCGTGTCGAGTATCAGCATAAGAACGATGTGGCCCGGCTGTAGCTGATCCTGATAGGAGATGGGAGTGAAGAACTCGCTCCATTGTAGACCTATGTAATATTTAATTCAATTTTAATAAAAAATAACATAATGTAGGCATCAGGGCTTTCGAAGTTGTAATTTAATTAATTAATTTATTTATTTAAATAACATGGGAGACTTACAGCTAAAATAAACAGATCAACGATAGTACAATCATCTGAAAGCCAATTACAGGTCTCCACTTATAAAATACAGAGAAAAAAAGAAAAAAATACAATTAATTATTTAAATAAATAAATATTGAATTATTTTATGTCGCAAAGCATACGGGTATCTACTAGAAAAATTTGGTGCGATTTTTCCAGTACAAATACGTATGACGCCTTATAAAATTAAAACACTACATAACCACAAAAAATACCTAATATTTTATGCATAAATAGATAGGTATGACATTAGTCACCTTTTGACATAATTTCTTTAGGGACGATTCACACCGGGAAAAGAGCGGCTGGCAGCGGCGCGGCGAGCACTTTCATCATTAAAAGACCAGTATCGCTTGAAAAGCTAGAAAAAGGTCGCGCGGCCACGCGCGTCCCTTCAGCGGTGCCTACAGCCCGCGGCGACGCGAGGTCGCTCGCGGTCCGCGGTTCCGGTGTGAATCGGCCCTTAAGGTAGTATATTAGGTGTGTAGTTGTAGGCGTCGGGCGAAGTTCATATGAATAATTTAGTTCTTTGTCTAGCGATTAAGATCGTATACAAATAACATTAAAAAATTCTACCTATACGGTGTAGAAAATTATATAATCAGATAGTAGGTAGGTTAAAACACTGACGTGTAGAGTAGAGTTGAGAGTTTGCTGTTCAATCAGACGATGGGCTAGTACTTAACCCACTTCTAGTAATTAGTGTTTAGGCACCTGTTGTAAAATATTTTAGCTTCT
This sequence comes from Atethmia centrago, assembly GCA_905333075.3. NCBI lineage: Eukaryota > Metazoa > Arthropoda > Insecta > Lepidoptera > Noctuidae > Atethmia > Atethmia centrago. Next base: position 16,583,839 of record HG995373.1, on the reverse strand, counting down.
AAAAGGAACTTATAATGACCCTTTATTAATATACGCGGAGTACCAAATTTATGCCATACTTGTATGGTAAATCCAAAGATTACACTTGGCTAATACTTGGTTGTAACTTAACAACGCGTTTATTAATAATGTGGTTTAGACTTAACTTTTGTATGTGTAGTTTTTGTGCGACTATTTTAAATCACCTCCAAGGTCATCTATTTCTAGTCTTATTTGACCTTACAGAAAACTAGTTGGGGTGGTTTGTAAGCTTATTTTATTCACTGTCCGGCCATTTAGATGATTATGTGACTACTAAAATCTTTAGGTACCTATCTACTTAAGTTGAATTAAATACAAATAACTAGTAATTTCAGCTAGTCAAGTCAGAAAAATTAGTCTAAAATTAGTGTGAAAATCATTGATAACCGAGAATTAACGAGAAGTTCAAAGATAATAATTACATTATTTACTAACAAAAAACATAATGCCAACAGATTACCTTTTGAAGTTCCTTCGCACATGATGATCATTTGAAATGCATATCCCATAGCTGTGTTAGATATCAGACTTAGTAGTAATTTCGTTGTCAGACTTATATCTTCGTATAGTACTTGAGTTAGCATGTATATGGAGTATGCCGCGAACCATGCCAGGCCCATAAAGGATGCGGCGGTATTAGCTGCAAAGCAGAATTATCATTACAACTTTATAACATGGGCTTATACGATATTGTCGATACTGATACTATCTCTATTCATTTTTGGTCCAATAGTAAGCGCCATTGTGTCGCTATTGATTAAGACGCTGACAACACCTAAACCGCGGTCCCTGTGAGATTGCATAGAAAAGAAAGAGAAGCGCGATCACACAACGCTTGTAATTTATTGCAAAATATGAAGTAATTATCTATTTACTGAAAATTGAGTTGAGTAATCGAAAATAAAAAAACAACCAAGTTCTGCATTCAAATAAGACGTTCTTGTTATTAATTAAATACGTAACGTATGTTCATATTTGATACAGATATTTTTGATTAGAACTCAAAGTAAGAGGTTAGTTTAACGTTAGTTTGTATCGAGATTTTGTTTTCAAAACGTGTTTTGGTAACAACCAAGTTCTGGGAAATATGTTCAAAATTAACATACTTATATTTTTTCCGCTACCACAAACCATACAGATTTGGCAATTTTTTTTCTTAAGAGAAGCCTATTTTCGTCAATTGGGTCTTGTCAGCGCCTTAATATGCTTTTCATTCAAAATGAGAGACCAAATCGAAATTGCATTAGAGACATAATAATATCGGTAACCTATTTATGCTTGCCTTACCTCGAGAAAAGAAGACGCTGATCATAAAAGAGAATGCTAATGAGGCTATGACGAACAGGATAATGAAGAAGAAAAGAACACTCCATGGTGTGAATGTAAGTACAGAATATCCGTCACCAGCAGCTGTATGGTTGAATGGTATCTAAAAATGTAATTCACAGGTAAATGTATGGTTCTAAAGGACCAAACGAGCGAATGCTCATTCTTACCCCACTTGACCAAATCTTTTTCTGTAAACAGAGTAAGTAGAGCATTCTTTCGTTGGTCTATACCTACTATATACTAAAATATCAAAAAAATAATGGTCTTGTTCTGGTTCGATTGTTCTAAGCCTGATCCCACCAGTGGGTACTGGGTAGATATTAATGCATATGTAATAGAAACTTCGATCTCGCAAAGAAAGAGGAAATGGTAAGAAAAAAGGACCTAATAAAACTGATACGACCTAGTTTAAATAATAGAATTAATAACAGAAGTACAGAGGGGTACGTTTCCCGTATTCTACTCACTAGTCCGAAATTATGTTAAACCCAGAAGTGCCGTGGTCAGCTTGCCCGTAAAAGCTTTCTGCGAAAATCGCTCATATTTCGAATGTTCAAATTAAATCTTAGGAATACAACAGAGTTTAGCAGGAATGGAATTTGAGTAAGAATTTATTCATCACATTTTCAATAAATGGAATGAAGGGACACTTTCCGAGAAAACAGCGCATTCAGAGTTGATAAAAAAAAGCTCGTACTTAGCTGCTGTTTTGCGTTTTCAACGTATCTGGCCTGGATAGTTATAATTGGCAGAATGTTTGGTCTTATGGCACATACGAGTATTTGAGTGATTAGGACGGCCAATATTCAATTTCCTAAAATTCAAAGCAGATAGAAAAAAAAAGAAGGGTAGCTAATTAACGTGCCGTTAAGTAATTTATCGTATTTTCGCTAAAACATTGTAATTATATTAATTAATTAGTTAATAAAATAAATATTATAACGCTAAAAACGCTTTTTTTTTCATGTGAATCCATAAAAATCAATTGAAATGATAAAAATTTACCTATGAGCACTATTAAAATAAAGAAACAGTTTTGGCCTGCAAAATCGCACAAATACCCGTGTGCGTGGTTTAACTTAGTCAGGAAACTCTGTTACATACAGTACTGGGTTCGAAATGTTGGTGCATACGGCTACACATCAAGCTATACATTTCTAGTTTACGCTGACCTCCCATTGTACGGAAATCCTATACAATGCGAGTTCAGCTTATACTGGAAATGTATAGCTTGATGTGTAGCTGTGTGTACCCGTATTTTATGTCCGGGGGGGACATAAAATACCCTACCTATTGGGAAGCAACAACATCTTCGGCGATCTATGTGATTGAACCGAACCTGTAATAAAATAACGAAAGTAACGGTAGAGCGTGACCATTAAATTGACTCAATAAACTTACCTTAAATAGTATCACAATAAGTGCAACGGATATCAAAAGGAACGAGAACTGTTTGATGAACCAAGCCAGCCAATGTAGCCACGATGGAAGGCCCATTATTGTCATTGTTTCCTGCCAACACACAGAGATCGTTTGGTAATATTTATATTTACGTACACCTCAAAGTCAATAACTAATTTAAATGTAACCTGAGTAAACAAGTGAATTATTTTATCATTAGACTTGATCATGCAGTGATAAAGTTATTTATACATATTTTTTACCTTTAGTTGTAACTCTTTCTCAAATGTTACGACCCTGACTGTGTTCACGAAGGAATACGCAAAGCAGAGCATGATAATCATTGATATAAATCTTTCTAGCGCGACTAGGAGTTGATCTTCCCTGTATGCAAGCTGAGGTAGACGTTGTAAGTACACCTTGGTGCCAACCGATTTCCCGGTTTTCTGCTTAATGATTTCCTGAGATATAGCATGCTGGACAGCTAAGAACATTTCCGGTGAATACCCTAAAAAATCAAAACCCTGTTTAGTTTGATGTTAACGACGTTTATTTCAAAGTTAATAATAGATTTGTTTATGTACTCGCAGTATGTAAGTTCCTGGTTATTTTGCATCACAAGCTAGTTGTAAAACGATGCTATTTTAGTCACAGTTTTTTGTAACTAATTTAATAATCCCGCAACTTTACTTATGACAATGTTGCGGATAAGTTTATTTTTTTTTTAACGTTATAGGTTTATTTAACCTTGAATCTGAGTACCACTAACATTCGTAAAAAAAACCGGCCAACTGCGTGTCAGACCACGCACAATGAAGGGTTCCGTAGTTGGGAAGTTGTGATGACTTTATACCAAAAACAAACTTATCATTGTAGTTGAAAAACATGTTCTCCCATACATCGATATATGCCACGGTCAATTCTCCAACCGCAAAGTTGGTCGACTATTACTCGTTAACTTGTAAAGCCTACTTAGCGGTGATAGTTTTCGTTTAAATTTCATTATAAAATGTACTACTGCCATTATTTTTTTTCACATCTCCTTAAACAACCGTTTACCTGGCAGGTGGGGGGGGCACGACTCTAACAAAAATTTGCACTTTAATGCTTAATATTACGCATGCGAAAAGTGGTGTTCACAGACCCGCAATATTTTTGAACGGCCTATCCAAACGATACCCCACGCCATGGGGTAGACGAGAAAAACACAGACAGACGGACATGGCGAAACTATAAGGGTTCCTTGTATACTACGGATCCCTAAAAGTGTTACTAACGTAAAACGTCCTTATTGCTCATTGGTTAAAGGTCACGATGTTAGTTATGTACTACGTAAAAAGTGAAGAGGCTCCTAAGACGAAAGTGTTCCTACCGTGTAGTATTTAATTAAGTAATATAAGTACATAATTTTATTCGACAATATTATTTGCTCAAGTTACTTTTTAAGATTCCGTAGTAAACAAGGAACCCTTATAGTTTCGCCATGTATTTCTGTCTGTCTGTCCCCGCTGTAGCTCAGAGACGCTTAGTACTAGAAAGCTGTAATTTGGCATAGGTATACATATTAAACACGCCGACTAAGTACTAAAATAAAACCTTGAAAAAAATTTTTTTTTTAGGGATAAGATTCCCTTGCACGTAATGTGGGGATGATATTTTGTTTCTCGTCTACCCTATGGTGTGGGGTGTCGTTGGATAGGTCGTTCAAAAATATTACAGGTCTGTGAACACCACTTTTCGATACAAGGATCCGCTTGCGTAATAGCATTAAAGTGCTAATTTTTGTTAGAGTCAAGTGTGTGTCGGGGGCCCTGCCAGCTAAATGGATGTGAAAAAATTCATGGCAGTAGTACATATAATTAAATTAAAAGGAAAACTATCACAGCTAAGTGGGCTTTACAAGTTAACGAGTAATAGTTGACCAACTTAAATTTGCAGTTGGAGAATTGACCATGGCATATTATTATATCGATGTATCATCATCATCATCATTTCAGCCGAAAGACGCCCACTGCTGGATTAAGGCCTCCCCCAACCACCGCCACTTCGACCGGTTTTGTGCTTCCCGCATCCAGCGGATTCCTGCAGCCTTCACAAGGTCATCGGTCCACCTTGTAGGAGGCCTTCCAACGCTACGACTTCCGGTACGCGGTCGCCACTCCAGAACCGTTCGGCCTCATCGGCCATCTGTTCTGCGAGCAATGTGCCCTGCCCACTGCTACTTAAGTTTGGCAATTTTTCGGGCTATGTCGGTAACCTTGGTTTGCCTGCGGATCTCTTCATTTCTAATTCGATCTCAGGAAACTTCAAGCATAGCCTACTCATTTGCCCTTTGAGTGACTTTTAGCCTTTTAATAAGGCCCATTGTAAGCGACCACGTTTACTGAAACGTGGTCGCCATAGTTCATCACTGGCAACACACACTGGTCAAAGACTTTCGTCTTGAGACACTGCGGTATGTGGGACGAGAAGATATTGCGTAGCTTCCCAAACGCTGCCCAGCAGAGTCGGATTCGACGATTGACTCTTTCTCGAAGTTGGACCTACCTAACTGGACAATTTGTCCTAGGTAAACATACTCGTCCACAACTTCGAGCGTAGCGTGTCCGATCTTCATGAGAGTGGGTGTAACATGGGCATTTGACATGACCTTTGTCTTGTCCATGTTCATTTTAAGACCCACTCTTTCGGAAGCTCTACTGAGGTCATCCAGCATTGTACTGAGGTCCTCCATAGTCGCCATGACAACTATATCGTCGGCAAACCGAAGGTGATTGATTTACTCGCCATTGATGTTGATGCCTGGCCCGTTCCAGTCCAGAACCTTGAAGACATCCTCCAGTGCAGCGGTGAACAATTTTGGATTCATAACGTCTGCCTCACACCTCGCTGCAGAAGGATAGGTTTCGAGGTCCGGTCCTGGAGTCGGACTGACATAGTGGCGTTTTCGTACAGACACTTAAGCACCTCGATGTACCGATAGTCGATCTGGCACCGTTGAAGAGACTGCAGTACAGCTCATGTCTCGATCGAATCGAAGGCTCTTTCGTAGTCCACAAACGCTTAGCAGAGAGGCAGGTTATACTCTTCGGTCTTCTGTATAACCTGCCGCAGCGTATATATGTGGCCTACAGTTCTAAAGCCTTTACGGAATCAGGCTTGTTCGGGAGGCCGGAAGTCGTCAAATCTGCGCGCGAGACGGTTCGTGATGACTCTTGTAAACAGCTTGTAGACATGGCTCAGAAGTGTGATGATATATATATATTTTTATTTTTTCCTATAATTCTTAAGGTGGGTATTGTCGCCCTTCTTAAAGAACAGTATCACCACACCTCTGTTCCATGCCTGTGGCGTTTTGCCCTCGAGTATAACGGAACCAAACAGCTTCTGGAGGGCCTTGAGAACGGGTTTTCCACCGGCCCTCAGAAGTTCGGCCGTAATTCCGTCATCACCCGGTGCCTTGTTTTTTGAGCTGCTTCAAAGCCATCCTAATCTCGTATAAGCTGACGTCCGGAATGTCTTCGGGGTAGTGTCGGGTCAATCTAGCTCTTGAGTCGATTGCCAGATTCATACCAGGGTTACCTGTTGACGTGTATAACACGATCTGTGTCGATGTATGGAGATGTTTTTCAACTACAATGTTAAGTTTGTTTTTGGGATAAAGTGATCCCAACTTTCCAACTACGGAACCCTTCATTGTGCGTGGTCCGAAACGCACTTGGCCGGTTTTATTTTGTTAGAAAGGGTTCCGTTTAGCCCGGCACAGCGATAACCAGACTGAGTCAGCTTACAAGTGGTGATATTTACCTCACGTAACTAATTCTACGGACTATAGAGCAACATAAATAAAAGGTAGAAATAGTTTGAGCTAAATAATAATCACTTTACGTTCATAACCATTTATGAAGTTTTATAACTAATCAAATACAGGTTCCGATCGATCGATGAATAAATAACTAAGTACCTATGATCTACATTACTGTGTAGAGGTGATTAATGGATTTGAATTAAGTAACTTGCAAAAACAGAACCTGGTGTTTTCCCGCCGTACATGTCACCTGGAGCACGAGGCCCGGGCTGCGGGAACAGTGGATACAATAAATTTGTTCTCCAACTGGCTCTCAGTGGGTGCTCTACCATTGGTGTTCTCATCACAGCCGGGAATCTTAGCGTTAGCGTTATATCGTTCGGCCATTCTGTGGCATCTGTAAAACATTTATAATTACAAATTCTGTCTACTTCATACCTTTACAAAATAGAATATTAGACGAACCCACAATGTATTATGAATTACATTATTACTTACTTGCCATACTGTCATCAAACTGAATGCCAACAAGAATTTGGTTCATAGCATTAGGTTGGGTGAGAGCTAGCTCCATTTCTTCTGCATTCTTATAGCCTTTAGGTTGAGGTAGAATATTCGAGTCAAACAGGAGGGCAAAAAGTATGCTGAAATTGTCATCAGCTACCATTGCTATGGCATCTTTAGTTACACTTCTAGTGAGTGGGTTTTCAGGGGAGAATGCCAAAGTTCCTGTTTTTGCTGTTGTTAGATTGCCTCTGAATAAGAATGTAAATCATTAGCTTTTTGTGTTTTAATTTTATTTTTTTATACAAAAAAACTACATACTCAAGCAAAATTTACTTACAGATTTCGTCCACTAATATTAAAGTAGGTTGGGAGAAAAGGTGGATAATGAATTTCTGGTTTTGATTTCGGATCCACTAGGCATCTTGTTAATATTAAAAACATGGAAAATATCACAGGTGATGCAATCTCGAAAATAGTTTGCCATTTGTGCCTTCTTTGTAGAAGAAAGTTCTTCCAAATAAGAAGTTTTAATTTATCAAAGGCTGACATTATTGTGCCAAGTGGTGATCATCTAAAATAAAAACATAAAAATTATTTAACTTCCTCCTACTTACAATACACTTAAAAATATCTGAATTGTAACAATCATTGTTTATTTTTTACTTTTTGTGTCTAATGACCCAAACCATAATGGGACAACTAAATGCCGATATGGAAGTTACTCTAGCTATACTTGGTTATTATGAATTTTAATAGAACTTAAACATGGCTTTATTTGGGTCTCATTTTTTTAACATTTATGTAATATACTATAAGTATATTAAAAATTTGTAAATAAATATTTTCTAAAATTTAATTCAGATACAATTTGATATTAGCTTTAACATTTTACCGGACACTTAATGAGGCACTAGAAGATTTATTATTATACTTGGTAAAATAAAATATTAAAATGCTTGGTGTGGCTTCTATTTTATGAACTTGTTACTTTTTCTGTTTAAATAAGTCCTGATTAAAATTTTTGCATAGATGTGTATTCAATTAAGTAAGTAAACCATACACAGACAGACATTAGATTATACATCTATCTTTAAGCATCAGAATAATACTTGTGTCTTAAAGTAAGTAAACTAAAAACTTATCCTTAATTATTTGTACAAATTAAAATCGAATACGAAACTAGACCTGCTGTTCGATTTTAATTGGTATTCCAATTGGAACAAATATACCGCCTTAGAGCATCATCCCATTATAGTAAACCATATTGTAGGTACCTAGTAATAATGTAGTATTAAAGGTAAAAGAAATGAATTTCTAGATGTATGAAATCGGTTTACTTTGAAATATTTATTGATTTTTCGATACCAAAATAAATTACGCTTATTAGAGCTAAATATTCAGACTTTCGACATGACAAAGAGTATTTCTGTAGTTATTTACGAACACCATCATTTTCACTCATAATAAATTGATTAGTCGATCGTTGGTTTCTTTAGTGTACTATTCATAGTGGCGATTTTATTATTTTCGTCGCAGCAATCACTTAACGAGAATGAAAATATTAAATATCTTACCTGCGCATTACGAATCCATCATATCTTTACAGATTTTATTTCACACACTCAAACTGGCCGCCGTTAAAGCACAATTAAACACGATCTAATTAAATGAGAATCTATATGAAGGTCATTTGTGAACTGAGAGCGAAACAAAACCAATTTACAGGGACCGAACTTCCCATCCACTGTGGCGAAGTGACAAGTGGTGGACTGGGGGCGTGTGAGAAATAGAAGAACTGTCAGTGTCAAGTGTCAACATCAACGATTGACATTACCGCCACTAATTGCCGTAAAAAAAAACATGTATTTATTGAAGATAAAAACTGCCACTTACTCACTCCAGATGTCACTGCTATCCAACCAACAACGTCTAATAATTTGTCAGCTTTATGTCATTATCTTGATTTCTTTTACGCATAATAAATTTATATGCCCCGTTGCGCAGCTGTTGACTGCAAAAATACGGGGATCTATGTATTTCCCAAAGAAGATGAAAACTGTGGAAGAAACCTCTCTGAAAAAAAAGCGGAAGGCCGATATTTCGTCGAGTCAAATTATTAATTCATAATTTGACATTTCCTGGCTGTCACTTTGTGTAATAAAACGGTAATATTTATTGTAATCGTGATCGTTTAGTTTAATCTATTTATATAAGTGTAAAATAGATTTTTATTAATAAGTGTAACAGTATAGAATACAATAAATATGATCATTTTATTACACAAAGTGACAGCTGGCACTTGTCAGATTACTCCAGTGAATTAATAATTCGACTTTATGTGGTATCCTTTTGAAACCTAAAGACTTATGGGAGAAATTCGTATAAAGGTGATGCTCCCAAGAGAACTAAGTCTGTTTTAATGTACCTACAGGCACTAACTGATGTGTAAAGGCGTATGTGTGTTTTGTATTATCTATCATATTAGACCAGTGCTTGATTTAACATTTCTGAAGTTTTTCAATCAGGGAGATTATCCTCAGGTTGGTTTATATATTGAACAGATTTCTTCTTTAACAGAGATTAAAAGGTAAAAAAGATATTTTTTTAAAATTATTGTTATTGTAGGTACACACGGCTACATATCAAGCTATACAATTCCAGTATAAGCTGACCTCTCATTCTAACAAATGTTTGGGTACGAATATTTTGTACGAGTCATACAAAATATTCGTACCCAAACATTTGTTAACAAATTTTCTGAGTGATGACTTCTGGCCAAAGGGGGCAGCCTATCGTAGATGTATAAACATTATCAGACGTGATAAGGTAAACGTCCGTGTGACTAGCGAGAATATTGGCAGATCTAATTTATGAATAATATCAACTTGATAAGCTTTAACTGTAAGAATGTGAAGAGATCAGTGGAATGTGTGCGGCGGCTTTGTCGCTCGGGTGATGGGCGCTGCAGGAGACGTGGCTTATGGCGCACGACCTTGGGTTCCTGGCCGAGATAGATGTCGACTTCGGCTGCACAGGGACCTCTGCAGTGGATACCGCGGCTGGGGTCTTACGCGGTAGGCCCTACGGCGGAGTTGCCCTACTGTGGAGAAAGGTTGCGTTTCCGACGGTAACCGTAGTGAAGTGCAATAGTGTGCGTCTCGCCGCGATAAAAGTCGAGTTGAGTGATCGTTCCATCTTGATATTTTCTGTGTATATGCCTGTCGAATCCAATGAAAACGTAGTGGAATTCACAGTGTCTCAGTGAAATGACAGCTATAGTTGACAGTCACAATGTGGAGTCAGTGTTTATGTTAGGGGACTACAATGCGCACCCCGGTGAGTCATTTGCAACTGAATTGTTAACTTTTTGTGCGGAACAATCATGGTCGTGTGTAGACTTAGAACTCATGCCGCCGGGCAGTCATACGTTTGTCAGTGACGCGCACGGCTGTCAGCGCTGGCTCGACCACTGTCATGTGACAAGTGCCGCGCGGCACTGCGTGTCCGCGGCCGCTGTGTTATATAATACGTATTGGTCTGATCATTACCCTGTATCTATACAATGTAATTTTAATTTACTTAAGCCTAAGATTGCAATATCTACTATTTCTATAAATAGAATAGTCTGGGGTGAACGTGACTCGACTCAAATATCGAAGTTTAAAAATGCATGTCACTCAAGACTTCGTGAAATTGATTTTCCTTCAGAATTAAGAAGCTGCTCAGATAATATGTGTTGTAACAAAGATCATAAAATTCTATTAGATAACATGTATAACGAGATTATTTGTACACTGTCGGAGGCCGCTATATGTAGTTATAATGTTATCGAAAAGCGTAGAGGTAAATACATTACCGGGTGGAATAGGCACGTCCGCGGCGCTCATGAGAGGGCTCGGCTGTGTTTCCAGGCTTGGTTGTATGGGGGTAGGCCCGGGGCTGGCCGTCTTTATAATGATATGCGTGAAACTAGGCGCGCTTTTAAATCAAAATTAAAATGGTGTCAGAATAATCAACAACAAATAAAACTGGATATTATTGCTGAACTTCACTCAAAAAAGAAATTCGGTCAGATCTGGAAAAATACCAATAAAATGAATCACAAGCCGGGTCTCCCCGTCAGCGTGGCGAGAGTGCACGAGCCTATGAGATGAGATCGCCACTATGTTCTCCCACCATTTCAGGGTGGACTCGCCTCTGGGGCCCGCTCGGCAGGTGCCCGTTGCTGAGGATGGTGGTGAGCGTAGTGTTAATTTCACTACGAAGGAAGTGCGTGCAGTGATCAAGGGCATGGTGAGGGGTAAATCCCTGGGTCACGACAGCCTTAGCATCGAGCACCTGCAGCACGCAGGTGTTCATCTACCCAGAGTGCTTGCTATGTTTTTTACCCTGTGTCTGGGCCACTCCCATTTCCCCGATAATCTAATGCGTACTATAGTTGTACCAATTATCAAAAATAAAACTGGTGATACGTCAGATGTAAACAACTATAGACCAATCTCTCTAGCCACAGTGGTCGCCAAAGTGCTGGACAGTCTGCTTGGACAGCACCTGGATAAACACGTCTCGCTAAACGACGCGCAGTTCGGTTTCAGACCCGGGCTTTCCACCGAGAGTGCTATCCTGTGCCTCAAGCAGACTGTACGGTATTACACGAGTAGAAAGACCCCAGTCTATGCATGCTACCTAGATTTATCGAAAGCGTTCGATCTTGTATCGTATGATATTCTATGGGGTAAATAGAGGGATGAAACTTGTCTACCTGGGGAGATTGTGCTATTATTCATGCATTGGTATAAGAATCAAAAGAAAGAATTTTGTAAGATGGGCAGGCTCTCTATTGGGGGAGTATGGGCTGGAATGCGGGGTGAGGCAGGGGGGGCTGACCTCTCCTACGCTTTTCAACCTGTACGTCAACCGACTGATCAATGAGCTCAGCAGCACCGGGACAGGATGTCATATAGATGGAGTGTGCGTGAATAACATCAGCTACGCAGATGATATGGTGCTGCTGAGCCCGTCGATTGGTGCCTTACAAAAGCTCCTCAACATATGTGAGTCCTACGCGGTGGCTCATGGGCTCAAATACAACGCGAAAAAGAGTGATAAATGATAAATGATAAATGATAAATGATAAATGATTTTATTTCTGTAAGTAGGTTTTTACAAACACTTTTACACGTCAAAACATATTTTTTTTAAACTAGATGAGGCCGGCGTTTCCTATCTGACTACTCTGAGAAGAAAGGCCGAAACAAACTCAGAGGTCACCGTCTCTTTTAAAGTCCAGACATAATCTTGGTCAGATCATGTGAAGACCATGTCGATTGGTGTCTGAAATGGTCTTTTGATGAAAGAACCACACAGATTGAGTGGACCTGTCCAGTCAGTGCACGCATTTGTCAGTCGTTGTGCAGCTCAACTCATAACTAAAGGAGCTCAACGATTCAACGAACAATACCAAAGAAAGGACATTTGGCTAGGCCGCAAAAAATACTCAAAACTGCCAGACCATATTAAAAACTAACTGAGAATAAAACAAAATTAAACAATGATCCACATAGTCTTCACATTTACAATAATTAAAACAATATAATACTACACAGAGTAAATATTCATGTCACTGCATAAATAAAATTCATCAATGTCAATGTGTATATTCGGACATAATCTTGGTCAGATCATTTGAGGACCATGTAGGTTTGTGTCCGAAATGGTCTTTTGAGGAAAGACCACACAGATTTGAGTGGACCTGTCCAGTCAGTGCACGCATTTGTCAGTTGTCATGCAGCTCAACTCAAAACTTAAGGAGCTCAATGATTTGACGAACAATACCAAAGAAAAGACATTTGGGTAGGCCGCATAAAGTACTCAAACTGCCAGACCATCATTAAAAGTAAGAGACAAAAAGAAAAAAAAAAAACAAACAATGACTCACATAGTCCTCACATTCCTAATAATTAAAATAATATAATATAATATACTATACAAAGTAAATATTCATGTCATTGTTTATATAGAATGTTATATAGAATAAGAAAATATAAATAGCTAGCAAAATAAAAAGAGTAAAAAAACAACATTCACTGTAAGTTTATTGGAGCAGCTCAATCCCAAGCCTTTTTGTCCTCAATATAATCTTTAACAGTATAAAAGGCTTTTAGGCACAGTTTCTGTTTTATAAAACATTTGAATTTATTAAGGCTTAGTTCTTGAATGTGGCTAGGAATTTTATTATAAAAACGTATACATTGGCATCTAAACGAGCTGCCTATTTTTTTGAGCCTGGTTGTAGGAACAACAAATTTGTGTTTGTTCCTAGTATTTACATTATGGATATCACTGTATTTTTTAAACAAATTGATATTTTTATGTGCGTACAAAAGATTTTCATAAATATACTGAGAAGCTACAGTCATTATATTAATCTCTTTAAATTTTTCTCTGAGGGAGTATCTGGGACTTAATTTATAAATTGAACGGATTGCCCTTTTTTGTAAAACAAAAATTGTCTGAATATCGGCGCCATTTCCCCATAACAGAATACCGTACGACATTACGCTATGAAAATAACTAAAGTATACTAAACGGGCTGTGTCTAAATCCGTTAAATCACGAATTTTTCTAACGGCGTATGCTGCAGAGCTAAGCCTTTTTGACAATTTATCTATATGGGGGCCCCATTGAAGCTTGGCATCCAAAGTTATGCCTAAGAACACAGTGGTATCTTCGGGGTTCAACTCTTCACCCTTTATGAGAACACTAGTTTTTACTTGTCTAACATTAGGTATTGTAAACTTAATAGATTTGGTTTTTTTCTCGTTAAGAAGTAGGTTGTTAACATTAAACCAGTTAACTACTTTTTCGAGGGCACTATTTACATTGTCAGTAACCAACTGCTGACGTTTGAGTTTAAATAAAAGTGAAGTGTCGTCTGCAAACAGCACTATATCATGATTATCCTTTATGAGGCAAGGCAAGTCATTTATATAAATAAGAAACAAAAATGGGCCGAGAATTGAGCCCTGGGGGACCCCCATTCTTACTACAGATCCAGGTGATCTTTTTCCGTTAACATCAACTCTCTGAATCCTATCACTCAAATATGAAGTTAGAAGATCCAGAGAGGCGTTTCGGATTCCGTAGTGGTGCAGTTTTCTGACCAAAGTTTCATGAAGAACGCAATCGAATGCCTTGGACAAATCGCAAAAAATACCCAAAGCATCGCATTTATCCTCCCATGCATTAATGATTAAGTAATGATTTTCAGGCCGGACAACAGGCGATACTCATTCATTCCGAATTTCACTCTAAGTGGTACAGTTCTAAGTAAAGTCGTGAGGTTTAAGTATTTGGGCCACTGGGTCACCGAGGACCTTAAGGATAGTGTGGATATCGAAAGGGAGCGCAGAGCGCTGTCTGTCCGATGCAACATGTTGGCCCGCAGGTTTTCACGGTGTACGGGGACTGTCAAAGTTGCGCTTTTTAAAGCGTACTGTCAGTCCTTTTACGCCTGCAGCCTGTGGGTTGACTATACACAGCGGGCATATGGCGATCTGCGGGTCCAATACAATAACGCGTTCCGGGTGCTGGTGGGGCTGCCGCGCTACTGCAGCGCCTCCGCAATGTTCGCGGCGGCTGACACGGACGGTTTTGCGGCCATCATGCGCCGCACGCGCGACAGCCCCAACACCATCCTGCGCGCGCTAGCGGACCGGTGGGATTCTCCGATGCTGGCTCGCTGGATACGGTTGCACGCAGTCATTTAGTGATTTGGCACCATCATCGGGAAGTCCACCCGGACCGATCCCGTGTTTGTTTTTGTTATATTATTACTAACATTAGTTTTGTAAGCTCGCAATTTTACTAACAAATATGGATGCAATCTTATGATGAATCTGAAATAAATGATTATTATTATTATATTATTATTGTACGGAAATCCTATACGATGCGAGATCAGCTTATACAGGAAATGTATAGCTTGATATGTAGCTGTGTGTACAAGGAGTTCATGGAGGGAGGGGTTTTATCATAATTTTAGGGCTAACCTTACTGATCGGGGACATCTTATTCTAGAGGTCACCGCGAAATATCTTGTGGAAACACCCAAAAATACTACGCCCAACAGCAGTAGTCGCACTTGCAAGCACTAGACCGATAGAGTAATATTTTAGCCCCAAATTAATTAAAATACATGATGCGCTTTAGTCATTTTATTATTGCAAGCACTATCAATCATAGACAAATCAGGAGTACTTGGCAAGAAATAATCAAAATGGCGTTTACGTCAGTGACATATCAATGTTTTCTATTGGATTTTTTTTGTTAAAGTTATGTTTTAAATGTAAAATTGCAACGATTGTTTCTTTAATATGTCTACCAATAATTTATCTTCGGTTTTAAAATCTTGTTCAGAGAGTGAGTTGATTAATGAAGTGTCCGATAACAGTATGACACAGAAGCAGGTGGAAGGATCCCGATTAAAACGTACATTTACCCTGCCTCGCAATCCCTTCGGAACTACAAAGCCTGGATCCAGCAAGAATAAGAGTAACGAGAACGAAAGCAAACCAGCAAGTGGCAGCTCCACACTTGTAGAGACTCCTAAAGACGAGAATGGTATAGAAAGGAAGTTGTTTAGAAGGCCATCATGGAAAAGATTCCTAAACAAGATAGCGCAACATATGAGCACTGTTCACGTATCAGGCGTAAGTATTACAAGATTACTCAGTACAATTAAAAAAAAATATTTTCGCCCTTGCATTCCCTTGTGTGGTAAAGAAGACAGTTGAAAATGTACCCAGCTCTGGCGCTGATGATTTGTATTTCAGATTATTGAGTAAGAAGAGTAGTAATATAATCTATAATAAAATTTATAATAGTATAACAAAGTATATTACACCATCACTCTATCAGGTGGTTAATATATTTTGTTTGCCCGGAGAATTTATGTAGATGTTCATCACAAAAACTCAGAGTTTTGGATCAAAATATCTGTAATTATTTATGTTAACGGTATATTCACATTCAAGCATATCACTAAACCCTGAAATGAAACAACCTTGAGATAGAGAAATATAATAAATTAAAGAAAAAAAAACACAACATCATAGTCTGGATTCGTATTTGGAGAAAACACAGAATCAAATGTGTCAACTTGGAAAACAATTGGTCCATAAACTAAAATGTAAAAAACGGCAGCTACATGGGCGAAACCGAGGGTGTATACCATTATTTTTAATAACAAATGTGTACTTTTACAACTTTAGTAAATAGCAATTACTGAACTCAATAACTTATCAGTTTTACAAAAAATATGGTTGAACACTTTGAGCTTTACTGACCAAAAAAAATATGCTAACCACCAGATACATATCCATGATGTAGATGTATATCCATGGGAATGGTCTACAAAATTACTATAGTCTATTTTGCATACAAAACATTTGCTATGGATCTTAAATCGTCTCCTTTATTGGTGTCATTGTTTTGTGGTGAATCAGACAGCAACTGGAAGTTTTTTTTTGTGGTTTAATGATGAGTTACATTTAATACCTAATACCTAGCATGATTACACTCTGCTAAATATTTACATGGTTTTGTCAATAAGCACAATGAAAAATAATGACTAAAATTATGCCTACTTTATACTAATTATTACTGTTCTCATAGTTCTGTTTCTTGTAGGTAAAGTCTGCACCAGCAATAATGAATGGTGAGCGCATTCCATGCAGTGGGGATCCTCCATGGCCACCTGGTTCAACCCCTGCGGCCACAGGAATAAAAAACCATGGCAACACTTGCTATATGAACGCCGTTCTACAGTGTCTTTCACATACTGATGTTATTTCTGAATATTTTGTTTTGGACCATTACAAAGTCAGTATCCAATTATTACAGAGCACTGTATTGAAAAAAAAAATGTTCTATTAATTTCACAACAGTTAAACTAATTATTTTTATTAATTAGTAACAACATCATATATGACTTTGATAATTATTCTGTTTCAGGTGGATCTACAAAAGAGAAATAAAATAAATTCTAAGAAGTATGGTACACGTGGTGAAGTAACTGAGCAATTGGCAGCAATTCTAAAAGCTCTCTGGGCTTGCCATTATACTCCTGACATGAGTACTGCTTTTAAGGTATTATTTTATAAAAAGCTCTACCCATAGGCAGCAATTTTTGTGATATGTGAATATAATACTTCAACCAAAGCAAACAAAGACAAATGCGTGCACTGACTGGCCAGATCCACTCAAATCTGTGTGATTCTTCTCTCAAAAGACCATTTCAGACACCAATGTGTACATTGGTGTCTGGTTCTCAAATGATCAATCAAGATTGTTTCCGCTTTTTTATATACACACTAGCTGCGCCCCGCGGTTTCACCCGCGTAAGTCTCGATCCCGTGAGAATATCGGTAAGAAATATACTTCACGACCTATTCTCATACCTACGAAATATACATAATTTTTTTTTTTAAATTGGTCCAGCAGTTTCGGAGGGGTGCGACCAGAAACACCGTGACATGAGATTTTTATATATTAGAAGATTGAAATGATGAATTTTACATATACAATGATATCAATATTTACTTTGTAAAGTATTATATTAATTATTGTGAATGTGAAGATGATGTGGGTAATTTTTTTTCTTTTCCCTGTTTTAATCATGGTCTGGCAGTTTGAGAAATTTATGCGGCCTACTCAAATGTCCTTTCTTTGGTATTGTTTGTTTAATCGTTGAGCTCCTTAAGTTCTGAGATGAGCTGATTTTGACAAATGAGTGCACTGACTGGACAGGTCATTCAATCTGTGTGGTTCTTTCCTCAACAGACCATTTCGGACACCAATCTACATGGTCTTCACAATATCTAACCAAAATTATTTTTGGACTTTAAAATAAAAGGGACTGGACCACTGAGTGTGTTTCGGCCTTTCATCTCAGAGTAGTCAGATAGGAAACATCGTCTAGTTTTTAAAATATGATTGCCATGTAAAAGTGTTTCTACAAACCTACTTACAGAAATTAAATCATTTATCATTTTAATAAAATACTCAATGTCTATATTGTTCCAATATAGCATGGTTTGACTCTGAACTTATAATACAATCTCAATCTTGTCTACCTTAATGACTACCTACCTATCTTGATTGTGATTCTGATTTGGCTAGGAATATCACTAAGTTATTTGTATATGGTATTAATGAAGGTTTAGTGTATACTGAGTTATCATTAATTCTGTTTCCTCTAAATTGATCTAAAAGCAAAAATCTTGTTAATACTAATGATAAAATATAACAGAATAAATTTAATTGTGTATTATATTTGTAGGGTGCAGTTGAAAGGCATGGTACACAATATAGAGGGAATAGTCAACATGATGCACAAGAATTTTTATTTTGGCTACTAGATAAAGTGCATGAAGATTTGAATACAGCTACTAAGAAAAAATATAAAACAATTAAGGTGAGCAGTTCATATCAACTTTGCCTTAAAATATTAAATGAACTTATTTTCACTGTTGTGCCATTTATGTGTCTTTTTTTCAGAATACATGTGGTAAGCCTGATGAAGTAGTTGCAGCTGAAACATTAGCCAATCATGCCCGGAGAAACAGTTCATTTGTACAGGCTGTATTTCAAGCTCAATACAGGTGCAGAATTGTTATTATCACTACGCCATACTCATGTGTTACCCAATGCTTGGTAAAAGTTACAACCATTTACATCACACGCTTGTTTCAACCATCCTCCAGGTGCAATTTCCTTAATGTTGAATCACTAACATCATTGAGTTTCAAATATCTTGCATTTTATGTTACAGGTCAGCATTGACATGTGCAAAATGTGAGCGCACATCATGTACATTTGACCCATTCCACTGTGTGAGTGTGCAGCTACCTTCACGACTGGCCACTGCGCAGCCCTCGCCGCTACCTGTCAATGTAAGTTTTGAGCAGCATATTGTAAATACTTTATAGTCAATCTATAAGAACTAAGACATCTGTAGGCAATAGCAGTAGTTGCAGTCGCGGTTAAAGTATATCGACGACGCGTGATTGGGGTCAGTCGCCATACCGTCTCAGTAGAGTAGCCTTTGTGACTACGTCACATGTTACTTGATATAAACCTAATGTATAGTTTGTAGTCGCACATTAGCTAAAATCGTATCATATATATTTTTGAGTCATCTGTTTTGGGTTTGGACTTTAGACACGTTGAGATTAAAATTTTATGTAAAAATATTAGTTTTAATTTCGCAATAACTATATCCAAGCTTGGATACAGTGTGCAGCACCGCCCACCCGTCATTACTTATCTCACAGGAGATAACAATGATGACATGTAAATAAATGATTCTGAATTTATTAATAGTGATGTACTATCGGCCAAACTTCCGCATGCTCACCTCTAAGGCGATAATCGTACAGCACGGCTTACGACTCGATCGCCCGATGCAAGCGTTGTGACCAATGGGATGAACGAAACGTATTTTAGTCGTGTTCGTTATAACGTAATTATGTATAGAAGTGTGACACTCATACTAGGCGCGTGTTATGCTCACTTGTTGTGAGATCATTTTTAATGGTCTCGGCCAGCGAGAGCTCTTTATGAATTATTATTGTTGACAAGAAGTAATTTCGTACTCATATCTTCCGTTTGGTTTAGAAAATGTAATATGCTGTATATGATGTAGTAGGTATTGCTATATTTAATTAGTATCAATAATAAAATATTTCCATAAAAAATATAATAATTTGGAATAAGGAATGTCAAACAACAAATTATGTCTATTCTATACACTTTGATATTTACCTCTCTCCGACACATGGCTATGCTCTGTCGGGTATATAAATTTAGTTATTTATCATTACTTTCACTGCCTCTCCAATTTTCGCGATGTCCTATGCGATGCCGGCAAACAAATCGCAGCGAACGCGCTAGGTGCGTTAACCGACACTGCATAAAGGTATAAAATGTTTATATTGACATTTTTGTGTTTTATCAGCGTGCGACTTGTTACTTGTGCAGTGCTATTGGAAAGTAAATAACTGCATTTAAATGTGTTTAAACTTGGGAACTTAAAGCTTAATATCACGCATATCGATCCCTGAATCGAAAAATTGCTTTGAAAATCAGCAATATTCTTGAACGGCCAATCGAATGATACACCTATGGGATAGGAGAAAAAAGTTATCATCGCCACTTTACGTGCAAAGGACGTACCCTAAAAAAATGTTTTTCAAGATTTTAGTTTACTACTTTGTTGGCGTGATTAATATGTATACCCATGCCAAATTACAGTATTCTAGTAGTAAGAGTCTGTGAGCTAAGCCAGGGACAGACAGACGGACAATGCGAAACTTTAAGGGTTCCTTGTTGACTACGGAACCCTAAAAAGGAGCAAGTTACGTAGTTTTGTTAGAAATTGACAACATTTGGTATATTTTTCTTTTATTGCTCTGTTTTGATTGAAATAGCAAAATTACAGTAGTGTTTGAACCAATAGTTGACGCAGTTTTTCAGAGATTTTTGTTTATTGCTGTCGCAACTTTTGCAACTGCAATAAAAATAAGTTCATTATCTAAGTACCATTGTTATTGGTCGACAACCGGTTAAACAATAGGATGGCTTAATAGAAGGGCCATAAAATACGGTCATAAAAAATGACAAAATATTTCTTCAACACACTTGCTTGTAAAGTGACTCTTATAGCAACGCATTTAGGTTCATAATTCAGCGTTTATTACACTAGTATTTTTACTTTACAGTTATTTTTCTCAATCTCCGCAAAGAGTTTTTATATCTAAAAACAATGAATGTTTTTGAGAATAAATAAACTATTTTAGGATACATTTATGATAAATCAATCATCAAAATTATTATCATTTCTTCAAATGATATATTTTTCACTACGAATTTACCTTAATTTGCGTATTCAAAACTTTATTTTGTTTTTATTATATTTTTACATGGGCTGTTCAGCGGTTTTGCCGTGCCTTTATTTACACCTGGACGCGCATCGCTAGCGTGGCGCGCGGAAGAAAAGAAACCAGCACGCCATTTTCTATAAATACTCGTTAACGTTTTCGTTGTGTGGTTAATTATTATCAAAAATGTTGACTTCAAGTAAGAAGAGCGAAGAGCAACACGTAGATTTGACCACCCCCGGAAATTAAATCGAGGCACGAAACGCGAGTGACACGCCTTTTGCCACCAAAATCTAGAGAGAAATACCTAGCGGCCTACGAAACTATAATAACAATACAAGTCTGTTTTTTCCTCTCAAGTTGAAAACCATCGTATGAAACGCGTGTGTATTGATAATTACTCACTCGGCGCCCTTATCGCGCTCGTCTTCGGCTCGCGCGAACAATACCGGTTCAAGTGTAGTTAGTAACCAACATCACACACTTGTATCATAATGTACTAGTATGTCTGTTGTTATTTTTTGTTACCCGCCCAATACTCACACAAATGCATATTGCCTCTAATTGGACGAAACCAGGAAGAGGTGTGGTCTGTCACTAGCTGCGCTTGCCGCAGAAATATTTTCTTAAGTGAGCATGCTTAAGTTTTGCCGATAGTAGTTATCTGTATATATGTCGCTGTAAGATTTTGAGCACCATTCGTTTATAATCCATCTAGCGAGATTATAAACTATCTAAACGGTTTCACCAATGGATGGAGTGATTCATGAGGAAGGCTTAGGTGTATAATTCATTATGGTTTTGTGTAAATTGGCTGAAATATGACGATTATTGTTGAAGATGTCGGAAAAAATCATGCCGACATGCCGATCATGCTTTACTGGCGTGCGCCGCATAAACCATAGAGATACCATACCACGAGATACATAAAAATGTAACAGGATCGAACATTTTAAAGAGTTCAACAAAAAAGTCCGCGATAGCATATTATGACATGTGTATCTTCTAAGGATGACCCACAGTAACCATTTTTATCTTTCAGAATTTGTTAAAAAAGTCATTGTTATTCGCGAAGCAATTTTAACCGGTATTATATTAATCCTTATCCAATAAAATTATGTTATTTAAATTGCGCATTTAAATAACTTCAAGCTACGGACAATAGCTAGTAGATAATAAACTAACCATGTTCATAATCATACGGTGACAAATATAGAAGACAAGTGCCCCAACTGACGCATCATCGCCCAGCCCAAACCGCTTAGGGTAGTAATTCAAAATTGAAATGAAAGTTCCTTTTGTGACTGCTCCTAAAGGGGTAAAAAGGGGGATTTCGATTGTATGAAAAATCTCATTCTTTTGGTCTAGAAACTTAAAACACGACTTAAATACTAAAACGCTAGGCAAATAATAAAAATTGTAATGATTAATTTTGTTTCAATTTTGAACCATTCTTTGAAGAGGTGGAGGTCGAAGGGGAAAGTACGAAATCCACGCGAATAATGTCGCGGACAAAGAGCTAGGCTTTAATAAAAATACATTGTTTTTCAGGTTGTGTACGTAAACCAGCAACCTCGACAAGTGCGTATCGGTGTAGAACTGACGCCGAACGCGACCATGGAAGAACTGCGAACTACGCTACACAACGACACGGGAATCGATAGGGATCATATTATCATGGCGGAAATCAATGAAATGGGTAAATTATTATCTGCGATGGTTTACACATTGATTAGATTGATAGCATTCGGTTAACGATCTTGATAACAGTACAAAGATCCAAATGATATAATGGAGCAATAAAAAGTAAATCTAGACCAAACCAGACTGACCTAGGAAACTGATGTTTATCGCTCAATATCCTAGGCCTATAGGCCTGAAACGGCCGATATTGAGCGATAAACACCAGTTTCCTAGGTTTCTATGTTTACTGAATACTTTTCTGTATCATCAGGTTGGTGCAACGCCCGAGCGGGCTGGGAGGCGGCAGGAATAGACTTCGGCGCTCTATATTGTATGGAAGCACCACCGTTACTACAAACGCCTACCACTCCCTACCTCCTTATTCTGTGGGTTAACTTACTGGAAGGAGAAAGATTTGGTCAGTATGATAAGAATAAGAATAAATTTATTTCGCTGTTTAAATTTAAGTGGGTTGAATTCCTAGACCTCACACTAGGATTCCCTGTGTTGTGAGATCCAGGCTCCTTCGTTCCGTTAACAATTTTATATAAAAATTAAGGTACATTTTTTAAACTTAAAATAGGTAGGTATAAATAGAGTGTGTGCATGGTGGTGTGATTTGTGTCAGTTGAGTTGGTGTTTTATGCCTCTTGTTGACATCTTTCTCCTCAAGGATTTTTTAAAGAGCTGTCGGTGAAGAAATTGGGCAATAATTTTCGGGAGATTTTGGATCTCCACTTTTGGAAGATCAGGCAACTTTTTTTGCAATCTTTATGCAGTCGAGTACTACCCCCGTACTTACGTTTAAGGTGCTGACAATAGGCAAATGACCAAAATAGGCTTGTTTTAAGAAAAAAAATTGCTCAATCTGTATAGTTTGTGGTAGCGGAAAAAATATATGTTAATTTTGAACTTATTTCTCAGAACTTGGTTGTTACCAAAACACGTTTTGAAAAAAAATCTCGATACAAACTAACGTTAAATTAACTTCTTACCTTGAGTTTCAATCCAAAATATCTGTACTAAGTATCAACATACGTTACGTATTTAATTAATAACAAGAACGTTTTATTTGAACGCAGAACTTGGTTGTTTTTTATTTTCGATTACTCAACTCAATTTTGAGTAAATATATAATTGCTTCATATTTTGCAATAAATTACAAGCGTTGTGTCATCGCGCTTCTCTTTCTTTTCTATGCAGTCTGATAGTGACCGCGGTTTAGGTGTTGTCAGCGACTTAAGTTGCATAGCAAGGCAATCAGCCCCACTAAAACATATGCACTGTTTAAAGAATGCGGTAATCCTATCATAACCAGCAACGGCTGATGATTAAATATATTATACGTTTAGTTTTACGCCCGAAGTGTGTAATTATTAAATAGCGGCTTTTCTTAAATAACTAAATATTTTTCTCGTCTTGCACCAATACGAGGGATAAAACTACAGTAATGTGGTTAAAAAATAGGCTTTGCTGGATTTATACAAAAGTATAATTATGTAAACCAGTCTTAACTGATCTTTTTTTCAACATTCTCATAGGATCACCTTACGCTATGCAAGTGCCTCGTGAGATATCATACGAAGACTTGCAGAAGCTGATGTTGAAGGAAATGTGCCAAGTGGTGGCCGAGCGAGTACTGGAGAATGCGCAGGGCGCAGATATTTTCCGCGCGAGGATCGCTGAGGCACACCGGCCTCGGGACCCCGCGTATTTGCAGCCAGAGGCAAGTATTATATCGCTGTGGAGGTGGACAGAACAATAATAGTTGTACAAAAATAAAAGACCCTGGGCAAAGTTGTATGGACGAGTGGTCTTTGAAGTGGTAATAGACAAATATTTTAGAAGTACGCAACAAGCAATCACTTTTGTTATCACATCATCAAAATCTGTTTTATCCTTGGGGTGTTTAAAAACAGGAGTAGAATTTTTATATCAGTCATAATAGTACTGCATTGCTTGCAATGCAATAAATAAATCTATCTACGCCATTTTAGGCAACTATAGCAACAATTTGATCCACAGCTGCCTCATCCGTTGTTTTCTCTGGACGTGGAGCAGGCGTTGTGTGCACATGACAAGCATCCTCATCTGCGACTCGAACTTCTCTGGGACGCCGCGCATAGGGACAGGTATATATTTTCTAATGTTGTGATGTTATGAATTTATTATAAATAGCATATAAACATAACGATAACCAATAATTAACTATGTATGGGAATAGTAAAAGGACAGCTTCTCGGAGCGTATGGTACGCCTAGTTTTGCTCTCATGCTAACTATTATTTCTTTTTCTATACTACAGATATTATTTATTCTACTTTTCATATTAAGTATATTTTTGAAGTTGCATTCAACGGAAAGTCAATTTACCCCGAAAACCATTTAGTAGCGCCACATCCTATGTCCCGACATACACTTCGTGATAACGTAGCCTTGACCAAGCAAGCAAACTGCGCATTAATGCTCTGGTTTAAATACTTTATGCATTATTCGGCCGTATTTTGTTTAACCGAAATATTACGGCGTGTGTATCGCGTACACAGGTTGTGTAGCTGCATAGGGCTATATTGGAAACCGACCCTAATCTACATGGGAAAGGCAGGACGAGTACGCGACGCTATGCATTTACGCAGCGTTTGAATGGCGTCAACGCTGACGCTGGTCATACGCTCAGTGTTAACTTGAAATGAAATTGTTATGGATCTGTCAGATACAGCAAAATAGTAGGAGTGAAGGGGCATTAAAACCATTTCTTTTCCGATTATTGACTTTTGCAGCCGCCAGTCTAGTCTATCCATCATAAAAAATATTAGTTGGAAGTTTCATTTCCTTGTAAATTGTATGGCAAGTACTCAAAACTCGGCTGGTCCAATAAAGTTTTTTGATCCAAAGAAACAGGACCGCCTGACGTCTAAAAAAAGTTATTGTGAAAATTGCCTATTTTCTTGCTGACTGTACAATTTGCTTTTTATTGCCATTGCAGCTAATTAAAAAAATCTATGGATGCAGATTAAAATATTTCAAAAAGTTAAGGACAGTCTCCTAAGACCATTTTCCTGTAGCTACAACGGTCCCTTGACCGTTGAATTTGTTTTTTGAGATGGGGCAGTAAGGGTGTGTACCTTGACACGCCCTTACTGCCCCACCTCAAAAAACAAATTATTAAAAAAAAACGACTGCAAAAAAACGAACTGAAAAGATGGATACAAGATGAAAAGAAAAACTAGTACCAATAATAAATAAATGCAGTCGGAGGCAAATTTTAAGATGTTCGTTAGATCCTAGATGCCTCCGACTGCATTTATTTATTTTTGGTACATTATTTTGCAGTCGGGTTTTTTGTTTTTCTTAATCATTTGTTTAAAAAACCAAATTCATTAATAACGCTTAAAAGATTAAAATATTAAAGTTAAGTATTGGTAAGTAAATAAGCTATAAACACACATGGAATTGGCTATTAACTAGCTTTTATTTGATAACCAGATTGTCATAATCACAAAATATATTTTTTTCCCCCTCTCTTTTTTGATTCGCAGATGCCATATTAAAATTTCATACCCTCTTTCACTCCCGCAATTAAAACGAATCTAGTAGTAATTCATATGTTAAAATCCATCAAGCCGTTTAGGCTACAGAGCGTGCCAAAGAAATAGACATCCATACATACATTATATACACTCGAAAAACATAACCCTCCTTCTGGGGCAATCGGGTAAAAATCCACCCTGTATATTTTTTATCTTGCTTGTTAGTGGTTCTAAGATTTCCATCACTTATTCTGTTTTTACCCTTGAGAACCTGTAATTGGCTCTATGTTACTTATACAACTGTTATCCTTATATTAAAGTTGTTGTTTCTCCGTACTTAAATACATACACATACATACATAACATCACGCCATTTTTCCCCGAAGGGTTGGGCAGAGGGGTACCTGTAGTACACCCACATTTCGCCAGTTATGTTTAAGTCCCATGTAACAGGGGGCGAGGCTATTACCACCAACCGAGCACAAAACCGGACTCCGGGCTGATACTGAGTAGCGCTTGCGACCACTAGACCAACGAGGAACTAAAAAAAAGAGGCTTAAGGCGCTGACAAGACCCAATTAACCAAAATAGGCTTCTCTTAAGAAAAAAATTGCCAAATCTGTATAGTTTGTGGTAGTGGAAAAAATATATGTTAATTTTGAACATATTTCTCAAAACTTGGTTGTTACCAAAACACGTTTTGAAAAAAAATCTCGTTACAAACTAACGCTAAACTAACCTCTTACCTTGAGTTCTAATCCATAATACCTGCATTAAATATCAACATACGTTACGTATTTAATTAATAAGAACGTCTTATTTGAATGCAGAACTTGGTTGTTTTTTATTTTCGATTAATCAACTCAATTTTGAGTAAATAGATAATTGCTTCATATTTTGCAATAAATTACAAGCGTTGTGTCATCGCGCTTCTCTTTCTTTCCTATGCAATCTGACAGTGACCGCGGTTTAGATGTTGTCAGCGTCTTAAATAAATAAATAAATATTTTGTGTTCGCAGTATAATCCGCTCCCCGAGCGAGGCGTGCGAGGTGCACGTGTCGGCGGCGGGCTCGGCGGCGCCGCTGACGCTGCACGCGTGCCTGGCGCACTACACGCGCGCCGAGCGCCTCGCGCAGGAGGACGCGTGGAGGTAGCTAAGTTTTCACTTCAATAAAAACATAGGCAGTCATGGGGACTGCCGACAGAAGCGAAAACTTATCGCTCAACGCGCCTACAGTAGTTCAATGAAATAATGATTATCAAAAAAAAAAATTAAAGAAAAAATTTAAAAAAAAGTCGTGCCTTCGGCGCCAATCTACAAATTATTCCTTAAAATCTGTCATTTAGTCGTGACCGCGGCGTGCTGGGCACATTTTGCTCTGTCACCTATACATGACTGGCGGTCAAAAGGTTAAACAATGCACAGTATACACAAATTAAAGTTTTCACGTGATCAATTTAACTTCACTTACTGCTACTACAGCATGTTGGCGCTGGTATGTCGGTGACGCGAACCCATGAGTTTTGCTCCTACCAAAAATCGCTCAACGCGCCTAAAGATGTTTTCACTTCAAAAACTGATTTTTTTCAACTCATACTT
Organism: Atethmia centrago; assembly: GCA_905333075.3. NCBI lineage: Eukaryota > Metazoa > Arthropoda > Insecta > Lepidoptera > Noctuidae > Atethmia > Atethmia centrago. The sequence continues at coordinate 16,556,019 of HG995373.1, read as the reverse complement.
CAAGTAACAACACTACCAGCGGTCGTCGACCCCAAAAAAAGAACATCAAATCTTGTTGTTTTTGAAGTGAAAATTTCTTTAGGCGTGTTCAACGATTAGTGGAGGATGAAAATCTTATAGGTCACCGACATACTAATGTTAATAGTATATCCATAGTATAAAGAGGGGAAATAGGCTATCTCCGGCCCAATCCGCGATATAATTGCCTACTGACTCAGGGTTGTCACTTTTAGCTAAATTTTAATTCAGTGTTATGATTCCAACTTTGCTCTATTTATCTGATTCACTATTAGTCAATTACTTATTTTTAATTACGATGTTATAACTGTAAGTAGGTACTTAGTTACTATCTACAATACTGAGTAATCGGCATGACTAAACGTAAACAAAGTAATCGGCGGCAAATCAATTGTGAGATCAAAAGTACCTAATACATTGTAGTGGGAAAGTAGGCCTACCTACTTCCTCTGTCTGATAGAAAACTAATACAACAAAAAATAAGTAAGTAGGTATCTCATCATCAAGTAAAAATTATATGCTAGAACAAGTGACTTGCTTACCTTCCCTGTTCAATAGGTAATCTGAACAAAAACAGTTCTGGAATCGATGAATTATTAAGACACCCAAACACACAGCAATACGTTCTCCTGCGATTATCACACATTTTTCATTCATTTAGCGGTGCCGAAAAGCCGTGACGCGCGAACCTCGTGCGGTGTTAGCCCCAACTGGCGCACTGAGAAACAGGTCGAGATTTTGTTTAAGTGTGCGTGCGGCGACGCATAGATACTTTGGCGCACACATACAAGCCGCGCGCGGTGCGTTTGTATGAAGATAACTTACTTCCCCTCTCTTTATACTATGGTATATCTGTAGCTATGAGTATGACGTGTTGCGCTTGGCCACCAGTGAATTCACTACCCTACTGTTATTTCATAGTTTTAAGTTTTCACTTCAGTCGGCAGTCCAACTGACAATGTTTTTTTGTTATCGTATTGTGTTTAGATATCGATACCCATCAAGTCTTATTTTTTTATTCTAATTTAATTTGACCCTTTTTACTACTACGCCACAGCGGTAAAATCGTCTACCCTTCAATCATTGATTGTTCGATATTATTATAGTATGAAAAGGCTCAATACTATTTCGCTGTGATACTACCTGTTTACACATGGTTAGTAGTAATCAAAATGCTTTTGTTTTTCTCTAGATGTCCGCAGTGTCAGCGATATATGCCTGTGGTGAAGACCCTCGGTCTTTGGTCCCTTCCGGATATTTTAGTAATACATTTAAAGCGGTTTCGACAGTGAGTATAATTTTATTTACCTTTGTTATGTATTTTGTTAGTGGATAATTTCTAGAAACTGCATATTTTCAGGCAAGCAAAAGGTCGTACGAGCACAAAGCTAACAGCAATGGTAGAGTTTCCTTTGAACGATTTTGACATGACACCGCATCTTGTTAGAAGGAACGTACAAATGGCAGAGTCGCCCGGCCACTCGCGCTCGCCGCGACGGCGACACTCGAGGACGCCCGCGACCTCCCCGCACGAGCACATGTACGACCTCTATGCCATCTGTTACCACCACGGTGACGATCTGGAGACTGGGCATTACACAGCAGCTTGTAAAAATCCATATGACGGACATTGGTACAAATTCGATGATTCTAAAGTTACACCAGTCGATGATGAAAATGCATACAGTGAATTAGTTAATAATACCGCTTATATGCTTTTTTATAAGCGCAAAAAACCAATTGTTACACATTCATGTTCCTCTGACGACCACAACGGCCATTGGGCGTTACGTATGCCTAAATACGTGAAACGAACGACCGAAACTGTAAACGAACTAGATGAGGTTAAAGAAGAGAGCGTCATTGAAGAAGTTAAAACTGAACCGCCTGCCAAGGAGCCGGATTCAGGATCAGATATCACAGCTCTCACGCACAGCCCCTCACTGTCCCGAAGTGTTGCCAGTCTTCCCGATGATAGCATTAGTGAAGTGACGTCTCTAGTAAAGCACACAGTGTGTGTGACCGTAATACACAACACAACTTCCGTGGTGCAGTCGCCGACGCTTCAGCGACCACTGATAGTCGAAGTGAACGGGAATGCTACTGACGACACAAGCGAACACGAAAACGAAACGAGCGTGTCTCTCGAGCCGTATATCCACAAAGACGTCCACGTGAATCCTAAGATGACTCCAGTAGACATTCGCCGGCCGCGCTCCGTGGACTACCCCCCTCGCTCCACCGGCCCCACGCCCACGACCCGGGACACAAACAGGAACTATGAGAGTTCTCCATTAGTAGCTAGTATAAACGAAGTCGAATATCATCCCACCACCGAAGATCTAATGTTGTCAATGTTCCAGGAGTCAAAGTTCATTGTACCTAGGCATACCAATCATGTCACAGGGGAATCTCATAGGACAGGTTAGTAATTCATAGATTTTACCATAGTGTACAGAAATTGCACATTGCCATGTTGTAGATATGTTTTATAATTATTTGCTTGTATGTATGTTATATTATCAAGTACATCAGGGTACTGCATTAAAAGATTATGTACATATTCCATGTATCTATAAAACTACATCATATTTACAGGAGAGAAGTCTGCTGTTTGGAAAACTCGAATATCCACATGAGAGCGACAGATGAGGTCTGAAGAATACCATACTTCACACACCTGTTTATTTATTTTATATTCGAACGTAGATCTGAGGATTTCGTGTAGCTGACAGTTCATTTGTGCATAAGTAGCATTTATGCAATTTTTTTATATAGCAGAGGCTTTTGACACAGTGTCTGTAATTAATTTATTTCCTTGCATCCTTGAGTTCATTCATGCTCATTTAAAGTTTATTGTTCATATTCATTAAAAGCCAATACGCGAATGACTTAATCTAAACTTATCTGATGATTGTCTATGTTAAGGTTATATCCCGAAGTGAGCGAACGTCGCAGTAACGCTGATAGACTTCATAATAAATATATTTTATCATTATAGATATTAATAAAATTATAATTGGAGGCAAAAGTGAGTATTTAGATGTATGTACTTTCAAAAAAATATGAGTACAGTCGCCAGCGTATCAATTTACCACATACTGTCAAATTACTTCAAATGATTTTAAACCTGAAAATGTTATTGGTTAAGTTCAAAAACGAATGAGAAAAAGAAAAAGATTCACTGAACTTAAATTTAGTTTAGTTTGTGAACAAGGGAATCGGCACCAGTGTTAGTTTCACTGCCATTGGTCTATCTTGTATACTATTATAATTTGCAATTATTCTGTAAATAACATAGACGCACTACTTGCGTCATAAGTACGCTAGTAATGCTAGTAAAGTAGTGTAGCGGCATTGTTCTGTGTACTGCACTCTACATCGGGATACTACCTTAAGCAAGCCTTTCAGGCATCTTTTATGAGGTAATGAGGCCTTACAGATTTTTTAAATATTTAGATCAGAGATTATTTTCAATTCTAAATTCATAGTAAACAAAATATTTGTTGAACAAATAGGACCAATCATGCCCTCTTACATTTAGATTTTTGTTTCATTTATTTATTGATATAAAATAATATTCATCGCGTACCTATATTATGTAACGTACAATCTATAGATAAAAACTAATAACTTGAATTATATGAAAGTAGCTAGAGGGCGTTATAAGTAATCACATTTGTGCCTTGGCCCTAGAGATGTTGTGATTTTAAAATTGAGCATAAATAAAATACATTTTGCTGTGTACACAGTGACTAAAGTTTAATATTTGTACAGCTATTACGATATACATATGCGTAAGTGAAATATTACAAGTATAAGTAAAATTTGGATTACTGATAACATATGCGAAGAGATTAATGTTGGATATTTATCTAGCATGATTTTGAATAATGCCACTTGCAAGGAGTACGTGAGATCATTGTGATTTATTAAATATTTTCTATTCACAAATATTGTACATATAACGTGGGATTTATGTATGTTTTTAGATGTGATTTACTATTATTTACCTAAACTGATATTTGAATTTTGTAAATATAAAAATATTATTCTTTTCGTAAATGCACTTAATGAAGAGTTTCTTTATGCATTTTACCGTGATGATTTTTGATTAATTTATTTTATTGAAATTGATTTTTACTAAAAGACATTTTTTGTTATATTGCCACAATCAATGAGACAGATATCGCATTACGAAGGGGCTTGGTGTGCCGACTGGCTAATGAGCAGCTATTTTCCGCCTAGTGCGTTATCTGTGTTAGCATGTACTATAACGTGGCCTAAACGATGTACCTGTGATCCATTTACTTTATCAGGATTCAAAACTTATTATGAGACAGTTCAGTGACATTTCTAGCATTGATTAGAATATAATAAAGACAACATCTCAACCTGTATGAAAAGTGAAAGTCCTGTTTCATTTGTTATGTTAATTTTTATGGCTGATTAGTGATTATAACTTAAAGCTGATTTCTAGGATGTTTTATGGAATGATTTTTCAGTGGTGTAATAAATAGGTCAACAAAACGAAGGTCAATCTTTGATGTGATAGATAATTGGTTTAATGCTGAAATGTTTCTGGATACATGCCGAAGTGCTTAATTTAAAGGATTATGCTATTTTTGTTGTATTGGAAAGTTGATTAGGTTATTAATTATAAGTATAAATGTCTGGCTCTCAATTTTGATCGCAGATTAATTTATTTATAAGTCTTCGGAGGTAACGACCCGTGAAATATGTGTCGAATTATTTTTGTGTTCACTATAACGAGATAATAAAATATTTATAACTAGCAAATCAATATTGCAGCTGAAAATATTGAATGTTCATATTTTCCTTAAAATCAAGTGCTTTTAGAAGAAGAAAAAAACCAGTGTTATAATTTGAAAAGAAGACTGTTTTCTAAACCACAAAGTAACCATGTTTTGAATGATACAATGCTTTGTTAAAACGATTTTGAATTTTATGTAGCATGGGTCGACCTCCGAATATTTGTATTATGTTCGTTGTTTTAATTTAAAGATGTTTATTTTAATTTCACCATGTTATGTTAAAATATAAGCGTTATGTCCACAGTTGAAAAGTTTTATTTATCTCTACAAACCATGTGCCAATATTTAGAATAAGCTCCAAGAAGACAATGAGTATGTTTGACCATCCTAATGTATTTAGGTACTTTCTCAACTCGTCTATTGTTAGGTACACAGCATGAATCAGAAAGGTGCAGCAGCATGCAGTATTTATCATATTTAAGGGTCTGGTATAGACCACCAAACTGAACAACTTTCTATGTGGGACCAACGTCGTACTCGCAAAAAAATTAACAGCTGTCCCATAAATTTGAGTCGAATAGGTACCTATTGAAGCTTTGTAAGGGACAGTTGATAATTTTTTTACGATAATGATGTATTCCCATGGAGAAACTTGTTCAGTTTGATGGTCTGTACCACACCTTTCTGATACATGCTGTATAATTAAATCACGGTAATCACTAGAAGGACAAACAAGGACCTTTCCATAATGTTTTTTGTATATAGAAGTAGACCACCTTGCCAACACTACTAACAAGGATTTAAATCAACACCTTGTTTGATCACTGGCGCAGCATAATATAAACCGAGACCCGTCAAATAGCAGACAACGGTATCGAAAGGTGCCTACCTTGAACTAACTTGATAAATTGTTAGTCTGTACATGTAATACGCTGTACAGCCCAATTGATTTTGGATAGCTATTATTAGGATATAAGTAGGTACATACATGCACTATCTAGGTGGTGAATAATGCACTTTACATATTCAAACTTATCTGGCCTGTATTCTAACGAACTAAAAGGAAGATATGCAGTTTTCAGTTAGGTACATAAAATGAAATTAGTGCTGCGTCTTTATATTTGCATCATTTGGCAGTCAAACCATATCGGTCGATTAAAAATTCAGTGAGCAATCTTAATTCTAAATAATAGCACCATGTTCAACTTGTATTGCTACAAGAATTACTGGCCATCGACAAAAACACTACTAACATTCCTATTGCCTAATGGCCATGCAGGTTCAGTAGGTAAGTACATATGTGCCTAGACTAGGAATCGAATATATAGGAACCTAAATTGTGCCTGAAATTATTATCCGCCTAAAATGAGTACCTACTTATTAGGTATTTGGTACACCTGCGTAAAAGGCGGCAATTGATTGTGATTATGTTACGAGGATGAGAAGAACCATTATTTTAATTCCGAGTGCAACTCGTCATTGCAAATATCTAATTTGTATTTTTCTGTTAGGTAGTTGGGGTAGGAATCAACTGAAAAAAGTACTAGGTTCTGATAGGAAGGGTAGTACCGAAGAAATTATTTAATGAAAGTTTTTGTTCACGAAAGTAATCTTATGATATGTTGGTGAATTCCCTTGAAGAGTGTCTAGATAGTTAGAATCGAGGACTAGCAGTACATGTTTCAATAGATCGGCAGCTACAGCGGTGGTGGTCAGTCGCGGGCCCGCAGAGTGTATGTTGTCGAGTCGCGACGAGTTGTACGCGTCGCGTGTGTTCCACACCAATACGTCAGAACACTCCGCGTGACGGAGATACACATGGGGGCCGTCTGAACCCAGCAACACCACTGGCTTGTTGTGCTCCCCGAATACTGACAACAAAAAAGTTTTAAATTATTGCACCTATTGTCAAGTGTAAATCATATAAATAAGCAGTTGATTAGGTTTTTTTTTATCAATCCATATTTTGTGTTGCTGTGACTGTCGGATTTTTTGTTCCTTCCTTTTTTGTTGTCTTACTGAAGGTATGTTTTAAAGACTATTGTTAGTTAGGTATGCATAGGTATATGGTCTACATTTTATTACATTATTTAATGCTCGTTGGCTTGCCTTATAAAGTGACTGAAGAATTTATTGTACAGTCGGCAGTGAAAGTCTACTATAGACTAGGTAAATCAGAAAAGATGTAGGTCCTTAACATAAAAACAACTCAAATCTGACTTTATGAAATAGGTACCATCTGAAAACAAGAGTAGGTATTGAATATTTATGTGTCAATGTAGAAAATAGTATGTACCTACAGTCGCCGTCAGATATATTGTAGCAGACAAGGTGACCAAATACACACATCAACACGGTCTAGGGATATTTTTAAAAAAGCGAATTACTATCAATGTGTTAATTATTTATATGACATGTATATATTTAAAAGATACGTTATTTAATATTCTACCATTTTTTAATAATGGTTAAGGTACTTCGATTAAAATTTCAGGATTTAATGGAAAAAAAATTAAGCATAGACGGAAACCGTATATGAATTAACTTTTAATTTATGAGTAAAAACTGAAAAAAATAGAAAAATCATTAAATTTGTGTTTATAAACTTGAAGTTAGTAGTCTGAGAAAGCGCCCATGATGTTCATAACACATCGGCAACGATTCGGCATGCTCAGAACAAGGTTGTCAATGTCTTGCTGCGGAATATTGTCCCATGTCCTTCTGAGGTGCGCAAAAAGTTGCATCTTCTGTAGCCAGATTTTCAGGAACTTCCTTCAGAGCTCTTCTTTGCAGCATATCCCACGCATGCTCAATGGGATTTAGATCTGGCGATTGAGCAGGCCAGTCTAAGGCCCTAACATTGTGTGTATGTAACTAAGCTGCTACCGTTCTCGCCGTGTGTGCCCGGGCATTGTCGTGCATGAGCAGGAAATCTTGCCCCATTTGTGTTCTGTGGGGCAAGATTACGGGCCCCAGCACCTGTTGGACGTATCGTTCTGCCGTCATATTGCCCCGCACCCAAACGAGATCCGTCCGTCCTCCAAGACGAATTCCTGCCCAAACCATAATTGTTCCTCCTTGGTATGGGTAAACTTCCTGAGGGTTCTGAAGACGGCTCCATCGTCCAGGAACTCGCCAAACACGCGTCCTTCGTGAATCTGGATGGAAGCCGAACCTGGATTCATCCGTGAACAGCACATTGGACCATTGCTCACGGCCCCAGTCCACGTGGTTCCGAACCCATTCTAATCGTCGTCCACGATTGCCTCTCCGTAAAGGTGGGACCCGGAGTGGTCTACGAGAGCGTAGATTGCTTTCATGCAGTCGCCTTCTTACAGTTTGGTCACTCACAAGCACTTGGTGTTCCACTCGCAGCCTTTGGACCAATTGAGTCGCCGTTGCATTTGGTTGAGCTCGCGCAGTAATTTGCAAAAATCGATCTTGTCTGGGGGTAGTGATGCGACTTGGCCCCCGGTGCCTCTCCGCTACTTCACCTGTGGCACGATAGCGTGTCCACAATCTTGAAATTACATTTTGGTGGGTCCCTATGGCCTCAGCAACATTACGCTGAACAGACCCAGCTTAATTTGACCCATTAATGAAGTAATGAATGTTCAGATACTAATGGTAACTTGTAGTGTATGGAACTTATTGACATTTTAAATTGTTCAGAAGTATTTGGTCACCTTGTCTGCTACAATATATCTGACGGCGACTGTACTTATCTACCCACCTGTGAGCGGCGCAAGGGAATCCCTCCTTCGTAAAGCAGTGGTATCTAACTCAATGATCCCCGGGTAGTGAAGCCTGACCAGGATCAGGACAGTGTGCGCCATCCGCTTCACCAGCGCGATTTGCAGCCCAGTGGCAGGACCACAAGCCACCACCGACCACCCAGCCCCCGACGAGATCTCATGCACAAGAATTGCTCCACGCGACGCGTCGGATGCATATCTAGAGGACGGTTAAGCACCCCTATATTAGGGTTCAGTACCTCAAAAAGAAAAAACGGGATCCTTATAGGGTCACTCGTGTGTCTGTGTCTGTCCGTCTGTCACAGCCAATTTTCTCCAAATATTTGATTTTATTTTTTAAATTTTGGTACTCATAAGTATGAATTTCTGTGACCTAAACAGGGACGTGTAACGTCCGTTAATGAATATTGAATATGGGTCACTTTTGGGGAGAAAATAAAAAAAATAATAATTGTAAAATGTAGGTACCGTGTAAATAAAATAAAAGGGCTTGGTGTAACGATAGGTAATACGGGCTGGTGTCCGCAACTCCACGTCTGAGCGCATATTTTGAGTACTCTACTATACTACTATACTTTTTATAATTCTAAAATAAATACATTTAAAGTTAGAAAATACATACACATTATCTCCGAAACTGCTAAGCCAAAAATTTTGAAAAAAAAAAAGTACAGCAAACAGTTCTTTACTTACCTTTACATTACAGGAATACCTATAAGAAGTCTATGGTCTTAAAATAACGTGGAAAATATCTCAATATTGTGTGTAGGTACAAACTTACATTTGCAGTTGGAATGTATGATGGAACATTTTTTACAAGTAGGTACAATGTTAAGTTTGTTCTTGGGATAAATTCATACCAACTACTGAACTCTTCATAGCGCGCGGTCCGACACGCACTTGGCCGGTTTTTAAAAACAAAACACATTATTTACAAACATCAATAAAGGGGCAATGTCAACTGCCTACCTAAGTAACGCTAAATTACCCACCACAAACAATACGACGTATTTTAGGCTACGTAGGTCCTAAAAATCTTGTAAAAATCTTTACTCGTGTCGGTCCATGCAATTTCATAGGTGTGTCAAAACGTCACGGATTCTCTTTACAACGTGCAGCATAATCAGTCTATAATGTTCCCACTGCTGGGATACAGGCCTCCTCTCATCGTGAGGGAGGCTATAATCTACCACGCGGGCCCAGTGCGGGTTGGTAGATGTCAAATGTCTTGGAATTTTTGGTTCTAGAACACGGATTTCTCACGATGTTTTCCTTCACCGTTTTGAGAGATGAAATTGTTTACACAAAGAAATGTGCCTGTTTGGGTTGAGTGAGAGCAGGGGTGGCTCAGTGGTAACGGCCGCAACTTACGAGTTGTAGATCGTAGGTTCGAACCCAGATAGGCGCTTTACTTTGTGTAAATTATTTCATCACCACTGCTCTCAAAACGGTGAAGGAAAACATCGTGAGGAAACCGGCATGTCCTAGAACCAAAAATTCGAAGACATGTGACATCTACCAACCCGCACTGGGTCCACGTGGTGGATTACGGCCCACTCCCTCTCACAGAGAGGAGGCCTGTGTCCCAGCAGTGGGAACATTATAGGCTGATTATGTGTTATGTGGGTTCGAACCCACGACACACAACTCGTAAGTCGGGGCCTTTACCACTGGGCCACCACTGCTCAGACCCAGTGCAGATAGGCCCGGAATTATAGACCCAGGGCCCCTAAGCACTTCAACATTTGCCCCCATTCCGAAGCCATTTTGGAAATTTTGTAAATAAAATGCACTAGTACAGGTTTTTTTTAATGTGTAACTTTTTTCCTCTCGCTTTCTGTGGGAGTGATTTCATGAAAAGGGACGGAAGTGTGTTACACGAAGGGACAGCTTGAGCATGGTGTAAGTACTCTTTTATTGCATGAAATTAATAAGTAGAGGGGGTCGAATTACGACCATTGGGCGACCACTAGTAATTAATAATTATTACAGTATTTAGCTATTTAAATTTTGAGGTTAATTTCTGTCGCTGTTCACTTGCTTAATAATTACCAAGGTAGGATGTCAGATGTTACATGCACATCATATGCGACTACTGTAAGGCTCGATCGTTTTTTTTTAATAACAAATTTTTATCTGACTTAGATAAACGTTGAAACACGTAGGTACCTAATTCTTTATTTGTTACCAAAAGTATAAATCAAATTTTTCGTATCCGTAACTCAAGAAAGTATAGGTTTTCCATATGAACTTTGATCCCCTATGTCCCCCCCCCCCCCGCCTTAGGGATATTTTGGAGACAAAAAGTAACCTATGTCCTGCCCGGGATGCAATCTATCTCCTTGCCAATTTTTTATCGAAATCCGTTCAGTGGTTTAGGCGTGAAAAAGTTACATACATACAGACAGAGTTATTTTCGAATTTATAATATTAATACATGCGCCCCACGGTTTGACCTGCATAAGTCTCAATGCCAGGTCGTGGTTTACCCATGTGCCAAATTTCATCCAAATCGGTTCAGCCGTTTTAGCGTGCAAGCGTAACATACAAACAAACAAACTCTCTATCGCATTTATAATATTAGTTAGGATTAGTATGGAAGGAAGTATGGAAACAAAACCGGCCAAGTGCGAGGGTTCCGTGGTTAAGATGAATTTATCCCAAAAATAAACTTAACATTGTAGTTGAAAAACATGTTCTCCCATACATCGATATACGTCAGTCGTCACGGCTAATTCTCCAACTGCAAATGTAAGTTGTTTCCTGTGATAGTTTTCCTTTTAATTTCGTTATTTAAACTACTGCCATGAATTTTTACACATATCCAAAAACAACGATTTAGCTGGCAGGGACGAGGGACTTGACTCTAACAAAAATTAGCACTTTACATTTTAATAATATATTACGCAAACGGATCCCTCAATCGAAACATGGTTTCCACAGACCCGCAAAAATTTTGAATGGTCTATCCAACGACACGAAATAGATAAAATATAGACGATAGACGAGAAAAAAAAATATCAAGACGTACAAGAGAGCTACCCTAATAAATGTGTTTTTTCAAGATTTTATTTTACCACTGTCGGCGTGATTTATATGTCTATCCATGCCAAATTAAAGCTTTCTGTTACTAAGAGTCTCTGAGCTAAGCCGGGGACAGACAGACAGATAGTCAGACAGACATGGCGATACTATAAGGGTTCCTTGTTGAGTACGGAACCCTAAAAAAAGGAGCATTTAAAACTAAAAAAAATTACATTATTTGTTCGGATAAACAAAATACAAAAAAAAAACCCAAGAACTGTGCGATGCCAAAATGGCAGCATAGTGCTGCGATATTTAAAAAATAAATACCGCAGGGCTGTATACTTACCTTATAGGCAAAATAACTGGATAGAGACCATTTAGCAATCACATAAGTAGCTGTAGGTAGGTACATAATTAAGTGTCCATCTAATATGCGAAACTATTTTAAGGCCTAAATCGACTTCGTGTTGATTTCATTTTGATTGGCTTATTAATTATACGGCTTTGCTCCTTATGTACCTATACACTTAGGTAATTAATTATCGAAACGTTACAATTAAATAATTTTATACCGAGTAACCAACCAACCCGCACTGGGCCCGCGTGGTAGATTACGGCCCACTCCCTCTCACAGAGAGGAGGCCTGTGTCCCACCGAGTAATAACAGCAGGGAGTAGAGAGCTACTTACATGAAAGTCTTGCCTCCTAAACCATATTCAACGACGAGGTTCTGTAGTAAGGAGTTAGCTTCCAAGAGAGAGGAGATATCGATGCGCTTGATCAGTTTGCCTAGAAGTAGGTTGATGACAACTACCTTCGGCGGGCACGTGCATTTAGGATTGGTTAGCGTATCAATTATGCCGGTGTCCAATACCCATAGCTTCCCCTGTGGAATAAAGCATTTTAAAATGTTACATTACATGTTTTTTTTTAAACTAAGTACTAAATGTCTATTGCCTCCAACTGTAGGTAATCACCAATTCATCACGCTTGGGAAATATGGAACTACAAATTCGCAATTTAATGTTATTAGCGCTAGCGCACAAGCAAAGCTAGCTGCTCTTTCCCTTGACTTCATTCCTTAAAAGCTAGGCCAAACGTAAGGTAAGATATACATAACTGCAGAACGTTAATTCCATACATTACGAATCCAGCAGTATTGTAGTAGATACGGTTAGGATCACAATGAAGAGATCTGCATAGTTACGTGGAGTGTGATTGGCGAATCAAAAATGTCCGTATGCAAAACGTTTCCAGCGAATCTGAGGCCAGTGCTAGATGGCCTGTGCTACGAGGCATATGCTACGCGACCTGTGCTACGCGGTCTGTGCTACGTGGCATATATCTACTACGTGACTTGTGCCACGTAACGTGGCCTGTGCTACGCGCGTGCAAGCTCGCAACGCGTTAAGGCTCCTACATACTGGCGCGACTTGGCGCGCGACGCGTCGCGACACAAAGGCACCGCTTGTAGCGCTACACGCGGTGTCATTGTGTCGCGTCGCGTCGCGCGACAAGTCGCGCCAGTATGTAGGAGCCTTTACTGTGTCCCTGCAATGGGAGAGTGTCATATCAAACTTTATGAAGGTTGGCTGTAAACATAATATTGGCTGCCTCCGATTAAATAAGCAAAATAACCAGAAGCGTAATCTGTAACATTATTGTACCTAATAAATACCCTTATGCAAAAATTACCAACAAAAAACAAAATAGATTGATTATGTAGTGTTCAATGAAGCAATTACCTATGTGCAAAATATGTTTGGGAGCGATTTGTGATCATGAGGTCGACCCCGCACCCGCTCTAGTCGTCCTCATTGTTGGAGTCACACACATGCCTTTATTTCTATTACATAACAATAGTTGCATTGATTATGGAAACCAATAATACAAAGCGTTTTTACGTTCGGAGTTGAAGTTTACCGTGACATGTCAGGGATCATAGTATAAGAGATGTCGTGCGGTGTCCCACAGGGATCCGTCCTGGGGCCGCATCCCTGCGGATATGACTGGGTGCTACGCTGACGACACGTTGGTCCTGGCGCAGGGGAGGTCGCACCAGGCGGCGGCCGAAATAGCGGTACGCGGGGTTGCGACAATCGTCGAAAGGATCCGGTAATTGGGACTCGAGGTGGCCCTGCACAAGTCCGAGGCCATGTGTTTTCATGGTCCTCGGAACGCGCCACCGTTGGGGTCCCAAATAACGGTAGGAGGGGTTTCCATCGGCGTCGAGTCGACGATGAAGTACCTGGGACTCGTCCTCGACAGCCGGTGGAACTTCGTGGAGCATTTCCGACGTTTGCCTCCCAAATTGGAGCGGGCAGGCGCTGCATTGAAGCGGCTCCTGCCCAATCTAGGGGGTCCAAACGCCTCCTGCCGGAGGCTACACGGGTGTCGTGCGGTCCATGGCCTTCTACAGGGCTCCAGTATGGGCGCGCTCTCTGGCGCTGCGGCCAGCCCGCCGTTTGAGCGCGGCCCAAAGGGTCATGGCCATCCGGATGGTCCGGGGATACCGCACGGTCTCCTGTGAGGCAGCGAGCCTCCTTGCCGGATTGCCGCCATGGGATCTGGAGGCAAAAGTCCTCGAGCACGAATGGCGCGAGGAGGCAAAACGCCGGGGCGTAACTCCGCCGCCGCGAGAAATTGCGGCACAGTGGACGGAGCTCCGGCGGGATCTCATGGCGACATGGAGAGTACGGTTGTCGCAACCCAGTGCTGGGCACGCCACTATTGCGGCGATAAGGACTTATCGGGACGCGCCTCTCTAGCCACTCCTCAAAGAAGGGACCTTCTTTGAGGAGTGGCTAGAGAGGCGCCTCACCGGTCACGGCAGCTTCGGGAGGTTCCTGTGTCGGATAAGGCGGGAGGAAACGCCCGGGTGTCACCACTGTGTGGATCGCCCGGAGGACACGGTGGAGCATACGGTGGAGGTCTGCCCGGCTTGGGCAGAGCACCGCCGTGTCCTCGTGGAGGCGATTGGCGACAGAGATCTCTCGCATCCGGCCCTGGTTCAGGCCATGGTACGGAGCGAGAGGGCATGGGCAGCCGTCACCTCCTTCTGCGAAGCAGTAATGCTCGCGAAGGAGGAGGCGGGACGGTTGAGGGAAAGACAAATTTTGCGCCCTCTCGCCCCTAGCCGCCGCAGGAGACGCCATGGGCGTCGGGAATCCCGGGCGGATTTCCGGCCACCGTAGGCGCGGGCTTGCGGACGGTGAGTAATGGGTATCTCACCGTCCGGTAAGGACCAGGCCCGGGTCGACGGAGCGTTGTATTCCACGCGCGCCTCAAAGAGATGTCGTCAGCAAAAATGTAGGGGTCCACTATGGCCGATGCCTGCCGGGGTCGTACTAATGGTAACGGTAGGAAGGAAGGAACTAAGGGGTCACCGAGGCCCCTGGCAACACAGGCAACAGGAAGGAATACGGGTGGCTTTTAGTAAGTAAGAGTCTGACACACCCTCCCGCACCGCCCAGAGCGGGAGAAGTTATTTGATGATTTCCCATCCAAAAAAAAAGGGATCATAGTATGCGTTGTTCCTTTCTTCGAAAATGTCTAGTTAAGTATAGTGATTTAAATGAATGTAGATGAGATTGCAGATATTATACTAACAGTAAGTACCAACCTACTTAGGCTATTGTGTGACGGGAAATGCGATCGCATATTTTATAATAATCGGACTGATTAATTGCACATCCGATGTAGATTTCAATCATTACTGCAATTGGCTATAATGTCGCAGCTAGGCCGTCGAGTTTAATTAAATAATACACTGTAATAGCGGATTCCGTCCTATGCCGTAGCCGTAGCACGGGACGACGTACTACGCGGTTTCCCGAGCAAAGCAAAAACGAGGCCTCACATCCATCTTCATTAACTCGATATTTTGATACGAAAATTGAATATTTGATTTATACTTTGTTGCAGTTTATATTATGTCTTTCGTCACAGATGAACTGAGTATGAGCTGCTGAAAATTTACCTTATTAATTCAGCTCATAAAGGATGGGGAAGCCCCATCCTTTATTTATTAGCAGTAATTTCCTGTTAAGTATTATACTTACAAGATGATCCAGATAGAAGTCTACGGCATTTTGTATGGCGTTGCAATCACTAAGTTTGTGGTCTCGTAGCTCTGGGTAGGGCTGAAGTTCGACACCATTTTTCGCGCGAATGATCAACCAAAGTGTCGCCAGGACACCTTGCTTCATTCTGTATGTAAGGAGAACTACAATTACATCAAATAAATTAATTTAAAATAAATGATTGTGACATTGAATTAGACCAGAAATATGCAATATATTTGGCAGCCTGTGTATCTAATAAATAAAATGTTCAATGACATGAGTGTTTGAAACATAATTTCATGTGAGTATTAGGCAAATAACCGGTTTGTGTAAGTACCTAAATACTAGGTTACCACATATTGTTTTAGTCTAAAGTAGTGCCTACTTTACTAAGAAATACATACATATGTTTGGGGTCCGCGCGCCGCCCAGAAAGTAGCTCTTCCAAGGTTATTGGTTCATTCCCAAAAGTTAAACTGGTTGTTAATTTAACTGTACAATTTATTATTTTTATGACATTGATTTTACATTCTTTGACTACGTTAACTCACACACTGACTTATTACTTGTTAAAATTTTATGAAAGTCGTCTACTTTTACAATGTTTGTAAATATGTGAGCACCATGTATATATCACATAATTAATTTATCTGTCATTGCTTCATTTTTCATTCTTTTTATCTATTGTGATGTAATTTTATTCGTCTTCACAAATAATTATAAAATTAATGTATCCAAAATATTGTGAAACATTTTAAAAGAGTAACGATAGAGTTTCACGCCCATTCTTCTCCATTATACGAAACTACTTTTTGAAAGGGGCAATTAGAATCACTTTTGTGTAAATTTTGACGTACAAAAATGCCTTTTTGCCTATTTGAAATAAATGCTTTGACTTTGACTTAAATCAGAAAGATGGTAGGCACATATTGCATTTTTTGGCACTTTACTCTAGTGGGAAGGTTAGAATTGTGTCTAGTCTATAAAGACTATATAGTCACAATTCAAACAAATATAATTCACAAAAATATATATTTTGGTATTCCGCACTCAACTACTCCTGAACTGCCTGCTTTCTGGCTGACCTACAATAAGGAGGTTAAGTAATTGACCCTTCGTACCTTGGCGTGATGACGTAAATATCATCTTGATATTGTAATGTCTTCACAGCGATCACGTTTTCCTTCACGTATCCACTGCTCATCCACAAATCCGCTCCGTATTCACATTGCAGGTGCAACGGCCCTCCGTTCCAAGCTAAATTCTTCAAGTGACCATCCAACATGACTATTTTCCACAGAATCAATACAAAAACTTTTAGAACATTTAGCTCCATTTTGTTACGATATGATCAAACATGTAGCGCAGTTCCAAATATTCATGTCACTATGTGAGCCAAATAAATTATTCGGCGGAGTACTTCGCACATTGAATTAAATTGCTAACGTAGAAAGTTTCAGTTCAGAGAAACGTAATTTTTTTGCATTGTTTTATAATTAAGTAGTCATTATAATAAGTAAAATCATTTCATTTTCGTCATTATTTTGTTTGACTTACCTAATTCATATCACATATTGCCCAACACATTATACTTACATGTTTTTCAATACACTTAGATAGAGTTACGAAACCAAGATATCGTAAAATGTAAATCGATAGGACCTGAATTCGGTTTCGCTCTAATTGTTTTTGCAAGAACATGTGCTAACTCTTCCGACACATAGGGCTGGGCTCATGTTTCCTGTTACTCTCACAGTCTCCAATACCGTGGCATTATATCGATTGAGGACAAAAAGCGGCAATTGTACGCTGCCTGGGAACCAACTATGTTCGTAAAGCTACCACATAGTTGCGCCATTTACTTAATAAGTACCTACCTAGGTAACTATGAACATCGAACATTACGCGAGCGCCGTAATAATTACTTGTTTCAAATTAGGCAGCAATAGGGCAATTAATTATCAATAATGATGGAAGATAATTCCATCATTATTGATACCTGTTTAATTGCCCTATTGCTGCCTAATTTTAGTGTTCAGTTTAGCGTGGAGGCTGATAACGAATTTTTTGTTAGGAAGGATCTACTTTATGCCAAAGTTAAAGACGATACTATTAGTACCTAATTATAGTGTCAGAATGTTAATTACGGCCGTCTCTACATAAAACTTGGATCCAAGACGATACAATAGGAAATAGAACGTTATAAAATATATTTTTTTGGATGCAGGAGGATTTTCTTTCAAGGCTTTTGCTATCTTCGTTAGCGTATACTTAACAATAAAATTTTAAGTTTTTATTTAACTTATATTTAGAGTTGTATTCCCATTAAGACAATCGTCACTACCATGAGAACGATATAAAATATTAGTAATAAGTATTATATCAGTGCGGGTACAAGAAAAATAAAATGGTTAGTTGTCATAGACATAGGGTAGGAGTCCATGAAATCCGGCCATATTAAGCCAATTATTATTACAGCATAGACAATAAAGACATGTAGCCTAGATAATTAAAAGTAAGCAAGGCCGGCTACAAATGGTTTACCTGTTTAAACCTAGATTTTGTTGAGAGAGCCTTAGGTTGCCAAAAATATGATCTTGACATTTCCTGATTAAAAAACGTGAATAGCAAGCGTGATAGCAGCTATCACGATTGCCAATCACGCAACTTGATAATAAAATAATGGTGTGGGCTATGCCGAGTCACGGCTGGTGGCAGGCCGGCTGCCACGCCTTCGGGATCGACCACTTTTACTTTTAAGGTGCTATGTTGTGTAGAGGGGCGAGTAAAATCGGTGCGAGTGTGAAGGTTCTCTTCCAGTATAGGTCGTAGGCGGCACACCGTGACACGCTTCGCCTCCCTGCGTAGCTCGCAAATTTGTGATTAAACACGTGCTGCGCCCGATCGCACGCGTCCCGCTACCGGCGCACCGCCACGCTCCGCTATACAGTATACAGGTACAAAGTGCAGTGCTATTTCATTCTATCAGAGAACATTCACGCAGTGATTTTTTCATAAAATAACAAAGTTATTACAGTAAATTGCGTGTGTAATACAGCAAAATCGGCAATTAGATTTAGCAATTGTAAACGTTTTTTTACCCAAAAACAATTGCGGTTTAAATACTGTTTAAAAACGTAGTTAATTATTTATGTCGGTGAACTTGTGAAAAACTATTAAAACTACAAAACTATTATTTTCATTTAATAAGTTTTAAATAGGTAATTTTTGAATAATCTTATAGCACTAATTACTGTTTTTTTGTGTAAAGCTGATTTTAGAGGTGTTGTTAATATAGGTACCTACCTAATAGTTCAGTTTTTTTGCCATGATAAAATTATCGACATTATAAAACTAAAAAAAATAAAGAATGCATACCTTCCGTCTTAAAAAAAAATAATAGAGTTTCGTATTATAAATTAAGTCAATTATCGGTACCGAAACTACATTTTTATTAGTTTGGCTGAGATGTTTGTTTGGTCTCTACATAAACCCAAATCCCAATGATAAGCTAATAACACATAACACTTCACGCCTGTACGAGTATACCTCGCACGGTTAGGCAGAGGTGTACCTATAGTACACCCACTTTTCGGCAGTTATGCTAGTAACTAGCACAAATTATAGTGAAAAGTCATGCATGCGATCATCGAAATCAATAGCAGAAAAATTTTAGCGGATACCTTCAGAAATAGCTTAGCTACATACAATAGGTAAATATCGTAATTGCGTTTAGGCAATACCTAATAATCTGAGGTAAACAATAGTTCATTGTGTGATAAATTGGCCGTTAGATGTTTACAAACAGTCAGACAATGAGTGGACGTCTAACAAGCGAAGGAAGTTGTTGTAGCTGTCCAGCTATATTGTGCCTTGAACAATTTTATTATTTATTTACTCACATTAGGTATAGTCACCAACGAAAGTCGTTACAGATGCAGAAAAAAACCGCAATTTTTATAAAATTTAATTAAAACTAGCTCTTAACTACCAATTACATAAAAGCACAAAATAGTGTATTTACCTAATCATTTTATATCAATTCATGTGAAATGCAAACGTAATAGAGTTAAAAGACTTTTGTTGCTGACTGTATTTATTTCGTGGTGATTTACGTAAATCTACCATTTAATGCGTTTAACTTAATACGTTATGTATTTTATGAATGACTAATTAATTACTTATTGTTGTTTAACTTCTATCATTTAATATTTTAGTATTGTGAAGTTTGATTCTGCTTAGCAACAGGATAGCAAGTATTATCTTACTCTGCTAGTATGTTGAATAAGTGCAGTAATATTCCCTTTTATTTATAAACGTGTGTTAAAGTTAAGTAGTGATTAGCGACTGTATAACCATACATTTTTGATGTTAAAACGCCTCTTAACTTTAAGCAACGTTTATAATATATAAACTCCTTTGTTTCCCCGGTACAAAAATGTATGTAATCTAAGTATGTGCTAATCTAATAATAGGTGTTTGCCTACGTACAAAATTTTCCTTGAAAATAAGGTTTTAGTCTGATGAAACCAGTACATGGTACGAACAACAGTCAAACATGTCAGTTTTGCGAGTTGAACCGTTTTTGGCTCCACATGTCATCGTTAGAAACAATGGTGTGGATCCAAGTATCGTAAACATTAATGGTCACTTTAATGAGTACATACCAGGGAATGACAATAAGGTATATCATCATGTAGGTGAAACAATCGCTGCCTATGTTTAAGGGACGTGTCTATATTATGTCAAAATATTTACAATTTCCCATACATGCTGCTATTGTTCTGAGGTAAGTAAGTGGGTAAATATTACAATCGGTGTGAATAGGTTCTGTGCCATGATGTGTATCGAGCTTTTGCGACATAGCAATCGAAAAAAGTGTGCTCTAAGTCTAAGATACGTGAATACGAATGATACTAAGAAACTGAGTGGTTCACAATGGTGCCGATTCCCTTGTTCACAAACTAAACTAAATTTAAGTTCAGTGCATCTTTTTCTTTCTATTTTATTAAGAAAAGGACAGAAGATAAAT
This sequence comes from Atethmia centrago, assembly GCA_905333075.3. NCBI lineage: Eukaryota > Metazoa > Arthropoda > Insecta > Lepidoptera > Noctuidae > Atethmia > Atethmia centrago. The sequence continues at coordinate 16,535,348 of HG995373.1, read as the reverse complement.
TTTAGTTTAGTCCTGTCAAATTAATCAGTGCTTGACGTAAATTGACGTAATTTTAGTAGGCAAGTTTTAAATCACGTCTAAACTTGTATGGAGTAGTGATAGGCGCTGATTAATTTGACAGCACTAAACTAAAATTTATCTTCTGTCCTTTTCTTAATGAAATAGAAAGAAAAAGATGCACTGAACTTAAATTTAGTTTAGTTTGTGAACAAGGGAATCGGCACCATTGTAAACTTTTGCTGTTCTATGGTGGATATAAGATGTTTTATTGCGCCCTACTTTTATTAGGACGCTGTCAAAATATCTGAAATTTGTATTTTGTATGCCAATTGCTTTACAGAAATCACTGTTCTGTATGGGAAGCGAAATCTGTAAGATTATTCGCCGGTTTTGCTGCTATTGCAAATAGATTTCTTTGATTTGTGATTGCAGCGACTCCACCAATGCAGTTGATGTTTGCGTTTATAAATGTTTTTCCCAATCTTTTGAAAAAACAGACGTTTCTTTCTTGCTAAGTTGTGAAAACCTTCATATTGCAGGCCTACCAAGGCCTGAAAAATGCAATATTACCTAAAAGTATGGATTATTTTGCATTTTCCTGGCTTTCTGTCAACACTTGGTAACAGATTAGACTGAACAAGACATGCATGAACAATTGACTAGCTGAACCCTAAACTAATGAAATCATAGGTTGTTATGACAACATGCCATTGTTTACATATCCGTACATTATCCAATTATTATTTAGCCTCTCCGAGTATTAGAGGGTTTTCAAAACTACTCCACGGCTGACTTGTGTTTTTGTGATATATTAAAAATATATTTTTTACTTAGACATAAACAAATAACCGCAAGTTGCAAGGTCCTCCAGACGATAGGTAAAAGTCTCTATTTTTTCGTAAGATAGAGCCAAAAAAAGATTAGAGGAGTTCCGAACTTTACTCTATTCAGGGTTAAAACAACTTTGTAATAATTTGTGGTAAGTAATTCATACGCGTTACTTTATCAACACGTGTATAATGATAATTACGCAAAAACAAAATGCATGAAGGTTCTTCGACGCGTAGCCGCGTATCACGCGTATTTTCACACGTACACTCGCGTAAGTTATTCTTATATTCTTCCCTTTCGGAAGTCACTTATAAGGCATACCTCAAACGAGGTGTGTTAATAACGCGCTCGTGTAGCAATCTATCGGCATTAAGGATTGCAAAAGTGCATTTGGCCAGTGATCCAATACCTGAATCCATGGCACGCCCTTTTCGTCACAAATGTTCCACGAACTCTGCTGCAAAATTTTTGTCAGCTTCTCTAAAGTTTTTTTTGTTTAACTGTGTGGATTTTGACTTTAGCATAAGCTTAAAGATGATAAAGCCTATAATATTCCCACTGCTGGGACACAGACCTCCTCTCTGTTAGAGGCAGTGAGCCGTAATCGACCACGCGCGCCCAATGCGGATTGGTGGATATCACATGTCTTAGATTTTTTGTTCTAGGACATGCTGGTTTCCTCACGCTGTTTTACTTCACCGTTTTGAGAACAGTGGTGATTCAATAATTTACACAAAGTAAACTGCTTGCCTGGGTTCGAACCAAGGAGCAGTTCGAACCTGCGACCTACAACTCGTGGTCGTTTCTACTGGGCCATCTCAGCTAGGATTTTAACCGAAAAGCGCCTATTTCCATATTTTTGTCTACACGTGATCAGATTACCGATTTGCCTAGGATTGCAGTTATGATGATGACGGCTGGTTATTGTGATCTTATGAGACAGCACGCCGCGCTTCATTTCAATTCAAACGATTGTGAATCCTCTTTTAATTCACCCTGAATGACACGTTTTGAACATTACCACTTTTTAGTGCATTTTTTATTCTGGGAATTAATCGTTGGAGATTAATAAAAAACCCATAGTTTAATGTAAACTTCTAAACTCATCTTACACGTTAAGAGGTAAAATTGTTTGATTACATGTTTGTAAAAGGTGATCTCTAGAAGTAGGTACTGGGTCGAATACAAAAAACATTTCACATAAAAAGCCACATTATTGCCGAGTATTGGTCGAGTGTCATAGGTCATAGGAATTATTTTATGTTAAAAAAAGAAACGTGGATGAAGTCGCAGGCAGAAGCTAGAGTTACAAGAGCTAATTATGTCAGAGGGACAATAAATGTCATAATAATATTTCAAGAATTGTTAAATACTTACTCATAACTTTCCATTTAAGGCACTTGTTTTCATAGCAGAACAGGAAATTGTAGTAAACATATTTTACATAGCACGTATACCTATATAGTATTGTATTAAATATAACAACTTACTCGAAGAAAAAATACGTGCATTTTTTAATTAAAAAAAAACGAGTTTATTCTTTGGTTCAATGTCTATTTATATTTAGTACAATTATGTTGTAAGTGAACAACGTATCCTTGGAACCATTTTGCAAAAGCGCGCGGCGTTCGATCGCATATCTCGACATTAAGAACAGATCGTTTAATCTGATTTAGAGGTTTCAGAATAATTAGGGCTATTCATGTCTTGTAAGACTTGAACCAATTTCTCAATGTATTTAGTCATTCTAATAGTAAACATGGGAACCAGGAGAATGGAGGCAGCTCAGGCAGGTTAGGTAGCGATATAGCCCTTCGAAGTTATCCTTAAAAATCCGTCGTTCTAGAAGAAAATAAATTGAATGCATGCATGTGTCTCATTAAAACTTGATGTAATAGGTACGTGGTATTAAGTATTTGCGCAATTATATAAGTCGAGTTTTTAATTTAAATCCTGACTTTATTTAGAACCAGTTTACTTGATTCTGACAGGTTAATTTAACGTGCGCTTATTTTTTGACTCTATGCAGCATGAAACATGTTCATATTTTAGGATACTGAAGTCAGAAGTACCTTCTTCTTTTGTCTAATTCAAATTATAGTTAAGTTAGTACGGAGGACGTACTAACGTAACTATACAGCGTTCATGCAAGTTTGTACCGAGTAAAAGATCCTGGTATCGGTAATAAACGTTTGGAAAATATAATAACAATATTTCGTAATGCGGATCTTCACGATACTAAACTTCACGCATAGCAATCGGTGGTCAGTTAATCGTTGCTAGGGTTAGCAGCAAAATTAAATCTTGAATATTTTTCTTATTTACAGCTTTGTTTTTCGTCATAAAGCTACTTGTTTTGAGACAGTAATTGTAACGGACAACAATTTGGAAAATGGTGAGGCAAAAAATTCGCTCGTCATACATAACGTTTGAGAACTTCACTTTTAACTTTACATTTGTATTATGTTTGTTATTATAATAATATGCAAGAAAGCATTTATATGAAAACAGACTTGCACACAACTACCAACAGTACATGACAAAGAGCTTAGTCATTCGGACAATATGTAAATGTCTAAATAAGTAAACACAATGACATTATTCTTTTAAGCCGCATCTACTTAGGACAGGTAATACACACAAAATAAATAAAACAGCAAGCGCATACATAACTTTATTATCATTGTTTCGTTATTCATACTCTCCACGTAATACACTTGTAGGAGACAGCCCTAGTGAAAGTGGTTTGTTGTGGTTCCATGTGTCAAAACGCGTCATCAGCTGATACATACGCTGCGCTGTTACCGGTTTGCGCATAGATTAACTTTATGTTCACTTTCCGTTTTAACTTTTTCGTAAAGGCTCATTATTGTATCTATCAACGATATGTATAATTGCTTACATGGTCCACTAAATATCTAAAGTGCATGCTTAGTGTAAAAGGAACTAGTTTTTTTTTAATCCGGAGCCATCGTCTTTAATCGGAAGCTATAATTGAATTGTGTTTCCATTTTCCCACATGCCTGTTTTCCGAGTGTAGGTACAATGTGTTAATTCGTTTTTTTTTGTAGACAGGATATGGTTTTTGTAGGATTGCTTTATTTTTTTTTTTAATATAATTTTCTTCTTCTTCGTTTCGCTCTTGACAGAGAGGCCGTGATCACGATGGAGTGTATCTAATCGCAGGTATAGTCGGTGCTCGCCTCACGATCTCTCTGCATCTGCTTCTGTTAGTTGAGAGTCTGGTGTATTCAATAACAGGGCCTCCAACCGCGAATTTAATTTGGTCGGTCCACCTCATCGCTGGCCTCCCGTGTGGCCTGTTGCACTCCACTCTGCCTTGCACCACTAGACGTTCTATGGATTCATTATTCCGTCTCGAGACATGAACATAGAACTTTAAGTATTTGAGACTGTACTAGTGCTTCTAAAGGGAATATAATTAAGTCATAGATAGAGACCTATTCTTTCAAAACTGTGCGTGCAACAACGCTAGTTCGGTTTTTTCTTTAAAGTTAACAACATTATGTACCTACATAGTTAACATTATCAAATACTGAGGTAGTTATTTATACGATATTACCATTTTGAAGCAAGTATAGTTTTAAAATAAGAATAATCAGAGCAAACCGTATCAGGGGGTTCATTACAGAACTAGGAGGGAATTCAATTCGGTGGAAAAACATAATTCTTACTGTACCTGCTGGAGTGTAGGTACTCAGACTTGAGCCGTTGCTGTACCCAGACTCAATGTACGCCGAAGCTTTTCAATATCAAAGTTGACAACCTTTTTTTTGGGTGGGAGATCATCAAATAACTTAAGTACCTTCCCGCGACCCCGGCAGGAAGTTGACAACCTTGGGGTTTGAAAACATATCAGTACCTCGGTATTTGTTACTTTGTGCATTCACCGTGAATAGCGACTTTGTTTTTGCAACCTAGCAATGCCCGCATTATGCAAATTTTCATATTTTTCACCATTCAGAGATAAAGTTGTGAAAGGTTTTTTATCTATTCTAGAGATTTCTCTACAATTTGTACCTAGAGGAAAACCAAGATTTCGCTTAACTTCATAATTTGATAGGCAAGTGAGTTGATTAACTTATTGCCATCCTACAAACATTACAGAACAATTACTCGAGCATCCACTTCCGATGACCACACCGGAGTGGTACAGTCAATCACACCAATTACTGTCGAAACATCACGCATGACACAGACATCGTAAATAGTCGTAAGTGGTGGTCGGTAGGATAGAAACAATGTTAATACTAGCGTGCGCTGATGACTGTTATAACTAACAGCGGCGGCCACCAATTAACGTCTGAGTTTCACTCATTTTAATTTTTTTTTAATGTGCATATGATTTATGTTATCTCCGCTCGAATAGTTAAAACACACATGCTAACTAAATATAGTAATTATATTTAATTAGGCGAGTAGTCATAAATAAATACATAACTGAATTTTGAGATAAGTTGCATAGCACACAATGCATCAAATTAATTCGTGGTCTGTGGTTGAATAGCAAGGTGAATGTCAATGTCACGAATACAAACTTTTATTACGTGTGTAAAAATAGTTACCTAAGTTATGTTTAAATTAATTATCTGGTCTAGTCTAACTGACATTTTGTGTTTGTACATGTGTATAACTACAAGAACATCCGTCTTAAAACTTTTTTTGGTTGCCAAAAATGCGCTCGCGGCATCTACGTAAAATGTCTCGGCATAGGTGAAGGCATTTTCACATCAAGTCCGGTTTCACTTACATACGGCCTCGATCACGTTCTTATCCACCTGTAGTGTCAACCGCAATAATACGAGTATAATCAACAGAGCAACGCATTGTCAAAAATAATGCCCACGGTATACGTAATGCTTTTCTAAGTAGTTGTTTGTATGATATTAATAAGTAAAGCAGACTCTTAAAAGCTCGTGCAGACTGGCGCGACGCGACACCGGTAGAACAATTTAGGTAGATAGAAATTGTTCTACCGGTGTCGCGTCGCGCCTTCGCGTAAATACGTAACATAATATCAGGTAAGTACTTACGCTAGTATTTCCCAAAAGGGTAAGAAGCTTCGCCCGTTATATAAAAGTTCTGTGTAAGAGGGCGAGCTCACTGCCATTGACCAGGCTGAAAATCAGACTTTGGGAAGCTACTGAAAAAAACCTGATAGAGGTTCCCAATAACACTATGCCTGACCCACTTATGATAGAGCCCAGAGGGTTTTTAAGCAAGCTTATGCAGGCGAAAAGTTGATAGCTGAGTAGGTGCGGCATGACGAGGGAATACCGAAAATATATTTGAAAAGTTTCAGATAGGAGCCCAGCGGTCAGGTTCTCACTTCTCCCGCTCCCGCGGAGCGGGAGGGTGTGTCAGACTCTTACTGACTAAAACCCACCCGTATTCCTTCCTGTTGCCTGTGTTGCAGCAATGGACGGTGATCAATGGGTAGCTCACCGTCCGGTAAGGACCAGGCCCGGGTCGACGGCGCGTTGTATTCCACGCGCGCCTCAAAGAGATGTCGTCAGCATAAAGGTAGGGGTCCACTAGGGCCGATGCCTGCCGGGGTCGCGGGAAGGTACTTATGGGTCACCGAGGGGGCCTCGGTGACCCGGACGGTGAGCTACCCATTGCTCACCGTCCGCAAGCCCGCGTCTACGGTGGCCGGAAATCCGCCCGGGATTCCCGACGCCCAGGGCGTCTCCTGCGGCGGCTAGCGAGAGGCCTGGGCGAGAGGGCGCGAAACATGCCTTTCCCTCAACCGACCCGCCTCCTCCTTCGCGAGCATTACTGCTTCGCAGAAGGAGAAGACGCTGCCCATGCCCTCTCGCTCCGTACCATGGCCTGAACCAGGGCCGGACGCGAGAGAACTCTGCCGCCGATCGCCTCCACGAGGACACGGCGGTGCTCTGCCCAAGCCGGGCAGACCTCCACCGTATGCTCCACCGTGTCCTCCGGGCGATCCACACAGTGGTGACACCCGGGCGTTTCCTCCCGCCTTATCCGACACATGAGTCATCAGCTGCGATTCCTATCTGAATTTGAAGCTGATCCTTTTGTTTGATTTGTCAGTATTCAGAAAAAAATTAAAATATCAAACACTTGAAACTAATGATTAGTTAAGTAGCAAAATCAGAACATCGTCAGTGTACACCATAAACAGAGTTGAATATTTAAAAATATGACTATGTCATTAAGCACACAAATTATTTAAAAAAAATATCCTCATCTTATGGGCTATCCAACGAGCTATCAACATTAAAAAAAAACTCAGAGGTAGGCGATAATTGTTTGATAAAGCTGGCAAATATGGAAAATCACAATTACTAAAATTTTCGAAAACGTTAAACTAATACCTTGTTTACGTCGTAAATGGCTCGTGCAGACTAGCGTGATATCAGGAGCGCGACCGGCAGCAATATGCCTGTCGCGCCATCGATCACTAAGTTCTTTATTAGTGATCGATGTGTCGCGCCCACGATATCGCCCCAGTCTACGCGAGCGTTAACACTTTTCTCTTCAAGGTTTTATTGTAACTACGAACCTCCGTAGGTCTTCGATATCGTGACTGATAATGCCTCTAATTCTTAGTGATAGTTCGGTTTTATGAGTTTTGTTAAATAAGCCTCAACACTTCTGCTTAGGCCGCCACCTGCAAGTTACCTAGATTAAAAATGAAAGATCAAGAGATACAAATCCTTCCTATCTGAAACTCTAAAATATTCTCTCATCATGGGACCTAGCTGAGAACCTAGGGTACGTTTCGACCTGCTATTATGCTTGCTCAAAAACCGTTTGGCTGCTTCGAATAAACTGCAGGCTCGTTAAATAACAACAACCAAAACTTAGATCATATCGAACAGTTTATGAAGTTGATACATTACTTACCATTTTCAATTAAAATAATTTCGAGTCTAATCTTATAACTAATCATAATAGACATCCGACTAAAACATTCAGAATACAATTAATAGTCGAGTAAATCTTTTGTTTAGAGCCTTATTCAGGAATTCAGTTTTGTTATACGGAAATAGTTTTGAAAATTATACATAATTATGTTGCCGAAGCACGAGCCACAGAATTTATCCTTCATACTTATAAATTCAATCAATTTAATCTGTTGTTAAATTGGTTTTATTTATTGTTGTTATTCGAGTCAACCGGTCGTAAAATATCTGTTATGACTGGTTGACATGAGAATTTACAAAACCGATCTTCTGATCAGACACTTGATCAGGCTTTCAGAAAATACTTATAATATTATAAAGAGGTAAAAATTGTGAGTTTGAATGTAGGGGGTAATCTTCGGAACTCCAATTCCCAATTCGGTGAATTTTCCAATTCGGTGATCCAATTCCGACAATTCTGTCACTACGGGGAAGCTACAGTGTGGCCAAGTGTCATATTGTTGTCATATTTTATGTTAAAACAAGAAATTTCACGTGGACGAAGTCGCGGGCAGAAGCTAGTTTTGTATGACGTCATAAGTAAACACTAACATTATAATTTCTTACAATTTAAAATGCCCATATATGTATTTGATCTTAACTGGTCAACGAGTTAGAGTTCATTTGAGACTAAGACTTGACCCGTAACGACGACACCGCGGCTAACCGTAATAGGTCCATTGTAATGAAAAAATCTTTATACAATGTAACTAGATGTTTAACAACATTAATGATAACATATGTCAATTTATGGTCACGAGGAAACCTGGACTAAATATTTTCTGATTATTGTCAACAGCAACAGCTCAAGTCTGAGTACCTACACTCCGGGGGGGCAACCATCACCTGTTAAAGCAGTATTATTTCAATATTACTTCAGCGTGAGAAAGAGATGGAGCTATAAGTCCTGTACAGCTCCATCACTTTCCCACTGTGGAGTAAAATTATAATAATACTGCTATAAGAGGTGATGGTTGCCCCCCTGGAGTGTAGGTACTCAGACTTGAGCCGTTGCTGTACCCAGACTCCAGAAGCCAAAAGTCTAAAGGTGACCCGTAGCAGAAACCAAATAATATCGAAGCGATTTACAATTACAAATCATTCTTCAAAGACTGCATTTGCTCTAGTAAGCTGGAAAGCACCTAGTCCTCAATTATTTATTCATAGGTACTTACATAACGCCAATTACTGAGGTATCTAAATAGATACAAGGCTATCGGGTGTCGATTTAGCTAGTGTCTTTTTATGTTCTAATTTCATACTGCAATAATTTCATAATCATATTTTGTTTCAGGATTAAAGTGCAGCTCTCAATCAGATATTTCAAAATTATAAGTAGACTAGCTACGCCCCGCGGTTTCACCAATAAGTCTCGATCCCGTTTGAATATCGGGATAAAAAGTATATTACGTCCTAATCCAGGTTATGGTCTGCCCATGTACCAAAATTCATCGAAATCCGTTCACCCGTTTTAGCGTGAAAGCGTAACAAACAAATAAACAAACAGACTATAGTTTCGCATTTATATTATTATGTAGTTAGGATGGTGTGCAACACCTATCAGGTTCGGTTTGCTTGACTCAAAAGGACTATGTTTAAGCCATTGTTTTGCAATTTCGTGATTGTAAAGTCTATGTAATCTACTGCTCGATCACTTCCATGTGAAAATCTGTCATTCTGTTTGAAACAGTAAATTCGTGTTGAATAAGCCTGAGGCTATGAACCTGAAATGCGTAGATAGTACGAGTAGTTACAGCTCCTGCAGTTTTTTTTGCGTTACTGACAAACATTAATCAATGCGTTAATACAACTGCATTCAATGTCAGAGCTGTCAAAAGTTTTAAACGAACACGGTTATGTATGTTAGCCAATAGTCTTGTACGTTTTCACAAATTCTAGAACGAATTCATTGCGTTTTATAAGTAGATTTTAGTGCAGAATAAATTAATTCAGACTTAGAATCTTGACGTAATGTTCGTTGACCATACGAAAATTGCGGTCAATGCTTCCAGCTGCTGCGTCTTTTGAACGATAATATTCAACTAGGCAACAACAACAACATAATTGTAACTGAACCACAAAAGTAAGACCCTAAATATTTATATTATTTCGCGCGGTACTGTGGGTACACTACAAGGTGAAACAATACATTCACTTATTATAAAACTGTTAGGTAGATATTTTGATCACAAATCATAATCGTATGTTATGCTGCTATGTAATATTCAACTATGCTAGACATGTCCTTCCTCTGTCTAATTACATAGGAAAGTCAATCTACTTTTTATTTGATTGGCCATACACTTTTTTGTTTGTCACACTTCCCTAAGCGGTGAACGCACTCCAACCTTGGTGTCACTTTAGAACAAATCCGGCACGAGTACGGCTGTGATCTAAATTACACTACGCACAATTATTTACTATTCAACATTCAAATAACTACACATTGGACTAGCACACCATTTCCTGTGAATGTCGTAAGACTAGTGGAATCCATTAACTACCTGTGTGGCAGGAGGATGGGCAGCATTCACTTTGTACCGCTAACATTGTAGTGACTTACACACATTGGGTCGTTATACACATTATTGACCTCGTTATACCACAACATACTCTATGATCAGTGATCAGTCTGACACGCGTGTCAGAATTTCAGCAAGGAGCACTCCAAGGACTTTGAATAATAAATACACTTTGATGGTTTGAAAAGTTGACAATTAATGCTGCATTCATAAATTCAACAAGAAACGTTCAGAGCTGCTTCCAAATAATCGATAAACTAGGTACATAACAAAACAACTACGTTCAATAGTAAACTACACAAAATAACTTAACTCCTAAAGAACATAGATATACTAGCTTATTGTTCTAAGAAGATGTCAACGCTACACTATATTATTTCCTCAAATCCACTCACCGGTTGACATTCTGAGTAGCTGACTGATATGAAAATTGCACTTAATTTGATTTAATGCTTTATTCTTAACTTGATAACTACATAATAACGAGAACAATAGACTACGTAACAACGATGGATGAAGACAGTGATTTGGGTGTAATAAATCTATTTGAAGTTCAACATTACAGAAGATATGGTATGAAAGGCATTATTAAGTTTTGACGATAATACAGCCACTAGTCGAGACGGCATACCGTCAATATTACTTAATAATTGCTTACAGGCTCTGACCAACAACTTGGTTCAGATTATGAACAGATCCCTGAAAGATGAAATTGTGCCAGGTGACTGGAAAGTGGCCAACGTATTTCCTGTTTACAAGAAAGAAACAAACTATTACCCGTAAACTACGTATAGACCAATTAGTCTGACTAGTGTACTATGCAAAACCATGGAAAAATAATTGCGAATAAGATAAGAGAATTCCTATCAGAGGAGCAAGTTATCCTGGAGGAGTAACACGGTTTTGTCCCGAGACTAACAGTCACAACGAATCTACTAAAATCCGTACACGAATGAATCATGACAAAGAAGACCAAGTGTTTTTTCATATTAGTTTGATCGCGTCTCCTTGCGACGTCTAATCTAAATATAAACTAGAACACTTTGGCATACGCGGCAGTGTATTAGCCTGGATAAGTGATTTTATTACCAAAAGAACATTCCGTGTGCGTATTGGAGACGTTCTTTCTACGGCTGGTATAGTGCTCAGCGGTGTTCCCCAAGGATCGGCGTTCGGTCCACTGATAATTATTTTATACCTCATAGACTTGAAAAATACGTTCCATTCTCGTTATTTGCGGATGATAGAAAGTTTTTTGGGTATCCCCATGATCTGTGGCAAGATATCCAAAATGATCTAAACGCTGTATACAAACGGACTTTGGACTGGTTGTTAACACTGAATGTTGACAAATGAACCATCTTACACATAGGTAAAAACAATCCTCGAAAAACTTTCACAGGAAGCTAGACCTTTCTGTGAAAGTTTTTCGAGGATTGTTTTTGTATTATTATGTCCAACGACCTAATATAAGAAGCACACATATCCTGTATCTTCAAAAGAAATCGAAACTTTACATCATCCGCAAGGCATTCAAGTGCCTGACGGCTAAGACATTTGTCAAGTCGTGCAAGACCTACATACATAAGACCTCGTCTTGTTTCTCATCTCGGGCTTGTCTTTATTGACCAGCTGGAGAAAACACGACGAATAGAGCTCCCACTTCATTCTTATCTTTATTGGCCGGCTTGAGTGGAGACTTGCAAGAGCAAACGTGTTCGGAAGAAGGAAGTGTTCCAGTAAGTGCTGGTAGGGATCTTGACCATCTTACGGACTCTGGGATTGTTCTGATAGTCGTGGTAATACCTCTCTAGCCCACAAGCACCTCAGGATATGTTGTCCCCTTATTGCTACGTCACTAGTTTCCGGGGGCCCATTATTGAGTGTGCAGGTCACCCCCCGCCATTTTTTCCGAGTTTATAATAAAACATTGATCAGGCAGGGGCCATAGTCCTTCCATAGTTCTGGTAACCAGCTCACTTTAGTCATCGAAACACATATTCCAATATCTTTGTTTCCATATCCTGCAATAGTCCTACACCAACTGGGAGTTGTTCTTGGGTGCACTTGCATAGTGCAAACAGGGATAATCGTCGGTTGGAGCCTTATTCCAATTAAAATTGTCTAACGGGTCTCTGCGATTTGATTTCGGTCCCTCATACGCCTTCCAAAGGTTCAGGCCCGAGATGTGTAAAACATATAAACATAATAATAATGTGTCAGCAATAGTTTGTGGGATTGATTGATTCCTGAAACCCATCTCCAATATGACGTTATTTTTGGAGTTACCTCCGGTTTTTAAACCTGATCAAATGAGTACAGGTTAAGTGTTGTAGGAAATTCCGAAAGCATCTCCGATCACTTCGCACGACTTTGTTATACCGTTCATACCGTCAACGAAGTTAACGGGCCAAATGTTAACAATCCCCTAAAGGGATCCCCTTTAGGGGACGAATTTTCAAAAATCCTTTCTTGTTGCATACAATTTCTTATTAAGTAGAAGATTATCAAACCTTTTGGGTAAACAACTGGCCACTTAAGCTAAAACTATTTTGTAATGCCATTAAAAAAAATCTTTGTCCTAAATATGGCCTTTAAATATTATTTTTCATCAATCAGTCAGTATATTACTGTTACGTATAGAGGATGCAAAACGACACCTTGTATATTGAAATCTACAGATCTACTCGCATAACGTATTTCCAGCGCTGCCATACTGGCTACTTCGGCCGCAAAAACATAAACGCATGACATTTAATCTTTTTTTATTTTTTTCCGTGACAGCATGGCATCCAAGAGTTATTTTACTCGGAATCAGCTAGTACTTCGCTAGATATCCGTGGTATTCTATGGTAATTAAATAGACCACAATTTTTATTTAAATGTAAACTTTTTTAATTTTTAACCAATTGTAAGTCCATTTTTTTTGTGAGAAACATTGTTCCTTGCTCCGTCACAAATGTTTAGCATAATCAGTCTATAATGTTCCCACTGCTGAGATACAGGCCTCCTCTCTGTGAAAGGGAGTAGGCGATAATCCACCACGCGGGCCCAGTGCGGGTTGGCGGCCACATGTCATTGAATTGTTGGTTCTAGGACATGCCGGTTTGACCGCACAATCTTTCAAATCTTCTTTTGAGAGCAGTGGTTATAACAATATTTTTTCACAAAGAAGTGCCTGCTTGGGATTGAAGCCACGACTGTTCCCACTGGCCCACCACTGCTCCACATAATAAATGATTAAATGCGAACATGAGCAGTAGTATTTCCAATTATTTCCACATCTAAGCCTTTAATTTATCACTAGCGGCGCCCCACGGTTTCACTCGCGTGAGTCTCGATCCCATGGAAATATCCGGAAAAAGTCCTAATCCAAAATATGGTCTACCCATAAGCCAAATTTAATCCAAATCCGTGCAACTGTTTTAGCGTAAAAGCGTAACAAACAAACAAACAAATAAACAGACAAACTCAGTTTCGTATTTATATTATTAGTTAGGATGGTGTGCAACACTTGATAAAGGTTCGGTTTGCTTGACTCTTAGGACTATGTTTTGAGCCATTGTTTTGCAATTTCGTGATTGTAGAGTCTATGTAATCTACTGCTCAATCACTTCCATGTGAAAACTCACTTTCGCATTTATAATACTAGTTAGGGCAAGTTAGGACTGGTTAGGGCAAGTTAGGACAAGTTAGGACTAGTTAGGACTAGTTAGGACTAGTTAGGACTAGTTAGGACTAGTTAGGACTAGTTAGACTAGGTAGGATAGTTAGGATTAGGATATGGACTAGTTAAGACTAGTTAGGACAAGTTAGGACTAGTTAGGACGAGTTAGGACTAGTTAAGACCAGTTAGGGTAGTTAGGATTAGGATATGGACTAGTTAGGACTAGTGAGGGAAAGTTAGGATTAGTTAGGACTAATAATAATAATAATAAATTCTTTATTTTGGACAACATAGGATCCACTGTGTTAGTAAATTTCTTATGATTAATGTTAGTATATTATCTAATTATTAATTTAAAGTACCTTTATTTAAAAATTTGCTACTGTTCGAGTTTGCTTCATGTGGACGACGCACAAGCGAAAGGAGAACTTCACTCGTTCATCACCCCCACAAAACGCCCCAGAATAGGAGAGTAGATGTTTTCCGCCACTGTCCTCAGAATATTGTTGTCACAGTGACAACATATTCTGAGGACAGAGACAGACCTGCAATCTTGTTACTAAGGACGAGAACTAGGACTAGTTAAGACTAGCTAGGACTAGTTAGACTAGTTAGGGTAGTTAGGATTAGGATATGGACTAGTTAGGAGTAGTTAGGAATAGTTTTTTTTTTGCGGCATGATTGGGTAATACTCATGGACGCCCAGACTGCCTCAGTGGTGAGCCAGTCTGGGCAGTGCCGGACTCTTACCGTCTAAAACCCACTCCTGCCTTGCCAAGTGTCCCTCTGACCTGATCAGAGCCCTTGTTCTGCGTTATAAAGATACTAATTTATTACAAACGTTTGACAACAACAAACACGGAGAAATTAGTTTCTTCTGCTAGAGAAAACTACATCACAAATACAATCAACTAAGATTTCTAGCTATATTATTTTTATACTTTATAATATCTATGCTATATCTAGTGTATACTATTTAACCTATTCTATTTTCTGGAACATAACAAATCTATTCATATAAAGGGTTTTTCAAAAGGGACGCTCGAACTTTGACAGCGTATAGCGGCCATCTTGGAAAAGTGATAGCTGTCAAATTTGGCGGGAATATATATTTAGTCGTGACATTTCACCACGGAACGTTATACGATTCAACAACGCATAGACATTGTTAAAATTTGTCATCAAAATCAGTGCTCTGTTCGCCTAACGTTCCGTAAGTTGCGTCCAGTTTATGGTATTCATGGCCGTCCTGCAGAGTCCACAATCCGTCGATTAATTAATAAATTTGAGACAACCGGGTCGGTGATTGATGAAGCAGTGCCTGTACGTCAAAGAAACGCAAGATCGTTGGAGAATATTGTTGCCATTCGGGACAGTGTGCGAGAAAACCCCAGACAGTCCATTCCACGTCCTGCGCAAGAGCTAGGTATTTCTGCGACATCAACTTGGCGGATTTTGCGTCGAGACTTAGGTTTTTATCCATACAAAGTTCAATTAACTCAAGAGCTGAAACCCAACGACCACAAACAGCGCCGTGTATTCGCTGATTGGGCTTTAGAGCATTTGGCGGCTGACCTTGCTTTTGGAAAAAAAATCATCTTCAGTGATGAGGCTCATTTCTGGTTGAGCGGCTTTGTAAATAAACAAAATCGGATTTGGAGCGACGAAAATCCATGGGAGATTCATCAGGTGCCTCTACACACCGAAAAAGTCACTGTTTAGTGTGGATTATGGTCCGGCGGTATCATCGGCCCTTATTTCTTCGAAGATGCGCAGGGAGCCGCGCTCACTGTTAATGGCGACCGATATCTGACGATCGTTACATTTTTTTGTGGCCTAGGATAAATGGTATGGATCTCACAAACATGTGGTTCCAACAGGACGGCGCCACTTGCCATACTGCTCGGGAAACATTAAATTTATTGGATGAGAAGTTCGAGGGCTTCGTCATATCGCGTGGTGGCGACATCAACTGGCCACCGAGATCGTGTGACTTAACACCGCTCGACTACTTTCTGCGGGGCTACGTGAAATCTCTGGTCTATGCAGACAAACCACAGACAATTGCTGCTCTAAAGGCCAACATAACTCGCGCTCTTCGTGAAATTGAGCCCCATTTATGCGAAGATGTCCAAAATTGGTCCACCAGGATACACCACCTACAACGGAGTCACGGCGGCCATTTGGCTCAAATAATATTTCATAAATAATGTCATTGAATGTCCTTTAAAATAAAATAATAATTGTAACAATATCATTTAAACAGGTTGTTTTATTTCATTTTAAAGTTCGAGCGCTCTTAATGAAAAACCCTTTACTATATATATATATATATATATATATATATATATATATATATATATATATATATAATAATAATAAATCTTTATTGATCTTTAAGTATTGCAGTACATGGGTATATAGTTTATATTTTGTAAAATTACAGTCTTGCTACAATCATAGTGGGTGCAGTTCTGATCTCCTAACTAGGTTATTGTAAAACCTGTGTGAAGGAGTGACAGTTCCGATTCCTCATGGATTATAATAAGAGTGATGAAGAGTGTGTTAGGGTGTCTGTATAAGTGTATGTATGTGTGAATGTTGTGTGAAATAATTATGTTGAGTGTTCTAAGTACAATTTTGCTTACCCTTACATAAGCATTTTTTCTGTTGCTTCATATGAATAGTCGAGAAGAAACGAGTACACCATTTTTTTACAGTTGTAGTGAGTTAAGTTGTATACTGGACAAAGTTTATTTATTTCATTATATAAAGAAGGGCCAAGAAAGTAAAAGAATCTTTTAATGAATGTGGAACGTGCACGTGGGACAGTACAAATTAAATATTTTCTACGTTTATTGATTGACCTATATGGTGTTTTTTGGTGCTGTAGGAGAACTACTTGGATGATAAAGTGTTGTCTTACGTTTGGAATATTCCACTTACTGTACAATTCATTAGTAGGGAATATGATTGGGCGATAGGTAGCAACTTTTAATACTGCTCTATGTGCTATCTCTAATGGTTTTAGTGTAGTTTTAGCGGCACCACCCCAGCACGAAATGCAATATGTGACAATAGATTGGCATAAGGCAAAATAGACATTACGTATGACAGTATAGTTAGCAATTTTCCGAAGTGTTTTAAATATATATATATAAGTTTACGGACCCTGCCTGTGAGAGTGTTTATATGGGACTTAAAGTTAAGATTTTTGTCCAATATCACACCAAGATATTTAATTTGGTCTACAGGGGTTAATGATGGGCAGATGCAAAGAGTTTGGGGTTGATTATTTTAAGAGTGGGCTATTAGAGTTATTGGGATACGTGGGAGGCTGCACTGATTGAGTATGTTAGGAAGTTGGTTTTGGAAGTGTTGAGGGTAAGGGTGTGAAGATTGAGCCAGTTTAGAGCTGAGTTGAATGCTAGTTGAGCTTCAATTTCGAGTTGAGACCATGTTTCAGCTACAACGGTTATTGCAGTGTCATCCGCGAATGATATTATGTTACCATTCAGGATATTGAGGTCGCATAGCTCATTAATAAAGCCTATATACCCATGTACTGCAATACTTAAATGATCAATAAAGATTTATTATTATATATATATATATATATTATAACTTTTATTTTATTTATTTATTATTTAGTCCTAGCTAAGGACTAGTTAGGACTAGTTCAGGTAGTTTAGGATTAGGATATATATAAAATTGCATAACTTATTGGGTAGATAGTAATTAATTATATAAGAACCTGGTTCTTTTTAATAAAGCATTAATAAAAAATGTTCAGCCCATAATCTGACTACATTTTTTTTCGCAACCACGTCATTAAAATATAAAAAAAAATATATCCTTCACTTATTACCAAACCAAATAAAAAAAAAATCCCCTCGTGTTGAACAAAATGTTTCCACCATTGGTTTCCATCTACGGATTAGTAGATCATATCTAAGATCTAATGTTTCTGTTATACCTTTATCTGCTTTTATAAATTAATTAATCTATGTCATATAATTTTATTCTTCAACATTACTTCATCTATTTATTGGAACGCACAACTGAGATATTTACACAAAATATAAGTAGTCGTTGTAGAAATTAGAATGGTAAAAAAAGTTCCAGTTTCATATTACAACTAAATTGTATCATATTAAAAGTAAAAGGAGCTTGAAAGCGAGAGGATGTTTAAACTTAAAGTGTATAAAGCTGTGGGTGGACTCGTTAGATAAAGAAACCTGTAGACGTGAATCTAGTTTGCTGTAGATACGTCATAAATTCATAATCATCTCTGCTGCGGAAGCGCCCTTGAACTAAAAGTAAAAGTCGGTCACATGCCACGCTAGGTCATTATCAGTTTTTGACATGCACGTCTGAATGTGAAGTCGTATTCTTGTAAGTATAAATCAAGGTATAAACGGACAAAAGGATTACAAAAGATAATACTCATTAGTGCATATGGATCTACATGGTCCTCACATGATCTGACCAAGATTATGTTTGGACTTTAAAAGAGACTTTGACCCTTGAGTTTGTATCGCCATTTCTTCTCGGGGATAGTCAGATAGGAAATGTCGACTCCATCTAGCTTATTTTTTTTATTTTTTTTTTAATATGACGTGTAAAAGTGATTCTGATATCCTATTTACAGAATAAGCAATTTCATTTCATACACATCAACAATGTTTGAGCACATAAACGCATAGTTTAAGAAAATACCAAGGCATAACCAGTGTTGGTTTACTTTACGCACGCAGGTTAGGAAATAAAGAAAAATCTTGGTCAAGAGGTCACAGGTCACTCAGTAAAAAAAGGTAGCATTCTATCCAATGTCAATGTTGCTATCTTTGTTTAGTAGTATTTTGTATTGACGTGACCAAAATCAAATGTAGTAGGAAGTCCTAAACCGTCGATTAAAGTAATCGACAATATAGTTTCAGCACGGAAATCTATACATAATAATTAATAATTATTCGAAAATAATTGTGTAACTACTCAAAACGGTAACTAATTGCTCTAGACTAGTCTAGACTTAGACCGAATGCGTTCTAGGTTCAATTACAAAAAACTCACTCAATTATTAACATTTATGTATTCTTATTTACTTTACGACTTTTTGTTGTTTCAGACCACGACACAATGGGGAGGCGCATCGTAGTACTGTTGGCTTACATAGCCGCAGCAAGTGCTACGCTTGAAGTAGTCAACCAATGGAGCTTGATGCAGTTCGACTTTCCCCCTGACCCTGTCCTCTTAGAAAAGTTCCAACCGGAGAACACCGTCCCTACTGGGCTAGAGATAGGCTGGGATAGACTGTACCTGGGCATTCCACGGCTGAGGGCAGGAGTACCCGCCACATTGGCTTGGATTCCTCGGAGTTTACCGCCAGGCGTCAGTCCTGTTCTTCAGGTAATATGAAAAGCAACTTTCTTATTGCACCATAAAATTATTACGCACGCGTGCCGCAGTCATTGTGACGTATTCATTCAATTGATAAATTATATATTTTTTTTATTAACACTTTAGTGAGTTTTATGGCCAAAATAATGTAGTGGCAAAATTAACTTACCTCGGCCTCGACGGCTACAATGGTATTCGTGACATATCACGCCGTTACCGAGCAGTCGCCTCGAGAATCGAGAGGCCAGTGAACATAGACTTTACAATTACGAAGAGGCTTAAAATTAAAACATTTACCAAGGAACTGCACGTAACATTTTCTTGTGAAATTGGAGCCAGTGTCATCAATCATCGTTACGTCATGATGTATGCTCTCGGTATCTGTCAAGCCTTACGAGCCTTCTATTGACAGATTATGTCAAATCGGCCTTATGATACTTAATAGGTGTTACAACTTAGGAAGATAATGACGGTCACAAGTTATTTGTTACTCAATTATTTTTTAGACGACTGGAGTAATTTATGTGATAATACCATTCTTTATTAATAAAACACCGCTCTTAACATGTCATATTATTATGTATTTAGCTTTTCTGAATAGTAAGTTCCTAGATTAGTGTTGCTAAATAATTTCAACATTCATTTTCTAAGACATAATATGTGCTTACCGACTTTGTGCTAAGCACCTTAGCATTATAAAACCAGTCGTGCTTTATGTGCAATCAGCTAGTTATTTACGTGTTTTAAAGTATACGTAATTTTATTAGTGTTGTTGTTTTTATTCACTAACATGCTTTTGTTCTTATATAGTGCAAGAGATGCTTGATACAAGTCACGTTTGCTCTGGTTGGCCACAATGTTCAAAGTAAAAGTACAGTCGGTTTAAAAAAATCCTACAGAAAGCTTAATTAAGTCTCCTGAATTCGTAACTCCGTCTTTCAAAGATAAGGTTTTACAAACATATTCTTATAAATAATCAAAATATAATCGCTTATAGGCCGAAATCGTTGACCAAATCTGTAAAACCATAATATTATTTACCTATACTTTTATTGGAATACTAGTATCTAGCTGCATCCGGTCAGACTGGAAGCTGACCCCAACATAACATAAGGCATAAGCCTAGGCAGAAAATTATGATATTTTTATATATGATATTCGAATCCCTTTTAATATTATAAACTCGTGTCGGTATAATTTTTCTAAAAACGCTTACAGAATTTATGTGTGCAAATAATAATTAGTGCTAATTCCTGCTGTTAATAATAATGTCCGGTACAAATTAGGCTTATCTATTAGTTAGGTGTAGCCTATAACTTAGGTATAAGTCAAGTCGCCATGCGTGTCTGAGAACTTTTTTATACAGAATATCAAGCACACATAACTTAATACAAGTATGAATTATAGGCCAAAGAGTGACTTTGCCCGGTATCTTAGTTGTTCACCGACATAAAAACCTAATACGATCATGTGTTTAAAAATAAATTCTGCAGAAACAAGTCTCAGTACTTCGACTTCAACCTAAAGTTGCGCAATTACTTTGCAGAGCTTGTGTCGCCTTCGAAAGCTGAGTTAGGGTAAATGCGTTCAATAGGACCTAATAGGTACTGGCTAGCCTACTTACTTATGTACCTCAATATATTTAAAAGTAAGTTTAGGAGTTTTGTGGATCGAAAACAAGATAAGTAGATAATTCAAGATTATATTTTGTGCAAAACTCAAGCCTATATTTTCGACATTCAGTCTTATTTCTGTTTCTTATTTATACTTAACAGTGAAGAAAAATTGGGGTTTAAATTTAGAAACATTTGCGAAATGTATCTAAATACCTATATTTCAGGTTTCGAAATCTGGTTTGACTTTGGTGCACAAGTATCAGCCGCCAGACTTTCAGAGAGAGCTTTTTATCTTATTATTCGAAGGTGTTCAAGTCTATCAGATAAATCAATATAATGATACTTATCTACATATTGGTCCATAGGTACCTCTTTCTATTTATTTAGTCTGTCTGTCTGATATTAAAATGTCAGATAAATTGCGCAAAACTTGGATATCTTAATAAGCTAAATTGGATTAATTCTCTCTTTTTGTCGTAATTATATATTAGGAATTGATAATGTTGTATTTATTTATAAATATATTATATATATTTTGTTTTATTTGTATATGTTTATTTTTTAAAGTTGGATAAGATGGTAAAACGTTATCATTATGTTTGTTTAGCTTGCTTGTTCGAAATATAAATGTGAATTGTTAAAATATACTAATAGCTGTAATAATAGTAGGTACTTGTGTTAGTTGTTCAAGTTTAACCAGTACAAATATTTGTCTAGCTTTGCTTATATTATAAGAGTTCCCTCAAGTTTCTTAATAGTTCCTTTCATTTTGAAATAGCAATATAGAAAATTGCCGATAAAGGCTCGTACAGACTGGGTCGATATCGCGGGCGCGACATGCATATTGCTGCCCGCGATATCACGCTAGTCTGCACGAGCCTTAATGCTTTCGTAGTTGAGGTTTGCTGTTATGTTTAGTGGTGCAAACTTCGGTTCTATTAGGTACTTAGCGAATCATTTCTTTCGCCACTCCACCGTAGCAATACGTCAATCAAAATCACATAGAAACTACATTATGGATAATATGGTATCCTCAATTATTTATAATGAAACACATTGATGTGGACGTGCTTCGAATTCAAATAATAATTAAAATGAGAAAATGTTTATTATTTCATTTTCCGGATAGAAAAACAGTACCATATTTATTTTTTCCTGTACCATTTGAATTAACTAAACAGGTTGTACTTAGAAGGCAGGCCGTATCCATTTGTGAACTACCGAAGCGTATAAGGCAAACGTGTGCTCGAACCGAATGATTTTAATAAATGTTCCGTGTCGGAATTAGATAACACAGGCTACCTATATGCTTTAGTTATTACAAATACGCGATTACGCGTAAGACACGGGAAAGCGTGAAGGGCAGGCGCACCAGATTGCGCTGCTGGCCTTGGTGAGCTGCGGCCTGTGACACTTAGATGTGCTACACTCACGTTTACGCGAACGTACCTACCTTATTGTGTTATTACTTATTAGCTTATTACATTAACCACATTTATTGTAACTATTGTAAATAGCTGCTTGTACTTAGTGACTATCCAGGGTTGCTATGTTAATCAATTATTCAGTCTCCTTGGGGGTGGCTTTATCAAAGTCAAATCCGTGGAATAAAATTGACGTCTGCCAGTTTTATACGGAAAAATTGACAAAAAAATCAAGTCACAGGGTTAGACTTAGGTACACCTGGGTCTACTAGGTATAAAAAATTGGTCGAATTCGCCCTTAGATTCTAGAAACAAAACTTCATCGTGCTGTGCTGTTACAGTTCAATTCAAAAGACGTTACGAAACCTCAATATATGTATTATGTGTTTGTTGCCTAGAATTTAGATCCAGGTAAGAGTTTGTATAGAATTACTTATAGGCTTACATAAAAGATGTGGCACTATTGAATTTAAGCATAAACGCAGCTTTCCAATGCGAGACTAAGAACAGTTACGTAATCTAGAATCGACTTTATAGGACTGAATCTGCAAATGTTTGTTTTGGAAAATTGAGTGTTTCTGTTACGACTTTTGAATAATTAATGAGTTTTAAATAGGAGCACCCTATTGACAACTACTCAATATACTAACAATCATAATCTCAAAACCAACCAAAACTTTAATAAGTACCCATTTTCATTCAAACAGATATTTTTTTAAATAGCTTAGCATATTTAATAAGCTATTTAAAAATGAAAAATGTAGAATGCAGTAATGGATTCGATAATACATTTTATCATCGAATCCATTACTGTCACAAGTTATTTATATGAATGTAAATGCACATTGCGATATCAACAAGTTTACTCATCCTTTGTTCGTTTGCTTATTTGTATGCCGCCATCGAAAACACGCTACGTCAATATGTGATGTTTCACAACATTTATAAATAGTCACTATGTAGGAATACTATACCTATTTTATAGATTACTAGCTGCGCCCCGCGATTTCACCCGCATAAGTCTCGATCCCGTGGGAATACCGGAATAAAAAGTATCCTATGTCCTAACCCACGTCATGGTCTACCTATGTGTCAAATTTCATCCAAATCCGTTCAGCCGTTTTAGCGTGAAAGCGTAACAAACAAACTTACCTTCGCATTTATAATATTAGTTAAGATTAGGATATTCAGAGTTCTTGCTGCTACTTACACGCTATAATTAGCGTTTAAAATGTTTATCAACGACTTTTGAGTCGTTCGGATAGGTACTTTTTTCTATCCTAACGTTACGATTTTGTTTTTTTAACAGAATGGTTTGTTTGAATTCGGTTGATTGTATTATAATACCTTTATTTAAAAATAATCTTTGTTTCCAGGCATATCCTGACTGGTCATGGCACACTGCTGGCCGAGGCGACATCAACTGCACGGGTCTGATCTCCGTGTACCGCGTGCGTGCTGATCGCTGCAACAGGCTATGGGTCTTGGACGCCGGAGTGGTCACCAGCATCGATGACTTCAGGAGAGTCTGCCCACCCAAGATCCTCATATTCGACATGGCTACAGATCGTCTGGTGAGTCTAGAAATACTTAATTGTTAAATGGGATTTTGCATATGTCAAGCTCATGCTTTTTTAGCTTTGTTTTTTATTGTCTATGTGGAAATTCAACGGACGAATCCTCCTAGAAGATGGACATGGGATATTTGTGTCGCCACAGTCTATTTGCATAAACATCATCGCATCTTAATCCAACACACGTCTTCTTACTTTCTACAAGTTTTCGTCAAAATTGGGAAACTCTTTTCATGTTTCTTGTAGACTGTCAAGCCGAAGCTTTTGCAATAAATAGGTACACAGCTATGTACAGAAACTGTCTATTAGACGCGCCTTGTGCGGTCTTGTATCGAATCGGTTACGTAAGGATTATCGTATATTGAATGTTACTAAGTTTTTAATTAATTGCACTTTATAGGTTCTTGTGGTTTAACATAAATATTAAGTATGTAGTTCCGTGTTCCTGGATGGCAGTAATGCATTTATTGATTCCTTAGTGTCCCCTTAAAGCAGGCTGCAAACTTGCTGACAGGCACATAATAATAAGAGATGAGAGTTTGCGGAAAACACTTCAACATGTTGAATTAATCGTTGCTTATTAAACTTTTGAATCAAGGAAATTGCTCTTCGTAGCTACGAATATTGTTAGCAGTACCGTGCCTGTCGGAACTTGAAATTACGTGAAGCTCAGAATTATATCCCGGAAGTACCTTACACACAGATACAGTCCATCGATAACCATTATGAAAAGCCAGTTACAACGTTAGTATAATTTGACTCAGAGCCTTATATTGAAAAATCCGGTTAAACATATTTTTGTATATCCGGATGTTTAGCACTGCGTAAGCAGATAATACCTGTTATACAGATAACAGATAATAATAATCTTTATTACACAAGAAAGTGGTTACAAAATAGTGCGACGTCCTTGACTCTTGTGCTAGGTGGTAGACCTGTGTTACAAGAGCCAGAAAACCTAAATGTTTGAATACGGATTTAGAATACCAATTATTCTTAATTATTCTTATGGTTAAGGGACGTTTTTCGTTGACTGTCTTATGTAATTTTGACGTTCGAAAAGTGCTGATTCTCAGCGAAGTTTGAATAAATTACTTTTGATTTTGTATTTAGTACTACAGAAGGTCAATTATTTTAAAAGTGCTTAATAAGCATGCATTGTGTAACAGGAACTAATCAAAGTCGTGGCTGAGCGTATCTTGTTTTGTCACCACTTCATAGGAGCTAGTTAAGCTGCTTCAATAGTTACAGGTGTTCTAGTGTCAAGTCAAACAGTCCTTTCACATCAATTTGAGAATATAAACGACTTATAATTGCATGAAAAATTGTGTTATTCGTTACGTTATTTGTCGGTTGTATATTTTGACACGATGAATGTCGCACCCACGCGAACATAATAGTTGCAATTAAAGTAAAGTATGTACCTGTGTAGGTATATATAATTTAAGTACTTATTACATGTTTTAATCCAACGTAGTTACCTAAATTCTGTCTGTTTGTATAGTAGGTAATTTAAGTCAAGTTATACCTATGTCTTTTAAGTCTTATGGGCATGATTTAATAGCCATACCCTGTACGCTATAGTTAGGTACAACAATGAAGGCGTAAAGTGGTTCTCCACCAACTTTGCCAAGTGTACCTAGGTACCTTAGAAATGATTTGCTCATAGTGTGTTCTTTCAAAAAAGGACTTGCCCGCTTTCTCTTCTGAAAAAAACATAAAGTAGGTACATACCTAATTATTTAGATTAATCCATCAATCCGTTAATTTGATTAAATTTGACCTTCTGATTATTATCCTTCGTATAAAACGATTAAAAAATCATTAAGTATTGGTTTACTTCACGCACGCACGTAAGCACTTGGTTAATTAATTAGTGGTTGAATGCGCCAGTAATGTCTTCACAATCAGTGCGAAGTTTTTTGCTAACTGCTATGTTTTTAACGGATGAATGGTTTTAGTGAATGAGTGTATTGTGATAGCAGTTATTTCTTACAACCTCATTATTAACACATTTGTTAACAGTTATGTGTTATAAGTAGCTTGTATTTATTTCAATTCAAAGAAGACTAATTAATTAGAATTTAATTTATGCACTTGTGGTTAACGTAACCAGTTTAATTCATTGAAGTGATCTCAAACATAGGAAAAAACTTTAAAAAAAAGTTTTACGTAACTGTTCATACAAGGAAGTTAGTATTAATAAAAAAATATAAGAAATCCAAATATTTGAGCTCTCGATTTGGTTTTCTGTAGTAAGTACCTAACTGGAAATAAGATACGATTTTTGCGAGCCCAAAGACTTGATACGTGAAAGTTGTTTGAATGACAACACAATGTTTTTTTATCATTTTTTATCTAAATGAGTAGAGCGTAAATGTGACAGGTACGTGTGGCTAGTTATGTTACTATTGTGTCGACATTCGTATGTCGTGAGGCGACTCTATCATCGACTTTTCAAGATCAAATCGCGATCTAAGAACGATAGTGGTCACTGGACATTTTGAACAATTACATTTTTGTTATACGTAATAAAGACTTCATTCATATCAATATCAACAGTTGCTCAATTTCCACAGCTTTGTTTTAATTATACGTAAGTAATTGTTTTATCTACGTTAATTACATTATACGTTTTAATACATATTTAATAGTGTAAAGATATAAAGCGAGGTCACTTCATTTGGTCTATTATCATGAACATCTATTTCAGTTGCTTAATTAAAAGTAGTAAATATGAATGTTAAATTACCTTTAATAATAATAATAATAACTCTTTAATTCAGATTACAGGATCCATAATGTGTTAGTATTGCCTTAACCTATTGTTAGTGAAAAATAAATTAGAACAAAAGTGACATCACAATTAAAAAAACAATTAATTTTGCACATGTACGTCTGTACGCACATGTCTCCCAGCCCAGTGCCTAATAAACGGCCCATCAATTTTGTCCGCCAGTGTACCTAAAATATTGTTCGGACTACCTCGGAATCGCCGCAGCATAGATACACTTCGCTTGCGCATGATGGCATAAAAGTCATCCAGTCTCGCTTCAGCAAACATGCTTGATGCGCTGCAAAACCGAGGTAGTCCCAACAACATCCTGAGTCCGTTATTATATTGGACACAACAAACATTAACATTGGTTTCTATACAAACTTAGGTTGTTGCAAAATAAAGACAATTATACACATAGGATTTAAGCTTCTTATGTGCCTTTACGAAAAAGTTTCTAGGAAGATTAATGTCTAGATTAGACATATTATTTAATAAAAGATTCATGCAGCGTGTAATGAGGTTAAGCTGCTTTTTAGGTAACCTTCTTGGATTTCATTGTTTGTTTGTATGTAACTGTTTAACCATTATATGCCTTAGCAAGTCACGAAAAAGATAAACCTTAGATACTTTATGAATAATAAAACATGAAACATTTACAGTGAAAGTAGATTTAGTTGATATTTGTCGTGCTGTGATAACTAAGCGATAAATTCTATAGTAACTGGAAACCTACCAGTGTTCTGCGGGCCAACCATCACTTCTTATAGCAGTATTATTTTAATATTACTTTACAGTGGGAAAGTGATGGAGCTGTACAGGGCCTCAAGTCTGCTATTACAATAGTGTCAGAATGGTCAAAATCATTGATTTCTTAATTGTTTTTTTGACAAGTTTGGTAATCTACTGGCGTCATTAATGAGGATCGGAACAGACCATTCTGACACTATTGTAATAGCAGACTTGAGCCCCAGGTCTTTCTCACACTGAAGTAATATTGAAATAATACTGCTGTAAGAGGTGATGGTTGGCCCCCAGTTGGCTTAGAGTTTATTATACAGGAACCGGAATCCCTTCGAAGTTCTGTGAGAAAGGGTACGAACTTACTGCATATTTATCTAATGGCGGTCGTTGTACCTTAGCCATAACTTCGGTTAGGCCTGGGTCCTGGCCTTGGAGGCTCTCGGGCCTCGACTTAGGGGGCTCCTAAGCGCATGCATGGAGAGGGGCCAGTTCCCGCTTCGCTGGAAGACGGGGAAACTGGTCCTCATAAAGAAGGCAGGGCGCCCTGCGGACTCTCCGTCCGCTTATCGGCCCATCGTGCTGCTCGACGAGGTGGGCAAGCTCTTTGAAAGAGTCATTGCAGACCGCCTCGTCGGCCAGCTGGTGCGGGTGGGGCCGGATTTGGCGGAGAGCCAGTTTGGTTTCCGCAGAGGGCGCTCTACGGTGGACGCCATCATGCGTGTGCGAGCCCTGACGACGGGGAATGCTGTTGCCCAGGGTGGGGTCGTCTTGGCGGTGTCCCTAGACATCGCCAATGCCTTCAATACCCTGCCCTGGAGTTGCATCAGGGAGGCACTCCGGTATCACCGGATGCCGACCTACCTCTGTCGTGTGGTCGAGGCCTATTTGACGGACAGGGCCGTCATCTACCCCGGTCACCAGGGAGTGTGGAACCGGCAACATCGGATACGACTGGGTGCTGCGCGCCGACCTCCCTAGCGGCGTCAGCGTAGTGTGCTACGCTGACGACACGTTGGTCCTGGCGCAGGGGAGGTCGCACCAGGCGGCGGCCAAATTAGCGGCACGCGGGGTTGCGACAATCGTCGATAGGATCCGGCAATTGGGACTCGAGGTGGCCCTGCACAAGTCCGAGGCCATGTGTTTTCATGGTCCTCGGAACGCGCCACCGTTGGGGTCCCAAATAACGGTAGGAGGGGTTTCTATCGGCGTTGAGTCGACGATGAAGTACCTGGGACTCGTCCTCGACAGCCGGTGGAACTTCGTGGAGCATTTCCGACGTTTGGCTCCCAAACTGGAGCGGGCGGGCGCTGCATTGAAGCGGCTCCTGCCCAATCTAGGGGGTCCAAACGCCTCCTGCCGGAGGCTCTACGCGGGGGTCGTGCGGTCCATGGCCCTCTACGGGGCTCCTGTATGGGCGCGCTCTCTGGCGCTGCGGCCAGCCCGCCGGTTGAGCGCGGCCCAAAGGGTCATGGCCATCCGGATGGTTCGGGGATACCGCACGGTCTCCTGTGAGGCAGCGAGCCTCCTTGCCGGATTGCCGCCATGGGATCTGGAGGCAAAAGCCCTCGCGCACGTATGGGAGTGGCGCGAGGAGGCGAAACGCCGGGGCGTAAGTCCGCTGCCGCGAGAAATCGCGGCACAGCGGACGGAGCTCCGGCGGGATCTCATGGCGTCATGGAAAGTACGGTTGTCGCAACCCAGTGCTGGGCACGCCACGATTGCGGCGATAAGTCCCCTCTTTGAGGAGTGGCTGGAGAGGCGCCACGGCGTCCTCACCTTCCGCGTGACGCAGGTCCTCACCGGACACGGCAGCTTCGGGAGGTTCCTGTGTCGGATAAGGCGGGAGGAAACGTCCGGGTGTCACCACTGTGTGGATCGCCTGGAGGACACGGTGGAGCATACGGTGGAGGTCTGCCCGGCTTGGGCAGAGCACCGCCGTGTCCTCGTGGAGGCGATCGGCGGCAGAGACCTCTCGCGTCCGGCCCTGGTTCAGGCCATGGTACGGAGCGAGAGGGCATGGGCAGCCGTCACCTCCTTCTGCGAAGCAGTAATGCTCGCAAAGGAGGAGGCGGGACGGTTGAGGGAAAGGCAAGTTTCGCGCCCTCTTGCCCCAAGCCGCCGCAGGAGACGCTCAGGGCGTCGGGAATCCCGGGCGGATTTCCGGCCACCGTAGGCGCGGGCTTGCGGACGGTGAGCAATGGGTAGCTCACCGTCCGGTAAGGACCAGGCCCGGGTCGACGGCGCGTCGTATTCCACGCGCGCCTCAAAGAGATGTCGTCAGCACAAAAGTAGGGGTCCACTAGGGCCGATGCCTGCCGGGGTCGCGGGAAGGTACTTATGGGTCACCGAGGCCCCCGCAACACAGGCAACAAGAAGGAATACGGGTGGGTTTTAGTCAGTAAGAGTCTGACACACCCTCCCGCTCCGCCCAGAGCGGGAGAAGTTGTTTGATGATTTACCACCCTAAAAAAAAAAAAAAAAAAAAAAAAAAAAAAAAAAAAAAAAAAAAAAAAAAAAAAAAAAAAAAAAAGTCATAACTTCGGTTACACTTTTACCTACTAAATTATGAGTCATTTAAAGCAGATGACCCATTTTACAGTGATATGTTTTAAAATAAAGAAAACCTCTTGACCGCCAGACTCCGGATACCTAAGTCTTTATGCACCAATGGTGTATCACGCAACATTTCACGAGTTAACCCTCCAAAACTGAGTACGAACATAAATAATTCAATTCGGTAGTCGTTTTAGTTTAGCTCGTAGCTTACCTTACTAAAGAATTTTGAATTCTGAAAAAAATCTTTAAAAACTTACCATAGACGTTTTGCAAAGCCTTTAAGAACCAACAACTGACCTACCTACCCAGGTTTGTCATCTATTCTTGCTAAATATTAAACTTGAACTTTGTTTCGATAAATCATATTTTAGTATTTATGTCTTTTAATTTACATTGCTCTATGACGGCTAATACAGGATGCGTATGCCATGTTATTAAATTCATCTGAAAGTGGCAATTTATTAGTTCAAGAAAAAGTTCAAGGTATTAATTGCATCTAGTTATTATCATCGAGCATCGAAGTTATAATTAAGTGCATAGGCTCTTATCTATGCACTTAATTATAACTTCAAAGCGCGTGAAATAATTAAGCATTATCTCATTAATTCACTTCTAGGTACGCAAGTTATTCAAGGCTGTTTGAATGAAATCTAAGTAAATATTCAGCATACTAAATCTGATGCTTCTTGCATCAAAAATATTAGTGAAACTAGCTGCGCACACGGTTTAACTCGTATAAGTATAATATCATATAATATAATATAATATAATATAATATAATATCTCGTGAGAATATCCGGATAAAAGTATCCTATGTCTATGGCCAAATTCCATCCAAATCCGTTCTGCCGTTCCGCACTTTCGTATTTATAATATTAGTAAGGATCTATCTATTTATTATATTGTAATTATTTATTATATACAGGGCGTCCCACGACTTTGCCACATGGAGGGAAAGTAACTTAAATACTGTAGATAGAAAAAAATTGTCAATGAAGACTTCATTTTTATTTTTAAAACAATACGAACTGCATTCAAAGAAATTTAAATACTTGCCTGTCTGAACTGGGAATTACACCCGCTTAATGTGAAAAAAAAGCCTGTAATTTTATTGTACCGATCGAAAGGCTCAATCATATACATTATTTTCTTCTAAATAAAATAGCATCTAACATAAAAGGAAGATCATGAAATTAAAAATGTTGTTCAGAATAATGAATAGGATCGGTACTCATAGACAAATGTGACGGTCTCCGATCTAACCCTAACATATTCCCAGATCTAACCCTGTTAGATTTTATGGGGTTATTTAAAAAATTTAGTTTACAGGAACCAGTATGAGAGGATGCAGGAGTTACAAACTGAACTTAGAAATCAACGGGAAGCGCAATTATTAAAAGAGTTACAATTTGTATACAACAAGAAAGGGAGACATTTTAAGCATTTAATCAATTAAATTGATTGTAAGTTGCAATGAAACGTACCTTATTATTTCAAATAAATGTTAAATTTAATGATCTTCCTTTTATTTTAGGTGATATGTTATTTAGAACAAATAAACGTATATGATTGACCGTTTAGATCGGTACAGTAAAATTACAGGTTTTTTTTACATTTAGTGGGTTCGTTTCGGTCCAGACAGGCATGTAATTAAAATTCTTTGAATGCAGTTCGTATTGTTTTTAAAATAAAAATGAAGTCTTCATTCAGTATTTTTTCTATCTACAGTATTTAAGGTATTTTCCCTCCATGTGACAAAGTCGTGGGACGCCCTTTATATTATAATGATGTAATTTAATATTATAAAGTTAGGATTAGTTAGGATGAGCGGTCTGTCTCCGTGATATTTTTTGATAAGGTAGCTCCGTGACATTGGCTTATTGTTTATATAATCCTTAACTAGAAATTCCTTTCGTATTTTTGATTGATTGAATTAGTTGATTCATAGCTCATGTCTGTTAACAACGCCTGTTTTATGATATCATTAGTCATTTATAAAGTGTTAGATGCAAATAAATTATGTGCTGGTCTTAGCGTCGGTAGTGGCGGGCGAGGTCGTGTTATTATTCGAAAGGGTGTGGCTGGTCCGATTGTCCGTGCAGCAATTGTCCGTTCCGACTTAAATACGCAAAATTTGTGGGTGACCAGTAACCATGCGCTGAATAATTCTAAACTAGTGAATGGCATTTAACCTCGCGATAGGCCACACTGGCGATACAATTCGAGGTATTTGTTCTTCACGAATTTTGCCTGTAGGCAATTGGATTGACGGGAAGTGTTGTATTTCTCTTTGGCCTTTTAACGATCAATTACATAGATTTATAAGGTCGGTATATTGAAATACAGACAATAGTTTAAATTTATAAATACAAGGTGTCGTTTTGCATGCACGTCAATTTTCAGGAGGCTGCTATGAAAGACTTATATAATCAAATAAAATTACGATACCTGCTCAATAATTAACACATACTTGTTTCTTTAGTTAGTTAAGTTTGACAGTTTTTTACAATACACCACTTTCACAGAACAGAATCACCCCTTTGCGTATGAGGTAGTGTATGTGTGAAAGGGCAGTTACAGTGCGGTATCACACAGGCCGCGTTTTAACATGAGTGTCCCACACATGCCGATTTCCGAAAATAAGAAAAAAGACCTACTTATTTTATTATTGATTCGTGTCGAGAATCATAGCATAGTTACCTCCTTCAATTTGACGAGTATACAAAACGACACCTTGTGTAGTAGCACCTCAATGATTAGTAAGTATGTTGTCATGTTGTCAGAATTGTTAAAAGGGTTTATTTAATTGATCCAAATTCAAGATAAATTTTCAAAGATTAACATATAATATAGGTACCGATGCATTTCCTGTCTCCTCTCCTGATCTCGATACATCGAATGTAAAAGATTTATTTTGTAGAGACTGTAAATATATTAGGTATCGTTCCGTAGAACGTATGCATTATATTAATATTAATGCAATTCTATATTTAAATCAATTCCATTGTTCAAAAATTGCATGCCGTAAGGTAAAATGCATTGGGAATATAAATAACATCATATCTGTATACCTACATTATAAGCAAATAAATGATTTATATTTCTTTTTAACTAAATAAAACTTAAATAATATAATAAATATTGTTAGATTATTAAATAATTAGAATATTATATAGGGGCTAGCGGAAAGAGGGCGCGAAATTTGCCTTTCCCTCAACCGTCCCACCTCCTCCTTCGCGAGCATTACTACTTCGCAGAAGGAGGTGACGGCTGCCCATGCCCTCTCGCTCCGTACCATGACTTGAACCAGGGCCGGACGCGAGAAATCTCTACCGCCGGTCGCCTCCACGAGGACACGGCGGTGTTCTGCCGAAGCGGGGCAGACCTCCACCGTATGCTCCACCGTGTCCTCCGGGCGATCCACACAGTGGTGACACCCGGGCGTTTCCTCCCGCCTTATCCGACACAGGAAATGTGGTGCTACTTAACGTACAAATCAAATACGTATGTACCTACTACATAACGAAAGCTTCCCTTTTTTGTTTGGCTGATATACTAGTTTTTCCATTTTCCGCACGGAAAAAAAGGATGTCTTAAGGCCGGGTAGAGCAAGCGAAGTAGGTATTTAACGCTACCAACCTACACGCGGAGCGAGTCGTGCCGAAACGTCGCGGCGTCGGCTGCGTGAACTTATATGGAACTCAAAGCCGAACGAAATGTCACAGTACAGAGAAGCGTTTCGTGTAGGCAGAAGGTCAACATATTTTATTAATTTGTTTAAAAATTAACAAAACACGAGAGTTGATTCGTTAATCGCGAAAACTTAAGAAATTTCTATGTAATAAATTTAAAGATCTAAGATATTGTAAATGCAAAATGCTCTAAGTCATACCTATTTGATTAAATTATTCAACATTTTAGTTTCTTATCGGATTAAGCTGTATGTTTTTGATCGTACTTAACTACTTAGACAAACTCTTGCAAAAAAATTATTCCTCTTAGCAAATGGCAAAAGCAATGACGATAAATGGTATTTTGGTTAGTATGATGTTTATAGCTTAGTTAGAAAAAAAACAACATGGAATTACTTACAACATTTTTTAATACGAAATGAAAACAAAAAAGCACAAAATTATTATCAATTATAAATCCGTATGTGGTTTTCGTAGTATTGAGTAAATAATCAAAGGTTATCTTTGTTTTTAGTTAAATAACACTACTTTACAGCGTTTAAAACTCATAAATGAAACTAATATGTATTAATAGTATTAGCCCTATGTTGGATAGTGAAGTGAAAAAAAATTGGACGTCAAGTTTTTATGATATGATTACTTTTTATTTCACAATGTTTGCATATTTAGGTATCGATATATCTTTTTTTATACTGATTTGTCACTGAAATAATAAAACATTGTGCATACAAACATGTTTTTACTATCGAGTTATCCTACTGTTATGACTCTACTATGTATTATGTACAGGTAAACTAAAATGTGTAAAAACTTATATAAAAATCGTAGGTCAAAATTGATTACTTATGTTGATAAGATAATACTATGAATATACCTACTAGAAAAAGGTAGGTATATCCGTAGAAAAAAACAGAGAGTAATAAAACTGAGAAATAACAAAGCACACAGGTGCGGCAGCGCGGCGGCGCACAGTGGGCTGAAACGGGCCGGTAAAGGACTTAGCATTTAAAAAAAAAAGTTTCTTTTTCTGAAATTTTAAATATTGTGTTGGATTTATCTATCGATTATAACTAATTGTTTCTATGAGGGTCGTTCAGATAACTTAGTATTTTCGGAGTTATAAATATCCAAAGTAATTTTTGTATGAAGCAAAAGAAAAAAATGTGAAAATCTCGAAATTCTCAAATTTTCTCAAAGAATTGACTCTACGTATGCATAGTACGTATATTTGTCCTATTTTAGCGCCTATTCTCGGGTTGCGATTTTCTGCGATTTGGTCGCAATTTCAAATTTTGTTCTCTATTCCACACCACCATAGAGGTTAAGAACTAGGCGCGTTTTTTTTTTATGTAGTGGTCTCCCCTTTAGGCCTAATCCACTAAGTACTAATAAAATAAATAAATAAATAAGTAAAAATCACAATCACTACTGGCCACTGCACTGTTTTAATTTAATCACTGTCAAGGGTATCCACATTAACGAATGCAAAATTTTCGTATTCGTCATCATCAAATGTTTCCGCTTGTTCAATTACTAATAAACTTTGTGCTTCTACTGACAAAGTTTTATGTTTTCTGCGAAGTTTGTGACGTTTCGCTGAGATGAGTGGATCAGAGCTGGTCAATAAATAATTTAAAATGTCTTCATTTGTAGTTTTTCTACTGCATTTCCTGGAATGGTGTTGGCGGTACCTACGAAAGTCTTTATTTCTAGCTTCAGCAGCTTCTTCAGATAGCTGTCCAATTGGTATTAGACCAAAACTTTCAATAATAGCTGCACCATGCATAAGAACTTTATGAACACTTGAAGGCATATAATACCAGCTATATAATTCCAAATACAGTTGCATGGTCACTTGAGCATATTCGTGAAATTTCGCTGTGTCAATGTGGTAACCTGATGAAATTGCCTCTAAAATTATTGCAAATCGCCTTATTAATTCTTCACTAACACCAGTTATCTCAGCAGTCATGTTTGGATTTGCAAAAAATCTTCTAGCAGTATTTCCGTCATTCGTGGAGCCGTGCCCTTGTTTAACAACATCAATCAGAAGTCCCATTCTATTTTTAAAAGCGTCTTGTATGTCTTTCTTTCTTCTTTCCATGATGCACTTGTTGTCTCCCTTTACTGTCCATGTCTGTATCGTTAATCTGTAGGCTATATGCAGAATGCATTCCATCATTCGTTTCCAGGTATGCAATGATGACAATCCGTATTTACAGAGATCTGGATCAGTCGGTTTTGATGCAATTAACGGCAAATTATTCATCTCTGTTGGAGTGGCTTTACAAATGTCGCATCTCTGAGATGAAGTATCACATAAAATTGATGTTGCTTTTCCGTCTATCATAGTCATTAATAAAGAGTGTGAAATTTGTATTTCTCCAACTTCTGTTTTCACTAAATTTACAATCTCTTCCTCAATAGCACTTTTTTCCCGCAATATCGTTATTTTATTTTCTTTCACAAATTCGAAAAAGATTGGACGATACCAGTAAGATGAATTTGGTAAATCGTTTTGCCAGATAACTTGTTCGCCGCACACTAATTTTATTGGCACTAAACTACCCATAAATATGCTTGAATCGTCAAGTTGACTTTCTTGTTCATCGTCTGTTTGCATTTTTTGTTTGTAATTGGCTTGATTAGAAGCACCGTCAAATCGCCACTTACTGATTAGTGTAAATTCTTTACAACCACTATCTATGACGAGTGACGTCATTATTCTTGTTGTCGTTATATCCAATAGAGCTTGTAACTTTATTTTAGCTGAGGTTTCTGTCTCTGTAATAGCATCTTTTGGTGGATAGCATTTCTGTTTCGCATGTTGCACTTGATAATAAGATGGAAATATATTACTGTCTTTTTCGTTAACACTTTTTCTTAAAGTATTGTATTGCCACTTGGTCAGCTTAAGTGATAAAAATAACCCTAAAGCCTCATCCGGAGAAAACGCAGGTTTTGTTTCTTTAACAGATATGCACTTTTTAACTTTTTTACATCTTGGGGATTCTTTAGTAAATGTTCTAGTATTTTAGCAACCTCCTCATTCCCATCCGCTTTCAACTGCTCAAAATATGCATATTTTATTTCGTCCGAAGATAAATGAAAGTTTTCTGCACGTCTTTTTTTCTGTTTAGGCGCTAATTCACAAAAAGGTTTTCTTGGGCTTTGTTCGGTGGAGACACCGACAGAAACTTTTGATGGTGATACATACTGAGTTGATGTACTCGGTGCTGGTTGATCTTCATTACTGCCTATTAAACACTTAATAAAGTCTGGCCATATTATGTTTTCTTGTAACCATTCAATATTTTTAGTTCTGAATATATTTTCTTTACGATAAGCGTTTTCCCATCTTCTATTTAAATTATAACAAAATGTTGCACAAAACAACTTTAAGGTCTTTTCGTGATCATCACTTAATTCGACTAAAAATTTAGACCTTATCTCACTACACAAACTGTCATCATTTTTAATACTGCCACTGTTTTTTATAATAACGAAAAGATCAAGGTTTGTCACTAAATTTTCAAACATTTTCACAAATACAAAATAACAAATAAGTAAGTAATGAATGTGTGGGGGTAGTGCGTCTATTATGGTGGGTAATAGAACACTGAAGTACGTTTGAATGCAACCGAACATTCCGTAGATACTCCTTATCGTTGCACCAATTACGTTACGACACGTCATAACTTGTTGTTGCGCTCGCGCACTCTTATCCCTTGATTCCCGGAAATAAGTCTCAAAACAAATTACGTCATACCTACCTATGGTGGTGGAAAATGTCGAACATTGTTTTTTTTTTAAAGAATTAAGTAGTTATTGAGGTTTTCAGGCCGTTTAGTATACATTATTTTCAATTTCAATTTAATTGGAATAAATTGCTTAACTAAAATAACATGACTCTTCATACAAATTTGATATGGCTATATCTCCGAAAGTACTCGTTAAATTAAAAAAAGTCAAAGAATAAAAACGTTTTAAATTTATGCCTAGATACCATAAAAATACATTTGATCTCTTAAGACCCAACCTTGTAATCCCAGCCCACTGTGCGACGTGGCGCGCGGCGCACTTATTGCTAAAATTTATAATAATATGTAGGTACGATAAATAAAGATAAGCGGCGCTCTCTTATTTAATTAAAATGTTAGATAAACTTCTTGTTTTTATTTTTATTACCCATATTGTTCACTAACAAAACCAAACAAACAAAAAAAAAAAACAATATTTTTTCTTACACTTTGTTAAATAACAGAATAGTTCAATAAATTAGCGGGACAGCCGTGCGCTAGGAAATCGGACATAAGCCGTACCTCGTCAAGGCCTGGCGGGCGACTGAAGCGACGACGTACGCAAGCCGCTATATTATATAATATTTTATTATTAAAAGAATTAAACTATTTTGCAAAACGTAACCCCACATTATTCTTCTATATGTTATTAACTATTCCTAAATATATATTTTTTGTAAATATGGCATTCGTATACTTCAAGAATAATAAGAAAAACATCAAAAAATCATCGAATTAGCCTCCTCTTCCGATTTTTTTTGATCTAGTGAAGTTTTCGATATCATGTTTTGAATCACAAATAGTCAAAGTGCAAATAGTCAACTACGATATATTATTTTTTTTTGGCTTTAAGCAATAACTATTTCTTTGTTTATTATTGAATCAGAGTGATGTTAATTTGGGAATACCTCGCCTTAAATTAAGACAATTTTGGTCAAGACAAATATTGATTCATATATGGGGAAAACAATATATTCTTGAATGAAGTAAAATTTTGTCTTGGTTTTATTGTCTTCTTCGAAGACATTATACTTAAATGAAGAAATATTAAGTTTAATTTTAAGAATATTATTTCTCTCTTAGAATATTTTCTTCAATTAAGATTATTATAGTCTTGAATCAAAAATATTTGCTTGAGTCAAGAATAAAAACCAAGTATTTATTATTCTTAATTTGAATAAATAGGTTTTCTTGGACTGAGTACATTTACTTACGTTAAGAAAATATTTACTTGGATTGAAACAATTTTTCTGAGAATATTGATATTCTTCGCTGAAGAGATCCTTTTTTTCCGTGCGTGTCAGAGGGTCTGAATTCGTTTAGAACATAACCAGTCTTTACTTTAACCTCATATCATATAATAAGAATATGTCATATATTCCCTACCTTCCGTTGATAATGTCCTATAACCTTAATCGTTACTTTCCAGGTGAGAAGCGTGTACTTCCCGCGTGAGCTCTTGCGCCCGAGCTCCCTGCTCACCAACTTGGTGTTGGACGACACTCGCTCCTCCAACTCCCGGCTGTCGTCATCCTGCGACCATCTGTTCGCGTACATCAGTGACACGGTTGCACCAGGTTGGTAGAAACTAAGAGAAATATAAGACAAACCGGATGCCCCTAAAATCCTATCGAGAGGATTCTCCATCGGCTGTATGACGAACTTTCATACAAGCTTTCATCCGTTTAATAGGAGATGAATTAAAAAAAAATCCTTACTTAGTGCTCACTTTCGTTATATGAGGAATTCTTGAGCAAAACTTCTAGACTACGCACAGCCTAACCCTCTGGGGGTTAGGCTGTGCGTAGTCTGTCAATGAGTGAATTTAAGATTTTTATTAAGTAGATGGTATCGTTCACCTACAAGCTGATGCGGTGCTCGGCCAATTCGCTCTCATAGTGAAGGAGCTGTATTGTATTGTATTGTATTATATTGAGAGATGATTTATGTGCCAGGTGAGGTTAGTCATTCACTCCTTAGAAGACAGTAAAGTTATACAGAAAAGGGACGTCTGGCCGACAGTAGTCAGGGCTGGTCATCGGCTTGATATAGGTAAGCTCATATTGCTCTATGTTTATAATT
Organism: Atethmia centrago; assembly: GCA_905333075.3. NCBI lineage: Eukaryota > Metazoa > Arthropoda > Insecta > Lepidoptera > Noctuidae > Atethmia > Atethmia centrago. The sequence goes on along the minus strand of HG995373.1, from coordinate 16,495,708 downwards.
AAATGTCTTCGTATATTATAGTGTTATGAGGTTATGAGGTTGAGATTAGGCAAGGTGTAAGAGCTAGTGAAATTAAGTAGAGCAATTAGATGATCAGTATGTTAATGATGTTTCAACCAAAATGTGACCACATTAAACGTTGATTAATTAGTTGTGTCATTCTCTGTACATATTAGATCTTACTACAACATCATATGTACATGTCATATTTTATTCTGTTTGTTTTCACATGATGTATGTACAGTTAGCCCCAAAACGATGTATACACGGGCAATGAACCATTTTCCATAGCCACCGTACAGGTACAAAACATAGTATACAATTTATTTAACCAAAACAAAGGAACCTTTTCCCTATGACGAAAACAAGGTTATCTGCATAAGTCTCATAAAAATGTATACCGTAATAATTCAATAACGAGGTAAACAAATCTAAAAGTACAACTTCGAGAGGAGGTTTTAGAAATAAGTATTTAGTTAAAAATGCGATGCCATAAACAATTTTAATTTACTCTAACGTATCAAACTGACATATAATTAATGTCATGACAACGATTACATTTTAAGGTAGTCCCTCACCTGGAGCATTTGCGTGTAATGTTACAGTTCAGAGTATTTCATCAGTGAATGCGTCGGTGAGCATAACAGAGCGTACCTGTAATCTTCTTCTATTAAACAAAGTTAAATACGAGTCAGACGACTTATATTAAGTCGTATGACGTTGTCAGTCTTGTTTACCTTGTTGTGTAACAATCACTGTGTACATTGTTTTGGTCATAGGGTGTGTTTAGGGAGAAAATATTTACTATGTTTTGGTAAAATAATTTGTATACTATGTTTTGTACCTTTACGGTGGATACAATGTAATGGAACAAAGATTGTTGACAATAAATGGTTCCTCCTCTGTGTTAACATCTTTTTGGGGCTGACTGTACATATGTAACAATAGTTTCCTATTTTAAACATAACTAGCTACTTACTAACTAGTGACGTTAGGTAATAGCAATTTTAAATATAAGATTACCTGATTTCGCAAATTATGTGACTGTAAATTTTCGCTTAAACGGGTAATAAAAAAGTGCTCTTTATAAATTCCTTTATAATTTTCACACGCGTTTGAGTACGCAATTATAATAGTACAACTTGGTCTCGGTTAACTCTATGAATGTGTCATTGTAGTTTTTTGGTTCCATTGTATTATAGCTCTAAAAACGGCGAAGGAAAACTTTAGGAAACCGACATGTCCATTAAATTAAATCCATTAAACGTTCGAAGACAATCATGAGACATTCACCAACCCGCATTGGGCCCGCATGTAGGATAACGGCCCACTCTCTCGCACAGAGAGGAGGCCTGTGTCCCAGCAGTGGGAACATTATAGGCTGATTATGCTATGTACAAGCCAATTTCTCAACATTTAATTAAATTTACATTCTGTGCTCACTCCTCAATTCATATTTTATTGGTATATAATAATCGTTACGGCACATGAGCATTTTTATGATCTCACATCTTAGCGGATGATATCCGTTTAAATAAATGATGGTCACTTTTAACTGGCAAATTGAGTTTTCATAGTGCACATTAATCATCGCATAATTAGCGGCAGTCTGTAGTAAGAAAAAGAAAATTGAATATATTGCAAGTTAAATGCACGTATTTCGGTGTTTAGTGACCACCCAAGCATGCTGTGTCGACCAAAACTCTGCTTTCTCCGAAAAAGTGATGCAATTGCTAACGTACTCGCAAAGTCGCAACAAATACTAATTTAATTGACGGACTGTTATTTCAAGAAACTGTATCATTGCATAACAATAACAGTTTGGTGTGAAACGTACAATTTAGAAGCAGTGGCGCTTGAGACCTTTTGTTTACGATTATTATCCAACGAAAGCCCAGTGTTGGTAGGCGGAACAAGGTGGACCGATGACCTGGTGAAGGTCGCGGGAACCAGCTGGATGCCCAAGTCCAGCAGTGGGCGCCTTACGGCAAAAATTATGATGATCTTGATTATTATCCAGCGGGCTAAGCAGAGCTCCAATGATCATGAACACCAGAGAGGGACTAATAAAGAACCCTTACGGTACAGTTAGATATTCCAAAATTACCGGACTAAACATTTCTAGACTTTTTACGGTCAATTAGCGTGGCAGCATAATACACTAAAATGGCAAGTTTTATTCGCGACTTTTTATCAGGTCGTGAGTGGCCAAGTACGCAATTCGTAACAACCGGTTCGTATAAATGGATATCGTTAAATACTACTCGATCATGGTCCCGCAATATGAACAATGACCCCAAATCCACCTTTGAACGAGTAAGTATCGCTTAATGAACCATTAATTATCACAATATTCAAAACTTATTTAGCACTTAAGTAGGTAAGTATTTTAAAACTAGACGTAGCGTTAAAATTCTAAGAAGTGGCAGTTATGGATATAATGAGCAAGGCAAGTTATCAAGTTGCAGGTCACTGATCAAATGTACCAAGAGGATAAAAGAAAACGTCAGTGAATTTCATTTTTCATTCAGTTTATGCGTGTTATGTTTGTACATTTTACCAGCGAATTGGATTTAATTTCACGGGACAGTGCGGAGTGCCTGTTCTTTATAACGAAAGAAAGTGAAACTGCAGAAAATATAATAATGGTGAAAAGTTTATGCATGTACTTCAAATAACTAGTTGAAGTGGAAGATGATTCAATAAACAAATTATAAAAAATTGCTACTAAAATTGATGGCAGCAAATTCTGTTTTGAAGACATAAAAACAAGACCTAACTTATATGAGAAGTGCAGGTTATCGTGTGGTAATTGTGTGTACTTATTTATTAGTGCCTGTTACCTTACTAGTGGGAAACATTTTCCCACAATTGATATATATTTAACGCCTGCTTGGGGAGACGATAGATGTACACCTAGGTACCTACTTACTCTGTCTTCATTTTTGCTTCCATCATAAGAACAATACATGTGACGAAATTTTAGTTTAAGGATGGACTAAGTAATATAATTAGCTTGTTTTAAACATCACTTATTAGTTAAAATTGATTATTTCAACGAATAATTCGAACTAATGATTTAAAGACCCTGGTAACATTCTAGTGAGCATTAAATCCGTAAATCGATCCAAATGATTGGTAGGTTGCGACTAATCATTTTATTCACGTATTTCCAGGTATCATCGTGTACGACGGTAGGCGCGACAATGCGTGGCGAGTGACGCACGCTTCCATGTATCCCGACCCCGACCTGGGCGAGTACGACATCGGCGGCGAGAGGTTCACGCTAATGGACGGCATTGTGGGGCTCGCGCACTCTCCCGCGCAAGGCCTGCTGTATTACCAGCCACTGGCTACCGACAGGTAAAGTACCTAGCACTGTATCGTGTGTATAAATGTCCCTGGGCGAGAACGACATCGGTGGAGAGAGGTTCATGCTCATGAATGGTATCGTGGCGCTCGCGCATTCTCTCGTGCAAGGCCTGCTGTACTAGCCACTGGCCCAGCACTGCACCGTGAGTGTAAATGACCCTTACAGGCGAGTAAGAGATCGGCGGAGAGAGGTTCACGCTTAATGGTGGTGGGACATAAGACAAAAGTATGAACGGTGTCATAATTTACGGTTCCAGGGCTACCACATAAACAATCCACTGCCAGGAAGATGGATAGCACTTCAACAGCTGGGTTGATTCAACCGTTAAAGTTAACACGATACAATTTATATTTTCTAAGAAGTTGGCATTAGATAACCAAGTAGGCGAAAACTTTAGTCCAAAATTTACTGCAAATTTTGAAGCCGTCCCTTGTAAACGTCATTATGATTGCAGGATATTCAGCGTTTCAACAGCCGTGCTAGCGTCGGGTCCGCCGGCCGAGGGCACAGACCTGCCCGTGAACCTGGTGGGGCGCAAGTCATCGCAGGGGCTCGGCGTGGCCGTGGACCCGCGCGACGACACCATTATCTTCAGCCCCATGACCGAGACCGCCATCGCTGCCTGGAACCCCATCACTAACTCGCACAAGTAAGAAAGAAAAGTAGAAAAATAGGTCACAGAAACGCGTGCATACAAATTGATGTAATGAAGTCGCTTAAAAAAATATAACAGATCAGATCAGGATGCTTATAATAGTTAAAATCGGAAGTAACAAGATTCCTTGCCAACTTCAACACTCAAAACTAATATTTGGGTGATTGATGCGCCCGTAGTGCAGTTGATCAAGCATCAGGGTTCATGTAACAATCAATCTACGGCCCTCCGAAATAGAAAAATTATGAAATGACTCCTCCGTACATTATCAAGTTCTGACTGCCCCGTTGGTCTCGTGGTCGCAAGCGCGACTGCTGAGTGTGGGGTTCTGGGTTCGATTCCCAGTTCTGGTAAACTGTTATTGGGTTTTTTCCATTAGGAATTTCTTAGTAATAGCCCGGATTTTGGAAGTGGGCGGTGTGACACCCCACGTGCCTCGGAAAGTACGTTACGCCGTTGGCCCAGCGCCTGATCCTCTCTTCGGTCGTGTCAGATTGCAGTCCCATCGGACTGTGAGAGCGAGAGAAGAGAGTGCACCTGTGTCTGCGCACACACATGTGCACTATAATATCTCTTGCGCCAAAGGCTGGTTTCCGTTAAGATTCGTCGCCATGGCCGAAATTCAGTCTGGAGGACTATTATATTATCAAGTCAACATAAACTTTTAGCCTAAGCGCCTGACTCTTGCCTAGCGAAGACTAATTGACCCATCAATTAGTCAAAACTGCCCCAGCAGTTTGTGGGGTAACTAGGCAGCCAAAAACCAAAGGTATTTGGATTCAAACAATTTGTCTATCTTTGCTACGAAGTTAATGGCTACGGCGTAGCAAGTAGAAACGACAGTTGCCGCCCATATTGAAAAAAAATCCATATGCATAATAAATCGACGATTTTTATTGTTATTCGATCTACTTTGCAGTAGACTGGACGTATGTGTGAAGGCTTTAATTGAAACTGATGCAATGCCGTAGCAACTACATACCTATAGGTACACCGATACGTCACCAATTTAAGCAAATTATTTCATCAACTGCTTAAAGTTGGCTGGCACTGATGTCCACTTAAGAAATCAAAAGTAGGTACGGTTTCTACTGCGGTTCGATGTGTCTGTGAGCAATATACAGTTAAAAGATAACTATGAGTTTTCCGACACGGTATTCCCGCCTGATAATTTTTACTATTTCCTCATACTTCCACCCTAAAGACATGATTAAATACACGATTCCCGATAAGTAGTATTAGTTAATTCAATGAATCATTGATAACGTTTGTAGGAGGATCATGTTTTCCTTATCATTACGGATCAGTTTTTGCTCAACAACGTGGGATATTCCGATTGATTGTGCTTGCAGATCAATATGCACGCGTTGCAAGAATGACTGATGAAAGGTCGTTGAAATAGAGGATGTAGTGGGAAATGGGTAAATAAATGATAGTATCGCATTTCTGAATTCATTTGATGGATCAATTACTCATCACGTAATCTTTATGACTAGCAATAAACTCATGTTAACTCGTGTAGTAATAAATTATTAGAACGTTGATCATCGACTGTTGACCTTGGCATTGCACTTAAAGTTAGATAACGCCTTAATTCTTCACACTATGGAAGCAGGTCAACCTTACCTTAGTTTCAAACTGCGGTGGCTAGTTGTGATGTTTGAAACCTACTTTTTAAGGGCTGGCTATTACCTTACAATGACGTAGCAATGCCGCCAGTGTCTTAGGTACATTACTAGTCGACAGCGATGCGGAGGAATTTTCCTACGCTATATTTTAGTTTGAGTTTTAGTCAGGTTAGAATTTTATATTTTTATAATCTGTTAGTTAATTTGGTGTAAAAGTTTAATCGGTCAAGGACAGCTAATGAGACACAATTAATTTTCTATTGTTTGACTCCGAATCGGTGTCGCGCGGGGCTTAACAGGTTAAGATTATTATTTTTCATTTAAATCTTTTTTTTTAATCACGTACCTACCTATCGATTCATCTGACGCAGTGTTTAAGTACTTATAGTTTGTTCCAAAAGTATCTGATGAAAATCTAAACAAGTGGATCAGAAAACGTACATGTGGATGCCAATTTGAAGGTATACTTACAAAATGAGTGCTTTGATTGAATTATTTATATACTGAACTTTTATTTTAAATCACTTTACAGATATTTTTCATTTGACAATTGAGGTTAATTTTACAACTTAAATGTTCGTCGATGATTTTCAATCACGATTTAACTGTATGCATTTTATTTATTGGTAATAAATAAAATTTACGTGAACGTGTACGTTATCACGATTTAATAATTTTGTAAATTTATTCAAGCAATAATTGCTGGAAAAAGTGGTAAGACATAAAGTTGAAACCTTCTAATTCTAAATACAGATTAATGTAATTTACCCTGAACAGGGTTTGTTTACAGTTTCATCAGATTTCTTCAGATAATTTTTCTTTCTTTCTTTATACTGGAGGAACAGATAGTAGGTAACTGTGGACTTATATGCAGTATGCTAGGATTTTGTCAAATCTAAATGAACCTACCCGATTTTCTGTACTGAATGAACTCACACATGAAAAGGTCTAGGTACATCTTTATGAAAACTGTATGACGGTGTAAGTTTGGTTCGTTCATTTCGCAGGGTGCTGGCGCAGGACGCGGAGAAGCTGCAGTTCTGCGCGGAGGTGCGCTGGGCGGAGCGCGACAACGGCGCCGTTTGGGCGCTCTCCACGCGCTTCCACAAGTTCTTCCGCCGCTCCGCCTCCAAGCACGAGGTCTGTACCACAGAATAAAGATGACCAGTATCTCAACTAAGCCCTTTTTGTAATACACAAGGATGTCACTCATGTGTTACATATACATATCTGTGGCACATCATCTTATGTTAAGGAAAAAAGCTTTGCCCTTAAAAAGAACCTGTCAACTGTCTCATTTAAATAAATGTTTTTCCCCAAAGACTAACTTGTTGGGTTTGCCCCAAAATGTTCAGATCTCCTTCTGTTTCTTTTTAGGTTGTCCTTTTATTTTTGATTATCATAATATTTTCGTTTTTTTATTTTTCTTTTCAATATGCTCTATTTAATCTTGCAGACAAACATCCGTATTTTGCGCGTGGTGGACAGGGGGTTCGTGTCGCTGCAGCCGCACGTGCTCCGGCGTGCCGCGCGCGCGCCGCAGTTCAACGCCACGCTACATGCCCTGCACTAGCACATACATTGTGCAAGCATCATGCAAGCACCGTACGAGTATCGTGCAAGCATCGTGCAAGTACCGCGCAAGCATTATGCTAACCAACGGCTACTGACGGTCACTGCCAAACTAAATACATCCATGTGAAAATACGTCAGTTAACAATAATGCAATAAAATAGTGTATTGTTAAGCGGTGGCACAAATATTTTTTGTTTCAGTTGACAGAGTGTGAAAAGAGCCAAGCCTCGTCTCAATTAACTGCTCTCGTTTGATTTGTAAACCGAAAACTTGAATGAATTTCACATGTCTTAAGCCAGGGATTCCCAAACTTTTTTGGTCAAGAGACCCCTTTTCCAAGATGATCTGATACCTCAGACCCCCATAGCCAAATTTTTAGCCCATAGAAATATTATTACCTTAATGCTAGACTGACAAAAAAAAAACACGTGTCGAATCTATACGAAAAACTAAAACAAAGTCGCTTTTTGCGTGTCTGTCTGTGTGACTACTTATTTCTTCTAAATTACATAACGGATTTTGATTCAGTTTTCACCATCATTTAGAACAGGGACTCCTAAACTACTTTGGGCAAGAGGCCCTTTTCAAAAATTAACTGATACCTCAGACCCCCATAGCTGTACGAACTTGTGCACGCTTATCGAGTTGTTGAGTTTTTTAAAAGTACAACAATGATACTTCCTACTAAAATATTAGTCATTCTTATAACAGGTTGGTACACGTGACACAACTCATACAGTATCTTGTAAGTTTCAAATAAGAACTTATGCTAATTAATAGGGGTCGATTTTTAGACTTCGTCGACCCCCAAAATCAGTTTTCGTTTATGCCGATCCCTGGAAAACCGATTTCGACCCCATGGGGTCGATATCGACCACTTTAGGGATCCCTGTCTTAAGCCATGTTGGGCTTAGGTTATTAATATGAACTTGTTGTTTAAAAAGAGACATTTCCATGGCTTATATAAAAAAATAAGCTATTTGATTTTTGAAATCATTCTTTACTCAAGCTCTGGCTCCACACTGCGTCTGAAATTCTTGTCAGTGCCATCGCAAAACATGTACAATATCTATAATAAACAAAATTAAATGTATTCCAATTGAGATGAGCAGCTGAGGCAGGCAAAAAATAACTCCACAATAACCTTTATATTCCGAAATGTTTTTAGTAACCATCTCGTTATAATTATAATTTATGCAACTCACACGTAGCAAAGTATTCGACCACGATGCACCCAAATAAGCAAAAATAAAAGAGCTGTTTCATTTATTTGAATGCGGACAGATTGCGTTCTCAGTTGCTTACAAAACGAAGTATCGTTGTATAATAAAAAGTGCAGGCATTTGAACCGATTGTTGTTAACAGCTTCACATCACGATTATGATTTAACAAAGACATTGTATGTCTTTAAACCCGATGAAAAAACAAAATAAGGGTTTGACCGAGTAACCGCAAACCGTATTCTGAACGAATATGACTTTTGTGTTGTCCGTTCTGAGGGATCTTCTAGATACTTATCGTTACTACTGCTCTGATAAGTTAAAGTTTGTACAATAGAAATGACTATTACTTAATCGTCGTAGTAACGTTAACCTGCATTATTTACACCCGGATGTACAATACACTACCCGTAGCACGAACACGTTTATCTACGTCACGTTAAGTAACGTATTTCTTGCTAGCCATTTTCCTACATTTATTTGTCTATATCACGGTATACATTATGAACTTGCTAGTTTATAATCTATCGGTATTATTTCCATTATATAAACTGTCGAAAAATTGTGAACTGCAATAAACCAAAAAGAACAATTTTATAGTTTATCCATGGGAAAAAGAAAAATTGTGAACTGGTATTAAACTTGCTTGCAACTTAACGGACCTTGCGCTAATACTAAATAGCCTGCCTAGCTGCGAGCAATTTGGAGGTAGCGCTCGCCGGCCGCTGCCATGGCACCGCTCGCTTCGCACGCTCGGCTCTCGCGAGGTCCGTTTAAGCCAACAGTGAGAAGATGAGGCTAGCTTAATACTTTTGTCATTAACCTATAATTTATTATATATTTATATTCCGCGCGTGAAATCAATAAAGGTGTGTGAATGAAACATGCGTGTTAATATAATGTTGGAATGATTGAAATCAAAATTAATTTTATAAGAAATTAACATTATCATTATTATTTTATAAGTATTTTTTATTACTTCCGTAAACAAACTTAGATACTCGTAAGCAAAGCAATGTTTTGTTACCATAATGCCTTATTTTTTTCTAGAAATTATAAACTTATAATCATAGTACGTCGCTCACTAACAACTTTGGAACTAGGTGTCAACTTTTAAATTATTATACTGCCAAGTATGGAGCTTAGGTACTTAATTACGACACAACACTTTATTTAGTGTTTAACTTAAATAAGTTACATAAACAGGTAAGAGTTTTCAGGGTTAAGAACTATAATGTATAATATTACTCGTATGTTCGAATTAAATTAAATACTTTATTCAACAAGGCTTTCTCTTGTGCCATATTTTATGGTATTCCAAGATATTTTGTATGGATTTGTAAATAAAAACATTTCACAATAGGTTTAACTAAACGATATCGGCTATTTACCTAATTAGGTATACTAAATATATGAATGCAGACAAATTAACTACTGTCAGGAGCTACAATAAACTGCAGCAAAAGCGCCACTGCTGTTTATAATCTATAAAATATGACATACTGACCTACTCTACCAGCTCCAATTTTCCAGTCAACTTAAGTATAAGTCCCGAAAGCTTTTCTCATTGTTTTCATTCTGAATATAGTTTGTATAGCATCGCTTTCTGCTTTAGAAATTTGTAGCAAAAATACAAGAAAATCTTGCCATTAAAATTTAAAAGATAAACATACCTAATATTGTAACCTTATTTTATGATTAGTTTTCCTATAACTACAGGAAAATCCTTGTCTTACATAGTACTGTAGTAATATTGACATTACCTATTGCATTAACTGATAAAATATTTAATGAATATTACGTTATCGATTTAGGCCAAGGAAAAGTTACAAAGTTCGTAGAACGTTAGTGACGCGGACCTTAGTTTTTAGTCTTACGGTTTTCCCATTCATTATGTACTCATTAAAAATTTTAAACACCCACGTCGAAGTTATCTTAGAATATTGTGTTTAACCATTTTATGTAGAATTCTCTATTTACAAATCATGATTTAACTACACCACATTATCAGTATTATTATTTACATAAATCCAAATTACAAGATGCTTATTAACATTAACTAAATTAAATTAAAACAAAGTTAAACCTAAAAAAAGGCTCTCGAGGCATTGTACTGAGGATGCTGGCGGCATTTCCTCGCTGAATTGCAATGCTGATGCGTTGCGCGAGAAACGTCTAGTTAATATAACTGGTGACCGAAAAGCTGGCGGCTTTCACTACGAGTACAACACATTATATTTTATAAGGGCTTTCTTTTTTATTAATTTGAATGTCTATATATAAAGTCTACTCTAGATGTTATGATATAAACGTGTCCGTTAACAGATTTAAAGTCACCAATCTCGTATTCGATTAATATTTCAGTTGTTACTATCCGATTTCAATGACGTTCAGTACACTAGTACACTAGTTTTCATCATTAGTAGAAAAACTGCGAAAATGTGTGTCATAATAACTAATAATAACTTTTCGCAGTTATTATTGGTTATTATGACATTACATATGTATAAGGCAGGTCTGGTGAAACTCTTTACATAAATTTAATGAATAGCAATTTAATGAATTAACTGCACGCGTGTGTAAATTGTTATCCGATGCAGTCGAATATCTTCAAATAATGACAATAGAAAAAGAATCAATATTTTAAAGGTACCGACAAAATGTATGAACAGTCTCTACTTAGTTGCAGTATTCAAATGAGGGAAGTAGTTTCAGGTCATCAGTTCAAGTATTGTGTAAAGTATACATATATATCATGGCATTATCTTATTATCTATATAATATTGTGTGTGTCTAGTTTACAGTGCCTGGAAGTAGGTTAAGTCAGAACTAGATGCTGGCAGTATAAAACAAAACTTTATTCTAGAACGTTAAATACAGCTGTATATAGAAAGAAAACATCAACCTTTTCTGTCTATGTCTATTGATGTAATTTCTAAAGCATATGTGTACCATTATATTGGTCAGACATCATTTATATCTTTAACAGTGTACCTATGTTTCGTCATAAACATAAAATATGACTATTTTTATGTCATAAATCGAGCGCAGGGGGGTAACCATCACCTCTTTAGCAGTATTATTATAATATTACTTTACAGTGGGAAAGTGATGGAGCTATACAGGACTTATAGCTCCATCTCTTTCTCTCGCTGAAGTAATATTGAAATAATACTGCTATAAGAGGTGATGGTTACCCCCCAGGGGTGGTTTGACAAGGTTGTCAAACACACACAATGTGTCACAATGTTAGGTATGTAACAAAATAATAAATAATCTACCCAGTGCAATACACACTACACTTGTACGCTTTTGTAAATTAATTCATTCACACGATTGTGTAGCACGATTGTGCTTATTTATAGTTACATAATAAGTCTATCGATACGTCCACGTATCTGCTATTTTTATATTTTAATAATAAAAAAACCAATCAATAAAACGTCGTTTTACTATAATCCATATTTCCCAACTACCTCCATTATTAACGTTATTGCCATCGTTTTATGTATAGAACCATATTAATCGTATTATTATATTAATTTTATTATGTGTCACAGTCAAAAAAAAAAAATAATATACTCAATTTATAAAGTAATGCTGTCAAGCTGGTAGAATTTGTCTCTCCAGGAAAGTAGAAATACAAATTCAACAAAAACAAAGTAAAAAAACCCGAGGTCTACATCAGTACTGAAGTACGTTTAGACTTTGAGTAAGCTGGACATCGAATGATCATCGAGATTGAACAATCTGCTGCGGTAAAGTTCTGGGCCTCAAGTCTGCTATTACAATAGTGTCAGGATGGTCTATCATTGATTTTATAATTGTTGATTTTGACAAGTTTGGTAATCTACTAATATAATGGCGTCATTAATGAGGATCGGAACAGACCATTCTGACACTATTGTAATAGCAGACTTGAGGCCCTGGTTTGATGACTGCCATTTATCCTGCCACGAACAGAGATAATATGTATGGGGTTTAGTTACTTAGTTGTGTTTAAGCCATTATTATTGTGTTTTAAAGTTGAAATTTTATGCTACTTAACCACTATAACAGCACCACGTGGTGGCTCGAAAATTATTCTGTTACAGTCATTCAATTTCTAAACTTTTCAAGGACTGGCTAGTAAACTAGACCTTACTTTACTGTACTAAAAAGTTACTTTAGTAGTATCTACATCTATACCTATGTATTATAAATTAAAGTCTCTTTTCGAGTCTGACTGTGTGGTCGCGTTGTTCTTCTAATCTATGCAACGGATTTTTAATGTGGTTTTCACTATTATTTAGAGAATTTGTTCCGGAAGGTTTGTGTGTATGTTTAACTTAGATATAGCACTGAAATCTCGATATTTGAGTCTGACTGCCTCATTGGTCTAGCGGTCGCAAGCGCTACTAATATCGCGAAATTAGTGAATTTTAATTGTTAAAGTGTAAAGCGATCCACTGATTATACAGAGTGGCCAAAAAGTCGTGGATCAAACGCAACTAGGGGTTAGATGGGGTCATCAGCTGCAAAAAAATGTTCTACGGGAGGTCCTTAAGGTCAACCTGCAGAGTTATAATTTATTTTGTGTTTTTATGAGAAAATTGACTTTTTTTACAAATTCTTATTCGAAAAAATCTACACCCTGTATCATTTTTATAATTTTCACTAGATTGGTACTGATGAGTCCTTGCGTTAAACATGCTATTTATGGTTGTTTATTGCGTGTGTTGAAAATAATATTAAATTTAAGAAAAAAAAAAAAACTAAAATCATAACTTTTTACTCACTTCGGACCAACCTGTGAAAAAAAATTCTATACTTAAAAGTGACCCTGTATTACAAGTTTTGGCGCATTTAATAGGGATTCTGATAGGTATTACACATGGCTAACCCAACCATAAAACTCGATAAGGTCTATTTAAAAATAAACTGGAACTAATACAATTAATGACAAAGACTCTCTGCCTCTCTTTTACACTAACCAATTCATCCTTTCTTTAGAATGTTTAATGTTCTTTAGTGACTCGCTTCCTGCCTGTGACTAAGCACGTGTTCTTTTCTCGGTTTTCGACGACTTGTGATCAGTTCTTTCCGTTGACCTACGCTTTGTTTTTCAAACATGTGATAGATTGCCTACCTGTGACTGGTCACAATCAAACAAACAAATTAGTCCAATCCGTCCGATTCACACAGCACTGGTGCTGTGTGAATCGGACGGATCACCGACTCAACGCTGGTCTCATCGTCGGCTCCATTGCCGGCCCCATCGTCGGCTCCTGCACGTGCGGATGCGGAGGTTGAGAAGATCGTCCGCATCTGCATGATCCAGTGCGGGCAGATGGTGGGGGCTCGGTTAGAGGCCATGGAGCTAAGGCTCCCCCCGGCTGAAATCATCCGCCCACCGCTCGCTGCGGACAAGCGGAGGAAGGAGGGACCCGCAAAACCGGGGCCAATGACCGCGACGGCTGAGTCGAGCCAGTCCGGGAAAGGGGCCAAAAAGCCCGCGGTGGGGGCCAGAAAGCCTGCGGAGGCTAAGTCCGCGCCCACTTCCCGGACGGCGGATGCTCCTCCCCTGGTGACCGCACCCGGGCCCACCTCGGAGACCTGGACGACGGTCATCAAGAGGAGTAAAAAAAAAAGAAGAAGGTGGCGCCGCCGGCACCTGTAAGAGCACCGGCACCGGCGACGAGGAGGACGCAGGAGCCGCCTAGGACGAGAGCCCCACGCTCTGCGGCTGTGGTAATCACACTGCAGCCTGGAGCCGTCGCAAGGGGCGTCTCCACCAGGCGGTCCTGACGGAGGTAAAGGCCAAAATCCCGTTCCACGACCTTGGCACACCGTCCGGCTTCAAAGTGAGGCCGGCGATTACAGGGGCGCGGCTGCTCGAGGTGTCGGGTGCCTCTAGTAGCGAGAAGGCGGACATTCTGGCCGCCAAGCTGAGGGAAGTCTTCAACCCGGAAGACGTTCGAGTGTCCAGGCCGATGAAGACCGCTGAGCTGCGCGTCGACGGACTGGACGACTCAGCAACCCCGGCTGAGGTTGTGGCGGCCGTCGCCGGAGCCGGTGGATGTCCACCTGAGGACGTGCAGACGGGCGAAATCCGCGCCGACGCTTCCGTGCTCGGCGTGATTTGGGTGCGGTGCCCGGTGGCGGCGGCGAACAAGATCGCCCGCGGTGGGCGTCTGTTGGTGGACTGGGTTGCAGCGAGGGTCGAGTTGCTGAAACCCAGGGACTTGCGGTGTTACCGGTGCCTGGACATTGGGCATGTCAGGGCACGGTGCACTGCCGAAATAGACCGCAGCGAGCAGTGCTATCGCTGCGGTCAGCCCGGCCACAAAGCGGCCCAGTGCTCCGCGGCGCCAAACTGCAGCCTCTGTACAGCAGCAGGGAGGTCCGCTGAGCACAGAGCGGGCGGAAGGGCCTGTGGCGCGCCCGCCCAAAAGAAGCGAAGGGGCTCTTTACCTCTTTACCCCCCCCTCAGCCTGGCTGCCCTACGGCCGACTCCCAGCCTAGGAATGGTCTGGAGGGAATGGATTGCGCATAATGGCGGTCTACCATTTCCTCCAGGGCAATATCAACCAGGCTGCCAGGGCTCAGGATCTCTTACTCCAGAGCATGGCAGAGTGGTCGATTGACGTGGCTGTGGTCGCCGAGCCATACTTTGTCCTCCCCAGGGACAACTGGGTGGGAGACCTGGATGGTTTGGTGGCTATCATTGGCGGGGCTCTCGTCAACCCGTCCCGAGGGCACGGCTGGGTAGCCGCCTTCGCGGACGGCATTGGCACGGTTGGGGCGTATTTCTCGCCCAACAAGAGCCTCGCCGACTTCGAGAACTTCCTTGTCGAGTTGGGTGCTGTCGTAGGCCGACTCCACCCTCACCCGGTGCTGTTGCTAGGGGATCTCAACGCCAAGTCTGCGGCGTAGGGATTTCCGGTGACCGATGCCAGGGGTGAGGCGCTGGAGGAGTGGGCGGTCACGTCTGGCCTGGTCGTCCTAAATCGGGGCTCGGTCCACACGTGCGTGCGACAGCGGGGCGGGTCTATAGTGGACGTCTCGTTCGCTAGCCCTGCTGTCGCGAGCCGTGTCCACGACTGGCATGTCGCCGTGGAGGTGGAGACGTTGTCGGATCACCGATACATCCGATTCGACGTCTCCGCCCAGACCACCGGCGGCCGTAGTCCATCGGCCCCGCGAAGGGATGGTCCGCGCTGGGCGCGTAAGTGCATCGACAGGGAACTTCTCGAGGAGGCGGCTATCATCCAGGCCTGGATTCGGGAGTCGGCGACGAACGGACCCGTCGACGTCGAAGAGGAGGCGCTGTGATTCCGCGGGGCGATGACGCAAATCTGCGACGCGTCCATGCCCCGCGTCAGCAACCACCCAGCAAGGCGCCAGGTGTACTGGTGGTCTGCCGAGATCGCACAATTACGTGTCGACTGCGTAGCGGTCAGACGCCAGTACACCCGATACCGGAGGAGACGTCGTCGGGTCCCTGACGAAGAAGCCGCGCTGTATGAGGTCCCAACTAGCAAAATAATGTCTTATAAAAGGTTAAATAACGTTTGCGATTTAACTTTCAGTCTTATCAATGGTTTTATAAAAGTTTTATATACGTGTATATAACGCGGTTTTGGGCGCAGATTACATAACATTTCAATTGTGTAAAGGTTGTTTTGTTGTCGCATCAACGTCTATTACATTGGGTAAAAATCACATAGACGTTGCAAGAATAACTAATACGTTTTTGTAATAGTATGTAGTAAAACTACTACATAACTATTTCATTGCATAGACGTAAAAAAACAAACAAAAGCGTCATGTTATGGTTAAACGATGACGTCTATATTCATTTTGTTACAAGAATGGTGGCAATACGTGAAACTTGTACAATATTTTTTTTTTGTCTTGGAAAACTTCATAAAAAGGTAAGTCAAAGTTATCCTTATTATTTATCTGACGTAATGGAAAGCCTATATTGTAGTGGAAGTTGAGGAGCGGTGATTTTACTTGCGCATTTAACTTTTTCGATAAATCTATAGTGATCTTTGGTTATATTTTAATAGGCCTTCATAATATTGGTATTTTAATATTGTGTATTATAATAAAATACTATAACTGTCATTGAAGTTTCCGCCATATTGCCATCAAAGCATTGGACGACTGCTTTACGACGTGTAGATAACTATTGGTTTTATACATGTTTCTTAATCGATTCATGTCGTCCACCATGACGGTTTCAATTAGAGTTCAGTTGGAAAATAAAAAACCTTTATGAAATACTACTATTTTTCTTTTTCAGGGATTTTATCATGGTGATATTTTTGGACATAGATAAATTTTTAACTAAAAGAGACTTAGTGTGTCTTAGACATTTAGAATGGCCATGGGATAAAACGCATTTTAAGTTATCACTGAAATGTTATGGATGTGGTCATCCTACCGACTCGACAACTTTAAAACATTTTATAATACATAATAAAAGAAGCATACAACAATTATTAAACTACGATTTCTTTTGGTGCCGAAATTGTAAGAAGTTTGCAATATATGACCATTTTACCGAGGACGAATGTTATTGCAATTTTTAAATTATTGTTTCCTACGTACCTGCGTACCTAAATTAATTATTCATCAGGTTAGTTCGTTTACATATTATAAAATTTACGAAATAGGTAACTTAGAGCCCCTGACTGAGCCCCTAATGCATAGGTATAGATAATAAAGTCGATAGTCAAGTCACTATCAAATTCACGGCGCACGTTTTAGTTGTTTCGGGGAATTCCCTTATCTTCCATCTCGCTCTATGCATTTCGTTGCTTGCTCGCGTTGTCTCACTCTGGGCAAGAGCGCCGAGCGAGTGAGTGAGGCGCACGGGAAAGGGAAGGGTGCGCAGTGCGCTTGATTTGGCAAGGTTTCGGTCACTTCGCGTTCAGTATGTGTGAGTGGCCGATCAATTCTTACGTGCGTGTTAGAAGATATTCAATGCGTATTATTGTTATAAAGAAATGAATTAAAATAGATGTTTAATTAACGTCCAAAACAAATAATAATAGTACCAGTACTTAGTAGGTAGTAGGTATACACAGTGCCTACTTATCTAAAATGTTAGTGTATTCATTCGGATGTGTAATGGCAATATCTAACCACAACAATGTTTCGTTTTTAGGTATGGCGTATAAAATAGTTCAAACTGTAGAAAGGGGAAAGTTAGTTTTAACAGCGGTGCCTGAGAAATGGGAAAGGAATGGTTTTTTATATTGGCCTAGAAGAAAAGTTGAGGATTATTTAAAGAATCCATTTTCTTGTCCCGAAGATTCCTGGTCAACATTACCATGTGTCGTGAAAAGAAGTGGCATTGCTACATTAGAAAGTGCTGAAATAGAAGTTACCCAAATGTCAACAATGAGCGACACAGAAGAAGAACATGAAGAATCGCAACGACGACGCGGACATTTAACTAAAAATATTGCTGTTCAGGAATGTTTTAACGACCTGGCTAATACCTGTGTTGTAAGTATTTAATTCATCTATGTACCTAAACTAGTTCACCTTAGTAATGAAAAAAATAATGTGACGCTTACACATTGGACCCGAGGGGCAGATATGGGTGCCGGTATGCTCCACCATGTCCTCTGGGCGGTCCAAACAGTGGTGACACCCGTGCAGATATCCGCCCATAACCGACGGTGTACACTTACCGTTAGCAGCAAATACTCAAGCTGTGTTAGCACTGGTAGCTTAGCTGGATGAATATAGGACAACAAATCTAAAGGTCTCTTGTTGAATTCCCAGTCATGCCTGTACCTAACTTTAAGTTAGTCATGTACGGATTTAGGAAGCCCACCGACCAGCGATACCATGTCGCCGACTGCATGCGCTGACTTTCGCCGACATGAAGTGTTGCTGGTCTATTGGGCTTCCTTTAAGCATAGTACCACATGCTACTGTGAAGGATGACCAGAA
The DNA here is from genome assembly GCA_905333075.3 of Atethmia centrago. NCBI lineage: Eukaryota > Metazoa > Arthropoda > Insecta > Lepidoptera > Noctuidae > Atethmia > Atethmia centrago. Next base: position 16,477,303 of record HG995373.1, on the reverse strand, counting down.
TAACATTTTTTTTCCAGGATAACGCACAATATCTTCAAACATCCTCGTCAAATCCTGGTCCAAGTCTTGATGACGTTATTGTTCTAACTACAAATCAAGAAATGCACCAAAACCAAAACAGTGTCATATTACAAAGAGCTGAAATAGATCAACAAGAAATCTCGCAGAAACTAGATAATTTAATTCGAATAACAGGAGTAGTGCAAGAAAACCAAAATATTTCGTTTGAGTATCTGCAGAGTGTGGAGAGTAAATTATTACTGAAAATGTCACAATTAAGTACCCAGTTTGATGAATATGTACAACGTACCACAGAGATTAAAATTCAAGAGACGAAAAAATTTAATCCGATATCTAACAAAGAAGAACTTGACGCCTTAGAAGATCAGCTCAAAGACCCAACGATGGTGACAACATTGAAAAATAAACTTGCAGTCATTTGTGGCAATGGAAAAGAGCGAGGCAGCAACAACGCTTACGCATTAGTGGATGTGATGTTTACCAGACAGTTTATGACGACATGTTCTTGGGCTGGAGGCTCTAAAGGATCAACTTCAAAAATTTGCTTCAAAATCTATACCCGGACGATCAATATGTTTTTTGAACTTATTCAAGAATCTGATAAGACTTATACTAAGATAGAATGCGAAAATTTCTTTAAGAACGTTATGCGTCATGCTGAGACTAGGAATAAAATAAAGTTATTGCGTTCTTCATCAAGCAAATCTAGACCCAAACGTAGTATGTCTAAAAATAAAATTACTAATAGTCAACTTCAAGTACTTCAAGAAATTGAACAGAATGAGCAGTCACTTGATTTATGTTCTAATTTAATTAATAACGATATTAACGATATTAATAAGGAAAATGTTAACAAAGAAAATTAATAATAAATAAGTAGTTGACTTAGGTACCATTTTACGTTTTGAATATTCTTTTAAGCGAAATATAGGTTTCTATGTAGTGGGTAGAGTGAGTAGAGAGAACAATGACCCCTTAAGCGGATTAAAACGACTTAAATTTAACCATGCATAACCTATACATATTTAATAGTTACACTCTATAATAGTATACCGTTTTTGTAAACATATATCAAATTATTCTCTAAATACCCTGGGGAATTTAGAAAATAATGAGATATTTGTATACGTTGCTAATAATTAATAATTAGAAATAGGTTAGTACATCAATACTATACATACCTACATAGGTATATTATTTCTCATTTTGATTATTATTTCTAAGATTGATTTTATATAATAATAATGTGGTATAATTTTGAGTGTAATTTAAATGATTCCCCATATTATAATTACTTATAAGTACTTACCTAATTAATTAATAAAAAAAAATGTTTGAATGATGCCAAATAAAAAGATAATTCATATATTTACGATTTTTATTTACAATCAAAGAGTATGTAGTAGGGGTATAAAAAATATAGTGTTGTTATACGTAACGCTAACTAATTTACATTTTACATCACTGACAGTATATAGGCATTCGGAGTTATTTGTTTTAAGGTCACATTTATAAATGTTTAAAAATGAAGAGTTTATAGGAGTTTCAAATACATCAGTTAAATTATTGAAGCAATAGCCGCGAATTTGTATGTTTCCATTATTATTATTAATGAATAAAATTTCTACAACATGTTTACTCGTAGTCAAAAACCACTTGTCACGGGTCTGCGTCGATAAAACATAATTTTCTAGATGAAGAATTGAAATGTAGCCATTCTTACTTCTGCATTTGCGGACGAATGGTATTTTGTTTTCATTATCATTATCATCGTAACTTTCTAATCCGATATCATCCTTCTCTACTATTCTTCTGGCAATTTGATTAAGTGTTCGATTTCCATGTCTGACCATTCTTTTGATAGAATAAAGTTTATTTTCAAACGGGTACGCATTGAAGCTTTGCAATATACCAAATCTTTTTATCTCATCGATAATATGTGTCAGATTGTGAACATTACTGGTAATATACCCTTCACCATAATATTTACCATAATTTTCAACAAAAAACTTAAGTAAAGTATCGGCCAGTGGAAGAAACTGAAAATGTTTATCATTGGAGCAAATAGTAATTGCACAAAAAAATGTCAAGAAATGATGAAAAGCACTTGGGCACAGTAAATCTTTTAATATTATAAAACTCAGGTAATACAAAAATGTACGAAACTCCGACGCCTTCCAATGAGCTAAAACGTCAATAGTTCTAATAGACCTATGTATTTCTTTTGGCAAGTGACAACACTTCAGAAACTGGGAAAAAATTGCAATATCTCTTGCACACCATTTTGTAACTTTTTTACCAAAATTACCGTCCCTCCATCCCGTGAGCAATCTTTTCATTACTCCTAAATCTATGAGGTGAAGAGAATCTCCCACAGGGAAATCTTCTATCATATCTATTGGGAGTTCAAGCAATGGAGAATCACACTTATGGTGCTGTCCATACATTTTGGAGCGGAAGTCTTCGTTATTGCGTTTAGGGCAATCAATCTTAGGAAATATTACTGTGTTAGACTGGTGCGAGTACTCGCCAACCACAGTACACTTTAAACATCCATGTTTTCCATTGAAGTTACACACTCCTGAAAATAAATTATCAATAGATTATACGTAAGTAATATTGGTATCAGGTACAGCAAAATAAACATAAAAATCAGATTTACCTTTAATTAGCGCCCTTGCAGGAGAGTCACAGATAAAAGCTCTAACTTTAACTTTAACTAATAGCTCTTTTCCACCTTTTGTGATAATTTTCAAGTGGTTTTGCAAAGGATCCTTAACTTCTACTACAAAAGATTTAAAGTATGCTTCTAAATTTGTAGGTTTTCCTTTTCCTGAATAAATGCCTACTACAATTGGTGCCAGATGGGGTTTCTCAAATATATTACATAGTATAGGCCACACTTGTTCTCTGGAACTCTTATATATTGGCAGTCCATCAATGTTTATATTTAACGATATACTTTCTGGTATAATGTGAAGATGTTCTAGATACTTTTTAAGCGGTACAATTAAACCGTTATGCCAATAGTAGCCGCTATCCAATGGAATTATTGATACTGATTTGGTTTTAAGAAGTGTTCTAGGATCCTTTGGAAGAATATGAGGTAGTCTTCTATTTATTACTTCACAAACTTTTTTAATTGTTTCATGAGGAACATTACAATTAATTGCCCATTTCTTAAAATCTTCCCGGAATTCATCATCTTTATCAAGTTCTTCAGAACTTTCGTCATCTTCCACGTACATGGAGGTGCCTTCTTCAGATAAATCGGAACTATATCTTTCGTTGGCATCTACAAAAAAATATTGATTACCTACGTTGGAAATATAACTTACATAGGTAATATTAGTTTTTATTTACCCTGAAGCCGTAAGTAGTTTGTTCACTAACATAATCGATTACACCAGTTTTAAACCAGTCATATTTTGTAGTGCTACCTCTTTCGTACATGCGCTCGCAAATAAGTAACCCCGGAACGTTGACGTTTAAACATAGAGTCAGGTGCACGCGGCGATTATCACGAAGGGGTAATGTTTTACGCTACACAGGGAAATGGTAGGAAGTCTTGCGGTTAGTTATGATAATTTGTATCAAAAATCCGTTGTTCAGTATGTACATTTATGTTCGCATAACTCGTCAAAATGTACTGAACAACAGTTTTTTTATTCTCGCGATTTCAGAAGTGTGATGGAAATAGCAAGCGAATGTTTCGGCGCGTAGAGACACTGCACGCGTTGGGTCGGGATACTCAAGTGTAAACAGGGCATATTTTGTAGCTTTTCATCACGTGAACTTGAATTACCTATTATAAGTTTCTATCTGACCGGCTTCAGGGTAAACAAAAACTGATGTTTTATACACGAGTTTGTTAAAGTATCTATTCTTTTATTTAAACACTTACTATTGCTTTCTATTGTACCTGTTGATATAAGATGAGCGGAACTACTTTGGTTTGCAGAACTCATATCGAGCTTGGCCTTTGCCAAATTAAGTGTTGAAATGTGTACGGAACCACTGCCATTTTTGCCACTTTCTTCTTGGCTGGGCCTGGCATATTCCGGATGAAATTTTGGTATGTTTGCTAACTTTAACAATTGAACACTTTTATTTACTTTTCTTCTAAAACCACCACTTCGTTTAATTCTTTTCCACTTTCCGGGATCCATAGTTAAGAAATGTAGTGAAAAATGGCGGCTGAGTTATATTAAAGTTATTTTTATATCGTTTCAATAATCAAGTGACTTAAGTAAGTCATATTAGAATAAAGTTTTGGCCAAAAGTTGTATAAACATTTTATATTGGAATCATATACGAATGTGAATGTTTTATAGTAGTTTATAACACGAACACTATAAAACCGTATAAAAAAATAGCGGTTCATGACTATTACCGGACTGAAACGTTAACTGGACTCAAATCCTTGTCGTGTGGACGTCGCAATAAAGACGGTTTTAAATCGTTATATAAATTCATTGAGATGGCGTTTACTGGACACACTTATATGATTAAAAGTATATATAACTAAAGCATATTATTGAATATTACTTTACAACTGTTTGGTTAGTGGAAAATTGTTATAAAACCATAATATGTCTGTTAGTTATATATATTTTATATTATATGACTAATTTGCTAGTTGGGGTGTACCGCGCGGCGAAGCAGGCCCTGTGGCTGGCCATCGGCGAATCGAAACGGCGAGCCAGGGAGGAGATGTTGGAGACTCTCGACGCGGATTCGTGGGGGCGCCCTTATCGTGCGGTTCGAGGGAAACTTCGAGCCGCAGCGCCTCCACTCACGGAGACTCTCCAACCTGAGCTGCTGGAGGAGGTAGTCGCAGCCCTCTTCCCGGCAAGAGCGGAGCGTGTTCCGCCGCCGATGACTTTGCCCACAGCCGCAGAGCCTACGGAAGAGAACACCATCAGCGTCCCAGAGGTGACACAGGCAGAGATGGGGGCGGCCGTGATGCGGCTCCGGGCCAAGAACGTGGCTCCGGGGTCCGACGGGATCCACGGCCAAGCGTTAGCCCTCGCTCTGAAGGAGCTAGAGCCCCACTTTGTGGAAATCTGGCCGCCTGGTCCTGCTCAGGAAGGCGGGGCGCCCTGCGGACTCACCGTCCGCGTACAGGCCCATAGTGCTGTTAGACGAGGTTGGTAAGATGTTAGAGCGTATAATCGCTGCCCGCCTCGTTAGCCACTTGTGCGGAGAGGGGCCTGACCTGGCCGAGAGCCAGTTCGGCTTTCGGCACGGGCGCTCCACCATCCACGCTATATCGCGGGTGAGAGTCCTGGTGGAGGAAGCTGTGTCGCGGGGCGGGGTGATTTTGGCGGTGTCCTTGGACATCTCCAACACCTTCAACACCCTGCCCTGGAGCTGTATTAGGGAGGCACTGCGTTATCATCGGGTGCCTTCCTACCTCCGCCGCATAGTTGGGGCTTATTTAGCGGAGAGGTGTGTCACCTACACGGGACGTGATGGCGGAAGCCAGCGCCGCATGTCGTGTGGTGTTCCACAGGGCTCGGTCGTGGGCCCGCTCCTGTGGAACATCGGGTACGACTGGGTGCTGCGGGGCGAGCTCCAGCCGGGCGTGGACCTGACGTGTTATGCAGACGACACGCTGGTCACGGCCCCGGGGGAGCTCGTACAGGGAGGCAGCGTTGCTGGCGACGGCTGCGGTCTCACAGGTGGTGAGCCGCATACGGCGCCTGGGCCTGGAGGTTGCCCTCAACAAGTCGGAGGCCATAATCTTTCAAGGCCCCCGGCGGGCGCCGCCGTTGGGATCACACATCGTGGTCGGGGGGGCTCAAATCCCTGTCGAGTTCACCATGAAGTACGTAGGATTGGTGCTCGACAGCCGGTGGGATTTTGGCCCCCACTTCCAGCGGCTGGCGACCAAGTTGTTGGGCGCGGCTGGGGCGTTGTCAACGCTGCTTCCCAATCTGGGGGGCCCGAGTGCCGCCTGTAGGCGGCTCTACGTGGGGATCGTGCGATCGATGGCCCTGTATGGGGCCCCGATCTGGGCGGCTGACCTGACGGCCGGCAGCATCGCTGTCCTGCGAAAGCCGCAGAGAGCGATGGCCGTCAGAGTCATCAGGGGATATTTATTTATTTATTTAATACTTTACGCACACAAATGTACAGAGGCGGACTTAATGCCATAGGCATTTTCACGATCTCCTTCGAGGCGGCTTGCGTACTGGCCGGATCCCCGCCCTGGGACCTCGAGGCGAAAGTACTCGCGTCGCTGTACCGGTGGTGGAATGGCGGGACAGGCTTTCACGCCCTACCGCCGGCCTCGCCACCATCGAGGCGGTCCGGCCAGTGCTCGAGCCCTGGCTCGGGAGGAGGCACGGCTCCCTGTCGTTTCGGGTGACGCAGGTGCTCTCGGGGCATGGTTGCTTCGGGAAGTACCTGTGTCGCATAAACAGGGAGCCGGACGCCCGGTGTCACCACTGTGTCGACTGTCGGGAGGACACGGCGCGGCACACGCTGGCAGAGTGTGCCGCTTGGGAGGAGCCGCGCCGTGCCCTCATCTCAGGAGTGGGCAGTGACCTGTCGTTGCCGGCCGTGGTCGAGTCGATGGTCGGCAGCGAAGAGTCCTGGGACGCGGTGGTATCCTTCTGCGAAACAGTCGTGTCGCAGAAGGAGGCTGCGGAACGGAAGCGGGAGATCTCTTCCGCTCACCCGGCCCGCAGCAGGCGCACCGGGCGTCGGCAGAGGGCAGACAACGCCCTCTTCCGGCCCCCCTTAATGGGTCCAGGGATGACGGACTTGGGGTAGTAGTTTTCCTGATCTTGTCTCGATCTTCGGCCGTGTCCATCCAAAAGTTGATTTCCATGTCGAAGTAATTCATGTCCTGCTTTAGGTTGTCATTCCAGATGTAAATAGGTCGGCCGACTTTCTTGGATTTGGCCTTATACTGCATTTCTGCATGTAACAGATGTGGTTCGCGGCGCCTGTGCACATGTGCAAGATAGCACATCCCGTGGTTCTTAATGCGCTTGTTTAGAGTTTTTACGTCCAAGATTTCATGCATTTTCTTTTCCTTTGGTTTATTCCTAGCCTGGTTAATCAAGTCTCTCATGATAACTCTCTCATGTCTTCTCGGTCTTGACCTGTTAGCATTAGTGAGTGCCGATACTTTCAAGCCGTGTATCATACAGGGCACGATCACCATTCGATACATGAGTCTGGATAGTTTATAATCCATCTTTGAGTTTGTTATGAATGGTAATAGTGGTTTTGCATTTCTAGTGGCCTGTACGCAGCGTTTTTTAATTGTGCTTTTCCTGCTCAATGCAGATGTTATGTGTCTGCCTAGGTATTTAATTTCATCGACTGTAGGTAGATTTATTCCATTAATGGTCACATGAGCCGTAATCTTTGTAGCTATGGGGTCTGTAATTAGTATTTTTGTTTTTGTAAGATAAGGTCGTCCGCAAATGATAATACCAGGGGGAGTGAGATTGCACGATCCTGATCCAGTTTGATTAATTGAGTTTCTTCTTCAAGGGTTCTAAGGACCTCATCTATGACCATTGACATGAGCCGAGGGGACAACGGGCAACCTTGTTTGAGTCACTTTCCTTTGATAATCCAGCTGCTTTGCTGGTCACACCATTTTATGCATGTTCGTTAATTCATGCAAACTTTGATTATCCTGTTGATTAGTGGATTGTTAGTTCGTTGTATTAAAATATATTGCAGTGCGTTGAGGTCGACATTGTCGAAAGCTTTTTCTATTTCGAGAGCGAGTACATAAATCCTTTTTGCTCCACGCCATTGTTCATCCAATACCCTTTTAAGTGTAAAGGTGTTGTGATCTGTTGACCTATTATTTAAAAAAGCAGCCTGGTATTCGCCTAATTCTTTTATTGTTTCGTCAAATTTTTTTAGTATGTAGGATGCGTAAATTCTGTAACCCGTATTACAGACCAATATGCGGCGATAGTCATTCGTAGCTTTAGGGTTACTGTTTTTCGGAATTGGTACCTGCACTGTCTCTAACCACGTGTCAGGTACTTTGTTATTTGCCCAATCTTTGATCATATGTTTGCTGACGGCATTGCTTTGTATAGTTCGATTACAACTTGGTCTGTTCCTGGAGCTGTCCCGTTTCGCACGTTGTTAATGATTCCCGTTACGTCGTCAAAAGTGGGTCCCGTATTTTGTGCGTCAGTTATCTGCTTTGTTATATTAACCGTTGGTATGGGTGGGCCCTTGGATTTTTTTAGGATTTCCTCCCATTTGGTCATCGGTATATAAGCGGTTTTTTTCCGACGTTTTGTTTGTAGTTTGTTGCTCCTGTAAAATAAGTAAAGTACTTGCATGCGTTTTGAAGGGTGTTTCTTTACCAGTCCAGTAAAGAAGGCCCTGTATGCTGTTTGTTATTCTTGGTATTTGACCTTTTTAAGTATTGCCTGACATTCTTATACTCGATTATGTCTATTTGGGTTATCCGGTTGCCTACTTTGTAAGAATTTAGCCTTTTGAAGGTTGGTAAGGATGATCCCTGGAGTGAATCAATCAAAGATTGTTGTTAGGAAGAAAGTCTTGAATATTATTCAGAAGTGCTAAGTGAATTCTGTCGCCACCTCGGTTCACCAAAACATATATGTAGCAAGGTCACATGGGTCTAATTAATCTTGACTTCCGACCTTTCAAAAGAATCGGTAATTTGCTCAACTGGTGACTTTTGTAGGCTACGGTGAAAGTCAATTTGTTTAAAGTAGTTTCTGGGACTTAAGCTTAATGTTATGATTATAAAATACAAGAACTCAGTTAGTTAGAACATTCGATCAATAATTGATCGAAGGTTAGAACAGTTGTATTATCATCTAACAGCACCCCAGAGTAAATGTTGAGGATTCAAGGATTAAAAAGATGATTAAGGGGATTGACACACACGTATTACAGTTAAAGCGGAACTGTTCAGTAGATCCCTAACAGATATGGAAAGATCTCACCAGATTAGCTTGGACGGGTTCGCTCGCCTGGGATCCGGAGCGTGCATAGGCCCAGACCGCCCCAACCTTGTATAGCGCTAGCGGTTTTATGTAACGGCACCAAGACACAACAAAATAAACACTGTTCCGATTGGTCAAACTCGACCCATCTGTCCCGCACGGTGCGATGCACGATAAAGAATATATTTGGGGGTTTGACGGAGAAGGCTAGCGACACGTCCGTCACTGCGACAACCGACGAACGACCACTGGTGCTCTATATTTAAATTTTTTACAAAATAATTTAAACCAAATTCTGAACTAAGCTGAGGTTCCAGAAGCAAGAATAGCAGAAATATGCAACACGATGGCGCCGCGCCTCACTACGCTCGAGCAGTTAGAGATCATTTGAACGAGCGCTTCCCCAACCGGTGGATTGGTCGAGGCGGACCTATTGCATGGCCACCCCGGTCACCCAATTTAAATCCATTAGATTTTTTTCTTTTGAGCGAACAGTAGCGAACAAGAACTACGATAAAAGCTCGAATTTGCTACGGTACAAGTTATTAACAACAGAGGTGCATTCCGTAGGTTACGTAGGAATTTTATTAGATGGTGCAGATTATGTATTATGGTCAGAGGCAGGAATTTTGAGCATTTATTGTAAAATGTTTTGTTTATTAAAACAATTATTTCACAATCGTTGTTTTGTTTTTTCGTCCTAGAATGACATTAGAGCCACTCATGGCCATGTTATACCTTTTCAGAATCCCTATTAAATGCGCCAAAATTTGTAATACAGGAACACTTTTCGGTAGAGTATTTTTTTTTCACAGTGAGGTCCGAAGTAAATAAAAAGTTATGATTTGAGAAAAAAGATTTCGTAAAACCTAATATTATCTTTAACACACCCAATAAACAATCATAAATAGATGTTTAACGCAAGGACTCATCAGTGCCAATCTATTAAAGATGTAGATTTTTTCGAATTTTAATAAGAATTAGTAAAAACAGTCCATTATCTCATAAAAACACAAAATAAATTATAACTCTGCAGGGGTTGACCTTAAGGACCTCCCGTAGAGCATTTTTTTGCAGCTGATGACGCCATCTAACCCCTCGTTGCGTTTGATCCACGACTTTTTGGCCACCCTGTATACGGAAACTAAATATGTTCTAATTACGATATAATAGCGCTTCAGGAAACTTGGCTATTACCGGAGGAACTTGCGTATCTACATAATATCAGTGATGATTTTGGCTATACGGGAACATCAGCTGTGGATACAACGGTTTCTACGAGGCCGTCCGTTCGGAGGCGTGGCCATACTTTGAAAGAAAAGTGCGTTTAACAGAGTGGCAGTGGTTCCGTGTAAAAACTCGGAGAGTGCGCTAACGAAATAGTGTTTAATGAGAGGTCAGTGTTAGTGTTCAACGCGTATACGCCTACGGATGCGGCATGTAAGTTAGTGGAATACACGGATTGCCTGAGTGCGGTGAGTGCCATTATAGAGAACTCTAAAATAGAAAACTGTTATATTTTGGGAGACTTTAAAGCACACCGGTCATTATTTGCGGAATTAATAGATTTCTGTCAGGAATTAGATTGGAATTGCATTGATACTGAATTAAGGCTCGTGCAGACTGGGGCGATATCGCACTAGTCTGCACGAGCCTTTTTTAGGAAAAAACTCGGACACATATACTTTTAAAAGCGACGCAAATGGTACACGCAGGTGGCTAGACCATTGTGTGGTCACAAAAGCAACTCGTGACGCGCGTAGACATATCTTGACCGCAGGCATGAAGGACGATGACAATATTAAGCGAGAGCGAAGAGCGCTGTCGGTTAGGGCAAATATGATAGCTCGCAGATTTGCCAGCCCTGATCTTATTCTGCGCTGTGTGGCGAGCGGGTTTGTAATATATGGCATAATAACAGATAGTATAATATCACTTTAAACAACGTTCACATGATATAATTTTCATATGCTATAAAAACAAATAACCTAATTTCATGTCATTTATTGTTATATTTCATAACCTTCTTTTGCTCTAATATCATTTGGTATAATGTTCATTTCATATATCTTTCAATTTGTATAATGCTCTTTTTATATAACGTTCAGTTGACCTAATTTTCATATTTAGGTACTCATTTTCAGCAAAAATTCTGTAATGAATAAGTGAATATCAGGAAACATCACACTGTTATAACCTCATCTAACCCAAATGATTCATCAACAATAGAGGGGATCTGGCGCTCGGCGGCCGTTGCCGCGGCACGCTCGCTTCGCTCGCTCCCCTTCGCGCGTTAATGGTCACTGTTCTAACCTAACCTAACCCAAATGATTCAATAACAATAGATGAAAATAGACGTTTCTAAATGATGTTAAACGTTACTTATGGATTTTGAATATTATAGTAACTGAATATTATACTAATTGAATATTAATTCAAATGTGCATTATGGAAAATGTTCATTATGTCATATAAAATTAGGTAAACTGAAATTATATCATTTCATAGTTATACTAAAAAAAAATATTAAATAAAATTAGGTCATGTGATCATTAGAACTTTGTTATTATATCAAATGGTACGCACCCGTGGCGAGCAGACTCGATTATATATATGTGAGTCGCTGCTGAAAGCTGTCCACCTCGATGTTAAGCGTGTGGCAGTAATTCACATGTACTTATTCATGGTTTTAGGTTAAGTGATTGGAATAGGAATACTAACGTAAGTAATATTGTACTAACACAACTGAGTTACGTTACTTGTTGTATTAAGATATTATTATTATGAAGCTACTGTTGAGCATTAGGTCCTGGGTTCAATTCCCGGTTCGGACAAAAGTCTTATTGGATTTTGCCAAATTTCTCAGTAGTAGCCCGAAGTCTGGATTTGTGCCCGGTTGATGGTAATATGCTCACCCCCTATTACATGGGACTTAAACATAACCGGAGAAATGTGGGTGTACAATAGGTACATCTCTGCATAACCCTTCTAGGAACACAGGCGTGATGTTATCTCGATATTTTGACACGTCGTACGTCGCCACGTTAGTAGATTGCACTCGTGCGAAGCAAGGCTGGGTAGGTAAACTGTGAAAGGAACACTATGAAAATATTGTACACGGGCGTAAATATGACGCGTCCAGTTTTAAAAAGAGACTGTCACACATGTATGAGTGACAGAGACAACGATTTGCAAACCAAAGTTCAAATTGTTCTAAAACTAGATGTGAAAAACTATTTTTTTTTTGTCAACCGACTTCCAAAAAATTTCGGAATTTGGTGTCTTTGGATCTGTATTTTAGTTATTTTTCACTAATTAGTGTTTTTTTGGATTTTTTTTTACCTTTTTAGTGGGTCAGTTTGTAATTTATCTAAGTTACAATAGACTAATGTCATCGATTCGTTACCTTTTTACAAAATAGTGCTTTTCCCGATGCAGGAACATTAATTGTTGAGGAGTTCTCCTGGTAAAAACCAGGAGAACTGGAGAAGGTGAAGTCATCGTCGGCTCCACTTCACCATATGCATTGTGACGAGCATAAAATTGCTTAGCAACCATATTAAAGTACCTAATCGAACCACAACCTATGAAATACTTATTATTAAGTACCTAAGTAGTTCCGGTGGCCATCTATTGTCTTCATCATCAGTTCCACTTCACCACATGGTGCTTACCGAGAGCAAATGCACGAGGTCCACAATTGACAGAGAAATAGGTGAAAATACATTTTTTTTTTTAAACATACAGACGAACATAACCTTCTTTTTGGATGTCGATTAAAATTTAAGGTAATCTGACAGAGATACAAATAATTTCAAACTAATTGATCGACGAAGATAAAATAGAAAGAGCAACAAATATTAAGATTAGGTATCAACACAATTCTACAGTCTAGATTACAAATCGACAAAGAATTTAAAATATAACCAAAAATATGAATCAGAATCAGAATGCTTTATTTGTAAACTTAGGCCAATTTACAACATAGTGTGAGATGTTACATATACATAGGTAGATCTTCTATGTTTTGCCCAGAAGCGTACAAATATATTTATTATATTTAATTAACAAATTTTTACTTTTTAATACACATTTTACTTTTAAAATATCATAAAGTGGTAGAATTACGTAATTTTCACATCGGTAATAAAGTCAGTACTAATAGGCACATGCAATAATACAAATTTAAAATACAATCAATTTGAATACATGTCAAATAGATTTAAAAAAAAACTTAATTCAAGATCGTCAACATAGGTGAGGTGATGAATAATTTTCTGAGGCAGTAATTATAGAATTGTCGTCCAAATAGTCCTTTAGTTGGTAATAATAGCATTTATGTATCAAAATTCATAATAATGCTTTTTTGAAATTGTCCAGATAACGTTTTTATTTTTTCAGACAGTTTGTTAAATATTGTTTTGGCCATACAGAAGGTACTTTTATTCATTAGTGCAGTATTGCCATAAGTCACTTCGTGTTCGGACTTATTCTTAAGGGGACTACAGGACCTAAACGCAAATTTTATAAGTTTTATAATGCCTTAAAGTATATGATCCACTCCAGTACACAAAATCAGAAAAATATATGATGTTCTTATGGATATATGCTAAGTAGATAGTGTGTTAAAAACATAATATAACTAATTTGATACGATAGAAAAAAATCACGAAGATACCTCTAAAAATTTATTTTAACGTTTAAAAACCATACTAATATACATGCAATCATTCTGATTTTTTGTCAGATTATTCTACAAGCAACATATTAGCATAATAGTTTTTTTTTATACTATCTATAGCTTTTTTGTAAATCGATAATTACTTCATATTTTGCAATAAATTACCAGCGTTGTGTCATCGCGCATCTCTTTCTTTTCTATGCAGGCCGACAGTGACCGCGCTTTAGGTGTTGTCGGCCTCTTAACGCGTAATTTTCTGTAGTAACTTTTAGTAGCTATTTTGTATAATGAGGTGTTAGATTTGAGCAACACATTTGTTTCGTATATGTACAACGATGTATTGTTTCCCGTATTTTTTTATGAACTCGTCCCCGTTCTAAAGCTGAAAACGTAGTCGCTTATTTAGCTTCGAACATGTAACACATCGTGATGTAGGAAATGTTTTTAAGATACTTAAGTCTCAAAACATCCATTGGATTGGTGATATCCATTAAACTATTAAGCAATATAATAGACATTGTAGCTCCCTATCTAGCTGTGTCTTTTAATAAATGTTAAGCTCTTTTCCTGGCCTTATGAAGAGTAGTAAACTCATACCTTTATTTTGATCAGATAATAAAAATGACGTTGGCAATTTCAGACCTATTTCTATCTTACCTGTATTTAACAAAATATTTGAAAAATTAATACTCAAGCAATTGCTAAGACATTTTAATTTAAACAGCCTCCTTCATAATGAACAATATGGCTTTACAAAAGGTCGTTCGACTACAGATGCGGGTGTTGCACTACTGAAACACACAGTTACCGAATGGGAGAACTCGAAAATTGCAATTCGAGTTTTCTGTGATCTCTCCAAAGCCTTTCATTGCGTGCACCATGACACGCTTTTGCGTAAACCACAACATTACGGTGTCCAAAAAAGCTCTCAAAGTAATACATTCTTATTTACATAATGGGTTCCAATGTATAGATGTTAATGGTGTGAAATATTTCGGGTTACAAGTTCAGTTAGGTGTACCTCAACGCTCAATACTGGGTTCATTCTTATTCTTAGTGTATATTACTGACTTACCATTCTATTTAAAGGGTATCAGTGACGTTGTATTGTTTGCAGATGACACCTCTCTTCTTTTAAAGTAGACAGGAATAGACAAGATTTTGTCGACGTAAATAGTGCACTCTCAATGGTTACGGATTGGTTTATGACAAATAACTTAGTTCTCAATGCCAAGAAAACGACACGTATAAAGTTCGCCTTACCGAATGATAGGAATCTAGGTCCCAACATCGTTTTAGATAATGGGGTGCTGAAATTGTAGACTCGGCTGTTTTTTTTGGTATAACAGTAAATGCCAAACTTCAGTGGAGCCCACATGTATCAAGCCTAGCGGGCAGGCTCAGTTCGGCCGCCTACGCCGTTAGAAAAGTAAGACAATACACTGACGATGATACAGCTCGATTAGTCTATTTTAGTTACTTTCATAGCGTTATGTCCTACAGTATTCTGCTGTGGGGCAAAGCCACTGATATTCAAAATATATTTGTTCTATAAAAACGAGCCGTTCGAGCAATTTACAAGCTTGGTGCCAGAGTTTCTCTGAGAGATTTTTTTAAAGATATTGGTATTCTCACGGTGCACGGTGGCATTACAATTCATCTTCGCCAACATCTTATATATTAGGCAAAATAGACACTTATACACTAAAAACAGTGATATTCACAATATTAACACCAAAAATAAGGACAAATTACGTGCTCCATTTCACCGGCTTCATAAGGTTCATTACTCATTTGTTGGGCTTGGTATAACTTTTATAATATGCTACCCTCGTCTTTGCTAGAATTACCTTTTAATACGTTTAAAACTAAAGTAAAATCCAACCTTTGTTCAAAGGCATACTATTGTATCAATGACTACTTAAACGATAAGAATAGTTGGTCGCTGTGTTTAATTCAAGACAATGTTTATGTTCTTATTCCAGAATTAGCTTACATACTAACAGGCTATATGAGTTTATATAATTGTTTATTTTTATTTGTCAAAACATATTATTTATTTATTTATTTAATACTTTAAGCACACAAATGTACAGAGGTGGACTTAATGCCGTAGGCATTTTCTACTTGTCAACCTTTGGGTGATGCAGAGACAAACAGTGGTAGGTGCAATAGCGAAAACTGTGAAATAAATTTATTTAAATATAAGGATATACATACATATCATATACCTATTAAAAACTTTAAATATAATATAATATATACCTAATTATACGTAAATATAAGACCTAATCAATAAACATAAATACACGAATATACTAAGACAAACAATGGGAAAACATTACCGTTGTGATGATACTGCCAGCTTCATACGAATATGCTCGCGAACTTTGACTTTAAATGATAATCGGTTGGTTGCCATCCTGATTTCCTGGGGATTTCCTGGGGATTTCCTGGGGGCGCATTCCACAGAGAGATAGACTGGACGAAGAAGAAAGAGTGAATGAAGTTAGTGCGGTGAGTGGGACATTGAAGAAGATGATTGTGTGATGAACGTAGGTTTCTACTGTGGTTCGCGCAAATATACTGAAAGTGGGGGCAAGATAACTAAGGGAAGAGGGCGAGTCAAGAAATGAAAACACGGTGGTCAGCGCCCTTTGCTCTCTGCGCTGGCGTATGGGCAACCACTTTAGAAGCAATCGATGCGCGGAGACATGATCGATCATGATCGAAAACCAATCAAATTCAGTTATTGAGAAGATGGTCAAGTTTGTCGAGGAGTTCTGCATTCAGATCGTAGTAGCACACATCACCATAATCGATGATAGGGAAAATTAAGGACTGCACAAGCATTGTCTTGGTACTTGATGGTAATAAATGTTTCAGCCGGTATAGAGCCCGCAGCGTTCCAGTAACCCTCTGGCTCACCCTGGCGACTTGAGTACGCCAGTTCAGAGTATAATCGATGTGCAAGCCTAGGTCTTTCGCCTGACACTTATTAGGGTTTATAGAGGCATGAGGAACAGGGTGTAAAGTTCACTCATCCTCCATAGAAAAGGGAGGATTCTCCTACCAGACGGGTGTCGTGTCTGGCGGGCAGCTGCTCGACGTTTGGTGTCGGGATGTTGTATATATGCTAGTTGCGCGGTAAACTCTGCTTGCGCGATGCACGATTTTTCGTGACGTCAGTGTGATGCGTCGTTTGCATGTGGCGATGTAGATGGCCGCCACATCACTTCCCTCCGGAGACCGGAGGTCGATAGTGGGCTGAGTCGTGTATCTTGCGATGCTTGCCAGTGCCAGATGGGGTTCCAGTGGATCGTAACCGGTTGTCGCATAGTTCGCGGTGGGTCGGAACTGTCTGCGGTGATGCCCAAGTGAGTCGGGGTGGTACTGCGTAGTGGTACAGCGCTGGGTTGAAGGCTGACTGCTGGCGTCGACCAGGAGAGCGTTGAAGAGCTCTGCTTGTTGACCGGCCGAAAGTGCAGTGTGCTGTGCCATGGTTGCTGATGAGGCTTAGGGTGATGACCAGGTATGCGCGGTCGCTGCATGCTGGTGGTCAGGATACCCGTTGAAGCCGTGGGTGCTGGCTGGCTGTGTGACTCGCCGCTCGAAAGCTTGAGGAAGTGATGATGATGAGGTCACGATGAAGTAGTTGCACGAAGGCTGCGCTGACGTTCATACTCGGGGTCACCAGTATAGAGGCATGAGGAACAGGGTGTAAAGTTCACTCATCCTCCATAGAAAAGGGAGGATCCTCCGACCAGACGGGTGTCGTGTCTGGCGGGCAACTGCCCGACGGTTGATGTCGGGATGTTGTATATATGCTAGTTGCGCGGTAAACTCTGCTTGCGCGATGCAGGATTTTTCGTGACGTCAGTGTGATGCGTCGTTCGCATGTGGCGATGTAGATGGCCGCCACAGGTTTACTGCAACACCAAATTTATCAGACTAGGTTTTAATGGCTGTCAAGCCCCTATTTTACCTGTCGATAGCGTCACGTATTTCATCAACCCTCCCTTGACAGTACAACTGCAAGTCATCTGCATACAGATGATATGCACACTGAAGCTCAGAAGTTATAAGATTAATAAAAATAGAAAACAGAAGAGGTGAAAGAATACCGCCTTGAGGAACGCCAGCCTCCAAATCACACCAGCCTGACGAAGAATCCCCCAACATGAACGGCCTGCTGACGTTCCTGAAAGTAAGAGGAGAAGCATTCCAGTGCTTCAGGAGAGACCATAACATAGGAAAGAATAGCTAACAGAATGTCGTGACTGACGCTATTAAAGGCTTTCGAGAAATCGACCAACACTAGAGTAGTGACTTTGGTGTCTTCCAGTCCTGCTCTTATATCGCCAGTCACTTTAAGTAGGGCGGAAATAGTGCTATGCCCAGGTCTGAACCCAGATTGAAGTGGGCTAAATAATAAATTACGATGAACAAAATTTGGAGAATTGTTTGTGGATACAGGCTTCGAGCATTATTCTATTTAATGTCATATTTATTTCATTTTCATAAGTGGATCATCACACTTAATCACTACGGTGCTTTCATCGGCGAATAGTACCACTGCTGCACGGGGTGGTTTATTTGCCCCGGAAGGTCATTAATGTACAGCAAAAAAGGAGGGGTCCCAGCACGCTAACCTGAGGGACGCCGTATTTAATTATCTCGCTTTTCGGAACGATATCTTTTCTCTTAACTGTTGTTTGAGCATATTTGTGTGATTTCTACAAATTGCGATGAGAAGACTTGACGAAGTTTTCCAAACACTGCCCAACCCAATCGGATCCTCCTGTCGGCTTCTTTCTCGAAGTTGTGTCTACCGAGCTGGATAACTTGTCCTAGGTAGACGTACTCCTTCACAACTGCGAGAAGCGACCCTTCGATGTGGATCGGACTCGGCAAGACGTGTAAATTGCACATGACTTTCGTCTTGTCCGAATCCATGCCGAGGCTAACCCGCCGAGAGGGTCCATTTAGGCTGGCAACATCTGGTCTAACTGTTCCAGCGGTTCTGCCATTATTTTTATTTTTTATTTATTTTTAAAACTTACACACACTATCTTTACAGGATGACCCCAATTTGAAGTATTATGACGATGTCATCGGTAAAACGATGGTGTGAGATGTACTAGCCGTTTACGTTGATACCCTGTCCAGTCCAGTCCAGCGTCTTTAACACGTCCTCCAACGCATTGGTGAAAAATTTGGGGGATATCACATCCCCATGTCTCACCCCCCGGAGCATTATTTATATCTTGAGGTAAGGTCGGCTCCATAAACAAAGAGTTTGAAGTATATGAGCGTATGTAAATTTTTGGTATATTTTTATTTTTTGGTTTTGTAACTTGATTATAAAACTTGTTGAAAGCCTGAGCTATTTCTAATGAGTTCGTGATTTTCTATGTCTCTGTTTGAATTTGCGTTATTGATTCTTTAGGGAAGCAGGTCTTAGAATTATTAATTATGGTCCATGCCGCTTGAGATTTATGTGTATACACATTTGTTGTTTGTCTCTATCTCATTTGGTCATAATAATGATAATGAGCTATTTAAGAAATGAGTCAGTGGTCCTCAAAACAGGAAATTTAGGAACATATTGTTAAAATATCGTATCTTTTTATTTTATTTTATTTTTTTTTATTTTATTATTTTATGATAATATGAATACCGATTTAGTTTTGTATATACTTGTATACCTACGTGTCATGTCTGAGTCTATTTTTGTAGTCCAAGAAATTTTGTACTGTTTATTTTTCTACGTTTTTGTTCTTAAACATTATTTTATGTAAACCAATTTTTGAGTTATTCAAAGCACTCGGTAAAATTCTCCCCTAAAAACGTAATTACCCCTTTTCCCCCGTTAGGGGTCGATTCTCGAAAACCCCATATATTTTTTATATACGTTTTTTTTTCTGTTAAAAGTATGAGCACCAGTTTACGAGTTAAAGCGCTGACAAGACCCAATTGACCAAAATAGGCTTCTCTTAAGAAAAAAAATTGCCAAATCTGTACAGTTTATTGCAGCGGAAAAAATATATGTTAATTTTGAACATACGAGTATTTCCCAGAACTTGGTTGTTACCAAAACACGTTTTGTGAAAAAATCTCGATACAAACTAACGTTAAACCAACCTCTAACCTTGAGTTCTAATCCAAAATATCTGTATTAAATATCAACATACGTTACGTATTTAATTAATAACAAGAACATCTTATTTTAATGCAGAACTTGGTTGATTTTTATTTTCGATTACTCAACTCAATTTTGAGTAAATAGATAATTGCTTCATATTTTGCAATAAATTACAAGCGTTGTGGCATCGCGCTTCTCTTTCTTTCCTATGCAATCTGACAGTGATCGCGGTTTAGGTGTTGTCAGCGTCTTAAGGCTCCTACATACTGGCGCGACTTGTCGCGCGACGCGACGCGACACAAAGACACCGCGTGTAGCGCTACAAGCGGTGCCTTTGTGTCGCGACGCGTCGCGCCAGTATGTAGAAGCCTTTAATCGTAGTGTGCGTTAAGATTCTTCTATACATTTTTAAAACTCCTTAAAACCCATTTGAGAGGTAGTTTTGACAAACGATTTATGACAAACTTTGTTGTTTATTTTAGAGTATTCTCGCAAAGTTTCTAGTTTATTAACTGAAGAAATAAGATTTTTTAAAGATCCAATTTTAAAAACCTACAATGTATAGAATGTAAATTTATTCTGAAATAAAATGTAAAATATAATAATAATAACTCAAATTTCTTATGTCGGTCAGACAGCACTTTTTTCACATAAACTTTATCCGCCTTTTCACCATCAAGGAGGTTAATTATTTAAAATCGTGACATTTCCATTATTTCACTGGTTTTTATAAAAAAAATGGAGCTAATCAATCTACGCAGTAAAATCCTCCCCTGTAAATTGACTACCCCTTGTCACCCAGTTAGGAGTAGATCTTCCAAAAACCGTGTTACACGTTATTCTTTATTTTTTGGTCAAAGTATAAATACCGAATGGGTCGTTCAGCGCGCTATGGAGCGGGCTATGCTCGGAGTTTCTTTGAAGGATAAGATCAGAGATCCGGAAGAGAACCGGAGTTACCGACATAGCCTGCAGAGTAAGCAAGCTGAAGTGGTAGTGGGCTGGCCATGTTTGTCCGGACCGATGGCCGGTGGAGCGTGCGAGTCCTGGACTGGAGACCGCGTATCGGTAAGCGTAGTGTGGGACGACCCCCACCTAGATGGACCGACGACCTTGGCGCAGCTTGGGAGAGGCCTATGTCCAGCAGTGGAATGTTGTAGGCTGAGTTGATTGATTGATTGATTGATAAATACCGAGTTTCGAGTTAAACGGACCACGCGTTTAAATTCTTCCATACAAATATACACTCCACCTTTAGGGGGTTAAGTTTAAAAAACAAAAAATACGAACAGTAGGTATTATTTGCTTAGATAAGTATTCTTGCCAAGTTTCAAGTTTATTAACTCAAGAAATAAGACTTTTCATACAAACTTACCCCCTTTTTCACCCCCAAAGGGTTATTTTTTTTTTTCAGGGAAAACTGGTTTGCGACTTGTCCTTTATTTAACTTATAGGTTATTTATACCAATTTTCGAGTTAAACAAGGCACGCAGTAAAATCCTCTCTTGTAAAACTGACTTCAACTTTTCCCCTTTTCAACTCGTTACGGGTAGATTTTCGAAAAACCATGATATATGTTATTCTTTATTGTTGGTTTTAAATATAAATACTGAGTTTCGAGTTAATCAGACAGAGCGTTCTAATTCTGCTAAACAAGCTTTAACATCCCCCAATCCTCCTTTAGGGGGTAGTTTACAAAAACAAATAATGACAAACTTTATAATTTACTTAGATAAATATTCGTGCCAAGTTTCAAGTTTATTAACTCAAGGAATAAAAAGTTTCATACATACTTTTATCCCCTATTTCACCCCCTTGGGGGTTTAATTTTGAAAAATCCTTCCTTTGTGGATGCTTTCGTCAAATGAGGAATACGTGTGCGAAATTTTAGTTTTCTAGCCTTAAGGGTTTGGCCTGTGCGTTGACACATCAGTCAATCACTTTTGCCTTTTATATTTTACATATATCTATATGTGTTATTTTTGTTTACAAGTTTGGATTATTGTTATAATATTGCAATGTCATTGTTATTCACATAAGTATCATTACCGGCACAAGTTACTCGTCAGAAGGGTCAAATTAAATTACCTGGCGAAGTATATGGTGTCAAAATAACATGGTTAATCTCTCAATATTGTGCGTACAAACTTACATTCCCAATTGGAATGTATGGGAGAATATGTTTTTCAACTACAATTTCAAGTTTGTTCTTGGGATAAAAAACATGGGTGCATACAGGCACAAAATAAAGATAGGGTTTAGGCCCACCTTGGCTCTTACCCAAAGAATCCTGGGACTCACACAAACATAATCTTTCACACATTTCATCATCCGCTCGGAGTGGACAACTCCCACAACCTCGTGTCTCTTGAACACGGGACCAGATAGCGGTCAAAGAGCCGTGTTTGGATAAGTCCACTCTCTTTCTTTTCGTCTCATTCACACATAACACATCTATTCTTTTATCTTTCACCATCATATTTCACCACGCGAGTTCAACTTGTACTTCTCAGTTTTTTTTTTACTGATATTTCAAGTTTTTGGAATATTTATATAAGAAAAAAAAAAAAATTTTATCAAGATATTTCGAATTCAATTTTTTGGACTGATGCCTTTTTCGAAATGACCAAGTGATAATTTCGAAAAAGGCATTAGTCCAAAATGTTTTGTTAGTTAATCATCATTTTCTTGTTTGCTGAAGTCGTTGGCCATGCAGAAACTTCTTCATAGAAACTTTAGTACTCTGCTGGGATATATTTTTAAAGATTTTTAAAATCATTCATTTTATTTTCCTGTATTGGCACTTTACCAATATATGCAGGAGTGTTATTTGATGGTAAAGGTGGCCTGCAGTGCTAAACATAGGTACCTATAACCAATGTTGGTACCACAAGGCACGTATATTGTACTATGCTAATATATTCTTATTCTTCTTCTTATTCTAATATTATTATAAATAACTCATCGTTCATTATCGTTTTGTATGAATCATCGGCGGGCCTGAAAATTCCCCCAACATGCACATTATACTCAATACTCTATTTAGATACTTATATTACACAGGGTTACGTTAAATTAGGTACCAATTTAACGTAACCCTGTGTAATATAAGTATCTAAATAGAGTATTGAGTATAATGTGCATGTTGGGGGAATTTTCAGGCCCGCCGATGATTCATACAAAACGATAATGAACGATGAGTTATTTATAATAATATTCTTATCTGTTTTGTTGTGGTACAAATCATAGACGCCTCATTGCTCGAAGGCAATAATTACTTGCAAAATTAATAGAGATCGTGAGTCGTGACGTTCATGACTTAGAGAAGAATATATTAGCATAGTACAATACAAATACGGTGCCAACATTGGTTATAGGTACCTACGTTTGTTCTGCAAACATAACGGTGTGTCGTGGTCCTGACGTCAAGATGATCAATATGAGGAAATTGACATCCCAAAATGAAGAACGCCAAAAAATTCAAAATGATGGAACAAGCTTGGTTTTTCCCGTATACACGTACTTATAACTTGAAAATTGATTTAGAACAGGTTTTCGGATTTCTGATCTTGATAATATTGATGAATCCGGCGCATAACAGTGTAGTTGTCTTTCGTTTTCAAGCTTCTAGGTTTGTGTGCCGACGAGCTAAAAGCACGTGCTTTTACCTAATATCACGTAAAACTTGAAGCACATGCTTATATGATACAGTGATACCACGTGGCGGATAAAGTAGGCACGAATAGTATAAAATAAGTTTGGTTTTCTTGCAGTAGATAATAATTATATTATGAAAATGTTTCATTCATAATTATCAGTAGGTATCATCCGTGACCTACTACCGAACTGTAACAAAAATAACAGATTATTTTTATTTAAATGAATACTACGTTCTAAAGGACTGCACCCTCGCGCTGTATACGGTGTTTAACTAATAAAATATAATCCCAACCGCGTTTTACTCACATACCTGTGGTGGCACAATTACATAAGTTATGACCACACCTCCGATGACTTCGAATAGGGTCACGCATTCGTGGATACCTACGTATGGGGTTTTCTTGGGGATACCCGAATCCGTCGTCGTCATTAACATACTCACGCGGAGAAAGACTAAAGGCCCGTGCAGACTGGGGCGATATCACGGGCGCAACAGGCATATTATTAGAAGCTTTTAGTAAGTAGGTTTTTTTTTTACCCGACTCCGCGATGCAAAGGAGGGTAATGTGTTTATCAGCCTATTTATGTTATGTATGATCCTTTGTGGCAGTCGAGACAAAACGCGAGTGCTGATTTTGATGATTCTTACGTCAATCGATTTGTCTTATTCTTTTGAGTGTCACTAAAGACATGATAGTAATCAAGATTAATTATGGCGACAACCAGACGCCATAAAGGCTCCTACATACTGGCGCGATTTGTCGCGCGACACGCTGCGACACAAAGGCACCGCTTGTAGCGCTACACGCGGTGTCTTTGTGTCGCGTCGCGTCGCTCGACAAGTCGCGCCAGTATGTAGGAGCCTTTATGTGAAAAAGAAAAAAAAAAGGCGACAAACTATGTCAAGTGGGGTATCATTAAATAGGTATATGAAAATCATATCTAGGTTTCTGTTATCATTTTTGAATGACCATCTAAAATGTATAATGATTTAAAGTTGTTTAGCAACCAATTTCACTTAAATTACCCAAAATTTATAATAAAGCTGTGATAAAATTCTTATATAATCGTAAATAAGTCTTATTGAAATGAAAAATATTTATTAAATAGTGTAAAATAAAAAAGTAACATTAAAAAATAAAAACACCCGACTGCGTAAAAAGTGAACTTTAATAAAAAAGATGGAAACAAGATGACCTATTTCTACATCTATAATTATAACGATCTCATGCTGTCGGAGATAATAGGTCTTTATTGTTAAATTTAAGAAGATGCCTGCATGTGATTTTTATAGTTGAGTGGCAAGTGACATAATTTCCGACCATGCATTGTGTCTGTGCGACTTTGCCAGTCCTATTACAATAATTACTTATGTAGGTAATAACTATCTAAATAAACAAGCGTATTCTGCCAGTACCTAACAATTAAGTAGAACGCGAGTACTTAATTGACTATTGTTTATTATTTGTACCTAGTAATATTCATTACAAACAGATCGTGAATTTAAAATATTTTTTGCCAATTACTTACCTGCATTAAAATAATATTCATCTTCTCCGAGTTATAAAGGATCTTTAAGTTTATTTATTTCGTAGGAACAGCTAGATGATTAATAGATGCTATTCATACCAACATCTTGTGGCTTTACGCTTTTTTCTTTAGTTTGAATAAAAATAGTTCATAGTGGTTAAGTGGCTCCAATTGTTTAAGAGGAACTCGTACAAAAGTGCTGTAAAGGCATAGTATAAAGAGGGGAAGTAGGCTATCTCCGGCCCAATCCGCGATATAATTGCGTGCTGTCTCAGGGTTGTCACTTTTAGCTAAATTTTATTTCAGTGCCTATAAATTGGCAAGGGTCGGAAAGTTATATTTTTTACTTGTACTGTACTGGTTATGTACTGGTACTTAGTTACTATACCTACAATACTGATAAATCGGCATGACTAAACGTAAACAAAACAATAGCGGCAAATCAATTGACAGATCAAGATCAGCAGGCTTAGCATGACACTCTCTATTTCTTCGAAGAATAGACACAGCTCTTTCTATACAAAGTGACATTTCGTTTCTCAGTTTTTGACATCTCACCGTAGAAATCCTTCTACAATCTGTCATCTTGTCTTTCGTTTTTAACGATCTTTGTCTAGGTCCTTTTTTATGTAGAAAGATTTCTACGGTGGGATGTCAAAAAAGGAGAAATGAAATGTCACTTTGTATGAAAAGAGCCGTGTCTATTCTTCGAAGAAATAGAGAGTGTCATGCTAAGCCTGCTGTACCTAATACGTTCTAGTGGGAAAGTAGGCCTGCCACCTACTTCCTCTGTCTGATAGAAAACTAATACAACAAAAAATAAGTAAGTAGGTATCTCATCATCAAGTAAAAACTATATGCTAGAATGAGTGACTTGCTTACCTTTCCTGTTCAATAGGTAATATGAACACAGACAATTCTGGAATCGATGAATTATTAAGACACCCAAACACACAGCAATACGTTCTCCTGCGATTATCACACATTTTTATTCATTTAGCGGTGCCGAAAAGCCGTGAAGCGCGATCCTCTTCACCCGACTTTCTCTTCAACAAAATCTCGACCCGTTTCTCAGTGCGCCAGTCGGGGCACTGAGAAACGGGTCGAGATTTTGTTTAAGAGTGCGTGCGGCGACGCATAGATACTTTGGCGCACACATACAAGCCGCGCGCGGTGCGTTTGTATGAAGATAACTTACTTCCTCTCTTTGTACTATGGTAAAGGTATACATATAACAAATTACCGGACGCCTTTAAAGATTTACCTTTGACCATGTTTAAAAAAAAAGGTAGCGCGATGGTTAACACGTTCGCGTGAGCAACTTCTTACAACGTCTTGTTGGTATAATTATGAAATGGTGCAACGTCATATGACGGCCTCTAGATTGTCATATTTATTTTGACGGAACGTCTTTGGCCGTCTATTTTATGGGCAAATTCCTATGGCGCACCTACTTAGCGCCGCAACACATTCGATTTCCATAGCTTACACCGCCGCGTGACTTAAAAAAAATCATATTTCTAGTTTTGTACGCACACATGCAAAGCTCGCGCGCACAATCTCGCAACGTCCTAAGACGTCCTCACTTGTACCGCTATCCCCACCGCCAGTTGACCTGCGCGCAGTGAGATGATCTAACGTGTGTTTGTTGTGAACGCCGTGCAACTTTTCTGGATTACGTAATATTTTATCATAAAAGGTTAGTAAATATTATAAATTTCTTTATTATACTTATTTGGAATAAGTATCCGCATGTTTTTGAGTAACAAAAAATGTCATAACTAACATGAATTTGATATAATTTTGAAAGAGAAGTTCGTAACGGTTTTTCTGGGCTTTTTTTGCATTTGCTTATTTTGAACAGTGAGAACATGGTAATAATCTTATAATAAATGGTGTAAAGGTTTTTATAATAACGTAACATATAGTTACATTGCTATTTGCTTTAGTAAAGGTGTAATATTGCTTTGTTATAGATGGATAAAGAAGAAGAACGTATTATGAAACTTTTCGAAGAAGCGTCGTCGACGGGAAGCACGATACCAGATGTATTTACCTAGTGTTAGTGATGATGATCAGTATGGATCTGATCAGATGGATACTAATCCTTGTAACGATGAAGTTAGTAGTGACAGCAGCAATACTTCTGTAAATAGAACAAGGTTTTGTCGTCGTAATCGTTCTTCTAATAGATATCAACCCATAAATACAGCTCCATTCCGTAATCGTACCTCTAGTTCGAGCTCATCGTCATCATCTGATGTGAACCAAACCGAATCTCTACAGACTGACTCTGACGAGTGTCAAGATGTGACACTAACTGAAAATGTTCCACGTGGTCACGATGATTTTATTACTTCATGTGAATCTGTGCAATCGTAATCAATAATTTATAGACTTTCGGGAGGATTTAATAATAAAACTCTTAAAATTAGATCCAGCTCTAAAACCAGAAAAACTAATAAAACATCATAGATATGATAATCGACAGAAAGTAAGAAACAAATCTGCACCATCCTCGAATGAAGAAACATATTTTCCGATTCGTCACTGGCCTGAAAAGATACCTAGGAAAATCTCTTCTCTTTCTTCTTAAGAATACATTTTTGAAATGCAAGAGGTGTACTAAAAACAAGACGGAGATAAAGTAGCTATAGGTGTAAAGGGTGCCCAGACAAGCCTGCTCTATGCCTGTTAAAGAGTTTTTGATTAAACTTATATTCCTAACCAGTTGTATCATTTCAATTTCCTAAATTTAAGTTGACGCCTATGTACGTTGAGTCGTTTAGCATGGTATATCAGACCAGCGTGGTGGCGGCAACGTATATAAACGTCAGACGTGAAATAACGTTGCGCCACATAACACAGTTCTAAGACGTACGTGTTACGGCGGGACGTCTTTAGACGTTGCTTAAATTTGTATGGGAAAAAGGTGCGCCTCAGTACCAACATTCAGAAATGGGGTTGCTCACGCGAACGTGTTAAAAGAAAAATGATTTTACAATCTCAATGAATACATGTCAGATCGCGGAGACAGAAACTGAAATCAATTAAAAAAAAATCAAATATTGGTATATACCTTATAATAATTAATGAATGTTAAAATTTTACTGAATCAATAATACTTTAAAATAATAATATTTATATACAATTTACAATTATTTATATTCTTAATCTGACATTATATTAAACTTTATCTCTTGAACTGACTTTTAAATTTAATTAAAATGATAACATTGTGCAGGATAACATTTTTGAACACCATATAAAATGGTAGAATGTAAAGGGGCCATTATAGTTTTAAGATCATGACATTGTAAACCTACATTCTGGCAAATAAACAAATTTGATTTGTTTAAGTAGCTGTAGCTTTGTAGTTATTTTATCGTTGATTCACAAATCTAGATGGCTTATTTTTTTCTTGATAGCATAAACTTGTATCAAACCGCATAACTCTTTGTGGTTTGTTCGCCTGTGCAATTTCTAAGCCACCTGACACTGTGGACGTAAGAAGAAAGTCTCTTATTTAATGCGGACTTGGCAGGACATATCGGGAAAAAAATCGGTAAAAAACTAAATAAAAAGGAAAGTATGTGCATATCATATATGGTCTGTGGACTGACGAGGTGATTTTTACCGTCGTAACACCACACAAAATAACTAAATAAATAACACCGTTGTGTTAAATAGCACCGCTATATATAAATATATTGAAACACATAAATATACATTTTCACCACAAATATACCGACTTTTAATAACTGGACTTATGGACCATTCCCACTCTGGAGCCTGGACAGTGAACCTGTTAAGTTTGGCCCTGAAAGTAGCAAGTAAGTAGTATTAGTAAACCGTAAGTAAGACAGAGTGCAGATCATGAGTATTTATCTAAGTAAAATGAGTATTTATTTATAATTATTCCAATAGAATTTAACTTAGGTGCACTGTACAAGTAAGCAGTAATAGAAACCATTGAAAAAATCCAGTCATGCGTTTAGTTAATATATAGGTATTAGTCACATGGTACCTACACGTGACAAGAAGTAAGTGTACCTATCTGACACAATCTATTGTTCAAAAATGTATAATTTAGCGTAGAATTTCATCCGGCTTTTGTTGATTATCTAGAGCGAATACACTCCATCAATACACGCTGATCGTTTTGGTACCTTCACTCTATGAAACGTTAACACTAATCGGTAGTTTATTTCTGTAGCAGATATATTATGTATTTGGAACAAATAGTTGCTTAATAATTATAATACTTCCGTGAAATGTCAACAATAATAATTATGTCAATTTAATTTTCAATAGGTAAAATACGGTTGCGGTCACATTAAATATCACATTAGTTTATCTTTATTTTAATAACGAAATACTGATTAACTTACTATTAATTTAGCTTAGTTTGACCGAAAGAGTGTTAGGAGTAAGTCACAGTGAGTTTTGTAAGAGTTTAAATATTAACATTAAAAAATATGTTTTTTAATTAGGTAAATCGCAGCTTTTAAAACACAATAACAAAGTGAATCTTCTGTGAAACGGTGCGTGACGTGAGTAGTGATAGTAACGCCGTGACGGGACTCTCGTCGACTGTAGTACACCGTAGTGCGAAGAGGAAATCACTGAAGGAAGATGCGCAGCCATCCTTTTCGGTCAATACGATTTACGGGTTTTATTTATACCATTTTGACGGCTTTCGCAACAGTTCACGTTCGTCTCTCGCTGGAGACACCCGCATATTTTCAAATATTTTTCTATAAGTATGTTCTTGCCACAAATATTTACATAAACAAGACTAAAGAAGCAACACTGTCCGCATTTAAATAAAGGTATGTAAAGTTTAGACTCAAATATTTACACTAGCGTTGATCGTCGTTTTTGCTATAAGTATGGTTATTTAGCAAATAACCATAGCTGATTGATAATGATGGATATTTAAAGTTTATTAAAATTTATATATAATCATGAATATATATTTTTCTTATGTTTTTAGGTATAACTTTTTTATATATTATCAGGCTTTATTTATGTATTTGCTCTCATGTACATCACTTATTTAACAATAAATTACTGTGGTTTTTGTACCTTTGAACCCTGTCAGGACACTGCAAAACATAAATGTTGGTTTGCTGTTGAGATAGGGGTAGTAGATAAATTCATTGTGAAATTAACATAAATTGAGTCAAAACCTATAAAAACACAATACAATAAATTCCAGAAAATTATAAAAATATATGTCTAGATGTCGTTATGTTGTCCAATAACACACAAAAACACAGATACAGTCATACTTAAGTCAAATAGTATTAGTAGGTAGGTAGTTAAAAAAATAAGAGGTACATAAAAAATAGAATCATGTCATGTCAAGTTATTCTTAGCAATCAAATTTAATTATATTAATACAAAATAAAATTAATTAAATGTCACTGGAATAAACAGTATTATATTACGCCTTTGATCAGATAGGATCTTACGAAAAAAAAAGAAAAGTCACGAAAAGTTACCTACACCTATAAAGTTGTATCCATCATGAATAATTGGTCTAATGTGTTTTACTATTTCGCATTTTCGTCACGTAGTTATTATGTAACTTACCAGGAATTCAGTTATCTTGCTGGGCTTCTATGCATTTTCGGTTATTTAATGCGACTAATTAATAAATTAGAGCTGTGGGTTAATCGCTCAATCAATTTTAACTTAGCTATTTCATGAACACATTTTCAAACATCTAAAAACGATTACTTTTGAAAATTCATGTTTTAATTTCTCTCACTTTTTATCTAACAACGTAATGGTCAGTACTTTCTGACTTTCCGTTTTATATAATAGTAAATTTAATTAGTAAATATAATAGTAAATTTATTTATTGGACAACTATTTCGGTGCACAATAGGTGTGTTGTTTTTGTGTCAAAAAATCAACCGGTCTGTTTGAAGGCCACTCAAATTGGGCACGTTCAATACTAATCTGGCTAGCATGATTTATAGGAAAGATGTGTCCAATCATTACTATGCATAGGTAATCGAAGCAATCCAGTAAAGGTGTGTTTCACCAAAGCATAAATTTGATTGAGCCTGTTCTACGCATATCGAAGCTTTCTTATAACTTTGCACCCATTTTTAGGGTTCCTTAGTAAAAAAGGAACGCTTAGTTTCGCCATGTCCGTCTGTCTGTCTGTCCCACTGTAGCTCAGAGACGCTTAGTACTAGAAAGCTGTAATTTAGCATAGGTATACATATTAATCACGTCGACAAAGTGCTAAAAAATAAAATCTTGAAAAACAGTTTTTTTTTAGGGTATCTCCCTTGCACGTAATGTGGGAATGATATTTTTTTTCACGTCAACCCCATGGTGTGGGGTATCGTTGGATAGGCCGGGTCTGTAAACACCACTTTTCGATTCAAGGATCCGCTTGCGTAATATTAAGCATTAAAGTGCTCATATTTGTTTAGAGTTAGCTAAATGGTTATTTATGGAGATGTGAGAAAATTCAAGGCAGTAGTACATATACCTAATGAAATTAAAAGGAAAACTATCACAGCTAAGTGGGCTTTACAAGTTAACGAATAATAGTCGACCAACTTAAATTTGCAGTTAGAGAATTGACCGTATATATACATCGATGTATGTTTTTAAACTACAATATTAAGTTTGGTTTTGGGATAAATTCATCCCAACTTCCCAACTACGGAACCCTTTATTGTGCGTGGTCCGACACGCACTTGGCCGGTCAGACGTCTGTCACGACAAATGTTATATTATTAGATGGTTTCGCAGTCTAATAATGCATTAAAATATTGAAAAACAGACATGATATTATTGCGTCTGTTAATTGTTACCAGTTATTGATCAATAAAGCGTAATTTATCGATGTTTAAATAAAGTAGGTACTCATTTGATTATGTATTATAGTAAGTTGTACCTACCTATTTTGTTTATTTAGCACATTAGGATTGCATCTTTTCTATGCTTACTATTAAGAAACTAAAAGAAAGATGTGGTAATTTGGCAAATTATTATAAATCGATCGCTTCATAAAGCTGATTTTTTTAACTAATAAAGAATTAGATTCTTCTGGGACATTGCATATGCGTCTTTATTGAAACGTCTTGTATTTATAATCTCAGGTAAAAACTCAGTAGCGTACATATGTGTACTGTCTACTTTGCGATAATTGCGAGTAGATGACATAATGAGACAAGTTGTTAAGCACAAGATATAATTAATAAATACCTTATCTTCTATTAAAAAAATAACTCTAGAGATCTGGGGGGAAACCATCACCTCTTAAAGCAGTATTATTATAATATTACTTCACAGTGGGAAAGTGATGGAGCTATACAAGACTTATAGCTCCATCTCTTTCTCACGCTGAAGTAATATTGAAATAATACTGCTATAAGAGGTGATGGTTACCCCCCTGGGTGCTGGGAGTTGGATATAGCATATTGGGTGTAAAACAACGTGGGTGGACCTAGCTAGAGTTATGGTATTTTATATATTTTTCATTTTTTATTTAGTTAAAGTCTCATGGATGGAAAGCTTTCATAGGCATTCTCGAGTGACATACCTCAACTCAGCCTATAGCAGTCCACTGCTGGACATAGGTCACTCCCAGGCTGCGCCACAACACGCTTTTCTCCGCCTTCCGCATACAGTCTGTCCCAGCCTCCTTTTTAAGGTCGTCGGTCCACCTACCTAGGGGGGTCCCACACTACGCTTGCATTGGCAAGCGTAGGGTGGGATGCCCCCAGAGTGAGTGAATGAGACCTGGAATAGAGACCGCGTATCGATGCGGTCTCTATTCCAGGACCCGTCTGCTCCAACGGCCACCGGTCCTTCGACAAATATGGCCGGCCCACTGTCACTTCAGCTTGCTTACTCTGCAAGCTATGTCGATAACACCCCTCTTATTGACATTCTCTCATTCCCCTCTCTATGCGTGTGATAAGCGCCTAAGATATCTACTTTTAAAATATCTTCATGCTATTGAACCCTCAGGGCGCTGCTAGTCTTATATATTTCTAGGAACGTGTAGACTATTGAAATAGGCACTTTAGTCTGTAGTAATTTGTAAATGTAGTAATTTCTTAAGAAATAAGAAAAAGAGTTTATGGGGCATGCACAGGAAATAGAAAAGAGGAGCATTTAAAACTAATATAATTGACATATTTGTTCGAATAAACAAAACACGAAAAAAGACTTGTGCCATCAAAATCAAAAAAATCAAAATCAAAAAAATCAAAATCAACATCAATCAAAAGTAATTTATTCAAACTAGGCTGCGAATCAGCACTTTTCGAACGTCAAAGTTACATAAGATAGTCCCCCAAAAACGCCCACCCTTCCTTCTTCCTAGTGCTTAGCTGGGAAGAAGAAGTGGCGCAACAAACTCCCCAGCAGCACAGGTGTGCTGCTGGGGAGTTTGTTGCGCCACTTCTTTTTAGTTATATATACTTGATTCTATACAAATCGTATGCAAAGTAATTAACATTACGAAACACACATTAAATTAAATTACTTGCCATATGTTAGCTAGTACAAGCCAATATACCAACAAAACAATGAAAACTGTACTCAAGCAGATAAAAATTACAACATAAAAACATAAACAGAACTTAATACCTAAATAAAAGCCTCCAGGCATAAAGGACGTGCCCGCTTACATAAGGCTCTATTGCTGTAACTCGAAGTGAGAAATGACAAACTAGCACCATCGAAGTAACATAAATAAACAATTACTAATAACAATAATTAAACCATGGTCAGCAAGATGACTAGTCACCACAAGCAGCACGCGTTCACGAGCATAACGCAAAGATCAGCCATCACCCCCCTCGCCATATTGGAGAGAAGGAGGCAACCCGATCCCCGACGCTACCGCAGGCAGTGACATTTAAGGGAGCATGACGAACTTGCTGCCGGTTGCTGAGGCAAGAATAGTATAATCAGTTGTCGAGGACGCTAGCTAACCACTTATTGCAATACAATTCATAAAAAATACATTGTAATGAGTAGATTATGTCACTAATAAATTAAAATTTAATTTAATTAAAATACATCAAACTTATAATACAGTCAAATAAAAAATAAACAATTATATGGACTCATACAACCTGTCAGTAGCTAATTCTGGAGAAAGAACATAAATATTGTCTTGAGTTAATCACAGCGACCAACTATTCCTATCGTTTAAGTAGTTATTGATACAATAGTATGCCTTTGAACAAAGGGTGGATTTACTTTAGTTTGAAATGCATTAAAAAGCAAATCTAGCAAAGAACGCAGTAGCATGTTATAAAAATGTATACCAAGTCTAACAAATGAGTGAACTTTATGAAGCCGGTGAAATGTGCTCGTAATTTGTCCTTATTTCTGGTGTTAATATTGTGAATTTTACTTGTTTTAGTGTGTATGTGTATATTTTGCCTAATATATAAGATGTTGGTGAAAATGAATTGTGATGCCACCGAGAGAATACTAATATCTTTTAAAAAATCTCTCAGAGAAACTCTGGCACCAAGCTGGTAAATTGCTCGAACAGCTCGTTTTTAAAGAAAGAATATATTTTGAATGTCAGCGGTTTTGCCCCACAGCAGAATACCGTAGGACAACGCTATGAAAATAAATAAAATAAACTAATCGAGATGTATCAACGTCAGTGTATTGTCTTCTTAAAACTGCAGTGCTGGTATTCTGATAGGGCCCGCTGTTATGCTACGGACACACCTACGGACATAGATAAATCCCACTAGGGGATTATAACTCAATAAAACAATAATATATCTTTAGATATATAAATCAATTGCTGTTCGTTTGTCTTGCTAAAACGCTCGACGCTCGAAAAATACTTGTCCATGCTACAGACTATTGTCTATCTACACGTACGAAGAGCTTTAGGATTACATTCGTGTTCACGTTTGCCCAAGGTGTTCATGTGAACTTTAATAGTTGATCTCTTGTCACGTTCGAAGCGGGAAGAACGAAATTTGGTATACTAAAGATACGAATTTGTCATATTGAATAGAAAACGAAACATAGTATAATTCGCTGCTGCTTATCACATCTAGTAGAAAGTTTAATTTATGTAATTTTTTTTTTTATTTGTGATGGGTTTGCTCTTGACCTTAGTCTATGTCAGAGGTGACAGAAACAAAGTCGACGATGGAGCGAGCTTACCCAGAAGAAGCCTGTTCACTCTCACTTTGAAGAGATTAGGGTTGTATGCGTTCGGAAACACAGACGCAGGCAGAGAGTTCCATTCCTTTGCTGCGCGCATTATAAAAGAAGTTTGGAAACGCTTAGTGCGAGCTGGTGGGATAGCCACCAGGAAGGGATGGTAACCTGAAGTGCGCCTAGATGACCGATAATAGAAGGGGGCCGGTGGAATGAGGTCGTGGAGTTCTTGGGCACACTCTCCGAAGTACAATCTATAGAAGACCGACAAGCAGGCAACCTTGCGACGATGGGCCAAACTGTGAAGCTTGGCATCCACCAGATTTACGTCGCCAATGAGCCTCTTAGCTCTGCGTTCCACCGAGTCAAGCGCGGCAAGTTGGTATTTAGCCGAGCCATCCCAAAGGTGGCTACAATACTCCATGCAGGATCGGACCTGCGCTTTATAAAGGGTCAAAAGCTGTCCAGGCTTAAAGTATCGCTTCACCTTATTTAGGATGCCCAGTTTCTTGGCCGCAGTTTGGGCTTTGTACTCGATGGTGGCGCCGAAGTTGAGGTTAGATGTCAACTCCGTGCCTAGGAGATCGAGCCGATCAGTTACAGGAACCGATGTACCCCGAAAAGTAGGAGTCAGGTCGAAACGACTCCTTTTTGTGGTAAAAAGACACGCCTGTGTTTTGGTGGCGTTAAAAGTGACCAGATTATCATCACCCCACTGGGAGACAAGGCTTAACGTCAACTCTGTCCGCTCTACCAAGGCCACTCTCAAGGAACGAACTGCGGCCCCGTTGGTTTTTGCGCTGGACAAGTATCTCTCTGAAACAGTACTGTCGTCCGCGTACCCAACAATACCAGTCTGTAGTAGGTCATTGATGTGCAGCAGGAAAAGAGTTGCAGAGAGAACAGACCCCTGAGGAACTCCGGCATCAATAGCCATAAGGTCAGAGGAGCAGCCGTCAACGACTACTCTGATCGACCGTTCACTAAGGAAGTCTGATATCCAGCTACAAAAACCAGCTGGGATGCCATAAGCAGGAAGCTTGCTGAGCAGACCAGCGTGCCAGACCCTGTCGAAAGCCTTCGAGATATCAAGCGATACAGCAAGTGCTTCGCCATGTTTCTCGATGGCTTCGCCCCAGCAGTGCGTGACATACACAAGAAGATCACCAGTTGACCGTCCCCGGCGAAAGCCATATTGACGGTCACTGAGGAGATCATTGTCTTCGAGGTAGGTCAGCAACTTACTGTTCAGTACCCTTTCCATAACTTTGCACAGAATGGAGGTAATGGCGATCGGACGGTAATGGGCAGGGTCTGCACGGTCGCCCTTTTTGGGCACTGGTTGTACATTTGCAAGCTTCCAGGATTTTGGTACCGTTCCTTTCTTAAGAGAGAGGCGGAACAAACGTGTCAACACAGGAGACAGTTCAGGCGCACACTGCCTCAACACTCTCGCCGGAATGCCGTCAGACCCGCTGGCCTTGTTCACGTCTAGACTGCACAATACTTTTCGGACCTCTCTAATGTGAACAGCGATCTCCGGCATCGAGGAGTCACAATGAGGTACTGTAGGTGGTTGCTTGGAGCCAGCGTGCAGACGTGAATTGCTTGCAAAGAGAGATGCAAATAAATTTGCTTTCTCACTTGCGGAGTGGGCCAGCGACCCATCAGGTTTCAGCATTGGAGGTAAAGTGGGACGACAGAAATTCGCTTCGGCCGCCTTAGACAGGGACCAAAACTGTTTACTACCCGGAGGGTGCGATGCCAGCTTGGCCCCAATACGTCCGACATGGCCAAAACGTGCCTCTCGTAAAACCCGCTTGCAGGATTTGGCGGCAGTGTTAAAGGCTCTCTTCTTCGCGCGAACCCTACGAGCTCTAACTTTGCGGTCGCGGGCCTTGACCCAGGCTTGGTAGGCAGACTCTTTTCGGGCCTCAGCGTGGGCGCACTCTGCATTATACCAAGGCCGGGATTTATGGCCGAGTGGGATGTCGGAGAATGGAATAAAATACTCCATTCCCTGCCGAATAACGTCCGCAACCTCGTCTGCACAGCACGAGGGGTCACCCGAAGAGAAGCACACATGCCGCCATGGATAAGACGCAAAAAAGTGCCGCATCTCATCCCAGTCCGCTGACCCGTATCGCCACACTCGTTTCGTGCCTCTAGGACTCTCATCTGGTGGAGAGCAGGTCGACACGGTTTTCACCAGACAGTGGTCGGACGTTCCCAGCGGGGCTGAGACCGACACTGAATTATTGTCCGGATCAGATGCCAGCAGAAGGTCCAAACAATTGGGTGTATGGCCGTCAACATCCGGTACCCGCGTTGCCACATTCACCATCTGGGTTAGATCTAACGTAATAGCAAACTTGCGCGCCTCTAACCCAGCATGGTCAGTTTTCTGGTACGGGAACAACCATTCTTTATGATGGGCGTTGAAGTCCCCCAGAAAAACGAGCTTCGCTGTTCGGTACCGTTGCTGGGCGACGTCAGTCGTCTCCACGAGGAAATTAAAGAGCGCTGTTGTCTCCTGGTCACCGCTGTGCGATCGGTAAACGCCGATGTAGAGAAATTTCTCCACGCCAGAGTCCACAAGTAGCCATATGGCAGAAAAACCCGAGTTCTCAAAGCAACGGAGACGACGACAACAAATGTCATCGCGGACGTACACACAGACCCCAGCTTGCTTCTTGAACTTGTGTTCAAGAGAGTAACCCGGGTAGTTGAGGTACGCCACGTCCGACGGGGTTGTTATCTTCGTCTCCGTTAGGAAAAACAGGTGCGGCGTAATGTCTTTTCTCTACATTAACACATTCAATGCGGCACCAAATATACCAAGCTTACCATTAGTGCGGCACACTAACTCGTTCAATGCGATACCAAATGTACCAAGCTCGCCATTGGTGCGGCACATTAACTCGTTCAATGCGGCACCAAATATACCAAGCTTTCCATTGGTGCGGCACATAAACTCTGTCAATGCGGCACCAAATATACCAAGCTTGCCATTAGTGCGGCACAAAAACTCGTTCAATGCGGTACCAAATATACCAAGCTTACCATTGGTGCGGCACATTAACTCGTTCAATGCGACACCAAATATACCAAGCTTGCCATTGATACGGCACAGTAACTCGTTCAATGCGGCACCAAATATACCTAGCTTGCCATTGGTGCGGCACACTAACTCGTTCAATGCGGCACCAAATATACCTAGCTTGCCATTGGTGCGGCACACTAACTCGTTCAATGCGGCACCAAATATACCAAGCTTGCCATTGGTGCAGCACACTAACTCGTTCAATGCGGCACCAAATATACCAAGCTTGCCGTTGGTGCGGCACATTAATTCGTTCAATGCGGCACCAAATATACCAAGCTTACCGTTGGTGCGGCACATTGACACATTCAATGCAACACAAAATAAACCCAGGCTTGCCATGGGTGCAGCACGTTCTCCATCTTTCTCATGCGCAACTTTACCAAGTTGCGTCATGAGCATTATGTGCCCACATCACCGATGAGGATATATTTGCAGTTTTTTTATACTTGTCCAATACAGGTATTGCAGTTTATGCCACATAAACAGCATTTAGTTTTAGGTTTTTTTAATGTTTTCGAAATTAATCAACAAACATGATGTCTTCATTTCATGAGAAATATTGATATAGCATATTTACGGTAACAGTGATGGGAAATATTTTAAATTTAAGAGTCTGCGTATCACTGGTCAGTTGTCAGTTTATTTAATTCGCCAGTTTCGTTGATTAGTCAGTTTCACTGATTGGTCAGTTTTACCGATTAGACAGTTGCGTTAAAACATCGTAACATCGTAAACATCGATATTAAAAAAATCAACTAGATTAAATATCCATTTGGTAACCCTTGTCTCTGATTAAATTTTAATTATTCCGTAATAATAATACTAATCCTAACTAATAGTATAAATGCGAAAGTGAGTTTGTTTGGTACGCTTTCCTGTAAATAGCCTGTAAATGGTTTCATTGAAGTAAATACTTGTTTAAGTTTGAGTTTTTCACGCTAAAACGGCTGAACGGATCCGGGTGAAACTTGACACATGGGTAAACCATGACCTGGAGAAGGACATAGGGTTTTTTTGCGGACGAAGTCGCGGGCAACAGATAGTATATTAAAAATTCGAAAGTAACTCTGTCTGTCTGTCTGTATGTTACTTACCTTTTCACGCCTAAACCACTGAACGGAATTCGATTTGCCAGAAAAAAATAGATGGCATCCTGGGGAAGGACATAGGCTACTTTTTGTCTCAAAATAATCCTAACGGCAGACAAACTTTCATCCCCTGTATCAACCGATACAGGGGATTAAAGTTTGTGTGGAGAAATATCGGTCCACGATTTAAAATTATTACAATTTAAACTTAGAGCTAATAATACTCGTATGTAGAGATATTACGTGGTCAGTAGCGGCGTTAGAGAATTTCAAATTAATGGTGATAATATTTAAATGACTTATTATTATTTTTAAGTTAGACATTTAGAATCATAATAACCTGTTTAATTAAAAAAAGAAGATTATTTGCATTTATTATCTGTCTGTCTGTCTGTCTGTCTGTTACCTTTCACGCTTTAACGGCTGAATGGATTTGGATGATAGGTATACGGACAGGTCACGACCTGGGTTAGGACATTTATTTATTTATTTGATTAACACGGCTTAAGAGGCCGACAACACCTAAAGCGCGGTCACTGTCGGACTGCATAGAAAAGAAAGAGAACCGCGATGACACAACGCTGGTAATTTATTGCAAAATATGAAGCAATTATCGATTTATAAAACAACTATATCAATATATAGTTGTTTTATAAATCGATAATTGCTTCATATTTAGCATAATAGTGTTTTATTTTCTTTATACAATTATAAAGAAAATAAAACACTAATATGCTAATATGTTGCTTGTAGAATAATCTGACAAAAAAAATAGAATGATTGCATGTACATTAGTATGGTTTTTAATCGTTAAAAGCAATTTTTAGAGGTAATTTCGTGATTTTTCTATCGTATCATATTAGTTATATTATGTTTTCAACACACTATCTACCTAGCATATCTCCTTAAGAATATCATATATTTTTCTGATTTCGTTTACTGCAGTAGATCATATACTTTAAGTCATTAAAAAACTTATAAAAATTGCGTTTAGGTCCTATAGTCCCCTTAAGAAACCAATGACATAAATCAAAAGTATATATAATAAGTACAAACATAACACATAAGTTAATAACAACAAAAAAAAATGTAGGCACATAACCATTCAATTGGTGAATGTATTAGCGAACAGATCGCAGTCCGGGTTGGGGTAGGATACTTTTTAACCCGGTTGTAGATTCCCGTGGGATAATTTCCGACAACCACGCCGGCGAAGCCGCGACCAGTAGTAAATAATCATTACATGAGATCTTTAAACGTCAAATAAAATACCTACTTAATATGAAGATTAGAAAACAGGCCAGTGACACGAAGTCACTCACTGGGCTGTTTTCTACAAATAATAAAGTTTCGGTCGGCTCTGATAGCTTTATTACACTTTACATCTTCTGCTGAAGATGAAAAGTTTTGATTTCTTTCTCGATCTTTTCATTTTCATAAATTATATCGATAAAAACGTGCACACGTCGATATACAGTGCAGCATGAGGCACTTGTCCGTGTCAATAAATCTACTACTCATGCGCACTACGCAAAATACTCGTTTATCATTCTGTGCGTCATGAACATTATTTTTCCATGCAATTTTGTAAACAAAATAAGTTATATTTGAAAACATATCCATATGCATATATTTGTCTCTTTTGTACTTATGGAATATCTTATAGAAACCCCCATTGAGAACTGCGATGCTAGGCGCTGCACCCTGGTAAAGTGGAGTAAGGCCCTAAGTACCACAGTAGAACTGTTCCTGACGCATGGAACGTGTTAACAGCATTTTGTCATCATCACTTTAATTAAATAATATGCGATTATTTTTTTTACTATCAGGTAAATTATTTTATGTCTGTAAGTAAGTTTGTACAAACACTTTTACACGTACATAAAAACAAATATACCTAATTAATTATTAAAAAAAAATAAAACTATAGGCTGATTATGACTTAAAAGCACCAGGTTAATGCAGTCGTTTCGCTAATTGGTTACACAAATTAGTTGGTATTAATAAACATGAATTTAAAACCACACATTTAAATCAAAGCAATATTTTATGATTATTTAATAATCCATAAGTTATAATACCAGTCATGATAAAAACACACGATAAGTCATACAAACATGCCACACCGTCACGTGTCTGACCGCAGATGTCTGCTGTAATTATTGTGCTATGATGTCACTATTAGCCGTTTTACTATAATTTTA
Organism: Atethmia centrago; assembly: GCA_905333075.3. Taxonomy (NCBI): domain Eukaryota; kingdom Metazoa; phylum Arthropoda; class Insecta; order Lepidoptera; family Noctuidae; genus Atethmia; species Atethmia centrago. The sequence goes on along the minus strand of HG995373.1, from coordinate 16,435,723 downwards.
GTTTTTTATTCCACGATAAATTATACCCTGAATATTGTAAATGTATTATTAGTTTGCCCAAAGTAGTAAAAACATCAATGCCCAATCATAATATTGTCCAATGCTGGAAAATGCTGAGGCGTCTGCTGAGATGAGTACCTCTGTCAATGAGAGTTTTCATGAAAATTCTCGCCACCAGTTGGCGCCACTTTGACAAGAGGTCTTCTATTTCGAAAATGAACATAAAAATTAGTATGATGACGTTTAACATTCGTGTCACTCATTCGTTCACCATTCAGTCACGACTAAAGAAAATATAGGGGCTTTGACACTTCACAGGTGCCCGGACCTGACGTTTCAGTGTTGCCACCTAGTAAACGTCTTTTCAGAAAACCCTTATTCGTCACAAAGTACCTAACACAATCCAGGTTGGATTGTGTTAGGTACTTTGTGACGAATAAGGGTTTTCACACTCCATCGGGTCAACTTTGTAACTCGCATCTTGAAAGAATTACGGAATTAATTATGCCGAGTGGTGTCAAAGTTTAAAGTAAGATAATAATGAGAGTGTATCATTATTATTTTCTACTTATTATTTGGGCATCAGCGGAAAATGGAAGTAGGTAATTACCCAAGCCAACTGCTATAAGTAGGTACAAAAAAAAATAAACACAAGTCTAGATCAGTGCGCGTACTGTGGACACAAGCGAATTAATTGTTTAAAGGCTCCTACATACTGGCGCGAATTGTCGCGCGACGCGTCGCGACACAAAGGCACCGCTTGTAGCGCTACACGCGGTGTCTTTGTGTCGCGTCGCGTCGCGCGACAAGTCGCGCCAGTATGTAGGAGCCTTAAATATGTAGATAATTCATAAACTTTACAGTTACCATTTATTGGTACGTCTATGTCTGTAATGTACCTGTCTGTACATAACAAACATTTTTGCACCAATAAATGGTTTGACTGATAATTCTAATTGTCTGACTGAAATATCTGTAACGTTGAACATTACAGACATTTAGCATAGTTAGGTACCTACGTAACTGAAAATGTACACGACATTACATTTTCAGTTAGACAATATGCACAGTTAAATTAGCCTATGCTAATTACCTGACAAAAAGGCTAATGAACTTTTCGTTCTGCGATTCATTAGTACTCACGTAGTAGCTATACAGTTACTAACAAAACAGAGGTGTCTGTAGTAGGTACAGACCTAACATCCACATTCCGATTAAGTTTATTTTGTGTTCCATAGAGATGGCGAGCCTATTGCCGCAGCCGGGTACAACTCCACATACCGGGCAAGGAAAATTCAAGAAAATTATAATAGATCGAACCTATGCTCAGCAGTCGCGCATAAAGTTTCTTTGTTTGTGTTATCATAACAATAGGTACCCTTGTGTACCATGAGTAGGCGTCGAATAATTTAGTTAATCTTGTTAAGTAAAAACGCCTTCACCCAAATTGATATATTTACGTAGTAATTGCGCAATATGTAACTTGAATGAATTTCTTGTCAGCATTATTGCAAAAAACCTGTTAAAAACAAGTGCGTGTCGGACCACGCACAATGAAGGTTCCGCAGTACAAAAATCCCCACTTTACGTGTAGGGGAGGTAACCTAACCGGACATGGCGAAACAATAAGGGTTCCTTGTTAACTACGGAACCCTAATGATCTGGCAGCGCAATTAGTTTTTCCCGTACATACCTGCTGACTTCTTGACGGTAGTTACTGATATCTCTACATAGATAATTATCTATGTAGCTGTAAGTAATGTCCCACAGCTGGGCATACAAACGTGCCTCCCTTTTCCCCCGTCCCTTCCTGTCCCCGTCCCGTCCCTTCCCGTCCCCGTCCCGTCCCTTTTCCGCACGCATCTGGACCTCTCGTATTGTGTAATATACTATTTCATTAATATGTTTAGTGGCTTTTATTAATCTACTTAATAAAAATCCTTTTTAATAATTTATTTACTGACAGAAACGTACAACCTGAGCTTCCCCTCGCCTGCGGCTCGGGTGGATATAAACGTCTCGGAGTAAAATGGCTTCTTCCATGCACTAGTAGTATAATCCACTGTTTTGTAAAGTAAGTGAGGATTTTTGAATATTCATCCTCATATCATAAAGGGGTTAAATATGACAGTTTGTATGGACGTTCAACATTTTGTCGATGGGAAATCCCATAGCGCGCTCGGCTTGTATTTCTTTCAATAATCAACAGTCTTTTCTTTATCATGAGAGCTTTATTACTGAAATATAACATGCGTCCTGAGTATACTCGTATTATTATTTTTATGTCATTGATTTCCCATCAACTGCGTGATTACCTTTAACGTTTTTAGCAAAACGTATACTTTTACAATGTTTGTAAATATGTGAGCACCATGTAGGTACGTATGTATCACATAATTAATTTATCGGTCATTGCTTCATTTTTAATTCTTTTTACTTATTGTGCTATAATAATTTTATTCCAGATATATCTTCTTCACATTTATTTAATGTATACAAAATATTGTAAAACATTTTAAAAGAGCAACGGTGATGAATAATTTGACTTCGACTTTGACTTATATTTAGATACCTACTCATAAAATTACTTAACAATAATTGTACCTTCTTTTCTTATCTCTATGAAGTAAGTTATTACCTTTTGATAATATGTAGTTGCGTTTCCGTCGGAGTCGTCATCGACTCCTTTATTTTTAGCAATATTGACAAAATGTGCATTCTACAATCAACAGTGCTTATGTAAATTGTTACTAAGGTACTGATAACGCGATCATTATTTTCACTACTTAAGGCGGTGGTTGGTTTAAAAAAAAATCATTAGTGCATCGTTTTCCGTAGTAGGTAAGTACCTGTGATATTTTTATTGTCACGGAAGCACGCTTGAGCAGATACACTAGAGCTTTTCTATCTTTCGGTTAATCACGGTCTCAGAGAGTAACTAGGTAATCACCGGAAAAACAGTTTTTTAGGAGACTAGTTTTTGTTTCACCGTATTAGAAAGTTTAAAAAAGGTATTTATCAGTAAAGGTTCCTAGTATAATGTTGTGATAGGGTCAACGATCTTATAATATAATAGAAACAGGTTTAGTGAAATCGATAAAACAAAATTATAGCCGTTCCGTTACTTAAATACTTGTATTTTTTACACATTCCAACCTATTAGGATAGGAATATTTGGCAATGAGGTATGTGTGTGAGGGTCTTGTGGCTAAGTAATAACTGCCGCACGGGTCGATCGGTCAGGTTAAGCTACGCTTGCCGCGGTTGGTCCGTGGATGGGTGACCATCTTTACATATCAAGACCCTTCCGTGCCTCGGAAAGCACGTTAAGCCGTTGGTCCCGGCTGTCATTTGTAGATCTTTGACAGTCGTTACGGGTCGTCAGAAGCTTGAAAGTCTGACAATCAGTCTCACCAAAGGGTATCGTGTTACCCAGTAACTGGGTTGTGGAGGTCAGATAGGCAGTCGCTCCATGTAAAATACTGGTATTCAGCTGTATCCGGTAAGACTGGAAGCCGACCCCAGCATAGTTGGGAAAAGGCTAGGCAGATGATGATGAGGTATGTGACATACCACACGGCTTTACACGGATTTGAAATATACTCTCTTTACAAAAGCATTTAAGAGATACTGTCCTGTAATGTATTTTTTACCAATACGATACAAGGCAAATCCAAGAAGTTAATATCACCAGGGAATTGCGGGGCGCGCCATTACAAAAAGTTTTGATTCCAATTTTTACTTATATGTGGCAGCGCCCGCTTTAGCGCATGCGCGGTGATGTGCTGTGTTTTGGCGCCGGTTTTTGACCTTTTATTTAGTAAAACACTCGTGTTTTAATACCCCTTATTATGCAAGAGCTTTAAAAACTACTATTTTGCTAAATCAATTCTCAAAAATGATTTAAACAAAACTGAACTCATTTACCGACGACCGACGACCTTAAAAAGGTGGCTGGGACAGACTGGATGCGGAAGGCGGAGTGTTGTGGCGCAGCCTGGGAGAGGCCTATGTCCAGCAGTGGACTACTATAGGCTGTTGATTCATTGAACTCATTTCGCCGTTTAGGAAAGAAATGGAAAAAATACAGCGATTTCAGTAGTTTATTGGGTAAAACCTAGCAGTCGGTGAACAGTTTGTATGATCACTAAAATCATTTGTCAGTCTCTTGGAAACTAGTATATTATATAAGAAAATAGACATGCAAATCATTACTTAAAATAATACGGATGTCAGGCGAAGTGTTAACGGTAATTAAATGTTCCAGAAATATATTTAGAACTATATTTTGCACGCGGCTTCGTCCGCGTGGATGTCGGAAATTCTCGCACGGGAACGTACTACCGAGAGTAAAAGTACCCAATGTGTTAATCCAGATTATAAACTATCTGTGTGCCAAATTTCATCCAAATCCGTTTAGCCGTTTTTGCGCCAATCCGGAACATCCATCCAGACAGACGGACAAAAATTCTACTATTTTATTATATGTATAAATGATAAATGATTGAATGAAGTTGGGTTGTACAAACACTTTTATACTTCAATCATAGATTAAAAACTAGATGAGATCGGCGTTTCCTACCTTCGAGAAAAAAAGCCGACAGAAACTCAGAGGTCACAGGCTCTTTTCAGTCAAGACAAAATCTCGGTTAGATTATGTGAAGACCATGTAGATTAGTGTCTGAAATGGTCTTTTGATGAAAAACCACACAGATTGAGCGGACCTACCTGTCCAGCAATGCACGCATTCGCCAGTAATCGTGCAGCTCAACCCAGAACTTAAGGAGCTCAACGATTCGACGAACAATACCAAAGAAAGGACATTTATAAAAACTAACTGAGATATAGCTATAGACGACCGGTTATGGTAATACCTATCTGATAACAGCATAGGTGCGATCTACACTTGGACACAAATACCTACCACCAAATTTATTATGTCTATAAGAGTCTTAAAACTAATTACTTACAATTTAATGGCGTGTTGTAAATAAAAAAAACCATTTGATGCAGTAAAAAAGAAACAATTACGGAGGTACCTACTATAAAAAGATATTGAAGAGTGAAAGTGTTTTGTCAGAGAGCCCCACGGGGCAGCAGTCCCATGACTTCGGTACGGTATGACCATTGATAAATGCCCATGAAAGATGATGGATCAAGGAATTTAGTTCAACTTTACCTAAAATATTACATAGTGTTGAAGATTGAATTTCTGAGGAAAATACCTATTAATGAAATTGTAATTTTATTCGCATTGAAGACCTAGAAGCTAGCCCTTGGCCCTAACCAGTCTTGGTTTACTATGGTAATGATGTGGTATATGCCTATATGTTAGCATATATTACTTATTCTAACGTCTTCTTCGTGAGGCTGGCACGACGGTTGTTCAAATTTTGTTGCCCCAAAACTTCGCGACTTCCACGGCGTTATCGGTGGCAACGCAGTGGTCACTGACTGCGTGTTTTGAGGCACAGAGGGCAGGTTAGGAGGTAATCAAAACTTATTATATGAGCATACATAGACATTTTCTGGAAGAAAATTTGTCCGGAGAAACAATACAGGAAATTGTTACGTTTACCTAGAATAAAACAAGTAGTTTACTTTGTTGAATTTAGTCAATCGATCAGAGTCAATTTCACTTCATTGTCACAGGGTCAGAAGGTGCCATTGTTTTTTTTTTCTTATTTATTTATTTTTATTCTACAATCGCACACAATGTGAACATTCAATTTCAAGTAGTTGCGTTTAGAAGGCCCGCATTCGTTTAGTGGTTAGCGGTTGTTCCGTTTTCTGATCACATTAGTTATTCCCTTCAATTAGGACGGCCAGTCAGTAGAACTAATAACATTCATTCAGTTATAAACACGCAATTATTTTTGAATTTATAAAACATACATAAGACTGTTTTGTTCATACATCATTACAAACTCCTGCGATACGGAGACAAGCCGTGAGTGCGTGTGATTAGGTTAATATCACAGAGGAGGCGGCGCGGGCGCTTCATCGTTTGGGGCCTAAATAAATTGATCAGTAATTGTATCTCAATTATTTGTAAAGAATTGCGACGGATTTTAAGTGTCGCAACTGTTTACAGTGTTCAAGAGTTCGGCTGCAACCACGACACCACAAGATTCAGTCAATAATTTGCGTGTAGTGTTTCGTGGCCTGTCTTAAGCGTTTTAAAAAGATTTCCTTATTTATTATGAAATATAATACAAAATTCTGTGAAAAGTGGGTTGATAATAATATAGGATTGTATAAGGAATATCTTCGGAATGGAACCAGGTCCTACACAAGTATGTAATTACCTACACTATTTTAGTAAATAAAGCTACAGAGCTAGCTATTATTTTATTATCTGTAGTAGGTATTTTGTCAAATTCACCATAAATACCTACAAGACATGACACTAATTATCAAACTAACATGTTTTGAATTACTATCTCGGCTTCTGGGGAAAAAACTAGCTACAAAATTTTGTAAACTTTCTAGCCCCAGTGGATAGAAAGTTTACAAAATTGTTGCCTAATATTAGAGTGATCACGTATATTACTCATTTATCACTTACCTACATACGTTCAGGATAATTCAATACAATTCTCATTGACACCCATAATTTAGACAACATAATGACTAGGTCTGCTGACATGAGGATGAATCAAACAATCCATGACGGATGATCAAGGATTTTAATTAAATTATAGCGACTATAAATAACAGGGCAATAATAGCATTATTGCCCTGTACTTATCGTTGAGAAGTTAATAGTCATGTTGGGTTAACACCATCTATAAGGTTTTGTTACAAATAAACGTGTGAATCGCATCGTTTCTTCACAATAATCGGTATTATTGTCTAATTCTAGAAACAAATGACCTAGGGGTTTTCCGCAATTCCTTCAAGATTATTGCATATAAAGAATTTCTACCATACTTACATAGTCGTTTTCCTTACATTGTAGTCCAGTTTGTGTTTCAGTTGTAACTTGACTTCCATCGCTTTCAGTTCAAAATAGTGTGGGGACGAGTCGGATATGAGTGCAATCATTTTCATAACGGGATTAGTAAACCAAGTGTAAAAACTCAAATATCGTAACTTCAGTAAATATTATTGTAATTTTGAAAATTTACCACGTTTATTTCAGTTAGAAGTAAGTAACTCTATTTTATGTTTAATTTACAATGACTTGCTACAGTAAACCCTTAACGTGAATCATAATGAATATATTATCATAAAATATAGGTGAACGAGTAATCAAACATTCAAGGCAACATAATATTTACATATTTTGAGATATCATTGTATACTTAAAATATGATTTAAAATCAGTTGCAGTGGGTTTTTGACTATTTGAGAGGGCAACGAACTCTCAAACTTCAGCTTCGTTTCAAAATCGTTTATTTCACACGCACTTACTTTAGTAAGTACGTAGCATAATCTTGACTTTCAAGAATAGTTCATGGCCGAGTTAAAGCAAACACAACATACCTGGATCACGTCAATTGGGACGATGTGGTAAAATCAAAGTGGTCTTCAATTCATTATTATCTTAATTAATACAAATTATTACCTGCGTAGCTCAAAACCTGCACTGACATAATATAAGTGGGTTGTGTGGGGCCTTCATAATTTTATTCTTATTCATAGTAAAATATGCGGAGCTGCATTATGGTCTAGAATGTATGGAAGTAGTCTGTGTACCCCCGGTGTGGTCAGTGCCGACCCATCTGTAGTTAGTTTTGAATGAAAAAAGAGTAGCGACAGACGTTCCGCGATGTGAAGTTCATATCGTTCGCGTGACTTTCAACGATATTGTTTACTGCGAACAAAGTAGACTACATAGATAAAATAAATATACTAATTGGATACTTGAAAAAATAATTTGAACTGTTTATTTATTGTTTTCTAACTCTTTTATTGTTCAGTAATATTTTAGCCGAACAGACCAAAACCGGTGTTTTTTTGTGAAATTATTATTCAGATGATTTCTATGTATTATCCAGTGATTACAAAGCTTACATTTTATTTTATTGTTTATTTAAAGGTTGGTTTATTTAAATGTGAAAAGGAAACTCGATTAGTGTTGTGAATGGGGCTCCAAAAAGTGTGTTTAAAACTGTGTACTGTGAAAATATTCGTGATATTTTGTCTGCATCAAGCCGCGATGGTTCCATTATATGAACAACAGGAGTACTGCGGAGTATTGCTGAGTCAATATGGTATTTTATTAATAATGTATTAATTACACTAAGTGCTATATACAAACTTATTTTAAATATGCTAGCTAAGCTCCGCAGACGCGATGGGTCGATATCTAAACATGATAAAACAAAAAATAAATTAATATGTTTTTTTTTGTGGGATCATCGACCGCAGTTATTGTAGTTACTTGAAATATCAGTTTAAAAAAACCTGTTTTTTCTTGTATAAACTTCACAGACGCGATGGGTATCGATATCAAAACACAATAAAACATAAGAAAACAGTTTAAACACATATTGCAAGTAACAACACTAACAGCGGTAGTTAAAATCCCAAAATTAAAGTTTACATATTTTTATTTTTTATTCTCGTCTGCGGAGTTAATCTAGCCAATTTAAAATAACCCTGTATAGTAAGCACATCATCTTTATTGCACCCTCGTCTCCGTTTTGCTGAGTCACCAATAGATAACTTTAAATTATGTTTTAAATGGCGAACTTGGGCATTTTTCATTAGAAGAAAACAAAATTGCACAAACTATCTTTTTGGGTAGAGCGATCGATCCATTTTATCCATCCTAATTGACCTATCAACCCATTACCATATTGCCATATTGTGATAGTCTGATAGTTCTTAACAGCGCTAATTAATTTTGTAAAAGAGGCTGTTAATTTCATGTTGTTGTTATTTTGTATCAAGAATATATAATATATATATATAATACATAACCTGTACGTTAAAAGGACGAACAAAATAGCACATTGCCTAAAAATTCATTTCTCAAAGTATAAAACCGAGGCTTGCATAAAACACAAAGCAGTTGCGAGGCGCGTTATTTATAAAATCACTAGATTGTTGTTTATAAATCTTGTGCAACCGGTGCAGAAGAATATCTTCCTCATGGACATTTCACATGGAAATATCTTTCGTCCTTCAGATCCGCACTTGCTGGACACTTTCAAATTGGAGATGTCGCAAGGAATCGAGAGGTTCTTCCTGCTGTCGTACTGCCTCGCGTGCTGCTGGCCTGGGCTGGGCGCCAAGAGTGACCTGCGCGTGGTCAGACAATGGCCCGAGCTGCAGTTCGTGTTCCCCAGCGAAGAAGCTAAACAAATAGCCATTGAAAGACATCACTATGTCCCGGGAAATTCCGTGCCCATAGACGTCGACGTGCACCATAGACAAGGTGAGTTAGATAAATGACAAGTTGATCTAAAATGAATGACTCTACTAAGTGCTTTTAGCTCTTAGTAGAGTCCACTATACTTTAACAACCACACGTGCGAAAAAAATGTTGTTTAAGCGTGATTGTAAAACGCTTAAAAAAATATGAAAATCCAAATATCTTCAAGTAAAACGCTGTTCCACCAATCCCGAAAGCAACTTTTATTTTTTTCTCGGCACATATGGTTTTGCGCACTTAGGGGTTATCAAATATCAAAAAAGAGTTATCAAATCACTAAAAAGAGTATATTGTACCCAAAAAAATAGCCACTATAAAAAGCGCCGGGTGTTAAGTACAGTGATTCCGTACGTTTTTGTATTGAAGATTTATCAGAAAACCAAGATTTTTAGATATTTTTACATGACTTGGACGCCATCTTGTGACAACAACACGCTACAATCTGCTCTGATCAATTGAAATGCATGTAATAAAACCATTACATTGAATCCAGTATTGTCTTGTAAAAATTTGATGTATCATGGAAACAACGGCAGTATTCTGTAAATTGGCAAAACCGACACCCACACATGAAATGACCGTTGACTTCGCAATACTTCAAAGTAACAGTGCCTTGCGAAATGTCTCCTTTTCAATTAAATAGGCAACATTTTGCAATCTATGCCTATTGCTTGCTGGTAGAATCTCCAAGCTTTCACCATTTAACATGTTGTTGAATTTTTGTGATCAGTTATCTCCGTTTGGAGTCTCTAAAATAATGGTCTAATCAATGATAAACGAAGACAGGTTGTACATTTCTACTCGTTTTAGAGCGAATCTATGTTTACTAGTACCTACACATGGTGATACACCTTAATATGATGTAATTGCTACCATCAACTCAAGCTCGACAGATTCCAATATGTCCGTAATGGTCTCTTGGCAACTTTCCTTCAGACCCGTTAATGGTGAAGGTCGAGGTATCAAGGTTTGGGCCAATGGTCAGTTTAGCGTCCTATTTGCAAACTTTATCAATGTACCAAACCATAAAGTGGATTGGAATTGAAAAGATGAAAACGTACCTACTTACTAAGGTTATTCGTGAAAATTATAGCAGGGTCCGCAAATCCAAATAGTTATTTAAAAGGTGTTTGTCAAGTTGCCAAATGTTTTAAAATAATTGATAGTTTATGTACACGTCTTTTTTCCTAAGAGCAGTTTATCAAAGACTATAGACCGGGGTTTTTCTGGTATTTTTTGCATAGGTGTAGTAAAAAAGTTGTTACTTATGCGACATGGTGTTTAAGTTGAGACGCAAATCTTGACATATTGACTTGAACGGTTGAGGTCATCATGCGCTTTATTTTAATTGAGCACTTGTTTTACGATTCTTTTTAACAGACTTAAAAAAGGTGGAGGTTCTATGTCGGCGATGTTTTTTTTTGTGTATGTTTATCGATATTTGTCAATTGTGGACCGATTTTTGGTATTCTTTCTTTTGGTAGAGGAAGTTTGCGCGGTGGCTCCTTATAAATTTCATTAACTTAGCTTGTGTAGGTTTTGAGTAAGCTTCAATAATACGTATTTCTATCGGGTCTCTATTGTGTTCCCTAACGTAGTTATCCATAATCTAAAGTGCCTTAATTTTTATTCTCCTAATCATTATTTGTCCAAATGATAACTTGCTCGAATCTAATGTCACATAATATCACATCCCATAAAATTGAAATCCCTAAATACAATATGCCCTAAATTTGTTTGTCATAAATATTGCAATCAATAATATACAAAAGACATAAAACCGTTTTCAATAAAAGTTATAAGTTCTAAGTTATAAGTTACAATACATAAATAGTAAAGATGCAAAAGCAACATGGCTTATGTCACATCTCCGAGGCTGGATGTATTATCACTCAATAAAACAGTTGATTGTGATCATGGGGTGTTTGCAGCATGCAAGTGAGCATGTAAGCAAGCATGCAGCATGCAAGCGAGCATGCTAGCAGGCATGGTTTCTGGCACGGCTCCGGCGCTACGGAGCTCCAGCGGTCCCACGCGAGCTTATCGTCGCAGATGGTTTAACGCTCACCACCGCAGCCTCAACCGTGGCGGCAAGCGTTACAAACACCTGCTCCTCAACTCGCGGGCCGTCTGGCCGCTCCGCGCTTACGCGATTCTATATTACACTCTAGGGGTAAGGCACACAAGACTGCGTGGAGTCGGATTTACAGTGATTCGTTTCTGTTACTAAAACCTAATTTTTAGCAAATGCAGGAAACAATTATATTATAAATGAACATTCGGAATAATACACATTATATAATACAATACTTAGGATATATGACTTTATTTCATGCAAAATTAGGAGATTCAATTATTATAGTACTCGATATTATGACAGAATAGTTTAAGAAGTAAAGATAATTATTTATATCTTATAATATAAATTATGTAAAACAAAATTTCGAATTTTTGAACATTATGGTTACCGAAGTTTATAGCAAACTTGTTATGGATAATGATTTTAGGACAAACAATTTTAGGAGGAAGAAATTTTTCATGATATTTTAATCTTTGTATAAGCAGAAACATGGTTAAAATGAAGGAAACATAAATATTGTGTGATGCTGTGCCAACGGAGTAAGTATATTGATAAGTAATTTACTAGCAGACTATACTACCACTATAAATAGGTTTAATACATACATTGTCATTATTTAGCTCATCCACATTTAAATATTGCTCAGTCTGATTGTTTTGTGGTGGATGGGAGACTTCCACAATGTTCGTCTCATCTGAGAGTGTATTGAGGTACCTTTGCTTCTGAAAAATGTTTGTTAGTAGAGTATTTGATTTCAATATCTTTGTTGCCTTTAGTTACACACATTCTAAAAAAATATGTCTAGATACTCGTATGTATGGTATGGAGCAAGTGTCAATCTGTGGTGTATATAGCTAAAGAATGATTTACATGTGTGCATGTGAACAAACAGAACCAAATTTCCTTTGAAATTAATAAAAACTTTATGTATATTCACTATATGGCTATACCTACTACAAATATGACCAGTGTAGTTTAAACACACACTCACAACACGACACTCAACACATAAAACAGACACGACAGACGACATTCAATTTTTATGCTCACATTTTCATTTGCAGAATCTTTTCTTGCACGATGCTTAATATTATAATAAAAATGTTTTAGCATTGTTTCATCCCTAGGCCCAATCGTGCAGAAGCTATTGTGTTCTTTAGTAATGGACTTCCAGACTTCCTGTTCTTTTGCACTCTATTACACTTTGGTATCTGAAGCAATATTAATCACAAACTTCTAAATTACAGTCTGGATTGGTGCCCGGTTGATGGCAATATGGTGAGCAGTGGTGGCCCAGTGGTAACGGCCGCGACTTACGAGTTGTATGTCGTGGATCCGAACCCAGACAGGCGCTTTACTTTGTGTAAATTATTATATCACTACCGCTCTCAAAACAGTGAACGAAAACATCGTGAGGAAACCGGAATGTCTTAGAACCAACAATTTGAAGACATGTGAGATCTACCAACCCGCACTGTGCCCGCGTGGTAGATTACGGCCCACTTCCTCTCCAGAGAGGAGGCTTGTGTCCCAGCAGTGGAAACATTATAGGCTGATTATCTGATGGCAATAGGCTCGCCCCCTAATACATGGGACTTAAACATAACTGGCGAAATGTGGGTGTACCTACTACAGGTACACCTCTGCCCAACCCTTCGGGGAAACAAGGCGTGATGTTATGTTATTATAGGTTATTATGTAGTTACTTACTTCGTTATTATTGAAAGAAGATTTTCTTTCTCCTCTAGAGTATAGTTAGGTGATCTCTTTTTCTTATCTTTATCCATAATTGGTACAATTATAGGTACCCAGTTTAAGTAAAAATACTAACAGAATTCCAATAGAACTTGTGGTTCGGTTCAGACAAACACAATTCAAATCAAATATTAGATTGCTACAATATGCATTAGCAACTCTAATAACATAAATTTGTTGAAATTAATGCCATTATTTAAAATTAACTTACTTTTTAAATCTGTATGTATTTAATTTATAAGAATAATTTTTTATGATTTAATATTATGAGTTTTTGAAAAGTACCGGTTTTTTAATGTAAATTGGAACGTGTTAGAAGAATATAGAATTAGATCAAGAATACTTAAGTAAATGCTTAGTTGATTATGGTTTCACGAAATTCTATTTTAATTTGTGAAACGCAAAATACTTAAGCGCAGTCTTATGTATTTGAGAATAATCAGTTGAGATTTGCTACTTATCTCAAATCAGAAACCGGGTTTAAGTCTTTGTGGATGATGTTATAAACTAGTGTATTCATAGTGGTATTCGAATGTGTGTGGGTGTCAGTTACCACAACTAAAAGTGTACATAACACATATTACAAAAAAAAAAAAACTCACTTACCTACTGCTTGATAGCCTGTACCGTAACTTATATCTTTAGATAGGTTATCTAAAAGCAGTGTCTAATTACTTAAGGTGTAGTATATAACAAAGTTAAATACGGAACTAAACGTAGTAAACATGTACGACATCCGTGTAGTATCTTTAGAACGTTACGGCTTTTGTGTTGTACAGTGATAAAGTTATAAGATCAAACTAAACAAGTTATTACTATTTAAACAAAAGTCACTTGTAAGGTGGGTCCTTAACGTATCTTACGAGCGATCACAACAAGTGGACGAAGAGAGCGTGTTGTGTGCATATCAAATAATAAATTATAAAACACCGACGAAAGACACACGATCTTGACTATTTAGATTTTTGTGGAATTTGGGATATTGACCGTAAGTCGTTTACCTTGAAACAACTGGCTGTGGAGGATGACTATATTTGGTTCGTTAAGGCTCCTGGAGACAAACGCAACGCGACATTGCGACGCGACACTAGTAGCACGATTTATATGTAATTGTCTCACTGGGCGTCGCGCTGCCTGTCGCGCCCGTGATATCGCGCCAGTCTGCACGAGCCTTTAAATGTGATTCGTTATTACCTCTCTTTTAGGTAGTTCCACTCAATAAGCTCACAAAACTATCGGGTATCTTATGCTTAGTTCCCAGCAAATAATAAACCTTCCACAGCACACACCCGGCTACCATGAATGTAAGGGAAGGCGCATCGACTGATTATGATTGTAAAACACTGCAAGTGATAACTGTACAGCTTAGCCGTGCATATATTTGCTCAAGTATCTGAACTTGTACATGTTACATGCAATAATTGTATAATACATTATTAGGTATTTCTAGTCGTGGTCTCCGCCAGTCTCGGTGATCACAACCAAAAACAATCAACATCTACAATTTTTTTACTTATTTAGTAATTCATTCACTGACAAAAAACGCACAGTGCAAGAATTCTTTATATAACGAAGGTGAGCACTAAACGAAGGATTATTTAAAAAAAAACATCTAAAGGAGTTAAACGGGGAAAGTTTGTATGGAGTTTGGGCACTGGGCACACGGCTTGTCAATACATAAATCCGCATCCTTGAAGAACGTGCAATTTCTCCTAAGACCGTTTATGGCATTAGCTGTTATTCAGAGGCTTATGTAAAGCTTCTTTATTTTATCTTGAAAATATTTTAATTGAAAAGCTACACAAATTTTAATTTTAAAGGTCCCTACGCATCACGGATCTTCGTGACCATCCCACGGTTCGATGAAGGGCGCCCGATCACCCTAGGTACTGTGGACGAGCAGGGCAACATCCTCGCCTACCCTGACTACTCCTGGCATGACAACCAGGGCTCCAACTGTCACGGCTTCACATCCGTCTTCAGAGTTGCTGTACGTAAGAATTTTATTACGAATTTGACAAGTTACGTCATCATCTACATAAATAAGACTATGTTCTAGAACCCACAGAAGAGGTCATGACTCAGGTCTGACAGCATTATCATAGATTACGGCTGGGTGCTTAATTCATATTGTTGATGCTTCGAGGACCA
Organism: Atethmia centrago; assembly: GCA_905333075.3. Lineage (NCBI taxonomy): Eukaryota > Metazoa > Arthropoda > Insecta > Lepidoptera > Noctuidae > Atethmia > Atethmia centrago. The sequence goes on along the minus strand of HG995373.1, from coordinate 16,420,352 downwards.
TCGCACCTGGTTAGGTACTCTTGACAAAATTCTAGTACGATTGATGATTAAAACATTTCAGGTCAATTAAGTCGAAGGCTGCTTTTAGTTTTAAAATCAGTGCCACATAATCCAGCAAAAAAAAAAACTGTTGTTTATTGTTTCGACATAACAGGAGAAAAAAACATTTATCTGGCTAATAAAAACCTTAAGTATGTTAAAGATGATGTAGTTTTTGTAATTATCAATAGGTACATTGAAAATTGAGCACCGCGGGAAACCTTGTGTGTTGTTCATAGGTACCTACTTGTTGTTCAATATAATCAACAAAGGCCATTGCCAAGTTGTGTAATAACCACGTTTATGGGCGTTTATTGCATTGATACCTAGATAATAAGATATCCTCAGCAGCATTGAGACCTGGAATTATTGCGTGATATTTCCGTATCTGACGCAAATCTGAAAGAAGTTAGGTAACTCAGGATATTGAAGATGTTTGTTAAGAACACGCGATGAGTCTTACAGCAAGCACTGCATCGTAATTTACATGGCTATTGACGAAAGAAGTACTCACGATGTTAATACAATATGCATATCAGTAACGATATGAGTACGATGGTATTTTTGAATAAGGGTCAGTATTGTGTCTTGCATAGTAACTAATGAATAGCGCGTCAGCTATATAAATCATTATTGTAGGTCAACACAAAATCCAGCTTTTCAATGTGCATATTTTATCTACTCTTGTCATTGGCTCAACAAAAGTATTTTCCAGCTAAGTCACATCTTACATCAGCAAGACAAAAAACACAGGACGTGACTAGTTTTCCTTTTAACTTTAATCAGTCATTGTGTTTCTTAAACAACAAACAAATCAATGACATCATCAGTAGGTACCTACGTAGGACCCGGATTTAATGGGAGTTCAGGTCAAAATCGATGTGCCCATCATTCTATGTGTTCATTACTCTATTGTTACACTGACCTGGGAAAGCTTATCTACATCAAATTGTGTTTGATAGATTGAGCTCCAATTTACGAATTTGTTGCAGGTCATGTCCGGCTTTTGAAGTCGTCAGATAACTCATAATCCCAATAATTATTATTTCGCTAAAATCTATTTATTCCAATTTTTGTATTTACAAAATTTTCAGAAACGCGAAATTGAACTAATATATCGATTATATACATTCCGGTACATATTATAGATATCTTGATTTTAAGTTTTTTTTAGGGTTCCGGAGTAAACAAGGAACCCTTATAGTTTCGCCATGTCCGTCTGTCTGTCTGACCCCACCGTAGCTCAGAGACGCTTAGTACTAGAAATCTGTAATTTGGCGTAGGTATACATATTAATGGCTAATTATTTTCCAGGCGACTAACAACTTGCTACTAAAAAATAAAATGGGTAGCAAAAATAATAGGTTGGCAGCTATAGTGAAGTAGCATTTTAAGTATAAAATCATTTGGGTTAGGTTAGGTTAGAACAGTGACCACTAACGCGCGAAGGCGAGCGAGCGAAGCGAGCGTGCCGCGGCAGCGGCCGCCGAGCGTCAGTACCCCTCGGTTGTTGGTGGCTCACAGTTACCAAAACAAAAACTCGATGCTAGTTTAAATTAAAACAAAGCTAACAATTGATTATGAAGCTGCTACTTTATACTTAAAATGCTACTTCACTGTAGCTGCCAACCTATTATTTTTGCCAACCATTTTAATTATTTTTAAAACCCTAAATCAGATTAGTTTGTCGACGCGTTAAATACATGCCCATATTAATCACGCCAATAAACTAAACTAAAATAAAACCTTGTAAAAAAATTTGTTTAGAGTACCTGCACGTAATGTGGGGATGATATTTATTTTTTTCTCGTCTTCCTCGTGGTGTGGGGTATCGTTGGATAGGCCGTTTAAAAATATTATGGGTCTGTGAACAACACTTTTCCATTAAAGGATTCGCTTGCGTAATATTAAGCATTAAAGTGCTAATTTTTGTTAGAGTCAAGTATCCCCGCCCCTGGCAGGTAAATGGTTGCTTATGAATGAAATGAAACACGGATATGTGAAAAAAATCATGGCAGTACTACATATGAAATTAAAAGGAAAATTATCACAGCTAAGTGGGCTTGAGTAATAGTCGACCAACTTAAATTTGCAGTTGGAGAATTGACCGTGGCATATATATATGTATGGGAGAACATGTTTTTCAACTACAATGTTAAGTTTGTTTTTGGGATAAATCCATCTCAACTTCCCAACTACGGAACCCTTCATTGTGCGTAGTCCGACACGCACTTGGCCAGGTTTTTTTTTGCATGACATATTCTCCTGCTCTGGGCAGAGCAGGAGGGTGTGTCAGACTCTTACTGACTAAAACCCGCGTTCCTTCCGTTGCCTGTCTGTTGCCAGAGGCCACGGCGGTATCCATTTCGGAGTCTCCCGCGACCCAGTTAAGATTGTCCTATTGTTACTTCATGGAGCAGATGTGCATTATACAGTTCAACTGTCGCAAGTCAGTACTTGCGACTTGTAAAGTAACTTTGTTACAGTTAACAAAGTTTCTTTATCACATTTTCAGATAGACGAATGCCAGCGCCTGTGGGTAATGGACACCGGCAAGATCGGCGACCAGCAGGTGTGCCCCCCTCAGCTGCTTGCGTTCGACCTCGCCACCGACACGCTCATCTACCGCCACGTCGTTAACAGCTCCTTGTTTACTGACATGTCACTGTTCATTACACCTGTTAGTATTATGTTGTTGTACCTATTAAATACGAAACGCAACGTCTCTCTGTCCGTCTGTAGTGCGCTCATATTATAAACTCGAAAATAAACTTTCGAATTAAAGTTTACAATGTTTTCTGGTTAGGTTTTTAATAGGTTATATTTTAGTATGTTACTGATTTAATTAAAAGTTAAGTAAGAAATCCAGTCGTCGATATATAATTAAATCCATAGTTTGATCGACCTAGTATGCTGCTGTCCATTAGTGTGCTTATGACGTAGGTTTTGAGATCGGGTTTCGGATTGCCTGTAGCGTACCTATACAGTGAGACCTACATTAAGTACCTAATTCTTGATGAAAAGGAAGTTGATTGTCATTTCTTTTACCATAACATTCTAGATGTTAATTGTTGTGTATGTGCAGGTGGTGGACATCCGGCCGCGCGGCGCCGGCGACTGCGCCGACACGTTTGTGTACGTGGCGGACGTGTCCGCGTACGGCCTGCTGGTGGTAGACGTGATTCGGGACAGATCCTGGCGCACCATCCACCGCCTCTTCTACCCCTTCCCCTCCAGAGGAACTTTCACCATCGACGGTACGTACGCCTCTATCCGAGTTATTAGTCGGCCAAAAAGTTATCTACCACATAAGTATTGAAATAATTTGTTTGCACATTTTCTTCGCTTTCTAGGCCAAACGCCGTAATCAAGGCCATTAGAATATAGCAGTTCAAATTATATCGTAAAAGGAGGACTCTCTCTGTGACGTTAGAAGTACCCTGCGTCTAACGTCACAGAGAGTCCTCCTCCGCACGTAGATGAAGTGCGCGGACAAACCGTTCAATGTCATAAAATTTAAATACATGTGTGCTCATACGAGTAAAAAAGCAAGATAATAAATAAGATCTGACATTGGCGCAACTTGCCGTGCAGAATTTTCCTTATGCAGATGTTCGGACTACACAGTTACCGCGACAATCTCGGAATTATGTAGAGACGCTGACAGAATGTAATTTTAATAAACATAACTGCGAGTCCTTTTATTTAGTGAAAGAAACAACTTGTCTGGCTCTTTATTATTGTACCCACACAATTTATTATGCGACCAAAATTTTACTGTGACCGGTGACCACCTCTCTATGCCATAAAAAAACACAACGTATTTTCAGTGCGTGTGCATTTTCTCTGTTTCAGGCGAAAGCTTTGATCTAATGGATGGCGTGTTGGGAATGGCTCTCTCACCGTACCAGCGCGGCCGCGATCGCTTCCTCTACTTCCACTCGCTCGCCGCCACCACCGAGAACGTGGTTAACACCAGAGTCATCAGGAACGACTCGTACACTGAGGACCCTAACATCGACCCGGACGCTGTTTACGTAAGCTAGCGACAAAATGATGACAATATATAATTACGTCACATGTAAAAAAGTTTTAAAGCAATCTATTTTATTTTAAGGTATTCCCGGAAGAGCGCACAACTCAGTCAGCAGCTGAAGCCATGGACCGTAACGGTGTCCTTTACTTCGGCCTAATGGAGCCACCTAGCATCTGGTGCTGGAACTCTGCCACTGAGTTCTCGCCTCGCAACTTCCATGCGGTAGCCATCGATAAGGATACCCTCCAGTTCGCCAGTGGCGTGAAGGTAGTCATGAATTCCAAAGGAGAAGAAGAGTTATGGGTGTTGACGTCAAGTTTCCAAAGAGTAATGACGGGATCTCTTTCGTCAGATAGGATAAATTTCAGGATTCATGCTGAGAAGATTAATAATATTTTAGCTAACTCTCCGTGCAGAGATTCCCCAAAGGGGCGAAAGCCTGGTCACCATGTCAACCTTATCGACAGGGCCGGAGACGGTCATACTCCTCGGCGGCACAGGTATGGCAGTGCCTCGTATCTGTAGAGATTAGTGCCATGTCCGATCGGTTGCTCAGAAGATTCATGTGGCATAACTGGCCATATTTATAGACTATTATTGATTTTATTTTAAGACACTCACAGGCCCTTTTTATGTATTCGGTTATTGTTTTTACCTTATAAAACTGTTTTATGTCGGTCATCTTTATAATAAGTTCATATAATTTATTTGAATGACTGATGCGACCGGTATGAAAGAATAAATGACTGAAGTCCTAGCTTAGGCCATTTTATAAAACCGCTACCGTGTTTTTGTATTATGAAAAATCCTATAAATATTATAAACTGCTTATACATAAAAGTCACTTTTTTAAATTATTATGTCCCGTTTATCCTGCAATATTTCATACAATATTATGTGTTGTAATCATCTTAATTTTAAATAATTATAACGTTATGAATAAAAACCGTTAATTTTAAATGGACTGTTTATTTATAATGTCTCCTCACTAAAGGCTCCCGCAAACAGGCGCGACCCTGTCTGCGGGAGCCTTTAGTGAGGAGACATTATGTATTATATAGATATAAAGTTCTACTATTAGAAACAAAAATACAACAAGCGTCAGATATCGAATGTCAGGTAATCTCAATTTATTGATATTTAATATAATATTTTATTCTTCCACGATACAAGGTGATTCTTTTTGAGATGGTCATATCAATGTGTTTGTCTTCAAATCCAATAACCACGCCACCAAGGGCATCTGCAGCTACTATTTCTTTGAGTTGGATTTTTTTCCCTTTTTGAACAAACCTTTTTAAAATGCCCACGAGTGCGTTACGGGTAGCATCGTCGAGTGGGTCCGCGGTGATGACTTCGCAGAGAGCCTCGTTCCTGTGCGCCACCATGACGGCAAGAAACATTTTTATCATTCGTCGTAACTGCTTCAGGCGACCATTTTCAGCAACCAAACCAAGAAAGTTAGTCCCAGTTTTTGGCATTCCTGAACGGTAACGAGCGAGCGATTAACCCAAATATCTATTCCAGGGCCTTTCTGTCCGCAGGCCCTTGAACTTATTGAAAATATAAATAACCTATAAATATATAAATAACCTTTAATACCTGCTTCGGTGCTAATACCCGTCAGTAACTTAGCTTTACCAGCTCGAGATATCAGACTGGTTTCCATGAAGTCGACGACTTTAGGATTCTTCAGTACTTTTTGGAGATCTCTCAGGGTTTTCTCAACCTGATCCAATTCATTCATTTGCGAAGCGGCGCTGTACAACGCTGTCACGTAACGGCCTTCCAAACCTTTCCGTGAACAGAATTTTACTATGAAGTACGTGTAGATACTGTTCTTGGAGTAACATGGAGTAAGCAGGCTTGTCTAAATTCAACAAGCAACGAAATGAGTGTTGTATATAGGAATGATATTCACTCGCCCTGATGTTTCATTATATTTATTAAACACTTACCAAATACTGCAAGCGGTGGTTTTTTACTTTGAGGAGCTGTTCCCATAGTTCTTATAAGCATACGTAACATTATCTAACGGTTTTAGAAAATCTTAAAATTTAAAATTGTTATACTTTTGATAAAAGTTGTATCTATGAAATTGTCAATATGTCACTTAGCAGTCAATACAGGTTAGAAATGCATACTTTTAATTATTATTTTTAATTATAACATAGTACATGGAGTATGGTATACAAGCAATATATAAAATATACGACTAGGTATAGCTGTTTCAAGTGAGCACATCGTATTGGAAAGCTTGGTCGGTTTCTAGTAGCGCTCTGATGTAGATGACCAGAGAGCCGAGAGCCATCGCTGATGTCAGCGAGTTGCACGCACCACCTTCGGACGTAGCTGCTTTCTTCACTCTATACTCTTCCTGTAACACACATTGCAACTCGAATGGTATTTTCAATATTATTTTCTTGGTCCCTAATGCAAGAAATTTCGGCAATTGATACGGTAACGGTTGTACCGTTCTTGTCAGCCAAATAAGAATAAAGACTGCTACCATCATTCGTTTCGGCAATATAGCCAAACTAATAATAACATAGCCGAAATACCTAGGTAGCGTCGGTCTCTTTTATAGAGTTTTTATGATCACTATTTTAACTTGCCGAGGAACTAATGATTGAACTGCCTAAGTTGGGTAATTTGTTTCGGATAAACTATAGACATTTTCGATTCAAAACAAATCGAAGCATAGCTGAGTCAGTTACTGATTTTACAGTGTGATTTCTTTTTCTGATATTAGACACACAAATAAAATTAATGGTGCATGAAATAATAATTGTAATCGGACAGTTCATTTCAGAACAGATAGTACACAAGATTTAGTCCCAAAAAGGTCACATTCCGTCTAAGTGCAGTTGAGTAAATATGAATAATGAACGACGACAACGAACGAGATTAGTGGATGCAGGAATCTTCCTGAAATAAATGAAAGCTTCTAACATTTAAGAAGTTGAAGGACGCTACACAAACCTCTCTATCTTTAGCTGGTGGGGCTGATGCGGGCCCCACAAATCCAGTGAGTTTTAAGAACGGCTGGCGATCATCTGAGTAGCACCCCTTCGGCTCCTGCCACGCCAGGATCCTGTTCATCCAACGGGGCTTTATGAACTCCCCATAGCCTTGTGTCGCACAATATAAAACTGAAAATATTAAATGAAAACATTTTTACTAGGTATGTTTATCAAATGGATTAAGAATTCTGAAGTTAACTGTTTTGTTGGCAAGAGATGGCAGACAAACAAACAAATGTTTCAAGTTTAAAAATTGACAGCTCACTTTGTTGCATAAACAATGTTTTAGTTCCAGGTGGATGGTCCCAGGCTTCCAAGGACTTAGATTCTTTATAAACTTGAATACAAAGTTTATAAATGTGTGCAGGAAGATCGAGTCCTTCCAAGCAGTCGAACAAGTAAGCTAAAGCGGCAGCTCTGATTCTGCTAGTCTGCTGGAACGCTAGGCCTGAGCCCTTCAGTATTTGTGCTGAGCACTCGGGTGTCAGCTCGCACGTGCCGTCCGTCTGCGTCGTCTGCGACTCCATCGCCGATATCAATAGCTGCATCGTGCATGCGTCTGGAAATCCAAACTTGAAATTAAAACTTTGGGTTGTCAAGCTTTCACCTCATTTTCATGATGATTAATATTAAGTGGCGACGCTCTGTGGTTATTGGCGGAACTATAAAAAGTCGGCCTTCGAAGAAGTCGACCGTGACAGGGTCTGAATTGAAAACTAGCTTTACATTGAATACTAGAGTACCTATGTTACGCAGCAACACAATTAGAATTTCTTCAATTTGTGTCAATCACACCATTAATTTTAATTTGTTTGGTTTGAAAGGACGTTTATAACAATTTATTGTAATTTACAGAAGGCACGCGCAGTTCTTTATAACAGAATTTTACTATAAAGTTATTCTAGATTATAATTCAATACATAATTACTAACCTGCTGCCTTTCTTGTCGGCATCTTAGTTCTCGCCTCTTGCACGTATTGTTCGAATGCGAAGCGATAAGGCTTCTGTGTTCCCATTGTGCCGATTGTGATTGGCTCCATTAAACTTGATAGCACCTCTAGGTTATCGAATATCGCTTTTGAAACTGTAAATAATTAAAACAAGACTCAGTTTATTCACCAAAAAAAAAAATCTGTGATTGCAAAGTTATGGATCACGAATGACTTCACTTTGTGTTTGTATGTCACCATATGATTATGAACTTCGTTAGTATAAAATCTATCTAGCGAGATTATAAACTATCCAAAAATTGTGAACTGCAGCAAACCATTTACAATTTATCGCATCATTTTCGGTGCTCACAATCTTACGGTGACATATTTATCGGTTTTATGTAACGTATTCGACTCCTTGATATATTTTTAGCGGAGAAGGGGCTTGTGGCTAAGTAATAACAGCCGCACGGATCGATCGATCAGGTTAAGCTACGCTTACCGCGGTTGGTCCGTGGATGAGTGACCATCTTTACATACCAAGACCCCTCCGTACCTCAGAAAGCACGTTAAGCCGTTGATCCAGGCTGTCATTTAGAGATCTTTGACAGTCGTTACGGGTAGTAGAAGCCCGAAAGTCTGACAACCAGTCTTACCAAGGGGTATCGTGTTACCCAGTAACTGGGTTGTGGAGGTCATATAGGCAGTCGCTCCATGTAAAATACTGGTATTCAGCTGCATCATCTTAGACTGGAAGCCGCTCCCAACATAGTTGGGAAAAGGCTAGGCAGATGATGATGATCTATTTTAAGCGGAGTTTGAAATAATTCAAAAATCACAAACTACCTACTTACTGATTACGTCCATTAATCAACCCAGTACGTAGTCAATTACAACACATAGGCCTCTCTCTAGAAGTCAACGCAGCATCAACACAGATTCAGCGTATAGAGAAGTGTGAAAAATACCACACTTATAGCGTGAATCTGGTTTTAAACGTCCGACATAGACATACAATACCCACTGTCCATGCATCAGGGTTTGAGTTGACGCATTTGTTTACCATATAGCAGTTAAAAATGAGTCTTGTTACCAATAAATAAATCAAGCGAAAGCTAGCAGAGGAATGATTCAATGATATAACTTCAATAAAAGCCATTTATGAGAGAAACGCAATGAGTGTCGCTGTCCTACCCACGAACGTTAACCATAATAGCACTCGCATTGATTTGATGTTTTCTCTCCGTCAAGTTAAGCTTTGTGTCCACTACTCCGATAACTACTACAACTTATATCTAGTGTGTTGGTTTCACATTCATTGGTTTGTCAGAAGTTTCCACTTCATAATAACAATGTAGTAAAGAGATTGTTGGAGATTTCTTAAGGTTCCGTAGTCAATAAGAAACCCTTATAGTTTCTCCATGTCCGTTTGACTGTCCGCAGCTTAGCTCTGAGACTCTATGTACTAGAAAGCTGTAATTTGGCATAGGTATACATATTAATCACGCCGACAAAGTACTAAAATAAAATCCCTTGCACGTAAAGTGGGGATGATATTTTATTTTGTCATCTATCCCACGGTATGGGGTATCGTTGGAAAGGCCGTTTAAAAATATTGCGGGTCTATGAACACCATTTTTTTATTCAAGGATCCGCTTGCGTAATATTAAGCATTAAAGTGCTAATTTTTGTTAGAGTCAAGTGTCCCCCCTCCCTTTACCAACTAAATGGTTGTTTGTGGAGATGTGAAAAAATCATAGTAGTACATATAACGAAATTAAAAAGAAAACTATTACAGCTAAGTGGGCTTCACAAGTTAACGAGTAATAGTCGACCAACCTTAATTTGCAGTTGAAGAATTGACCGTGGCGTATATCGATGCATGGGAGAACACGTTTTTCAACTACAATGTTAAGTTTGTTTTTGGGATAATTTCATGCCATCTTCCCAACTACGGAACCCTTCATTGTGCGTGGTTTAGAAAAAATAAACTGTCCACTTAATATATGAGAACATACTGACATGATAACGCATTATTATAAATTACGTAAGTCAAATATACAAATACATACCTTCATAAGTATCCTATCTATATTGAAATTACATCTTCCTGTGTATGACATGTATGTAAACAATCCTGAAAATATTTATTCTAAATTATCTGCGGTCCGCGGTTTCACCCGCGTAAGTTTATATCCCGTGGGAATATCTGGATAAAAGTATCGTATATCCTAATCCAACTCATGGTCTGCCCACGTGCCAAATTTCATCCAAATCCGTTTAGCCAGTTTAGCGTTAAAGCACTAAAGCAAGTCACTTGCGCATTTACAATATTAGTTAGGATTAGTTAATGGATGCATTGCTAAAACTTTATGCTGATTTGGTCTGGGAGGGAAAAAGTAGTGCATCAAGTGTAGTGCGAAACACTTAGGCTAGACGCGGCCAGCGGTGACAACATCACAGCTGCATTCTTAACAAAAAAAAAATTAAATTAATTTAAAAATAAACGGATTAACCCAATACAATACAAATGTTTGGGGCTCCGTATCCAAAGGAGAAACTAAAGAGACCTTATTACCAATCCTACAATATCTGCTTCTGTCTCAAGATGTTCCTATCGCTAGCCCTAACCTCAACAAAAGGCTTTTTATGCAATAATCTAAGGCTTTAATTTTTGGAAAACTAAATTTTTTTCAATTAAATTCCAATATCAAGTATTCGCTATTAAGACGCTGACAACACCTAAACCGCGGTCACTGTCAGATTGCATAGAAAAGAAAGAGAAGCGCGATGACACAACGCTTGTAAATTATTGCAAAATATGAAGCAATTATCTATTTACTCAAAATAGAGTTGAGTAATCTAAAATAAAAAACAACCAAGTTCTGCATTCAAATAAGACGTTCTTGTTATTAATTAAATACGTAACGTATGTTGATACTTAATGCAGATATTTTGGATTAGAACTCAAGGTAAGAGGTTAGTTTAACGTTAGTTTGTATCGAGATTTGTTTTTCAAAACGTGTTTTGGTAACAACTAAGTTCTGGGAAATATGTTCAAAATTAACATATATTTTTTCCGCTCCCACAAACTACACAGATTTGGCAATTTTTTTTCATAAGAGAAGCCTATTTTGGTCAATTGGGTCTTGTCAGCGCCTTAAGCATTGCATGTTATGTTTTATCATAGTTTCACCTACGCAGCCCCATTTCAAAAGACTAAGAAATATGTAAATAAGTAGATATCATAACGATTACTACATTAGTCTAGGTCACTGGGTGCTGCCTAGATTAAACCATCTATTACGAATATATTATTTAAAGGCTTTTATTTTGTTAGCTATAGTAAAATGCCACGGCAATCGGGTTTTGTCAGAGCACCTATAACTCAATTCAAATGCACCGGTTTATATGAGATCAGTTGCTCAATTCCCAGGCAGGAGCGAATGTAATAAAGGGGCAAGCGGCCCCACTAAGAGCAAAAAGCCTTAGCATTGTTCAAAGTTGGGCAAGCATGCGTGAACAGTATGCCTAAATGATTTAATGTTTTATTTGTACCGGCCAAGTGCAAGTTAACCTTACGCAACAAATGTTCGATATTATACCTACCACTTTTAATGACGTATTAAAAAGTGCGGAATTCAAGATTAATTGGTCAAGGACAGCTAATGAGACACAATTGATTTTCTATTGTTTCACACCGAATCGGAGACGCGCGAGGCTAAACAGGTTAAGTTATTATATTGCTTTAAGAGGCTGACAACCGCTAAAGCGCGGTCACTGTCGATGTCGGACTGCATAGAAAAGAAAAAGAGAAGCGCGATGACACAACGCTGGTAATTTATTGCAAAATATGAAGCAATTATCTATTTACAAAACATCTATTGATTGGATACAAAAATTAAAATACTATTATGCTAATATGTTGCTTGTAGGATAATCTGACAAAAAATCAGAATGATTGCAGTGTGGTTTTTAATCGTTAAAATATTTTTTAGAGGTATCTCATTTCTATGGTATCAAATTAGTTGTATTATATTTTTAACACACTATCTACCTAGCATATATCCTGAAAAATATCATATATTTTTCTGATTTAGTTTACTGCAGTGGATCATATACTTTTAGGCATTATAAAACTTGCGTTTAGCAACATACCCACAATAAATAGATGTTTTCGACTGATATATAAAAAAAAACCTGTGTAAATAAATACCTACCTACCTAACTGGATTTGGATTTTGAGATATTTCACTTTTCGCCCTTCATTACATGAGACTAAAAGAACTGGCGAGGAAATTGGGTGTACTTTATAATTTAATATACATATGCCCAACCACAAAATTCACCCCAAAAATTACCCCAAAAGACTGTAACAGAGTAGGAAGAGCTTGGAGCAAAGCAAGCTTCGTTTTGTTTTTAAGTTCCTACCTAAGCTACTCGTAGCTATTACGGTACCTTAAAATTCTCAAAAACACTTACGCAACTGTTTGAACTATGTGTAACAACTAGATGTGTATCTATCTAACTGGGCGCAAAACTAGCTTTTGGATCGCTCACTTTGGATGCCGAATTAGGCAACAGTGAATTACTGGTAACGGTTGCTCCCAAGGATACAGGCAAGCCACAAGGAACCAACGTAAAATTCAAATGGCAAATTAATGCATTTTAGAGGTTTACTAATTAATACAATTTATATCACAATTTAAACTTTAACAATTAGCTTGAGGAAAAACAACAATATATTCCTACTATGTAGTAATAATTGCTTTTAAAATAAAAAATAAATAACTGTTTGGGTATCTAATGCCATTATTATTTATTCCCGAGAATAAATTCTTGCAAAAACGTATAAAGAAATACAACAGATCCAAATCGAATCGAAATTGGGAACAAAAAATAATCGGAAACCAGATATTTTTCGACATCATTAGATATACCTACTCAGATAGAGTTTGACTATATCTGGTTATAATAATCGTGACCGCAGACTAATGATTATGTCTGATTGGGTATTATTGTTATGAACACAAAAGCTTAAATTCTAAATTCGACCTTCGATACGAAATGTTATATAGATAATATATAACATAAGTAACGATAGTCTCTATTGATCTCAAATCATTTATTTTAATTAAAACATTTACATCTAGTTGCCCATTCCAAAGTATAGATTTCTAAGAAAGGACAACGCACAATGAAGGGTTCCGTCGTTGGGATGAATTTACCCCAAGAACAAACTTAACATTGTAGTTGAAAAACATGTTCTCCCATACATTCCAACTTGCAAATATGTAAGCACGTATTGAGAGATTTATCATGTTATTTTAAGACTAGGTTTCCTATAGTCTATAACTATGGAACTAATTTCGGTATATTTTTCAAAATGATAGCCTCAGTAGTTTCGGAGGTAAGGGGGAATGGTCTATTTTCTTAAATAACTTTATAACTATTTATTGTGAAATTATAAAAAAATACACTTGAAACCTTCACAGTAAGCCTCATTTGATATGTCACACGGTACAGTGTGAAAACTTTTTTTTTTAATTTGCTGTATCCCCATGTTCAAAATTAATTTATTTACGTATTTACGTTACAGTTGCGTCTTTGGGTCACAGAAATTCATATCGATTAGATTCGAAGCAAATTGGCTGTGACACACGGACAGACAGACACACAAGTGATGCTATAAGAGTTTGGTTTTTCATTCCGGAACCCTAAAAACAACCAAGATGCTCCAAAGGTAGATAATAGAATATGCGTGGGTAAGTTCTTCTTGCAAGCATTGAAGCAGTGGTGGCCCAGTGCTAACGTCCGCGACTTACGAGTTGTATGTCGTAGGTTCGAACCCAGACAGGCGCTTTACTTTGTGTCAATTAATTACATCACCACTGCTCTCAAAACGGTGAAGGAAAACATCGTGAACCAACAATTCGAAGACATGTGACATCTACCAACCCGCACTGGGCCCGCGTGGTGGATTACGGCCCACTCCCTCTAACAGAGAGGAGGCCTGTGTCCCAGCAGTGGGAACATTATAGGCTGATTATGTAAGTTCTTCTTGTGGGGGCACAAGAAGAACCGAGACCAGCCGGGGTATTCTGTTAAAATCTTACCGTGAAACCTTAGGTGAAGTGAGCCGTCATGTAACCGTGACGGTTGCTGGAAGCCACTGAATGCGGAATGCACAAGATGACGGTACCAGACCTTGTGACGATTCTTAGGATAGGCTTATGTCCTGCGGTCTTATTTCTACTGAATTCAACTCTAAAAATATAATGATAAAGTACAAACCATATTCGTAATCTTTACTCCGGTACACAAAACTGGGGACGTCCGTGTTGTTTCTGATGCGATCCATGCGTCGAGTAATGTTCTTCAAGTTCTCCTTGAGCCTGCCTGGCACCGACTTATCTAGCTCATTAATCGTATACTCTAATTGACCTGCAAAAATATTTCACAGTTGCGAAGGTCTACGTACATTTTAGGACTTTGACTGCCTTTCTTTTTTTGTGCTGATTTACATAGATGCATCTTTTAATCTTATGACTTTTGCAATTGTGCGTGAGACTCTTTGAATGTAAGTATTAATAATGTAAAAGTCTTGCAATGTTCTTAAAAAATAATTATCAGAAAATAATGCTCAAGGATAAAGCTAAGTGCTAAAGCTTCTCGAGTGAACTTAATTCGAGAGATAACAGTTAGGTAGAAGCATAGTTACCTCTAGCCATTCCCAGGGCAATGTACCACTCAGGGTCTTTCGAAGGCTTCTTCTCATAATGTTCCAACAATTTGTCCAACGTGATTGATATTCTGTAAACTTTTGGAACATTGTATATGAAGTCTTGAGTATCAAAGTATGGATAGATACCGTGACAGAACTCGGCCGCCACAATTGTTAACAAGACGATATATTTTCCGTACATTTTGTAGAAAACTAACCGTTTTGTAGAGTGGAAACTAATGGTAATCGTAAAACCAATACAGTGGCCACCCGGCAACCACTGATTGGGCCATTTGTACGTATTTTATTGAAGTCTATCGTAAGTTGTATTTGAATCTATAGGAGTTGTGATATAATTTCCTAGAACTCTTTGATTGAACCAACAGCATTAAACATTTATGAGGTAAGTTTTATACCTTTGATTTTAATTAATTGTTTGAATCTTTATTCGAGTTATTAAAATAATAAAATGAATGCAATTAGTTCTTACATCAGCATTCTTTTATATCCTACCTAGACTCATAGACTGTTTCTAATTATATACTGAAGATATTAACTTTAAGACTTAAATAAAGTAACATTAAAATTACAGCTGGAAACCTAAATGAAGATAGCTAGGTACTGTAACTGATTTACGGCCTACAAGACTATATAGAAATAATATTTATTTGCATAAAACATAGTGTATTAGAAAGGCAATATAGAACATACATGTTTTGCATAGAATAAAGCAGTACGGTCTTATCCACCATTCATTTAATAAAGTCGTGATTCAGTAATCTACCGTGCAAACACAAAATATTAACCTACTTATGAAACATCTACAAGCACTGATTCCGTTAAACATGTCACGAAGAGAACACGTATAAATAGATTCGCCAAAGTTAAAGTAATGGTAGTAGATAAATATTCCGGAATGGCCGCATCCTACGGCTCGTTAATTTAGAACGTTTCGTAATTAGTCGTGATGTATCCTCGGTCCCCACGATGAAATGCAGAAGCTGCTCGTGTGTATGTCCAAATCGCGAAAGCTAACCCGAGAGGGGCTGAACGTGGTCTTATGGAAAGGGCGCGAGCACACCACACCGCCAGACAAATTCAAGTGGCGTACTTGTACTCACGTATTTTTGCGATGCAGAGATTTGTATCGGGACCGTTCTGCTCACTTCATAGACTCAGTGAAAATAGCCTTAGTAGGAGTGAGAGGTTTTGAGTTATAGTGTTTTAATAGATATTTGCATGTTATATAAACCATGGCTGTGTCGCATCAGTGGTTCGTGCAGTGGTCCGCCCCGCCAATGCTCTTCGCGGATATTACTAGTCAATACAATGACGTCAATGAACGATGGAAAAACGACGGACCAAAGTCGAGTGACCCTTTAGTTGTTCCTGAACGAAGTGATGGTAGTTATAATGACGATCTAAACCAAGGAAGCCGGATAGAAAGTAATAAATATAACTTTAAGACAGATAGATTAAAGAATAATGGTAAGTTACTGGAATGCATTTTACTACATATTAGGAATCTATTATTTATGCACTTTTAATGCTGATATTAACCTTTTTGACACCGCCGTGAGGCACAAACTATTAATTAAACATTATTTTCACTTTTTTCTGTTATTTGTAATTTGTGTTTCACAACTGTGTCCAAATAAACGTTATTCTTTCTTTCTTTCTTTGGGATCATAGGTTTTCAGAAGGTTTAGTAAATATAGACAACAAGTCTATGTATAATGTCAGCATGATGTTATTAAATTTCGCCGACCTCAAGTAGTCTGATTCGATTAATTGGTATTCTGATTCGACTAATTGGTATTCTTATTCGATTAATTGGCATTATACCAATTAATCGAATCAGTCGTGCGCAAGAGTGCGGGATATGGCACGGATTAGATTGCATATGAATTATACAAGTATTTGTTCTAGAGCATAATCACGACAACTTACAAAAAATCGGAAATGCATTTTTAACATGATGTACTGAAATTACAGTGTAAATCCAATGAAGTGTGTGTCTAATTTAAGTTACTTACCTGTTGAGTAGAACGGTAAGATTACACACTAATTACTTGTTATTTAACCGTTAATGATGGCCATAATGTGTGTAAATAGAAGATGTTTACTGTGTTTTAAATAATTCATGGCAGTAATCGGAAACCGAAATTATTCGCCGAAATGCGCACCCTAATTGCGTAACACACTTTCAATCACAATCAGAGAGCTTCGCAGGATATTGCTGATCCATTGCTTCATATGTTTAAAAAAATCGTCTACTCAACAATATAAATAATGCAATGAAGGTGGGTGAGCTGTCAAAATGAAACCTTTTGCGATCAATTGTCATTTTATGTGTGGTACGCAACTACCCCGCTGGGTACCTAATAGGAGTTTTTACTGTTGTTAATTACCTATGAGTATTTATATTGAGCATTACGATGGGTGATGATAAGGCAGGTATTAACTATGCGTATTTTTATATCGAACGTTTCTTTTTTAAAAGTACAACAAGGCCTGCATTCTACTTTAACTCGAATATTAACTATTAGAGGTTTTAGACGTAAACTATTTACAAAAATTTCGTCTAATCAGGTTTAGTGAATTAATTCAAGATCAAAATATATGCATGCATACCTCCAAAGTTTCTGTTCAAAAACTGGAGAAAAACCTTATAATTACTTTTATGTCAGTCAGGGTCAACTGTCTTACAGCACTCACGATTCACACGAAACTCGTATTAAATAACGTTATATTTTAAAAATACCTCGATTTTGTCCTTAGTCATGAATACTATTTACTACCTGATACTAGTACTGGCCCACCCAATAATAAATACTATAACTCAACACTTAAAGTTGTCTAAGAGGCCTCTGCGAGTTGGCTTCGGCCTCTCATACGCCATCGTTCCAACGGTCCGGGACCCCTGGGTCCCGAGATATGTCAAACTCATTAAAATAAGAATTAATTTAATTTTAATATATTCAGACAAGCATTGATCCATTACCTGCATTTATATTTATATTGTTAGTATGAACTTAAAAACTATAATAGTAGGTACATAATAACTAAGAGAGACTAGTCCTCTGGGTGAGGCTCCACACCAGTGGGCTGTCTAACATATTGCCTATTACATTCAGGATGCTGTTACTGTTCCCACGCAATCTGCTTAGCAGTGAGGCTGTCTTTTTGCGCCAGGTGGCATCAAAGCCGTCTGTGCGCGACTCAGCGAACATTGTTGACGCACTGCAGAAGCGTGGCAGATGTAACAACGCCCTGTAGACATTGTTAAACTGGATGCGCAAAGAATTGAAAGCCATTTGGATATATCTAAACCACAGGCTCGCTGAGTACAGAGATGTGCAATACGCTTTGAATAAAGTTACTATCACCGCGTCTGTACATCGAGTGAACCTGCGGGCCCGCACCGACCTTGGCTTTGTCAAATTGTCAACTTTGTTTGAATCTGTGTTCAGTATCAGAGGGGCAATTGCGTAACACACATACAATTACAATTGATCGCAATTGGTTTCATTTTGGCAGTTCACCCAAGTTCATTGCGTTATTTAAGTTTTGAGCAGACGAATATTTATTAAACATATGAAGCAATGGATTAGCAATATGCTTCAAAACTCTCGGATTGTGATTCAAACTGTGTTACGCAATTAGGGTGCGGGTTGATTTTGAAAGTCAAAGGTGGCGGAACATTGTAAAGTCAATAGACATTATCAAATGTCAGCCTACGCCGAGAACAATCAAACTTTAGGATCAAAATACTATAGGGAACGTACGAAGTATGTAGTAGTGTATGTAGGGGTGTGTGTGTGTAATTATACATAACATAATCAGCCTATAACGTTCCCACTGCTGGGACACAGGCCTCCTCTATGTGAGAGGGAGTGGGCCGTAATCCACCGCGCGGGCCCAGTGCGGGTTGATAAACAATTGAATTTTCACATGGGAAAAAAATAACACAAAAATATGCTTCTATTTTAAATCTCCGAACGCAACTGCAATATTTACTAACATTCGGTGTCAACATTTTTAACTCAAGTTTTAAAATAATTGTTTTAAATATAAAAAAATGCTGCATGTACAGTTAATAGTAGTATATGACCCACTCAACGTTTTTCTTAAGCAATATCGAGCCGGTGAAAGTAAAGTCACAAAACATAGCCATATCTGGTGGAATATGCCTATAGTTGTACTTTACCGCACGCTAATATAAGAGAACAGCTTCAAAACTACTAAAATTATTTGTATCTACTAAATGTACAAGTAAATTAGTTGTTGTGTAATGAGAATTAACAATCTGCCTGCTCAGTGTTCCGAAGACAATAGAATACTTAATGTAGAGCAAATTGCAACTTCCTGTAAGTTTTTACAACAATCAAATTAGCGCAGTGGATATAGGAATAGGATATATATATTTTTAATGTATTTATACAATTTAATAGACAGAGTAATTTTCTTCTCGTTGTTACATAATGTACGCGGACGAGCAGATGCAACAATGTGCTCATCTGGCCGTCGAGTATCAAAGTTATGATGTAACTGAATGCAACGAATTGTATCTATGAACAATTATAAATATTCATATGAGTACATAACACATTACGCCTCTAATCCCCGAAGGGTTAGGCAGAGGTGTACCAATACGGTTGAGGGAAAGGCAAATTTCGCGCCCTCTCGCCCCTAGCCGCCGCAGGAGACGCCCTGGGCGTCGGGAATCCCGGGCGGATTTCCGGCCACCGTAGGCGCGGGCTTGCGGACGGTGAGCAATGGGTAGCTCACCATCCGGTAAGGACCAGGCCCGGGTCAAACTCAAACTCAAACTCAAAGCATTTATTTCAAATAAACCAATTACAGGCACTTTTGAATTGTCAAGGGTTCGGTCAGTCAGTCAGAAAGATGAAGCTAGTTGCCCATTCCAAAGCGTAGTAGGTACCTATGGAGAAGAACGGGCAAGAAACTCCAAGGACACTCTTTTAAATCAACGTTAATACGTTGATTTAAAAGACCATAATTGGTTACAAAATATTGTTTACATCATTCATTTTGAAATTATACATGTGAGAACGATGCAAAACGTAAAAGCGTCCGTAATAAAAAGATTACAACAAAAACAAAAGCAATTCAAAAATTAAAGTTAAAATAAGCCGTGGCAGCTAAGAGATGACCAGTCTCTACTGATGGCGCCCGTTCACGAACATGACGCGTGGATTAGCACCATTCAGCTCAACCATTTTGAAGGGAGCTAATTGATCCAACACACGCGCCATCATCAGCGAGACATTAGAGTGAGCACGACATACTCCCAGCCACCAGGGCACATTCAAGTCAATGAAAGACGTATCCAGTAAATGGCAGATTTAAAGTACATAGTACTCACATAACAATGTGCTGTGCAGCTATACAATACTGAGAGATTGAATTTATACAATGCAAAGAGTTTTTAAAATCTTCAGCAGCTCCAACACTATTTTCAATACCTGATCAATTAGTTTTTGCGCCCTTGTGGAGCAGGACCAGCGTTGAGCCAAGCATTTTTATCAGCAATGTAATCCCCCAATTTATAATATGCTTGGCTAAATAGTGTGCGTTATAAACTAGATTTAAATTTTGTTTTTATTCAGTTGAAGTATGTGGGGAGGTATTTTATTGTAACATTTTAAACAGTACCCCATGAAAGATGAGTCTACTTTAGCCAGCCTGAAACCTGGTTGAACTAATTGGTCCCTATTTCTAGTGATATAATTGTGTCTTTCACCTCTTTTACTAAAAAGATGTAGATTTTTCCTTACGTACATGATGTTTTCATAGATATATTGACAAGGTATCGTCATGATGTTAATTTCTTTAAACAGTTCCCTTAGAGAGTCGCACCTGCGGAGGCCATATATGGCTCTGATGGCTCTTTTCTGCAGAATAAAAATAGACTCGATGTCTGCAGCCCGTCCCCATAGTAAAATACCGTACGACATAATACTATGAAAGTAACTAAAATATACTAGCCGTGCGGTATCTACATCAGTAAATTGACGGATTTTTCTCACAGCATATGCTGCTGAACTTAGCCGTCCTGCAAGGGAAGTTAAATGAGACCCCCATTGAAGCCTTGAGTCGAGCGTAATCCCCAGGAAAACAGTTTTGATTCAATACTATCTCACAAATACTACTTTTGACATTTGGTAAAGAAAATCTTATGCACTTATTTTTTTTCCCATTTAATACTAAATTATTAGTCTTGTCGGGATCCGAGAAGACTCCTTGATCAACACACAAATTAAATAGTAATGCTACGAGTAAGTACGGCGCTATAGTCTCAATAATGGAGGTACAAACTTTGATTGACATTCCCCATAGATCTTCTGTTAATTTGATCTTGATTTGCTTGAAAGCTTTTATTACTGTTATGGGGTTTATATGCTTGAATTTAAATTTAGTCGGGCAGGATGAAACGTTTGCTCTTAATAAGTCAATAGAACGCGAAGACGAGGAATTTAGGGTTTCAGTAGTTTTAATTGGGATAATGGTAAAGAAATTTACAAATTCTTGCGCTACTTCTTTGTTTGAGCTTAGAAGACCACGCGAAGTTTCTAGAGTGAAATCATTATTATGGTCGGCGGTAGGGTCGACGGCGCGTTGTGTTCCACGCGCGCCTCAAAGAGATGTCGACAGCACAAATGTAGAGGTCCACTAGGGCCGATGCCTGCCGGGGTCGCGGGAAGGTACTAATGGGTCACCGAGGCCTCTGGCAACACAGGCAACAGGAAGGAATACGGATGGGTTTTGACACCCTCCCGCTCCGCCCAAAGCGGGAGAAGTTATTTGATGATTTCACATCCATAAAAAAAAGAGGTGTTCCTATAATGCACCCACGTTTCGCCAGTTATGTTTAAGTTCCATGTAATAGGGGGCGAGCCTTTTGCTATCAACCGGGCACACTCCGGGCTGCTATTGAGAAATTCCTGGCGGAAAAACCCAATTCCTAATAACACTTTGCCCGACCTGGGAATCGAACCCCGGACCTCGTGCTCAGCAGTAGCGCTTGCGACCACTAGATAAACGAGGCAGTGATATAAGTACCCACATTATATAAGAAGTTTCACATTAAATTCACATAGCTAACGAGTCGAGTCAGAAAACTAGTCTACGTTATGAAAAAACTACGAGACTAAAAATTCCCTGAATAATATACCTAGGTGTGGTGAACTCTTTTACCACTTTATTCTTCTTTGACCATAGATACTTCTATTTTATCATAGTGGAAATGTAATGTCATTGTCATAACAATATGTCTCGTTTTGCTAATTAAAACCTACAGATTATGTTTTGACTATTATTACAATTTAATTAGCAACCGAAACGTCTAAGATCCCATGGACAAATATCTACGACCGGAGCGGTTTAATGGGGACCCGTCCCCAAGCACGGCGGCCGCGGAATAGGCACACTGGAAGGAAACTTTTGTTAACTTCCTTGCGGTACAGAACTCGGAAACTACTACTGATAAGATCAAGCTTACCATACTAATTATTCACGTGTCTCCGAACGTGTATACCCACATGAGTGAGTGTGAAACATACGAACAGGCATTGAACCTCTTGAACAAACTTTATGTAAAACCTAATAACATCCTATATGCACGCCACGCTCTCGCTACCCGGAGACAAAGTAGCCACGAGACTATCGACATATACATCTTGAAGCAACTGTCCAAAGACTGTAATTTCACTGCTGTCGACAGTAAGACCAACCGGGATGACAACATTCGCGACGCTTTCATAGCTGGCATCTCCTCGACAAAAATAAGAGAGACACTCCTCGAAAACTTTTGCCTAACTTTGGACGAAGCACATAACCAGGCGCGCTCCTTGGAGATGGCTGAAGTTAATACGCTGCATTTTAACAACATACCTATAAACGCGGCTACCGAAAACATCCCTGATAACACTAATGTACGGAGTACTCCTATCCCCAGTTGAAATGCAAGTTCCTCTGCAGCCACGCCAGCCTTCCAGAATCGCTCGAATCGCAAATGTTTCTTCTGTGGAGGACGGGTGCATCCGCGCAAGACATGCCCCGCCTTCGATGTGACGTGTCAACTTTGTGACAAGAAAGGGCATTTCGCAAAAGTCTGTCGTAGTAAGAACTCAACTAGCGCTGCCACATCAAAATCAAAATCAAAATCAAAAGTCATTTATTCAAACTAGGCTGAAAATCAGCACTTTTCGAACGTCAAAGTTACATAAGACAGTCCCCCAAAAATGGCCGCCCGTCACCACTTCCTAGTGCTTTAGCTGGGAAGAAGAAGTGGTGGAACAAACTCCCCAGCAGCACGTCTGTCTATTTAGTTATATAAACTTGATTCTATACAAATCGTATGCAAAGTAATTAACATTACGATACACAAAACATTGGATTAAATTACACACTTGCCATACGTTAGCTAGCACGCGCCAGTATACCAACAAAACAATGAACAAACTGTACTCAAGCAGATAAAAATTTCAACATAAAAAAAACGTAAATAGAACTTAATTTCTAAATAAAAGCCTCCAGGCATAAAGGGCGTGCCCGCTTACATAAGGCAATTGCTGTAGCTCGAAGTGAGAAATGATAAACTAGTAACCCCATCGAAGTAAAATAAGTAAACAATTACTAATAACAATTAAAACCATGATCAGCAAGACGACCAGTCACCACAAGCAGCACCCGTTCGCGAGCATAACGCAAAGATCAGCCATCACCCCCCTCGCCATATTGGAGGGAAGGAGGCAACCCGACCCCCGACGCTACCGCAGGCAGTGACATCTAAGGGAGCATGACGAGCTTGCTGCCGGTTGCTCAGGCAAGAATAGTATAATCAATAGTCGAGGACGCTAGCTAACCACTTATTGCAATACAACTCATAAAACACACATTGTAATGAGTAGATTATGTCACTAATAAATTAAAATTTAACTAAATTAAATTACATTGACTTATACAGTCGAATAAAAAAATAATCAATTATATGAACTCATATAACCTGTCAGTAGGAAAGCTAATTCTGGATAAAGAACATAAACATTGTCTTGAGTTAATCACAGCGACCAACTATTATTATCGTTTAAGTAGTCATTGATACAATAGTATGCCTTTGAACAAAGGGTGGATTTTACTTTAGTTTTAAACGCATTAAAAGGCAAATCTAGCAAAGAAGAGGGCAGCATGTTATAAAAAGTTATACCAAGCCCAACAAATGAGTTATGTACCTTATGAAGCCGGTGAAATGGAGCTCGTAATTTGTCCTTATTTCTGGTGTTAATATTGTGAATATCACTATTTTTAGTGTATAAGTGTATATTTTGCCTAATATATAAGATGTTGGCGAAGATGAATTGTGATGCCACCGTGAGAATACCAACATCTTTAAAAAAATCTCTCAGAGAAACTCTGGCACCAAGCTGGTAAATAGCTCGAACAGCTCGTTTTTGAAGAACGAATATATTTTGAATGTCAGCGGCTTTGCCCCACAGCAGAATACCGTAGGACATAACGCTATGAAAATAACTAAAATAAACTAATCGAGCTGTATCAACGTCAGTGTATTGTCTTACTTTTCTGACGGCGTAGGCGGCCGAACCGAGCCTGCCCGCTAGGCTTGATATATGAGGGCCCCACTGAAGTTTTGCATCTACTGTTATACCAAGAAAAACTGCCGAGTCTACAGTTTCAAGCACCCCATTATCTAAGACGATGTTGGGACCTAGATTCCTAACATTTGGCAAGGCAAACTTTATACATTTCGTTTTCTTGGCATTGAGAACTAGGTTATTCGTCGTAAACCAATCCGTGACCATTGAGAGTGCACTGTTTACGTCATCAAAATCTTGTCTATTCCTGTTTACTTTAAAAAGAAGTGAGGTGTCATCTGCAAACAATACAACGTCACAGATACCCTTTAAATAAAATGGTAAGTCATTAATATACACTAAGAATAAGAATGGACCCAGTATTGAGCCTTGAGGTACACCTAACTGAACTGGTAACCCGGAAGATTTTACACCATTCACATCTACACATTGGAACCTATTATGTAAATAAGAATTTATTACTTTGAGAGCTTCATTTTGGACACCATAATGACACAGTTTACGCAAAAGCGTGTCATGGTCCACGCAATCAAAGGCTTTGGAGAGATCACAGAAAACTCCAATAGCATTTTGCGAGTTCTCCCATGCGTCAAATATGTGTTTCAGCAGTGCAACACCCGCATCTGTAGTCGAACGACCTTTTGTAAAGCCATATTGTTCATTATGAAGGAGGCTGTTTAAATTAAAATGTCTTAGCAATTGCTTGAGTATTAACTTTTCAAATATTTTTCATCTGACCAGAAAATTGTCACTGCCTGCATAATTGCTGCATCACCATCGTCCTTACGTAGAGCCATTGTTCCTGCATATATCAAAGGCAATAGAGCGGAAGCGCTATTAGATACAGGCAGCTCTAAAAGTTTCATTAATTTAGAATTTTCTAAACTGTGTTCCCTGAAGTTAAAACCTAGGCTGCAGACAATATCTATGGCATCTCTTAATCATACATCTTCAATTAAAGGAGAAACCTACCTCACGCTTACCCCAAGGTAAGCACACATATGAGAACGTTCAACTGCTTGTGGTCGAAAATTTATGCTCAGATATGATTATTGGGCACGACAAAAGTGGCAAAACATTCTGTATTTAGCGCCATAGATTTAAAAAGCGCCTATCATCAAGTTCCTATTTTGCCAGAGAAGAGACCATACACTGCGTTCGAAGCAGCTGGAAATCTCCAGTTCTGACGTATACCTTTTGGAGTAACCAATGGAGTTTCCAGCTGCCAGAGAACTATAGATTGGCTTATTCGAACAGAAAATCTGAAGGGCACATTCGCATATCTCGATGATATGACAATTTGCGGAAAAACTCCAGAATAGCACGAAATTAATCTGCAAAATTTTCTTACGGCAGCTAAAAAGTACGGTCTAACCCTCAATGTAGCAAAATCCATAATTAAACAAACTTCTATCAACATACTTTTTTTTTTTTTTTTAGGTTGGGAAATCATCAAATAGCTTTTCCCGCTCTGGGCGGAGTGGGAGGGTGTGTCAGACTCTTACTGACTAAAACTTACCCGTATTCCTTCCTGTTGCCTGTGTTGCGGGGGCCTCGGTGACCCATAAGTACCTTCCCACGACCCCGGCAGGCATCGGCCCTAGTGGACCTCTACCTGTGTGCTGACGACATCTCTTTGAGGCGTGCGTGGAATACAACGCGCCGTCGACCCGGGCCTGGTCCTTACCGGACGGTGAGCTACCCATTGCTCACCATCCGCAAGCCCGCGCCTACGGTGGTCGGAAATCTGCCCGGGATTCCCGACGCCCTGGGCGTCTCCTGCGGCGGCTAGGGGCGAGAGGGCGCGAAACTTGCCTTTCCCTCAACCGTCCCGCCTCCTCCTTCGCGAGCATTACTGCTTCGCAGAAGGAGGTGACGGCTGCCCATGCCCTCTCGCTCCGTACCATGGCCTGAACCAGGGCCGGACGCGAGAGATCTCTGCCACCGATCACCTCCACGAGGACACAGCGGTGCTCTGCCCAAGCCGGGCAGACCTCCACCGTATGCTCCACCGTGTCCTCCGGGCGATCGACACAGTGGTGACACCCGGACGTTTCCTCCCGCCTTATCCGACACAGGAACCTCCCGAAACTGCCGTGTCCGGTGAGGACCTGCGTCAGGTCTATCAACATACTTGGCTATACGATCGCCAATAATATCATTCAACCTGACAATGCTAGATTAGAACCTCTTCTAAACTTACCTCCACCTCAAGACTTGTCCAGCTTGCGAAGAGCTCTGGGTATGTTTGCTCATTACTCAAAGTGGATATCAAATTTCTCCGAAAAGGTACATGAGCTATCAAAGACCAAGACATTTCCGCTGAATAACAATATGATTAAAGACTTCCAAGAACTTAAGAACGCCATAGTCAAGTCTTGTGTTCACGCCATTGACAATAATATGCCATTTACTGTAGAAACTGATGCATCGGAGCACTCCATTGCAGCAACCCTTTCGCAGGCGGGCAGACCTGTAGCATTCTATTCGAGAACACTTAATAGAAGTGAGCAGAATCATTCAGCAATTGAAAAGGAAGCTTATGCAATCGTCGAGTCCTTGAAGAAGTGGCGGCATTTTCTTATAGGGAAATCATTTCTGCTCGTCACTGATCAGCAATCCGTTTCTTTCATGTTTGATGCCAAACATAACAGTAAAATAAAAAACGAGAAGATACAGCGCTGGCAATTGGAACTTTCTCCATACAAATATGACATCGTATACATGGCACGCAGAACCATGTAGCGGACGCTCTCTTCCGTGTCTGCGCTATCGTCGAAACACCTGCAAAGTTACGATCACTTCACGAAGCCCTTTGTCACCCGGGTGTAACCAGAATGGCACATTGGGTGCGTTCCAAAAACTTGGCCTATTCGAAAAACTGTCGCATCTGTTCTGAGGTTAAGCCTAGATTCATTCAAGCTGATCCACAAAATAAATTGATTAAAGCGACAGCGCCTTTTGAACGGCTGAGCATGGATTTTAAAGGACCAGTACCATCTAAATCGTGTAACAAATTCATTTTAACAGTAATCGATGAGTACTCCCGCTTTCCGTTCGCCTTTCCATGCTCTGATATAAGCGCAAAGACGATAATCAAGTATTTAGACAGGATTTTTAACATGTTTGGCATGCCAGCCTACGTGCACTCGGACCGAGGGACATCATTTTTATCGGCTGATGTAAAAGATTTTTTATACTCCAGGCAAATAGCGACTAGTCGTACAACGCCATACAACCCTCAAGGTAATGGCCAAGTTGAAAGGCTCAATTCTACGCTCTGGAAAACTGTACAGTTAGCTTTGAAAACTAAGAACCTGCCGATAGAGAACTGGGAGGATGTCCTACCGCAAGCATTACACTCCGTACGCTCGCTTCTTTGTAATGGTACAAATTGTACGCCGCATGAAAGGATGTTCTGCCACTCTCGGAGATCGCCGAATGGAGATTCAATTCCGACATGGCTAACAGGCTCAAACAGAGTACTTATGCGACGGTTTGATCGGAAAACAAAATATCAACCTCTAGCCGAGGAGGTGGACGTACTGGAGACTAACCCCACCTATTCGTACGTTCGAACAATGGATGGTCGCGAGACTACTGTGTCCAACCGTCATTTAGCACCTTTGGGAGGCAACGGAGAAGATATCCCCGCAATTACCGAGTTTATGGACGCCAAATCCCAAATATCGCAGTCGCCATCTCCATCATGATCACCACCGACAACTGCGCCTTCTTCACCCACAATATACTCGCCACCAGTCTTGCTTCCGGCGACTCCCTCATCACCGCCACCTTCGGAGGCTTTGCAAGGGGTGCCGGAGCGAATGACCTCGGACGGGATCGAGCCCCCAGTTTCGGAGCCACCCCGGAGGTCAGACAGATCACGGAAACTGCCAAAGTTTTTGGTGGTTTCCGTGATCATCTGGATTGATTACATCGGGCCGGGGTGAATGTGGTGAACTCTTTTACCACTTTATTCTTCTTTGGCCATAGATACTTCTATTTTATCATAGTAGAAATGTAATGTCATTGTCATAACAATATGTCTCGTTTTGCTAATTAAAACCTACAATAATCAAAGTGATGTTTAGAGAGCCCTTTAGGTTTCCGACAGATCTGCTGTACAACGAATTTCCGATTCTCCGAGTACGTCAACTATTATATACTTAGTGACGCACTGCATGCAGACAAATCTATTAAAAACAGTACTGACTACCAAAGCCTGTTCTCAAAACGTATCTTTCATGCTCCTCTTCCTAATACAAACAGTCTTAAGGCCAAACGGTGCCCCTCTTACACTCACATACTCACATTTACAATAAAATAAGCAAGCGCTGTGATACTAAAGGTCTTAACACCCATTCTTATATGAGAATGACAAAAAGTTGACTTCTCTCCCTGTCATAAAATGAAACTAAGGAAATATTGAGTTAACGCCAACATGTTCAAGCACAAAGTTATTCAGTTCCACACAAAAACCACGTACACAACTCACATTCGCAGTCACACTATTAGATTGTTTAGAATTATTTTATTTTGCTCAATTTATTTTTAATTTGTCTTGATAGTTTTATAATATAATATTTGATTTGACTAATGATCGCGCGTGGTGATAGAGTTGGCCGTCAGATGGTACTAACCCATTTACAGAGAGGTTGGTACTGTCAAAGAAAAGTGTGTGCGTGTGTGTGACGAGAAAGAGAAAGGGAAATAGAGAAGGAGAACGCATCCGCTGTGCGCTTAACCTACAGTGTTGTGTATAAATTCTGCTGTTATAATAACTAATTTAATATACTAATGAACTATATTAATAAGTGTATTTACTGTTTATAATAAGTGTCTGAAAAAAGTGCAGATCATTGGTAAAAAATGCAAGTGAGTAATAATGAATAATTATCCGAATAAATATTAAGTATTGAGCTGATGACGATGATTTAGTATTGAGCTTTTTTAAAATTTTGAGTTTAATTTCTGTCGCTGTTCAATTGATATTTTTAATATTCATTAAAATACTAAATTCAAATTCATAATCTTTATTTCGAGCGAAGACTCATATAGGGTTAGTAAACAACACGATACGACGGCACATGTAACTGACAGCAGCGAATAACATAAGGACAGTCCACTCTGTCAGCAATCATTTTAGGGCTGGCCATGACTCGAGCCCCCATGGATGCTACGCGCTTGCTCATTATTGTGTAAAAGCAATCTACACGCGCCGCTGCAAACATTCCTGACGCACTGCAATGTCATGGCAAACCCATCAGTTTTCTGAATGCATTATTAAATTGAAGGGCTCCATACGACGCCCGCGAATATGTAT
The DNA here is from genome assembly GCA_905333075.3 of Atethmia centrago. Lineage (NCBI taxonomy): Eukaryota > Metazoa > Arthropoda > Insecta > Lepidoptera > Noctuidae > Atethmia > Atethmia centrago. The sequence continues at coordinate 16,390,633 of HG995373.1, read as the reverse complement.
CCCACAAGCTGCATGTGTAGAAGGTGGTACAGAATGCTCTAAATAGTGTCACCTTTACGCCTGCAGTACAACGTGCAAACCTGCGGGCTATCACATTCGTACGCACAGAAAGAGCCCTCCGTTCCCTTTCAATGTCAGCATTGTCTCTAAGGTCAGTGGTGTGACCACGTGACCTAGATGTTTTAATTATTCCACTCGCTGAAGAGGAACACCGTTTAGCCGTATGGGAAGCACATCGAGATGGTATTTGGTCCCCGCCTCCAAAACATGTACTGATTTTTCTAAACATTATACAATAACCCATGTTAAGTTGCATAACGCTCACATGTGGTCAACAGTGTCCTAATAGCGCCGACTGACGCGCTCAGCAGCACCATGTCGCCCGCGTAACTTAAATTACACACTCCAATTGATATGGCTCCGACAGCACACCTGCCCACCGAACATTGTTGACCTGGTTTGCATACCAATGCTTGAATATACTTATAAGCTCGCTGGCAAGCTTATAGCTTCAAGTTTCTTCCATAATATATCGTAGGAAACCAGATCAAAATTCCTAGACAAATCGAGGAAGCAACCGAAAATAGGTGTTCTGCTTTTTGTGTAGTACCTGACGGCCTGCTTGAGACACAAAACTGCACTTTCCGTAGAAAGTCCTGGCCGAAACCCGAACTGATTGTCGTGCAGCATAAGACGTTCGTTTAATTGTGTATCAAGTAGACCATCAAAGACCTTAGCGACTGTGGTCGCTAGAGAAATAGGTCTATAGTTCCTCTTATTCTAAAATCACCTGTTTTACTTTTAACAATAGGAACCACGTTCGTCCTCATTAGGTCGGAAGGCAAGTATGAATGACTAATACATAAATTGTACAGCAGTCCCAAAACCCTCGGTGAGTGAGTATTGTAAATGCTCGATAATGAGTCCGTCATGACCAGGGGACTTACCTTACTCTAGTCGTAGACCCGATGACCTTGGCCACATCCTTGGCACTCAAGCGTGTGCCCACCTCGCCAAAACAAATTAATTAATTACATGCTTAAAACAAAATTCTCATTAAAAATAATTATTCTTCGTTACGAAAAATCATTTCAAATACTACCTGAATATTTTTTTTCAGAATATAATGTTAATGTTGCTTATTACGCAGGTGAGATGTCCGATGTATGTCCACCATATTATTATGCGACTACCGTAAAGCTCGCTCGTTTTTTTTTTGTAACGTTGACCAATAAATTATTCTTATAATTGCAAATACCTCATGTCAAATAAATAGATGCAGCGTTTGATTTATTATCACTTGTCAAATGCAGTAGCTCCGTTCAACGGTCTCAGTATTGCTTTTATTTAGTAAAAATCTGGACAAGTTTGTCCAGGAAACATGTCCTGTAGGTAGGTACTTTGCATGTTTTTTTTTTGTCGGTTTTATGTTTTAACTTACTTGGACTACAGTCCCAACTTTTCAATCCCTGTACAGAATGATAATGGCTTGGTTCTATCTCTTTCGAAAACTATCGGAAGCAAAGACATTCCAAAATTACAATCGTACAATATAAATTGGAAGAAAGTGAACCAGCCACGCATGAAATCGATTAACTATGTTTGTTTTACGGCTCGATCCCTATTGTGTGCAGAATGCGTGGACAAGAGACTTCGGAACCATGCCGGCAGTGATGCCAACTTAGCAACTTTATAGCTAGATCTAGCTATTATTGGGTGACAGACAGCTACAATTTAATGAAACTTGTAGCTAAACTTTTTAGCTACTTTTTTTTAGCTACTTTTCATTTCATTAGGAGACGTGAGGCTATCAAGATTCGTAAAGTAGGATAACGAGTCTCGAAAGAAAAATAAAATCTAAACCCGAATCTATGGTCATAGATGGTATTGTAGGTACAGGTGCTAGGGTATATATGTTCTGTGGGTATAGGTCGGCGCTCAGTGTGACCATGTTCAGTATTTTAATACTTTGTTGGTATATTTTATCGACGTTTACAAGCATTAGTATTTAGTAAAAACGGAACAAAAAAACAGTTTTATAAACAAAAACGGATCATAAATTTTAAAAACAAAGTAAGGTGTAAAAGATCAAGGAGGTTGTGTTAAATTTAATCCTTCAAATAGAATGTTAAAATACAATTCAACAGTTCTGCAACTAATGGGAACCGTGGAGAAATATACAAAATCACTGGATTCTCAGGATGCACAACCATCTAAGTCATCTTCCCTAGATTAAGTTATAGTAATATTTTTTTACCATATCATGTACCTGTAAATAAATTACGAAAATGAAGTTATCGATTACACACATTAGTTTTAGTGTAGAAAAACGATTTTAACGATTAGTTTATTTTTTTTTTAACTTTGGCAACTTCTAGCTACTTTTTGGGGTAAGATAATGTGGGAATCTGGCAACTTTTTGCAAAAGATCTAGCTACAGAGATGATAGTGCAGTTGGCAACACTGCATGCCGGTGCTAGTTGCACTCGCGCAGCGCATCATTAGGCACGCATCGCTCTATCCGATGGACATCCGTCATTATGAATTTGACGGAACGCAAATGTCTGTAATATTAGTAGATATTAACATACATCAAATAAGTAATTAAACACAGGTTTTAATAACACATGCTTAATCTAATTACACTTCAATATGTTGAGATCGGAATGGGCACAATTTATGGGCAACCGATTTTACATGGTCAACCAAATAATGATATAAAAGTACGGTAACTTTTACTTCATTGAGACGATGAATAAAGGGAAATTGCGAGCCGGTGTGTCAGAAATAGCATGCTGGTACAAGCACCACGTTCGGAGAACTGATTAGTGGTTGTTTTTAAGAAGTTTACTGCTGAAAGTTCAGAACAGAAGACCTAAGTAGTGAGAGCAAAAGAACCTTCGAAGAAATTGTCAAACCTGGACAGTTGAATCAAATTCAACTGTGGAGGTTTGACAATTTCTTTAGACCGAAGATTGTTCCGATAAACGGACACGCGACGAACGATGATTTGTAACCCAAATATTTGGTCAGAGTAATGGTACTCTGACCAAATATTTGGGTTCTGTAACACCATTGTTACAGTGAATAATTATCATTATTGGGTCGAAAGTTTATATTATTGTAATCTCATCTGTAATGTTTGCCGATAGATTTTGCCACTCAAGTATCATTTGTGACACTTGTGAATTACTCCTGTAACCGTGAAGTGCAGTGTTCTTTGTTTTTGGATTTTACATATGATTGGGGGTCTGTATGTAGTTATATTTATTGGTAATTTAAAAATAGGTTCGAAAGTAGGAAATTGGCGCATGCCTGTTAAAATATTACAACTTTACACAGATAATAATTTTAACCAAATTATGGTGGTCAAACAAAATCCAGTAACACGGAAACAAGAAATAAACTCAAAATAGTAAATACTGCTGCAATAGGTGTCTGCATTTAATCGTGACACTTGTAACACACCGGTGCCAGTGACAGTAGATAGTTACGTCAATTGAAATAGAGTTAGTAGACAGGGACCTACTTATCTTTGGATTTTGTTCATTTGCTTCCTAAAAAGGAGAAAAAGTTTATTGTGATACCTATGTAAGAAAATGTTTGGTTTTTAGAGTTCCGTTGTAAATAAAGAGCCCTTATAGTTTCGCCATGTCCATCTGTCGGTCTGTGGGGGCTTAGCTCAGAGACTCTTAGTACTAGAAAGCTGTAATTTGGTATGGGTATAAATAATAATCACGCCGAAAAAGTGAAAAAAAAAAATTGTACGAAAAAAAATGTGTATTAAATATCTATCTAAGGTTTTTTTTTGTTCTCGTGTCTCTTATCATCCCATGGTGTGGGGTATCGTTGTATAGCCCGTTCAAAAATATTTTGGGTCTGTGAAAAACATTTTTCGATTCAGGGATCCGTTTGCGTAATATTAAGCTTTAAAGTATTAACTTTTGCTAAAGTCAAGTGTGTGTCCCTTGCCAGCGAAATGGCTGTTTTTGGATATGTGAAAAAAAATCATAGCAGTAGTACTTAAAACGAAATTAAAAGGAAAACTATCACAGCTAAGTACCAGTTAACGAGTAATAGTTGACCAACTTACATTTGCAGTTAAAGAATTGGCCGTAACGTATATCGATGTATGGGAGAACATGTTTTTCAGCTACAATGTTATGATTGTTTTTGGGATACACTCATCCCAACTACGGAACCCTTCATTATGCGTTGTCAGACACCCACTTGGCCGGTTTTTTTTTTATTTAGACAACTGCGTACATACAGTACTCCTTACTTTTACTACTGTGTTATCAGTTTCACACCAGTTTATGAAAGTGTCCAAGAGTTCGCAGTGTCTATAATTGTGGTAGGTAATCGATTTCATACATTACACATGTTTAGATTCAATAATTAAGACGCTGACAACACCTAAACCGCGGTCATTGTCAGATTGCATAGAGAAGTAAGAGAAGCGCGATGACACAACGCTTGAAAAATATGAAGCAATTCTCTATTTACTCAAAATTGAGTTGAGTAATCGAAAATAAAAAACAATCAAGTGCATTCAAATAAGACGTTCTTGTTATTAATTAAATACGCAACGTATGTTGATATTTAATGCAGATATTTTGGATTAGAACTCAAGGTAAGAGGTTAGTTTAACGTTAGCTTGTATCGAGATTTTTTTTTAAAAACGTGTTTTGGTAACAACCAAGTTCTGGGAAATATGTTCAAAATTAATATATATTTTTTCCGCTACCACAAGCTATACAGATTTGGCAATTTTTTTTCTTAAGAGAAGCCTACTTTGGTCAATTGGGTCTTGTCAGCGCCTTAAAATATAAACATTAAATGTATGTCGTTATAACATTTTCGTTTCGGTTTAGTTATGTGGTGTTTGTTAAATAGTAAGGTACGATTTATTCAATTATTTGTTACAATAAAAAAACTTTAAACCCATTGTAAATGAACACAACACGCGGTTAGTACGTTAAGCCGTTGGTCCCGGCTGTCATTCGTAGATCTTTGTCAGTCGTTACGGTTCGTCAGAAGCCCGAAAGTCTGACAACCAGTCTTACCAAGGGGTATCATATTACCCAGTAACTGGGTTATGGAGGTCAGATAGGCTGTCGCTCCATGTAAAATACTGGTATTCAGCTGCATCCGGTTAGCCTGGAAGCCGACCCCAACGTAGTTGGGAAAAGGCAGGCAGATGATGATGATCTAAATGAACACAAAACGAAACACAAATTTGTTAAACATAGGTTACCAATTGTTTATAGCAATTAGCCACGTTTATTTACCAGTACCTTCACATACCAGTTTCATAGCTTTTTTGTTCTTAATTGGTATTTTCCACGAAGGTATAATAGTTATGGAATATTGTGTAACTTTATATTTCAATGGCTCAAGTAGAACAGTTGGGATATTATTATGAATGAAGACTCGTGCAGACTAGCGCGATATCGCGGGCACGACAGGCATATTGCTGCCTGTCGCCCCAGTCTGCAGGAGCCTTGATTGATTCATTTATGTCCAGAAATGACAAAAACTATTAAACACGCCATAATTTAAAACGTAGTTGAAAAGTCTACAACAAATCCGCAGCATGGGGCTTGCTCAACGAGCTAACTAGCTAACTAACAGCAGTCAGTTCCACTTTACGTTAGCTACCTACAACATTTTCAGGGGCAGATGTCAATTTTCCAATGATTCATCATCTGCCTAGCGTTTTCCCAACTATGTTGGGGTCGCCAGTCTACTGGGTAACACGGTTGATTATTCTTAATCAGTAAAACAAACATACAACGCGTAAACATACAAGCGTACCTTCCCTTGCACGTAATGTGGGGATGATTTTATTTTCACTTCTTCCCCATGGTGTGGGGTATCGTTAGAAAATATTGTAGGTCTGTGAACACTTTTTTTTTATTCAAGGATCCACTTGCGTAATAATAAGCATTAAAGTGCTAATTTTTGTTAGAGTTGAGTTCCCCCCCCCCCCCCCTCTCAGCTAAACGGTTGTTTATGGAGATGTGAAAAATTCATGGCAGTAGTAGTACATATAATGAAATTAAAAGGAAAACTATCACGGCTAAGTAGGCTTTACAAGTTAACGAGTTATAGTCGACCAACTTAAATTTGCAGTTGGGGAATTGACCGTGGTATATATTGATGCATGGGAGAACCGGTTTTTCAACTACAATGTTAAGTTTGTTTTTCGAATAAATTCGTCCCAAGTAATCCCAACTACGAAACCCTTCATTGTGTGTGTCCGACAAGCACTTGGCCGGTTTTCTTTTTTGCGTGGGAAATTATCAAATAAGTTCTCCCGCTCTGGGCGGAGCGGGAGGGCGTGTAAACTTTTACAGACTAAAACCCACCTGTGTTCCTTTCGTTGCTTGTATTTCCAGGGCCACGGTATCCCTTTCGGAATTTCCCGCGACCCCGGCAGGCCCAGTGAGATCCTGGGTTCGATTTCCAAGTCATACAATGTGTTATTAGGATTTCCTATTAAGAATTTCTCAGAGGCAGCCCGGAGTCTGGATTTATGGCAAAAGGCTCGTTTTAACTTACATAACTACACCTGTGACTTAAACATAAGTGTCGAAATGAGGGTGTTACTACACACCTCTGTCTTCGCGGAATACAGAGGGGTAACCATCACCTCATAAAGCAGTATTATTTCAATATTACTTCAGCGTGAGAAACAGATGGAGCTATAAGTCCAGTATAGCTCCATCACTATCCCACTGTGAAGTAATATTATAATAATACTGCTATAAGAGGTGATGGTTACCCCCAGGCGTGGTTATGTTTAAAACTATGTATGGCATCATTAACTTTAGGTGCTGGCTCTTGTGACACACGAAATTCAGTACAAGAGCCGGCCAGATCGATTGTGTCTTGAAGTGTCAATAAAGAATTTATTATTATTATTTCCGTTATTTGCTAAATATACATTTTTAAATACATTTATGTGAATACGTATACAAAAAAATAATGATACAAATAAAGTGATATGCTGGAGTCGGGACAGGGTCCAAGCTACCGGCGGTTAGGGCTCCAGAGATATGAACCTCGTCACGTTACGAGTCGTATCGAGGAGTACTACCTTGTGAATCAAGCCCTTGATCCAACCGCCTAACGAGAGCCTCGAGAGATGTTGATCGAGGCTTTCAGCCATCAGGCCAGCGGCCGATATGACGATCGGCACAATGACAGCCGAGCTCACATTGCATAAGTCAACAACCTCGTGTGCTATTTCGAGGAATTTGATTATGAATGGTAAATGGTTTGAACAAAAATTTCTGTAAGTAGGTTTGTACAAACACTCTTACACGACAATCACATTTTTTAAACTAGATGAGGGCGTTTATATCTGACTACTCTGAGAAGAAAGGCCAAAACAACCTCAGAGGTCACAGTCTCGTTTAAAGTCCAGACATATATAGTCTTCACATTTACAATAATTAAAATAATATACTAATAATAATATACTTTACAGAGTAAATATTCATGTCATTATATCTATAAAATGTATCAATGTCAATGTGTATATAACAATCCGGAAATAATCTTGGTCATATCAATTGAGGACCATGTAGGTTGGTGTCTGAAATGGTCTTTTGAGGAAAGAACCACACAGATTTGAGTGAACCTGTCCAGTCAGTGCACGCATTTGTCAGTTATCGTGCAGCTGAACCCAAAACTTTAGGAGCTTAACGATTCGACGAACAATACCAAAGAAAGGACATTTGGGCTGGCCGCAAAAGTACTCAAACTGCCAGACATTAATAATAAATAGTTTATTGTCATCATTAATAATAATAATAAATAGTTTATTGTCACAAAGGTACATAAATTAGTATACACTGATTAACAAGATGCTAAGTACATTAAAACTAACCAAGAGAAAAAATAAAAACAAAACAAGGACCCACTGGTAGAAAGCTACACTATTCCTTAATGTGATAATAGTACATTATGGTACTAGTGTGTAACATTGGTGAGTACCGCTGAGGCGCCATTGAGAGAGCCGGGGACGGTAATCATCAATACACACGTGTACTCGTATCATACGACGTTTTTTAACACACTTGTGAATAAAATAACAAAAAAACTCATTTTATTTAGTAGGTAAAAAGTTTATTTAGAGAAACAATTAGTAAATGTGCAGTTAGTAAAATTATAATTAACTGTTTTTGATGGCATAGCGGTCTCATCAGATAGATTATTTATTGAATATTTTCATTTTCTATTGTAATTTGAGATGGCTCATTATTCGTGTAGGTAGGTGTAATCCAATTATTGGATGTACTTGGTGTTTCGTCAGTAGGAAGCGCCTCAGAATCAAGTTTAATTCTTTTTGTGATTTTTGCACAAATTTCCTTCTTGTTTTGTATGGATTCTTCTACGTATGATTCTGCTACATTGCTAGATCGCCACCCACCATGACGCTTCAAAGTCATTATATCAGCTCCTGAATTAGCTAGCAATGTAGCAGATGTTCTTCTGAAACTATGTCCAGTGTAGCTCTCAGCATCTGCTAAACCTAAAAACTTAGCGATTTCTTTAGGCATAGATCCAAATTTGTTTATATCATATATCATATCATTTGTTTATATTTGGCTGACAGGTACATTTACTTTTTGGTGACCGCAAATTTTCATACTTCTTAACAATTTCATAGAATGGACCGTGTATGGTGAATGACCTCGGTATTTTATTTTTTGTGATAGGTATCTTCACTAAAAGGATCTGGCCATGGTTCTCTATGTTTTTTTACGATCATATTTGTTAATTCTTGTATCCTACAGGCACCAGTTACACCAAATATTAAAGCAACCTGAAAAAAAAAGAAACAATAATTAAGTTCAACACACAACACAGGCTGAAGTCGCGTAGATATTTAAAATTAATTTAACAAACTTTAGTAGCCAGGTATTGGTTATCTGGAGCATCTTTTATAAATTTTTCAATATCGTCAGACGATAAAACCTTTGATTTCTTGCTTCTAAATCTATCGGATAGTCTCTTTAGATAAGCTGACAAATTAGAGTATGTTTAAAAGTCCACTCCATTCTTTGTTCGGACTGTACTTTTTAACATTGAGTATAAACACCACAAAGAGCTAGGTTTGTACTTAGAAGATAATTCTTTAAAGTACGCCATGAACACATTTTCTGAAAAAGACTGCGTATTCTTGCTGTTTTGCCGTTTTATGAAATTTTGGTACGCTAATAGATATTTTTCCTTGGAGTTTTCAGGTAGTAAACTTTCCGTAACGTTAAGGGCTTCACATCTCATATCGGGCGGTGTACAACATAATTCATTTTCTTCGTAACTAGTACTTGTAGACATTTTAATTAATAAATAACTATAATTACAACAGTGAAAACGAGTTGTGAAAAATGTTTCGCTATGTCGGGAAAAAATATTCAGTTTTCCTATGCGCGCGCATTGCGATCGACCACAGATTAAAGAGATGAGTTTTTTTTTATTTTCCGCGCATAGGGTTTGCGCCTATTTTGCCGCGTACAAAATGGGGAATTTAAGTTTTTCTTTTATTACAGAGAAAACAAAAGTTATATTTGAGTGAAAGTTTTATTTATTAAACACGTACGAGTTAAAATTATCTATTTAAATAAGAAGTTGCATGAAATGAGCAAGCAATGGGAACATTAATTTATTGGCTGTGCCTCCGCTGCCGGTACCGGTTCCTAATTTATTTGTTCTATTGAACACGATCTTCTTTTTGAATAAAAACTTTTGTTGTGTGTTGAAAATTATATTTTCAACACACTTGCTCATAAAGTGGCTCTATGGTCACCGCAATCATACGTAGAAGATTCCATACAAAACAAGAAGGAAATTTGTGCAAAAATCACAAAAAGAATTAAACTTGATTCTGAGGCGCTTCCTACTGACGAAACACCAAGTACATCCAATAATTGGATTTCACCTACCTACACGAATAATGAGCTATCTCAAATTACAATAGAACATGAAAATATTTCAATAAATAATCTATCTGATGAGACCGCTATGCCATCAAAAACAGTTAATTATAATTTTACTAACTGCACATTTACTAATTGTTTCTCTAAATAAACTTTTTACCTACTAAATAAAATGAGTTTTTTTTTGTTATTTTATTCACAAATGTGTTAAAAAACATCGTATAATACACGTGTGTATTGATGATTACCGTCCCCGGCTCTCTCAATGGCGCCTCAGCGGTAATCACCAATGTTACACACTAGTACCATAATGTACTATTATATCATGCATATTAGCCGAGCTATCACAATTTTTGTCTAGCAAGTCAGAAAGAAATATCTCTTAAAACTGAATTTAAAGGATTCGGGACCATAACAAATATGTATTTACAGAATTATAATCATTACAATCATTATTAGATCTCTCTTTATTCCACAAGATCTTTTCCATATGAGATTTGTTCCTATAGAACAAATATGATGATGAGATGATGAGACGTAAAAAACGCGAATTTCGCGGGCTACCTCTGTGGATCCACCTTACTCGATTAATAGTAACATGTCCATACTGTACATACAGTATACATTAATTCCATGCATTTCCCGCACTTTGTTCAATTTTCGCAATTTTTTGTGAACAAATTACAATCACAAAAACTGGCACTTCCTTTGATTTGACACGTAATATTCCTTTGCGGTATTTGATCAGCAACACTGTTGCTCAATATAAAAATACGGGGTGCTTTTTTTTACAAAAGAAAGCGAGTTTGATTCCTGGCTGCGTATTTTAGTTTGAGCGCATTATGCAAAGAAAACCGGAATAAATGTAATATTTATAAAAGCTAAGAAGCAGTGGATTCAATAATATTGTGTTAATTTAGATTACATGTAAAATAACAGTGTTAAGGCGCCGACAATGCCGGAGGCTCAACGCGGGGGTCGTGCGGTCCATGGCCCTTTACGGGGCTCCTGTGTGGGCGCGTTCCCTGGTGCTGCGGCCAGTCCGCCGGCTGAGCGCGGCCCAAAGGATCATGGCCATCCGGCTGGTCCGGGGATACCGCACGGTATGTGCGCACCTGTGAGGCAGCGAGCCTCCTTGCCGGATTGCCGCCATGGGATCTGGAGGCAAAAGTCCTCACGCACGTATGGGAATGGCGTGAGGAGGCGAAACGCCGGGGCTTAACTCCGCTGCCGCGAGAAATCGCGGCACAGCGGACGGAGCTCCGGCGGGATCTCATGGCGACATGGAGAGTACGGTTGTCGCAACAGTGCTGGGCACGCCACAATTACGGCGATAAGCCCCCTCTTTGAGCAGTGGCTAGAGAGGCGCCACGGCGTCCTCGCCTTCCGCCTGACGCAGGTCCTCACCGGACACGGCAGCTTCGGGAGGTTCCTGTGTCGGATATGGCGGGAGGAAACGCCCGGGTGTCACCACTGTGTGGATCGCCCGGAGGACACAGTGGAGCATACGGTGGAGGTCTGCCCGGCTTGGGCAGAGAACTGCCGTGTCCTCGTGGAGGCGATCGGCGGCAGAGATCTCTCGCGTCCTGCCCAGGTTCTGGCCATGGTACGGAGCGAAAGGTCATGGGCAGCCGTCACCTCCTTCTGCGAAGCAATAATTCTGGCGAAGGAGGAGGAGGGACGGTTGAGGAAAAGGCAAATTTCGCGCCCTCTCGCCCCTAGCCGCCGCAGGAGACGCCCTGGGCGTCGGGAATCCCGGGCGGATCACCGGCCATCGTAGGCGCGGGCTTGCGGACGGTGAGCAATGGGTAGCTCACCGTCCGGTAAGGACCAGGCCCGGATCGACGGCGCGTTGTATTCCACGCGCGCCTCAAAGAGATGTCGTCAGCACAAGTGTAGGGGTCCACTAGGGCCGATGCCTGCCGGCGTCGTGGGAAGGTACTAAAAGGTCACCGAGGCCCCCGCAACACAGGCAACGGAAGGAATACGGCTTTTAGTGAGTAAGAGTCTTACACACCCTCCCGCTCCGCCCAGAGCGGAAGAAGTTATTTGATGATTACCCACCCTAAAAAAAAAAGGCGCTGACAAGAGGCAAATGACCAAAATAGGCTTGTCTTAAGAAAAAAAATGTCAAGTCTGTATAGTTTGTGGTAGCGGAAAAAATATATATTATGTTAATTTTGAACATATTTCTAAGAACTAAGTTGTTACCGAAAAACGATTTGAAAAAAAAATCTCGATACAAACTAACGTTAACTAACCACTTCTTACCCTGAGTTTCAAACCAAAATATTATACCAAAATATATGTATTAAATATCAACATACGTTATGTATTTAATTAATAAACAAGAACGTCTTATTTGAATGCAGAACTTGGTTGTTTTTTATTTTCGATTACCTACTCAACTCAATTTTGAGTAAATAGATAATTGCTTCATATTTTGCAATAAATTACAAGCGTTATGTCATCGCGCTTCTCTTTCTTTTGTATGCAGTCTGACAGTGACGGCGGTTTAGGTGTTGTCAGCGTCTTAACGACTTTCCTTGCTGACCGTACTAAAAAGTACATTCCAAGTTTTTATCTTCTTCTTGAAGGCCAATATTTTTGCAAACATCTTACCGAGATAATTCCAATACCTACTTCTAATTTGAAAGCCACATCTAGTAAGTACAAAAATCAACCAAATAACTCTTGGCCACCAACACAAGGCTATAATTTCTAAAGTAATTAAATTTTGGAATCTCTTTATAGCGTACGGAAAAGAACAATTTCCGTACATACTTTAGTATGTACTAACTTCGGGTATGCAAAACATCGTGGTGGCAAAAACAAAAATCGATTTACAAAAATCGTGGTGGCGCCGAGTATCACACTAGTAATTAACTTTGGTTAAATATGCATCCGAATATCCGACTGAATCTCTAAACTCATCACCAGAGAGATCAGAAGAAATTTTCAAAGGCCGCGGCGACTTCAGATTTGTTTTTCTTTCTCAGCTTTCACGAGGTTCTCTCGGTTTTTACGAGAATCCTATGATTTATTATTATGAATCTGGAAAAGTATGCGGAGACCTTTGCCCAGCAGTGGGACAATATAAGTTTACAAAAATTAATCTTTATAACGTTCCAGATCATGCAGGTGCGGCGGGCGTCACGCTGTGGCTGACGATGCTGGGTGTGATCCGCGCGCAGTCCATGCCGGCCGACACCGACACGCCTCCCTTCAGCACGCTCTACAAGTGGAAGCACGTCGACTTCGAGTTCCCCTCGCCCAGGCATCGACGGCATGCACTTTCTACAGGGTAATTATCAAAACCGTTTATTTGCATAAAATGGTAGCAAAAACAAACAAAAAAACTATACAAATAAATCTGCCCGTTTGTAATGTCAAAATAACAGCTTTTTACTAAATGCATATGAAAGCATATCCTACAACAAAAAAATAAAAATAGTTTTTTTGTTGTAAGTATAACAAAAAAACTATTTTTATTTTTTTTGTCTGTTTGTTCCTGCTAATCTCCGTAACGGCTGGACCGATTTTGAAATAGTATATAGTTATATACTTTGGTTTTAGAAAAAGCCACGCGGGCAAAGCCCCCGGCAGCATATAAAATTCAGTGTAAAGACACATTCCGCCATGTTGTGATGGCATGCAAATATTTTATAGATAAAGTAGGTTTGCTAGTTAGTTAAACAATATAAAGACAAGTTAATAACATTTTTTTTTTGTATTTGATTCGGGTTTTAGCGTAAAGAATTATGTGAACAACGAACATATGAAAAATTTATCCAAGTCAATACAAATTAGAATTTTGATACTTATTTTATATTCGCATTTATAATATTATCCATACTAATATTATAAATGTGAAAGTAACTTTGAACGTCTCTCTAACGGGCTAAGACAGATAGGTACTTTTAATCCCGGTAGTAAATTCCCGTGGGATAATTTCCCGTATCCACGCAGAGTTTTGTACGATCCTTATAATTGTCATTTCAGAAAATTTGTGCCTGCTAACGTGCTTCCCCTGGGGTTGGAGGTGTGGGGCTCTCGCGTGTGGGTGACGCTGCCGGCGTGGCGACGCGGCGTGCCGGCCACGCTAGCCACGGTCTCCCGACAAGGAGGACAGGCCTCGCCTCCACTCAAGCCATACCCCGACTGGAGCTTTCATAGAGCTTTTGGTGAGTTACGTTTTGCGGTTCGTTTAGAGTTAATCATAATTCCACAAAGTTAATGGATAGCTTTTATCATAATATGGGCATAAAATATTTACTTGCAAATTTAAAAAAATTGTTTAACTGTCAATTTATTTATAATTTCAAATCTTTCAGGTGACATGAAGAACTGTACAGGACTAACTTCAGTGTTTCGAGTGCAAGCCGATCCCTGCGGTCGACTTTGGGTATTAGATTCCGGACAGATAGACTCTCAAGATAATCCGAAACAGTTGTGCCCACCTAGTATAGTGGTGTTTGATCTCCAAACGGATAAAGTAATCACGCGCTATACGATACCAAAACAATATGTGTTGGAAGACTCATTATTCGCTAACCTCATCATCGACACAAGGACGACAGATTGTTCAGATCTTCACGTGTACATAGCAGACACTTGGCGATTTGGCCTCCTAGTTTTTAGACAAAGTGATGTAAGGTTTTGGAGATTCACGAATCCCTTCTTTTTCCCGGATCCACTAGCATCAAACTTTACTCTTCATGGACTTAATTTCCAATGGACAGACGGAATTTTCGGTTTAGCTCTAACGCCTATTAATCCGTACGAGGAACGCATATTGTTTTTCCACCCCATGTCCAGTTACAGAGAATTCTACGTCTCAACAGCGGTGTTACGAGAACCATCCCGCGTTGACAATAGTTCTATGGAGTTCAATATAGCTGGTGAAAGTAGAGGATTGACTGGCCAATCTTCTGCTTCTGCTATTGATAGACAAGGAGTAATGTTTTATGGTTTGGTAACTCGGGACAGCATTGGATGCTGGAACTCAAGGACACTATATAAAAAAAATACCAACGGAATAGTCGCTTTGAATTCAGAGACTTTAGTGTTTCCGAATGACATCAAAATTGATCAAGAAGCGAGGCAAAGCTTATGGGTTATTTCTAATCGGTTGCCGATGTTCCAAGCCGGGCCGCTGGACCCGGACGACTACAACTACCGCATCCTGTACGCCGACACCGCGGAGGCAGTGCGGGGAACTGTCTGTGACCAGGAATCGGACCTCCCGCCCGCCGCCAATGTCTTACACAGAGGATTGCTGCCATAAAAATGTACCACAGAAATAATTTTATTTCCCTAGTAATAAATATTTAGGCACTGTCAGCCAAAACTACTTCATCAATTTAAACGCCTGCACATATTTAGATTGCAACCATTCTTGTGGTAACAGTTAATTTACATTCTGCCGCGGCGCTGGTGCCTTACTCATTTTATGATTTGCTTCCAGTTGCTCTTTTATAAACAATTGTCACTTATTGTATAATATTTTTCTAAGTCACCGGATATACCTAAGTACCTACTTATAGCTTTTTACATTATAAAGTTGTCTGTTGATACCACTTTTTAATTTTTTTTAGCATAATATCTTATTTTTTATGTATCGACTACACTATTACTAAAACTACACAATATAACACAAATAGTCAAATTCAGTTAATCGAACTCATCCTCCCGCTTTTATAGCAGTTTCTGCTCTTTTATTTTGGTGGTAACTTTTTTTTGCAAAAAAGCCAATAGTTTTCCTTGTCATTGGAATCCAGTTTGTAATGGTTGTGCAGTCTTACCGAAGAATGATAGCGTTTGCGCAATGTCTGCGTTACACTAGTACAGAATGTAGGAATCTAAAAAAGTTATATGAATCTTCTACTATACGATGTGTCTACATAGCGTCTACGAAGCCGCTACGAGGGTTTTACGACGTGTCTACGAACCTGCTACAAGGCATCTGCGATGCGTTAACGACGCGAATTAGAAGCTGCTACAAAGCTTTTACGACACGTCTACGAAGCTGCTATGACGCGTCTACGACTCTGCTACGAAACGTTTACGCCCCGCATACGACCGACTAACGCTTACGCTAGTCAAACGTCCAGTGCGAAAAGGCTCTCTAAAGCTGAATGCCACACAGCGACTGCGGATAAACTCTTCATCTGTTGTCAAATTCTTAAAGGCAAATCTGTTAATCAGCATCGAATTAAATATGAAACGTTTCGAGGAATTGCTTGACTAGTGAAGAGATTTCGTAAGGTTTGCTACAGACAGATAACTTACTATGTCTTCTACGATACGACTTATAGTTCATTAAACATAATAATCTACGGAGTTACCCAATTTTGTAACGAACGTAAAAACATTACCTTCTCTGTAAGCTAAACCAGTTGGCAGAGTAAGGTATTACACCAGTTAGACACGACTACTCCCTCCTTGAAGATAGTTCCGAGTAATAACAGACTATGAACTGGTTGCTCAGGTCAAAACTATTTATGTAATCACTTCTTTAATTCGTATTTAGTCCTCGCTGTTATACATAACAGTTCTAAGCAACCGACCGAGCGGACGTGCTTTAAACAGATATTATGCTTAAGTGATTCAGTGAAACTTTAATATGGAAAAGGTAAGTTCTAACACCTACTTATTTTTTTATGTAAAGTAGACGATTCCTAGGCTCCGAGCGAATCTATGTAGTGTCGTGGAAGTGTGTTGTTATGGAAGTTAGGTCTCGAATATTTTCTAAAATGGCGTGTTTATGATTCACGTAGATTAACCCAAGGATGTTACAAAATAATGATGGAAAAAAAATTAAGGCTTCTTCAAACTTATATGCAAAGCTTACACAGTAGGTATATACACAGCTTATATACACAGTGTTATGTATTGATATGAAACAGCTGAAATCCTCGGACTTTATAACTTACACGACAAATTAGGGGCATATTTTGATACAAACTGGTTCGTTAAGCCGTTGTCCTCGACGGTCACAGTTAATTAAGCAACCCTACTAAGTTAACCTCCCAGTCAATGTAACTACGTCAAACAAAATTACTAGAATAGTAACCTTATTAGAATGTCAGTGTAGTAATGCATGCAACGGGTTATCGTAGTAGTCTATTGCAAATTATATTGCACATGTTTGGAATTATTCATTATCTAAGTGATAATAATTTAATCTTCGAACAATCAGACATTCATAGTACTTATAGCTGAATATCAAATAGGTCGATGAGGATTTTAGGCGTTTGACCCCTGTGTTATTTAAAACAGCATCTATAGGTAAACGTGCTGTGTTTATGTTACCTACATAAGTATTTATACAGATTATGTAACATAGAGGCAGAAACTGAGATGTTACATAAAAAAAAATACTAATTGCATTTTGTATTTGGGGCTTTGCGATGATAGGTGGGAACACTGCTCTAGAATGACGAGGACGTCTGTCTATTGGGAACCTCAAACTCGCAAAATATATATGTAGATAATCTAGAATTCCCTTTCAAGATTTTGGGGAGAGGTCTAGCAACCTAGAAACTTCATTCAATGCCAACCTGACCGTTGTATCCGTTATGTTTATAACACATACATATAATTTAGTTTTTCAACATATTATTTAACGTTGATGAAATCATTAAGAACTCAAAAAGAAACATCTATCTCGTAGCTTTCCAGTATTTATTGCGCATAGTTTACAAGAAAATTATTGTCCCCGTAGCCTCTGTCTTCTGTTAATATAGGTACTACCATTAAACATTACATTCATTTATCATGAAAAATACTTCACAAAGTGTTTCTAGCGCAGACTGTTAACAAAAAATAGTACCTACCTACTTGCCTTGTATGAGGTTTTAATTTTTACACATGAATGCAATGCATGTAACAGTACATAGGATAATGTGTACCAGCGAATTATTGGTATTAAACTTGTAAGTATCTCTACTTGTCTTTCAGATATTGTTAGCTGTAATATTGACGAGCATCGTGACGACAAGCTTTGGATATATACAAATTGCTAGCAGGAAACCGTTAGGCACTTTATACAGATGGAAACAGATTGATTACGCATATCCCACGCCCCAAGATCGCCAGGCAGCTATCAACAATGGGTAATATTTGTGAGATATTGCGATTTTTGCAGTGAGAAGGAGTGAAATTACAATTTTACTCTCCTTCAGGCAATTCAACGCAACAAACGTAATACCTCTTGGAGTGGAGCGCTGGAAAGACCGCGTGTTTGTCAGCACGCCACGGTGGAAGGCGGGGACCCCAGCCACGTTATCGTCTGTACCCATCGGTGCGCCGACAGAATCACCGCCCTTAGAACCTTTCCCTAACTGGGACTGGCATAATGCAGGTATGCTTAACTCATCGAGATACTTTCTTATTATCTAAAAAAAGAGTGTACATTACTTTTTTCCAACAGATAACTGCACTGGCTTCACTTCAGTATTTCGTATGAGCATAGACCACTGTGGCGTTATGTGGGTGCTCGACTCCGGTCAAGTGGAAGCCTTTGAAACGCCACGTCAACTTTGCCCACCAACGTTGTTTGCCATAAATCTGAGTACTGATACAGTATTGGCGCGTTATCCAATCCCGAGTGAGTTTGTTCTTCAGAATTCATTGATCACTAACCTCGTGGTGGACTCTAGGGACGTGCGGTGCAGAGACCTGCACGTATACATAGCAGATGCCTGGCGTTTCGGACTAATCGTCTTTAGACATGAAGACGCTGCTTTTTGGCGATTCAGTCACTACAGCTTCTACCCTGAGCCATTGTTATCAAACTACACTTTACATGGACTGAATTATCAGTGGTCTGACGGTCTGTTCGGCATGTCCTTAGGCAAGTATCACCAAGGTGATCGACCACTGTACTATCACTCTATGTCAAGTTCCCTGGAGTTCGTAGTGAGTACGTCTGTAATCCGCGACCCAACGTGCGTGAGCAACTCCGTGGGTGAGTTCACGCTGCTCGGCGACAGTCGCGGCGCGGACGGACAGGTCTCCGCCGCAGCCGTCGACCGCAACGGTGTTATGTTCTTTAACCTCATTTCGCGAGACAGTATCGGATGTTGGGACACACGCAAACCGTACATAAACCGGAATCTAGTAGTTATCGCTCAGAACAATAATACAATGATCTTTCCTAATGATTTACGAATGGATCATGAAGTACCACAAATGGCATGGGTAATAACAAACAGATTACCAATGTATCAATTCAATTTGATTAATCCTAATGAATTTAACTATCGAGTAATGTATTTAGACCCAGTGGCAGCTGTACAGAATAGTATGTGTCAACCAGAAATTTGAAATTTAAGTGAAAATCAGGATATGACAGACTCCTAAGTAATGGGTACCTTTTTATCGTTTTGTTTATGAATACATACGTAACTTAATAAAATACATACAATTTAACGTGGTTGTTTTCTTGCTGTCTTGTTTGTGTAGTAATACTCCCCTTTAGGTTTATTTGATAAAATGTCCAGTGTAAGTTTGCTTCATGTTTTTCCTTTTGATTTATTACTTTTATTTTCTGCAGTGGCAGTGGACAGTTGGTACTTTACTGTCCACTTCTTTTAGTATTTTATCATCAGTAGAGCCCTTATTTATGACCTGACGCAGGATTTTATCATCTGAAGAGCCTTTATTTTTGACCTGACGCGAGATTTTATCACCTGAAGTGCCTTTATTTTTGACCTGACGCGAGATTTTATCATCTGAAGTGCCTTTATTTGATAGTTTTACATCCAGAGATTCTGTAATGTTATCATCATTTGATTCTTTATTTTTGTCGTCTTTAGAGATTGGACTTTCAGTTAATTCTGTCAGTTTTGTATTTTTTTGTGAAAACTCTTTATTATTACTTAAATTTAAAAGATCACTATTCATTTCTTTTGTAGTATTATTTAAATTCAAGTTGCTATCTTCTTTTGAAATTTTAACACCTGCAGGTTCTATAATTTTATTACCATTCGATATCTGAGTATATGTGATACCTTTATTATTGTCAACTTTCGGTATTTCACTGCTAGTACCTGCTTTTGAGTTTTTATCATCATATGAGAACTTTTCATTGTTGCCTAGATTTAAAATTTTACTATGCGTAGATTCCCGGTTGTTATTTTCTATTAATATTGTTTCATCTGAGGCTTTAATTAATATTTTATTATCATTCGGTTTAAATTCATTCTCTATTCCACTAGGCATAAACTGTTCATTGTTTTCTACGTTTAAAATTTGACTAAGCGCAGATTCTTGCTTAGTAGTTTCATTTAAAATTGTTATATCTGAGGCTTTCTTACTGATATCAGTATTCAATAGTTTACTTTGTATCAAAGATTCCTCCACAGTCTCGTTTCTGCCAAAAGTAAACTCGTCCTTGTGGTTTTCCTTCGGTGTTTGATTTTCTGTATTTGTTTTGCTGTTTCCAGCATTTAGGATTGCAAAATGTGTATTTTTTTGAATGTTATCATTATTCAATGTTTCTGTAGAATCTTTATTTTTGATATTATTTGAATGATTACTTTCTGCAGATGCTTTTTTGTAATTACCTGCAGAAGTATTACTCTTTTGCAAATCGTCCAGTACTTTGTTAATAACTTCACGGGCATACTTTTCAGTCTCTGTAGCGCGTTGCTTTTTCAGTTTCGATTTAATTTTTTTTTCCTCTGCTTTAGTCGTTCGTTTTGTCTGCAATTCAGGAGGCAATGTTAGTTTAACAGTTTTATCCTCCGGTGTTGTGTTACTATCTGATATTGTAATTTTCTTCTTGCTGGGTACTTTTTCAACCCCACCTAATGAGATTTCTTCGTAAGATATACTACTAGGCGAGTTCTGTTTTACTCTATTTTTACTCGTGGTGCCTTCATCAGTTTCAACATGACTCTGACCAGTTTTTAAAGTCGCAAATGTAAGCTCAGTCTGAGAAAGGCCGTTGCCTTGTTTCTTCATAAATATTTGTGGATATTCACGTAGATACGAAGCTATATTTCCTTTGCTGCTACCTATATGTGGAGGCGTCTCAGTGTCGTCTCCATTCATTGCAGCACAATCAATATTGTGCTGCAGAGGACACGACCCAGGTATTGCCGAGCTTAATATCTGAGAAGCTGTAATAGATTCTTTCCCTTCCTTTTTCAAATAAGCACCTATTCGTAACAACATCAAAACAATTTGTTCTAAAATGCGGTCAGTATCACGAGGCATCATAACCTCGTTTCCGAACCAATCTTCGTATGCGTAAACACCAATATCCGACAATCCCGCCGTTGAGGGTTTCATAACATCTACCTCTGGGCCTTCTTCTTCGATGCTTGCATCAGAAGAAATTACTATTCTCGATGAAGTTTGTAAAACCGGGCGCAAATATGTTTTATCGGTAGCACTTGGAATCCTTTCTCCGTAACTGTAATGTAAGTTAAATCGATATCATGCTATTTATATAATTAAAAAGAACACTTAAGATTTTATACATTTACTAAAGATAACATAAAGCAATGGGACAAAACATAGAAGAACAAAAAAAGATAATGCTTTTATTTCTTTTATTTCCCATATGGGAATGAAGAGGAAGTCCCATGCAACAGCGTGTCAACTTATAGCAAATATACAGAATTCCAGTAGACTTTACATCTGTAAAGTCTACTGGAATTCTGTATATTTGCTGGCAGAATGAGTTCCACAAGCGGGTTATTATCTAATAACCCGCTTGTGGAACTCAATCTGCCTATCTTTTTCCCAACTATGCTGGGGTCGGATGCAGCTGAATACCTACCAGTATTGTACATGGAGCGACTGCCCATCTGTCCTCCACAACCCAGTAACTGGATAACACGATACACCTTGGTCAGACATCTAGTCTGACCAAGGGGAATCGTGTTATTCAGTTTGACAGACTTTTGGGCTTCTGACTACCCGTAACGACTGTTAAAGATCTACGAATGACAGCCCGGACCAACGGCTTGACGTGCTTACCGAGACACGGAGGGGTCTCGATGTGTAATGGATGGTCCCCCATCCACGAACTGACCGCGGCAAGCGTAGCTTAACCGTGCGGCTATTATTATTTACGCACACATTTAGATTTAATCCAAAATATTGGACAGGTAGTTCCACCTGAACAATAAAGTACCGATGGTATAGTGTATTAACGAAGAGTATAAATACTACGTTAAGATATCATTATATTTACAAGTTTGCGACCAGTTTTTTGCGGAGCTGCTCTTCCCCTAGCAGAGACTTGGTGCGCCTCCTTCGGACAGCTAGCTCCAGTCCATAGTCATTATCGTTGGGGGGCAGGACAGCCGGAAATGTTTTGAATGCCGTCGCCACTTTAAGAGCGTGATAGTAGCTGTCAGACAAAATTTGAGTAATTAATTGATGAGTCCATAACATCCTTTTATAAGTATTGCCAAAAGTTCAGAAAATATTATAACTTTAGATTTCTTTCTTAATGTTTTGAATTTGATTTATCTGAAACTAACTGACTAATCCAATTTCAAAAGGGGAATTGAAATCACCTGAAAACAAGCATCCACATGTAGAAAGCAGGCACGATTATCGCGAACTTGACTACGACGAACTTGATGCAGGGCGGCCTAGCGGGTCCAAGCAGCAAGCACGTGCCGAGGCCTAGGGCCAGGCTCGTCAGCTCACACAGCAGCTTCCTCACAGCAGCCAGCAGGAGCCACGGCAACACCAACGCAGGCCGCTCCTCCTTCAACACAACCGTTATTTAACTATGAACTTCTTACTACCATGTCAGCCCAATGCAAATACAAATGCTTTGCAAGGCGGTTTCAGATGTTCGAATTTGTCGGACTATAGAGTACTGCCACTGATCCCTTGTCCGGAATGTTTTTGAAAAGGAGTAGGTACCTGTAATCCGACAAAGTACATACTTATGAGTACTGTTTGCAAAGCCATTGCCACACGTGTGGATATGGGTTCTACGATGAACGCCCGCGATCACATTCATCATCAAATAGAGGCAATAAGCGTCGAGCAAAAGTCACGGTGCCGAAGATTGAAAGAATTGATGAAGATTTTCCGTAATAAATGTGCTTTGTATGTACTGATGGCATTTCGGATTATAGAGGGTGCCGGATTAGACAGGGGCCAACTGTAATAAGCATTTTAGTTCTGAACATTTGCGTTATGACAAATTATATTATTAGTAATTACAGAATGTCTCTAAGTCCAGTGTGCCTCTTGGCAAAGGCCTTCTATAACAACTTCCATAGTGTCGTCTTCTCCAATTTGGACTCACTGTAAGCTTTAATTCCTCTTGCCGTCTTTTGTATTGGCTTTCCTTCTCGTGCTCTTTTTGCCGTCTCTGGGGTACCATTCTGTCACAACTTTTCTCCACTTGTCCTTGTACTTATTTAGTGCTATTGGTGCCAATTAAGGTGGCTTTTCATTTGTGAAACATTTGGCGAAAAAAATAGGTATCGAATCAGGTTTTCAACAGAATTTATTTTGAATATATGCAAATGGATATAGGTCAGTGACCGCTATAGCCACCTCATTTGCACTAACTATAGTTACAACTTAGGTTCTACAAATGGACGATGCCAGTTGAAATTAGACAGCAATAACTTGTGGTAAGACTAAACGTGATCGAGGCCTAAATTCGCTAACAAGCTTGCTCACGAGTTACTGCGGTGATCAATACTTAGATTTCTGGACTTCCTCGTTGGTTTAGTGGTCGTAAGCGCTACTGCTGAGCATGAGGTCACGGGTTTGATACCCAGGTCGGCCAAAGTATTATTGCGTTTTTCCAGCTGGAATTTCTTAATTTTTTTCTTAGATTTCTCTCCGTAGCAAATATTGGGATTTGTGCCTGGTTGATGGCAATTGGTCCTATTACATGGGACTTTAACATAACTGGTGAAATGTGGGCGTTACTATATGTACACACCTGCCTAACCCTTCGTGGATTACAGGCGTAATGTTATGTTATTTTATTATTTCTGAATGAGAACGAGACTTTTTATTGAGCTCTTACAACGGGGCTGTTTTTCTGTACCTATTAGGTGTGAAATCAGAGCACCGACAAGATATACACTAACTCCGTGCAACTCTCTGAAAAGGTTCCAGCCCGTACCATAACATTGGGTATGCCGCCGAACGGCACTTTTTCCTCAAAACAAGCTGGAATAAAACGTTCCCCTGGCCTTCGGTAGACTCTCGCAACCCATCACATGCATTTTTTTTTTACTTTTTAATTACCTTTTAGATCGCTTAAGGTTTTATTTCATACGATATTAAATTCTCTGTAATTTATAGTTAGTTTCATGTATCTACCATTATTAATTAGCAAGTTACAAGGATTTTCGTCATCGACCCGTATTATTTGACCGCTAATGTATCATGTTCATGTTTCTTTACATTACTTTACTTATTGTAAATGGGTAAAAACATGAAACCCCTGTCTGCAGACCATGAATCATAGATTTATAGAATTGAACCAATGCAATAATAAATACGAGTATGTACTTGGTCGATCATTGTAATGTAGCTGAACACTTCCTATTGTTGATATTTGAATCAATGAATGCAATAGCACTGAATCGGATATCTAATTTATGAAGAATTTGATAGAATGCAGACAGTTCAATGCACTCAAAAAAAGATTCGTAACAGTATTAGGCCGCGTCTTACTTAAAAGCGATCGTCGCGCTCATACACATATGTCACTTTTTGTTCGGTGAATCTGAACGCGTGGTCGCGCCGACAGGGGGCGTTTTCCGGTCTTCCGAACAAGAAGTGACTGCACGCAACTATTGCGTATTCGCGCGGCGCTATATAGTTTTTAAATAGGACACGGGTCTAAAATTAGGCTAATTATGATTTTATTACACATTTATCAAAATAATAAATAAATAAACCAGGACGTAGCGAATCTTGTTATTCTGGTGTGCTCGATATGCATTCATTGTCGCTGAAATGACATTGCGACTAGAATTTAAACGTTTTTTGCACGAGAATTGGCCTACTGACGTTGGAAAAAATAGCCCTTAATGTGATTAATAAGGAAGTTATGGGATGGTATCAGCAGAGTTTTGATTAACATAAGATTCTTACTGAATAGTCTGAAATAATTGCTTTTCGATTTTCAGGTGACTATCTTACTAAATAACAATTAAAAACAATAATGACTGTTTCCGTCACAACTGATTTTATAATTTACAACAGTTCTGACTTTACGTCTGGAACACCGAGTAGTTAGATTTTGACACTGTTCTAGCGATGAGAAGCGTTATCAACGAATCAATCGTAAGCCTTGAGTATTTTTAAAGATAGCAAATTCCTATTTAAATCTCCTACACTTCCTGCCTCTACCTGTCACAGTACCCAAACCAAACCAAAACAAAACACAATCTTGACCATACGAAGATCAACTAATCCCTTCCCACCCCAGGGAAGTAGGTCGCACTAGATAGCTTTATCTCCCCTTAACTTGCGAATTCTTTGGATTGTCGCGAGCTACCTTCATATATTATATCCCGCGCCACTGCGTGTTCCGCTGTAATTTCGGAGAGATTGTATTGTTCAGAGGAAATATACGAACACCGTGTATGAAATTTACTCGTATACCTATATGTCTTGCGTGCGTAGATGGAAAACAGATTAAGCTGTAGATATACTATATAATAATACATATCTACTATCAATATGTTGCAAAGTTATAGGTACATGTGTACCTACACCACTCTGAAAATGTTTTAGATCAGTTGAAAATGGCTGGGTGTATTAAATTGAATTAAATGGAATCGCTCTTGTTTAAAACCTTAGAATAGACTCTCGAGCTTAAAGGCGAACACAATATTTTCTTTGTCTTTGCCCAAATAATACTTTTATTTGACAGTTTGACGATGCATAAATTGTGTGAAAGATTAAAAGAGCTACAGAGTAAATACAGAGACTGACGACTGATTGAAATGTATTGAAGAAGGTGCGTGGACACCGAATAAATGGGTGGTCACTCGACGCCAATCTTCGCCCCAAAATATATTACCAAATCACTACACAGGTATAATATGTATTCATATTACCTTTGTCTCAAAATATTACAGTGTATACAATGTGTAACTGAATTAATGCACATTATTAAAGTAGTTTGTTCAGAATCGATTTCTTTCATTTTTAATTTAGGTATATTGTTATCCCAAAAATAATTAAAACTACGTAAATTACAGTCACACTTCCGCTGTGCAATCAAAACCTACCAACATTGACAAAGTACCTACTACGCTAGACCCTTTTACGTGTGCGGCTGTATGTATGCGTAGATTTGTAATGTGACTACAATCAAGGGCGTCGCCAAGGGGGAGCAGGGAGGGGCAGCGCCCCCCCCCCCCCTTTGGAAAAAAAAATACCCAAATGCAAAGCAACCAAAGCACCCACTCACTTGAATTCGTCCAATTTTATTATAATCGAAATTTGGCAGCAATGGTATTTATATAAATCTAACTGTTGTTGATGTCCTAAAAGGGGCAAAAACCTTTCTGGAAACGGGAAAAACGTTGAAAATTTTGATCGCTCTACCGTGCACAACGTGTACAATTCATACTTTTCCCATCCTCTATATATCAACTTGCCCTCCCCTGGGTCCTCGGCTGGCGACGCCCTTGACTACAATTTTCTCCCAGAATCAGTATAACTAATTTAATAAATATACATTGTTTTATACATAATAGTAAAAATTCTAATATGTAATATGATTATAACATAACATTCTAAAGGGGTGTTTGGTAGTGTGCAATAATTCCAGCACATGTTGTATATCGTCGATCGACCGCAGTCTAGTTGCACCCTTGATATCCGGAGCATGATGATGATGACAACGTACCAGGAACACAGGATAGAGAAGGACTATGTAAGCGGCGAGGTACACGTAGACGGTGAAGCACTGCACCAGCATGACGCCGGACACCATGGTGCGCAGCGCGCGTTGCCCCGGCTTCGACAGCTCGGCGGGCATGTTCATCTGCCACACCTAACAACGTTAAATGAAGGAGTTCTGAAATTATATTCGTTAATTATGCGTGTTTACAATAAGCTTGAATACAGTAGGTACAGTCGCCGTCAGATATATTGTAGCAGACAAGGTGACAAGGTGAAGGTGAAGTATTTGGTCACCTTGTCTGCTACAATATATCTGACGGCGACTGTACCTACTTTAAAGACCACGAAACATCTACATGTTTCGTGGTCTTTTTGTTTTTTGTTGACTTCGAAAGTAATTAATAAATAAATAATAAAAAAATGTCTATTTTCTTCCACAAATAACGCCTATTAACTAAAACTCACAAATAGAAAAAAAAAATATCAAAAATTCGTAATCATTCCATTTTCTTGGATATCGCTCGTGAGTTTGAAAACCATTGTTTATCTGTAGGATTTGAAAACCGACATACCTATAAGTTAACGTTACTCCATAATAATATTATTCTTCCTTGATCTGGAGGATCATCTGCTTATCATCTCACGCAGGTCATCAAAACTGACAGAAAAAAGGGCTATTTATAGACTGGCGATGGGATAGCAACTCGCATCTATTTATAATATTACCTACACCCACCAAACTTTTGCCAAATGTATTTTTAGTATTGGTTCGATAATAACAGCTCAGCTCAGACCTTCTCTGAATGAGAAGAGGGCTTTGCCCTGCAGTGGGACAGTTATTACTGTCCCACTTATATTATAATTACATTACTAGTATTGATAAAATAACTATAATTGTTTTCCTTAAAACATAATTATTATTGCGCTTCGAAATAAAACTCTGTCAAGTGTTTTTCGTAGTACCTACTTAGTTATCAAATTGGAATTGAATGAAAACATCGACAACACTCATCAGCTGTTTATCGATTGGGGAAAATATGACATCCTGTGGGTAAGCGATTACGTAAATAATGGGTAACACGTAGGTTAAATTCTGATGATTAATTAACAGCCTAAATAATGCCGTTCAGTTACTTGAGGAAAAAGATAACAACTTGAATGCGATGTGTTTTACTTCAACTTCAAATTCGCCGTCTACACACGGTAGACTTTTTTTTTGGGTGGGAAATCATCAAATAACTTCTCCCGCTCTGGGCGGAGCGGGAGGGTGTGTCAGACTCTTACTAACTAAAACCCACCCATATTCCTTTCGTTGCCTGTGTTGCCAAGGGCCTCGGTAAACCTTTAGTACCTTCCTGGGACCCCGGCAGGCATCGGCCCTAGTGGACCCCTACACTTGTGCTGAAGACATCTGTTTGAGGCACTCGTGGAACACAACGCGCCGTCGACCCAGGCCCTGGTCCTTACCGGACGGTGAGCTACCCATTGCTCACCGTCCGCAAGCCCGCGCCTACGGTGGCCATACACGGTAGACTTAACATCAGGATTTCATCATCCCAATATGCTACGTCTAACGACATCGAAAGCAAATGACACTTATCTCCCTAAAACAGAAGTTTTATGTCTCTTTGATCTATCCATGACGTCACTCTATCCCCGAACTCTCACGCACAATTTGTGCAACAATATATTTTTACTTTGTTCTACATTCGATTTTAAACCACAACATATCTATGCCTGCCTACCATTTGGTTTATATCAGTATCGGTTCAGTAATTCTGAGATGTAACAGATGAACCCATTGAAAGAGCATTACTTTTTAATCACAAAAAGATGGCCTTTGCCTTTGCCTCATGTTTTCGCTTGCGCTGGTCTTACCTATACCTAATCAAGAATATCCTTTACAAAGTTAAAAGAAGATACTTACATTTTTACATTATGACAGATTTTTTAAATAAATAAATGTTTATCCGATAACTTATTAATCTCTCATAATACTATGAAAATGATAGCTGAACATGAGAAGATATCATGCTAAACAAAGATTCACTGTTCATATTCATATAGGTATAAGTACGAGGTATAACTATAAAGTATAAAGATAAATCTCACAACATAGACAGACTCCTACAACACACATGTGTGTCAACAGTAGGCGTCTCTGCATCTACTTAATTATATTCTGATAGGATTATCTAATAAATCTGTCGTCGGCGGCCGGCACCTGCTTTAGATTGGCGTTCACTTTGAAGAGCGTGGCGTCGAAGATGGTTCGCACGAGCCCCAGCAAGCACCATAAACAAATTTCGGACTGCATGTTCATGCCCACGTACGATAGTATGTTTAACATTTTGATTAACCTGAAGATTACCAAGCTATGTAAATGTCGAAGACATTTTCTATAAACTTACTGATTTGTTAATGATTTTATTTACTTTAATAACTTTATTTTGTACAACATTTTGTCTTGTCAGATGAGTGAAGTTTATTTGTTGTCATTTCACTTTTTTCTAAGTTTTGTAAATCCAACATTCTAAATATTTGTTTCTGCCAAACACCAACCTTATAAAAAACTCTACACAAAACTCTTCAATATTTCAGTGATTTTTTCATTCAATTCTGCTGTAGGTAGAATAGTAGTACCTAGCAGATGCCTTGCCGTTTCCTGCAGGCTTAGCATGACACTCTCTATTTCTTCGAAGAATAGACACGGCTCTTTCTATACAAAGTGACATTTCGTTTCTCAGTTTTTGACATCTCACCGTAGAAATCCTTCTACAATCTGTCATCTTGTCTTTCGTTTCTAACGATCTTTGTCTAGGTCCTTTTTTATGTAGAAAGATCTCTACGGTGGGATGTCAAAAGAGGAGCAACGAAATGTCACTTTGTATGGGAAGAGCCGTGTCTATTCTGCGAAGAAATAGAGAGTGTCATGCTAAGCCTGCAGTAGTAACATACCACAGCGGATTACCTACCAATCATTTGCTGTCACAAATGTAAAGTACTAACATTACCGTAATTTATTTATTTATAATAAGCACACCAACAGCACTGTCACTTACATTTCAAACAAACTAACATCTAAAATCGGCATTTCGGTAACCGTGCAAATAACAGGTATGCATGACATTGACATACTGAAATAATTAGAGACAGGAAGAAAAAATAAAAAGTGTGTCCAGTAAACCTGAATCCAGAATACAACAAAAAACTAAATAATTTGAGCTATATAGGCGTACATTGTTCGTACTGTTTATATAGGGAACGTCTGTATGAAACGAAACTCAGAGGATACGTCGAGGTAAACCGCCAAGTTGGACCTTTCTTTGTATAAACATGCTATACGTGTTAGGGGGCTATTAAAGGTTGTGTTTAAGGTGGATATAGGCAATTGAAAAATGCGATGACGTCGCTTGCTGCGTTGGCTAGTCCTAAAGTTAAAATAGTTTATCAAATGCGCATCTATGGAACCATTAATAATTTTGTGAAGAATCAGTAAGTCAGAAGTGATCCGTCTTTATTTTAAGCTAATCATCTTATAGTTCCTTAATTGGTCAAGGACAGCTAATGAGACACAATTGACTTTCTATTGTTTGACTCAGAATCGGTATATTGTAATCAGGTATAGCTTTTCGGATCCCATTCTTCACACATAGATACCTAACGAAACGGGCCTGAACAGATTCAGATATACTTATTTATATTGCTTAAGAATCGTATGAATCCAATCCAAGAAAACGGGTGGTGCAGTATGATTAGCGCTGTCATCATCAGCGTGCGTCAGCCGGCTGGCGGGCTTTGCGTACAGTCGCGAGCGTGACTCCTTCAGACGATCTCTGGCGAGCGAACAGTAACACCGCGTACTGCCGCGGACTAACTTACTACATACGAGCGCGACATACCCGGTGATCATTCACATCATCCAAGTGATTAACAAGTGGTAAACAGTGATAAGCAGTGATTTAATTATTTAGTTTTAACCCCACATACAAGGTAAATAACTCAACTGACATTATATGTTAAAATAACCTTTGTTTTTTATTTCCGATTATAAATATCTTATTCAATAGTTGCGCCGTGTGTGGTAAAGGCCTTGATTTTGTTTTAGAATAAATTTGGGTTACGCTACGTCCTTACCTTGAACAGTGTGAGTCGCAAGTTATTTTTGAAAATTCAGTTTTACGCACCACCCGCCAATGTTTATGTAAAGATTCGCGAATAGACGTCATAATCTATGAAATATTCACATATGAAATAAAATGAATACATTATATTTCAACTTTGGATATATTCTAACTTATTCCTAAGGAAATTCGAATAAATAATATGATTATTCGGTATTTCCAACCACGACAACCACTAACATTCACCGAATAATAGGATACTTTTAAACAAATTAGAACCGGTTCTAATGATTACATTATAGCAACTATCAAC
Organism: Atethmia centrago; assembly: GCA_905333075.3. Classification (NCBI taxonomy): domain Eukaryota; kingdom Metazoa; phylum Arthropoda; class Insecta; order Lepidoptera; family Noctuidae; genus Atethmia; species Atethmia centrago. The sequence goes on along the minus strand of HG995373.1, from coordinate 16,359,377 downwards.
TAATCAAGTTATTAATTAACGTCAACTTGTCGTTATTAAGTCGTATCAGGATCAGTAAATGTGATTAAAAGTACTTGTTATGTTTTTGTAAAATTTAGGTAAACAAAGCATCATCCACAAAAAAAAAGCTGTCCCTTCTCGTTTTCGTTCGGCCATTTTCACCGAAAATTGTGAAAACACCATTAAAGTCATTCTGAATTAGGAAATATTATTTACCATCAGCCGGGACATTGCTTAAGATTTTATAGCAACATAACATGACATGCCGAACAATTAAGAATGATGTGTGGGAAGACGATGTCAATGAAGCTAGCGCCCAACAAATATATAATTAACATTATTTATATGACTTCTCGAGTGATGAAACCGACAATGGATGGCAACTACGTAGCTTTGGAACACGCAGATGACGATGATTCTGATGAAGGCACGTTACAAAATGTAGCTACCGTTACGTGTCTACTGTGTTCTAATTGATAAAACTCAATGGTGTGTAACTTAGTAATATCACTTCGCCAATATAAGAACAGAATTTGAGCATGATGTCATTCGTATCCACAACGTAATTTACAGTCACTTAGTCCCCATGTAACACAATTTGTCCAGGGATCAAATTCTATTTTTGCGCACTTAGTTAGGATGAATATCAATCGCAAATTTTTTCGTGTCGATTTCTGAAGTTATTTTTAATCGATAGTATTGTATTTTTCTCTAATAAATCAATTGCTTACTTTATACACAATTATTATAACACTAACTTATTTAGGTACACTAGGCACTAAATTAAATGACTAACTAACATTAGAATGAGATCATCGTGATTCTACGAAATGCATTGCAGTTTCAAACTTAGAGACTTCAATCACATAAAAACAAATATTAAAATATCACAAAACTGATGTGAATGGCACCTTAAAACATATTACTTAATTTACAGCGGTGAAATAGTCTTTTTATGTCCGAGTGTGAATAACCTTTGGACAACCTGGTTGAGTTTTTGTCTAACGTTTAGCAAAAGTATTATTATCTGTCTACTGTCTTAAGTCTGTAGCTTTCCTTACACACGGTTATCAACGCGCCTTTCAGGCCGTGTAAACATGGTACGTGACATGCACTTAGCATGCAGCATATCAATGTATGTAGCTACGTAAATAAATATCGCATCAATTTACATCTTCGCGGTTCACTAATCGTAAATCGATCCTATCAAAAGAGAGCTAAGATCAAACGGGTTCGGGTTCGTTACACGTAAACGAAATTATGAAACAAAAAGTAGCGTCGTTAGAACAGTTAGAAGTAACCACAGCTAAACACGAAGTAACTGTCTCACGTTAACGACAGTTAAATACCGCCATAAAACCATAGTTTAGCACGTTACAGTTTTCTGTTACGAAAACCATGACAACGGAAACATGTGTAGATATACATATAAACGAAGCGGAATTCCACAGTGATAGCTCAGCCACGTATAATGTTGCGTCAAGCTAAAGACTTGGTTTATCGTCAAAGTATTTATAAAACTGTTCCAGATTCATAGAACTCGATAAACATTAATATTTTAAGGCGTCAAAAATAAGACATTAATTAGAATATAATATAACATTTTGGGCTTCATAACGCCAGACATAAAAATACAGACATATTGTCCTATAAATGTGGGCTGAGTTGAAGGTTTTCGATACTTCACTGCTACATTAAGGCTGTCTTTTGTCTGCAAAACGGTTCATCTAAGCTACTGTTCGAACAATTCCTTTGAAAAACAGTTGTGTCAATACCGGTATCAAAAGGAAAACGGTACGAGCGGTTGTGCTTGGAACATTCTTGATGTACGTGAGAACACGTCTATGTTCCCGACTCCACCCATATATGGAGTCACTGCATATGGTAGTAAGGTACTAACGTCTTACATGCCTTGAGAGCTCGCCTAGTAATTTATCCTCGTTTTCCTTACTTTCTACTTAACAACTATATGAGAACCAGACGGTAGCCTAACCTCCGGTAACCGCTATGATTCTTACAATTAACGCCCCATATTAACATCTATTGCCTGCCGAAACCAGCACCTACAGATGTATACAAAAGGATTTTGAAATGTTGAAACTTCTTTGGTCTTTGTTTCCGGACTGACGAATCGTTTTGAATAATTATCATTGATCTGGAACAACGGAGCGTATCAACATTCCAAATTAAAGATACATGAACTGTAACCTGGTTTGGTAAATTAAATTAAATTCAGTAAAAGTCAATGAACGCTTTAATTAATGATTAACGGGCGTGATTTGCGATCTAGCATAAGAAGTTGCTAGATTCTAGAAATGCATAAAGATTCAGGATTCATCCCCACGAATATCATTTCCATCCAGCCATGGAGTTTGTGGAATGAGCAGTTCATATAATAATATTGTGTTTATGAGTCATTCCTGTTGCATATTGTATTACACATCGCTACAACGCTGGTGTTCTGGGTGATGTCATCCACATCATTTATGTCGATTTAAGATTCTATGGGACTTGGGATTGGGAAGGCGACAGGATCATCTCTTTTATGTGTTTTCAAAGTGTGGTTCAAATATCCTGACATATTAACGCCAGTATGACTGACTTGTACCTAGACTAGACGAGGTAAACATGATTACTAAACGTGACGTCACTTAAAACTGAACCTTGACCAAGTACCTAATGAATAGTAAGTAAACCTGAGGGTCGTCATAAAGATACCTAACTAAAGAAGTCACGTTGACATTTACGTAGCACAAAAACAAAATAAAGGCAGCATACAGCATACTCTATAAGCTCTATGATGGTGCTTTGTATCATTCTTAGAATAACTTGACAACAGTGTGAGTTATTTATAGTTTTTTTATTAAACCAGTAGATAGTCAATAGTGGTTAACCTTGGTCTCCAGCAGTAATCGCCGAGGTGCACGACCATATATAGTTTTTGCGTGAGTTCACTGCTTCCTCGAATCGTAATCTGCTAACCAAGCTTGACACTGACATTGTGTTGTGGTTGCCACCATCGGGACCTTATTAATCACTTCGTAGTATTTATAGTTGCTTACATTACACTAAGAATAATATTTTCTTCATATTAGCATTTAGTCATTTTCATACTTTGGGCTTCAAGGGCCTTAGGAAATTGGATTTCGGACCATATTGCCCTGATATACTTACCTCAATTCCTTTGATTGGCTGACCAAAGTTATATCATCAATCGTTAATCATCCATCACGCGATTGTCAAAAGCCCGAAATACTCACATGCGAGAACCAGAAAATATAGTTTTTATGGCTGCTGTGAGAAAGTCAATCCTACTCATGATAAAAGAGGCCGACATCTTTGTTCGTGAGAGAACTCATTGTTTACAAAATACATTCTTGTACGAATGAGTGAGCGTCACTCGACGTGAACCTGGTGACGTCACGCTACCTTCTGCGGCAGTGAGTGAGCCGGCCTTCGAGCACAGCGTATCCGTCCATAGCGAGGCAAACCGCGCTTCTCATGGGTGACACGGACGACTGTTGTTGTCGTTACTCTTATCCTTACATAAACGTATTTCTCAAACTTTCAAGTAAATATTCCATATTTGTGGTTCGTTCTCTATTGTTCCACTGTCGTGCACTGAATAAAGACAACGAACTTTAAGATTGGGTAATGTTCAAGTCATAGATAACAAAAAAGTGGGTCGGTATTCATAGTTTCGTTATTCATATCTTCTAACATGTCGGGCGTCATACAAAAAACGTTTTTCTCTGAATGGTGCACTGAACACAAGCATTATGAATGATGTATGTGTTTATACGCGGTTGGGTTAGTGTGCGCAGAGCAGCGCAGAGGCAAGGCCCATGTTAATTAGTTAATGACACTGACTTTGCTCTACTGACTAGTAGGTACACGTTTGACCTTCTAAAAATGTATTTATTTAAACTGCATTAAAATGTATTATGAATAGTAACAGGACTGGCTAGTGGCTACACATATTACGTATATATTAATGTAGGTAAGGCCCTTGAATTGAACGTAATTTATTTATTTTATTTATTTGGGAAAATAAACGGTTACACATTAAAGTATTATACAAAATTTGAGCTACAGAGTGAGTAAATGTTTAACCCGCGACATTTTCCACACATTATAAAGACAAATTATAAAATTAATGCGATGTGCGCTTACATTTAGATTGGTGCAATTAAATTACATTATGTGTTAATAATAAAACTAAACATTAAACAGGCATGCAAATAAAAAGAAAAACAAGAAATTATGAAGATACATTCTAAGACTCAAAAATATTACGGAGCAATATCCAAAATAGTTCCATGAACAAGGCCTCTAAATTGATCAGCTGGAAAAACGAAGATGTCAACATTTTGGAAGAGATTATTATGTTGACCAGTAAGACGACGTAGGGGTGCTCGTAAGCCTGCGTTTGTACGACTAGAAGATACTGCAAATAGAGGTCGTGCGCGCACCCCTCGGCCTATGGTTGTTCTAGGTACTACGTAGCAAATCTTATTAGTGATATCCATACAATCACTTGCGTTATTACTCTTATTACGTATATAAAAAAGAAACATTGTCTCTAAAATAATACGTCTGGCCTTAAGTTTATGTAGCTTATACCTATTCAGATGATCACTATAAGATGCATAAGTGCGAAAATATCGGAAATGCATGGCTTTCAAAAACTTACTTTGAACTTTTTCAATCGCATCAGCATATGCACCGAAAATCACTTTCACTCGAAAGTGCATCTGAGTATTTACTATAGAAGGGATTAAATACCGCAACAGCAACAGTAATTGGAAAAAAATAACTAAATAAGTACCTGTATTTTTACATCATTGTTACAATGATGTAAAAATTTAGGTTCGTACAAAAATGTTACTTACTGAAACAAAAACAACTGCAATGAAGATGATTCAACCTTCTCAAATCCCTCGGTGCAATATGCAATGCAAGTCCGATTCACACAACATGGCGAGACTGTCTTTATCTAAATAATAATAGTGTAACAGTAAAGTAATATCGGTAGGCTTACGCGGTGTATGGGCGTTTTAATCGGGAGCACGCATCTGGGGCTAGTGTGGGCACTGGGCACGGAGTGGAATGCCCGGATCAATTGCATACACATGCTTGCAGTGGGCTCTTGATGAACATCGATTAAGTGAATTGGGAGCGTGATAGCATTAGATGACACGGACGTGTGTACAGCTGTAAGTGGATCTCGTATAAATTTTTGGTTTGGTTACTAGTGTTACCTACAGTACACGGAACTGTACATTCAATATGCTAACTAAGATGTTGGTTGTAAAACTTGTCCATTTGCGATTGTTTTTGTTAAATATGATTGTTATTTTTTGACACAGTTATTAGATCATTTTTATTTTTTAGACCACTGAATAGGTGTTTTTAAATCGCAATGTGGTTTATTCTCTATTTTCCTTTGAAACTTGAAACTTTCTCGAAAGAAGCACCAACAATAACCACCTTTTAACTGCGCTTTTGTTTCCTGTTGAATAAGAGGGACTACGCTCTAAGTCCGTCAATGAAGATATGGACCCGTCCGAAAGTAGTTGATCCGTCAAAACAAGTGACAAACTAATTTATTAGAACGGGCAAAAACACATTGCGTGTAGGGACAACTTTCAAATCGTATTGTCGTTCATTCTCAGTTCGGGATCCGAAGTAATCTTATGTCCGTAGGTGATACGGAGTAACGGCCCGCCCGTAACTTCGGCCGAAACTACGGATTTTGTGCTTAGGGAATAGGCCTCCAGAACGCGACGGTTTGTTACATTAGATAGGTACATAATTTCATGTACCTACACGGAAAAAAAGGATCTCTTCAGCGAAGAATATCAATATTCTCAGAAAAATTGTTTCAATCCAAGTAAATATTTTCTTAACGTAAGTAAATGTACTCAGTCCAAGAAAACCTGTTTACTCAAATTAAGAATAATAAATAATTGGTTTTTATTCTTGACTTAAGCAAATATTTTGGATTCAAGACTATAATAATCTTAATTGAAGAAAATATTCTAAGAGAGAAATAATACCTATTCTTAAAATTAAACTTAATAATTCTTCGTTCAAGTATAATGTCTTCGAAGAAGACAATAAAACATTAACCCATGTAGCTGATGTGGACCCTTATACCTACCTAAATTTAAGAATCACTTGTCGGAGGGTACGATATTATCTTTGTCCAGAATTGTACAAGATTTCTCGTTCCTTTTGTCAATTTCCGTAATTATCTTCCTACCCTTAAATCCTTCTCGCAACCACGTTTCCAAGTGTCCAAAGTTCGGATTTGCGGACGGTGAGCAATGGGTAGCTCGCCGTCCGATAAGGCAGGCCCGGGCCGACGGCGCGTTGTGTACCATGCGCGCCTCAAAGAGATATCGTCAGCACAAATTTAGGGGTCCACTAGGGCCGATGCCTGCCGGGGTCGTGGGAAAGTCCGAAAGGGATACCGAGGCCCCTGGCAACACAGGCAACGGAAGGAACACGGGTGGGTTTTAGTCAGTAAGAGTCTGACACACCCTCCCGCTCCGCCCAGAGCGGGAGAAGTTATTTGATAATTACCCAACCAAAAAAAAAAAAAGTGTCCTTACTTTTCCAACATAAAAAAAATCGAAGTGCCTCGCAGCCGTAGTGGTGACAATGACACAGAAAGCCCTGCTGTAAAAAACGACCTTCGCTTGTTTAATGACCGATAGTCAAAAACACGCTGCGCTTGCCAAACTCTACTTTCGATATATTAAATATCTACTATACCTACCTATAAGCTATATAAGAAATCTAGTTTGACTGAAATGACTCAGAAGGGTGAAACTGGGTAACAAACAAATGTGGACAATCAAGAGAGATTTTTTAAGAGCGCATGAATTAAATCCCATAAAGGGTCTTTCTATTACAGCTATTACTACAGCACTTCACTCCATTAAACTGATACTCTGATTTGTATGAATCATCAGTTCATCACAAATTCTCTTAAGGCTACCTATTTTTATTAGTCCATGGTCGATACATAACAAGTTCGGAATGCGGGAGATTTCTGGAATGCAGCGATTAATCCCATGGCGCAAGCGGGAATCTTTTTCAAGTCTTTCATTAGTCATACATAACATATGCTAGTACCAATCAACTAGATACGTAATGCGTTATAATAATGAATGATTGATTTGGTACTTCGATATACTCTATAAGAGAAGAGCCGGCTACACTACGTTTACTCTTTTAAAAACAATTTGCCTTAACAATTTTTCCAATTTACAGTGTTAGTTAGGAGGACAGTGTGGCCTGTCAAGAAGTACCAGTGTCTTACGACGAAAGTCCGGTAAGATTCTTGGATATATAATTTATAAGATTAAATAATTATTAAATAATTTAGATTAAATAATTTTCAAACAGGGGGGCTGTTTGAAAATTATTTCATAAGCCCTAACCACCGGTGGAGCATACGGTGGAGGTCTGCCCGGCTTGGGCAGAGCACCGCCGTGTCCTCGTGGAGGCGATCGGCGGCAGAGACCTCTCGCGTCCAGCCCTGGTTCAGGCCATGGTACGGAGCGAGAGGGCATGGGCAGCCGTCACCTCCTTCTGCGAAGCAGTAATGCTCGCGAAGGAGGAGGCGGGACGGTTGAGGGAAAGGCAAGTTTCGCGCCCTCTCGCCCCTAGCCGCCGCAGGAGACGCCCAGGGCGTCGGGAATCCCGGGCGGATTTCCGGCCACCGTAGGCGCGGGCTTGCGGACGGTGAGCAATGGGTAGCTCACCGTCCGGTAAGGACCAGGCCCGGGTCGATGGCGCGCTGTATTCCACGCGCGCCTCAAAGAGATGTCGTCAGCACATAGTAGGGGTCCACTAGGGCCGATGCCTGCCGGGGTCGCGGGAAGGTACTTATGGGTCACCGAGGCCCCCGCAACACAGGCAACAAGAAGGAATACGGGTGGGTTTTAGTCAGTAAGAGTCTGACACACCCTCCCGCTCCGCCCAGAGCGGGAGAAGTTATTTGATGATTTCCCACCCAAAAAAAAAAAAAAAAAGCCCTAACCACAATAAGCAAATTGCCTCTAAAACAATTGAACTGAAGCATGACAGGAAGAAGGCCGTTAGCCGGTAGTTACATCCTACTTGAACATTGATATAAACAAAGATAGTAGCAGCACTAGGTACATAAAGATTGTACTCGTTACAATGTAACAAAGAAATCACGCCAACTGCGGCTCATGGAGCATACCAACTCTATAAAAGTACAAGGATTACTAATCCAATACACCAATGAAGCTCAAAATGGAGTGAAAACATACTCACTTCCTTTCGTGAAGGGACGATACACTAAGAACTATGTACCATGACTTCTTATAGAATATGGCACAACCCAAATTGTTTCATCTAATTATAACTGTCGTAGAAAAACAGTTTAATAAAGAACGGAAAACCATTTCGTCTGCATTGTTCTGTGATGGATGGATATTTGGCGTCCATCAAATTAGTAAGAAGTTGAGCAATGGACGAAACAAGAGCATTAACATGACATCTGTTACGATCTCCGTATTGCGCAATGCCCCTGACAAAAACAAGTAGTACCTATGCAGTGACTACTGGCTACTCTGCCGCCTACCGCCCAACACGGAAACTGCGCACTTTGATTTATTACTCGTACTCTATTTACATTAATATCAACAGACCTCTATTCCATCTTCTAAATTGAATATAACGATAACCATTGTTAGATAATTGATTGTTTTTCTCGCATTGTAAACATTATGTTGGAGATACACTTATTATAGTTATTATGAATTCGGGGTTTGATTTAATCCCTTCGCTTCGACACTACTTATTAACCATCACATAAGTGCGTGCCAGGTATACAGTCTACACATCCAAAAATTCGAGCTTAACTTACGGCTGAACATCTAATGGATGGATGGAGATTAAGTTTGCAGTAAATGCTTTCAAAGTCAAACTTTGCAAATGGTAATGGGGTGTAAAATGTCTAAGTAGGTGTGTCCCGTAGAATAGCAGTATAGGCGAGGCATTTGTTCTAATGGGGCCGATCTGCGAACTGGGTCAGGCCAATGCCAGCGATAGTGGAGCGAGGGTTATCGTCACCCTACTTATTGCAAACAATTTACAAATCCGGTCTATAAAAACAGATACGTAGACATACGTTTGCTATGTAAACATCACACTTGTCTGCAAATGGTTTTTAAAGCTCTTGGATACCAATTCATGCAAAAGCTAATCTGAGTACTCCCAGTATCTATCGTACTTAGTACCTAACAGCTCTTACGAACTTATATTTTGTTGGGTTTTGTGAAAGAATAAAAATTGTACACAATCATAGCCTGTTTATTTTTTCAAAAGTAGGCCATGCTTTCGATTCGATGGGCCAGCAAACAAAAATACTTAAAGGTACCAATACAAGCGAATGGATGGACATTATTATTGATTGATGGCCTAAATCAAAAGGGAGCACAACAACGCAACATCCCGTCGCGACGCGTGTCGCCACAGTTTCAACCATCAGAGTTCATAAATACGTAATCGAACTACTAAGCGTGATCCACAATTGATTTGGTACCTGTTAGGCAATGCGTCTAATTCCGGACCGCAACGTAACTGCAGTTAATCAAAGTAGATCGCTATTGCGAAATTTTTAATGCAAGCTCTCGGGAATTGGTTACAGTCGCTTTGATAATCAACGTCTGATTAATATAAATAAATAAATAAAAAAGATGAACAATTATCTATTGACATTTATATTGGAGTGAGCTAAAACCGGTCGGGCAGGAAGCTACAGTCATTTGTTTTTTGTGTATCCAGACTTCATGACATCAATACCATAACATTTATCTATTTAAATGACCTACTAAAACATATTGTGTCGGAATTGCAGTCCCTTGATAAAATTTATATCGCAATGAACAAAACATTTGTTTTCCACGGAATTTTCCCGATTTAGGAGAATAACAGCAAAGTATTTATTTATTTATATAGACTAACACACCAATGCAAATACTTAAGAGTCACCAATGCAAATACTTAAGAGTCGGGTAATCGCCGTTAATATTGGCCATACAATAGAGAGTCGCGCCGCGCTGCCGCACAGTGGGCCCATACTGAAAATTAGTGGACTTAGGCAACAAAGTTCCTATATCGATGCGATTTTTTTTTTATATGACGTGTTATTTTATTCCTGACAACTTTTATTCTTATAAAATTTCTTCTAAAGTTGATAGTTTGTCTTGAAAAAAATTAATTAGATTTTTTTGTATGGAGCGAATCACGTTTAATTTTTTTTCTTCAATTGTACTAATATGTTGAGTGTGTGGCGTGAGTATATGATAGCTAGGGTCATTCTCTATCCATGAAAAAAAAATCAGCGCTGGCCATCTGCGGCAGCGCGAGTAATCATTCGGTAAATTAAAAATGATTTGGAAGAATTTTTTTGTCATTTAAAATAAATTCAAAGCATATTTTTTGTCTCATTTGGCTGTTTTCACCTTCTTTTTAGTTAAATAAATAGTTTTAATAGCGCATACGTACTTATAACTAGTAATTCTGGTAGAGATTTAGTTATTATTGCATGTTATCGGTAGCACCTGCATTGTGATTGATGACTCATTTGTTTGTGCACTCGGCTAAGCGCATAACTAATGAGTCATCGAAAAATGCTCGTCTCTGATTGGCTGAATAATTTTCACTCACTGTTATGTCCACTACTTGAGTAATTAACACTAACTATAAATATAAAGACATTCATTAAGTCCATCTAGAGACACAGAAACTCCCTAAAATAACGTATGGTGGCGCCTCCGGCGCTAAAACTCAGAAGAAGGAGTTTACGGCCTGTGCCATTAAATTGTTAATGGACCTAATAAAAGCTATTAGGCAGGGCCAAGATATTGAGACGGTCATCCTTGACGGTCTAGCCACGCTACTCACCTTGTATCATGGATAGACCGTTAAGGGTGATCCACTGGAACGCCCGCGGCCTTAAGGATAAGGTCGCCCCCCTCCGCCACCTCCTTAGGGAGCAAAACATCGACGTGGCGCTCATAAACGAGACGCTCCTGGGGCCCGAAGATAGGGTTAGGTTCCCGGGTTACCTCGTTTACAGGAAGGACGAAAGGTCGGCTAGCAATACCCGCTATCGTGGTCTGGCGGTTATTGTGAGGCGAAGAGTCGTTCACCAGGAGCTCCCCTTGCCGTCGCTTAGGTCATTTTACGCGCTGGGTGTGCAGCTACACCTGGCCGGCGAGGACTTAAATTTATACGCCTGCTATAAGCCGCCCGTGGTACATTTGGACGTAGCGGAGCTGCGGGCGCTTATTAGCACAAACCAGAGGGCAACCATCCTCGCCGGTGACTTCAATTGTAAGCACCCAGCGTGGAATAGCCACACCAGGAATACCGAGGGGAGACGGCTCTTCGCGGACGCGGAGGCCTTCGACTATACGGTGTCCGGCCCCGAAACGCCGACACACTACCCAGACGCACAGGGCTACCTGCCGGATGTGCTGGACATCGTAGTCCATCGAGGGCTACACTGCCAGATCACACAGCAAGTGATCGACGACGAGTTACAGTCGGACCACCAACCTGTACTCGTCGTCCTATCGGGTATGCCGACCCGACTGAAGCCCATAGCGCCACGTCGATCAACGGACTGGACGAGGTTCGAGGAAGAGCTGGAGACCACCACGCCCACTCGGCCTATAATCACCTCCGCGGACGTGGACCAGACGGCCTGCGACGTCACTGCTTGCATACAGAGCGCCTTAGAAGCGGCGACAACGACGCAGCCGCAGGGGAGAGTGCTATTGCCGCCCCTGCCGGCGCGCCTACAAGCGATGATCGCCGAGAAGAGGCGCCTTCGCAAGCAGTGGCAACAGTTAAGATGCCCATCACTAAAGACGCAGCTGAACCGTCTCGCGGAGAAGGTTAAGGCCGAGCTCCGGGCGCACACCGCCGCGGACTGGGAGGAACGTATCGACGCCACTAGAGATAGTTGGCCGTCGGTACACAAACTGTGCCGCCACTTCACGAACACCCCAGCCCCGGTGCGTCCGCTCCTAAACAGCGACGGGGCGCTTAAATACGTAGCAGAGGACCGGGCGGAGGTCTTCGCCGAACACCTGGAGCGTCAGTTCCGCCCTAACCCGACCGACGACGTAGAACATGTCGCAGCGGTCGAGAGACACCTCGGGGACTATTTCGGCACGCCGATAGCTCCCGAAGAGGACCCTGTCTTTTTCTCGCCGGGCGCAGTCAGACGCGCCATCCTGAGGACGAAGCCGAGGAAGGCCCCCGGTGCTGACGGTATCTCCAACGCAGTGCTGCGCCACTTGCCGTACCGAATGGTAGCGGCACTGGCGCGCCTGTACACGGCGATACTGCGCACGGGGGCCTTTCCGGCCTCGTGGAAGGAAGGGCGCGTCATTATGCTGCCCAAGGCGGGGAAAAACACCCAGAAGCCGGAGAGCTATCGGCCCATTACACTGCTGCCGACTGTCTCCAAGGTGTTTGAAGCACTCCTGCTGCGACATCTCCAGCCGTATATCGCCCCACGCCCAGAGCAGTTTGGGTTCAGGGCAGAGCACAGCACGACGCTCCAGCTGTCGAGGGTACTGCACCACCTCACAGCCGGGCAAAACAAGAAGGAATACTCGGTGGCAGTATTCCTCGACATGGAGAAGGCCTTCGACCGTGTGTGGCACGAGGGCCTACTGTATAAACTGGCCACCTCAGACGCGCCCCGTCGCGTTGTAATGGTGGTCTCCAGCTTTTTATCCCACAGGACCTTCAGGGTGGTGGTCGACGGCGCGCTGTCTAGCGCGCGCCCGGTGCTAGCGGGCGTGCCGCAGGGCAGCTGCGTGTCGCCGACGTGTTACTCACGTTACACCGATGACATCCCCACCACTCCCGATGCGATGCTCGCGCTGTATGCCGACGACGCCGCGTACATCACTACGTCGCTTAATGCGAAGTACGCGGCGGTCAAAATGCAGCGCGCGCTCGTCCTACTTCCGGAGTGGTTGTCTAAATGGCGGCTCTCGGTGAACGTGGGTAAGACGCAGGCGATGGTCACTGGATCAGCGCGCCTCCCACCGCCCTTGAAACTACAAGGAGCCGACATCGATTGGTCGCCCCGGGTCAAATACCTGGGTGTCACCATCGACCGTCGGCTCACTATGGGGCCACATGTCCGCAAGGTCGCCGCGCAGGGTAGGGTCGCCCGCAACCTGCTCAAACCTGTGCTCTCGTCCCGCATCCCGGCGCGCGTCAAACTGGGCGTGTACAAATTGTACGTACGCCCAATTTTGACGTACGCCGCCCCCGCTTGGTTCGCCCTCACGAGCGAGTCGAGCCGGAAGCTGCTCCGCGCGCAACAGAGCATTGCGCTGCGGACTATCGTTGACGCTCCTCGCTTCGTGAGGAACGATGTAATCCAGCGGGACCTCGGGATCGAGAGCCTGGATGAGTTCGTGCGGCGCCTCGCGAAGGGGATGTACGCGCGTGCCGACGCGTCTGATTGGCCTCATGTCAAGCAGATAGCGCCCTGGCATACGCGTCCCCCTGACGCGAGACCCTTGCCCCGCGACCTGGTAGCGGACGAGTGACCCCATACACCGGACTGGACGCCTCGAGTAAGTCGCACCCAGGTTACACGCGGCTTACTCGATTCAACTGAACTCTACAGATGACATACATCTATTGCGTGGCGTGTACTAAGTTAATATAGGCGCGTCACGTGATTAAACCAGACATTCATAACTAAACAGGCATTCAATTCACACGTACGGGCGCGGCGCGGGCTGCGTCGCACGTAGACACTGAACGGCGTTACACACAATACAATGCCGTTCACACACACACGACAGCTCTTTAGCCCGGACCGTGATCGGCTAGATCTGAGAGCGGGGCGGGCGGGAGCTAAACACCTATTCTGTAGGAGCGTCGAGTCGGCTCCACTGTCGCTGGTCGTCTTCGTCGGGCCTCCCCCGGGTAACCGGGGGTCTCACCTGGCGGGGACTGACCGCCGTGGAGTCGTGAAGAAAGCGGCGCTAACGTACTAGCGTCGTGGCGCGCCTACAGATTTACTCATAGCAATCAGTTACACGGACGCGTTAAAACGCGTCCGACGTTTTTAAACCGCCGACATAGGCGCATACAATGAGGGGTCCGCTTTTACGGACCAACGCACACCCTCCGCGGACAGGGGGCTATGCCTCGGTTCCGCATGCCGCGCCCCCTTGCGGGGGCGCTGCGACATCTCCGATGAAGTCCATCTAGTTTCGCTCTTGTCGCTTGTTTGTGAACACAGTGAAATAATTGTATTTTTATATTTACATTAGAACTATGGCTGGATTTTGTACCAACCTAGATCTTTTTGTGAAATTAAGAAGTGGCGGTGATCTGAAAAATCATATGTTTCTGTATGAAAGTATCATTTCGGTCTTGACTACCGAAGTTTCTGAAGAAGACAAGAACCGAATCAAGGAGTTCTGTCGACTTTTTTGTGTAAATTTAAATAAAAAGTGGATAGAGTCAAGTAGAAATCAAAAAACTTTTATGAATCGTGTAATTAATCGCAAGTGGTTGGAAAAAAACATCAACTGGCCTGTTTGTGACAGTGTTGATCTGAGAAGTGTGATGGGCTTTTCGGACGCAGCCTTATCTGAGCTTGTGGATATAGATTGCCATGTTCCTACTCTTGCAGTATGTACTGCGGAAGCGGGAACATCTACAGAAAAGGAGCACAGAAAACCGTTCGAAGAGTTAAGTAATAAGCAAAAGAAAAGACGTTCTACTTCCATAGTAGAAGAAAATTCCGAGGAAGAGTTGCAGCACTGGTACATAACAAAATTGAAAGACAACGGCAAAACGAATCTGGCAAAAGTGGTCGAATACCTTTCCAGTAATCCAGATGCGCTATCCGAAGTAGAAGAGAGACTATTCAAAAAGCAGAGCTTAAGTACTGTCTCTGAAGATAAGTGTTTAGCTCTTTATACATTAGTTGCGCTCTCGAAATGGAAGTACTTAGCTCTTCGACAATTTCTGAAAGAAGAAAACTGTGCTGCCTTTCCATCTTATCCAAAGCTTGTAAATGCCAAGAAAAGATGTTACCCACCACAAGAGAGTATGGAGATTACCGAAAACGGAGCTCACATTAAATTGCAAGCGCTATTGGACCACACTGTGGAGAGGATATTACTTGATATAAATACTGTTGATAGGTCTCAAAATGAAGAACTCAAGTTGACCTGGAAATGGGGACTTGATGGTTCTTCGTCGCAGAGTAACTATAAACAGAAAACGTCAAACACAGCTACAGAGTTCGATGATTCATCAGTAGTCATGATAAGCATCGTCCCTCTTCGGCTAGTGTCTACTAGGCCATCATCTGGGAATGAAAATCTAGTTTGGGAGAACCCCACACCTTGCTCAACTCTGTACTGTCGACCAGTGAAGTTCACTTTCACTTCGGAGACAGCTGACTTTATAAAGTCTGAAGAGTCTGAGATGAAAAAACAAATTGATGAACGAATATCTACACAGTGTGGAAATATTATTGTATCACATGAATTGCATATGACCATGATTGATGGAAAAGTGGCCAATATTATTGCTGGAGTACCATCATATGCAACGTGTCCCATTTGTTTGGCAAAACCGAGTGAGATGAATAATTTAGACGCTTTGACTTCTAAACCACTTCGTGAAAAAATTTACAAACAAGGAATTTCTTCACTGCATATGAAGATTCGGTGTATGGAATGTCTTCTCCATATATCTTATAATCTGGATTTTCAACGATGGACTGCTCGTGGCGAACATAGGGCTTTGAAACAAGCTAAAAAAAATACCACACAGCAAGAGTTTCGTGAGCAAACTGGAATGCTGATTGACATAGTCAAACAGGTATGTATTTAATTTTCGCTCTCTTTATGTTGTTTGTGAATTATATCTCTATGTATTGTATATTACAGTATTGTTTTCCCATTTTAGGGTTTTGGAACTACAAACGACGGGAATACAGCGAGGCGCTTTTTCCAAGATTACAAAAGATCTTCCAGAATAACGGGAATTGACGAAAATCTGATTTTCAGATTTTCCGTTATTCTACAAGCCATATCATCAGGCAAAAACATTGACTGTGAAAAATTTAGAAGATACTGTAGAGAAACAGCTGATGTGTACGTGCAACACTATTCGTGGTACTACATGCCAGTTAGTGTACATAAACTTCTAATGCACGGTGCAGACATCTGTAACCACTTTGGTGTTTTGCCAATCGGTAAGTAAAAAATAAATATAGTTTGATGTATTATTTGACTCGATTGCGTTTTGAAATTAAAATGTATGTACTTATTCGTTTTAGGTACCTTATCTGAAGAAGCTTCGGAAGCCCGTAATAAGGACTTCAGAAACGTCAGGGAGAGGCACACTCGGAAAACGGGGAGAATAGCAACAAACGAAGACATCCTCCATGGACTTCTAATAAGCTCTGATCCCCACATATCCTACATAAGGCCTAAAATAATGAAACAGGTTCATAATGAGTTGTTGCCTGAAGCAACTCAGTTGTTACAGACTACTGAGCCTCCCTGTGACAGTGAAATTATGGAGGAAGAAGAGAGCCTCATAGCAGAGTCCGAAAATTTGCCGGACCCACTAGCACTTCTGGAACAAGAAATAATGTGATCCGGCTCTAAATTATTCCCACAAAAGCCCATCAGGGTTAGGAATATGACAAACAGCCCTTTTCAGGGCTACAATTACTTCACAGTTTCATATTGATCATACGTACGATAACTTATACTATAATAATATACATACAGTTGATTATGTAGATAATTATCAACGACTTGTCCGTACAAATTTAAATTATTTCACCTATCATTAACAAAGTTAGTATAACCTGAAACATTACGATATATTTATTCAACAATAGATAACGTGCAGTTAAAAAATAACACAGCCAATCAGAGACGAGCATTTTTCGATGACTCATTAGTTATGCGCGCACAAACAAATGAGTCATCAATCACAATGCAGAGCACCTGCATTGTGACTGATGACTCATTTGTACCGATAACATGCAATAATAACTAAATCTCTACCAGAATTACTAGTTCTAAGTACGTATGCGCTATTAAAACTATTTATTTAACTAAAAAGAAGGTGAAAACAGCCAAATGAGACAAAAAATATGCTTTGAATTTATTTTAAATGACAAAAAAAATCTTCCAAATTATTATTTTTTTACCGAATGATTACTCGCGCTGCCGCAGATGGCCGGCGCTGATTTTTTTTTCGTGGATAGAGAATGACCCTAGCTATCATATACTCACGCCACACACCCAACATATTAGTACAATTGAAGAAAAAAAATTAAACGTGATTCGCTCCATACAAAAAAATCTAATAAATTTTTTTCAAGACAAACTATCAAGTTTAGAAGAAATTTTATAAGAATAAAAGTTGTCAGGAATATTATAACACGTCATATAAAAAAAAATCGCTTCCATATGGTAACTTTGTTGCCTAAGTCCACTAATTTTCAGTATGGGCCCACTGTGCGCCGCCGCGCCGCCGCGCCGATCGGTTTCATAGGGAATATTTATTTTTAGTAACGAAAATATGAATATTTGAAAAAAATCAGAGACAGAATTATAGATAATAGTAAAATAGTCTGTTCATGCATAAAAAATAGTTCGAAAGTAATATGGTTTTTTATGCTTTGGGTAGTCAATACTTAAATATTCACATATAGAATTGATGTGTATGCGTTCTAGTTTAACATATGTTTATTTGCATAACTTATTTGCATTATATGAAGGCGTAATAACATATTTAAAAGTCACTAAAATCATATATCTGCGTATTCCATAATAAGGAAGGTCATTTAGATAAAGATCCTGATTATGCGATGCTGAGATCTATGCCACAGTCGACACGACTATAATATTACTCCGATAAAGTTATTGAAACTATCTCTAGTCACTTATATTATCCACACTCGGTTAGAGCTAAGTCGCTGTTGTAAGGTCATCTACTTCACAATGGTAAATTAGTGTTAAACTAATCAAAAATCCACTAACTCAGATAGAGGAAAAAAAATACAGTTTGTTGTAAATTCTTAGCGGCCACTCCCAAAATAGATTCGATTCGAGAATCGAAGGCATAAACATTTTCACGTTGCCTTAGGTATATACCCATTAATCCACGACTCTATAAAGGCTCCCGCCAACTGGGGCGACAGGCAGCCATATGCCTGTCGCGCCCGCGATGTCGCGCTAGTCTAGCTTTTAAGAACTTACAAATAGACAAAAAAGAAACGCTACCACTTTGGAACTGGGCAGAAAAACCAGATATTATCGTTTAGGTTTTTATGTCGTATCTGCCATCTACCAAGCGCTTTATATAAAATAAAAAATAGCATAATAGTCGGTCGCGGGCACGGTGCTGCCCGTGTTAATGAGCTGCCACGTGTCACCCGATCAGAAATAGCCCCGAACACCGAGGAACCGATAACAGCGGTGTCGCACTCTGGACGACTTGCGAACGGAAGTCGCCGCGGTGCCACTGATGCAATGTTTTTACGGCTTTCTACTCGCTGTATGGTGCCTACATTGACATTTGTCTTCTCACTTCATATTAAGTGATATAGCATTTTGAAACGTATTAGGTAGTAGGTTATTATTATTTATTTATGTAGTGCCGGGGACAGCGCAAGTTCCACGCCACCCATTATCATCCCTATCAGCACTACCCCTCCCCTCAACACATCTGGAGGTACCTACTCACAAAGAACTGCAGACACTTAGCAAAACTTTTAGATAAGGGAAAACGTTTCGTACATTCCTAAGTGTCTAAACATTTAAATTTATGCGCGGTGTTACAACATCTCGAATATCAATGAGATAGAGTAGACTGTTATCTAATATTACTGATATCCCAAACATGTGGAGCCGCAAGAAATCACTAAAGTCAATGGCGACGCGGAAGTAACGGGTCAATCCAATGTCGGACGCCCACGCCTTGTGGGTAGTTAGCTAGCTACATTTACAAAACACAATCAGTGCGATAAAGATAAAACTACGACTTTTATGTTGGCAAAATACATTCACGTAGCTTATTTAAAATTGCATATGGATGTTATGTAACATGAAATGTGTAAACAAACCATAATAACGCGCACGTTATCAGACAAAACAGATGTTACGAGTACATTACACGATAGAATAAGTTAAGCCGTTGGTCCCGGCTGTTATTTGTAGATCTTTGACAGTCGTTACAGGTCGTCAGAAGCCCGAAAGTCTGACAACCAGTCTTACCAAGGGGTATCGTGTTGCCCAGTAACTGGGCTGTGGAGGTCAGATAGGCAGTCGCTCCATGTAAAATACTGGTATTCAGCTGCTTCCGGTTAGACTGGAAGCCGACCCCAACATAGTAGGGAAAAGGCTAGGCAGATGATGATGATTACACGATAGAATAACTTTTTGATGAAATCAAGCTGATGAACAGATATTTTAATTTGGAAATTTCTCTATCAAGCAGCCACGGGCCGCGGTATTTCATAAGATAACATTACACGCGTGTTATAACATAACACTTTCACTGTCCATGCATTACATGTAATGCACTAAAGACGTAGCCCTATACGGCCGTGCATTGCGAAATAGTAAATGACCTTGTAAAACATCACAAAGCAACATTATTATTGGACGTATGGTGATGGCCTTGGGACAGCGAAAGTGTTAATACTCGTAGATGACTGATAGGTTAGAATGCATCTATTCTAGAATAGTTTATCATCAACCTACTATTCAAAGTATTCAACATTCAACTAAGTACTTAGTCCTAGTTGCTTTAAAATTATGTCGCATAACATGTTCTTTTTTTACTAGCCTACAGTGTCCCACTCCTGAGCAAGGCCTTCCTCCACTCCTTCCATATTTCGCGAGCCCGCGCGTTCTCCTTCCATTTTTGACGGAACCTATCCAGCTCGTCCCGCCATCTCTTACATTCTTATCATAGCTTTGCCTTTGTTGCAGCCATGAGGCGGTGAGACGTAGTCCAGGAATTATTGGGATTTGAAGTGACGTATACCTGACATCATGAAGCGGATACAGAAGTGCTGTTGTTGTGCGTCGACGCGCACGGGCACCCTCATCACAGCGATCCTCGGGATCCTACTCTCTGTCGCCACCATCATCGTAGTATGGGTTGTGAAAAGGCACAGAATCACATTCAGCACATTCATCTTTGATGAAGACTTTGATAGGAAACTTTCAGATTTAGACAGTAAGTACAAGAATTTGTTCATGATATTCAATAAACTTTCTATAGATTAGTAGACTAAAATGCGATTTTTAACCAATATTACTTATTTCTGCAAATTATAGGCCGTTAGTCAGATCAGTAAAAGACGTTATGTATTCGCAGTCAATCAATGCTATTACGCTATTGTTAATGATGCACAGTATGTACCTACCTATCGCTTCAGTGATCGCATCGCCCACAACGAATAAATCTAAATCAATCTGACTTATCGTCTTCACGATTACTTGATTAAAATTCGCAATAAATGATGCACAATCAGGGCACACATTAAGACCTAAATTACCTTAATGATCTATAATTCTCTTAATTACAAATAACCTTTATTTCTCTTAATTAAAAATAATCTTTATTTTTCTTTTCCAGTTCCGAGGATAATATTAACAATTAATTTATGCTTCACGATACTGATATGCACGCTGCTGATGGTAGCAGTACTCATCGTAAGTGAATACCTTCCTTGTCAACGATTTAGACCACACGTCACGCGTGAACGATTCATTGATAACTAATAACTTTGATCTTGCATGCTACTGACAGACTTCGTATTCGGTAAGTTGT
Source organism: Atethmia centrago (assembly GCA_905333075.3). Classification (NCBI taxonomy): domain Eukaryota; kingdom Metazoa; phylum Arthropoda; class Insecta; order Lepidoptera; family Noctuidae; genus Atethmia; species Atethmia centrago. The sequence goes on along the minus strand of HG995373.1, from coordinate 16,338,461 downwards.
TGAAAAATCCGACCAGCACGTAGTAAAAAAAAAACAGCTGCACATTCCTGAGAGAATATAATGTGTTAGTGTTTATGCTGTCACTGTAATGGCTTTGTTATTCAAAATATAAGTTGCAACAACGTAACACTTCGCCTTGCTGTTGCAACATCACGTGGCAACACATCGTGATTCACTACCTTTACAGTTATAATGGGCGATAAGTTTTTCTTCATGCTGGCAATTTTCCTGCTTATCAATGACCTGGCCCTGTGATGTTGCCTTACAGATTCTGCAAATCTAAGTTACCTATGCTAATTAAGAACACCGCTTAACGCAGTCCATTCCTACGATAATACCCATAATCAGAACCAAGAGGCAGGTAGTGCCTACCTGCTACTGATTATTGCTAACCTTGCCCTGATCTTATTATTGTCAGGGCTTTTACGTGCACACATGGTCGTCTTAATCATTGCGGATTCACAAATCGTTTGATGCTTCATTCTGCCAGTTACCTAAGTGATGGCTTTACCTACATAATATGCCTTATTTAACCTGTTTTGTTGTGTAGCGGCGGTCATGGTTAATGTTGCCGTGGGTGGTGCTGGGCATCGTGCTGGCCATCGGCTTGCTGATCAGCGTGCTGCACACCTCCATCACCTACTATCTCGACAAGGAAGACCACGTCATCACCGCCACAGTCATTCTCATCGGCGGGCTCTTCTATTTATGTAAGTAGTCTTCAGCTTAGCTTCATTTCTTCATCTTCCATCGCTCTATTTATCTTTACCTATTCTCATCGCAATTGATGGCGCCTTGATATTATTATATCTTGTTATGAATGTTGAGTAAAATGATTTTTATTTTCTATTTCCAGGTCTGTATCTCTACCTGTGGGCAGTGGTGTTCAGTCATTACTTGGACGTTCGTGACGAGGAGGAACGAGGCCGCTACCGGAAGGCTCCCTACAGACGATAAGCCTTCACACGACTACTTCTTAACTAGACTGCTGAAGTGCATAATATTCAAAAATCTCGTCAACATCTAATCTCAACGCTTTTATTCGTACCTAGGTAATATTTTTAGGTCATAATGACGAATGACAACAATAAAAAACGATCTATGCTAAGTATAGCCTCGTACATAATTAATTGAATTTAGGAGAACGTGAAGTGTCTTAACAGTGCCTTAACTTGACGTCAAAAGTTTTATTTTTATGCATTGATATTGATGTGAATAATATTTAAAAAAATATATAGTTGTAAAATCTCTGTAATTTAATGGATTGTAGGTACCTCGGACAATAAAGGCTCGTGCAAACTAGCGCGATATCGCGGGCGTGATATTTCGCCCCAGTGTGCGGGAGCCTTAGCAGAATGTGTGGGCTACGAAAGAACTAAGTAAATATTTCAATACAATACCAATCTAGATTGTGTTGAGTTAGTTTTGTATGTACCTTTAAAAAAACAAAACTGTTCAAGATTCACTCCAGCAGATCTTGAGAAGGTCAACACAATAAAATATAGACAGAAATTTTCTTTATAATAAAGAGTTTAATTATGTAAAAATCGTAACAAAAAAACAGCTAAGTACGTACACCCACTTGTTATGAACCTATGTAGATACCTACCTACTTTTAATTTAAGTTACCACCATGGTTCATGAATTCATGATACATTTATTACGAAGGCACCTCTAAGATAAACCTGAATACCTGTGTTAATTAAGAGAATACAATTCTATCGATTGTTATTAACTTATTTTTATATTTATTTAACAAAATAATTATAGAGATACAAAATATTGATAATTATACTATGTGCAAGAATTTATGTTTATTAAACGTTTAGGAAAAAATAATACAGAAAGATCTTTTTGTTATAAAACCTTATCACTGGGTTTATAAACCTACGAATATTCGAAATCAATATTCAAGAATATCATTATTCTTCACTTAACAGAAGCCTGAAGGTCAGACAGTCAGACAAAAAAAAAATAGTCGTGTTACCTATTAGGTAGATGGGCTGTGGATGAGGTCAGATACTCTGATAGCAGAAGCTCCACGTAAAATACTGGTATTCAGATGCATCCAGTGGATTCCGGATAGACTAGGCGCCAACCGTAACATAGTTGTGGGATTTAGAAAAAAGCTTAGCCGATGACGAAGTAGGAAATCTGTTGTCTATATTTCCCCATTAATTGATTGCAATCTCAATTGATCAAAAGTGTTAATGAAGTCTATTTAACCCTGGGTCACTAACCATTCGTAAAAGGTACGACGCGTACCTTGCGCATTTCGTGTTTTAGTAAGATCCCGACCTCCGTCACCCACCCGTTTCTAATACCTTCCTGATTCGCCTAATTAGTGATCTTCAGTCACTCATTGCGGATGCACACTTATTAGATCGGGATATATCGTATGAACGTCGTCAAATTTCAGACTAACTTTGCAACGAAATTTGAGGCAAATCATTGCGGAGGTCTTCAAAATTGTAAACTAGATCAATAAAGGTTTTAGCTGAAACGTTCTCAAAACTCGCAAAACTTACAGCTGCAAAAAAAGCCGCATGACTACGCACTTCTGCAAGGGCTGCAGAAGAACGATTTGCAGGGAGCATATGGTTTGTATGAGCAATCATTTTTCAATGTAGGTTATTTCTAAAACAGATATGTTATTGGATAAAGAGAAAACTAAGACTGCTAATTAAGGTCAAGGTAATAAATGAAGTTGATTAAATAAACATTGTTTTTTTAATCCGTCGTAAAATTTAGGAATGGTTAGTGATAACGTTACTCGAAATTAAAGTTAGTGAGCTAGGGTTAAATACGCATACAAAGTCAAAGTTATTACATAAAACAGCTCTTCAGGTGTCGCCACTGTAAATTGTAAACACAAAAAAAAACAATCGACTTCAAAAAAAACACTACCAAGTGAAAAATATTTTTAATTCTTTTTTTTTTTTTTTTGAGGGTGGGAAATCATCAAATAACTTCTCCCGCTCTGGGCGGAGCGGGAGGGTGTGTCAGACTCTTACTGACTAAAACCCACCCGTATTCCTTCCTGTTGCCTGTGTTGCGGGGGCCTCGGTGACCCATAAGTACCTTCCCGCGACCCCGGCAGGCATCGGCCCTAGTGGACCCCTACTATATTATGTGCTGACGACATCTCTTTGAGGCGCGCGTGGAATACAACGCGCCGTCGACCCGGGCCTGGTCCTTACCGGACGGTGAGTTACACATTGCTCACCGTCCGCAAGGCTGCAAGCCCGCGCCTACGGTGGCCGGAAATCCGCCCGGGATTCCCGACGCCCTGGGCGTCTCCTGCGGCGGCTAGGGACGAGAGGGCGCGAAACTTGCCTTTCCCTCAACCGTCCCGCCTCCTCCTTAGCGAGCATTACTGCTTCGCAGAAGGAGGTGACGGCTGCCCATGCCCTCTCGCTCCGTACCATGGCCTGAACCAGGGCCGGACGCGAGAGGTCTCTGCCGCCGATCGCCTCTACGAGGACACGGCGGTGCTCTGCCCAAGCCGGGCAAACCTCCACCGTATGCTCCACCGTGTCCTCCGGGCGATCCACACAGTGGTGACACCCGGACGTTTCCTCCCGCCTTATCCGACACAGGAACCTCCCGAAGCTGCCGTGTCCGGTGAGGACCTGCGTCAGTAATTCTTGAAGTCAGTGTCTTTGGTTTTGTATTTTCGTTTTTGCCACCGACATCCGAAATTAATAGTAGATTGTACAACTTGTGCATAATCGAGGGGTAAAATGGCTCGTTTATGCCCGAGCCATACGCTCTGCTTTTCAGTTTGATTGCGAGAAAATTAAACAGGCATAAAGTATTACAACAGTATTTACTTGTTTGTCTGATTTCCAACGCATGAAATTGTCGTACGCGTTGAAATAAAGTTGCTTGGATTTCGGCGGTAATATTTCTTCAACCACGTTTTTCGCATTGTGCTCAATTAGCGTTTTAGACGAGAGTGTAATTTCTTCGTCACATGAATAATCCATTGTTTTAGTTTAATCACTTTTCACTGTTCAGAAATGTTGCAAATTGAAGATTTTTTTAATTTTCAACATGTGTCATTCGACTTGGGTACTTTATACTGCCAAGTCATAAAAACGTTTCTTTGCATTTTTAAATAATAAATGACAGTTATTTTATCTGGTTTTATTAAATTAACGATAGAAAACACGGAAGTGATATAAATGAAAGCAAATGAAATAAAATAACGACTTTAATCTGTGACGTTATATTGCGGTGTGGGCTTTGGGCCTGATTTAGAAAAATGTCTTAGAAAAATAGTTTATGCACTTGAGCATAAAAAGCGATTTTATGTCGCTTACGCACAACATAAAGACGAACTTTTAGAGCATGAGAAGTGAAATAGTAGATTGTACAACTAGTGCATGAAAGAAGCCATTCTACCCCGAGACGTTTATATTTACCAGAGCCGCAGGTGAGGGTGGATAGTTAAGTCGAGGGGTAAAATGGCTGCTTTTCACTTCGATTGCGAGAAAATGAAACAGGCATAAAGTATATAACAGCATTTACTTGTTTGTCTGATCGCTAACGCATGAAATTGTCGTACGCGTTGAGATAAAGATGCTTGGATTTGGGCGGTAATATTTCTTCAACCACGTTTTTCGCATTCTGCTCCATTAGCGTGTTAGGCGAAAGTGTAATTTCTTCGTCACGTGAATATTCCATTGTTTTAGTTTAAACACTTTTCACTGTTCAAAAATGTTGCAAAATTGAAGAAGAGAATAGCTAATTCCTGCCACGAAACATTTTTAGTTTTTATTTTTATTTTTAACATGTGTCACGAATTGAGTATTACTTCATACTACTCGTACGAGTACCAAGTCGTAAAATCGTTTCTTTGCGTTTTTAAATAATAAACGACAGCCATTTTATCTGGTTTTATTAAATTAACGAAAATGATATAAATTAAAGCCAATTAAATAAAATAACGACTTTAATCTGCGACGTTTTATTGTGCCTGATTATCTTAGTCGTAGAAAAAGTTCTCTTTATGCACTAGAGCATAAAAAGCGATTTTATGTCGCCTACGCACAACATAAAGACGAACTTTTAGAGCATGAGAAGTGAAAAGTAATTTTACACTTTGTAGTGTTTTTTTGGAAGTCGGTTTTTTTTACTTTTTATTATTCACGATTTCACTTTTTAGTTGTGGTACCTACTCCATCCTGTCACAATGTTTACCCACACCATGTTTTAGACGGTTTGTGATGAGGTTGCTTTTACCATGATTGCTATCTTCTTGGGTATCACGTTGCATTGGCTACCAGTCTAATTTAAATGTGACTTTTTTCTTTGTTGGTAGTAGTCTACTGTCTCAAACCAATCTTCTTTTTCATTAATGACAGATAAGACTGATACATACATCATTGCTGGATTCATTTCGCTAGAGCTGTCTTTTTCATTAGGTTTGTAAATAGCTCGAACTTTCTTTGATCTACAACATTTTGCGAAGTGGTTTAGCTTTTGGCACTGTATGCATGTTTTTTGATATGCTGGGCATGCTTGAGGCCCATGTGTCATACCATTACATTCTGATGTAGACCCAGATGTCTGCTGGGTTGCCTTCAACTTTTTCTTGATTAGCGCAACAGTAGGTGTTATTTCACTGTTGTTGTCTATTTTATTAATTTGCAATTTTAGTTGTTCCGCAGCCAATACGTCAACTGCTTTTTGCAGATTTAAAGAATTCTCAATTAACAATCTTTCACGTGTTGTTTTGCTTTTCATGCCAATAATAATTCTGTCCCGCAAGATGCTATCGTCTAATTTTTCCTGTAAGTTTCTAATTTTACTCTTTAGTCTGGTCAAAAATTCATCAAAACTTTCTTCGTCATTTTAAATTATTTGATTAAAAATGTACCTTTCGTATGTTACATTGGTCTTTGCGATGAAATATTCTTCGAATTTCTTTTTGAAAGCTTCTAAGCTCAGGGATTCCTTTTCTGTCAGGCTAAACGTAGGTATTGTAAATGACGGCCGCTTCTGGTCCGATTGCGCTCATAAACATTGCCACCTGAACCTCGGGTGGTCTCTTTTCCAGTCCTGCGGCTGTCGCGTACCAACCGAACTGTTGAATCCACAGTTTCCACGTGGAAGCATTTCTTGTTCCGCCATTTTCTATGACAATCGGCTTCGGCGGTCTTATTCCTGTGCCGCCGGCACTCGACGTAATTTCCTCAGAAGTCATTATCCCTGGTTTCGGCACCATGTAAGCTTGGTTGCAGGTTGTAGCTGATAATTATTAATAAAACGAAAAGAAACATTTATATCGATTGCTTTAATGATGATCCATCCTATTACAATGTGTTACCCACGCCATGTTTTAGATGGTGTGTGATGAGGTAATGGTTGATTTTGCCTTGATTGCTATCTTCTTAGATATTACGTTTCATTGGCTACCAGAGTCTAATTTAAATGTGACTCCTACCTCACACAAATTCGAATACCACTACCTGCTATATAAACGAAAGTTTTTTTTTTGTAGTAATTTATTATAACATCATCCACATAGACTAAGTGTGAAAAATACGTATTATTGAAGCTAACTCATAAACTCGCCTAGCAAAGTTAATGAAATTTTGATATATGGGACCAACGCGCAAGCTTCCTCGATCAAATAAAAAAAAAATCGGTCCACAGTTGACGAAAATATCGATGACAAACAAAAAAAATACATATTTACAGACGAACATAGAACCTCCTTTGTTGAAGTCGTTTAAAAACACAGGTACAGTCCGATTCCAACTTTATAGCGGCTGGGAACATGAGGCGAGTCACTGCGCAGTAACGAATTTATGTGTCAGCGGAGGTGAGGGGTGAGTTACTGCGCAGTGCGCAGCGAATAGCGCACTGCGCGTACGTACGCGTCAAAATTTATGGCGGCTCTGAAGTGCGCTATTCGCTGCGCACTGCGCAGTAACTCACCCCTCACCTCCGCTGACACATAAATTCGTTACTGCGCATACGTGACGCGTTTGAGGCGCTGCTGCACGCTGTAGGTACACTGCTACAAGAAACTTTTGGCGCTCCAATGACATTGACAGCGGGGCGCTGTAGGTAAACATTTGCGAAAAATTGTTTTGTAAAGATGTAAAGAAGGTGTTCCGATTTGGGCCACGCTATACTAGGGAAAGGAATGCAATCTAAATCTCGCGATATTTCGAGTTTTCACGGTTCCGTACCTCAAAGGATAAAACCGGAATCCTTATAGGATCACCCGTGTCAACTCGTGTGTATATCTGTCTGAAAAGGCTTGTTGTGAGGGTCTCAATTATTTTTTTAAATAACTTTCGAAATAAATAGATTTAAAGTTATTTATAAAAAAATATGAAAACTGACTATCCCGACCGCCTTATCTTCGAAACCGCTGAGACAAATTTTTTTTAAATAGATAGTTCTTTACTTACCTATACAGGGTGGCCCAAAAGTCGTGGATCAAACGCAACTAGGGGTTAGATGGGTTCATCAGCTGCAAAAAGTTGTTCTACGGGAGGTCCTTAAGGTCTACCCCTGCAGAGTTATAATTTAGTTTGTGTTTTTATGAGAAAATTTACTTTTTTTTTAACTAATTCTTATTAAAATTCCAAAAAATCTACATCCTGTATCTTGTTTATAATTTTCACTAGATTGGTACTGATGAGTCCTTGCGTTAGACATGCTATTCATGGTTGTTTATTGGGTGTGTTGAAGATAATATTAAGTTTTACGATTTTTTTATTTACTTCGGACCCCACTGTGAAAAAAAAATACTCTACCGAAAAGTGACCCTGTATTACAAGTTTTGGTGCATTTAATAGGGATTCTGTAAAGGTATTACACATGGCTATGCGTGGCTTTGATATCTTTCAAGGACGATTATTCGTAGCAAGGCCAAAGTTAACCCAACCATAAAACTCGGTTAGGCTTATTTAAAAATAAACTGGAACTAATACAATTAATGACAAAGACTCTCTGCCTCTCTTTTACACTAACCATTTAATCCTTTGTCAATAAAAGGCCGGTTCGCCCGTCAGTTCAGGTAGCGATATCTTTTCTAGGAAACAAAAGGCCGGGCCGGTCGGGGCGGGGGCCGGGGGATGCGCGTGAGCATGTTTCTTTAGAATGTTTAGTGACTCGCTTCCTGCCTGTGAGTACGCACGTGTTCTTTTCTCGGTTTTACGACGACTTGCGATCAGTGTCTTTCCTTTGACCTACGCTTTGCTTTTTGGACTTGTGATAGATTGCCTACCTGTGACCAGTGTGGTGTGAATCGGACTAGATTCGGAATCGGACGGATTGGCTACAATAGTGGACAGATGGCTGCTGCGAGGAGAGAATACACCCAACGGGAGTATGCAGAAATGCATTACCTGTATGGCTTTTGCGACGGTAATGCCCGGGCTGCTGCCAGGGAATATCGTCAACGCTACCCTAACCGTGATCGTTTTCCGGACTACAGGGTCTTTATGGGCGTACATAATTCGTACATGGAGGGTCTTACCCGGTCAGCATGCTCCGAGAGCAGGCAGACCAGTGGTGCAATTTGAAAATGAAGATGAAGTGCTGAGAGAATTAAGATTGGATCCTAGTATAAGTCAACGCCAAGTATCCCGTAATCCTGCCGGGGTCGCGGGAAGGTACTTATGGGTCACCGAGGCCCCCACACACCCCAACACAGGCAACAGGAAGGAATACGGGTGGGTTTTAGTCAGTAAGAGTCTGACACACCCTCCCGCTCCGCCCAGAGCGGGAGAAGTTATTTGATGATTTCCCACCCAAAAAAAAAAAAAGTATCCCGTAATCTCGGGATTCCAAGATCGACGATGCAACGTGTCATTAACAGAAACAAATATCACGCCTACCACGTGCAAAGGGTGCAAGCTTTGCTGCCCGGTGACTATGAACCTAGAGTGCGGTTTGCAGAGAGATGCTAAGACACCACAGAGAGGATCCGCAGTTCTTCAACAAGGTTTTATGGACGGATGAGTCAACTTTTAGAAGAATGGGAGTATTCAATATCCCCAATCTACATTTTTACTCCAGAGTGAACCCCCATATCATAAGAAATGATCGATTCCAGCATCTGTTTGGTATTAACATGTGGGCTGGTATAATTGGCCAGCAGTTGGTGCTGCATGAAATGCCAGCAAGGCTGAATGGTGCTCAGTATTTAAACTTTTTGCAAAATAATTTAAACCATATTCTTAACGAAGCTGAAGTTCCAGAAGAAAGAATAGCAGAAATGTGGCTGCAACATGATAGCGCCCCGCCTCACTACGCTCGAGCAGTTAGAGATCATTTGAACGAGCGCTTCCCCAACCGGTGGTTGGTCGAGGCGGACATATTGCGTGGCCAACCCGGTCGCCCGATTTAAATCCATTAGATTTTTTTCTTTGGGGCTATTTTAAAGAAATAGTTTACCAAGGAGAGAACAATAGCGAACAAGAACTACGACAAACCCTCGAATTTGCTAGGGTACAAGTTACTAACAACAGAGGTGCATTCCGTAAGTTACGTAGGAATTTTATTAGACGGTGCAGATTATGTATCAGAGGCAGGAATTTTGAGCGTTTATTGTAAAATGTTTTGCTTTAAAACAATTATTTCACAATCGTTGTCTTGTTTTTTCGTCCTAGAAAAATATTAGAGCCACTCATGGCCATGTGTAATACCTTTTCAGAATCACTATTAAATGCGCCAAAACTTGTAATACAGTGTCACTTTTCGGTAGAGTATTTTTTTTTCACAGTGGTGTCCGAAGTAAATAAAAAGTGATGATTTGAGAAAAAAAAAATCGTAAAACTTAATATTATCTTCAACACACCCAATAAACAACCATAAATAGCATGTCTGACGCAAGGACTCCTCAGTACCAATCTAGTGAAAATTATAAAAAAGATACAGGATGTAGATTTTTTGGAATTTTAATAAGAATTAGTTAAAAAAAGTCAATTTTCTCATAAAAACACAAAATAAATTATAACTCTGCAGGGGTTGACCTTAAGGACCTCCCGTAGAACAACTTTTTGCAGCTGATGACCCCATCTAACCCCTAGTTGCGTTTAATTCACGACTTTTGGGCTACCCTGTAGATTACAGGAAAACCTTTAAAAGTGGTTTTAAAATAACATGGTAAATCTCTCAATATTGTGCGTACAAATTTACATTTGCAGTTAGAATGTGTGGGAAAACATGTTTATCAATTACATGTTAAATTTGTTCTTGGGATAAAAAACATATCATTGTACGGAACCCTCACCACGCAAGTTCAACTCATACTTGTCCGGTTTTTTTTTAAGATTCTATCTCAAAAGAAGACAATTTCTTGAAATCTCGACCGTCTAATCGAGATTTCGAGATAGAAAGCGTGCGATTTTAATTGGTCAAGGTCAGCTAATGAAACACAATTTATTGATTTTCTATTGTTTGACTCCGAATAGGTGTCGCGAGTGTTTAAGGTCGCATGCCCTCAGTCTCGCTTCTTGAGATGCCGTTTTTTTAGTTTCGCCATGTCTGTCTGTCTGTCTGTCCCCGCTGTAGCTCAGAGACGCTTAGTACTAGAAAGCTGTAATTTGACATAGGTATAGGTAGGTACATATTAATCACGCCGATAAAGTGATAAAATAATAAATAAAATAAAAAATAAGGTACTGCCCTTACACGTAATGTGGGGATGATATTTTTTTTTTTATATCTTTGGATAGACCGTTCAAAAATAGGTACAATACAAAACACCATTTTTCGATTCAAGGATTCGTTTGTGTAATTCTAAGTATGTATGTATTTATCGACAGACCGTTCAAAAATACAATTCAAAATACCATTTTTCGATTCAAGGATCCGTTTGCGTAATATTCAGCTTTAAAGTGCTAAGGGGTTTGAAGATTTTTGACGGCCGCCATTTTTTTTTTTTCAGGATCGCGGTGCACAACGTAAGTTATATATTTAGATAGAGGACAATTATACGAGGAGGCTTTTATTTAGGTATTAAGTTCTATTTACGTTTTTTTTATGTTGAAATTTTTATCTGCTTGAGTACAGTTTGTTCATTGTTTTGTTGGTATACTGGCGCGTGCTAGCTAACGTATGGCAAGTGTGTAATTTAATCCAATGTTTTGTGTTTCGTAATGTTAATTACTTTGCATACGATTTGTATAGAATCAAGTTTATATAACTAAACAGACAGACGTGCTGCTGGGGAGTTTGTTCCACCACTTCTTCTTCCCAGCTAAAGCACTAGGAAGTGGTGACGGGCGGGCATTTTTGGGGGACTGTCTTATGTAACTTTGACGTTCGAAAAGTGCTGATTTTCAGCCTAGTTTGAATAAATGACTTTTGATTTTGATTTTGATTATACAAACAAAAAATGTAATTGAACATAATATCCTAAAACGTCACGTTTCGGAGTTATTCACCGAAATATAAGTCAAAACTGAACCTTGAAGAAACATGGATTTTTTGTTCTTTTTAGCATATTGAACCATGAAAACATAATCGCATCATGTTTATGTAGGTAACATTTTAGTTATAAGCGAAAGAGACAAAAATATATGTGTACCCCCCGCCGAATGAGGACGCCCCGCGACGACTTGCCCGTTGCGGCACCCTTCAGTTTACCACTTTGACATCCACTGTGTGCACGCGTTCTCCTGTCTATGCGGTAAATTGCAATAGATTTGATACTGTTTTGTTGTTTTTAATTATTGTTGTTACTGTTTGGTTTTCGTTATCGTTTTGTTTTCGTTATCTTTTTTACTGTTGTGTTTGAAATTGTTTCTTGACAAAATGTCAAGGCATGTTGGCGCCAGAACATGTTTCTTTTGTGGGAAAAGGACTGTGCCTGGCCCACGGCGAAGATCTTCACGTCCTGTACAGTCTTGTTTGCTGAATGAAGACTTTATAGCCAGTCATCCAAGCATCACAAACTATGCACGCCACCTATTTCAGGACCGCCAGGTTAGTACGTTTGTTTGACAGATAAAGAGCCGATTATCTACTTATGTCTTGCATATGGTTAATATGAGTATGTATATTCATTCTAAAATACCATGAAACTTGTAAACATATTAGTTTTATATGGCGTGCTACATCGTTTTGTAGTATTTCTACGTCGTAATTAAAATTCTCGTGGTATTTTATAAACAATCTGTACATATTCACAAAGATAACATGCTAAACATAAAAATAAACCAGTTTTTAATAAAGTGTGTTTAGGTAATATTGGCTACCTACCTGCATATAAATGTAAATATCGTATAAGTATATTGAAAGAAAAAGGATAGGCGGTAGTTTTCACCAAGTCAAGGACTATTTCGGTAGTTTCCAACGCTATTTCATCGTAATAATATTCATTATGTTCGTCTTGTGCATGCTTATCTGCACGCGTGAACTAATTACAAGCAGAAGTAAACGATCTGCGCCGACGCTGATAGTTCTAGGAAATCTAATCAAAGGCATCTTTATTTCACTATACTAACATTTCTGTGGCTGCCTGCATAAGCCCCATGAATGCGAGCGAGAAAGACTGATAACAATGATTTATGACCCAATGGTTATTACTGGCACTATAGTATTACGCCTATTGTTATTTATTAGATGTTTGTTTTTATGTCAATTAGTATTTGAAATATATTTTTTACAACAGATATTGGCGGAAGACCGAATTTGCCGACCTTGTCTGCAATGCGCTGACCGTTTTGTTATCGCTCAAAGGGTAGCTCAAGAACAAGAGGCAGACGATTTGGCAAGGCAAGAAGATGCAATCAGTGGCGTTTATATGCCCTCACCTGAGCAAATAGAACAAGAAGATCCATCTTTTGATCCACTTGACAAACAGTCCCGAGGAGCTTCGCACTCCCAATATCTCCATGGAAATAAATGCTGAGGCTCAAGTTGCTCCTTTGGTAGAAGTAATACCACCAGTAAATGTACCTGAATTTCCAGTACCTGATTTCACACGAGTCATGTATAGTGCTTCAAATCGTGTTATAGCAGGATGCCACCAAAGACAGAATCTGCGTAGGATTAATATTACTATAAAACGAAATGTTCTGTCTAAATATAATATATACATCCCACGTGGAACTCGTGTTTGTGAAGTCCATGCCATGTCCATCTGAAGCACTGTGGAATGATTTTCCGACACAATATTGTCGTCCAAGACAAGAGCTTTCTAATAGCGCACAAATGGCAGAAATGTTAAAACTGTTGCAACAGAAATACTTGACATTTTTGAATTTTTAAAGATTATATACTATTGACGACAGCGTCATTAATTATTTTATTGGATACAAAAAAGAAATATTTTGTAATTTGTAGTATTCTGCAAGAGACACCTTCAATCTCGAAATCTTTTAGAAAACTTAAAACAGCCCTTGCAACGGTAATGTGTAAGTTGCATAAAGGTGATTCTAATGAAAGACTTTCTAGTCTGTTTCGTATGACTCCACAACATTTAAGTGGTGTAATGAAAAAAATTCGGAGGTGTTTGATAACAGAATTTGTTCCCAACCACTTGGGCTTTGATCATAATATGTATGTATGGACCTGATTGTGCCTTTTCCTACACAGACAATATGCGCGAAAGGATTTGAATAATTCCACGTATATTATTTTCAAACCACAATGAATCATTGATAACAATTTGCGACGGTACTTAATTCTTTCTGCAATTAAGCTCTAATTACCAATTTCAACGAACTTCATACAGTCACCGTAAATACCGTAATTTATTAAAGGTATTTTTAATTGCTGAGCAATGGTGCCCCAGTGGTAACGGCCGCGACTTACGAGTTGTAGGTCGTATGTTCGAACCCGGACAGGCGCTTTACTTTGTGTAAATTATTTCATCACCACTGTCTCAAAACGGTGAAGGAAAACATCGTGAGGAAAACGGCATGTCCTAGAACCAAAAATTCGAAGATATGTGACGGCCGGGCTCTCCCTCTCCAAGAGAGGAGGCCTGTGTCCCAGCAGTGGAAACATTATAGGCTGATTATGTATCTATGTATGTATTTTTAATTGTAAGTCCAGATGGATATATTATAAACACCTTTGGACCATACGAGGCAAACAAATCTGATGCTTCTATCGTGGCAGAATTGATAAGAGAAAACGAAGACAATCCTTATCATTGGTTCTGTGAGAAGGGAGATGCATACTAGATCGAGGATTCCGTGATGTGATGGAAGGTATAAGTTCGTGTGGATACGAAGCTTATATGCCACAAACGAAAGATGAAAATGAACGTCAGCTGACTACCCAACAGGCAAACGAATCTAGAAAAGTAACTTTATGCCGTTGGGTAGTGGAAACTATTAATGGTCGATTAAAAAATCAGTTTAAACACACAGGCCTCCACTTTTCGAGGAATGGGCTGTAATCTAGCACATGGACCCAGTGCGGATTGATAGATGTCACATGTCTTCGAATTTTTGGTTCTAGGATATGCCGATTTCCTCACGATGTTTTTCTTCACCATTTTGAGAGCAGTGGTGATGAAATTATTTACACAAAGGGGTTGGATCTAGTATCGTTTGGCAGGAATTGGGGGGTAAAAGGGGCTAAAGTTGGCAGGGGTTGGGTCCCCAATTATAACGCTACCACTCTTATTAAAAGGTAATGCATATTTTTCGAGAAATTAATAAAAAATGTTTCTAACCTCAAATCCGATAAGATGGGCGATTGACAACCAAATCTGCCCCAGTATCTGTAGTCAGTATCCAGTATCCAGTATCAGTATTTGTAGTCAGTCCGTGGTATAAAATGTCGGGCAAAATCGATAGCACCAGGGGGCAGGGGGCAGGGGGCACCCCCCCCCCCCCATCTCCCCCGCGAAACTGGGCTCATACTGCGGCTTTTTAAGCGACTAAGAGTTTTGAGGTTAGGTTACAATAATTTGTTTTTCTCAAGAATGGCGCGTTACCTTTTCATGGGAGTGATGCCAGTGGGATAGCACACCATAGATAGTGGGGCACCACCCCCCAACCTCCCCCCCACTCGCACCCCCAAACGATACTAGATTTTTACCACACAAAGTAAAACGCCTGCCTGGGTACGTACCCACGACCTAAAACTCGTAAATCGGGGCCGTTATCACTGACACTGAGCCACCACTGCTCTAGGTGCCACCACTGCTCCACAATGTTTTTTCTAAAAGTTAGCAAAGTCTCGATCTCGAAAATCTGAAAAACGACAGACCATGACCAATCTCACACAGTACACACGAATGACAGACAGTAACCACACGAGATCTGGAGTCGAAATTGCATTCCCTAGGCCACACGCCAAAATAACGTAGCGCTATAAATTGGTACAAGCGGCTAAAAGGATATTTTGAATTATTATTTATTTATCCTCCTACTGGAACGCCATGCAACAATTAACCCAACGGAACAAAAAATTACTTGATGACATTGACAGGAGGGCGTTGTTCAAAGAGTATAATAACTTTAGCGTTGTTGCCAAAACATTTGTGAAACAAGATGGCGGCGTTAGTTCCTATTTTGGCCACGTGCCAAAAAGATATGTATGTAGTATAGTACGGTACTTTCACAGTTTTACCTCTGATATTGCATTACCGTCAAAATCACAGTGATCTTTGTTGTCGTTACAATAGGGTTTTTTTTTGTTGGGAAATTATCAAATAACTTCTCCCGCTCAGGAAGCGGGAGAGTGTGTCAGACTCTTATTGGCTAAAACCCACCCGTGTTCCTTCCGTTGCCTGTGTTGCCAGGGGCCTCGGTAACCCTTTCTCCGCGATCCCGGCAGGCATCGGCCCTAGTGGACCCCTACCCATGTGATGACATATATCTCTTTGAGGCACGCGTGGAACACATCGCGCCGTTGACCCGGGCCTGGTCCTTATCGGACGGCAAGCTACCCATTGCTCACCGACCGCAAGCCCGCGCCTACGGTGGCCGGAAATCCACCTGGGATTCCCGACACTCAGGGCGTTTTCTGCGGCGGCTAGGGGCGTGAGGGCTCAAAATTTGCCTTTCCCTCAACTGTCCCGCCTCCTCCTTCGCGAGCAGTTGCTTCGCAGAAGGAGGTGACGGCTGCCCATGCCCTCTCGCTCCGTACCATGGCCTGGACCAGGGCCGGATGCGAGAGATCTCCGCGTGGGCACGGCGCTGCTCTGCCCAAGTCAGGCGGACCTCCACCGTATGCTCCACCGTGTCCTCCGGGCAATCCACACAGTAACGGTGGAGGTGAGCTGTGTTGTCCGACACAGGAACCTCCCGAAGCTGCCGTGTCCGATGAGGACCTGCGTCAATTGGAAGGTGAGGACGAAGGTGGTGCCTCTCTAGCCACTTCTCAAAGAGGGGACTTATCGCCGCAATTGTGGCGAGCCCAGCACTGGGTTGCGATAATTGCACTCTCCATGTCGTCATGAGATCCCGCCGGAGCTCTGTCCATTGTGCCGTGATTTTTCGCGGCAGCGGAGTTACGCCCCGGTGCGGCGGCGTTTCGCCTCCTCGTTCCACTCCCATACGTGCGTGAGGACTTTTTGCCTACAGATCCCATGGCGGCAATCCGGCAAGGAGGCTCACCACCTCACCGGAGACCGTGTGGTACCGCCGGACCAGCCGGATGGACATGACCCTTTGTGCCGCGCTCAAACGACGGGCTGGCCGCCACGCCAGGGAACGCGCTCACACCGGTGCTCCGTAAAGGGCCATGGACCGCACGACACCCGCGTAGACCCTCCAACAGGAGACGTTTGGACCCCTAGATTGGGCAGGAGCCCCGGCCCGCTCCAGTTTGGGAGCCAAACGTCGGAAATGCTCCACGATGTTCCACCGGCTGACGAGGACGAGTCCCATCGTTGACTCGACGCCGTTACAGGAGCCGGCCTTGTGCCCGAGCAGACCACAGCGGTAGCAGAGACCGCTGCGGTCCACCTCCGATGTGCAATTAGCTCCCACGTGGTTGCTTACCTGGCAGCGAAAGCATCTCAGAGGTCTGGGTTCCAGCAGTTTAACCTGCGCGGACACCCACTCCCCGGCAATTTTCTTAGCCGCCAACACGGGGCAGCTCACCGTAACGGTTTGCATCCCCGTGGAGATACGTTGTTACAATAAGGATGCTGTTCGGTTGCCGCTACTGACAAATCTGTCAAAAAGACTGTGATCTTTATAATCGTTACAATAAGGATACTATTGGGTTGCTGCTGTCAGAGATAAAATAACTGTGGACTATATCCATTTTTATTTATAAATACCTCTGCGTTTTCTTTTTAAACAAAACAAAATTAAGTCCCTTTGCGCAGCAGTTGACTGCAACAATATCTAATACCCTTTATTTCCTAAAGCTGATAAATAAAAGAAAACTATGGAAGAAAGCTCTACAAATAAGGAATTACGAACCCAGTAATTTTTCACTAAATCTGCTCTTTTAACGGTAGTCCCTTATTTTTATTTTCCTTACCGCATCTTTTAATGGGTCACTCTTCATATCGCGACCATACATACTACAACAAATTCACAATAACGACAGTGATAGGACTTGTACCAGTGCTGCCATTGCACCAACAAGCTTCCAGTTTTACTCATAAGGCACCAGTCCTACCGTCAGCGAGAAGCGAGTAGAGCTAGAAACGTATAAAAATACACGTTTCCAAAGCGAAAAAATAGTCGATAGCTAATCGCTTTCTCGACGGCGGTGTTACACGTGCCTAACGCCCATTTTCTAATAAAAAAATATTTCAAAACCTCATTCAACACTCGATATTATTTTTCGACGATAACGAAACTCAAAATTGAAGGGTGACTAAAGTGAGTTCAATTATTATGCTAGGTACATACGCAGCGACTTTAGTCGCCAGCAGCAAGTCTGTGTGACAAACGTGAGAAACGCCAGTGAGTCGCCGGCAACTAAAGTGACTTCGTGTGTACTTCGTTGACCGTCGCACAGACCGAGCTAGGTTCATACGCAGCGACTTTAGTCGCCAGCAGCAAGTCTGTGTGACAAACGTGAGAAACGCCAGTGAGTCGCCGGCAACTAAAGTGACTTCGTGTGTACTTCGTTGACCGTCGCACAGACCGAGTTAAGACGTTGTTCATTAATCGGTCCATTGGTGCGCTCCACTCGTCGATAAGTGTAAACGACCGTTATAACTAAACGCAGCCCAGCTCGTCAAACGTCAATGTCAACCGGTCACCGCTGTCTGACTGAGACTGTCAAATCCACGTCAAATCAAATCAGACCGAACGGCTGTGTGGACTCACTGTTTGCGTACGTAAATTAAATTACAATACTATTGGTGGCGTACTAATTCTAGCTATTGAACTACGGCTCATAAAAATGGAAATCTCATTTAAAGGCAAGAGAGTACTCGTTACCGGTGCTGGCCAAGGTTAGTTTGCATTAAATCTCTTTTGTTTAATTTCTTAGTCATGATAAAGCTATTAGTTTACAGCATTGGAAACAACATACACGGTGAATTGCTACAGTTAATAATCGCGTTCAAAAATATACGCATGCAATAATAACAACTATTGTAAAACTGCAGGAATCGGTCGGGGCATCGCTGTAGAATTGTGGCGTGCCGGAGCGAACATAGTCGCCTTGTCTCGAACAAGATCTCATTTAGAATCGCTTCAGAGTGAATATCCTTCAATAGACATAGTGGACGTTGATATAGCTGATTGGGAAAAAACACGGAGAGTAGTTGAGTCTCTCGGCCACTTTGACGCATTAGTGAATAATGCCGCAGCCGCTATTTGCGAGCCTTTCCTCGATTGCTCACCTTCGGATTTTGATAAGTATGCTTTCAGATTTTATTTTCTAAATGCTTACATGTAGGTACATGACACACACTGTTAAGCAACAGTATTCAGGAAATATACTTACCCAAATTAATAACATTTAACCCATATTTTTTGTTTTCAGAATGTTTAATGTCAATGTAAAGGCAACTCTTAATATTAGTCAAATTGTAGCAAGAAAGATGGTTGAAAACAAGACTCCTGGTGCCATAGTCAATATCTCTTCACAGGCTTCAAAGGTAATTCATTGTTGTTATCAATTCAATTCCTATCATTGTTGTCTTGTTATCATCAACAATCAGCTGGGCTTACATGTGTAATCCATATGTCTCACAAACATTGTGATCTTATGCATATCCAAGAAGGCTATAAATTGAGACTGTTTTTGCATAACATGCCAAGTTAATTTTTTTTAATAAACTTGTACAGTTGCACTAAGTACTATGATGCTTTGAATTTATTTTATTTCCCGTAAAAGATAATCCTTAAACTTTATTCATTTTGGGAACTCTTATTTATTTTGGGGACAGGATAAAGTTCAATATTAATTTGTGTGTTAGATTATCTATGCATATATGTATAATGGGGCAGGAGAGCCTTTACCAGAAGTGATCAACGTATTAGCGGTTCAGCTGCTTCAATATCATCAGGATTGTGCCGGAATATAGTAGTTCGTCATGGACGTGGTACAACAGCAGCCTCCCTGACATCTCTGTCATCAGAAGACAGACAGACCGCCACGCAACCATCGATGCCCCGCATTGTTAGAGTGACTGTCAGTAGCTTATGGTGATTCCAGTAACTCCATAACAAAACTAGATGACGCTACTTGTTGCTCCATCGTGTATATTGTTATAATTAATTCTGTTGATTATTATGATTACAGGCTGCATTGAAAGATCATGCTATCTACTGTGCCTCTAAAGCAGCTCTGGATGCTCTAACTCGTTCTATGGCCCTCGAGCTTGGTCCCTATGGCATTAGAGTGAATTCTGTGAACCCAACTGTCATCATGACTGAAATGGCTAAAGTAGGATGGTCAGATCCAGTCAAAGCTAAAGAAATGCTTGCTAAAATACCATTGGGAAGGTAATAAACATTTATTTTCAAAAGTGCATAAATTACAGTGTTACTGATATTCAAATTTCAGAAAAAATGCAGCAGGTGTAAACTTTGTTGTTTACATGTTTATGATAATGTTTTACATAAATAAATGTGCAGTTATGACATCTTTGAATATGAATTTAAAGAACTTAAGATACAGAAAACAAAGCAGAGGTCATAGCAGTTTTATCATACAAACATAATAATATAGCGATAAATTAGTTATCAGAAGCAACAATAATCATAAAAAATCGAATTTCAGGTTTGGAGAAGTTTCTGAAGTGGTGAATGCTGTAGTTTTCCTCTTGAGTGAGAGATCTAGTATGATCAATGGTGTGGAGCTGCCAATAGATGGAGGTTTCCTTGCCACATAATATTATGACTTGCTAAATATATGCTTTATTTAGCAAAGTATATAATAACATAATATTATTATATTTTTGGCTTTTAATAT
This sequence comes from Atethmia centrago, assembly GCA_905333075.3. Taxonomy (NCBI): domain Eukaryota; kingdom Metazoa; phylum Arthropoda; class Insecta; order Lepidoptera; family Noctuidae; genus Atethmia; species Atethmia centrago. The sequence continues at coordinate 16,318,133 of HG995373.1, read as the reverse complement.
GGAATATTTTTTTAACAATTGTGTATTTTAGTTTTAAATATATTGGAACTATGTTAATTAGTGAATCAACCAAAGATGGTACTTTATAATACATATTGCCATGATCATACTTATCATGTATGTTTTACTTTGTGATAATATTGTAATCAATTCTGGTTAAATAACTATACTACATTAAAATTAAGAACATAACACAAATCACAACCATACTTTCAAAGATGCTGTAATATGTAGAACAGTTAGTTATCCCTACTGTAAACATAAACCATTACTTGATTACAAAAATAACCTCAGCTTTTTAATCATAACTTGGTTTTATTAGATCTGTTTCAGTCATCACATCTATTTGAATGCGGACTACATTCTTTATCATATAACATTACATTAACCTTGTAGTATGTAGGTATAAGCTTAAGTCAATATTATAGTAATATGCCGATTGTGGTTAGTCCAAGAGAAAAACAATGTTGTTTGAACATGAAATAAACTTACTCTTGACTTATTTTCGTAAAAACTTGTAATACACCAATACTGTAGGTATCTGTAGTTAAAAGAAATGTACAAAATCATTTATTACCATTTTTATTGTCAAGACTAATACATAATCTGAAAAATATTTATAATAGCAATATGAACCCAATGAACTGGTGAACATTGTTGGTTGTAAATTATGAATAACATAAATATTGGACAAATATTACACCAATTTGACTCGAATGATTTTATCGCCAGCCGCTACATTTTTATAGTTCATCGATTGAGCCATTACATAAAAGTTTAGTTGTTGAATAAATGCAATTTGTTAAAGTCATTTATTTTCATTATTCCATAATATTTTGTTATTATAACTTTCGTGACACGCATTCTTAAGGGCCGGCGCAGACCTGGCAAAACGCGACACAGCGTGGTTTTCACTGCCAAACAAATATCGACCTTGCCCTTGTACAAATAAAGTTGAAAATAAATTATACTTCATTTAGTCCGAGAGCATAAATGAAAGTGGACAAAGGAGCGCGTCGGAGGTTATTATCCGGTTATTTATTTTTGACTTTATTTTAAGATGCACAATATTGATATTGGCTTGGTAGTAAAACTCGCTTTAGACTTATTTGTGACCCTATGAAATTGATTATTGCTGTAGGCTTAATCATTACAAACATAAACATACTTCTTATCTGAGTAATAAAATAAACAGTACAGTACAATTTGAGATATGGCTAATCGAATACGACAACAGCTCAAAAATATTATTTTACTTGGTTCGCTTTCTGTAAATAACGTCAGATCAGAAGTAACTACAACATCTTACTCGTCCTCAAGCGATCTTGTCAATAATGGATAAATATTATATAGGAAAACGAATACTCGTCACCGGTGGCTGTCAAGGTAAAGACTTTCTTTAAAACTTATCTAAAATATAGTTAGGTACCTAACTAATCTTTGTTTTCGTATGTATACGTAAATGCTCGGATTCGAAGTACCTAAATGTTATATTTTTACAGGCATTGGTCGTGGAATAGCCCTAGAGTTATGGAGACAAGGCGCTAATGTTGTTGTTATTTCGAACCAACCGGCAAATTTAGAAAAGCTTAAAAAAGAGTATCCATCTATAGAAATAGCATGTGCAGATCTGCTGGACTGGGACAAAACTAGAGAAACGGTAGACTCTTTGGGCACTTTCGACGGACTTGTTAACAATGCTGGAATTGCTATAATCGAGTCATTTTTTGAATGTTTACCAGAAAGTTTTGACAAGTAAGTAACCATATAAAGTATTCAGTCATGACCAGCAGGCTTAGCACGAGAACTGTAGAGAAGAGTTTTCTCGACGGAAGAGTAGACAAAAATGACGTTTCCGTGTAGACAGGTGACAGTTTTCTACCGAGAAATGAAGACAAGCGATTTCTATTCTATAGTACCTACAGTAGAAATAGAAAGCGTCATGCTAAGCCTGCTGTAGTACACACGGCTCAGTTGTAGATTTGCAGTCTTGGCCATCCTAGGCCCCAGGCCATGTAGGTAGTAAATACCAGCCGCCCCTTTCTCAGCACCCATCATATAGACTACATAATTAATTTTACTTTATTGCCAACTTTCATCGAAGTCGATTCAGAAATTTATTTAACTATACCTAATATCTGCTAGTTGCCGTGCTATATTTTCCGAGGTTTTTGGGATAATTGCATATTTAAAATGGTTTTAAGTTTTATTTATGTAACTACAGGTTTATTCTCATACAAGATAAGACATAATAAGTGTTTTACAATGGTGCCGATTCCCTTGTTCACAAACTAAACTAAATTTAAGTTCAGTGCATCTTTTTCTTTCTTTTTTATTTAATTAAGAAAAGGACAGAAGATAAATTTTAGTTTAGTCCTGTCAAATTAATCAGCGCCTGTCACTACTCCATACAAGTTTAGACGTGATTAAAATCTTGCCTACGAAAATTACTTCAATTTACGTCAAGCGCGGATTAATTTGACAGGACTAAACTAAAATTTATCTTCTGTCCTTTTCTTAATGAAATAGAAAGAAAAAGATGCACTGAACTTAAATTTAGTTTAGTTTGTGAACAAGGGAATCGGCACCAATGTGTTACAAAATTCGTCGGCACTTAAGCTCGCAATCCAATTTGAGTCATTCCCGCTCGTCCACACCCCGTCGTCCACACTGCGGACGAACGACTGGGAATGTTGCGTTCTGTTCGTCTACACCAGGGATTCCCAAAGTGGTTTCCTAGAGGTCGACATAAATGAAAACTGATTTTGGGGGTCGACAAGGTCTAAAAATCGACCCCTATTAAATTAACACAAGTTCTTATTTAAAACTTTCAAGATAGGTAGGTAGGTACTGTATTGTTTATGTTCTGTTACCAGGGGCGTGCCGTCCATAGAGGCAATTAGGCCTAGCCTACCCTACCAACAACGCCAAATGCATTTATTTTAACTATGTAATACAATAATACAAAATACAAAAAAAAAAGTTAAACTCTTATAGCAACTTGTCGCAGACGCCACGTGACTCACAGTTCGACGGAGCTTACGTACGCAAGGCAAGAATTCGTTTCGCCTACATCCCGTTCATAAATTTACGCACACTCGTGTATATTTTCGTGTGTATGAACGGCACACAATAGTGAAATGGTTTAAATTAGGGGCGTAACTCCGGCGGCAGGAGCTTGGTCCTCATTGGTTGTGTGTAAAGTGAAGATTTAATGACTGAAAAATATTGAAGATCAGGGTTCCCAATTTTTGGACAATTCCCCGAATTGTGAGGAAGGTTCCTTCATGACTACCAGACTACTAGAGACAATTTAAAAAAAAGGGTGGTATTGTTGAATTTATACCTTCCAAAAAAATATAAATTGTAAGGAATAGCAAAAGCCCTATAAAAGTAATTAAAAACTTCATAATTTTTTATTGTTCTTCTCATATTTGGGAAATTTCGCTTGGTTTGTGGGGAGTTAGGAAAATAAGTTTCGGCAACACAGTCCAGTGTGTCAGTGTTATCCGGCAAAAGATGTCCCTTTTGTGGAAGAACACGGTATGACAGTGATACAATTTTAATTGGTAGTGTTTGTTTCATGTGACATGATGTGAAGATTATGTGTTATGTTATTATTTGTTTATTTACCTAAGAATGGTGTTCTGTTGTGAAGTTTGCGCCGATAATGTGTTGGTTAGGTTAGGTTAGTCGCACTTGTCGTTTAATGATAAGATTCAAGTTTTGTCTAAAGGTAGATGTGTGCCCGAATTACGAGAATTAATCCAAAAATATGATAATTCATGACTTCGGATATCTTGCAAGTGACGTGTTCTGTAATTATCACCCACCCACTTGGTTATGATATTTGAGGTGGCCGAATCTTTCTTCTGTTTGCATCGTTAGAAAATCGTGTTTTAAACCTTGAATAATGTGGTGAGTTCTGGTATGTAGAGCCGCGCTGTGATGTTGCGCGAAAGAATAATTAATATTTTTGTAGGAAATAGCATTGTTGTAGTAATGTAAAGTCTCAAGTTCGTACAAGATGAAAAACTCGGCAAGTCAGTGTGGACAAGTTTGTGCAAGATAATGAGTTCGAGCGTACGTCTTTCAGGCGCGTTTTGACTTGACTCTATTTGACGCTTACGCGATTTAACACGAACGAATTCATGATCAAGTTGCAAGTCCAAACATGTTCCTGATATTTTACTATTTAACGAGCTTGCACTTAGGTTGAAAGTTCATTTGCGTTTTGAAATTCGTTGGAGGTTGAACGATAATAACTCATATAAGTACTCATTCATTTCAAGGGATTACAAAGTTATTACATAGCTAATAAGTGAAGTAAAGTGACTGAAAAAGAATTTACAAAATGCTAAGCTCCCTACGCGAATTAATAGCGTAACCATACAATATCTGCAGTTTATGAAAAATTAACAGGGTAAGTACCAAACAGTTTTTATTCGGCACAGCGCATCAGCATTGCCATACAGTGGGACATACATTGTGATTTTTTATTTAGGTAGTTTCTTATTTTTTTATTTGCAGGATCACTGAGAGTTTTGTGATGGCGGACACGAAAAAAAAATGCAGACAATACAGTTTGGACTACTTGAAGTTCGGATTTATTGCATCTCCATTAAATCAACACTTGCCGATGTGTCTCATATGTGAAAAAGTATTCAGTAACGATGCCATGAAGCCTTCAAAAATGGATGACCACTTATCAAGAGTACATGCTGTCAAAAAAAGTAAGCCCTTGTCATTTTTTCAAGCACTGAAAGAAAAACTAGACAAAAGGCCATCCATAAGATCGATGTTTGCGTCATCATCTATTAAAGACGATGATGGTTTACGAGCGTCCTATAATATATCTTTACTAATAGCGAAGTCGGGGAAACCCCACACAATTGGAGAGCAGCTTATCTTACCAGCCATTGCGGAGGTCCTTAAAAATGTATTGCACAAACCCGCACATGATAAAGAGAATACCTTTGAGCAATAACACCGTTCAGAGACGTATAGACGAGATGGGACGCGATGTGGAAAACATTTTATGCAAGTTCTTACAGACCAACAGACAGATTCTCTCTCCAGTTGGACGAGTCTACATTACCCGGCAATGAAGCTCTGTTGTTAGGATATGTTCGATATATCAAAGATGAAAATATGCGCCAAGAAGTGCTTTTTGCTACATATTTAGAGAATCAGTCCAGAGGAGAATCGATTTTTCAGGCCGTGGAACATTTTTTTACTGACAAAGCTATTCCATGGAAGAACATTGTTTCTGTTGCGACTGATGGTGCACCGTCTATGGTTGGTCGTCATCGTGGTTTTATAGCTCACTTAAAGCGACAACTGCCTGATGTACTGGTCATTCACTGCGTGATTAACAGGCAGCATTTAGTAGCAAAAAAGCCGAGTCCTAGATTGCATAAGTCTTTACAATATGTAATAAATGCTATCAACAAGATTCGAAGCAATTCTTTGAACTCTCGGTTATTTGCTCAGATATGTGAGGAAAACGACGAAGTCTTTACTCGATTACTTCTGCACACTAAAGTTCGCTGGCTATCAAGAGGCTCTTGCTTAGAAAGATTTTCAGCCATTTTTGAATCTGTGTTGGAGTTTTTACAAGAAAAAGATCCGAATTTGAAAGAAAATCTGAACAATTGTAAAACAGATATTTATTACTTGCCTGATATCTTTGGAATGTTCAACAAAGTTAATTTGCAGCTGCAGGGTGACGATCTTAACTTGATTAAAACAAAATCAATAATATCGGCCTTCGTGGGTAAACTAATCCTTTATAAACAAAATTTAGGCAGAAAAGAATATTCGCACTTTCTGCATTTGTCAAAATTACCAGAAATGCTTCAAGATGATGACATTTTATTATATGTCACTCACTTGGACGCATTACACAAGGATTTTACGGAGAGGTTTGAGGATCTTTTTAATTTACAAATTCCTCAATGGATAAATCCGTACAATACCAGCCATAGAAGAAGCCAATGTGATATTGCAAGAAGAGTTGATTACCATCAGCACAGACGAAGAACTTAAGCAGAAGTTCAAGCAAGGCTATCAGAAGTTCTGGTTGCAACGCAACATTGAAACACAGTATCCTACATTGTGGAACATTGCTGAAAAATACCTTATCGCTTTTCCATCATCATACCTAGTTGAAAAAAGCTTCAGTGTGGAAACAAACATTTTGACGAAACAAAGAAACCGCTTGAAAATCAACGAACGTGGAGATTTAAGGCTGCAACTCACCAATATTGAACCGGATGTAGCTAGCTTATTTATTTATTTATTTATTTAACAGTTTATGTACACACATATAAACAGACAAAAAGAAAGGAACAGAAAAAAAACGTACAAAGGTGATGCTTATTTCTAATGAAATCTCTTCCAGCATACCTGCAATAGGACAGTAGACATAGAGATGTAGACAACGTGTGTAAGGTAAAAGAGAAAACAAAATACATAAAAACAAAATAAAACTATTCACTAATTTAATTATACACTATGAGAATATACTTACATAAATACATACTTCTAAAATAAATATCACTAAAATACTTATATACTTATAATTAATAGTATAAAATAATAAATACATAATATGCAACTATGGCAAAGTGGAAAGATAGTGTTCTTTCACTCTTCTTTTAAAAACAGCAATTTGGCAGTCCCTAATGTCAGGTGGAAGTGAATTCCACAGCCGAACCGCGTGCACAGTGAAGGAGTAGGAGTAGAAGTCGGTAGAGTGGGGAGGGGATTTAAGGAGATTTCTAAGATGCGACCTGCAAGGTGCATCAGAAGGACGGGCGAAGGAAAAACGTTCCCGCAGATAGGATGGCGTACTAGGATTATGAAGGATGTTAAATAGCAGACACAATATCCGAGAGTTCCTGCGAAGACGAATGGGGAGCCACTTGAGAATCTTGCGAAAGTTAGAAACATGATCATACTTTTTAAGGTTAAAAACAAAACGAATGCAGATATTTTGCAAACGCTCAAGTTTATTTAAAAGCTCCTCGGTGGCATCCAAATAACAGGTATCAGCGTAGTCTATGATGGGCTGTATGAGAGTTTGAGCAAGGGAGATTTTGGTATTCAAGGGCAAGAAGCTCTGGAGGCATTTCAACGAATGGAACGTGTAGTGCACTTTGCGACTGACTTGAGCAACATGGGTAGTCCACGATAGGTAAGAGTCCAAGGTCACCCCCAGGTTTTTAACTGTATTAGCGTATTCAATCTGAACTCCATTCAGACAGAGTGGAGACAGCGACGCAATATCGAGCCTATTCCGCATATACATTCCACCGATAATTATGGCCTGGGATTTCATAGGGTTGATTTGCAGTCCAAAGGACCGCGACCACTCGCTAATCAAATCCAGGTCATGGTTCATGGCAGACACGGCTGCTTCCGCATCTTGCCTAAAGAAGTGATAGTAAAGCTGCAGATCGTCGGCATAGAGATGGAAGTGGGAAGAGATAACTCTGGTGACGGAGTTAATGAAAATAGAAAAGAGAAGAGGAGAGAGAACGCCACCCTGAGGCACACCCGCGGTAAGAGTACACCAGTCAGAAGAAGTCTCTACGAGATGAACCCGCTGCGTCCGGCCTTTAAGATAGGAGTCGAACCAATCTACAGTAGAAGAAGAGAAATTGAAACTTTTAAGGATCCCTAGAAGGATGTCGAAATCGACAGAGTTAAAGGCACTGCTAAAGTCCAGAAGTACAAGCAAGGTGAGAGAAATGTTGTCCATAGCCAAGCGAATTTCATCAGTGACCTTCAGAAGAGCCGTTACTGTGCTATGACCGGGTCGAAAACCAGATAGTCACCAGGTTCATCCATCACATTTCTCTTTGCGAATTAATACTTTTTTAAATATAATTTCCTACCTACTTAAGATTCTTTAAGTACCTAATTTGTAATAATCATTATAAATTAAACTTGATATTTACTGAATTGTATGTCTTTTTATTTTGTTAAATTTTGATGAGAAAATGAAGTCAACTTTACTCACATAACCAAGTGCAAAGTTTTCCAATTGGTACCTTAGTACCTAGGTATTTTTTATCAATAGGAAAAAAACTAAAGATAGGCCCCCTCTAAGTTAGCAGACTAATATTATTATGAATAATAATAGTCTGCTAACTTAAAGCATTGCTAATTCTCACTCTGTCTTCTTCTATTGACCTAAGTCAGAATGAAAAATAACACTGTAGCAGCGGTTTTAAGTTAGCGGACCATTATGAATAAGGGGGTTGATCATAAAAGTAGGTAATTTGGCCATGGGGGTCTGAGGTAACAGTTCATTTTAGAAAAGGGGTCACTTGTCCAAAATAGTTAGGGGATCCCTGATCTATAAGACCATATGTTAAATTATGTATTGTCATAGATTGTCTGAACTTGCGTGCGTTCCGGTTTTATTATCGTCATAACAAATCATTGTAGAATTATTTAATAAGCAATGACACTTGTAATGACCAAAAAAGACCTACAACCGGGGGAACATACTCCACAGCAGTGTTGGCATTAATCAATTAATTTTTTAATCAATCAATTAATTTGATTAATTTTAATCAGATTACATTAATCATGATTAGAATAATCATGATTAAAAAAGTAATCTTAATCATGATTATTGACGTTAATCTTTAATCACTAATCAATCATTAATTGATTAACTTGATTATTTAAACTATTACATCCATCAATGTTATTAATTATATATAAAAGAAATGATGGAAAATAATGACACACATTTCTTAAAATATTTTTATTTATTATTCAAGGAACTAAAAAATAATTTCTAACGTTCAACACTACGATTAAAGATTATGATTAATAATCTTAATCATTTTAAATTTGATTATGATTAATTAATCTTTAATCAATTTTTTTGATTATGATTTTTAATCATTAATTTTTAATCGTTAATAAGATTAACTTTGGGCCAACACTGCTCCACAGCACCTATCAGTTCTTATTTTCTTTGTTTTATTTTGATATAATGCGTTATTTCTTCGAGCTTGATTTTGTCTGTGCCATTAAGATAAAATAAAATAATGTTATTCAATTGGTATCTAAATCTCTTGGTTTCATTGTTAATTTCAAACATTTTTTTAAATTCGAGTCATCTATTATGACTGCATCTTCCATTCTATATTAACAGACAAATTGATAATTTCTATATTAACAGGTTAAACATTCTTTAACTACATTGGCACTATACAACGTGTAACGGAATAAACGCAAGAACTCATACACCCCAATTAGAATATTAAATTATAAAACTAAAATAACATCTGTAATTTAATTTAATTAAACCACACCTAGTCATTTTTTATAAAATAGACGTCCTGACTAAACATGAAACGTTTAAGCAAAGTACTCGATTTCCACGCACACTAATAGCGCGCCGCGCACGTGCGTGTGCCTGCGAGCTGGCTAGGTAGGTAGGTACTGCAAGCGTACGCGCTAGGTATGTACGTTAGTTCAATGACCGAACATTACTAGTAAAATTATGATTCCATCTTTCCATCACACTTTCACAGGCTTTGGTCTGTAGGCTTTGAATCATATTGTTTACCTAATTCTAAGATATTTAATAAAGCAGAAGCATTTTTAAATCAAGCAACTTTACGCCTGTCTACGATCTATCAGAAAACGTAGGTAGGGTGGACTTTTCGGCGGCCGCCCGACTCACTTATTATCTCTGATGCGTACCTAACTGTCGCGATATCATATTCAAAGTCTGCGTGTTTAAAAGATTTAAATCATAATATCAGGCCCCTGGCTCAATAACGTCATCTCTCCCGCGCATTTCACGGCTCACAAAAAACTTTTATATTCGATAACTGTACTTTCAAATCGCGCGCCGCGAGGGCTCCTATTCGGGGCCATTGGGGCGTTATCGGTTGTATTTACAGTAATTAAAATTGGTAAAGATAAAGGTACTTACAGAACTGAACTATTTACACTACACTATTTCTTCGTCGCCTTTTTAATAGACTTTCGAAATGTCCACCACCTTGCTCGATGCACTTTATTGCACGTTTTCTTAAGTTAAATTTTAGTTTATTTAGCACTTCGGTGTCACTTTGCACAACACTAAATGCATGACCAATTTTTTGTCTGAGGTCTTCGACACTTGTTGCTTCGTTTACGTATACGAGCGATTTTATTCGACCCCACAAATAAAAGTCTAACGGCGTTAGATCAGCCGATCTGGGAGGCCACTGCACTGGTCCTCCACGACCAATCCAACGGGGGCCATATTCCGCATCAAGATGCCGCCGAACGTTCCATGTGAAATGCGCGGGAGCACCGTCGTGTTAGTAAAACACGTCTCTTAAAAAGATGAGAGGGACGTCTTCCAATAACTCTGACAATATTTCCTGCAAGAACTGTAGGTACGAGTAGGTATCTCCAGTCAACCTCGGTAGAAAGACAGGTCCGAGTACGCGTGTACCTAAGACACTCGCCCACACGTTCACGGAGAACCTGTGCTGAAACGAATCAACACGGCATGCATGTGGATTCTAATGTCTCCACAAATGCTGGTTATGCTGGTTGTAAATGCCAACTCGCGTGAAGGTGCTCTCGTCCGTCCAGATGATGTTTCCTTGCCAGTTCTCCAACAACCATCTACTAAATTCCAGACGTGGTAAGTAGTCGTTCGGCGTCAGCTTTTGACAACGTCGTAGGTGAAACGGGAGTTCACCATCAGCGCGTAACGTTCGCCACACGTACATGTGACTGCAGTCAAACAATGGCGCTGCTTTTCTCGTGCTGCTCTCTGGGTGTTCGTCAAAATAATTGAGGATGTTTGCTTGTAAGCGAGTAGTGCGCATATTCGCCCCTCTCTTCGACGAAAAGTGCTGGAGTCCCTCAGACGCTGAGTTGCACTTAACAATGTCCTGGCACTCACTCTGGTAACATATCTTGAGTTGAACTCTCGACACACTAACTCGACATTATCGTAGCAACGAGCCAGTGTCCTCACCATCTCCGTGTACTGAATATTGGTGTACTGGAATGCCATCGCGCGCGTAAACAAACGAAACTCGGGAACACTTGTCGCTGCCGGCGAATAACTAAAGGAGCGGGTGCGTTTCAAACGTCAAAGGGGTAAGTCGGCAAATTAATGCATCTCGCTCTTTTACATTAAAGGCTCCTACATACTGGCGCGACTTGTCGCGCGACGCGACGCGACACAAAGACACCGCGTGTAGCGCTACAAGCGGTGCCTTTGTGTCGCGACAAGTCGCGCCAGTATGTAGGAGCCTTAATGTTCCATTTGCAAAAAACGAACCACAAAATTCCTAGTATTTTGGCATTTCTCAACAAAATAATGTGAAATACGTTCTACACATTCGGTCGTGCATTTAAAAAAGCATTATTACTTTGCGATTAGGTCTAAATTTCCTTAAATTAACATTTTTGTTTATGTGTGTGTAAAGAAAGCTATGACCGAACTACAAATTCGGTTTTGCATTTTAATTAGACATATTGCTTTGCAATAAGGATTAAGCTTCCTTAAATTAACTATTTTATTTAACGCGCGCTACACATATGAGAGCTATGAGCGTATAACAAATTCTTAAATTTCCTTAAATAAAATATCTTATTACCTTGTTGTGACACGGTGGCTCTAATTTCAGTTAAATAAAAGTTTTTTTCATGAAAATTAACATATTTAAATAATGACAGAAATCGATTCAGAAGCCGATTTTAAGCAAACTACTTTCAGGGGGGTAACCAGCACCTCTTAAAGCAGTATTATTTCAATATTACTTAGCGTGAGAAAGAGATGGAGCTATAAGCGCTGTATAGCTCCATCACTTTCCCACTGTGAAGTAATATTATAATAATACTGCTATAAGAGGTGATGGTTACCCCCCAGGTCTTGCGTTTATTCTGTTAGACGTTGTATAAGTGCTCTAAAAGTATGTGTTCAAATATAAAAGCCATATTACTGTCGCATCCAAAAGTATTGTTTTCGCTTTTATAATATTTATATTGTAATAATGATTTCCTCTCGTAGACTATAAGCACTATTTAAATTTAAAGATTCTGTTAATATTTTTATAAATTCGCGGATTAATTTGCTTGTGCATGTATTAAATATTTCTTGAATGTGAACGTTTCGTTTGTATGCAAATGCTAACAAAAAGAAAACTGAGTCAAACGCACATGTATTAGTAATGATCGTACTTTTATTCATAGAATTTACTAAATTCCCATTTCGCATAAACAAAACTGAGATATTCTTCGTAGAATATCCCTCTCCCCCCCAGTTTTCAGTATATGAAGGCTTTTCTGTAAATATGGAATCGGAAGAAAATTGTTTTCTGTTTATTTTTTTTTTACAATGTGTATTTTTCCTTTAGGCGTGAAAATGTAACTAACAAACAAATAAACTTACTTTCGCATTTATAATATTATATACAAGGTGTTGTTTTGGATCTGCAAAACATTTTAGGGAGGTAATTATGTTAGTGGTTCTCGACCCGAATCAACAATAAAATGGGCAGGTTTTTTTTTTTTATTTTATTCTTATTTACGGAAATCGGTAAGTGTGAACTCCCCTTTTCAAAACGCAAAAAAAAAAAAGTTTGCTGATTCTCACTCTGTCTTCTTCTATTGACCTAAGTCAGAATGAAAAATAACACTCTGTAGCAGCTGTTTTAAGTTAGCGGACCATTATGAATAAGGGGGTTGATCATAAAAGTAGGTAATTTGGCCATGGGGGTCTGAGGTAACAGTTCATTTTGCAAAAAGGGGTCACTTGTCCAAAATAGTTTGGGGATCCCTGGTCTACACTGTGGACGAACAGACCGCATTATTCCCAGTCGTCCACACCCCGTCATCTCACGTCTAGTCTAAAGAAAATATGATGATAGTATTTCCGTATAATAAACATAGGTACTTTTAAAATCTTATGTACTTAGCTTTATTGCTTTAGTAAGGCAAATACTTTAAAAGTACATACCTAGTAAATCTAAAGCTTTTTTGCGTATTTTATACTAAATGAACCGAAATATTTATTTAATTTAAAATGAAAAATTTAATTTATGTTTATTTAATTAAAAATTAAATTTATATTTATTTAATTTAAAATTTCTTTACACTGACTCTTAAACTAGACATGAAACGAGGTGCGGACGACTGGGAATGTTGCGTTCTGTTCGTCTACACTGTGAACGAACAGAACGCATCTTTCCCAGTCGTCCGCAGTGTGGACGAAAGGAAACAACCCTCCAATTTCCTTAAAAAATGAGATTCTATGTTAAGCAAAGCAAGTTCGTTTAATCTTTGCTCCGTCATTGTCGCGCGGCGGTGTGATAGCGTTCACGAAACTCCCGAGCACGAGCGCGAGTGTTTTAAGGCTCGCGCGTATAACATTATTCTTCCTTAATCAGTTATATGTACGAAATAACATAAACGTACATCTTATGTGTACGAAATAATTACATTGTATTTTATTATACATTACATTATACATAATATCTATATTCTATACACAAACTGTATGATTAATGTTATACGATGCGGTGCAGTACGGCCCGCCATAATGTGCGCGAGCCTTTAGAATATCTAGGTACTTTCGAGTTATTGCTTGTTATCATTAGTGATTTTTTGTCACGATCGCCGCCCCTAATATCTGGTTGCCCTGGGCCCGGGCCTACTGGGCCTTAGGGCAAATCCGCCACTGACACGGCTACATATCAAGCTATACAGGGTGACATTGAAAACATGCGACAAATCGAAATGGGAGATTGTACTCATCATTATGAACAACTTTTACTAAGGGACCAAAGCTACAATCCCAAAAAAAAAAACTGCTGTCCCCTACATTTATGTTCGCAATACCTCATCAAAATGTAGGAAAAGCAGATTTTTTTTTTGGGATTACAGCTTTGGTCCCTTAGTAAAAGTTGTTAATAATGATGTATACAATGTCCCATTTCAGTTTGTCGCAAGTTTTCAATTTCAACCTGTATTTTCCAGTATAAACTGACCTCTCATTGTACAGAAATCCTATACAATGCGACATCAGCTTAAACTGGAAATCCATTGCTTGTTATGTAGCCGTGTGTACCTAATGTCTTAAACATATAATTTAGTCTCTTTTCACTTTTGCATTTTCAACAGGACGATGGCACTCAATGTAAGGGCTACACTTAACGTTAGTCAAATTGTGGCAAAGAAAATGATTGAAAAGAATATAAAAGGATCCATTGTAAATATTTCATCTCAGGCATCAATAGTAAGTTTAAATACCTAGTTTTTTCGTACCTATCCACCTAAATCAAGCATTCTGACCCAGCCCAGTTGTCAAGTAGTGCTAGCGTCAGGCCATGGCCAATTCAATTCTCTGGAAGAAACAAACGTTCCAGTAACGCCCTGGAAAATGTGCACGAAAATGTAAGTAGTTGGGCGGCGGCGGCGCGGCGTGCGGGTGCCACAGTCAGTATCATTAGTAGATTGAATAGTTCATATATCATCAAATAATTATTGCCTACAAGAGCTATCATAATTTCAGCCGAAAGACGTCCACTGCTGGACATAGGCCTCCCCCAAAGAAACCAAAGAGAGAGAGCTTATTTACTGACTTGCAAACCTACTCACACTAAGGGCGCTTTCACTTTAGACGGTTGGTCTGTTGCAGTCCGGGTATCGTACTGCGCACGGGCGGTTATGGTTTTTCATACAAAATGTCTCGACGCAAGGTCGTGCGAAAGCAGTGCGGCGCACGTCTGTTGGCGGAACGGCAACAATGTATATACTACCTGCCTCAGTCGTTGTTCGCTAGTGCGGTGAACGCATCGTGTTTCTTCAACGAAATCACTAAAACTCGATCGGACTGCAGCTGTGTATCTCTTCAAATAAGACGATTCACGTCGTACTGCTGTCGTCAGGCAGTACGGCTCACGGTCGTAATAATCCTGCAACAACCGTGCGGCAGCAGTCCGGCACCAACCGTCTAAATTGAAAGCGCCCTTATGTTAGGTATTAACACTAGATGGCGATTACCTACAGCTGCAGGAATGCGACAATAATATTTAACAACGGATTAAGTAAGGTACAGTCCGATTCAAACTTTATGGCGGCTCGGAACATGAGGAGAATGCCTGCGCAGTAACAAATTTACTTCAGCGCGGGTGAGGGGTGCGGTACTGCGCAGCGAGTAGCGCACTTCAGAGCCGCCCAATTTTAAATCGAGCTGTACTGATTACCATTATTTTTCACAGGCTGCTCTGAAGGATCACACGGCATATTGCGCATCCAAAAGTGCAGTTGATTCGTTGACTAGGGTAATGGCGTTAGAACTTGGGCCACATCGCATCCGGGCTAACACTGTTAATCCAACGGTAATAATGACAGAAATGGGCCGCAAAGTCTGGGCGGAGCCAGCCAAGTCGCAGGGAATGCTTTCGAAGATACTTCTGGGCAGGTATGTAACAGTTTCTAGTCATATAGTTGAATTCTAAGTACGTAGTGAGTGTATATTTCAATTTTAAAATGCTTCTCATGTCCCAAGTGTAACGTCAGCGTCAGGATGGCTGAACCAAACGAAATATGTCCTTGAGACCATGTGCACTATTTAATACCTATTTACTACCTATAGTTAAATATTTGCTACCTTTTCGTTAAGAAATTTATCAAAGAAATAAAGTGGTCAGCCAACCTGACGTCAGGTTGGCTGACCACTTTCAAGTTCTCATAGTTTTAGCGTTGTATTAACCGCGCTGTTAATGTAAATATTTACTACCTAATTGCTACCTTAACATATATGGTTTCCACAAGTCTAAGAAGCTCCTATAAAAAGTTATTAATAAAAACCATTTAAACGCCTGTACATCAATTATTGACATGTTTTTTTCTCAGAACAATTGCTAACAAAGTTTTTGTAGGCGCTTAGTGGCTTATGAACAACTTGTTTCTGGAAAATTTTATAATTATTAACATATCGCATTTATGTTATAAGTGTGTATGTACCTACTTGGGGATTTATTAAATTGATATTTATTAAATTACGATACAAGAACAAGATATTCGAAATTATGTAATTACGTGAATTAATACATGATTCAAAATAAATATCAAAAACTTCTGTCGTTTTTAATTTTGATTCAAAAATTGCTGTCGGATTCTAATTATTACATTATTTATATTTTCTGCCATAAATGATGCAATGGGCCAACATTTTTTTATGACTTGGTTATTCGATTTGACATGTCATCGTAACATTGAAATGAAGTACCTCTAAAACAGTGAGATTTATAATGACCAATTCCCTCGCTCGAAGCCGATGAAGGAACAAACTCTATAACTGATGCTAAATTATATTCAATATTATTCAATGAAATTATAGTTGGTATATCGTATAAATATATTTCTTCTTCAGAATTGAGTTCAAAAGCAATCAAATCTTTTAGTTCATATTCAAACGTCTTGATACCTGTGCATCCAGTATGCCGACAACTAGACATGTTATTTTCAGGGTCTATCCTGGAATTGGCAGATTCTGATAATGATTTGATGTTATAGTCCAAAGGCAAAAAGGCACATTTACGCTTAACCAAATTTACCGGACACTGTATTTGTGCAAAATTCGATTCTATCCGCACTATATATTACATCGATTAGTATTTTTTCAAAATTGTGTGCCACATTACATTCGCAACTAATAATAATCCTGTCGTCAGATATATTTTCTGTATTAAAATACTGCTTCAAAATTTCCGTTCGACTCTGATAAATATTTTGCAGTGAAGCATTTTCAATAAGCATTTTAATGAATTTACAGTAAACTTGATTACTAGTATTGACAAATCCCCAAGTAGGTACATACACACTTATAACATAAATGCGATATGTTAATAATTATAAAATTATCCAGAAACAAGTTGTTCATAAGCCACTAAGCGCCTACAAAAACTTTGTTAGCAATTGTTCTGAGAAAAAAAACATGTCAATAATTGATGTACAGGCGTTTAAATGGTTTTTATTAATAACTTTTTATAGGAGCTTCTTAGAGTTGTGGAAAACATATATGTTAAGGTAGCAATCAGGTAGTAAATATTTACATTAACAGCGCAGTTATTACAACGCTAAAACTATGAGAACTTGAAAGTGGTCAGCCAACCTGACGTCAGGTTGGCTGACCACTTTATTTCTTTGATAAATTTCTTAACGAAAAGGTAGCAAATATTTAACTATAGGTAGTAAATAGTAGCAAATAGGTATTAAATAGTGCACATGGTCTCAAGGACATATCTCGTTTGGTCCAGCCATCCTGACGCTGACAAGTGTAACCCTGTTACTGAAATAAGATTAGATAGGTAGTTTGTGAGTTTTATACCAGAAGCTATCCTTGCTTACAACCGACCTGACGATTTAAATGGAAAAAGGACACCCACACTGACAGAATAATGGAAAATTATATTGCCCTAGGCCTATTTCGTTTAGGTAATTAGGAAATTGTAGAACAAAATTCTTTAACTTCCTTCCCTGTGTCGCCCAATAAATCGTTCCATCTTTTTTTCTTTTAAGGTTTGGAGAAGTACAAGAAGTTGTCGATACGGTTATATTTCTCCTGAGTGACAGTGCCAGTATGATCACTGGCGTTCAACTGCCTGTGGATGGAGGATTTCTTGCTACATAGATAGATTTAGATATACTAAATACTTACTACTTTCTATAATAAAGCGAAAAAAACAAATTGTTAATTTTACTCAGTTTATTGTGCCAAAGGAATTTATACATACTGGACATAGAAAACAATGCAAGCATAACAATTTATTTATAATGCATATGCTAAGATAGGCTAGCATATTTTGTATTGTGGTGAAAATATACCATATTAAAAGGTAAATAAAACGTAGAATGGTTAGACTACAAGAATTAAATTAGTCTCATGTTATTAGTGCATCTCACTCTTCTTTGGAGGGAACAGAACGTATGGACACAAATTTTAAATTGTATCATATGCAATAAGCCACGATGTTTTTCTAAGTCCCTTTTTTCGTTCTAATACTACTTAGATAATTTAGATTTGTTCCCTCCCCTTTAACAGTAACTGAAGAATATTAAATGGGCAACGTTCGATCTCAAAGACATTATTAATTATATATCGTATGGTACGAGACACGTCTACATAAAAAAATACAATAACAGCAAAATAATTTCAATGACATTAACGCTACAACAGTTATGTATGTATTCCATTACCTAGGATATTGTAAAAAACAGTGTGTCTGCTTACCTAATTACCTTAAATTTATTATTTACAAAATTAAGTCCATAAAGTCTTTCGTCGTTTATAGCGTACACTTAACTTTAGAGCAAGCCACGACCTTCCACGACCTCGCCAAAGCATTTGAGATACATGTTGCGCACTCCGCACTGACGACAAGCACAGCACGTCGCCGGGAGCCGGCCCGCGCCGCTCGCCCGCCGCGTCACTTACTATTCACGACATCTTTGTCGCCTCAATGAACACGAAAACATTCATCTAATATACAATAAGTAATATAAATTCATAAGAATTAGTAACACAATATCATTAAAATATTTGGGTACTAAAATATTACGAACTCTCATAAATGAAGGAATTAACTTAAACACACTCATATTGTAAACGCTAAAAATACACTGATATCAATATTGGCACAGCATTGAAAAGTAAGAAGACTGTCACTTTAATTTGTGGATAAAATCTTGGAACTGTCTACATTTCTACAAAATTAATTCAAACAGAAAAATTATTGAAATTCTCAAAATGCTACAAAATACCCTGTAGATCTAATTAATTTAATATTGGATTTCAACGTAGAATAATGTGCATTCAAATACACTACAACTGAACAATAGATGACTACTACAATATCAACAATTTGATTATAAGTCATACTCTCAAGTGCCTGATGGAAAAAATCATGCTTAGACGATTTATTCTAAACTAAACCCCTATCTATACAATATCATGACATCAGGATGATTTTGAAATCTCAAAGCTTCGCGATACAAACCCTTGAAATTAAATTGAATATATTACCATTATGTATTTACATAAAATTGAACCTAATTCTCAGTCATATAAAGAGGTGACGCTGTCTACATTAAGGACTAATGAAAAGATAATTTAAATTCGTAAAAAAATCGCATTTTTTTTGAAGTTGTATATTTACAAACTATTGATTATTTATTAACATTAGCTAGATGTTATTGACAGAGAATAGGACATTTTACAGCTCTGCATTTCAAAGCATATGAACAAAAACATTTTGTCAGAATATGAGAATGGTAACAGATTTAATTGAACTAGGTACATCATGTATGAGAAAATTTGGTAATTTTTATGAGATCATAGATTCCTAGAAGTTCTAGATCGGTTAGATAGATGAAAGTACATAATTTAGAAGAAAAATATAGCTCTAACGGGAATGTAGGTACATCTACATGCACGCGATAGTATAAAATAAACAAAAGTTGCAAGTAATTTTATATTTTTTAAATTTGTCCATGTTAATATTTTACAATAGAAAAAACAAAAATAATCTAACAATGTTTTCTCGGGGCAATTTTATTTCCCAATAAACTTACCTAGATAAAACTATGGCAGTGGCTGGACATAAATTGTAAGACTGACATATCTTTACCACTTTAGGCCACTTTGTTCCCCTGTTCGCGGATAGGCATCCGCAAACAGATGAACAATCAGAGACCGACGAAATTGTGTAAGCATTCATCCATCATCGATTAAAAAATGGAAAAGAAAACGATTCTATCGACTGAATTTTACGCAATCTCGCTGTTCTCGTTGACGGTCCCTTACGTAGGACGCCCTACACGTCACGTACATAAAATTACTTCTTTCGGTACAAAAAGAGAAAGTCATATTTTAACTCAACTTGGAAGACAAAATGCTACAATCAATACAGCTCGTATTGAAAAAAAAAAGAAAAATAACATATTGCACAAGGATTTACGAAATCGAATGAAGATCTAGCAGAATCATTAAAAGAAATAAAAAGCCTACTGATAGGATTAATCTGTCTTAATTATGGTTCCACAAAAATACCGGCCCATAGAAGTCTTGAATCGACGTTATTGATCATATTTATTTATTACACTACTACACTAATATTTGAACGTACAGACCTCCAAATTAAGAACATAAAAAAATGCTTGTGTTTTAAATGACAGCCTTTCTGGCTATTAAAGTCAGTAACTGATGTAGCTATGAACCCAATCCTGTTTTTTTATTCAACAATGATAAGTTCAGACCATTCAATGAACTGCCTCGAATTATAAAGTACTGCTAGGATCGTGCCTGTGGCTTCAATCGAAAGCGTCAGTATACAAAATCCAGTTGGAATGCTATAGCAACTGTCATATCAGTACATTTAGATGACAACATTATTATAATGTATCATAAGGCTATTTTACTTAGTGGTGCCAAGATGAACATTTCCATAAGTGTAACTTTTGCCGAATAGATGCTCACTGAAGCTTGTCAGAATGGTGTTTTATTTACCTACTAATTTACAGAGTCAAGGCCCTTGACCGATTATTTTTTTTGGGACCAATTGACGATTTACTGTTTAATCTTACCAATATGATAGAATATGTATCTTACTTCTAAATATAACTGAGCATAAAGTACAACGATGCATGGGTAGGCCTATCAATTTACTCTATGCTTAAATGAGTCTCATTCAGACAGAAATTACTTTTCATTTCTCGGCCCACTCATCATCATACTTAGTCTATTATTAAATAATTTACAATAATATGAATGTTAACACGAATGCATACAAAATTGTTTCCTTATTTTAATACAGAATCTATTTATCGAAACGTGATAACGTCCAACGACGTCCACGCGCCTCAATTCCTACCGCGCGGCTCGATGACGTGATAAGTCGTCGTTAAAACACACCGTCTTAATATGTGAATATATCGAGTCTGTGTTGTTTGTTCGGGCGAACAGAACACGCAGGTCACAATACGGACGTGGTTCCATAGTGGTGGTGTTAACACTGCGACGACAGCAAGATCCCTCACCGCCACTCCGAGATGGCCGCCACCGTGGTGCTGGGCTGGCCCGCCGCGCCCGCCGCTGCGAACACGCAGTGAATAGCTGAACCGACACGACTCATGCAGGCATGCTGTCCCGGCCATCTAGCATTACCGAAGCAAGCGAGACTGCTTAGACGTTATTCTACCCAACGAGCCGATCACGATAACGCGACCTAATACAGTCTGGCCTCAGGGGATCGGATTTTTGTAAATATGAGTTCAGTAAAATCATTATTGTATTATTAGTGTTGTTAAATTACTTACTGTTTTCTGGTTCTTGATTTTGATCATGACGTCTTAAAGTACGGTCATTGCCGCCTGATTGATAATTGCCGCGCTGGCCACCTGAAACGCATTTTAGAATAATGTTTAAACATTAGCAAGTATAAATAAACTATTGTGCCGCATTCAGGAAAAATTCTATCTCACCGAATTTGAGCATATTCCAATCGAACACGTAGTCATATGTGAATCCTTGTCGATGGAAGAGTGTACGGAACAACTGACGGAGATGACTGTAGTCAGGTCTTTCCTCAAAACGTAGCCGTCGGCAGTATTTAAGATAAAGTTGAAACTCGATAGGGTGGTTCTGGAAACAACATAATACCATCAATATAGTTTTGATCGCCATTTCACTCACAGAACAAAGAACATGTCAATAAATCTTAATAAACACACATATTTCCTTAAACTACACTGTCATAAATATTCTTTTAATTCAGTTAGAATAAACAAAGAAGTCATAGGATAATATAGGTAAGTACTCAAATGTTTGAAGAACAGAGATGGGAATGAAGTTGTGATTCTATCAATATTTACAAACTCAAGAACTTACTTTGCAAAGCTCGTCAAAAGGTGTTGACAATTTCTTTTCAGATATTCTCTCGTATTTTTGGCGTTTGGTAGCGGCTTTAAGCCCTTGCCAGGGAAGGCTTCCTCGATTGAAATACATGAGTACATAACCCAACGATTCCAGATCATCGCGGCGTGATTGTTCGATGCCTAAATGTGTATTTATCGAGGCGTATCTCGCTGTTCCTGTAATTGACACAATGTCTCATTAGTATTTTTGTTTAAATAGTACTACTACACAACACATTGCTAGACTATGCTTGCATGTTGAATCGCAGGTTGGAAATAACCAAGTAGGAAGATGGTATTTTACAAAATGACATAAGAAGCAATATCAACTGCTTTTGGTTTGACATCTAACATTCCAAAGAAAGATATAACTAATTTAATTGTATAATTCATCCACACATACAAGTGTTGGTAACGGAAGGCCTTTACACCTAAGATGTGATGCATTATATGAATGACAATAATAAATAAATGATCAAGACATAACACGATGCTTGATGATGTCATAAATTCTAGTGGAATGCATAATGCATACAAGGATTGAAATAAAACAGGAATTCATGTTTACCTTATGTGATGGTAGAATGACAAGACAACAGAAAGTCATAATGTTATTAACTTAAAAAAAAATGTAAATTAATTATCTGTGATAACCATTAGCCAAAATAGAGATAAGTAAAAAATAAGGTTATAAAAGTCGTTTTATCAACAAAAAAAAATTTTACCTGTTAAATTTTTGTTTTCTCTGTATGGAATATGTTGCAATGTACGGGCATCTTTGTACTTTTTCGCTAAGCCAAAATCTATTATGTACACTAAATTCCCTTTTTTACCTAGGCCCATAAGAAAGTTATCTGGTTTTATATCCCTGCAAAGAAAAGAAAAATGTGGCATCAATATTAAGGAATTATTATTTAACACTTATAAATTATGTTGTGTTTTAGGATTTTATTATCTTGCATATTATCCTGTAAAAGCTAACACACATTTGAGCTGCTACGCTACTTTCGGATATTTTGTATGAACCTTCACACACTGAATTAAGTCCGTACCAGATTTATTTTTTGTTTGGAGAAGCGATGCGCTGTGGCCTAATAAGTTTGTAATATGTCCACATAAAAAAATTATATGACAGCAGTATCTGTCACATAATTTTGTTTTAGTAGAAGATATACAACCATGCAATAGCATCCAATGATAAATGCAGAGTAATGAGCTATGTAAACAGGTAGTTAAATATTATCTTTTACCCTTACATCTGACCTGTTACATGCATCTATATCAGCTGTCCTTATTAACAAAGATAATATAGATTGATTATCAGTTTACATGACAATTCATATACTTAAAATGTATGTATGTATACTTACTATGCAAATCTAAAAAAAAACCAGGCATGTACCTACCTAGCTACCTATTGGATTTTTCAATTATTATCACCACCCACTGACATTCATTTATATTACAGGTATTACAAAAAGTACTCTTGCTTTATACAGTTTCCAGACAATACAAGTTACTAAAGCCTTAGAATATTTTTGTACTTTTGTTTTAAACTATCATTGTTTAATTACTAATTTTCACACAAGGCTTATATCAGATCTGTGCAATCTAAGGTTATATTTTGCAATTCGAAATTAAACGTAACGCAATATCAAGTACATTCTAAGCAAAGGTCATTGATGTTACTAAAAGTATTAAAATTTGATTTTCAATAAATATTATATTAAAATGTGTAATTTTTTCATTAACCATGTAAACATTTAAATGGTGCAGTAAGTAAGATTCAATGCCTAAATGACACTAGCTCAGCAAAATTTTCATGAATATAGATAAAATCCCAAATTATTACCTATGTATGAAGTTCCTGTAATGTATGTCCTCAATGCGCGTAATGAGTTGATCAGCAAGGAGTAGAACAGTCTTGAGGGAGAACCGACGCGAGCAGAAATTGAAAAGGTCTTCCAAAGAGGGTCCGAGGAGTTCCATTACCATAACGTTGTAGTCTCCTTCTGAGCCGCACCATTTTATTGCAGGTATACCAACTGTTAAAAGTTCCAATTTAAATTATTAAGAGGCCACATGTTGGATATTATTTGAATTTTGCTTATAAGATAGACATCTTGCTTTAGTTTGTTTAAAATTTCTGCCTTGCCATCGGAAAAACAGTTTGTGTATGCATTTTTCATTTTGTGCATTGACATACACGAGAATTAACAAACTTCACTGTAATGATGGATACTGTTTTCATGGAGCTACTTTAACAAATGAAAATATTGTCCAAACTTATTGTATCTAAAACATACTGTATTTTTTACAAATATGACATGCATAAATGACATACATATAGCCTTCACAGATTGTAGGGATCCAACTTTATTATGTGTCAGTTAAAATTAACAAAATAATTGCAGCAAAGGATAACATAACACTACGCATGTATTTATTTGACTCAAGCAGTAAATACTTTTACTCTTCAACTATTAAATTTCTGTTTGAAGGTTTCCACTTAATTTGTTCTATCAAAATCTTGCTGATATACCATGCCTAATAATAAGATAATAGCTATACTAAAATATACTACTTACCACCTCCTTGCATAAGTTTATAAAACTTGCTCTCTATGTGTAGTTGTGGGTGCCTTGTCTTTATACATTCTAATTTTATAGCTACCTCCTCTTTGGTGACTATGTTTGTTCCTGAGAAACACAAATTATTATACAATCACAAAACAAAACCTAGGCAAAATCAAAGTCAGTTTCCATACAAATGTAAAACCTCTAAACTGTCATTAATTAAACTAACAAATTCAAGACCATTCCTGTACATTTTCGTTGAACGTTTAGGTAGGTCGCTACATAAAAAGGCATAGAAGCAGTACTAGGGATTCAATAGTCAATTACACCATGTCTACCATCAATCATTGACCAGGATTCAATAAAAATACTTTATGAGATAATTTTAGCAATGAAGAAATACTTGTGATCAGTTACTACCATTAGGTTGCAGATATAATAAAAAGATATGCTAGCTATTTCGAAACGAAAAAAACTGCAGCTGGCCTACCAAATGACCACTTTTCTTTGTTTACTATAATCTCTCAACACACTCACCAAGATAAATGTCTCCAAAAGATCCTGAGCCGATTTTACGGCCCAGTCGGTATTTATTACCGACTCGAAGCTCCATTTTGGTATTTAGCATACAATGAAATCACAATAATATACTGGCCACCAAATCATTACAGGACGGCCATATTGCGATAGACGCAGAATGTATCTAAGTGAAGTATGTAACTTAATTTGGGTGGAATGGTTACAAACTGTGTTTTTCTGCAAGCTCAAATCGTTGATTACTTGTATACTCAACCTTAAATTGCATATAAAGTTTCTTACACAAAATTGCTCTGAAATTGATCTAATCTAACTACACACGCACATGAGGATTTTTTTCGTAGACAATCAGTTGGTAGATACTAGATGGAGCTCTCTGCTCTGCTCTCTCTGTGGCTCTCTCGCTTCTCGCTTGGCTAGTAATTTGGAATCGAGTTAAATCGAGACAAAAATATTGCAGTTGGAATCGATAACAAGCTTGTATTACTAAAGGCGAAGCTAGCAACACTACCCGAAATAGGTAGTTTTTTTTAACTCTTTCTTAGGCATAGGGAATATTCTTACGATCACATTTAAGAGCTGAAAAAACAAAAATTGCGTTTCAAGTATGTATCCAATTATTTTAATACGGCTAGTGGCTTTTTGGCTATTTGAAAACTTGACCCACTTACAATCTAATAGATTGTAAGTGTGTATAGTAGTAGTAGTATAGTAGTATAGTATAGTATAGTACTTCTAATTCCATGCTATTAAAAAGTACTTACTTATTCCATGCTCAAGCTGTCATTTCCTGTTGCACACTTCCGTCCCTTTACACAGAGAGTGGAAACATGTTACACATAGAAGAAAAAAAAAATGTTTTCTACGATTAGTACATAAAACCCATGTCTATTTGACATTGTTGTCCAATGGCTAAATCGATTTTTAAAGGTTAAGGTGTAAGCTCCATTAAATCTGAAATCTCGGCTGAAAACTTATAAACGCCAAGCTGAAAAATTATAATCTTATACGTACAGTTCAAATTATAGTATAGTTGTACAAGGCAACTTTTGGCGTGTGACCAAAGTCGGAACGAACGCCACCATCTTGTTTTCTTAATACAATTTGTCAAAATATTTACCAACAACGCCCATCGAGCTAGGAAAAAGTCGTTGACAACGCCCCCTATCAATGACATGCAAGCACCAAAAGAGGCTATTTCCTTTTTTTTAGAATCAGGCGTTAACGTCCGGAGAGCTTTTCTGAACTCAGCAAGAGAAATCCGGAAAATTAAAAAACTGAATCGAATAGTTGGGTTCAGAATAATGCATACTATTTAATAAACACGTCTAATACCTTACTGGCTTTTCCGGTAAGATCAATCTGACAACTGGCGGTTGATGTGCTTTGGTTAATTGGAGCCAAAGTGCTTCTGAATATCCCGATCATTCACTATTGTAATTAAAGCTGAATTCGGAAAGGCATTATGAAAATCGCTAGTGAGTCACCGGGTGATTAAAGTCGCTGCGTGTGTTCCCAGCATTTTCTGGATTGTTTATTTTTTACTTGTCTTGTCTTTCCAACTGTAGTTTTAGTTGGCTTAAAACACAAGAAGCCCAGACTCCAAATAATGTTAAGCGTGAGGGTAGCCCGCGAAATTCGAATTGTCTTAGGTTTCTTGCAATTCGCAGGTCAATAATAAGTTGTATGTTGATCAAAATATATGATTCGCGATCGCAACAAATATGTATTTACAGAATTATAATAATTAAAATCATCTTACCCTATTGAATGACTATTTCATGAAATCGGAGAGGGTTTATGAGAGGGGAGGGTCGAGCCCTGGACCAGAGTATATCAGTAGGTACCTAAGAAAATTAATTTAAGGTATTTATTATAATTTCACAAAAACACCAATTTATTGTATTAAAAGGCAACCGACGACGTGGATGATCATCAGAAATAAAGTGCGAGATCCAAGTCTGGTTCGAGGCTAGTTTAAGGATCAAGCGAGATCTGAATACGGCGCTCGTACGAGTACTTAGCCCCTAAAATAGACAAAGTTGCGAACTTTATTTTAATTTTTGGAAAATCATGCAAGTTTAAAAGGTATTTTTTTAGGTGGTTGACAACTTGAAATACATGGGTGTCGGCAGGGCTATTCTCAAGAAGGTGCATCTTCACCTACACATAATGCTGTTCACGGACTCAGTTCAGCTATAGCTTGTACAAAGTAGCCAAGATGCAAGAGCGCGCGAAGCAAGCTCTGAAATTTTTGCACCTCCATTATGTTAGTTTCTTTTTTGGCTATTCATACAAAAAATGGAGCTACATACTTTGTCGACTTATTACAAAAAGCTAAGAATTAAAAGAACCGAGACTGCAAGCGCAAGCTGAGCGAGCTCGAAAATTTAAGCAGTTTGCCTCGGATAGAATTTATTTTCTTTTGACTTATGCAGAAAAGCTTAACAGGAAGCTTGGCTCTGATTTGATAACTTTTTGACAGTGCGTGCCATGAGGTCTGGTCTTGGCAACATTTTACATGAAAATGTTTTTGGTGAGATACATTTGTCTGCTAGTTTCCAACTTACATACAATTGGGTTTGTAAGTCGATACGCTCTTCCCTGAGATTGACTGTCGAAAAGAGCAAATATGATAGCCCGTAGGTTTGCACGTTGTTCAAATCAAGTTAAGATAACGCTTTTTAAAGCCTTTTGTACTTCTTTATACACGTGCAGCCTATGGATTTCCTACACACAAGCGACTTACAGTGCCCTCCGTATCCAATACAATAATGCGTTCAGAGCGGTGTTGGGGCTGCCCCGCTTCTGCAGTGCCTCGGGCATGTTTGCGGAAGCGCGCACCGACTGTTTCCACACCACCATGCGCAAGCGGTGCGCGTCCTTGGTGCGCAGGGTGCGGGGCAGCTCCAATACTGTGCTGGCGATGATCGCCGGGAGATTTGACTGCCCGTATATCGGACACTGCTGTAGCAGGCATGTTGCTAGCTGTGTCCGATAATATGTCTGTTTTGTGTATTTTTTATGTGTGTATGTGTCTTTTATGTGTTCTGGTTGCTGTATGGGTGCTTTTTGGTTACCTGAAATAAATACTTTTTATTTTTTTTTTATTTTTATTTATTATGTTATACTTATAAAATTCATGTGTTTTCAAGATTTTCTTGTATTTTTTAATATATTTAGTTTTTGTAGGGTTCCGTAGTAAACAAGGAACCCTTATAGTTTCGCCATGTCCGTCTGTCAGTCTGTCCCCACTGTAGCTCAGACACGCTTAGTACTAGAAAGCTGTAATTTGGCATATTAATCACGCCGACAAAGTGTTAAAATAAAATATTGAAAAAAAAAATTTTTTAGGGGGTGGGCCGTTCAAAAATATTGTGGGCCACTTTTCGATTCTGGGTTCCGCTGTTAGTCAAGTGCCCCCCCCCTGCCAGCTAAATGGTTTCTCATGGACATGTGAAAAAATTCATGACAGTAGTACATATAATGAAATTAAAAGGAAAACTATTACAGCTAAGTGGGCTTCACAAGTTAATGAGTAATAGTCTATCAACTTAAATTTGCAGTTGGAGAATTGATTGTGACATATATCGATGTATGGGAGAACATGTTTTTCAACTACAATGTTAAGTTTGTTTTGGGATAAATTCATACCAACTTCTAACTACGGAATCCTTCATTGTGCGTGGTCCGACACGCACCTGGCCGGTTATTTTTTATATAATTCTTAATTTTATTATGACTAGTTAGCATAGGAGATTTAGTTAAGGTAAGGTGGGCTTTTCACACTCCAATCCTGATGCACTACCAAGCAGCTCATTGCAAAAATTATTGGTGATGGCAACCTATTCGCTGGTTCTCAGAGAATTGATGGTGGAAATTGTGTTTTGTGCTTTGCACCATTCCGCTTCAAGGCCTGATATGCGTTTCAGTGCCTGGTCATGAGTGTCACTGCACTGTTGAAATATAAAACCATAAACATAACAAAACACAAACAGGGTGTAATTGAAATAACTGAAAAGCCTGAAAGGGTCCTGAAAAGGGTAATTAAACTCATCATTGTGAACAAGTTTTTCTATGGGAACAAGCCTGAAATAAATTGCGAAGAAAATGAGCTGTTCCATACACATTGTCGAGTTATGTGAACATAATTATATGGAACAGCTGATTTATTTCGCGATTACTGGGTTGTTTCCGTAGTAGGTAAGTCTAGATAAAACACTTCCAGAATACACAAATACTGGAAATATCTTCACAACTAAAGCTTCTTGATTGATATTTTGCTTAAAATGTGAAAGGTTCCCACATTTCACCATAAATACATACCCAATAAACTTAGGACCCCCTCAGTTCAGTAATGCTCAGTCGGTATTTTGGTCATTCCTCTATATGTAGAATATACATATGTATATCTATCTACTGAGGAAGACAATATTAATTAGGAGCCGTGGTGGTCCAGGGGTGACGGCCCTGACTTACGAGTTGTGGGTTGTTGCATTCGAACCCAGGCAGGCGCTTTACTTTGGAAACCGGCATGTCCTAGAACCAAAAATTCGAAGACATGTGACATCTACTAGCCCGCACTGGGCCCGCGTGGTGGATTACAGCCCACTACCTCTAGAAGCGAGGAGGCCTGTGTCACAGCCGTGGGAACATTATAGGCTGATCAAGCAGGAACACAGTGACTGCTGTCTCATCTCCATATTGTACGAGATAGTAAAACTTTACTCGTGAAATGAAGCCAACACCAGGGTTTGTAGCGCCACACTTCGCTTCTCAACTAATGACGCCCATTCTTCCGCATTCCTTGTAAATTATTTACTTAAAATGGCCACCGAATGATTGAATGATTTATTTTCTGTACGAGGTACAAACACTTTTACACATCAATCATATTTTTAAAATAAAGCTAGATGAGGAGGAGGAAGGAGGAAGTAGGTAGTTACACATTACTATTTACTACCAAGTACTAATGGGTATTTACTGACCCACGTATCCGTCTGCACGTGTACATACACGATAGATACCTAAATGGTATAAAAAAAATAATGACGATGCAAAAGTGTCAGTAATCATAATAAGGGATAACTAAATTAAAATTAATAAAGCATGTCTATAATGTTCTCGCAGATATAATTGTCATATAATTTAATCACAAATTGTTTGCATAAAATACAAAAAAAAACCATTTGCACATTTTATATTATAACTAGGTACCTGGTACTTGGTACATCATATAGCTAAGTCACAATGACTGTAAAAATGCTTAATTAAGAATGATCAGTTACCATTAAAGTGGTTTTTGCAATCATTCTTATTGTAGGTATGAACTTAAACAATTATGTACCTATTTCAATTATAAACTTAACTTAAATAAACTCAAAGGTAGGTAGGTAACTATAAGTTGAGATTTCGTTAATTACAATATTTTAATAAAGTAAAAGATCGCACTCTTTGACGATGCCTTTAAAATACGACGTAGGTAAATCAATGTAAACGAAAATTGTTGCACGCATCACAAATTACTGACATCTTTTTATTTATACTTAATTCATCAAAAATCCTATAAAATTGAATTGACTGATAACCTGTAGACAGAATTGATATTTCGTAGGTAAATAGGTATAACAATACCAAAAGCAATATTAATGTTTGGCGTGTAAGCGATTATTTTGGCACCATGAGAAAAATCTATTTACAACAGACGATAAATAAAATTAAGTATTAGCACAAACACTTTACTATTCTAAGTCAGTAGGTAATTGGAAAACTTTGAGATCTGATTATTAAATTCCCTTGATCGTTGTTCTTCATTACTTCATTATTTAGGTATGACAAGAAGAAGGTGTAGGTGTATAAATGCTTTAAGTAAGTTAAGTATGGGTAGGTCTATGAATTTATAATATGTGGGGATAGGTACAGATTAAAGGTAAAGATAGGTATAGGTAAAGATTTTGCAGTGACGGGTTTTGGTAGTTTTACATTTCTTTGTTTTTTGTTAACTAAGTATTACTTTCGACATAAATCATATTATTTTAAGGTACCTTTATGTAGAATTAGACACAGACATGAAGAAGCATCCGACTTATTAATTCCAATCGTGTATTTTTTTATTCTTTTTAATGTCATTTTAATAACATGCTTAAATAACGATTACAATATTTTATCATCTAGCAATTAATTCGTACCATTGGTCTTTGGGTGTGCTATAACAGGTATCAAAGTATATTATATTTTTTTAATTGTTGTAATTAGCTTTCATCTTAATACTTATTTTTCAATCAACTTTCTTTAAATAATTTTCTCTGACCGTAACTTATAAGATACGGTTTACTCGCTCTTATTACTTTTTCTTTCTTTATCTCAATGGTTCCTTTTCGACCCCTAGCTACATAGGTATGTAAGCATAAACATCCACATTATCTAAGTTGAATTGAGATTTACGTCTGCTACGACTGCCACGAGTGTCATTTTGCTTCGAAAACTTTTAGCGATGAGAATTTTGGGAATATAAAAGGCCTGGACTGCAATAATAATGTTCGATATTCTTCTTATCGAGAATAATATATGGATATAATAAGCACACATACTAAGACGATGCACCATACGTGCATTTGTCTCGAATGTTATCCTTTAGTAATTGTGTTTGTTCATGTCAGTATAGTGGGAGAGCTGGCAGCGCACACGAGGAGAGCGAGGCGAGGACTAGTGCGTCTGTGTCAGAGGCAGCTGCGGGAGCCCGGGCTGGAGTCTTCTCGGTCCTGATCACTTGACACGTTGTTGTTTTGTTCCTGGTCTCGATTTAACACGAATACAGGCTCTACGTTTTCATCGTCACTGTTAAATCTGAAAATGAGATAACATGCTTATTAATTTTTCAGATCATATTATTCAAGTTATTGGTAAAAATCTGCTCAAAGTTAAACTACTAGGAGGTAATGTTAATATACGTACTGGTATCGAGGAATTTCTCCCCTCATGTTGCAAATTGCATTCGTTAAAGCCTTCACATAATTTTTGGCTAAAGTTAGAGTTTCTATTTTTGATAAACTCCGGTTGTCCTTCTTGACATGTGGTATTACCCGCCGGAGATCCTAGAACATGAAAGAATCTAAGTCAAGCCAAAATGCTTATTGTAGACGGATACGGATTGTGGTCGTTGTGATTTGATTCTGATTGATGCTTACCTCAAAGGCTCTGTTTAGAGAGTGCATCCTCATTCGTTCCCGTTCATTGCTTTCGAGCCTGCGCAGGTTGCGCTCCCGCGCGGAGATGCCGCAACGCCGCCGCCGACCTGGGCCCGCGGGGCCGCTGCTGCTGGCCGCAGACGACGACGAGCCTGCGGCCGCGCGCCTGGGCCGGCACACGCGACGCGGCAATTGCTCGTCGCTGCCACTGCCGCTGTCGTAGAATTCTGAAACGTTATTTTTCCTGTTTAGATTGACAATTAAAAGCATATGTAAAGCATAGATAAACGACGTTTCAATTCATTCTACCTACATACTCGTAGGTATGTATAGTGTTATAAACGGGTGGATTATGCAAATAGTTTATGAAAAAACCTTCTATGCATACTTTGCTTTGCTAGTCACAAATACTAATTAAATAGAGATAAGCCACGTAATAAAGAAAGTTAAAACGTGGTCGTAAGTTTATTAAAAATAAGCTGTTGTATGCATAATTCATACGTCACCTCCGCGACTGAACGTTAGTACATTCTCCGTCACGAACCGTTGGCAACCGCGAAGCTGGCAGCGACACGATATCGAAGTGGGAACACTTAAACATTTGTGCAACAAGTCAGCTGCTCTGTACAAAACTTGGGCATTACGTGACGCGGCTGCACGCTTGATAAACTATTTGCGTAAGAGCGCGACTGCAGACTAATCGATTTGTACGCACGGCTACGGGTGATTTTCGAAATGCCCTTATCTGCTCCGTGCTTTCCGACGGTTGTACGTAATATAATAATAAATTAAAATTCAATATCCATATGGATTCATTTCTAAAATATTATTTCCTTTAATCATCGTCACACTTGCACTGTAATTCCTAAAATTCATTAGGCGAATGTGAAGTTAGACTTGCCGTAGTGGTACCCACATCCATGATGTGTAGGATTATACGCCTGTGCCAGTCATAAGCCGATGTAAAGGTTACCTACATCTATCGCAATATTCCATTTTAAGAAACATTTTTTTATATTTTTTTAAATGTTATAAATTTCTTATACAGTTGTTTTCACTGATGAAATCCCATATTCTATAGTATAGATGTAGGTACGGCGAAGCTTGTTGCCATGTCGCTTATTACTTAGTGATTGATTTTTTATTCAAATATTACCTCCTGCTTGTTCAATTTTATCAGCAATATCAGGTTTGTTGTCATAATACTGGGAGGTCTCGTCCTCGTAGTACAGCATCATCTGATCCGGCGACTCGGCCTCCGAGCCCCCGCCCTCCGCGCTCGCCCACTGGGGCATCTTGATATCTGAAACAAACATACTTTTCATTACACAGGTGCTCCTTGTTATTTATATTTTAAGCCGCAAGTAGCTGCAGCCACCAATGTATGAAGACTATGAAGGTAAATACTTGTTTTATTTACTAAAATACTTTTAATTCTACTGACAACTTTGTTGTGGCCAAATTTTAGGTAGACATAGTAAACAACATGAAAAAGTTTCGTCGCTTTAGTTAGTAACAAACGAATATTAAAATAACAAAAACAATAATCCAATTTTGACGGAAATCTATGTTATATTTTTAAGGTTTTCAAGTAAGTATCTTCGTTAGCGTCCGACACACCTGTTGATTGTTTGGCTGAATCTCTTCAAGGTTATCACGTTTACGTTTGTTTACGTGACAGGGTTACGTTTCCAGAACTCAGAACCCCACCTCACAGGATAGGAGGAGATTATCATGTAATTGTTTAGAAAGTGTTGTTTTTTTACGTTATTTCTATCAGAGTCCGTCCTACAAAAACCTCGTTCTGGCTTTACCCCAATAAAGAACATGCAGTATGCAATTACCTACTTAATTATGTATTGCATTTGATGCATGATACATGCTTGGACTTACAAGTACATATTTCAAATATTTTAAAGATTTTGAGCCTTTTTAGATACTATTTTCATCATGTTAAGTACCCTTATCACTTTTGCGTCTCTGGGTATAAGTACCTACAAGTACCAACCCACACAACAGTTTAATCAACAAATACGTATGAACATTTTGTCGTCCTTCAGTTTGATAACAATTTATGACGTAGTCGATGACGTCCATTGGTGAAATTTGAATAGCCGTTAAAAGCCAGTGTCGGGTGGTAACTGTGGGCAGTGGGCTGTAGCTAGTTGAACGTAATGACAGTGATGCGAGATGTCGTACATGCTGAGTTGGGGCGCCGGACACTGTGAATGGATCAGAAGAACCATTCCCAAAGAATGTTTCGCATAGATAGGTGCCACGGAATATAGAATTGTCGGAAACTCTGAGTTCTGCTTACACAGTCGCAGAAAGGTACTCAATATTGTCCCTCGATGGTGAAGTAATGGTAGAGATTAGGCTGGTCTGGAAGGTAATACCTACTGGTGGTCATGATCTCATTTGTCAGCTGCAGGTAGCTCCACTTTTCAGACGTCACAAGGTTGACGGTTGAGGAAGATTGAAAACGTATAAGTAACTGCTTTCATTCCTCACAGGAGTCACTCTTTACATGTGTAAAGAGTATTACATGTGTAATAGCAGTTTTTCAACGCAATCATCATCGTTCTAAATGGCGCTTCTGTATTCTTTTTCTGGGTAGGGGTGCGGGCTGGGCGCCGCCGGTGGTCGGCGACAGGCGCGGCGCCCACGCGGCGCCTGTCGCGCTACAAATGACACTTATACACTACATACGCCGTATACATAGTATCTACATACCCGACGCGTTAATGGAAAGCGCCATTTTAGTGTTATGATTCTCAATAAGCTGTAAAAGTGCTTGATTAACGGTATACTTGGATTGTTGGAGTTTTGCTGATTCCGTTGAACCGAAATAATGTGTCACTATTCAGTACTCATAATTTACACTGTGTATTAGTGTATTTTGGGACAAGTTAATCTTCGTTATTTATTTAGCGTACCTAGCTTAAAAAGAGTGGTACACTGGTGTAACAGCTATAAGTAATGACGAGCTACTCATTCAGCATTTGCTTCAATTATTCGTGTTATATATAAGTTTAATTAAAACAAATCAATCGGTCGGTTCTTAGTTATTACGGTCGATAACTTTACATGCATAGTGGACCTACGAATGCCTAACTAATTAACCGAAGCAATAGGCGCCAAGTCAAATTGTTGGCTGTTTTGTAAGCTAAATAAGTCACACCCATTATTAGCACTAACTTAAAAATAATTAAAATATATCATACCACTTGTATCTTAGTTCTCACTACGAAGGTGATCCCTGTCAGTTAGAACTGTCACTAAAACTTGCATATTATATTCTAGACAACCTGTTTACCATTATTTATAGTTGCTAAAATATGCATAGCTCTGTTGCGTACATAAATTGTACAAAGGAGTAAGCTTTCTGTGCCACGTCATCTTTGCTACGGAAGATGCTACGCGGCTACGGCGTAACCCCTAGGGCTACGCTTTTTTATTTATTTTTGGTTTTACTTTTAAACTTGTTTGCACTTATTCGTATATGTTTTAGCATTCTGCTACATGTATTTATGTTTGTTTAGAGAGGTCAGATGGTAGAGGCGATAAAGTACTGCACTCTAACGAAATGTTATTCTACACTACAGCTAGTTACCTATACTGAAGCAATAAGTTACAGCGACTACTCTCACTTAATTAATGCTGTGAGTGGAGCAGTGCAAGCACGTGTTTAATTATTCATTTAAAGAACCCCGCCCGTAGCCCTGGTTTCGAGATTGAGCCAGCAACTGGCCAGTTTCGCTCGCCAGTAACTATGGGTAACGTTCCACTTTGAATAGACCGGTTTCTAAGAGCTAGGTGTTTCAATGAAAAAATTCAACTTTAAAATTAATCATTAATTACTTTTAGCATTAAAATTGTAGTTTTAACGACATGTTTTTAGAGAATAGTCAATTTTGTAAAGCAACACACGTTTAAAATACGGTAATAATTCTTAAACATTTACTACTTAATCATTATTAACCGTAAAGTTTCAATCCATGTTACAATCCTATATTTAAAGGCTTTTGACATATGATTAAGAAAATTGTAACTCAGACCTTTCACGATAAGTCGCCAATACATGAAAATATTTTATGCGAATCGAGTATAGTTATTTATACTCAAACCAATTTATTATAATAGGTATGTTGTCAAAAAAAGATTTGCGACTCAATCAAGATTCAATTAAGGTATCCAATATCTGTTCTACACGTGTTGACGTCCACTGCGTCGCAAAATTAGATTTTGTAGCGTGTCAAGTCCTCAGAATTAAATTGAGATATAAATAAATAGCAGTGCATAAATGCAGCAGTGCCTAAATCCGGATGTTTTGGTTGCGGAGCTCTCTCGCTCGGTGCGGTGCGCTCCCCGTCCCCACTATCGCGTGCAGTTCGCACGTGCACGCTGAATCAACCACACCAATTATGCACACATTTGCAACATTGCATTATATAATAGCAGTAATACTGATTTACAAAACAACTTAATTACACTTCTTCTCCAGTTAATTACTAAAACCATGAAGGTTAGTTAGCTAACTGATAACACATGATCAGTGCGTCTGGAGGTGTTTTTCAATAATCGATACGGTGTAGCTCTGGTGGCGGCTGTGCACACCTATGTGATTGAAATACACTATCTGTAGAAAAACAAACTAATATGTTTCATTGTCAATCGTGTATTTAATACATAATAGCGATAAAAAGAATCTTATTATATTAATTCAGACATAATACAGTAATGTATTACAATCAACCATTTGCGTCACTCTTATCAATCTTGCACCTGTTCTAATAATAGGGAAATTGTATTTCATTGTATGTTTTTAAATATTTTATAACTAGCTTTTGCCCACGGCTTCGCCCGCGTGGAGGTTGGAAATGTACTACCGGGATGAATTTATCCCATGTGTTAATTTAGGTTATTAACTATCTGTGTACCAAATTTTATCCAAATCCATTCAGCTGTTTATTCTGTCGTAGTAATAGCAGAGGAAAAGGTCATTGACTCCCGCGCCGCCGTCAACCATAATTATAATATTACGCGTAATTTTGAATCTGTGATATCTTTTAAAGTATTCATTTAAATGATATGATGTCAAGCATATTTAAATCTAAATTAAATGCCCAATTTAAGCAACATATTTTTGGATAAGGATAATACGGGTCAAAATAGCTTCGGAAATAAAAATAAAATTCTTATCAAGAAAAATGGTCACTGTGGGTCATCCTTAGAAGATAGGCTAGGATAAAAATTGCAACAAAAGGGTGCTTTTGTTGAAATTTTTAAGATGTACCATCCTGTAAAACATTAATTATATGTATCTCTAACGGTTTACGCAGCGCACGCCAGTAAAGCTCCCATTCGGTATGACATTTTCCGACGTCTTCAACAATAATCGACTTATTTCAGCCAATTTATACGAAACCTTAATGAATCCCTCATGAATCACCCCGTCCATTGGTGAAAACAGTTTGATAATCCGTTTGGTAGTTTTTGAATTTATCGCATTCAGACAGGCGGTCGCGGCAGGGGGGACTTTGTTTTATAATATGTAAGGACGCTGTATTTGTCATACCAACATTTCATGCAGAATTAACGAACCTCGCTTGCATTTAAATCAACAACATTGCCCCACACAAAAAAAAAACATTACCTCCTTCTGGGGCAGTCAGGTATAAAAAACGTTGATTGTATTGAATGGGTTTCTCGAATTAATATTTGACATGTCGCATGCTTAATAGAATACTGACCTATTAGAGCTTGAGTCAAAGTTAGGTTTCCTGCAATTTTTTTTCACAGATTTATTCAATAGTTTTTGAAAAGTACGTATTATATTTAACAGCAAATTACACGTTTATTATATTGGCTAATAAGCCGACTCGAACCCAATTGCAAAACATTTAACGGCGATTTCCCTTTCAGATTTCCAGAAATCTACTTTTGAGTTAAGCCAGTATTCTATTAAGCGTGCGATGTAACAGTTTCCGCGTACAAGTTTTGAATTGTTTTTACGACTAGCGGATTAATTGTTAAGTACAAATCTCACGAGTAAACGTTGACATTTGCATGACATTTGGATCGGTAATGTCAGTGACGGCGATGCGTGCGCGCAGGCCGCGGCCGCCTGCCCGGGGAGCGCGTCACCGCGGCCGGCAGCGTGGCGACCTTCGCGAACCCGCTCGGACACTTTCACCATACTTACCACTACTGTTAGCCCACATACGCTTATCGTTTCCATTGTTATTGTACTAGAGCAGTTGCATAATTTTATGAGAAGGCAACCGAGGGGCGAATTCCATTCTATGTATGTCAAAATTCCAATTTTCGAATCTCGCATTGTTTTTTTTTTGTTAATTGTCGGATGCGAAAATGGAATGTAACAAAAAATTATTTATACTGTTACGAAATGAATTGACATGAAATTGTTTATTCTGTAAATAGAATATCGGCATCACTTTTACTCGTCATATTAAAAAATAAGCTAGATGGAGTCGACATTTCCTATCTGACTACCCCTGAGAAGAAAAGGTGAAACAAACTGAAGGGCCAAAGTTCCTTTTAAAGTCCAGACATAATCTTGGTCAGATCATGTGAGGACCATGTAGATGAATGTCTGAATGGTCTTTTGAGGAAAGAACCACACAAATTTAAGTCCAGTCAGGGCAAGCATTTGTCAGTAATCGTGTAGCTCAACTGAGGACTTAAGTGCGAGTACCTATCTATTCAAAGCTCAAAGACAAATACATTTTCAGAATGGTAAAGCTCGTCTGCTCGGATCTCTTATATGGAGTTTTCCTGGAAATATAGTACGTATTTTTCCCTAGGTATATATAAGATATTTTTGTATCGTTACAATCACAAGATATTTTTGTACACTAGGTTAGATGTTTCTTAACCTATGGTCCGCGGACCCCTGGGGGTCCGCAAGTAAATGTACGGGAGTTCGCAGTCTCATCTTGGACTAAATAGTCCAAGATGTAGGTTGATGACTTTGTTAGATAACAATAATAAATAAATGCCACCAAAAGCCTCGTAATCGCTACGCTTACTTAGCATGGCGAACGTGCGCCAGCGAGCGGAATCCGATTTGAGAATACTCGTACAAATTTTGTAGTAACATCAACCCGAATATCACTCATTTAGTTGCAAAAAGAAACACCAACCTTCACATTAAGAATCGTATGCTAACGCATTTATAATTGCGAAAACGAAATACGTATTTTTTATTAAAAAGTATTATGTTTTTTGTATTTGTTGTACTAAAATAAATGGTCCGAAATTTATTGCGGTTTTTTTAATTTATTAAGGGGGTCCTTGATAATTGCGCTTGATTTCTTAGGTGACTATAAAATGTTATGAAACGCTGCACTAGGTAATAAAAATAGCCAAAATGATACATAGATTATGCAATGTTAAATGTGTTTAAAACTAGTTTGAAACGGTTTTCTTGCAAACTTCATTACATAGCGTTATGCTTTGATTTGTAAATTGTTACTAACCGATTGGAAACACTAGTAAGCTTGCACTATAATATTTCGAAATTCGTTCTTGTAGGGAGCGGAAATGTCTCTGGAACGGAAAATGTATTCAGGAAGACCTGTATAAAAGTTATAAACTGTAGTTCCGTGCATCTATGCACTTACATTTTATTGTAGTTAGGTAAAATAATGCTACATAATCAAATTAAATAATTCGTGCATGTCGTCTAACGTATGAAGGTTTATACACTACGAAGTACGTGTATTATCGTGTTTTTATTTCGAGTGTACGTAAGCTGTTTTGAACGTCGTTAATAATACGACTGATCAGCTGGTTAAACATTAAACAATTGAAGTAATTTTATTGTGATCATGCACTGTACTTTCTGGCCTTTTAGTTACAAGGTTTCAGTATATAAAAAAGATTTTTCAATTAATTGATTTTCTATAGTGTATTATTCTGTTGTCATACATAAGGTTCCTCCTCCTCATAAAAACATTTAACGTTACAATACTTATAATTGAAATTCTTCATACTAATTAGTGTGCTGTTTCTGTGTCAATAACATATCACAAACATTCACACAACCTTTTTTAGGAAGCGAGTTCTTTATCTTTATTTTTGTTTCTACGTACCTACCATATGTAGGTACAGGTAACAGTTTTCAGAGCCAAAGTGATTAGATAAGACGTCCTTCCGTTGAAAATATTTACTTTACTACATATTATATATTTTGGGTTTTTTAGGTACCTATCTAGATTTTTTCTATCAAAATAATATGCTAATCTTTTGCATAAGCTAATAGAAGTCAGTAATCAACGGTTTCTTTAGTATAAAGATTAATTATATATATTTTTTTGTAATAATAATCGAATGTCGTGTTGTAATAGTTTTGTGCTGATCGTGACTCATATTTATTAACCAATGTTATAGAAAAATCGTGATTTTTGAACTGTCGGTGTAGAATAATGCATTGAAATCTATTGTTTTTTTATGGTGTCGGTATAAAACCTACACCTATATAATACCTACTTCAGAATTCAACAGGAAAAACTGATCCCTATACAAGGTGTCGTTTTGCATCCTCGTCAAATTCAATTAGGTAACTATGCTAATGATTCTCGAAACGAATCAATAATAAAATAAGTAGGTCTCTTTTTTTTACCGAATTTTCAGAAATCGGTATGTGTGGATTACGCATGTTAAGACGCGGCCCGTGAGCACTGCACTGTGCGTGAGCGGGCACTTTAATTGCCCTTTTACACACACACTACCGCATACGCAACGGGGTGATTCTGTTCTGTGAAAGTGGTGTATTCTAAAATACTGTCAAACTTAAATAACTAAAAAAACAAGTATGTATTAATTATTGAGCAGGTATCGTAATTTTATTTGATGTCTTTCATAGCAGCCTCCTGAATTTTGACGAGGATGCAAAACGACACCTTGTATATTAAGTAGAGTTTCAATTGATGGTGATGAAAACTAAAGAAATCTACTGCAGTGAAAATGTTTGCTTCCAGGAATACGTCCACTACTTCTTGTATGTACTTAGTTGAGAATAGACCTTTAATAAACTATTTTAGTAAAGATCAATCGAGACCTATAATTAAACACATCGTATATGAATATGAGAGTTTTAAGTACCACTTTATTAATAAGTAGCGTCATTTATAAGTCATACCTCATCTTTAGCAAGAAAACGTAACAATACAGGGAAATTACCGTACGTAAGTTTATTATGATAAGATCGAGATATAATTCGTAGAGTCGATTGACTGAGTTTTTCAAGATTGAGAGATGACTTAAACTCGCACAGTCAAAAGAATGTGGGTATAAGATTTCTCGGTTTTTAAAATCTCAACAATATTGTGGTGACCCGAGCACTTTGAGTAAGTACTACTCGTATATCGACAATGTGATCAAGAGAAATTGGTAATAAAGTCCTAAGAAGCCGACAGCGGCAATTGAGTTACAGTTTCAATAAGCCTAGGCGTCGTAAGTAATTGTTAGCTACGTGCGTCTAGCGCGATCTTATCAGTGGTCTGAGATAGGATTTCTAGTTGAGGGAGTAATGCGAATCCGGCTGAGATACCTCTCCAAATGTTGTTTGAACTAAGCACATTCTTTCACGAATAGGTATCGTTTTGATAAAAGCCCTTATACTTATTTTTCTTTTATAGATTTCCTTCTATCCTTAAATCCTTACTACCTCTCATCATGAAAAAGGCGAAAATGCGTTTGTTGGTTTGGTCTCCTTTCACGCAATAACGAAGCAACGGATCTCTGTTAAAAAACAGAGATTATTTATGGACTGGAACTGGACTTAACTCCACCGTAGCCGGTCCTAAGCAAATTTGAGAAAGGAGGAAGGTTGGCTGTGAACAGCGTACACCCAACACAACCAGGAATAAAGGCAGCCGTCAAATACGCCAACGCCGAGCAGTAGGCGGCGGTAAAGTAACCTACCTACTTCGGGCAGCGGGGGCCCTGGGGATTAAATTCCCTCAGTAAAATCCGAAGTAGAAGGTAATGATAAACCTCTACGATATAAATCCCAAGATAACTTCCTGATAAAAGTCAATGATGAATAATATGCTGTTATGTCGGGCGATACGGCTGATCCCCGGCGCCCGTTGATACCCGGGTCAATGGGTGTCAAATATGCGACCGAACCTCCTTGACAGTGTGTCAAAAGGCTGTCGAGGCGGTAAGTATTACTGAAGGCAACAAGAAACCATCTATACGTCCCAAACACAGGATTTTAACCTGGAATGTTAGAGGACTACTTTAACCAGACAAGCTTGCTGTCTTAGAAAAAAGAAATGAGAGAACACCAACAGGTGATACTAGGATTATATGAATTCCATATGAAAGGAGAGAGCCATTTCCAAACATCGGCTGGTAACACAATGTTCTTCTAAGGTCCCGAGTCTGACAGCAAAAACGGTACAGGAATATAACAGTATCTCGCAAGACAGCCCAATTCGTAACTGGCTGCATTACATATACTATCAATGATAGAATAATGACCATCCGCATAGATGGCAAAAATATCAGGCAAATTACTCAAAAGTTTACCATACTCTCGGGCAATTGACGATAAAAATGGCAATCCAAAACATGAAGTCGAAAAGGTCGCGGAGAGCTGGAGAGAATATTGTGAGGAGCTCTATCAAGATCATTTAACCCAGCCATTCCAACCAGCTAGACTCTTGATAGATACCGAACCAAATATAGGTACTCCACTCGGAAGATGAAGACTCAATCAGGAAACTGAAAACAAAAAAGCTCCAGGACCAGATCGAATCACAGCGAAAGCAATAAAAGGTCTAGGATCTTATTATGCTCCTATCCTTCCTTATTATGTAAACTTAATATCTGTAACACAATATAGAAAACCGGGCACTGGCCATTCGACTGGGCACACACTTCCATGCTTCCTTTTCTTAAAAAGGGTTCGGTGCGTAGCTGTAATCTACAGAACAATGGCCCTAATGTCACACGCTAACAAGATTCTGCTGCACATTATAAACACCAGATTGAGATCGTTCTTGGACTGGCAGATACCGAAGGAG
Source organism: Atethmia centrago (assembly GCA_905333075.3). Taxonomy (NCBI): domain Eukaryota; kingdom Metazoa; phylum Arthropoda; class Insecta; order Lepidoptera; family Noctuidae; genus Atethmia; species Atethmia centrago. The sequence goes on along the minus strand of HG995373.1, from coordinate 16,274,813 downwards.
CTGGCCGGTTTTTTTAAAGGACGAGGAACCAGAGATCAGATCGTAAATCTCCGGCTCATCATAGAAAAATGCTACGAGTACCACACTCCAACGATTATGCTTTGTGGACTACCAGAAGGATTTCGACTGCGTTGGATGGGAGAAGCTATGGGAGGTGCTTACTGAGACAGGAGGTCCGGGCCATCTTACAATGTTGATTCGCAACCTTTATGAGTCAGGATATGGCACTGTAACTGTCGGTAACGTTCGTCACTTAAATTTTCACAAGGGAGTCAGACAAGGATGCGTGGGTGGGGTTAAAATATCAAACCTCCGTTACGCAGATGACACTACTCTCTTTGCATCATCAGAAGCTGAAATAGCGGAGTTACTGAATAAGTTGGAAGTTATCAATCTAACAATGGGTCTAGCGATAAACTACAGTAAGACCAAGCTCCTTGTCATTGATCGCTTCGAAACCATCCAGCGTATCGACATCTTAGCAAAATATGAAACCGTCGACCAGTTTCAATATCAGGGCTCTGGAATCCAATAAGGGTAGCTGCGAACTAGAAATCCGAAGACGAATTGGCATGGCTAAAACAGCGATGACTTAACTTAACAAAATCTGTAGAGACAAAAATATCACCAACCGGACAAAGTCTGACCTGGTCTGGACCTGGTCCGCACAATTGTCTTCTCAATATTTGACGAACAAAGCTACCGCTGTAGACAAAGAATTGACGCCTTCTAAATGTGGTGTTGGCACCGCCTATTAAGGATACCATGGATTGCCCACCGCACAAATGTCTCGATCCGTGAACAACTCAAACTTAAGAAAGCACGAAATCTGTCATCTACCTGCCTGCAACGTATCGTGAGATACTTCGGCCACATTGCCCGCAGAGGTACGAACAATATAGAACGTCTAATGGTAGCAGGTAGGATAGACTACAAAAGACCTAGAGGCCGAAGCCCAAAACGGTGGTCGGATCAAATATCTGAACAACTGGAGGTACCTATCAGCGCCGCACTCCACCAGGCCACCGATCGTAACAGATGGAGAAAGACTGTTGACAATGTAAAACGGAGTCACGATTCTCAGCAGTGAGAGAGCGAAAAGTGAAATAAAATACTTTTCCCGCGATCTTACCTACGCTACGTCTACCCGACTTTGATGATTTTGGCAATCGGAACCGGACTGATTTTTTACTGAAATTCAAGCTTCCGCTGTTTTAACCGAAACTTAACATTCACTCTGCTTAGTAAGTACTCACGTTAAAATGTAATTGTACCTTTGATCGATGAAACAAACAAAAAATACTGCTTTACTTATTAAGAGCTCCAAGTGTCGAAATATATTGTGCCAAATACGTCAACATAGTTTTATTCTAACACGATCCACCACAGTAGAAACTTCATTACGATTTTAGGTCAGCTCTGCCGCGAATCGCGTGGTTGTACCTAGCTTAGACAATGTTATAGCTAAATAAGAGCTAGTCCATATAGACTTATCACGCCTACAATGTGCGAAAGGTTAAGCAGACGTTTGCTACGCTACCCACACACAGTCTACGACAGCAACATTGTGCCCGTGACGTCAGAGCGAGATTTACCTTCTATGTTTAGGAACGAGGAAAAAAACCGGCAAATTGCGTGTCGGACCACGCACAATGTTAGGATGAATTTATCCCAAAAACAAAATTAACATTGTAATTCAAAAACAGAACATGTTTTTGAACTACAGTTTTTGAACTACAATGTTAAGTTTGTTTTTACATCCCATACATCGATATACGTCACGGTTAATTCTCCAACTGCAAATGTCAGTTGGTCGACTACCGCTCGCTAACTTGTAAAGCCTACTTAGCTGTGATAGTTTTCCTTTTAACATCGTTATATATACTATTGCCATTATTTTTTTACAAAACAACCATTTAGCTGGCAGGCCCGGAGCTTTAATGTGCACACATTAAAGCTCCGGGTCCTTGAATCGAAAAATGGTTTTGATAGACCCCCAATATTTTTGAATGGCCTTTCCAACGATACCCCACACTATGGGATAGACGAATCCGCACTTTACGCGCAAGGGAGTACCTCCCTACAAAAAAAATGTATTCTAGATTTTATTTTACCCTTTGACGGCGTGATATAATATGTATATCCATGCGAAATTACAGCTTTCTATTACTAAGAGTCTCTGAGCTAAGCCGCAGAAAGACAGACAGACGGACATGGTGAAACTATAAAGGTTCCTTGTTTAATACGGAACCCTAAAAATTTGACCGACTTTGTACGATCTAGGAATTAAAGCTCAGGAACAAGGAACTACGGTCTACTATCCATAAATTATTTTTGAGGCGGTAAAAGCCAGTACTCGTAAATAATGTTAGTTACATACAAATAAGCAAGTGAGCTGAAAGTGAAGGTACCGCTTTCGCTAGCATTTCCGTCCTCCCCACAGAGCCTCTTCGAGTTTAGAGTTTTTATTCATTCGATTAAGAACAACACTTTCTATAAACTAAAGCGTCATCTTTATTGTATTATTGGGATCCTAATTTACTGTCTTTATCTCGACACAAAAGATTTAAGAACTGTGAAAGATTGTTAGCCTATTTTTATTTAAAATTCAGTTCCAGCTAATAATATAGGTAGCAAAAACAAATAGCAATAGCTATATCTTAATAATACTTCCTTTCATCATTTGGTATAATAATATGGAACCAACATTTCTGACTATAACCTGCAGAGTCGATGGCAAACTATGAAAGGTTTACAATGATTGGTGGAGGATTATAATGATATAGGTATATAGAATGTACAGTTTTAACAGCTACAGCATTTTAAGCTGCATGACCCGGTCCCTAGAATAAACTGTTATGTTTACCCCAAAATATGAAATTAAGTTTTATAGTTACTGAATTCTGCATGTTATTACTCTTTTCCTTTTCCGAGGGGCTTGTGACTAAATAATAACAGCCGCACGGGTCAATCGATCAGGTTAAGCTACGCTTGCCGCGGTTGGCCATTAGATGGGTGACCATCTTTACATACCAAGACCCCTCCGTGCCTCGGAAAACACGTTAAGCCGTTGGTCCCGGCTGTCATTCGTGGATCTTTGGACAGTCGTTACGGGTCGTCAGAAGCCCGAAAGTCTGACATCCAGTCGTACCAAGGGATATCGTATTACCCAGTAACTGGGTTGTGGAGGTCAGATAGGCAGTCGCTCCATGTAAAAACTCTGGTATTCACTGCATTCGGTTGGACTAGGAGCTGACCCCAACAAAGTTGGGAAAAGGCTAGGCAGTTGATGATGATTACTCTTTTCCTTTTCAAGCAGCCACTTTGTAAGGCCAAGACATACTGGTGCACTGTTGATAGTAGTCAGGTAGTGAGTTATATAAATACGTTACACCTGATACTGAAAGCACATTGCTTAAATATAGTGTAGGCGGTACTTTCACAAGTACATTGCATACAAGCGCTCACTTGATCTTGGATTTGATAACATTCCTTCTTATTATACAACTGTTCATTTTATTCATTTTGTTTTGACTCAAACGTTTTGGCAATCTATATTACGATAACCATAACAGGAAGGCACTATGGACTCAATTTTTTTATCTTTAGAACAACCCAAATAAGATTCTAGTCCGTACTGCAAATTATGATAAAGCCTAACACTAAAACTATATCAAGTAAAGCGAACGGAGAAGACCGTCGTCGCCCACAAGCACACCGCATCTCTATCACTCTAATTTGAAAGCAGGAAGCGAGCACCAAGCAACCTCTCATTAAACATTTTACACCAATTTTTCATCTCGAGAAATGTAATTTTACGTTGTTAATATGACATGTCTGTGAAGAAAATGAGCTCCGTGATACTTGTCCAACCATGTTTATCGTCTAGTGAATACAAGTTTTCAACTTTATGAATGCTACAGAACTCTATTACATTACTTTCCCTAAGGGGTGATCAAAGCAACTGGTATCCCGGCATAAATTATATCGATAGCGCTCGCAATAACAACATTTCTATCCAAAACTTGTTGAGCTAAAAATTGCAAAGTGCATAGTGACTGGTTTTTATGCAGTTTGGTCTCCAGCACTACTTAATAGATTACTCCATTTCTTTAGATAAGAAGTGATTGCTGGATTGTATCAGTGGGATGGAGAGCAATCATGTCATCTTATCGTTTCTTAAGATCATTGCAAAAAGTATTTGGTTGTCTTTAATCCGTAGCTTACTTTAGGAATGATCAAGAATATCTAGTTGTTTCTTGGATGGTATGATAATAGTGATGGCGTATAGGAAACAAGAGTCAGGCCAGCGATGGTCAGGGATGTGCAGGAAGAGATAAAGAGCCTCTATAACTAAACAGCAGTGGACTTCTAACCGTAAAGTTGGTTTCTCGTTAGATAAGAATTGTATGCCTCACCAGCCTGACTGTCATATAATTTAGTACTTATTTTGTGGTTGACAAGTCTAATTGGATTTTAAATAAAAGGACTTTTTAACTACTCAAAAAATAAAGCAAGCAAACATTCTTTATTACAAAACATTAATGATTTGTCGACGACTTCAAGTCTTTCTCTTTATAAAATCCATGTTCATTAGTAAAATAATCAATACAGAAGCATCTACATTAGACAGGATTTCCATTGGGTTTGAATTATATTGAATGGTTGTCGTAATAACTCATCTAAAATGGCCGAGACCAGTGCAAGCGCCCATCAATTTCCATTCACTTCCCGTTTGTGCCGTAAGAAGTGATTAAGTTAAGGGATTATGTGAATAGAAAGGGTAGCAGAACCTGTACTTTTGTTCAAACACAAACAAGAAAAGCTTTACACGCTTCTGTAAACTTAAGGCGAAAGCGCCAGGATAGCCCGCGAAATTCGACCATAGCGCATCCACCATATCGCCATGGCTGGCAAATAATATAATCGTGTCGAATATGATGATGATATTGTTATTCTATGACGTAAATTTTCAAAACACGTGTAGGTATTTAGTCAGTAATTGGTTTACTTATAAGTAATCTACATACTTCAGCCTAGCTCTCTCATTGTCATTAACATTCTGTAAAAGTCTACAACTGCATATTATTATGTATGCGCCTTCTAATAGGCCTCCACATTCAAATGTAGCGTATAAGTACCAATAACTTATTCTGTTCTGGCTGTAGGTATCTTGCATTAGGTAGGTAATTGATAATCAGTTTCATCATTCAGATAATCAGTTCATCCGAGGAAATTATAGCCGCTAAGGTTTAACGTTATCATTCGAAGGACACGCTTCACTTCTATTACCTACGTGTTGCTCTCACTTTTTCTCGTAAGATGTACGAGTGCCACGGTATGCACTATTTATGTAGGTAGTACAGATCCACGTAGCGGCAAAACGTGACGCACACCATACAATCAAGCACATAACGTGCTAGATATAAATATTGTATTAGCACGAGCGGCGAGAAGACTATCGCGTTCAGCTTATCATCTTTAAAAGTCTTCGCTTGGGGCTTTCTGACCCACACGTGAACAATGAAAATCAATACACAACTAGTCACGGATATCGTCTAACATTGCCTGAACTATACCATACAAACATAAATAATTACTAAGTCCTAACCTTGTCTACTTACTAATCTTATTTTGAAGGATTTCTGTATTTTAATAATTTATGTTTTTCCTATTATAAAATTCATAAAAATTATCGTGGTACAGATATACATTATTTATTATTTGAGTATTAACACAAATAATAAATAATGTATATCTGTCCCACGATATTTTTTATTACCCCTTTGATATGAAAGTGATATCTAATAAGTTGGAGATTTTCATTATATACATGCAAACGATTAACTTAAAACTTTGTTTGCGGTTAAGGAATATATTGAAAAATATGAATGGGCAGGTAAATGGGTATTGTGCTTGATAGGTTTTCTTGTAAAAATATGTATGAATCGATGCAATGCCAAAATTACTTTGATAACGATATTTCTTCACTCTTACATTGTTGTTAAGGAGACGCTTGATGCACGTAAAACATATTAATTAAAATATTGTTTTTGTTTCGTTATCTTACTAAAAGACGAACAAATTGGATAATAGATATTATTACAGTGAGTATGTAAATATTACGTTGGTAAGTTGATTTACGGCAATGTTCTAAAACTATACAGATAAAGTAAATTAGCGGAACTTACTGAATGTTTTATTTTATTCAGGAGTTGCAGGTGCTGCGTATACTTTATTGAACCAGTTTTATATACGGAAACTCATTTTTTTTTCACCCGGTAAGAGAAATACCCAGAAAGTGCATAAATGTGTTTTATAAAATATACAAACAATCATTTTCAATTTTATTTATACCTTATGCAATTCTATACTGAATGCAATAAGCATGTTTTTCTAGCCATACCTAAGTATAGGTATGTATTTACTTATATATACATTAAATACGTTATAATTGTATGCCGTTACTTATTTTACTTGTAGGTAGTACATTTCACTGCGTAAACTGTAAATAATTGTGACATATCAGTTTCAACTGAACGAGATCCGTACCCGTATATTTAAAGGGAAATGTACTATCTTCAGGCATGTTAAATATCAAGGACAAAAATGTAATATGCATGTATCTATCAAGAATGTAGGTCAGTGTTAAACGATCAAAATGATACCTCAAAGTAAGCAGATAACATAATTCGCAAAGGTAATCGAAATTACGAATAGTTAGTAAAGGAAGCGTGATTTATACAACAAACATTATTAACACGAACGTTGCTTTAGTAGCAATTAACAACTAATGATTTTTAATTAATATCTTGTTACATTAATCGAAAGTAAGTGCTTTTCGAGATGCTCTACAGAACTCGTTGTCAACCTATCCACGTAATTTAACAAAGAGTTTGCCTTTCACTTAGCATTCGGAACTGACACGTAGACTCGAATTTGATTCTGACCATGGAAGTATAGATCAAATAAACTCACCTACCTTGCGATGTTGCCGTGGTGGTGGAGCCGGACGGTGCACAGTAATAAATTCACAGTGTTATCATGGTTAAAACTTGATTGTCATCTGGAGCGAAAGTGATAGTTTCCGTGTAATGCTTGGTGAGCGAGTTCGGTTCGAGTGAGTGTCGGCGTGGCGGTGGGGTCGCGGGCGCCTGCACTCGGCGGCTGGTCGGCGCGGAGTGGAGCGCGGGTGCTGCGGGTAGCCGCGGAGGCTGACGCGCGAGCCTCCAGCGCCCGCCACTCGCCACCACACCACCACCCGATCTCCCAGCACCCGCCGCTGATCCAGGATTACTTATTTTTTAAATCAACTCAAGGATACGAAATCAAACACTTACCTTACCCCTTGGTAAGGCCCAATTAAAGACGACGTCCGCACTGTTAGTAGATGTATGTAGATAAGACAAGATGTAGAGTTCCTACACGAAAAAAAGGATGTCTTAAATTAAGACAATATCCTTTTGGTCAAGACAAATATTGATTCATATATGGGGAAAACAATATATTCTTGAATGAAGTAAAATTTTGTCTTAGTTTTATTGTCTTCTTCGAAGACATTATACTTAAATGAAGAATTATTAAGTTTTCTCTCTTAGAATATTTTCTTCAATTAAGATTATTATAGTCTTGAATCAAAAATATTTGCTTAAGTCAAGAATAAAAACCAAGTATTTATTATTCTTAATTTGAGTAAACAGGTTTTCTTGGACTGAGTACATTTACTTACGTTAAGAAAATATTTACTAGGATTGAAACAATTTTTCTGAGAATATTGATATTCTTCGCTGAAGAGATCCTTTTTTTCGTGTAGGCAAGACGTGTCTAAAATCACCAACGTCAAGCTATTGCGGAAGAATTAAGTCAAACTAATCTGAAAATGTTTTTTGACGAAGCAGTTACGCTACATGGATACAACTACAACAAGATAAATTGATAAGTTAGTTGTTGCTATGGTATTAATTTGCCTCATGTAGGTACCTACCTATCGCCTAGCTCTGCTCTCCGTCATAACAATATTTCATATGAAGCGAGCATATTGATTTTTAATAACGCCTGCAATTTCCATGAAACGACATCAATAATTGTATACCTACCTTATTCAGAGATGGCTTACGCCATGCCTGACCTATTTCTAGGCATCATTTATGTACATTTTAAGTGTATTCATGTTTCTCTTAAACTCTTGTCACTTGTCTTCGTCTTCCTACGTACCTATCCACCTACCTACCTATATTTTCTTTCATATGCAATTACATATTTCTATTTTCATGAAAAGTTAATCATTTTGATTATTGCGGAAATCGACGTGTTAGTTTTTGTTCGTAGCTAATCCAGTCGAGGTCTGCATTATTAAATGTTAATGTTGATAAGTATTGCTTAGGTATAACTTCTTGATTCGTCTCGCATGTGGGAGAGCATAGCATAATCAGCCTGTAACGTTCTCACTGCTGGAACACAGCCCTCCTCTCTGTGAGAAAGAGTGGGCCATAATCCGCCTGGTTGATGGATGTCACATATCTCCGAAATTTTGGTTCCACGACATGCCGGTTTCCTCAAATGTTATCCTTTACCGGAGCAGTGGCGATGAAATAAATTACACAAAGTAAAGTGTCTGTTTGGGGTCGAACCCACGGGCTACGACTGTAAGTCGGAATCGCTGCCACTGGGGCACCACTGCTCAGCTGAAGGCGTGCCTGTGTTATCCGTACCGATAGTATTCCTCAATCGTAAACGTTGGAAATAAGAACAAGAAGAAAATTTTGGTAAAGTTTACTCCTCGAAAGACGATCGTCATGGAGGTGGCAGACGAGTGCTGCGGTATTCACTACCACACCACTTTTATTATTATTTATTACCAAAATTGACAAAAAATTATTCGATAAACTGCTTTTTAACTTTTCATATAATAACTAAATGTTTCTGTTGTTCCGATTTTATTTAAATATTTTGCTCAATAATTAAGATTTTAAAAGCTGTAGTGTTACCTAATCGACTATTATTACAATACGCGCCACGAAAGATGATACTTGACGTGAGTTGAGCGTTAGTAGTGCGCCTGCGCAGGTACAGTCGTTTATGAAATAGTTATTATACGACATAGTTATACGAAATAGTTAGTATTTTATTTTTTTAGTTCGAAATAGTTATTAATATTTATTTATTTATTTAATACTTTACGCACACAAATGTACACAGGCGGACTTAATGCCATAGGCATTTTCTACCATTCAACCTTTGGGTGATGCATAGACAGACAGTGGTACGTGCAATAACGAAAACTGTGGAATAAATATTTATTAAAATATAAGTATATGCATACATATACCTATTAAAAACATTAAATATAATACTTATAGGTATAAGTATTATATTTAATGTTTTTATATATATAATTAGGTTAATTATACATATATAAGACCAAATAAATACACGAATATACTAAACAGATAAGACAAACGATGGGAAAACATTGCCGTTGTGATGATACTGCCAGCTTCTTACGAATGTGCTCGCGAACTTTAACTTTAAAGGATAATCAGTTGGTTGCCATCCTAATTTCCTGGGGGAGCGCATTCCACAGAGAGATAGACTGAACGAAGAAGGAAGAGTGAATAAAATCTGTGCGGTGAGTGGGACATTGAAGAAGACGATTGTGTGATGAACGTAGATTTTTACTATGGTTAGCGCAAATGTACTGAAAGTGGGGGGCTAGATAACTAGGGGAAGAGGGAGAGTCGAGAAATGAAAACAAGGTGGTCAGCGCCCTTTGCTCTCTGCGCTGGCGTATGGGCAACCACTTTAGAAACGATCGATGCGCAGAGACATGATCATATGTACGCAGATTGAATACGAATCGAATGCAGTTATTAAGAAGACGGTCTAGTTTATCGAGGAGGTCTGCATTCAGGTCATAGTAGCACACATCACCATAAACGATGATAAGTAAAATTAAGGACTGCACAAGCATTGTCTTGGTACTTGATGGTAATAAATTTTTCAGTCGGTATAGAGCCCGCAGAGTTCTAGTAACCTTCTGGCTCACCCTAGCGACTTGAGTACGCGAGTTCAGGGTATAATCGATATGCAAGCCTAGGTCTTTCATGTGAGTACTAAACGGAACAATCGTGCCATTGAAGAGAACAGGTGGCAAGGTTGAACAATCCACCCTGCCAATACTACGATGACTCCCAATGATGATCGCCTGACACATATTAGGGTTTACTGCAACACCAAATCTATCAGACCAGGTTTTAATGGCTGTTCCTATTTAACTTGTCGATAGCGTCAGGTATTTCATCAACCCTCCCTTGACAGTACAACTGCAAGTCATCTGCATACAGATCATACGCACACTGAAGCTCGGAAGTTATAAGATTAATAAAAATAGAAAACAGAAGAGGAGAAAGAATACCGCCTTGAGGAACGCCAGCTTCCAAATCACACCAGCATGGTGAAGAATCCCTAACATGAAACGGACTGCTGTCGTTCCTGAAGGTAAGAGAAGAACCATTCCAGCGCTTCGGGAGATACCATAACATAGGAAAGAATAGCTAACAGGATGCCGTGACTAACGGTGTTGAAGGCATTCGAGAAATCAACCAACACTAAAGCAGTGACTTTGGTGTCTTCCAGTCCTGCCCTTATATCGGCAGTCACTTTAAGGAGGGCGGAAACAGTGCTATGCCCAGATTGAAGAGGACTAATAAGTGAATTACGATGGACAAAATTGGAGAATTGTTTGTGGACACAGGCCTCGAACATCGTTATCATCTACTGCGCAAATCAAACCACGTGGTGTGTCAAGTCTCATCTTTAGTGGCACGTATCTTACCGACCTGTAACTGTATAATTTACATAATTAAACAAAAAATATTTTGGATTTGGATGGTCGACTATGTCATCAAAACGAATCAAAGTGATAAACAATCAAATATACATTCGATTAACAGAAAAACAACGAGAATTAATGCGCTAACTTGATAACGATTACTTGATAACGTTTCCAATATATTACTTACTAGCTGCGCCCCGCGCTGTCACCCGGATAGGTCTCGATCCCGTGGGAATATCGGGATAAAAAATTCCTATCCAAATCCCTTTAGGCCTTTCAGCATGAAACCGTAACAAACAAACATACAAAAAACCGGCCAAGTGCGAGTCGGACTCGCACACGAAGGGTTCCGTACCATATCGTACAAGACTCAAACGAAGAATATTTTTCATCATAAATTTTTCAATTCGCAAACATAAGTTTGTATTTCATAATGATACTGTGAATTAGAAGTTTTTTTTTTTTGCAGATGCAGAAAATATCCCATACTTAAATAAAGTACCTTATGAATCGTCATTAATATTTGTTGATTAAATACAGTATTACAGTATTAGGGTACATGATATAGGTTTCAAATTCGTAACTTTTTTAGTTGTTGCGATAGAGCTCGTAAAAAATGGTCTTAAACTGACAACTTTTACTGCACTCTAATTCTTCAACTTTCGAAAATTAAAAAAAATAAAACCGGCCAACTGCGTGTCGGACCACGTACAATGAAGGGTTCCGTAGTTGGGAAGTTGGTATGAATTTATCCCAAAAACAAACTTAAAATTGTAGTTGAAAAACATGTTCTGAATACCTACATCGATGTATGCCACAAAAAATTCTCCAACTGCAAATTTAAGTTGGTCAACTATTACTCGTTAACTTGTAAAGTCCACTTAGCTGTGATAGTTTTCCTTTTAATTTCATTATATGTAGTACTGCCATGAATTTTTTCACATAAACAACTATTTAGATGGCACGGTGGGGAACACTGAAAAATTTTCACTTTATTGCTTAATATTACGCAAGCGGAGCCTTGAATCAAAAAGTGGTATTCACAAACCCGCAATATTTTTGAACGGCCTATCCAACGATACCACACCATGGGGTAAACGAGAAAAAAAATATCATCCCCACATTATGTGCAAGGGAGGTACCCTAAAACATTTTTTTTTTTTCAATATTTTATTTTAGCACTTGTCGGCGTGATTAATATGTATACCTATGCCAAATTGCAGCTTTCTAGTACTAAGCGTCTCAGAGCTACAGCGGGGACAGACAGATAGACAGACGGACATGGCGAAACTATAAGGGTTCCTTGTTTACTACGGAACCCTAAAAATTGTACTCTACTCAATGAGTTCTAGAAAATGAAACATGCAAGAAAAAAAGGTTCAAAATCTAAAGTTTTTTGTATGGTGACCCCCTTTCATTTTTACATTTATTTATTTAATTATTTATTTTAATAGCAATACCCAGTCTGTGAAAATTTCAACTGTCTACCTACTTTTTATTTGATACAGCCCTCTGACACAGAGGCTTAGTAATAGGGTTGCGTTTGCACCCTTCGAGTACGGAACCCTAAAAACAAATCTTTTCTTTTTAATATTAGTTTAGACTAGCGATCCTCCCCGGCTTCGTATGGGTGCAATTTACACGTGAAGACGGTATTCTGTCCGCGACACATTGTGCACTAGTTTGAAGCAGTAACCTAACAAAAGGTACTAGGCTTGCATGAATTCAAGATAGTATGCATAGTTAAGTACTTCATTTTGTATATATAGCCTATGTCTGGAATGATTTACTTTTCAAATGGTGGAAAAATTTTACAAGTAGGAGCGGTTGCAGAGCTTACCCTCCTCATATTATTATGCACACTCACAAAATTCACTCTGTCTCTTTATAATATTAGTATAAATAGATTATACGATATTTAAATATAAATTAGCGACACTATACCTACTTACAGGTACTATAGAGTTGACTATGGGTACAGCTTTATTTACTAATGGTAGACGGATAGAATTAGTGATGAGTCCCTCACTCATGAGGTCCCTCGTTTGAGGTCCTCGTGATCGCAAATTGAAAGAGTTACTCGATTTTCAACAATGAACCACCTCATTACCTCACCTCACCTCATTCGTTCACGCGTCCTCAAAAATTGACATTGACAATATGAAATTGTGGCGAGGGGTGAGGCGAGCGAGGTGAGGCGTGAGGCGTGACTCGCGAGTGAGTATTGAGTGGTTGAGTGATGAGCTCCTCAACGAGTGAGCGAATGAACCGATTTAAAAAATTGTATAGAATTAAAGAATGAGTGAGGTGAGGTCTGGTCTCGAAATTTTGGCAGCATAATAAACATTAACATTATGATTTTGGTATGTACCTAATGAAATAATGTACCTAAGTATGTAATGATGTTAGTTGTGTCATGTGTGTGTGGTGAGTGTGATACTGATGTTTGGTACCTAGGATATTAATTATTTAGATTAAAGTACGAACACAAACAAAACAAAAGTCTACGTAATTGTTACAAGAAAATCACGTGCACCTCCAAGGTCAACATTACGTAAACTGTTAAAATTAGTATGTAACATTATTAGTCAAAACGAATTTTAAAGAAAATATTTTTATTTCAGCTATGGTTAATTATTATGAACTCTAAAAGCATCCACATTAGATTGATAATCAAGTGTCATTGATTTTTTTATTTTGGCGGTCTAAAATTTATGAGCGAAAGAAAATGATATGTGTGAGAGGTGAGAGAGATTTGCTTAATCGGACGGAGAGTCGTGAGTACTCGTGAATGTCGTCGCGCCCGCCCGCCTCGCTCCCTCGCACGTTCGGCTGAGTTCGGCTCGGGCTCACGACTCGTGAGGTGAATACGCCGTTGAGGATTCCTCAAATCCTCACCTCAAATGAGGGGTACCTCGTGAGGACCTCACGAGGCAAAATGAGGTGCTCCCTCATCCTCAAATAAAATTGATGAGTTACCCATCACTAGATAGAATTGTTCCTTGCCACAATGCCGAATAATTTACGACTACGTCATTTCTCTTTGTGCCACCCTAAATGTTGACGACAGTCTCTTCAACCTGTTGAACTGTTCGAGATGACAGCTTAGCAACAAGTGTGTCGCCGGGGTCGCCAACCCGAGGACCATTCGTTACATCATGCCGCCTATCCGCCGCACGTTTACGGCCCCTGGATAACTTACTACCTTCAACTTAATGATTTCCACAATACCCCGCTGTGCTTGACAACGTCTTATTACGTTATCTTCGGCCATCGGGGCTGTATGTGTAGGATTATAAAAAGCCGGCCAAGTGCGTGTCGGACCACGCACAATGAAGGGTTGGGATGAATTTAACCCAAAAACAAACCTAACGTTGTTGAAAAACATGTTCTTCGATACATCAATATACGTCACGGTCAATTCTCCAACTGCAAATGTAAGTTGGTCGATTATTACTCGTTAATTTGTAAAGCCTTGGAAAGCTGTGATAGTTTTCCTTTTAACTTCGTTATTTCACATGTCCAAAAACAACCATTTAGCTGGCAATTTTTGCTGGAGTCAAGTGTGTGTGTCTCTAGGGAGGGGGGGAACTTGACTCTAACAAAAATTTTCACTTTAAAGATGTTACGCAAACGGATCCCTGGATCGATAAAAAGTTTTCACAGACCCGCAATATTTTTGAACGGCCTAAAAAATAATCATTCCAACTTTACGTGCAAGGGAGTGCTTTACTAAGAGTCAGAGGACATGGTGAAACTATAAGGGTTCCTTGTTGACTGCGGAACCCTAAAAATGGAAAGCCATTCTAAACATATACTAGGGTCTAGTTTAAATTGAGGGTTAAGTTACGCTTGCCGAGGTCTGTCAGTGGACGGATGACCATCCATTAAATACCGAGACACCTCCGTCCTCCTCTTACTGTACGGTTTTCGCGGCCTAGCATTAAAGTGGCTGCAAAGCATCTTTCAAATAGGACTTAACAAGTTAATATACAGCGATTTCGGAATAAAATATCGTATAAGTCTAACACTACTTTGTGGCACGCCTGTATAAAAATACAGGCGTGCCACAAAGTAGTGTTACAGAGTTGTGATTCTTTCTGTTTTATATTAACAACCTACCAATTCACTATCTGGATTTTAGTCTCCGTAATAAGCACCGCAACATCATCCGATATTGCGGTGGTTATCACGGAGACTATAATGTTTAATTATAATACAAAAATTAATGAAGCGGTAAATGCTATCAAACATGGCTTCATAATAATAATAATTTAGTTTTACAATAGAAAATCAATTTCTGACTGACTAAGATTACTTATTCCGATCAAAGAATTAACGAAGCATACGACGCCATTATTCTTGGTACTATATAACAGTGGCTGTGTGTAGTACAGTGGCGGCACATGGAAACCTCACTGCTTAAAGGTCACAAATAAGATTAATCGGTACTCTTTTACCTTGTGAAGACGTTGTAAAATAGCCAACCTCAAAACAACCCTCTTAGCGTATCATGGTTACGTAGCTTCTAACATTAGATCCAGCAGTGTGTTATTGGGGAATTCTGTTCTTATAAATAGGTATTTATAGCCCAAAAACAGTGTAGTCGTGTTCTTTGTGATGTGCCACCATTGATTTTATGTAAACCTCTTTTTAAAGATCTAAATATGTTAACTATTAGAGCAGTGGTGGCCCAGCAGTAACAACACTCGACTTAAAGAGTTGTAGGTCATAGGTTCGAACCCAGGCAGGCCCTTTAGTTTGTGTAAATAATCACCATTCATCACCACTGCTCTCAAATCGGTGAAGGAAAATATCGTGAGGAAACCGGCATGTCCTAGAACCAAAAATTGAGACACGTGACATCTACCAACTCGCACTGGGCCCACGTGGTAGATTACAGCCCACTCCATCTCGAATAGAGGAGGCCTGTGTCCCAGCAGAGGGAACATTATAGGCTGATTATGCTAAATATATTAACTGTTCCCGGTATGTAAGTACATATTCAAATGCTGTAAATTTGTTAAAATGCGCTCTGAATTATTTCAACGTCTAAGAGACACGTTTACGTTTAACGCAAGATATCCTGATAGACTAATTATTCCTCCAATGAAAAGCCACTTTTATCACAGAAGTTGCTTACCAATGGTTAGGTATAAGGAGGATATGAATATGAATAAATTACCAAAATAACATAGGGAATCGTTTTAAAACCATGTTATTCAAAGAACTTATAGAAAAATCATTCTATTCTGTGAACCTAAACTTTAAAGATTCACACTGACATTTTACTAATATAATTTGACTAATAATGGACATTCTTATTCTTAATAACTATAAATAAATAATAACTATGATTTATGTTCCAATTTTATTATCTTCACTTATTTAATTAATGTAATCAATTATTTGCATGGTAGTTTTAGCGAATTGTTTTAGAAACTGTTAAACCCAGACCATCTGTAAAGTACTACAATTCTTGCAAATAAATTTAATTTCATTTCATTTCCGTGCCTCGGAAAGCACGTTGTGATTGAAAGAGTGTTACGCAATTAGGGTGCCGATTGTAATCGAGCTACTATTACATTTTTTTAGTTACTTAAAGAATACAACTAGAAACCTCTGCCAAGCAATTTATATTATCGACGTGCATCGACATCTCACGTAAGTCCTTTCCTCGCATAGTGTCTGCCTAGATTCGGGGCCATGGGACGCACTGTTGCTTTTTTGTCTCCACTGAACCGAAAATACTAATTATATATTAGGATCGTTTACCTATTTGCGTTATCTGTAGCATGCTGCGTAACTTGACGCCGTGTCGGCACACGGCGTCAAGTTGCCGA
This sequence comes from Atethmia centrago, assembly GCA_905333075.3. Classification (NCBI taxonomy): domain Eukaryota; kingdom Metazoa; phylum Arthropoda; class Insecta; order Lepidoptera; family Noctuidae; genus Atethmia; species Atethmia centrago. The sequence goes on along the minus strand of HG995373.1, from coordinate 16,258,136 downwards.
CGTCAGTCATCACTTCGTATACCATAATTTGATGTTATTATAACAAAAATATGTTTGTTTAGGTTATGGTATTTATATATCTACGGGCCTGCGTCGCCAGAAAAAAATGGATTATTATTATTGTGTCTTTGACATATCTCGGTACCATGGGGTCTCGGACATTTGGTAGGCGTACAAGGGGCCGAAGCCAACTCGCAGAGACCCGTTAGACACTTTCAATGAAATGAGGCAGCAACCGACGATTATCCCAGTCCCACTATGCAAGTGCACCCAAGGACAACCCCCGGTTGGTGTAGGACTATTGCAGGATATGGAAACCAAGATATTAGACTATGGATTTGGGTGACTAAAGAGGACTAGGTACCTTAAACTATGGAAGGACAATGGCCCAGCCTGACTTATGTTTTATAAATACAACACACGAACAAAATGATAGAAGGTGACTTGCACACTCAATAATGGGCCCCCAGAAACTGTCGCTACAACATAGTGACGTAACGACAAGGGGTAACATATCCTGAGGTGCTTGACGAGAGGAGAGGTATTCCACGGCTATGAGGACAATCCCGAAAGTACGGTCAAGATCCCTACCAGCGTCTTACTGGTATACTGCCTTCCTCCGAGAAGGTTCGTTCTCGCGAATCACCACTCTAGCCGGCTAATAAAGGCAAGGATGAGGTGGGAGCTCAGTTCCTCGTCAGTGTTCACTCCAGCCGGCCAATAAAGGCAAGCAAGAGATGAGGAACATGAATACTCCCGGGAGATAGGGTCCGTGGGGGGACTACTGCCCAACAGCTCGCCACATGCTGCCTTGCGGGTTTTTGTATCTCTCTTGGTCTGGCTACATACCCTAGACTTGTTTCGGCAAATCAAACTTTACCGGCACTGACCTAGAGTTCGGAGGCCGCAAGCCCCACTACGACGTCAACGTTTTATTATTAATATAAGGCTCCTGAAACGCAACAAATATTTAACTACAGATCTAAAGGTTTTTTTTAGTAAGGTAAAATGTGTCTTGATCAAACTGCGTACCTTTGCCCCAAATTGTTGGTAAAAACGTGCGTATTGAAGAATAAAACTATGCCTTTGGGTACAATAAAAGAAATTACAAATTCCGCTGCATATCGTTTACTTCTTGCCCCTTCTATTTTCCTCTTTTTTGCAGCAATAATCTTCTCCTCCGAAACAAACCGTCTCCCTGGAGTATTTTTAAATATATTTACGTGGCATCTCTGATCTGCTCCGACTTTCGGTACCTCGGGTCGCTTGTCCAAGGGGATGGCGAAATATACCGAGACGTAAGGATCAACTCAGGATGAATGAAATGGCGACATGTCACAGGAACAGCTTGCGACCCTCAGATGCCGCTCAAGTTAAAGGGGAAAATCTACAAGTCCGTGATAAGGCCCGTCGTACTGTACGGATCAGAATGCTGGGCGGAGATGAGAATGTTGAGATGGATGTGTGGAGTGACTAAAATGGATAAAGTAAGAAATGAGCATATAAGGGGAAGTTTGAAAGTGGCGCCTGTGGCAGAAAAATTGAAAGGAAATCGTTTAGCATGTGATGAAGAGGGAGGAAACGCATCTGACTAAAAGAGTGAATATGAATGTTAATGGAGGGAGAGTAACATAGCACTAGGGCAGGAAGATGATGCTGATATCGCATTCTGAAACTAACAAATGCTTATAATATAATAATAAAATAGCAACTTTATGAAGAAACATAGAGTATTCCTTAACTCGTATTTTAAGTACATAAATTGATTGAGAGTCACATGTGTTAGGCGTTACCGGATCGATCTTTGTTTTTGTATTCATCAAACATAATATTATCTAGATAATAATTTTGACCTTTTTAATTTCCTTTTAAGTTCGCAGACCCGGGTACGCGTGTGTATTATTGCCTCCGTACTTTCACCCCATTCGGCCGTAACAACAAAAAGTCGTATCAGCTGAAATTAAAGTAGGGTGGATTAAAACGTTATTATTGATTGAAAAACGTTAAATAAGTACCTTTACAACAAACACAACTTACCGCTAAAAGTACGAATGCTCCACTTCCACAAACTTTTCCCTGTTGCCCACTGCGTCCTTTTACCCCGAATGGCATGTAAAATTCAAGATATCTGAATTTTAATTTGTATTTTAATCTGGCATCTGATAATCTGCGCTGAACGAACGCTTTTATCGCTTTAACGTATGCACATATTTTATGAAATCATTGTACGAAAACACTTTACACGGTATTATATGCCAATACTGATATAACGATTCACAATCAGATATAATTCCAGCATCAGACGATAAACATCTTTTACCTAACTAGATTTCCTACCAAATGGTTCGATGACGATTTGATTGATGATTTAGAGAACAATCAAGTGTGACCACCAGTGCTTTATTCGTTTCAATCACAATAAACGCGGTGCACGTAGGGTACAGACGTCAGAAGACGTACATGAAAGTGAAGAAAAGTGTATAGGATTTTGTTTTCCTAAATGGCGTTCATAATAGTAGCCAGCATCTTAATAGTAATAAATGCAATTTTTTTGATTGGATCTTTAATATACACATTGAAGGTTTCTAAAAGCAAGGTAAGTTGTGTTAATAACCCATATTGCTTTTTTTTTTGGTAAATTCAATAATGCTTGATATTTATCTGATTGGTAAAATTATAGAAAAGTTGTTAGGAGCAACTGGAGTAAAAAAAATATCGCTTTTATAATTATTTTGTATTATATCATTTTCCAAATTGTGTGCAGCTGAAGCTACAGAATCCGAAACTACATTGTAGCATTTTTCAAGCACTCGACGGAAGCAATGTTCTTAGCTATCAGGTTAAAGCTATCGTAGTTTCTTGCACATTTAATGTCGTTGATTGGATTCGTATCAGAAAACTCAATACTAACTTTTTAATCTTCTCATCAATAAATAACGAACTAATGAAAATAACTTTGGTATTGGTATTGTAAAAGCTGCGCATGGAGAAGAACTCCATACGAAAGTACCTTTTGTAAGGCACCTAGAATCGATTCTATTCTCATGTAAATTCTGACGTTCAAAAGTGCATTTAATGGCCTATCTATACTAATATTATATAGAAGAAAGATTTTTTGTTTGTTTGTACCAAATAAGCTCCGAAACTACTGAAACGATTACAACCATTATTTCACCAATAGCAAGCTAATTTATCAGGAAGTAACATAGATCGTATTTTATTTTCAATAAAATTAGAGATCCCTACGAAATTATAATAACGTAACCCGAGGTATCAAAAAATCGCCTATAAAAGTAACTAATTAACGTGCGCTGCGAAAAATATTAATGTTGCATAAAAATAATGTAGTACATGTTTATAGTCCTCATCATTACCCACAAAAAAATCCGCGGGGTATGTGTCTAACTGTTATAGTTAAGTCACAATAAGCGCTTTTGTTCAAATTAATCAATCAAACAAAACACGGGTAAAATCAAAAGATGATGCGCGATGATCTCTGAAACTGCCAGTCGGATTTGAAAGATTATTTTTGCATTTTATAGCCTAATTCTTAAGAAAGGTTAAAGGCTATTTAACAGCACGCTACAACCCTTGGGCGCCGAGCAAAAAGAAATTACAGCGCGGGCGGGCGATGGGAACCGACGCTGTGGGTCGGGGCCGAAATTATAGCGCGGGCGGGCGATGGGATGCGACGCGGTGGGTCGGGGCCGAAATTATAGCGCGGGCGGGCGATGGGATGCGACGCGGTGGGTCGGGGCCGAAATTATAGCGCGGGCGGGCGATGGGATGCGACTCGGTGGGTCGGGGCCAAATTATAGCGCGGGCGGGCGATGGGTTGCGACGCGGTGGGTCGGTGGCCGAAATTTCACGCGGACTAAGTCGCAGGCTGAAGCCAGTTTGAAATAAATTATTAGAATTTTGACTTTTTGAGCTTAAATAACTGAATGTGCTCAACATATTATACCTATGACCAAAAAATGCGTAGGTACCTATGACAGAATTTATTATTAGCCCTGGATCGCGAGTTAGCGTCAATAAGGTTCCACTCCGCCTACGTCTTATATTACAGATTCATGACTTCGATTTAAAGTTTAGATATAAGCTGGAGTTAGTGGAAATTAATATACTTCAATGATGCAGGCTAGGTTTAAATTATATACCTATGGTAGGTACTTAAATATAGCATCTCTAATCGTTTTTCTAAGGATTAACGTATTAAAATCTAATTTTCTTCCTAAGTTGTGAGTTACTGAAAATATAAAATTGGAATTCCTTGTTTTAATCGAAGTTTCTTATCAAACATAAGGTCTCACATAAGCTATGAAACGGAATTAATAGAGAGAGAGATTGCTTGTCTCGACTTTACTATCTTAAACAAAAGAATATTATCTGGTGATAAGTTGATGATGGAGTACCTAGTAAGCAATTAATTTTGATTAACTGAACGTCCTACGACTGCCTCACGTATAGCCTAACTCATACCAGTACGTACTTGCTGTTATGTTTGCTAACTGCGCATGCAGAGCATGGCGAATACGCATTTAGTTTTTTATCACATAGCTTTTTTTGAAATTATCCGACGAAAACGTTCTACCGGGATACAAAGTACCCAATGTGTTAATCCAGGTTATGAACTATCTAAATTTCAACCAAATCCTTTTATTAGCATAATACTAATGATTGAAAGACTATCGTGAATTCATGCAAGCCTAGTACTTTTTGTTCGGTTCAGTAACCTAACAAAAAGTACTAGGCTTGCACTCAGAAATATTATTTCCGACTCGCTAGGCAAAAGTTGTGATAGAGAAGATAGCTCGGGTAATATGCATGATATAAATATAATATAAACCTCAGAAATGAAGTAGCTTTCTAATTAATATTTTTTTTATTTCGAATTGGGTAGTTCCGGATATTACCCCCTACATACAAACTTACAAGCTTTACCTCTTTATAATATTAGTATAGAAGTATAGATAATGTATTATAAATCATGTCACGAAATATTCCTTATTTATTAGAAATGCTATCTATGTATTGCATTGTATTGTATTGTATTGTATTGTAAATAAGCTATATATTGCCTACTGCCCGCAATTCTAAAATGGTACAAATTACGCATACCCAATTTCAATACTAATCGGTGAACAACAAATTACCAATTACTCACATTACCAGTGAGCAATGTATTAAAATCATAATTCCTTAGGTGTCTTCTAATTGTCATTGTGTGTGCGTATGTAGTTAAATTACATACAAGACACATACCTAATGTTTAAAATAGCAACTCCAGCTACAAATATAAAGTCGCGGGAAAGTCCGAAAGGGATACCGTGGCTTCTGGCAACACACAGGCAACGGAAGGAACACGGGTGGGTTTTCGACAGACACAACCTGCTGCTCCGCTCAGAGCGGGAGAAAGTAATTGATAATTTAACACCAAAAAAAAAGCTACAAATATAAAATAGCAAAATTGATTCAATTAATTTAATCGATATTAAACGTCAATTAAAGGTTTGATTGAACGTCAATAGACAGTAACAATAAAGACATCTAAAGATCACCTGCTGAGACTTAATAAAAGTCTGGTATAATGAATCATAAGGCCTAGCCTGGGGTCTTTCTACACCTACCGTAGATTTAGTATATACTACGCTAGTATACATATATATAAATCTTACAAAAGCACGTTAAGCCGTTGGTCCCGGCTGTCATTTGTAGATCTTTGACAGTCATTACGGGACGTCAGAAGCTCGAAAGTCTGACAATCAGTCTTACCAAGGGGTATTGTGTTACCCAGTAACTAGGCTTTTTTTTTCGGGTGGGAAATCACTCTGGGCGGAGCGGGAGGTTGTGCCAGACTCTTACTGACTAAAACCCACCCGTATTCCTTCCGTTGCCTGTATTGCCAGGGGCCTCAGTGACCCTTCAGTACCTTCCCTCGACCCCGGCAGGCATCGGCCCTAGTGGACCCCTACATTTGTGCTGACAACATCTCTTTGAGGCGCGCGTGGAATACAACGCGCCGTCGACCCGGGCCTGGTCCTTACGGACGGTGAGCTACCCATTTCTCACCGTCCGAGTAACTGGGCTGTGGAGGTCAGATAAGCGGTCGTTTCATGTAAAATACTGGTATTCGCTGTATCCGGTAAGACTGGAAGCTGACCCCAACATGGTTGGGAAAAGGCTAGGCAGATGATGATGAAATATACTAAATCTACACCTACAGTGTATGTGTTTCTTAACTTATTTTGTAAATGATCGTAGCGTTCTACAACACCCTCGGGGATAGACTCGTAGCACGGCGTAGCATTTCTGCTACGCATGGAATTATTTCTGCTCGAAGCATTCCTTCTACGCGTAGCATTCCTGCGTGATGCAAATTGCAACACCCTTGGGTATAAATTAGTAGCACTACGTAGCGTTTCTGCCACGCGTAGCGTTTCTGCTAGGTGTAGCATTCCTTCGACGCGTAGCATTCCTGCGTTCTGTGCAACATACTGGTGAATAGACTCGTAGCACTGCGTAGCGCTTTTGCTACGCGCAGTATTCCTTCTGCACGTAGCATTTCTACTACGCGTAGCATTCCTTCTACGCGTCTCATTCCTTCAACGCAAAGCATTCCTGCGTTCTGCAACACCCTCAGATATAGACTCGTATCACTGCTCGGTGGCGTGTGATTATACCGTACCGGTTTCTTAAAAAAATCAAGATGTGTTTGATTTTAATACGAAACTTTTTGATTATTATACTGTGCTTAAATCAAATAAGTTATGTTTGAAAAAATACACTACTACCAATGTTTGCCATTTCGCAGTCTCCACTCAATAGCACATCTGCTTCAAAATCTATCAGCAGGTAGTCGTACCTACTAATAGATTTTGAAGCAGATATCCTCTTGCCGTAGGGCTAATATGTCAAACCCTTAGTCACTTATATTCACCTTGCTTCCCCTTACTATGAACATTTGTCGGTTATCTGCGATACGCAATGCCTGCGTAAATACAATAGCACTGTATCTTATTTCGAAACAGTGGTAAGTGCAGTTTTAGCGGCGCCAGGGAAAACGAAATTAACCGAAACTCTTTTTTATTGGAACATTCCATCAAGTAGTGTATTCTTTCATGTAACTATACATGTATTTATAACCTCTATGATTATTAACCGAATAAAAAAATAAAATAAACCTATTTTTTTCATTTGCTCGAATGTTGGTCTCGTCGAATCGTTTTATTGATTGGAAAACAAAACGTAAAGTTACAGGCGCTAGCTATTAACCAAACACGATGGTTTTTAATTGGCACAGTGAGGCTTAATCATAAGCATTTATTTTCGCTAGGTATTGGTACAATGTAGGTCTTAGATAAAAGAGAAACTAAATTTCCTAATAGTTACATGCCGCTACAAACTTATACACTTATAAATATATGTCTCTAATTACCTAAATATTATGTATTCCAGGCTGATCCTCGTCTATCAACGCTGGGACGTGTCCTGGACCACCGCATGAGTCTGCAACCCCAGGTCGTGTTTTACGAAGCGGTGGTGCGCCTGAGTGGCAACCCTTCGCTCAGCCAACAACAACTCGCGGAGATGACGGAAAACCAAACAAAACAGGCCGCGTAGCATTAAGAAACTCCAATATTTACTCATTATAATGTAACTATTAAAACACATAATTCAAAACTTGTTTGATAAAACACCTTTAAATCATCTTCTTTTCAAGGGATCCTTTCAAGTAACAGCCAACATTTATTCTTGACTTTAGTTTAAGCTTACAACAATTATATTGTATAGTGAATACCACATTGTAAGACAACCCCGTAGGTAAATAATACGAGTGATTGATTCTGGTAGACAAACAATCACAGATAATCACAGTTATTATAATTCATCACACAAAGCATTTTTATATTCGCTAGTTTTTGATTGCATGATGTTAAAGCATTATGTAGTTATTAATCTATCGTTTCGACTTGACTAATATAGATTTATAGTAGAGAACAGGAAAATACTTATCAGTGATATTTATAGTAGAGAACAGGAAAATACTTATCAGTGATATTTATAGTAGAGAACAGGAAAATACTTATCAGTGATATTTCATGCGTTGCCGCCTATTGGTTCTAGTTCTACTACAACCCCTCGGGAATAGGCACTGCGTAGCATTCCGTGTACGCGTAGCAATCCTGTTACGCGCAATCCTTCTACACGTAGATTTCCTGCTACGCACCGGCTTGACTTAACGCTTTCCTTTTCGTAATAATTGGTTATTAAGATTTAATTCCTGACCATATAACAACACAACACTGTAATTTTTTTTTTATATTGTAGTGATATTTATTTTAAATGTATGTATGTATATATGTATGTATGTTAGTTTAATCCCATATTATTTGTTTTGTAAATTGAATCGATTTTATGTATTCTATTTTCTCTTCTTCTCTTATACACGGTGTCTACATCTACTTTCCTATCGCAGGTATGCTGGAAGAGATTTCTTTAGAAAATAGCATCACCTTTGTACGTATTTTTCTGTTCTGTTCTTCTTTTCTGTTTTTATATGTGTATACATAAATGGTTAAATAAATAATATATATAGAAATAGACAATTTCTTTAAAATCCAAGATATCTTGTTTTTGAAATATGCGGTAATAAATAAATAAACAAAGCAAATCTCAAAATAAACGTAGCATACTTAGCGAATAATCACTTTTTGCCACTTTAAATTGCCGGAGTGACCTTCAAGAATATTTGGTTGAGAGCGTTGATTACATTGTTTGGAGATTCGAGGCTTAAATTGCGTCGGTGTCACGTCACCGCGGCACTCGTGTCATCGAGGCGCGGCGTAGGCGTTCCATCTTCAAGAACATATTCATGTAATTTACACGACGAACAAGACATTTGTTTGATGGACATCACAAAATGGCATACCCCTATTGTTGAACATGCCTTCAGAAATAAAATAATTAAAATACAATACCAAAATAATAATAATTGATGGATTTGAAAGCTATTTAAAAATCTAAATTATAACTAGAAAGAACTGAAATAAATGTATTGTTTAGATTCTTCAATAGCATTGGGCACGTATCTATGCAACTCGAAGTACTTAGCGAGGTATTATTTCTTTGGAATATCGCAGATTTTTATTTATTAAAAGCTACCTAAATATATTTTTGATAAATAGCGGTATCTTATCAAACGTAAGTAGGAATGAAATCTTAGATAAGCATAGGTATTATGGATTTGTGTTAGCAAAAAAAGATTATGAATAATTTGTCAAATTCTATATCACACACATCTACCAATCATAGTTGCAATTTAATAAAACATTGTTTTTTTAGTAGCCAAACGAGCCTCGAGGACAGATTTTCAGGGCTCCAGAGTACAGCCAGGGTATACAGTATATCAGCACCTCGACTACAAACAAAAGACAACTGCTATTTTTAAACCTTTTAAAAAGCTGTGAAAAGGGGCAGTTGCAAACACCGCAGGCGTTCCCCAATCTGCTACATAACTTCACTATAAGCGAGTTCCTTAATCAGGCCTGACTAATCAAGGATTCTCAACTAGGTATGAGGTCACAAGGCAGAATGAGGTCTGCAAGTCAATAATTATGACTTATTTTTGAGAAGATATGAAATTTATTTACTTTGGCTCACGCGCATAAGTAATGACAGAGTAATCTGGTTATGGTGCTCCTACTTATAGCTTTACCCCCCTTAGCTTTGCCCTTCTACTATCACTTTCAGCTAACCTGATATTTATCTACGTTGTCAATAAAAACTATCTTCGTATTTGTTCCTGATGGATGAACAAATACAAATACATTTCCGAGTTTATCGTAGTTGTTTCCGCAAACCTTCACGGAGCGACAGCCCCAAGGAATGTTAATGTCCGCCAAGAGGATATTCGTCAGTCGCTACTTCTGTCATTGAAGTGCACGTGAATATTAGGTCAAGACTGCAGGTACCCCGCAGTCTGGCATATTTAACCCGTTTGAATTGTGTGTGCTCTAAATGTAATCCTTGAACATAAATTTAATCGATTAATTAAAATAGACAGGTCAACGAGTTAAATATATTTTTATTATTTAACAAAATAAACGTTTTACAATAACACAAATAGCTATGTACTTGCGTGACGATGGTGTTTTGCAATAACAATAGCTGAGTTCTAAACAGCTGTTTAAAGCGTAACTGTTGATTTATACCTATTGCGAAGACATCGACTAATAATATAATCATTAATAAATGGACAATGGACGAATCCTATTACGGGGCCACCGGCACGCAATCTGACATAGAAAACTGTGTTGTTTTTTTATCTACAAAACTGTATAGGAAATAAACAGGTACTATGTAGTATGTTATTGATATTTTTTCTTCTTGACAAACATAAATACTACTAGGTATACCTATTTAATTGTGTATCCCTACAAAAACTAAAACTTTCCTACGTGCCTGCCATACAAAGGTAGCTTGAAAATTCATTCAGACTGCAAGATTTTCCGGAATAATAGTAGGTACCTAAAGTTTTTTAAATGAAAAAACTATTACCAACGACATCGGCGGTTCAAACCGTTTTTCTTCTAATCACGACGTAACGTGTTAAATTTCTAATCAATAGATAAGGATTTTTATCGGGAAACGATTCGGTTTATCTTAACCACATACACGTACCCATGGTACATTACACCACACGACATGCTAACAACGACTATCTTACGAGATCACGGTACATAGCTGCTGTTTAATGTTTTGGATACGAATTGACAGCAGTGTTGAAAACTACAGACGCTTCAGTTAAGGCGAGGTTATCCGGGTGTTCAGGCCTTTGAAAACCTTCCTCCGCCTCCCCTAAATTCAGCGCGACGCATTTATTTACGCCGCACCGCGGTTTCTATTTTAATAAAAAATATATTTTGGTGCGAAAGGATTAAATATTTAAATTAAATTTATATTTTATTTTTATTTTATTAAATCACTAGCTGCGCTCTGCGGTTTCACCCGTATAGATCTCGATCCCGTGGGAATATCGGGATAAAAAAACCTACGTCCTAATCCAGGTCATGGTCTCCCCATGTGCCAAATTTCATCCAAATTCGTTAAGCCATTTTAGCGTGAAAGCGTAATATTAGTTAGGAATAGGATAGGATAGGATTTTATATAATTAAAAAATAATTAAAATAGTTAATATTTATTACGTATAATATATATGTAACCTCTTCGCGGAAAATCCATTCCACAGTACAAAATATTTGCAGTTGATCAACTGAATGAGTTTTTGAAACGAAGTTCTTTAACGCGGCTTGCGGTAGGAGTTGAATCGTCACGTAAGGAAAAAGAGTTATGCCCCCCAAGCGACTTTCTCTCTTTGAGTTCATTTAGTTTAGTAACATTTAGTTTCTTTCAAACGTTGTTAATTTATTTCAAGGTCCCTGTTATTTAATACATAATATACAGTAAAGGAACTTCGTTCCAACTTAGACGATACCTCCTGACTTTTTTTTTCTTAGGTACGATTTTTTCCTTAGGTTTACATTTATTATGATACTTAGTGTAGTGAACCAAAAATAATCTCAAAATGTGATAGAGATACCTATGAGCGTTTCCACAATAAAGGTGCATGCAGACTAGCGCGATATCGTGGGCGCGAGGCAGCGATATGCCCCAGTCTGCGCGAGCCTTAACAGATAACGATCGATTTGATATGGATATATTGTAGTGGTATGTAACCCACACATGCACACAAACTTGTGAACTCAAGTACCTATGACGTTCCACGTCTGCAGTTCGAATACAGTAATCCACTAGTCGGTCGCTAGCCGTTGCTCGCATCATTCGCGTCATTTTACAATCATACAAATCTAAGTTATTTTTTATAATCCGCGTTTAGATGTAGTAACTTTATTATTAAATTCATTGTGTAATACTTAATGAACATTTCATTTCATAACACTATAGAACCTATACCACAATCTAACAAAAGTTCTATATTACTGACCTGATATTGGTTTAATATAGCGACCATGACGGTCGCGCGACACACTAAACGACCACAGTACTAAGTATCGAGGTCTCGAAGTCGGCAGCGTGAAAAAGTATGTACACACGGCTACACATCAAGCTATACATATCCAGTTTACGCTGACCTCGCATTGTGTCGAAATCCTATACAATGCGAGATCAGCTTATACTGGAAATGTATAGCTTGATGTGTAGCCGTGTGTACAACTGAAAGAATGCCCGTTACTCTCCCCCCGCGGCCCCGCACTGTGTCTTCGCCGGTACATATCGTGCCGATATCGGTGTCGGTCGCTGTGTGCGACGATATAGGCGACAATAATAACACAGTCTGAAAGCGTTTAGTAGGTACCTACTAAATGTAAGAGATTATCTGTTCGCCGATATCGTGTCGGTATCGGGTCGTCGGGTCGTTATCGGCTACTGTCCTGTGTTGTAACAGTCAACAAATTTTATTAATGAAACAACGGTAGACATGTATTTTAATTAAAAAAACGAATTTTTGAGAGGGTTGCGCCCGTGTGGATATCGGAAATTATCCCACAGCATTGTACTATTGGGATAAAAAGTCTACATAACCCTGGGCATCGTCTACCTGTGTGCCAAATTTAATCGAAATCCGTTGAGCAAAATAGCGGAGGCCAAAGACAGTTAATACTGTACCACCACGAAAGACGGGAGTGTACATCGACACATGGATTTACAAAACAACATAACCATTATATGTATACTACTTAATTTTACGTAAAAGAATTTTGCGGAAGAAGATAAAAACTAAACGTTACTTACTTTGACAGCATTAAGACCTTTTAAAGGTTTTTTTCACGAACGGTATAACGAACTTCGTGTACATGGTAAAAAGGTTTTTTGGTTATTTTCGGATGACTGTTCAGTTTTGATAATATTTGATACATATCCTTGGGCTTTTCTTCGGTACAGCAACACTTCATGGCGAAATGCAAGATCTCCTGAAGAGAAGCTGTCGGCATTTATATTTATATACATTATATTTGATTTCAGATACTTGGCATCAGGAAATAGCTACAACTATTACGAGTATCTTATTGGTGCGTCGGCAATACGTGAAATAGTAGAAGTATGTAGTTTGCTTTGGTCGTGCCTCCAGCCAACACTATTGCCACACACACACACAAACACGTCCTCTCTTACCCAAACTCAACCTCACTGTCTTACTCACACACACCTACACTCTCCCTCACACACACCTCCACACTCCCTCACACACACCTCCACTCTCCCTCACACACACGCCTCCACTGTCCCTCACACACACCTCCACTCTCCCTCACATGCACGGAAACTCCTCTGTAAATCATAACTGTTTTATCCTGAACCTACTAAAGATATGTGGTTAATAAGTCATAAAGCCCAAATATTCCAAAGACAAACAAATTTTCCACATCGCTTTTTGCCGTCGATGGCAAACACATGAGATGTGAAAAGCCAAACAGAAAGGGTTCTGAATACTTCAATTATATTTTAAGCACTATCATTATATTGTTCTAATGGCTGATGCAAATTACTCCTTGCTTTTAACAAAAAATGTTTTTGTTAAAAGCATGAACATGGTCAATTAAATCTTCCAGAGGCACAAAATTTACCACATGACGATAATGGAATTGAATTTCCTTATGTTTTTGTTAGTAATGAGGCAGTTGCGCTCTCAGAGCACATCATGAGACCTTATCCGCGGCGAAATTTAACACTATCAGAAAAGGTTTTTAATTATCGCCTATCAAAAGCAAGGATGAGGATAGGGTACAGCATATACGTACGACTTCGCATCTGCTATTTTAAATCGCAAACGATTTATTTTCGCAGTGCGCGGATTGTAGTGTATTTCTGTTGTTCACAGACTTGCGCTATTTTTTCGCAACAATTTTTTATCGTAGATATAAAAAAGTTCTAATAAAACTCGTCTTTCTAAGGATAAGTAACCATTTAAATACGACTCGCACTTGACTATAATTTTTTCGATAATAATTTGAAAACACTATTGTTAGATGACAATGAAACGCCATCATTCCGCATAAAAATAATTAACGCAATTTCATACCTGGGGGGTAACCATCACCTCTTATAGCAGTATTATTATAATATTACTTTACAGTGGGAAAGTGATGGAGCAATACAAGACTCATAGCTCCATCACTTTCTCACGCTGAAGTAATATTGAAAGACAAGAGGTGATGGTTACCCCCCTGATCTGTTAATATTAGGTACCATAATAGATTTTTTTTAACAACGACGGGACAGTTTTTTAATTTTGTTTCTGATCCTACCTCGATTAAGTCCCGCAGCGCGAGCCGAAATCAGCTGAATCACAATTGACGTGTTTATAAAAATAAAAATAAATCTAACCGTTAAATTCCTCATACGATTACATCATAGTACCTACATGCCATTTTCATATTGTTTTGTGCTGTAATTATGAAATGAGACGAAAAATGAAAAATGGCGACCCTGATTCTGTTTTTTTTTATCGAGTTAATTTCAATTAATTGTGTTTTGTACCGTTTATTTCCATAAAACAAGGATGTATCTATGCTATGACATATATTTTTTTTAAGCTTAGTTACACTAATCTGATTATTTAATTTTGATTCTAAAACATTCAAATTCGGATAACCCCCCGTTAACTTATGAGTCACCGTCACCGCACACGGCAGCGTTGAGGTTGACTTCGATAAAAAAATCAACACAAACGCTCAGATGTCGTAAGTAGTTCTCGTGCAGTTTTGGTTGAACACCGTCAGGCGACTCACGACCGTGTGCAATTTTAATTCAAACTGTAAACAACGAAAAATAATCATGAGCTACGCGTTTTTAATAGTGGTGTCTGTAGCAATTACATTGAAATTAATATTTTTGAGTTTGTCTATGTATTTTACCATGAAGTACAAAGAAGTTGATTTAACTCAGGTGAGTGTCACTTGATCAATTTAGAAATCACATTGTGGACGTTCTTGTCGTTATTGTGTCTTTGAACCTTGAGTTTGGATTTAAAAGCGAGTTTGGTAACCCGTTTTGCATCACTAACTGTTATCAAAGCTAGCGCGTTTTAGACACTAGTGTGAACAAAATGACTTAAGAATAAGAATAATTTATTCGTCCACTGTTACAAAATAAATTCAAAAAATAATAATGTGGTATGCTTAATGTACCTAGAATATTTAACATATTTATTAAACAGTGGTCCCCAAACTAGGCAGCCCCTGTATCTTGGGGGCCTGGGGGGTAACCATGACCTCTTACAGCAGTATTACTTCAATATTACTTCAGCGTGAGAAAGAGATGGAGCTATAAGTCATGTATAGCTCCATCACTTTCCCACTGGAAGTAATATTATAATAATACTGCTTTAAGAGGTGATGGTTACCCCCCTGAGTTGCGTTTGTCGTTCGTGAATCTTAATCGATTAGAATAGGTATCATAATAGATTCACCTAATTTTGAATGTAAGTACCTATCACGGCTTTTATTGAAGGTAGGCAACACTAATTTATTAAGAGAAGCAGTTCACCGCTAGCTTCACCTTTAAACAGTTATTGTAAACTAATGCTTATCGAAATAATGGAACGCAAGGTCGAATTAGATTAAGTCCAGTTTTGGTTACGGTGAGGTACAGTTAACGGCACGTCGTTGGTAGCATTTTGACCTTGAGCTGGCCTACCGCATAACAGTTTCAATAGAATGAGTCCAGCTTATATTGGTTTGGTTACCACTAACTTGCGACCTACTGTACTTTAATTCTCGGATATACGTATGGTTAGTCAATTTAATAAGTAAAATACTACCTGTTAAGTGTGTAACTAAGACTTAGGTACATAGGTCTGGTATTTTATTGTATGCTGCTTATATACCTACCTATACCGATAAATCTAGCAGAATGATAAAAATTACTACCGTTTGTTTATGTAAAAGTTGTTTTCTTATGCAATGTCTTCTGTGAGCGTGTGTGTGTTTCCATCTGGACGCTGGACGTGCCACAACTGCAATTGTTTGCATAATATTATTATTTCGTGTTGAGTAGTAATATGTACCTACCTGTAGTGATTTCGCAGTCCGATGTAAGCAATGTGAGCAAGCGTGGTGATTGCAATTCCTCCTCTGTATAAGAATAACATAAGATTCCTTTAATCTGCGGTGACCTCATGGCAGCATTCACCACAGTATTCTACTCTTGCAGCTAACTTTGTGTCTTTGTTAATTATACCTAAATTGTTCCTAATAAATAGGTAAACTTTAAACTTGAACCTGTTACCATTTATTTGGAGGAACATAACGTACTTTTCTTCTCTAAGAGTCTACTCTGCAGAAAATTGTATGCAGAGCAGACTCTTATTTATAGATGATGGACCACAACAAAAAAAAGAACTAAGTAAGTACCTAGTTCTTTTTTTAGGGTTCCGTACCGCAAAAGGAAAAAGCGGAACCTTTATAGGATCACTCGTGTGTCAGTCTGTCTGTCCGTCGGTCACAGCAAATATATGAAAACTGACCATTCCGGGGGAATTGGTCAGTTTTCATCCATTTAAGAAAATTTAATTAATAAATAATAAAAATTCTTATTTAATTTTTATGGAAATTAAAAACATAACCGTAAAGGATAAGCACGGCGCTATACATCGGAGTATGCGGTAAAACAGGTACTTAGGTGAGAGTACCTATTTTACCGCACATCCCGTTGTTTGGTGCGTAATTTTTAACTTTCGAAGAATGTATACAGGCTTCGTAAATGCATTTTTTGAGCAAATGTGTTGAAAAATAGATAATGTAAAACCTGTTAGTGATAGGTTTTGTTTCTGTTCGCTTTTTGGTATTTAAAAACCTAGCCTCTCCTATGTAATTCAGGCGTTTTTTTGCAGAGTTCAATTTTAGCGCGTTGTCATTGTCACCTAAGTTTTCACAGTGGGATTTTTACAGAACAGAACAGCAGGGAAAAACGTTTATTAGTTACTTGACAATTGAAATCTCGCTTTCTGGAACGAAAACCAACGATCTGTCAAAATTAAACTCAATAAAACGGTAGGTAGATACCTAGTCTTTAATCGGTTGATAATGTTAAGCCCCGCGCGACACCGATTCGGAGTCAAACAATAGAAAATCAACTGTGTCTCATTAGCTGTCCTTGACCAATTAATCAACCAATTTCCACAGTTGACACGCGTTTGACAATTTATTAGTTAGCGTGCTGATTTTCGATCCAGAACCCGGTGTTAGTATGGCAAAGGTACCTATTATTGTTGGGAGTGATATGAAGATTCGAATGACGTTATGACTACCAGGCTGAATATGTGACAGATAGGCCAAAACACTGCTTTTCTGTATCGCTAGAGCAAAGCTGTTGGTGACTTTAAGTACGGTCAGTAAAACAAACGACTCGGGAAATGTTTATCCAAAAAAAAATACTCTCGGGAGTCGGTCGGGGTATTTATGGAATTACAACTTACATATTAAACTAAAATACAAGTATGTTATCCATGTACAAGTTAGGTCCAAGGTGGCACACGAGTTGGTGGTGGTACAAAGTGGTAAGGCGGGAGGAAACGCCCGGGTGTCACCACTGTGTGGATCGCCCGGAGGACACGGTGGAGCATACGGTGGAGGTCTGCCCGGCTTGGGCAGAGTATCGCCGTGTCCTCGTGGAGGCGATCGGCAGCAGAGATCTCTCGCATCCGGCCCTGGTTCAGGCCATGGTACAAAGCGAGAGGGCATGGGCAGCCGTCACCTCCTGCGAAGCAATAGTGCTCGCGAAGGAGGAGGCGGGACGGTTGAGAGAAAGGCAAATGTCGCGCCCTCTCGCCCCTAGCCGCCGCAGGAGACGCCCTGGGCGTCGGGAAACCCGGGCGGATTTCCAGCCACCGTAGGCGTGGGCTTGCGGACAGTGAGCAATGGGTAGCTCGCCGTCCGATAAGAACCAGGCCCGGGTCGACGGCGCTTTGTGTTCCACGCGCGCCTCAAATAGATGTCAGCACAAGTGTAGGGGTCCACTAGGGCCGATGCCTGCCGGGATCGCGTGAAAGTCTAAAAGGGTTACCGAGGCCCCTGGAACACAGGCAACGGAAGGAATACAGGTGGGTTTTAGTCAGTAAGAGTCTGACGTACCGTCCCGCTCCGCCCAGAGCGGGAGAGAAGTATTTGATAATTTCCCAGCCAAAAAAAAAAGATGGTACACGTACCTACCTAGTCATATACTTATAGTACGATGAATTGTTAAAATAGCTATTTAAAAATAAATAGAAAGCATACCTTATCATCTTAAATTTGCTGTTCTATTCCATACTCTGAATACCTATCTACGTGTTACGTACCTATTGAACGACTAGGTACTTATTTATGGTTAGCGATAGGTGTGAACCTTCGCAGAAGGATTTAAAATGATAAGAAAAAACCAGAAAAATGCATTTACGAAGCCTGTATACATTCTTCAAAAGTTAAAAATTACCCACCAAACAACGGGATGTGCGGTAAAATTACTCTCTCTCGTAAGTACTCTCACTTAAGTACCTGTTTTACCGCATACTCCGTTGTATAGCGCCGTGCTTATCCTTTAAGGTTCAGTTTTTAATTTTCATAAAAAATATATAAGAATTCCGCCAAGGACTTTCACATTACGAGAATAAATTATAAGCCGAATGATCGAACGACCTTGGAAGCGCTTTTGCTCAATACATTTGTCTCACTTTACTACTAAAGAGAAAATGATACGAAAGAAGTAGTTCTAATTTTCATCACGCGCACGTGGCCCCATTTGCATATTCGCGCCATTTTCATATTAGAAACGACAATTGTTGCGACTTTCCGACTAAGCGAGGAATGAGATATTATTATGGAATCTACTCCACCTGATATCACGATATCAGGTGGAGTAGATTCCATATTAATATCGCATTCCTCCATTTGAGGTGCAAATTGCAGAAAACGGTATCTTGCCGTAAGGTTGTCTGTAAAAGATCGCTTTTAGCGATAAGACCGCCCATTGTGTCACCCCTTGTAAAATTTCAACGTTTGTATCTGTAATTTTTATGGTGTACATAATAAAGAGTATTCTATCTATCTATCTATCTTGCCGCCAAAATCAATTATTGTTCAAATTTTACTGTATAACTTCTTATTTGCTATTAGGCTGCCCGCCCGCGTCCGATAATCGGTGACCGATTTTTGTAGGAGAATAATAGAACGTACTGATGGCAATAGTGAAACGCACGCGTCCTACAAATGGTCGCTCGTATAAATGTATAGAATTTGAATCGGCCCGATTATCGGCTCTACAAAAAGTCTGACGTGTGCGAGACCCTTAAAAATAATCTAATGAAAAAGTTTGTTTCATTACACATTTGCGAGAACACAGTACAATACTGTGTTCTCGCAAATGTGTTGGAAAACGTTGTATGATACACGTGCGGAAATTGGTATTTACAAACTAGTGACTATGGTAAGCCCTCGACTTTTACCGCACTAGTATTATAAATAACTATCACACAATAATGGATTGAATTCGCCAAATATAAGATACATTGTATGCATAACAAACATGAAAATATATATGTAAATAAGAATGTAGGTAGGTAGGACGGAGAATATTTTTTTTCACACTAAACAAATTGTTTTCTGAGACATCAATAATAATAATCATTTAATTCAAGTAACAAGACTAAGTAATGCCTTTTTAGGGTTCTGTAGTAAACAAGGAACCCTTATAGTTTCGCCAAGTCTGTTTGTCAGCTCAGAGACGTTTCGTACTAGAAAGCTGATTAAAATGCAAATTTTTGTTAGAGTCAAGTGTTTCCCCCCCTGCCAGGTAAATGGTTGTTTATGGAGATGTGAAAAAATTCATGGCAGCAGTACATACTCGTATAATGACATTAAAAGGAAAAATATCACAGTTAAGTAAGCTTTACAAGTTAACGAGTAATAGTCGACCAACTTAAATTTGCAGTTGGAGAATTGACCGTAGCATATATCGATGTATGGGAGAACATGTTTATCAGCTACAATGTTAAGTTTGTTTTTGGGATAAATTCATTCCAACTTCCCAACTACGGAACCCTACATTGAGCGTACTCCGACACGCACTTGGCCGGTCTTTGTAGCAGGTTTCTTAGCAAATAAACACTTAGTTAGGTAATTAATTCAAGTCGTGAACAAAAACGGCCACACACACGATGAAAGCACAAATTTATTGATAGGTACCTGCATCGGCTCATGATTGAAAAGCATGTGTTATCTTTATATCTTCATAAATATCGAAATGGACTCGAACTTGGGCTAGAGCAATTCCGTTTCACATCTATCCTCCAGACCGAATATGTGCGCCAGTGCGCAGACACAAGTGCACTCTCTTCCCTCACACTCATCATCCGATGGGACGACAATCCGAAACGACCGGAGAAAGGTCAGCCGCAGGACCAACAGATTTTAACGTGCTTTCCGAGGCACCGATGGGACGACAATCCGACACGACCGGAGAAAGGTCAGCCGCAGGACCACGTGGGATATCTATCACACCGCCAACTTTCAAACTTCGGGCTGTTACCGAGAAATTCCTCAAGGAAAGACCCCAATAATTACGCGATTAACGATTTTCTGCCAATAGATATTGGTTTGTTCTACAACCACACCTATGACACTGCGTGTACCTACCCTATTTTTGTAGAGATAGCTAGGTATCTCATTACAATCAATAAAGATTGATTCTCCTTATCATGTTTATTCTTTTTTTATCTGTTGGAACGAAAATCAGAAATGTTTTGCATTTATCTAGGTACCCCTTTTTATTTTACACAAAGACGTACCTAGGTACGTAGATAGGTATACGTAGCTACTTATGAATAACTAGCACTGGAGAGAATACCATTTTACAGGTGTTTTTGAAATGAGACTACCTATTGGACGAAACCAGAAAATATGGTACATATAGGTAAAAGGCTGAAAGGGTTTAAGGCTTGCTTGGGACGATCAGAAAACGAACTAACATAAAATATACGTATAGTATATATATGTACCAAATTTCAACTTAACGGTCCAGTAGATTCGGAGCAAATGGATGTGTGTGACAGACGAACATACAGATAGACAGACACATGAGTGATCCTATAAGGGTTCCGTTTTTAGGGTTCCGTAGTCATCAAGAAACCCTTATAGTTTCGCCATGTCCGTCTGTCTGTCTGTCTCCAGCTTAGCTCAGACACTCGTAGTAGGTACTAGAAAGCTGTAATTTGGCTTGGGTATACACGTTAATCACACCGACAAAGTGGTAAAATAAAATCTTGAAAAAAAATTTTCTCGTCTATCCCATAGTGTGGGTTATCGTTGCATAGGTCGTTCGAAAATATTGCGAGTTTTTGAAAACCATTAACCATTAACCACAAATAATGATTAAAAAAGTCGTCCTATGGGGATAATTTATGGACTTACACTAGTTTTTTTTAAATAAATACACAATTTTTTACCGAAAAAATGACTTAGATTCAGTCTTTTTTTTCGTAGTCGATATTTTTTTGTAAAAATGTTAATTAACCTGTTAAAATAACTCATTAGCTTTTGGAAATCCTAAACAGAATCCAATTCGACCCATAAACTTCGGAGATGTGTCAAAAAATAGAAAACAAATCTACAAACTTTACTTAAAAAATAAAAAATTGAATAACATGAAAAATGTTATAGATAGACCCCCCTTTTGAAGTTTATTTACGACATTTTTTCATGAGTATTCAGAATATTACGGGCGGTCACATGCGCATGGGCGACATTGTATAATCAAAAAAAAAACTTGTTTTTTTAGTTATTTAATTTTGACAGTATTTTAG
Source organism: Atethmia centrago (assembly GCA_905333075.3). Lineage (NCBI taxonomy): Eukaryota > Metazoa > Arthropoda > Insecta > Lepidoptera > Noctuidae > Atethmia > Atethmia centrago. The sequence continues at coordinate 16,236,277 of HG995373.1, read as the reverse complement.
AATAACTCCACCACTTTCACAGAACAGAATCATCCCGTTGCGTATGCGGTAGTGTGTGTAAAAGGGCAGTTACAGTGCGGTATCACACGGGCCGCGTTTTAACATGACATGCATGTCCCACACATGCCGATTTCCGAAAATTAGAAAAAAAAATAGACTTCTTATATTATTGATTTGTGTCGAGAATCATTAGCATAGTGACCTTCTTGAAGAGGATGCAAAACGACACCTTGTATAACGAAATTAAAAGAAAAACTATCATAGCTAAGTAGGCTTTACAAGTTAACGCGTAATAGTCGACCAACTTACATTTACAGTTGGAGAATTGACCGTGACGTATATCGATGTATGGGATAACATGTTTTTCAAGTTGTAAGTTTGTTTTAGAGTTAAATTCATTCCAACGACGAAAGCCTTCATTGTGCGTGGTCCGACACGCACTTGGCCGGTTTTTCCGTTTAAGGTTGAGGCACGTATCCCTAAAAACAATGATTTATCGCAATTACCATATAGTAGGTAATAGGTAAGCTATCTAACACTTTAGTTGTCCCCAAAGCAGACACAAACACACAATTCGTCTACTTTAACCATCACCATGATCAAACCATTGGTTCGTGGAACAGAAAAAGGGTTCAATATCCTCATTTAAATGCAATTCTTATAAAAAAGACTCAAACTCAAATAAGGACAAAGGATTCCGAACTACTATAGGGTGCTTCACTTGCGATGTGAGTAGCACATCGCAAGTGAAGCACCGCGTATTGCGTAACATACTTACAGACCTTACAGTAGCAATGGGTTTCATTTTGACAGTCCAACAATATTAATTGCGTTATTTACGTTGTCGAGCTGACTAACTTTTCAAACCTATGTAGCAATGTATTAGCAATATCCTTTAAAATCATTTAGATTGTGATTGATAGACGCAATTAGATCTTGAAATCGATCATTGTAGGTATATGAACCAATAGTAGATGCCTCATACCAGCCTGTTAAATGTTTAAGTAGGATTTGCGGTCAGAGTGCAAAGGCGGATTCTTATACAGAGAAACACATGCACACTTCCTGTTGCCCATTTTAAAGTTGCAGACCATCACGCACATACTGCCCGGCTTGGGCAGAGCAACGCTGTGGCCTCGTGGAGGCGATCGGCGGCGGAGATCTCTCGCGTCTGGCCCTGGTCCAGGCCATGGTACAGATCGAGGGGGCATGGGAAGCCGTCACCTCCTTCTGCGAAGCAGTAATGCTCGCGAAGGAGGAGGCGGAACGGGTGAGGGACAGGCAAATTTCGCGAACTCACGCCCCTAACCGCCGCAGGAGACGCACTGGGCGTCCGGGATCCCAGGCGGATTTCCGGCCACCGTAGGCGCGGGCTTGCAGACGGTGAGCAATGGGTAGCTCGCCGTCCGATAAGGACCAGGCCCGGGTCGTTGGCAGGCACGTTGTGCTCCACGCGCACCTCAAAGAGATGTCAGCACAAGTGTAGGGTCCACTAGGGCCGATGCCTGACGGGGTTGCGGGAAAGTCCGAAAGGGATACCGAGGCCCCTGGCAACACAGGCAACGGAAGGAACACGCGAGAAGTTATTTGATAATTTCCGACGAAAAAAAAAATAATACCATTAGGTACGCTGCTCACTAAAATGAGCATATTATAGCGACAACCATTTAACTGTCTTCTAGCCACACTTCAATCCATCATGGGGAGACCGGCTACCAGAAAACACTTTACTCGCGAATGCCAATTCGCGAGTAAAGTCGCTACTGTTGCAGCAGAGGCCAACAAAACAGATGCATCCCCGCGAAGACAAAACCAACCATCGTCTGTCCAAGTCACGACCACATCGACATTCACAACAACGACCACACAAATAACAACAACAACAACACAAAGCACAACACTAACACCACTCACCACAATACAAACAACAACAACAACAACACAAAACACAACACGAACACCACTCACCACAACACAAATAACAACAACAACACAAAACTCAATACGAACACCTCTCACCACATCACAAACCACAAGCACAATCCAACACCCAACAGCAGCAGCAGCACCAGTGGCAGCAGCAGCAGAAGCCAGCCTACAAACAGTCCCTAATACCATGCCCATCACGCAATTCCTGGCATGCGGAGCAGGCGGAGTCCCCGGCGTCAGGCTGCGACCCGTCCCCCTATTCATGAACAGGGAAGGAGAAAGGTTGGGCATAAGCTTCTGCATAGGCACAAGCCGAGCTAGGGCCCGTATACACATCTCACCAGGCCTTGCTGCTCTGATCAACGGAAGCACCACTAAGACCAGCATGAAAGGCAGCAAGTACGCTGCACTGCCTCAAGTGGACGTAGCCACTCACCGTTGCCGGCTAGTGCGAACCAAAGGAAAGATGATCGCACTATTCGAGTGGGGAGTGGAGACTCCATTTGCTCAGGCAAGCATGGTGCTTCAAAAGATTAGGGAACCTACGGCAATCACAGCCCGTACGATCAGTGTCGACGCAATGATGGTCGGCGGAGAAAGAGGAGACGTTGCAGACCGCTTTGGTTGTTTAAAAGCCTCAGAACATCACGAGGTAGTTGTCTACGAGGACAGAGGGGAAACTAAGGGTACTACTCGAGGAAGCAGAGGCAGCAGTGTACGACAACGTCACATCTCAAGTCATCAGAGGGAAAATGACGGGTTCGTACATGGCAGCCTACAGCGCGAAGTGTGGTTTTGTGGCCCTGGACGAGGAAGAAACAGAGCGCTCAGGCAAACTTAAATTCAGAGCACCTGACGACGACCCGATACTGGTCACCGCCAAATGTACCAAAATCATGTTGGACGACAAGATCCTTGAAATGGCGCAATCCATTTTGAGGACTTCTGACAGTCCGGCATCGCAGGAAATTTGGGCGGTGCCCAGTATCAGGTGGGTAAACGGAGTTCCGGGTTGCGGCAAGACAACCTGGGTGGTCAAGCAATTCGATGAGGAGAAGGACGTTGTAGCTACCACGACGACTGAAGCTCCCAAAGATCTCAGGCAAAAGTTAGCGCACCGCTTAGGAGATCGAGCGAAGACAAAGGTGCGCACTATGGCCTCAATCTTAGCCAACGGGTTCAAGCCGCAAGAGAAATGCTACCGCCTCACGGTAGACGAGGCTCTTATGAACCATTTTGGGGCCATAGTCATGGCGGTAAAGTTGTCTGGAGCAAGCGAGATTGTCCTTATCGGAGACGTAAACCAGCTTCCATTTTTGGACAGAGAGAACTTATTCGAGTTAAGGTATACCCGTCCAAACTTGGTGGCTGGCATCACTCAGGAGCTGCTTTGCACACACCGCAACCCTATGGACGTGGCCTTTGCACTGAGCGAGATATACTCCGGTATATACTCCTCCAAGTCGTCGCTGTCGCGGGTCCACTCCCTGCAGGTGAAAAGTTACACAGGCGCACACATACCGAGCACCGCCCTAAACACCCTATTCCTGGTTCACACGCAAGAGGAGAAAGCTTCTCTGGCGAGCCAGGGATATGGGTCCGGCGAAGGATCGCGCCTGTTGACCATACACGAGGCCCAGGGACTGACCTACGACAGCGTCAAAATCATCAACACGAGGTCCAGGAGGATCCAAGTTCACGACAGCATCTCTCACGCGGTAGTGGCGGTGTCCAGACATACAGTCAGTTGCGTCTACTACACCGACGACGCCGACGACGCCACGGGCCGCTTTGCAAAAAGGGCGATGGATGCGCCGACTAAAATGGTCGTCGACTACAACCTAAAGACGGCCATGCAGCATCGAGACACCGCTGTCGTAGAAGCCCTGCTAGGGCTAGCGAAATCCCTGGTCAGCAGACCCCACTAAAACACCATCTAACAAGCCACCACCCAAACTCCAACAATCTCCAATAACACTACCAAACCCAAATAATCCTAAGCCACAAAACATACCCTACCTGTACAAAAAAAAAAAAAAAAAACTTATATACGTAACTTAAAATGTAAAACTGCGTGGCAGAGTGAGTCAGTCATATTCACGTAAATGTCCCGCCGATGGCGGCGCTGCACGTCCGGTCGTTGAGTTCCCTAAAAAATGGTTGAGCTAAGCGGCGCGGAGGTGTACGTCATGTCCGTGAACGGACGCCGTCGGTCGGGGCTGGTCGACTCTCACTGCCACGCATTCATCCCCCCTTTAAAAGTTGTAACAATAAGTAAAGTGTGAAAATAAGTAAATACATCCAAGTAGTAAATATAGTAATAGTAGTATATCCAACTAAAATTGTAAATATCTTCTTTGTATTTCGTATATCTTGTCATTGTAATGCCTGTGTATTATAAAAAAAAAATAAAAAAAATAAAAAAAAATACATCTTATAAAACTAATTATAAATAAAAATATATATCTGCATGCGCATGAGAATATCTAATTATTAAAAAAAATAATAATAATAATAATAATAATATGTATCGATGGACTCACGTAGAATTAAGTTAGTTAATTAATTAAGCATAAGGTCCTGATGTCCAGTGTAGGAGCTAAATAATTGTAAATCTAAATAAACCTATAAACAATAAAACAAGTAAAAAAGAGCGCGGACCACCATGTCCGCGGTAGTAGTACTCATTTAAAAAAAAAAAAAAAAAAACTGTCTTCTAGCACTTCTGTTTAAAAATGATTTCCTAAACGAATAAAAATATCAATAAGATCACTCACATACACATCATATATATCACTTGCATATACACGGTCTCAAGTATTCAAATGTAAAATTGTCTAAGGACTATTCTGAGGATTATCAAGACGACACAAGATATTTCTAACCCTGGAGATGGAACCAGCAGCACCCTAATTGCGTAACACCGTTTGAATTACAATCCGAGAGTTTTGAAGGATATCGCCAATCCATTGCTTCATAGGTTTGAGAACTTCGCGGCTTCGTCTGCTCAACCATTAGTCTATGTGCTCAACGACACTGTCCAAATGAAACCCATTGCGATCAACTGTCATTTTATGTGATGTGTGCTACGCAACTGCCCCGCTGCTGGTAGGACTTAGAAGTCCAGTTGTCGCAGTGGCTGAGTAATTAGCTCTCCAACTAACAAATTTATAATAAATGTTTTATAATAATCAAGTTAACGTTTTACATTTTCAGTTAATCTTTTAAGATTGGTCGTATAAGCGTAAATATAAATGTGTATACGCATGTATGTACGCGAATTAGACCCAAATTATACGACAATATTATCGTTTAGTAGTTACGTAGAAGTCAGAGAATGACCGCTGAACGTTATATACAAGTTAAATAAAAGTATAAAGACCAGCGTTACGGTCCAATACTGGTTGTGATGAGACCCTTAAGTGACCGTTTATGTCGCATAGCAGTTATAATGACGTTGTCAAATGACTGAAACGTTGGATTAGTGTCAAAAAACGACTCAACCGACAACCGTTTTGATTCGCATGTTAAATATTGTGCTTGCATGAAAGATTAACAGAAAAAGTAAATCAAGTTAATTTCCATGATAACAAAATATCTTTTTTGTGCCTACCTTATTTCAGTTAGTGCGATATATAGTTTTAGTTGTGTTAATGTGTTAATGGTGCCGATTCCCTTGTTCACAAACTAAACTAAATTTAAGTTCAGTGCATCTTTTTCTTTCTATTTCATTAAGAAAAGGACAGAAGATAAATTTTAGTTTAGTCCTGTCAAATTAATCAGCGCTTGACGTAAATTGACGTAATTTTAGTAGGCAAGTTTTTAATGACGTCTAAACTTGTATGGAGTAGTGACAGGCGCTGATTAATTTGACAGGACTAAACTAAAATTTATCTTCTGTCCTTTTCTTAATGAAATAGAAAGAAAAAGATGCACTGAACTTAAATTTAGTTTAGTTTGTGAACAAGGGAATCGGCGCCATTGTGATGTTTTTAACACCCTCCCCTATTTGTATGTAATTAAATGGTTTTAGTTCATTATTAAAAATCTGTTGTCATAATAAAACTCCAACCATCTTGTCCAAGTTATATGGCGACCTCTTTAATACACTAATATAAAAAAGGCCGTATAGACTTTTCCTTGAGACCATGTCGCCCGGTCATATTAAGTCGACTTTAGGACTCCCTAATCATTAGGTACTTTTTAGGGTTCCCTACCCGAAGGGTGCCACACGGAACTCATTTCCCGCCTCCGTTGTCCGTCCGTCTGTCTGTCAGCGAGCTGTATATCATGAACCATAATAGGTAGGCAGTTAAAATTTGCTCTGATTGTTTATTTCTATTGTCGCTATAACAACAAACAAAAATTAAATAAAGTTAATAATTAAAGGGGGTCCCCATTTTAATTATTGTAGGTTTGTGGCTAAGTACAGCCGCACGGGTCGATCGATCAGGTTAAGCTACGCTTGCCGTGGTTGGTCCGTGGATGGGTGACATACCAAGACCCCTCCGTGCCTCGGAAAGCACGTTAAGCCGTTGGCTGTCCTTTGTAGATCTTTGACAGTCGTTACGGGTCGTCAGAAGCTCGAAAGTCTGACAACCAGTCTTACCAAGGTATCGTGTTACCTAGTAACTGAGTTGTGGAGGTCAGATAGGCAGTCGCTCCATGTAAAATACTGGTATTCAGCTGTATCCGGTAAGACTGGAAGCCGACCCCAACATAGATACAGCTGAATACAAGAAACGTGTTTTTTTCGGCGTTTTTGCTCGATCTTAATACGGTACGGAACCCTTCGTATGGTCAGACTCGCACATGGCCGGTTTTATTAATTAAGTCACTAGACAAAACAAAATGGGAAGGGTTTAATTAAATTGTGGGTTTGACCTTTAAATGGTTTAAAAGCCTACTTAAAATTATGTGACCGTTGAAATTCAACATTTTAGTCGCATACATGTCTTAGTTAGTCTTCCATATGACCAAAATAGCTTTTTTTATATAAAGGATGTACAAACGTTTAAGCGGCATTTTAATGCTCTAAAAGATTTTGCACCCGACAATACATACATACATAAATACATAAAAGTTTATTTTCTCTCTCACATAGAAATATTCAAGGTATAATATACATAATTCAAAGAGTACATAAGCGAATTATAATCTATGTGGGAGACTGGTTTCTGTACTAGGAGACCTGTATGACAGATTACCAGCCTCTCCAGACTCCGGAAGTGGGTAACAGGTTCTAGGTGTACATCATTCCAGGTAAGTGATATTTAAATACGTAAAACTGGGTGAAGTTTGACTGTTGTGAGGATTAAGTAAATGACGGTGTGAGAATCGGGTGTGTGAATGTGTATATGAGGGTGTGTGTGTTTTGTGGGTGTATATGTGTGTGTGTGGGGTGGGTATATGTGGGTGTAAGTGTGGGTGTGGGTGTATGAGTGTGTGTGTGAGGTGGGTATATGTGGGTGTATGTGTGGGTGTGGGTGTATGTGTGGGTGTGGGTGTATGAGTGTATGTGGATGTGAATGAGTGTGTGGGTGTTGTCAAGTCATACGTAGTAAGTCTAGGATGGGACTTTAAGCAAATTTTCTGTTTCATCGTAACTGAGGGACTTTAACCAAGTGGTTAAAGTCCTTTTACATTTGACTCGTGTAAGTGGGTAAATTGCAAGCTTCTTATTTATTTTATTGTAAAGATATCCACCTAAAAATTTAAAAAATTTGCTAGAGAAAGCAGTGTTTCGCTTGGTTAGCGTTTGGCAAACCCTGTGTTTGACTCTCTTGTTATTGTTCAACAAAGGATCATACCCTATTAGTGAGTGTTGTTTTAGAACTGTGCACAATATAAACAGTTGGCGTACTGTCAACACATCAGAGAGCAAGTAGAGATCCTTAGTAGGAAAGAAAAAAGGTAGTGACAAGCTTACTTTTAAGACCGCTCTTTGGGCTCTTTCCAGTTTTAGTATGTGTGTCCTACAGGAGCCACCCCATACAGTAACACAGTAGCTCAAGATGGATTGGCATAATGCCATATATACCATTTTAATGACTTCTTTGTCAGCTATGTGCCTCAGATTTTTAAAGAAGTAAATCAGTTTCCTGGTTCTAGAGGACAGTAAGTCAAGGTGATGTTTGAAGCTTAGATTACTATCAATCATGACTCCAAGATACTTTATACTAGAAGCTATTTCTAAATGTCTACAGGAACAGAGATGGTTGGAGGAGCAGTAGTGAGCTTTTAAGGAGTAGTTTTTGTGAATTGCAGTTGTAGAATTTTTGATGAAAAACGGTATATATTTGGTTTTGTCAACGTTAAGTGTAAGGCCGTTGTCACTGAGCCATTGTATTACTGTGTTGAATCCAGTTTGAGCAAAGCCGTAAACATCATTCCAAGTGTCACCATGGAAGATCAGTGCTGTGTCATCCGCAAACGTCACGATTTTGCCATTTTGTAGAGGAAGATTACACAGATCATTAATGAAGATGAGGAAAAGTGTGGGACCCAAAACACTGCCCTGAGGGACACCGTAGGATATAGGTAAGTCCTCACTGGTGGCCTCACCTACTCTAACTCTCTGATGTCTATCAGTAAGGTAATCCCTAAACAATTCGAGCTGCGTATCGCGAATTCCCATGGTATGTAATTTAGCTAACAGGAGTGGAACAGAGACCGTGTCAAAAGCCTTTGCTAAGTCCAGGAATATTGTTATTACTTTATTTTTATGGTCTAGTTTATTAACAATGTGATCAGTTAATTCGTGAACTGCATCATTTGTCGAGATTCCAGCTCTAAATCCAAATTGAGATCTCGACAGTAGGGTTTTGGTCTCAAGATATTTTATTAGACGTTTGTTAATGAGTTTTTCGACAAGTTTTGATAGTGTAGGAAGTATAGAGATAGGGCGATAGTTATTGACACAGCCTCTGTCACCACTCTTGTGTATTGGGATCACTTCCGCAAGTTTGAATTCCCTCGGAAAAACACCTGTGCGGAACATTAAGTTGAAAATATACTTTAAGGGGGGTACTAAAATGGTGACGTATCTTTTTAGAAAAGCTCCCGAAATATAGTCACGTCCAGCAGTATTAACCTTCTTTAAATTCAAAATACACAGATGAATCTCTGTTTCATCAGTGGGATACAAGGCGAAGGAGAAAGGAGAGGAGTTAGCATACGATGTACTGTTAGGTGGACTGCCGTGTTGAATGCTCTCTGCAAGGTTCTTCCCAATAGACACAAAAAATCCGTTTATGTTATTGGCTGAGGTGGTAGGGCTTGTCGGAGATATAAGATCCATAGCTGGGTTTGTTTTTTTATTGGAGTGTGTTATCTGTTTTATAGCGTCCCATAGATTTTTGTTGGTAGTTTTGGCTGCTTCATTTATTAGACTTTTTTCATATTCTCTTTTTAATTTTTTTAATAACCCGTTGCAAAAATTTCTGTACCTTTTATAAGTGATATTGATAATTTCATTATTTGGGTTTTTTTTGCATTTTATATGGAGTTTATCACGGTTCCTCATACACCTTAATAGTCCAGTAGTTATCCAGGGCTTTTAATCCTCTTGCGATTGGGTACAGTAATAGTTTGTGTATTAGATTCTATTTTAGATTTTAAGTCATTAACTAGCATAGTTGTAGCTAAATTTGCATCTGATGTTTCATAGATGGAATTGAAACATATATTTTGCATGTCATTGTCAAGGCCTATATAGTCAATTTTCCTAGTGATAGATGATTTTTTGGATTGGTTAAGGTGTTCTAGCACAAGTATCACACTGTCATGATCTGTAACAGACGTTTCCGCAACATAGCAAAATGCAGGGAAATTACTTTTAAGCATAACATGGTCTAAACATGTTTTGCTATGTGTTGGTAACTGATGGGCTGGTAGGATGCTGTGTGAAGCTAGAAGGTTTAGGTAGACTAATGAGTTGGCATCTTTACTGTTTGTAATTATGTCTATATTAATATCTCCAGTGAGTATAATATTAGGGTAGTTTAAGCTGCTTAAGAGATGATTGAGTGATTCAAGAAAGGGATTAATATTTTTATTGCCGGGGGGTCTGTATATTGCAACTATGATGGTGTTACTGTCTAACTTTATTGTTAGACAGTTGTCATCTTGTAGGTTAGGTTCTGCTATTAACGGTCTTAAACTATCTTTAAAGTATACAATGACCCCTTCATTTTGTGTGATGTTATTTTCAGTTTTAGCACTGTCGTAGCCGCTTATGGTTGGGATGTAGTGGGTGTGACGTAGCCAACACTCTGTAATTATAATAAAATCCCACTCAGTATTTGATCTTTTAAGGTTAGGTTTAACAATGATTAACCGAAACGTTTATATAACCAATACATTGACCAATTAACGTCATGGCTGACACCATTATACGACATCGTATAGGTTAGTCTTGAAAACTTTTACTCAACATATGCATTAACATCATTATACGACGTCGTATAACTTAGTCCTGAAAACGTTTACTCAACTAATATAATAAGACATTACAGTCACGCGACTAAAACATAAGTGTCATGAACGTCTATACCACTACATAACCGTTATATAACATGAAGTCTTATAAGACTGGAATTATACGGCGTTTTCGCTTAATGGGTCCTTCGCTACGAGTCGTGGGTTCGATTCCCGCACGCAACAAATATTTGTATCGTCTACAAATAGGTTAAATAGGTGTTAGGTACGTGTCTGGCAGTTCTGCGTGAGATTTATGTCTGTACATTTCTTTTAAAGTCGTGCAACATAAAAATAACATTATTTCTACCAATACAATATATACCTACTTATGTATAGGTACTTTAAATTAAAATCGCTTTTCGTTTCTGTGTGACCGCGTTGTTCTGCCAAAATACGCAACGGATTTTAATGTGGCTTTCACCAACATTTATAAATTTGTGTATTTAAATTTATATTTCCGGAAGGTTTATGTGTATATTATAAATATAAAACTTTCATTTATTAATGAAATCTCGATGTTTTGTCAAGTCTTAAAAACTGTGCGAAGCAAGGGCGTCGCTAGTAAACAATAGATAACTAAATACAACAAATGACTAAATACCTACAACTTTATTTACAGACCAACACCCAGACCAAGGCGAAAAACAAGTCCATGCTCATATCGTGGAAGGAAATCCCGCGCATTATACTACCGAAATCCATGTACTGCCCTAATTCGAACACTAAAGACTTTCCTAGCAAATCATGAACAACAATGAGCACTGCTTTTTGAGATAACAAATCAATTTTGAAACCAAACTGTGATGGCAATAAAGAAAAAAATATGTTTGTGACTGTTCCTAGTGCTCTAATATGTACATCTATCAAAATAAAGATGAATGAAAACTTAACAATGTTTTTTATTGCAAAATATACTTGATTACATCTTATGTTACATATTCACAATTATGTACATTTTATAGAATGACGTATATTATATTTCATTATTTTCATTTATCAATTAAATTACAATCTTCAACAACCAAAAAGTTCATGTCCCTGACGTGGGTCGCCCACTTCACAGTCTTCTTCTGTATGTCGAGTTTTAAATTACGTTTTTTGTACTCTAAAGCTGTTTTTACTATGAATCTATTGAATTTATGTACATGCGGATGATTCACATACTCTTCTACTTCCATCCACTTGCATTTGTTTACTTCCCTTTGTGATGGTACAATTTTATCAGACATAGCCTTCATCATAAGAATTACGTAAATGTCTGAGTTTTCAAACATCATGTTGTGTGTATGCCGAAATGTGACAAGTGATTCAAATACAGAGATAACTCCGGTCTCTTCTTTCACCTCTCTGACAGCAGCATCAATAATATCTTCACCTGCAAATACGAAAGAAAAATAACTGCATAAGACAAGTTATAAGTTTGAAGAAAATCTGTTTTCAAGCGGTCTGATGCAGTTGGTGCCAGTTTTTTCAGATTTGATGCCACCAAACCAACTGCAACAGACTTCCATTTCATTTGCCTTTAAGCGATTGGAGAGGTGAGAATGTTACTTATCAGTGGACTTTAAACTGCTCTTACAACTGAATATTTTAACATGATGTTTATCAGTGGATTGTTTTTTTTTTTTCTTAACTAATATTATAAATAGAAAAGATTCGATTTTTCATGTGTACTTATGTTTGTTTGTAATGAATAAACACAAAAACTACTGGACCAATTTTAAAAATTCATTCACCAATAGAATACAATGACTAACCTAATACTTATCACTGCATAAGCTAAACAATAATTTATAAAGACATCATGCAGGCGAAGCCACTGGCGGAAGCTAGTATCCTATAATATATAATATAAGGTAAGACATAGTCCATCCTTTGTTACCTTTCTCAACATATCCTCCAGGAAGCTTCCAGTGTGGATACTCATAGTGTTTTTCTGATATAGCCAGCAGATGGTTCTGATTGTTGAAAACCATGGCCCCAACTCCAAGGTTTGTATGGCAAGCAGGAGGCAGATTCGGCTCCGAATCCCTGGGCAGCCACTTGTACATCATCACAAAGTCATCTCTTGCATGATGGAAATTAAAGCCTTTCTAAGAACAGCAAGCCTTAATTAAAAACAATAATAAATGGGTAAACAAATTCATTCAAAAACTTTATGTAGAAATGGAATACTTAAAAAAACAATGTACCTGTGCTAAAATAGGAACGCAGAATACATCATTTATGTAGACCTTGAACCATATACATCTATGTCCTTGTGATGCCCAGGCAGACAATGATTCTGAAACCCAATAATATAAAATAAAATAATCTAATATTACTGGTTTATAAAAGGAGAAAGGGGTACAATAAAGTATATTATGTAAACTAATATTATAATGAGGAAAGTTTGTATGTCTCGGGTAAACTCTGGAACTACCTGTCGGATTTCAAAAAATCTTTTTGTATATGATAGCTGAATTCTTGAATCAGGTTATAGGCTATTTAACGTCACACTATGAGAAGCAGAGCAAAAAGAAAACAACATCAGAAATAATGCTAAGAATGAAGTAATAGCGCAGGCAGGCTATGCAACACAATGCATGCATGTATATCAATAAATAAATTCTGTATAATGTATATAGCCCTCAGTCAAACTAGCCAAATACCAAATGAGTCTGACTATTTCTACATTCATAGATTTCAAATGTCTGAATTCAAAACATTAATGGCTATAGATGAAAAACCTACTGACACACCTTTGACTTACAATTCCAGGATTATTTCTAAACTTCCTGGGCTACTTTAGAACAATGTAAACCAAATTGTCCAATTCTGTTGATTATTTTGAGTGTCACAGATCAGGCTGAGAGTCATACCAATGACTCTCTCAGCCTGACCTGTGACAGTAAATGTTTTTATAAAATTATTAGTTACCAACCTTCAAGGTTTTCAGTAAACATTTGTACATTGAATTTCTCTTTTCTTGAGTTGATTGTGATGGCATTGTATCTGTCCTTAGCACCATTAAATACGTTACTGTATGCGTCAGTGGAGGATGCACAAACGGGATATCTTCTGAAATCAAATGTATACAAATTCAATATACCTATGGTCCTGCAATAAAGCAATAATAATTATCATGTCACTGTATTCGCTGTACATAAACGCTATCTTAATCAAAGCCTGACAGACAGTTTAGGATATAATTCTACAATGTAATATTGCGCACTTGGCACGGGTCAAATCGTTAGTGGAATCTTTGATATTTTCTAAATAAATATTATTCATTAATTATAGGATACCTACCCCGGGAATACACTTTTCTTGGTAAGGCGTGTACAAAAAAATAACAATTTATTAATAATCATGTTAATAATTGTTGATTACAACTGCATCATTTATGAAAAACCGTAGAAATTGAAATATGCAGAACAGTAGAAGCAAAAGTCTACATCTACAAGTCTCACTCAGTCTCTAAAGTAGTAGAGTCTAGAGATGGGTGGTATAGACCATAAATATTTCAATAACTTTGTAACTATGTATGCTCCAATTAAGATATTACGTCACTGCGTAACACTTTAAATATGATATGATATTGGTTTCATCGGTTGCCACAATAACTATGTATTGCGTCAAACTATTTATTGGTTGGAAATTCCGAGTACTAGTCTGTTTTTTAATCTCGGAGACTAAATTGACATATTTTTTTATTTTTTTTTTTATTTGTGAAGGGTTTGCTCTTGACCTTAGTCTATGTCAGAGGCGACAGAAACAAAGTCGACGATGGAGCGAGCTTACCCAGAAGAAGCCTGTTCACTCTCACTTTGAAGAGATTAGGGTTATATGCGTTCGGAAACACAGACGCAGGCAGAGAGTTCCATTCCCTTGCTGTGCGCATTATAAAAGAAGTTTGGAAACGCTTAGTGCGAGTTGGTGGGATAGCCACCAGGAAGGGATGGTAACCTGAAGTGCGCCTAGATGACCGATAATAGAAGGGGGCCGGTGGAATGAGGTCGTGGAGTTCCTGAGCACACTCTCCGAAGTACAATCTATAGAAGACCGACAAGCAGGCAACCTTGCGACGATGGGCCAAACTGTGAAGCTTGGCATCCACCAGATTTACGTCGCCAATGAGCCTCTTAGCTCTGCGTTCCACCGAGTCAAGCGCGGCAAGTTGGTATTTAGCCGAGCCATCCCAAAGGTGGCTACAATACTCCATGCAGGATCGGACCTGCGCTTTATAAAGGGTCAAAAGCTGGATGCCCAGTTTCTTGGCCGCAGTTTGGGCTTTGTACTCGATGGTGGCGCCGAAGTTGAGGTTAGATGTCAACTCCGTGCCTAGGAGCTCGAGCCGATCAGTTACAGGAACCGATGTACCCCGAAAAGTAGGAGTCAGGTCGAAACGACTCCTTTTTGCGGTAAAAAGACACGCTTGTGTTTTGGTGGCGTTAAAAGTGACCAGATTATCATCACCCCATGTATCCAAATGTTAAACTCCAAATTGAGAAAACGAACAACAATCATTTGAAATTTCAAATTAGTCTCTGGGATTAAAAAACGAACTTTAATATGACAGTATCCGATTGATGTCCGATATGTACGGTCGGCGGCGGTCCGCGGGCGGACCGAACTGAGCGCTGCCGTAATAATATAAAGTGGAAGTCAAGGCTAAACTAATTTGTAGCCAGTCCTAAGCCTGGTATGAATCGCGGGAAGGTACTAAAGGGTTACCGAGGCCACTGGCAACACAGGCAACGGAAGGAATACGGGTGGGTTTTAGTCAGTAAGAGGCTGACACACCCTCCCGCTCCGCCCAGAGCGGGAGCAGTTATTTGATGATTTCCCACACAAAAAAAAATCACCCATACATAGTTACATAATAAAATAAATAGTTTTAAAACCTGGTATTGGTAATCATACCAATAAATAGTTTCGGTATTACGAATTCAGGTACCGACCCATGTCTAAAGCAGGCTTGTGAAAAAATATCGTAGTATCGACACAACGATATTTTTTGTTCGATATATCGATATTTTTTGGGTATATCTATAATTCCATAACACCAATGTATTATAATAAAATATCAAGTATCGAAAATGTATCAAAAACTATATATTTCCAATAGCAGCAGGTTTCCGCACTGACTAGAACAGCTGGAATTCAGAGTCAGAGCCGTAAAAAAGAAAACTTATTGTTAACAATGTTTTATTATTTTACATCAGACATATTGTTCCTAGTTTGGTATTTATATGAATAAAAAGCAAACACAATCGAATTTCATAAAGGACGAATACTTTTGAGAAAATTTCTCTGATATTTCGATGTTTTTTTGCAATATAGCGAGATCACTTTATATATATATATTTTTAATATAACATCACATCATCACGCCTGTTTTAGGCAGAGGTGTACCAATAGTACATCCACTTTTGCGGCGAGCCTATTTAATAATAATATCTATACGTTAAATATCGATACTTTTTGGCACTTCTTGCATCCCTATCTCAAAGCTGACTGAGTTCTGAGCGGTCGCGGTAGGCCGCTCAGAATTCAGTCAGTCAACTGACATTTTGTCAGTACCGTCAGCTGTCAGGCACACGGAATACTTAAGAGTTCGCATGGAATGAGTAAGTACTTTATGGTTCAACTGGAATGTTTACAATGGCTTACAAGAACGGCCAGTCTTGAAAGAGAAAACTGAACTGTAGTGTCCTTTTCTAATAACGTGACCATACATGTTTACTTGAAAAAAGCGTTAAAAAAAATTGTCGGTAAGAAGTAAAAATCAACAACACGCGTAGGCACGCTGTCGGAGAAATAAGCGACTTTTTCCTAACAACATTGTGAAGGTGAACTTTAAACTCTGAAGAAATTGTTTTTTATCTTTTAACAATAAGTGATTCCGTAAGTCTTGTGACAATCTAATTTCCAAATATTTTTAACCCGGGGTGGGGCCAAAAAATTTGGAAATTAGATTGTCTACTGTTTTTTATATAACTAGATTGTCGCTGTTTAGAGATAATTAACTCTAACAGTTAATTAATGAAAAATATTGTCGCTGTTTAAAGTACTACTTAAGTAACGTATAAACGTTACTTAACTTTTTTTTGACGACATGGTTGGCGTAATGGCTGAACAATCGACTGCTGCGCAGCGTGTCGCGGGCTCGATCCCCGCACGGAACAAATATTTGTATGATCTGCAAGTAATTGTTCCGGGTCTGGGTGTTTGTGTTTGTGAGTTCTATGTTTGTGAACGCACCCACGATACAGGAAGAAATTCCTAGTGTGGGGCAACGTTTTTTAAAAGAAAAAAAAAAAAAAAAAACTATTAAACAAAGACAATAATATACCGGTTATGTCATTAGACTTAGCCGGTGATATTATTGTCTTTGTACCAAAGGTAATATCTATAATTCACGAATATACTAAAACTAAAACAGATAAGACAAACAATGGGAAAACATTACCGTTTGTGATGAAACTGCCAGGTTCTTGCGAATGTGATTGCGAACTTTAAATTTAAAGGATAATTAGTTGGTTGTCATCCTCATTTCCTGGGGGAGGGCATTTCACAGAGAGATAGACTGAACGAAGAAGGAAGAGTGAATAAAGTCAGTGCGGTGAGTGCGACGATTGTGTAATGAACGTAGATTTCTACTGTGGTTCACGCAAATGTACTGAAAGTGGGGGGCGACATAACTAGCGGAAGAGGGAGAGTTAGGAAATGAAAACAAGGTGGTCGACGCCCTTCGCTCTCTGCGCTAGCGTAAAGCAACCAATTTAGTAGTGACCAATGCGCAGACACATGATCATATTTACGGAGATTGAGAACGAATCGAATGCAGTTATTGAGAAGACGGTCAAGTTTGTCGAGGAGATCTGCATTCAGGTCATAATAGCACAGACAGTGGCGGGGCAACATCTAAATTTGATGTGGGCCAGGTACATTTTGCGAGGCCCTCTGGTGGCGTGAGAAAACGGATTTTAAAAAATAAATGAACATTTTCTTTGACTAACATTAAAGAAAAAAATATATATATATTAAAAGAAACTGAAATTTCTGCCTGACTTTCACTCTTTAATAATTGTATCGTAATTCAACTTAGATACTATATCGATGCTTCCGGCAACAAATGTCGTAAACGCCATTTTGGCGAAAATGAGTTAAGAATGCAGCCCTACTTAATTTTTGGCGCTGCGTCGATCTAAAAATGTGAAAAAAATATTCGCCTAAAAAAAATACTTTTACACCCAACATTTTTACTAGTATAATCAAGATTTTTTAGAAAAGAGGGTATGTATAACTCATATTGCTTAGAACCGAATAACCGTGCAGGTCGTATAATACAACGTACAAACAGCTGTCGGTCGTAAAAACGTGAATACATATATAATTGTAATTACACCCCACAATCATTTTTAAAACGTAAGCTCTGCTGAGAAACAATTGTCGTAATGTCCAAGGCCAAGGCCTTATATAGTTAATGTGATGGACTACTCAGATTTTTTGAACTGGAGTGAAATATCATCAAACACTTTTACAAAAGAAACCTTAAAGAATATTAATTGGAGAAACATTAGAGTAGCAACTCTCAGAAAGACCAATTTAAACCAAATAGAACTCAAGTATTCAATGAAAGAACATGCAATTACACATCGAATCAAGTTGTTCGAAGATGTCAAGCGTAAAAGAAAGGGAAAAGGGAAGAATAAATCAAAAGAAAATACAGAAGAAATGTTAGAATTACAATATAATCGAGTAAAGCAGTTGAATCCAAAACAGCTATATACGGATAAACTACCAATTACCGCAGCTAAATACAAAGATCTGCAACGATTGTGCGATCAGGGGACAATACACAAACGGTTTCATGCCGAATACAAACAGCTTCCTTGTCAGTCTCATAATGTCATTGATACTCTTCCTGAGACTGACGAGAAAGATGAAATTTCTGATTAATTATCTTCTATCAGAAAATCAGGTCTTCAAATTTCTGGTTAATAATCTTCTATCCAATGACAAAAGATTATTAATCAGAAATTTGAAGACCTGATTTTCTATAACTCGTCGTCGTATTATGTTTTGCATCTACTTTTTTATTATCTTGTCGATAACACTTTCCCATTTTCACCAACGACACTAAAAGTTAGGTAGACCATAGTACAGAAGCTTTCCGAACAAACAAGATCTAGAAAGATGAACTACCTAAATTTTTAAGGGCGTTGGTGAAAATGGGCATTGTTTATTAAAATTATTAGAGCAGTAAGC
The DNA here is from genome assembly GCA_905333075.3 of Atethmia centrago. NCBI lineage: Eukaryota > Metazoa > Arthropoda > Insecta > Lepidoptera > Noctuidae > Atethmia > Atethmia centrago. The sequence goes on along the minus strand of HG995373.1, from coordinate 16,217,611 downwards.
TTGATAGAATGTTTACTTATATTTTTTTGTAATTCATTATCAATACGTTTTAAAAAAATGTCGTGATTATAAAATCTTCTTGAAATCAATGAAACAAAATGATTACTTAACATTTTGAATTATGTCTGGCTGGTTAGGTACGCCGTTGGAGATAGAACACTATAGGCATCTTGTAACAAACGCTTGATTAAATTATACGGGACGATTCCTATAATATACTTACTTATGTGTATTTTTATATAAAGGTATAAAAATTTCGAGCCGCGACACAAACAATGATGATGAATGATGATTGATGTACAAGATCCTCTAATGGAAATTTAAGTGATTGGTTTAGACATTTTTTTACTTTGAATTCGTATTAGTGCCTTGCTTAACCATTTTTTTGATTAATCGATGACGGTCAATGAATAAAAAACCTTTTTTAATTATGTCAATTTGTGTTTTATTTTATTGTTTTTATTACAAGTAATGAAAACTCAACTTACAGTCTTAAATTCATTGATTTGCTTCAGATATTTCCATGTTTGTTACATACCATCGCATCAGATCGTGGTGTTTACACTCATTTTTATTTCAGTATATGGTTTTTAAAACCAAACCCAGAACTATTGTATTTAAAAACTGGTGCATACTTCTAACTTCCGTAAGACAAATCGTTCTCCATTGATTTGTTAGTGGTCGTAAATACCAACTTCTTGAATTTTCTGGGGTGTATGTCCAAGCTAACTTTTAAAATAAGGCTTTGACATAAATAGCAATAATATATTATGAAACACCATCGTATTTTACGTATTTCTTGTATAGAACACAATTTTACAACTTTTAAAGTTAAAAAGATATAAGCCAAAAACGAAATTATTTTTTGTTTTTCGTTGATTACCAAAAGTGCTATTTTGGTGTTTACGACCTTTGTTGTCGGAAGCATCGATATCTGCTTCAATAGATAAAACTGCCAAAGTTGAAAGTCTTTCTTGACTCATTGTATTTCATAAATATTTTTTACTAGATGCGTCCCGCGGTTTCACCCGCATAAGTTTTGACCCCGTGGGTATACCGGGATAAAATGTCCTGTGTTATTCCTGGTTATAAACTATCTGTGTGCCAAATTTCATCCATATCGGTTCAGTACTTTTTGCGTGAAAGAGTAACAAACATCCATCCATCCATTCTTACAAACTTTCGCATTTATAATATTAGTACATATTAGTTTAATTTTAAGAAGTTCCTTTCAGCGGAGGCTGTACTTACCGGTATTGTTAACAAAATTCGAACGAGAATGTAAATATTTGGGTAAATTTCTTTCAAGTTATTTTCTGTTATATATTGGAGCAGCTGTTTCGCATCTTTAATGAAGTTGGGTAAAATTGGGATAATTGTAATCCTTCTTATAATTCGTAAGGTTGGAGTCTCTGATCTCACCCACTCGCAGGACTATGTAGATCTGGACAGTTTTTTTTTAAATATTTTATGTAGGCAATGCATAAACCTTCGAGGCGCGAGGCCCCTCGGACCGCGAGGCTGTGGCCCACGTCACCTCAGCAGGCTTAGCATGACAGTCTCTATTTCTTCGAAGAATAGACACGGCTCTTTCCATACAAAGTGACATTTCGTTTCTCCTTTTTTGACATCCCACCGTCGAAATCTTTCTACTTAGAAAAGGACTTAAACAACGATCGTTAGAAACGAAAGACAAGATGACAGATTGTAGAAGGATAGCACACATCACCATAATCGATGATAGGAAAAATAAAATAGTTAGGGCCCTCGCCCACGGCGACTTTTTGTAGCGATGCTGTCGCGCGTTTCGTAAACGCCCGACAGCATCGCTACTAACGCGTGTTAGTCGCATTTGCAACGCGCCACAGAAGCGATGCCAACGCGCTACTAATACGCTACAGCATCGCGACTGTATCTATGCAAACGCACGACCGTGTCGGACGACATCGGGGAGAGAACAGAGGGAGGGTGGCGCGTGAGTGAAGAACCGAGCATCAGTGATGTCCACAAAGTAATCTCTCTTTATTAAATGGGTGCATCCAATATTGACGCTGCTTTCGTTGCCTAGGCTTCGGCTGTTTACGTAAAAGCAGCACCAAAGACAACGTGACTAATGTTGCCTCAACGGAGTCCATCTTGCAACAGTAGTGATCGCAGGTATTTTTGTGCCGTTACTGAATCGCGTTTGCATCGCGACAGAATCGCGTTTGCATCGCTACAGAAGCGCGACTGTATCGCGTTTGTATCGCGACTGAATCTGGGCCTGTGGGCGAGGGCACACAGCTAGCGACCGCTTCGCGACTGTATCGATGTAGATGTTCGACAGCATCGCTACTGCATCGCTACAAAAAGTCGCCGTGGGCGAGGGGCCTTAAATCGGCTCCTGAACCGGCCGACGAATATCGTCAGTTTTTATACTGTCCACAAAGGTACTGCGCATACTTTATTAATCGATAAGATAGCGAATCGAAGGGTTGGAAATAGCTGTACTGTATTCGATAGGATTTGTGGAATAAAAAAAAAAACTATTGACTTCAATCATGAAAAATTGTGTGAAGAAGTGGCAAAACATTGTAACAAAAAAAATGCTCAATCGTACTATTTAGTCTGAGTAGCTCAATCGTAGGAGACAGACGTTCTTCTGAAAAGTAAGTAGGTACTTACCTACACTTTTTTGTGAGTCGAGGATCCTCAAAGATAATAAAAATAAACAAACAATAATAATAATATACAAACAAAGTAACAAATGAAGCTTTTACGATTAAAAGTGATAATTTCTTTAGTTTTTGTTTTATTTAATTAAAGAGTCTGGCAAACCAAAGCGTGACCTTAGAAAACGCGGCAAATTCAAAAATTATAATAAATACAAAAATATTCAAGTATCAAGACATTTTACTAGAGGTACGAGGGTCATTCAATAAATACTTAGCCTACAAAAAGTAAACGAAAATTTTGGAAAAGTGGCAATTTATTTTTCAACAAAGTCTCCTTTTAGTTCGATACACTTAGCCCAGCGATGCTCCAACTTTTTTAACCCGTCCGAAAAATAGTTTTTGTCAAACTCTGCAAAACAGGCCTCCGTGGCGGCGATGACCTCCTCATTCGATCCATATCTATTCCCGGCGAGTGATTTTTTCAGATTAGGAAACAGAAAGAAGTCACAAGGGGCCAAATCTGGAGAATACGGTGGATGGGGCAACAATTCGTAGCGTAATTCGACCAATTTGGCCATGGCAACGGCAGACGTGTGAACCGGTGCGTTGTCGTGGTGAAACAGCACTTTTTTCTTCGCCAGATGGGGTCGTTTTTTCTTTAATTCGGCGTCGAATCGGCCCAATAAATCGGCATAGTAAAGCCCTGTAATTGTTTTACCCTTCTCGAGGTAATCGATGTAGATCACACCTTGTGAATCCCAGAAAACGGTGGCCATAACTTTTCCGGCCGATTTTACAGTTTTCGCCTTCTTTGGAGCACGTTCCCCGGTCTGGATCCATTGTTTTGATTGCTCCTTGGTCTCTGGTGTGTACCAGTGGATCCAGGTTTCATCGACGGTCACAAAACGACGCAAAAACTCCGCTGGATTCCGCTTAAACAGCGCCAAACACGTCTCCGATGTGGTCTCACGGTTGCGCTTGTTTTCTGGTGTGAGTAAACGCGGCACCCATCGCGCCGATTGCTTTCTCATGCCGAGTTCCTCGTGAAGAATATGATGCACTGTTCCTTCTGAAATGCCTACAGTCTCAGCTAGCTCCCGAACCTAGCTTCTATCGGCGATCTGCCAATACGAAATCATGGATTTTTTTAATGTAGTAGCTGTTTTCGGTGCACCTGGACGTGGTACATCAAAAACCGACGTACGGCCACGTGCAAACTCGTTGAACCAATTCTTGACGGTGGCCATCGATGGAGAAGAGTCACCGTACACAGCATCCAAGCGCTCTTTGATTTCGATGCGCGTTTTCCCTTCCAAAAATAAGGAAACGAATCACCGAACGATATTGCTCTTTTTCCATTTTTGTAAAACCGATCGACACGTTCGCTTCCATAAGTTGTCAAATTAAAACAAATGAAGGGATTGGAATGAAAATTTGAAAAAAGAATTAAAAAAGAATGTGCTACACTGTGGTAAAACTCTTTTGAAACTACAGCGCCCTCTGGCGATGAGGCTAGGTACTTATTGAATGCACCTCGTATATGTAGTAATATACCTAGGTACTACATATTTTTTGAATTTGCCGCGTTCTCAGGTCACTTTTTCATTTGCCAGACTAGTTTTTAAAAATGTCAAAGGTGATTTTCGCAAAGATTTAAGGAAAAACTACATCAGGGATGGAAACACTAGCGGAATGTCACTGTCATTTGTCATTGGATGGTTGACAATCAATAGCACGCGATTAGAATAAATTCTAACACACATTGCTATGAGCAAGTAGAGTAGGTATGGGTTATCTGAGTATTTCATACTAGAACATATTAGAACCAGCCTTTTAGAACTTACTAGAGACAAATTAGCTACAATCAAATTTAATGTATCTTCAGCAGTAATTAAAAATGGGATCTAAAATATTCGAAGGCGTTACAGACAGATATAATGGAATAACAGTAGATTCTCAAAAAGAACCTTGTGAAATTAATCAGCTTTTAAACCAGTTGAATGGTAAGATCACAATTTTATGAAAATGATGTCTTTGGTGTGATTTTATCTCACAATTTATTATTCTAACGAAATTATCTAATAGTGAGTGCTTATACCTATATATTTTAATTAACTCGTTCTTGTCTAATTCCGTTTCCAGATTCACTAAAAAATTGGTGTGAACTGAATAAAAAGTGCATCTGGTTCAAAATTAACATCATAGATGCAGCTTGGGTGCCACTTCTAGCTAATGTATGGTTTATTAGTGTTATTTGATTATATTATTACTACTAAGAAATCAAAGTTTACTAATTATTCTAATTAATTTAACTTGCTTAATATGTGTCTAGTGTACTTAATGATGATTTCATATTCAGGAAGGCTTCAAATTTCACCATTCACGAGGAGATTTTGTCATGATGTACAAATGGCTTCCTAGCAGTTCATCTAACTTACCACCAGCCTGTCATACAAATCTTGGTGTGGGTGGAATGGTTTTTAATGACAAAAATGAAATATTAGTAGTAGCTGAGAACTATATTGAAGTCCCGCATTGGAAACTTCCTGGGGGATATGTAGAAAGAGGTGAGTTAAGAACTTTAAAATATTACTATTTAACAATACAGAAAAGTAAATTTACCTTTTACATAATTACAGGAGAAGATATCAAAGATGCAGCTGTGAGAGAAGTTAAAGAAGAAACTGGGATAGATGCCACTTTTGAGTCAATGGTGACACTGAGACATACTCACAATATGATGTTTGAGAACTCTGATATTTATGTGATTGTATTGTTAAAAGCTACATCAGAAACAATTACCAAATCAGACATAGAAATCAAAGCATGCCAGTGGATGCCTATTGAAGAATATATGAATCACCCTGATGTGCATGAGTTCAACCAATTTATTGCTAGACAAGCTTTAGATTTAAAAGCTAGAAACTTGAAATTGGAACTCCGTAAAGAAACACTCAAAATGAAAAAAGAATCCAGAGAAATGACAGCTCTGGTAATAGAAGATCTTGATAAATAAGTTTAGTGGCAATGTTCATGGTCAAGTGATAATAGCTAAGTTGTTACAGTGATAAATTTATATCTTAATACGTAGATGATAACAATAAGGAGCTGGATAATTTATACACGTCACATTATATTAAACTTCTGTTAAATAAGCCTATTGACATACCTCCCTTAACCTTTTGACCGCCAGTCATGTATAGATGACAGACCAAAATGTGCCCAGCATGCCATAGTCACGACTACATGACAGATTTTAAAGAATAATTCGTAGCTTGGTGCCGAGGCACGTCTTTGCTTTTTAGACGTGGCGGTCAATAGGTACACTTTCACCGCTAAGTACATAGAATACATACAAATTGGCATGCCATATAATGTTTATTGCAAATCTATAACAACCCGTCAGTCGTGGGCATGAACAGAAGTCATCTTTAGCTACATATAGCGACGACTCGGATGCGAGTTGTGGGCACACGAACGAATTATTTTTCGACCCATATGCTGGGTGCTTGGCATAGAAAGTGTTAAAAATGTAATGTAATGTTACTTTTAAATATTCTTTGGAAGAAAAACACATACTTTATACTATTGTATGTGTGTATCCACCAATACATATTGTGATATTTTACAATTAGATTTGATACATCAGTAAATATTACTTTTGGACTTGAAATAAAAGTAACTCTTGTAATATAATTGGACTGTACAAAATAGGGTAGATATTATAGTCAATAATAAATTCAATTAAAATCATTACCATGTATTTATGATTATTGTGTTACATAATTCAGTTTTACAATTGTTTAGCTCACAATGGTATGGAATCCAAATATAATTTATGTACATCTAAGTATCCAGCAGTTGTCTACAAATTGTCAACTGAATTACCTACCTACTATAATAAAAATGTATTTATAATGATTTTTATGACTATAAATTTGTTATAAATAAATTAAAAGTTAAACAATCTTTACAAAGTAATCTTTCCACCTAGTATATTATAACTTCCTAACAAATGGTTTAAAATGACAAAGCAGAAGCAAAGTATATTTACATAGCAAGTTCAATAAATTGACCTCTTACATCATCGATTTGTAACACTATGGTTCATTGTTGATTTTATTGCTATCTTGTAGCTAGATATTTAAAACTTAAATCACATAATAATGAAGATTTGATGCACAAAGATCAATGATTGAGTGAATGTGTCAACAATGAGCAATAAATTGGTGTCTGGCACATTGACTATAATAATTTAAATATGTGCATACTATGCTTTAGTGTGAGTTAGTATTGTAGAATAGTGAGGCACACTTAAAAAAATATCTTGTCTTGCATTTCATTTTCTTTTAGCATCATCACTAAAACCTAATCAATTTAAGAAAATCTTAAATTTGATATACTCACCACAAGTGCTTATTATAACAACTTAAAAATATATTTAAAAAAGAAACAGAATGCCAATAAACGAAAAAAATAAAAATATTAAGAACATCATGATATTGAACATGAACATTGCACAAGTATACTAGCAGTAATGGTATGTATTGAGGTAAACCATAGTCAACATGTTAAATAATATTAATTTACTTCATTATTTATAGGATTAGGTATTACGGGTTAATTGGCGCCAGATATCAGTTGAGTCAATGAAAACAAATACCATGTTAACTGATTACTTCCACTGATTTAGTCTAAGTCTGGTGCAGCAGCATTTCTTCCTACATAGTCTCCATCTTCATCAGAACTATCAGCTTCACCTATTATGGATTTCAGGAGTCCTCCAAATACTGAATTAGGATTCTTGTTGTCAGGTGGTATTTCTATGCCAAACCAAATGCGACCAATATTATCTAAATACATTGAGTAGTTGGGATCCCTTTTAATACTTATCGCATACCAACTTCTAAGTATTTTAAATTGATGTGAGTGTCTCCTGAAAAATATTTTATACATCAGTATGAGCAAATCAAGAGTCTCTCCTAAGGAAATTCTACAGCAAATTAATATATTTTACTTACTGTTCAATTGCACGTAATAGAAACCATAGAAAATTTAATAATGGAAATATGTATGGAGGCCCTTTATTATTATTTATTGTGGGATGTAGGCCTGTATATTTATTAAAAGTTTCTGTAGCCATTTGTATATTACGTAGACAAAGAATCTGCAACACTGGCTGGGCAATGAACAAATCTATTTCAGATTTGAGTCCTTTCGTTGTATGGAGTTCCACAAGCATACTGGCATATGCTGTTCCATCACATGAGTGCAAAAAATGTCTGTGAGCTGCTGCATACTTTTTCTCTTTCCAATAAACTTCAGCAATTCTCTAAAATAAAGGATAATCACAATGATAGGTGTTATCCTCAAGCATGATAAAATTTAATATAGGCTTATAGCTGGCAAATTCATTACACCATTATTATTTGGCTTGCTTTTAACTCCAATTAAAAGTTCACAACAAATCAATCTTAAATGTTAGTAAGCTACTGATGAACAAGTAGGTTAGTGAAGGAATGTTGTAATGTAGTGTTTATTTGGGAATCCTACCAACACCAGCCATACATATGATTATGAATTTGATATGCATGAAATGGCTGTACTGTTTACCTCTGCAAAACAAATGAAAAATTCACACATTTTCCCCCATGTAAATAAACCTGAACATGGCAGCAAAAGCAAATCTTCTATGTCAGTTTTATCCAGCATTGTATTTTTTTTACAAGTACAGTTTCGTCAGTTCAATAATGTGCATGAAACCATCGTATGTTATGAATTTACCTGGTGAAGAAAAGGATGTCCTTTTTTGTTATTGTCCATAGACCATTTGACAGCATTGGTGAGGTAAGATTCCCTCTCAGGTATACTAGCACTCATCAATTCGAATAACTTTGCTATTTTGTCAATCCATTCGTGACATGGTTTAGTTACTGATTTATTCAACACGTCTACGAGTAATATGGCCAAGTCTGCGCCACTCTCTTGTTGATCACGTTGTAGCAACAACGTTGAACCTTTGTACAGTAGATTTAGTAAATCCGCATATTTTTTTTGACTTAGGTATCTGAAAATTCATAATAAAGTATTAATAATCCATGATAATACTTTCCTGAATAGCATGAAGCATAAAGTTCAGATCGGTACCTGAAATATAGGGTTCTATACATTTGATGTGCCTCATAGTAATGGCCAGAGTTTACTGATGCTTCTAACTTATCTAGTACTCTTGAAACTCCTCTGTCTCCTCGTGAAGCCATCATTTAATTTCTAGAACAATCTGTTTTTCTTCTATTTCTAATTCACATACACCAATTTACGCCATAGCCATGAATTGTATGATTTTCATAAAAAAAGAAAATGATCGGACACCATATCCTTTTAGCCCAATTTGTCAACAAAAATATTCAACTCAGATTTATCACATTATGTACACAATGGTCCATGCTACGTTATGTCTTCTAATGCTGGATTCACACGCTCGCTAACATATTTTTTTTATATGCAGAATTTTCGTTCTGTCTAAATCTCGACGAACTTGTATGGGCTTACAAAGAAGCATTGGTTGCCGATCAGATCGAATGGCGGTTTTACACAAAGTCTGCGCAAGCACTTATGATGCATCCACACGTTTGTGCGTTTGTTTGTAGCACAGAACATATAATTATACCATAAAGGGTTTGTAGTTTGCGGCAAGTGCTAAGTGTGTGGCTTGTTAGTTATACAAAAAGTTGAGATTCCAAAATATAATCCGATATTGTGCGAAAATAAATGTAGGTAAATTATATAGTAGAAAATCAAGATGTGCTCGTTACATATGTGTGCGAAATATTTTTGTGAAATTATATTGAAAATACAAGATGGCGGCGTTAGTTCCAATTTTGGCCACGTGCCAGAAGATTCTAGTTAACATTTATACCTCTTTTTACGTAAGTTGACAACAAAATTAAAAATGAAATTACGTTTCTCTATGGTTAGGACGAGTCAGTGATGGGACTAGCAAAAATTAAAAAATTTAAAGTACTTCAGTCCTTTTCACTAAAGAAGTCTCGAAATTAGTCGCAATCGCAGCGCCAGTCATGCAACGGAATGTTTCTAACAAAGATATAAATATGTCGTCCCTAACTATTATAAAATAATAATGAGTCTACTTATTGCCGCGGGACTTCTCTTGCGAAACGGACTAATTTTTTTATACCTACCCGATTAGGTACTATAAAGCGCCTCATTCACGGTCTACATCATTGCACGTCTCGCCAAGGTCAAGAACGATGAACGTGGGTAATCTGGACCCGCAAGTCCGTTTTTGCATCCAGCATAACCCTCCACTTCTGGCTAAGGGCCGATTCACACCGGGAAAGCAGCAGCGCGGCAAGCACTTTCAGTGTAAAATAATTTTAAAAACTTTATCTACATAACTAGAAGACCAGTATCGCTTGAAAAGCACGAAAAGGCCGAGCGGCCGCCCGCGGTGCCGCGCTTGTTGTCAATAACGATACAGCCCGCGTCGCGCGTCGCGTCGTCGTCGCTGCCGGCCGGCCGCTGCGTTCCCGGTGTGAGTCGGCCCTAAGGCGTGACGTAAGTATAAGTACGTCACCGGATAATGTTCAGCCCGGGGACGTACCTACATACGTCAGGCTCAAGCGGTCCAACTCATTGGGGCGGTCGTACCTCCCTAGAGTAAATATGTTCCTTGGGTCGTACTTCGTGCGTGGTTGATCGTGTCTAAACGTTCTATACAACAAATTTACCATTTTGAGAATTGTTTTGGATTAAGTAGCATCATTCAACATACTCTTTGTGACATCATTTTGGGGCTTCTCCTATGAACTGCAACAGAGATAGGTAGGTATCTACTTATATGCCATAAAAGGTTCCTGCTTTAAAAAAAAAGTCTGAATCACTGTACCTAGGTACTCTTAAAAGACCCTATGCCGAATAACTCCAGCCCGGAATATTGCTAGCTCCAATCACTCTATCTCTAATTAATGCTACACCGAAACTATGAATTCAGGGCGTCTCGAAAAGGCTGGGTAAGGTTGGAAGGGGATTACGGGGCCAACTGAGCGGAGGATGATCAGCAAATGACGGACAAACGCACCGCTCTTGACGTGTGGAGTTCCATAAGTTAAGAACAACACTGCAAAAATTATGAATTCGCATTTTCACAAAATGGCGTCATATCATACGTTTTGCAATGGTTGGTAAGACAGGGAGCGAACGCAACTACTGAATCCTACAACTGTATACATATAATCTGTAAGATGGTTGTTCGCAGTGGTAAATCTTAGTAAATAATACATTGGTCGAGGATTTACGTAGGTGAAAAGAAAAGTCATGGTTCTGGGACGATGCCCATACGGAGTCGTTTATTTTATTCATGGATGAGCGTTAGGTAGATACTTTTAAGCCGGTAAACGTGAGGAGCTGTCTAAAGCACTCTTAGTTAATTATTATTAATAAATTCAAATTATCGAACAACATCTAATCAAGCATTGTTAAGAACTAAAGGGTTTATTTATAAACATTGCTTAAAGGTAATAAAAAAATGTATGGTTAAGCAGACGTTAATCATCACTTAATTTAAGCAGCGTTTATAAATAAACTCCCAGTCTTATTTATAAACGTCTCTTTGATAAACAACTGTAATAGCTACCTACATATTGATGAATATTTAACTTTTTGTGAATTCATCTCTTTATTTTATGATTTGGTAGGCGTATGGCTAACTAGGTAAAGTTATAGCAATTTGAATGATGGACGAATTGTGGAACCATTGACGCTGGTAGAGCCTTGGTTTATAAGAGTTATGTTGTCCGCATTGCGTCAATAGACTAGTTTTTTTCATTGCCATATCTAATCCTCGATACTTAGGTATGTCTATCGGTGCCTACAGATTTGCTCGATTTTTAGCGAATGTATAAGTAAGCGACAGACAGTGGACATCGTATTTTTGTCGATCGCCATTGTGGATCGTTTTTTTCAGTGAGATTAATTGTCATTTATAATGTGTTGAAGAAAATATTCCCGAACAAAATAAAACTATCAATGTAGCGAGTATTATTTCTACCTACTTTCATTTCGGTGGATGCAAGGGAAAATAAAACCTTGATGGCAAAACATTACTTTTCATAATAGTTGTCGGAGTACCAATCTGACAACTTACGAGTATAAGAAAAGTAATGTTTTTATATTAGTTGCATTATTGAATTGATGTAGTTTCAAGAACGTGCAAACTTAAGAGTTTGAGTTTTGAGTTAGATAAGAGAGATTTGATCCATAGTGCATGAGGGAGACATGACCAGTGCAGTGGTATAAAGGCCCTAAAGGCTCGTGCAGACTAGCGCGATATCGCGGGCGCGACAGGCAGCAATATGTGCAGAAAAGTGAACGTTATTTAGAATGTAACTATGTATGAAAAATGTTGGGATTGATTATTGATACCTATTCTATCTAAGTTACATTTGTTTTTATGTCTCCATTTTTAGGGTTGCTTAGTAAACAAGGAACCCTTGTAGTTTCGCCATGTTCCGTATGCCTGTCTGTCTGTCTGTCCCCACTGGAGCTTAGAGACGATTAGTACCAGAAAGCTGTAATTTGGCATTGGTATACATATTAATCAAATAAAAGAAAATTGTACCTACCTATATAATTATATATATCAGAGCTTTGTCCTATCAAGTCATAGTTACAATTTTATTCATAGTAAAAGGGGTTTAACTCTCCCGGACTCCCCCTACCTATTGTAAAGTCTTAGCACTTTTGTATGACTTATGGAATCAAATTTTTACTTATAGGCTAATAAACAGATGGTTAGGTAAAATATGTACCTAATATTTCGTCAAAATACAAATACCTACTCACCATTGGCAAACTGTACTTAAAGCATCCCCAAAGTTGGTCTCAGAGGGAACTGTTGTTATTTAATTACAAACTCTTATAGGAGAAGAGCGCTTGTCGATAGTGTTATTAATGATCAAGTATTAACTAATAGTGATGGATAAGTAACGAGATCGGGAAGTTTGTTGTTAACTAAATCATTATTACCAATGATACAAAGAACATTTATCTTCGCTAGATAAACGGATGTTGGTCGTCTAGCAGAATATAGGTACCTACCTATTTCCTACGTTACTTCACAGAGGTTTTATATAACTAGATAAATGTTTTACTCTCTAGCAAATCGTTAGCTTCAGCTTAGTTAGCTGACATAGGGTCCTGGCAGTGGATCAAAATAGGAATCTGAATTCAGAGAAAGAGTATTTCAACTTCCAACCACACATATTAGAAGGATTCTTTTTTATTTCTGTGCTCCTAGCCGCAAGATGCCTAGGTGGTAGCCTGCCTGATACAAACCTATCTCTCTTAATTGTTGTGTTTTAACTTAATTCGTAAAAGCTAAGTCACCCATAATATTTTGCCAATCAACTATCTGATACGCGTGCCTAAATCGACGTTTTTAGGGTTCCGTAGTAAACAAGGAACCCTTATAGTTTCGCCATGTCCGTCTGTCTGTCTGTCCACACTTTAGCTCAGAGACGCTTAGTATTAGAAAGCTGTAATTTGGCAGAGGTATAACATGGGCGCCGGCAGCGGGGTGCAAGAGGGTGCACTCGCACTCCCTTGCAACCCCTGTCAGGAAAGGAAAATACATAGGAAAAATTACATTTATTTTATTCATAAGTTTGTATGTGCAATCATGTGATGAAAATGCAGTCGGGTTATTTCTTTTTCTAATAATTCCACTTACTTATTTATTGAAATTGTGTACTGTGTGAATAAAAACTGAAGGCGTCTAGGTTGCTGTCCAAATTTGTCAATAAATGCGCTCTTTTTTTGTGAACGCTAAGCATGCACAGGCTCGTGTCTCCCATCTTCGAGCGATTCCACGTCTTTACACGTCGTAATATGCTAAATGTACGTTCAATGCTACATGTTATTGCTGGAATCGTTAAAGCAATTTTGATTGCCTCACATACCACTGGGTAAAACGGAGTGGCTTGAAGTATTACATCTACGTATTCAACAACAGATTCATTTAAAACAGAATTATTTGCTTCATTCGTCCTCATTTCCTCGTACAATGTGGTAGCCTCGGCAATAAAATTATGTATAAGACCTCCGTAGAGGTTCTGTATATCTTTTGCTATCGATAAAAAATCTGATTTGTCCAATTTTCTCACATTTTCTGGGTGAACCTGCATAAGCAAAAATGCTTTCTTGTGTGTTGAAGAAACTCGAGTTTTTAGTGAAGAAATAACATAATGGGATGTATATAGATCTTTTAAAATTTCTTCTACATTTTCAGATGGTTGATTTGATCTGTAGGTCTATTTTGTCACTACTCGAGGACGCTTAAATTCAACATCCAGTTTCTCGCAACATTTTTGAGCTTTCTCTAAATGATCGCAAACTCCATTGATTGGATTGGTCGTTCGTTGGTCGTCGCAGTGAACGGACGTGTCGCTAGTCTTCTCCATCAAAGCCCCAAATATATATTTTTAGTGTGCACCGTACCATGCGTGACAGATGGGTCGAGTTAGCCCAAGCGGAACAGTGTTTATTTTATTGTGTCTTGGTGTCGTTACTTAAAATCGCTAGAGCTGTACAAGATTGGGGCGGTCTGGGCCTATGTACGCTCCGGATTCCAGGCAAGGTAGTGCATACGAAGGACAACCCTGACCTGACACTGAACCCGTCCAAGCTAATACGGTGGAATCTTTCCATATCTGTTAGGGATCTGCTGAACAGTCCCGCTTTAACTGTAATACTTGTGTGTCAATCTAATACCCCTTAATCATCATTTTAATCCTTAAACCCTCAACATTTACTCTGGGGTGCTGTTGGATGATAAACATACAACTGTTATACAACCTTCGATCAATACTTGATCGAAGGTTCTAACTAACAGAGTTCTTGTATTTTATAATCATAACATTAAGCTGAAATCCCAGAAACTACTTCAAACAAATAGACTTTCTCCTTAGCCTACAAAAGTCTGTGAGGCAGCGAGCCTCCTTGCCGGATTGCCGCGATGGGATCTGGAGGCAAAAGTCCTCGCGCACGTATGGGAGTGGCGCGAGGAGGCGAAACGCCGGGGCGTTATGCCGCTGCCGCGAGAAATCGCGGCACAGCGGACGGAGCTCCGGCGGGATCTCATGGCGTCATGGAAAGTACGGTTGTCGCAACCCAGTGCTGGGCACGCCACGATTGCGGCGATAAGTCCCCTCTTTGAGGAGTGGCTGGAGAGGCGCCACGGCGTCCTCACCTTCCGCCTGACGCAGGTCCTCACCGGACACGGCAGCTTCGGGAGGTTCCTGTGTCGGATAAGGCGGGAGGAAACGTCCGGGTGTCACCACTGTGTGGATCGCCCGGAGGACACGGTGGAGCATACGGTGGAGGTCTGCCCGGCTTGGGCAAAGCACCGCCGTGTTCTCGTGGAGGCGATTGGCGGCAGAGACCTCTCGCGTCCGGCCCTGGTTCAGGCCATGGTACGGAGCGAGAGGGCATGGGCAGTAGTCACCTCCTTCTGCGAAGCAGTAATGCTCGCGAAGAAGGAGGCGGCACGGTTGAGGGAAAGGCAAGTTTCGCGCCCTCACGCCCCTAGCCGCCGCAGGAGACGCCCAGGGCGTCGGGAATCCCGGGCGGATTTCCGGCCACCGTAGGCGCGGGTTTGCGGACGGTGAGCAATGGGTAGCTCACCGTCCGGTAAGGACCAGGCCCGGATCGACGGCGCGTTGTATTCCACGCGCGCCTCAAAGAGATGTCGTCAGCACATATAGTAGGGGTCCACTAGGGCCGATGCCTGACGGGGTCGCGGGAAGGTACTTATGGGTCACCGAGGCCCCCGCAACACAGGCAACAGGAAGGAATACGGGTGGGTTTTAGTCAGTAAGAGTCTGACACACCCTCCCGCTCCGCCCAGAGCGGGAGAAGTTATTTGATGATTTCCCACCCTCAAAAAAAAAAAAAAAACTTCTAAAGTCACCAGTACAGCAAATTATCGATTCTTTTGCAAGGTCGTATTTTGAAAGGTGGATTTATTAGACCCATGTGCGCCGGGCGTCAAAGGCCCTGTCTAATTCCAGTAACAGCCAAAAAAAACCTCTTCATAACAAAGATACATCTCGTCACAAAAACAAAGTTCTTACAAATGCTAGCCAGTTCACCCTAGGTGCGCACGTGCACCGCTCATTCACGTCAAATTTATTACCCAAACAAAAGCTTTTAAAATGGCAATAATTGTTCCCATGGAACGGGACGGTAACTGCTTATTCAGAGCAATAAGTTACCAAATTAATTACACACTGGGGCTAACTTTCGGGGGCTTTGCGGGCAACATACACGTGTTCTATAAAGACCAGCACTATCATAGCTGGGTCACACACGAAGTTGAACAATACAACAATAACATGCAAACTCTAAAGCAGGAATCAATCAACGCCAAAACACCACAACCCTGGCTCAAAAAACACAGCCCCCATTTAGCTAGCCTACTAACACCGCCCGAACAAATAGCATCAACATTACGCTCACCGATGTCAGACGAATTCGCGGATGAGACAGGATACACAATACTCAGAAATCCACCTTCTGCCGCAATTAAGAACACTTGCTCAGACTTGCGTATCGCAACTTGGAACGTTCGAAGGGCTTCGAAACGGGCCAAAAAAGAAAAAATAGATGCTGAACTTTCTCAAAGGAGGATTCATGTAGCATGCCTACAAGAAACAGGGATGATCTTAGGAACATTCAAATCCACGTACTACGATTGGTATCTATCTGGAACCACAGGCAAAGCACACCGGGGACTCGTAATTCTAATTAGAAAAGACGCCCAAATAGAAACGAAAAACAGGAAAAAAAGATTCCGAAGCGATGTCGACTTCTCTTAAAGCTTGTGTGGGAAGTGACAAGCTCGCTTCTCTTTATATAATCAACTCTCATATCAACATCTGTACTTCTAAAGCAACCAGATCTTTCACAGGTGTATTAAACTTGATCATAAAAACCTAAGACTTGCACGCTAGTAATCCTAGGCAACTTTAAAGCCCATATTGGACGACAAGATACACAAAGTTTCCAACGCAAAGGGCTAATTGACCAAAATCTCCATCATGACTTTTCCAACTACAACGGGGAAATGCTAATGGATATAGCCAACAGGGAAAAATTGCAAATAGAAACGACAAAAGCGAGATCATCATGCAGGACAACATGGTCAAAGGGCACTCAGAAATCCCAATTGGACCACATTATTACGCCACATGCAACAGAAAAACTCTTTCACTTCATTAAATTTGAATGGGCTAATAGGGGCACCTCCGACGATAAAATAATCTGGGGGCAGCTAAGAACAAGTCGAATCGTAAACAAAAACGAAGGCACCAAACAAAAGCAACCGCAAGCCACAAAACTAACAACCACCGAGGCCAAGGATTATAACCATAAACAATGGAATTATGCTGCTCTCAATAGCAAATACACCAAAACAAAATACCAAGATTGCATAATCAAAAAACTAGGAAATACCATGGAGGACCCACATTGGACAACGTAACGGGAATCATTAACAACATGCGAAACGGGACAGCTCCAGGAACAGACCAAGTTGTAATCGAGCTATACAAAGCAATGCCCCAAATACTACAGATAGCCGTCACCAAACATATGATCAAAGCTTGGGCAAATAACAAAGTACCTGACACGTGGTTAGAGACAGTGCAGATATCAATTCCGAAAAACAGTAACCCTAAAGCTACGAATGACTATCGCCGCATATCGGTCTGTAATATGGGTTACAGAATTTACGCATCCTACATACTAAAAAAAATAGACGAAACAATAAAAGAATTAGGCAATTACCAGGCTGCCTTTTTAAACAATAGGTCAACAGATGACCACATCTTTACGCTTAAGCAACTGGACCTCAGCTAACCTGGCGGCGACGTTGTTAAAAGATGCCACAGATAAATTACCCGTCTCTCGACTATTCCATTGCTTACTCAACGATGCATATCCGGTAGGCTCTAATAATCTTTCCTATCCTAAGGGCACGTCTTCCTGACCATTACAGCGCCCTCCAGTCTACTCTTTGATATGCAATGGTCTCTGTAGTCCCATGAAACATGAGACTCCAGGGACTAGTGCGAATCCTTGGGTTCATTCGAGCAATCGAGTCTGGTTTAACCACGCTGGGGTCGGTGCATTTCATTCATCGTTCATTTCTCTAAATGACCGCAAACTCCATAGACGCATTATCGCGGTGAGATTGAAGCATATCAGTTAATTTATTTACGTGATGCCGAAGCATGTTTCACCTACTCAATTATTTTGCTTTTATGAATATCGGAACAAATTTCAATCAATTTGTTTTGAATTTGATGCGATATGTATATGGATTTTTTCCTGCTGATTCTAAATGATTTTTTAAAATTTCGTCTCCCGAGTCAACTCGAAAATGTAGGTCTGTAAAAACAGAACCCTCGTCGATTTTCCCAAGTGGAAGATCATGTCGCCCGCAAAATAAAATTGTAGTAACGATAGATCGTAGTTTCAAACGATTTTCTTCAACTTCCTTGTGATATGCCGTATTTAAACATTCATGAACGTTAAGTCCCCTTCTATCCATTATCCAAATGTTTTTGACGAAGCCAGTGCGTCACAAATTCACAATGCCACTTAATTGTCGCGTGAGACTGAGCAGCTTCATGAATCTTTTGATATTTGAGGCAAGGAGAAATTATGAACAGGGGGGTAACCATCACCTCTTATAGCAGTATTATTATAATATTACTTCCAGTGGGAAAGTGATGGAGCTATACAGGACTTATAGCTCTATCTCTTTTTCACGCTGAAGTAATATTGAAGTAATACTGCTATAAGAGGTGATGGTTACCCCCCTGGCCTTGTAGACCACGCTGCACTGGAGGCCGAAAAAAACACATATCCTACACAGAGGTCCCTTTGCTATAGCTGAGTAGGCTAACCACGGATATGTTGTAAGCTATTTACGTCGGAAAGCTCGTTTAGCACCAAGTTTAACATCATTTTTAAAATTGTATGTCTTGCTAGGGTTCCAAGAATGTCTTAGTAATTTCAAACGTAGATTATCATTGATTTGATAACCGAAGTCCAAACACTACCCAATATCCAATAATGAGTTAGTTGTTGAGCTTCTGCTAGAAAAGTCAAGCGATGCATCTGCTTGAAAATCTTTACGCACGGAGCTGGTACCTAAAAGCAAAAAGAATTCCTATATAATAAAGAAACGAACGAATCAATTAACGCATTATTTTGTTGTTTTCGAGTGTCTCATTTTCCTGTGTATGTGGATAATAAACAATACATTGAATGACTCCGGTAGAATCACTAACACAACATACCTGGACTATCCAGTTTATCTGTATCCGGCCTGGATGACTTATTATGAGGTAAATCATCTTCATCAGAATGATTATTACGTTTTTACACAAAAATCGTCTTATGTCACTCATAACTTGAAAAAAATTAATTAGCTACACAAAAAATATCCAATAAAAAATAAAGTCGCTGTTCAAGCAGATTTACTAGTATTACCGACAGCTGATTTGCGCACTATTTCACAACTGCAACTAGAACAGCGCAAACTGACGCGGTCGCAGGCGGGAAATCCCTTGCATCCATCACGCTACAGTGGGGATTCCCAAGCAAATATGCCAACCATCGACTACAGAGATTAAGTATATTTTTGATGAGCGAAACAATCAAATACCCGCATGATTTGAATTTGACATTGCGTTTTCCATATTATTCTATATTAGTTAACTGTATGTGTAGATGCTATTAATCACGCCAATAATGTGGTAAAACAAAATCTTGAAAAATAAATTTGTTTAAGGAAAAAAATTCACCCTCACATTACGTGCACCTTGCATGTTTTTCAACTACAATGTTAAGTTTGTTTTGGGATAAATTCATCCTAACTACGGAAACCTTCATTGTGCGTGGTCCAACACGCACTTGGCCGGTTTTTTTTTTTACTATTTTTACTCTCCGATTCGGCATTCCTAGTCGGGGAATTCTAAACCTCTCAGGTCGTCAACATAATAGTGCCTCTAACGCGTTCGTCCGCGTAATCTCATCACATACCTCAATCATTCCATTCGTGTAGGTACCTACAAGAATGTCTATCTAATTATTTAGAAGTTCATTAATAGTAACTGAATCGCTCGATTGTCGGCGAAATCAACTAAATTGAAGTTAAAACAAAACTTTTTGATTGAAAATAGAGTTCAGAGTAGAACCCAAACACTGGCAAACAAATTGATGAATTTTTGGCAGTTCAGTTAGGGGTATAGGTTCACCTACAATACCTACGCTTAATACGTACTATCGGCCAATCTTCCGCATGCTCACCTCTAAGGCGATAATCGTATAGCACGGCTCACGACTCGATCGCCCGATGCAAGCGTTTTGGCCAATGGGATGCATGAAGCGTATTTTAGCCGTGTTTGTATTAATGTAATTATGTATAGTGTGTGTGACAGTCACACTAGGCGCGTGCTATGCTCACTTGTTTGTAAGACATTTTTTTAATGGGCACGGCCAACGAGAGCGCTTTATGAATTGTTATTGTTGACAAGAAGTAATTTCGTACTAATATCTTCCGTTTGGTTTAGAAAATGTATTATTGGTATTGCTATACGCGTACCCTAAAAAAACTTTATTTAGCATTTTTGTTTACCACTTTGCCAAATTACAGCTTTCTAGTAAGAGTCTGTGAGCTAAGCCGGGGACAGACAGACAGACAGACGGTCATGGCGAAACTATAAGAGTTCCTTGTTGACTACGGAACCCTAAAACGAAGCAAGTTACGTAGTTTTGTTAGAAATTGTCATTTGCTATCTCTTTCTTTTATTGCTGTTTTGATTAAAATAGCAAAATTACTTACAGTAGTATTTGAACCATTACTTGGCGCAGTTTATACAATGTTATCAGATTTTTTTATTATTGCTGTCGCAACTTTTGCAACTGCAATAAAAATAAGTTCATTATCTAAGCACCATTGTTATTCAGTGGGAACGTCAGAACATCTGGTTAAACAATAGATCGGCTTTATAGAACGGCCATAAAATACGGTCGCAAAAAATTACGAAATATTTCTTCAACACACTTGCTTGTAAAGTGACTCAGAAATTCAGCTTATTTTAAAGAAGTATTTTTACTTTACATTTCTTTTTTCAATATACGCAGTTTTTGTCCAAAAACAATGAATATTTTTGAGAAAAAAAAATTCGTTACATCAGATAAATCAATCATCAAAATTATCATAATTTCATAAAATTATATATTTTTCACTACATATTAACCTTAATTTGCTTATTCAAAACATTATTTTGTTTATTATATTTTTTATATAGGCTGTTTAGCGGTTTTTCCAGCGCCTTTATTTACACCTGCGGCGCGCGGGATAAACAAAACAAGCGCGGTATTTTCCAGAAATACTTGTTAACGTTTTCATTGTGTGGTTAATTATTATCAAAAATGTTGACTTCAATTAGGAAAGAAGAGCGAAGAGCAACGCGTAGATTTAACCCCCCGGAAATACTAATCTAGGCACGAAACGCTAGTGACAGCCTGTTGCCTGCAAAATCTAGAGAGAAATACCTAGCGGCGTACGAAACTAATAACAATACCAGTCTCTTTTTTTCCTCTCAAGTTGAAAACCGTCGTATGAAACGCGCACACACTCGACTCCCTTATCGCGCTCGCTCGCCCTCGGCTCGCGCGAATAATACCGGCTCGTGCAGTGAGTAACCAACATACCACACATATTTATATTTTTTGTTACACGCCCTATACTCACACAAATTCATATTGTCTCTAATTGGACGAAACCAGGAAGGGGTGTGGTTTGTCACTAGCTGCGCTTGCCGCAGAAATATTTTCTAAAGTGAGCATGCTTAAGTTTTGCCAATAGTACAAGTTGAAACTGCCCACTGTCTTCAACCTTTTTGCTTGTCTTAATTATAGCAGATGCAAAATGTTAAGCAAATGTGAAGTATAAATAAAATAAATAAATAATGTTTTATTGCAGGTAAAATACCCATATAAAAACTTTGTGTAAAAACTTTAAAAATTAAAGCACACCCATAGTCTTCAAAAACATAGTATTTCGTAATTTTTTGTTCTCACAACACACTACGACATAAATCCAGTGAACAATTATGGGGTTTGCTAGGTTGCACGAGACAACCCTCAAAATGCTGTTACTGGAGCGTCTCAAACTTTGTCAAAAAGACGTGACGCTTGACCTCATGATGGCGTAAAAGTCCGGGACCGTCGTTTCGGCAAACATGCTCGAGGCACTGCAGTATCTTGGCAGTTTCATAACATTGAACACTTAACTACTACGTAGATAGAGTGTCACCCCATTTCAGTTGATTGGTTTGTCCTCCGTACCAGAATCTCAACAGATCTACAATTCGGCAAGCTAAAGAGTCACAAGTACCTCAGTAGGTACTTGTGATTCTTTAGCTTGTCCTGGAGGATTTCATGATTCACCAGGTCAAAAGCTTTGCTCAGGTCTAAGAAGCAAGCATATACTGAGGTTGTCCGGTGCAGTTCAGGTTGTATGCGACTCTCCAGTACCTTGCCTATAACCGGATTTGTGCTGTGAAAATAGTCACAAATGATAAATCCTTTTTAGTGTTCAGTGTTTACATGCCCACGGATACTGGATCGAATTTAACGGATTTTACGGACATCTTAAGCTCGGTGAGTGCTATTATTGATAACTGTAATATAGACTCTGTTTACATGTTAGGAGATTTTAATGCGCACCCGACTGAGCAATTTTATGACGAACTTTTCGGTTATTGTAATGAGCAAAGATGGTCTTGTATTGATACAAAAATGTTAGGATTAAGTTCGAACACTTACACATTCCTGAGTGAGGCCCATGGGTCCAGGAGGTGGCTCGATCACTGTGTAGTGACTGAGGTGGCTGTGGCCTCCGTCAGGAATGTGTATGTAGTTTATGATGTACTTTGGTCTGACCACCTGCCACTAGTTGTTGAATGTGATTTAAATGTGATACTGCCTAAGATATGTGCCAATATTGTATGTGTCAACAAGGTAGTGTGGGGGGAGAGAAGTCAAAATCAGATTCAAGCTTATCAGCGTAAATGTCATGAAAGATTAAGACTATTATAATTGACTTCCCACACGAACTTGGTGAATGCTGTGATAGTATGTGTAATGATATTAGTCATCGAACAGTTATTGAAAAGATGTATGCCGACATCGTACACGCCTTAAGTGATGCGGCTGTAATGGGTCAAGGAAGCGGCAATAGGCGCCCGAAACGGGTAATAGTAGGCTGGAACAAACATGTTGCCGGAGCTCACAGAGAGGCTAGGCAGAAATATTTGTTGTGGGCGTGGTATGGTAAGCCTACCGCCGGGCTACTTTGTAACGAAATGAATGAGGCTAGAAGAGTGTTCCAATCAAGGTTAAAGTGGTGCCAAGACCATGAAGACCAAGTTAAAATGGATATTCTAGCCTCACACCACGCTAAAAATGATTTTCGTAGTTTCTGGAAGCACACAAATAGGTTGAAAACTAAACCGGGAATTTCTGTGAGCGTCGGTGGCTTGAGTGAACCGGAAGACATTGCCAATCTTTTTAAAGAGGCGTTTTTTGTGAAGTCACCTCTAGGAGCCTCGCGGTTAGTGCCCGATGTTGCGCCCGGTATGGAATTAGGGGTTGAATTTAAATACCGGGAGATAGCTAATACTATTAGAAATATGTCAAGAGGTAAATCCCCGGGCCATGACGGGCTCAGTGTCGAGCACCTCCGATATGCTGGCCCTCACTTGGCTAGGGTACTTGCTACGCTGTATAGCTATCTGCTTGAGCCATAGTTACCTGCCTGGCGAGATGATGCGAAAAGTGGTTGTGCCAATTGCTAAAAA
This sequence comes from Atethmia centrago, assembly GCA_905333075.3. Taxonomy (NCBI): domain Eukaryota; kingdom Metazoa; phylum Arthropoda; class Insecta; order Lepidoptera; family Noctuidae; genus Atethmia; species Atethmia centrago. Next base: position 16,194,000 of record HG995373.1, on the reverse strand, counting down.
CAAAACTGGTGACCTCGCCAACAGTAGTAACTATAGGCCCATTTCATTAGCTACTGTGATATCGAAGGTTTTTGACAGAATGCTTAATACGCAATTAAATAAAAGTATAACCGTGCATAATAACCAGTTCGGATTCAGAGCTGGGTTGTCAACCGAGAGTGCAGTTTTGTGTCTTAAGCATGCTGTCACTTACTATATGAAGCGCGAGACGCCGATTTACGCCTGCTTCCTGGACCTGTCTAAGGCTTTTGATCTGGTTTCCTATAATCTGTTATGGAGTAAATTAGAGCGGGCTGATTTGCCAATAGAACTCATTAACATTTTAAAGTTTTGGTATGGAAACCAGATCAACAATGTGCGATGGGCTGGGGCGTTTTCTCGTCCGTACGGGTTGGAGTGAGGGGTGAGGCAGGGCGGGTTGAGCTCACCAACTCTTTTCAACCTTTACGTGAATGAACTGATTGCCGAGCTCAGCAGTACCAGGGTTGGATGCTACGTGGACGGTATCTGTGTCAATAATATCAGTTATGCTGACGACATGGTGCTGCTGAGTGCGTCAGTCTGCAGCTTGAGAAAATTGGTCACCCAATGTGAGGCGTACGCCAAAGTACATGGTTTGACGTGTAATTGTAAAAAGTATGTGGTCATGGACTTTAAGGCTGGGGGTAAAAGCCCTGACATAGTGCCTCCTGTACTACTGTATGGCACACCTCTGCAGAGAGCACAGAATTTTTAATACCTTGGTCATATATTAACCCCTGACCTTAAATACGATGATGACGTTGAACGTGAGCCGAGGGCATTGTCAGTTAGAGCGAAGATGTTGGCTCGCAGGTTTGCACGATGCTCACTTCCAGTCAAGATCACGCTCTATCAAGCGTACTGTACTTCATTTTACACGTGCAGCCTGTGGGCTAGGTGTGCGCAAAGATCGTACAGTGCTCTCCGCGTTCAGTATAATAACGCGTTTAGGATGCTGGTGGGGCTGCCCCGCTTCTGTAGTGTGTCGGGGATGTTCGCGGATGCGCATGTAGATTGTTTTTACACAACAATGCGTAAAAGGTGCGCTTCCCTGGTGCGCAGGGTGTGGGGCAGCACTAACAGTATCCTAAGCATGATTGCCAGTCGCCTGGACTGTGTTTATGTAGGTCGCTGATGTGCAATTACTCATGGGTTGTTGCAGCAATGATCCACCATTATTTGTTGTGTTGTTTGTATATTCTGTGTTTACTAACATAGTCATAAGTTTTACTAACAGCTTTTGAGTCTTGGATACTCGAATAAAGAGAATTCTATTTTATTCTATAACCGTATCGAGTGAAGATGTTCGCTAGTTACTAGATGCACACAAGCCGCCTGTTCTATTTTAGACGACTGGAACTACTACAGTTCTCATTAAAAGTTCCGAAAAGTAGGCGTATTTGACACATACGTTAAAAAATTGCACTTAAACGTGGAAACAAGTTCGCGCTTCCCAAGACAAGGTGCTCCACACTGATACCATCGTGTCCTGGTGACTTACCATACTTCATATTCCTCAGAGCACTGATTTCATGTTCCAGCGTAAATGGTGGTAGTGATCCAGTCACGATGGTACCATTGCTGAGGCAAATTCACATGCAGGGATCAACTTTAAAATTACTGGCAAACAAATCAGCTATTTTACATGTTTCCTGCAATCCGTATATTAAAATTACTTACTTATTACTTTTTAGTGGCGTTCCAACACTTAACAAAATTATTTTCTTTTGATGTAAGGTCCTAATATTCACTTTTATACAATCTTCATTTTTCTGACACCACTTGATTTTATTTTTAAACTCAATTCGACTACTACGCATGTTTTCAAAAATCAAACCTTGTAAATGTTTCCTAGCCTAGCAGTTTGATGACAGTCCCGCACGTGGTATAATTCCATCTAGTCACCTTCTTGCATCACTTCTGTTCACCTAATCGAAAACTCAGTACAGCAGCAGTCTGCAATTCACCAACAATGTTGGTATAATACAAGTTTATTGATTCACAATATTCGCAATAATGTTCGTAATTGATATACATATACATGACATATTAAAATCGTCACTTAATTTATCAGAACAATGTCTTGGTATGCATTAACTTGTTCTTTGGTGCGCGCCCCATTTGAATCTATTGTGGTGGTTACTGAAATCGGCGAAGGCTGTCTCAACAGTCATGCAGGTTATATCACAATACGCAATATCCCATTAACTATGAACAAAGCCGGACAAAATGAAGTACAGTTGACCGCACGTCGGTGGTCGCACACTTTGACTTTGAGCTGGCCTATAAGTGTAGTACGGAGCTTCAACAGAATAAGGGGCCAGGTACGCAATTCACTGGAGAAAAAACCAGTATAAGACTGGTTTTTTCCCGGCCCACAGTACTTACAATGCGTATCCGTTAATGTGGCAAATATGCCCGTTTTCATTAACTTGGGTGTCGCCTAGTATTAGTGAAAACGAGCAATAGAGATTTAGAAAACGTAGAACGTTGGCAACGTCTCCTGGCAGAGACGAACGGTGTGATAGACAGGCTCTTTTAAAAACTCGGAATACCTTACTTACAGACCTCTCTACGCTGTCTTTAGCTATGCGCAACATTTTTCTAAGCGTTATTTATTTTTGATCATACTCTTTGTTAATAATTCCATTGATTTCATCTTTCACAGAGCAACCGCTGCATCGCTTTGGAATGAGGCCAAAGGATCTCCAGCCGGCAATTAAGAGTCTTTTAATGTCTGCAAAATTCTGTTGGAGAGTTTTTAAGCCTCGTAATTAATGTTTTTTTCTTAGTTTCCATTAAGAGTTAGTGGTTTTGGAATATATAGTATAAAGGACGTACAGCTGTATTCTGCTAGCAGGCTGCCAGCTTGAATGAAGTCTCTAATTTATCTTTTACATAAAATTAAGCGTTCAAGGTAGTACCTATTTGTTAAACCTTTATAACGTGTGTAGCTATGTATAATTATCTACCTATAAGGCGCATGCGTTTTTATTAAATTAATATAACTCCTATGCCCAAAGGCGACCTTAGTGAAGCTACATAAATAGTCTACATTTACCTTTAACTTTAAAATGAGACATTTTGTTGTGAATCTTTTCATCTTTTCGATTTTATGCAAAAGAGTGATTTAGAAAGTTAAGGCTAAGCCGAGGCCTATTTGTCAAGCGAGCCTCGTAAGTAATCGTTTCAAACGCAGCTCGTCGAACCACCGGAGGAATCTACCTATTTGCAAAACATAATGCTAATCTTTTTTATTCGTATAAAAAAAATAAGTAGCTACGTACGGTAGTACGAATATCTACCGACGTATTGCACGTAGGTAAATACGCAGAATCCGCTCAGTCCAATACATTTTACCTTAAATCCTGATTTTATCTGATAATTGCATTGTTTCCGTATCTTTGGAAATATGATAGAACCATAAATATCCGTGGATAGAACCATTTCGCTGACCAATTTGATGTTGATTTGTTCCTGTGAGTCTGTTAAGTATTTGCAGACGTGCTGTTTAAACCATTCCTTGCTTGAAAGTGCTAATAAATTAATTTTACGCTTGCGCAAAATGCAATTTCCTGTAGAATTCCATAACGTTCGATCGATAGACATCAAAACGAAATAGACTTGATTTTGCGACGAACGACGCTATACGTGATAATTGATAACTGGTAGGTGAATCTACGAACATGACATTGCGGTAGGTCGCGGGAAGTTACTAAAGTGTTACCGAGGCCCCCGGCAACACAGGCAACGGAAGGAATGCGGGTGGGTTTTAGTCAGTAAAAGTCTGACACTCCCTCCCGCTCCGCCCAGAGCGGGAGAAGTTATTTGATGAATTCCCACCCAAAAAAAAAAGTGTAGGTAAAAAACAGTAAGTCCCTATCGATTTTCTAATATAGCTGCCGCCTGAAAGAAATCTAGTGTACTTACCTACGCTAAATAATAAAGGAAGAAATGGTGAACAATATTAGGTAGTTAGGTAATTATTCCGTCTCAGTTTGCTACTTACGAAAACTTTCTTGGGAAATATTAGTTCGCCAAAACAGCTGACAATGCTAGCCTCTTTATCAAGGCTCGTGCAGACTAGCGCGAATCGCGGGCGCGACAGGCAGCAATATGCCTGTCGCGTCCGTGATATCGCTCCAGTCTGCGCGAGCCTTCAAACTGTTTCTCAATCAGTAGGTACCTAATCTAATGAACAATCATAAAACTTTTTAATATTGATGTTATTATGATTATATATTATGTTAGGTAAGTAGGCACCTATAAATTCTTGCGTCTGTCCCTTTCTGCTGACATACAGTTTGCAACATACAGTTACCACAAAGCAGTTTCTCCACAATAATCATACAATCATTTTGTTTGTCAGGCTACGTAGAGAAATCGAATAACATTATTCGACCCAAAAACACTATAGAATCTGTACTGTGTTCGCTGGTAGTTGAGTAGCGTGAATAAATTTTATTTCGTTCGGTTTTTCTCTGTCCGGAAATGCAAAGAACAGTCAAATGTTGGAAATATAGCAATAAGCTCGGTGCTAGCCCTCTGTCTGAAATTCAAACATAATGCTGGCGTGTAATGTCTGCGCTGAATTCATACGTAAATTATCTCACACGGTGCTCGAATGCTGAACTATGATGGGAATGTAGGCAGTGTTGCAGCACGATAACCTCCTTTATTCCTTCTCCTCACTCGACTTCGGTATTTAATTAAGCCCAAAATACGGCTGCTCTAAGTAGAAGTTTATACATAATATCATAGAAACCACGGCAGCCCGCGTGACGTTACATTCAGCTATGTAGCTACTTGGAACTTAAACTTATCAGTTGCGCGCTAGGATTCGGCTGCATTTAATATTCTGTGAAAAAATCGTGTCACTACCTATAGCAAGAACGTAAACACATGAAATGTATGGCATTTAATTAGTTATCTGCTCTATACTTATTAGTAATGTTAGCAGTAGGTATAATATAACCTGATGTTCTTCATATCGTGTCGTTCGCTCTTTAAGTTCTACAAAAAATGTCAACTTAAAATACGGTGGGGCTACCTAGATAATATCCACATACTTTACCCAAAGAGCAAGCGAATGTAACCTTTTAATTTATTAGCAACACCAGAACGTGTAGAAAAGAAAATTTAATTAAACACGTGGCCCAGTGATAATACTTAATGTGGAAATAGTTTGTCTCCGAAATATCATTTGCAGTCAAAGTTGGTCGTTATAATCCACCACATTTAGTTCATGTAATTACAAAAGTTTTTCGAGCAACTGTCTCGCAGTGCATTTGCGGAGGCGACGGAGCATTTTTCTCATAGTTTGGCTGCCAAAAATGAAGTGTTATGTTGAGTGCACTTACATTAATTATACGGTCGTGGGTGTTTCAATTACGTATGGGCCGGCAGTATGACCTTGAAGATGTTTCTATGTCAATAATAAAAAGTACAGTAAGGATTTAGTAGCATTGTGTCTTTGATATATCTCGGGACCCTGGGGTCCCGGACCTTTGGCAGGCGTACGAGGGGCGAAGCCAACTCGCATAGGCCCGTTAGACACTTTCAATGAAATGAGGCATCTATCTGTAGATGCCTCATTTCATTGAAGGTTTATCCTTGTACACACTATACAAGTGCACCAAGGACAAATGTATTATAGATACAATGCACGGATAAAATGTTAGGGGGTGACTTGCACACTCAACAATCGGTCCCCGGAAACGGTCCCTAGCACGCAGTGACGTAGCCACAAGGGAGCAACATATCCTGAGGTGCTTGAGAAGTGGAGAGGCATTCCACGGCTATCAGGACAATCCCGGTATTACGGTCAAGGTCCCTACCAGCATTGCTGGAATACTGCCTTCCTCCGAGCAAGTTCGCTTTTGCAAATCTCCACTTAAGCAGGCCAATAAAGGCAAGAATGAGGTGGGAGCTCAGTTCCTCGTCAGTGTTCACTCCAGCCGGCCAATAAAGGCAAACCAGAGATGAGGAACATGAAGACTCCCAGGAGATAGGGTCCAAGGGGTCGCTACTGCCCAACAGCTCACCACATGCTGCCCTGCGGGTTTATGTGTCTCTCTTGGTCTGGCTCCTTACCGTAGACTTGTTTCGATAAATCCAAACTTTACCGGCACAGACCTAGAGTTCGGAGCGCGCAAGCCCCACCACGACGATGTTAACTTAATACGGCGGTGGGGTTAGTAGCATAATTTCACAATAGATAATTCATTATTTCGTGAAGATATAATGTTACAAAACCTACCAACAAAAATTGTCTAATTTTGCCTCCCACGACATCTCTATCAATCAGATGACTTAGCTGAAATATTTAAATGAAACTAGTTATCTACCTACACCAATACCTACTTAACGCTAATGTCCCGTACCAATCTTATTACTGTGTATGAATAAGTAGATATCCTTTGATTAGTATGTATAATGTTATCCGTCTTGTTGTTGCTGTTACTAATTAACATCGTGTTCGCGCGAAATTCGACGTCACCGGATGTTCGTAAACTAACAACTACTTCAAACGCCGACTAACTACTTGTGATTCGCGGCTTTGAACTTCAAATAACTATACGTAAACGTAGGTGCATGGTATTAAGTGCATGCAGTTATCTAAGTTGAAAAACGAGTAAAACTAGTTACTTCGTCCGCTTCAATAATTTAGATAGGTGTAACATATGCGGCCTTCGCCAGTATCCAAGTCAAGTTATCTATGTCAAAGTTTTCATATCAATCTAATAACCCGATTTTGTGTCGATCCCTAACTTGCAATATATCCTAAACTTGGGGACAAAACGTTCCAATTTATGGTAGGTACCTATACTATCCCTCTGCCACTGATGTTACGTCTGTTGACACCCCGAAATCAACTTATGGTTGCTATGCCGCCATTTTTTCGGGAATCGTTACGTGGTGCTCGCTAGCTTTTTCACCCACGCTGTTCTCTCGACAGCTGCGACGGCAACAGTGGCACGCGTACCTGTGAGGTTTCCGTGATATGTAATAAGTGATGGGTGGTGCAGAAGTGCGTATCTTCAGTAAAATAATCATATTCCCATACTGTTTTATGGACATCAAGTCAGTTTACTAATTATTTTCATAATGTCCTCCAGACTATACGTCAGCTTAATAGGTGAAAGATAGCTTATTCATTGATTATTTTGTATTATAATGTGTTTTTATCATTGCTTTTATAGATATATTGTAATATAACTGGCAAAACCAACTCACCGAATATCTAGTAAGAGATAGATTACTGATCGACTGACTCTTTGGCGTGTTTTGAACCATGATTTTGAGACTGTATTATAACAAAACCACTCTAACGATTTTCTACTTCTATTTTTTTACAATCGTTTGAGGAGTAAAAAAGTTTGTTAAATTATTTATTTAATGTTTAATAATGGTTGTGCCTAAAGTTTCTAGATCTCACAAGCAAAATATACCCATTAATTCTTCAATGTGTGTTTAATTCCATTGTGATAAATATGTATTTAAATATAAATTTAAGTTTCATGTCAAAATATAGACTTACATAATACCTACCACATAAATAGTACTTTAACTACACGTCTGTCAGTTTACTCCTCAGCATAATGAAAACAAAATTGGCACCTCAGTAGCATAGGGCTATAATAAGAAACAGGAATAGGTTTAAACATTCTGTAGACTAAACAATAAGTAGCATAAACCTTGCATAAGCATATGCCTTGAATTTTTATTATTCATACTCTCTAAAATGCTTCATATTTTTGCCATTAAATTCAGAAGTATATAGGATGCGAGGGGCTCGGACATGACGTCAGTCCGGAAGCCGGTCATCATAACCTGTCCCTAATATCCGTTACGAAACGGTAAATATGGTATAAATATGATGTGGAGATAACTCTCGGTGTTTGTGTTTTTTTAACGTTTTGTATGTTTCTATAGATTCCGCCACAAACTCATGATATGTTATTGTTTTTGGTGATCAAAAAAACTAAAAAAAAAAACTCAAAGCAATTATTTCAAATAAACCAATTACAGGCACTTTTGAATTGTCAAGGGGTCGGTCAGTCAGAAAGATGAAGCTAGTTGCCCATTCCAAAGCGTAGTAGGTACCTATGGAGAAGAACGGACAAGAAACTCCACGGACACCATTTAAATCAATATATTATGGTTACAAAATATTTTTTACATCATTCATTTTGAAATTATACATGTGAGAACGATGTAAAACGTAAAAGCGTCCGAGATAAACATCGATCACTAATTAGTGATCGATGGTGATAAAAAGATTAATAAAAAAAACAGTCTCTACTGACGGCGCCCGATCGAGAAAAAAGAACCTATCATTTGATGGTAGGGACCTATCCATTTGTTTACTAAGGTATTGTGATTATTGTGAAACAGGAAATCGTTTGGGGTCGTTGGAAAAAATCTTCTTTGATTAACTGTAAGAAAAAAAAAACATATGGAAATAATTATAGGTATCATATCGTATCTAACAGTTCGCGAAAATATCAAAATCAACATAGATAATAACATTATCGACGTGAGACTCACAAAGGAGAAGTTTCTCTCTTACAAAATTCTGTTAATGGCATAGACGTCATTACGTCGTAATGTAAACATCATTTGCTATTCAACTGTAAAATCTAGTAAGTAGAGGTGCTAATGAACACTTTGTGCACAGCTGATATAATTACCCTGAGCGCGAGTTACCCAGCCGTTACATTAAGCACATTTGTGAAAGTCCCCGCACATACACAGATATGTGTACAAGTACGTACATAATAAGACTTCTCCATCACATTCAAGAGAGCAATTAGGGAGGACACTCCTTCGTTTACACTACGACGTCTAGTCGGGGAATTAGTTGTTTACAGCTTCAAAAATGATTCATCTCATGATGTACAAAAGTAGACTAGGTAGTCCGTTGATTGAATATGATAACCTACGGGCTACAAGCTCATACCTACATAAATAAGGAGATTTAGTTGTACCTACTATGTTACTCTATCTTTTTGCATTTTCGTCCTAAGATTTAAAACAAACAACACACTAATAAATTAATATCGCAGTACTGCGCAAAGTGCGTATTTATCATTTTCTTTAAGCTCAGCTCAGCTTTTTTTCTAAGACTCGGCAAATACCGTTTCCAAGACCATTAAAAAGTCAACATGTAATTAAAATGGCGCGAGGCACGTACAGGCTGGACCCGGGGCATTGCCACGTCACATATGTCGGACATGGCCTCCCGCAACCACTCCGCCTCGTCGTTGATGTCGGCAGGCCTGTCCGGTGGTGACACCCAGGCCTGCACGAAAAACTGCAAAACTCTCAGTCTAAATTTGTTATAATCCTGACTTGGTTGTAGACTGTGCACCGAGAATCCGAGCTCAATTATATTCAATGTCGCTGCATGACTGGAGCGCTCTACACAATGTGTGAGTGCCCGCTGTGTACGTAGCAAGCAGACTGCGGTGACACTGTGAGAAATTGAACTACTCATTGGAGCACTTATCGCATCCTGAGTCGGGTTTATCTATAGATACGAGTAAATACGTTGAAATTGACACTTACCGAATTAAATCAAGCTCCGAGGTTTCCATAACAAAGAAAAACGAGTTGCTGTAACATTTTCGTACATAGTATAATGTACTGTAAGTTTCAGAGCGGTATATAATCATGTCGTCAGTCCCCGTATGTCGTGGCCAAGATCAGACCATCTTGTCTCGTGGGTGTCGTAAGATGCGATTAAGGGATTAAATCAGGTAGGTGGGCAGTGAAATACGCGTGTACCAAGGTACACGCGTATTTCACTGCCCAATGTAATCAAGATTACATTGGAAAACATGGTTTCTGGGTTTTGAACGTATAACTTTGCGTCATACATATTAGAAAATGAATGAATACGCGCACCACGAAGTAGCGCTTGCTATTGAGCGCAAGTTGAATTTACTCAAAACGAACCACAGTAATTGACCGGAAAATGTCCGAACGTAGACGAGTAATGATGTTGTAGAGTAGATTGCTTTCTCTATCATCATTTATACAGTATCGACTGTTCAATGTTTTGCTAATGTATTTTCAGTTACCTATATACCTTCTTTGTTTAAGGCACAATATAATATTAGCGGTTAAAGATATATTGGTAATTCTTAAGGAAAAATCTGACAGTGAATTCACAAATTTTCTAATTCAGAATCCAGAAGAACAAGAACAAAACGTTAAGCCCACAATCGATGGCAAACGGAAAAGATAAAGTAAAAAGCAAATCCACGGAATTTATGAAATTTCTTAAAATGCTTATCTCCGTGAGTTATTGGCACCGTCGCAGCCAGTGAGCTAAGAGATCTTGCGAGCGTCTCGAGTTCACGCCCACTTCCACGACGTGGAGAGAAATGTGTCTAGGTTTTGCTTGATTTTTACAAATGCGATTTTATTGCTGCCCAAGTTAAATCTACTATACTATGTCATATAACATGAAATGAATGAGTGACTTATAACTGGATAGATTTCGATTTTTCTGTATTTGTCTATATTTTAAGTTTCTTTACATCTTCAAGCCATGATTTTCAACTGTGAATTAGGTATTTATGAATGGCTTGGCTTGTACCAAAACAACGAACACAAAAAGCAATGCAATTTCGGTGTACACTGAGAACTTCTCTGACGTCCTGCCGAACCCCCATTCTAATTTAATTAAGTCTTTATTAAAATTTCAGCATGGCATAAATTAACTTTATTAAGATATTTCGTAATAATTCTGGTTAATATTGTAACAGTAGTTAATTGCTCATTTCAAGCCTTATCTTCTCTGGGCAGCCGCACCCATGACCGTTTGACTGATGAAAAAATAACTTCACGCCGTCTCCTGTATATTTAATTGGCCACCGGTAAAGTAAATGAAAGCGTGACAAAAAAGAACAACAAATGAAGAGTTTTGCACCCTGTAATGATGTAGGTAACGAACTGCGAAACTTTGTTTGCACATTTCTTTGTTTTAACAGAAAAACCGGACATTTTGCATAGCTGTTAATTGCGTGACGACAGCGGGACAAAAAGGTAGTTATGAGTTTAGGAGCCGTTTTTAATTGTTAGTGTAGTGGACTGTATGGTGAATAAAAGAGTTGTTTCCAATTCTTCTTGTTTATTTTCAGAGTTCTTGATTGTTCGGGAGCTGGAGACCGACTGTGTCCCAGCCTTACAATGGCCCGTCTTATATATAGCTCTCCCTATGTTCCGGGAGCGAGTGGACCGAGTCACACAACTTACATTTATTATTTCCAAGTGACTCTTACATGGTCCTGACAGCTTAAATCACACTTACTTTTATAAATTATGCTAATCCGGTTACAAATCACTAAATTAACTTATTCTAAACTCTAACTACAGTCTGTTGAAGACTTCGTAGCGAGGGCTCGTTTTTCGTAGTCCCGCCGCTACTTGTGCCCTAGTGCACAGATAGGGTCTTATCCTAAACTATCTTATCCTAATTCTTACTTCTTATATCTATGTGGAGGGTCAAAAGACACACAACACTGTCTCTCCACCTTGTATGCTTGGCGTTAATTATAGTCACAAACACACAACACTGTTTTTACACTTTGCACGCTCGGCGTTCGTTACAGTTCTCCCCCCGGCGCAGCTTGCGTAGCCTCTTCCCTTTTCGTTACGACGACGAGCTTGCTCACGGGGCGTCGGAAGGTGCCGGTTCTGGTGCGCACCTCGACGACCCTGATGCCGCCGTCTGGTCCTTGATGCGTGCGCTCGACGACCCCCATCGGCCAGGTGTTTCGGGGCAGCGTGTTGTCGACCACGAGGACCACGTCGCCGGCCTGCACCGGTCGTACCTCGTTCTGTGGCTCGCCGCGAGGCACCAATGTGGGCAGGTACTCGCGTAGCCAGCGTCTCCAGAAATGGTCAGCGAGCGCCTGACTAGCTCGCCAGGTCCGTCTGTCGGCCTCGTCGCAGGGTCCCGTCGCTGGCAGCCCGTTCGATGATCCCAACAGGAAGTGGTTGGGGGTTAGAGCTTCGGGGTCGCTGGGGTTTACGCTGACGTGGGTCAGCGGTCTCGCGTTGATGGAGAACTCAACCTCGGTGAGTAGTGTACTCAAGACTTCCTCTGCCGGCGCCTTCTCTCGCAGGGTGATGTTCAGCGCCGCCTTTACAGAGCGCACCATCCGCTCCCACGCGCCGCCTTGGTTGGGCGCACCGGGAGGGATGAAGCGCCACTCCATTCGGTGTAACAGTCCTTCGTCTTGTAGGGCGGGCATCCACTTAGTGTACGCGTTGCGGAGCTCTTGGTCTGCCCCGCGAAAGTTGGTCGCGTTGTCGGAGTACATTAGCCTTGGCCAGCCTCTGCGCGCAGCCATTCGTCTCAGCGCCATGATTGCTGAGTCGGTAGACAGCGATGCGACGAGCTCGATGTGCACAGCGCGGCAAGTGAGGCACGTGAAGAGCGCGCCCCACCTCTTCTCTCGGCGGCGCCCCACCTTGACCATCATCGGCCCGAAGTAGTCCACCCCGCAGTTGGTGAACGGGCGGTGGAACGGGTCGAGACGGGCGTGTGGCAGGTCCCCTGTAGCCGGTGTTTGCGGCGTCGCTCGCCGCCTCTTGCAGAAGGCGCAATTCTTTTCTACGGCGCGTACCGTGGGTCGCAAGTGAACGACCCAGTACCGCTGTCGCAGGTCGTTGGTTACGCGTTCCCTATTCGCGTGGCCCGCGGCGCAGTGCTCCCGTAGTACAAGGAGCTTGGTGAGCTGGTGTCGGCCATCCAGGATGATTGGCCGCTTGGTCTCGGTCGGTGCTGATGAGGCCTCGATCCGGCCCCGCACCCTCAGGACGTCGTCTTCCAGTACTGGATCCAGTCGGTACAGCCGACTCGCCCTTGTTAGCGGGCGGCCGGACCGGATCCTCTTCAGGTCCTCTCCGAAGCTGTCTTCCTGGGCTCGGCGGATAAGCTCAGTCTCGGCGCGTTGGATGTGGCGATGTTCCAGTGTCGTTGCTCTTCGACGGCAGATGTCAATAAAGGCGATTACCCGAGCGGGCTGGGTCTGGCAACCAGCTGTCTTGCTCCGTCTTCTCGGTGATGTGAAGGACTTCCTCTTCTTCTGGTTCACCTGTCGGCGTCGTGGGCCACTGCTCTTCTGGCAGGAGCAGGAATTCTGGCCCCTGGAACCATCGATCCCCTTCATTGATGGGCGTGTCACGGAGTCGGGTAGCGTCGTCGGCCACGTTGCATGTGGTGGGCAGCCAACGCCACTCTTCCTTCCGTGTCAACTCCGCGATTTCTCCCAGTCGGTGCGCGACGAACGGCGTGTAACGTCGCGTGTCGTGATGGATCCAATGGACTACGGTTGATGAATCGGTCCAGTAAATCGTTCGGCCGATGTCAATCCGATGTTCCTTCCTTATTGTATCAGCGAGCCTGGCTCCGATGACCGCAGCTTGCAATTCTAGGCGCGGTATGGTCTGGGCCCGACGAGGTGCCACCTTAGCCTTGGCGGCCACCAGTACGATGTTTACGCTCCCGTCGGCGTTCTTCACTCTCCAGTAGGCCACGGTCGCGTAGGCCTGCTCACTGGCGTCACACAGGACGTGTAGATCGATGCGCTCGTACTTCTGTGCCAGGTAGCATCTTGGTAGTCGGAGCCGAGTGAGCTCGGTGAGGCGCGCGAGCCAGGACGCAAAGGGCTCATTCTCTTCAGTCGGTATCTGTTCGTCCCACGTTATCTGGAGGCGCCACAAACTCTGCAGTATTATCTTCGATCGTATGGTGTAGTGGCTCAGAAGTCCAAGTGGGTCGTAGATGGACATCACGGCGCTGAGGGCTTCCCGCTTCGTCGGCGCCCGTGTTCCTGTTCGCACCTCAGCTGGAACTCGGTTCATTGAAGTGTTGAATCCTAGCTCATCTCGTTCTGCGTTCCAATGTAGCCCTAGGATTTTACTCTCTGGCTGTTCTCCCCCCAGTTGTGTGGGGGCGGTAGCGTGTAGTTCTGGAGGTACGTCACGCAGTACTGTCTTGTTGCTGGAGCTCCAACCTCGCAGCGTGAATCCCGCGTGCGCGTGTACCACCCTTGTTTCTTCGACCGCCCTCCACGCTTCTTCGGGGTCCTCGTAGCTGGCCACCAGGTCATCCATGTAATGGTTCTTCTTGATGGCTTCCAGCGCGCGTGGGTACTCCTGCCCGTATATGTCCGCATTGTGGTTGCGGACATAGTGGGCCATGTACGGGGAGCTCGCGGCGCCGAAGATCATGCTGGTCATCTTGTATTTCTTCGGAGGCCCTTCTCGTTCGTCACCTCTCCACAGGAACTGTTGCGCTGGTTGATCTTCCGGCCTTATCCTGATTCTCAGGAACATCTCCTGGACGTCCGCTGTGATCGCCACCGCTTTCTCTCGGAATCGGAAGAGGATTCCTGGCAGCGACAACAGTAGGTCGGGTCCCTCCAGCAGTTCGTCGTTCAGGCACACGCCGTTGCTCTTGGCTGCTGCGTCGAACACCAGCCTGTGCTTTCCGGGTTTGTTTGGGTTTCGCACGGCGAAGTGTGGTAAGTACCAGCTGATGGCGCTTGTTTCTTCTGACCCGTCGCATGGCGTCGCGTATCCTTTATCCAAGAGGTTACTGATCTGCTTGGAGTATTCGCTCGCGAACTCTGGATCCGCGTCCATTCTCTGTTCGATCTTCTTCAGCCGGCGGAACGCCTGACCGTAACTTGACGGCATGGTGACGTCATCTCGTCGCCATGGTAATCCTACTTCGTACCCGGTGTCGATCTTCTTTACAGTCTTTCTGACGATGTCGATGGCCCGTTGATCCGTATCCCTTACTTTCGGTTTTCCTTGTATGCCGAGCGCGTCGATCTTGAAGTGACCTTCGACTAAGTCATGGAGCTCTTGGTTGCTCGTGCCCATCATTCGGTCGGGCTCATAGACGTGCAGCACGTTTCCTTGTTGGTAAATGGCGCTGCGTGGTGCGGTTCCGTGCACCACCCATCCTAACTGTGTTCTTGATGCGGCCGGTTGATCAGGGCCGCCGACTCGAAGCTCACGGGACACTATACATTCCCAGTGGTCTGTCCCCACTAGGAGCCCGGGGCGTGCTCGTTCGTAGCACACCTCTTCTGGAGACAGGTCCCTCAGGTGCTCGTAGTCCAGCAGGGTGTCAGGGATGGACTGCTGGTGCAGCTGAAGCTTCTTTACGGTTCTTGCTTTGATCTTGTGGTTCTTGTCGTCCTTCAGTCCCCTGACGTGGATGTTCACCAGCTGACTCTCCGTCTCCTGTTGCGACATGTTGACTCCGTTCAGGTGAAGAAGTTGTGATGGTCCTTCTGCTCCGATGCTCTCCGCCAGTTCCTTATCCACGAGGGTGATTGTGGCTCCTTCATCTAGGAGGGCGTACGTCCTTGCCTCCCCCCGTGGTCCGGACACGACGATAGGGCACGTCTTCAGCAGGACTGTACGTGGTCCGGCAGTTGGTCGTGTTGCTACGGACAGGACCGCTTCTTCTTTCGGTGGTTCAGCTGGCTTCGGGTCTTCCTTCTTGGCTTCCCTTGCTTGATGAAGGGTCGCATGATGCGGGCGGTGACACTGGTTCACGCCGCACGGCTTCGCTTTGCAGTTTATATGTCTGTGTCGCTTCTGGGCACATTTAAAGCATATTCCGTTGGCCTTGACAAAGGTCCATCGCTCATCCGTATTGAGTGCCTTGTATTTGGGGCACTGCGTCAGGACGTGAGCTTGTTCACATTTGGGGCACTTGTCCTTTTCTTCTTCCGTTGCCCCGGACGTGGTGAAGACACTCGCCTTCTTCTTTAGCGTCACGGTAGGTCGAGTCTCCTTTCTCTGACTCGTGGCGCTTGTAGATGGTGTGTACGTGTAGCGTAGCGCTCTGTCCGCTTCTCGCATCAAGAAACGGGACATGATGACGATCTCCGGGTCCGTAGTGCCTTCATGGTCGTAGGCGTAGTCGCACCAGCGGGAGCGGAGATGCGGGCTGAGCTTGTCCAACACTTCTCGCGTCATCAAGGGGTTGAAGAGGTAGCCCCTTCGGTCAATCGTCTTCAGCACGCAGATGATGTTTTGCAGCTTGATCGCGAAACTGTTCAGTTCAGCCGCTGATGTACCCGGTTTTGGCAGCTTCTTGAGGTCTTCCAGTGCTTTGTCGATTATCACTTCAGGTCTTCCGAAGCACTGCTCCAGGGTCTTCATGATGACGTCCGGATCGGTGGCCGTATGCAGGAGAGCGGCCACGGCGTCTCTCGCTTCCCCTTTGAGGCAGCTCCTCAGCCTCTGGATGTTTTCTGCTGCCGATATCTGGTACATGCTGGTCGTGTCTCGAACTGCTGCTTTGAACGGTAACCACTCGTTGGCCGATCCGGAGAAAACAGGTAGGTCCGTGTGTCGGGGCCTGGGTCTGGCCATTTTCTCCAATGTGGCCGCCAGGTGCTCGATGCTGTTCCTGTTCCTCGTCGGAGTCGGTGATCTTGCTCGTGGAACTTCAAACCGTATTTGCTTCGGTTCTTCTGTTGTTCCCTCCTCCCCCCGTGGGCCGAGGGGGTTCGTCCTCAGCCATTCGTCCACCTTCTGGTGTGGTTCTTTATGAGGAGGACTGATTTCTTCATGTACGCTATCTTCATCGTTGATCGCGGACACTTCGGCGGCCAGTCGCTTCTTGATTAGGTCCGCTTCCAGGTCCAACTCCTTTCTTCTGATGGCTGCTAGCTTCTCTGCTGCATCCAGTTCTGCCATCCGTAGTCGCGTTGTTACACTGGTCGTAGATCGTTGTGATCTAACCGATCTGGTTGGTGATACCGATCTTCTTCGAATGGTTGCTGTTTGGAGTCCGGAAGGTCCCACTGTGCTGGTGTCCGCTACCTTGGAGAATGGTGACGCCGGCGGGTCCAGTGAGAGCCTTCTTCTGCGCTCTTGTTCGATGCGCTCCGCTTCCTTGCGTTGCGCCTCCTGTACCTGGGCGCGTCGCTGCTCTTCCATATCCGCTGCATCCCCTTGGCTTCTTGTTACCACCATTTCGGATCTCGAACTTTGCGTTTTTCCAACTTGTTTTTTTCGTGTGACGGTTCTTCGGCACGGCGCTAGTAGGTCGTGTAGTCACGTCGGTACGGGTGACGGTTCTTCGGCACGACACTCGTTCAGTAGGTCGTGACGTCACGTCGGTACGCAGACTGTACTTCAACACGTCGCTCGTTCAGTAGGTCGCGTTGTCAAGTCGGCACGGGTGACGGTTCTTCGGCACGGCGCTCGTTCAGTAGGTCGTGTCGTCACGTCGATGCGCAGACTGTACTTCAACGCGACGCTCGTTCAGTAGGACGCGTTGTCAAGTCGATGCGCGGACTATACTTCAACACGACGCTCGTTCAGCACGACGCGTTGTCAAGTCGATGCGGACTATACTTCAACACGACGCTCGTTCAGCACGACGCGTTGTCAAGTCGATGCGGACTATACTTCAACACGACGCTCGTTCAGCACGACGCGTTGTCAAGTCGATGCGGACTATACTTCAACACGACGCTCGTTCAGCACGACGCGTTGTCAAGTCGATGCGGACTGCAGTCGGCTTCCGTTCTTTGCTCTGGCTGCGGGTTCTTCTTTCTTCTTTATCCGGCGCTCGAAGGACCAAAACTGTAGTGGACTGTATGGTGAATAAAAGAGTTGTTTCCAATTCTTCTTGTTTATTTTCAGAGTTCTTGATTGTTCGGGAGCTGGAGACCGACTGTGTCCCAGCCTTACAATGGCCCGTCTTATATATAGCTCTCCCTATGTTCCGGGAGCGAGTGGACCGAGTCACACAACTTACATTTATTATTTCCAAGTGACTCTTACATGGTCCTGACAGCTTAAATCACACTTACTTTTATAAATTATGCTAATCCGGTTACAAATCACTAAATTAACTTATTCTAAACTCTAACTACAGTCTGTTGAAGACTTCGTAGCGAGGGCTCGTTTTTCGTAGTCCCGCCGCTACTTGTGCCCTAGTGCACAGATAGGGTCTTATCCTAAACTATCTTATCCTAATTCTTACTTCTTATATCTATGTGGAGGGTCAAAAGACACACAACACTGTCTCTCCACCTTGTATGCTTGGCGTTAATTATAGTCACAAACACACAACACTGTTTTTACACTTTGCACGCTCGGCGTTCGTTACAGTTAGTTTTATAGTGCGTGTATAATAATTAAAAACTTCACATAAGCTGCTAGTCTGAATATTAAAACTGCAAAAATTATAATATTTACATTGACAATTACCGTTAAACCTACCAAGTATTAACCGTTTTCTCACAATCTCATCCAACCTTATACATTGTGTACACAGTTTAAAGGTACATTGGGCACAGCCCGAGCTAAACTGGAAATCTTTCAACAATTATGATCCCCGAATAAATTTTGTCGACCCATTTCTATATCTTTCGCCACTTCGGTAAAACGCGTGTTTTTTGTCATCGGAAAAGCTGGGAACGTTCATAAAATGATAAATAATATTATTCCGTAATGAATACTAATTGTGCCGGTTGTTATGTATGCCAAAACCCGAGGATTATTACCCTTTGCGTCCGGCGTGCCGCCAATTTACCCTGACATGTGATTATTCAGATGTCGATCGTTTCGGACCGAGTATCGTAGAATTGAATATGTGCATGAAGCCAGGAATATAAATTCGGCACTGGCCGGATTTACGAGCCTTCCAAAATGGAATCCTTACGCTAAGCTGACGACCGTTCAGTACAGTCGGCACCATAACTGCTCGCTATGTATTTTGTGGAGACATTGATTGTTTCTATAAGCACATCGACATGAAACATCAACATGGCAACGGTAACTATATCATGGTTGTTAGAACAGGTATTTTGCATCGATATTAACTTTTAACTTTGTTTATCAAACAAAACTGACAGGCCTAGCAGCCGGATATTTTACGCAAAAACGTTTTTCCCTACATTATGACCCCCCAAACGTTTTCAAAATTAATCTATGGCGCACAATACTCCATTGTTGAAATTATTTCGTTTATTTTCCTTAATAAGTGTACATTGGGGTCGCATTGTAAGAAGGTCGGATTCATTGTTTATTATGAATGATACTCTAATGAATTGCGAGTGATCAAAGTCCAATTAGCGCTAATTGTTGTCGTCTCACGATCAGTAACGTGTTACTAGGTCCTGTTGCCACCTTACACGAGCACAGCGTTACAATACACACAGGAGGTGCACACTATTCCTCATTAACATTAATCTCTGGATGAACGTCATATATGTACGCTACAAGTACGTGATGTACTCGAGTAGGCGAACAGGTACATGCTTAATTAGATATTCACGCCAAAAGGCAAAAACGGAATTACGTGGCGTGACTCGGTCGTCAGTCCGCCCTTTCTCAGTCATATGTGAATATTACTAAAAGGTCTCAAGGTGCTGTAAACTTTACTATAGATATAAAATTCGGATGTTTACGAGTAGCGAGCATTTATTTATTTATTTATTTATTTAGGATCTCCAACAAAAGATGTACACAATACATGACACATAAATAAAGGGCAACATCAGGTATTGAGTAGGTGTACTCCTTCACTTATAGGAGACCACAGCCTGCACAATAACGTTAACAACTAAGCTAACAAAGTTAAAATATTAATTAAAGGTAAAATTAGGAAACACATATTTATTTCAGTTAATACATATTTAAAGGACCTAAAAAAAGAAAATACAAAATTTAGAGATACTTAAATTAAATTAAATCTTTTAAACAATTCTTATATTTAGACAGAGACTCGCAGATGTCTAAATTTGTAGCTTTGGCTAACATATCATATTGCCTACAAAGTCTTGGTACAGCGGCGTAATGACATGCATTCAGAAAGCACGGATAGTCAATCTACAAAAGTGGTTTTTATTTGAAAAATACAATCCTGGTTGTTAACATATTCATGCGTGAATGTTTAAATCTCTTGGCTGAGTTATATTTATACTTGCGACTACAAAATTGGGAAACGTGATAGGGATTAAAAACCAAGTGTACAAAATCTTAACAGATTATGTTCATTGCATGCCTAAATACTCAAAACTTAGCCAAAACGTTCTTCATCATCATCATCATCTGCCGAGCCTTTTCCCAACTATGTTGGGGTCGGCTTTCAGTCTAACCGGATGCAGCTGAATACCAGTATTTTACATGGAGCGACTGCTTTTCTGACCTCCACAACCCAGTTACTGGGTAACACGATACTCCTTAGCCAAAACTTTCTTATTATTTTGATATTAGCATGCATTGCCTCAATAACGAAGTGCCGGGATCTTGCCCGAAATAAAACACGAGCTTATGTTAAGTAAGTTCATTATTTGTTTGTAACTAAACTGTTCTTCGAATGGCGAGCTACAAATAAGCCTGTGGAGTGGAGCAAGGGCATTTGCTTACTTTATTTTCGAAGTTGGAACAAGACACTTACCTATTTTATCCAGTTTTCTGGGTATAACGTGTTTAATGTTCTTTCAGTTGTTATTTGCCATCAAAATGTAGGGATTTTTTTTAATAATCTTTTTTACAATAACTTGAACCAAAACAATTGTGACCTTCTATAGTAAAGTCCATTCTCATATAAATCTACAGAATGCTAGTAAATTGAAAGAGACAACGCGAATACAATACATTTTTGGCGTCAGAAAGATATTTGTTAAGACATAACAATGTATAGGTTACTGAACTGGATACTCTTGGTATACCCTTATTTATAACTTTCAACTCTAACTATACTACCATCAGGGGAGATCAGGGGCAGCAAAAACTGTTCTAAAATTATAACATACAAGCTAAGAGAACTCAAAACTTGTCACACGCCGTGTATGGGTACTTCAGAAGCATATGGAGAAAGTAAAGAACCAACATAGTTCGTATCTGTAAAGCGACAACGGGCTGGAATTCCACCTTACAGCTTTATGTATGCCGCAGCAGCGTGTCTTAGAGCACAACAGTTTACCTAATAGCCATAGTATTTTAACTCAAGAGATGATTACGTGTCTTGTTATTATTACAAATATGTAAAAGCATCCAGTCTTTGTAATATTTATGCCGTCGTTTGCAATCACAACCGAGTCATAGACATTTGCCAGGGCTGAGTTTTCAACGACCTACGAGTATCAAGGTTATATTGGACAACATTCCATTACGTACATTTTTCGTTTGACATAAAATATTTGCGGTCTGTTTTTATATTTTCCAATTTATTTCAAAAGCAATAAATAACTTTGTTAAAATATTCCATTATTATTTTATATGGTGAAAAATATTAGGTAGTTAGGTAATTATTTCGTCTTAGTTTGCTACTTACGAAAACTTTCTTGGGAAATATTAGTTCGCCAAAACAGCTGACAATGGTAGCCTCTTTATCAAGGCTCGTGCAGACTAGCGCGAATCGCGGGCGCGACAGGCAGCAATATGCCTGTCGCGTCCGTGATATCGCTCCAGACTGCGCGAGCCTTCAAACTGTTTCTCAATCAGTAGGTACCTAATCTAATGAACAATCATAAAACTTTTTAATATTGATGTTATTATGATTATATATTACGTTAGGTAAGTAGGCACCTATAAGTTTTTGCGTCTGTCCCTTCCTGCTGACATCGTCGTATTCGGAGACGAGTAAAAACATACAGTTACCACAAAGCAGTTTCTTCACAATAATCATACAATCATTTTGTTTGTCAGGCTACGTAAAGAAATCGAATAATATTATTCGACCCAAAAAACACTATAGAATCTGTACTGTGTTCGCCGGTAGTTGAGTAGCGTGAATAAATTTTGTTTTGTTCCGTTTTTCTCTGTCCGGAAATGCCAAGAACAGTCAAATGTTGGAAATATAGAAATAAGCTCGGTGCCAGCCCTCTGTCTTAAATTCAAACATAATGCTGGCGTGTAATGTCTGCGCTGAATTCATATGTAAGTTATCTCACACAGTGCTCGAATGCTGAACTATGATGGGAATGTAGGCAGTGTTGCAGCACGATAACCTCCTTTATTCCTTCTCCTCACTCGACTTCGGTATTTAATCAAGCCCAAAATACGGCTGCTCTAAGTAGAAGTTTATACATAATATCATAGAAACCACGGCAGCCCGCGTGACGTTACATTCAGCTATGTATGCTGACAACACTTACAGCGCGGTCACTGTCGGACTGCATAGAAAAGAAAGAGAAGCGCGATGACACAACGCTGGTAATTTATTGCAAAATAAGAAACAATTATCGATTTACAAAAAATCTATAGATTGTTTAAAAAAATAAAACACTATTATGCTAATATGTTGCTTGTAGAATAATCTGGCAAAAAATCACAATGATTGCATATATACTAGTGTGGTTGAAATCGTTAAAATAAATTTTTAGAGGTATCTTCGTGATTTTTTTATATATTATCAAATTAGTTATATTATGTTTTCAACACATTATCTACCTAGCATATATCCTTAAGAGTATCATATATTTTTCTGTGTTTACTGCAGCGGATCATATACTTTAAGGCATTATAAAACTTGCGTTTAGGTCCTGTAGTCGCCTTAAACTTATTAGTTGCGCGCTAGGATTCGGCTGCATTTAATTGAATATTCTGTGAAAAAATCGTGTCACTACCTATAGCAAGAACGTAAACACATGAAATGTATGGCATTTAATTAGTTATCTGCTCTATACTTATTAGTAATGTTAGCAGTAGGTATAATATAACCTGATGTTCTTCATATCGTGTCGTTCGCTCTTTAAGTTCTACAAAAAATGTCAACTTAAAATACGGTGGGGCTACCTAGATAATATCCACATACTTTACCCAGAGAGCTAGCGAATGTAACCTTTTAATTTATTAGCAACACCGGAACGTGTAGAAAAGAAAATTTAATTAAACACGTGGCCCAGTGATAATACTTAATGTGGAAATAGTTTGTCTCCGAAATATCATTTGCGGTCAACGTTGGTCGTTATAATCCACCACATTTAGTTCATGTAATTACAAAAGTTTTTCGTCTGCAGAAATTGACTTAAAATACTATAGAGCAACTGTCTCGCAGTGCATTTGCGGGCGACGGAGCATTTTTCTCATAGTTTAGCTGCCAAAAATGAAGTGTTATGTTGAGTGCACTTACATTAATTATACGGTCGTGGGTGTTTCAATTACGTATGGGCCGGCAGTATGACCTTGAAGATGTTTCTATGTCAATAATAAAAAGTACAGTAAGGATTTAGTAGCATTGTGTCTTTGATATATCTCGGGACCCTGGGGTCCCGGACCTTTGGCAGGCGTACGAGGGGCGAAGCCAACTCGCATAGGCGTTAGACACTTTCAATGAAATGAGGCATCTATCTGTAGATGCCTCATTTCATTGAAGGTTTATCCTTGTACACACTATACAAGTGCACCAAGGACAAATGTATTATAGATACAATACACGGATAAAATGGTAGGGGGTGACTTGCACACTCAACAATCGGTCCCCGGAAACGGAGCACGCAGTGACGTAGCCATAAGGGAGCAACATATCCTGAGGTGCTTGAGGAGTGAAGAGGTATTCCACGGCTATCAGGACAATCCCGGTATTACGGTCAAGGTCCCTACCAGCATTGCTAGAATACTGCCTTCCTCCGAGCAAGTTCGCATTTGCAAATCTCCACTTAAGCAGGCCAATAAAGGCAAAAATGAGGTGGGAGCTCAGTTCCTCGTCAGTGTTCACTCCAGCCGGCCAATAAAGGCAAACCAGAGATGAGGAACATGAAGACTCCCAGGAGATAGGGTCCGAGGGGTCGCTACTGCCCAACAGCTCACCACATGCTGCCCTGCGGGTTTATGTGTCTCTCTTGGTCTGGCTCCTTACCGTAGACTTGTTTCGATAAATCCAAACTTTACCGGCAGATACCTAGAGTTCGGAACGCGAAAGCCCCACCACGACGATGTTAGCTTAATACGGCGGTGGGGTTAGTAGCATAATTTTTACAGTAGATAATTCATTATTTCGTGAAGATACGAGTTACGAAACCTGGCAACAAAAAATGTCTAATTTTGCCTCCCACGACATCTCTATCAATCAGATGACTTAGCTGAAATATTTAAATGAAACTAGTTATCTACCTACACCAATACCTACTTAACGCTAATGTCCCGTACCAGTCTTATTACTGTGTATGAATAAGTAGATATCCTTTGATTAGTATGTGTAATGTTATCCGTCTTGTTGTTGCTGTTACTAATTAACATCGTGTTCGCGTTACATTCGACGTCACCGGATGTTCGTAAACTAACAACTACCTCAAACGCCGACTAACTACTTATGATTCGCGGCTTTGAACTTCAAATAACTATACGTAAACGTAGGTGCATTGTAGTAAGTGCATGCAGTTATCTAAGTTGAAGAACGAGTAAAACTAGTTAATTCGTCCGCTTCAATAATTTAGATAGGTGTAACATATGCGGCCTTCGCCAGTATCCAAGTCAAGTTATCTATGTCAAAGTTTTCATATCAATCCAATAACCCGATTTTGTGTCGATCCCTAACTTGCAATATATCCTAAACTTGGGGACAAAACGTTCCAATTTATGGTAGGTACCTATACTATCCCTCTGCCACTGATGTTACGTCTGTTGACACCCCGAAATCAACTTATGGTTGCTATGCCGCCATTTTTTCGGGAATCGTTACGTGGTGTTCGCTAGCTTTTTTCACCCACACTGTTCTGTCGACAGCTGCGACGGCAACAGTGGCACGCGTACCTGTGAGGTTTCCGTGATATGTAATAAGTGATGGGTGGTGCAGAAGTGCCTATCTTCAGTAAAATAATCATATTCCCATACTGTTTTACGGACATCAAGTCAGTTTACTAATTATTTTCATAATGTCCTCCAGACTATACGTCAGCTTAATAGGTGAAAGATAGCTTATTCATTGATTATTTTGTATTATAATGTGTTTGTATCATTGCTTTTATAGATAGATTGTAATATAACTGAAAAAACCAACTCACCGAATATCTAGTAAGAGATAGATTACTGATAGACTGACTCTTTGGCGTGTTTTGAACCATGATTTTGAGACTGTATTATAACAAAACCACTCTAACGATTTTCTATTTCTATTTTTTGTACAATCGTTTGAGGAGTAAAAAAGTTTGTTAAATTATTTATTTAATGTTTAATAATGGTTGTGCCTAAAGTGTCTAGATCTCACAAGCAAAATACACCCATAAATTCTTCAATGTGTGTTTAATTCCATTGTGATAAATATGTATTTAAATATAAATTTAAGTTTCATGTCAAAATATAGACTTATATAATACCTACCACATAAATAGTACTTGAACTACACGTCTGTCAGTCTATTCCTCAGCATAATGAAAACAAAATTGGCACCTCAGTAGCATAGGGCTATAATAAGAAACAGGAATAGGTTTAAACATTCTGTAGACTAAACAATAAGTAGCATAAACCTTGCATAAGCATATGCCTTGAATTTTTATTATTCATACTCTCAATAAAACTCTCAAAATGCTTCATATTTTTGCCATTAAATTCAGAAGTATATAGGATGCGAGGGGCTCGGACATGACGTCAGTCCGGAAGCCGGCCATCATAACCTGTCCCTAATATCCGTTACGAAACGGTAAATATGGTATAAATATGATGTGGAGATAACTCTCGGTATTTGTGTTTTTTTTAAGTTTTGTATGTTCCTATAGATTCCGCCACAAACTCATGATATGTTATTGTTTTTGGTGATCAAAAAAACAAAAAAAAAAAACTCAAAGCAATTATTTCAAATAAACCAATTACAGGCACTTTTGAATTTGTCAAGGGGTCGGTCAGTCAGAAAGATGAAGCTAGTTGCCCATTCTAAAGCGTAGTAGGTACCTATGGAGAAGAACGGGCAAGAAACTCCACGGACACCTTTTAAATCAATATATTATGGTTACAAAATATTTTTTACATCATTCATTTTGAAATTATACATGTGAGAACAATGTAAAACGTAAAAGCGTCCGAGATAAACATCGATTACTAATTAGTGATCGATGGTGATAAAAAGATTAATAAAAAAAACAGTCTCTACTTACGGTGCCCGATCGAGAGAAAAGAACCTATCATTTGATGGTAGGGACCTATCCATATATACCATTTGTTTACTAAGGTATTGTGATTATTGTGAAACAGGAAATCGTTTGGGGTCATTGGAAAATATCTTCTTTGATTAACTGTAAGAAAAAAAAAACATATGGAAATAATTATAGGTATCATATCGTATCTAACAGTTCGCGAAAATATCAAAATCAACATTGAGAATACCATTATCGACGTGAGACTCACAAAGGAGAAGTTCATCTCTCACAAAATTCTGTTAATGGCATAGACGTCATTACGTGGTACCGTAACCATCATTTGCTATTCAACTGTAAAATCTAGTAAGTAGAGATGCTAATGAACACTTTGTGCGCAGCTGATATAATTACCCTGAGCACGAGTTACCCAGCCGTTACGTTAAGTACATTAAGTACAAGTCCTCGCACATACACAGATATGTGTACAAGTACGTACATAATAAGACTTCTCCATCACATTCAAGAGAGCAATTAGGGAGGCCACTCGTTCGTTTACACTACGACGCGGCGACGTCTAGAATTAGTTGTTTACAGCTTCAAAAATGATTCATCTCATGATGTACAAAAGTAGACTAGGTAGTCCGTTGACTGAATATGATAACCTACGGGCTACAAGCTCATACCTACATAAATAAGGAGATTTAGTTGTACCTACTATGTTACTCTATCTTTTTGCATTTGCATCTAAAGATTTAAAACAAACAACACACTAATAAACCAATATCGCAGTACTGCGCCAAGTGCGTAATTATATTTTTTTTAAATCATTACTTCAATTAAACTTCTTGTGCAGATTCAGCAAATACCGTTTGCAAGACCATTAAAAAGTCAACATGTATTTAAATGTGATATAACGTCCCTACTCTTACCCTTTTCTCCTTTTAAGATGGAAAATTCTCCAAGGACTGTAAACCAAACAATGTTCCTACATCAACGCCGCTGCATGCCTATACATAAGTATATAGGGTACTGTTTCAATAAATAACTGTAACGTAATATCCTGTCAGTCTTCTCGTTATCGAGGCGCCAGTGTAACTTGTTTTCTTTCAGTTAATTCTTATAATGACGTGAAAGGAAGCGGCCTCATTATGTTTCCGTCCTCCGTTGATTAATGTACTTAATGATTCATGGCAAAATAAATATGAGCTCTAATGAAGTTTTCAAATGGAATGTATAGAGATGTTTCTTATTGGTAAGTACAAATTTAAGCGTACCTACTAAATCAAATCGTGTTCCTATTTTGAAACTGTCGCACAGTTTAATACACATTACATTTTTAAAACTCTCAGTCTGAATTTGTTATAATCCTGACTTAGTTGTAGACTGTGAACCGAGAATCCGAGATCAATTATATTCATTGTGTAGAACGCTGCATGGCTGCAGCGCGCTCTACACAATGTGTGAGTGCCCGCTGTGTACGTAGCAAGCAGACTGCGGTGACACTGTGATAAATTGAACTACTCATTGGAGCACTTATCGCATCCTGAGTCGGGTTTATCTATAGATACGAGTAAATACGTTGAAATTGACACTTACCGAATTAAATCAAGCTCCGAGGTTTCCATAACAAAGAAAAACGAATTGCTGTAACATTTTCGTACATAGTATAATGAACTGTAAGTTTCAGTGCGGTATATAATAATGTCGTCAGTCCCCGTATGTCGTGGCCAAGATCAGACCATCTTGTCTCGTGGGTGTCGTAAGATGCGATTAAGGGATTAAATCAGGTAGTGCCCACCTACCTAAGAAATACGCGTGTACCTTGATTACATTGGAAAATATGTTTTCTGGGTTTTGAACGTCACATTTTATTTATGATATAACTTTGCGTCATACATATTGGAAAATGAATAAATACGCGCACCACGAAGTAGCGCTTGCTATTGAGCGCAAGTTGAGTTTACGCAAAACGAACCACAGTAATTAGCGGGAAAATGTCCGAACGTAGAATAGTAATGATGTTGTAGAGTAGATTGCTTTATCTATCATCATTTATACAGTATCGACTGTTCAATGTTTTGCTAATGTAATATTAGCGGTTAAAGATATATTGGTAATTTCTTAGGAAAAATCTGACAGTGAATTCATAAATTTTCTAATACAGAATCCAGAAGAACAAGAACAAAACGTTAAGCCCACAATCGATGGCAAACGGATAAGATAAAGTAAAAAAAAAAGCAAATCCACGGAATTTATGAAATTTCATAAAATGCTTATCTCCGTGAGTTATTGGCACCGTCGCAGCCAGTGAGCTAAGAGATCTTGCGAGCGTCTCGAGTTCACGCCCACTTCCACGACGTGGAGAGAAATGTGTCTAGGTTTTGCTTGATTTTTACAAATGCGATTTTATTGCTGCCCAAGTTAAATCTACTATACTATGTCATATAACATGAAATGAATGAGTGACTTAAAACTGAATAGATTTCGATTTTTTTTGTATTTGTCTATATTTTAAGTTTATTTACATCTTCAAGCCATGATTTTCAACTGTGAATTAGGTATTTATGAATGGCTTGGCTTGTACCAAAACAACGAACACAAAAAGCAATGCAATTTCGGTGTACACTGAGAACTTCTCTGACGTCCTGCCGAACCCCCATTCTAATTTAATTAAGTCTTTATTAAAATTTCAGTATGGCATAAATTTACTTTATTAAGATATTTTGTAATAATTCTGGTTAATATTGTAACAGTAGTAAATTACTCATTTCAAGCCTTATTCTTCTCTGGGCAGCCGCACCCATGACCCTTTGACTGATGAAAAAATAACTTCACGCCGTCTCCTGTATATTTAATTGGCCACCGGTAAAGTAAATGAAAGCGTGACAAAAAAGAACAACAAATGAAGAGTTTTGCACCCTGTAATGATGTAGGTAACGAACTGCGAAACTTTGTTTGCACATTTCTTTGTTTTAACAGAAAATCCGGACATTTTGCATAGCTGCTAATTGCGTGACGACAGCGGGACAAAAAGGCAGTTATGAGTTTAGGAGCCGTTTTTAATTGTTAGTTTTATAGTGCGTGTATCATAACTAAAAACTTCACATAAGCTGCTAGTCTGAATATTAAAACTGCAAAAATTATAATATTTACATTGACAATTATTACCGTTAAACCCACCAATTATTAACCGTTTTTTCACAATCTCATCCAACCTTATACATTGTGTACACAGTTTAAAGGCACATTGGGCACAGCCCGAGCTAAACTGGAAATCTTTCAACAATTATGATCCCCGAATAAATTTTGTCGACCCATTTCTATATCTTTCGCCACTTCGGTAAAACGCGTGTTTTTTGTCATCGGAAAAGCTGGGAACGTTCATAAAATGATAAATAATATTATTCCGTAATGAATACTAATTGTGCCGGTTGTTATGTATGCCAAAACCCGAGGATTATTACCCTTTGCGTCCGGCGTGCCGCCAATTTACCCTGACATGTGATTATTCAGATGTCGATCGTTTCGGACCGAGTATCGTAGAATTGAATATGTGCATGAAGCCAGGAGTATAAATTCGGCACTGGCCGGATTTACGAGCCTTCCAAAATGGAATCCTTACGCTAAGCTGACGACCGTTCAGTACAGTCGGCACCATAATTGCTCGCTATGTATTTTGTGGAGACATTGATTGTTTCTATAAGCACATCGACATGAAACATCCAATATACGTTTGGCAAGGAAGACCCAATTGCAACGGTAACTATATCATGGTTGTTAGAACAGGTATTTTGAATCGATATTAACTTTTAACTTTGTTTATCAAACAAAACTGACAGGCCTAGCAGCCGGATATTTTACGCAAAAACGTTTTTCCCTACATTATGACTCCTCCAAACGTTTTCAAAATTAATTTATGGCGCACAATACTCCAATGTTGAAATTATTTCGTTTATTTTCCTTAATAAGTGTACATTGGGGTCGCATTGTAAGAAGGTCGGATTCATTGTTTATTATGAATGATACTCTAATGAATTGCGAGTGATCAAAGTCCAATTAGCGCTAATTGTTGTCGTCTCACGATCAGTAACGTGTTACTAGGTCCGGTTGCCACCTTACACGAGCACAGCGTTACAATACACACAGGAGGTGCACACTATTTCCTCATTAACATTAATCTCTGGATGAACGTCATATATGTACGCTACAAGTACATGATGTACTCGAGTAGGCGAACAGGTACATGCTTAATTAGATATTCACGCCAAAAGGCAAAAACGGAATTACGTGGCGTGACTCGGTCGTAAGTCCGCTCTTTCTCAGTCATATGTGAATATTTCTAAAAGGTCTCAAGGTGCTGTAAACTTTACTATAGATATAAAATTCGGATGTTTACGAGTAGCGAGCATTTATTTATTTATTTATTTATTTATTTATTTAGGATCTACACACAAAAGATGTACACAATACATGACACATAAATAAAGGGCAACATCAGGTATTGAGTAGGTGTACTCCTTCACTTATAGGAGACCACAGCCTGCACAATAACGTTAACAACTAAGCTAACAAAGTTAAAATATTAATTAAAGGTAAAATTAGGAAACAGTTAATACATATTTAAAGGACCTAAAAAAGAAAATACAAAATTTAGAGATACTTAAATTAAATTAAATCTTTTAAACAATTCTTATATTTAGACAGAGACTCGCAGATGTCTAAATTTGTAGCTTTGGCTAACATATTATATTGCCTACAAAGTCTTGGTACAGCGGCGTAATGACATGCATTCAGAAAGCACGGATAGTCAATCTACAAAAGTGGTTTTTATTTGAAAAATACCATCCTGGTTGTTAACATATTCATGCGTGAATGTTTAAATCGCTTGGCTGAGTTACATTTATACTTGCGACTACAAAATTGTTAAACGTGATAGGGATTAAAAACCAAGTGTACAAAATCTTAACAGATTATGTTCATTGCATGCCTAAATACTCAAAACTTAGGCAAAACGTTCTTCATCATCATCATCATCTGCCGAGCCTTTTCCCAACTATGTTGGGGTCGGCTTCCAGTCTAACCGGATGCAGCTGAATACCAGTATTTTACATGGAGCGACTGCCTATCTGACCTCTACAACCCAGTTACTGGGTAACACGATACTCCTTAGCCAAAACTTTCTTATTATTTTGATATTAACATGCATTGCCTCATTCATTATTTGTTTGTAACTAACCTGTTCTTCGAATGGCGAGCTACAAATAAGCCTGTGGAGCGGAGCAAGGGCATTTGCTTACTTTATTTTCGAAGTTGGAACAAGACACTTACCTATTTTATCCAGTTTTCTGAGAATAACGTGTATAATGTTCTTTCAGTTGTTATTTGCCATCCAAATGTAGGGAATTTTTTTAATAATCTTTTTTACAATAACTTGAACCAAAACAATTGTGACCTTCTATAGTAAAGTCCATTCTCATATAAATCTACAGAATGCTAGTAAATTGAAAGAGACAACTCGAATACAATACATTTTTGGCGTCAGAAAGATATTTGTTAAGACATAACTATATATAAGTCACTGAACTGGATACTCTTGGTATACCCTTATTTATAACTTTCAACTCTAACTATACTACCATCAGGGGAGATCAGGGGCAGCAAAAACTGTTCTAAAATTATAACACACAAGCTAAGAGAACAAGCTAAAAAAACTTGTCACACGCCGTGTATGGGTACTTCAGAAGCATATGGAGAAAGTAAAGAACCAACATAGTTCGTATCTGTAAAGCGACAACGGGCTGGAATTCCACCTTACAGCTTTATGTATGCCGCAGCGGCGTGTCTTAGAGCACAGCAGTTTAATAAGGCTTTGAATGTATTTTTGTAAATTACACAAAACTGCAAGTAAGAGAAGTATTTTCTATATATTGCCGAAGTAATGCTTTCATGGTATTTTCTCAGACTGTTTTTATAAAACTTTTATATTTCGTTCTTGGAAATACCTAATAGCCATAGTATTTTAACTCAAGAGGTGATTACGTGTCTTGTTATTATTACAAATATGTAAAAGCATCCAGTCTTTGTACTACTTAAACCGTCGTTTGCTATCACAATTCACAACCGAGTCATAGACATTTGCCAGGGCTGAGTTTTCAACGACCTATCAAGGTTACATTGGTCAGCGGGCGGGCGCTGCATTGAAGCGGCTCCTGCCCAATCTAGGGGGTCCAAACGCCTCCTGCCGGAGGCTCTACGCGGGGGTCGTGCGGTCCATGGCCCTCTACGGGGCTCCTGTATGGGCGCGCTCTCTGGCGCTGCGGCCAGCCCGCCGGTTGAGCGCGGCCCAAAGGGTCATGGCCATCCGGATGGTCCGAGGATACCGCACGGTCTCCTGTGAGGCAGCGAGCCTCCTTGCCGGATTGCCGCCATGGGATCTGGAGGCAAAAGTCCTCGCTCACGTATGTGAGTGGCGCGAGGAGGCGAAACGCCGGGGCGTAAGTCCGCTGTCGCGAGAAATCGCGGCACAGCGGACGGAGCTCCGGCGGGATCTCATGGCGTCATGGAAAGTACGGTTGTCGCAACCCAGTGCTGGGCACGCCACAATTGCGGCGATAAGTCCCCTCTTTGAGGAGTGGCTGGAGAGGCGCCACGGCGTCTTCACCTTCCGCCTGACGCAGGTCCTCACCGGACACGGCAGTTTCGGGAGGTTCCTGTGTCGGATAAGGCGGGAGGAAACGTCCGGGTGTCACCACTGTGTGGATCGCCCGGAGGACACGGTGGAGCATACGGTGGAGATCTGCCCGGCTTGGGCTGAGCACCGCCGTGTCCTCGTGGAGGTGATCGGCGGCAGAGACCTCTCGCGTCCGGCCCTGGTTCAGGCCATGGTACGGAGCGAGAGGGCATGGGCAGCCGTCACCTCCTTCTGCGAAGCAGTAATGCTCGCGAAGGAGGAGGCGGGACGGTTGAGGGAAAGGCACGTTTCGCGCCCTCTCGCCCCTAGCCGCCGCAGGAGACGCCCAGGGCGTCGGGAATCCCGGGCGGATTTCCGGCCACCGTAGGCGCGGGCTTGCGGACGGTGAGCAATGGGTAGCTCACCGTCCGGTAAGGACCAGGCCCGGGTCGACGGCGCGTCGTATTCCACGCGCGCCTCAAAGAGATGTCGTCAGCACAAAAGTAGGGGTCCACTAGGGCCGATGCCTGCCGGGGTCGCGGGAAGGTACTTATGGGTCACCGAGGCCCCCGCAACACAGGCAACAGGAAGGAATACGGGTGGGTTTTAGTCAGTAAGAGTCTGACACACCCTCCCGCTCCGCCCAGAGCGGGAGAAGTTACTTGATGATTTCCCACCCTCAAAAAAAAAAAAAAAGGTTATATTGGTCAACATTCCATTACGTACATTTTTCGTTTGACATAAAATATTTGCGGTCTGTTTTTATATTTTCCAATTTCAAAAGCAATAAATAACTTTGTTAAAATATTCCATTATTATTTTATATGGTGAAAAATATTAGGCAGTTAGGTAATTATTTCGTCTTAGTGTGCTACTTACGAAAACTTTCTTGGGAAATATTACTTCGCCAAAACAGCTGACAATGCTAGCCTCTTTATCAAGGCTCGTGCAGACTAGCGCGAATCGCGGGCGCGACAGGCAGCAATATGCCTGTCGCGTCCGTGATATCGCTCCAGACTGCGCGAGCCTTCAAACTGTTTCTCAATCAGTAGGTACCTAATCTAATGAACAATCATAAAACTTTTTAATATTGATGTTATTATGATTATATATTACGTTAGGTAAGTAGGCACCTTTAAGTTTTTGCGTCTGTCTCTTTCTGCTGACATCGTCGTATTCGGAGACGAGTAAAAACATACAGTTACCACAAAGCAGTTTCTTCACAATAATCATATAATCGTTTTGTTTGTCAGGCTACGTAGAGAAAACGAATAACATTATTTGACCCAAAAAACACTATAGAATCTGTACTGTGTTCGCTGGTAGTTGAGTAGCGTGAATAAATTTTGTTTTGTTCGGTTTTTCTCTGTCCGGAAATGCCAAGAACAGTCAAATGTTGGAAATATAGAAATAAGCTCGGTGCCAGCCCTCTGTCTTAAATTCAAACAGAATGCTGGCGTGTAATGTCTGCGCTGAATTCATATGTAAATTATTTCACACGGTGCTCGAATGCTGAACTATGATGGGAATGTAGGCAGTGTTGCAGCACGATAACCTCCTTTATTCCTTCTCCTCACTCGACTTCGGTATTTAATTAAGCCCAAAATACGGCTGCTCTAAGTAGAAGTTTATACATAATATCATAGAAACCACGGCAGCCCGCGTGACGTTACATTCAGTTATGTATGCTGACAACACTTACAGCGTGGTCACTGTCGGACTGCATAGAAAAGAAAGAGAAGCTCGATGACACAACGCTGGTAATTTATTGCAAAATAAGAAACAATTATCGATTTACAAAAAATCTATAGATTGTATAAAAAAATAAAACACTATTGTGCTAATATGTTGGTTGTAGAATAATCTGGCAAAAAATCAGAATGATTGCATATATATTAGTGTGGTATTTAATCGTTAAAATAAATTTTTAGAGGTATCTTCGTGATTTTTTTCTATATTATCAAATTAGTTATATTATGTTTTCAACACATTATCTACCTAGCATATATCCTTAACAGTATCATATATTTTTCTGTGTTTACTGCAGCGGATCATATACTTTAAGGCATTATAAAACTTGCGTTTAGGTCCTGTAGTCGCCTTAAACTTATCAGTTGCGCGCTAGGATTCGGCTGCATTTAATTGAATATTCTGTGAAAAAATCGTGTCACTACCTATAGCAGAACGTAAACACATGAAATGTATGACATATAATTAGTTATCTGCTCTATACTTATTAGTAATGTTAGCAGTAGGTATAATATAACCTAATGTTCTTCTTCATATCGTGTCGTTCGCTCTTTAAGTTCTACAACAAATGTCAACTTAAAATACGGTGGGGCTACCTAGATAATATCCACATACTTTACCCAGAGAGCTAGCGAATGTAACCTTTTAACTTATTAGCAACACCGGAACGTGTAGAAAAGAAAATTCAATTAAACACATGGCATACTTAATGTGGAAATAGTTTGTCTCCGAAATATGACTTGCGGTCAAAGTTGGTCGTTATAATCCATCACATTTAGTTCATGTAATTACAAAAGTTTTTCGAACAACTGTCTTGCAGTGCATTTGCGGAGGCGACGGAGCATTTTTCTCATAGTTTGGCTGCCAAAAATGAAGTGTTATGTTGAGTGCACTTACATTAATTATACGGTCGTGGGTGTTTCAATTACGTATGGGCCGGCGGTATGACCTTGAAGATGTTTCTATATTAATAATAAAAAGTACACAGTACAAGTAAACAGTAAGGATTTAGTAGCATTGTGTCTTTGATATATCTCGGGACCCTGGGGTCTCGGACCTTTGGCAGGCGTACGTGGGGCCGAAGCCAACTCGCAGAGGCCCGTTAGACACTTTCAATGAAATGAGGCATCTACTCGTATCTGTAGATGCCTCATTTCATTGAAAGTTTATCCTTGTACACACTATACAAGTGCACCCAAGGACAAATGTTTTATAGATCCAATACACGGATAAAATGGTAGGGGGTGAATTGCACACTCAATAATCGGTCCCCGGAAACGATCCCTAGCACACAGTGACGTAGCCACAAGGGGGCAACATATCCTGAGGTGCTTGAGGACTGGAGAGGTATTCCACGGCTATCAGGACAATCCCGGTAGTACGGTCAAGGTATCATCTTACTGGAATACTGCCTTCCTAATTACCTTCGTCCGAGCAAGTTCGCTTTCACTCCAGCCGGCCAATAAAGGCAAGCCAGAGCCAAACTTTACCGGCACAGACCTAGAGTTCGGAGCGCGCAAGCCCCACCACGACGATGTTAACTTAATACGGCGGTGGGGTTAGTAGCATAATTTCACATAATTCATTATTTCGTGAAGATATAATGTTACAATACCTGCCAACAAAATCTGTCTAATTTTGCCTCCCACGACATCTCTATCAATCAAATGACTTAGCTGAAATATTTAAATGAAACTAGTTATCTACCAACACCAATACCTACTTAACGCTAATGTCCCGTACCAGTCTTATTACTGTGTATGAATAAGAAGATATCCTTTGATTAGTATGTATAATGTTATCCGTCTTGTTGTTGCAATTACTAATTAACATCGTGTTCGCGCGAAATTCGACGTCACCGGATGTTCGTAAACTAACAACGACTTCAAACGCCGACTAACTACTTGTGATTCGCGGCTTTGAACTTCAAATAACTATACGT
Organism: Atethmia centrago; assembly: GCA_905333075.3. Classification (NCBI taxonomy): domain Eukaryota; kingdom Metazoa; phylum Arthropoda; class Insecta; order Lepidoptera; family Noctuidae; genus Atethmia; species Atethmia centrago. Next base: position 16,157,540 of record HG995373.1, on the reverse strand, counting down.
AAACGTAGGTGCATGGTATTAAGTGCATGCAGTTATCTAAGTTGAAAAACGAGTAAAACTAGTTACTTCGTCCGCTTCAATAATTTAGATAGGTGTAACATATGCGGCCTTCGCCAGTATCCAAGTCAAGTTATCTATGTCAAAGTTTTCATATCAATCTAATAACCCGATTTTGTGTCGATCCCTAACTTGCAATATATCCTAAACTTGGGGACAAAACGTTCCAATTTATGGTAGGTACCTATACTATCCCTCTGCCACTGATGTTACGTCTGTTGACACCCCGAAATCAACTTATGGTTGCTATGCCGCCATTTTTTCGGGAATCGTTACGTGGCGCTCGCTAGCTTTTTCACCCACGCTGTTCTCTCGACAGCTGTGACGGCAACAGTGGCACGCGTACCTGTGAGGTTTCCGTGATATTTAATAAGTGATGGGTGGTGCAGAAGTGCCTATCTTCAGTAAAATAATCATATTCCCATACTGTTTTACGGACATCAAGTCAGTTTACTAATTATTTTCATAATGTCCTCCAGACTATACGTCAGCTTAATAGGTGAAAGATAGCTTATTCATTGATTATTTTGTATTATAATGTGTTTTTATCATTGCTTTTATAGATAGATTGTAATATAACTGGAAAAACCAACTCACCGAATATCTAGTAAGAGATAGATTACTGATCGACTGACTCTTTGGCGTGTTTTGAACCATGATTTTGAGACTGTATTATAACAAAACCACTGTAATGATTTTCTATTTCTATTTTTTGTACAATCGTTTGAGGAGTAAAAAAGTTTGTTAAAATATTTATTTAATGTTTAATAATGGTTGTGCCTAAAGTTTCTAGATCTCACAAGCAAAATATACCCATAAATTCTTCAATGTGTGTTTAATTCCATTGTGATAAATATGTATTTAAATATAAATTTAAGTTTCATGTTAAAATATAGACTTACATAATACCTACCACATAAATAGTACTTTAACTACACGTCTGTCAGTCTATTCCTCAGCATAATGAAAACAAAATTGGCACCTCAGTAGCATAGGGCTATAATAAGAAACAGGAATAGGTTTAAACATTCTGTAGACTAAACAATAAGTAGCATAAACCTTGCATAAGCATATGCCTTGAATTTTTATTATTCATACTCTCTAAAATGCTTCATATTTTTGCCATTCAATTCAGAAGTATATAGGATGCGAAGGGCTCGGACATGACGTCAGTCCGGAAGCCAGTCATCATAACCTGTCCCTAATATCCGTTACGAAACGGTAAATATGGTATAAATATGATGTGGAGATAACTCTCGGTGTTTGTGTTTTTTTAAAGTCTTGTATGTTCCTATAGATTCCGCCACAAACTCATGATATGTTATTGTTTTTGGTGAACTAAAAAAAAAACTCAAAGAATTTATTTCAAATAAACCAATTACAGGCACTTTTGAATTGTCAAGGGGTCGGTCAGTCAGAAAGATGAAGCTAGTTGCCCATTCCAAAGCGTAGTAGGTACCTATGGAGAAGAACGGGCAAGAAACTCCACGGACACCTTTTAAATCAATATATTATGGTTACAAAATATTTTTTACATCATTCATTTTGAAATTACCTATACATGTGAGAACGATGTAAAACGTAAAAGCGTCCGAGATAAACATCGATTACTAATTAGTGATCGATGGTGATAAAAAGATTAATAAAAAAACAGTCTCTACTTACGGCGCCCGATCGAGAGAAAAGAACCTATCATTTGATGGTAGGGACCTATCCATATATACCATTTGTTTACTAAGGTATTGTGATTATTGTGAAAATATCTTCTTTGATTAACTGTAAGAAAAAAAAAACATATGGAAATAATTGTAGGTATCATATCGTATCTAACAGTTCGCGAAAATATCAAAATCAACATAGAGAATACCATTATCGACGTAAGACTCACAAAGGAGAAGTTCATCTCTCACAAAATTCTGTTAATGGCATAGACGTCATTACGTGGTACCGTAACCATCATTTGCTATTCAACTGTAAAATCTAGTAAGTAGAGGTGCTAATGAACACTTTGTGCACAGCTGATATAATTACCCTGAGCGCGAGTTACCCAGCCGTTACATTAAGTACATTAAGTACAAGTCCCCGCACATACACAGATATGTGTACAAGTACGTACATAATAAGACTTCTCCATCACATTCAAGAGAGCAATTAGGGAGGCCACTCGTTCGTTTACACTACGACGTCTAGTCGGCGAATTAGTTGTTTACAGCTTCAAAAATTATTCATCTCATGATGTACAAAAGTAGACTAGGTAGTCCATTGACTGAATATGATAACCTACGGGCTACAAGCTCATACCTACATAAATAAGGAGATTTAGTTGTACCTACTATGTTACTCTATCTTTTTGCATTTGCATCCTAAGATTTAAAACAAACAACACACTAATAAACTAATATTGCAGTACTGCGCCAAGTGCGTATTTATATTTTTTTTAAATCATTACTTCAATTAAACTTCTTGTGCAGATTCAGCAAATACCGTTTGCGAGACCATTAAAAAGTCAACATGTATTTAAATGTGATATAACGTCCCTACTCTTACCCTTTTCTCCTTTTAAGATGGAAAATTCTCCAAGGACTGTAAACCAAACAATGTTCCTACATCAACGCCGCTGCATGCCTATACATAAGTATATAGGGTACTGTCAATAAATAACTGTAACGTAATATCCTGTCAGTCTTCTCGTTATCGAGGCGCCAGAGTAACTTGTTTTCTTTCAGTTAATTCTTATAATGACGTGAAAGGAAGCGGCCTCATTATGTTTCCGTCCTCCGTTGATTAATGTACTTAATTATTCATGGCAAAATAAATATGAGCTCTAATGAAGTTTTCAAATGGAATGTTTATAGATGTTTCTTATTGGTAAGTACAAATTTAAGCGTACCTACTAAATCAAATCGTGTTCCTATTTTGAAACTGTCGCACAGTTTAATACACATTACATTTTTAAAACTCTCAGTCTGAATTTGTTATAATCCTGACTTAGTTGTAGACTGTGAACCGAGAATCCGAGATCAATTATATTCATTGTGTAGAACGCTGCATGGCTGCAGCGCTCTACACAATGTGTGAGTGCCCGCTGTGTACGTAGCAAGCAGACTGCGGTGACACTGTGAGAAATTGAACTACTCATTGGAGCACTTATCGCATCCTGAGTCGGGTTTATCTATAGATACGAGTAAATACGTTGAAATTGACACTTACCGAATTAAATCAAGCTCCGAGGTTTCCATAACAAAGAAAAACGAATTGCTGTAACATTTTCGTACATAGTATAAAGTATTGTAAGTTTCAGTGCGGTATATAATAATGTCGTCAGTCCCCGTATGTCGTGGCCAAGATCAGACCATCTTGTTTCGTGGGTGTCGTAAGATGCGATTAAGGGTTTAAATCAGGTAGTGCCCACCTACCTAAGAAATACGCGTGTACCTTGATTACATTGGAAAATATGTTTTCTGGGTTTTGAACGTCACATTTTATTTATGATATAACTTTGCGTCATACATATTGGAAAATGAATAAATACGCGCACCACGAAGTAGCGCTTGCTATTGAGCGCAAGTTGAGTTTACGCAAAACGAACCACAGTAATTAGCGGGAAAATGTCCGAACGTAGAATAGTAATGATGTTGTAGAGTAGATTGCTTTATCTATCATCATTTATACAGTATCGACTGTTCAATGTTTTGCTAATGTATTTTCAGTTAACTATATACCTTCTTTGTTTAAGGCACAATATAATATTAGCGGTTAAAGATATATTGGTAATTTCTTAGGAAAAATCTGACAGTGAATTCATAAATTTTCTAATACAGAATCCAGAAGAACAAGAACAAAACGTTAAGCCCACAATCGATGGCAAACGGAAAAGATAAAGTAAAAAAAAAGCAAATCCACGAAATTTATGAAATTTCTTAAAATGCTTATCTCCGTGAGTTATTGGCACCGTCGCAGCCAGTGAGCTAAGAGATCTTGCGAGCGTCTCGAGTTCACGCCCACTTCCACGACGTGGAGAGAAATGTGTCTAGGTTTTGCTTGATTTTTACAAATGCGATTTTATTGCTGCCCAAGTTAAATCTACTATACTACTCGTATGTCGTATAACATGAAATGAATGAGTGACTTAAAACTGAATAGATTTCGATTTTTTTTGCATTTGTCTATATTTTAAGTTTATTTACATCTTCAAGCCATGATTTTCAACTGTGAATTAGGTATTTATGAATGGCTTGGCTTGTACCAAAAAAACGAACACAAAAAGCAATGCAATTTTTTTTTTTTTTTTTTTTTTTTTTTTTTTTTTTTTTATTTCGGTGTACACTGAGAACTTCTCTGACGTCCTGCCGAACCCCCATTCTAATTTAATTAAGTCTTTATTAAAATTTCAGCATGGCATAAATTAACTTTATTAAGATATTTCGTAATAATTCTGCTTAATATTGTAACAGTAGTAAATTACTCATTTCAAGCCTTATCTTCTCTGGGCAGCCGCACCCATGACCCTTTGACTGATGAAAAAATAACTTCACGGCGTCTCCTGTATATTTAATTGGCCACCGGTAAAGTAAATGAAAGCGTGACAAAAAAGAACAACAAATGAAGAGTTTTGCACCCTGTAATGATGTAGGTAACGAAAAACTTTGTTTGCACATTTCTTTGTTTTAAAAGAAAAACCGAACATTTTGCATAGCTGCTAATTGCGTGACGACAGCGGGACAAAAAGGCAGTTATGAGTTTAGGAGCCGTTTTTAATTGTTAGTTTTATAGTGCGTGTATCCTAATTAAAAACTTCACATAAGCTGCTAGTCTGAATATTAAAACTGCAAAAAATATAATATTTACATTGACAATTATTACCGTTAAACCTACCAATTATGAACCGTTTTTCGCAATCTCATCCAACCTTATACATTTTGTACACAGTTTAAAGACACATTGGGCACAGCCCGGGCTAAACTGGAAATCTTTCAACAATTATGATCCTCGAATAAATTTTGTCGACCCATTTCTATATCTTTCGATTTCGCTTTTGTTTTGTTTTTTGTCATCGAAAAAGCTGGGAACGTTCATAAAATGATAAATAATATTATTCCGTAATTAATACTAATTGTGCCGGTTGTTATGTATGCCAAAACCCGAGGATTATTAACCTTTGCGTCCGGCTTGCCGCCAATTTACCCTGACATGTGATTATTCAGATGTCGATCGTTTCGGACCGAGTATCGTAGAATTGAATATGTGCATGAAGCCAGGAGTATAAATTCGGCACTGGCCGGATTTACGAGCCTTCCAAAATGGAATCCTTACGCTAAGCTGACGACCGTTCAGTACAGTCGGCCACCGTGACTGCTCGCTATGATAACGGTTCACAGCTCTATGACAGAATTACAAAATGTAAAGGACAGTTGAGTTCTTATTCCAGTGCACTGTATCCTTTTCAGTGAGAATCGAACGTGACCGTGATCACTGTATAATTAATTGACTCAAAACTATTATTTTGTGGAGACATTGATTGTTTCTATAAGCACATCGACATGAAACATCAACATGGCAACGGTAACTATATCATGGTTGTTAAGAACAGGTATTTTGAATCGATATTAACTTTTAACTTTGTTTATCAAACAAAACTGACAGGCCTAGCAGCCGGATATTTTACGCAAAAACGTTTTTCCCTACATTATGACTCCCCCAAACGTTTTCAAAATTAATCTATGGCGCACAATACTCCATTGTTGAAATTATTTCATTTATTTTCCTTAATATGCGACCCCGATGTACACTGGGGTCGCATTGTAAGAAAGTCGGATTCATTGTTTATTATGAATGATACTCTAATGAATTGCGAGTGATCAAAGTCCAATTAGCGCTAATTGTTCTCGTCTCACGATCAGTAACGGTTTACTAGGTCCGGTTGCCACCTTACACGAGCACAGCGTTACAATACACACAGGAGGTGCACACTATTTCCTCATTAACATTAATCTCTGGATGAACGTCATATATGTACGCTACAAGTACGTGATGTACTCGAGTAGGCGAACAGGTACATGCTTAATTAGATATTCACGCCAAAAGGCAAAAACGGAATTACGTGGCGTGACTCGGTCGTCAGTCCGTCCTTTCTCAGTCATATGTGAATATTACTAAAAGGTCTCAAGGTGCTGTAAACTTTACTATAGATATAAAATTCGGATGTTTACGAGTAGCGAGCATCCAGAAAGCACAGATAGTCAATCTACAAAAGTGGTTTTTATTTGAAAAATACAATCCTGGTTGTTAACATATTCATGCGTGAATGTTTAAATCGCTTGGCTGAGTTACATTTATACTTGCGACTACAAAATTGTTAAACGTGATAGGGATTAAAAACCAAGTGTACAAAATCTTAACACATTATGTTCATTGCGTGCCTAAATACTCAAAACTTAGCCAAAACTTTCATTGCCTCAATAACATAGTGCCGGGATCTTGCCCGAAATAAAACACGAGCTTATTGTTAACACTGAAAAAATTACCACAGGACTTTAATTGTTACGATATTCGATGTCGGCTCGCATCGACGGGAGAACGTGAATGTGAATGTTCGTCGATTTTTGTTTTAGCGACGCCATGCACACGCACATAAATATTAGGCGGTGGGGCCGCGTAATATTTATGTAAACCATAATAATATGAGAGATGGCCGCATAAAAAGATGTAAACCGAATAGTATTGTAATTATCATGATAATTTCGCCATGTGTTGTTGCGAACATTGTGTGTCGTTCAAATATTTAAAACTAGCGTACTGTGAAATTAAATTAATGCAATATACATTTTTCGATACCAGATAAAAGTCATTAACCTACGCAATTTAAATTGAATATGAAAGAACAGCAGATAAAATATTATAATGTATATTTCCATCATAAACTTATTTCTTTAGTAAATTAAAGGTAGAAATAAGTTCATTATTTGTTTGTAACTAACCTGTTCTTCGAATGGCGATCTACAAATAAGCCTGTGGAGCGAGCAAGGGCATTTTCTTACTTTATTTTCGAAGTTGGAAGAAGAAACTTACTTATTTTATCCAGTTTTCTGAGAATAACGTGTTTAATGTTCTTTCAGTTGTTATTTGCCATCAAAATGTAGGTACCTATATGTGGAGAAAATTTATAATCATCTTTTTACAATAACTTGAACCAAAACAATCGTGACCTTCTATATTAAAGTCCATTCTCATATAAATCTACAGAATGCTAATAAATTGAAAGAGACAACGCGAATACAATACATTTTTGGCGTCAGAAAGATATTTGTTAAGACATAACAATATATAGGTCACTGAACTGGATACTCTTGGTATACCCTTATTTATAACTTTCAACTCTAACTATACTACCATCAGGGGAGATCAGGAGCAGCAAAAACTGTTCTAAAATTATAACACACAAGCTAAGAGAACTCAAAACTTGTCACACGCCGTGTATGGGTACTTCAGAAGCATATGGAGAAAGTAAAGAACCAACATGGTTTGTATCTGTAAAGCGACAACGGGCTGGAATTCCACCTTACAGCTTAATGTATAAAAATTCAAACAGAAATGCTAGGTCAGGAGCCAACACTGATAAACCTGAAGATTTTAGGTGAATTGTCTAGCTTCACAGGTATTCCAGCAAATATAAAAGAAATTTAATGCTAAAATGGGATGCCAGCAGGCTGTCGCCGTGGTAGGAAACAGTTGAGCATTTCGTCGAGCATTAACGTCTCGATACATATTTAGCACATTAGCAGAGACGACCTTGCGGTTATCACTTACTTATTACTACACATCCCCCGCCACCGGATCAAATGCGGCGGTCACCATTCCGGAACATCCAAGTTCTGTTGTCATATTAGTCTGGCAACGTCCATTTTTGAACTAGTGGCTCATAATATATTGAAGTAGGTACTGACCAAATTAACGGTTTAACAATGATTTGTAATGTCTGTGAGCTTATTACTGCACAGGGTGATGTGAAGGAATCGGTTGATCTCATTCTACGATCCGATATAAGATACAGAGCAGAGAAGTGGATGGTTCTTCAACGGAAACCACTCCAAAGTTGTATACACACTATTGTAGTATTGTCGAGTATCTTGTGACGTAAATCGCCGGACTCGCGCTTCACCTCGCGTGTGCGGCTCCCCATTTCAACGCGTACGTTTCCCGTTTCCGTGTTAACTACTCAGTTCCTTTGTCGTTCATTTCCCCTCTTTCCCCATACGTGTGTTGAGGGCCACGTGTTGCTTGTGTGGGGAGAAACGGCCAAATTGACTTAGCCGGCTTTGAAAGCAAAGGTGACAGGTGACTGGCGGCCCTTACACGTCGGTTACAGGGGCGAGTCAGGCTTATCTTGTAACTTTATGGTGCCCGCAGCGGCGTGTCTTAGAGCACAGCAGTTTAATAAGGCTTTGAATGTATTTTTGTAAATTACACAAAACTGCAAGTAAGAGAAGTATTTTCTATATATTGCCGAAGTAATGCTTTCATGGTATTTTCTCAGACTGTTTTTATAAAACTTTTATAATTTGTTCTTGGAAATACCTAATAGCCATACCTAGTATTTTAACTCAAGAGGTGATTACGTGTCTTGTTATTATTACAAATATGTAAAAGCATCCAGTCTTTGTACTACTTAAGCCGTCGTTTGCTATCACAATTCACAACCGAGTCATAGACATTTGCCAGGGCTGAGTTTTCAACGACCTATCAAGGTTATATTGGACAACATTCCATTACGTACATTTTTCGTTTGACATAAAATATTTGCGGTCTGTTTTTATATTTTCCAATTTCAAAAGCAATAAATAACTTTGTTAAAATATTCCATTATTATTTTATATTGTAAGTTATTTGTGATGCAACAGCTTGAGCTACTAACGGTGAAGGATAAAAGAGAACTGAACAAACTGCAGAGTAAAGGTAAGCCATCTACGAGATGAAAATCAGGAGAAGGTTGCACTGCGTTGTGATTCTCGTAAGTACGTTCTAGGAAACGTCTCTGTATGTTCAGTGTTGCTACTTACTATTTCATTGGAACAGTCGTTGACAAGAATATTGAAAAGTTATAAAATATATCATAATTTAAAGAATACATTATTTTATACTAGCTTTTGCGCGCGAGGCTATCGAAAAATATCCGGTGTATAGTATCCAGGTCATAATCTTTCTATGTGCCAAATTTCATCCAAATCCGTTCAGCCATTTTTGCGTGATTGAGTAACAAACATTCAATCTTCCACATTTTTAATATTAGTAGGATAGTAGGATTACGTTCTTACCTTGAGAGGTCAAGATGGGTTAGCTTTAAAAAGGTTTAAAATGGCATGATAACACCAATAGCTAGGTAACATTCCTTGCGTGAAAGATTTCTTACCGAACTCCTCACAGCATATATTATTCACTGGGAAGGTAAAATCCTTGGTTTTCCGTACTTTCCGATCAGCACAAAAACGAAATCTGCCAGTAAACTCTAAATATACCCAATGCATTACCATCCCCGAGCCGGAATCTGAGGTAATATATTATATTGACTGGCGATGATAAAATAACCCCGGCTTTGCACACTGAGTACTATACTAAATAAATACCTACATAAAGCCGAGGGATAAGCTGTTCGAGCGAGTTTTTGTTTACTGACATATTAGTTCATTTTGATTACATTGCCGAATATCGGACAAACCCGAGGCTATATTTTGCATCTCAAATAGGGAGACATGCAGTTTCAGGTTTGTACACTCGATACCAATGAATTAGGGTCACATAAAGATACCTGAAAGTCTCGGAAACTAAGAATGCTAGCTTAATGAAATAAATTGTGTTTAATAGACAGTTAAATGTTCCTTAAATAATAATAAAACTTCTTAGTTACTGTAAACTTATGCTATCAAAAATGACAAAATATAAAAATGGGACTTTTGTAAATGGAACTATGAATTTTCAGCATCAGTTTTTGCTTTTGTTGTTATTCTGTCATATAAAAAAGTATGTAAACAGCGTTTTTTATGTTCAATGTTCATTATTGAATCAAAATCATAAGTCATTTATTCAATTAGGCTGAGAATCAGCACTTTTCTAACGTCAAAATTACATAAGACAGTCCCCCAAAACGCCCACCCTTCACCACTTCCTAGTGCTTTAGCTGGGAAGAAGAAGTGGCGCAACAAACTCCCCAGCAGCACAGCTGTCTGTTCAGTTAGAGAAAAAAAAAAGGATTCTATACAATAGTATGCAAAATAATTTACACTACGCGCATCACAAAACAGTAAATTATTAGCCATCTGTCAGCTAGCACACCAGCTGCGCCTGGAGTCGCACCTGCAGGCCATCCGGGAGAAGGGCACGGGACCGTGCCTAGCGGTACGTGCACATGTGGGGTACATACCTACTACATGACACAAGCAGGACACCAGCCAGCTGCGCCTGGAGTCGCACCTGCAGGCCATCCAGGAGAAGGCCACGGAGCCGCGCCTAGCGGTACGTGTACATGTGGGGTACAAACATACTATATGGCACATACCAACAAACAAAAAAAAAGAAAAACACCGAAAACTATACTCAAGCAGAAATAAAAACGTAAACAGAACATATGCTCCAGGGATAAAGGGCGTGCCCGCTTACATATATCTATAGCCGTAACTCAGTCACAAATGATAAACTAGGACCATCGAAGTAAAATAAACATAAAAACATAATATCACGCCTTTTTCCCCGAAGGGTTGGGCAGAGGTGTACCTGTAGTACACCCACATTTCGCCTTATTAATACTTTGCCCGACCCGGAAATCGAACCCAGGACCTCATGCTCAGCCTTAGTGATTGCGACCACTAGACCAACGAGGCAGTTAAATAAATAAACAGTTAATTACTAATAACAAAACAAACCCATGGTCAGCAAGATGACCAGTCACCACAAGCATTGAAGCTGTTATAATGTCGCTTATATCTGAAGAATGCACGAGAATTCTCACAATGCGGGAAATCGGCCGCAGTCAGCGTGATACAGCAAGGACAGTTGGTGTGTCGCTGTCAACTGTACGACGAGTTCTCCGATGTTATGAGGAAACCTGCTCTAACCTACGTAGACCAGGAACATGCAGGGCCAGATGTATCACAGTACAAGAAGATGGATACTTGGTCAACACAATGCTTCGAAACCGCTTTCTCACAAGAATTGTACTTACCTATCAGTTCCGACGACTCGGAGGAAGTAACCCAAGTGGATGTAAGACGAGGACTTGCCGAAGCAAATTTAAAACATTAAGACCTGCAAACGGCCCTAAATTGGAGCGTGGGCATCGTACATATTTCGAGATTAACATATGTCCGGAACCACTTAAATTGGAGTATTGAAGATTGGTCAAGAGTTACATTGTTAGATGAATCAAGATGTATGCTCTATAGCTATGCTTTAAAAATGACCGAAGAACAAAAGTGTATAGAAGAACAGGGGAGCGTTTCAAGCAACCATGTATTATTTTTTTTTTTTTTTGTGGATGGGAAATCATCAAATAACTTCTCCCGCTCTGGGCGGAGCGGGAGGGTGTGTCAGACTCTTACTGACTAAAACCCGCCCCTATTCCTTCCTGTTGCCTGTGTTGCCAGGGGCTTTGGTGACCCATTAGTACCTTCCCGCGACCCATTAGCACCTTGCCGCGACAAGCAGCCATGTATGGGCCGGAATTCCTACAGAGAGTCGCACCGAGCTGGTGGTTACAGACAACGGCACTATAACTAGCGAAAGATACGTGGAAGGAGTCTTAAAAGAATACGTTGGTCCATTTATGGTAAATTTGGGAGAGGATGCTATCTTTATGCATGACAATGCCCTGTTTCATACTGGTGAAATTGTGAAAGACTACCTTCCAGAGGTGAACATTAACTGTATGGAGTGGCCAGCACGCAGCCCGGACCTCAAACCAATCGAGCATGCTTGAGACGAGCTCGGACAATGTGTGACAAAGTTGCGCTCGTAGAAAAATGGGAGATTATTCCCCAACATCGTATAAGAAACTTGGTGTACAGCATGCCAAACCGCAAAGCCGCAGTGATGACAGCACTTGGGGTACAAAGTCCTAAAACCCAAGAAAATGTGTAGTAGAAAGTGGTAGAAAAAAAATTGCCTTTCTATTTTTGTTTTAAGATGAGATTGGTTATTTTATTGTTTATGTATTTTTCATGAATATAACACAAATTGATACATACATTTTATTACTTTCATTTGATTGTCTATTAAACACAATTTATTTAATTAAGCTAGCATTCTTAGTTTCCGAGACCTTCAGGTATCTTTATGTGACCCTAATTCATTGCTCTCGAGTGTATTACCGGAATGGTTTATGGTGTTATGTATATTTTATGCGAAAACGCAGCATCAGCAATAATGGGTGCCTAGGAGAATACCATATTCGAAACTTATGGTAGACTTGACCTGAATATAAATCGATAAATACAAGAAATATTTGTCCAGTCTAATGCCGGAAAAAAAACCCTGAGAACGGAATGTAAATGTTGCCACTAAAGAACGGACATTTATTCAGCTTATATATTAATGGCAAAAAATCCTTTTTAACTGGCTTCATAAAAAGGAGGTTCTCAATTTAGTTGTTTTTTATGTTTGCTACCTCAGAACTCCGTCGTTTATAAATCGATTTCTTTTTTTATTTTAAAGGATATACTTCCAGATTGGTCTCATTTTTATCAAAATCCAGTTCTTATGATGGGAATGTGTAATTGAGGTTCCTTCAATTCTCAAATATTGCAGGAATACATATAGCAATTTTTCTATTTTCATCAACAAATCAATAATTTGCATTCATTTGGTAAAGTGGTACTGATGAAGAAGATCACAGATGGCCACCGGAACTGCTGAATAATAGGTATTTCACGGGTGACGATAAGATATCTCGATTAATATAGTTAAGGGACTTTGACGAAGCAAATTTAAATAAATGGTTCTTATCAAATGGTATCAAACTGATCTGATGACGAAGCCGGAAGGCCTACCTTCCGGCTTCGTCATCAGCTGCATCGCTTGCGCGGTGGTTCCATATAAATTTGATTGAGTAGTTTTTGAGTTAGCTTCAATAAAACGTATTTAATCCATTCGATGTATGTTGATGATGTTATAAAACTTCCTGCCACTGTTGTTTACATAGCAAATATTGGTATACGATGGTGGGTGCTGGTGGTAGTGATAATGGTAGGTACCACAGCAAAAAAGTAATAACCGAATTCCAAAAAAATACACTGAAAAATAACTTTAATTTTGTAAGTCAGTAGCAAAAAAAAGAAAATACAAAACCGAAGACACCGACTTTCGAAATTAAAGTTATTTTCACTTTGTAGCCTATTTTATTGAAGACGGTTGTTTTTGTTTTGTAAGAAAGTTTTTATATTTAAATTAGGTCTGACAATTTACATCAACATTTGCATTAACAAGGCGATCATGTATAAAGCACATATTATTAAATTAACACAAATGTAACCTAATTTTCTGACCACTTAGGGTAAGTACAGCGTGGAAATATTTAAATTCTGCAAAGTCGAACGCTTGCCAAGACGGGCGAAGGGGCCATAACTTACGGGTAGGGGGTGCTGCGGCCGCCGGTGTGAACGCGACCTAATACTGACAGATGGCACAGGTAAATCAAGCTACTAACATTTTTCGCACGATTAATCTCCCGCAGAATTATGTCGCAAAATGGCATCGCTCTTTATGTAAAGATCATCAAAGGTTAATGAACCCACTAATGGGATCTACTTTATTTAACGATTTGGAGTCTATAATTGATTTGTAATAGTATCCCAGCCATGGCGAGGTTTCATTGAGGTCTCTCTTTCAAACCTATGAATAAAAAAGCACAGCTTCAATCAAACGAATGTGTGGGTAATTGGGTTCCATTGACAAAAATCTCTGTGATTGGGTCCGTAAATGTGGGTGTATTCGGTGGAGATACACCTACAGTCATACACCTACAGTTAGTCGCTTCACTCGGGGCTGACAACTATAGCTGTTGTATATTTAAACCATTTCAGATCAATGCTTGTTCTATGCTTCTGTCTAAATGCGCTCACACTATGAAATTAAAGTTTAAAAAATCCCTACCGAAGAAGATGCGCGGTTTTCGCCGGGAACAGTAGCGTATCCCTGATTATATCAGTACATTAAAGCCCACTGGTACACTGATAACTTCATACTATTCAAACTTGGCCTCTTTTATAGTTGCGGAACTCTGACGGTAATTGATCTACCTACAATCTAAAAAGATAATCTTCTTTTAACAAACCGGACATGTCAGTTTTCCTGCAAAGGTATCAAGATAAATAAAAAAAACTACATTTTAATGCCAATATAAATTACAAACTATATCGTGGGATACAAATCTTACATTAGTATTAATAATACGTTTACTAGAAAAACAAGCAATTAATCTCCATAAGACGTAATGCAATACGTATAGTTTACAGCTGTATTTCATTCTGCTAGTTGGCCCAACTAACATAAATCAAGCCCGGGCTCATTAATAGAAACAAATGATCCCTCTTTTATTGATAACAAGCTCGGGAACCGTACGTAATTGCTACTTCATTGAGTGCACGTAGCACCGCGCTACGGCGTAGCGCCGTAGCGATACTAATGCTACGCTCCGTGGCTGATAACAAAAAACGATTTGCGTAATGAAATGGTAATATGGGGTGCATGGTTGGTTATCATATTGCTTACTTTGTATAAGAGTAATCATGTGGAAGTGCCCTGGATACTGTAATTCACTTTATTTTTGGGATAACATGGTATATCATAATGTGTAACTAATCCGAAATAAAACTTATAAATATAAGTCAATGTAATCGATGTAGGCGTTGTCAGATGGCTGTTTGTATGAAAAAAACAAATCGATATATTGTCGAAAATCATATTCCACAAGTTATTTTGACAGAAAACCTTTTAGGTCATGGTAAAAGGTACTGATTCCTTTGTGAACCGTTATTAGTTTCAAGTGCATGCGTATAACGCTTTTATTAATACAATTCCCGTAGCTCATAGACATGAGGGTAGCACAGTTATAGTCAAGCTCAGTCAGGTTATTGGATCGAGATCAATCAAGCCAGCGAGGTTCACTTGCGTGATGCGTTTGTAACTGAGATGAGAGGTGATCACTATTAGCTCTAGAGGTAACACATTTTTTTGTTACTAGCTCTTAATTAGAGTATTTTATTAATACACCACTCTAATTGCTAGTTAACGTTATTACGGGCCTCTTTTGGTTTGGCTGTTTTCATGTGGAAATCCTCCTGTTTCCTTAGAAGAGTAGCCATTCTCAGTACTTTTGGAGAACTGGTGAAAGACAAGGCGTTGTCTCTACTGTGCTACTCAGTGGACTGGTCCCAGGGGAAACAAATCATTACCCCTAACACTCTCGTGGTGTACGGAAGCACGTGACCACTACCTGCTACCGTCCTCCCCAGGGTTTATTAATCAGACCTGACCCGCGATTGCTCTATCAACGTTGGTATTGTTAGATCTTGTGTAGAAATAGATATATCTTTATTGAACCCGCTTTTCGATTTAGTTTAATAGTAAAGTTTCTCTTAGGAAGAGGGTTCGCCCTGGAAAATATTACCTCCTGAACCACATTATAAAACAAACAGGATTGTTGGGTTCCGGTTTCAAAGTAAAAATTACAAGCAATACGTTTCAACTCGGACTCAGCCTGACGTGGGTATTGGGTTCGATTACCTGTTCTGGAAAAGGGTTACTGGGGTTTTTCAGTAGCAACCCGGAATTGCGATTGGCTTTCCTCCTATAACAGGTCTCCCTAAACACTCCGAGTGTTTAGGGGGACCCACAGGTAACGTGTGTGACATTACTCCACTGCCTACCTCTTCAGGTATTATCAGCGTCAGGTGACGTATATCTTAGTCGTAAATGTAGGAAACGAAACATAAAAAATAAGGATACAGTCTAAAAGTTTCAACCTATAAAGACGAGCGACGAATAAGTGTGATTTAAGTTCAAGTGAACAGTTTATTACAGATCGGAATGTTCGGGAAACGAATCTGTACGGGAACTTCCCATAAACAAGAATAACTTCGAGATATATCCTCATTCATCGCACACAACTTTGCAGTTGAAATTCTCTGTTGAAAACAGCAAAAGGAAACAACTCGACCCACCTTCCTCTAAATTGTTCTTTTCATATACTTTCCATGAATGCTTTGCCACGAACTGTTCAAGTGAAAGTGCCGGAGACGAAACTATAATATCCGACATGTTGTAACATAAAATTATTAAGTGTGCAGCTAGAATATATTTATGATTGCCACAAGTTTCCTGTTGCTGTCCTCTGGAAGGAGTTCCGTGGTAATATATGGTACGTTCCGATGATAAACTCTACGAGTAACCTTCGCACTAGTAACGCGTGATTTTATTACAAAGTTCGCTGCTTACATCCGTATTAATCCGAAATAATCAGGAAACTTGTGTATTTCTATCTTGTTTCGGTTATTTACAAGCTGTTAATATTGAGCTGTGTTATTGATTATAAACTATCTTATATATAAAATTCTCGTGTCACAATGTTCGTTCCCGTACTCCTCCGAAACGGCTTGACCGATTCTCATGAAATTTTGTGAGCATATTGAGTGGGTCTGAGAATCGGCTAACATCTATTTTTCATACCGATATGGTAATGGGATCGAGATTAACGCGCGTGAAACCGTGGGGCGCAGCTAGTAATCAATATTAATTAATATTGAGGGAATCGCGAGTTGTTTACCGGTAATCGGATTCACATTGAATATAACACGCGAGCGGCGCCGGCCCACCTTTCACTGCCCCTTTATTATTGTATACTTTTAATCAAGAGCTTCTTTACCAACCTAAATCTACAAGCTTAAAAGATTGTTAATAGATTAAAACACATCAGCAAAGTTCGTTTTTCTCTAATAAAAATATTTCACTCATTTTGAACTCACAAATTATGATTTCCCAAAAAATAAATTTTGTTTAACGTTATATCCACGAAGCCTCGCCGGCAATTAGTTTTGTCTCATTCTCTTATTAAATAATGAAGTTCCTCTGTTTCTATTAAGTAGTAAGTTTGGTGTTTACTTTCTTTGCGAAGAGCTCTAGTTTCTGTTAAGTAACACAATTAAATCGTTATTTGTTCTAAGTTAATTTAACGGAAACAGGAACATTATTTTACATTTCCATAAACAACCATTTAGCTAGCAGGGGGGGGGGGGCACTTAACTCTAACAAAAATTATCACTTTAATGCTTAAAAAGATTCTTGAATCGAAAAGTGGTGCTCACAAACCCGCAATATTTTTGAACGGCTTATCCAACGATACCCCACACCATGGGATAGACGAGAAAAAGTTATCATACCCTCATTACGTGGTAAGGGAGGTACCATAAACATTTTTTTTTCAAGATTTTTTTTAGTACTTTGTCGGCGTGATTAATTTGTATACCTATGGCAAATTACAGCTTTCTATTACTAAGCGTCTCTGAGCTACAGCGGGGACAGACATACAGACAGATGGACATGGTGAAACTATAAGGGTTCCTTGTTTACTATGGAACCCTAAAGAGGACTTCCGAAAAAAAGTCCATAACCCCCCTATTACCGTACATCGGTCCCTTACTCAGAGATTACACGTTAAAATGTTAACAGGACACATTACGGAACCATAAAACATTTTGCTATTATAAGAAAAGTAAAATGCCCTGGGCGGCTTTTAAGCGCGAATCCATTCCGAATATTAATGGGGCTTTTTAATATCGCGTATTAGCGTATACTTCGTGTATATTAACTATGGAAGCCGTCAATAACAGATATCTGTGACCAAAGGTGTGCGGCCTTCAATCCCCGCGGACGTGCCTCTAAACTTGGTGCTCAACTTTCGTTTACGACCAGCAGATATACTGCATTCAAAATGTGTGTAAACCCTGAAAAAAAAAACATTATTATATTTTATTTTATTGCGCCATAATAAAAACTGGGCCTTCGGTAGGGATCAACCACTTAGAATTGAGAGGAGTGGCGCGTGTATACGGCTCGCATATTGTACATATATCTATCTAGCGCTTTGTTATGAGCATCTACTGAAACCAACATTGTCAAATAATAAACACGTGATAGTTATGTGGTCCATGCGTCTGCACGTTTGTATAAATCAAGAATAGTTACATTTTCACAGTGGAGTCAAAATTAAATGAAACGTCATTAGTTTGCTATGTTCCATTATCTCATTTTCATTTCCGATAAACATGGTGATAAAATTCAACGCACTTGGTTGTTATGCAAATATCATTTTGTTTTCCTAAATGATTTAGACGTGTTAAATGTTTATTCGCATAACTGATACTGTCTAAATTAACGTGTTTATGTTAATTTAGACGTTATCAGATTTGATCAGAGTGCTCATTATCCAACTAGCAACGCAAAACTAATGGAATATAGATATTTTATAAAACAACGAAACATTGTTCGAACATTGCTTTTCAACTTCAACCGATCATTATCCTAGCAATAACGGTAATTAGCATTCAAACTTTTTCAACTTCAAAACAAAAGTATCGTATCGTCCGATAATAAACAATAAATCGAGGCTTATGATCGCACACAAAGCTAGGAAGCAATTGAATAGTCCAACCACGCGTAGCACGTATTTATATTGCAAACGGTTGAAAGGCTTGGCGTGGCTCCAGTTTGCCTGGGTCGAACATCGCTGTCGGCAACGGCATCGGCTAGTGGTTCGTCTACACGCCTCTAGCGGCTTATTTTATAACTTGTTCCGCCCGGGCCCGTGTGCCCCCGCCGGCGTTTTGTCCGTGAAACACGTTTTGTGTTACCATTGTCATAAAACGTTCAATATTTTGGCTCTCCAAGAGATTACTATGCCGGTAATTATAATTGCTATCCTACTTAAATTTTTAAATCTTTATACTTTATAAGATTAATTAATCACTTTTGTTGGCTGCCGATATTATAGGTCCATATCAGATTAGCAATCACTACTTACATTCTTATTATTTTACATAAATTCCTACCTAGATGTGCAATTATTAAAACGACCAGTAAAATGTTACCCACAACACCACAAAATCTGCTAATTCCCCTAAAACCGTGTCGCATCACACATCAGTATCGTAAACTGAAATTTTCCTGTAGAAGCCTAATTCTATGGCATGAAACCAAGCAAAAATAAAATAAGTCTTATACAATTAAATCGAAAACGTCGCTTAGGGAGTTACAAAAAATATGATAGTCGTAAAGGAATGCGATGTGTTCCTGGCTTATTTCAGTGAGTGAATACAGTAAGTAAGGGGCACTCCGGGCGCTTGCATACGCTTCGGCGAGCGTGCATCGCAGTCTTTGAACAATTTTATTCAGTCTACAACTCCGCTCCGATAGACAGCGGAACAACGTGCTCAAAAATTAAAAGTTACATGTGCGCATTGTTATGATACAATACCCAATTCTTGCTCATACTATCTGTCCGTGATCATTTTGCTCGCAAAAAAGGACGTCACAAATGAACTTTGTTTTAAAAATTTCCTCGGGCATGTTTCAGCTTCCTTCGCATAAATGCTTTTATTATTCTTAGCCCATACAACTTAATGAGGCATTGTGAGTTATGCGAAGATGAAATTTTAACGCGTTAAGCATTTTTATGCAAAGATGTAAATGATATGACACATCAGATTGTAAAACGTTCATATCTTGTTAGCAAAATGTGTTTACATTCTATTTGATGTTCGTGGGTTGCTTTTGATGTCATAGAAACAATCGTATCACCAGATACAAGGGTCATGAGTAACATACGTATCAAATACACATTACGAAGATCAAATTCGATCTTCTTATTCACCTCTAACAAAAAGCGGATTCGCAAGTTTTGGCAGGTACTTTCTTTCACAATCCTTCATATCAAATCAATCAATATATTAGAAAATAAAGTGATTTTAAGCCCAAACGTTTAGGATAGATTTCATTTTACGATTATTAGGAATACAATCACAACATTTACAAAAATATTAACAAAGAGCATTGTTATTCAAATTCTAAGAAATTCTTGTGACAGGCGGGCGAGCAAACAAATTGTAAGAATAATTTACTATCGAGGACTAGATTCACAGCCTATAAACCCAAACGGAAAAATAAACCTTTCTCTCGGAACGGAATCAGAGCGATAGTCTACACAGTCTGACTCCGAAAATAAAACTATCACGGGTAAAGTGCTATGACCCTTGTGGAATGAGCGAGCATTCTGATTTCAGTCATCGTGGAACCTGGAACCATGGAACCCTCTCTGCCTTACATGGGTAACCTTAAAACCAGGAGTAAAGTAACAGCTTGATTAGTGAAAGTAATTACTTAAAGTACGAGTAAGTACAGCACATTGTGTATTACAAATAAGGCGACTGTACAGGATTAGTTTATCTAATTATACTCTTATTAATCACTTGCATTTCTAAGTTTTGGCATAAGCGTAATTCAAATACTATCGGACTTAGCATTGACCTTATTATTACACTACATCTTCTGCTAAACTTGATACTTTAAACGTCGCAAAAGTTAAAGCCTGTAACAGACTGACACATGGCTAGATCAGTAGGTTCCGCTTTCACCTCCCTGCACTTAAGTAGAAGTACTCTTTTCTTCGCCGGAACTGCGAATCCCCTTTAGATTAATGTTGTATTTATATAGCTTTTTTATAACCTTCACCATGTTCACATTTTGAGGATTACCCGATCTCGTGGGCTTCTCTTTAAAAATTTGTTAAAGAGAGATATGGCATCATTTTGAATAAAGTCACTTAACGATAAACTTCCCCGTATTAAAGTAAAGAATAAAGGTAGACCTAAGTCAACAGTCACAGGAACAGTCTGTTGTTTTTCGCTCTGAGAATTGCTTACTTAATCATTAGTCTGCCAAAATCTTAAAACCGTTGTTGATTTATCCAAAAACCGTGACGACGCACTTGAGGCAAGCACCAGATTTAACTACTTTTAAGTTTCCCGATCACGTCTTCTCGTTGAGGTAATCACAGTGATCTGACGATGAGCTTCAGCTTCTTCTACCTTTATGGCTAATCAATTTATCGATCGATAAACTATGAAATAAAATATCTATAAAAAAATAGAGCTGTTTATTTTGAATCGGTATTCCGTTTACAGCACTACATCGTTAATTGTATTATTTCTTTAGCGGGTGGATTAAATAGTTTTAAATGTTTTGCGTACGAAATGAAATGATATTTAGTAAATGATTTGTTAAAAAGAAAAACAATACCTACTTAGTCTGTACGTCAAAGGTTTTATAATGCTATATTTTAAGTTCTAAATGTTCTCAAGTCAGTACGTGGAATCCTTGTAATTTCTTAATGTGAAAAAAGCTTCTGTAACCATAATATACTCACTATCGACTAGATTTTATTTCGAAATTCTGTACTGAAAGTATCGCTCCAGCGAGAACCACTCATGTAAGCGGATCTCTAGTGCGAGCCTGTGCATGTACATGTTTCAGATAAGTAGAGCCTCCCGCAGGTTTACATCGATGAGTTACTACACTAAATACCTAACACACAATAGTGCAATTGAGCTAGTGTTTTCGCGAAATAATTGTAAGGTTCGACAGTCTAGTAACGCCCTAGCTAGAGTGCTTTGTATACGAGGGAGACTGCTCTTAGAAATTTCTATATGTGGAATAGGTCTGTCATCTGAAAAACCATAACGTTCTAGAAGTTCAAGAGAAATCTTACCCTGAACTTAAGTGCCTCTAGTTAGTGTTTTAGTAATAATAAAAAAATGTGGTAATAATAATTTGAGTTGGTATATTACTTCCATTTATGGGTATATTTCTTCTATGCACAGAAACTAAACGTTTGCCAAAAATAAAGGTCATTTTACTATTAAAGTATTACTACATTAACCTATTGATATTCCATTATACAATGATAAATATGCGCATGACAGCTGGAGCGATGTCTCTAAGACCGTCGCCGCCGGTTTAACGTGTTCTCCGAGACACGAAATAAATTCTCAGTTTAGAAAAAGCGGTCATCCATTTAAGATTTGATGTTGCGTAACCTGTCAGAACTATATACACAGTAACTATTTATATGGTGTACATAATATATAATAATATAATATAGTTAATTTAAATCACCATAGTATTATGGTGATTTAAATTAACTACTAAATTAATGATACGACTGTTTATAATCAGTCGTCTCATTAATTTAAAAATAAATTAAGTTAATAATTAACTATCGTAATTTAATTCTTTACTCTAAAATATCTTACCCTCTACGTAACAAACCGCAGTACATATGAATTTCCAAACTTGACAAAGAGAAATTTTAATTTTGTGTGATAATGCAAACAAAGCTTTAAACTCAACGTGATGGTAGTGATTTCGTATTGCCCGGAAATTAATCCAGTTTGAGGGTACTTTATCTCAAATCACACATACCCAAATTCTTCGCAAAAACATTATTTATATGACCTTGTCACAATTATTAACCGCGTGCAATTGGATTAGTGAGACAAGTACAAACTTACTAATAAGGAAGAGACAGACTATAAAGAGTACCTATGTATTGTGATAAATAATTAAATACATACATAATTAATTAATTAAATACAGTCTTTATTATCCAGACAAAAGAAGGACAAAAAATACGGACATTACTGTTTACATTACCATGCCATTTCTTTTTAAATCGCATAACACCAGTCTCATCGACAGCAACATAACCGCTACCACACTATGTAGATATCACCTATCTACGTTGTGAAAACTCCTATTTAAGAACCACTGTTTGAATTGATAAGCATTTGACTACGCCGCCGCTACGAGAAAGCTACGCCGTAGAACCCTGCTGAAAAGGACAAGTCGTTATAATTAATTCATTTACATCTCACGTAGTGTACCTCGCGAGCTTCATAGATACGCGGACACATACTTCCCTGCTCCAATTTCCTTTATCTTCAGTGTCGTGCATATTTTATGAGTACTTCCGTGGACGCACGCCGATCGCGAGCTTGCTTCTCGCATGACTGCTGTAGGGCGAGGTGTTTGGGCGCATCCGTATTATAATTAGAAGTGTATGGTGGTGCGCGTGCAGACAGGGTGCAAGTGGATGCAGACGGAGCTGGCGTGGAGTGCGTGGCGGGGTGCGCGGGCAGGGCACGCGGGGGGTGCGCGAGGGTGCAGGTGCACCTGGGCGGCGGCCGGCGCCCGGCGCGGCCCCACGTGCCCGGGCGCTCAGTCGCTAGTGAGCAGCCGCGGCCGCCTGTCGAGCCCGCCCGGCAGACCGCCGCGCCGACAGCGACAGGTGGCGCCGACGCCCGCCGCCTGCGCGCTCCGCTCGCCTCGACCCGCTCGCTCGCCTCGCCACAATTCATACGGCCGGCTTCAACATTAAACTTAAATATTAACCTTTGCAATAAATCACTGTGCAGTGCTAATTTGTTTTTTAACAAAAATAATAATATCTAGGTAGTTGTGTGCTGATGATATATAAAAATGTTAAGGAACTTTACCCAGTTTTGAAAATACTTTATAACGTGAAACATTGTAAGTATGAGTGTGAAAGATTCACATGTTAACAAGTGACCGTTAAAATTGATTTTTATTAAACTGCGAACTGTTGGCATTTGAAAGTTAAAGGATTAAAAGCCATATTGTTTATATGCTGTTATCATATGAGTTTGTCATAAATTAACAGTTTTTATAACATTCTTATGTGCTTTTAAAATGTTTAATTAGTCTTGAAACTGAGCGAGAAACGCTTTTTGTTCTGAAATCACTATTCCTATCATTATTACTATCGTACTCTGCCCAGCATCTTCCCGGGTAATGAGCAGGATTCGCGTTTGAGATTCCATAAATATAGGGTTGTATTTGCTTTCATTTTAAACCCTTCTTCCCACCCTTAGATTGTGTTCCTAATTTCGGTTCTTTGAAACATGAGCTCTGGTTGTGTCTAGTAGCTCAACAGCGAGATTTATAAGCAAGCCATTATTACTTAACTAAAACATGGACATACTTGTATGCTAATTGCAAACGTAAGCACAAAAGCCGTCAATGATTGCGTTAAAAATATTGGAAGATCTTAGATACAATTTGTCTCTTCGATCAAGGTTCAGGGCTACCTGGTACACAGTAATTAATTAGTTAAAGTAGGGTAGGAAGATTTTGAAAGCGATTGTATGAGTATCTTTGTGTGCTCGGCCAGTTTATACATGTATAAGAGTCTCCTATCTATATCTTCCTACGCAAATTACGCGAGCCGTCGCTTGTCTGTTCCACCAATCATAAATTGGGACGTGATACACGAAAATCTACTTCAAATTTCAAAAATGTTCATTGAGCTAAGAATTACTCTTACTTGTAAGTTCAAGCCGTGTGCCATGGAGAATTAAAAGTAATAAGTATTTAAGTCAAAGTGTAATTCCTGTTAACCTTTGAACTTTGCTTTCTCGCTTGTTATCTGAAAGCCAATTATCCTTGAGGATTGAAAGCTGCCTGTGTGAGATTAAACCTTTAGTAAAGATCGAGCGCCGAACATTCGCAAAATCATTGAAAATTGCCACTAGCATAGAGTAGCTCAATTTTTGTCATTGAATTTTACAGGACATTTATATAACATAATTCCACTACGCTCTGTTGTATTGTTATTTGAAAGGATGTACGGAGTCAGTCCAATTAAATATACTATATAGCAAATTCCCAAACTTTTTTTTTACGATCACCAATCTGCTCCTACAAATATTAAGCCCCTTAGCTTCTGCTGACGTCAGTTTATGGCGATCGAGTTTAACAGCCAATAACACCCTACACATAACAACAACATTATGTCTACCTTTGATAGAAATAAATATGCGCGTTCCATAACAATTGTATTGGTTTATTGAGATATTTCAACCGGATTCGTCCAATGCTAATGAATTTTAATTAATACAGATAATATCTTCAGTTCGCGTAACAAGCTCTCCTATTCAATTCATAGGTTATAGCGAGTAAGAAGTCTAGACAATTTCAAACTCTATGAATAGTAATGAATGCATGCAAAGGCACAATGGAATAGATGTCCGAAGTGTGAGTGTTTCTGTCCTTTCGGATTACATACATATAGCTGGATGTATTACCCAACGAATATTTTTATTCTGGTTCAGATAAATAACAATGTCTCTTTCTTTAGGGAGACTCGAAACTTTTTTCTTTGACGAAATAATTTCTCGTAAGATCTACGTGACATCACGATATTTTACTATAAAGATTCTTAAGAAAATGAAAGATATGAAAGGTAACATGTCATCTTATACCTACGTGCCGTGTTTCGAATAATCTCTATGATAGTTTCCTATGGGCTTCGTAAAGCAAAGTGATTCCGAGATTTCTACCACGAAAACAGCCAGCGGACACTAACACATTGCAATCAATGATGTGCCTTAGTGTGATTGCGTATGAACAATGAACATGAAATAACATGATAATTATTACTATAGATAATATTAGATGATCATCATCTTAACTATGGTCATTCCTGTCAAGAATCTATAAGCGTTCGGTTGTTTTATCCAAGCAGTTTTTTTTGTTTTAATATACAACCGCTTATTGAATTTTTTTAAGGTAGTAAGCCTCTCTATGTGTTCTGCTACATCTGCTTAGGAACTCCAATAGTACCTATAAGCTGTGTTTTTTCGATCAATTATGAACTGAAGATGGTAGAAAATGCAGAGCAACGGTCTTCTTAATGAAAACCAGATTTCTCACTATATGTAAGTCGATTTGGATCGTTTGGATCTATCAGATCCAATTCCTTCTTTGTATAATTATAACGATTCCAAAAGGAATAAGAGCAATTTTCTTATTCGAGGTTCATTGCTTTTTATCCACCATCGCTTTATATCGATTCCAGCCCTGTCTTTATACCAAAGGTACCTACGAACTTTCTTTTATCACTTGTTTCCCGATACATAATTGCTTTTTAATACGCAAATAAATTGGCGAAAAGGATCCCGAGATTACAGGGTTTTGCAAAACGGAACTGTTATAGCACCATTTCTACATTCTAATAAAATAAATAGGTGCCATATAAAGTTGGCATATATTTCATGTTGGTTGTTTTTATTTTAAGTGTTGTTCGGCAGAATTAAACCACAAAACCGGTGTCGCTGAAACTTCCATGTGTTGCTTCAGGTTTATGTTAGTATTATTTACATAGGTACGCTTATGTAGACATAGGTATGCAAAGTTGTCTCAACATAACAATGTTAGTTATCAATACCCATGCATGTCGTACAGAGGTGTGTTTTTTTCACCCCAGAGGAATAATATACGTCTGCCATAAATTGGAATCGATGGTTATGAGTTCGTAAGTACGTGACATCTATGGTTGTTTCGCGAGCGTGCTCCCCTCATTCATCACCGTGTCGCCTATTTTATTGCAGCATCATATTTTTGTTTCTACCGGAAAGTTTTACAAAAATATTATTCAGAATGTCTCGTTCTCTTGTCCTTTTACCGTTTTTCGATAAAATGTTGCGCTACGCGCTAAAGCATAATTCACAAGATGATCTTTTTTTGGCTTTGTTACCCGTCTCACATCCGCTAAGCCTTGATTAATCCGACGCTGTGCTCTTTGCTTGTAAAATAATAATAAACGATTGTGCATAATTTATATTTATGTGTATTCAGGGATCTACGTTTTCTCAAATTTTATAAAATATTGACTTAAATGACATAACACAAGTGTTGTGAAAATGTCCTTGACTCTCATATAAAACGAAATTCCGATTCGCTAGCTCTAAATAGCCCTCTGCTAAAGTTATCGACACCATCCGCGTTATTTATAAAAGTTCTCAGCGTTACCTACTTATAGGGGATGACGACTTTATCTATATTATTTATAAACATACTATTATACGCTCAAGATCGTAAAATATTACCGTCATAAACTTTGCCGAGATTGAATTTGTAT
Organism: Atethmia centrago; assembly: GCA_905333075.3. Classification (NCBI taxonomy): domain Eukaryota; kingdom Metazoa; phylum Arthropoda; class Insecta; order Lepidoptera; family Noctuidae; genus Atethmia; species Atethmia centrago. The sequence goes on along the minus strand of HG995373.1, from coordinate 16,130,452 downwards.
TAGAAACTTATCATGCACAAAGTTCTAGGAGTTGTCACCTATTCGAAGATAATGCATGCACGTATACATATGTATATAAAATAGTATAAATATATATTTCTTTTACAATCTTTGGGCCTGAAGGTTCAATCTTTTATGTTTCCTCTTGGTTTTCCGGGTGTGTTATCGTTATCTTGAAGTGGACGGCAACACGTTGTTTTTGTTATTAGGGTTTAATCTTTTAACCGATCTACAAGACGGCGGGCGTAAATAATATTGCGTCTAAAAAAAGGAAAGGAAAAACACGCACGGTAAATATTTACTTATAAAAGAATGACGTTTCCGCATCACCACAAAATAAAGCACTGTTAGCAAAGGAAATAAATCTCCAATAGAGAAATTCCCCGGATATCATTCGGAGGGATGTTTTGGCAAGCATGACCGTTGTCGGGCCGCCGCCAGCCGGCCGCTAACCGCCCGGCCTCGTCGATACGCAGATAAGCCGCGTGGCGGTGCTCTCAGTCGACGATCCACTATTTCGCCATCCAAATGAACTCGCTGGCCAGCTTTGACAAATTAATTATAGCCAAAGCAGTAACCATTAAATATAGACCACCTGTTGTGGTGGGAACTTTATCTTCTGAGAACTCGACAGGCGTATCAAATTGTAAACGTTTCAGGATATAAACGTGTAATTTGTACGTAAAAACAATTTCTAATCTGATCCTTACTTTGACTTTAGAAAAATCTATTGGATGTAATCTGTTGAATGTTGGTAATCAGAATGCTGTCGATATAAAGTGAAGAGATGTTCTCTTGTTGTAGGTCCTGCGCGGAGAGGTGCTACAGGCGAGAGGTTGTGGAGGGCGCGTCGCGGAGCATGTCGCGGCGATGACGCGGCGCGGCATGCCCTGCTGACATGGCACGCAGCCGCTCCGCCCTCCTTACGCTGGCAGCTATCGCAGCACTCGCCGGTAATGTGCCCCTATAGGCTTTTTATACCTAAACCTCGCAAAAAGGATGTTAAGGATGTACGTAAACAATTTGTAGCGAAATTTCGGAGTAAATTCTCCGACGTCGCATTGGAGAGCACGACGCGGCCGGCATATTTGTTCCAAAATATTATAATAGTATGACATTTGGCTCTGTTACAGCTTGCAAACCGAATTCAACTAGACGAATTCTTAAAGAAAACTGCCATGAGCGTTTGTGTAATAAGATTGGGTCATACGATTAATTCCTTATCTAAAGTGTTAATAATTATATAGAATAATGGATTCTATATGTATTATTTGCATATCAGATTTATTTTTATACCATCACATACATACCTACACCTATGTACATACACTATTTCTTTTGCGTCACTAAAGCGACTACATGATTCATGTTCAGTGACTTGAATAATATATTCTGAGATAAGAGTAAAGTTCGCAAACATGTAGAAGGAAAACATCACCGCACACTATAACAAAACGTCAATAATACTTAAACTGCTTGGTCTCCACTGCAAGTTTATTGAGGGTAGCGGTTTAAAATGTGACCGAGTGCGTCGAACAAACACGGCTATTATAGCTATTATTGTTAGATAGATTGTGTCTCGCAGTTAAAACGACGCATGTTTGTGCCATTCTAAATCAACGGACAACTGCAATGGTGTGTAACGAACGAATGTTGTTGTTGGGGCTGTTGTTATTGGATTACGTTTTATACGCGGTTTAAAAAATGAACAAGTTTTCATAGCCAACGTTTTAATAAAGTTATTTGGCGTTATTCCATTCTATTGACGACGAAGCGGTGTCTAAACATTAGACGTTATGCCTGTTATTAATCATTGTAACAATGTTTCAAATTGTGCTAGAGATTAAATAGTTGCAACTTCTGTTTCCACTTCCAAATAAACGATTAAATGTGATTTGCTTATAAACACGCCAAATTTAACTAAATAAATCTTATATATCAGAACAATGACCATATACCGATACTTAGACGGAAAATATGTCGCAGATGGAATGTCGAATTCGCTGTTTTAGATACCCGGTAGTTGTTTTACAAAACAGCTCCATTATGAAATGTAAAACAACTGAACTACATATAGCAATTTTACATAATTACCGAACTTTAACACGCAGAATTGCATAAACTTTTTACATTTATCAATGCAGTGGGTCAACGGTTATGTTAAACAGCGTCAAAAGAAATGTCAGATTGTAGATTTTTGCTGTAAATTTTGTCGGGAGTCTGTTTGTCATAACAACTATAATGGCATCCGAAAAAGAAATAAATAAAACGAGTAATATGAGTTAAAACTACCCTAACTCAAGTGAAAACAGTGATTTTAATGACAATTTCAAGTCAGTCCTAAAAATACTAATTAGCTACGTAACTGCGACCAACTTGGATTTAGCGGTCGCTCGGCTCGCGCGCGGTTGGTCACTGTTCCAACCAAACCTAAACCAATTGGTCAGGGTGCCCTATGTGCTTAGTTACTGCACCCTATTCGACATTAGAAGCCACACCAAACGCTTATTGTAACTACAGATAAACCATTCTGCAATACGTCTTTACGTGGGTATCAGTTTTATTAAACGTAAAGCAATGACAGTTCAGCTATTTTACATAACGGATCTGTTTTGTAAAAAAGTTAGCGGTTATGCAAAACAGCGGATTCGACAATCTATCTGCGAGAAATGCATAATAACGTCAGCGCGTATAATATTTTTTTGTGTCATGATATAAGGCCCGCATTTTAGAACAAAAGGCGTCGTTCGTATTCGCCATACCTACATGCTTTATGGCCACGCTATATTGGACTCCAATAACTACAAAATATAGAATGTAATGTCACCAAACTACAGTCCTTTTAGGGGTCACACAAGTCTCTTTGAAACGACCTATCGAAGAATACAAAATCGTCTCGACTCCTTTGTATATATATTGTGTTTGAGCATTGCGAAAAAGAATAACATAAGCTCATGTGACTAAATTGACAATTTTTTTGTTGTTGTCCATTCCGAATGTAACACATAAATTCATGTTTTAGCCTCGAAAATCATAAATTAAATGCGTAAATTGTAACGTACTTCTAAAGTGGGCCTCAGCTTTGTTTTCTGATCTCATAATTTGTGTCACTAAACCTTCGCAGAGCAGCACACTCAGATTATGAGGATTATGATTTGCTGCTCACCTCTAGCAACGAACAACTCATATGAATAATTCAAGAGTCGTTCTCGCCCCCTCTCTACGATCAAATAGTAACATAAGAGGTGTATTTGTGCCAGCGCGATAAACGGCATCTATTGAATTGCTTTTGAACGAAAACAATGGGGCGAATGTAGTGCAATAGCACATCTAGAAAAGCACTGTCATCGTGCTTTCTAGCTCCGTTGTTCCTCTTGTTATGTCTTCCGTGCTCATCGTGTGCGACGCGAGACTGGCTATCTTATATTGCATCACGGTTTTAATAAAAGAAGAATAGAAAGATAGTGGATCAATGCAATGTTCAAAGTAATACGACGAGCTGCTTAATGCAGCTTTACTGATGGTAATGAGACTTCCCCAAAGGTTGTTGCAATGATTTTACAGATGATAATTATAGACTGTGAATAACATATTGAAGCCTGTACCCATAAACCTGTATAATCTTGTTATCGCCTCTTTAAGCTACCACTGACCTTATGAATTTGTATTATCATATTCTATTAGCACGGATAATGTATTCACTTATAGATCCAAGACTGCATGTTACTGTGTAACACAAATAGCTAGGTGCAACATACCTGTGGTTACTCGGGGGTCGTGAGCAGATAATTATAATTGGATGTATGTGTCACGTAATCTATGTAATATGCTGCGCTGAGGCAAGCTGTGCTCGTCGTAAATCAGTCAATACTGACGACCATACATTAGTAGTCTCGCATCTCTGGCTGCGCTTCAGTAGACCATTGTATTGTTGTGATAGAAACAATACAATGAATTATTGTAATATCTGGGATCGGAATTGTGAGATGTCTTTCCTGTGGGTGATGAAAACGTAGCTCTTCTGCGAATTCCTGCGTCGTATATATTCAGAATTTAACAGCTGGCTACATATGCGCTAAGTACTCTTCTGGCACCAATATTCATTCCGAGCGTAGTGATCGTGGTGCTTGATCTTCAACGCAGCTAGTTATAACGATCAAGCTTATGCTCAGCACAAAATGTAGGAAAGAAAAGAAAGAAATAATAACGTTTTCGTTTCGTTTTTCGTTTAGGACATGGTGAATCATAAGCCGCAACTTTTTTAAACATTTACATCGCCTTGACTTATTACTGAAGTAACAAAATGGTACCAGCTTCTGCGTAGGTATATACAGATACCTACTAACGTATTGACAAAGGTAGTCGCTGCAGCCCATACTCTTGTGTACTCCCTTTCTCGCTTCACAAGCCCATGCTCGCAGCCTAGCATCGGATAGTAAAACTGAAATCCACAAAGGAATATGAACTGAGTGTAATTAATATTAAAATATGGCACCTTTCATTATTTATAATGTTGATAATACAATTTCCGTGACTGTTCAATAAATTTATATTAATATAGAAAAAACCGAATAAGACCTTACTAAACATTGTTGGTGCATTAAATAATTTACTGCTACGACGTACATATGTAACTTGGCGTATATAACTACGGTACGCGTCATCGCTACGCGCACGTCATGGTTACGGTACCCATAGCAGAAACTACGATACGCGTAGCCGGAGCTACGCCGTAGGCCATTCTATCTACCTTGTCGTGCGCCTTTAGTACGGAACCCAATATTTCAAAAAATTTCAGGATGACTGTAACGGAGATAATTCCTTCCCTGAATATTTGTTTAGTAGTAGTAGTTTATTCTTTTGTTTTTATAATGTATAATCTGGTGTTCAATAAATTATATATAAATAAATAATAAATAAATAAATAGTGCATAAAAATGCTAAGAACTGAACATCCTTATTGTCACATAAAAACAAGGCATTCGTTCTTTATTCGAAATGAAAATCAGAAATATTGTCCATTATACAGTCTTATGTCACCATCATCATTAAACGTTTTCTATGGCAGCACGCTTTTCAGTGATCGTAAACATTTCAGCACACTGTTATACATACAATAAAACCATGTCAATAATATAATTCCATAAAAGTACATTTCCTTTTATGTGGACTATTTATACGAAGTTGATCTACAAACGAGTCGGTTCTATCGGAGTTTGTGCTCAGTCATTATTTGTCTTGGATGTATACGAGAAATATTTTTTATTTCACTGAATACTAGTGTTGATGTAATAAAAGCGCTTCACTGATTTTTATTTCTCGAATTATTATGGTAACACATCTTTGTGGTTTGTCACAGAGCTCGGTGTTCACAAATTTTATTTGAAAACCAGGAAGAAAAAATCCTTTGTAATGTCTTTATTGGGCGTCATCATCTTTAGTTCATTAAATGAATTTTAACACAAAGCTAGGTAGGTGGTATTGATAAGCCAATACTTAAATTGATCATTGCTTACTCATTACATTCGCGTCAGTGACTCACTGTCGGAGTTATCTCACGCAAGACTCGGAAGAAGATCGCTTATAACTGTGTTACATACTACAGTTATGTTCAAGAGTAGATAGTCAACATAAATCGCATTTAATAATAGGATACCATGTAGCTTCACTGCGGCCGTTGTAAAATGGCTTGAATAGGTCTAGTGCTTAAGCGCTTAGTTTCAAATAACACCGGGCATCGTTGTGCTTAGATGTACCGTAAATATTTCTTTAACGTTAATAAAATGCTGTACAGTCAGTTTAGAAACTATCCTGTGACTTCGGGAGGAACACGTAGAATAGATCAGGCTTTACGTGGATGGACATAAAACGTTCACCTCTGTGTTTATTCACGCTGTAAAATTAAATTGATGTCTACTTAGTGGTCGCTGGCGAGCGGAAACCACTATAACAAGCTCTACCTACATGTATTATTCTAATTTTACAGCCAATTAGGTTATCTGGAGTAATTGGCTTCAGATACCAATCGCATAGGGTTGTAGCGTCGTCTTAAAATTCAATGAAGGAACCTATCTACATAATATACCTTCTTCAACACAAAAGAATACTCGAACTTCGTACTTAACATTGTTTTCTGCGGAAAACTTTTATCTTGGAAACATAATCGAAAAAAACAACTTCTCGTAGTACAAAGACTAAACGCATTTGCTTATTTTATAGAGAAAATTACTGATAATACTGCGCCCACATACTACTACACATACACTATGTGATAATATGTTACGGGCAACCTTATGAATAATTGAGCGAAACAAATTGATTTTACTCGTTAATTTACCAAAACCGGATTCACAACCGCAATCAATAATGCTCTCAACTTTCCTGTTGTGTAGATACTGTTATCTCCATACAACTTTTAGGAAACCTTTATAAATATCAATTTTAAAGTTTTACCATAACAGAGTTATTTGGCAAGACTGTGACAAAATCGCATCGCTGTCAGAAAATGGTGTAATCCATGATTGATGCCTGCTTTCGACGCAGTAACTTTCGTGCTTCACAAGAAAGGCAACTGTTGCGAGGCTTCAGACTTTTTAATACAAAAATGTACTTACTAGATAAAACGTCTTTTGGAAGTCTGTTACAAGGACCAAGAAATCATTACAATTAATATGAGAATTTAAAGAATTAATCATTAAAATGATCACCATAAAAGGCCGTGTTTTATAGATATCAATTTATACCCGCAGCTGACAGACAATTATAGCTAAGTGTCCAAAGGATTCTACTTCAAAATTACTTTTTCACCGTCAGCTACATTAATTTTAGCTTGAATTTCAGTTTCTACTCTTCACTAAAGCCATTATTTTTACCAAATACAATTTTTTGCTATCATCTACTAAAGTTCAGACACTGCCTTGATGAGACTCAAAAGTATTTCATACTTTTTGCTAGCAGAATCATTAAATAGTACTGATTGTTATTTGACGAGACCAAAAGACGTCGATATCAACAGAAAGTTATAAGACTTTGAATCAAATAAGTACTTAATTGGCACTTATGGTTTTAGAACAAGCATCATCAAACCAATGTAAATATTTACGAGTATGCACGTGTCAGATAAGTGGATAAGTGGATGGAATACTATATGTATAGGTAATGATATCCACTAAATTAGCAAGTTTTGAGTGTCAGAATGGTTACTAGTTATGTACTGTGTATGAAAGTACCTATGAATATGGTGTGTAGGGAAAAGATTTCAAGAAGAAAAGCACAGAGTGACAAGACTAGGTATTTATTTAAATTAGGCTTGTCAGTTAAAGAGAAAACTAGTTGTCCGTTCCAAAACTAGATCATCATGGAGAAGAAGGACAAGAAACTCCATGGCAGCTTGGTTTAAAGTATTTTATCAACACATTTTTAAATTAGTATAAATTATCTTTATCACATTAATCTCTTCGACCATTTCTCAAAGCTATAGAAATGTATCAACGGAATGAAACAGAACATGAATATTCCTTAACTCGATTTAACACATAAGACATATTATAACACATACAGGAAAACATAGTTATCAGCAATAATCAAGTTATAGGATCAATTAACTTACGGAACATTACAGGTAGTCCGTCTTTCACAACAGTTGTATCAAAAAGTCCTCTAACTCGCGGATCCACATCTCTTGTCTAGTCTCCCCATCTTACCCAAGTACAACCCACGTTGCCGCCATTTTAGACCAATCGCAGATGGTCACCAATTATTGTTTACTCATTTCTAATTTATGTAATAATTAACAAATCGAAGGTAGTGGAACCTTTTTAAAACTTAATAAGATAATTTAGCAATTTAGTATGTACTTATTTGTAATCGAAAAGTAAACTTATAAGTTATTAACATCAACTTACAATTTCTGGAAATCGTTTTAAACTACTTGTTATTTGAAAATAGCAATATAAAATCGTAATAAACATTATAGTATAATTTTAATTATACCTTAATCATTTATTGTAATTTTAAATTAATTAACATTTGTTTTGGTTAATCTAAAAACCACCAACCATAACTTAGGTTTTGATATACCTACTTTTCGTCTAGAAACGTTGTTCGTAATAGTAGTCTTTTAATCCACAATAAAAACCTTTGGTAAAGAACAACTTATACATCAAAATAGCATATACAATCAAGGAAATATTTCAAAATACTATTTATAATTCTGTTATTATTTCATTTTAGGTGAAAGTAAGACAAGTTTTTGTATTTATTTAGACTGACTCAGATCACAGGTTTCGTCCGGAATTGATTGTTCATCTTGGAACACTGCGATAGTTTAGAATAAGAATTAAATCGACGATTAATTTTCTAAGATGCTACATAATCTGTCACACGTATCATATTGTAGCCAACTACCTACTGACTAACCGACTTGTTTACTTACCTGACTATGTGCTTTCAATGCGGATGGCCGCCTGTCAAACTGGTTTTACTTTTTGCGAAAAGCCTTTCATAAATAAGTACGTGTTGTGGTTCAGAGGTATTAAAGGCTTTTTTAGTTTTACAAATTGGTAAACTGAACATGAAACAACGATTACATTACCACAATTCCGTTTAGTTTTTGGATATGTGCATTTACGTTACAATATCCGACAATTTTTATGTTATTGTCAGGATTTCTTTTAGAATTTAGGTATGCATGCAATATCGCAATGTAACTACCAATATGCGTCATACTATTATAGTGTTATTTATTATTAAGTGACGAAAATGAACCAAATAAATGACTGATCTTTTTTTGATTGCCTTTTAAATATGAAGACGGAATTCCGATCAATAGAACTCTACAATGCCAAGTGTCCAGAGTTGCAGCTTGTCTTTGCCTAGTTTAAGTGTTACATTGTATACACAGGGTGTTGTGTGTGCGCCCCGCAAGGCAGTGTGCAGGGCGGCGTGCAGGGGGGCGCGCAGGTCCCGCCAGGGGTACCGCACTCCACCGCGCCGCCGGCAGGGGTCGGCGGCATACGAAGGTACCATACCAATCAATTACTACTATTTTGTTTATTTTTTTAAATAAGCTACACCGGCAACGTAGTATACAGAACTTTCCACTCCGCGCCCATAACATGCACATATACGTAACGCTTGTTTATAAAGAATATGTACTAACAAAGCTGCCGTACTGGTAGCTGCCTATTTTACCCTAAGACGCAAGATACGCGTGAATATCGATACGGCAAGACGTATGTGAACTCTATGTTCTTATCGGCACACATCCGCGCCACACTCCAAACATACGGTGCCAATAACTTTGTTTCAAAGTGCCTGTCGATTATAATTATTATTACAATAGAAATATATACGTTTGCTTGTGAGAAAGATACGGCACATAGAAGTAACGCAGCCTTGAAGATGTCTTTTCGGTAAAAGTCCTTGCCATCAAGCGATGCGTTTGTGCGTATGTGTGCAACGGCGACACATGTAGAGACTTTGGTTCTGTATAGTATGTAATCCGTGCAATAAGTGCTACATTAAAATTCCACGTAAATTAAACAACTAAACTAAATTTAAAGCTAAGAGTGGGTTTGCCATAATTTACAAGCAGGGCACGAACTCACGACTTTGATCGCCAGTCCGACGCCTCTGCCGTTAAGCTATTGTCATTTAACCTAACTTTCATATCCCAAGAAGGTTTATGGCATAGTTATACCTGGAAAAGCAATTACGACCTTAATTTGTCACAGATGAGGTCGACCGGTACAAAGTTCAGTGTAATTGAAATCAGTTTGGGTAACGAGTTTGTATATAGGTACTTATATAAGATTTTCTAGAATGTACTCGTAGAAAAATACACGTCACACATGTTACAACCATCTATTTGTCGCTAGCAGTTACTTAAGGCTCCCGCAGACAGGCGCGATGGTGCTACGCGATTCTGGTAGAAAAATTTCAACGAAGTTTGCATAGACATTGTTCTACTAGAGTCGCGTTGCGTTGTCACATCGCGCCTGTCTGAGGAACCTTTACTTTAATGGGTTTGAGCACATATTTAGCAAGCAACGTTTACCTACTTCGTACTTTCCCAGTTCTTTGAAAATTGCTCTAGAGTTAAATCTAAGGAAGCAAGTAGTGGCTTTCTTATTAAGTTATAAGGTACTTTACGTTCAATATCTTGAAGAACGGCTGAAATGTAGCAGGCGTGAAATGTCAGGGATTTGTCTCTGGTAATTTAGATCAGAATTCACCATTTCGTACTCGTATTGGTGGAACAGCTCCGCCAACTAATAACGTTGTGGATACTAAAACGAATCCAATTATTTATTGCCCCATTGTAATACCCTTTCTGCTAATCGATTAGCCCATTTAGGCTGAAGGTATTAAAACACAATCACATAATGCACGGGACAAGCTTTAGGGAGCCCGCAGACGACGCAGTTTTTGTTGGCAAGAATTTCACTCACTGACATCGAGAAAATCGTTTTTGTAGGTTTTTCCGATGCCCCTTCGAAATATAACATCCACTCGCAGATTATAATCAGTGTGGCGATCTACTTTAGGGATGTTCTGTAGCCTAAGTTAAAGTACTAGATTGGATGTTGATAATATGGTTGCCAACACAAGATTGAGCACCGATTACTATCAGTCGCCTGTGGTCTCCCTTATCTGTTTTCATCCCCTCTGTAGCTGATATAAACTATAAGCGTAGAACGACTTAACTACGTAATTACACATCATTGTGATTCATTAATCAGCACAGTATCGTTAATAAGTGAGTGCCCAGTCCGCTGTGATGTAAATTGGGCACATTAGCTATCATTTGTTAGAAACTCAGTCGTAGAAAAGGTAATAATGCAAATCCACAAAGCCTGTACGCCTTCAATCATGGAAAGAGGTATTCCAGTAAGCAATCTGCTATTAGTGAAGATATTAAAATATATTGGAAGTAATCCTATCCTATTTTTCATAAATCAAAAGATGAGCACAAAGCTCCTAAACCAGTACGCATCAAATCTTAATGGAACCGTTAAACTTACCTGAGCATTAATTCCAAATTGCTTGCAAAATAATTATAGCAATCAAATACCGCTATTTAAATTGCAATTACAATGAAACAGAGTAATCCTTCATTGTATTATGCAAAGGATAATTTTAATGAGCAATGTTAAATTTATGCCAGCTCTACAAAAATACTGTAATTTTAACAGACCGAGCTAATTAATTTATGAATTCACACCCCAATGGCTACATACTAAAACTTAGGAATCTTAATGAAATTAAAGTCATCAAGAACATGCATGAATACTTAACGAACTTAACTTGTCTAGTCTTCATGCAACGGAAGACGATTCTGACACTTAAAGCTTACTACTTCGGAACTAGTGGCGTAGTAAATATTTGCGTTCATATTCAAATAAATGTAAGGTACGTAGTCTCAAGTTCAGACCGATGCACCAATAACTTAAACTAGTGATAGGGTTTGCATTTGACAGTTTAGAGACTCTCACGGGATACTATAAAACCACCCCGTAACTTGAATCTACCGCACAACTGATGCCACTACACTGAACCCTATTTATGTAACCAACTTCTCAAGTAAGGCTATATATATGGCCATTGTAGTAAGTACCTATAACACATATTCATAGATAAGATATTGGAGATTTTTTATTAAAGTAAGTTTTACGTACGAAAGTGAGGTTGACGGTTATGTGTAACGCAGGTGCGTGCGTTTAGGTACTCCGTTTCCAGTACTTATCTAATACCCGAGTTTGTTTCTCATTCCAGTAAATAAAGCAAGCAAATTCGTGAGGCATTTATCGAACAACTTTTAAATTCCTCTCCGCTTGAGAAATATATTCAGTCGGCGTCGGATTCAGATAGGAGAGGTAGCCCCATGAATAAGAAAGTTTGCCCCTTGTTACAAAATTTAGGCGGTTGAAAATTAAATTAGTTATTAATAAGAAAAACTTAATAAACGGAGGTAGTGTGACCCAGGAGACGCAACGCTCCGGATGCCTGCTTATCGCGTTAACTTATTTATCCACCATTGCATTTAATGTTGGTTACAAAAGCTGCCTTCTGAAACGATTGTGACTGTATAAACCCAGTCGAATAGAATAAGGTTCCATAGGATAGGTTTCTATAGGTACTTTTCCAAGATTTTCACATATTCTCAAACAGCCGTAAGAGGTATAACGCTTCCACGCGCATTCAGTAAAAGGGTATCTATCATATAAGAACATTGTAGTTTACGATAGGTCGGTAGGTACCTCATAAAAATGCTTTTATGATTCTATCTCCCTTTTCTCTGTCACTGAGCGTCTTAACATCAACTTTATTGTAAATACCTTGTAATATAAGTAAGTGGAGAGATAAAAATATGTAGATAACAAGGACGCTGGAGCCGTAAGTGGCATTGAGCTAAAGTATGTGCTCACAGATAGATGATAATCGAGGAGGTTGTCGAGACATGATGTGCACGGCTCGCGTACGTTTGTGTGATTTAACATCACTACCTCTATAAAGCCCTAACAATAACTGACAAATTTTTCATTGAATGATGGACTTGTGAATATTTGTAATTTTGTTTTTATTTATTTGATGTGTTATGTATGAGATCAAAATATAAATATTTATTTCATATTTTATTATCCGCTACAATACCGGTGCGACGAGATAATGTAAGTCATTTGTTATTTAGAGTGTTTTGACAAATTTTTCTTTATAATAAATTAGGGGCCAAAGGCAGAGATCATTTTTGTAAGCCATCAATTGTGTCCGATGGATGAACAGTTCCGCTGCATGACGATAACATTACATTGGTTGACATTTTGCACGTTTGGCTCACAAGTAGTTCGTAGGGTAATTGAAGCAGGGACGATTGATCAAAACTCCACTACATTTGATGATGTTAGCGACTAATGGTTACCAAAATAAGTAGGTATTTTATTTAGCTAATGACTTTATTGTATTCGATTTTATTAAATCCTAAAAGTAAAGAACAACAACAATTTAGTAGAATCCAAACCTACATATATTTCCTGTAAACACGTAACTATTAATCCATAATAACGTAACACTGAATCCTAAATGCTGCGAAATTGAATTGTTTTAAACTATCATCCGAATATACAAACAAGACACATTTTTTGGCAATTCAGAATCGACTGCATCATCTACCAGATCCATACCCGTTTCCTTGATAATCAGCTTTGATGTTTAAATTTATGATACAAAATTTTATTCGCTTTAGTAACTATAGTTTCATAATACCTATTTATCACGGTAGTTACAACTGCATTCGCATGAACCACTTCTTTACACTAGGCATATGCACGAACCGCAACGTAAATATCCTATGGACGGACAATGGTAACAATTCAATTTCGCTTTTTTGCTACAGTCAGTATAAAAGTACAATTTGTACGAACAGTAAGCTTCAGCATTGAAGGCTTGGCTTTACGCCAATTTTGCGATCAAAGCACCTTCGGCAGCTTTGCTGTCTCATTACAAGCAGTGTGCAGTGGTGTGACATTATTTTATTAATGTAGACATACTTAGCATTTTATATCTAAGTAATGTTTTAATCTAGGCATTACTAGCTATATGTAGGTAGTATAAATTCTTTGTGGTGTAGAACAAAATTAATTAAACTTTCACGTTTCGCAGATTCAGTCAATATTCCAGAGGGAGAGGATACCGCGACTGGCGCACGCGCGGCGACCCCACACTCATCAACTCACTCTGGCGCAGCCGACAGCCGCTGGGGATACGCAAGCAGCTCGGTTAGATTGACACATACTACGTTTCATTCAAAGCTGTTGCATGACTCAAAACTGGTTTTATCAGGACCTAATTTAACGTTGTGTGTTCTGTAGGAAACGCGGAGGTATACATAATACTAGCGCTGCTGATCGGTTTCGTGACGGTGGTGGTGGGGTGCTGGCTGTCCGACAACTGCTGGTCGCCGGAACCCGAGGACGTGCTGGCGGGCGGCTGACCCGTGGCGGCGGGCGCGTGCACGCACGTGTAGCGCCCGCCGTCCGCGGCGGACAGCGCGTGCGGTGCGGGCTCGCTGTCGCCCGTGCTGCCGACGGCCCGCGCGCCCGCGCTGCTACACGCCGCCACGCAGCTCTGCCGCGGCGGCTGCCTGGCCCTGCCCTGCGATACCAGACGACAGCCTCCCGTTTTTTGACAGGAGTCTACGCACCACTCCTGCCGGCTACACGAAAAGACTAATGGGAATCATATTCCTACTATTGCAAACGGCGGAGTGTGCGATAATTAACTCATGATACACTCTACTGAACATTTTCTGACGGTCGCTCCTTTCCGTATAAAATGGGTTGTGTAAGTGGAAAGTGTTCTCGACTACTCGTGAAAATGGTGATACAGTGCAGGTAAAACTTTTAATGAACTCTAAGAGCTTTGATTTCAATTTTTATGTAATATTAATGCCATAGTTACGGTGTAAAGACATTATAGGGTAATTTCAATGATGGTACTTGTCGGTGTACTTTGTATCGGTAGCCGAGCGCTCGGGATTAGTACTAGGAGGTTCACTGTGTATTACTGAATCTTATCGTAGGCTACGCTTCTAGCGGTCGCTCTGATTTCAACTCATCTGACGTAACCTTACCTGACGGTGGTACAGCTACGTTTTCCATCTGTACCACCTTCCTATTGTTTCTAAAAGTATGTGCCTTGAAACGCTTTCCTCGACTTGACTCGTAGATTAGAGCGTGTTTTGAACCATTTAGAAGAAATTTCTTCTCTCTGTCTGTACGGACAAGTAATCCCATAAGTGCAATACACATCATGACCGTGCCTTTACCGTTCTATAGACTTTGAGAGGGACGTAATTAACAATAGGTTTTAAAAATACGCTTTCCTCGATGGAGGATCAACCTACCAACAATTACTTTTGTATTTTTGTAAAATATCCAGCTTTTTTTATTGTTTTGTGGTAATTAGGACGCAGTTAATAGTATAGAGGAAAGTGACTTAGGACCAAGAAGTCTTAATAAACGTGCGTCAATTGAATATTAATAATCTATTCGGAATTACCATCGCAATAGGATAAGATACAACTTTGAGAGACAACGACATGGGTATTTGACTAAAAGTAGAATTTTGATATTTATTTCGCAATGTTTGCATTATTGTTGATATAAACCGCAAAATTGGTCATGAATACCTGCCAATGTTCTCAGCCTACTTTGTCTTATCCACACATTTGTCATGCGTTACTAATGTGAAGTTAGTCTAGTGTCAAGCATTTAAATAAAACGTTTGTAAACAGTAAAATAAAACTACTTTAATAGATACGAGATAATAAAAACACAACGAGTATGAAAATAATAAAAACATCTAAAAATAGCAAATAAAGTTGGTGTATTCTGTGTAATGTTGTGCATAGAGAATGGAGCATCACAACAGAACTCATCACAAGACACGACTATTGTGCAAAGACAACGCTGTAATTCTTTGTACATGTGGAGTTATTCCAGAGTGTGCTCTTGGTTTTGTTTAGTACGAGCGTGGCGCAAACTTTTAAATTACGGAATATTACCCATCTTCATTCGTTTCATCTATTTTTGTGTTGCGTAGTTAACCTTTCTAAAGAACTTACTATACGTCTTGTACAGCATGGATATTGTAAGCTCGGACTTAGATTAATAAACGTCGTAAATAAAACCGGTAGAAGAACCTTAGCGGCTTTTGTGTATTAAATCACTGCAATCCAGGTACTGTAAATATGTAAGCACTAACGTATGGATACAATAACAATAAGCAGTCACGTTTTATAAAATTAAACGAATACTCAGTTATAAATGTTATAATTCATGTAAATGAAGGTGATACAACTGCTTTTAATATTGTATGTTTCCGTCGGTCAAGATACAAAGCTATAGCCACATAGAAGTAAGCAATGTACATTAAACGTTCATAATTATACCTATAGGTTTCCTCTTTACATAAATCAAGCACAAAATATGTACTGTCTTAATGTTGAATTGAGTGTGTATACTTTTCGTTGTAAGCACAGATAAATTATGTAAATATTATTGACAAAGGATGGCATACTTATTAAGCAATACACAGTAACTCAGTTTGTAAGGAGTCTCTGTGATCTTGTTATATTTCTTTGCCTAGTTCAGTTGTTCTTACAAGGTGTCGTTTTGCATCCTCATCAAATTTCAGGTGGCTGCTATGACAGACATATATAATCAAATAAAATTACGATACCTGGTCAATAATTAATACATACTTGTTTTTTTAGTTATTTTAGTTATATAGACACTATTTTAGAATACACCACTTTCACAGAACAGAATCACCCCGTTGCGTATGCGGTAGTGTGTGTGTAAAAGGGCAGTTACAGTGCGGTATCACACGGGCTGCGTTTTAATATGCGTGTCCCACAAATGCCGATTTCCGCAAATAAAAAAAAAATGACCTGCTTATTTTATTATTGATTCTTGCCGAGAATTATTAGCAAAGTTACCTCCTAATTTGACGAGGATACAAAACGACACCTTGTATAGCCGGCTAGTCTCATACAAGAGTATATAGTTGATCACATGTACTTAAGTAAACGTCAACACTATAGTCTCTTCTCGTGTAGTTACGTTTACGTTGCATTTTCGTGGTAGTGATAATTGTACTTGTAAGACACATAATGTATAAGTTGTGTGTTTAGTATACCCATTAAAATAAAATATTTGTCGTAGAGTTAAGGAACCCGACTGAATAGTCAAAATTTTTAAGCATTATGTAAATTGTAGTTAGGCGGTAGTCGGTTATAGATAAACACTTTACTCGAATAGTTCGACAAGTGCGAACCGAGGATTAAAATACTGAATGAAGAACTTGATTTACAGTTGACCAGAAACGTTTATATTCACTTCATTCACATTATATACCATTACGACATTTCCACGCACAAATGGCATCACACTTTATCAAACTACCTGTCAAATTGTAGTAAGTTTATACAAACCAAGTAGGTGAAATATTTTACTATTTCACTATTATTGAGCAACACATGTCCGACGTCGTATCAACTTCAGATGTTTGCATTTTATGACAGCTACAATTTAACAGGTAGTTATTTTCATATATTTTGTCAAGTTGAATGTCCGTGTCATTTTGCTAGTATAGTTTTTATATTGGATTGTTATTAAGTATTACCACAGTCATATTATAATTTGCCAAATATTAACATTTTTTTATGAAATTTATACATTTTAAATAATTAATTAGTTAATTAATAATGTATAGAATTTTAATTCCATTACAATCAGAAGTAATAGATCAATAATATTTTTGAGGTATATATTAATCCATAAAGTTTACTGATTATTGAACGGGTAATATTGATCCAATGACCTTTCAATCATTAAAAAATGTAATAAAAAATCGACTAGATTAGTAATTTACAATAACGGCAATTAAAAATTCTCATTACTGTAAACCATTTATAATAAAACAATAATGTACTTGTAGGCTGGGGTTCCATTGATCAGTTTTTTAATGTTGGAAAGCAGGACTTCTATGTAAATACTGTTCCATCTTTCAATGCCAATCAATAGGTTCACTAATGTCTGATTTTCGAGGTACCTATTTCAACCAGATTTTATCTCAATTCAGGAAGGAATCGCTTAAACGCCTCTAAAATTTATGTGTGGACTCACAAACCAGGCAGAAGACAGGTGCGTATCTAAAGATTGTACAAGCAACACAAATACTGAAACCAAACACAAACAATATTATTCTCTACAAAACAAAGCGTGACCGATATCTGCATACAATAATAATGATTTTATCAACTCCTAGATATATTCTGTCAATTCAATACAATCGTAATTTTCAAAACACTCAAATTAATAATGTCATAAGTCGTCAATAACCTCAGTCTGCAGTGCAAGATGAACATCAATAATGAAACTGCAAACCCTTTTAACAGTTCAAAAGTATAGGAATACAGTGTATTTTATAACGACATATATATATATATGTATGTGTATAACTAAGTACATGGCGTTAATACTGTATACTTACATCTGATACATAAGTCACGTTTTATGTGAATATTGTAAATATTCGACGAATCATACGCGATTGTTCGGTCACGTGGAAGGTCTGGTTGGCTTGCCTGATTTAGGAATTGAGAGAACTCATACGCTCAATACTTAGTAATTACAAATAATATATTGATGTAGGTATTGTCATTATTTGTCACGAATAAATTAAAATAAATGTAATAACTTAATCATAAAAGTGTTTCATTCCTAGCTCGTTTCCAGAGGTAATAATGCGGAGTGGCGTGTGTGTGAACACAAGTCAGCCTCGTTTGCTTTAAGAAACTCCAGCATGATAGTCAGAAGAAAACGTTCGTAAAAGGGACTTTTAGCACGCAAACAGTTTTCATAGAAAATATAGGGCATGGCGCTTTCCGCGCTGCGAGGGGTGACACAGAAAGGCTTTCTCGCTTGACACCCTATACTACAGTTGGGGGCTCTATACTCATCTACGTTATTAAAGAACTTCCTAAGCTCCTACATTCATGATATCGGATTCTTAAATATTTTATATTGCTTTTCATTGTTAAAGCTTTCATATCTAAAATCATATTGAAATAATATTATCAAACCTTATCTTTATCAACTCAAACGATTCAGCTTCAATTATAGAACAATAGTCCGAGGCAATTTAATCTTGAATGAAATTAATAATATGTTCATCCAATTGATACTTATGAATACAAAAGTGACCCTTCCCATTATAAAACAAGGGTCAATTAGGAAAAGGGTAACTCTTTTTAATTAATGTTTTACTTTGACTTTCAGACAGGTACTGTTTCAGAAAGTAAGAGTCTTTATGTTCATCAACGCGTCGACCGTTCGGTCAAGGATATGTTGGAAATAACACATATGTTTTTGAAAAATTAATTAAGTACAATTATTTTATTTAAAATTAAAGGCATAATAGTATTTGCCGTAAGTTATGATCAGAGATCGGATATTCGGATGCATATTTACCTAAAGTTAAATTTTAGCTGTGAAAGTATGGAAGCGGCTTCTTAAAATATTTTTATTTGTAAAAAAAAAACACGGGATGCCAGGAACACCGGGAATGCATAGCTAGTCGGGTGTATAATAAAGAAGTGACTTCTAAAATATGTATATGTAGGGTGTCAGAGGATTGGGCACGCCACGATTGCGGCGATAAGTCCCCTCTTTGAGGAGTGGCTGGAGAGGCGCCACGGCGTCCTCACCTTCCGCCTGACGCAGGTCCTCACCGGACACGGCAGCTTCGGGAGGTTCCTGTGTCGGATAAGGCGGGAGGAAACGTCCGGGTGTCACCACTGTGTGGATCGCCCGGAGGACACGGTGGAGCATACGGTGAAGGTCTGCCCGGCTTGGGCAGAGCACCGCCGTGTCCTCGTGGAGGCGATCGGCGGCAGAGACCTCTCGCGTCCGGCCCTGGTTCAGGCCACGGTACGGAGCGAGAGGGCATGGGCAGCCGTCACCTCCTTCTGCGAAGCAGTAATGCTCGCGAAGGAGGAGGCGGGACGGTTGAGGGAAAGGCAAGTTTCGCGCCCTCTCGCCCCTAGCCGCCGCAGGAGACGCCCAGGGCGTCGGGAATCCCGGGCGGATTTCCGGCCACCGTAGGCGCGGGCTTGCGGACGGTGAGCAATGGGTAGCTCACCGTCCGGTAAGAACCAGGCCCGGGTCGACGGCGCGTCGTATTCCACGCGCGCCTCAAAGAGATGTCATCAGCACAAAGTAGGGGTCCACTAGGGCCGATGCCTGCCGGGGTCGCGGGAAGGTACTTATGGGTCACCGAGGCCCCCGCAACACAGGCAACAGGAAGGAATACGGGTGGGTTTTAGTCAGTAAGAGTCTGACACACCCTCCCGCTCCGCCCAGAGCGGGAGAAGTTATTTGATGATTTCCCACCCTCAAAAAAAAAAAAAAAAGGGTGTCAGAGGAGAGGTGGTGTGTGTTAGTTAAAACAAAAAAAACCCCGAACGCATGGCAAGCACAGCGACGAATACATAACATAACATACATAATCAGCCTATAATTTTCCCACTGCTGAGACACAGGCCTCCTCCGGGTGGGCCGTAATCCACCACGCGGGCTCAGTGCGGGCTGGTAGATGTCACATGTCTTCGAATTTTTGGTTCTAGGACATGCCGGTTTCCTCACGATGTTTTCCTTCACCGTTTTGAGAGCAGTGGTGATGGAATAATTTACACAAAGTAAAGCGCCTGTCCGGGTTCGAACCTACGACCTACAACTCGTAAGTCGCGGCCGTTACTACTGGGCCACCACGAATGCAATTATTTGATTAAATAAACTAAGAGAACTATTTGTCGGGGTAGCTACTTGCGCATAAGCAGGTATAATTTGCCGTTCCACTCACAAACTCGCAAAATTTCTATCGTCGTTTTCTATTAATATAATGGTACATATACTGTTTTTTTCGCTATGTGGAGAGGACAGGAATTTAACAGAATTCCACTAAGCACAATAATTTTTAACTATTTGTTACAATAGGTACCTACATCAATTATTCTAAATTATGTTGTCCGTTACGTTGTTTGCTATGGCAGTTTGGTATTTACCTACCTACTTTATAATATTAGGTAGGTAGATATTATGCATCCGCTTATATAGTCAGGAAAAACACAAAATTTGTCGATTCCGACTTTTTTACTATAGTGCATTCCATATAATCCAACATTTGAAAGTAAGTTATATGTAGATTATAATACTAATCTGATTCAATAGTCAGAAACCTTGTTGATCCCGGAACCGCGGGATTTTTTCGATACAAAAGCGCATTCCACATTCGCCAACATCTCAACTTTAGGTGAATATGCATCCGAATATCCGATCTCTAGTTATGACACTGGTGGTTCTAAGGTTCAATCTAAAATACAAGTAAAATAATACGAATGTGCTAGTACACCACTCTAGACATGGAAATCCGAACAAATACACTTTCTCGCGCAACGCATCAGCATTGCAATTCAGCGAGGAAATGCCGCCAGCATCCTCGGTACAATGCCCCGAGGGCCTTTTTTAAGCTTAACTTAGTTTTAATTTAATTTAGTTAATGTTAATAATCATCTTGTAATTTGGTAAAAAAAAAAAAATACACAGCTATTTAATAACAAATTTAATCCAAACTTTCACAATATTAATACTAGCTAGATTATATATTAGAGTATGAATATATTATAATTAAACATACTCGTACATATTATTACGTTCGCAAGTTTGCCAGATTTTTAACGGCGAACTGGCTTATTATGCTTTCTGTTTCCTGTCAAGAGTCTCGAGTCGATTGCTCTAAACGAAAGAGGCTTGTTAAAGAACACTGAGAAAAGCTTCCCCTAAACGACCAACTGTTATATTCTTTATCCAAATAGTCCGAAACAATTTACCCACAATAAAAAGTCTGTCAGTTACATACATACATAATCAGCCTATAATGTTCCCACTGCTGGGACACAGGCCTCCTCTCTGTGAGAGGGAGTGGGCCGTAATCCACCACGCGGGCCCAGTGCGGGTTGGTAGATGTCACATGTCTTCAAATTTTTGGTTCTAGGACATGCCGGTTTCCTCACGATGTTTTCCTTCACCGTTTTGAGAGTAGTGTTGATGAAATAATTTACACAAAGTAAAGTGCCTGTCTGGGTTCGAACTTACGATCTACAACTCGTAAGTCGCGGCCATTACCACTGGGCCACCACTGCTCTCAACTCACTGTCAGTTAAGTGTACTATAAATCTGATTTGTTTGGCGGTCTCAAGTGCGGCTGAGGTCAAAGGTTCGATGCCATAGACAAAATGTAATTGAGTTTTTCTATTAGGAACTCCGCAGTTAAAGTCGTAATTGCTCTCATGCGTTTGGTGTACTCACATTAATAAAGTCCCAGGTGACAGCACAAGGGACTTTATTAATGTGCGTACATGTCTGCGGTCCTCGGGAATTACAAGTCGTGAGTGCGATGCCGATGTTATGTCGCAGCAAAGACCTATTCTAACAACAAACTCTTGATAATTAGCAAAAGTTGTGCGTCTCTTTCTAAACCGGCTGCAATACGAGACTGAAACGAATACGAGCGCAGCTGTTGCAAACTGTAACATCTGTAACCTAAAATGTAATACGGTGTCGGCGACGACATTTGAACTTACCACGCCTGCCTGTGTTACTGAGAATAGTTCAATACATCTCATATACACCTATACCGATTGTAGAAATATTTACATTTAACCTAAGCAAAGTCGTATAATAAAAGAGTACGAACAAGAGCTTATACCAATCAGGCCGATCGGTAAGTCCGATAACAACCAACAAGCTTATGACGACTGAATAAATACATTAACCTAATGACACGATGAAAGAATATTTTCAATCTTGTATTTACAAAAAAGCTGAAATCGTTTGAAAGTTGAAACGATTTCAGCTTTTTTGTAAATAATAATAATACATACGTCTTCTATTTATTGGGCGGTTTGAGTGGAGATTTGAAAGAGCAAACGTGCTCGCAGGAAGGAAGTATTCCAGCAAAGTGCTCGTAGGGATCTTGACCATCTTCCGGGCTCTGGGATAGTTCTGAAAGCCGTGGAATACCTCTCCAGTCCTCAAGCACCTCAGGAAGTGTTGCTCCCTTGTCGCTACGTCTTTATGTGCTAGCGGCCGTTTTTGGGGCCCATTATTGATTCTGCAAGTCACCCCCTACCGTTATCGGTGTAGTTTATATAAAACGTTGGTCAGGTAGGGGCCTTTCCATAGTCTTAGGTAACCGATCCACTATAGCCTCCCATAGTTCAATATGTTTTGTTCCCATGTTCTCCAATAGTCCTGCATCAACCAGGGGTTGTCCTTGGGTGCAAGTGCCCCTAATTTATTACAATATTAATATCAATAATTGCAATAGTAATTAACAGTAACTACTATTGCAATTGAAAACAAAATGGTCAAATTTAAAAAACCTAACAAAAGCCGGACAGGCCGGCCAACGTCTAATTTGGCCGCATAAGCAACCAAATATCCTGACTGTGTTCGGCTTTATCCGGACGCCTGGCAACACTAGTTCCGAGATATGTAAGGACATCAAAATAATAATAATTATAATAATGTTTCATCGGATAAAGTTATCCGATGAAACATTATTATAATTAAATTTGAGAATACCTACAGTGAAGTTATTTAAAATATTGATTACTCTGTAACAGAACGTATATCGATGGAACTCTGTTTGAATAATTCTTCGATGGAGTTGTTTACATTTCAACGAGTAAGCTTTGTCTTTTGGAGTTGTCGCTCGACCAGATACAACATCCGGCGTAACGCCGTAGCAATTGACTTAGCGTAGCAATCACGTAGCGCGTAGCGTTTTATGTGTACGGCAATAACTTTTACATTGCCCTTTTAAATTACTTTGCGAGTTTTGCAAAACATAAAAGGTAATAAATACTTTTTGAAAGCGGATTTAAAACTGCGAATAAATAATTATAATCAAATCGGTAAATACGAATTCGAAACATAGATAACTTCGGATTTGGATAACTTGCTATTGATTATTGGATAAAAGGAAGATCTGTTCTACCAAATCGGCTGCATCTACCAAAGTTTTCGTATTTAAGCTTACACTCCGTTGACTTAAGCTGAGTAGGTCGAGAGAGAACTATAGAATATATTCACTAAGTTTCAATGACAAATAAGTTTGACTTCATTTTATCTATCGCTTGAACGGTACATGAATAAAATAACTAGAATAAACAAAAAATAGGACAATGACATTGTTCCTGTTACTCATTGCTATTATACAGGATTTTTTCTAATAACTTGCGGGATTGCCCAGCTGGTTTCGGACGCTAACAGAGCCCTTCTTCCTAAGCTCATCACGTGGCGGAGTCGCGAGTTCAACGTCTTAATTAGTCTTAACTATACTGTCGCCAACTAATTAAGCATTTTCGAAACAAATACGCAAATACACAAGTACACCCGTAAATAATAATAAATATGAATATGTCTCAAGAAAGTTACTTATACAATTATATTTAGGTATATAACAATCATCCAAACAAAATTGACTTTTCATCTCACTTACCACGCTCTTGTGTTCAAAGAATATTCTAAAATCGTACTGTGATGCAAATCATATTAATACGCGTAGGTATCATAAAGGTCAGAGCGCTTGTTAATTCTATTAGACATTTAGATGGATTCCCGCTTCATGTACATGCACGCTTTGTAAGTAAAGGTCGAGTATTCTGGTCGAAGCCGGGCTATAAACGCCCATAATGACGGGCTATATCTGTCTCCCATCGCTGAGGGATACCCACGACACATGCTCACGAACATTAATCCCTTCATATTATGCTTATAAATAAACTCAGACACAGATAATAAATAGCTCCACCTTTTTCCGAGAACATTAGTGAGCTTCAATACAATTTAACTTTTCTTGCGACCGACCGTCTGCAAAGCTTTCCTCCCGTTCGGATTCTTAGTTGAAAGACAGAACATTAATTGTAACGGCGACGCGGGCCGGCGCTGAATAAATTCGCTTGAATGTCTGTGCTAAAATTTTGTTCTGTTTTGACCAGTTTTGACATCCAAAAAACGTTACTCATTTACAATCTAACAATGTGGCCAATTGTTTTATTATTTATTAGTTTAGATTATAATCATGCTGAATGATGTACAGCAAAAACTATTCGAGATGGAACGAAGGGACGCTATTTCCCGGTATCCTTACCTTTATACCTTTGACCCTTCACAAAAACTACATTATAGTTTTAGGTCAAACCAAGAGGATAGAGGTCTCAAGTAGGCGTACAGTGACTTTGTTGCGGGCTCAGTATCGGATTGTAGGAAGATTTCATCATCTCTCGAGCAACGTGAGACGTGAGAACAGTTTCCAATACCAACTTTTAATATACAATTAAACGGAATCATTGAATCGGTAAAACGGTCGTGTAAACCTGTAAAAGTAGAATTAAATGTAAGGAAGCCTTGTACGAGAAGGTTCACGTAGTTGATCAAAGTCGTCAACAACGAAGCGGACGTGATCGACGATTATTGTGCTAAGCTTTCACAATAAAACAAAATGTCATATGGACAATACATTTACGAATCTACAAAATCTCCTATCCGGGCGACGTGCAACACGGCTATGTTTGTAAATGAAAGTAAGAATATTTTAAAATGTTCAGTACCAAGACATTTCTGTTATAAAATAAACAACTCAAAATATTTAGAAAACTTTGTCTTGGTCTAGCGTTTCCGAACTAAATCCTCCTGGGAGACAGCAGAAGCACTGCATGCTGGCACAGCATTCTGAAATTCGATATTGTAGACAAAATCAACCGCTGATTGTGCAGAAAACGGAGAAGACTTAGGAGGAAAGTGGTATCTGACACTAGGCCGGGAACGTCTCAAATAAACTATTATTTATGACTGAAGCAGCGACATGTGGCTTATTTATGTACCTACATTGTTCAAATTATTTACTTCAATAGCAATAATGGCAATGGCGGCAATGTTAATTGTGCATTTAATATTTCTATATTAAATGCATAATTATTTAAAATAGAAATTTAAAATAATTAACACGCCTGGCTAGGCATTTAGCTTCATACTGTACAAACATGTTCTTATTTAATGACGTTTGATATACGTACCACACGAATATAATTTACGTACGAAGACAGTGATTATACACATTTTACTTGGAAAACCTCAAGTACCTAGTGAGGAATGAAATGAAAATAACGATGTCATTCCTTAGCCACATAAAACTGGATCTCTAACGACTGGGTCGTTTATAAAAATTAAACGATGAATATAATTCGTACTTTAATACAAGTATTATGTAAAGTAAACGTATTTGCTTCTGTGGAATTTATACGACATTTTCTCGACCTTCAGATGTAAAGCCGTAGGTTTTACTTCGTTTTTATGGTTTTGTGTTCTTAAGGTTGATCAGATTGCAATTCATTCTCAGAACTTTAGCACTATTTCTAAGGATACGGTCTTGCGCACTAATATACATATTTAAAATCTGTTTTAAACACCTCTGATTGTATGTAGTTAGTAGTATTTGCTAATTAGCAATTAGGGCAGTTATCCTCAGCTAATTTCCACGGGCACCACCCTAGTTAATATGCAGCTGATGTTCTTGAGGTTTCTTAATCCCCACGACAATTATGGCAGCAGCGCTCCATTCCGCTAATTAAAACACACTCCGATTTTAACCGTTCATTGTGACGCTTATGGAAATTTTAGGTCAGATATTAATGACAAAGATGTGCGTGGCCATATTAACACCAATTATCACTGACGAATGCACAATTTAGTGCAACACATGTATCAAAGTTTCACTAAAATAAAATGAAGCGTTCGTGTGCTGGGGCAATATTAGCTATTGGCATACAAACAATCTGCGCGATCGCTCCACATACCTCTCAATCAATCCACCTGTGTCCTGTAATATATCACGTGCCTTTGTACAAAATAACAGCTGCTCGAAGCATACCGCTTAGGTGTTCAATAATGTTTGGAATACATGTTGGTGTGCAACCCATGGTAATAAGTTTGAGTGGGAATTTCTGAACTCGCTGTTTACGGTACCTAGTAAGTAAATTAAAGACAGAATGTATTCGTTTGGCATTCTCTCTACTTTCTGTGAGCTTTGCACCTACTTTGTTATTTTTTAGATATACATAAAATGGAGCTAGAAAAACAGAGCGGCGAAACGATACCCTTAAACATGCTTCTACATAAACTGTTATATGACAAAGTATTTTGAAATTAACCAGCTTGAAAATTCTGTTTATGCGACACTAATGTCAAGTCAGTTGCTGGCTAATGCCTCTATCTTACTATGCTGGCTCGTTCATGTATTCCAGGCTTAAGACGTGTGGATCGGGTCGCGAACACGTCCAATTACTATGTCCAACTCTCTGAAGTCACGCCGCTGTACAGTATTGTGTGACAACCAGACGTCCTCGTTTGACGTTAGGCTCCATTGCATCGTTGATTTGCACTGCGGCAATGACGTCCCTCGCTTACAAGACCAATCTTTTATCAACAGCACTTTGTGATGTCCCCTCACAGCCCGATTAGAAACCACAGGTTTCTAATCGGACATCACAAAGTAAAATATTTCCTGCTGGTTCCGCTTCACTATGTAGTGAAGCGGAACCAGCAGAAAGTATTTTACGTACCTACCAAGACTAGCCTGCTAGTTCCAGGCCTGAACATTTAATTTACAAAGAATGTCTAATCTGTTTAGAAGCGAGTGACGAAACTTATTAAACAAGGATTATTCCAAATTTAGGAGTTTCCTAAAGTTTGTTCCAAGTTAATTGTAAATCATCGACTTTGATCTTTAAACAATTAATTTGATGAAAAGGCTGCTGACGATAAATTTGCTTGGCTTAACGATACCTATCAAAGACAAATAAACCAAAAAGATAAAGGATTAACATACCTACTCGATAATAATGTCTTATAGCAAGGAAATTCGTCTTCTGAAAATTTGTATCATAAAACGCTTAAAATATTTTATTACAGTCATAAGATGCACACGTAAAACGCAGACTGGAAAACTCATAGCAAATATAATTTGCACTCGTTGTAAGGTGTGCAGACGACTTTGACAAAAGCCCTCCTTTTTCTTTGTTTAGGATCTACAGAGCTCTGCAATTTAAAGCCTGATATAAATCAGTAGATTTTCATTTTAAATATTGTAAATTTGTATAAGAACGACGCGAACGCCTTCCCTGCTAAGGACGGGGCAGCTCGCGGTCTGGAAAATTCATTATTCAGCAAAATTGCGAGCGTAACTCATCGGCCAACCGAGCGCCTCGCTGCTATTACCTATATTGCCGGCCATCTGATTTTCGGCAAGTTTGAGGGAACCCACCTGCAATATTTATTTACAACCAAGATACACAAACATTGTACAAATTGCCATAACTCAAATAAAAATCCCTCTAAAAATGTCAAACATGACTTGAAATATCTGTACCGTAGCAGAGTGAGTATAAAAACTCTTCTAAGCCCGTACAGGTACAAGTAAAAATAGGAAAGCAGAGATATTTCAGTCACGTCACGAGCACCGATAAATATAGCTGCGGCGCCAACTAATAATTCAGGAAGAAGTTGTGCGGCAACTACCGCAATTGGGGAGTTTGTCCTCCAAGATGTCTAATGAAACCTGTGAGTAATCAATTGTGATAAATGGACTGCAGTCATGCTAATAATAATATGGATGTCGATAACTATCTTACAGTTTATTGTTTTCATTTTAGATTGTAAATATTCGCCCATAAGCACGATGCACTCTCTACGATCCTACGTTCTAATCAACTCTAATGATACAGCGTAAAGTAGGTCATGCTGATCGGTTATTATCTTTTGGTGGGCAACATTACGAATTTCTGTGTAACTTCTACGTACGATGAAAATTACGAGGCGTAACGGAGCGATATGTTTTTCGAAGCACGTAAGATAGCTGGAGTGCCACATGTAATTGAGTACCATGAATCAAGATACGCTTATTACTTTGGCCGCAATAATCTGATGGAATTGCAAAAAGAAGAAAAGTAACGTTTTAGATAACAGTTATATTATTTTTAATCACAAACTTGATATTTAAAACGAATGCGATACAATCTTTTCGCTTGCGGAAACTAAAATAAAAATGTTATCTGCTGCATAACGACTTTCCTTACTGAGTGCAAACAAAGTGTCTAACTGGATATTATAGCAAGTAAGACACTGCAGCACTGTTCAAGAACTGCTCCTTTACAAATGGTCAATAACAAATGCTCTCATCGAATATCAGCTACGTAAGTATATTTTTCTTTCTTTAAGTAAGTTGTTTGTTTTAAATTCTCAATAACGTTAAGTTTTTAGCTCAAAACAGCGACTAAGTTCTGAATAATCTGCTTTGTCGACTTGCAGGTCCTCCATAATGGAGAAAGTTTTGCATAGGTAATTAATTCCCTTTGGGCGAATTATTATTACGTTAATGGACACTTAAAACTCTGCTCACGTAGATCTTCGTTTACGAATTGAATATTTTCATTTCTTTGAGAGCGAATGCGCTAGCTGGAGAATGAAGATATAAAAGCAGATGTAGTTAATGTGATGTTTGCTCTACACTCAACTCGCCAATTAAACCACCATCTGTTTCATGTATTATTTTAACAACATTATTTATCATGATCATTGTAATGAATTTATATGTATTTTAAAGAAATCAACTTCACTGACAAATAAAAACCGAGGAAACCTAAACGAATCTATCAATAATTTTAGGACTGAAATTGCCAGCAATTAGTAAGCAAGTGTGAGATCATTGCCCGTTCCTTTCTTTATTTAATAAGAACGGATAGTTTCCCCTGCAATGGTAGAATACAGGTCTTTATAATGTATACAGAAGAAATATTCACTTGGTAGAATAAATTTTACCCCAGTAAGTTGTTTCGCAAGTGTGGTCGTGGCCCAAAAAATTAAAAGTATAACTTGACAGCCAATGGACGTATGAGGACACCGAAAATTAAGCAAACGTGAGCCTTTACAAATCCAGGATTGAAAGCTCACACACGAGGAAAACCACACTAAAATATAAAAGTGTTTTCACACCGCTACTGGTGAAAATAATGTTTGGGCTACGGCGTAACTGACTGTGCTACGTCGTAGCAATTACCATGCTACGCCGTAGCAACTACTACGCCTCGTTTTCATTGAATATCGTACATTTTACGGTAGCGGTTGTTAATAAATTATTACTAAATGTCAGAAAACCGAGACTTTAACAGTGCCACATTCTAAGATTCGACTTTATATTAAACTTAATTAATTATTTGTAACGGTAACGTGATTTTTACAGCCATCTTACATTTAAGTGAGCAGACTGTACGTGTTGTGTTGACAAATAAAAGTTTGTTTACTTTGTTCAGCTCACGGCTCTCCTCCGTACTAGCAGTCACGTACTTATTGAGTAGTTACAATCCTCGCCGCACTGCTAATAAGAACACATTGTACCCCAAACTTATCTAATGTTCAACTTTCATAACTTCTCAGCTAAAAATATTTGTGTTCTTACTTCTTAGCTAAAGTTTAAGTGGCTAATGTACTACATACATAAATTATTACTTACGCGGATGGATTTTGTTGCTATGAAGCGGTTGAAGTGTTTTTCTGGTAGGCTAAGTGACTTGTAAAATGGTAATATTATTTTATAGAATTGGTTTTGTTTTTGTTATGCTTTGAATTTGCATGGCGTTGCTCGTAACGCGGTCACTTATTTCAAAATTAATTCCTATCAGCCAGTTTCTTTATTGTATAAAATCTAATGAGCAAGATTCAAGATTAAAAGAAATTTCAATGTTCTTAAAGCATACATTGGAATCTTAGACAAATGTAAATTTACCTCACACATATTCTTAGTACCTAGTAAATTTGTTCAAAAAGTGTGAGCGGAAATCTCAGCAGTGCGCTCGACGCTCGCATAAAGAAAATTCTTGGAATTTTAGAAAACAGAAGTTTACGGCTATAGGTGTTAGGGAGCTCATTTTTCTTCGCGTATCTAGGAGGAAAACAGTGTGACGATACAGTGCAATTGTTTTTTTTTTTAAACGAAAGAGTCTTAAAACAGAAGCTTACACTTTTATTTTTAATAATACTGATTAACCGCCCAGTAATTTGAGATTACTGCGCTTTAACTTATGGTTACTTTTAAGAAAACGTAGGTAATCATTTTGTACTACCTATACAATACTAAAATACAAAACGTAACAACATAACAAAACGTCCTACCAACGACAAACACCAAAATTTCTCAACCCAATTAATCATAGATTCACAAACGCATTCAAACGAGCTCGGCTCAACCGGTTTGCTCTCTTCTTACTTTGAATTAAGCACGTCTATGCAGCCTAAAGCACAATTCCTGACAATACGTAAAACGTCACGTGCATACATAATGAACGAAGTGCGCGCGCTATGCACACGCAAACGGTGCAAATTTCATGATAGCCGCAGCCGCATGCCGGCGACCATTTTGGTTTTCGCTGTATATAATACCTTTACGAGTGGACGCTTCTGACAAACCAGCTGCATCCAAACGTTATCGCAGTTTTAAAACATGCCGCCACCGAAACACGGCAACTCCGCACCCACCGCGGCTACACTCTTCATAATAAAGAACCAACATAATAGCTGATGTACTCGTAGATACCGTCTTTTTCACGTTATACTCTGTTAGACATAACAGTGCCTATGCAAAGTGGAACAGATAGTGACAACATTACCTGAATATGACCTGACCTATGTAAGCAATATTTCATAAGTTGTCACTAAATAAGCTACTTTGTCATACGGCTGCCTTTGATTACAGAACATTTGAACCAATTATTATCTACTAATACTAATTAGATATTTTAATACTTATTTAAATTTCTCGGCATTGGCGTATACACGTTGGCGTATAGGTAAGAATTTATTTGCACGCAGTGTACTTCAGAATTTAAAATAAATAAATAAACACAGACACGAGATGACGCTACCCATTTTAGATGGATTTAAATTTTTAAAACACCGTAGCTTGCTTAGTTTTTCTTGTTTTATACTTACATGGAGATATTCTTTGTATACATTATGAAACAACTGTGCAGTAAATAAATAAGTAGGTATTTATATTTGAATAGCACACACTGCAGCTTACAACATGCGTTACGGGGAAGGATGAAGACATGAAAACAGATTCGCCTTGTTGTACAAAGTGTAGCAATTTACTAAACAAATCCATGGCGGGTCGCAGCGGCGCGGCGCGCGGCGGTCGAGCGCTGAGCCTCTATCATTACACAAACACGCATTATCTCGGCTCGCACGCAATATTGACATTCCCTTTTTTGTGCGCACGCCAAAAGTATAATAGGACATCACGTTTCTCATTACTACTCTCATTTTTTGCTCATAAAGTTTCGGAGTTTCCTTATGTTAACACGAACATATAAAATATTAAAGAGATCCGATTTCTTTGCGCTCGAGTGGGAATATATTACCTGCGGGAAGTAAAAAATAACATTTTAAATAGGCAAAGTAAAATGCGGTGGAATAAGTACGTTTGTTTAGTGGAGCGGCAGGTACCCGCAGTTCCGTCGGACGGGCAGCTATTCGCTCCGGGCCGACGTGGTGGCTCACGTTTGCATTTTGCATGAGAGCCA
The DNA here is from genome assembly GCA_905333075.3 of Atethmia centrago. Classification (NCBI taxonomy): domain Eukaryota; kingdom Metazoa; phylum Arthropoda; class Insecta; order Lepidoptera; family Noctuidae; genus Atethmia; species Atethmia centrago. Next base: position 16,098,192 of record HG995373.1, on the reverse strand, counting down.
TTGTTTGACCCACTATATTCCCGACACTCCGGTACGTGGTGTGGCGACGTGACGTCCTACAGGCCTCTCAAACAGATTAATTTACTTACTACATCAAGAAGGTGACTTGACTTATGACGTTTTCTTCAAGAACGCCTCTACGGCGTAGCATTGATAGAAATATTTTAATTCTTGTATGTACATTAATTCGACTACTCACTCAGCCTCGCGCTTTCAATCGGCTGATTGAAAATTTACGTCAGTAAACGTAAGTACAACAAAGATTAATGAATCGGATTCGATTTCGTATTACATCGTAGTATGAAGTCGTATTTAAACAAAAAATACATATCTCAATTTCTCGGAGAAAAAAAAGTTAAACCAAAAGGGTCCCATGCAGGTGCGTAGAGCCGGTGGCCAAAGCTTCTTTCGTACACATCTATGTACGTAAGTACGATCGTTAATGACGAAGGAGCGAACTTTATGTTGTCTGCAGGTATTCAAAATATACTCAGGTTCATATTTTATTAACGATTTATATACCAATCTGTACAAATCTGTTGGCAAACCGGCACGTAAAGTTTAAAGTATTTCGCAGGAAGAGTGGAAAGTTATAGAAGGAATACTTATATTATGGGTGTAGACCGGAGAAGATTGTCATAAAGGAGAGGGTACTTAATAACTGGGTAGCATTCCTGGGAGGCTTACATCTGCACCCGTATCGACCTTACGCTGGTATTGAATCGATACGATATTATGACAATAATATGCTCGATATACTGAAGAAAAAAACTAAAGAACTAAAATAAATAATATAACTAACCTAATTGTGGCCTAACAATACAAACCGTATCAAGCACACTATGTGTCAAACGAAGTTTTAAAAACAAAAAACATGTTTACTATTTGTTTATGAGGGACTGAAAAATCAGATAAATATAAATAAAATTATGGAAATGTGTATGTAGCACTCGCGCTCAGAGGCAGATAATTTGCAGTATGAAAGAGAATTTTATGTGACTGCTGTTTATCTTCATTTTTTGAGCAGCTCACAAGTAGAAACCAGTTTATGCTGGGGTACCAGTAAATGGACGAAGAGGGACCATCATAAGTTAGCTAAATCGCTTGTCAGTCACTCCATCATAATAAACGCCCATCACAAACTTGTTCTCGTATATTAAACGAGGAGCAAATCTATATAAAGCTTTGTAAAAAATGATCGTTTCGCCTCCATGCCAATGGGATAATTTATCTGTATTAAAATCACAGCACTGGCTCGCATGTGGCGCACGTCGTCAAACGTCATCCGTTTATTGATATTGTTTCAATATCATATTCCAACATTGGCGCTGCATAATGCATTTAAGTGAAACGTGCCTCGTTTGTGCACAGCACGCTATTGTTCGTTTAGATTTAGTAGGTAATATTGTTATTGACTTTGACAGTAAACATTGGAGAACAAAATCTGAAATGAAAATTAAAATGTTCGCTCCTGTATTTAACATTTTGGTCAGGTTTAGACGCCGTAAGAATCACCTCATTTTGGCAGTGATCTCATTTATTGATCGCACAGTCAAATATGTTTCTTTATAAATTAATCTTAATCTAGTGGATTTCATACTGATTGCTTTATTTAATTCAAATATTTTCCAACAATATTTTCGAACAACTCGACCGAATAATATTTCAGGTTTCAAGACCTTGAAATATTATTCAGTCAATTCGTTACTTAACCACGACGGAAACTTTTAAGAATTTTCTATTTAGTATTTCCTGCTACGATGCAGCTATTTACTTTTCCGTTCATATTTTTAAAATGTTTACACGTACCCATAGGATCGCTTCACGCGAGGAACGGCTAAAATGTTGACTTCTCTATAATTCAATAGACACAGGCTACAATTACACTCAGTCTGAGCGGCAGGCGGCAAGGCGAGCGCCGAGCGCGCGCCGGCGAGGCGGCCCTCTACCAGCACTACACAATATTATTGTGCTGTATTTATGCCACATAATCACCCCTCCTCAAAACTATCACATTCTAGAAATGTTTGCCTACACAATACTAACGAAGATAAAATACCTACCCAGAAACAACTTCAGATTACGCGATAAGCTTCCGAAATGGATTTACGCAAAACTTTTGAATTCCCAAAACGCCCAAATTACAAAAAAAGTCGTTTGCCTCTAAAGGAAAGGTCGCGGACATGAGGTCTCTTTCCTAATAGAAAGAAATTTAAAAATCTGTTTAGAAAAAGCGTGTTAAAAAGAATTAATATGGCGATGGAAAAGAAACATGGTTTAAACTCGTTTCCGCTCTGTGGATGGCTGGGCGAGAAGGGGGTCGAGGGTAGTAGTCAGCGCCGACAAACAGAATAATTAAGCTAGCATGAGGTGTCCGTGCTTATTTGAGCCGGCGTCAAGAACAGTCCAGCACTTCTAATAAATCCACGCGAATATGAAAACACGAATAAATGAAAATGCACATTTTTCATATCATTTTCAGAGCTCTAGCAAGATTATCTCAGTAATTCTGAATATAGTTGGAAAAAGTTCCATGGCAGCTGGATTCACCTTTGCCTTGCGGCTCTTACCTACTGTTATTTCCCGTAGTTATTTAGCTGCAAACTTTAGCATCGTTCGAGATATAGATAACGGAAGGAATGTTTTCATTAATAAGTTCTACTTTACTGTACTCGTGGAATTGATTGCGGTAATCATACCACTTCATTGTTATTAAGGATTTACCTACACTTAGTTTGATTTAGAAATGGTACGTTGGTACTAAGAAAAAAATTTAGATAGCCGGTCCCTCTGGCTGGTTGAGGATTTCGTTTCCATTTCGGCCTGATCATTACGTACCATCAGGTGAGATGCAGAAGAGCTTCACCGTGGTGGTTAAAAAAAAATAATAAAAGAACAAAACAGCTGAGCAGACAGTTATGCGAATGGCTACTTATAAATATGTTTGTGGCTACACAGTACAGTACCACATTATTTTCATAATAAAAAAGTTTATAACTCATATAAATGTCTCAGTTTGGAAATTAATAGAGGCATTCCAAAAACTTCCAGGTAGTCAAAGATTTTTATATGAGTCTCGATAAAGTCTGCCCCCTACCATTTATGTACATACGTATGTTATTAGATAAATATGTAGGTATCAATATCTGTAGAAACTAGCCAGCAAGATATCTAATAAATATTGTCTGACGCTGAGAGCTGAAGAAGAAATAAGGCCGACCTTAACATTTAATTAAAAAGCACGTGGATAGAGTCATGTACTCATATGTGTGTCATATGTAAAACAATACAATTAAATCCAATAAATTCTCTGCTTACTTTGAATATTTCAACTATTCAAAGCATGAAAAACGCATTCAATCTTATAGACTGGACTTCATTCAGAGACAGTAATAAAATTAATTTCGGAGTCAGCGTCTAGTCAACACAAATCGGATCGGAAGTTCTGTCGCCGGCTGTTTGAGCTCATTCAAGTGTTCCCGTTGTTATATAACAAATACCAATTCGATCTGCGGTTTTGCTTACACATAAATGCAACACACAGGGTGGATTGCTGCAGCTTTTAGAGAACGAATAATTTTACTCTCGACGCTTTTACTAAATACGTAAACAATTTCCCGGAGATTGGTTGGGCTTCATGGTCAGGGCTTTGTCATCGCCTTGAGCGTGTCTTGAGTATAATCAATTATAGCGCACACAATGACAGTCGCTCAGTTATCACGCACACCGTGACTGTTGCCAACGTAGTGTGGCACAGGAGCAGCTCATTCGTTACCTGCACACCTTAACTCCTTTGTTGTCTGTACAACCTTGTCCAGTATAAAACGCCCAAGTATTAGATATTTAGGTTCAAAGATTTCCCTAACGGTTTAGAAATAGAAAGACAAACATAGATTCGAAGTGTATTCACTTTCCACGCCTGTTCAACTGAAGACTTTGTGCACAAAAATAACATGTTTGTTTTCGAGAGATGTTGCATGTTAATTAATGTTTTCTCCAATAATAAAATCCGAGCCAATTCCGAATTCCTCTTACACTGTTTTACGACACTTTAAACTCGTAAAGTAATGAAACAAAGTAGCAATCTACCTTTTGTTAAATATTCAAGTGCAATTTTAGCATTCTAGAGAGTTGGAAACACCATTTTAATATGTCGATGCAAACTTATTTGCCAGTACCAACATAACGGTCAGAAGGCATGTAATTCCCATCCTGTACACGTAGCAAACTGCTCGTAACGTAACACAAGTTTAATTCTTAAATAGGTACACACCTAATCCTATGCAACGTAACGCGTATCGTTGGCTACAAATTCAAATAAAGAAACATTAAAATAAATAATGTATTTTGAGGCGACTTCAAACAACATTAGTCAGCCAGATGTGGAGAGCGGTCCGTTTCCCGCTAGTTTTTGTTTGCGCAATCAGGAAATTAAATAAAGTTCGCGACCTCATGTCTGCCCAGACACTTTAAGAAGAACTTTATGCAAAACTCACAAAAAAATTGAACTTCTGCTCTGAATTTAGTAGTACTGAAAACTGGAGCCACGACTAACTGATTCATACAAGTAGGTATAACACCGCACTAATGGCGTCTAACAATGTGGACCATGTTACAATAATTAGTCCCAACCATCACTTGCGACCGACCACGTTTAGGTAAAATGTGGTTGATGAAGCTACGAGTTTGACAAGTTGCCAGCCAGTCGCCGCACCAAGACAATTCGGGTTTGACAAGTTACTACTATCGCCATTTCATGGAAAAACAATGCACTCCTGTATTTTAAAAACCCAGATGGTCCTGAAACCGTGTTTAATAAATGTGGTACGTAATTTATGTAGTTAAAACAGCGTTCAATGATGATTTATTTCTTCCACCATTCGTTGGTACTTTTTCCGCTCCATTTTCGCAATCGCTCTTATTTTTTTTTCGAGAATTTTTAACAAGATGGCACGAATGTGTGAACGTGTATTTATAGTGATGATCAACAGTTTATCTTTCGCGTAAGTTGCAGCAGTCGACCGGGGTTAACGGGTTCTTAATGGCACTTGTACGCTTGTAGAAGATGTCACATTTGCACACTATGCAAATCCTTCCTATCATGATACCCGACATTATCATACATTATCTTTTGTAACATTAATTTTGCTCTGAGCTCGATTTATCTGTTTCGAAAGTAATCAAAACAGATAAATCTCGACATGTTTTAATGCATTTTTTGCTGTTTCTTCAGTAGTTTGTTTACAGCGGGAGTGCAATCCTGGATGTCAACAATTTCAGGACATTATTTACACGGTATTTGACCACTCATTAATTATAATTAGGTTACACCAATATACCTAGTATGTAGATATAATAACATGTTCTGAGCACACAACCCGTGTTTGTCATGGGTATTGTTACCCACTTCAGGGCAATTTGCGAATAATTGCAAACTTGAATGGCAGCTGTCAACCGAAGGGTAACTTATATTACTAAAGGTAACTTATATTTTTGGATTCATAAACATTTTCAAATTACTCTCTCTAGTAAATCTTGTCTGTAGTGGTCTAACAAGCCGTCACCACGTTTGTGTACGTTGCAACGTTCTTTAGTACTTGTGCTTCTCTTAAGGAGCCATAAGTGCCAGCGTCGCGCTTTCCTAGCGCTGTTGAACTCTTGCTCGACCTCACAGGGAAAAAGACCATAAATATAAATAGAATATATGTACATATAGTAAGTGCGTAGTATGAATGTGAATGTAAATATAAAAAGGTAAGTAGGTCCAACTAATACTGACAATTTTTAAGCTTCTCGTCGTACATACTTAAGTACATTGTAAATAAACCCTTAGATTCTATATACCCATACGATTTCAAAACCGTATTTCCTTTATCGAAAGATGAACGACGACGAGAACGACGAAAATGCATTCAAAAGATTTTAACATATTTTTAGTTCATTGATTGAAAACTGTAAAGCTAGAGTATACGATTCGACACGTACTATCATACCCAGCTCAGCATTCGACTGCTAAGTAAAAATCGATGGAGACAGATTCCTATCTTCAATTATGCCGCATGAATTTCCTTATCCATATCTTATCTCTTATTCATTACAATAGCGTAGGCATAACAATGGAATATATGACTAAACTTATCGTGGATTCGAATAAGAACTAAAATTATCTCGTCAGCTTTCATACACGCGGGGGCATTACTTACACTTGAATGTATTCAGCGGCTCATTTTTCTTATTTTTTCAAATAGCCCTAGCTTTCCGGGTGTTTTAAATTTTAAAGCATTCGCAATAGAATGTGAGTGCGGCACTCAGCGTGGAGATGACTGGTAGTGTTGGGTGCTCGGCAGGCCGGGAGACGCGCCAGCCGGGAGCCGGGAGCCAGAGCCGCCCGGGCGAGCGCACGTCCCCGCGCCGCCGCCACTTGCCGCTCCAGGCCTCCGGGGCCGTTAACGCCCGTGTACGCTTGCACAACACAACTAAAACCCAGTCGCAAGTTAAAGTTAAATTTGTAACTGTTCCCGTTCTTAAGGGTGACGCTGAGTGCCCTGTTTGCTGTAACGACCACGCCACTTTGTATTTATGACGTTCCTCTGTAAGATTCCTCTCCCATTACATCCTGTACTTTTACATACCATATAATGTGTATAAACAAAATATATTCTCCATTACCTCTGAAAGGCATTTTTCATTGTACGCAGTATTTTCTTAGCAAACGGAGTGATTACCTTGTCCTTAATAATTTATTTGAGCTTCTACCAAGTAACACAAAGGCCAGTCTTATCTCTTGAATAAAACATTGTTTCTTTAGAACTGAGAGCAAATCGCAACGGTAGGTTTTCTTTATACTGTTTATAAAAAACGAATTCGAAGCATGTGTGAAACTCATTTAACGGTAAGTTAGAGCCATTATATTTGGTACCATTCAGTAACTCGTTTTTCCGAGTCAATTGAGGTGTTTGAAAATATTTTATTTGTTATACCTAAGTAAATAGTTAACAAAACTCAAAAATCTTTATACCTACGTACAAAGAAATCTACAACACGACGGTATTTTTTTCTAACTTGCTCAATTTTCATAAATTACACTAAATTGATAGATATATTTATATTCGACACAAATACGTATAAGCCTCTCTTGTATTGTGTTTTCAAAAACACGTTTACAAATCGTTTAACCTTTTATACATAATTTAGTTATATTGAGGTCAAAACTAGCTATAAAGTTGCCAAAAAATCAGCTATCTGCGTCGAACAATCTCTTAGAAAAGGCTTTATCACGGTGAAACAAACAAACTAGCAGAGTTGATTTCATGTTTCATTTTTCCAATTCCCGAGCCGAATGTAATATAAACTGAACAGAGCTAACACTTTGTTTCGAAAGTAAAACAATACAACAATTTAATTAAAAACATTGTGTAAAGTAAAATGTGCATATCAAATTACAATAACACAATTCAAGGTGGCGTTTTATATGACAATTTTATGTTCTACAATTTCAACGTATGTACTTAGATAACCAGGTGCGCTACGCTACGAGGGCCGTGCGCGGTGGTGCAGTATTGGTAATTTATCCACCTTCTATCGGCTCGATTCACTTTCGGATAAGTCTTTTTTGCAATTTTTCATGTCTTCCCCAAGTAGCATAGTTGCAGTTGCCAACTCGATTACCGCTTGCATAATTTTGCTTGAGAAATTGTAAAGACGGTTGGCAAAATTGAAACGTGGCCTGTCTCTTCCTTTGTTATTCCACCGTGCTATAGCGCTGCTGTCATATTTCTTTAATAATATGAAGACTAGTGGAGATACCTTGTAGGAAATATATTTTGAATAAAATAATAATACGCCGTACCTCTACGTTGACGTCGTGGTGGGGTTTGCGCGCTCCGACCTCATGGTCTGTGCCGGAACAGGTCTAGGGTAAGGAGTCATATCAAGAGAGATACAGAAACCCGTAGGGCAGCATGTGACGAGCTGTTGGGCAGTAGTGACCCCACGGACCCTATCTCCCGGGAGAAATCTTGTTCCTCATCTCTGGCTTGCCTTAGGGGTTCCTCTTTTTCTGTGAATTGGAGATGATTTTTATAGTGTCCCATAGTTTTTTAGGGTTGTGGTGTACCTTATTTAGTTCTTCGGAATCAAGTTATCTTTTCTTTTTAGGGTTCCGTAGTAAACCCGTATAGTTTCGCCATGTCCGTCTGTCTGTCCCCGCTGTAGCTCAGCGACGCTTAGTACTAGAAAGCTGTAATTTGGTATAGGTATACATATTAATCACGCCCGCCGACCAAATGCTAAAATAAAACTTGAACAAAATTTTTTTTTAGGCTACCTCCCTTGCATGTAATGTGGGGATGATTTTTTTTCTCATCTACCCCATGGTGTGGCATGTCGTTGAATAGGCCGTTTAAAAATATAACGGGTCTGTGAACACCACTTTTCGATTTAAGAATCCGTTTGCGTAATATTAAGCATTAATGTGCTAATTTTTGTTAGAGTCAAGTGTCAAAGAGAGATGTGAAAAAAATCATGGCAGTACTACATATAATGACATTAAAAGGAAAACTATCACAGCTAAATGGGCTTTACTAGTTAACGAGTAATAGTCGACCAACTGAAATTTGCAGTTGGAGAATTGACAGTGGCATATATCGATGTATGCGAAAACATGTTTTTCAACAACAATGTTAAGTTTGTTTTGGGATAGTCATCCCAACTTTCCAACAACGGAACCCTTCATTGTGCGGGGTCCGACACGCACTTGGCCGGTTTTTTTAAATGTTGCACAAAAGTTTCTGTATCGCTTTTAAGTGATAATTGGAGTTTGATTGTTTGACTGCTTAACTTTTTTGTAAAGAGAATCTCGATTCTGGATACAACGCAGCAAGTAAGTCTGGAGTAATCCGCGGTTTCAATTTCCTTTTACTAGCTGGGACTTTGACAAATGTCGAGCATTCATTTATGGCATTTTTCGTTATTTTTGTAAGCTCGTCTATATAGCGTTGTCTGGGTCTGAGATCAAAAAAAGGGGGTAAAGTCTCGGTTTTCATAGTTTTATCAAGTACATTAGGTATCATTTTTAAGGAGGTCGATTCTGATTTTTTATTTTTATATACTAAGTGCTAACGTCGTTAAAACACTTTTATTAACATTAATTACACATTATTGTTTTGTCAATTTCAGTAGCAGGTAGAATACCTACTTAATATTTCTCACGTACACTTCTCAGAAGCTGCTTTTTAATTTATAACTGCGCGGTTCATTAGGGTCTGCAATTATTCCGACACCTGTTTTGTTCAAGCGAGCCTTTAAATAGCTTCTATAAAAGATTCAGACCAGAAAGAGTCGCAGCCTAGGTACATTTGTATCTGATGCTTTAGCGTCTTGTAGACCTTTCTTTGGAGACTTAGTGTCTGGAGGACACAAAATCGATGGACAGTAGGCCTAAATATCACATGAGTCGTGTTATACGAGTATCGAAGTATCTACCTCTTACAAAATAAATAGGTATGAGTTATAAAAAGACAAAAGGTAGGAACGACGATCACGTATCCAACCCTGTTTATCCCATACCACTAATCTCTTTATGCGAGAACAATTTTTGTGACTTTACATTGTTTTATCTTGACACATAACAGTAAGTTTTTGGACGTGCATACACAAAACATATCGTGCATGCCCCTCAAGACTTTATCGGAACAAAAGTGATAGTGGCTTCGAAAATAAATGGTAAAGTGTAGAGCTGCACTTTAGAAATTCAGCGAAAAACGAGGCTTATATTTAGTTTTAAAATCATGTGTTAACATTTTATGTTAAAAGATTTAAACGACGCCTTTAGCTTTTTGTCTGTTTAGTTATAGTGTGCTTAGAATTTACACTACATTCTGAGTCTAGAATGAAAATCGAAATGAGTGATAAACGTTCCTAGAACAGAATCTCATTGAAATCGGGTCAACCTTTGTAGAGAGCGTAAGCTATCAGACTCTCTAGCGCATAACCCGCTCTACAGATTTTTGTGAGATTTGCATTTTTGATGAATACATAGAATAGACAATTTATTTTTTATTTTGTATTCTTTTTATCCATTTGCATTTAATTTCAGCGCCTTTCAAATCCGTAGATTACAAAAAATGCATTAGTTATCTTTTTTATCACATATTTACACGGTAATGGAACAAATAACAGATCAGACATCCTGAGAAGAGATGCGGCAATTCATGAACTCTCGTCAAATTGATGTATTAAACATCAATTTGACGAGAGTTGTTTAAATGTCAAGTAGAACACAACACGTAAAATATAAACAACCCCAGTATGTATTGCTGTAGGTAGTACCTACCGTTCTTCAATACATTGAAGATCTAATATTTGTGTTATTATATACCCAACTCCAATCTACCTAAACAACCAGTAATTTTCCTGAATTAGGGTTCCGAAGGCAATTTTAAACAGGTTCGTTGACAGGATTCAATATTACCTCCAAATTAATTAACAGAAAATGTTTTATAATAAATGTTTTCCCGTAACTGTATCAACAAAACAGTAAGGGATACGTAACCTAAATATAAACACGTGTATGTTAATTTTATTTTTATGAACCGCTTGTACGGTGGAACATGAGGCGGGTGCTTAGACGACCTCGCGCGGGACACAGCGCAGCCCGGGGGCAATCACTGCAATCCGCCGACTGCCGGTGAATATTTTACAGCAGACCACCACCCTTATCAAATACAAACCAATGTAATTACTCTGACAGAGCCCGATTGTTAACGTTAAACTTTCTAAGTTTAATTTTTTCGACAATTTCGCTACTTTATAGAGGTTTGGGGCGTTTGAGTCAAATCAAATGCATGCAATTCATAACTTACTGAAAATCATAATCAACAACGGACTGTCTATATTTTGTTAACTTTAAAAAGCGTCATTGCCCATTTTAATGGCTAAGTAAATTTTATAGAATTCTTATTCGCTTCCTAAAAAGGAATGACTGTAACTGATCATAATGTAAATGATATTGTGCTGAAACTGTACGTAAAAGTAAACTACGTTAAATAGTTAGTCTACGAGGAAACCTCTCGATTGAATTTCGCGATGAAAACAGCTGGTAGATTTCACACCACATAGTTCTCATATAATGTAGACGTAGAGACGTCGCGCCGTAGCGTCCCGGCTTGCGGTCAGAGCGCTCACAACCTCGCACATACCCCCGGGGATTCTCAGCTCTGCCTCCTACGTACTAACAAAGTATTGACTACTTCGGCTTTTATTAAAGCAATTACGTTTATTTTCCGTCTAATGCTACAGTGTTACAGTCAAACTTATTTCCTTCGTTCCTAATGAAACTACAATGCAAGCATCACGTCGTATTAATTCAACGTTGTTCGCTATTGTATCAAAGATTATTTCTTTTCAAAACTCAAAGCAAAGCCATCACAAGCCGCCTGACGCGAATCCTGGTTTAAAGATTGAAATGGCGCATTAAGTTGTATAAGACACCTCGGGACACTCGCCGCCGGTCGCTGTGGTATCCCATTTATCTCAATGCGCTTTTACCACTTGTATGTACAATTATTTACATTATTTGCAATTGACAACAATCTTGGTGATTATTTTCTTTCTGATTTTTACTTTTCTAATTGTAGTTTCAAGCGGCTGTTTATTATGCTCACTTTAGTGATCGCATAGAAAACCCTCATGCCCAGCTAATAACTTCCAAGTTGGGCTCATTTCCTATTGTAATAATTTAGCAATGAATACTCAATGATATTCCTTGCCACTTGCCAAATCCTAATACGGCAAGTGCAATAGTCCAGCTCTGCCTTTCCTTCCTTGAAATAAAGTTTGATGTTTCCTCCATAATACGTAGTCGGGCCATAAGTTCTGTCACATAGATATAATTTAGAATTTAGAATGCAAGCCGAGGAAAATATTATGGGCATTCGAAATTTGAATATTTAAAGAAAATAAAAAAGAGTTTCTGGAATTTTGTTCATTTTCTAAAATGGAGTGGACTCGCAAAGATTGCATTGCATCATTGCGATCACGCGTCAACTGAGATTTTCAAACTGCTGAAAAATTTTAAAATTCACTGAGCTTTATTTATCGTACTATCAAACGATTCAGGGAAGAATCAAGATTAGAAGATAAACAAAGGAGTGGTCGACCTCGTACTGTTCGGACTCCAGCGGTCATCAAAGCAGTGAAGGCGCGAATCCAACGAAATCCTGTCCGCAAGCAAAAAAAGTTGGCTCTGCAGATGGGACTAAGCAGAACTACTGTTAAAAGGGTGTTAAATGAAGACCTAGGACTGCGTGCTTATGGAAAGACACAGTACATCTTCTTAAGACTCTGACAACACCTAAACCGCGCAGAGACACAACGCTTGTAATTTATTGCAAAATATGAAGCAATTATTTATTTACTCAAAATTAAGATAATTATTCAATTGGGTCTTGTCAGTGCCTTAACGCACGGCTGAAGAAAATCAGACTCGAAAGAAGCCGGGTTTTGTTAAGGCGATACGCGGGAAAAAAAAACCGCGAAATACTTTTTTCGGACGAAAAAAAATTTAATGTTGAGGAGAGTTTCAACATACAAAATGCTAAAGTGTATGCACACTCTACTGAAGAAGCGAGCAGGCGTGTTCCACTTTTTCAGTGTGGTCATCACCCTTCGGCATTATGGTCCAACGGAGGAGTTTTTTTGTGAGAAAGGAGTGAAAACCAGTGCCCTCGTATACCAAAACACAGTCCTAACATTTTTTGTGCAACCTCTTTCACAAAAAATGTTCGAAAACAGGCACTGGGTATTCCAACAGGATTCTGCGCCGGCTCATAAGGTGAAAAGTACCCAAAACTGGCTCACGACCCGTGGAATCGACTTTATCAGGCATGAGGATTGGCTCTCATCCAATCCAGACTTAAATCCCTTGGATTACAAAATATGACAGCACTTAGAGGAGAAGGTCTGCGCTAAACCCCATCGCAACTTAAAGTCACTAAAAGCATCCCTGATTAAAGCAGTCGCCGATATTGACATAATGTCATGCGTGCTTCGATTGATGACTGGACTTGCGGATTGAAGGCTTGTATCGAAGCAAGAGGAGGACATTTCGAATAATTTGAATGTGGTTTAAATCTGTATTTGATACCCTTTCATTTGATATATAAATGGTTGTAGTGCGTAACTCATTGTGTCATTTATTTAACTTTCCATATGTGACAAAACTTATGACCAGAATACGTAAATAAACTATAGTGATTTATCACTGTTCATTCAATTGGGCGATTATGGTGTAAAATTGATAATAAAGTAGGCACGGCATCATGAAATACTTCGTAATTGTCGATATCCACCCCAATGATTTATCAATACCGCACGCTCCAGAACAACTACGAAAACCCGATAAATGTGGATTGGATGCGCACTGAGTAGGGGTTCCGCAGCTAAAGTTACAAACTCTCGAACTGCATGTAGATTAACTTGAACCCCCGCTCTATTTGGTCCAAAACGAAATAGTGTTAACTACTCCTCTAATTATAATTATCATAATTATTTATTAATTTATTTAACAGACAACTAGATCCAATTACAATACTAAAACAAAACTTACAATTGTAGATGATAGTAAACAATTTAACTTATTTGCTATGTTAGTACTTAAATTCTTCCGACGTTTGGCTCCCGAACTGGAGCAGGCAGGGGCTGCCTTGAAGCGGCTCCTGCCCAATCTAGGGCGTCCAAACGCCTCCTGCCGGAGGCTCTACGCGGGGGTCGTGCGGTCCATGCCCTTTACGGGGCTCCTTCCTTCCTTCCTTCCCGTGGGCGCGTTCCCTGGCGCTGTGGCCAGCCCGCCGGTTGAGCGCGGCCCAAAGGGTCATGGCCATCCGGCTGGTCCAGGGATACCGCACGGTCTCCGGTGAAGCGGCGAGCCTCCTTGCCGGATTGCCACCATGGGATCTGGAGGCAAAAGTCCTAGCGCACGTATGGGAGTGGCGCGAGGAGGCGAAACGCCGGAGCGTAACTCCGCTCCGCACAGCGGACAGAGCTCCGGCGGGATTTCATGGCAACATGTAAAGTGCGATTGTCGCAACCCAGTGCTGGGCACGCCACAATTGCGGCGATAAGTCCCCTCTTTGAGGAGTGGCTAGAGAGGCGCCACAGCGTCCTCACTTTCCGCTTGACGCAGGTCCTCACGGGACACGGCATCTTCGGGAGGTTCCTGTGTCGGATACGGCGGGAGGAAACGCCCGGGTGTAATCACTGTGTGGATCGCCCGGAGGACACGGTGGAGCATACGGTGGAGGTCTGCCCGGCTTGGGCAGAGCACCGCAGTGTCCTCATGGAGGCGATCGGCGGCAGAGATCTCTCGCGTCCGGCCCTAGTTCAGGTCATGGTACGGAGCGAGTGGGCATGAGCAGCTGTCACCTCCTTCCGCGAAGCAGTAATGCTCGCTAAGGAGGAGGCGGGACGGTTGAGGGAAAGGCAAATTTCGCGCCTTCTCGCCCCTAGCCGCCGCAGGAGACGCCCTGGGCGTTCGGAAACCCGGACGGCCACTGTAGGCGCGGGCTTGCGGACGGTGAGTAATGGGTAGCTCACCATCCGGTAAGGACCAGGTCCGGGTCTTCGGCGCATTGTGTTCCACGCACGCCTCAAAGAGATGTCGTCAGCACAAGTGTAGGGATCCACTAGGGCCGATGCCTGCCGTGGTTCGGGAAAGTTCGAAAGGGTTACCGAGGACCCTGGCAACACAGGCAACAGAAGGAATATGGGTGGGATATAGTCAGTGTCGTGGACGATTATAACGATGGGTTCGTGGAAACTGTCCATACGGTCGGGTCAAAGATCTTTAAGACCCGTCGTATAAATAGAAACAAGAAGCTCTCTGATTCTACTATACGGCTCATGGAGGAGAGGCGCGAGATGATCCTGCAGTCTTCAGTTGATGCGCTCAAGTACCGCCAGCTCAATAGACGGATCTCTAAGTCCTTAAAAAGCGACCTTCGCCGCTTTAATACAGACCGCATTAAGGACGCGATAGAGCGGAATAAAGGCTCCAAGGTCTTTACAAGAGATCTGTCTATTGGGCAGAGCCAGCTTGTGAAACTGAAGACCAACGATGGCAGGATCGTATCAGCCAAATATGAGCTGTTGAGAGAGATCGAGAGTTTCTATGGACAGTTATACACATCAACAGGTAACCCTGGTATGAATCTGGCAAACGACCCAAGAGCTAGATTGACCCGACACTACAGCGAAGACATCCATGACGTCAGCTTGTACGAGATTAGGATGGCTCTGAAGCAGCTCAAAAACAACAAGGCGCCGGGTGATGACGGAATTACGGCTGAACTTCTGAGGGCCGGTGGAAAACCCGTTCTCAAGGCCCTCCAGAAGCTGTTTGGTTCCGTCATACTCGAGGGCAAATGCCACAGGCATGGAACAGAGGTGTGGTGATACTGTTCTTTAAGAAGGGCGACAATACCCTCCTTAAGAATTATAGGTCCATCTCACTTCTGAGCCATGTCTACAAGCTGTTTACAAGAGTCATCACGAACCATCTCGCGCGCAAGTTTGACGACTTCCAGCCTCCCGAACAAGCCGGATTCCATAAAGGCTTTAGCACTGTAGACCACATACATACGCTGCGGCAGGTTATACAGAAGACCGAGGAGTATAACCTGCCTCTCTGCTTAGCGTTTGTGGACTACGAAAAAGCCTTCGATTCGATCGAGACATGGGCTGTACTGCAGTCTCTTCAACGGTGCCAGATCGTTTATCGGTACATCGAGGTGCTTAAGTGTCTGTACGAAAACGCCACTATGTCGGTCCGACTCCAGAACCAGACCTCGAAACCTATCCTTCTGCAGCGAGGTGTGAGGCAGGGAGACGTTATCTTTCCGAAACTGTTCACCGCTGCACTGGAAGATGTCTTCAAGTTTCTGGACTGGAAAGGGCCAGGCATCAACATCAATGGCGAGTACATCAATCACCTTCGGTTTGCCGACGATATAGTTGTCATGGCTGAGACTATGGAGGACCTCAGTACAATGCTCAATGACCTCAGTAGAGCTTCCGAAAGAGTGGGTCTTAAAATGAACATGGACAAGACAAAGATCATGTCAAATGCCCACGTTACACCTATTCTTATGAAAATCGGAGACGCTACGCTCAAAGTTGTGGACGAGTATGTTAATCTAGGACAAACTATCCAGTTAGGTAGGTCCAACTTCGAGAAAGAGGTCAATCGTCGAATCCGACTCGGCTGGGCAGCGTTCGGGAAGCTACGCAATATCTTCTCGTCCCACATACCACAGTGTGTTAAGACGAAAGTCTTTGACCAGTGCGTGTTGCCAGTGATGACCTATGGCACTGAAACGTGGTCGCTTACAATGGGCCTTATCAAAAGGCTAAAAGTCACTCAAAGGGCAATGGAGAGGGCTATGCTTGGAGTTTCCCTACGTGATCGAATCAGAAATGAAGAGATCCGCAGGCGAACCAAAGTCACCGACATAGCCCGAAAAATTGCCAAACGTAAGTGGCAGTGGGCAGGGCACATTGCTCGCAGAACAGATGGCCGATGGGGCCGAAAGGTTCTGGAATGGCGACCGCGTACCGGAAGACGTAGAGTTGGAAGGCCTCCTACAAGGTGGACCGATGACCTTGTGAAGGCCGCAGGAATCCGCTGGATGCGGGAAGCACAAAACCGGTCGAAGTGGCGGTGCTTGGGGGAGGCCTATGTCCAGCAGTGGACGTCTTTCGGCTGAAATGATGATAAATGATGAAGTCAGATAACACAGTGTCCACATCGGCTCCCAGGGTTCCGTCATCCAAATACCAAACGTTAACTTTCAATTTTAAATTTTGAATAATGGGATTTACAGCCAAGCTAAAATTTCTGGCCCGAGGGGATCGCCCTGCATAAACCTATAAGACTAGTACCGCCTTTCCAAGTAATAAAGACAGGGTGACAACCCTAAAGACAAAAGGTAACAATCGAACTAAAAAATAAAAGGAATAAATAAAAGAGAGAAACCTAAGCCTATACCGAAAAAGAAATTAGTTAAAATGGCATTACCTGCGCATGCTTCAGGCGCGGCCGCCCAGACCAATAGTAACCAAGTAGGATATAGTGCTATGTAAGTCGAACTGCGGATGACTACGGCTGACAACCGCTGGCTGAGGCTAAACACGGCTGACTACGGCGAAAGAAAAACTAAACGACAGTCAAAGTGACAAGTCAAAATCAAAAATGTAACTTGAAGTTTGAAAAATATTGTAGAATTAATAATTCTACACAATGTATATTAATCGAAGCAGCTTGTTCAAAACTTATAAACTTGCAAGCTACTAACAACATAACACGAAGAGTAACAGTTCTCTAAGTGCTTAATATAAAAATCAGTAAAAGTAACGTGCACTCCATTTGAAAGAGTACCGTCACTCGATATGGTTAATGAAATATATAACGCCTTCCTTTGTACGCGACAGTATTATATTACTTTTACTTTTATTTTCCATACAATTTGAGAGAGTTATCGGTCTAGACAACAGTCAGAGTTAGGCATACCAAAGTGTGCATTCCTGCCGTTGACTAAGGAACCCAAAAAAGTAATGTATGTAAGATAATCGTAAATAAATTTTATGTTTATTGGAAATCCATTTACTTTTTAAATGTGTTCGTGACGATACGTCATCAGATAGTGTTTTAATAGTATCTTTGAAAGTAACTTTAATTCAGTGTTCGTGACGATAGTGTTATTCAGTATTTTTGAAAATAACTTAGAATCAAAGTGATAACAGTGCTAGTTAAGCCTAAAAACAGTATTAAATAAAATAAATTATTTAAAAAACAAAAAACCCGACTGCAAAAACACATAACTGAAAAGGGAAAAACAAGCATTATAATCTATACATATAATTTTGGTCTTGCAGGCGGGGACAATCAAAAGTTACACCATATTCCATGTTATAACGCTTGTTTTTCCCTTTTCAGTTATGTGTTGTTGCAGTCGGGTTTTCTGTTTTTTAAATAATTTATTTTATTTCAAGCTTTTTAGTTTTATTAACATATATATTTGAAAATTACTTATTACTAGCTTTTATTTGATACCAATATTGTTGCAATAAATAAAAAAAAAATACTTCCTCTCCTTTTTTTTGTATTTAATTTTGCAGATGCAATTTATAAATATTATATAGCCTATGTCACTCCTACAATTAAGACGAATCTAAGGACACCTCATATGTTAAAATCCATCAAGCCGTTTAGGCTACAGAGCGTGCCAAAGAAATAGACATACATACATACATACATACATACATACATACATACATACATACATACATACATACATACATACATACATACATACATACATACATACATACATACATACATACATACATATGTCGACGTCGCATTGTAAACAACACGTGCATCGGGCCATGCGGTAGCGCGCTACGTGATTCTCTCACCTCCTCGCTGCGGGGCGGAGTTAGCGCGCGCTACGTCGTAGCGCACTACGTCGTAGCACACTGCGTCATTACCCCAACTCCAATTCTAGTGTCTAAAAGAGTCCGCACAGCGGCAAAATGGCATTCTGACTTCAGGCGTGGCCCGGTGCACAGGTTGTATTACCCTTACTTATTCTTACTCTGCCTTTCTGTACTTTGTTGCTATTTTGTCTGAACTAAGGTATTACTGGTGTCAAAGCTAATATTATAAAATATTAAGTCATAAGACGCTTTTCATATAAAGAAACTGATTATGTGTGGTTTCCTGTAAAATTAATCAATTAAATAAGTTATAATAAATTCTAATTTATTACAGTATTGAAAGAATCACTTTTATTTTACAATATGTCTGATCTTGTGCCGTCATCAGAAGTGGGATGAGACCCACTCCCACCTTTATCTGGGACTGCCGGCAATTTAATACAGGAACAAATATCATTTTTTTCAGCTAGAATGGAATCAATAAAAAAAATTGTAGATAGTATGACACCTTGCCACATGACACCCAGTATGCAGTCGATGTTGGTTCCTTTTGACCCTGATGCCCCTGAAACCGACGTTATCAACTGGTGTGCGTTAAGTGAGATCGTAATTAAGAGTAAGAACCTAGAAGGTGTAGACATTATTTTAGCCCTCATTCACTCTCTAAAGGGCCGCGCCGCCATATGTCTTACAAAAATTAAGCCAGATAATATTTCATGGGTTTCTATTAAGGAAATGCTGGTTCGGAGCCTGTTGAATGAATCTTTGATCCTTCTTTATCCATTGAACTCCACACTGATGCAAGCGGTGAAGGATATGGGGCTGTACAAATAAAAAAAAATCTACCTCATATTGTCGCTTATTTTAGTCGCAAAACCACAAGTGCAGAAAGTAGTTATCATTCGTATGAATTGGAAACATTAGCCGTAGATAAATCTGTGAAACATTTTCGACATTACCTGTATGGGCGTAAATTTACGGTTTTTACTGACTGTAACGCCTTAAAAGCCTCTCATTCCAAAAAGGGCCTTACGCCTAGAGTAAGGTAAGGTAATTAACTAGAGATGAGTTAGTTATCCGTGGAACAACAACGTGATTTTGAAATATGACATTATTTTCAAGTTCCGTTCAAGTGACTTGCCGTCTAAAATATCACCACACACATACTATATTAGGGGGGGCATACTTTACCGTAAAATCGAACGTAATAAAAGCACTAAATGGTTACCAATATTGCCACACTCTTTAACCTGGTCAATGATTAATCATGTACACTGCGAAATAAAACATCTTGGTTATGAAAAAACGCTCGATTTACTTAAGTTATGATTGAGCTGCACGATTACTGACAAATGCGTGCACTGACTGGATAGGTCCACTCAATCTGTTTGGTTCTTTCCTCAAAAGGCCATTTCAGACACCAATCTACATGGTCTTCACATGACCTGACCATGATTATGTCTGGACTTTAAAAGAGACTGTGACCTCTGAGTTTGTTTCGGCCTTTCTTCTCAGAGTAGTCAGATAGGAAACGCCGAGCTCATTTAGTTTTTTTTTTTCTAAATATGACTGACGTGTAAAAGTGTTTGTACAAACTTACTTACAGAAAATACAAATAATTTCATCATCATTTCACTGGTTCCAAAATATGCTTGTGAAAAAATTTGTAGATTCGTGCGTCCTTTGTAAGGCTTCTAAAGGTTTGTCGGATGCCCAGCAGGTCTGTCTTCATCCAATCAGCCGTTCCGTAGCATACAATTCATTTAGATTTAACTGGCAAACTCAGCGGAAAAAGCGAGCGTAAGGAGTATTGTTCCGTGATTATTGATGGTTTTACAAAATTCGTTTTGTTAGAGCATACCCTAAATGCGTCCGATAAAAATGCAATGAACTTGTTTGGCGCTCCTAAAAGAATAATTGCAGATCGTGGTAGATCATATGATAATACTGAATTTAAGAATTATTTTAAAGACAATCGTATTGATTTACACTTAATAGCCACTGGTTCTAGTAGGGCCAATGGTCAGGTCGAGCGTGTCATGAGGACCTTGTAAAATATGCTCACTATAGCTCAGAGTCGGTTAGCTTGTGGCAAGATCATGTAGGCGATATCCAATTAGCTCTCAATAGTACTCCTTGTCAAGTAACAGGGTTCACGCTCTTGGAATTAATGTTTGGTATTAAGGGTAGTTCATTAGGGATATCAAGAGTATCTACTAATCATCCTAATGAGGATATGTTAAACCTCGAAACCATTCGATCTGATGCTTCTACTAGTATAAAAAAGTTGGCCCAATATGACACAGGTCGATTTAACAGGGGTAAAGCTACAGTAAAATCTTTCTCAGTAGGTGACTTTGTCTTCGTTAAATGCGAAGAAAGCCACCAAACGAAACTAGACCGTAAATACAAAGGCCCCTTTAAAGTAATCTCTATTTTGGAAAATGATAGGTACGAATTAAAACACATTAATGGAAACAATAGTCTACAAATACTCTCACGAAAACTTGCGAGAAGTACCCCGTGGTCAGTCATTCTTTTCTGAAATCGCAGAAAATTATGATGAGGATGACGTGTCGGCGAATGATTTCTTGTTCATGAGACTAGGCAACAGATTAACAATGATGATATTCAGTCTGTCAATAGTGATACCATGTCTGTCAATAGTGATACCATGTCTGTTTAAAGTGACACTAAATCTACCAGTTCTCATAATAATGCAAATTGTAGAAACCCTGGTTTACGTGCTGTTTCAGTAGAATCTATTGGCCCTGAATCAATTACCATTGTAACATAAGCATTTGTACATCAACCGAAGTATTGAGCTATTTGTTAAGCTAAAGGAACAATACTTGTTCGGCCTAGCTAGATCCGGTCCAGTTTAACTGTAGGGACACACCTGAAGGGCAAAACAATTGCCGGACCGTAAGCTAAAGGAACAATACTTGTTCGGCCTAGCTAGATCCGGTCCAGTTTAACTGTAGGGACACACCTGAAGGGCTAAACAATTGCCGGACCAGGGGGCTGATCTTGTAGGGTCAGAAGTTGACCGGACCAAGAAACAAGTCTTGTAGAGTCATAGCTGACTGGACCAAGTGGTTAATATCTGAAGGGTCTATGTAGACCGGACCAGAAGTAACAGCAGGATGACCAAACGGTACTTAATCATTTATTTTTCGTGTTTTAGATGTAACATTGTAAGCTGAGCGTACGAGGACGTCCGCACGTCAGCATGGCCGTGTCGACGTCGCATTGTAAACAACACGTGCATCGGGCCATGCGGTAGCGCGCTACGTGATTCTCTCACCTCCTCGCTGCGGGGCGGAGTTAGCGCGCGCTACGTCGCACAGTGGTGCAGGTAGTACGGGCATGCGGAAAATATTATTTTTAAATGAAAAGACGTTGCGTTTCTTCATAATACTTTATTAAAATGATATAATGGATGTACCAGTTTACAAAGAGAAAGATATAACACGTATTTTTTTTTATTAACATGAAAATATTCATCAAATTTTTTCACATGAATTTCATATAATTAAATCAGCATTTTTAAATAAATAAATATGAATAAACTAAATATTAAATAGAGAATACATTGGGTGCTATCCACTAATAAAGCTTTGGCATCATCGTGAAGAGGATAGTATTTTTTATTCGGTACTGCACGTAAACTGTTGATAAGGGGATCTGAGGTAGCTAAGAGCATATTCATAACATCTTCATTACATGATAGACGAGAACATTTTCTTGAATGACCTAACCTATAATTGCGGTAATCTTTATTTCGCGCTTCTTGAGCTTCCTCAGATAACATCCCAATAGGTAAGGCAGCAACATTTATTATTTATTTGCCATGCAACAAGATTTTATGCACAGTATTTGGCATATTATACCAGCTGTACAGGCTTATGTATAGTTCAGCAGTCTCGTAACAATAACTACCAAACTTATCCGAATCTACTAATGCACTAGAATTAATTGTTTGCAATATTATACCAAACCGATGAATAAGAACTCTTGTGACTTCAGCTACAATGTCTGCATTATTGAAAAATCTTCTAGACGTATTTCCATCGTTAGATGTTCCCATTCCTTGCTTTACAAAATCCACTTTGAGACCTAAACGTTGAAACAGCTCACTTTGGATTCTTTTCTTCTCTTCATCTTTTTGTTGTTTGGTAGTTGCGTTGGTTCTCCAACTGGTAAATGACATATTGTACGCAATATGTAATATGCATTCCATAAATTTAATCCGTGCGTGAAGCGGGGATAAACCGACCTTGAGAGCCTCCGTATCCACAGTTTTATTTCGCACTTGGTCAAGGTTATTCATTTCTGATGGCTTTGACTTGCATATAAAACACACTGCACATGATGATGTGTCCGTAACTGTCTGCGCTATTTTGCCATCTATCATTGTGAACACAAGTTTATGGTAGACTTTGTAAGTCTTTTCCTTTAAACTAATAACAGTTTCATTTAAGTTTGCTATTTCAGACTCCATTCTAGCAATTTCATTTTTCGTAGATTCTGTAGTTTCTTTTTGAAATTGGAATTGTACCGGGCGACAACACCTTGTAGAAGAAGGAGTTGCATTTGTCCAATACACAACAGATTTATTTTCCTTTTCATACAGACGCAGTGGAACTAATGATGTCAAAAACATATATGAATCTGACACATTTTCGTCGATAAGTGACTGTTTGTACTCAGCATGACCTGATGATCCATCACATCCCCACTTGTGTAAAAACGTTGAATTTACACTAATCTGTGTAAGGTCGTCTTCAGACATTACTTCAAATAATCTTCTGGTTGTGTGATCCAGTAATGACTGCAAACTTACACAAGCGTAGCTTTCCGTTACATCAATATCCGTGGGGTAGCATTGCCTTTTTACTTCAAGTACTTTATGATAATCGGGAAAAATATCACAACCAATACTTTTTGCTGCATTTCTCAGTACTTGATATTGATGTTTCGAAAGTGATGCATCAAGTAATAATGCCAACGCTTTTTCTGGAGTAAACTTGATAGTATCCGATGATTCTTCTTGTACGAGTACCTTAGAGGCAGCTTTCTTAATAATTTCTTCAGGAACGCTTTCACACAATCTTTTGACTTTATATCGCTTTGTTCGATCGCAACATTCATCAAATGATTTTTCTGGTCGTCCTCTATGAGAGCGTTTTGATGGCCCTGGAACATTACTGTCACAATTCACCACATCAGTCTGCACCGAAGATGTCTCAACGGTAAAAATATTTTTCAGCCACTGTTCATTTTTTGCCATAAAAGCATTTTTATTTCTCGCTGCAGTTTGCCACTTTTTGTAAATACGGGTAGAAAATTACGACTTAACTTTTCATAAACTTGATTCCAAACACTTTCTGTAAGCTGTGGATACATAAGTTTTAAATTTTCGAGGCATTTATGTATCTCACGATTACTTGATATTATGATTTCCACTAAATCGGCATAGACAATAGTAAAGCTATCCATCACTATAATAACACTGTTATCGTAAGAGAAAATAATTGTAAGTGAAGTTAAAACTACCATTCAATGCTATTTATACTTACACGATATGATAAAATGTTAATTACCCTCATTAGAAACACTTATTAATATAATGCACTTTTTCTTAATTACAGAGCGTCATTAGTTAAGGACCTGGTATTTCCAAGATCGCAGGTTATCGCAGCCAAAACTAATGTATTCTAAATCTATAGGGTCTAATTAATCTCCGAAAGTATATTATTACGTATCGGTCGATAACGGAGATTAGTTATGATCTCATGATTGAAAACAAAAGGTTCCAAATGACCTTCTTCACTAAAAATGTAATAGCAAGTAATTATTCATTATATTATAACATTATGTTTACTATTTTATTAATACACACAATAAACTTATGACTAAACTAAAAATGAAAGTTGATAATTATAGTATTTTGGTTCTATTCATACTTGAAATAACAATATTTTTTGCACGAAATTTGTAAATTTTCGATCACCCTACTTTGGCATCATATAATTAAATACTGTATAATTATTTATCCGTATTAATTTTAGGACTTGTTTCTACTAACATTCTAGTATGTGTGTACCAAATTGTAGACATTTTAAACAAGGTTGAAACAAAGGACTTTTTTCCGCCCTTGAACCAATGTGCGTCGTAGCGCACTACGTCGTAGCACACTGCGTCATTACCCCAACTCCAATTCTAGTGTATAAAAGAGTCCGCACAGCGGCAAAATGGCATTCTGACTTCAGGCGTGGCCCGGTGCACAGGTTGTATTACCCTTACTTATTCTTACTCTGCCTTTCTGTACTTTGTTGCTATTTTGTCTGAACTAAGGTATTACTGGTGTCAAAGCTAATATTATAAGATATTAAGTTAATTAAGTCATAAGACGCTTTTCATATAAAGAAACTGATTATGTGTGGTTTCCTGTAAAATTAATCAATTAAATAAGTTATAATAAATTCTAATTTATTACAGTATTGAAAGAACCACTTTTATTTTACAATATGTCTGATCTTGTGCCGTCACATACATACTCTCGAAAAACATTACCCTCCTGACGCAGTCGGGTAAATAGTGTTTAGTATATAAGACTGTAAGTATGGCACTTACAAACCTCAGTTGAATGGACTATATCATCATCATCATTTCAGCCGAAAGACGTCCACTGCTGGACATAGGCCTCCCCCAAGCACCGCCACTTCGACCGGTTTTGTGATTCCCGCATCCAGCGGATTCCTGCGGCCTTCACAAGGTCATCGGTCCACCTTGTAGGAGGCCTTTCACCGCTACGTCTTCCGGTACGCGGTCGCCATTCCAGAACCTTTCGGCCCCATCGGCCATCTGTTCTGCGAGCAATGTGCCCTGCCCACTACCACTTACGTTTGGCAATTCTTCGGGCTATGTCGGTGACCTTGGTTCGCTTACGGTTCTCTTCATTTTTGATTCGATCACGTAGGGAAACTCCAAGCCTAGCCCTCTCCATTGCCCTTTGAGTGACTTTTAGCTTTTTTATAAGGGCTATTGTAAGCGACCACGTTTCAATGCCATAGGTCATCACTGGCAACACGCACTGGTCAAAGACTTTCGTCTTGAGACACTGTGGTATGTGGGACGAGAAGATATTGCGTAGCTTCCCGAACGTTGCTCAGCCGAGTCGGATTCGACTATTGACCTCTTTCTCGAAGTTGGACCTACCTAACTGGACAGTTTGTCCCAGATAAACATACTCGTCCACAACTTCGAGCGTAGCGTCTCCGGTTTTCATGAGAATGGGTGTAACATGGGCATTTGACATGATCTTTGTCTTGTCCATGTTCATTTTAAGACCCACTCTTTCGGAAGCTCTACTGAGGTCATCGAGCATTGTACTGAGGTCCTCCATAGTCTCAGCCATGACAACTATATCGTCGGCAAACCGAAGGTGATTGATGTACTCGCCATTGATGTTGATGCCTGGCCCTTTCCAGTCCAGAACCTTGAAGACGTCTTCCAGTGTAGCGGTGAACAGTTTCGGAGAGATAACGTCTCCCTGTCTCACACCTCGCTGCAGAAGGATAGGTTTCGAGGTCTGGTCCTGGAGTCGGACTGACATAGTGGCGTTTTCGTACAGACACTTAAGCACCTCGATGTACCGATAGTCGATCTGGCACCGTTGAAGAGACTGCAGTACAGCCCATGTCTCGATCGAATCGAAGGCTTTTTCGTAGTCCACAAACGCTAAGCAGAGAGGCAGGTTATACTCCTCGGTCTTCTGTATAACCTGCCGCAGCGTATGTATGTGGTCTACAGTGCTAAAGGCTTTACGGAATCCGGCTTGTTCGGGAGGCTGGAAGTCGTCAAACCTGCGTGCGAGACGGTTCGTGATGACTCTTGTAAACAGCTTGTAGACATGGCTCAGAAGTGAGATGGGCCTATAATTCTTAAGGAGGGTATTGTCGCCCTTCTTAAAGAACAGTATCACCACACCTCTGTTCCATGCCTGTGGCGTTTTGCCCTCGAGTATGACTGAACCAAACAGCTTCTGGAGGGCCTTGAGAACGGGTTTTCCACCAGCCCTCAGATGTTCACCGGTAATTCCGTCATCACCCGGCGCCTTGTTGTTTTTGAGCTGCTTCAGAGCCATCCTAATCTCGTACAAGCTGATGTCCGGGATATCTTCGGTGTAGTGTCGGGTCAATCTAGCTCTTGGGTCGTTTGCCAGATTCATACCAGGGTTGCCTGTTGACGTGTATAACTGTCCATAGAAACTGTCGATCTCTATCAACAGCTCATGTTTGGCGGATACGATCCTGTCATCATCGATCTTCAGTTTCAAAAGCTGGCTCTGCCCAATAGACAGATCTCTTGTACCTTGGAGCCTTTATTCCGCTTTATCGCGTCCTTAATGCGCTCTGTATTAAAGCGGCGAAGGTCGCTTTTTAAGGACTTAGATTTCCGTCTATTGAGCTGGCGGTACTTGAGCGCATCAACTGAAGACTGCAGGATCATCTCGCGCCTCTCTTCCATGAGCCGTATAGTAGGATCAGAGAGCTTCTAGTTTCTATTTGTACGACGGGTCTTGAAGATCTTAGACCCGACCGTATGGATAGATTCCACGAACCCATCGTTATAATCGTCCACGGAGCTCCCTAGGCACTCGAAACGATTCTGAAGTTCGAGCTGAAAGCTGTCGGGGTTTTGGACTTGGATCGGTGCGGAGCGTAGACTTCATCAGTCGAGATCTTTCCAGCTTGATATTTAAATTCAATGTGCCTCTTACCATTCGGTGATCACTTCCGGTTTTCACCGTGTTGATCACAGAGACATCATTGAATACTTGCTTCTTCGTCGACATAATGAAGTCAATCTCATTTTTTGTTGCACCATCAGAGCTCTGCCAGGTCCACTTTCTGTGCTCACGTTTTCTGAAGAAGGAGTTCATCATAAAGAGGCCTTCCTTCTCCATAAAACTGGCTAATAGGTGGCCTCGGTGGTTCCGACGTCCAACTCCAAATTGCTCGCAGCTCATCACCGTTTCGTTTGCCCAGTTTCGCGTTGAAGTCCCCCATGACAACGGTGAAGAGAGTTTTAGTGCCTTGCATGGCTCTGGAAATATCCTCATACATGGTCTCCACTTCATCGTCGGGGTGTGACGAGGTCGGGGCGTAAACCTGTACGACCTTCAGCGAATATCTTTTAGATATTCTGAGTATAAGGTACGCCACCCTTGTCGACACACTCTCGATCTTCACCACGTTGCTCACAAGAGACTTGTGGACGATAAACCCGATACCACCTTGGGACTGTTGGTCGCCCTACCGGAAATAGAGCAAGTTCCCGGATTTGAGGATTATCGAGTCCTCCCCCTCTCTTCGGACTTCAGATAACCCTACTATACCCCATCGTAACCTGCTCAATTCTTCCTCGAGTTCGGTGATCTTCTCGTCGGTCCGGAGTGTACACGTGTTGTATGTTGCCAGGTCTAGTTTTCGGTGGTTTTGGTAGCGGGATCTCTTCCGGGGATTCTTAGCACCCCTTGCCTCACCGTAGCCTTGACCGCTACCGTAGCCAAGGTTAGGCGGGCCGCCGAGTACTAAGGGCCGTATTTATTTAGTGCTTGTCATTTGGGGGGTGGGGGGATTGCCATAATCGCCACGCTTGGCAGGCGGGTTGGCGATCGTAGTATGCTGTTAATATGCATAGAGAACGCTGCTGCCCATTCTCTAGTAAGTCCCTTAGTCGCCTTTTACGACACCCACGGGAAGAAATGGGATGGTACTATTCTTTACGTCCGGCACCACACAGACTATATAGCCATAATTTATAGTTTTTTCGTCCGTGCGTCCAGGTAGCCTAGACCGACGCCTAGCCCTGGACCTAACTTTTATGCATCTAGTCCCTTGGAAAAGCTCATTTAACTGAGATTTGTATGTCGTGCTACTTTAGATTATTAAATATCGTTATTTTGGTTTAACCAATCCCGATTTCAGGGCGCGTCACGCCCTGAAACATAAGCTGTGAATTTTTTTTTTGGTGGGACATAATCAAATAACTTCTCCCGCTCTGGGCGGAGCGAGAGGGTGTGTCCGACTCTTACTGACTAATCCCTTCCGGACTTTCTCACGACCCCGGCAGATATCGGCACTAGTGGACCCCTAAACTTGTGCTGACGACATCTCTTTGAGGCGCGCGTGGAACACAACGCGCCGTCGACCCGGGCCTGGTCCTTAGCGGACGGTGAGCTACCCATTGCTCACCGTCCGCAAACCCGCGCCTACGGTGGCCTGAAATCTGCCCGGGATTCCCGACGCCCAGGGCGTCTCCTGCGGCGGCTAGGGGTGAGAGGGCGCGAAATTTGCTTTTCCCTCAACCATCCCACCTCCTCCTTCGGGAGCATTACTGCTTCGCAGAAGGAGGTGACGGCTGCCCATGCCCTCTTGCTCCGTACCATGGCCTGAACCAGGGCCGGACGCGAGAGATTTCTGCCACCGATCGCCTCCACGAGGACACGGCGGTGCTCCGCCCAAGCCGGGCAGACCTCCACCGTATGCTCCACCGTGTCCTCTGGGCGATCCACACAGTGGTGACACCCGGGCGTTTCCTCCCGCCTTATCCGACACAGGAACCTCCCGAAGCTGCCGTGTCCGGTGAGGACCTGCGTCAGGCGGAAGGTAAGGACGCCGTGGCGCCTTTCTCTAGCCAATTAATTTAACACCACAACGAATAAATGCCCTCAGTAGGTAATACAAAGAAGGGAAAATCAAAACTCTTATATTGGCAACACTAACAAGATGGATGCATCATTCTCTATGACAATTTCAAACTGAACAATTTATTCAGTTAATCAATAAGACGATATTTGAATGCGCTATTTACACGTGAAATGTGATCCCATCCTGTTTTTTTTAGCCCCGCTGCATTTTTACTGGTATGAACGACACAAGACGGCATAATTTAGCAAAATTGCACACAGGTAAAAACACGTTACGCGATACGACGTTCACAGAGTAACTGACCAGCTGATCGTCAAACTACTCTATTTAAGAGTAGTTTTTGCCGCTTCAGTATTAGGCGCACTCGCGGCTTCTGGTTTTTTCTATATTCTAAGGGCTCTCGTCAAAGTTAGCCAGTACCTAAGAAAACATGTACAATTCGTAGTCATCGGCATGGTACTTACTTATTTATATTTTCAAAATCATCGAGTAGTTCAAGTAGTGTCCCTAGTCTCGAAAGTTGCGCCCTGGAGATTTTCGTCAGGAAGCAACTTTTCACTGTTATTATTCAGGTAAAATACTCCTTTATCAGCTGTCAAAAACGTACTCGTCTATGAGAAAGTCAAAAATCCTTCCCAGTCAAAAAGCTTGCTACATATTAGTAATCTGTGGTCAAAAACAATGGTACATATGAAGATATATAGTAGCCGTATAGAAGAAGCCGGTAGCCGTATTGAAGATATCTGGAATCTATTTGTGCTGGACGTCAACGCCGCATGTACAGGGAGGCCTACCCTCACACCGGGATAAACCTAGACAAGCATTACACACTCTCTACACACCCTTCGCGTCCGGCACATAACGTTCCAAAACACAGCTTCTGATCTGATTTAATTTTTATCTGGAAATATTAAACAAATCGGTCAAACAATATGGCTTCGACTAGGTACCCGTCCCGCGGGAAACGCCACGGCTCAGATCTCACTACTTTATCTCCTGGCAAATACCTTCTTTGGTGCTTTGTGTAAAGAGTCAGGGGAATAAGCTGGGATTATGTCATACGTTACTATCTATTCTGATAAATGTAAAAACAACGTGACAAATGAGAAAGAGGTGGTAGACGGGCAAACGATATTTTATAGTTGGAACATTTCTCATAGTTATTGTAAGGGCGGAGCAGTGGAACGTGGAACCTTTTCTTGTATTCAAGTAAGTGTTTTGTAATATCACGTGCCGTAGCGGTAAGAACCACCACGGAATCATCTTTATTCCATATACGTGGATCGGTCGACTAAGAAATTATCTATAGGTAGATACTGTGTTTCACTGGTCGATTTGGGCTGATATGGGATATACATATATATTAATTTTCAAAAATATATGAAGGTGATGTGAGGTGTACTCAATAAACTGTAACTGTGTAGTCGAGCTCTCTCCAATTCTTCGTGAGTCTAACCCACTGCTCTTGTGTTGGTCTCGACGTTGCCAACTGAATTCGGTACTGGTACACTATAAGGAGTGGGATACCCGCTAGGATAGGATAGGGTGGTGATGACTGATCTTTGCGTTATGCTCGTGAACGGGTGCTGCTTATCTTTATCTTTTATCTTTTTTTTCTAAAACGTTGCCCCACACTAGGAATTTCTTCCTGTATTGTGGGTGCGTTTACAAACATAGAAACTCACAAACACAAACACCCAGACCCAGAACAATTACTTGCAGATCATACAAATACTTGTTCCGTGCGGGGATCGAACCCGCGACACGCTGCGTAGCAGTCGATCGCTCAGCCATTACGCCAACCGTGTCGTGACTGGTCGTCTTGCTGATCATGGTTTTAATTGTTATTAGTAATTGTTTACTTATTTTACTTCGATGGGGCTGGTTTATCATTTCTCACTTCGAGCTACAGCAATAGCCTTATGTAAGCGGGCACGCCCTTTATGCCTGGAGGCTTTTATTTAGGTATTAAGTTCTATTTACGTTTTTTATGTTGTAATTTTTATCTGCTTGAGTACAGTTTGCTCATTGTTTTTTTGGTATACTGGCGTGTGCTAGCTAACATATGGCAAGTGTGTAATTTAGTCCAATGTTTTGTGTTTCGTAATGTTAATTACTTTGCATACGATTTGTATAGAATCAAGTTTATATAACTAAACAGAAAGATGTGCTACTGGGGAGTTTGTTCCACCACTTCTTCTTCCCAGCTAAAGCACTAGGAAGTGGTGAAGGGCGGGCATTTTTGGGGGACTGTCTTATGTAACATTGACGTTCGAAAAGTGCTGATTTTCAGCCTAGTTTGAATAAATGACTTTTGATTTTGATTTTGGATAACATGTCTTAATTTTGACTTTTTTTTTTTAATAGGTAGAGACATAAATGTCGCAAAACACATTTTTTTATTTAAATAAATCTTAACTTTTGTTTTCCAATTTCAATACATAATCAGCCTATAATGTTCCCACTACTGGGACACAGGGCTCCTCTCTTTGAGAGAGAGTGGGCCTTAATCCACCACGCGGGCCCAGTGCGGGTTGGTAGATGTCACATGTTTTCGAATATTTGGTTCTATATAAGAAAATGCGCGTTTCCTCACGATGTTTTCCTTCACCGTTTTGAGAGCAGTGGTGATGAAATAAATTACACAAAGTAAAGCGCCTCTCTGGGTTCGAACCTACGACCTACAAGTCGTAAGTCGCGGCCGTTACTACTGGGCCACCACGGCTCTCAATTTCAATTATATTATTTAAATACATAATTACACAGATACATGCTTCCAATAAAGGTGCCACGGGAGGTACGAGTACCAACATAAAAACAATATTCCCGTAATACATGTCACATACACTCTACGCAAAAGCACTTCGTAGAGATTTTTTTATGTCTGTCAGTTAATTGGCTAACCAGATACCTACGTATAATCTACAAATATTTAAGGGATCTGTATTATGAAGGGAATCATATTGTTATCAAATATGTAAAATAGTAATAGCTCTTGCCACATTAGTTGAACAATCCTATTAGTTTTGAAATACTTACTTATATTAATAAAGTCTTAAAATATATGAATTAACTCACAGTTATGTATAACGACAAAGTTGCACTGGTATGTGATAACTAACACTAAAAGCTGTTCCTAAAATGCAGATGTTAAATTAATTGCATTCAGAATTCCGTATGTGCAATGTGTGCAGTGATTACGAGAGCCATAATTTTAAGCATCCAGCATCAATCATGTAAGCCAATATAAATGGGATAAATAATATTTCGTATTTTTATTAAATACCACCGAATGTAAAATTTAATTTCGATATGCAAATATTTTTAGTGCTTGCATTCTACACACAGCTAAAAAGGTAACCATAAACATGTAGGTAGGTGTGCCATAATTTACGAATCTTTTGTTATGTATTCGTACCGCAAATGTTCTTAAATAAATAGTAAGCTCGAACAAGACTGTAACTACGCAATAGCAAATAGAGCCCCGGGATATGAAGTCGAAAGGCTGCCCTTTGCGAGCGCCCACGTTACTCTGACTACGCAACATTTCCATAAAGAAATCTTTTGTCACCATTTTTACGGGAAAATAATGCTCTTACTGAAGACCTTCCCTTTGTTCTACAATCGAAAGTGTGAAAGTGTAACGAAGCATAAACCGACGATACAAAAACCGAGTTAAGGTGTTTGACAACACAATTTATTCCGCTAGATAATATATAAAATACATGGACCAAGGTTTAATTCTTCTCGTAAATCCTTTAAACTTAAATAATTCAAAATGTTAGGTGACGAAAACCGCATTGCATTCGGTTCTTAGCAAAGGATCGCGTCCCAAAGGACTCAATAAAACAGATGTTACCTTTCCTATGACTACAAAGTCTGACACTTTTACGAGCGTAACTTTATATAAAATCTGATGTGTACCTATCATTTATGTACTTGACCTATTTATTTAGGCACGAGCATACATTATGTAGTCAGTAGAAATGTAACACCAAATGCTTTTACAGATTTTATGGATTTTGACTTTTTATTCAATTAATGTGATTTTGTATTTTGTTCATGAGAGCCATTTTTTTAAAGGAAACAACACAATTTTGTTTCTTCTTTGGTTCACGTGTTTCACATGGTTCCTATGATACCGATTTTGCTCGAATTTGACATCCTGACTAATTGAACTGTTAATTGGCTTCCTGCCTTTTCCATTAAGTGGACGCAGCTATCATCATGTGCGTACTACGCATATTACGTACCTACTAAGAGTGTATCCGCCTAACATTGTTATCTTACCTTGTAAAAGCTCAATCACATAATAACGGCTAAGTAAATAGATTCGGTTTCATCTACATCCA
Organism: Atethmia centrago; assembly: GCA_905333075.3. Taxonomy (NCBI): domain Eukaryota; kingdom Metazoa; phylum Arthropoda; class Insecta; order Lepidoptera; family Noctuidae; genus Atethmia; species Atethmia centrago. The sequence continues at coordinate 16,064,627 of HG995373.1, read as the reverse complement.
TACACTATTGTACAAAGACCGTAAAATAATGACAACACATATGTTTACCTACGGTATGTACGGTCACTAACTAGACTTTTCGAACACTGTTCTTCAGCATTTGACGTGATAGTTCAGAGGTTGTGTTTTATAATTTTACAGCTGCTCTGATACTATTTTAAAATTGTGTGCAATAATAACATTGTAAATAACGAAAGCGTTAATTGACTTTCGTTGCTGAATGTACTGGTACCTATTGTGTGGTACTAATTTCTAGCGTAGGTACCAAACTAATCTACTGACAAAACTAACGTAGGAATGTAGGGACTTTCAATCGGGAAAACTAAGCTTTGCCAACGTAGGCGGAACTACGAGAACTGTTTGATATACCTACCTAGACCTACTACTGCACAATAATTCTACGTTACTGCATCGTCGCAAAAATACGTATAAAATATATACCTACATAATCAGCCTATAATGTTCCCACTGCTGGGACACAGGCCTCCTCTCTGTGAGAGGGAGTGGGCCGTAATCCACCACGCGGGCCCAGTGCGGGTTAGTAGATGTCACATGTCTTCGAATTTTTGGTTCTAAGCCATGTCGGTTTCCTCACGATGTTTTCCTTCACCGTTTTGAGAGCGAAAAGCGTGGTGAGGAAATAATTTACACAAAGTAAAAGCGCCTGTCCGGGTTCGAACCTATGACCTACAACTCGCGGCCGTTACCACTGGGCCACCACTGCTCTCAAATATATACCTACTAACAAGTATTTGTAATTTACTGTATCCTGAACTAAGAACAGTTCACCTTCAAACAAACTAAGGTAATCATCATCAAATATTCTAAATTGCTAATAGGGCATCAACTATTCATGTTACAGCGATAAGATAGGTATGATGCACTACATGCATAATTCTTGATCTCGATGATGGTCGCATCTAATACAGGGGGGTAACCATCACCTCTTAGAGCAGTATTATTATAATATTACTTCACAGTGGGAAAGTGATGGAGCTATACAGGACTTATAGCTCCATCTCTTTCTCACGCTGAAGTAATATTACAATAATACTGCTATAAGAGGTGATGGTTACCCCCCAGATCTTGGATATGGTTGGTCTTTATGATGATAATGACCCATGACTTCCAATATAAAAACCGGTCAAGTGCGTGTCGGACCACGCACAATGAAGGGTTCCGTAGTTGGGAATGTTAGGATGAATTTATCTCAAAAACAAACTTAACATTGTAGTTGAAAAACATGTTCTCCCATACATCGATATACGTCACGGTCAATTTTCCAACTGCAAATTTAAGTTGGTTGACTATTACTCGCTAACTTGTAAAGCCTACTTAGCTGTGATAGATTTCTTTTTAATTATCATTACATGTACTACTGCCATGAAATTTTCACATCTCCATAACTCCATCTATTTAGCTGGCAGTCTGGTGTCCCCCCCACACTTGACTCTAACAAAAATTAGCACTTTAAAGCTTAATATTACGCAAACGGATCCTTGAATCGAAAAATAGTGTTTACAGATGCGCAATATTTTTGAACGGCCTACCTACGATATCCCACACCATAGGATAGACGAGAAAAACAATATCATCCCCACATTACGTGCAAGGGAGGTTTTGTTTTACCACTTTGTCGGCGTGATTAATATGTATACCTATGCCAAATTACAGCTTTCTAGTACCTACTAAGCGTCTCTGAGCTACAGCGGGGACAGACAGACAGACGGACATGGCGAAACTATAAGGGTTCCTTGTTTACTACGGAACCCTAAAAAGGACGCATTTTTACTTGAAAATTCCGCCCATGAAATTATTTTGGTGATGACATGTGTGAGACCCGCAGCCTCGTCAGCGTTGGCTGACCTGGGATTGTGCGTCTCGGGTTCAATTCCCTCACGGAAAGAAATATTTTTTGGCCTACAGATAGTTCAAGCATTAGTAAGGGTAAAGGTTTTATTTGTTTAACATATTCATAAAAACAGTCCTTCGCAATCAAACTTTACGTGGTCACCGGATTTTCAACATGATTCATAAATTCATTCTAACCTAAGAACCTACTTATAAAATTATAATTTACATATTTCTGTTATTTCTGTGGCCATAGGTAGGTAACCCACCGCAATGACTATCGAGTTCTTTTTTCCAAGAAGGAACAAGAAGGAAGGCTGTTTGGTTTTCTATTTATTCTATCAACCCGTCTTTTCCTACGTACAAATTTGCTAATGTTGCTAACGCTGGACGGGTAAGCCGCAGATTGCAGTTAGGTGTTAGACCGTAACTTTTTAGGACAGCCATTGTGCATAATTACTGAAGGGCGGCCGCTTACGGTAATTAACAATTTCCTGCAATTGACTCTACTCGCTCGGGATCAAGACCAGCTGTCACGTTTTACGTGTTTCTTATTGAGAAGCCCCAGCTAACATTCAGAGGTTAACAATTGTGATCTAAATACATAGTTACCTACATCTTTTAATAAAATCGTACATCGTCCTTCTTAGGTGCGAGTCGTGGTTGCTCTTTTTGATAATCTGGCGCTTTAAGAGCGATAGACTCTTAATCCCATTAAAATGTAAAACATTTGCTCATTCCTAGTAAATACAGCGAAAGATTTGACCACAAATGTATTATTCCCTTTCCCACAGGTGTTATGTTCTGGACGTTTGCCAGGAACTGAAAGCAATATCGCACCTCTTTAATTGTACGGTGAAACACAATTTTACACAGCTTCGTCAAATTATTTATATTGTTGTAAGTGTTGTAAAAGCTTTGTTTATAGAATTGTGGGACAGTAAAACAAATCTACAATAAAATGAGTAACTAATTCTTGCAAACCTGGCGCTGGTGGCCTAACTTATTTCTTGCTTTTCTCATATCAATGCCGATACCCAAATATGCCTAGCTATAAGATAAAATAAACATTTAGAGCTATCTACTATTGACTTCGTTACTAAAGACTGTTGAATGGGTACCTCAGCAACTCCCCTTTATTACATAGCCTGAAAAAGAAAATTTGTTTGCAGATAACATGAAAACATTCGCTTACAGATGGATATCGCCGCTCACCCTCGCAATTAGGTACATCCTTTATCGCCCTTTGGTGACCTTTCATAACACCCACGGTAAGCGATGATGCAGGCCTTTTCGATCTCGAGATTCACAACGTTCGCTTCTAGATTCCAGTTTGAATTCTAAAGTTCGGGATGTGCCCGATAAATGTTGATAGGCGAAATTCCCACACGATCGTTCATAGCGGTCGATTAGTTGAGTCAAGTTCAACGGTGGACGTTTACGATTTTAGGTAGAAGAGCAAAAAAACTTTGGCATTTCAGAAGTAGCTTTTAACCAACTTCAAAAAAGGAGTAGGTTATACATTTTTGAGTTTTTTAATGGTTTGGTTGGTTCTAAAGGTTGCTGATGGGACCCTATTAACCCACTCCTCAACCTACGCCTGCTGTCTGTCACAGGGTTGTAACTTTATTACGGTAGATAGATAACAAGGTATTAAGTAGCCAGTCAGTCATTAATTATCATAAATTAAGATAACGAGCGTTTATTGCGTGTTATCTAGCAATGCCCTCGCTAATGAACACACGCCCTTTATCCACTGCGAAGTCTGGCAGTAGGCCAGGAAACATTCACTTACATTCAGGTACTTGACTCGGCTACAGAATAGGTAATTTTCGCCATCAAATATTGTACTTGAAACAATCGTCAACTTACCTACAGGGTAAGTAGGTACCCAAAATTACCCGGAATATTTAGCTAACAGGAAGCTAGGTTTCTACAACATTTTTCTGACCGTTAGATAACCGAATATACCTAATGCTACCTTTTTTTTTGGGTGGGAAATTATCAAATAACTTCTCCCGCTCTGGGTGGAGCGGGACGGTGTGTCAGACTCTTTATTGACTAAAACCCACCCGTGTTCCTACCGTCGCGGGTGTTTCCAGGGGCCTCGGTAACCCTTTTGAAAAGAACTGTCTTCAAAGGTATTCGTATACGAGGCCACTGAAATTCCAAAGATTAAACATCGGGCCTTTTCATTCCATTCGGAGTCAGAAGCACCAGTCGCTGAACTGTCTGACTTGCAAACTAGCCTCGTGTCTGGAACCCAACAGTAGCTAGAACTGACTCGCAAACTGGCCTCGTGTCCGGATTCCATCAGTCTAATTAATACCCACCTACTGTACGGTGTACCCTAAGCTAGGTACAGACGCAATGACTTTACGAGTAGTCGCAGAGGTGATTAAAGTCACTGCGTGTGTATCTAGCATTAGACAAAATTCTGGTTGAGAGGAAAATAATGTATGGATTTATACGTCAATCTAGCAATACACGACCAAGTTCGCGGATTAATTAAACTGATATCATATTGATCGTGTTTGGTCGCCCTAAATTTATTAGGGCGACCGAACACAGGATTTCTGAATGAAAAAAGTAATGCCAATGTCAATGTGACGTACATGTGCAAAGTGAGGTTATTGTCATGTGTGAGGTTATTGTCATGTGTGATTAGAGGTTATTTTGTTATTGTTACAGACATAAACAGTGAAAATAGTCTAAATTAGTTTGATTTGTTAGTCGCTATACATTATTTAAAATGGTAGCTGCAAAACCTAAGTTACCGCTGAAGGCGAAAAATAAAAAATCCGGAAAAGTTGAAAAGCTCAATAAAAAAATCAAGCCGCAAAAACCCCAAGTTAATCCATCACCTTCACAGAAGACGAAAATCGTGAAACAAGTTTCTGAGGAAATTAAAAAAGAGGCTGCACCGAAGAAGAAACTCAAATATGTAATGCCTTCAGAGAGTGTTACAGAGGACCTCGTTCATTCCTGCTTGAGTGCGTTACTTGACGTAGTTGTGGCCCATGATAAGAAGAAGAATGCAATTTTCGACGATGAAAAGCCGATATTTGCAGAAATCCATTGTATTAAAATTCAAAACACAAGAGGAAGTATAAAACTGTAAGTAAACTTAGATTTCATTGAATTAAGAATAATAATTTGGTATTTCATAACATTATTTAATCATAATAATTAATATTTTCAGATTGCTGCCACACAGCACTGTTGCTTCGACAGGAGAAGTTTGCTTAGTAACACCAGACATAAAGAAGGGAAGAAAACATGACCACGAGCCAACTATTGATCGCTGGGATGAAATTTTGAGAAAAGAAGGTGTTATTGGGGTGAGTATTAAAAACATAAGGTGTTTAATGACTGATTTTTTATGAATTGAATAAACATATTCTTGTTTCAGGTTAAAACTGTACTCCCAGTAAGACAACTAAGAGTGGAATATGACCAGTTTGAATTGAAACGCAGACTCTTGACTCAGCATGACTTTATAATGGTGGACACTAGAGTACTGAACCATGTTTCACATTTGTTAGGGAAGATGTTCTTCAAAAAACACAATATGCTGATCCCAGTTAGAATAAATGAAGAAAAAAACTTAAAGAAAAGTATTGAAATGGGTTTACGCACTGCTATTTTACGTCTTAGTGAAGGAGAAACTTCAACTATCACTATAGGACATACTGCCATGCCTCAGGAGAAGCTGAAAGAAAATATATTGGCCCTAGTTGACCAACTCAAAACAAAGTTTCCTGGAGGAGATGCAAACATTAGGTCTATCTCTCTGAAATTGCCACTGTCTATGTCATTGCCTTTATATCTAACACTGCGTAAGTACCACATCCATTGAGTATAACTTTATAATAATGATGTACGGCCAATATAATTAAAATTTGAACATTTTAGGACCATCAAGTACTGTTAAACCACCAAAACTAACACAGAAGAGACCTAAGCACTACACTGTGTTGGAAGATGAACTGTCAACAATCCCGGGCAAGACTGTCAGGGTGGCTCCTGATGGCACTGTGAAACTGAAGAGGATGAAATCAGCTCCCAAAGCCAAGTAATTTGCCTTCATTGATACTTTGATGCTTTTAGTTTCAGGAGAAACCAATTTACAATTTTTATTTAATGGCGAAGTTGGTAAAGGCTGACCTTTGCGTTATGCTTGTGAACGGGTGCTGCTTGTGGTAACTGGTCGTCTTGCTGTTCATGGTTTTGTTATTAGTAGTAACTGTTTCTTTATTTTACTTTGATGGTCCTAGTTTATCATTTTGCAACTGAGTTACAGCTATACCTATATGTAAGTAGGCACACCATTTATGCCTGGAGGCTTTTATTTAGGTATTAATTTGTTTCCGTTTTTATTAAATTTCTGCTTGAGTATAGTTTTCGATGTTTTTTTTTTTGTTGTTGGTATAGTGGTGTACAGCTGACATATGCCTAATATTTATTGTATAGGATTATTTTTTTTACTAATTGAACAGACAGCTGGGCTGCTGGGGCTAAAGCACTAGGAAGTGGTGAAGGGTGGGCGTTTTGGGGGACTGTCTTATGTAATTTAGACATCGAACAATGCTGATTCTCAACCTAATTTGAATAATGATTTTTGATTTTTGACCTTTTATCACTGTAACTTTTGATGCTTTGCTCTGTTAACTTCCCATAGATATAATATTTTTTTTTATTGATCCTCTTATTTCTTATTCAACAGTGACAAAGAAAAGGTGGTACTGGAAGACATTGCTGATGACCAGGATCAAGAATCAGATGAATCAGAAGCAAACGATGATTAGTTTAACATCTTTATTATCCTATTTCTTTACATGTTTGTAAAAAATTACATCTTACCTAATTGAATAAATCATAATGAATAATAAGTATTTTGAATTCCTTAACTAAGCGGCTGTATTATCACCAAAGCTTATTTGAGATGCCTGAATTATAGTGACTTGCCTCTTTAATGGCCATACCTTCTTAAATGTCTTGAAGTTCTTAAGAGAGGCATTTTTAGCAAAGCTATTTTCAGTCACAATATGTGGCTCTCGTTTAACAATCAAATTAGTACAAGTTTTAACAATAGTAGTGCATAAATCAAGTTTGTTCATTTGCTCTTCCAATTCCTCAGATTGTTCTTTCTTGACTGTGTACAATGTATTAGAATTACGTTCCATTAGCTCTTTCAACTTTGATCCCCTCATAGCTGATATTTCTTCAGCTGAAAGTCCTTCACTTTTCTGGACATGTGATACTTCAGCTGTTTCATCACTTTTCTTTTTATTTATACTGAAAAGGTTTTGTTTAGATGTATTAGTGTTAGTAATAACATCATCATTAGTCTGAACCTTATTTTGAACAAAATTAAACAAGTCTTCATCATCATTAGTATCATTTAATTTTCTTTTCTGTGGCCTCGATAAATTAAGTTTCTTAGCTTTACTTTCAACTCCACTGTTAGTAGCAACTGTTTTCACAAAATTAAACATATCATTACTATTCTCATGTTCAACCTGTTCAGATGGATTTAATGGTATATCACTGCTGTTCTCTTTATCAATTGCAACTTTCTTGGCTGGATTCAACGACTTATCATCATTTCCTGAAATTTTCCTTTTAGCACTCTCACTTTTTACATTAACAGCAAAACAAGTTTTAGCAATTTTTTTATTAGGATTTACTTGGGCTTCACTTGTAAATTCACTTAATTTCCTTTTATTAGAAAGCTTATCATAGTCTTCTTGAGATGTCACACTTTCATTTATGTTGACATTTTCCCTTTTCTGTTGAGACACAGGTTCCTGAGATTCCTGAGCTAACACCTTGGATATCTTGACTGGTGCTGATGTTTGTTTAACTACTTCAGATGTGAAACTAAAGTTAGGATTGCAATACTTATCCATTGAACAATACAATATTGCGAGACCAATCTCAGCATCAGCTACAACTCGTTTACCTTTATTTTTTAATTGATTAACAATATCATTTATTGTTTTTTTTTGAGATTGCGATTCTTGACTGGCACCAGTCATAATATACTGTATTACAATGACATCTTCAGCACAAAGCATTGAAATAGTCATCCTACACTCACTTAGGAGCATTGGTGAAGCACCACTTTTAACCAGAACTGGTTTGTACATCTCATATTGTCTCCTTGAGAAAAAAACAAACTTCTTGTCTTGAAATAATGCTTCACGGCGTGAATCTGGCAGGAATGACACAACTTCTCTGTTGAGTGTAGATTCCACAACTTGAGGTAAGAATCCATGTGGATCTGGAAATGCTGTGAGATTGTTAACACTTTCAAGACATTTGTTCCAAAACTCTACTGTGACAATATTTGACCCTTGCACCAAAGCTAACACAACTTTGATTGTCAGGGTAATTGCTGGCATAGTCAAATAATTACAGGTGTCATCCCAATCACCTTTCAATATTCCACCAATTTTGGATATTGTCAATTTCAAATTCTGAAGATTTTCTCCTTTCAAAGTCGATGTACACGTTATAAGATTATTAACATTGACTTTCCATACACTATTCATTTTGCCAAACTTAACAATATCATTCTCATTCAATTTAATGTTTGTATTAACTTCAGCTTTGTCCGTATTGATGGAAGTTCCGTATCTAGAGCCCAAGTCTTGCAAAAACAAACAATTATCCGTTACAGCCAGCGTTGCATGCTTCCTACTTATAGAAGGGTCATCAGGGATAGCAAAGTCGCACACTTGGTTATCAACACTTCTTCCTATTATTATTTGTTTAGCTGATGATATAATATAAATAACTCGATCATCATTTTCGGATGTCAAGTACCACATATTTGTAGATTTCTTCCAAAAAAAACCAAAAGAAACTAATTTCAATAGAACACAGTATATTACAATGTACTCTGTGTAGAACACCGTGTTTTATCTCTTTGTTGACATTTGATCCAAAAATGCCGGCAGATTAAAAACGTCAAGGTGTCTCTATGTCTCTCCTGTATACCGAAAACCATAAAGCAAAGAGTACCTTTAATTTAATAATATGGGACCCATAAAGCCCATATTCATTGGGAAAAGTTGTAGCCTTCTAAATACAGTATTACAGATGATTGTGATATTAATTCCGGGAGTGATTGCGTAAGAATTTAACTTGAACAGGTTGGTTTACACTTTCATCATATATTTTTGGAACAGGCCCACTGGCGCACTAAGGGCAGGGCTTGCAAAACTCGAGAAGTACTTTTTAAAATCCTTAACAATACAAAAATATGTTCAGTAAGTACAAGGCAGTTTGTAGTTGAGGACCCCTTTAAGGCTCCTGCATACTGAGGCGATATCGCGGGCGCGACAGGCATATTGCTGCCTGTCGCGCCCGCGATATCGCCCCAGTCTGTAAGAGCCTTTAAAAGGCAAACTGACAACAAAGTATTTTATATTTAACGTTTCCGCGCGGAGTGCAAACATTTTCGGGCTCGTTCCTTCTTCTCAAACTTTTCTGCATATCGAGGTAATTTATGTTTACTGTCACGGACCTCAGACAGGCTTAGGCCATACAGACCATTGGTTAAATGATCAAAGCTTGCTACCGATTCACTGATCCGATCGCGTGTCGGTTTTATGGTTTAACTAAGTGCTCAAACCAAAGGAGCTTGTGGGTCTAGCGTTTACGTTACAACCACTTATGGCATAATGTGTGGAGTTGTGTAGTTAGATAGTAGCAAGTGCCAAGCGTATGGATCTGGCTTTAGGGTAATTCGATTTTGTAAAAGTTCTAAAGCCGTGTACATACTTTTTAACAAATCACTTCACACTTCTACTAAGTTCCAAATGGTGGACAAGGTAATTGTTCATGTTGAACTATATTGTTTTCACATTTTGATCGAATTCCAAATCTTATTCAATGAAAGTATGTAGGTACATGTTAGGAAGTGTGTACACAGCTTATAATCTACAAGTCGATCCATCTCCATGGCAACGACGTTGACGTAAAAAAAATCTAAACAATGTGTTGTCTTGTTCTGAGGACGGTAACGTAGTTCATCAAATATTAATTGATTATATGATCATAAAGGAAAATGGCAATATTTGTTGAACAAAACTCATTGCTCAATTGACAAATAAATTAATAAAAACCAATCAAAGTTCTGCGCCTCCTCAGCAATGACTTTGTATATTGATACAAAACTTAGTTTTACTGATGGTAATGTTGTGTCCACGGTTGGTACATGGCACCCTTCTCTACCTCTTCTGGCTGTAGGTTCCTATAATCAAGAAAAAGGGGGATTCGTCACTATATTTCAAGATAACGTAAGTTATAACAATAATACATTTTTTTTCTACTAAAACTACCTACCTAATTAAAATGTACTTATTTAACATTTTAACTAAATTATATTTTATTTCAGGGCTTTCCTTTAGAAGGATGTGACTGGCCCATTTTGTTGTCAAACCAAGTGACTGCTCTTGCATGGCATCCTATAAGACGTCTACTAGTTGTGGGCTGGGATGGTGGGGAGCTTTACATTTGGTTGGAATACTCTTGGGCTCGCTTAGAGGCACCCCATAATGCTGCTTTGACGTCTATAGCCTTTAGCTTAGGAGGGGGCAGACTCTTAGCATCAGATGCTGCAGGATCTCTGTCTGGTTGGCAGTCTAGTGCAGGTGCTCCACTTACTTCATTTCACCACCAGCTTAGTGATGTTATCACCTACGTTACCTTCTGCACACCTCAACCAAGCTCTGAAACATCCATCAGAGGACTAGCCCGTGCAGCAGTTGCTGGAGATGAGAATGCCTTGGATGCCCTGGCTGCTTGGCAGCCAAGGACAACAGCAAGAATGAGGGAAGGAGCTCAACCAGACAACCATTCATGCTATGCAGCTCAGGATAATGGAGTTATACTATACATAGACCTTAATGGGGCATGTTCTGAGGTGCTTAATGCTCCTGGGAACATTATATTTATGGGTATAGTAAGCAATATCTATCTTTTAGTTGCCTGGGAGTCAGGTGGAGCTCTTAGTTTAACAAGATTTATTATGTCTGATGATGGTTCCTTGATGACAGACACTCATGTAAGAATGGCTGCAAGAAATGGTCAGTGTATAGTCCTGGCAGGCAACTTTTATGTAGCTGTCATAACAGGAGATAATTTGATCAGGGTTTGGGACAGTGATACTGGTGATAATGATGTGCTGCCAAATGAGAAAGAAGAGATAGTTGCAGGAGACATATTCACAAGCATTAGTTACAGCAATTTGAGTGATACTCTTTGTTGTGGAACTTCACAAGGGAATCTGTATCTTTGGAGACGAGACCACCGGAATAATTGGAAACTTATAAGTAGCACTTCTGTCAAAGGCACGGTCAAAGAAGTCAGCTGGGGATCTGAGGGACTAATGAATCCATTGCTTCAGGTCAACTGCATAACAAGTGCATTTGTTCTACGTGAACAGCCAGTGTGTTGGGGATATGCACCGAATATACATATGGTGCAAAAATCTGCAAATGAAGTTGCTCTCACAAACAAAAGCAATATAACATCAATGATCAATACCTCAATTACAATCAGAGCTTTTGCATTCAAAGATCAGTATATTGCTTTAGGTGATGGTAAAGAAGTACAGGTATGTATTACATCATTCAGATCAAACTACTTTTTAAAACATTGTACATAATAATTTTATTCTGAACCTAATTTCCAGATTTGGATGTGCAGCAAAGACAATGATACGAAATTTTCACTCATACGGAGTTTCCCATGGAAGACAGATGTTCTCATCATTTATAATGATGTTCTAGTTGGTGTGGTCAATCCTCACATAGAATGCTACTCTATATCTGGTACTAGTCTAGGAATACTGCCAAGTACTGAAGGCGAAGGAGAGCCTATTGGCGTCACAAATACGAGCAAATTTATTGTCATTGCAACAATGGATGGTACACTGAAATTAGCTGAAATCACAAAGAAAGGTCTAAGAATGCCATATCCTCCAAAAAATTGTTATCAAATGATTGAAGACTTTGGTGAAGTCATGAGAGCGTCAGTGAATTGCACTGGTCGTTATATATCGCTCAGTATCGCTAATGCTGGCTTAGCTCCGGACCCCAGGCTATATCTCTGGGACGTAGCTAATGACGTCATCACAAATACGCTCATCTCTGAAAATGCGACTCCTCCATATCAAAGTGTTCCCATAGCTATAATATGGGACTGTAATGACCCAAGAATTGTTGCAGTGCATATGAGATCAGCAGATCTGGATCGCGTTCATCTATTCCTCTGTCACGAGGGCAGCCTCTACGAATATAAAAATTGGTGTTCAGGTTCGGAAGATTACTATATGACTGACTTTATGTTATGTTCTTTACACACGCCGTATGTTGTTATTTTATCACAGCAGAACATTGAAAAGATATTGATACATGAATTTGAAGACACTGGTGAACATGACGCTGCTAATGTGAGACAAGTATTGGACTTTTTGTACTACATGACGACTGGCTATTTGGAAAAGGCAGTTGTCGTCGGAACTACATTGTCAGGTGGCAAGAACTCGGTTATTTGGGACAGCTTAGCAAAGGTTTGCGTCGCCCGAAAGCGGCCAGATGTTGGCGCTGTTTGTTTAGGCAAAATGGGCAACATTAAAGGTGCCTTGATGATGCGCAAAGTGATGAACGACAATAATATGGACGACACTTGTAAGGTCGCCGTGTTAGCTGTCAACCTCGGTATGATCGAAGAAGCTGAAAACTTATTCAAAGAGGCACAAAGACCAGATTTGATCACACGATTGATTTCAGCCAAGGAAGGCGGACTAAACGAAATTACTAACGGGAGTCACGAAGGAGAAAATATTCTCCTAATAAAGAGCGCACAGCATAAGCTAGCTAAAGTATTGTGGTCAAATGGAGAAACAAGCGCTGCATTGAAATTATTTGAAAGTGCAGGTACATTAGTTCCACATGTACCTAGGATGCTTGTGGCACAGGGTCAAGCTCCTGTACTAGCACAGTATGTGGCTAATTCGAGTGATCCCAGTCTAACAACATGGTGGGGACACTATTTAGAAAGTATTGGTGATCTTGATAGTGCATTAGAGGCGTACGTCCGGGCTAGTGATTTCGGCGAGCAGACGAGACTTTTATGTCATATGGAAAGAATAGATGAAGCTGAAAAAGTCTGTCAGAAGAACCGATCGTCGCTGTATCAAATGGCGCGTTATTTCGAAATGCAGCCAGATAAGACTGAAAGTGCAGTAAAGGTAAGTCAAAAACTACAACTTCCATATTAATAACAGTGTCACTGACACACGCCGAGCCGAATAATGACGCCATGTGTTCGTTCTGGCGAAGCATCTGGTTGGTACCTGTCAATCACACCGAAGGTGATTGCACCAGGCAGATCGACCGAACGTGCGATCAAATACCAGAAATGGGAGCACTTACCATCACTTACGTTGCTTAACTGAAAATCTCCAGAGCTGGACGGGCTGCACAACTTTTGGATAAAATGGTTCCGAAGGTCGCACGCCCGCTTGGCATCCCAGTTCAAGTCAGCCTTAGAGTCAGGGTATCTGCCCCAGTTCCTAACGACAGGAATAACCCACCTGCTCCATAAATCAGGTAGTACTGCAGAGCCCAAAAATTATAGACTGTTCACTTGTATACCGATGGTCTATAAAGTTCTTACATCCATTTTGAGAGCTAACATTAACAAACATAGACACCAACTTCATCATGTCTGCTTCTCAAAATGGATGTAGCAACGGACCCCGCGGTACTAAGGAGCTGCATCGATATGGCATTAGCCAATAGGTTCGTCGTTCCCGAAAGGATCTGTCGACATGTTGGATAGATTATAAAAAGTCCTATGAATCTGTGCCACATACAAGGCTCATGAGGGTGCTGGAGTTATAGCTGATGTTATATAAAGTAGATGCATGCAACTCTGAGCATGTTCCTGAGTGGAGGTCGGTTGTTAGCTATCCAGGATGTCGACAATTCGACATATCCGGAGGAATCGCGAGCCAATAAGGATCGAGCGAGGTATATTTCAAGGCGATAGTTGAGTCCACTTTGGTTCTGTCTAGCCTTGAATCCTCTCAGCACACCATTACCAAATTAATTACACACTGGGGCTAACTTGGGGAATCAACCCGACACATTATTTCTGACTGCCCTCAAATCAAATCAATCAAAAGTCATTTATTCAAACTAGGCTGAAAATCAGCACTTTTCGAACGTCAAAGTTACATAAGACAGTCCCCCAAAAATGCCCGCCCTTCACCACTTCCTAGTGCTTTAGCTGGGAAGAAGAAGTGGTGGTACAAACTCCCCAGCAGCACGTCTGTCTGTTTAGTTATATAAACTTGATTCTATACAAATCGTATGCAAAGTAATTAACATTACGAAACACTAAACATTGGATTAAATTACACACTTGCCATACACGCACGCGCCAGTATACCAACAAAACAATGAACAAACTGTACTCAAGCAGATAAAAATTACAACATAAAAAAACGTAAATAGAACTTAATACCTAAATAAAAGCCTCCAAGCATAAAGGGCGTGCCCGCTTGCATGAGGCAATTGCTGTAGCTCGAAGTGAGAAATGATAAACTAGCCCCATCGAAGTAAAATAAGTAAACAATTACTAATAACGATTAGTAATTGTTTACTTATTTTACTTCGATGGGGCCCTCGTCTGGGCAACGGAGACTACTTGCATAGGCACAAACTTGTAGCCTGGATTATCCACCAGCAACTTGCTCTGAAATACAGTCTTGTGGAATCGAAAGTACCGTACTTTAAGCATGTACTCGACTCGACCCAGTTCTCGAAAATGGTAATACCACGTAGTATTGGGCTCGATCTATCAGGACTATTGTTGCTCATAAATTAGACATAGTAGTGACAGATTGATTAGAGCGTCGCACAATTATTATTATTGATAAACGGTCCCGCATGAAGAGAACCTCGTGAAAGCTGAAAAAGATAAGTACCTAGCTCGCGAGGTTGTCGACATGTGGCATGTGGATACAGCAGTCATTGTGCTGATAGTCGTGACGGCCAATGGCATAATACCCAAGAGCCTCGAGCAACACCTCCGGCCATTTTATCCGTGTATTGTATGTATGAAACATTGGTCAGGCAGGGGTCATAGTCCTTCCATAGTTTTAGGTAACCACCCAAATCCAATAACTTTGTTTCCATATCCTGAAATAGTCCTACATCAACCGGGGGTTGTCCTTGGGTAAACTACACTTGCATAGTGTGTATAGAGATAGTCGCCGGTTGGTGCCACATTTCATTGAAAGCGTCTAACGGGACTCTGCGAGTTGGCTTCGGCCCCTCGGACGCCTTTTAAATGTCCGGGACCGAGATATGTCAAAGACAATAATAATAGCAGCCTATAGACCGAATGCTTTAATGGGTTTTCGCCCGCGGGGTACAGGGGCGCAGGGGTACGACGACAAAGGGGACCGAGGGAGGTGCGGGCGGTGGGCGCGCGTAGCGTGATACACAAAAGGCGAAATGCGCATTGATTAGTTCTTAAGATATGTGACGTCATTAATGGTGAACCAGGTGCTGATTTTTTATTAGAAAATTAATTGATGACGATACAAAATTTGAATGTTACTACTATAAACTATGTAAGTAACAAAATAAAATAATTAGGTAATAAACTTTTGTACTGACTATTTATTATATGCAAGATTTATCAAAATTATAAATCAATCACTTAAGTCGTTAACAATAACACTGGAACTAGAATCTTCACTTTCGAAGCAGCCATCAGAATCGTCCTGCACTTAATCAATTACTTATGCTTCGTCAAGATTTAAAATATATCTTACTTCTCTACAATTTGTTTTAATAGTCTAGGTATTTCCACCTCCACGATGTTATATTTGGCTGTTCGATAAGAAGTTTCCTTTTAGATCCGCATTTCTTAAATTTAAAACCTAGATCATGTAATAATAATCTCTGCCCAATCAATCTCTCTTAAATATTCCCTGCCGCAGTGTAATGTATTCTCTTTTCTAAGTACAACATTCAAAGTTTACAGAGTTGCTTTTTTATTTTTTTATTGATTATAACTGAGTAACTTTTCTCCTTTCTTTTGTGAAATCGTCTATTTCCACTCTTTTTCGGCGAACCAGTTTTGGTTTTCTCGGTGATTTAAATATTTCTTTGTCTTTCAATACTTTCCCTTGTTGTACAATTCTACATGACTTTTCCGATAGTCCACTTAAAAGTATAACTTGTTGAAATTCAGCAGAATTCGGGTCCAGAATGTTTTCTAAAATATTCGTATACTTACGGTAAAACCCATTTGCTTGCACTGACCATAAATTTGATGTCCGAAGATATTTTGACTCATCTTGAGAATGTAATCTCATGTATAACTCTCACATAGCGTCCGCAACTGTCAACACGTGCGATCCCTAACCGAAATGCCTCCCTTTGCGAAATGAGCTATGACAATCCCTCGGTACCCTTCGTCGTCGTACCTCCGCGCCCCTGTAACCCGCGGGCGAGGACTCGTTAAAGCGGTCGGCCTATAGTATCCCACTGCAGGGCAAAGGCCTCTTCTCAAACAGAAAAGGAATGAGCCAATGCTCAATATTACAACGCTTGCTGCTCAGGGCGGTTTTGAGATTTCAGACTTAGGTATATTAATTTATAAGTTGAGGATTCCTCACGACAATCGATCGATTCCTCAGTGATGTCCAATAACTTCAATAGAAACAAATTATATTCTTGCCGTGCTGTAAAAAAGCCATGAGGTTTTTATGGAAGTTTCTACTGAGGTTTTTCTTTTGCATATAATTCCCAGATGTATATAAAATGCGGGGCAGTAACGTCTGCTATCCGAGTCGCTGCGGAGGCGAGCGCTTGGAACTTAGTGTGGCGCGCCGGCTCCGCGTCAACCACTCACGCGCTGCATGCCGCGTCCATACTCGAGAACGCTGGGCAGATTGAACAAGCCATTGCCCTATACCAGAAAGCAGGTATATCTTAATATGTTGAACAGTTTTTCTTGTTTCTGTGACACTGAACTATAACTACGGAACTACAGTACTTTTGTTTTATCACACGGCATATCGATCAAAAGCATACCGCACTGCTATGCTACGCAGCATGCCTGTAAAAATCTACCCAACTACAAAACTTCGCTCTCTGCTCCATTCAGGTAAGATCCACATGGCATTAAAGCTGGCAGTTAACAGCGGCGATACGAACGCAATGATCGCGGCAGTGGAAGCTCTCGGAGACAAAGTTGACCCGGAGCTTGCCAATACGTTAGCTGCCCATCTGAGGCAAGCGAACCAGCACTCACATGCTGCTGCTTTGCTAGCAACCGCTGGGAAGGTGAGTAAGATATTATTGTGATTTCTATTAATAATAATAACTCTAGAAAATGGGCCCTAGAGTCTACTTTAATTCTTGTTTCCAATTGACGTTATTTCCACTCTAATAATAATCAACTTTGCGGGATTTCAGAACTGACTAGTATGATTGATTGAAAGGTACATACAAATACTCGTTGTAAACCCAGGTTTATTACAATCGCCATAATTGTGTAGGAGGCAAAAGGCTCCATCTTATGGCGAAATTGGGAAACAGATATTTAATTATCAAACCAGCACAATTTACACATAAACTAATTTCCGAAATTACTTTGGATTCGGTTTCATACAACACTAGCTTACCCGGCAGGCGTTGTCCTGTCCAAATAAAAATCGCATAGAAAAAGGACGTTCAGTTTATCACGAATTAGAAAAAATCCTGGAATGTTTTCCAATTTTTCTTTCCAGAATAACCTAACACGGATTATTACGAACATTTTAAAACTAAAATTAGTCAAATCAGCGGGGCAATTACGTAACACACATAAAATGACAATTGATCGTAATTGGTTTCATTTTGACAGTTCACACGTTCGTTATTTACGAGTACGTTGTTGAGCAGACGAATTTTTCAAACTTATGAAGCAATGGATTAGCAATATGATTCAAAACTCTCGGATTGTGATTCGAACTGTGTTACGCAATTAGGGTGCAGTCCAGCCGTTCTTACTTTTATTAGTTTAATAGATTTACATGATAGAGCCAGGAGGTGGATAGGGGAATTCTTCAGTGGCTACTAGTAAACCCGTCCAGTCTTATTACAAAAAGCGGTTTAACTAAAAACCCAGGTTTAAACGTCTATAAACTACGGATTAAACAAAACGATATTACAAATCTTGGTTTTTCGAAGAACCACGATTTGATGGTCACGTTTAAACCAAGGTTTATTTATGTAGCTTTTTGTAATAAGACTGGTCGAGTTTGGGGTCATATGATCCGTTTTAATGGGTCTAATATATTGCACTTGATTTCGACTCTTCAGTGGCTACTAGTAAACCCTAGGGTCAGTTTGATGAGTCCAATAGATGAGAATCTGATGATAGAGCCAGGAGGTGGATAGTGGAACTCTTCAGTGGTTATTGCTACTAAACCGCTCGAGTTGGAGTTTTAGTGCTTAGTAGCTCGAATTGTCCCACCTAAGCCTAAGTGAGAAACGTTCCGAAGCGCAAATATGACTTATGAGGATGGTTATGATGATGGCTACGTTCCGCCATTTTGATTCTTTCCGCGGCGGCGACTCATAAAAACCAATATAAATCGATAGCTGACATCAATGCAAACAGAAAACATAACAAGACCACCCCGTAAGGCGTAAAGTGTCGCGTTTCCGAGATATTAACGTTCAAAATTGATCACGTGAGGTTCATATTTTTTGAACATGCTTACATCTTGTTGCATGCAACAAGATGTAAGCATGATGAATATGATGTTTGAAATAATCACTCTGAATTTAATCATTTTAGTAATGATATTAAGCTAAGTATTTCTGTTTAAATTAATTAAAGTACACACAACCAAAATGCGCTCCACGCTTTTTAAGGTTCCGTAGTAAACAAGGAACCCATAGTTTCGCCATGTCCGTCTGTCTGTCCCCGCTGTAGCTCAGAGACGCTTAGTACTAGAAAGCTACAGCTTTCAGCAAATTTCAATTAGGCATAGATTATTAGATATTTATTACGCCGACAAAGTGCTAAAATAAAATCTTGATTTTTTTTTTTGTTTAGGTTATGTGCACTTGCACTACTACACTACTGTCCCTTGCACGTAATGTGGGGATGATATTTTTTTCTCGTCTACCTCATGTTGTGGGGTATCGTTGGATAGGCCGTTCAAAAATATTGCGGGTCTGTGAACACCACTTTTCGATTGAAGGATCCGCTTGGGTAGGTAATATTAAGCATTAAAGTGTTTTGTTAGAGTCAACCATTTAGCTGGCAGGGCGGGGGAGGCCAGCTAAATGGTCGTTTATGGAGTTGTGAAAAAAATCATGGCAGTAGTAATGTGTGTATTTTTTGTGGTTTGGTTTTCTAAAATAAAATAAAACACGTAAAAATAAATTTAATTGCCATAGTATTGGCTTTGTTTTAAAGATAGGTATTCTTATGCCATTACTTAGTGCTTAAACATGATTTCGAGCATATGGGCGCCACAGCTGGCTCGAATGAAGCGTAATCGGGAAGTCCAATTTTCGACCACTTTATCGAGCAACTGGGTATATCGGCAACAACGCAGCAAATGTTGAACTGCAAGTGTTCTAACGTCTGTGGTTTATCTGCGTAGACGAGTGACTTAACATATCCTTAAAGAAAGTAATCCATAGGTGTGAGATGACACGATCGTGGAGGCCAGGGGGTCTACTCCGAAACGTTAAAACCGATGTATCGGCCGAACGTTCGGACGTTTCCTACTACGAACTTCATTCTATTCCGTTCGGTCGGTTCGGAACCGACCGAACTTCATTTTGACGTTTGTTTTATCGTAAACCCTACTCTGAACGTTATATGTCCGACCGACAATTTGAGTTTGACAAGAGTTACATCGTGAAATTAATGTCAAAATTCACGACAGCAAAATAGCTATCTTTTGAGGTAAGTATCGAATTAAATTAATTCTTACAATTATCTTGAGTTTTATATTAGTATAAAGTGTTGAAGTGAATGTGCCATTCTTAAATTGTAGCGAAATGACATTACGTATGTTTTTGGTGGAAGAGGCTCTCAGAGAAGAGGCACATTTGGGATACTCAAGGGTCGATCGGGTCACATATCAGCCTGCTACTTCTGCCACAGATGCTTTGAGGAGGGGACAAAGAGAGAGGGAAAGGCTTATACAATTATTAGAAAATAATGGATAAAATATATATTTTATTAATCACTAAACTTTTTTTTATATTTATTATTATTTTATTATATTTATATATTATTTTTTTTTATATTCGTGATTGCAAATGCACTTTGATCTGCTGCATATGCTCGCACAACTCGACAACAGCCATCCTTATGCCAGCTAGTTCCACGTTTCTTTGTTCTTCAAGGATCAAACGACATTCTTCTGATCTAAAAAGTCTGTCCCGCACAGAGCTTTCAGCTTGAAGAGACTCAGGATGCCGCCGAGGTTCTCTGCGCTGCCGTGTGGCTGTAAAATGATAGAACATAAAAGCTTTACGTGTGTGTATGACCACTTAAGCTTAAAACAGCGTGCGTGTATGTATGACCCTATGTATGAACGTGGATGAGGCAAAAGGAGTATGTAAGAATCGTAGTAGGTGGCGTTCTGTAGGTCATGGGAAAAAGGCGTGAGTTTAAGTAAAGCTTATCAGTACCTACATTATAGTTTGGTTGCCTGTCACATCCTTTTTATACAACAACTCTTTAAGCTTAACTTGGCAGCAAAAAAGAATGGGTTATGTACTCATTCAGATGACTTTGAATTATTATATTAAAGCTTAATTTATTTAATTAAAATCTAAATCCACAATTAAATGAAAAATCAACAATAAAAATGTAGTAATAAAATGCTTTACATTAAAATTAAACAATGACACTTACAAGTAAGTCGGCTTCGTGTTGTTGAGGCATTGCTGACTGGTGTGGCTGTGCATTTCTATTGACAAAATATGTGCAAAGAATAAGTATCAAGTGGGTATGGAAAATAAACTAAACAAAACTAATCACTAAGTAAGAAGAGCTATTTATGTTCGCAATACCTCATCAAAATGTAGGAAAAGCAGATTTTTTTTTTTGGGATTACAGCTTTGGTCCCTTAGTAAAAGTTGTTAATAATGATGTATACAATGTCCCATTTCAGTTTGTCGCAAGTTTTCAATTTCAACCTGTATAATCTAAACTAGTCATCAGAAAATCGTTTGAAATTTAATAGTCACAATTAAGTGTTGTTTAACCGCTCAGGCCCGTGGCTCAATAACGTCATCTCTCAATCTCAAAAAAAACATTTTTATTCGATAACTACTTTCAAATCGCGCGCCGCGAGGGCTCCTATTCGGAGCCATTGGGGCTTTATCGGTTAATGTGGCACAGATGTAACGTTGTTGCCTTGCAGGTAGAAAAAAAACAACATATTGTTGGAAGCAAGGTACATCTGTTTAATTAAAAGTATATAAATATGATTACAAAATATTTAATATTTAAATATGTTAACGTGAGTTCCCGATATCGAGCGCGTGTGAAGTTCTAGCCCGCCTAAAGAAAAACCACTATCCTGGTAGTTCCCAGAACGTAGGTGACTGGTGGCAGCCAAGTAGGTAGGTTGGTCTTCCAACGGCGGTTAAGGCAGCTTGTAGGGTCGACCAGCCTCAGCCCTCGCAGCGACGGTACCAAAAAACTCCGGTACGGAAGAACCCTGGAATTTCCGGAATTGGACATTTTAGAAAATGACCGAATTCATGCTACTGACTGCAACATCCTGACAACCGTTGAACGTGGAATCTACGGTGGAAAGCGGCGTTCTAGCATCAATTAGCTATCCAGATGAAGCAGTCTAATCAGCGTGGTACAATTTTAAAAGCATGATGAATGACTAGCAGAAAAATGATAACTAGTGATGTAGGGTAGGTGAGAAAAAATATAACAAAATTTTATATCAGAATTTACGGATACATAACCACCTCCTACTAATCAAAACAAAGAATACATTTAAAGGAAGAAGATAATTATTTAAAAAGTAACTGTTATGATCCGTTACACCTATGTTACGGTCACTCGGTAAAATCACAAAGTTAAGGTAGTGTTTAAAATGACGATCACAACCAATACACTAACGTAAAAAACACATCGGCAATTCGAATGACATGAAGCTGATTATAGCAAACAGCGTATATTTTTAGCAAGTCATGCAGCGAATACTTAAAACTAGTTATTATAAGTTTTGCAACACTCACCCGATTTGGGGTTACACTGAATTAAATATTATTTAATTTTAATAGATGTAGCACACACGTTTGAACTTTGTAACTTTTCAAAATGTTGTTCGTTGCGTAAAGATGGTAGTGGCAGGTACAATTAATAGATCGCTAGACACGGTCACTCTGCTCCGTAGTGTCAGGTCAAGCCGCCGGTCGAGATTGTTCCACGGACCGCTGGAAGTGCGCGAACTTTAACGACGCGCATGGAGAGGGGAGACGCCTACCAACAAACCAGTTTCGTGCGCGAAGCTCGCCACAATATTTTATAAAACTGATTGGAATGTTTAGTTATTTATATATCAGTTGCAAGCGTAAACTATTCATTAAGTAGGTTTGCAAATAGTTAATAATTATAGATATAATCAACGTATAACGTTACAGTATCCCCCTTTTTAGCGTAGGATTTTTCCTAAGTAAAATCCACTGCTACTGCTTCTGAAGTCATCTGATTAACGTTACTCATTCATTCCTATCCCTAACATTCATCATTCTTTTTTTTTCTTTCATCGTTTGATCGGCAGCAACACTTTAGCTCATGTGTTACCGCATGCTATCATTCAGAGGGTCTTGGTTTAAATACTGCACAAAACACTCCCGAGAATCAAATGCAATTTTTGCAGTAACATTGTAAGTACAGAGCAGTCCACACATAACCAATCCCATACTGATAATATTCTATACAAAACTTTGTAGAATACCTATGGTGTAGAGCCATTGGTATAGGGAAAAGAAATTCATGGGGTTGAACCATGATCGCTTTCTTACTATGGTTGTAGGACCGATAGTATAATTAGTACTACAGAATTTAATGATGTGATAGACCGTCATTCTATAAATAGTCTTTGTATATGGTAAGAATATACCTAGAATTTAAATAAATAATAATATAGCAGTTAGTATTTGGTTATGTGTTGGTAGATGGTTTTAGCAATACGTACGTTAGGGTTGGTAATTGATTACAATATATTAAATTTGTTTTAACAACAGTATGAATGTACATAGTTAGCTAGATAGTTGCAATCATCGATTTGTATTAACTTTCCTCGTTTAGTTAAGTATTTAGTTTTCGCTTTAGTCTTTGTAATTAGTTAACTTGATATCTTTAATATGCCATTTCCCGATAGGTTTTCCAGACGTATCCGCCAATTCGTATACTAATGGAGATTTTTTTCCAATAACTTGACACTTAATAAATTTAGGAGCCAACTTCTTATTGAAATATTTATCTTTGTCACTTTGATAGAAAGTTCTCTTCCATACAACATCACCTATATTAAACTCTGCAGTTTTCCTACGTAAATTGTAAGACTGGCAGTTTCTAGCATGTGCCTGGAGAAGCGCTGCTTGCACCTTGTTAAAGATAGAAGATAAATAGCCTAGGTTTTCTGCATACGAATCGCGAGGTACAAAAACAATGTCTTCATCGTTTTCCGAGTCGACATGCTGTGAACCACAAGTAACCAGTTCACGTCCGTATACAAGAAATGACGGAGTATAGCCCGTTGCTTCGTTTACAGAACTATTTACTGCAAACTGAATCTTTGGTACTAGTAGATCCCAGACACGTTGATCGTCTACAATAAATGTAGAAATGGCAGTCATAATAGTTTTGTTATAACGTTCAACTGTGTTGATGTGAGGTGAGTATTTTGGAGTAAAATGTAAATTGGGAATTTTGTATTTGGTAATCAGTCTTTTGAGAGTAGCGCTAACAAACTGTTTTCCGTTATCAAGTATAATAGTAGAGGGTATCCCATGTACGAGAATTACGTTCTCCTCAAGGATTCTAGTAATAATTTCCGCGGTTGCCCGCTTAATTGGAAATAAAAGGCAATATTTACTAAAACAGCACGTAATCACGAATATGTAGCAATTTTGTTTTCTTGATGGAGGCAAAGGTCCGACTAGATCTACACTAATAGTTTGGAATGGCCTAGAACATACTTTAGGCTCACCCATTTTGCCTAAAGGGGCATGGTTTTGATGCTTATGAGCTATGCACGCATCGCAAGCTGAAATAAATTTCTGAACATCCGCGTGCATGCCTGGCCAGTAATAACATAAAGCGAGCCGTCTATACGTCTTAAAGACACCCAAGTGCCCTGCAGAAGGTTCGGAATGGTGCTTTTCCAATGCAGTACTACGGTATTCCGCAGGTACTACCTCCTTCCATTCAAATTCTCTACGCAACGGACACATAGTTTTCATATACTTATACAGTTTTCCGTTTTTTATTAAATAGTTAGGAAACGAGGTAGGAGAAGACTGGCAACCATTATAAATGTTGAGATACCACGCGTCAGTAGTTTGCGTATTAATAGGAAGACTATCAACAGCGGTAATAGGTACAGAACGTGATAGAAAATCTGGAACTACGTTTTCAGATCCACGGCGGTGTCTTATTTCAAAATTATACGCAGATAGTCGTACACCCCATCGAGCTAATCGACCTGTAGGGTTATTTAGTTTTAAAAACCATTTAAGGGCAGAATGGTCCGTGTAGACAACAAATTTTTGGCCATTTTCCACATAACAGCGCCAATGCTCAACCGCTATTAGAACAGCAAGAGCTTCACGCTCGGTAGCACTATAGTTGCGTTCTTGATTGGACAATGACTTGCTCATGTAGGCTATGACTCTCTCCTCACCATTAATATTTTGGGTCAACACACCACCAATACCGTAGTCACTCGCATCGGTGTGAATTTCGAATGGTTTTGAATAATCGGGACACGAGAGTACCGAAGCAGAAACTAAGCATTCTTTCAATTTATTAAAAGCTATGTCAACTTCCTTAGACCATACAAACGATGGTGCTTTTTTGCTTTGTGAGGTTAGTTTGTTCAATGGTGAAGCCAAAGAACTAAAATTTGGTATAAACCTTCGATACCAAGAAGCTGCGCCCAAGAATCGACGAACTTCTTTTCTATTAGCGGGGGTAGGATAATTTTTAATTGCATCAATTTTTTCTGGGTCAGCATGTAAACCGTTAGCATCGACTACATAACCCAAATATTTTAGTTTGTCTCGGAAAAATTGACTCTTTTTATAATTTATAGTTAAGTTAGCAGATTTTAGTTTTTTTAAAACAAGAAGCAGTAGAGAAATATGCTGCTCAAAAGTAGAAGACACTATTATAATATCGTCGACAAATACAAAAACGCGATGTTCAAATTCTGGTCCATAGAACAAAATGTCAACTAAACGTTGTTGTGTGGCTGGTGCATTAGTAAGACCAAATGGCATAGATTTGAACTGGTAAGTGCCACGGGTTGGTATGTAAAACGCGGTCTTGCATCTGTCCTGCTCACTGATCAATATTTGCCAAAAGCTTTTAGATAGATCTAAACTGGTTAAATATTTAGCGTCGCGTAAATTATCAAGGATCTCAGAGATGTAAGGCAAATTATACGCATCTTTTTTTGTGACGGCGTTTAATTTTCTACTGTCTAAGCAAAATCTAAGCTCACCAGTTTTTTTAGGTGTGAGTAGTACTGGTGATGACCATGGGCTCTCAGCAGGTTCAACTACATCATCTCCCAGCATCTCATCTAGTTGCTCCACTAATATGCGTTGCTTCTCTGGAGACATTCTATAATACCTTTGACGAATGGGGGCAGCTTCTCCAGTGTCAATGGTATGCGTTATTAGAGAAGTACGACCAAGACCTTGTACTTCGTATGATATTTCACGGAACTGCGATATGATATTATCTGCTGTAATCCTCTGGTCTTGTGATAAATGATCATACGACTGTAGGTGTTCTGAGCAATCAGACTTCAGTTCAGCTAACTGAGCGTCTGATGGATTTAAAAAGAGAACAGTGTTTAAGTGACTAGGGAACAAACCGAATTTACGCCAAAAGTCCATGCCTAAGATTAATGAATTTTTTATTTCCGGAATAATGTGGACATTTAAATTATGTGTTTGATTTTCTAAAGTGAATGGTAATGAAATAAATCCTAAAGATGAAAGTTTCTGCCCACCCGCTGCAACAAATGTCGTAGATTGACATATGTTCCATTGGTAATTAGATGGAATAAAACTCTTATGGAAGTCATTTCCCATTATAGTCACTGCAGAACCTGTGTCTAGTAACCCAATAACAGGTTTACTGCCAATACTTATTGGAACATAAGGCCGTGTGTAGTCCATACTATTATTACGGATTGAAGAAACAGTATAGCAAGAGCAAAATTTTGAGACAGTTTTGAGCCAATTATCCCAGTCATTCTTATCGAAATTGGTGCTATTACTGTTTCCGCAACCCTCACCGCTTAGTTTTTTGTTGCGTTAGAGTGACAATTAGGACATTCTGGAAACTTGACATCTTTCTTTCCGCATTTAAAGCAAATAAGAAAGTGTGGTTGTTTACATGAACCCAGTGAATGTGATTTAGATCTACATCTAGGACAGTATACATTTTTGTTCTTTTCCTGAGATACATGAGCCATTTCATTGACGTGTAAATTTGAATTAGTATCACTAGTATTTTTAGTTTTGTAGTTATTATTTTCAAAAGTATTTTTAGAGTAGTTAGATTTATAATTAGAATTAGTATTTTTATAATTACTAGAATTACTATTGCTAGGCTGGTTTTTATATGCGAATTCTGGAGCCAAGGTTTCTGCACTATCTTTAGGCGGTTCGCGATACTGTTTAAGTTTAGTTTGTATGTTTTCGTAGTTCCTACATAATTTTTGTAAACTACTTATATCGGTTATATCCGCAGATGATGCGAGCGTACTTGCATAGCAAGGTCGAATGTTGTGCAACAATATATCTAATTGATCTTCTTCTGGCAACTTTCTATCCAAACGGGAAAACATGCCACGCATAATAGAAATGTAAATAGTTATATTTTCTAGTTCACCCTGAGTGCGTGATCTTATTTCCGATAAAAATTTGTAGTCGAAGTCACTTTGGCTAAAATCTTGCCTAAGCAAAGAAACAATGTCATCCCAGGTACTAGCCTGATCTTTAACACATCTGAACCAATGAAGAGCATCGTCCGTGAATATCTCGAAAGCCAAAGAGAACATTTGTTCACGAGGTATAGCTCTGCTCAAAATAAACTCTTCCACCTTCTGAATAAATGCACGGACGCAAGTTTTTCCGGAGTATTTCAGTTTGCTTATTTCTGAAAACAGCCTACGCTCGCAACTGACAGGGACATTCACTAGGTTTGTTTCAGGAACCGGTTCCGTTTGAGTAGATACCTGAGCCTGAGTAGACAAAGCAGTTTGTGGCCTAAGTAAGGTCATATCTTTGTATTGAGTATTGAAATTGGACAAGCAAATTTTATAGACCTCCGCTACGTCACTGGTTGAGTAATTAATTCGATTAAGTCTATGATATACGTGGTGCAATAAGATTTCGGTGCGTGTGAACAAATTCTTTTCAAATTTAGATTTAAGGGTAATTATGTTATTATGAGACTTTAACAGGGACTCTTTGACCGCTTTTAAGTCATCTTTAGGATCTAAATGTGATTCTAAAATATCCTCAGAGGGTAGGATAGGAATCAATTTAACAATTTGTTTCCGCAGCTCGTTTACAGAATCGGCACATACACCACCACGAACTGCTACTTCATATTCCAATTCTGCCTTTTGTAATGATAAAAATTTTATGGGATAGGACATTTTTGTAAATTTAAGAAAATATACGACAAGTTACCCGAGAGGTGTGTGTTGCAAAATTCACAAAACAAAAAAAAATAAAATAAATGTTAACACAGTAACATAACAAAATCAGGTACTCAGGCTAACAAACGTGAATATAATAAAAAAATGTGGGTAGTATTTTATTTTTTAACAGTTTTTAAATTTAAAATATTTCAAGATTTGATACGATAGAATAGAAAAATTTCACCTTTGACAGCCTGTAATCAAGTTATAAACACTAACACTACTGACATAGAAAGCCAACACCAAGAAACTAAAAAAATGCCTAGCAGAAGAGAACTAAACACGGCTCGATATCTACCACTAGTATGGGCGCCACTGTAACGTTGTTGCCTTGCAGGTAGAAAAAAAACAACATATTGTTGGAAGCAAGGTACATCTGTTTAATTAAAAGTATATAAATATGATTACAAAATATTTAATATTTAAATATGTTAACGTGAGTTCCCGATATCGAGCGCGTGTGAAGTTCTAGCCCGCCTAAAGAAAAACCACTATCCTGGTAGTTCCCAGAACGTAGGTGACTGGTGGCAGCCAAGTAGGTAGGTTGGTCTTCCAACGGCGGTTAAGGCAGCTTGTAGGGTCGACCAGCCTCAGCCCTCGCAGCGACGGTACCAAAAAACTCCGGTACGGAAGAACCCTGGAATTTCCGGAATTGGACATTTTAGAAAATGACCGAATTCATGCTACTGACTGCAACATCCTGACAACCGTTGAACGTGGAATCTACGGTGGAAAGCGGCGTTCTAGCATCAATTAGCTATCCAGATGAAGCAGTCTAATCAGCGTGGTACAATTTTAAAAGCATGATGAATGACTAGCAGAAAAATGATAACTAGTGATGTAGGGTAGGTGAGAAAAAATATAACAAAATTTTATATCAGAATTTACGGATACATAACCACCTCCTACTAATCAAAACAAAGAATACATTTAAAGGAAGAAGATAATTATTTAAAAAGTAACTGTTATGATCCGTTACACCTATGTTACGGTCACTCGGTAAAATCACAAAGTTAAGGTAGTGTTTAAAATGACGATCACAACCAATACACTAACGTAAAAAACACATCGGCAATTCGAATGACATGAAGCTGATTATAGCAAACAGCGTATATTTTTAGCAAGTCATGCAGCGAATACTTAAAACTAGTTATTATAAGTTTTGCAACACTCACCCGATTTGGGGTTACACTGAATTAAATATTATTTAATTTTAATAGATGTAGCACACACGTTTGAACTTTGTAACTTTTCAAAATGTTGTTCGTTGCGTAAAGATGGTAGTGGCAGGTACAATTAATAGATCGCTAGACACGGTCACTCTGCTCCGTAGTGTCAGGTCAAGCCGCCGGTCGAGATTGTTCCACGGACCGCTGGAAGTGCGCGAACTTTAACGACGCGCATGGAGAGGGGAGACGCCTACCAACAAACCAGTTTCGTGCGCGAAGCTCGCCACAATATTTTATAAAACTGATTGGAATGTTTAGTTATTTATATATCAGTTGCAAGCGTAAACTATTCATTAAGTAGGTTTGCAAATAGTTAATAATTATAGATATAATCAACGTATAACGTTACACAGATTCTTGTAAAAAATAATAACTGGACTGTTCATAAAAACATGTATGATTGTTCTTGTCAATTCACATCAAATGCACACATGCACATAAAATTGTGTAGGTCTCTATAAGTGCTCAATAGACAGATACATAATGCAATATTTAAGTAAAATTATTTAGATATAAAATTGTATGCAACCACATTAGTGAGGGAACCATGGACATTAGAATAATACATTACAATTTAGAATGTATGATATTATTCATGAAAATGATAGTATCTACCTATGTACTTAACAAATCAATTAATGAAAACTTACTTTTTGCCACTGTTTCGTCGTTTTGGTGCACCCGCCCATAGCATTCAGCGTGGTGCAAATTTCTTCCCACAGTCGATGATTCAGCGTACGACCGTCGACATTCCTCAAGTTGCCTTGAGCTAAATCTCGATGCTCCTCAAGGAAATTGAGGAGAGCATCAATTTGTGTCGCTGTCGGTCTGGACATGGTGACTTGTTCTTGCAGAATGTTCATAACTTTCATTTCCAAACTTCCAAAACACGAACATGAGAAAACGATAAACTGAAGGGGCTCTTATCACGGGTTTGGTGAATAGTATAATATTTACGTTTTTTGTTGACATCTCATAAATTAAATTGAACACTTTACACTTCAGTCAGCACTTGATGATGAACGACCGAAATACGGTTATCGCTATATCGATAGCGATGTACGAGATTTGGTTTAAGTACTTTTTCCTGTATTTTGCATTAGGTAATAACTAATTTAGCTAGCACCACTTGTTTGTTTACTTGTCATCCTGACATTTTTATTTTGACAATCGGCCTGAATCGGCAAAGGCAATCTGTATGTCGGCTACAAATAATTGTTTTTTTGAAAAATATTACAAAGTTGTTGTATAAATAACCAAGCCAGCCAAGGAAACAAAAGTTGTGGCGCGAAAGACTACTTTTACACAGTTGAGTTCCACTCAACTGTGTAAAAGTAGTCTTTACACAGTTGAGTGGAACTAGAAAATTGTATCTAGAAAATTGTAAGAACCTTTTTCTTCTCATCTAACCAAGAGACTATGTTATCAGTAAGTTGATGTACGGCATCGCTTGTTGATCTACATTTAAGCAAAGCCATGGCAATTCAATTTATTTTATTTCATTGTAAAACCAAACCTCTAAAAAAACACCTTATTTTATTTCATTGTAAAACCAAACCTCTAAAAAAACACCCTTTACATATAATGAAATTAAAAGGAAAACTATCACAGCTAGGTGGGCTTTACAAGTTAACGAGTAATAGTCGACTAACTTAAATTTGCAGTTGGAGAATTGACCGCGGCATATATCGATGTATGGGAGAACATGTTTTTCAACTACAATGTTAAGTTTGTTTTTGGGATAAATTCATACCAACTTCCCAAACGGAACCCTTTATTGTGGTCCGACACGCACTTGGTTGGTTTTTTAATTAATCATTGGATATAAAACAAGCTTACTAATCTAGGGTATCTATCATCCACCACGTAGGTATTGTTTAAAAAAATACATGTTTGCGTTTACTCTATCAATGAAGTTAAAATATTGGCAAGGGTAAAATGCATAGATACAGAAATCATAACTAATACAAGTAAATTTCATTATTTTACCGTTTTTAGTGCGTGATATAAGCGTGTTTTTTATTATTATTTATATAGATGTGGTTCCACATTCTGGACTTGAATCTATTCATTTAATCTTTAATCTTCCTGGGCTCTAGGTTAACTTAGCTATACCCAAAAACACCCATCTAGCTAATGGAATCAACTCCTACGTGGGAAACTCAGAAAGCTTTGCGAAAATTTAAAAAAATATTGTTTTATTAAATCTTTTCAAAGTACTCTCCACTAGCCTCTATACAAAGTTTCATACGTCTGAACCAGTTTTCGAAACACTTTTTCCAGTCTGCCGCAGACAACTCGTTTTCAGCCTGGTCGAACGCTGCCAGCGCAACTTCCGGCAACGAAAATTGTATCCCTTTAAGCTGATTTTTTTACTTTCGGGAATAAAAAGAAGTCACACGGTGCTAGGTCAGGACTTGTTTGACCGGCGCACGGTGGATCGAAAATTGGCTGTAGAAGACATAGGATCTCGATTTCTTAAATGTTATTTTTTTTGCTGGAAATTACTTCTGCTGATCATTACTGTTCTATAAAATGTCATATGAAGTAATTGTGTGCACAAATGGAAGAGTTATAATTTTTATAAGAAAAAAATGTATGGAGCTGACATGAAAAATGAGGATATCTCTGGAATCGCAAGGTTGGCCGTTATATCCTTGCACACTGTTATAGTACTATTTATTTGTGAATTTTCGACATACTTAATATCGCGGCATCACTTGCTATTTTTTTTTTTTAAATCTTCAAAGTTAAAAAAAAAAAGTATATGATACATTTTAATGCTTAAATATGGCTATACCAAGTATAATTTACAATATTTTTTATGCTTAGACCAAAACATTCTAAGAAATCACAAAGTCGTATTACCTACTTATTTGAAATGACATGGTAATTATGAATTACGTAATACGTAATCTTGTCTAATGCCTCAAGTCCACATTAGCTAATGATTAATAAAACTTAATACCTATATACCTAGTTAAAAGGATACGTACCAAAATAATTTGGGGTACTCGCTAATTTAGCAATTAGTGCAGGATTAACTTAATGAAAGTAATTAGATAAATGTGATACCATAAATAGTCAAACATTGGATTCACAACTTCAGTTCATTTAGAGCATTTCTAATACTAACACCTATCCTACCGTGTCTTTTTACTCAGTGATCGTGAATAATGGAAAGCATTATTACAAATTTGGATTTGTTTGTTATTCTGAGCAATCAGGATGCTTCGTCTTTCGATCATGAAATATTGTTCAACACACTTGTTATTCGACTGGGCTCTAGCCTTTCAGATGAAGACAGTGTTACCGTGAAATAATTTTGTCGAAGATTTACACGGGCAGTTCAAAAGAGATGGTTACGATCCCACAGGAAAAGTGAAGTTTTTAGACGTGATTACAGTAATTGGCTTGAGGCAAATATTGACTGGCCAAACTGCGTGCAAACCAATTTGCTCATTCAAGAATCAACAAGTGAAAATATTTCTACTGAACCTGTACCTGAACCTGTACCATCAACTTCAACAATGAAATCAACTTCAACGATGACAAAAAGATCTCGAAAGCCGTTTGAAGATCTAAGTAACAAGCAGAAGAAGAGACGATCTGATGAACATATAGGCGATGACCCTAATGAAGTAGCTTATTCAGCTGCAGCACTTTTGAAAGGAGATGGTCGTGAGGATATTGCATCTGTTATTGAACATATGCTCCAAAATCCAGAAGCAGCAGCAAAAATCAAGGAAATGTTGAACAAACCAGCTCCTTCAATAATATTTTCACCAGAAAAAGCACTGGGTTTGCTACTTTCATTAAAACTATCGAAATGGCAATATATCACATTAAGGGAAACGACTATTCGAGAAGGTTCAAAGGAGATATATCCGTCTTACTATAAAGTGCAAAAAGCTAAGCTACAGTGCTACCCTCCGAAGACATTTGTGACTGTAACGGATTCATCTGCTAAGATTGCACTACAAGCGTTACTAGATTCAACAGTGAACAGAATTTTTGAAACTATTCGTAGTCCTGATGCGATACAAGATAAACAATTGATATTAATATCAAAGTGGGGATTTGACGGTGCATCTAACCAAAGTAGATATAAGCAAAACATAGAGAGTGGTCAAGATGATTCCAGCATATTTATCACCTCTTTGGTTCCATTAAAGTTGACAGCTGACGGTGATACCGTATGGGTGAATCCAAAACCCTGCTCACCTAGGTATTGCCGTCCAGTCCAGTTTAGTTTTGTAAAAGAAACCAAAGACGTTGTCATAAACGAAAAAACTGCAATGGATAACCAAATTGAAGCTCTCGTTCCCTCAAAATGTCAAGGACATGAAATTAGTCACAAATTAATGATGACGATGATTGACGGCAAAATTTGTACATATCTGTCTGAAGCTAAGTCAAATGCGGCCTGCTACCTGTGTTTGGCTAAGCCTACAGAAATGAATAAGTTAGATGTCATTGCGTCAACAACCATTTCTTCTGGTGTGTATGAGTTCGGATTATCATCACTTCATGCCCGCATTAATGTGATGGAATGTCTTCTACACAGAGCGTATCGTCTCGACTTCAAAAAGTGGTCTGCAAGAGGAGTAGGTCATCAAGAGTTATTGCATTCACGAAAAAAACTCATTCAAGATCGATTCAAAGATGATCTCAACC
This sequence comes from Atethmia centrago, assembly GCA_905333075.3. Taxonomy (NCBI): domain Eukaryota; kingdom Metazoa; phylum Arthropoda; class Insecta; order Lepidoptera; family Noctuidae; genus Atethmia; species Atethmia centrago. The sequence continues at coordinate 16,030,838 of HG995373.1, read as the reverse complement.
TTTTGATTGACATCGTTAAGCAAGGATCAGGCACAACTAACGACGGGAACACAGCAAGGTGGTTTTTTGAATTTCCTGCTGTTTTTTGAAAACTGCAGCGATCACTGGATTAGATGAAGACCTAATACGCAGATTTGCTGTGATTCTGCAAGCTATCACATCTGGAGAGATTGTAGACGTGCCGAAATTTAAAGAATACGCTAGAACAACCGCTGAAAAATACTTGGAACTGTACGATTGGTACTACATGTCATCAACCGTCCACAAATTGTTGATTCACGGAGGGGACATAATTGCAGAAAATGCTATTGTACCAATTGGAAGTCTTTCGGAAGAAGCTTCAGAGGCCCGAAACAAAGACTTTAGGAGGTTCAGAGAACACCATTCGAGGAAAAAGAGTTGACAAGCATCAAACGGGGATATCCTTAATAAGCTTATCGTCTCTTCTGATCCTCTGATTTCTTCCACAAGACCAAAATTAAATGCCCACAAGAGGCAGACATACTTTAAGGAAACAGTAGAACTACTGAAACTTCAGGATCAGGAAGATCCGACAGAGTTCTTAGAAGTTATATCTATTGTAGAGCCTGATTCTGAAGTGGATTCTGATGGTGACGAAGTATAAAATAAGTTAACTTTTATTGTTTATGTTAGGTTAGGTTAAGTTACTATTTTTTTTTAATAATTTGCCTTTATTTTTAATCATACAATAGTTTACCATTTTTTGTTATTGGCTAATGATCACGTTTATCTAATTACCCTCATTATGGTACGTATCCTTTTAACTAGGTATATAGGTATTAAGTTTTATTAATCATTAGCTAATGTGGTCTTGAGGCATTAGACAAGATTACATATTGTGTAATTCATAATTACCATGTCATTTCAAATAAGTAGGTAAAACGACTTTGTGATTTCTTAGAATGTTTTGGTCTAAGCATAAAAAATATTGTAAATCACACTTGGTATAGCCATATTTTAAGCATTCAAATGTATCATATACTTTTTTTTTTTAATTTTTATAGATTTTTAAAAAAAAAATCGCAAGTGATGCCGCGATATTAAGTATGTCAAAAATTCACAAATAAATAGTACTATAACAGTGCGCAAGGATATAACGGCCAACCTTGCGATTCCAGAGATATCCTCATTTTTCATGTCAGCTCCATACATTTTTTTCTTATAAAAATTATAACTCTTCCATTTGTGCACACAATTACTTCATATGACTTTTATAGAACAGTAATGATCAGCAGAAGTCATTTCCAGCAAAAAAAATAACATTTAAGAAATCGAGATCCTATGTCTTCTACAGCCGATTTTCGATCCACTGTGCGGCGTGCTGTCCAGGAAGTCTCTCGTTTTGAGCGCGGTGTGCGAAGGCGCGTTGTCGTGGTGTGGTGGAGCAGTAGCCCGCGGAGCCCTGTGTTTAGTCGCTTGTTGCTCACAACAGAGAAAATTTCTGCCAAGCATTTGGTAGTATACCATTCAGCGTTGATGCTTCTTTGGTTCCGTAAAGGAATTGACACCAAGTAGTCAGTCAAATTGAAAAAGCTCGCGATCAAAATCTTCCCCCCGCTTCTTGAGCGCTTCACTTTGGTAGACGTATTCGTTTTGAAACACCCAAATCGTCGACTGGGGCTTTGTTTCTGGATCGTATTGATAAATCCAAGACTCATCACCTATAATGATGTCGTAAACACGCCGAGACAAGCCTGCTTCAAATTTGTTTATCAAGGCACCTTTCCACCTGAGCCTGCTTCTGAGCATCGGTGAGGTTGAGCGGCACCCAGCGTGAAACTATCCTCCTCACGCGAAGATGCACATGTAGAATTTCGTGAATGCTTCCCGATCCAATATGCAGTATGTGCTGAATCTCTTGATACGTATTTCGCCTATTGTCATGGATTACATTTTTCACTGCTAGCACGTTTTCATCCGTAACAGCAGTCAAAGGGCGACCACTTCTTTCTTCATCGCCCAAAGTTAGTCGACCGCGCTTGAATTCGTTATGCCAACGATACACGGTTGCCTTAGAAGGGTGAAGGCCCTTTGACTGCTCCATGAATGCTGTTGGATACGGGACACGGGGATACGAGTAAAACTAGGACGGGCTGTGAACGCACTGACGCTTTATTTTGTGACACGCGTGCGCGAGCCCGATCCGGGGGGCGCGGGGCGCTGCGCGGCGTCGTCTGCGCAGGCAGCCTACGTGGCCGCGCATCGCTACACACATACATCCTGCTAGTACACAACATCTCCCAACCTTATTTCTAAAGATATAATACAAGATACAATAGCATAGCATAGTAGCAGGATTAAAAACATAATAATAATACTAAAATACTTAAAGGTACAACAACATACAAGTACAAAATTATGACATCCACTGGTCACTTGCCTAACGCAAGGCTTCTATAGTCCACCTTTGGAAGCTGGCGCAACATCCTACCGTGACGGGCGGGCGGCACAAGCGCGGGCGGTGAGGTCGGCGCCGCTGGTGGCGTATTTACACCCTGTCCGCCCTCCTCCGCTGCGTCAGCTTGAGACGCGGGTTGGGGGCTCAGTGGTGCCGCTGATGATATGTCCTCGTCACCATCATCCTCTAATTCGCCAGTATTCCAACTTTGTTGTACATTGCCGTTCCCCTTAAATAACACAATCTGGTATTTGTGTTTTTTTATTACACTCCCTGTTAAATGATCGGAAATTAAATACACAACTCTACCACTCCTGTCTATTACTGTGCCTCTGCACCATGTGAACTTTTCTTTATTGTTAAATTTTTTGTATAAAACTTCGTACCCTTTTTTACAAAAATTGTTTATTTTTACCGCCATAGAATTTACTCTGCAAACACTGTTTAGATTTCACTGTGCTGTCCAGTGACGCGTTGGAAGGCGACGACAGCGGTTTTGGCGACAATAGATCCAACCTTGATCTTAGCTTGTGACCAAAAACTAATTGAGCCGGAGAGAACCCTGTCACTGAATGTACTGAATTCCTGTAATCAAAAAGATATTTTAACAGTTTGACCCTAGTGTCTTTTTGGCTGTTAGTCGATAAAATACAGGATTTAATACCTTTTTTTGCGATCTTTACGTAACTTTCGGCCTGACCATTGCTCGCAGGATTATAGGGCGGTGACGTCACGTGCTCAATGCCGTTAATTGTACAAAACCTTTTAAAATCTTGTGACGTGAAAGCCGTGCCGTTATCGCTTACAATTGTATTTGGTAACCCGAACCTTGATACAAACTCGTATAGTTTTTCTACTGCAGCTGATGAGGTCGTTGAACCACACATATCGTAAACTTCCACCCATTTCGTATATGCATCTACTACAATTAAATAATGTTTATTATCTAACGGACCCAAGAAATCTATATGCAACCGGTAGAATGGGTGAGGTGGGTATTGCCAGGGGGCAAGCGGGGCGCGCGGAGGGGTAGGTCGTAAATGTATGCAAACACTACAAGAGTTGATCATAGTTTCTATTTCTTTATCAATACCCGGAAACCAGAAACGGGAACGAGCTTCGGCCTTTGTTTTTACAATTCCCAGGTGGGAAGTATGAAGTTCGTTTAATATTTTCATTTTTAGCCTTTCTGGTAAAACCAATTTATGGCCTCTCATAACACAGCCGTCTTCATACGATAATTGATTCCTGCATGCGTGGAACGGTTTTAAAATCTCATCAGAAACGCTTCTAGGCCAACCCTTAAAAATAAAATCAATCACGTTCATTAAATTAACATCTCGGGTAGTTTCCTTGCGTAATTCGTCCCGCGTAACGGGCATATGTCCGTCTATTACGAAGTGAACATATGACGCGCGATCAATCGGGGCGGCCGCAGCGGCAGCGTGCTGAGCGCTGTCCCCCCGTTCGCAGTCCGCGGCGGTCATTGACCGCGACCGCTTATCGTTGTCGGGAAGACTTGCACGGGATAAATAATCCGCGCTGTTATTTTCGCTACGAACGTATTCGATTTTATAATTATATGCGCTGAGGAACAACGCGTATCGTTGTAATCTGTTTGCCGAAACCTCCGGTATACCTTTGTGCGGGCCAAAAATTGAAATTAAAGGCTTGTGATCGGTGCGAAGGATGAACGGGTCTGACTTACCGTACAAGTACTGATGGAATCTTCGAACTCCAAAAATAATAGCAGTTGCCTCTTTCTGAATTTGAGAATAACGTTTTTCAGCTGTGTTTAGAGTGCGGGACGCAAATGAAATAGGACGCTCGCATCCATCCTTATCGCTTTGCGATAAAATCGCACCTAACCCATTAGGTGAAGCGTCCACTGTGAGGATTAACTTTGCATTTGCGTCGAAATGCGCTAACACCTGATCCGACGTTAAATGTTTTTTTATTTCGACGAACGCTCTCTGATGTTCGTCGGCCTAGTGCCATTTAACACCCTTCCTTAGAAGATCGTATAAGGGACTTAGAATTTCGGACGCCTTAGGTACGAAATTACGGTAGTAATTTACTAATCCTAAAAATGATTGCAGTTTGCCTATATCTGTGGGCACGGGGGATTTCTCAATTGCTATTACTTTATCTGATGATTTTTTTAACCCGTCTTTGTTAATTACATACCCTAAGTAATTGATTTCATTCTTAAAAAATTCGCACTTTTCTTTTTGCAAGGTAAGTCCCGCATCTTGCAACCTCTGTAACACTGCCGTCAACCGTTGTAAATGTAAACCCGGTCCATTGGCTGTGATAAGGACATCGTCTAAAAGACACAACACACCGTCCATACCAGACAATACGTTTTCCATTGCGCGCTGAAAAATAGACGGTGCGCTGGTTAACCCAAAAACCATACGTGTATACTGAAACAATCCGCGGTGAGTATTTATGCATGTAATCTTTTGTGAGTCTTCGTCTAAAACCTCCGTGCAATTTTGAAAACAGCTCGTGGACTGTAGGCAACGGGTATTGTTCTACAACTAATTGTTTATTTATGGTTACAGAATAGTCTGCACACAGCCTAACACTTCCATTCCGTTTTAATACTGGCACTACAGGTGATGCATACTCTGAGTGATCAACCTGTTTAAGTATCCCTAAGTTTACAAGGCGGACTATCTCTTTATCTACCTTGTCTCGCAATGCAAAAGCGGTGGGACGCGCTTTGAAAAATATTGGCACTGCATCATCTTTTAAACGTAATTTGACCTCGAATTTGTTGAATTTACCTAATTTTTCTGAAAATACGTCTCTGAATCTATTATGCAAGTCATCGATTCTTTTTACTTCATTTTTTATGAAATTACAGGGTGCTATTTTTAACTTAAATAAAGATAAGAAATCCCTTCCGAGCAATGGCGGGCCTTCGTTGCGTACCACGTAAGCATCTAGTGTGTGTGTGCTGAGCCTATATGTGACCGATAGGCGAACTATACCGAGGCACATAATACTACTGCCCGTGTAGGTAAATAGCCTTTTCTTAGGTGATAACAAGGGCAACCTGCTAAAACATTTTGTGTATAAACTCTCGGAAATTACCGTTACTGCAGATCCACTATCAATCTCAAATTTGATTTGTGAGCCGTTTATGGACACGATTTCTGTCATGGGTTCTCCCCGCTCTGAAGTGATGTTACAACATAAAAACTCACCATCGTCGTCCTTCTCACTCACGTCACCAGTCACAACACTCTTTACTTTGCACATTCTACGTAAGTGGCCCTTTGTATTACACTTCCTACAAGAAAAGTTCGCGAATCGGCACTGAGATGATGCATGGTTCTTGCGTCCGCACACGGAACACTTCTCCATTACCGGTTCCTTATCAGAACCCGCACTCTTGCCCTGCACCTTGAACACTGAATGTTCTTGCTGTGTGATCGACGCCGTCGTGGAAGCGCCGGCGGCGGCGCCTGCCCGCGCGCACCGGACGCTCTGCGCCAACTCCACTGCCTTGGCCAGGGTCAAGGTATCTGTGTCCTTTGTGAACAGTTTGTCCCTCTCGGGACCTGCCAACATGCCCATCACGAAACGGTCTCGTAATGCCTCTTCTACGTTGGCGAACTTGCAATGTTTCGTGAGGCCACGCAGTCTTGCCGCCCACTACGCATGCGTCTCACCCGTTTGTTGCGTTGCCGCGTAAAATGCGTACCGCTCCCCGAATCCACACTTTGTTGGGGAAAAGTGAGTATCGAGAAGCTTATAAATGTCTTCTACTGGCACCTCCTCCAGTTGTTTTGGCAAAGCCAAGTCGGCTGCGAGCTGGTAGGTGACGTCCGCGAGTGCGCTCAGTAGAATTGCTCGCCGTCTTGAACCCGTTGCGTCGTTTTTTTCGGAAATATCGTTTGCCACGAACCATTGCCGCAGGCGACTTTTGTACGCCTGCCATTCGTGCACTGTGTGGTCGAAATTACTTAATATACCGAAACTAAACTGAGCCATCGTGATATAGCGTGGGTCGCTCTCGTCGCCACTGTTGGATACGGGACACGGGGATACGAGTAAAACTAGGACGGGCTGTGAACGCACTGACGCTTTATTTTGTGACACGCGTGCGCGAGCCCGATCCGGGGGGCGCGGGGCGCTGCGCGGCGTCGTCTGCGCAGGCAGCCTACGTGGCCGCACATCGCTACACACATACATCCTGCTAGTACACAACAAATGCCATTTGAAGTCTATCGTACGATTCGTCCGATTTCAGGCGACACTTGAAATCTTAAAAAATCATAGCGTGAAAATGTTCCCGGCGCAGATCCATTTTTAATGAGACGCGATAATTTAAATTTGCTCGCAAACAATGTGATATATAAATGAGACAGACGCATGAGCGATCTAGAAATCTTTCGAAACGAACAAAACTTGTGAACAAAGCGTTTAATCTTCTATAATTCCAACAGTACGAAGAAGCTTTAGACATAGTGGAACAAATACCAACACCGTTAACAGAAGAGCTGAGCGAGAGATTAGCAGCGCCGGCCGGCACGACTGGCAGGGATGCGCTGCTTAGGCGACTGGCTGACGTGTTGGGGGCCCGCGGGCTGTACCACCAGGCTGCTAAACGACTGGCGCATGCGGGAGACAAGGTAACTTCTAGACTAGTCAAGATAATGGTACGTAGGTAATTTTTTGTCGTTTAGTTATGTGTAGCTTCGTCAGCACTATGATACATTATATCGGTACAAGTTGCAAAATCGATGTTCAAATGTTTGACACATCCAGCACAAATTACGCAATGTATATGAGACTTTTATAGTCGATCGTAATTTCGTAATTTCTGTAATTTGATTACTTGACCACCTTAAGGTTGCATGTCACTCGCACTTCATAAAACTTGTACTATAATAGTAATATTTTGTCTATGTGACAGATAGTTCCAACCTTAGTGAAGTTTCAATTTATTGGGAATTTTTGTCAAAAGTGGTAAAGCACTTACGAAGTCGACTATAGCCAAATTGGCCTTTCATAATATTAACCTGTTAAGCCCCTTGCGACACCGATTCGGTGTCAAACAATAGAAAATAAATTGTGTCTCATTAGCCGTCCTTGACTTGACCTCAATAATTATATCTAGGCAGGCGCAATGCGATGGCTGATGCGTTCAGGCGACGCAGATCGTATAGCAACATTCGCAGCAGCGACCCGCGACCGCAACGCTCAGCTGATGGCGGCCGACTACTTGCGTCGCCGCGCGGACTGGCGTACCCGCCCCGATCTCATGAGGCACATACTGCACTTCTACACCAGGGCAAAGGCGTACGGGAAACTAGCCGCTTTCTACGCTGAATGCGCTAAAGTCGAAGTTGATGAGTATGATGTGAGTGCTCCATGTTATTCTTATTTAGTCTTTGAACTCCTAATATAGATCTGTTCCTGGCCGATGATTCCACATAGTCATGCCACCTAGCAAACAGACACTCCAATTTTATTTATCTGTATAGATAGAAGATTCAAATACCTATTTAGATATATGCCGGGCGAAATGTTCCTGCTGGCGGGAAGGGATTGTGTTTTGTTTTCGTCGTGTTTAAAGAGAGGCGTAGGCAAAGAGGTGCGGGTAAAACTTGTTTTTTTTCTTAATTGCTACGCCCTCTTAATGTTTAATCTGCTTTACAGAACTACGACAAAGCATTAGAGGCGCTTAAGGAAGCTATCAGATGTTTGGCGAAATCATCTGACACTGATACAGGTGACATAAAACTAACACTATTCATTCGTTTTATCATATTATTTTGATTTTTAAGCCAATATTATAATTAATTTAACCCTTATTTCAGGTACTCAAACAACGGCGCTTCAAGATCAAAGTGCTATCGTCAAACGCTTCGTGGAAGTTAAGAAAATGTTAGATGCTGGCGAAATTAACCCTGGTAATGAATACTTTGCGATTATATTGTGTGTTTTATTAGCTTTTTATTCTAAACATTTCATATAAATGTCCTCAGGTGTTGCAGCTGGGCAACAGCTTTTGCGTGCTGTGTCTAGTCGCCCTGGATTGATATCAGAAGAGAAAGTTCTACGATTACTAATACAGTACGCGCCTAATCACGCGGATGCACCTCGTAAGAACCGAATATCAAATTGGGGCTTATTTTTATGCTAGGCCGTGCCGGGTACTCGGCGACCAGACTAAGAAAATACACACAAATACATTTTCTATACTAAGTGCTATTACTCGGACCCGCTCAGCCTAGCATATTATGTCTTTCGCTGAACTACTTTTCATTTCCGATTTTAACTTTTTTAACACTTTAATGTTTTACAGGATTCGAAAACCAACTTAAAGCACTACAGCAGCAACCAGAAGAACAAAGCTTGAGTCCCGACTCGACTGATCACAGTATTGAAGAAGTTGTTTAAAATATAATTTGGTTAAGTATTCTGTAATAGTAGGTAGTCCGTCCATTCGTCACGTCCGTAACATTTTTATCCGTCCGTATGTATTACGTTGTTTCATTGTGAGTGTAGTAAATAAGTATTATTTAATAAAAATAAATTTTAAAGTTCTTCTGATTTATATGATTGGTATTTTTATCTTGTTAGTAGGTTTAGCAAATATTCTATCAATTATAGGAACGTCTGCTTTCTCCTTTCCTCCAACTGTAACATACTAGTTGATTACAAATAAAAACTCAAATCACTTTGCTAATACTGTATTTAATAATAATCTCGCTCCTGCGGCAATTTCTGCCGAAGGTGTCATTCTGATGCTACGGCTACATTGTCGCGATAACGCAAACTTCACTTCGCGGGCTCTCTGTTATACAGCGCGCCGCACGGTGGATCGAAAATCGGCTGTAGAAGACATAGGATCTCGATTTCTTAAATGTTATTTTTTTTGCTGGAAATGACTTCTGCTGATCATTACTGTTCTATAAAATGTCATATGAAGTAAATGTGTGCACAAATGGAAGAGTTATAATTTTTATAAGAAAAAAATGTATGGAGCTAGTATGAAAAATCGAATTATCTCCTAAACGGCATGTTTAACCGTAATATCCTTGGAGGTGGTCATAGTGCTAATTATTTATATTTTTTTAGTTGCTGATTTGACGAAAAATTTCATGCCGTTTTTTTTTTAAATCGTCAAAAATCGAAATCGGAATCGTTTCATATGAAAAAACAAATGAAAATATCATTTGTTTTTTCATATGAAACGATTCCTTTTAGTGTTTATGTTGAAGAACACGGACTTTTAACTACACGTAACATAAAATAGCATCACTCCTATATTTCCGAAGGAGTTGGCAGAGTTTTATAGTACACCCACACGTAGACAACTTATCAACACATCATGAGTTTTAAAACTTTTCATACAACCAAATTACCAATTGTTTACTCTTCTAATGAGTCCGAAAAGAAGTGATTAAGTAACTACACTGATTAGGTCTCCTAATGAGTCTTTATAGGTGATTTAATGATTTTTAATATCTCACGATAATGCCAACTATGGATTACATTCAACTTTTCCTGATAAGTAAGCTAATTTGTTAATTAGCAGTGCTATGAGTTCTAAGAATAGTTAGTGACAATTATAAATTTTCATTAGCTAATGAGAAGATAACTAATGAGGGTAGTTACCTAATTATTGGCGTTTTGCAATAAAAGGGCTAAAGTTTTGTTTTATAATTTAGTTTGTTCACAACTGTGTAACTGCTAACACTAAATCTGCGACTATAAAATCTTAGAATGGAAAGTTTAATCACGAATTTAGACTTGTTTGTTCTTCTACGAAGTGAGAGTACTTCATTTGATCATGAAGTATTGTTCAGTGCAGTTGTATCCCGCATAGGCGATTGCCTGTCTGACGAAGATCGTGTTGTTCTCAAAGAATTTTGTCGGAGATTTACGCGAGCCGCTTGACAAAGGTGGTAGAAATCCAACCGATTCCTTGATAATTTCAGGAGAAAGTACGAGAATTGGTTGGGAGCAAATATTGATTGGCCGAGTTTTGTGCAAACTTTAGTTAATCAAGAACCAAGTGTTGATGAGATACCAAGAGCGCCCTCAGTCTCTCCAGAACCGTCGACATCAACGTCCATTGGAACAATGACGAAAAGATCCCGTAAACCATTCGAAGATCTGGGAAGTAAACAAAAAAAGAGAAGATCTGATGAACACACAGGCGAAGATTCCAGTGAATTGGCATATGCAGCTGCAGCACGTTTAAAAGAAGAAGGGCATGGAGATATCGCCTCTGTCATCGAATACATGATGAAAAATCCTGAAGCAGCCGCTAAATTAAATGAAACGCTTAAGAAATCAGCGAAAACAATCATATTTACGTCAGAAAAGGCGCTTGGATTGCTTCTTTCGCTAAAACTCTCAAAGTGGCAATATATTACGTTGCGAGAGGCTGCCATTCGGGAAGGTGCTAAGAATATTTATCCATCTTACTATAAAGTGCAACAAACTAAGCTTGATTGCTACCCTCCGAAGCAATCAGTGACAGTTACTGAGTCATCGGCTAGGATTACACTTCAAGCTTTACTTGATATCACAGTTACAAAAATCCTTCAAAGCCTTTCTAAGGAAGAGCATAACAAGCAGTTGAAGCTGATATCCAAGTGGGGATTTGATGGTGCTTCTAACCAAAGCCGATACAAGCAGAAAATGGAGGGTGAGGAAGATGACTCGAGCATTTTCATGACCTCCTTGGTGCCACTTAAACTGACAGATGGAGACAACATCTTATGGACGAACCCAAAACCATGCTCAGTTTTGTATTGTCGTCCAGTTCAGTTTACTTTTGTAAAGGAGAGTGAAGCAGTTGTCCTTGAGCTGAAAAAACAAATGGATGAAGAAATTGAGGCCCTTATCCCCACAGAGTGCAATAATAATAATAGGGTGACTCATGAACTAATGATGACGATGATCGACGCTAAAGTTTGCACTTACCTTTCTGAACCTAGATCAAATGCATCGTGCTACCTGTGCTTAGCAAAGCCTACAGAAATGAACCGCTTAGATGCTGTAACATCAAAAATTGTGTGTTCTGACCTGTATGAATTTGGCTTGTCATCCCTACACGCCCGTATAAATTGTATGGAATGTCTGTTACACATTGCATACAGGCTCGACTTCAAACGGTGGGCAGCGAGAAGTGATGAGCACAAAGAAATGCTACAGACAAGGAAGAAAATAATTCAAAATAAATTCAAAGATGAGCTCAATATGTTGATTGATATAGTAAAACAAGGCTCGGGAACCACCAATGACGGGAATACTGCAAGAAAATTCTTTGAGTTTCCTAATAAAACCTCAGCTATAACCGGTTTGGATGAAGACCTCATCAAAAGATTTGCTGTAATTTTACAAGCAATTACATCTGGAGAGCAGGTCGATATAATAAAATTAAGAGATTATGCCCGCAAAACAGCAGAAAAGTACGTATTATTATACGACTGGTGCTACATGTCGTCAACCGTTCATAAATTATTAATCCATGGGGCTGACATAATTGAGAAAAATAATATTGTGCCGATTGGGACTCTCTCGGAAGAAGCCTCAGAGTCTCGAAACAAAGATTTTAGGAGGTTTCGAGAACATCATTCGCGGAAAAGAAGCAGGCAGGATTCCAATCAAGACATTTTAAATATGCTTGTTGTTTCTTCGGATCCTTTGCTAAGTGCACAAAGGCCTAAGTTAGATGCCAAGAAAAAGCAGAGCTTTTTTGCTGAAACTCTCGACTTAATTCAATTTCAGGAAACTGAGTTCGAGTTTTTGGATATATCCAATCTGGATGCTGACTCAGAATTGGAGTCTGACAACGAGAGTGATAAGGAAAATTTGTAAAAAAAATATATATGTACTTATTTGTAAATTTGTATTTGAGTCTGTTTGGGTTTTTTTTGTAATATTTAATGATATTTTGTCTTTTTTTTTTATTTATTTTACTTTATTTTACAAATGCTTAGTATTAATTCCTTAAATTAAATTATTTTGTATATAATATAACTTTATATGTTACTTAAATAAGAGTTTGATAATCTTTTTTTATTTAAATTAATAAAAATGTGTCAAAAAACAGCAATTTTTTTATTTAATTTTTCTTGTTTTGTGTTCTTAATATTTGGGTTAATAACATATCGAACTTTTTAACTTGGACACTAAAAGGGATCGTTTTACATGTAAAAATAAATAAAAATATTTTGACGATTATTTTAAAAAAACGGCATTAAATTTTTCGTCAAATTGGCAACCAAAAAATCATAAATAATTAGCACTATGACCACCTCCAAGGATATTACGGTTAAACATGCCGTTTAGGAGATAACTCGATTTTTCATACTAGCTTCATACAAATTTTTCGTAAAAAAAATATATTTCCTTCGTTTTTGGGCAGAATTAACTCGGGTGTCATTTTTGTACATAGTAATGATCAGCAGAAGTCATTTCCAGCAAAAAAAAAATAGCATTTAAGAAATCGAGATCCTATGTCTTCTACAGCCGATTTTCGATCCACCGTGCGCCGTCGAGTTGTGTGTGAGAGAGAGCGCTCGAAGTGTAGTTCGCGTTATTGCGGCAATATAGCCATAGAATTACAACAAAAATGTATGATTCGCGAGCACAACAAATATGTATTTACAGAATTATAATCATTAATACATCTATCTAATTTAGAATTGTTCCCATAAGAACAAATCTCATAGGAAAAGTTCTTCTACCACTGCGGATCCACATTAACAGGAAGTCAAAGCAGTGTTTGTTACAACTATGGATAGAATATTTATTTGATTATTAAGGTGGCGGATCCACCTTAATAATCAAATAAATTTTCTATCAGTGTCAGGTTGTATCTTGATCAAAATATGATTCGTGTTATCAAACATGTATTTACAGAATTATAATAATTAAAATCATGAAATCATCTCTCTAAGTTAGATTTGTTCCAAAAGAACTTTTCCATAAGAGATTTATTCATAGAAACATATCTAAGAGAGGTGTACTATGTCGCAGGCTACCTACCAACCACATCAACATGTTCACAGGAAGTCAATGCACGCTAACACAATGCATACCGTGAATTAGTATCGCAGATCTTGTAGCCTTTATACGTTGTATCTGCTGTTAACGTCTGCATAAAACTGCGTGATACTGATGATACTAAAAAGTGTTTCTTTACACGTCCCGTCGGATCCGATGCAGCAACTAATTTTATTAATTTACTATCTTTTACTCCGTCTTGTCCTGGGCTTGTGGCTAAGTAATAACAGCCGCACGGGTCGAATGATCAGGTTGAGCTACGCTTGCCGCGGTTAGGTCGTGGATGGGTGACCATCTTTACATACCAAGACGAGGGGTCTTGGTATAATGTGCCTCGGAAAGCACGTTAAGCCGTTGGTCCCGGCTGTTATTTGTTGATCTTTACAGTCGTTACGGGTAGTCAGAAGCCCGAAAGTCTGACAACCAGTCCTTACCAAGGGGTATCGTGTTACCCAGTAGCTGGGTCATGGAGGTCAGATAGGCAGTCGCTCCATGTAAAATACTGGTATTTAGCTGCATCCGGGTAGACTGGAAGCCGACCCCAACATAGTTGGTAAAAGGCTAGGCAGATGATGTCCTGGGCATCATCATCTCTCACGAATAAAATATTGTTGGGGTGGCCGTTGCGGGAATACAAACCATTTACAAAACCGCTTTGTGTTCTGCGAAGTACTATGGAACCGATTTACGTCCTTCAGTCTTCGTTGCTCAAACAAGTCTTCGAATGACTTGGTGCGATTTTTTATGTTACGCCTAAGAAAAGACAGTCCAGAACGCAAGGTAAAAATTTAGAGAAATTAGACAGTTCCTTTGCCAGTAAACTCTGTATTCAGAGTTTTAATAATATATGTGACTCAATGAGTAAAAACGCAATTTAATGACACTCTTCCACTAAAGACTAAAAGTATTTACACAAAGTTCTTATTTAGTGATTGGGCGACTCCATGTATTCGTAAAAGCAGGGGAAAGCGTTTTAACTTTATGGCCTAAATCAACATAATATGAAAAATAAAGCTTTCATCAGTATGTTGCAAAATATTCTAAAACTTTTAAGTGTGTGCAAAATGCAAGCTCTTTATATTAGCAATAAAATAAAATATGCTGATGATAAAATAAAACCTACCTACCCTAATTAGGTAAATAATAAATAATGAAACAGGTAGGAAAAGACAGCGTAATACTGAATTTACCTAATTTAGAGACTGCACATGGGCCCATCCCTTCAAAGTAGAAATGGCTCCAGGAATTTGAAAACTTTATTGCTAATATTCCCCTTATAACTACTGAAACTTTAAATTTCTCACCCGCGCTTTCTGCTACATTACTTAGAAAGAATGTAAAGGCATGCCCTTTGGAGTTCAGCATACAAACCCCCAGGCTGTTATAAAAGCTATTAAAGATCTTAAAATTAAATCAACAAAAGATCTCTGGGGAATGTTTGTAATAGTATGTAGGTCTATCATCGAAACCATTGCGCCCTATTTAGCTTTCATATTTAACCTGTTAAGCCCCGCGCGACACCGATTCGGAGTCAAACAATAGAAAATCAATTGTGTCTCATTAGCTGTCCTTGACCAATTAACACCAGTGTTGACCAAGGAGTCTTTCTACATCTCATAAAACACAGTAAAGTAGTTCCTTTGTTCAAATCCGGTGATAGTTAAGAACCTAACAATTATAGGCCTGTGTCAATTCTGCCAGTTCTCAGTAAGGTGTTTGAAAAGTTGATGATCAATCAAATGTTACGTCACTTTAATAAAAAATCCATCTTTCATGAACAACAATACGGTTTCGCCAAAGGGCATTGTACCACTGACGCCGGTGTCACCCTAATAAAGGACATTTTTAACGCCTGGGAAGAAGCACAAGATGCCATTGGAATCTTTTGTGACCTCTCTAACAGCGTTCGATTGCGTAAACCATGAGATACTTCTGCTGAAACTAGAGCACTATGGGATTCAGAATACAGCGCTTGATTTACTAAGATCATACCTGAAAGATAACAAGGTTAAAGTTCAAGTAAAAGGCGTAAACTCACTGGGGTCTGAAATAACAATGGGCGTTCCTCAAGGTTCGATATTGGGTCCATTCCTCTTTTTAGTTTACATTAATGATTTACCCCAATTACTTCAAAATCAACCGAAGATGGTGTTATTCGCAGATGACACATCATTGATCTTTAAAATAGACCGACGGGCACAAAATCTTGACGACGTGAATAACTCTATTCTTCAGGTCCAAGATTGGTTTACGGTCAATAATTTGGTACTAAATGAAAAAGAAAAACTATACGTATACAAGATTTAAATTACCTAATGTTAGAAGTAGCGAATGTGATATCATATTGAATGGAACAAAACTGGAATGTATTAATCAAACGGTTTTAAAAGGAATCACTCTAGACGAGAAACTACAATGGGCCACTTAAGGTGTTAGAAAGATAAGACAATTGACAGATGTAGAAACCGCGAGTTTGGTCTATTTTAGCTATTTCCACAGCATTATGTCGTAAGGCATTTTACTTTGGGGTCGGGCTGCTGACATTGAATCCATCTTTATTTTGCAAAAGAGAGCTGTCAGAGCCATATATAATCTACGTGGCCGTGAATCTTTTAGGGAACAATTTAAAAATATTAATATTATGACGGTACCTTTTTTTTTCTTTTTGGTGGGAAATCATCAAATAACTTCTCCCACTCTGGGTGGAGTGGGAGGGTGTGTGACTAAAACCCACCCGTATTCCTTAAGTTGCCTGTGTTGCCAGGGGCCTCGGCACGAGGACACGGCGGTTCTCTGCCCAAGCCGGGCAGACCTCCACCGTATGCTCTACCGTGTCCTCCGGGGGATCCACACGGTGGTGACACCCGGGCGTTTCCTCCCGCCTTTTCCGACACAGGAACCTCCCGAAGCTGCCGTGTCCGGTGAGGACCCGCTTCAGGCGGAAGGAGAGGACGCCGTGGCGCCTTTCTAGCCACTCCTAAAAGAGGAGACTTATCGCCGCAATTGTGGCGTGCCCAGCACTGGGTTGCGACAACCGTACTCTCCATATCGCCATGAGATCCCGCCGGAAATCCGTCCGCTGTGCCGTGATTTCTCGCGGCAGCGTTGTTACGCCCCGGCGTTTCGCCTCCTCGCGCCACTCCCATACGCGCGCGAGGACTTTTGCCTCCAGATCCCATGGCGATGACGGTACTTTGCCAATTCATTTATGAAAATATTATGTACCTATGTAATAAAAATCTACATGTTTTTAATAAAATAAGTGATAGACATAATTTTAATACTAGAAATAAAAATAAAATAGATTAACCATTTTTCAGATTATCTAAACTAGGGACACATCTTTTATGGGGTATGTAATGTGTTACAACAAAATACCTTGTGATGTATTGCAATTAAATGAAAGAAAATTCTACAAATTAGAGGATTATATCCAAGATATAGAATGCTTAGAAACATTCTGGTCCAGCTCCATAAGTCAATCTGGAGTATAGACAAAATCGAACTGGTTGCATTGCATTTGTATCATTTATTATTCTTATGATGTTGATTTTACATTCTATGATTACCACTCACACACTGACCTAAAACTTTTTTATTTTTAAAAGTTTGTAAACACCATGTACTATTGTATCTATCACATAATTAATTTATCTGTCATTGGTGCCGATTCCCTTGTCACAAATGTCTCTAAACTAGACTAAAAATTACCAAAATTTTGTTTATTCCTGTCAAAAGACAATGGCGCCGATTCCCTTGTTCACAAACTAAACTAAATTTAAGTTCCGTCCATCTTTTTCTTTCTATTTCATTAAGAAAGGACAGAAGATAAATTTTAGTTTAGTCCTGTCAAATGAATCAGTGCTGTCACTACTCCATACACGTTTAGACGTGATTAAAAACTTGCCTACTAAAATTACGTCAATTTACGTCAAGCGCTGATTAATTTGACAGGACTAAACTAAAATTGATCTTCTGTCCTTTTCTTAATTAAATAGACAGAAAAAGATGCACTGAACTTAAATTTAGTTTAGTTTGTGAACAAGGGAATCGGCGCCAATTTCTCATTCTGAAATTGACTAAAGTGACACAGCTTGAACTATATTTTAATTTGACAGCACTAAGATGGCACTGAGTTATTCATTTAGTGAAAATGACAATTTTGCTATTCTGAATTTGACATTTTTTACCTAAAGTTTTGATTGTAAAACTAAATCAGACTATTTTTAATCGTGATTAAAAAGGTGTGGAATGAAATTAGTTGTCATGAACTAAAATTCTCACCAATACCTTGACTTCAAGTGCAAAAACAGTACTGTATCTTCTTTTTTCTTTTCTTTTGCTTAAAATTATCTCGAAAACGGTGTGTCCTTTCGCAAAAATAATGAAAATTTTGTCCCTTTTTATGAACCGCGTGAACCCCTGAAACCTAACATGTAGACCAATAGTTTTTTTATGTTTTCCATAAAAAAAGTGAAAAATTTCATATAAAACACGTTGAGGCTTGCGCGCCTCCGGCTCTAAAAAACATTCTCGGAATCGGGCAAACAAGTATGTACCACGCGGAGTCGCGATTGTTAAACTCGATTTTAGTTGTGTCAAAATAGTTTTTAAAGGAGATGAACAATTTAGAGAAAATTATTTGCAAAATAACTATAAGATTCAGTTAGCCAAAAATAAGAAATGTTTGTAATAGTTTAGTTTGTTTAGTTTGGTGTACAAGAGAATCGACACCATCTTTTTACCTACTGTGTTATAGTAATTTTATTCTAGATGCATCGTCTTCACATATAATTATATAGTTAATATACCTATACACAATATAATAAAACAATTTTAAAACAGTAACGGTGGAGTTTCTTGCCCATTCTTCTCCGTACAAAATTGCCTTTTGGAAGGGGTGACTAGAATCAATTCTATTTTTTTATAAAATTTGCCGTTCAAAAGTGCCTTTTAAGTGCCTATTTGGATGGTCCGGGGATACCGCACGGTCTCCTGTGAAGCAGCGAGCCTTCTTGCCGGATTGCCGCCATGGGATCTGGAGGCAAAAGTCCTCGCGCACGTATGGAAGTGGTGCGAGGAGGCGAAACGCCGGGACGCAACTCCGCCGCCGCGAGAAATCGCGGCACGGCGGACGGAGCTCATGGCGACATAGAGAGTACGGTTGTCGCAACCCAGTGCTGGGCACGCCACGATTGCGGCGATAAGTCTCCTCTTTGAGGAGTGGCTAGAGAGGCGCCACGGCGTCCTCACCTTCCGCCTGACGCAGGTCCTCACCGAACACGGCAGCTTCGGGAGGTTCCTGTGTCGGATAAGTCGGGAGGAAACGCCCGGGTGTCACCACTGTGTGGATCGCCCGGAGGACACGGTGGAGGTCTGCCTGGCTTGGGCAGAGCACCGCCGTGTCCTCGTGGAGGCGATCGGTGGCAGAGATCTCTCGCGTCCGGCCCTGGTTCAGGCCATGGTACGGAGCGAGAGGGCATGGGCAGCCGACGCCTCCTTCTGCGAAGCAGTGATGCTCGCGAAGGAGGAGGCGGGACGGATGAGGGAAAGGTAAATTTTCGCGCCCTCTCGCCCCCCTAGCCGCCGCAAGAGACTCCCTGGGCGTCAGGAATCCCGAGCGGATTTCCGGCCACCGTAGGCGCGGGCTTGCGGACGGTGAGCAATGGGTAGCTCACCGTCCGGTAAGGACCAGGCCCGGGTCGACTGCGCGTTGTCTTCCACGCGCGCCTCAAAGAGATGTCACCAGCACAGGTATAGGGGTCCACTAGAGCCGATGCCTGCCGGGGTCGCGGGAAGGTACTAAAGTGTCACCGAGGCTCCTGGCAACACAGGCAACAGGAAGGAATACGGGTGGGTTTTAGTCAGTAAGAGTCTGACACACCCTCCCGCTCCGCCCAGAGCGGGAGAAGTTATTTGATGGGGTTGGATCTAGTATCGTTTGGCAGGAGTTGGGGGGTAAAAGGGGCTAAAGTTGGTAGGGGTTGGGACCCCGATTATAACGCTACCACTCTTATTACAAGGTAATGCATATTTTTCGAGAAATTAATAAAAAATGTTTCTAACCTCAAATCCGATAAGAGAAAACGAAACGTTTAAAATGGGCGATTGACAACCAAATCTGCCCCAGTATCTGTAGTCAGTATCCAGTATCAGTATTTGTAGTCAGTCCGTGGTATAAAATGTCAGGAAAAATCGATAACACGAAACGTAAACAATAAAACAGGTATGCCATTTGCGTCATGTGTCACTGTCATTCGTTTTCGATCGTACCGTTTCTCCTCGAGTTGCGTGATTTGTTCTCTGTGTTTGTACTTCCACTGATCGTATGTGTGTACAAAAGGCAATATACTGTTACTAGGAGAACTTAGGATGCAAGAACGAGCGAAGCGAGCTCGGGACTTGGGCATCCCGACTCGGACAGGTTAGGTTCGAAGGGGATGGCGGGGTCTAGTGAGCGAGCGGAGCGAGCGAACTTAAGCCCCGCCATCCCCTTGGATGTTTTTTTTTTTTAAACCATTGAGACACGCGAAGCGGGCCTCATACTACGCCTTTTAAGCGACTTCCAAGGTTAGGTTACAATATTTTTTTTTTTCTCAAGAACAGTGCGTTACCTATTCATGGGAGTGATGCCAGGGGGCAGGGGGCACCCCCCCCCCCCTAACCACTCCCGTGAAGCGGGGCTCATACTAGGGCTTTTTAAGTGTTTTGGGGTTAGGTTACACGAGAACGGTGCGTTACCTTTTTATGGGAATGACGGGAATGGTGCCAGGGGGCAGGGGGCACCACCCCCCAACCTCCCCCCCCCCCTGTTCCCACCGCCCTTCTCCTGCCAAACGATACTGGATTTTTACCCAAAAGTGATCATTTTGTCAATTAAATACAGACGATAATGTATTACCAGTTGTCAATGCTGTCGTTCGTGATGCGACGATGAAACCCGTTGATAGGTATAAGAAACTGCAACTATTTCACTTGACGAAAACGCAATTCTATTTCATGTTGTATAAGTTTCGTCCTTTAAGCCATCTTCAAACCAGTTGCAACGACTACCATTTTCTGCAACCGCTTTCGTCATCGGGGAAACGGTTGCGTTTCGTCCGTCAAAAATTCGATAACGATCCACCACTAAAATATTGTAACTGGGAACGCAATCTCAGCTGATCTGATTGTCAAAGTCAAAAACATGACTTGACAGATAACCTCTCTTTAGCTGCGCGATTTAATGTTATTAATTAATTAAAATAACTATATCCGTTACTTAATGAATGAAACAAATATAATTGACAATGGTTAGGTTCATACGTAATGTAAGGAGTCTATTTTCTATGAACTATCGAGGATTTCCAAGGTTTGTTTTTAGCCTATATCTTTCATAAAGTTTTATCAATAATACAATACCTCCGTAATGTATATTTCATACATTTTCAGAATAATATCACGGCGTTTGAATAGTACACATACACTAGAGAAGAATACTGATGTGAAAAAGATTCGCAACTTCAGTATTGTGGCTCATGTAGACCATGGTAAAAGTACTCTAGCCGACAGACTGCTGGAAATAACAGGTTCCATTAAACCGGGCGCAGAACATGCACAAGTTTTGGATCAACTGCAAGTAAGTGTAAAGCTTTTCAGTTATATTTATTTTACATTAGCTGTTGCCTGTGACTTCGTCCGCATTGAATTTATCGTGTTATCTTGCACCACTTAGTAGTCATTTTCTTATGTTCACAAATGATAAACGGCCCACCTCTATTAGAATCTTTGCAATAACTTATGGTTACTGCCTAAATATTGAGCGAATAAACCTTAACTTTCAAATATAAAGTAATATAAAGTAGACGCATCATAGAATTTCTTTGTAATCACGAACTGCTATTAATCGACACTTTCATTCATTGGGACTTGGATTCTCCGACGCGCGCGATGATAACTGACGTTTCTGCTAAGTGCTTAGTCGTGCTTCCCTTTCATAATTAGATATTCTTGAGATCTAATTGTTCTCATTGTTTTTGCAGCTCTAGTATCAGAAGACAATGTCTAATTCATTATTCATAAAGTAATTTGCAATTTTTTGCTAAAATTCATAAGGCCCTAACCAAATTGTTGTAACAAGAACATGTGATTCGACACCAATACTATCTAGTCACGTTGTTTCAACCCTTTGAAAAAATACAATTACCCTGCCATAAGAAAGCACTGTAAACGGCCTAATAGTGGGAATAAGCGCTACGCGCGATCTCGCTGCACTGTTCTAACCAGTCTGAAAATTTACCAGTCTCCCCCCCCCCCCTATATCTCCGAAACTAAAGAGCCAAAATTTGGAAAAAAAATACGGAAAATAGTTCTTTACTTATAGATTACAGAAAAACCTAAATAAAAAGTCTATGGTGTTAAAATAACATGGTAAATCTCTCAATATTGTGCATCAGTTGGAATGCCATACATTCCAAACGATGCACAATATTGAGAGATTTAGAGAACATGGTTTTTAATAACAATGTTAAGTTTGTTCCTGGAATTGAACATGATAGATAACATATTCATAGTATGGAATCCTCACCACGCAAGTTCAACTCGCACTTGTCCATTTTTTTCTTCTAAACAATTGTTTGTGATGTCTCTAGGCCTTCAACGCTAAAAATTATTATTTGATAAGTAACTTCTAACAGTATAAAAGTAAATTCCAAATCTGACGATTACTTTATTTTATTTGCATCATCTGATTTTAACCGCTCAGGCCCGTGGCTCAATAACGTCATCTCTCAATCTCAAAAAAAACATTTTTATTCGATAACTACTTTCAAATCGCGCGCCGCGAGGGCTCCTATTCGGAGCCATTGGGGCTTTATCGGTTAATGAAACTTAGCCCATATTCTGCCCCAAATTAATCTCTGTCTACCTACATGTAAACTACATGAAAATCCGTTCAGTAGTTCCGGAGATGTGCGCGAACAAACAAACAGACAGACAGAAAAGAATTAAAAAAATCGCTAGTTTATGTTCTATTACGCTTCTTTAGTTGCCCCCTTTTTATTACTTTTCTTCAATGTACAGACACACCGGATTCTACTGTTTTATTATGTGAACATTCTACAATTTAGGTAGCATATGAATATATTAATTTGTAAGACATAAATGAATTAGTGAATAATATAATATGAACTTTCTAAAACAAATTGCATCTGGAATAGCAAAACAATGCTTTCACAGAAGGACATTTAAACCAATTTTTGTTGCAGGTTGAAAGAGAAAGGGGTATCACTGTCAAAGCTGTGACTGCATCCTTAAATTACACATACAACAATGAAACCTACCTCCTCAATCTCATAGATACTCCAGGCCATGTAGATTTCTCTAATGAGGTAATCAATTTTCAGCATTGATTGAATCTGAACGCAATAATGTAGTATTCTATATAAGTATAATCAGTCTTAATGTTCCCACTGCTGGGACACAGGCCTTCACTCTGTGAGATGGACGGGGCCATAATCCACCATGCGGGCCCAGTGGGGGGTAGATGGATGTCACATGTCTTAGAATTTTTGATTCTAGGATATGCTGGTTTCCTCACGATGTTTTCCTTCACCGTTTTAAGACGGTGGTGATGAAATTAAATACACAAAAGTTAAGTGCCTGCCTGGGTTCAAATCAAACTCACGACCTAGACCAAGTCTGGGCCACCACTGCTCTCAGTATTCTAGTATATACATAATCAGCCTAATGTTCCCACTGATGGGCCACAGGCCTCCTCTTTGCGAGAGGGAGTGGGCCGTAATCTACCACGTGGGCCCAGTGCTTTTTTTGGTTCTAGGACATGCTGGTTTCCTCGCGATGTTTTCCTTCACGGTTTTAAGAGCAGTGGTGATGAAATTATTTACACAAAGATGAGCGCCTGTCCGGGTTCGAACCTACGACCTACAACTAACCCACTTCAACCTTCAACTTCAAGTATATATTTAGGTTTAATTCTATGATGTATTTTTGCAGGTTGTCAGAAGTATAACAGCATGCCAAGGAGTGATAATGTTAGTTGATGCAAATGAAGGTGTTCAAGCACAGACAGTAGCTGTGTACTCACTGGCCAAAAGAAACAACCTACTCATTATACCAACTCTGAACAAGGTGGACCTGCCTAGAGCTGACCCTGACAAAGTCAAAGCTCAGCTATACTCCTTGTTTAAGATAGAACCAGACAGTGTGATGAGTATTTCAGCCAAAAAAGGTTGGGGTGTGAAGGAGTTATTAGAAGCAGTTATAACTAGAATACCTGCACCTTCTGTAGATACTCAGGGCCATTTTAGAGCACATATCATCGACACCTGGCATGATAAATACAGGGGGGTGTTATGTTTGGCATACATACACTCTGGTAAGGTGCAAGTAGGTCAAGCAGTAAAATGGAAGTCTGATGCTAAGCCTCATATAGTGAAGTTCCTGGCTATATTGAGACCAAGTGAGGAGCCTATTGAAGAAGCTGTGGCTGGCCAAGTTGTTATGGTAGGTAAGTGACAAATCAGGTTGCTATAGCATTAACATTCAAAATGACAAAGAAGACCTTGACATATGAAGGTTAATGCTTCCATATCATTTAATAAAGTTTCCTTTGTATTTTTTTTAAGTTTCCTTTTTTAAAGGAAGGTAGCATGCTGTAGTGTTTACACTACAGATGATGCCGTGAGCCTTACGAAATCTTGTATAAATAGATATGCATCTAACTTACACAATCTAAACCAACAACAACAAACAATATATCTTTGTATCTAAACTTACACAATCTTAAACTACAAAATCCTTAATAAATCCCTCTTTCAGGTTGCGGTCCAAAAGGTGGTGGCAGTGTCGGCGACACATTGCTGGCAAAAGAGGTCGCGGATAACGAGTCGGTGTCGACCGATCCGCCAGTCAAACACATGGTTTATGCAGGCATCTTCCCAGCAGACCAGTCGCAACATCCTCAACTCAGTGACGCTATCAAGAAGCTGGCTTTGAATGACTCTGCAGTTACCGTTAATCCCGATTCTAGGTAATTGAGACTTGCAAAACTTTAAATATCACTAAAACACGTTTGGCACAGGTCTTACTGGGGAGTATGTTGCCACTTCTTTCCAGCTAAAACAGTAGAAACTGGTAAAGGGCAGGCGGTTAGTTTATTTTTGTTTGCTTAATTGAAATATAATAATAAAACAAATCATTAATCTTCCAGTCCAGCCTTAGGACAAGGGTGGCGCATTGGTTTCCTAGGCCTCTTACATCTTGAAGTGTTCACACAACGTCTACTACAAGAATATAAAGCTGAGGCCATATTGACAGCACCGTCTGTACCTTATAAAATCAAGTAAGTTTTGGTAAATCTTAAATGAGTTAATGTTTCTTTATTGATAACTACTTAGATTATTTTTTCATTCTTCAATTATATTTTATTTTTATCTGAAAATAACCTTGCAATAGATAAATAGAATATGACTTGAATCTAAGGGATTGTTCCCCTTTTAATTTGGAACAACAATTTCAGAGTGAAAGGAGCAAAGGCAATAAAACAATATAAAGGTACAGAAGTTATAATTACGAATCCTTTACTGCTGCCTGATGTTAAAAACATTGAAGAATACTATGAGCCATTTGTAATAGGTGAGAAATAAAAGTTGTTTATTCAAAACCCTTCCTATTCAAATTCATGTTGATGATTTGATGCTTTCTTTGACAAAGTTGAGAAAATAAGGTCAATAATTGTTTGATGATATTAACTTGAATTCATCTATTACAGGAACAATAATAACCCCAGTGGAGTATATTGGAGCTGTTACATCACTATGCATAGACCGTCGAGGCAGTCCCCTACCTTCAAACGCAGTTGACGATCGAATGACCATGATGCAGTACATACTACCTCTCTCAGAAGTCGTGATTGACTTCCACGACACACTTAAGAGCATTACTTCGGGATTCGCCAGTTTTGATTATCAGGATTATGGGTTTCATCCCAGCTCGTTAGTAAGGGTAAGTTATATTTTTCAGTATTTCGCAATTTTAAAGAAAATACTTCTGATCTTCACATAGTCATGATCAAATTAATTTCATAATTTCTTTTGCTAAAAGAAGCAACATTGATCTAATAATTTCTAAAGAAGTTTGATAAATATAAGATAGTAATAAAATTGTCGTACCGTTTTTTTTTTTCACGGTGATTATGACTGCTATTCACTTTTCAGATGGACATTCTCATCAACGGGATGTTAGTCGACGAGTTATCTACGATAGTGCATTCTACTCGTTTAGAGTACAATGCTAGGAGGCTTGCTGAAAAACTAAAAGAAATGATACCAAGGCAGATGGTGCAGGTAATCATTAATTAACAATTTAGAGAATAGGAAAATATTTCGACGCTTTTTGAAGAATATTATTTTCGTCATTGAAAATATGTTTTTAATTTAGGTCGCCATTCAAGCCGTGGTTGGGGGAAAGGTTTTCGCTAGAGAAACTCTCAAAGCATACAGAAAGGACGTTACAGCTAAATTGGTAAGCAATTATTATTTTCATTTGTAAATGTCATAAAAACTAAATTAATTTAACAATTGATTGAGGGAACTTAACGAATAAGACCTGAACTTTTCCGTGTATTATTTCAGTACGGAGGCGATGTCACTCGTAAAAAGAAGCTGCTGAAACAGCAAGCGGATGGAAAGAAGAAAATGCGCAGTGTGGCCAACATAAGAATACCAAGAGATACCTTCATAGATGTATTGAAAAGATAACTAATAAATCTACATTAGATAGAAGTTACTATAATTTTATTTTTAAATCTATCAATATGTTTACTAAACTAACCTTGATATATGTGAGTTACCAATTAAACTGTAAATCACTGTTAACCGTCAAAATGAAAATTGCAGTCCCCAGTACGAATAAGTAAAAATAATAGACATATAGAAAAATATACTTAATTTATTAAAAAAATTACTTGATTACAATTAAAGGACATTGCATGGTTAACAAACATCACAAAAATAATATGATTCTTAAAAAAATGTAATTTACAGCTGCTAATCACCGAGTGTCGCACACAAATACAGCGTAAGTCTAACACTGAACGAAATGTTCCAAAGTCGAGCACTTGAAATTAGATGAATCTTAGTTAATTTAACAATTTTCGTACTGAACACTAAAAACAATAATTTAAAGCAATGTGTTGTGAGCTTCGTCACTTATCTACTTAATAATAATATACAGCGTCGCCGTCGTCGAACTGATCGAACTACCAATTTAAAAATAACTTCTGTAATAAATGATAGAGTTAGGTAAACTGAAACGATTATTATATCCATTTGGAAGTCATCACGAAGAGACACAAAAATTCGTCGCCGAGATCACAAAGATATGAAACAAAAATACAAAATACATATGACTTTGGCATAATACTTATTATACCGAGTATAAAGTTCATGTAAACAATTAGGGAAAGGCACGGTAGAAGAAGTAGCACTAATCGTACATAAAATACCGCAATCATGCTAATCAAATTTTAATGCAACTAATAAATCGTCAAATAATCTTGTCCCCTATGGTTATTACCTATCCAATGATCCATGTAGGCAATCTTGTACAAAAGTATGTTTGACATTCTTTGGTATGTCTTGCTTGCACCATTTGATCAATTTACCTACTTATATCACATATTTTTCTCTAATCATTTTTTTTTTTCTTTTTACAACAAGAGTTGTTCATTAAAATTTCACAATCTTAATATTGTGTCTATTTCACAGAAAAAAGGATACTAAAATCATACAATACCTATATTATTTTTTAATTCATAATAATTTAAACTAAAAAATATTGATCAAAAATCCAGTCTTCAATTTTAACAAATCCAATTAGGTAGGTACTCAAAATAATTTTTAAATCAACTGAGTTGACAAAGGTTTCACAAATCAAAAGCTAGTCACAACATTCCTTGCAAACTATATATATATATATATATATCAATTT
Source organism: Atethmia centrago (assembly GCA_905333075.3). Taxonomy (NCBI): domain Eukaryota; kingdom Metazoa; phylum Arthropoda; class Insecta; order Lepidoptera; family Noctuidae; genus Atethmia; species Atethmia centrago. The sequence goes on along the minus strand of HG995373.1, from coordinate 16,003,384 downwards.
AATGCATTCTTTCAGCTTTAACTGTAATTAGTAGTTTGTTATTATTAATTACCTAACATCTTAAGAGCACATCAACATCGCAATAAACATTCATTTTTAAATTTTCATACATTTCATGGTAATATAAAGTAACTTTATATTGATTTTTGGCTACATTTTTTTTGCATATTATTATAAATTTACAAAATGTATATCGTATTTTTATTTATAACGTAAAACTTACTTAGTGGACTTTTACTTTTCACGGCAAGCTTACATGGAATGAAAGTTAGTTTATAATTTACTAATGATACTTTTTACTGTGTGCAGTAAATTATGTGAATGTTTGCGTGCGTGATTCATTGCTCCTCAATAAGTCATTCGCGTGTTATGAGCAATATTATACTTATTGTGCAGTGTCTACTCCCAGTCTACGTGCCACCCAGGAAAGACAAGTAATTGGCTACAATCATGATATTTCAAGATAAAAATACCTCACAAATCGCTTGGAAAATCACACAATTCTTGTCCTAAACAACTTGCCTAATCTTTTGTGTGTTTTAAGTTTAAGATGTATGCATATTACGTAAATTGAGCAACTTAATTCCGAAAGGATTGAAGTTTTTAGATTCATGATGTGATTTTGTTGGTTATGGAAAGAATTGTGTTATCTAGCCAAATGTTCTAATTGCCTATACTTGTATATAAATGAGCCTGCCTCCAAAATCAAAATGAAATAGGTACATAATGGGACTCAGTGCCTAAATGATATGTACAATATTTTCGCATCTATGTAAGTTGTGACGGCTAAAGCCAATGTGATACTTAGAAATACAAGTTAATTTTTTATTTATAAATATATGAATAATATGATCTTTACTTCTATGAATAATATTATATTTCTATAAATTTCTGGTTGTATATATCACTAATAAATCACACGAAATATTTAACCAATATCGCGAATATGAGCTCACAGGAGACAACCTCACTTATACACTCACTTTCCGGTGACAGTTTGTTATAATCTCATCCTCTCTGAGGTGCCACATGTTTATCTGTCTTCAGATGTCTCCAGGAATTGGGCATATACATCTCTTGTACATTCCCCTTTTTCATTAAACTTGTATTTGTAATAAGATCCATCAGCACAGATAACTGCAACAAAAAGTAAGATTAGATATCATGTTGTCACATTTAAGGTAAACAAATTATATAAAAGAATTTTTAGGTATGAATCATAATAAGAACATCAACATCTTTACCACCTAAGGCCGGCCGCAAACGTTCGGTTTCCGAATTAGGTTTCCAGATCAAGAATTCAGATTCGGAAACCTGAATGCTCTGCTTACAAAAAAATATTTAACAACACACACATTATTAATATTTTTTCGAACGGAATAATGTGCGCCTTGTTAAATATTTTGTATGTAAGCAGAGCATTCAGGTTTCCGAATCTGAATTCTTGATTTGGAAACCTAATTCGGAAACCGAATGTTTGCGGCCGGCCTTATAGTACTCACCAATAATGGAACTTTTATCAACTCCAAATGCACAGATGCATGGGGGGCCATTTGGGATGGTGAATTTACAAAAACTCCAATTGCTTGAAAAATATTTCGGCAAGAAGTTTACTGTCGCCAAACTGGATTGTTTGTTTAGCTTTTCATCTTCGAGACTAAACACGTGAACTGTCCCATGGTCTGATGTGACACATAAGTTGGTGCTTGAGTGATTAAAGTTTATACAGTAAATTGTAGCCTGAAAACAATTGGAAAGGAAAATAAATTCTAAAAACTTCACAGAATAATAATTTTATATCATCATGCAAGTTTGCAAAGCTTTTAACAGTCACGCTATGGTACCTATGCATATAGTGCAGCTAAGACTCCATGTTTATGAGGTTTAATTATTGTGAGAAAAACTTTATTTTACCTGATGTGCACCTCTCCTGAGTTCAGCAAGTTTCTGTCCAGTGGCGGTATCAAACACTCTGATGAGTGTGCCTTTGGTGGAGGCCGTAGCCAACCTGGTTCCTCCTACATTTAGTGCTAGGCAACTGAGTGGAGCCTCATGTGCAGCTATCAAGTGCCCGTCTGGTGCTGTACTTGGGCCTGCATGACTGCTTAATTCTACCAACTATTTAGAAAAAAAAACATTGTTTTCTAAATAATAACATTTTTATTGGGCACTTCCATAATATTTCAGACAAAGAAGTTACTTCTTTCCTTCCATATTTTGACTTTGGAAATAGAGATTTGAGAACAAAACATATATTTATTTTACTTTATCCAATAAATCATTTACTCTCATCATGGTTTTTGTACTATTTTTCAATAATTAAAAAGGGGCAAATAGTTTTGTAACAGGTACCTAAATGAACAAAATATTTGAAGGTGTTTTACAGTATTGTAGGTATTAGATATAACAGGAAACAATAATACTTGTGCACAGTACACTTTAAAAAAAAAAGAAAACTTATAAACTTGAAACTGTATTCACATTTATAAATTCAAATTCAACATTATTTATAATAATCCTAGTCTATCTAGACTAGGATTATTATAATTAAGTAGACAAGTAATAATTTAATTAAATGATTATTATAAGTGTCCTAGATTACCTGAACATGTCCTGTTTTACGGCTGGGGTATGCAAGCAGGGCATTATTACTGTTAGGGCACACAACACACAGACCTCTGGAATTCTGACAAGTCTCAAACACATGCAGCATCTGTGGCTGAGCCGTAAATGTGTACACTTTGATCAAGTTCTCTGCAAATAGTTATAATTACAGTTAAGCATAAATGTTTACAATACAACAACAATAAGTAGAGGTAAGTAATAAGTTTTTTTTAAATCAAGGTTATTATTGATTTACATATAAAATACATGTTTTTTGCCAAAAGTCAAAAGACTGTTTTATTTGATAGGTAATATTATTGCTTTCCAATAGCAGTGAAACATTTTTAATCAATTTATACAAATATGACAATGATACTTGACTTAAAAAAAACAGCTGATTACACCAACTTATCAATAAACAGAAATACTGTAAACTTTACCTAAAACAACAACAATGCGGTCTCTTCGAAGTTTCACAGCCTTAACAGGGCTATTGAAGTCAAGTGAAATTGCAGAATCTTTTTTCAAATCGTCCCATATTATAACTCTGTTTGGGGGATACACGGGGGTTTTACCACCGCCTACTAAGGCCATGTAATTGCATCTGAATAACATCTCTACGTAAGATAGACCGCCTTCAGCGAAATTCTGTCGCTCTTTTTCTTTAAGTGGGTCGCTATTAAACACCCGAAATCCATTCTCCGTTCCGCAAGCAAAACAACCTGAAGATTGCAAAACAAAAATGTAAACCGATTTGTAGACGAAGCCCAAGCAAATGAACAACTAGATCTCAGCCACGTTACCTTGATCTTGATTAAATCCCACATATAGAAGTCCATTTCCAAATGTATTATCGTCGGATAAATTCATTGTACAGCTTTATCGCTGAATATTTGGACAAATATCTTTTAGCAAAACAATAAAAATACCTTCATTAGGCTACACACAACTTTGCGGCAATTTGACAACAAATTTTGCTTGCAACAGTCAGCTTGTAGAAAAAATATCGATGTATGGATACATCGATATTTTTTGTTCGATATATCGATATACAATATCAAGTATATTTTTCTTCGGAGGTCGGCTGTCAGCAGGACGATCCCCTCGGGCCAGCAATTTTTAGCTTGGCTTTTTTTAATTTAAATTTTAAATTTTGAATAATGGGATTGATAGCATTATTCAAAATTTAAAATCGAAATTTAACGTTTGGTATTTGGATGACGGAACCCTGGGAGGCGATGTGGTCACTGTGTTATCTGACTTATCAGTTAAAACAAATTTCGAAAATATTGGTTTATAATCAAATTTTAGCAAATGCGAACTCTTTATTCAAAAAACTTCTTACGGTTTGGATAATTTAAAATTCAAATATTTATTTACATAACCAAATTACAAGATGATTATTAACATTAACTAAATTAAATTAAAACTAAGTTAAGCTTAAAAAAGGCCCTCGGGGCATTGTACCGAGGATGCTGGCGGCATTTCCTCGCTGAATTGCAATGCTGATGCGTTGCGCGAGAAAGCCGCCAGCTTTTTGGTCACTAGTTACATCAACTAGACGTTTCGCGATTTCCGCAAATAACTTATGCGCACTGGGACCGCACGGACCGAGGGTCTTGACGCCGAAATTTAAATTAAATTAAATTATTTAATTTAATTCAAATTAAATTTTCTGGCACCCAATATAAAAATAGTAGACAGAAAGTCACTTTGCCTCCTGGGTTGTCCCATCTTTGAAGAATCTTTTCCTGATTATATTACCAACACTATTTCTAAATTCCAAAGTCACGCAAATTTTTTACTCGAAATTACTCCTCATTATGCTCTTGTAATTCTAAGGTTTGCCTTATTGTCCCTAAATTTACTTATGTGCTTCGCTGTAGCCCTTTTTGGAAACATCCAAATTTGCTTTCAAATAATTTTAAACATTCAGCTCAACGAATCATCTTGGTTACAAGCATCCCTCCCTATTCGGTTTGGCGGCTTAGGAATCCGCAAAATTTCAAGTGTTGCTTCCCCAGCCTTTTTGTCGTCCACCCATAGCACGTCACGTCTCATAGGTAATATCCTAAGGGCTTTGTTCACAAACTATGAGACTGCGGGCTTGGATAATGCCAAAAATGCTTTTCAAATTGCTTGCCCGGGTAAGGAATATGCAGACAACCCAAAATCTCAAAGGAGCTGGGACGATATTTATTGCGATTTAACATACAAATCGATTCTGAGCCGCAGTTCAGGTCCGCATCGCGCAAGAGTTTTGGCGGTCGGAGCCAGATAGGCCGGTTATTGGCTACATGCCCATCAAAATCAAAAGTCATTTATTCAAACTAGGCTGAGGTGCCCGCTTACATATAGCTATAGCTGCAACAGTCACAAATGATGAACTAGGACCGTCAAAGTAAAATAATACAACAGTTAATTACTAATAACAAAACAAAACAATGGTCAGCAAGTCGACCAGTCACCACAAGCAGCACCCGTTCACGAGCATAACGCAAAAATCAGCCATTAACCCCCTCGCCATATTTGAGGGAAGGAGGCAACCCGACCCCCGACGCTACTGCAAGCAGTGACATCTAAGGGAGCATGACGAACTTGCTGCCGGTTGTAAGAATAATATAATCAGTTATCGAGGTCGCTAGCTAACCACATCTTGCAATACAAGTCAACAAAATAGCATTGTAATGAAAAGATTATGTCAATAATAAACGCAATTAAAATTAAAAATAAATTGACTTATACCGTCAAATAAAATAAACAATTAAATGAACTCCTATTTATCTTGTCACTAGGTAAGCTAATTCTGTGCAGTACGGGGCACATTTGTGTGCTGGGTTGGTGAAGAATACAGCTGTTTTCCTTGTAGATCTTCTTTATTTCGGAAGTGTTCTTCTTACTGCTATTTCCCGCCGACTGTGTCGACACCCAAAAAGGCTACGGAATTTATTTAAAACAATGTAGGCCCTGTGATTGGTCAGCCAATCAGATCACAGGACTTTTAGCCAATGAGCGCGAAGTGGATGTCGGCGCAGTAGGCTTAACTATGACAAAACTTTACCGTAGTGAGAGCCAACAATTAATCTTAAGTATAACAAAACTTTACTGTAACGAGAACCATGCGATGATTAGGCTTAAGTACAACAAAACTTTACCGTAACGAGAGCCATACGACAATTTTCTCGTTTTTCCTTATGTTTTCTTATTTTAATATACTATAATTTTATGTTTTTAGTTTCTACAACTAGTGCACTATACAAGAAAAATATAAAACATAATCAAAATAGGCAATCTAAATACTAAACACTTAAACTCGGTAAAGTATAATGAAAACTATATAAAAAAAATAATAACGTAAACTATTATGTACTGTCCTATCAGTTCGTGTTATCACTATACACTTTTACTGTTCACTTGTCCCGCACATCACTCCCGCCGTGCGACTGTGTCGCATTAAGTTCCGGTGCGGGCACGTCGTCTGTAGTCAGGGGCAGGACCACCAGCTTCCTTACTGGCCGGCGCAGGACACCTCCCTTGGTCTGCACGTCCACCGTCCGCACGATGTTGTCTGGACCAGGATACACCGCGATGACTCGTCCTCTTATCCACACGTTGCGGGGCAGGTTCGGGTCGACGATCTGCACGAGGTCGTTTATTTGTACTGCTTGGCCTCGTCCATGGGGCTCCCGCCGGTGTTGGAGCTCGGGAAGATACTCCTTCACCCAGCGGAGCCAAAAGATGTCTGCGAGCCTCTGTGCAGCTCGCCAGCTGGACCTGGAGATGGTGTCTTGTTCGGTGAATGTGCCCGGCTGCGGCACACGTCCAGGACCCCCCAGCAGAAAATGATTGGGAGTGAGGGCCTCGGGATCTTCTGCGCTGACGGAGACGTGCGTCAGCGGACGGTTGTTCACTGTATACTCTACTTCGGCAAGTAGAGTAGTGAGGACTTCCTCGGTGGGGTGGCGCTCATGCAGTGTCGCTGCGAGGGCTGTCTTGACTGAGCGAACCATTCGTTCCCAGGCGCCGCCCATGAACGGAGCTCCAGGCGGAATGTAGCGCCAGGAGAATGTCCTCTTCGCTGCTTCTTCTGAAGTCGCCGCGTCGATTGCTTGTCGAAGTTCCTTGTCGGCGGCTTTTAGATTGGTGCCGTTGTCCGACCAAATTTCAGTAGGGCAGCCTCGTCGCGCGATCATTCGTCTGATCGCCATTACTGCAGCGTCAGCGCTAAGCGAGCCGGCGACTTCTAAATGTATTGCTCGCGTCGTGAGACATGTGAAGATGGCCACATATCTTTTTTGTCGAGTCCGTCCCACGGTCACGGAGAGAGGTCCGAAATAGTCGACTCCGGTGAATGTAAAGGGTCGCTTATGATGTGCTAAGCGACACGCTGGCAGGTCCCCGGTTCTTGGATGCGGAGGCATTTGAGTCTTCATGCGGCAGAAGAGGCATCTTCGCAGAATTGCGCGTGTGACAGGGCGCAGTCTTAGTACCCAGTATTGCTGTCTGCATTCGTTGACTGTTGCCTCCACGCCTGCGTGATGGAGTTGCCGGTGTACAGCCTGTATCCAAAGTTTTACAGTGGGATGATCTCCGTCGACTACTAACGGGTTCTTGAAGTCCTCTTGCATGTCTCCGACCGCTCGGATACGACTTCGAATTCGGAGTAAGCCGTTTACTGATTCGACACTGAGCTGGTGTAGGCGACTTTCCTTGGCGATCGGCTTCCCGCTGTTCAAATTATCTATGTCTCCCGCGAAGGTTTCTTCCTGCGAGGACCGCATCAGTAGTTCTTCAGCTTTCTTGAGGAGCTCGGCTGTGATTGGAATCAGTTTGAGAGAGGGTTTCTTCAGTGCTGTAGGCGCCTGTTGTTTCGCTGTAGTTGGCTTGTTTTTCTTCCAGGTAGGATCCACTTCCTTGTTCTTCTTTGTTCGTCGGTAGTTGACCTTCTGTCTAGGGGCTCTACACAGCTCGATGAACTGCAGAGCACGTGCTGTTGAATATCGGAGGCGGTCACAATTGGAGAATTTCGTCGGATCAGGCAGTCCCTCTGCTAACTTAAGCTTTCTTCTATCGGTCAGATGATGCGTCTTCTCCTCGTCGGAAGGTTCTTCGGGTGATGTCCGTGCGGTTTCTGTAGGTCTTCCGTCAGATATAGGAAGTCGGGCCCTTTGTACCATCGATGATCTTTATTGAAGGCGGATGGTACGTCTCGCGTGGCGTCGTCGGCTACGTTTTGTTTCGTCGGAACCCAGCGCCATTCATTTACCTTGGAACTTTCTTCGATTGCTGCTAGACCATGAGCCACGTAAGGTTTGTATGAACGCGACCCGGTCCTTATCCAGGTGAGTACTGTCTTGCTATCGGTCCAGAACAGTTTTCGGTCAGGCTTCCTCTCGTGTTCTTCTATAACTGTGTCGGCGAGTATGGTTCCCATGACTGCTGCTTGCAGTTCCAATCTTGGGATCGAAGTCAACCTCAACGGTGCCACTTTTGCCTTGGCCATAATGAGTGATATGCCGACTTCACCGTCTGGTGTTATGGCTCTCCAGAAAAGGACCGCAGAGTAGGCTGATTCGCTGGCATCGCTGAAGACGTGGAGTTCTAAGGAGGCGGCGTCACTGTAGCTTAGGTATTGTCGCGGGATTGCCATGTCGTGGAGACTTTTCAAATGTCCCATCCACGTGTCCCATTCTTCTGCCAGGTCTTCGTCGATCCGTTCGTCCCACCCTGTTCCTCGACGCCAAACTTCTTGGAGTAGCTGCTTCGCTCGGATTGTAACAGGCGAGGCGAATCCTAAGGGGTCGAAGAGTGACATAACTACTCTTAAGGCTTCCCTCTTCGTCGGCTGTTTTCCCTCTATCAGAGGCGAAGGGATTCTGGTTAAGTTGAGGTTGAAGGTAAGCTCGTCCGAGTTGATTTTCCAAATGACTCCTAGTACTCGTTCTGTTTTCTCTTCTGTTCTGTATAGTTCCAGGTCGTCTGTTCTGTGTTCTTCTCCCAGTGCTTCTAGGAGTGACGCTGAGTTCGATTTCCACTGCTTTAGTTCGAAGCTGGCCTTGTTGTGCACTTCGCGCACGCTCTTCGTTATTCTTACAGCGTCTTCCAAGCTTCTGAAACTGTCCAGGTAATCGTCGACGTAATGTTTCTCGACAATGGCAGCTGCGGCTTCCGGATGGGTTTTCTCGTGGTGTTTCGCGTTCAGGTTCTTTACGTATATTGCTGTCGCTGGCGAACTTGATGCCCCGAATATCAACGAAGTCATTCTATACTCTTCCGGAGGTCGGTCGTCGCGGCGATCCCCACGCCACAGGTACCGCAGTGCATCTCTATCTTCTGTACGTAGCTTGACCTGCATGAACATCTCCTTTATGTCTGATGTCACTCCGATTAGGTGCTGTCGAAAGCGCATGACGACACCTGGCAACGATTGGAGCAGATCTGGACCTTTGAGTAGCATGTCGTTTAGTGCCACTCCCCTGGTTTTGGCTGCGGCGTCGTGCACAACTCGGAGTTTGTCCGGCTTCATAGGGTTAATGACAGCGAAATGAGGCAGGTACCACGTTTTTTGTGGTGTCTTTTGAGACGGCGCAAGCTCGGCGTATCCTTTTTCTATAAGGGCGTCCATTTGTTCGACATATCTTTTCTTCAGGGCTGGATCACGGTCGATCTTCTTTTCTATATTGAAGAGTCTCTTCAAGGAGTTGTCGTAGTTGTCGGGGAGCGTTACGTCTTCTTTGTTCCAGAGAAGGCCGGTCTGATATCTAGTTTCTTCAATCTTCTCAGTCTTCTTTTCCAATATTCGAAGCGCCTTTTCTTCTGGGTCAGTCTTCGGTCTCTTCGGGTTTATGCAGAGGGCGTCCATCTCAAAGTACTTCTTTACTAGGTCCTCGAGGTCATCTTCTGAGTTTTCAGTCATATGTGACACGAAGTCTATCTTCTGACCGAAGGGTTTCGTTTGGCTTCCATGAAGAACCCACCCCAGCGGCGTGAGAGATGCAACCGGGTGGTTCTTATCGCCCTTTCGTGTTTCTTTGGTGATCAGAAGATGCCAGTTGTCCTGACCGATGAGGACTTGCGGCTTTGCATTGGAGTACGATAGATGTTCCTTGATGTCAGATAGATGTGAGCACTCGTCCACTAGTTCTCGCGGAACCCTTTGAGATGAGACTTGTAAGTTCTTCACTGTTCTTGCTTGAATTTGCTCTTCTCTATTGTTGATCCCTTTTAGCCCGATAGTCACCCTTCTTGATGTTGATTCCGCCGTTTTTAGTTCGTTAATGGTTTCGATTTTTAGCGGATCTATGGGTCCTGTTGCTCCGATGTTTGTCACGATGCTGTCGTCGACGAGCGTGACTGTCGACCCGTCGTCCATTAATGCGAAGGTGTTGACTGTTCCTTTCGGTCCCTTCACCTGGACCGGCAGGATCTTCAGATAGGATTGTTTCTTCATTGTCCATGCTGAGTTGATCACTTCCGTTGCCTCTTCCTTTTCTGTCTTCTCTGCCTTGTCTGTTTTCTTCTCATAGTGAAGCATCTTGTGGTGCGTGTATCTGCAGTTGTTGACACCACACGGCTTTGTTCGGCAATTGTGAGTCTTGTTCCTATATCGCAGGCATCTAAAGCAGAGGCGTTTGGACTTCGCTGTATCCCATCTTGTGTTGACATCCATCTTCTTGAATTCTTCACATTCTGTTGCATTGGTGTGACTTGTTTCTTCGCACACGAAGCACTTCAGTACGTTGGTCTTCTCAGTTACGTTGGTGACCCGCTGTATCTTCCTATGTGGTGCGGCTGTAGACTGTACTGTCATTTGTTCAGGCAGTGCGTAGGGTCCACACAGTTCAGCTTCTCTCTTGAAGAATTTTTCTATCTTGATGAGGCAGGGGTCTTCACGCGGCTGTGTGCTTGAGTAGTCGTAGTATCGATACCGCAGTGTCGGCGTCAGCTTGTCTACCAATGTCTTCGCAAGTTCGGGGTTGTACATATAGTTGAAACAACCTAATGTCTTCAATGTCGCTACGACGTTGGAAATCTTCGTGGCAAATATGCAGATGTCCCTCGGTGAGTCAGAGAGGCGCGGTAGACTTCGAAGTGTTTCCATCTCGATCATGGCTATAGATTCTGGTCTTCCGAATCTGGATTCTAACGTCTTCATCACCTCTGTTGGGTGCGCGTTTGTGATCAGCAACCCTTCTACAGCTTCCTTGGCTTTGCCTTTCAAGTTTCTCCGTAGTCTGTTCGTATTCTCGACGGCACTGAACGTTGCTTCTGTTTCATAATAGGCGGCGCGGAAGGGTAGCCACTCCTGGTGCGACCCGCTGAAGAACGGTAGCTCGATGAACTTGGGTCGTTGGGCGGTGCTGACAGCCCTAGTGATGGCTTCAGCTAGAAGGGCTAAGTCCCCTTGGCCTCCCGCCGGTGATCGATGTGTTTCTTCACGTTTCTGTTGCTCGTCGTGTGCAGCAGTTTGCGCTACCGGAGGGCGATATGGCTCGCTGGCAATAGCCAAGACGGGACGAGTCACCTGGTTTTCCAACCAGTTGTCTACTCTTTCGTTGACTTCTTCGTAGAGGGAGACGTCATCTTCTTCTTCTTCTTCTTCTTCATCTTCCTCGTTCTGTAGTGCGGCTAGGCGCGTTGCAGCTAGTTCGACTTGGAGGCGGAGCAATTCTTCCTTCGCCTTTGCTATCTTCTGTTGTCTTGACTTGCTATGCGTCGAACCCCCCCCACCCCCTTTCTTACTGGGGGGCGGGAGGCACTGTGGGCCGGTTGGCTTCGATGTACACACTCGCTTCACTGTTGAGGTGTCTGTTTCTTGGCGAGTATCTCTGGAGGTGACAGCGGCGGGCGGCTTCATCTGCTGCTTTGATTTTGCACCCGCAGTAAGCGTCGTCGCGGCGGAGAGGGTGACGGAGGGTACGACGGCGCTGTCGGGGTGCGCGGATTTCGCGACCGAAGCGGAGGCTGCTGCAGTCGAGGCGGCGGAAGTCACGCTGGTTGGATCAGTCGTCGCGGAGGTGGCGGTATGTTCGGAAGTCTCCGTGGCAGTCGTCCCTGTATGTGTCGATTCCGTTGTGGCTTCCGTGCTGGTGCCGGTCGCTGAGGTCCCTGGTGTGGTTTCAGACGACGACGGCTTCTGTTCATTCTGCGGCTTGCGGCCTCTACCCTCGGAGCGCGTAACGGGCATGACGTCAGTAGATTCTACAATCGACGATCTTGAACACTTTCACTGGATGCGATCTTCAAGGCTTCTTTACTTGCGGCACTATTTTCTTCAAGCAGTTTTCTTCACGATAAATCCGGCTCGAAGGACCATTAAATGTGCAGTACGGGGCACATTTGTGTGCTGGGTTGGTGAAGAATACAGCTGTTTTCCTTGTAGATCTTCTTTATTTCGGAAGTGTTCTTCTTACTGCTATTTCCCGCCGACTGTGTCGACACCCAAAAAGGCTACGGAATTTATTTAAAACAATGTAGGCCCTGTGATTGGTCAGCCAATCAGATCACAGGACTTTTAGCCAATGAGCGCGAAGTGGATGTCGGCGCAGTAGGCTTAACTATGACAAAACTTTACCGTAGTGAGAGCCAACAATTAATCTTAAGTATAACAAAACTTTACTGTAACGAGAACCATGCGATGATTAGGCTTAAGTACAACAAAACTTTACCGTAACGAGAGCCATACGACAATTTTCTCGTTTTTCCTTATGTTTTCTTATTTTAATATACTATAATTTTATGTTTTTAGTTTCTACAACTAGTGAACTATACAAGAAAAATATAAAACATAATCAAAATAGGCAATCTAAATACTAAACACTTAAACTCGGTAAAGTATAATGAAAACTATATAAAAAAAATAATAACGTAAACTATTATGTACTGTCCTATCAGTTCGTGTTATCACTATACACTTTTACTGTTCACTTGTCCCGCACAAATTCTGGAGAAAGAACATAAACATTGTCTTGAGTTAATCACAGCGACCAACAATTCTTATCGTTTAAGTAGTCGTTGATAGAATAGTATGCCCTTGAACAAAGTTTGGATTTTCCTTTAGTTAAACGCATTAAATCAAATTATAATTTACTCCGGTCTGTAACTGAACTCCGGTAACTCCGGTCGAGCGTTATGTTGTAGACTCTGTCAAGCGCCGCTTGGTGGCGCTGGCGTCCCGATTAGTCAAACGAGTGACTAACGTATTTTCGACATTTATATGCTTCCGAGTCGTTAAGAATAAACGGTGAGAACTTCTAAGTGCTCATTATACACGAGCGGCACGTTGCCAACGGCAGAGGCAACTACAGCCGTCGATACTTGTCGGCGGCAGTCGTCGACACTCGTCGGCGGTAGCCGTAGACGCGTGAACACCAATAATAGCTATCTGTCCACTTACACACACACACGGCTGCACACCGCGCCTGCTCGCATAATTTTGTCAAACAGAGATGGTAATATTTCGAACGAAATTTTCCACTTCTGCCTCGACTTACTGTTGCCAGCGATGCTCCCCAGCTCGATAATAAAGATTTGATGTTACTGATTCCAATAATCGAATGGTTTGATAGTTTGATTACTAATATTAACATTATAATACAAAAAAAATCGATAGCTCGTTCGCAAATTCTAATAAAACCGCTAGTTCGCAAATTCAAATAAAACCGCTAGTTCGCAAATTCGAATACAACCACTAGTTCATTCATTCTCTTTGCCATACAAAATTCTCTGTCAGGTCTGTTCTCTCGTACAATAAAATAGTAGACTTTATTGTACGAGAAAACATACCAATTACAACAGATACAATTGATATCTGTAGTAAGTAATTACTGATTTGCGAACCGCTAGTTCATTCATTCAATTTTCCACATGAAATTGCGTATTTTTTCTCAGTACATAGAGTTTACTTTTAGATCAGGTTACCGATTAACTATGAACTATTATAGTAGTAATTAAATTTGAATCGAAAGGAATGAGACGACGCAATACATACTTATTTACTCCTCGCTTTTTTTTTCAAATTCGAATGAGTTATAAGGTTATTCGAATAATTTGAATGACTTCTACAATTGAATCATTCGAATAATGTCATTCGAAATCGCCCTGCATACCAGAAGTTGTGAAAAAGGGATGACATCAGGCCCCGCGGTGTTGGCAACACTTTCTTTGACATAGAAATTGTCAAAACTCAAAAGTGAGTAAGTGACAGCATCCTACAACAGTTTGAGATTTTTTGTAGATGATTCAGAAATCATCTGATACGATATTGTGCTTTAACGTGAAGTATTAGCGTACTGATTATATACATTTCATAAAGATATAATTATGTTAAAACCAAAAGCATTGACTCAAGTGCTTAGCCAGGCAAACACAGGGGGAGTTGAAAACACATTGTGGGTGTCACAATATTTACAATATGTTTTAATCGTATTTATTACAATATCAATCAATGATAATGTTTAAATTAAACTATTTCAGGTTGTTAAATCATCAAGGAGCACTATTGGCATACTCGGGCTATAATGACAAAGACGCAAGAGTTACAGCAGCAATCGCTAGCAACGTTTGGTCAGCGTACGAAAAGCACGGAAGGAACGTTTTCAAAGAAGATAAATTGCATCTGATATTGGTTGACTGTTCGAATGGAAAAATTGCTATAACACAAGTTGCCAATCTGTTACTGTGCCTTTATGCTAAAGAAACTGTTGGATTTGGTATCCTAAAAGAAAAAATTAATGCTATAGCTCAATACCTTGAAGGGCCTTTGAAACAAGTTGCAAGTTCATAACATTTTGATATTGTCTTGTAAGGTATCAATACTGTTTAAATGTTTTTGTATGTATAAAGTCTATTATAATATAACATTGATTTAACCGCTCAGGCCCGTGGCTCAATATCGTCATCTCTCAATCTCAAAAAAAACATTTTTATTCGATAACTACTTTCAAATCGCGCGCCGCGAGGGCTCCTATTCGGAGCCATTGGGGCTTTATCGGTTAAATCATTATTATAATAATGTATTTAGCATAGTATAACTTTTTCATTAAACTTATTATAAATAAAACAGTAATTTTATTTGTTGATGTAATAAGTATTCTTTGCATAGTTGGTTGGTAGAGGGTTTGATATAACTTTAATGTTTGTGGCATTCAAGCAGTTTAAACTTTATTACACCTTAACAATGTGTGGTAACTGGACTGTATTGTAAAGGACTGGTGTTTTCAACCCCTCTTCTGAGTGCATACTGTGCATATGGGGTACCTGTAATGGCCAAGGAAGGACTCATTTATTGAATAAATGAGTTCCTCGGTCTTTTGATGTTTTTTTTATTTTTCTATAGTTTATGATGTATCCCCATGCTGGGCAAAGGCTTCCCTACCCTAGTTCAGTAAATTAATATGTACCATCTTAAAACTTCTAATGAAAAAATATTGATAAGAAATCTGTTGTCCTAATGGTAATTGTAAGAACTCATGCCACCTGTGATAAAGGTTTGTCCTAGTACAGGCATCGTACTTTGTAATACCTACATATTTCTATGATTTATATGTGGGTATTTCAGCAATTATCATTTTCGAATAAGACGCACATAGGGTAATCATCTCAGCCTATGCACCTTTTAAAAAACCTTGATTGCTTGTGAAGTTGTAACACTGACATTTTTTCGTCATTTTCATGTTGGCATTTCTGTTGCATAGGGATGAAAGAAGTGCCAAAACGTATCGATATTTAAAAAAAGAATATTGATTTCAATATAACTAAAAAAAAAGCGATATATCAGTAAATCTTTCTAAAAATATTTTTAATTTATGAAATTCTACCGTGTTTTATTCATATCAATACTAAACAAGGAAAATCATTTCTGATGTATACAATCATAAATCATTAAAACACTGAGAAACATAAGTCTACTTTTTACGGCTCTGAATTCCAGCGGACAACGGTGTTCTTTTGGAAATATATCGCGATTTCCGCAAATAACTTATGCGCACTGGGACCCCACGGACCGAGGGTCTCGACGCCAAAGGGCACAAAGTTGTACTCTCTGCCAAGGCCTCCATACTATAACTTTCAGATTTTCGGCATTTTAGAAGTAGTCCGTTGGAGCTGGGACGGTGCCAGTGTGTCTACACAGGTAGTGTCCCACACAAACATCCGTCCCAAACTCCAGGCGTCCCAATCTCTGACAATGCCGGTTGGCTCAAGAAGAGCAGCCAAATTGATGCTGGCAAGAGACCGGCGGATTATGTCATGTGTCGCATGTCTTGAAAAGCGGCCTGCACTTTTTTGACAACAAAGTCCGTAGTGACCCAGTCGGTCCACGTCCGTGCCACAATGTGTGTGGAGTGCATACCGTGACCCCAACCCAAGCCGCAGACCAGTCGCCATACGAAGTGAGGTCGGATCCAGGAAGGTACCGGTATATGGAGAAGGATGCGACAAAGGGTAAGCCGCATATGTTGAATGTTGTATATCAAATGGGAGGACGATTCGCGCGTGACTTGGATATGCCTAAGTTGCATCGTACACCGCCTACATCCCCGAAAATTGCAATGGAACAGATTGCGATTGTCATGGCCCCCCCGGCCATGACAATCGCAATCTGTTCCTGACATAGCATCGGCATCTAGTTGCAAGGAGCCTGATGATAATGTTACATTCAGGGGCAAGCGGCCACCCATCGACGACTCGCCCAACAACCCCATGCTATCCACAACTCATGTGCATGTCGTGAATTGAAGAGTGAAATACTGGAAATGTTGTCTGCCTGGAAGGCCGACTTCGATCTTAAGTTGTCGGCATGGAAAACTGAGCAGGACAAAATGCTATCCGGTTAAGAATGTCTCTGAAATTAAAAACCAATGTGTTATAATCCGAAAAACCACAACGGAGCTCGGGGCTAAAACTAGCATAGCTACTCCTCAAGTGAAATCGAGTGGGAAAGATACGGTTAAGCATGGGCAACAAAAATATCCCCGCTCGTACACTGAAGTTACTCAACGTCGTGCGGCTACACCAAAAGTAGGCGGAAAGGTCACCGATCCCTTGGAGATCGCGTCTAAAGGGGCGGAGGATGTTGATCGGGAAAATCCCGAGGCAAGTCTGCGGCATTGTTCTAAACCCCGTGTCGTCGTGCCGGTGGCAGCCGCTGTGGTTGACATCTCGATGGGCGACACAGAAAAAGATGGTTGGACGGAAGTTCGACACAGACGCTCTCAACGTTCACTCAGTAACGTGTTGCGTGGAGCAGCAGCGCCCGGTACCACCAATCTCGAAGCCTCTGAAAGATGGAGATACCTGCACCTCTTCTACGTTAAGCAGGGCACATCTGATGGTCAGGTACGTGATCACCTAACTACCATTTGTGGAACAGATGCTTGCACGGTAGAAGTCCTCAAATCCCGTGGTGAATACGCATCCTTCAAGCTGGGAGTGCCCTCAAAATTGGCTGGGCGAGTTGTGGCTCCTGAAAATTGGGCAGAGGATATTTGCGTCAAACCATGGCACCGTAATATTCGTGCCCGAAGCGATGAGACCCAATAAGCTCTATTGCTTGCCGCTCCCGCCTCTCGTGGTTGTACGGATCGCAACGTCTATCTGCGCTTACTGTACCAAAATTTGCGTGGGCTCAAAACCAAGCTACCCATATGGAGGTCGAGCTTATTACTATCTGAGCATGATTTGATAGCCGTTACCGAGACCAACCTGGATAATTCAGTGGAAGACTCAGAAATATCGGCTGGAGATTGGCGTACTCTTCGACGAGACAGAGTGACCACGGGTGGTGGTGTGCTGCTGGCTGCGCGGCCTGGGGTCACCGTGAATAGGCTAAATGAGCTTGAGACCACCTGCGGCGATGATTTGTGAGCTAAGATCACAATTTATGGCCTAAGTATATATGTGTGTGTTGTTTACGTCAAACCTAGTGCAACTGACGAGGATTACCTGGCGTAGTTTTGCAGGGTCGATGACATTATTCACAGTTTGAGGGGAACTATTATTATTTTAGGCGACCTTAACCTTAAAAAAGTATGGTCACGTTTCTAACTTTCGCAAGATACTCAAGTGGCATTCGACTTCGCAGGAACTCTCGGATATTGTGTCTGCTATTTAACCTCCTTCGCAATCCTAAAACGCCATCCTACCTGCGGGAGCGTTTTTCCTAGGCCCGTCCTTACTTTCCTATCGTAGGCATGCTGGAAGAAATCTCTTCTTTAGAAATAAGTCCCACCTTTGTACGTATTTTTCTGTTATAAATATATAAATGGTTAAATAAAATTAAATAAATAAGAGAAAATGAAAGTGTAAATTAGAAGAGAAAAGTCGCAAGTATGAACGCTCTTTCGCGTGACGATTTCTGCCAGTTTACTCCTACCACAAGCCGTGTTAGAGAACGTCGTTCCATAAATACATATCTTTATTTTCTTGGGCTTTCTTGGGCTGAGCTATGAAGGTAGGTAGGTAACTTATATCACTGGGTAGTACTTACTGTGAGATACAAGACATCCCAACGCACGGAGTAAATAACATTCCAAGTCCGTAAACAAAACAAAGGTCGTAAAAATGTGGGTTACTCGATATCAAATCAAAATTCAAGTTCATAGCCTAAGTAAGTCAATAATCTCATTAATATAATTATTATTACAATACAATTTAGCAAACAAATAAGTAGGAATGCACCGCATAGTAAAGTAATCGTCCACAGCCTGTCAGAGCGATACACACAGCTAGAACTTTTCTACCGTCAGCAGTACTACCACGTACACATTGACATTTGCTTGACGCGATAGCACTACTAGCTATTGAAAATCTATGATAAAAACCGGCCCAGTGCGTGTCGGACCACGCACAATGTATGTATGAATATAATGTATAATATATGCCACGGCATACATCGATGTATAGGAGAACCGATTTTTCAATTACAATGTTAAGTTTGTTTTTGGAATAAATTCGTCCCAAGTAATCCCAACTACGGAACCCGTAGTGTGCGTGGTCTGACACGCACTTGGCCAGTTTTTTTTTGTTCCGCTGTGGAAAATCCTCATGGAGGGGTCTAGTGCGACTTTCGCGATCCCCGGCTAGTGCCGTCGTCGCGGGCCACCTCGCGCTCGCGGGTGGGAATGAGGTGTAAAACTCCCTCCGCGACATCCAATAGGGTCGCGTATGCGCCGCCACCTAGGGTCCTGCTATATGAGAGGCGACGGATATCCCCGAGTCCGTCGCCCCTGGACCCATTTAGGGGGGCTAGGAGAGGGCGTTGTCCGCCCTTCGCTGATGCTCGGTGCACCTGCTGCGGGCAGGCCGGTGAATGGAAGAGATCTCCCGCTCCCTTTCCACAGCCTCCTTCTGCGACATGACTTTCGCAGAAAGATACCACCGCTTCCCAAGACTCCTCGCTGCCGACTATGGCGTCGACCACGGCTGGCAGCGACAGGTCACTGCCTAATCCTGAGACGAGGGCACGGCGCAGCTTCTCCCAAACAGTACACTCTGCCAGCGTATGCCTCGCCGTGTCCTCCCGGCAGTCGACGCAGTGGTGACACCGGGCGTCCGGCTCCCTGTTTATGCGACACAGGTACTGGTCGAAGCAACCATGCCCCGAGAGCACCTGCGTTACCCGAAACGACAGGGAGCCGTGCCTCCTCCCGAGCCAGCGCTCGAGTACCGACCGGGGCGACCGGACCGCCTCAATGCTGACGAGGTCGGTATAGGTACGAGGTGCATTCAATAAGTACCTAGCCTCATCGCCAGACGGCGCTGTAGTTTCAAAAGAGTTTTAAACCACAGTGTCGCACATTCTTTTTTAATTCTTTTTCCAAATTTTCATTCCAATCCCTTCATTTGTTTTAATTTGACAACTTATGGAAGCGAACGTGTCGATCGGTTTTACAAAAATGGAAAAGAGCAATATCGTTCGGTGATTCGATTCCTATTTTTGGAAGGGAAAACGCGCATCGAAATCAAAGAGCGCTTGGATGCTGTGTACGGTGACTCTTCTCCATCGATGGCCACCGTCAAGAATTGGTTCAACGAGTTTGCACGTGGCCGTACGTCGGTTTTTGATGAACCACGTCCAGGTGCACCGAAAACAGCTGCTACGGAGGAAAACATTAAAAAAATCCATGATTTCGTATTGGCAGATCGCCGATTGAAGGTTCGGGAGCTAGCTGAGACTGTAGGCATTTCAGAAGGAACAGTGCATCATATTCTTCACGAGGAACTCGGCATGAGAAAGCTGTCGGCGCGATGGGTGCCGCGTTTACTCACACCAGAAAACAAGCGCAACCGTGAGACCACATCGGAGACGTGTTTGGCGCTGTTTAAGCGGAATCCAGCGGAGTTTTTGCGTCGTTTTGTGACCGTCGATGAAACCTGGATCCACTGGTACACACCAGAGACCAAGGAGCAATCAAAACAATGGATCCAGACCGGGGAACGTGCTCCAAAGAAGGCGAAAACTGTAAAATCGGCCGGAAAAGTTATGGCCACCGTTTTCTGGGATTCACAAGGTGTGATCTACATCGATTACCTCGAGAAGGGTAAAACAATTACAGGGCTTTACTATGCCGATTTATTGGGCCGATTCGACGACGAATTAAAGAAAAAACGACCCCATCTGGCGAAGAAAAAAGTGCTGTTTCACCACGACAACGCACCGGTTCACTCGTCTGCCGTTGCCATGGCCAAATTGGTCGAATTACCCTACGAATTGTTGCCCCATCCACCGTATTCTCCAGATTTGGCCCCTTGTGACTTCTTTCTGTTTCCTAATCTGAAAAAATCACTCGCCGGGAATAGATATGGATCGAATGAGGAGGTCATCGCCGCCACGGAGGTCTATTTTGCAGAGTTTGACAAAAACTATTTTTCGGACGGGTTAAAAAAGTTAGAGCATCGCTGGGCTAAGTGTATCGAACTAAAATGAGACTTTGTTGAAAAATAAATTGCCACTTTTCCAAAATTTTCGTTTACTTTTTGTAGGCTAAGTATTTATTGAATGACCCTCGTATACATATTAATCACGGCGACAAAGTGGTAAGTAAAATAAAATCATGAAAAACACAACTGTTTCCAGGCTTTCCAACACAAGCTGCTCATATGCTTCCTATAATTCCTACTGCACTTCCCATGCCTGAACCTATATGGAATTATGCATAGTGGTGCCAATCAATTAACCGGATTTTATCTGGCAAAATCCAATACCGTGGTAAGGATGATGAAATTAAAGTTTCAGCACAAACGTGTTTCAATAAACATAAACATTTGAAAGTATGATTTTTATTTCATTCCAGGTTGCCTACTAAGTTCTTTGTATGAACATAATATTGTTCTGTAGCATGTCCGTCTTTATTTCCAATATTGTACTACGCAATACTATGTTCTACGTTAGAGGGTTTGGTTTCCGCACTTAGTCCTTCAGGTGGACCATTGTGCATGGGCCATGGCGGCCGTTTGGTGGTTAGTCCAACCAGCCCACCTCCCTCCAGAAGTTGATCACATCTGGTCTGTTTAGAATCTCTGCGTAGGATCTGGGTGCCGCGAGGGTTTCTGTTCTAATGTGGGTGACGCCTGTGCATTCGAAGAGTACATGCGCAACTGTTTCCTCTGCCTCCATGCAAGCCCTGCACAGAGGGCCGTCCGTTATGCCTATTGTGTGGAAGTGTTTGTTTAGCGAGCAGTGGTCCGTGATGGTCCCCGTCAACAAGCGCAGGCCGGTCCTGTCCAGGCGTAATAAGCGCCTGGTCAGGAGCGTAATAAGCGCACTACGCAATGCTAAATAATTATTTGCTATAGATCAATAAAAAGTGTACATTTTGTAAAGTACTTTGTAGGCATGAACGAACACACTTTCCTCTAAATAGAATATCAACAGTATACAGGGTGGCCCAAAAGTCGTGGATCAAACGCAACTAGGGGTTAGATGGGGTCATCAGCTGCAAAAAGTTGTTCTACGGGAGGTCCTTGAGGTCAACCCCTGCAGAGTTATAATTTATTTTGTGTTTTTATGAGAAAATTGACTTTTTTTAACTAATTCTTATTAAAATTCGAAAAAATCTTTTTATAATTTTCACTAGATTGGTACTGATGAGTCCTTGCGTTAGACATGCTAGGTTGTTTATTGGGTGTGTTGAAGATAATATTAAGATTTACGATTTTTATCTTTTTATAATTTTCACTAGATTGGTACTGATGAGTCCTTGCGTTAGACATGCTAGGTTGTTTATTGGGTGTGTTGAAGATAATATTAAGATTTACGATTTTTTTTTTTAAATCATAACTTTTTATTTGCTTCGGAACCCATTGTGAAAAAAAAAATACTCTACCGAAAAGTGACCCTGTATTACAAGTTTTGGCGCACTTTTCGGTAGCTTATCTAACCCCACTTATCTAACCCCTAGTTGCGTTTGATCCACGACTTTTGGGCCACCCTGTATATTGAGGTTTAAGTAGGTAGGCATGTACCTATACATCCAGATTAATTTACGACGATACCAGATGGCGCTTCAAATGACATTTAGAAGGTTGCAGAAAAAATTCCGAGTGGGTTCTTTATTCCCATTCTATTAAGCGCAGGCCACACCGCCAGCTAGCGGGCGGGCGGGCTAGGCGGGCGAACATCGTTTCACCTCTTTACATACTTCGGTTCACACCGCGAGCTACCGACTAACCTAACGAGCTAAGCTAACGAAATATCCGACGATTCCAGCGAAGCTAATCATTTACCTCGTTGGCGCGCCCGCGCTTCGCTAGCTTAGCTCGCCCGCCAACCCGCTCGCCCGGTTCGTTCGCCCGTCCTCCCCGTTTCGAGTAGACTAGTCGACGCTCGTCTTTCGAATAGCAGTATAGTGTTTTTTTAGTGCACAATGTGACTGCGCGCAAATGACAATGGACAGATAGAACGCTAACCTCTCGCTCTCCCATCCGCGCCCCCCGCTTCGCCCGCTTTGCGCGCTCCGCCCGTCGCTCGTCTGTCCGTAGTTTTCGGTGTGAACCCCATAGTTTAGCTCGCCAATATTTCGCGTAGTTTGTATAGTTTCCTTCGTTCGCTTCGCCCACCCGCCTAGCCCGCCCGCCCGCTAGCTGGCGGTGTGGCCTGCGCTTTACTATACTCTATGATCCCCCCTGACCTCCTCGGTCACATGAATTTGTTACTGATTGCGCAGTTACTCGCCTCGTGAACAGAGCTGCCATAAAGATTGCATCGGCTTTAACTATTCTAGACAAATAAAATCATATAACAGTTTCAATGAAGCCCTGTTCGGCTTGAGACTAGTTTTAGGATAGAGAGATCTGAATATGGTGCCCCTTGGCCCCTAAAATACACAAAGTTGTGAACTATTTTGCAATGAAATCTCAAACAATTCAACTTTATCTTTTTATTAGTATACAAACACATTAATCAACGCATCTTCTTTTGTTTGATCAAATAATTCCTGAATGCTATTTGTTTATCTTTAAAAGACCTTTTGATCTTTCCCTTAGCTTTGTGTTTAACCATTTGGTAGTTCTTGGTCTTCCTTTTCTCACTGTTAGTTTTGGAACAGTGGATGTTCTTCCTTCTATCTTTGTACCCATATTTATCTCGCTCTTCTCGTCCCTTATGAACACTATCTAACCTAGCATCCTTATCATGTTTCCTCTTCTTGTGAATGTTTTCTATAGCAGACAGTTGTACAAGCTCTCCAGATTCATCTTCCTCTTCTGTTACGTTACTTTTACGTTTAGGGCCATTTACGGCCTTTTTGAGTTGTGCTGTTTCAATTCGTTTGAAATCTTCATCAGTAAAAATTGTTTCCATGGCAATTTCTCGTGCACTTTGGACCTTTTCTTCCATATTTTTCTTATCTAATGATTTACGCTTAGCCTTCAAAATTTTTCTGTCTGTAGTGCTTTTGTTTGGTTCTTTTATATTGTGTACTTCATGACTAGCATCCTCTTCGCCATCCTCATCATTCTCTTGTTCCTCCTCATCTCCTTCAACTTCTTCAGCATCATCT
Source organism: Atethmia centrago (assembly GCA_905333075.3). Classification (NCBI taxonomy): domain Eukaryota; kingdom Metazoa; phylum Arthropoda; class Insecta; order Lepidoptera; family Noctuidae; genus Atethmia; species Atethmia centrago. The sequence continues at coordinate 15,979,781 of HG995373.1, read as the reverse complement.
TCTTCTTCATCACTATCTTCACTATCAGTTATATTAATTTCAGAATCAGAAGAAGCAACATCAACCCATTCTTCACTATCTGAATCATCTTTCTTTTTATTTGATTTTTTAGATTTCTTTTTTTCTTTATCTTTGATTTCTTCTTTCTCCAATAAAACCTCTGAACCAGGTATATAGTCTTTGATTTCTGTTTCACCATACTTTTTGTTTTTCAATTCTACAGATGCTTCTGTAGGTCTGCCTCTATCTTTTTTATGTAACATATCTGGCATAGACTGTCTGTACAGCTGAATTAATGATCTAGCAGCCATCATCACTGATTTCTCTTTGTATGTTTTGTATTGAACCAAATCTCGAAGCAAATCTTCACCAATAGCAAGTGGACATCTAGCACATATTTCTCTAACAGCATTCAAGCCAACTGCCATGACATCAGTGGAATTCCTTTCAGTTATGAAATTATTTGCTATTGCTTTCATGACTGGATCTAAAACCTCAGGTGGAATAAGTTCATGGGAAGCTTGGGCAGCAAATAATAAGATGCGAGTTACCTCTCGTTGATGAGGTAGAAGTAATCTTGCAATGAACGGGTAATAGTTGAACAAGAATAAGTCATGTAAACCTATCAATCTTGAAATAACATCCAACAACATTAATTTGACTTCAAATCTATCATTAGATGATTCCAATTTTTTGAATAACTTTTCAGCAAATCCTTGAGGATTGTTTATCAGGTGTAATGCAGAGAAGTTAAATACTGGAGCCTTTTGTTTCCTTTTTTGAATTTTCTTTGCCTGTTTCTTAACCTTTTCTACCATTTTGTCCCTTTTCCTAGTCTTTTTGTTGAATTTATTTGCAATCATTGTATCTCTAGGATCTATTTCATCTTCACTGTCTGAATTTTCTTCTTTTTCTTCTTCATCTCTGCCCAGGAAGAATTTCAACGAGGCAACCATAACTTTAGTTATTTTGGAGAAGCAACCAACGTCAGCAATAATGTTAACTGTCTTCTGATCATTCCAAATGTTTTTGTGATATAATTCAACTAATATATCAAGAGACAGTTTTGCTGCTTTAGGATTGGAATCTTGTAACATTGAGAACATAAAGTTCTGTAATGTTGAATTAAACTTCATATCTTTATGTTTCATATTCATGTTTTTAATGTCTGTTATAATATGGGTCTTCAAGAATTCTCTCAAATGTTTATCTTGGCATTTCAGCAGTAAGAAAAACAACTCCAATAAATCAAAAGCTGTGATAAAATTCTTGTTTCTCAATAAAATGAGACATTTGCACAAAGAAAGCCGCATGTCATTGTGCAGAACTGTGTTGTGTGTTTTTAAAACATCAACTATTTTCTGGGGGAATAACTTCATTTCATTAAGATAGCACTGGGCTACTTGTGCCAAGAACATAGCTTGTTCATCTAGCTTTTTGTTGTACTGTGTTGGATTCAAGTTGAAAATTTCCAAAGTGGTTTCAAAGTGAGCAAGTTGTTGATGGAATTCTTCTTTATATGATTCGGGGTCCCTCTTGATCAAGTTTTGTAGCTGCGTCAGATTATTCGGCAACTGATTGTTATGCCTCACCATTTTGGATAATTTAGGTTTCTAATTACACAAACTACGAAATGTGCACTTTAATTAATGCAGAATTAGCCTTCACTTTACAAAAAACAAAAGTTTTACATAGTTATAACCTCTGTTTACCACACGGTACACTTGACAGAAAAGAAAATAACCTCTATAATTTGACACTACCACACACTGCCACATAATGTTAAAAACAATTTTGAATACCAGGCTTTTCGATCAGTAGTCAGCCAGTCAAAACCAGTGCGGTGGCATGTGGCATGGCAATAAGGTGTTTTTCCTATCTCAATGCAATAAGGTGCGGCTGCTGGAGTACTACATAGTCTGTGGCTTTGGCTTCTATTGAACCTATTTTTCAATAGAAGAAAAATATATTTATGTATAAAATTAAGGTACATACATAAACTATTTTGAAGTATAGATAAATACAAAGGTAAGTACATAAATACACTGTATAAAAATACACTTGTCTACTAATTACGATATCTACATTTTTTTTTTCAACAACATGGTTGTTGGTTTAGTCTTGCCACCCAAATAATTGTTGAGATTAATTACAAAGTTGTGTCAATTGTGTCATGTCAATCAGCCACGTCATTTTTGCTTGAATTGAATGGTAGTGTACGCGGCGTAACTGAGATAAGCATTTCTGTAAAAAATGAATATTTTCCGTTTACTTGGTGATTTATCCCATCTTTTAGCTATTATAATATTACTACTCAAAATCTGGAAAACTAGATCATGTGCGGGTAAGTTATGTCGCCTTCGACGTGATCCGATCAACCGGCACATTATGTATGTATTTTCTAATCAAAACTTCTTTAATTTCTTTTTTATTTTCAGGTATATCAGGAAAGTCTCAGATACTTTTCTCCGTGGTGTACACGGCGCGTTACTTGGATCTCCTAACCAATTACATCTCGGCATACAATACGTTCATGAAGATGGTGTTCATTATGGCCTCATACGCCACTGTTTACCTGATGTATGTCAAGTTCAAAGCGACTTATGACCACAACCACGACACCTTCAGGATCGAATTCTTGTTGATACCTACATTGATTATGTCCTTGTTGATAAACCATGAATTCACAGTGATGGAGGTTAGTATGTTTTTGATTATGAGTTATGAAGTTCTTATGATTTAATTATTTAAGTAGGTAGGTACTATTCGTGTGGGTTGTGGATTAAATATAATTTTATATAAATAAATGCTTGTAATATCAAATACTTACGTAGTTGATATCTTAGAAGTATATAAGTCGATCTAATCAAATAGTAATCATATTAAAATAGTATTGTCATCATTTCAGGTACTATGGACATTCTCAATTTACTTGGAGTCTGTCGCTATTTTACCACAGTTGTTCTTGGTGTCAAAGACTGGAGAGGCTGAAAGTATTACATCCCATTATCTGTTTGCGCTTGGATCATACAGAGCTTTGTACCTCTTGAACTGGGTAAGTAAAACTTGACTGCCACTTTCAATGGGATCTAAAATCTCATTGAATTCTACTTATGTATGACCATTCCACATTATTAAACATACATGTTTATGTTTGTGAAAAACAAAAAAATAAAATGCAAAAACTGAATAAAGAACAAATATTTGTAAAGCTAAGTATTTAGACAAGTATTTTCCGTCTGGAATTTTACCTTGTCAAGTCCAGAATAATGAGACCATTGACTATTCATGGTTCATGACCCAAAATCAAGTCCTTGGTAGCCTCCACCCAAGCAATGAAATTATTGTCAGATGGAAAATAATGTTAACTTCTGTTTTCAGGTATACCGTTATGTTGTGGAGGAACACTACGAGCTGATTGCTATTATCTCTGGAGTTGTGCAAACTGTACTATACTGTGATTTCTTCTATCTTTACATTACAAAAGGTAACAATTTGCATTCTACTTTGTACTGCTTCTTTGAAATTCAATCATCAGCTTAGGATTGACAAAATACTTACTTGACTTTATGCTAATGATACCTTACAGTGAGTGTTACTTGTTATCCAATTAGTAAACCTGTAATATTATGTTAATGCAATAGTAACAATATTTTTCTTTTTTTTTTCTAGTATTGAAAGGAAAGAAATTGCAGTTGCCAGCTTAAGTCGCAAGAGGATTGCATTAAATCAATCTGACAGTTACGTCTGTGAATATATTTGTGTGAGCCAATAAATTACCTAAGATCTAGTTGTACAAACATTACCGGTATTGTACTGTTGTGAAAATGTTGATTAACTAATGGCAAATATGTGTGATTGTGTATCTTGAATAACTTGTACAGCCACAAGCAATAATAAATGGTCTTTTGCATTTTAAACCAGTCTTAATCTTGTATACTAAGTGCTATTACCATCACAATACATTATATTGGCTACTGTACATAATTATTTAACATTTTATAAAATTCCTATTTTATAGTTCTCTCATTTGTATTAGGTATTAAAATTGGTTTCATTGGACATTTTGTACCTATTTATTAAAAGCTAAATTAAAACAATATTATATATAGAGCAATAATATTCTTTTGGCTTCCATTAATTAGTAGAATTAATGTGCATGTGGTACCTTCCTGGTATAAATTACTAACTTAAATGCTTAGAATAAAATTGTAGCATGCATTGTTGTAATGATTATAGTGCTAAATCTGACATGTTTTATTGCTAGAGTTATAATTCTGAGAAGTAACTACATAATTAAGAAATTGCATGACTTTAGAGGCTTTAAATTCTCATTTTGTATTACTTCAATCATTGCTTTAAAACAGGTTTCTCATAAATTAAGAAGAAAAAAAAACAAGTGGCATAATGTGTTCTGTAATAATTAATACAGCACAGTTTGTATGATAACTTTTAAATAGTCATAAACTATTCTATTATATTGGCATAAACCACTCCTTATTGTTCGTGACTGTACTTAATTTTAATTATGGTTAACCTATATAGTTATTGACAATATTTTCAGTGCAATTTAATTTTTAATAGCCACCTATTGTGACATAAAATAGTTGAGTGAAATAGTTAAATAACTTAAAACAATATATTGCCGAGGACATGATTTTGTATCTAACCCTTAGATTATATGAACTTTGTTTACTTATATTGTATTTGTCATTTCTTCCCATTAGGTAAGTTAATCGACATTATGAATTTTAGACAAAGCTTAATCATAAGGGATAACTACTTTAATTCGTATTTGCACGTGGTAAGTTCTATACATTAGATTAGAATGATGTATGTATCTGTTTCCATATTATCTCAAATTCTTTTTATGAGTTAACTTAGACCAAAATTAGTATTATATGGACTTGTGTGCAAATTGTCATGTACAGGTTTTCTCTGCATGGCATATCAATGTATGGGATGTCAATTACTCCATGTATTAAACACTCCTTCCATACATTGTCTCACAACTTATTAAATAAATATGTATTTAAGTGTACATTATTGTTTATTTTTCTCTTTATTTGCATACACAAATAGCAACAGCAAAGTCAGGCATGCCATTCGTTTAATATTATATCATTGCTTCTTATTCATTTTTTTATTTTGTCTTCACTTATTGTAATTTGGGCATTATTTCCATTACCTATATTCTAATCAAATGGAAAAGGGCGATCTGCATTTTATTTCCAGTTCCTTAATGAATTCTTAAACGAATAATTCTTAACTTAACGAATTAGAATTAAACACTTCCTGTGTTTAGTTCTAATATTCGTCTAATTAAGCCATGACTAGTTTTTGTAGGTACCTACTTTATACTACGGTTGTTCGTATCATCCTCACCCCCTAACACACTCACCACTTGTGGTTTGGCAAAGAATTTAATAACTACTACCTGTTTTATAGATTGTGTTCAGTTACTATTATTAGTTAACAAAATTTAAATCAGATTTTGGCGTTATTCCATAAATGTAGATCAAACAATTCGTTTTATACAGTTTAGTCCTAAGATCCTATTGTAATATCTTGCTATAAGAATTTATGAATAAATAAATTTGAAAGTGAAGAGTAGTTTTTAAATTCTTATTGATAGGGTAGGTAAGAGAGTCCGCGTATCACTGGTCAGTTTGGGGCCATTCAAGTATTACGTAATCACCAAAGGGGGGTGGGGGACTATTTGCTTTGCTTATTTTTGATGACATCGGGGACGGGGGCGTCTGGATGGTAATCACGTCAGCAATATGTATTTACTTTTTTTGCAACATTTAGAAGATTCTGTTTTGAACAAATATGACAACCCTACTTGTCTATGCTCGAAAGCAAATAGCATGATCAGGGATTCCCCAAAATAATTGATGTTGCTAACTCGCTCTCACGCGGTGTTTTATGGTTAATTTATAAAGAGCCGAAATAGGGAAATTACTGTTTTGAATTACATGGGCATTCAATTCTGGTATAGGTAGTATATAATTTCTTATTTCTAAACTCGTGAATAATTATAAAAAAACCTGAACAGATAATAAATATATAACCAATGTATAAGTAAGCATAGGACGGGGGGGGTTAGAGCTTTGCTTATCAATGCTGAGAGGGGGGCACAGGGGGGCAGCATTTTAGTCATTTCTAACGCACCCTGCGTTAGAAATGACTAAAATTCTGCTTACGTAATACTTGAATGGCCCCTTTCCCTCAGTCGTCATTTTATTTAATTCGTCAGTTTCGTTGATTGGTCAGTTTATAGATTAGACAGTTGCGTTAACTCGACCTTTTCCAGTGTTTGTCAGTTGCCGTCGATTCGTCAGTTTTATTCAATTCGTCAGCCAAAGTATTTTCCTTGATAGCTTTTAGTCCTTAGAATATAGAAAGAACCAGAATCCGCGTCCAACAGTCATTGCAAGCCGCATGCTGTGTCCAAAATCAAGACAAGCGTCCCGCGCCCGCCTCACTTCCCACCCGCGTAATGTTACTAGTTCGGACATTATGAACCCGTTTTGGGGTAAACGTGACAGACAATTTTCAATTTTCCGCCAAATCGTAAACATGAATAAAATACATACACAATAATATTGGCAAAGCGTTCCATTTTCAAAATTTGAACTGTTTTTTTATTATCGTTTACAAGTGGCCAGTTCTAAAAACTTTCACTGTCGCCCTCGTATGCGGCTATTAAGTTTTCATAGCCCCAAATCATCATCATCATCTGCCTAGCCTTTTCCCAACTATGTTAGGGTCGGCTTCCAGTCTAACCGGATGCAACTGTATACCAGTATTTTAGATGGAGCGACTGCCTATCTGTCCTCCACAACCCAGTTTTTGGGTTATTACCCAAAAACTGGGTTGTGGAGGACAGATAGGCAGTCGCAGGGGTATCGTATTCGATACCCCTTGGTAAGACTGGTTGTCAGACTTTCGTGCTTCTGTCGACCCGTAACGACTGTCAAAGATCCACAAATGACAGCCGGGACTAACGACTTAGCGTACTTTCGAGAGGGGTGGAGGGGTCTGGGTATGTAAAGATGGTCACCCATGCACGGAATAACCGCGGCAATCGTAGCTTAACCTGATGATAGCTCCAAATCATCAATGTTGAGTATTAGTCAAGTAGAATTACGTGCATTTTATCAACTTGGTATCTCATGCTGTACAAATTATGTCCTACTCAATTGATGAACATCTCCTCTTGTGTGCAAGTAAAACCTACATGCAATTTGCACACTCAGTTGAAACATGTTTCCAATGCAAGCAACTTGTACACAAATGTGACTTAACACTTGCATGCAAGACTTGCCTAATAGAATCGCGCCTTAAAGGCGTTGCGGGCGCAAACATGTTTGTTGATTGATTTGATTGACATGTGTTCGAGAGTGTGCAAATTGCATGCAGGTTTTACTTGCATACAAGTGGACATGTGCAACAATTGAGTAGGCAAATAGAGTTAACCCATAGATTTTTACCGGAAAATGAAATGGCAGGTTTGGAATTGGCTGTGAGGCTTTAGGCAACGAAATCCGTCCATATCTCTTCGAATACCTGAAGCTACATCGGCAGCCAGAGCAAAGGGATTAATATTATGCCTTCGGGCAGAGCAGAAACTTATCAAATCTAGTAAATTCTTTTGTACTTTTTGAAACTGACGCTAACGAAGTATATAGAATATTAATTAATCTAAAAGCTGACAGTGCCCCTGGCTGGGACAACATCTCTACGAAATTTTTAAAGTTTATAGTCATGGAAGCCGTTCCTATCATAGCCCATCTTGCGAACCTCTGCTTTAAAACTCTACATCTAATCTTAATCTTCCCTGCCCCGTTAAAAATAGCCATTGTTACTTCTGTGCACAAGGGTGGGGGTAGAGAGGATATTAATCATTATAGACCAATTTCTGTTCTTACTAGTATATCCAAAATTATTGAAAAAATAATAAATGTTAGGCTTCTTAATTACTTAAACAAATTCAATATCATCTCCGACTCACAGTTTGGTTTTCGTCAAGGTATTTCTACTGAGGACGCCGTCATATCACTAACTTCTTCAGTTGCAAATCACCTTGACAATGGAGATAAGTGCATAACTGTCTTTTTAGACCTTAAAAAGGCATTCGATAACGTCTCTACGCCTATCCTTGTAAACAAGCTGGAAAAAATAGGTATTAGAGATATAGCGCTTGATCTGTTTAAGAACTATCTTTCAAATAGGAAGCAGAGTGTCAAAGTGGGGTAACTTATAAGTGATGTCACAGATGTAACATACGGCGTCCCCCAAGGAAGTGTATTAGGGCCAACGCTCTTCTTGATATACATAAACGACCTGTGTAACATGAAAATTCCTAATGCCAAAATCCTGTCGTACGGCATGTTACGGCTGTCATCTTTTGTGATAGGACATGGCACGATGTGCAGCTAAGTGCTGAAACAGGAATGTCCCAGGTTGCAAACTGGCTCAATGCTAATGTTCTCACATTAAATACCTCCAAAACAAACTTTATAAGTTTCAGTATCTGCAATCGCATTCAACCAACCGGCGATTTTCGAATCATTATACACACGTGTGATGGTATTAATGTTCATAATTGTAACTGTTCTAGTATTGGCAAAGTCTCTAGCACAAAATATCTAGGGGTAATGCTAGATCAGAGATTGTGCTGGTACCCCCATCTTGAGCAAGTCGCAAACAGAGTCCGCAAGCTAAACTGGATTTTTAAGACCCTGCGTCACGTGCTCCCTAGGTCTATACAAAGTAGCGGTAAGCCTGCTAGAAGTGTGCTCACTCAAATATATATTTCTCTTGCGCAATCAACATTGATATACTGTATTCCTGTTTGGGGTGGGGCAACAAAATCTAAATTCATCCAATTGGAGAGAGCACATCGAGCCCTGCTCAAAATACTGCATTTAAAAAAAAGGAGATATTCCACAGAGAACCTCTAAAAAATTTCTGACGTATTGTCTGTTCGGAAACTATACATTAGGTACTCAAATAATTTAAAAAAAGCACAAAATCTTAGAACTTATTTTAGAACGTCCCTCCACTGCATCCCAATGGACCCGCCCCCTCTCTCGCGTTTAGAAGTGTCCATATGTAAGCTAGGCATGACTGGCCATCAACCGATCACCATAGTATCGGCCTATGTTCCCCCCGTTTGCTCATCGGAGTTAGCCCTTCCCCCCCTCTCTGACGACCTTTCCATTTTACTTGGCCTGAGTGACTCCGTTATCATAGCGGGCGATCTCAACGCCAAACATCATGCTTGGAACAGCACCAGGACCTCCACCAGAGGCAAACACCTGTTTGACCTATGTCCCATCCTCAACTTCGACATCATCGCCCCGATGACTCTCACTCACTTTCCCCACGACCCTAGCCATACCCCCGACGTACTTGACATAGCGCTTCTGAAGAGTATCAACCTACGGTTGGATTCTATAGAGGCGCTTGACGAACTCTCCTCTGACCACCGTCCAGTTGTTGTAAAGCTGGCACCACGCCTAGGTCTCCATGACCCTGATAGACCCCCTCTCACCAAGTTAGTTACAGACTGGAGGAAAGTAAGCGACTGCCTGAAATCCACCACGTTAGGTCCCCGACTAGACTCCATTCCCGACCACTTCGACTCTATCGCTGACACGACAGCCGCGATCGACTCATTCACAGTGCACGTACAATCAGTCCTGAACGACTGTTCAAGGGAGGTTCCGGCGATCGACGACCATCGCTGGAAGCTCCCGGACGATGTACGCGAACTGTTGAATGAGAAGAACGCGGCTGTCCGTGCGTACAGTAACTTTCCCAACCACGCGAACAAAGCCCATATGCGCTATTTACAGAGATCTGTAGAGACACGCCTATCGGAGCTGCGTGACGCTGGATGGGACAAGATGCTGAGCGAGTTAGAGCCCACTCACCGAGCGTTCTGGGACCTTCAGAGGAAACTCAAATCCGACGAAGTCGTCTCAATGCCCCCCCTGGTGCGCCCCGACAAGACCATCGCTTTCGATGACGTCGACAAGGCAGAATGCCTAGCCGATAGTCTTGAGGCTCAATGCTCACCTAGCTCTCAACCAGTAGACCAAGCTCACCTGTCCCAGGTCGACGCGGAAGTCGAACGTAGAGCCTCCCTCCCGCCCGTTGAAGACCCTGACTATCCTCTGCCTCCCGTCACTCCAGACGAAGTGCATGATATCATCAAGGGTCTAAAACCTCGCAAAGCCCCCGGCTCAGACGGAATCACCAATAGGGTGCTCCAACTGTTCCCCGCTCACCTCATAATGCTCATGGCCACCATCTTCAATGGAGCCCTGAGCAATAACATCTTCCCACAAGAGTGGAAGAAGGCCACCGTCATCGGCATACCGAAGCCCGGTAAGCCGAAAACGGAGCCCACCAGCTACCGGCCCATCAGTCTGCTCAATGTCTTCGGCAAAATCTATGAGAGGCTTATCTTAAAGCGCCTCAGAGATTTTGCGGAAACAAAGGGCCTCATCCCCGACCAGCAGTTCGGCTTTAGAGCCCAACATTCTTGCGTCCAACAGGTCCACCGCATCGTTGAACACATAAGCCACGGCTTTCAACGTGGTCTTACGACCGGTGCTGTATTCTTCGACATAGCGAAAGCGTTCGACAAGGTCTGGCACAACGGCTTATTATATAAGCTCTACAAACTCGGTGTGCCCGATCGTCTCGTACTCATCTTACGAGACTTCTTGTCAAACCGCACCTTCCGCTATCGCATCGAAGGAGCGCTATCCTCCCCTCACCCTATCCGTGCAGGCGTCCCTCAGGGCTCTGTACTATCCCCTCTCATTTTTACTCTCTTCACCAGCGACATCCCGAAAAGTAGAAAGGCGCAGTTGGCTCTGTTCGCAGACGACACGGCCATCTACTACACCGGGTTAGTCCACGACCACATATCTCGCACTCTCCAGACCGAGGTCAACAAGCTTGGCGCTTGGTTTAGAAAGTGGAGAATCTAGGTCAATCCTGACAAAAGTCAGGCTGTTCTCTTCACCAAACAGCGTAGAACCCTCATCGCCCCCCGACCGCTCACCATGTTCGGCAAGCCTATCCCTTGGGAGAAGCGAGCCAAATACCTGGGCGTGACCCTTGACCACCATCTCTCGTTCTCAGAGCACATCAAGCAGGTGCGTTCGCGTGCCGCTTTCGCTCTCGGTAGACTTCACTCCGTCCTAAATGCGCGCAGCAAATTGTCTCTTAAGGGCAAATTGCGTATTTACACAGCGTGCATCCGTCCCATCATGACTTATGCCTGTGCAGTCTTCGCACATGTTAAACCCCACCACATCCACAGGATGCAGTCCCTCCAAAACCGTTTCCTCCGAAAGGCAACGGGAGCCCCCTGGTTCGTCCGAAACGAGATCCTCCATCTCGATCTTAAAATCCCCACCATCAAGCAGTTCATGAAGCGCATCACGAAGCGCTTCTTCGACTCCGTCACCACCCACCGCAACCCTCTGGTTGTGCAGGCCGCCAGTTACAGGCCCTCCACCATTAGCTCTATTCGCCGTCCAAGGCATACCCTCTCCGACCCCGATGACCCCATTACCCTCCTCCAGGAAAGCAATAGGGCAACGAGTACAGTGCACAAATTCCCCACCGACCCTTGCTCGACGAAGTGCCAGCCCGCGCCGCAGCTGAGCCTGTAGCTTTAAATTCCCCGATTAATAATAATAATAATATTAACCAGATCCAGCCTGTCCCATCTTGCTGTCCTCCCCCCAGCGACGCCCTAAGCCGAGGTCCGTACCCCACAGGGGGTGCCCTTAGCGTGCAGTCGCTTAGTACTATAAGAAATTCGCCCCTGGCTGGAGGCTTTGAGTTCGCTTAAGGCAGCCACAGGAAAGTCCGGTTAAGTAGTCACGACCTCTCAAGGTCAACTACGAGATGCCGTACACAAAAAAAAAAACCTTTGCGAGTGAATTAAAAAAAAAACTAGGTGACTAATATCACTAATTTTGTATTTAAAAGTATTCTTAAACAATACACATCGAAATAAAATTAAAATTCAGAGTCTACGCCTTATATTTTTTTTAAAATCTGTATTTAAATGTAAAATTTGGGTCTTTTTTTTGGAAAACAATAAAAAGTCGATAAAAAAAAATCCACAGAGCATGAGGGGTGTTAAGGGGTCTGAAAGGCTAGCGGATGACCCCTTCAGTCGACCATTTCAATTTGGCACACGATGCACCAAACACCCTGTATAATATCGATGTATAGGAGAACAGGTTTTATTAACTACAATGTTAAGTTTGTTTTTGGAATAAATTCGTCCCAAGTAATCCCAACTACGGAACCCTTCATTGTGCGTGGTCCGACACGCACTTGGCCGGTTTTGTTTTAAGTTGCTTTTGTACAATCTTTTTTGGTTAAAAAAAAAAAAGAATCTGTTTCTATATTTGTTTTCCTCGGTCTAGCCGGGTAGAACTGATGGCACAGGCCTAAGCCAAGTGTCCAGCAGTGCGGTTAAGAGAGTAAGTAATTTTATAAGTAGACTGCATTGAAGACGAAAATATATTTGAGTGAGAGTATTGGTGCAAGTTGTCCGGCTCACACTGAAGAAATTTTCCAACTAGCCTGCATATGTTAAGAATTCTGCAGCAGATGGTAGGTGTTAGGTGGCAGGTTAAGGGAATTAAGAGACTGATGAAGCTGTTTAGGTTTAACTCCTGTTGTAGATAGCACTATGGGGACTATTGTGACTTTTTGAAGATGCCAAAATCGGGTTATTTCGTCTTTTAGTTCGGTGTATTTGGATAATTATTTTGTTATTGTAATCTGTAAGTTATGCGTATTTGGCACGGCAATGTCTATTAGGAACCCAGTTTTGTTTATTTTATTAATTAATGTGATGTCGGGTCTATTAATTGGTCAAGGACAGCTAATAAACCACAATTGATTTTCTATTGTTTGACTACGAATCGGTGTAGCGCGGGGCAGGTTGAAAAAAAAAATATACTGAAAAAATGCTGTTTATTATGAAGACGTAATACTGCCTTACTTATAAATACTGTGACATTTCTATGTTGTGACATGCCACGATACGGCGGCACTGCGTGCCATTAGTCTAATTGATTTACTTCATTTACCTACCTATTTCCAATCTAAATTATACGTACGTAGATTTTTGACACTAGCCGCATAGAATCATCATCATCTGCCTAGCCTTTTCCCAACTACGTTGGGGTCGGCTTCCAGTCTAATCGGATGCAGCTGAATACCAGTATTTTACATGGAGCGACTGCCTATCTGACCTCCACAACCCTGTTACTGGGTAACACGATACCCCTCGGTAAGACTGGTTGTCAGACTTTCAGGCTTCTGACGACCCGTAACACTGTCAAAGATCCACGATATATCCACTAGCCGCATAGAATGTGGTTTCAAATTTGCTAATGTAAATTCGTACGTGTGTAATAGTACCAAGCTATGGATTCGCTGCATGTGAATCTATAGCTTGTTACTGCGCCGCTGAGTCATAATGCCGCCCGGTCGTTTGGAATCTATGTATACCTTGTTGCCATTATACACGTATGAATTTTCGTTGGCAAATTCGAATCGAAAGCGCTTAGTTTCGCATTCTGGCGAAGAAAGGCACCTAGGTAAGCATAAGCAGCGGGTAGGAAGGTACCTACTTAGGTACGCATACTGTTTACACGCACCTACCTATTTTTTTATCAAAACTTTTGATTGATTGTTACTAATAAAATGTTAGACAGGTACTCAACTTACTATTTCATTCTTGTATTTTATTTTCTAATTACGCATATTGCGTCTTTTTTCTTTATAAATAACACAAATAATCTCTATTATCTATTATATTTATTACTACTAACTAACTTTATAGTAAAAACTGCTCTAATATTTGCACACACAAACTAACAAACCTACTTATTTTGTTGATTTGAATAGTTTGTTTACAATATTTTCTAATGGTTATGTCACACAAAAAAATGCGGGAGAATGTGGTACAGGTCCGTCTAGCACTGCGTCTCGTCCCGCACTGATTTGTTAGGCGACAGAGGGGACGCTCACGCGATTAAGTGTAGATTTATGTTAAAAATAATGACTATATGTAAATAAAAAAGTTATTTAACAAAATAAGCCGAAGATTCCCTAGGTATTGTATTGTGTAATATCATGATGACTATAAAAAAACCTAGCGATTAACAGTTTAGAAGAAAAAAGGTTTTATATTTCTAAAACAGGGGTTACTTTGCCTGTATATGAATGATATTTAAAATAGATTTTTAATTTTTTTCATATATTTTTTTAAGATTATTTCGGTACGAGTTATGGAGAAAAACGGTTTTAATCTTCTTCAGTTCCGCACAATTCACATATACCACGGCCTTAACAGGTTGTGCGGTCGGTCAGTATGGCTCGGTCAAAGTACAGTTTTGTTGTGGGGTTCTGTAATACCGTTTTAGGGCAGGCGCCGGTTTTCATATGTTGAATTGTCTCTGGAGAACTATTGCACTTTCTACAAGTATCGGTTGTTAAATTCTTTATAATATATTTTATGTAATTTGTGGTCTCAATTACTTGGTCCTGAATAGCAATCACCCTTCAGTCTCCGGGAATAGTTCGCCTCGATTGAACCATCGTCTGGTGATGCATTCAGCATCCCGAATTTACCTTTTATACGGTTAAGAAATCGATTTGTTTGTGAAGATTTGGGCAATGGCGAAATATATGCTATTGTTAGACTTGATTGGCTTTGATCGTGAGAGCTCATATGGGCACCGAAGGCCTTGCGACGATGTGGTCATTTAACTGAGAGCTTTGTGATACTGGAGGCTCTGCCTTAGTTTAATCGTTCGGGTGAAAGCTCGTAGAGTTCAACGGCCCTGCTTCAGTTTAGTCGTTAGACTGGGAGCTCAAGACATCAGCAGGTTGCGCCTTGTCATGGTGGTTCACCTGAAAGTCCTGAAACTCCTGATTTCTGGCATTATCTGGCAGGATAAGAACAGAACAATCTCCAAGATCATTGTCAGTGACATCTGCAGACGCAAACATCCACTTAGGGAAATATTCTCCTTCAGAGGGTAAACGCCACATGCAGCAAATCCATTTAAACCATGGCTAACCGTAGCTGTTCGAAAATAAGCTTGCTTGAACAACTTAGCCATCTGGAAATGTCTAACAGTTCGTCCTGGGTGGTTCCTCAATAGGGTTGCCAGGTGAGTCGCGAAAAAATACCGGACAACCCCAAACGGGGGGGGAGGGGAGGGGGGTATGCTAGATCGCAAAAAATACGGTTTTTATACTAATATTTTATTTTAATTAATCAACATCACATAAATCAACTTAATTAGTATTAGTAACAAAATATAATGCGGTCATAAAATTGTGGTCGCCAAGACTATGCTAACTTTGAGAAAGTCTTTATTAAACAATGGTATGAATATTATAATCTACTACTTACTTAACAAAATAAAGGTCTTCTGAAAAAAATAAAATCACCTAAAACTAGATAGGTATGTTGAACAAAAATAATAGGAACTTCCAATGAACAAATAATAAAGTTGAATCATTCTTTTAAAACTAATTTATTATGTTGTACTGTACCTAGGTACTTTTAGGTACTTACTTCCTTCTACTTACTTCTTTATAACATATTTTGCATTTGACGCAACCGCTTTCAATAGTGTTTTATTTGATACAACACGTTCTTTAAAATCAGTGCAGCTCGAGCTTATGTTGAAAAAAACACACTGTTCACTTTTCACAGTCTCTAGACCAAGGCGGTTTCGTTCATTGGTCCATATATTCCCCATCACACTGAAAATGCGCTCGACGAAGGCGTTCGATACGGGAATGCTGCATACATGTTGGACCAATTTGAAAATTCTTTGATTCTTTACTAAAAAAGCTGATTCTTTACTAAAAAAGCTGCACCACATATCCACTGACTTTCCCTCCAGGGACAGGTAAACACTGCTAAGTATAGCCAACTCTGAGTAGAGTTCTTCCGCTGGAGTGTTGTTGCTTCTCGTTAGAGTCCACAATTCAATTAGTTGGTCTAGAGTTGGTAGACCGCGTTCAAGTTCCAAGCAACTGAAGCTTCTGAACACCGAGTTTCGAACTGGAACCACTTTTCCAAATAAGCAACAGCTCGTTGATGAGAAATCAGGGCGTGTTTTTTAAACTCCTGAGTTTCTTCATCCGATAGGTACTTTTTGTTCATGGCCATACGCACTTTCATTCCGAAGTGTTCATCATTAATTTTTTTCACTATTTGGACAGGTGATTTTTTATAGATCGCGAGTCTTCGAATGGATTTTCGTAGAAATCTAAAATTTTTCTGTTCATTCCAGATTTTGCTGTAAAATACTGAACGGAAACTGGGAACAACTTCTTGTTTCCTTTATTCGACGCATCAGTAGCGACGGAAAAAGGCACGTCTTCTTTCAAATCCTCTTGGACCAGTTCCATTGAATAAAGGTACAGAACTTGATTCACAATAGCAGTGCATTTGGTGCGCCCTCCGGTCATTTGTTTGACGATTTCCGAAGCTGAGATGGTTTGTTTTCTGACCTTTATTGAACAATCTTGAGCCAAATAGGAGATGTGATGTTTTACAGAGTGAAAAATATCTGCTAACTCGGCATGGCTTACTTTTTCACTCTGTGCGCTTCCTTTAGGCGTAAAGAAAGAGTCCATTCTTTGGGACTTGGCTTGCACTTTCCGCCTCTTTATGCTTTTTTGTAGAGGCATGCTGGTTCACCCCCTTCAAACCTTCAGCCACAGCGAAATTATTTCTACAAGTTTTACAGTAAGCTCTAGTGTCGACGTTGGCTTTAGTTATCCAAGAATATTTATTTTCCCAGTCTTTATTATAATGGCACATTCGGCTTTTTTTTGGTGGTGTTGCAGTTGCAGAACTCGTGGAAGCTTCTTCTTCCTCCATTTTCCATTAGCTTTGTGTAAAACTCAACAAACAGTCAAAAACACAAACATACACGCAACTACGATGAACAACTTTGCTTCTTTCAACTAGTAGGTACTTAGGTCAACTGCGTAAACACTCCCGAACGTCGCGTACCTAATCTAATTATCGACTAGATAAACAAAACTCGAAAAATCAAAACAAAACACACCGGGCGCGCCCGGGTGGGCGAGTGGACACAGGCAGCGAGTATGAGTGAGTGAGACGGGTATACAGTGGTGAAGTGAGAGCCCGCCCGCAGACGCAGATACAGACAGTGAGCGAGCAGCGCACGCGAGTTTTGCGTTTGAGGGATTTCAAATGCCCACTTTTGTAGGCGCTTGTGACCAGTAGTACCGACTTTCCTCAAAATACCGGACATTGTTCTGTCCGGTATGACCCTTTATTTTTTACCGGACAGGCCTCAAAAATACCGGACTGTACGCTTAAATACCGGACATCTGGCAACCCTATTCCTCAACCAAATAGGCAACTCTTGATTGTAGAATCTATTAAGTGGGTCGAAAAAGCTAATCTCTAGTAGTTGCAATGTGGGGGGAAGCAGAATATAATGATTCCGTTATCTTTTGCATACGTCACTACGTCCAAGTTTTTGTGACTGGAATTTCCATCTAAAAGTAACAGAAGCTTAGCTTCTTTCGACGGCTTTGCGCTGGTAGAAGCGTGGCCCATAAACGCTGCTTTCATATCGGGGGAAAATAAATGCTGGAGGTATGAAGCTTCCCAGAGCATTAACGCAGTAAACTGTAGTATAATGTTGGCCTCTTTCAGCACCAGTTAACAAAACTTGTTTTCTACTTTTTGTCGCAGAATTTCGGGTTTTGTGATGGCACTGTGCTAAACCCAGTTGTGCAGTTCCATTATATCAAGCAACAATTTAAAAAATGTTTCTACCTGGACTTTGTTCAATCCCTTTGCTCTGGCTGCCAATGTAGCTTCGGGTATTCGAAGTGATATGGACGAATTTCGTATCCTAAAGCCTCGCAGCCAATTCCAAACCTGCCATTTAATTTTCCGAAGAAAATCTATGGGTTAACTTAATTGTCCTACTCAATTGTTGAACATGTCCACTTGTATGCAAGAAAAACCTGCATGCAATTTGCACGCTCTCGAAAACATGTTTGAACTTGCATGCAAGACTTGCCTAATGGAATCAACAAACATGTTTGAATCGCGCCTTTCAATTCCATTAGGCAAGTCTTGTATGCAAGTTCAAACATGTTTTCGAGAATGTGCAAATTGCATGCAGGGTTTACTTGCATACAAGTGGACATGTTCCACAATTGAGTAAGTAAGGTTTTGCCTATGTTAACAAAATACTGATTTATAGAGTCCGGTGATTTTGGTGAGTGAGTGGTGGGTGAGGAATTTACTTTCAAAAGCTGATTCGGGTGAGTAGGAACTTTATTCATGTTAGAGATTTCTTTAAGAACTTTCCACTTTTTCAGTACAAAAACTCCGGTATCTTGTATATGAATTAGCTGGTGAAGATTTTAGTTCATAGTGTAGCCTGTCTCTATTTCTCATGCATCTCAATAACCCAGGAATTACCCAAGGTTTAATAGGTAATCTTTTTACGCCTTGATGTTTTGACAACAACTGTGTTTTCTATTGTTGTGGCCTGTATTGAGCTGGTTAGGTAGTTGAGAGAAAAGTCGGGACCATTGGACTGGAATATCGGAGATAGATCGATTTGTAGTATGTCTTGGGTTAGAGATTCCTCATTGGTTACACTGTACGTGGTGTTTGTAGGAGTTCGTGGCAAATCAAGATCTAAACATACAAGCACTGGGTAATGATCAGTTACAGCAGTTGTAGGAATTAAAGTGTGTACGGTAGGAAGTTCTTAACAATACATGGTCAAGACATGTTCCACTCGCACTACGAGTAATTTTTCTTATGGGCAGGTAGTAATCCGTGGGACGCTGTAAAAGTTAAATATTTCTCTCCAGTTAGATCAATTTTCGTGTTGTTGATAGGAATATTAATATCTCCTATTAACATCAAGTTGTTTGATCCTTCTACTTGTAAAAAGAAATTATTTAAAAAACAAAAATCCCGACTGCTAAAACACATAACTGAAAAGAGAAAAACAAGCTTTATAATCTATAGAATTTTGGTATCGCAGGCGGGGACAAACAAAAGTTACACCATATTTCAGCCTATTGGTTCGTTCGTGGTTTGGTTATATATATTTGGTTGGTTATATATATATAACCAAACCACGAACATATACATGTATGTATATATATATATACATATATATATATGTAACATATATATGTATGTATATATATATATATATATATATATATGTATATATATATATATATATATATACATGGAATTGACTCATTACTAGCTATTATTTGATATCAATATTGTTGTAATTTAATTAAAAAAATAAAATAAATAAACCTTCCCCTCCCTTTTTTGTATTTTCAGGTGCAATATATAAATATTATATAGCCTATGTCACTCCCACAATTAAGAGGAATCTAACGACACCTCTTTAGTTAAAATCCATCAAGCCATTGAGGCTACAGAGCGTGCTAAAAAAATAGACATATTTACATACATACATACTCTCGAACAAAACATTACCCTCCTTCTGGGGCAGTCGGGTAAAAAGAGCTTCGTGTAAAGAGTTTAAAAATGGATCAATGTTTTTATATGAAGGAGAGCGGTATATAGAAACAATAACCATGTGTGCAAGGCGCGTTATAAGACAGTTTCCTTCTTGAAATGATGGTTCCTCAAACACTAACTCAATATGGTAGGGTCACCTGTTCACCAATGAAACACCAAAATTTCAAACCATCCTGTCTCTGCCGTTTCTCAAGTTACGAGTCTAATTTTTTGCACCAAGATAGACAATTTATCTAGTAATCGCATAGTATTTTAAAATTTTACTTTACTTTTATAATTTAGGTATAAAGAAGCTTTTTTTAAAAAAAATACTTTGTTTCATTGTGTCCACATGTGTGTATTCAATGAAACACCTGATTTTTTACAATGAAACAGGGATAATTAACAATGAAACAGTGTTATTAGAAGGTAGTATTTTGTTGTTTTTAATCAACTAGGTAAGTATGTAAGCAATAAATTAAAGAATTTATATGAAAATAATATGTTTTATTCATAGTAATAATTAGGTTTCTAAGTTATTAATCAGACTTATTGAATCAGACTTAAACATTAACAATCACAGAGGTAATAATTGGTGATATTATGCCTACTAGTTCAGGATTAACAAAAAACAATACCTGTCCCTGTCTTACAGGTCTTAAAAACTTAAAAATAATAAAATTTCAAAACAAATACCTAAGTATTTTTTTCGCTTAAAACAATGTAATTATTTATCCTCTTCTTATAATTAATCTATTTTGTACGAGTTGCAGTCTCATTATTAAAAATATCACAATCATTGTCGTTATATTTAGGTATAACTTCTTAGTAGTAAATGAATAAACAGATAACAAAAATATCGCATGATTAAAACCGTAACCCGAAACTCAGCCAGATTTTAACGCAAATTTAGTTTCGGTGATACACGAAGAGAGAAAACATAGAACGAGTTTCGGCTTTTGGTGCCGTTAATTTTTGGCTGAGGCAGAATCATCTTTATGTCGGTGAGTCTTATTTCTGAAAGATCTGGCTCTGTAGGGCTGTAAAATTTCATCTCAGTTTTGTTTTTTACTCTCAAGAAAGAAGCACCGTATGAATTACCGCTTATTATTTCAGTAATCAATGCGACGTAGAATATTTCAAGTTTTTTAGTTTCAAAACCAACCATAACGTAGTCGCCTTCTTGGGGTTTTCGATCGATTCGTTTAAATGTTTCAGTTACCAAAGGTAAATTCTCATCGGAGTCATCTTCTTCTTCATCTATGTCACTCAGTTCTGTTTCACTTTGAGATATCACCATACCTTCCTCTTCTTCGCTAGTTTCTGCATCTGATTGATTGCCAAAAACTAGTCTTTTTGCTTTTATTTTTTCCTTTTTTGTCACACAGAATTAGTCGCTTTGTTTTCTTGGTTGCGGATTTTCTTTCTTGAGCTTTATTCCTTTCTTCAGCTATTTGATTTTTTTCAGGCGTGTCCGTCGCAATCATGCTTCTACCGAGCTTTCTTGGCTTGCGCCGTCCAGTTCGTGGGCCAGCCTTTAAAGGTGGCATAAACTCTTTAGGTGATTTGAAATTACTTTTGGTACCAGAAGAAGAGCTTGCGGCAACACAAGCATCGGAAGGCGGTGTAATTTCCCTGATGTTAAGTAAATTTAAGCTCTGTGAAGGTAAAATAGCTTCCTGCAAAATATTTTCAACAATAGGGTCTTCAAAAATACGCTCATCTATTTCAAATAAGGATGGACTTTCAGCTTCTCGTGGTGGGGGACTTTCAGCGTACGTTGCGTCTGACGAGGGACTGCCAAGATTTATTGGCTCACGTCGCAGGTAGTCAGAGGAAGCAGAAACTGGCCATTCTGAGGATGGTCCAGGCTGTTCAATGTCGGTGACTTCTCGGGAAGCACAAACGGGAAATTCTGAGGATGGTCCGGGCTGTTCTCTGTTGGTGACTTCTGATGGCATGAAGTCGATTTCTTCGAAAATGTCTGCGTTGTATGGAAATATTCCACATTTTTTGAAGGCTGCTGTAATATTTACTGGCGTCATTGCCTTCTGATATGCTTGACCCACACACTCGGCGACGTTGTAGATTGTCATCTGTTTGCCTGGGTTTCTTCGCAACCACGAATCTACAGCACTGTTATAATAGGTCTTAAATGGTCCGTTTAAGCCCACATCAAGTGGTTGCATTTTGGCTGTTGTGTGTGGGTGCAGAGTAAGAACACAGACCCCAGACTTTTTAGCTAAATCTAAAGCGTCAATACTTAAGTGGGATTCGTGATTGTCCATGATTAATAATGCAGGGTTTTCTGGAGAGGCACATGTATGTTTTATAAAGTGCTTCATGACTTGGACAAATAGCTCCGTATCCATCCACCCACTCGGGGTAGCAAGTCCAAGGGACCCTGGAGGTGCACCGGTCAACATAAAATCCTTATAATTTTTCCTCGGGAAAACAAGAACCGGAGGTAAAGCTTGCCCTGAAGCGCATACCATCGCACAAGTTGTCACCAAAGTCCCTTTCTCACCACTAGTAATCTTGCCTAGATTGTGGCGTCCTTTGGGAGCCATGACTTTTTGTGGTTTTTGAACAGTGGTTGTAGCTGTTTCATCTAAATTGTACACTCTACAGCCATTGCCGAAGGATGGGTGACGATCCATAACATTTTTCAGATTGTTAAAAAAAGCATTGACGGTTTCTCTATTGAAGGCTGTAGCCCGCGCCAAACTGCATGCCTCAGGCTTTTTTAGTGATAAATCAGAATGCCTAGATCTAAAAGATCTAAGCCACTCAATACCTGCCATTTTTTCAGACTCCCAGCTGACAGGATGTTTAATATTATTTATATGAGCCATCTGGTACGCAACGCTGCGAAAGTCTTTACTAGAAAGACCATAAAATTTTAATGCGCAGTCTTTAATGTATTCTTTAAGTTGAGCTTCTTGTTCTTCGGTAAATACGCTGTTAACATTATAGTTTGGAACTAACCTTTGATTCTTCAAATCCGTGTCATTGATATTCTTATTTTTTTTAGCATAACGGAATAATGTGGGGTAATGGACACTGCATTCTCTAGCAGCTTTTCTTAAACTCCATCCCTGCCTGTGAAGCTGGATAGCTTTAAGCATGTTAGCGGCTGAATGATCTCCTTTTTTTCTTAAAATAGCTTTAGTACGTGCCATCTGAAAAAAATACTATATAAAATATCTTTATACTCGTAGTAAGTACTTAGTTACTAGATAGGTTGATGCCTATGCTTAGAAAAAAATTCGTTGTGGTTATTTTCTACATGGCCTACAACGAAACAAGATTGTACACAATGACACACTGTTTCATTGTGTACAACATACTTTCGTTTCATTGTAAACCAACATGGTCATTTTTTATAACCTACAGAAAAATTGCAACAAAAAGTGAATTATTTTCATACGGATTTAGGTCAAAAGATACATTGAAATGTACAGAATGCAACGCAATATTGAACAATAGGAAATTATCTTCTATAATTTGCTAAAAAATCACCAAGTATTACCAAAAATTCTTACTTTTTTGTGGCAATATCGCTTATGTGTCACTGGAGACGTCCTCTCCCACGCGGCGCGCTCGCAGACTGGGCGTGTGCGGGGGGGGCCTGAGCATGTCCTTTCTTGCTATCCTGCTCTAACTGGCAACGTCGTGTTTTAGAAATATCGTAAAGTTTCACTGTGTACTATTGTTTCAATGTTGGACAGGTGACCCTATTTGTAATAAATAATAACTCCGTCATTTTGTTTATTTTTTTTTTAAAGTAGAGAACTACTGGAATCCTATTAAAGTAGAAACAACACTCGTTTTTAATAACTAGCATTCTGTGAGGACTATTATGTCACAAGGTCACAATCATTTTTAATCTATCAAGTAATAATATTTATGTTCTTCGCACGCTATACCTAAGTCTGCGTTCTTCCAACAATCTTCTTCTACTCTGTCCTTCTCATACTTCTGACTTTGTTCATTCTTCCTTTCATATTCAGTCCATTCTTCTTTGGAATGCGCTTCCTCTTGATATCAGGACGGCCACCAGTCGGTATGCATTTAAGCGGAAATTGCAGAGTTATTTTCAAAACAAATAGCGTAGAGTCATCTCAATTATGTATCTCTTTTCCTTGAATTTGTATGTATATATATAAATATGTATAATGTAGGTATATATTGTAGTAAATATGTATGTGTTTGTATTTTATGCTTGTAACCTATTTATGTATTTCTGTACTTATTCTATTTATAATCTATTATATTTTTCGTTATTTTTATTTCCTCTCAGAGCACCTGCCATCTTATCTCTTCACCACCCTTGGTTGACTGGTAGAGAGTGGTGCCGATTCCCTTGTTCACAAACTAAATTAAATTTAAGTTCAGTGCATCTTTTTCTTTCTATTTCATTATGAAAAGGACAGAAGATAAATTTTAGTTTAGTCCTGTCAAATTAATCGGCGCTTGACGTAAATTGACGTAATTTTAGTAGGCAAGTTTTTAATCACGTCTAAACTAGTATGGAGTAGTGACAGGCGCTGATTAAAAAAAATGAATCATGCATAAAATATATGTATTTTAGAAATAGAATATGTTAAAATAATTTCCAAGACTAGTCACTCAGTACACTTTAGTTTTTCCACATCAGACTCCGAAGAAATTCGAATTTGCGGATCATTGACCTTTTTTCGAAGGTACACTATACCATTGGTAGTTTTCCATTAAGTCCTCAAAGCGAAGTTCCTGCTTGTCAGAGAAAGTACTAACTTACTGGCGCAATATCTTCCCTGCCTTCGAACTTCCTCTTTTTACCCGACTGCCCTAGAAGGAGGGTAATGTTTTTCGAGAGTATGTATGTATGTATGTATGTATGTATGTATGTATGTATGTATGTATGTCTATTTCTTTGGCACGTTCTGTAGCCTAAACGGCTTGATGGATTTTAACATAAGAGGTGTCGTTAGATTTGTCTTCATTGTGGGAGTGACATAGGCTATACAACATTATTTTTAGTATATGCGAAACCTGAATATAGTCCGTTCAGAATAAGCAACTGAATCGATTCCAATCATTTTTACACCATGCTATATTTTGACACAAAATATTTAAAAAAGGATAAGAGTTGGACACCGAGCGACACTAAGTACCTATCCGCAATCATACGTGCACAACACAGGTCACGGCAGGTCATAGCGGCACTAGGCGCGGGCGCACAGCGAGGCGGGGGTGAATCAACCCCCACGCTGCGACTTCCCACCCCTTCAGTCGCCCGGATGCTACAGGTTGATGCGCACGTGTCACGCTCCCGTTCGATTACATAACGCGATCGCGCGACCGCCGCACTATGGAAAATCGTAGAACAACTGCTGATTAAAAATGTTTTTTGTCAATGTCGCTACTGGCATGCTTTTCTTATTTTACTCAATAGTTTAAGGAACAAACTAGACTATAATATCAAAAAATTATAAATATTAAATGAAATGATTTTTTTACAACACCACAAACTTTATAGTTTTGACGGACGTCCATGTCAGGCCCGTTCACTTCATCACTTTTAAATTGATTTTATTGTTATACGTTACAGGAAAAGGTATAATGTATTATATATTTCTGGAAACCTCGTCTTTTGAAGAATATGAAACAGCTAATATGTATTTAATGTTATGTTAAGGTTCACCTTAAAATAATTGCAAAATAAAATATGGTGAAAAAAAAGTTTTTTTAAAGTTCAACGAGACTTTTGACAGTTACCCACGTTTACCCCTGCTTTACATTTAATGTTGATTTGTAGCCTAACTATCCATAAACATAATCAAATAATAACAGCTGCGGATATTTGCGGGTTTCGGAGTAATTAATAAAAATGTGATAAGAGTCAGAAAACGGAAAACCGCTCGCTATCTATTGCGGTTTGAAATGTTGCTGTTTACATCAATAGTTTGCGGTAAGTTTTGTAATTTATCATTGATATTAGGGCATTTATCTTTTTTGCACTCATGTTGCGTGTGAAAATATTAATCAACAAAATGCACACTACCCTCATATTTCAAATAGTATATAAACAGTGGTTTCATTCCATTGTAAATAACAAAATAGTGGTGAATTAACAGAAGTGTAATTACATTTGTTGACTCTTCAAAATGTCTACTTTCAAGTGTTCTAAACGTGAAATAATACTTTCGTATATCGAAGGAGGAAAATCGTTGGAAGCATTATCAACAGTTTTGCAAGAAAAATATCATGTGTCTGAAGACAACTTATGTTTCATCCTCAGTGATTTTCAAAGACATATTATTCCCGCTTTTAATAAACGCTGGAACGAAGCTTCACGGAACAAGGATACATTTTTAATGAAGAACAGTAATTGGTTGGAATCAGAATATTCAATAACTTTACCGGACTCTGAAGACGTTACAACCATCTCCACACCATCTACTTCTTCTGGGAAACGTGGAAGACCGTGCGTATCTTATCCAGACTTGTCAGAATCCAGTAAAAGAAGAAAAAATACAATGTTACTTAATGAATATGGATTTGAACACGTCTATAATGCATATCTTCAAGGGTTACGTTCGATAGGAGAAGGAACAGAAGCTAAACTTGTGGAAACATTAAGGTTTGCTGACAGTGAAAATAAGACCTTATTTTCGAGTCTCATAGAAGACGCAAGGCAGACCAAAATATTAACGGATGAAGAAGCATTGAGCGTATTTATTGACTTGGATTTAACGAAAGCACAATATTTGTACTTGAGAAATTTAACGAACGAACGAAAATGTTTTGTGCTTCCGCCATATTACAAAGTGCAAGAAGTTAAAACTACTTGCTATCCACCGTCTTCAGCCATAAACATTACAGACACAAGTGCAAAAATAGTAAGACTGCAAGATTTATTAGATCACACTGCAGCTAGAATATTGACAATAGATTCAGTCTATAGGAATGGATTGAATAACTTACTTCTGTATAGTAAATGGGGCTGTGATGGCTCATCCGGTCAAAGCCAGTACAAACAGAAACTGCCAGAAGAGTCTGAACTTATTTCTGATTCGAATTTATTTATCACTTCTTTGGTGCCTATTAAGTTAATTAACGAGCTAACAGGTGATGTTGTCTAGCAAAATCCGGTACCTTCATCTGTTCGTTTTTGCCGGCCTATATTAATAGAATTTTGTAAAGAAACTCCCGAGAAAACTAAAGCCGTTGTGGATGAAATAAAGGGTCAAATAAATTCCTTGAGTCCATCATTAATTAACAAAGAAGGTGAGGGAGTGCAAGTGAAGCATGATCTCTTCCTTACAATGATAGATGGTAAAGTAGCTCAGGTATTAACAGATACGCCTTCGGGTTCCACATGTACAATATGTGGAGCTACTCCACGCCAAATGAACGATTTGACAAAAGTGACAGCTAGGCCTGAAAATGAAGATTCTTATCAATACGGACTGTCTACTTTGCACGCCTGGATTCGTTATATGGAAATGATTTTACATATTTCCTATAATCTGTCTTTCCAAACATGGTCAGCCACAAGTGAAGAAAAGAAACGACTAAAGCAAGAGAAGAAAACCCTGGTACAAAGGCGTTTCCGTGAAGAGCTAGGATTGATCATCGACAAACCAAGACAAGTAAGTGGTAATTCTAATGACGGTAATACTGCCAGAAGATTTTTTCACAATGCAAGCTGCTCTGCTGAAATTACAGGAGTGGATATAAATTTGATTAAACGACTTTACATAATTCTGCAAGCTCTTTCATCGGGTGTAATGATAAATGCTGAAAAATTTGGCAGTTATGCTATGGAGACTGCTAGGATCTATGTGAGCAATTATGAATGGTATTACATGCCATCTTCAGTTCACAAAATTTTGATTCATGGAGAAAGTGTCATAAAGCATTTTGCAGTACTTCCTATTGGTCAACTTTCGGAAGATGCACAAGAATCTCGCAATAAGGATTATAAAAAATTTCGTCTTCATCATGCTAGAAAATGCTCAAGATCCGCTACAAACGAAGATGTATTTCATACTCGTCTTTATACTTCAGATCCTTACATTACCAGCATTAGAAAACCGTATACTAAAAACGTGAAGGAACTTGATGAAGACACCTTAGATCTTTTGAAAGTGAACGAATTAATTTTAGATCCCGAAATTCATCAAGTATAAATAACATAACATTTAGTAAACAGTACAATTAATTAATTAATTAATCTGTGTTCGATTTTAATCTTTAAAAAAATGCTTTTTTTATTTTATTTGATTTTTATTTTGATGTACTATATGATATTTGGTTTTTGCAAACATTAAAATAATAGTATTCATTGTTAAGAAATAAACATTGGAGATTTTTTATAATTTTGAATTTGTTTTATTTTTTAATTTATTATTTTAAATTTAATCATAATAAATTACACTCTATTTGAAGCCATATACACTATTCTATATTTGTGCAAAATTTTAGAACATAATATTCAGAAATAAAGAAGTTATTGATTTTTAATCAGAAACAGACCATTATTTTCCACAGTGCGCCGTAGGCCTTACAGTTGTGTTTAGGTTGATAGTTTACCTATCTATCGTAAGTAAAAAGTATCGTGTAACCATGTCTTTCTCATACACAAAAGTCCAGTACAGAGAAATGGTACGTACACTAGCGGTTTGTGGTGATAACATATCCAGTGCAGTGCGGCGGTACGAGGAGCAATTCGGCATCAGAGTATCGTGGATCATTTATCAGTGTTAAAAACAATCATTACGTTTTAAGTAAATTAAATAGAAATTTGCGTAAGCGCGCTCGTCTCTGCATAAGGGGGACATTTCGAACAATTGTTACGATGTGTTTGAGTAGTAAGACATTGTAAATAGTGATTTGACAATTTTTTAAACACGCCAAGATGGTTAATTGTAGTAAGTTATTATTTGTACCTACGTACATACAACCTGCTGTGGTTAAGTAATGCGATGTTTAAGGTGACATTAGGTGACGGCGACCTAGTGCGAATGGGAGAAGCCATGCGTCACCCCCCGCGACCCCGCAACTGTACAGGCTCGTAATGGCACGTAATTTAAATTGTCTGTAAAATTTCACCCCTTGTAAAATTTTAACATTTGTATCTGTAATTTTTATGGTGTACATATTATAGAGTATTCTATTCTATTCTATTTCGTAGGGTAACCATACGTTTCGGTGAGGACTATCCTGTCTGATTTTAGCTAGGCGCGGAGGTAGATAGGTAGGGTAGATAGGTAGGGTAGGTAGGTAGGTAGGGTAGATAGGTAGGGTAGGTAGGTAGGTAGGGTTGGTAGGTAGGGTAGGTAGGTAGGGTAGGTAGGTAGGTAGGGTAGGTAGGTAGGTAGGGTAGGTAGGTAGGTAGGTAGGTAGGGTAGGTAGGTAGGTAGGTAGGGTAGGTAGGTAGGGTAGGGTAGGTAGGTAGGGTAGGTACCTACCTACCTAGGTAGGGTAGGTAGGTAGGGTAGGTAGATAGGGTAGGTAGGTAGGGTAGGTAGGTAGGGTAGGGTAGGTAGGTAGGGTAGGTAGGTAGGCAGGGTAGGTAGGTAGGTAGGGTAGGTAGGTAAGGTAGGGTGGGTAGGTAAGGTAGGGTGGGTAAGGTAGGTAGGTAGGGTAGGTAGGTAGGTAGGGTAGGGTAGGTTAGGTAGGTAGGTAGGTAGGTAGGGTAGGTAGGTAAGGTAGGGTGGGTAGGTAAGGTAGGCAGGTAGGATAGGTAGGTAGGTAGGTAGGAAGGCTAGGTAGGTAGGTAGGGTAGGTAGGTAGGTAGGCTAGGTAGGTAGGTAGGGTAGGATAACTACGGGTTAAAACATTAAAATATATAACCAGGGTTTAGTTGCCGCAATTGGACATATATAGGCTCACCTTATGCCTGTTATAAAAATGACGAAAACTAGTTGGTATATCTTCACAAAGCAAAATAATTTCAATAAGTTGGTAAAGCAATCAAACAAAAAATAAAAAAGCAAGGGCTACTTTTCCCTTTTGACCCTCTTAGAATAATTAAAAAAGTTTATTTTAACTTTTGTGTTCAGTTTTTTTAATATTTTAAATATTGTTATCAAGAGAACTTATTTGTTTTACGTACTTACTTACTTACTTTGAAATTAAACGACAAAACAGTAATCAATGACAATTTGAATATTTATAAAGAAAAACACACAACCGATTAACCAAAAAGTTCAGTCAATAAGTCAGAGGATATACGAGTAAACATGTAATTATTTTATTTTTTAATTCCTTTGTCCGAACTAAATGTTTATTATTTCTATTTATAAATCTACCTGATATTAACAAAAGTATAATTTTCACTATACCCTTTTTATTTAACTCACTGAATAAGATAATAAATTGTTATTCAGTGGAACCCAAAATCCTCTACTTATTATGATTAATTTGTAGCAGCTATTCAAATATTCTATACATTTTCTTAAAGTTCAATCAATAGACAATAATAATTCAACTACACATATTGAAGAAAAACACATTAAAAATTAGGACCTTCATTTTAAGGTTTGTAGCTGTCTACTACAATGCCATACGACTGAGTAACTAGGTATATGTAGTCGGGCCTTATGGCCCGTATGTAATATGACTATTCTACCTATGTATATATTTCGTATATTTTCTTCTAAGTGACAGAACTTATGTTCTGTCACATAATAGAAGAAAATATTATGTGCATTCGAAAGAATATTTTAAGAAAATAAAAACAAAGGGTTTCTGGAATTTTGTTCATTTTCTAAAATGGAGTGGACGCGCAAAGAAGACAGAGTTGCAGTAATTGCATTGCATCGTTGCGGTCACGCGCCAACTGAGATTTTCAAACTGCTGAAAAATTTGAAAATTCCACTGAGATTTATTTATCGTACTATCAAACGATTCAGGGAAGATTCAAGAATAGAAGATAAACAAAGGAGCGGTCGACCTCGTACTGTTCGGACTCCAGCGGTCATCAAAGCAGTGAAAGCACGAATCCAACGATATCCTGTCCGCAAGCAAAAAATTCTGGCTCTGCAGATGGGACTAAGTAGAACTACTGTTAAAAGGGTGTTAAATGAAGACCCAGGAGTGCGTGCTTATAGAAAAAAAAAACATCACATCTTCTTAAGAGGGAGGGTTGCGAGCGTAAGAACTTATTTTAGAACCCACACATCGACATTTCCACTAATACAGCTGCATCACGCAGTGTAGTGTACACATACCGAAATCAAACAAAAAATTATGCGGAGCGATAGGCAACATATACCTTCAGTGCGCGTTCGCTTCTGAGGGACTAGTAGACACGTAGTATACACGTACGCGTAGTAGACACGTACGCGTGCACTATAATTGGATGTCTTTTATTTTATTTTATTAGGGACAACAAACAGCAGTATATTAAATATTACACATGATTGAAGTACTAAAATAATAGAATTAACAAATACGAGGGCGGGTCAATAAGTCCGTGACTTTTTGAATTTCTGACCTCTTTACTGAAACAGCAACACTGCTCCTGTCAACAGGCATCTGTCAGTTGACTCCTGTCAAAATTTAAACTTGCTGCGTCAGTTAGTTTGTGTTTGACAGCTATTTTTATCAGACTACTCACTAATTTGAGGAGAAAATGGAAAAAAGTGAATTTCGTGTGCTTATTAAGCATTATTTCTTGCGAAAAAAAACCATTACCGAGACCAAGGCTAAGCTTGATAAATACTATGGGGACTCTGCACCATCGATTTCAATGGTAAAAAAGTGGTTTACTGAATTTCGTTGTGGCCGTACAAGCACTGAAGATGCCGAACGTCCTGGACGCCCAGTTGAGGTCTCTACACCCGAAACAATCGAAAAAATTCACGATATGGTGTTGGCGACCGAAGATTGAAAGTGCGAGAGATTGTGGAAGCCGTAGGGATCTCGCATGGCTCAGTGGTTTCAATTTTGAATGATCACTTGGGCATGAGAAAGCTTTCCGCAAGATGGGTGCCGCGTTTGCTCACAGTCGACCACAAACGCAATCGTGTAACAACTCCACAGGAAGGTTTGGCGTTGTTTAATCGCAATATGGAGGAGTTTTTGCGCCGTTTTGTAACCGTGGACGAAACATGGATCCATCACAATACACCAGAGACCAAACAACAGTCAAAACAGTGGGTTTCTAAGGGTGAATCGGCGCCGAAGAAGGCCAAGGTGGGTTTGTCAGCCAATAAAGTTATGGCGACTGTTTTTTGGGATGCACGCGGGATAATCCACACTGACTACCTTCAAAAGGGAAGAACAATCAATGGGGAATATTATGCCAATTTATTGGACCGATTCATTGACGATTTGAAAAAAAACCGACCTCATTTGGCCAAGAAAAAAGTTCTTTTCCACCAAGACAATGCAAGGGTGCACACATGTGCAGTTGCCATGGCAAAAATCCATGAATTGGGCTATGAATTGCTCCCTCATCCGCCCTATTCTCCAGATTTGGCTCCGAGCGACTACTTCTTGTTCCCAAACCTGAAGAAATGGCTTGGTGGAAAAAGATTTGACTCCAATGATGAAGTCATCTCGCAAACAAAGGCCTATTTTGAGGACCTCGACAAATCATTTTTTTTGGAAGGGATAAAAAAATTGGAGAAGCGTCGGACAAAGTGTATAGAGCTCAATGGAGACTACGTTGAAAAACAAAATTATTTTTTTATCAAAAAATCTGTGTTTTATTCCAAAAGACACGGACTTATTGACCCGCCCTCGTACACTACTCACGACGTTATCCACAGATTACCAAATAAAATACTTAGCATAGGTACAGGGCAAGCTAAAAGGTACTCAATACAAAGTTTAAATTATTACTCGGTTTGTTGTTAAAATGTATCTCGGAGAACATAAAATAAAGTGAAAAAATAAAAAAAAAAAACCGGCATCTTAATACTAGGGACAAATATAAAGGGGAAAAAAAGGACAAACTTAAGAGCGTACACGCGGTCCGAGCGCTGTTTGGCTCAAAAAACGTGATTTTTCAAACCAGATTGTCCAACAACTACTTATCTTACAAACATATCAATTACTGCTAATTTTAGGAAATATTGTTGTCTATTTTGTTAGACACTTTTTTTGATTAATAAAGTGTTTGTGGATGCCATCAAGATAACTGAACAGGGGTTTTCTTGATTTTACTTTCAGTGTCAATTTCGAAGCTCAAAATATCTGAAATTCCTGACAAATTTCACAAACAATATTTTTTAACTAACTGCAAAGATCCTTAGGAAAATAGTTATTAAACGGATTTTTTGTTTTCGATTACATACCTACTTATGAAATTAAAATCCAAACAATGTGATTTTTTTCTGAAATTACAGTCTAGAAAATGATTATTTTTACCAATATATCTTACTTAATTGAATATAATTAATATTTACTATAATAGAAGAACTTTTTCTTTATAATTTACACTTTAAAATTTCAACTGAATTATCTCTATTATTTTTATATAAATATTTTAAAACTACTATAAAACTCTGCGCGCCTTAAATCCACAACGTCAGCCCACCTAGACAAAATCCCTGAACAAATAGACTCAGTCACAGACGCACTAGACGCAATCGACTCACTCACCGGTCACGTGCAAGCGGCAGTGAACGAAAGTTCACGGCGGGAACCAGTGATGGACGACCATCGCTGGCAACTGCCAGCCGATGTGCGCGCACTGTTGACAGAGAAGAATGCAGCCATCCGAGCTTATGACTCTTTCCCAAATGCCGACAACCGCATTCGCATGCGTGGCTTACAGCGTACTGTAAAGTCACACATGCAAGAAATGCGGGACGAACGCTGGGATGAGCTAATGAGCACCATTAAGCCCTCCCATCAAGCTTTCTGGCAACTAACCAAAAAGCTCAAGTCCGATACTATCACAGACATCCCCCCTCTCCTCCGTCCCGATCAGAGCCTAGCCTTTGAGGACGATGAAAAGGCGGAATGCCTGGCCGACAGCCTAGAAGCCCAATGCTCGCCAAGCCTACTGCCAACCGACCAAACACACTGCGACATAGTGAACGCAGAGGTCGAACGCAGGTCAGCTCTCCCCCCCATCGAGGACCCAGAAAAATCCCTACCTCCAGTAACCCCTGACGAAGTACTCTCCCTTGTTAGGAACCTGAAATCCAGGAAAGCACCTGGCGCAGACGGTATCAACAACCGAGTAGTTAAACTCTTCCCGGCCCAATTAATTGTCCTTATGACAGCAATCTTCAATACTCTGTTGAACAACAATCTCTTTCCACAAATATGGAAAGAAGCCGTAGTTATAAGCTTCACAAACCCGGCAAACCTAAAGCTGAACCGTCCAGTTACCGTCCCATCAGTCTCCTCAACACAATGGGGAAACTATATGAACGAATAATCGTTAAAAGATTAATGGATTTTGCCGAATCTAATACAGGTTGAAATTGAAAACTTGCGACAAACTGAAATGGGACATTGTATACATCATTATTAACAACTTTTACTAAGGGACCAAAGCTGTAATCCCAAAAAAAAAATCTGCTTTTCCTACATTTTGATGAGGTATTGCGAACATAAATGTAGGGGACAGCAGTTTCTTTTTTGGGATTGTAGCTTTGGTCCCTTAGTAAAAGTTGTTCATAATGATGAGTACAATCTCCCATTTCGATTTGTCGCATGTTTTCAATGTCACCCTGTATACTCGTACCCAATGAGCAGTTTGGATTCCACTGCTGTGTCCGCCAAGTCCATCGCATAATCGAACATATAAGCGTAGGATACCAAAAGGGCAACAAGACTGGCGCACTCTTCCTTGATGTAGCGAAAGCATTTGATAAAGTTTGGCACAATGGCTTAATCTATAAGCTATACACACTTAATGTGCCTGACCGTCTCGTGCTCATCATACGGGACTATTTATCAAATCGTACCTTTCGCTACCGAATAGGAGAGTCCCTTTCATCCCCCCCACCCGATTCGAGCTGGTGTTCCACAAGGTTCCGTGCTCTCCCCCTCCCTCTTCTCGCTCTACACAAGCGACATCCCCAAGCATAACAAGTGTCAGTTGGCCCTATTCGCTGACGACACTGCAATTTATTACTCAAGTCGCAGCACTGAGTACATCCATAGACACCTCCAATCAGCAGCCAACGCTCTAGAGCAATGGTTTAAGAAATGGCGGATAGAAATTAATGCATCAAAAAAAAACAAACAGCCACTTACACACCCATGACCGACCCATCACTATGTCAGGCCAACAGATCCCTTGGGACCTAAAGGCCAAATATCTAGGGGTAACTCTCGACCACTACCTCCGCTTCAACGAGCACATAAAGACAGTACGCAACCGTGCTGCCTTCGCGCTCGGTCGCCTCCATTATCTTATTAACACACGTAGTAAACTAGCCCTTAAGTCAAAGGTGCGAATTTACACCACGTGTCGTGTCGGGTTGGCGTCGTGTTCTCACACGCCAAGCCGTCACTACTAAAAAAAAATGCAAGTCCTTCAAAATCGATTCATGCGAAAAGCCACGGGCAGCCCCTAGTTTGTACGCAATGATCAATTACATGTCGATTTAAAATTGCCAACCATCAGGCAATTTCTTAAAAAAACAAACAAACGCATTTTCGATTCTGCTACCACGCACACTAATTCACTAGTGGCAGCAGTTGCCAGTTACACTCCCTCACGCATCTCACGCACACGACGTCCAAAACATGCATTAACCGACAAAGATGACATCACTCTCTACCAAGAGAGTATCAACTTAGCTCAACATCAACAAAAACACACCACACTGACCTCCCGTACTCGACGGCGAGTACATCCGCGTGCTAGATTAAAAAGACACTCCCCCCGACCCTTGAACCCGCCCGCCCGCGCGGAGCAAGTGAATTCAAATAATGTCCCCAATAATAATATAACACAGATACGACAAGTCCCCGCTTGCTCAGTAACCGGTAGCGCCCTCAGCCGAGGTTCGAGTCCCACTATGGGACGCTCTTAGCTGTGCTACCTAAACTGTAATTTAAATAGGTGAGAGGCCCTTCTGGCCCCACCGAAGCCCGGTAAAGCAGTCGAGGACCCCCGCGGGACCAATGTATAAAAGCCAGTACCAAAAAAAAAAAACGATTCAAAACAGTCGGCCGCGATCTCTTCCAGAGAGAGGACACGTCGCTGAGCGCTCTGCCTGACCCTTGTTGACCTTTGCCGTGCGTATACAAGGATAGTACAAGCTTATAGTGTGATCGTCAAATCTTAATACTTTGGAAAGTAAAATATTTTATTTTTGATGACCGATAATATTATAAAGTGTGATCGTAAGTACTCTGGTAAGTATTTTCGGAAGTGAAAACTTCTTTAGGCGCGTTGAGCAATTTTTGGTAGGGGAAAAACTTATGGGTTCTTGTCACCGACATGCCCGTGCCGACATGCTGTCGTAGCATTAATTGAAGTTTTAATTTGGAAAATTTGATTTTATTATCTTTTAATTTGGTCAAAATGAAAATCCAAGATGGCGGCTGCGAAAATATTTACATTGTTCGTCATGGGTATCGTTTTTATGGCTATTGCTGGCCTATATTTTTTTGATGAACGACATTATTTTAATAGTAACAATTTCATTTATGTTTCAGGCGGAATGGAAAACAAAACGAAGGGATTTTTAGGAAAAAAAAAAGCTAAAATTAAGAAAATATGGCTTAGGCAAGGGCTAAAAGGTTGGGATATTTATGTTATATGAACTTCCACTCGCGGCTTTCGCCCGCGTGAAATGTACTTGAATTTTCGACTATTTAAAAGCAAATTTACGAGTAGGTTTTGTCAGATCAAACAAGAATTCAATGGAAGAACAGTCGAATAAATCCAATGATGCATTAAACTATGATGAATACGATGATACAGGTCGTGTAACTGACGTTCGATTGACCATGCTTAATTATGTAGATTTTAATTTTGGCTTTTATTTGTTACAGATAATATCAAATTTATTTTCAGTAAAAAAAAATGTTTGAAGATATAGAGGATGTTTTGCAAGGCGCTGAAGTATATAATCAAGACCTTCCCTTTTTTTAGCTTTAAAGGGAGAGCTAAAAATTGCAACAGACGGCATCGGTGCTGCCGAATATTAGAACTCTTTGTCAATTGCTCTGCACGTTTTCTATGACTACTAGCACTGCCGAGCAATCTTTCTCCACCTTACGCCGATTAAAGTCATATCTTCGCAGCAGGATGTCAGAAAAGCATTTGAATGTACTGCTAAGCTTTAATGCATATCCATCAAGACTGCGACAAAAATGAACGCTAATGAAGTGTTCGACTTCTTGGACTCGCTCCTGGTCTGTGAAGTTATTCATAAAAAAAAAATGTAATTCAATGCGGTGAATCTTTAGAAATTTTGAAAACTGTTAGTGCCTTTTCAGGTGTTTCATAAGGACTCTCCTCTTAACGCACGGCTGAAGAAAATCAGACTCGAAAGAAGCCGGGTTTTGTTAATGCGGATCTTTAGAAATTTTGACAACTGTTAGTGCCTTTTCAGGTGTTTCATAAGGACTCTCTTCTTAACGCACGGCTGAAGAAAATCAGACTCGAAAGAAGCCGAGTGTTATTAAAGCGGTACGCGGAATAAAAATGCCGCGAAATACTTTTTTCGGACGAAAAAATTTTTAATGTTGAGGAGAGTTTCAACAAACAAATTGATAAAGTGTATGCACACTAGTAAAGAAGCGAGCAGACGTGTGCCACATGTTCAGCGTGGGCATCACCCTTCGGCATTCATGGTTTGACTTGGGGTGTCCTATTTGGGTCCAACGGAGGTGTTTTTTGTGAAAAAGTAGTGAAAACCAATGCCTTCGTATATCAAAACACAGTCTTAACAAACATTATGGAACCTCTTTCACAAACAATGTTCGAAAACAGGCACTGGATATTCCAGCAGGATTCTGCGCCGGCTCAGAAGGCGAAAAGTACCCAAAACTGGCTCACGACCCGTGGAATCGACTTTATCAGGCATGAGGATTGGCCCTCATCCAGTCCAGACTTGAATCCCTTGGATTACAAAATATGGCAGCACTTAGAGGAGAAGGTCTGCGCTAAACCCCATCGCAAATTGGAGTCACTAAAAGCAACCCTGATTAAAGCAGTCGCCAATATTGACATGAATGAACGTCGTGCGTGCTTCGATGGATGACTGGCCTTGCAGATTGAAGGCTTGTTTCGAAGCAAGAGGAGGACATTTCGAATAATTTTAATGTGGTTTATCTGTATTTTATACCCTTTCATTTGATATATAAATGGTTGTAGTGCGTAACTAATTGTGTCATTTATTTAACTTTCCATATGTGACAAATCTTATGACCAGACTACGCATATTTGTTGTGGCTCAAATTTTCACATAATGGAACTGACATGTTTTGCCTAGCTAAACTATTTGATTTATTATTCAGGTGGTTAGTTTATAATTTAAAGAAAGAGAATTAAACGCCAGTTAATTATTAAACAAAAAAGTTTATTCTCTATTAACATTAATTTTAACAATAATTATGTCTTACTTTCGAATATTAATGTTGCATACTTACAAAAATCTGCTACATGCACTTGTTCCTGAAAGATAAAAAGTAATAAATGTAGGTTCAGGTGGTGTAAATATAAGACAAGAAAATTTCGGGAAAATATTAGACATGATTGTAATTCCGTAGAAAAAGACCTAAAAGAACCTTGACTGAATTAAAAAAAATATAAATGATTTTAATTCTGTAAGTTTGTAGGGTTTGTACAAACACTTTTACACGTCAATCATATTTTTTAAAGTTAGTTGAGGGCGGCGTTTCCTATGTGACTACTCTGAGAAGAAAGGCCAAAACAAACTCTCGTCTCTTCTAAAGTCCAGACATAATCTTGGTCAGATCATATGAAGGGCCATGTAGATTGGTGTCTGAAATGGTCTTTTCATGAAAGAACCACACAGACTGAGTGGACCTGTCCAGTCCGTCCCCGCAATTGTCAGTAGTCGTGCAGCTCAACTCAGAACTTAAGGAGCTCAACGATTCAACGAACAATACCAAAGAAAGGACATTTGGGTAGACCGCAAAAAATACTCACACTGCCAGACCATGTTACATAGTCTTCACATTTACAATAATTAAAATAATATAATACTTCACAGAGTAAATAAATACTGATCATGACTGTCATTCTATGATGTCACAAATAAAATTCATCAATGTCAATGCGTATATAACAATCCTGACATAATCTTGGTCAGAATGTTGGAGGATGTAGCTTAATGTCTGAAACGGTCTTTTGAAGAAAGAACCACACTTATTTAAGTGGACCTGTCCAGTCAGTGCACGCATTTGTCAGTTATCGTGCAGTTCATCTTAAAACTTAAGAAGTTCAACGATTCGACGACCAATACTAAAGAGTTGAGTAGGCCGCATAAAGTACTCAAACTGCCAGACCAGCATTAAAACTAAGAGAAAACAAAAACAATGACCCACATAGTCCTGACATTCATAATAATTAAAATAATACTTTACAAAGTAAATATGTCACACATGTTCATGTCATTTTTTATGTAAAATGGTATAAAGAAAAAGAAAATCTCCGAGGGAGTGTCTGGGACTTTATTTATATATTGAACGAATTGCCCTTTTTTGTAAAACAAAATTTGTCTGAATATCGGCGGCATTTTCCCATAACAGAATACCGAACGACATAACACTATGAAAATAACGTAAGTATACCAAACGGCCAGTCCGTTTGGTATACTTACGGCTTACTCTAACGGCGCGGCGGCGTATGCTGCAGGGCTCAGCTTTTTTGACAATAGATAAATTGTCAAATGAATCAGTGCCTGTCACTACTCCATACACGTTTAGACGTGATTAAAAACTTGCCTACTAAAATTACGTCAATTTACGTCAAGCGCTGATTAATTTGACAGGACTAAACTAAAATTGATCTTCTGTCCTTTTCTTAATTAAATAGAAAATAAAATAAAAAGATGCACTGAACTTAAATTTAGTTTAGTTTGTGAACAAGGGAATCGGCGCCATTGGTGCCGATTCCCTTGTTCACAAACTAAACTAAATTTAAGTTCAGTGCATCTTTTTCTTTCTATTTCATTAAGAAAAGGACAGAAGATAAATTTTAGTTTAGTCCTGTCAAATTAATCAGCGCCTGTCACTACTACATAGAAGTTTAGACGTGATTAAAAACTTGCCTACTAAAATTACGTCAATTTACGTCAAGCGCTGATTAATCTGACAGGACTAAACTAAAATTTATCTTCTGTCCTTTTCTTAATGTAATAGAAAGAAAAAGATGCACTGAACTTAAATTTAGATTAGTTTGTGAACAAGGGAATCGGCGCCATTGTAAACT
The DNA here is from genome assembly GCA_905333075.3 of Atethmia centrago. Taxonomy (NCBI): domain Eukaryota; kingdom Metazoa; phylum Arthropoda; class Insecta; order Lepidoptera; family Noctuidae; genus Atethmia; species Atethmia centrago. Next base: position 15,939,771 of record HG995373.1, on the reverse strand, counting down.
TAATAGATTTAGTTTTATTTTCTCGTTACGAATTTACATTGTCAGTAACTAACTGCTCACGTTTGAGTTTAATTAAAAGTGAAGTGTCGTCTGCAAACAACACTTTATCACGATTATCCTTTATGAGGTAAGGCAAATCATATAAAATGGGCCAAGAATTGAGCTCTGGGGGACCCCCATTCTTACTACAGATCCGGGTGATAATTTCCGATAACCAACTTTCTGAATCCTATCACTTAAATATGAAGTAAGAAGATCCAGAGAGTGGTACAGTTTCCTGATTAATGTAGAACGCAATCGAATGCTTTGGACAAATCGCAAAAAAATCCCAAAGCATCGCATTTATCCTCCCATGCATTAAAACATGTCCTAAAAGTTCAACACCGGCGTAGTTGTCGAACGACCCCTTTTAAAACCGAACTGTTTTTTATCCAGTACATAATTCATATTTATTAAAAAAAAATCGATGGATTTGATCTAAAATATGTTGTTCAAACATTTTACTAAAGGTAGGTAGTACTGAAATAGGTCTATAATTAATAGGGTCTGATGTACTACCCGATTTAAACGACGGTATTTTATTGTTTTTTATAAGATCAGTTAACTCACCGCGGTCATTACAAGGCCGACAACACCTAAAGCGCGGTCACTGTCGGACTGCATAGAAAAGAAAGAGAAGCGCGATGACACAACGCTGGTAATTTATTGCAAAATGTGAAGCAATAATCGATTTACAAAAAAGCTATAGATTGTATGAAAAAAATAAAACACTATTATGCTAATATGTTGCTTGTAGAATAATCTGACAAAAACTCAGAATGATTGCATGATGGTTTTTAATCGTTAAAAGAAAATTAGAGGTATCTTCGTGATTTTTTTCTATCGTATCAAATTAGTTATAGGTATTATGTTTCAACACACTATCTACCTAGCATATATCCTTAAGAAAATTATATATTTTTTCATGATTTTGTTTACTGCAGTGGATTATATACTTTAAGGCATTATAAAACTTATAAAAGTTGCGTTTAGGTCCTGTAGTCCCCTTAAAAATAACAGCTAAAGTAGGTGCTACAATTATAATCGACTTAGCAACGTCCACAGAATTGCCCCATATATCTGCGTTTTATTTTTTTACAGGTGGACATTGGAAATTAAATTCAGAATCACAAACTGGAACGTTTTCTAGGTAAAACTCTGCAGCAGTGTGTGATGAGTAGAGATTTTGTAGTCGATACGGGAATCTTTGCAAACTTTTGAGAATCTGATTTAATTATATTGTCTTCAATAGAAAGGCTGTAGTCACTACTTCGGTTGCATGACCTGCCCGTTTCGCTATTAATGATATTCTATGTAATTGTAATCTCATTATTATTAATAATTCTAAATTTTTGAACTCAAGTAACGTGACTTAGCCATACAACATTTTTTAAATAATTTAGATTAATTCTTAACATATAAATTAAATCCATCATGTCCGTTCATCATACAACTCATATTTAGTCGTTTTCTCAAACTCAAAGCATTTATTTCAAATAAACCAATTACAGGCACTTTTGAATTGTCAAGGGTTGTGTCAGTCAGTCAGAAAGATGAAGCTAGTTGCCCATTCCAAAGCGTAGTAGGTACCTATGGAGAAGAACGGGCAAGAAACTCCAAGGACACTCTTTTAAATCAACGTATTATGGTTACAAAATATTGTTTACATCATTCATTTTGAAATTATACATGTGAGAACGATGCAAAACGTAAAAGCGTCCGTAATAAAAAGATTACAACAAAAACAAAAGCAATTCAAAAATTAAAGTTAAAATAAGCCGTGGCAGCTAAGAGATGACCAGTCTCTACTGACGGCGCCCGTTCACGAACATGACGCGTGGATCAGCACCATTCAGCTCAACCATTTTGAAGGGAGCTAAATGATCCAACACACGCGCCACCATCAGCGAGACATTAGAGTGAGCACGACATACTCCCAGCCACCAGGGCACATTCAAGTCAATGAAAGACGTATCCAGTAAATGGCAGCTTTATAGTACATAGTACTCACATAACAATGTGCTGTGCAGCTATACAATACTAAGAGATTGAATTTATACAATGCAAAGAGTTTTTAAAATCTTCAGCAGCTCCAACACTATTTTCAATACCTGATCAATTAGTTTTTGCGCCACTGTGGAGCAGGACCAGCGTTGAGCCAAGCATTTTTATCAGCAATGTAATCCCCCAATTTATAATATGCTTGGCTAAATAGCGTGCGTTTTATACAAGATTTAAATTTCATCTCTTTCAGTTGAAGTATGTGGGGAGGTATTTTATTGTAACATTTTAAACAGTACCCCATGAAAGATGAGTCTACTTTAGCCAGCCTGAAACCTGGTTGAACTAATTGGTCCCTATTTCTAGTGATATAATTTCATCTACTTTTATGTATACCAATGGTGGCCAGTCACTGAAGGTAGCGTTACTTCACACATCAAAAAAGTCTAATCAACATGTATGGTTTTGAACTTTTGAACGATTTTTACTATTGTATTATATTTCTTTTATAAATAATAACTAAGCATTTTTTGATGCATTAGTGACTCATCATCTGCCTAGCCTTTTCTCAACCATGTTGATGCATTAGTGACTAAATCAACAAAGTCATTCATTCAACTGTTCATTTAATCACAATAATTAAAATATGTGTAAAATACAGTTAAAAATAAATTAAACTTTTCATGTTTTACAAAATTAAACAATGTTTTTTTTTTTGGTAATTCAATGCAAGGTGTGACCGCCTCTGTTGATTAAAACTTGTCGGCAACGATTTTTCGTTGAATTTATAAGATTGTTTATCTGATCCTACGGCAATCGATCCCAATGGAATTTTAACAAGTCTTTCAGTTGTTGGGTTGTTGACACTCCATCCAGGTTCCCTAGAACATGTCTCTGGAGAATGTCCCATGCGTGCTCGATGGGATCGAGGTCTGGCGATTGTGCAGGCCACGGCAATACCCGAATGTTTCCATTGCCAAATACTCTCTGGTCCTCCAAGCTGTGTGCGAACGCGCATTGTCATGCATCAGCGTGAAATCTGAGCCAAGACTTTGTGCAAATGGGTGAACATAAGGGCCGAGGACATTTTCAACGTAACTTTCAGAGTTCATATTGCTATCTACAAAAACGAGCTCAGTGCGTCTGTTCTTCATAATACCCACCCATACCATCACTGTGGAGCCACTATAAGTGTGCACTTCCTGGACGCATCTCAAAAAAATGTATCGCTTTGCTCCTGGGTCCATGTCAAATGTTCCCTAGACCATTCGTTTCAATGGGCGCGATTCCCATAGCATATAGGTGGGCACCTAATTGGGCGTCGTGCTCGTAGGCCGTATTTATGCAGCCTATTTCTCATGGTTTGGTGGCTAACAACAACACCACTTGAGAATTGCAGTTTTTAACCAACCTCCCGAGCAGTTAACATTGGCTGACGTCTTGCAGTCAGTTGTATGTATCGGTCCTGTCGAGCAGTTGTACTCCTTCCACGTCCTAGGTGCTGCTCAGCAGGATCCTCTGCTTTAACGTAATGCTGCCAAAGACGACAAATCACGCTCCTATTGACACCAAAATGCCGAGATACCTGGGACTGATTTCTTCCTGCTTGTAGCATTCCTACAGAGAGCTGCTTTTCATCAGCAGTTAAATGGTGTCGCTCCATGGCATAAAAATAACTAATCATTCAATTTTTTCTAAAACTGTATATCTCAAAATGATAAAAGTGAGATAAATACCAAATTTATCAAGCAACTCGCAATTATCGAGGAACCCTTCGCCTCTTTTCGAATAGATGGGATGAAAAGATTATTTTTTCTTGATTTTATTTTACTACTTTGTCGTCGTAATTAATATGTATACCTATGCCAAATTACAGCTTTCTAGTACGAGTCTGCGGCGTCTTCGCCGAATTTGAGCTACAGTGGGGACAGACAGTTGGACATGGCAAAACTATAAGGGTTCCTTTTTTACTACGTAATCCTAAAAGAGGACCTAGACAAAGATCGTTAGAAACGAAAGACAAAATGAGAGATTGTAGAAGGATTTCTACTGTGCGATGTCAAAAATGGAGAAACGAAACGTCATTTTGTATAGAAAGAGAGCTTATTCTTCGTAGAAATGCGTCATGTAAAATCAAAATCCATTTATTAAAACTAGGCTGAGAATCAGCACTTTTCGAACGTCAAAGTTACATAAGACAGTCCCCCAAAAACACCCGCCCTTCACCACTTCCTAGTGCTTTAGCTGGGAAGAAGTGGCGCAACAAACTCCCCAGCAGCACACCTGTCTGTTTAGTTGTATAGACTTGATTCTATACAAATCGTTTGCAAAGTAATTAACATTACGAAACACACATTAAATTAAATTACTTGCCTTATGTTAGCTAGCACACGCCAATATACCAACAAAACAATGAAAACTGTACTCAAGCAGATAAAAATTACAGCGAATTATGTAAAAGAGTGAATTTCGTAAAAAAGTGCAATTGACTCTTTCTACTTTGCTGCCGTCGTATAGGTCCCGTCACGTAAAAAGAACGCTGGCCTTGAATCTGCGCACTGGGCTAGAGATGGGTAACTCATGAGAGACAGATACAAAAGATATGAATCATTCCGTTTCCATCAATCACTCTTTGTATCCGTTCACATCCGAATGTATCACTGTATCTCTACAACTCATTCACTCACAGTGTCTTGATCTATCTGTGTGACTCATAAACAAAATTATTATTTTGATTTGACTGTTCGACCAACTTAACTATGCAATTATTTGTGGCGCTGTTCGTCACCAAAAATACAAAAGATAATTAAAAACCGATCTTAGGTCCCATTCAAAATGTTAGTTCAAAAACCGTCCATTTCACAGATAAGTTTGACAAAATGTACCTCGGCTGGGACGGCCGGCCACTCCAAGACCAATTCAAGAAAGATATCGGAAAGTCCAGACGTCTCTTTCGCACCTCGCTATTTAGAATGTTCTGTCGCGCTTTCGCAAGACGGAGATAGTGAGTTGGTTTGGCGAACCACGCTGAGTGAGTGAGCAAATGTGCTGTGAATCGTGCGCGCGAGCGTGAGCTACTGATACATATGGATATAAAGATACAAAAGAGTGATACATATCCCAGTGATCGAAAGATACATTTCAATCTTTTCTTTTTAGTGATACAATTTGCCCATGTCTACACTGGGCTATTTATCGATCAAATTGGTGGCATGAAGGGGGCGCGCGGGGGAATGCTCCGCCCGTATATCTGTGCGCGCACGCTATTGGTTCGTCACATCGCGTTATTCTTTACGCCCCGCGCGCGTAAAATGGCCAACGAACTCGTTGCCGCCCGAAATTCCTGCGATCTCGCTCAGATCCAGCGTATCTTCCTCGCGTATCCCGAGATTACGCAAGCCCTAGAAAACTTCGCGAAACCCCCCAGTAATGGATATACGAGTCCAAGCACGTACTAAACCCCGATCCCTAAAGTTAGGTTTCTTTAATGCCAATGGCATGCTAAATTAACGCGATGAAATCGCTGCGTTCCTCCGCGACCACCAAATTGATATTCTCCTCTTACAGGAAACCTTTTTAAAGCCCATCCGTCGAAACCCGTCAATTGCCAACTATCGCATAGTTCGCAATGACAGGACTAGATGCCACAAGGGCGGCACCTTAATCTATTATAGAACGTCCCTACACTGTATCCCAATGGACCCGCCCCCTCTCTCACGTTTAGAAGTGTCCATATGTAAGTTAGGCATGACTGGCCATCAACCGATCACCATAGTTTCGGCCTATGTTCCCCCCGTTTGCACATCGGAGTTAGCCCTTCCCCCCTTTCTGACGACCTTTCCATCTTGCTTGGCCTGAGTGACTCCGTTATCATAGCGGGCGATCTCAACGCCAAACATCATGCCTGGAACAGAACCAGGATCTCCACCAGAGGCAAACACCTGTTTGACCTATGTCCCATCCTCAACTTCGACATCATCGCCCCGATGACTCCCACTCACTTTCCCCACAACCCTAACCATACCCCCGACGTACTTGACATAGCGCTTCTGAAGAGTATCAACCTAGGGTTGGATTCTATAGAGGCGCTTGACGAACTGTCCTCTGACCACCGTCCAGTTGTCGTAAAGCTGGCCCCACGCCTAGGTCTCCACGACCCTGACAGACCCCCTCTCACCAAGTTAGTTACAGACTGGAGGAAAGTAAGCGACTGCCTGAAATCCACCACGTTAGGTCCCCGACTAGACTCCATTCCCGACCACTTCGACTCTATCGCTGACACGACAGCCGCGATCGACTCATTCACAGTACACGTACAATCAGTCCTGAACGACTGTTCAAGGGAGGTTCCGGCGATGGACGACCATCGCTGGAAGCTCCCGGACGATGTGCGCGAACTGTTGAATGAGAAGAACGCGGCTGTCCGTGCGTACAGTAACTTTCCCAACCACGCGAACAAAGACCATATGCGCTATTTACAGAGATCTGTAAAGACACGCCAATCGGAGCTGCGTGACTCCGGCTGGGACAAGATGCTGAGCGAGTTAGAGCCCACCCACCGAGCTTTCTGGGACCTTCAGAGGAAACTCAAATCCGAAGAAGTCGTCTCAATGCCCCCCCTGGTGCGCCCCGACAAGACCATCGCTTTCGATGACGTCGACAAGGCGGAATGCCTAGCCGATAGTCTTGAGGCTCAATGCTCACCTAGCTCTCAACCAGTAGACCAAGCTCACCTGTCCCAGGTCGACGCGGAAGTCGAACGTAGAGCCTCCCTCCCGCCCGTTGAAGACCCTGATTATCCTCTGCCTCTCGTCACTCCAGACGAAGTGCATGACATCATCAAGGGTTTAAAACCTCGCAAAGCCCCCGGCTCAGACGGAATCACCAATAGGGTGCTCCAACTGTTCCCCGCTCACCTCATAATGCTCATGGCCACCATCTTCAATGGAGCCCTGAGCAATAACATCTTTCCACAAGAGTGGAAGAAGGCCACCGTCATCGGCATACCGAAGCCCGGTAAGCCGAAAACGAAGCCCACCAGTCTGCTCAATGTCTTCGGCAAAGTCTATGAGAGGCTTATTTTAAAGCGCCTCAGAGATTTTGCGGAAACAAAGGGCCTCATCCCCGACCAGCATTTCGGTTTTAGATCCCAACACTCTTGCGTCAAACAGGTCCACCGCATCGTTGAACACATAAGCTACGGCTTTCAACGTGGTCTTACGACCGGTGCTGTATTCTTCGACATAGCGAAAGCGTTCGACAAGGTCTGGCACAACGGCTTATTATATAAGCTCTACAAACTCGGTGTGCCCGATCGTCTCGTGCTCATCTTACGAGACTTCTTGTCAAACCGCACCTTCCGCTATTGCATCGAAGGAGCGCTATCCTCCCCTTATCCTATCCGTGCAGGCGTCCCTCAGGGCTCTGTACTAGCCCCTCTCATTTTCACTCTTTTCACCAGTGATATCCCGAAAAGTAGAAAGGCGCAGTTGGCTCTGTTCGCAGACGACACGGCCATCTACTACACCGGGTTAGTCCACGACCATATATCTCGCACTCTCCAGACCGAAGTCTACAAGCTTGGCGCTTAGTTTAGAAAGTGGAGAATTGAAGTCGATCCCGACAAAAGTCAGGCGGTTCTTTTCACCAAACAGCGTAGAAAACTCATCCCCCCCCGACCGCTCACCATGTTCGGCAAGCCTATCCCTTGGGAGAAGCGAGCCAAATACCTAGGCGTGACCCTTGACCACCATCTCTCGTTCTCAGAGCACATTAAGCAGGTGCGTTCGCGTGCCGCTTTCGCTCTCGGTAGACTACACTCCGTCCTAAATGCGCGCAGCAAATTGTCCCTTAAGGGCAAATTGCGTATTTACACAGCGTGCATCCGTCCCATCATGACATATGCCTGTGCAGTCTTCGCACATGCTAGGCCCCACCACATCCACAGGATGCAGAGCCTCCAAAACCGTTTCCTCCGAAAGGCAACGGGAGCCCCCTGGTTCGTCCGAAACGTGATCCTCCATCTCGATCTTAAAATCCCCACCATCAAGCAGTTCATGAAGCGCATCACGAAGCGTTCTTCAACTCCGCCGCCACCCACCGCAACCCTCTGGTTGTGCGGGCCGCCAGTTATAGGCCCTCCACCATTAGCTCTATTCGCCGTCCAAGGCATACTCTCACCGACCCCGATGACCCCATTACCCTCCTCCAGGAAAGCAGTAGGGCCACGAGTACAGTGCACAAAACACACCAACCTACGTTCCGACCTCGCCGCCGAGGTCCCTCGCGTAAAATAATTGCCCCCCCCCCCCCCACCCTTGCTCGACGAAGCGCCATCCCGCGCCGCAGCTGAGCCGCCCTTAGCGTGCAGTCGCTTAGTATTATAAGTAATTCGCCCCTGGCTGGAGGCTTTGAGTTCGCTTAAGGCAGCCACAGGAAAGTCCGGTTAAGTAGTCACGACCTCTCAAGGTCAACTACGAGATGCCATACATAAAAAAAAAAAAATTGGTTCGTCAGTTGACACATGCTTCCCGCGCTGAGATCACGCTTCGTTTGCTCCCAAAATACAGTCGTACACACAACTTTCTTTGCACGACACGACCATGGTTATAAAAAGGAAGGAAAGAATAATGATTTATAGTGTTTAAGACGCTGACAACACCTAAACCGCGGTCACTGTCAAATTCCATAGAAAAGAAAGAGAAGCGCGATGACACAACGCTTGTAATTTATTGCAAAATATGAAGTAATTATCTATTTACTCAAAACTGAGTTGAGTAATCGAAAATAAAAAACAACCAAGTTCTGCATTCAAATAAGACGTTCTTGTTATTCATTAAATACGTAACGTATGTTGATATTTAATGCAGATATTTTGGATTAGAACTCAAGGTAAGAGGTTAGTTTAACGTTAGTTTGTATCGAGATTTTTTTTTCAAAACGTGTTTTGGTAACAACCAAGTTCTGGGAAATATGTTCAAAATTAATATATATTTTTTCCGGTACCACAAACTTAACAGGTTCGGCAACTTTTTTTTCTTAAGAGAAGCCTATTTTGGTCAATTGGGTCTTGTCAGCGCCTTAATGAAGTATGAAGCTGACAAAGTAGCAGTTGATAATTTAAAACAATTCATCAAACGTACTGCAGAAGCTACGAAAGTTTCTGAGACTACAGTGAGACGTATCGTAAAAGATGCGAAAAGTTCAGAAATACTTTCTTGTTTTTCGAACTCCCGGCAAAAACAAAAGGATAAAAAATAAACCTATAACGGGCATTAATAACAACCTACTTCATATTTTAAGATCAAAATAAAAAATAATGCTCAAGAGAACGTTATCTATTTTTAATTCCAGCCTCTTTCAAAGTATTATGTAGCTAGTAAAGTACCTCTTATGATTCTACAATAAAATAATTATTTGTATATTACAAAACAATAGCCCAGAAATTTTGAACGTGACTGTACCCGTGCGCAGAAACATCCCCTCCACTGTCGCTCAGCGTTCTTTTTACGTGACGGGACCTATACTGTCTACACGGAACGTCATTTTTGTCTATTCTTCCGTCGACAAAACGGTGCTCGTGCTAAGACGCATCCGGCAGAGGCGAGAGGCTACTTATTTTCTAAAATTAATTTCACGAAATTTGCTGGGTAAGCTTTTGTTAAATATACCTATCGCCATTAACGACGTTGAGTAGCCTTTGACTTTTACAAATACACCACAAACTTGTGATTTTTGTTAAAATTCAAAGTTTTCTACAAGCAATAATTAATTGTCTGCTATTTACCTTGGTTCATTTTAAAAATAAGGCTGCTGCCGGGGTCGCGGGAAGGTACTTATGGGTCACCGAGTCCCCTGGCAACACAGGCAACAGGAAGGAATACGGGTGGGTTTTAGTCAGTAAGAGTCTGACACACCCTCCCGCTCCGCCCAGAGCGGGAGAAGTTATTTGATGATTTCCCACTCCCAAAAAAAAAAAAAAAGGCTGCTTGACCACCAAAGCAGAGCTGGAAAATTGTAACCAGTGAAATTGCATAATAATTTAACATCGGTTACAGTTTCCCAGGTCGGCTTTCGTGGACAGACTTTTAAATAAATATCCCAAAGAAATGCGATTTTGAATTTCCCGCTTTCGCGAGTTTTCGGGAGCGTCCACTAGGAGGCGCCAAAAACCGTACCATTTTATTTGTAATTACTTGTCATTTTTCTCCCTAGAGTAAAATAATATGTTCCTTGATTCCGACGGGGTTAGTGGAGTTACTCAGTGGCGGGGCAAGATCTAAATTTGATGTGGGCCAGGTACATTTCGAGAGGCCCTCTGGTGGCGCGAGAAGACGTATTTTATAAAATAAAAACATTGAAAAATTAAAAAGAGAATAATTAAAGAAACAGAAATTTACTGTTTTAGCCTTACAGAACTCTTTTAAAATTGTGATTTGTATCAACTTACATGCAGATATATCTGCTAAATCTTTCTTGACTCATTGCATTTCATAAATATTTGTTTATTAGTCTTGATTGCTTTCAGTGGAGGCTGTACTTACCGGTATTATTAACAAAATTCGAACAACAGCGTAAATATTTTGGTAAATTTATTTTAAGTTATTTTCTGTGATGTATTGGAGCAGCTGTTTCACATCTTTAATGAATTGGGTAAAATTGGGATCATTGTTTGTAATTCTTCATATAATTCGTAAGGTTGGAAGTCACTGGTCTCACCCACTCCCCTCCCCAGATCTTGACAGTTTTTTAATATTTGCTCTTTAGAAATATTTTTAATTTAAAACCCGCGAACTTTTTGTAATGCAATAAACCTTCGAGGCGCGAGGCCGTGAGCGGTGGCCCACGTCGCCCAGGCCTTACGCCGCCTCTTGGGTTACTGCTTTAGTGCCTCTTGATATTATAGGATCAGCTCAAGAGATAAGAAAGAAGACCGCAAAGAAAAAGCTTAATTACAAAATCTAAGCTTAGAACAGATCCAACGGCGTTACCGTACTGACTACTGATTTGTGACTAATCTTTATCAATACACATGAGAAATAGGTCCTAGACAAGCAGTAAAAAAATAAATTAGAATATTCATTACCATCAGTTTTGTACTACTGCTCAATAATTTAAAAATCCCGAATTTCAGTGTTTCGTCTTCTAGAATTCCCGTATAAGGGACGCCCATCTTTAGATTTTCTTTTATCTGAAATAAGCGTATCTTTTATTATATCTAACACCAATATAATATAATCTAATCGGGTTAGAGGAGACTTCAGGGCGGAAACGAAAAACATAAGAATTCGATTATAGTGGTCAATATAAATTCTTTCCTTGGATTTACCAAACATTTCCATTACAAAATACAGGATGGTATATATTTTGAATAAAACGTTTGTCAAGGATTCATTTGAATTAAGAATGCAAATGTTTCTAAGTCGTAAAGAAAAACTTAATTGGATCTGATATGTAAAAAATAATAACCTGCAAATCCAATGGAAGTGAAAAATCTGGTAACCATGCTGATATCTTATTTGATTCCAGTTTATGATACAGAAGAGTTGCTAGTTTACATAACAATGCCTCATTGGCTGATTGTTCTATAACAGAAAAAAAATACAATTAAGTACATAAAATCATCAATTCCTTTAATATATTTATATGCCATAGTTATTCAATTCATACTTTGTGAAGCCACAGCAAAAGAAATCTTGAATGGTGCAATTTTCCTGTGAAGCCTCAAATAGTCTTCCTCAGCACTAATATTTAGCCCATCCAGTAAAAGTATGAATAAAGCATTTTCTAAATACATTGAACATGTGAGTTGGCAAGACTTTTCCTGCAAATTTATTATGAAAAAATAATATAATAGTGCCTAAAAATATTTCTAATTCAAAATGTTAGCTGGTTGGTTTATTTTGATCTATAATTTGGTGAATAGTGGGGTTAGTATAGTTTGGTGTTTCATTTTTAGTTTCTTACATTTACATCAGCTTTAAAACTGAGGTTTTCCACAGGCTGCGGACCGCTTGGCAATTGCGCAACTATGGCAACATTAGCAGACTTGTTTTCATACCTAAACTCGTTTGTAGAGAATAAACTTGGTGTGGTTGATATCTGCAAATTGCAATGGACTTATATTAACAATAGATTACAATGAGATAATGGTTACATTAATAGCTTACTACAGTAATAGCCCCACAATCCTGTAATTAGCAGCTATTTTACTGAAAATTAAATAATACCCACACAGCTCCACCAATATTTTCTATATCTCTGCCATTGAATGAGGTATTTCATAGCATCTTGCTGTGGTACTATCAAATTGAATTCGAGTAAAGATTTTTTCAATGGGGATAAGTCACTAAGTTGTAGTTCTAATGCTTTATTCTCGTCATACATTTGCAGCTCTTGTTTTATAATACCAAAAACTGTGGGAGCTTGTTTTATTTTGAGAGTGGCTTCATTAACTAAGACAGCTGTATGATGCTTATCAGATTTTGCATGGTTGTACCATAGCCAGTTAGCATGAATATTTTTTATTAGAAACTGACTAGGTTCCTTCAAATTTAATTTTACACAATTTTGATTCTCCTTTGTCTGTAGGACAGTAAAGAATTTTTTCATTTGAAGCAATTTGTAGATTTCAGTTCTCATTTTGTTTTATTTTGGTTGTCTCTTGTTCAACTTCTAGTTCATGTAATGGTATATTTCCTATGGGTGCGACAAAATAGTCATCCTCTTTTACTGCGGCGCTTTTAAGAATCTCCTTCTGGCAATTGCCTTGTGTTATTTTATCTTCCCGTAAGGTTAAGTTTCTGGAAAATAGTAAAGTCGTCATGTTATTTTATTTATATGGTGAATCAGATCAAAGCCATAGATGTGGAGCAAATGATAAATGTATTTCGCCTATATAGGAGCAACAAAATTATAGTACTTACTGATTTTCCAGAACTGAATATAAGGGTTCGACATTGTCCGTGTTGATGTGAAGAATTTTATTAGCAAAAGCAATGGAATCTTCTAAAATTTTCACACCTTCCTCTGTGTCGTAACTCACCAAAGAAAGTCTTTCTAAAAGAGCAATAGTATTTCGCTCCACTTTAACAGCAGAAGCATGTTCATTTGCCAATGTTGGAACAGGCGATATTGGTATTTTTGAATTCAGTTGTCTACAGGCAACTTGTATTATGTTGAAAGACTTAGAAGTTCTTTTGACCAACTTTAATATCATACTTATTTTGGGTTTGAGGTATTTTTCTGTGTTTTAAAAGTTGTACTCGTTGAAAAAAAGATTAATGAAATGTTAACCTCGACAAAAATAAATTTTGATTGCCAAAGTCAGTGTAAAAAGTACCTACATTATAGAAAGTGTCAATTTCAATTGTCACTGTCAATGTCAAAAAGTCTCTGGAATCAGTGTTACCAGGGTACATAGTAATGACCGTAGAAGCACGGTATGTTTGACCAATAAATATAATGGGGTTAACAAATGCAAACTATATTCAATTATTATTGCATCTATGTAATTTGTAATTTGTGGTAAGTATTAATCTTCGGATAAATATTTGCCGGGAGCATATAAATATGCTAATATAAGCACTTCATCATCCTCTTTACCACTGGACGAACGTCAGATGAGTTAATCAAACGTCAAGACCGGTTACGGAGCGACGGATTGAGCAAACGTGCAACACAGATAACTATAAACTAGTCTGAGAAACAGACGTGCACATGGACGTGCAAACGAAATGAGCGAAGCGAGAACGAAACGGATAGATAATTAAATGAATGAATGAGAAAAGAACGTGGCTCGCTGTCCGTTCCATTCCAAGCAAGGTTGTGTGTGTGTGCGTTATATATACGCCTACAGTCTCCTCCAAAAAAATAACCTAAAGATAACAAACACAGAATAACCTATTATAACATGATCATATTTTAGTTACTTTCCACTAAAGCTGCTTCTTTGGTTGACTTGATTTTTTTGCCCGTTTGATGGCAATAGGCTCATCTCCTATTTTTTTGTGGTCCATAATGTCCCACTGCTGGACCATTACGTGGGACTAAACATAACTGGTGGAACGTGTCTGCACTATATCGTACATGTCTTCCTTACCCTTCGACGAAAACAGATGTGATATTAGGTTATGATAATTATGTGACCTGATTTCATGTGATAAAATTGACCTTTTACATCGATATTACAACTTACATAGTCTAACCAGTTTATGGCACATTCGCTATTCCCTGAACATCGGGATTATATAATATATTCTGATAATATCAAAATGCTAGTAATAGGGAATATGCAGGTAATTTTTTTTTTCACTATATCAATAATAGACAGAAATATAAACCCAAGAAAATTATTAAAAGTTAAATTCAACTACTGCTTGTTGCTCAAAAAAATAATGAAACTCCATCAATTTTCTACTACAGTTCAAACGAACGTTTCTGTCGCATGATGTGACGTCATTTGCTACATAACTTATTTCATAGAGGAAAGTAATATGTATCTGTTTGTGGCCCCAAATCATATCAATTAAATTATTTGTTGTGCTTTATTCTTCGATCAATATTTTGATCGAAGGTTTTATTCAAGCAGAAATCGCACGTACTTACTTACCTTAGTGAGATTACAAGCACTTTGCTAAGAATAAATTTTATTAACATAGTTTCTTTCGTCACTTCCGGCATTGTCAAAGAAATGATGAAATGAAATGATTTTATTTTCTCTAAGTACCTAGGTTTGTACCTTTAAACACTTTTGACATTTAATGACACATTGGCGCCGATTCCCTTGTTCACAAACTAAACTTAATTTAAGTTCAGTGCATCTTTTTCTTTCTATTTCATTAAGAAAAGGACAGAAGATAAATTTTAGTTTAGTGCTGTCAAATTAATCAGCGCCTGTCACAACTCCATACAAGTTTAGATGCGATTAAAAACTTGCCTACTAAAATTACGTCAATTTACGTCAAGCGCTGATTAATTTGACAGGACTAAACTAAAATTGATCTTCTGTCCTATTCTTAATGAAATAGAAAGAAAAGGATGCACTGAACTTAAATTTAGTTTAGTTTGTGAACAAGGGAATCGGCGCCAATGACATATTTACTTTGTGGAGCATATATTAAATCAAATCAAATCAAACTTTATTTGTGAACATAGTACATAAAAGGTCTTAAAATATACATTTTCGCGAGATCTCTATGTTCTACCAATGCAATTGGTGTACAAATAATTTGTTATATCATTTTAATATGTAGGTCTAATGATTTGGAACATGCAATAATAATAATTAGATTGAAGAAGATTAATTTAAATGATTTCAAAAGTCTTAAGTCAATTACTAATATTAAAAAATAAAAAAATGTCAATCTCATAAATTATCATCTATAATGAAATCTTCTATGGAGTAATAGGCCTTCTCTACTAGAAATAAGAATAATTTACTTTTAAATTGGTCAACATTTTCTACACTTCTTATGCATTTTGGTAATTTATTATACACTTTTGGAGCCATTACAAAAATGCTTTTCTTAAATAATGCGGTTCTAGATCCAACTAAATTTAACTGGTCACATCGACGCTGACTTGATACTCGAGAAAATCTATTCATATTATTTTTAACAAACATAACTGTTTCGTGTATGTATAATGAGGGCATAGTAAGGATTTTCATGTTTTTGAAATAAGGCTTGCAACTGTCGGTGGTTTGCAGATTACAAATGGCTCTTATACATCTTTTTTGGCACTTAAACACGATATCTTTGCCTGTGGCATTGCCCCAAAATATAATGCCGTACCTCAATGTTGAGGCAACTAGACCATGATATGCTGTTAAGACTGTTGCTCTATTTGCCGTTTTGCTTAACATATGCAAGGCATAGGAATATTGGTTAAGTTTACTACATACTTTATCGATCTGCGTATGCCATTTTAAAGTGTTTTCTATATTTAATCCGAGAAATTTTGTCACATTGATCTCATTAATAATTTTGTCATTATATCTAATATTTAATACTAAGTTATGATTTGGTCTTTGTTGGAATTTCATGATTACTGTCTTGTCTAAGTTTATTATTAAATTATTGTTTTGCAGCCAATCGACTACCGATTTTATGTTAGAATTAATTTCCGTCTCTAGGGTGCTTAATTCGTCACTATTAAAGAGTAAAGTGCTATCATCTGCAAACATTGTCATTGGGTAAGTTGATGCCGTTGGAAAGTCATTAATATAGATAATGAATAGGGGAGGCCCAAGTACACTGCCCTGCGGAACTCCATATGATACAGTTCTCTATATTGTGTGGAATTTAATATTTACTTGTAAAGTATTATACGGTTTTCAATTATTGTGAATGTGAAGACTATGTAGGTCATTATTTTTTTTCTCATGCAGTTTTAATTTTGGTCTGCCAGTTTGAGTCATTTATCGGCCTACCCAAATGTTCTTTCTTTGGTATTGTTCATCGAATCGTTGAGCTCCTTAAGTTCTGAGTTGAGCTGCACGATTACTGACAAATGCGTGCACTGACTGGATAGGTCCACTCATTCTGTGTGGTTCTTTCCTCAAAAGACCATTTCAGACATCAATCTACATGGTCTTCACATGATCTGACCAAGATTATGTCTGGACTTTAAAAGAGACTGTCACCTCTGAGTTTGTTTCGGCCTTTCTTCTCAGAGTAGTCAGATAGGAAACGCCGAGCTCATATAGTTTTTTTTTTCTAAATATGATTGACGTGTAAAAGTGTTTGTACGAGGGCTGCACTAAAAGTATCGGGAATGGAATTTTTCCACTGTTCCTGTCATATTAAAATCTTTTTAATTGAAAACTCTTTGGTTTTAAAATCGAATACCATTTTTTATTTAAAAAAAGATTCTCGGTCTTCTCACAAGGTTTTGTCAAACTTGTGTAGTCGTTGAGAAAATGGAATTGACTCGAGAAAATTCAAGAGCGATGATTTATTATGACTTTCGAAGTGGTTTAACACAAAAACAGTGTGTTGACCTGATGATTTCTGCATTTGGTGATGAAGCCCCATCCAAAACCACAATTTATCGCTGGTTTGCTGAATTTCAACGTGGACGTGTCAAGCTCAGTGATGATCCCCGTCAAGGTCGTCCAAAAACTGCAGTCACCCAAGAAAACGTTGATGCTGTGCGTAAGCTGATTGAGGAAGATCGACATGTGACATACCGCGAAATTCAGGCAACTTTAGACATTGGCATGAGTCAAATACAAATAATCTTGCATGAACAATTAGGTGTAAAAAAGTTGTTTTCCCGATGGATACCGCATTTGCTCTGTGAAGAGCAAAAAGCGGCTCGCGTTACTTGGTGCGTCAGAACTCTCGAAAGATTCCACGCAGGATCCTCAAATGCTGTATACAACATCGTATCAGGTGACGAATCCTGGATATACGCGTACGAAACCGAAACAAAAAACCAGTCACGAGTTTGGGTGTTCGAAAATGAGTTAAAGACAACAAAAATTGTACGTTCACGGAGTGTTGCAAAAAAAATGGTGGCCACGTTTGTCTCCAAAACCGGCCATGTTACGATTATTCCTCTTGAGGGACACAGAACGGTTAATGCAGAATGGTATGCTAGCATTTGTGCCACAGGTCGTTTCTGAACTCCGTAAAGAGAACTGCAACCGCCGCATCATCCTCCATCACGACAATGCGAGTTCTCACACCGCGCACAGAACAAAAGAGTTTTTAGAGCAAGAAAACATAGAATTATTATACCATCCGCCGTACAGCCCCGTCCTAAGCCCTAAAGATTTCTATACTTTCCCTAAAATAAAGAATAAATTGCGTGGACAGAGATTTTCATCACCTGAAGAAGCTGTGGACGCCTACAAAACGGGCATTTTGGGCCAACTTCCGAATGGAATGGTTGCTTCAATGATTTGTTCCATCGTATGGAAAAATGTGTCAAATTTCGCGGAGAATACTTCGAAAAGCAATAAATACATTTTTAAATAGTAATGTTGTGTCACTTCCTTGATTCCCGAAATTTTCAGTGCCGACCTCGTACAAACCTACTTACAGAAAATAAAATCATTTCATTTCATCACATGCTTTGTACAAACACGAAAACGATGCGTTTTGGACTTGCTTTGCATTTCGTTTCACCAAAAAAACGCAACATAAAATAATGAATTGTAAAAAAAGTAATGCATTCAAAAATGTAAAAGGAATAGGATTTTTTTTCTTGACTCCTATACAATGTATATTTAATAATAGATAAGTTTTGAATTACTTGCATATTCCCTATTGCACGGCATAATCTGATCATTGGTTATAAATTATGATAGCAATGGGTTTCTATTGTTTGTTTTTCAGAGCATATCAAGTTCTGATTAGTATAACTGTGCAAGTTACTGGCAAGTAACTGTGCAAGTGCATGGCATGCGTGCAGATGGCATCATAAAAAAAAAACCTATTATCTTCGCACTTAACACAATACATATTACACCAATCGAGTACAAAATTACTTTTTTTTTTTTTGGGTGGGAAATCATCAAATAATCTCTGGGCGGAGCGGCAGGGTGTGTCAGACTCTTATTGACTAAAACCCACCCGTATTCCTTCCGTTGCCTGTGTTGCGGGGGCCTCGGTGACCCATTAGTACCTTCCCGCGACCCCAGCAGGTATCGGCCCTAGTGGACTCCTACATTGTGCTGACGACATCTCTTTGAGGCGCGGAATACGACGCGCCGTCGACCCGGGCCTGGTCCTTACCGGACGGTGAGCTACCCATTGCTCACCGTCCGCAAGCCCGCGCCTACGGTGGCCGGAAATCCGCCCGGGATTCCCGACGCCCAGGGCGTCTCTGCGGCGGCTAGGGGCGAGAGGGCGCGAAACTTGCCTTTCCCTCAACCGTCCCGACTCCTCCTTTGCGAGCATTACTGCTTCGCAGACTACAAAGTTACTTGATTAAAAAGTAGCATGATTGTCACGCCAATATGCAATATTGGCGTGACAATCATGCTACTTTTCATCGAAATGAGTATTTTAGTCTAGATAATATTTTAGTTATATCGAGTTCCTACTTATTTCTTTTGGCTCCAAATAGTACTAACTAAATTCATGGGCTCGTGCGGGTATTGTGCTATTTAGACTGTTTTGGCAATGTGCGTCTTATTTGTGCAGAATAAAAGTAACAACTAACAAGCACAACAACATTTTTTCTTCTGAGCTACACTGCTCTACTATTTTGACATTTCATTATTTCGTAATGTCAGTTTCTGTGGTCAGTTGACAGTCTCGCTGTCAACATAACCTACATCCTGGGTTTCAATTTTAAAGAAAAAGGATATCTATAGCCTGAATTGGTTATTTTTCTCAAAATATTGATTTAGATCAGGTAATTATGCTATTCCATACAGAATACATTTATATACAGAAGAGACCAATACTGCTGATATAATTGTACAATCAACATACATACATACATAATCAGCCTATAATGTTTCCTCTGCCACAGGCCTCCTCTTTTCGAGAGGAAGGGGGCCATAATCTACTACGCGGGCCCAATGCGGGTTGGTAGATTTCACATGTCTTTGAATTTTTGGTTCTAGGACATGCCGGTTTCCTCACGATGTTTTCCTTCACCGTTTTCAGAACAGTGGTGAAGAAATTATTTACACAAAGCAAAGCGCCTGCCTGGGTTCGAACCCACGACCTCGTAAGTCGCGGCTGTTACCACTGGGCCACCACTACTCCGTACAATCAACAATGTTTACAAAATAAATAGTCTCGTTATTGCCTAAACATTATTATCAATTAAGTCATCCAATTCAGTCTATTGATACACAACGGCCGTCATGCAGGTTGCGGTTTAACAATAGGTACTCTTTTCTCAGGGTTTCTTCGCTACTTAGATGCTTGATGCCTATTGATCCCATTTGGGTACAGGCAATCTTTAGATGCCAATGATTTTTTATTTATTATTAGAAATATTTATTATTAGATTAAATTAATTTACCACTCAGTGCAAATACCCTTTCCCTGTTGCTTATGTTTAAAACATCAAGATTTCTATTCTATTTCAGGAAATATGAAAAAGCATGCTCGCTCTGTTTTTTATGACAAAATACACAGAGGAGGTGTGTTAGTCTGCATCGGCCTAACACTTTACGGGACTGTGCTCTTAGGTGACCATTTTTATAAGTATTTCAAATATGTCAAACCTCAAATACAAGCAAGTAAGGAAGCTGCTGAGAAAGAACTTCTGGCGGAAGGAGCCGCAGAAAGACTAGTTTAATAAATATGATTTTACCTGGAATTAATTTAAGCTGTAAATGTATTTAATAGTTAGTTTTGTTTTGATGTTGTTTTATTAAATCAATGCCTGATTACTCATGTATTTTTATTTTATTTAGTGTCCTGCTCACTTGAATGACA
This sequence comes from Atethmia centrago, assembly GCA_905333075.3. Taxonomy (NCBI): domain Eukaryota; kingdom Metazoa; phylum Arthropoda; class Insecta; order Lepidoptera; family Noctuidae; genus Atethmia; species Atethmia centrago. The sequence goes on along the minus strand of HG995373.1, from coordinate 15,919,324 downwards.
TATTTATCAACAAAAGCTGTAATTTTTCCAAATCCACTCCAAATCTTCACCCATAACTGGATAAAATGCAGCTAAATACTGTTTTGCTGCAACAGCCTACAACTCAATGGCCCATTCAGTAGTGTACTAAGGAATTGTATTTTCGAGAGCTTTTAGGGAGGCACAGCACAGGTACCGTAGTTCTCTCTTGTCGCTCGTAGATGGCGTGAGTAGTTACTACTTATGGACATCTGATTCTTACTTTTAGAATGCTGAATGCATTGTTACTTACATTAATATCTTTTACACGATTTACAAACTGAATTTCGACAAACCTTACCTAATACGACAAGATTTTGTTACGACATTGTGGAACTCCGATACATCTTCATTTCTACAATACTTTAGTTCGAAATACCTACCTTAAGTCCGACACACCGACATACCTATTTCTTCGACAACAATGTTGACTAACATTGTTGTCGAAGAAGTAGGTATGTAGGGTATATAGGTATTTGTTGAAAAAAAAAAATATATATCATCCCCACATTACGTGCAAGGGTACCTCCCTTGCACGTAGTAATGTGGGGATGATATTTTTTTTCTCGTTTATACCCCATGGTGTGGGGTATCGTTAGATATAGGCCGTTCAAAAATATTGCAGGTCTGTCAGCACCACTTTTCGATTCAAGGATCCACTTGCGTAATATTGAGCATTAAAGTGCTAATTTATGTTAGTCTAGTGTCCCTCCCCCCCTGCCAGCTAAGTGGTTGTTTATGGAGATGTGAAAAAATACATGGCAGTAGTACGTTTAATGAAATTTAAAAGGAAAACATCACATCCATTCCGTTTTAAATGCACGCAGCAAATTGATGAGTGACGCTGACAACACCTAAACCGCGGTCACTGTCAAATTCCATAGAAAAGAAAGAGAAGCGCGATGACACAACGCTTGTAATTTATTGCAAAATATGAAGTAATTATCTATTTACTTAAAACTGAGTTGAGTAATCGACAATAAAAAACAACCAAGTTCTGCATTAAAATAAGACGTTCTTGTTATTAATTAAATACGTAACGTATGTTGATATTTGATACAGATATTTTGGATTAGAACTCAAAGTAAGAGGTTAGTTTAACGTTAGTTTGTATCGAGATTTTGTTTTCAAAACGTGTTTTGGTAACAACCAAGTTCTGGGAAATATGTTCAAAATTAACATATATTTTTTCCGCTACCGCAAACTATACAGATTTGGCAATTTTTTTTCTTAAGAGAAGCCTATTTTTGTCAATTGGGTCTTGTCAGCCCCTTAAGTGCAGATTGCGTATTTACACCGCGTGTATACGTCCAATCATGACATATGCCTGTACAGTCTTCGCACAAGCTAAACTCCACCACATTCATAGGATTCAGTGCCTTCAAAACCATTTCCTCCGCAAGGCAACGGGATCCCCCTGGTTCGTTCGAAACGATATTCTCCATCTCGACCTCGAAATTCCCACTATCCAGCAATATATGAAACACACTAACAAGCGTTTCTTTGACATTTAGATAGTCATTCATCGCAACCCTCTGGTTGTGAAGGCCACGAGTTATAGGCCCTCCACTATTAGCTCAGTTGGCCGACCAAGGCATGCTCTCACCGACCCAGATGACCCCATTACCCTCCTCCAGGAAAGCAGTAGGGCCACGAGTACAGTGCACAAAAAAACAAACTGACATTCCGACCTCGCTGCCGAGGTCAATCGCGAAGACCCCGACGTAATTGTCCCTCCCGATCTTTGCTCGACGAAGTGCCAGCCCGCGCCGTAGCTGAGCCTGTAGCTTTTAAATTTCACAGATAATAATAATCATCCAGTCATGCTCCAGCCTGTCCCACCTTGCGCTGGTGCCCTTAGCGTGTAGTCGCTTAGTAATGTAAGAAATTCGCCCCTGGCTGGAGGCTATGAGTTAGCTTAAGGCAGCCACTGGATAGTCCGGTTAAGTAGTCACGAGCTCTCAAGGCCATACAAAAAAAAAAAGAAAACTATCACAGCTAACTGGGCTTTACAAGTTAACGAGTAATAGTCGACCAACTTAAATTTGCAGTTGGAAAATTTACCGTGGCAAATATCGATGTATGGGAGAGAATGTTTTTCAACTACGACGTTAAGTTTGTTTTTGGGATAAGGTCATCCCAACTTCCCAACAACGGAACCCTTCATTGTGCGTGGTCCGAACGCACTTGGCCGGTTTATTTTTTGTATTTGAGTTCTAATTCGAGATACCAATATTTCATTTTCTGTTTTTTCTTTAACTCTCTAATAGTTTTAACAATATTAATTATCTTTCTATTTAAGAGAAAAAAATTAAATACAGCCCAAATTAAGTAATTATTTTAAGTAGGTAGGCCCGAAAAGTTTAATTTATTTTCTAGTACAACAGGATTTCTTTGAACAAAATTGTGGTCTAGCTAATCTCAACAGATGGCGTCATGGGTATCGATTTGTAATTTACCGATCATGTAAACAGATGTTATGAAGAAATTAAGTAGGTACTAAAATGTATTTATTACTTAGGTATTTATTTTTGTACATCATGTGTCATAATGATTCTCGAAGTAAAAGTTTCAGATGTACGTCGATTTAAGATATTTGTCTAAGTACAGCACGCTACGTTCTAATAAAAAAATATTATTTTAAAATACAAGTTATTATTTATTCCTTATCATCATTCTCTTGCCCAAGTAGTCACTTCCTTTCTAGCTATATCATCTTTCATACAGCCCATCCATCTTTTCTTTGGTCTTCCCCTACTCTGCCATCTACATCCATACTCAAAACTTTCCTCACGACATTTTCCTCATTCCTCCATGGCCATATCATTACCATACCATTTATTTATTCCTTATATACTTACCTCATAATTATTTTCGAAGCAGTATCGTGTCTCAGTTGTATCACGTCGATTAAAGATTGTCGAAGTACAGGATGCCGGAGTGGAGTAGGTACGTCGAAATTGACTCATGTCGGATTAGTATTGTTGTCGAAGAACTAGTTACTTATGTCGTCGAAGTCACAGCGTTTCCTAGTTAAACAAGTTAAATCATGTCGAAGAAACGCTTTATCGGAGTACGGTAGTGTCCGACTTAAGGTGATCCAAAATTATTGTCGAAATGAAGACATATCGGAGTAGGGTAAGTGCTCTAGTGAATGAACATTTAAGCGATCATCGAACTTAAAGAAAATAATACAGTATGTTGCCTCTAAGGGATACGGTGCAAAGCTATATTTTGGTAATAAGATTATATTCAAAAATATTATTTAAGTTGGGTTTACGACATAACCTGTATAATTTCTTAGATATTTAGCAATAAATTGAAAAATACCCTAAAACCCCAGTAAATGAACGAAATTTTCTAGTAAATGAATTAAATAAAGCCAGTAAATGAACATATTTTTGTTTAGTTAATAATACTGAAAAATCTTTATTATAAAAAAATGCAGTCCAATAATCAACTAAATAAACAAACATAAATCCTCTGCCTCAAAATCTGTTGCAAACATTAACAAATATAATTTTTAGCAAAGTAAAATCCTTCAAACTCTTATCTAATCAATATAAACCTCTATAGGCCTAGCGTTAATATCTTTTAATTTAAAGAAAATGTAAAATATATTTATATTAAAATAAAAAAAAATCTGTATCTAAATAACTAGGTAACATGATTATTTATATAAGGTTTTAACAAATTTACTATACAAATTTTAAGAAGTGCTTTAGACCCTATGTGTGATGTCCCTATAATCCACTTCTGTCACATCTGGTACGTGTGGTTTCACGAAGCTCACAATTTTATCGCTAACAGATTTTTTTCTAAGAAAATCTATTTTATATTTCTATTCTTCATCGTTCACCATAAGAACTTTATCTACATAATGACGTACTCTTTTTTTCTGTCTTGAATCTTGCCATAATATATTTCCCGTATAAATCCTTCAATAGATTCCAATTTCATCGTTCGGCTTAGCTTTTTTTACCTGACTTTTTTGTTTTTGATTGTTTTCAGAGCTTTCTTCGTGCTCCCTAGTGTTACGCTTTCGCGAAATCTTTTCTTAATCTTTCGTTTTCTTTTCTTCCTGTTTTCTTTTTTTTTCATTTTCTTTCGACTCTGCTTTCCTTTTCTTTTCATTTTTATTCTTCTTTTTTCTCTTTTCCTCTTCTATCATTTCAATATTATGTTCTTTGTACCTTTGACCGGTTAATCCAAATGGCATAGGATTAGATTTCTTTGTCTGTATTTTCTTCTTTGAAGTGATTATTGGGTAGTTCAAAAAACATTCGATTTTATCGGTATCCTTTCCTGGTTGCATTTGTTTCTCATTGACTGTACACACGTCTATAGCAGGAACATTATTTTCAATTTCCGGATGCCTTTCGGTCAAAATCTCAGGTGGTGATCGGATAGCGGATACCGTCCATCCGCTATCCGATCGACCAATCATCAGGAATCCGGAAAATTTTGAGCATGCTGGTCCTTATATGCAAAAGTACAAAGAACTGTTATAGATTCTTTTTCTTTTCCACTGGCGATTTCGTAGGTATTTCTATAACTCTTAGGTCCCAATGTGATTCCGGTTTTGGGGCAGGTTAAATATTACGTGTTTCGTCAGTGTTAAATATCCTACTAGGATTGTTTTTAATATCTAACGCATGTTCTTCGGTCAAAAACAGATGTAGTAGTTCCTTAAACCAAGCCCTGATAGATGTTTCAGTAACTGCGGCTCTGCTTTTAGAAATTACTTCTGTATTTCTTTAAGTAATCTCAGAATGCCTGTTTAAAAATAACTCGAGCCACTTTTTTCCTGGCCTATTCCTCGTGAACTTGCTTTTTCTATTGTTGGTAGTTAAAAAAAATTCTACAGTATCAAAAACTTCCACTGGGTGCATTGGAAAACCTAATTTTCGCTTTATTTATTATCCACTTAGCAATCTTAGCCTCTTCATCCACACTGAGTTCCGATGGAGGACCCATTTTTTTTGCAAGGGAACTGTATTAGTGAATGTATTATGTAAGGTGGATTTTGGTATCCTAAAAACATTACTTGCTTTATTAATAGTCAGTTCTCCATTAGCAATGGACCTAAGAACTCTTTCCAATGTTTCTTGGGTACCTATATCGAAACCTTTCGTATTTATTTTTATTGAAATCCATGTTAATCTGAAGGGCCAATAATAGAAAAAAATAAAAATTGTATAATAATAAAATCTAGGTCTTAAAAAGACGAAATCTAGCTCAAAATGTTTTGTTCATTTAATGGACCCATCTTCACGATGAAAGCTAATATTTGAACATGATGAAAAATGTTAGTTCATTCACTAGATTTTATGAACCAATAAATGAACATATGTACTTGTCCCAATACTGGCCTAAAGATCCGAAATCTATTTTTAAAACTTCTACCAGAATATGAATCTTATGACTTAGTATTAAATTACATATTATAATAAAAATATGAAATACACGTTTGTCCAGTGAATGAACGGGCGTTCATTCACCGTATTTCAAACAATTTTTGGTTCCAATGCTGGGACACCAAATAATTTACTTAGAACTGGTTAAAATGGCAATGGAATCTATTTGAGACATATAGTATAAGTATCCTTTATTCGAAATAATACGTAACATAAAGTACATACTTCAATTACGGTTACAATGTGATATCAAAAATGTTGCGTCTTACCTGAGTCCTAAATACTTGCCCGAACAAATACACCGTAATACCAACACTGCCAATTTTAAACGCTCGCCATTTAGAAATGAGCAGTGATATACAAAATGATCGTTGCCACTATTATAGAAAAAAGAGTAGCAATTACGAAAAAAAATACTGCGTTGGGTAAAAATATCTTAAATTATTATTTTTTTGAAAAATCTCCGTTTCGTTCATTCACTGGGGTGTGTTCATTTACTGGAGCACCCTACCTTATAATGTCGAAATAAAATCTTGTCGTATTACGGTTTGTCGAAATTCAGTTTATAAGTCCTTTTACACAGGACCATTCGATATCTACTCTGGTTTTCAGTATAGTTCTTGTAGTCAATGTTATGTTAATATTAAATTCGCTTACGATAAAAAAAAAACAAAAAAACTGACCGGACCGTCACTAAAAGGGCCACCTCCTACCTTACTCGCGGACTCTACCCTGCCCACCGCTACCCAGGTCGCGGAGACCAAGCATTCAACTGGTCAGCAAGCTCACTGAGTAGTGGCTAGTGACACGGTGGAGCATACGGAGGAGGTCTGCCCGGCTTGGGCAGAGCATCGCCGTGTCCTCGTGGAGGCAATCGGCGGCAGAGATCTCTCGCGTCCGGCCCTGGTTCAGGCCATGGTACGGAGCGAGAGGGCACGGGCAGCCGTCACCTCCTTCTGCGAAGCAGTAATGCTCGCGAAGGAGAAGGCGGGACGGTTGAGGGAAAGGCAAATTTCGCGCCCTCTCGCCCCTAGCCACCGCAGGAGACGCCCTGGGCGTCGGGAATCCTGGGCGGATTTCCGGCCACCCAGCTCACCCTACGGGTAGGACCAGGCCCGGGTCGACGTCGTATTCCACGCGCCTCAGAGATGTCGTCAGCACAAGCGTAGGGGTCCACTAGGGCCGATGCCTGCCGGGGTCACGGGAAGGTACCAAAGGGTTACCGAGGCCCCTGTCAACACAGACCACTGAAGGAATACGGGTGGGTTTTAGTCAGTAAGAGTCTGACACACCCTTCCGCTCCGCCCAGAGCGGGAGAAGTTATTTGATGATTTCCCACCCAAAAAAAAAGCTCACTGTTATGAAACACATTATTCAATCAGTTTCTTGTCAGGTGGTGAACTTCTCCGTCTTTTTTAATGTCCCTACAGACTATTAAGAACTTATAAAGACTGTAGAAGCCTAGGTACAATATTGTGACTACCTACTTCCTTACGATTATCTACTAATGGTCAGTGGAGACAATGACAGTCGATGTACGGGTCACGACCAAATTTTTGACGTAATTGCACAACGGAAATCACAACGGAATGTATCACACTGGAAAATAAATTTAACACAATATAATTATTAGGGTGAATGTAAATAGTCGGGATATTTTGGGAAAGTGTTATTAATTTGATTACAACCAAACATTTTGGGCCTGACCCGTACCACTAGGGCAAAAATATGTCAAACTGATAAGTATCTTTGCAAATCTTTACACACATCTTTTGCAGTTTCACACACGTTTGGGGTAGGTATACCTACGCAACGCGATTGCTAAACTGTACGCGATATCCTTAAGAGAAAACGTGGACGTAATAAATAGCTAGATAGGGCTGGTCACGTGCAGGTCGTCCCATTTATGCTTCTTGTGAACACTGAAGGAAGTGCTGCAATTACTCGTGATGGATAGTGCGAGTTAGATGCGGCCGTAAGGGTCGCGCCATCCATATAACTTTCTTATCTACCTCTGAAGGGAAACTTTATGACATCTTTACGGGAATCGAAAAATATGGACGACCCTTGACATTAAAATGCCGGTCTCGTATACCCAAATCGGATTTAAGAACTAAGGTTCTGACCACACTACACCGGTTAGCGAGTAATCGGCGATTAACCGTGCCGTCCTTACGTTGTTTACGCGCCGGCCGAGAGTTAATTGCGGTCGCAGTTGGAACTTTATACAAAATAGGTACGTACTACCCTACCACATTTAAGGGTTGTCTTGGATTTCCTTGGTAAAAATAAGCAGGCCTTTATTATTGCTGTCATTTCGGTGTTAATCTTAGATAAATATCTATCTATTAGGTTAGTAGATACTAGCTGATACCTCGGTAGTTACTCTAGATATGTGTCTACCGTCAACAGGTGAAGTCTATGAAAGAAAGAAAATTAGTGCCAAAATTACGTACCTAAATGTGAAAGTAGGTACCAGTATATGTTTCGTTTTATATGAGTAACCCACAGACATATTTCGTTTGATCCCACCCAGAAAAATATCTTTTGTATCTATAAATTTAATAAAATTGTAGCGAAGTCAAAATATAGTAGAAAATATAGTTTTTAGATTTTTTTTCTGAATGTATGTCCTATTATCACGCAAATTCGACCGGATAGATTCTGTTCAAATTTTGCATAGATATTATATTATGTCTGGTCATTCGGTAGGTTCTATAATATCAGGCTATTTGCTATGGGGATGAGCAATATTGCATTATGTTTGTATTCCTCTATAGTTTACAGAAAATTGTAAAAAGAGATACGAGATAGTTACAGATTTACTTTTTAACTGATTATCATCTCGCTATCTATCTTTATGGGCCTAAGCTAAAAATCCCATCCTCCTGAAAAAAAACCTCCCTGTGTGTTATGATGATTAACTATCATCATGACATACACAGGGAAGTTTTTTGATATGGAGCATTAAGGGTATATGAGCCGTTGCTGCACGCTACAGCTACCTACTCGAAATCGATCTTAGGAAACTGTCCTTAACTTTTTGAAACATTTTGATCGGCATACACAGATTTAGAAAAAAAAAAATACAGTTAGCAAGAAAATGGTCAATTTTCACAAAAAAAAAAATGATGCCACTAGATCTCGTTTCTTATGAGGGTCAAAAAATTATATTGGACCAACTGAAGTTTGCGTACTTGAAGAGTCAGAAATCGCAAAAAACTTTTCCCATACATTTCGGGGGAAATGAGACTTCAACTTACTTTTTAGGGTTACGTACCTCAAAAAGAAAAGAAACGGAACCCTTATCATCACTTCGTTGTTCGTCCTTCCAATCGTCTGTCTGTCAAGACCTTTTTTCTCAGAAACGCGTGGAGGTATCAAGTTAAAATTAATACTTATAAAAAAAACGTACTAGGTCCCTTTGAGCTCTAAGAAATCAAGCTTCTAAGTCAACGCAATAAAAAAGATACGGCCATTTATGCGACATATTTTGATAGTCGCAAATAAATAAAAACCTTTAAGGTACTTCCTGTTGACCTAGAATCATTGAATTTGGCAAGAAGCAAGGTCTCAATGCACAAGTAAAGGATAAAGTCAGAAAATCGTTCATTTGTAGTTTTATGACATCATCATCATCATCATTTCAGCCGAAATACGTCCACTGCTGGACATAGGCCTCCCCCAAGCACCGCCACTTCGACCGGTTCTGTGCTTCGCGCGTCTAGCGGTTTATTGCGGCCTTCACAAGGTCATTGGTCCAACGACCTTGTGGGAGGCCTTCCAACGCTACGTCTTCCGGTACGCGGTCGCCACTCAACAACCTTTCGACCTCATCGGCCGTCTGTTTTGCATAATCTTCTGTTATATTATTTTGGTGATAGCCGTTCGACAGGAATAATCTTTAAGAATGCATCAGTCAGTGTATCAGTTTTGTGACACTAGGTAGTATTATGCAGGAACGCAGACGTTCATTAATTCAAATCACGAATAACTTCGCAAGCAATGGGAAATTGCTACTGAAGACTGCGGAGTCGACCTCAGGACTATCTGCTTCTCATACGGACACGTGTACGTCGTTTGCTCCCGCGTCAGTATGTTTTGGCTGCTGAGACCATAACTACAAACGTAGTGTGCAGGGACGTTTTGTAAAGAGTAAATGCGGGAAATAAAATGACTATACATGCGATCGTGACCAACCAGTCGATGTCCAAAAAGGCTCGACTAGCTGTTTACAATGGTGTGCTGGTGCGAAGCAAAAGGAGTACGTAAGGAGCGTAAGAGGTGGCGTTCTATAGTTTCTGCCTACTCCCATGGGAAGAAGGCGTGAGTTTGTGTATGTATGTATATTTTATAAAACAAACATAACATCATGCCTGTATTTTCCGAGGGGTTAAGCAGAGGTGCACCGACCACATACATCTACATTTCGCCAGTTAGGTTTGTTTAGGTTCCATGTAGTAGGGGGCGACCTTATTGCCATTAACCGGGCACACATCCAGTTTCGGACTGTTACTGAGAAATACCGGATGGAAAACCCAATATCACTTTGCATTACCAGGTAATCGAAATCACCACCTCATGCTCAATAGTAGCGTATGCGACCATTAGACCAATGAAGCAGTTTTTCAGTTTAGAAGTCGCGGACAGAAGCTAGCTTATAATAAGACTGATATCAATATCTACAATAAAAACAATTTCGCCAGTACATACATAATAAGCCTATAATATTTCCACACAGGCCTCCTCTCTCTTAGACGGAGTGGGCCGTAATCCACCACGCGGGCCCAGTGCGGGTTGGTAGATGTCACATGTCTTCGAATTTTTGGTTCTAGTACATGCCGGTTTCCTCACGATGTTTTCCTTCACCGTTTTGAGAACAGTGGTGATGAAATTATTTACACAAAGTAAAGCGCCTGTCTGAGTTCGAACCTACGACCTACAACTCGTAAGTCGCGGCCGTTACCACTGGGCCATCACTGCTGTCAACTACAGCTACTACAACATAATACTTACATTTTTATGCACTCGGTCGCAAACTTTTTCGAGAAATGGACTTGTACGAACTTTGACTAGGTGACATACAATTATTCTAAAGTAGATATTTTACTGTGTACTTACTGCTTTAAAATTGTAAATTGGTCTTTCGAAATATGGCAATATATTAAGAACTGATTCATCAATTTGCAATTTGTAACTCAGCTGTCGCGAGAAATAGCGGCACAGCGGATGAAGCTCCGGCGGGATCTCATGGCGACATGGAGAGTACGGTTGTCGCAATCCAGTGGTGGGCACGCCACAATTGCGGCGATAAGTCCCCTCTTTGAGGAGTGGCTAGAGAGGCACCACGGCGTCCTCACCTTCCACCTGACACACAGTGGCGGTACCTTCATATAAGCCCAAAAGCCGCCATGCCTTACTAAAATGGATGGATGAATTCACTTTTAATTTATTGTACCTAACCAGTAGTTTATGAGAAAATTGCGATGATACATACGTAGGTACCTACATACTCAGTCGAAAACTGAACTTTCTTTTTTTTAAATCAGTTAAAATTTTATTGGGCTTGCGTTATTTTGAAACCCTAGGCACGCCACTGCTGACACAGGTCCCCACCGGACACGGCAGCTTCGGGAGGTTCCTGTGTCGGATAAGGCGGGAGGAAACGCCCGGGTGTCACCACTGTGTGGATCGCTCGGAGGACATGGTGGAGGTCTGCCCTGCTTGGGCAGAGCACCGACATGTACTCGTGGAGGCGATCGGCGGCAGAGATCTCTCGCATCCGGCCCTGGTTCAGGCCATGGTACGGAGCGAGAGGGCATGGGCAGCCGTCACCTCCTTTTGCGAAGCAGTAATGCTCGCGAAGGAGGAGGCGGGACGGTTGAGGGAAAGGCAAAATTCGCGCCCTCTCGCCCCTAGCCGCTGCAGGAGACGCCCTGGGCGTCGGGATCTCGGGCGGATTTCCGGCCACCGTAGGCGCGGGCTTGCGGACGGTGAGCAATGGGTAGCTCACCGTCCGGTATGGACCAGACCCGGGTCGACGGCGCGTTGTATTCCACCTCAAATTATATTCGCGCGTCTCAAAGAGATGTCGTCAGCACAAGTGTAGGGGTCCACTAGGGCCGATGCCTTCCGGGGTCGTGGGAAGGTACTAAAGGGTTACCGAGGAATACGGGTGGGTTTTAGTCAGTAAGAGTCTGACACACCCTCCGGCTCCATCCAGTGCGGGAGAAGTTATTTGATGATTTCCCACCCAAAAAAAAAGCACATCAAGTTACCGGATACTTTCTTATTCGATTTTAAACTTGACCATCAAAATATTACTAAGGTTAATAGTATGTTGATCGTTGAAAATGTGTAAAAATCTAGGTCTCTTGCCAGCAACATTGTGCCTCCTCTTCTTGAGCCGACTGGCATTGTCAGAGATGATGGCAAAAGACCTGATGGTGTGTCTTTGGTCCCGTGGAGTTTGGGACGGATGCTTGTGTGGGACGCTACCTGTGTAGACACACTGGCACCGTCCCACCTCCAACGGACTACTTTTAAAGCGGGTGCAGCGGCAGAAAATGCCGAAAATCTGAAAGTTATTCAATATGGAGGCCTTGGCAGAGAGTACAACTTTGTGCCCTTTAGCGTCGAGACCCTCGGTCCGTGGGATCCCAGTGCGCATAAGATATTTGCGGAAATCGCGAAACGTCTAGTTGATGTAACTGGTGATCGAAAAGCTGGCGGCTTTCTCGCGCAACGCATCAGCATTGCAATTCAGCGAGGAAATGCCGCCAGCATCCTCGGTACAATGCCCCGAGGGCCTTTTTAGGCTTAACTTAGTTTTAATTTAATTCAGTTAAAGTTAATAATCATCTTGTAATTTGGTTATTTAAATAAATAGTGCTATCTCGATTAAGGTTTGAAATCATTTGGAGAAATTTGACAGTTTGTGGTAACTTGATGTGCTGGCGACTGTACCTTTTCAAGTATATAAATTGGGTAATTATAGACCCACTGCTTATATGGGTTAATAAGCCCTTTGAAACACTGTAGGTAGGTAATTGACTCCAATTGTTTCCAATTACATCCAAGGTCTACATAAGAACCGGTACTCAATAATATTTATACACTATGTTTACACAAACTTAATAAACATACCTAACTACACGCAAATAAATTAACGAGTGAAACATGTTTACTAACATGCGAACTGATTAAATAGACTAAAGATAAGTACTGTAGTGTGTGGGGGACGTGCTACACTAAATAAATAATATTCCTTTTTGTTATCTGTTATTATATTTATCTTTTAAAATCCAATACACATTCGTTTGTGAGTTCATTCAAGATTCTCTGTTTCAATTCATCATTTTATCACATAATCAGCCCATAATGTTCCCACTGCTGGGACACAGGCCTGTAAGAGGGAGTGGGCCGTAATCCACCACGCGGGCCCAGTACGGGTTGGTAGATGTCACATGTCTTCGATTTTTTTTTTTTGGTTCTAAGACATGCCGGTTTCCTCACGATGTTTTCTTTCACCGTTTTGAGAGCACTGGTGATGAAATAATTTACACAAAGTAAAGCGCCTGTCCGGGTTCGAACCTACGACCTACAACTCGTAAGTCGCGGTCGTTACCACTGGCCCACCACTGCTCTCGTCATCATTTTATAGGTAATCTACATTCCGATTTTAAATATATATTTATATTAAGTTGCCAGTGTCAACTAGCGGCTGGGATGATGCATTATCATACAACCTCTACAGTACCGTATCTATCTATGACGTGTCTGACGAGTAGGTAGATAAATATGGTTTCAGACATTTATTTCTCAAAAACAGAACACAATATTATTCACTTAGAATGAGAAACACTGGTTGCATGCATACAAACGTTCCTTGGAAGAGTATCGGAACGGTATGTTTGAAGTTAAAAGTAGGTACAATAATATTACTCATTAATTATCTTTATGTTAGTAAAATAAACTAGGTTGTTATAAGATATCAGAGATCGATGAGCAGTGGTGGCTCAGTGGTAACAAAACGGTGAAGGCAAATATCGTGAGGAAACCGGCATGTCCTAGAACCAAAAATTCAAAGACAGATCTACCAACCCGCACTGGGCCCGCGTGGTGGATTACGGCCCACTCCCTCTCACAAAGAAGACGCCTGTGTCCCAGCAGTCATTATAGGCTGATTATAATAAATATAATAAATTGTTTTTATTCGGAACAACATAGGAACCATTATTGTTAGTACATACATTAGACTTATACACTAGGATTAGTAGGTAACAAATAAAAGAAATAACAAGATAAGCATAATCATTTAAAGGCCGGTTATTGATTCCTGCACTTACGAGGCATTTTATGCCGACAATGATTCCGCATGAGATGCCTCAGTACAGGAGTTCTCGGGTCCTCGGCCACGACTTTCAGGATGCTATTGCTACTCCCCCGAATCTTCCTCACAAGCGATGCCACCTTATTCCTTATGATGGCATGGAAACCATCTGTACGCGATTGGGCAAACATCCCTGAGGCACTACAGAAACGAGGGAGTCTCAACATCATCCTGAAAACATTGTTATATTGGACGCGCAAGGCATCTAGCGTCCCCCGCGAACAACTGAACCACAGACTTCCCGTGTACAGGCCTTGACAGTACGCTTTAAACAAGGTTATTATATGTAGCAAAATGTATCGAGGTAATTCTTTTTAAATATTTTTACATGTTGCAAAAAATATTGGGATTCAATCCATATTACGTATCGAAACACAGTTTCTCTCATAGCTGCTATTAAAAGCATAACTTTTTTATGTTTATTTTTTATTGAAATTTAGTTTTGTTTTAGCATTAAGTATTTGTTTTATTATACTTATTGTAAAACTGTACGTATAGTTTTTATTATTAATATTAAGGTTTCTGTAAAATATTACTAACTATGCATGTCATAAAATAAACGTTAATAAATAAGTAAAAATCTTAATGCAGACCACATGATCCATAAAAAACACAATAAAAGAACAATATAGTTACTTCATACAACAAAAATTTAAACAAGAAAATGGCATACAAACATAAACTCACGCCGCGCTTTCTTATCATTTACGCGGTTAATTCCAGCCACCGCTTGTAGGTTTTGGTAACATACATCCTATCAGCAAGGTCCTTAATTATACTGTTGACTGAACCAAAGGTCGGTCCAAAAGTATCTTAAGAACAAATGCATCAGAAAACATAGGTACCTGTGGACGCCACTTACAAATTGAGTGTTTCGAATTTTAAATCACCTTAAAATGTTTTTAGAGTTCGGTTGAGTAAACAACCCTTATAGCTCTACGTGTCCATTACAATAACGCGTTCAGGGTACTTTTGGGGCTGCCTCGCTTCTGTAGCGCATCGGGGATGTTTGCCGAGGCGCGTGTGGATTGTTTCTACACAGTCATGCGCAAGCGGTGCACATCCCTGGTGCGCAGGGTGCGGGCCAGCCGCAATAGTATCTCGAAGGCTTTTGCTGAACGCTTCGACTGTCAGTACGTAACCCCTGTTGCATGGTTCACGTACTGGCTAATGTTAAGATATTGTTTTGATTGTATTGTTGATTTTATTCTAATTTGATTTAACTTTATAATAATTTTAATTTGTGTTTTCATTTGTGTTTTAATTTGATTCTAATTTGATTTAATTTTATAACAATTAAATTTTTGTGTTTTAATTTTTATTCTAATTTGTTTTCATTTCATTGTAATTTTAATTTTTGATATTAATTGTTTTGTTGATTTTAATTGTACACTATGATCCTAAGTTGGTTGAAATATATAAAATAATAATATTATTTTTTATAGTTTCGCCATGTCCGTCTGTCTGTCCCCGCTGTAGCTCTGAGACGCTTACTACTAGAAGGGTTCCCTCTATCTGACAGAATCTTGCTGCTCCGAAATTTATTTCGCATAACACACTTGGCATAATTTTCTTTCAACGAATGTTATTAAGGCATAAAAATTATTTAATATAATTATTGTTTGGCCGGATGTTTATAAGTCCGAATTTACAATGGCATACCTATAAGATGGCAGAATTTTATTTGGCATAATTACCTTTGGCAAAATTAAAATTGCGCATAATTTCATTTAGCATAACTTTTATTCAAAGCGACGATTATTTGGTACAATTTCACTTGGCATACTATGAAAAATAGTTGATATGTTAGTGACAGAAAAGAATCGCTGCAAAACCGACTCCACGTAGTCTTGTCTGCCCTACCCCTTTTTTTTTTTTATTTTTTTTTTTTATATAACTTCTCCCGCTCTGGGCGCAGCGGGTGTGTCAGACTCTTACTGACTAAAACCCACCCGTATTCTTTGCTGTTGCCTGTATTGCCAGGGGCCTCGGTGACCCATTAGTATCTTCCCGCGACCCCGACAGGCATCGGCCCTAGTGGACCCTTACATTTTTGCTGACGACATCTCTTTGAGGCGCGCGTGGAATACAACGCGCCGTCGACCCGGGCCTGGTCCTTACCGGACGGTGAGCTACCCATTGCTCACCGTCCGCAAGCCCGCGCCTACGGTGGCTGGAAATTCGCCCGGGATTCCCGACGCCCAGGGCGTCTCCTGGGGCGGCTAGGGGCGAGAGGGCGCGAAATTTGCCTTTCCCTCAACCGTCCCGCCTCCTCCTTCGCGAGCATTACTGCTTCGCAGAAGGAGGTGACGGCTGCCCATGCCCTCTCGCTCCGTACCATGGCCTGAACCAGGGCCGGACGCGAGAGATCTCTGCCGCCGATCGCCTCCACGAGGACACGGCGGTGCTCTGCCCAAGCCGGGCAGACCTCCACCGTATGCTCCACCGTGTCCTCCGGGCGATCCACACAGTGGTGACACTCGGGCGTTTCCTCGCGCCTTATCCAACACAGGAACCTCCCGAAGCTGCCGTGTCCAGTGAGGACCTGTGTCAGGTGGAAGGTGAGTCGCGGGAAGGTACTAAAGGGTCACCGAGGCCCCTGGCAACACAGGCAACAGGAAGGAATACGGGTGGGTTTTAGTCAGTAAGAGCACACCCTCCCGCTCCGCTCAGAGCGGGAGAAGTTATTTGATGATTTGCCACCCAAAAAAAAAAAAAAAAGGCGGAAGGTGAGGACGCCGTGGCGCCTCTCTAGCCACTCTTCAAAGAGGGGACTTATCGCCGCAATCGTGGCGTGCCCAGCACTGGGTTGCGACAACTGTACTCTCCATCTGCCCTACCCCTAGAGAGTAATTTAAGCCCGCGTAGGCGCGGAGGGGCGAGGCGGCTCGCGAGCTGAGGAGCAGGTGGTGAGCGCTAAAACCATCTGCGACGATAAGCTCGCGTAGGACCGCCTGAGCCCCACAGCGCCAGAGCCGTGACAGAAACCATGCTTGCTGCATGTTGCATGCTCGCTTGCATGCTGCATGCTTGCTTGTTTGCATGCTGCATGCTTGCTTGTATGCTGCATGCTTGCTTGCATACTGCATGCTTGCTTGCATGCATAGTGTATGCTTGTTTGCATGCTGCATGCATGGTATATACTTGTTTAAAAATATATCCCCTGACCGTTTAACGGAAGTTTTGATTTAATGACTGTCGATATGAAATGTATACCAAAAGACGATTCTGACTGTGAACTTTCTGCGATATGATGGTTAATTATAATGGAAATATATGCCTAAAGATGATTCTGACTTACAAACTTATGAGTTTTGAATGTATGATAAATGAGTGTCTGCCAAATGATTTTCTGCGAAATGATGTTTATGCTGTCCGCTGTTTAGCAAAATAATATTATGACAAAATAAAGTTCTGCCATAAAGGGTAGACCCGTACTAGAAAGCTGTAATTTGGCATAGGTATGTATATGAACCTCGCCGACAAAGTGCTAGAATAAAACCTTGAACAAAAATTTTCTTAGGGTACCTCCCTTGCACCTAATGTGGGGATGATATTTGGTTTTCTCGTCTATCTCATGATGTGGGTTATCGTTGGATAGGCCGTTCAAAAATATTGCGGGTCTGTGAACACCATTTTTCGATTCAAGGATCCATTTGCGTAATATTAAGATTTAAAGTGCTAATTTTTGTTAGACTCAAGTGTCTCCCCCTGCCAGCTAAATGTTTGTTTATGGAGATGTGAAAAAATTCATGGCAGTAGTGCATATAATGAAATTAAAATAAAAACTATCACAGCTACTTAGCTATGATAGTTTTTCTTTTAATTAGGTTTTACAAGTTAACGAGTAATAGTCGACCAACTTAAATTTGCGGTTGGAGAATTGATCGTGACGTATATCGATATATGGGAGAACATGTTTTTCAACTACAAAGCTTTATTGTAAACGTACCTCGAATTGCGTGAACGATGAATCATTGTATTAGAAAAAAACCGGCCAAGTGCATGTCAGACCACGCACAATGAATGGGTTCACACTTTGTCGGCGTGATTAACATGTATATCCATGCCAAATTAGAGCTTTCTAGTACTAAGACTCTCTGAGCTAAGCCGCGGACAGACAGACAGACGAACATGGCGAAACTATAAGGGTTCCTTGTTGACTACGGAGCTCAAAAAATACAAAAAAAAAATGTATTTTTAGTGAAACTTTTGCAAAAGATGCACTAAATATACTGCTGTATATTGATTTAAGATAACTGTCACATTGACCGTGGCCTTTGATAATTGAACTCAAACAGTGATAAAACATTACATAACTAGTAGGTATTATGTATTTATATAAAATCTGTTATGTATGCAAGATATGTCTCAGTTGTAAGACTGCCGTCTCGAGAATATGGCCGCGAACGTTCCCCGCGTTAAGTTCAATAACGGACTGACCTGTCCCATACTTGGGCTAGGGACATGGCAGGTAAGATGTAACTCGCTTTTGTAATACCTATCATGTTTTAAAATTAGGACAATATAAGAGTTGCAAAAATGATAGTATTATTGAAGTACTATTTCATCAGCAATTTGTTCAAACTCATAATTGCGACTTTACTCAGTCATCTTCACAAGTCACGACAACGACACTTTGGCAGTACCTAATGTGGGGTGCATTAGGTTCTGCCAAAGTGCCAACTGTCTGCAGGTGTTACCTACATATTTGATACCTATATTTGTTTTACAATCCTGATTTTCAGGTCGTGCCTGTAAACGCAACGAGTTATTACACTGTAAAATGTATCATAACTCCGGTTGCTATTGTAAACTGTGTTAAATTTTAAATATCCTGCTCACCTCATGACTACCACCATTTATTTATAATAAAACATCGCGTTAAAACAATGTTTTTTATGATATTCAGTCGAACCCTGGCGAGGTGTCGCGGGCAGTCGGCGAAGCCATCGACATTGGGTACCGACATATAGACTGTGCGCATCTATATTTTAACGAGAAGGAGGTCGGAGAAGCGATCAAGGAGAAAATTAAGCAAGGCATCGTAAAAAGGTCAAAATATATGTCCATTTAGCCTGTACCCAATGCTTTCTCCGTTCAGGGTCAGACCTGTCTTTGGTCCCGCTTATACCTTAGTCCACGTCCCATTTTCTTGTTATTAGACAACAAAGTTTTGTAGTACATGTGTAGAGTTTGTCAGGAACCACGAACTGATTTCTTAATAATTATGTAAAGGTAGGTCCTTTACATAATTATTTAGAAATCTGCGAAATAAATTGAATGGACGTGGTCATTCGTAATAATGTAGGTATATATTATATCGGTTTAGGTAAAGGTTCGACTAGCGCGATATTGCGAGCGCGACAGGCAGCAATATGCCTGTCGCGCCCGCGATACCGTCTCATTCTGCACGAGCCTTAACACGGCAAGGTAAACTGTACAAATTAAATCAAATATGTTTATTTATGTACACAGCTTTACAGTTGTGTAGATACACTATTTTGATATGTGTTGGTAGAAAGCAAGTTAAATTAGTTCGTTAAACTCTATAAATATCCAGAAATCCTTATCCCAATTCCGATCTTTACAGGGGTTGTGCCGCTATTTTGCCTAGATAATTAGCTCTGTAGGTGCCGTGTACCTATCTAAACGTGTTATTATTACAAACACGTTTGATATTATGCTACTTTAATGCTTTACAGAGGAGACCTTTTTATAACTTCAAAGATATGGAATACGTATCACAGGCCGGATTTAGTGGAAAAAGCTGTAAAAATCTCGTTGTCTGATCTCGGATTGGATTATTTGGATTTATATCTCATTCACTGGCCTATGGCTTACAAGGTAAGCCCATTTTTATTATTCTTAAAGTTGTATACTGCGAACTAAGCCAGACGCAACCTCGAACAGAAATTGAGTTTATATTAGGTTAGCTGAATTCTTTAAATCCACAGAAGACTTATGTAAATAAATCGTAAAAAAAACTTTTCAATTTCGGCTAAAGCTTTTGCCAAAACGATACTAAAGGAACATTAGCTTTATTATGTACAAAGCGAAATAAAATGTTTGTCTGATTTTAGGAAGGCAGTGATCCGTTTCCTTCAGATGCTAATGGCAAAGTGATTTACTCCGAAGTCGACTACGTGGATACGTGGAAGGCTATGGAGAAGCTCGTCGAGAAAGGCCTCGTTAAGAGCATCGGCGTCAGCAACTTCAATTCTGTACAACTGACTCGAATTCTGAACGCTGCTACAATTAAGCCAGTGACCAATCAGGTGAGGTGTTGAAAACGATTCAATCAACGGCGATTTTGTTGTGGAATGTTAATTCTCGAAATTATTGTTACACATTGTAGGTATTTTTTAAAGCGATTGTGGCCATAGGCACCGGGAGCGGGGTACAAGAGGGTGCACTTGCACCTCCCTGACCTCAAAATACAATAAAGGCTTCACTCGCTCTTGCATCATACTATATCTTAATTCTTAAGCTTCTTTGTATGAGTCGACACAGTCCTCTTTCTGTATGAATGGACAAAACCTATCCCATTCTAGGCGGATGAAATTTTTTTGAGCTCGCTTTGCTCGCTCTTGCATCCTACATTCTGTTACTTTTTTAAGCTTTTCTGCATAAGTCGACCAAGTTACTCCTTGTATGAATGGACAAATGATAACCAAACATATCCGAGGAGAACTGTAAAAATAATAGAGCTTGCTTCATGTAGCTGAAGATGCACCCCCCTTTTTTTTAACTTCTTCCGCTCTGGGCGGAGCGGGAGGGTGTGTCAGACTCTTACTGCCTAAAATCCATCCGTATTCCTTCCGTTGCCTATGTTGCCGGGGGCCTCGGTAACTCTTTAGTACCTTCCCGCGACCCCGGCAGGCATTGGCCCTAGTGGACCCTTACACTTGTGCTGACGACATCTCTTTGAGGTGCGCGTGGAATACAACGCGCCGTCAACCAGGGCCTTACCGGACGGTAAGCTAACCATTGCTCACCGTCCGCAAGCTCGCGTCTACGGTGGCCGGAAATCCGCCCGGGATTCCCGACGCCCAGGGCGTCTCCTGCGGCGGCTAAGGGCGAGAAGGTGCGAAATTTGCCTTTCCCTCAACCGTCCCGCCTCCTCCTTCGCGAGCATTACTACTTCGCAGAAGGAGGTGACGGCTGCACATGCCCTCTCGCTCCGTACCATGACCTGAACCAGGGCCAGACGCGAGAGATCTCTGCCGCCGATTGCCTCCACGAGGACACGGCGGTGCTCTGCCCAAGCCGGGCAGATGCACCCCCCTGAAAATAAACTTGCCGGCGCCTATGTTTGTAGCATTGGTTAAAGAGTTTGTGGCTTCGTGAGTGCCTTAAATGTTTTTTTTTGGAATGGAGGAAAATTGATTGAAAATTGAAAGGAGGAAAAAAAGCAATTTTAGAATATATATTTCTAAAATTGCTTGTTCTAGCGGTCTGTTATTACTTATTATTAAAGGCTGCGGGCTGATACCTATACACGTTTGCCTTCTTGTGATTTTAATCAAACTGTGAGCTGGTTATATAGATAGATCATTGGCTTGTTGTAGGTGGAATGTCACCCATACTTAAATCAGAGCAAGCTATTTAACTTCTGCAAGGAGCGCGAGGTCACGTTGACGGCGTACAGTCCACTCGGAAGTCCTCAGCGCCCGTGGGCGCAACCCGGCGACCCCTCTCTATTGGAGGACACCAAAGTGTTGGCCATTGCGAAAAGGCTGAACAAAACTCCGGCACAAATTTTAATAAGGTAACTTTGAAGTTTTGCTTTAATTAATGTAACAGATTATAAATTACATCGATGGATGTTTGGTCTGTACCTGCTCTATTCCTCTGTTTTCTGTTTATTGTTTTTAAACAGCCTATTTTAATAGGCTGATTATAAACAATAAACAGATTAACAATCATGATCGATACAGTCATAGCATGAAAAAAGTTCAAATTAGATGAACATGAATGATGACTGTACACCACATTTCATGCTTGTTTTATTTATAAGTAAAATAAAAATTGACACTCTACCGGAAATTTATGTTTATTTACCCGTATTTACTGTATCTAAGAGAAAAGATAGAAAGCTTTCGACAAGGGAAACCTATCCTGACTAGTATTATAAATGTGAAAGTGAGTTTGTTTGCTACGCTTTCACGCTAAAGCAGCTGAAAGGATTTGGCACATGGGTAGACCATGACATAGGACTTTCCGACGTTCCGAGCTCCATGCGGCGAAGCCGCGGGCAAAAAACTTGTTAAGCCCCGCGCGACACCGATTCGGTGTAAAACAATAAAAAATCAATTGTATCTCATTAGCTGTCCTTGGCCAATTAATCATAAATCGTTTGCACAGTGATTTCTGGTCGGTCTTTTACTTAGATAGAAATATTGTATTTTCTTTCTTTGGTTAAAGTCAAAGTCAAAGTCAAATTATTTATTCCAAATAGGCACTTAAAGGGCACTTTTGAAAGTCAAAATTTTCAAAAAAATATAATTGATTCGAATCGTCCCTTCGAAAAGGTAATTTCGTTCCACCGTTACTCTTTTAAAAATGTTTTACAATATTTTGTAAAATTTACATTAATGTATAATTATATGTGATGACGATGTATCTAGAAGAGGATTGCACAGAATTATAGAGAATACAAAGGCGGGCCGTGTTGTGTAAACCAAAGAAAAATAACTAGGTAAACGTTTAAAAAGAATTTAATTAGGTACCTTTTTTTGTAAAACTTCAATATAATTCAGTTTGATGCATGCATTGCATTGCCGTGACAATTTTTTCCCGCGCCGCGTTTCACCCCGCTCGCCCGAACTCACCCAAGTGCTAGTAGAAAAAATGTCGAAATGTCGATACATCGATAGTTTTTGTTCGGTATATCGTTATTTTTTGTTATTTGTATCGATGTTTTTTGGCGATATCTATTATTTCGATACATCAATATATCGATAAATGATAAATAATTTTTATTTCTGTAAGTAGGTTCGTACAAACACTTTTACACGTAAATCATATTTTTAAAATAAAGCTAGATGAGGTCGGCGTTTCCTATCTGACTACTCTGAGAAGAAAGGCCGATATAAAATATCAAGTATCGAAAATGTATAAAATACGATATATTTCCTATAGCAACATTCGCCACTGACTAAAACGGCTGGAGTTCGGAGCCATATAAAAGTAGTTCATGATTAGTAAATCAGCAATGATGTTCCTTGTTTGGTATTTATATGAGTAAAACACAAACACAGTAAAATTGCATAAAGTACAAGTATTTTTACCATTGTTTTTTTTCGATATATCGAAATTGATATCAATATTTTTTTCATATTACGATACGATGTATATCGATACTTTTTGGCACTTCATGCATCCCTACCAAGTGCTACCCGAGCCGAATAGTTCCTATAGTAAGCTCGAATCACATGCACGCATAATGTAGGTAATTAGGTATACTACATTGTCAACATTTATTTTATAATTTTCTTTTATTTTCCGCATTTTTTTAATTTGTTGTCGGGCCGCACGCGTACCGACAGCAGGCCGCATGCGGCCCACCGGCTGCGGTCTGTGCATAGCTGATCAAAAATAAAATTACTGTACAACAGTAGGTATAAAGAATTAAAAATGAAGCAATGACACGTGAACGCCGGCCTATTTTAAAGATCAATGCTGTGTCATCTCCAAATAACACCATTTTCGGTTGATTTTGAAGTAAAAGGGATACATCATTAATGTAAACTAAAAAGAGGAATGGACCTAATCTTGAACTTATCCTTTCTATCTTTCAGGCATGATCTTACTAAATCAAGAGCCGTATTCCTAATCCCATAGTGCTCTAGTTTCAGTAGAAGTGCCTCATGGTTTACGCAATCGAACGCCTTAGAGAGGTCACAAGCGGCGATAAGTCCCCTCTTTGAGGAGAGCCTAGAGACGCACCACGGCATCCCCACCTTCCGCCTGACGCAGGTCCTCACCGGACACGGCAGTTTCGGGAGGTTCCTGTGTCGGATAAGGCGGAAGGAAACACCCGGGTGTCACCACTGTGTGGATTGCCCGGAGGACACGGTGGAGCATACGGTGGAGGTCTGCCCGGCTTGGGCAGAGCATGCAGCAGCGCCGTGTCCTCGTGGAGGCGATCGGCAGCAGAGATTTCTCGCGTCCGGCCCTGGTTCAGGCCATGGTACGGAGCTAGAGGGCATGGGCAGCCGTCACCTCCTTCTGCGAAGTAGTAATTCTCGCGAAGGAGGAGGCGGGACGGTTGAGGGAAAGGCAAATTTCGCGCTCTCTCGCTCCTAGCCACCGCAGGAGACGCCCTGGGCGTCGGGAATCCCGGGCGGATTTCCGGCCACCGTGGGCGCGGGCTTGCGGACGGTGAGCAATGGGTAGCTCACCGTCTGGTAAGGACCAGGCCTGGGTCGACGGCGCGTTGTATTCCACACGCGCCTCAAAGAGAAGTCGTCAGCACAAATGTAGGGGTTCAATAGGGCCGTAGGCCTGCCGGGGTGGCGGGAAGGTACTAATGGGTCACCGAGGCCCCCGCAACACAGGCAACGGAAAGAATATGTATAATATGGGTGGGTTTTAGTCAGTAAGAGTTTGACACATCCTCCCGCTCCGCCCAGAGCGGGAGAAGTTATTTGGAGATTTCCCATCCAAAAAAAAAAATGGTCAGTCAGTGGTACAACGCCCTTTGGTGAAACGTACTGTTGTTCATGAAAGATGGGATTTTCATTAAAGTGACGTAACGTTTGATTGAGCATACATTTTTCAAACATCTTACTGAGAACTAGCAGAATTGACACGGGCCTATAATGGTTGGGTTCTTTACTATCACCGGATTTGAACACTTTACTCTGTTTCATGAGATCCGGAATGACCCCTTGGTCCGCACTAGTGTTAAATATGAAAGCTAAATAGGGCGCCATGGTTTCGATGATAGATCTACAGTCTATTACAGAACTTCCCCAGAGATCTTTTGTTGATTTAATTTTAAGATCTTTAAAAGCTTTTATAACAGCCTGGGGGTTTGTATGCTGAAACCTAAACTCTAAAGGGAATGCCTTTACATTATTTCTAAGTAAGGAAGCAAAAAGCGCGGGTGAGGAATTTAAAGTTTCAGTAGTTTTAACGGGAATATTAGCTGTTAGTGTAAGCTTATGCATATTTTGGTAAAAAATTGTTTATTGCAGGTTCTTTAAGAGCCTTCACAAAACACAGACTCACTAAACTAAGCTCACGCTCGATAGTTCCGTGACCAAAATACCAAATAGGATATCCAAAATTGTCCGATATTTTCTTTGCAGTTTCGATTTCTAAGCAATACCGTGCATTTCGTTTTACTTTTGAATGTGTTTTGTATGCTTTAATAGACCAGAATGTTTGTGAAAATATCATTTTCACGATATAAAATGTATGGTCACAGGCTTTACTATCATATTTGAAAACCTAATTGACGGCCGAAGGTCACAGATCACTTTGGAGATTTATTATATGTGGAGCCAGCAGAAATAAGAAGCGTATTTAGGCGTAAATAAGAAATTGCGATTTCAAAGATCGTAATTTATTGCTTCAATAGACCGATGAAATAGATACGATGATAAAATGTTTCTATATTGCATTTTATATATAAAATTTAGTGGTCTACAAAATTTGTGCACAGAAAATAAAAATAACCGGGGACGCGAGGCAATGGAGCATCATTTGATGCGATCGACACCAGCCCGAGTGACCGGAACGAAGCCGTTTAGCAGATTTTATCGTTTTTATTTGTATTCCTGTGCTGGGAATAATAAAAATAAGATTTTACTGGTATTGGACATGATATTGATAACATCGATCAATTATGTTCGCATCACGTCTTTCTACCATTTCATATTGGTATCCATTTCCGATACCTTCCAATTATAAAATTTGCCTACCCATATTTCGATTAAATTACTCTGCAAACCGTTATTACGCATAGACGCGTAGCGGTTAGGTTATAATATGCTACGACGAGTCTACGGCATCGTAGCCTCCGCTACGCCGTAGCAAAAGTGTAGTCATATTATTTTTGTTGATGTGATTTTGTGTCTAAAACTAAAATATACTTGTTATTTTAGGTACCAAGTCGACAGAGGAGTTATTGTAATACCGAAGTCTATATCCAAGAGCCGTATAGCGGAGAACTTCAACATTTGGGACTTTTCTCTGACGAAAGAGGACATTACAGTCATCAACAGCCTGGACTGCAATGGTCGGCTCATACCGCAAGCAGAGTAAGTACCTTAATACTTTTCAGTAGAAGCTATGGTCTATAGAGAAACCCTCTGAATTCAAACAAACATTACATATTAGCTTTGCTTAACCTGTTAAGCTCCGCGCGACACCGATTCGGAGTAAAACAATAGAAAATCAATCGTGTCTCATTAGCTGTCCTTGACCAATTAATAATATCAATTGAGGGGTTGTTTGGAAAAAGAACCAATGTCAATTTATCAAATTTTTACAGTAGCCATAAAAAACTGTTTACAATACGTACAATTAATTATTAATTAGTAGCATAATTGCTGTTTTATTGTAGATACTGTTACATGCAATGGCTTGTAATATATTTTCAGGACTAAAGTTTTCTAGATTTTCAGTAAAATCGAAAAATAAGTTTGAGATTGGTTTTCCAATAAAAACCTATGTCATTTTTAACTTATGCAGTTCTTCCAAAAAAGCATACGACATTGGTTGTTTTTCGCTATACCAAATAACTTATTTTCCTTGAATATCTTTGGACTTAGGTTGTTTTGTCTAAAACAAGATTTTGGATCTTGTAAGGAAAGTATAGACATAAAAATCTAATTTTGATATTTTTTTGACATTGGCTGTTTTTCCAAATAACCCCTCAATTACGTGTGATGTCCGTTGTCCATATTTCAATTTTATCACAAACTTTTTATTTCTTCTAGGCATGTCCCCTCGTCTTTGTGTAGTTTTAATCAATATTTGACACTTTTTAATATCTATTTCCACGAGGTCTAGTTTAATATTCATTACGCTATATGAAGCCGTTTTCAGAACAGTATATTGTCTTATTTAGAAAAATTCGTTTTGAACTTGTAATTACGGCTCGATATCGAGTTTTACTCTATTATTATCACTTTTTAAGTCTTAATTAATATGAAACAAAATGTTTGGTTGGAACTTGAACATCATCGGAATTCCAAACATTTTTCAACCCACTTTTATCCGAAATAACTTTTTACGAATTATGATCTTTCCTCTAAAACTTAATTATGCCATCAAAAAATGTTGCCATCGATCTTCCTAGGCACCGTTTGTCCACTGTAATGCTTTGGTTTCCTAGGAAAGCGGTTCTGTCATGAAAATCTGTTATTTTCACCAGTATTTCACACTAAGCCAAACCCCGCTGTCCAAAGATTTAAATCGCTTTTGCCCTCATCGTACTTAGTCACGCGAAAAAGTGTCCATACTGAGGAGAGTGAGCTCACACATTGTTAATAGCGTTTCCTTGACAATCATGTGAACTCACTGCGTCATTGTGTGTGTCAGAGGTGTCAAAACGTAACAGAAACGCGACTATTTTTGATGCGGTACGATTTAATTTTTTGCCGCTGCTATCATTTTCATGACAGCCGTCACTACGCCCGTCATGTGGCGGCGACCGCTCGTCTAGGCCACACCAACATTCACCCACCCACCACACACATATTCACATATTCATATTCACATTTATCCACGTCTTGCACTTCACCTATTAATATAAATTCTGTGAATAGCCTGGTATCTATTAATAGTTCGTTAATTAGTGGAACGTCTATGTAGATCCTCTAGTTAAAAGTCCTTTGTGAAAATTTGACCGGATACATATTTTATGATTATGAGCAGTCCTTAAATAGGGTGTGGGTTTAAATACCTACTGTTATAATTTTACTAACCATTTAAATTAGGCAAATTCTGCTTTACCTTCAGTTAGGTTTCACGATGGAGAAAAAAGTCTTTAAAAGAGTTGCCCAATAAGATAGAGCGTAATAAATCAGCGCTTAAATTCCCTCTCCCTATTTGCAATTTTAGGTACTAATTAGACTTATGGAATCGCTACGTGGCACGGTTGAATAAAACTGTTCAACATTTTCTTTTCCCCAGTGATATCAATCTCAGAAAATCTGTACGGATAAAAATTAACGGATGTCGTTTCCCAAGGCAAGTTCCCTTTACGGAAAGTTTCATTGTCGTTCATTGATCCGGTGGGAGGCGATTCAGTGACAATCACACAAATATACCTCCTTTACTATACCACTAGCTGTTGCTCGCGGCTTCACTCGCACGGAATTAGAAATTAAATATTAAGCCACGTGTCGGTGATACGAGCTTGAAATTTTTTTCACGTGTGTTATTTGTATAAATATTGTCCCTTTTTGGCTTGATTTTATCGAAACGGATAAATAAGTTTTACTGTAGTTATAAATGGTCGGTCAAGTGGTTGCTAAGTTAGGAACCAGCTGACAAACGAGCTAACTTTAATGTTAACGATATTAATAATTGGGATTATGGTAGTTAGGATTAAAGTCCGAATGATTAATACGGTCGTTGTAACTAATACGATTTTAAACTTATTCTTTAATCAAAGATTAACGTTTTGTTTGCAGGGGTCGAGCTCACAAGGATCATCCCTTCGCTAATCCTGATATTATCTTTTAAATGAGGCAGTTGACAAATGGAGCAGAGGTTACTTCTTTTACAGATAATTTGCAGGAAATGGTGAAACACCCATTAAAAACTCGTGTGTAACATTACGTAAATTATTATTATTATTATTAAAAAAAGTTTATCTTTTCTTGGGACATTAACTCCTTTGTGATTGAAGAGCATAGTATCTTAACTCACTTCCGGCCAAGCCTGGCTGCCAATGGGTGGTCGTGTACAGGAACCGTCGATTCGTGCGGGCCGAGCAATATCCGGCCAAACAGCCATCGCTGCGTGTTTCCGCCAAACCTGTCAGACGCTTGATTTCGCTAAATTGTTCGCATTCCCTAACCCTGTCTTGTCTGATTCGGAAAATACGGGGCACATTGAAATGGTCGGGAGAATGGTCAGTGCGGATTTTAGTCATCTTGATTGATAAAGGACACATGGAAGTAGGAAATCGTCTTAGAGATAGATGGCTTTTGTCTGCGGGTACACGCGCGTTTTTAACTTCAAGAATCTGTGTCCGTATTATGTCGTACGAGGTTCTGTCTTTCAAGTGCGCAAATTTTAACAAATTAAACTTAAGCGAGTTTTATTAAACATATATTTTTTACTTTGATATATATTAGTACAAAAAATAAAGTTATTGTGAACGAAAGTTTACCTTACTAGTTAGTAAATGTTTACTTTGAAATGTTAAAATTTGAAACTTCGAAATTTTTATGGTGACTTACCTAAATACGGACGCCCTGTGTAGCGGAACGCGCGAAGGTACCTAAACAGTTGTGCGCTCGCACGATTTGCTAGGTTTTTTTAGGTATTTTATTAGGATTTCAAGTCGAGAAAAAAAAAGTATTGAACAAATAATGGAAATGTGTTCTATTACTGATACTGAACACACAAAAAAAAAATTGCGCACTGTTTAATTTTTTTCCTGTATATTTACGGGCCGGATATAGCACGACTTCAGTTCTGGATGATTACTTGGGCGGCATTTGCCCAGGATGGGGACCATTTAGGTTAAAATAGAAATTTATAAAATAAGCAGAACAATAAACATAATGTGACTTATGTACTTAAATATTGTACATCTAAATCTCTATTTTAGCCTCACTTGTTTACACTTCCATTGTATGTAACATTTAGCGGTAGTATGTACAAACACAGAGACGGAAAAAATCTGGTTACTGCGAAAATATGCCTTTTTCAAAAAACATTGTGCACAGTCGTCCCTTCGTTACATTACCGTCTCACCATATAGATGAAAGAGAAAAGTAAAGGGAAGTTATTTCGTACGAAATATTATTTCCTTGACGCGAAAGGCGAGCTTCGCAAACTAGCCTCCCCCGCGCATCGTGCAGGCAGTGATGGTTCTAAGATAAGGGAAGGCCTTCATAACGGTACTTTATGACGTTAGAAATGTACCAAGGTTAATACATTATTAGCACGACTGCCCCATCTGTTCAAGTGAGTTCTATAGGCAATACAAAACAAATGACGAGTGTTATTTGAGTCCCTAGTTTTTCCAAGATCATCGAGAAGTATCGATTTGTTCTGTAAGAGTACGAGGTCACGCATTTTTACCTAAGTCCGGTATTTCGTACTAGACAAGGGCGACCCAAACAATTTTAAAGACTACCCTACTCTGCAAAAAATTGGTTTGTTAAAGAACATTTTCTTTTCCAGCGGCTTAGTAAAAAACTTAGTAGGTAAACTTAAGCTCAGCAGCAGCTCTTTTTACTTTGTATTAAATCAACAAGTTAATATGTCTAATTAACTGAATATACAAGAAAGGAAAAATTGAAGCATGCGGGTTAGTATACAAGTGTATTATCATTCTAAATCTCTCTGCCTTTTATAAAAAAACATACGTAAGTATAAGATGACGCAAGAAAATTCATCAAGATAATAGGCCATGATGGTTATTATCTTAAAATGGAACGTAATTTTGTAAATTGTGTATGTACGGTCTGACCCCCTCGGGGTTTTTTTTTCATTTGGGAGTACGTTTGAACATTTGATATTGTACCCGAGTCTTGAACGATAAACAACACTCCCGTTCTGTCCGTATTAAAAGCACTCAGAAAGTAGACACAGAGGCATCTTCAAATAAAACGTATATTACAAATACCAAGGTACCGTACACAAGCCATACTTACCGAAAAAGAGAAGGAACCGGCCAAGTGCGTGTCGTATCACGCACAATGTAGGGTTCCATAGTTGGGATGAATTTATCCCAAAAACAAACTTAACATTGTTGTTGAAAAACGTGTTCTCTCATACATCGATATACGTCAAGGTCAATTCTCCAACTGCAAAATAAGTTTGTCATTGTTAATAAAAAAGAAAAAATGTGATAAAATTACAAATGATCGATTTTCGGACTTTTTTCTTGATCTGTGAGACCTTGCTTCTTGGCAAATTTCATGATTCTAGGTTAACGGTTAGCTATAGGTTTTGATTTATTTATATCAAAAAGTAACAAAATTTGTCGCATAAATGGCCGTATATTTTTATTGCGTTGACTTAGAAGCTTGATTTTTTTAGAGCTCTAAGGGACCGTAGCCCTACGTATTTGATATGAATTCCAACTTGATAGCTCCTCGCGTTCCTGAGAAAAAGGGTCTTGATAGATTGTCAGACAGACGGACGACGAAGTGATCCTATAAAGGTGCCATTTTTTCTTTTGAGGTACGGAACCCTCAAAATGATAAAACCGTGATTGCCTATTTAGGAAATCCCAATCATTTATGCTTTTGTCTACCTGGGGATCGGTTCCCGGGTCCCGGCATTCACATGACCTTATTATAGCGAGTTTATGGTTTAGTGCAGAGTGGCTCCGTCGACCCCTGTCGTCCGTTGTCCTTATAAAACCATATTCATAAGATTTGTCTAAGCCCTGAATGGTTCCAGAATACTGACAAGTTTATAAATAACTTCGTATTTTTTTAAAAGCATTGAACAAGTTCCTTGCAGGCAAATAATAAAAATGTTGATGTGGTGATATATCGAAGTAACGTCAATTAATATTTTATTTTTTTCTAGACTACAGTGTAGTCAGTTGATTGAACGGCAGATAAAAAATAGTTCTTTAAAATGTTATAAAATGGCTTGAGGTATTTCATTGAAAAGATATTTTTTATATCATTGAAAATAGCTGAATCTTCTTAATGCTCGACTGAATAGCCGTTTCAGCGAAAAGGAAACCAGTGTTATTATATCGAGAAAATAGAAAAAAAATACAGTTTTGATGAAAATAAATCTACAAAAATTGCAGTATAACCATGGTAATAATGTCCAAGTTTAGTTTCACAGCGCTGTTTGAAGCAGGTGTCTGTTTTTAGAGTTCTATAGTAAACAAGGAACCCTTATAGTTTAGCCATGTCCGTATGTCTGTCTGTCTGACTGCCTGTCCCCGCTGTAGCCTGTAGCTCAGAGACGATTAGTACTAGAAAGCTGTAATTTGGCATTTTTGGCACATATTAAACACGCCGAAAAACTGCAAAAAAAAAACTTAAAAAAAAATATTAGGGTACCTACTTGCCTTGCACGTAATGTGGGGATGATTTGTTTTTTATCGTCTATCCCATGGTGTGGGGTATCGTTGGATGGGCCGTTCAATAATATTGCGGGTCTGTCACCACTATTTTTAGATTCAAGGATCCGTTTCCGTACCTGGGACTCGTCCTTGACAGCCGGTGGAACTTCGTGGAGCATTTCCGACGTTTGGCTCCCAAACTGGAGCGGGCGGGGGCTGCCTTGAAGCGGCTGCTGCCCAATTTAGGGGGTCCAAACGCCTCCTGCCGGAGGCTCTACACGGGGGTCGTGCGGTCCATGGCCCTTTACAGGGCTCCTGTGTGGGCGCGTTCCCTGGCGCAGCGGCCAGTCCGCCGGTTGAGCGCGGCCCAGAGGGTCATGGCCATCCGGCTGGTCCGGGGATACCGCACGGTCTCCTGTGAGGCAGCGAGCCTCCTTGCCGGATTGCCGCCATGGGATCTGGAGGCAAAAGCCCTCGAGCACGTATGGGAGTGGCGTGAGGAGGCGAAACGCCGAGGCGTAACTCCGTTGCCGCGAGAAATTGCAGCACAGCGGACGGGGCTCCGGCGGGATCTCATGGCGACATGGAGAGTACGGTTGTCGCAATCCAGTGGTGGGCACGCCACAATTGCGGCGATAAGTCCCCTCTTTGATGAGTGGCTAGAGAGGCGCCACGGCGTCCTCACCTTCCGCCTGGCGCAGGTCCTTACCGGACACGGCAGCTTCGGGAGGTTCCTGTGTCGGATAAGACGGGAGGAAACACTCGGGTGTCACCACTGTGTGGATCGCCCGGAGGACACGGTGGAGCATACGGTGGAGGTCTGCCCGGCTTGGGCAGAGCACCGCCGTGTCCTCGTGGAGGCGATCGGTGGCAGAGATCTCTCGCGTCCGGCCCTGGTTCAGGCCATGGTACGGAGCGAGAAGGCCTGGGCAGCCGGCACCTCCTTCTGCGAAGCAGTAATGCTCGCGAGACGGCGCACTGTGGAAAATAATGGTCTGTTTCTGATTAAAAATCAATAACTTCTTTATTTCTGAATATTATGTTCTAAAATTTTGCACAAATATAGAATAGTGTATATGGCTTCAAATAGAATGTAATTTATTATGATTAAATTTAAAATAATAAATTAAAAAATAAAACAAATTCAAAATTATAAAAAATCTCCAATGTTTATTTCTTAACAATGAATACTATTATTTTAATGTTTACAAAAACCAAATATCATATAGTACATCAAAATAAAAATGAAAATAAAAAAAGCATTTTTTTAAAGATTAAAATCGAACACAGATTAATTAGTTAATTGTACTGTTTACTAAATGTTATGTCATTTATACTTGATGAACTTCGGGATCTAAAATTAATTCGTTCACTTTCAAAAGATCTAAGGTGTCTTCATCAAGTTCCTTCACGTTTTTAGTATACCTACGGTTTTCTAATGCTGGTAATGTAAGGATCTGAAGTATAAAGAAAAGTATGAAATACATCTTCGTTTGTAGCGGATCTTGAGCATTTTCTAGCATGATGAAGACGAAATTTTTTATAATCCTTATTGCGAGATTCTTGTGCATCTTCCGAAAGTTGACCAATAGGAAGTACTGCAAAATGCTTTATGACACTTTCTCCATGAATCAAAATTTTGTGAACTGAAGATGGCATGTAATACCATTCATAATTGCTCACATAGATCCTAGCAGTCTCCATAGCATAACTGCCAAATTTTTCAGCATTTATCATTACACCCGATGAAAGAGCTTGCAGAATTATGTAAAGTCGTTTAATCAAATTTTGTATCCACTCCTGTAATTTCAGCAGAGCAGCTTGCATTGTGCAAAAAATCTTCTGGCAGTATTACCGTCATTAGAATTACAACTTACTTGTCTTGGTTTGTCGATGATCAATTCTAGCTCTTCACGGAAACGCCTTTGTACCAGGGTTTTCTTCTCTTGCTTTAGTCGTTTCTTTTCTTCACTTGTGGCTGACCATGTTTGGAAAGACAGATTATAGGAAATATGTAAAATCATTTCCATACAACGAATCCAGGCGTGCAAAGTAGACAGTCCGTATTGATAAGAATCTTCATTTTCAGGCCTAGCTGTCACTTTTGTCAAATCGTTCATTTGGCGTGGAGTAGCTCCACATATTGTACATGTGGAACCCGAAGGCGTATCTGTTAATACCTGAGCTACTTTACCATCTATCATTGTAAGGAAGAGATCATGCTTCACTTGCACTCCCTCACCTTCTTTGTTAATTAATGATGGACTCAAGGAATTTATTTGATCCTTTATTTCATCCACAACGGCTTTAGTTTTCTCGGGAGAGTCTTTACAAAATTCTATTAATATAGGCCGGCAAAAACGAACGGATGAAGGTACCGGATTTTGCCAGACAACATCACCTGTTAGCTCGTTAATTAACTTAATAGGCACCAAAGAAGTGATAAATAAATTCGAATCAGAAATAAGTTCAGACTCTTCTGGCAGTTTCTGTTTGTACTGGCTTTGACCATCACAGCCCCATTTACTATACAGAAGTAAGTTATTCAATCCATTCCTATAGACTGAATCTATTGTCAATATTCTAGCTGCAGTGTGATCTAATAAATCTTGAAGTCTTACTATTTTTGCACTTGTGTCTGTAATTTCTATGGCTGAAGACGGTGGATAGCAAGTAGTTTTAACTTCTTGCACTTTGTAATATGGCGGAAGCACAAAACATTTTCGTTCGTTCGTTAAATTTCTCAAGTACAAATATTGTGCTTTCGTTAAATCCAAGTCAATAAATACGCTCAATGCTTCTTCATCCGTTAACATTTTGGTCTGCCTTGCGTCTTCTATGAGACTCGAAAATAAGGTCTTATTTTCACTGTCAGCAAACCTTAATGTTTCCACAAGTTTAGCTTCTGTTCCTTCTCCTATCGAACGTAACCCTTGAAGATATGCATTATAGACGTGTTCAAATCCATATTCATTAAGTAACATTGTATTTTTTCTTCTTTTACTGGATTCTGACAAGTCTGGATAAGATACGCACGGTCTTCCACGTTTCCCAGAAGAAGTAGATGGTGTGGAGATGGTTGTAACGTCTTCAGAGTCCGGTAAAGTTATTGAATATTCTGATTCCAACCAATTACTGTTCTTCATTAAAAATGTATCCTTGTTCCGTGAAGCTTCGTTCCAGCGTTTATTAAAAGCGGGAATAATAAGCGGGCTGTCTTTGAAAATCACTGAGGATGAAACATAAGTTGTCTTCAGACACATGATATTTTTCTTGCAAAACTGATATTGATAATGCTTCCAACGATTTTCCTCCTTCGATATACGAAAGTATTATTTCACGTTTAGAACACTTGAAAGTAGACATTTTGAAGAGTCAACAAATGTATGTAATTACACTTCTGTTAATTCACCACAATTTTGTTATTTACAATGGAATGAAACCACTGTTTATATACTATTTGAAATATGAGGGTAGTGTGCATTTTGTTGATTAATATTTTCACACGCAACATGAGTGCAAAAAAGATAAATGCCCTAATATCAATGATAAATTACAAAACTTACCGCAAACTATTGATGTAAACAGCAACATTTCAAACCGCAATAGATAGCGAGCGGTTTTCCGTTTTCTGACTCTTATCACATTTTTATTAATTACTCCGAAACCCGCAAATATCCGCAGCTGTTATTATTTGATTATGTTTATGGATAGTTAGGCTACAAATCAACATTAAATGTACAGCAGGGATAAACGTGGGTAACTGTCAAAAGTCTCGTTGAACTTTAAAAAAACTTTTTTTTCACCATATTTTATTTTGCAATTATTTTAAGGTGAACCTTAACATAACATTAAATACATATTAGCTGTTTCATATTCATACCTTTTCCTGTAACGTATAACAATAAAATCAATTTAAAAGTGATGAAGTGAACGGGCCTGACATGGACGTCCGTCAAAACTATAAAGTTTGTGGTGTTGTAAAAAAATCATTTCATTTAATATTTATAATTTTTTGATATTATAGTCTAGTTTGGTCCTTAAACTATTGAGTAAAATAAAAAAAGCATGCCAGTAGCGACATTGACAAAAACCATTTTTAATCAGCAGTTGTTCTACGATTTTCCATAGAGCGGCGGGACGGTTGAGGGAAAGGCAAATTTCACGCCCGTTCGCCCCTAGCCGCCGCAGGAGACGCCCTGCGTCGGGAATCCCGGGCGGATTTCCGGCCACCATAGGCACGGGCTTGCGGACGGTGAGCAATGGGTAGCTCACCGTCCGGTAAGGACCAAACCCGGGTCGACGGCGCGCCTCAAAGAGATGTCGTCAGCACAAGCGTAGGGGTCCACTAGGGCCGATGCCTGCCGGGGTCGCGGGAAGGTAGCAAAGGTTTACCGAGGCCCTTGGCAACACAGGCAACGGAAGGAATACGGGTGGGTTTTAGTCAGTAAGAGTCTGACACTTCCTCCCGCTCCGCCCAGAGCGGGAGAAGTTATTTGATGATATCCCATCAAAAAAAAAAAGGATCTGTTTCCGTAATATTAAGCATTAAAGTGCTAATTTTTGTTTATTTATGGAGATGTGAAAAAAATCATGGCAGGAGTAATTATAATGAAATTAAAAGGAAAACTATTACAGCTAAGTGGGCTTTACAAGTTAACGAGTAATAGTCTACCAACTTAAATTTGCAGTTGGAGAGTTGACCGTGACGTATATCGATGTATGGGAGAACATGTTTTTCAACTACAATGTTAAGTTTGTTTTTGGCATAAATTCATCCCAAATAATCCCAACTACGGAACCCTTCATTGTGCGTTGTCCGGCTCGCACTTGGCCAGTTTTTATTCCGTTTTGGTTTGGGCAACTATTTACAGGGGTATTACCTGTGGGTATAACACAGCACCGTAATAAGCAAGCTCTGCACGCGGCGCTGTTACACCGTTTACTCTTTCATTTGGAGCGCTATGAATTTGCGCAGTCACCGCGTTGAGAACTTAAGAGGCTGAAAACAGCTAAAGCGCGGTCCGACAGTGGCCGCGCTTTAGCGACTGCACAGAAAAGAAAGAGAAGCGCGATGACACAACGCTGGTAATTTATTGCAAAATATGAAGCAATTATCTATTTACAAAAAATCTATTGATTGGATAAAAAAATTAAAACACCATTATGCTAATATGTTGCTTGAAAAATAATCTGAAAAAACAACAGAATGATTGCATGTATATAAGTGTGGTTTTTAATCGTTAAAATATTTTTTTTAGAGGTATCTTCGTGATTTTTTCTATCGTATCAAATTAGTTGTATGATGTTTTTAACACACTGTCTACCTAGCATATATCCTGAAGAATATCATATATTTTTCTGATTTTGTTTACTGCAGTGGGTCATATACTTTTAAGCATTATAAAACTTACAAAATTTGCGTTTAGGTCCTGTAGTCCCCTTAAGGTGTTTGAATTATCTGGTGTAAAAGAAAAAATCTGCGTAATCTCTTTGAAGTTCTAGGCAAGTTGTTGCTGGAATTATTAAGGCTCACCGGTCTATGTGCTAGCGACTAGACGTGCATAGATTTTAACTACATTAATGTGTTCAAGACACTTGCTACTCTGTTTTCTAAGAGCTGAGTGAGGTAACCGCAATCTGTTGGTTTGGTTTCAGTTTCAGACGTAGAACACGATCTGTCGAAATACCTGATTAGAATCTCAAAATGTGCAACCGGCTGCTCAACATATCACTACATCTAACTTCGCAAGTCACGCTTGGAAGTTCGCTTAAGACGCTGACAACACCTAAACCACGGTCACTGTCAAATTGAATAGAAAAGAAAGAGAAGCGCGATGACACAACGCTTGTAATTTATTGCAAAATATGAAGCAATTATCTATTTACTCAAAATTGAGTTGAGTAATCGAAAATAAAAAACAACCAAGTTCTGCATTAAAATAAGACGTTCTTGTTATTAATTAAATACGTAACGTATGTTGATATTATTTTAATACAGATATTTTGGATTAGAACTTAAGGTAAGGTTAGTTTAACGTTAGTTTGTATCGAGATTTTTTTTTCAAAACGTGTTTTGGTAACAACCAAGTTCTGGAAAATATGTTCAAAAACAACATATATTTTTTTCGCTACCACAAACTATACAGATTTGGCAATTTTTTTTTCTTAAGAGAAGCCTATTTTGGTCAATTGGGTCTTGTCAACGTGTTAACGTTATAATAAGGCCAAGGGAATGTGAACTGTGATGTCGAACTATGAAAGCAATAGACACTTACAAGTAATGAGATGTACTCGTAACAATCCACTTGAAAGGTTTTTTGTATAACCATTTGAAGGGTAAAATACTGAAAGCGTAAGCGAATAAAGTACCCTAGATAAATTCAAAGGGTTTAATAATTCAAAATATAAACGCAACCTGCTTTCATAATTAACTTTTAGATAATTAGGATATTATTATTTCTCTTTGTTAGTAGCTCTATGTTTACTAAATACCATTTAATTAAATAATAATTTGACAGGCTATTAAGTCACTTAGTATGCTAACTCGAGGGCTTTGAGTGTAAATGTGTAATTAGGCCAAAATCAAAACTACCCTTTCTGCTGATTTCTGTGAATTAACATTGGAACAAAGGAATAAATCAACACAATGGTGGGCCCCCGCTCATTTGCGGCATATTATTATGAAATTCACACACATACGTACCTACACATAATCATCTAGAAATGAACAACTGCCCCTTTGTTAAATAATATAGGTTATTATGAAACTGGTTTATGTACCGAAATTCGATTAGAAAAATAAAATTACAAGCAGTAACATGTGCTCGTTAAAAGAAACAACAATTATTATGCTGACCAGCGATTAATAGGATACACGTAATTATACACTTGCGCTTTTTCCCATGCGGAACAAGAAACAACAGAACGCCACCTGCAATAATTTCATTACGATTTATAAACAAATGATTAACTTAGAAGTGGCAATCTTTAAAATAAATGACAATCGATGCCTCTCGGAAGAGTAGTTAAGTTAGTTATATTGCATAATAACCCACATTCAAACAATGGTAGCAATCTAGCGGCTATGCGCGGCCGTGGCGCGGTGCGGCGGGCGGCTGCGACACGCCTGCCCCTCGGTCAGTCTGGCACACGATTATAAATTCACCGCTCCATTATTCACAATTGGCTTCCATACCGGCTCTGACAGCCGGCCCGATAATTCGTTAAGTCCTAAACTGCGACCGCTGCGTGCACCCGATAACCGCCCAATAGGATTCAACTTAATATACAAAGGGTTGTACGACTCATGCGTTTGGGTGGTTCGGGTGCCGCACCTGCCTCTATTTGTTCATCTTCTCTGACTTCGTTTAATTATAATTAGTAATCATGTTTATTTGTAGATGGTCCATAGGGTGGGGAGACAATTTCCACCTGACGCAGGTCCTCACTGGACACGGCAGCTTCAGGAGGTTCCTGTGTCGGATAAGGCGGGAGGAAACGCCCGGGTGTCACCACTGTGTGGATCGCCCGGAGGACACGGTGGAGCATACGGTGGAGGTCTGCCCGGCTTGGGCAGAGCACCGCCGTGTCCTCGTGGAGGCGATCGGCGGCAGAGATCTCTTGCGTCCGGCCCTGGTTCAGGCCATGGTACGGAGCGAGAGGGCATGGGCAGCCGTCACCTCCTTCTGCGAAGCAGTAATGCTCGCGAAGGAGGAGGCGGGACGGTTGAGGGAAAGGCAAATTTCGCGCCCTCTCGCCTCTAGCCGCCGCAGGAGACGACCTGGGGCGATGCCTGCCGGGGTCGCGGGAAGGTACTAAACGGTCACCGAGGCCCCTGGCAACACAGGCAACAGGAAGGAATACGGGTGGGTTTTAGTCAGTAAGAGTCTGACACACCCTCCCGCTCCGCCCAGAGCGGGAGAAGTTATTTGATGACTTCCCATTAAAAAAAAAAGGGTGGGAGAACAATAAATGATTTTTATTTCAAAAAGAGTGGGGTGAAAAGCGCCGTCACCCGTGCACCGACTCGTTAGTGAATCCGGTTACAGTTTACGTTCAAAGTTTGTGTGCTCTCGACTTGCCTGACGGATGTCCAACATCCTGATTTTCTGTATGTGAAATTTGCAATCTTCCTTTATAAATGCATTGGTTTTATTTTATTTTGTGTTTGGCTGTGATCGGATTATATGAACCCAACGCTCTGTTTTGCTGTTCCTGAATGCGGTTTCGCACAATATCAATTACTTGATGCCCGTTGAAAACAATCGGGGCTTCGTCCATATTCATTTAAATAATGACTTACAAAATCAAAAGTAACGTGTATCACGGTTTAACTTTGAAATTTTAATTATTTGTGAAAAATGACGTGCAGCGAAGATAGTAACTAAAGAAGCGAATAATAATCAAAGAGATGAACGTTAACGGAACTGTAGCAATTACGAATGATGGATTGTTGAACTTCTCCCGGACAGAAATGACCCAATGCTTTAATATCGTCTTGTTTCTTTTCTTAGCTCTTTGGTAATTTGTCACTAAGTAGCATTTGGAATGGAGTTTCTTTTGCAATAAAACATAATTTAAAAAGTTTTTTTAAGATCTACTTAATCAGGCTTTTCTAAACATTTTAAATGTTTTTTTTTTATATTTAAATTAAAATAGTTTTGCACATTTACTTTTTAAATTTTGTAGGTGCTAGAGAAACTTGACATTTCGCAAGCACACGAAAATATTATATATCTGTGAAAACCGCTGCAGAATGTTTATTACACATTCGAAAATCATATGAAATAATTTGTGGTAAGAACTCTCCCGTTTTGCGAGGATACCTTTCGAAGAGCAGTCTGTAGCGCTGAGTATGCGGTGCACTGTCCTGAAATTTTCATATTGAAAATATTTGTTCGCAAATTAAAATTCTTCAAAGAGTATCAAGTGAATTAAATGGGAAATAGTTCAAATTCGCGGAAGCTTTATTGTCATTAAATCATGTTTTAAATTTTAAGTAACATGAAAAGCTAAAACAATTTGCTCTTCATAACTGCGGGGATACTAATTACCTACTTAATATTTATTTACATATACATTACATACATTTTTTGTTCAGGTTGTGTAGTGTATTATGTACAAGTTTGAAATTCGAATTCTATTCAAACACCAGTTTATCCATAAAAGTTTCACAGTGTGTAGGGCACAAGTGAAAAACAAGCTCCAATAAGAAAAATGAAGCCCCCTGTATGATTAAAACGGGCGCTTTCTTCGAGCGTGGTAAATGACGGTGACATTTTATTGGCGGTCATCGTATTTCGTTAGACTGGTCCCTGACATGCTATCCATCTTGCGCCCGTCCCGGATTACCTGCGCCGAATCAACCGAATGTGATTAACGGAGCCGATCATGCCCGTATAAAATGCTTGCTCCAACCGATGACCGTGTAATGGCGTATTGCGGATTATTACGGTCACTCGAACGTATTATTTCACTTTACTTAAAAATCATGGTAAATAGAACTGAATCGGCCCGATGCACCAGCTGCTCGCTACGGCTGAGAGTACTAAGTTAACAATTGTATTACGTCGAATCAAAATTGAGCTGCACTGCGCTGTACAATCTACACTCGTAGATGGTAATTATTTATGTTTAGTCAATTCACTGCGTATTGATGTTTCAACGTTTGCGCTTGTAACGATTTTATTACTCGATGAAATTGGAGCGA
Organism: Atethmia centrago; assembly: GCA_905333075.3. NCBI lineage: Eukaryota > Metazoa > Arthropoda > Insecta > Lepidoptera > Noctuidae > Atethmia > Atethmia centrago. Next base: position 15,877,553 of record HG995373.1, on the reverse strand, counting down.
CATTACAGGATATCATGGTTTCCAGTTTTCCAGTTCAGCTGAGTTTGCACGATGATATGCGGGAAATGATACCGAGACAGCCAGTGGAAACGTCAGCGACTTTCTGTGCTACTTTACTAATATTGACAATTTCGGCCGAGGTGTAATTAATTAATGCAGATAGATATAAAATTAATTTAAAAACTCCAGTCACTGTCGCAAAGTTGTGAGGGTAGAAGTAAAGATTTATCAGGGCCGTCGTGAAATGCTGAAACAGCGGGCAACGGCGACTCGACGTGACAAGAGCGCGTTAATTCTTGCTCACTACGACTCTTCTAAACTGTTAAAAGAGTAAGGTAATTAAGTATGATGGATATTCGGAGTTTATCGCGGGTGGCAGCGACGCGGACCACTCGCAACTTTCTTATCTTTCCCTGGACGAAGTTTACGACGTCTTTGCGGTGGCACTGAGCAGCTGATTATGTTGTGTGAGCTCGTATCGTCTGCCTAGTTTTAGTATCATAGTAGTTTATGTGAGAATCCGCTTAGATGATAGAAAATTATGATGAATTGCGGTGACGCGGTAGAGAAGTTTCAGCTTTGTTAAGGAAGAGGGCGTTTCGTATTTTTAGATCTGAATCTAACGAGTATTGATGCCCTCAAAACGACAACGAATAATGTTGCTTGCGGTACGAGGGTGAATATTTTACCAATTTATACTATATTTCACTATTCGATGCTGCACTATTTTATAGTGATTTATATGTCAGATACGTAACTTTTTTGAGAAATACTTTAGTGACTTAGATTCATTCAGCGCCCTCTTTCGGAAAACTCGTAGTCGGCGTTGATCATAATGGAGAATTCATTTTATTCTGGTTTGTCGACTTTATTTTCAAGTGGGCAAAGATTTGAATCTTAGGACCCCCTTCATTTTGATTGAATTGAATGCTGCACAATTTCCGTGAGCTGTCCAAGTGTCAACTTTCATTGCTTTCTGACAAAACAGAGGTAACGGAATTCGGATTCAGAGTAGCACAAACTTGAATTTTACCATATTTTGTTTATTTGTAGTAGTTACCTCCTTCTTCAATTTATGTAACGTGAAATTAAAATCATAGGTAAGGACTGAATTTTTATATAAAATAAATAACCAGCAGTTCTGCTGGGCCACAGGCCTCCTCTCGGTGAGAGGAAGTGGGCCGAAATCCACCACGCGTGCCCAGTGCGGGTTGGTAGATGTCACATGTGTTCAAATTATTGGTTCTTGGACATGCCGGTTTCCTCACAATGTTTTCCTTCACCGTTTTGAGAGCAGTGGTGGATGACATGATTTACACAACGTAAAGCGCCTATGGGTTTGAACCTACACCGTAACACTCGTAATTCGCCGCCGTTACCACTGGGCCACCACTTCTCCTGCTGAATTATATAATGTTTGTATATAATAACGTATATACTTGTGTTTTTTTGTTGAATCCTGAACAAACACATAAAAAAATATAACTCACCCTCATCATTAAAATAGTCCGTTTTTGTTCTCGACTCGAGGTATCCGTAGTTACCTATGTATTTTTCATGGCAAGACCAGAAAAGGGTATACGTTGTGGATACGGCTATGTAGATTTGTAGTGGGGCCGGAGGGCAACCCTTGTCATGTGAGATTTGTAAACGAAAAAGCCTCTAATTTGGGTTTGTGTTTTGACAAGTCGTCTTGAGGAAGACATGCACCGAGCTTCTGTACTAAGAACTTCTGTTCTAGTTATAGTTGTTAAAATGAACCTTATTACTAAGTCTCCACTGATAAAAATAAAATGAAAGGGGGACCCTTTAATTTTTAGCTTTATTTTATACAAGAAACGTGTTTTTTTCGGCTTTTTTAGTGTACCGAAGGTTGCCAAACGGAACCCTATTACTAAGCCTCCGCTATCCGTCCGTGCGTCCGTCAGTCTGTCTTGCCAGACAGACTGACGGACTGTATCTCATGAACCGTAATAGGTAGACAAGTGAAATTTTCACAGATTGTGTATTTCTATTGCCGCTATAACAACAAATAAAATTAAAATAAAATACTATTTGAAATGAAAGGGGGTCTCCATTCGAGAAACATGTTCTTTTTACAAAAGTATAAAAAAAATGTAGTGTTAAATATTGTACGGTGCGGTGGTACGGAACCCTTCGTGTGCGAGTTGACTCGCACTTTGCCAGTTTTTTTCGCCAAAAAAAGTTTCAAATACATACGAAAAAACAGCCGTACCACCGTACAGTATGCGGTGGTACGGCTGTGTGCAATTCGCATTAGGCCGGTTTTTTTCTACTTCTTCGTATGTATTTGAAACTTTTACATTTGTTGTTAAATTTTATTTGAATGTGTAATAAATGAGTTACACAGTTGACTAACTGGAATAGAATATAATAGAATACATTTTATTATGTTTTTTAACACTGTAATTTGAAAACATTGTAAAAGCCAATTATTTTTAAAAGAGTAACCGTGGAGTTTCTTGCCGGGTCTTCTCCATAGGAAACGACTATAATTGGAACCGTGCACCTAGCTTCTGACGTTTCACAAGTGCTCGTAGGTTTATTTGAAATAATATATTTTGATTTATTATGTACCACGATATGAATTACAGATATAAAAATAGAAATGTTACATATCGTGACACAGCGGGTGGGCTTATGGGAAAATCGATCTTTTAAAGATAAGCGAGTGTGTATAGAGTTATCTATGATTATACCTTTTCGAAGAAGAGGATAGTGGGCACATCTGACCTTTGGATATTTATGCCTTTAACTTTAGATAGATAGATAGGTAGATAGATAGATAGAATACTCTTCATTATGTACACCATAAAAATTACAGCTATAAATGTAGAAATTTTACATAGGGTGACACAATGGGCGGTCGATCTTTTAAAGACAACCTTTGGATGGATTAGGGGGGATAGGAGAGACAATACTGCAGGTAGTCTGTGGTGTACCATTCACATATATACAACAAATACATACATACATAAAATATATTAAAATTATCTATATAATATATTCAATAATAATTAATCATAAAACTAGCGCTAAGAATCAAAACAGGTGCAAAGAACAGAGAAAAATAAAAAAATATATGTTTAAGGAGAGAGATAGTGTTTTTTTACCATAATTTTAAAAATGGACAGAAATTGAGCACGCCTTATCGACACGGGCAAGGCATTCCACAACCGTACTACTTGAACCGTAAAAGATTTATCATAGAAACTGGTGGAATGCAGCGGCATCTCCAATCTCAAGTTTTCCGATGACCTCAGATATCTATTATGCGTGTCATTTAGGAACTTGAAACGTCCCTTAAGATAAGAGGGGGTTTTAGGATTGAACAGAATACTGTAGAGCTGAAACAAGATATGAGAATTCCGGCGAAGACTTTAATGTTAATATAACATTTCCTGCTGAAATAGTAAGCCCTCAGGTGGTGACTTCAGTGTGGTACTGCTGTTGATGTAGAGTGACGGCGGATTAGGGTCGCTTGGTGGGCAGCAGTCACAGATAGACGGTGACAGACAGACGCTCCTCTGGTTGTAGAGGGTTAAACATAAAATGTACCAAGAGGCATTTTCAGTGCGCTTTTTCCAATAAATAAAGGCATGTTATTCCTTGCCAATCTGAAGGCAGATCAATAGATCCCGCCACAAAAGCCGCCGTTACCCTTAAAATGTTCTCTTGCAAACAAGCTTTCTACATTGCCCACATATCTTGATCAGGTGACACAACAAAACATAAAAACCAAATTGTACATCTTTTTTTCATTTAACAAATCCGTCTTGACGAGGGTGTTCTGTTTTTTCGGCAAAAGTAGAAATAAGAAAGATATAAGCAAATCCTGCTAGATCACGTTTAGTACCTCGATTTTTTTTCGATTATTTGGAAACAAAGGCTGTCAGAGAGCTTTGTGACGAAAATATGGAGCGCACGGACTATTGACGCCTGGAAAATCGTTAGAGCATACACATTAATTAAAAACACGTTCTGCTCATGTCGTTTTTTTTTCTGAATAATTTGAAAGGGTTTTCACAATAGCGTTTAAGTCCTTATTTTGTTATGATTTTGTTTGTACAAAATTTTGTTTTTTTTTTATTAATTTACGAGAGCTGTAATATTTCAGGCCGCTGAATTAAAGTTTAACGAGTTGAAAAAAAGAGGTTGGTTGTTGTTAATGCGTTACGTCCCTAATTAGCAGGTAGGGGTGAGTCCACCACCGCCGCCATTACTGTGGTCAAGGGGCCTGTTCCCTGGGACACCTGTTCCCATTTGTTATTATATATTTATTATTCAGAGTTAAGTAATGGCGTATTTAATTATTTTATATATGTTAGTCGAGGTTTTTGCTGATGGATGATCAACCAAAAACAAGGTATAGATACTGATGTGTGAAAATTATTTAGCAGTAAATAATGACACATTGTTCCAATTAAGTAGTGGATGGTTATAAATATAACCACTCTAACTACGCCATTATCATTAAGTATAGCTATTAATTATAGGTTCTTCTGCGTTGATCACGAATTTTAAGACAGTGTTGCTGATAACGAACATGCGAAAGTGCATCCGTCTGTGTTTTAAGATTTTATTTATCTATGATGACAAGTCATTTAGACTGACAGTCTAGTACATTCTCACATTTTTAATTTCTGAAATACAGTATGGGCATTACCAGAGCCAACTTTGTCCACTGTGTACACAACCTCACAGTTTATAAGATGTCATCCAAACGTTTGACTAACAAACAAATATTTGACTAACAGTGACGGACACAGAGAAATGGAAGAGGGGTAGATTTTGTTCAGCGCCACTCTCCTGTTTACCTATTGATTTATTACAGTGCCACACATCGATACATGTCGTAAATCACTGGTGCAAACTTGCTTCATAGAGTGCCTTGTTTTTAAGTGAATAAAACAAGTAAGTAAAAAATACTTGCTCCTTTATTAGAGAAAATATTCTATCGGGCCCTGCTTCAATGTATCAAACTGTTCTACCAGAATCCCGAGGCCTTACAAATGTATTGACCAGCCCACACGATGTTTGGCAGGATACAGGGTGTATTGCCCCCACTTGCTCATAAAGTGTGTGCAATACGTAAGGCACGTAGGTAGGCTGTTGGTGTATAGGCGTAGGCGTATAATAGGTCTGTAGGCGTAGGCGTAGGTCTGTAGGCGTAGGTGTAGAACATTGGTAGTTCGCCCTGCATGCGGACCGCATACAGTTTGTGCGGCCGCAAAGCTATTGCGGTTGTCATCCGCATTCATGATACTACTCGCCGCTGAATACCCTCAAATTGCATTTACGTACTACGAATTTTCAAAGTGCACTAACCCTGTAATGCGCAGTTATATTTAAGCGGCTGATGCAAATTCCTGTGTATACGAGGTTCAACGGGGAAGTTGGGACAGGGTATTTGTGTAACGAGTATAAGACTGATGGGCTTGCTAGTTTTGATTTATTAACGTTCTTTATTAAACGATACATTAGTCGTGATGTCAGACATAATGGCGGACGTTATCATTACTGTCGGAGTATCCTTGAAGTGGTGGATAAACAGTGCATTAATTTTTAAGCTCTATGCATTTTGTACAGAAGTAGGTAATCCTTAGTTAAGTTTCAGTAAAGTACTCGGTTATTAAGTATTCTGTTTTTAGGGTTCCGTAGTAAACAAGGAACCCTTATAGTTTCGCCATGTCCGTCGGTCGGTCTGTCTGTCCCGACTGTAACTCAGAGACGGTTAGTACTAGGAAGCTGTAATTTAGCATAGGTAAATATATTAATAACGCCGACAACGTGGTACAATAAAATCTTGAAAAAAAAATTTTTTAGTGTACCCCTTGCACGTAATGTGGGGATGATATTTTATTTTCTCGTCTATCCCATAGTGTAAGGTATCGTTGGATAGGCCATTGAAAAATATTGTTGGTCAAAAAAAAAATCATGGCAGTAGCACATATAATGAATTTAAGAGGAAAATTATTATCACAGCTAAGAAGGCTTTACAAGTAATAGTCGACCACCTTAAATTTGTAGTTGGAGAATTGACCGTGACGTATATGGATATACGTCACCGTCAATTCAAGTATGGGAAAAAAGAGAACATGTTTTTCAACTAGGTACAATGTTAAGTTTGTTTTTGGAATAAATTCATCCTGACTAATCCCAATTACGGAACCCTTCATTGTGCGTGGTCCGACACGCACTTGGCCGGTTTTCTTTAATACCCACATGGGCGAGTGAGATGCATCGTGAACCGATAGGTATATCGCAACCTAAGTGGGCCTTGTGGCCTATATCCTACATATGATAAATTTTGTTATAACAATACCTTTAATTATGGTGCGTTCGAAGCTTATGTCTAAGATGTTAGGTGTTGGCAACTAAACTAAGTATCGTTTAAGGTATTAGCTTCAAGCATAATGTTAGTTAAACTTGTAGCTTAGGTACTTATTATGTTTACCATGCATCCACCTAATGTTAACCTGAATATACCCTAATGGGATTTTTGATTTTAAAAGCGAACGGCAGGCTTGTATGGTACTTTCGTACAGCTAATAAACATTTCGTGTTTTGGGATATTATTTGTTTTAATTGGTAGTTAATACGATAGACAAGCTCTTTTTAAATTCTTGGATTTTTAGAACTTGGGACGTAAAAGTTATAACCAGTTTTATTTTTTAAGGTTAAGTACTAGTGTACCAATTTAGATTGTTACTTATAGGCACATAAACATTGTTTCGGTAATAAAGTATATGTTCTAGACTGATTGTCGCTATTTTTGTAGAGTTCTACTTACCATCAAATAGGTAATTTGAGATGAGGATCGTACCTACTCAGCGGAGTGCATTAGGAGATACCTATGTCCAGCAGCTGACTGCAACAGTTTGATAATGATGAAGTCCTTATGGGGTTTTGAGTGTAGTTAAATAAAACAATACAGTTAATAGTTTTTTAAGTACATTTATTTTATTTATAATTAATTAATTCGTAAATTATTTCATCTAAGAAGGGGGCAGGGGGCATTACCCGACGGTAATACCCTCATGGCGACCATAGCTTAAATACCATCATAACTGCGTTTAGTTTACGACTAAATTACGTGTAGTTATTAAAAACTTTTTTAAATATTATTAATTAATCCGAACTTCTAAAAATAGTACACTTACATGAAAATAAATGGCTTAGTTGCCTTAATATGTGGTACAAATTCTATAATAAAACAACAAAAAAAGTAAGCTGTACGAAATCTGCCGTTCACATTTAAAATTATTTAATAAGTTAATTCTGTAAGGTACGGATGTTTATTCATTAAGCAGACTTCAATAAACGCGTTTCAAGTTTCAATACCTTCCGGAATTTTGAACCCTATCAATCTAATTAGATAAGTACAGAAATATGTTTTTGTTTTATTTTATACCAATAATATAGATACCAGTCCAAAGGCCGTTATTAGATTTCCACAGTAAAGCTTAGAATAGATGAGATTAATTGGTAACAATATCACTGTGTTTGAACGACAAACATTATCTATCTACCTCAAAGTAGGTTTTAATGCGCGTTGTGCGTGTTTCGTTACTTGGTCACGCTCTATATGTTATGTGTGTCACAAAGGGGTGTTACGTGGAGTATTGAACACATGGAGAACTCACGCTTCTCATAGACGTAATATCCTATTTGTCAAAATTGAGTGGCGGCTACATGGCACGGCTACATGTCAAGCTATACATTTCCAGTATAAGCCTACCTCTTATTGTACGGAAGTCAGTTATAGCTTGATATGTAGCCGTGTGTACCTACGTATGAATAGGTTTAGAAACTTAGAAAATCTTTTCACACGATTTTTTGACGTATTAGGTAATCAAGTCACGTTCCAACTAAACGATCATTAAGTCAAGGTATTAACATATAGGTATTAGGTATTCTTCATTAGGGAATCTTCCGAGACGTTCGCCCTCGTATGATTGCTCCTTGTCCTCATCACTCAGTGTTCATTGCCACTTCGCTATACAAACTTCTATATTCAGCAATTATATTGATGACATCAGACTAAACTGTGGAATTGAATAAGCTTGTTTAAATGTATGTCATGTGTTGTTAAGCTACTTAAATATTCAATTGAGTTTTATAGGGAGCGGACACTGCAGTGTAAAAAAAAAGTGAAAAAATATAGGACCAATTAGGTAATACCTAAACGGGAGAGGCTTTATATTTTTATGGTGTAACGTCTATTAAACTATTGTTTTTGCTTCTCTCGTATCGACACGGATTATAGTGAGATTAGCTCATACCGTGGCCTAAATACCTATATGGAAGTCAGCAAGGTGGCCAGCTTGACTGCCCATAGTGCACTAGACTCACGAGACGACCATTTAGGTATCGGCACTGTAGGCTAGTCTTATAATATTTATACAATACGTTATTAAATATTAATTAAAATATTTATTTACAATATCTAATGACAAATACCAATAACTATTTAAACAATGTACATGATAACGAGAGAGAGATGCGTCACAAGCCGAACGCTTCGGCCGATCGTGCCTCTCTATCGCTAGTTCCGCGCTCTCGCTTGCATGCTCGGCTCAGGCGGAACGTGACACTTTTGCGAGCGTTCATCGATTTATAAGACGTTATCACGTCAAAATTATAATTTCATAATTATTTAGTTACATCAATTTAGGCTAATTACAACAATTCATACCACATAATAACAGTTCACTTCACTTAAGTTATCACGGTGAGTTTTTTAAAGAGTAGACGGGAAGTCGATAATCGATGGTCAATATCTTGATTCATGATTTTCGATTGTCATGATCCTCATCACTAATCTTACGCCAAGCTGAGACAGTAGATAGCGACACCTGGACGTAAACAAAGAAAACTGTCAACGGCACGCGGAAACAGGTTTAGGCTTTTTTCAATATTTTTCGGCTTGATTTCATACTTGTTTATATTTTAAATGTAGGTTAAAATAATACCAAAGGGGTAAAATATATGCACATAAGTATTTTAAACAGATTTGTTTGTGTGATATTTAACTACTTTACAATATACTAGTATATTATACAATATAAAAGTAAATACCACTTAGTATATTGTGTGTTTTTTACATAAGGTTTATTCTCTGATTTGTAAAAAATATCTTCCTTTGTCCCTGTGACCGTAAAATGCATGCGACGTAGAAAAATCCATTGCTTGCGAAGTTTTTCGGTTTTAGGGAACGCCTGCGTTTCTGCATGTACTAACCATTGGCTATTATTCACTGACTGATGCATTCTTACTGATTATATTCCTGACGAACGGCTATCACTAATTATTGTTAAATAATTTAACAGTAGTTTGCAAAAACACGGAATTTTGCATAATATAAAATCACTCCTATTCCTTGAAGGGTTATGCAGAATTGCAGACGTGTACGTGACCTTTAGTACACCCAAATTTCAGGTACCTAACCATAGATATTTACTTTAACAATAGATGACAGAAGAGGCCATAACTTCATGATGTTATTTTTACTTGTTGTTTTTTCTCCCTTATAATTATCATTATAGGTTTCATAACCTAATGCGATAGTACGGTATCTTATATACATATGTATATCGTATAACCCAAACTCGAGCGGTTTAGTAGTAGTAGCCACTGAAGAATTCCACTATCCACGTCCTGGCTCCAGCATCAAGGCTCGTGCAAACTGGTGTTATATCGCGGGCGCAACAGGCAGAGCGACACTCTCCATGAAGTTTTCATAGAAATTGTGCTACTGGTATCGAGTCGCGCTGTCGCGTCGCGCCTGTCTGCGGGAGCCTTTAGACTCTCAACACCAAGTGCAATCTATTGGACTCATCAAAACGAATCATATGCGGGCCTAAATTCGAAGGGTTTACTAGTAGCCACTGAAGAGTTCCACAATCCGAGTCCTGGCTTCATCATCAGATCAGCTCTAAGATACCAAATTATAGTATTATCATCTGAACTACATATACATACAAAGTTTCATTTTTTTACGACAATTAGAAATAGGCCATAATTAATTTCCAAGATTTGATGACACGGGCACGGGTCGATCAATAAGGTTAAGCTACTCTGGCCGCGCTTGGTCCGTGGATGGGTGACCATCTTTTTACATACCAAGACGTGGCTCGGAAAGCACTTTAAGCCCTTGGTCCCGGCTGTCATTTGTAGATCTTTGACAGTTGTTACGGGTAGTCTGAAGCCCGAAAGTCTGACAACCAGTCTTACCAAGGGGTATCGTGTTACTCAGTAACTGGGTTGTGGAAGTCAGATAGGCAGTCGCTCCATGAAAAATAATGGTATTCAGTTGCATCCGGTTAGACTGGAAGCTGACCCCAACATAGTTGGGAAAAGGCTAGGCAGATGATGATGATGATTACATTGTTTGCTAGTTACAAGTGAAGCTAGAAAAGCGTGTTAAAAATGAAATGCTGTTCGTTAGTAAGCTAATCACGATGGGGGACCGTAGGACTGATGTGGAAAATTTTGTTTTAAAATGTTCGTAATAGTCTGAATTAGGTTATTTTGGAAAGAAAAATTGAAAATATTCTTACTTTTTTCTATGCGATTTTTAATTTGAACAAGGCAATGTCTGTCGGGTCAATGATGAAACCGAATGCAAAGTAATTTCGGAAATACATATATGTGTAAATTATGCTGGTTTTACTGGTAAATTTACGTTTCCCAATTCCGCCATAAGATGGAGCCTTTTGCCTCCTAGATTATTATGGCGATTGTAATAAACCTGGGTTTACAACTTTAATATTTTTATGTAATTTTCAATCATACTAGTCATTCTGAAATCAACTTAATCAACACTACCGTAAAGTTAGTAATTATTTGAGTGGAAATAACGGCAATTGGAAATAAGGATTCAAATAGACTTTATGGCCGTTTTTCTAGAGTTATTATTGTAAATAGTAATCACAACAATAATATCTTACCTTCCCAGCGGTTGCTAGCAAAGCAGCAGTATGTGAGTGCTGGTTCGCTTGCCTCAGATGGGCAGCTAATGTTTTGGCAAGCACCGGGTCAACTTTGTATAGAAGAGTTTCTATTGCCGCAATCATTGTGTTCGTGTCGCCGCTGTTAACTACCAGGTTTAACGCCATCCGGCTGAATGGAGCAGAGAGCAAATTTTTGTAGCTGGGTAGACTTTTACAAGGACATTAGTGTGTTAGGAGATTAGGCTTGCTGCGTAGCATAGCAGTAATAGCATAAGGGTCATATTCAAAATTATTGTACTTTTACTATTGTCTTAATGTCCAACCCAATTATTTTTATAATGAGATACAACTGACTAAAATTTCATAAGCAAATAGATTAAATGTTTGTTTGAGCTTAATAAAAAACAATGAAACGTTTGATACTGCTAAACAAATAATTAAAAAAAAATGAAGCTAGACATTGCGTAGGTTCCGTTCCATACAAGTATTCAATGTCCACGACTTTGACGGTAAACTAAAAAAAATATTTATTCTATAAACCATTACACAAAAGTAAAAAAAAAATATTATTCAGAGAATATTATTTAAACTTTATCACTTCGCTAAATAAACTATAAAATACTATTGTTGTTCTTCAAATGTAATTAATTAATGAGTGTCCTGATTTTACGCATATCTGTTGTTCTTCTCTGTTATGCTATTTTAACATTATTTCCATGGCAATAAAGACATTTGTTATACTGGGACCATTAGTTCTTTTATACTACATGACGTATAAATCCTCGGCCATTTTGTTCAATACACTTTTTCGGATCGTTGCGTAAAGCAAATTAGACCGTTAAAAGTTATATTCACTGTGAGACGTTTAAAATAGCGGTAAGTACTTACTGTTTTATTACTCACACTAGGAAACGGCTTTGTATTGTAATATTTGATATAAATATAACATATTCATATATCATGTGAATTGGTATGAAAATAAATAGATTTGTGGGTTAGACACGTGCAATTAATTCATATCTGTTATTTTATCTGTCACTTTTTTCTGCGACATAACAGATACAAGTGATTAGGCGGTGTTCACATTGGCTCATGTATGAATTAATGAAAATAATAATATTAACTCTTTACTACATGATTTGTTATTTATGTTAGATAGAAAAAAATGTAGTAGGAAACACCAAATAAATGGACACGTTTTAGGATTTTTCTTATTATTTAATACTTTTAGAAAATTTTACACTTTTCCACTTTAGGTCACATTGACCAGAAAATGAACTTTAACACTTTTTCTCTTTGGATTACATTTGATAAGTACATTGAGCAGAAAATGAACATGTATGTTACGTTTACTTTGTCAATCTTTTGGTACTTATAATCAGCGGCGTGCACAGAATATTAGACAGGATAGGCAGAAAAAATAATCTTACCAAAAATACTGCATGCTGCTTTTGGTTCGTCGTCTTGTCAATTAAATAATGATGTAGGTAATTGCCAACTCAAATATCCTATATTGATTGACTGATTTTAGTTTGTATTAATTTCAAATCGCCGGATTTGTAATTAAACTAAAATCAGTAATCGTGAAATATCGTTGTACGCCGGTACAACGATATTTCACAATTACTTGTTTTTTGTCACCAAAAGATAGTTTTGAAAACGCATATTTTTTTTATTTTCTCTATACACTCGCCACCTGTACAACTTTCACAGTGAATATTATTTATTTATCAACGTTGATATCTTTAATAACTAACAACCACATCAAAACAAACAAAATAATGGCAGCTCGACTCAGTATAAAAAATACGACAGAAAAAATGGTACTCTATGTAGCGAAAATTTAATGAAACAATGCTACTTTTTAAAATAGTTGCATAGCTAACTTCGGATCGGAAAACTTCGGTAAGTGTCGTAATTTCTCGTGTTGTAAAAAAGTCAGTGTCTACTCTGTGCGGTTGTGTGCGTTATGTGTGACATTGTGTGTCTCGTATCTTTAGGAACGCACACCCATTAAACCTGTGTGACCACGAGAGCACATATATACACATTTAGCCGCGAATAGTTTGTGTCTTTTCCGTGGCACTCGGCGGCGCTAGCGCAGTGCAATGCGAAATTACGTCAAATTGTACGAACGAACTGGCTACTCTGTATCGATGTTGCCCGACACTCGAAAAGTGGCGCTGAATTATGAATTAAGATTTTTTGGTACTCGTAGATAAAATAATATTAGATATCAGAACAAGATAATAAATATTTATCTGAGTTAGGTAGGGTAGGCAGTGTCTTTCTGTTTTTATGAAATGCACGCCACTGCTTATAGTTATGTACGAGTATATGTTAAGAAAAGTATCCACTCGGCCAAAATGGCATCAGTTGAATTGTTGTTTAACAATAAGTTTAGTTAATTAATCCGGCAATAGAAATGTTGTTACATACATTGAAAAACTACTCATTAAGATAATGAGCGTATTTTCAGGTTCTGGAAGAATGTTCCGGTCTGGTAGCATGTTGTAATGTTAATCTGACCAAATCAACATGGTTTTTTTTTACAAAGTTAAGGTGTTTTCGACCTAAATGGCGAGTATTTCATTGAAACGTAGTTTTTAATCCCTTTACTTTGTCGTTTATGCTTCAAAACTAACCAAAATATTTGAACCTAATTTATTCAATTACGTTCAAATATTTTGGTTAGTTTAGGTATTAACAGTTTTTACTATTATTCGTCGCAATCAAAGAATCACATTATTATTTCATTTTTACTAAACCAATACATAAAAAAACTACGTTTTATTGAATTTTCCGCCATTTGGTGAGTATTTAAAATGGTACCGACTCAAATAAACCAATACATAATCAGCCTATAATGTTCTCATTGCTGGGACACAGGCCTCCTCTCTGTGAGAGGGAGTGGGCCGACACAACAAGTGATTAAATATTTATTTGTTTAAGAAAGTCCGAGTTTTATTTATTTCCTCGCAAATTTGTTATAAAACGTCGTAAGATATATGTGCGCTTTGATAATTACAGCGTATAGCAATATCGCCTCGGCTGTAATTTTCAACTTACCGCACTTATATCATAATGTACTATAAAAAAACGTGTGCAAACTTGCCCTAATAATTCCTTTCTGTTATTTTTCTATTACAATCAAATAATATTCATATCCATTTCCTATACGTTACTTACAATTATTGTATGCAATATTTAAACTACTTTATTTTAAACCAATGTTTTCGAAAATGAGATGCAATGCGCTTCTCAAACGAGTTGAGCAATAATAATAAAGGTTTTGTTTACTTGAATTTTCTTTTCGTTTCTGACCGTGTAATTTCAGTATGCCTTGATACAACATGTGTCCCTGGTTCGCCTTAGTCGTAAACATTACTTATTTAACTCAAAATTACTATATTGCCTATTGAATGAAGATGTGATTGACGCGGAGCAAGATTGTCTTTAACTGTTTCGTAATTATATAACTGTGTGCTTCTGGACAATATGACGTGACGTGACAAAACTGGTCTATGAGACGTAGTCGTCCAATTCAGGCTGTTGATGTGATTTGGTGCAACTGGTCAAAGAGATGGTATAGTCCGGTCCAACCCGCTGCTAAGGGGATGGTCGAAGGGACATGGTGTGGTGTTACTGGGCGAAGGGACGGTGTAGTCCAGGAAGTCTTGTTGAGAGAAACATGTTGTCCGGTACATGAGTTGAGATGGTAGATGGGACGCATGCTCTCAGTTACTGATGTAACGATCTCAATGGACTAAGACTACTGGGTCACGGGTAACTTAATCCGGACAGTCAGGATGGACGAGCGGATAATTAACAGATTAAGACTAACTCTATTCCAGAACAACTTTAGCAAATAAACGCCCAAAGACAGTCATATGTCAGAATGGCCGTTACAGTGCAGCAAGCCGCTGTCTAGTTTTGTAACGAAGTTAATGAAATCACCGAAAAACTCTAGCAGAGCGTGGCATGGATGGTTGCGTGGCGGCTGTTTTCTGATGATGGAAGAGGATATCAGGGAGCCGCTATCGTACCACGTCCACGACGAACTGCTATATTCCGGCACAATATTGAAGCTGCTGAACCACTAATACGATGACCAATTCTGGTAAAAGCTATGTATTCCTCAAGACTTTCTGCACAAAGTCCTCGCGCACGTATGGGAATGGCACGATGAGGCGAAACGCTGGAGCGTAACTTCGCTGCCACGAGAAATCGCGGCACAGCGGACGGAGCTCTGGCGGGATCTCATGGCGACATGGAAAGTACGGTTGTCGCAACCCAGTGCTGGGTACGCCACGATTGCGGCGATAAGTCCCCTCTTTGAGGAGTGGCTAGAGAGGCGCCACGATGTCCTCACCTTCCGCCTGACGCAGGTTCTCACCGGACACGGCAGCTTCGGGAGGTTCCTGTGTTGGATAAGGCGGGAGGAAACGCCCGGGTGTCACCACTGTGTGGATCACACGGTAGAGCATACGGTGGAGGTCTGCCCGGCTTGGGCAGAGCACCGCCGTGTCCTCGTGGAGGCGATCGGTGGCAGAGATCTCTCGCGTCCGGCCCTGGTTCGGGCCATGGTACTGAGCGAGAGAGCATGGTACATGGGCAGCCGTTACCTCCTTTTGCGAAGCAGTAATGCTATATATAGCATTACTGCTTCGCAAAAGGAGGTAACGGAACTATAGCGAAGGAGGAGGCGGGACGGTTGAGGGAAAGGCAAATTTCGCGCCCTCTCGCTCTTAGCCACCGCAGGAGACGCCCTGGGCGTCGGGAATCCCGGGCGGATTTCCGGCCACCTTAAGCGCAGGTTTGCGGTCGGTGAGCAATGGGTAGCTCACTGGTAAGGACCAGGCCCGGGTCGAAGTCGCGTAGTTTTCCACGCGCGCCTTAAAGAGATGTCGTTAGCACAAGTGTAGGGGTCCACTAGGGCCGATGCCTGCCGGGGTTGCGGAAAGGTACTAAAGGGTTTCTGAGACACCTGGCAACACAGGCAACGGAAGGAATACGGGTGGGTTTTAGCCAGTAAGAGTCTGACACAGCCTCCCGCTCCGCCCAGAGCGGGAGAAGTTATTTGATGATTTCACACCCAAAAATAAATAAAAGAGTTTCTACACATCTATCTGACCAGACCAAAATTAGTAAAAAGACATTTGCTTTGAATATCTTTTAGCTAGTCGGTTACTGCCTGCACCACCGTGTAAGAATATTAATACTTTGTAATATTCAAAAGATTTTTTTTGTTATAGTTGGCATATTAGAAATATTATGTTCTCTGTAAATTAATTTATCCCATTTTCTGGAATGCAAAGGGTTCTTGAAACCCGCTGTAATATTATCTAGTTCCTATGATTAGATTATATTGTAAGTCTTTTAGTCTGTGCTAAATAAATATATTTTCTTTCTCCTTTCTTTCTTTCTTTCTATAACATATTTTAAAATGTCGCTGTGAAGACTTTATTCCGTTTCAGTTTTACTACCTTTCTTTAGTTGCAGGTGGGAAATTCAAAATGCAGACGATAAAATATATCGACGGTGGAAAATTTCGGATGTCGTAAGGGACAGGGATTTAAATGTCCTTGCGACATTTGAAATTTCCACCGTCGAAATGCAATATACAGTGTGGCCCATGAAAAGACGTCTAAAAGAAAATTTTTGAATCTATCCAAGAATTCCCGAAACACCCAAATGTATGGTCTGCGATTACTGAAACAATAGGAGACATACGTTTTTTAAAAAATTGGGAGATTCTCATCTGACTTCAGGCTTTTTTTATTTTTCTCTTTTTGTATCGCACTTTTGAAAATATTTATGGAATCTTTAAAATATGGTCTATGATCGAAAAAAACACTATCCAATCATCACCCAGTGACTAAAACTTTGTTACAAGGTAAAAATTTCTACATTTTTAGAAAACAAAAAAAAAAAATAGAAATGTCAATGATCAAAAAGCAGTTTTAAAAACTTTCCAAAAATTTACAAATAACATGTACTTTTCGGGACATTATTGGGTGCAATCAGAATTCGAACATTGTAGGTAAGGCTAAAGACACAACATTTTCCTACTTGTTCATCGACTTCACCTGCTGCTGGGCACAGGCCTCTCTTTTCTGGTGCCAATCCCCACGCTTCTTTGCCAACTTCATCCAGGTTCTACCCGCGATGGCAAAAATGTCATCCATCGTACTTGCTAGTACTAAAGTATCGTATGTGTTTCAGATTGTATCTATTTTCATGCACTTGCTAGCATCCGATTAAGCTGAAATTTGGAATACTTATGTATCTTTGGTAACAGTATAATATTATGCTACTATGGAGCTGCTCTGGATCGGGTTGATAGTTTGTACCACACCCTTAAATTTATATGATGGGTCAAAGCTCTATAGAGTTTCTGGCATTGTCCTTTATATTTCACGAGAACAGTATTTGTTGTCATGTTTTTATGAATACCTATACAAACACCTTTTAATCATGTAGGTATTTGTGTTGAATACTGTGTAATCTTCGATCAAACAGGTGAGGCGTCGGCAAGCGGTTTTTTTTTTCCATTTATAAAATATTAGCTTTGTGTATTCCTAGAACTATTAAGCTCTTTGCAATTAATATGTCGCTACGTGAAAAACATGAAATATTCATTGACTATTTTTGATAACACTATAGATTGGTTTTTATTTTCAATTATAAGATTCATGTTTTTATCACAGTATTTCATTCATAAATAGTGAATAGTCTCAGGTGCAGTCGTCTAGCTCTTTGTTAGCAGATATCTAATAATACGTATTTCCCAGCTTCGTAACAAAAGCCGAGAGCTGTTTGAACTTAACGTACGCCCCGTATTATTATTTTTCTTTTGTTCTTGTAAACAACTATAATCCTTTGTTTAGAGGTTAGTGCTAAAAGACCGCTAGTAAAACACTGACTGCCGTTAGCAAATTACCGTGCCCGCTTTCAGATAATATTATTCAAACAACTAAATCCTTCACTATTAAACTACTGAGGATTACTATTAATCACGTCAAGATGTTTACCCTCATCCCACGTCAGTTCGGCGGGAATTATCTAAGTCGAGATAAATAGGAGCGTCGCTTCTCGCGCCATTCACTCCCACTTGGGCGCTATTTGAAAATCTCTTCGGTTCGTAACAGGGTTAGTTAGAATAGACCTGAGTAATCTCGTTTATAAATGAATCAATTCACCAACGATCGGTGGCAATAAACATAATGAAGGAGCTCGCTTTCACTTTTGTAATTTGTTGTCATCCCAAAATGTCGATTGGGGGAGCGGGATTTGTAGCTACTAATTATTCTGTGATAGTTGTTTTAGGTATACGATTTCATTTTCTCTCCGTTATCATATTTGCTATCTAAATATCCTTTTTAATACAGAATAATAACAAAATGTAACTGCATACATTAAGGTGAAATCGTTACTTATATTAAGCTATCACAACAAACTAAAAGAAACGGGTTCTCATCATTAATCTTACCGGCTGTTAACAGGACAAAGAAAATTACTTTTGTGAGAGAAAATAGTCAAGTTCTGTGTACTCATAATGTTGGACTTGATAGCTATTTATATAAGGATGCCAACTGGAGTTTCCTTTGCCTATCTGCGAGTCTGTCTTAAAGATGAGCTTTTGCGCTTCTTGCACCGAGCGAAGCGCGACGTTCAGCAAAAGTTTTCAAGTCAAAAGAGCAACTTTAGTCGAAACGATGCAATCGAACAGTTGTGGACCATCGTTATTCAAGCAAAAGCGATTTTAAAGCATTGTGGTGTGTATAATCCTATAATTATTTATAATATTCCTACTATGAGTGTTTAAAATCTTTAACTAGGTCTTGCGCGTGTGTATTCATATTTATAAGAGAATTTCTGATTGTTTATAAATTCACAAAAATAACGTCGGCTGTCAGATTTATAGATGACATTGAGCCATTGAAGTATGGTAATGTTCCATGTGAACAATATTTTAATGTTTAAATTTAATGTTTTGTGAGAAAACATTAAATTTAAACATTAAAATATAATAGAAAGGTTGTAATTTAAAATGTATGTTACGAGAAATCATCAAATAACTTTTCCCGCTCTGGGTGGAGCGGGAGGGTGTGTCAGACTCTTACTGACTAAAACCCACCCGTATTCCTTCCTGTTGCCTGTGTTGCGGGGGCCTCGGTGACCCATAAGTACCTTCCCGCGACCCCGGCAGGCATCGGCCCTAGTGGACCCCTACCTATGTGCTGACGACATCTCTTTGAGGCGCGCGTGGATTACAATGCGCCGTCGACCCGGGCCTGGTCCTTACCGGACGGTGAGCTACCCATTGCTAACCGTCCGCAAGCCCGCGCCTACGGTGGCCGGAAATCCGCCCGGGATTCCCGACGCCCTGGGCGTCTCCTGCGGCGGCTAGGGGCGAGAGGGCGCGAAACTTGCCTTTCCCTCAACCGTCCCGCCTCCTCCTTCGCGAGCATTACTGCTTCGCAGAAGGAGGTGACGGCTGCCCATGCCCTCTCGCTCCGTACCATGGCCTGAACCAGGGCCGGACGCGAGAGATCTCTGCCGCCGATCGCCTCCACGAGGACACGGCGGTGCTCTGCCCAAGCCGGGCAGACCTCCACCGTATGCTCCACCGTGTCCTCCGGGCGATCCACACAGTGGTGACACTCGGACGTTTCCTCCCGCCTTATCCGACACAGGAACCTCCCGAAACTGCCGTGTCCGGTGAGGACCTGCGTCAGGCGGAAGGTGAGGACGCCGTGGCGCCTCTCTAGCCATTCCTCAAAGAGGGGACTTATCGCCGCAATCGTGGCGTGCCCAGCACTGGGTTGCGATAACCGTACTTTCCATGACGCCATGAGATCCCGCCGGAGCTCCGTCCGCTGTGCCGCGATTTCTCGCGGCAGCGGACTTACGCCCCGGCGTTTCGCCTCCTCCCGCCACTCCCATACGTGCGCGAGGACTTTTGCCTCCAGATCCTATGGCGGCAATCCGGCAAGAAGGCTCGCTGCCTTATATGAGACCGTGTGGTATCCCCGGACCATCCGGATGGCCATGATCCTTTGGGCCGCGCTCAACCGGCGGGCTGGCCGCAGCGCCAGAGAGCGCGCCCATACAGGAGCCCCGTAGAGGGCCATGGACTGCACGACCCCCGCATAGAGCCTCCGGCAGGAGGCGTTTGGACCCCCTAGATTGGGCAGGAGCCGCTTCAATGCAGCGCCTGCCCGCTCCAGTTTGGGAGCCAAACGTCGGAAATGCTCCACGAAGTTCCACCGGCTGTCGAGGACGAGTCCCAGGTACTTCATCGTCGACTCTACGCCGATGGAAACCCCTCCCACCGTTATTTCGGATCCCAACGGTGGCGCGTTCCGAGGACCATGAAAACACATGACCTCGGACTTGTGCAGGGCCACCTCGAGTCCCAATTGCCGGATCCTTTCGACGATTGTCGCAGCCCCGCGTGCCGCTAATTCGGCCGCCACCTGGTGCGACCTCCCCTGCGCCAGGACCAACGTGTCGTCAGCGTAGCACACTACGCTGACGCCGCTAGGGAGGTCAAATGTATGTTACTTGCATTTCTATAATTGATATTGCATAGACAGATGTAATTTATGTAAATGGTTATATTGTGACTTAAAAGACTACTTCTACTAATTATGGTAAAAAAACACTATCTCTCTCATGTTTTTTATTTTCTTTGTTGTTTGCACCTGTTTTGGTTCTTAGCGCTAGTTTTATGATTATTATTGAATTATATTGATAATTTTAATATGGATTTCCGACGCCCAGGGCGTCTCCTGCAGCGGCTAGGGGCACGAAATTTGCTTTTCCATCAACCGTCCCGCCTCCTCCTTCGAGAGCATTACTGCTTCGCAGAAGGAGGTGACGGCTGCCCATGCCCTCTCGCTCTGTACCATGGCCTGAACCAGGGCCGGACGGCACAGACTACCTGCAGTATTGTCTCTCCTTTTCCCCCTAATCCATCCAAAGGTTGTCTTTAAAAGATCGCTTTTAGCGATAAGACCGCCCATTGTGTCACCCTACGTAAAATTTCTACATTTATAGCTGTTACCTATTTCTTGCCTGCTGGGGTCGCGGGAAAGTACGAAAGGGTTCCTAAGGCCCCTGGCAACACAGGCAACGGAAGGAACACGGGTGGGTTTTAGTCAGTTAGTGTCCGCCTAGAGCGGGAGAAGTTATTTGATAATTTCCCACCCAAAAAAAAAAAGCTGTAGTAACTTGTTTTATATGTAACTACCTACAGTTTTGCTTTGTGTGCAGTTAATCTCGTCCGTTGTTGTTATAGTTTTACTTATTCTACACCTGCATGCATGTCATAAGACGACGATTATTTATGTTAAAAGTTAAATCTCATATAAGTGAACTGTTTCATATTCTTATGAGAAATAAAGATTCTTTAAAGCTAGTAAAATGAAATATTTAAGGTACTGGATAATAGTGTTAGACTATAAGACCCCTGCCGGGGTCGCGGGAACGTACTTATGGGTCACCGAGGCCCCCGCAACACAGGCAACAAGAAGGAATACGGGTGGGTTTTAGTCAGTAAGAGTCTGACACACCCTCCCGCTCCGCCCAGAGCGGGAGAAGTTATTTGATGATTTCCCACCCAAAAAAAACAAAAAAAAAGACTATAAGACCGGGGTTACCGCCACATCACCACATGAATAAAAAACCGAGCAGAATGAAAGCTTCCTAACAGAGTTCAAAATACTTACCTACTTTCATAGGGCTGTCACTCGGTTATTGAAAATATAAAATCGGGGTACCTACATTTAATTGTTAGTAATGAAAAACAAAAAAAAATATCGAAATGTTTTATTATAATTAATAAATACTGTAAAATAGTTACAGATACATAGATGCATACATTGCATACTTTTTTGAAGTTGGTTAATAAAATTACTGTAACTTACGGACGGACGGACAGACGGACATGGCGAAACTATAATGTTTCCTTCCTTGTTTTTCTATTTCACGAACGTAAGTACCTATCTAATAGAAAAGGCCAAATGGAATCTTACTAACACGGTCTCCAAATATACTTTGGTACTATCTACAAACCTACTAAAACAAAATTACGAAACAAATAATACGTCAATATACCTACACAACAAATAATAATTCATAATTATGGGAAAGCCTTATCGCCATCTTAGTTATTTTAGATATTACCTACTCGTAACTAAATACTTCTGTAATAAGCATTAAACATGTGTAGGTATATTAGATATAGATAATTACCTGACAAGATCCTTTGGATATACAAAAAAAGAAGTCTCCTTGTGTTTCCTACCATTGTATGTGTACACACAGTACAACAGTTTGGCATCTTGAAAACAATATAAAATAAAACGTCCGCGTCGTATCGCTGCCGCTGGCACACCTGTAACTTTGTCCGCTTACTGAGCCGGCTCAAACCGGTTTGTACCCGAGCGGGCGCCGGCGCACTCCCCGCGCGCCGTGTCGGTGACAGGTCACGCACACATAGCTGTGCGTGTAGTAGTGTACCTACGCACGGCGTTAGTGAAGCTTTCATTCTGCTCGGTTTATTATTAATGTGACATCACGCTGCATAGCGGAAGTTCTGCCTATATTGTAAAATGGATTGAAATATGATCACTTGTTGTGAAAGGTCGACTGACTACAATGTTCATTTAAGTTTATTGATGTTATAACTTGGTTATTGTTAACTATATTGTTTTGTATGTGTCATAAGATGGCTAATATTGCTCATATGTTAAATCGAATCATATTTTGTTTCTTCCAAAAATAAAGTTTTTTTTTTTTTTTTTTTAATAAAATTGCTAAATTTGAGCAATGGTCGAAGAGATTAATGTGATAATAATATATGCTTTTGTAAAAATGTGTTGTTAAAATACTAAAAACAAGCTACCATGGAGTTTTTTGTCCTTCTTCTCCATAAAGACCTAGCGTCTTCATGGAGATGAAGGATAACAAACTCCATAGCAGCTTGTTTTTATTTTTTTTGGAACGGATAACTACTTTCATATTTCATTAACGTTACCTATTTATTGACAAGCCTGATTGAAATAAATGTCTAGTACTTTCTGTGCTTTTCTTAATAAAATCCTTTCCCTACACATATTAATACGTACTTTCATACATAGTAGGTAAATAACTAGTAACCACTCTGACACTCAAAGCTTGTTAATTAAGTGGATATCAATACTTATAAAAGTAGTTTTCATCCACTCTCTAACACATACGTGCCGAATGTATAAATTAAAAACACCCGATTTGTGTTAATTAACTTAAAGCAAACTAAGCACTAACAATATGTCGAACTAAAACAATCGAGAAAGATTGCGAGACTTTGGTACTAGACAGCCAATACTGTTAAATAAAAGTACAAATTAAACTATTTGGTGATTTTTTGTTAGGTTTTGCTCGTAAACTAACGTAAATCAGAATGAATGATTTGCTCTTTTTAAATATTCTTTTTAATCTGGCAACACGTAAAACTGTTTTATTTTATGTCGGTTTTAAGATGTCAATTTGTAACAAAAGTGCGAGAAAGTTTGTATTAGGATATAAAAACGGCTATAAATCCTTCCCATTTATACTTTTTCGTTTATTTGCGATCGACTTTGGAAGTTATTTTCAAGGAACTGTTTGTGGGGTGGGTGGAATAGGTCACGCTGAATTTATAACGGCTTTATTTTATTTATTGGCTACTATATCTTATTCTTTTAATGTCTGCTCATTGATCGCCATTTTATTGTTGAGTTTGTGACTTATACCTTCTAATATGTATGTCAGCTTGTTTGAAAATGTTTATCTCCATAAAATTATAGTAGCACACAGATGACGTACATCGAGCTGGTGTTAGCTAAGTCTGTTGTATTTATTGTTTTAAAGTCTTGCTTATACAGAAGTAAACATATTCTGTTATACAGTGAAACAGTGGGTTATAGGAACAGAAAAAGTGTAAAACAATAAAATTAAAGAAAGTAAAGTGCAAAAAGTACATAGTACATACAGTGAAAATTATAATCGAGCAGGTTTTTACAAATAATGTAAAAGCCCGGGCATCGGAGTGTAATCAGCGCTGTGCTGTGGGTATCCCATAGTACAGCATCATATTGAGTGGAACCCTTCTTGCCACAGTTACGATGTGCAGCTGCCGACTATTTCTGTTCTGTGCTCGTGATTATAGATCTTTTTAACCGACTTCTTAAAAAAGGAGGAGGTTCTCAATTCGTATATTTTAATATTATGTTCATCGATATTTTCGTTAATTGTGGACCAATTTTTTCATTTGATAGAAGAAGCTTGCGCGGTGGTCCCATATAAATGTTATTAACTTTGCTGTGGTACTTTTTGTACCACTTAGTTTATGTTGATAATGTTATATTAATTTCCTGTCACTGTTATCTACATAACAAGTAATAGTATACGATTTTTTGTGGAGTAGGTACCACAACTAAAGAGTAAAAATAAACATTATTTACAAAAAACGAAACAACGGACTTCCAAAAAATATTGGACTCTTTGGTTTTGTATAAATATTGGTATATAAAAAAACAAAGATTTACGGTCTTATTCATAAACATCTCTTAACTTTTAATCAATTGCTAACTAACTGATTCGCAAAATTCTTATATATAAACGCTATTTAGCGGTAAGAGGTCGCTAAGCAATTGATTAGAAGCTGTCAAAATTAAACACCATCGATTCCCTGTTAATAGCTTGCTAAGAGGCAAAATGGCTTGGATTTATTTAAATCAGCTGATCGAATCGATTCAATAGGCTTTTTGTGTGCTTCGAGGTTATTTTGTTCTATCGAGTAGTGCTTTAAATATGGATTTCGACAATCTTTTACAGGTTTTCCAAAACGACGTAGAAGACATGAATAATTTTGCAACGCCAGCGGGAAGTAGACAGAGGAAAACCTACAGGCCTCGTAAAGAGAAGTCAAGTTTGAGCACTCAAGTAGAGTGGACGTGTGTATAAGCAATATTATTTATCATATGTTGTTAAAAAGTTTCCGAGTGATCTGTGACCTAGAAAACGAATCGTGCATTTTTCTGCTAAGTTAGTGATTTACTATACTGAATAATTATGAGAAACATATAAGAATTAAGTATGTCAAATAGTGGAAATAGCCCTCGGAATATCCCACCACCAAGCAGCCCTGCAAGCAAACCTCAAATACGTTACCATTCTGTTGAAGGAAAAATTCAGGCAGTGGACACCACTGTCATTAGTAACTGGTTGATCACAATTGAATCATGCCTGAATGAAGTGTTTACCATTTCTCAGGAAGGAAACTAAACTCCGATCAAAAGCTAAGGATTAATTCCATATCGCGCAAAGTAGGACATGGCGTTTTAAAAATGGCAGTTTAATACCAGGACTTGAAGTTAAAGGCCCAAGAAATACAAAACTTTAAACTAGCGTTGAAAGAAAAAGTTGACCTCACAGATTGCCTAGAAAAAATCCAGAAAACCATACAAGCTAGCATTAAAAAAAACTGCGCTAAACCAACGATGGCATAAAAAATTTCGTTCGCTGACATGGTAAAAAACAATAATTACTTGCGCCCCAATAACGTCAGCTCTATTGTAATTTATCCAAAGGATAAAATAAAATCTATTGACGACACTAAATCTCTTGTCCAAAAAATGATATGCCCTGAACAAATGAAATTGCGCGTTAGAGGATTGCGCAAAACAAAAAACGGAGGCGTTATAATCAGCACGGAGTCCAAAGACGATATTGAAGAACTTAGGAAATCATCACAGCTAAGTAGTTCCGGCCTGAAAGTGGAAGAGCCCCATAAGAGAAGACCAAGAATTATATTTGTAGGATTACCGACCGCTTTAAGAGATAAAGAAGTTTATGATTGCATCTACGAGCAGAATCTAGCCGACAACCTGCCTAGTTTGTCCCGTGACTCTTTTGGCCTCTATAAATTTAAGTCACAAGTCAGGTAAAAAAGAGGGACCAACTTTATTTTTGAAGTAACTGCTAGCATAAGAACGGCGCTTATAAACCAAAATCGAGTGTTCATTAATTGGACATCCGGCCCAATGCGGGACTTCACACTTGTGACCAGGGTATCAAGTCTGCTATTACAATAGCGTCAGAATAGTCTGTTCCGATCCTTATTAATGACGCCATTATATTAGTAGATTACCAAACTTGTCAAAATCAACAATTATAAAATCAATTATAGACCATTCTGACACTATTGTAATAGCAGACTTGAGGCCCAGGTGCTGTAAGTGTCAACAGTATGGCCATGCTGTAAAGACTTGCCGGGAGGCTATCTATACATGTGGGCATTGTGGAGAACAAGGTCATCAGGAAAACGAGTGTTTAGTGCACTCGTTTTCCTTCCTTCCTTCCCTTTTCCACATGCTGAACAGTCACATTGTGCAACATGCTTTTTTTTTTATTTTTTTTTTGTGCTTGCGATTTAAAAAACCGAGCAACCACAACACAGGTGATCAATAATGTCCAGCAAAGAAAATTGCTGAGACAAGATACATAAATTCTATAGATTATACTGAGGTCGAGTAAGAGCACTAATGGTTTTCTATAAGACTTTTTATATTAATGTCATATACTTACTCTACTATTGCCCTTTACACATAAAAATAGTTATTTTTTTTACAATTCGCACCAAAAATAAACATGTAATTTTTACATTTTTTTGACACGGCAAAATTTTCTGAGTAAATAGATAATTGCTTCATATTTTGCAATAAATTACAAGCGTTTTGTCATCGCGCTTCTCTTTCTTTTCTATGCAATCTGATAGTGAGCCCAGTTTAGGTGACAACACCTAAACTGGGCTCACTAAGCGTCTTAATACTCAAGTAAGTAAGATAAATAATTAAAATGAGTAGGTAGGTAGGTAGGTAGTAAAACAACTTAAATGTGTATTGAAACAGGAATCGATTGCTAATCTTAGGTCGTATTTATGATTATGTGTGTGACCCATCCCTCTTTTTTTCTTTTAGGCTTCCTATTTAATTCATATCACTACAATAATTCACAGGTTATCTGTGATGCTGACCTTAAGATATGCGACATTGTGTGTCATTTGAGAGGAAGTACCTATGACGCAAGGATATACAGAGAAAGCTCAATTAAGAGGAGGTTCGAAGAGAATGAGTTTTTGGGGAAGCTCATCGGTGATAGCGGATATCCATGTACCCCTCATCTTATAACGCTTGTTGTAAGGCCAAGAACTGAAGAAGAACGGCGTTATAACCAACAGCATATCTAAACCAGTAACGTTGTCGAGCGATTGTTTGGTGTTTATTTGGAAGGAACGGTTTCGGATATTGCTGGAGGTGATGAGGGGTTCATATGCTACCATCAAGATCGTTATTGTTGCTTGTGCTGTGCTGCATAATCTGGCAATTATATTCAAAGAATAACAAGGTGTGTATTTATGAACGATTCCAGCGAAATTGAAAAACCTTTTATTGTACTTGCTTACACTAAGATAACCAGCAAGGGATTTGGCGAAAATGCAACTACTACTAAGCCTTCTTGTTTTCAGATACAGCACAGTATCAAGAAGATGAGGAAGTCGCACATGATAACGATGTTATCATTGATGACGAGATGGTAGATAAATTATTTTGATATAAGTACCTTCCTTTCATTTGTTTTTTTAATGTACTAATATTTAATTACAAAAACAAACTTATTTTAATTTAATAATTTTCGCTTTCCAATAATCTTCTTCCAAACTCATAAGTTCTATTCTTCTCTCATGCAACTCTCTTGCATTCTTCATCTAACTCGTACACTCATGTGCTTCTTTTTCTTGTCTCATGGCCTCCTCCCTCGCAGTCTTTGCGAGAACGAATATCTAATGCTTGTGGCTTTCACGGCAGCAATTTTGCTGCAGCAGAATTGTTCCTGTAAGAAAATAGGTAGATCATTATTAAAGATGAGAGATGTTTGTTCCCCTCCAATTCCACAATGGCTGAATAGATTTCAATGAAGTATAAAACAAGAAGAAGTACCTATAAGGGGGTTTGTCGAGGGATGTAGTCCTTATAATAACTTGAAACATAAACGATAGAGCGAGCGTCGCACGATCGCAGCGTGCGTGGCCTTCTAGGTGTAGTGCGGACCGCCGTATAGCCATGCGAGCGAGCGCTGGCGACGGGAAGCCAGCAAAGTAGCTTTGTTGCGGTGCGTGTACCGCGCGACTTAACTTTGATGCGGCGACGCGTGCACAACACACCCTTCTGTAAGTATGTTGGTACTTACTTCTTCTTTTTTTATTTTTGCTTGCTCAAAGACTAACCAGAAGGGCAAGGATTTTTGGTTTCTGAAGTTTCAGGCTGAAAATATCATAAACTAGGTTTAATATAAATTTTTCATTAATTAGTAAATGAAGATCCACAAAGGATCTTACAAATTTTATTCGTACCAACACAGCAGGAGCTTGAGATTCATTAGACTAGTGGGTCTTCGGCGAATCGTTCGGCTAAAAATGTATTAATATTTTTATTAAAGCGCTGACAATATTTAATGAAATGGGTAATTACCCAATACGCAATGCACTAGGCATGCAGATCGCGAAATCACAGTTCAACATTTTGTAAGAGCAGAATACTGTAAAAATTGTAATAGTATTGGATTAGCTTACTAGCTATCACAATTAACAAATTTTCTAAAGAAAAATGTAGTTAACCAGGAAATCCTATTGATTGCTGTTAACAGAATACCAACCATCAAATTTTGCAGCTACCGCCAGCAAATGAAGGTTATTAGATGTACACTTATCAGAATATTTACCTGTTTGGCATAAATGGAGTCAGCGACATAAGCATTGCTATCTACTGTGAGCTCATTGGGAATTACGTCAATGAGTTCCCGGCTTCCAGCAGTCATCGTCCTCGCTTTCCTTTTAACACAAACACCGACTTTTTAGCCTAATTTTTTGATTTTTCCATATGGAACACAATCCAACACGATAGATAAATATAATTTCGAAATGAAGTTCAAGTTTGCCTCTGAATCTGTTAAAGTTGCGACAAAATCGTGGTTTGATAACTTTTTCTTAAAATTCAGGTTTTTAGTCGACTATTCTGATTATGACCTGTTCTGAACGCATTATTTCACCTCTATTTCGTTACGCTACTAATCAACTGCTAACTAGCGTTTATAATTAAAGAAAAGTTAATAATTGTTGAGCTAATCAATTGCTAAGCTAAATAGTGACTAATCAGTGATTAGCGAGTTTTTTATAAATAAGGTCGTTAAAGTTTTTAGTTTTTTTAGAGTTATGTTATCTTTTTAACGACTACAAAAGGAGGAGGTTATCAATTCGATACGTATATGCATGTAATATTATTGGAACTGCAATATATTCACTTAAGATAATCTATTAGGGCTTCCAAACAAATATACACATTTTTAATAGGTCTATGTTTGTTTCTCCACGCAATTTCTCCGAAACTGTAAATCGGATTGTTACCATTTTTTGTATTGGCTTACATTTACTTTAACTTACGTACCAGTGCGAGTTTCGCCAAAATCGGTTCACTAGTTTTCAAGATATGGACTAATACGTGTAAGTGTTTACGTATAGATACGAGCTACGGGTGTGTGGTGTCAAAGTGTCATCACAAAATCTTTGTAAAATTCTAGTGCGTATTATATAAGAAAATTGGACAAGTGCGAGTTGGAAGTCTCTCACATGTTTTGAATATTTTATCTAACATGTTTTGTTTATCCCAAGAACAAACATTTTAGTTGAAAAACATGTTCACCCATATATTACAACTGCAACTTTAAGTTTGTACGCACGTTATTGTATATTTTTCAAAATTTTAGGCTCAGTAGTTTCGGAGGAAATGGTCAATTTTCATAAATTTTCTTAAATAACTTTATAAGCTATTTATTTTCATTTGATATGTCACACGGTACAGTTTCTAAAACTTTATTTTCTAATTTGCCCCCCAAAAGTGACCATATTCAAAGTTCATTTATTTACATTGTATGTATGTCCGTGCTTGGGTCACAGAAATGCATGAGTACCAAATTTCAACTTACTCGGTCCAGTAGATTCAGAGCAAATCGGCAGTGACAGACGGATAGACAGTCAAACACACGAGTGATCCTATAAGTATTCCGTTTTTCCTTTTGAGGTACAAAATCCAAAATTTCCTAAAAAATGATGATGATTGAATGAATGCGCTTAAATTATTGTCGTACTTGTATTACATTATTATTACATGTACTAACGTACATGCCTACCGGTGTGTAGTATTAATTTGTATTAACATAGATAGTTGTCCTTTTTGTTTTTGTAAAATATTGCGGATTTTCTTTTTTTATATTTGCTAGGTAGGTACTTTTCTTAAGTGTTGGCACCGACCTCAAATAAAATTGTAGGCCCCTAATTTGTTTCGTACCTACTTTTGATTTCATTTTGTTGGTTAATTTCGTGATATGTAAAAATATTATTTCATATTTTTGAGTTATTTTCTTTTTGAAGTAGACTAATTTTTTTTTTTTTGTATAAGCACGTGTTTCTGTGACAAATAAACCAATATTTTCTTTCTTCCAGAATTCATAGTGAATGGCTATTCCAGAAATGGAATATCTAATACGCAAGTTAATAATAATAATAGTATTAGTACTGTGTATGTATTTAGTTGGTAAGCTTTTAAAATAATTAAAAATAACTATAATAAAATATAATAATAAAAGGAAAATATATAAAATCAATGAAAATTTAAATAAACATGTTTCTTTATTAATATGCTGTGTTATAAGTACGTAATCAACTACCGTAGCAGAAATGATAGTATAATAATGTAGAAAATGGTAGTGACGGAAGTAAATTCAATTTAAACGAAAATAATAACAGTGGAATTATTTTCGAGGTGAAATGTGCAGCGTTCTACCTCAACCAGATATTGCAGAGGCAAGCTGGTACTGACGTGTATTGTGCTGTGGCGAACTCTGTAAATTGCTTTTCGTGACGATAAATATTTTAATCTGATTGGTGGTCTGTAACCAATTAATTGTGGCTTTAATTTCATCTGAAAAAGTAATGTGCTACGATTTTATGGTGTCTTCAAAAGAACTGGTAAAAACGTTATATTTAGTTGTTTTTAAACACACATACAACAGAAAATATACCCATCTGAAAATATTATAGTCACACGTTTTAAACGTTTCTTTTGAAATTAATGCGTCCACGAATCATCGCTTTGTTATTTGTTTACTAACTGCCAATCATCAGCAGAATCGCCAACATTGAATTTTGTGATACTTGAAAGTAATCTGCTCTTCAAACTAGAGAGGCAAGCACGTAATTGGCTATTCATAAGGTGTCAAAAGACTAAATTTTTGTCACCACCTGAATTGCTTTGCTCCGATGAATTTTAATAAGCTCGTCTTTATGATTTCGTATTCGTCCAGAATATCTTACCTTGGTCAAGAATTGATTTATGCTATTACTTTTTATAAATGAGTTTTCTCTGCGAATACTACTTATAAAGTCATGGCGCATCCTCAGCTGCACTTTCTATAAAAAGGTATACCATCTTACCTTTAGAATTCAGTATATTTTAACTTGATAATAAAACTAGCATCTATAAACCATCGGTAAGTAAATAGTGAGTCGAAGTAGAGTGTTGCAACTCCAACAAGACGCTGTTCAGTTAAAGAGTTGTGTAACTCTCTGGCTCTGGTGAAGTTTGTCTTCGAACAGCGGCAGGCGGTGTAACGTTTTAACTTAGAATACTTTACCGATGGCATTTATTTTCTTCAAAATATCTTTCGGCTCCGTCTCTGTA
This sequence comes from Atethmia centrago, assembly GCA_905333075.3. Classification (NCBI taxonomy): domain Eukaryota; kingdom Metazoa; phylum Arthropoda; class Insecta; order Lepidoptera; family Noctuidae; genus Atethmia; species Atethmia centrago. Next base: position 15,845,752 of record HG995373.1, on the reverse strand, counting down.
GTACTTCCAAAAGCACGTAATAATATTTCACCGCAAAAGGTATCATCCGCTTTTATTATGCCCTGCTTCAACGTTCTATCTCATTCTCTTAAATCCACTGCAGCCGTCCTGCGAAATGAAGTCGAAGACGTGTTGTCCTGAGACGCTGTGATAGAGATAAGGCACAGAAACTTGTTTTTCAAGATTGAGTTTTAATTTACCGAGTAATTGTTGTTAGTAGCTGCACTCCGCGCGGAAAGATAGAGAAAATAAACAAAGGTTTTATTTTCTCTTGAAAGCCTTCTTGACGAGGGTCGCTCGGTGTTATTCAGCATCGAAATGAAATGAGGGATAAAAACTAAATTAAATGCTAATTGGGAGATTCAGCGAAGGCAGGGGGAATGGATTCGATTGCCTCGTTCGCTTGCGCAACGATATTGAGCAATAAGGTGTAATGATGCGCAAGACAAATCCAATTATAGCGTGTAACTTAACGTCCGGCGACTATCCATAAATTAATTGGCCAAACGCGCAGATCAGTGTTCCTGGTACTGCTTGTTTTATAAAAATCCGCAAATATGTAGGTAACTAGTTGAGGCACCTAATAACATAAATACGTATATAGGTGCCGGGCAAATACGGAGCTGAACCTTTCCGTTCATGTAATAACGGGTGGCTGAGAGGAGTTTTTCCCGTTTATTGGGTCGTTAGGATATAATTTCATCTCGTGTTTATGACGTCATAAAAAGTTTGCAGCGCTGATACAACCACTGTCAATTACCAGCCCCCGCTTCCCTTGCGACTTTTTGATTTGGAAATTTGTTTCTTTAGAGATCATTCATTCATCAGCCCGCCTTACTTCTTATGAAGCAACCATTTGGTCAGGAATTACAGCGTTTGAAATTACGTGCGTAAAGAACGACCATTCTCTGCATCGTATTTATTTTTTTTGTTTATGTTGACGAAAACGGTAGGTAACGGACATACATTTTTTTATACTTGGTTTTGATTTTATTTAAAAAAAACTGATTTCGCTCAGCTCAGCAGGTAGGAATTATATAAAAATTATGCTAACGCTAGCCAGAGAAGCCATTAGTGTCGACTCTAACCAGTTAGACTCGACATTACTTGGTAATTTACTTGTTAGGGAGAAATTAAATAAGACGTGCCAGGTAAGTAGGAATGCATTTCTTTTATTATGCAAGAACCTGGAAATGAGTATAGACTCCAGATTTTGAAGAAAAAATCGCAGTTTAAAAGATAGCTACTGTTAAATCTGTCATCATCTACCTAGCCATTACCCAACTATGTTGGGGTCAGCTTTCAGTCTAACCGGATGTAGCTGAATACCAGTATTTTAAATGGAGTGACTGCCTATCTGACTTCCACAACCCAGTAACTGGGTAATACGATACCCCTTGGTAAGACTGGTTGTCAGACTTTCGGGCTTCTGACGACCCGTAACGACTGTTAAAGATCAAGGAATGACAGCCGGTACCGACGACTTTACGTGCTTTCCGTGGCACGATGAGGTCTTGGTATGTTAAGATGGTCACCCATCTAGGGACCAACCGCGGCAAGCGTAGCTTAACCTGATCGATCGACCCGTGCGACTGTTATTACTCAGCCACAAGCTCCTCGTTACATTACGTACCACTTAAACAGCTATTGCAATGAAAAAATGATGGTGACTCCGTTTTTAGGTAATATTCGACAATTTAACACCCTAGCATTAATTTACATTATCTACGATCATTTACATCTCCGAAATAGTATTTATAAATAAAGAATGTATGTCTTCTTTATACTAAATTAAATAGTATTGCTCAAACTCAATCAATACAATGTATTGTTAAATCTATAACTAAGTTAAATCCAGAAGAATCTGGGTGTAAGAGACACCTCTCTTAGATCACTCACCAGTGATCTAAGTGTTTGGCACCAGAAAAAAAGAAGTGCTAAAATACACGGGATAAAACCACCAAGCTAAACTGGCACAATAAAAGCTCTGTATAATAAAGGCAAGAGGTCTTTTCAATATTAATAACCGAAAAAAAAAATGCCAGCCAAGCATATGATCCACGATCTCAAAGGTGTGAGATGACATAATGGCGTATGAGGCCGACGCGTCTCGCCTTCAGACAATCCACGAACATGAGCCGTTGTGTGATTGATGATCGACTAATACGTATTCTCATTATCTAAGCCCCGTGTTACATAAAAGATACCAGGTATTTCGTACGCCTCCCAATAAATCCGAGCACGTATTATACGGCTATTTTAAATTTCGCTCAGATGTTTATAAGCTGTGATATTTGAAGCGTTCTTTTGATTTTATAGGGTTTCCTAAAAATATTAGAGGATGTTATAGGGTTTCTTAAATATATTAAAGAGAGGTAGGTAAGTGAATGAATTTCAATAGGTATAAAAGATGTGTTTTATTCGAGTAAAAGTGAAAACTTATTATATTTTACAGAGTATGTACCGATATCAGAATAACTCAACGATTAGGTACACATCGTTTTTAAATAAAATAAAATATTATAAAGGATAAGTTATTTTTTTTTTCGGGTGCCATAGGTATATAATAAGTGCCTCATCTGTAATTAAAGAATCGTTGCCATTGGTCGTATGCATATTAACGTTTTTCCTATAAAAATATGTAGAATTTACGTTATTATGAAGATTTTCATAATTAATTAAAGGCATGTATTTAATTTAACTCCAAATAATTCCAATTTTGATTTTCTAAAAGTATTAATGGACACTCTACTATCATAAATGAGCCTGTTTTTGTGAGCCCCAAATAATGTAATTTTGGTTTCCTAACAATAAGGGCGAATTTCTTTTTTTTGTTACGCTTTCACGCTAAAACGGCTGAACGGATTTTGATGAAAATTGGCACATGGGTAGACCATGATCTGGGTTAGGACATAGGATACTTTTATTCCGATATTCCCACGGGATCGAGACTTATCTGGGTGAAACCGCGGGGCGGAGCTAGTATACTATAATTGCAACTGCGATCAACTTGGCCGAACTAGCTTGGCAGCCGCTGCTGTAGCCTAGCTCGATTCGCTCGCTCGGTTCGCGCCGTGTTTGGTTACAGTTCTAAACTAACCCAAACCATTTGGTCGGGGTGCCCTATGAATGTCTTTTCGTGATGTGCCCAAGCCTAGTAACTGTGACCAACTTGAATGTGGCAATTGCCGGCCGCTCCCACTGCCGCGGCTCCGCTCGCTTCACTTGCTCGGCTTGCGCGTGATTTTTGTAATTCTAATCTAACTTAAGCCATTTGGCCACGGTGCCCTAGATTAGTTACTACGACCAACTATGAAAATAACTAGATAGTTAAAAAGAGGTTATTTTATAAAAAAAACCGGTCAAGTGCGTGTCGGACTACGCACAATTAAGGGTTCCGTAGTTGGACTGCATTTATCCCAAGAACAAGCTTAACATTGTTGTTGAAAAACATGTTCCCTCATACATTCCAACTGCAAATGTAAGTTTGTACGCACAATATTGAGAGATTTACCATGTTAATTTAAGACCATAGACTTCTTATAGGTTTTCCGGTCATTTATAAGTAAAGAACTATTTTCTGTATTTTTTTTTTAATTTTAGGCCAAGTAGTTACGGAGATAAGGGGGTGTAAATTTTCGTCCATTTTCTTAATTAATTTAACAAGTAGGTATTTATTTTAAAATTATATAACAATGTATCTCAAATTCTTACAACAAGCCATTTGATTTCATTTGGTATGTCACGTGGTACAGTTTGTAAAACTTTTTTTTTTAATTTCTAATTTTCCCCCAAAAGTGGCCCCCATATTCAAAATTCATTTATTTACGTTACTCGTCCGTGTTTGGGTCACAGAAATTCATATATGTACCAAATTGGCTGTGACACCGTCTGTCACAACCAATTTGGTATATATACGAATTTCTGACAGACAGACAGATAGATACACGAGTGATCCTATAAGGGTTCCGTTTTTCCTTTTGAGGTACGGAACCCTAAAAAAAGGAATAGTCATTAGAAGACCAAAAGTTTTTAGAGGATCAAAAACGACGATCATCATTAGAAGATCAATAAGTTTTTAGAGGATCAATTTGAAAATACCTACACTGTTCATCGTAGTCAACATATAATAGTCTAGCAAGACACAGGTACAAGGGAGTAATATTCTATTACAAATTGCGGTTTCCCCTAGCGTTTTCTCGGAATCCTAAATAAAACTATGTTCCGTGATAAAAAAATACACTACATTCTCTTCGCAACAAAATAAAGGGGTAACCGTATGTTTGCAAACACTGTACCAACAAAAACCTGTAACATAATATAAGAAAATGTGGAATGATGGTATTACTTTAGCCACAATACAGAAAGTGGTGCTGTGCTCCATATAATATGAAGTTAATGTTACTGAATTCCGTAGATTAGAACACGGGTTTGCAATTATTGTATTCCAGTAGACAGGCAAAAGTAATGCTATATTATTACTTTCTTCTATTTTTTTTCTTTCCAGTGTTGTTTTTGTTCTGTGCTTAATCATCATCTGCCGACCCTTTTCCCAACTACGTTGGGGTCGGCCTCCAGTCTAACCGGATGCAGCCGAATACCAGTATTTTACATGGAGCGACTGCCTATCTGACCTCCACAACCCAGTTACTGGGTAATACGATACCCCTCGGTAAGACTGGTTGTCAGACTTTCGGGCTTCTGACGATCCGTAACGACTGTCAAAGATCCACGAATGACAGCCGGGACCAACGGCTTAACGAGCTTTCCAAGGCACGGAGGGGTCTTGGTATGTAAAGATGGTCACCCATCTACGGACCGACCGCGGTAAGCGTAGCTTAACCTGATCGATTGACCCGTGCGGTTGTTATTACTTAGCCACACACAATTAAGCACAGAACAAGAATATTTAAAGGGGGGCTCCCTTTAAATATTCTTGTTCTGTGCTTAATGTTATAGAGTTATTAGAAATATTTACTTTTTAGTTAACATTTCAGCTATATCCAATTATTAGTTTAGGGATGTTACCTAAGATTTGTTATATAAGATTTATAATTCTTACGTTATCCTCTATTACATTAGAAGTTTATTCTAAACCAGGCGGAACTTAAATCAACTGAAACTGTCGTATAGGAAATAGAACATTACATTTCTAATAGAATGTGGTAGCTTTTGCTTTGCGTGCGACAAAACAGTTTGGTGGTTTCTTCACTAAGCAAATTGTGTGAGTTTTGAACAGTAACTGCTTTAGGAATGAATGTACGAATTTAGATGCTATCAAATTATATGGCTGTTTGAATTCAAGGTAGATTGAGCGTAATGTAAAATTTACTTAGGACTAAATGCTTCAGACATCAGAAAGCTTATATTACTCGCATTCAGTCTTTAGTTGAAAACGTGTCAACTGACGTGAACGGTGTAAACAATCAGTTTCATCACAAGATTTGTGTTAACATTTGCGCCATGCTCGAACAAAATCAGGAAAAGCGTAAATTTGGCCGTTAAGCTTTATTTTTAATTAAAAATAGATTACTTATACAAGAATATGTTCAAGTAAAATTTCGTTTTTAATAACATGTAACTAATTTCGTGTACTGGTAACCGTGGTTAAAAATAGGTCAACCAATCTCTCCCGTGGGTGTCGTTGAGGGTGAGGCGGGGATTAACTCAGGTTGATGGGTAGCAGAATGTATGTGCGACATGCACCTACAGAATTGAGGTTAATCGGTCACAAACCTGACAGTTTCGATCACTAATAAACTTAAGTATTTTGTAACGATTTTGCTTTAACCGCCTAAGAAGACTGAAAAATTAAATTGACTGTTCAGGATACGCGGCACAATTACTTAGCTCTATTTGTTGTCTAAATGAACTCTTCAGACCGGTCTTATTAATTGAAGGTATTTCCCTAGTCATTCGCTATGTTCAAATTGAAATACCAATAAAATATAAGCTTATCAGAATTGAAAACGTTAGTGCGATATTCCTAGTGATGAATTAAAAAGTCCGAATGATCGTGATTTCAGAATCGAACGAGAACGGAATTTTGAAATAGAAAATCCAGTAAAACAGAGGTTGGTCGGTCTGTATAAATTAATTTCGACCTGACCCGCGTATTAATATTCAGAGCACTCTCAAAGTTCGTTTTAACTGCGAGCGGAAATACTCCAATTTATTAATTTTACCGGCATTTCTTCCCGCGAGGGCTCAATGGATTACTAACGTGTCATTACCCACATTTGTTTTTGATTTTATAAATAAATAAACACTCTATAATTGACCATTTACATTGTTATTGTAAATTAGAATTCGTAAGCTTTTATTATTTTGGACTTTACGTTCCAAAAATTATTCATTAGTAAAGATGGAGTTAATTATAATATCGCCACTAATAAATTTTAATATACCGAGTCGTTTTAAATGTACTTTGTGTAATGGTGTTCCTACAGTAATGCGATTGAAATGGCCTAATTTATTCTTTTCGAATCGAAAGAAACGAAAAGTAAATCTACATAAATACAAAATAAAAGTGCTTTTAACATGGTGCTCTTTTCAACAGAATGGCCAATTAATACGTTTTGTTAAAAGGTACGAAACTTTATTTTTCTTAAGTTCTGTGTTTATATTAAGTTGCAAATAGGGTTTGGCCCGCAGAGGGACAGCATGGGCTTTAATAATAATATTAATAAAGGATGCACCTTAAATATTCGTTGATTGATTTAGTAGGTAGTAGGTAGGATTAAGCGAACCCTAAAAAATAATTTAATTAAAAATATTGAGTTTGAATTTAAAAAATATTTTTTCGAAAATATTGAGATACAAAGAATGTTTGTAAATGATCGTAGAACATTACTACGGCGTAGGCTACGCCGTAGGTCTGCGCGTAGCGCAGAAGGACGTGCGCTACGACTTCAAGCTTCTAGTGAACTTTAATAAAGAAAAAAATATGCGTGTCTATGTAAGTTAAAAATAAAACACGTGTCATAACAGAAATCAATCCCAGGACAAAACGTCCCAATATTGTTTTTCTTCTTTCTTAGTAAGATCTACAGTTAGCACTTCTTTTTATTTTAACGACGCCATAACTACTACAAGTTTACAAAATAATTTGTTTTCATATCGCCGCAATTTCCACACCTGGTTCTAAACCGTATCGTACGTGCTTCTGCCACGCGATCTAAACTTGTAGTGGCGCAATAAAATGAACAGCAAGTTCCTTCACACGTGTGTATACCGAGCTTAGTTCAAGTCACAAAAAATACTTCGAAAACAGATTCCATTTGGTGAGCAGCAGGTGTCCTTCGCAATCCCATCGTCAGCGGATTAGTCCATTGTTCGGATATAAATCTTTGCCGGCCGAGAGGGCCAATGCTTACCTCGTTCTTTTAGAGACGGCTGGATCCGACGAGCGGAGCGCCATTGTACCTGTCTCTTGTAATAATCGACGAAAACAATCCCTTCGCTGCGTGCCTCCTGAGATTGCTTGTTCACGTCAACTAAATTCACCGCGATAGCATTATGTAGGTAGGCGTAATTTGTAACATTATTAAGTTAGTGTTGGCAGATGTCGTTAGTAAATTATGTTTATCCGACAGGACGCAGCTGTAGACGGGCGGCACTTAATCCCTCTCACACGGCGTTGCGAACTTACGAGAACAGTGCGTCAAAGGGAAATGTGAATAATGACAGCGGATTTCTGTGTTTACACAAGTTCGCGTAGTCACGTATGCTCATGAATGAATAGGCCTTATTGGGAATATCGGCTCGTAATTATTTTGGACATATTCCGATATGGTTCCGTCTGCAAGTACATGTGATCACGGAGGCAGAATGTGTCGCAGGTGTGATAATTTGCTTTAACAACACAATAACTAGAGAACTGTCGGCGTAGATCCGCAGAACATGACGACATTATCACTTTGTACGTGCGTCACGTTACCGCACAACTAATATTGACACTGTATATTTATTGGCGTGTTGAGACATACAATGTTTTTAATCAGAAGGTAAGGGGAGCGTACTGGGACGTTTTATTTTTCTTGTAATAACGTTGTTTGCTAGTCGGTATATCATGTTTGAAGGATAAATATTTTCGAGGAAATGGAATTTACTTGGTTTGTGTCGAAATAGAAATACAAGCTTAATTTTACACATCCTTCCGTTGTTATTTCAGGTAACCGGATCATCAGTTAATCAAACTTTGTTTCGAGCATGAATCATATTTTTTAGTTTTTGTAACGATAGGAAAACAAATAGGCGTATTTGTTATGTTGGGCGGTGAGTAGTAATAAAATAATTATAGGTTTAAAAACCTTTGATTCATGTAAACACAAAAACCAAAATTGCTAATATCATTGCGTTTTTCATTTTCCAGAGAAAAACCGGATTTTGATTAGGGAACAATGAAAGATCACGTTTAACGTTTGAATAATAGAAAAAATACACAAAGGAAATAAAAGGCAGAGTTAATATGCTTTACCTGCATTATTTTATAATATAATATTTCACTGTTCTTTTATAGGTCAACGGGGTTCTTTTGTGTTGCCCAATCCTTCGCTCAAGGTTGGCTGGTTTGAAGTAATTAATTCCCAGATGTTTGAAATGCAAATAGTGTGAAATTGTAAAATGATCAAAGTATTCCGTAAAAGAAAAACCTTTGCGATCATCAATAAAATTAACTGAGCGCACATGAGAGTATTTCTATTCGCAAAAAGCAATCTTAGAAGAAATAAATGACATCTTAAATTTAATTGCCGCTCGTAAGAAAAGGGTGGAATGTCCTTTCCATGTAGCTTCCGAACATCGATTATATGTCGTGTTTGAATTACGAGCCTTTAAATCATACTTAATGGTGAGTACGCATATTCTCGTTCACAATTTATTGGATGATAGTAGAATATACATCAAAAATCCACCATTGCAGGTAATGGTTTCTTCGCGATAGCTTTTAAGTTATATTTTATGATAGAGCCGTGAGATTAGTTTGAAGTTAAGTAGGTAACTTATAGCATGATAATGGACTTTGTACGGCCTTGTGGATTACGTGTATATTGCCAGGAGGTTGTTAACTGCCTATTCTCAGTTTAAGCGAAGAATTTACCTGACCTTTAGCTGGGGTTCGTCTTAGATTTATGAAACATCAGCAGTTAGTTTCACGATACACGATGTTTTGGCTGTTTCATTTCAAAGTCGGTATCTTATTTTTATCTTACTTCGTCAAGTCTTCTCGTTGCCAATCCCGCAGTGTTTGAAGACTAAGGTCTTTAACCAGTGCGTACTGCCCGTTATGACATACGGTGCCGAAACGTGGACACTGACAGTCGGGCTGGTCCACAAATTCAAGGTCGCTCAGCGCGCCATGGAGCGGGCTATGCTTGGAGTTTCTTTGAAGGATAAGATCAGAAATGAAGTTATCCGGAAGAGAACCGGAGTTACCGACATAGCCTGCAGAGTAAGCAAGCTGAAGTGGCAGTGGGCTGGCCGTATTTGTCGAAGGACCGATGGCCGGTGGAGCAGACGAGTCCTAGAGTGGAGACCGCGTATCGGCAAGCGTAGTGTGGGACGCCCCCCAGCTAGATGGACCGACGACCTTAAAAAGGTGGCTGGGACAGACTGGATGCGGAAAGCGGAGGACAGGGTGTTGTGGCGCAGCCTGGGAGAGGCCTATGTCCAGCAGTGGACTGTTATAGGCTGAGTTGATTGATTGATTGATCTTATTTAGACAGAAATTAGATGTACGCAATTCAAATACATTGAAATACTGCTGTTAGCAAACCGAAACAAAAACACATCGGTTACCTAAACAGACTGTCCATATGTAATCTGTTTAACTTCTGACTGTTGATATTTAATTACGACCAAATTGGCCGGTCGATGATCGATCGGTTTCATTATAGTGACTTCCGTCGGCTCTCAGCTGTAGGATTACGTCAATCTAACGTCAATTAGTTCTGATATTACATACAATCAGTATGTACTTATTCGTTTGTATGTTACAAGCTTGTAGCTTTTCGGTTATCAAAACACGAGATGACATACTAACACAAATACACATCTATTGTATAATTGTACACTACAACATTGTATAACATGGTTTACATCTTATATTACATCATCTTATATAATTTATGACTGGTATTGATTTTACCGGGGAAAAAGTATTTGGAACAAAAATTGGGTGGGTAAGAATTTTAGCGAGCATCATAAGTAACTATTTATTTTAAAATAGAAGAGCAATTTATTGATATCTTCCAACTCCAAAGTACTTTGATCAAGGGTATTAGCATTAGTAGGGTTAGTAGCATTTTTGATACTGTCTATGTATACTTCTCTTTTTTTAGTCCACCGAAATCATATCGTCCCCTTCGAGCGCAACCAATTAAAGGCATTTCTAACTTTCCTGACCAACTAGAAAAGTAATCTCGTCAAGACAGTTTGACCGAATTGTTTTCTTTTTCGTTAATTGGAAGTTAGAATGAAGAGATGCAATCACTTCGTACAAGCGTCTTGCTGCCAGAGGAAACTTCCGAAACAATGAAGTTTAAAGTGGTTCACTAAAATTGAATAGATACCTACGCATTATTGTGGTATCCTTATTGAACTCCCTTATCGAAACTTGTTATCTATTGTATCGGCAATGAAGGAGTTTGCTTGTACATAGTAATACCGCATAAACATCGGGCGAGGTTAACTTAACTCTAGTTAGATACGTTATTATCTGTATATCGTTGTGTACGTGCGGGCGTGTAAAAGTTAATAGCTCTGTGTAGGTTCATATTGCGTTATGATGGCTTGTCTACACATCGGTACAAGTCGTGTTGTCGCTCGTCTGTCGACGTGTGTCGGAGGCGAATGCACCTGTATTAATGTTTCCTTAACTTTGCAACTGCGATCGCTGTGAGAGTGATTCTCTCATAAAAACTCTAAAATATTAAATCTTATATTAAAGTCAGCTGTCAGATTTGACATCACTAGGCTTGATAAAAGCTTAGCTGAAATCGTCCTTAATCGTACCGCACCGAAAAATACTAATACTTTAACGCTTTCGGCAGACGTCATATCCATAGTTAACGGATATGATTTGGGCCAAAAACAAACTATTAAAAAAAATGTACATACAACTACACGATTAATACATAAACAGATTCACCGAAATTGTCGGGTAGAATCTGCCTACGTCTAGAACTGACGTAAGTACGTATTATCAAACACATAATATGAAATTACCATGTACTGTCTTAGCCCTTCGTCTTTCAAATTGCCGAGTGAAACTTTTTCAAAGTGCGTATGAGCTACATAATGATGACATTTGATACGCAAACGCACACAATCTTGAGACTGAAGAAGTAATATTTTGATAACAATGTGAGTTCCCTTTTGTTTTCTAAGAACGTTCTACTTGTGTTGTGTGTTAGTGTTTTACTTTTATCAATTAACGTGTCTCGGCTTTAATGGAGTTTCGGCTCTATGATTTGAAGTTGATGAGAATTGGATACAACAATATACAATCACATAACATCACGACCAATAAAGTCGTAAACGGTAAGAAGTAGTAACCATGTATTAATGGTGGAATCATAACAACTGATGAAACTATAAAATACTTAGCACATAAAACATTATAGTTATGCTTTGCTCGTACCCGTGTAATGCTTTGCTCGTACCCGTGTTATGTTTTGCTCGTACCCGTGTTATGCTTTGCTCGTACCCGTGTTATGTTTTGCTCATACCCGTGTTATGCTTTGCTCGTACCCGTGTTCTGTTTTGCTCGTACCCGTGTTATACTTTGTTCATACACGTATTATGCATTGCTAATAATAGAGTTAAGTAGTGTCCGTTACAGTTTACAAAACGCATAATTTTTTATGAAAAGGGAATGACAGAAGTGCTCACAACAACGCATTGGTTTAGGAAACGTTCGATTAACGCTATAATAAGTAGTTATGAGCGGCAAAACCTATCAAACGCAGTGTAATCTAAGAACTTCGGTAAGTAAGTACCTCTAGATAGAAGAATAGCAAGGAAATGGCAATTTTCCTCGCTAGTAATTCGTTTCTAACACGCTATTTTTCCATTATCCAATATCAATATTGTTTCGTCTTCATCGCTCAGAAATGGAACTCTGAGACTACCTTAATGACAGCATTGCATGACGTATGAAGGAAGTTCAGCACTCGTTTGTGGCATCTCGTGGTACCGAGGTTCATGTGGGTCAGTTTCGTTAATGTGTTTTTCAGCAATAAGAAACCGGAGAAAGGTTTCTTTGTTTGAGGTAAATCGGAAACTATTCAATTTGGGTGATTGTTTTACGCTTCGAGGAAACATTGTTTCCGTCGTGGATGTAAGTTTAGTTTCTTTATTAGATAATGGAACTTTTAATTGACTGATTACCTAATTTAGTACAGTGTTTTTGTTACTTAGTCTCTAAAACCATATTTCGTTGGTGATTTCAACTTGACCGTAATAAACAGACATATTAAGAAGTTATATTCAAGAATACCTGTTTCCCCTTTGATTGCAACATCAGAAATTAAAAGATAAATCATATCGAACTAAGCAATAAAAAGAAACGAGCGAGCCTTACAGTAGTCGCATATGATATGTATGTAACATCTCACCTTGGTAATAAGCAACTCAGCAGTGACAGAAATTAACCTCAAAATTTAAAAAAGCTGAAATGAGTGATATATTTATTCGAATAATTATTAATTACTAGTGGTCTCCCACTGCAACTGGTCGAAATTCGACCCCCTCTATTTACAATCTATATAGAACTTACTAATTCAATGAATATACTAATTCCATGCTATTATAAAGTACTTACTTATTTCATGCTCAAGCTGTTACTACCTTTACGGTGGACGCCATCATGCGCGTGCGAGCCCTCACGATGGGGAATGCTGTTGCCCAGGGTGGGGTCGTCTTGGCGGTGTCTCTAGCCAATGCCTTCAATACCCTGCCCTGGAGTTGCATCAGGGAGGCACTCCGGTACATCGGATACGACTGGATGCTGCGCGCCGACCTCCCTAGCGGCGTCAGCGTGGTGTGCTACGCTGACGAAACGTTGGTCCTGGCGCAAGGGAGGTCACACCAGGCGGCGGCCCAAGTAGCGGCACGCAGGGTTGCGACAATCGTTGAAAGGATCCGGCAATTGGGACTCGAGGTGGCTCTGCACAAGACCGAGGCCATGTGTTTTCATGGCCCTGGGAACGCGCCGCCGTCGGGATCCCAAATAACGGTAGGAGGGGTTTACATCGGCGTCGAGTCGACGATGAAGTACCTGGGACTCGTCCTCGACATCCCGTGAAATTTCGTGGAGCATATCCGACGTTTGGCTCCCAAACTGGAGCGGGCAGGGACTGCCCTGAAGCGGGCTCCATGACCCTTTACGGGGCTCCTGTGTGGGCGCGTTCCCTGGCGCTGCGGCCAGCCCGCCGGTTGAGCGTGGCCCAAAGGCTCCTGTGAGGCAGCGAGCCTCCTTGGTGGATTGGCGCCATGGGATCTGGAGGCAAAAGTCCTCGCACACGTATGGGAGTGGCGCGAGGAGGTGAAACGCCGGGGCATAACTCCGCTGCCGCGAGAAATCGCGGCACAGAGGACGGAGCTCCAGCAGGATCTCATGGCGACATGGAGAGTACGGTTGTCGCAACCCAGTGCTGGGCACGCCACAATTGCGGCGATAAGTCCCCTCTTTGAGGAGTGGCTAGAGAGGCGCCACGGCGTCCTCAACATCCGCATGACGCAGGTCCTCACCGGACATAGCAGCTTTGGGAAGTTCCTGTGTAATTCGCCCCGTGGACACGGTGGAGCATACGTGTCCTCGTGGAGGCGATCGGCGGCAGAGACCTCTCGCGTCCGGCTCTGGTTCAGGCCATGGTACGGAGCGAGAGGGCATGGGCAGTCGTCACCTCCTTCTGCGAAGCAGTAATGCTCGCGCCCTGGGCGTCGGGAATCCCGGGCGGATTTCCGGCCACCGTAGGCACGGGCTTGCGGACGGTGAGCAATGGGTAGCTCACCGCCCGGTAAGGACCAGGCCCGGGTCGACGGCACGTTGTATTCCACGCGCGCCTCAAAGAGATGTCGTCAGCACAAGTGTAGGGGTCCACTAGAGCCGATGCCTGCCGGGGTCTCGGGAAAATACTAAAGGGTTACCGAAGCCCCTGGCAACACAGGTAAGGGAAGGAATACGGGTGGGTTTTAGTCAGTAAGAGTCTGACACACCCTCCCGCTCCGCCCAGAGCGGGAGAAGTTATTTGATGATTTCCCACCCAAAAAAAAAAAGCTTTTTCTTCCAGTTTACATACTTCCGTCCCTTTTCACGAAAACACTCCTACAGAAATTGAGAGGAAAGATGTTACACATCAAAAAAACCTACATCAAAAAGGTACTGAAGTATATTTACCTAAAATGCAAATTCTCATCTACGGCAGAGTACGAATTAGCCACGCTGCTACGAAGTCTCGAAGACGCTGTAGAGGGAGGCTAAACAAAGTAAAGCTTTATCATGTAACCGCGTTCTAAGATTAATGTTCGTCTAATGAATCAGCGGCGTGACAAATCAGTACCTATGCGGTAATGGATGCTTTTGTATGCCGCCAGCTATTCTGCAACTATCTTGTACGGATCTGTGTAGATACCGCCACCTTTTGTATATGAGATATCGTCGCGTGATGGGCTAATGTTACCAATACTGACATTGTTCAAGGTTATTTAATACCATTGTGGGTTGAAGTGTAGATGTAATTATCTCTATGTGTTAGAGGATAATTTAGTAGGCATGTTAGTTTACACTAGCACATCTTATAAATAATTTATTTTCATAATCTCCAAACACGTAAAAATTTGCATGTCCTCTAAATGGTAAATATTGGTTTAGAATACAAAAGTGTATAAGTAAATGTATGTTTACTTCACTAAAAAGAAACAAACGGTTTTCAGGACGATATAGGAAAACATTCTGGGAACGATGGTTTCCGTAAGTTTTGTGAAAGTAATCTTCGAAACTTTTATTTGTCGAACAACATTTCGCTCAAGAACTCAAAACAGGTAAATGTATACGGAAATGAAACAATTTACAGCGTGTTTACAACATAGTTCCGAATAGTTCATTAACAACAACATAGTCCTATATGTGATAATGTTTCGTTCGGTCGCGTCAAACAGCTCATTCAATGTCCGCAACCCAGCTAAACTTGTAAAGCGTTTTATGATTACCTCATGCGTCAGATAACGGATATACCTGTGTTTGACAGGCAATCACAGGCCCATGACCTCCCTGTGTTAATACTGTCATTTAATTTTCATACAGTTCACCGATTTCAGAAGGTAAATACGGTGAGAATGGCCTTAATTATATCTTCGACAATCTTTTGTCTTTGAGCAAAGGAGGTTACGGCCTTATCTATATTAAACCTTAATAATCCTGAGCAGATTAACGAAATAACTGGCCAAGTTGTGACAGCCGGGATTTGTTCAATCATTTGTTAATTTCTGTTGTGAATATAAACATTTTGGTAAAGACCTTCTATGATAATATTCACGTAAGGTGACTCGAAGGACAGATAAGTCGATTTCGTAAACGTCGGACCGCGCGAAATTTTATACTGTAGCGTTTCTTGGGCTTAAACAGACACCCTCCATTAAGGTGTCTACGTTATTATATTTATTCATGCTCCAATTAATAGCTATAAAACGCTTTTAAAAATTACTTGTACCGTTGAAAGTGTAGGTGTTGGTGTCACCCTTACGTTACGAGCACTTACGCACTTTAAAATATCGTTAGTAAAAATAATGGATTATTTTGCTGTACTTTTTTATTTACTGAAACATAACTCTCTAAAAGGTTTCGAAATTAGAACATCAATTATGTACAATAAACAGTATCATTAGATGTCGGTATTTTTTTGGGTACATTCATTCATAGTTTCAAGTCAAGAGCAGTGGTGACCTGGTGGAAACTGCCGCGACTTACGAGAAGGTTCGAACCCTGACAAGCGCTTTACTTTGTATAAATTATTTCATCAACAATGCTCTCAAAACGGTGAAGGCAAACATATCCTAAAACCAAAAATTTTAAGTCATTTGACTTCTACCAACCCGCAATGAGCTCGTGTGGTTGATTACGGCCCATTCCCTCTCACAGAGAGGAGGCCTGTGTGAACATTATAGGCTGATTATCTTATGCATTAATAGCTTTACATAGTATTTTGCAATAATGTTATTAGAATCAGCTAAATTACATTCTGAAACCTGCAAATCCAAGTACCTAGTAGCAGGTAGAGTGCATTTTCCAGCGTCAGAACTCTTTTGTTTGCTAACAAGCCGGTCAAGGACTTTATTCTAAAATTTTTATATATTCAAATAGTAGACAGTTCGAAGATATTCAAATATTATAACAGTCGTGAAAATTTACTATCCGGAATAAGACACAAAAAATAAGTATGCTCCGATTTTGCTGAACGGTGTGTCGTCCATCGCCGATCGACGCACTGGATGTAGTTCGTCGAGAGTGTATCAATTCTAAGCCAATACCCTTACTTACCAACCTCGTTGACATTCGTAGTTTCTATTAGTTATATATTAATCCTATCGCTCATTTTTATTTCTCGTAAGAAAACCTGGTTTTTTATACTAAGAAGATTAAGGTACAGATATTCTATTTCACGAAGTCCGTTCGGCTTTGATTGTAGTAGTGACGTATCCCGACAAGCGCGCTTGTGTGTGTAAAAGTAGGTAACGTTAGCAAAAAATCTGATATATATTCAAGTCGAGATTTAATAATCTAAATAAATTTTTGGTTTTAAAAGTATATACATTTTGTAAATAAATTAGATTAGGTTGCAATAAATACAAAAATATTAAGAATATGTAGGCATTTAATTAAGCATTGGTGTTACAGAATGGAAACGAAACAAGTAGGACTATTCAATATTTTCAATCACTATCAGATAAATTTTCGATTTCCGATTCCGTTTTGCTATCGTCAGAATCATCTTGTACATTGATTATAAATTCAAAATCGAGATCAAAATATTTCAAGTGGTCTTTTTCAATTTTTTTTAACATGAGCCCAAGTTTTTTGCCACGTTTTACTGCTAACTTGGCCCAAACTTTCATTGATCAGTCTTTCCGTATTCGTCATGTTTTGCTCGATATTTTTAGATGCGACATAATTTTTAACGATCCCCCAAATATTTTCAATCGCATTTAATTCTGGGTGATAAGGGGGAAGGCGTAAGACATCAAAACCCTTGCTTTTTATAAAATCGTCAATCTTGTAGATTACGTGTTGGGCTTTGTACTTCTTTATTGTATCGTACAATTCCAATTTAAGAAGAGATTCATCAAATGCTATACCCTTATCCCTGAGCCATTGCTGCATATCGGCTTTCTTTGTAGATTGCGTCGGTAGTCGTTCAGCCCGTGTGTTGTGATAAGATGCATTGTCTAAGACAATGACAGAGCGCGGAAGTAAATTGGGTAGCAACTTTTCATTTAGCCATTTTACATAGTTATCATAGCTCATATTTGAATGATAATCACCAGCTGTTGAGTTGGCCTTATAAACCAAGGAAGCATTTTCAATAAAACCATCCTTAGTTCCCGCGTGCACTAAAATAAAGCGAGTGCCTGTGCTAATTTTTTTTTAAAACGGAGTTTTTTCCTTTTTTTTGCCCAGGTGTTGTTTCACACGTGTGTCGAAAGGATGTAGCTCTCATCGGTGTAGACAATGGGCCGACTTTGAGAGCGGTACTCTGTTATTTTTTATAAATATTTTAAACGCCACATTTGTATATCATGACGCTCCGTCAAGACTTTACGGTTGTACTCTGTTTTGCGCCACTTGTAACCTAATTTCAACAGTAACTTGCGAACAGTTTCTAAACAACCTTCGAATCCGATTTTTTCATTCAATGCTGTTCTTAACTTAGCTAATGTTGGAATTTCTTTATGGACAATATGGAAATCTTGTACAGTACTGCGAACCACATCGGCTGTAAAATTATCTATATCCACTTCATTATCTCGCTTTCTCCTTTTCTTCATAGGTGAAGTGATTTTTGATGAAGTGGATGGCAATTCCTTCTCTTCTTTTAATATTCTTTGAACTGTTTTTTGGCTCACACCCGTAGCTTCAGCTGTACGGCGTGTAATGTCTCGTAAATGAGACAAATCACAGTTGAGTTCCATTAATGATTTTGTAAATTCATATTCTTCTCGCAGAAAATGATAAACACTAGCTATCATGTTTCGACCCTAAAACAAAATGTAATCAAAATAATTAAGTAATATAAACATTTTATAACACAAAAAAAACATTCATTTTATAAATACTTCTATTGCTATATTAAGTATCTTTGTATAACATTTTAATTGAAAACGTATAAATAAATATTACCTCACTATGGACAACTCTTCTTCGTTTTGTTGCCATGCTGACCTTACTCCGTGAAACAATTTGGCGCGAACTATAAACCACTACTGATCCGGACCGTGTCCCGATCGACACTGAGCGCTCTCGAGGTTACGCACACAAAAACAATGTGCATGTGCACGCTTGACAACATTCATAGCCAAACGGACTTCGTGGCATAGAACATCTGTACATCAAATTTTCACACATCCTACGACTAAAACGTGACAAAATTTCCACTAATTGACGTTCCGCGAGTTTTCTCGATCAAAAAACTACGATTTAAATAATTTTTATCGGACGTCTATTTTTAGATAGATAACATGGCAGGTGCTCTGAGAGGAAATAATAATAATAAAACATATTAAAAGATAACCTAACAGATTATAAATAAAATAGGTACTCAAGTACATAAATAGCAAACTTATAATACACATACTGTAGTGTGGTTTAAAAGAAAAGGCGCTGTACGTGGCAAATAAACATATAATTTCTGCAATACAAAATAAAAATACAATTAGATTTGATATAAAAAACCGGCCAAGTGTATGTCGGACCTCGCACCATGAAGGGTTCCGTAGTTGGGATAACTTGGGACGAATTTATTCCAAAAACAAACTTAAAATTGTAGTTGAAAAACCTGTTATCCCATACATCGATATATGCAACGGTCAATTCCCCAACTGCAAATTTAAGTTAGTCGACTATAACTCGCTAACTTGTAAAGCCTACTTAGCCGTGATAGTTTTCCCTTTAATTTCATTATATGTACTACTGCCATGAATTTTTTCACATCTCCATAAACAACCGTTTAGCTGGCTGGGGGTGGGGACACTCGAATCGAGTCTAACAAAAAATAGCACTTTAATGCTTAATATTACGCAAGTGTAACCTTGAATCGAAAAGTGGTGTTCACCGACCTACAATATTTTTGAACGGCCTATCCAACGATACCCCACACCATGGTGTAGACAAGAAAAAAAAATATCCCCACATTACGTGCAAGGGTACCTACCTCCCTTGCACGTAATGTGGGGGATATTTAAAAACAAATCATTTTGTGTCAAAAAAATTAGAATTTTTCTTACTAATATTCGAACGATAGAAAACATCTGTGCCAGTAGGAATTCGAAAAAAAAGGTTGAATATGTGGTATTAAGAATGCAGGACACATATGTACAAGTAAAAATTGTAGAATGATAATTCTACAATACATATATATTTACTACAACATATACCTAAATTATATATATATATATATACACATACAAATTCAAATAAAACAGGTGATTGAGATGACTCTACGCTACGAGTATTTGTTTTGAAAATAACTCTGCAATTTCCGCTTAAATGCATACCGACTGGTGGCCGTCCTGATATCAAGAGGGAGCACATTCCAGAGAAGAATGGACTGCATATGAAAGGAAGAATGAACAAATTCAGAAATGAATGCGAAGGACAGAGTAGGAGAAGATTGTTCTGAAGAACGCAGATTCTTAGCGTGTAGAACATAGATATTAGAAATGAGATATAAGATAAGAAGCAGGGGTGGGGGAGTTGAGAAGGGAGAAAAGAGTGATCAAAGCACGCAAACTTTTTCTTTGGCGAGTGCACATCCATTTGAGCTCAGACCTGTAGCTCGACACATGGTCAAATTTCCTTAGATTGAATATGAACCGGATACCATTGTTGTAGTCTAGTCAGTATGGGTGTCGGTTCGATTCCCCGCCGCAACCGTAACATTTTCACAAAAAATTGTTTTTCATGAAGTTTCCATGAGTGATCACCCTTTATTAGTAGCAACAAAATTCAGGGGACGTCGTATAGCTTTGTACGTAGAGGTATCTATGGTAACATTGTCGCGTCACTAATAACGACAATTCGCCTGGGACCGATGGATTCAATCAATAATCCGGGCTCGTTACCAGTTCAGTTGTGACGAGTACCGGCGTTGGCCCGCAGTCCTCGCGGGAGGCTCCGCTGCGGGACGCGGCCACCTCATTAATGAGTCCCTATGTTTGGACTGCTAAACTTAGCACTGCCTGTTGGCTAAATAACTGTTGCTTTTTGAGATTCAGTGGTCTCAATTGAT
Source organism: Atethmia centrago (assembly GCA_905333075.3). Taxonomy (NCBI): domain Eukaryota; kingdom Metazoa; phylum Arthropoda; class Insecta; order Lepidoptera; family Noctuidae; genus Atethmia; species Atethmia centrago. The sequence continues at coordinate 15,825,248 of HG995373.1, read as the reverse complement.
TTTTGGGCGGTTTTTGACAGGTCGGTTCGGTTTTGATCCGTATCGGGTAGCAGTGTAAAATTACATTATTATGTTAAAACGTAAAACCATGAAATTATAGTTCTATAGTTAGGTAAAAAATGCTATCTAAATACAGTAATAAAGCTAATGAATTCGTAAAAAAATACGGACATCAAAATACAAGAAAGGTTGCCAAAAAAGTAATTACATTATGGGCCTACTTAAAAAATCCTACTTCTGCAAAATCTCGCGGAATTTACTTAGTTACTAAATCGTAATAACGCAAAGTGAACAGACTTACTCATCAAGCCTGAACCCGTAAACCTAAAAATGAAATTTGGAAAATGTATATATTTCACCCATAACGCAAATGTCGGCTAAGAAGGAAACTTTCAAAATTCGACCTCGAAACGGGAAATAGGGGTGAAATGTATTTTCACGGGTAATCCCGGGGGCCACTCCGCTTGTATTACATATTTAGAATCGTCTCGTTCAATATGATATTGTGATATATTCGGTTCGTGAACGTTCCGGTTCTGCAGTCCGCGTTGTCGCTCTCTATTTATAAAGCTGACTGGAATAATGGGCTTAACAATCATCCATTTTATTCTGCACACAATTGTTTCTGTATTTCGATGTGTGACTACATTTCCAAATATTTTATCTTGATATCTTCTGTATAATCGTTTGCAATTGCGGAATGATGTAATGAGCTACATGATTTTAAACAGATTGTGTTATTATTGCCCGCATGTGTCGTTTTTGTCATAGAAATAAATATAGGTTTGTTTTTCATGTAAAACTTTTTAATGGAAGTATTCAAACTTTGCTGAAAAATTAAATTGAAGATTGACAAAGTACTTAAACAAACAAGTAGAAAATATATGTTGTTAACTAACTGACATTTTGAAAAAGTTGTCATTATGAATCGAACCTATTTCAAGATATCTACCTAAAACCTCTTACACTGGCTTATTTCATCAATAAACTCGATTCTAAAACCCCGAGTTTAAAACAAAAATATTTTTGGTTTTAAACTCGTGGTTTTAGAATCGAGTTTTGCATATGCAGTCATAGCAGCAAAAATATACACGAAACCATTCGCATTGTTAATTCATTTTTCAAACGGCATTTTATATTTGTAAGCCACACTCCGAACGTTCATAGGTAAAAGGATTTTTACGGCGAGCGATTCAAAAATAAGTTTTCATAGTTTTACATTTCCCCCGTCTAGTCTAGTTGCAACGGTAAAAATAGAATCGTTTGCTACAAAAAGCTGTATCGGGCGTTTGCACCTGGCCCTAGCAACCATTGCAGCGCTGCATCGCTGCCTCCGCAGCGCTCGCTGTATCGCGCAGACACGTGTTGCAAAGAAAAAAACAAAACTACCAACTCCTCGTTCCCGTAATGGATGCTTAATGTGAAAAATCGTTATTTAAGGAAACAGCTAACGCTTAAATATATAGACATCACGTTATGTGGATATGTTTTCGACGAAAGAGCTTTTAAATTATATGTAGTTGGGAGGTATATTATTACTTTAATTAGGTTCGACCCAGATTCAGGTATAGCTTTTATGAGACTACTTTTACGCTCATTTGTTTATCTCGCCGCGCAAGTCGTAAAAGTAGAGCCAGGGAAAATTGTTTCACTGTAGTATTTATGCGATAGGCTGGCGAACTTTCACTACGTAGCGCAGTTTTATCAACTTTTAACTTGACGTAATTATGCGGAATTAGTGCAAGAGTACTACTTCTATTGGAGAAGTGGTTTTGTAAGTACTGGTATAACAGAAGGTCTAGTTACTGGAGACGCTAAAACGACGCGTTTTAGTCAGATTCAATTAGATACCGATAAAGTGGATTCATAAAGCCCCGGGATGGGTCCACAAACTGAAAAGCATTGTTCCCGTCACTCCGCCGGCCGCGCTTGTCGCTCCGGTCAGACAGACCGACAACCTTTTGTACTTCCCGACCAGTCACTGAACAAGGAATGCCGATTTATATCAAGCCTTTACTGCTGCTGTGATTTGCAGTGATTTCATTAATGGACAGCTTTACTAGACGTCTTCAGTTAAGAATGTTATAATTAAGATGTAAGAGATTGTAATCGGCAAAAGGTCGCCGTATCCTATACATTCATTTTAAAGGTACAATTTGCTGGTAGGGCATTGTTAACGAGGGGTAAAGCGCACTACGACCACGTTAATGAGGACGTAATAGGTGTTCCGCGGAACGGCGCGATCTGGCACACTGTTCCCTTCCCGGCCTCTATTAGCACGCGTTTAATGTTAGCTGGAGAATCCACGCCGGATTACATTTGAATACCGTGTAATTCTAAAGTTATGCCTTTGTGCCCTTAATCCTTGTTAACGCGGTATTCCGAATGGTAATTGTTACCTGCTACGCTGATTAAGATACTTGAATATTACGGATCAATTGAGATTAATTATTACCGAATGGATCAAAGTTATTGTATTATGTTTACGTCTATACCGACCGTAAATAAAGTACATTCGTATGTGAAATTTTCATGTGTAACGAAATATATCATTTACATACATTTTTTGTAACTCGGATATCGCAATAAAACGTGGATTTTAACGTGAATCGAATTTCAAGTCTTATAATTTGTAGTTTGATATCGCTTGTGGCGAAATACAGTGCGTTTATTTAATTTATCGGAGGTGGGCCTGGGTACGAGAGCATACATTAATGACGTTATACTGGTGGGAGCAACCAAATATATACTGCATAGTGTTATGTAGAAACACGTCATAAAGTTATTGCCAGTGATATTTGTAGTGTGGTGAAAATTATATGCTAAAATTAACTAACGGATACCTGAATTTCCGTTTTGCTTGAAGGTTTTCGTTTCATAATAGCAAATGGCACAACGTTTAGTATATAAATGATTTTGGTACATAAACAAACTGTTATTAATTGCCTTCTGGGTATGACTCGTCGTTTTTCATCCAGCCTAGCTTTTCTAGTTATTTACCGAGTCATTATCTAAAGCCCTAAAAGGAACTGACTAAGCGGTTGGGACCGCCTTAAATCTTTTACGACAATGTCATAAATCACGTCGATATTTGTATTTAATCTTATAAACACCTAATGTTTATCATTAACGTCGGAAGGACAGACAGCTAGCGACTTACTTTCACAGATAAAAATATACTAGGTTCGCCAAGCGGATAGTCCAACTTGATGATTGTGGTTTTTGAACGACTTTCACTTGCACCAATTGTTAGCCTGTAGTATGTATGACCTACGGGCTTTTTTTTTTTTTGGATGGGAAGTCATCAAATAACTTCTCCCGCTCTGGGCGGAGCGAAAGGACACACCCTTTCGCCCCGTCCGCTCCGCAGACTCTTACTGACTAAAAGCCACCCGTATTCCTTACTGTTGCCTGTATTGCCAGGGGCCTCGGTGACCCATTAGTACCTTCCCGCGACCCCAGCAGGCATCGGCCCTAGTGGACCCCTACATTTTTGCTGACGACATCTCTTATAGGCGCGCGTGGAATACAACGCGCCGTCGATCCGGGCCTGGTCCTTACCGGACGCGGGACGGTGAGCTACCCAATGCTCACCGTCCGCAAGCCCGCGCCTACGGTGGCCGGAAATCCGCCCGAGATTCTAGACGCCCAGGGCGTCTCCTGCGGCGGCTAGGGGCGAGAGGGCGCGAAGTTTGCCTTTCCCTCAACCGATGACCTACGGGCTGAAGTTATGTTTGTGGTAACATTGATATACAGGGTGGTAGCTCGGATGTATACAACGTTTTTAGCCACCGTTCTAATTTTAGCCAAATTCCAGATTTTGATATCTATTATTTAGTTCAAATGCGGTAAAAATCGGTATGCACAATATATAAGACCATAACTACCGCAATACCTTAGTATCTTGAATGGATTGAAAACGACCCAATTTTTCTAAAAAATCATCACGAATACCGTTTTGATCACTGAGGATTTAAAGACACGTTCCGAGCTTTTTCTGTGGGAATATCTAAAAGGAAGTGGTCAATCTTGAACACGTAAAGAAGAATGTTTTTGGGTTTGTTAGTGAAATACCTATGGTAAATGGTAATTATGCGAAAATTGTATGTAAAACACGATATAAAGCGTTCAAATTTTTAAGTATCAATGTTTACAGTCATCATCACCAAGGTGACATGTTTTCGTTACGTGCGGTTTTAGAAAGTGACCCCTATTTACCGAACTGAAAGATGCTTAACATCGAAAAAGGTTCTCCACCTTTGGCGGATGTAACTTGCCAAACCTGAATAATATAATTAGGGAAAAATATTACAACCACATTCCAAAAACAATAAGATTGTTACAATGTCTATCCTACAAAAAAAAAACTAAAACATGGCCGTTTCAAAATATTTTTCATACAATGAAAGAATTTGTTGATTATATGGGTAAATGTTGTTTTTGTGTTTTTATGTGTTATTTAATGTTGTATAATAGTGTTTTGTATTGTTTATAAGAGACTTATACTCTACTACTTATGTAGTATAAGTAAGGTTTTACACCTATTTGTGAGATTCATTGTAAATTGGAAATATTCCGCTTTTAGCGGCGGATGTGGCCTTAACATAACTCTACTTTGGTAAGTAGTGTTATGTTCAGGTATATAATTATGGGAAAATATATATTGTAGGATATGGTACAAAGTACCAACTTTGAATAAATATCGTTGTCTTTATCTGGTAATTTTCGAATGTAATAAAAGTTGTATATTTCCGAGTCGACCACCCTGTAGTGTGTAGTGCATTATATTACTCATGTATCTCATGAATGAGCTGCAAAATTAAACAGTCCCATAGTCCAGATAGAATTCCCAATAGTTAAACAGATAACTATTGCGAACTACGGCGATGTCACATAAAACAGTGATCAACAGAATTGCAGTTAGCGCTCCGATGTAATTAGTGACCGCATCGGTGGCCGGGCCGAACAAACGCCCGTGGCTTTAGCAAATAGATTGTGTTATGGAAGTAAAAATTTAATTTTCATGGGCCTGTGTGGTACATACTGCACACTCGAGGGATACAATACAGTTCTTTCAGAGGCGTGACTCCTATTGACGCGGGTACACAAATAGAGGTGCGCGGGTACGTGTCTACTGGTTCGGAAATATTTCAATCGAGAATTTGTAACGAGATCCCTCGTGGATCGCCGCGGGCACTAAGCCCCTCGCCAGTTGAAGAGTTAACACTACCTAACTCAACGCTTCTATCAAATGTTTATCCTCACTGCAAAAGTTACCATTCCACATCTCTGCTTCAGGTTTTAATTTTATTAAAACCATAGATATCCGTGATTAACACAGACATTTAAGACCTGCAGTTGCTTATATTAAACCTTTTATTATTATATATCTTTATTAAATAATTCGGTTGTGATTTCGCGGACCAAAACGTGTTTTGGTACACCTACAAAAGTCAAGTAACAAAATTCTAAGCTTTGTTACGAAAACTTTGACTTCGTTATAAGATATCTTTAAACTTTCTTGTCCGACCCAATTAGGGACTCTAACATTGTGTAGCTTACCCAAATATTTATTAGAAACAATCTTGTTTCATCTCTCTTACTCATTGTGTTCGAGAAATTATATATAGTACTTTGTTGTTTCTGTGTTGATAATAATAATTAATTCAACAGCGTGGTTTTTTACGCACGTTTCTCCTCTACAAAGGTGGCTGGGACACACAATAATGCTCTTGGTTTAATGGGTCAAGAAAGCGCTACCTGAGGGCATTGCCTTTAAAATACTATTTCTGGCATTGAACATTTCGACCACGACTTTTCCACATTTGATTTACTACCGGAAAAGTTATAAACAGTGAATGAATGAAATGCACCGACACCAGCGTGGTTAAATCAGACTCGATTGTTCTAATGAACCCAAAGATTCACACTAGTCCCTGGAGCCTCATGTTTCATGGGACTACAGAGACCATTGCATATCAAAGAGCAGACTGGGGGGCGCGGTAATGATCAGGAAGACGTGCCCTTCAGATAGGAAGGATTATTAGAGCCATACCGGATATGCATCCTAGAGTAAGCATTGGAATAATGGAGAGACGGGTGATTTATCTATGGGTCTTCTAACAACGTCCCCGCCAGGTTGGCTCAGGTCCAGATGCTTTCTCGTCTCTTTTCTGTGTCACTGCTATGCTGTGTTGCACGTTGCTGTTTCCAATGTCTTCATCTGAGGTCTCGCTACTATCCGTTTCTGATTTCTTGTAAATTTCGCTAGCAGCTTTCCTAATCTTATCTCGATCTTCAGCCGTGTCCATCCAAAAGTTGATTTCCTTGTCAAAGTAAGTCATGTCCTGCTTTAGGTTGTCATTCCAGGTGTAAATAGGTCAGCCAACATTCTTGGATTTGGCCTTATACTGCATTGCTGCATGTAACAGATGTGGTTCACGGCGCCTGTGCACATGTGCAAGATAGCACATCCTGTGGTTCTTGATCCGTTTGGTTACAGTTTATCCGTCCAAGATTTCATGCATTTTATTTTCTTTTGGTTTATTCCTAGCGTGGTTAATCAAGTCTCTTATGATAACTCTCTCATACCTTCTTGATCTTGACCTGTTAGTATCATACAGGGCACGATCACCATTCGATACATGAGTCTGGCTAGTTTCCAGTCCATCTTTATGTTAGTTATGTGTGTGCCTAGTTATTTAATTTCATTAACTGTAGATATCTTTATTCCATTAATGATCACATGGGCTGTTTTATTTGTAGCTATGGGGTCTCTGATTAGTATTTGTTTTTATTTCATTCATTTGGTGGCCGACAGTAGCTAGTAGGGGTTTAATATGGTATAGGATTTCTTCTAGCCGTTCAATGTCATCTGTAATGAAGATAAGGTCGTCCGCAAATGATAATACCAGGGGGAGTGAGATTGCACGATCCTGATCCAGTTTGATTAATTGAGTTTCCTCTTCAAGGGTTCAAAGGACCTCATCCATGACCATTGTAAAGAGACGAGGGGACAACGCACAACCTTGTTTGAGTGCCTTTCCTTTGATAATCCAGCTGCTTTGCGGGCCACACCATTTTATGCATGTTCGTTAATTCAAGCAAACTTTGATTATCCTGTTGGTTAGTGGTTTGTTAGTTCGTTGTATTAAAATATCTAGCAGTGCGTCGACATTACCAAAAGCTTTTCTATGTCGAGGGCGAGTACATAAATCCTTTTTCCTGCACGCCATTCTTCATCCAAGACCCTTTGAAGCCTAAAGAAGCCTAAAGATGTGGTCATCTGTTGACCTATTATTTAAAAAGGAAGCCTGGTAATTGCCCAATTCTTTTATTGTTTCGTCTATTTTTTTTATTATGTAGGTTGCGTAAATTCTGTAACCCGTATTACAGACCTATGTGCGGCGATAGCAGAGAGCGAGAGCAGTGGTGGCCCAGTGGTAACGGCCGCGACTTACGAGTGGTACGTCGTAGGTTCGAACCCTGACAGGCACTTTACTGAGAGCAGTGGTGGTGAAATAATTTACACAAAGTAATTTGTGTAAATTATTTCACCACCACTGCTCTCAAAACGGTGAACGAAAACATCGTGAGGAAACCGGCATGTCCTAGAACCAAAAAATCGAAGACATGTGACATCTACCAACCCACACTGGGCCCGCGTGGTGGATTACGGCCCACTCCCTCTCACAGAGAGGAGGCCTGTGTCCTAGCAGTGCACGGAACATTATAGGCTGATTATGTTATGTATGCGGCGATAGTCATTCGTAGCTTTAGGGTTATTGTTTTCGGAATTGGTACCTGCACTGTCCCTAACCACGTGTCAGTTACTTTGTTATGTGCCCAAGCTTTGATCATATGTTTGGTGATGGCTATCTGTAGTATTTGGGACATCGCTTTGTAGCTCGATTATAACTTTGTCTGTTCCTGGAGCTGTTCCGTTTCGCTTGTTGTTAATGATTCCCGTTACGCCGTCCAAAGTAGGTCCTGTATGTTGTGCGTCAGTTATCAGCTTTGTTATATTAACCGTTGGTATGGGTAGGCCCTCGGATTTTTTTAGGATTTTCTCCCATTTGGACGTTTTGTTTGTAGTTTGTTACTCCTGTAAAATAAGTAAAGTACTTGCATGCGTTTTGAAGGGTGTTTCTTCCCCAGTCCATTAAAGAAGGCCCTACATGCTGTTTGTTCTTCTTGGTATTTAACCTTTTGAAGTATTCCCTGACATTCTTTTGCACGATTATGTCTATTTGGGTTATCCGGTTGCCTACTTTGTAAGAATTTAGCCTTTTGAAGGTTGGTAAGGGCTAACCGATGATCCCTGGAGTGAATCGGTTGAAAAATCAGGGTTGCTTGCCGCTCTTACTACTTCAGTTATGCAGGTACTCCAAGGTATTTCGATATATTTCCTAGTTTTTTGGTTATGCAATCTTGGTATTTTTGTTTGGGTGTATTTGCTATTGAGAGCCGCACAATGGCATTGTTTATGGTTGAAATGCTTGGCCTCGGTGGTTGTCTCTTTTGAGGCTTGCGGTTGGTTTTGTTCCTTGTGTTTGGTGCCTTCGTTTTTGTTTACGATTCGACTCGTTCTTAGCTGCGCCTGGATTATTTTATGGTCGGAGGTGCCCCTAATAGCCCATTCACCTTTAATGAAGTGGAAGAGTTTTTCTGTTGCATGTGGCGCTATAATGTGGTCCAATTGGGATTTCTGAGTGTCCTTTGACCATGTTGTCCTGCATGATGATCTCGCTTTTGTTGTTTCTATTTGAAATTTTTCCTTGTTGGCTATATCCATTAATATTTTTTCCGTTTTAGTTGGAATAGTCATGATGGAGATTTTGGGCAATAAGCCCTTTGCAATGGAAAGTTTGTATATCTTGTCGTCCAATATAGGCGTTAAAGTCGCCTAGGATTACTAGCGTGCATGTCCTACTAGGTTTTTTTCTGATCAAGTTTAATACAGCTGGGAAAGATCTGGTTGCTTTAGAAGTATAGCTGTTGATGTGAGAGTTGATTATATAAAGAGAAGCATACTTGTCACTTCCCACACAAACTTTAAGAGTAATCGACATCGCGTCGGAATCTTTTTTCCTGTTTTTCATTTCTATTTGGGCGTATTTTCTAATTAGAATTGCAAGTCCCCGGTGTGCTTTGCCTGTGGTTCCAGATAAATGCCAATCGTAGTGAGTGGAGTCAAATGTTCCTAAGTTCATCCCTGTTTCTTGTAGGCAGGCTACATGTATCCCCCTTTGAGAAAGTTCAAGGCCAAGGTCAACGTTTCGAGGCCCCTCGGACGTTCCAAGTTGCAATACGCAAGTCTGCCGCAATTAAGTGTACTTAATTTCGGCAGAAGGTGGATTTCTGAGTTTGTGTATCCTGTCTCATCCGCGAATTCATCTAACATCGGTGAGCGTAATGTTGATGCTATTTGTTCGGGCGCTGTTAGTGGGCTAGCTAAATGGGGGCTGTGTTTTTTGAGCCAGGGTTGTGGTATTTTGCCGTTGATTGATTCCTGCTTTGGAGTTTGCGTGTTACTGCTGTATGCTGCAACTTCGTGTGTGACCCAGCTATTATAGTGCTGGTCTTTGTAGAACACGTGTATGTTGCCGGGTACTGATTCGCCGGCAGGTGAATACATCAGGGTATTCTCGTTAATTATGTGCACATGCACATTTACAAGATAAAATTCGGCCGCGGCGCACTATGGGACCAAACAGTATTTTCCATCTCAAAAATGGTTTTGTCGAAAGTCGTAAATCCATAGATTGTTTTATGGTTTTATACTCTCAAAAGATAGAACTTACGAATAAATTACAAAATATAAAAAAATATAAAGTTTTACGTTTATAAAATGAACCTCAAACATTGGGCATAAATATTTTCATGCCAATTAAATTACCGTTAAGGGAGTTCAACACATAATTATTCGGAAGTTTTCCAAGGAAACATATTAGTGTTATACATCATTAGATAGCTTAGAATATACACTTTGCAACCACGTTCAGTTTTTGTAAAAAAATATTATTATTTAATTTTTTAATATTTTTTTAGTGAAGTAAAGAAAATTTAGTTTTTGTTAATTTCAATTGGAGTTTTCGTTGTTGCCGAAAGCAGCCGGTGTCAAGTTAATTACTCTATTAGAGACCTTATCTACTCAGTAATATGAGGATTTAAAAAAAACTTGCGCGTTTTTTGCGCCAGAGGTGATTTTGAAGCAATAATGTCAATCGGGGAAAAATCCTCGAAAATTACGGTTCTTCTTTTTTATTATGAAATATTATATTTAGTTATTATCCTTTGATGTCTATATTGTTTTTTTCTATTTCTATGATAAAAACATACATTTGCAAATTAAAAAACTGCTATTATATTTGAAAGAATCTTCCCATGGCAATTTTGTTTGGGGTGGTCACCTTAACCACAAGTATGATAAACTATATTGCTGCGGAAGTTCTATTTATCTGTTGTGGTAAATAATTACAATCAGTACTGATTACACTATTTCGATGAGAACTGTTATAATCAATTGTCCCATGGTTTTTGCACAAGGCACTAAAATATTAGTCCTTTAAATACCCGTGTATGTTCAGCATACGATTCATCAAAGTGTTCAGATACTTCTTTTCAATAACAATTAACGCATAAAAAACATTATTATCTAATAATGAGTGAATTCGTTTGTGTTCGACGCGATCTTTGTGATCAAATAATAAAAGGGAAAAGTACTTCAGACCTCAAAAAATATTTACTGGAAAATTTTCAACTATCGGAAACTGACGTTAATACTGTAATAGAGAGTATTCAAAAAAATCTAACATCGAGTTGCAACCAGAAATGGACCAAAGCTCAAAGAAAGCCGGACCGGTTCGAGAGCCTATACTCAAATTGGTTAAATGGTGAGTTTAAAGTATCATTGAATTCTTGCAGTACCTCAACCACTGTAAATTCTGGTTTGAATACTTCTGGTGAACGTGGAAGACCAACAAAACAATATGACGAGTGCTCGGAAAACACAAAGAAACGAAAAAATATGGAGCTGGTCCAGGAGTATGGAATGGGACATGTCCGTAACGCTTATGTGCAAGGTTTAAGATCCATGGGGGAAAATGACGAAGCGTCGATTGTGACTATTATCAGAAATAAGGAAAAAGAAGAGAAAAAAGTTATTCTACAAAACATACTCAATCCAGATAACGCACTTTCCTTTACAAAAGAGGAAGCATTGAGTATATGCATTGAAACTGATTTAACCAAAGCACAATATGCGTACCTAAGAAAAAGGCTCGTTGATAAGAATTTAAGTTCTGTATTGCCTTCGTATCAAACACTAAGTGAAGCAAAAAAGGCTTGCTATCCGCCTGCATCCAGCATTACGGTGACAAATATAAGCGCAAAAATCAACCTGCAAGATCTCTTAGACCATAGAGTCTGCCGTATTATAAGGATAAAGTCAGGATCGACTTACAATCGTCTCAAGCTTTTCACTAAATGGGGATGTGATGGATCCTCCGGGCAAAGTGAGTATAAACAAACTCTACCGGAAGAAAACGAACAAATATCGGACGCTAATTTGTTTATAGTGTCCCTTGTACCACTGCGACTAGTAGACGAAGAAACTTCTACGGTCATATGGAAAAACCCTACTTGCTCATCTGTTAGATATTGCAGACCAATTTCATTAGAATTTGCAAAAGAAACTCCCGAAAAAACTACAGCGGTTGTCAGTGAAATTGAAGCCAAAATTAATCAATTGATTCCAACTCTTGTGTCAATAGAAGACAAAGTCATCGAAGTTATACATCAAGTTGCTCAAGTGTTGACAAACACATCATCCAGTGCTACCTGCACTGTTTGTGGAGCAACTCCCAGACAAATGAATGATCTTTTAAAAGTTACAACGAGAGTTGAAAATGAAAATGCGTTTAAATACGGATTGTCGACGCTACACGCATGGATAAGATTTATGGAAATGATCCTCCATATTTCTTACAATTTAGGTTTTGAGAAGTGGTCTGCAACAACTCCAGAAAACAAGCAACTTAAAGAAGACAAGAAAAAATTTGTCCAAAAACGTTTCCGAGAAGTGCTTGGCTTGCATATTGATAAACCACGTCAAGGTTCCGGTAATAGCAATGACGGTAATACGGCAAGGAGATTTTTCCAAAATTACCAATGTTCTGCAGAGATAACCGGAATTGATGAAGAATTAATCAAGAGACTATATGTAATTCTTCAAACTATGTCATCGGGATTTCCTATAAACGCAGAAAAATTTGGTCAGTATACATTGGTAACCGCGCAATTATATGTAAGCAAATATAACTGGTACTACATGCCATCTTCGGTCCATAAAGTACTTATACATGGTGCTAAAATAATAGAGCATTATGCAGTTTTGCCTATAGGACAATTATCCGAAGATGCCCAGGAAGCTCGAAATAAAGATTATAAGAAATATAGGTTACATCACGCTAGGAAGTGTTCCAGATCAGCAACAAACGAAGACGTTCTGCATATTTTGTTATATACATCTGATCCTTATATATCTAGCTTAAATAAACCAAGTTTTCTAATATCCAAAGAATTATTTGACGAAGCTAAAGAATTGTTGGAAATAGAAAGTGATGAGTAGGATAAGTTTAAGTAATAATTTTTTTTTTGTCATGTAACTGTTTGTTTAATAATAATAATTTAGTTTTAAACTTATTTTAAGCATAAGTGTAACTTTTATTGCTATTTTAATATAACTGTATGATTTTTTGTATGAAATTTCGTATAACTTTATCTTTGTAATTATTAACATTAACTAAATTAAATTAAAACTAAGTTAGGCTTAAAAAAGGCCCTCGGGGCATTGTACCGAGGATGCTGGCGGCATTTCCTCGCTGAATTGCAATGCTGATGCGTTGCGCGAGAAAGCCGCCAGCTTTTCGGTCACCAGTTACATCAACTAGACGTTTCGCGATTTCCGCAAATAACTTATGCGCACTGGGACCCCACGGACCGAGGGTCTCGACGCCAAAGGGCACAAAGTTGTATGTTGTTATCTTTGTCATTTTTTTTCGGAAAAAATATTTTTTTTAGAATGATGTTTGATTTCTTTTATTGCCTAGATATTCACAAATACGTGAAAAAAAAATCAAGGAGATAAATCACAAAACAACAGAGTTATCGATTTTTGAGATGGAAAATACCGGTTGGTCCCATAGTGCGGCGTTCAAAATATCCTCTCCTCCCTCCGATAAAAAATCGCATTAAACTGTGCCGTTATGTATTCTGCTATCCTTTGTTCCTGGGAAAGATTGCTGTTAGCAAGAAAGAATTGAATTTTATTCAGAAGTGCTAGGTAAATTCGCCACCTCGGTTATGTTTCGGACATATGTATCAAGGTCTCGTCGTACAGACAAGTGGTTGAAAGTTAGCCTCTAATTGTAATTAATTTGGTGACTTATTGCTCTGAATAAGCAGTTATCGTCGCGTTCAATGGGAATAATTGTATTTTTAAAAGCTTTTGTTTGGTTGATAAATTAGGCGTGAATGAGCGGTGCACGTGCAGATTTGGTGAACTGGCTAGCAAATGTGCTTTGTTTTTGTGAAAAGATGTATCTTGTTATGGAGGGGTTGTTTTTTGGTTGTTACTGGAATTCAACAGAATCGGCCTTTGACGCCCAGCGCATATGGGAATAATAAATCTTGATTTACGACCTTTCAAAAGGATCGGTAATTTGCTTATTTGGTGACTTTTTTTTGACTAAGGAGATAGTCAATTTGTTCAAAGTAGTTTGTGGCACTTTAGCTTAATGTTATGATAATAAAGACAAGAACTTAGTTAGTTATAGTTAGTAAGAACGGTTTTAGGATGATAATACAACTGTTCTAACCTACGATCAATTATTGATCGAAGGTTAGAACAGTTGTATTATCATCCAACAGTATCCAATATTAACAGTAAATGTTGCGGGTTCAAGGATTAAAAGGATAATTAAGGAGTATTAAATTGACACACACGTATTATAGTTTAAGCGGGACTGTTCAGCAGATCCCTAAAATATATGGAAAGATCTGACCAGATTGGCTTGGACGGGTTCAGGGTCTGGTCAGGATTGTCTTTCGTATACACTGGTTCGCTCGCCTGGGATCCGGAGCCCAGCGATTTTATTTAACGACACCAAGACATAATAAAATAAACACTGATCCGAATGCGCAAACTCGACACATCAGTCGCGTACAGTGCGCTGCACAATAAAAATATATTTGGGGATTTGACGGAGAGGACTAGCGACACTTCCGGTCACCCTACCGGAAAAGTTATAAACAGTGCACAAATATTTTTTGATGGTTCTGTACCAGTAATGGAATACATTTCCATTAATAGTTTAATACTTTTTTATTTTTTTTGTCCGACTTGAAATCAGCAGAACGTGGACACAATCTATTCGTAATAATATCAATGATGCGTGCGATGTTGGTGGGCTGCACCGCCCCTCCGGGTGGTAGGGTGGTGCCGAGACTGCTGGCTGACAGTCTGCTCGTACGCAAGCTGTCAAGACGTCCGGGTTACGGGCGCGTGTCGTACCTATCGAACAAGATACAGTCACGACTTCACTCGCGGTGAAATCTTACGAGCAGTTCGAAGAACGTACGCGAGGAAGAGCATACTTCGTGTGCGATCCAATGAAATCCTTAACCCCGCGGTTCCTAATGAAAGGTGCATTTTAGCAGCCAATCAAAGACAAAATGGAAAAGAATGAAGGAAAAATAGTGCCCCAAAGACGACCCACTGACCCAGACAGCTGATAAGTACCTACGCGGGCCAACATGCTGCGGGCCGGCGAATGACCATAAAATCAATTTCAAAGTAAACATCTTTCGTAAACGATAACTTCATTTTTTATTACTAAGACAAATCAAAAATAAAAAAAAAATCTTTATTAATATTCGTTTAAATTTACTTAGTCAAAATGTGCGCACTGGTTATTTTATTTTCCTGTATAACTGTAAATGTTTTATACTCTTTGAAGTTGATGCTTTTAAACCAATTCAATACTAATATGACAGAATTATAATCAAAACCGCATTTAGTAGTCCGACATAAAATTATTCTGTTTTCGATATCCGATGTTATATACGAGTAATATCCGACTAATCCTTGGAATCCGCGATGCAAATGCATCGCTACGCCACCGCGCCGTGCCGGTGAATAGTTCAGAGTGCTAACAGATCCGAGTCAAACTATCGCAACATGCTCCAATTTACTTGATCTTCTTTCAATAGTTTAAGTTAGTTTCGTATTGCCCTTTGCCTACCTCGATTTCACACGAGGTTTAGGAAATCCAATGGTTGTATTGTGCGGCTATAAGTAATGTTTTTGTGAGTGAGACTTGTTGGTTGGAGTTAAAGCACATATTTTTATGTCAGTACGCGTTTCTTTGTACATAATTTATACAACATGAATACTAAAGACTGATCTACAGCCTTATTTTATGAAAATTTCGCTAATCACTGATTAGCCACTGTTTAGCTAACTCATGAGTTAGCTCTTAATCTATAATTAAAGTAAAGCAGGTGATTCGTGCGATTATGCGTTCGGCATAGATTATAAACCAAATTTAAGAACGAAGTTGTCTAAACTATGAACTTGGAATTTGAATAAAGGCTCGTGCAGACTAGAGCGACATCGCGGGCGCGACATGTAGAATTTTGGTTGTCGCATCAGCGATCTCGAGTGATATACATTACATTAGTGTTACGAGTTACGAGTGATTACATAATACATTATTTTAAGGCTGGTGCATATTGGAGTCAGTATGCACCAGCCTTAAAATAATGTATTATGTTTACTTCATTGTTTGTGATGGTAGCAATGAAAACAATAATCTCCAATAATTGGAGTAAACAGGAAAAGGTATTTATCTCTGAATTTATATCTACTTACTAATATAAATGTCTTTATGCTTGATAACATGAGTATACTCTTTTAGAAATGTATGTAGGTACTTGTGTCTATTTTATTCAATTATCCTATTGCTTTTGCACCAGGGTTTTAGTGTCTTTTAATAACAATTATTCTACTTGCTTACAGGTACCAGTTTGACTGCTGCTATAACCGCCACTAGCACCTAGCACCGATATTATTCAACCTCGCAAAGACGGCGAGGGAGAAGACCATGTTACGTGAAAAAGATGGGGAATGAGAGTCGCATGAGAAAATAATGACACCCAGTCTGTGCAGGAAGTTAATATTTATATAGGTAATCATTCTCGTAGCGGATTTAAACGAGCTTTATTGGTCTTCCTCCGTCTCTTTCCCGCCGGAGTTTCTAGATTATTTAATTCTTCTACATCGGTCTGTAATCCCGTAAAAGATTATCGAAAGATTGTCGAAATCCATATTTACTAAGGCTCAACTCGATATTAGGAACAAAATTACCTCGAAGCACACAATAATCTTATTGAATCGATCAGCTGATTCCAATGAAATTATCGCTATCTTGCCACTTTGCATCCTCCAAGCTTTAAACAGTGCACTGGTGGTTTTTAATTTTGACACTTACTAATCAATTGCTTAGCGACCTTTTAGCGCTAAATAGCGTTTATAAATAAGATCATTTCTTTATAAATAAGATTAAAATTTAAGAGACGTTTATAAATAAGACTGAAAGTTTTTAGATAGGAATTTTGTTAATCAGTTTAGCAATTGATTTAAAGGAGATGGGTAACGGCCCCATACAAGCCTGGCCCAGAAATGAACACAAAAAAAAACAAAATGTATTATGCAGCTATAATAGTGTTTCATAGCCCTGTACAAGACCCTTCTTAAATCTGATAACTTAAAAAAAAGTCAAACCTGTCAATCGCGGAATAATCCACTGTCATCCAGCAGAATTAATTTCACGCAAATCTAACTACTGTATCCCAAATGATTAATTTGTTATGCCCCAGTATATAAGAACGTTAGATCTCCGTTGGAAACCAGTCAAAATCAGAGTGGAGATGTGAGTTATAGGTATTGTTATTTTAGCCCAGGTAAACTTTAATGCGAAGATCCATAGTCCAAGAAACCCGAAGTCACTCAGAAATGAAAAAAGATAACCAGAAACTCAGTCAATGATATTTTTGAACAAATCACAAGAAATCACAACAAAACATTAATGATGCTGTCACACGCAGCACCAAAGAGTTTAGATAAAATAGAAATCGTCAAAGACAGACTTGACTGACAAGAAGGGTTACATAATCAGCCTATAATGTTCCCACTGCTGGGACACAGGCCTCCTCTCTGTGAGAGGGCGTGGGCTGTAATCCACCACGCGGGCCCAGTGCGGGTTGGTAGATGTCACATGTCTTCGAATTTTTGGTTCTAGGACATGCCGGTTTCTACACGATGTTTTCCTTCACCATTTTGAGAGCAGTGGTGATGAAATAATTTACACAAAGTAAAGCGCCTGTCCGGGTTCGATCCTATGACCTACAACTCGTAAGTCGCGACCGTTACCACTGTGCCACCACTGCTCATCAAGAAGGGTTCGCTCAAGAACGGTTGTGTTCTTTATTCTCTCGTTGCATCCAGTGAACGACGAACAAAATGACGTCTTAAACAGACGTCATTTTAATGATTTACACGTCGTTAGGTCTGCTAACGCGTTAGGTGCGTAGGGTCGATTGGATTGATCAGGTTAAGCTACGCTTGCCGCGGTTGGTCCGTGGATGGGTGACCATCTTTACATACCAAGATCCCTCCGTGCCTCGGAAAGCACGTTAAGGCGCTGACAAGACCCAATTGACCAAAATTGGCTTCTCTTAAGAAAAAAAAATGCCAAATCTGTATAGTTTGTGGTAGCGGAAAACATATATGTTAATTTTGAAAATATTTCCCAGAACTTGGTTGTTACCAAAACACGTTTTGAAAAATCTCGATACAAACTAACGTTAAACTAACCTCTTACCTTAAGTTCAAATACAAAATATCTGTATTAAATATCAACATACGTTACATATTTAAATAATAACAAGAACGTCTTATTTGAACGCAGAACTTTTAATTTTTTTATGTTTTTTATTTTTGATTACTCAACTCAATTTTGAGTAAATAGATAATTGCTTCATATTTTGCAATAAATTACAAGCGTTGTGTCATCGCGCTTCTCTTTCTTTTCTATGCAATCTGACAGAGACCGCGGTTTAGGTGTTGTCAGCGTCTTAAGCCGTTGGTCCCGGCTGTCATTTGTAGATCTTTGACAGTCGTTACGGGTCGTCAGAAGCTCGAAAGTCTGACAACCAGTCTTACCAAGCGGTATCGTGTTACCCAGTAACTGGGTTGTGGAGGTCAGATAGGCAGTCGCTCCATGTAAAATACTGGTATTCAGCTGTATCCGGTAAGACTGGAAGCCGACCCCAACATAGTTGGGAGAAAGGCTAGGCAGATGATGAAATGTCGTTAGGTCTGCGGTGACCGCCCAGCGTAACGCATCTCACTTTCAATCGCAATCCAAAGGATTTTCAAGGAAATTCCTAATCCAATAGGTCACAAATACAAAACAGGATAAAAATCAAAATAGGACAAAAATCAACATGGTGGACTTTAGAACCCAAGAAGTAAAGTCGTGTAAAAAGTTTTTAGTGTTTCAAAATAAAGAGATTTATGAGACAATTTCAAAAATATGTAATATGACTCTGGGGTCACCCGAGCCGTTTGTTTATTTTTTTATTGGTTCACCAAAACCTGTTTACACTGGTTCTATGCTAAAGAAAACATGCAAAAGTGTGATGCAACAGTGCAACAATCACAGTCATATTTTAGGAATCCTCTAGTGTCTACGTCAAAAGTAACCTAATGTCATAATTTTATAAGTACTCAAGCTTACTCTGTATAACACACAGGATGTTAAAATTACAGTTTTAATATCTTATATCCCAAAAATACTCGTAAAATCATATACATTTTTACAATAAGCATGCTAATTACCATAACTGGCAACATAAATATCTCCACAATTACTTGAATCAAAATAATAATCTTTTAAATTGAAATATTTCCTGCAAAGTTTTGCCAAGTAACGAAAGCTGTGGTGGGATTTAAATATTATCGGTTAAATTTATTTTTTATATAATTATCTCTTTGTCTGTGCTAGGCCAATCATTATCCACGTCCTTTAAGATACGTTTATAAAAAAGACTGGAATTGTTTAGCGACCTCTTAGCGCTAAATAGTGTCCATAAATAGTTGTTTAGCAAATGATTCAAATTTAAGAGACGTTTATAAATAAGACTGCTTGTTGTTAAAGTACAACAACCGGGGTTTTTTTCGAGTGGGTATACCTATGTATCAGATGAGTAGCTCATATCAACGTCACAAAGTTATTGTACCACTCAACTTTGAACTTTTACAAACTATATCTTAATCCGTTTTGCATTCATGTAGATTAACTCACTTCCACAATGTACCTGCCGCTTCACCTATGCGCAATGTTCGGAAGTCGGGAACAGGTTGTCCACAATAGTGCCGAGGGATTGTCCCGTTAGGGCTCCCATTTTCGCGGTCACTCGGTCGAGTGCCTTAATCGGTCTGTTGTCGCTACATTGATCTCATTGTGCTCCACTAACTTATGAGCGCTTCAACGGATGAAGTTACTATTCAGACTTTGTTAATTGTTGGATTGCTAACAGTGATTGCGTCACTATACTTGTTACATGATATGTCAGAACGTACGCATGTAACAAACTAAAACGTTGCTTTGAAATCTATTGATACTAACTTACGATTGACGATACTCGAACTTAGGTACGTCACTTTTGCTACTATGGTTTAAGAAATTACAATCCTCACACATTTACTAAAATAAAAATACTGTGCCAATTCTTTGAGTATCAGTATTATACTCAACGATGCTTACAAAAGAAGCTAGAGGAAAAATACATACACGCAAATATTATGCTAAATGATTGTCTGTGTAAAGATTTTCCTCGTTGTTAATGCTATTTTACCTTGTCGCAAGAAAATGTCAGGTATTTCTCCTAACGCGTTTGTACAATACGAAACGCGTGCCAATTCTAAAGAACCGTTTAACGAAGATGAATTTAAAGAATGGCAATAATAAGCAATGACATGATTAAAAATCCGTCGCCCTGGGAGCTGCTACGTCAATTGTCTTTCAGCTGTGAAATGTGCGCAACAATAGCTAAAGTACACAGAACCGTACTAACATTTTACGTTTGTCTTTTATCCCAAAATCAGCATGGAAATAATATTTTTATTCTCTTTTTTATAAAAGCGACATAAAGATGGATACGTCACGAAGATAAGGAAGTTATACGACCTTTTCGCGGCTCCAAGTGAAGCAATCCATCTCACGTAATTGCATTATATTCGGAGTGCGTACCTCGAGTGCCCGGAAGGAACTGTTACTTATGATTTCTTTCCAATATCTACACTTTTTGTACCGCCGAGATCTCACTTTATTCACGTTATAAAACAAGAGTTAAGGAACACTTTCTTCCAACTATTTGTTCCTTTTCTTTTCCGTTGTTAAACGAATGGGAATCTCTGTACCAAGGCAGATTCGTACTAAGAACTGTTATTTTTCAAGACTTGTTCTTCGGACTTAAAAGCGTTTAAATCTTATCAGTTGTTTTACACGCGCTATATTTGTTCTGTGGATACATATTTTGTTTTTAATTTATGAATTGTTAATCAAACAGATTTTTTTCCACTACTTTCAAGAGATTATATTGTTATGGAAGAAACAATTAGCTGTGTCGAGTTGAACATCTGGTAATAACCTTAACGTTTTATTCCACTTTGATGTATTGCTAAGATTTATTTTATAAAGAAACTCTGCTTGGCTTTGTTTCAGACAGGAAACAGGAAATACCGATTTTAGTAAATTAAATGTATTAAAACAATCTCTAATCTTGGCTGGAATTCCACAGTATGAAAAATACCTAAGATTTTTCATACACGTCGTACTATGAACGAATGACTCAAACCACTCACTGAAATAACTTATTACATTCAATTAATAAGTTATTTAAATCAATTATATTCGTAATTGTATTTTAACAATAACTTATTCATAAATACTTAAAAAAATAAATAACAACCGATTTCCAAAAAAAACACTACAAGTGAATAACTTTAAGATCGGTTTTTTTTATTTTTATTTTTTGTTGTTTTTGCCACCGACGTCCGAAACTAAAGTTTTTCTTTACTTTGTAGTGTTTTGTTGGAAGTAGGTTGTTATTTTTAAGTTTTTTATTTTTCACTTTTTAGTGGACCAGTATGTATTTTATCTAAGTTACAATAGCCTAATGTCAACTGCTCATCACCTTTTACAAAAATTATTTTTCCGATTTGGTAAAGAAAAATATTTGAAAGAAAGAAAAATATTTTATTTGGGACACGCACAAGAAATACAAAAGTAAAAAAACGTGGTACGTTAATTGTTGAGGAGTTCTCCTGGTAAGAACTAGGAGAACTGTCACTCACCATATACGTTGTGAAGAGCATAAATTGCTTAGCGCATATATTAAAGTACCTCATCGAATCGCAACCGGTTAAATATTTATTATTAAGTAGTTCCGGTGGCCATCTGTGGTCTTCATCATCAGTTCCACTACACCAAATGGTGCTTTCCGAGAGCAAATGCACGAGTTACTACAAAAAATACCCAAATCACTATAGGTGTGCCTGGGACTGGACAATGGGAGCATCTCGGGAGCCTCCTTACAAGCAAAAAAGAATTGTCGAAATCGGTCCATAATTGACGGAGATAATAGGTACTTACATAAAAAAACCTCCTTTTTGGAAATCGATAAAAAAAGATACCTGTTCCTATAACATTTAAATTCTAACAAACTACACGTATAAGCCCCAGATAAAAAATCAAAGAACAAAATATATTTCCCATTTTTGTATCGTAATGAAACCACTCATGTCTTCAGAAACTTTCGGTGTCCGTTGGTTCGGCAACTTTTTCAAGCGGTCGCCATCAGTTGCTAGTTGATTTTTCGCTCTGTGTATATGCTATTCTATTTCCGGAATTTCTCTTTCATACGCCGCGCTAACATTTTGACGTGCCTTCAGTGCTTGTCCGAAACACATTTACGCATTTATAGTTTATATGAGTACACTGCAATGGTTGTGATTTAGTTTCTATCTACGTTAAAATGAAAACATGTGGAGAATGGGACTGGGATGTTGGATGGTATTCAGCAGATAATTCTCTTTTTGGAACACCAACATTTCTTCTTGTGTTGTGTCGTACGTCGTGTCTAAATTGGAAATGGGAACTATTTGTCAAGCTTTTCTGTATTAAAATGTAAAATGGAAAGACTTTTTGATAAAAAGTTTATTTTATTCCGGGGGAAATAACCAAGTAAATACAGTTTGATATTATAGAATGTGACAGGAAAATGTACTCAATCTTGATGGTTTTAAATGTGGTTTTAATGGCCTAATAAAAAAGAATCCAAAAGAGATGGGCGTTGTCTACTTTAAATTAGTCCATTATAATGTTTTACTGGGACCTCTCATCACTGAATTTCACGAAGCAGAGCTCGCATCGCACTTACATGTATACTGATCTAACTTGTAACACTGTTAACCACATATTGACAGACACTTTGGGGGGCTTGCGCCGATACAGCTGAGACAAAAGGACAAATTTGGGTTAATTAAATTCCAGTGTCGGCTTTCGGGCCCGATGTCTGGGGCTCGTCACGGCGTCTTGGACAAAGTACGGCCTTATCACCGTGCTAGTTGGCTGATGCCCCCACCCCCTTCGCGCCTCCGCAGAAGATTAATGCCTCTCTAATGAATCAGCTACCGTGACAAATCAGGCGCCGGTAATGGATAAGGCCTTCCTGGTGTTGCGGCCACAATAAATTAGTTAACTGATAAATGTTTTATTTTATAATTTGCTTGCAGACAGGTTGATTTCTCTGTTTATTATGTACAAAATGTAGAATCATTTTAAGTATAAGTAAGGAGGTATGTGCTCTGCAAAATTGCTATTAAATACGGGTTATGACCTTACATAAACCGTAACGTAGTGTAAAGTATTGGAACAAGAATTATTTAAAAAAACAATAAACCCGACTGCAATAACACATAACTGAAAAGAGAAAAACAGCAATTATACTCTATATAAATTCGTTTTTGCAGTCGATTTATTGTTTTCTTTTAATAATTTGCTTTATTTCAAGCTTTTTAGTTTTATTATTATACGTCACAGGGCTCCGCGGGCTGCTTCTCTACCACGACAACGCGCCTTTACACGCCGCGCCTTCACACACCGCGTTCAAAACGAGGGACTTCCTGGACAGCACGCCGGTCAAACTCCTGGGTCACCCTTCTTACAGCCCTGATCTAGCGCCGTGTGACTTCTTTTTATTCCCGAAAATAAAAAAAATCAGCTCAAAGGGATTTTTGATCTCAAACTTTTCGTCGCCGGGAGATGCGCTGTCAGCGTTCGAGCAGGCTGTAAACGAGGTGTCTGCGGCGGACTGGAAAACGTGTTTCGAAAACTGGTTCAGACGCATGAAACTTTGTATAGAGACTAGTGGAGAGTACTTTGAAAAGATTTAACCAAAAAAATATTTAAATATAGAACATTTTTTTTTAAATTTTCGCAGAACTGAGTGCCCTGGTAAACCTTTTCCTCCCTTTTTTGGATTTGCAGATACAATATAATAATATAAATATTCTAACGAGACCTCATATAATATGTTCATAAAGCTATTAAATCGTTTAGCCCTCCTTCTGGGGTAGTCGGGTAAAAATACTATAATACGGGTAATATACGCATACCTAGTACTCGTATATTTATCAACAAAAACACCAGGACACCCCATTCTAGTCAATTGAGTTCTTAGGAAAATCCGTGATAATCTGATTTCAATACATTGTCTCATGTGTCCATACAGGGTCTAATAACAATATCATCCAACGATTTTGTGGGAATCGAATGGTGTTACTAGCAGTAATAATGTTAGTAAGCGATCTAACCTAAGTACGTTAAGCCAGACATTTACTGCTAATTGGTAAACGTAGTTTTCAATGGTTTTCAATTGCAAAGCAATTAGCAATTATTGCCGTTTATAATTCTGTTTGTACCGACGTGTCTGCAAAATAAACGTGTTTAAAAGGAGAAATGGTCCTAATAATTATTTGTTTTTTTTTAAGTTTTAATGTTTTAATTGCTAACGTTCCAGTTCTTACTTCACGGTATTGTTCAATTAAAGAAGATCAAGTTTGTATTCATTTAAAAAGTTACCTTTAATTCCATTTTATAGTTATTAAATACTTTATTCTCATTTTATTTCTTCAAATCATTAATGTAAGTACCTGATATAGAAAGACACTCAAAGAAAATTGTATTTATTCTGTAACAAATAAAGGGTAGGTTTAATATCACTGTAGTACTGTCATTTAAAATCATTACTATGCAGCAAAATAATATATTATTACATTTCTAGCAGTATACCCCTTCGTGTGATCCGATGAAACAGCGCTAACAATAAAACCTTTAGAAAATTTGACTGGCCTGAGACTTTCAATTATAATCAAGGTATTATATGAAAAAGAAAGGTCATTTTATTTCTATAGTCTGGCTGTGAACGCATAATTTTAATAGAATATGTTAGCCGCTTTACAATATGTTTAGGGATAACCCGAGCTTTAGTTGAAAGGGTCATTCTGACTAAAGGTCGTAGCTCTACGATTGGAATAGAGATTTATTTTGTAGATATTAAACTTTAACAAACCCATAAAATATATATTCTTAATTACGTTCACAGATCTCGAGCAGTCTTCTTCCCTATTCCGCTGAATGCCTAATCTTTTTATTCGGATATAGGCTATTTCAAATCAGAGCAGAAGAAGAATCAAAAATAGTTAACTAAAAACTGTCGGCTTCGTAGTCTGACCATTTGTAGTTGTGGGTATGCTAAATGGATGACGTAATAGCGGAGACTAGCAGAGGCTGAACTACCGACCCTCCATGGTCTTCGCTCTTCGTGTCGGTGAAAGATAATAACAAGCATAGATTTCACGCCGTGATATCACCAAGTTGGAGCAAAACTTGATGCAGTAGCAATCGACTTTTTTTTTTTTTTTGGAGTGTGATATCATCTAATAATTTTACCCGCTCTGGGCAGAGCGGGAGGGTGTGTCAGACTCTTACTGACTAAAACCCATCCGTATTCCTTCCGTTGCCTGTGTTGCCAGGGGCCTCGGTAACCCTTTAGTACCTTCCCATGACCGCGGCAGGCATCGGCCCTAGTGGAACCCACTAGGGCCGATGCTTTGTACTGACGACATCTCTTTGAGGCGCGCGTGGAATACAACGCGCCGTCGACCCGGGCCTGGTCCTTACCGGACGATGAGCTACCCATTGCTTACCGTCCGCAAGCCCGCGCCTACGGTGGCTGGAAATCCGCCCGGGATTCCCGACGCCCAGGGCGTCTCCTGCGGCGGCTAGGGGCGAGAGGGCGCGAAATTTGCCTTTCCCTCAACCGTCCCGCCTCCTCCTTCGCGAGCATTACTGCTTCGCAGAAGGAGGTGACGGTTGCCCATGCCCTCTCGCTCCGCACCATGGCCTGAACCAGGGCCGGACGCGAGAGATCTCTGCCGCCGATCGCCTCCACGAGGACACGGCGGTGCTCTGCCCAGGCCGGGCAGACCTCCACCGTATGCGCCACCGTGTCTTCCGGGCGATCAACACAGTGGTGACACCCGGGCGTTTCCTCCCGCCTTATCCGACACAGTAGCAATCGACTTGCGTTAGCCTTTTGAACTCTAGGCTTTCAAACCAACTCCAGCTATTTTTATTATGATAAATATGCATTACACAATGCTTCACTGCCTGAGTATGACGCGTTCATTATTTATAGCTATTGATAGCGACGCCTCATTTGTCAAAATTAATAACGTAATGAAATATGTATGCAATCGAAGTATTCGTTTTAACTGTTTTTTAAAGCGGCATTATTTAATTACAGTCTTTTGCAGCGTTCCTGGTAGCTATTTAAATATATTATAATTATGTGAGTTCTTTAGTTTGATATGAATAGCCAATTTTGTAACAAAATTTATGCTACGGTAATATAATCAGCCTATAATGTACTGATGGGACACAAGCCTCCTCTCTGTTAGAGGGAGCGGGCCGTAATCTACCACGCGGGCCCAGTGCGGGTTGGTAGATATCACATGACTTCAAATTTTTTGGTTCTAGATTCACGATGTTTTTTTTCCCTCACCGTTTTGAGAGTAGTACTGATGAAATATTTTAAGCTATGCATATTTTAGTAATGCTACATAAACGCTACTAGATCCTGAGAAAGTGTTCAAAGGGTGGCCCTTTGAACACTTTCTCGTTTTCTTGTTGGCGAAGACACGAGTGTAAACGTCGTGCAAAAGTACAAGCAGTTGTAAACTAACTTATCTACTACATAACAAAATGTTTTCAACGTCTACTTACTTAAAACAAATAAAAGACTTTCTAGTGTTACCATTACACATCACGTTGTAAAACAACGCATCGTTAGCAAGTTTATGCGTGGCGCTCAAAAAAAATAATTATTTTTTCAAAAAATATTTAGTGTACCCATGAATACACGCCAGTTCGTTGAATACAGCCTTTATACGACGGTAATGGCGTGGATAACATATGTATCCCGGCATTTCTGGAGTGATGCCACCTGATAGTCATCTTATTATGTAACTTGCCTATTGTAGATGAAAGGCTACTTTATATAATGTAGTTCTGGTACTACGAATGTTATACTTATAAGGTCTCAATTTACCCCAACGATGACCACCTGGGGTTGAAGCCTTAGTTATGAGAGCCAGATGTGTTTTTGTTGAGGTGCTGGATTTAGTTTTCACTTTTCAGGTGTACTGGTGGTCAAATGCAAGCGTCGATATGGTATTTGTACTAAAACATAGGTTTATTCTATAAATTAATGAGATACGAGTATGACACAAAGTACTTATATAATTGGGGCCTACAGTCTATCATTGAAAGAAAAAAGTTGAACCCCTAAAATAATTTGCTGTCGGAAAAGTACAAACAAAAAACTACAAAGAAAAATTTTGATTCTACCATAAT
The DNA here is from genome assembly GCA_905333075.3 of Atethmia centrago. Classification (NCBI taxonomy): domain Eukaryota; kingdom Metazoa; phylum Arthropoda; class Insecta; order Lepidoptera; family Noctuidae; genus Atethmia; species Atethmia centrago. The sequence continues at coordinate 15,798,141 of HG995373.1, read as the reverse complement.
TATACGTAATTTAAAAAGTTAAATTAGGTGGTAGTTAGTTTATAAAAGCTCCTAAAATACAAAATATCCATTTGAAATACGACACGAATTGTGGTAGGTTGGCGTGGAGTACCCCAGTTAAAACTAAGTTTAACATTATTTCTAAAACAGAATGTTAAATTAACCGTGGTTACTAATTTAAGCCTGTAATACATATTTACGAAAGCCGTTAAGCTTATGCCTTTTACATTATGCGCATGCATGAATAAGTTTAGTATAAATAGGTACTCGTTTTATTGATCTCGGTTAGGTAAAAATATAGGCATCAATTAATCTTATAATCATTCAGCCTTACATTAAGTTTCTGGAAAGTGCACCAGCAATGAGAATTATGATTGAACCAAAAACTGAATACTGAATAACGTTAAAGTACCATTTTCACTATGAACAAAGTTGAACTAATAATTGAAATGTCCACCAAAACTGGTAACCGAAGTGCACAGGTCCATTCGAAATGTTTACAATTCAGCGTTTCGGTTTAACATTGTTCCCTAATACCTTAATGGTTGTGTGGACAGCGTTACTGGGGGACGGTGGGCAAAGGGGCTCTGGTCAGTCGGTTCCTTTACGTCCCGACACAGAGGCCTTTGTAATGTTATCCCCGGGGCGAGTCTGCCTTGCAAGACGATTCGGATTCCTGTATACGCTGTATGTGCTCTAAACGAGTTTAAATTTACTGGGTGTCCAGTGTTATTACGTTACAATGCTGCATTTACGATTTAATGCTTTTGAGATAGATTGTTCATTGTATGACAATTGGTTCGCTGATAAATATCGTATTGTATAATCCTTAAAGTTATTCAACCCTGGTATTAAGACCGTTAAAGACTGGTAGTGAGGGATCTAGAAAGAACGTTGAATTTATGCCATATACGTACGTTAATACTTTCTTGGCTACATGAGCAAAATTATCTTCTTAAAATTAAAGCTCTCGTTACATATACGCTCATATTTTAGTGTTTTTGGTATTTAATTACGTCTGAGACTCTGCGACATTACAGTACTAGTCTCTCTGGCAAAATATTAAAATAGGGAGAAATTTTCTTTGAGCCCAAAGTTTATTTCGAGAAAATAGACGTCTAAAAAATCTCATGCGTATGAATAAAAAGAAAAAGATTACATTATAAAAGCAGTACCTACTGCTACGAGTACTACAAATGACCTATTTCTTGTTTAGTTGTTTCATCTATCTTATTTATTAGCTAGTAGCTGTTCCCCATGACTTCATCTGCGATCTAGAATGAAAAGTAGCCTATATGTTTTTCCAGGTCATGGTTTACCCTTGTGCCAAATTTCATCTAAATCCGTTTAGCTGTTTTAGCGTAAAAGTGTAACAAAGAAACATACAAACTCACAGAATGAAAAGTAGCTTATATGTTTTTCCAGGTCATGGTATAGCCATGTGCCAAACATCCAAATCCGTTAATCGTTTTAGCGTTAACAAAGAAACAAAAAAACTCACTTTCGCATTTATAATATTTTATCTATTGCCCACGGCTCCGCCCGTTTAAAGGTCGGAAATTATTCCACAGGACCGTACTACCGGGATTCATAGGACCCTATGTCCTAACCCAGGTCATGGCCTATCCGTATGCCTTTCATCTAAATCTATTCAGCCGTTACGGTATAAAAGGTGACAGACAGACAGCAGATAATAAATTCAAATAATGTTTTATTTTTATAGGGTGACTTCTTTGTCTGTCAAGACCCTTTTTCTTAGAACCGCGTGGAGAATCAACTCAGCCTATAACTGTCCACTGCTGGACATAGGCCTCTCCCAGGCTGCGCCACAACACCCTGTCCTCCGCCTTCCGCATCCAGTCTGTCCCAGCCACCTTTTTAAGGTCGTCGGTCCATCTAGCTGGGGGGCGTCCCACACTACGCTTGCCGATACGCGGTCTCCACTCCAGGACTCGTCTGCTCCACCGGCCATCGGTCCTTCAACACACATGGCCAGCCCACTGCCACTTCAGCTTGCTGACTCTGCAAGCTATGTCGGTAACTCCGGTTCTCTTCCGGATAACTTCATTTCTGATCTTATCCTTCAAAGAAACTCCGGGCATAGCCCGCTCCATGGCGCACTGAGGGCGCTTAAAAGAGGCGTGGTATCAAGTTGAATTAGATATCCAAAACTTAGATCTACGGTCGGCTAGCATCAGCGAATATCTCGGTTCTAGCGTCAGAGCCACATACTCGTATTTTGCTTGTAAATTATTAAAGGCAAGGCAACATAGTTCACAGAATCACTAACGAAGTTACAAGCCAGTGAAGTTAAGGTACACATTTTGAATGTTACGAGCACCGCTACAGGGCAATATTATCTGACCCTACATAATTACAATAACATTTTGATTCAAAAATGTAAATTAAGTTCTGTAGCCCCCGACGTGGCAACGTTGTTTGGATATTAATTTTATTCAGTGGCCTTTTCGGAGGCGTTGAACTTGGCCCCAAAATATTAACTTAATACTTTATATTTGAGAAAAGAAAAATACGGTTTTAATATATTTTGTAGATGATGACATCATATTTATAGAATGTGTTGATTATAAAATACACTTTTTCTTGTTACATTGTACTCAGTTGAGCCTTAAAGTTATGATGGTTCAAGTTTATTGGAGCAATTAAGCCGAAACACCTGTATCAATCCATTATTAATATTGTATGCAAGTGCTTTGTCGAGAGACGAGTGATTTTCCGGGACTTTCTTGTATAATTTGTGCTGATCCGAGAAAATAGGCAGCATTGTAACACGGGCCCCCAAAAATTAGTAACGATTTACTCAAAGCATAATTTATATTTTTTAGGGATACATTACAAATGTATTGATTGTGATACTTTAACAGATTTAGTTTTCACATTAACCGTGATGATCACATTTATCGTTCAGACCTACCACCTAATTTCCGATGATTGGCAAAGAGATAAACTACGCAGTTTATGCCACTAATAATACCACGATTTATATTCACGATTTGTATAATTTATAGGTAAATGCATTTTGCGCAGTGTGGGATATGATCCAATGGATCTGAAACACGTTCAAATCATTTAATTGACGTCCTTTAGCTACAGCTACATAACATGTAACGTTGCCGTAAATTAAAGTTAGTACAACCAGCATTGTAATTGTTGATGCGAACGTTCTAGAGGTCAATGGGCTGAAGCCTTCTAGTGTTAATGAATTATTTTAAGTAGATTTGAATAGGGCTTTTAATCGAACCCCAAATAATTCCCGTTTTCATTTCCTAAAAATACTAACGGACACTCTAATATGATAAATTTGCCCTTTTTGAGAGCTTCAATTAATTCCCATTTAAGAGTCCTAAAATACTTGATAGCCAAGTAAAGGCTCCTACATACTGGCGCGACTTGTCGCGCGACGCGTCGCGACACAAAGGCACCGCTTGTAGCGCTACACGCGGTGTCTTTGTGTCTCGTCGCGTCGCGCGACAAGTCGCGCCAGTATGTAGGAGCCTTAACTGCTACCAACTTGAATGTAGCGTGGTTGGTCACAGTTCTAACCCAACCCATTTGGTCGCGATGCCCTAGCTTAGTTATTGCGACCAACCATAGTTAGTTGGTTGAGTCTCGTTTATTAAGGCAACACCCAAATGACAAGACCCAATTGACAAAAATAGGATTCTCTTAAGAAAAAAATTGCCAAATCTGTATAGTTTGTGGTAGCAGAAAAAATATATGGTAATTTTAAACATATTTCCCAGAATTTGGTTGTTACCAAAACACGTTTTGAAATAAAATATCGATACAAACTAACGTTAAACTAACCTCTTACCTTGAGTTCTAATCCAAAATATCTGCATTAAATATCAACATACGTTACGTATTTAATTAATAACAAGAACGTCTTATTTGAATGCAGAACTTGGTTGTTTTTTATTTTCGATTACTCAACTCAATTTTGAGTAAATAGAGAATTGCTTCATATTTTGCAATAAATTACAAGCGTTGTGTCATCCCGCTTCTCTTTCTTTTCTATGCAATCTGACAGTGACCGCGGTTTAGGTGTTGTCAGCGTCTTAAGAAAAATCTGGCCAAATGCATGTCGGACCACACACAATGAAGGGTTCCGTAGTTGCGATGAATCCCAAAAACAAATTTATCATTGTGGTTGAGAAACATGTTCTCCCATACCATATCGATATACGTCACGGTCAATTCTCCAACTGCAAATGTAAGTTGGTCGACTATTACTCGTTAACTTGTAAAGCCTACTTAGCTGTGATAGTTTTCCTTTTAACTTCGTATACTGCTGCCATAAATTTATTCACATATCTTAAAACAATCGTTTAGCTGGCAGGGGGGGGGGACACTTGACACTAACAAAAATTATCACTTTAAAGATTTACGCCAACAAATCCCTGAATCGAAAAACGGTATATCCAACGATACCCCACACTATGGGATATACGAGAAAACCACTTTACATGCAAAGGAGTTACTCTACAAAAAATTGTATTTCAAGATTTAATTTTACCCCTTTCTCGGCGTGATTAAAATGTATACCCATGCCAAATGACAGCTTGCTAGTACTAAGAGTCTCTGAGCTAAGCTGCGGGCAGACAGACAGACCGACATGGCGAAACTATAAAAAAGAAACCCTAAAAAGCGTACGTTTTTAGAATCGTGTTTATAAAAGTTTTCAGAGGATCAATTAAGTGTATTATTTCCCTTTGAATAATCTGACAAAGATAAAAATAATCATATGTAGGACACTACCCAAAGTCTTCTTTCAATCTTATAATAAACCTTTTGATTGCCGAATAGTTTCGAGACCTTTTGATTGTACGTTACATTTGGTAAGCGTTCTGTAATGAAATAAGCTCTTCAGAAGAGATTGTCAATTAAAACTTTGAAGATTAAGCGGAATACCTTTTATTTTATTATACAGTTAACATCACGCTATAATCTTGAAATAAGGTAGTACATGTATATAGTAACTATGTATAAACGGTCTATAAAATTCTGTATTAATTCTCAGATCAGCGGTGAATTAAATTCAATTTGTATTCATAATACTGAGATTGGACGCGTAAAACAGCTCCAACCTCACGGATCCTATTAGAAGGGGTGAATTAATTCAGTGTACAAAGATACTGCAGCACTTTGACCCAATCAAGGTATACCAACAGGACCCAATATTTTACTGTAAAATTATTGGAAACCACCTTTCGGTGGTCTTAAATGTTGAGTTTGAGTCGGCGTGGTAAAGTTAGCTATCCTAACTTGCCCGGGGTGGGAATCGGAACTGATTTTAATTAGCGATAGGGTTGAAATTATCTTGAATAGCTCACCTTTAGGAGATTTTTACAGGAATTAAAAGAATAAATAAAGTATCATCTTCAACATGAAATTATTATTATCACTGGAATTCAACAGTCTTAGATTAAACACGGCTGCATGGCGCCGTGTCGATGCATAAAAAAGTTCAATAAAACTCGATTCGTAGCGTAGCGGATCAGTTTTTCTGCTACGACAGCGTAGCTGGCGTAGGCTTGGAATAATGGCGTCAGCTACGTCGTAGCACTCGTAACATTGCATTGCAGCATTGCACAGTGGTTCCGCGCCCTAAGAGAGGCGGTCATAGGGTTTCGCGAAGGTAATGACTGTCGTTATCAATACTAAATATTATCATTATGCTTTTTTGTAATACTTCATGTTATAATAAAATGAAAAAACCGAATTAATGTTAAAAACTTATTTTATTAGAATAAATAATGCATTTATTGTACTTGACGAAATACTTACTAAAATACAATAAAGGAATTGGAACTTAATAACTAATAAACTTAAATATATACATTTTTATAATAAAAATAAAGTAAATACCTAATTATTACCTAACTACAAATCAGAAATGGACAAAAAATATATTATTTACATATTAATAGTTACATAATAGGAGCTGTATCTAAAATAATGTAAATCTAGTGTTTATTATATAACTATATACATTTTATTCTATACTGACAACAAATTCAACACCTCTTTAGATAGAATAGACTTCTTCTTCTGTGGTAACCTTCTCAAACCAGAAATATAAGGATCCGAATTAAGAAGAAGTCTATGTATCAAGTCGGTGTTTGTGACAACCCGGGACATTTTCCTCGTGTTGTCACGCCTAAACTGTTTAACTAACTTATTGCAAGATTCGGCGGCCTCTTCCGAAAGCTCACCTATTGACAATAATGCGTGGTCAATTACTTCCGAACCATGAATGAGGACCTTATGTACAGACGAGGGCAGGTTGTACCATGGATAGGTAGCAACAAGCTTACGTGCTGTGTCTAGAGCATACTCTTTAAAAGCCACGTTATTAATTTTGTATCCCGACGAAAGACACTGCAGCAGATTATGACATCTGTCAATAAGGTCTTTGTCTAATCCAGTAATTTCCGCTGAAATAGCTGAATTAGAAAAAAACCTTCTGGCAGTGTTTCCACCGTTGGATGTGCCACTTCCTCTACTTCGCGGTTTGTAGACTATTAGACCAAGTCGTTGCCTAAACTGTTGCTGGACATGTTGTTTTTTCTGTGCAAGAAGAGCTTTATCGTGTGAAGAACGCGCCTGCCATTTTTTGAAATCTAATCTATAGGTAACGTGAATAAAATATTCAAAGAATCGGATATGCGAGTGAAGAGGAGATAGTCCAAATTGATATTTACTACTGTCTACAGTTTTGCTACATGATTTATCTATATCATTCTTGTCTTTTGGAGTTAAACCACAAATATAGCACCTGCTACAAGATGTATCACTCAGAGCACTGCACACTTTACCATCAACCATGGTTAATTGTAAAGAATGCCGCACCTTTATTTCACATCCATTGTGAGTGAAAGATGATGGCTGTAAACTGTCAATTTTAGTCTTGAAATAAGCTTCTTCTTGCACGGAAAGGTCTTTCGATTCTTTGGCAAATTGGAATCGAATAGGCCTACAATACCTGGTGGAGGAAGGGCGCGGGTTTTTCCAAACTATTTGGTCTGGGTCGGAAGTATTTGACTTACAAACTAATTGGAGAGGACAATATGAAGTAAGAAACATACTGCCATCATCCTCGATACCAGAATCACCAAAACACTGTTTATATTCGCTGTGCCCCGTACTCCCATCGAAACCCCATTTTCCAATTAAAACAAATTCTTTATTAAGGTCAATATTATTTAAAACGTGTTTTTGGGATTCTAGTATCCGGCATGCAGTATGGTCTAACAATGATTGTAATTCTACTTCAGCCGATGATTCCGTGATAAACTCTTGCGATGGATAACACCGCTTCTTAGCTTCTAACACTTTTGGATAAGATGGTAATGCATTCGGTGATTTTGCATTAATGAACTCTTTCATCATAAGATACTGATGTTTAGTCAGTTTAGTCTCAGTTATGAGTAACAAGACTTCATCAGTGTTGAAATTTAAAGAAGTGTAAGCGGCGTCAGATCGACTTGAATCATCCAACAAATAATTGATCGCTGTCTACTTTACCTAACTCTGCAAGCCTGCGGCGTTTTGATCTCTTGCGTGCTCGTCGAAGCCTCTGCTGCTGGCCGTTGAGTGTCGTGGCTCCCTGCTGCTGCACAATTTGACAGAAAGCAAACTTCAATTTCGTTCAGCCAGTCTCCGTACTTAGATACCATGCGAGATTGATTGCGAGAGACTTGCTTCCAAATAGCTACAAATCTAGTACAAAGATTAGCAACTCTTTTTTCTAAGTCATCAGCAACCAAATTCTCAACGTCAGGCAGTAACTGTATCAGGGCTTGAAAAACTCGACGCCACCGTTGCAGTTCGGAATTGCTGTCCTTTATAGACAGCCAAGTATCTAGTACAAGCATTCTTTTAAAAGAACACTCAATACTAGTACCTAAAACAAAACAACAAACAGTTAAATGCGGATCAAAAACAATACATATTTCGTAGCAAGTGCTACGCGCCCAGCCGCTCGGCGTAAACCCTGGCTGCACCTTACAGATGCAGCATGCCGCAAGTACTTTTTTTAAATTCTAGTAGTAGAGATTTTAAGCGACATTTTTATACCTAATTCAATGGCACAAGTAGATACAAACATAAGTAAAAGCTTCAATATAAAAAATACAGAAATAAATACGCAAGAAATGCTGCGGCGTAGCACTCTATTTAAAAAAAAATGGTGTATTAAAAATGCAAAATAGTAAAGTAAATTAATAATACATACCTGTAACTTGAATGTCCATTGCAAAATAACAGGTCACGAACAAGTTCGATCTTGAAAACACGCGTCGCGTCTTAGGGTAATTAGCGCTTGGTGATAACACGGTTGATGACTAATTACATGTGTTTACTTCCGATGCCAAAAAAGGAATGTTGCGAACAATAGATTGCAAAACCTTTTATACCCTCAGGTAGTATGACAACTAGTGGGTAACTGAACCAGATATAATGGCTTAGCTCAGTCATTGCCATTGGAAGCCTATGACCTACTAACGGGACCACAGTGCATTGTTGGCACGACTCGTAGTGATAGAGCATTCTTTATATTATAAACTTTTTGGTAAGAAGTACAAAAGTTGACTCAAAGTCATTTTCTATCAGTCTAACATAGGGTAATGAAGAGATTTACATGGTAGGGTTTAATGTATTGGTAACAATAACTATAATTCGTTAAGACGTTCCTGGCGTGTTCAAGGTCTCTGTTACCTTTGAAGTTGAGTGTTTACGCCGTTTTTTTGGCCCCCGGCTAGTGCTCTCTAGGATTTACATACCACCCAACACTAAACCGTTTGTTAAGCGTAGTGGTTATAAAAATATCTCTGGCCACTTAGCTGTAGGCGTTCAAATCATCAATAACTACCTAAATAGCTAAGCTACATTTTACAAAGTACGTACTTCAGGTTATTTTCTCGTTATCCACCAACATTATGTATTTGTTCGGCCTTTACAAGAATTGTGGCGGGTGTTCAATTTCCCAGACCTGGAATGGGAAGATTAATTAACCATTTACCCGATTGGATAAATATTTTTGTGAACTAAACGCTTTATAAAAACCTTGGTGAAAGAATCAATTTTGTTTGGGCCTTAGATATTTTAGGCTTTTTAAATTATTGCTTGTTCATGAAATTCGTTTAGTCCTAGCCATCCATGTTCACAAGGTACATCAAAATGTACCGTTTATTTTAGCTATGTCAATAGTGACTAGTTGAAAGTCTGCCGCTTACGTTCCCGTTTGACCCGGGTCCCTTAGTTGACCTCTATAACTTCCGTATACAACGCGAACTAATCTATTTTTCTTTAATTTTCGTATTCCGTATTTTGAGTTTTCCTCTCAGTAGGTAATTGTCAAGAGGTCGTTAAATAATATTAGCATGTCAAATAAAACAATAATGTTATAATTGACTATAAGAAAATAATAATTTAAATTACACTAATTATTTAAATTCACTCCTATTCAATAATTGTTCAGATCTTTTGAATCATATAGGGAAAACAATTTACTTCATCATTGTACAATAACGTCATCAGTTGGAGCACGGGGCCCTATTTACCCACCCTAGTCCCCGTGCTTCACCCAGGTGGAGAGGTGGAGAATCTAGGTGAAGCACGGGTCCAGTGCCTTACAAATCCCCACCTTAGTATATAATGTTTTTTGAAGAAAAATTGAGTTTTCGTGAGTTGGTTTTTGAAAAATGCTTGAAGCATGGAAGAAAACACGATGAGTCATTGAACAGTAATTTCGGAACGGTTTCGCCCTGTCGACTTCAACGAGATCTGAATTAACGAGTTAGGGAATGGTTACACTATAATTTCTATAGTCACTAATATTATACATAGATTCTTGTGTACCTTGTGAATGTGAGAACGTTGTAGGCTTAATAGACTAGATATTTTGTAGACCTTTTTCTTTTTTTTTGTTAAGTACCTGGTACATCTCGACAGACCTACACTGTCCTCCCATACCTATTAACACTGTAATTTGAAAACATTGTAAAAGCCAATTATTTTTAAAAGAGTAACCGTGGAGTTTCTTGCCGGATCTTCTCCATAGGAAACGACCAATTGGAACCGTGCACCTAGGTTCTGACGTTTCATAAGTGCCCATGTAGGTTTATGTGAAATAAAAATATTTTGATTGATTGATTGACGACTAGCTTTAGCATCCGAGTTGTATTGTCTCTGCGGTTTGTTAATTAAACATGTTCCTTTGAATATGACATATTTTGTCGGAGTCAAATAATTTACAATATTTGTTTTCGTCGAATTTATGTGTTAGTGCAGTTTAATTACAAATCATAATATGATGCTGGACATGATATTATTAATTATTGTTATAATAATTAAAAGTAAATCGCTCACGCTACTAATCACGTACCTATATGTAGTCATTATCCTGTATTTGCGGGAATCCAATCAATATTTATGTAATTATATTACATTGCCCACATTTAAAATATCTGTGTAATACGAATAATTAATAATTTTGAAAAAAAGAGGGGCTTGTGGCCAAGTAATAACAGCCGCACGGGTCGAGCCATCAGGTTAAGCTACGCTTGCCGCGGTTGGTCCGTGGATGGGTGACCATCTTTACATACCAAGACCACTCCGTGCTTCGGAAAGCACGTTAAGCCGTTGGTCCCGGCTGTCATTTGTAGATCTTTGACAGTTGTTACGGGTCGTTAGAAGCCCGAAAATCTGACAACCAGTCTTACCAAGGGGTATCGTGTTACCCAGTAAATGGGTTGTGGAGGTCAGATAGGCAGTCGCTCCATGTAAAATACAGCTACATCCGGTTAGACTGGAAGCCGACCCCAACATAGTTGGGAAAAGGCTAGGCAGATGATGACGCATAATTAATAATATTTCATTAAAGGTGTACCGTTAGTAATTTATTAATAAGTACAACGTGTAATAACATATTTGTTGAATCGCGAAAGTTACCGAAGTCGAGAGCTAAAGCTGGTTTCGTAATAATAATTTATGAACACTCGAACACAACCAAACAAACAAAATCTACTTGTCGTAACGAAGGAACGAAAACGGAGGCCATTTGGAAACCGATAAACAATACAAATGCCGTGTAGCAATCACCCCTAAAGTCGCTTGTTTCCGGCTGCTAAATAATGTACTCAAAGTTAATATTAAATCAGCTGTTCAATAACATTGTATGTTCTCTGATGCAGAGGTGATTTTATTAGTCTCAACAGAGCTTAAGCCGAGCAAGGAACGTAAAGAAACTTCAGCCGACCCAAAAGTTTTGTCATGTAACAATGTAATTAGCCCCTAGGAGCTTGCCGGTCTCTAACTTGTAACAAATTCTTTATCTCGCCTCACCGTTTTCACTCACTGAAATTTAAATTGCGGTTACATGATTATTTTAATTGCTTTTTTGGAATGCATTCCTAGCTAATACTCCGGTCTTACTAAACTACGACTTGTCTTGAACTACGTGTTGGAGAATAAACTTTTTTTTGTTTGTTTATAGTTTAACGATAAATTTCTATCTCGTTCATTTTCTTAGTATTTTTTCAAGAAATCGTTGCTCTGCTTTTGAATTTACTCTTTTATCGTGGGTAAATAACTACATACACACATACAAATATTTTGATTCGTCGGGGAATCCAACTTTTGACTCGTGAACTTGAGGACAGTGTAGGCCAGTCGAGATGTACCAGATATTTAAAAAAAAAGTTAAAGGTCTACAAAATATCTAGTCTATTAAGCCTAAACAGAAATTAGTCCAAAACAAAAAGTACATGGGTCGAAACGTTACTTTGTACGCTGATATCTCATTATCTATAATTGCTAAGATTTCGGTGTGAATATCCATTTATTCGACATAATAACCTCATTAGAATGACATATCGTTTTAACCTCAGAACAGTTTTCAACGCGCTTAATCTCAAAAATGATGTTATCTCATACAATCTCAAAAACGCCCACGGGTTGTCGGATTGGGCGTTTTTCCATTGGCCGACACCGGCCCTGGGCCCCTGCAAAGCAGCAGACAGGGCAAAAATTCATCGGAATATGTTTTATGGCGTGCTTTTGATACTATTTCAACTATATACAACTAATTCAAATTTCTCTAGTACCATGTCTTAAGTTAAACGTTATGCAACGCGCACAACTTCATTGTCAAATGAAGTTGTGCGCGTTGCAAAACGTTTAACATAGGTACCTAACATATTCGAGGAAATGAGCAAATCAAGTTTCTGATATCAGCGCTGTATTTGATTTGAACGCTCGTCCTTTAATTATCAATACGCAACAATAATACAAATATAATTGTACAATAACTTATTAAAAGTTTTTTGTGTTTTGACATCAACTAATGTTTCTCAATGTTTCCGGTATCTACTTCAGTGATTAAATAAATAAATAAAGGTTTATTGACACAAACTACCTTTGTATACAATACCAATACATTTCACATAGGTACATTGGATTTTGGGAAAACGTCAAATTAATACAAATTTCTTTGAATTGCATTAATATGCTGCACGGTTGGCATAACAACACACATTATACACCGTTGCGTTACAGTTCTTGCTTAATTACACAAATATTACCCGACGTTTAAATACGAACACGTAGTTCAACACACGAGTATGCACATGCGGCTGGTTAACTGAAAACAATTTTACCGCTGGATCTTTCTGAGAATTAATTCACATTGCGGCAACGTTATATTATTCGGGACAACACTTCACATTCATATTTGATCGTAATTTAAGTAAGTTACACACATGAGCGGAATCTTGCTTAAGATTAATCCTCTGGCTGGAGTTAGCAAAGCTCTCGCGGCCTGAGTTGCTAAGGTTGTTAGCAGTAGTGGCCTCGTCGCATGTTTATTTCAGAGATTGCGAGGGTGTAACTTGAGACTGTTTGCTGGTTTTGAGGGCGGCGCGCAAACACCGCCTCCCGCGTACATACAACAACTTAACGAGCCAACTCCGGCTCATCGGGGAATTTCGTGGCGCGGGGACGCTCACTGTCGTCAATAAAACTTTATGGTAAAAACAAAATAATATTTACTTTGAATAACTTAAGAGTATACAATGGCTCAGAGAACAGTGCGCGCGACAATAAGCTTGGCGGGCTGCAGTTTGTTATCGGCAGCGCGCGTCGAGTCGGCGCCGCGACACAATCGCGCCGCGCCTCGCCGCGCCTGAATACACACGCGACGCGATGTTCACTCGCGACGGATATTGGGTAGGCGAGCGCACGGTTTAAACTGAACACTTTCCTTACAAAGCGAAAAGTTTCTACTAAATGCATACGGCCGTCCCGTTTGTGCGCTCAACTTTACATTTGTCAAGTTACAAACTTTCTGTCGCACTAACTAGACCACTGCCAGATGTACGAGTGTATACTTTAAAATATGCGCTTTGTTCTCACCGCATCGTCGCAAATTCAATACATCGACGCGCTATCGTGTTCAGAATAATTGTAATATCGTTAGCATAATGATCTGCGCACTGAATTACAATTGGTGCATTTATCGTAAGAGCTCGTGGAAACTGTAATAAAATACTAAGTACAATATATGTATTACGTTTTTTAATGAAAAATTGTATTTGCACTAAAAAATAAAAAATAAAAAATTCTTCTCTTTACTGTTTAATTACTTTTTTCGATGCACACTGCAAGAAATACCCATAAGCTATTTCAACCAGCAGTCATGTTGATAACATCCACGAGGGCAAAAAATACTTCTGACGCTCCGCAGATTAAAAGATAAATGAAATTCCTTGAAACAGACAAGCTGGACTTAAAATGGAAAATTACATCAATCCTTTCCGAGACTTGCAGTAGGTAGTAATTTATTTTTCAATTAAATATAAAGGTGTAGTTCGAGAGCGCAGTGGTGGCAGATGAATGGTTTTCTAATGAATCTGGCGCGAACTTCGTTACCGTAATGGATAACATGAGCGTCCACGTCCACAATGCCTCACGTACGGAACAATGTACCTACGTGTTGCGTGTATTGTCAACGGGATTTTTCGCTTGCTTACTTTTCTATCATGTACGTATGGATGATATTTGCCTTTATAACAATTTACATTTATAAATGTGTTTACATCCAAGCAGATATTATTTCAAGTTTCTGTTAATCATAATTCTAGTTTATAAGATAAAAACGAACATAAGAATATGTGAGTTATCAAACAGGGCCACTTCGAGCAGATTTGTCAATAGACCGAGGCTTAACAAGGTTGAAGAAGAAGTAAAAGAGTCACAAGTCTTATCTTGGTATATTGCTCGTTTAGCGGATTACAGGGGAATTGGGAGGTGAGCCGCATAACATATTGAACTACTTGTAAGAAAATTAGTTTCGTAGATACATAGTTAAAGACACATCATATTACCAAGCCACAACTTATACATATCTGAAACGTATACTTTGTTAACTCTTCGTGATCCACTACTATTATAATTTTGTTACCAGAGAGACGTTTCCCTTATGTACTCCTACTTCATCACATTCAAAACAGAACATTAAGTTCTAAAACCTTTATGTAGATTGATGGCGACACTTCACAAACGCGTAATAACACATAAACTGTAACGCCACATAAAGACGTACAAATTACACGAAACGTCGCCATACATATCAACAACAACATGAAGTTGAGAAAAAATTAACGAATACCAGAAATTGTGGGAGTGCGAGTCCCTCACAGCAACATATCGCGTCAGTGTGATGTAGATATCATGTCTTATGACAACGCAGGTATTTCGCTAGATAATCCTCCACGAAGAATTTCATATTTCACCGGCGAATAAGTAGCGTATTATTTCGCATGAGACAGGTGTCGCTCTCGTCAGCCGCCTAAATTCATCTCTGTATAGCAGGTGCACACAGAACGACGCTTCTAATCCGGCCCAGACGGCAGCTCTTGCTTTATGTAGTGCCGCCTTAAGATAAGGATGAACCTACATTTTACGACGTAGCGTACTATTTCCGGTAATTATACATGATCGTGCAAGTTTTGATGTTTATTTAGCTGTCTACGTATCTTAGGAATTCGTAATTATTTAGTATTTGCATAAAATTTCTGTACTCTCTTGACATTTCGTTGCGAGTGACTGAAATTGTGCACCGACCGGAATTTAAATCCCACGTGCAATTATGTCGAAATATCTGATATTAATGTCAGTAAAATGTATTTGATTCCCAAATAATGTTTTTGCATTCTTCAATTGGTTTTATGTAAAACGTAGAATATGTTATACGTACATTCCGGTCGATGACAGTAGTATATCTACAATTTCCATTACCTAGTGCTTAGAATTTATAAATCAACGAAAAGATAATTTGTTTACAGCTTGCTAATGGTTTTTCAACGTTAAGTTTTTGTATGAGAGCGTCGGTTTTTCTTTGATAATACCAAACAATCACTGTGTCAAAGATATTAAAGATAGACGCAAGTTTTGATATTAGTTTTATCGATCAGTCTGTTATGTACGACATTCGAGTCGAACAGCATTCCGTTTGTGATTTTCTTTGAGGATAAAATTGCTACTTGCAAAGGAACTGCAAAAATGGAACTGCTGTTTGGTATATTTCGTCCTCCCTCAGTAGCAACATAAAGCTACATCATACAGGAATGTAGTACTGAGTAAGTTAACTCTCCTTTTATATTTAACATAAACCTTTTATATTTAACATAAACCTTTTCATAAAATTTCGCGCTTATAACACGTACACTCACATTACACAGAATGTTTGTGAAGTGAGGTAAAAACAAAGGGCAATCAAATAAATTGTTCCTTTTGAATTACCCCATCAAATACCACTCGGCAACAATGGAGCCTTCTGATGAATTATCAATTTTCTCTTTGTCACACGCCAAACAAAAACTCGCGATCATCGTACCTGGGGAGCGCGTTATCTTGGCAGAGACATATGACCATTATTTGTACGTGTGAGTCTGACTGCCGCGTGTGTGCGCCGATATCCATCAATCGGTGGCGACAGTCGGATTGAAAGTATGCCCCGTTGATCGAATCACGAATATGTATATGACATTACAAAAGTTTTTCTGCAGCCAGACGTTTTGATTACACGAATTCGTTTCCGTTCACTTCGTTTAAAGCCCTTCTCAATCGACGTCTTTTGTCGTAGCATCGAAAGAATGTCACATATGAAGGTCAGCCACTCCAGTTATAAGTAGAACTAGATTTTGTAGAAGTGCTTACAATGCAGTTGTATTATTTGATGTGCTTTTATATATTTTACAACAGAAACTTTATTACAAAAACATATGGTAATAAAAGAGTAAACATATTTCAGGCATAAAATATTTTCAATAAAACGTAGCGTCATTAACAGGAGCCAGAAGTATTTCTGATTAAAAATTTTACTGTCGCAGGTATTATTGGATAATGCGGCACCAATATTAACAAAACAATCATACAGTTTATGTATATTAATTCTGGTTTATACCTATAGCAGCTGTATTCTGAGTAGAGCAAAAGGTTATTAATTACAAAGTATTTGTGTAGGTCGAAGTACCTGCGGTGGGGACAAAGGGGGGTCCAACAATTTGTCATTGTTATAAATTGTAGTTATCAACGTCTGAGATGATAGCATGTCACCTGATAGGATTCCAACATTTCAGGCATTGTGTCTGAGTAGCACATGTATTATTTCACACGAGTCAATAAATAGCGAACAATGTTGGTGATACATGGACGTAACTAACATAGGTACGTACCTATGAGGAAGATGAAATGCTTCGCCAGTTTTCTTATTTATTTTTGTATCCCGTTTTGTTTCATATATGGCAACAATATTGAGAATTGTATATTAAAGCGTCACTACGTTAAGCTAAGGATAAAATGATAACTCATTTACGCTTTCTACAAATAAATTAGAGGTAATGAGATATGCATATCACTCGAATCTTGACAAAATATGTGGGAGACATACTATCCGAGTAAGTTAATAAATTATTCTGTGTTTCCAAAGATCTATCCCAGCTTTGTAAAAACTTTCAACATCATGACTTTATTCTCAATTTGATTGTAATGGTTCAGTAAGTATGTAACGTGTAAGCCAGCCTTAACAATTCATTTTATAATTAATTATCTTCACTTGATATGAAACTCACGCGCGCGAGAGTTCCTCGCCCTTTTTAATCATCCAAAGTTACGAATTTGTGTAAACTCCTTACACATGTAAATCTACAAGTGAGTCCGGGAGAATTGAGTTATTTTATTATTTTTCCTTCGCTGTCGTCGCTCTCTTGTAATTGGATTAGAGTAATTTCGATGAACAGATTGCGACAAGCGAGGCTTTTGATAAAAGGGAGGTTCAAAGATATTTTTACTCGCTTATTGGTTTCATTCACTTTGCTTCTAATTTTAGTCCAAAACGAACTGTGCATTCGTGATAATGAGAAATTTATGCCTTTGTTAGAATGATGAACAATTTTTATCCCCAAAATATTATAAACGTATGATATTTAGGTATTTATTATACACGTGACCTTTTGCTGTCAAATGTAATATTATAAAGTTACATCATTTGTGTTTTGGAATTGCTTCAAAAACAAAGAATTCCGCCACAGTGAACCGACATTGTTGTTATGACGTGTTATACTCGAATTTAAACAATAATTGTGATGGATGACTTTGCAATTTTACGCGATGGCGCTCATTGGCCAAACTTCAGCGTTCATTGATGAATTACTTTGATGGGCGACGAGCCCTTGTTTTGAATGGATAGTGAAGCGTTACGTGAGTTTTTGTGCGCGGGAGGCATGGGACGTCGACAGTTATGTTAATTAAATATGACACAACTACGTCATTACAGTCAAACCTATGATTCCCGAAGGAATAGGCAGAGGGGTACTGTGTCGTTAACCTACCTATAATAATGAGGTCTCAGGTAATTGACGGCACATCATAATAATATTATGTACTTCAGTATTAACAATTCAGTGTTTCGTCTCCAAAAAGAATAAATAACAGATCGATATGTAAGCTATATTTTGGAAGTGTAATATTGCATTCGAACTAAATATTTTATTTATGCTGCACTCGTATTATTTGAATACAAAATATCAACTAAATATTTAATTTCATAAAAGCTTCCGATTAAAAATATCACAATGGTAAAAATAAAATAGCTTTATTGCTGTGTGCTTCAGTGAAAAACTCAAATGGTTTGATATTTTGTTAGTGACAAATGATCGTTCATTGGTGGCGAGTGGTGACTACTGGCGCGAGCGCGGGTGTGTAGGCAGCTGTGTATCTATACCCGTCCATTGGGTCGGGCAATGTTGTTTGTTCGAGAGCTTCCGCCTGTCAGCCCTAAACCAATACGGTAATGACATCGACCACTCACCGCGAAAGCCTTCAAAGTTATATCCATTGTCTTTATTCAGTACCGCTATGGTTCAGTGCGAATGAACGGTCCACTTAATCAGTTATCTTGATAACAGCCGTACTACTGAACATTAATAATATTCATCCGAAGGGTTTATTCGTTTCCTGAAATTTACATAGCTATCATAAAGAGCTTTATTGTACTATGTAATTACGGGATCTATGGGAAGAGGCTGGATTAATATTTTTGTACTTAAAATTACGAAGGTGTGTGTGTAATGTACTTTGTGGGGTTGTCACAAATAAGTTATTTGTATTTATATTTACGGATTTATTACGAATTTCGTAGTAAAATACATTGACGTGCAACTGTGCATTCGTGAGTGACTTTAGTCACTAAAACATTTTAAAATTAATCGATAACTTGCTACCCGCTCAAACTCAAACTCAAAGCATTTATTTCAATTAAACCATTTACAGGCACTTTTGAATTGTCAAGAAGTCGGTCAGTTAGAAATATGAAGCTAGTTGCTATTAATTTAATAGTACCTCAATTAAATAGTTATAAGTTGTCGGATAGTTTACATTAGAATCCTTAGAAGGTTTTCACATTTTTGTGGTTGCAGTAAGCCTGTACGCTTCTCTGTTCCATACAATTATTCTTAGTTTTTCTTTTGACACTTTACTACTCTTTTTCTATACAAAGAATTCTCCGCAAATCCCAGGGTAATATACGAATATATCTATCTAGGTACATGAACGACAATCTAATCCATTTTCTTACGCAATCAGCTTTCCACAGCATTCTAATAAAATTGTATCAATGGAAGTCCCGTTTTAAATCACAGTCTCCGCTTCCGCCTCCATTTCGCGTACTATGTGTAATATCAACTTGTATATTTCCTATTGCAATAAAATAAATAGGAGGGTTGTCGTTAGATCAGGTAGCAAGTCAAGTGGCTCGATATTTTCCGGAACAATACAAAGAATTATAAGAAAACGAAAGTCATCGGTCGTTCATTTCGTTTCGTTCTGCGCCATCAGGTTTTAGTGGAGGCAGAAGGAGCGGGTCTTACGGGCCTGATAGCCCGGACATCTAGCTAATAGTCTGTTCCGATAGTTTCGCTATACCCGTAGTATCGCATGCGATGCACGACTCTTGTTGTTCGCTAACTTTTATAATTTGTTTTCTTAATATCTTGTTACACTGATGAGTAAGTGAAACAATCTTTGTTTTTATAGGCGGACTTCTTAAGAGATTACATGTTGTTTGAGATTATTATTGAATTGCCTCCCTTACTTTGTTGGTCCTTTCTTGTCTTTGTTTTTTACTTCGGGTAGACGTGGAGGCGGATAGTTACTGATTTATAAGAGATTGGGTTGATTTTTTTTAGGGTAAACCAAGATTAACATTACAAGTCAATCTATTATTATTAATTTATTATTTCTATTATTTTTAGCAAAAAATTATGAAATTCCTGTGTATGTTGCATTTTGTTAAGAGTTGTACCTTCTGTACTGTAGCATAATTAGCCTATAATGTTCCCACTGCTGGGATACAAGCTTCCTCTCTGTGAGATCCGGTTCTGTACTGTACCAGTTCGTAAATGTTTGTTATTTTACATAGTACTTATACTTAGTAAAAATATTTCATTTTACTTCTCAGAAATCAAATTTAATGAACACTTTGTACAATATTCAATACTCAAACAAAATCAATGGATCTTTTACCTGCTTCCCGGTAAAGCGTTTCCGTACTGGATCCGCTCCTCATTCTTGGAAGCATGATTAGCGGAAAAAGAATTTGCTGAACATGACATCAATACAGGTTGAAATTGAAAACTTGCGACAAACTGAAATGGGACATTGTATACATCATTATTAACAACTTTTACTAAGGGACCAAAGCTGTAATCCCAAAAAAAAAATCTGCTTTTCCTACATTTTGATGAGGTATTGCGAACATAAATGTAGGGGACAGCAGTTTTTTTTTTGGGATTGTAGCTTTGGTCCCTTAGTAAAAGTTGTTCATAATGATGAGTACAATCTCCCATTTCGATTTGTCGCATGTTTTCAATGTCACCCTGTATAACTGTAAATAATTAAGTACTTCAATGGAAAAAGAGTAATTGGATAACTATTTCAATATTTTAGTCTTCGATGTTTTACATTTTTATATCATGACCTATCTGTCAGCTCTCTAATATTTTTCTTCTATTCTTAAGTCGTAATAGTGTTTATCTCATAATCTTATGTCATTATTTTATAATTACTCGAAAAGGTTGCATGTCAAAATTATGCAGGTTAAGAATCTCACACTCATTTTGTTTATTTTAAGTTTTACGTATGCTCAATTACTTATGTTCGCCAGATATTGAGCGACTTTGCACGCGGCACAGGACAACCGCGGCCGGACAAAAGCGTAGCCGACCGCTCACCACAGCGCGGCAGCGTATAAAGAATATAGCCAATGCTGAATCACGCAAAACAGTGACATATGGCGCATATACTTACTATGAGTACCAATATATCTCATGTGTTATAATCAAGGATCCACTAAGCTAATGGATTGTGTGCGCATTTGATACTATTTTGAAGGATATGAGTAACAGTAACATCAAATGCTTTTGTTTAATTTAAAATTTTCATTAAGGATAACACGAAGCCCGAGCTGCGTTATGCATGAATAACTCAGGATAAGCACATAACTTAACAAGAATTATAATATTCATTAGATAAATTACTGAACTCATAGACACTATAGAGAACTTGAGAACACCTCTTCTAGATCTAAGACATCCTTTTTATTCCTTTCTTACATTAATAACTCTGAAATGCAATCCTCCTGACTCAAATGAACACTGTTATTCGAGCCTTTGAGCGGAAACAGATTTAAAGATATTTGCTTAATATAACTGAAGTAGAAAGTTTAGCGAACGTACAATTATACTTCTCTTAAATTATATTAATTACACAAATAAATAGACATCGCTGGGCCAGAACTCTCAGCGTCCAACTTTAACTAACTTACACCATAAATTTATTTAAAGCACGCAAAATGATTCCGTGCCACGGTCGAGTTTGTTTGCCGCAGATATTTTCAATCGGAATCGACTTATTTTCTTTGGAAGGTTATTCGTATTTTTTAAAGTCAATATAGAAAGCTTTTGAATTATTCACCGCGATTTATCTTTGAAATTACTTTGCCAAACATGTTTAAAAAAAAATATTGCAACCGGCTACGTAAATATATAAACAGAAAAAAAAGTTACATGACTTTAACCAAGTTTTTGTTTGTTGTTATACAATTTTTGAATACCTACAGTATTTTTCTTGATTTTATCCTTATTTATTTAACATTAGCTGCGCCCGCGGTATCATTCGCATAAGTATCGATCCCGTGGGAATATCGGGATAAAAAGTATTGCGTGACCTAATCCAGGGTGGTAACCATCATCTCTTATAGCAGTATTATTATAATATTACTTCACAGTGGGAAAGTGATGGAGCTATACAGGACTTATAGCTCCATCTCTTTCTCACGCTGAAGTAATATTGAAGTAATACTGCTATAAGAGGTGATGGTTACCCCCCAAGTCATGGTCTACCCATGTGCCAAATTTTATCCACATCCTTTTAGCCGTATTAGCGTGAAAGCGTAACAAACAAACAAACTCACTTTCGCATTTATAATATTAGTTCCACATACTTTGGCAAAATTTACAATTTCTATTATTACGATGACGAACTGCTGCATAAATCATTTGTGATAATTATGTGACAACGCGCTATTACTTTGACTAGTAATTAGTAGAGTCATAACGATTAACAAAACAAAATATTTATTTCTGTGAATCTATTGAAGATATACGTACTATTTGTGTAACATTTCAAATCTATATGCTCAAACTAATTAATAGTAGCAAATACTGAGTTCCACTATGTATATTGCCATCTGAGTTGAGCATTTTTCGATACTCAACACACGGTTGGATATAACTAGTTTTTGCTGTTCAGGTCTGATACATACTCATACATTATAACTGTTATGTAAATATGGACTCAGTGTATTCCCATAATTGGCTTTTAAAGTATCTTCCTCAAGAATAACATTTTCTCAATTCATTCAATAGGTACTTACCTTTCCCTTGTTCTACTGTCATAAAATTCAGTTGTCAGAGAATAACATTAAGAGAATTGCAAGAAACCCTCGGAGGCAATAAGCAAAAGAAATCGTTTGCTTCGAGCACGGACAATTACATTCGGGCTCCGAGACTATCCTTCTTTCAAGTTTCAATTCGCATTTCTTTATTGGAATCGAAACGATTACGTTCCGAGTGTTTAACTAGTGCGCCCCTCGATATTGCCGTTTATAACATAATTCGCTTTAACTATAAACATTACTTAACGACTTGCGATCCTTTCCAATTGGTCCCTTAGTATTTTTGAGAAGAAAAAGTAATTTAAGACTACTTTTGAATAAGCTATGCAAATAATTAAAGGATTTCTTGAGAGTAGAATCAGCTGGGGATTTCGCTCAAGTTAAATTTAAGTGAAAAGTATGCGCATTGTGAGGAAAGGGTGAACATTGTACTTAAATTCTCTCTATGTATGTAAATTGTAAAGTAACATCAAATACTGTTAGTAATTAAAATTCGTCAGCATTGAAATGAACTCATTCAAAACGGATTTAATGTAGCATATGATTTGTACAATTTTCGTGTCTGCTATTCATAGCAGAAATTTTGATTATTTCGTTAGCCGGCTTACTCGTAGTTAGGAACATACAATTTGTTATAAAAATGTCGAGTCATCAAAATAAATAAAGCAAACATGATATATTAATGTGCAATAAGGGTATTAAATTGTATAACAGTCGTTCTTCACTAGGAGTTACCTTTGTTGCCGATTCTGGGAGCGTATGTGGAATGTAATTGTAGCGTGCCAGCCGAGTTCCGTCTCCTGCGGGACTTCAGTGCCTTCACACGCACGCGCAAAATGCCTCTACACACCTACATTATAACATACTATAACTATAAATTCTCAACAATTTACATACATTAGAGTATGAACAGTGAGTGACCAAGAGCTTGATTACTGAAGTCCTTGAATGGCATAGCACAATGTGAAAATTGATGGAGTACCAACCGCAGTGACCCGTTCAACAATAAATAATACGCAAAGCACCGGTACTAATTTCTCGTTCCATGCTGGACGCACTGGCTTGTAAATGTTGGGCAAAATTTAACGTCGAACGGATTTAAATGCTATGCTACGTTATGATTGTAGCATTTGGAGGATAAAATGAATTACATCGGATTAGCAGAACACAATCTGACTGGTCGCTAGCAGCTGTTCTAGTTTCTCTCTTGTTTTGTCGTACTTTGACTTATGTGGCGTATTAAAACCGGTTCACCCTTGTTTGATAGAACAACGTTTGATATAATATTACTAAATCGAATTTTAGTTGCAATAAAGTCATTTCGAAGAATTATTCATTTGACCGAATAATTCATTGGTAAATTTTTATTTAGCGTAATTATTTATTTGAACTAATTTCATTTGAACTAATTTCATTTCGCCGAATTTTCAAATGCACTAATTTTATTTAAACTAATGTTTCACTAGACTAATAATGATTTAGTCGAAAGATCGTATCGAATATTCAGTTCTTAATGAACTGAATATTCGATACGATCGTTCTCAATAGCCTGCTAAAAATAATCTCTTTTTTATATATTTTTTTCTATATAATCTATTCGTTTCTGGCACTCGCCGGCCGCTGCCGGGGCACCGCTCGCTTCGCTCGCTCGGCTCGTGCGTAGGAGGTCACAGTTTTAACCTAACCTAACTTACCATTATTTTGAAACTTACACAGAATTAGATTTACTTAAGGCGATAGCATTTAATTTAAGATTAGTCTAAGTGTTTTCTTTTTCAAAATTAAAAAATTGCAAATATTTACAATGTTTTCTTTTCTGCATTACATTACACCAATTGAATATTCGATAAAATACATGGTTATACCATCTGAACATTACATCAAATGAACATTATACCTTTTGATCATTAGCGCAAATGTTGTTATAGCAAATAAATATTCGATGAACTGAAAATTCTGTCAAACGATATTATACAAAGTGATGATTTTCTTAAACGTTGTTCGATTTAGTAATATTATATCAAACGTTGTTCTATCAAACAAGGGTGAACCATTAAAACCATGTCACCATAAAACTGTTACATTAAAATTCTTATACTACTGAAGGTGCATGCGAGTAGTTTAAATACCAGGAATAAACACAATCTTGCTGTACATTTCGCCTCCACAGAGTAGGCAACTCGTTCATGGGATGGTTGTATACGCTTTTACAACATACTTTCCATTGACAGTGGAAACATACTCAATAAACGATTTAAAAGCTGTGTTGAAAGCAAACTTTGTAAAAAGGGTATTATAACATATCAGATTATTTAGAAGACAAAAATGCTTGGGATTGAGCTGCTCGGTCTGCTAGGCTTTGTGACAAAACCGCAAACTTGACATTTTAATAATATCATTTATTTACATAACCAAATTACAAGATGATTATTAACATTAACTAAATTAAATTAAAACTAAGTTAGGCTTAAAAAAGGCCCTCGGGGCATTGTACCGAGGATGCTGGCGGCATTTCCTCGCTGAATTGCAATGCTGATGCGTTGCGCGAGAAAGCCGCCAGCTTTTCGGTCACCAGTTACATCAACTAGACGTTTCGCGATTTCCGCAAATAACTTATGCGCACTGGGACCCCACGGACCGAGGGTCTCGACGCCAAAGGGCACAAAGTTGTACTCTCTGCCAAGGCCTCCATATTTAATAACTTTCAGATTTTCGGCATTTTCTGCCGCTGCACCCGCTTTAGAAGTAGTCCGTTGGAGGTGGGACGGTGCCAGTGTGTCTACACAGGTAGCGTCCCACACAAGCATCCGTCCCAAACTCCACGGGACCAAAGACACACCATCAGGTCTTTTGCCATCATCTCTGACAATGCCAGTCGGCTCAAGAAGAGCAGGCACATTGATGCTGGCAAGAGACCGGCGGATTATGTCATTTTAATTATTATGCAAAATCATCATAATTTTATATACACATTGACATTAATGAATATTATTTATACAAAATGACATGGTTAATTATTGTGAATGGAGGACTATGTGGATGTTTGTTTTTTCTTAATTTTTAGTATTTTTCAGTTAGTTTTAATGATGGTCTGGCAGTTTGAGTAATTTATGCGGCCTACCCAAATGTCCTTTCTTTGGTATTGTTCGTCGAGTCGTTGAGCTCCCTAAGTTCTGAGTTCTCTTCTGAGTTCATACGATTACTGACAAATGCTTGTACTGTCCGGACAGGTCCACTCAAATCTGTGTGGTCCTTTCCTCAAAAACCATTTCAGACATCTACATGGTCCTCACTTGACATGACCAAGAGTATGTCTAGACTATAAAAGAGACTTTGTCTCCTGAGTTAGTTTCACCATTTCATCTCAGAGGTAGTCTGATAGGAAATGTCGACTCCAACTAGCTTATTTTTTTATTTGACGTGTAAAAGTGATTCCGATATCCTATTTACAGAATAAACAATTTCATTTCATTTCATTACTCTTTGAAATATGTGTGTATATTAAATTTAACCTTTAGTATACAAAATTGAGTATGCTACCTTCGAGGTAACTATGTAAATAAACAAAAACCGAAGACATTTGAGTGGTGTTTGTATGAGGTGCGAGCAAATTTTCGGGTCACCGCTCGCGTCTCCACTGAAACGTTTTTGTCAAAAGGAAAATTCACTTTGATTTGGCTTCTCGAATGTTTATCAAATTCTCGTGTATTCCGTGAAGTTTCAGGATTTTTCAATACATTTTGTGCAAAATCTTTCTTTTGTTATAGTGTTAATAGCATTTCAGAGGCTGGAAAGTTATCTTCGCATAGGTACCTATTATGTTTGAGCGGTGAAGTTATTTGTGCAGTTTTCCGAAGCTGTTCCGTTTGTAAGTTAAGCCCGAGGGTCATGAATTGTGTGGAGTGTGAAGAGTGTAGGCATGTCGATGTGTCGGCGAGGCGCGGGCCGAGCGAGGCGAGGCAGTGCCGATCGGCCCGCCGAATCTCTGTAGGAATGTGCGCCGATTTAATCCTTGCGTATTAGAGGCCGGCTCCTGAGCTGCCGTCACCGGCGAGATATATCACACCCTCTAATTGCGAATATTACATATGTACCTATCTGTGTAGCTAATGAATGCCAACTGCGAGCGACTAATTCGTTAATATAAATATCGTAGCTTGTTATGTACAAAAAGACGCTGGGGGACGACGTTTGTATTTTACCAAATTAGACTTTTGATAAATTATTAATTCTGTGTTTTGATATTTCAAATTTTCTTATTTGGCCCCTTGATAGACACTACCTCTTTGCAAAAGCGAGCAAAGTATTTTGTTGAGATTTGCTAAACTTTTGACACCTAAGTAAGTGCGTATATTAGTTATAACACTTGAGAACAGCAGCTTTTGACATGTTGTGTCAGAAATGTAATTACTAAGATTGAGATCTTTTAACGTAGAATATGTATCATAACGGGTTATCATTACATATCATTACCAGTTACCGCGAAATATTTATTAAAATAAAATATATTTATAAAAAAACAACAGCTGAACATTAATTGGGTGCGGTATCCTTGCTTTCAATAGCTCAGGAGAGTCCTAGAACGAGCGAACGGCTTTCAATATGATTATTTTTCCATGTCTATACCTACATTTTATGCTTCGTTTATACTAAAATGTGTCCCAAAAGTCTAATTGCGTTCTTCTATAGCACCCCCAATAGGTATAGATAATGTTAAAAGCATGTTCCCGTGTCGGTACCCGATGGCACTTATGTGGTTTTAATTAAGTTAATGATATAAGTTACTTATAGAAAATTACCTTTTCATGTTATTTTGGTGGTTTCTTGTTTTTGAAGGTACCTACTTGGGCTAAGTGTGCACGTGTTTGTACCGAGACTTAGGTAGTATTAGAGTTTATGTAGACGTCTGAAAAGTTTTATTTATACGTTTAATATTCCAGAGAGGCCATCAGGGACCAATACAAACTTTTATATATTAAGAGCCGCACGATTAGTTCAAAGCTTTTGTTATTTTAGTGCCCTGTATGTTCTGACAACGTTCTTCGTACTAGGTCAGTAGGAGAATTTGTGATTTCAGACATTTATTACTTAAAGAAAAGAAAGAAAGTAAACGTATTTATTGGGACTCGCATAGGAGATCACAAATTAAACTAAAAATCACTCATAGAAACATAAAAAAACAAAAACAAAGGAAAAATGAAAATAAAAACAAAAAGTCCTGTATGAGGCCAAAAGGCTCCTACCTCAGCATAATGCTGTGGTACTTAAAAAAATAAGTTCCGCAGTGTTGGTATTCTGATAGGGCCCGCTGTGATGTCACGGATAGATACAGAAATAAATAAAAAACTTACATAGGTATGACCATCAATTTTGCCTGGGCTAACTTTTTGAATCAATCTGTTAGTAAATACATTTGCCGTAAATATATTCAAATAGGTTTTGTGGATTTAATTGTAAAACTAACAGTGGAATCAACATTAACAAAAAGTCGTTCACCCATTTCAGATTGGTCATCAATATTCATCAACGTTTTCAATATTGATAAGTTTTATTTGATATTTCCCGTTCAGTGACGGCTGTATTATTGCGTTTCACTTCTTCCTGTTCTTTATGTACTAGAAATTCTACGAGTTGAATTATAAATAATTGTGATTGATTCTTACAATGTTTGCAGTTGAAAGTACTGAAAATACCTGAGTAACAAAAGGTTCTGGTGAGAACTTATGGTATGCCTACTTATTTATACTAACGTAAGTCTCATTAGCTTTGTACAAAATATTTAGAAATCTTATCAATTTGTATTGATTTTTTTGGTCTTTATTCCATTAGTGATAGAACAAAATAAAAGTTTTTGTCGGTACTTTCAAATTTTTCTTCATTGTCGTATTAGACAATGTGTACAGCTGTGTGAATATTAGCTTCCTCCCTTTCCAAATACGCTGCCAGCTTGTACCGATCCGTCTGGTTAGTAAGGAACACGTGTAGTGTGTCTCCTAGCTCCAGTCAAGAGCGACAGCGGGCGAGCACAGTAGCTAGTTAATTGCAAACATCGCAACAATGATTTACTACATCTATCTTCACGTTGTACTGGCTCTGAGCTCTCTCGCTCCACTATTCACTATTATCTACGTAAGAGTCGAGTGGGCAGATTTATGTTCGCTGCGAGACGCCTTTCTGCAGAATAATATGTGCCTTTAGATACGAATTTATTCTTTGTAACTTCCACAGAGGTTTCTATTGAATTATGCTGTTCTCTGCAATGCTGGGACAGTTGTAATTGACACTAGAATGTATTATTTTGGTTACCTCCTGAAATAGTTTGTTTCGCTCGCTGCGGTACGAAATTTTGTGTCAAATGTGTGTTGTTTTAGTTATATTTAGTTTGCTACCTAACTTACTGTTATTTCATGGCGTAGATGTTTACTTGCAATTTTTTCAAAAGTCTAAGACAAAGACAAAGACACACACCGACCCAGACAAAGGCCGATGGAGTTTTATTTATATCGATTTCGGCTTTCCACGCAAACTTTTTCCCAAACTCGCCCTGTTAAATTTCTTATTGTCTTAATTTATCAAAATAACTTACATATACCAACTTATCTTGAGTGTAAACAAATAACTAACCGTAGCAATCCATACCAATTAAATTAATTCCAGCGCATTAGCAACAACCGAAATAGCCGCGAATCGATACCGAATCAAAGCCAGCTCGGAAATGAAATGTATTCATTGGCAACGTTTTGATTTATTCCCATCGCACCGCTAATCCTTCGTTATTTTATTTACATGTACAACAGTTGAGCCGCATTATTGCGAAAAGCCGGGTGGCGGCCCGCGGCGCTTGAGTCGTTGCTGACGGTACGGAATTTAGCCATTTTAAATATTATATTATAAACATTGAGAACTAAGTATTGTATTTATTTTATTTCTTATTTTGTTATTTTTATCTCATTACATACTGTACCGGTTGACGTCATCACGTCAACGCCGCCCGGCTGTCGCTAAATCAAAATCAAAATCAAAAGTCATTTATTCAAACTAGGCTGAAAATCAGCACTTTTCAAACGTCAAAGTTACATAAGACAGTCCCCCAAAAATGCCCGCCCTTCACCACTTCCTAGTGCTTTAGCTGGGAAGAAGAAGTGGTGGAACAAACTCCCCAGCAGCACGTCTGTCTGTTTAGTTATATAAACTTGATTCTATACAAATCGTATGCAAAGTAATTAACATTACGAAACACAAAACATTGGATTAAATTACACACTTGCCATACGTTAGCTAGCACGCGCCAGTATACCAACAAAACAATGAACAAACTGTACTCAAGCAGATAAAAATTACAACATAAAAAAACGTAAATAGAACTTAATACCTAAATAAAAGCCTCCAGGCATAGAGGGCGTGCCCGCTTACATAAGGCAATTGCTGTAGCTCGAAGTGAGAAATGATAAACTAGCCCCACCGAAGTAAAATAAGTAAACAATTACTAATAACAATTAAAACCATGATCAGCAAGACGACCAGTCACCACAAGCAGCATCCGTTCACGAGCATAACGCAAAGATCAGCTATCACCCCCCTCGCCATATTGGAGGGAAGGAGGCAACCAAACCCCCGACGCTACCGCAGGCAGTGACATCTAAGGGAGCATGACGAGCTTGCTGCCGGTTGCTCAGGCAAGAATAGTATAATCAATAGTCGAGGACGCTAGCTAACCACTTATTGCAATACAACTCATAAAACACACATTGTAATGAGTAGATTAAATTAAAATTTAACTAAATTAAATTACATTGACTTATACAGTCAAATAAAAAAATAATCAATTATATGAACTCATATAACCTGTAAGTAAGTAAGCTAATTCTGGAGAAAGAACATAAACATTGTCTTGAGTTAATCACAGCGACCAACATATATTATCGTTTAAGTAGTCATTGATACAATAGTATGCCTTTGAACAAAGGGTGGATTTTACTTTAGTTTTAAACGCATTAAAAGGCAAATCTAGCAAAGAAGAGGGCAGCATGTTATAAAAAGTTATACCAAGCCCAACAAATGAGTTATGTACCTTATGAAGCCGATGAAATGGAGCTCGTAATTTCCTTATTTCTGGTGTTAATATTGTGAATATCACTATTTTTAGTGTATAAGTGTAATTTTGCCTAATATATAAGATGTTGGCGAAGATGAATTGTGATGCCACCGTGAGAATATCAACATCTTTAAAAAAATCTCTCAGAGAAACTCTGGCACCAAGCTGGTAAATAGCTCGAACAGCTCGTTTTTGAAGAACGAATATATTTTGAATGTCAGCGGCTTTGCCCCACAGCAGAATACCGTAGGACATAACGCTATGAAAATAACTAAAATAAACTAATCGAGCTGTATCAACGTCATTGTATTGTCTTACTTTTCTGACGGCGTAGGCGGCCGAACTGAGCCTGCCCGCTAGGCTTGATATATGAGGGCCCCACTGAAGTTTGGCATCTACTGTTATACCAAGAAAAACTGCCGAGTCTACAGTTTCAAGCACCCCATTATCTAAGACGATGCTGGGACCTAGATTCCTAACATTTGGCAAGGCAAACTTTATACATTTCGTTTTCTGAGAACTACGAGCAATCCGTAACCATTGAGAGTGCACTGTTTACGTCATCAAAATCTTGTCTATTCCTGTTTACTTTAAAAAGAAGTGAGGTGTCATCTGCAAACAATACAACGTCACAATCGCCCTTCGATGGCCAATCGTCGCCCTTTAAATAAAATGGTAAGTCATTAATATACACTAAGAATAAGAATAGACCCAGTATTGAGCCTTGAGGTACACCTAACTGAACTGGTAACTCGGAAAATTTTACACCATTCACATTTACACATTGGAACCTATTATGTAAATAAGAATTTATTACTTTGAGAGCTTCATTTTGGACACCATAATGACACAGTTTACGCAAAAGCGTGTCATGGTCCATGCAATCAAAGGCTTTGGAGAGTTCCCAGAAAACTCCAATAGCATTTTGCGAGTTCTCCCATGCGTCAAATATATGTTTCAGCAGTGCAACACCCGCATCTGTAGTCGAACGACCTTTTGTAAAACCATATTGTTCATTATGAAGGAGGCTGTTTAAAAACCAGCACTGGGGCTCTGTCTCGTAGGGTTGCAGCATTATGCTGACCAATGACCGTTTTACGTGGATGTGAAGCGTATTTTCCCCTTACTTGCTCTTTCGTGTTCGTGTTCTTTCTTTGCGTTATATTTACCGCAAATATTTTTCTTTCTATTCATATTAGACCACTTTCAACAGTTTATCGATCAAACAGTGTATTTTTAATTTAAAACTGCTACGTGTATCAAATAATTTGGATTCAGTATCTACAACCATCAACTCGTACAAAGTAAGCAATTTGCTTTGAGCTTAGTACGGAGATTAGTAAAATGTTTGGGTTAGGTACTGGTGGCCAAATCACAATGAAATTTTAATGTAAGTGGGTTGGGTGCCCACAGCTGAAATCACAAAGCTATGTTTGTTATCAACGACACACTGTGGAATTATTAAAACGTGATGAAACATTTGACTGGATTCCTACGATTGCTGTTACCTTACGAAATGTAGGCCGCCATTGGGAAATAGAATCAATCAACTCAGCCTATAACAGTCCACTGCTGGACATAGGCCTCTCCCAGGCTGCGCCACAACACTCTGTCCTCCGCCTTCCGCATCCAGTCTGTCCTAGCCGCCTTTTTAAGGTCGTGGGGAAATAGAATAAAAAAATATTATTATGTAAAAATATTTACTTTTGTACATATTTACATGAGTATAAAGGTAATTTACAAATGAAAAACAATTTGTGGCCGCAGTAGAGTAGACAGGTACGTTTAACGTATTTAGGTTACGTACCTATACAGAGTGTCCCGTAAATACTAGATAACCTTGAATAGCATATACTAGACTGTATGACAGTTCTAAAAAAAATACAAATAAAATATATCCCAAGTAGTACCTAAGATTTTTAACTAACTTTTTTTATCTTATTTTACATTCTTCTTCATCAGGAGTGCAACTGAAATAATTCCATCGGTTATTTGTTGTTGTAATATTGTACGTTGACTATACAGAGAGGCTGTAAATAATGCGACTAGGAATTTCACAGTATTTCACTACTACATGGGATATATATATATATATTTTTTTTTAGTTTACTATTTCAAGGTCATCCATTATTTACGGGACACCCTGTATACTTATTTTTTTTATAATAATGACAAAACGACAAAGAAACATGACAGAAGTACTACATTACATTTATTTTGTTTCAAAATGGTCGCATTTAGTGAGCAATCTATTGTGTAAATACAATATTGATTACAGTTATCTATAAAACCTAATCGACCTTAGAATTATCTACCTTACACATCGAAATATTATAAATAGCCATTAAAATTACTCTCGCTTCCTATGTGGGTATACACGTTCATGTAGGCCCATGTAGGTTACCTACAAAAATCATAAATTGTACCGTGTATAAAATGTATCTATTCTGTTCGCAAACATTAGATTTGGTGATGAAACATATTTACATTTATTTACTAGCGCGGTTAGAGGTGTAATAGACATCATCTGAGCAGCATGGTGGACATGGCGAGCGCGAGCGTGTAAACAGTGGTGCAGTGTGGCTGCGCGTCGCTGGAGAGCGCGCTGGCGTGGCACTCGGCCTCGTCGGCGCGCAGCGTCAGCAGCGGCACGCGTCGCGCCGCCGCGTCCTTGCACGTGCCGCTGCGCACGGCGCGCCGCAGCTCGGCGCCCGCGTCGTTCTCCTGCAGCCAGCGCCGCAGCCACGCGCCCACCCACGCCAGCTCGCACTCGCACCGCAGCGGGTTCCCCGTCAGTATCAGCCCTCCTACCAAATAATTCACGCAACGTATTAATACATCCCACCAGACGATTTAGCTCCCCTAGAAAAGTTTCGAGTGGTGTATTAAGAATTAAAACTCATTAAGAAGAGTTGCCCGCCTCATTCCACGTGGTGAGAGGCTCAGTAAATTTTAATAAAATACTAGCATTTGCTTGGGGTTCACTCGCACCACTGTACATTTTTAATGAACTACCTAACTCGTTTTAGAGATGTTGCAGCGTTAATTATAAGCTTAATAAATATTAAAATTGTTTTCAAAAGAGATTTAGTGGTTTAATTACAGGTGGATTCTGATACAATTTGATGGTTTAATTATAAGGTTTGAAGCCAGAATGACTCAAGCTTGACGCTACATGCTAGTTTTTTACCAAGCGAGTATAGCGTTTGACTTTAAAAAATTCAAACGAGCGTAAAAATGCAGGTTTTCTACTTTGTTAAGCTGAGCTGCAGATAGGTAGGGTAAAAATAAAATCATCTACCGTGAAACTAAAACTTTATCTTGTGTATACGTTGCAGCCGGATCGGCCGCCCAAATATTGCGTGGGTTTTCATATCGGTCATCATAAAACATACACCATAGTGAATATGACGTACCTGACAACAACTTGGTCGCGACGTGGCTCCAACTAGTGAAGTTTGGATAGAAAATTGCTGGATTTAGTGTCGTAAGCTGATTGTAGCTCAAGTCGATCCCGAGTTGTGGAACTTGTCCCAAATGTCTCATAAACGCTGTCGGCAATTTTGTTAAGGAAGTCATTGTGATCCTTATAAATATCTCTTGACTGTTGGCGAATGGCTTAAAAGCATCGTCAGATATTTTTTTCAGATTTGATCCTCGGATTTCTAAGTAACGAATGTTTCTCGCATCGATCCCGTGCAATTGATTATCCATGATTTCGTCAGTCCAATGTATTACTAATTTGTACAGAGAGGACAGAGAAGAGGTGATGTTGGAAATTCGGAACGTAGAATGATTAATAGTAGACCACGACTGAATGTGCAGGGACCGGAGTGATATCAAGGGACGGAAGGAATCCTGGTCAACTATGTCTAAGTATTTAAGTCCATTTAAATTCAAATGAGACAAACTGCTCAACCATTTGAAACTATTTGGCGTGATTCTTACAATAGGGTTGTACGACAGGTCCAGGATATTTAAATTATTTAAATGAAACCACATCTTTGGCACTAAAGAGGTAAGACGATTATTACTAAGATCTAAATGACGAAGACTCGCTAGTCGTTTCACATCAGTCTCCTTAAAACTGTTAATGTAATTTGAAGTCAAATTGAGGCTAGTTAAGTTTGTCAAAGGTAGATAAGGCACTGACTTTAAGCTTACATTTGCAAGATTCAAATGCCTCAAGTTGGGAAGGTTATGAAACAGCTCTTTGAAGTTTGCCTTTATGGAATTAAAGCTCAGGTCCAGTTGGCGCAGTCCGCCGAGGCTCGAAAAGGTGTTATCTGATAGCACTGTTAATAGATTGTGACCCAAATTGAGACTCAACAGAAACTGTGTGCTGCGGAATATATTACTGTCTAAGTATTCAATGCGATTGTGCGACATGTCGAGGTAGCGCAGAGTGAACCCGATCTGCGACAGCGCCGTGCCCGGGAACAGCGACATGTCGTTGTAGCTCAGGTCTAAATGCTCCACGATGGTATTCTTAAACACGTCTCTTGGCAACAGCCTTAAATTATTATGGTCCAGTTTCAAATATCTAAGTTTGTTCAAATTATAGAATTGTTCTACGGATAATTGAGAAATAATATTGAATGATAGATCCAATATTTGTAGAGATATCAAATCAGTAAATGACTTTCTCTTAATGTTATTGATGTTATTTTTATGCAAATCTAGTATTTCTAAGTATTTTGCATTGCCAAAAGCTTCATTTGATATATGAATAATTTTATTATGTGCTAAAATAATCTGTCGTATAGAGGACGCGACCGCAACAAAAAAGTTATTTGGCACTTCATAGAGATCATTGTATGAACCGTCGAATATATTAACCGATATTGCGGATTCGCCATCAACGAACTTGATGCGGTTTCTGCTAACGTTCAACGTAAACGTTACGTCTATATTAGATACGTTATGAAACGAGTTCAGTGATAAATACGTAAAGTTGTTTCCCTGGAGTTCCAATATTTGCAGTTTTGGTAAATTAGCAAACGTCTCGGCTTCCATCGAATCGATTATGTTACCCGCAAGAGATAAATATCTCAAGTTCGGTAACTTTGTGAAAGTGTGCTTAGTTAAGTTGTTGATTCTGTTATAAGATAAATCCAAGTTTCTTAACTCTGGCATATAAATGAAACTTCTGCTGTGCAGCGAATGCAAGAAATTATAGGCGAGCCTCAAGTTGCTCAGGTATAGTGATTCATTACGATAGTCTTCACTTATGACGATATCTACAATTCTATTGTAATCCAAATTTAAATATTTTAGAAATGGAAACACAACCACATCGGACAGCTTGAGTATGTGAAAATCGTTGTTATCGAACGATAGCCAACTGATATTCTCTAAGCCTTCTTCGATTTCAAATGGAAAATAGCCACTAAATAGCGTAGAAGACGATTCTAGGATACGAAGCGACCTAGTCACGTTCGCAAAAGATTGTGGATGCACGTAGTACAAGTCGTTAAAACTTAGATGGATCTCTTTCAATGACATGCTTGCCGGAAAAACGTTCTTATAAATCTGCGCAATCCTGTTACCTCTCAAGTTGATATTCCCCAGAGAGGTGGACCAGTCTAGGAATTCGTTTGGCAATAAATTAGATATCCTGTTGTAGCTTAAGTCGAGATAACGAATAGAACCGGGTTCGAGCGTTTGAAGTGCAGAGGGTATTGAAGTTAAAAAGTTGCCGGCGAGCGAGAGCGTCTGGATCCGGCCGGGGAGCGCCGGCGACTCTTCCAGCTGGTTGTAAGCTAATGATAAATGACGCAGCCGCACGAGCTGCGCCAGGCTGTCCGGCAAGTGGAACAATCTGTTGTGCTCCACTTCCAGATGCTCCAGCGAGTTTTTCAAAGACAAAAATAGATCACGGCTAATGGAACTCAACATATTGTACGAAACCGATAATCTTTCTATCCTATTATTGACGAAAACCAACTTTGGGATCGTCGTTAATTCATTGAGGTCTAATATAATTTGCCTAATTTGAACTTCCCGAAAGAGAAATATTTGGGAAGTATCGTTAATTTTGTTATTACTCAAATCTAATTTTTCTATTTTTTTACTTCTATTAGTTGGACAAACGTAATTGTCCGTGAAGCTAATAAAATTATGTCGTAAATGTACAGATTGTAACCTAGGGAGACTATAAAGTAAATCACAGGATAGTTCATGGATAAAGTTGTTGGATAGTTTCAGGAGTGTTAGGGAAGCGGGCAGGGAGTCAGCGCTGACGGTGCGGAGGTGGTTGCCTTCCAGGTCTAGCTGCAGCAGGTGGTACAGTGACGTCAGAGCCTGCGACTTCAGGTACGTTACTTGGTTGTTGCTCAGAGACAAGCTCGTCAGCGTCTCTTCCAAGTGATGCCATTTAATTTCAGGTCCAATGTATACTATATTGTTGCTAAAATAAAAGCGGAAATATATTAATAGAATTAATCAACTCTCCGAGTAAAAGTTTAATAGAATTTAGTTTCAAAACTTGGGCTTACTTCTGCAGATTCAACCAGTTTAAAACTTTTAAATCTTTTAAGCCCTGCTGCGGTATTTCAGTGAATTCGTTGTAACCGAGGTCTAAAGATGCTAGTGTGCCCGCCATGGAACTGAAAACGAATGAGTTTTATTAAATGTTCCTTTTCACTTGACTTTTAATTAAACTTCTCCAAATAGTTGCTATAAAGTTTTATTCAAATAAGAGTTACCTAAATGCGTGCATCTCGATGTAATGTAATTTGTTCGCGACTAAAACTAATGTTTGCAATCTCAGCCCGTCCAGCGCGCTCTCTGTCAGCACTTCTAGGTTAGACATGCTTATATCTAGGTGCTGCAGCTCTATTCGGGGCCATTCTGTAAGAGAAGTTTAAATGGGTACATAGTTTTGAGCCGGACTTAAGGACTTACGATGGCGTACTATTTCAATTAAGGCACCCACTTGGAACTTATAAGCTCCCTTATGTTGAACGTTTGATATTAAATAACTTTGTAAAGAAAGGAAATGTGTACTAAGTGGCTACTTTAATTGTCCCGCCAGCTACGTATTAATATATATGTGGTAATGGTAATAACTTGAATTAAGAATATTCATATTTATAAATACAACAGTCTATCAATTACCACATATAAATTGAAATGTATATTAATTTGAAACTACATACATTAATCAGTTTGTAAGCCGCAATTTGTCTGATTTCGTTTAAATATTGCGGTTTATAATGATTACTGGAAACTGAAAAAAATATTTAATATTGCCGATACAGGATATCATGCGTGCTTATTGGACGAGCTATTATGTGGCTTTCTAGCTTAAGATTTGACTCTTCTTGACTGCGGCTGTGCCATGCCACAGGCTTTCTTCTAGCCAGAGAAGACGCTAGATGCATTCATCAGAATATGCAATATCGCAAAATTGCAGGCAGCCGTCTGTCTCCGCCCATCCCGACCTCCATGTTCTGTTTTTGCAGAACTTGGTAGCTTAAGCCGATATCAGACGCTTTACTCGAGTGAAGGTTCATTTTTTGTTTAATTCCACGTTCACACAACACCGACAAAATTACAAAGAGTGCCGTTAATCTGCTCATTTAATTTCATTTTTCTATCATTCAGGAAGCGAGTGAAAGATGTCGAGTGCCGAAATCCAACATCGTGGGATCGGTTCACTGATGAATTCGATTTCTGCTTTTGATTCAATTTCTGTTCAGATTGTTTCATTTCGGGTTAAAGACAGAAATGAACAAAATGTGAAGCGTCTGATATTTGCTTTAGCATCTATAAACTTGTGCGTATTTGAAGCACAGCTAATGGACTATGATCACCTACTCCGACTCAACGTAACGTCTCATTATAACCACGGTAGCTTGCACATACCTGGGAACCTGTGCAACGGCACGGCGATGCAGGACATGTGCGCCACGCGGCAGGAGCAGAGGGGGCTGCTGGCGCAAGGTTCCACCTTCTCCGGCGCCAGAGCCCCCGCCAGCGCACATGCCACCAGCGCCAGCCACTGCAGCGCCCATCGCGCGCAACCATGCCCCAACACCATCACTGCAGGTAAGGTTTTATTTGATTGTAATTTATTGAAAGCTAATATTATAGAAATATTTATTAATATATCAGAGTACGGTCAGTAATGAAACTCGTTTTTTTAAATCATATTAATGAGAATCAACACTAGCTTTTACCCGCGGCTTCGCCCGCGTGGCCGTCGGAAATTATCCCACGGAAACATACTACCGGGATAAAAAGTATCGTATGTAATATCGAAATTTTATCCAAATCCGTTCAGCCGTTTTAGCATAAAAGCGTAACAAACAAACAAAGTCACTTTCACATTTACGAGTATATTATAGTTAGGATTAAGCTAATATAAACTTTTAACTATAATGTGAAATGCTGAAAAGCAATGTATGGAATTATTTTGTATCTAAGTATTTAGATGATGATAATGTAAAACTGATTTTTTGTGCTGACCGCACACGTTGCATATAGTCAGAAAACAAAACCCGTTGAACGCCGGACTCCGGATACCTAAGTTCTTATGCACCAATGGTGTATCACGCGACATTTCAGAGACAACTCTGCCCGACAAGATTTTGACATGTGAAATATCAGCTGACTCGACGGAACGTTGCGTATTGTTATGAAATTCAAGAATTTACATCAACCTTCAGCATTCGAATTTATTCAGAAAAATATGATACCGCAGCTATTTTATACAATAAGTTTGTAGATCTTTAATTATATGTTGAGTTTGTTATAACCGCGACAGTCTACTGCGAACGTTGACTGAAATAAGTACTACACCTATCCAAAAGATAACAACTTAGATGCGATGAAAATATGTACATATACACCATTCTCTTGCTGAAAATATGTAAAAGGGCAAAATAAAGATATTATCATGCTATCTGAATTCTTACTTTTACTATTATTCATAAATAAACTACATAAAAAAACGCGGTCAAACTTGACAAAAATTAATAAAAATTGTTACGAGTGCGATGTGACACTTCTTAAGTTGAGAGCGGCAGCCGCCACACAGTGTCCGCAATTTACCAGCGAATGACGTCACTGAAACGTTATCTATGAAAGCAAGTTGGTTTGTTTTCGTAGAGATCGATTTTGACATCGTAAAGTCAAACCCCGCTGTCATCGCTTTCATGACAGCCGTCATCAGCTGTTGCCGGTGCGTCTGTGACCGTTGTGTGGCGGCCGCCGCCGCTCTTCTGG
This sequence comes from Atethmia centrago, assembly GCA_905333075.3. Classification (NCBI taxonomy): domain Eukaryota; kingdom Metazoa; phylum Arthropoda; class Insecta; order Lepidoptera; family Noctuidae; genus Atethmia; species Atethmia centrago. The sequence goes on along the minus strand of HG995373.1, from coordinate 15,758,281 downwards.
GAAACTAGTGCTGACCATCCATCAAATTTACTTATTTCGATGCAAAAGTTGCATTCAGCCTAATCGATAGTCGCAATAAAAATCGAGCTTGGGATTTTTTGTCATTGTGGGCGGCGCGGCTCGCCAGGAAAGGTAGTTAAGGTAGGTAGACGGTCAACATTGGGCGTCACGGCCCGAGCGGACAACCTTATATTTTTTCTTGGCGTTGAACGTGTTACTGTGTCTGTCTCTTTGCTCGTATGTCACAGCCCTCCGAAAATATAGATTTTAACCAATTTGCGCAGTCCAGCCTTTCTTACAGGGGGTCAATGTTAGAGTTTTCGCAGGGCATGCACTAATGCCCTGCGAAATCACTCGGGTTGCGGGAGGAAGTAGGCGGAGCTTATGTCCCAATCTGCCGATTTTAAGGGCTGTCATTTTTTATTTCGAATGTAATGGAGTTAAAAACTGAAAGCTAATAAGCGTCATAGGTGGCAGCACAGTTGCCCGTCTACAAACCACCTTTATTTTGTTTGTTTACTTTTGTGTCGATCACAAATTAAACGAAAACTAGATAAATATGTATGCGACTTGGAGTGACATCACTGAAGTTTTTCAATCAGAAAATCATCCTCGGTTATTTCTGTCGTACGCGGAGCAGTCTTAAACTCAACAAAATAACCTATAAATTATAAAACATTCATAATTTAATGACCATTCCACTACAGCTGCATTTTCATCAGTGATAGACGCTTCCCCTGTCCTTAGTTCGCCTTTTAATAGTGGTACCGGTCGATCCCCGCGCGACACCGATTCGGAGTCAAACAATAGAAAATCAATTGTGTCTCATTAGCCGTCCTTGACAAATTAATTATAGCACTGATTTAATATGATAATACAAAACATACACCTTTACTTTACTATAATTTACATAATATCACATCACAAATAAAAAAAAAATAAGGTAAAGAAAATAGACTTAGTTCTCTCGGGAGCATCACCTGTATACGAATTTCTCCCATAAAAGTCTTCTGGTTTTAAAAGGATATCTCTCTCGACGAAATATCTGATTTCCATTTTTTTCGAGATCTTTCTTTTTCAATTTTCGTGTTTTAACATCTTTGGCAAATACATGGGTCCCCCGTATTATTGCAGTCAACAGCTGCGCAACGGGGCATACTAAATAACAACGCGTAAAAGAAGTCGCTTGTATACAAAAAAATGTATGGAATATGACAGCTAGCTGCCAAAATCTTTGACGTTGGATAGTATCGACATCTGAAGTGAGCAAGTGGCCGTTTTTATCCTCATTGACCTGTAAATAGTTTCTTTAAAACGACAGAGGTCGGTTTAAAAATGGAAGATTGCGGCTATTCAGTAGTAGATTGTACAACTAGTGCATATAAGAAGCCATTTTACCCCGAGACGTTTGGATAGTTAAGTCGAGGGGTATCTTCAATTTTGCAACATTTTTGAACAGTGAAATACTGTTATATAGTTTATGCCTGTTTCATTTTCTCGCAATCAAAGTGAAAAGCAGAGTGTATAACTCGGGCATAAACGAGCCATTTTACCCCTGGACTTAACTATTTCGTTTATGCATTAGTTGTACAATCTACTATTTTTTTAAAAGGAGTTGCATAATGAAATTTAGGACATTATAAAACTCGTTTGGATGATATTATGGTTACTATGACACTGATTGTTTTCATGTTGGCAATAAGCTAACTGTTTCAGAAACTTTTATAGATGATTTTTAGTATGTAGTATATTTAGAACAGTGCGCGCATTCAAAATTAAAATTTCGATTAAAGAATGAATTCGGTTCGAAATTCAATAAGTGAGGTACCTATGCATATAGGTTCTGTCTGTTGACTCAGTTTTGATATGATGTCCAAAAAACGATTAAACTTACATTAGAAACGCATAAAATAATATTATAAACTAGCTTTTTCCCGCAGCTTCGCCCGCGTGGAGGTCGGAAATTATCCCACGGGAACGTACTACCGGGATAAAAAGCATCGTATGTGTTAGTTTAAACTATTTTTTATATATAAATTATATATTTTTTATGTGTGCCAAATTTCATCCAATCCGTTCAGCCGTTTTTGCGTGATTGAGTAGTGGTAATGAATATTATGTATTATGGTACCTATGTTTGCAAATTACGTTAAGATCATCTTATTGTTGTTATAATATTTTTCACATTTTAAGTCTTATCTACATGTAGGTATGTGTGTGTGTGATATTTATAATATGAAAATTTTAAATGTGCACACCAGCCGTGCTATTCTGTAACCTTCTCAACGTGAAAACATAGGTGAAGTCAGCGTGGAGTGAACTGTCAGTGTCATCCGAACTGATGCTAGAGATGGACCAAGGATTACATTTACAATCATAATCGAGATTTTAATAATAATTGTATGCTTATTCTATAGATTATTTTATAAATTATTTCAAAGCTAGTATATATCTAGTTTGTTAACTGATTAGATAAACGCAATCCCATGACCCAGTGTGTCAAGTGATCGAGTGCTATAAGTGTGCCTGGCTGACGGACCATCGAATTTATCCTTACACAAACTATGTGGGAACCTACCTAAACGATGTGTGTGTACACAAGCCATTTGAATAAAAAGACGTGCGGATTATTTAATAAAAACCTATCTTATATTTTATTTTAGGTGGGTAAATACCGAACTACGCGTTGCCAATAATAAAAGAATATTCATAAAATCATCGTCATCAATACTTACCATATTCATTCAAAATTCAACAGTTACAACAGACACTCGCGCAGCGCACGCAGCGGCCGGGCGGCGGGCGGCTAGACTCACTTCATCCAGCCTAAATGAAGTGTTGTTGCTATGGCAACGAGAATTGAGTGAAGTGATAAGATCACGATACTCGCGCGTCACGCTTACCGACTCACTTCACCTAGCCGATTCATTTCGGCGCGGATGGTTACTATGACTACGAGAATCGGGTGAAGTGATAAGATCACGCGCGTGCGGTGCTGTTATTAATATCAAATTGAGCATTTTTTTAATGTGCTGTTTATTTTAATTTTCAAATGCGTTTTACCAAATTTCTGTTAGTCGCACCTTTATATAAAAATCCAAGATGGCGACTGCAAAATTTTTCGTCATGGGTGCCGTTTTCATGGTTTTCGGAGGCGTTAAAGCCGATAGTGAGGTCAAAATTAAAAATCAAGATGGCGGCTGCGAAAATGTTCAAATGTGTCATCATGGGCGTCCTTTTCATGGATTTCGGGGGTGTTAAAGCCAATAGTGAGGTCAAAATTAAAAACCAAAACAACGACTGCAAAAATTACCAATTTTTTTAGAATAAAAAAAAACAAAATTGAGTTATTGGCTGAATTTTTGTTTTGCTATTTTATTTAAAAAAAAAACCCTAAATAGTAACGTTTAAACACTTAAATACTAGCGTTTAAATAATATAAAATGATCAATAGAATTAGTATAAAAATATTGTTAAAATCTTGATTATGATTATAAATGTAATGCTTGGTCAATCCCCAGCATCAGTGGGATAACACTGACAGCTCACTCCACGCAAGTTTTCACGGTGAGATTTTTACAGAATCGACATGCAGGGATGTTACGAATGTCATATTTTAGACATTCGCGAATACAAATACGAATACGAGTGTTTGAAAGGCGAATGTGTGCGAATGTTGAGAAGAGGCAAAAAAAGAAATATCAAAGTATGATTTTAATCATCGATTTTTATTTATTTAAGGTTATACAGTGTATAATGCGGCTTTCAAATGAGTTCGCAACCCGGTAGTAGTACGCCCAACGCGTGAATATAGTTTTTCACAAATATTACACTTCGCATAATCTCGATCAATAGGTGTGAAATATCCGCCATATGTCACTTTTCTTCCCCGGCGCCATAATACAAAAATAAAGTTCTAAATAACTATTTATAACTTATCCTAGCATAACCTGTTAAGCCCCGCGCGACACCGATTCGGAGTCAAACAATAGAAAATCAATTGTACCTCATTAGCTGTCCTTGACCAATTAAAATAACCCACAACTGGAAACTGTGTTAATTCACTTAATCACAATACCTGCTTATTGATTGTTCGACAAGTGACAACTAGAAACAAAGTAACAAACATGCGATGATGACCCGCTAAGCTCCGCCCGCCCACTCCTATTTGTCTCGACCTGTATATACTCGCATTCACTAAACATTCGCATTGTTTGATGCGAATGCGAGTGTTGATGCGAGTGTTTGAAATGATGCGAATCATTCGCATATGCATTCGCATATGCGAATGATCGCGAACGCGAACATTCGTAACATCCCTGGTGTACACACGATGAATGGAAAGAAGCACGATTGGCGCGAAACTTCGACTTGGATATCAAAAAACTTCTTTTCCACTACTAATTTGACTTGAACAATGGATGAAGTCGTCAAAATAATAATGAAATGATGTGATAACCACTGCCCCTGTAGCGGAGTTTGGATGTCCGAAATTGTATGTTTTTTAACCTCGATTACCACGGTCATCAGAATGGCGATTATCGCATTTGCACATGTGAAATTTTATAAAGGGAAGTTATTACACTTTTTAATGACGTTGACATATGAGCTTTTCATCCCACTCTTTTCATTAACGCACACTCATAAGATTTGATGGGTAGCATAATAAATATTTGTATAATCAATGTAGGGTATCAAATTCTGGGGCCAATGGGATCCATTACCAAGCCTGCGAAGGTTTGGGTGTTCGGGTCCAATCGGGGGAGCTTTCGAAATATACGGATAAATTACATAAAAAATCGGACAAGTGCGAGTTGAACTTGCGTAGTGAGGGTTCCATACAATGAATATGTTATCTACCATGATTTTTATACCAAGAACAAACTTAACATTGTAGTTGAAAACATGTTCTCCCATACTTTCCTAACTGCAAATGTTAGTTTGTACGAACTGCAAATATAAGTTACTAACTGCAAATGTAAGTTTGTACTCAAAAAATTGAGAAATTTACCCATGTTATTTTAACATTTTATAGGTTTTCCTGTCATCTATGGGTAAAGAACTATTTTCTGTATTGTTTCAAAATTGTAGGCTCAGTAGTTTCGGACATAAGTGGTCAATTTTCATTCATTTTCTTAAATAACTTGATATTTTTTATTTCAAAATTATAAAAAAAAAATTTGGGACCCTCACAAGATTACTAAACTATTTTTTTAAATTTTATAAATTGCCCCCAAAAGTGACCCTCATATTAAAAATCCATTTATTTAGTCTATATCTATGTCCATTTGTCTAGACTCTAGACTGACGAAGTTTTTTGCGACGAATTCTTTCACAGCGAGTACTACTAGTACTCGGAGTGATTATAGCGAATACTGAGCTATCTAGAAAGCCACACTGCACAGGGATTCTGTTTCCTCATATTCAATTTGCATACATCGATTTACAATATTAAAAGAGCATATTAAGATTTGGTATTAAAATACAATATTTCACAACGCCATTTTTATTTCAGTTTTGTTTTTATAGGATGCGTTCATTAATGTTCCTTGTGACCCGATACGATTCAGGGAAACGATAAAGTATTTCGAGAAGACTCTTTATTAGATCTCTTTATGGTTCTATACTATTAATAGAGGTACCTTGACTATTGAAATAACCCATCTTCGGGTGTAAAGGTTGCTGTTGTTGAATTTAATTTAATCGAATTTTTTAGTTCCGTAATGTAAATTATTTTGCATACTATTATAGAATCAAGTTTTTCTAACTGAACAGACAGCTCGGCTGCTAGGGAGTTAGTTGCGCCACTGCTTCTTCCCAACTAAAGCATTAGGAAATGCTGAAAGGCGGGCGTTTTTGGGGACGATCTTATGTAATTTTGTCGTTCGTAAAGTACAGATTCTCAGGCTGAGAATCTGTACTTTACGAACGTCAAAATTAGTTTTAATTAGTTTAGTTTGACTAAATGACTTTTGATTTTGAAAATCACAACATAACCTAATGAGGTTTTTGAGCTGTTTCTGTTTATATTTTGTTTTATTCCTTAATAATAAAACAATAAAATTGGAAAATCCAAAAGTGCACGCCACACCCACCGAGATATGTTCACGATAAATTTTACGAAAAAAAATCTATTCTATCGATTTTTGTTAATGTCTGTTGAACGGTTTTGGGTTTGATGACGAAAATCCATAGGGCTCATCCGAATGGTGAAAGAAAACTTATAGAAGAAGATTTAAGTTTATTCAATGTGTGTGACGACGTGAATCATGACGACAAACAGACACACTTCCCAACGGAAAGCACTACACGTAATTTTTTAATGATTTTTTTTTGTTATGTAGTGGTGGTCATATAATTAGAAACACAAAGTGTTAATTACTTTTTATGTTATTATTGCAATTCATCGGAGGTAATTTATTTACCACATATAGAAACAAGCATTAACACTCTGTTATCTAATATAACATTTAAAAAATACGTAACTCGAAAAAAAAAATACTATATCTTTAGTATTGGAAGTCGGATAACTAATTATTAGAAACACAAGAAATAAACACTAAAAACTTCATCGTGAAATAGATATTATTGAATACCTTATTCATCACCGATTAGTACTTGGTTAATCTTCTGTTATCGATTACGACGTAGCAATAATTCTAGCAATCTTTCACTCGTTTCCAATGGAATACCTCTTCAGATTTCAACAAATGCGTCGTAAAGTTGGTTAACGTCAGTGATATGTTCATACGACAGTGTTCACGATGTGCCACAGATTCTTTATCGGATTTAAATCAGGAATATTAGCAGGCCACTCTAATATTGTCACCGATTGTTCACTGGCAAACACTGTTACGCTGTTTGCTTTGGGTAATTTTCATGTTCAATACATTACTAAATACGAAAATTATCAAATATTAATTGAGAAAAGCTATTACACAATTGATGATTTCCTTAATGATAAATCTCTGCACTGATTAATAAACTATTATTAAGATTGACATAGATGTTCCTATTCCGACACTTTTTATTCTGATTGACACTTTGACATACTTTTTTTTTGACATTAATGTAAAAATGTTACTACCGTTATTAGTCTGTTTTTTTATTCTTTTGTAATTCTAATGGTTTGACATTTATATTTATTCGATATCATAGAATTTCTGTTTTATTTTGGAATTGAATATTATTTGCATGCCCATGAGACGGTAGAATATGGAGGACTACTTTTTTAAGAAAACATCTATGTATCAATTACCCATGTTTGCAAAATAAATGATTTGATTTTATTTGAAAAGAAATATCGAAGTCACTGGCAAATTTTCATTGGAATATGGGCTCATTGTTTCCTCTTATATGCCTCTGTACTGATACTGATCCATTGGTCCTTTTTTCTTAGGGCCTTTCCCGGCTGTCATTTGTAGATCTTTGACAGTCGTTACGGGTCGTCAGAAACTCGAAAGTCTGACAACCAGTCTTACCAAGGGGTATCGTGTTACCCAGTACCTGGGTTGTGGAGGTCAGATAGGCAGTCGCTCCATGTAAAATACTGGTATTCAGCTGTATCCGGTAAGACTGGAAGCTTACTGCAACATAGTTGGGAAAAGGCTAGGCAGATGATGAACAGTCCAACTGCCATATTTCCTAGCGAAGGCTAGACGATTTTCTCTATCTTGCCTGGTAAGAAGTGGTACTCTCCTAGCAAGTCTTCCAAACAATTTCCCTTCAACCAACCGCCTACGGACTAGTCTTGCGGACACGTTACGAGGATCATCCTGTGAAAATACTTATTTTCAAATAACATTAGAACCTTTAAAGGGGTCCGTCTTAGCTAAACGAATTACAAGCCTGTCTTATTGAATTGTGGCCTTCCTTAGCCGAACCTTTTCAGCCACACTATCCGAAATTCCATGCTGTTTTTAATGTGCAATGGCGTTAAATACCATCTTTGCGGAACACTCTAAGTGAGTGGCTATTTTTCTATAAGCACATTTTCGTTTCAAATGTATAATTCACAATATTTTTTTCTTGTTATTGAATCAGCTCTTGTTTTTACCCATTTTTAATAATTAAATCAGTCTATGTAACCTAACTAAATAAATAAGAAAAGGTGGCAAACTGCCTAATGTGATGACATTATTAGTATTGTAGTTTCAAATTTCAATTTAAAAAAATAAGTTACACTTTATTTCTGATTAGTTGTCTGATGGCCAGTACTAAAGATATTGTTTTTGTTTCCAAGTTACATAACATAATATTACGCCTTGTTTCCTCGAAGGGTTGGGCAGAGGTGTACCTGTAGTACACCCACATTTCGCCAGTTATGTTTAGTCCCATGTAAGGGACGAGCCTATTGCCATCAACCGGGTACAAATCCAGACCGGACTGCTACTGAGACATTAAAGATAGAAAAACCCAATAACACTTTGTCCAACCCGGGAATCGAACCCAGGACCTCATGCTCAGCAGCAGTGCTTGCGACCACTAGACCAACGAGGCAGTCCAGTTTTTCCATGTTATAAGTAAGTTATCAGAATGTTAATGATCGTTCTTAAACTAGAGTTACGAGTGTACATTTTAATGTGGTAAATTAACCTTTTACCTTCAATTATTTACAATAATAACATAAAAAGTATATAACACTACCAAGTGACTCTGTGATGACCACCACTGTATATCACTGTATATCTAAAAATATATTAGGTAATCTTATAATATCTTATAAAGTCTCTAGTTTTTAAAACTTCCCTGCTAATATGAATTCCATGTATAATTGATAGTATAGAAACGATTTTATGTTGGAAAATTTTGACAAGAAGAATTTTATCGAGAGAAGAGCACTCTCGTACGCTGAAGTGTTGTGAGATGTGCAATAAAAATAAAAAAAAAACAGTTCAATTTTGGAACAGAAATAGACTAAGTGGTTTGAATATTAAACTTAGCATATTACTATAAAGCGCTTGTTGTTACGTGATTTCCTTTCACAATTGGCTGGCAACCTTTATCTGATCTCGAAAACGATAACTGACTTTAAAATATTAACTACATATTTGATGTCAACTTTTGTTACAAAGTAGAAACGTGGAAATTACGATTACAAATACTTTCTCATTGTAAAAACCTCATTCGTAAAACTTCGCTTCGAACAATTACGCAAAAATTCCTGACCAAAATTCACACTTTTTTCAATATTACTTAACTGTAATAGGCCTTAAAAACTGGGTAAGTCCATTTGTCACCATTCGACCGCAATATCCTTTGACCTCTGTTTAAAAACAAAAAAAAAAGACGCGTCTTACCTACCAACGCATTTTTGAAGACACTGTAATCTTATACGTAGCTACAAGTCCTCTGTTCTCTCTACTCACTCGTAATTTACACGACAAGATGAGAATTCTAGATACATACTTTCTTTGTGTATTTATTCAGTACTCAGAATACTCAGATCGGCTTGTAAATCTTTTGTAGTCGCAAAAGAGAAATGCTAGTACAAAAGAATTGGTGGCTATGATTCCTGTAGTTTGTTGAGGCATACCATTTCAGTGTCAGTATTTTATTATAAAATTTTAATTATGACAGACTTTTGATTAACTCGGGGAGGCTAGAGATCTTGTAAGAAATAAGTTTGTGTTATAAGGTTAAGTTAGTAGCCAATTTTAGTTAGAATTAACTATAAACTTTTGATTACAGACTGTAGACTTTTTGAAGGAGTAAATGAAATTAACGTCTAATAGAAAACTTCAACTAGAACATGAGTCTAGGGAATAAATAATCAATCATATTATGTAACATTAATCTGGATTTCGAGCATCTGGGTTCCAATTTAGAAAGTTTTTAATAGAGACTTAAAATCATACATCATTCTCGAATATGCCTTCAGATCTATGAATTTAGAGATAAAAACGCAAAAAATAAACAAGCAAACACTTAATTTTTTGAAGCTTGTAAGAAAAAAGAAGGGTATATTCGAGTACATCAGTTACCCCATTCATGCGTAGTCGTGGAGCTAATGTGAAAATAAGATTAATTTACATTCACAATATTGCTCGTACTGACAGCAACCAACAATAATTGTAATATCTTCCAGTTTTTAAATTATGGATGAAAAAACCAGCCCTATCCAACTGCTCAGGGGGGTGAGACAAGGGGATGTGATATCCCCGAAACTTTTCACCAATGCGTTGGAGGACGTGTTTAAGACGCTGGACTGGACTGGGCATGGTATCAATGTAAACGGCGAGTACATCTCACACCTTCGTTTTGCCGATGACATCGTCATAATAGCAGAGACGCTGGAACAGTTAGACCAGATACTACACAGCCTAAATGGAGCCTCTCGGTGGGTTGGCCTCGGCATGAATTTGGACAAGACGAAAGTCATGTACAATTCGCACGTCTTGCCGAGTCCAATCCACATCGAAGGGTCGCTTCTCGAAGTTGTGAAGGAGTACGTCTACCTAGAACAAGTTATCCAGCTCGGTAGATACAACTTTGAGAAAGAAGCCGAAAGGAGGATTTGATTGGGTTGGGCAGTGTTTGGAAAACTTCGTCAAGTCTTCTCATCGCCAATCCCGCAGTGTTTGAAGACTAAGGTCTTCAACCAGTGCGTCCTGCCCGTTATTACATACGGTGCCGAGACGTGGACACTGACACACAAATTAAAGGTCGCTCAGCGCGCCATGGAGCGGGCTATGCTCGGAGTTTCTTTGTAGGATAAGATCAGAAATGAAGTTATCCGTAAGAGAACCGGAGTTACCGACATAGCCTGCAGAGTCAGCAAGCTGAAGTGGCAGTGGGCTGGCCATGTGTGTCGAATGACCGATGGATGGCCGGTGGAACAGACGAGTCCTGGAGTGGATACCGCGTATCGGCAAGCGTAGTGTGGGACGCCCCCCAGCTAGATGGACCGACGACCTTAAAAAGGTGGCTGGGACAGACTGGATGCGGAAGGCGGAGGACAGGGTGTTGTGGCGCAGCCTGGGAGAGGCCTATGTCCAGCAGTGGACTGTTATAGGCTGAGCTGATTGATTGAATAAATTGAATATTGGTGAGGTAATAAATGTTAGTGCAATTGGATCAATATTAAAAAAAAATACAGCCAACGACGAATTTCTATAATTATTTTCATGACAATGAACGAATGTGTGAATCTCGTACTGACAGCAGCTAACAACAATTGTAATATCTTCCAGTTATTAAATTAAGAATATTGGTGAGGTTATTAATGATAGTGCAATTGGATCAATATAAAAAAAAATACAGCCAACGACGAACTTCTATAATTATTTTCATGACAATGATCGAATGTGTGAATTACTTCAATGTACTTACCAAATTTAGTAGGTATTTTAATGTTACGTTCTGAGAAGCACAAATTATATTATTATGATCACGAAACACTTTGACATGCAGTGTTTTAATAACTTTTCTGTGTGTAGTGCTGGATGTTATTACATTCAACTACTTATAACACAATAAATTGTTTCTAAGATCATCCTTTATATACATATAATTAATTAAATTAAACTTAGTTATTTATTTCTCACCACAAAAGTTGTTTTTGACAAAAAGTGCTGCAAAAAATAGGGTTACCGTTTGTGAGACTGGTTCCCGAAAATGCCATAAACTACCTGTGTTATGGGGCACCAGGCTCCCCAATACTTAAATATGTTCATATTAATTTAGATCAGTTAACAAAAGTATGTGATGAAGTTAACTTAAAGTCTAGGTACAGTTAAATATAATGAAAATAATATCTAGACTGGACATACATATGTATGTGATTTAAGTGTGTGTGAGTGTGTGAGTGTGAGTGTGTGTGTGTGTGTGTGTGTGTGTGAGTGTGTATGTATGTATGTATGTATGTGTGTGTGAGTGTGTATGTGTGTGTGGGTATGTATGTGTGTGTGTGTCATAGTTTACGTTTGTGAAGGAGATATAGCGGATCAGAAGACTTAGTTGCCTCGAGAGTTTTAAGTCATTTACATACAGTTGGTTTGAAAGCTCATCCAAACATGGGAGAGTGTTATATGTATCCTTCACGAAAACAGTAAAACCCTTAAAACCTTTGCGAAAGAATGGTGCGAAAGAAATTATATTTTTGTTGAGATTAGGGTCATATTTAATTTCTGTATTTTTTTTTGCGTATTATTGTGAATATGAAGGTCTGCCTGACTGTTGAAATATCCCAAAGATTACATATGGCCCAGCAGTTGGATAACGAAAAGGGAGCCCAGCTCCAACCTTGAGTACGGCTTTCTGTGCTCTTTTTTTCAATTTCCAGAAGTTGCACTTTTCCTGCTCCTCTCCAGGAGACTATTGACTTGCAGAGTACACTGTTTTGGTAGTCTTAAGATCCACTGCATGTCTTAGTGTGTTAAAAATGTATATCACCTTACGAATCCTAGTGACGAAAATGTCAATGTGAGGCTTAAAAGTGGCTTATTGACTGATCGATATACACTGGAGTGAATAACGTCCATTCTCGGTAGGGGTGTACAAAGCCGCGAAGAAGGGGGCCAAGTTGGTACAAGTCTTAGTGTGAGCAGTAATATTAGGAATTGTGGGTGGCAATATGTTTGGTTTTTGATACATTTAGGGTCAAAACATTATGTTGAAGCCATTGGCTTACCTTATTAAAACCATGTTGGGCACTTTGGAAATCCTCTTTTCAACTTTTACCAGGAAAGAATAGTCATTCGCAAAATATAACAATTTTCCTTGTTTAAGTTGGAGTTGACACTAGTCACAAGAAAAAGGCTAGGACCCAGGATACTACCCTGCGGAACGCCATAGTGCACAGAAAGTTCGTTACTAGTCCAGTTGTCAATTTTCACTCGTTGTTTCCCATTGAGAGAAGTGATGGCCCAGTGGTAACGACCGTGACTTACGATTTGTAGGTCGTTGGTTCGAACCCTGACAGGCGCTTTACTTTGTGTAAATTATTTCATCACCACTGCTCTCAAAACGGTGAAGGAAAACATCGTAAAGAAACCGGCATGTTCTAGAACCAGAAAATCGAAGACATGTGACATCTACCAAGCCGCTCTGGGCCCGCGTGGTAGATTACGACCCACTTCATCTCACAGAGAGGAGGCCTATGTTCCAGCAGTGGCAACATTATAGGCTGACTAACTGTATCCCGTGGTTTCACTCGCATAAGTCTCGATCCCGCGCGAATATCGGTATAAAAAATATTGTATGTCCTAATCCAGGTCATGGTCTATCCATGTGCCAAATTTCATCCAAATCTGTTCAGCCGTTTGGGCGTGAAAGAGTAACAAACAAACAAACAAACACACTTTTACATTTATAACATTAGTTAGGATTATTACTTAAGTAGTCTAAGAACAGTTGCAATGGAAGACAACTGACGCCAGTATTTTCGAGTTTATGTAATAACGATGGAATAAGGACCGTGTCAAAGACTTTGGCTAAGTAGAGAAACACCGTAACACACTTCCTACTACCGTCAACGTGAGTAGGTTAATAGCAATGCCAACGCTTTCGTTATCAGTGACTGAAGATTCAGCAGTAAAGCAGGTGGCTTCCAATTTAGTTTTAATCATAATATGATTCAGACAAGTGAAGCTATGTGTGGGTATGGTATGAGGCGGGTATACAATGACTAGCCAAGACGTTGAGGTATTCGAAGCAGTGCTTATCATTGGTGTTAAGACCTATGCCAATATTTATGTCTCAACAAATGATTATATTTTTGTAGTTGGATAATTTTCTGAGTAGCTCATGCAATGAAGTACAAAAACCACTTATGTTACGGTGACCTGGAGGGCGGTAATGTCCGATAATGCATGTATCAGAGCCCAGTTTTAACAAAAGACAATTAGCATCGAAGAAACTTTTAGCTGAGGAACTTCCCGTTCCTCAGCTAAAAGTTTATAATTGTTTATATGGTAGTTGACAACACCGTCATTTAGAGTGTTATAAAACGTCGCAGATGTAGATATACATATAACCATCCTGCTTAGGAATGGATTGGGTAGACTGAGCCAGCACTCCGTTAGAATAAGGATATCCCAATCATCGTCCGAGCGAATCCGTAATGTATTAAAACTAGATATGTTACATTTTATGCTATGTTTTGAGTCATAGTTTTTAGTTTACAGTTTGGTATTATAACGAATTTTATTTCTTCCATCTCGCATGTCATAGAATTGAATCTATTCACCGCAGACTCGATTCTTTAGTGATAAAGAATCGAGACTGTAGTGAATAGATTGAAGACCAATGTTCTCCAATTTTAAAATAAATTGTCTTTAAGGATGACTTAAGGGATACGAAATGCACAAAAGATGCATCGTAATGTGTACGACAGAATATAAATTGAATCGGTTATGGTGATTGTAAATGGTATTATAATATGTAAGTGCAGATGGAGCAGTTGTGATTGAGCAGTGGCAATGCCTTACTAAAATGCTCGATAGAGAATTTATTGTACCTAACCAGTAGTTTATGAGAAAATTGCGATGATACATACGTAGATACGTAGGTACCTACATACTCAGTCGAAAACTGAACTTTCTTTTTTTGAAATCGGTTAAAATTTTATTGGGCTTGCGTTATTTTGAAACCCTAGGCACGCCACTGTGATTGAGAACATGTTTGGTGAGTGCATGTCCAGAATTAATTAAATTAAATATGAGAATTACCATGCATATACGTCTTTTTTTTTTAGCGTATTTCCGTGAGTGTAGTTATGTATTCGTAGTTAATTAAAACGGAGCTATAATTATACAACATGAGAGTTAGCAGAACTGCAGCAATTAGAACATGATGACTTAGTTAAAAGAAACGAAAATGCGTCTGACATCTGCGTGTAGGCAGCAGTAGGCGGCAGTATCTAATATAATACGTACATAACAATTTACCTATAGATACTGTAGGATAGTACCTACTTAGAGCTTTCTTCTTTAAGGAAAACACGACAGCTCTTGTACAATGTGTACGAAAAAGAAACTAAAAGGAATATAAATCCAATTTCCGTCATTTCATATTGTCTGTCTTATTTTCCCGTTCATCGAGGTTGGTCGTGAATACCTAGGGTCGCTCGGTGCTACTTTCGTGCTGAGTTAAGAAAAACGTCGGTTTTTTATGGACATACTCCTTGCGTTTAATCAATTTTATCAGACAGGCCACGCGAAAGCTTTGTTTCTTTACAGTGTACAAACTCAATCCATCGATTGCCTTGATGAATACTTTCAGAGTACTTACATTGTTTGATTAAATTATCAAGGGGCATCGGCAGTGTTATTGGTGTTTTGTTTTGTATTGTTACCTTTAAAAGTTCCATCAACTCAACCTATCGCACTTCACTGCTGGACAAATGCCCCCCTGAGCAGCAGCTCATTAAACCCCGGAACAGCTGGTTAACTACCGTTTTGCGTTCAATGTAGCGCTTTTCATTTAGTATTTAATACCGTATTATCAACACAGAAAAATCTAAGAAATCAATGAACTAAATATTTTTAAGTTTACACTTTAGTAAATGATTATTTGTTGTATGGCAGTAAAGGAACGATATCACTTGCTTCATTAACACGAGTCGAGTAATGACAAAGAAAGTTCGTGTTTGTAATTGGGGCACTACAATCCGCAGCTAAAACTGTCTGCGTTAAAAGTTCACCGAAATAAAAGAGCGTGACAGCCGGACAGACAGACCGACAGACACTACACTGCTTATGTAGATGTTAAATTTTAGCATCTTTAGACACGGAACACCAAGAATGACTAAGCATATTAATGATTTGGTTTTTACACACGAACTGTCAAAGAAATTTGTTCGACAGCAAAAGTTGGTTATTTACGGTTTACGAAGGTGCTTCGTGGTAGTAGAGAAAATAAAGATTGGAGTGGCGCCAAGGGTTGGCGGTAGGGAAAATTCTGGCTGCATTCGAGTAGGGTTTCAAATTAGATTGCAGCTGTGGACTGTTGTGGTTCCCTCTGTTCCACTGTTATCAAATGAATGTAGACGAATAGCTGGCGTAAGTTGGGATTAATGTGAAACCTCTTTGGGATAGTAATCCGTTCTACGGATGCTGAGCACTATTTGGTTCTATTTATTCCGACATACGATTTATGTACGTCTACCGATATGTTGTTTGGTTTAACAGATAAGGGAACATTACTAAAAGAAAGAAATTAGTTTATTTTGAACGAAATAAAACATTCATATCTTAATATCAGCAGGTCTTTAAGGTGATATTCAACACCGCACAGAAGGCTGACGCTGATTATAACCTTTTGACCGCCATAGTCATGTATAGATGACAGAGTAAAATGTGCCCAGCACGCCACGGTCACGACTACATGACAGATTTTAAGAAATAATTTGTAGCTTGGCGCCGTGGGCACGTCGTTGCTTTTTTGACGTGGCGGTCAATAGGTTAATCAGACCTTTTATGATTAGCGATACTTGCTTGTTGCTATCTGATAAGGGAATATTGCTTTAAACAAATGCAAAGAGAAACTCGATTTCACAATAACGATTCTCCGGAACACGAAAGCAAACATTCGTGTTATGCTAAACATGAAATATATGCCTTCAGTTACAAGTTGAATTTCCTCAGTTATTATCCGTATCGGAACGAACGTTTTCTATTTCAATTTTGTCTATTGCATTTCCATTTCGAGCAGTAATTGAAGCATTAGGCACTAGGGAGCGGAATGTGAAAAGGATAAAAAATAAACGAAGTAAAGAAAGAAATTAAAAGATGAAAGAGGCCGTAACGAAGTGCCCACGACGAAATTATTTTAAGGTACTTGAAGCGGTAATAAGTGGCACAAAAGTTTCGCAGAGATTTTCACGTTAAATGGTAATCTGAAAAATTTCAGAGTACGGTAATCAGATTAGGCGTCACCTCGGATGTATTTGTGAGATCTTTCAAATTATTCACTCATAAAATACGTACGTCTTATCAAAAGTCGTTTTGTCACTTTTATCTTGCGGTAATGTTTTATATGAGAATTTCTTTAAGAGCTTTCACAGGTGTTACATATATTAGGTGCGACGTATCTACGTTCCAACCAGTGTTAGCGCTTTATGTTCCATTATCTACGACTGTATGTACTTAAGAAATTGAATCTACAATTCGATTTTGTAGCGAAAGAAAATAAACTTGACTTTTCTTATTTCTTTAGTACCTACGCTTAAGTATTTTTTCAAGTTTTAAAACACAAGAGCTTGAACACGTTAGGAAAAAGGAATTGTTGAAAGATTTTAGGAGTCGCAACTAAAATCTTTTTGTTTTTAATTAAAGTTTGTCGAAACTAGGAAATCGCGAGTCGAGCTCGTACAATTAGAGTTCCGTGACACACCACAGTTAAGAGAACCTGTGCTAGTTTCTAGAGTGTATACATTACTATATTATTCTATTATACTAAAATACACACTTACTATGAGCACTCTACATGAGTTAGAATAAAATCAAACAAAACCGGTCAAGTGTGTGTCAGGCCACGCACAGTGAAGTGTTCCCTAGTTGCGATGAATATTACGAACTATACATGTATAGTTCAGTACACATTATCGATTTTATCGACCGCAAAAATAAGTTTATGTCTCGAAAACACTATGGAAAACAAAGTTATCACTGCGGTTGTAAATAAATAGATCCCCTGTCTATAAGACTTTTGATTAAAAAAAATAACTTAAAATCATCATAATCTCCTATGTGCCTGGTTTTTTTTTTCATCCCTCGGTTAAATGTACGGGAAGATTCCTAGTTATTTTTTTTTTCAATATTTCACTACAGCCATTGTTCAGTGGTGCACAGAATACATCTTTCTTCCATTTCTTTTTTTTTCGTCTTTTTGTCGATATAGTTCATATAGTCTCCGAGTGAAATGGCTGTGTAACATACGGATGGATGGACGGATAGACGGGCATGCCGAAATTAAAAGGGTTCCATTTTTACCATTTGGCTACGGAACCCTACACAATTGCTTGTTCACAATTCAATATTCCAGAAGGTAATGAATATTTCTCGCCAAAATTATAAATGAAGGCTTAAATCTCAGGTATTTTTTTTTTTATTTTTTATTTGTGATGGGTTTGCTCTTGACCTTAGTCTATGTCAGAGGCGACAGAAACAAAGTCGATTAATATTTATAATTAAAACTTCTCAGGTTTTTCGTGATGGATTAATTACCATTTACAGAACTAATTAATAGTTTTGTTAAAATATAATACCGTGGAGGGTTGAAAACAAGCACCTAGAAAATATTAATCTCAAAGAAGGCAGAGATTTCTATAACTTAATTGCTCTAAGTATAAGACTTACACTGGGTGTTTTTATTTATGTCCGTTTGGATTGAAGAGCCACTTCACGATTTTAAAAGCAAACTCACCCCCTTATTTAGTAGGAAAGCAGATAATTTGTAGGCCAAATCCTGAAATTTGTAGTAAAATATATCCAAAGTTATATCAAGTGGCTCCTCAATCCAAACGTCTGAATTGAGGAGCCACCTTGAACACGGAAAGTATTTAATTAATATTTTTGTAATTTTTGTAGTAGGTAATTGTGTATAGTGCCTACTAAAAATCTAAGTCCAGTACTGTTGATATTCCTTAATCTATACATAAGAGCTTGAATTTCCATGAAAGTAATTGGTCAATTTATATTCCACTCCAAAAAACATCTAGTAGTAAGTGTGTTCTAATTTGTAGCATAAAGAGAAAGTAGTAAAACTGAGTGAATTTAGTAAATAAATGCATTTTATTTGGCTCCTCAGTCCTGACATTCTGCATAATAAATAATTGATTGTATCTACCTGAGATCACAACGGAATCAGAAACCAGAGACACTAACATTTAGTATAAATGTCTATTAAATACATATGTACACATCAACATTGTATATATTCGGTAACTGAAAAACAACTTAATTTTAGATATAAATAAAGAAGTCGCTATTAAGGGTGACCATATTGTGTGTGTACCAGGGACAAATGGTCAAACTAGGGAAGTCCAACTTCGTTAGGTTTCAAGGATAGAAAGAAGGCTAATAGGGTTTTTTTTTAAATCAAGTTTTTTAGAGATAATTAAGAAAATTCGGTCACTACTTTTAATGTTAGGATTTTGTAGTATCTCAGAATATTCGGTAAAAACTTGTTTTTGATCTTCAAGATCTACATTCGATTTGCGACCTTTCGGCATAATAGTTCTGAAACAACAATATTACTAACATATATGTACCATTCTTTATAAAGTTAACTAATAATAATCGATACGAATATAATGTTAAATACAAACAGAAAATCAAACTGAAGTTAATTATCAGTCACTTATTATGCACTATTACTGTAGCAAATAGTATACCCAAAAGTCAACAATTATGACGTGATTAATTATTATTATATAGTTCAGTAATAGAACTGTGAGTTATTATGTGACGTAAAAATAAATCTATTAAATTTGTTTTTACGTCAATATGTGCGCAAACAAGTGAGCTTTATCGCTAATGAATGTCAGGTTACTAAATAAATATTATTGAGGTGTATAGTAACGACATTAATTTGCAGTGACCCCCAAATAATAACATTAAATGGTCACCTTTCAAAACAATTAGAAATTTAAGAATAGCTAATAACTTCGTAGATATGTACTTATTTATGGCAGGATTATACGTATATTTAGTAGAAATTTATACAAAATATAGGTGTTTTTTGTTCCAAATTTCGTCACAAAAATGAGTAGATTAGAGGCAAATATATTTACCAAAGCATCTCAATTGAGGAACCACATTAAATGTGCTATATCTCCCAATTCACTCATTTTTTATTACTGACTCGGATCCTGCAAATCTAACATACTTACTACTAAATGATTAAGAAATTGCGCATTAATTGAACTACTGCTTCTTTGAAAAATGACGAGTCGTATGTGTATGGTCTGAGGGCCACATATTATAATGTATGGTAACTTTTTAAATCTAACACTACGGAGCTAAGATTTTGTCTACTAACTACTCTCAAATTCTACTAAATCATACCAAATTATGATAAATATTCATCCACGATGTTCCTAGTTCTGATGTGGCTACTCAATCCAAACATTTAGATTGAGGTGCCACCTTTATGTTCATATAACTTTTGAAGTATTACTTGAAAATCGAGGACCGAACCTACAAAAATTTTAAACTTACTACTAAATAAGTATTTAATTTCATTAAGATACGAAATGTGGCACCTCAATCCTTACGGACATTTTTATTTCACTAACTGGAAACGAGAGGTGCGCAAAGTCATGTCGACTGTATGTAAATCTAGTAACAACTGTTTTCGACTACAATAAACTCGTTTCTGGACGGACTAGGTCTGCAAAAATTAATCATACCATTAAAAAATTAAATGTTATTGCTGCAACTGTGTACATCTGCTTGAGAACGAAAAATATATCAGCTGTTAATCTTCCCGCAAAAGTCGTAAAAGTAGATTGAGAGAAATGGCTTGCAATGGTGCTCGTAACCGCGATCGAAAGTAGAAAGGTTATATATTGCACCTGCAGACTTCAAATACCTGCTGCTACTGGAATAAGTCACTATTAAGATTACAACTACAAGCTATTCTGAAAAACATTTCCATAGAAGCAACGTGTAGATTCGCCAAGATAAGCAAAACATTAAGATTATCAACATTTTTGTTTCAGCCTCAAGTCAACAAATATTAAAAGATGTCAAAGATCAGTAAAACTAAAATAATGACCAAAGCCAAGTGGAAAATATGGCTAAATATGAAGTGGATGTACATGCTGGTCAAATCCAAAAAGTCCTATCTTCGTATCAGCTTAGTTGATATTTTTGCAGGGTATTTGTGATCTCACAACCTTCCAGCTCGAACGTAATTGACTGTCAGTCATCGCGATAAAAGCTGTTACACGAAACTTCAAAATGTGCCTCGGTTATAGCTTGCCCGGAAGGAATCGAAACCTTATTTACCCTGAAGAAAATAAAAATCGAACCATAAAGAAAATATAATGAATCGTTTAGTGCTTTCAACATTATGTTGCTGCTTCTGAGAATAAAAACTCATTATAGGATTAATAGCGGTTATAGTAATTGTTTCAATCCTTTTCTTTGAAACTATTAATTAGCCACTTATCTACTACGATGACACAATGCTCATTTAGTATGATGAACGTACTCAAAAAGAACCACATTTTGTGGTTGTATTTGAACACACAAAATACATTTACAGTCCACGTTCACATGCTTCAAATTAGCATTTCGCAAACAAGTTGTGACCTATGTTTTTGTATCCAATTAGTTGAACTAGATTTTGTAATTTAACTACACTTGGTTTATGTACGGTTTTGTGGATTGCAAATGAACTAAATTTGGCATGTGTTTCAGCAGCAAAGTTCAGCTCATTTGTAATGTTCGTTACATATACGTATCATTTGAAGTTGAAATTGGCAGAATCATCCCAGCGCTGAATCGTTTTCCCCTCTACCAATCATTATTTCTCCTGACACTTTTTATTTTGTTTATATGTATGTTGTTTGTATTAGTATATTTTTTTTTCGCGTTATCTATCCATTATGTTGCACCTGCCATATTTTTTCTCTGCATCATCCTAAGGTTGACTGGTAGTAAATGCCTCAAGCATTAAGTCCGCCTTTGTATAGTATTTTTTTTACTTGTGCACATAGTTTTAATACAGAAATAAATAAATGTATTAAGTGACCGATTTCTTGATTTTATAAAATGTGTATAAACGCATGTGATGTGCCTTTCACTTAGTCCAGTTTTAAATGCAGTTTTATCAGTATGATTTTTAAGGCGTCTTTCTTTGTTATGAGAGAAAGAGTTATTTCATGGAAAAAGTTAAAAACACCCAACCTGGCTTGGAGTTCTTGGAAAGGTAAACTTAAAGGGTATTATTTGACAGGCTTCTGAAACAAGAGGTTTTGTTTTTTCGGGACCCATAACATGAAACCTTAAACAGAAATCGTAAATGTACAGGTTAAAAGCTGTAATCTTCTCCTCTTATTAGTCAGGGCGTCCCGATTTTATGTTAATACTGAATAAATCCAACACATTTTTGTGCGAAAAGTCGTTAAGTAATTTTCTTGAAGTTGATAATAACAAGTTGCTTTATTCAAGCATTACATAATCAGCCTATAATGTTCCCACTGCTGCTTGGTGAGAGGGAGTGGGCCTTAATCCACCGCGCGGGTCCAGTGCGGGTTGGTAGGACATGCCGGTTTCCTCACGATGTTTTCCCTCATCGTTTTGAGAGCAGTGGCGGTGAAATAATTTACACATAGTAAAGCGCCTGTGTGGGTTCGAACCTACGACCAATAAGTTGTAAGTAGCGGCCGTTACCACTGCACTGGGTAAATTCAAGCATTGCTATTAATGAATAATAATCTTTATTTTTTCTCTCTTCACAAAGGATTACATAGATACAAGAATTATAGCGTTGTTGTTGTATTAATTTTTTTTTTTATATGCAGCTTTTAAGTAGATTTTAAGTAATTATAGTTCCGTATTCTTTCTTAATTTTTCAGTAAATAGTGGGGATCGATACGCTGTATCAAGGGTCGTGTTATAATGATACACTTTGACCTACTATTTCCCTTAGCAAGAACGTATGTCTGTCCAAAGAAGGTTGAAAAACATAACAAAACAAGGCGCCTGTATTCCCCAAAGGGATACGTAGAGGTTTATCGTACATCTACATTTCACCAGTTGTCTTAAAGACCCATGAAATAGCGGGCGCGTCTATTGCCATGTTGTTTTATTTTAAACCATGCACAAAAACAAATGGTAAGCGGGCCCATTCTATCTTTACAAACGCGTAAATATGTCCTTAACTGATGCCCAACACGGTTTTCAGCCGGGTCGCTCCGTAAATTCGAATTTACTGACACGCAGACTACATATCCCGTGGCTTGGACATCGGTGGGCAGGTTGACGCTCCGTATTTCGATTTCCGGAAAGCATTCGACAGAGTTGATAATGATGTGGTTTTGACAAAGCGGGGGGCCACCGGTTCCTCGTCCGGTCTTCTTAACTTATTTTCCGAATATCTGCGCGATCGCAAGAAATTTGTAAGACATGGCTGCTTCGACTCCAAGCCTTACAATACACGCTCAGGTGTTACACGGTAAGGTGTGTCTGGGATCCGTGTTAGGGCCGCGTCTGTTCCTGATCATGATCAATGACCTGATTACTAATGTTCAGTTTGCCATATGCCTGTTATATCCCGATGATCTTAAGTTAGTCGCACAAATCCGAACGGACGCGAATTTCAAACTTATACAAAGGGATATCGATGCCATCTATGAGTGGAGCATTGCGAACAAGTTATGTTTTAACACAAGCAAGTGCTACGTCATGGCTTACGGTAGAGGGTTGCGACCAATCCATTACGACTATAGTTTGGGTGGTGAAGCAATTACTCGTGTCACCAACCTAAAGGACTTGGGAGTGACTTTCGAGCGCTGTCTGACTTTTAGAGATCATGTTTTTACCTTTTCAGGCGCTTGGGATTTGTTTTGCGAAATACTCGTGACTTTTGCAATCCAAATGTTACTAGGCTATTGTTCAACGCTCTGGTTCGAAGCAAATTTGAGTCCAGTGCCTGTGTTTGACACCCCTATATCACGACCCAAACACTGATTAGAGGATTAGGTACAGAAAACTTTCTTAAGATGCCTATTCCAAAGGTTATACCATTTCTTTCCCTATATGTACCCAACGAACTATATTTTAGGGACGTTGGGCTTTAACTCGTTGGAGGTGAGAAGAGGCTTTGATCAGCTCACGTTACCCTGTAAGATCTTATGGGGACGTATCGACTGCCCAGAGCTCCATTGGCTTTTCTGCCGATAGTTTGTGCCAGAGCCGCCGCCGGCACAATCTGTTTGCGCAAATGCCATCCAAAACTGTAGCCAGAGCCGAATCCCTAGTCGGTCGTACTTTAAAGATGCTAAATGCCCTTCTGACTACCAACCCTGAATGTGATGTGTTTGTTGATGATTGGAGTAAAATTATGCGTCTATGTCTGGTGTTCTGTGAGGGAAAGTATGCAAGGGAATCCTTTGTTCCATGTTAGTTTTGAATTAAATTATATACAACATAATGATTGTCAACGGAATTATTATATTAATAATTCTTTCTATGTTAATTCATGTAATTGGTGTTGTACCGTTTTAATTAACTATAAATAATTAAATAAATACACAATATTTATTATAACACTAGTAGAGCTCCTGTGAAAAATTACCAACGATTTGATACCACTATACTTTTGTTCCGAATAGGAGAAGAATTGCTTTGCTATGGAGGTTAAAAAACTGTCTGTTGGCAGAAAAGGGGCACACTTTATTGAAATTAGGGAATTTTGTATAAAACACATGGCAGTCCCATCGTACTTTATTACTTTATTTTGCTGAGGAATTTTTAGAAGCCACATTTTAGTTGGCTAACAGTTTTTGTAAGGTTAGAATATTCTATTTTAATGTAAGTATGAATAGTAATTAGGTTTAAGCTTTAAAATAAGTAACACGCCCCGTGTATTACCTACGTTGGCAGAAAAATAAATTTTGTAAAACCGACAAATCCATAATTGTTTAATATATGAAAACGAGTAAACCTTTACTTTATTTTTAACCAGATAACTCAAAAAGGCGGACCAATATCATAGTAACAGTAGGTACTTTTTTTTTTCGGTGGTAAATCATCAAATAACTTCTCCCGCTCCGGGCGGAGCGGGAGGGTGTGTCAGACTCTAACTGACTAAAACCCACCCGTGTTCCTTCCGTTGCTTGTGTTGCCAGGGGCCTCGGTAACCCTTTAGTACCTACCCGCGACCCCGGCAGGTATCGGCCCTAGTGGACCCCTACATTTGTGCTGACGACATCTCTTTGAGGCGCGCGTGGAATACAACGCGCCGTCGACCCGAGCCTGGTCCTTACCGGACGGTGAGCTACCCATTGCCGGAAATCCATATATAAATATATAAAAATATGAAAATGTCATGAAAATATCATAGTAACAGTAGGTACTAGACCAGTATTTTAGTTTTTTGACATTATATTTTCACTATTTGACATTATATACCTACAATATATATTTTAGACTTAATATTGTTAATAATATTTTACATGGATTCTTGTGTACGTTGTGAATGTGAGAACGTTGTAGGCTTAATAGACTAGATCTTTTGTAGACCGTTTTCTTTTCTCTTTTTTTTTGTTAAGTACTTCTCGACAGGCCTACACTGTCCTCCCATACCTAATTTGTGTAATTTGAAAACATTGTAAAAGCCAATTATTTTTGAAAGAGTAACCGTGGAGTTTCTTGCCGGCTCTTCTCCATAGGAAACGACCAATTGGAACCGTGCACCTAGCTTCTGACGTTTCATACGTGCCCATGTAGGTTTATGTGAAATAAAAATATTTTTATTTGATTTGATTTGATTTGAGTATTCCACTCAACTCCACGCGACCTTAGAGGAATATTGGTGCGATCTTATGTGGATAGAGAAAGCCTGTGAAATAATATTTTAGTCATCGAAACAAGACCTTGCCAATCAAAAAAAAAATACGGGTAAATCTTAATAAAGTAAAAGGGACACAGGCCTTTTGTTAGGTTTGTCGCAAAAGTTTTAAGACGGGTCAATGCCAAAAAAACCAATCTGAAAATGCCAAGATCGTCTCCTGCAAAAGACATCATAATAGTTTAATATGTGATATAGGTATGTATGTAGATGTACGTGTGTAGCTACAGGAATCTCTAATAAGTTATTGCCTTGATGTTTCCTAGCCAAAAGAAGTGTTTTTTTGTGTAACAAATCCAAAATATCGTTTCTTTTGACTGCTTCTTGGAAGCGAGGTTGTTTATTTTCCTAAAGATAGGTTGACAATTCGAAAATCCTCAGTAATAGCCAATTTATAAAAAAAAAACAAAACTTTTGGGGATAACAATGACGGTAAGCCGGCCTTTTTCATTATGTATATTATGTACATGCATACGTATAATAATTAGTAATAATATGAAAATAAAAGCATAAATGTAGTTTTTCGAAAAGTAATAACTTACTTTGGGCACACTTTCAACGATTTTAATAAACGAAAGGAATTTCAATAAATTAATTTCATAGCAGTCTACGAGCTTGTGCTACGGCGTAGCACACCCAAAATAGAGTAACAAATTAAATAATTATGTCGGTGTCGGTATGAGTAATCTAACAAATTGTCATAAAGTGTTCGCTCATGTGTTTTTAATTAAATATTTTGTGTTTGTAAGATGTTTTGCTATAGTACATGTACAGTGACATTTTATAGCCACTGATAATACTTAAACTGTAGGTGCAAAGATAAAGTCACAATTACGCAAATAATTGCAACTTTAGATAAGAGATAATTAAAAAGCAGGTATCATAATACATAGGTCACATATTAATATGGTAGATTAAACTTAGCCTCGAAGCACATATTCAATAAAACCATCTCCACGCACTTTAGATTTGTCAAGAAGTCGGTTAGTCAGAAAGATGAAGTTAGTTGTCCATTCCAAAGCGTAGTAGGTTCCTAACGAAGAGAAGGACTTTGTACTGGTCTCTTCTAACTAGGATAGGATAGGGCGGTCAATAAGCTTCTATATCGTCTTTGTGCTATGATAGTCCAACACCTTGGACTGTGTCAAAACCTCGTGTCAGAGCGAGCTGTATGAGAAAGCTCATACCTACTGTAAAAGTTGTGAAAAGATGAGCAATTCAACTAGTTCACCAGAAGATCTTCGAGGTTGTAAGAGTTTCCAGGTTTAAGTATCTACTAGTAGGGAGTAACCCAAAATTATGGCGCATTAGACGTATGATAGAGTATCACGTCCTGAGCGTTGCGTCCATGACATATAGCTGCCGCTAGAACTGCTCCTACGCTCGATAGCTAGCAATAGATACCAGCGAAAAAGCTAAAGGCTCTTTATCACGACTTCAAGCACATCTAATAGAAAAAGGTTACCGTCGGCTGTAGACAACTCAAACACCGAAAGCCTCACCTACACGTGAAAACGAATTTGTGGGAATAGTTTTAAGTACAAAACTACTGAAGACTCTGTATGAATAAATAATAAATATGTATGCGTTCCCGAACCTAGTGACAAAGTCGGAAACACATGTGCAATGTCGCTGGCAGTAAACTCTTCAGTCTGAAACACAGCATTTGGTTCGTCCGCAATTTAGACGAGGTGGTCTTTGCTTTCCCAAATGAGCAATTTCACAAGGAGCTCTAATACTATATGAAAGAGAGGTTGCCAAGACAATAGTAACGCAATACAATCCGGTAAAACTGTTTTTTATTAGTGAATCTGAGTGCTCTTTAATGCATATTTTTCAAGTATATTTAGTCAATTTAGGAATAGGCATGACTTGTCTGTTCTTATTCACGTAAATGCTTTGTTCCGCCCTGCGTAAAAGTTAAGAAAGTATCATTTTTTCAGTTGAACGAGGATCAGTAGTCAATAATCCACCCAAAAATTTAGAAAATATAGGTAGTAAAGTGTACCATTTTCCTTGTACAAGATGTCGCACGAATCACATTATATTATGATAATATTTGAAGAATTTCAGTAAGAGTTTCCATCACAAAAATAGCTTAACAATATCGGTATTAAATATTTAAAAAAAATCCGCCATGTCCGTAATTAATACGTTTCAATCATAACAATACTGAAACATGCAATCAAAACGTTATATACTTACGAATAGCTACTTATTAATTAATCACATCTCAAAAATCACTACAATTCAATCGAAATCCAAAGTTTGGTAACCGTTTAAATGTAACAGTAATATTTGCTCACGTCATCAGTCACTTTCAAGCTTGCGGTTCACTGGTAACAACATTCGGGAGTTGAGGGACATTTTAAAGTTAGCGCACTTCGCAATCGCCACAGAGGGGGTGGGAGAGGATCTCGACGGACAGCGACGCGACCGCACACCTCGCCAGCCGACGTCGGACTGAGCGCCGGTCCTCACTCCTCGTAGGCCGAGCAGCCGCGCCATCGACGCTTCAAATTATACCTTTCAGGTATGCACCTTATCTCCCCTTCAAGGTCTTATCTCATCAACTAATTAATGTGCGTGCCTCACTCATTTATTAGTTCTATCTTCACATCAAATTTTACTCGTGTTCCAGTGTTTTATTATTATACTTTCATTCAAGTGCTTTCATTCTCAATTTTTATTTGAACAATTTAAAACGTGCATCTAATTTGTGCAGGTAAACTAAGAACTTAAGACTCTTGACTTGGCCTAATTTCAGTTAGACAGTTCCGTAATTCGAGATTAATAGAATTTCGTTTGACGAAGGTATGCGAGTGAAATTGAAACTTAGTTTTGAAGTAAACGAGCAGTCACCATTACTTAGTTTGTGTGGTCATCTTCGAGGGAACTTGTTTTATTAATAACTTAGTTTTGGTATTAACGAACTTAGAATGCCGTACATTGCTGGAAGTACTTCTTTAGCAGAAATATCTGATGGTTGCTTTTACAAACCGCTTTTTTTCGGAACCTGAAAATAGGAATATATTTCTGGTTTTGAAATCTTCATCATTGAATTATGCAAATACAGAAGATCGAAATAAGGTTTAAAATGTAATTAATTTTTAAAAAGCTTTTAGTAAGTTAATGATATTTCTGAAACTTGATTTTGATACATGAAAAATGGATTTTAAAATATGTATTGGCTGGCTTAGGTACAGCCAATTAATAATTTAAAATCCATTTCTAGATCTGTTAAGTTATACAATACTATGCCATTAATTATGTCAGTAGTGAATAGAGCAGTGAAAAGCCGTCCATTAAGTATTCGTTAATTAAAAGCTCAAGCTTTAGCAAAAAAAAATAATTATGTCTTGCTTTTTAAAGCTTAGCTTATAAGTTTGCCTATAGACTACATTCATATTTAAAAGCAGTGTTACACATTTTACTTTTGTTATTAAATTTATTTAATGAAAATGGCCACACATTACGTCACTGTCTGTATGACATCAAGCAGCGTGTACCTTTATATTCTTTATTGGAGAGTTCAGTGTCCAGCAATTGACTGCGATAGTGATAATAAAATGTACTTAGCGTAATTTAGCATTATACATTCTCAAGGCTTCATAATTACAGATTATTTATTTTTTTCTTGTTACCTACAGTCTGTTCCAATAGTATGTGATAAACATGTAAACAAATGAATCAGAACACGTACCTGTGGATGCCTATTTGTAGTGCCACTTACAAATTGAGTTCATTAATTTGGTTATTTTAAAATCAACTTAAACCCAAAGTTATAATTTTAAATCAACTTTAAAATGTTTTCAATTACAATTGCATAATGTTATTCATCAGAAATGAAAAGATCCGTAGGAGAGCCAAGGTAACTGACATATCCCGAAGAATTGTCAAGCTTAAGTGACAATTGGCACTTTGCTCGCAGATCAGATGGCCGATGGGGCCGAAAGGTTCTGGAGTGGCGACCGCGTACCGGAAGACGTAGCGTTGGAAGGCCTCCTAAAAAGTGGACTGATGACTTGGTGAAGGCCACAGGAATCCGCTGGATGCGAGAAGCACAGAACCGGCCTAAGTGGTGATGCTTGGAGGAGGCCTATGTCCAGCAGTGGACGTCTTTCGTCTGAAATTATGAGGATGATGAATGAAGTGGTATAAAGTCTACTTATAAAAAGGTTCCGTTTCCTTTATCTGTATTTAGAAAAATACAAATAAATGTGTTGCTAATTTTCTTTAGGAAGTGATTACGTAAGAATTTAACCAGAACAGGGCTTGTTTGAACTTGCATCAGATACTTTTGGAGCAGACCATAGATTAAGTTCTGCCTAGTTTGGGGATATCTGGGAACCAATGCTGATCCTCGTAGGTTAGATATTAACTTGTGTATTTGTATTGAATAACTTAAACAAAATGTAACGCAAGAAACACATATAATTTAAGACTATATCATTTGAAGACCTACAAACAACATGTAATATGTATTGAATATATGTAATTATATATTAAAACAATAAAATGCCACACAGCTTCATAAATCACACGTCGCCTAAACGTTAACACTCTAAATGGTCAACAATAAGTAAATGCACAACCGTTAGTACTACTCGTATTCATCATAATTTCGCACTATACAATATACCTGGGTACCCACTGAGCGGGCGCTACTACACGTTCAATATATATGAAAATAAATAAATAAATCGTAAATCTTAGGTTTTACTAGTAAATCTTAGGATTAACCACATGAGTTGGTAAATGTACGGATTTCATAGAAAAGAGACAATGTTTTGGGCTTTACCATTAGAGTTTAGTGTTTGCTAGGTTTTACCAATGACGGTTGGTAAATGTTGGATTTTTTCGGAATAAAATAATGAATTAATTCATTTAAATTAATCATTTATTTCAATTATCAGTACGTTTAAATAGTATAATATACCTATCAGTCAAAACCTTATATATTTTTGAATTATCATTATGATACATTTTTAACTATAAATTATCATTGTTTTGATTTATCATATTACAATATAACTAGCCATCAGTCCAATAGTTACATAATTTTAAAACACCTGCAAAATACTTTTTGATTAGTAAAAAACAAATAACTAAAATAAAAGGATCTTCTCACAAACATAGCACACATGGCTAAGCTAACTGAAACAGTATTTTTCTTATTAATTGGCATTTCGTACGAATTGAAAACAAAACACGTCTAGACATGTCTATTTTTCAAGATTTACCGTGTCTCTGTGGTAAAAACCAAAGATTTACCGAGTGAATGGTGGTAAAAGTTCGAAATGAACCATGATCACAGAACAGTTCGGACTTTTAAAGAGTTGGTCAATCTTAGGTTTTACTGGAAAATATTAGGATTTACATAAGTTCGGGCTTTTACAGTAACATATTTAATATATACGAGTACATAGTGATCTGATTTCTAGCCATATCGAAATCTGTATCATTTGACGCTCGAACCTAGGCGTAGTTTACAGAACACGTTAGTATTGCGCCGAGATGTGATGTTACTGAAGCATACTGTCATATCATTTTAACCGTCAAGTATTGACTAATGAGATACAGTTAATTAGCTCTTGTTACGTTCGCCCCGAGGGCATGAGGGCACCTGTACGTAGATTACGCGCCTGTATAATACTCTAGGAAAGGTATAGGATTTGGAGATCATAAATGCCAATTCATAGTGACGTGAATTTACTCCCAAAACAAGCAAAACACTTAGTGGTGGAATGTTAGTGAAACCAAACTCACAAAATTTTCTTAAAAATGCTCGGTCAATTAAGACGAAACCATACTCCATACAAATATTATAAATGTGAAAGTAACTATCTGTCGTGACCTGGAGAAGATCATAGGCTACTGTAAGCGCTGCGCATACATAACATAACATAACATAATCACCCTATAATGTTCCCACTGCTGGGACACGGGCCTCCTCTTAGTCCTCTCTGTGAGAGGGAGTGGGCCGTAATCCACCACGCGGGCCCAGTGCGGGTTGGTAGATGTCACATGTCTTCGAAATTTTGGTTCTATGACATGCCGGTTTCCTCACGATGTTTTCCTCCACCACCTTTTGAGAGCAGTGGTGATGAAATAATTTACACAAAGTAAAGCGCCTGTCTGGGTTCGAACCTTCGACCTACAGCTCGTAAGTCGCGGCCACTGGGCCACCACTGCTCTCGCGCTGCACACGCTCACAGAATCAGAACCTTTATGGGGTACATAAGAAATTAAGAAGCAATATCGAATTTTAAGCTATTTATTTCTAGAGGACGTGCTCACTTTTACGCGCCTATCACATACATAAAAATACATAATCAGCTTATAATGTTCCCACTGTGCACTGCTGGGACACAGACCTCCTCTCTGTGAGAGGGAGTGGGCCGTAATCCACCACGCGGGCCCAGTGCGGGTTGGTAGATGTCACATGTCTTCGAATATTGGGTTCTAAGTTATGTTTCCTCACGATGTTTTCCTTCACCGTTTTGAGAGCAGTGGTGATGAAATAATTTACACAAAGTAAAGCGCCTATCAGGGTTTGAGCCTACGACCTCGACCTCGTAAGTCGCGGCCTTCACCACAGGGCTACCACTGCTCCTATCATTTAAGTGACTATCTATTCTGTAATAATCTCACCTTGAAAACTTAGGTGAAATGACCCAAGTGACAGTAACATTTCACCCAAGTGACAGTGACATTTCACCCAAGTTTTCACGGTGAGATTTTCACAGAATAGATCGGCTGTTTCACAAAAAACAACTCAATTTTGAAACTGTTTCTAAATTCGCTTGAGTGATCGAACGCAACCAGTATTTTTTTTCCACCAGTCTGCATGATGTTAGGTTCTATTTACCAAACAACTTGCGGGAAGGTACTAAAGGGTCACCGAGGCCCCTGGCAACACAGGCAACGGAAGGAATACGGGTGGGTTTTAGTCAGTAAGAGTCTGACACACCCTCCCGCTCCGCTCAGAGCGGGAGAAGTTATTTGATGATTTCCCACCCAAAAAAAAAAACAACCCTAAAGGTGCATCCAAACCGAAATTGTTTTTTGTGGAGCAACGTTTGCCAGTGTTATGGGCAACAATGGACGTCAAAATATTATGTAAATTTACTAAAAGTTATAGAAAGTTAATTAATGTTATCATGTTTATCATGGTTTAAATGGTTATCATGTTGCAAAATGTTGCCCTACAAAAAGTAACTTTGGTGTGGATGCACCTTCACACTTTTTTCCAACCTGGATATTTGTAGATATTTAAAAATATTGAAATACAAAATACACGCAGATGAAGTCACAACAGTTATAAATAAACCTAGCTTAAAATAATAATCCCAAACGAATTAATACAAGGGTTAAACAATGAATATATAGACACGTACTTGTGTAGCCTACGCCTGTTTACTTTGTTCTAGTTAAAGTAGAAACAGGAGGTAATAGTTTCCAGGAACGCATGTAACGTAACGTAGAATGAATGCGTCTAGACGTTATTGTGTCGTGAGAGGGTGTCTTCAAAGCATGTGTGATTGTATCTCCGCCATAATGAAGTGTGCTAAAAGAAATATCACAACTTGCGTACATTGAAAGAGGTAGTCGACTGTGATATTTGTTTTGTACACGCGATCAATAATAACTATAACAGTGTTTATTTTATATCAGTAGTTAGATTAGTTATGTTTGTTGATGATTGTTTTGAGTCGGTTGAAAGAATAGTGTACACATTTCAGGATAATTTGATTGTTTTGATAGATCATCGCGTAACCGGTCGAAGAGGCGGTGCTTGGGGAGGCCTATGTCCAGCAGTGGACGGCTTTCGGCTGAAATGATTAATGATGATCATGATAGATCAAGTAATAGACACTTAAAGCCCACCATTATTTTGTGTAAATTGATCAAGTTGTCCTAAAATAGGTGTAACAACGTCTCCTAGTCAATTCAAATAAGTCTATGTCAATTTGATACTGAACATGCGACTGTATTTCATTCTTACATTAGGTACTACATCAACTAGTTTTCTGAATAATTTAGCGTCAAAATTAAAAATTAAATTTTAATTGAATGATGTTTTGATTGCTGCACGTTTCAATTTCGCAGTTATGCTCGTAACTACGTTACTTAATACGTCTTGGTTTATAGCCATTAGAAAATTGGTCCGTACTATTTATTTTTACCCGACTACGGTAAAACGAATCTGAAGGATCACGTATAAGCATAGCTTCTATAAACATTATGTGACGTTATTTCGGCCTGATGAATCATAAGTAATTTTAAAAGCATACGTCTGTAAACGCCGAACATCCCATCGCGTAATTTCGGCAGATGTGTTGCTACTCTGAATGTCCTATGTTAATTTTAGATTTAATCAAAACAACCTTAAAAGTTAATTATTCATCATTTAATTGTCTTAGGTTAAACAGGGCCCAGTTGGGTAATTTGATGAAGTTGAATACAAACAGTTGAGCCCACCCTTTCATTTGTATTCCGTGGAGGTACGTTACGTGATGACGTGTACGTTGGCCCGAGTCCCTTGGCATCGTCTGCAGCCACGCTTACCTGCATATGCTTATGTAATTGTTTGGAAAACTGCTTGCATTAGGCTCTGCCGAAAAATTATATTTTATATGTTTTCAGAGCAACTTCTACGGAATATATGAAACGGTTTTGCGAACAACTTTGTGCCTAAATAAGATAGGAGTTTTGAACTTTGGATGTAGCTAGGGGCCTACTGCCTTGTATCGCGGGCTAGTATCATGAAGATGATTTCATTTCACACAGTTAGATTTTTGTCCGCAAGTGTTTTGTAATACGCCTCATACGAAGGTGAGGCAGGTCGGAACGCCGTCAAATAAAGTGCACATTTACTATATTTTAGGAATAAATAATACATACTAGGTTATAAACAAATATACCATAAAATACGGCACGGTATTCATGAAATTATTTAAAAAGAAACAAAACAATTAAAACATAAGCAAGCAGTGACAGGTTAGTAGAGCAATGCCTTCAAGCGCCCTGCTGACCCATTTATCTGAGCTGTCTTTTACAAACAGACCTAAACATTGCAACAAACAATAGGCACGTGTTCACATTTATTTTATATTATTTCGCGGGCCTCGAAACGAATAGGTAAATCGCTCTCTTTCTGCAAAAATCATCCAGTAAGCGATTTAAAAGTCAAGTATCCACCAATAATACACATTCCTTTAATACTTACTGGGAACACCATGTATGTTTAATGGTGGTAATATTCCAGCCAACCAGTTTCATACGCGTGGTTACAAGTGGTCGTTTACGGGCCAGTATCATGAAGATGATTTCATTTCGCACAGTTAGGTTTTTGTCCGCAAGTGTTTTATAATACGCCTCATACAAAGGGTGAGGCAGGTCGGAGCACCGTCAAATAAAGTGCACATAATTGTCAAGGTGAGTGGTGTGCGGTACAGTCGCAATTATTTACCGGCGAGACATAGGGGAATGAAGAGGTCTTGAGCCCTCGCCAAGTGCGCTCGCCTCCATCCACGCCGCCGTCGTGTTAAGAACTACCTACTCGCACGTATTCATAAGCTTTTATATTATATACTCCTAGTTTTCTCGCACGCGAATTTTTATTCAAACTTCACCTTTAATTTGTTTTCAAATTATTTACACGCTAGGCAATTTGTGGAGAACGTTTTCTGGTTAATAGAAATAAATGATGTTGCATGATATGCTTAGAGTTGTGTGCAATTTCAAAGCAGTTATGTGGAATGTTAAAGCTTTTCCGACGCTCAAAGAAAACATCTTCGAGGTATGCTCAGCGTTTTATTTTGCGGACAACAATGATCCATTTTCTCGCTAGATCGGGATTGAAAGGAAAATATAGTGCAGGTCGGTATACGCTACTTATCTAGCTCAACATTCTAGTGCCAACAAAAACAGGTGCCGACTTCGAGGTATTAAGTTCAGTACTTAAACCGAGAAAAATATTAGAAGAAAGGATATTTTGTTGTATAAAAATTTCAATTACACTTCGAGTTTGAAGTTTTGACTGATAAATGGTGATGGGCTCGCCCCTCTCACAACCCAATACCGTTATATAGGACTATGGATATGTGAGAAGGGTGGTTATGACGTAGGTACACCACTATCTAACCTTTCGGGATCATGGCTGCGACCGTTATGATGACTTATATCCTCCCGCATGTTGTCCACGTTTTGAAAAGAAAAGGATTTTATGTGGTTCTTGAAAGTAAAAGTGTCCTATCTGTTTCTTTTCATTGGATTGCTTATAGATATTTCGTCGAATGATGACTTATGTTGAACCAACAAAATAAAAAAAATGTTTCCGTAGTCAAATCAAATCAAATCTTTTTATTGTGGGCATAGGTTATACATATAGGTGTTAGGTAAATGACAGATCCATTATGTCCTGCCTAGTAGGCATAAAATAATAAATTATGTCAACATGCCGTATAAAAAATTTAGTTATCACTTATAAAGCAAATCTTACAAAAATAATTAGTGACAGATTGTAGTATTGATGACAGATTGTAGCAGGTAAGGTGTTATTAAGAAAATCTTGGATCGTGTAGTAGGCTTTGTCAATTAAAAAAATACGCAATTTATATTTGAATAGTGGGAGTTCCTTGGTGTTTAAAATGTCTACAGGTATTTTATTGTAAATTTTAGATGCCATTCCAAAAAAAACTTTTGCTCAGAAGAGCAGTTCTATGTGGTATAATAGATGTTTTAAGTGTATACCTTTTTGATTTTAGTTGACGAAATAGATTTTTATTTATTTTATTAAATACTGTAATTTCATAGATATAAGCTGATGGAAAGGTCAAAATTTTAAAATCTTTAAAGTATGGATCGCAAGATTCAGGAACAAAAATACCAGCAATTGCGCGAACGCATCTTTCAACGAATAAGTAACGTAGATTTATCAAAATAACTTGATATATTATTATTTTCAGCTTTTCTAAATTTTTCAGTTTCTTCAATGACAGTGTTTCTGTTAGTAACAAAACGATCATAAATAAGCAATAACTTAAAACTCAAATAAAACTGTTAATAAGCTATGAAAACCTGCACGTCGCGTCGGTTTCATAAAATTCCTAAAATTCTATTGTAGTTTTCTGCAGTTACCGAGCAATCTATTGTTATAGTTCGGTGTACACTGTATAATAACACGGTATGTTCTATTCAAAAGTTTCATATATAAGTTACCATTCCTGGGAAAATGGGAAAATGTTGATCTACTAGTTTTGTTATCTACATGTACGGCTTCGCTTAGTGAAAATAGGCCATGATATCTTTTGCCACACGTTTTCCAGGAACTAATGGATTATGTCACGTGCCACTTTGGCAGAATCCACAAGGACAGACTTCAGGTTAAAAATGTTTTCCCAGATAATCAGTTTACTCGGCTAATGAAGTAATTTAATTTGTCGTTTCTTTCAGAAATAGATATGAGTCAAGCAAAAGCTAGTGCAACATTAGGAAAATGAAAAATTAAAATGTTATATGGCAGTTGCTTCATATTTTTTCCCAAAATTGTCATCTTTGGAGGAATTATCTTGGTAATTTATAAGTTGTATAAGTTTATTTCATAATCAACAGGTTTTTAACAAATAAGTGGTAGAGTTCTTCTTTTAAGTATGTAAAAAAAGACCTCCCTCTTCCACACCTGTGTGGTGTACAGTCACGAGCACGAATATGTATACACTTAGCAACATTTAAAAGTTATTTTCTACAACTATGTTGATTGTAATTTTATGTCGTTACGAACATAGTATTTTGGAACCCATGCTCTTATGAAATAGGTCTTACCTCAATGTTGCAATCGTTATTCAACGAAAAAATCGCTTTTATATTTTGCTAAGTGTATACATATTAGCGCTCGTGATTGTACAGCATACTTACATATTTTACATATACACATACATACACACATACTTTACGTATTTTGTATACTGCATGTTGACATAATTTGTTATTGTATGCCTACTAGGCAGGACATAATGGATCTGTAATTTACCTAACATCTGTATAAACAATAAAAAGATTTGATTTGATTTGATACAATAACTGTTTGTTTAACCTTAACTATTACTCGTTGTGTCACTAATAAATAGGCTTATCATTTATAAAATATCAGACAGTATCATCAAAACACAATTCGCTGAGAAAAATTGCCTATAAAGTACTCGTCGCTACATAAAAATATTGTTATTGCTTATTTTCATTTTGCTCGTATTGCAAATGTGGGCCGGGTAATTTGTTTGTATCGAAACTTCACTGGGTTTTGACATTTTATAGGTCGTAAATGGACACGTAAGTGACGAAGTTTGAACCTTTTAAAAGTAAATTACAGTGCTCGGCACACACCCAGAAGTTCATGCCCAAGTGATCTATCTGTCATATACTTCGTAGTACACAATAGACTTTATTATCACAATACAAAGATGACAGTCGAGTGCAGAATTACGAGTCTCGGCTTTAACAAAAGTTGAGCGTCTTCGACGACCCTCGCGGAAGTACTAAACAGAAAACTTTTACGATCGTATACATCTTTGTAACTTCATTTAATATTTCACTAACAGTGTCATAGAAGAGCTTTACTTCAAGTTCATTTCTAGCAAGATATTTTAATTTAGCCTGGGGGCGTGAAAGCTGTGCAGTGGGAAGATAATAGCGGTTCTTAAAATAAAGCCTTTGTGTCATTATTCTGTGTGTCGCGCTACTCTACGCTCCGCACTTGGCGGAGTGAGGCCGCGCGATGATTCGGCCTCGTCTCCCGGATATGCCCCAATATTGTGCAGTTTAAGCGCTGTGACATCAATATAAGCGACTGGGGAAGGTAACATCGCCATTGCAATATCAGCGTATATACCTGGTAGACGTATAAATATAGTGGATATATATTTTGTGCCGAATACCATAATCTGCAATGTTGACAATGTTGAATTTATTTCTATAATGATACTGATTTGACTTCGGTACCACATTAGAGTAGTTTTTAAGTATTAATTAGTTGTCCTTTATAAGCAGTCACATAAAATATACATTTTAAAGTTATGTGCTTTTTAAAAGTCTATAAAACTAAAATTGCTGCTCTCTACAGTAAATACAAATTAAATTCCGCCTTATGATGCGCTGTCAGCCAGTGGCAGTGTGTCGGACACCGTTGACTGTTTCAATTACCACTTTTATAACCAACATACACATACTGTTGAAGTTATGGA
This sequence comes from Atethmia centrago, assembly GCA_905333075.3. NCBI lineage: Eukaryota > Metazoa > Arthropoda > Insecta > Lepidoptera > Noctuidae > Atethmia > Atethmia centrago. The sequence goes on along the minus strand of HG995373.1, from coordinate 15,719,513 downwards.
ATTATTTAAAATTAAAACAGGCGTAAAATTTTCATACAAAAGCATAAAATCTAGACACGCGGCAGCGTGTCAAGCCAAGTTCAAGTAATAGAACTGGCGAGCAGCACCGTGTGTAATATTATGAACCATTTGGAGTCACTTTTGACCCCCTCATAACTCAAAAACTATTTCACATAAACGTGTCAAATTTGGCTCATATATTGAGACTTGCGAGATACATACATATGTGCTCCAAATTTCATAAACACATCTCAAACGGTTATTTAGATATTAACGTCCAAAAATCGTCATTTTTATCACTGACTGACCTATAGATCAAAACTCTAACCCAGTTCCAGATGACCTAGAAAGTTCAAATTTGGCATGCAGATATGTAATTAGCTGAATACAAAGAAATAAATCAGAAACTGGTAATTTTTTATCGTTTTATTATAATTTTTCACTTAATTGATTCTATTAAGAACACTTAACTTATACTTAGTGCCTGTAACTGTAACAATGTAAGAATCAGCAATCAAAACTTATGACAGTCGGTCTTTATGTGGATTTTAAGGTCGTCACGTGAATATATAATGAGTTGAATACCACCCTCAATATTTTTTAATCCAAATATTACCGTTTTTGTACTTATAACTAAGAGTATAGTCGACTTTCGTATTTATTACGTTATTAACTGGGATTTATTTTTAATTATTGTTTCAATATTTAGTGCACATAAACAGTGTTAGAGACTTATAAATAATTATTAAATATTTACTATATAATTATATAGGCATTTCGGCACACGGCGCGCGGCGCAACGCCGGAGCAGCGGGCTGGGAGCGGTGCGATAAAACCTTGACGCGAACGCGTCCGAGCGAGTGGTAGCCGCGCTCATAAGCGCGAGCGCCGTCTTGCTGTCCAGTTGTCTCTCGATATCTGACCTATAAGGTTGTGATTTATGCTACGAAATTCATAGGTTTTCTTAAAAAATACTTACATATTTGTGGTTATATTATTATTACAATTCTTTTAGTAAGTACAGGCAAGATCCCTTAGTGCTCCAAATTTATGGAAAGAACTATTTTGTTATGAGGAATTAACTGTAAATATGAGGCAAAAAAACGACCAACTTTTCGGCGAAATGTTGAATCATTTAAGATTGGGTATAGTAACAAGTCAAGATAGTTGCACTTTATCTAATCGACTCCTCAAATTAACCGCTTTAAATCAAAACGACCGGCTTAAAGAAATCATATCTTATTTTTGCTGTCCGATGATACAGTATGTTTATTTCCCACAAAAATATGTGTAACCAGTTTAATACTGCAATGTTGGCAAGTATGGAGCAACCAGAAATTAAATTATATTCGATAGACGAAATAGTCTGTCCACGGTATTAAAAAAAACGAGCAAATGAAGTACTCAAAAAGAACGAGGATTATTCGTCGCTAACTGCTGGATTAGAAAATGTCATCCCGATAAATATAGGTGCACGTGTAATGTTGCGAAGAAACGTAGATGTCAGTAAAAGACTGGTAAACGGATCCATTGTAAAAATAGAGAAGGTACATTGTGACGTCGACAACAGCAATAATGCACATAAAATTACAATACAATTTAAACACAATTTAATTTACGAACTAGAACGAGTCAAGTCCAAGTTTCAGATATTAAGTAATGTATATGTTTACAGGGAACAATTCCCTATTTGCTTAGCATATGCTATTACTATCCACAAATCACAAAGCCTTGACAGTGCTCTTCTCGACATAGGCTCCTCTATATTTAGTAAAGGGCAGCCGGGGATCGTGGAAGTTGCATTAGATCCCATGATCCCCGGTGCACGTGTGGGAGGGGAACACCGGGATGGTTTTTAGTCAATAAGAGTCTGACAGACCCTTCCGCCTACCCCAGGGTGGAGGACATCCATGGGGATATTCCACCGCGGAATAAAAAAAAAAAAAGGGATTATATATTGTAGCTTAAGATCGGACTTGGCTAGTTTTCATATACGAATTATATTGTAGCCTTCGTTCTAAACCTGTTACTTGTCGGTTCTTATTATTCCGAAAATTTGGCTTGCTGGTAGAAACTAGCCATCAAACATAATAATTCGTATATGAGAACTAGCCAAGTCCGACCTTAAGCTACGATATATTATCCTAAGTTATAAGAAGAAATTATATTTTGTTGTTATAAATAAATTTCAGGACTGACCATTGAACTTGGCACCCATTTAGATCTAACTTCTTTTGTCGTTGAAGTCAACAACCAAGGCATATATCATAATATTGAACTTGACTCTCGTTTCACATTTATGTTTTTGATGGGATTATAGTAACTGCATTAAGCCAGGCTCTGTGGAAAGAACGCAAACATTAATAGCACTGTAAGTGACTGACCTACCCAAGGTATTGTATCTGCTCTTCAATATAATTAATAAATTACGAGACGGTTCGAGAGAATAGGGGACGCTATTTAATAAAATAGCGTCCTCTATTTTTAACGATGGAATCGCACTCACGTCTGGCAAATTTAAAACAGGCGTAAAATGTTCACACAAAATCATAAAATAATAGTAAATCAATTAAGCCAGGCTCTATGAAAGGGACGCAAACATTTATAGCACTGTAAGTGACTGACCTACCCAAGGTATTGTATCTGCTCTCCAATATAATTAATAAATAGCGAGACGCTGCGAGAAAATAGAGGACGCTATTTAATAAAATAGCGTCCTCTATTTTTGACGATGGAATCGCACTCACGTCTGGCAAATTTAAAACAGTCGTAAAATTCAATAAAGCGTATTATTACAGATATTTGTAAATTATGTTAGTGTTTAAATTGTTCGTTTTACGTGTATAAAATAGAAACGACGATAGAATAATAAAATGCATTTATTATTAAAAGGTTTTGTTGAATGTCAAACTGTTATCTGATGTGCGTAACTTTTTAGGGCAGTTATACGAGTTAGATGCTTTAGATTTGTGTGAAATGGATTAAAGTGTCTTTTGATAACAATGTAAACTGTAACAGATATTACCTAGATTACCTATATTAGTAAAATGAATTCCAGAACTTTCACGCTATTATTGCTTGCTTATTTTTTGTGCAGTCGTAAAATTAAGCTGGGAAAAAAGAGATTATTTTGGCTTTGTAGATATACCAATATACAATTTTAAGCCACTATATTTATGTCACGCTGTGTTCGAGTGTTTAAGCCACCATCGAAATTTAGTTTTTCACAGGATATGCAGAGCATGAGGTTCTGCATATCCTGTGAAAAACTAAATTTAACTAGACGCAACTACTCAAGCATTACTTATAACGAGTTTAAAGCCATGATTGCTAGAAAATAGTTTTCAGTAATACTTGAGTCTTGAGTGGGGTTCTTATATCTGTCAGAATTGAGAAGAGATCAATACTTGAGTACCGATTACGAATACGGGCGTATATTTATTATTTTGATTCAAGTATTTATGAAAATGAAAATCAGGACTGCAATAAATATTTTATTGGACAATACTTTCGAAAATTAAAACGTTACATATTTAATTTCAGAGGACGTGGTAAAGAAAATATTGAGTTGTATACGTAGCTACAAACGTTATTCAAATAACGGGGCCCAGCCCGCGGCGTCATCCTCTGGCCCCCATGTGGTATAACGCCGCTCTCACCGGCCTTTCAAGCTTTTTATACACAACACGTGGGTATTGAAATATTATGTATACGATTCTGAAGATGTATATAGGTATAAAGAAGGTTTGAACGCATGTAAAAATAATTGAACGTATTTCGGGTTTGTTTCTTTGAAGATTTAAATGTGTATCACATCTATTATTGCAGGACTAATCATTCCATGTTTATCAAAATATTAACGCACTGTTTTATATGAGTTCGCATTCTTCTTAAAATGATCAACATCTATCGCTATTTAGCTTACGTAAACAAACTCTCATAATCATAATATGATTGCGCGGTTCTCATAGGGAACTAACGTGATCAAAAAATTCATACGTGACTCCTTTGGAGAGCTTTGAACGTGTAGAAAGTAATTACCATAAAGCGATGTCTTCGCTCAGCTATAAACTGGTATATGGGGCAATAAATTACAAAAGTAAGATCATATATTTTCATGCATTATGTTACTTCCTGACGAAACTCATCCTTTGAAATATTTTCAAGAAAAAGTGTCCGATAAATACCAATGTAGGTCAGCTGGCTAAAACTACCTCAGGAAGGCAACAATGACGAGGGAATTGAGTGACAGCCCTTTTGAATAAATAGTTTGAATAGTAATCGAAGTCGGGAGTGAATGTTGGGCACATTGAAACGAAGCATTGTCACAATCTAAGGCCAGAAGGAGGTCAAGCGGCGCGGCCGCATCGAACGCCACGTCGCGTCGGCAGAGCAGTCGTTGTTCTCAAAATAACGCGCAGCGGCTGTGCTATATTTGAAGTGTCTCACTACTTGAATAATTTATAAGTCGAGCTTCTCTCGAAGTGCACTGCATTTCCGTAGCAAAGCTCGTTGTACGAAACAGAATAAGTTTGCACTCACCTCAACTATGGAAGTGAATGAACAAAATCAATTGTTTAGTTTATGAAATAATGAGTTCTGAAAGTATTGATTTTACTTATGCTCTATCTGAGCATTGATTAGTAATTTTATCAAACGCTCACTCTACATTGAAAGGTTAAATTATAAATTGCCATAATTTCCACAAATGGTAGATGGACTGGTGATCGTATGTATACTGGGGCGAAGGATACTGTTTATCATCATACTGACACAATTTAACAAAAAAAATAAAATAAATAGAAAGCGTTTTTCGCAACCCTAAGCAGCTTTTTGAGAAGAAAGGCTAACAAAGATTTTTATCAATCCACGTTTGTCGTAAAAGTTTACCGATGAGAATGGTTATTGTTATACAAGTAGAGATGTAATCTGTGCATGTACTATGTAATATATTTTTATCGCCTTTCAACCTTTAACTATAGTTATATCACAAACGCGATGATTCTAGGTAGGTAGCTTAAATCTAGATACTTCTTGTTAATTTTACGCCTACGGACCCCATTATTTCAGATATTTAAAATGTTAAAATATTATATTACGCTAACCCTTCTTGGAAATATTATAAAATTAATCATTGTATTATTCCCAAGTTAAATTTTTAAATCTCTCTTGAAAAATTGCGTAAATGTTTAATTATAAGATTTTTATTAAGTAGATTATTAGCCTACATATAAAGCCTGATTGTTGAATCATATAACTAAGTATTATTTTATTCAGTATAACGATAGGTTAAGGTTTAGGGACGAGTCTTTTTTACGAAATATACATGTCCATGTACTCATAAACGTTCATACTGAAATGAGTTCCATATCAAAAGCTATTATGCCCTTCTGGTTACTGATTTAAAGAGCTGAACTGCGACCTATTTCTCTTACTTTAATCTCATAGCTTATGCGGGATATAATACTGAACAAAATAAAAACTAGAAACGTAATGTTGGAAGACAATCCTCAGCTTAATTCCAGTGGGCAAGGAGTTCCTAACAGCTATCTCCGTTGGCTACCTCTCTCATTATTTCACAGCAAAATAAATATTTTTGTGTTTGAAAATTCCTTTCCGGAGTTCTGAATTCCTTTCTAGAAATAACAGATGCCCGGACGCTTCCACAGTCTTAATAATTTACAAACGAACTTTTGTTTCCTTATGCTCTATATTCGTTTATTTTATGCCGAAAGAGATATAAATGGTTTGAAGAATGAGGAACGTAATCTTATGGAAATAGGTTCCAACTTACATAATGTTGTACAGTAGTCTCGTTTCATTTGTAACTAAACGCGCCCGCGGCCACAACCGTGTGTCCAGTTCCGAGTTGAGCGAAAAAGAAATAGTAATAATATAAGTCCTTTACGGGTTTCAACATTTCCATCTGGACCAACTTTTAAACAGCATGTAAATCGCTATCAGGCCCGATAGGGGTAAAAACATTAAAGTCCAAAGTCCAAGGTCTTCGTCCTGCAGCGGGACATCACGAGCATATAATAATAATAAATAATATTATCAGTGAAATGTAAAATAATTGGTTTAATTTACCTTTGATAACGTAGTGAACGTGGTTTTAATCTTAACATATTTCGCAAACTGGGTACCTATCTAAAAATAAACTATTACGATCGACGAACTGAAGTATTTTAAGCAACGATGTAATTTGACTTTGTTTGTGCTTCATCAATTACTAGAAAATTACAAACAGAAAGTACAAACAGTGTCCAGCGGTTTCCGGGATCCTTTTTACTTAGAGCAAGTTGTCGCGCTCATTAGCACGGGTACAATGGATGGAACTTTTGCTTTTTATTCTTTAAACCCCGATAATCAATGAGCTTAAAAGCCACAACAGCCATTTAGCGACAACGTTAAGAGAAAAACAACAATAAACATTGTTGTTCAGTCCCAGAGGCTGCATAACTAAAGTTGGGCAAAGGCTAATTTAAAATGTTCCTATTACACTTGACGGCCATAAAATATGAGTAGAAATCAAGATGGCGCGCAAATGACAGTGGTTTTGCTAACGTTGTGCGTGTACATATAATAATTAGTCGTTTGCGTGACTACGATAATTACCACATTTTGTATAAATGTAGTGGTACACATGCCACCGCGAGTTTACAGTAATTGTCCAATTACGACGTTTATGTGTCACACATTAATGTTGAATAGAATCGAGTGTCTGTCCTTGTTTAGTACACAACTAATTGTTCAATTCGATTTTGAAGTTAACATGTTAATTGTTGAATGGCAACGCACCTGACATGCGACATAGAAATCACGAGTTGATCTATTATTACTGTTTTTACTATTTTGAGATGAGCTCACACGCAGTATGTTAAATGTTATTTATTGCGTTTCTTTCCCAAATATTTTCAATTAATTGCAAATATCGTCACCATATACTTAGCAAACAGATTGGCGAACCCAGTAAGTTTTTGTAGCCTACTTTAAGATTCCGCTGCCTATCCTCTTCACATAATCCCCTAGTTGCCGTTTACGACGTCCACCGGAAGAGGAGGGGTGACATATTCTTAGCCGGGAACCATGCGACGTTATTTATACAAAAAATAAACCAGTCGGTTGTGTTGGTGTAGCTTTACATGAGTCGTAGTATTTCACGTAGCACGGTTAGCTACGACGTAGACGTGTGCAGTGACTACGCTAGCTTCGTAGTCAGATCGATCACTTTAAAGCTGATAAATCTTGTGAAATGAAGTTTCTTTTAGAGTAGAAATTAGATTTCTCCAGGAGGTTTCTTTTACGATAACGTATAGAAGTATGTTTTTTTATGTAGAAATTATTTGTAAATCTTCTAATTGTTGCCAAACTCTGTTCAGGAAAGTCAATAATAGGATCGTTGTTATACACGAATCTCAATACTAGAATTTCTCCCGAGCCTTGCGTGCGTATACACTAATCTCACAAACAACTATCTGTTGTGTGAATGTTTATCTGTACCGTACAAATATTAGTTTTGTGTTCGAAAACGTGACCCGTAACGTGGAAGTCAATATTAATTTTCTATCAAAGACTGTTATGTTGTCAAATATGTACAATGTTTATTTACAATGTTTATATATAACTGAGTCATTCAAGAACCTCAAGAAACCCATTATTTTATTAAGATTTATTGCATAAACAATCATTTTAATGATCAAAAAGGCCGCTCATTACGTATTCAAAGGCTAGAAGGTCGGGGTAGTCTTTAAAGCATGGCCGGCGTTTTATTTACTTAAAAGCCGGATTATGGCCACCGGCGACACTTCCTGCCACACTATTTAATTCGGTCTACGTTATTTGAATGGTCTATTTTGTATCTAAAATGTGGATATCATAAAGCCAAACGGTTTAATAAATTCACGATGCTACTTTGCATACTCATTTTTGAAGTGCCATTTGAAGGTTCATTTAGCGCGAAGCTTCAGGTTTAAGCGTTGCTCAGTGGTGTCTAAAAATAGCGTAATTATATACCTGGATTATTTGAAGTGGAACAGGCTTGAAAGAGGCGATTTTGTACAAGATTTTAAATCAAAAGGTATGAATTAAATGCTAATAGGTACTAGAAATTAATGAAGAATAATTACCGAATTAAATCTTCCTTGAGCTGCTTGACTTTGACTGGAAGTCTCGTCAAGCATGTTGCTCAAAGGAGACATTATGCTATAATACCATTTACATTTACCTCAAAGATTTCTCTTTGACTTTCTGATCAATAAAATACGTGTAGCTGTAAATAAAGCTCGTTATAATAAACCTTTTTGACGTAAGTATTTAGATAGACACTAGTATTTAAGACTTGTTACATTTTTTTTTTACTAAGATCGTTTTTATAGGGATTCGTTTTCACAAACTTTTAATAAATATTAGAAGTTTGCGTAATGAGAAAGCAAATGAATCGTCTGCTTTCCATCTAAGCTTAGTTGGCAAACCGTTATCATAGAATGCAATAGTCTTAAATAATTACTTCTTAAATAATATTTTTTAATCAGACGCTAGACGGATGCTGCGCAACATTTAAACTAACTTTAACGCAAGAAAACTTATGAGAGGAATTAGTTAGTTTATTAAGTTTTATTTTTGAAATTAAACTAAATAAACTGCATTATGTTGGAGCGAGGTATTAAAATGAAGCTTTTGTGTTTTCTATATATTTATTTTTAGGAAGGTTCCCTGTCTATCCCGAGCACGGTGTAAACCACTCCACCTCTGTTCTCGTGGGTGTCATATATTAGGGGATGGGGTCAATGGTGTTATTACCTTTGCCAAAAAGAGGGTAGACAGTATCATCACAGTGCGAACAACATAATGTAGCTACAGTGTATTGTTCGCAGTTCCATGTATGTACGTATAATGTACTGTGTAAACGCAGCCTATGTATTTCGTGTGTAATATTATTATTTGGTAACCCAGACGTTACGAAATATAACATTGTCCGTAACATTGCTTTCAAAACATGAGATGGCTTTAAGACACTGTCTTTTTAGTGTTATACTCTACCTAATAGAACATAAATTGAGAAGTTGAATATAACTTTGTGTTAATAACTATCTTCGTCGACGTAAAGTTCAAGTGTGTTTTACATTGTTTCTTTACTAGAAACATAGTTGATAATATAATGGGAAACAACCTAATGACCAGTTCTGAAATATTACGAAAATACTATTGTATAATCTTTCTCAATATTATTAAATTATATTATCTTATTTTTTCCAAATGACTTCTTTCTATTAAAACCATTTGTAGTTTTTCTAGAGCTATTATGTCAATGTAACACCACAAAGTAATAGTCAAAAAACCAATCAAGAAGTAAGTATATTATGTAAATTCAAATGATATTAAATTTAAAACACGATCATGAACAAATTAAAGGAGGAGCAAATTGCTTGAAAACGGGTTGAATCTCAGATGAATTAGCGGAAACGACGTAATCTCCAACTAAACCTTAACTTGACCGAGATAACTCGGAAGTTTCCAGAAAAAGGAGGTTCGCACTTATCAGATAATGCGACTTTCCAGTTTGTAACAATGATAGTGACTCCGTTGTCGTTTAAGGCAAAAACTTTCTGTTGGGGTTTTAAACTTTTTTCGTAAACTGGAGTTGTGTGTATCGGGCCTCTAAATCTTTAATGTTTTTGTAGTTTTATTGTTACAGACTTTTAGATGTTGGGGCATTATTAGGAGTTTACAGCGAAAGTTTTTAGTGGGGAGATTATCGCAAAGTAACTTTTAAATCTACGAGTCGTTGTTTTAGATTGCTTAAATATTTGTACAGGAATTATCTCCCCGATTACTCTGAGAGAAATTTAATGCGAAACGAGACATGAATGCGGCGTGGGATTTACATATTTTTCGCAACACGCAGTCACTAATTAGATTTATTGATAAGAATACATAAACACTAATCTAAAGATTCAAACAAAGAATAAACGGATATTCACGAACAAGGCCTTGTCAAAATACAATCGAAAGAATTATTAACCGCCGACCTCCCGCATCGCACATATCAACGTGATTTCAAAGGCTGCGTGGATGCCATACGGGGCTGTCTATCGCGCGGGGGATAAGGAACGAATCTATACGTTCTTCTTTCATCCCTACATGAGCATGACATTCGCTCTTAATCCAAGATTACGCAGCCTTAAACGTACGCATTTGTTTTTAAATCCTTCTCTTAAAACTGGGCCTAAACGTTATGATGAAATATGGTGGATTATACGACGTTCAAACGTTTAGCTAAAGCTTGTCTTGGGAAAACTCATTTTAGGGTTAAATAAGCAAACCAAATATTCTAGGTTTTAACTTTGAGAACGGGTTTACCCAAATAAGTGTTTCGGACAAATAAAAATGAGTTTTGAAACAAAAATCACAGCACTTACAAAAATAATTGTAGCCGAAATAAGTTATTAATAACGCATTGAAATTATGTATTTTATCAGTTATTAACATCTACGAAAGCATTGTGTTAAAGTGTCTACTTAAATATTTATAAACGTTGTTATCAGAATTGAGTTCAAATCGAATATTTATCTATATTTTCTGTATAGTGTACTGTCTCGTGCGTGTTTTATTAAATGGTTGAACACAAGCAAATCAACCTTTTTCTATCCGGTTGATTCTATTATTGTGGTCTATTAATATGGTTTTCCCAAGAATTGGTATTAATTGGTTTTCCCACCGACATGAAAAATAGTGACATTAGGTAGGTATAGTAAAACAGCATTGCAGCTGTTGCGACTTTAAGTATTTAAGAAACTACTATCTTACTCCTTTTTTTTTTTGGTTGTGACATCATCAAATAACTTCTCCCGCTCTGGGCGTAGCGGGAGGGTGTGTCAGACTCTTACTGACTAAAACCCACCCGTATACCTTCCGTTGCCTGTATAGCTAGGGGCCTCGGTAACCCTTTAGTACCTTCCCGCGACCCCAGCAGGCATCGACCCTAAGGGACCCCTACACTTGTGTTGACGACATCTCTTTGAGGCGCGCGTGGAATACAATGCGCCGTCGACCCGGGCCTGGTCCTTACCGGACGGTGAACTACCCATTGCTCACCGTCCGCAAGCCCGCGCCTACGGTGGCCGGAAATCCGCCCGGGCCTGCCAGCCTATTTTGGAGGGAAAATCCGATACTTTAACGTAGAGCGGCAAGACAGATTGTCAGACTTTAGAACGCTTTAATGCTCTTGTGAACAAAAAGTCTTCAAATTATTTTACAGAAAACATTTAAAGCACCTACTTAGCTAAATATACAAAGTAGGTATGTGTTGGTTTTAAACAATTCAATTTGATCAATCTGCTGGATCAAATAGCTGTCTTTACTTATATGTACAAAGGTACGTATGTTGTTATAAAACCCCTTCGTATACAACAAATTTAATTCCAAAATATAAATGAAAATCACTCATCCGGAATTTTAATGAAATGTTTCAAATATTCCTCACATTGTTAATTCAAAACGCGCGATTATCTGAGGGTGGTCCGCAATTTGTGCTTGAATCATTGACATGGTGGCGCGTAATGTAAGAGAGGAAGCATGGTTGGAGGGTACATACATTTGTTACGGGATGCCGACTCTGCGATGCTACACGCCTGTAATACATCTTGCTTCTGAGGCATTCGCCGCCTCACCGCACCTCGCCGCCCGCCACCACGCCGTGCCTCCTCGCCACGTCATGAATATACATTCGACATTACACAATTTACACTCATAATTTGTAAAGAACACGATAACGTACAAGAAATTCCCAAGTGTATTACGAAAGATTTTGACTATTCATTCACTTAATTGATTTGCAAAGCAGGCAAGATAAATAAATGTTGCTTGTACGAATTCAAAAGCTGAAGTTTCCTTTACATCGGCGCCCGCGCGGTAGCTTTTTTCGATTCCACCTTTTTACTTAAAAGTTATAAAAACTTTTAACTAATTAAATTAATATTCGTAGACCGTTGATTAAGAAGCTCTGGAATGCTTTTAGCGTGAATATAAGGCAAATTTTGAGGGAAGAAATAATTTCACCAAATATTTCGCAAAAATATTACTTTCAGTTTTGATCATTGCGGATATTTGAATAAGTAAAGAGAGTGGTTTAGAAATTGTTAAAACAATCTCAAAGGCCTTTAAGTGAACATTTAATTTTATAAGAGTTTTCCGAAGCATTTTAGCTATATCCTTTGCAGGTAATTGTGTTATCGTACTTTATTGAGGTGATTCGTTTGTTTTCACCAAATTTGTAACCAAAAATGCGGGCCTAGTGCGTGTCAGACCACGCACAATGAAGGGTTCTGTAGTTGGGGTGAATTTATCCCAAAAACTAAACTTACAAACTTTGTAGTTGATAAACATGTTCTCCCATACATCGATATACGTCATAGTCAATTCTCCAACTGCAAATGTAAGTTGGTCGACTATTACTCGTTAACTTGCAAAGCCTACTTATGTAGCTGTGATAATTTTCCTTTTAAGTTTGTTATATATACTATACTGCCATGCTTTTTTTCACATATATAAAAGCAACCATTTAGCTAGCGGCGGACACACTTGACTCTAGCAAAAATTAGCACTTTAAAGCTAAATGTTACGCAAACGGATTGCTGAATCGAAAAATGTATTTCACAGACCCGCAATATTTTTGAACGGCCTAACCAACGACCATGGGATAGGCGAGAAAAAAATATCATCCCCGCTATACGCGCAAGGGAGGTACCCCTACATTTCTTTTTCAAGTTTTTATCCACTTTGTCGGCGTGATTTATATGTATACCCATGCCAAATTGCAGCTTTCTAGTACTAAGAGTCTCAGAGCTAAGCCTCGGACAGACAGACATACAGACATGGCGAAACTATAAGGGTTCCTTGTTGACTACGGAACTCTAAAAATGACCCAGAAATGCGACCGTTTTGCAAATGCTGTATCAACAATATAAGCTCAACTAAAAGGCTATCCCACGCTACATTTAACATGGGGTCTCAGCTCGGCCAAGCTAAGACAAGTAGTGAGCCAGCGAGGAGAATGTTAAGTTGGCGACAGAAACAAAACAGTGCTAGTTATTGTACATTGGGGGCGCGCTGGCGCTTCTTCGCCTTGCGCGCATTAACGCGACCATTGCAAACTTCCTCCGCGACTCCAGCCTCGCGCCTCGCGCCACCGGCCTCTGTACTTAAGAGTCTAATTAGCCGTAAATTGCATCCAAAATTGGGCTCTTGGCCGAGAATTGAGTTTTGAATGTCTAATTTTCCAGAATAAAGAGAAATTGTACCTCAATTTATGTGTCAATCTGTATTGTCGTGGAAAACGAAATGGCCATCTTAACGAGCTGTCGATGGGAAATTGTTTTTGTAGACTTAACGAGGGTGTTAATTTGGAAAGTTTGCTGAAAGAACATTGTTTAACTAAATAAATAGCCCTGTAATATCGCTACACTTTCATTCAAGTTTTCTAATGTTCCTCTAAAATGATGTACCTACCTAGTTTCCATTCTGTTTAGTTACTGTTAAAGGCAATGATATATGAACAGGTGCTTACATTTATTACTTACCCTCTGTCTGTTGCAGATACTCGTAAATATAACCACAGGCAATTTAAGTTTCTAAATTATTCTCAATTATTAAACAACAATTAATAGCCTAAATAAATCTCGAAATTCGGGAAACATATGTAGGTAAGTTAATATGAAGCGGTATCCTCGTTTTATATCATCGTATCACAACACTTTATGATCAAGAAATACGTAATTTTGTTTTACATATCAGCATGATACGAATATGCTTGTTAACTTCTATTAAACATCAACAGACGTCTTGCCGAGGCTAATAAGCAGCCCGAAATTAATTTGCTCCATAAAATCAAAGGCAGAAACTAATTTACTGTATCTTTAGCATATTGTTTGACAACAAAATGTTACGAAATGAGTCGTAATTGAATAAACAAATTCAAATTTTCTTGTGAAAACAATAATATCAGGCTCAAGTTTACTGGGAATATAAACAAGTAGGTTTGTTTTACCAGTCGGCGGCACAGGCGAGTGATTACACTGAGGACCTTGAATATTAACGTTCCGGACTCATTAACGTGGAATCATGTATTATGGACAAAGCGGGGAATTAAAAACAATTTATGCGGAACCTTGCTCGCACTCGACGACCGCGCAAGTTTCACAACTAGGGTTGAAACGAACCGTACACATTTGTCTTTTTGACGATGACGTAAGGAAGTTATCTGCCCAACCCTTACATGAGCGTATGTATGTTTTTAGGTTTTGTAGCCAGTGGGCATCCCTATAATTTCATGTCCATCCGTCCCTCTGTCCGACCCTTCGTTCGTTTGCATCTGGCAGGCTCGTGAGCGTGAGTTTGTAGTGAGATGTATTTTCAGATAAAATTTCGCAGAATTCAAGCTAGCCTTTATGATTTTTTGTATCAATTCGAAGAGATTTTACGTATAAATAGAATTTTCAGTCACTGTCATTTAAAATAAAATTGAACTATTAAAATCATTGTTTGACAACAAAATGTTACGAAATGAGTCGTAATTGAATAAACAAATTCAAATTTTCTTGTGAAAACAATAATATCAGGCTCAAGTTTACTGGGAATATAAACAAGTAGGTTTGTTTTACCAGTCGGCGGCACAGGCGAGTGATTACACTGAGGACCTTGAATATTAACGTTCCGGACTCATTAACGTGGAATCATGTATTATGGACAAAGCGGGGAATTAAAAACAATTTATGCGGAACCTTGCTCGCACTCGACGACCGCGCAAGTTTCACAACTAGGGTTGAAACGAACCGTACACATTTGTCTTTTTGACGATGACGTAAGGAAGTTATCTGCCCAACCCTTACATGAGCGTATGTATGTTTTTAGGTTTTGTAGCCAGTGGGCATCCCTATAATTTCATGTCCATCCGTCCCTCTGTCCGACCCTTCGTTCGTTTGCATCTGGCAGGCTCGTGAGCGTGAGTTTGTAGTGAGATGTATTTTCAGATAAAATTTCGCAGAATTCAAGCTAGCCTTTATGATTTTTTGTATCAATTCGAAGAGATTTTACGTATAAATAGAATTTTCAGTCACTGTCATTTAAAATAAAATTGAACTATTAAAATCCAAGATTGTGTTCATTTAGCAGCATTAAATATGTAACGATTACTTAAAGTGTCGGACTATTGCCTGCGACATAAAAGAAATATGTTTTTATTAGATAATCCAAAGGATGGGAGCAGTGGTGGCCCAGTGGTTACGGCCGCGACTTACGAGTTTTAGGTCGCCGGTTCGTACCCAGACAGGCGCTTTACTTTGTGTAAATCATTTCATCACCAATACTCTCAAACCGGTGAATGAAAACACGTGAGGAAACCGGCATGTCCAAGAACCAAAAAAAATCGAAGACATGTGACATCTACCAACCCGCACTGGGCCCGCGTGGTGGATTACGGCCTACTATCTCTCACAGAGAGGAGGCCTGTGTCCCAGCAGTGGGAATATTATAGGCTTATTATATTAAAATCCAAAGGATGAGATAAAAATAGCTATAAAAATAGCGAAAATGTTTCTTTGTTCGCTTGTTGGAGGACCCGTAGGTATAATAGGACAAATCTTAAAACGAATATTTTATTCACATGGACCAGTAAGTGGGTTAAATAAAAGCATTTTTAGATCCTTTAATATCAGCTACCGATACATAAAAATATGTTTATCTTTCACCGAACGGTTTCCACGCCAAAGAACGTTACAACGTAAACAAAACACAAAGGAAATTGTTTTTCGTCTAACAAAAAGAAAGTAAAACGCTTGAAAGTTGAGAGTTAATTTATTTCGAAGTTGTTTGCCAGTAATTTGTTGTGGCTGCGTCCTCGGGGAAGACCGCCGGCGCACACTGTTGTTACACAAACTTTTTCGTGTTACGAAATTTGAGTCGGCTACTTGTGAACTTGGGTCAGACCTTCAGTGTTCTTCTGGGAACCAGGTATCTTACCTTTGTTAAAAGGGACCTCATAAACGTATTAAGGAAATTTGAATAGAAGAGAATTTTGGGGACAGTAAAATGTCTGCCTGCTTTTGGCATGTACGGATTTACGGTCAGCAAAAATAAACATTTTTGCACTACGCAGGTTATTGTGCGTGTATTGTTTATACACGCACAATAACCTGCGTAGTGAAATGATGTTTATTTTTGCTGTGTTTTTGTAACATTCAGACGAACGAAAAATGCGACTAGGTACTTAGTAACTGGACTATAGACACAGAATGGGTTAAAAAGTAGTTAGAATTTGTTTGACTCTGAATATCTAAATGTCACAAAAACACAGCCCAAATATTTTCTAATCCAGGTAAACCCTCGCAATTTAGGGTTTACCGAGATTCTAATTTTAGCTATTAAACTATTACGATACGTAACATCAAACCTTGTTCGAGGGTGTAAAAAATAGTCGCGATAGAATCGTTTAAAGGCACGTAAAAACCACAATAGTGCTTAAGTAAAGCTGGCTCGTTGGCTCTCTGCCAAGGAGCACATACTCGTACTAACCCGTTTCGCTTGATTCCTACAACTTGTGAAAGATAAGCGGCTGATACGATTTATGTCTTTCTTTTATTCTTATAATTTTTAGTTGGAACCTTTCTGTACAAAGTTTATAGAAAAGCACTGTTAAAGTAGGTTACAATGTGTTGTGGCAAAGGAAGGGACGTCGTATTTTACATATAGTGCGCACAAATATTAGTAAGTATTAAATATTGATAAAACTGTCTGAGTGAATACTATGATCGTACTCACTCGCTATGTATTCATTATGGAACGTGTGATATCGATGTATTCTGTAAAAATCTCACCGTGAATACGTAGGTGAAGTGCGTCAATAGTGTCAATCCCGTCACTCTATCATATCAGCATCAGAATGACAACTCACATCGAGCTCACTTCACCTAAGTTTTAACGGGGAGATTTTACAGAATAGACCCGCCGTAATTATTAACTTCACATGTTTATTATTTATATCTATCGACTTTCACATTGAAAAGTGCAGCGGTGGTTGTGTAAATGTTACATAATAATGCTAAATAGTCTGAGACAAGGAGCTGAAGCGTTATGACTACACGAACAACAAAATTATACGTATAAAACATCCAAACAGCTACCAATATAATATAGATACGTACATGTTGTATCATCCGACAACAATATTGCAGCTTCCGTAATCAATTACAAGCTTATATTGTCTGCTACGTATGTGGAGAGTACAAATCATGAAATTAATTATGAATGAATCTAGTCATGATGTCGAGGGACTTCCCATAGTTGGTAACAATACGTCCTCAGAATAATCAATATTAACATTTGTTTTACTCTGAACATTTCGAAAACAAAAACTACGTAGGGGAAACCGGGGCATTACGGGCCCCCGGGGTAAGACGGACACCCCCTCTCCTTCGCAGCATAAAACTAGACGAAACCGAAAAGAAACTGAGACGTTTGTGACTAGTCGTATCGCGTTCCACCAGACCTTGCGCTTGCGAGACGAGTAGTTTTGTGTGGACGTCGCTTGACGACAGAACGAAAAAACGTAAGTTGACGCATTTGATATATTTTTTTTCAATTTTAATCTCATAATCAGCCTATAATGTCCCCACTGCTGGGATACAGGCCTCCTCTCTGTGACAGAGAGTGGGCCTTAATCCACCACGCGAGCTCAGTGCGGGTTGGTAGATGTCACATATCTTCGAATTTTTGGTTCCAGGACATGCCGGTTTCCTCACGATGTTTTCCTTCAACGTTTTTGAGAGAAGTGGTGATGAAATAATTTACACAAAGTAAAGCGCCTGTCCGGGTTCGAACCTACGCCCTACAAGTCGTAAGCCACGGCCGTTACCACTGAAAAGAGAGAGGAGAGCAGTGCAGTCTCTTTTTAAGTCTGTGTTGTAGATAATAGTTAAATTATTAGTTCTTAAATAAATTGCCACGTTCAACTATGTGACTATTTAACAAGAAAAAGTTGTGAACTAACTAATTCATTCGATTTTAATAACATTGATTTTATATAACCTCGGTGGTATTTCTGGCGGGGCAAAATGATCAGGGTGCCCGTTTTGCCTTAGGTAATTGTGTAGTATATCTTTTATCTGCAGATAAAATTATGGTTCACCAATACCAAAGGAAGACAGAACGTGCTAAATGGAGGTTGGAGGACATGGAGACAGCCGTAAGTGCCTATAGATATCATCCCAAAACGTTAAGTAAATCATTGCGAAATCACATCTCGCCATCGTTCGAATTCCGAAGTGGCACCTATTCGTAGAATAACACTGTTGAAGTGAAGTTGTAGACCAGGGAAAACGTATTGCTACGATCATCAAAAAATAGGGACTTAGGTACTCGTGGTCGTTAGTCTTTCATTTAGTCTATAAGTTCAACGACAATACATCTAGCTAAAATGAAAGCCGACACGAACATAGTTAAGAAAAGGCTAGGCAGGTGGTTATTGTCTTTGTGTACAAATATACAATCTTGACTTCTGAGAAAAGCCTCTGTCAGTTTACAAATTGTGTTCTAACATTGTTAAGCTAATAAACAGTGAGAAAATTTTGTTTTTAACAAGCATTTCTATTCAAAAGCAAGTTCTCAAACGCAAGTTCTCAACATTGTCTGTCGTCTGTGAAAAAGTTTCTTTGATTCTCTAATTAGTTTCATAGTAACTTTACTTATTAGTCCTAGCTCGCGGCCTTAGGTAATGTTAGCTGCTGTTTTGCTATTTTAGAAAGCCTGACAAGGAGATGTTTGTAAATCCAGCGCATATTGTTACAATATACTCATTATGCGTAACCCTTATATGCGTCTAAAGATAAAAGGGTTACAAATATAGACTACGCTCTTTAACTACAATTGTTGTTATTATGAATTGTATATTGTTTTTTTTTTTCAGAATGCTTGGTTTCGTAGGCTCTACCCCCTAAGCCCATGCAGCGTCGTTTTATATTTTTGTTGATAATGATGACGGTACTGATATCAAAGATCATTCAGTATTTCCGATTCATGATATTCCAGACAAATTGACCACACATCAAAAATAAACAAAGAACCGTTATCTGGAAGAGAATTTATTTAAGACAAATTTATGATCTCCATTTACCGGCTGAGCAGCATCCATCGCGCCGCGATTTACCTCATATTCGATCCGTATAGTCTTGAAACTTTTATTAGGAAATGTAAAGAACGAAGATTGTACGGTCGCCAGCACATCAAGTTACCATAAACTGTAAAATTTTCTCATTCGATTTTGAACTTGACCATCAATATTTTAAGGTTTAAAATCATTTAGACAAAATTGACAGTTTCGATTAACCTGATGTGCTATTGGCTGTAATTTGCTCTAGAATATCTATCTAGGCATTTTTTGGATAGGTACTCCAAAAAATGCCAACGAAGACAACAAAAACATACCGCAAAAGTGAAAATGATTTTTCCGAAACGTTTGCTAAAAGACTTAGGTAAGTTCAAGGTATATTGATACTTTTGATACTGATATTCAATATTGGCAATGGTAACTTCATATAAAGCCACTTGGATAATCGTAATAGCATTGAGATACGCGGTTAATGGAGTTTGAAACAATCATCTAAGGTTTTTTATTCCTTGTGTTAAATTTAAGACCTCGGTAAATAGAGGTGTATATTATGGAGAGATGTACTCATGGAGACTTGGCGTGTTTCATGTGGGTACGACGTATGTAAGTACTTCCATTACAAAACTTGTTTAGTTCAGACATGCTTATTCCTAGATGCTCTAGATAATCTTCACGAAATTTACATTCTTTTTCTAGTTACTTCTGTTTCAAGAAATAGAAAAAGTCACTTTTTCTTTATCTATCGTAGCGAAGTCAAAATTGTACATTGAAT
The DNA here is from genome assembly GCA_905333075.3 of Atethmia centrago. NCBI lineage: Eukaryota > Metazoa > Arthropoda > Insecta > Lepidoptera > Noctuidae > Atethmia > Atethmia centrago. Next base: position 15,699,582 of record HG995373.1, on the reverse strand, counting down.
ATTTTTTAAAAGAAGTTATTGCTACGCGGTCTGGGATCGATTCTTATGCCGAAAATAATTATAGGAGTAGTTTTTAGAATTTTTGTCAGTTTGTCTAATTATGTATGTTCCAGCATCACGCAAAGTCTACCAGATAGATTCTGTTCAAATTTTGCATAGATATTCCCAATAAGCATGGTCAGTCTGTATGCTGTATATTGTTACACTATTTGCTATGGGGGATGAGCAATATTGCATTATGTTTGTATGCCTCTATAGTTTACAGCAAATTATAAAAAGACGAGCCCGGGACGTTGCCCGGGGTGGGGTTGTCTTGGCGGTGTCTCTAGACATCGCCAATGCCTTCAATACCACCACCACACCGGATGCCAACCTACCTCTGTCGTGTGGTCGAGGCTTATCTGACGGACAGGGCCGTCATCTATCCCGGTCACCAGGGAGTGTAGAACCAAGACCACCAAGAGATGTCGTTCGGTGTCTCACAGGGATCGGTCCTGGGGCCGCATCTGTGGGACATCAGATACGACTGGGTGCTGCGCGCCGACCTCCCTAGCAGCGTCGTCGTGGTGTACTACGCTGACGACACGTTGGTCCTGGCGCAAGGGAGGTCGCACCAGGCAGTGGCCGAAGTAGCGGCATGCGGGGTTGCGACAATCGTTGAAAGGATCCGGCAGTTGGGACTCGAGGTGGCTCTGCACAAGTCTGAGGTCATGTGTTTTCATGGCCTTCGGAACGCGCCGCTGTCCGGATCCCAAATAACGGTAGGAGGGGTTTACATCGGCGTCGAGTCGACGATGAAGTACCTGGGACTTGTCCTCGACAGCCGGTGGAACTTCGTGGAGCATTTCCGACGTTTGGCTCCCAAACTGGAGCGGGGGCTGTCTTGAAGCGGCTCCTGTCCAATCCAGGGTGTCCAAACGCCTCCTGCCGGAGGCTATACGCGGGGGTCGTGCGGTCCATGGCCCTTTACGGGGCTCTTGTGTGGGTGCGTTCCCTGGCGTAACGGCCAGCCCGACGGTTGAGCGCGGCCAAAAGAGTCATACCCATCTGGCTGGTCCGGGGATACCACACGGTCTCCTGTGAGGCAGCGAGCCTCCTTGCTGGATTGCCGCCATGGGATTTGGAGGTAAAAGTCCTCGCGCATGTATGGGAGTGGCGCGAGGAGGCAAAAAGCCGGGGCGTAACTCCGCTGCCGCGAGAAATCGCGGCACAGCGGATGGAGCTCCGGCGGGATCTCATGGCGATGGCGAACCGTACTCTCCATAGTACGGTTGTCGCAACCCAGTGCTGGGCACGCCACAATTGCGGCAATAAGTCCCCTCTTTGAGGAGTGGCTAGAAAGGCGCCACGGCGTCCTCACCTTCCGCCTGACGCAGGTCCTCACCGGACATGGCAGCTTCGGGAGGTTCCTGTGTCAGATAAGGCGGGAAGAAACGCCCGGGTGTCACCACTGTGTGGATCTCTCGGAGGACACGGTGGAGCATACGGTGGAGGTCTGCCCGGCTTGGGCAGAGCACTGCCATATCCTCGTGGAGGCGATCGGCGGCAGAGATCTCTCGCGTCGGGCCCTGTTTCAGGCCATGGTACGGAGCGAGAGGGCATGGGCAGCCGTCACCTCCTTCTGCGAAGCAGTAATGCTCGCGAAGGAGGAGGCGGGACGGTTGAGGGAAAAGCAAATTTCGCGGCCTTTCGCCCCTAGCCGCCGCACGAGACGCCCTGGGCGTCGGGAATCCCGGGCGGATTTTCGGCCACCGTAGGCGCGGGCTTGCGGACGGTGAGCAATGGGTAGCTCACCATCCGGTAAGGACCAGGCCCGGGTCGACGGCGCGTTGTATTCCACGCGCGCCTCAAAGAGATGTCGTCAGCACAAGTGTAGGGTCCACTAGGGCTGATGCCTGCCGGGGTCGCGGGAAGGTACTAAAGGGTTACCGAGGCCCCTGGCAATACAGGCAACAGAAAGGAATACAGGTGGGTTTTAGTCAGTAAGAGTCTGACACACCCTCCTGCTCCGCCCAGAGCGGGAGAAGTTATTTGATGATTTATCACTCAAAAAAAAAAAATTACTAGACCAACTTAAGTTTGAGTACTAGAAGAGACAGAACTGCAAAAAACTTTTCCCATACATTTCGTGGGACATTAATGAACGAATGAACTACAACTTAGTTTTTAGAGCTCCGTACTTCAAAAGGAAAAAACGGAAACCTTATAAGGTCATTTCGTTGTCCGTCCGTCCGTCCGTCTGTCTGTCTGTCTGTCTGTCTGTAAAGACCCTTTTTACCTGACTGCCCCAGAAGGAGGGTAAAGTTTTTCGAGAGTTTGTTTGTATGTATGTATGCATGTATGTATGTATGTATGTATGTATGTATGTATGTATGTATGTATGTATGTATGTATGTATGTATGTATGTATGTCTATTTCTTTGACACGCTCTGTAGCCTAAACGGCTTGATGGATTTTAACGTATCCTTAGATCCGTCCTTAGATTCGTCTTAATTGTGGGAGTGACATAGGCTATAAGGCTATATAATATTTATATATTATATTTGCAAATACAATAAAAAGGAGCGGATTTTTTTGTTTTAATAAATTCCATCAATATTGGTATCAAATTAAATTTAAAAATATATATATACATGTATATAGTGTATTAATAAAACTAAAAAGCTTGAAATAAAATAAAATATTTATAAAAACCAAAAACCCGACTGCAAAAACACAACTGAAAAGGCAAAAACAAGCATTATAATCTATAGAATTTTGGTCTTGCAAGCAATCGAGTTTTTGTTTTTTTTAATAATATATTTTATTTCTCAGGAACGCGTGGAGCTATCAAGTTGGAATTAATATCATTTACGCAGGTCTACGGTCCCGGTACGGTCCGGATCTTTAAAAAATCAAGCTAAGTCAACGCAATACAAAATACGGTCATTAATGCGACATATTTTGATACTCGCAAATAAATCAAAACCTTCCTACCCGTTACTTCCCGTTGCCCTAGAATCATTAAAATTCGCAAGAAGCGAGGCATCACAGCACAATTAAAGGAAATAGTTCGAAATTCTTTTATTTGTGTTTTATCACATAAAAACATTTTTTATTTGCGATTATAATCTTACAAATTTACAGTTGGAGAATTGATCGTGACGTAAATCAATGTATGGAAGAACATTTTTTCGTCTACAATGTTAAGTTTGTTCTGGGGATAAATTTATCCCAACTAACGAACCCGTCATTGTGCGTGGTCCGAAACGCACTTGGCCCGTTTTTAGCCGCGAAAGACACTTGCGCGAACACACACGCGCGAAAATATATTTCCGCGAATGGACTTTTGCGCAAATTGAAATTTGCGCGAAAAAGAAACGAAATTTCTTCATAACGTCACGCCTGTATTTTTCAAAGGTGTGAATAGTACACCCACAATTCGCCAGTTAATTTCCAATCGTTTTTGTCGTAGTTTTTTTTTTCTTGTGTGACATGGAATATATTTTCATGGTTATAGAATAGAATAGAATAGAATGCATTTATTTGTCAGAATATTATACAAAGTTGTTATATGTGTATTACGATCAGAATATTCTGCCGTTTCCGGCGCACATTATTTAACTTTCTTTTAAGCAAATGTTATTATTCAACTAAAGATTTTATGAATGAAAAATTTACCTAAATATTGGACATTATTGCCTATAAATCATAAATGAATGAATGAATTTGGTTAAATTTGGTTAAATTCATTATTATGGTCATCATTACATTAAAATTAAGTTATTAGTATAATTACAGATAATTTAAATAAATTGAACAATAGTTGGTGTGGCAAGTTATTGCCCCTTACATTTTTTTGATTGTGGACGGTTTATAAGGTGTCTGTAGTCTGTCTTAGGCTTATATTGCAGCCGCGGATATTGTGTGTCGCGGGATTTAGAGAATCCTGCGGCTAGTGACAGCTAATGATGGCTGTCAGACGTCATAGTGCACCGGCGCCGAACGGAAGCATTTCGTCTCACCGCAAACCACGTTTTTTCAATCTCAGTTCATCGCGCCCGCAAAACCGCAAAACTTTATTACGTTATCTCGTAATCCTTGGGGATATACTGTGCTACGTTTTCAAAATTAAAAATAATAACCCGCGTCCGATTAAATCCAAAATATAGACTTTCAAGTGACCGGTGTACGGGCAAGCAAGGTGGCCACCTGCCCAGAAGGATTCTTCAAGACTTTCGCCAGGAGAAGCACAGGTACCGCTTTTGCATTATTTGCTGGAGTTAGGCTACAAACGCCACCTGACCGTCACCAATTCCTCTTTGAAAGTTTGCTCAAAAAAAAAGGCAAATTGAATTATTATGCATTCCAGATAACAATTTTTCTGTCGTCCTCGACCCGCAAGGATACACGGCTATTTTATACGCCTGTCCCTCCAATAGTTGTAAAAGAGATTAATTATATAGGTCAAAATTCAACAAGGTCTTGACCTTATTGAATTTAATAATTATAATAATAATTTAATTTTAATGTAATGATGACCATAATAATGAATTTAACCAAATTTAACCAAATTCATTCATTCATTTATGATTTATAGGCAATAATGTCCAATATTTAGGTAAATTTTTCATTCATAAAATCTTTAGTTGAATAATAACATTTGCTTAAAATAAAGTTAAACAATTTACATTTAAATATTCTGAGGCTAAGAGTTTTGAAGCCATCAGGTAATTTGTCATAAGTAGTAATGGACATGCAGTATACATTGTTAGAAAAAAAAATAATTCTACGCCTAGGTACATTAAGCATATGCACTTTGCGGCTGGGTCTGGATACAACATCATTATACAAAACAAATTCATGTCTGTTTTGGTGTACAAAGATACAAATTTCAAAAATGTATAGTGCTGGAAGTGGCAGTATTTTAAGTTTTTTAAATAGTGGAACACAGCTCTCCAGTGGGTGCGCTCCACAAATTGAGCGAACGCATTTCTCGAAGCTCGAAACACTCTTTTAAATTCAACCGAATTACCCCATATTTATCGTTTATCGAGGTCGTTGATAACAAAACTTGGGGCCAAATCAATATTCAAGATGATTCCACCAAAAATTTGCAAATTTTTTAGCATGGATGTCGTTTCCATACTTTTTGAGGGCGTTGACAACAATAATGGGGTTAAAATCAATATAAAAAATGGCGCCGTGAACAACGTCACCATTCAACCATGAAAATTACACCCATGACTAAAAAGTAGCAATTTTTTGGTAGCGCCAACTTGATTTTTTATAAAAATTTGGCTGTTATTTTAATATGTTGTGGTGTCCCACAAATTCCACGCGAACGAAGTCGCGGGCAGAAGCTAGTTTTCTATATTTGTAGATTTCTTTGAACGGTATTAATGCTACTTTTTCTCATATTGAAGGTATTGCGTAGGCGGTCTGTGGGCAGACTGGCAAAATGAAAGGTTCTTTCATCGTGATTTAAATAAGCGAAAAGATTCCACGCAATTATTTTAAGATCAGGGCCAAACTGTTGGCACGCGTCATAAGTACTAAAAGAAGTAGGACGTTATCAATACATCTATACATCTATACTGATAAATAAAATTGGAGTGTCTGTTTGTAATATTAAAATAACCGCTTTTTACTAAATGCATATGTATACACGGTACATATAACAAAATAAATTTTTTTTTACAATTTTTGTCTGTCTGTCTGTCAGTTTGTTCCGGCTAATCTCTGAAAAAGTCTGCCAAACGTGGCGATTATGGCACCCCCCCCCCCCCCCCCCTATTGGGGGAGGCCTATGTCCAGCAGTGGACGTCTTTTCGGCTGGAATGAGGATGAGGAATCTCAGAAAAGGCTGAACTGATTTTGACTGGACTTTCACTGGCAGATAGCTGATGTAATAAGGAGCAACTTAGGCTACTTTTATTTTAGAAATTTTATTTATTTTTATTAATATATTATCTATACAAACAAATAAAATTTAAGTGTCTGTTTATAATGCCAAAATAACAACTTTTTATTGGATGCATATGAAACTAGCTGATGTTATAAGGAGTAACGTAGGCTATTATTAGAAAAAGCCACGCGCGCGTGGCCGTGGGCAGTAGCTAGTGGTTAATAAAATGGAATGTTCTACAGTAAGGGAGATGCGTTTTTTGTAATTTGGAACTCCATGTTAGGTTGTATGTTTATCAAAATATGAGTCGCGAATCTCTAAGATAGAATTGGCCCCAAATGTCATGATTTCATGAAATAGTCGTTCAATAGGGTAATATAAAGACTCGTGCAGATTGGGGCGATATCGCGGGCGCGACAGGCATATTGCTGCATGTCGCGCCCGCGATATCGCGCTAGTCTGCACGAGCCTTAAACTTGATGTTTTGATCAACAGAAAACTTGATACAGACCTGCAAATTGCACAAAACTTACGTAAATTTGAAATGCGCGGGCTTGTCGCTCGCCAATGAGCAACCGCCTGTTTGGTTTGTGTGTGATCAAGCGTGAGGCTGTTCCTGCTACTAGCTTTCATGCCACTATGAATGCAAGCAGCGGTCAGAGAATTAGTCGGTCAGCCTGAACAACGTATGAGCCTGACACATATACAGACACTGGACAGCATAACAGCGCCATCATTGATCATGTACATAGATATGTTCAGAATCGAATTTAGTATAACGGATTCACGAACCGCTGTCGGTCTTTTAAATACCGGTTAGTAAGTTATAGAAACCTGGCACTAAACAATTAGTTTAGTTAACTTTTACATGGCCTTCGAGAGGAACGTAATTGCTAACAATCAAAGTTGAGTATTTAGAAAATTCTACGTTTAAAGTCTGTGACACACGAAAGCCTTACTATTAAATTCTCGACTATGCGTTTAAATGGGACACAGCTAGTCGTGCAACTATCTAGATTCATGAGTCATTAAGAAGTAAGATGCGGCAGCTTCGAACAAAGTTGATACTTCTCTTTTCTGTACGGGTTGCCAATTAAGTTTACGTAGCGGAGATCGCGCCGGAAAATTGCCAGTAGGTGCATAAAAATAGTTATTTCTAAGTTAATATTTCATGTTCTTTTTTCGGCGAATGTATCAACTGTCCACTGTTTGCGTTCGCTGTTTTTATTGGAGTTCCTACGCGAGTCCAGTTTATACAAAAATATTCGATATAGTGGCGATTTTTATAAAAGTTCAGTTACAGGATTTTATTTTTTTAAATTTGGGTCATACTCGTTCCTTTTTCCCCCTAAACTTGTTATATATTTGGTAATATATAAAAAGTTAAGGGGGAAAAAGGAACGAGTATGACCGGGTAAATAATCATCGCAGCTAAATATCGGAAATAAGGTGGATGTCGGACATCCGCGAACGTTAGCGCAGCGTGCAAAGTGTACATACAAATTCGGGAGGAACAAAATCACATAGTTTAATCGTCCCCAACCTCGTTCAGTGCGCCCGTCTAAGAAACAAGAGGTTCACTTGAAATGAGCAAGCGATTTATTTGCCACTGCGGGCGTTCGCACTGATAAATATGACCAATAAAGGAAAACAAAATGTCCACAAGAGAAATTATTGCGGTGTCCGTAATTTACCTCTTCGTTTATTTCTCTACATTTTTCGTTTCTTTGAATAAAAATATAATTTGATACGACGAGACGATCCATTACTTTGGCTGAATGCTTTTCTTTTGACTCTTAGTTTTAGGCACCTCATTATAGAGACGCACTCCACGATACGACTCGATTGTTGACAATTACAGAATTATTATTGTATCAGAACACTATTATCTTTCATAATAATTACTCCCAGGTGTTCGGTTATTTCAACCAGAATAATCGAATTTTAGGTTTAAATTTTCGCGACTCTGCTGAAAATTTGCAAATATAAATATTGAATACAGCTGGAGGCACTTAGCGTAAAAAATTAGGTCGGTTGCCGAAGGCTTGTAATAACGGTGAGTTACACCTAATTCTGGTATTGTTCCGTTATTCTTTACGCACGTTTGAATTCAAAATAAAGATATTTATTGCCCAAATAACTGTTGACTTTGTTGTTTTCGGTTGGCATTCGTAAACAAAGCGTTTACAATAAAATAGCTCTTTGCTTGGTTAACTGGAATGAAATGTTCAGTCGGGAAGTCAATAATCAACGATAAATAAAAGATATTGTAAGGTAATTGGGGACGCTTTCACGTTGTTGAACACGAAAATGTTTGTTAAAATAAACAATGTAACAAAGATTTTTAAATTGAAGATGTTATAAAATATTTTGGCTAGCATGGCTTCGTTCTGTTATAGGCATCACGTAGTCTTAAGGCGGTATAATAAATTTTCCAAAGAGAATTCTCTTTGAAATATTTTTACGAATTTTATGTATGAATTTGGCTGAAAATCGAAAATATTTCTTCATGGCCAATTTCGACTAATGAGATGTCTGGCGATGCGTGCTGGCGACACGTATGTTTTTTAGATAGGCTTGTGGTCATGGCTATTTTAAATATTGATATGTTTAGAAATGGATATTTATAGGTTCCTACAAAAAGAAACTGTTATGGTGTATGTATAACTAGTGTGGAATTAGGTTAGATTTCGAGGTTATAGCCACAAAAAGAAAATACTTATCTAATCAATGTTGTGCGTGTTCACAGTGGCTGGAACTACAATAAATCTTTAAAGAGACTATTCTGTCATGGCCCACGTCAACACAAACGGAAATAAGAAGGCTACAAATAAACACACCATCTACGTTACAAACATGTTTAGCACGTATTCAATAAAATAAGAATTTTGTACCAATATCTAGCAAGCTGAAGGTGTTGAAGCATTCATCTTATGCGACGCTCGATGAGTGTATTTTGGCAGATGTAACATAAAATATAGTTCATGAATAATGTGACACGGTTCCCGGCGCGCGAGGCGACGGGAGCCCGGGCCTTCGCTTCTCGTAAATATTCAGGGTCCGACTAGCGACGCTCTACGATACATCAAAGTCGCTTCGTCTCATACAGAACCCACCTAACATACTGCTATGTTTAATTTTGCGACGGCCACCGCTACAAAACAAATGAAAAACGTAAAACAAACAGCAAGCGGATATTAAATAAGAACAATCAACAATATTGTGTGAGATTCCGCTACATTTATAAGATGAATACTATGAATATAATCCCGGTTGGGTCATGAGTACTCATGAGTGCTGGTTTAATGAAGACGACTCATATTTCAGACCCCGCCAGGGATTATAGTCACGAATGGCAGCGATTCATACCAACCTTATTCACACGGGTGTTATGTTTGTTTGAATAAAATAACTTAAAAGTAGTATCTACCTATGTTTCTAACACCACAGTAAGTTTTTTATACATATGTGCTCAGAAAGACATAATTGCATAACCGCTTAACAGGTTATATTGTTACAATAAACACGGGGTGAAATACTATGGTCAATTCTTTGTACAGATTCACAATATAAAGTTGTGTTTATCTTAAGCAAGTCATTATTAAATCTCTAAAGCATCTTATAAACTTTTCGCGGCACGGAGCAATATTCGTTGAGGAAGGTTAAGCCCAATGTTTTCAGGGTCAAGAGCGGAATACGTGAACGGAAAGAAGGGGAACGACTCCTTTCCGTTTTGAAGAAAACCTTTCTAAAAATGTATTTCACAGAAATAACCGCATGTTAGCTCAGAGAATACTGAACACTGAAACACTGAAAGCTGGGAATTATTTATTGATGACAGGATATGTCAGTTTTTCTTTGCAGTTACCTATAGTGAATCTCTTGTCTCCGTGAGTGGCGATTATATTACGCTACTCATAATGCGTTTACCTACATTGTATATGGTTTGAAATACGTCACAAATTATCCTAGCCTTTGGGAATAATTACTGCAATTAGTTCACGTATGTTTGCACTATAACGACACGTACCATTGACATTGCTTGGACACTATTTGCATTATAAACAGCTCTAACCCCTTCACAAGAAATATAGATACCTAGCATATTATAATGTATTCCCATCTACTTGACCAAATGTGAGGCTGAAAGCGTTCCGAGGTGATAACTTTCGGTAGATTCAATCAAATCAGTTAAATGTAGCTGTAAATTGGGCAGTTCCACTTGAGTGATATTGAGTAATGGTGGCCGCGTCGATATTGATGGGCGAGCCCGGGGCGCGCGCCGTATCTCTTCGGTGACGTGTTAATTTGTCAAAACCCGACGTCATAAAGAAAAGTTAGGAAATTCACACGTGATGACTCAAGAGAAAGCGTTCAATCGATTACCTTCATAAAACTCATCATACTTGACAAAACGACTCACAGACGGATCTCTGTAAATTATGTCTAATTTAATGCTCGAACTACGTCCATGAGAGATTCTGCTCGTAAGCTACCAAATCTGATTTTGTGTTCTCCTAAGTAGTCCAAAAGGTAAAGATAACAGGTCACGCGCGCACGTCTGTCGTTACCCTTAGCCTCTTACATTTTATTACGTCCCATTACCTGGGATTAAGTCGGCATGCATCGCGTGGATTCTGTTTCATGTCGCCAGCCCCGGCACTAATGTCATCCGCTACTTACAAACCCGCTCAAATGCTAATTTTAAAATATGAACTCTTACGAACTGACAACATGTAGGTAACCTTGTAGGTTGTATGTATCTTGTACTTACGGAGCCTGACAGAATCCATTATTCTAATTAAATCTACGACTTCAAATGCTTTTATACGACTGCTCACTCTTGTTAAGAGTTTTCTTTAATCAAATGTCGAGGTTTGATACTCACAGTAGGCCCTTTGAGGAGTTGTAAAAGGGATGAAAAGATAAAGTTTAGCCGTGGCGCGGAGACCAAATGCACTAATTGCAGAGTAGAGTGAAGTATGTACCTCCGCCTGAGAGTAGGTGCTTGAACTGGCTGTGTGGGGCCGGTGATTTCATAATCAAGTACCAACTGTAATATAATTTCCCGGTCTGCGCTAATGAACGTGTATTTTGTTTCATCTGCCGTCAGTAGGACGTAAAACGCGCGTCATAAAATCAACATTTCATTTGGTCTGAGTACGCCCGGCCCCGACTCGCTGGCTTCTGCTTAAAATTTTGTGTCATTAATATTTTTCATTTCCGCTACTAAATAAATACGAGAAATCTTTGCTGGGCTAATTATAGTTAAATTTATAGATTTAGCAAATATTTAGGTGGAGTGAATATATTTTATCGTTTGAGTAAACGATGTTGTAGAGCGACGCGGTGGAGATATGTTTTATTTATTTTATTGTGTGTAGACAAGTGAGGTGAGAGCGGGGAGGCCTCGGGCGGGTTTTGTCAAAGAGTCGCCGAGATAAATCGCCGGCGTACGTGTTGCGGAGAGCTGTTCGATGTATCACGCTCACGTATCCAATAGAACCGGCACAGACACGTTGCGTGAGGCTATTTTCCCTTCTCTACGGCCTCATAAATCCTCTCCTTATAAATTAGATTAAAACACAATGGCCCAAGTAGGTACGTCGTAGAATTAACCTTGCCTACACTTTATGTGTCGAATAGTTGGGAACTTTATTAAACTTGCTCCATAGATGTGTAGAAGTTTAGAACTCTGGATAGTTGTTTGTTTAAGTATTGAAAATAGATATTTACTTACATTGCTGAATTTTGGATAACATAGAACTTGAAAATTACGAAGGTAATTTATTAGTTTGAAATGTTTAATTGTAGCCACCAAATCAGAGGTATTATTTACTGATGTTCTGCAAACGATGCGGTATTTGTAATGGAATATGTGGATAAAAAATTCAAAATGAAGTATGTCGGTAGCTTATCTCAGCGCAAGTTGTAAACGCAAGTTGTAAAAAGTAAACTGAGGGTATACTGCGGGGCTCGTAACGGATAATCGAGTACCTACCTAAAGTGCATTGTTAAAATATACCAACATTATGTGGATTTTTTTTTCTTCCCTCGCCTTGGCACAAACTATTCATAGCTCTTATTAGAGCTTGTAACGGTGAAAATGTAAGCATTACAGCAAGACATGCGACTACTCTGCTGGGCTGTAGTTACTTACCTACTTCGCTGACGGTAGCTCCGGTTATAAAAACAATACTATCTTATTCCTTGATCGATTCATCAACCTTCAACACGCGACTGCATCACGACATACCGTCAAAGTAAATAGGTATAGAAATGCCTTCATAGGCTTGTCTACATTGAATCTCTGTTGCATTGCCCTAGCAACGCAAGCGATTTTACATCGCAGCACACATATCAAATGCAAAATCGCTTCTAAAACCGGGAAACGAGTGCATCACGTCAATGTGACGCCCTCTCTGCAATCGTTCGCGCTCCGGCACAAAAAGCTCTCTCAACCGGTGCAGAAACTTTATGTCACATCACTGCCATCTTTAAGCCTGACACGTTATTGCTCTTAACGAAACTCGCTAATTAATCCCCGAGCACTGGCAGAGTTCAAATTAGTATCTACTACTTACATTCCACTATATTTACGACCAACGATTTTCATATATCCTAAATAATTTATTCAGCTCACCTTCATAATTTATGAACGTTGAAAAAAATTTATAGGATCTTTTTATTCGGGTTGATGAGCAATCAAAATTATCGGTAATTACCTATACTAGTAGTTTCAATAGTTATTTGAAATTTAGCCTATGCCCAGGTTTAAATTACAAACAAATTGAAAATTAGGGAAATTGCTTGAACGTTACAATTCCATAGTAGGTAGTACCTACACGCGACCAACCTTACTAGGAAACTAATTTCTGCTCCGTGGGTAAAACACAAACATAATAAATTGAAAAATGGGGAAATGAGTTTCTGTGTACAAAACAAGCGACAGATTAGATGTGTTTTTGTTTTTTCAAATATTTGAGGAAAAACTTCAGTGTATGGGTACACTGAAGTTTTTCCTCCTGAACGTTTTCAATTATTCAAGAGACATTAGAATTTCAATTTAGCGGAGCGTTTTATATTTATTTTTTCTTATTATTATGAACAAGAAGGAAGCCATTAGCGTGTCGAGAGTTGAAATCGTCAGTTTTATTGCTCATTATTCGTGTTTATCATTTTTATTTTCAAGTGGTGCTTGTCTTCTGGGAGTACTAAAGAAAATTCAAATAATTTATGATATTATACGACGTCGCTTGCTGGGTATGGGCTTATCAGTACTCATAGGCTGCTCCAATTACCGGCCAAAATCCTTAGTTTGGCAAAGGGATTGTGGGTGGTACATACAATAGGTGTGCTTCTATTATTACTGCGTCGGAGCATTGTACTAAGTGGGCAACCTCAGCATGCTCCGAAACAATCTCTTAGTTGGCTTCAACAACTTCCATGGGAAGGGATGGGTGATCTATTTTTAACCGGAGAAACCCTTTTTCTTTATACAGACCGTTCGTTGGAAGCCAGGAAAATTCTAAGATTAATAGGAGTTTATTTATTTGAATTAAAACCGAAGTATACGATTTGTACGTAAAACTTTGTACAAAGCATACAATTTGTTAGTATTTACAAAATTTAGTTTGTATACTTTCTAAGTTCATTTTAATGTGTTAAATTATGACCAGCGTTAGCTGAACTCGCCTTGCATAGTGAATTGAAAATAAAACTGCCAATTAGTAGGTATTCACCCTTCTTGGTGATTAGGAGAAAAGTGGTGGCCCAGTAGTAGCGGCCCCGACTTACGAGTTCTAGGTCATGGGTTTGAACCCAGACAGGCGCTTTACTTTGTGTAAATTATTTCATTACCAATACTCTCAAAACGGTGAAGAAAAAAATCGTGAGGAATATCCTAGAACCAAAATGCGAGGACATGTGACATCTACCAACCCGCACTGGGTCCGCGTGGTAAATTACAGCTCACTCCCTCTCGAAGAGAGGAGGCCTGTGTCCCAGCAGTGGGAACATTATAGGCTGATTATGCACCCCTTTTGAGAAGTAAGTTCCAGTTAAGTTATGATTTTAGAAAGCTACGGTTAATGGTAATCTCCTATAGCCCATACAACGTCATACAATGAAGTTCATAGTTCACCGAACAAGGGTTAATAAATACATTAAGTTTAGAGAGAAAATGCACTAATATATATTTTATTGAGTTGAGCGAATAAGAAGAACGCATTATTTACATTTAGATCGTTACCGACCTAATGTAGGTAGGACGATATTAATTTCGCTTTACTGAGTTAATCTATCATTAACCAACTCTACGTATTACACCAATTTCTACACGAAAATTTGGGTTACCAGAAAATGCCTAGGGATTGCGTCGAAACTCGCTTATTTAGTTACATTAAGTGGCAACATCGTCGTCGGGCAAGTTCGGTTGCTGTGAATACGATAAGTAAACAAAGTTAAGCAAATAATCACACAATTAGGTAAAGACTTAGGTCCAAGCCCTTGGAGACTTAGCCACAGATTTTGGCCCATTTACACAGAATTATCAAGTTAGAGAAACGTTTCTGCAGAACAAAATTCGGTAAAGCTTCTGGTTTTAGGGTTCCGTAGTAAACAAGGAACCCTTATAGTTTCGCCATGTCCATTTGTCTGTCTGTCCCCTCTTTAGCTCAGAGACGCTTAGTAATTCTTACGACAGAATTATCATTCCGAGATCATATCGTCAAGATATGCAGAAAGGCCTATAGGAATTTGGGTTTCGTTTTGAGGCAGTCACAAGGCTTCACCAACGTTACTGTAGTCAAGGTCCTGTATGACGCACTGGTCAGGACTCATCTGGAACACAGTGCTGTCATATGGGCCCCGCACGAGACTAAGTACAAGGTGATGCTGGAGCGTGTGCAGAACAAGTTTACGCGACATTTGTACCATAAGTTATATGGGGTGTATCCGTTTTACCCTTTAATGTACCCCACCCTATTTGTACTGGGTATGGTCGGATACGACGAATTGAGGGTAACACGAGAGTTTACACTTGTCGCGTATCTTGTAAAACTGCTTCGTGGTATTGTATGTAATCCGGGAGTTCTGCAGCGTTTGGCACTTAGTGTCCCGGACCGCTACGTATGGAGACGACGGCGGCCGTCGCTGCTGGTGGTGCCAGCAGCCAGAACGAACTTACTTGCCAACTCAGCTGTGGCCCAGGCAATTCGAACTGTTAATGAACTCCATGATAAAGTGGACGTATTAACTTGTAGTGTCAGTGAATTCACAAGTAATTTGTTATTTATATTAAGTTATAATAGAAAATAAGGTTTTTGAATTGTTATAAGTAGATAATAAGTATTATAAATATTCTAGATTTATTTTAAAATATGGATAATTATTATTATTAAGGTGTTGTGTTCTTTATATTCGTTGTGTATATATATAATCGTTGTGTATGTTCTTAAATACCGCATTAGGGAATCCCTGTAATGGTAGTTTTAAGTCGATAAATAAATAAATAAATAAATAAATAAATAAAATAAATAAATAATAGAAAGCTTAAAATTTGGCATTGGTATACATATTAATCACGCCGACAAAGTGGTGAAATAAAATCTAGAAAACAATATTTTACCTCCCTTGCACGTAATGTGGGATGATATTTTTTTTTCTTGTCTACCCCATGGTCCACACCATGGTATCGTTGGATAGGCCGTTTAAAAATATTGTGTGTGTGGGTATGCACCACTTTTTCCGATTCAAGGATTTACTTGCGTAATATTAAGCATTAAAGTGCTTATTTTTGTTAGAGTCAAGTGTTCGCCCCCCCCCCACCCCGCTGCTAGCTAAATGGTTGTTTATGGACATGTGAAAAAATTCATGGCAGTACTACATATAATGAAATTAAAAGAAAAACCATCCCAGCTAAGTAGTCTTTAGAAGTTAACGAGTTATAGTCGACCAACTTAAATTTGCAGTTGGAGAATTAACCGTGACATATATCGATGTATGGGAGAATTTGTTATTAAACTACAATGTTAAGTTTCTTTTTGGGAAAAATTCATCCCAATTTCCCAACAACGGCACCCTTCATTGTGCGTGGTTCGACACGCACTTGGCTGGTTTTTTTTCTAGTTGTTGTTAGCGTTCTTTTGATTTAAGCCTACTACAAACACGCACTTGGCCGGTTTTGTTTTCTAGATGTTGTTAGCGTTCTTTTGATTTAAGCCTACTACAATTTCACTAATACAAAGTATCAGACGTAAACGACCGTGTAAAAGGCACAAGTATAAATATTCTGTAGTATAAAACATGCAGGGGTGATTTAAAATAATTTTGCGTTGCTAAATATTCATGGGAACAAAATTACTGTAACGTGTTATTTTATCAATCAATCAATCAATATCATTATTGTGGATCATAGGTAGGTACATAATACGGGTCTTAAAATAATTTTGTGGAAACCAAGTAATTTATGAAAACCGGCCAAGTGGGTGTCTGACCACGCACAATGAAGGGTTCCGTAGATTCAGGTTCAGATTCAGAGTATTTATTTGTAAACATAGCTGCATAGGTTACAGATACACAGGTGTGTGAGATGTTACATTATTGTAAGTTCTCTATGCTTTGCCATTAGGCGTACAAATGTTAGTTTACAATTATTTCATTATTAATTTCACAATATCAAATAACAATTATAGAAAGACCTAGTGTTGGATAAATCAATATCCAACACTAGCTCTTTTAGTAATTGGTATGAATTTATCCCAAACTTAACTTTGTAGTTGAAAAATTTTTATCCCATACATCGATATACGTCACGGTCAATTCTCCAATAGCAAATGTAAGTTTGAAATAGTAAAAAAAATGTTTATAATGTGTATGATAAAACTACAAATTAACTATTTTCGGACTTTTTTATTTACTTGTGTTGTGACACCGTGCTTCTTGCCAAATTTGTCGATTCTAGGTCAAAGGAAAGCTGGGAAAAGGAAAGTATTTGCGAGTATCAAAATATGTCGCATAAATGGCCGTATTTGACTTATGAGTTATTTAAAGCTTGATTTTTTAGAGCTCCAAGGGACCGTTGACTTACGCATTTATTATTATGTTCCTGAAAAAAGGGGTCTTGACAGACAGACGGACGGACAACGAAGGGATCCTATAGAGGTTCCGTTTTTTCCTTTTGAGGTACGGAACCCTAAAAAACATCACGCCTGTTCTCTCTAGGAAAAATAGTTTTATATAGAGGCTTAGTAGTAGAGCTCCAGCCAGGCACCATACATTATTGTGTTTCTAAGCAGTAAGTCCTTTGTCCTAGATCGGAAGGCATGCGTTTCAGTAAAATTACGGGCACGTAAGAAATTCCAACTTTGTCTCTAAGGTTGGCAGAGCGCGTTGGCAAATAGGTGGATAGGTAAAGTTGTTGCAGGTGTTAACAGGGTGCAGAACTTTCCATCAGTCGCTAAGTCGATCGTCGCCGCGTTGCGTCAGTTTGCGAACGTTTCAAATAAAAAAGTAATATTTTCCCCAAACTATCTTTCTGCCTTTAAACGTTAAAAATTGCCGAATGTCCACTATAAATACGATTATAGACGTCGTTCGCGTATTATGCAATCGGACAGTCAAATATTAGTGGCACGTGATCGTAATAATGTTGAAATCGCCCATTGGAATAGCATTGCGTTCTCTATCGTCCGTGTTTTATTATACCAACATCGATGAAATTGCGCGGATTTATCGACCATTTTTGTTGCCCTGTATATTTTGGGATAGTTCAGTCAGTTATGTTTTACTAGCTTTACACGCAGTTCTGCTCGCAACGAAAGTTTTGTTTTCTTTTAGAGTTTCAGTCAACAAAGAAGCCTTATAGTTTCGCCATGTCCGTCTGTCTGTTTGTCTGTCTGTATGCCTGTCTGTCTGTCCGCGGCTTACCTCAGAGACTATTAAAATTACCAAAAAAGAACCCTACAATGTTTTTATTTTTATATATTTTATCACTTTCTGTACTAGAAAGCTGTAATTTGACATTAATCACGACGACAACGTGGTAAATAAATATATATATAATTCCCTTGCACGCACAGCGGGGGTGTTTTTTTCTCTTCTATCCCATGTAGGATATCGTTGGATAGGCCGTTTAAAAATATTGCGGGTCGGTGAAAACCATTTTTCGATTCAGGGATCCGTTTGCGTAATATTAAGCTTAAAGTGAAAATGTTTGTTAGAGTCAAGTGTGTCCCCCCCCCTGGCCGCTAAATGGTTGGTTTTGGATAAGTGAAAAAAAATCATGATTGTAGTATAGATAACGAAATTAAAAGGAAAACTATCACAGCTAAGTAGGCTTTACAAGTTAACGAGTAATAATCGACCAACTTACATTTGCAGTTGGAGAATTGACCGTGAAGTATATCCATGTTTGGAAGAACATATTTTTAACAACAATGTTAAGTTTGTCTTTGAGGAACATATTTTTAACAACAATTAAGTTCGTCTTTGAGGAACATATTTTTAACAACAATTAAGTTTGTCTTTGAGGAACATATTTTTAACAACAATTAAGTTTGTCTTTGAGGAACATATTTTTAACAACAGTTAAGTTTGTCTTTGAGGAACATATTTTTAACAACAATTAAGTTTGTCTTTGAGGAACATATTTTTAACAACAATTAAGTTTGTCTTTGAGGAACATATTTTTAACAACAATTAAGTTTGTCTTTGAGGAACATATTTTTAACAACAATTAAGTTTGTCTTTGAGGAACATATTTTTAACAACAATGTTAAGTTTGTCTTTGAGGAACATATTTTTAACAACAATTAAGTTTGTCTTTGAGGAACATATTTTAACAACAATTAAGTTTGTCTTTGAGGAACATATTTTTAACAACAATTAAGTTTGTCTTTGAGGAACATATTTTTAACAACAATGTTAAGTTTGTCTTTGAGATAAATTCATCCCAACTACGGGACCCTTCACTGTGCGTGGTCTGACATGCACTTGGCCGGTTTTTTTAAACTGTGTTCACAACATTTTTTGTTTTGGGCTGTGAAGGCACGATGCAAACCGTACCAAGTTATTATTATTATATTAGTATTTAGGTATGCTTAATCCATTTTCACTTACCTAATAAATAATAAAAACAATAGTTAATATTAGATTAGGTATCTATATAATGTTATCCAAATTATCCACAGGTAACCACTAGACTGACAAGCAAACATGAATCCAAAATGTTCGCATTTATAAATAGTGGGCTCAGGCTGACCTCGGGCTGAGAATAGATAGCCCCTCTTCCCGCGGGGTTGAAGGGTGCTAAACGATCATATCAAGTAGGTGAGCAGAAGTCACCTGAACATAACATTCTTCTATGACCTGGTTTCCTTAAGACTCTTGGGTCAATTTGTCAAATGTTTGTAGTGTTATAACTGTTATAAGTCTCAGTAAGGTTTTATGTTCTTATAGTTAGCAACATGATGCTTAGAAGATAAAATAGGTATTACTGTTAATAGGCTAACTTACATTCGCTTGTTGCCTATAATATCTTGATTACTACAATTTTACCAAAAAGGATTATTGGAATAATACATAATTAAGAATGAAGTATCTTTTATATATTATTACTTTCTAGCTTTTGCCCGCGGCTTCGCCGGCATTGATATCGGGAAATATCCCACGGGGACGTACTACCGGGATTGAAAGAAAACGAAAGCGATCGCATACTTCATAGCCCAGCGCTGCGCCCGCCGCGTTAACCTTAATTATTTTGTTACGCGTAATTTTAACCTGTGATATGTTTTAAAGTAATCATTTAAATGATATGATGTATTTTATGGCATATTCCAATGTAAATTAAATGCTAAATTTAAATAATATATTTTATTGGATAAGGATTAATATAATACCGGTGATAATAGCTTTGGAAATAACAATGAAATTCTTATCAAATTCTTAAAGATGAAAATGGTAGCTGTGGGTCATCCTTAGAAGATGTCTGTCTTCTAAGGATGACCCACAGTTAACATTTTCATCTTTCATGCTACCGCGGACTTTTGTGTTGAACTTTTAAGATGTACAATCCTGTAGAACATAAATTTGATGTACTCGTATCTCGTACGGTTTACGCGGCCCACGCCAATAGAGCTCCCAGTCGGCATGATTGTTTCAGACATCTTCAACAATAATCGTCATATTTCAGATAATTTACACAAACCCTTAATAAATTGTACACATAAACCTTCCTCATAAATCACCGTCAATTGATGAAAGCATAATCAGCCTATAATGTTCCCACTGCTGGGACACAAGCCTCCTCTCTGTGAGAGGGAGTGGGCCGTAATCTACCATGCGGGCCCAGTGCGGATTGGTAGATGTCACATACCTTGGAATTTTAGGTTCTAGAACATGCCGGTTTCCTCACGATGTTTTATTTCACCGTATTGAGCGCAGTGGTGACGAAATCATTTACACAAAGTAAATCCTGTCTGGGTTCAAACCTACGACCTACAACTCGTAAGTCGCGGCCGTTACCACTAGGCTCCTCTCCATTGATGAAAACTGTTTGAAAATCTGTACAGTTGTTTTTGAGTTTATCGCGTCCTGACAGACAGTCAGACAGACGTGGCAGAGGAGTTTTATAATATGTAATGATTACTATCTCTTTCTCCAGAAGCTTGGAAACTAAACTGAAAAAGTCTACACTATCAAAAGCAACCGGTGCAAGGATCCCATTGGAAAGAAAAGTCTGTGTGGTTAACTAAAGATTCAGAACAAAATCTATGTCGACACAAGAACCTGACTTACGTTTTTCCTGGTTCTCGGGATCATAATATCGGAAGCACGGAAATAGACTCCGAGCCATCTCAGCAATTTACTTCATGCCAAAAGCAAGACTAGAACTGATAGTTTTTCTAAACAACCAGCTCAAACGCAAACTATAAACTAATATCTTGCTTTAGGTATACGTATATGGTTGTGAGCAGTATCCGACTGCCCACGTAAAGTCATATTGGTTTAGGGGAGTCAACGTCTAAAACAAGTTGTGTATTTGAGGTCACTGAGAGTTTGATAACTTCCTGACTAAATTAAACTATGGCGGTTTTTTGTTGCATTTAATAAATAATTTAGTCTCTCATTGCTTGGCTTCACCGAGGAGCTCGTGGCTAAGTAATAACAGTTGCACGGGTCGATCTATCAGGTTAAGCTACGCTTGCCGGGGTTGGTCCGTGGATGGGTGACCATTTTTGAATACTGAGACTACTACGTGCCTCGGAAAGCCGTTGGTCCCGGCTGTTATTTGTACATCTTTGACTGTCGTTACGGGTAGTCAGAAGAAGCGTCTGATAACCAGTCTTACCGAGGGGTATTGTGTGACTGGGTTGTGGAGGTCAGATAGGCAGACGCTCTAGGTAAAAAACTGATATTCAGCTGCATCCGGTTATACTGGCAGCTGACCCCTACATAGTTGGGAAAAGGGTAGGCAGATTGATTTTTACTTGGCTTCATCTTCTTTTATTTTCTGGGATGCTATTAATAAAATCATTCAAACTTTTAAAGAGGTTTGGTGAGTGACCATTACCTATTTGGCAATATTTAGACAGCATAGCAGCCGCTTTTTTTTTGAAATTTTAATCATATGTTACAAAAGAAATTACCTGGATTATCGATAGGTTTGAACAATGCGTTCTATTTGAATAAACATTATAAAGGAAGCTGGGGTAATAAATATTTAAGAGGGTACGTATCTACTCTGAAGCTCAGTCACCTTGAAAAAGGTTTTACAGGATGAAAACTATGATTAACAGAAGATAGTGTGTTGTGGTTTCAATACAATCTGTTGCTCTATACATATTATGACTGTTTCCAAAGTCTTTTTGTTAAGTGTCCCTTTTTTCCTTTAATTAATGTAATCAACTGGTTACACCCGCAAAAGTTCTAAAAGTTGGTCGAGTTAGATGTTTCTTTTTTCTGATTTATGAACCCTTCTCTTGAAGTATAAACACAAGTAATGCTTTTCTTCTCGGCCAGACTTTTGTGTTATCTAAAGTCGAGTTTGTTAAAAAATGGCCACGTTATATTCATGTGGTCACATAGGAAAAATTGGTAAGTTACTCGTATTGAATTTAGAATGCTGTTTGATGCAATACGCAGAAACAGAGCTTCATTGACACAGCATTTTCATATTCGAAAATACGCTGCCGTTTATCATGAGATAAAAACAGAAACATAATAGGATTTCCTCTTGTCCGTCCGTATGTTTTTATATTTATATAAGAGATTTACAGCAGGAATCAAACAAAAAATGGGAAAGACGTAAGCCGTTTCAGGGTCTGCGGCAGAACACACGAGAAAGGAAGTAACCTTTTGGTACGCTTTGACTCAAATATTTTTCGTTGAACTATTTATTGTATGTGATATATATGTGATTTTGTATGGCAAATATACAAACATACCTAACATAACATGCATGCCTTGTTTCCCCGAAGGGTTGGGTAGAGGGGAACCTGTAGTACACCCACATTTCGCCAGTTATGTTTTTAAGTCTCATGTAATAGGGGACGAGCCTATTGCCATCATACATAATCAGCCTATAATGTTCCCACTGCTGGGACACAGGCCTCCTCTCTGTGAGAGGGAGTGGGCCGTAATCCACCACGGGGGCCCAGTGCGGGTTGGTAGATGTCACATGTCTTCGAATTTTTTGGTTCTTGGAATTTTCTTCGAATTTTTTGGTTTGGTTTGCCGTTTCCTCACGATGTTTTCCTTCACCGTTTGGGATGCGACAACCGTACTCTCCATGTCGCCATGAGATCCCGCCGGAGCTCCGTCCGCTGTACCGCGAATTCTCGTGGCAGCGGAGTTACGCCCCGGCATTTCGCTTCCTCGCGCCACTCCCATACGTGCGCGAGGACTTTTGCCTCCAGGGCCATGACCTCTTATAGCAGTATTATTATAATATTACTTCCAGTGGGAAAGTGATGGAGCATAGCTCCATCTCTTTCTCACGCTGAAGTAATATTGAAGTAATACTGCTATAAGAGGTCATGGTTACCCTCCTGATCCCATGGCGAGCAGTAGCGCTTGCGACCACTAGACCAACGAGGTAGTCATATAGATAATGTAGATATTATACAATATATGCGGTAATATATGTGGTATTTGTATTCAAAAACAACAACAAACAGCTACAATATAAAAAATAGGAACAAGAAATACACAAAACATAATGGACAATATTGCAGCCCACAACGCTGTTCACAGATTAACTATAGGATACAATACAGTGAAAATAATCGCCAGGGTTACAGATACAAGACATAATTTTATTCTAACTTATATTAACTATCGTGTTTAAGTTAAATAAGTATATATGTATATAATAAACATGAAATGGAACAAAAAAAAACAACAATAACAATATTATATAAATTCATGGCTTCTAATTACTTACGTCTATTTTCAAGTGTTGCGAGCTTATATTTCGCAAGCAGATCTTGGTATGGCAAATAATATCCATAGCATCTATAATATATGGTACGCAGGAATTTATGTTGAACACACTCAATCATTTCAACGTATTTTTTGTAGTATGGACTCCAGACGGACACGGCATACTCCAGTTGAGAGCGTATCAGAGACTTATATAAGTAAATGTAAGAAGGTGTTTTAAAATCAACTGTTGATCTCATTACAAATCCGTATAGTTGATATGCTTTATTAACAATCTTTCCTATGTGTCTAAGCAAAGCTTAGAATCAAGGATGACACCGAGATCTCGAATAAAGTCCACTTTATTGACATGGAAAATATAGCTTCTAATATTACACTTATATTGTTCATGATTGGTTAACCGGGGTTTAAAATAGGTGGAACACTACGTCTATTAAGCCTATGACTAGCCATGATATGTTTGCTTCAATTATTTATCAAGGTTGAAGGATAATTATGGTACAAATAGCTGTAGGTAGGTATGTAAATTTCAACATCAAATGCCAAGTGTTGGATAGATAACAGGTACCTGTTATCTATCCAACACTTGGCATTTGATGTTGAAATTTTAATATTTTCGAATACGAGTACTTCTTTCAAAGTGCTTACCTACAGCATTTTTAATGGAGTACCTACTCGTATTAAGTCCCTCTTAAGAAAAGTAAATACTTTGTCATTTTTTCTTTGTCGTTATTTTCGAATGGGTCTTTTGCAAAAAACGTTTAACGTTTAGGGAAGTCGTGACCTAATTAATTGATCCTTGATAATGTTCTCGATTGAAACATAATTACCTGCCTGACAGGATGACTTGCTATAATGTTGAATAATACAATTTATGTCCAGTCAACAAAATTAAGTGTAAATGCAGCGTAAAGCAGACAATCCATCTCAAAGTATGGGCACCGCTGCCAGTTCTCTACACATGTGCAACGTCACCAGAGGAATCGATGGGCCTT
This sequence comes from Atethmia centrago, assembly GCA_905333075.3. Classification (NCBI taxonomy): domain Eukaryota; kingdom Metazoa; phylum Arthropoda; class Insecta; order Lepidoptera; family Noctuidae; genus Atethmia; species Atethmia centrago. The sequence continues at coordinate 15,675,257 of HG995373.1, read as the reverse complement.
GCTATCACAGAGGCGAAACTTAAATGCTTCATCTGCCGCTAATCCTAACTATCCTAACTTAATATTATGAATACGAAAGTGAGTTTGTTTTTTACGCTTGCACGCTAAAACGGCTGAACGGATTTGAATGAAATTTGGCACATGGGTAGACCATGACGTGGATTAGGATAAATAATACTTTTTATCCCGATATTCCCACGGGATCGAGACTGATGCGGGTAAAACCGCGGGGCGCAGCTAGTCCTAACTTCTTACCTAATATTATAAATGTGAAAGTGAGTTAGTTTGTTTGTTACGCTGTCACGCTAAAAAAGACTGAACGGATTTGGATGAAATTTAGCGCATAGGTAGGCTACGTCCTGGATTAGGACATGTGATACTTTTTATCCCGATATTTCCACGGGATCGAGACTTATGCGGGTAAAACCACGGACCGCAGCTAGTAATAATATTATAAATGTGAAAATGAGTTTGATAGCTAAGCTTTCACGCTAAAACAACTGAACGGATTTAGATAAAATTTGGCACATGGCTAGAACATGACCCGTAGAAGGACATAGACTTTCATCCTGGATCACAGAAGAAGTTGCAGGCAACAGCTAGTTACCTATATGGCATCCGAACCATTCCCTTCATTAACAGATCTTACCCCAGCGGAGCTCCTACACAAAGAGCTCTACCACTTCTGAAACTATTCACTTTTAGATTATTATTTTCTTCATGTCAGTTTAAACACCAAAAGCTGAATATTCGGGTACATTTCCTAGTACGGTAAAATATTTGCCTCCTAAACACATCGTGTTTCGGAAACTTTCTATGTATCTTTCACATTGTCCCATTTTATATGGAATATGAAGCGAAAATTTAAAAGTGCAGTGCAAATGGAAGTTAAGGTTAGCGCACATGCTGTCGGGGGAGAGCGAACCTGGAACATGTCATAATTAGTGAGTGTTTCCTTACTGCCTCGTTGGTCTGGTGATCGCAAGCGCTACTGCTGAGCATGAGGTCCTGGGTTCGATTCCCAGGTCAGGCAGTGTTCAAACTCAAACTCAAAGCATTTATTTCAATTAAACCATTTGCAAGCACTTTTGAATTGTCAAGGAGTCGTTCAGTTAGAAATATGAAGCTAGTTGCCCATTCCAAAGCGTAGCAGGTACCTATGGAGAGGAACGGGCAAGAAACTCCGTGGACACTCTTTTAAATTATATTGTTACATAAAGATTAGTATAAATCATGTTGAATTTATTACTAGATGTGAAGACGATGTAAAAAAAAACACGTCCGTTGTAGCAAAATAAACAAAAAAAAAACAATTTCAAAATAAAATCATTACAAATAAGCCGAGGCACCTAAGAGGTGACCACTCCCAACCGGCGGCGCCCGTTCACGAACATGACGCATGGATCAGCACCATTCAGCTCAACCATTTTGAAGGGAGCTAAACGATCCAACATAAAGGCTCCTACATACTGGCGCGACTTGTCGCGTGACGCGACGCGACACAAAGACACCGCGTGTAGCGCTACAAGCGGTGCCTTTGTGTCGCGACGCGTCGCGCGACAAGTCGCGCCAGTATGTAGGAGCCTTAACACAATGTTTTTAGGGTTTTCCACCAGGAAGGATTTGTGTCCGGTTGATGGCAATAGGCTCGCCCGCTGTTACATGGGACTTATACATAACTGGCGAAATGTGGGTGTACTGTAGGTACCTAGGTACTCATCTGCCTAACCCTTCGAGGATTACAAACGTGATGTTGTGTATGTTCCTTACATGTCTTATTTGATAAACAAATATGGTACGAAAATCACAAGTTTTCACATCAATCACACACTTTAGGTTGGGTTTGAACAATAATGAACATTGATCTTTGTGAGAAACATACATATACGGTATGGCTTACATTACAAAACTGCTTCAAATTGTCATCCAAACATATTTATTTTTTCAAAAAAAAAACAGTACGTACCTCCTACCTTATTTGTTTAAATATTAGGAAAATAAACAAAAACAAATTTTAGGATTACGCCATCAATGGTCATAAGGGATACCTATAGTCGTAACCAAAACGCATGGCCAACGGATTAATGAACCCAGTACGTTGTGATTAGACTGGCATCGCCTATCATCCTGACCTGATTTCAAAGGGGCTATTTGCGATACCCGCTTTGTTTGGTATCTGCTCGTATTTAACTTATTAGCTGTATTTATAACTGTCCATTTGGCGAAGGCTGTCCACAATGTCTATCAGTTTTTTTTCTTATCCCCGACAAAAGCGTCTTCTTCAAATCTTTAAGTCAAGCTTCTGCCATCAGAACCTCAGCATGGCAAACTGCAGAGCTTTCAGGAAACCACAGAAAATTACGTACCCATTCATTCCTTTTCGACGTTCAAACCACTTCGAGCTTCAATGCCAGAAATTAACAGGGTTACCTGAAGAACTAGTGTGTTCCGTTTTAGGCTCTGTAAAGCTGCTCGCTGCATACAGAAAAAAAAATACCACTGCGTAAATTTTATTGGTGGTTCAGTATCAGTAATAGAACACATTTCCATTATATGTTCAATCCTTTTTTTTCCCCGACTTGAAATTTTAATAAACTACCTATAAAACCTACCTTCCTTTGAATGATGTAGTGGAACGCGCAAAGGAACCCCTTTGCGCGTTCCACTACATCGCGCACCCGCGCCGGCAGTCGCCATAAAACTTTCAAAGTTTCAAAATTAAAAAAAATAAAATAAACAACTTTCGTTAATGAGACCTTTATTTTTTTTTACTAAGACATATCAAAATAATAATATATATGTTTAAAAAACTCACTTAAGTTAATTTAGTCACATTTGCGCACTGGTTTTTTTTTTCCTGTATAGCACGATAAATGGTGCGTGCTGGTTTTGGCTCTGCAAAGCTGTTCGCTGTAGCCGAGCATGATATGCGCTCACCTTTACCATTGCAAATGGAAGTTAATGTGAGCGCGAGTTTTGTCGGAGGTAATAAATGTCAGGTGCATGTCCGTCGTCGTGCGTCCGCATACCTTGGCTTGTGGCTTTTTCTACCTTACATTAAGGAACGTTTTTTATAGGGTTGTGTCGGCTAATGTATGTCTGGTGAGGCAAATACCTCTTTGTGAGTCACTTTGTGTCCTCAATGTGCTGTTGGACATGATAGTTTAAATTCTCTCTACTAGGTATTCTTGAATTGTGCCGTGGGGCGAGTAAGCGTCTTCAATCTGTCATCGGCAACATAAGTCAGTTTTAAAATCTTCCCATAAATCAGTTTTGTTTCTACAGTATAAAGGAGATTAGATATTCTCATCTAAAAAGATTAACTAATAGAGGACTCGACCGTCAGATTTAAATTTGTCGAAATCAACCACCGCACAATACCTTTACTGCTGACAAAAGAAAGAAATTCATGAACAAGACGAATCTACTGATTAGTAAGTACCTAGGGTAGCTGCAATAGTAATTGGCCAAGCTATAGTAACTGGCCACTCATAACAAAAGAGGTAGAAACAAAGGTAATGCAAGCAAATCCATGAATGAAAAGGACAAAAAATATACCTTGTACCAATGTACCTTTTGTTATGAGTGTTGTAAAAATGTACCTTTTGTTATGAGTGGCCAGTTACTATAGCGTGGCCAATTACTATAGCAGTTAGCCTATATACTTTTTACCAATTATATAACATCATATTATTACAAGACGTTTGCAGAGCTCGCGGTGCGTTTAAGACGCCTACACATCGGCGCGGTGCGGTGCGGCTTGGCTTCCGCCGAGTCAAACACGCGGTTGTGGGGCTAATAGCACATTAGAGCAGCCATCTCGACGGCGCAGCTTTAAATATTAACGCCTCGGGCCAACCAGCCCTCCCACTGAAAAAGCCTTTTTATATTTGTGGATAACGAGATCGCGCACTGCTTCTACTGTATAATGAAGTTTCTTATTTCCTGGTAATGAGTTTCATATAGTTATTTATCATACTGTTAAGAGGAGATAAAGGTGCTCCACGATGTTGTAGCGTGAGATTTTTATATGGATTTATGGTTATGACGCCGTTATCTCGGAATACAGCAACCATTTAATTAAGATTATGCTACCACTACCTTTAAACAACTTTGAAAGACGGTATTAATTTGATATACCCAAGAACTACGTGTCCATGTTACGGAATGATGAGCGAATTTCGTCTGTTTCCTTTGGTTTTGCTCACACCTCACGGGCAGATGTGCGCAACCTTCGCCATGAATATTTATGATTCAATGTGTACACGCCACTCAATAAAACGTTTAATTTTACGTATTTTTGAAATCCGAAATTGTCTTTTCCCTCTGGCTTTATATTGTATACGAACAGTAATATATTAAAAAAGGGGGTCGAGTATTTTTAATCTCACGGATAAAAATATTTTATACCTCTGCAGTACAAATAGCGATATTTTTTCCGAAGCTGTAACGATCGTTATTTAAAACTTGTTCGCGATTCGTGATTTTAATTTTTTCGACGAAACTTTCGCAATATTTCTCGCTGGAGGTCGCGGCAAAACGAAATTTGCATATTCAGCAGTAAAATTTACGTCACAAACAATGCCCTATTACGGTACAATGGAAATGTCTTTACATTGTTGCGGCGGTTCGGCGGTCGGCGGACGGCCGGCGCGCGGCGGTCGAGCCGCGCGTTTCACGGACTCAAAGGGCGGCCGTCGGAGCTGATTTACGGCGAGGACCTGTGGCTGCTCGTGTTTAAATGAAAATTATACACGGCCCGGCGCTACGGGGGCGCGACCTTTCCCTCGTAAAGTAACTAATTTATGAACTCGTGATACTTCAGCGGGGCCGCCCGCGCTCTGCTCTTGAAATTTTAAACACCACCGCCGCTGTGCAACTGCTGAATTTTTGACGCAACGTTACACATCTCGACTTTTCACAGAATCAATGCTTTCACATATGGATACATCACACGTGTAATTATACTGACACTTTACTGTCGTTGGTACAATGATATTTAGCTGTTTTCGTGCAAGTTATCAGACACCACTCCCATAAGGTTAAAGCTCTATGGAATTCGATTTCTTGTTTCATGAACTAAAATGGTTCATTATCTTTTATGTGTGCAGCTTTAATCGTTATGCAAAATTCACAAAAATAACAATGACTTACTGAACCATTGCTAATCCTACTGACTAATAAATTCCTTCTATTCGAATTGCAATAGGTAGATTATTAATTAACATCAAAATACATAGATAACTAAATAAAACCCAATGTCATCGTAAATAACTTGTTATTGCATTGCATTGATAGATACCAAAAATATGAACTGGCTCTGTTGTTGTGCGACATCTGATATTATACGAATAAGTATGCCACGGTTGTAATGTATTAAAAATGGTATTTATTGGACAATTTGACTGTGATTAATTGGACATGGATAGCCTGAGTTGTTATTGCTTTAAAAATCCATGAGATCGAATAACTGAGGTGTTTATCCTATTACCTAATAAAAATGAGTTTGCCAAAACATTATCCAGGAGTGCCACGTGCGGATAACCTGGCAGCGAACTAACTCCCTCGTACCCAACCCAATCTGTCACTGCCCTCTCTAACCACAACAACAAATCGTTAGCGCCTAGTTAATTGTCAGTTTGTACTTCAGATTAAGCTAATTAACGTAACAGCATGTATATCCCATAAGTACCTAATAATATATGCGAAGGTACAAGCTATTATACAGCGCTAACCCGTATACATATTGAGTGCGGGTTGGAATTTTGATTAAGCACAAACTAGATTATGTTGGGTAAATTGAGAGCGTTTCTTAAACTACTATACAGTTAATAGTGTTTGTTTAAACTTGCTAGTTACTTATTTGCTCGCCGACATCGGCTGCGGAGTTATGACGGAAGTTTGCTTATGTGTACCTCTATGGAAGTTCCAGACTTTAACTATGCAAATTACGATACAAATCTGCTTCGTAGAGAACGCTTTTTGGAGAATTAAAGAGAAGTTTGTGGCTGTACTGTGTTGATAAACAAAGTTTATTAGGAAGTTTGTTTTAATTAACTTTTTCTTTTTGCTAAGAAATTACAGTAAGAATAAAAAAAAACTTTATGAAAAAGTAGTAAAGGTAACCAATGCCCCAGGTTGAAAAAACAATCGATTAAGTACTTATTAAATTACAAATTATTTTAATTGTCAAATATAAGTTAGTGCCATCCACTAAGAGGCGCCCCACTATTTTTTGGTCGAAGAGTTCACAGAGTGTGGGGAGTTTGATCCGAGCTGACATTCATCGTAGTGTGCGTGCGCACTCATAGGCAATTCGTACGTATCGACAGCACTACAACACTGGCGAAAGGATGTACACTTGCACTGTAATCGATTAGGACAAACGAGTGGGACGCGTCTTCGTGAATGGCACTATCTGTTCCAACTCATATTTTATATCAAAATAATCCAATCAACATGGCTTTAATACCTAAATCAGTATCATCAAAACGCCAGTCACACATAATTCCTTATTCTATATCAGACGTTGGTAATTGACACTCTAACCCTTAAGATCTCATGCGACATGTACCAATTTGGTACCTAATCCGCAGCTTCTGACGAAACATAAATCTTGTATCAAAGTAACAAATATATATTGACATTCAGTGACCCTAGTCAGTACAGAATTTACTAGTATTGGGCTGAAATTTTCGAATACCGCAGAGTGTTTATATAAATATTTATGTCGGTGACTTAGTCATTTACATATTTTTGGACGGATATCAAAGGCGTGTGAAGTGAAGTCTGCGGCCAACTCGTAAAACGTAGGGCACCTATCAAATCTCTTAGTAGAAAGTACTGAAAACCTTCAACGGCACTGTAGCTTTATACTTAGCAGCGTTTCTTCCTAAAGCATTTTTGTTATTAAAAAACTCATATAGGGAAAAAAGAACAGATCCAGGTGATACGTAAAATATAAATCATAACGAACTGGAAAGTGGTAGCTGAGTCAATTACTTCCACATGTGAAAAAAGAGAGCGCATCAAATCCGCTGGAACCAAAATTAAAACAACGTAAGAGCGCCAAACCAAATAAAAATTGTTTAAAAATAAATTAAGCTATGTATCAAAAATATTTTTAGACATCACAACTGCACATTTTAAATGAAATTTTGCAATGATTGTAGAATTACAGAAAAAATAAAAACTATCGAGGAAATTAAATCCAATTGCGTTTTCCTTCAGTCAGAGTATCAATCAAATAGTCAATAAACATATATCCAAAAATTAAATCTATACATGCTAAATAATTGCTTACGAAAAAGGACCCAATTTATTTTGTATCGCCTTAAGTTACAAATTGGGACTTATAAAAGCACATGGTTTCTGTAAGACATTCAACTATAGTAATTTTTATAGTTCTAGATAAAACCATATCGAAAAAACTTAGTTATATCCTAACGTGAAATCAATGAAAAAAAAAATCTCTTTGTGTTAAGTATAGCGTGTCGGCTCCATATTTTTCAAATAGATAGGTAGGCATTTTTTACTCGTCGCACCTGACGAAGGTCGTTGTAGGGCTTTGGGTCAGGGGGAAGGGCGGCGCTATGCTTGCATCGTGAGCGTATCCTGAGCAATGCGCAAGTAACTTCGTGGATCTATACAGGGTTACAGGTAAAACACGAACGTCTTAAAAAAAATCTGCTGTTCCCTAAATTTTGACGAGTTATGAAAACATAAATTTCAGTTTTGGTCCCATAGTAAAAGTTTTTCATAATGATGAGTACAATGACCCCTTTTTTTTTGGGTGGGAAATCATCAAATAACTTCTCCCGCTCTGGGTGGAGCGGGAGGGTGTGTCAGACTCCTACTGACTAAAATCCACCGGTATTCCTTCCGTTGCCTGTGTTGCCAGGGGCCTCGGTAGGCCCTATGGTACCTTCCCGCGACCCCGGCAGGCATCGGCCCTAGTGGACCCCTACGCTTGTGCTGACGACATCTCTTTGAGGCGCGCGTGGAATACAACGCGCCGTCGACCCGGGCCTGGTCCTTACCGGACGGTGAGCTACGTACAATGACCCCTTAAGAGGTTGTTAGTGTTTTAAATTACACCCTGTATAGTGAATAAAAGTAGCAACATAAATAATCTTAAATCGTAAGATATACAATAAATTTCCGCCGTGATCATATAATTGTACTCGTAAATACAACACGAAAGCACTTCGAGGCGCTCAGTCAGACTACGTTCAAAACTTCAAAGTAGTCTTATCAGAGGCTCGAGCCACTCCTGTATTTAAATATTATACCTCTCAATGAGTAGACGAGGATGCTTCACAATCTTAGTAAACGTTTCACAACTGCATTCTGCCGCTCTCAATGCAACTGTGACGACAAACTCAAAACTCGATTAGGTATCTTCAGTTGCTTTCAGGAAACATCGAAATTCACATTGATTGCTATTTCGTAAATACGAAAATCATATACCAGTTATTGGCACACGAACGCAGTTTATTTGGTCATTTTTGATCGTACTCGTAGTCAAAGGGAAACTAGTTAATCATAGTTATTTCCTACGATTAAAGCCACCTCGTGACATTACCCAACAGCTTTTAGATATATAGCAGTTCTAGAGTCATGTAAACAGTCGTTTATGTAATTATTCGTAGTCAAGAGCGCTATACAAGCGCAGATGTTCAGCCATTTGGGCGGACATGAAATATCGAACCTGTTAACTTTATCGTTAAGATTAAGCTATAAAACCCAGTCTTCATTAAGCTACACTCTCAGCAGCTCTAGTTTAGTGTAAATCAGCGCATCTATAAGGTGGTCGAGTGTCCGTAAACTGAATATTTATGGGAAGGCACTCTCAATGTACCTACTAAACGCGCCAGACACTAGCGTCACAACGATTTTGCATAATTTATGCACTAAAATATGCTGAATTTTATGAAAATAAGGTGGTTAAAGGACTGATATCAAAAGGTTGAAACGTATTTAAAACTTAATTAACGCGGAATGAATTCAAAACGCTTTTGTAGCTGACGTTAAGGTAAGAATAATGGAAATTTTCACTGACTAAACGAGGGGCTTAGCTTTGGTGAGAATACGTACAAGCATTTCGGGGAAATATGTATAAGTAAAATGTAAGTACGTATAGTAAATCCGACATCAGACGTTTTCATGACACCGTTGCAATTTGCAAAGCCGCTAAATCGTAACGGTGGTTATCCTCGGCGAGATGAGAATATCTCCAGTGGGCAGGCAACGCGCTCACCATTAAATCCTGACTGGCCCCCGCCACCCCGCGCCCCGGGCCCCATGCGCTCCCTCCGCCTAAATCCCCCGTAGCGGTGGCGGCTCGGGCGCGTCCGCGTCCTCCACGCTCATGCAAATTATTCACAAAGTACGCGTGTAAAGCGCCCCGCACGCCTAACTGGCCACCAGAGTACCCCTCCTATATATACAAATTAAACGAGCTTCACTAAAAACAGGACCCGAAAGCAAATACTTTTATTGTACTTACCCTACTCTTCTTACATTTTATAAGCGATCAAAGTTGATGGAAAATATATCAATTTTCCTTCTGTGTGTAGCTTTCTGATCTTGTTGCTTTATAGCAGTAAACAGTTTAAGCTTTAAAGGCAGCTAACGGGGAGAATCGAAGTTTTATTGTAATAATAAAACTAGTAGGTAGACACTACGTTGAAACTATCACATAATTAGAAATTGCTTTATTCTAAGATACTTTATACTAAAGAAGAAGATAAAGAAGGAGGCAGATTTAATTATCTTGTGTTACGAAGAAAGTAATTGGATTTGGTTTCTTAGAAAATTAAATGTAGGTGTGGCGTGTCTAGCACGCGTACTAATACTAACTCATACGTCTCTTAACAAGAGTAATTGTTCCAGATTACAATTTATATATTTGTTCCAGCATAATTTTAGGGGTTTCGTTCGTACCTACATAATAATTATGCCAAAACTTTAGTTTTAAAATGAGTTTTGGCATAAGAAAAACCAATGTGGTTGGGAACTTCAGTAGATACATAATTGGGATTAAGTGAAAGTTCATCATTTTAAAATTATTTTCAGACCGTTTTGTACCTACTTTTTTATTTCGATCTTGAACTAATACGGACCTGTCTGTAAGCTGCCTGCCTGTCTGTATTCCTGTCTGTAAGCGTCAACGATACCGTCATTGTCACCAGAAGCTGCCACAAAACCGAAAATATTCCTTCCCGAAATAAATCTGTTTATAGCGTTACCTTTTATTTTCCTACATACATGTGATTTAGTACCTATATGTCATAAAACCCGCCAAAACCTGTCCATACCCAAACAGCACAACAAAAGTGAAATATTAAATCAGCCATTTAACTAGCAGCACAATGCTCGCAATTCATAAAGAATATTTTTTATGAAAATTTTAATACTCGCCCATACATGCGACCTCCTCTCATAAATCAAGTACTTCCGGCGCCCTTTGAATTTCCGCGCGCCGATGATATACCGCGTCTGTGACAATGCCTGCCTTCGCCATTTATACACCAATATTCCTTTTGACAGAGAACGACACTAATTGAACGGGGAAGCCATTCAGCTTTAAGTTTTTTATTTGCTTAGAACAGCAATACAAGTTTAGGCACATGTCATCGCTGGTGCAGAGTTCTCGATAACTAAGGTCGCGTTTCAAGTTAAAATAAACACTATTATTATGTAGGTTACTATACGTTCAAATTCTTACCAACGATCAAGACTAAATATAGGAATGTACATTTCTGTGTGGTACTTAAAAATGTATAAACATTGTAGCAAGATCGTAGCGTCTACGAGAGCTACGATTCGTAGCCGGCGTGGCCGCGGGCAATTTGCTACAAATAATGTAACCGCAAACCTACGGCCATTACTTTTTATGATTAATGTGGTTTTTATAAGATTTTATTATATTTTATTTTCAGTATTGGTTCTTCCGGATCTGATGTCTAATGTGTGCGACTCAACTTTCCTATAATGCTAAGTGGTTGGTAGTACACATATTTTACTTCTATTCAGTCTAAGTAAAAATAAAACCATGCTAATCCATGAATAAAGAAACGAATGCTAACTTATCAGAACACGAAGGGAAACCGTTACTTAATATAAACAAGAGTTTCATGGTAATCTGACGCCTATTATCCCGCGGAAACGGGCCACTCAGTTAGAAGGCTACTCTAACTTATTTTTAGTTGCTTACAATATGCTTTCGTCTGTGGCTTTCAACGGTAATGACGTAGGTAGTGAATTCCCGCTACGCGAACCTAAATATTAGTGCTAGATCTGAAATGCAAAACCAGTGACCTAAATTTAGGACATTGTACACAAAATTTACCACAAAATATTTTATTATAGATCTTTATTTTTATTATTCTAGACTAGCAACTACAGATATTTCAAAGGCATTACTTAAAATGCAGGAAGATATAGTTTGGCATCATTCAGGCAGTTAGTAAAAGAACCGCGTTCGCCGCCCGCTGCCCGTACGTTCGGATATTCGTTCGGATCTCCCGGTTTTCCTACAGATGGGAGTGCAGATATATATTTCTGGTAGGTCGCGGCCGACGTGCCGGCACCGGCCGATATTTCGTGCTCCCTGGGCGACAATAATTTGTTGGTCCGTCGTGCCACGGTTCGTGTATTGCCGACGATTTATCTCCTTCAAGCGTACACTCTAATCGTACCCAATATGAACGATCGTCACTGCCAGTTTGGTATTTCGCGGTATAATGAAAATTACTGCATTCTATCTTTTATTTGCATCGTCGAAATTCAAAATTGTAGGTACTCCAGCTCAAACCGAGAATTACGTTTTTTCAGACGTTTTACGATATTTGGAGCAGATGCTTACAGACTTTTTACTGCCACTAACCGCAAGAGAGTTTCTTATTGGCGGAGACTTTTTAAAATTTCCTTCTATGCAATATTTTACGAAGTGTATAAGCTTCGAAATTTTTACGACGTGACACTTTAAATTCGCCTTCACTTCGGCTATGATCCATATTTCTAATGCAGTGCGAAGTAAATCTGTGTTGGTGTCCCTGAGACCACGTTCAACCAATATTTGAGTACGCTCATGTTCATAAAGCTATTTGGTTTACAACTATGGCGAGGAACATCCAAACACTACTCGGATTTCGTATAAAAATAACGGTTATTTTGAGTGTAGCATTTAAAACATTTGTGTGATAAATTAACCGCTAAATCAAAATTCTGAGTTATTTAAATATAAAAAATATAACTAAAAGCGTCGCCATTAATATGAACCCCTATTTGTTGTTATTATATTTAATGTTTGCTGAGCGCTTAAATTAGTTTTTGAATAAACATTACAAGCGATTTTGCGTTGTTTGCATCAGGCAGAGTTTTCATTCAGCGGTTAAGTTCATTAGAAACAATTTGGTGTGAACAAAATAAATCGATGTCTTATAGGTTATTACTGTAACCGGAGCACTTGTTTACGGTATTTTCGTACCAAAAACGAGGCAAATTGATAGTGAGAGAGTCCATTATCCTGCATTAAGCACTCAGTGGGGTGAATGGGACATAATGGCGCGTCGCCGCCGACGCAGGCCTCCTAATAAAAACGTCACTACTGCCCAATACACAGTATCTGCTTTTTAATAAATCTTAAATATTGTGCTGGATGCAAAAGATGACTTTTATTAATACATGTGGCGAGTTTTACGCTTTAATATCTTTACTAATATTATAAATGCGAAAGCGAGTTTGTTTGTTTATTTGTTTGTTACGCTTTCACACTAAAACGGCTGAACGGATTTGTATGAAATTTGGCAAATGGGTGGACCATGACCTAGATTAGGACATAGAATACTTTTTATCCCGATATTCCCACGGGATCGAGACTTACGCTGGTGAAATCGCGGGGTGCAGCTAGTAGTGAATAAAAGTATCAGACATACTACTACCTTATTATTAAACTAGCTTTTGCCCGCGGCTTCACCTGCGTGGATGTCGGAAAATATCCCACGGGAACGTAGTACCAGGATCTATGAGTAAATCCAGGTTATTAAACTATAAATTATACACTTTTGACTAATTTGAACGAAAAAACGGTTAAACATTATTAAAACAGTTATGGGTAGTAATGAGTACTATAAACATGTACTAGTTTTTGGAATGCACGCCTAATTATGACTTTTATAAGAACATTTTTGATACCATACATTATTGTAATTTTCGTAGGGTCCTCTAATTTTTTTGAAAATAAAATACAGCAGTATACAGGTGAAATAATGTTTTAAATCGGTTCAGTAGTTTTTGAGTTTATCCATTACAAACAAACAAACAAACAATCAATTCTTTTATGTTTATAATATTAGTATAAATTGGCTGTTTACGTGTAGTTGCTAAACTTACTGATATTTTGATCAGATTTTTATCCTACAAGGGCAGGCTGATGAAGGGTAGCCTGAGCTCTCAGTGGTCGCAACTGGAGTCATTTATTATGTAACGTGTCGATACTGCAGATTGCTCTGTGAGATATTGGCCAAGTAGATATGGGTCACTAGGTGTTAACCCATGGACGTTACCCTATTCCCTCTGATAACACAATATACCCACTCGGAATGGTTAACAAGATTCGCAGTTCCTGAAACCAATACGAATCAAATTGAGTTAATCCTAAGAGTTCCATATAAAGCAGTTTACCTACACACATAGCTGTCAAGAAAGAATCATTGTTAACAATTCATTTTATGATTGCAGTGATAGATAAAAAAAAATATCAGATATAATATTTTCTGATTTGCTATTTTGTTAGAATATTTACTGAAGGTGGTCGAAACCATTCAAAAATTAAATATCATTTATTCAAACTAGGCTGAGAATCAGCACTTTTCGAATATCAAAATGACATAAGCCAGTCCCCCAAAACGACCACCCTTCATCACTTCCTAGTGCTATAGCTGGGAAGAAGAAGTGGCGCAACAAACTCCCCAGCTTTTTTATATATTCTTTTTATTGTTTATGAATTAAGGAATAAAACAAAATATAAACAGAAACATAACAAGAACCTCAATATGTTTTTCCGGAATAATGCTAAAACACACAAAAACACACTAACACAAAAACTAACACAATGCAATAACACTAGCGATTTGTGAAGTAGCGCGTTTCCGACGGCTCATAAATATACTTAGATACACGCCACACGAGCGTGACTGAGTTTGTGATCTCTTTGAAGTGTAGATTAAGGTGCTGTCACTAAACATGGCAACACTGGCTGCTAAGTGTGTCTTGTTTTGTATGAAATATGCTGTTTGGACGACATTGTTGATGCTTTTGGGTGAGGTTGCAAAGAAATTGTAATTTTTCTGTGTTAGTTTGATGTTAGCTGATTTTGGTGTTGACTTGCTGCTTAGTTGTGCTTTGTACTTGAATATATGTGAAGTTTGTGGCTTTAAAAATATTTTTACAGTAACTAATCAATACAGAATGACTTGTAGGTCGTCTGTGCCTGTATATTTTTAAGGTTCGGTACCTACCTCAAAAGAAAAAAACGGAACCCTTATTGAATCACTTCGTTATCCGTCTGTCTGTCTGTCTGTCAGTCTGACAAGATCCTTTTTCTCAGGAACGCGTGGACGTATCAAGTTGAAATTATTATCAAAGGCCCTTGGAGCTCTAAAAAATAAAGTTTCTAAGTCAAAGCAATAAAAAATACGGCTGTTTAAGAAACATATTTTGATACTCGCAAATAAATCAAGACCTATAAGGTAACCCGTTGACTTAGAATCATGAAAGTCAAGAAAAAAAGAATGAAAAATAATTTTATTTGTCACAGAAGCACATGCATTCAACAAGATCTAGAGTAGATAAACAGAAAATTAAAACAAAATATTAGATCTACATATAATCACATTAATCACAAAACTCACACAGCTGAACGTCATGACTGTGACAAGAAGGCTTCCACTCAGGAAGGTCTCACAGCACAAGTAAAGGAAAATGTCAAAGTTGTAAATGAGTCAAGTGTCTCCCCCCTTGCCAGCTAAGTGGTTGTTTATTGAGATGTGAAAAAATTCATGGCAGTAGTACATATAATGAAATTAAAAGGAAAACTATTACAGCTAAGTGGGCTTTACAAGTGAACGAGTAATAGTCGACCAACTTAAATTTGCGGTTGGAGAATTGATTGTGGTATATATCGATGTATGAGAACATGTTTTTCAACTACAATGTTAAGTTTGTTTTTGGGTACAATTCATACCAACTTCCCAACTACGGAGCCCTTCATTATGCGTGGTCCGACACGCACTTGGCCGGTTTTCAGTTTGTTTTTAAGCTGAGAAGTAAGCTTAAAAACAAATTAAAAAAGGTATAAAATTTTATAAAACAAAATTTAATTCTCAGTACAACTCCACGGGAAATGTAGTTTAGTCTAAAGCGAGTAATCGCATTTTGTACGTCGTAATATTTACGCAATATTTTACAACTTTCATATCATAGTCCTGTAAATTATTTCCAAACAAACTGACAATGTTACAGATTACGTAATCTTTGTAACACATTATGTATTCTATTCCTTATAGAGCTAACACAAAGTGAAGGGAAACGTAGTGAGGAAACCCAGTGTTAATAATTAATTCGGAGCGTGTAGCCCCGAAGTTACGCTATTTGTTGCCTTAGCGCCGACTAACGACGCAATGTGGGTAGATTGAGAGCCACGCATTCACTACAATGACTGACAATCGGTTTAGGCTCGATTCATTCTGTACTGCTATCGATACGTGATAAAATATTCTTGGTTATAAGCCAAATAGATGCTCTGCCATTTCGAACTATGTTTTTTATACGACAGTTGAAAAGTCAGTGTTTTAAATATATAATAAATTTATTATTAAGCCAATTGACTATATTACTTCAATTGATTATAGGTACGTATTTTTTATTGTTATTACTTCTTCTTTTATTTATGTTATGCTTATTATTTAACTCTTACCTAGTTTTTATTTATTGTTCAATTTCGACTCTTGCACGGTAACTCTGTAATAGCTAATTCTAGCTGTGAAAGGGGCCTGGTGGCCTGTAACACAGGTTTTTTCCCAAAAACCTATATCAGGCACCAGTCTCTCACAAAAGTGGAATATAGCTGAGACATTTTCTTGTAAACATTGACTTTAAGTCAGCTTTGTGAAGAGAGAATAAATGGCAATTATTATATTATTATTATATTATATTAATTGACTACCAAACCTTAATTGTCTTATTTTTCAAATTTACAAATGCCATTCTTTGACAGTTGTACGAAATTACCATAACACGGCAAATTGACGTAGGGTGTCAATTTGTTTCACAATTAAGTCGGGGAGACTTACCTGATTATATAAATTCAGTCTCACCAAGGTTTCCATTTTAGGCTTTCATCAAGTTACCAGTCTAGACAATTACGCCTTCAGTGTATAATTAACACGGTCTCATTATTTTATCAACTTACAGCGTACAGCCAAGGGCATTTGAGGCCTTCATTTATTAGTATTAAACAAAAAATCTTCGAACTCTTTCTCTTCTTGGAAAAAATAAACATTACCAATACAAAGAGTATCTTTAGTAAAACTTTCGCATGCAGCTAAGGGACTATTATAAATTCAGAAATTCTCAAACTTATAACAATCGTAGAAAGTCGCCGTAACTACTTTAGAACTAGGAACGTCTGTTTATGTCTAAAAAACCCCAAGAAATATTAAAGCAAGTCTTTTATACAAATATCATTACGCTCCGTCTTCAGGACAGCTTGAGGAAAACGAGCTAAGAAAATCGTGATATGAAATAGAATGGAGCTGATGAAGTTGAAGGAACAAATACAAAGATGGATTTAAATAAATATTACGGAGCTAGATAAACATTGAAATACCGTATAATCAGCCTATAATGTTCCCACTGCTGGGACACAGGCCTACTCTCTGTGAGAGGGAATGGGCCGTAACCACCACGCGGGCCCAGTGTGGGTTGGTAGATGTCACATGTCTTCGAATTTTTGGTTCTAGGACATGTCGGTTTCCTCACGATGTTTTCCTTCACCGTTTTGATGAAATAATTTACATTTTTTTTTTTTAAATTTCTGCCTGAGTTTAATAAAGTCTGTAATAGAAGTTAACACTGATAGTGAGGCGGTCTATATTCTAGGGGATTTTAACGCTCATCCAAACGAACTATTTTGTGATGAACTGTTGAGCTTCTGTGTCGAACAAGACTGGTGCTGCGTTGATATGGAGAGGCTAGGTATTCTGTCTAGTACATACACTTTTACGAGTGAGGCGCATGGATGTAGGAGGTGGTTAGATCACTGCATTGTCACTAAAGCTGCTCAAGAGACTGTCCATAATGTGTGGGTGCAGCATGACGTGTATTGGTCTGATCACTCTCTACTTTATGTGGAATGTAATATTGATAAGATTGCTGTTAAGTGTGCTATTGATAGTAAGCTAGTGTGTGACGGTGTGATCTGGGGCAGAAGAGAGGTTAAGCAGATTGAGCTTTATCATAGCCTATGCCACGAGGAGCTCAAAGGGCTGGATTTCCCAATGGAATTCAGTTCATGCGCTGATACATTCTGTTCTGACCCGGTACATACGGCCTTGTTGGATAATATGTACATTAGGATTACAAATATTTTAACGCAGGCCTCTGTAAGATCCTATAGTCGTAAATGTTTCAGAAAGGGTGGGTACATCACCGGGTGGAATAGGCATGTCGCAGGCGCTCACAGAAAGGCTAGGCTAGGGTTTCAGCTATGGGTGTTAGCTGGTAGACCATCTAATGGTACTGTTTATGAACAAATGCGTGATAGTCGAAGGGATTTTAAATCAAAGCTGAAATGGTGTCAGAACAGGCAAGAACAAATTAAGATGGATATTCTTGCCTCAAATCTTTCAGCGGGGAATTTTGCAGCCTTCTGGAAGAATACTAACAAGATGAACCCTAAGCCGAGTATACCTGTGAGCGTCGGTGGCATCAGTGATCCTAAGGAAATTGCCAATAATTTTAGAGACACTTTATGGTAAGATCTCCAGGGTACGACGGTCTCAGCATTGAGCATTTCAGGCATGCAGGTGTACATCTGCCGCGTGTACTGGCTATGTTTTTTACGCTGTGTATCGGTCACTCATACTTACCGGAATCGCTGATGAAAACCTTGGTTGTACCCATTCTTAAAAACAGGACAGGGGATGTATCTGATAGGGCAAATTATCGACCCATCTCACTTGCTACAACAACAGCTAAGATACTTGACAGTCTGCTTAACCAGAGTCTCAGTGGGTACTTACATTTACATGACGCACAATTCGGTTTCAGGGCGGGATTATCCACTGAGAGTGCTATGTTATGCCTTAAGCATACTGTCATGTATTACACGGAGAGAAAGACACCGATATATGCCTGTTTCCTCGATTTGTCAAAAGCTTTTGACACAGTTGCCTATGACATACTGTGGCGAAAGCTAGTGGAAACTGGTATGCCAACGGAGTGTATCGGTGTTTTAAAATTCTGGTATAAAAACCAAATTAACCAGATGAGATGGGGTGGTACATTGTCTGATGAATATAGATTAGAATGCGGTGTAAGGCAGGGCGGCCTCACATCTACCGGCCTCTTTAGCCTTTATGTGAACCAGTTGATCGAGGAGCTCAGCAGGACACATGTCGGATGCTACATTGACGGAATATGTGTCAACAACATAAGTTATGCTGATGATATGGTTCTGCTGGCACCCTCGGTCAACGCCCTGAGGACACTGCTTAAGATTTGTGAACGCTACGCATCCGAGCATGGTCTCAGGTACAACTCACAGAAAAGTCAGGTACTGATTTTTAGGGCCGGAAAACAGAGACCTAGTACCTAGTGCCCCCGATCATGGTCGATGGAACAAAATTGAAAATTGTGCAGAACTTTAAATATCTGGGTCATCTGGTCACGGAGGACTTAAAAGATGACCTTGATATAGAAAGAGAACACAGGGCGTTAGCGGTACGGAGCAATATGCTGGCCCGTAGGTTCGCTCGATGTACCAAAGAAGTTAAGGTAACACTTTTTAGGGCCTATTGCCAATCTTTTTACTCGAGCGGCCTGTGGGTTCGGTATACGCAACGTGCCTACAACGCCCTGCGTATTCAGTATAATAATGCTTTCAGAGTGCTGTTGGGGTTGCCGCGGCATTGTAGTGCGTCGCAAATGTTCGCAAATGCGTGCGTTGACGGTTTCCACGCTATAGTGCGTAAAAAAGTGGCGTCATTTTTTCAAAGACTGCGCGGTAGCCCCAACACCATTTTGCTAATGATTGCATCCCGACACCACTGTCCCATACAGGCACACTGGGTGGGAATAGTTACTGGGAAATTGTAAAATAGAAATACTTTATTTGATTATGTACCTACTAACATAGATATTTAGAAAATTTTTACTAACACATATATGGATTCTGTCCGAAATAAATGAATAATAAATAAATAAATAAAGTAAAGTGCCTGTCTGGGTTCGAACCTACGACGAACAGCTTAAGTCGCGCGTGTTACCATTTTTTTTTTCGGGTGGGAAATTATCAAATTACTTCTCCTGCTCTGGGCGGAGCGGGAGGGTGTGTCAGACTCTTACTGACTAAAACCCACCCGTATTCCTGCCGTTGCCTGTGTTGCCAGGGGCCTTACCGAGGCCCCTTTTGGACTTCCACGCGACCCCGGCAGGGGCCGTTACCACTGGGCCACCACAGCTCTCAATAAAATACATACAATGAAATACCTACACGGAAATGATCTCGTCACTTATTAGTATTGTTTTAATGACATAATGTTTTCAATATCATCACCCTTATGATTTTATGGTGGTCCTTTAATTTATTGTACCTTTGATTACAAAACTCAAACATAAGGTATTCTGTTCAATTTTTATTGATAAATGATTTTATTTCTGTAAGTAGGTTTTTACAAACACTTTTACACGTTAAACATATTTTTTTAAACTAGATGAGGTCGGCGTTTCCTATATGACTACTCTGAGAAGAAAGGCCGAAACAAACTCAGAGTTCACAGTCTCTTTTAAAGTCCAGATATAATCTTGGTCAGATCATGTGAAGACCTTGTCGATTGGTGTCTGAAATGGTCTTTTGATGAAAGAACCACACAGATTGAGTGGACCTGTCCAGTCAGTGCACGCATTTGTCAGTAGTTATGCAGCTCAACTCAGAACTAAAGGAGCTCAATGATTTGACGAACAATACTAAATAAACGACATTTGGGTAGGCCGCATAAAGTACTCAAACTGCCAGACCATCATTAAAACTAACTAAGAGACAAAAAAAAAACAAACAATGATCCACATAGTCCTCACATTCCTAATTATTAAAATAATATAATATAATACTATACAAAGTAAATGTTCATGTCATTGTTTATATAAAATGTTATATAGAATAAGAAAATATAAATAGCTATCAAAATAAAAAGAGTAAAAAACAACATTCACTGTAAATTTATTGGAGCAGCTCAATTCCAAGCCTTTTTGTCCTCAATATAAAATTTAACAGTATAAAAGGCTTTCAGGGACAGTTTCTGTTTTATAAAACATTTTAATTTATTAAGGCTTAGTTCTTGAATGTGGCTAGGAAGTTTATTATAAAAACGTATACATTGACATCTAAACGAGCTGCCTATCATTTTGAGCCTGGTTGTAGGAACAACAAATTTGTGTTTGGTCCTAGTATTTACATTATGGATATCACTGTATTTTTTAAACAAATTAATATTTGTATGTGCGTACAAAAGATTTTCATAATATACTGAGAAGCTACAGTCATTATATTAAATTACCTACTCTTTAAATTTGTCTATGAAGGAGTATCTGGGACTTAATTTATAAATTGAACGGATTGCCCTTTTTTGTAAAACAAAAATTGTCTAAATATCGGTGGCATTGCCCCATAACAGAATACCGTACGACATTACGCTATGAAAATAACTAAAGTATACTAAACGGGCTGTGTCTAAATCCGTTAAATCAAGAATTTTTCTAACGGCGTGTGCTGCAGAGCTAAGCTTTTTTGACAATTTATCTATATGGGGGCCCCATTGAAGCTTGCCATCCAAAGTTATGCCTAAGAACACAGTGGTATCTTCGGGGTTCAACTCTTCACCCTTTATGAGAACACTAGTTTATACTTGTCTAACATGAGGTATTGTAAACTTAATACATTTGGTTTTTTTCTCGTTAAGAAGTAGGTTATTAACATTAAACCAGTTAACTACTTTTTCGAGGGCACTATTTACATTATCAGTAACCAACTGCTGACGTTTGAGTTTAAATAAAAGTGAAGTGTCGTCTGCAAACAACGCTATATCATGATTATCCTTCATGAGGCAAGGCAAGTCATTTATATAAATAAGAAACAAAAATGGACCGACAATTGATCCCTGAGGGACCCCCATTCTTACTACAGATCCGGGTGATCTTTTTCCGTTAACATCAACTCTCTGAATCCTATCACTCAAATATGAAGTAAGAAGATCCAGAGACGCGTTTCGGATTCCGTAGTGGTGCAGTTTTCTGATGAAAGTTTCATGAAAAACGCAATCGAATGCCTTGGACAAATCGCAAAAAATACCCAAGGCATCGCATTTGTCCTCCCATGCATTATAAACATGTCCTAAACGTTCAACAGTAGTCGAACGACCCCTTGTAAAACCGAACTGTTTGTTATGCATTCATTTATGTTTATTGAAAAATATTTCGATTTGATCTAAAATAAGTTTCTCGAAAATTTTACTAAAGGTAGGTAGTGCCCTAGTAAGGTAGGTAGTAGTTCTATAATTAGTGGGGTCTGATGTACTACCCGATTTAAACAACAGTATTATTTTACTGTTTTTCATAAGATCAGAAAACTCACCACAGTCAATACAATTATTAAAAATAACAGCTAAAGTAGGTGCTACAATGTTTATAATCGACTTAGCAACGTTCACAGAATTACCCCATAGATCTGCGGTCTCTTTAACATTTAACGTGTGAAAGGTTTTAATTACATCTTTAAAGGTGACATATTGGAAACTTAATTCTGAATCACAAACTGGAACGTTTTCTATAAATAAAGACTCTGCGGCAGTGGGTGATGAGTTTAGAGATTTTGTAGTCGATACGGGAATCTCTGTAAATAAATTTTCAAATGCCATGGCGACTTCAGAATCTGATTTAAATATTTCGTTTCACTAATAATTTCGTTTCACTATTAATTATATTCCATGTCATCTAATCACATTACCACTATTTTTAATTTTTGAACTCAAGTAATGTGACTTGGCCATACAACAAACTTTTTTAAATAATTTTGAATTTTATTTTTTCTATGGCAATGTCAGATGTGTGGAGAGATAA
The DNA here is from genome assembly GCA_905333075.3 of Atethmia centrago. Classification (NCBI taxonomy): domain Eukaryota; kingdom Metazoa; phylum Arthropoda; class Insecta; order Lepidoptera; family Noctuidae; genus Atethmia; species Atethmia centrago. Next base: position 15,652,856 of record HG995373.1, on the reverse strand, counting down.
CGTGCGGAGGAAAAAAAAATAACTCGTTAACAAGTTTCACACTAAATCCAATAATTAACTATTTTATCAAACAAATTAATTAGTAGATATTCATAGATATTCTCTTTTTTATCAGCACGTTTTCTCAACACATTGACATTGACAGAATTGTCGACATCGGCACCATTGCCATAGAGAAAAATAGAATAGAACTACATCCAATACTAAGTTGATTACTTATTTAGTAATTGATTTTGTAGGTTTTTACTTTTGAAGAGTCAATGTCGGCCAGTTAGCAGGAAAGTTGAAACTGCTCTTTCTAAAGTGATTGTTTTCTGAAACTGCATTTTTATTTTAAGTATTTTAAACGAATTTTTCACATACCACCTGTTTTGTAATTAGGAATCTACAAATAAAATACCAACGTGTTATTTTCGGGATTTTCCCATTTCCGACCTGTTGGACTCGACCCATGGACCTCTCAGTATAAAGTTGCAAGTTGTCTAAGCTTCCAGGATTGTGTGCCTATGGCCGCCGCTACCGAACGTTCCGAGATTTGAATATCATGCTGATGGATGGATTAGTTTGCCGGTCGGATTACTGATAGTTGTCGGTCCATTCTACGGACAGTAGCCGGTATTCGATGAAAATTGGTTTACTTTACGGCTTGGGAAAATTGGTTTATTCACCTAAGAAAAACATAAAATGCTTTTACGATTTTCTATAAAAAAGATAATTAGTAATTAGTCACTAGTTTATAAGTTTACATTGTTACTAAGAAAAATATGGAAGTGATTCTGAAATAAATGTTTATTTATTTATTTAACCATTTTATGTACTCACATTAAACAGACAACAAGAAAAGAACAGAAAAATATATACAAAGGTGATGTTTATTTCTAAAGAAATCTCTTCCAGCATACCTGAGATAGGAAAGAGATTAAGATTGTTGTTTTTTGTTTTAAATTTCGTAGGTAATAGGTTTGTTGCCAGACTTACTGCCTCTTTAAAAATTACGGCTACAATATAAAATATGTTGTAACACAATGATAGATATTTTATGTAAAAAGAGGTATTATGTGACTTTTTCTTAGGTTACGCTTCTGATAGCCTGCCTTTTTTTGGGTGGGAAATTATTAAATAACTTCTATCGCTCTGGCCGCAGCGGGAGGGTGTGTCAGACTCTTACTGACTAAAACCCACCCGTGTTCCTTCCGTTGCCCGTTTTACCATGGGCCACGGTATCCCTTTCGGACTTTCCCATGATCCCGGCAGTCATCAGACCTAGGGGGTAGGGGTCCACCCTACATCTGACAGCCTGCCTAACGACGCACTTTCATCAGATTAATACGCGATGCCAGACTAATCTGAAGACCGTATTTGCAGTTAAAAAATTGTTTGTATTATGCAAAGTATGTACCTACGAGGTGAGAAACTGGCGCAAAAACTATTCATTTAATTTAAATTGCAAGAAACAGGCTTTGGTGCTGGCCAAGCGGTTCTAAGACAGTAAGAACAGGGTTAGTACGATGCTCAAAGGCGATAGGCTGGCAACACGCCAATACTGTGGGTATTGAGGTGATCTTTATGTTACCGCACCTTATACATATGCGTATACAATAACAAAGGTCCGTATTGGGTCCTAAGTCCTCTAAGACATGGTGCATAGGTTCCCTTTTATATTAGATGCTAGTTTTGTGAGGCAAGTCATGTTCATCATTGCATAGCCCTTCTTTTATCCATACATACTAGACCCCTGCACGTTCATGAGTTAATCCCAATATCTTTCGAAAATCGATTAATTAAAATAAAGCTTAGTCGCATTTTTTGGTTACTCAAAAAATTGTATAATAATCCTGACTTCAAGACCCACGCTGAAGTTACACAGGTATGGAACTGCTAATTTTCCTAGCGTGGGCAGTGCGGAAACGAAAGTGACGATAAGTAAAAAAAAAGTATACTCAGTTTTTCAGGTCTAAATCTATCGTCTAACCAAACTTCAACACGAATCTCGTGCTTCATCTTCATAATTCAAAAACGAAATCAGTTATTTTGAAAGTAAATCATTGCGGACATACCTTTCAAGTGTAAATGTTTTAATGTCATCGTCAGTACAATATCGGTAGGTACCTACTTTAAAAGGTGCAGGCATAACATTGTTCATGTGCAAACAAGAGCTGAAAAGGTGTTCGACCTAGTAGTCACAAACTTTACGAAAACTATGACACCTGGCATTCCCAATTACAGGTGTAGAAAGTTGTGGCGCCAGCAATTAGTTGGTGCGGAAATAAACTGGGCCAGGCGGAGCCAAAGTTAGTTAGGCACGCCTAGGCAAAAATGTCTTCGTGAATAAATAACTACACTTTTATTTTAACACAACATTTAAGAACTTTTTAGTTCTATGGCCTTTATAATTTTAGTATCATTATTCATATTTTCTATGGAAGAATAAATTATGTTTTGGTTACTTCTTCATGATTAAGAATAAAAGACCGGCCAAGTGCGTCTCGGACCACGCACAATGAAGGGTTTCGTAGTTGGAAAGTGGGGATGAATTTATCCCAAAAACAAACAACATTGTAGTTGAAAAACATGTTCTCCCATACATCGATATATGTCACGGTCGTGGTCACGGTCAATTCTCCAACTGCAAATTTAAGTTGGTCTGCGTCTGGCCGCTCCTTGCGTGACTCCGCATCGCTGCCAATGCGGTGAAGGTGTCGACTGCCTCGGCCACCATGGCCTATCCTGCAGTAAAAGCGCAGGACGTATAGCACGGCACGCCAGCATCAACGATATCATCCGTCGCGCTCTTGGCACCGCCGCTGTTTTAGAACCTAATGGCTTGGCACGCGACAATGGGAAGAGACCAGACGGAATGACCATAAAGCCTTGGAAGGTAGGTAGGCCTTTGGTGTGGGATGCAACGTGTGTCGACACCCTTGCGCCATCCCATCTTCATAGCACGGCGGGCTGTGCTGGGACGGTTGCTGCAGGTGCGGAAAACCTCAAACGGCGCAAATACTCCAATCTTATTGGGACTTATATGTTGCTACGAGCCGTTTGGAGTTGAAACACTAGGGCTGACTAGGTCCGGGTGCCCACTTAGTTTTTAAAGACATCTATGTTTTGGCCAAATATCAGCATTGCCAAAATGTGCACTTTCCTGTTGACAGCGATGCGGACGAATTTTTTGTAGCCCTATGATATTTTGTTCCTTTTTATATAATTGTACACATAATAATTATTATTTTAAGTTTGTTAGCTTTTAAATGATGTAAATATTTTTAAAACAAAAATAATAAGTTGGTCGACTATAACTCGTTAACTTGTAAAGCCTACTTAGCGGTGATAGATTTTCTTTTAATTTCATTATATAATATGTACTACTGCCATGAATTTTTTCACATAAACAACCATTTAGCTGGCAGAGGGGGACTTGACTCTAACAAAAATTAGCACTTTAAAGCTTAATATTACGCTAAAGAATCCTTGAATCGAAAATGATGTTCACAAACCCGCAATATTTTGAACGACCTATCCAACGATACCCCACACCATGGGAACGACGATAAAAAAATATGATCCCCACAACACATACAAAATAAAACTTTATGCCAAGATTTTATTTTACCACTTTGTCGGCGTGATTGATATGTATACCTATGCCAAATTATAGTTTTCTAGTATTAAGCGTCTCTGAGCTACAGTGGGGACAAACAGAAAGGTTAGGTTAGGTTAGGCTTTTTTTTTTTCTTATTGTGCATTTTCATCATTAGTATTGGCTACTCTTTTACGTAACTCAACTTGTTTCCTTTGATCTTTGTGTAATGTATTTTGATTTATTTAGATTTTTTTACCTTATCAAACTATGTACCTAGATTATAAGTGAATGATGTGGTCTCCTGTAATTGGAAGCGCACACTTGTATTTGTCCCTATTCTATGTATACTTGCATGTAATTGTGTAGTTTCTGTTGGAGATCCAATAAATAAATAAAAAGACGGACATGGCGAAACTATAAGCGTCCCTTGTTTACTACGGAACCCTAAAAAGAATACTCAGTTTTTCAGGTAGAAATCTATCGTCTAACCAAACTTCAATACGAATCTCACGCAATTAATCTTCATAATTCAAAAGCGAACAGTTATTTAGAGTGAAGTAAATCATTGCGGATTTACCTTTCAAGTTTTAATGTCATAGGGGGAGGACATAAAGAGGCGGGTATTCCGGTACGGACTTGTCGGTGCGAGTCGGTACGGATCGGTGTAGGAGGCCCTACATATAGAAACAGGTAAATTTGTCTTTATTGACCATCATGGCTTCGAGTCCGTCGGACGACAATTTCCTTCTGGAAAGTGTTTACTTAAAATGTTTTTAAACCCATTATTGTATGATAATGAATGATATATCCAAACTAATATTATAATAAAGAGGCATGATTTTAATTTTTGTTTGTTACGATTTTAAATTTACATATTTAAATAACGCAAAACCTCTTAAGTGATGATTGTGCTCATGGATATGAACAACTTTTAATATGGGACCAACTTTGTAAATCGAAAAAAAAAAACTTTTTCATACATTTTGTTCGAGTAGGTATTGACAATTTGTATGGAACAGTTGATTTTTTACTTCGAGTTACAATGTTGGCCCCATAGAAAAAAGTTGTTTATATTCATGAGCACAATCACTACCCAAGAGGTTTTGCGTTATTTAATTAACACGTTGTATAAGATATTTTTTTTTTATTATAAATACATAAACATCCATGACTCGAGACAACTAATTCGTGGTCATCACATAAATGTGTGGCCCGAGCAGGACTCGAACCCGCGACCGCTGGCTCAATAGGCAGGGACACTACACGTTGAGCCAAACCTAATAAGTATAAAAATTATCTTTAGTAAGTAAAATGTCGCGGACAAAGTCGCGGGCGAAGTGCTTGTGTAATGATATAGGTAGGTATATATAATGTTACCATAAATCATAGAAAATTGTTTTGAGCAATAACAACAAATAATGACATAAATATAACACACCACCTTGTTTCATTTCTGAACTGGTTTCCTTCCAAAACTTACCAGTCACATTTCTGTTACTATACAACTTATTTTTTTTTGTCCCACAAAGATGCTCTTTCAAATACTAAGACAATGAGAACTTCGTTGTCTATATCCATTCTAAAGACACCCTACTCCGACAAACGTTGAAGCCCGTATGACCCTGTCCAGGTAGTCGGTACCGACAAGTCCCAATCTGTTTCTTTAAGACACGCGACGCGACACAAAGGCACCGCTTGTAGTGCTACACGCGGTGCCTTTTTGTCGCGTCGCTTGTCGCGCTTGTTTGAAGGACCCTTTATGCGTTAGCGCAATATTGGAATATTTTACCTGTACGGATCGGTACCTACCCGTACCGGTGTGTCTGCACCGGGAACCCGCCTAGTCTTTATGTCCTCACCCTTAGTCAGTACAATTGGACACGCCACAATTGCGGCGATAAGTCCCCTCTTTGAGGAGTGGCTGGAGAGGCGCCACAGCGACCTCACCTTCCATCTGACGCAGGTCCTCGCCGGACACGGCAGCTCCGGGAGGTTCCTGTGTCGGATAGCGCGGGAGGAAACGAGTGTCATCACTGTGTGGATCCCCCGGAGGACACGGTGGAGCATACGATAGAGGTCTGCCCGGCTTGGGCAGAGCACCGGCGTGTCCTCGTGGAGGCGATCGGCGGCAGAGATCTCTCGCGTCCGGCCCTGGTCCAGGCCATGGTACGAAGCGAGAGGGTATGAGCAGCCGTCACCTCCTTCTGCGAAGCAGTAATGCTCGCGAAGGAAGAGGCGGGACGGTTGAGCGAAAGGCAAATTTCAATTTCGCGCCCTCTTGCCCCTAACCGCCGCAGGTGACGCCCTGGGCTTTGGAAATCCCGGGTGGATTTCCTTCCACCGTAGGCGCGGCCTTGCGGACGGTGAGCAATGCGTAGCTCGCCGTCCGATAAGGACCAGGCCCGGGTTGACGGCGCGTTGTGTTCCACGCGCGCCTCAAAGAGATGTCAGCACAAGTGTAGGGGTCCACTAGGGCCGATGCCTGCCAGGGTCGCGTGGCAGTCCAAAACGGTTACCGAGACCCCTGGCAACACAGGCAACGGAAGGAATACGGGTGGGTTAAAACCCACTCGGGCGAGTGTGTCTGACACACCCTACCGATCCGCCCAGAGCAGGAGGTGACATATGATAATTTCCTACCCAAAAATAAAAAAAATCGTCAGTACAATATAGGTGGGTACCTGCTATCGCATATTTTCTAATGGTACAAGGTGCAGGCATAACATTGTTCATGTGCAAACAAGAGCTGAAAAGGTGCGACCTAGCAGTCACAAACTTTACGAAAACTATGACACCTGGCATTCCCAATTACAGGTGTAGAAAGTTGTGGCGCCAGCAATTAGTTGGTGCGGAAATAAACTGGGCCAGGCGGAGCCAAAGTTAGTTAGGCACGCCCAGGCAAAAATGTCTTCGTGAATAAATAACTGCACCTTTATTTTAACACAACATTTAAGAATATTTTAGTTATATTGCCTTTATAATTTTAGTATCAATATTCATATTTTCTGTGGAAGAATAACTTCTTCGTTATTAAGAAGTAAAACCGACCCAGTGTGTCTCGGACCACGCAGGGTTCCGTAGTTGGGAAGTTGGGATGCATTCATCCCAAAAACAAACTTAACATTGTAGTTGAAAAACATGTTCTCCCATACATAGATATATGCCACGGTCAATTCTCCAACTGCAAATTTAAGTTGGTCGACAATAACTCGTTAACTTATAAAACCTACTTAGCCGTGATAAATTTCCTTTTAATTTTATTATATGTACTATTGCCATGAATATTTTGACATCTCCATATACAACCATTTAGCTGGCACCCGGACACGCTCCTGACTTTAATAAAAATTTGCACTTTAATGCTAAATATTACGCAAGTGGTAACTCACACCATGGGGTAGACGAGAAAAAAAATATCATCTCTACATTACGCGCAAGGGAGGTACCCTAAAATTTTATTTTTTTTCAATATTTTATTTTAGCACTTTTTCCGCGATTAATATTATTAGTATACCTGTGCCAAATTACAGCTTTCTAGTACTAAGCGTCTCTGAGCTACAGTGGAGACAGACAGGCAGACAGACAGACGGACATGGAACCCTAAAAGGGACAGAATACGCCAGTTGTATGTCGTCTGCATTATATTGAGTGGCATTCTAATAATATTACCTACCCCTCTCTTTATTTTCTGTAATCATTATTAAGGCAGCAAAATAAACAACCCAGAATAAACAAAGGCCTACTTACTAAACGTTCTGAAGCCCACTTCATTTGACTACACAAATAAACAAATTTTAATCGATACTATAATTCATGTGTGATAACAAAGCAGCGCGGACGCGGACGAGCGATCCTCTCGGGTCCCCAAGGATAATTTTCATAATAAAACATCCCCTTTCTCAGGCACTTTGCTGTAAATCAAGTTTTCCGGCCACCCTTTCAATTTCCTGACCACAACACAGTTCCGTTCAAACGAGATTTTCATTAGACGTTCAAATACCCTGCGTTTGGAGAGATAATATTTTTACAAGACGATTAAGAATTTTCTGAGACTCGTCCCTCCGTGCTTCTAATTTGTCTTGGCGCGGAGCAGGTAATTTAAAAACATTTATTTATGATTAAGTGTCTCAATCCAATAAAATGTCTGTAAAACATGAACATGAGACATAGGTACGTCCACGCGCAAGCTTGTCAAAAACCTCATTACATTTAGAGCATGACCCATGAAAAAGAGATACAAGTTAATACGCACTTAACAATTATAAAGCTAAGCCCGGTAACTCCGATGAAAGCATTAGTAGGTATTAACTTCTAAGTTAAATGCGATCGTAGCTCACAAACGTTAACACACGGTCAGCTGGGAATCGAGTCGAAATTACCATAACTTACTTGAAACATGAACAGACAAACTCATTACCAAATGTTACGATTAATTTCAGCCACTTTTCCGAGAGACTACCATTAAATTGCCGCAGTTCGTCTTGCAATGTTTGGGAAACATAAATGAATAAATTGGCCTGATTTGTGTGTGAGCGGTCGTTAGAAAACATAATAAGATTTTAAATTTTAAATGAACGCTTTGTGGTACAGATGGAGACTAAAATTTGTGAATGTCGGGGCTGGGCGTTATCAAAGGCTATGCAGGCCCGTGTGATCCTCGGGGATTCCATTATTCGAAATTAAGAGTTGTTTGTTTTATATTATTTTTAGGGTTCCGTACCTCAAAAGGAAAAAATCGGAACCCTTAAAGGATCACTCTTGTGTCAATCTGTCTGTTCGTCTGTCACAGCCAATTTGCTCCGAATCTACTGGATCGATTAAGTAGAAATTTGGTACACATGAATTTCTGTGACTCAAACACGGCCGTGTAACGTAAATAAATGAATTTTTAATATGAGGGTAACTTTTTGGGCGCAAATTAGAAAATTAAAAAGAAATGTTTTGGAAACTGTACCGTGTGACATATCAAATGAAAATAAATAGTTTTTAAAGTTATTTAAGAAAATAGATGAAAATTTACCATTCCTTCCCCTCATCTCCGAAACTACTGAGCCTTAAATTTTGAAAAGTAATACAGAAAGTAGTTCTTTACTTATAGATGACAGACAGGAAACCTATAAGAAGTCTATGGCCTTAAAGTAACATGGTAAATCTCACAATATTGTGCATAGAAACGTACATTTGCAGTTGGAATGTATGAGGGAACATGTTTTTCAACAACAATGTTAAGTTTTTTCTTGAGATACATTTATTTTAACTACGGAACGCTTCATTGTGCGTCCTTCGACACGCACTTGGCCGGTTTTTTAAACAACACTTTTATGCAAATATTTCCGAGTATTTCCTAGCGATACTCGGAAGGTAAATAACAATTGTCGCGTTTTATTTACAAAGTAAATGGTAGTTAAACCCCTTTACTCGTTGAATAACGGTAAGTGGGAGTGAAAATCTTGGCTGGCTTTTCTCTCAAATTGGTAATTGAATTGAGAAGGGCGATGATTTCAATAATTTTGACAAACATCGTCGAGTTTCCCTGAATCTTGATGATGCTTTCCGGCTTGTTGAACTTTCTGGAGGTGCTGATCTGTTAAAACACATTGTTAGGCCAAATTGATGGAAAATCGAAAGTCAAACACGAACGATTCTTTGTAATGGAATGTAAATATTTCCAGCATAATTTTTATAATGAGATTATTCAAGTATTCAGTTTTCATGTGAATTTGTGTGATAGAAGATTTAAAGGAACACTAGATACCTACCTATTACAGTGATATAAAAACAGTGACTGATTCAGTTCACCTAAAGAGAGTGTAAAACACCACTTTGAATAAACGCCACACAACATAGCGAATAAAATGTTTCACTCCGAATATAAATTTTCAACAGTCGATTATAAATTTCCACGTTGATTGAAATACGGTGGAAATAGCGCAGTCCTGAAACTATGTCAATCGGGGATCGTTTAGTATCGGCCTATGCAAATGTATACACATGCGGGCTTGTAGCGAATTTCACCGTTCTTTGGCAATATTTATTGAAATATGGAAGTATTTGACACTATGTAAGATGTAAGTATCGTGTTTTTTATGTGTATTCATTAATCATGACGTCAGACATAAACGCGCGTTCGCACCCACTCTCACAAGTGCATACTACATAATATTACGCCGGTATTCCCCGAAGAGTTAGGCAGAGTTGTACCTACAGCACACCCACATTTCACCAGTTATGTTTAAGACCCATGTAATAGCCTATCGCCTAAATAAATATATATATAGCGAGCCTATTGCCATCAAACGAGCACAAATCCAGACTACACAGTCTAACACTTTGCCCGACCCGGAAATCGAACCCAGGACCTCATGCTCAGCAGTAGCGCTTGCGACCACCACCAACGAGGCAGTAAGTAAAAACTAATCTATACTAATACATGGACATTATAAATAGGAAAGATTTTTTGTTTGTTTATTTGTACCGAATAAGCTCCGAAACGACTGGACCGATTTTTACCATTTTTTCACCAATAGAAAGCTAAATTATCAGAAAGTAACATAACCGTATTTTACTTAAAAAAAAAGATCCCTACGAAAATTACAATAACGTAACCCAATTACCCAAGGCATCAAAAATTACAATAACGTAACCCAATTACCCAAGGCATCAAAAATTACAATAACGTAACCCAATTACCCAAGGCATCAAAAATTTACCTATAACAGTCACTAATTACTACAAACTATTAATGATACATAAAAATAATGTACTACATGTTTATAGTACCCACAAAAAGTCTAGGATGCGCGATGATCTCTGGAACTGCCAGTCGGATTTAAAGATTATTTTTGCAATTAATAGCCCAATTCTTGAGAAACGTTAAAGGCTATTTAACATCACGCAACAACCCTTGGGAGCCGAGTAAAAAGAAAAAAATTCAGAGGGAACGCTAAGCGAAAACAAAATAACAGCGCGGGCGGGCTATGGGATGCGGCGCGGTGGTTCGGGGGCCAACATTTCACGCGGGCTGAAGCTAGTATGTTATAATAATTAATAATTTACGTCACGACCCTCACGTTGACACGATTTTCTAGTAATGCTCCACGGCTGAGGACTGGCTCCCAAAATACAAGCCCTGGCTTAGTTTGGGAATCAGTTTCAGTACCTTAAGTAAAAATAAACAAATACTGTATCTGTGTACCAAATTATTGTGAATGCTCTCAATTATGAACTTTTAGAAAACTTTTCACTTTTTACTATGACATCTTGGGAGATGAAGAAAACCGAAAACCGGTTGGTAGTACGACAGATCTTCAATCTTAAGTTTTTTTGTTATTTACTCAATTATTTTGCTAGTAGGTAACGTTTCTCGTGGTTTATTTGTGTTCTCTGTTTACTCAATAAATAATAAACAATTAGGTATTAAACGTACCTACATAGTAATTGCAAAAATAGGTTAACAATTTAAAAAAAAATTGCTCTGGGCTAGTGCAGGTGCTGAAAACCAGCACTGGAGCTCTCACTCGCATAGAGTCGCAGCATTATGCTGAGCGACAGCCGTTTTGCGTGGATGTGACGCTTATTTTCCCCCGACTTGTTCTTTCTTTAATGATAAATGGTTAATGATTTTATTTCTGTGAGTAGGTTTGTACAAACACTTTTACACGTTAATCATATTTTTTTTGTAAACTAGATGAGATCGGCGTTTCCTATTGGATTACTCTGAGAAGAAAGACATGTGAAGAGATTGGTGTATGAAATGGTCTTTTGATGAAACAACCACACAGATTGCGTGGACCTATCCAGTCAGTGCACGCATTTGTCAGTAGTCGTGCAGCTCAACTCAGAACTTATGGAGCTCAACGATTCAACGAACAATACCAAAGAAAGGACATTGGACTTTGCGTTATGTTTGCCGCAAATAAACGTAAGTATTTTCTTTCTTTCTTTCTTTTAGTTATGAAAAGTAAATTCCCAGTAGAACCCTAATTAATTACATAAATAAAAATATTACTAATTAGTCGCCTATGTTTTCTCTAATAACTAGATTGCAGTATGTATCTATAGTCATTAGAGAAGACATGGCCAGTTAATTAGTTATTTGGATATGTACGAGTATGACTCATAGATTAGCGGCCATTTTCTTGATTTAGTTACAAAATAACCTTTAATGAGCTCGTAGCTAAATAATAATACCCGCACGGGTCGATCGAAACTTAATTTGCGGTTACCGAGGTCGGTCCGCAGATGGGTCCAATACATATCGAATTTCAAATCGAGACGCCTCCGTGCCTCTGAAAGCACTTTTAACCGTTGGTCCCGTCTGTCATTTGTAGATCTTTGACAGTAATTACGGGTAGTCAGAAGAGCGAAGGCCTGACAACCAGTCTTACCAAGGGATATCGTATTATCCAGTAACTGGGTTGTGAAGGTCAAAATGGCAGTCGCTCCATGTAAAATAATGGTATTCAGATACATCCGGTTAAACTGGAAGCCAATCCTAACATTGTTAAGAAAAGGGCTTTTTTTTTTGTGGATGGGAAATCATCAAATAACTTCTCCCGCTCTGGGCGGAGCGGGAGGGTGTGTCAGACTCTTACTGACTAAAACCTACCCGTATTCCTTCCTGTTGCCTGTGTTGTCAGGGGCTTCGGTGACCCTTTAGTACAGGGATTCCCAAAGTGGTCGATATCGACCCCTTGGGGTCGAAATCGGTTTCTCAGGGGTTGACATAAACGAAAACTGATTTTGGGGGTCGAAGAGATCTAAAAATCGACCCCTATTAACTAACACAACTTCTTATTTGAAACTTTCAAGATACTGTATAAATTGTGTTGCGTGTACCAACTTGTTAAAAGAATGACTAATATTTTAATAGGAAGCATAATTGTACTTTTAAAAAACTCAACAAGTCGATTAGCGTGCACAAGATGAAAAAAATTGGGGTCTATGGGGGTCTGGGGTATCAGTTTATCTTGAAAAAGGGGTCTCTTGCCCAAAATAGTTAGGGAGTCCTTGCTTTAGTACCTTCCCGCGACCCCGGCAGGAAGGGCTAGGCAGATGATGAATTACAAAATAATATCCAAGAATGGTAGATAGTTTTTGATTTAGGTCATTGATAAATAATGCCACTCACTTTGGGTTTAGATTTTTAAACACGAGTTAAATAGATGCTTAGAGAATGATTGATATTTGTTTTTGTTGCTCATAATTTTTATACGAATATTAAAATCCAATTAAGTGCATCTCCATTTTTATGTAACGTTGCTTCATAATGAGAGCAGTGGTGGCCCAGTGGTAACGGCCGCGACTTACGAGTTGTAGGTCGTAGGCAGGGGCGTGCCGTCGATAGAGGCAATTAGGCCTAGCCTACTCTACCAACAACGCCAAATGCATTTATTTTAACTATGTAATACAATAACACAAAATATTAAAAAAAAGTTAAACTCCTGTTCAAACTCATATAGCAACTTGTCGCAGACGCCACGTGACTCACAGTTCGACGGAGCTTACGTACGCAAGGCAAGGATTCTTTTCGCCTACATTTCGTTCATAAATTTACGCATACTCGTGTATATTTTCGTGTGTATGAACGGCACACAATAGTGAAATGATTTAAATTAGGGGCGTAACTCCGGCGGCAGGAGCTTGGTCTTCATTGGTTGTGTGTAAAGTGAAGATTAGATAATGAATGAAAAATATTGAAGACCAGGGTTCCCAATTTTTGGACAATTCCCCGAATTGCGGGGAAGTTTCCTTCATGACTACCAGACTACTAGAGACAATTAAAAAAAAAAGGGTGGTATTATTGAATTTATACCTTCCAAAACATTATAAATTGTAAGGAATAGCAAAAGCCATATAAAAGTAAATAAAAACTTTATATTTTTTTATTTTTCTTCTCATATTTGGGAAATTTCGCTTGGTTTGTGGGGAGTTAGGAAAATAAGTTTCGGCAACACAGTCCAGTGTGTCAGTGTTATCCGGCAAAATATGATAGTCCCTTTTATGGAAGAACACGGTATGACAGTGATACAATTTTAATTGGTAGTGTTTGTTTCATGTGACAGTGACACGTAATTTATATGTGATCTTGAATGTTTTGCTGTTTTAGATCTTATTAAGTTATAAGCAGTGATAGGAATAGGTAGTGCCTATTTGCCTAAACTTCGAAGAACAGAGACAAGAAACGGAGACTTCCTTAGGACTAACTTTTTTTCCGAGACATCTGTCCCGAAATTTCGAGACAACACATAAATACATTTAAAAAAAATGTTATTTGGAATAAGTAATTCGTCTATATTTACCTAAAGTTTGCGACTAGATATATCATAATAAATAACATACACAGTCGTTACAACCATAAAATTTTCTGAATATTTTTTGGAGAACATTTTGTAAATGACTTGTTGATCGTAATACACAATGAATCACAATGTTTGAATAAGAAGCCGTACACGTTTCGAAGTAAATATCTTCTTTCTAGCTCACTCTCGGCTACGTTTAATGAGATTTCTAAAGTTCAAGTGTAAAAAAGGCATTATATGTAACACATAATATGATTTAAAAGAGTGTCCATGGAGTTTCTTGCACGTTCTTCTCCATAGAGACCTACTCTTTGGAACGTGCAATTTAGCTTCACTTTTCTTGGACTGATCGACATTTGACTATTCAAAAGTGCCCGTAAATGGTCTATTTGAAATAAATGCTTTGATTTTGATTTTATCGGTATTTAAAATAAATAAATAATTCATTTATTTGCCAGAATGTAGGTATACAAAGTGGTATGATCTTAATATTAATGAGGTCCCTTTACATTCTACCGTTATACATGATGTGCAAATATTTAGTTACAAATGAAAATACAAATACCTTTTTTTCTTTCATCTTAATGACATATATTTCTAAAGTATATTTAAAAATGTGCATGATATTAAAATAATTGCATAACAATGGTATCACATTATCACATTTTACGGCAGCGCATTTCGTTATCTATTCTTAGAAATTACAAAAGGTAACCGCCATGGTCGCATACCTGTGCGGCGCGGGGAGGGTCTACATACCCCCTCCCCCCCTACTCCTTACCACCCCGCGTGCGCGCAGGTTACCTTCACTTCAATCCTGTACTTCGGTTTGTTAAGTGCGCATCTTCCTGTATTGTTTTTGTGAATATTGTTTTTCACCCTCGCTCGTTTTTTGGTTCATTGGATCTTCTTAATACGACTACTTTGGCTTGAATTTATCGATTACGATTTGCTGCAATAACATTGTTCCTGTCTGTCTACATCAAATAATACGGTAAGTCAACATTTATTACTTTTTAATGTTTTGGCTAAAGTTATTTATTTTATTTCTTGTAGGGAAACAAACAGTAAGTTAGATATAAAGAAGAACATTAATGTATATATTATTTTATCTTAAACTAGCAATTTGACAGTCTAGATTGATATGCAATTGTATGAACTTGATATTTTTTAGTGGAGTTTTTAAGATAATTATTGTGTATGAAACGTAGTTAAAGAAAAAAAACATACGCATTTAACTTTTGGTTCAAATATAAAAGTGAACTTCAATACTACCAAGCATAGTAATGTTATATCTTTGGTGTCATAAAGAATTGCTAAGGTGGACGAATTCTATCAAAATATATTATTTTTCTGGCCGGTTCTTTTAATATTTGAACCAAAAAGGAATATGTCATTTACGCATTGACTAAAATGCGAAAAAAAAATTTCAATAACAATGTTGTTACGCGTGTTCATATTATCTAACCGTTTTTCTTTATTAGAGCGTAAAATGAAAGAATAAAATCTTTAAATCGATACAATCGATGCACCTACCTGGAATGCGCGCACCTCTCCCGCTTTCCTTTCCACCTCCCTGTATCTATAAAGGTTCGTTATTCCTTTTGAGGCACGGAAAACTTAAAATTTTATTTTATTTTAGGTACTTGCCATCGTACATCTTTTTGGAGACCAGTAAGATTGGAGATGGCGAACAAGCCTAAGAAAGCAATAGTACAAAGTTGGATTGGACTTCATCCTGAATTATATTACGACCCGGCCAGTAATTTGATTTACTGTTCTAAGTGCGAGAGCAGTATAACAGCTAAACTTAGTAGTGTCAAGAGGCACGTTAAAGGTCCGAAACACAAAGGGACAAGTAAAAAACCAAATGAAGAATTTTATTTGGACCTAGTACCTAGTACCACAATTTCTCATATTATGTAATATACCTTGGATTCAAGTAAACAACCCCGCTTTCAAAAAATTCTTCCTTAAATATATTTGCTGCAATTGTACAATTCGACAAAAGCTTCCTGGGCAATCATTGCTGAGAAAAGTTTATTTAGATAAGATTTTCAAAACTAAAATTGACTCGATTTATGAACAAATTGCAAATCAAAAGCTGTGGGTATCTTTAGACGAGACAACTGATTTTTTAGGCAGATACATGGTATATTTACTTGTAAGACCTTTAAATGCGATCACACAAAAACCATTTTTAGTTGCTTGCAAAGTACTAGAAATTGTTAATGGGAGCACAATTGCCCAATTTGTAATAGACTGCTTTGAAAATATGTGGTGCGATTTGTATGAATCCAAAGTAGGAGACGTTGCTGTATTATGCACTGATAGTGTAGCATATATGCTAAAAGCGGGACGTGTGCTGAAAAATTATTTGCCCAACATGATACACGTCACTTGCTTAGCACATGCACTGAATCTCGTGGCAGAAAAAATACGATACGAATACTCAGATGTAGATGAATTAATTTCAAACGTAAAAAAAATATTTTTAAAATCACCTAATAGAGTGCGCTTGTTAAAAAACACCTTTCCCCACATGCCGCTTCCTCCAGAACCCGTTATTACAAGATGGGGTACTTGGTTGGAGGCAGTGTCATATTATGCAAAATATTATGATCAAATTAAAACAATTGTAAATCTTTTAAGAAGTTCCGACGCGCTATCTATTAGGTGTGCCAAAAATGTTCTTCAAAAGGAAAACTTGAAATCGGACTTGGACTACATTGAGGAATATTTTAAAGATATACAAATTGGATTAAAGAAATTACAAAAATCGAATTTAACTCTAACGGAATCCTTTGAAATATTTGATCACGTGAGAACTGTGCTTAGCTGGTGTTCATCTGAGCTTATAAAAAATAAACTCGTAAATGTCATGGACAGAAATCCCGGTTTAGATAAAATTAGAGACATATGTGAAGCGATAACAGCAGGAAAGGATGAGCGATCATACTATATGTACGCGCCTTTAACCTCAGTTGATGTTGAAAGGTCATTTTCAACTTATAAATGGATTCTTAACATAAAAAGAAATCGCCTGACAGTTGAAAATATAGAAAAAATTATGATTGTGTATTTTAACTTAGATGACTCATCTGACAAATAAAATTTCGGTTCTGATACTGAACTTGACGAATCGAATCACGATGATTAAATTAAAATCGTTCTTTATTTTTTATGGTATTTGTAACACAAATAAAGATTTTCAAATTCTTAGCAATTTTTGATGCATCAAGTTCTTTATCAAAACCGAACAGTTAGTAGTTCAGTATTAAAACTGATTGTCCTAAATGCTTCAAATATTAATTTGTAAACTTCAAAGGTTAATTTGTACTTTGATTTGAATAAAAATTGCATCCCTCAACGTCAGTAAAATAAATATGACATAGATATTTAAAGATAGATAAACATAAATTTGTTTCTTAAATCTTTCCTTCTGTACATTTTGTTTCATGGTTTCCAATCACGTCATATTTTAAAATAATATAAATATACATATATTTGTTACAACAATATTCTATGTGTTTTATTTTTCCTTTAGAGCCCATTAATTATTTAATGAACCTAGAGCGATATCGACCGGCGATTTTTGAGCATTTTTTCTTTCGTTTTTTTTTTTGCATAGAAATCTCCAAAAATCGCCAGACAATATCGGTGGTGTGAAAGGACCCTTACGTTTTAATTTTTTTTTTAACTAGTTAATGCCCGCGGCTTTTCCCGCGTGTACTATTGTTTTTGTATCCCATGGGAACTATACTTTTTTTTTAATAGGAAGTAGCATATGTGCTATTCCACACCTTAATCTATATCACTACCAAAATCAGCATTTTCAGTGGTATTGAGTAATGGACATCCATACAAACTATCACATTTATAGACAAACTTTAGATAAATATAGACGAATTACTTATTCCAAATAACACATTTTTTTAAATGTATTTAAGTGTTGTCTCGAAATTTCGAGACAGATGTGCCGGAAATAATTTAGTCCTATGGAAGTCTCCGTTTGTTGTCTCTGTTCTTCGAAGTTTAGGCTAATAGGCACTACCTATTCCTATCACTGGTTATAAGTAATTGGTTTTGAAACGTAAAGTAGTGTAAAGATTATGTGTTGTGTTATTATTTGTTTATTTACCTAAGAATGGTGTTCTGTTGTGAAGTTTGCGCCGATAATGTGTTGGTTAGGTTAGGTTAGTCGCACTTGTCGTTTAATGATAAGATTCAAGTTGTGTCTAAAGGTAAATGTGTACCCGAATTACGAGAATTTATCCAAAAATATGATAATTCATGACTTCGGATATCTTGCAAGTGACGTGTTCTGTAATTATCACCCACCCACTTGGTTATGATATTTGAGGTGGCCGAATCTTTCTTCTGTTTGCATCGTTAGAAAATCGTTTTTTAAACCTTGAATAATGTGGTGAGTTCTTGTATGTAGAGCCGCGCTGTGATTTTCCGCGAATTAGTTTTTTTTTTTGGTGTCAGTATACGTGGCCTACCCACTGTGGAGAACCACTGCACGCCACTGGTCGTAGGTTCAAACCCGGACAGGCGCTTTACTTTGTGTAAATTATTTCATCACCACCGCTCTCAAAAACGGTGAAGGAAAATATCGTGAGGAAACCGGCATGTCCTAAAACCAAAAATTAGAAGACACGTGACATCTACCAACCCGTACTGGGCCCGCGTGGTGGATTACGGCCCACTCCCTCTCATACAGAGGAGGCCTGTGTATGAGACCAACCATAATATCTACATATATTAAATCTCCGGAAACAATTGAATATAACCTAGTTATGTAATTACCTATAGCTCACGCTTATTTGATCACAATTAGGAGCTACGATTGATTATCACAATGCGTAATTCAATAAATTAATAACGTGTGGATAGACAGCATTACGTAGTATACGTACATTTGTTATTGTATTCGTATTTAGTAGGTACCTACCTATAATTTTACTTATATTAAGATTGGTCAAAACACGAAATGGACAAGAAACATCAATGAGGGAAAACAGGAATTTATCCCAAATAATAGGAAGCGACATTGCGGCAGGCCCCGAAAGTGATGGTGGGATGAGCCTCATTTTTAAAGGATTGGCCCGCAATCGCAATAGACCTGGAAAAGGGTACCTGTAACACCTTTCCAAATTACTATTTTGAGTTTTGAATATAATATGCTTTTGGTGTTCTTTATTTATACAAATAAATAAAAAAAATATTTTTGCCATATCGAAATAACAGCTTTTTACTAAATACATATGAAAGTAATATATATACCGTTATTATAACAAAAACACAACTAATAAAAATAAAACTATCTGACTGTTTGTTCCGGCTAATCTTCGAAACGGTTGGACGATTTTTACTGGCAGATAGCCGATGTTATACCCTATTTTAGAAAAAGCCACGCGTGAGTAGTCTTGGGCAACATCTACTTATTAAATAAAAGTTATGTTAGTAAAAAAGATATAGTTAGTATAAATAAATAAAAGTGGGAGAACATAGGTTCATTATAATAATAATAAGACTCTGTGATAAAAAGTCCGCTGTTGATTTTCAGGTCTTGCACTGATGAAATGTTAAACGGGTGAGAATAGCTTAAACCCATTTAATTTGAGGTATAAAGGTAATTGAGGGAAAGTATCCCCTCAATCAGGAATATCCCAACAACAACTATCCAAGCATTTTTATTTCACAAATAAAATTCACAAAAAATATTGCAAAATAAAATGTATATTGTATAAACCGATCTCGTTATGTAGCAGGAACATAATCCTTGTCTAATTTAATAGACAAAAGTATCGGAAATTGACCACTCTCCTATCCAGTAGCAAAAAAATAAACGCACATGTAATAAAAATAGATCCAAGTCTAGTTTTATAAGAGCAGCAAGGAAACCTATAATGTTCGTCTTAAATCATTATAAATTACAAACCTAGGACCTAGAACCTTACTGAAGTAGGCACAAATCAAAAGGAAAACAAATGTCTTAGAATAATATGTTTTAGGAAAATACAATCCTTGTCAGCTGGGCCTTCTCACGCTAGTTGTAAAAATTAATCGACTGCGAAGGGACACTGGTGGCCCTCGAGGATGAACAGGAAACATGTTATTACTGGTAGAATATTATCCATTACGGATATCGTTCCTCAAGGGCTTCTTAGTGGGTAGTTCTTAGTAGGTAATCGTCTCTTTAGTTTCCCGACGGGTAATGTGAAATTGACACAGACATCAACTCCTGAGGTAATACGCCATACACGTGGTCACCGATGAGGACGACCGCTCAAATTAAATCCGCGGTTAGTGGCCTTGTAAATGAATGCACCAGACTGTCGTCTATTCGGGAGGTTCCTGTATCGGATAAGGCGGGAGGAAACGCCCGGGTGTCACCACTGTGTGGATCGCCCGGAGGACACGGTGGAGCATACGGTGGATGTCTGCCCGGCTTGGGCAGAGCACCACCGTGTCCTCGTGGAGGCGATCGGCGGCGGAGATCTCTCGCGTCCGGCCCTGGTCCAGGCTATGGTACGGAGCGAGAGGGCATGGCCAGCCGTAACCTCCTTCTGCGAAGCAGTAAAGGACGCGAAGGAGGAGGCGGGACGGTTGAGGGAAAGGCAAATTTCGCGCCCACTCGCCTCTAGCCGCCGCAGGAGACGCCCTGGGCGTCGGGAATCCCGGGCGGATTTCGGACCACCGTAAGCGCAGGCTTGCGGACGGTAAGCAATGGTAGCTTGCCGTCCGATAAGGACCAGGTCGACGACGCGTTGTGTTCCACGCGCGCCTCAAAGAGATGTCAGCACAAGTGTAGGGGTCCATAAGGCCGATGTCTGCCGGGGTCGCGGGAAAGTACGAAAGGGTTACCGACGCCCCTGACAACACAGGCAGTGGAAGGAACACAGGTGGGTTTTAGTCAGTAAGAGTCTGACACAGGGTGTGTCAGACTCTTACTGAATAAAACCCGAAGTTTTAAAAAAAAAATAAAAAAAATGTAGTTTTATAAGTTTAGTCATGTAAGCTTAAGTGATGCGTCCAATGTAGGAGCACTGTAACTAATGTTTAAATAAGAAAACCTATAAATAAATAAAACCAGTAAACAAGGGCGCGGACCACCATGTCCTATCAAGACTATCGTCTAAACAGAACTTGTTGGACAAAGATTGTGAGGGGAACTAGGATTCGGTACACTAGCGGTTTGACAAATTCATTGTGACTACGAACGCTCTGTTAAAAGCAAAGCCAAGAAGAAGATCATTTCCCGAGTGTTTCAATGGTGTGTTGGCTTGGATTTCAGATTATTCACAGATGTACTTGCTGCAACTTCATCCCAGTCACATACGACATAATAAGTACTAAGTTTATACATCTATTATAGTTAATTAATATACAAGGATGACAACAGCAAGTATCTGCCCAATCCTTTGGGAATTACATACACGACCTAGAAAACAGACATTCCCTAACAAAATTGTCATAGACACCGCGTATTAGTCCAATAAACTGCTGCTCGTAAGTGCGTAGTTCAAATATAATAAATATTTACAATATTAGATCCCTATTCACCGAAAAACGTAAGCAATACTCCAAAATACCTGTGTTTATAAGGTAAATAACATACCTAAATGCCAAATATTGGCAACCCAAATGAAATGAAGACCCCATAAAAACTGGCGCGAAACAATTGCTATTATTCTCCGTTATTACTGTTCAGGTGTGTTTCAGTGATATATCGGTCTATCGCAACGTTTTTGTGCTCCCACACTGTTATGCCAGACGTTTAGAATTTTAGATATTCCATTGTCCCACTATAAAGGTGATTCGAGTCACAATTTTTTCATTAAAGACGTAATTTGACAGTATTTACAGCAGACAGACTTGGACTTTAGTCACTAGTATAAGAGGCTAGGTACGCTTGTACCGAACTTGGACGTTTATGACATTAAAATGCAGATAATAATTTGAAATACCTACATACAGATATGGATATCGGTAAAAGAGTAGTTGCTGTACTAAAAATAGAGTGCCACAGTCTTTTACTAACAGTTCAAATGCCACAATTCGCTACTTTCTCACACATTTTTATGGGCGCACCTTTTCATAAAAATATTATTATATTTTTTCTCCGTAAAGTGATAAAGATGATCTTTTTCTATTAGCACTTGTTAATGTTCAAAGCAATATGTTGTGGTGAGAAAGTTGTAGAGTAGCCTCGGGGCGGATTAGACGTCGCTGAGACACCGGTTTTTATGGCGTGTTGCTTATTGCCTTTCGAGTTACGAGAGGGACGTTTTTCACCTCCGCGTAGTGTTGATATAAAGTTGGCGGTCTCACGCACATTACGCGCAGCCGGCGCGCGCCAATACAAACAATTTATTGTATTGTTATAGATCTGGGTCCGTCTTCGGAAACATATTGGGCCCGAACATCGAGGGACAACGCTTAGTCACTCGATTCTATCTACTCGCGTGAAAGGTGTTTAACATAACTCACGTCGTATAAAACGATTTGTAGCTACCACGGATATCTATGGTAGCTACGTTATATCTTTCAGCGCGTGTTTGGAATTTTAAAATACGATGTACCAATAAAATATTTAAATAAATTAAAGTAGCTGTTATAAATTTATTATGACAAAAAATTTTACTCGTCCGAAACGTAAACAACGTTTGAAATATTCGTTTAAAAATAAAATGGTTTTGTAAAAACATGCTGCTGTCCGAGAGCTACATCGAAATAAATTCATTTAAATAGTTACTGCATGCACAATTGTGTGTGTGAATGTACTGGCAAAGCAAGAGCGCATGCAGTAGCTCAGAAGGCTTCCGGTTGCCGGAAGGACATGATACATAGTGCTAAATCCGATTAATTTGCGAACCTGTTAGTGGGACAATAACATTTAAACACATTCCGTGTCGGTACTGTCTCTCCTTGTCACCTTGAACACTGACGCCATTAATTCACGTAACGTAAGCTGGAATCATAATTGAAAACAATGTAACTGTTATACGAGCCTTTAAGGTACACTAATGGGATAACATTACGCCGCTTTAGTTCTGAGCTCATGAAAATTGGAGAGAACAAATTGTTGAGGTGATTAATAAATGTAAATATCTTGGTTATGTATAGCTTTGTTAGGGGTAAATTTTACGCATCTATGTGGGGCTTGTAGCTAAATAATAACAGCTGCACGGGTCAATCGATCAGGTCAAGCTATGCTTGCCGCGGTTGGTCCGTGGATGGGTGACCATCTTTACATACCAAGACCCTTCCGTGCCTCGGAAAGCACGTTAAACCGTTGGTCCCGGCTGCCATTCGTGGATCTTTGGCAGTCGTTACGGGTCGTCAGAAGCCCAAAAGTCCAACAAATAGTCTTACCAAGGGGTATCGTGTTACCCAGTAACTGGGTTGTGGAGGTCAGATAGACAGTCGTTCCATGTAAAATACTGGTATTCAGCTGCATCCGGTAAGACTGGAAGCTGACCCCAACGTAGTTGGGAAAAGGCTAGCAGATGATGATGATGACACGATGTATATTGGTAAAAAATGTGTAGATGGTGACTGAATTAGGAGGCAAACCGTTGTACAGGGAAGTATATTTTGTCTTCTTATTTTTTCTACCTTATAATGAGTGACATTCTGAAAATAATTTATTATAAAACTTTGGTTACATGACTGCCGAGACTTTTCGCAAATTAATATCTATACTTAAAATAAAATCGTAGCGAGCGTAAGTCAAAACTGTGCATTGAAATTGTAAAACGACGATCCAAACGGTTAGAAAATAGCAGATAGTAACAGATTTAACCTTTTAAATGGTTATCACCATGCTATATCTTTATGGGCAGTTTTCTAAGCAGGCAATCATCATGACATACATATACATTATACAGATGGATTGTGAGATGGGGCAGTAAGGGTACGTACCGTTGTAGTTACACGACATCGGGCTTAGGAAATAGGCCTTAACTTTTTGAGACATTTTGAAATAAAAATACACAGGTAGCAAATAAATGGACAATTTTCACAAAAATATTTTAAGATGCCAATAGATCCTGTTTTTTATGAGGATCACAACTCTACTGAGGTTTGAGTACTAGAAGAGTCAGAAATCGCAAAAGACTTTTTCCATACATTTCGTAGGAAATGAGACTACAACTTACTTTTTAGGGTTCCGTACTTCAAAAGGAAAACTGGGCCCCTTATTGGATCACGACGTTGTCCGTCCATCCGTCCGTCCGTCTGTCGGTCTGTCACGACCCTTTTTCTCAGGAACGCATGGACGTATCAAGTTGCAATTAATATAAATACGTAGGTCTTCAGTCACTTGGAACTATAAAAAAATCAAGCTTCTAAGTCAACACCAAACATTAATTTGGGGATGTCCTTTTCACAATACTATTTATTCTGTTTTCTTCTTTAAGTTATTGTATTTTAACTACTAACACTAATAAGTTATAATGTTGTTTACTAACACTGGATCATTGTTGTCCGAAAATAAATAATATAATAATAATAAGTCCACGCGAGAAAAAACTACGGCCACTTATGCGACATATTTTCATACTCGCAAATAAATCAAAACCGACTTTATTCCGTAATTATAATTAGCAATTATGTACGGATATTTTATATTTACTAACACAAATCGATTACATTACATCCCCGTTACATTTATAATAGATTGTAGAGCTTGTTAGCTGCATCCCGGAAACTTCAGCAACAGTAGAGATAACTTTTTCTCATCAAACATTTGTGGACACCGGTCGAGGTCACATGCGGATCTCGGTAGTGGCAGGGCTTTTGAATATAAACATTAACAGCAATGACAACTGCTCAAGTTTTTATGATAAAATAAAAACGAATAAAATTGTATTAAAGAAGGCCCTTACCTGTGAAAAATACGAATGGTACTCAGAATAAGGAGCCAAACGAAGACGTAAATATAAAGCTAGGGATGGAGAAGGGCCGAGTATTCGGTAGTCATATTTATAATAATAAGTGCATAATTTATGCCGCATAAGCATAATATTGTATGTTTTTTATTTTAATAAATACTTAAAATCAACATTAATCTGTTAAGCCCCGCTTGACACTGATTCGGAGTCAAACAATAGAAAATCAATTGTATCTCATTAGCCGCCCTTGACCAATTAATATGTAATTAATGTTGATTTTGAGTTTTTTAATTACTAATATTCATATTAATTTCTCTGAGACTGGAGACTCTCTCTCCTTTCCTGTACACTCAACAATCTCTACATCTACAGTAGTTTTATTTACTGTTTTACCAGTTTTCCCAACAACCAACGCTTGAATTAAAATACGAAAAAAAAAAATACTCTGACTTCGCTAGCCCTTCCGGATTTCACTACTAGAATCATAAAATTTGCCAATAAGCAAGGTCTCACAGAATAAGTAAAGGAAAATGTCCGAAAATCTTTAATTTGTAGTTTTATGAGATGAAAAACCATAAAACAAACTTACGTTTGCAGTTGGAGAATTGACCGTGGCGTATACCTATCGATGTATAGGAGAAAATTTCTTCAACTACAATGTCAAGTTTGTTCTTGGAATCATGCCAACTACGGAACCCTTCATTGTGCGTGCTCTAACATGCTCTTGGGCGGTTTTTTATGATGAATAGAGTGGCCGCTACATAACTCAGAAATCCCAAAAAAGTTTTCCAATTAAAATCGTTTATTTGCATTCAATGTGGTGTGCACAAAAGATTTACATATAAAAAATCAGTGCAATGACACATCCCGCCATGCACTGATGGCATGCAAATAATTAATGGATCATACAATTCTATACAAAATAATTAAAAAAAAAGATATTACATTCGAGTTTTAACGTTAAGAATTGCATTAACGAAAAGAACTAATTATTCAAGTCAATACATGTGTTAACAATGTATATTATTAAGACTTAAATAATGGCTAATTATTTTCTAGGCGACTTAAAGGGCGACTAACTATTAGCTACTAAAACAATAAAATGGGTAGCATAAATAATAGGTTGGCAGCTACAGTAAAGTAGCATTTTAAGTATAAAATCATTTATTTTAGGTTAAGTTAGAACAGTGACCACTAACGAGCGAAGGCGAGCGTGCCGCGGTAGCGGCCGCCGAGCGTCAGATCCTCTCGATTGTTGGTGACTCTCAGATACCAAAACAAAAACTCAATGCTAGTTTAAATTAAAACAAAGCTAATAATTGATTATTAAGCTGCTACTTTATACTTAAAATGCTACTTCACTGTAGCTGCCAAACTATTATTTTTGCTACCCATTTTAATTATTTTTAAAACCCTAAATCAGATTAGTTTGTCACCGCGTTAAATATATGCCTTAAATAATTAGATCCTCAAATAATTTAAATATTAAATATTTATAAAATTTTTGTTTTTTCTCGGAATTTCAGAAATCAATAGCAATATAACTTATCTAAATTCTGTTCTCAAAGCACGCGTATTCGTTCGATAATCGAAACATAAAAATTTTGGTAATTTTCGGCCAGTCCTCATTGTAGCGGCCAGTCTATATAAATGTTAGGTTAGGTTAATGAGAAATCCTGTGTGTTTACAAGCTACTGTTATATTATTTTAGTGATACAAGGGTAACACTGAAAGATTTTAGAACTGGCTGGTTAGAAACAAACCTATGAAAAATTTATTTAAATTTCGAATTCTGGAATCTTTGGTAACCTGATGTATATTGAATTCATCTCTCATTTATTCCTCTAAATTGATGGCAATTTGTTTAGCGCGTCAAAATAAATATAACGCGAGAGAATTTTAGCTCTATGATTTATTACGACTTTCGTTGAAGTTTTAGTCAACAACAAAGTTATGATAGACTTTGATTAGCATTTCATGATGAAGCCCCATCACGTGTCACTGTTTTCAACTGGTTCAATGAGTTTAAGCGTGTTCGGAGGAATCTTAATGATGACCTGCGTGAGGAACATCCTACAACGGCGACAACTGACGATAATATCATTATTGTGCGGCGCATAATAAAGACTGACAAGAGAGTGACGTACCAACAGATTCGGTCAAGCTTAGGCATTGATATGAGTCGTGTGTTAAAAATCCAAAAACGCCGTCGCGTAGATTGGTGCCGTGAAATGCTAGAAAAGTAGCAACGGAGGTGCCTCGAATGCTGTATTTGACATAGTCACAGGTGATGAAAATTGGGTGTACTCGTATTGTTACGAACCCGAAACTAAAAGACAACCTGCCCAGTGGATGTTTCCTTTTGAGGAATAAAAGTAAAGAAAGGAAGAAGTGAAGGAAAAAGATTATTGCCTCATTCTTTAGATGGACGGGTCATTTTGCGACAGTTGTGCTGGAAGACAAAAGGACAGTGACTGCAGACTGGTACAATAACAACTGTTTGCCAGTTGTCTTAGAAAAAGTTTGACAGCAGCGCCCTCGTAGCAGGATCTTACTTCACCACGACAACCCTTCAGCGCATTCCGCCAGACGCACAGTCGAATATTTGACTACGGCGGGTGTTGAGATGATGAGTCATCCACCATACAGTCCCAATTTGGCACCATGTGACTGGAGAGATCCCTAAAGAAGAGTGGGCCTACTGCTTCTCGTAATGGTTTCATCGAATGCGACGTTGCTTAGAAAGGAATGAAGAATATTTTGGAAAACAGGTATTAGTAACTTAATGCTTCATTCAGTTTTTTATTTTCTATGAACTTTCAGTGTGTTCCACATAGCCGGGAATGTCAAGAATAATCTGTAAGAATGCATCAGTCGATATATCAGTATATGCAGGAACGCAAGCGTTCATTAAATCACTAAAAACGAAAAACTTCGTAAGCAATGGGAAATTGCTACTGAAGATTGCGAAGTCGACCTCAGGAATAACTGCTTATCACACGGATAACTGTACGTCACTTTCTCCTGCGTCACCAGTCCTGAGTCTCATCAGCCAACTACAAATGTAGTATACAGGGAAGTTTTATAAAGAATGAATGCGGGAAATAAAGTGAATGGTGCTATACATGAGATTGTGACCAACCAGTTGGTACCAAAAAGGCTCGACTGGCTGTTCACAAAGGGGTGCTGGTGCCCACGCTTATGTATGGAATTGAATGTTGGGTGTGGCAAAAGAGCCATTAAAGTAGAGTGTGCTGTGGAAATGCGTTCATTGCGAAGCATGTGTGGTGTGACTATAAATGATAGGCTAAAAATTATGTAATAAGGCAACGGTGCGATTTAAAAGAAGATTTAGTGATAAAAATTGAAACGAGTATACTTAGATGGTTAGGTCATGTTGAGAGGATAAATAAAAGGCGACTAACAAAAAGTATTTACGAAGCAGATGTGAGTGGACGCCGTAGTGACCTAATTGGTGATGTTCTTCAGAAAGGTCAGGTGCGTAGTATGCGCAACCAGAGCGTGCGTGTATGACAAGACGTCTGAACGTAAATAAACAAAAGGAGTATGTAAGGAGCGTAAAAGGTGTGGAGGGCGTTCTATAGTATCTGCCTACCCCCATAGGAAGAAGGCGTGAGTGAGTGAGTTATGTATGTATGTATTTTATAAAAATAACATAGCACGGTGAATACACCTGTATTCCCTGAAGGGTTAGCCAGATGTGTACCTACTTATTATAGGTAGGTACACATCTGGCTAACCGATTACTTACGATACTATAATAGTACACCCACATTTCACCAGTTATGTTTAGGCCCCATATAGTAGAGGGCGAGCCTATTGCCACAAATCCAGATTTTGGACTGTTACGAGAAATTCCAGATTGAACACCCAATAACACTTTGCCTGACCCGGGAATCGGACACAGGACCTCATCCTCAACAGTAGCGCTTGCGTACACTAGACCAACGAGGCAGTTTTTTTATAAAAAAAGTGTCTGTTGTTTATTGTGGTGTCTTATGACTTCCATGCAAACGAAGTCGAAGATCGCGGGCAGAAGCTCGTTGGTAATATGAATACCAAAAACGACAGAAAAAGCTTTCAAAGTTGCCAAAAAGATTGATTATTATGATTGTAGGAAGTGACGACAAGTAGAAAAATGCTTACTTATGTAGTCTTTTTTTTTTTAGGGTGGGAAATCATCAAATAACTTCTCCCGCTCTGGGCGGAGCCTCCCGCTCCGCCATTTAGTTGCCCATAACACTGGCAAACGTTGCTCCACAAAAAACAATTTCGGTTTGGATGCACCTTTAGGGTTGTTTTTTTTTTTGGGTGGGAAATCATCAAATAACTTCTCCCGCTCTGAGCGGAGCGGGAGGGTGTGTCAGACTCTTACTGACTAAAACCCACCCGTATTCCTTCCTGTTGCCTGTGTTGCCAGGGGACTCGGTGACCCACAAGTACCTTCCCGCGACCCCGGCAGGCATCGGCCCTAGTGGACCCCTACATTTGTGCTGACATCTCTTTGAGGCGCGCGTGGAATACGACGCGCCGTTGACCCGGGCCTGGTCCTTGCCGGACGGTGAGCTACCCATTGCTCACCGTCCGCAAGCCCGCGCCTACGGTGGCCGGAAATCCGCCCGGGATTCCCGACGCCCTGGGCGTCTCCTGCGGCGGCTAGGGGCGAGAGGGCGCGATACTTGCCTTTCCCTCAACCATCCCGCCTCCTCCTTCGCGAGCATTACTGCTTCGCAGAAGAAGCAGAACTGCTTCGCAGAACTCTCGCTCCGTACCATGGCCTGAACCAGGGCTGGACGCGAGAGGTCTCTGCCGCCGATCGCCTCCACGAAGACACGGCGGTGCTCTGCCCAAGCCGGGCAGACCTCCCCCTTATGCTCCACCGTGTCCTCCGGGCGATCCACACAGTGGTGACACCCGGACGTTTCCTCCCGCCTTATCCGACACAGGAACCTCCCGAAACTGCCGTGTCCGGTGAGGACCTGCGTCAGGCGGAAGGTGGCGCCTCTCTAGCCACTCCTCAAAGAGGGGACTTATGTACTGCCTGATATCAAATAACATAGGTAAAACAAAGTGTTCAATCGATTTACTCAAAATCATCTGCGAACTAAAAACAACATACCCTAAAGTTTATTTGAAACATTTCAACTCACAGAACAACATTTAATCCCAATTCCCACTCCCCATGCAAATTAACATGAAAAGCTTTTCAAATGGCGAAAAGCAAAACTTTTGTTTGGTGTTTTCACCGTTTAACTTGAATCGTTCACGTGTGAATTTCTAGCCGATGTGGAGAGCCCGGCCGGCGTAAGGCCCGGGCAGATAGGCGGCTGATTGCAGCCTGCCGTAATTACCGCACACACGACCGGTATGACCAGTGCTTACCGCAGTTTTACTTCACACAATAACTCTGAATTGGACATGTTGTTTGTTTGTTTGGATGGAAGGATCTTTTTTCCTGCTCTTTGTTATTCTACACAAACACGCACGTGATTGGTGTTTAGCGCTAAATCATGTTTTGTGTGACAATAGTAGATAATTGGAAAACAGTGTGAAAAAGATTTAAATTCTAAAAAACTGTTCGATAGCAAAATGCTGGTTTATTTTATGAAAGGGTTTTAACTGTCTGGCTGGTGAGCGCATTAATTAACTAGACTTAAATAAAATTCCATTTTCTATCAATAAAAGTCTTTACGGGCAAATGCTCTGAACTTTTTACAAAATTAATCAATAGTTGTGTAGGTACATACTCTTGCGATAAAATAATATTTAGCAGACTATGCCCTCCAACGATAGCATTAATAATTAACTAATACAATTCGTATCTGGCACTGGATGACGCCGAGTTGAAGCCGCGTTGACGCGGCGTCAGTCCCGTGAAGTTAATTAAAAAAAAAATAGTCGTCGCGTTAGCGCAGCAAATACGCCCGATAAACACCTACGCTAGATTCCAAGGGTGCCTAAAATAAGCAGCATAAAATATATTCCTAATGTCTGCACCACTTCAAAAGCCCATTAGCGCCGTTGCAGTTACAAGAAAAATAACGCTTTTAGGCGAACTTACATAATGCAAGTTTATTGTATGGTTCACTCGTTCATTGAAATTAATGAGTGAACGTGTCAAATTTCTTAGTTCACTCACACAGTCACGCTATTAGCACAGCTGCTCGCAGTACATAACCTACTTACTACATTGCGGTTACAGAGGCTTAGGAAGGAGTAAGACAAACTATGCAAAGTCAGCTATTACGAGCCAGCGTAGGTATACACTTTATCACTTAGATACTTTTGGCTTCGCCCACCTAACAGGTTGTTTGAATGGAATCTCCTCAATATTTGATCCCCAATAGTATTATCCCCTTCATTCAGAGGATAATTTGGCACGAAGAAGCTTGGCGAAACACACAGCGTATATGATGGAGCAAAGGAAAATATTACTGCCGCTTCATAATCAGCTTTGCTTCAAAATGTTTTCTCTTTTTATCAGTCACCCTCTCAAAAATTCTTTATACAAGCCACGCCTACATCTAACAGTGATTTTTCAATTTCAAGCCAATATTAATTATGTAGCCTGAAACGTATTTCAAAGCTCGCTCTAGTAGTCCAGTCCCGTGCGGTGTAGTGCGCTTGAATGCAGAATTGAGATTCTACTGCCCAAAATACATTGAGTATAGTTCGTTGAACTAGCCAACAACAAAGCACTGTACCACCCAACCGAAATGATTCAGAGCCGAAGTGAAATCGAACTGCTTTGTGCGCAATAAGTAATTATAAGAATGGGGTGCAAATAGATAAGCGTTTTTGTGCAAAAAAAATGGGGCGATATAGCGAAGTGAAAATGTCTTTGACAGATTTTGAACGCTGAGACGTTGATAAACGTTTGATGTCGTCTTAAGTCGATTAGATCGCTGGAGACTTGAGTAGCCAGATCCGCCAAGCATTTGTTAATTGCGGTTCAAATACGACTGTCGTACGCTGTATGTACCTACTAATAATCTTGAATCCTATGTGGTTGGGTACCTATTTAACTCTTGGACATCCAAAGTGGAATGGGCATGACCGCTTCGCTTAACGCATGGATTGGTGATCGCAAACCACAGCAGAACACTGCTGCCTCAACCACGTGGCGTAATCCCTTAGAAGCCATTTACGACCCACATATATCAGACAGGACAATGCAGTGCTAATGCAAGTCGGCTGAAACTATTCATCTGAGAATTAACATTCTATTTCTTCTTAGGAAGGTACTATATAACAACAAGAGTATTATTAGATAATTCGAAACATTCGTTCGGAATATAACTGAGTCAATGGAAAACCAATTAGAACTACCTAAATGAATTTAGTTTGAATTGAATGCAAAATTCTAGTTTTTCGGATTGTATTTTTGGAGCAAAAATACATCGAAATGCTACAGTTATTTTCTCTTTATTCTTGTTTAGAATTTCGGTATCCTGCCATACAGTATATTGTCTAAAACGAAGCCCAAAAACACAAGCAGGAATCCTTTTACCTCAACTTAAAACTGAACTTTAACACTTCACAACCCATTTAAAGCCGACGTTAGCGTAGGTCGGTTCATTTGCCCCTGACTCTGCATCAGCTAACACCTTGCTGGGCAAAAAGGAGCAAGACCCAATAACAACGTACGGTAACAAGGTGAGTGCCGTATTTCTCACTGTTTTATTCGCTTGTCTGACTTTTAGAGTACTCGGTTTTACGTGTTATCCTCGGGATAAATATTAGGGTGTTGTTTAGGTAACGGCAGCTGGACTGCCTGTTGTTCGACGACGTTTAAAATAACTTTTACTGTGGATTTTTTATCTTAGTAACTCCGATATAAAATCATGAATCTCTTCTGTAAAATATTTCTTTACATTTCTACGAGTTCTTTCAGTTTCCCGTGTTATTTTTGTTTCGTGAAACCTTTGAAATTTCCTCAACTTCATGGGCTGAGATACGCGTGTTTCTTACCTAAATAAACCCTCTTGGTATTTGTCTTCAGGGGGCCAACCATCACCTCTTATAGCAGTATTATTATAATATTACTTCACAGTGGGAAAATGATGAAGCTGTACAGTATTTATAGCTCCATCTCTTTCTCACGCTGAAGTAATATTGAAGTAATAATGCTATAAGAGGTGATGGTTGCCCCCCACAACTTCAGTAAACGTAGAGTTTTAGGTTTTTATACAAAATTTAAACCATAAAATATTACCTACGCTAGATTCACGCTTTTAAAGCACATAGGAACAAAAAGAAAATACTCGATAAAAAAATCTTTCCACGGACACGGAATACTACCCAATACCAACGCAAACGTTTAATATCAATCATATAACCCGCTTTCGCATGAATCGCAGATAAAACGAACTTTCCCACTGTGTATACAGAATACATACATAAATGTACGATGAATGAGGTTCGACAGGTATACTCCTACAAGTCAACACGTAGCTTTAATAAATAATGGTGTGCTTCAACTATCAATCATTCAGTGAAGGTGTTAGCTAATTACCTTCGTACGTTAAAAGCGGTTGTGTCTATAATAACCGCGGGATGGGAGATGAACGGCTGAACATCAATCAATGTTACTAGCATATTTACCTAAACAGACCTTTATTGTCGTAGTACTGCGAACGAGAAAATAAGCTATCGATCAAGGGTCGTAGCCTGCAGTAGGTAACGATGCAGGTTTTAAAATTGGAAGCATTTTCTGAAACGGTTTTAGAACTCGTAGAATATTGACGTTTATGCAGTTTGATCAACGGACACTTGTGTTTGTGTCTAAGTGTTTCCGCATCCTGGGCAACTGTCACCAGTCACTAATTGACCACTAATATCCATTCCATACTATACTAAAAATTGCTATTTTTAATTGCATGCAATGTAACGCAAACCTAGGCAAACGAATTTAGTGCTTTTGTGTGAGTGAAGCTTTGCTCTACGCGGTACGCGTCAGTTATTTCATATTCATTGCGTTTTTGTAACTTCAAATGTGTAATTTGTTAAGAAAAATCGAAAATTCAGGTAATGTTTATTTGGAAAAAAGTTTTGTAACAACGCTTGTAATTCGTTATCGTAAAAAAGTAAAAAAAAATGTGACTTTGACCTTCAATATCTCCAGAACCAGTGGATTCCCAGGTATGTCCTAATGGAAAAAAATGATCCAAATAATGGGTAGAATATCTGGCTTTCGGCTTCGGAAAGTGTCTTTTTACATCCGATATATATATATTATAAATGTGAAAGTAACTATCTGTATGTCTGTCAGTTTTTCACTCCTTAACGGCTGAAGGGATTTGGATGATATTTGGCACACGGATAGACCATGATCTGGTTAGGATACATACTTTTATCCCGATAGTACTTTCTCCAACACTCGGCGCTCGAGTCGCCGTTTCAGCGCGTAAGCTCTAGAGCAGTGGCTGAGTGACCACGTTTAATCGGCGGCACGCGCACTCGACCACAGTCTATAGACCACTTTGTTTCTGAGGCAGAACGCATAAACAGCCGCGATTACTAGTGGGGTTATTTGCGAGGATGCAGTTCGTTCACGTTGATGACAGCCGGGCAATAGGGTATTTTACTGTAGGTATACGAGAAAAAATCTATAAATATATTATTGAGATAGTTTGGGCAAAAAGAAGTCGGAAAATGTTAGTTTTAGTTCATAAAATAAATCTTAAAATTCAATTCAACGTTTTCAGTTTTTCTTATCTGTTAAAAAACACCATGAAATAAACAAAAACGTGTCAATTATCATACAAAGATCAGCGCATTTGTTTTCATAGCCCAGTGATGTCATGACCACAGAGCAACATGGCGTCCACTGCGTCCAGCGTTTTTGTCAACCTACGCGCGAAATTTGAAAATATAAAATTTTAAATGCATTTTTATGGCACTTATCGATTGAATAAAAATTTTGTGATTTTTTTCGGGGCATATTAGCACTATAGAATTTAATTAAGACACTTTTCAAAAATGGGTGTAAGACCCTATTCTGTAAACATCTCACCGTGAAAACTTACATGAAGTGAGCCTGAAAAGAGCTGTCATTCCACCTGATACTAGCGATTGACACGATTGACAGCGTATTACACCAAATTTTTCACGTTGAGATTTTTACAGAATGCCACTGCAGAGCAGTCTGTATGTGCAATTACTTATGCGATCCTCCTGCATGCCTAAATGTACGCTCAAATATCGATGCTATAACCAAAAATGTTGGTGGTCTTTAGTTGAATATGTATTCATTAGTGGTCAGAGTACCTGTTGATACAAATAAGGTACACTTCTTCCAGCCTACTCTTTTCCCGCGCCACCTCGAACCAGCCTTAAAGTATAGCCAAATTGGGTTCCACAGAGTAAACAGATTTTTATGGAGGAAAACGTTCATAAACAATAACACATCAACTTGTATACTTATTATTTTCCTTACTCTGCGGCTGTCGAAAAAACGTGGCAACGTGACTTAATTTACATTCTTTATTATTTACAAAAAAAGCGTCACGTTTTTGTAACTTCATCAAGCAAACAGGGAAGTGATTTCGCATTATGCTTACCACCCGAAAAAATATACCAACATTTTTGCGAATCACCACGAATTTCTGTTACCGCGTACAATTTAAAACGTCTCGACAGAGTAACAGAATTGTTACACATGGCGGACAAAATATCGAATATTTTACAACAATACGCTTAATGGTTCGACAAACAAGCGTATTCGGAGTACAGAAACAGGCTTTGCTGATTGCGAATTGTGCTTACTGTCGAATACAAATTGTAAGCGCGTTTCCTTCAAGTTAATTCACCAAAGAAGAATTGACCTTAAGTAGACGTTTTTTCTTTCGTAAATTTTTAAGCTTTTCGTTTTTTAAATATTCAGATATTTAGATGGGGAGCTTTAATGTGAAGAATGTAGACTAAAATTAACCTATTTCAAGATGGCGTAACTGTTTTAGAGTTGCTTTTTGGACGGTCTTCTTTTCAAATCGATACTTTTACCTTCATACTAAATGGTTATTACTGGCTATCTACACCTCGACGTGTAATTAACCACGCGTTTCAATACTCGCCTTAGGATTAATAATACGTTATTATATAGTATTAAATTAAAAGCCAAAACCTTGTGATAATTAGCCTTATTCTGTCATATTATTTAGCTCACCGTGCACCCTTGTATAACGGGGTCATTGTTCTGTGAATCTTCAAAAAACGAAGAACTTTTAACAAATGTTTTTGTGACTCCCTAGGGTGACGAAGCGCTTAGAGTGAAATACGTACTTATAATTTGCTGCTGAGAAAATAATTATTTCGAACTTTCTTAAAAATCTGAATTCTTTTTCGGGCTGATAAGCAATTTCTTTGTATAATGAAGGATTTAATTAGATATTACCCATAAACTTGACTACAACAGCCAGACTTTACTTGCAATGTGTGTTCTCCGCTCAATTTCTTCTAGATCCTGATTCAATACTTAACGTTATTTCCAAAAAGCCATGATTTTACCTGGTATAAATACTCGACAGCTGCACAGCACTCCTCCTTCCCTGACCTAGATATATCATCAATGTCATCATTAATTTAGAATTTATCCACACACTACACAAGTTCTGAAAATGTATGTTATACTAAATTGATTTCATTCATGCAATAATATGAAGGCTCAGACAATATTAATAAGATTCTATCGAATGATAATTGACAGCTCAATGTGATCAAATTGAGCGTGTTGTAGAGGCTATAAAATACACTCCCGGACACCTGAATCGAGTCACCCTGCCTATCTTTTTAAATAATTGTAGTACAAAAAAAACATGCGTTTTCGTTGTTCCAAATTTGAAATCGGAATACTAAATAAAAACAATTTTACTGCAAAAGTAGTCTTGTCGCGTTTCTCAGGGGCAAAATTAGTGTGGATTACCATTCTATGAGCTCGTGTCAGTTTGGAACCATTGGCTGGCTTATGAGGTTTCAGACCACGTTCTTCGAGTTTGAGTGCTAATAGTCAGTCCATGAAAGTCGCGAAGCTGTTCTTGGACTTATACTGAGTTCAGGCGACAATTATGCAGGCAGGTGGTAAAGATAAACCGATCTTCCGGCCTCCTGGATGGCGTACGAAGCCGCCAGTCTCTAGGTGTCGATGGTAAATTCTTTGAACGGCAGAACGACTTACCATACAGTTATGCGCTTAAGTTTCGCTGATTAAGCCCAATCTGAGGAAGTGACACAGCTTACGTGGCTACTTTCAGTGCAGTATCCTTAATTTTAACGTTAGAATGGATTAAAAAATAAGGAAAAACAATATAGATATTGTTTTTATCCAAAACAAAACAAAAAACGAAATAACTAGAGTTAGTTATTTTGTTGTTTGTTTTGTTGTTCCAAATTTGACAATGGTGATACCGAAATGAAGGCCCAGTATGTCAGCTTCAAAACTGCAAGAAAACTTTTTCTCTGACTAATCATAATTTTGATGTTTTAGGCATATAAACATAAAAATGCACGGTGATTCGAGTCTCGAGTCCGGCATGTCGATTCTGTAAAAATCTCACCGTGATAACTCGCGTGGAGTGAGGTGTCAGTGTCATCCCACTGATGCTAGGCACTGATGACCAAGCATTACATTTATAATCATAATCGAGATTGTAATAATATTTTTATACTAATTCTATTGATAATTTTATATTATTTTAAAACTAGTATTTAAGTGTTGAAACGTTACTTACTAAAATAAAATAGCAAAACAGAAATTCAGGCAGGAACTCAATTAGTTTTTTTTTATTCCAATAGTTTTAGTAATTTTCACAGCCGCCATCTTGTTTTTAGATTTGACCTCACTATCGGCTTTAACACCGCTGAAAACCATGAAAACGACACCCATGACGAAAAATCTGAACATTTTCGCAGCCGCCATCTTGTTTTTTAATTTTGACCACACTATCGGGTTTGATACCCCCGAAAATCACGAAAACGATACCCAAGATCAATAATCTGAACATTTTCGCAGCCGCTATCTTGCTTTTTAATTTTGACCACACTATCGGCTTTAACACCCCCGAAAACCACGAAAACGACACCCATGATGAAAAATCTGAACATTTTCGCAGCCGCCATCTTGCTTTTCAACTTTGACCACACTATCGGCTGTAACATCCCTGAAAACCATGAAAACGACACCCATGATGAAAAATGATTGTAGCCGCCATTTTGGATTTTGATATAAAGGTGGTAAAACCAAATTTTTGTTTGTCGCGCATTTAAAAATAAAAAATGGCAAATTCAAAAAAATACTCAACTTGATATTAATAACAGCGCCTCACGCGCATGCGCGGCGTGATCTTATCACTTCACCCGATTCGCGTAACCATAGTAACCACCGGCGCCGAAGTGAATCGGTAAGCGCGACGCGCGAGTGTCGTGATCTTATCACTTCACTCGATTCTCGTTGCCATAGCAACATCACTTCACTTGGGCTGGATGAAGTGAGCCGAGCCGTCCGCCGCCGGCCACGGAGCGCGCGCTGCGCGAGTGTCAGTTGAACTGTTGAATTTTGTTATAGTATTGATGACGGTGATTTTATGAATATTATTTTATTATTGGCAACGCGTAGGTCGGTTTAAATGTACCTACCTATAATTAAATATTAGAAAGGTACATAATGGTGCCGATTCCCTTGTTCACAAACTAAATTAAATTTAAGTTCAGCACATCTTTTTCTTTCTATTTCATTAAGAAAAGGACAGAAGATAAATTTTAGTTTAGTCCTGTCAAATTAATCAGCGCTTGACGTAAATTGACGTAATTTTAGTAGGCAAGTTTTTAATCACGTCTGAACTTGTATGGAGTAGTGACAGGCGCTGATTAATTTGACAGGACTAAATTAAAATTTATTTTCTGTCCTTTTCTTAATGAAATAGAAAGAAAAAGATGCACTAAACTTAAATTTAGTTTAGTTTGTGAACAAGGGAATCGGCACCAATAAATAATCCGCACGTATTTTATTCAAATGGCTTATACATAATATATTAATATGTATACATACACAAACATCGTTTAGTTAGGTTTCCACATAGT
The DNA here is from genome assembly GCA_905333075.3 of Atethmia centrago. Lineage (NCBI taxonomy): Eukaryota > Metazoa > Arthropoda > Insecta > Lepidoptera > Noctuidae > Atethmia > Atethmia centrago. The sequence continues at coordinate 15,613,971 of HG995373.1, read as the reverse complement.
TTGTGAGGGGATAAATTTTATGGTCCGTCAGCCAGGCACACTTTGTCACTCGATCACTTGACACACTCGGTTATCTATTCGTATTGAATAGATTTGGGTTAATAACAACGCTGAATAACGTCGAACAGTCTTTAGTCGACTCAATCCACTACCGCTTCTTCAAAACACATCGCGGTTGGGTCATGGTCGCGATGTGATTTAACTGATTAAATAAACGCAATCGCGTTTATTTAATCAGTTAAATCACATCGCGATTGGTTCATGGGATTGCGTTTATTTAATCAGTTAACTGATTATGATCATTATAATTAATCAGTTAAAACACATAGCGATTGGGTCATGGGATTGCGTTTATTTAATCAGTTAACTGATTATGATCACTATAATTAGCATAAAAATATTATTAAAATCTCGATTATGATTGTAAATATAATCCTTGGTCCATCCCTAGTATCAGGTGGGATGACACTGACAGTTCACTCTACGTTCACTTCACTTAACTTTTCACGGTGAGAAGGTTACAGAATAGCACTGCGGGAGTGTATAATATTTTGATATTTAGTCCATGCATGTTTAATGTTTATTTTACTTGCGAATAAACTTTGTAGGTGAAATGAAGTGAAATGAAATTGTTTATTCTGTAAATAAACAATTTCATTTCATTTCATTTCACCGCACGGTACAGTCATCATCTGTCTAGCCTTTTCCCAACTATGTGTTGGGGTCGTCTTCCAGTCTTATCGGATACAGCTGAATACCAGTATTTTACATGGACCGACTGCCTATCTGACCTCCACAACCCAGTTACCGGGTAACACGATACTCCTTGGTAAGACTGGTTGTCAGACTTTCGCGCTTCTGACGACCCGTAACGACTGTCAAAGTTCTACAAATGACAGCCGGGACCAACGGCTTAACATGCTTTCCAACTTTTGGAACGAAACCGCCACACAGGTGTGAATCACAGAGAGGACTCTCTACAAAGCCAATTTCTAAAATGAGATTACTCTAATCTAATTTTAGTGAAAACTATGTTTATTGATTTCTTCGCAATAAACTAACGAACTCTGCAATATCAAACATGAACAATTACTAATAGAAAACAAGAACGAGAAGCATTCCCTTTTCACCCTTTCGCCAGGTCGCAAACACGTGAAAAATTTATTTTGGTTCTTGAAATGTATCCTTAGAGATAAACAGAAGTAACGGAACTTTCTTCGAAAATTTCCCTAAAGATTCGAAAGGAACCAACTCGTACTTATAGATTTTACAAATATTTCTGTACAGGAAATGAAAATATTTTAACACTTAAGAATGTTGTACATTCTATTGAGAAGAAAACCTATTTTAGAATTTGGGTAGGCTACGTACCTATAGCCTATAGAACCGATGACCGTTGGAGTAGACGTGTTCTTGAGTGGAGACCGCGAATCGGCAACCGTAAGGACGCCGGTAACGCTAGGTGGAGCGAGGATCTTCGCAGGGTGGATGGTAGCAGCTGGATGAGAGTTGCTCGAAATCGAGTCGGATGGCGTGCAATTGGATAGTCCTATGTCCAGTAGTGGACTGCTATAGGCTGAAGATGATGATAATGACGTACCTATACAACAAAGAGATCTCTGTGCGCGTAAGACCGTTATTTGCAGTAAGTTCTTGTCGTACAAACGTAGCCTTGCGAGCTCCCCTACGCCGCCTTACCAATCAATACATCAAGATCTTTAAAGACATCGATTTCTTTTCTGTTTCTGCTCAAAAATTTAGAAGTTTTATCAACACAATGATTTTAGATTATAATAGTTAGTTTAATATCAACTCATTCTCTCTCCCTCTCCTTCTCTGTTGTTTGCATACCTGTCTATGTTCGAGTTCACTGCCTACTAACTAATTTTCTGTTACAACAGCTTAGAATAGCGCACTGTAAGATTTAACTTCTAATATGTTGTGGAAAATGTCGTAGATTATACATTTATAATTCTTGTGTATTTATAACTTAGCATAATATTTTAATTTATATCTGTTCATTTACCCGAATAAATAAAATAAAAATAAAATAAAATCCCTGAAAAATGAAATTAGTTCAGTAACGGATAATATTTTGAACTGTTTTCAAATATTTACAATAAAGAAATGAAATTTATTTATTCTTCTCGACTGCAGTAAGCTTGCTAACAATCGCAATTTACAATAGGGTATTTTACTATATACGACATAAAATCTATAAATATATTATCGAAATAGTTTAGGCAAAAAGGAGTCTGAAAATTGTAGTTTTAGTTCATAAAATAACAAAATAAATTTTAAAATTCAATTCAACGATTTCAGTTTTTCTAATCTGTTAAAAAACACCATGAAATAGTAGCCGCCATGTTATTACGTCATACGGCTATGTTAACAAAAACGTGTCAATTATCATACAAAGATCAGCGCATTTGTTTTCATAGCCCAGTGACGTCATGACCACAGAGCAACATGGCGTCCACTGCGTCCAGCGTTTTCGTGAACCTACGCGCGAAATTTGAAAATGTAAAATTTAAAATACATTTTTATGGCACTTATCGATTGAATAAAAATTTTGTATTTTTTTTTGGTATATTAGCACTATATAATTTAATTAAGATACTTTTCAAAAATGGGTGTAAGACCCTATTGATATTTCTGTATACATTTGAATGCTTGTTTGTTGTTAGGTTGCTCTGCTTGTTTAGCCAATTTCAGTAGTTTAAATGGTCATCCAGCTAACAATCAATATTTAGCTGTGTTCCTGCATTCAAAACACATAAATTATTAACATTTCCTTGTTTGTATATTTTAGAGTTAGCCATGTTCGTAAAAGGTAATCTTCATCTTTTCAAGATGTATTGTGAAATTCGACACCGCACTACTTCTATGAGACCTCAGTACCAAAATTTATTATACACAGGCGGCTACAAAACAGCTCTGTTAAAAAAAAATGTTTTTGGCATGGCACCTCAAATTTATAATAAGATACCTGACTGTATAAAAGCACAGCCAATAAGAATTTTCAAAAAGAAGCTCTTTGCTCTACTTGTGGAAAAGTGTTATTATTCCATCAATGATTTCCTGAATGATCCGTCAATAATAAATAATAGAGTACTATAAAATTTAACTTGTGTAGCGATAGCTTAATTTATATCTTCTATACCTAGTTTAGCTTAAGTAAATTATCGGATGTTTAATTTTAATGTCTAGATTAAGTAAATTAAGTTTAAAATTTGCATGCCTAATAGGCAGAATGTACAAGGCCCTGTAAATAATATTCTAACACCAAATTGTAAATACCTGCATTCAAAGCAAATAAATTTATTTCATTTCATTTCAATCTCATATTCACCTACTTTATGAATATCTGCCAAAACCAATAAACCGACCAACTAACCAAAGAGTCAAAATCTTAAACCTTAAAGTGCAGCCAAAATATCACAGACGTAAAACCATCAAGTAGAAACCAAAAATAAATAATTAAAAAAAATAAAAAACACGCCTGCCGAAACGATTTTGAACTGAATACCAATCTTTTTAGCGAAGTCGGGGAACCTGTAAAGAACTGTTCCAAGGAAGCGTCCCCCGACTGCAATGAACATTGATATACAGTTCAAAATCGTTTAACTTGTTTTTAATTTTTTGTTAGTTCAATTTTTGTAAATCACTTTTTGACAAGGCTTTTATTTTATACTTTTTAGTGATCAAACGATATTTTTTTATAAGTTTTTCTATGGGATATTACATAGTACCTACTTTTATATTTATTTTATTTATTTTGGTATGTTATTAATGAACGCATGCATACTGAATACTACTTTTATATTTTTGTTATGTACTACGCCAGACGATGATCGTATATGTGGTATTTTTTTATGAAAAAAAAAAGTTTTTTGGCATGGCTTTCCCATTGTATTGTTTAATTTTTCAGTCTATGTTACCCGGGATAACGTAACGATTCTAACGATACGATACGATTTTATGGTAGAATAAAGAAACTCACAAACATACATGAACCCTGAAAACATAACACTCCTTTTTTGGGCAGTCGTGTAAAAATAACAAAATATACAGATCGAACCCCGACTTGGTTCGCTCAAACAGTCTGCGATCAAAAAGTTCAAGTTTCGAGCCAAAAATAATATTTAACCGTACAAAGAAAGGTCAGGTCGAGAATAAAGTCCATTGATTTCAGTTTACAAATCGACTTTTTGTGGTAATAGTGTGGTGTTAATGTGGTGTGCGGAAAGCGGAAAAGTGCGAGCGTTAGAGGCGCGCTTGCCCGTTCAATATTCATGAGCTAACTTAAACGGTTAAGCAATGAAGTCAGCGGGAGCAGTATTTGAGTTGGAGAAACTTGCCTTAACACTCTCAGAATAGGCGTGATCTGATCGTGATTTGGTATAAAAAGTGTTTTTAAATAGGTAACTCAAATAGAAAGATAAAGTGCTAGAATTTGCCGAATTCCATACAGAGACAGCGAAGCGATTAAAGGCCATTGCACACTGGTGGACGGCGGGGGACGGCATCGAGTAGGATTTGCCGCTGATGATTAGTGATGCCACCAGCGGCCGCAGACGTATTACTGGATGCTGCGTTAGGTGGCAGCATCCAGTAGTAGTATACAATAAAAGGAATGCACCCCCGCTTGCACCGCCTCTTCCCCGCGATCGTATGCTCGCGGACATCGGCGTAAACCGTTGAATGCCTTCGCATCCCGCCGCATGCCGTCGCAACCTGCCGTTACCTCCCACCGCATGCTGTCGCGTCCCAACGCATGTCGTTGCATCCTCCCGCAGTATCTTCCAGCGCGCTCTTCAATACCGCAGAGAAATCCCCTTAGATGCTCTGTCATCGGTCTCAGAGCTTTGTAATCTATATCTTATTACCATTAGATACGTACGAATTTACGTAAGTAAATTTAAAATACCCTGCCCCGCCGTCCACCGGTATGCACTGGCCTTTATAGGTAATCCTATAACTGGAAATTGCAGTTTACTTAAATACGTTATTCTTATAGGTTCTTGGTAAAGCGTAGATACGGAGTAAGTGATTAAAAATCCCGAAAATCAAACAACGTTATCAACCAACAGCAATTTTGTTGATAAGGAAGTAATTACCCTTAATTTCTCCAACAATCGCCGGTTTCAGGGCCCCCACTTAACTGCTAAGTTCGAACCATTGAACTAGACGATTAAAATAACCGTTGCCGTAATGGTGTCTGTATTTGCTTACTCTGTTGCAGTTGTAATTGAATAAGTTAGGAATTAGGTAAATCTGCTCTTTTCCTTAGAAGGTTTTCCGGAAGGGTAAACAAATGTTTCGGAATTGTGTTTTTCATAATGATTCAATATAAGTATTCTGCAGGTAGAATAAATGAATAAAACACTTTTTGTTGATGATTTTTTGCTTCAAATATAAGCTGGGTTTTTGCAAGGAAAGATGAAGAAAGAGAACATTCATCATTTCACTCAGAACTGAAATGATGAATGCAGGACGTCTGCAATGAGACTGAATGCTTCAAGTTATGTTAAAGCTTCGAGCATTTGACAGACGAATTCTTTAATTATTTTACGCCCTAAGTTTAAATGATTTTCACACTATATTTGTGGCTACACTGACAATATAGTCAGTGCAGCCTTACATATTTTTAATAAGCATTTGGGAGTCAGGAATTCGATATTATTCCCTTTAACGTTACTTGCGCATTGACTTCCCCAACCTACAATACGGAAGAGGATAAAAGCATATTAAATCAAATAAAAAAAATCATAAAATAGATTGAAAAGATTATTATAAGTTTAAGCTCCTTACCAAGAGGATTCCAATATCTCCCAGCCATCCATTATCGAATCAGTAAATTCGATTTACAATCGCAATTCGGAGTTTGATCCCTCTGATCTGCAGTCAATCTTTTAATGACAGATTTCAGTTACCGCGGAAGATAAATGGCAGTTGGAAGTCTTAGAAGCAAGCCAAATATTGGATGAATCAGAAAAATATTACTCTACTTATTTGGAAAGTTCATAGTTTTTTTTTTTTTTTTTTTTTTTATTTTTGTTTTATTTTCTGTAAGTAGGTTTATACAAACACTTTTACACGTCAATCATACTTAGAAAAAAAACTAGATGAGCTCGGCGTTTCCTATCTGACTACTCTGAGAAGAAAGGCCGAAACAAACTCAGAGGTCACAGTCTCTTTTAAAGTCCAGACATAATCTTGGTCAGATCATGTGAAGGCCATGTAGATTGGATTAGTTTTAAGTGAAAATTGGGGAAAATTAGTTCTAATTCGATGTAGCTACATTTTACATCGACAACAATTCATACCAATTTAGTTTTTGGAAGCTAACATAAAATTAAAGTAACATTGCTGTTTTTATTTTACTCGGCCTTTTCTTTGTAGAAAACACGCTCAACCGACAAACTAGAACTAAAATTACTTAGAATAGTTCTTGGACATAGTTTAGTTTCTGTTTATCCTTGTTAGAATATTCTTTTAGGGTTCCATACGTATTACCGAGGCTCCTGGCAACACAGGCAACGGAAGGAATATGGGTGGGTTTTAGTCAGAGTCTGACACACCCTCCCGCTCCGGCCAGAGCGGGAGAAGTTATTTGATGATTTCCCACCCAAAATAAAAAAAGGGTTCCATACATCCGAATGAAAAAACGGAACCCTTATAGGATCACTCGTGTGTGTGTCTGTTTGTGTGTCCGTCTGTCACAAACTCACAACCAATTTGACCGATTAAGTTGAAATTTGGTACACTTATGAATTTTTGTGACCTAAATACGGACGTGTAACGTAAATAAATGAATTTTGAATATGGGGTCACTTTTGAGGAACAAATTAGAAAACACATAAAATAAAAAAGGCGATCTGTGAGGGTCTCAAGTATTTTTTTTTTTAATAATTTTAAAATAAAAAGTCTTAAAGTAATTTAATAAAATTGATGAAACTAAAGTGCTTAAAAAAAATACAGAAAATAGTTCTATACTTTCTAGATTACAGGAAAACCTACAAGAAGTCTATGGTTTTAAAATATGTACCATGGAAAATCTCTCAAAATTGTGCGTACAAACTTACATTTGCAGTTGGAATGTATGGGAGAAAATGTTTTTCAACTACAATGTTAAGTTTGTTCTTGGGACAAATGCATCCCAACTACGGACCCCATCATTGTGCTTGGTCCGACACGCACTTGGTCGGTTTTTATTTATTTTCTTATTATTGTAGGTACACCCTAGAGGTATGTTATAGGAATACTTTTTAATTTTGACCAACTTAATTTGTTCCTTCAGCAACAATAAATAACATTCTATTCTAAAACCAACTTAAAACAAACCGAATCACGTTGATTGTTAATTTTTCCCCAGACTTTAAGACGCTGACAACACCTAAACCGCGATCACTGTCAGATTGCATAGAAAAGAAAGAGAAGCGCGATGACACAACTTTGTAATTTATTGCAAAATATGAAGCAATTATCTAATTACTCAAAATTGAGTTGAGTAATCGAAAATAAAAAACAACCAAGTTCTGCATTCAAATAAGACGTTCTTGTTATTAATTAAATACGTAACGTATGTTGATATTTAATACAGATATTTTGGATTACAACTCAAGGTAAGAGGTTAGTTTAACGTTAGTTTGTATCGAGATTTTTTTTTCAAAACGTGTTTTGGTAACAACCAAGTTCTGGGAAATATTTTCAAAATTAACATATATTTTTTCCGCTACTACAGACTATACAGATTTGCATTTTTTTTTTCTTAACAGAAGCCTATTTTGTTCAATTGGGTCTTGTCAGCGCCTTAAGTGAAGAACGGATTTTTCCTTATACAGCGTAGCTAGGTAGGAATACAAATATTTAGTCAGTTCAGTGGGCAATTCTGTAACTGTGTATATGATTATTATTTTGCGTAATTTGCCTGTGGGGTGGGGGCAGTTGCTCTAGATAAGTTAAGTTGCGCTCGACCCCTACACTGATAAGCGTAATGAGATTGCCAAGTGTGGAGGTTGGTCCTAGTTCAGTCTTTAATTCCTGAATTTAGACTGATTATAATAATATACTTAAATAACTTGCGAAATGTAAGTGTACAATAGCCCTCCTCTGCTATACCCTTCTGATAAAACAGGCGTGATGTTATATTATGTTATCTATACTTCTATACTAATACATATCAAGCCCTTACCGCCGAATTATTGTAAGCGACATTTTTACGACAAGGATTTTTTATCATAAACCTATTGTTTTCAATGTCGCTTAGGATAAAAATCGCATTTTCGTAAAAATGTCGCTTACGATAAGTTGACAGTAAGGGCTCGATAATATGAATAGGTAAAATTTGTTTGTGTGTGTAGGCCAGTTGGATTTGAACAATTCTTTTTGCATTTGATAGTTTTTTCCAATTCTTGAGGAAGATTATAAGCTATAATGATTATAAGCGTGCTGTTAAACATAACAGCACGCTGCGATCCTTGGAAGCCGAGCAAAAAGAAAAAAAGTCAGAAAGAACACTAAGCGAAAACAAAGTAAGGGCTCCCACACAAAACTGCAAATTCGCATCGCATTGCAAAAATCTGCGAGCTCGATGTCATTTTATTATGTTATTTTATTCGATGCGGCGTCGTATCGCATCGCATCGCAGTTTTGTGTGGGAGCCCTAATCCCCTAATACCCCGGGTGGGCGATGTAATGCGACGCGGTGGGTCGGGGAACAAGAAATTAAACGCGGACGAAATCACGGGTAGAAAGCTAGCAATAATAATATTTTGCTCTCTTATAGCAAAATATTATTAATAATAATATAATTTCAGCGCGAAATTAAAAAAAACCGGCCAAGTGCGTGTCGGAGCACGCACAATGAAGGATTCCGTAGTTGGGATGAATTTATTCAAAAAAAAAACTTAACATTGTAGTTGAAAAACATGTTCTCCCATACATAGATAAACGTCACGGTCAATTATCTAACTGCAAATTTAAGTTGATCAACTATTACTCGTTAACTTGTAAAGCCTACTTAGCTATGACGTTTTCCTTTTAATTTCATTATATGTACTATTTACTGCCATGATTTTTTTCACATCTCCATAAACAACCATTTAGCTGGTAGGGACACTTGACTCTAACAAAATATCACTTTTAAACTTAACACGCAAACGGAGCCCTGAATCTATAAATTGTGGTCACAGACCCGCAATATTTTTGAACGGCCTATCCAACGATACCCCACACCATGGGACCCACGAGAAAAAAAATATCATCCCCACATTACGTGCAAAGGACATACTTATCCTAAAATACTCAATTTTTTTTAAAGATTTCTGTTTAGTACTAAGCGTCTCTGGGCTAAAGGAAGGACAGATAGACAGACAGACGGGCATAGCGTAACTATAAGGTTTAGGGTTTCTTGTTTACTACGGAACCCTAAAAACATAAGGCAATCAGACAGTATGTTGTACTTACTAAAGGAATGGACGCTTACTCAGGTTGCAACGGACTCACATTTATTACGATTACATCGCAAATGCAATATTGCGTTCAAGCAATTAAATATGACATCAATATTTAATGTTGATCTCGAATAACAAATTACAGCTCGCATACCTACCTACCTTAACTCAATTAACTCAAAACAATTTGATACCTGCTAGATTATAATTATAGTCTGGCCATAATATATGACTACCATTTAACGTGTAGCATTGCTCATTACACGAGGGGCGATAGCGCCATCTGTTCCTTATTGACTACCATAACGTATACATCCACTTGATAAATAACAATGAGGGAGACAACAAAATACCTTGTGTCAAATACTATGGGAGCAGGAGAGACAAAACGACACCTCGTGTCAAACACATGTGGACTTGTGGAGAAATCGTAGGACACTTGAAACGATTAAGACAAGGTAGTGTAGGTAGTGGTTTTGTCAGCATTTTTATAAAAGGTCTAACTTATTATTCGTACGACATCTGTTTCTAATCGACTGTCATAGCGTATATTATATAATATACATTCATCCACTTGTAAAAATTATATTGTAACTTTGTTCCACTTTTCATCAGGTGAACCGACCTCCCGATGCTTGCCAACGGATTAATGAATTACTTATTATTACTAGCGACCCGCCACTGAATTGCTCGGTTTTATTTTTACGACTTGACAAAACACTTAGATGTCTTTATTATATTTAAGTTTATATAAATTTTTTAGAATAAGTGTCAACTGTCCAACGATTACTTCACATGTCCTAGAACAAAAAAAATCGAAGACATGTGACATCCACCAACCAGCACTGGGCTCTCGTGGTGGATTACGGCCCACTCCCTCTCACTGAGAGGAGGCCTGTGTCCCAGCAGTGGGAACATTGTGCTTATGCTGAGCTTATAAATGTTTTATACACTTAACCTTCCAGAATAAATTTTCTAAATTTTGGTGAAAACCTTATCAAATTCCATTAGGTAGTTAAGAAGAGCCAACCGATCACAGACAGACACGAAAGGAACTTTATTATAATATTGATATTATAGATGTTTAGCGACCTGGGGGCCAATCATCACCTCTTATAGCACTCATCATCTGCCTAGCCTTTTCCCAACTATGTTGGGGTCGGCTTCCAGTCTTACCGAATACAGCTGAATACCAGTATTTTACATGGAGCGACTGCCTATCTGACCTCCACAACTCAGTTACTGGGTACCCGTTGGTAAGACTGGTTGTCAGACTTTCGAGCTTCTGACGACCCGTAACGACTGTCGAAGATCTACTAATGACAGCCGGGACCAACGGCTTAACGTGCTTTCCGAGGCACGGAGGGGTCTTGGTATGTAAAGATGGTCACCCATCCACGGACCAACCGCGGCAAGCGTATCTTAACCTGATCGATTGACCCGTGCGGCTGTTATTACTTAGCCACAAGCCCCTCATAACCTCTTATAGCAATATTATTATAATATTACTTCACAGTGGGAAAGTGATGGAGCTGTACAGGACTTATAGCTCCATCTCTTTCTCACGCTGAAGTAATATTGAAATAATACTGCTATAAGAGGTGATGGTTGCCCCTCTGACTCTGCTTCGCACAGTTATTTCGAATTGACAAAACATGGAAACATCTTTATTACATTTAAGTTTAAGGTGGTCCGCTGAAGTTATTATGGAACAAATCTAATTTAGACACATAAACACATAACATAACATCACGCCTTGTTTCCCCGAAGGGTAGGCAGAGGTGTACCTGTAGTAGGTACACCCACAATTCGCCAGTTATGTTTTTAAGTCCCATGTAATAGGGAGCGAGTCTACTGCCATCAATCGGGCACAAATCCAGACTCCGGGCTGCTACTGAGAAATTCCAGATAGAAAAACCCAATAACACTTTGCCCGACCCGGGAATCGAACCCAGGACCTCATGCTCAGCAGTAGCGCTTGCGACAGTGTCAGATTGTATCTTGATCAAAATACGACTTGCGACCATAACAAATATGTTTTTACAGAACTAAAATCATTAATACATCTCTGTAATTAGTAGAGTATTCGTAGATTTTGTTCCATAATAACTTTCCATAAGAGATTAATTGGTTCTTATGGATTAAATTTGACTCAGAGAGATGTATTAATGATTCTAATAATTATAATTCTGTAAATACATATTTGTTATGGTCGCGAATCATATTTTAATCAAGTCAAGACACAACCTGACATTGACCTGCAAATTGCCAAAAACGTAAGAAACTTTGAGTTTCGTGGGCTACCACTGCGGATCCACCTTAATATGAATGTTTTGTACACCTTCCAGAAAAAAATCTATAAATTATGTTGCGAATCGCATCAAAAACCTTTTTAGAAAAAAAAAAGCGGTCACAGAGGCAGACACGAAAAGCAACTTTACTATTTATAGATTAGTATAGAAAAGAAAGTCGATTATAGCAGCCATGCAGTTGTTGATTTGACATCACAAAAATAAAACAAAAGAATGTTGCTACACATAACTCTCTTCATCACAAACCATCCATCAACAGGCCTTAAAAGGCTGCAGAAGAATGGTAGCCGACTCTCGAGAGTCAGTTTAGTTCAACTTCCACTCAATCGATTATGCGACGTACCGGCAGAATTGGCAGCGAACATCCCATTCCGAAAGCTACAAAGTTTGGCACATTACGAAGTGACAAAGCAAAATAGAGCGAAAGATTGCAAAGTAAAAACATCTACGTTTTTTCGTGTATCGTAATTTCGTAGTAAACACGAATATGAGTGGCAACTGAGTAATTACAGCCGACATCAATTACTTAAAACACAACCACGCGATTTAACAATGAACTTCGTGGGAAGGTATGGAAACTTCCACTGTGAAAGTTAATGGAACAAGACTAGATAAAAGGAACCTTATTGATATTAGAATACGGATCAAATTTCATCTCTACGAAATTAGAAACTAATATAAAGTCTATTTAATTTCCAATTTTCGTGTGCAAAGTTTTAAGGTGATTCGGGTTTCATGTACCTATTCTTTAAATTATGATATAATTATAGCGTGCTTAACGTAGCTATATTTAAGAAAATATGAAACCTTTTAAAACTTATGTACGTAGATCAAAGCTAAACATGAGACTATTGGTAGAACGTCAGCCGACGTATTCTGTGCAAATCTTATCACGAAAACTTGAGGTGAAGTGAGCTTGAAGTGAGCTATCAAGTGTCAATCCCTAACATATGTAATGACAGAGCTCACTTCACGTTCACTTCACCTAAGTTTTCACGGTGAGATTTTTACAGAATAGACCTGTAGGTCAAGACCAATCACTACGTATAACAAACTATTCGGTGATTGCATAACTTACATATCGACGGTTAAAAGGTAATAAGGTATAAGCGACATTTTGGTCGAAAATGTGTTATGAATGCCATCCTACTTAATCTCTATTTTTAAGTAGGATGACATTCATAACTCATTTTCGACCAAAATGTCACATAACCTTTTAACCGTCGATATAGTGTTGTCATGAGAGTAGGTACCCGCGAAGTGCGTTTGCTAATGCCCATCTTGTGAACATTGTCGAAGAGTTGCATTCAGGATCGCGCATTTTCACGTCATAATTTTTTAATTAAGGGTTCACACCCAGCAAACAATTTCAGGGTTCACGACCCATTGAGTAGACCAAGACCTACGGTCTAAGGCGTAGACTAAAGCCTAAGCTGTGTGCCTGTCTGTCTGTCGGTCTGTAACAGGGCTGTATCTTAAAAACCGTAATAGCTGGCCTGTTGAATTCTTCGACTCGCAATGGCGGTTTATTTAATGATTATTTTTTCAGAGACGATACGCGTCCAAGTAGCCTTATAAAAATAAATTATATATTCTTTCGGCTGCACCTAAAAACAATAAACACACGCGACATATCACTCCCCGATCAAAACTCACACAAAACACATTCACACATTCATTCATGCATAACATTGGAACACAGTAGTGTAAACCTACAAGTTGCCTATGCTTAGATCTAGACTCAGACTTGGATGTTTGCGTCTGGCGCGATTCCATTACGGAATCGAATATAAGTTAAGGCAACAATGTTCCGGAGCACCGCAGTCCCTGGGCGGCGACTTGCAAAGCGTCCTTCTATTGCTACAAGCTCTTGTTTCTTACTTGAAAATAGTGCCTAGTAGTAAATGAGTATACATGTAGACACGGATAGGCTAAAAAAAAACAATCAAACAAAACAATTAAACAATCGAATTATTATTTAGAATTATTTCAAATACAGTTGGATTAAAAAAAATCTTATTTACGTGTGTATCTGAACTCCTCCGAAACGGCTGGACTGATTTTGGTAAGATTTTTTGTGTGTTTGAGTGGGTCCATGGATAGTTTAGATTCACAATTGGACCTACTGGTGGCGCTGTTCGGGCAGGACGTCTGTTGGGTCCGCGAGTTTCAAATAAAATGCTTTGTTACAATTTTTCGGCAGTTTATAATCAAATAATGGGTTAGATTAGACATGTAATTAACCGCGCGCGAGCCGAGCGAGCGAAGGGAGCGGTGCCGCGGCAGCGACTACATACTTCAATTTGTCACGGCATTTTGTAAACGGCGTTTGAATTGTCCATCAAATGTTGTGGCAAATTACATAGTGACAAGGCAATTTACATTATTGCCTTCGGCATATTTCATTACTGCGAGCGATTTTGACTCTTTCTACATTTCTCATTATTTTTTGCCGTGGATTTTCCTCTACCATAATTATAAAATAATAAAAACAAACCTGGAAAATCGACTATATATGTTTTTCATAAACCTTGTGGGTAGACACGTTACGCTCACGCATAATGAATTATAGGTACCTGATATCTTTACGTTATCAACGTAGGAAACGTACCTACTTCAAGTTCAACCTGCGTAATTGGCAAATCGAATCAATACCCACATTACATAATGACATGACAAATCACAAAACTAAACACAGCCTACAGACACGACACGCCACAAAATATCTACGATAAAACGCATTTTATAATTAAACCGGCTGCGGCTGTTATACCGCCGAAAAGAAGATTAACTATTGCGGGCTTAGACCGGCGACTGCTCAATATTCATAGGGTAACAACGAGGTGGACGTAAGCTCTCACCGAAATTCCAACTTAGAGTACTTGATTGTATTTTGCTGTTAGTCCACCTCTAAATGGTGCTAGAATGATGTAAGCTTGCTGTAATTAGAAGTTATTTGGTGAACTAATAGTTTGAGGTAGAGGTTTATTTAAAACTTAACTTGGGAACAGGGTTTTGGTTTTCCAATCAGTAATTTGTTTGAGTCATCATCATCAACATCGTCGTATTGTATTATCTCTCAAATTGTATTCTCAAACGTTACAATTCTATAACGTGCAAAACAACATCTGTTATTTATTTAATTTCACTCACCACCGGTTTCTGAAAACCTGATTAAATCTCTGATCAGTAAACTAGAGTCCTAATAGTTGGCAAGAAATCATTTGACATAAGATTTAACAACAGATTCAATAGGAATAGGTTTATAAAACCTGAAAACCAGCTGTAAAATTATGTTTTAGGTACATAGGTACACTTAAACCAAGAACCTACCCACTAAAGTAGCAATATAGCTCTGTAGCACCGTTAAAAGTTTAATGTTTCACATTAAGGTACCTATTGTCCAAGGCATGCCAAAGTTAAACACAGTACAACTCTCAAATATCAAAAAGTCGCTAAGCCGTTTCGCTAACTACAAAAGTTGGTACTGTTGCGATATTAACTTTAATAAGCAAAAAATCTTACATTTTAATGGTTCGCAAACGTCGAGCTCTAGTTTTTATCGGCAAACGCTATCTATAGGTACTTACGTAGTGTGTAGACACGTCCAGTGCGGGCGTGGCTCGTGGCTAGTCGCGATGAGTAAACCCCCTCGCCCGCAGCTCTCCGCGTAATTAATGTTTGCTTCAATTATAATGGGACGGGAACATATAAAATTTTCCACATTTTTTTTTTCAACTTCGGCCGTTAAACGGCATCTTTGGTACAGTTAATAATATCCAAAGGTTCGTCGGGGAAAATATAATCGGCGAGGTAATGTGTTCGTCAAAGAATTAAAGTTCCCGACAACGGCAGATGCTGCGACAAAATCGATAGAAATTTTGCACCGACAAAAACGTAGAGCTTGCAAAAACACTTGCAACGGCCGACTTCGTTATTCTTGTGGGCTTTTCACTTGGAAACTTTACAACAAAATCTTGAAAGCTTATACTAAGTAAAAAGTTAAGGTTGTAATATTTTTAAAGAAAAAAAAAATCTTCATAAGTTTGTATCAGCAGCAGGGACGAGTCACCCGGCTTACACTTTTCTCGAATGCTATTAATAAAGTTTGAACAATGCATTTCCAATTACTTGAATGCTAATACTCTTTTAGCTAAACTTTTGTAACGAAATTAAGGAGAGAAGCGATGAATAAAGTATACTCTCAGTAAAATTTTAACCTCAAAAATTCGTCCAACTTTTGAGTGAGAACTGAGAAAATAATCTACTACTTATTTTAAAATAAATTGTTAGTAAAACATACGTCAAAAACAAAATAATGTTACTCATTGTGTAGTGAATTTCGAACGTCGAATTTAAATGGGGCTAGTTAAAAACTAAGCTAGTTAGTTCAGACCACTTTATTTTGCGTCTAACACGACAGAGCAAAAACAGTGGATAGATAAGTGAACAAACTGGCCGGATAAACGACCTCCATCAGTGTTTCCGTTGTGAGAAGCAATTAATGGAGTACTGTACGCGAGGGTAATTACTGCTGGGGTAAAACCGCGGGAACCAGCAACAATTACCTTCCCGCGCCTTCACTTTTGACAAGACCTGAAGCATTTTCTACTATGTTGAAGATTTCTAGAAAGGATTTTAATTATTATTTGAAAATACTTTCTGCAATTTAGAAACAGATAGTAGATTTTTGTGAATCACGCTTGTACCTAATTTATTCCGCTTTATAAGTAATTTTTTTCAGTACAAATTAAACTTCACCCTGCAAAACCATTTATACTAGCGTAAAATATAATGTTGTTTGCAGAATTTACGGGAAGTTTGGTGCAACGAGTAGAGTTTTGTGGAAATGTATTGTAGCTCCAAGTCTGTTCAGGATATTATTGAGTTGCACAGAAAATTTAATTTAGACAACAAAATAATAATGTTTCGGATAAATTAATATACAAAATAAGATTACACTAAATACGCAAAATGAATAACATGTCGCTACTAAGTCGCTTCCGACGCAGGTATCCTGAGCGTATTGTCCGAGCGGTGGGACTCGGTGTTGTCGGAGAGGTGGATGCACCTGCATGCCAGTTCGTCACCATTTATTTAGTGATTATTGTTTTATCATTATATTTAAATGTAATCAAATGAATTTAACCTAATAAGTATAATATTGTATTGTAACTTCAATTTATTTTTAATGTAATGGTTTTAATATGTAATGTTTTAATGTATATGTAATTAAACCTTATGTATATTTATATTTAATTTGTAGTGCTAAATATAGGAATTACCTGAAATAAACAAATAAATAAAATAAATTATACCTACGTCATTTAATTGACATGAAAAGCAAATAAAACGATTTGGTCGCTTCATAACACGGAACAACTGTATTTCAGTTTTACTGATGCGGCACAAAAGCTTGTAGAAATGCAAAAGTCTTATAAACAGAGTTTTCGACAAGATCGGAGCCGGTCGGTCAAGCGTGAAGAATGCATGTGCCGTACGGAATCCGATACAATGCTCGACTTCAGAACTTTGTCGCGACTGCAGCAAGCGACCCTCAATAAAATACTATTGCTATCGCCATACTTCTTGGCGTTCGTCGTTGCATACATTTTTACACACGTATAAATAGATTGTAGCACAAGTTAAATTGGAAAAATTGTTCGATGCAAAAGTTTTGTAACAATCAGTGTTGGTGAGGTTTGCACGTTTTTTGGACGGGTAATCCATATTTTATTCAGCAGTGAAACGGTATACTACGGCCTTTTCTAATCAACCGTCGTGTTTTCGAGCAAACAGTTTCAGTGAATCTTGTTTGACTGACAAGGTGAGTTAGTCAAACAAGATTCACTGAAACTGACTCTTGATACCTCATTTGAATGTTAAATTAAGTAAGTAAATATTAAATTAAATTAAATTAAATAGCCTTTTGTCTTGGTGTATTAATTACAAAACATAATATAAATACTGCATTTAATCAAAATATTAATATACATAAACATATAAATTAGGTAAGTAGATTAATAAACAAAAAAAACTTACCGTCCGAGATCCGTGTTCGTTAAAACTAATTGTAAAGCCGAATTAACATTACGAAAATAGTTGCGCAAACTTAGTTATTTATTGATATAGTTTCACGTGTAAACAGATAATTATTTATAATATACATACATAAACAAACTCACGCCTTCGTCCCATGGGGGTAGGCAGAAACTATACAACGCCACCTGCTACGATCCTTACATTCTCCTTTTGCTTCGCTTACGGTGATTCATCAGGTAATACACGCACGCCGGTTGCGAGTACTACGCACCTGACCTTTCTGAAGAACATCACAAATGAGGTCACTATATGTCTTCCTGGGGCGTCCCCTACCCGCGTTTCCACTCACATCTGCCTTGTAAATACCTTTTGTTAGTCGCCTTTAATTCATCCTCTCAACAAGACTAAACCATCTAAGCATACTCTTTTCAATGTTTGTCACTACATCTTCTTTTAAACCGCACCGTCGTTGGCTTATTACATCATTTTTCATCCTATCATTTATAGTCACGCCACACATTCTTCGCAATTAACGCCTTTACTTTCATCCTTCTTTTGCCACACCCAACATTCACTTCCATACATAAGCGTAGGCCTGCACACCATTATGAACATGTATCACAGTCACGATTGCATGTATAGCACCATTCATTGTATTTACTCTCCTATTTCTATTTATAATACATAGCAGGTAGTGTAAATCCAGCTTTATTGCACTAATGCAACACTCTCAGCGAAGCCAACATACAACTTCACACACATAATACTGAAGGGATTATAGGCTATAGGCACACCTGATCAATGAATTGTAATGCATAACAATACGTCCCCATTTTACATAAACATCTGTCGTCGATACAGCATTTCCATGTTCGTTGCATGTCAACAGCATTCAAATCGAGTTGTCAGTGGCATCTTTGTGTCAGAAGTGCATGTTCTGACGAGCCGTTGTGTCGTGCAGTCCCCTCGGGAGGGTCGTGGGCAGACGCCTTTCTCGCACTGCTCGGCAGCGGAAAACGTCGGATCGGGGTTGTCAACTCTGAATATTGGAGTTTTATAGTTTGTTTAGAAATATTATTTGTTTGTCCATCTTGTAATGTTTTGTTTTAGAGTTTTCTTACCTTATTTGATTGGCTCTCGACATAGTAACCTAAGTTGTTTCAACTATACCTTCTTACATATCATCTGTATTTTATATTTAGTTAAAGATGATTTTGAGAATTATTTTTCCATCTTAATAACCCAACTTGTTTCAGAAATAGCTATTAGCATTCCTTTACTTTGCTACTCTCAATCCAATCAGTCAACGTGACATAAATTGTCAAAGTCCGTTTCAAAAGCCACTTGCACATCCTGCCAGGTCAATCAAAATCAAAAATCAAAATATTTTTATTTCACATAAACCTACATGGGCACTTATGAAACGTCAGAAGCTAGGTGCACGGTTCCAATTGGTCGTTTCCTATGGAGAAGAGCCGGCAAGAAACTCCACGGTTACTCTTTTAAAAATAATTGGCTTTTACAATGTTTTTCAATTACACAAATTAGGTATGGAAGAACAGTATAGGCCTGTCGAGAAGTACTTAACAAAAAAAGAGAAAGGAAACGGTCTAAAGAAAAAAGATCTAGTCTATTAAGCCTACAACGTTCTCACATTCACAACGTACACAAGAATCCATGTAAAATAATATTAATAATATTAAGTCTGAAATATAAATTGTAGGTATATAATGTCAAATAGTGAAAATATAATCTCAAAAAAGTATGTCTAAAAAATAATAATAATAATCATCGTAATTTGGGAGCAGTTAATAGATATTTCCATAGTTATGCCGTTACTGATGTACCAGGGAAGCCACATGTGCAGAAGGAATTATTGCCAAACTTCCTTGTCTTCAACGTAGTCTTTAATCTTGTAATATGCGTTTTTGATAATCACGTTTTTTTTTTTGAGGGTGGGAAATCATCAAATAACTTCTCCCGCTCGCCCGGACACGTTTGATGTGGGTTTTGAACTTTCCATCGCTAAGTTCTGTAAAAGGTGAAAGGTTAACATCTGTGTAACAGTAACCCGTATACGACATTTCCGCTTCCAAATTCAAAAACTCTTTTCCGAAATTGACGCTGGCAACACAGTCCCGCACCGATTGACGCTCGTACGCCGTTTGCCTGAGTTGTTCTGCCACGGGACTCTATTTACACAAAGCAAGATTCCCGTCTGTGTCCCAAAGCGCCGTGTTCTTTCTCGTTGATTTTCTTATTTTCAAGTCAACGCTTTAGTTCAGTGCTTTACGCCCGTATTAGACAATGGTGCCGATTCCCTTGTTCACAAACTAAACTAAATTTAAGTTCAGTGCATCTTTTTCTTTCTATTTCGTTAAGAAAAGAACAGAAGACAAATTTTAGTTTAGTCCTGCCAAATTAATCAGCGCTTGACGTAAATTGACGTAATTTTAGTAGGCTAGTTTTTAATCACGTCTAAACTTGTATGGAGTAGTGACAGGCGCTGATTAATTTGACAGGACTAAACTAAAATTTATCTTCTATCCTTTTCTTAATGAAATAGAAAGAAAAAGATGCACTGAACTTGAGTTTAGTTTTGTTTGTGAACAAGGGAATCGGCGCCATTGTCAGGTTCACTTGTTTATAGCCAATAGTAGCGCACGTTTTAGTAGAAAGTAAGGTGATTTAAGTACTTCTAATGTGGTAAAAGATATTGTTTTTTTTTCCTATCCATTTTAATCTGTTTTAAAAACCCAGACCGAGACCTCAGTCTGCAGACAATAAGTAGAATACCTATCGGTTCTATTTGCCAATTTTCCCACCACAATTTCCAGTAAACTATTTTATTAAACTGTGCTCCTTCTTTGATCATGTATTAAAAGCAAATAAGTTGAACTTAATCTCTTTCAATATGTTAATAAGCTGCAAACAATAAAACAATCACGAGTCTTATTAAAATTAAAATCATATTTTATTTTCATCAACACATGTTTTAGTAATTAAACTTGTTTTAAATTAAAAGTAATAAAAATACGCTTTAATCCAAAATTTCGGTAGTTAAAATTAAAATAACTTAAAATTTTATTTTATATACATTTTCATTTAGAATTACTTGTTCTTTAATCACTAGTTTCATCGTCAGAACTTGTTAACACTTGTTCACAGATACTGTAGATATACACCTATGAAAAAGTTAGTCTCCGGTCAGATTTGTTTCGCTCTAGGGATGTTATCCAATCAGCATACCTACACAGAATTTTCATCGATTTTATTCCGCCACGAACCAATCAGCCTAAAAACACCGCTGTGCGACAAAAAAATTGCACCATCAACACAAAACGTCATCTAGAATGAGAGCAGATAATGTGTGACCAAGGGTCCGTGCCGATAAAGCAGCAAAATTCTCAAGCAGTTTATCATTGAGAAATAAATTGATAATGAACTAAATCACGACTAATATAAAATTTAAAATAGCGTGCAACAAATGATTCCCCGTCGTATGTTCGAGCATGCTCTCGCATATTTTCACTTAAAACTTGACAGCAATGAAGCATTTTGCTGCTCTGTCTACGCTGACCCTTACGATGTTAATCTGGTGTAGCTATTATGTATGTTGCGTGTGACGTCTCTTAAGCCCCTCAAAGATTGACAACGAAGCTGGCCGCCTAGGGACGGCTGGAGGATTTCATCCGTGACGTGACGGGAGCGTGCCCATCATCACGACGTCTTCTGTCACTCTCACACCTCTGAGCATAGATAAACAAGGTAGGCAGTATATAAGGAGAAGATTACTAACTTAAGCAACCGTATAGCATCATATTACACTAGTGTATTATGCTAATCCAGAACTTAATGTTCCTATAATAAATAATGCCAAAATCCTATCATCCATTTTGACTTGGTTGGTTGTATAACAAGCGAGAACGAGAGCAGTGGTGGCCCAGTGGTAACAGCCGCGACTTACGAGTTGTAGGTCGTAGTTTCGAACCCAGACAGGCGCTTTACTTTGTGTAAATTATTTCATCACCACGACTCTCAATACGGGGAAGGAAAACATCGTGAGGAAACCGGCACGTCCTAGAACTAAAAATTCGAGGACATGTGACATCGTAGTGGATTACGGCCCACTCCCTCTCACAGAGAGGAGGCCTGTGTCTTAGCAGTGGGCATATTATAGGCTGATTATGGTTGTATAACAAACACACTAACCTAATTTTACGACCATGATTTTAATGAGAATTAGCTCGAGATTAAATTACATACACCATTCTCAACGTACAAAATCATCAAAATCCCTGTATACAATTTTTATTAGAATGTTATAAAATTGATTGTAAAGTCAAAGTTCCGATACGTTTGTCTTTCTATTATGTGGCCCCGTCGTGTGTTCCATCGGCAAACATTTGTAGAACGTGATTCAACTTAAAAAGGATGGATTTATGTTACTATACTGGCTTTTGGACTCGAGAGAACTAACTTTATTTACAAGTATCTTTGAAAACAAATAAGATGGATGTTACAAATTCATGAAGTTGCATGAGGCAGTCGAGATACTGAGTCTCTAGACAACCTAGTCAGTAGTAGATATGAATACAAATATGTTGATGTTGGCACGTTTCAGGGTTCGGCATTAGAGATAGCTATTTTTAATAGTTTTACTGAAATTTTAAAATTAACTGCTTATATTGATGGAGACTTTTTCTTAAAAGCTCTTGTGAAAACATGGGGTTAAATAAGCTCTTGCAAAGATGGATTAGGCCAAATGAATAAATATGAATTGATTGAGCAGTTCATATTCATATCTTTAACTGCATTCCATAATGTTTTAAAGGTGTTACAAAGGCTTAGAGCTAAGGTACAATTACGGACCCTGTCGGGCACAGCAAAAACTTGATATTAAAATAATTCTTAAAATAAAAATAAAATTAGGAAAGAAATTAACAATCAATAATTTTTAACATTTTAAATACACTATTAACAATAATTAAGTAAATATAAAAAAAATATTTTGTTTTATTGAGATCAGTTATAGGTTGTGGTACATCTTAATTATTTGGTCAGGTCAATTAAACATATTATCATATTATATTTATCTATGTATCTATGAATTAATGTATGATTAACTATGAATGGTGTCTGCTCGTATTAAGACAATTTGTTTGTCTTGTATGTATTCGTTTATTGTGTAGTATGCTTTTTCAATTAATATTTGCTTGAGTTTACTTATAAATGTCGTATGTCTGATCTCATCTTTTAATACATCTGGTAGTTTATTAAATATTTTTATGAAAATTACGTAAGGGCTATTGGTGATAATTTCATGCGCGAAGAGGATAGCATTAACATATTTTTGAATCTGTCAGTTAGATCTATGCTTAACAAATTCAAGTTAAACTGAAATAATAGTCCTAAATTAGTTAGTCCTTAGAGAACTAACTTTCAAGAATCTGTCACAATCAACTAAGATTGAATTGTTCAAAGTTTAAGCAAGCAAACACATTCAATATTGTAAACGTAGTAAGTTCTTGACGTGTCCCAAGACATTATCAGTATTGGTATTCAAAAGATCAGTATTGACACCGTCCGAGCCGTCGGCGTCGGGGTGGCAGTGGCACGGGCTCCTCCCTACATGCCGTTATGTTTGGACGCTTAAAGGATTGTCACGAGGCGGCGGCCGACGTCGCGGCCCTTGTTAATATTCCAACTGACATCACCGGGATCCACTGTCTTGCGAATCTTGAATAGAAGCCTCCACAACAACAAAAGGCTTCCTGAATTTTGAGCAGTTGACGTAAAGACAACGGCGAACGGGAAACAACCCCTCAGTATAATAAAAGTAACTCTATCTCTTTTGTGATTAAAACAACGGACTCCGTCGTCTACGACGTAACGACTTTGAAAAGTAATTTTGTTTTCGTCGCCCCTTTGATTGATGCGAGTTTTTTTCGACATTATTTGATTTAGTGTGTAATTAGTGTGCGTGGACCGCGCACTTGTCTGCTTAGCGGAGCGCCGCGCCGCCGCCGCCAGCCGCTGAGCTCGCACATTTGTACTCACCATTAGTCCAGCTCACCTTTGCTAACGTTCATTTATATAGCCGAGAATACCGATCGCATCACCGCTGCGCGCCGATTAGCTCCACAAGAAACTCCTAATTGATCGGCATAAAGAAGTCAACAGCATTTTCCGTTTCAATAACGAGCTAATTACGAGGCATTCATAAGTTACATGGTTTATTCGAGAAGTTGACTAATGCCGACCTAATCATGCGCCTTTGTAAGTTAAGCACGATAAATGGTTGTAGTTACCTTTGTTTAATTAAGCGTTTGCGATAGAGGAAGAAAAGCGATTCTTTGGTGAAAGAGGCGGCGGTGGACGCAGGCCTCACCGCCGCGCGCTGGCCGCCCGCGCGCATAATGACGCCAATTAGTCCGTGTCACCGCACCTAATTTATGTTAGGACCGGCCGAACCTCCCCTAACTTTCCTCATAAATATGCCACTCGCAAAAAACAAGCAACCAGTATGCATTCAATGATAAAGCTTCGAATTGATAGCTGCGCCAACATTGTACGGCCATTATATTATAAAGGCTCATTCATGCGGTGTCCGCTGCCATAATGCCAACATAGTTGTTTGTACTACGTGAAATATCTACCTAAACTGATGATTGTTAATCCATAGATAGCAACAATACAGCAAACGATGTTATCTGCGGCCATGTGTTGAAATAAAATACTTCGTGTTAAATTCGACCGTTACGTATTTTACTGAACGAGTATCTACGAACGTACATGTAGAATGGAAATAGCCTCTATAGAATGGCTCCTTGCACTAAGTGCCCATAATTTTAGGACATTTTCATTTAATGGCACTTAGAGCTACCAGTCTTCGTACCGTAATGATTTCTAATGACGTGCCGTAGCGGCGCTTAGCGCTTGCTTTGGGAAGTACCAAGAGCTTATAATGGTTCAAATTACTAACAAACCATTGACACAGAACAACAATGAGAAACGAAAAATACATTTGCTTCGTAATGACTTGAAGTTTTTTTTCTTTATTGTTGTAATTTCCCTTACAGTCGTTTACTAATGTTGTATAGAGTTAAATAGAAGAATTGGGGTCGTATCATCGAATGGACCTCGGCTGCGCATTAATCACTCTCTTTTATCGCGAAGGTCCTGTAATAGGTTATTAAGGTCGTACATTCCCGTTCATACCTACTTCACAAGCTTGGTGATTATCAAATTTCGCGCCCTCTCGCCCCTAGCCGCTGCAGGAGACGCCCTGGGCGTCGGGAATCCCAGCCGGATTTCCGGCCACCGTAGGCGCTGGCTTGCGAAAGGTGAGCAATGGGTAGCTCACCGTCCGGTAAGGACCAGGCCCGGGTCGACGGCGCGTTGTATTCCACGCGCGCCTCAAAGAAATGTCAGCACAAATGTAGGGGTCCACTAGGGCCGATGCCTGCCGGGGTCGCGGGAAGGTACTAATGGGTCACCGAGGCCCCCGCAACACAGACAACGGAAGGAATACGGGTGGGTTTTAGTCAGTAAGAGTCTGATACACCCTCCCACTCCGCCCAGAGCGGGAGAAGTTATATGATGATTTCCCAATAAAAAAAAAAAATATTGGTGATTATGAAGATATCACCCAAAAACTTCAGCATCCACGCCTCATGGGCATACTTGTTACACATAAGTAGACAGTAAAGTAGATAACGACAGCAAAATTAAGCATCACAAATAATCATAATTTATATAATAACAAAAGCAGCTGCTACTAGGTTGTTTAAATTGCATTTAAAAAAATAATGTTATAGCCAAATGCTATACGCTAATGCAGCGTATCAGAGTTTTCCGGGGTCGCGTGGAAGTTCGAAAGGAGCCGGTTCCGAGGCCTCTGGCAACACAGGCAACGGAAGGAATACAGAGCGGGAGAAGTTATTTGATAATTTCCCAGCCAGAAAAAAAAGCTTATTAGAGTTCCTAAATGAGTGAAACTAAGTAAATGTAGGCACATTATTGCGACATTTCAAAACAAGAAAGTTTTCCAATACAGAACTTTACTGTAGAATACATAATTTTAAGTTGCGGGTATACTAACATAATTTCACTCCACGCATACTCGTAACACTGCCACAAAACCTATTTATCTCCTCTGCTCAACGTCCGTATGTCACTGTAGGGATCCAGCAGAACATCAGCGTCAGGTATATTTACCTGACACATGCTGAACTGAACTCCCATTTGGTGCACCCTTGAGACGCACACCGCACCTTGTTCTATAATTAATTGAAGTACCTAAGTATTATGTCATAATGTCACTATTTCTTTGTGTTCGAATATTCCTGTAATTTGTTATCCATTAATTGTGCTATTGTGTGTTGTGCCACGTCTTTTGTGTGCACTGAATAAATGTTTTATGTATCTATCTACATTTCTCCAAAAAACCGCACAAGTGCGTGTCGGGCCACGCACAATGAAGGGTTCCGTATTTGGGACTTGGGATGAATTTATCCTAGAAACAAACTTAACATTGTAGTTGAAAAACATGTTCTCCCATACATCGATATACGTCACGGTCAATTCTCTAACTGCAAGTTTCAAAATCTCCATAAACAACCATTTTGCTGGCAGGAGGGGAAGGGGACTTGACTTCGCTTTATCGGCGTGATTAATATGTATACCTATGCCAAATTACAGCTTTCTAGTATTAAACGTCTCTGAGCTACAGCGGGGACAGACAGACATACAGACAGGGTAACATGGTGAAACTATAAGGGTTCCTTGTTAACTAACGAACCTAAAAACTGGTAAATAAACTTGATTTTTTGTACGCTTTAACTGGCAAAACATGTGGCTCTTTTTTATATTTTTTTAAATTCCATCCACAATGTACATGTATTGTACTTACTCATGTTTTACAAAATAAAAATATCTTTATCTTAACAGACAGACAAACAAACAAATGAAACAATTTAATATAAATTAATTTAATTTAGGCTGTTAAGGGCAGGCGAATGATAATTGCAATGCTTGTAAAAGGCTGCTAAGTGATAAGTACTATCTTAACATAACACCAACATTGAACACTTAGTTCGCAATAAACGTTTTGACTTTGACTTTAATATCGCCCATAACCGATATAACAACATTTGTCAAGTTACACTCAGTAATGGAGTAAGAAACTATTGCTGACGCGGCGCAGACTAGTTTATTGGATTTACATTATAACTCAAATAGCAACAAAGCCGCTCACAAATCAATTAGGTGATCCCAAAGCCCGGGCTGCAGAGAAAAGCGTCGGTATTCCCTTTATACTCGTGGTTAAAAGAATTCAATTACATAATACTAAGGAGATTAAAAAGGCTAACACAACTCCTTTGAGATGAGATAAGGTGGGTAGCTATTTAATTATTGGAAACGTTTTCCGCTCCGCAACGCTAAGCCGGTTAATTTCAAGTTTAAAGCTAAACCGATTCGAGGACGCAGAAATAATTTCACTACATGAATGAATAAACTGAACTGATATTCATGACATTTGGAAAACAGATAAAACCAGGAAATGTGATTTAATTCCAGAAATGAAAATAATTTAATCTACATATTTCTGTTTAGGGTTCCGTAATGAACAAGGAACCCTTATAGTTTCGGCATGTCCGTGTGTCTGTCTGTTGGTCTGTCCGCGGCTTAGCTCAGAGATTCTTAATACTAGAAATAAAATCTTGATAAAAAACATTGTAGGGAGAAAAAAATATCACGTAAAAGGGGGGTGATATTTTTTTTCTCATCTGTCCTATCTATGGTGGGCGTATCATATAAGCCGTTCAAAAACAGCCGCTGCCAGTTAAATGGTTGTTTATTGAGTATGTTAAAAAATCACGGCAGTACCTAATATATAAAGGGGAGGCTGATCTTAACACTAATATTGACATTGATTAGGAAAAACGAAAATTTTATCAGCCTAGGGTGATTTAGGAACAGTCACGTGTATAATGAAGTTTAAAGGCAACCTATCACAGCTAAGTAGACTTTACAGGTTAACAAGTAATAGTCGACCAACTACATTTGCAGTTGGAATGTATGGGAGAACATGTTTTTCATCTACAATGTTAAGTTTGTTCTTGGGATAATTCATCCCAACTACGGAACCCTTCATTGTGCATGGTCCGACACGCAATTGGCGGATTTTTTAAGTTGGTTTATTTATTAATGTTACTTGAAAAGTTTTTTTTTTGATCACCACAATGTTTTTGTGTACTGCTTACAAATAAGAAATCAAGAACGAAATAAAAAAGTTGACAAAGTTCCTGTTAAAAATGAATCAAATTAGATTATTACTGAACAACTTTTTGCTCGGAAGTGGTTACCTTGATAAAAGGGAAAGTAATAAATTACATGAATGTTAAATGAAGGACTTTATTAAACAGTAACCGTTATTATTTCGGTTTGGTATAGGTAAAAGATATTTTTATAGAATTTTTGACAAATCATAAGTATTTTTTTATACGCCTGTATTTTTTTTTTTTTTTGCGTTGATGTGATTTAGCCCGTTTTATATAATTTCACAAATATATAGATATTGAACATTGGTTCAATAAATGGCTTATTGATATGTTAGTAGTGAATTTTCTGTCATTTTGAATATCTCATGCTCATGCTCATGGGGATCAAATGATATAAATAAGAAAGCATACAAAAATGAATACGACATTTATTATTTACTAACTATTTCTCGCGACTTCGCCCGCGTGGGGGTCGGAAATTATCACACGGGAACGTACTACCGGGATCAAAACCATCCTATGTCCTAGCCTAAGAAATGGTACCCAGCTGTTGGCCACAACTTCGCCTGCCATCCAGGTTGAAAAATAACTTATGTCCTTCTCCAATTCATGGTCTACCCATGTGCCAAATTTCATCCAAATCCATTCAGCCGTGTTAGCGTGAAAGCGTAAGAAACAAACGAACTCACTTTCGCATTTAAATATACACAATCAGGATTTAAATGAAAAAAATGTCGTAACTTATTTAAGGCTGTTTTTGTTTAATTTCTTCGTGGGTTTCGCCTTGCGTAGGGCCTTGCGTAGCAATCTGAGTGTTTTTTTTTCATGAAAATTTAATTTTATTACAATTATAAATTGTTTATTAATACACTGGGCCTCAAAGAAAGCGGGTCGGTTATAAAAAATGCGATAACTTTTAAAATATTTAAGCAATCCTTTTAAAATAAAAACGAAATTAAAGTTTATTTCATTAAATTATAGGAAGAAGTAAAACCTTTTTTTTTTGTGATTGTATTAAAAACCATAAATAAAAAATAAAGACTAAAATTTTATCGCCCGGGATTCCCGACGCCCAGGACGTCTCCTGCGGCGGCTAGGGGCGAGAGGGCGCGAAACATGCCTTTCCCTCAACCGTCCCGCCTCCTACTTTGCGAGCATTACTGCTTCGCAGAAGGAGATGACGGCTGCCCATGCCCTCTCGCTCCGTAGCATGGCCTGAACCAGGGCCGGACGCGAGAGATCTCTGCCGCCGATCGCCTCCACGAGGACACGGCGGTGCTCTGCCCAAGTTGGGCAGACCTCCACGGATGCTCCACCGTGTTCTCCGGGCGATCCAAGCACGTGTACAATGAGGCGGCGCGCGGCGTCTTGCTGAAGCAAACTTGAAGTCCTGCAAATGGTCCAAAACTCTAAAGGCAGCATCGAAATTCAGGGCTGAGTTACGCTAGAGAACACATTGAGCTCTGGATTACTGGTATGAGTAATGTTTTCGGACGAGTCGAGTTACGTGTTATACACGCACAATGGGAGGCAAAGAGTCTACAGAGTCCGGAGAGCGCTATAACCAAGCTTGCACTGAAGAGAAAGTGCCACACGGCGGAGGCTCCATAGACGTGTGGGCTGGAATTTCTTTCGAAAGCCGCACCCGAACTAGTGATGATAAAAAATGTCCCTTTAACTGCAGAAATATACGTGAATGAAATCTTAAATGAGTAAGTTGACCTACATAATCAGCCTATAATGTTCCCACTGCTGGGAAACAGGCCTCCTCTCTGTGAGAGGGAGTTGGCCTATTTTTAGTAAACATGGACGAGACCGCCATCTTTATGCAAGATAACGCTCATTCCCACACAGCTCGAATAGTGTTTGACTACCTTCAAGATGTCGCTATCACATGCATGGATTGGCCAGCACGCAGCCCAGACTGGAACCCCATCGAACATGCCTGGGACGAACTGGGACGACTTGTACGCCAGCGAAATTCCCCTCCAATCACACTTTGTGAACTGCTACAAGCACTATTAGAGAAATGGGAAAATATTCCTGAGCATTGGCTCAGAAATCTGGTGGAAAGCATGCCTTAACGTATAACAGCTGTATTAACAGCTCGTGGTGGCAATACGAAATACTAAATGTGTAAAAATGCATATTTGATACCGTAGCACATGTTTCGAAATCTAGTGAAAATGGTAATTTTTACTTAAGCTACTTTTATTCAAAATAAGCTTCATAATCTTGAACTTTGTGACATTAATTTAAGCACTATAAATTTTTCTATAATTACATTATTTATTTCCTAAAGCTAGCTCCAATATTTTTGAAGTTATTGAGGTTTTTGTTACCGACCCGCTTTCTCTGCGGCCCAGCGTAGATTACTAAAAATATCAATCTTCCTTGCTATGTTCAATTATATATTTAATTTCTTCTTTTGTAAGGTTTTTCTTCTCAAAGGGAAACTGTGGGTGGTCGTACCATTTCACTGGGGTTCTTAGTCTGTAGTTTTTGTTAAATCCTGACAACTTTTTGACTTCCTCCGGCGTTAGCTTGAAGTCTTCAATGGCAATATTCGCGTAGATATTCTCTATGTTCGTCGATCGAGGCAACGCCACGATGTTCCGATCCAGCTATAAAAATAATTACACAGCTATGAAAAAAGTGACGGGTAAAGTTAAAGCACTTTTAAGTCCTAACACTTCAGTCAAAGTAGTCCGTCTAATTTGAATAAGTAGATATTCATTATTTTAATTCAACAGTTTAACTTTGTGAAAAGAAACGATATTGCCGTAAAAAGGAGAAAACGCCGCGGGGAACACCCGGCACTCGAGATAAACCGTTCAAATAAGCTATCATAATATGATTTATTACAGAAACATAGATACTTTAACATAACACTACGCCGTAATTTATATAAGCGTACGTGTTCACACAACCTCATGTAACTTTATAAACGAATCGCTTGAATAAATATAAACGATTTTCCACTTACAGACGCAATCAAAGCCAATTGGGTCCGTGTACCAACTTTAGGGTTTAAATTAAACAAGTTGAAAGTGATGTTGACACGTATTTAAAGCTGTCACCTCGTCAAAGGTAAGGGATAGTACGGTAGGCCGCACCAGTGCCAACAAAACCAGCATAAGCTGGCTCTTAGGCTGCTTTTCCACTAGAGATGTGCTATGCTACGTTGCTATGGATGCGTTTGATATCCACCAATCACATTCATTGGTCCTCATAGCATAGCACTGGTGGAAACGAATTCAAATATGCTATGTTTTTTATATGGAAGAATGTATGCTATTGATGCGTGCTATGGATTTTTTTTTTGGGTGGGAAATTATCAAATAACTTCTCCCGCTCTGGGCTGAGCGGGAGAAAACCCACCCGTATTCCTTCCGTTGCCTGTGTTGCCAGGGGGGCCTGCGTGCTATGGATGAGTTTGATATCCAGCAATCACATTCATTGGTCCACATAGCATAGCACCGGTGGACACGATTCAACTAAGCTATTTTATATGGAAGCATGCGTGCTATTGATGCGTGCTATGGATGCGTTTCATAAATGATAAATGATTTATTTTCTGTAAGTAGGTTTGTACACTTTTACATGACAGTCATATTTTTAAAATAAAGCTAGATGAGGTCGGCGAAGAAAGGCCGCAACAAACTCAGAGGTCACAGTCTCCTTTAAAGTCCAGACATTATCTTGGTCTGATCATGTGAAGGCCATGTAGATTGGTGTCTGAAATGGTCCTTCTGAGGAAAGAACCACACAGATTGAGTGGACCTGTCTAGTCAGTGCACGCATTTGTCAGTAATCGTTCAGTTCAACTCAGAACTTAAGGAGCTCAACGATGCGACGAACAATACCAAAGAAAGAAAATTTGGGTAGGCCGCATAAATTACTCAAATTGCCAGACCATGATTAATACTAAGTGAGACAAAAAAAACAACAATGACCCATATAGTCTTCACTAGATATCCAGCAATCATATTCATTGGTCCACATAGCATAGCCATCTTCATAGCATATCTTACTCGCTTCGCTACACTGTTCAGCATTAGTGGAAACGGTCACATAGTTTCGTAGCTTAGCTTTCACATCGTCGCAGCACATCCCTGGTGGAAAAGCAGCCTTATTCTAGCTCAAGGTCACCACTGTCACCACCGTCGTGCGGCCTACTGTACAAGCAAATGAGCCGAAAGGATTTCGTATGCCGATTAGGAGGAGAGAATCGAGGGAATTAGACCTGTCAATGTGTTACAATGTCAATTTGATTTGTGTTCGAGTTAAATTATTTGGGAACGGCAAATATTCTGGTGTTTTGTTGGTTTAAATATAGAATTTCTATGTTCTTATTTTTATGTTAAGAATAGTTCGCTTGTCCGTGGGATTAGTTTCTGGAAAAATAAGGCATTAGATCCTTATGTGTATAAATAGAAGCCATATACGGTTCTTATTTACAGACATGCTATTTTTAGCATCGGCGATCAGCGATTGAGGGTTTAGAATACCATAAAATGAGGCTTAGTCAACCAAATATTTTACTCTAGTTATAACTAAAAACACTTACCAAATATCTGAGCAATATTTGCGGCACTTGTTTGTTATACTTATGTGTCAGTTCTTGCAGCAAGGTATCGTTTCTACGGGGTCCCGGCGCGTCCTGGTTGCGGCCGAGTATGCCACCAAACGGACTGTATCCCATTACTACCACGCCGTGCTCATGGCACCAGTTTACCAGCACATCTTGGGTAATTGTTGGGTTTACCTGCAATGAGCAATAGAACCCTTTCATAATTTGTTAATTAAAAATTTGTTTATGAACGTCATACGTGGTCTAGGTTACAGTAGCATTGTGTAGACAAATCGCATCAACTACGATGTTTAGTAGGTTGATGTATCATAGGTTGAATGTCGCTTGCACGTCATAAATCCTCAAGGTCTATTTTTGCTTTAAGACCTCAATAACAGTGAGATAGTTTCAGCCTTAGTGAAGTTTCACTTCACTAGAAGTATTTGTCAAAAGTTGTAAAGCAATTACGGGTTGAGTATACTATTAGTAAATTAAAGTACTAATAAATTAAACACTACATAGAGTATTTTGTAAAGAGGATAAAAAAATATCTAATAATAAAGAACACAACGAAAAATCGTAAAACATTGACACCCTTATTCGTAAAAAACTGAAACGCTCTATAAACCTATTTTAGTTAAAATAGTGTTTTGTCTTCTTCTTTCAAACTCAAATCATAATTCAAGAGAAATTGACAAAACACTATTTTAACTAAAATAGGTATGTAGAATGTTTTAGTTTTTTTTTATGAATAAGGGTATATATATATAAATGTTAAATTATTGAAGAACAGTTCAATGTTTTTATTTTGATTCTGTACATAGGGTTCAAAAGTTGCAAACGTTTTCAGTTTTCATACAGCCGAAGTCAAGCGCTCACTTTTGTAAACGTAGCAATAAATTATGATTGAAAATTAAGCTTGATATACGCAAGATGACTCGATGACACTCGCTACTTGAAAGATACATCGCAATTGGTTAAGTGCGTATTGTCATTTGTTGTTTAACGTGTCACTCAAATAGTGAGTATTGGATGTATACATCAAATCACAAAATCCTCTCTAACTTAAAAAATATTCCATACTAATATCGTCTGTATGTCTGACTGTCACCCATTTACGCCTTAACTTGGTCTGGCAGTTTGAGTATTTCTTGCGGCCTACCCAAATTTCCTTTCTTTTGTATTGTTCGTTAATTCATTGAGGTCCTTAAGTTCTGAGTTGAGCTGCACGACTACTGACAAATGCGTGCACTGACTGGATAGGTCCACTCAATCTGTGTGGTTGTTTCATCAAAAGACCATTTCAGACACCAATCTACATGGTCTTCACATGATCTGACCAATATTATGTCTGGACTTTAAAAGAGACTGACCTCTGAGTTTGTTTCGGCCTTTCTTCTCAGAGTAGTCAGATAGGAAACGCCGACCTCATCTAGTTTTAAAAAATATGATTGACGTGTAAGTAAAAGTGTTTGTACAAACCTACTTACAGAAATAAAATCATTTATAATTTAACGGTTGTGTAGATTTGGATGAAATTAAGCACACAGGACGAATAATAATAATAGCCACGACAAATAATATTTTTTATCCCTGTAGTATGTTTTCGTGGGATAACTTCCGACCTCCACGCGAGCGAAGCGCGGTGAAGTTTCCTTCACCGCGCTTCGTGAGGAAACTGGCATGTCCAAGAACCAAAAACTCGAAAACATGTGACATCGACGTACCCGCACTGGGCCCGCGTGTTGGATCACGGCCCACTGCCTCTCACCTCTGTGAAGAGGCCTGTGCCCCAGCAGTGAGAACATTGTAGGCTGATTATGCTTTGCGATCGAAGCTTTGGGTAATAGCTAGTAAAAAATAAACCGACCTCTATCTGCAGAACTGCAGGCTTGATGTTCGAATTGTCCCAAAGCCTTTGCATTTGTGTGAGGTTGAAGTTGGACACGCCGATAGACCTGGTCAGGTTCATCATCTTCGCATCTTCCATACCCTGCCATGTTGTCAGGTAATCCGTGTCACTAATGGAACCGTCTTTCTAGAAACAACATTTAAATATTAGAAATTGTTAATAGTTAACTGAGATTTAACGGATCGGATGATAATATTCATTAAACATATTATAGACGCATGTTTTGATAGGCAGTAAAAAAAGTTCATGTTCTGGGTTTCAGTATTCATCATCATCATACACAGCTCGACTTCACCCACTGCTGGGCATACGCCTCTCTTTTCTTGTGCCAATCCCCACGCTCCTGTGCCAGCCTAATCCAAATTCTACCCGCGATGGCAATGTCGTCCGTCCATCTCGCTGCCAGACGACTGACCTCGTCTCCCAGTCCTTGTACGCTACTCGGTCACAGCCTTATTCCACATGCCATCACTGCGCCTTGCCAGGTGCCCTGCCCAACTTCATTTAAGTTTCATTTAATATCGAAGACCCATTATAGGAAGAGCAGCCATCATTGTTCCGTTGTGAAAAAGAAAACGCAAAGTATCTGTACCTACAGCTCCATATCATTAATTTAATATAAAATGCTGTAATACGGCCCCTGGTTTTCTAGTACGGAAACAAAAGAAACATTGACGTCACGTATTTTTATAACCAACTTTGATTCTTCAGGAGTTAATTCACGTGGCTCGTGGATATGTCGAAATTGCGCGACTCGCGACACTTCCACGTGATCAACTCAAAAATAGAGGCTTCGTCGAGTCTGAAGCAACTCGAGCATTCCCGAACCATGCACGTGATACATCATTGAATTAAGAATCAATGTTTTTATTTTCAAACTGAGTTTCCCGAACCGTGCACGTGATTCATCATTGAATTAAGAACAAATGTTTTTATTTTCAAACTGAGTTTCCGGAACCATGCACGTGATTCATCACTGAATTAAGAACAAATGTTTTTATTTTCAAACTAAGTAAGCACAACCAGTAAGTACCAGATTAATCAGGGAATTTATTGGGAATCCAAAAATATTTGTAAGAGAACTTTTACAATACCTAATTGGGCAGAACTTTATTAATTAATTACTCAAAAACTTTGAAACGTTTATAGTATAGCCCTTAGTTGCCCTTTAGAAAAGGTCAGAACAAGGTACGTAAAACGTAGAACTTAAATGTTCCTATGACATAATTCATACGCAGGTAAAGTGAGTTTAACTTAGAAGCCAGACTGATCGTAGGTTCAGAACTTCCAGTGAACCCATGTCACTAAAAGTTCGGAACCTACGATCTGAGTTCTTGAGTAACATAAATTAAATTATTATTTGTTGGAAGGTATGTCTATGTATCTGTGTACCTACTTACGTTCCCAGTTTTGATACTGTTGAAAGGAAAACATGTTTGAAACATGATTTAATGCTCCGATGTCTTTTTGTGGATCTCTGGCGTAATTACTGGCATAATTATCTTTACAAAGGACTGGCCGGAAAAGGGGAAGAATGGCTCTGGAGAATAATTATACACTTAGGGAAGTATTTAAAGTTTACAAAAAACTACCCTTGGGCATAAAGGGTAGTACTTCATTACCCCTGCTACTGCTGTTTAGTTGCTATTTATGGCAGATTTACTGTCACTTTTTGCGCGTGGACCAATCCTACAACAACAGATTTTAAATAATTTACTTTTCAATTTAGATTTGAATAGTTATGAGAGATAACTTGATAAGTTGAACCTATGTCTTATACATAATCAGCCTATAATGTTCCCACTGCTGGGACACAGGCCTTCTCTCTGTGAGAGGAGTCCTTTGGAGGAGTGTGGTCTATGTCCTATAGTCAGGTATTATGCACAAATGACTTAAGAACCCTTTTAAAGAATTACAGACCCATTTCGCTCCTTAGCTACGTATATAAGTTATTTTCAAGAGGCGTTACGAATCATTTAGTGCGGAGACTGGACGACTGACTTTTAGACTCCGGAGCGGGCCGGGTTTCGAGGAGGATACAGTACCATAAACCACATCCACACAGTGCGACAAATTATACAAAAGTTCGAAGAGTATAATCGGCCTCTTATGTCTTGCATTTGTGGACTATGAGAAACAAAAGAAACTTTTGACTCTATCGAGACCTGCTGTGTTTTGGTGTCACTGCAGCGATGCCATGTCGACTTGCGATACATCCAAGTGCCGAGATGTCTTTATGAAAACGCGACAATGACCGTCCAAACTCAGGATAAGCGAACTGAGCAT
Organism: Atethmia centrago; assembly: GCA_905333075.3. NCBI lineage: Eukaryota > Metazoa > Arthropoda > Insecta > Lepidoptera > Noctuidae > Atethmia > Atethmia centrago. The sequence goes on along the minus strand of HG995373.1, from coordinate 15,577,102 downwards.
ATCCCCCTGCGTCGAGGAGTGAGACAAGGGGACGTAATTTCCCCGAAATTGTTCTCTAACGCATTGGAGGATATGTTTAAGAAGCTGAACTGGGGAGGACATGGCATCGACATCAACGGCGAGTACCTACATCTCACACTTGAGATTTGCAGATGACATCGTCATACTGGCTGAATCACTGCATAACTTGCAGCAGATGCTGGACGGCCTAGTTGATTTTTCTGTACGCATTGGTCTAACCCATGTTATATTCAACTAACACTTCACTCCGGGACCGATTGCTGTCAATGGCGGTGCTCTCTAGGTTACTCGAGAACATGTTTACCTCGGGCAAACCCAGCAGTTTGGAAAGAACGACTTTGAGAGGTAAGTTAACAGAAGAGTTCGTCGAGTCTTCTCGTCGCGTTTTCCACAGAGCCTAAAGACAAAGGTCTTCAATCAGTGCGTTCTGCCTGTTATGACTTACGCAGCCAAAACGTGGACACTCACGGTACGGCTGGTCCATAAATTCAAGGGCGCTCAGCGAGTTATGGAACGGGCTATGCTTGGAGTCTCGATCCGGAACGAGGTGATTCGGCAGAGAACCAAAGTTGTCGACATAGCTCACAGAATAAGCAAGCTGAAGTGGCAATGGGCCGGCCATAGTAGCAGTAGAACCTACGACGTGTTCTTGAGTGGAGACCGCGAATCGGTAAACGTAAGGTAGGACGCCCTCAGGCTAGGTGGAGCGACGATGTTCGCAGAGTGGCTGGAAGCAGCTGGATGAGGGTTGCCGAGAATCGAGTTTAATGGCCTGCAATTGGAGAGGCCTGTGTCCAGCAGTGGACTGTTATCGGCTGATAAAGATGATGGTGACCTAAGACGTGAAACATTCATAAAAAATATGGAACACATTAGACATATTTAAAACGTAAACTCACGCCTTCTCCCTATGAGGGTAGACAGAACGACACCTGCTGCGATCCTTACACACAGTTAATTAATTAAAAATGTAATTACATATTCAAGCTACGAAACTTCAAGAATCATATTGAATTGCAAACTATGTACTTAGAACGTAAACTTCAGTAAAGTTCGGTCTGTTGGTTCCAAAAGCGCCTTGCTTACTTAACCAAGTTGAGTTCAGGTGGCATGATATTATGTTCTTATCTAAGGCTAGCTTTAGCCCGCGGCTTCGCCCGCGTGGATGTCGGAAAATATTCCACGGGCACGTACTACCGGGATTAAAAGTAGTCAATCCGATGTGTTAATCCACAAAAAAAAATCGTGTAGGTAACTTATAGACTAAGCGTAGGGCTGTTCGCTCACACCGCGGCAATTTTCTTACTTTTAGCATTTTTGTATCCGTCGTAACTTCTAAACGAAAGATCCGATGCGAATTATTTAACGAGGAATTTACATGTACATAATCAACCTTGATTATGAAACTATTTAGTCGGATTAATAAATACAAATGTCTTTCGATTCTGCTCGTGTTTTGATTGACTAATTTGAACAAAAAACGGTTATTGTGACTTAACTATAACAGTTAGACATTTATATGTCTAACTGTTATAGTTAAGTCACATTAATCGTTTGTGAGGTTTGTGTGAAATTTGTGAGGTTATCCTCACAAATTTTGTATGTGTAATTATGAACACTATAAACACGTAGAACATTATTTTATGAGTCATCAATATTTTTCGCAGCACACGCCAAATAATGACTTTTATAGGCAAATTTTTGTAATTTTCGTAGGGATTTTCGTAGAGAAAATAAAATACCCAATAATACCCAAATAAAGCCCAAATTACTCGCTGATAATGTGTCTTTCAGTAGGTCAAAGAATTTTAAAAAGCAGTTCAGTAGTTTTCGAGTTTATCCATTACAAACAAACAAACAAAAACTTAAATCTTTTCTCTTTATAATATTAGTAAAGATAGATATTATAAAATATTTCACTTGTAATCTTAAAGGTACGAAATATACCTAGTTACTAAATTCTTAAAATGAGAAACGACACTTACCGAAATATTGATGCCTGAATTATAAATATTTACTTAGGTATTTCGCTATAAGCTCTTAAGCATCTCCTTTACTTTACCAAATAATACATTAAAATAAGTAAACGCCTTGCTAGGTAGATACTTGTCTTTCTAAACTAAAACACTTATTTTATCGTTTGTTTGATTGTTTAAATAAAAACTACTTATAAAGAGTAAGTCCTTCCCTAAAATCCTGATACACTTAAGTATCCTGCCTTAACAAAGTTATTTACGCCCGCCCTTAATTGTACAAGTCTTGTCATAACTACTTCCTAGACAAAGATCCCTGAAAGGATAAAAGTTCTCGAACATTCTAAAATGAAAACATGAGAAAACAGTTTAGAAGTTCCCCAGAAGTCCTTCCTGTAAAGTTAGGTATTTTTTTTTCTAACAGGAATCACTTTTCTTAGTAATTCTTTAGGCATAGATTCAATGAATAAGCTAACTTAAAAAAATGTTTTCATTACAAATACGTGATGTTTTAGAATCTTTGCCTTATTCAACTAAATTCAATTCAAACCATTTATATCAATTAAACCAATTAATTAGATGCACTTTTAAATTGTCAAGGAGTCGTTTAGTCAGAAAGATGAAGCTAGTTGCCCATTCCAATGCGTAGTTGGTACCTATGAAGAAAAATAGGCAAGAAACTCCACGGAGTGTGTTTAAATCAAAATACTGTTACCAAATATTGGTTACATAATTCAGGTTGAAATTATACATGTAAGGACGACGTTGAAAGACGTGCACCTTAAAAGCGTCCATAGTACCTACACAATAAAAAAAATTATATTAAAGTAAGCCATGGCAACTAAGAGATGACCAGTCCCAACTGACGGCGCCTGTTCACGAACATGACGCGTGGATCAGCACCATTAGGCTCAACCATTTAGAAGGTAACAGAACGATCCAACACACACGCCACCATCAGCGAGACATTTGAGTGAGCATGACATACTCTCAACTGCCAGGGCACATTTAAGTCAATAAAAGACGTACCCAGTAGAAATGGTAGCTAGAGGAATAATTGTAGGAAATAGGTAATACTCACACATGTGTTATGCAATTATATGATTCGAGTATATACAATGCAAAGATAATTTAACAATCTTCAGCAGCTCCAACGGTGTTTTCAAATGTTAACCATTTAGTTTATGCGCCCTTGTGACTGTGGAGCAAGACAAGAGAGACGCATTTTTGTCAGCAATGTAATCTCCCAACTAATAATACGCTTGGCGGCTATTATTCACGTAAAGACGAAGTAGTACGTAAGTACCATATTTTAGGCAAAACGTTCAAGAATACTGTCACCCAGAAAAATCGATTGTTATGCCTCTAGCACAATACACAATTTTCCAAACCGCGAAACACTCATGATTCATTGCACCGTTTATAGTACTTCTTGGGAGTTGCTCAAATTTTCGGGATCCTGCCGTTTTGCCGAAAAGATTTTGCCAAAATTTCACTACCCAAACAAATTTTAGCAACCTTTTTTATACCAATGCAATGTTTGGAATGATTTTAGTACGCACATTTTTACTTGGCAGAATATTATCAAGGATAATGTCATTTAGGCATTTGGTCTTTAATCAAATGATTTATTACAGCAAACAATCATTAGACATTAAACGTTAGAGAATGTGTTGTGTGAATGAGATGTGCTTGAATTTGTCTGAAACAAGTCAAATGTATGGTTACTTATGGAACTAGTTAGAGTAGGTTAATTATTTTAAATAATGGTTTGGTTAGGTTAGGTTAAAACTGTGACCTCCTACGCACGAGACGAGCGAGCGAAGCGAGCGGTGCCGCGGCAGCGGCCGGCGAGTGCCAGAAACGAATAGATTATAAAGAAAAATATATGGAAAAAAAGAGATAATCTTTAGCAGGCTATCGAGAACCGAACTGGTTAGACGAGGAAGAAATTTTATTTTGCGTAAAATTGATAAATGTAATAATAAATGAATTCCAACTGAAATATTTGACTACATAAAAATTGGTAAAAGTACTAGCAAAGTACTAGGTAAACAAGTTATTGTTTAAACGTTCACTTGCCAAACATTAGGTTTACGTTACAATTATTTGTGAAAAGATTATTTGCTAAGTAATAATTTCGCAAATGAAATTATGCGGAAAATTGTTTGGGAAGTGATAATTTGGCAATTTCTTTTCGATGAAACAAGAGAGACCCCAAATTTTCATCCCCAAGTATTTTGTTTCTAAATCAGTATTCGATAGTGTTTTCCGCACGTGTGTCATTCAACGTTTTTCAACTCATTTGCGACAAAACAGTACATTGGTAATTAAATAAAATTTTTCATTACACTATTTTTAATAGCAAAAAAGGAATTATACAGATAGGTCACCTACTCTTGGAAATTAATAGTATGAACAATTATTAATTTTAGCTGCAAGAGACCATTTTCTGCAATTTGCGCCTCATTCAAGATATCAGGTGGAGTAGATTTCATATCAATATCGGAATCCTCGCTTGAACTCATGTTATTATTTTGTTTGTGAATGTCAGTCGGAAAGTCTCCACAATGTTTTACGTTACAGGCTTCGTAAATCCATTTTTTGGCAAATGTGTTGAAATAAAATAAATACTACGTATATGCTTTAAGCTTATTACAAACTATTGCTGGAAAGGTTAAATATTATCATGACATGTCGCAAGCACACATCACACTGCGTCGAGATTAAAATAAATTTGATTTTCGACCTGAAATACCATCTCAAACACTCAACCCGTAGCTTAAGCAGTTTCTCTTCTAATTAACACTATTGATAGAAGCAATACAAATACAAATAATTATTTAATTAAGTAATGAAACAACCCATTTCTAAAGTAGACTATTGATTGGCTTGTCAAGGCTGTCCGGAGAGGCGGCTGGGTTAGATTATATCTGGAACACAGGCAGCTGCATCGATCGGTCTAATAATACCTATCGTAGTGCAATCACCAAACAAGTCTTAAGAAATATATAATAAAATTGGTAACCGGAGCATAATATTACTATTACTAAGAAATTACTTATCTCACGCATCAATAAGTCTGATATTTTTAGTAATATCATGCTCCAATCGTCAGTTTAGTTCAAGAGTCAGAGAATAAAAAACTTGTTCTAGAGGAGTCAACAAAATTCAATGTGATGGTATTGTTACCTACCTACCTATATCAAGTGATCATACTTTTTATAAACGTCCTTGTCTGGATAAAGATCAACGATAGACGGTAGATATAAATTGTGAAAGCCACACATGAAAAACAGATGGGTTTATTAATCAAGTTTATGATCTAGCTAGCTATTTACGGCACATAGAAGGATGATGTTCCCCCATTTTCCTTAAATAATTTTATGTATTATAATACTCAACTCTCAAATGTTGTTTCAGGCCATCGCGGAAGTTTATTATGGGTCACTTATGTCCCTTCACCCTTCCCCTCAGGCAAGTTCTGCCATTTATGTTTGATAAGTAACAAAATTGTTATTACATTCTCATTTCACCGGTACGACAAACTTTTGATAAGCTATCTCACTGTCAGCTAATTAATTTTATTAAGATCGTTTCTTTTGTCAGTTAAAGCTGATAATTAAGTTTGATGTCATAGCAAAACTGTTGAGCATCTGTGAACAATACGCTCACAGCCATGGCTTGATGTATAATATAAAAAAAAGTGAATGCATGGTCTTTCAGGCCAGAGGAATTGTATGGCAGGTACCTGCCATAAAATTATGTGGAACACCACTGAAGAGGGTGGAAATTTGAAATATCTTGGACATACGAATATGATGTCCTCTGACCTGAAAGACGATGCAGACATAGAGCGAGAACACAGGGCGTTGTCTGTAAGGGCGAATATGATGGCCCGTAGGTTTGCTCGTTGTACCACTGAAGTGAAAACGACATTGTTCAGAGTATATTGTACATATTTCTACACGAGCAGCCAGTGGGTCTCATACACGCGCAGACAGTACAACGCCTTGCGTGTCCAATATAATAATGCATTCAGGGTGCTGATGAGGCTGCCCCGATTCTGCAGCGCATCAGGGATGTTCGCCGAGTCGCTTGTAGACTGTTTCTATTCTACTATGTGAAAACGGTGTACATCCCTGGCGGGCTGCGGGCTAGCTCCAGCGGCATCCTGAAGGCATTCGCACAGAGGTTCGATTGCCAGTACCTGAACCTTTGCTGTATGGTTCACATACTGAGCAATCGAAGTCTGTAATATGTCTATGGTGTGGTATTTATAATTGTTTTTTTTTTTACTTTTTATATTTTTAGTTTGTATTTTTTTGTGCCTACGAATCTTTTGTTGGTCGAAATAAACGTATTTTTTTTTATAGCAATAGTAGGAGAAATCTGTATAAAAATAAAGGCCAACAGACAAAGAGTTTCGAACATTTTTCTATGTAAAGCAGCACCCAAATTGTGTAACACACTTCCAATCACAATCCGAGAGTTTTGAAGGATGCTAATCCGTTGCTTCATAGGTTTGAAAAATTCGTCTGAATTTAGTGCCCTAAAGTGTCACGTTGCCGAGATATTTGCAGGCATTAAATATAGTGATCTTTACCTCCGACCGTTAAGGAAATAATGGAACAGGACTAGATATTCCGTAGATTTTAACAATCTGTTTTTAAACATTATTAAATCTAAAACACATAAAATATGAAGCACATCCCAAACTTTAACAAGGCTAAATTTATCTCACAGTACAGTAATATCATGTAGTCTTAACTAAAACACAGCACATATTATTATTAAAATGATTTTGTGTAACTACACACTGAGGAACGCGTGTGTGTTGAACGTACTCAAATGGAGTCTTGTAAAGTTTAATGCGTTCCAGGGGATTGTTTACGTTGCGAAGCTGTGCAAACATGAAATTAGTTTTCCGAGTAGGTATAATATATGAACGAGGTGTTGCTCACCTTGGCAGTGGGAAGGGTTTATGATGGACCAGCTGCATGCTTTCCCTGGGTATGATAGAATGAATCAAAATAATTCCACAAGGTAATGGGCCGCAGGTTATACCAACCTCATACAAGCTAAATAAATATGAAGACCTGCTATCGTGAATTCGTTTACCAAACGCGATAGTTTCCAAGAGTGTAGGTAGGTATTCGAATGGAAAGTATTTCCAGCGTATCCACTTTTTTTTTGGATGGGAAATCATCAAGTAACTTCTCCCGCTCTGGGCGGAGTGGGAGGGTGTGTCAGACTCTTACTGAGTAAAACCCACCCGTATTCCTTCCGTTGCCTGTGTTGCGGGGGCCTCGGTGACCCATAAGTACTTTCCGCGACCCCGGCAGGAATCGGCCCTAGTGGAACCCTACATTTGTGCTGACGACATCTCTTTGAGGCGCGCGTGGAATACAACGCGCCGTCGACCCGGGCCTGGTCCTTACCGGACGGTGAGCTACCCATTGCTCACCGTCCGCAAGCCCGCGCCTACGGTGGTCGGAAATCCGCACGGGATTCCCGACGCCCCGGGCGTCTCCTGTGGCGGCTAGGGGCGAGAGGGCGCGAAACATGCCTTTCCCTCAACCGTCCCGCCTCCTCCTTCGCGAGCATTACTGCTTCGCAGAAGGAGGTGACGGCTGCCCATGCCCTCTCGCTCCGTACCATAATCATTATGCGCATGCATATGATTATGCATAGAATGCATAATCAGCCTATAATGGCCTCCTCTCATCTAGTGGGCTGTAATTTACCACGCGGGATGGTAGATGTCACATGTCTTCAAATTTTTCAAGGGCATACTATTCTATCAACGACTACTTAAACGATAAGAATTGTTGGTCGCTGTGATTAACTCAAGACAATGTTTATGTCCTTTCTCCAGAATTAGCTTACCTAGTGACAGGTTATAGGAGTTCATATAATTGTTTATTTTATTTGACTGTATAAGTCAATTTATTTTTAATTTTAATTGCGTTTATTATTGACATAATCTTCTCATTACAATGTTTTTTGTTGAGTTGTATTGCAATATGTGGTTAGCTAGCGACCTCGATAACTGATTATATTATTCTTACAACCTGCAGCAAGTTCGTCATGCTCCCTTAGATGTCACTGCTTGCGGTAGCGTCGGGGGTCGGGTTGCCTCCTTCCCTCAAATATGGCGAGGGGGGTAATGGCTGATTTTTGCGTTATGCTCGTGAACGGGTGCTGCTTGTGGTGACTAGTCGTTTTGCTGACCATTGTTTTGTTATTAGTAATTAAGTGTTTATTTATTTTACTTTGATGGTCTTCATCATTTGTGACTGTTACAGCTATAGCTATATGTAAGCGGGCACGCCCTTTATGCTTGGAGGCTTTTATTTAGGTTTTGAGTTCTGTTTACGTTTTTATCTCTACTTGAGAATAGTTTTCGGTCTTTTTCTTTTGTTTTATTTTTGTTGGTATAGTGGTGTGCTAGCTGACATATGGCTAATAATTTAATATTTTGTGTTGCACGTGGTGTAAATTGTTTTTGCATACTGTTGTATAGAATCCATTTTTTTTTTCATCTCTAACTGAACAGACAGTTGTGCTGCTGGGGAGTTTGTTGGCCACTTCTTCTTCCCAGCTAAAATAATGCCGGTTTTCTCACGATGTTTTCCTTCACCGTTTTGAGAGCAATGGTGATAAATTGCTTACACAAAGAAATGTGCCTGCTTGGGGTCGACACACAACTCGTAAGTCGGGGCCGTTACCACTGGGATACCACTGCTCTCTCTGCTCTCACTGATCTACGTATGCCTGCTACTAACTCTACTAACTGCTGTTTCCAACACGAGAAAATTAGATGCAATACCACAAAAATGGTTAATTTTTTAACCAACTGACTTCATTATTATCATTATCTTGGCCGTATCCTTATTTATCTGGGGTCGACGCAGCACAGCGTTTTTGATACTGTCGCTTGTCTCCAACAACCGATAGCATCAACAGACGTAATAAGTAATACGGGTCGGTGTCCGCAACTCCACGTCAGAGCGCGTAGTTTGCGTAGGTACGAGTGAGAAAATCGGTTATTCGATCCACCGACAGCTGACAATCTCACGTAGGGTACACACCAAAAGACGTATGAAGGTTTACAATATGATGAAGATTGCATCTCCTTACCTTATACGCCATAGGGTAGTGAACCAAGTACAAGTCGACATAGTCCATCTCCAGTTCATCCAACGACTTCAACAGAGCAGGTATCACCTCCTCCCGCTCGTGGGCGTCGTTCCATAACTTTCAACAAAGCAATTTATTATATACTACACCAAATAACTAAGCAAAAGAATCTTCATAATTACGAAAACCAACGCTTTGTTGACTCTGAAGTACTGTGCAAATACTGTTATCAAAGTGGGCTTACTTTGTTATAGTTGAAGTTATTTTGGCCAAAGTAAAGATTATGAAAATAACAACGAAATGTAAATTTGTAAGTAATCATAAATATTTGGTTTGGTGGTAAATGCTAAAATACTTTTGAACCAGGACAAATTTAACTTCGGAGAACAACAACCAAATTGAGAAAGTCCACGTAAAACGATTTAATTCCCTTTCATTTGTTCCAGTTGAAGTATTTTTATACTAAACCATACGTGAAGCATACTCACATATGTTTTAGTGCTCACTAGCTCATTGATAATGTTGTAAAAACTTTTTGATAATAAATACCAAAGTTGTCAAAACTTTAAACACGAGTTGTGTTGTTGTTGTACGTAATGCACTTAAGTGGGCCCTAGCCATTAATGCAGTCAGACATCACTAACAAAAGCAGACCATAATGGCACTCAGTATATTCTCAACCACGTAGGTACCATTAATAATGTAGTACGAAACTCATTTTCGTAGTGACACACACGTCTAGGCTCCTTTCACTAGATACTGAAGTAATAATATATGGAGTAACTTCGGACGAATACGTTTATGTTTACCACGATACAACGTTCTTGTTGCTAAAAGGAATTTGAGAATACAATACTCGAGCTTTAGAGTTGGTGGAATCACAGCTTTCTTTTGTTGTATTATTCATTCATTGTATTCAACTAGTTACTTTTAACTGTAGCTTTATTGAATTTTGTACTCAAATTCCACTGTAAATTGACATTTATTTAGCGAAAACTCGATTAACTTCCACAGGTGTGATGTAATGTTTACCTAGCTTCAAAACATTTTGGTAAAAAAAAACAATCCAAAACACAAACTGACTCACCTTTGTAGTGATGTACACGTCCTGTCGACTAACGTTGCTGTGGTTGTTGACGAAGTTCCGAACGCCGAGGCCAACCTCGTCCTCCACGCGATACAGCGAGGCCGTGTCGACATGTCGGAACCCGGCCTCCAGCGCCCATTGTACTGCCTTAGCCAGCGTTTGGTTCTGTGGCAACCGCCTTGTACCCTGTGAACATGACCATGTTAGTTGAATCTGTCGCCGAAATGTAGACGAAACATATAAAACGCTACAAGGTTCTTCGGGCACGTGGCCAAAATTGGAACTAAGGCCGCCATCTTGTGATGTCAATACAATTTCTGTGACAATTTCACAAAGGCCTACCATCAACGCCCCCTATCAATATCATTCAGGCGCCAAAAGTTCCTTGTATAGGTACTGTGCGTTCACTTTAACTTGACGCGTGACACGTTGGTAACACTGAATTTTTTTGTTATAATAGAGTTCAAAATGGCGACTGACGAACAGAACTACCAATCACATGACTGCAAAATTCAGTGCTTACCAATCGCGTCACGCGTCAAGTTATAGTGAACGCGCAATAGCACTCTAGTTTGTAGCATTTGACAACAATGATTTTCTTGATAGCCCAATACCTACTAAATTTCTTTGTGTTGCTAAATAAGATATTTTTTTCTTTTTAAGAAAGCTTACTAAATAACCTTTTTCAGAATAATTTACTTAAAATCACACTAAAACTTAATCTTTTATGCTGTTGAGTGCCTGTGTTTAATGGAAAATAAGTAGATTATCTCTCAATTCAATTTGTCGTCTTGCTGAAAAAGAAGTAAGTTTTTTAGTAGAAAACTTTAGTTAGTTTATTATAGCTATTAACGAGCACTAGCAAATGGAGGATAAACCATTTGGCTTTCAGTATCATGAACAAAGGAGTATGCTACTGGCCAGTCTGCTGACACCTAACTTCTCCAGTACATAGTCATAAGTATTTACGTCACTCACACGCGACGAAAGAGGGAATTGATCTATTGTTTCCCGGGACCCTCACCACAGGAGTATTTTATCGTGTGTCAAAATATTTATTTCTTTAGTAACGTAGTCAGTTAGTTAGGAAGTAAACAAAAACATAAAACATAACTTCGATAATATCATAACACAGTCTCAACGCGGACGAAGTTGCGAGCAAACGGTAGTTTAATAAATAATCCTCTATTTCAAAGTTTCAATATACACGTACGGTATACATAATGAAGTAGACCGTATGTTCCCGGCTGCATCTGACTAAAGGCTTTGACAGGATGGATGGAACGCCATCTTAATCAGCTTTTCCGAATCCCGCTGTGAGTGCTCTATTCCTGAGACGCTATTAAGATTAAACGTTTGTACTGTTTTCCATAAAAAAATAGTTTTTGTAAAACAAGTTCTTTCACCACATTCACATGGATTTTTTTTTCATGCAATTAAAAATGGATTAAAGATATGTTCTCCCTTCCGTAGCGAACACAAAAGTTGTTCAGAAATCCATGTTTCAAGTGATGTTATTTTTTTTGCAATGTCATAAAATCAGTTTTTAGTTGAGACGCACCAAGATACAGAGTTCACAAACCGATCGTACGGCGCATTGAATCGATAAATAAACCTAAGTAGGTTTATGGAAACAGCAATCGCCCGACAACATGCGACAATTTAAAGAAAATCCGCTAAGACAACGACTGAATAATGTAACACATACTTTAAGAGGCTGACAACAGCTAAAGCGCGGTCACTGTCGGACTGCATAGAAAAGAAAGAGAAGCGCGATGACACAACGCTGGTAATTTATTGCAAAATATGAAGCAATTATCTATTTACAAAAAATCTATTGATTGGATAAAAAAAATTAAAACACTATTATGCTAATATGTTGCTTGAAGAATAATCTGACAAAAAATCTGAATGATTGCATGTATATTAGTATGGTTTTTAATCGTTGAGGTATCTTCGTGTTTTTTTTCTATCGTATCAAATTACTTGTATTATGTTTTCAACACACTATCTACCTAGCATATATCCTGAAGAATATCATGTATTTTTCTGATTTTGTTTACTGCAGTGGATCATATAGTTTTAGGCATTATAAAACTTACGACATTTGCGTTTGACCTAAAAGCAAAATTTGTGTAAAGGATATACATGTTAGGTAGATAGTGTATTTTGGCATTTCGGAGATAAGGGGTCATATTTTCATTTATTTTCTTAAATAAATTTTAAACTAACTGTTTTTTTACGGTGTCACACGGCACAGTTTATAAAACTATTTTTTATTTTTATTTTGTGTGGGTCACAGAAATGCATATGCTTACATAATTTCAACAGAGTAAACTACACAGGCACCCGAGTGATCCTATAAGGGTTACGTTTTTTCATTCGGACGTACGGAACCCTAAAAAAGAGTACATCATTAGAAGGTGAATATGGTTTTAGAGGACCAATTAAATATTTCTCCAAATTTAAACTTATTTCCTTTTGGTGGACATGTGCTTATCCGTTCCTTTCTCATTAAAAGGACCAAAATTTATCATCAATTAATTAGAAATGATTAACTACTAGTGCACTAAGATACGGTCTATCTAGGTATTTAAATTGACATAGCGATCAAACTGAGAGCCAAAAGAATTTTTCTTAGGTCGGGTGCTTTTATTCTTAATTTTTCACTAGGTGACCCGATGAACTTCGTACCACGTGAGACCAAATTTAGTTTTACGATTTTTCGGCTGTTCCTTTGGGTTTTCCTAATTTTCTTTTTTCCTAAGCCACCCCACCCCAGTATTCAACGGTATCTTTCAAATAAATATGAGCCATGACGATAAAAAATGATATTGATTTTTTAGCATTACTGTAATTAACAAGTTCTGCTAATAGGACAAACTGCTCGTAGGACGGTTTGCTATTAAGACCATTTTCTTTTAGGACTTTTTACGGAGGGCAACTTCCTTGCCTGTGGCATCCCCAGAAAAAAAATTGAAGCAACAAATGGCTTGCATCGCCTAAAACATATCTAAACACTGTTTAGACGTTGCCATTTTTATTGTGGCTTCAAAAGACTTATGGTATGCCACCGGCAAATAAGAAGCACCGTGTAAATCAGGCTTAAATGAGTGTTTACATTTTATAAACTTTATTTTAGTTTAAACTGAACAACTTCCGAGCAAAGGACATGTACTTACATCGGCTAGATGCCCCAGACTGGTCCCCAGGGCGATCACGGGTATTTCGTTGTCATCGTTCAGTTTATACGTCAACGGTCTCGTGCAGTCGACCTGTTGACAGTATTCAAAAAAATAGAAAAAGAAAACTTAATTTTTAAATTAAAATTCATTTTAATTAAACTTGGAACTTGTTGAGGTCGTACCTAATCCATTAAATTACTAATCTGTAAAAACGTTGCTGTTTAATCAAGAAATAGATCAAAGAATAGCTAAAAGGCAATCTAAAATTGTTAAATTGTAGGTACTATCCTACAATATTAACAATTTTAGATTGCCTTTTCTGTTCGACCATCTTAACAGTTATGTCTAAATCAATAATGATCATCATAACAATATCTGTATTGCTAGGCGGTTCTGCATTCATTACGGATTTGCGTTTCAATGGAATAGGTAATATCCATTCAGGCGCAAATCCGCGTAATAGGCATTACCTATTATGCGCTAACCATTGTACATCAACAGTAAACAATACGGCTATTAAATTATGTTATGCTCCAAAATAAATAGACTCGTATAAATAAATAATTTTGGGAAACTATTTGACAAAATATAAAAAAACTTTGCTGCGCGCGCGACACCGATTCGGAGTCAAACAAAAGAAAATCAATTGTGTCTCATTAGCTGTCCTTGACCAATTAAATGTATTTGAAGGAAAACGTTGGCCTGTTCTTAAGGCGCAGATATATGATTTTAGTAACTTTAAAATCTGTTATTACGCCTTCAATAATGCAAATTAGTTATGCAAAAAATGTATGTTTAACTAGAACGTATACACATCAATTCTATAAAATGAATATTTAAATATTGTAGTAAAATACTTTATGAAACAAATTCGGGAAGTAATGTCTACCCAAAGCATAAAAAACAATATTACTTTCAAACCATTTTTTTTTTTGGTATGAGCAAACTATTTTACTATCTATAATTCTATTTGTGTTTTTTTTTTCAAATACATATTCTTATTTTTCTTACTAGAAATAAATATTCCAATGAAACCGAACGGCGGCGGTGCGGCGTGAGCGCTACGCGCGTTTTTATGGCCAAGGTCAACGGCGATTACCCCACCATTAAAAACAGAACTCACATTATTAACCATAGATCGTCGTCAGTATTCTCTCAACTATGAAGGAATATGATTCTATGTAGCAGACTTGTGCTGTTCACTATCTACTCATCATCGTCTGTCTAGCCTTTTTCCAATTATGTCGGGGTCGGCATCCAGTCTAACCATCCGGTTAGACTGGAAGCCGACCCCGCAGCTGAATACCAGTATTTTACATGGAGCGACTGCCTATCTGACCTCCACAGCCCAGTTACTGGGTAACACGATACCCTTTGGTAAGACTGGGTATCAGACTTTCGGGCTTATTCTGACTACCCGTAACGACTGTCAAAGATATAAGTACAAATGACAGCCGGGACCAACGGCTTAACGTGCTATCCGAGACCCCTCCGGTCTTGGTATATAAAGATGGTCACCCATCCACGGACCAACCGCGGCAAGCGTAGCTTAACCTGATCGATCGACCCGTGCGCAATGGTCGATTATGTGGTATTAGACCTTAGTGTAATAACATTACAGTAAGGTCTAATACCACACCAATACAAAAATCACTACAATATCACTACCTACTAAGGAATAATATAATATAATTCTGTTTATCAACATAAGAAAACAAAGGACATTTCCACACTTAAGGCTCCTACATACTGGCGCGACTTGTCGCGCGACGCGTCGCGACAGAAAGGCACCGCTTGTAGCGCTACACGCGGTGTCTTTGTGTCGCGTCGCGTCGCGCGACAAGTCGCGCCAGTATGTAGGAGCCTTTATTCACCAACGCAGTATTTAACGTAAAAATCTTTAGCATGCAATACGCAGCATAAAAAATATGAATAAATTCTTACCAAAACAAGTGCAAAAAACAATAATAGCAAGCGAGCCAGCGCGTCCATTATCGATGACATATAGTTATACACTGAACAACAAATATAATACAATGTATATCCTTTCCCGTTGTAAAAATGACGTTTTTAGAAATTAGATACCAATCGATCAGTTTCATCGGTAGAACACTCGGGTTTTGGTCGATGGTCAAAATATATGAATAGGTAATTAGTCACTTCTAGTGGGATGGGATAGATAAATATTGTATACTGTTACCAAACATGACACCCGAATGACTGGTATAAACTTTATTATGTAAAACCTGTTGCTTGATAAAACCTAATTTAACCTAATCGATCGATCGATGCGGTAAAACCAGTTTTGTAGATCATTGACTGTAGGTACTTCCAGCACAGCTTGTACCTACTGCCGCTTACCTTCCACCGTCCTGTATGGGATACATCGTACGAAAAAGTAAGCCTTTTGTTATCATAAAACTGTATCAACACACCTGCCTGTGTGAAGTTAGACGTACAGTCCGATTCAAACTTTATGGCGGCTCGGAACACGAGCCGAGTCGCTGCGCAGTAACGAATTCATGTGTTAGCGGGGGTGAGAGGTGGGGTACTGCGCAGCGAGTAGCGTACTTCAGACCCGCCACAAAGTTTGACGCGTACTACACTTATGTATAAAATTGTTTAATTTAGCTTTGATGTTTTTAATCTTTTTAAGAGTACCGTAGTCACCCAGGAACTCTTATAGTTTCGCCATGTCTGTCTGTCTGTCTTCGGCTTAGCTCAGAGACTCTTAGTACTAGACAGCTGTAATTTGGCGTAACATATTAATCACGCCGACTATGTGCTAAAATAAAATATTTTTTTAGGGTACGGGGTGGGTACCCTAAAAACATATTTTTTTAGGGTACCCACCCCCCTTACACGTAAAGTTGTTTCGTCGTGTTTTTTTTTTCGTCTATCCCATGGTGTGGAGTGTCGTTGGATTTTTATAACAAAGTCAAAGTGTGTTGCCAAAGTCGGTTACAGAACTTAGCGATGGAAAGTTCAAAACCCACATCAAATGTGTCCTTATCAAAAAAGCATATTATAATTAACCTGTTAAGCCCCGCGCGACACCGATTTGGAGTCAAACAATAGAAAATCAATTGTGTCTCATTAGCTGTCCTTGACTAATTAAAGACTATGTTGAAGACAAGAAAGTTTGACAATAATTCCTTTTGCACATGTCATCGCCCTCCCCGCTAACTGTCGTATCCCACAAACTGACGTATCTACACTGACATTACCTACGTGTTCATAACTTTGTTTCGAATAAGTTCTCTCTAATCGTCGTATCTGTATCGTTTATCGTTTAGAAGATAGTCAAGTATTTTGTTTAGCGTATGTGCAAAAGGAGGGAAAAAATATTCTCACTACCGGTCGTATGAACATACTACAGTTAGTAAGATGTTATTTTTTTCGTCCCGATGCAAAGTGACTGAAGTATGTACACAGGGCACTTAGCTAGAATTTTTTTTCAACAATGTTTACAATTATTTTTGCATTTACGTCGTTTAGAGATCAAACCTTTTATACGAATATGAAGCTTATTGCCATATCGTTAAGTCACACTGCGGTATGCACGGGGCAGGGGTGCGGGTGGTTAGACATTGAACTTATTGTGATATTGACTTAGAAGATCCACAGGATCCTGACTATGTCATAGAACCCAAGAGACAGAGAAGAACCATGTCTTTGCAAGACCATTACCATGTGAACCAGATTTAGCTAGTGTCTCTGACTTAACAAAAGAATCCGTAGATTGTTGACGTGAACAACATTGCGAAGTTATTGGATGCTCTTCTGAAGTATTTAGCTCTTGCCATAGGTGCTTTATACTTGTATGCTGGGATCAATTCATCAATGAGTTGTCTTGTGAACAGCATTTTGAATTAATGCCACAGAGATCCACACATTTAAAACTACTTAACAAAGAGCACGAGCACAGAAACAATTCAATACATACTTCAGGAGAATTACAAATCAACGGCTTGTCATCAGAAACACAGGCCCAAGATACAGAGCATGCCTGCCATTCTATGCATACTTTAGAAAATTTACAGACCCAAGATGTAGAACACGCCGACAACTCTATGAATATTTTAGAAGAATTCGAAATCTATGACTTGCCATCAGAAACACAAACGCAAAACCAACTCTGTGAAGCTGCTGGGTGCAATAAAGAGGTTAATAGTTCCTGTTTTAGGTGCAGAATTCTAGTGTGCTGGGATCAGTTCAGTGACGTTAATTGTGAAAACCATCGTCAGTTACTATCGCCTAGTATATTACCGATAGATGATTGTGTTATTTCCAGCAATACTCAGGTCTTTCCCGAAGATTTTGAAGTTGAGGGGTCGCCACGCTCTCTTAGGAGACATTTCTCTGTTTTCTTAAGAGAGAAAATAAGACTTCTTAATCCAACACCGCCCAAAATTTCTATAGAAAAATATAATGACTTGTTGTCACTAACAACAGGGGACACCCCAGTCATTATGTTGCCGGAGCATGTGGCATTTTATACGTCACTTTTTCACTAATGACTAATGTCATGATACATTTTTCATTCCTTTACTGTTGATTTTACTAGCTGATTGTTTATAGAATTTCGCTCTTACGTTAATTTTAAGACGATGTTTACCAATAACATGATTATTAACCTGATTTCTAGTTCCTATGTCCAATAAATAAGACTATAAACTGACCGCTTCAATCCTAGATAAAGCAAGTCCAATTAAAGACTAATATTTTTGCAAATACTGTGATTGTGATATTAAAGTAACTAAGAATTAGTTGTTATGAACAAACTCAAAATTTATACCTGCTTAGCATTAAGTAGGTACATTAATATAAGCACAAGTATAAGCTTGATGTATTAAATAATTAAAATTTATTTGAAAGAAGATTAAGTCTCAATTCATTAGGTATAGTTTAATACATAAAGTAAAAATGTTAAAACATTATTTTTTGTAACTTCCTAAACGTACCTTGTAACTTTTTAAGCTTACGGACGAAATTTTTATTATTTTTAATACATTTATTAAATAATAATAGATTTTTATTTATATTTTTATACCAAACAATCACGTCGTAACAGACACAAGTTGAAAAACAAAGTTCTCACAGAGCGACGTATCTGCTTCAAATGAATATAAATAAATAAATAGATACCTTAGGGCTTTAGGGCAACGACTAACGTAAAGAGTAAGCCAAGAGCAATATAAAAAAGTAATTAATGCATAAATAAAGCCACAGCCAACGCAACTACAGTAACATGATTGTAGCGTCCGACCGAAAAACTGTTGCCCTGAAAAATGATGAATTGCTAGATAAGACAGTTAGCGCGGAGGGTGACGATGTGGCTTCTCTGGTACCTCATAAACGGCAAAAGTATGTAAATGTCTGCTCCCAAATTACATTTTTCTATTTTTACATACTTCCTTGACATATCATCATCTGCCTAGCCTTTTCCCAACCATGTTGGGGTCGGCTTCCAGGAAAGGAAAACTATCACAGCTAAGTAGGCTTTACAAGTTAACGAGTAATAGTCGACCAACTTACATTTGCAGTTTGAATGTATGGGAGAATATGTTTTTCGACTACAACATTAAGCCTGTTCTTGAGATAAATTCATCCCAACTACAGAACCCTTCATTGTGGGTGGTATGACACGCACTTGTCCGGTATTTTTCTTCTTAATTTTGCTTTGACTTATAGCATGCACCCAAACAGAATTTGTTATAATTGATAATTTGATTCGTATAATTTTGATGATAATGGTAATAACGAAAATGCAAGCATTTACCTAAAGTTTAGTAAGTTGGATCTTGTACACAATTCCTCTGTCGAATTGACCACACATTATAGAGAAACCCAATAGCGCATCTGTTTGTGGTCGAACCGACAGACGATCGCAATGTCGATACAATGGAAAACAGACTTCGTTTATATTGCATTATCTACTATCGGTACCGTCTGTACCAGCCATTGTGGGTAATTATCGTAATTAAATGTTCAGGGTCAGTGTAACGCTATTTTGTTTAATTGAAACTATTATAATATCAAAATCATTACGGAATGGAATTTATTATTACATGATTTTGGTAGAGAAAAAACTTTTGGGTTCGCGTCACCGACATGCCCGCGCCGACATGCTGTAGTAAGCAGTAAGTGAAGTTAAATTGACCACATGTAAAGTTTAATTTGTGTGTGTTGTATGTACATTGTTTAAATTGTGTTTTAGTTCTAATATCTCTAGTAATCATTAATTTATTGAAGTGAAAACTTCTTTAGTCGCGTTGAGTGATAAGTTTTCTCTTCTGTCGGCAGTCCCCTGCCTGCCTATGCTTTTTGTTTTTAAATTGCATTGACCATTAAGGCGCTGACAAGACCCAATTGAACAAAATAGGCTTCTGTTAAAAAAATGTCAAATTTGTATAGTTTGTGGTAGTGGAAAAAATATATGTTAATTTTGAACATATTTCCCAGAACTTTGTTGTTACCAAAACACGTTTTGAAAAATAATCTCGATATAAACTAACGTTAAACTAACCTCTTACCTTTTTTTTTTTTTTGATGGGAAATCATCAAATAACTTCTCCCGCTCTGGGTGGAGCGGGAGGGTGTGTCAGATTCTTACTGACTAAAACCCACCCGTATTCCGTTGCCTGTGTTGCGGGGGCCTCGGTGACCCATTAGTAACTTCCCGCGACCCCGGCAGGCATCGGCGTGCGTGGAATACGACGCGTCGTCGACCCGGGCCTGGTCCTTACCGGACGGTGAGCTACCCATTGCTCACCGTCCGCAAGCCCGCGCCTACGGTGGCCGGAAATCCGCCCGGGATTTCCGACGCCCAGGGCGCCCCTAGCCCCTCGCCCCTAGCCGCCGCAGGAGAGCGGCGGCTAGGGGCGAGAGCGCGCGAAACTTGCCTTTCCCTCAACCGTCCCGCCTCCTCCTTCGCGAGCATTACTGCTTCGCAGAAGGAGGTGACGGCTGCCCATGCCCTCTCGCTCTGTACCATGGCCTGAACCAGGGCCGGACGCGAAACCTCTTACCTTGAGTTCTAATCCAAAATATGTGTATTAAATATCAACATACGTTACGTATTAAATTAATAACAAAAACGTCTTATTTGAATACAGAACTTGGTTGTTTTTTATTTTCGATTACTCAACTCAATTTTGAGTAAATAGATAATTACTTCATATTTTGCAATAAATTACAAGCGTTGTCATCGCGCTTCTCTTTCTTTTCCATGCAATCTGACAGTGACCGCGGTTTAGGTGTTGTCAGCGTCTTAAATTATGCGACGCTATGCTATTGAATTAAGCGCTATTATGATGCTTCATCTTAACTGTAAGATATCCAAAATGTAATTTTGAAGGCTCAGACACAAATCGAAAAATCTGAAGTACAACAACATCATGTCTCTAAAAAAACTTACCCAGCCAATGAATTTCAAAGCCTTAAAATCGAAGAAGAAGAATCAATATATAAAGTACGTGCACTACATCATGTGAAATTCAATGTACCCTTAGTACGTCCACCAACGGCTCAGAACAGTACGAAACTATTAATTTTAAAAGAGAATCCCTATAAATAAAAGATGGGTACATAGACGGACAGATACGTAGCGACTCCGTTTAAAAAGTTCGTCTTTGTTGTCGAGAGATAAACTGCGGTATCCCTTGGGATTTGTTCCGCGCTTGGCCCACGGAACCTAAAGACATCTTTAATAAGAAAATACAAAGACTTACGAATTTTTAGAGTTGGTTTAATAGCCTATGTTTCCCTAGTTGGTAGTGTCTTTTTACTTCGTGAGCTCTTAATTTGTAGTTTGTGTTCTAGTAAGTTGTTTTAATTTTGCGTCTGTAGAGCCATGTCTTATATAATATTGTATTTTTTACCAAAAAGGTGTTATAGTGTATTGCCTTTATACTCGTTGGCAGTAAAATGGCAAGGATAGATACAATTTATTGATGACTTGAAGTGCGTAGTCAAATGAAATTATTGGATAATTAAAAAAAAACAAAACATTTTCTATTGATACCTAGATTATAATTATGATTATGTATGCAGAAATACCATACTTTCTTCCTAAGAAAGGCTGCAGCCGCATTAGTAAAGTCGAGGCGATGCTCCGGCGGCATGACTAAAACAAACGTATTTTAATTAATGGGGTGGTCGCATTGCAAATGCGGCTTGCGGAATTATTTTCGTCTTGTTGTCGCCCTTGTTTTACCAGTGTGGTCGTTGCCTATGGCTTCATGAAACCAAATTCAGGACAAATCGATTATGAAACTTATGTAGGTACAACACGCCGATGGGTTCCCATCGGTAAGTAGTAATTTCCAGGGAAACTCGCCTTTAGGGAGTTAATTTTCAAAATTCCTTCCTTAGTGTTCTCTTTCGCTATGTAAGGAATTTATGAGC
Source organism: Atethmia centrago (assembly GCA_905333075.3). NCBI lineage: Eukaryota > Metazoa > Arthropoda > Insecta > Lepidoptera > Noctuidae > Atethmia > Atethmia centrago. Next base: position 15,555,284 of record HG995373.1, on the reverse strand, counting down.
AAAATGTTTATGCATCAAGAGCTACCGGTTTAGGCTGAGTATTGTCTGTCAGTGAACTAATGAATTTAAATCTTTATTAACTAAAATATTGGTGTAGGACCCAACACGAATCTTTGTAAGTAATCCTCATATTATTACCTAATGGAGTAAGTAATAAAAGACCCACTTAAATATTCTGTGAATTATCTTCATAATAATTGATAGAATCTACTTTTAGCTCTTCGTGGAAGATCTAATAAGGGGCTTAGCTTTGTAACCTAACTCCCAATAACTTCAACATTCATCAATGTATCCTAAACAAATAAAGAAACCAGATGTATATTGTGAAACCTTCGCACACAGTCATAAGTTTGTTAATCTATATCAGCAATATCTATAAGCTTAATGGCTTCGGAAACCAATGACCTCCGCCGGACGATTACGAAGACAAATAGGACAAAAGAAATGTCGCACAGTAATGTTTTCAATACCTACATGAAAATAATATGGACCATTATTTAATTCCGGGAATTCGTATAAAACTTTTGTTGTTCTCAGGCACAAAAGGAGGTTTTTATCTTTTTTATTCCTTGTAATTTTTCTTTATTTAGGTCACATGTTATGTCGATTCTGTTAGGACTTTCGACTAATAAGTAACAATTTCCATCAGTTTTGTTTGAAGCCTATTATGGCCTATTAAGAGAGTGGTATGATATCTACAATAGTGCTTATATATTCTTCTGCTAATAGTACAAGCAATTCTCCGAAGTAGTATTGGATATGTAAAGTGTTGACCAACTTTCTGCAAATGCACAGCAAAGTTTAATTCTAGTTTCACTCGCTAATTAACATAGCCTTTAATATAGACTGCAAGTAGAGTAATCAGGCTATCAATATTCCCGCGTTCAAAATTTATCATCGTAATAAAACTCATACGCTAAATTTTAAATTAATTGTGGCATTCTACCATAAATCATTGCTATTCAATGCAAGCTCAGAATACTCGCACTGCATGTTATGATATACGAGCACAGAATACGTACACACAACGACATTTTAAGCTGCACATTTCCAGTGTAACCGGACCTCGCATTTTATAGGTTTTTCGTAAAATAAGAGGTCAGGTTATACTGGAATATATAGCTTGATATGTCATCGTGAGTACTTACTACGTTTACTAACGACACTTTCAAGTAATTTACTCCGGTTATAGGTATATTAAATTGTTCGCAGCGTTTAGTTTGCGAACTTAGGCTTTCGACTGCCTCGTGGGAGTAATATAGGTATATTCCTTCATGAATATAAATTTATTTGCCCTTGGTTTTACTTCGCGACTTTTATGCAAATTTTTATCACGTTGTCTATCGTTTTCCCAAAATACAAGCCCTGGCTTAGTTTGGGTATCAGTTTTAGTACCTACAGCAAAAATAAATAAATACTGTACCTATGTACCAAATTCATGTGAATGTTCTCATTTGTGACAATAAACCTTTTACTTTTTTTATATGTTTTTCATGATATTTGAGCAAATATTTTTATTTATTTTTCTCTATTGGACATCCAAAAATTGTTTGCACCATTACAATATTATTTTACTTAAATCTAAGTTTAGTGTAACAATTTTAATTGTGCCACAAGCACTAAACTATAAAATTAATAACTAAATAGGAAAACACGAAAGAAACAAGTTCAAAGTAACGGGAGATAATAATACTTTCAAAATAACATCAAAAATCAAAGAAAGTAAAAATGAAATTGGTCTAAAATGTATAAAATAATGTATAGAAAAAAAATCTGCTGTTCCTGTACATTTATGTTCTGCCAACATAATTGTAGGGAACAGCAGCAGCAGTAATGAGGAGTACAAAGACCCCTTAAGAGGTTAATGGTGTTTAAAATTACACCTTGTATATATCATGTGAAGATATACATATAAGAAAATGTACCCTATTAAAACACAATGTATTTTTGAATGAATTAATTTCATGGAAAACCACCTGATAATAACATTTAGGCGAGGAACACATGCAGGTCACCACTTAACCCACACACGATGTAGCCGCTGAATGAAAGAAAAACAAGCCAACCATCCTTATCGCACGGAAGTCGTGAGTGTCAAGAGGAGGAAACGGCTAACTTAATTATGCTTGTAGGACCAGGCAAGCGACTTGACAACGTCATTGTATTGCTAGCTTTAGGTCCTATGTGTAAATACTCCAATAAATATTCAAGTATTAGAAACAAGGGTCGCTTGTTTACAAAGATACGGCCGGTAGGTTACTGCCTAGTATCTAGAATCAACCCAAGTAACAACTAGGGTTGATAGATACTGTAGTGTTATGGTAGATAGGATCGGCTTCCATTCATAACATTATACATTATTTTACACATTTAACATTATTTTATGATATTGATTTTACATTCTGTGACTACTTTACCTCATACACTGAATTATTACTTGTTAAAATTTTATGAAAACCGTCTACTTTACAATGTTTTTAAATATGTGTCTATCGCAAAATTAAATTATCTGTAATTGCTTTATTTTTCCTTATTGCGATGTTATTGTAGGTGCATCGTCTTCTCATGTAATTGTGTAATATTAATTTATACAAAATATTGTAAAACATTTTAAAGGAGAAACGGTGGAGTTTCTTAACTATTCTTCTCCATACGAAACTACCTTTTGGAAGGGGCAACTAGAATCACATCTATTTTTCTGTAAATTTTGACGTTCAAAAGTGCCTTTTATGTGCTTATTTGAAATAAATGATTTGACTAAATAGTTAGTCAAATCATTGCCGGTCCGGATACCTGTCTGTATAGACAGACCGGTAGTCTTATGGCTAACGTAAGGTCCTAAACTTTGCAGCAGAATAACGATCGGTTAGGCTATCAGAATTTTAGGGCTTAAAAACACATAAATTGTTAATAAATATCTGACGCGAGAATTTTTATGTGTATAAAACAGACTGAAAGCGTCGCCGACATCCGAGGAAAGCCTACAACCCCGAGGGTAATATTTACTTCTCTACAGTAAAAAAATACTTTATAACTAAAGCCGTAGATAGATAAAATAAGTCATGAATATAAATTAATAAAGGTACCATGAAATTCTAGTAGTGGTGAATTGAGGTCAAAATTAGCTGTCAGGCTGTCGAAGCCACGAACAGTATTGAGTTTGGGCGGGACGTGGGTGCCTCGTCCAGTATCCCGGAATTTGTAAGCCACGTCAGCACACCTGCACTGAAATACCCGGTTAAAAAAAACCTATTAATATACAACAAGCCTTCAACGTTTCGATACCTACACTCTAATTCTGAAACACGTAACTGACCTGCCGTGAGGAAGTGCAGTATTGACAGTGCTCTGTATGCAAATTGCTCAAGTTTGGTTACTACAAAAATATTTGGAAAACTCCAATAATTCTTTTGACGTTATAGTGTCTCTCTTCGAATGACGTACAGTTTCAAAGAAAAATCCATTTCCGTTCACGCAATGTTGGAAGAAAGAAAACCGTTATCGTTAACCAGACCCCTGGAAACAGAGTTAAGTAAGTTGCCGCAATTAATGTGGAAAATATACTATAAATACTGTTGTTTTAGGGCCAAAGTAACACATCCATATGAAACAAGCCGGTAATAAATTATTACACATGGACCCTTCGCGGTTGAGCTTGGAGAGTATCGCACGTTAATGTATCGGCAACAGGCGGCCAGCCGGGACTGTTATCTGGTTTGCACAACTAAAATACTGACCTCACCCACGCTCCGAACTGTTCGCACGCTCCCTAGAGAAATATTATTCTATACAGTTCACTCGAAATTAGAAATGTTTTAAATGACTTCTTGTTCATGCCCGCTGCAATTTTCTGAAATGTGGTAACATTAATGTAATATTATAGCTTTTAGTAGTTTTGAGTTGTAGATAGACCATGGATGTAGAAATATTTCTGTTAGCCAGGAATTTTCCTGTTAACTCACACTTTCACTGTTCATCTCAGCTCATCCCTGCCGGGGTCGCGGGAAGGTACCAAAGGCTAACCGAGGCCCCTGGCAACATAAGCCACGGAAGGAATACGGGTGGGTTTTAGTCAGTAAGAGTCTGACACACCCTCCCGCTCCGCCCAGAGCGGGAGAAGTTATTTGATGATTTCCCAACTAGAAAAAAAAAGGCCAGGTCGTCATACCTACATCGGTGAAAACAATGTAGATTTCTGTGATAAGGATATCCCAAGTCATTAGATTTTTTGTTTTCATGCCCAAAATATACTACTTAGCATAAAGTTAAATGGTGAACCAATAATCACGCCAGCAACGAATGAGCCAAACCTTGCAATTGGAAAATCAATATTTATCTTTCATTAAATCACATAAAAAGGGGAAACATCTCTCAAAGTAATGTGCTTTAAGGAAAAACTTATGAAGCCATATTATCATCTGATTTACTAACTTCAGCGTCGGTCTCAATTTCATAGAAAACAAAGAGTCTGTAACAAACGACCGGCAACTAGGTACATAATAAGATCAGTCTCGTGCTACAGTTTTAATTTACAGAAATGTCTAGAGTTTTTCCGCGTTGTGAATTTTCCACTGGCTCCATTCATCAGGCGACTGTCACTGTCCCCTGCCGAGCAATTACTGATGTCGCACTCGACTGCACCGTCGCAATTACTACCAACTACCTCTACTTCTGTACGAATACTTACCGCACCGCTGGCACTGCCTGCGACACTGCCAACATCTCCCATCGGCCTTATTTATTAGAATACATCATATTACATCGCATAAAGCTTCTCAAATATAATATGTTGTACATTTATGTAATCATCGTCTGCCTAGCCTTTTCCCAACTATATTAGGGTCGGCTTCCAGTTGATGCAGCTGAATACCAGTATTTTACATGGAGCGACTGCCTATCTGACCTCCACAACCCAGTTACTGGGTAGTACGATAAACGAAAGTCAAGCTTTCCGGCTTCTGACGACCCGTAACGTCAGTTAAAGATCCACGAATGACAGCCAGGACGAACGGCTTAATGTGCTTTCCGAGGCACGGAGGTGTCTTGTTATGTAAAGATGGTCACCGAGCCACGGCCCAACCGCGGCAAGCGTAGCTTAACCTGATCAATCGACCCGTGCGGCTGTTATTACTAGAGATCGGATATTCGGATGCATATTTACCTAAAGTTAAATTTTAGCTATGAAAGTATGGAAGCGGTTTCTGAAATATTTTTATTTGTAAAAAAAAAACACGGGATGCCAGGAACACCGGGAATGCATAGCTAGTCGGGTGTATAATAAAGAAGCGACTTCTAAAATATGTATATGTAGGGTGTAAGAGGAGGGGTGGTGTGTGTTAGTTAAAACAAAAAAAAAACACCCGAACGTATGGCAAGCACAGCGACGAATGCAATTATTGTAATTAAATAAACTAAGAGAACTATTTGTCGGGGTAGCTACTTGCGCATAAGCAGGTATAATTCCCACTCACAAACTCGCAAAATGCCTATCGTCGTTTTCTATTAATATAATGGTGCTAACATATACTGTTTTTTTCGCTAAGTATGTGGAGAGGAAAAAAATTTAACAGAATTTCACTAAAGCACAATCATTTTTAACTATTTGTTTCAATAGGTAGCTACATCAATTATTCTAAATATATGTAGTCCGTTATCTTATATTAACGTTATTTGCTATGGCAGTTTGGTATTTACCTACCTACTTTACAATATTAGGTAGGCAGATATGCATCCGCTTACATAGTCAGAAAAAACACAAAATTTGTCGATTCCGGAATCGCGGTTTTTTTTTTTTTTTACTGTAGTGCATTCCATATAAGCCAACATTTGAAAGTAAGTTATATGTAGTACTTAGATTATAATACTAATCTGATTCAATAATCAGAAACCTTATTGATCCCGGAACCGCGGGATTTTTTCGATACAAAAGCGCATTCCACATTCGCCAACATCTCAACTTTAGGTGAATATGCATCCGAATATCCGATCTCTAGTTATTACTTAGCCACAAGCCGTTCTTATGTAATACTTATTGTTATTCAAATGATTGTACTCGTACCTACTTACACAATTCTTTACGTTATTATATATTTATTTACAAAAAAATCTTCATTTCCAGAAGATAGAGAAAGGTAAACCTGTGTTTATTAGAAAATGCCTTTCCTTTCACGTTACACGCAAGGAATTTTTCCCGTTCGGCGGAAATTTACCCTTACGCACCTGCTTCTTTTATGTGCGCCGACAAAGCGCGGCCTTTGCTTTCATACACCACTCAAAGCCCCTCAGGTCCCAATCAAATTAATGATATTTAAATTAACTACGACATTCATGCAAGAAAGACGGATTGAATCAAAGGCGCTCAAATAAATAATTCTGTGGCGTCCCTTTTGTTACTTTCACAAAACTCGACCCTCATCGAGCGTTCATAACGAGCGTCGGTATAACAAAATATTTTTTTTCCAAAAATTCAGTTCGATAAATACGTCATTCAATTTTGGAGAAATAAAAATGAGTCAACGCAGAGAGTCAACAATGCGGAACAAGTGAAACGCTCCAATAATAAAAAAAAAGGTAAACCGGATCGCCTGGCCCGATTTTCAATATCGCTTTGCAGGTAAACGAGGGTGTTATTCATATGTGTGAGAGGTTTCCTATGCGTGTAGATGGCTATCTACATTTATTCCATAGATACCTTTCTTATTAATAGTCTGGAATTTATTCCTAATACTTATTAAACAATGGTTCTAAAGAGCAGCCTCTCATTTTGATTTACAGCCATCAAGTACTCGTCGATTGCTAGACGCTTGTCAAATTATTTACGTGGTATCTAGGGCTTCTAACGTTGCAATCTGTAGGTGCAGCTATTCTCAGGGCACCGACCATTCGACGAGCCTGATGGACTTGGATACACAGATTCCGATATCTGCAACTGTTCAAACTGGATTAGTTGTCGAGAGCCTTTGCAAATCGATTCGAATAACCCGAATGCTTCTCCCCATCTAGATTTCGTCTTCAAATCGTTGTTTACAAATGCTTTATTGTGTTCTAAAGGTTTTCGTCAATTCACTAAACAAACAAGCCATGGAACAAGTCGGGGATTATAAAAGTAATCAACATGAACAAAGTAAGGATTTGATTTCGGGAAGGGTTTAAATAGGTTTCTGATTTCAAGGGGTAAAGGACCGGCGTTTAGCCAAAAAAAAATAATTTTGTAATTTTGCTATTTAACTGAAAGTGTAGAAAGAAGACTATAGTTAGTATTGTGTGTAAAATGTACCTACCCTGTTGATAAAGCCTATGAGAAATTAACGTTATTATTAAGGGAAAATAACATACAACTATAATTAAAAATAAACAGGTTCAGTTAACATTAGAAGGTCCCTCAATTAGAAGTTCCTACTCGTAGTTATTCAACGTACTGAAATTGAAGCTACCATTTTAATGCTCTTACTACATATTAGCTTACGTAATATAGTTGTTATTACCGACGGTGCCTTTGAGGATTAGTCGCTACATGTAAGGTACATGGACACTGCGTATTAATAACTAGTGGCTGATAGCTGGTACAGCCGAGTGCACTAGACAGTTATCTGCCTCTGAAGAGGACTGTTCGATTGCCAATGAAACGGTTATTGCCCAATACGAGTCATATGCACACATCGCAACTCCGTATTAGAGACAATTGTTTGCAATATTTCTGTTTTAAATAGGCAAAGGAGATAGAATTTCTGTGTACATTATTTTAATTGAATCGGATGTAGTGAAATCAGGTGACTGAAAAGTTGAGTGGAAATAGTTTGTCGCCAGGAAAGTTTTGAGTATGAATGTGGATGGCTATACGAGTAGGAGAAGACCATAGAAATGATGGATGGACTGTGTGAAAGATGATATGGCTAGAAAGGGGGTGACTACCGAGATGACGAATAAAGAAGTATGGAAGAAAAAGACATATTGCGCTGACCCCAAATAAATAGGGATAGGCGGATAGGGCAGGATAGGAGAATGATGAATGACGAAGTGAAATTTGATTTAGTTTTTAATAAGAAGTCTTTCGGTAAAGACTAAGGTAGCCCGATTATGGAAGACTTCGTGAGTCATCAATTGTTCTCCTCAAGAAGTAACAAGGAGTCAAACGATTCACCAGATGGTCGGTTTTTCCGCATACCGTTATCAACTGCTAAGAAGTCACCTTACCGGAATTTTAAGACAACCCGCTTGAGCAGATTTGTAATCTCATATGTACGAGGAAAAAAATGTAGCGTTAAATGTATACATGTGTAGGTACACATTCTTGGTGAAAATTAAGATAATATTTGCAACGTGCTATAGTGGGAAGAATCAGCGGCTAGTTAGTAAAAAACTGAAAAGCTTGACCTTTACTTAAACGAGAACTATGTAGACAACATCTTTTCCTCCAAAAACTAGACCACAGTCCATCGTACGTCGAAACGATGCTGCACATTTCCTGCACTTCTATTACCGTTCTACTTTTGCCGCGTTATTGAAATGCCAGCAAATAAAACCGCATTGGACTAGAATCGCCGCCGCTATAAAATGGGACTCCAAATTGTGTGCTCCGACTTTCCTAGCAGTCTCATGGCTTTTTATCCTTTTTACAAACTACCTTTGAATCAATTCAGCCGGAAACTACCAACAGGAACTGGAATGATTTTTTACAGTGCTTTCCAATACGTTCTGAATCTTACGCTCAAGTACTTAGCACATAGCTAGAGCTACTGGAAACAAAAACCGTAGCTTTTACATATTTTATTTTTTGTTACAATTCAGAATGAATGATCATGTCTGGAAACCGTTGCGCATGTGCTCTTTGAATGCACAGGTGTCACCCAGATTAGAACAGAAACCCTCGGGGCACCCAGATCAGGAAAACAGACCAGGAAATGTGATCAATTTCTGGAAGGAGCTGGGCTGGTTGGAATAACCACCGAACGGCCGCCATGGCCCACGCACAATGGTCCATTCGAAGGACTAAGTGCGGAAACATAGAACATGATCATGTCTTTGCATGTGTCCCTCAACGAGTCAGCCTGGTTCAGGATTCAGGTTTCTAGGTCAGCAATTCATTGGTTATGGTTATAAAACGTGAGTTTTTTATTCTCAATTTTATCAATAATAATGGTTAATTGAAGAAATCAGTCAATCTCGCCTTCCTCCCAACTCCACCTATTGTATTTGATTCCCAGCCGAAGAAACATGCGATTGACAGTCAAAATGAGGATATATCCGACAGGTCTCCCTAAAACTCCTCTACCTGCGCCGTGAGATATTGAAAACCGAGCCCCGGGCTATCCGTTTGACCTTTTTTATTGGCAACATTTCACTCGTTCCGCATTGTGAATCGTTTGACTGAAACGGGTTGCGTTGTCAAATTGCTCTGATATTTTAGGCGGTGCCTGTATAACCTTCATTTACATGCCGCGCTACTTTCCTACGTCATAATAGGGGTCTTATTTGCAGTGTGTTGTCACTGAGTGTTTGCAAAATGTTGGCACTATATTATGCGGTAACGACGTGATGGTATGTGAGGATGGCACTTACGCTTTTCACTTTGGGTCAATGTTGTTGACATGGAGTGTCCACCAATCAGATTTTTGAAGGCCTTTGCCCTGCAGACGGACAATACGCACTAGACAGGTAAGTACCTCTAGTAAAATTGTGAACCTCTAAACATTACAAAAAGGAGTTCTACCAAGGTTTTATTTATCTAAAAAATATGTACAATAAAATTGTAATGTATGTGTAATGCGATTTGTATCGAATCAAGTTTATCTAACTAAACAGACAGGTGTGCCGCTGGGGAGTTAGTTGCGCCACTTCTTCTTCCCAGCTAAAGAACTAGGACTTTCTAGTGCATTAGCTGAAGAAGCTGGCGTAGCTGGTGAAGGGCGGGCGTTTTTGGGGGACTGCCTTATGTCATTTTGATGTTCGAAAAGTGCTGATTCTCAGACTAGTTTGAATAAATGACTTTTGATTGATTTTGATTTGATTTAAAAACGACACCTACTGAACTAAAAAATATTACACACATCCAAAAGACTTGGAGTTTTCTATAAACAGTTGTTCTTTGTTGAAGGTTGCGATATATAAAAATCCTTTACTTTTCTCCTCAAGGTGAGAGTTGGTTTCCGCAATGACGTCACACAACCTTGTTTCAATTACAGTGGCATTAGAAAATGGATTTTTCATGTTACAGCACCATTGGGCAAACAGTTTACAAGTTTAAGTGGATGATGGAAACGAGGGGTGCAACAACAACTAACTTGGCAACTGTGCCGTAATATCCCCAATATTGACATTCTGTAAGTAGATGCTTTTTCACGTTAACCAAGATGGAAGATGAAATAAAATTGTAAATTTTGAGAAACATAATTAAGTAAATAATAATGACCACAATCTAGTTGCAACTTTAGATTATACACAGGTGGTAATGTTCAATAAAGCGGCTACCTTCTTTCGCTACTCAAGTATGGTAAATGTAAATAAAAGACTGTTTGACTGTTAAAACATTGAAATCTTTCAAACATTCCAACAAATGAATAGCTCTTTACGACATCAAATGAAGTGGTAGTTCCAAGAAGTGTTGAATACACGCACATCTTCAAAGTGAGTTTCAAACGTATCTCGAAATTTCCATAATTTGAGGGTACACATTACCGCTGAGAGGGTGAGAGGGTGCAGTAGACTTGGCTGGGTATTACTTTAATCGCGGAAGGCTGTAACGGTGAAAGTTTGAAACCGTTGCCACTGCCACAACTTGCCCACTTATTGCTCGCCCGCCTGTTATAGCTCTCTTAACATTTTGTTTTTTATTCCCTAAGATGTTTGTTCTTAAACGCAGTCAGGAACTTTGGATTAGGACGAAAATAAAAATGAGGATGCCATTATTTTAGGAACACTTTCTCAAACAACTTTAAGTTCCTGGATTATAGTTTGGCCAAAAGTAAAAAAAAAATACTACCTTTTCTATTAATCTGTGATGATTCTCAGTTTTTTTATCGCAAAATTAACGTTTGGTCCTTCCATGTCTCAAAACTCTTGAAGAAGCAACGCTTCTTCTTCTGTCTAGCATGGTCCCATGATACTTCGGGCTAGCGCACAATGTATACGCAATAAGTAAAACCGTTACGGGAGTTTAGGTTAATATAGAAACTTCAATCTACTTACAGGGCATGCTCCATACAGTGCCTTCATAAAACATAGGCCATGTCAACACATCAACGTTTTTTTTTTAAAAAGATTTAATAAAGAGAAATATAAATGTCTGTTTGCAAAGTGCAATATAAATGTCTTTATTCGAATACGTAGGAGTTAAGTCGCCAGCTGTATTTATTATAGCCACTTGAGCGAGCGGAAGTAAGCTCTTCAACGGCGAAGTAGTTTTAGGAACAGCACCCACTGCTCTCTGCAACGGCTAAGTATTTCAAGTTTACAAATTAAAATACTCCTAAATTACAAGATGGTAGAACTCACATTGCAATGATCATTATGGAAGGGGACCTACTAGAAGATCATGACTGTAACAGTGGTTGTAATTTAAGATCTATATACACACTCTTAAGGTATTTAATTATTTATTTATGTACTTACACACACGCAGAGATATGACATAATTATAATTTTGAATACAAAGTGACTGCTTATTTTTTTTAAATTTCTTCCAGCAGACTTGCGAAAGGAAAAATGAAAAACAAATAGTGTGGGCAACAAGAAGAGAAAAAGAATATGAAAACATGCGAAGTCCTAAACTAAAATGTTAACATTAACACGTATAGGTAACGCAAACAATTAACATATACTTAAATAAATACATACATAAAGCATTTAAGGTACCTATGTTATGTCTAGGAAATGTTCTATACCGTGTCTCGGCCTCGGTGGATGCGAGCCCTTAAACAGCAATTCTATGGCAACTTTTATTTACCGTAGCGTTGTGCTCAATGACAGCGAATTCAATAGCAGTATAAAGATCAAATTGTAACGAAAGAACGCAATTCACAATAGAATTTATGTTTTCAATCCATAACGAACACAACTATCATTCCAAGAAAAATAAAGTATTTCACGGCGTATCTTCCGTCTGTAACGTTTTATAAATATTATTTTTAGGGTTCCGTACCTCAAAAGGAAAAACGGAACCCTTATAGGATCACTTCGCCGTTCGTCTGTCTGTCTGTCAGTCTGTCTAGACCCTTTTGAGAAAAAGGAGCACGTGGAGGTATCAAGTTGAAACTAAGTCTACGGTCACTTGGAGCTCTAAAATAATCAAGGTTGTAAGTCAACGCAATAAAAAATACGACCATTTATACGACAATTTTCGATACTTTGGCAAGAAGCAAAGTCTCACAGCACATTAATTTTTCTCCGAAAATTTTTAATTTGTATTTTTATCACATTATTTTTTTTTTGCGATTACAACCTTACATTTGCAGTTAGCGAAAACCGTGACGTATTCATAAATATATGGGAGAACGTATTTTCAACCACAATATGAAGTTTTGGGTTAAATTCACCCCAACTACGAAAACATCATTGTGAGTGGGTGTGATAAAAAAAAATTGCCCGCAGTGCGTACCAGAGATTTTTTTTTTGTGTCAACATTTATTTCATTGGCACCATCATAATTTCCTACATCCTGTAACTACCGGCAACTTAGCCGTAAATAAATATCTAAATACTTCGTGCCAATCTTATCTATCCAGGCTTTCTAACAAAACATGTGAAATCAAATCTGCACGCTATTCAATTTTACGAATAAGGTAGGAAAATGATAGTAGTTTTGGTCAGTACCTACCTATACATTTTAACATAAAGCTACAAGTCGAAAGAATAACAAATAAATGCTTTTTCACATTTTAACGTAAGTAGGTTATATCAAAAACAGTGCTTACGACACAAATATCGTAGGTAGGTACATACGAGGATATGAAACCATATTCAATACATGTACAGACGATGACCAAATCTCGTAATACGCTGGGGTCTACTACCAAGTTATCAACGAAAATACACAACATTACATACGTGCAAACATTTTGTTTTCTCCCTAAATATATTATTATTTAGTCCAGATTTCTGGGCGAATCTATTACTGTAAAAGTAAAGCAGACCACATCAAAATGGTCCGAAATGAAAAATGTGTCCACAGCGTAAATATATCACGAGTGTTATGATAAATAGAGGACTCAACGTAGCTCATTTTAGAGCTCTGACGTTATTGCATTGTATGCACTCTCATAATGTAAACAAAGTTTCTTAATTTCGGGTTAAGTTCACAAAGAATTAATTGTTATTGACAATGCTGCAGCTGCAGCTGGGTGTTTCTCGCAACTTGATTAAACTGGCCCAAGTCCACAAATTAGCCGTCTCTACGGACGCTTTGGACTAGCGAAGTGGAGGTAATGTTAAAATTGCCTGTACTCTACGAACTGCATATAGAAATTCTTAATTGTTTACTGTACACAAAATAAGTAACATTCGTACAATGTAGGTGTGAGATGACAATGGTGGGTTTTCTCTCAGCAAACATTAATTAGAAAGAGGGTAGAATACAGTTAATCCAGTTACGAAAACAGATAAAATATGGTATGGTATTTATTACAGCATAATCAGCCTATAATCTTCTCACTGCTGAAACACAGGCCTCCTCTCTGTGAGAGGGAGTGGGCCGTAATCCACCACGCGGGGCCAGTGCGGATTAGTGAATGTCACATGTCTTATAATTTTTGGTTCTAGGACATGCCGGTTTCCTCACGATGCTTTCCTTCACCGTTTTGAAAGCAGTGGTGATGAAATAATTTACAAAAAGTAAATCGCCTGTCTGGGTTCGATCTTTCGACCTATAACTCGTAAGTCGCGGCCGTTACTACTGAGCCACCACTGGGTATTTAATATCATGTGTGAATTGGATCCAACCAAGACATAGTTACCTAAGATTCGCTCTTTCTACAAGGTCTTGGTTGGTACTTATCTTAAGATAAGTAGGTACCATTACCATCTGATCAAGTTTCTCGAGTGTTTACCTTCACCCAATAGAAATGGATAAATTTTAAATTTGACCTATCATAAAGTAACGCCAGCAAACATTTCTGTTATTATCCTGAAAGGAAAAAAAACCAACATTGGTGGTGGTCGCGACCCGATTCCTCCAAGTTAATTGTGGTCATTAGTCATATGTCGGGCCGCTGCACACAGCCAGCACCTTATCTCCCGTGATTTGTAACTCCACTGAAGTATAAATTATAGGCACCAAGCTAAATTATAAATTAACGAAGGACTTCAGCTTTGTTTATGCTTAGCTATCAGCTTAGCAATCCTTTTTTCAAAATGAATACTTTAAACTGCACCTACGGACAAGGAATACGTGTCAGTACGAAAAACTAAAATGACTAAAATAGAGCTAGCGGCATGAATGAAACTGTATTTTGTAGATAATATAATTTACCAGTTAATAAAACAAAACCAAATTTTGGAAACATTATTGGTTTAATTGTCAAACAAAATACCGATATATTTTACATTGACAAAATAATCGTTGGTACCTCACATACAACACAAAAATGAACTTAATATACTTTTCAACTCACTTGCTCATAAAGTGGCTCTATGGTCACCGCAATAAGGCATAGAATGACACCCATAATCAAACTATGACTTTTGTTCCTAATTTATTAATGATCCTATTGCTTGCTCATTTCATGCAAGTTCTTATTTAAATAGATAATTTGAACTCGTACGTGTTTAATAAATAAAACTTTCACTCAAATATAACTTTTGTTTTCTCTGTAATAAAATAAAACTTTAAATTCCCCATTTTGTACGTGGCAAAATAGGCGCAAACCCTATGCCCGGAAAATAAAAAAAACTCATCTCTTTAGTCTGTGGTCGATCGCAATGCGCGCGCATAGGAAAACTGATTAATTTTTCCCGCCATAGCGAAATATTTTTCACAACTCGTTTTCACTGTTTAAATTATAGTTATTTATTAATTAAAATGTCTACAAGTACTAGTTATGAAGAAAATGATTTATGTTGTACACCACCCGATATAAGATGTGAAGCCCTTAACGTTATGGAAACTTTACTACCTGAAAACTCCAAGGAAAAATATCTATTAGCGTACCAAAATTTCATAAAATGGCAAAACAGCAAGAATACGCAGTCTTTTTCAGAAAATGTGTTCATGGCGAATTATCTTCTAAGCTTAAACCTAGCTCTTTGTGGTGTTTATACTCAATGTTAAAAAGTACAGTCCGAACAAAGAATGGAGTGGACTTAAAAACATACTCTAATTTGTCAGGTTATCTAAAGAGACTATCCGATGGATTTAGATGCAAGAAATCAAAGGTTTTATCGTCTGACGATATTGAAAAATTTATAAAAGATGCTCCAGATAACCAATATTTCTGGCTACTAAGGTTAGTTAAATTAATTTTAAATATCTACGCGACTTCAGCCTGTGTTGTGTTGAACTTAATTGTTGTTTCTTTTTTTTCAGGTTGCTTTAATATTTGATGTAACTGGTGCCTGTAGGATACAAGAATTAACAAATATAACCGTAAAAAACATAGAGAACCATGGCTTTTAGTGAAGATACCTATCACGAAAAATAAAATACCGAGGTCATTCACCATACACGGTCCATTCTATGAAATTGTTAAGAAGTATGAAAATTTGAGGTCACCAAAAGCAAAAACTGACCGTTTCTTTCTAAATTACCAGAATGGTAAATGGACCTGTCAGCCTATAGGTATAAACAAATTTGGATCTATACCTAAAGAAATCGCTAAGTTTTTAGGTTAAGCAGATGCTGAGAGCTACACTGGACATAGTTTGAGAAGAACATCCGCTACATTGCTAGCTAATTCAGGAGCTGATATAATGACTTTGAAGCGTCATGGTGGGTGGCGATCTAGCAATGTAGCAGAATCATACGTAGAAGATTCCATACAAAACAAGAAGGAAATTTGTGCAAAAATCACAAAAAGAATTAAACTTGATTCTGAGGCGCTTCCTACTGACGAAACACCAAGTACATCCAATAATTGGATTTCACCTACCTACACGAATAATGAGCCATCTCAAATTACAATAGAACATGAAAATATTTCAATAAATAATCTATCTGATGGTGATGAGACCGCTATGCCATCAAAAACAGTTAATTATAATTTTACTAACTGCATATTTACTAATTGTTTCCCTAAATAAACTTTTTACCTACTAAATAAAATGGGTTTTTTTTTGTTATTTTATTCACAAGTGTGTTAAAAAACGTCGTATGATACACGTGTGTATTGATGATTCAATCACCAATGTTACACACTAGTACCATAATGTACTATTGTCGTCGTCGTACGTCTTCTTACAGCTGCCAGGCGATTGGGCATGATGTATTTTAAGTTTCTTATGCGATGTTGCGAGATATTGGTCAATTATTCCACTAACCCATGTTTCAGGTCTCAAAGTGTAGCTAATGCGGAGTTTCGATTTCTTACACACCTCCCAAGCTCGTCCCACGTGTGTTCAATTGGATTCAGGCGTTGTCATGCATGAATATTGAATATTTACGCATATTAATTAAACATGGGCCGACATGCTCATTAATTATTTCTTCCTCATATCTTTTAGCTAGCTAGCTAGCTAGTTAGCTTAACAAGCAGTCACTCCGTGCGATTTTCTGAAGCGATTCCAGCCCAAACCATAACAAATCCACCGGCGAACGGCATAGCCGGAATAAAACGATTCCCTGGCCGTCGGTAGACTCTTCGCCGCCCATCATGTGCATACAGCATTTGTGCTGTAGACGAAGAAAGTTTTCTGACGAATCCAGGTTTGCCTGGATTCGTCAGAAAACTTTTTTACCTAGAAAACTTTTTTCGTCTTCCCATTGCGCATATTCGCGGGCGTAACGTAATCTTGCATCGGGTACGATGTGTCCTTTCAAGTTTTGGACCATTTGCTATGTGGGATCAAATTAGCTTCAAGGAGCCGCCGCCTTACAGGCCACTCGCTTACGTCGTCTCTATGGGTCTCCCAAAGTTGATTTGTTCCTTCAACTGCCGGTGCCGTAGTATACCTCGGTCTGCCGATTCCTGGTCTTTTTGTGTTCTGAGTATTTTCTCGGAAACGTTGGACGACTTGCTGCACTGTAGAGAGTGACACGCCTATTATTCTTGCTGCACTTCCCTGACTTCTGCCTTCTTGTATCATAGTGACGATACGTGTACATTCTTCTGGTGTTAGCGACATGATAGTAATTCAATAATGATGGTGAATGACTACAATGACCGCCTTTTATCATTTTGATTTGACAGATCGAAAACAAAAGTGAGAAAACTAGCAAAAGTAAAACAACCGCGAATTTATTTAAATTCTTACGTAGACACTCATAATTTTTTTGAATTACTGACACGATCACCCGTATCTAGAAGGTTTCAACTTTATATCTCACAACAATATTAAATAGTTATTGAAATCCAACGATTTCAATTTCAATAAAAATTTTTATGTATTTTTATTGTTTTTTTTTAATTTTATTTTATAACCAATGTTATAAAATTAGCCTGAATTGAAACCTCTTTAAAGTAATTTAAAATTAGAATGATGGGTCAAAGTTTTAAAATATTTAAATCAAAGCACTCAATTTGTAAGTGACACAAAAAATTGGCAACGTTTTCTGATCAATTTTTTTAGATTATCATCAGATTCTTTTGAAACAGACCATACCTACCTACTTACTGTTAATAACTGATTACTTTTATTGCTATTTTGGATGCACTTTATGTATGTTCGAATCAATAAACAATACTTAAATTGTGTAGTTAAATATCAAAATCCAGTATGTCCACTCTGAGTGGAAAGTGGAAAATTAAAGATATATGTCTTTGGCTATAGATTATTAACTTACGAGGTTTTGGATCGAAGTTCTTTAACGCGCTTGCGGTAGGAGTTAACTGGTAGAAATCATCACGTAAGGAAAAAGCGTTACGCCCCCTCCATGCGACTTTCTCTCTCAAAGAGAGAAAGTGTCAATTTAATACGCGTTTTAAAAACGCGTCTGTGGGTGGAACAGTAGGTATATATACGAGCTGAAAGAAACTTCGAAAAAATATCAGTTCAAGGTGTGATAAGTTTTTGTTTATGGTATAAATCATACCTTCATTCCTGACGGGGATCACCCGACCGCACACTTTTTTTTTTTTTTTTGTTAAGCGGTCACTCTTGTAGGAGATTGTGTTTATTAGAACAGAAATAAAAATAATATATATTATGTATATGACGCAGAAGGTAAGTCTCTCTCGTTATCAGCCATATTTTAACTACTGTGGGCGTACAATGGGAAGTGTTGGTTATTGCACAATAGAAAAACGCGTTTGCAGTTTAACTCAAATTATAATTTACGATCAAATAATCACACTAGCTTTTCATACACTGTACGAATGAGTGACTAACGTATTTCCGAAATATAAATAACGGATTAAGCTATAGCGAAACGTACCAGAGTTTGAAAAAAATCGCTGTGCTTTACTCAATTAACAACCATGTTAGACCGTCATACCTATCGCTGATTAGTCGTCACGGACGTGCTTGACTTTCATAAACAAATGTCAATGGATATACCGGGACATAACGAAATAATCGATTTTAAACGTTATTTTACTCGTAGTAGTGTTTCTAGTGCCTTACTTTGATTTGGAAATAACAAACATGCATTTTTTTGTTTAAAATGTGACCCCTTTCACAGTTAAATTTCGAGTAGGGTCCTCAACCCGGTAAGTCACACCCGGGTTTTGATATTGAACTACACGATTGAATTGTAAAAAAAGCAATTTCTCTGTGCTTTTTTGGTGTTTATTCTGTATTTTCTGGTTTTCAGGAGTTGGAGTGGTTAGGTGGGAATAGTATGGCGGGCTTTTAACAGAGTTTTATTACTTTTTATTTTGGGACCAATGCTCTAGGTGACTCCAAGTGTAGTTGCAAAACGAAGACCAACTTATGCATTGTTATAGGATTTTTCTGCAAAGATTTCAATTGGCCGTAACAAACTATAGGTTAAAGTTATATAATATATCATATGGTATTTGCGGGTAGGAAATTTAAACTAAAACATTTTTTCGATAACCCTACCGACTAACGGCATTTAAAATTGAAAGAAATCACGCCATCTTTATGAACACTATCACATCAAGCAATTCTCGAGTTCCAATTTTTTCAAACCTCCAAAGTTTGCGTTGCTCAATCGACAGATGGCACTCACAATCTAATCATATTTCGCAGATCTGACTACAGCCTCTTGAGTATATTATGTGAACTATAGTACTTTTAGTAATTTTGCATCACAGTGATATTTATTGTCGTATAAGGAAGTTGTTTAGTTGTTGTTTGGTTTCTGTCAGATTTAAAATAATAACTGTGTAAGGACTATACCTACATTGCATGGAGCGTCTGCCACCGGACCTGCAGCAACCTCAAAGAATTTAGGAAACACACTGAAGGAGGATAAGCAAGGGAGTATTTGTGACTGGGTTCTCACTGTGCTCAGTGTTAACACAACGTCTTTTAGGATCTATAGGCACACATATCAGGTTAAGTAAGGACCTTTTGGGGTTTGGGCTATCAAGCCTCAGTGTGCCGTCAGGAATAAGACAATGTTTGCATACAATTTCTATGAATTACACAAACTGTGTCATACAAAATGGTATATTTGCGTTTCCACAAATCCAGATCTCCGTGAATTGTGTAAAATAACATAAAAATTAAAAGAAAAACACACATCAATGTCAATATTCTTTTATTTTAATAAAAAAGACCATTTCAACATTCGACTAACAAATCCTCCTTTGAACAAATACAGCTCACCTCTAAAATAGACATCACAGATAAAATATAGACACAAAATATCCTTTTTGCCACTAAAATTGTTACCAGTTGTCTATCAAACGCTGTTTAGCTTTAGTTGAGTTTATAAGCTAAAAAGAAACAAAATGTATGTACCTACTGGAAATAAAGGGCCCAGTATGTTTTGGTACCCGGCAAAGTTGAGAATTTCATGAATACATTTTGAATTAGACATTTTAGTCTACACGAGTAGCCTCAATAAAATGCCAAGACATGCTGGGTTCTTTGTAGGTGTTACGCATTACAAGAACTATATTTTAAAAATTTGCCTATCTAAAGTCTTTTCTACCCTCCGCCGTGTCTATTCTCACACAGCCTTTCTTGACACATGCCCGTTTTCCAAAACGTAAGTGCGCTGTTGAATTTTCAACTTTCAGCGCTTAGGCGAGCGTTAAAAATCCAACAGCGCGCTTTTATTAAGACATACATTTAGGTTTCGCATATTGTTAAAACGGACAATGATGTTCTTGATTTGTCTACCTAACTTCACCATGGTATTAATACCTAATAGGGTATGCTTTGAAGTTCTGTTACCAGGCAGATTACTATGTGATTATAATATTTTTAACATCTAATGTTAATTTCTGACAACATTTTTTTTTAATAAAAAGGTTATGTTGTAGTTTGCTAAGTATTTCTGTAAAACCTGTTGGCCAAAAAAGTGCGTTCATTTATATTTCTAATATCGATTATAATAAGAAATTGTCTTGAAATAATAAACACAGATAATGCTTAATAAGTCCAGTTTTATATCCATACAGCCATTTCACGAATTATTTTATAAATATGGTGCACGGTAGATAAAGAATAAATAATCAAAATAAAGCTGTTTGATTTCATGTACACCCTTTGATATGTTTCAGAATAATGGGATGAAAAACTAAGTGTAACATTGCAGAATGTATTCAAGTGAACTTGGAAGGAACTCTATACGCCCTGGATACAACAGTTCGAACATTGTAGACAGTTTATCTGGGCCTCAAGTCTGCTATTACAATAGTGTCAGAATGGTCTATCATTGACCAGTTTGGTAATCTACTAATATAATGGCGTCATTAATGAGGATCGGAACAGACCATTCTGACACTATTGTAATAGCAGACTTGAGGCCCTGATTCGTAGAGAGGATGTGTGTAGGGTTACGTATTTAAAAACATCCATCCAAGTTTTTTAAACGCCAATTTTAAATCATAATACAGATCAATAATCTGATTAATTCTATAACAAAGGTCTTATCTGATTCGTAGAGAGAATGTGTGTAGGGTTAGATATTTAAAAACATCCATCCAAGGTTTTTAAACGCCATTTTTACATCTTAATTCAGATTAATAGTCTGATTAATTCTATAACAAAGGTTTAAATCATAACACAGATCAATAATCTGATTAATGATATAACAAAGGTCTTATCTGATTCGTAGAGAGGATGTGTGTAGGGTTAGGTATTTAAAAACATCCATCCAAGGTTTTATATGCCAATTTTACATCTTAATTTAGATTAATAGTCTGATTAATTCTATAACAAAGGTACCTATTGATGTTCATACAAGGTGACACTATTTTAAAGTAGTACCTACTTGATTTAGCAAATCAATAAAGAAGACACGTGAAATAAAACGATTGGTATTCGATTTTTAGGCGTGAGTATTCCGGATAATGTAGGTGTTTAACGAATATCCGAATAGCATGCTACTTTTACACTTGTAATGTAACGTTTAGTGTAAAGGTCACAAGTCTTGGACTTGTCAATTTCCAAAAAAGGAGCTACTACAATAATTGAACTTTAGACAATTTAGTTCTATTTTCGACGGAAACAAATACTCCTCAATACAATAAGTACCTATTCAGTTTTGACATCACATCCATATATGTGACTTGTGATCTTTTCTAAACACCGAATTCTAAAATACATTCAACGGCAAGATGTCTGCCAAAATTTACAAGTTGTAACTTGTAAATTTTGGCAGACATCTTGCCGTTGAAAAAAAAACTAAATCGTAACGTGACTTGTAAGTCACGTTACGATTTAGTTTTTTTTTGCATTGTAAACAGAATTATTTTATATAATAGTAAACAATTTGGATTTATTGGAAAATATTGATAAATTGCCGTGAATATTTTAATGATCACAGCATCGAGTTTTTTCAAAACCTAGTAAAGTAGATAGTAAGTAGGTAGTTACATAATCATATCAAAAATAATTAATTAATTAGGGCAACGATTAAAAAGGATGCCGTAAAAGCAGTGTGGTCATAAGTAGCAGACATAACGTGATGTATTAGCTAAACAACATTTCATAGTACAAAATAATTACCTAACATAGATGAGTGCACTTAATTGTATGGATAAGTACAATATTTACATGGCGATTACACAATATTATGTACAGTTACTTGAATAAATTTACTAAACCTTAATCCTTCGCCGAAGATAGCAACGTCATAATTATGATGTTTCAACAAATTGTTATTACAGCTCCAGTAGGTACGTACTATCGCGGGTGCGCACATCAGCCCACATTGAAAATAAAATCCATGCTCACGATTATCACATCTGTTTACCGCTCCTATTTGCAACGACCTATATTCTGACGTTTCCTAAAGACTCTTACAAACAAGCGCGACACGCGACGCGGCACAAAGGCACCACTTGTAGTGCTACACGCGGTGCCTTTGTGTCGCGTCGCGTGTCGCGCCTGTTTGAAGGAGCCTTAAGTGCCCATGTCGCATGCATTCTTAAATACCTACAATTTTAATATCAAACTATTTATTAGTGACTTTTGTGGACAGGATACTAATTAAGACTACAATTGTAATGGCAAACATGTAGGTAATTTGGTTTAAATAGGTTTTTTTTATATTTTACATAGATTCTTTTATATTTTGTGAATGTGAGAACGTTGTAGGCTTAATAGACTATATTTGTAGACCGTTCATTTTTTGTTAAGTACCTGGTTTTTGTTGACAGGCCTACACTGTCCTCCCATACCTATTAACACTGTAATTTGAAAACGTTGTAAACACCAATTATTTTTAAAAGAGTAACCGTGGAGTTTCTAGCCGGCTCTTCTCCATAGGAAACGATCAATTGGATCCGTGCACCTAGACGTTTCATAAGCGCCCATGTAGTTTAATGTGAAATAAAATATTTTGATATTAATATTTAATAAAAAATAATTTATTTAAATAAATTTCTCAGGCTCTGTTACAATTATCACAGATGTCTGAGATGTCCGACTACCCGTTCCTTTTATGGTCTTTTTTTATTCATTTACAAAAATAAGGGGTTCAACAAAAATCTGATGCGGCGATGCTATTGGTTGATGAGCGTAGGTAAGCGTTACTATAGCGGCCGAGCGCTGTAAGCAGGAACAGTCTTTACGGTGCCGGTGGTACAATATGCGCGCCCGCGACAGTACATTCAACCAAGCTAATTGGTAAACAGTTAACTTCCAACTACTTTTAAATAATGTTGTGAGTGTGTTGAGTACATCATCAAAAAGTAGATATGCACCCAATAAAAGTGAATATCGGCGGTGCAGTAGAAAGATGAATTGAATATTTTTGCCTGTGTAACAAATAGCTTGGTTCTATTGTACAATCGCCAGCAAGTCAAGTTACCACAAACTGTCAAATTTCTCCAAATGATTTTAAACCTTATAATGTTGATCGTTAAGTTCAAAATCGAATGAGAAAATTTGACAGTTTGTGGTAACTTGATGTGTTGGCGACTGTACATAATGTAAACAATACATGAATTATTTTCATGAATTCACATTGCATTTTAACACAAAAATATGCTTCTGCTAAGATTATACAAAGGCGCTCCCTCACTGGAAGCATTCACCTGTAATGTAACAATCCAAAATTCGTTTTTGGGCATTACTCTATTACTATTACCTAGGTTCTCCTCACTCACTGATGTAATGCTTGAATCTGAACTGTTTTATTAGAGGAGAATGCTCCCGGTGAGGGAGCGCCTTAAGACGCTGACAACACCTAAACCGCGGTCACTGTCAGATTGCATAGAAAAGAAAGAGAAGCGCGACGACAAAACGCTTGTAATTTATTGCAAAATATGAAGTAATTATCTATTTACTTAGAATTTAGTTGAGTAATCGAAAATAAAAAACAACCAAGTTCTGCATTAGAATAAGACGTACTTGTTATTAATTAAATACGTAATGTATGTTGATATTTAATACAGATATTTTGGATTAGAACTCAAGGTAAGAGGTTAGTTTAACGTTAGTTTGTATCGAGATTTTTTTTTCAAAACGTGTTTTGGTGACAACCAAGTTCTGGGAAATATGTTCAAAATTAACATATATTTTTTCCGCTACCACAAACTATACAGATATGGCAATTTTCTTTCTTAAGAGAAGCCTATTTTGGTCAATTGGGTCTTGTCAGCGCCTTAACAGACTGAATTATTTTTTGCATTGGAGGTGCATAATCAGCCTATAACGTTCCCACTGCTGGGACACAGGCCTCCTCTCTGTGAGAGGGAGTGGGCCGTAATCCACCACGCGGGCCCAATGTGGGTTGGTGGATGTCACATGTGTTCCAACGTTTGGTTGTAGGACATGCCGGTTTCCTCGCGATATTTTCCTTCACCGTTTTGAGAGACTGCTCTCAAAACAGTGACGGTGAGGGTGATGAAATAAATTGCTCAAAGTAATGTGCCTGTCTGGGTTCGAACCCACAACCTGTCGTAGGTTGTGGGTTCTTTAACCGGGGCCGTTAGCACTGGGCCACCACCAACCTTGGTAGAGGTGATTATGCTACTGGAACTACTATTTACAAATTCTTCAAAGCTTAGGATTATAAATATGTAATATAAAGGATACTATTTTTGTATATCCAGTTATTTTTTTAATTTATTCTCTAATGATTTCCTGAATCAGATGTTTTACAAGGACGCATAATTCTCCTAACCGATGGGGCCGAAAGGTTTTGGAATGGCGACCGCGTACCGGAAGACGTAGCGTTGGAAGGCCTCCTACAAAATGGACCGATGACCTTGTGAAGGCCGCAGGAATCCGCTGGATGCGGGAAGCACAAAACCGGTCGAAGTGGCGGTGCTTGGGGGAGGCCTATGTGCAGCAGTGGACGTCTTTCGGTTGAAATGATGATGATGATAATTCTCCTGCCCTCTTCAGACTGAACCTCGCGATATTTCAGCACTTTCTGGTCGATATTATCCAATAATTTTGAATCATCTGCTTAAAGTATCGATTGGATAGATTCATAAGCAAGTTGCAATGGTGATCTTAAACAAATCACATAGTTATAGATTGTATACCCCGTTAAATTAAATTGAATAGCGAAATTCATAGACCTGATGGGATACGTATGAATATAGATTACTATCGAGCGACTGCTCTGCTATCATTAATACTGATTATGTTGTTCGAACATTGAGCAAGTTATCTACTTATAGATCGATACAACACCAGAATGGCACAATCTTTCGTCTAAATATTACAATATAGTACATTAATATGATCATTTAAATAAATTAAAATTATACAATTGTACTTGGTTTATTAAAATTATTTGAATGTAACTTAATTGAAGTGGTCCATCGTAATTATTATGGGTTTTATGAGAATAATGTTATCGTTTCCTTTTTTGGGACATTATAGAATACCTACTATGAGGCCGTACATCAAATTACTAAATTATTACATGAGTTATGTTACATCGTAAATTAAATTCCAATAATTACTATTATTTTACATACTTGATATTCATTAAATTTAATATATTAATGGCATTCAAGAAAGTGAGCTGAGAAAGTTTTACATATGTATGTGTAGGACGCCTAAGGCAGGTCAAACAAAAGTAGGTACCATATTTCTAAAACCCGTAAAAATAAATGCGTACAAAATTAGGAACGTTCAATATTTTCATAACTCCTTCAACACGTATTTCTTTTTTCACGAAATGTAAAAAAAATGTGTAGTGCCAGGCCAGCAGGCCTAGGAAATAAATCTTTAATTTTGACTATAAAGGAGCATTCAAACTTCATTCATTCACATTTTGGGCTCAATCTGAACGTTTTGGCGCAAAACAAAAATAATGTTGTATACCGTTAGAATATGTTACATGCTTTTTACTATGGAATCTAAGCTGAGTTAAACTTATTTTATCTAGCCGACATATTTCAATAGCCAATGATGTAAATTTTAAATTTATCAAGGTCTTCTTGATATTGAGTCCTTAGTGTATGGAAAATGTTCACCGTCCTTTGTTCTATTGTAAACTAGCATTACGATTTTCGGTGACTCATTTTTAAGTCCGAAGCTACAAAAAGCCATAATTATGTGTACTATATCTTTATAATAGTTGTACTGCTGAAATAGGAACAACGTATGTATCGGAACCTAGCATAGTTATCGGGAAAGCGTATGATAATTTTGTCTTGTTGAATACATGTGCGCTATATTCAGGGTGACAAACAAACATAACATAATTATAGTCATCTAATGTACCAGTCCGCCTGTTTTCATAAAAAAAAAACAGTGCTGGACTACGAATAATAATATGTGAAGCAATGTAACTCAAGCTCAAAAACGGTACCACGCAAATGTGTACCAGCAGGCTTAAGCCCCTGCCCCCTAATCTCGACGTGACCAATCGTGTGCGAGCCAGACGTTGGGAGAGTGTGGATGCTTCGTTGGCATGTCTGTTAGTTGGTGTGAGTGGTATACTTGTCCAAAATCAAAGCGGTATTTGTATGCGAAATACGTTTCTTAACATGTTATTATTCGTAGGTGCTGCGCAAGAAGTTACTCTGTGAAGCAGACAGTGATAAAAGTACAAAGCAACGGGTGCCTGTCGCAGAGGTACTCTTGAGACAGGACAAAAAATCCTTATGAAAAGATAACACGTTAACTCAATGTAAATTTTTGCCATTATTAAAATACTAGCTGAGCTGCGCCCCGAGGTTTCACCCGCATTAGTGTCGATTCCGTGGGAATATCTGGATAAAAAGTATCCTTTGTCCTAATCCAGATCATGGTCTACCCATGTGCCAAATTTCATCCAAATCCGTTCAGCCGTTTTAGCGTGAAAGCGTAACAAACAAACAAACTCACTTTCGCATTAAAAATTATTAAAATAAAATAAATACTTTGCGGTCGGGTTAAAACTAGGGTTAAACTAATATAAATATTAATTATGAAACAACAAATAATAAAAAAAGTAGAAAATATTGTAAGATCGCGTATTCTGTTTTGGATAGTTTCAACTATTTGCAAGAAGATGGATGAATAGATATGTCATTGTTTATCTACTGTCTAAAATTTGGCTGCGCCACAACAAGTGTCTGGGCGAAAGTTTAACTCTATAGATTTCATCGACCGAGCCAATTTTTGACAGTGTTTTCAAAGAAAACTTCAAAGAAAACTTGCTTTACCTGTTAAGCCCCGCGACACCGATTCGGAGTTAAACAATAGAAAATCAATTGTGTCTCATTAGCAGTCCTTGACCAATTAAAGTTGGTGTACTAAACAGTCTTTTACTTCAATTAATTAAAGAGAGAAATTACTAGTTCCAAAAAATAAAATATGCAATACGAATACAATAATTTCAAACTCTCAGTAAGTTTGTCCGATCAGTTAGTCTTCATGCGAAAACACGGTAGGTATTTTGATGTTTAGTTGAGATATAATGAAACGATAACACGATTTGGTCACATCATCCAGAGTTCCCGAACATTTTGTTCAGGTAGTAACTTATTACCACTATGGAATTCACAACTAAACACTGGTTCACGAGGAGTGCAGGCAAACATACATAAACACAAAATATACTAATTCTTATTTCAGATTTCGGTTAAACTGTAGATTTAGTCGAAAGTCTACAAAGACTAACACATATTCCGCTCCGTGGCTGCTAAGAACCTGAAGTTCATACAGTCCGCACAGGCCTAGGCGGTGACACTTATTCGTGTACTATTCATTCCATGATTTATAATAGTTTGGTGTTTACGTGGGGCAAGCGGTGGCGATGCGCTTATGCTGGGCGACCACACGCTGCTGTAGCTCATCTTTCCAACGGTGTGACGTCCGGTCGATTATTGATGGCACTTTTAAGCAGTTCGCGCCACCAAATTCGCACGCGAGCTGTGGAATTAAGTTTTACATTAAGTTTTTATATGAACTTTTAGAGCATTCAAAGCATCAAAATCTTAAATTATTTATTCAAATTAGGCTGAGAATAAGCACTTTTTTGAACTTCGCAATTACATAACACAGTCCCCAAAACGCCCAACCTTCACCACTTCCTAGTGTTTTAGCTGGGATTAAGAAGTGGCGCACCAAATTCCCCAACAACACATCTTTAAGTAAGTTAAAAGAACTAGATTCTATACAAATTACCTGTTTTTAGGGTTCCGTACCTCAAAAGAAAAAAACGGAACCCCTATAGGATCCCCTCGTCTGTCTGTCTGTCCATCTGTCACAGTCGATTTGCTCCGAATCTATCTACTAGACCGATTAAGTTGAAACTTGGTACACATATGAATTTCTGTGACCCAAACACGGACGTGTAACGTAAATAAATGAATTTTGAATATGAGGGTCACTTTTGGGGGCATATTAGAAAATAAAAAAAAATGTTTTGCGAACTGTACCATGTCACATATTGTACCGATCTTGTTGTGAGGGTCAATTTTTTTTAAATAATTTTAAAATAAAGCGATTTCTATTTATTTAAGAAAATAGATGAACATTTACCACATTATCTCCAAAACTACTGGCCTATTTTTTTTTTTTAATACAGAAAATAGTTCTTTACATATAGATTACAGGAAAACCTATAAGAAGTCTATGGTGTTAAAATAACATGGTAGATATAGATAGATTCCTTGTACGGAACCCTCACCACGCGAGTCTCGAACTTGTCCGGTTTTTTATTCTTAGTTCTTGTATTTATTTTAGGGGAACCAAGGTTTTAATTGTTAGCTCTTAGGATTCGTAGGCTTAGGGGACGCATCTGGAGTTAATACTGATAACGTGTAGGTTTGAGAGCGCTTCGAATTTATTCTGTATCTATTGCACTTCCATGTCGTTTATTAGTGTTATTAAGGTTTAGAAAAATATAGTGTTATACAGATTGCTAGAGTTTATGTTCTAATATTTGTTTTATTGTTTAAAGATAAGCCAAATATTATTGTTTAATATGATAAAGGGATATACAGGGTGTCCAGTAAATAGCACGACATACTGCAGGGGGTGATAGCTAGTAGTGACCCTAGCTATCACCCCCTGCAGTATGTCGTGTACGCCTATCAATACAACACAATATATGTTCAGCAAAATCTTACGGATTTACAGTTTTACAAAATTTTCCGAAATACCGAAAAATCTCTACCTTGAAACAGATTTTTAAGCATCTCGTAATGAAAAAATCCTTTTCTAGTACTTTTTTTTTACATCAAATTATTCGTGAATAGTTACTTTACTCATTGATAAGTCTTTTTTCTATCAAAGACAAGAATGTTTTCAAGAAATACTATTTTTTGTTTAAATTTGCACAGAACTATTTTCTTATCACTTAAGTTTAACCTACAGTGGTGAAAAAAAAATGTATGTGGCAGTATTGTACAACAAACTTAAAAAATAGCTTGTTTAATGGTGATTTTGGAATGGATACAATAATAGTACATTTTCATTTTAAAAAATACGAAAAATAAGCTATTTTAGTTAATAAGAGCATTTTATTTTAAATGCAAGTAATGTGACTTTGAATTCGAATCGTTGTAAGGTCGTACTACGGTTCGAATTACATAATAATTAATCTACAGCCGACCGGCCGGCCGGTCTGTAAATGACATCTTGAAGGATTTTTTTTTTTTTTTTTGGGTGGGAAATCATCAAATAACTTCTCCCGCTCTGGGCGGAGCGGGAGGGTGTGTCAGACTCTTACTGACTAAAACCCACCCGTATTCCTTCTTGTTACCTGTGTTGCGGGGGCCTCGGTGACCCATAAGTACCTTCCCGCGACCCTGGCAGGCATCGGCCCTAGTGGACCCCTACTATGTGCTGACGACATCTCTTAGAGGCGCGCGTGGAATACAACGCGCCGTCGACCCGGGCCTGGTCCTTACCGGACGGTGAGCTACCCATTGCTCACCGTCCACAAGCCCGCGCCTACGGTGGCCGGAAATCCGCCCGGGATTCCCGACGCCCTGGGCGTCTCCTGCGGCGGCTAGGGGCGAGAGGGCGCGAAACTTGCCTTTCCCTCAACCGTCCCGCCTCCTCCTTCGCGAGCATTACTGCTTCGCAGAAGGAGGTGACGGCTGCCCATGCTCTCTCGCTCCGTACCATGGCCTGAACCAGGGCCGGAAGCGAGAGGTCTCTGCCGCCGATCGCCTCCACGAGGACACGGCGGTGCTCTGCCCAAGCCGTGCAGACCTCCATCTTGAAGGATAAGGTGATAGTAAAAAAAACAGAGGAGTTAACTTTAATAAACATTTATTTAAGTAAATTACAATAAATGCTCAAATTGCTTCCCTTGTGCCCTAATACACGCTCGGCATCTTCTTAAAAATGAGCTTTTGAGTCTTCTCAGGCTTATTTCCGATATTTTTCTTGCTGCAATGTTAACCCTTGCTCTCAATTCATTGTCATTTTGGATCGGTTTTTCATAGACTGTCCTTCATGGCACCCCAATAAAAAAAATCCAGGGGGTTTAGGTCCGGAGACCTAGGTGGCCATAATATCGGTCCCAGTCGCCCAATCCACCTGCCTGGATAAGCTTCATCTAAGTAGGCTCTTACTTCCCGGCCATAATGAGCAAGGCACCCATCATTTTGAAGCCACATCACCTCTCTTAGCTCACTCGGAACATTTTCAAGGAGCGTGGGTAGGGTTTCTCGTAAAAACTCCAAGTAATTATTGGCATTTAATGTAGGTGGAAGCTCGACGGGACCCACAATCTGGCCATTAAAAATCCCACACCATAAATTTATTTTGAATTGGTACTGGGACCTGTCTTCTCTTGACACATACGGATTTTCTAATTACCAACTATGTAAATTATGCAAATTCAAGTAGTCGTCCTTTCTGCAGGCTGACTCATCACTCCATAACACCTTATTAAAAAAGTTTGGATCCTCCCGATGCATTTCAAGCATGCGGCGGCAGAATTGAACTCTCGGCAGGTAGTCTCTAGTTAAAAGAGTTTGCACGCGTCGTACGTGAAATGGATGGTATCCATACCTCTTAAGTACTGAATGAACAGTGGACTTCGGTATCCCTGTGCGCCGTTGTATCGCCCTAACCGAAGTTGTCGGGTCTTGTTCTCGTTCCTGAAGCACTATGTCTTCGTCAACAACTTGAGGCCGTCCACCGCCACGTTGACCAGGGAGTCTGCCTTCCATGTAGGAGTTATGCACTCTGGTAAACATTTCATGGTATGGATGTCTCCTATCGGGAAACCTTTCCCTGTAGAGGGTGGCAGCAGCTCGGGAACTTTGGCCAGCTTCTCCGTAAATAAGGTGCATCTCAGCATACTCTCGCTGCGTATAACCAGGAAAAACGCGGCGGTTGGCCATGTTATAAAACACAAAAGTCCAGGTGGTCGCCAAGTCGTCGTAGTGATCACAATAAAAAATCCAAATCGTAAGGCAAACAAAGTCCGGGGTCCAAGGCACAAAACAGTCGTCAGTACGAAAGAATAATTTGTGAACACAGAGATGCGTTGCGCACGGTTTAAGGTAGCGTACTGACAAGTGTCGCAAATAAGGTTGAGAGTGAGACACAAAATCACAATGCAAGAAAGAGCGGGATAGCACATGCGCTTCTTTTGTTAGACAGTAACCGGTCGGGTCGGGTCGGTCGGCGAGCAGGTAAAAACCTTTAGTCATTACGCGTGCACGTCGCATTTTACGTGTACAACTAGTTTTCGCGTAAATGAGCAGCTATTACTTATTCTCATAGTGGTTTTTGTCAAAATTACGTTAATTACATTTTCAACAAAATCAGCTTCTCTGGAACTAAAATAGCATTTTTTTGTATTTTTTTAATGAAAATGCACTAGTATTGTATCTTTCCTAAATCACCATTAAACAGGCTATCTTTTAAATTTGTTGTACAAAACTGCCACATACATTTTTTTTTCACCACTGTAGGTTAAACTTATGCGAAAAGAAAATCGTTCTGTGAAAATTTTAACAAAAAAAAACTATTTCTTCAAAACTTTCTTGTTTTTGATCAAAAAAAAAACTTATAATGAGTAGAGTAACCTATTCACGAATAATTTGATGTAAAAAAAGTTCTAGAAAAGGATTTTTTCATTACGAGATACTTAAAAATCTGTTTCAAGGTAGAGATTTTTCGATATTTCGGAAAATTTTGTAAAACTGTAAATCCGTAAGATTTTGCTGTACATATATTGTGTTGTATTGATAGGTAGTGACCCAAGCTATCACCCCCTGCAGTATGTCGTGCTATTTACTGGACACCCTGTATAAGAAAGGAATTTAAATAAAAATTACAAAGTATTGAGCGATATTAGAAAGAAATATTGAATATCTTTTCTTTATTTTATATTTCATTTAGATAGACTTTTCTTTATTAAATATAAAGATAATATATAAAGTTGTACAAGTAAGTATAAGTGTGTGTAGTGTACAGCTTTCGAAACAGGAAACATATCTAAGACCCCAGAAAGTTTAAAAAAAATGATTTTGTGTCGCCACAAAAGGCTACATTTGGTTGTTGCAATGACAGAAAGTTAGCTCAGAGACATCGCCACACCAGGGGGGCAACCATCACCTCTTACAACAGTATTATTTCAATATTACTTCAGCGTGAGAA
Source organism: Atethmia centrago (assembly GCA_905333075.3). Lineage (NCBI taxonomy): Eukaryota > Metazoa > Arthropoda > Insecta > Lepidoptera > Noctuidae > Atethmia > Atethmia centrago. Next base: position 15,522,539 of record HG995373.1, on the reverse strand, counting down.
AGAGATGGAGCTATAAGTCTTGTACAGCTCCATCTATTCCCACAGTGAAGTAATATTATAATAAATAATACTGCTATACGAGGTGATGGTTTGCCCCCTGGGCTACAGAGACAGAGGCAAAGCTAAAACGCTTAACCATAGCTAAACGTTCAAGGGACACGGTTCTTGCGACAACGACTGCGGAGGAAACTTGGTCTTAAAAGTATCCCAAGACCATATTTTTCTTACTCCTATAGTACACTTACAAACCTTGGTAAGTGTGGAATTGGGCGCACTTTGTAAGAGCCTTTGCCCTTACTGTTATTGTATTAAGGTCTTGTGAAGAGTGTTTTCAATCTTACAGAGATCTGCCTAGTGCTGCTGTACAAGCAAATAGTCTTACAAGTGTCTTGAGTGTAAGGGTAAAATGCCATTGTATAGTCTTACTAATGCCGTTCCAAGTGTAATTTGCCTTATTTGGCTCTTTGTGATCTCAATGTAAGAGTATTTTTAAGCGTGTCGAAAATCACAAGAAACCGTAGTGGATTTTATTAAAATCTTTTAAAAATTGTTAGTAATTTTAGTTAAGTAATTTGTATATTTACTTTATACTTTAATGTGAATATAGGTATTTCTTTGTTATTTGTATCATACTATTATTATAATGTTGTACCTATCTACAATATTGATATCAAACTAATTTTTAGTGGCTTTTGTAGACAAGATATTAATTCAGACTTGTTGTAATGGTAAACATGTCATTTGGTTTAAATAGGTTTTTATTTTTATTATTTTATTAATATTTTACATAGATTCTTGAGTATTTGTGAATGTGAGAACGTTGTAGGCTTAATAGACTAGATTTGTAGACCATTCATTTTTTGTTAAGTACCTGGTACTTCTTGACAGGCCTACACTGTCCTCCCATACCTATTAACACTGTGATTTGAAAACATTGTAAAAGCTAATTATGTTTAAAACAGTAACCGTGGAGTTTCTTGCCGGCTCTTCTCCATAAGAAACGACCAATTGGAATCGTGCACCTAGCTTCTGACATTTCATAAGTGCCCATGTAGGTTTATGTGAAATCAAATATTGTTGATTGATTGACTGGTTGAACTACCTGCGGAGTAGATTTATTCGAACGATTTATAATATAAATAACATTAAAATCTCGGGCCATGTCTGAGATGTGATTTTCAATAATAACTATTGATTTTGTAAAATGTGAAATAACTCAAAATGTCACATCATTACCATCTTAATTATAGTGAACTTTATCTGAACAATTCAAAGCTCATTTTAGTTAAATGCACTGTGAGACTCGATAATCTTATTTGACTCTAACTATGTGAGTTTAAAGACCATTGCTCCTATTAAACTCTAGCCAAACCAAATCATAAATCTCAAGAATAAAAAACCGGCCAAGTGCGTGTCGGACCACGCACAATGAAGGGTTCCGTAGTTGGGATTACTTGGGACGAATTTATTCGAAAAACAAACATTGTAATTGAAAAACATGTTCTCCCATACATCGATATATGCCACGATCAATTCTCCAACTGCAAATTTAAGTTGGTCGACTATAACTCGTTAACTTGTAAAGCCTACTTAGCCGTGATAGTTTTCCTTTTAATTTCATTTTACGAGTATGTACTACTGCCATATTTTTTTTTATATCTCCTTAAACTACTATTTATTATTGTATATTATATTATATTATCGTATTGTTATATGATTATTTACGAGTTTCATAACAACCTCCTGAAATGTTTTGCAGGTTCAAAACTGCATCTTGTATATTAACAAGTGGATCCTTGAATTGAAAAATGGTGTTCACAGATCTGCAATATTTTTGAACAGCCTATCCAACGATACATGCATACACACCATGGGACCGACGAGAAAAAAAAATATTATCCCCACATTACGTGCAAGGGAGAAACGCAAAAAAAAATTTTTTCAAGATTTTATATTTGCACTTTGTCGGCGTGATTAATATGTGTACCTATGTTAAATTACAGCTTTCAGTGGGGTCAGACAGACAGACGGACATGGCGAAACTATAAGGGTTCCTTGTTTACTACGGAACCCTAAAAATGGCCTTCGACCCTAATGCACTTTATACTGTCTGAAAAATGTATCGCTTATAGATATGCGACATCATACTACACGCCTCACTTAATTTTATAATGGGTTGTAATGACTTAATTAAACTGACTGACTTAAACTAACTAATTAAGTTCTGCGAAGAGTAGAGCTCGCAAGCACAAACTTTTTTGCAACAATTAATATAAAACTAAAGTTTTTTTTTTAAATGGGATATTTACCATGTTTTAAAGGGCCGATTTCACGGGTGGAAATCTAAAAGTGATCAATTTACTTCATTTTGAGGAGCTATTCTGCTCACCACACCGAAGACCGTAATGAGATCTTCAGCAAATTTCAATGAGACCAACTTAAAGTACGGATCTCATTAGGCGGAGATATCCAGATCAGTTGTAAAATACGACATGTAGAGGAGTACCAACAAAGTGACAGAGGATAGCAAATTTTGCCAGACTTGAAGGAGAGACGCTTCGCTCGCTCGGTCAATTATTGTTTGTGAATTTGTCAGCTCAAATGTTCTTATACATCTACCAACGAGCAACTCCTTAATATGATTTAGCTAAGACAAATTAGAAAGAAAAAGAAAGAAAGAAAAATTGTTTATTCTGCACAAACAAAACGCACATTATAATTACACTTATATTTTTTGGTTATTCAACAGTTGTATATCATGCTTAAGATCTGTACTCTTATAATACTTACTCAAAGAAGCTATAAAGAACAAACGATCTTACAAGATGCCTTATTAAGTATAAAAAAATATCAAGAGTTTTACAAAGTGCGATGCTAAACTTTTGTTTTTATAAATATTTTACAAGGAGTTCTTATATATATCTATAAGAGTTTTTTATAAGTTTATACTTTCTGTTAGTTCAAATGACTGATATAGAGATGTCTAGACACGCCTATAAAAGAGGCCCCTTATAAATTAAGACACTTATCAACCTTTTATAATGCTTTTGTTCTTATATTTGACTTTGTACAAGACTATTTTGCTAGCTGCATAAAGAATCATGGCATTTACCCGATAATGGTGTAGAAGAGCTCTGTCATTGTTGACTCCCACGGAGCTGGCTCCCGGCGCGAGCTCCCACACAAAATGGTTGCCGAGCTCGACGGCCTCGCGCGGTCGTAGCGCGTATTTGCTGCGGTTCTTGAGCGCGTGCGGTGTCGTCCATCTTCGCGTTTTGCGCGCTGTTAGTAAAGGAAACTTAGCCTCCGGGTCGTCCTGGAAAGTAAACTTACTGATTCATTTCTTTGAAAATTTTATAAATACATATGTATTATTTATGTTTACACTAGCTTCTGTTATGGCGACATCAGTAGGCTATTGGATATAGCCACTTCATTTTTCACATGCCATATCATTTTTCACACAATCTGTGCATCGTTTCTTTGGTCATCACCTACTCTTATTGCCATCCACATTCATACTCAAAAACTGGCCAAGTGCGAGTCGAACTCGCACACTTAAGATTCCGTACCACCAAAACTATTATACTTACTTAATTTACGCCCGACGATAGACAGACATACAGATGACGCTAAGTAGTTCCCTTTGAGTAACCTAGTAACCTAAAAAGGGAAACTCACCTCCCAACTAGTATAAAAGAACGCGTTCCGGAACAGGAACGCGGACGGTGCCTTCGAGGGCGGATTGTAGGACGCCCGCAGCGCCGTCAGTAAGGCAGGTAGGGTGCGTTCCCTCCGTGGGAACACTACTTCGTCGACATCTATGACGAGCAGCCAGCCCGTTCGCGACATCGACCTGTATAGACAGTCGTTGAACGCCGCAAACTGGCCCTCTGTTCTGTTGGCAGAAACAATTAAACATTAATATTATATTATATAATATTAATTAATATTATAATTCATTAATAATAATCTATCTGTATTCTGTAATAGTATCTCCTCGCTATAAAAAAAACATTTATTATGATAATAACACACTTGTGCTTGAAGTGGGTTAATGTCCACTTCAGTCTTGCCAGTTCAATGCCATTACCAGGGCATTATGATTAACTACATTAAAATTATTCGAACGAATCTTACTCAATCGCCTTCAGTCTGTAATCGACCCTAATTGATACCCGAGCAAGCTGGCTTCAGACCTGGTAAGTCACGCTCTGGGCAATTCATCCGATTGTCGCAATATAATATAGAGGATGGATATGAGGCAAGAAAGATCACTGGCATCGTCCTTGGCGACTTGTCACCGGCATTTAATACTGTTAATGTCAAGAGACTATTGGCAAAACTGTCTTGCATGATAGACGACCAGGGTTTCATTCGCGTACTGGGCGAGATGCTATGTAATAAACGTTACCAAGTCCTTTTAAACTCAGAAAAAAGCCCATGGAGATCACAAAAGAATGGCCTGCCCCAGGGAAGTGTTTTGGCGCCCATTCTCTTCAACATCTACACCAACGACCAACCTCTTGTAAAACACTGCGTCAGGTCCTATAAACTGATGATCTCGCCCTGGTTACCCAAACAAATAAATTTATAGAAGCCAAAAAACTTCAGAGGTAGCGTTAGAAGCTCTCGAGAGTGCTGCACTGATGATACTCTTAGACCGAAACCGATAAAAACACAGGCATGCGCTTTCCACTTCCGCAATACCTCAGCTAGACGTACTCTGAACATCAACTGGCAAGGAGTCACCATTGAATACAACAGCAACCTTACCTACCCGAGAGTCACCCTTGCCCAGTGCACTGACATATACGATTCATTGTCTGGAAACCAAGAAAAAATCCAGTTCCCGTAACAACTTGCTCAGACGCCTAACCTCAACCACCTGGGATGCCTGACTTCAAGAACTTCGGGCTACTGGTCTAGCACTCTTCTTCTCTTCGGGCGAATATGCGTGCCCAGTGTGGTACCGTTCCGCCCACGCCAAGGACGTAGATGTTGCTCTGGACGAAACATACCGAACAATTAATAGTTGCTTCAAACCGACCCCAGTCAGCGCGCTATATCCCAAAGCAGACGTAGCACCTCCACGAGTCCGACGAGAACTTGCAAGTGCAGTGGAGAAACACAAACAGGAGACTGACAGCAAGCATAGCTTCCTAAAAACGGCAGCGTCTCTACCAGGAAATCAGGCCTACGCCCGTTGCAAAATGTGGCAGGATACTCGCCCTCCACTCGCTCAAACCCTACCACCAAGCGAGCATCCACCCGCAGGGATCAACTTTCCGTGTGCCCAGTTAATGAACTGCCCCGAACCCAAGTGGAAAGATGCAACTACAACCTCACTAGGTAGAGCTATTTCGACGGTACGGCAGCAGAGAGTGGATGTGGAGCTGTGGCGCAAACTATGACCCACCTCCTATCCTCCTCCTATCCCTCTTTGCCCCAAAAAATGCAGCCAAAGTGACCTTTGCGCTGCCACTGACGATGCCGTGGAAGTGGAGAAGTTTTGGGACAACAAAATTTAAAACAGTGTCATTCTGACACGAAGAAGACCATTAACTACTGTGGTCGCAAGTGCGACTGGTTTCCCAGGTTATTGGGTTTTCTACTAGAAATTTCTTACCAGCAGCATGTAGTCTGGAATTGTAAAAATAGGCTCGTCTCCAAATCATGTAACTACATTTCGACAGTCTCATGTAGTTACATGAGACTGTCGAAATGTCCTGCTACATCAGCCCGAGCCTTTGACAAATACAGGCGTAGTTATTAACATCACTTTTACCTGATTTCAACCTTCGACAGGATAGGAAGTTTCCACGACAGCAAGGTGACGAGCCCCTGCTTGCGGTAGTCGTCAAGTAAGCACGCGACGGTTGCGCTCAGCGACTCGTTGTACATGTAGAAGTGAGTCGCCCCCAACAGACGGTTGATCTCGAACCACTCCACCAACCACTCGTTGCGGTTGAACGAGTAGTGAAATGGCTTGACGCAGATGTGTAGGGTCTCCTATAATTATGCAATGAAAATTAATATTTTGGATTTGATTTTTTAATTGTTTGTATCGGCACGATCAACATAGCTAATGCTATGGTGAACATATTATCCAGTCAGCAGGTTGTAGCGAAACTGACCTGACTACACATGGATAGGAGCTGTAAAAAATATTTTGTGATAATAATGTAGCACATTCTAAATCGTTTTGAAGTCATTTTATTTTTAAATATTAATAGATAATGTTAACTATTAACCTAATTTAAACAAATTTCTTTGACGCCATACCTAAATGGGACAACATGTAGCTACTTTGTCATTTATTATTTAAGACCAAATACATTTTAATAATATCTTTATCACAATCACTATTCGTGATAAGTCTAAAATGCGATAAAAGGTTATTAAACTAACACCCACTTACAGACATTGTTTACTTACAGACATTTTTAGAAATTTCTACATCGTGCGGGTACGGGTCATATCTATTTCAGTACGGGTGTTATCGACAGTGAGAATAAATTGCATTATTTTCTATACTACTCGTAGTTTTATTTTAACACGTTTTATTTATGTGGGATGAAAAATGTTTGTTCGTTTTATTCTCCACTTCGCATTGAAGTGGTCTTTCATCTTCATCACCGAGACGCTACGTTTGTCGCGGATGGTGCTACGTAAGCAGTACGCAGTTATGTAGCAAGACCTTTGCCGGGATTATACTTTTGCCCTTCTTATTATTTTGTGATTTTCTGAATTTCAAGTGGTTTCAAAACGAGCTGCTACTAAGAGCAGTGGTGGCCCAGTGGTAACGACCGCGATTTACAAGTTGTAGGGCGTAGGCATGTTATAAGTTGGAGATTACATTGCTGACAAAAATGCTTGGCTCAACGCAGGTCCTGCTCCACAAGGCCGCATAAGCTAATTGATTAGCATTCGATAATATTTGGTGAAGCTGCTGAAGATCATAAAAACTATCTTTGCATTGTATAAATTCATTCTCTTAATATTGTATAATTGCATGGCACATGTGTGAGCACTTGGTATCTACTATAGAGCTAACATTTACTGGGCTACAACTTTAATTGACTTGAATGTGCCCTGGCGGCTGAGAGTATGTCATGCTTACTCAAATGTCTCGCCGGTGGTGGCGTGTGTGTTGGATCATCCCTTCAAAATGGTTGAGCTGAATGGTTCTGATCCATGCGTCATGTTCGTGAAAGGGCGCCGTCAGTAGGGACTGGTCGTTTCTTAGCTGCCATGGCTTATTTTAATTTTTCAATTGTTTTTATCTTTTATTACGGACTTTTTTAACGTGCACGTCTTTCTACATTGTTCTCACATGTATAATTTTAACATGAATGATGTAACCAATATTTTTGTAACATTTTTTTAATTTACAGAGTGTCCGTGGAGTTTCTTGCCCGTTCTTCTCCATAGGAACCTACTACGGTTTGAAATGGGCAACTAGCTTCATCTTTCTGACTGACCGACCCCTTGACAATTAAAAAGTGTGTATTTGGTTTATTTGAAATAAATGCTTTGTGTTTGAGTTGAGATACGAGGGTCATTCAATAAATACTTAGCCTACAAAAAGTAAACGAAAATTTTGGAAAAGTGGCAATTTATTTTTCAGCAAAGTCTCCTTTTAGTTCGATACACTTAGCTTAGCGATGCTCCAACTTTTTTAACCCGTCCGAAAAATAGTTTTTGTCAAACTCTGCAAAATAGGCCTCCGTGGCGGCGATGACCTCCTCATTCGATCCATATCTATTCCCGGTGAGTGATTTTTTCAGATTAGGAAACAGAAAGAAGTCACAAGGGGCCAAATCTGGAGAATACGGTGGATGGGGCAACAATTCGTAGCGTAATTCGACCAATTTGGCCATGGCAACGGCAGACGTGTGAACCGGTGCGTTGTCGTGGTGAAACAGCACTTTTTTTTTCGCCAGATGGTGTCGTTTTTTCTTTAATTCGGCGTCGAATCGGTCCAATAAAACGGCATAGTAAAGCCCTGTAATTGTTTTACCCTTCTCGAGGTAATCGATGTAGATCACACCTTGTGAATCCCAGAAAACGATGGCCATAACTTTTCCGGCCGATTTTACAGTTTTTGTCTTCTTTGGAGCACGTTCCCCGGTCTGGATCCATTGTTTTGATTGCTCCTTGGTCTCTGGTGTGTACCAGTGGATCCAGGTTTCATCGACGGTCACAAAACGACGCAAAAACTCCGCTGGATTCCGCTTAAACAGCGCCAAACACGTCTCCGATGTGGTCTCACGGTTGCGCTTGTTTTCTGGTGTGAGTAAACGCGGCACCTATCGCGCCGACAGCTTTCTCATGCCGAGTTCCTCGTGAAGAATATGATGCACTGTTCCTTCTGAAATGCCTACAGTCTCAGCTAGCTCCCGAACCTTCAATCGGCGATCTGCCAATACGAAATCATGGATTTTTTTAATGTTTTCCTCCGTAGCAGCTGTTTTCGGTGCACCTGGACGTGGTTCATCAAAAACCGACGTACGGCCACGTGCAAACTCGTTGAACCAATTCTTGACGGTGGCCATCGATGGAGAAGAGTCACCGTACACAGCATCAAAGCGCTCTTTGATATCGATGCGCGTTTTCCCTTCCAAAAATAGGAATCGAATCACCGAACGATATTGCTCTTTTTCCATTTTTGTAAAACCGATCGACACGTTCGCTCGAAATTAAAACAAATGAAGGGATTGGAATGAAAATTAAAAAAAAGAATTAAAAAAGAATGTGCTACACTGTGGTAAAACTCACAAACTACAGCGCCCTCTGGCGATAAGGTTAGGTACTTATTGAATGCACCTCGTACCTTTACTTTCCAGGACGACCCACGCCCGCGCGGTGGATTACGGCCCACTCCCTTTCAAAAAGAGGAGGGCTGTGTCCCAGGAGTGGGAACATTATAGGCTGATTATGTAAAATTATGTGGTACTTATCTGTAAAGTTTAATTCGCGGAACACTACTTATTGTACCTATCGCATTTTATGTCGCTAGTACCTCAATCCCAGCCTCTGGTTCCGTATCAAGGACAATCAGCAGGTTGGTGGGCGGATTGTTCGGCTTGCTGGCGGCTACCACCGCCACAGAAGCCCCCACAGTCTCCTGAGGTTTCACGCCCGAGCCACGCAGGAGGCACAGCACGTATGTCGCACTGTATTTTAGATTCCAGTTCTCACGGATGGCCTGTAAATTAGACAAAGTTATTTTCAATAATAGTGATATTTTAATCATTTGGGAAGTCGTACGACCGTTTCATAGTTGGGAATTCATTGAGACAAAAGGTGTTTTTTACCTAATGCAAGGAATTGTTATATAAGTAAGAACAGGTTGTTTACTGGTAACGGGGCTGACTGCCCAGTGTGCCGGGGTCGCGGGAAGGCACTAATGGGTCACCGAGGCCCCCGCAATACAGGCAACGGAAGGAATACGGGTGGGTTTTTTTTTTTATAATAAAAATAATAAATAATAATAAAAATATTTTTAATAATAAAAATATATTCAAAAATATAAGGTACAGCGTTAAATAACAGTTTTTCTTAAATCTATGTCAAGTTCACCCATGATTTGTGCCTGAACTAGGAATTCCTGTGTTTCAGGCGATTGGAGGTAACATTAATTGAATAAATAATCACACATCATATTAATATTATTGGTACATAAATGTAAAATGGTGTCTAAAAATTATAGTATCTTAACCTAACTAATTAAAAAAAGAAATAACAATAATACAAACAATATTTTACTTTAGCACTAGTAATAACTTCTCTGTATCGTCATAGGACATAGTTTGAAGAGTTTCCTTAAGGATTTTCTTGCAGTTCCTATGATTTACGGAGTAGATGTTTCCTTTTTCATTTAGCCTGTTATAGAGTAGTGGACCGAGGTACATATAAAATTTGGCTGTGAAAGCATGTTTTGTACTTTTTTGAGGGCAAACTATATCTTTCCGTCTCTTTTTAGTAAATTCAGTGCTGTATGGAAGTGCTGCGTGCTGTTTTAGTACCGTGCTCATTATAAATAACTGTCGAACTGTTAGTACTTCACAAGATTTATACAGGAGGTTAGTGGGGAATAGGAAAGGTCGGCGAGTAGCCACCTTGAGAATAGCTCTTTGAGCTCTTTCAATGGGCAATAACAAAGTTTTACTTGCCCCACCCCATGAAGTAATGCAATAAGTCAAAATTGACTGACAAAGAGCAAAGTACACTTGCCTAATTATTTTTGGATTTGCAATAAATCGTAGCTTTTTGAATACGTATATCAGCTTACGAATTCTATTATTTAGAGCTTCCATGTGTTGTTTAAAGGATAGGGTATCATCTATTATTATACCCAGGTATTTTATTTTATCTGCCTTTTTAATATTGGGACACTTACACTGGCTATTTGCAGAGACTGGGCAACAGTGAGCATGCAACGCTGAAGGGTTCTTCGATATTTGCTTGCGCATCGAAAACTGAATGTATTGTGTCTTTTCTGCATTTAGAGTTAGTGAGTTATTTTGAAGCCATTTATTTACAATATTGAATCCGTGTTGCGCAAGATTGTAGACTTCATTTTCTGAGTCAGCTGAAAAAAGTAGAGCAGTGTCGTCAGCGTACGTTATGATAGTGCCATGCTCTAGCTTTAGATTGCAAAGGTCATTTATGTAGATCAAAAACAGAGTGGGTCCTAAAATACTTCCTTGAGGAACACCGAAAAATGTGTTTTTTTGAACAGCGCTGAGAACATTGCCAATCTTTACGCACTGGGAACGATCTTCTAAATAACTTTTGAACATTTTTAGCTGGGTGCCTCTTACACCAATGATCTCAAGCCTGCGCAACAGAATTGGAATGGAAACTGTGTCAAAAGCTTTGGCGAGGTCCAGGAAAATTCCTACCGTGTGGTTCCCCTTGTCAAGTTCTTTCGCTAGATAATCAGTCAGGTGGTGTACCGCATCGGCAGTTGAAACTTTAGGCCTAAATCCAAACTGCCGTTCAGACAGAATTGATTTATCTTCCAAATATTTCAACAACCTTTTGTTTATAATTTTTTCCAATATTTTTGACATAGAAGGCAATAAAGAAATAGGTCTATAATTTGTCACTTGCTCTTTGCTGCCTGATTTATAGGCAGGGACAACTATAGATTTTTTGAGACACTCAGGAAAATGACCTGAAGATAAACAAATGCGGAAAATGTAAGTCAGTGGTCGTACCAAAATGTCCTTGAATTTTTTGATAATTTTATTCGATATGTTATCCCAGCCAACTGCACAGTCTTCTTTCAAGGTCATAATTATACTTTCTACCTCAGTTTCGTCAGTATCTAGCAGCGTAAAGGATTTTAAAGCAGTGGTGTATGTTAAAGGAGTGCTCTTTGGGTTTTGAGATTGACCCAGATTTTTTTCTGCGAGACACTTTCCAACATTAATAAAGAAATTATTTGCTATGTTAGCAGATTCCAGCGGTGACGAGTGTGCTTGTAATAAACCTGAAGATGACTCATATTGTTTTGTGTTATACGTTGCGTCTTTAATATATTTCCAGATCTTTTTACTATTTGTTCCAGCCTTTTCCAGTGCCACTTTGTCGTAGTTGCTTTTAATTTTTTTAAGGAGATCATTACAGAAATTTCGATATCTTTTGTACGAAAGTTGCAATACTGCATTAACTGGATAGTTAGTAAGAGAGTTTTAGTTAGTAAGAGACTGACTCACCCTCCCGCTCCGCCCAGAGCGGGAGAAGTTATTTGATGATTTCCCACCCAAAAAAAAAAAGGGTGCACTGGATTTACATTTAGATCTTGCCTATTTTTAAGGAGTGTACAATGTATCCTAGCCGTATTTGGGCTTATTGGAATTGTCATGAGATGCACTCTGGCTATAAATGATTTTTAACCGACTTCAAAAAAAGGAGGAGGTTCTCAATTCATCTATATATATTAAAAATGTTCGGGCATAACTTATTTGTTTATGAACCGTTTTTAGGGTTCCGTAGTAAACAAGGAACCCTTATAGTTTAGCCATGTCCGTCTGTCTGTCTGTGTGCTGCCACCGGGTTAGCTCAGAGACTCTGAGTAGGTACTAGAAAGCTGTAATTTGACATGAGTATACATATTAATCACGCCGCCGCAAGTGGTAAAATAAAATCTTGAAAAAAAGTAAATTGTAGGGTACCGTTGCACGTACAGTGTGGAAAATATTTTTTTTTCTCATCTCTCCTATAGTGTGGGGTATCGTTGGATAGACCGTTACAAAATTATTGCGGGTCTGTGGAATCCACTTTTCGATTTAGGGATCCGTTTGCGTAATATTAAGTTTTAAAGTGCAAATGTTTTTGGATATGTGAAGAAAATCATGGAAATAGTACATATTATTATAACGAAATTAAAAGGAAAACTATCACAGCTAAGTAGGATGTACAAGTTAACGAGTAATAGTCGATCAACTTACATTTGCAGTTGGAGAATTGACCGTGATGTATATCAATAACGGAACCCTTAATTATGCGAGGTCCAACACGCACTTGGCCGGTTTTTATCATTCTTTCATTTGGTAGAGGAAGCTTGCGCGGTGGTCCCATATAAATTTTATTAACTTTGCTTGGGTAGTTTTTGAGTTAGCTTCAATGTGTATTTAATCTTAATTATTTATTTTATTTAATTTAGTAATAATTAATTTAGTAAATGATACGTTGTATGTTGATAATGTTATAAATCTTGATATCACTGTTTACATAGCAAATATTGTTATACGAATTGGTGTGGGGTAGGTACCACGACTAAAAAGTGATAAATAAAATGAAGGTTATTTTTCACTTTTTAGTGTACCTAATTTTTGAGGGTCTGCAAGCGTTCTCCGACAGTCACTTCTCCTTTGGACTGATCATCGACAGGACGTTTCGTTTTGGAGAGATTCGTCGATAGAACGTTTCACCTATGGACGTTTCGCCGACAGAACCTTCCATATGAGCGAAGGATAATGTTGGGTTAGGTTAGGTTAGAACAGTGACCATACGCCAGATCTCCCCTATTACTGACGTCGAAAGTGACGCATATGAAAGGTTCTGTCGGCGAAACGTCCATAGGTGAAACGTTCTATCGACGAATCTCTCAAAAACGAAACGTCCTGTCGGTGATCAGTCCAAAGGAGAAATGACTGTCGGAGAACGCTTGCAGACTCAATTTTTGAAGTCCGTTGTTTTATTTTTGTAAAAAAATTGAATAGGTTGAATCCTCCTTCCAAGGCGCTCAAAGCAGTGTTTCAGCAACGTGATCTTTTAAAAAGATCACATTAAAATACTAAGTATGTTCACGTTTACTAATTTGTGAAATTGACTACAGAGACACAACTCATCTGGCTCAGATGTTTCAAGTTACACATTATATCTTTATGAACATTGATCATACTTTGGTATGATCAATGATCATAAAGACATAATGTGTTGAAAAGACATAAAAATGCCACGTACGTAGCAGTCACGGCCTTGTAATAAATGACGAAAATGATAAAAACCTTTTTTTTAGATGTGCTCGTCAACCATTCCCTATCACCTTTTTGCAATTGTGCACACGTGTCTTCCCCAGTGGAAATAGATTCCTGATGTTTTATCGACCGACACTTTACTTGGAATCGAATTAGATTTAATGACATACGGAACTGGGGACATTTGCCGTTCAAAAAGGTAATGTGTGATGGATTTCGGAAACTATCATCCAACTGCTACTTATTGCCGTCTTTTATCGAATGTAAGTAATTTTAAGTCAAACGCTCAAAATTATTGCATTCATATTGTTTCCTTCTTCTTAAGGCTAAGTAGGTAGGTAGGTGCCTCAAAGAGCCTACATTGATTTCACACATTTCAAAAACTTTTGAAACAAAAATACCGTCTACATTAAAGCATTTTTCACTGCGTGAGCTTTAAATTTTTTATTTCCCAACCGTCGTTATGAAAGCTATAAAAAAACCATAAAAATGACAGAGCTTTAGAAAAACAAGAACATTTACCAAATACGGAACGACGCATAAAGTTCATAATTTTCATTCATACTTACAATCTCTAAGGATATTAATGCAACAGCTATAAAAATTTAACAACACAAGTCATAAAACTTGCATTACCCTAATTGGAAATGCTCACTGTCGCTATGTCATCCACAGCGTGAAAACGGAAATTATCTTTAGTTAAGTAATATCTGCGGAAATACTAAAGCCGACATAACACAATCTCATTTCCTTCAGAAACCTTTCGGCTAATCGACTCTCATTTATCCGTTCCGCGCGGTCGAACCGTCAAAGCATACCTTTGTGAATTCCTGTCGCTAAAGCTTTTATAAGCCGCAACGATCTCCGCTATTCAGACCTACTCTGTGTAAACTGGGGATCATTTTATAAGACCTTGACTTACGACCTTGACCTTTGACTTGACTTGCTGAAGAGTGGAACATTAGGCTTCTAAAAACAGAAATAGTTTTTAGAGACACACACACATACATTTTTGTATACGGTTTACGCAAATATGACCAATTTCGTGTGAAGCTGTGTGTACCAATTTGCCTTCGCCGAAATGCTCATATTCTTTCCCTTTTGTATAATTTGTTATTTTCCCCTTCCACCCATCTCTATCTCAAGAAACGTTTCCAGTTTCTTTGCGACTCCCACCCGAAAATGTTAAGGTCATCAAATAACTTGAAGTTTAAAATGCCAATGCATTCCACAACTTACTTTAACAAATCCTTTACTGTCCAGCAGGGCTAACATGACAAGCGCGAGCGCGAGAACGCTCTATTTCTCGATTTGTCGAAATTTGTCTACGATTCTGACGTCATCCTAAAGCCTAACATGACCGCTATGCTCGAGTAAACTCAAGAAAGGCACTTTGACACTTTTTTATCTCGCGATGAGAGACCGATGTAGCAAATTATTAAAAAAAAAACATTTTTATTATAGCGACATCGGCCCATTAATTTAAATTTCACGCATGGAATTAGTATGTACTATAATGATTTTATATCCGGTTACAGAAAAAAAAATATAAATTTTAAAAAATATGTTATTTTTATTCTGTAACCGGATACCGACGACTTATTTGATTACAATTAAATGTGTTTCTTTGGCATGCCGAAATTTAAATACAAAATGACGGAAATGAAAATGAGTGGGGCATTTTTGGTAGGGGCAAAACCTCTGGCGCGACACTGACATGCTAACAGCGTCACCGACATGCTAAAGCACCCCTCGAGAACCAAACTTCGTCACCAACACGCTAACCAAGTCACCAACGTGGTAACTGCTTCACCAACACGCTAATCAAGTCACCGACATGCTAACAGCGTCACCAACATGCTAACCAATTTACGATGTGCTAACCGCATCGCCGACATGCTAACCGCGTCACCGACATGGTAACAGCGACATGCTGAAAGCACCCCTCGACATGCAATCTTCGTCAATAACATGCTAGCAGCGCCCCCGACCTGACCCTTATGTGACGTGTTGAATCAGACTGGCGTCTCGTGTACGTCCTGTGTACCTACATGTGTACGCAATTACGCATATAAATGTTATTCCAAGTTTTAAGTTTTCACTTCTGTCGCTAGTCCCCCATGAATGGAATTTTTTTTCGTAGATATTTTAATTTTGTCTACTCTTCTAGTCGTCAAAATCGAGGACGACTAAACGACAGAAGAATCAGAGATTATCTCGAGTTGAATTGTCAAAATTCGAGAAAACTTAGGTGCCATGTTAGGGTTTGTCGAGAAAACATCAAGTTTTACAGAACGAGTCCACTATTTTGTATGGCAGCGCTGTCAGAAAACGAGAAAATTTACAGAAATAGAGAAGAATTACTCATGCGAGAGTGAGTAATTGTCGTGTGTCATGTTAGCCCTGCAGGCCGCTCGTTTGTGGAATGCATTACCAGTTGCAATAAAATGTACGCAATCGTTGCAAGACTCGTGAAGGAACATTACTTGTCGTTGTGATTTTGTTCTCGTTGTTAGCTGTAATAATGTTATAGTCTTCATTTATTTTCGTAGCTTATATAGTTAGTATGATACTTATTATGATAGTTAGTATATATCTATTATATACCATAATTATATCTGTGTATCTATTATTTATATTGAACTTTATACTTTTATTTGCACCATAAACAACCCCCATTAGACGTTCAGAAATCACTGTTGATCCAAAAGTTGCCTGGAAGAGATCGCAGTAAGCGATAAGGCCGCCCATTGTATATTTTGTAGGGTATATATTTTTTTTTGTAACTTATAATCTGGTGTACTTACACTAAAGTATATAATTATATATAAATAAATAAGGTGAAGATGACGTAGTACTGCCGTACCAACTACGTCATCTCCACCTTCCATAATTGAGATTACGAGTGTATTACACAATAAGACTATTGTTTTCTTATACCTAAAGGCCTGCGCAGACGGGGGACTTTTGTCCGCGACGATAAAACGTTTGGAAATCTATGCAATAACGTACAGGTAGGACAAATAGACTGTCAGGAGTTCCATACGTTTTATCGTCGCGGACAAAAGTCCCTCGTCTGCGCAGGCCTTTAAAGATTTGCTGGGTGGAACGAAATATACGCGGTGGAATCCCACATCGACACACAAACTTTTACCCGTATACCGTCAACATGCACATCAGGTTATACTAAACTGTCAAAGGTTGACGTTAAGTTCAAAATCGAATGTGAAAATTTTACAGTTTGTGGTAACTTAAAATGTGCTGCTGTGTGTACACAATTAGCCACGAGTTAAAATTGTTCGTTTCATACATAATTTCAATACGAGAAAAGTTTTGAAAGTAATAAATAAATGGAATAGCAGATTTTTTATTTAAACTGAAGAAATATTTCGACCCTAGGGGATCAATCATCATGTAGGGTACAAATCTAAGGTAAAGTTAGTGTTACTCGTACGATGTCATTCCACATTGTATTATTCCTCTCCTGTATGACACCAACTTCTAAGTTCTCAATCATAGAAGACTTTTACCTTGACTTTAGCTTTGAGGGTGAGCGTGCGGTTGTCAGCCAGCCACATACGGCACAGGACGCTGTCAGCACCGCGCGTCTTGGTCGCCGCGATGATGCGCACGGCCGCAACCGTCCGGCGCTCCACGTACGCAGAGTACACGTAGAAACGAAACCTGGAAAGACATAATAAATAATTTGTTAAAAATGTATGGTATTGGATCATTTTGAGTACAAAGGGAAACGTACTTTTAAAGAACCTATATAACCCTATATACCTACATAACCTTTCGTAGAGGCTATTTTGAGAAGAAGATGGTATTGTTGGTAATTTTTGGTCGAAGTCTTTAACAATGGACGTTTTAGACCTCTAAAGATTTTCTTTTTGTATCAATAGGTATGGGAAATCAGCAGTCATAGCACGAGAACCGTAAAGAAGCGTTTTGTCGACGGAAGAGTAGACAAAAATTAAGTTTCCGTGTAGACAGTTGACAGTTTTCTTATACCGAGAAATGTAGACAAGCGATATCTATTCTACAGTAGAGCATAAATAGAAAGCGTCATGCTAAGTCTGCAGCTAATAGAAAATGTCTTTAAAAAGTGCATTTCAGTTTTTTCTGGATATTTATTTCTTTATTTTTATTTATCTCCAAAACCAAATTATTCTGTCACCGATACCAAACGAGTATCCTTTAACTTGATAGGTCAAGAGGAAGTTGTCTTAAACCAGCTTGCAAGATTCCATCTTATATAACGTAGCAATATGTGAAAATCACATAAAAGCAGGGAAAAAAAACACAACATATTTATTTGTAGTTGTTTAACTAATAAGTGGGACGAAATTATTCCAAAACCAAACTTAACATCGTAGTGAGATTTATTTAACAATTAATAAAAATAACTAAAACTATACACAAACTAAAATAGGGCGTCGAAAAATTCATCCACATCGCTGTCGACTGGTAACGTGCCCAAGAGACTGGCGGCATTGCCACGTTGTATGGCAATGCTTAGCCTCTGGCCAAGGTAAAAGCCAGCTTTTGGGTCACGGGAAGTGTCAACCAGCCGTTTGGAGATTTCCTTAAAAAGGCCGTGAGCACTCGGACCCCACGGCCCGAATAAGTTAGTACATCACGTGTATTTTTATTTGTCTCTAGTCTGTACATTTATTTGTAAAAGTAGAGCTGCCAGTAATTTGACGGAGTCACGCTCCAATCGTGTTTCTATTTCTTCCGCCGACAAAACACAGGCTGTTTCTGTCTACCTTTAAATCTATTTCAGTACACGTATTTTATGTTTTGTCTTGAAATCTGAACTTGTTTATCTTTTGATTTTGTTTTTATAAATCAGCTACATATCCACTTTATCCCTTGTCTCTTGGTGAATCTTTGTTCTGCTGCTGCTGTGACATTTGACCAGAATAATTTGAAATTGTGTATTTATTTATAGGTACATACCTAATTCGGTATGACATAGCAAGAAAATCCCTCAATCGCCCATTAATGAGTCACATTCTTCAAAAATAAGCGCATCAGCCTAACATTGGTGAATTTTACGCGCGAATAACTTTCACCTGTCGACGGATTATCTCAAGAGCTACTTGAAGATCTTCCTCAAAGCCCTTACTCGAAAGCTCTAGAAAGACTTGAAGCCATAACGCTTTATGATCTCCTAGACTTCAAGTGCACATTGCATCTCGAGAGCTCGTTGAAAGAATACCTAAAATCTGTGGCCATAGTCTAGAACGGTGTTGAAGCACGAACCTTGATTCAAATTTGACATATTTTTATAGTAATCCAATCTAGTTAATTATATAATCATACTAGCGTAAACCAAGGTAACTAAGCAGTTTTAAGTGAGTTATAGAAATTATGTACGTACTTTGCTTTTTGATTCACATAATATTGCGGTTTATGCCTGCAAAATAAGAAGATTAACTGTCTTCTCGATTAAAAAGATTAAAGACATACATTTCTCGACTTATCTTGGAGGGTGCAAATTACAACGATTTACGCTCGTCTGGCCCCAGCCTGAGATTAGTGAACGTAAGCTGAAGACACGTCTCGAAAGCGACAGACCGATTAATACGCTGCATAATGTTTCAAAACAATGCTGGTACACGTACACAATAGTACGCTAAGCCCCTGCCAGCATTTTCACAGGAAGGAATCTCTCTGAAATCTAGGGCTGCCAATTAAACAGAAAAAATGTTTATAAGAAATCTGAGATAAATAAAATATACTACTTTTCTGATAATGTTTCACTTATGTAAGTAACTTTTCATTTTATCTTTCCAACTTTTGTGGTGTAATTGAAATTAAATTCCTTTTCGAAAAATTAACTTAATTTGAATTACACCAGTGGTGCGTTAAAACATTTTACTGGCGAAGCTAAAACTGGATTCATGTAATTTTCATGCAATATCCCTGGTGTATACCGACGAAGGCAAGGTAAGTACATAAAAAAGTTTACTCTTTTCATCTAAAACAATTTCGAATTATGATAACGACGTTTGTCGGAAACTGCTGGTGGAAGGTTCAAAGAAAGAATCGAAACGAAAAAAAATAATATTTATTTTCGTTTATTATATTTATTTATTATAGTTTTGAATTTCCCACAGTGCATTTTTATTACTTCACCAATTAAAAACAAACACTGTGGCAACCCTACATGATCCAAACATACGGTGTGACCAGCATTATGTTGTGTACGCTCACAAGAATATCCGGCCGGAAGGGATCGCTAGTTTTGTTTGTAATTAACAATGGAAGAGGGGAACGCTCACAATAATCACTGCACCGATTGTATATAGATACATCTATCTCCCGCATAGCAGTGCTTCACGATAGACGTTCATTTCTGCTAAAAGTATTGTTAGGTAAATGTAGGCAAATATCGGGTAATACTTTTCTTCTTTCGGGTGTGGCAAAAGGTGACTGAGATGGTGTACAGCAAAAAAGGGGCAGCGTCTTGATGTAGCGATATTCTATCGAATATCGCTACATCAAGATGCTGTCCCTTTTGCCAACAACCACAAAACATGTTGTTCGTCGAAGGCGTGAGAATGACCTGCAATATTCAACAAATATTGCAGGTCATTAATATTGGGATGCTTTGTGGGCTAAGACCGCCACAACTCGGGTCCCTGAAAACGTCCAACGACATCGCGACAAACCCAGGCGTAGATGGCGGGACGAGCTCGACACACATGTATAGGCGGGATTGATCCATGTTGGCGCAAGATCGAGTTAAGTGGAAAAAGGAAAGGGAGGGATTTGCCCTGCAGAGGGACAACACAGGCTGACTTATTTATATAAAGGGCGGTGATTTAGTCCCCTGCATCCGACAAGGAAGTGATGCTACCTGTCATATTGAACAATTTTCGTAAAAAAAAAACATAGGTGTATCGAAATAATCTGTCTACTGATGTAATGGAATTTGTTTTTCTTTCACCGAGTCGGATATGAGTTTCATAGCGTAAGTTGTTTAATATGTCGTGTAGAATCACCCTCTTGACGGATCAGGAGACTAAAACACCACCCTGTATTTAATTTTATTAATATTGGGAGTTTTGAAGGACATTTACGATTGAATACGAGGCTGATTGTATTTGATGGGAGCTACAGCGCAATATACATAGAATCAGAATGCGCAGAAAGTTACTAAACATCAAGGCTTTTAACTGCCTTTCGGCTAAACATTGATCAAACCTTAAACTTCCCTTTGATGTAGTAATGAATTATAAGTAGGTACCTCTATTAAGAAAAATAAACCTTCGTATCGTTGTAATATCATAATTAAACTCAAAACTCAAAGCATTTATTTCAAATAAAGCAATTACAGGCACTTTTGAATTGTCAGGGTTCGGTCAGTCAGTCAGAAAGATGAAGCTAGTTGCCCATTCCAAAGCGTAGTAGGTACCTATGGAGAAGAACGGGCAAGAAACTCCAAGGACACTCTTTTAAATCAACGAATTATGGTTACAAAATATTATTTACATCATTCATTTTGAAATTATACATGTGAGAAATGTGCAAAACGTAAAAGCGTCCGTAATAAAAAGATTACAACAAAAACAAAAGCAATTCAAAAATTAAAGTTAAAATAAGCCGTGGCAGCTAAGAGATGACCAGTCTCTACTGACGGCGCCCGTTCGCGAACATGACGCGTGGATCAGCACCATTCAGCTCAACCATTTTGAAGGGAGCTAAATGATCCAACACACGCGCCACCATCAGCGAGACATTAGAGTGAGCACGACATACTCCCAGCCACCAGGGCACATTCAAGTCAATGAAAGACGTATCCAGTAAATGGCAGCTTTATAGTACTCACATAACAATGTGCTGTGCAGCTATACAATACTAAGAGATTGAATTTATACAATGCAAAGAATTTTAAAATCTTCAGCAGCTCCAACACTATTTTCAATACCTGATCAATTAGTTTTTGCGCCCTTGTGGAGCAGGACCAGCGTTGAGCCAAGCATTTTTATCAGCAATGTAATCCCCCAATTTATAATATGCTTGGCTACATAGTGTGCGTTTTATACTAGATTTAAATTTTGTTTCGTTCAGTTGAAGTATGTGGGGAGGTATTTTATTGTAACATTTTAAACAGTACCCCATGAAAGATGAGTCTACTTTAGCCAGCCTGAAACCTGGTTGAACTAATTGGTCCCTATTTCTAGTGATATAATTGTGTCTTTCACCTCTTTTACTAAAAAGATGTAGATTTTTCCTTACGTACATGATGTTTTCATAGATATATTGACAAGGTACCGTCATGATGTTAATTTCTTTAAACAGTTCCCTTAGAGAGTCGCACCTGCAAAGGCCATATATGGCTCTGATGGCTCTTTTCTGCAGAATAAAAATAGACTTGATGTCTGCAGCCCGTCCCCATAGTAAAATACCGTACGCCATAATACTATGAAAGTAACTAAAATATACTAGCCGTGCGGTATCTACATCAGTAAATTGACGGATTTTTCTCACAGCATATGCTGCTGAACTTAGCCGTCCTGCATGGGAAGTTAAATGAGGCCCCCATTGAAGCCTTGAGTCGAGCGTAATCCCCAGGAAAACAGTTTTATCGACGAATTCTAATTTCTCTTGATTCAATACTATCTCACAAATACTACCTACTTTTGACATTTGGTAAAGAAAATCTTATGCACTTAGTTTTTTTTTCCATTTAATACTAAATTATTAGCAGTGAACCAATTTTGGACCTGCAATAGGGCGTTATTTACGTCGTCAAAATTTGAGGCACGTCTATTAATTTTAAAAATTAAGGAAGTATCGTCAGCAAATAACACCATTTGTGGTTGGGTTTTTAACAAGTGGGGTAGATCATTAATATATACTAAAAAGAGGAAAGGACCCAATATCGAGCCTTGTGGTACACCCATTTCTACTTTTAAGACGAGTGAATTGACACCATTTATTTGAACTTGCTGCTGTCTATCATATAAATAAGATTTTACTAAACTGAGCGCAAGGTCTCCAAGTCCGTAATGCGTAAGTTTCAAGAGTAATGTTTCGTGGTCGACGCAATCAAATGCCTTGGAGAGGTCACAAAATATTCCTATTGCGTCTTGGGGTTCTTCCCACGCCGTAAATATGTGTTTTAATAAGGTGACACCGGCGTCAGTCGTACAACGTCCCTTGGTGAAGCCATACTGTTGATCGTGTAAGATTCTATTGGTGTTAAAATGATTGAGCATTTGATTAAGCATTACCTTTTCAAACACCTTGCTGAAAACCGGCAACACGGATACGGGTCTATAATTATTGGTGTCTCTACTATCCCCGGATTTGAAAAGTGGTATTACCTTACTATATTTCATTAGATCCGGGAAGACTCCTTGATCAACACACAAATTAAATAGTAATGCTAAGTACGGCGCTATAGTCTCAATAATGGAGGTACAAACTTTGATTGACATTCCCCATAGATCTTCTGTTAATTTGTTTGCTTGAAAGCTTCTATTACTGTTATGGGGTTTATATGCTTGAATTTAAATTTAGTCGGGCAGGATGAAACGTTTGCTCTTAATAAATCAATAGAACGCGACGACGAGGAATTTAGGGTTTCAGTAGTTTTAATTGGGATACCGGTAAAGAAATTTACAAATTCTTGCGCTACTTCTTTGTTTGAGCTTAGAAGACCACGCGAAGTTTCTAGAGTGAAATCATTATTATGACTTTTACTCCTGTTAGTTTCGTCGTTGATAATTTTCCAAACCGTCTTTATTTTATTATCCGCTGATTTGCATTTGCTTGTTGCTAATGTACAAGGCTTTAGCTACCTTGCAGGTTTTTTTTAAAGTTTTAGAGTAAGTAGCAACGTATTTATTAAAAGTTTCAGAGTTAATATAAGGCTTAAGGCCATACAGCTCAAACAAATTTTCCCTACTTTTCCTAATACCTTTAGTTGCCCAGTCACTGAACAAAAAGTTTGGGCAAATAGTTTTTGTTTTCTTTTTTAAAGTATTATTGAACTCGGTGCGCACTATCGAAAAGAATTCCTCATATAATTCATTTACATTGCTATTAATATGGCCCGGTGTACTTAACTTACTAATTAAGTTATTATTAAATCTATTTAGATTGCTGGGTGTTATTTGTCTAAACTGTGTCTGAATTTTTTTAATGGTGTGTTGGACTTGAAAGCAACGATTTGACCGCTGTGATCAGAAGGGAGATAATTTACAATAGCTTTATCTAAGTAGTCGCAGCAACAAAAAACATTATCAATACATGTAGCAGAATTTGTAGTTATGCGGGTTGGTTCTGAAAACACATTTGACAAATTGAATGATTTAAAGAGACTTAACAATGGACTGCTATTTGAACTATTCTCTAAGATATTAATATTGAAGTCACCACAGATAATTAGCGATTTTTACCAGTTTCAAATTTTGCTAAAACATCTTCCATTACTGACTCAAATACGGAGTAGTTTTGATAACTTGGGGGTCTGTAAACGCACACTATTACATGCTTATCTAGCTCAACACAGGACAGTTCAATGTTGTGTTCCACCGACAAATCAACTATATCTTTACGAGGCTTAGATTTAATAAATTTTTTTACTAAGATAAGTGAACCGCCACGCAGCATAGATTTTCGGTTAAAACAACTGCCCACACTATAATTTTCGTAATTAATTAGCATTTCATAATCTTTCAACCAATGTTCAGTTAAACAAATAATATCAACATAGTTTTTTCTAAAAATAGTTCAATCTCTAATTGTTTGGAAGAAAAACCTTGAATATTTTGATAAAATAATTTCAAAGAATTCTGCTTAGACCCTTCTTTGCATTTAACTATTTGAAAGCAAGAAGACACCTTGTTGTTGGTAGGTGTAACTATATTGTTACCGGTATCTTCTGTTGTCATACTATCTAGTTTAAATCAACATCCAGAGTGAGCCCCAAGACTCCCATGCCATCACCATGTAATGAGATCCTACTACTTGTGGAACCCCCATTAGGACAAGGATTTGCCATAGTGATACATGGATCCTCCTTCGTACAATTATTGTAAATAGTTGTAGCATTAGAGCTACAGTTATTTAAGGTGACCTGTACATTAGAAACACTACTAATAATTGAGGTGTTAATTATAGTACAAGACTTCGACATACTACTTATGTCTGAGTTTATATAAGATAATAGCCTCGCTATTTTATGTCTAAACCTAATGGGCAGATACACTGTATTCCTTGTCGATTTCAACTTATCACCAAAACTGTTGGTGTCAAAAAATATAAGTTTGTCACTGTAGTGACTTACTAAGAACTGAATATGCTTATTAAGCATATGTATATAATTGTTTTTTCTATTTGATAACCTCTCAAAATATGGAAAAGCACACAAAATAATTTTATTACAATTTATCTTTAAAATCTCAGTAACACTGTCAGTGATATCTTCATTTTTGACCTGGGTACTATTACCTACAAATACAGTAGGTAATGTTAGTATTTGAATCATATTGATTTCTTGTAATTGAGTTCATTATTTCTTTGAAGGATGTCCTAGGTAAACAATAATTTTGAGTAGGAAAACTCCAGTTGTTACTAACTAATTTCCCTAAACCTCTTCCTATACTATCTGAAAAAATAACTGACTGATAACGCTACTGGAATTGGAATAAATAATATAATAATAATAATGGAATAAATAATCAAGCTACCGAACCAGACTATGTTCGACCATTACAAACATTGTTTTCTCTATCAGTTTAATAAGTGGGATCATTTAAATTAAAAAATCATTTACCTATACCTACACTTTTAAATAGAGTAAGTACAATCGGTGGGTTACATTATTTGGTCTTATTTTCTATTTAGCCTTATTAAGGCATGTGAAGTTTTTTAGAAAATAATAATAAAAATAATAAAATAATGTTAGATAAAAAAGGATGGGTATGTCATGATCAGTTCGTGTCTTTAAAATTCAAGTTAATGACCACGAAAAAAAACAGAATTAACCCAAAAGGGTTAATTCTATTTTTTTACATAACAACCAGTCTGCACCTAAAGTAATGGGCTATAATCGCATCAAAATTGTTTAATTTCTTGTTGACTAATACTTTCCAAAAATTTAACGATAAGCTGGAAAAATTACTCCCAAGAATTCATAACTTACTTGTAAACCTTAGGTATTCAAAACGAAAATAGAGCAAATCTATGAATAAAAGAAGAAACATACTGCAGACGTGAGGCGGAGCTATACTATTTGTGTAATGAATACATTATTGAAATAACCTTACACGGTGTAAAAATATGCTGCATCCATTACGATGAGGCATTGCCTGAAGGCTGTAATTCATGCAAACGGAGCGAAGACAAGATAGGTAAGTAAGTACTAAGGACAAATAAATTATATTTCAAACTATAAGAGTTTGAAATATTATTTATTTATTTGCTCGAATGAATTACAGCTAACAATTTCTCATTATCGAAACCCCGAATAAAAGTTATTCGGAATTCCGTTCAATAGGGACAGGTCAAGAGGAAGATAGTCAAAATGAATTAGCTTCGTGCGCTTTTTGCAACATGATGAAGAATCTTTTGACACCTTTCTTCTATTCTTGATATACTATAGCGTAACAATAGACAATGGATGAAGTTTTTGTCGGAGAGAAGTCGCGGGCAGCAGAGAGTAGGTAATAAAAAATTCAGTTGCCAACAGACAGATCGATGGAATCCAATAATGGCTGCTATGACTAGTACTAAATAAATAATTGATCGTCGCAGCCGCAAAAGACTCTGGACAAATTTGAATGGGAGTGGGTCCTAGAGCGACCACGATTAGGATACATTCCAAATGAAAGGGTATGAAAGGTTCTTCAAGTTTGCAAAAGAGCATCAAATTCCATCCAACTGATTTGAAGCAAATCGAATCATGATAGAATATGTTTGATGCTACCATAAATAGGTTCCTTGAGTTCCTACATTATTTATTTATTTATATATAGTTTATTGTACACCAGATTACACATTACAAAAATAAAAGATTATACACTACAATATATGGGCAAATCAAATCAATGTTCAAATCTTGTGCACAATATAGAGATGATACAGTATCATCATTCGAAGAGAGAGGGTCACCCATCTGCGGCAGTCGGTCCGCAGATGGGTGACCCTCTTAAGATACCAAGACCCTCCGTGCCTCGGAAATCACGTTAAGCCGGCTGTCATTTGTAGATCTTTGGCAGTTGTTACGGGTCGTCAGAAGCCCGAAAGTCTGATAATCAGTGTTACCAAGGGGTATCGTGTTACCCAGTAACTGGTTTGTGGAGGACAGATAGGCAGTCGTTCCATGAAAAATACCGGTATTAAACTGCATCGGATTACACTGGATGCCGACATTGTTGAAAACTAGACAGATGATGACAGTATCAACATTCGACTATTACTCAAAATCACATAAATGGATTTTAATGCCCTTCTGCAAACTAGAAGAACTTAATATACCCTTTCATTTGGCATACGAGTAAGTCTTAATTGTAGCCGCTCTTAGACCACTTTCGCCCACCATCCTTTCGTTTCAGTGGAGGTCGTTGACAAATATTTGCATTTGGATAGGTATTGTTTATTACAGAGAGGTCGGTCCCGTTCCGATTCCGATCGTGAATTTGTGATTCCGTTTATAACAAGGAATCTAATAGCGATGGAGATCAATTAACATATCTTTGTTAGCTATGTTTTGCGGTGAGTCTGTTTTATTTTAAAACTAATTGGTGTAAACGATGACGTGATCGTGAATTTTGCGTACTGAATTGATGAGATAATAAAAGGTATATCTAGTTATGAGTTTCTCACTTAACATACCGAATGCAGGCGATGTCCCTATATCGGATAAGAAACTGCGTAGTAACCAGAGCACTGTTTATGCAGGAGCATACTGAGGCGATATCGCGGGCTCGACAGGCAACAATATGCCTGTCGCACCCTCGATATCGCCCCAGTCTGTAAGAGCCTTTAACCAGCACCTGGTGCACTTGATCCCAAAAATAAAATTATACAATAAAATTATGTAATTAAAGTAACAAGATTAGGAAACCTACTAACCATTGTATCTGTTAATCTTTGCAAAGGAATCTTTTGAAACTTTAACGATGCGTTAATAATTAATATACACCTACTTTGCTCGTTATATTGTGTAAGGGTGTCTATAAAATACCGTGAATATTATTTGAATATTTCATTAAGTAGGTATGCTTTTGGAGAAATGTAGGTAGGTACGGTAAAATCTTTAAAGCAGCTCGCGTTTACTTAAAACCAAAATCCTTGTCCTTTTCAGCGATTATTAGAAAAATCAGCCAGTTATCAAATATCCGGAGGTGTTGTAGATAAAACTAATTAAGTACATTTATGGAGATAACAACGGTAAAAAATTGCAAGGGATGCACAGATGAACATAATATAATATAACAATGCAATCATTATTTGTGGCGTAACTGACACGCAAGCCCAATTACAATTTCATAAAAGAAACCCAAAACCAACACTAACAAAAGTAATTTAAAAAGAAAGAAAATTACAAATTACAAGCAACATTCAGTGCGAACATCAACGGTCAATCTCACACAAATATCAGATGATAATATAATAATGCAATCATTGTTTGTGGCGTAACTGACACACAAGCTCAATTACAATTTCATAAAACAAACCCAAAATCAACACTAACAAAAGTAATGAAAACGAAAGAAAATTACAAATTACAAGCAACATTCAGTGCGAACATCAACGGTCAATCTCACACAAAGATCAGGTAATTTCACGATTCGAGCACATTCAGGCACACACAGGATATGAAGGCTCCGGCCGTAGTGTCGCTCCACACGGTTCACACCTACACGAGCAACGCGACATACGACGGGAAATGGAAAAAGCACTTCATTTTCCAACGTCGAAGAATGAGGGGAAATTGTTCGAGCGACAAATCCGACAGACACGACGCCGCCCGACGTCTAACTGCACTTATTTACGTTTCGTTTTGCAATTCATAGTGCTATTAGTGAACATTGTTTTATTATTGTCATTAAACTGTCTTTATTGGCTTACAAAGTTATGAGGGTCTGGTTATTTGTTTTTACAGTTCGTTTTTTAACTAAAGATAACTTGATTGCCTTTTTTAACCGACTTAAATAAAAGAGGAGGTTTAGAATGTGTGGGAATAATAATAATAATAATAACCCCGCCGCCGTATCTCTACGTTGACGTCGTGGTGGGGCTTGCGCGCTCCAAACTCCAGGTCTCTCCCGGTAGAATTTCCTTTGCCGGAACAGGTCTTGGATAAGGAGCCAAACTAAGAGAGATACAGAAACCCGCAGGGCAGCATGTGGCGAGCTGTTGGGCAGTAGCGACCCCACGGAACCTATCTCCTGGGAGAAGTCTTGTACCTCATCTCTGGCTTGCCTTTATTGGCCGGCTGGAGTGAAAACTGACGAGGAACAGAGCTCTCACCTCATTCTTGCCTATATTGGCCGGCTTGAGTGTTGATTCGCAAGAGCAAACGTGCTCGGAGGAAGGAAGTATTCCAGTAAGATGCTGGTAGGGATCTTGACCGTACTTCCGGGATTGTCCTGATAGCCGTGGAATACCTCTCCACTCCTCAAGCACCTCAGGAAGTGTTGCCACCTTGTCACTACGTCACTATGTGCTAGCGGCCGTTTTCGGGGGCCCATTATTGAGTGTGCAAGTCACCCCCTGCCATTTTGTCGGTGTATTTTATATAAAGCATTGGTCAGGTAGGGGCCATAGCCTTTCTATAGTCTTAGGAAACCGATCCACTATAGCCTCCCAAACCCATAGCCTAATATTTTTTGTTCCCATGTTCTGCAATAGTCTTGCATCAACCGGGGGTTGTCCTTTGGTGCACCTTCATAGAGCAAACAGGGATAATCGTCGGTTGGTGCCTCATTCCATTACAATTGTCCAAGGGGCCTCTGCGAGTTGGCTTCGGCCCCTCGTACGCCTTCCAAAGGTCCGGGACCCCATGGTCGCGAGATATGTAAGGACATAAAAATAATAATAATAATTTATTCAATTCAATAAGGTGCATACATTATAAATTAACAACAGTTTTAAATGAGACTTATAACTAGCAAAAATTCGACAAGACATCTGTGTCTGAACTAGTTATATGAATTATCTGTATCTCAGACAACAGCGCTCTTTCCTGAATTACACATTTTTTTTAAATTGCAAGTTCAATTTACTTTAATTATAATATAATTATTATGTTAATTTTAATTTTTACAACAACTAGGAGTAGATAAAAATAAAGTGGTGACCTCCTTTTGTGTAGAGAGTAGATGAGTGAGTGTGTGTGGGAGGGTGAGTTGAGTATGTGAAATTAATGTGGTACAATTAAGAGGTTTTCAGTTTCGTCAGGTCAGGTCAGTTTATGAATGTACTCAAACACTACATTCTTACAATTTCTGTTATTTAAAGCATGTATGTCAACAATTTTATCAATCTTGCTATAGAGGTATGGACCTAAGAAGCAGAAATACCTATTAACGAACGGGTGTTTAAACATGGATCTGTCGGTACTGGCTATAGGTTTTCGTTGCCTGAATGGAATAGCTGGTTTTTTAAAGTTCACTTTCGTATGTTGCGTCAAGATAGTGAGCAGTATGAACAATTGACGGACAGAGAGGACCTCACAAGTTTGGTACAACTGATAGGTTGGAAACATATACGGACGGAAAGGGCTTACTTTGAGAATGGCTCTTTGAGCAACTTCAAGTGGTTTTAGTATGGTTTTTGGTGCACCACCCGAGACGGAAATACAGTATGATAAAATTGATTGACCGAGTGCCAGATAGACTTGCTTTATTAATTTGGTATCTGCAACATGTCTCAGATTTTTGAAAACGTATATTAGTTTTCTTAATCGAGCAGTGACTATTTCTATATGCAATTTAAAAGAGAGATTGTTATATATTGTTATACCTAAATATTTTATGAACTTGGTCATGACCAATGTTGGACATTTGCAGATTCCACTGTTGCAGCAGTTGTGGGCAATTATAGAAAGTAATGTTGGAGGTGAGTTAGAGTTACGCATTGAAAAAGTTATGTACTGTGTCTTATCAGCATTAAGTGTCAGCATGTTAGTCCTCAACCAGTGGCACACGATATAAAAGCCACGTTGAGCATCCTGATAGACCCGTTCCCACGTATCGGCCGAGAACAGAAGCACAGTGTCATCTGCATAAGAAATTATTTTTCCACCCACCGAGGTAAGTTCACAGAGTTCATTTAGATATACAAGGAAGAGACTGGGTCCCAAAATGCTGCCCTGTGGTACACCAAAAGTGACACGTAAGTCACTGCTAACAAATTTATCAATTTTAACACATTGAATTGAATCTTTTTTTGTCGTATAATAAATTAACATTTATAAAAGTTTTATGGTAATAAGTACCTACTATGTACTGTTGTCATGTCATTTTCATTTCAATGAATTAAAGTGAACACATTTTTAGTTTTTGGTGTCTATTTTATTGCCTCCCAGGTACTCGTACAACTAAGTAGTAAATGAAGCAAATTAAGTAGTAAATGTCTAAGTCACTTGAACATACTTTGTTTATTTGGCCTGCTAACACATGTTTTAAACCCATAAACATGTTTTTTATCTGTTTACACATTCGATGCATGGGTTTCTAAGGTTCAAATCAATTCATGAAATCCGTATATATATAGTATTTGTAGGTAGGCCACCTGGTTTGTTTCAGTGTCGGTGATGTTACGATTTTGTTACGCCTCCTGAGTATAATATTTTTGTGTTTTGCTATTTCCTTCGACATTCACGTAAACGGTCGGAGAAAAATTTGGAACGCGTGTAGGTATAGTAACGAGACAAGTGATGTTATATTTTATAAGTACCAGTCTCTGAAGTATTTTACAGCACACGGTTCACTAATATTGTGCAACGATATAAACAAAAAATAATTAAAAACACGGCATTATAACAACTAAATAAAGATATAAAGGTGAACGGCAGATTTCGTACCGCTTACTTTTTTGCTGTTTTGTTATAGAATTTGTTCCACATATTAAGGCAACTAAGCCATTTATTACATGTAAGTGTACTATTTTTAGAAGTTTAGGATTAATTAATAATATAAAAAAGATTTTAATAACTACACGTAATTTAGTAGTAAACTAAACGCACTTATGTTGGTATTTAAGCTATGCTCGCCATGATGGTATTACCCGACCTGCCCCCTTCTTAGATGAAGTAATATTAAGAATTAATTAATTATAAATAAAATAAATATACTTAAAAAAAAACTATTAACTGTATTGTTTTATTTACCTACACTCAAAACCCCATCAGGACTTCATCATTACCAAACTGTTGAAGTCAGCTAATGCAACATGACATAGGTATCTCCTAATGCACTCCGCTGAGTAGGTACGATCCTCATCTCAATTTACCTACTTGATAGTAAGTAAAACACTACAAAAATAGCGACAACCAATCTAGAACATATGCTTTATTACCGAAACAATGTTTATGTGCCTTTATGTAACAATCTACATTGGTACACTAATAGATAACCCTAAAAAATAAAACTGGTTATAGCTTTAACGTCCCAAGTTCTAAAAATCCAAGAATTTTAAAAGAGCCCAGCTTGGGCAGAGCACCGCTGTGTCCGGCCCTGGTTCAGGCCATGGTACGGAGCGAGAGGGCATGGGCAGCCGTCACTTCCTTCTGGGAAGCAGTAATGCTCACGAAGGAGGAGGCGGGACGGTTGAGGGAAAGGCATGTTTCGCGCCCTCTCGCCCCTAGCCGCTGCAGGAGACGCCCTAGGCGTCGGGAATCCCGGGCGGATTTCCGGCCACCGTAGGCGCGGGCTTGCGGACGGTGAGCAATGGGTCACCATCCGGTAACGACCAGGCCCTTGTCGACGGCGCGTTGTATTCCACGCGCGCCTCAAAGAGATGTCGTCAGCACAAATGTAGGGGTCCACTAGGGCCGATGCCTGCCGGGGTCGCGGGAAGGTACTTATGGGTCACCGAGGCCCCCACAACACAGGCAACAGGAATGAATACGGGTGGGTTTTAGTCAGTAAGAGTCTGACACACCCTCCTGTTCCGCCCAGAGCGGGAGAAGTTATTTGATGATTTCCAGCCCTCAAAAAAAAAAAAACCTGCCGTTCGTCTTTGATAACGTATTCACATAACACGTTTTTTTTATTTTTGTAGTTCCTGCATTTATACTTATTATATGAGGTTCTAACAAGAACAGTGTAGGTATAATATTTTTATTGGACTTATTTATTATCAATACGTGTGCTGAAAACCGCAATGGAATTTAAAACTAAACCCTTAAATCCGTTACAGTTTACCGCTTCCAGTAAATGAAGTCCATTTATATGCTCCTCGTTCATCCCGACCGTTTCAGTGGTATTCAATGACGATTTTATGAAAATTTCGCTTCGAACTGAATACACTTCTAAGAACTGGCACGATTTTGAAGTCCTACGGTTTTAGCTTATGAGATTATAATACCAGAGTTCAACTACTGCAGGACAAAGGCCCCCCTTCTGTTAAACAGAAGGAGTGGTAATTGATCAACTCGCCGGTTCATTGCCTGATGCCGATTTTTGACCCAGTGCAGCCTTTCTCCAAAAGTTAGTTGCACGGAGACGGGCGGCGGTTCATCGACGTCGACTGTCGTCGCCTCAAAATAAATCGCCACATAGGTACTATGTCATAATATTATCTCTCAAAATGTGACACGAAGCCGTCGATCGATCGCAGTCTGGTTACGCCCTTATAGTCTTAAAAATGTCCCTTTGATACCAGTTTTCCAGTCCGCAAGACACGACGTCGCGAAATCAAATAACATGTGGCTAATGGCTAACTCAACACGGGCTAATTAACTGTTTGTGTCATCTCATCGCACACAATTAACATCCTCGTCTAACTGTAAACAGTAGGATTAAATTCTACGAATTCTAATGTTCCTTTCCGCTAATTAACAATTGTTTAACGGTATCAAATGAAATTAACGCTTTGGTGCTATGGCCGGGCTTTTGATTCAGCATAGAACTATCTAAGTGATAACAAAACTGAGAACTGACGTGGTTTGTAGAACAATTTTTAGGGCAAACAAGGTGCCCTTCTAGTTTCGCCATGTCTGTCTGTCTGTCTGTGTGTCTGTCTGTCTGTCCCCACTGTAGCTCAGAGATGCTTAGTACTAGAAAGCTGTAATTTGGCTTAGGTATACATATAAATCACGCCGACATAGTGGTAAAATAAAATCTAGAAAACATTTTTTTTTAAGGTACCAAAGTGGTAAAATAAAATCTTGAAAACATTTTATTAAGGTAACCTTTGCATATAATGTGGGAATTATTTTTTTTCTGGTCTTTCCCGTAGTGTGGAGTATCATTGGATAGGCCGTTCAAAAATATCGCGGGTCTGTGAACACTATTTTTCGATTCAAGAATCCGTTTGCGTAATAATATGCTTAACAAAAATTTTTAAATGCTAATTTTTATTACGAGTCAAGTGTGCTTGCTTTTGCAATTGTCCTGCCAGCTAAATGATTGTTTATGGATATGTGAACAATTCATGGCAGTAGTACATATAATTAAATTAAAAGGAAACTATCACAGCTAAGTAGGCTTTACAATTAACAAGTAATAGTCGACCAACTTAAATTTGCAGTTGGAGAATTGACCGTGACGTATATCGATGTATGGGAGAACATGTTTTTCAACTACAAAGTTAAGTTTGGTTTTGGGTTAAATTCATCCCAAGTAATCCCATCTACGGAACCCCTCATTGTGCGTGATCCGACACGCACTTGGCCGGTTTTTTTTAATAATAGTTACACAGCAAAAACGCTATTCATGCATGTTTCCATATCCCATGCATAGCATTGTGTACAATTCACATTGAAATAAGTACTGCAATTAGCTAGATACATACCTAGAGTAAGCACATAATTATTTTTTTACCGCACGTTGATAGTAAAAACAATAGCACGAACATGTAATTCGTAACAATAAAGTTACGTGCCTCGCTAGCCATTTCCAATTAATCAACATTCTGGTTTAGTTCCAAAGAGGTTCAAAAATTGTCACAACATGGAGATTATACAAAAACAAGCCGTGCGCCCGATACAATTTCCCATCGATAAAAATTACGAACTTCTTTAAGAACTTTCATCCCATAATTTTAACCTCGTCAGGGAACGAATTTTCATAAATCCTTTCTCAGGTATATGTTTCCATCAGTATTATTATTAGCAGTATTATTATAATATTACTTCACAGTGGGAAAGTGATGGAACTGTACAGGACTTATAGCTCCATCTCTTTCTCACGCTGAAGTAATATTGAAATAATACTGCTATAAGAGGTGATGGTTGGCCTCCTGTTTATTTCATGTTTGTCCGTGAGAAATTGCTTTTAGCGATAAGTCTCTAAGAGTAATATCTCACGGAAAACCATCGATCACAAAAATCTTGCTGAAAAGATAATGTACACACTAAATACATACATTGTTAACCAGTTTCGGTGATAAGATAGTTGGCTTTTTATTATTAACACACGACAGAAACAACAAAGTCTCATTGAGAAACAGTTTAATAGAATCGAACAAACGGAAAAGCGAATCAACATGGCCTCAGGCCACCTACTGGGCCAAAGTAATTTAGTAAATAAGTATTATATTGTATCATCGATTCAAAAAGAACTATATACAGCATGTATCAGCACCCTACGTGCGTAACACAGTTTGAATCATAATCTGAATGATTTTGAAGTATATTGCGAATAGTAGTTACGCAATTACCCCACAGGCTGTAACATAATCAGCCTATAATGTTACCACTGCTGGGACACAGGCCTCCTCTCTTCGAGAGGGAGTGGGCCGTAATCCAACACGCGGGCCCAGTGCGGGGTGGTAGATGTCACATGAGTTTGGATTTTTAATTCTAGGACATGCCGGTTTCCTCACGATTCCTTCACCGTTTTGAGAGCAGTGGTGATGAAATAATTTACACAAAGTAAAGTGCCTGCCTGGGTTCGAGCCTACGTCCTACAACTCGTAAGTCACGGCCATTTCTACTGGGCCACCACTGCCCTCAGGCTATAAAACCTAAACCTCGTCCATATTTTAATCTCATAAATAATTATGTACGTAGGATATTGTACAAGACATCCAATCCATTCTTGTTCATACAACCTGTATTTAAAATAGTCCCTTTGAATTCGTTATAGCAACCAATTATCACCTATCTGTATCATATTTAATTCAATAAAGCTGTTCAATCATAATTATATTGTGATATAAAACTTTATCAATATTCACTAAACCTATTAATAGTTTGTTACACATTGATAGTTTGTTACACAATTACCCCGCAGAAAGGTGTGGTCATAAGACCATCAAACTGAACAACTTTCTATAAGGGACCAACATCGTAAACGCGAAAAAAATATCAACTGTCCCATACCCTACGACCACAAGTTTCTGATAATTCAGGCGTTACTTCAATAATATGCTCTGAGGTCATAAGTGTACGTAGGTATACTATATTGCGGCCGAACACCCAGCAAATTGATGCATATAATGTGCAAATGCGTGTATGCGACAGGCTGTGCAAACCACTAATTGTTCTAACACAATTAGGGGTTACCACGTTCCAAGTCAGGAATTTCGGGATACCGTCACACTGTAGCGAACATACAACGAGCGATCATAAACGGTTAGTGTGCTGAGCTTAGCAATGGAGAGATGAATAGTATGTTTATATTCAAACTAGGCAAAATTACAATGGATTGTAGGTGTGTGACCCAGTGCACAGCTACTTAATAACTAATAAACTTAAATATATACATTTTTGTAATAAAAATAAAATAAATACCTAATTATTACCTTACTACAAATACAGAAATGGACAAAAAATATATTACTTACATGTTAATAGTTACATAATAGGAGCTGTATCTAAAATAATGTAAATCTAGTGTTTATTATATAACTATATACATTTTATTCTATACCGACAACAAATTCAACACCTCTTTAGATAGAATAGACTTCTTCTTCCGTGGTAACCTTCTCAAACCAGAAATATAAGGATCCGAATTAAGAAGAAGTCTATGTATCAAGTCTGTGTTTGTGACAACCCGGGACATTTTCCTCGTGTTGTCACGCCTAAACTGTTTAACTAACTTATTGCAAGATTCGGCGGCCTCTTCCGAAAGCTCACCTATTGACAATAATGCGTGGTCAATTACTTCCGAACCATAAATGAGGACCTTATGTACAGACGAGGGCAGGTTGTACCATGGATAGGTAGCAACAAGCTTACGTGCTGTGTCTAGAGCATACTCTTTAAAAGCCACGTTATTAATTTTGTATCCCGACGAAAGACACTGCAGCAGATTATGACATCTGTTAATAAGGACTTTGTCTAATCCAGTAATTTCCGCTGAAATAGCTGAATTAGAAAAAAACCTTCTGGCAGTGTTTCCATCGTTGGATGTGCCACTTCCTCCACTTCGCGGTTTGTCGACTATTAGACCAAGTCGTTGCCTAAACTGTTGCTGGACATGTTGTTTTTTCTGTGCAAGAAGAGCTTTATCGTCTGAAGAACGCGCCTGCCATTTTTTGAAATCTAATCTATAGGTAACGTGAATAAAATATTCAAAGAATCGGATATGCGAGTGAAGAGGAG
Organism: Atethmia centrago; assembly: GCA_905333075.3. Lineage (NCBI taxonomy): Eukaryota > Metazoa > Arthropoda > Insecta > Lepidoptera > Noctuidae > Atethmia > Atethmia centrago. The sequence goes on along the minus strand of HG995373.1, from coordinate 15,485,294 downwards.
ATAGTCCAAATTGATATTTACTACTGTCTACAGTTTTGCTACATGATTTATCTATATCATTCATGTCTTTTGGAGTTAAACCACAAACATAGCACCTACTACAAGATGTATCACTCAGAGCACTGCACACTTTACCATCAACCATGGTTAATTGTAAAGAATGCCGCACCTTTATTTCACATCCATTGTGAGTGAAAGATGATGGCTGTAAACTGTCAATTTTAGTCTTGAAATATGCTTCTTCTTGCACGGAAAGGTCTTTCGATTCTTTGGCAAATTGGAATCGAAAAGGCCTACAATACCTGGTGGAGGAAGGGCGCGGGTTTTTCCAAACTATTTGGTCTGGGTCGGAAGTATTTGACTTACAAACTAATTGGAGAGGACAATATGAAGTAAGAAACATACTGCCATCATCCTCGATACCAGAATCACCAAAACACTCTTTATATTCGCTGTGCCCCGTACTCCCATCGAAACCCCATTTTCCAATTTAAAAAATCTTTATTAAGGTCAATATTATTTAAAACGTATTTTTGGGATTCTAGTATCCGGCATGCAGTATGGTCTAACAATGATTGTAATTCTACTTCAGCCGATGATTCCGTGATAAACTCTTGCGATAACACCGCTTCTTAGCTTCCAACACTTTTGGATAAGATGGTAATGCATTCGGTGATTTTGCATTAATGGACTCTTTCATCATAAGATACTGATGTTTAGTCAGTTTAGTCTCAGTTATGAGAGACAAGACTTCATCAGTGTTGAAATTTAAAGAAGCGTAAGTGGCGTCAGATCGACTTGAATCATCCAACAAATAATTGATCGCGGAACTGTCTACTTTACTTAACTCTGCAAGCCTGAGGCGTTTTGATCTCTTGCTACACTCTTCGAAGTCCTTCCTGTGCTGATGCTGTTGAGTGCTCGTCGAAGCCTCTGCTGCTGGCCGTTGAGTGTCGTGGCTCCCTGCTGCTGAACAATTTGAAGAACGCAAACTTGAATTTCGTTCAGCCAGTCTCCGTACTTAGATACCATGCGAGATTGATTGCGAGAGACTTGCTTCCAAATAGCTACAAATCTAGTACAAAGATTAGCAACTCTTTTTTCTAAGTCATCAGCAACCAAATTCTCAACGTCAGGCAGTAACTGTATCAGGGCTTGAAAAACTCGACGCCACCGTTGCAGTTCGGAATTGCTGTCCTTCATAGACAGCCAAGTATCTAGTACAAGCATTCTTTTAAAAGAACACTCAATACTAGTACCTAAAACAAAACAACAAACAGTTAAATGCGGATCAAAAACAATACATATTTCGTAGCAAGTGCTACGCGCCCAGCCGCTCGGCGTGGACCCTGGCTGCACCTTAAAGATGCAGCATGCCGCAAGTACTTTTATTAAATTCTAGTAGTAGAGATTTTAAGCGACATTTTTATACCTAATTCAATGGCACAAGTAGATACAAACATAAGTAAAAGCTTCAATATAAAAAATACAGAAATAAATACGCAAGAAATGCTGCGGCGTAGCACTCTATTTAAAAAAAATGGTGTATTAAAAATGCAAAATAGTAAAGTAAATTAATAATACATACCTGTAACTTGAATGTCCATTGCAAAATAACAGGTCACGAACAAGTTCGATCTTGAAAACACGCGTCGCGTCTTAGGGTAATTAGCGCTTGGTGATAACACGGTTGATGACTAATTACATGTGTTTACTTCCGATGCCAAAAAAGGAATGTTGCGAACAATAGATTGCAAAACCTTTTATACCCTCAGGTAGTATGACAACTAGTGGGTAACTGAACCAGATATAATGGCTTAGCTCAGTCATTGCCATTGGAAGCCTATGACCTACTAACGGGACCACTGTGCAGTGTAGCAAACAAAACAAAATGATAGTTTGTTAAGCGTGGTGGTTATGTAGGTGTGACTTTTTAAAACATTTTAATTAAACATAGACTTGCCGCCTATTACATGGGACTTAAACATAACTGGCGAAATGTGGGTGTATCTACTATAGGTACACCTTGGCCTAACCCTTCGGGGAATACAGGCGTAATGTTATGTTATGTCATAACAAATAAGTCACGCGTCAACACTCGCTTTAAATGTATAGCGAAGTCACGTTACTTGAGTTCAAAAATTAAAAATAGTTGTAATGTGATTAAGATGACATGGAATATCATTAATAGTGAAACGGGAAGGTCATGCAACCAAAGTAGTGACTACAGCCTTGCTATTGATGACAATATAATTAAATCAGATTCTGAAGTCGCCATGGCATTTGAAAATTTCTTTACAGAGATTCAACTACAAAATCTCTAAACTCATCACCCACTGCCGCAGAGTCTTTACTTATAGAAAACGTTCCAGTTTGTGATTCAGAATTTAGTTTCCAATATGTCACATGTAAAGATGTAATTAAAACCTTTCACACGTTAAATTTTAAAAAGACCGCAGATCTATGGGGTAATTCTGTGGACGTTGGGGGTAATTCTGTGGACGTTGCTAAGTCGATTATAAACATTGTAGCACCTATTTTAGCTGTTATTTTTAATAATTGTATTGACTGTGGTGAGTTCCCTGATCTTATGAAAAACAGTAAAATAATACCGTTTTTTATATCGGGTAGTACATCAGACCCTACTAATTATAGACCTATTTCAGTACTACCTACCTTTAGTAAAATTTTCGAGAAACTTATTTTAGATCAAATCCAAATATTTTTCAATAAACATAAATTAATGCATAACAAACAATTCGGTTTTACAAGGGGTCGTTCGACTACTGATTAAGGTGTTGAACTTTTAGGACATATTTATAATGCATGGGAGGATAAATGCGATGCTTTGGGTATTTTTTACGATTTGTCCAAGGCATTCGATTGCGTTCTTTGATCAAACTTTGATCAGAAAACTGCACCTCTACGGAATCCGAAACGCCTCTCTGGATCTTCTTACTTCATATTTGAGTGATAGGATTCAGAGAGTTGATGTTAACGGAAAAAGATCACCCGGATCTGTAGTAAGAATGGGGGTCCCCCAGGGCTCAATTCTCGGCCCATTTTTGTTTCTTATTTATATAAATGACTTGCCTTGCCTCATAAAGGATAATCATGATATAGCGTTGTTTGCAGACGACACTTCACTTTTATTTAAACTCAAACGTCAGCAGTTGGTTACTGACAATGTAAATAGTGCCCTCGAAAAAGTAGTTAACTGGTTTAATGTTAATAAGAAGTAGGTTATTAACATTAAACCAGTTAACTACTTTTTCTTTAACGAGAAAAAACCAAGTGTATTAAGTTTACAATACCTCATGTTAGACAAGTAAAAACTAGTGTTCTGATAAAGGGTTTAGAGTTGAACCCCGAAGATACCACTGTGTTCTTAGGCATAACTTTGGATGCCAAGCTTCAATGGGGCCTCCATATAGATACATTGTCAAAAAAGCTTAGCTCTGCAGCATACGCTGTTAGAAAAAATCGTGATTTAACGGATTTAGACACAGCCCGTTTAGTATACTTTAGTTATTTTCATAGCGTAATGTTGTACGGTATTCTGTTATGGGGAAATGCCGCCGATATTCAGACCATTTTTGTTTTACAAAAAAGGGCAATCCGTTCAATTTATAAATTAAGTCCCAGATACTCCCTCAGAGACAAATTTTGAAGAGATTAATATAATTACTGTAGCTTCTCAGTATATTTATGAAAATCTTTTGTACGCACATAAAAAATATTAATTGGTTTAAAAAATACAGTAATACTAGGAACAAACACAAATTTGTTGTTCCTACAACCAGGCTCAAAAAAATAGGCAGCTCGTTTAGATGCCAATGTATACGTTTTTATAATAAACTTCCTAGCCACATTCAAGAACTAAGCCTTAATAAATTCATATGTTTTTTAAAACAGAAACTGTGCCTGAAAGCCTTTTATACTAAAGATTATATTGAGGACAAAAAGGCTTGGGATTGAGCTGCTCCAATAAATTTACAGTGAATGTTGTTTTTTTACTCTTTATATTTTGCTAGCTATTTATATTTTCTTAGTCTGTTTAACATTTTATATAAATAATGACATGAATATTTAATTTGTATAGTATAATATTATATTATTTTAATTATTACGAATGTGAGGACTATGTGGGTCATTGTTTGTTTTTTTTTTGTCTTTTAGTTTTAATGATGGTCTGGCAGTTTGAGTACTTTATGCGGCCTACCCAAATGTCTTTTATTTGGTATTGTTCGTCAAATCATTGAGGTCCTTATGTTTTGAGTTGAGCTGCATGATAACTGACAAATGCGTGCACTGACTGGTGGACAGGTCCACTCAAATCTGTGTGGTTCTTTCCTCAAAAGACCATTTCGGACACCAACCTCCATGGTCCTCAAATGATCTGACCAAGATTATGTCCGGATATACACATTGACATTGATGAATTTTATTTATGCAATGACATGAATATTTACTCTGTGTAGTATTATATTGTTTTAATTATTGTAAATGTGAAGACTATGTGGGTCATTGTTTAATTTTGTTTTATTCTCAGTTAGTTTTTGACATGGTCTGGCAGTATTGAGTATTTTTGTGCGGCCTAGCCAAATGTCCTTTCTTTGGTATTGTTCTTTGAGTCGTCGCTACTTAGTTATGAGTTGAGCTCACAACTACTGACAAATGCGTGCACTGACTGGACAGGTCCACTCAATCTGCGTGGTTCTTTCATCGAAAGACCATTTCAGACACCAATCGACATGGTCTTCACATGATCTGACCAAGATTATGTCTGGACTTTAAAAGAGACTGTGACCTCTGAGTTTGTTTCGGCCTTTCTTCTCAGAGTAGTCAGATAGGAAACGCAGACCTCATCTAGTTTAAAAAAATATGTTTGACGTGTAAAAGTGTTTGTAAAAACCTACTTACAGAAATAAAATCATTTATCATTTATCAATACTGCAAGATTACGAGCTCATTATCAGCACACTGTTTCTACTGTGAGCTGTGATATGGGTATCTCACTATAAAACTGCTTGTAAAAAACGGTTCTGAAATATTAAATTATTATGGCGGGTCATTTATTATGCATAATCGTGATCTTCAAACTAAGGGTAACTGCAACGTTACGTTACTGCTACTTTCTGCAATATTATACGAGTGCTACATATTTGAGTTTTTATTAAAAATAAAAATAAATAAACTTCCATTATTTCGGGTAACTAGGCCCATAGAAGAAGATTTACAAAACAATTCACACTAATAATACCATACAATAGAATAAAATAATAATAAAATTAATAATAAATGTCACAAAAATTCAAAATAAAATTAAAATTTAAAATAAAATTAATATAAAATTAAAATAAAATAAAAATATTATTAAAATAAAATTAGATAGCATTAAAATGAAAAATAAAATAAAATAAAATATCGATTCTTTAGATACATACAAATACACACTCAAGCATTATTAGCAGGAAAATCGCCCAGGACAGGGACTCTCTTATAAATTAAAATCTGCCTAGCCTTTCCCCAACTATGTTGACATAGGCTTCCAGTCTAACCAGATGCAGCTGAATACCAGTATTTTACATGGAGCGACTGCCGATCTGGCCTCCACAACCCAGTAACCGGGTAACACGACACCCTCGGTAAGGCTGGTTGTCAGACTATTGGGCTTCTGACTTCCCGTAACGAATGTCAAAGATCTAAGAATGACAGCTGGGACCAACGGCTTAACAGTCTTTACGAGGCACGGACGGGTCTCTTAATGTAATGGTTGGTCACCCATCCACGGACTGAACTTGGCAAGCGTAGCTTAACCTTCGATCGACCTGTGCGGCTGTTATTATTTAGCCACAAGCCAGCTGTGACCAAAGGCTTAATGTACTTTGCGAAGCACCGTTGGATCTCGATATGTTATACTATGACTCGATAGTCACTCTCTTTTAAATTGTAAACTCAAAACTTATTTGCAGTGGGACGATATTATTTTATTATCTGAATTAATAATTAGTTCAAAGAGAAGTCTGGTATACATCACACTGCTGTAACGATAATAAAAGTTTTAGGTATTCAACGATGTGTGAAATACAATCTCAATCAAGAGCATAGTATACTAACAAAAGCAGTTTACGACTATGGACATAATAACATAGATTAAAATCGTCTGCCCTAATTATTTCATAATACATACAAAAGACAAAATATACATAAATATGGGGAACAAAATATTACCCTACATAACTAAGAAGATTATGCAGAAATCGTTGAAAACGCTATGCATAGAAATGAGAAAGTTGACATTGACTGTGTTATTTATTATAAACGAACTGTTCTGAATTAATTTTCTGATGAAATCATGGATTGTAAATAAATGTAGTGCTAACGTGCGGTAGGGTAGAACGAAGTCAATATATGAAAAAAAGATCAATGCACGACGGCCCAACTGGTTACGCCGCCTGTGGACATTGCAATACCCATCGCAGAGGCATCGCAGATGGGCACGCCACAATGCGGTGATAAGTCCCCCCTTTGAGGAGTGGCTAGAGAGCCGCCACGGCGTCCTCTCCTTCCACATGACGCAGGTGCTCACCGGACACGTCAGCTTCGGGAGGTTCCTGGGTCGGATAAGGCGGGAAACGCCCGGGTGTCACCACTGTGTGAATCGCCCGGAGGACATGGTGGAGCATACGGTGGAGGTCTGCCCGGCTTGGGCAGAGCACTGCAGTGTCCTCGTGGAGGCGATTGGCGGCAGAGATCTCTCGCGTCCGGCCCTGGTTCAGGCCATGGTAAGGAGCGGAAGGGCATGGGCAGCCGTCACCTCCTTCTGCGAAGCAGTAATGCTCGCAAACGAGCAAATTCGCAAATTTCGCGCCCTCTAGCCCCTAGCCGCCGCAGGCGACACCGTGGGCGTCGGGAACCCCGGGCGGATTTCCGGCCACCGTAGGCGCGGGCTTGCGGACGGTGAGCAATGGGTAGCTCCCCGTCCGGTAAGGACCAGGCCCGGGTCGACGGCGCGTTGTATTCCACGCGCGCCTCAAAGATATGTCGTCAGCACAAGTGTAGGGGTCCACTAGGGCATTGTTTCCCCACCTATCAGATACTGTTAAACGTAACAGACGGAATGATATGTTACACGGACGGCGATCCAAAACAGCCCTAATGTAGAAAAGTATGATTATGTAAATAGCATCATTCTTTTGTAAGACACGGACGACAATACTGTTGAAAGCTATTGATCCTAATGCAATGGCATACATTTAAAATCGAAGCCCAAATAATTCCCATTTTGATTTCCTATAAATATTAATAGACATGCTAATATTTACAATAATAATTGAGCGTAATTTTATGATCTTCAACAAAATCGAAATTCTCTTTATTTTATTAACTTTGATTGAAACTATCCATTATATTTGTTATTATATTATATGATCTGGAATGAACGTGATCTGTCACGTCACTGTCTGTCACTTTTTCACAGCTCATATTTATTTAAATTTACATATTTTACGTGGCCCTAGATGTCCAAATTTGATCTTTTTCTTGTTAATCAAGGCTTAACTGCTGTGCCAAAGTGTAGGCAGCTCCCAATTTTGAACAAATAATAAAATATATTTTTGTTTCAGACGTTGCGGTCCTCCTTGGCAACGTTATGGCGTGTCGTCCTGACGTCCGACGTCAACGCTTCTGAAAGACTTTAAAATAGTTATATTTTAGTGATAATTTCTATTTTGTGTTTAGTTGAGTGTTTTTCTCTATTCAAGTGTTGTTTTCTGGTAAGTGGATGCATACCGCAACCCAATCCGGTGATGGCACGTTAAATCAAAATTACATTTGTTTACATTGCGATAGATCTTTTCAATCAAAAAGGGGTCTTAACATTCATATTTCAAAAAAACATCGTCTTTGTATTAGCCAGAACGGCCCTGCTCTTTTAGACCCAGTTTCTTTACCGGCACCTGTTTCCGACAGTCCAAATTCTACCCCATTCCATTTGTACCTTAGTTACCTAAAAAATAATGTGCCTGTTATCAAACGAGTCCCGCGCGGCGCCAGGATCTCCGTCGCAAACCACCTTTCAGGCTTGATTAAAAAATGTGTGGAGAGCAACCAAATTGTAGACTGGCATAATCTCTTCCTTTTTTCGTATACCACTTTGCATGTCAAAAAAGATGAGGCTACTATTTCTCTAACCCAAAAAATTAAAAATAACTGTTTAACAAAAACATCTTCACCTTTTGATTCTCCCAAGAGGGGAACATTATCTAGAATTAAATTAATTGAAGGCAAAATTGCCGACGGGGATCTCAAAGGCGCCGCACGTCTTCTTTTTACTAACGACGTGTTGTCGCCTGATACTCCTGATACCCTTTCGGCTTTGCATTCGAAACATCCCCCGGCTCCCGTGATCCCGTATTTTTTCGACTCTCCTACAGCAGACCAGGCCTGCCTCGAAATCGAAGGCAAAGACGTTATTGACGCAATAATTTCTTTTAAAACCGGTTCAGCGGCCGGCCTGGACGGAATCTCACCCCAACATTTAAAAGATTTAACTTCTTATTCTGTGGGTGATGCAGGTGTGCAGCTTATTTGCTCTATTACAAAATTAATAAATTTTATGTTTTCAGGCAAAATCAACGCTGATATTGCCTCACTTTTATTTGGTGCTAATTTGATCGCCCTAACTAAAAAGGACGGAGGGGTGAGACCCATTGCTGTGGGGTCAACTTTAAGACGTTTGGCATCCAAAATTGCGGTGAGACATATCAAATCTAAATTACAGTCTGTTTTCGAACCTATACAATTAGGATTTGGCACGAAAGGTGGGTGTGAGGCAGCCGTCCATGCCTTAAGAACCTACCTTTCGTATGATGATTGCGAAATTGTAGTCAAAATTGACGTCAAAAATGCTTTCAATTCAGTAAACAGGGATGCCATGCTGACAGAAGTTAAGAACAAAATTCCGGAACTCTATCAATACCTGCTTACCTGCTACGCAGAACCTTCAAAATTAATTTACCGTTCCCATGAACTTTCTTCGGAGGTCGGCTGTCAGCAGGGCGATCCCCTCGGGCCAGCAATTTTTAGCTTGGCTATAAATCCGATTATTCAAAATTTAAAATCAAAATTTAACGTTTGGTATTTGGATGACGGAACCCTGGGAGGCGATGTGGACACTGTGCTATCTGACTTATCAGATATTAAAACAAATTTCGAAAATATTGGTTTAGAATTAAATTTTAGCAAATGTGAACTCTTCATTCAAAAAACTTCTTACGGTTTGGATAATTTAAAATCCAAATTAAATTTTCTGGCACCGAATATCAAAATAGTAGACAGAAAGTCACTTTGCCTCCTGGGTTCTCCCATCTTTGAAGAATCTTTTCCTGATTACATTACTAACACTATTTCTAAATTCCAAAGTCACGCAAATTGTTTACTCGAAATCAGTCCTCATTATGCTCTTATAATTCTAAAGTTTTGCCTTTTTGTCCCTAAATTTACTTATGTGCTTCGCTGTAGCCCTTTTTGGAAACATCCAAATTTGCTTTCACCAATAGACGATTTAGTCAAAACTAGTTTAGAAACGATTTTAAATATTCAGCTCAATGAACCATCTTGGTTACAAGCATCCCTCCCTATTCGGTTTGGCGGTTTAGGAATCCGCAAAATTTCGAGTGTTGCTTCCCCAGCCTTTTTGTCGTCCACCCATAGCACGTCACGTCTCATAGGTAATGTCCTAAGGGCTTTGCCCACAAACTATGAGACTGCGGGCTTGGAGGATGCCAAGAATGCTTTTCAAATTGCTTGCCCGGGTAAAGAATTTCCAGACAACCTAAAATCTCAGAGGAGCTGGGACGATATTTATTGCGATTTAACATACAAATCGATTCTGAGCCGCAGTTCAGGTCCGGATCGCGCAAGACTTTTGGCGGTCGGAACCAGAGAGGCCGGTCATTGGCTACATGCCCATCCTTCTCCATATACCGGTACCTTCCTGGATCCGACCTCGCTTCGTCTGGCGACTGGTCTGCGGCTTGGGGTCACGGTATGCACTCCACACACATGCCCTTGTGGCACGGACGTGGACCGACTGGGTCACCACGGACTTTGTTGTCAAAAAAGTGCAGGCCGCTTTTCAAGACATGCAACACTTAATGACATAATCCGCCGGTCTCTTGCCAGCATCAATGTGCCTGCTCTTCTTGAGCCGACTGGCATTGTCAGAGATGATGGCAAAAGACCTGATGGTGTGTCTTTGGTCCCGTGGAGTTTGGGACGGATGCTTGTGTGGGACGCTACCTGTGTAGACACACTGGCACCGTCCCACCTCCAACGGACTACTTCTAAAGCGGGTGCAGCGGCAGAAAATGCCGAAAATCTGAAAGTTATTAAATATGGAGGCCTTGGCAGAGAGTACAACTTTGTGCCCTTTGGCGTCGAGACCCTCGGTCCGTGGGGTCCCAGTGCGCATAAGTTATTTGCGGAAATCGCGAAACGTCTAGTTGATGTAACTGGTGACCGAAAAGCTGGCGGCTTTCTCGCGCAACGCATCAGCATTGCAATTCAGCGAGGAAATGCCGCCAGCATCCTCGGTACAATGCCCCGAGGGCCTTTTTTAAGCCTAACTTAGTTTTAATTTAATTTAGTTAATGTCCATTATTATTATATTGCGTAATACAATTTATATTGTAGAATTGTAAGTTTCTTTTTTAATTTATCGAAAATCCTGTCTTTCATTCTCTGCTGGATCTAAGACCTTTCATTTGATACGAATTAGGTTAAGGTTGTTGGTGTACTGAAGGTACACACCTCTGCCCAACCCTTCGGGAAATACAACCGTGATGTTATCTAATACTCAATTAAGAAGGTGCCCAAAAAGGAGCGTCAGTATCCATCGAAGTGGGTCGTTGTTGTATTCTCAAAACAAACAGACACTAATGGCTTGTCAATTATGGAAAACAAACTTTTTGTCGTAGTAATTCATCGGAAAATTCAACAATTCCTTGCCGTTCCCAGTTGTAAGGGATATGGGACCATGCCTATTATAAATTATGTCATGCCTTCCTTCGCCGAAAACATGGGTGGGTGCTGCATTTAGACTTTGCTATGTGGCTAATCTAACTGCCCTTTTATGAAAAGCTCTAAAAGAAAACGACCGTTTTATGAATATTTTTCCCAGTTGTAAGGGTTATGGGACCGTACCTGTTTTATATTGGACTAAAATTATGTCATGCCTTCCCTCGCCTAAACGTGGGTGGGTGCTGGATTTAGACTTTGCTATTTGGTTAATCTAGGACAGGCATGACCTGGTTTAGGACATACGATACCTTTTATCTCGGTATTGCATACATACAAGAGGGTTTACATAAAATTCTGTTCACGACACGTGCACATTTTCTGAGCAGTAACCTAACAAAAAGAACTAGGCTTGCATGAATATTATATTATCCTACTAATAGGATTTGGATGAAATTTGGCACACAGTTTATATATAACCTGGATTTTTAACACAAAGGATACTTTTATCCCGATAGTACGTTGCCGCTTTCAAGGCGGTATTCTGTTAACGACACGGTGTGCACGTTTTCTGAGCAGTAGTAAGCTAACAAAAAGTAGGTACTAGGCTTACATAAATTCATGATAATATTTCAATCATTGATGCTACTAATAGGATTTAGATAAAACGCACACGGTAAGTTTGGACACCTGGATTGACACTTAGAATACTTTTTATCCCGGTAATACGTTTCCGTGAGATAAAACAAAAGCTAGTTTTCCTTTATACCTTTGCAAGAAAAACTGTTCTGACCAAGGCCCTATAGTCTGCCGGGGTCGCGGGAAGGTACTAAAGGGTCACCTGGCAACACAGGCAACAGGAAGGAATACGGGTGGGTTTTAGTCAGTAAGAGTCTGACACACCCTCCCGCTCCGCCCAGAGCGGGAGAAGTTATTTGATGATCCCATCCGATCCCGAAAAAAAAAAAAAGGCGCCCTATAATCACTCATACAATCTTTTAATAAATGTGAAATCCGGTATGACAAAATGATGTTAAAGTTATGCGTTCTCTGTACGTCCTAGGTTGCCTAAGCACTATATACTCTTTTTTAACCGACTTCATAAGGAGGAGATTATCAATTCGTTTGTATGTTTTGTTTTTTTTTTTATGTTTGTTACCTCGGAACTCCGTTTATAAACCAATTTGTAAAATTATTTTTTATTTGAAAGAATACTTCCAGATTGGTAACATTTTTGTCAAAATCCAGTTCTGATGTTGGGATCCATGAGAAATTGGGGGAACTCCTCAAATATTATAGGCATACATATAGCGATTTTTGTATTTTCGTCATCAAGTCAATCATTTTCACTGCTACTGTCACTACTGTATACTTTCTATGCAAATAAAAGGTTATTCTATTTTAGAATTTAGTAATACTAGAGAGTATTACAATTTTGACACACGCTTCGTGACTTGTAGACAACAATTCTACAAATATGTAGAATAATCACTACAATTTACTGTAACACAAACCTTATTCTTACAATAGTCAGCTACAATTTTGTAGGGTTTCCGGAATAACAGTCATGTCGTATGTACATTTTCGTGTTAGGCTAAATTGTAGAATTGTCACTACAATTTACATATTTGTAAGGCTTTTCCGTTAAAATTGAGTTAATTAGAGTTTTGTCGTACAGACACTTGTAAGACCTACAAATTTGTAAACTGTAACTTTTAAATTGTAAAGTTTTGTGGTATAAGGCCCTGGAGTACATAAGACGTATATAGTAGTTAGCACTCAGTGCTATCCCCACAAACACCGCAAGCCACGTGACGCTAATGGACATAAATATTTTGCAGGTTGAGGCGGGATTTGATCCGCAGTGCCAGGAAATTCTCTTATAAATCATTTTCCCAACCTGGCACTGGCAAGGGGACCGTAACTACTAGGGCATGAATCTCGAAATCTCGGAATACCGTAATATCGGAATCTCGGAACGCAAGTTCCGATATTACAATTCCGATACTGAGTGATCCAATATCGGAATCAGACAAATTTTTCTATTTCAGTTTTAAACTAAACCTATATTTTAACTCCTTGTGCCTTCCTGTTGCTTCATGCGATACAAGAGCTATAATAGTGTTGGTTGTCTGTCTCGCTCACTCTTTATCTGCGCGTGTACGTCTTGTTTATTCGCACAAACGAACAAAATCGTGAACTGGGTAAGTTAAAGGCTCGTGAAGACTGGGGCGATATCGCGGGCGCGGCAGGCATATTGCTGCCTGTCGCGCCCGTAATATCGCGCTACGTGTTTGTGTTTTATGTGGCTACATGCAACGTCAACGCACAAAAGATGTAAGTACAAATTATTATCTAATTGTTGTTTTCCAATTCAAGTGTTTAAATGGTTTTATAGCTCAAAATAAAACAAAAAACAATGAAAAATATTCTTTCGTTCGGATCGTAAAAAGATTGTTTCTCTATTTTCGTTTCGTAAACTAAAACTGTAAACAGAAGTTAATAATTTATTAAATAAAGCAGAAAACTAAAAAAAGAAGTTTGTATAATTATTTAGCTGCATTACATAAAACAGGTTTTTTTTGCAGGGCTTCATCAAAATGAAAGCCACATACTTAAAATTTCTCAAGAAACGCTCATCAAATGTATGGGATCATTTTCATCGATCGAATGACGGCCAAACCGCTAAATGCCATATGTTAAAAAAAAACTAAAAACTACTGGTAGGTCTACTACGGGCTTGCTAACACATTTACGAAATGTGCACTCAAACATCACTGCAGTTGGACTCCCTTCATCAGAGAGTACCTACTCCAAGCAAATCAACATCACAAGAACAGACGACAAAGCTCAAGAAACGGAAACAGATAGGTCTTCAGAATCAATGGAAGCTATTGTTTTTCGAATGACCGCTTTAAATGGTGCAAGTTTCAGATTCTTTGCTGAAAGTCAAGATCTTCGGCAACACTTCAAAAAAATTGGATACGACTTACCGAAAACGCCAAATACGAGTACCTACTATTGTGAAAATGGTTCTTGAACAAGTGAAATGTTTTTTATTGTACTAAATCCAACCGCATACCGAATTTGTGCAATTTATTAATAAAATGTGCAATTTCTAACCAAATAACGAAATTCCGATATTAACATCGGAATTCCAATATCGAGATCTAATATCGGAAATCAGTATCGGAATTGATAACCTTCCGATATTACATGCCCTAGTAACTGCACATTGGTTATTTACTTATCCTACATTTAAGCTGGAAAACTGACTATTAGCAAAGTGATTTTCTTCAGTTTTCATAAAATAAACCATTTAGCATACTTTCCTTAAGGCGCTGACAAAACCCAATTGACCAAAATAGGCTTCTCTTAAGAAAAAAAATTGCCGAATCTGTATAGTTTGTGGTAGCGAACAAAATATATGTTAATTTTGAACATATTTCCCAGAACATGGTTGTTACCAAAACACGTTTTGAAAAAAAATCTCGATACAAACTAACGTACCTAACCTCTTACCTTGAATTCTAATCCAAAATAACTGTATTAAATATCAACGTACGTTACGTATTTAATTAATAACAAGAACGTCTTACTTGAATGCAGAACTTGGTTGTTTTTTTTATTTTTATTACTCAACTCAATTTTGAGTAAATAGATAATTGCTTCATATTTGCAATAAATTACAATCGTTGTGTCATCGTGCTTCTCTTTCTTTTCTATGCAATCTGACGGTGACCGCGGTTTAGGTGTTGTCAGCGTCTTAACTATTGAAAATCACTAGTGAAAAGATCAAAAAAAACTTCTAGTGCAGTATTTTTATCTGATGAAGCGACGACGACGTACGCTTGACTTGTGGGTTACTAAGTGTACAAACACGCTGTGAATGTGTGTGTAAACACAACCACGTGCTTCTCTTTCTTTTCTATGCAATCTGACAGTGACCGCGGTTTAGGTGTTGTCAGCGTCTTAAGATGGATCGGCAGTGGTAGCCCGCGAAATTAAATATTTTTTTTCTTGATCAAAATATGATTCGCGACCATAACAAATATTTATTTACAGAATTATAATAATTAGAACCAATAATACATCTCTTTTTGTCAGATCTCTCTTATGGAAAAAATCTAACTTAGATACATGTATTAATAATTTTAAAGGTAATAATTCTTATTCGTCTCCTTAAGCTAGAACCTGGCGCAGAATCTTACTAATTAATCATGTCACGTATTGCTTGCACGTACAAACTGTGTAGCTACTTAGTACACAACAACACTAATTAGCCTAAGCAACAGCTGCTCGCGTTATCTACTAATTAGCCCCACTTTTACTTAGTTTGTATGTATAACAGCCCAACAACACCCACTGTGATAATGTGGCTGTCTTCCCCCCAGCGACGCCCTAAGCCGAGGTTCGTACCCAACAAGGGGTGCCCTTAGCGTGCAGTTGCTTAGTAATATAAGAAATTCGCCCCCGGCTGGAGTTAGCTTAAGGCAGCCACAGGATAGTCCGGTTAAGTAGTCACGATCTCTCAAGGTCAACTACGAGATGCCATTCCAAAATTAAAAATTAAAAACTGTAATAATGTGATGAATCTTAATTGTGTAGACCTATAAAGCTTGAAAATTTGCACGTACACAGACACATATTTGAAAATCTAAGTAAGAAGAATTAAATTAACGACTTAAAGAGGTTGCGAAAGAAGTTGCAGGAATGAATAAGATAAAAGTTCGCCAATAATCGTTTATCCAAGAAAGAGAAACAGGAAAATTGTCACACGGCTAAGTAACCAAAACATGGGTCAAAGTTGTCTATTTCAAAATGGGTCAAACTAAAGCTATTAGGAAAACTTCAGCACAATATTGCCATTCAGTTGTGATGAGGTTTTTCACAAAGTAACTTTTTGCTGCAGAATTTAAGGACATCGTTTTATGTGTTTTGATCATGAGTCTACCTCCTTACCTTGGTACTGAATGGACAATGATTTGTGTTTTTACCACAAACAGTGATTCTCTTAATATATCTGCTGCGTATTTTTATCAGTCGGCGGTCGGGCGGATTATGTTGTGTGCACGCGCTGCTCATGCCAGCCTGCTGAGCCCATCATTAGATATTTAGTGTGTACCCTTTTCCTTTTTTTACAAGCTTTTATTTACTTTTTTCTTTTGTTTTGACTTTGCGTCCATGTTTATTTTATAAAGTAGTCATTAAGTGCTTGGATATCACAAAAGTGTATCCACGAGAACACTACCGACACACATTACAGGAGTTTGGCAGAAGGTTTACGTATTTTTCTACCTAAAAATATCCTTTGGAGATACAGAACATACCTAACAGGACGACGTAAATAGGAAATACGTTTATAAACGACAAAGGGTTAAATTCGTGAAAGCAGGTTGAGCAGAGAATTTCTGGCATTTCAGGGAACGACAAACAGAAATGTAGGTAGGTAGGATATTACCGCGAAATAAACTTAAAGCACCACAAAGGGTAGATCTCGACTGCGCTAAACTTAGCTCCACTCAACTACTAGCTGCTGGTTACTATTTCTGGACGAAAATCGTTACAACCTCGACGAGAACTAACATCACATCATGAACAACGGCTGCTTTTTATAGCGTCTTTAAAATGAGTTCACATCTATTTAACTTTCCAACGAATCTTGTTAAGACGTGAACGCACGGGCGAACAAAACATGGTGAATACGAACATCGAACACCGAACATTCGGCTTGTACGTGTGGACGTAAATTAGCAAAGTGAGCACGAACACCATACACCGTCCACACAGAACAACAGTTTTTAAAAGGTATATGTATGTATATTCAATATATATATTTAAATAAATATTTATTCCACAGTTTTCGCTATTGCACCTACCACTGTTTGTCTCTCCATCACCCAAAGGTTGACTAGTAGACTTAATGCCTACGGCATTAAGTCCGCCTCTGTACATTTGTGTGCTTAAAGTATTAAATAAATAAATAAATAACAACGAAATTGGATCGCTACAAACATTTTTGACGAACATAGTGTTTGATGTTCTTTAGTAGTACGCACATGCGACCAAAATGTTAGATGTTCGTTGTTCGTTCGTTCATACACGCCTGTAGGAGAAAGGGAGGCAATTGCCGTGAACAACAACATAGGCTTACAATAAATAACTAAAATAATACCGAATCTTGTGAGTTATTTTTTACTTACATTCTGTAATCCTTCTTATTGAATTCATAGGTACACACGGCTACATATCAAGCTATATTTTTCCAGTTTATGCTGATCTCGCATTGTATAGGATGTCTGTACAATGAGAGGTCAGCTTATACTGGAAAAGTACAGCTTGCCGTAGCCGTGTGTACCAAAATAAATATAACTAGACTAACTATTCGGGCTTATACGGATATATGTAATATATACACATAAACAGATTTCACAGTCAAAATACTTCTCAAAAACCTTGACATATTTAATTCCCTGAATTCCCTTAAGAGGCTGACAAGAGCTAAAGCGCGGTCACAGTCTGACTGCATAGAAAAGAAAGAGAACGCGATAACACAAGGATGGTAATTTATTGCAAAATATGAAGCAAATATCTATTTACAAAAAATCTATTGACTGGATAAAAAAAATAAAACACTATTATGCTAATATGTTGCTTGTAGAATAATCTGACAAAAAATCAGAATGATTCAATGTACATATATTACGAGGGCGGGTCAATAAGTCCGTGAATTTTGGAATAAAACACAGATTTTTTGATAAAAAAATAATTTTATTTTTCAACGTAGTCTCCCTTGAGCTCTATACACTTTGTCCAACGCTTCTCCAATTTTTTTATCCCTTCCAAAAAAAATGATTTGTCGAGGTCCTCAAAATAGACCTTTGTTTGCGAGATGACTTCATCATTGGAGTCAAATCTTTTTCCACCAAGCCATTTCTTCAGGTTTGGGAACAAGAAGTAGTCGCTCGGAGCCAAATCTGGAGAATAGGGCGGATGAGGGAGCAATTCATAGCCCAATTCATGGATTTTTGCAATGGCAACTGCACATGTGTGCACCCTTGCATTGTCTTGGTGGAAAAGAACTTTTTTCTTGGCCAAATGAGGTCGGTTTTTTTTCAAATTGTCATTGAATCGGTCCAATAAATTGGCATAATATTCCCCATTGATTGTTCTTCCCTTTTGAAGGTAGTCAATGTGGATTATCCCGCGTGCATCCCAAAAAACAGTCGCCATAACTTTATTGGCTGACAAACCCACCTTGGCCTTCTTCGGCGCCGATTCACCCTTAGAAACCCACTGTTTTGACTTTTGTTTGGTCTCTGGTGTGTTGTGATGGATCCATGTTTCGTCCACGTTTACAAAACGGCGCAAAAACTCCTCCATATTGCGATTAAACAACGCCAAACCTTCCTGTGAAGTTGTTACACGATTGCGTTTGTGGTCGACTGTGAGCAAACGCGGCACCCATCTTGCGGAAAGCTTTCTCATGCCCAAGTGGCCATTCAAAATTGAAACCACTGAGCCATGCGAGATCCCTACGGCTTCCACAATCTCTCGCACTTTCAATCTTCGGTCGGCCAACACCATATCGTGAATTTTTTCGATTGTTTCGGGTGTAGAGACCTCAACTGGGCGTCCAGGACGTTCGGCATCTTCAGTGCTTGTACGGCCACAACGAAATTCAGTAAACCACTTTTTTACCATTGAAATCGATGGTGCAGAGTCCCCATAGTATTTATCAAGCTTAGCCTTGGTCTCGGTAGTGGTTTTTTTTCGCAAGAAATAATGCTTAATAAGCACACGAAATTCACTTTTTTCCATTTTCTCCTCAAATTAGTGAGTAGTCTGATAAAAATAGCTGTCAAACACAAACTAACTGACGCAGCAAGTTTAAATTTTGACAGGAGTCAACTGACAGATGCCTGTTGACAGGAGCAGTGTTGCTGTTTCAGTAAAGAGGTCAGAAATTCAAAAAGTCACGGACCTATTGACCCGCCCTCGTAGTATGGTTTTTAATCGTTAAAAGAAATGTTTAGAGGTACGAGTATCATCGTGATTTTTTTCTATCGTATCAAATTAATTGTATTATGTTCTCAACACTATCTACCTAGCATTATTTCCTGAATAATATCATATAATTTTCTGATTTTGTTTACTGCAGTGGATCATATACTTTTTGAAATTATAAAACTTGCGTTTAGCTCCTGTAGTTTCCTTAAAGCTCGTGCAGACAGGGGCGATACCGCGGGCACCACAGGCATATTGCTGGCTGTCGCGCCCGCGATATCGCGCTAGTCTGCACGAGTCTTTACATGCTGCGCGTGAACCATTAACCATAGAGAATAGATAGATAAAGCTAAATGAGATTGAAAAGCACTGATACCAGAATAAACATGTCAATATAAATCGACCCCATTAAATTCCTAATCAATCATGGATTTACCAATACCAGCCAATGTTTCTAATGCATAATAAATCATTTTTGTCGCCCACAGTGTCCGACAATATTGCCTTAACAGTGGGTTAGTATAATGGAGTGTTAGGTAGAGTCGGTGAAATTAATTGTTAAACAAATTGACACCGTTCCTCAATTTGCCATGTTAGGTATAGCCATTTTAATTACCATACAACCGACAAAGAATGACAATTGTGATTTGAACACACAGACAATTTAAGACGCTGACAACACCTAAACCGTGGTCCCTGTCAGATTGCATAGAAAAGAAAGAGAAGCGCGATGAAACAACGCTTGTAATTTATTGCAAAATATGAAGTAATTATATATTTACTCAAAATTGAGTTGAGTAATCGAAAATAAAAAACAACCAAGTTCTGCATTCAAATAAGACGTTCTTGTTATTAATTAAATACGTAACGTTTGTCCATATTTGATACAGATATTTTGGATTATAACTCAAAGTAAGAGGTTAATTTAACGTTAGTTTGTATCGAGACTTTGTTTTCAAAACGTGTTTTGGTAACAACCAAGTTCTGGGAAATATGTTCAAAATTAACATATATTTTTTCCGCTACCACAAACTATACAGATTTGGCGATTTTTTTTCTTAAGAGAAGCCTGTTTTTGTCAATTGGGTCTTGTCAGCGCCCTTAAGTGGGTAGTCGATTTGCTACGCAATCATTTCCCTGACTTTACATGGTTATAATGACTGCCAGCAAAAGGGATGGTGGCTGGCGTTTAAAATTTACTAAATACAAATCTTGAATTCACTGACAGACAATGCACAGCTAGAACCGCTGGGTCTAGTAACCCGTTCCTTAGGAACGACATCATCATTACTTATCATAGTTCTTGCTCTTGTTTCATGTTTATTATTGTATGCGTATAATATATTTATGTAGATAAGAATATGCTTTATGTACGAGTATGTATGTATTTATTGTATATGTAACTAGTACACCACTGACTACTGTATTGTCTCTCCTTCTCCCTTTAATCCATCCAAAGGTTTTCTGTAAAAGATCGGTTTAAGCGATAAAACCGCCCATTGTGTCACCCCTTGTAAAATTTCAAAGTTTGTATCTGTTACTTTTTTGTGGTGTACATAATAAAGAGTACCTATTCTATTCTATTCTTATATATCAAAAGAGAGCACACTGTTTCTTCGATTCCGCATGAACAGCACTAGGAAATAACTTTAAACATTCATCTAAAGGAGTAAAATAGGGGATGAAAGTTTGTATGGAAATTCATTCGTCATTTTTGCCGGGGTATATCCCTTTGGGCACACAACTTGTCGTAAACAAAAGCCTATTTGTCAGTATGATACAAAAATAGAACTATACGATTCCTATCCACATGATTTGCATACACATTTGTGTCAAAGTGATTGTCAGTGCTGAAAAGCTTAATGACCTATTTTTGGACGGCATTCGGAATTCTGAAACACAGTGTTCAATAGCAATGACGTGCATTGTTTGAGAATACAAGTGTGTCCGTTTATGTGCCACAGTGTACACATGTTTGACTAAGTATGTATTATTTTGGACTAGATTATTTACGCATTATTTGTGAAGAGGTCACGTTTGCGATGTGCGCTCTTAATCTAATTAGGGCAAATTTGTAGCAGGATTAATTTATAAATACATTAAAGGACTCTTAGAGCGTCTCTTCCGGGGATTTGATTTACCTAACATTACATGCCTAAACAATTGTAACACACCGTAATATTTTGTCCCGAATAACATCAAAGATTAATGATTAAGTAATCACAGTAACCCCAACAAAATTGAAGGTACTTAAATAAAGTAGGGCTGTTACAGCGTTACATGTACACTTTGTTTTACAACAAAGCTTTACAACACAAACCGCTGAACAAATAAATTCATCACGTGTTTCTGTGTAAACCGCCTAAAACACGAAGTGTGCATAACACACACACATTGTGTGTAGTTGGGCACATTTGTCCCAGCACTGCAGGTGGCAGTTCTAAATGAGTTTTACAAATTACACCACATCCCATGCTCGCCCTAACAGGCTGCCGTCAAACGTTCTGCGTTCTGCTAAATTCGTACCGTACGATTATCTTACGTAAATATTGATAATTTTTGGACTATGTGGCACTCCGAATCGAACACCGATTCGGAGTCCAGGTTATATTATATTGTAGCTACATTGTGTTCAGTTTAAGTATACATGTATATTGTTGATCAGTTTCCCAAAAATCAAAACGCGTTCAGTCGTTTACGCCTAATTGAGCGAGAAAAATCCAAACATTTTCACAAAGTTTTGCATAAATATAATTATCTACTGGAAGACTAAGCCGATATTAGGGCTATTTATATCGTAAGAACTCTAATTTAGTGTAAAATCCAGCCCGGCGGTCTCGGCTAACTAATATGATTAGCCCATATTACCCGGTCGACTGTGAAGGTACGGGTATCGTTTACCTTAGAATTATGGTCCGTAAATAAACTAGCACATTGTATAAGTTGTAAACAAAGCTGTTCATGTTAGCTACGTATTTTTTTGTTTTAGTTGTCGTTTACTGCTACAAGCGATGATGCGACCAACGATAGTAAACGCTTTAACCAAACTCGTAACCAAGTTACAAAGACGCTTTGAATGTGTGCGTGAAGGAGACGAGCGTCAGCACATAACACACACACGCACACCCACACACACGCACACCCACACACACTTCCGACGTTTTCATTGTCGCGGACGGTACAGAGCTCTTGTGCTTACACATACATTCACAGCGTGTTTGTACACTTAGTAACCCACAAGTCAAGCGTACGTCGTCGCTTCATCAGATAAAAATACTACACTAGAAGTTATTTTTTCACTAGTGATTTTCAATAGTTAAGACGCTGACAACACCTAAACCGCGGTCACTGTCAGATTGCATAGAATAGAAAGAGAAGCGCGATGACACAACGCTTGTAATTTATTGCAAAATATGAAGCAATTATGTATTTACTCAAAATTGAGTTGAGTAATCGAAAATAAAAAAAAAACAACCAAGTTCTGCATTCGACGTTCTTTTAATTAATTAAATACGTAACGTACGTTGATATTTAATGCAGATATTTTGGATTAGAACTCAAGGTAATAGGTTAGTTTAACGTTAGGTTGTATCGAGATTTTTTTTTTTCAAAACTTGTTTTGGTAACAACCATGTTCTGCGAAATATGGTCAAAATTAACATATATTTTATTCCGCTACCACAAACTAACAGATTTGGCATTTTTTTTTTTTAAGAGAAGCTTATTTTGGTCAATTGGGTCTTGTCAGCGCCATAACACTCTACAGAAAGAATTCTTCTAATTATTGCTTTACGAATCATGTTGTTTAGCAAGAGACAGCGATTACTTTTAATTTACTATCATGGTACTGACATAATACCATTATTTTGATAATTATTATCAGATTCAATTTCATTAGGTGCTAAAGTTATTTAATGTATTCTAATCTTTAAATCAGTCTGAAGGATCGTAATGAAATCGAGATAAGCTGTTTTGGGTTGGGAATTCTACTATCTGATCTGACTGTAAAGGAAACATTATGTGGGAGAAGTGACCTAAATTGTTTTTTCAATTTTAGTTCCTAGGCTGTTTTCTTGCTACATTTTTTAATAAAAATAGAAAGCAGATTTTGTCTTCTTTAATGACAAATTCACTCACAATTCTTAAGAAAATTTCTTAAAAGCTCAACAACAAACATAGATCTCTATGAGGGCTGCAACGATGAAAGAGCAGCCCTAAAAATGCTCTCGCTTCAATTGATACAGAAGGTATGTCCAAAATTAGGTCGATTACCCTATTTGTAGGTTTCGCTCAGGTGCCCCCGACTGAAGGTGTTGGCATTTGAGGTAAGTGTTTTTCTTTTACACCTTGAGGAAAGAAGTTAACGAAAGATATGAAAAGCTCTACTGAAACTGAAAATATTCTGTCAAGTGTTCTCGATTTCCATTTTCATCATCAGCCTAGCCTTAGGTTCAAGTATAACCAGGTGCAGCTTAATACCAGTACCTTACATGGAGGGACTGCCTATGTATTCTCCACAACCCAATCACTGGGCAACGCGATACCTTTTGGTAAGACTGGTTGTTAGACTTTTGAATACCCGTAACGACTGTCAAAGATTTACCAGGAGAGAAGAGAACCAGGCTTAACAAGCTTTCCGACGCATGGACGGGCCTCTTAATGTAATGATTGGTTACCCATCCACGGACTGAACTCGGCAAGCGTAGCCTAACCTCCGATTGACCCGTGCGGCTGTTATTATTTAGCCACAAGCCCCTCATGTTGTTCGCATTGTAATATTTAGCAAATAACCTTTACTTTCCTTCGTCCTTCTTGTAAGGGAAAATACGCAGCTGTTATAACTTTCACCTACAAATTTCTTTTTTTTTTCATAAATTATGCGACCCGGAAATTAAGTTCATAAAACCAGTAAGTATACAAAGTAATTATACAGGTCAAATAACAATAGAAAAGTTCATAAAAGAGACGAATACAACATAGATTTTAATTGAAACTCCTCATCGGAAACTGGGTCATGTTTTGTTCCTATAGTAAATTAAAAATCATGAATTATAGGTACGACATAATGAGACTGGGTAAAACTGTATGCGCACACAGTTTGTTGCACAAAGGAACATAGTATTAAAAACCGGCCATGTGCGTGTCGGAAAACCAACAAAGAAGGGTTCCGTAGTTGGGAAGTTGGGACGAATTTACCCCAAAAACAAACTTAACATTGTAGTTGAAAAACATGTTCTCCCATACACCGATATAAGCCACGGTCACTTCTCCAACTGCAAATTTAAGTTGGTCGACTATTACTCGTTAACTTGTAAAGCCTACCTAGCTGTGATAGTTTTCCTTTAAATTTCATTATATGTACTACTGCCATGATTTTTTTCACATCTCCGTATACAACCATTTAGCTGGCAGGGGGGGGGACACTTGACTAACAAAAATTACCACTTTAATGCTTAATATTACGCAAGCGTATCCTTGAAACTAAAAGTGGTGTTGACAGACCCGCAATATTTTTGAACGTCCTATCCAACGATACCCCACAGCATGGAGTAGACATGAAAAAAAAAACTTCCCCGCATTACGTGCAAGGGTTAATATTACGCAAGCGTATCCTTGAAACGAAAAGTGGTGTTGACAGACCCGCAATATTTTTGAATGTCCTATCCAACGATACCCCACAGTATGGGGTAGACAAGAAAAAAAAAACTTCCCCGCATTACGTGCAAGAGTTAATATTACGCAAGCGTATCCTTGAAACGAAAAGTGGTGTTGACAGACCCGCAATATTTTTGAACGTCCTATCCAACGATACCCCACAGCATGGAGTAGACAAGAAAAAAAAAACTCCCCCGCATTACGTGCAAGGGTTAATATTACGCAAGCGTATCCTTGAAACGAAAAGTGGTGTTGACAGACCCGCAATATTTTTGAACGTCCTATCCAACGATACCCCACAGTATGGGGTAGACAAGAAAAAAAAAACTTCCCCGCATTACGTGCAAGAGTTAATATTACGCAAGCGTATCCTTGAAACGAAAAGTGATGTTGACAGACCCGCAATATTTTTGAACGGCCAATCAAACGATACCCCACACCATGGGGTAGACGAGAAACAAAAAACTTCCGCGCAATACGTGCAAGAGAGGTACCGTAAAAAAAAACTTTCTCCAGATTTTATTTTAGCACTTTGTCTATGTTTAATATGTATGCCAAATTGCTAGCACTAAGCGTCGCTGAGCTACAGCGGGGACAGACAGACGGACACAACCAAAACAGAAAAGACATGCCAGCCATGGCTTCATTAGTCCCCGGGTGACTAAGTATACCTACACAGGTTGGCGCTATTATATAGTATGTACGGTCGACTATTGAAAATCTTAACCATACTTAAAACTTTTTCATAAATGATTGAAAAATGTGACGCACTACACTAATTGACTAGCCATGAGTTTAAACTCACGTAATTAAACGGTATTTAGTATTAACCACCATCAGGCTTCATTAATGAAGAGATTAACAACGGAATATTAATGTACCTACAGTATTAAACACTAGCTGCGCCCCGCGTAAGTTTCGATCCCTTGGAAATATCAGGATAAAAAGTCTTAATTGTATGTCCTAATCCAGGTCACGGTCTACCCATGTGCCAAATTTCATCCAAATCCGTTCAGCCGTTTTAGCGTGAAAGCGTAACAAACAAACTCACTTTCATATTTATATAGTATACATAAAAAAGTATCTAATCGGGCCATAAGTTCTGTCACATAAGTAAAATTTCGAATTTAGAATGCAAGCCGAGGAAAATAATATGAGCATTCGAAATTCGAGCTGCCGCAGGAGACGCCCTGGGCGTCGGGAATCCCGGGCGGATTTCCGGCCACCGTAGGCGCGGGCTTGCGGACGGTGAGCAATGGGTAGCTCACCGTCCGGTTAGGACCAGGCCCGGGTCGACGGCGCGTTGTATTCTAGGCGCGCCTCAAAGAGATGTCGTCAGCACAAATGTAGGGGTCCACTAGGGCCGATGCCTGCCGGGGTCGCGGGAAGGTACTTATGGATCACCAAGGCCCCCGCAACACAGGCAACGGAAGGAATACGGGTGGGTTTTAGTCAGTAAGAGTCTGACACACCCTCCCGCTCCGCCCAGAGCGGGAGAAATTATTTGATGATTTCCCGTCCACAAAAAAAAAACCGAGGAAAATAATATGAGCATTCGAAAACTGAATATTTAAATAAAATAAAAACAAAGGGTTTCTGGAATTTTGTTCATTTTCTAAAATGGAGTGGACGCGCAAAGAAGACAGAGTCGCAGTAACTAGCATGTCGTACTATCAAACGATTCAGGGAAGATTCAAGATTGGAAGATAAACAAAGGAGCGGTCGACCTCGTACTGTTCGGACTCCAGCGGTCATCAAAGCAGTGAAGGCGCGAATCCAACGAAATCCTGTCCGCAAGCAAAAAAAGTTGGCTCTGCAGATGGGACTAAGCAGAACTACTGTTAAAAGGGTGGTAAATGAAGACGTAGGACTGCGTGCTTATAGAAAAAAAACAGCACACCTTCTTCACGCACGGCTGAAGAAAATCAGACTCGAAAGAAGCCGGGTTTTGTTAAGGCGGTACGCGAGAAAAAAATACCGCGTAATACTTTTTTCGGACGAAAAAATTTTTAATGTTGAGGAAAGTTTCAATAAAAAAAATGATAAAGTATATGCACACTCTAGTAAAGAAGCGAGCAGACGTGTGCCACGTGTTCAGCGTGGTCATCACCCTTCAGCATTCATGGTTTGACTTGGGATGTCCTATTTGGGTCCAACGGAGGTGTTTTTTTGTGAAAAAGGAGTGAATAACAGTGCTCACGTATATCAAAACACAGTCCTAACAAACATTGTGGAACCTCTTTCATAAACAATGTTCGAAAACAGGCACTGGGTATTCCAGCAGGATTCTGCGCCGGCTCAGAAGGCGAAAAGTACCCAAAACTGGCTCACGACCCGTGGAATCGACTTTATCAGGCATGAGAATTGGCCCTCATCCAGTCCAGACTTGAATCCCTTGGATTACAAAATACGGCAGCACTTAGAGGAGAAGGTCTGCGCTAAACCCCATCGCAACTTTGAGTCTGAGAATGACCAGACTACGTATATACGTAGTCTGGTCATTCTCAGACTATACGTATAAATATAAGTAAGGATTACCACATAATGCCATACATACGTACAGTACGCGTAACGTATTGTTAATACACCTAATATACCGCTGGGGATTCTGCTCAACCTATTATTAAATGAATATTTAATCAACCTCGTATGTGATTATCATTGAATGAAAAAACAAGGTGAATGCTTTCAGTACCTATTCAGTTTCAAAAGGCGAATGAAACACATCACGAGTGCGTGAGTAGTCAAAGTTACTACTACGTAAGTAGCAAATTCATATTATTAAAGAAGGCAATCGCATTGGTTTACTTTACTAGTCAGTAATTTGTAGTATTAGCGTTAACTACAAATAGAATAGTAATCAAAATTGAATTACAAAAATTGGCCTTGAAGCGATTTAGTTATTGCCTATTTTGTTACGTCCCAAGCAAGCTCTAGACGTAGTCAAATTTTTATGAAAGAAATTGAAATGTTTTTTTCATGAACCAGGGCTCCTCCATTATATTTTTTAATATAATTTTCATTTTCAGCCTGTGTTACCTGGGATAATGCAACGCTTCTAACGATACCACATACATTGATATCGGTTAAGCCATTTAGAAGTTATGGTGTAATAAAGAAACTCACAAACATACACACCCTGAAAACATAAACACTCCTTTTTTGGGCAGTCGTGTAAAAATATAGTGCCATCTAAAGTTGAATAGTTTTCAGAGCCCGTAGCATACTCTGTAAATTTTATGCCAATGTATCGAGGTACAATATTCGTAGAAATCATAAAATATGGTCTTATTATTGTTTAAGGGGGCACTACTGTTTACAAATGTCAAACACAAACACTGCCTTTCCTTACGAAATGCTAGAATGATTCGTGAATGCCACGGCCGTCCTACCTAGAACATTACTTACTTGAATTTGACATTTGTGCGTAAAACAAATAAAAAAAGAAGTAACAACCTAACTTGCTACTGTTTGTGAAGGTAGGGTAACTTCTATAATAGTTGGCCACGCTATAGTAACTGGCCACTCAAAACAAAAGAGGTAGAAACAAGGTAATGCAAGCAAGCCCATTAATGAAAAGGACAAAAAATATACCTTGTTCCTACCTCTTTTGTTATAAGTGGCCAGTTACTATAGCGTGGCTAATTACTATAGCAGTTACCTTAAATACCTACAGTAAGATAGACATAATCTTTCACATATTGACGTCATAAGTAAGTGAAGAACCGAAAAGATACAGCAATTTGCAATAGATTCCTTTCTCGCGTAAAGTCGAATTATTAATTCACTGGAGTAATCTGACATGTGCTAGCTGTCACTTTGGTGTTAATGGTCATATTTAATAATTCGACTTTCAGGCAACGGAAGGAACACGAGTGGGTTTTAGTCAGGAAGAGTCTGACACACCCTCCCGCTCCACCCAGAGCGGGAGAAGTTATTTGATGATATCCCATCCAAAAAAAAAAAGGGTGCACTTGTCACCTTTTCGAAAATTCATTAATTTTCGTTCATAATGTTGCCACTAGGTAGGTTATCCGATGTATAAATCTCACGTACGGTGCAAGCAAAATTGATCTAAACGTGCTTATATATCCATCTCGAGACTGTACTTACATAATTATGTAAGATATGTATGTTTCTAAGCTCTCGTTTTTCTTTTCTTTAATGTCGAAAACCCTTATTGATTAAAAATACACTAATTTCAAACCGTAAGAAACAAATAAACAAACAAACTCACTTTCGCATTTATAATATTAGTTGTATGGCAATATCCACATTATTGTGTAGGACTTAGCAGGCGAAATGTGGGTGCACTGATTCCTTTGAAAACCACAATGTTCAGGTATTTCAGTTCAACAAATATACATTTTCTTTTGATGAGCATTGAGCGTGCTTTGAAATGTTAACAAAGGTAAATGATAATTAATATTCGGATCCGTCGAGCACACTATTACGAAAATTTGTTGTTTTATCTTGAAACATATACGTATTGTATTGTTTTATGCTTCATTGAATTCTTTTCAAAGCAATTTATGCACGGTGTTGTCACAGAATAAATTTCATTATTACTACGCAGACGAAGTTTTTTGACGGTTGTCCAAAATATAATAAATGAGTTGAGGTGCACGGTTACTGAAATATGCGTGCACGGACTGGACAGGTCCACTCAATCTGTGTGGTTCTTTCCTCAAAATAGCATTTCAAACACCAATCTACAAGGCTTTCACATGATCTGACTAAGATTATGTCTGGACTTTAAAAGAGACTGTGACCTCTGAGTTACATCGGCCTTTCTTCTCAGAGTAGTCAGATAGGAAACTCATCTAGTTTTTAAAATATGATTGACGTGCAAAAGTGTTTATCATAATTATAGGCTCATGCAGAATAGCGCGACGCGACTCTGGTAGAACAGTATGCATGAGAACTTCACGGAAATTATTCTGCTGGTGTCACGTCGCGCCTGTCTGCACAAGCCTTAATGCAGTGCAAAAGCGTCCTATACAAAACTTCAACACCTACTCGATCCAAATGTATAGGACAGCTGATTAATTTTTACGATTACGATTACATGTCCTAACATCGTAACCAAACCATCAAACTGAACAACTTTCTATGTCCTAACATCGTAACCAGATCATCAAACTGATCAACTTTCTTCATGGGTAGTATGCATGAACCATGGAGTAAGTTGTTCAGTTTGTTGGTCTGCAGCACACCCTAACATATGACCACATATTTCTGATACACGCTATATATTCATTACTAAGCCCGCATCATTCATCACCAAAAGTACTACCAGAGGATCATGTCTTTTTATAAAAAAATATATAATATCTTAATATTAGATAGGTACTTATAATATTAGTTCATGACATCCTGTGTTTCTGCTGTAGGTCTAAACTAAATTATCACATTAGTTAACCTGTTTTCAAAAACGTACTACATTATTCAACCCTCGTGTTAAGTCAATCAAGCAAAATTACCATTTTGTGTAGAGGGCATGCTACTCGTAGCTTCCCAAGACGCTTTACAGCGATGTCAGCGGCTAAGTAGAAAAGCATGTTATGGCTATAAATGTGAAAAGCGAGTAACCCAGATGGCAGCGCTGAGCTAAATCTATGGTCTGTACTATAGAATTTGTGGTGTCAAAGCCGTGCGGGATTGTGGTTAACAACGTCGGGAGTGCGTTGTTTGACTGGCGGTGTGTGTTGGACTGATAACAATGGAGCACCCTGTAGCACAAAAGACGAGTAGCGCAGCACTAATTGAAATTAATTTTTGACGAGTTTGAACCTTATCTATATATAACTATCATCTATTCTGAGAACAAGTAGGGATTGTATATGCAAACGAGTGCGTCTGTAGGTAATATTAGGAGGGTATAGATGTCGCTACCAGTAGGTAGCGACTAGAATTACCTACTGTGAATAATAATTTACCAAAAACACGAATCATCCACATCATTACGACACACAATATAAATAGTAACACATTAATTCGATTAGAATTGGTTTTAATTTCCTGTTTATTGACATTATCTTTGAATGGAAATATGTTTGAACAAGCATAATTATTATAAGAACATTTATTGTTGCGTAATAATTGTATTTTTATACGTGCTATCGGATTAAATTAACCACAGAACAGAAATAGATTGGGTAAATATGTACAAGAATGGAGTTGAAGTATTTTAAAACTAGATTAGAATTAGAGTTTGAACGCCGGCTGTCGATGAAAACCAGCGGTACGTCTCTGTCTCGCAAACGGTCACAGCATTATGCTGAGCGATGGCCGTCTTGCGTGGATGTGACGCATATTTTCCCCCAAATTGTTATTTTTTGTGTGTGTGTTCCTTCTTTGCGTCATGTTTACCGCAAATAAACGTATTTTCTTTCTTTTTTTCTAGATAATGCCCATGACTTCGTTAGTGTGAAAGTCAAATATACTATGACTCGGCAATAGCTAAGCTTTCCAACGGCGAAATACTTTTATTTAATCGGATCAGTACTTCCAGAAATCACCTCTTGCAAACAAACAATTATTACCTCTTTACAATATTAGTTTAGAAAACACTTTTTAAAAATAAGTTCTTATTAAAAAGCCTAGTAAGAAAGGAAATACAAGCTGTTTATGAGACACAGACGAGTGTCCTTGTGGTGTGTGCTAAGAATAGCCCACCACGTGTGTGAGTCCCATGGTCTGGGCGCTGAGATAAATGAGTTCTTGGTTCATGGTCACCATACGAGTACACTCGATCTGTGGCACCGTGAATAATCTGTGCGCGTAAAAGTTTATTTTTATGTGATCTGTATCTAAAAGTTTGTTTTATCACTGAAAACAGGTTGAAAAACAATTACACTGATTCGATTCAACTTACATCATTTTCTTGCCCTTGGGGTCGGCCCAAAATGAATTTTTCTTCCATATTTCTCTTTTAAGGCCAGCGCACACCGGCGGACGGGGAAGACGGTATCGAAGATGATTTTCCGCCAGCGCACACTGATAATTTATAATGCCGCCAGCAGCCCACTCGGGTTCACTACTGGATGCTGCGGCATGCTGGCAACATCCCGCGCTATGTCCGGGTTAAATTCGGAGGGTACCCCCGCTTGCACTGCCCCCGTGTTCGTATGCAAGCGGGCTCCGACGCATACTATCAAATACCTTCCCATCCCGTCGCGGTATCGTCCAGCGCGATCTTCAATACCGCAGAGAGAAATCCCCTTTAATGTTCCGTGGTCAGTGTCTGAGCTTTGGAATCCATATCTTGTTACCATTAGACACGAATTTACGTTGGTAAATTGAACCCTTCCCAGCTGTCCGCCGATATGCGCTGGCCTCATCTCAGTAGTCACCACCTTTCTAGCCATAACATCTTTCACCATTGTTTGTACCTATACTCTTCCGTGTAGTCGCAACTTAGCTTATGTCGTGGACAATGGTAAAGAGAAAGGTAATAGCGTTGCTGATGGCCTAGGATGTAATCATAGTGGTTCAAACCTCCAGCTAATTTTATTGTACAGTGATTGTCTAAGTAGGTACGGTAATCGATTATCAAGAAACAGAAAAATCATCATAATACGTGAGTGGTAACAATGGGACTACGAGGATTGCTCCCATTGCTTCGGAATTAAGGCGCTATCAATGTGAAATCGTTACCACCTATATACGTTGACTGAGGTTCAGTACAACAGTTCAACCTACAGTTGTACATGTACACACATTATGGGTTTCGCAAAAGCGAGGCGTATCGTAGTGTAGATCTGCTTTTAGGAGCTACACACACCAAGGGTAGTGATGTGCGCCGCAACACGAAGTATTTTTCTTGTGATGCAAAAAATCAAGCAAAAAATTTTGGGTAGGGGCTTTGTCGGGAACTCGGGACATAATAATATGGCAGTATGTTGAGTTGAAATGTAATAAAATCGTCGAATATGAGACTGCGATCACACCAAACGTAACGCTCGCTGACGCTCACAGTCTGACTATCACAATCAGCAGTCGGTCGGCGGCTGACGGTGCTTCCTCATAATACAATACAAGGTGTCGTTTTGCATCCTCGTCAAATTGAAGGAGGTAACTATAAAATATAAAATAAGTAAAACCTTTTTTTTTTCTAATTTTCGGAAATCGGCATGTGTGGGACACGCATGTTAAAACGCGGTCCGTGTGATACCGCACTGTAACTGCCTTTTTACACACACACTACCGCATACGCAACGGGGTGATTCTGTTCTGTGAAAGTGGTGTATTCTAAAATTCTGTCAAACTTAAATAACTAAAAAATCAAGTACATATATATAAATTATTGAGCAGGTATCGTAATTTTATTTGAGTGTATATGTCTTTCATAGCAGCCTTCTTAAAATTTGACGAGGATGCAAAACGACACCTTGTATAGTTTTGGTGTTTCTAAAGAAGATTCACGTCAAAACATAAATACACTGACTGCACCGCGCCTTACCGCACTTAGTGTGCCACACTCCTTGTACAGTTCACTTTAGCAATTTATTTCATTGTGATATAAATTGCCATATAAATTCGCAATGGGTCTCATCCGCTTTACACAATGACGTTAACTGACAAGTTGATAACAAGAATGGCGACCAGTGTGTATTGCTCGTTCCTTGGCCTGACAAATACAGTTGGCAGCCTGGGGTCCATTTTGAAATCGAGCGGAATGTTCTTGCTATACATAGTTGCAAATTGGTCAGCCTTCAAGTCTCCAACTTTTCCTTTATTTGAGATTGGTTCCATCTTCAAATAGGGCTTTTAATATATTCACTGATAAAGAATAAAGTATGATTCTCCCAATAGTTGATGCAGTGAATGACCGGAAGAAATAGTCCCATCCACATGACCTTATCGTCAACCAGAAAAATAATAATCATAAAATAGTTTAAAATGATACATCTTTGACTGGACAGACACATCTTTAACTACAAAAGATTGTGGGTGCCCTTTAGCTCTAGGGAACTCCACAGGAGTTCCATAATACTTTTGCAAAACATAGTCAAAATTAACTAAATAACATAATCACAAAGAATAACAATAACTGTACACTGGAGTTACCGACCAGGGGCTACAGTCTCGACTTTCATAGCGATCTCTGTGTCCCACTAGACGGTCAAAATTGCTTGACAAGCACGTGATTTTTTCGTGATTGTCAACCTAATTTTGACCGTCTTTGTCGAGAATGCAGCACAAGTTAACGAGTTGTCGCAAGTCAGCCATGCGTTACCATACCATGTGATTATGTTACAATAATATATACGAGTACCATACATATTGTTAGTACCTACTGATTACGCTAATGACAATTCATTAGTTGTTCATTGTGTCGTATTTGTGTGAAACATCAAATGAATGTGAGCCTGCTAACCATTACAATAACAACAAGCTTTCTCATTGCAGAGTAAAGAGATCCTCGCATACATAATAAATGAATAATACTGTTATGGAAAGAACATGTTTACATGTTTTCAATGTCAGGCCATGAAAACTGGGTTGAAGCAGCTTTCCACACTACCCTTAGCAGTTTTCTTCATCGTTGTCACTATATTCAACAAGCCACTGGCACTGGTGTAAAAGATAACTTAAGAAGCCCCTTTTAGAAAATTAAAACAAAGTACAATACGTACCTAGACATTCAATGTGCAGTCGTTATACTCGCCATAATCACGGCACTCGACTAGTTGGGATTACTTGGGATGAATTTATTCCAAAAACAAACTTAATATTGTAGTTGAAAAACATGTTCTCCCATACATCGATATACATACGTCACAATCAATTCTCAAACTACAAAAAGTTGGGCGACTATTGCTCGTTAACTTGAAAAGCCTACTTAGCTGTGACAGTTTTCCTTTTAATTTCATTATATGTACTACTGCCATGATTTTTTTCACATCTACACAACTATTTAGCTGGCAGGGGGGGCGTATTTAATATGTATACCTATGCCAAATTACAGGTTTCTAGTACTAAGCGTCTCTGCGCTAAAGCGGGGACAGACTGACAGACAGACAAACGGACATGGCGAAACTATAAGGGTTACTTGTTTTCTAGGGAACCCTAAAAAATTACGACACGAAAGAATGAAGCTATTCATAGGCGAAAACCACATGTCTGCGGATAACACGCTAACTGGGCATACAAGAGCAGAATCAATAACCGCGCCCGCCGCGTTATTAAAATTCATGCCACCATATGAATATGTAGGGTCATCAATCCGCAAACGTGACGAGATGAATTTACAAAATGCTATATCTCATGCGAGAAAGTTGGCTGAGGCAACATTAATTCCGCGGAGAAGGCACCTAAAGCAATTTCTTGACATCCCAAACATAATCGAGGCCGCCTTCATCATGGAGTTTAATCCACATTCCGAGGCACTAATTAAATTCCTTCAAACTGTAGAGTGAATCTTTTCAATTTAAAACTAGTAGATAAAGTTCTTACGAGTAGCGGCGTGCGATGCGTGTTAACTGTTTTAATGTTGAAACTCGCTCGTAGTATGCTATAACTTTTTATTATCATTTTGCTAATTTACAGTTTTTATTGTTTGAATAACTGGAACAAAGTCGGGATGGAGTAATGACAGTAGGGATCATTTTAACGCAAGAGGGTGATAGCTACTCTTAACACTGTCATGAGAATGTCATAAAATAATTTATAATTTACATAAGAATATTTATTTAAGACATTATTTACTTAGATTTTTATTTCTTAGAAATTGGAATTGTATAAAAAAAAAAACAATAAAACAATATCATCAAAGTAGAGTAATGCCACGTAGCTGCTTTACAATAGGGTCTTACACCCATTTTTGAAAAGTGTCTTAATTAAATTCTATAGTGCTATTAGGCCCCAAAAAAATTCACATTTTTTTTTTTCAATCGATTTAAATTCTATAGTGCTAATATGCCCCAAAAAAAAATCACTAAATTTTTATTCAATCAATAAGTGCCATAAAAATGCATTTAAATTTTACATTTTCAAATTTCGCGTGTAGTTTGACGAAAACGCTGGATGCAGTGGACGCCATGTTGCTCTGTGGTCATGACGTCACTTGGCTATGTAAACAAATGCGCTAATCTATTATCTAACTATCATTTGACAGTTGACACGTTTTAGTTTACATAGCGGTATGACGTAATAACATGGCGGCTACTATTTCATGGTGTTTTTTAACAGATTACAAAAACTGAAAACGTTGAATTGAATTTTAAAATTTATTTTGTTATTTTATGAACTAAAAGTAAGATTTTCCGACTCCTTTTTGCCTAAACTATCTAAATAATCTATTTATAGATTTTTTCTCGTATAGAGGAAAATACCCTATTGCATGGCAAATACCGTTTCGATGAAATATGTGTAAGAGTAAGCAGCGGTGACCTAGGCACGTACGAGTATAACTAATATATGTCAGTAAATATTAACCATCTTTAGAACTGAACTAAGACGAAGATTACAAACTAGTGTGAATTTCATGTGGTCTTAGATCGCGATATTAAAGGATTTAATGAAAATGATGTGCCTTAAAACTAGGTTTTCAGGTTTATAACTTCTTTGCATGCAACTAAAACATGTCTTTAATTTTTATTTATTTACTTTTGTAGGTAATAAATATCGCGTGCGTACCAATTTTAAAAGATTCCGACCCAATGTAAAGTTGGCCGAATTTCAATGAAAAAATGTGCGTATGACGAGCCGAAGCCACGTCAAAGGCTGTCAACACTGATAAACGAGTATGTCACTCACGAAATGCCACGGAAAAAGTTGTTAGTATTTACTATTTCGTCCACAAAAAGGCAAGCTTATTCAGGAATCCAGGATCTCTTTCAGGGAATCCGTTCACCTAACTTCAAATCAATCAATTTAGCCTTGATAGAAAAAAGTTTTCATGATCCAGAATATTCCTGAACAACAACAACAGGTATTAAGTATTTAGAAAAATACTTAATACCTGTTGTTGTTCAGGAAATATTCTGGATCATGAAAATTTTAACGATACCTGATTGTTGAAATCGTTTCTTTCATTCACGTTAAAGGCACAAGGCTCACACAATACAATACTAATTGATTTCTAAGATGTTGGTTAGGCTTCGTTGTTTACATAGCCATTCATTTTGGCTTCTCCGTCGGTAAAACGTTGCCATTAAAAGGCGCTGTATACGCACATACATCACTTCTTATCTTTAAACTCAATAAGCTATTCCAGTACGTGGAGTCACGTACTCTCGCCGTACGTCTTCTCACATCGATGTCGTTGGTTTCCTCTTCCCTGCTAACACAAGATTCCTTGCGGCCATATTGCCTTGTAGTCTTGCTGGCCGTTCTTTGTTATCGTCTATGCACGTCGTCCCAGTTTGGAACTACGGCATTCTCTTGTGGAATACACAAGTTGTTACCAGGCATTTGTTTTTATGATACTGTCTTGTATTTGTTATGCATAGATTGTTATTGGAAAAATAAGAACAGAACAAACAATATCTATCATAATTCACAGTTGATTCATAATTATAATAAAGTTAAATGCCTGTAACGTTTCGGTGGACATTTGAGTTCCTGATTGTTATTTTTTTTGTTATAAAGAGTAACAACATTTAAAGCCTTACAACTATACAAGTCACTTGGCAGGATATTGAATAGGCTTTCGCAGTTATAAATGTTAACATTTCACACGTTCTTATCAACCTGTTACAGTTAAGCATACGTATATTTTACAGCTATCTAACATAATTTCTACACCACAAACTTCGCTGGCAACTAAAATGCGGGGCTTTATCAAAAAACCACTTGACACATTTATTCAGTAACGTTTTTACCTTGTTACTGGGCATGACTCTGCATACAAACCGATATTAGCATGCTTATCTGCTGTACATAACACAAATACATAATCAGCCTGTAATGTTCCCCATGGTGGGACTCAGACCTTCCCTCAGTGATAGGTAGTGGGTCGTAGACCGTATTCCACCATGCAGACCCAGTGTGGGTAGTTTGGTGCATGTTACAAAAGCCTTCAAATTTTTGGCTTTCGATTTGATTTTCCTAATTTTTCCTTAAAACCAAAGTTATTACAGTTCACACTTTTAATATAAGCAGACTGTGAAGGCAGTTTATTAAAACGTTGCATGCCTTACAGAATTCAGATATAGCGATATTAAATCAATTCGCACCACAATCGGTTTACCCTTGTCGTTTTTCGAATTGTAGGTAGTTTAATTATACTTGAAAATGTTTCATGTTGAGTGAGTTAGAGTTTCGTAACTTTTATTGATATAACTTAACAAAATGTTCATTAAGATCCTTGACAACCACATATCTGGCCAATTAGATCGTCACCAACAACGTCCCGAGCTGGCCGGATACCACCCTGGCGTATCCACTCACAACTACCTACAGTCCTTATATCAGGTTATAGAGAAACATTAGGAATATAGCCTATCGTTATATCACGCTTTTATCGACTATTCTAAAGCATTCGACAGTTTATCGCACAGTGTCATATTTGATTCTCTAAAAAAACACGATATCGGACCCACATACATTAAATTACCACAAAAAAATAAGAAAACAACACAGCAGACATAAAATAAATACCGCAGGACCACCATTTCCTATACAAAAAGGGGTTAAGCAGGGCGACCCTCTTTCTACAAAGCCCTTCACAACTTGAAGTTTTTCGAAAATGAATTTGTGATTGGAGGGACAAGAGCATCGTTATAGGCGAAGAGAGAATAACTAATCTCCGCTTCGCTGACGACATAGTTCTTTTCTCCTTTTCGGCAGCCGAGTTACGCCTAATGCTGGATCAACTGCAGCGCAGCGCCAGCCTCAAGGTCGGACTAGTGATGAATATGGCGAAGACCAACGTGGTGACCAACAGCACCAATCGCAACATTCCTATGTTGTGATTGAATATGTCCATGAGTACATACACCTCGGTCAAATATTCTCCTTCCGGGCAAGACAAAATAAAGAAGTTGCTCGGCTACTTCTCCCGCTCTGGGCGGAGCGAAAGGGTGTGTCAGACTCTTACTGACTAAAACCCGGCCGTGTTCCTTCCGTTGCTTGTGTAGCCAGGGGCCTCGGTATCCCTTTCGGACTTTCCCACGACCCGAGCCTGGTCCTTATCGGACGGCGAGCTACCCATTGCTCACTATCCGCAAGCCCGCGCCTACGGTGGCCGGAAATCCGCCCGGGATTCCCTTTCTACTGCTTTGCAGACGGAGGTGACGGCTGCCCATGCCCTCTCGCTCCATACCATGGCCTGGACCAGGGCTGGATGCGAGAGATCTCCGCCGCCGATCGCCTCCACGAGGACGCGGCGGTGCTCTGCCCAAGCCGAGCAGATCTCCACCATATGCTCCACCGTGTCCTCCGGGCGATCCACACAGTTGTGACACCCGGGCTCGTGCTAAGCTGGACACACCGGTGCCGGTGCTGATCATGACTGAATGCGTCATGCTCGGCGCACTGAGAATGCCTTTTTTTTTTTGGGTGGGAAATCATTAAATAATTTCTCCCGCTCTGGGCGGAGCGGGAGGGTGTGTCTCTTACTGACTAAAACCCACCCGTATTCCTTCCGTTGCTTGTGTTGCCTCGGTGACCCTTTAGTACCTTCCCGCGACCCCGGCAGGCATCGGCCCTAGAGGACCACTACATTTGTGCTGACGACATCTCTTTGAGGCGCTTGGAATACAACGTGCCGTCGACCCGGGCCTGGTCCTTACCGGACGGTGAGCTACCCATTACTCACCGTCACTGAGAATGCCTGTCGAATATTGGTCGATGAAACAAATAATGAACCTCAAATCTCTCACTGAAGACAAAAGTCATAGACATTTGCATTCTTCCCACCCTCACCTATAGAGCGCAGACATGGTCACTAACCAAGTCAAAAGTCCGCACTCGGGTTCTGTCAGCGAGCAATGAAACGCAATATCCCAGGAGTTTTAAACTCATTGATCGCGTAAGGAACTCGATATTGCGTTCCAAAACTCGAATTACTGATGTAGGTCACACGGCTGCCAAGCTTAAATGAAACTGGGCTGGCCACATCTGTCGCGTGGTTTAGCTATGTGTTAAAAAATAACAACACAATCGGTCCCAAACCGCAGTAAACGACGACGAGGCAGGCCCAGGACCAGGAGGAGATGGCGGGACAAACTAGATTCTTTTCTAATAGATTGCCCACATACAGCATAGATAAGTGGAAGAAGGAAAGGCCTTTGCCCAGCAGTGGGACACAAATGGCTGATAATAATAAAATGTTGATATAAATGGGCAATTGTTTGCCGAAAGCTTAGGCAAACGCTATAATAATAATAAATTCTTTATTGGCATAAACAATTTTACACAAAAGTAGTGAGGCCCTGACTCCAGCGCTAGGTATAGTACTTGTGTTACAGGAGCCAGTATCTTCTTCCAATTACATGATTCTAATTTTATGCAATAAGAATTCATCTAGATCACAAACAAAAATAATACAAAAACAAAAGAATAAAAGGAAAATTAAAAATATAAAAAAAAACCTTTTTTTTTGTGGAATTTGTTAGTGTTTTTGGTGTATAGGGTATTTGGTGTGTAGTGTTTGTGGTGTGTATGAGTGTGAAATGAAGGTATGTGGTGTGTGATGTTTATAAATATGTGTGCTTGTGTGGGATGTGTGTTTTATTTGTATTATTTGTAATTGTTTTATTTGTACCTATCATTTTAGAAGGAGTTCGGTTTGTGTGTAGTCATGCGTAAGTAGCCATGATTTTACTTTTTGCTTCCTTTAGTGTAAGAGGATTTATTTTAAGCGCTTTGTTTGTCTTATTGTAGAAATAAATAGACAAATAATTGTGTTCTTTTTCGTTACTCTCAGAAGTTGACGCGATAAAGAGCAAGTGATAACTCTTTGGTAAGGGACCTTGGCCTTGGTTGGGTCACCTCAACAAAGAAGTCTTCACTTTATTGATTGTTTCAGTCACACATCAAAAACGAAATAGATAAAGACTTTATTATTGGTACTTTTTAAGAACAACTTTTGTAAAACTTTTTAATAGTTTACGAGTACTGCTCTACATGTTTGTTTCCTTGATTACTTGTTCCCTTCGTTTTGGATAAAATGAGACCGCACACAAATATAATTTTATCTTTTCGCGTGATGACCTTTGAATCGCTGGCTCTAAACTATCTATGGACTGGAAACAATATTAATTGTTTTTTGTTTTTGCTACAGTTTTCTATCGACTTAAGCATTTCAAAGAACAAATATATGAATAAAGTTATCTAAATGAAAATCGACATTTTTGAATAACGTCAAGACCTAGCTGCCGTTAAAATATTTTAACGTTACATAAAACGTGCAGCAACTTTCCTCTAGCCAAAGTTTCGTCGAAAAATATTAAAAGCAGCTTTGAATTTTGCATTAATAGTGAAGTAAAAAGTTTTGAAGAGGGGCGTGCCCTCTGCACGCTGAGGGCCCTCTTCGGCGACCGATGACACTCATCGACGCCTCTCGACTTGTGGTGCGATTGCTTCCGTTGAACTCATCTAGAAAAACACTTCACGGTTTTTCTTCGAGTTTGCGTCTTTCTTTTCGAAGTTGCATATAATTAAGTTTTAGAATTTTTCATATTATTACGAGGGCGGCACTGAAAATTTCGGGAATCAAGGAAGTGACACAACATTACTATTTAAATATGTATTTATTGCTTTTCGAAGTATTTTCCGCGAAATTTGACACATTTTTCCATACGATGGAACCAATCATTGAAGCAACCATTCCATTCGGAAGTTGGGGTCTCCAATATGGCCGTTTTGTAGGCGTCCACAGCTTCTTCAGGTGATGAAAATCTCTGTCCACGCAATTTATTCTTTATTTTAGGGAAAGT
Organism: Atethmia centrago; assembly: GCA_905333075.3. Taxonomy (NCBI): domain Eukaryota; kingdom Metazoa; phylum Arthropoda; class Insecta; order Lepidoptera; family Noctuidae; genus Atethmia; species Atethmia centrago. The sequence goes on along the minus strand of HG995373.1, from coordinate 15,443,721 downwards.
ATAGAAATCATTAGGGCTTAGGTCGGGGCTGTACGGCGGATGGTCTAATAATACTTTTCTTGCTCTAAAAACTCTTTTGTTCTGTGCGCGGTATGAGAACTCTCATTGTCGTGATGGAGGATGATGCGGCGGTTGCAGTTCTCTTTACGGGGTTCAGAAACGACCTGTGGCAAACAAATGCTAACATACCATTCTGCATTAACCGTTCTTTGTCCCTCAAGAGGAATAGTCGTAACATGGCCGGTTTTGGAGACAAACGTGGCCACCATTTTTTTTGCAACACTCCGTGAACGAACAATTTTTGTTGGCTTTAACTCATTTTCGAACACCCAAACTCATGACTGGTTTTTTGTTTCGGGTTCGTACGCGTATATCCAGGATTCGTCACCTGATACGATGTTGTATACAGCATTTGAGGATCCTGCGTGGAATCATTCGAGAGTTCTGATGCACCAAGTAACGCGAGCCGCTTTTTGCTCTTCACAGAGCGAATGCGGTATCCACCGGGAAAACAACTTTTTTATACCTAATTGTTCATGCAAGATTATTTGTATTTGACTCATGCCAATGTCTAAAGTTGCCTGAATTTCGCGCTATGTCACATGTGGATCTTCCTCAATCAGCTTACGCACAGCATCAACGTTTTCTTGGGTGACTGCAGTTTTTGGACGACCTTGACGGGGATTATCACTGAGCTTGACACGTCCACGTTGAAATTCAGCAAACCAGCTATAAATTGTGGTTTTGGATGGGGCTTCATCACCAAATGCAGAAATCATCCGGTCAACACACTGTTTTTGTGTTAAACCACTTCGAAAGTCATAATAAATCATCGCTCTTGAATTTTCTCGAGTCAATTCCATTTTCTCAACGACTAAACAAGTTTGACAAAACCTTGTGACAAGACCGAGAATCTTTTAATAAATAAATAAATGGTATTAGATTTTTAAAACCAAGGACTTTAAAATAAAAAGATTTTAATATGACAAGAACAGTGAAAATATTCCATTCCCGATACTTTTAGTGCAGCACTCGTATTAGCCAAGCCTATGTTTTCCTACAGCAGTGCAGCAGTCATCTCTCCTTTCATCACTTTTCATCACTTTTCTCGAATTAATCAAAATATAAAAAGGTCTTCACTAAGAATTTAAGGAGGTATTACAGGCAAAGAAATTAAAAACAACTAGTTATATTTTTCACAGGTAGCGCGAGAGTTACTAGTATTTCAAAAAATACTTCAAAAGGAGTTTTGGTTCGCCCACAGACTAAAGACTTATGCATTTAAACAGAGGGACGGTTTGCAAACTTTCTCGAGATATATTTTGATTCTTAAAAAAGAACTTTGAGTTTATACTTGACGGATATTAGGCGGTTTGGCATGAGCCAAACCACCGACTCATATCTGGTATTAATGTTATGGTAGAAATGGTTCATAGGTGGTATAAACTTATGAAAGATTTTTACCATAACATTAATGATATTAGGTACCTACCTGAAAATATCACTGTAAATAACTTAACAATATTTACATAATAACAAAAAATTCCAAAGCTCATTAAAATAAAGTTCAAGTCATTATCGTAAACGGGAGCTATTCCAGTCACCGCGAAATGGAAGGAGCACCACAACACGAACGAAAGCCTCACCACAATCCGATAGGCCTACCTTTCCAGTCCTGAACTATATTTAAATAAAACAAATTTATTTCCTTACGTTGGCAACGCTCACGGCTCAACCCATTTCCATTTTCTAGTAGGTTGAGTGGGAAACGTGTTCTGAAAAACATTTTCCCCAACGTGTTCATAATACGGGGCTGTACAATACCGGCCTACATACCGACGGGTTAGCAGACGGCTGTTACTGACTGTAGGGTATAAAATTCAACTTCAGAGTATGAATAAGACAATAGTAAGATATTATTATTATTTTGTCAGACACACTAGCAGCTAATTAGCTGTTGCGTGTGTTTTAAATAGCTCGGAGATATTTAATCTGTCCAGTCGGTTCTTGCAGCAGTTCAGTGTGGGAGCCATGACAACAATTTCCGGGAGCCTATTTCATGCTGTTGCAACTGTTTCAAAGGCTATTTCTCTGATGAATTTTCCCATAGCTTTAGGGAATGTCCACGCAAATGTTTGTTGGCATTCAGTAAACAACCAGGGACTACGATCATCTGGCGAGCGTGATTACTATGACAAAATTGTTATTTCTGCTCGTTCATTGAAAGTAATGGAAAAGTACGACAAGTGACTCAGCAGGGGATTCTATGATTATAATGATAGAGAGCCGATACAGCCGTTGGTTGTTGCCGGCACAAAGTATCATCAGGGGGGTAACCATCACCTCTTATAGTGGGAAAGTGATGGAGCTATACAGGACTTATAGCTCCATCTCTTTCTCACGCTGAAGTAATATCATAATAATACTGCTATAAGAGGTGAAGGTTACCCCCCTGATACTTTTAGTATTTCTATAGCCATTTATTTATGGCTACTTTTTGTACGTATATAGCGTTGTATATTTTTATATTGATACGTTTTAACATAATACGTACACACATAAAATTACTGTTACTCTTGACAGTTTTTTTTTTTACTATCCTTAAACAAGCTGATTGCATCTAGTTACGTATCTTTCTTTGATTCCCTTGTCTGATTCATACTTCAAGGTATCTCAAATGAAAGCCTCCAAGAGATGGAATTTCTATTTCCGTCGCGGTATTTAATGTGTCACAACAAGTCTTCATTGTGCTTAACATTTTATTACGTGACTCCATACTGCTTGACGGATAAGGCTCTGTCTGGCTTTGAAATTCGTTGAAATATGACTTCGATGAATAAAACTTTGTTATTACTCTCGCCTCTTATTAAGTACCTCATTTATGACATAATACGGCAAATGTCTGTTCCGTCCGAATTTTCTTGAGAACAAAAGTACTCGTATGTTATTATCTACTACCTACCTACTTGGATATCGTGTTACCCAGTCACTGCGTTGTGGAGCTCAGATAGGCAGTCGCTCCATATAAAATACTGGTATTCAGCTGCATCCGGTTAGACTGGAAGCCGACCCCAACATAGTTGGGAAAAGGCTAGGGCAGATGATGACCTACCTACCACGCAGCGTTTTGGTACAGTAGGCCGTCAGTGGTAACAAAACCAGTAAAAGCTGGCCTCTTATTCTAATGAAACTTAATACTCCGCTAGGCCAGCTCAAGGTCAAAGTGTCACCAACGACGTGGGGTCCACTACACAACCTGAAAATATTAACCAAGATTGAAATTTTTGATATTTGTGCAGCATTGGGCCATTATCATTTCTTTTATATTTTTATAACTTTAGCTTTATAATTAGGTCACAGAAACTTTATGTGACTGTTACTTCTAAGCGTACTAACTCCTTTATTGTTTGGCGATTCTAATCGCCGACATCTCAGTTTTGTGATCTCATCAAAACGGTATAATTTGCACCAAGCCTCTCGGTCATAAACAGAGACACTTTGTTGATAAACTATACTGCCATAAAATCTTCAGTGTTTTGTAAGCCTACGCATTAGTTTGACATCCTGTCTTTCTGTTTACTTATATTTATTTACACCATAATCACGGCATTCTTAGTTTTCAACACGTTTTATACTTTGAAAAGGATTTGAAAGATCCAGCGTTTCTTACTAAAATTAAATGTTGTTAAAAAAAGTCACGTTTCAGCAATAGCTATCGTTACGTCGATTATGTGGCAGCAAACGTCGCGTTTGTGAATCCTAAAGCTGTCGAATTATCTCATTTTGTATTTTTATCACATTTATCAGCTCACGATTATAAACTTGTATGTAATGTTGGCGATTGTCGCGCTCTCTTTGAGTGACATCACCGCACCGACACGGCAACGCGAGGTGTACCATCATGCAACCCACATTTTAATGACTTAAATATATTGACAGACCCAAGCTTGTACATTTTGGTCACTTATCAAAATATATCTTTGAATATGAGACTGAATATGAAAGGCAAAAAAACCTACACGAAGAAAAGATCTCCAGATGTAGCAAGTGACTCACCTGAACGTTGTAAAGCATAGCGCCTACCACAAGTCATTAAAAATTTTCAATAAACTGCCGACAGAAATAAAAAGTCTAGTGTATACAAGTGGGTTTCAGAATAAGCTTAAACGGTTATTGTTAAATAAGTGTCTATATTCTATTGATGAATTATAAATTAATACAAAATTCGAAATAACATAATATTATTGATCTGAAATGAAAATTTTATTGAATTTTATGAATTGATTTATGACATTTATTTTTATATTTTTATTTTTATGGATATTCTGATTTTAATGTAATTTCGATAATTGTTATGATTTAAATATTGATTGCATGCATGATGTTTCTTATGTATTTAGTTATAGACATTCAGACACGATTTAAAAATTGTTATTGAATGAATGAAGTGAATCGAATTGAATTGGCATTGTTGTTTCATATTTTAAATATATCCTTTGTTTTTATTAAATAATTAAAGTGATTTTATTGTCATAATACTCGTATAAAGTTGTTTCGGCCAATAATTAGTGAGTAAGGATCGTAGCAGGTGGCCTTCTGTAGTTTCTGTCTACCCTCATGGAAAATAAATTTATGTATCTATGTCGTTTGCTACTCCACCTATGAAACAAGACAAATGTCAGTCTTGAAAAACTGCTAGATTTTCAGTTTCAGTTGTCTAATTTTATTATGTAGACCTGCAATCACAGTGCAAGGCAAGACCGTCTGCTCGTGCAGGGAAATAACAAGCGTTGATGACCAAGCTTGCTCACTGCGTGTTCACAGTTCAAACCGTTTCAGTTCAACAATTTCAGAACTCCAGGTTTCCACGCCTTTTTCCTTTAATTAACATACATAAACTCACGCCTTCTTCCCATGGAAGTAAAGAATAGAATAGAATGGAATAGAATAGAATAGAATGCATTTATTTGTCAGAATATTGTACAAAGTTGTTATGTGTGTGTTACGATCAGAATATCGTATCCGTTTCCGGCGTACAAATATATTTTATAAAATTACGGGTCATCATTACATTAAAATCAAATTATTATTCTAATTACAGATAATTTAAATAAATTTAACAATAGTTGTAAAAGAGATTAACATACAGGTCAAAATTCAATAAGGTCAAGGATATAATATATGATTTATAGGCAATAATGTCAAATATTTAGGTACATTTTTCATTCATAAAATCTTCAGTCGAATAATAACATTTGCTTAAAAGAAAGTTAAATAATTTATATTGAAATGTTCTGAGGCTGAGAGTTTTGAAGCCATCAGGTAATTTGTTATAACCTGTAATGGACATGCAGTATACATTAACAGAAAAAAACAAATCTACGCCTAGGGACATTAAGCATATGCACTTTGCGGCTGGATCTGGATACAACATCATTATACAAATAAAATTCATGTCTGTTTTGGTGTACAAAAATACAAATTTCAAAAATGTATAGAGCTGGAAGTGTATTTTAAGTTTTTTAAATAGTGGAACACAGTTGTCCAGTGGGTACGCTCCACAAATTGAGCGGACGAATTTCTTCTGAGCTCGAAACACTCTTTTAACTTCAACCGAATTACCCCATATTATAATGCCATAGCGCAAAATTGATGAGACATAGCTATGGTATGCACATAGTGCCGCATTAACACTAGCCACACGTGTTAGTCTATATAAAACGAATATAAATCTATCTATCTTCTTACAGAGATCATCAATGTGCGATTTCCAGTTACAGTTTTTACAAGAATTTTGCGTAATCGACCTCTTCTATTGTCTCATTTCCATATTGTATGTATTTTAAGCCGTGGACGCGTACTATTATATGTCTGGAATTGTATCATTTTAGTTTTATTAATATTACGTATAATTTGAAGATTATTGTGTTCAAACCATGTAATCATTTTATTTAATGTCATGTTAATTTCATTTTGGTACTCAACAATGTCGTCATTTTCATTTACAATACTGAGGGTCGTATCGTCAGCGTATAGTACGCAATTGTGAGAAGTTACACCTATCACTACAACAACCTTCAAAATAAGAGACTTTAGAAATCAACGGATATTAAAATTGTACGCACGTGCAAGTCGTGCATATTTTAAAAACAAAACTACACTACAATTAATATTTAAGCTCAAAATAACATTTCAGCAACAGCATTTGGCTAACTTCTAAATATCTTTTTAGCCCATTATTTAGGTAAGTAATGTTTATAAATACAACGGCTAATATTCATACATATAGCCTGGCTGTTGGCAGGAGGCCAGAGCAGTCCCATATGGGACGGGAGGTTTTATTCGTGATATTTTAAGCCCTTCGCTTTTGTTTCTGACTAGAGTTGTATAGGTATTTGATATTTTTAACAATATACGAGTAACTAGGACAATGAAACAAAAACTTTAAGAGCATAATCGAGGAATAATTAATGTATTGTAACTACAGCTAGGTGTCACAAACAATGCTATTGTAGAATCGCATCGAAGATGAATCTTTGAACATCATGAAGAAAGTATGTTTTTTTTTTTTAATATGGTATTTTTATTGAGGTAGTCACTAAGTTAAGAAATCAAATGATACCAGCACAGCAAAACCAATGGTCCGAATTTTCTGTCATTAATCATTTACCTAAATTATGAAACTATTACATTTATGTCCCTCTACTAGTGAAAAACCCTAAAATAAACCGGACAAGTGCGAGTTGAACTTACGTGGTGAGGGTCTCGTACAATGAGTATGTCATTTACCATGTTTTGTATCCCAAGATAATTTATCCCAAGAACAAACTTAACATTGTAGTTAAAAAACGTTCTCCCATACATTCCAACTGCAAATGTAAGTTTTTACGCAGAATGTTGAAATATTTACCATGTTATTTTAACACCATATACTTCTTATTGGGTTTCCTGTAATAGATTAAGTAAAGAACTATTTTTGTATTTTTTTCACAGTTTTAGGCACAGCAGTTTCGGAGATAAGGTGGGTATGGTCAACTTTCATCTATTTTCTTAAATAACTTTAAAACTATTTAAAAAAAAACTATGAATATATTTGAAATACTCACACGTTCTTTTATCTGATATGCCACACGGTACCTACAGTTTGCATTTTTTTTTCTAAGCGATCCTTATATTCAAAATGAATTTATTTACGTTGCACGTCCATGTTTGGGTCACAGAAATTCATATGTATACCAAATTTCAACTTAATCGGTCCAGTAGATTCAGAGCAAATCGGCTGTGACGACGGGACACACAGATACTCGAGTGATCCTATAAGGGTTCCGTTTTTCGTTTTAAGGTACGGAACTCTAAAAATGGAGGCAGGCTTATGCCCAAGCTTTTTATTTCTTCCACTTTTTATTATTACTTCACGTACATAATTCTCGTAGTCTTCATATTTTACATCTATTTTAGACTGCAACAAGATGAATTCCAAATGGTGCACTGCACTGTAAAGAACATAATATTTTATTCAAAGCCGTGTTACTTCAAAGTTGCTCCTTCGCGATGACCTTGCAGTAAAATAATAACATCGGATCTTGTGCAGATCGTAAAACTGTGGCGTCTACTATGGTAGATCTTCTTTCTAGTTGAATAATATTGTAGGTCCTTCAATATTTAATGGACACTAAAGGACATTCTTTACATTTACATAACTCAGTATAAAGCAGTGTTCCGTCTTCAGTACTACTACACAGCACTAAATCCCAATTCAGGCGAGCTCTAAATCGATGCTTACCTCAATTATACCTCCGTGAACAATCAAACAGTCTAACAACAATAAACTGAGTCGAGGCTACGAAAGCCTACGAAAGTCTACGAGAGCCTACGAGACTCTCGTAGGTCGTAGCCACAAACAAATAATACCTTCGCCTTAAACTTTGAATAAGACCTCTAGGTACTCTATAATACGTAAGCTTGTGTATTCCATGTTACCATATCCAGCGTTCTAATTAAAACAACTAAACCAACAACTGAAGCACTACACAGTTATTAATCTTCTATTCACACATAACTCACTCAACGATGATTAAAGAGTTACTACAAATAAAACGGTACTACAAACTCCTTTATCATTTCCATGTACATACATTTCCATTTAATTTAAAGTCCGCAACAGCATATTTTATTTTAATATTCAACACTTTTTCCAAGCATGCATACTAATTAATTGGCTGCTTTAATTTCACTTACCTGCGTTATCAAGCCCCTTCAGCGTGTGTGAAAGTTTGTTATTAGTTAATGGGTCAGGAAGCAACAGGAGTGGCTTGTGGCCAAGTAATAACAGCCGCACGGGTCGATCGATCAGGTTAAGCTACGCTTGCCACGGTTGGTCCGTGGATGGGTGACCATCTTTACATACCAATAGGGTCTCCGTGCCTCGGAAAACACGTTAAGCTGTTGGTACCGGCTGTAATTTGTAGATTTAGTTAGGGGTTGTCTGAAGCCCGAAAGTCTGACAACCAGTCTTACCTAGGGGTTCCGTGCAACTCCGTAAATGGGTTGTGGAGGTCAGATAGGCAGTCGCTTTATGTAAAATACTGGTATTCAGCTGTATCCGGTTAGACTGGAAGCTGACCCCAACATAATTGGAAAAGGCTAGGCAGCTGATGGGTCAGGAAGCAAGAAACACTTACTCCATAATACCAATGCTTCACATATAAGGCATATTATTAATATACTGTAGATGTGTAGGCCATTTATTTTTTGTTAAGTACCTGGTACTTTTGACAGGTCTACACTGTCCTCCAATACCTATTAACACTGTAATTTAAAAACATTGTAAAAGCCAATAATTTTTAAAAGAGTAACCGTGGAGTTTCTTGTCGGCTCTTCTCCATAGGAAACGACCAATTGGAACCGTGCACCTAGCTTCTTATATTTTATAAGTGCCCATGTAGGTTTATGTGAAATAAAATATTTTGATTTTATAGAAGGAAGACTTTGATACAGCGGGAAACTATAATCAAACTCAAACTCGAGGCATTTATTACAATTAAACCAATTACATACGCTTTTAAATTGTCAAGGTATCGGTCAGTCACAGAGATGAAACTAGTTTCCCATTCCAAAGCGTAGTAGCCTAGTACGTACACATGCAAAAGAACAGGCAAGAAAATCGACGGACACTCTTTCAAATAAAAATATGGTTTTTGTGATGAGCGCCAAACACGTCTCCGATGTGGTCTCACGGTTGCGCTTGTTTTCTGGTGTGAGTAAACGCGGCACCCATCGCGCCGACAGCTTTCTCATGCCGAGTTCCTCGTGAAGAATATGATGCACTGTTCCTTCTGAAATGCCTACAGTCTCAGCTAGCTCCCGAACCTTCAATCGGCGATCTGCCAATACGAAATCATGGATTTTTTTAATGTTTTCCTCCGTAGCAGCTGTTTTCGGTGCACCTGGACGTGGTTCATCAAAAACCGACGTACGGCCACGTGCAAACTCGTTGAACCAATTCTTGACGGTGGCCATCGATGGAGAAGAGTCACCGTACACAGCATCCAAGCGCTCTTTGATTTCGATGCGCGTTTTCCCTTCCAAAAATAGGAATCGAATCACCGAACGATATTGCTCTTTTTCCATTTTTGTAAAACCGATCGACACGTTCGCTTCCATAAGTTGTCAAATTAAAACAAATGAAGGGATTGGAATGAAAATTTGAAAAAAGAATTAAAAAAGAATGTGCTACACTGTGGTAAAACTCTTTTGAAACTACAGCGCCCTCTGGCGATGAGGCTAGGTACTTATTGAATACGCTTTTAAATTGTCAAGGTATCGGTCAGTCACAGAGATGAAACTAGTTTCCCATTCCAAAGCGTAGTAGCCTAGTACGTACACATGCAAAAGAACGGGCAAGAAAATCGACGGACACTCTTTCAAATAAAGATATGGTTTTTGTGATTTCATAATAATAATAATCATAATCAGCCTATAATGTGGGTACATTACTACTGGGAACTACTGGGAAACAGGCCTACTCTTTTCGAGAGAAAGTGCGCTGCACGCGGGCCCAGTGCGGGTTGGTAGATGTCATATGTCTTTGAATCTTTGGTTCTAGGACATGCTGGTTTCTTCACGATTTCTTTCACCGTTTTTAAATTATTTACTCAATGTAAAGCGCCCGCCTGGGTTCGAATCCACGACTTACAACTCGTAAGTCCCGTTACCACTGGGCCACCACAGCTCGCTTTTTGTGACTTAATCCGCACTAAGCTGATTATACTCGTAGATTGCATGCTACGAAACCGTCGCAGTTTGCTACGTCCACTCACCGATAACATACTTTCAAATAAACTCAGATCTTTCGTAAAAATACCAATATATTTAGGTACAGCCGACTGTCCCTGTCGGTCACTCACAGATTGTTAGCTGAATAGTTTCAGTCCGAGTGAGTGTATTTTACATTATTCACAAGTTTTCGATTCCTGTGGGACTGAAATGTACCTTTTAGAAGGACTCACGTGAACTAACAACACAGTACTTTATAGGCGAATTGTGAGGAAAGAGAAATTAAAGACTCATGAAAATATATTGCTATTGCATAATATTATTGTTTGGCGCGTAGGCAACACGTTATTATAATATGCCAATTCTCATCTCAAGATTTTCCATTTCGAGAAGTTCGCTCATTATTTGCTCGGTAGCTGTGGTTTTTATTAATAATTAAAAATGAAATAATGAGGTACTTGACTATGTAAATAGGTACGCAATCAATGGTAGTGTTTTTATTTTTATTTTCTGCTATAAGCCTCACACAAGACAACAATACCTAGTGGTATGAAGGCGAACGGAAACACGATAAAATGAAATAAAATGTGAATAGTTTATTTAATTTTAAATGGATAAAATTGTCGTAACGCAGCAGCATAGCGTAAATTAAATATGTACAGTCAGGGAAATCAATTGTTAAACAAACTGACTATGAAATTAAACTGTCCGTATAGTCAAATCACAGCTGTCATTCTTTGACAGTAATAAATTAACACGGAAAATTGACGTAGGGTGGCAATGTTCGCGGGAAGGTACTAAACCGAAGCCCCTGGCAACACAGGCAACAAGAAGGAATACGGGTGGGTTTTAGTCAGTAAGAGTCTGACACACCCTCCCGCTCCGCCCAGAGCGGGAGAAGTTATTTGATGATTTCCCACCCAAAAAAAAAGGGTGGCAATGGTCTTAACAATTAATTTCCCTAACTGTACATTATGGCACACTATCACTCCGACTCCACTTTTAATCCAACCTACATAAAAGTGCCTTCACCAACGAAGATTAAACCCAGTTGAACACATTACAATAAATCTCTATAAAGCTATATTACGTGAGGACTCCAGTCTTCTCACCAAAAAGTACAAATACGGCGTTAAATCGCCGAAGTCGTTAGCAACACCAGCTTGTAAGTGCTTTTTACTATCCTAATAGTATTTTAATAGCCATAAAAAAAAAACAAAAATCATTTAATATGACGTAGGACACAGAATCCAGGGGTGATACACATTTTAAAATAAAAGCGTTCCATTAAGGCTGAGGCGATATCGCGGGCCCGACAAGCATATTGCTGCCTGTCGCGCCCGCGATATCCCGCTAGTCTGCACGAGACTTAAGAATTATATTCGTTATTTGTGGTTCTATGTTACGACCGATCAAATTGTTTGGCCTTAAACACGTTTTGTTGTTATACGAGAATTTTTATTACCCGGTGAATGTATCTGTAATTTCATGTTCATATTTATATTTGGTACGACGTTATTTTGAAATATCGAATACCGTTATCAATAGGTATCTACCGCATCATTGTCAAACAGGCGTTATTTTTTTTTTGTACTTTTATCCCAGGTTCGCACTAGCGATTTTCTTTCGCGCATTGGATTTTGAGCTCTCGGTATTGAGCCGAGCATTGAGAATCCAACAGAGCGCATCCCAGCGCGTCAAGAGGAGCGTTGAAAACACAGTGCGCGAAAAAAAATCGAAGCTATAAAAATACGCCCTTGCGTACCTGGGCTATCGATTCGGCGACGAATATGTTGTTGTTCTAAGGGCATACATAAGTCAGTGTTTTAACGTCATTGCAGATATAATCATCATAGTTTAATGGTCGGACTAGATAGAGTACCCAACACCAGTGGCGTGCCTAGGGTTTCAAAATAACGCAAGCCCAATAAAATTTTAACCGATTTAAAAAAAGAAAGTTCAGTTTTCGACTGAGTATGTAGGTACCTACGTATGTATCATCGCAATTTTCTCATAAACTACTGGTTAGGTACAATAAATTAAAAGTGAATTCATCCATCCATTTTAGTAAGGCATGGCTTTTGGGCTTATATGAAGGTACCGCCACTGCCCAACACGCAATGTTATCAGTGGTGAAAAGCTACAATGGTAACATAGAAGTAAACCGAACACTAAGACATAAATAATTTAACATTAAGTAAATACCTATGTGACAACGACGACGAAGCGACGTCATATTGTTAAGAACGATGGCAGCGTTGCAAAATTAATTCATTCTGAAATAATCCTTCTTTATTTCTTCCAGCGGTCAAGGAGATATGTTGCAACTATTGAATTATTGAAATAGCACAGAATCGTGACCGATGGAAGGTAACAAAATCGATTTGCACAGTACAAATCGAAAGAATCCTCACTATTCATTTATTTACCGAAGTGACCTATTACATCGATCGTTCCGTGTCCCTGGATTCCATTTAGTCTAGTACACATAGTGACATAGAGCTCATACATTATTCAATAAACTGTTTAGAAATTAAGTACTAATTCAGCGTTCTAGGTTAAAGTATGTTACTTTATTGGTTTCAAATACATTTAAGCTTAGATAAATATTCGCATTTTTTTTATTCATACATATTTCTGTTTTTAAGCAAATGTTGTCCTTCCCTCAACATATGGCGTCATTGTGATATTTGATCACCGAACTTTGACGGTTATAACATTTGGTTAATTAATCATATTAATCATCATAGTTCCTTGTTGTGGATAGGTACAATACGTAAACATTTAAGTATATTTTGGCTTTAAGCACAAACAACTTTAATCGCAATAAGTATAGTCAACTGCATACCTATGATTACAAGTCGGGTTTTCGTAATTCAATGTCTGTGTGACCATACGTGTGATTGACCATATCTGTTTCCAAATTTTGCAAACGGTGCCGATGACATTCCTTTCATAAATTGAAGGTAAGTTAAGTCTACCTAGTAAACTTTATTTTTTAAAACAATATTGTCTAAAACTCACCGAGTTCCATCGACTGGTTGCCATACCGCGTCAAGCGGGGCGTGCGCAGGCGGCGAATTCTCGTCCTCGTCGCTCGCTGAATTTATTTTACCGTCCCATCCCTGAAACAAACGAAAAATTACTTTATTAGAAACATTTTTTATTATTAGCTACGCTTACGATTTTTTTTTTTTTTAACAGCGCGTTCCTGAAATGCCATCATCATCATCATCATCGGCCTAGCCTTTTCCCAACTATGTTGGGGTCGGCTTCCAGTCTTACCGGATACAGCTGAATACCAGTATTTTACATGGAACGACTGCCTAACTGACCTCCACAACCCAGTTACTGGGTAAAACGATACCCCTTGGTAAGACTGGTTGTCAGACTTTCAAGCTTCTGACGACCCGTAACGACTGTCAAAAATCTAAAGTTTCTGAAATACCAAACTCAGTTCAAATGTTTTCATTGTCAGTCCGAATAATCAGACCTAACTATTTATGTCTGTGATAGTGAAGCAGTAGGTAGTTGTAAATAAAAATACAAGAATCTGTTTCAACCGTTTATAAGGTACTCGTAGTGGCAACTCGTATGCCACAAATTAAGTCTGGTAAAGCACACATTATATTCTGTAAGTCATCTCATAAATATCTTATCAACAAATCCAGCTCAGGGAATCCTGCCTAAGATCTTGATTAATACTAGAGACGTAAAACCTTTAAAACACACGTCTATACTTAAATATAGATTATATGCTTAAGCCCATACTCAGCCTCTCAATGTAGCAAAATAATTCGATCATAATCTCGAAGGATTAATCTAAGTACAATATGCTCAAAGTATTTACATAACACTGGTTATGGTTTATAAGCCTATTCAGATATAAGCGATATCGTTGTAGCGCTCGGTAACGATACCGAATCGGTACGCAATATCGCTGTCGCGCTCGGTAGCGTTTCTGGTCGCCGCGCCAAACTATGGAAAATGGTAGAACAACGGCAAAAATGGTTTTTGCTAATATCGCTACTGACATACTTCTTTAATTTTATTTTATAGTTTAAGGATCAAACCAAATTATAATGTTTTTTTTTGCTTTAAATGTAAAATGATTATTTCACAATGCCACCCACAATCTGTATAGTTTTGACGGACGTCAATATCAACTCTGTTCACTTCATCACTTTCAAAGTGATTTTAATGTTAAACTTTGAGATATTAAGTATTATATATTTCTGAAAAGCTCATCTTCTCAAAATTTTAGAACATTTAATATGTTTACAATGTTATGTTAAAGTTTACGTTAAAATAATCGCAAAATAAAATAAGATATTTTTTTATTAAACTTCATCGAGATTTTGACAGTTACCCATATTTACACCTGCTGTACATTTAATGTTGATTTATAGCCTAGCTATTCACAAAAAAACATCAAATAAAAATCAGAAAAAAATAATCAACAAGATGCACACTACCCTAATTTGTCAAATACAATTTTTTAGAGTTGTTACATTTATTTCTATATAACAAAATAGTGGTTAATAAACAGACGTTGAATTGTTACGAAAACAATATACTTACGTGTTTTGTTAACTCTTTAAAATATATATTTTCAAGTGTTCTAAACGTGAAATTATACTTTCCTATATCGAAGGAGGAAAATCATTTAAGGCGTTATTTTTGAAAGAAAATTATCATGTATCTGAAGACAAGTTATATATGATTCATCCTCAGTGATTTTCAAAGACATATTATTCCCGCTTTTAATAAACGGTGGACGGAAGCTTTACGGAAAAAGGAAATATTTTTAATGAAAACAGTAATTGGTTGGAATCAGAATATTCAGTAACTTTACCGAACTCTGAAGACGTTACAACCAACTCCACACCATCTACTTCTTCTGGAAATCGTGGAAGACCGTACGTATCGTATACAGACTCGTCACAATCCAGCAAAAAAAGAAATAATACTATGTTACTTAATGAATATGGATTTGAGCACACCAAGAGAAGAAACAGAAGCAAAACTTGTGGAAACATTAAGGTTTGCTGACAGTGAAAATAAGACCTTATTCTCGAGTTTCATGGAAGACGCAAGGCAGAAAAAAATGCTAATGGATGAAGAAGCATTGAGCGTATTTATTGATTTGGATTTAACGAAAGCTCTGAGAAATTTAACAAACGAACGAAAATGTT
Organism: Atethmia centrago; assembly: GCA_905333075.3. Taxonomy (NCBI): domain Eukaryota; kingdom Metazoa; phylum Arthropoda; class Insecta; order Lepidoptera; family Noctuidae; genus Atethmia; species Atethmia centrago. The sequence goes on along the minus strand of HG995373.1, from coordinate 15,428,251 downwards.
TTATATTTTCACCGTATTACAAAGTACAAGAACTTAAACAAACTTGCTATTCACCATCTTCAGCTATTGAAATTACAAACACTAGTGCAAAAATAGTAAAACTTCAAGATTTATTAGATCACACTGCAGCTAGAATTTTGACAATAGATTCCGTGTATAAGAATGGATTGAAAAGTTTACTTCTATACAGTAAATGGGGCTGTGATGGCTCATCTGGTCAAAGCCAGTACAAACAGAAACTTCCAGAAGAGTATGAACTGATTTCTGATGAAAATTTGTTTATCACCAAAGAATTGGTGCCTATCAAACTAATTAACGAGCTATCGGGTGATTTTGTGTGGCAAAATCCGGTACCTTCATCTGTTCGTTTTTGTCGGCCTATTTTAATAGAATTTTGCAAAGAAACTCCTAAGAAAACAAAAGCTGTTGTGGATGAAATAAAAAGCCAAATTCAAAATCTTTGGGTCCATCATTAATTAACAAAGAAGGTGAGGGAGTGCAAGTGAGGCATGAACTCTTTCTTACAATGATAGATGGCGAAGTAGCTCAGGTATTAACGGATACGACTGCTGGTTCCACATGTACAATATGTAGGGCTACTCCACGCCAAAAGAACGATTTGACTAAAGTGACTGCAAGACCTGAAAATGAAGATTCTTATCAATACGGACTGTCTACTTTACACGCATGGATTCATTGTACAGAAATGATTTTAAGTACATATTTCCTACAACAATCTTTCTTTCCAAACATGGTCAGTCACAAGCGACGAAAAGAAACGACTAAAGCAAGAGAAGAAAACCCTGGTACAAAATCGTTTTCGTGACGAGCTAGGATTTATCATCGACCAACAAGTAAGTGGGAGCATTAATGATGGTAATACTGCCAGAAGATTTTTTTACAATGCAAGCTACTCTGCTGAAATTACAGGAGTGGATATAAATTTGATTAAACGACTTCACATAATTCTGCAAGCTCTGTCATCAGGTGTAATGATAAATGCTGAAAAATTTGGCAGTTATGCTATGGAGACTGCCAGGATATATGTGAGTAATTATTATGAATGGTACTACATGCCATCTTCAGGTCACAAAATTTTGATTCATGGAGAAATTTTTTTTTTTTTACTTCATCTTTTATTCACAAGTTGTTTTTATTTATTTTCTTCGTTGTTTTTTGTTTAATCGAACAAATACGTAAATTTTGTTAGTTTCAAATGCTCCTTTTTACGTTTTGTATTTCTTGTGCGTGTCCCAAATAAAATATTTTTCTTTCTTTCTTTCTCTTTCTGTAATTATGTTATGAGAGTTTTGTGACAAAAGCGATAACCGCAACTTAGGCGATAAGACAATGATAATAATCTTTACTGCATTTTCACAGGATTTCGACCCTATAATAGGCCATGTTTATATCCAGGAATATTTTCAGTTTGGGCAAAGTATTACTGGGTTCTTCCTTCTCGGTACCGGCATGAAGTCTAGACTTGTACTTGGTCATTTTTAAGCAAACTTGACTACCAACTTTATTGTCTATATGTTCAAATCACAAATGTAATTTTTAACAGTTGTATGAACCGGCTGTTAAACCATTAATTTCCCTGACTGTACATACTACTATCCTTTCGGGAAATATGGAAGTGGTTTTACGTTTTATGTAGGTATGATGTTATAGAGATTAGACTAAATAATAACAACCGCACGGGTTGACCTTCAAGGTTAAGCAACGCTTGCCTAGGTCAGCCCGTGGATGGGTGACCATCCACAACATACCGAGACCGCTCCGTGCCTCGCAAAGCACGTTAAGCAATTGGTCCCGGCTGTTATTAGTATATCTTTGGCAGTACGGGTAGTCAGAAGCCGGAAAATTTGACAACCAGTCCTGCTAAGGGGTATCGTGTTACCCAGTAATTAGGATGTGGAAGTTAGATAGGCAGTCGCTCCATGTTAAATACTAGTATTGAGCTGCATTCTGCATAGACTGGAAGCCGACCCCTACATAGTTAGGAGAAGGCTAGAGGATCATAGAGCTTGGGCCCATATTTGTAGGATCGCAGAAATAACGTCATTCGGCATAGCATTAAACTTTTCGTTTGTAATCCGAAAGGCGTAAATGAGTACGAACGTTTTTTTTACGAGGATCCCATGTACCTAAAAGAATGTAGTATTATCTTGTATTTGTAAAATACATTTAATCTATTCAAGAAAAAATCAATAAAATTCAGAACTCAAAAAATTTGTGAGAACCTAAAGTCGGACTTTTAAGGGTCGGTAATCGCTGTTGACCTTGGCCATACAAATACGCTCACGCTGACTATTTATTTTTAGTAACGAAAGCATGAATATTTGAAAAAAACATATAAAGAAATTATAGATAATAAAATACAAAACATCATACAAAAAAAATATGAAAACATCTAAGTGGTTTGAAAGTAATATCGTTTTTTATGCTTCGGGTAGACATTCTGAATTTATTTTATAAAGTATTATAATACTTAAATATTGACATATAGAATTTATGTATATGTTTCCTTGTTTAACATGATGTTTTTGCATAAAACACTTGCATTATATGAAGGTGTAATAAATCATATATCTGTGCCTTAAATAACTGCAGTAAAGTGACACATCTTACTGTCATTTCGTTACAAAATGTTCTAAGTTATTGACGAAAAGACAGTAAGTAACCCTACGGCTACATTGTCGCGATAACGAGAACTTCACTTCGCACGCTCTCTCTCGCACAGCGGTCGATGGCTCGCTGTACAACAAAGAGCGCGTGAAATGTAGTTCGCGTTATCGCGGCAGTGTAGGCGTAGGGTAAGAAGTGTCATTTTACTGCCGCAAAAATATTAAGTCCTAGTGTAAACTTGTAGATTATTATTAAAATGTATTATCACCTGCTCCATCATGCATGTCATATTAATAGCACTGATAATGTCACTTATTTCCAAAAGTTCCAAGTGTATCACAAATTATAATTATCAATACTGATCGAGATTATCTAGTTCTAGTACATCACATCACGCCTGTCCCTTTCGACATAGACAGAGGTTTAATGAACAGTCACAAGCATTAAGGCTCCCGCAGACAGGCGCGACGCGACAATGCGACGTGATTTTGGTAGAACAATTTCCATGAAGTTTTTATAGAAATTGTTCTACTAAAGTAGCGTCGCGTTAACGCATCGCGCCTGTCTGCGGGAGAATTTATTGTATACACATAGCAATAAGCAAAACCAATTTTCTCATGAAATAACGATTGCAACTTTGAGTTAAGTCATATTTCATAATAGAATGATATATTTATTTGAGGTTCACAACAGGAGACGCATTCATCATATTAAAATATAGTGTTCATTGTTGTTTTTAGGAGAACAAAATGGTAATTATTTGACGTTCGACTAACTACTTGCAATATTTAAAAAAAAATGCAATCATGGAGAAAGCCGACAAAAGTGATAACTTAAAACATTGGAATAACATATACATGTATACGTATACATATACACAGGCCGCTGCGCGTCGCCAGTCTGGCGCAACACGTCACATTAGCATGTCGGTGACGCGAACGCATAAGTTTTTCCCCTAACAAAAATCGCTCAGTGCCCAAAGAACTTTTCATTTCAAAAACTACATAGGTATTGTGATCGTGACTTTACACCCACATCCTGCCGGGGTCGCGGGAAGGTACTTATGGGTCACCGAGGCCCCTGGGAACACAGGCAACAGGCAGGAATACGGGTGGGTTTTAGTCAGTAAGAGTCTGACACACCCTCCCGCTCCGCCCAGAGCGGGAGAAGTTATTTGATGATTTCCCACCCAAAAAAAAAAAAAAAACACCCACATCGAAGTTCCACCCTTGACCACGGCCCCCTCCAGTCGAAATACTCCCCCATATAATGTTTAGGGCTTTTGTGAAGTAATAACAACATAACAACATTCTCAAAGCTAATTTCGGGTGAATGGCCGTCAGGCCAAACGACAGTCCTCACCCCACAAAGGTATAGTCCCCATACAATTACGTGTAATTATAAACAAAGCAACTTAATGGTGTAATTAACTGATCAATACGTGGTAGCCACTTCGTAGTGAATCGAGCGTAAAAGCTTTTATTACTTAAACATTATTGAACATTACCATAATATAACCTATGTATAATTAAGTATATCGATTAAGTAAATCGAGGAACGTGTTTATTCAAAGTATATTTTTTTTATTGATATTTTACATTTTATTAGGGTTCCCTCGTGTATCTGTCTGTCTGTCTGTCACAGCCGATTTGCTCCGAATCTACTGGACCGATTAAGTTGAAATTTGGTACACGATGAATGTCTGTGACTCAAACACGAACGTGTAACGTAATTAAATGAATTTTGAATATAGGATTTGCTTTTGGAGAAAAAATTAGAAAATAAAAGTTTTGCTAACTGTACCGTGTGACATATCAAATGAAAGGACTTGTAATGAGAATTTCAAACAAATTCCATTTTTTTTTTATTTTAAAATATTTCGTTTTAAAGTTATTTAAGAAAATATATGAAATTTAACCCCCCTTATCTCAGAAACTGCTGAGCCTACAATTTTGAAACAAATACAGTAAATATTTCTATAGATTAAAGGAAAATCTATAAGAAGTCTTAAAATAACATGATAAATTGAAGGTACATCACTCAATATTGTGCGTACAAACTTACATTTGTAGTTGGAATGATAATAAACTTAACACTGTTGAAAAACATGTTGGACCATAGTCCTAAATGATTTTCAACTACAATGTTAAGGCAATTCTTGGGCTAAATTCAACTACGGAATCCTTCATTGGAATACGGAATCCGATACGTACTTGGCCGTTTTTATATTTTGTAGCAATGAAAGAATACGTTTTATATTTTTAGCCTGTAAATATTATAAAAATCGCTCTAAATAAAATCTTCATCGGACAGCGTACCTATCTATAACCGTTCAATGAATTCAGTCTTTTTTAGTCCTTATTGATCCTACTGTCAGACTCCAACTTACAGCTCATCATATTGTATTTTTTCTTTGTCTTGAATGTTTACACTATTATATTTTGTGTATTTTTCGTAGATACCGGGAGAGAAAATCTTAAAGATTGGTCGGGCGTACAAGACTTTGACTATGAATAAAATTCACTGCGCTATCCGTGAAAATACAATCTTTTGCACTTTCAGCACGACTACCAGGCTGGGAAGTAGGTACTTATCAATTAATTTAATCTTTTCTTTTACTAAGTTGAAAGAAATGAGGGATTTAGTCAGAGCTACTTAGTTCTGTATTTTTAGTACCTATTCACTTTTATACATTCCGACCAAATGTGTAAATGCTCCCGCAGACATGCGCGACACGACGGTGCGACGCGATTCTGGTGGAACTTTTCCATGAAGTCTTCTTAGAAATAGTTCTACTAGTGTCGCGTCTCATTGTCACGTCGCGCCTGTCTGCGGGAGCCTTAAAGCACAATGATGTTGCACATTATTCTTCGGCCCTATATTTACGTAAGGCTCCACTATAATATGCAAATGGATGGATTATCCAATATGCATGTTGTATGTCAAACTTGTAAATTAATAATCATTTGCAATTGACGTCCTTCGGCCTAAGTAAACGTTATTACTACGGGCGCTATTTGTCGACCGTAAGCTATTAGGTCAAAACGTAAATATCGAACGATGTTTTTTTAATCAAATAGATAGTTATTACTGGTCATTTTTGTCATTCGGAGATATCTTCTTTCCTAATATTCAGACTTTTGATAGAAACTCATGTATTTTGTCATCCTACTTACGCTAAAGATTTATTAAGCTCCAAAGATTAATTGCTTATCCAGGTGTATCGAACCTCCTTTGTATCAACCACTTTAGACGTGATTTTTTAATCCAAAAGAACTATGCGATGCCTACATACATACTTCTCTCTCTGACCTTACTCAATCGACAATGCCACGATAAATCCTATTTTTTTTTTTAATAATTCTGTTCTGTAATCTTATTTCACACCCACAAACTTGAACACGAGCGCCCGAACATTTTGTCTAATAAAAACCGAGTGTAGTTTCATCCCTTTTGATAGAAAGGTTGGGCGCCAAGAATTTTATTCGTCGCTAAAGCTTATTGGACATGACGTGGGCATCCCGGCGGTTTTTCACCACTCGTCCCGGCTTACGGATCATATCCAAATTTTATTGATGCCTTACCCTACTGGCGATTTTCGTTCCATAAACATTTCAATTTTAAGGTTTCTCGGCTTAGAAAGAGGAACCGGTTTTGCCGAGTAATATATTGTTATTTTCTTGTTAGCTACATTTTTGAATCAAATGTCTATTTGGTAACTAGTAAGTTACTTTTCAATCATGATATAATACAATAATAGCTTACAGACGTCATTTTGAACAAAATAATGTTTTCAATACCTAAACAGTCTTATTTAAAGTCACTCATAACCATAACCGAAGTACATTAGGTAGGTACCTAGCTAACAATAAATGAACATTTAAAACGTTCAATCCATTTCTAATTGTAAACTATGAAACCCTGGCACATTAACGCCATGAAGCTGACCTTGCAAGTGCCATGTGAACAAGCGACAAAGAATTAAAAATTCCATTAAAAACGATACATGAAATCTAATAACTACACTGGCCTGCAAAACTTAGTACCACACTTTCAAAATTGCAATTTCTCCTATCTAAACTATAGAAGTCAGAGTTTTGAAATAAAAATATTTTATAGCAAATTTCATCAACTTTCTTACATTAGTGACGTTTTTAACTTAAACAAAAATAGCCGTTTTTAACCTGAACAAAAATAGCCATTTTTAACTTACTGGAAAAAAAAACTCAAACAACATTTATAAGTATGTTTTACGCCTTATTTACATTTGAATAACTGCTATTGCCTCCTCAGGCTCTGATTACAGCTTCGAGCTGGTTTGGCGTGCTGAAGACGAGATTTCGGAGGCGATGTTGGGGAATATTCTCGCACCAGGGCTTGTTTTGAGGCCCTGTTTGGAGGTGGTCTGCGACTTCTGACCAGCCTCCCGAGCTTATCCCAGGCGTGCTCGATCGGGTTGAGATCAGTACTTCTTAATGGCCAAGCCATCAAGTTGATACCAACCTCCTGAATGTAGGTACTCTTGTTCGACCCGAGCGGCGTGTGGCCGGGCTTTATCCTGCATCAGGATCGATCCATGACCTATATTTACTAAATATGGCCCTGCATAATCACTAAGGGTCTCTTGAGCATATCTTTCCCTAGTCACAGTGCCATTTTCTATAGCCACTAGCTCTGTGCGGCCTTCTGAAGAGATGACAGCCCATACGTGTACAGAGCCTCCACCGTATTGGACTCTTTCTGTGAAGCAGCCTTGAATGTATCACTCACCACGTCACCTGACACTCTTTGACTTCCATCAAAAGTGAATAGTGAGAATCGAGACTCATAAGTGAACAAAACTCTTGCCCATTCTTCTTCACTCCACTGTATGTGATCACGGGCGTAGCGAAGTCTTGCTATTCGATTCCCTTCTCTCGAGTTTGAGGTCACTTGCTGGTCTTTAGGGCTTCAGGTTTGCTTCAGCAAGTATTCTTGTCAATGTACTGTCACTAATATAGTCTCTTTGGGTCTCAAGAAGCTGTTGCTGGACTTCAACTGCATTAAGGTGCCGATTCTTAACACAGGGGAGACAATATAGCGGTCTTCTTGGGTATAGTGCACCTGGGTCTGCCATTACAAGGTCTCTTCAGATGGTTTCCACTTTTTTCATACCTGGGCTTCACTTGCCGGACCATTCTTAATGTTACACCCACCATTCTTGCAGCAGAAAAGCCATGATTCTTGCAAATTCTTCAGGTGAAAGAGGCATACTAAATAAAGTTTACGTGCTGTAGACACCTTTTTTTTTGGATGGGAAATCATCAAATAACATCTCGTATCGTCTCTTACTGACTAAAACCCATCCGTATTTCTTCCGTTGCCTGTATTGCGGGGGCCTCGGTGACTCATTAGTACCTTCCCGCGACCCCGGCAGGCATCGGCCCTAGTGGAACCCTACATTTGTGCTGACGACATCTCTTTGAGGCGCGCATGGTATACAACGCGCCGTCGACCCGAGCCTGGTCCTTACCGGACGGTGAGCTACCCATTGCTCACCGTCCGCAAGCCCGCGCCTACGGTGACCGGAAATCCGCTCGGGATTCCCGACGCCCTGGGCGTCTCCTGCGGCGGCTAGGGGCGAGAGGGCGCGAAATTTGCCTTTCCCTCAACCGTCCCGCCTCCTCCTTCGCGAGCATTACTGCTTCGCAGAAGGGTTATAGACAGCTTGGCTTTTGAATCAAAATTCATCGATCAAGAAATAAATGAAAAAACAGAAACAAAAAAGTCAAGACAGCAATTTGAAAAGGAGTGTTATTGTTTATAAAGGTTTTTTCAGCCATTCTTTAAAATCAAGTTATCGACTATAAAGTTTTTATATGAAAAATTAAATTCTTTTTATTCCTTTTTATTTCGAAAATATATCTTGTGTACTTTAAAAGTTATTGTATTTTAAAATTGTGGTACTAAGTTTTGTAGGCCAGTGTATGTGTTAAAAACCTGTACATGAATGCATTTATATTTGATCGCACAAAGATAAGAATAGCGAACAACACATTTTCAGTACGAGTCATTAATATTCATGCATACTAATCCATACAAAATCAATTTGCGTAGCCTTTTCCCAACGATGTTGGGCTCGGCTGGTAAGACTGGTTGTCAGACTTTCGGCTTCTGACGACCCGTAACGACTGCCAAAAATCCACGAATGACAGCCGGGTTCAATTGCTTAACGTGCTTTCCGAGGCACGGAGGAGTCTCGATATGCAACCCATCTACGGCCCAACCCCGACAAGCGTAGCTTAACCTGATGGATCGACCCGTGTGGCTATTACTCAGCTACGAGCTCCTCCATACTATACTATTATACGAAAGTAACACAAAAATTAAATTTGGCACACGGTTAGCCTGGATGACCTGGGACACAGGATAATTTTATAACGGTAGTATGTACCCGTAGGATAATTTCCGACCTCCACGAGGGCGAAGCCGCGGGAAAAACCTAGTGTGTCATAATTCAGAATCATATATAATTATAATTAAATAAATTCTTGTTGAAACTTAACACAATACAACAAGGAAAACAAACAAGGAAATTTTACAATTAAGGTAAATGTTAAATCAAATTTAGCAAACCGGTACCAGGTAATAAGGTAAATTTAATTCCCTATATTAATACCAAAAATCTTCATTTTAACGTAATAGGCACTTGCATGATTATTTCATTCTTTAATTTCCATCTAAAAAATAAATGTCAAACCTTGACAAATTCCATCAGTTTCGCTTCAACTACGATTTAACATTGAAGTAAAATATTAAATAAGCACTATAGCTATGCCAATTAAGACTTTATTAAAAGACGTAATTGCTTTAGTTTATCTTATAATTATGTATTGCTTATGAATCAAGCAACTATGGACTACAACTACAAATTGTTTAATCGTATTATATATTATGTTTAGCGTAAAAACAGAAAAAACAAATATTTTTCACGCAATAACCAGACTGAAACATTGTCTAAACTTTAATCAAAAAACGCAGTCACTAAAATCGATTAACAATTCGGAGATAAGAAATTGAGTAATAAACACACAGGTAACGAACTCACAGGATTGAGCAAACATGAGAAGGGTTAAATAATAACAGCCACAGAAGTCGATCGAAGGTTAAGCTGCGCTTGCCGCGGTCGGTTTGTGGATGGGTGACCATCCATTACATATCGAGATCCCTCCGTGCCTCGGCAAGCACGTTAAGCCATTGTTCCCGTCCCGGCTGTCATTCGTAGATCTTTGACAGTCGCAGTCGTTATGAATAGTCAGAAGCCCATAAGTTTGACAACCAGTCTTACCAAGGGGTATTACCCAGTAACTGGGTTGTGGGGGTCAGATAGTTAGTCGCTCCATGTAATATACTGGTATTCAGCTACATCCGGTTAGACTGGAAGCCGACCCCAACATAATTGGGAAAAGGCTAGGCAGATAATGATTTTTTTCTTTCCTCTGTATTTGTTTTAGAGTTTTTATCTAAACAGACATGTCAACCCCATCGTGTATTTTACCATTGTAACATTAACACTTATAATTAACACATACATAGTTAAACAATATATGAAACAGTTTGTGATAAAGATAGGACAGATGAAGGGCTGTTATTAAATGACATAATTTTTTGGCACCTTCAGGGGGTAACCATCACCTCTTAAAGCAGTATTATTATAATATTACTTTACAGTGGGAAAGTGATAGAGCTATACAGGACTTATAGCTCCATCTCTTTCTCACGCTGAAATAATATTGAAATAATACTGCTATAAGAGGTGATGTTTACCCCCCTGAAGTTGGTTGGGATAAAATTGATTCTATTAAACCTACGTTAAGCCTATTTAAGTCTAATGTTCTCAAAAGTGAGTCCCTCTCGCGCCTATTGCGGATACAATCCATTAGCAAACGCTGCACGTCCTCAATCTGATTACATTCTCTGCAATTCGGTAAAACAGTATTTTTTCATAAGGAATCCAAACTTCGCTGATGGATAGCGTCCAGAGCGAAGTCTTAAAATTAATTTAACATAATTTCTAATAACTTGATCGATATCGAACCAAGGTACACGAGGAGGCTCGCCTTGTATGCTCCTATAACATATACCTTTTCTTAACTGATACTATCAAAGTGTTGTTTCCAGGATTTGTAACAAATTACTTTATATTTAGATGTATTCCCAATAATCAGGTAACAAGTCCATTGCTGTACCGTCTACTGCTGCTAATTTAGACAATTGGTCAGCCTCCTCATTACCACGTAGTCCAATGTGAGCTGGAATCCATTGCAACTTATATTCTATATTATTCCAATTAATTGGTCAATTAGCTGTCCTTGACCAATTAATTGGTCAAGGACAGCTAATGAGACACAGTTGATTTTCTATTGTTTGACTCCGAATCGGTGTCGCGCAGGTTAAATAATAAAATAATATTTTTAATAATATATATCAATAATTACTAAGTATATTATCACACAAATGCCAATAATACATACGTCACCAACTTTATTAGGGAAGCAGTACCTAACAATTGGTACACAATCATCATGAAATAAATAAATAACTTCAGCCAGTTTAGTTATAACACATAACTAAACTGACTGAAGTCAATTATTTAAAGTCGTGATATAAATTATATCAAGACTTTTTCACCTCTTTCGTCACGCGTACTTTACTACAAATAAAATGTACACGCTTGAGAAACGATTAATAACAATCATGTGTGTTGTGTGCTGAGTGTGTTTCGGTTTACAAAAGAAGAAATATTCGTTTTTTATGCTCGGAGCCGGTTCGATTCATTACCAGAACAAACATTTATTGTAGATTAGACAAATATTAGTTCCTAAATCTCAATGGCTTGTGTGTTTAAAGATATATTATATCAAGACTTTTTCACCTCTTTCGTCACGCGTACTTTACTACAAATAAAATGTAAACGCTTGAGAAACGATTAATAACAATCATGTGTGTTGTGTGCTGAGTGTGTTTCGGTTTACAAAAGAAGAAATATTCGTTTTTTATGCTCGGAGCCGGTTCGATTCATTACCAGAACAAACATTTATTGTAGATTAGACAAATATTAGTTCCTAAATCTCAATGGCTTGTGTGTTTAAAGATATATTATATCAAGACTTTTTCACCTCTTTCGTCACGCGTACTTTACTACAAATAAAATGTAAACGCTTGAGAAACGATTAATAACAATCATGTGTGTTGTGTGCTGAGTGTGTTTTGGTTTACAAAAGAAGAAATATTCGTTTTTTATGCTCGGTGCCGGTTCGATTCATTACCAGAACAAACATTTATTGTAGATTAGACAAATATTAGTTCCTAAATCTCAATGGCTTGTGTGTTTAAAGATATATTATATCAAGACTTTTTCACCTCTTTCGTCACGCGTACTTTAATACAAATAAAATGTACACGCTTGAGAAACGATTAATAACAATCATGTGTGTTGTGTGCTGAGTGTGTTTTGGTTTACAAAAGAAGAAATATTCGTTTTTTATGCTCGATGCCGGTTCGATTCATTACCAGAACAAACATTTATTGTAGATTAGACAAATATTAGTTCCTGAGTCTCAATGGCTTGTGTGTTTAAAGAGCGCACTCTCACATAGCATGCAAACTAATAAAAAATCGGCCAAGTGCGTGTCGGACCACGCACAACGAAGGGTTCCGTAGTTGGGATTACCTGGGACGAATTTGTTCCAAAAACAAACTTAACATTTTAGTTGTAAAACCTGTTCACCCATACATCGGTATATGCCACGGTCAATTCTCCAACCGCACATTTAAGTTGGTCGACTATAACTCGGTAACTTGTAAAGCCTACTTAGCCGGAATACTTTTCCTTTTAATTTCATTATATGTACTACTGCCATGAATTTTTTCACATCTCCATAAACAACCATTTAGCTGGCAGGGGGGGGGACACTCGACTCTAACAAAAATGAGCACTTTAATGCTTAATATTGCGCAAGTGGATCCTTTAATCGAAAAGTGGCGTTTACAGACCTGCTATATTTTTGAACGGCCTATCCAACGATATCCAATGGGACGAAGACGAGAAAAAAAAATATCATCCGCACATTAAGTGCAAGGGAGGTACGCTAAAAATTTTTTTTTCTAGATTTTATTTTAGCCCTTTATCAGCGTGATTAATATGTATACCTATGCCAAATTACAGCTTTCTAGTACTAAGCGTCTCTGAGCTACAGCGGGGACAGACAGACAGACGGACATGGCGAAATTATAAGGGTTCCTTGTTTACTACGGAACCCTAAAAAGGGGCTTAACTAATAATGGCCGCTCATCTAGAAAAATGTACCTCAATTGTCAACCTAATTCTCATAAAATGTGCAAGAGCGCTCTATTTTATGCGCACGAAAATTCAGGTGTGCACAAAAACGGTAGCAACATGCGTGTGGTGTAACATTAGTAATTTATTTAGTCATTCAGAATTAAAATGTAAATAAATTATAAGGGGCTAAATAATAAATAAAAAGGGGCTTGTGGCTAAGTAATAACAGCCGCACGGGTTGATCGATCAGGTTAAGCTACGCTTGCCGCGGTTGGTCCGTGGATGGGTGACCATCTTTACATACCAAGACCCGTTCGTGCCTCGGAAAGCACGTAAAGCGGTTGGTCCCGGATGTCATTTGTAGATCTTTGACAGTTATTACGGGTCGTCAGAAGCCCGAAAGTCTGACAATCAGTCTTACTTAGGGGTATGGTGTTGCCCAGTAACTGGGTTGTGGAGGTCAGATAGGCAGTCGCTACATGTAAAATACAGGTCCGGTTAGCCTGGAAGCCGACCCCAACATAGTTGGGAAAAGGCTAGGCAGATGATGATGATGATGATGATGATGTTGGACACTTGGATGTGCTGTGTGTGCAGCTGGATCCCAATACGATAAATATAAAATCATTCAGAGTATTCATTAACAAAGAAACGAAGTTTATGAAGCGTTAGAATTAACTCGTATCGAACGACCAATATTTATTTTTAATCAATCCTAGATCTAATATGCGTATTGATTACCAAATACTAAGTTATACAAACTAGAGCAGAACATCCATAAAACGATGGGAAACTGCAACGTTAAAACACGCTTACAAACACTAGTTTGTAAGCGTTTGTTACATCTCGCTTCTGTAGCATCATTGACATACATTCATCATCCCCATAAAAGCGTCACAGCCATTTAAAACCGCGTCTGAAATAGACTGCACTACAGTATTCTGAAAAATATTTTATATTCGTGTTACCACTATCTTTTCTCTTTCGGTTTTCATAAAGGAATGTTAAAGGATGACCCTCATTCTGAATGCAATAACTATAAAGTGCTCCATTTATTTCGCTGTAATTAAAATGATAATTGTGACAGAACCGCTCTCGTTAACCATCTAAATAAAATTGGTGTTAAGTTTTCTATGAATATTCGGCTATAAGAGCACTGATAATTATTTTCGATATACTTTTTTTTTACTTCTCGTTTTACCCTTAAATGCGCTACGTGGTTCTTACTACTACATTTAAAACCATAGCTGCTAATTTTACAGACAGGCCGTATCGTAAATGATAGACGATTTAACCATTTTAAAAGTCTCTTTTGCTCATAAAATCTTCTTGAATATCCTCACTCGTAAAATAGCCTCCTCTGGTTCCCATTTGTATGATAAATACAATCCTTTTGGATTCCGCATTTTTTTATTATGACGTCATTTTTTATCCGGAAAAATTTCATTAGCGTCCTCGCAAGATGTTGCCGCAGCCCAGATGAAAGATGCTGGTCGCTTTGTTATCACTTTTTATATTAAGTATGCAAAAGTAGTTACACCATTAAAAGTACAAACGATGAACAATGTTTTAATCTCAAGGACTTTTTAAACCCTTGTCAAAGGAAATTGATAAATCTTGTTACCAAGACAACGGTGGGATGAGAAAAAGCAAGGAAAAAGTGATTAAAGGCTAAGGTAAGGTTGTCTAAGATAGTGTAATGTTATGATTAGCCGCAGGGCTAATTGTAAGTCGAATGTTTAAAAAAAAAATAGATAGCCACAAAAGTTAAAACAGTATGAATGAGTTGGAGCTTCAGGTCGGCTTCAACTTCGCGCGGCTCGGGGCGCTCGGAAGGCAGGAAGCAGGATCGGCAGGCACTAATGGAGCAGGACGAGGACGGGGCCGCAGTGTCTTGCGACGAACAAGATCAGGATGAGTTTTGGGTTGTCAACATCCCTGTCCAGAGGAGGAAAAGTTTTTAAGATTATTCATTTAGAGGTTCCGTTGTAGCGTTTAATAACGCTTCACGCTAGCAGGAGGGGCGCGTTGATGTCTTACATCAAGCGAGTGTAATGCCCTGACGTCAGAAGGCTTCTCTGTTCAGGAGTAGGCAGAGAAGAGGGCGGCGTTGTGAGCGGATGCACTGTGCAGCGCCTCACGCTCAGCAGGAGGAATGTCCTGGCCTCCTACGGCATGTGGGAGGAGTGCTGCAGCGTCGGAGTCCTACCTGCTCAGGGGTGGTTGGCTGCGACGTCTTACGCCACGCGGCTAGAGTGCCCCCAACGTCAGAGGGCCCCACGTACGTAGGCGAGAGGGCCGGATGCAACGGAAGGAATGGGCCACATAATTCACACATGTTTCAATTTTAAATAATTGTATTTAGTAGATTCAGATAATACATATATCATATTATAACCGAACTTAAACCAACTTAACACTGAGCAAAATTGAGATAAAACTGAAGTAAAACTAAAACTTTGCCAGGACTGACAGCCTCTTGTATAGTTCTCGTCAAACATTCTGGAAGTACGTGTTAAACATTTCAAACATAATTCAAATTACTTCATATTTGAATGTCGACCAGAACCAATAAAACGGCTTACAGTGAGAACCTAACCTAAATACACCAGCCCTATGAGAGGATACAGTGGAGACCTGGCCCTATCACGTCAACCTTACAGTGAAGACCTGGCCTTATCATGTCAGCTTTATATATAGCATAGAAAAAGAAATGTGAAAGATGAGAGAGATTCATAATGAAATGTCAAAGAATAAAAATATTCTAACATTTTTTACAAAAAGTAAAAATGAATAATGTAATGAATAAAATACAGTTTTGGATGCAAAAACAGTCAAAGCTAAACAAAGGTTCGCCTTTCGGCGGTAACAGCGTTCAAAAGTATGTAAAACGTGAGTCAAATGAGTATCATACAATTTCATACATAGTACTCGTATGAAATTGTATGATACTCACTACTAACTTGTTATAATGCGGTAGTTTCGGTACCAAAAGCTATGTAGATTTCGGTACCAAATTATTACAAGTTGGATACAGCAGCTCTTCAAATGAACCTAATAAAATATGTGGTTTTGTGTAGCAAAATACCACATTAGGATTGGTCAGATTAAGTTTCGTATTTGAGCCTTATCCAATCAAGTTTGCAAATATAACCCAACTAATGCGCCGTTGGGGGAGGCCTATGTCCAGCAGTGGACGTCTATCGGCTGATATGATGATGATGATGAATGCGCCAAAGTCGCCGCTAGACAATTGTCATTACCTCGTATCTTCGACCGTCTATCTCTTGCGATATAATACCTATGTAAAAAAAAATCCCTCCGATTTTAAAAGATGGAAAAGTGGAGGGCCTTTGTAGTGCGATAATGAGAATGGGACAGTGCAGGGTTAAAAAAATAAGATGTTTTTTTTCTCTGTGTCCCCGTCGGTTGATACTGTTACTCTTATCTGCTAGAGATACATTTAACTTCCTAGCCTTATTTCCGAGTATATATCCGTAACCATTTCATAAATTAAATCGGATTGTGAACGCCTACAGGAAGACATTGACAGAGTGGTCGAATGGAGCAATGGCAACAAACTGCATTTTAATGTTGCTAAATGTTCGGTGATGTCGTTCACTCGCGCGCGAACTCCCTTGAGTTATCAGTACAAGGTTGAGGATGTGCCGATGCAACGAGTGTCTCAGGTACGAGACTTAGGGGTAGTCTTCTCTCAGGAACTAACTTTCCGTGAGCATATCAATAAGATGTAAGAAGGCATACAGAAACCTACGTTTCGTACTCAGGTAGTCCCAAGGAATCACCAACATCACGACACTAAGGGTACTATATGACGCATTAGTCAGAAGTCACCTCGAACATAGCGCATTCATTTGGGCTCCTCATGAGGCGAAATATAGTGTTATGTTGGAACGTATCCAAAATAAGTTCACGCGACACTTGTATTACAAGCTGCATGGGGTATATCCATTATACCCATTGATGTACCCTACACTATTTGTTCTGGGTATGGTAGGGTATAACACTCTAAGAGTACAATGGGAGTTTTCGCTCGTAGCGTATGTAGTGAAACTACTACGTGGCGTGGCGCATAACCCGGGAGTGCTGCGGCACCTACAGCTGTACGTGCCCGACCGGTACGTGTGGACTGGTAATGCCCGCCCCAGCTCGCTGTACCTGCGGCCAGGACCAACCTACTGGCGAGAACTCGTCTCACTAGAGCAATACGCGTGGTGAATGAGGTTCACGGGAGGGTTGATGTATTGTGGTGCAACTTGAGTGAATTCGCAAAAGTTACACTATATGTAATAAGTTATTTAGATTAAGATATTTTTTAACTAGGTATAAGGTGTAGATTTAGGATTTAGTTAGTAAGGCCACTCTGTCGCATTGGATCATAGATCTGTAATGATAGTGTAGGTAAGATTGTTATAAATAAATAAATAAATGGATGTAAGTAATTTCCTAGTTAGTTCGACAAAAGTTTTCTCTTCAATCGCCGCTACCTTAAAACTTCCCACGAGTAACGTGACACCTCTGCCCACCTTAACATCATTAACGAAGTTGGATGTAGAAGCCTGTTGTTTATTCAGTGACCAGCACAAAGTTTCATAGGTTAGAGCAGGATAAACAGGAGTTTTATAAACTTCGTCTTTTATTCGGTTGCATGCGAGCCTTCAGAGAATTTATCTCTTAAGGTATTGCTGCAAATTATTCATGCTCTTGCCTGATGTAAGGGTCTCAGGCGTATCCAACATAAGGAAACGGAGCAATTTTTAACCAGAAAGCGAAACAGGCGATGCAATAAAAAACTTTTTGGAAACTAGGCTAGAAAGTAGACCAATGAAGCAACTAGAATAAGATACGTAGGACATATTTAAAATTTATTGCACTCAAGATTGTTGTTTTACGAGCGAGCTTAGTGCGCCTTACCTCACTAATAAAATTAATGAACGGGGAAGCTCCCGGCCGTCGACCGCCATGCGGACGGAAACTCGAGCTCTCGGAATTTTCATCAAGGGATACTTTAACCAAGATTTCGTTTTCCTTTTTTATGGACTTTTGGTAAGGATTTGAAGATGCAGTTATATAATAATTTCAGTCAGCATTTTTTTAAAAGAGCCTTATTTAGCACTTCATCTTAACTACATAAGCTCGTAAATCTCTCAACTATCTCTTAAGCAGTCTTAACTCCATAAGATCGTAAGTCTCTCAACTACACAAAGTCTCTTTTCATTAGAAGTTAATATAAACTGACTCGCTGCTATATGCACGATTTAGTGAGCCAAACGTAACAAAACGATACCCATTAAAATAGTACCTACAGCCTCTCATCCCGCCTTATGATACCCTCGGGAGAAGTAAGGGTGACCTCCTTGACCGTATACTCTGTGGTATTCAGTCAAAGTCACAATTCAAGGTAGCTTTATTGACATATAGAACTGACTAATGCAACAATTGTAAACAAAACATACATAAATCCATTTGGAACACATTAGGCGCGATGACCTTGAGTCCATCGCAATAGGTCACCCAATTACCTAACTGTCTTTAGATCTCATACTCGTAATTACAAAATGCCATCACTTTTATTAAAAGTCTCATACATTTTCAAGCCGAAAAAAAAAGATATAAACATACAAATAAAAGCGTTTAAACGCTTTGAAAACATTTGAATGCTTTCATTTATGTTTATTTCTTTTTTTATGATAAGATTTAATAACATAGCTTTTCTTTTAAGGGCCGATTACTTTTATGTGAAAGGACATTCTGATTTGGATACTATGGCTTCATTGTTTTGTGAAATCTAATTATCCAAACAAACCTGACCAGTGAAACAGCGAAAAAAAGTGTTACCAAGCGAAGAAAAGTTATACTATACCAGGATCATAATTCAAGGGTAACCCACGACTGGAAAACTGGGAACAGGAGGACAGTCTGACCAAATTTATTACGAAATTAATTGTTTCATCATATTTACATAGGTACCTACTTACATAATATACGAGACTCAGCATGCCAGGCAATATATACCTATGCGCTTTATTTGAGTCTCACTAACCCCAGCTGCATAGCTATTGACAAAGGTACGATTCGCTACCGTATCGACAATGACACTTGTTCGATATCCTGATTTCTGAACCATAGGACTAGCAAATCGCTATTCACAGATCCGTATTCACAATCACGTACTCCATCTACCCAAATAATTTAGAGGATTTCGTCGATAACATTGACGTTCGATACGACACGAAAGCTTACCGGACCTTTGTGAATAGCTAGCTGGGCTGGGAACGACGGTGGCGGCGCAGTAGGTGAACGAAAAATTACAGTTACGTTTATACGAGATTTCATCTCTCCAAAACATCATTCAATTTTCTTTCAGCATTTTCTTCACGCATGGCTAGCCGCATAATTGCTATTAAATTATCCACAGTTGTGCTTAAAATGTTTCAAACTAATAAGAAAATGTCAAGGAGTCTTAGAACATTGTTATATAATCAAATGCATCTAACATAGTATAACTTTATGTACACCATAAAACAGATATAAATGTAGAAATTTTACATAGGGTGACACAATGACAACCTTTGGATGGATTGGGGGGAAAGGAGAGACAATGTTGCCGGTAGTCTGTGGTGTACGGTAGGTACACCACAGACTGTATATTTATTGTATTTACAAAAATACAATAAATAAATATATACGTACATACATAAAACATATTAAACTTATCTATATGTCGCATCCGGTCATTAGTACTGTGACTGTCTGTCATGTCTCCTAATTAATAACAAAATATTTTATTCTAAATTCTTATTTTAACATTGTCTCACGATATTAGGCTCTTACAAATACATTAAATCTCTATTTTATGGGCTGACAGCTCGACGTGTTACCGTAATTAATAACAAAACATCCTATTTCTTTGGAAATGTGAAACCTTTTAGAAATGCATTCCATTTATATTTTATGGGAAACAAACTTTAGACAATTAACAACGGACGGGTCGAAAGCAATAATTTAACAAATTCTAAAGATACGACTAAAGTATTCGATTTCTTATCGCAGAGCACAATAGTAGTGCACATCTGTTTAGGATGATTTGGGCCGCGGGCAAAACCCAAACAGGCCCTTAAAACAATCGAGAAAGGGTACAAAAAAGGCAATAAACCTATTCTGAGTAATTCGGTTGGCATGGGAAAAACACCACGCTCCGGTCGTTTTGGAGATGGAACAGAGGACGAAAAGGGTAGGGCTGAGGGGAGTCGGTGATGAGCCGCGACAGGGTCCGGACGTGATATCTAGCGGGTTAAGTTAGGGAGTTCGTGAAAATACCACGAGAAAGAGCGGTTGAATTAGGCCGGACTAGGAGAGATAGAAGAAATAGGTCGATAATAATGACACAATGTTACTTTGGAGAGATCGCGATCGTGAAAGTGTTATCAGTTTAATTAATACGTTAAATTGTAATAATAAGTGTAGATTTAGACTAGGTTATATTAGTCAAGTATAATGTAAGTTGTGTGTAAGGCGCGCGAATCTCAGTGAGTGTATCTGTGAACGATTGGGTGAGTGTTTACTATTCTATTCCTCCTTATTCCTTTCTATGACGATCGAGGTATCCTACACCAGCGTTTGGTTCTAGGGACTCGGAGAACGCCTTCCATTGGGTGTGACATTTAACAAGAGACGGTAGACTACTCTACCAACAGACTATAGACAACCACAACCAAGACATGACACTTACGGCAGTCACACCGCTTATGGATGGCTGAACCGAACTAATACTCGCAACTCGTTAGGGCCAATTTGAGCTATAATGCTACTTTGTAATTGTTTACGAACACAAACAAACCAAATGCTAGTGATGGCTATCTTATCCCTATGGACTGACTAACTGCAGGATATTTTACATTGCCCTTGATGTATGCAGACTCTTGGTAGAGGGGGTAGGCTTCACCAAGTTTCCTAACCTGGATTGATAGTTCGTTCTAAGGAACGCTAGGGATTGTGTCTCGTTAAACCACATCTGGCTATCGGCCTCTCACAAATTATCATTAGCGAGACACAACATTTGGATGCCCAGATAGAAACGCTCCGATGCTTGACTTAGTCGCACGGCTGCCGATTACATTGAAAGCATCTTCTAATGGGGGAGATTAAGAGAGTGAGAAGTGACGATTTGGAATAACCACTTCGGCGTATAGCAGGAGCAATTGTAAAGAATTCTACTACCGACTGACGAGGCGGTACGCTTGTGCAAGTTTTGTATTGTCTTTGTAACGGGTGATTAGGCCGTTATAAGGGGTTCATTACATTAGTTCGCGCCCAGTGATTGCTGGAACGTGTCTCGCTCAATGACAGTTGAACTTCGCAGTACTCTGCCTTAGGATTGAGTAAGACATGACTAGAGCTTAGGGAGCGTGGCTTGTTAGAATCGTAGCAGTGTCCTTAGTGGTCCTATGCGTTCAGGTCTAACAATACACGCGCGACGCTGTCAACTGTTGTAATGCAGTCCCACGTCACTTGGGGTGGGTCTGTAATTATTGTAAAGAAATCCATTAACGTAACTTAGAGTAATATACTCGTACAGCGCAAGCGTTACGTGTCACATACCTACCCTTTTATATTACTGACATGTCCTCTAACTTTCATAATCAAAAGAAAAGTAGATAAATTAGATTCCTTGCCATAACCTGTGAATTCCCAACCTTATTTTATATTGACATTGTTTACTTGTAATCCCTCCTTGTCCTAACTATCCAAGACGAATGCAACAAGATGATTTAAGACTACGGAAAGATACAGACGTTGGAGTCTAGGCGAGTTAAGTTAGGAGGCTTGGTGAATACCAAGGGCCATGTCCGAGTGGGCTGTCGCTAGATAGCGAGTATGAGTTATAGTTGGGTTAAAGCCCCGATTAGACTAATTTAGTACCTAATATAGTGTGCGTGTGTGAGTTTGTTGCGACGACTGGGAGAGTCTTTTATTATAATATTTATCCTAGTCTGATAGTATAATTAAAGTTCTTGTAACTAAACAGACAGAGACGTGTTGCTGGGGAGTTTGTTGCGTCACTTCTTCTCCCCAGCTCAAACACTAGGAAGTGATGACGGGTGGGCGCTTTGGGGCTGTCTATAAATCTTTAAGAGAGCTGATCCACAGCTCTATTAATTAATCATTCTTGAGTTTCGATTCTCAACTCTTATTATCTAGTAATTCTTGAATGTTGTATTCTCTATCACAAACCAATAATTCGGTTAGACTGATATGAACACGTGTCTTGCAGATATGCTTGTTGTGCAAAGGGTGAACTTCCAGGGGTTCGGGAAACCACATCTATCTCATATCCAGTCCAAGGACTGATAGGGACCATGTCTCCTTAAGAGCATGATGCCGACGCAATGCCGCTGAAACTAGCCGCCCCGTTGTTAGACAAGGACGGTCCACACGGTTGCCGCGGGGAAAGCCGCTTCGTCACGCTTATCAGTTTGAAAGAACTGCTAGGGACCATGTCTCCAAACGCGCATGATGCCGACGTAATGCCGCTGAACAGCCGCTTGCGTCACTTTATGGAAGTGTTGCTCTGAGTACTCCAAGTACAGATGTAAAGTATCGTGTGAGTAATGCCTGACCAAATACCTCTTACGCTAGCGTAAGAGTTACTCACAAATCTATATAATAATATACTTAGCATTATTCTATTATTTATTGTCTTTCTAAACCACATCCAACTTCATAACTATGAATTCCTAAATCTTATTTACTATTTATTTCAATCCTTTCCTTGCTCTATTAACACAACAAGGCAAGAGACAAGGCGTTAGACTTCTTCATATTTGGAATTCTTATCTCTGTCGGTGGGAGAGTGACCAGTCTGGAGACGAGCTCTACAGAGTCGTACGGTGGCGGGGTGCGACTTTCCCTCAATATGAGGGACCGACCCAAACATTCATATTAACAGAATTAGGAAAAACGAAAATTTTATCAGCCTAGGGTCATTTAGGAACAGTCACAGTACGGACACGAACGAATTGCAAGCGCGCCACTAGCGACATTACGTGTTCTACCCACACCAACTGACAGCGCGCTTCTACAGAGTCATGATGTTTTAAAGCCGCCGGCGAGGAGCACATTCAGTGTCTGATCGCATTGGAATTAAGACGTCGCGGAACTGTACCCGATTCGTTGTGCCCAGTCATTATAATTAGTCATTTGTGATTTAATAAAAGTAGTGTATCGTACCCAGTGTATTTTCATTGCACGAAACCCATCTTCTGCCCACATGATGTCCGAATCTAATGGAATAAATCCTGACGATCCTACATCAGAACTGGGATCAAATCGTGCTTATGAGATCACACGCGGGAACAGTGAAAATAACAGTCAGTGGCGGTTACTTTTTGAAATGCAAAATGAACAAATGCGCGCGCTGATACAAACTCTTAAAACTCAGCCAGTGAATAACAAGTTGGTGTTGCCGGAATTCGACCCCGATAAACCCGAGTCCGATGCGCGATCATGGTGTGCCACTGCTGACTTGTGTTTCGACGGTAATGCAGTGGAAGGAAGCCAACTTATCTTAACAATAAGCAAGGCGATGAGGGGCTCCGCATCAACATGGCTGTCGCAGATAACCTATCCAGGTATGACGTGGGACCAATTTAAAGAACTCTTTAAGGCCAGATTCGTGTGTGTTGAAACTTCTGCGGCTACCCTCATTAACCTGAGTAATGAAAAACCCAAGGATAATGAGACCTATGCCGCCTATGCTAGTCGTCTCATGACGTTTTTGTTAAACCGTTGGAAGGAGCTGAGTGTTGAACAGATTGCGGCGTCGACTGTAATTGCTCACTTGGCGCAAATCGATACACGCTTACAACGTCTCGCTTTTACCACGGAGATTACAACGCGTCATAAGTTGCAGCAAGAGCTTCAAGCGTTCTCCTACCTGAAGAGGAGAGCCCCTACAGATACGAGTACTGATACCGGGAACGAGAAACGTCTGAAGTTTTCGTCACTACCGCCAATCAAGTGCCACGCATGTGGCAAGCCAGGACACAAACAAGCGGATTATCGCACGAAGAAGAACGACGTCAAGAAGCCGTTGCCTGTGCCACCTGCAGCGGGCGCCGGGCAGCGACAACAAGCCGACAGCAGCACACTGGTGTGCTTCAAGTGCGGCACGCCGGGCCACATCGCCAGTCGCTGCACAGCAGGTGGGTCCAGCGCTGCTTTACCGGCGGAAAAACGAGTCGACCTTTGCATTGTCGAGCCACCATCAGGAACATTCAAGCATTTTGGTGAGTGTTTCAAATTTGATTTTGATTCCGGTGCTGAATGTCCTTTGATGAAAGAGAGTATAGCTAGTAAATTTAGAGGCAGGAGAGTAAATGATGTAGTATCTTTAGTTGGTATAGGCAATAAAAATGTTAATAGTACTATGCAATTACTGTGTCAGGTAGAAATCAGCGATTTCGCTACGGAGATTCTATTCCACGTTTTGCCAGATATGTACTTGCGTAGTAACATTCTATTGGGCCGAGATATTTCGAATAACGGTTTTTGTGTGAGTATGACTGCAACTGCATTAATTTTGACTACAGAGAGAACTATAAACGTGTGTAACGCTATTCCAACCACGACTATAAAGAATAATTTTGATAAGATTGATACTGATTTATCATTTGAGGAAAGACGTGATCTTGTAAAAATTTTGGAATTATACTCGGACTTTTTTATTAACGGTTTTCCAACCACACCTGTTAACACTGGTTCGTTGGAGGTAAGATTGATCGACCCTAATCGTACAGTGCAAAGACGTCCTTACAGACTGTCTCCGGATGAACGTCAAATCATGCGCGATAGGGTAAACGAATTGTTGCAAGCTAAAATAATAAGACCCAGTAATTCACCGTTTGCTAGTCCGGCCCTTTTGGTTAGAAAACATGATGGATCAGACCGTATGTGCATAGATTATAGAGAACTTAATAATAATACAGTGCCAGATCGTTACCCGTTACCTTTAATTTCTGACCAAATTTCACGACTCCATGGTGCAAATAAAGTTAGATTGTGTAAGTGGTTTCCATTTCATTCCTGTCCAAGAACAATCTATTGAACGCACTGCGTTCATTACTCCAGATGGACAATTTGAATTTTTAACAATGCCGTTTGGTTTACGTAACGCCATATCTGTTTTCCAACGAGCAATCATCATTGCACTCGGTGACCTTGCATACCAGTATGTAGTTGTGTACGTCGATGATATCTCAATTATCTCCGACTTCATAGAGCAGGGCCTGGAGAGACTGCATACTGTGTTAGAGGTGTTAACAAAAGCGGGGTTCTCGCTGAATCTTAAGAAATGCTCCTTTCTTAAAACGCGTATAGAGTTCTTGGGTTATGAGGTTGAGGCAGGTAAGATTAAACCAAACAAGCGAAAGATAGAGGCTTTGTCTTGTTTACCTTCACCACAGACACTTACACAGGTAAGACAATTCGTAGGCTTGGCTTCTTACTTTCGTCAGTTTGTACCGAATTTTTCCCGCCTCATGGGTCCGATCTATAATTTGACATCTGGAAAGTCACCGTTCGAGTGGACCACCAGCCGTGAAGAAGTTAGACAGAAGGTAATCAAAATACTAATTAGTGATCCAGTGCTCATGATTTTTGACCCGCAGCACCCAGTGGAGCTTCATACAGATGCCAGTTCAGAGGGTTATCGCGCGATTTTGTTCCAAGTTGTAGAAGGTAAGCAACATCCTATTGCCTATTTTAGTAAACGCACGACACCAGCAGAGTCTCAATACCACTCGTACGAGCTAGAGACGCTAGCGGTCGTCAACGCGGTGAAACATTTTAGACAATACCTGCATGGCCGAAAGTTTACAGTAGTAACGGACTGTAATTCTCTAAAATCGTCACGAAACAAAATCGAACTGACACCGAGGGTACACAGGTGGTGGGCATTCTTACAGTCGTTCGATTTCGATGTAAAATAACGCGTAGGTAAGCAAATGGCGCACGCTGATTTCTTCTCTCGAAATTTATTGCCCCTGCCGCCAAAACCAGCTTGTAAAGTTGAACAGAAGCAGGTAAACCTTACCGCATTGTCTGAAAACTGGCTTCTAGCAGACCAGCAGCGAGATGATGAGATCAAGAAAATGATGTCCGATCTAGAGCAAGGTCAGCTTAACGATGACGTGGCTAAAACGTATGAGGTAAGATCAGCTATACTTTACCGTAAAGTTCAACGTAACGGTCGAACTAAATGTTTGCCAATCGTCCCTCGTGCTATGCGTTGGTCTGTCATCAATAATATCCACGAATCCATTATTCATCTAGGGTGGGAGAAGACACTGGAGAAGCTGTACAATCATTATTGGTTCGAGGGTATGAGTCGCTACGTAAAAAGGTTTGTAGACAACTGCGTCACCTGCAAGATAGCAAAGTCCCATTCAGGTAAAGTACAGGCGGAACTTCACCCTATACCCAAGACAACGATTCCATGGCATACCATCCATATAGATGCTACAGGAAACCTGAGTGGGAAGAGTGACAACAAGGAGGAAGTGTTCGTGATGATCGACGCTTTCACCAAGTACGTATTGCTGTTTCACAGTAAAAACATTGACACCAAAAGCAGCATCAAGGCAGTGTCAGACAGTGCTGCACTCTTTGGTTCTCCTGTGCGAATAATCGCTGACCAGGGACGGTGTTTTTCGAGCAGGGAGTTTCGCGACTTCTGCCAAGGTAAAAATATCAATCTTCACCTTATTGCGACTGGTTCATCTCGTGCAAATGGTCAGGTAGAGAGGGTAATGAGTGTGCTCAAGTCAATGTTAACCGCGATAGAGACTGATAAAGATCGGTCGTGGCAAGACTCACTAGGAGATGTACAGCTGGCCCTTAATTGTACGGTTAATCGCGTTACAAAAGCTAGTCCATTAGAACTTTTGATAGGTAAGGTAGCACGTCCACTTAATTTAATGGCTAATGACAATGACGACATTATAAACCTTGATGACGTTAGGAGATTAGCTTCCGAAGGCATTGAAAAGTCTGCGTGTTATGATAAAAGTCGTTTTGATAGTACAAAGGCAAGCGTGAATAGGTTCTCTGTCGGTGAATTCGTGCTTATTGAGAACGAGGAGCCTAATCAAGCTAAGCTTGATGTGAAGTATAGGGGGCCATTTCAAATTGTTGAAGTGTTAGATGGCGATCGGTATGTTTTAAAATCTCTTGTTAACAAGCGTACTTACAAATACGCTCATGACCGTGTTCGGAAGATGCCCGAGGGCCAAGTACAAATTGAGATTGTAGACGAAATAGATGGTGAATTGGCATCACCTTAGTTTATGTAACCAGGTTCTCGGTTCAGTGGGTCGGAGACTGTACCAGAGTATCGTAGCCGTAGCCCGTTGGAAATCGGTATCTGCTCAATGAGTAGTCCGTGGGTACGCGGTAAGCGGTAGCTCTGGGTGGTATAGTCGGGTTTTGCCTAGAAGCAAAGACCATAGAGTCAAGGGTTGACTCGGTATTCCCGTGGGGAAAATATTGTGTGTGTTGTTGACCATGAATGAGATACCTGAGGTTTTGTTTTCTTTTGTTAATGTAATGTGCTTGGTCTCGGTAATCTCGAAAATAGATAAGTTATAATTCGTAGATAGGCTTAGTTTTTTTTATTACTATTGGTGAATTACTTGTGTAATAAACAGATTTTAAAGAGTCTAGTCCTTTTTAATGTGTGCATCGCAGAATGGCCGTGTCGCATCCGGTCATTAGTACGGACACGAACGAATCGCAAGCGCGCCACTAGCGACATTACGTGTTCTACCCACACCAACTGACAGCGCGCTTCTACAGAGTCATGATGTTTTAAAGCCGCCGGCGAGGAGCACATTCAGTGTCTGATCGCATTGGAATTAAGACGTCGCGGAACTGTACCCGATTCGTTGTGCCCAGTCATTATAATTAGTCATTTGTGATTTAATAAAAGTAGTGTATCGTACCCAGTGTATTTTCATTGCACGAAACCCATCTTCTGCCCACATGATGTCTGAATCTAATGGAATAAATCCTGACGATCCTACATATATAATATATTCAATAATAATCATGCAACAAGTGGTATGAACAAAAACAAGTGCAAAGAACAAAAATATATGTTTAGAAGATAGTGCTTTTTACCATAATTTTAAAAATGGACAAAGTTTGACCACGCCTTATCGACACGGGCAAGGCATTCCACAACCGTACTGCTTGAACTGTAAAAGATTTATAATAGAAACTGGTGGAATGCATCCGCATCTCTAGTTTTATAGGTTCTTTAAGATAGGGGGTTGTAGGATTTTACAGAATACTGTAGAGCTGAAACAAGACATGGGAATTCCGGCGAAGACGTATGCGAAGCCACTTGAGCTTTGCATGAAATTCAGAAACGTGATCATATTTGCGTAAGCCAAATATAAAGTTTTGAAGTCGCTCAAGTTTATCTAGTTGGGCCTCAGTGAGATCGAGATAAGTGAAATCAGCGTAGTCAAGGATGGGAAGTAACAGAGATTGTGAAAGCCTAGTTTCAGTGGCAGTTGTAAGAAAGTTCCGCAATCGTCTCAGGGACTTGGCAGATGCAAACACTTTGCGACTTACGTCCTGCAGCTGGGGACCCAAAGAAAGATGGTTGTCGATCCAAATCCCAAGGTTCTTGACTTTCTCGCTTACCGGAATAGCAGTTCCGTAAAATTTTACCTCAGGAAGCTGCGACCAGTTTATCTTAGAGATCATTCTTGAGCTGCCAACAACAATGACCTGAGTCTTCGACGGGTTAACCCGCAACCCATGTGCCTAGTAAGGCACATGGGTTGCAAGTTAACCCGTCAAATATGGTTTCAATTTGCGAGTGGAGTGCCACTCGATGCCTAGTAAGGCACATGGGTTGCAAGTTAACCCGTCAAATATGGTTTCAATTTGCGAGTGGAGTGCCACTCGCAAATATTGAATATCGCAAATATTAAATTTAAATATTGATTATATCAATTGCATCAGCCAAATCTGAATATGCAGCTTGTTTGTAAATTTCCAAATCATCTGCATTAAGGTGGCAGGAAGAAAGAAGTTTTTTGGAACTAGAATTTATAAAAATTGCGAAGAGTAACAGAGTTGGAGCCTAGATGCTTTTATTTAGGTATTAAGTTCTGTTTACGGTTTTATGTTGTAATTTTTATCTGCTGAGTACAGTATTCATTATTTTTCGTGTGCTAGCTAACATAATGGCAAGTAATTTAATTTAATATTTTGTGTTTCATAATGTTAATTACTTTGCATACGGTTTGAATACGATTAGAATCAAGTTTATATAACTAAACAGACATGTGTACTGCTGGGGAGTTTGTTGCGCCACTTCTTTCCAGCTAAAGCACTAGGAAGTGGTGAAGGGTGGGCGTTTTTGGGGGATAGTCTTATGTAACTTTGACGTTCGAAAAGTGCTGATTCTCAGCCTAGTTTGAATAAACTACTTTTGATTTTGATTTTGGGATAAATTTGAGGTACACCCGCAGAAGTGTAACGCAAAGAAGAGCAAGACTCTTCTATGTATATGACAAGACTAGCCAATA
Organism: Atethmia centrago; assembly: GCA_905333075.3. Taxonomy (NCBI): domain Eukaryota; kingdom Metazoa; phylum Arthropoda; class Insecta; order Lepidoptera; family Noctuidae; genus Atethmia; species Atethmia centrago. The sequence goes on along the minus strand of HG995373.1, from coordinate 15,398,680 downwards.
CAGTTTTCTTGCCACTTATACAGCAAGTGGCAAGAAAACTGTATTGGCTGTCACATGTACCTGGTAAAAATGATGCAGTTATATAAAAGTGATGATACTGTGAATACTAAAAATAAAATAAAATAGTTTAGTCCTTTATTAGTTTATTTACGATAGTCAAGACAATCAAGAAAAAAAGAAATCAGCGCCAGGTGGTACATCTTGGGTTTCCATCGGCGTCGAGTCGACGATGAAGTACCTGGGACTCGCCCTCGACAGCCGGTGGGACTTCGTGGAGCATTTCAGACGTTTGGCTCCCAAACTGGAGCGGGCGGGCGCTGCATTGAAGCGGCTTCTGCCCAATCTAGGGGGTCCAAACGACCCCTGCCGGAGGCTCTACGCGGGGGTCGTGCGGTCCATGGCCCTCTACGGGGCTCCTGTATGGGCGCGCTCTCTGGCGCTGCGACCAGCCCGCCGGTTGAGCGCGGCCCAAAGGGTCATGGCCATCCGGATGGTCAGAGGATACCGCACGGTCTCCTGTGAGGCAGCGAGCCTCCTTGCCGGATTGCCGCCATGGGATCTGGAGGCAAAAGTCCTCGCGCACGTATGGGAATGGCACGAGGAGGCGAAACGCCGGGGCGTAACTCCGCGAGAAATCGCGGTACAGCGGACGGAGCTCCGGCGGGATCTCATGGCGACATGCAGAGTATGGTTGCCGCAACCCAGTGCTGGGCAGTGCTCACCTTCCGCCTGACGCAAGTCCTCACCGGACACGGCAGCTTCGGGAGGTTCCTGTGTCGGATAAGGCGGGAGGAAACGCCCGGATGTCACCACTGTGTGGATCACCCAGAGGACACGGTGGAGCATACGGTGGAGGTCTGCCCGGCTTGGGCAAAGCACCGCCGTGTCCTCGTGGAGGCGATCGGCGGCAGACATCTCTCGCGTCCCGCCCTGGTTCAGGCCATGGTATGGAGCGAGAGGGCATGGGCAGCTGTCACCTCCTTCTGCGAAGCACTAATGCTCGCGAAGGAGGAGGCGGGACGGTTGAGGGAAAGGCAAGTTTCGCGCCCTCTCGCCCCTAGCGCCGCCGCAGGAGACGCGGCGCGGCGCGGGAATCCCGGGTGTATTTCCGGCCACCGTAGGCGCGGGCTTGCGGATGGTGAGCAATGGGTAGCTCACCGTCCGGTAAGGACCAGGCCCGGGTCGTCGGCGCGTTGTGTTCCACGCGCGCCTCAAAGAGATGTCGTCAGCACATATGTAGGGGACCACTAGGGCTGATGCCTGCCGGGGTCGCGGGAACATAGGCAACAGGAAGGAATACGGGTGGGTTTTAGTCGGCAAGAGTGTGACACACCCTCCCGCTCCGCCCAGAGCGGGAGAAGTTATTTGATGATTTCCCATCCAAAAAAAAAAAAAGGTGGTAAATCTTGTGTGTCATCTGACATTGTGCTGAGCTGAGGCCCTTTTGGCATTATTGTGATTGTTTTCTGTTTTTTATAGTTTAAAGACTTTTTTTTTTGCTGTAATGACAATTTACGCATTTTCTCTCTTTTTCTTTATTTCAAGACTAGCTTCGGAACATGACTTCGTCTAACATATCCTATATTCCTATGACACTCGCAATATTTGTTCACACGAAATTTCGGTATAAAAGTTATTGATTTACGTTGTCATTTACCAGTACTTTAGTGTGCTTTGACATAATATAGTCTTCACCAACCTCGGTAAAAAAGTAGTAGTTAGAAGTAAAAACTAAATAAGTGAATTTGTTGTGCCTCGACGAGTATTATGCGAATTTTTCATTGATCATGGAACAAAATCAGAAGATATTCAAAAATACTTATTAGAAGAACACCACCAGTTGTCGTCTGAAAAAAATGAATTAGTTGTAAAACGTATTAAAAAATGGCTTATAACAGCGTTTAACGATCGGTGGACCAAATCTAACCGAACTAAAGAACGTTTCTTTAATAAAATACATCGTGGTTAGACGGTGAATTTAAGGATTCGAAGAAGCACCGATGGATATTACACCTACAACATCTGGAGAACGTGGACGTCCGCCGAAGTCTTATGAAGATCTATCAAAGAAATCGAGAAGTAAGAATATACATATAACTTATTAAAAGGTTCTATGTTATTCTTCAAACATTGGCATCCGGTATTGCTGTAAATCCAGAAAAAATTGGTGAATATACTCGCGCAATCGCACAACTGTACGTAACAATATATATGTGGTATAATATGCCTTCTTTAGTACATAAAATCTTAATACATGGGGAAAGTATACTAAGACATTTTGCTGTTCTGCCCATTGGCAATTTATCTGAGGATTCCCAAGAATCTCGTAATGAAGATTACAAAAAACTCAGATTGCATCACGCTAGAAAATGCTCTAGGTCCGCAACGAATCAAGACGTATTTCATGGTCTTCTATTTACGTCAGATCCTTATATATCAAGTATCAGAAAACCATCGGTCACTATTTCCAAGGAATTGTTAGACGAAGCTATGAGCCTCTTAGCTATTTAAATAGAAGTACGAGTTACGTACATTCATTGTAAAATATGTTTTGGAGTGGAATATGATATCATATTTGTCATTTATTTAAATGTAAGATTTATAAGTAATATAAAATAACATAAAATAGGTTTAATATCATAAAACTGTAAAATTATAACTCAATAAGTTAAACAAACTATGGTTTAATATTAAAAAATACATACATTTTTGTTTAATATTATAAATTGGAGGAGGAGGTGCAGTGGTGGCCCAGTGGTAACGGCCGCGACTTACGAGTTGTAGGTCGTAGGTTCGAACCCGGACAGGCGCTTTACTTTGTGTAAATTATTTCATCACCACTGCTCTCAAAACGGTGAAGGAAAACATCGTGAGGAAACCGGCATGTCCTAGAACCAAAAATTCGAAGACATGTGACATCTACCAACCCGCACTTGGCCCGCGTGGTGGATTATGGCCCACTCCCTCTCACAGAGAGGAGGCCTGTGTCCCAGCAGTGGGAACATTATAGGCTGATTATGTATTATAAATTAAACATTTGACAATAAATGTGACATTATTGGATTGTATATACTCTGGAGATACTACGTGCCAAATTTCAGCTATTTACTTCAATCAACAAAAAGTTACAGATTTTTGAGACGGTACGCACGGTTCTGTCCCACAGTGCGGCGGTCTGATTTTGTACTATGGAACAGTAGTGGCCCTACTACTCTCCTGGGGGGTAACCATCACCTCTTATAGCAGTATTATTATAATATTACTTCACAGTGGGAAAGTGATGGAGCTATACAGGACTTATAGCTCCATCTCTTTCTCACGCTAAAGTAATATTGAAATAATACTGCTATAAGAGGTGATGGTTACCCCCCTTTTTTTTGTTTTTGGGTGGGAAATCATCAAATAACTTCTCCCGCTCTGGGCGGAGCGGGAGGGTGTGTCAGACTCTTACTGACTAAAACCCACCCGTATTCCTTCCTGTTGCCTGTGTTGCGGGGGCCTCGGTGATCCATAAGTACCTTCCCGCGACCCCGGAGGAGGTTTGTGGCGTCGTCAAGAATAGTGAGGGTATGCCTCGGTCGGCGAATCCTACTTATGCGGGAGGGATGTATCGGGGGGCTGCCGTAATCAGGGGATTGGGGTGCTTTATAGCAGAGTCTAAGAAACGCTTCGAGAGGCGTTTCATGAACTGCTGGACGGTGGGCATTTTGAAATCTAAGTGTAGATCCACATTCCGAAAATAGAAGGGGGCTCCCGTGACCTTTCCTAGAAAATGGTTCTGGAGGGTCTGCATTTTTTTTAAACTTGCCTTTTAATAATTCGTTTGGAGGTATACCGCCAAACCGATTATTAAACCGCTTAATTTAATCGTGTTTTCCTCCTTGTCAACTTTACCGTAGTTATATTTATTTCAAAACTAAAGCTGCAGTATCTTTTCGTTTTAACGGAGGATCATGATAAGCATTTTGAGGTAATGTAGACTCTTAAGGAAACGTCCGACAACTGACCGTTCTTCTTATCAAAACTAATACTACTAAGATGTAAAATTGATTGTTTAAGAGGTAAAATTAGTTTTTAATATGTTTGTAAAAAAGGTAATCTCTAAACTGATTACAAAAATTCTTTTACTGATGTTCACTGGAGCGCCTGGGGGTTTTGACCTCGGACTTTTGTAACAGTGAATTAATTTTTATGGTGGGAATTTGTTTTTCACACTTATATTACCAATTTTTATTGTGTATTTGAATTTTTCATTATTTGACTAAAAAGCTATTAAAAATAATATTTGCTCTTGTAATTCTAAAGTTTTGCCTTTTGTCCCTAAATTTACTTATGTGCTTCGCCGTAGCCCTTTTTGGAAACATCCAAATTTGCTTTCACCTATAGACGATTTAGTCAAAACTAGTTCAGAAATGATTAATATTTAATATGATGCCAGCGCAAACAAATAATTCTATTTTAAGAGGTATTTTTTTCCGACTTGCTAGACAAAAATTTTTATAGTTCGACTAATATCGATTCGGTATCGGTTCGATATAAATATATTTTATACCCATAGCACTCAGGAAGAATGTAGGTATGTTTCTACCAGTGAAATTTAGTTTAGAATTGGAACATTAGTTCCTGAAATTACACCTACATACAAACTTACAAATAAACAAATTTTACCTCTTTAGTAAGATTGGAGCTAGGACAATGTTTTGTACCTATGTCACCGCAAGCCGTCTCGCATTTCTTAATCTAGTTTGGCCAGACCACATGGTCTGGCCTGTTAAGACTATACCACACTAAACCAATTCGTCACTCGTTGTTTTTATTCTGTCTGTATATGTACAGGGTGTCCGGTGGCAGAATTAGGTTTTGAATTTGAAGCTTCTCCCAAACCGCTAAGCGTAGGAGCGGGGAGGGGGCCGCATTAGCTTCGTCATTCGTGCGGGTTTTTTAGTCACGATGTCGCAGTGGACGGGTGAACAACGTGCGTTCGCAATCGAAGCGTATTTCAAGGCCAATGATTCGTGTGCAACTGCTCGTCGTAGATTTTGTTCACGTTACAATATTCGACGTTTACGTGATGCCCCAAGTGAAGATTTGATTCGATCATGGGTGCGAAGGTTTCGGACAACAAGTTCAGCAGCTAACAGCCCACGGCCGGGGCCCAGCCGGACATCGAGAACAAATGAAATTATTGAACTCGTCGCGACCAGTTTGCACGATAACCCGCGTCAGTCCGTGCGTAAGAGAGCGGCTGCCCTGGGACTTCCGAAAACTATTGTGCATGAAATATTGAAGAAGGATCTTAGATTTCACCCCTTTAAAATTCAAATTGTGCAAGCGCTTAAACCTAACGATTACAATTTACGTAAAAATTTCTGTGAAACAATGTTGGAGCGCTTTCGTACGGTAAACACTATTTTTTGGAGTGATGAAGCCCATTTTCATCTAAATGGAAGCGTAAATAAGCAAAATTGCCGTTATTGGTCACCTAAAGGACAGAACCCCCGTTTAAAACATCAAAAGCCACTTCACAGTCCCAAAGTGACGGTTTGGTGTGCATAATCAAGCAATGGAATAATTGGGCCATATTTTTTTGAAAATCATCATGGGCAAGCAATTTCTGTGGACGGTGTCTCTTATCGGCGTATGCTGAACGATTATTTTCTGACAAATAATGAGAGAACATCCTTCCTTCAGTACACACTCATGGTTTCAGCAAGATGGCGCCACGCCGCACACGGTCAGAGAGACTATGGCGGTACTGCGTGATTTCTTCCCTAACAAACTGATAAGCCGTTTTGGGGACATATTCTGGCCACCCAGGTCACCGGATCTTACCCCTATGGACTTTTTTCTGTGGGGGTACCTCAAATGTAAAGTCTATGAAACAAACCCAGCGACCATCTCGGCACTAAAGGAAAATATCGTTCGCGAGGTTAATGATATCCCGACATCACTTCTCCAGCGAGTGGCACGAAATACGGAGGCCAGATTCCAAGAGTGCGTCCGACGTGACGGTCAACATTTAGACGAAATAATTTTTAAACAATAAAATCCGCACTTGTCTTCTTTGTAATAGTTTTTGAAATAAACGTATATCATTAGAAGTTCTTTTTTAATTTAACTTTTAATTCCTGATTCTGCCACCGGACACCCTGTACATAGTGTCCATGTTAGATCATTTCTGCGCCAGGGTCGGAACTACTCGGAAGGACCAAGTCAAGGCAAAAAACAACGAAAATTATATGTTTAATCTGCGAATGAGTAATAAACCTTCCTTTCAATAAATCTAATACCTATCTAGGTAGCTATTTCTAAAGCTAAACCTAGCTAAGTTATCACGATAATAATAAAAATATACAAAAATCTGAATGAACGATCTGCCGCGATGTATTTTGTAAAAATTTGGTTAAGGCTTGAGCAGACTGGGGCGATATCTCGGGCACGTCAGGCATATTGCTGCCTGTCGCGCCCGCGATATCGCGCTAGTCTGCACGAGACTTTAAGTGAACTTGAAGTGAGCTGATTTCCGCACTTTTTCGGAAGCACAACAATATTTAACCGTGAATCGTTCAAAGTTTACTGACCGATTTCTATGGGATTCCGAATAAACTTCGTGAGTAGTTTTCTGCAAAAACAAAACAGAATACGAAACGAATTTTATTCTTGTTTCATTTTGTACGTCCGCTGCGAAACCTCGAAAAAAGCTAGCCACAAATAAAGTTCACTTCGGGAAAATGGATATTTAAGTCCGTGTTTTGCTCACGACCATTTTTTTGCGTAATTTTAATAAATTCTGCATTTTCCCACGTATAAGTTGGTCATACATAATCAGATAGCATAGGAAATGAAGTTGCCACACAACTGGCGGAGGGACACATTGCGATACTATCGTTCAGTTTGCACTTGTTTACAGCTAGAACGTTGGCATATAAGGTTTAAATACTGAAACCGACAATTATTGTGAATGTGAATGTGAAGACTATGTAGGTCATTGTTTTTTTTTCTCATTTTGTTTTAATCTTGGTCTGGCAGTTTGAGTCATTTAAGCGGCCTACCCAAATGTCCTTTCTTTGGTATTGTTCGTCAAATCGTTGAGCTCCTTAAGTTCTGAGTTGAGCTACACGATTACTGACAAATGCGTGCACTGACTGGATAGGTCCACTCATTGTGTGTGGTTCTTTCCTCAAAAGACCATTTCAGACACCAATCTACATGGTCTTCACATGATCTGACCAAGATTATGTCTGGACTTTAAAAGAGACTGTGACCTCTGAGTTTGTTTCGGCCTTTCTTCTCAGAGTAGTCAGATAGGAAACGCCGAACTCATCTAGTTTTTTTTTCTAAATATGATTAACGTGTAAAAAAAGTGTTTGTACAAACCTACTTACAGAAATAAAATCATTTCATTTCATATTATTTCATTTCATTTCATATCATTTCATTTCATTTCAATCGGATGGAACTCCACTGCCAAAAGAGAACATTCATGCTTACCCCATTGCCTGCCCTTATATACCAGATCGCTTATTTTTCTTAAACAACATCGACTATAAAACGATTTGGAGGACTATTAGGACTCGTGCGGATACGAGCCTTTATCGATACCATACCGGGAAACACACACAAGGCCCAATGTACATAATATTTTGTGATAAAACAATTATGCAATTTAGTACATGCGAGACCGATTCGTTCATATTTAGGTACGGAATAATTAGTGTGAACCTGAATCACCAGCACTAATATTTGTAAACTTACCCACTTTTAAAAGTGATTTTCTCCTATTGATTGTAATTTTATGTTGTTACGAACATAGTATTTTGGAATCATACACAACACATAACATATTATTATAGTATTGGAAGATAGTTTTATGAAAAAAGATACGATTCATTCTGTAGCGTGTGTGGAAGGATTTAAAGAAACAATCGCGACATTTTACACGTATAATTTAGCATAAAATATAAAAAATACACAAGAATCCTAAAAAAATTACAAAATTATGAATCGCAGATTAAATATTAAAAATTTAACGTTAAAAAATTCACCATGCCTTTGGATTTTAAAGAAAATCGTTTTACATAACAGAATTAGAACTTAGAGCACTCGAACTAGAACTATGTTTAATAATTGCCCCTAAAAATCATTGAAAGCGCTTGAATGGTTGGGATTTTATATTATGTTAATGCAAAAAAGCGGCGCTAAACTCTAAACCTTGTCCGTGGTCCTGACTTAATCAGAAACAGGCAATCTAAAATCTGACGTGCATTTCAAATCAACAAGTTCAAAATTCAGTTCACAATTAAAGAAAGTAATAATTAAAGTATTTAGCTGATAGCATTCCTGAAGCAAATGTGGCGTAGACTTCGCCAGATCACCTCGGGTTACCGAAATTCCGGCAAATAGCTGCTGGAAGTACGTCCTCCGATCGGTCAGCTTAGCAGAAGTTCAATAAATTCGTACCAGAATACACTTTAATTGTTGATCGAAGGAAATAGATCTTATTTCAAAGTTGCAATCGTTTGTTCCACGAGAAAATCGCTTTTGAATTTTGCTATGTGTATATCCCCATGGAACCGTGTGTAAACCTATATAATATTAGTGCTTATGACAGTACGTTGCAGTTGACCTGAAACACCTGAAACATACACTACAATCCTAACTAATTTTATAAATGCGAAAGTGAGTGTTTGTTACGCTTTCAAGCTAAAACCCTTGAACGGATTTGGAATTTGGTACATGAGCAGACCATGGCCTGGAGAAGGACATTGGCTACTTTTCATCCCGTATTGGAGACGCAGTCGCGGGCCAAAGCAAGTTCAATATAAAACTGTAAACAATCATCGTGAAAATTGCTGCTTATGATTGGCTACCATTATAACAAGGTGGGGTCCCTTGTCCCTAATGACGTCATCGACAAACAGTACACTTCTACCCAACCTTTCATGTCAATACGTTATAACGGTCATGCTGTGTCCATAAGAAGGTCGCAAGGGTACATAATATTCTTCAAACATTACCGACCGACCCACCAGCGAAAAACCCGAACACATGACTGCACTCGTATCGACAAATATAAATGATTGTTTTCCTAGCCTTGCATATTTACCGCTACCAATAAGTGTAGCACCGCCTCTTTATAGGTAAAATAATTGAGTGGCCTTGTTTTCATAAAATAAGATCGTTCGTTCGTGTTTTCAAAAGCAGATGATTTTTTATGTGCCCAGCAGGCTTAGCACGAGCACCGATTTCTCGACGGAAAAATGACGTTCCGTGTAGAAAGTATGACGGCGGCAAAGTAGAAAGACAACTGCACTTTTGTCGAAATTCACTCTTTTACATAAAATCGACTCAGAATTCTTTGTTTTGTCATAGGATTCTTTTTCTGTTTGATTCTTTATTATTACTGATATTAATTCATGTATAAAGACAACTACATTTTTTTTCTCAAAGTGTCGAGGTAGGTACCGTATTTTGGAACAAAAATATTATAGTAATATTAGCCTTAACCATTTCCCTAGTAGTGCCCTATTAACTAAATGATGTAAAATAGGAGATGAAAGGCAAAATGACAGATTGCAGAAGGATTTATATGATGCGATGTCAAAAATGGAGAAACGAAATGTCACTTTGTGTATGTTTAAAGGGCTCTGTCTATTCTTCGTAAAAAATAGAAAGCGTCATGCTAAGCCTACAGTTTAGATATGCCACGAAGGACACGCATCAATTTGTGATTACAACTCGTTAACTCATATCTAGAGCCTTGTGTCATTTGAGCAGACGGATATGTTATCCTACAAAAGTGCCTGCCTGTCTGTTGACACACTTTGGCTTCATAGTCCGCCTATAATATTCCCACTGCTGGGACACAGGCCTCCTCTTTGGCTACAGAAGCCTAAAACGTGTATCACAAAAACGCACCGCAATTCGTAAAGGAGCACATAAATCTGCTCTGAACTCGCCGACCTCTGCTATATTGTTTTCAGTAAGTAATAGGCCAACTAATTAGTGTCATCCTAGCAACATTAACAAGTTAATTAGTTTTCTCGACTCTTATTTTGTTTACTATTTTAGAAGGAGCCATATTTTCTTTAACTGTAACAATGAGGAACTGAGGATTAAATAATAACCGCGGTAGGCGTGATCGTTCACTTTTCGTCTAATATTGACCAAGCAGGTTAATATTTAGACGAAAAGTGAAGTGGCACGCGATTTAGAACCAAGATCGCATGAACTATTAACAGTCACCCAGGCCTCAAACTCTTTTACTTTATTTTAAGGATTTGCTTCAAATAGGCAGTACCTAATCACTCCGGCCTTCATAGACACGCTAATAATTTTGTTCAGATCAGAAGGATCTGTAGGAAGATGTTCTTCCTTCAGAAGAACCGACCTAGTATTGTATAGTCGTTATTAAATAATTTTTACTATTTGTAATACCTACTTCATTGAGCAACGAATCCAGCATAGAGATATCAATTTCAACGCGGACAACTGATATGCAGCCGTTCACAATATTAATTTACTTAATGCAAAACAAATTTGCTTGTACGGATGCAAGAAAACACAAAATATATTTTACAATAAAGGAATATATTAAACATGTCATATTTTTACGTTTTCGGAAGCCGATATTAAATGGTATATTTAGGTACTACTTTCAGTCTATCACATCATCATAATATCATCAACACAGACCTAAAGACCATGTGCTTTTCCCACTACTATTAAAATTATAAAACATAATACATATTTTTACATCACTAAATGATCTGATACCAAAAATACCGTAACTACTTTAAGCTCTATACAACGCAATTTATAAGTCCCAGTTTGCATTTGCCATTCTGTCGAAAATGGAGTGGACTGGACGTGGTCATTGAAAATTCGATCAACGTAGGAAATTCACTTAGGTTCCTCCCTGCGCAGTATACATCCTGACTAGCTTATGCCTAGCAACAGGTGTTCAACAAACTACATATTATGTTTAAGACTAATAGACTAAACTATAATAAAACTTTACAGTAATAATAATAATAATAACAAATTCTTTATTTTGGATAACATAGGATCCACTGTTTTAGTAAATTTCTTATACTTAATTAACGTTAGTATATTATCTAAATTTTGAAGTATTATTTAAAAGTTAGCTATTATTTGAGATCGCTTCATGTGGACGACGCACAAGTGAAAGGAGAACTTCACTCGTTCATCACCCCCACATAACGCCTCAGAATAGGAGAGTAGATGTTGGCTGATAACAGAGTGAGGGAATTTTACTTCAGAGCGACGCTACACGGTACAACTAGACATGAGTTATTAGCATCGCAAGTCTTCACTAAGTTACCTATCTCTACATCTACAACCTGATTAAGACGCCAACTGCTCTAGACAATTTATATTAACCCAAATACCTACTCAAATTCAATGGCAGAGATAGGTATTTTCATTTAATTACACGATTACACGATACAGCAAACGAAGGTCTTGAGTATGAATGTGGATAGCTGTACGAGTAGGGGAAGACCAAAGAAACGATGGAAGGATTGTTGTGAATGATGATATGGCTAGAAAGAGAGTTACCTACTACCGAGATGACGACTAATAGAGAAGTATGGAAGAAAAAGACGAGATGATGCGCCGACCACAGATAAATTGGGATAAGGGCAGGAGCGACTTGCAGGGCTACCATGATACACGCGACAATTACTCACTCTCGAGTGAGTAATGCTTGTCTATTTCTGTAAATTTTTACGTTTTCTGACAGCGCTGCCATACAAAATAGCTTACTCGTTCTGTCAAACTCGATGTTATCTCGACAAACCCTAACATGGCACCTAAGTTGACTCGAATTTTGACAATGGCTCATTCATATTCTTTTCCTTAATCTTGTATTTCAATTTTCGCATGCCAAAGAAAATCATTTAATTTTAATAGTCAGTTATTAAAAAAATCAACATACACACACATCACATAATAATTCCATGCGTAAAATCGAATGAATGAGCCGATACTGCTATCATAAAAATGATTTGTTTGCATCGGTCTCTCGAGATAAAGAACTGTCAAAGTGCCTTTGTCGAGTTTACTCGAGCTCAGCGGTCATGTTAAGCATTACGATGACGCCAGAGTCGTAGACAATTTTTGACAAATCGAGAAAGAGAGCGTTCTCGCGCTTGTCATGTTAGCCCTGCAGGTGATAATCGACGATCTCTGAGAGCGTTCTTTAAGCTTCATATCAACATTTAATTATTCAGCGGGGTGATGTTAATGATAAACTATCTAGAATTTTATAATGATAGTCTACAAAATTGGCAAAATAATGGTATTCTAAATTGATTATATATCAATGTGGCGACAACAACAGTTAATGACTGACAACTGACTGGATTTTCGACACCAAACAAATGCATAGTAGCGTAAACGATATTAGAAAGGATGCTTTTAAACAAATTGAAACGCTAAAAAAATATTAAAACCGTCCGCTTACTAATGAGTACTGAGATGGAAGTAGCTAAACTTTTGTTTTACACGCTCCTTCAACGAAAACTAACACGTAGCGTGAATGGAAAAAGTGTTTTTTTGTAGAAAACCGGGATGGAAACACATTAACCTAACTAACCTGAAGCAGGCTTGTAAATGAGTACCTAGTTGCTAGTTTACTAGTGACTTCCAACCTTTGCTGAATGAAAAAGAAGTTACAAATTATTAGATAGTGCGGATCCCTATCTTGTTACTTTAGACTATTTGTATAATCTATCTGAACAAGACAGACAATTCACACGCCAACTTGGCGATTTTAAAAAGACATGTGTGACCTAAGAACATGCTATACATTCTCATCCAGTAGATAACGTCATCGTACCTACATCGTGCTGTAAAACGTAAACTTATATGTAAAGTTATCTCAGAAGAATAAGCAGAAACTCCTAGTTGGACCCTCAAAACGTCAGTTTAAGAAGCGCCTTCTATAGATTGCAGTGATTGGAAGGTGGTAAACCATCAAGGAACTAAATAAATAGTTCTTACAATAACACCAGCTTCTTTAAACAAAATAGTTCCTGGGTAGGTAAACTAAGAATAACAGTAGTATGTATAACTACAAGCTATAGTCAGCATAGAACAACGGAAGTAAATAACAATATCTTAGTACTGCCATCACTTGATTCTCACGTAACCCATAAAATCAAAATCATTGAAATAATTGCGTGAACACGTTGTTCGATTTATCTTTGAAATCCTAACTAATATTATAAATACTAATAGCGAAAGTTAGTTTGTTTGTTCGTCTTTTACGCTTTTACGCCAAAACGGCTAAATGGATGTGGATGACGTTTGGTACATGGTTAGAGCATGACCTGGAAAAGGCCATAAGCTACTTTTCATCCTGTATCGCAGACGAAGTCGCAGGCAACAGCTAGTTTTACATAAACGCCAATTCTGTCATTTACAATTGTAATTGTAACTGATGAAGTGATGACCTAGTTTCTTCCGCGCTGCACGAAGCATTTTACGAAAATAATATTGGTAATGAAGAGGACTTCTGTAGTAAAATCGCAGGACTGTAAAGACTGATCCGGTCCGATGACCGTTAAATTGTAGATTGGATGTTCAATTCCAATCTGATAGCTTTAAAATGCTTGATGTAAATGGCTTGGCCACCCTTACTGGAATTTTAAAATGAACAATAATAATAATTTATGCAACATCAAATTCATGCTCCAGGCTTGTGGACAACGTCAGGGTCGCTGGTTCGCAAAAAACCGGTTCTACGGTCAGCAAGCTGCTTTTCAAGTATAGGGGATATCATGCGCTTCTCCTCCCTCCGCGACAGTCGCGTTATTATGTACAACAATGGACTACTATGGTCAGTAAATATTATTATATACGGTATATTATAAATATATTATAAAAGGAATGTTATCCCATCAACACCACTAGCCAACATGGTTAAATATGAATCACACCCAAAATATTCATAATCAAACACGTTTTGAAAATAAACATCATGCCAATAATAAATATCTAAACACTGCAACAAATTCTGCTAATACCTGTAGAGCGTATGTGTACCTATTGCGATCTAAGCACGAGTAAAGACCCTCAATTCCAATTCCGAGTACCACTGAATGGAACACTTACAATAAATTCGCTAACGTAAATATTTGCTCAACTCCCAATCATAACAAAGCCTACGTAAGGAATTTGTTATCAAACAAAGCCCAAAGCTAACCGTTTTCTCACTGTTGCTAATAATTAGACAATTAATGAGCTTCAGTATTCATAAGGCACAGGCGGGTTCGCATCCACATAATTGCGTGCAAGCAAATGCGTGTTGAGCTCATAATGTGGATATCTTTAGTCATCGCCATTTCTGCATCCTAGTCAATATATTCTTAGTCTGTCTAAATTTAGCTTTAAAATAATTTTACTGTGTTGTTCTCATAGTTTTTATCTTAATATTGTCTTGTTCTTTGTAGTACTAATTATATATCGACAGGTTTGTACATTTCTATCAAGATAAAACCACAATATGAACAGTTTATTTTTAACTTCACCAACCGCTTTATGTTGCAAACTGTATGTAAAATACAATTAATTACTATATTGTCCATTACCTGGACCGAATTCATTTTTTAGCAAATTAGCATGCATATTAGGATGTCAATCCATGGTCAAGCTGCTTCTATCAATTTTTGAATGTCATTGTACCACAGTCAAAATCATATAAGAGAAATAAATTAATACAGGGTTTCTGACCTGCAGATGTTCATTACGCGATCTCGTGGGCTCAATCGGCCGTTCCAGCGGCAGCAGTTCAGTGAGGATTATGACGCCAAACACCGCAAAGAACATGATGAAGATGAAGAAACTGATATTGGCGCGCTTTTTGGCGCGGGAAGGCGCCGCGCGCCACTTCATCGCGTCGACACTGCACTCGCATGAGCACTCGGAGAACAGTGGCCGCTAACGCGCGCGCCACACGACTGAATCACCAGCGCCGCAGCGCCATACCGCCGCACTCCGCTACCGCGTGTCGCGTCAAAACACAACACGACGCCTTCCCACACTAAGTCACTAACTTAATACGCAATGGTGGACTGACAGGACTTCTCTCAAACGGGTTGCAAGCTCCAAAAGAGGTTTCTGTACCCTTGAAAGTTCGACACAATAATTCACACTTGATCAAACAAGCACATTTTCACAGCATGGTTAACATTTAGATTTAAATCTAAAAACATAATGAAATAGCATACTTTCAGAATACTGAAAAATTGAATGGTAAACCAACATTTTGAATGGAACTGAGGGTGCCACAAGACATCACAAAAGTTGGACATGAAATACAAGATAAACATACTTAATTATGATTTTTTGTAATCTTTTCCACCACGAATTCGTTTGTTGTGGTGAATAGCAACCCAAATTGGTAGGTATCAGTTACGCATGCGCGCCCCCGCCCTTCGTTCAATGACTTGACGCTCAATGTAAAGAGTCTAGCTATACAACGAGATTTTATTAGGCCTATCAGCTGTCGAATGCACCCTCACATCAGATGCGATGCGTGGAGGACTTTCTGGTACACAAAATGACGAAATAATATCGGAAAACAATTTTAGGCCTTACAGCGACTTCACATCATCCTGATTCGAAACAGGAAGATAAAGCTCTATGTAAGCTATAGAACAATCCTCTGTTGGCATAACTTTTGAGGAATAAATATTTTAGATGTCGATGTAAGACTAAACAAATAAAATATTCAGGTTGTTCAACCAACAATTTGAGAGATCCAATGGAGTCTAAATTTTTGAAACCGGCTGTGAGGCTTCTCCTAAGCCATGTTTATTATTTATATTGCTGTGGGAACAGTCGAAGTCTTCGTACGAACAATAACATTAGTTATTAAGAAAGTGATTCGGCCCATGCTTACCTACACCGACTGGTAATATCATTGTGATATCAAAAGTTACAACTTTCAATATATTTTTAGCTTTTGGCTTTTGGAAAGCCTGTTTAAGTATGCAGTTTATTTTTCAATTCTATGGGAAAGTTCATACTTTGCACTCACTTTTCTTTGGGTGGATTGTGAACAGAACCCGTGAAACTCTTAATTATAGAATTCAAACATTCTTCTTCTTTTGGAGCCTCTCGTATTACTGAAGGTTGGCCATCAACTCCGAATATTTCTCCTTGTCCTTATTTAAAAGTTAGACAGGCTAAACTTAACAAGGCACAATCAACGATGTCTCAATATATATTATTATAATATATATTATTATAACTTGCTTTGCACGGGGCTTCACCCGCGTGGAGGTCGGAAATTATCGCTCGGGAACGTACTACCGGGATAAAAGTACCCTATGTCCTTTCCCAGGTTGTGGTCTATACGTATAGTCTATAGGGGCGCGGCGAATGTAAAAATATCTCCCGGCCCCCGGCTCAAGGTTGTAGAAGGAACAGTGGGGTTTTAGTCGGTAGGAGCCCGACATAACCCTCCGTTATCCCCAAAAGGAGGGTATCCATGAGGATATCCCTACGGAAAAAACAAAAAAGGCATTTATAATACTAGTTCGGATACCATAGGGCAATCAGAGAGAAATAACATTCTTTCTTGCAGATCACCATAATGTCACGGACAAGAGAAATGATGAAATGAAATGATGAAATGATTAAATATTTTCTGTATGTAGGTTTGTACAAACACTTTTACACGTCAATCATATTTAGAAAAAAAAACTAGATAAGCTCGGCGTTTCCTATCTGACTACTCTGAGAAGGGCCGAAACAAACTCAGAGGTCACAGTCTCTTTTAAAGTCCAGACATAATCTTGGTCAGATCATGTGAAGACCATGTAGATTGGTGTCTGAAATGGTCTTTTGAGGAAAGAACCAGACAGTTTGAGTGGACCTATCCAGTCAGTGCACGCATTTGTCAGTAATCGTGCAGCTTAACTCAGAACTTAAGGAGCTCAACGATTCGACGATCAATACGAAAGGACATTTGGGTAGGCCGCTTAAATGACTCAAACTGCCAGACCAAGATTAAAACTAGCTGAGATAAAAAATAAAAACAATAATCCACATAGTCTTCACATTCACAATAATTTAAAAAAATATATAATACTTCTAAATATGAATGTCATTGTATATATAAAAAAATCATCAATGTCACACTAAGTATAAAAATAGATTTAGTATAAAATTAGTTTGTTGCCTTGGGGTACATTGGAGTAGCTTAATTAATCCCAACCAAGCCTTTTTGTCGTACTGAGTTTCTGTTTAATAAATGATTTAAATTTATTGAGGCTCAGTTCTTTAACATGGCTTGGGAGTTTCTTGTAAAAACGTATACTTTGGCACTTAAATGAATTACTAATTTTTTGGAGCCTAGTCTTGGGCACAATAAGTAAGTCTTTGTTTCTAGTATTTATGCTATGAATGTCGCTGTGTTTAGAATGTACATTAATATTCTTTTTGACATAAATCAGGTTCTCATATACATATTGAGATGCGACTGTCATTATGTTTATATCCTTAAATGTATCCCTCAGTGAAGTGCCTACAACTTAGGTTATAAATTGCTCGAATGGCTCGTTTCTGCAGCACAAATATAGCCTGAATGTCGGCTGCATTTCCCCACAGCAAAATGCCGTATGACATTACACTATGGAAATAACTATAATATACTAATCGAGCTGTTTCTACATCAGTCAAATGACGGATTTTATACACCGCGTAGGCTGCAGAGCTTAGCCGCTTCGACAATTTGGTTATATGTGGGCCCCTTTGTAGCTTTGTAAAGTAACACCTAAGAAGTAGTAGTAGTGTCCACAAGATCCAACTCCGCCCCATTTACTAGTACATTGGTTTTTACCTGCTTAACGTTAGGTGTCAGAAATGTAATACATTTGGTCTTTTCTCGTTTAAAAGTATTAACACTAAACCAATGTACTATTTAAGAGAGAGCATTATTTACATCGTCAGTAACTGTCTGTTGTCGTTTAAGCTTAAATAAAAGTGATGTGTAAAATAACACTATTTCATGACTGTTCTTTATAAGGCAAGGTAGGTCATTAATATATACGAGAAATGAAAAAGGGCCTAGAATTGGGCCCTGCGGAACTCCCATAGTGACAATAGATCCCGGCGATCACTTACCGTTAACGTCCACTCTTTGGATCCTATTATCCAAATAAGAAATAAGAAGATCCAAGGCAGTGTTTCTAACACCATAGTGATGCAATTTCCTGACCAATGTATCATGAGAAACACAATCGAAAGCCTTAGAAGAGAGACATACTCGTATTAGTAATCTGTGCAAGAGACAACGTCGAGTGCAGGATGTACAAATACCTGCAAGTTTGTGTCCCTCAGGGTAGTATATTGGGCTCATTAATTTAATTTATATTTTATGTATTCAATTCATAATAATTTTATTTTAGCCTATGTTGCAGGGCAAAGGCCTCCCCAAAATTTTAAATTATCCAGTAGTTCTATTTGTAGATAACTGTACCATGATCAATATAATCTGCCTAGCCTTTTCCCAACTATATTGGGATTTGGGGTCGGCTTCCAGTCTAACCGGATGCAGCTGTATTTTTTATAGAGCGACTGCCTATCTGACCTCCACAACCCAATTACTGAGTAACAAGACACCCCTTGGTAAGAGTGGTTGTTAGACTTTTGGGCTTCTGACTACCCATAACGACTATCAAAGATCACCACGGCTTAAAGTACTTTCCGAGGAACCGAGGAACGAAGGGGGCTCCATATGTAATGGATGGTCACGCATCCACGAACTGACCGCGGCAAGCGTAGCTTAACCTTCGAACGACCCATGCGGCTGTTCATTATCATTAAATGATGAGACGGACTCGTCGATAAATTTTATCCACGAGTCCGTCTAAGTGCACCATGGTATGTTTAAAGTATTATTGCTTATAAAACTAAAGTCAACGAATCAACTAAATATATACAGAATGGCTATAAGTCGTTGTCTGAAATAAAAACAGTTGTGAGGGTCCTTGAGTATCCTTAATATTGGTGATTGGCTAATGTGATGACGATAGTGGTTGGCCGTGACTACGCTCTTGTTACACGGACGGTTCTCCCGCTGGCGCGCTGCGGGTATCCGCTCGAGAACCATCGCAGAACGCAAATACAATTTAATATACCTACCGTAAACTACTACTTACAGTAGGAAGCAAATCGGCAACTAGATGCAGTGTCAAAGCGCAACTGAAAACCGCTTGTTCTAACTGCACTACACGATAGGGCGGCGGTTTCCCGAGAATAATCAACAACAGGGTCAGAATCAATGGATGAATTTAGTACTTATAGGATTGGGGAACCATTTGCCTTGTTGTTTCATAAACTAATTTGAAGTAATTTTTATACCTGATCTCTATCCGTATAGCATGGCCCTACCACCTCTTTTTTTTTTGATGGGAATTCATCAAATAACTTCTCCCACTCTGGGTGTGTCAGACTCTTACTGACTAAAACCCACCCGTATTCCTTTCTGTTGCCTGTGTTGCCAGGGGCCTCGGTGACCCTTTAGTACTTTCCCGCGAACCCGGCAGGCATCGGCCCTAGTGGACCCCTACATTTATGCTGACGACATCTCTTTGAGGCGCGCGTGGAATACAACGCGCCGTCGACCCGGGCCTGGTCCTTACCGGACGGTGAGCTACCCATTGCTCACCGTCCGCAAGCCCGCGCCTATGGTGGCCGGAATTCCGCCCGGGATTCACGACGCCCAGGGCGTCTCCTGCGGCGGCTAGGGGCGCCTTTCCCTCAACCGTCCCGCCTCCTCCTTCGCGAGCATTTCTGCTTCGCAGAAGGAGGTAACGGCTGCCCATGTCCTCTCGCTCCGTACCATGGCCTGAACCAGGGCCGGGTGTGAGAGATTTCTGCCGCCGATCGCCTCCACGAGGACACGGCGGTGCTCTGCCCAAGCCGGGCAGACCTCCACCGTATGCTCCACCGTGTCCTCCGGGCGATACACACGGTGGTGACAACCGGGCGTTTCCTCCTGCCTTATCCGACACAGGAACCTTCCGAAGCTGCCGTGTCCGGTGAGAACCTTCGTCAGGCGGAAGGTGAGGACGCCGTGGCGCCTCTCCAGCCACTCTTCAAAAAGGGGTCTTATCGCCGCAATCGTGGCGTGCCCAGCCCTAAGGTCTTATTTACGGAGACGCGGGGCGTCGCGCGTCGCGTGCGGCGTGGCGTCTCGCGGCGCGTCGTACGATTTTTCTGTTTACGGAGCGGCGGCGCGTCAAGCGGCACTTATTATCGCACGCGTAAACACAAAAGTATGGCAATATAAGACGTTGTTCATAGAAATGCGGGGCGCGAAAGCGTGGCGGTGACCGCCGCTGCGCCCACGGCGAATCCTCAAGCGTGTAGGAAAGCACGCGGCGGGCAACGCTGCGGCGCACGCGGGATACTCAGTCAAACCGACCAGTTTTAGGTTAGCGGAAGATGGGAGCGCACGTGTCGCAACATGCAACATGAAAAATCGATCATATCGTACTCCATTGTGACGGTGACTACGTGTGCGTTCTGCAATTTCCAAATATGATTGGCAGAAGATTCCGCCGCGGGCATCGCTTCATCGAGAATTGCCGCTGCGTGCGCCGCCGCGATAAACGCCGCGTGAGACGCGGCGGTGACAGCCGCGGGCTCGTCCGCAAAAAACGCTTAATTTCAAGCAAACGCGTCTAAAATCGCTTCTCCGTAAACGCACTCGTACAACGCCATATGTTTGAATTCAGTGCAGGCCGCGCCGCACAACGCGACGCGCGACGCCTCGCGTCTCCGTAAATGAGGCCTTACACCTCTGAATGCCAATTTTATTATTAGGCTCGCTTGGCAATTGTTTCTGGGTAAAAGTTGATCGCAACAGTGTGAAAGTGTCCAAGCAGGTAAAACGTCCATTATAGGTACCCGACTTGGTTTCCGTACGTCGTTTTCGGTTGATCACTGAAAATCAGAGCTCTGCTGATTATTTATTTGAATTACTATAGCTTTTTATACGCACGTGTTTCTGTGATAAATAAAGCTATTTTTCTTTATTTTCTTTA
Organism: Atethmia centrago; assembly: GCA_905333075.3. Classification (NCBI taxonomy): domain Eukaryota; kingdom Metazoa; phylum Arthropoda; class Insecta; order Lepidoptera; family Noctuidae; genus Atethmia; species Atethmia centrago. The sequence continues at coordinate 15,377,597 of HG995373.1, read as the reverse complement.
TTTCTAGGTATTGGGGTCAAATGATACGTCATATTTTAGCAAGTTATTCGTAGCGAGCTACCTATCAGCGTACCTTGGAAAGTACGACCTATTATTATATATGTATTCTGTAGGTAGTTACCTAAGTTGGTACGAATAGGTATTTGTTAAACTCTCGAGGTAGTTAAGTGAAATATCCCAAACTATGAAAAAAACGATGACATCTCATTAAGTTCTTACTTAGCATCTCTTCACGCCATTAATTTATGAATTTACATTTCTATGATTCACACGCTGCGGTGCGTGGACGCTGCCGACGTCCGTTGCGATTCCGTGCTCTGGGGCTCAATGCAACGCAGTCAACACGGAGTCGCGGACATATACTTAAGTTGAGATCTATAACGCGGTTAACACACTGACCCTAACCGCTGCTTTTCCATAAAATTTGGTTAGTTTTCGTAATATTTTAACAACAATCTGCGGCGGTGTGGTAACGGCAAGCTACTTTTGTATGAGCATGCCACAATTTCGGCGATAAGTCCTCCTATTTGAGAAGTGGCTAGAGAGGTGCCACGGCGTCCGCAGCTTCGGGAGGTTTCCTGTGTCAGCTAAGGTGGGAAACGCCCGGGTGTCACCACCGTGTGGATCGCCCGGAGGACACTGGAGGTCTGCCCGGCTTGGGCAGAGCACCGCCGTGTCCTCGTGGAGGTGATCGGCGTCGGAGATCTCTCGCGTCCGGCCCTGGTTCAGGGCATGGTACGGAACGAGATGGCATGGGCAGCCGTCACCTTCTTCTGCAAAGCAGTAATGCGCGCGAAGGAGAAGGCGAGCCGGTTGAGGGAAAGGCGTCTCCGAAACTACTGATAAAAAATGCCTAAAATTTTGAAAAAAATACATAAAATAGTTATTTACTTATACATTACAGGAAAACCTATAAGAAGTCTATGGTCTTAAAATAATATGGTAAATCTCTTAATATTGTGCGTATAAACTTACAGTTGCAGTTGTAATGTATGAGGGAACATGTTTTTCTACTACAATGTTAAGTTAGTTCTTGGGATACCTTCATCCCAAATACGGAACCCTTCATTGTGCGTGGTCCGACCCGCACTTGGCCGGTCTTTTATAAAATCCTTTTTGGTGTTCAATTTCGCTATACCTACTTAAAGAAACTCTTGTGCAAAAAGTGACGATACAGGTTCCATAAAAAAAAACCCAACGGGCGCCCGACGTAAACGTTTTGTATCTCAAATGTTAGAGTATCTGCTGTATCTGGTGGCTAACATGCTTTTTCGGTCAGAGAAGCTCATAGGTGGTCAAACATATTTTTTGTTAAACTTCTAAGATAAATAATTCAGTATTTACTATTTACAATAAAAGTTGTTAAGTCCACATTAATTATTAAATGTAGGTACCTAATGGTATGTGCCCTTGGCTTCGCACGTAAGCTACCATTATTAAACGACTTCAAAAAAGGAGGAGGTTCTTTTTATGTATGTTCATCAATATTTTTTAACTTTTGTTTACAAAGTATGTAGACACATTTGATCCAGACGATCCTGCTCTAGGCGTGGACTCTGATCAAATAGGTTTTAAAATTTTATTTTTTTTCGTTATTTTATTATACAGGGTGATTGGAAGATGGGTGCAAATGTCAACTCAACACGATTAAGTCAAAAATCAACACGTGCAGGAGCGCGAGGCTACGACTGAACACGGTAAATTGTGAATCAACACGACAACGTCCACGCACAAGGGCAGTAGTATGACTAATAAGTAAAAGATGTAACGGCTTCATCACAGACCGACTGACCCTGACTAAAGAAAAACGACTTTGTTGCCTCAGTAACTAAGACCATTTTGCTGTAAAAACCAACTCTTATCGCTTTTTGCTATTCATTGGGCGTTCTACCTGGAAATGCCGTCGCACCGCGCTCGGTGGCCATTGTTTAGAGAATCCCCTCAATGGGTTCCCCTCAATTGGTTCCTGCATGTGCCAAAAATTCTTAGAATTGAACAATGTTATCATTTCGAGCACATTAAGTATTCTTTTAAGCAAAAATTTTGTGTTTTGTTAGTCTGCCTAAAATAAAAAATTTCTCCCTCAAATTGGTTTGTAGGCCCTAATTTCAATAATTTGTAAGATATCCGGATAAATGATACCTCAAAAGAAAGAGCGATTATCAAGCATGTCTTCAAAAAGGTTTGAACAAAAAAAGCACCCTCCGTTTTTTTTTTAATAAGGTTTAAAAGACGTATTGTACAAATTTTTTATTTTTTCTGAGCTTTAAATGTCTGTAAAAAAAATGTCTAATGACACAGAAGCCTAAAACATGTTTTGCTTGATTGCTTACACATTACTTTAATTAAATAAATAAAAAACGAATTCATTTATCATTCAATTTGGCCATAATTATGCAGTTTACATTAAATTTTGAGTATTTCCGAAAAAAAACTTAAAAATTTGGTTAAAAATATTTGGTAAGACTTCGTCTAAGACAACCATGGCTTAAATGGTTCTAAATTGTCTGTACTATCTTCGCCTTAAAGCTTTGCACCCATCTTCCAATCACCCTGTATTTCTGTCTCAACGTAGTGTTTCATTCCAAGGTATTGTGATAAGATATGAATATGCAGTTAACACAAATGGTTACGGATATTTTGATTGAAAAATGAGTTTATAAGATGAACGCCTATTACCTATGAAGTATAGGTAATAGGCGTTTATCTTAAAAACTCATTTTTGGGCAAATAAAACATGTTCGCCACCCGATAGATCGATGGTGATAGTATCTAAAAGTAATGCTACTCTTCTTATTAATCTGAGATACAAATCTCAGAGCTGGGTTCATTTTGAATAGTCTCCCTTCTGTTTGAATTAATTAATTTAATTTTTTAGTAAAAAAATTTAATAAACTTTACGAACTTGGATAACTAATATTAACGTAAATGAAATAATTATAGTAAATTTAGAATCAATAAAAAAATCTAAACGTTCATACGATAGTAATATGTTAAAAGAAGTTATTAGTGAATTATTTAAAAAAGTACCTATACCTAGTGGTTGGTTTTACATATTTACAGATGGGTCGAAAAGTGTAGAAGGTCATGGGTCTGCATATTATATACCGGATATAGATATGAGCACTCAGGATAATTGTTTTAAAATAAGTAAACCTACACCCATTATGACGTTGGAACTCATTGCAATCTCAAAGGCTTTGACTTATATAATTAATCATTGTGGATATAAAAATGTTGTCATTTGTACAGACAGCAAAAGTTAATTACAACATATAGCTCGATGCACCTCTGGCCACAGAGGTGCATCGATAGCTTATGTTATTTTATCTAAAATTTATGAAATTACTTCAAATAGCATCCAACTGAGATTGCAGTGGGCCCATCGCATATTGGGTTGCGGGGCAACGAAGAGCCTGACACGTTGGCGAAATTAGCGGCTAGGAATGGAAAAGAAATAAATACCACAATAAATACAATTCTGAAAATTTACCAAAATTGAAAAATTCATGCTATTATTATTGGAAAGAATATTTTAATAAACGGTCATTAGAGAAGGGTTTATGGTATAAAACCATACAGTGTGAACCTCTCCGCGTACCCTGGTTCATGAATAGTGATGTTAGTAGAAAACGGACACATTCCATGCAAAAAAATTGCCTTCATAATGAAGAAAATCGCTTCACCCAATTGTGAGAAATGTGGAGTTGTCAAGGACCTAAAACATTTATTGATGGAATGTGTCCAATAGAAATAATTTAGTAAGGTCCTTGAATTTGAACAGAACTGATGTAGGCATATTCCATACAATTCTATCCCAACCAAATGGCGACAATGCGACGGGTTTGTTCAAATTCATGGCCCACGTCTTGTGAAAGTATAATTGTTAAGGATACGATGGGCCTGGCATACGCTTTGCGTAAAAGCCCCTTAAAATACATAAAGAAAAAAAAAAGATTTTTACAAGATGTTTTCGTACAATAATATTTAGATATACCTACTTAGCAACACTTTTATACAAAGTAACTTAGTAGGCATTGCATAATATCGCTTTTACACTGTATCAAATCGTCTATGTATCGGTTTGGAATATTGGATATCGCCTCTATACATATATGTATTACAATACCTATATATTGACTGAATCTGTATGCAACTCTGAAATGAGTGGTAGTTAAGGTATTGTGAATTTTAGGTTTGGTTTTAAGTATTCGATTTACAACGAATCATAAGAAGACAAATAATGTATTCGGTATTAAACTGTATGCTCCTGTAAATACTGTTTAAAATGTGTATTAGACATTAAGCGTACCGAACATGGACAACCTTAGAATTAAAAACAAAACTGTCAAACTGATCATTGTCTGACCTGTCAGTTCTGTCACTGTCAATTGTGAAATTGATAGGAAACGAAGAAAATTCGGCCATCCATTCGTAACGTAACTTCTAAATTGATTCACTTGTAGAGGCAAATTCTTTAGAAAATCAAAATAATGACGAAAGACGACGATTGTGCCAAAAAAGACCCCAATGTCTTTAGAGCTTTTATGAGTGCAGTTTACGCTACAATCGATGCGCCAGTAACTGCTTTCCGTGGTAAATATCCATAAACTTAACATCGGTTTATTGTTATGTAAGTCCGTATGCGATTATTGATGTTATTGTACTTCAGATAATGTTGTGGTGCCGAATCAGAAGCAGTACCCGTGGTATCACCAGAAGTTCCGCCGAGTGCCTACCATCGACCAGTGCTACGATGATGATGTCGTTTGCGACTTCGAAGCGAACTCACAGTTCAAACGTGATAGGTTAGGTCCTATTTCATCCATAATTATCTTGTTTTTGATATATAACTTACAGCCTGTACATAGAACATTTTTGGATTATATTGCTGTTAAAAAAAATGTGTTACAATCTATTATCATCATCATCATCAACAATCTTAGGCCTCTTACTTACTAGATATGATCTGCTCCAAAAGTATGTGATAAAAATGTAAACAAATTGATCAGAAAATGTATCTACATATGGTTTTTCATTTTGTAATGCTTAGATGTGATTATTTGAGTATACTTAAATAATAATTTTAAACTACTAATTTGAAATCACCATAGAGATGTTTTTCATTTTGCTGTTATTATCAATTGCAATTTATTATTCTTATTCAAACAATAATTGTTGGAAAAAGTGGTGAGATATTAAGTCGACTAACTAGGTCTGTACCTAGTTAGTCGACTTAATATCACACCACATTCATTTGTATGAACGTGTTACTAATTCACTTTAGTGAGTGAATTGAACTTGAACTGGGTTTGTTTACTCTTTCATCAGATACTTTTGAAACAGAGTATATGTGAGAAACATAATTAAGGCAGATTTAGGCTAAGAGCTTACTTATATCATCTATCACAACAAAGAATGTGTAATTTCCAATATTCACTTTTCAGAGCTGTGGACTCTGAGATCCTTAGTATCCTGCGTAGCCGATATGAGGACTGCATGCTTTATGAAAACCCTGACCATGCAAAGCACTGCAAACCTCTTTGGGAAGCTTACAAGGACTCTGAAGAGGCCTGGTTTATCAAATGTAAGTATTGTTTTGATTATGGTGAGCTACACAATACAAGTAATTTTATTCAGCAGTAAGTATTTTTATTTAAGACCATTTTTTTATTGTATTATTATTATACTCATCTTCATGGTATTGCATAGATATGCTCCTTAAGTTTACCTGGTACCTATTTATTTTGCCCTCTTCTTCTGAATAATTATATTATTTTTAATGTCTCATTCCTGCACAATTCTTCCCATTATAAAAAAAAAGTAAACAAAATGGTTAATAAGAATAGAACAATTTTACATAAAATTCCTTTCTTGTAGCAACATACTGAGCTGATTAGTGCAATCATCATTATTTGTTAACCTAGCAACTTGCTGTATTTCAGATGGTGATCTTGGAGCGTATGCCGATGCTCGCAAAGCATACATGAAGCAAAAGCACCGCATGATCTGGGAGAAACGTCATGGACACCTCTCTGATCTAACGAAATGAACGTAACTGCCGCAATATATTGTTTTAAAGTTTATTATGTAGGTTTTTATTTGCTGTTGCAATAAAGAGTGTAAATTATAGTATTTTAATGTTTACTTGAAAACATTCAGTTATATAGGATGGAAAGTTGAAGTGGGTCCTGGAGGGGAAGTACCTTAAATATTGATGCAACCAATTTTGACTCCACATTTTTGAAAAGTCACTTTGCTGGCCCGGGAATCGAACCAGAATGCGGAAAAGAACACCTGTATATTTATGACACCATTCAAAAGGGATTAATCTTACGGTTGACCCTTCTGAATAAATAAATAAATAATATCAATTATATGGCTTGTGGCTAAATAATAACAGCCGCACGGGTCAATCGATCAGGTTAAGCTACGCTTGCCGCGGTTGGTCCGTGGATGGGTGACCATCTTTACATACCATGGCCTCGTTAAGCCGTTGGTCCCGGCTGCCATTCGTGGATCGTTGACAGTCGTTATGGGTCGTCAGAAGCCCAAGAGTCTGACAACCAGTCTTACCAAGGGGTAAGTGTTACCCAGTAACTGTGTTGTGGAGGTCAGATAGGCAGTCCATGTAAAATACTGGTATTCAGCTGCATCCTGTTAGACTGGAAGCCGACCCCAACATAGTTGGGAAAAGGCTAGGCAGATGATGATTCTCTGTAATGTTTCCATTAAGAGGCCGACAACACCTAAAGCGCGGTCCCTGTCCGACTGCATAGAAAAGAAAGAGAAGTGCGATGACACAACGGTAATTTATTGCAAAATATGAAGCAATTATCGAAATACAAAAAGCTGTAGATTGTATAAAAAAAATAAAACACTATTATGCTAATATGTTGCTTGTAGAATAATCTGACAAAAAATCAGAGTGATTGCATGTATATTAGTATGGTTTTTAATCGTTAAAAGAAATTTTTAGAGGTGATTCGTGATTTTTTTCTATTGTATCAAATTAGTTATATTATGTTTTCAACACACTATCTACCTAGCATATATCCTTAAGTATATCATATATTTTTCTGATTTTGTTAACTGCAGTGGATCATATACTTTAAGGCATTATACAACTTATAAAATTTGCGTTTAGGTCCTGTAGTCCCCTTAAGTAAAAATAAAAAACCCGCGACAACCAAAAACCTTAAAAAACTAAATTGTTTGGCCCTTTAAGTTTAATTGGTCAAGTACAGCTAATGAGACACAATTGATTTTCTATTGTTTGACTCGGAATCGGTGTCGCGCGGGGCTTAACAGTTTAAATAATATAAGTTGTAGGTGCGGCGGGTGACGGCAAATTAAATCAGGCAGTTAACAGCAGCTATCCTTTCTACAATAGCATACATTCATTATTGCTAGGTGTAAGCTGTTTGGCTGGCATTTTCATTTTTAGCCGTCCCCGACGCGACGACACTTGGATCACACTATTATCTACAACTTGGTCAGTACATTATTTTTTTACTTTTTAGAGGTTTTTGGTTGTGTCGGGGGCTTTTTTAAATTTTTAGTTTAACTTTAATTTCCTGTTTTTTAAAGTTTATTATCTTTGTAGTCAAACCGAAAATACGGCCGAATTTTAACGATTATTAAACTTCTATATTAAAAATATTGTTTACATTAAGAGTAACCTGTAGACTCTACAGATTACTCTTAATGTAAACATTTTTTTCCAATCAAAGCCTACATCAATCAAAACGCATCGTATGAGCTAAAATGCAAGGTAGATGCCGTACACCGTTTAACAGTTCTTCTGAGCGGTTGGGTATCCTGCAGGATCCTGCTAATCAGGTCAAGGTTATCATACTTTTTTAATACCATTGACAGGATTTCAAACTTCGAATCGATCAGGGAGCAAACCATCACCTCTTATAGCAGTATTATTATAATATTATTATTATTCACAGTGGGAAAGTGATGGAGCTGTACAGGACTTATAGCTCCATCTCTTTCTCACGCTGAAGTAATATTGAAATAATACTGCTATAAGAGGTGATGGTTGCCCCCCAGACCTGAGGAAGTTGTTTATATCTCTTCATCAACTAGAAAAAAGGTTAAAACATCACATCACGCCTGTAATCCCCGAGGGGTTAGGCAGAGGTGTACCTATAGTACACCCGCATTTCGCCAGTTATGTTTAAGTCCCATGTAATAGGGGGCGAGCCTATTGCCATCAACTGGGCACAAATCCAGACTCCTGGCTGCTACTGAGAAATTCCAGATAGAAAACCCAATAAAACTATGCCCGACCCGGGAATCGAACCCAGGACCTCATGCTCAGCAGTAGCGCTTGCGACCACTAAACCAACGAGGCAGTTAAGAAAACAGGTTATGATCTTCAAACGGCTGAGCAGATTCCTTGAAACATAGCTAAGAACACTCGATTAAGACAGCATTCAAATAAAATAATCAAATTCGGTTCCTCCGTTCAGGAGCTATGATGCCACAGACAGACACAGATACACACATAACATCCCTCTTTTTTGTTGGGGGTTAAAACATTGGGAATCCTAGGAGTAAAGGTCGTTATACGGCGGGCGCTGCAACGCGTATACCTCGTCTTGTCGGTTGCGTCTGGTGGGCGTGTAGCATTCCATTTATGGATATTTCTATGTAGAAAACTGCTCAGGCGTCGCGACGTCACCAGTGTGTACAGACCCAAGGCCTTCACTAAGCGACTGCGCCAGCCCTGTGACCGTGTATCTATTGTTTTGTTTATTATTCTATCTAGTATTCATCCTTCCCTCGTGTAAGTTGTCAGTCTATAGAAACGAATAAGAAGAATGTACGCAGTTCACCCAGTAACGGTAAATAGGTAATAAGACCGATGTCTGCCGCAGTCTATTGCCCGATTTCACTATGACTAGATGACAACTAAAAGTAATGCCTGAATAAAAGCGCGCTGTTGGATTTACAACGCTCGCCTCAGCGCCGAGAATTAAAAAGTCAACAATGCAATCATTGCAATAACAAAGGTCGATCCTTTGTTATTGCAATGATTGCATTGTTGGCTTTTTCAGATCAATAGCAAAATGTAATGCCTAATTACATTTTGTTGTCGCTTAGTGTGAGTGGAAACAGGCAGTGAACTTTGATCCCTATTTTAAGTATCATCTACCTAGATAGTTTATATCAGTTTCTTGAATGGGAATAATAAAGTTTATATAGAGATATAATAAAAAGTACCATTTATATTAAAAAAATAACATTTATTTTCCGACACTTTCCATACATGCAATACTGAAACGACTCTAATTCAAATACATCGATTCACTAGTTAAAACTATAACAAATAATCACAGAATTACGAAGATGTAGGAAAAATAATATTAAATGTTACATCTTCCCGTAATGAACTTTGAATGAATACTTAATTCTATCTTACTGTTACAAAATACATAGTTATTGGTCAGAAAATAAAACAACAGCTTATAAAGTACTTAAATGTATCTTCACTACAGTCTTAGAGAACTTGGTAATTAATTTATAAACCTTATGTAACATTTATTATACGATGGACATTATTCTGGCCTTATGTGAACGTCATCGCATTCAGAACTCCCATGACAATCATAATGGTCATTAAATAAACAGATATAAATCTTACTTAAAATATCTCTTTTTGATACATAGATCTGATGGCCAATACTGATGTAAATGCGGACTGGCAGTGTAACAAATGTAAAATTAATTGCATTGAAAAAATATACTTCAAATATGCAAGATCCTGCTTACATAAAATATATAAATCCAATTATCTGTAAATAATTATTTCACAATTAAATATCGTAGTTCCACATTATCGAATGTATAATATTTTATTACTAAAATGTTCATATTTTGTACCAATTTAATAATCAATGTAATATTATGTACACTATATACATACCTACGAAAATATGTAGTCTACTTATGATTATAATACGTCTGCACGCACTAGAAAATATTTGTGATTACATATTATATTATTGAGTTGAAACCAAATTATGGCATTCAATGGTACAGAAGTATCACAGTGGTAATGCCTTAGAATACAGACTTAAATCACAAATTGTGTATTTACAATTATTAATCATTAGCTTATCACTTCCAATATGTATTTAAATAAATCTGATAATACTATTTATTCTTTCATTCAAATCATATTGACTAAATAAAAATATCGCTAACGCCTATTGTAGGTTAGCTGTCGTTTAAAACATATGTCAGACAGACCAACCTCATTAGATTTCTTTTAGATCTACAAAAATAAAATAAAGGTACAATAAAAACCATGAAACATCTGTTAGGGATGTTAGAAAGACAATAGCAATTAGTTCCCATTTACAAAATGATTTACACTAACTAATGGCGTTTTTCTTCTCGTTTTAACACATTTTTATAGTATTTGGTACAGGCCAATTCAGCCCAATAGAGTTTAAACTAGTGCTTTGGCATCAACTATAACTCAGCACAACTTGTTAGAGGTTCGAAGCTTTAATCATTTACATTATTTGAATGTGCAAACACGCCAATAAATGCTTAGCTAGCAAATTCTGTAATGCTGTTTCCAGTTAAAACTAATCAATCAGTTTGATTGTACTATCGTAAATGGAACTTAAATCAGCGTCTTTCTGCAGTGGATACTATGTGGAACTAAGACATTTAATTTTAGAAAAACAAAAACGACTGTCATAAATTAAAGCATCATCGCACTTTAGGCACGAGCATATTCTATCAAAGCAATAATATAATATCACCTACATCTACATTCATCGAATACTTTTATAAAACCTTTGCACGTTACTAATTGACACGTCATTAAGGCCAGTTCGCAACAGTGAGATTCAACAATTAACTGGCGTATTTAATTACGTAATTCATCGTAGGACCTTACCGTGAATGTAAATGTTATCTAAAATTACATAAATTCGAATGTGATACTCCTACGAACGAGAAATTAAAATTCGTCTGTACAATAACTTTAAGACAATATTTTGAAACAATACACAAGCAAGATACATGCAAATAGATTTGTGGCCGAAATATATTATAGAAGATAAAACTCTAGGACAATCAACATATTGTATGATCATTGTACTTTGTGTGGGCATCCGTAAAATGTTACAAGTGCTCGAGATGTTTATTAATAAAACTTAGCAACTATTCTTAACATATTTTGAGCCTCAAATCAATGATATGTACATTTAGTTTTTTTATTGTTTTATTTGTATCAATGGCAGTAACATTATCTACTTACAAATTATTACGTAGATAATATACTGTAGATCTTTAATAAACTTATAGTACCTTAAAGTATCATTTGAAGCTTGTTCAGTCCTTTGTTACATGAAGAGCCACGGAAATATAAAACTAAGAAAAATAATATATAAAATGTCAAAAGGTAAAATAAAATATAAAATTGATTGGAGTTGCTTACTCAGTTAAACTGTTGATAAGTTCTAAACAATTTTATAAATAGTTCATCAAGTAACTTGGAAAGACTTAAACAACACACCACGAAACTGACTCAGTTGGAAACATAAAAATAGCGTTAGTCAATTAAAATAAAACATTGTTAATATTCACACACTAAGAAATAATTAAAGAAGTTTTCGGTCAAGATGATTCTTAAGACTTACCTTTACATTGTACAAGACGTGGGACATTAGTTTTAAATCGGCACTTTCAACATTTGACGAATGCACCATTAGATTTCTTATACTAAATAAACACATAAAAATATAAACATCTAAAATATTATTGTTACAGACATCACAATTTATTGGACACTTACATAAGTCTAGTAGTTAAAATTCGTTGCGACCCTGATTCACATCACTCCAAGTTTCAGGTGCCGCGTTTGGAACACGAGTAATACTAACCTACATCAAAAATATAAAGGAATGCATCTTCTTATACGACGCGGTGGGACTAGGAGCCGTCGAAGTGCGCCGCCAAGCGGATACGACCTGGCAAACATACAACGGAACATTGACATCATCCTAGAAAAGAGCATCAATTTCTTAGTTGTATATTTAATAAATAATATAGTTATTCTTACGTCGGTTCTCATGGTTGAGCAAAGCCGTTGGTGTTGGCAATGCGCTAGCCGGTGGGGAACACCATATACTGGTCTTTGGTGAATCGAATACACGGGAGCCCTGAAACAAATATTGCAAATATTTGGCAAAAGTAAATAATTGAGGGGTGTTTTTATGTATGGTTATCGATACCACATATGGACATCCAAAGGTGGCAAGCAAACATTAATTAAGTTATATGACAGAAATCCACCCCTCCGTGCCTCGGAAAGCACGATAAGCCGTTGGACCCGGCTGTTATTTGTAGATCTTTGACAGTCGTTATGGGTAGTCGGAATCCCGAAAGTCTGACAACCAGTCTTAAAAGGTGCTCCATGTAAAAACACTGGTATTCAGCTGGTATTAGACTGGAAGCCAACCCCAACATAGTTTGTAAAAGGCTCGGCAGCTGGTGATGGTAGAAATGAATCCTAGATTTTTTAACGTGAGCTCAGTCCACAGGACACTATAAACCCAGTCTAATCGTGTTTATTTTTTGCCTGCATTAATTTGTTAGTAATGTTGTAGTCTTAAATAATTCACTGATAAAAGTAAAAAATATGTCTGATGGCAGTGTGACGTTACCTTCTGGCCGGGCGGCGTGTCGTGCACGGAGTAGTCCTCGTGCGGCGCGCCGGCCGCCTCGCGCCAGCGCGGCAGCGCCAGGCCGGCGCCCAGCGCCCAGCGCGCGCTCGCCGACTCCGAGAATATTTCCATGTACTGGCGGAGGAAGTCCGCCAAGCCCTCTGCACCTGTTGGATAGCATAATCAGTCTATGGTGTACCAACTGCTGGGACACAGGCCTCATCTCGGGGAGAAGGAGAGGGCCAAAAACCCACCACGCGACCCCAGTGCGCGTTGGTAGATGTCACACGTCTTCCAATTTTTGGTTAATTTTTTGGTTGAACATGCCTTTTTGGTAATTTTTTTGGTTGGACATGTTTCTTCGTTTTGAGAGCAGTGGTGATGAAATAATTTACAAAAGCGCCTGTCTGGGTTCGAACCTACTACTTATAACTCGTAATTAGGGGGCGTTACCACTCGGCCACCACTGCTCTACGCATTGCACAGAGTTGTCATTATTGATCATGTAAAGACGTATAGTAACGTAAACGTAGCGGTAGTGAAAGTGATTAAATGAAAACAATAGCACTACTCACCAGGGTCAACTCCGGGGAAGACAGGCTCATATCGTCTGGCGTATTCCAGGAAGAGTTCTTCCGCAGTGGCGGGCGCGGCGCGGTCTGCGAGCAGTTGCGCCAGGCGCCACACGGCGCGCCAGGCGGGCGCCAGCGCCACGCGCGCGTCGTCGGCCAGCAGCACGCCGGCCGCCGCCAGGCGCGCCAGCTCCGGCGCCGCGCCGCGCACGCGGCGGTACGCCGCCGTGAAGTACTCCAGCGTGGAGCCGCGCGCCACGCTGCGGTCGCCGCACAGCACCGCGCATGCGCACAGCAACGACGTGGCCCAAGCGGGCGACCCTCCCGGTGCAACCACTAAGTTGTTCTCTACGCAGCCTCCAGCTGCATACACTAAACCTTCCAATGATTCCGCGTCCAGTATGTCAGGCTGCAAATTTTGATTAGATGAAATTTAATGCATGCAAAATCGCTGCACACGGATGAAGGACGATAAAAGTTGCGTACATGTAAATACTGAAATATGAATAAATGTTAATGTCATACTGCGGCTACCTATGAGCTTGCCAAACACTCCCTGTGCGATTAATTTATGTATTAAAGCAAGTTTTAACCTTGCCTACTCGAGTTCACTGCTACAGGATAGACAGCCTTACCGAGGACATATTAAAGCCAGAGGTCATTAGAGACCGATAACCGAAAACTTCCGGAGCAACTGCTCAACCCTACCCTAGGAATATTTAGATGTTAGATCAGTCGACTATCGTGCGACGCGCGTATAGGCCGCGACGTACCTGCGGCGGCGCGCCGTAGTGGTGCGCGTAGTGCGCGGGCAGGTCCTGCAGCGAGCCGCGCGGCAGGGCGCGCAGGCGGCGCGCGAGCTCGGCGCGGGCGGCGCGCAGGCTCAGGCGCACGCTGCGCTCGCCGCCCGCCTCGCCGCACACCGCCACGCGGCACGGCACCAGCTCGAACAGCTCGGCCAGCTTCACGCAGCCGTAGTGCGCCACGCGCAGCTGACGCCCGAAGTGCGCGTGGTACGCCGGCACGAAGCGAGAGAACTCCATGCGAAAGTTGGGCGTGTGACGGAGCAGTTCCACGGCCTAGTAGCAACGTTACGCTCACTCCAGGACCACACTAACAGCTATTTGTCGAATATTCGTGTCATCTCGATATACGCTACGCGTTTGACGCACTTATCACGACACCAATATTTGTCAGAAATCCATCAATGTAGCCATAGAGCTAAAGTAAAATTATTTAAAAACATGTTTGTTTCGATGAATCTTCGCCCGAAATAAATATGGATCTAAATATTTTATAACACTTTCAGTACCTTTCCTGTCAAGTTTAATCTGGTAGTTGCCTTATCCGTGAATAAATTAAATAGACAACTAGGGGGTTCCTTCAGTGTCAGAAGCAGTCAACATTACAGGACGCCCACATCTTTCATAAGTACTGCAAACATCAATCCACTAACCATGACGTATTTGGCAATCCCTTACGAAGCTTAGTAATATCCGAATGAAAATCGAGCTGAAATGATGATGATTATAGTGAAATGATGAAAAATGTTTACCTGCATAGCAAACTGTCGAGTGCGGGCCCTCTCTTCAGACGTGGGCGTGCGGCGCGGCAACGATATAGTCCCGTCAGCCACGACGGTCACGGCCTGAGGGTTGATGCGTTGCATCAACTCCGCGAGTGTGCACACGCCGTAGTCGACGGGAGAGAACGGACGGCCCGACGTCGCCTGGTACAGTTGAGCGATATCGTGCAACTGCACGGTACGCCCGGGTTGCGCTTTCAACAGCTTCACGAGATCCGACGTCCAGCGACGGCTTTGGGCTGACGCGGATATTGTTATGATACGTGATGATCCTGAGCCGAGCACCTGAATTGAAAGAGTTTACTCTAAAAAAGACCTTTCTCTCACAGGATTTTGATATCGCCAAGGCGATTATCCGAATTTTAAAACTACTTTGTATAATAGTATATTCTGCATGGCATGACAACCAGTGTCTATAACCACCTACCACGATTTAATACATAGATGGTAGTGTTATATTGTAATAGGTATATTTTTTAACAAAAATCTTTGTATTTGAAAATGCCTACTACAGTGTTTATATTGAACACGCCGATTAAAAAACGTTCAAGATAATCTACAAAAATATAATTACTTTTACTGATATCAGTTTAGTTATTGTTTAAAAGGTTAATCAGTACTTTTTTCCATCGTTAATCTCTCGTTTAACCTGGTGAGCCCCGCGCTACACCGATTCGGCGTCAAACAATAGAAAATCAATTGTGTCTCATTAGCTGTCCTTGACCAATTAAACCACCAGAGACCAGACTGCAGTGATGGCCCAGTGGTAACGGCCGGGACTTACGAGTTGTAGGTCGTAGGTTCGAACCTAGACAGGCGCTTTACTTTGTGTAAATTATTTCATCACCACTGCTCTCAAAACGGTGAAGAAAAACATCGTGAGGAAACCGGCATGTCCTAGAACCAAAAATTCGAAGACATGTGACATCTACCAACACGCACTGGGCCCGCGTGGTGGATTACGGCCCACTCCCATTCACAGAGAGGAGGCCTGTGTCCCAGCAGTGGGAACATTATAGGCTGATTATGTTGTGTTGTATGGCCAATTAAATGTTACGATTTTCTGCATCTGTCTGAACTTTGCATACCAAATGGTAAAATATGATGATACCAAATTTTGCATGATTTTATAAAACCTATGTTAAACACTATCTACCAATATTTGCCAATAAAAATTAAACTATTTATTCTCAAAACATTTCTAAAGCATTCCACAAAAACAAATTGTAACAGCATTTATCACTATGTAAATAAATGAGTATTTATCACTATGTAAATACTCATAAGGTTATCTTTCTAGATTATGTGCATTATATGTAGTGTTGACATAAAGTTATTGTTACACTGTAATTTCATATTAAAGTATGTATTTTTTATTTGATTACTGGAAAACAATTGTTGATAAAGCAGATAAACCTACCTAATAAAAATAAATAAACTAATACTGTCCCGACAAAATTGACATTTATATCAAACTATCAGGTTAGCCAATATTAGATTTTTTGTGTCATTGGTTGGCAATCAAGTAGGCAGTCCACCCACTTTTTTCCTAGTGTTGGCTAAATACTGCCTAACCTTGACTAAGAATCAACTTTATTTCAATGCGTTAAGGCATAAAATCATTCAAGATTCAAACCCAGCCCAAACTTATGTTTTAGTATACACCGCATTTCGAATGCAACGCGGCACTGCCACACAGCCGCGTCGTGCTCGTCTGCGATAGCGCACGTATTTCTAGAGCGATCATAATGAACCAACAATATTACAAAACACCGCGACCTCCCATCCCGATGACGTCAACATTGGAGCTAACTGATTTACCGTTGGACATGATACTCTACATGGCCGAATTTCTCAGTTTCAAAGACTACAAAAATTTTATTATATCACTTTGGCCGAATAACAACGAAAGTGAGGCTGTTCGAAGAAAACTCTGGGAACTTTCTACTCACAAGATTACAACTAATTTCATCAACGGGAAGGAGTTGGAGATAGAATACAACTTCGATCCCTCGAGACCAAAAGAAGATCGCATTCTCCTCAATTGGGACTATTTGTTACCAGTGTTCGCTGGAATTGAACCGCCTCCGACGTTCGACAAATTCGTAAGTTTTTCAAAACTGAAGAATTTTATCAGAAGTCACATGCATATGGATAGGTGTTCGAACCTTCAACACGCTTCCTGCCATTGTTACCAAGTAGTCGCGAACACTCCAGCCCGTGTAATGCGTGTAAGACCTTCAGAAACTGAGTGCAAATACAGACACTTTCATCATTATTGCTTTCGGCATCTTGGCTACTGGTTTGACTTTTACCTGAAGAATTCGATACTGCATCGGGAGAAAGGGGAGTTTTTCGATGAGGAAGCGGCCAAACAGTTTATGCATATTCTAGGCAACACAGTTTGTCTTTGAGGGTTCGTTGATTCTTAGTGATTCACTACTCGAAAGTTGGCTTTATTAAGAGATTTATGGCGGGGTAGCAATTAATATGTATGAATCGCGCTCAAATGAATCTCAAGGTTGAATCTGTTTAATTTATCACCATTGCATTGTAAAAATGTGTAATAATATTCTAAATCAAATAATTGTGCGTTTTTCTCTCACTGACGACACCCTCCGTTACTTCTGTGTAATATATCTAAATTGTGGTTTACTAGTCATATTGTTGGTAAGTTATGCATTATTTTAATTGAAAGAGTGACATTTTGCGTTTAGATTCACATTTGCACTAAGATTTTATCATATTTAGATCATTAGTTTGACGCCATACTGACACTTTTTGCTTAGTGTCACGTTTGCATTCAAGTTACCATACTATTAGTTCAATAATCTGAGTTCAAAGTGACACTTTTAGTTTAGTGTCAGGTTGGCTTTCAAATCCTAAGTTATTTAACATTTTTTCGTTAAAGCATAGTCGTTACATTGCGTATAATGTCATTTTTACTGTCATTAATTTCTTAAAAAACTGTATTATACACATTGCTAAAATGTTTTATTTCATAAAGTGTCATTTTGCTGTCGGCCTTATAGCAATTATTGACGCAAAGTGTCTTTTTATCATTTCGTCCAAGGTTACACCATGACACTCTGGCCTACGGTTAACATCTTAAATTGTTCATTTTTACGTTAAGGATTAGTGTACTGGATAGATATCAAAATATTGTTTCGGACAATTCCATTATTTGGACTTTAGGTAACTACTTATTGTCTTTGGTTTAAAGTGATTTATGGTTTTTATATTTTAAGGTGTGCAAAACAATGCTGCGCCGTGATAAGTTACTGAAGCTTGCACTTGAAAATAAAGAAAATGACTGTAGTGATGAAAAAACGAATTTATATCAACCAGTATTTCATACTCTTTCTCAAGAAGAGCCACTACAGATCTTGGTTGATAACAATAAAAAGCCATGTAGTTTAAGCAGCAGTAGTTTATCTTCTTCATGCAGCTCTTCCTCTTCAAGTAGCTCATCTTCATCTAGCATTGGTTCTTATATATCAGGTTCAATCAAGTCTAAGGAATTCAATATTAGGACACACCATTTGACGAAACCAGTTGAAAATCCACCAAGCACATCTAATTTGCAAAATAGTATGATTCAAGAAACAGTTCCTCTTCAATTACCTAGAGCAAGATCATTAAGTTCTTGTTCATCCAGATCTAGATCTTCTATAGCATCGTCAAGGGCAGGTGATTTTTCCCCGGATGATGATGACGCTGATTATGTCCCGCCACTTAACCGAGCCACATACAGAGAAAGCTCTAGCAGTGAACCAGCTAATAACATTCCAGTCACTATGGTTTCCCCCACAAAAAAAAAGCGCAAGGGTGTGGTACATAATAAGAAAAAAAAGCTAAGGAGTTGCGTAATTCAGGAAAACAATACGTTTCACTATCCAAAACTAAGAGGGTCATTTCAGAAAGACGCATGGGTCCTCCTTGTACAGAACGATGTCGTTTAAGATGTTCGGAGAAAATTGACGAAGATCAGCGAAATTTTATCTTCAATCAATATTGGGAAATGGGCTGTATAACTAGACAGAGGGATTTTATTTGTAAACATTTGAGTATTGTTACACCAAAGTACAGTTACAAAAAAGAGAATAACAATCGTAAACCAAAGCATGGTTTCCACTTGACAGTGACAGAAAATAAAGTACGTGTTTGTAAAATATTTTTTAAAAATACACTAGGGATAAATGATAGACCGATTAGAACAGTATTAGAGAAGATGTGTCATAGTGGCATTGTAGAATCAGAGAAGAGAGGGAAACATGGAAACCAACTCAAGGTTCTCGATGAAGTGGTACAGAGTATAAAAAATCATATTGATTCCATACCGCGTATCGAGAGTCACTACTTAAGGCAACAGACAAGTCGGGAGTTTATTGACGGTGGCAAAAATTTAATGGATTTGTATAGGGATTACAAAGAAATGTGTGAAATAGAAGGAAAGCCAGTGGGTGAGCAACATACTTATCGAAAAATATTTAAACAAGATTATAATATAAGCTTTTTCATACCAAAAAAGGACATGTGCGAGTTTTGTGCTGCTTTTGACAATATGGATGTACTTAAAAAGGAAGAAAATGAGCTAAAATATTTAGAACATCACACGGAAAAAGAATTTAGTCGAGTTGAAAAACATGAGGATAAGCTAAAGGTTCAAGAAAATTACATAGTTGCTTGCTATGATTTACAAGCAGTGTTACCTCTTCCGATGTGTAAGGCTTCTGCTTTTTATTATAAATCTAAACTTAATGTTTGTAACTTTACTATCTGTGAACTAAATAAAGACAAATGTAATTGTTATGTTTGGAGCGAGGTGGATAGCTTAAGAGGAGCTAATGAAATCGGTTCCTGTGTCTTAGATTTTATAAAGGAAAAAGCGCAAGCTGTTGATGACTCTAATTTAGAAATAGTTTTCTATTCAGACAACTGCTGTGGTCAACAGAAAAACCAATTTATGTTTTCTATGTACATGTATGCTCTGGCTAATTTTAAGATTAAGAGTATCACACATAAATTTTTAATATCCGGCCATACACAAAATGAGAACGATAATGTACACTCTGTTATAGAAAAACAAGTTAGGAAGTTTTTAAAGTCGTCACCAATTTATGTTCCTGAGCAGTATATCACTTTAATAAAATCGGCCAAAAAACGAGGCAATGCTTATAATGTTAAAGGAATGCTGTTTTCCGATTTTTTAGATTTAAAGAATTTAGCTTATGAGTGTGGCACCCAATTTAATAAAGACACTGGTGGGGACACTGTCAGACTTTCCGACATTAAAGTTATTAAATTTGTTAAGGAAAACCATGGAGAAATTAAGATATTGTACAAAAACTCCTTTACTGAAAACCACTTTTATGAAATAGCACAAAATCGTCAATCTCGCTCTAGACGCAAAGCAAACCGTATGGGATTTTCGTTAAAACCACTTAATAATACAAAATTAGAGTTATCCACCAGAAAAAAAGCAGACTTAAAATCCTTAATCGACAGCAATTTAATCCCACGATATTATGCAGAATTGTTTTACAATGGTATTTCGTAATTTTTACATTCAAATATTCGATTCCAATAATGTGATTTGTTGGATTTTGTTTTATTTTTAAATTTCCTACATTACTAAAGAATCAAAGATTCGCAAGATTTACATATAAGTGGTATAAATTGTTGATGAATTATTCTAGTTCTAGGCGACAGATGCAAGACTGACTTAAGATTTTAATTATTTTAAGTACTAAGAATAGAATTGCCTTGTTAGCATACTAGGCTTCTTTTTTAACAGATGATTACTATAAGACTGGATATTTAAGTCTGAATATTTTACAGTAAGTACATAGATTATGGACAGGATGTTGATTTTTTGAATACTTTTTGTTTGCGTTAGCGAATTAAGCTAACAGAATTTATTTTTGTTTTTTTTTTAGAAGATGATTATAATACTGGAGATTTAAGTCTGATTATTTCGCAGTAGATAGATTGTAGAAAAGATGTTGTGAATACTTTTTGTTTTGCGTTAGCGAATTAAGCTAACAGAATTTATTTTTGTTTTTTTTTTTTAGAAGATGATTATAATACTGGAGATTTAAGTCTGATTATTTCGCAGTAGATAGATTGTAGAGAAGATGTTGTGAATACTTTTTGTTTTGCGTTAGTTAATGTAAGCTAACAGATTTTTTTTTAATGTTTTTGATTCTTGATTTATTTTAATAAATTTCTATCTGAACAAAATGTTTCTTATTTTTGCCTTGTGAGAATACCTCTTAATTAATTATGAAATATTTATATTGTAGTAGTAATTATACATTTTTATCACTGTTAAGTTAAATAAAACAGTTTTTGGCAATAAAACAATAGTTTTAAAGCATTTATTATTACTATGTTTTTATTGAAAAGTAAGTCCACAGTGACACTAAGACGAAAAAAAAATAATTATGAAATTAAAACTGACACTTTAATACAAAAAACGATAAAATGTAAACATATACAAGTAAATTTATGATTTTTTTGCTCTCAAATTTGAGATACAGCCTTTACCCATAATTTCTATATCAAAGAATAACTAAATTGTGTATGGATTCTTACGTATTACTCATATTCATACCACCAAAAACGTTTTTTGGCTCTCCTGAAAAGTCATCTATTTTGGATAGTGACAGTATTGGTTTAAGCGTGCGATATGTTTGTCGCATCTACAATTCGGAGCAATTCTTTAAGCGAGTGTCGTCATCTTTTGCCTAGCGACCGACCACACCACAGTTGCCTTGCGGGAATGCCCCGTGTTTTTTTTTTGGAGCTCGATTGCACATGATGATAATAATCCGCTACAATTAAATCTATCCTGTAACGAATAGAGTTCAATATTGTCTAACAACATTCGCATGGCCGGCCGCAACATCAGTCGTCGATATCACATGACTCGATTAACCTTGTATACTAATGAATTCATGTTTTGTTTTTTTTAAGTGTGTTGCGATTTTATGATAATATTTAGTTTACTGTTCACCTATAAAAAAATGTATACGAATGAAATATCCTACTAATATTATAAATGCGAAAGTTTGTAAGAATGGATGGATGGATGTTTGTTACTCTTTCACGCAAAAAGTACTGAACGGATTTGGATGAAATTTAATAACACATAGGACTTTTTATCCCGATATACCCACGGGGTCAAAACTTATGCGGGTGAAACCGCGGGGCGCATCTAGTTAGTATAATAATTTCGTACAATGCGGCCTACGCTGATTATTATTCCTTTCAGGCAACCTTAGCAAGGTAGAGTGTTAACTGTGAATATCTAAATTGGGAGCAGCATGAACAATTTTTCATACATCATACTGTGATTAACAAATCTCCTGTAATATCGTCATAGGTGATGATAACCCTCTTTTCAGACTACCAACAGGCTTAGCATGACGCTTTCTATTTCTACGAAGAATCTCACAGCTCTTTTTATACAAAGTGACATTTCGTTTCTTCATTTTTACCATCGCATCGTAGAAATCCTTCCACAATCTGACATTTTGTCTCTCGTTTCTAACGATCTTTATGTATGTCCTTTTTTATGTAGAAGGATTTCTACGGTGCGATGTCAAAAATGGAGAAACGAAATGTCACTTTGTATAGAAAGAGCTGTGTCTATTCTTCGTAGAAATAGAAAGCGTCATGTTAAGACTGCAGTTGTTATTATAAAACATGAAGTACTAGCGAACCGCTCCTGCTTCGCACGGGTTTGAGGGTTACCCGTACCTCAAAAGGAAAAAGCGGAACCCTTATAGCAGGGATTCCCAAAGTGGTCGATATCGACGCCCTGGGTTCGAAATCGGTTTCCTCGGGGTCGATATAAACGAAAACTGATTTCGGGGGTCGACGAGGTCTAAAAATTGTCCCCTATTAATTAACAAAAACTTTCAAGATAGTGTATAAGTTGTGTTACGTGTACCAACTTGTTATAAGAATGACTAATATTTTAGTAGGAAGTATCATTGTTGTACTTGTAAAAAACTCAACAAGTCGATAAGCGTGCACAAGTTCGTACAAGATGAAAAAAATTGGCTACAGGGGTCTGAGGTATCAGTTAACTTTTTGAAAAGGGGTCTCTTGCCCAAAATAGTTTAGGAATCCCTGCCTTATAGGATCACTCGTATGTCTGTCTGTCCGTCTGTCACAGCCGATTTTCTCAGAATCTAATAGTCCGATTTAGTTGAAATTTGGTACACATAAATTTCCGTGACCGAAACACGGATGTCTTATGTAAATTAATGAATTATGAATATGGGGTTCACTTTTGGGAAAGGAATAAGAAAATTAAAAAACTCTCCAAACCTACTAATACATAAAATAGTTCCAAACTTATAGATTATAGGAAAACCTATAAAAAGTCTATGGTCTTAAAATAACATTGTAAATCTGCCAATATTATGCGTACAAACTTAAATTTGCTAGTGGAGTGTATAGGAGAAAATGCGTTTAAACTACAATGTTAAGTTTGGTTTTGGGATAAATTCATCCCAACTACGAAACCCTTCATTACAGTATGTGCTCCGACACGCACCTGGCCGTGTTTTTCAGGCTCGATGTTGTGCATTGAGATTTCCTATTATATTTAAGTTTAATATGCACTTATTGGTCACATAAACCTTCCAGAATAAATTATATATACATAATCAGCCTATAATGTTCCCACTGCTGGGCCACAGGCCTCCTCTTCATCTGAATCAAAAACTTGTGAATAATGTAAAATACACTCACTCGGACTGAAACTATTCAGCTAACAAACTGTAAGTGAACGACAGGGACAGTCATAATCACCCTATAATGTTCCCACTGCTGGGACACAGGCCTCCTCTCTGTGAGAGGGAGTGGGCTATAATCCACCACGCGGGCCCAGTGCGGGTTGGTAGATGTCATATGACTTTGATTTTTTTGTTCTAGGACATGCTGGTTTCCTCACGATATTTTCCTTCACTGTTTTGAGAGCAGTGGTGATAAAATAATTTACACAAAGTAAAGCGCCTGTCTGGGTACGAACCTACGACCTACAACTCGTAAGTCACGGCTGTTACCACTGGGCCACCACTGCTCTCATCAATATCTAGTGTGCCGTTTAGAAGAATTAAGCAGTTGCACAGACAGACACGGAAAATACATTCATATGTAAGTTAGATATAGCACTAAAATTTAGACATATCACCACATCAGTAAATTGCACCTGTGCGAATCAGGGACAGATCGTTAGCTTGCATTTACTGTGGCTTTCTTTAGTAAAGATAGATTTCTTACCACAATCGCGTTGCCGAGAGCAGCGAGCAGATCCGGTAGCTTGGTGAAGCCATAGTCAGCCACACGGCATTGTCGGCCGAAATGGTGATGGAAGGCGGGTATAAGTCTGGAAAAATACTGCCATGTTAACCCTTGGTTTCTAAAAGCCTGTAATTTGTTTTCGAATCTCATGTAAAGCTATTTGATTGGCTGTAGTTATTTCCGATCACCAATCACATTAGATTTTTTTAAGTGAAAACTTCTTTCGCATTGAGCGATTTTTTGTAGAGGAAAACATGGGTTCGCGTCACCGACATGCCCGCGCCGACATGCTGTAGTAGCAGTAAGTGAAGTTAAATTGACCACGTGAAAAGCTTAATTTGTGTATTATTCAAGTGAAAACTTCTTTACGCGTGTTGAGCGATAAGTTTTGATTTTAAATCTCTTATATAATGCAATCTGCCCTGAGACATTCAGCAATAGGTAGATGGTGGTCACTACTGATCTTGCACAGTATGCTGGTTGTATTTAGTAACTCTCGGGGTGCCCTTCTTCTCAGTCTCGTGAAGGTAACTGGGTTTGACATAAGTTCCATTGCTCGTTGATTTGGGTGTAATTTTAATCCGGTGGAGTATGTCGCAATATTTGATCAAAGGAAATACATATAAAATTAGTTACAGATCAGATAAAAAGTAGCGTAACATTTTTGTATTTTCTATTCGATGTTACATTGCCCTGAACACATTAAAAAAAAAAATTATTTGGACAATGTATAACCAAAAACCAGTTATTTTGAAGCATTCAATGAAACATTATGACGTTTTATGAAAAATAACATTGTTTTGGAATACTGACTTGCTGAATGGTATGGAGCACCTGGGAGCCGTGCGCAGTAGATCGATCAGTTCTCTCTCGAACAGAGCCAACATCGGCTCCAGCGCCGGCGCCGTGCGCGGCCGCTCGCGCTCGCCGCTCGAGCGGGAGCTCTCGCCTGCAAACGATACTATTTTGAGAACAAGATAAAACACAACAAAACAAATAGGAACAGATTGCAGAAAGCGATAAGGCCGCCCATTGTATGTTTAATTTATTGTTAATATGTATTTTTCTGGTGTATAATAAAGTATACTTATATAAATAAATAAATAACAACACCACATTGAAACAAAAAGGTTAACGCTCTTAAATTCAAAGATCACATTGAAGCAATTTGTGAGACCAGTAGGCCTAGCACGAACGCGCAAAGTAAATGTAAATACGAACGATTTTTGAATTGGTAATTATCATTTTGGACATTTATTTAGTTTGAAGACTATTGTATATCTATATATATCTATGGGTGTTACTAATTGAGCTTGACACATACATTTTAACCTAAAATACCTTACAGCAAAATCATGTTCTTTTGATGCTGTTGGACAGTTGTATTTCCGATTAAAAAAATGGAGTCTAATCGAATACGTTTACATTAGTGCGTTCGTACTAGGCGTACTGGTATTAAATGAATAAAAATGTTGCAAAGCAATCAGAATTTTGTATGCTAAAAGATATAATTATACTAGGAAAAGAGAAGATAGACGAATATCTTTGGTAGTATACTAACTGTTAGCGGTGTGAGCAAGCGGCGGCGTGACAGCGAGAGGCGCGTTCTTCCACGCCAGGTGGCGCGAGGGAGCGTCGCGCACCTCTAAGCCCTCCACGCTGCGCAGGAGCAGCTCTAGTGCCACGCCGTGACGCGCGTCGCACACTAGCACCTCGAAGCGTGCCTCGTAGCACTCCACGAAACTACAGAAGATAGATACGTTGCATTAAAATGTTTGATATTACTGAATTGATAAGTTACTGTAGCTGAATGCGTGAAGTAACAGATATTAAAATATTGATGATAGTTGATACAGCTGAAACTACTACAGTAGACTTACATTAACTTATAAATTTTAATTGCAGTTAGATTTTATAAGATGTTCACTTAAAAACATATATACAGACGAATTGAAAACCTACTCCTTTTTAAGAAGTCGGTAAAAAAGTTAAAACCATCTCTTTGATATAAATGTTTACCTTAACAATGGCAAAATTCCTCCATGATTCTCCAACAGAATATGTACATTCTTAGCCAAAGTCGAGATCTCCATATAAACAGGTTGCAAGATACGGCTGCCGTCTTCCTGTCCGGTACTCATGGAGGCGTGTATGTGGCACTTCCAGGGCGCCTCCTCCATTTCGGAATTGGACACCGGTGTCAAGTCCACCAACTGAACCATTCTGCCGAACCCCTCGTGTATGATAACGGTGTCTTTGAGCTTTGCTATGTCTGATGTCGTCAGCGCGCAGCAATGGCGACTCGCATACGCATCCCTCAGTCTTAGTAGAGGTAGCGTGTGATTCTTTTGATCTAGAAGGATGGCTCTGAGACGTGCTCTGAGGATGTCTAGATTCGGGGCGGGTGACGGTTTTCCTAGAGACAGTTCTAGGCGGCGCCCCGTCCACTGGTTGTCTAAGCGGCGTTTGTGGATGCGTGCGATAGCGAGCCTCGCGTCCCATTCTGAACGCAGCACTACAGTAGCTAATGGGCCCTCCCCGGCCGCCCATACTGAAACGCGGACGGTCTGCACGTACTGGTTGAATAGCTGAGTCAGCATTTCCTAAACAAGATATCAGGCCAATATAATAGAAGCCTAACCAAATAAAACAACCCATTATAAATTAATGATAACAACAGTTCTATTAAAGAAAAAAAAAAAAACCAGCTAGAAGAAGCCAGAAGGCTGTTGAAAGAAATGAATTACAAATAAAATAAGGGAAAGCAGCATACAAAACTAACATTAAATGACTTAATAATACATACGTTTACCGATTGAAAGACCTAGTGACAATTCGTATATTCTGTGTCAATGATAACAATACAAATGTTGTGGCATACAAAATTTTTCATTCGATGCCAGCAACAATCAGAAAGGTAGATTTCGCTATCACATCTGATTTGCATTCGATCACTTAATAACAATCAATTTGGGCTCTAAAAATTTTAGTATTCAAAAACATTCAAGTCGCCAATTATTGAACGAGAACGAATGAATGATTAATTCGTGCGAAATCTACCCATTTGTATTATTGGTAGTTTGCATGTAAATGAATCAAATTATGAAGCAAAGTATTGTCTGTCAGTTGGAACTTTCCTTTGTATATCGCAAAATATTTTCAGTGTATTTAATTCTGTATTAAAAACTATTAAGCCAATTCAATAAGTTAGGGCCAATTGAAGCTGTTCTAAATATTGTTTTCATTTCTGAGAGATGATGAATTACTACAAGAGTTACGTGAAGATGACAACATCACATATTCGGAAATACAGAGTGAGTTTTAAACAAAAATTAAAAAATACTTTTGCAGCTACGTTAAGTGCTAAAAGTTAGAAATAATTAGTTTTTTTGGCAAAGAAAGCGTTTTTACATTTAAAAGATTTAAAAAATATTGCAGCCATGGTGACCCCATAGAAAAACTCATCCTGTATATGATCCTAATCAAGCTTCAACAAGACTCGAATTTAGAAGAAGTTTCAACGAAGAGATTGTATATTTTTTTAAGATTTCAAACTGGAGAAAGGTGTCTTCCAAAAGCCACAAATCAATCAATATATTAAATAAGGACACCAATTACAGCTATACCTATTATAGCTTAGCTGGATTACACAACAAAATAATAACCATCCTTTTTGCCTCGTTGTAGTCGGGTAAAAAGGTCAGCTCCAAAAGCATGTTATGCCTCGCCACCTAGTGTTGCAATACAATCGCCTCGTTGAACTTCGTTTGCAAAAATAACGGACATCAAAAATGCGAGTGCAAATATTTCCTTAGGGCGGTGCCTCGCTTAACTTTGGGTTTTACTAAGTCGGTGTCACCATATAACTGCCACAATAATGGCCTTCTATATTCCGTATGGAGAGCGTTTTTTGAAATAGTCCTTAACATGACGCAGCGTCTTAGGAAACCCAAGGTTTAGTGCCTAGTGTCTAGACACTAGGCCAGGTAAATTACACATTATAGGTAAAGTAAATTTCTTCCTAGGCTTTTATTTTAATATACGGGACGCACGTGGTGCCCCCTCAGTAAAATAATGATTTGGTCAAGGACAGCTACTGAGACACAATTGATTTTCTATTGTTTGACTACGAATCGGTGTCGCGCGGAGCTTAACAGCAGATGTAATTCGCTAGACACTAGTACTTAAGCAAGGCACCTTCAGTTTGTACGTGACCTTACTACCCCAAAGTATATTCTTACCTGCAAAACCGTAGATTCATAAGGCGGTAAGTTAGACACGGTAAGTTCAGCGATGGACTCTTCAGCCTCACTATGTTCGCTGAAACTCGCCGAAGAGTTCCATGGAGACACTGCCCTACTGGCGCTGTGCTCCCTATGACGACCTTCACCGCTGTTGCTTGATGAACAGCCTGACCGGTCCAGGTTTACAGAACCTGGTGAAAATTATTTAGTTGTAGGGTAGGTGTTTTATATTTGTGAAAGTCACTCTTGAGTATTGAACTTTATATTGCTAGATTCAAAATAGTTGTACCCCTACATCAGCGAAATACAATACTAGTCACAGCAGTAAATTGTCCATTTTAGTATGTGTCCGGCAGTGTGGGCTCTCGTTTAAAACTGCCAGTCTTTTCTGTAAAAATCTCACTGTGAAAAGTAAGGTGAAGTGAGTTTGAAGTGAACTGGTCAATCCCTAGAGTCAGGTGGGATGGAAGTTCACTTCTACCTCACTTCACCTACATTTTTGGTGACATTTTTACACAATAGCACCGCTGGTCCACATTTATAAGTGACACGCGGACAACAGTTTATCTGCATTTATAACAAAGATTCACTTATTGCTCTGCGAATGTATACGAAATATTGAAATAGGTATTTTTAATGTTGCCCATAAATATCCTTGCAAATACTGATGGATCAATATAATAAAGTTATAATTATCGTGACTCACCATGCGTGCCCCTAATCTTCCTAGGTTTGGGTGCGGGCGGCGGACAGAAGTCGTGCGGCGGCGGCGTGGGCGCAGGCAACTGTTGCAGCGCCAACGCCCACTCCTTAGAAATGCTCGTATTGTTGAACGTGCTCACCTCGTGAGGTGATGAACAGACCTGCGAGGATGATGACATAACATGAAAATAACATGACGCCTGCCTTTAATACCCGGATACAGTAGTGAGGTGTATAGTTGGACCACTTTTAAAGGTTCCATCATTTATCTTCGGAAGAACCAAATAAAATGTGCGTCAAACTGCACATGTTTCAGTCAGGAAACATAGTTTTCAATTGGTTCAGTCCATAGAAGCTATATTATATTATACAGGCATCAGCAGCAGGCAGGGATAGGTAGGCATAGTAGTTCATTCTGGGAGAAAAGTCTGGGAGAGGCCTATGCCAAAGAGCAAAGCAATCTGGAGATTTGTGATGTCTAAATTGTCAAACTAGTTTTATGATTGCTAATAAAGGCTATTTGAAATTTGAAAAAGCAGTTCATTGCGAGTGTCGTTTTGTAGTTTCTGCCTACCTCTATGAGAAAAAAGCGTGAATTGATGTATGCTTATATTGTACAAACCTGAGGCGGGGGAGGTATGAAGGTGGGTTGTTGGTATGATGCCGGGGCGGTGCTGTATCCTTCATCGCTGGAGTACGTCGGCGGCACCGCGCTGCGGGCATACCGTGTGCTGATCTTACGTCCGTACACATCCTCTCCATCCATACGCATTAGGGCTCTGAAAAGATGTTATTACATTAAGCCAAGGCAAAAAGCCATCTACCCACCACAGCAGTGGTTAAACATAACAGTCTTTCTCATACATGTCGCATTTATGTACCCAATTAGCCACGCCAATGACTTTGATAGTAATGCGACCTACACGATCTTACACTAGATGTGGGATAATAAACACATTTGTCTACAAAAAAGGTGAAATAGTGGAATTTTGTATTCTTTGAAATAGCAGGCAGATATAATAATAATAAATAAAAATATAATAATAATAGATGGCATGTATCCATTTATCCGAAATGGATGGCAATAGCAATGGCAATGGATGGCAATGGCAATGGCAATAGCCATTAACAGGGCACCAATCCAGACTCCAAGCTGCTACATTCTTAATGAGAAAATACCTAATAGCATTTGCCCAACCCTGGCATCAAACCCAGGACCACGAAATGCTCAGCGATTGTAAGACTAGGTACACCGACGAGGCAATCCTAGTTAAACAACGTTATTTTCTAATGAAAGGGGATAGTGTACCTACTGTAAAAGGCAGTTACAGTAAACACGAAGAGGAAGGTCATCAACAGAATTCAGTTTCCTTATGTTTCCTTACATTTTTTTTTTATCCAAAAGTGCACGCCTCACAGACAGAAACATGTTGACGACAAATTTTACAGGAAAATATCTAAGAAAATTCATCGATTTTTGTTAATGACTTTTGAACGGTTATAAGTTTGATAACGAAAATCAATAGGGCTTATCCGAAGGATGAAATATAACTTGTAAAAGATCTAGATTAATCCATTGGGTGTGACGAAGTGAATCGTGACGACAAACAGACACACTTCCCAAAGGAAAGCACTACACGGTTTTTTTTTTATTAATCTTATAATATCAAATCTCTAGTGTTAAAAACTTGCCCTGATAATACGAATACCATGTATAATTAAGAGTATAGAAACGATTTTATGTTGGAAAATGTTGACAAGGCGACATATCGAGAGTAGAGCACTCTCGCACGCTGAAGCCTTTTTTTTTTTGGGTGGGAAATTATCAAATAACTTCTCCCCGCTCTAGGCGGAGCGGGACAGTGTGTCAGACTCTTAATGACTAAAACCCACCCGTATTCCTTCCGTTGCCAGGGGCCTCGGTTACCCTTTTGGACTGCCACGCGACGCTGCATCGTTGTGAGGCGTAATTTGTTTACCAAATTATGCCAATTGTCCTCATCGTCGAGAAGGCTTAGCAATTTACTTCTATGAGCTGACGCGATAAGACAGAAATGACGTTGTATGTAATTGCGTCATATAATATACATGACGATAAAACTGCCACACACCGATTCAAATGCCAGTGAAAATAACCGTGGTTTACGTAATTTATGCTTAAAACAGGTAAATACCCGAGCAATATTGAATACAAACAACAGTGTCGTTGAATATCGCTACGAAATATGTATACACCGCACCTGAAAGATTTATTTCTCTTATTATATTAATATTTTAGCAAGTTACGAACTTTTGATACTTTAGTCTAGAATATTCTTATAGGGTGGAACAACAAAAGTTGTTTATTTAAAAGAACGTGCAGCCATCTCAATAAGAGCAATCTCCAAGCGCATCACGGTCAAACGGAGATACCGTTTGACCGTGATACGCATAATAAGGCCCCGTTATTGTCATTAACTTAATATTGAAAAGAATAAATATACCTATTTGCAAGTCACGATAACGAACCACACCCATAAAAAGCACTTATAGTTTTATTAAAACAATGATATTGTTTATGCAAGCTGTATAAATCATTCAATACCCAGTTGTAACTGTCGTTTATAATACCACTATTAAGTACTTATTTCTATACATAGGTCTGTATAGCTATATTTTTTAAAGATGCGAAACAGCTGATCCAGACTACATTGGAAGGAAATTGATGTCAATGTACCCCCACATTTTCTCTATTGTGTAAATTTCAAAAAGAAATAATTTTATGACAAATCTGTTTTCAATGGCGGGAAATTAATTAATCGATCGACGAATAATAATACAAAGAGGTTGCAATTGCAACTCAAAACGAATATTTTGTTTCATCGCTTCCTTGGCTGTGAACTTATTTCGTTTCATCGCTTCCTCGGCTGTGAACTTATCGCTTACTTAAACACCGTACGTGAAAATATTTGCCAAATCGATTGCGCACGTTATAAAACAAATATTTATAGGAATGGACACGATTAAACGCTGTGCAGTGTTCCGCACCATTGTGGTCGAGGTGGCAATCAAGTGTGACGTTGCTAACTACCATTGAAATCAACCAATCGCGATAAAAGTGAAGGATACGTACGAAAATAGAAAGAAACTGTCGCATGACGGCCATAATCAGCTGATCGAGACAAAACAAAAGAAAAACCCGCGCAAGAAGTTAGGTGGAAGAGTTGGCGAGAAGTTAGTTTTAACTAACGATTCACAAAATGGTTGAAATATACACACTTATGAAAATCTTTGATAGAACTCTTTCTTTCTGACTTTCTTTCATCATTATAATGATCATTTTAATTTGTATTACAATGATAGGATTCAGATTTTTTGCGTTGATGTCTTAATGTTTAACATTAATTTGAGATAGATTTTCTTCAAGCACAATCCATAAACCATCTTAACGAATAATTGATACAAAACTACAAAATTCAGTAAATATATATAAAATACCTTACCCTGATAATAACATTGTGTGTCTGGTGTTCGCGCTAGGCGATCATTGATTGTTCAATAAAATAAATTAAAAAACTTAGTTTAAAAAATCGTTACACTTTAAATTTTGAGTTTTTTGAAAATCACTGTGTTTCGGCTCGTGCCTGACGATGCAATGACCCATTCAAATTATAACTGACTGGAATCGAACACTACGCATACAATGTGGGTAAACAAAAAAACATATACTGGACAGATTTCGAATATTCTTGAATTAATGTCAAACTCATGTCAAAATTGCACTTGCTCAGTTACAAAATACGCAAGTGTAAACAATTTGAGACTTTATTAATTGCTTAACGCAGATTCAGGAACAACATCAAATCGTTAAGGCGCTGACAATACCCAATTGATCAAAATTGGCTTCTCTTAAGAAAAAAAATTGCCAAATCTGTATAGTTTGTGGTAGTGGAAAAAATATATGTTAATTTTGAACATATTTCCCAAAACTTGGTTGTTACCAAAACACGTTTTAAACAAAAATCTCGATACAAACTAACGTTAAACTAACCTCTTACAGTTAGTTCTAATCCAAAATATCTGTATTAAATATCAACATACGTTACATATTTAATGAATAACAAGAACGTCTTATTTGGATGCAGAACTTAGTTGTTTTTTATTTTCTATTACTCAACTCAATTTTGAGTAAATAGATAATTGCTTCATATTTTGCAATAAATTACAAGCTTTGTGTCATCGCTCTTCTCTTTCTTTTCTATGCAATCTGACAGTGACCGCGGTTTAGGTGTTGTCAGCGTCTTAAGACTTTAATAGTCATTATTTTGTAGGTAATTGGTTTATAGTGTTTACAGTGACTGTGATGACTGTGTTTGTTTGTTCCCGGTAAAGGCAAAGAACTGTTTTCCCTATCACATGAAACATTATGCGCGGTCATTACCGAAATGTCTTGAGAGTACCAGCAGGCTTAGCATGACTCTTTCTATTTCTAAGAAGAATAGAGACAGCTCTTTCTATACAATGTGACATTTCGTTTCTCCTTTTTTAACACATAGTAGAAATCCTTCTAAAATCTGTCATTTTGTCTTTCGTTACTGACAATCTTTGTCTAGGTCCTTTTTTATGTAGAAGGATTTCTACGGTGCGATGTCAAAAATGGAGAAACGAAATGTCACTTTGTATAGAAAGAGCTGTGTCTATTCTTCGTAGAAATAGAAAGCGTCACACAGTGGAACGAATGTATGGGAGCGGTTGGACGTAGACATGTCCGAAAAAAAAGAGTAAAATTATGCCAAACTAATGATGCCATCTTATTCGATTACTTAATGCCTTCATAACTTGTGGTGATGAATTTCTTCATAACTCCCATATTTCGGGAGTAATTTGAGAAAATGTGAAATTTTACTATGAAAATGAGTGTATCGAGCTCTCTCCCTCCTGATTCCGGGCTTGTTTCAAGTAGCGGTCTCTAATATCATAATGCTAATACTAAGAGCTATATTTAATACTAAGACACATAGTGCGCCAAATGTGCACTTTCTGGGATAAAGAGTGATGTTTATTTTATAACACAATTTTTTTATTTTTTGTTTATTTTGTTGATTAAAACCGTTTTTCTAAAGGTTTACCTTATTACAATAACATTTCTGAGCAGCCAATTAGAGAAGATATAAGCTAATTAGGATATATAATTAGGGACTTAAGGTTTACATATAAAACTGATGCACTAATGATTACTGATAAGAACATTGCTATTATTTAATTACTAAATGGCTCTTAATACACTAATTTAGCATGCATCATTTACTAATTATCACAATAACTAATTACCTTGCAATATTTAACAAAGGATACCTGGGATACCTGGATTTTATATAAATAGGTCACTATTAGTAACTTTAAAATCAGTGTTGATTTACACCTCGTTGTATCCAAGCTAATCTCGCAATGTATTTTCCAAATTTTAATACAAATCTTGATATTCACGTTGCTTTATGCGCACGCGCACATAAAGATTTACGCGACTTTAACTATTTGTTCAGTGTTTTAAAAGATAACAGTTGTGTTCAGTTATGTGAAAGTGCTGAAACAAGTTTAAAAGACTGGTGTCGTCGATTTTGCTACCGCATTTATGCAAAATGGACACAGTCTGGAAGAAGCACAGATAAGTTTCGGAAGAAACATGAGATTTGGCTACAGGCTGCAATTCAATGGCCGGAATTACAGAATGAAAATATGGAACCTTCTACAGAAAATATAAGTGACGTCATCGAGCCCATAATTTCTCCTGCTAAATCTGATGCTTCAACTTGTACACATCCTAGTCCTCGTAAATCTTTTGAGGACCTTAGTAACCGGCAAAAAAGAAGACGCACTGAAGATAGTCTTTCATGCAGCAGTAGCAGCGCTGAAATTATGTTTTCGGCCGAAAGGGCGCTTCAAAAGGCAGGACAAAGCGATACAGCTTATGTTATGAAATACTTGACGGAGAATCCAGAAGAGGCCTCAAAAATCAAAGCCTTCATTGAAGGTAAATCAATTCAGGTACGGGAAATATCCCCTTTGAAGGCATTGGCTCTTTATGTATCGATGAACTTATCGAAATGGCGCTATAACACTCTTCGGGATTTCAACACTCAAGAAGGAGCTCTTCAATACCCGAGTTACTACATGTTGGTTAAAGAAAAAATTAAGTGCTATCCGGCCAAAGAAGATCTCACAGTTACAGAGAGCTCTGCAAAAATCAAATTACAAGCCTTGATGGATTTAACCTCAAGAAGACTTATTAGGTCGTTAGAAACCCCTGTTGATCCCAATCAACAGCTCGTATTGACCAGCAAATGGGGTTTTGACGGATCATCTAGCCAAAGCATTTATCATCAAAGGACGAGTGAAGATGAGCAAATCGATCTTGCTAGTAATTTTATGATTAGTCTTGTACCACTGCGGCTCGTCTCAAAAGGTGTAACAATTTGGGAAAACGAGCGACCATCTTCCACTTCATTTTGCCGGCCAATATTGTTTAAGTTTATAAAGGAAACCAAAGAAAATGTGCAGAGAGAGATGGCTGAAATCGAAGCAGAGATTGAAGCCTTAACTCCATCCACCATCACTGATGGAATTAGTGTCAAACACCAACTGCTGTTGACAATGATTGATGGTAAAATTCATTCCATTATATCCAATACAGCAGCTTCAGTGTGTGACATATGCAAGGCTTGTCCTAAAGAAATGAATAATTTAGAGTTAATCAAAGATAAACACGCAAACGAGGACATGTATAAATATAGCTTAAGCACCCTTCACGCTTGGATTCGCTCAATGGAATGCTTATTACACATTTCCTACAAATTAGACATAAAATCATGGCAAGTAAGGGGTGATATAGCAAAAAGGCAAGTTGATGACAGGAAGAAAAGAGTTCAAGAGGCTGTAAGAAGAGAAACGGGCTTACTTCTCGATGTTGTGAAACAAGGCAGTGGATCCACCAACAATGGCAACTCGGCAAGGAGATTTTTTGAAAACTACACTAAATCTGCTGAACTGACCGGAATAGATGCTATGCTTTTAAGAAAAATCTGTGTGATCTTGCAGTGTATTTCATCAGGAGAGAAGATCAACGTAACTAAATTCCGAGAGTTCTGCTTTGATACTGCTAAGCTTTACGTGGAGTTATACCCATGGTATTATATGCCTTCTTCACTTCATAAAATTTTAATGCATGGGCCAGACATAGTTCAGAACATGTCAATTGTGCCCATTGGTTTTCTATCCGAAGAGGCATCTGAGGCTAGAAATAAAGATTTTAGAAAATATAGAGAGGGGCATTCTCGAAAGCATAGCAGTATCTCATGCAATGAAGATATTATGCACAATCTTTTACTGTCTTCTGATCCACTTGTTACAAGTATCCGTCCAAAAGGAAATAAGTTTGTAAAAAAATCTTCTTTTAAGGAATTTTATGAGCTTACGGATTCTGAGAAAAGTGATATCGAATTTGTTAACATAAATGATTTAGCGGACATCGATTCTGAATTTGAATTAATTGATGATGATGATGATGACGAAGATAATTAAATGATGTTATTGTTTTAAAATGTGTAACTTAGTAAATTAGAGCTTACATCTTAATTATTTATTGTACTTTTAATGAAACTAGGTAATTTATTATCAACTTACTTAAAAGTCATACTCTCATCAGTTCTTGTGAATATTTTTGTTAATATATATTTCTGTATATATATAATATATTTATAGACCTCTTAATAAGTCTGTCTGCGGTTTAAAGTAAATACAAATGGGGAAAAAACGTTTTTTTTTTTAAATTTTCATTTCCTTTTATCCCAGAAAGTGCACATTTGGCGCACTATGTGTCTTAGTATTAAATATAGCTCTTAGTAATAGCATTACGATATTAGAGACCGCTACTTGAAACAAGCCCGGAATCAGGAGGGAGAGAGCTCGATACACTCATTTTCATAGTAAAATTTCACATTTTCTCAAATTACTCCCGAAATATGGGAGTTATGAAGAAATTCATCACCACAATTTATGAAGGCATTAAGTAATCGAATAAGATGGCATCATTAGTTTGGCATAATTTTACTCTTATTTTTCGGACATGTCTACGTCCAACCGCTCCCATACATTCGTTCCACTGTGCGTCATGCTAAGCCTGCTGAAAAGCTGTTATCATTGAATAAGTAGACAGAAAGTGTGGAGTTACGATTGTTATATTACTTTTGTAAACCACAAACAACATTTAAACCACAATATCCGTGATATTGTTATCTATACAAACATATTTTACGTTCGTATTCACAACAACACATGCCTCCGAATGATACAAAGAAACATAATTACAGAGAAATCATAATTGAGAGCTTAAATAATGACCACAAGGTTCAAACATGACGTAGTAACAGCTGGCAAACGTAGCTACGAGAATACCAACTTCCTCCTTCTGACTATTAGGATGCGAACACAGTGAGGAAAGTACCTACCAGCGAAAATATTTCGCCTGCCATATTCGGAAACATGAAACTTAAGTTTGTAATATTTTATTAAGCCAGTTTGTTGTTCAGTGATTTTAATATGAACCAGATACGTAAAGGCTCCTACATACAGGCGCGACTTGTCGCGACACAAAGGAACCGCTTGTAGCGCTACACGAGGTGTCTTTGTGTCGCGTCGAGTCGCGCGACAAGTCGCGCCAGTATGTAGGAGCCTTTAACCTTGACGTTTCGTCTGAAATTGCGTTGTTACTTTTTCTACAGCATGGCGAAATGCTAATCTACCCCTCTTTTGACATTAGTGTACTGTGAATTCCTAAGTGTCAAAGAACATTTAAAAGTATCTTCTCTTGTTTATTATCGACAATGAAGTGACAAGAACCTTTATCTACTAAAACATAATTTTACAGGAAACGAAAATAAAAAAACGTTCTATTTTACAGCATACAGTTGCTTAATAGTTATTGTCAGTTATCAGTAAGTCAGTTAAAAAATAAGATTTAAAGTTAGCTGCTTTTGTCAGCTTACGCAAACCATTATTTGAACACTATCTACGTAAAAAAAAACACCAAAATGTCAGTTAGGAGTTCGTGTCACTTCATCGTCGCTATGCATCTTTGAATTTTTACATCGTGCGAAAATTTTATCTACTAAGATTCAATTTCGCACGGTATAAAAATGGACTACTTAGGTCACGGAGAAGCGTGACTTAGGTGCGGGTTTAAGTCACACAGTGCGATAAAGGAGTTTATTTATGTGGGTTTGCACACTTTGCATTACTCCCGATGCGAACCCAGCCTTACAATACGTAAACAATGATACCAACTGCGCATACAATATTTTCTAAATGTTAAAATAAGCAATTTTCTAAATAACATTATTTAAATATGGTATCACGTATCAGTGGCGACATAGGTTGCGGTGAATGCGCTAACAGCTGATAATGCCTGCTGTCGTTTCCACATTTCCACAATTCGTAATATAACTTGCGTATTTGTTTAATTTCCCTAGCAACAATGCAAAGTTGATGCATGCATTACTTCCATTGCCGCTTAGAAACACTACTTCATACAGGAATGAAGCAATGGATATAGCCATTGAGACATTGACCCGTGTTTACTATCCATGATGCAGAGGGGACGCGCAATTACATGAGCATGACTCAGTTTCGCTACATTGCATTGCATGTGTATTCGCGAAACCTGAGTAGCAATATAGACACAAGCATTACGGAGCACGCGTACGATGGTTTATATGAGAAAAGTAAGCTTTGAAACGCGTGCTTTTTGCGTTATTATGCTAAATGTTGATAAGTCAGCATTTTTTTTTTATTCAGTATTCTGGTCTATCTCTTGTACTTTATTAAAAATACAACTGTAGGCTTAGCATGACGCTTTCTGTTTCTACTCTACTAGAAAAGAAATCGCTTGTCTACATTTCTCGGAGGAAAACTGCCAACTGTCTACATGGTAACGTCATTTTAGTCTACTCTTCGGTCGACAAAACGCTTCTCTACGATTCTAGTGCTAAGCCTGCTGGTAGGCAAGTAATTAGTGGCAAGACACGATGGATGATTTATGTGAAAGATGATATGATAGGGAGTGACTACGAAGATGACGGCACATAGAGATATGATAAATAGAGAGTATGGGAGAAGACAAGCTGCACCTACACCAAATGAATGAGTAGGGTGACACAAGATTATCTATTACATAGACTATGTAACAGGCTATGATAAACCAACTGGCCAGCATCAATATTAAAAATAACGTATGTTTCTTACCTCGAAGCCTGGTCAGGCGTAGTGAACTTCAGTACCGCCGTAGGCGCAGTAACCGAGACGACCCGACCGCCGCTCTTCTTGGCAAGATGGCGGAGCCGAATCGACACGAGCTCGGCCGGTTGGTGGATGGGCAGGTTCAACACCTCCACTTCACATGTAGGTGTATCATCTTCGCTTTTTGATATCTGAATCATATTAATTAAATTATTTGTAGTAAGATGCTACACCTATTTCGTAAATCAATAAGGATTTTCCAACGTTAAACTAACATAATACCACGCCTTGTTTCCCCGAAGGGTTGAGCAGAGGTGTACCTGTAGTACACCCACATTTCGCCAGTTATGTTTAAGTCCCATGTAACAGGGGGCGAGCCTATTGCCATCAACCGGGCACAAATCCAGACTCCGGGCTGCTACTGAGAAATTCCAGATAGAAAAACCCAATAACACTTTGCCCGGGAATCGAACCCAGGCCCTCA
Source organism: Atethmia centrago (assembly GCA_905333075.3). NCBI lineage: Eukaryota > Metazoa > Arthropoda > Insecta > Lepidoptera > Noctuidae > Atethmia > Atethmia centrago. Next base: position 15,337,725 of record HG995373.1, on the reverse strand, counting down.
TGCTCAGCAGTAGCGCTTGCAAACACTAGACCAACGAGGCAGTCTTGAAAGAAAACTTCGTAAAATGTCATCATTAATTTTAATTCTCTGATTCCTCAGTCAGGTAAATTAATAATTAATACAAAGTAGTGACTGCCTGTCACTGTATATTGATAGGTTGATATTTTACAATATTTTTCTTATAAAAAGTAATGAAATTTTTATGCAATTTGTAAATGATGTGGGTCCCACAACAAAGTGACATTGTGATTTATTTAAATCACTTTTGTTTTGTTGCCAAACAAATAAAAGTAAGCAAATAACAGACATTTTGCACTCTATTTTTATAAGTTCAATTAAAGAAACGTTTCACTTTCATTTTCAACACCCACAACAGATAAAAGTGTTGTCACTATGCAAAAATCATTCAGAATCACATACATTTCGAAAGCTTATCACAACTCCATACAGTTCACAGTGAATACTCTGTGTTGATAATTAGAACAGGGTTTATTTACTAAGACCATGTTCTGGGTTTTTGTTTACCTTTCTGGGAAGAGTAGATGCAATCTCGTCAAAGCAATAGTGAGCTGAGGCACACGCAATTAAAGCTGCAGATGTGTTCTTTTTGTGCACCAATATCACTTCCATGTTTTTCCTGATGAATAATATGGGGAATTTGTGGGTAAACATTTAAATAGAAAAAACTAGTTAAACAAAAAGATTTATAAAAAAAATATTTGTAATAAATCTTTTTGTTTTTGTTTAAATGATTTTCCCATTTAACTATGTATTTAAGGGAAGTTTAGTATATTATAAATGTTTGTTACATTATATCTCGCATTATGTTTAAAAAGTAGAATTAAACATCAATATTATAGTATTATGCTTCAAAACTTTTAAAATTACATACCTATATCTGAAGTCAGTCAAATCAGCAGCAAAGTCAATATCTCCTGAGATCAATAGTATGGCGGCAGGTGATGAGTGGAGGTCACCAAACCTCCTCATGCATTGCCTAAGTTTGTCATCCGACGCGTTCTTTTGTGTCCTACACACATGTATCAAGCTCACCTGTTGAAGAAGAGTAAACCTTTACTATAGGAGCACAAGTATCAATATTATAGGAAAAATTTATTGAGCAGTCTTTTTTATTTTTATTTAGCACTAGCTTCGGCCAGCGGCGTTGCCTGCGTGACATCTTTATAAATTATAGCCTATGTTACTCAGGGATAATATAGCATTCTACTGATGAAATATTTTTTAACCAGTAGTTTTTGAGTTTATTAATTACAAACAAAAATACAAATACAATAGAGCCTCGATAATCCGTACCCAGGCTAATCCGAATGCCTCGCTAGAATCCGAACTGCGATAATGGCCCCACACCGACGTACTCGCCCGAAATTTCTTAGTTATTAATTAAAATTTTCTTTTGAACATACTGTATGTAGCTCGAAGTGAGAAATTATAAACTAGCCCCATCAAAGTAAAATAAGTAACAATTAAAACCATGATCAGCAAGACGACCAGTCACCACAAGCAGCACCCGTTCACGAGCATAATGCAAAGATCAGCCATCACCCCCTCGCCATATTGGAGGGAAGGAGACAACCCGACCTCCGACGCTACCGCAGGCAGTGACATCTAAGGGAGCATGACGAGCTTGCTGCCGGTTGCTCAGGCAAGAATAGTATAATCAATAGTCGAGGACGCTAGCTAACCACTTATTGCAATACAACTCATAAAACACACATTGTAATGAGTAGATTATGTCACTAATAAATTAAAATTTAACTAAATTAACATACATTGACTTATACAGTCAAATGAAAAAATAATCAATTATATGAACTCATATAACCTGTCAGTAGGTAAGCTAATTCTGGAGAAAGAACATAAACATTGTCTTGAGTTAATCACAGCGACCAACTATTCTTATTGTTTAAGTAGTCATTGATACAATAGCATGCCTTTGAACAAAGGGTGGATTTTACTTTAGTTTTAAACGCATTAAAAGGCAAATCTAGCAAAGAAGAGGGGCAGCATGTTATAAAAAGTTATACCAAGCCCAACAAATGAGTTATGTACCTTATGAAGCCGGTGAAATGGAGCTCGTAATTTGTTCTATTTCTGGTGTTAATATATAAGTGTATATTTTGCCTAATATATTATAAGATGTTGGTGAAGATGAATTGTGATGCCACCGTGAGAATACCAACATCTTTAAAAAAATCTCTCAGAGAAACTCTGGCACCAAGCTGGTAAATAGCTCGAACAGCTCGTTTTTAAAGAACGAATATATTTTGAATGTCAGCGGCTTTGCCCCACAGCAGAATACCGTAGGACATAACACTATGCAAATAACTAAAATAAACTAATCAAGCTGTTAAAGTCCAAATGCACTAAGTAATTAATAAAACAAGTTTAGTAGTCTTTAAGTAAATGTTTACCAAGTAGATAATTATGGACTTACTTCTCAGAATAATGCAAGATTCATGAGTGCATTTTAATTTAATGAGCCAATTAACAAGAATCTAAGTGAATTCATAAACAGTACCAAGCCATTAATCTAGCTCATCAAGTTAATAAAAAGTTTGAATTTGTAAAGTGTTGTTTCTGTCATTCATACCTACGAGGTGCATTCAATAAGTACCTAGCCTCATCGCCAGAGGGCGCTGTAGTTTCAAAAGAGTTTTACCACAGTGTAGCACATTCTTTTTTAATTCTTTTTTCAAATTTTCATTCCAATCCCTTCATTTGTTTTAATTTGACAACTTATGGAAGCGAACGTGTCGATCGGTTTTACAAAAATGGAAAAAGAGCAATATCGTTCGGTGATTCGATTCCTATTTTTGGAAGGGAAAACGCGCATCGAAATCAAAGAGCGCTTGGATGCTGTGTACGGTGACTCTTCTCCATCGATGGCCACCGTCAAGAATTGGTTCAACGAGTTTGCACGTGGCCATACGTCGGTTTTTGATGAACCACGTCCAGGTGCACCGAAAACAGCTGCTACGGAGGAAAACATTAAAAAAATCCATGATTTCGTATTGGCAGATCGCCGATTGAAGGTTCGGGAGCTAGCTGAGACTGTAGGCATTTCAGAAGGAACAGTGCATCATATTCTTCACGAGGAACTCGGCATGAGAAAGCTGTCGGCGCGATGGGTGCCGCGTTTACTCACACCAGAAAACAAGCGCAACCGTGAGACCACATCGGAGACGTGTTTGGCGCTGTTTAAGCGGAATCCAGCGGAGTTTTTGCGTAGTTTTGTGACCGTCGATGAAACCTGGATCTACTGGTACACACCAGAGACCAAGGAGCAATCAAAACAATGGATCCAGACCGGGGAACGTGCTCCAAAGAAGGCGAAAACTGTAAAATCGGCCGGAAAAGTTATGGCCACCGTTTTCTGGGATTCACAAGGTGTGATCTACATCGATTACCTCGAGAAGGGTAAAACAATTACAGGGCTTTACTATGCCGATTTATTGGGCCGATTCGACGCCGAATTAAAGAAAAAACGACCCCATCTGGCGAAGAAAAAAGTGCTGTTTCACCACGACAACGCACCGGTTCACACGTCTGCCGTTGCCATGCCGAAATTGGTCGAATTACGCTACGAATTGTTGCCCCATCCACCGTATTCTCCAGATTTGGCCCCTTGTGACTTCTTTCTGTTTCCTAATCTGAAAAAATCACTCGCCGGGAATAGATATGGATCGAATGAGGAGGTCATCGCCGCCACGGAGGCCTATTTTGCAGAGTTTGACAAAAACTATTTTTCGGACGGGTTAAAAAAGTTGGAGCATCGCTGGGCTAAGTGTATCGAACTAAAAGGAGACTTTGTTGAAAAATAAATTGCCACTTTTCCAAAATTTTCGTTTACTTTTTGTAGGCTAAGTATTTATTGAATGACCCTCGTATGTGTAAACTCTTTCTGAAGCCCATGATTATGGCGCCTGGATACTGTATCACATAATGAACTACTTACTTGAGCATCATTAAGTTCTAAAAGTCTTGAGGTTGTCTCTTTCCTAACATCACAAACAACTACAAAGTCAGCTTCTCTTCTTCCATCCCTCACGAACTTAGCTCGAATTGCAGCCACCAGCTCTATGGCGGAACATCCTCGCGGTATCTGGAATTGTAGTATTAATAAAAAAGTTTGTACTACAAAAAAGTTGATTCATGATTACCTAAATGAAACAGGCAGTCAATTGGCTAGGGCTAGCTATTTGACCTGAAATATCTTAAATTTATGTAGACTGTAGAGAACAGATAGAGGTGGTTTTTTGTATTCACCCAGCCATCAAAAGTTTTCTTGTGTGTAGAAAAAAAGTTACCTGGCAATTTTCAATATCCCAAAATATACCGATTGGGATGTTTGTCTGTCTTTGTTTGTGGTGACGGTACCGTGACCTCATTCTGGTTCTTTCCATGGGTATCATACCCTCTTCTCGTATAACACCATCTATGTCATCTGATGAATCGTCTTCAGCATCTGAGTACCAACAGATTACGACATTTTTAATACAAGATTTAGTTTCGAATTAAAGAAATGCATGCTGAAAACTGACTTATGCTGTGGCTGCTCTGGTAAAGGGGCAGTAGTGCACTGACAATAACAAACTAATTTGCACATCCTACTGCCTTAAATTGGATAAATGTCCGATACAAGTGTTGCAGAACTGTGTTATCGAAATGAATAGATAAAATAAATGCCCTTCCGAATGATATGACAATATGACCAAAATTAATACAGCCACATGCATAAATATATCACTATGAACAGCTCAGCAATGATATCTGATTGCATGATTCAACCATTAATATATGACGGCAAATTTATGTGATCATTTGTGGAAGGCATATACAAGTGGCAGCACAAATATGTGGCATCGAACATGAAAACTATCTGGCAGAAAAGCACATGTCTTGTAATGTCAGTTTTATGATGCCAAAGTGATGTCAGAAATTTTTGATCACAATGAGGTATCACAATCTTTTGAATTTAACTGAGTAGGCAGATATTTATGATGCAGGACATGTCTGTTAGTATAGCATTGACACATATTTTTTAAGCCGCTGCAGCATCCCATATTTTTGCATTGCTAGTCTCGCCGGATAGTTTTGGTGTTCCTTTGATGTCACATATTTGTGCTGCCATTTGTATATGCCTTCCACAAATTAACACATATATTTGCCATCATATATTAATAGATGAATCATGCAATCAGATATTACAGCTGAGCTGTTCATAGTAATATATTTATACTTGTGACTGTACAGGCATTAACTACGCCTTTTCACAATATTTTATTTTACTTGTGCATAAAGTTTTAATAATCAAATAAATAATACATCTATGAAATAAGAACTTAATGGACTTTGTGAATGTTGCATTTAGTGCCTAACTAATAGGACTTTAATGAAGTGTAAGCACAAGTTTAGCTAGCAGTTAGCACATTAGTTGGTGACCTTGCTTCTAAGTTGTTAATCTGGTTGTAGGAGTTAAAGTCTATCTTTTTCTATAATATTAGCCAGTCAGATAGATAGTAGCAGGGCTGACTGAAGATTCACTATTTTGATACACCCCATAGCACATTGAGATTTAGTTTTTAGTGCACATTTTATTCACTTAATGATGGAACTCAATGGGAATTTTGAATTGAAGCCTAATAAGCCTAATAAATGCCTACGGCATTAAGTCCGCCTCTGTACATTTGTGTGCTTAAAGCATTAAATAAATAAATAATAAGAGCGTTCTCCCATTAATTGGCAGGAAATCCAATGTGCATATGCAATGCAAGTAGTATCTGATTAAGATTGTCTAATAATAACCAAATATTATCAATAGTTGATAAATGAATGAATGTAGGAAAAACAACTTGATATAAAAATGCAATAATATTATAACTATAGATGACTCAGCATGCCTGTTGCACAAGGCATTTCCTATAATAATATTTTATCAGAACATTAACCTGTTAAGCCCCGTGCGACTCCGATTTGGTGTCAAACAATAGAAAATCAATTGTGTCTCATTAGCTGTCCTTGACCAATAAGCTTTATACCATGGCTATGTTCATAATTCAGGGAGACAGTTTCCTTAATACCTAATAAGTTAATTTAAAATGTTTAGCTTACAGAATTTTGTTTAATTTGTTAGCCTACAAGTGAATAAGCGACTACTTAATTAAAAAGTAACATCTACCAAACATTTCGAAAATATGTGTATGTTAATAATTATTTACCACAATTAATGAATAAATAATAAGTGAATAAAATGTGCATTAAAAACTAAATAACATGCTTCTTCTGAATGTCATAAATTAACAAATAGTCCTTTTAATTTATTTAGATTTAAGTACCACTGTTTGTATACACCACAGAAATTACAGGAAGCATCAGAAAAAATCCCTTTAAGTTAAATAGAATTTTAATTTACCATGTCTTGTGATCAGAAACCCATTTTTTTTCTATAATATTTGCATAACCATGAATGTTTCTGTCATGGAAAAATGAACTTAGCATCTATGTGTTTAAAGTTGTTTATTAATTACCAATTTCAATCACATTTTCTTTAAAAGAATAACAGCCAATAACCTCTGGTTAAAACACACTGGTAATGAATTATTTACCTAGGTGTTTAGTTCTATGATAAATAATGTCCTTCTGTGCAGGGTCAGAAGCCTGCAAGCAACTTAAATTGTTTTGTTACAATGAACTAGGAGGTAGGAGAGAGTAAATGAAACCATAAATTATGCAAATGCGCGCAGCAAACGTGATAAGATAAAGATACGTATAAATAATAGTACAACTATAATACAATAACAAACATAGGGGCTACTATAGCTATAGGTATGCATGTGATTATCCAACAGAAATTTAACTTCAAAACAACTATTACTCAATTTGACTGAATATGGAAATATATCCGTCAACTCCGAGGATCTGAATAATACAACTGCACACTAACTTTCACATACATAATAATTGAATCCCAGTGAATTTGCCTATAGGATACAAACACAACAAACATCTTCCGCATAGATACAGCTTTCTCTAATGACTTTTGGGCTATCGTCTAGTGTGTACAGAAAGAAACTAATACAACACGTCGTGGTAATATTATACAACATTTTACCTGTGATCCATGGACGGGGCGGTAACGGTATCTTCATCGCTGGACTAGACACGGAACTTGCCAGACCTTGAGCCGAATGACTTCTGGTTCCCTTGCAACGGTTTGGACCAAAGTTATCACAATTTGTTGATGAAATCATTGTGCGCGTATACACAAATTTGTTACGAGTAATTTGCGAACAAAAGTAGTCCAACATATGTTGGGCAAGAAAACAAAGAACTATTCGCTATCACCGAAGAGTCACAACGAGCATTACACGATCCCTACAGATAGATAAGTAAATTAAATGCTGAAATCTCATATGAGATTAGCGTCATGAAGTATAACTATTACATGTAAAATGTAAAAATAAATCAATCGACTCCTACAACGCCATAGGTAGCTACCAACTTATCATTATCAATAGCAGGGTTGCCAGTAAAATCAACTTGTATTATATACCGACCAGTGAGTCTCAGAAATTATACAAAAGCAAATCCAGTTATACAAAAAAAAATCTCTTTGACAATGTGTTAAAAATTAAGTGGCAACATTCATTAGTTCCTGTTTTTGACACAGAAAAGTGTGTAGCGCTAGACGTATTGAGATAGAATCATTATCAGAAAAAATCGCATTTGAATATTTTCCCTCAGCGAAGTCCGAATGTAAAGGAACATAATATTTGCTCTGTAATCATCTAATGTATATATAAGTCAGCCTGTGGCATATTCATTAAAATGTACCAGTAATGTGCTCTGTGTAATCTGTGGTCTATCTGTGACATCTGTCAACAATAAAAAGGCCCGTCATAATGTCGCATCTGCCGTGTTTGATTCCATCCAATAAATCTATCCTAATCAGGGTGATCCCCACGAACTTTCAATACAATGGTGCCGATGTTGACAATTCTGCCAACGTCAGATATGAAGAGAAAACGTGCGAAAAAAAACTCTAAATCCAATAATAGTTGGCTGACAAATAAAACAAAACGATTGAGCCTTACAGTAGTCGCATATGATCGCATCTGACATCTCACCTTTGTATTAAGCAACTGAGCAGCGACAGAAATGAACCTCAAAATGTAATAAAGCTAAATACTGAATTTATTCGAATAATTATTAATTACTAGTGGTGACGAGTATTAGTACACTGAAACAAACAGATAAAAATTTAACGATAAAAAAAATATTGCTCTTGGTATTTCGTATTTCAGTTACTAATGTTAGCCCCAGTAACAAGGATAAAGTGAAACGATGAGACCTATGACGTAAAATAATGGTATATAGCGGTATCGTTTTTTTTTTTTAGCAAAATATGCCGTTAGCTATCGATAAGCAGCCGTTAAATAACATTAAGTTTACTATACATTTGATTTCGAAGTACTACTCTTGTACCCAAATATACAATCTTGTGGACAATCTAATTCATAGATGACTAAATTATATATATATATTTGGTATTGGCATCTCTTCGGTTAACCTAGGAGGTTGTCGGCTGCTTAATCGGGCTCACCTGTAGGTGCAATAAATCAATCCAGGGCATAAACTTAAAAACTAAGTGTCTACTACACGTTAAGGGCACCCCTAGTAAGGTACGGACCTCGGCTTAGGGCGTCGCTGGGGGAGGGCAGCAAGAGACATGCTGGATCGGATTTGGAACGATTAGGGTTATTTGGGAGCGAATTTATAGCTGCAGTTGTGCAGGTCAGTGGTGCGGGCTGGCTCGAGCAAGGTCGTCGGGTAGGATGTCTAAATTATACAGATTTTGTATCCAATTATACAATCTGGCTGTCCTGATCAATAGAACGAATGATTGAAGTAATAAGAATAGAAAACGAGAGAACCAGAATTGAACCAGAGATAATGGCTCATCTAGCTTGGATTCCAGGCTTTTCAGCCCTCAAAGAAAAAATATTTTTATGATTATGCCTGATACATACGCAACGACTTTAGTCTGGTGGTCTCAGAAAATTTGCATATGAATGCAAAAGAGCCATTCTTATGACACAAATCAAAAACAAAACTAAAATAGTAACAAAGTCAAGATATTGACTATTGACTTTTGATTTATTCGATTGAATATTTTTTTTTTAAATTGGTTGTCCGAAAAGTCGGTTTACGGACGATAATTTTACGTGATAACGAGACAGAGATGCGTCACAAGCCGAACGCTTAGGCAGATCGTCTGCCGGGGTCGCGTGAAGATACTAAAGGGTTACCGAGGCCCCTGACAACACAGGCAACGGAAGGAATACGGGTGGGTTTTAGTCAGTAAGAGTCTGACACACCCTCCCGCTCCGCCCAGAGCGGGAGAAGTTATTTGACGATTTCCCACCCAAAAAAAAAAGGCCGATCGTGCCCCCGGTATATATGTTCTGTGATCGTGCCTCTCCATCGCTAGTTCCGCGCTCTTGCTTGCACGGTCGGCTCAGGCGAACCGTGACAATGAGTCATACTTTTTCGTGCGTGCAACCGGCGTTCATCGATCTATAAGACGTTATCACGTAAAAACAAGTAATTGTTACGAGATGTAGGAACGTGCCTGATACCGCAAATATAGTTTTTAGAAATTTTGTCCGTTTGCCTGGATGTATGTTCCGGATTGGCGCAAAAACGGGTGAACGGATTCGGATGAAATATGGCACACAAATAGTTTATAATCTGGATTAACACAAAGGGTACTTTTAATCCCGCTAATACGTTCCCGAGGGATATTTTCCGAAATCCACACAGGCCAAGTCGCGGACAAAAGCTAGTAAAAAAATAAATATATTATAATACATTTATTCCAGAAAATAAAGGTCCATATTACAAAAGAGAAATATAAAAATATAAACTTACACACAGAGGCGTTAAAGTCTATCAGCGCTAGGCTTAGGCGCGATGAGTTCTCAGTAGTCAAAAATGAACATGGTATTAAACAGAACTATTATCTTCATCAACTTATAACGTGACTGCTTCCATCACCAACCGCCATGGGGCCACGTATATTTAGATTCATGCTGTACAGAAAGATGTCGCATGCGGTGACTCTATTTTTATCTATTCTTTTTTTTCAAGTCCCAATGAATGAACTGTAATGCTAGATCCACATACAGTGACTTAAGTCACCAGTGACTCACTGGCGACTCCAAAATCTCATGTCCAAACACAAGTTTTGATATCGCTAGCGAGTCGCCGGCGTCTAAAGTTGTTGCTAGTAGGTAAGACTGAAGGCCACCCTGATGGGGCACCTGTGCGCAGTGTATGTATTGTTGCTAGAGTCATATAAGCGACGTAGCAGGTGTAGAGTAGCAAATGATACAGGCCCCGCGCTTGGACCAAACAAGTTATGGTACCCTATAACACCAGCCCATATTTCAATGGACCTTTTTTTTGGGAGGATAATTATCAAATAACGTCTCCCGTTCTGGGCGGAGCGGGAGGGTGTGTCAGACTCTTACTGACTAATACCCACCCGCGTTCTTTCCGTTGCCTGTGTTGCCAGAGGCAACGGTATCCCTTTCGGTCTTTTCCGCGATCGCGGCAGACATCGGCCCTAGCGGACCCCTACACTTGTGCTGACTGTGTGAAGGGCGGGCGTTTTTGGGGGACTGTCTTATCATCTTATGTAACTTTGACGTTCGAAAAGTGCTGATTCTCAGCCTAGTTTGAATAAATGACTTTTGATTTGATTTGATATCTCTTTGAGGCACGCGTAGAACACAACGCGCCGTCGACTCGGGCCTAGTCCTTATCGGACGGCGAGTTACCCATTACTAACCGTCCGCAAGCCCACGGCTACGGTGGCTGGAAATCGACCTGGGATTCCCGACGCCCAGGGCGTCTTCTGTGGCGGCTAGGGGCGTGAAAGTGAAAAAAGCGTGAGGGCGCGAACTTTGCCTGTCCCTCACCCGTTCCGCCTCCTCTTTCGCGAGCATTACTGCTTCGCAAAAGGAGGTGACGGCTTCCCATGCCTTCTCGCTCCGTACCATGGCCTGGACCAGGGCCGGACGCGAGAGATCTGCGGCGGCGGTGCTCTGCCCAAGCCGGGCAGATTGCCACCGTATGCTCCACCGTGTCCTCCAGGCTATCCACGCAGTGGTGACACACGGGCGTTTCCTCCCGCCTTATCCGACACAGGAAACTCCCGAAGCAGCCGTGTCCGGTGAGGACCTGCGTCTGGCGGAAGGTGAGGACGCCGTGGCGCGTCTCTAGCCACTCCTCAAAGAGGGGACTTATCGCCGCGTGGCGTGCCCATCAATGCAATGGACCTACCATTGAAATATTATGTAAGAATGGTCAACAGAAATCAAATGTCTGGATGCAAAAAAAATCGAGCTTGCTTCGCTCGCTCTTGCGTTGTTTATATTGGCATATTTACGACATAAATCTAACTGGAGGAAAAAAAGAAGGAGGAAGAGTTCTGATAGCTATTAAAAAGCATGAAGTGCAAACAAGTAAAAGACTGGGAAAGTAATTGGGAAGATCCTCTGGGTTACTATAGAACTATAACTATGGACACGAACCGTCAGTCGAATAGCTCTCTGCGCCTCCGCCAGTACGTCGCTGTACCTTGGAACACTTCGTGAATTCTTGTAGTGCAGTCGTTGAAGAAATAACTGACTGTGACGTTTGTCTCATGGGTGATTTTAACTTGGGTAGCATCGATGGGAAATGCGTGGATGGCACCGGGAATAATGTTAGACTATGCGGTGTCAACGAACTTTTCCTGGATTTTACATGTGTTAACAATGTTGAAACAATGTAACTTCATTACGAATACTGATAGTCATACATTGGATCTTGTGCTTTCTACTATACCGCTATATTGTGTAAATGAAAGTGTATATCCTCTAAGCAATGTGGATCAACATCATCATCTCTTGATATTGTTTTTTTCATTTGACAAGGAAGCTAGGCTCCCCTACAATCTAGCAAGGGTGACTCCTGACTTCCATAGGGCGGATTATCTTCCTATTCGTAACTTCTTAAAAGAATTAGACTGAAATTCATTGTTCGGTGGACATAGTGGTATTAATGGGATGCTAGGTCTTCTATGGTACCGCGATAAAATAATTTTTGCCATTACGTAAACCTAAAAGCCAAATTATAGCATCATGGTTTAATCGTACATTGATAAAAATGCTAAACGAAAATAATAAGATAAGAAAGCGCTTCAAGAAATATATGAACCCATTAGATGCAATAGAGTTAAAACTAATTAGTAAACGGTGTGAAAATTTCGCTTCTACTTGCTATAAAAATTACACAAAATAGAATCTAGAAGACGAATTAGCGTCTAACCCTAAGTTACTTTGGACTTATCTAAAGACAAAACGAGGAGGTTCAAGTGCTTTCCCCTTGAACATGACCGACGTAACTACCTCTACTTCTGACGGCTCAAAAGTATGCGACTTATTTACAGACTATTTTTCGTCCGTAGGAAAGTAGATATGTTGATTACAATTCCGAATTCTTCCAATTTCTTGAAAATAATAGTTTGTGTCTTACTGTGTATCCCAATTATTTTAATAGTTTATATCTGAATTTTGTTTTCTATTACTCTACATATAAAACACTACTCAATTCATTCATCATTGAATGATTATGAAACAAAACAGTAGGTACACTGTAGTTCACCAATAGTCCTTGAAACAAAAACTACGATAATAAATAAATAGCAAATTTTCTTAATTAATCGTATTTATTTCAACGCGAAGATATTATATAAAAAAAACGTAGTACATAATACATTCTTACGAGTACTTGTGATGCCTAGTCTATACAATGAATCAAACCGCGGTCACTGTCAGACTGCATAGAACCTGCCGGGGTCGCGGGAAGGTACTTATGGGTCACCGAGGCCCCCGCAACACAGGCAACAGGAAGGAATACGGGTGGGTTTTAGTCAGTAAGAGTCTGACACACCCTCCCGCTCCGCCCAGAGCGAGAGAAGTTATTTGATGATTTCCCACCCAAAAAAAAAAAAAAGACTGCATAGAAAAGAAAGAGAAGCGCGATGACACAACGCTTGTAATTTATTGCAAAATATGAAGCTATTATCTATTTACTCAAAATTGAGTTGAGTAATCGAAAATACAAAAAAAAAAAAAAATCTGAATTCAAATAAGACGTTCTTTTAATTAATTAAATACGTAACGAATGTTGATATTTAATGCAGATATTTTGGATTAGAACTCAAGGTAAGAGGTTAGTTTAACGTTAGTTTGTATCGAGTTTTTTTTTCAAAACGTGGTATCAACCAAGTTCGGAGAAATATGTTCAAAATTTGCATATATTTTATCCGCTACCACAAACTAAACAAATTCACAATTTTTTATCTTAAGACAAGCTTATTTTAGTGATTTGCCTCTTGTCAGCGCCTTTACAGTTAAAGATTTTTGCTTCTTTCAGAAGCTAAAATGGGTCAAGAAATGCACCCTGCGGCACTCCACTTTGAACATTAGGATCTGTTTAGATAAAAACATTTATTTGCAATGAATCCTAGGATTGAAATTAAGAAACTATGTTTATTAACAAAATAAAAGTACTTACTACTACAGCGTTCTTGATTTTACATTGTTGTAATAAATAAGGTAGTTAATTTATTAACGATTCATATTACATCAAATCTCTTTTAGCAACATTATTACATTGATATCTACAATTCTTTACCGGTTATTTACATAACCAAATTACAAGATGATTATTAACATTAACTAAATTAAATTAAAACTAAGCTAAACCTAAAAAAGGCCCTCGAGGCATTGTACCGAGGATGCTGGCGGCATTTCCTCACTGAATTGCAATGCTGAAGCGTTGCGCGAGAAAGCCGCCAGATTTTCGGTCGCCAGTTACCTACATCAACTAGACGTTTCGCAATTTCCGCAAATAACTTATGCGCACTGGGACCCCACGAACCGAGGGTCTAGACGCCAAAGGGCACAAAGTTGTACTCTCTGCCTAGGCCTCTATATTTAATAAGTTTCAGATTTTCGGCATTTTCAGCCGCTGCACCCGCTTTAGAAGTAGTCCGTTGGAGGTGGGACGGTGCCAGTGTCTACACAGGTAGCATCCCACACAAGTATCCGTCCCAAACTCCACGGAACCAAAAACACACCATCAGGTCTTTTGCCATCATCTCTGACAATGCCAGTCGGCTCAAGAAGAGCAGGCACGTTGATGCTGGCAAAAGACCGGCGGATTATGTCATTAACTGTCGCATGTCTTGAAAAGTGGCCTGTCCTTATTGATAACAAGGTCCGTGGTGACCCAGTCGGTCCACGTCAGTGCCACAAGGACATGTGTGTGGAGTAATTATATTAGTATCTACAATTGGAATTAATCAGACAAGGAATTATATTAAAAACATAAAATAATACACTATATTAAAATAAGATGGCTGTATCCATCCCATATGGTATGGTCTTAATATTAACATTAATATCAAAATGGAATAATATATTTCTCATTCTCACAGACACCATTTGTCGAAATGTATACACAATTACGAGAAATTGCGTCTCAGTTTCAAAAGATAGTTGACGATACGCTCCGTACTTATTATTCTTGCTTCTTTGGTTGTTTAATTCGGGCATTCGGAGAAAAGAGCCCCCAGTTTAATATTGAAGTCACTGTGATTTTATCTATTCACTAGGCATTGAATCATTTATTGGATAATCTATATCTAATTCGGTTTCGCTTTCTTCTGAAGAAGCGCTAGCATTTTCGTTTAATTTCTCTGTTAAGGCATCAATAGCAGCATCGTGGCCAATAAATTTCTTTTCATCTTTTATTGCAAGATCACATAGATTTTTCCATTGTTGTAAGGTTATTGAATTAATTTTTTCCTCGGTCAACTTCTTTTTGTAATTCAAATTAGTCAAATCTTTTTTCTTTCCCAGGCCTTGTTTTATTAATGGCCATATTTTCTTGATTGGGTTTAGTTCTGGGTGATACGGTGGTAGACGAAGTACGGTGTGGTTGTTATTTCTGAGCATACTATCTATTTTATATTCTTTACATCTATCTTTATGTAGCAATATTAACTGATAAAGCTGTGGTTTAAGCATAGATGATGAATGTACGATGTTACGATAATCGAGCCAATCAAGCATTTCTTGTTTACGAGCATTAGGCCCTGGAGCGGGGTTTTGTAATAAATTTTGATAAAAAGTGTTGTCTATCACCACAACACTGTTTGGTTTTAAATTGGGTATTAACTGATTTTTCATCCATTTGATATAGTCTTCACTGTTCAAATAATGAAGATTTTCATCATTCTTTTCCTTAGACCCAAACATGAGTAATGCGTTTGGAACGTAACCATCCATACCACCGGCGTGAACAATTGCTAATCCATTACCCTTAGTAGTACCCTTTGGATGGTTGGATTTCTCTATAAATGTTTCACCAGTAAAGACGATTGGGCGGCCTTGTGCTCGATATTCGGTAATTTTATTTAGAAAGTTGATTCTCAGAAACCGTATCTCATGTTTCTCCACAAGTATTCCGGAACAACCTTTTATTATTTTCCAATGAAATCCCATAAGCGACAATTCTTTACGTAGTAACTGAGGTGAACCTGAATAATTTATTTTATTCTTCATCTGTTCATAGAGACTTGACATAGTCGGAAAATCTTCATCTTTGTTATAAAACTCATAATAGTAATCAGTTATTGATTCTCGAATAACAGCTCTGTCCGAATCGTTAAGGAGCGTTATTCTTCTGCTTATTTTATTTGGAGAACTAAAGTGTTCCTGTTCTCCTTCTTCGATACGTTTAACTTCTAACATTACCTTTTTTACATTGGACCACGGAAGTCCCGTCGATATAGCTACTAATTTGGTGGATGTAGTGTCATAGACGCTGGACATGTCTAGTTTTTTGAGATCATTAAAATATTTGTATAAATTATATACAATTTCTTTAGATTGCCTATCTAATGGCTTTCGCCTTTTTGGATTTACCATCTCCCTTTCATCCATGAAATTCAAAGGTACAACATTTTGGACAACACCGACGTTTGGTGCTTCATGGTTGCTTTGATTACGTTCTTCTTCTCCCTTTATTTTGGTCAAAATACGTATAAGCAACGCCGTTTCTGCGTTCAGGTAAGCTCTACCTTCAGTAATAAAACTTAATGTTTCAATTAGTTTAATTTTTGTTTCTTTATCCGGTATTTTGTCTATGTAAGTAAGACATTCTTGTACCATTTTCACTATAGCTTGTTTGGGTTGCGACCTAAAAGCATGATAAATCCATAATATGCACCACAGAGCAGGGAGACGCCCGTCTCGGCAGCCGCTGTTAGAGGCGGCAATGTCAACATTTTCCATACAAACTAAGTTTGTCACTATTTACTGGCACTACGAGACAAAAGACGTATAAAAACTGAAGGCGTTGACACAAGTTGTACGCTCAACGCAATTTCGGTGCCACTAATTTTATTAGTACTGCCGATGCCGTCTCTAAACGCTGCCGGTGCGGCGATTCCGTGCTATGTAATATGCATAACATGCATGGTATAGGATCAATTAATCATTTTGTTATATTTATGTTGTAGCGTATGCTGTATTTTTATTATAAACACCTTTTTCTTGCCAGAAGAAGAACTTGTTCATTAAGAGCCGGCCAATTTTTTGCCTCAAAATATATTTGACAAATTGCAACCAAGATTCTTGCTGTGGTGTCTGAATCAGCACCCTGTAACAATATGCAATAAGCACTCAGCACTAAGCCGCGCTACGATTGCGGTTGCGCAGGTTTTAGTCGCAATGTTAAAAGTTACAACATGAATGATTATGTCAGACAAATGATCACTCATTTGTCTGATAACAATGTCAAAAGAAGAAGAAAAATGTGATGAGATATTTTCTCGTACCCAGTTTTGGGTTCTTTAGGTCTAGAGGCGCAAATCAACCCAGGGAAAATCAATCAAGAATTTCCTGTAAATGGTTCAGTACCTTCATATCTTTATCAGCAACACTACAGTGCAACAATACAGGATGGTTTTTTTTTTTAAAAAACTGTTTTTTCTTGGCTAGTCTTTACGTATATGTGGTATCCTGTAACTGAAATGGCTAAGGTAGCTGCCCAAAACGCCTTATTTTATTTATGTTACCACACTATAAGATACAAGAACTTGGACAAGAAACATAATGAATAGTTCTTACAGGTCTAGTTTGCTTTTCTAAGAATTTCAACTGGTCAATGGCTTCTTGAACTTTGCCTTTTGAGGCCCAAGACTTCCACAGTGGTATCTTTTCATAACAGGTACTTCTGAAGTCAATCTGTAAATCATTAACAATTTACATACAGAGAAACAAAGTTCCTTAATAAAATATTTCGTTTGCAAATCACTGCAATATCACTAACATATTATATAAAACGTCCCCCGCCGCGACTGTCTGTCTGAACGCGATAAAGTAAAAAAATACCGAATGGATTTTCATACGGTTTTCACCAACAGACGGAGTGATTCATGAGGAAGGTTTATGTGTATAATTCATTAAGGTTTTGTGTAAATTAGCTGAAATATGGCGATGATTATTGTGTCCACTACTCCAGCAAGAAACTCTCTTCTAGAATGAATTGAGTTCAACAAATAATTAGAGCGTAATCTGCGTTTTCGGTGCACATTTACGCACAAATATAAGCTATCCGCCCATGCGGCCCATGTACTTTATTTCTCTTTCCGGTCATTCGTTTAATATCTTCCTGCTCGAACAACGTTCCTCCAGCAGTACTAGTTTTCCGTTTTATTCAAAATTACAGCAAGCACATTTTTTTTTATTTGGCGCTCATTTACAGCAGATTATGCTCTATTATTAGTCTCTACTCAGAGAATAGCCCACTCCATAGCGCGCTGGGCGACATTGAATTTGTGGACCAGGCTGACTGTCACGTTCCAGCACCGTATATCATAACGTACAGGACGCACTGGTTGAAGACACTTGGTTGTTTTCAGACACTGTGCAATAGGCGACGAGAAGACTTGACAAAATTTTACAAACGCTGCCCAGAAGCCACCAGAAGGATCCAGTTGGGTTCAACTGGATCCTTCTCTCGGCTCTTTGAGTCACAAAGTTGTATCTACCGAGCTGTATAACTTGTCCTAGGAGATACTCCTTGACAACTTCGAGAAGCGACCCTTCGATGTGGATTGGACTCGGCAAGACTTGCGAATTGTACATGACTTTCGTCTTGTCCAAATTCATGCGGAGGCCATCCCGCCGAGAGGCTCTATTTAGGCTGTGCAGCAGCTGGTCTAACTGTTCCAGCGTCTCTGCCATTATGTCGATGTCATCGGCAAAGCGAAGATGTGAGATGTACTCCCGGTTCACGAATACAGAGTTATAGGAAAACAATACTTATATCTATTCTTTACTTTTTTAAATATTTCCAGAACTGGAAATAAAATACATTTAAAATACTCCAAGTAGGATGATATATCATCAGTTACATTTCGACGCAACTGACTGATACGACAGAAAACAAATGTAGGCATATAAATACGCTCTGCTACCCATGCGAAGCCGGGGCGGGTTACTAGTGTTTTTTAAAACTACGAAACAGAGTGCTTAAATTTAACTGTCACTTTATGTGAGTGTTAGGACATATTACAATGTATACTTACATCAATTCTATTTGGTGGCCTCTCGCTATCCACCGTATCCGTATCTGTATCAACGTACATCGCCATTTCTTAACTAAAACCAGTTTTAAATCATTATTACAAAGATTAACTTTTGAATGATAAAAGATCATACAGATTGCTCCACCTGCAAGAAAAGGTTTCCTTACAGATTGGTCAAGATTTCATTGTCTGAGTTGTCTTCAACTCCCACAATGCGTAGAGCATGGTAACCACTGTTAGAGATTCAGCAACCGTTCTCTTAAGACCGATTCGTCATTGGACTGTTCGTCGACAGGTGATTCATTTATTTCCGTTTCGCAACAGAACCTTTCATATCACTTTCGACGACAGCCCTTGGTAGCAAATAGTAGGTTGGCAGCTACGAAGGATAATTTTATGTAAAAAGTAGCTGCTTAATAATCAGTTGTTAGCTTTGTTTTAATTTAAAATGGCATCGAGTTTTTGTTTTGGTAACTGAGAGTCACCAACAATAGAGGGGAATGGTCTAACCTAACTTTTTTTTTTTTTTTGTTCTTGGGTGGAATCTCCTCATGGATGTCCTCTGCCCTGGGGTAGGCGGAGGGGTCTGTCAGACTGTTACTGACTAAAAACCACCCCGGTGTTCCCCTACCACATTTGCACCGGGGATCATGGGATCTAGTGCGACTTCCGCGATCGGCTGGTGCTGGCCCGCCATTGCGGGCCACCACCTCAAGGTCGCGGGGAGAATGAGGTGTAATACTCCCCCCGCGACGTCCAATAGGGGCGCGCGTGAAACACTACGGGCCGCCACCTCTGGTCCTGTTATGTGGGGGGCGACGGATGTCCCCGAGTCCGTCGCCCTTGGACCCATTCAGGTGGGCTGGAAGAGGGCGTTGTCAACCCTCCGCCGACGCTCGGTGCTTCTGCTGCGGGCAGTGTGAGAGGAAGAGATTTCCCGTTCCCTTTCCGCAGCCTCCTTCTGCGAAATGACTGTTTCGCAGAAGGATACCACCGCGTCCCAGGACTCCTCGCTGCCGACCATGGAGTCGACCACGGCTGGCAGCGACAGGTCACTGCCTACTCCTGAGACGAGGGCACGGCGCGGCTCCTCCCGAGCGGCACACTCTGCCAGCGTATGCCGCGCCGTGTCCTCCCAGCAGTCGACGCAGTGGTGACAGCGGGCGTCCGGCTCCCTGTTTATGCGACACAGGTACTTCCCGAAGCAACCATGCCCCGAGAGCACCTGCGTCACCCGAAACGACAGGGAGCCGTGCTTCCTCCCGAGCCAGCGCTCGAGTACCAGCCGGACCACCTCAACGGTGACAAAGCCAGCGGTAGGACGTGAAAGCCTGTCCCGCCATTCCGCCACCAGGACTGCGCGAAGCTGCGACCAACGCAACTCCATATGTCGCTGCGTCAGCCGCTCGTCTCGCGCCACTTATACAGTGACGCAAGTACTTTCGCCTCGAGGTCCCAGGGCGAGGATCCGGCCAGTACACAAGCCGCTTCGTTAGAGATCGTGCGATAGCCCCTAATGACTCTGACGGCCAGCGCTCTCTGCAGCTTCCGCAAGACAGCGATGCTGCCGGCCGTCAGGTCAGCTGCCAGATCGGGGCCCCATACACGGCCATCGATCGCACGATCCCCACGTAGAGCCGCCTACAGGTGGCGCTCGGGCCCCCCAGATTGGGAAGCAGCGTTGATAGCGCCCCAACCGCGCCCAACAACTTGGGTGCCAGCCACCGAAAGTAGGGGCCGAAGTCCCACCGGCTGTCGAGCACCAGACTCGTCAGCGATTCGAGGCACGTTGTGCAAATTATTTCATCATCACTGCTCTCAAAACGGTGAAGGAAAACATCGTAGGGAAGCGACGTTTTACGTTAACATCAAAATTGTGTGACTTTAGCGTGGTTTTCGAGGGCGCTGATAACGGTTCACAGTGGAACGAATGTATGGGAGCGGTTGGACGTAGACATGTCCGAAAAAAAAGAGTAAAATTATGCCAAACTAATGATGCCATCTTATTAGATTACTTAATGCCTTCATAACTTGTGGTGATGAATTTCTTCATAACTCCCATATTTCGGGAGTAATTTGAGAAAATGTGAAATTTTACTATGAAAATGAGTGTATCGAGCTCTCTCCCTCCTGATTCCGGGCTTGTTTCAAGTAGCGGTCTCTAATATCATAATGCTAATACTAAGAGCTATATTTAATACTAAGACACATAGTGCGCCAAATGTGCACTTTCTGGGATAAAGAGTGATGTTTATTTTATAACACAATTTTTTTATTTTTTGTTTATTTTGTTGATTAAAACCGTTTTTCTAAAGGTTTACCTTATTACAATAACATTTCTGAGCAGCCAATTAGAGAAGATATAAGCTAATTAGGATATATAATTAGGGACTTAAGGTTTACATATAAAACTGATGCACTAATGATTACTGATAAGAACATTGCTATTATTTAATTACTAAATGGCTCTTAATACACTAATTTAGCATGCATCATTTACTAATTATCACAATAACTAATTACCTTGCAATATTTAACAAAGGATACCTGGGATACCTGGATTTTATATAAATAGGTCACTATTAGTAACTTTAAAATCAGTGTTGATTTACACCTCGTTGTATCCAAGCTAATCTCGCAATGTATTTTCCAAATTTTAATACAAATCTTGATATTCACGTTGCTTTATGCGCACGCGCACATAAAGATTTACGCGACTTTAACTATTTGTTCAGTGTTTTAAAAGATAACAGTTGTGTTCAGTTATGTGAAAGTGCTGAAACAAGTTTAAAAGACTGGTGTCGTCGATTTTGCTACCGCATTTATGCAAAATGGATACAGTCTGGAAGAAGCACAGATAAGTTTCGGAAGAAACATGAGATTTGGCTACAGGCTGCAATTCAATGGCCGGAATTACAGAATGAAAATATGGAACCTTCTACAGAAAATATAAGTGACGTCATCGAGCCCATAATTTCTCCTGCTAAATCTGATGCTTCAACTTGTACACATCCTAGTCCTCGTAAATCTTTTGAGGACCTTAGTAACCGGCAAAAAAGAAGACGCACTGAAGATAGTCTTTCATGCAGCAGTAGCAGCGCTGAAATTATGTTTTCGGCCGAAAGGGCGCTTCAAAAGGCAGGACAAAGCGATACAGCTTATGTTATGAAATACTTGACGGAGAATCCAGAAGAGGCCTCAAAAATCAAAGCCTTCATTGAAGGTAAATCAATTCAGGTACGGGAAATATCCCCTTTGAAGGCATTGGCTCTTTATGTATCGATGAACTTATCGAAATGGCGCTATAACACTCTTCGGGATTTCAACACTCAAGAAGGAGCTCTTCAATACCCGAGTTACTACATGTTGGTTAAAGAAAAAATTAAGTGCTATCCGGCCAAAGAAGATCTCACAGTTACAGAGAGCTCTGCAAAAATCAAATTACAAGCCTTGATGGATTTAACCTCAAGAAGACTTATTAGGTCGTTAGAAACCCCTGTTGATCCCAATCAACAGCTCGTATTGACCAGCAAATGGGGTTTTGACGGATCATCTAGCCAAAGCATTTATCATCAAAGGACGAGTGAAGATGAGCAAATCGATCTTGCTAGTAATTTTATGACTAGTCTTGTACCACTGCGGCTCGTCTCAAAAGGTGTAACAATTTGGGAAAACGAGCGACCATCTTCCACTTCATTTTGCCGGCCAATATTGTTTAAGTTTATAAAGGAAACCAAAGAAAATGTGCAGAGAGAGATGGCTGAAATCGAAGCAGAGATTGAAGCCTTAACTCCATCCACCATCACTGATGGAATTAGTGTCAAACACCAACTGCTGTTGACAATGATTGATGGTAAAATTCATTCCATTATATCCAATACAGCAGCTTCAGTGTGTGACATATGCAAGGCTTGTCCTAAAGAAATGAATAATTTAGAGTTAATCAAAGATAAACACGCAAACGAGGACATGTATAAATATAGCTTAAGCACCCTTCACGCTTGGATTCGCTCAATGGAATGCTTATTACACATTTCCTACAAATTAGACATAAAATCATGGCAAGTAAGGGGTGATATAGCAAAAAGGCAAGTTGATGACAGGAAGAAAAGAGTTCAAGAGGCTGTAAGAAGAGAAACGGGCTTACTTCTCGATGTTGTGAAACAAGGCAGTGGATCCACCAACAATGGCAACTCGGCAAGGAGATTTTTTGAAAACTACACTAAATCTGCTGAACTGACCGGAATAGATGCTATGCTTTTAAGAAAAATCTGTGTGATCTTGCAGTGTATTTCATCAGGAGAGAAGATCAACGTAACTAAATTCCGAGAGTTCTGCTTTGATACTGCTAAGCTTTACGTGGAGTTATACCCATGGTATTATATGCCTTCTTCACTTCATAAAATTTTAATGCATGGGCCAGACATAGTTCAGAACATGTCAATTGTGCCCATTGGTTTTCTATCCGAAGAGGCATCTGAGGCTAGAAATAAAGATTTTAGAAAATATAGAGAGGGGCATTCTCGAAAGCATAGCAGTATCTCATGCAATGAAGATATTATGCACAATCTTTTACTGTCTTCTGATCCACTTGTTACAAGTATCCGTCCAAAAGGAAATAAGTTTGTAAAAAAATCTTCTTTTAAGGAATTTTATGAGCTTACGGATTCTGAGAAAAGTGATATCGAATTTGTTAACATAAATGATTTAGCGGACATCGATTCTGAATTTGAATTAATTGATGATGATGATGATGACGAAGATAATTAAATGATGTTATTGTTTTAAAATGTGTAACTTAGTAAATTAGAGCTTACATCTTAATTATTTATTGTACTTTTAATGAAACTAGGTAATTTATTATCAACTTACTTAAAAGTCATACTCTCATCAGTTCTTGTGAATATTTTTGTTAATATATATTTCTGTATATATATAATATATTTATAGACCTCTTAATAAGTCTGTCTGCGGTTTAAAGTAAATACAAATGGGGAAAAAACGTTTTTTTTTTTAAATTTTCATTTCCTTTTATCCCAGAAAGTGCACATTTGGCGCACTATGTGTCTTAGTATTAAATATAGCTCTTAGTAATAGCATTACGATATTAGAGACCGCTACTTGAAACAAGCCCGGAATCAGGAGGGAGAGAGCTCGATACACTCATTTTCATAGTAAAATTTCACATTTTCTCAAATTACTCCCGAAATATGGGAGTTATGAAGAAATTCATCACCACAATTTATGAAGGCATTAAGTAATCGAATAAGATGGCATCATTAGTTTGTCATAATTTTACTCTTATTTTTCGGACATGTCTACGTCCAACCGCTCCCATACATTCGTTCCACTGTGCGGTTATGGGATTAAAATCATAATTCAAGATGGCGTCACCGAAAATTTGCTATATAACTTTTCGTCATGGGTGTCGTTTTCTTGGTTTTCGGTGGCACTATCTTGAGTTTGATTTTGACCCAATAATCGTTATCAGTGCCCTCGAAACCACGAAAACGACACCCATGATGAAAAATCATTAATTTAAAATTTAATTTTTAACGTAAAACGTAACGCTCGCTTGTATAAATTTCACTCGTAATAAAATTCCCATACCCGCATTATATGAAAATCGATCATATTTTGAAAATCACAATAATATAACAGCTGATTGATACGTCATACAAAAGTGTCCAATAAACTAACCCCTCTCCCATCCTTCCTTATTAAGTATAAATGCAATAAAAATAACAATTACCCACTTTTATTTTAAATATTATTAGCGCTTACTGTCGCCGCCCGCCGCCGCGAACCACTGTGTAAACATAAATGTGTCTGTTATTTGTTCTATTCTATCGCTGTGTGAGTTCCGAGTAGTAGTAATGGCAATTATTGCGATTTCGAATAAATTTCATTAACATGTTAATTTGTGAGTCTTAGCATGATAATTGCTATTGCTATGCTATTTGCTAATATGACGATAATTGATAATAATAAAGTAAGTGAATTTTGCTAAATTATGCGAATTAAAAAGCGCGTTCGCCTTAGGAAGTCTCCTAGCGTGCGTTTAGTTTACTCGCCGATAACGTTTTATTTGTGCTAGTACACTTGCTTATGTAATGTGTTAAGATTGATCACATAATTATCAGCATTCTGCACCTGACGCACCTGTACCGAACGGGACCGAGTCGGTTCACATTCGACCAAAAAGTTATTGTAATGGCCAATGTGTTTAAGTTTTAGATGGGTTTTTAAATTGGTGATTGATGTTCGGTAAGAAAGGTTTTTAGAGCACTGATTACAGTTAGCAATTTTATTTTCACTTACAATATTAGAAAAATGATCCCATATAGTCTTAGTTCGGTGAGACATTGTCACGTTCAAGTCCGTTCAACAGTTTATTTACACTAAAATATTTATATACTAAACTTAAAATTATTATTTACACTTTTATACATGCCACTTCTCACTACACACTACTTCTTACTACCTCCTATTATTTACAGGTAGGTATTGAGTTCCCACTATTATCTATAAGTACAATATTATGCACAAAACGAAAGAATGTAAGTACTGTATAACGAATACGTAAACCAAAATCTCACTATCACTTGCCAAAACGTACTGAACGAACACAAAACGACGCAAGCCACGCGCGTACCACGCAAATATATTATTAAACAATCACGCATTCATTCAACCAATACACGACTCTAAGTACGAGCAAATCAAAGACAATAAGGTAATAATTTCTAAACATCATTCTTCGCACCATCCATAATTTAAATACATTAAACAAGCACAAGCATTCATTCAATATACAACCTTAAGTACGCACAAATCAAAGATAATAAGATAACAATTGCTTAACCCATTATTCGTAAGTTCGCAGCGAACAAGGTCACTGTCACGTGAAACCGATATATTTAGTATTCCCGACTTCCCGTGGGTGCGACGGAGAGCGCACGCTACCGCTGCGTGCGCCGACGCTCTGACGAGTCTGACGTATGATAGTCATTAAATTAAAAAATTACGAAAATTGAAATTAATTTTCGTAATTTTTTAATTTCACAGAATTTCGCAACTACATTTAATTTGCTAAATGCTAAATAAGCTTTCGCAAGCTAACAATGAATGCTAATGCTAATTAATCCATCACTACCGAGTAGCGCTTCAATACCTAATTTTCTGTCCCGGCCGCCGCAGTGGACCCTTAAGGGGATTACATCGCTCAAATTCCAAAAATACCGTATGTTTAACGAAGTTTGTAGATGAATCCTGTTGTGGGTTTTCGATATAAAAAATATATGTTATACTTAAGGTCATTACAAATGCATTGTATTGTTTAAAATTTTAATAAACTTTCCCTAATTTTGGAAAAAAAATATAGTAAATAGGTCCTCTTTCAACCTAAATTGTAAATGTTCTCTGTAATGGCTGAATAGTTCGGCATGAATTTTGTACCAAAAAATACGTAATGATGTATTTAACAATTTGTATTGTTTTTTTTTTCGTATTTCTTTAAATCTTTTTTAATAATAAATAAAAACCCGAAACTTCGCGAGAAAGGCCTGTGATGCACACTCGGGACGCGACTAGTGATGGGTAACTCATCAATTTAATTTGAGGATGAGGGAGCACCTCATTTTGCCTCGTGAGGTCCTCACGAGGTACCCCTCATTTGAGGTGAGGATTTGAGGAATCCTCAACGGCGTATTCACCTCACGAGTCGTGAGCCCGAGCCGAACTCAGCCGAACGTGCGAGGGAGCGAGGCGGGCGGGCGCGACGACATTCACGAGTACTCACGACTCTCCGTCCGATTAAGCAAATCTCTCTCACCTCTCACACATATCATTTTCTTTCGCTCATAAATTTTAGACCGCCAAAATAAACGAATCAATGACACTTGATTATCAATCTAATGCTGATGCTTTTAGAGTTCATAATAATTAACCATAGCTGAAATAAAAATATTTTCTTTAAAATTCGTTTTGACTAATAATGTTACATACTAATTTTAACAGTTTACGTGATTTTCTTGTAACAATTACGTAGACTTTTGTTTTGTTTGTGTTCGTACTTTAATCTAAATAATTAATATCCTACCAAACATCAGTATCACACTCACCACACACACATGACACAACTAACATCATTACATACTTAGGTACATTATTTCATTAGGTACATACCAAAATCATAATGTTAATGTTTATTATGCTGCCAAAAAATCGAGACCAGACCTCACCTCACTCATTCTTTAATTCTATACAATTTTTTAAATCGGTTCATTCGCTCACTCGTTGAGGAGCTCATCACTCAACCACTCAATACTCACTCGCGAGTCACGCCTCACGCCTCACCTCGCTCGCCTCACCCCTCGCCACAATTTCATATTGTCAATGTCAATTTTTGAGGACGCGTGAACGAATGAGGTGAGGTGAGGTAATGAGGTGGTTCATTGTTGAAAATCGAGTAACTCTTTCAATTTGCGATCACGAGGACCTCAAACGAGGGACCTCATGAGTGAGGGACTCATCACTAGACGCGACACTTCAGTGTCTCTATGACTCTGGTGACGGGTGGACTATACGCGCGTTATTCTTTTCAAATAAAATAGTTAAGTTCACGTTTTGAATGATTTCTGAATGAAATCATATTGTAAATAGTACAAATATAAATATTTCGTAAAATAAGAATGTAAATTAAGTTTGTAAATATATATAAAGTAGTTTGTAGTTTTGTTTTGTTTTTTGAACCCATCATAGAGTAAGCTTGAATATGCCTAAATATAAAAATAAATGTAAAGTGAAGCGTGGACGAGCTCTCCAAAACTATTGGTAAGTACCTACCCTTTTAGTGTATATACATATTATTATTTCTATGCTGTTTATTTTTTTATCGTTTAACTATCTCGAGAATTTCGTTTGATGGAGGATGGAGACCTAGGTGACTAATGAAGTCACCTACCTGATGGTGGACTCCGAAGGTGGGTATAGGATCTCATTGATGGCACTACGTAGAATCGTCGTGTTTGGACTCATTTGAAAGAGCTCGTGGAGAGCTAAGCGACTGGTGATGTCACCTACGTGATAGTGGACTCCGAAGGTGGTAAAGGACCTCATTGACGGCACTACGTAGAGCCGTCGTGTTTGGTCTCATTTGAAAGAGCTCATGGAGACCTAGGTGACTAATGATGTCACCTACCTGATGGTGGACTCCGAAGGTGGGTAAAGAACCTCATTGACTTCACTACGTAGAGCTGTCGTGTTTGGACTCATTTGAAAGAGCTCATGGAGACCTAGGTGACTGATGATGTCACCTACCTGATGGTGTACTCCGAAGGTGGGTATAGGATCTCATTAATGGCAATACGTAGAACCGTCGTGTTTGAACTCATTTAAAAGAGCTCATGGAGACCAAGGCGACTGGTAATGTCACCTACGTGATAGTGGACTCCGAAGGTGGGTATAGGATCTCATTGATGGCACTACGTAGAACCATCGTTTTTGGACTCATTTGAAAGGGCTCATGGAGACTAAGGTGACTGGAAAAATTTCAGACTTGGTTTTAAGAATAAAATACCTAGTTAAAATACATTTTATTTTTTTTGTAGTGAGTTGCTTATTACCAGACTGTAATAGTAAAAACAGTACTTTATCTTACTTAAGTTATTATTTTTCAGGCAATTAACAAACCAGCAAAAATCACAATTACAAGATCAGGCACTTTAGCCGGTAACAGAAACACACGATCTGTCTATTATGGCAGTTGATGAGGAGGCGGTGCAAATTACGCCGGTAACTTATTCTGCATGCTTATTGCGGCATCTATTAGATAATATATTCTTTTTCAGAGAGACGATATTTTATTACGATTTTTTTTTAACCCGTTGTCTCTATTGTTTTAAATATATACAGTCTAAACTCTTCATAACATCATTTAATATAACGAAAAACTTAATATAACACAAAAACCAATTTGGTTGGTCTAGGCTTAAAACTCGTACATTGTTGCACTCTTTATAGCGCAACAACCATTATCTATACAAATAAATAAAATTGAAGTGTCTGTTTGTAACGTCAAAATAACAGGTTTTTACTAAATGCATATGAAAGTATAAACGGTACTTATAACATTATACCATTTTTTTACATTTTTGTCTGTGTCCGTCTGTTTGTTCCGGGTAATCTCCGAAACGGCTGAACCGATTGTAACAGGACTTTCACTGGAAGATAGCTGAAGTTGTAAGGAGTAACATAGGTTGCCTTTATCCCGGTAGCACGTTCCCGTGTGCCATTGCCCTTAGATAATGTAATTAGGAGCCTATTGATTCAAATATAAAAAAAGTATTGTGTTATCCAGGTATTTTTCTTTCTTCACTCTACATAACGAAAAAAATGCTCGGGCTCTTGAGTTTCATTATAAAGAATTTACACCGTATAATATACGGGCTGACTATTTTTACCGTCTTGAATAAAATTGGGTATTTTGCCTTTGGTGAACGGAGCAGAAAGCCTATGGCATATTTTTTTTTAGTTTTCACTAGCATAGAGAGAAATTAATCCAGGGTGTAAACGATCACTAAATAGTAAACGTTTGAAGTATTTTTTTCATACTAAAACAATAAAAACAGAAACCTGTGATTTGAACTTGCATATTCATTTATCGATTTATTTATTGTTTACTAATTGCGCAAAATATATCAATGAATTCGTAGCGCGATGATATCCTTTGAAGCCTGCCGATAGATACTCGCCACACTTGCCGTCGGCCTCTTTGATATCCTTTCGCAGGTGCACGAGCCGCTCATGCATACCCGCTCGCCCGAGTCCCGCGCTCTCTCTCTCTCTCTCTCTTTCTAGTACGTACATCGTTCATTCATGCGTGATCGCAGCCAACGCCGCCATTTCCTATCTTCTCCTGTTTTGGCTATTATTCGTTTTAAGCACGGGCCGTAGCATGAATAGATTTCATGTTTTTTTTTTGAGATACCTAATCGAATCTTTTACAAATTCAATGGTACTAACCAAATATAACCAAAACAATTTCCAGACCGTAAAAATGTCATTTGGTATAAATATTCTTTTTGAACCTATATCGGCTGTAAAAATATATGACTAAGTATTTTCTTAGCCTTTGAACAAAACAAAAAAAAAGAATAGCTTAAAAATCATCTTGTATATTATTAAAATGTTTGTTATAGCTTGAACAACATGAAGATTTACCAGATTTGATTATTGAAGAAACACAATCACAAGCAGAAACAAAATATATATCTGTAAGACGAGTCATTGACATTGCTTACTTTTTTCCAAAATTCAAGAAATAGGTGGTCATGGTGCTTTAAACTGTGGTATACAAAGTTTGAAACTCATAGGAGAGAAACGTGTAGGACTTGCATCTAAGTTTACAGTAGAGTAGTTTTTTGAAAATAAAATGAAAATAAAATTATGTACATTTTATTTGAATTGTTTTTTGCCGGAACTTTTGGATACGCGGCATAGTCGAAATATGGAAATTAGAAATCCGCCATATATATTACAAGCAATAAAGAACAAGGAAGACCGGAAAAGGTGCATAACGTACAAAAACTAGAAGACAAAGATATGTGCGCACTTCAAGAAAGCCTACATGCAATCCCAATAAATGACCAACCGACCTGTTCACGCTTTTTGGATTTCAATGACTTTTAACGGTAATTAAAAGTTTAAGATTTTGTAAACGAAACATTAAAAAAAAATAAACTTATTTTTTTATTTTACTAGTCAACATCAGACACCCAACTGTATTACCTACACACATAGGAAAATACATGGTCAAATCAAATCGATCTGATGACATTATTTATGATTGTGGTTACTACTGACACTGACATGGTCATCATCAGACCTCCAGAATGTATCATCTACTAGCACCCGTGCTCAATTAGATAAATTTTAAAAGCTAGGTCATCCTAACTATTTCCGTTACTGAGCACCGATAAGCACTTATCTGGTCATCATCAGACCTTCAGAATGTATCATGTAGTAGCACCCGTGCTCAATTACAGAAATGTTAAAAGCTAGGTCATCCTAACTATTTCCGTTACTGAGCACCGATAAGCACTTACCTGGTCAACATCAGACCTTCAGAATGTATCACGTAGTAGCACCCGAGCTCAATTAGATGAATGTTAAAAGCTAGGTCATCCTTACTATTTCCGTTACTGAGAACCGATAAGCACTTACCTGGTCATCATCAGACCTTCAGAATATATCATGTAGTAGCACCCGTGCTCAATTAGACAAATGCTGAAAGCTACGTCGTTCTAACTATTTCCGTTACTGAGAACCGATAAGCACTTACCTGGCCATCATCAGATCTTCAGAATGTATCATGTAGTAGCACCCGTGCTCAATTAGATAAAAGTTAAAAGATAGGTCATCCTAACTATTTCCGTTACTGAGAACCGACAAGCACTTAGCTGGTCATCATCAGACCTTCAGAATATATCATGTAGTAGCACCCGTGCTCAATTAGATAAATGTTAAAAGCTAGATCATTCTAACTATTTCCGTTACTGAGCACCGATAAGCACTTGCCTGGTCATCATCAGATCTTCGGAATGTATCATGTAGTAGCACCCGTGCTCAATTAGATAAATACTGAAAGCTAGGTGATCCTAACTATTTCCGTTACTGAGCACCGATAAGCACTTATCTGGTCATCATCAGGCCTTCAGAATGTATCATGTAGTAGCACACGTGCTCAATTACACAAATGTTAAAAGCTAGGCTATCCTTACTATTTCCGTTACTGAGGACCGATAAGCACTTACCTGGTCATCATCAGACCTTCAGAATGTATCACGTAGTAGCACCCGAGCTCAATTAGATGAATGTTAAAAGCTACGTTATCCTTACTATTTCCGTTACTGAGAACCGATAAGCACTTAGCTGGTCATCATCAGACCTTCAGAATATATCATGTAGTAGCACCCGTGCTCAATTAGACAAATGCTGAAAGCTACGTCGTTCTAACTATTTCCGTTACTGAGAACCGATAAGTGCTTACCTGGTCATCATCAGACCTTCAGAATATATCATGTAGTAGCACCCGTGCTCAATTAGACAAATGCTGAAAGCTACGTCGTTCTAACTATTTCCGTTCCTGAGAACCGACAAGCACTTAGCTGGTCATCATCAGACCTTCAGAATATATCATGTAGTAGCACCCGTGCTCAATTAGATAAATGTTAAAAGCTAGGTCATTCTAACTATTTCCGTTACTGAGCACCGATAAGCACTTGCCTGGTCATCATCAGATCTTCGGAATGTATCATGTAGTAGCACCCGTGCTCAATTAGATAAATACTGAAAGCTAGGTGATCCTAACTATTTCCGTTACTGAGCACCGATAAGCACTTATCTGGTCATCATCAGGCCTTCAGAATGTATCATGTAGTAGCACCCGTGCTCAATTACACAAATGTTAAAAGCTAGGTCATCCTTACTATTTCCGTTACTGAGAACCGATAAGCACTTACCTGGTCATCATCAGACCTTCAGAATGTATCACGTAGTAGCACCCGAGCTCAATTAGATGAATGTTAAAAGCTACGTTATCCTTACTATTTCCGTTACTGAGAACCGATAAGCACTTAGCTGGTCATCATCAGACCTTCAGAATATATCATGTAGTAGCACCCGTGCTCAATTAGACAAATGCTGAAAGCTACGTCGTTCTAACTATTTCCGTTACTGAGAACCGATAAGTGCTTACCTGGTCATCATCAGACCTTCAGAATATATCATGTAGTAGCACCCGTGCTCAATTAGACAAATGCTGAAAGCTACGTCGGTCTAACTATTTCCGTTCCTGAGAACCGATAAGTGCTTACCTGGTCATCATCAGACCTTCAGATTGTATCATGTAGTTAGCACCCGTGCTCAATAAAATAACTGATGAAAACTAGTTCATTAAGCAAAATGCATCTACAATTACAAAATAAATACAAATTATGATGTAGGTACTCGTACAAGACTCCTATGGGACAAAATGTATTAAATCTCTCAGAGAGCGAATAAAATAGGCAAAAACGAAGACAACTCTGCGACACATCTGTGTTCTTGCTTTATCTTCAGTTCGTTTTTGTGAAGTGTGGCCGTTTGTCTTTAGGTGGCGCCAAAGTAACTAATACCAGAACGGAGATTAAATCATCAAGGTCATCGAGCAATGTAATACCCTTAACAGTCATACATAACTCTGAACACAGAGAACAATAATACCATATCTATTTAATAAAACAGGCTGTCGCCGGCAGCGTCAGGTACTCTGCGCTAGAAGTAATTATGTTAATCTGTCAGTTTAAATTTAACAGTTGCCAACAGTCTTAGCGTAGTGAAAATAAGAAGTAGGTAATAAAGCTCCTTCGCTGTCGCTTGTTGGTCCGTTCGGGAAAGCTCAGCTTGGCGGGCGCTGCACTTTCATCCGCACTCGACCGTGCAAGCTTGCCGCGCCGCGCCATTGTCGCGCCCGCGCCGCATTGTCGGGCTCGGGTCAGCGATAGGAAAACGTGACTTTCAAATATATTTTTTAAAATTGCGGCGCTTGCAGCCCGTCTTTTCATGTGCCGCCCGCGGCCTCCCCCCGCTCTCACGTTACGTTACTGAGTTAATTTTTTTTATCCCGTAGAGTGGCAAAACTGCTACAGTTTGTTTTATTTACCATTATGTATTAACTCTACGGACAAGGTAAATTACATATTTTAACACAGCTTACCGCAGCTACTTGGACTACGCCTCTTGCAATATGCACCTTGATTCTAGTCTCAGCTTCAAAGGGGTCCTTAATCAACAGTACGACTGTAAAAAACACATTTAATATATGGTATCCTAATTTTGAGTATCGTATACGTCAAACACTATCCAACGAAATTTTAACTCATTTTGATTGGTTTAGTTGTTGATGAAATGATGATAGATGTTAATAATCGTTATTGTATTGTTGTTAAGCGTTGAATGAATGACAATGAATGAGATTTACATATTGACAGATGGGACTTGGGATCGCAACAACAGTGTTGCCAACTTTATTTTTAGGAGATCATACCCTATAATTATACGAGGGCTGCACTAAAAGTATCGAGAATGGAATATTTCCACTGTTCCTGTCATATGAAAATCATTTTGATTGAAAACTCCTTGGTTTTAAAAATCGAAAACCATTTATTTATTTAAAATAAGATTCTCGGTCTTGTCACAAGGTTTTGTCAAACTTGTTTAGTCGTTGAGAAAATGGAATTGACTCGAGAAAATTCAAGAGCGATGATTTATTATGACTTACGAAGTGGTTTAACACAAAAACAGTGTGTTGACCAGATGATTTCTGCATTTG
Source organism: Atethmia centrago (assembly GCA_905333075.3). Lineage (NCBI taxonomy): Eukaryota > Metazoa > Arthropoda > Insecta > Lepidoptera > Noctuidae > Atethmia > Atethmia centrago. The sequence goes on along the minus strand of HG995373.1, from coordinate 15,303,619 downwards.
GTGATGAAGCCCCATCCAAAACCACAATTTATCGCTGGTTTGCTGAATTTCAACGTGGACGTGTCAAGCTCAGTGATGATCCCCGTCAAGGTCGTCCAAAAACTGCAGTCACCCAAGAAAACGTTGATGCTGTGCGTAAGCTGATTGAGGAAGATCGACATGTGACATACCGCGAAATTCAGGCAACTTTAGACATTGGCATGAGTGAAATCCAAATAATCTTGCATGAACAATTAGGTGTAAAAAAGTTGTTTTCCCAATGGATACCGCATTCGCTCTGTGAAGAGCAAAAAGCGGCTCGCGTTACTTGGTGCGTCAGAACTCTCGAAAGATTCCCCTCAGGATCCTCAAATGCTGTATACAACATCGTATCAGGTGACGAATCCTGGATATACGCGTACGAACCCGAAACAAAAAACCAGTCACGAGTTTGGGTGTTCGAAAATGAGTTAAAGCCAACAAAAATTGTTCGTTCACGGAGTGTTGCAAAAAAAATGGTGGCCACGTTTGTCTCTAAAACCGGCCATGTTACGACTATTCCTCTTGAGGGACAAAGAACGGTTAGTGCAGAATGGTATGCTAGCATTTGTTTGCCACAGGTCGTTTCTGAACTCCGTAAAGAGCACTGCAACCGCCGCATCATCCTCCATCACGACAATGCGAGTTCTCACACCGCGCACAGAACAAAAGACTTTTTAGAGCAAGAAAACAAAGAATGATTAGGCCATCCGCCGTACAGCCCCGACCTAAGCCCTAATGATTTCTATACTTTCCCTAAAATAAAGAGTAAATTGCGTGGACAGAGATTTTCATCACCTGAAGAAGCTACAAAACGGCCATTTTGGAGACCCCAACTTCCGAATGGAATGGTGGCTTCAATGATTGGTTCCATCGTATGGAAAAATGTGTCAAATTTCGCGGAGAATACTTCGAAAAGCAATAAATACATTTTTAAATAGTAATGTTGTGTCACTTCCTTGATTCCCGAAATTTTCAGTGCCGCCCTCGTATACCTTAGAGTAAGAACATTTCTTTGTCTAAGATACATATACACTAGGAAAAATCGTATTTTGCTAAGAACTCTACAAAAAGAAAGCATTGAAATTTCAGAAAAACAATAGCAAATGATCTAAATACGTAGTAATATTACAACTTCAAATCAATGTTTAACATTTAAGGTCCAACATTTATTAATGCTGAAGAAAAAACAATATGTCAGACGAAAATTAAACAAAATCGTGATAAACACAAGAAGGTACCACTTAGTATTGTATTGTTTGTGAAGATACCCATCACATTTCGTAATCAAAGCCACACGAAATAAAAAACACCAGCGGGATAATTGTGTAACAGTAGTAACGGGTTTTATTTTGACAGTTCAACGACATTCATTGCGTTATTTACGTTGTTGAGCAGGCAAATTTTTGGAACTTATGCAGCAATAAATTAGCAATCTACTTTTTTAAAAATAAATTAAATTGAAAAAAAAGTAGTCGCCAGCACTTCAAGATACCACCAACTGTCAATTTTTCTTATTAAAGAGTAATAGTCGATCAACTTAAATTTGCAGTTGGAGAATTGACCGTGAGTCCGTGATATTCATATATCGATGTATGGGAGAACATATTTTTCAACTACAACGTTAACACATTCCGGCGCGGTAACGGCTGTAACCGTATTTTAAAAGTTCGTGGACTGACAGTACGGCCACAGCCGTATAGTTAGCTACTTTTTTTACGTCAAACACAGCTGCCGCAGTGTAAAATTTATTTGCTTATTGTATAGACTTTATGCTTAATGCAATAAGGCTGAAATCACGTCGATTTATAGTCAAAAACAAGTTGTTTACGTGCTCTCAATGTGTGCCATACCCTCACATAAACAGATTTCATCCACAATGATAGTACGGCTACAACCGGGTTGGTTACTATGAAATGTCATACTACTGAATAGTCAGTGTCACGCTAGCGACGGTCAGAGTTGGGTGTGTGGGCGTCGGTTTGCGCGGGAAAATTACCGACAACCAAAGCTCGCAGTAAGTGATAACTATTGACTTCTTAGCCTAAACATTGGCAAATACTTGCATTATTATGTTTTATCTGATATTAGATGCTTCATTTTACGTGAGTGTTGCATATTTTCAACATGAAATCTGTTATTTTATAGATGAGTTGGCGCAAAGTTGATGATGATCGCATTATGAAGCTTTTAGATGACACGTCTACGCCTGAAGTATCTTGTTCAGAAGAAGACCCTTATTGTGACGACGGAGAATATGGCTCTGATAAAGATTTTGAGCCTGGGTTTGCACAAATTTTGAGATGTGTATACATAGGTGAAATTGGCGCACAGCGGGAGAAGAAAGTTGTGGACTTTATCGAGGCATTGTGTAACAACTTTCGCAGGGTGTATGGACCAAATAAAGAGTTGTACCTAGACGAGTCCCTGGTCCTGTTCAGAGGTAGACTCGATTTTCGTCAGTACATCAAAAACAAGAAGGCTCGTAATGGAATCAAATTTTATGAGTTGACATCTTCAGATGGATTTGTTCTGAACATAATAATGTACAGTGGAAAGGAGGAAGACACAGATGTGACGACAAAGAAAACCGAAAAGATAGTAATGAAGCTGCTAAACCCATATTTGATGAAAGGACATCACGTTTATATGGATAATTTCTATAATGACGTTGAGCTGAGCCAAAAACTTTTAAGACTGCGGACTCATACTTGCGGTACATTGAGAAAAAACAGAGTTTCTAATCCAAAGGTTCTTACCAATGCTAAATTGAAGAAGGGCGAACATTTATGGCGTCGTAAAGGGAATGTTTACGTGTCTGTGTGGAAAGACAAAAGGCCTGTTTAAGTAATTACTATCATCAACCATCCAAAATTGCAATGGGTGTCCAACCGATTTGGCAAATATTCAAATAAGCCTAAAGAAGTGGCTAAATATAATCAGTTCATGGGCGGAATAGACCGCAAAGACCAAATGGTTTCTTATTATTCGTCACCACAAAAAACCATTCGGTGGTACAAGAAGGTATTTTTTCACATGTTTGACGTGACAACGTGGAATGCTTTTTATATTTATAAGAAATACTTTAAACCGGATGGCAGGTACGAATTCCTTGACTTCCGAGACGCTTTGATAAAACAAATGACCAAAGTTGACAAAAAACTCTCAGGAAGGGACTTGGTGAGACTTGGCAGTATATATGCTAGCAGAAAAACAAATACTGCACAACCAGAAACCTCAGCAGAGTCACAAGTCATTTCTGGCGGACACTGGCCTGAACTGATTCCATGCTCTGCAGGCGCTAAACGAAAGTTTAAGTTTCTGAACTGCAAGCTTTGCACCAAAAAAAAAGTTAGACGTGAAACAAGATATAGGTGCAAGGGTTGTGAAAGTAATACTCCTCTTTGCCCTGATTGCTTCGAAGAGTGGCATGCTATAGAGGATGCCAAAGATAATTGAAATTGTGATTTAACATTTTGCATAAGACTGATTTAACTGATTCCAAACAAATGAGACTGATTAAAATATATGTAAAATTAAGCTAAAACAAAATAATATTTTGTAAAAGATTTTTTATTCGTTATTAATTTGATAAGTTATCTATGACATACTTCTAATAATAAAAAACCTTTGATTGAATTCAAATGTATTATTAATTATAAACACCATTTGATGCCATAGCAGCTAGATAGTACATAAAAACTAAAGTCTAACCTCTAACGGTCATAGCCGTATTGTCATTAGTATTTGCAGATTGTCACTTGAGATGGTCAGTACGGCCATAGATGTGTTACTGCTGGTGCCGTACTTGCGCGTGCTATATGTAATATTGCATACAGTTGTGTCAGTACGGCTTAAACCGTTAAACGGTTGTACCCGTACTGACGAATAACAAAGATTTTATTTCATACGACCCTGACAGTACGGCTATATACGGATACGGTTGTAGCCGTCTTCCGCCCTATGTAGACGATTTGATTTTCCGTGATATTGTAAGTACGGTTGTGACAGTATTGTGATTTTGTATGAAAAATTCTACTGTCTTTCCGTAATAAAGGACCGCGCCGGAAGGTGTTAAGTTTGTTTTTGGGATTAATTCATCCCATGAATCCCAACTACGGAACCCTTCATTGTGCGTGGTCTTACACGCACTTGGCTGGTTTCCGTTTTAGGTATTACCGTGACCATCGTGCGTGGCATTCGGTGTTAGCGAGGGTCCACCATTATATAAAGCTGCTGTTACCGTAGTAACAGAAGCTTTACATAATGGTAGACCCACGTTTGAAAGGTGACCTTTTAAGCGTACTTAAAAGGTCATCTTTCAAGCTTTAATTAAAGTAAAAGTAAACCATAAACTGTCAAGTCAACAAGTCAAGTCATTGTCCGTGATCTATCTTAGCTTGCTACATATTAGTAATCTGTGATCTATCTGTCATTGTCATAATCGTGAGTTTGCATTACCGAGCATTTTGGTCGGAATTGAAAAGCTTTTCATTGTTTATTGAATATACTCTGTTGCTCAGACCAATAAAGTAATTCATTTATCAATTGATCGATTATATTTGTTTGCCAAGTTTGTCTTTTCATTGACGATCGTATATCTGTTTCAGTTTTGTAACAATGTCGACGAACGACGATATCACAAGTCTTGACGCCAGCGGCAAAATAGTTAAAATGGAAGTAAGTACAACTCCAGAAACATAACACGTTCATAAACATATTCTAACACAACGAGATGGTTGGTGCTTTCCTTGACAACTATCAAACGGTTTTTAATTGGGGTAACCAACTAGTTACTCATCGAAATTGCTGATGTGTGGTAAAACTTTTAGGTACACCTTTCTCACTAATCTTGCTATTTTGTACTGTCTAAGTAACAATAGGCATGCTACATGCCGCATGTAGACCTAATGCATATTCAGGTTGTAATCAATACACAATAATAAAAATGTTGTATTTTTCTGTTTTAGGTTGACTACAGTACCACCTGTGATGAAAAGATACCACTGATGAAGTCATGGGCGTCCAAAGGCAAAGTTCAAGAAGCTATTGACCAACTTTTGGCCTTAGAAAAACAAACTAGAACTGTAAGATTTTGTTTTCTGTTAATAACTTTGTTTGTAAAAGTTATTAGTTTTATATTTACCAAGGAAGGTAAGGTTGGGTAAACTCACATAATTTAACATTCAAGAGTAAAAAAAAATGTTATTTTCATTAAAAAATGTGAATACTTAAAACTATGCATAGCTACAGTTATACTGTTAATGTGTTAACATAAGCATGTCGGTGACAGCATCTCACCCAAAAATCGCTCAATGCACCTAAAGAAGTTTTTACTTCATAAAACCATTTCAATGCACTGTGTAATGGTTTGACTGTTTCACATATGAATTGTGGTGAATGTGCTACTTGCAAGTCAACTACATTTAACATCAGCTTGACATGTCAAACTGATGGCGATGGTGGACTGATGACCTTGTGAAGGCCGCAGGAATCCGCTGGATGCGGGAAGCACAGAACCGGTCGAAATGGCAGTGCTTGGGGGAGGCCTATGTCTAGCAGTGGACGTATTGGCTTAAATGATGATGATGATGTGTTTAATACAGTACCTTATTTTAGATTCTGTATTAATTTCCTGCATAATATTTTCTTGTTATTTTTGTCTTTTCAATGTGTCTTATTTGTTTGAGCTTATTATTATGAATATAAATGATAGTAACTTTTATGTTATAGGGTGCTGATATGCCTTCCACTGCAAGGATCTTAGTAGCTATTGTGCAGATTTGTTATGAAGTGAAAAATTGGTCCGCACTTAATGACCAAATAATTCTTCTGTCCAAAAGAAGGTAAATAATATAAAATATGGAGAAAGCGTTAATATGAGAGCAAGTTTTTTCAATCAAATAAGATTGCCTTGTGTTGTTCAATAACATTCTATAAAAATCGTAATCTGTGTAAATCTTCTGTGCAAGTTATGAAAGTAATACCTATTTTAATCTTTAGGTCCCAACTCAAACAAGCTGTAGTGAAAATGGTACAAGAATGTTGCACTTATGTAGACAAAACACCAGATAAAGAAACAAAAATAAAACTAATTGAAACATTAAGATCAATAACTGAGGGCAAAATCTATGTTGAAGTAGAAAGAGCTAGACTTACGCATATCTTGGCGAAAATTAGAGAGGAGGAAGGAAATGTGGCTGAAGCGGCAAAGATCATTCAGGAGCTCCAAGTTGAGACATATGGTTCAATGGATAAACGGGAAAAGGTTGAGCTCATCCTGGAGCAAATGAGACTATGCCTTAACATCAAGGATTATATCCGCACACACATCATCTCTAAAAAGATCAACACTAAATTCTTTGAAGAAGAAAATACCCTGGTTAGTATTATAAAAAAAAAAATTTGTAGCACTGATTCTAAAAGGCTGATCATTAAATCTGCTATTAAATCTTATGATCACGGTTAAGAATGGCTGACTATAATTAAACATGAAAAACACTGCTTTATTTTAAGTTTTTGATAAATACAGGCAGCAAAAAAGCTTTAACAACAGTGCTTTATTAATTTGTTACTCAAGTGTTAAGTTTCCCCCATTCATTTATTTAAACTGCCGACAGGAACTGAAAGAGAAGTTCTACCGGCTCATGATAGCGGTTGACCAACATAACGCTGCTTACTTGTCAGTCTGTCGCCACTTCCGCGCGTTAGGCCAAACTGCTGGCTCTGACGCACTAGTTGGCAGCGTGGTGTTCTTGATCCTGGCCCCATATGACAATGAACAGGCTGATTTAACACACCGTGTCAATGAGGATAAGGATCTGGATAAGCTGCCAGAATACAAGTAGGTTTTTTTTTAATATCATTAATTTCTTTTTTGTATTATTCTTCGCTTTATATGGGCCTGTTGACATAGTGTGATGCTTATGAAAACAGACTTGTGGCATTTTAATTGAAATGTTGAATGTTGTGTTTTAGTTGTGAAGTTCAGTTGATTTATTAAATAAGGTACTAGATTTTAAATGTGATGAGGCCTTTTCAGACTAAAATTCTTTGGGCAAACATTAAGCACTGAAATTAAATTAAAATACCAGAATCACTTTTACACACTTTTGTCATATAAAAAATAAATAAGCTAGATGGACTTGACATTTCTTATCTGACTACCCCTGAGAAGAACTGGCGAAACGAAGTTGGGGGTCAAAGTCTCTTAAAGCCCAGACATAATCTTGGTCGGCTCATACTACAGTAGGTTTTCTCACAATCTCCGCAAATAAGAGAAATTATCTATTTAAAATATTTTTTTATGTTTACAGACAGTTGCTAGGCCTGTTCATCAATCCAGAAATCATTAGATGGAACACCCTATGCGCCACATACGAGAAAATGCTCAGAGGTACACCATACTTCGATTCAGCCGAGGAAAAGGGTGTAGAGCGCTGGAATGATCTCAAGAACAGGGTTGTTGAACATGTAAGTACTAATATATTAATTTCTGTGACCCAAATACGGAAGTGTAACGTAAATAAATGTTTTTTTTTAATATGAGGGTCACTATCGGGGAACAGATCTGAAAATTAAAAAATATATGCTCATTGTACGGTGTGACATAGGTAACAAATGAAACAGCTTGATGTGAAGGTCTCAAATTTTTTTTTGTAGTTTTAAAATGATTTAAGTAAATAGATGAAAATTTACTATACATCTCCGAAACTACTGTAAGAAGTCTGTAGGTGTAAAAAAAAACATGGTAAATCTCAACTCAATATTGTGCATACAAACTTACATTTTTACATTTGCAGTTGGAATGTATGGGAGAACATGTTTTTCAACTTCAATGTTAAGTTTGTTCTTGGGATAAATTATCTAGGGTTAAAAAACATGGTAGATAACATATTTATTGTATGGAACCCTCACCACGCGAGTTGAAGATATTAGTGCGCGTTCAAACTTCTAACGATTTTCAAATTTTTATTGAGTCTGGCTAATGTGATGTTGATACCAAACTGTGTTAAAATCGAAACAATCGCCAAAAATACGATAAAACTTGCTGAGCGGTTATATTTTTTATCAAACTAAAAAAATATACACCCTATGTGACAGCTGAGCCCGCCGGGGTCGCGGGAATGTCCGAAAGGGATACCGTGGCCTCTGGCAACACAGGCAACGGAAGGAACATGGGTGGGTTTTAGTCAGTAAGAGTCTGACACACCCTCCCGCTCCGCCCAAAGCGGGAGAAGTTATTTGATAATTTCCCAAAAAAAAAAAAAATGTGACAGCTAAGCGTATAGTTACCTCGTGTAATTTGTTAACAATATCACCAATCCCTGTCCCCATTTCGTTCTAAAACGTTCATCTAACTTGGTAACACCTTTTACAGAATATCCGTATAATGTCGATGTATTACACTCGCATTACTATGAAGCGAATGAGTGAACTGCTCGGACTGAGTGAGACTGAGACGGAAGAGGCGCTCAGTCAGCTCGTCGTTAGCAGCGTAGTTCGCGCCAAAATCGACCGTCCTGCAGGCGTAGTGCATTTCAGGTAAAGACTGCTACAGGACAAACTTCAATTTGTCTTTTATCATCAAAAGATACCTACCCCATCACGTCTGAAGTTTGGCCAGCTGATTTAATTTGACCTTGTATTACGAGTATTAACTAGACCACTAGGTACGGCACTAATCAGTAAAAGATGGACTGTGTGAAAGATGATATGGCTAGAAAGGGGGTGACTACCGACTTGACGACTAATAGAGAAGTATGCAAGATAAAGACATGTTGCGCCGACCCGAAGTAAATTGGTATATAAGCAAGAGAATGATGATGCAAATCACGAACGCGCGATGAGTAGCTTTTATCAACTTTTTATATAAGGTTTACATTACAATAATTGATGGGTACTTGTGAAATGCTTATAGACAGATCAGGGATCCTTGTTTGTTGTTATTCGTGCATAGAAATATAGGTAGCTAAGGTAATCTAACCTTCATTGATTCGGTTTGTGACAGAAGACCTAATTCTTTACGGAAAACAACGCATGCATTAAACAAATTAAAGTGTTATTGTGGTTGATTTAGACGGTTCTCAACTTGTATTAATATTTTTTTAATTCCAGTTTGAACATGGACGCATCAGACCGCCTCAACGAGTGGTCGAACAACCTCAACACATTGATGCAACTCGTGAACAAGACAACGCATCTCATCAACAAAGAGGAGTGTGTGCACAAACATCTTCTGGCGACGGCAGAATAAATAATAATAAATTAAATTATATCCTTTTCCAATCCTTTGTCAACGTATTCCAAGTTATCTTATAATACTACAAAATGTCTTGAGTATTATTTCACTGTGTGAAATTTATATAGTAGTAAAACCTTCTAATATAATATTATTTTGTTTCATTAACATGTCGAGGGCCATTTATAAACGGAAATCTGAAAGCAATCTTAAGTTTGGAATAAATATAAATACTTCTCTCCACACTTTGTTTTTGTGCTTCCCAGAGTGAATTCCTTTTTAGGGTTCCGTAGTAAACAAGGAACCCTTATAGTTTCGTCATGTCCGTCTGTCTGTCTGTCCCCGCTGTAGCTCAGAGACTCTTAGCACTAGAAAGCTGTAATTTGGCACAGGTATACATATTAATCACGCCGACAAAGTGCTATAATTAAATCTTGGAAAAAAGGTCCTTCTTTGCACGTAATGTGCGGATGATATTTTTTTCTCGTTTATCATGGTGGTTGGAAAGGCCGTTCAAAAATATTGCGGGTCAGGGAACACCACTTTTCGATTCAAGGATCCGTATGCTTAATATTAAGCAGTAAAGTGCTAATTTTTGTTAGACTCAACTGGCCAGCTAAATGGTTATTTATGGAAATGTGAAAAAAATCATGACATATTATACAGGGTGACATTGAAAACATGCGACAAATCGAAATGGAAGATTGTACTCATCATTATGAACAACTTTTACTAAGGGACCAAAGCAACAATCACAAAAAAAAAACTGCTGTCCCCTACATTTATGTTCGCAATACCTCATCAAAATGTAGGAAAAGCAGATTTTTTTTTTTGGGATTACAGCTTTGTTCCCTTAGTAAAAGTTGTTAATAATTATGTATACAATGTCCCATTTCAGTTTGTTTCAAGTTTTCAATTTCAACCTGTATGTACATACAATTAAATTAAAATTAAAACTATCACAGCTAACTTGGCTGTACAAGTTAACGAGTAATAGTTGACCAACTTAAATTTGCAGTTGGCGAATTGACCGAGACATATATGGATGGATGGGAGAACAGTTTTTTCAACTACAATGTTAAGTTTGTTTTTGGGATAAATTCATCCCAACTTCCCAACTAAGGAACCCTTCCGTGCGTGCTCCGACACGCACTTGGCCGGTTTTATAATTTCATTTAGGACTTCTTATTGAATAACAAAAGGACACTGGGTGAAGTTGTATGCTGAAGGCATCAAAGATATTGCGAAGAGGTTTACCAATAATAAAATAATAATTTATTGCTAACTAATCAGTTATTAACGTTCAAAGTTTCAAGTGTAGGTACTAGGTACTTATTTTTTTTTATCAGAGAAGAGTAGTTTTAATTATAAATTGGTTCCGAATCGCACAATTATCGGTAGGTAACAGATAAGATAGGTAACCAGACGGTAGTTGATTATATGGAGTTAATCATTTAGTTGCATGTAGTAATCGCGACGGTTTAATTAAGAAGTTAAATTATTATAATTGTCAGCAAAATGTTTTGTTCCTGTCTATTACCTTTACTTATTCCTGTAGGACTAGTGGTATTTTTTAGGATACTAAATAAACCAAGGAAGCCAGCGATATTTGGTGTTTATCAACAGAAGAATAAGTTTTACTGGATCAAGTTTCTTTTCATGTACACGACTTTAAGAATTAAGCAGGTATGTAAAATATTTTTTTTGAAATGGTAAGAAGTGATTTAATTTCGATCGTGTGCTATTTATTTCCTAATTAAAGTTAAAGGTATTTTGTACCGTCATCTTTTTTTCCTTTTTATTATAGTGTTTATCAGTGGAAATTTGTAAATGACCTGCCAGGGTCGCGGGAAAGTCCTAAAGGTATACCGTGGCCTCTGGCAACACAGGCAACGGAAGGAACACGGGTGGGTTTTAGTCAGTAAGAGTCTGACACACCCTCCCGTTCCGCCCAGAGCGGGAGACTTCTCCCGCTCTGGGCGGAACGGGAGGGTGGGATATTATCAAATAACTTTATTTGATAATATCCCACCCAAAAAAAAGGGGAATTTGTTACCTACACCTACCGAGACTCTTGTAACGTCTGCCTGGAACATAACTTACAGAGTATTATTTTTTCTGATATGGTTTGTATTAAAACTAAAAGTTAATTTCAGGAACAATGGAGCAATAGCTAGTAGTAGCTAGTTGGAATCATACCGAAATATTAATATTTGACAAACTGTTTATAAAAAGATACAATGTTAACGTTTCTTTACTTCAGCTTTATAATCACCTAAATCGCCAATACACCGTCGAATCGGGCAAAAGCTGTGACGGTACCATACATGTGCATAAGGAAGATGAAGCGTTGGAAAAAAAGTATTATCTCAATGATCATCCACAGGTACCTATAGTCCTTGCAATCCACGAGCGCGCGTCACGTGACTTTAGTGCCATCGTTATGAGGTACCTATAAATTGCAATGACTGACGCGCGTTCGTGAAATGTAAAAACTATAACGAGTAATCATATGTTACGTTACGTATAATCTGATAGGGCACAATACCGGAGCAAAGTTCAGTAATAAAAAATATGTTTTAGGCCATAGACGCAGTATATTTCAATGGAAATAATAAGGAGGGCGATGCTGTTATCTGCGGGATCGCAAGGAGACCTAAAAATGTTGTTGACGCTTTCTTGTACTTGAAGGTTGGTATGATATATAAGTACTTAGCTACTATTTAGGTACCTACATAATATTAAAAAAATACATTACATCACGACTGCGTTTCCTGAAGAGAAAGGTAGAGATGTACCTACCTATAGTAGGTTTTATGCCCAAATTTCGCCGGTTGTAAGGCCCATGCCACCTATTGTCATTAACCTATTGACCGCCACGTCAAAATAGCAAAGACGTGCCCTCGGCGCCAAGCTACGAATTATTCCTTAAAATCTGTCATGTATACGGGACCATGGCGTGCTGGGCACATTTTGGTCTGTCATCTATAGGTAGGTACATGACTGTGGCGGTCAATAGGTTAATCGGGCACAAGTATGGAAAAGCTGTAACGGATAAACTCAATACTATTTTGCCCGGGGATCTAACCCAGGACCCCTCTTTCAAAGGCGTTGCTTTGCTTGTGGCCACTGGACTAGTGTCCCCAGCCAACGCTTCTGAAAGCGTCAGATGCCATCACTGACCAGACAATAAGTACCTACGGCAAGGGTATGTATAAGTACGAGTACCTACTGGTAAGTCTTTTTTCAGGTCAAGGGTGAAGACCTCCTTCTATCGCCTGAGTTACCAGACACGTACCAAGAACAAGTGACGATCGAAGAGGGCTCGTATAGAATAAAAGGTCTTGAAGTTGTTAACTTCATACCTATGCGCACTTGGAAACTAACTTACAATGGCGAAATGAAGTGAGTCTTTATTTATTTAGTACTTTAAGCACACAAATGTACAGAGGCGGGCTTAATGCCATATAGTATCAACTCAGCAAGATAAACATTCTGACAATAATAACTCTTTCATTAATCCATCGTTAAGTAGGTAGATAAGTACACAGCTGTGCCTTTGTTTAAATTAACGAAAATCGCTAAAAACTATCTGTACCGAGGTACTTAGGTACCTACTACTAACTACGTTGAAAGAATATTTTAAGTTTTGTGATCTAAATGGAATATATAATCATTCCCCCGCTGTGGAACAAAATCTCCGCGTTATCATCAGCATCCTGTTTTTATCCAACTTATTTGGGGTCGACAAAGCATGTCTTTTTCGTTGTACCTATACATCTTTATCAACATGTCAGTAGTCAGTCACCCACTTTCAAGCCATATCATTGTTCACTCAATCCATCGTTTCTTTTTTCTTCCCCTATTCTTAGAGCCCTTTATACAGTTCTCAAATACTTCGTTCCTAAGTACCTACCTACTTGAAATTATAGGTTTAGAAAATATATATCTTTTGTTTTACCATCAATAGATGTCGATACCCATCACGTCTCTGAAATTTCGCCACTTAATTTGACCTTGTCTAATGTACCTGTCTTATGTACCTTGGTAAAGAATAATTATTATTACAGACCCAGAAATGAGGAGGAGAAGACAGTGCAAGTGGAAGCAGAACTAACATGGAGCGCTGTGTTCTCACCTTTCAACTACGACAAACAGATGTCGCCTATAAGTTTGGCCAGAGACTTAGCTAGGCATAAATGGTCGAAAAACTACTTCAAGTTACTTAAAAAGTAAGAATTTCTTGTTAAACTGGTTATTAACTGGCTCATGCATCCCTTACCCCCTTAACCTTTTGACCGCCACAGTCATGTATACTTAGATGACAAACCAAAATGTGCCCAGCACGCCACGGTCACGACTACATGACAGATTTATAAGGAATAATGCGTAGCTCGGCGCCGAGGGCACGTTTTTGCATTTTTGACGTGGCGGTCAAAGGGTTAAATAACGTCTGGAAAATAGCCGAGTCCAAATCATGGTGCCACAATGTTTTCGACACGAGCTTAGTGTAACAATAATACCTAACTATGTCGTATGGTGGCACCACAATTGTCGTATTTGTCCATATAATTATTATGTCTTCTGGTGGCACCACACTTGTCGTATTTGTCCATATATTCGTGTTATTTGGTTAATCATTAGTCACTACATATTATAAAACCAAGTCCGCCCGCAGCGTCTGTCTGTCTGAACGCGATAAATTAAAAAACTATACCGAACGGATTTTCATACGGCTTTCACCAATGGACGGAGTGATTTATGAGGAAGGTTTAGGTGTATAATTAATTAAGGTTTTGTGAAAATTGGCTGAAATATGAGGATGATTGTTGAAGATGTCGGAAAAAATCATGCCGACTAGGAGCTTTACTGGCGAGCGCCGCGTAAACCAATAGAGTTATATGAAAACAATGTATTACGGAATTAATACATTGTTTACCTGGCACACAGGGTACTTTTAATCCCGGTAGTACGTTCTCGTGGGATAATTTCCGATATCCACGCGGGCCAAGCCGCGTGCAAAACCTAGTACAAAAATATTCAAATCGACGATGTTTCCTCTGAAGCAGCACACTATTATAGGTTGGTACGATTTTCGGTTCGACATAACAACCAGTTTAGTACCTATAATAATGTGCCTATTTGTAATTTTCAGAATACATCAAACGCATTATGAGCAAATGGGTGTCCTGGAGGGGACCGTCACAATCGACGGCAAACAACACTTCATCGACATACCATGCGTCAGGGATCACAGTTTCGGTAAGTATTAGAATCTGAGAACTCCGGTAATTAATTAAAGTACCGGAGTTATTTTATTATATTATTAAATTCCTTCGAAAAAAAAAAACTCGACCTCTAAAAGGTACCCATCTCAACGAATAACCCTATGTAATTAATAAACCCTCTGTTGGTTTGCGCCCAACTTATTTGATGTTTCTTCTACTTACAGGACCGTTCCGGGACTGGCGCACTTTCCATCGTTATGTGTATCATTTCATCTTCTTGGAAAACGGAGATTGCATGGCCATCGGCACAGTATGTCAACCTGTAGTTTTGTCGCAGTAAGTATTAATTAATTAATTATTACGTTATTATTAACTCAAAACTCAAACTCAAAGCATTTATTTCAAATAAACCATAAACAGGTAGGTATTTTTGAATTGTCAAGGGGTCAGTCAGTGAGAAAGATGAAGCTAGTTGCCCCTTCCAAAGCGTAGTCGGTTTCTATGGAGAAGAACGGGGAAGAAACTCCACGGACACTATTAAATTAAAATATTGTTACAAAAATATTGGTTACATCATGTTGAAATTATACATGTGAGAACAATGTAGAACGTCGTGCACGTTATGTGTCCGTACTAAGAAGATAAAAACAATAGAAAAATTAAAATAAGCCGTGGCAGCTAAGAAATTACGAGTCCAGTTACTGACGGTGCCCGTTCACGAACATGACTCAGGGCCGGCGCAGAACTTGCGAAGCGCGGTTTCTGGCTTCCTAACCTTGCGGAAGTTAGGTGCGGTTAGTTGAAAGAAAATTGAAAACCGCGCCGGCCCTTATACTCGTAATATTAGGTAATGGTCAAAGAATGGCGGCGGAATTTCAATAGTAATACAATTTTGCTGCTAAAGTATTTTTTTTGCCATCTATATAAATAACCACTTTGTTTCAGCCTCACCATCGGCTACCTCTGCCGTCAATCAGACCAAGCAGTTCTACCAGTAGACTCCAGTGACTTTCAGTTGTACCAGCATGGAGAAAACCAGATCTTACCCAGAGATTATGGGTTCATTTTCGAAGCTGGTAAGGGCTATCACATTAATTTTGACTTATTTCAGCATTTCAAAAATCCAGTAACATATTCAAATATTGCTTCTAACTCCAAGGTTGGTGGTTCAATGTGGTAACCCACAAGTGACGGTCGACATCGTAATATTTTTTACCACTTCTGACAACAATTTCGTACGCGCAAAACTTTATGAACTCTTGGAAGTTGAACGCGAGTAGCTTAATAGCTAAATTTGTTTCTGATGAACAAATCAATGCTGTAGGTAGGCATACAAGTACAAAAATAAATGTTATTAGGTATGTGAAAAAAAATGTTAAAATATTATTAAAAATGTTATGGTAATTAGCTATTAATATACTTTGAGGCCACTCGCATGCAACTTCAGAGAGCTTATAAAATTTTGCGTTAACTGCCACATAGACAAATAGACCTCGTCGTTTTATGACGTGCAAGTGACTTTCAACCTTAGGGTGATACAGCTGGGCACGCCACGATTGCGGCGATAAGTCCCCTCTTTGAGGAGTGGCTAGAGAGGCGCCACGGCGTCCTGACCTTCCGCCTGACGCAGGTCCTCACCGGACACGGCAGCTTCGGGAGGTTCCTGTGTCGGATAAGGCGGGAGGAAACGTCCGGGTGTCACCACTGTGTGGATCGCCCGGAGGACACGGTTGAGCATACGGTGGAGGTCTGCCCGGCTTGGGCAGAGCACCGCCGTGTCCTCGTGGAGGCGATCGGCGGCAGAGACCTCTCGCGTCCGGCCCTGGTTCAGGCCATGGTACGGAGCGAGAGGGCATGGGCAGCCGTCACCTCCTTCTGCGAAGCAGTAATGCTCGCGATGGAGGAGGCGGGACGGTTGAGGTAAAGGCAAGTTTCGCGCCCTCTCGCCCCTAGCCGCCGCAGGAGACGCCCAGGGCGTCGGGAATCCCGGCCAGTGTTGCCAGACGCCGAAGGCGTGTCCTCGTACAGATATGGTCTGAAATCTCGTATTTTGTCAACACAACCTCGTACATACCTACCATTTATTTAATAATTTGCTTAAAATCTATTGATTTTCTTGTCAACTATCTCATAACCAAGCACTCTACAAAGCAGTTTCGTCAAAAAGTGTCCAGGTGATCGCAGGTGGCAGGTCGTACAACCGGAATTTTGCTTTGGATACTGTATGTAGTATCCGAACTGTACCTACTATAGTGGACGTGGAGTAGAGTGGAATTAACATAGACATATTTTCTACGTTAACTTAACATCTTAAAGAAACAATACAAGTAAAATGAATGAAATGAAACCTTTCATACGTACACACCATTCATTCATTTCGTATAGTCAGAGGCGCGTTCCAAAATATGACTTGTATCAACGAATCTGGTACAAAATCGTACGAGGATGGATGTAAGCTCGTACCTCGTACCAGGACCACTCAATCTCGTACATGTACGAGAAACCTCGTATGGATGGCAACACTGGCTCCTGCGCGTGCTGTGTGTGTAAACACACATTCACAGCGTGTTTGTACCCCTGTAACTACAAGTAAAGCGTGCGTGGCTTCGTGAGATAAAAATACTGTACCTAACATGACGTTTGTGAAGTTCGCCAATTTGACCTTGTATAGCTAGTGATATTCATATTTTAAATCTTTTATAGATTGCGACATGATAATTCTTACTTACTCAGTAATTGGGTTGTGGAGGTCAGATAGGCGGTCGCTCCATGTGAAATACTATTAATAATTAATACTATTCAGCTGCAACTGGTTATTTAGACTGGAAGCCGACCCCAACTTACTTGGGTAAAGGTTAGGCAGATGATAATGATGAATTATTACTTACAAAAACTTATTTGTACGTTCAGGAGCCAATTCGTATGCAGTTCGAGTTCAGGTGGACAGTGAAGATACTTTCTACATCGGTAAGGGAAGAGAAGCGAAGTTTTACGAGCGATGGTGCAGTGTCGAAGTGAATGGTGTCAAGGGCTCCGCCTGTGTGGAATGGCATTATAACAACGTTCAGGGTAACAGCAAAAAGTATGAATTAGATTAGTGCAGCTTCACCTTTTATTCAGACTTCGAAATATGTTTTTTGAATCATGGCATTAATGTTTCTTTTGTGCCAACATTGTATAATATTATTTCTGCCTATTGCTTTACTATTGTTTTTTAATCTTCCTATTGTTTTACTATGCGTTGCGTAGTAGTGTAACAAAATAGATGAATAGAAGTAAATTTGCAGCTTCAAACCACTGCTGTTCCAGCTACTATTATTATCGTCCTTATAAATTATAAAGACGATAAATTAATTTAAGGTGGATCCGCAGTGGTAGCCCGCGGTCTGTGTCAGGTTGTATCTTCATCAAAATATGATTCACGACCATAACAAATATCTATTTACAGAGTTATAATCACTAGAATCTTTAAACATGTCTCTTAGTTAGATTTGTTATTCTTATGGAACAAATTTATTCAGCAAAATTTTGTGTTTTAAGGTATTTTTCGAGGTAAATTAAACTAGAAATAGCGAGGAAAGTTAACTATATTTAGCATAACATTTTTTTCGACTTAAGTAAGTTATAACTTAGTATATCTATAAAATATGGACTAGCAATATAATTCACAATAATGACAATACATTTATTTCATTGAATGAAAATCATAACCAATTATTACTAAAGACTAGATAACTGCGACAAAAATCTACTTACTATTGCGTTAGCGAATAGGCATAATACTGTATACTTAACTATGTTTAACCAGTCAGCAATCATAAGCAAGATGTTACAAAATAAAAAAATATATTTGGTATTTATAGGCGATTGGAACCCTATGTTCACCTTATATTTAAGAGGTCGCATATAACAGTATGATTGAGAATTCTTTCTTGTAAATATTCTGTCGCAGTCACCTCCCCACTCAGGACCTATCCAAAGTAATACAACATTATGACTAATTTAGTTGTTCAGTTATTTACTATTACAGAAAAAATCCTTGTACAAAATAAAAATTGTTAGCAATATACCATCTCTGTTTGTCTCGTATACACGTTTGATATACATGTACTACAAGTAGGTACGCTCGTATACAACAATGTTTAGGATATGAAATTTTTATCACGGTTTTATGTACCCACATTTGTGTAGACCAAACGTGTATATCAGAAAAATAATATTATGTATGTAGATATAAAATCCTTATAAAACATTGTACTTTTATTTATCGAACATCAATTATTAACCAGCCTCGTACTATAGCTACAACTGTGTAAATATATTAAATGAAGTAGTGGAAACGGAAGAAAATGTGATTTTTTCCTTGTGCGACATTAAATTTAATTCACTACGGCATAGAAGCTAAATTAAGTGTTATATGTTGCAAAAAGCTGGTACTAATATTTAATTAATAAAATATTGTAATAATGATAAAAAAGTTTACATTATGAATGATAAACAAGAATACGAAGCGTACAGTCACAATCACAATCATAATATTGTCAATTGAATCCCTTCATGGAAGGAAATAAAGTAGCTCGCGCCATATTTAGCATTACGTTTGTGACTGTACAGGATTTACAATTGCTATATGGTAAAATATATTGGCGTCAAGATATCAGGTAACGATCCTGATTTAAATTATATATCAATATGTTACGTACACGTTATGGAAGACAGACTGATTTAATTAGAATGAATTTATGGAATTTTCACTGCTCTAATGATTAATTTAAAAGTTAAATTTAACGTACTGGGTGATGAGTCTCAATAATATTTATCAATTTGAAATGGACCTGAACTTTTCAATGCTGTTATAGCATTAGTTTAATACTGAGAAATTTCGTCGATCGAAAGTGCCAACGACTTGATGCCTGGCGTTCTTATAATAATACTTTTGATGTTGATTTACCTAGACAGTCAGACAATTATTGATAATACAAATTCTACATCTAGGCCTACACAGTCGAATTTTTATCTTCATCTATCGGACTAACTGTCGAAAAGTTATGAAAAAATACTTTTAAACGCCCACTTTTAACTTCATTATTAAATCCCACATAATATATATAACATCAAATCTGCTACAACATTCTAAGTATTTTTTTGTTTGTCATACCAATCTAAGATCAGGACTTTTGTTTTCTATTTTTCATTAAAAACACGAATATTATTATTGGTCGGTAAATATTTTGTAATAATACGAAATATACGATACTAGGTTTGGCAGTATCTCAGACTGGTACCCAAAGAGACCTTTAATTTTCGAATAAACAATAAACCTTAATTACATGATTACCACAAATAATTTACTTAACAAATGTTTATCGCACACAGAAATATCGAATATTTATTTAAAGTTAATTTAATATCCGATTCTCGGCTTTTAAAAGAATATAAGATACGTACATTCTTAGGAGTTGCTATTTTCTATATTGACCAATCATTATGAATTCAAAACCTAAATAACGAGAATCCCGTTACATCTCAGTTATCAACTACAAATCGAAGGACGAAATGTTGGACGTAACATTGCGCCTCATTCGAGCGATAATATTCCTTGAAGACAAGACTATATCTTTGTCTGTAGTGAGATCTCCGATCACTCGATCATCGATCTATAGATATACAAAATGTTCTAGATTGTCGACACTACAACGGTAACTGGAATGGACATCGGACTAGACGAATACTAATCACAGCACCTAATTAACATAGTTTTATCAACTCTTTGAAATGTTCTTAACATTTCATTCGACGGTATAACACAGCGACATAAGGCAGGAAATATTTTAATTAAGTACTGTTTTAGAAACTCCACGATACGTACCTATGTTTATGATAATCATAAAAGCTCATTTTTCTAAACAGGATTTGGAAGTATAGGTACTACACATGGAAATAATATTTTACATAGATTTTATTTATAAGCTATAGCCAAAGTATATTAATTTGTTTAAAGCACAATAATTATTTGAAGAATAGAATATATGCTAAATAATTTAGAGCTACGTGAAAAATTACATACATAACTATTATTGTAAGGAATACTGCTGAAGTTCACTATACTGACTAGATTTGTCTTTTATCTTTTCAGAATGAGCACATCACAAAAATAAAGTAAATTATGCATAATTTAAAAACTAATAATAATTATGTAAAACGACTTCTGTAACATTGCACTCCTGTCCACTTACTCTAACTTAGGACGTAATAAACAAATAAATAATAAAAATAAAACATTTTGAAAAGTGTAAATCAATAAATATGACAACAAAAATATAAACCTCTTTGGTAAACGCAATACTTTTCGTTACAATGGCTTAAATGGCCATTTGGTCAAGGTAAAGACAATCAAAAATAAACTAGTGCGTGATATAGTTACGCATTTCATTGGGTATACGTTCTACGTACATTTTCTTATACATTGGGTACAGTATGACTGACATTTTGTATCGAGATGAGAACAAAAAAATTGCGGTAACTGTGGAGTTACTTAAGTGAATGCTATTGAACGTTACATACCGCGGAGGTGCCGGGCGCGTGGTCGAGCAGCGCTCTCCGACGCTTGATACCTTCGAGGTACACTTCACGATTGAACAAGCCCGCGGCTAAGGGTACACTGTAACAAAATATTAGGACGATTACATTTATTTATTTCATTAAATCTGTAAACTATTTCAAAATGATGTACAAATAGTAGATGTAACAACTAGTGCATAAAAAAAGCAGTTTTACCCCGAGACGTTTATGGATAGTTCAGTCGAGGGCTAAAATGGCTCGTTTATGCCCGAGTTTACATTACATTAATAGTTTAAATTATTACACTCTGCTATTCACTTCGATTGCGAGAAAATGAAATACTTAGGCATAACATCACATTTCACTGTTTAAATTTTTTGCAAAATTGAAGAGATAATTCCCGCCACGAAACTTTTTCAATGTATTTTTATTTCCAACATTTGTCATTCGACTTGGGTACTTCATACTGCAAAGTCATAAAAACGTTTGCGTCTTTAAATCGTCTTTGCGTTTCTAAATAATAAATGAAAACTATTTTATCTGGCTTTATTAAATTAACGATAGAAAACACGGAAGTGATGTAAATTAAAGCAAATAAAATAACGACTTTAATCTGCGACGTTTTATTGTGCGTGTAGCTGGTGGGTCTGATTATATTAGTCTTAGGAAAATAATTACTTTATGCACTCGAGCATAAAAAGCGACTTTATATCGCCTACGCAAAACATATAGACGAACTTTTAGAGCATGATAAGTGAAACATATTTAGTTAAAATGTACTGTGTGATAGGTAAAATAAATCATTTTTCTACAAACGATTGACTACGTGAGATGGGGTTATCATCATTACCCATACCTAAAATACTCTACCCATCGAAACTTCCTTCTCATAACATAAATCACTCTCATCTGTAGCATTCAATAAATTCAAATCTTGTGCCAAATCGGACCGTCATCGTATGAATGAATTCTGTAGTGATGTGTAACATTCTGGTATGCTTACACGTCAGTTCCTGGTCGCAACATGGTCGAGAACAGTCCCCACACTGGCTTGTGGTCGCTCGTACAGACAGATTGAACAGAGTTGTATGCCAAACACTTGACTCCCGACGTGACCGGCACCGAACTGATGCGACGCAGCCCTGCAACAACTTAGGTGTGAAAATCAGAGAGTGATGTATTTAAAATGCTGGAGGGAAACTTAGAATTAAGTATGAACATGTTTAAAAAAAAAATATGTACAGTCACAAGCAAAAATATATAAATATGAACATCATAATCAGCCTATAATGTTCTCACTGCTGGGACACAGGCCTCCTCTCTTCGAGAGGGAGTGGGCTGTAATCTACCACGCGGGCCCAGTGCGTGTTGGTAGATGTCACATGCCTTGGAATTTTAGGTTCTAGAACATGCCGGTTTCCTCACGATGTTTTCCTTCACCGTTTTGAGAGCAGTGGTGATGAAATTATTTACACAAAGTAAAGCGCCTGCCTGGATTCGAACCGATGAACTACAACTCGTAAGTCGGGGCCATTACCACTGGGCCACCAGTGCTCTCAGTTACTATGAACAACAGCGGCAATATCTCTGATTTCACTTCACACACTGACGACGCTCTACTTTTTCTGAAACTCGATAAACTATATTTGAAATATAATAAATGAACGGTGAACCCGCAGTGGTAGCCCGCGAAATTCTAATTTTCTTACGTTTTTTGCAATTTCCAGGTCAGTGTTAGTTTGTGTCTTGATCAAAATATGATTCGCGACCATAACGAATATGTATTTACAGAATTATAATAATTAGAATCATTAATACATCTCTCTTAGTTAGATTTGTTTCCTATGAACAATCATCTATTTGCTACATCATCTCTCTTAGTTAGATTTGTTCCCTATGAACAAATATCTTATGGAAAATTTCTTATGAATTTCGCGGGCTACCACTGCGGATCTGCCATAAGGGCACTTTTCATTTAGACGGTGAGCGCCCGCATGTGCCGCTCGTGAAATCCTGGCTCGGATGCCATTTGCCAAAACCACGCAACACAGTTAGGAAAATATGGCAGCTTGGAGGCTCGCCCCCTATCGCTCGAAATGTTCTAAGATGTCAAGACCATGACAGTCGTCAAGCTGTAGATTCTTGCCGAACATCTCAAGGATGACGCATTTCTGAAAGTTTACATTCAATACATTATGTTAAACACATTTATGGATACAAACACTGACCCCCGGTTTCTGATTGGCTATTTAATCCAGATATCACTTGTAAAGTAATTTGGTTGGCTGTTCTTGTTTCTGTGGGGAATCAGGGGATTTTCCCTGAAGATTTATTTAATGTCAAATCGGCCTTTTTGAAACTGGTTTTTGGTCCGTATTAAAGAACAATAATCACTATCGACTAAATAAATTGAAAATGTAACAGAATTTTTTGGTAAGCGGAACTTATCCGGAGGTCAACATGAGTATGGGGATTATTATAAACATTGACGCGAACTTAAATAAGTCAATTGAACTAAGAGAAAAACAAATAATTAAACTTTCTAGATTAGTGACGTCACACAATAATATTTAAGAGGAAAGCTCACCCGAAAACGCAGAGGACGAGTTAGAGGCCATTGACTTCGCTTTGTACAGTATTCTATCGGTATAAGCCGGTGCTCTTTGTTTGCTTGACGTGTCGAATTGTTGACTGCCAGGATCGTACTGGAAATTACAACGAATATATTTTATCTATTGGTTCTATGTAGGTATTTAAAACCGCTTATCCCAATTGCATCCGGATGGAAAACTATGTACGAATTTAAATTCATACACATAACATAACACCTTGGTAACCGAAGGGTTGGGCAGAGGTATTCCTGTAGTACACCCACACTTCACCAGTTATGCTTAAGTCCCATGTAATAGGGGGCGAGCCTATTGCCATCAACCGGGCACAAATCCAGACTCCGGGCTGCTACTGAGAAATTCCAGATAGAAAAACCCAATATCACTGCCCGACCTGGGAATCAAACCCATGACCTCATGCTGTAGGGATACACTAGGGCCGATGCCTGCCGGGGTCGCGGGAAGGTACTAAAGGGTCACCTGGCAACACAGGCAACGGAAGGAATACGGGTGGGTTTTAGTCAGTAAGAGTCTGACACACCCTCCCGCTCCCGAGAAGTTATTTGATGATTTCCCACCCAAAAAAAAAGGACCTCATTATCAGCAGTAGCGCTTGCAACCACTAGACCCACGAGGCAGTAATTCAAATTCACCAATAATAATAACAGAACTATTCATAAGTACTTAACATTGTTTTAATTAAACTGACTGAAACCTCGATTACCCTCGTTGGTGTACTCGGGCTTTTGTCTGCCTGTCATGGATCTACAAATGACTTCCGGGACCTACGGCTTAACGAATGGAATGAATGGTCAACTATCCAAGGATCACAGCAAGTGTAGCTAAACCTTGATAGATCGACCCGTTCGGCTGTTACTTAGCCACGATACTATCAATAAATGGTTAATTTATAACACAATTAATACCTTGTACGTAGGAGGGAAGGTGATGGGTGCTTCCCTAAAGTCCCGGAAGGCGGCGCCATCTTCTAACACGGCGGTTAACTGATCCGCGTGCAATAAACCGTGCGGCAGGTGATGAGGTAACGGGAACTATGAATATAAGAACAGAGAACATGTTAAACTTTTTATTTAGATTTTAGTTCCCAGTAGATGGTCAAATATTGATATCTAATTTTGATAATAATGATTTTCTAAAGTCATATTTTCAGGTACCTAAAGCTGATTATGTGGTGACCGGCTGCTGGTAGTGCAGTTTCTTGAAATTATGATTTAATAAAACTCATCTACAAACATGATTCCCATCACGAATTTGACCTTGTATAGGTAATTATGGGTTCTTCCTTTCTCTTCTATTGATGCTTTAATTCGTTACAATAATTACTACGTTTGCACACGACACTATTGACGCAAATCTCAAGTATCAATACTTTCAATGTCTCTCTGACGTCAGAACGTCGGAGTTAGAAAAATAATGGTGTTATGGTTGAGTTTATTTTTAGATCTTTAGTTTGTTCCAACGGTAATGGGTACGTGAATCAACTCCAATGTAATTGAAGTTTACTCCTTAAGAATCGATATTCATAGAAAGTCCCCGGTGTGGAAATTTTATGAGGAGTGGAATTAATACAAGTGTTAACTCATAAGCGTTAACGTAACGCTTTTGAGTGCAACAAAAGCGTTAACGCGTTTCTGCGCAACGTACCTTGCGCACCTTTTAAGGAGTAAACTCTAGGCGTGCATCGGAGCTGAAACACACAATTTTTTATTATAGAATTAAAAAATTGCAGTGGATTCATACAAATTATAAAGTTAGCCGACAAGGAGTCTTCGAAGTCTCTAATAAACTTAGCATATACTCGTACCTACATCAAATACAGCGGTTCCTAAACCAGGTGGTTTAGGGACCGCTAGTTACCTTCAGTAAGTTTAATAATTATAAAAGAAACACGCACTTGTGTTTGCTGGATCCACCGCAGTACGGCAGCTCTGGGCTCACCCAATCTGAAGTTTAGATCACCGCACCAGAACACATAGTCGAAATTGTTCGTGACGTCTGAAATGAAAAATGCATTCCATAATTAAAGATCAACAACCAGTGAATTTGTGGTCGCAAGCGCGGGCTTCTAGGTCCGATCCCGGTGTCGTTTTTGGGTTTTACCGAAAAAAAATTCTCAGCAGTAGGCTTGTCTAGAATTGTGCCTGGTTAATAGGCTAGCTAAATTTATACAATAGCTGACGAAATGTGAATGTAGGTACTATATAGGTACCTGTCTTTTGGATAATACTGGCTTGTTTTTTTAAATATTTGGTAAGAACCAGTAAACATGAGGCCAAATAATTAATTTAAAAAATAATTATGCCAAACAAATCTGTTTAGGGAGGCCGGAAGTTACAACGTGAGCCCCAAAATCTGTTGTGTCTTAGTACGCAAAATACGCGCTTTAACTTGGAGTTGCGGACACCAGCCCTTATTACCTATAGATCTTGATCCATACGCCTGAGGGTGACACCGGGAACATACGACGTTAAAGGGATTAAATTTCTACATTATCTTATCTTTCTATTAACCCGTCTTTTTAGGACGAAAAAGTGGCCGCCTTTTTGAGCAATTAGCTTTGTTATTTAGTCTATAAATTTTCCTTATGTAAAACAATTATTAAAATAAGTAAAACCAATATGACGCGGCACACACCTACGTATCAACAAAGATATCACAAAGGAAATTGATAGCATATCAGTAGAAATAATATTTACTTATGTTTCGCGGAAGGAAAGTGATTGATATATTTACACTTTGTAAGTATTATTTACTAGCTTTTGCCCGCGGTTTCGCCCGCGGGGATGTCGGAAAATATCCCACGGGATCGTACTACCGGGATTAAAGGGAAGCGAAGCGATAATCGCATAACTAATAGCCCAGAAAAAGGTAATTGACACTAGCGCTGCGCCGCCGCCGCCTGCGCCTGCCGTCAACCATAATTATTTTGTTACGCGTAATTTTGAATATGTGATATCTTTTAAAGTATCCATTTAAATGATATGATTCATAGGAATATTTTAATCTAAATTAAATAGGTACCCAATTTAAAAAACATATTTTATTAGATAAGTATTAATATAATACCGGACAAAATAGCTTCGGAAATAACAATAAAATTTTTATCAAATTCTTGAGAAGATGAAGATAAAAATGCTTACTGTGGGTCATCCTTAGAAGATAGACATATGCTATCGCGGACATTTTGTTGAACCTTTTTAGATGTACAATCCTGTAGAACATGAATTTTATGTATCTCTTACGGTTTACGCCCGTATAAAGCTCCCTGTCGGCATGATTTTTCCGACATCTTCAGCAATCATCGTCATATGTATTTCAGCCAATTTACACAAAACCTTATTGAACTATACACTTAAACCTTCCTCATCAATCACTCCGTCCATAGATGAAAACCGTTTAGAAATCCGTTCAGTAATTTTTGGGTTTATCGCATTCAGACAGACAGACAGATAGACGGGGCGGGGGGACTTTGTTTTATAATATGTAAAGATTCAATAATTCAATACATTGGTGACGAGTATCTACTAGTCTTCTAAATATAACAATCAAGATAGCTAGCCTGAATAAAATTGAGGAATTCAGCCATGGAGAAATAAGTGCATAAAGCTTTAATCCGCGAAATTATGTAGTAAACAGTATAGAAAGACTGAAAAGTGGAGTGTATCATGTGTGGATTAAAACAACTGCTGTTGGACGATTATCTGTATCCACCAAGCAACATGTTCCAGAATAGCTGTGACCGCGATGTACACATATTTCTGAAGATTTCATCATTCGTTATTCCACTCCATTCACTTACTACTCCGTGGTTTCAAGCTCTATTTGGAAGAGTGCCAGAATGACAACATATTATCCACATCTAGACTTAAGTTCATGCATGAAAAGAGACTGCTTACTGGTGCATAATTTTTGAATTCATAAAAAAATCATAACATACCTTTACTTTTATGCCTGCAAGGCAAATTCTTTGGCAAATCAATAGACCTAATTATTCTCTTGATATCAGACACTCGTTCTTTGACCTTCTCCTGATGCGCGGTCAAATGGGCTGTTACGAACAAGAATGTAGATCCAAATAATGCAAATGATATAGCGACGGCGCCTTTGGTACGGAAGGCTGTACCCGGTCTTACTGATAAACTCGCGTCTTCAGGGAGAGAACAAAACCAAATGAGGTCTCTTCTTACAAATATCATTAAATGGATTGTTCCTGTAAAAGGAGGAAAGAAGTTATAAATAAATATTGATATTTAAGCAAGATAAAAAGTCAAGGAATATGAGGATAAAGTACTTCTAGAAAATAAAACTATGGTTAAATTAGCAGAAAAACAGACATTTGGTACTATGAGAACCATAGTAGATATGCATAACATTTTTCTGCTCAATTTGTCATACAATAAATTACGATAGTCTTTTACAATTTCCCTTTTATATTTTTTCAATGAACAATACATTGTTTTTATTCCTTTTCATTCATACAAAGTCATGTAAATAACACAATAGACATTTGTTATGTTACGTTTGCACCCATGGCTAATTGATCCTTCAATGGAAAAATACTCTTATCATTTACTATTTACTAATGAGTTTACAAATGATTACTAACCTAAATAATACGAATGCAACAACAGATGCGATGGTCCCAATACTTCTTGGATAGTAATCTCCCATTCAGTACGCTCCGAGTATGACTCTTGTGTGCCAATAGCAAATATATCTGGTACATGCGTCACTTGATTTGGGAATATGAAATCAGCCAGTTCCCTATGGAATTGTATAAAATAATTAGCAGAAAAAAAATAAAATAAAAAATAAATTTGTGTATAAACATATAACATTATTACTTTGGTGGTGGTTGTCCATTCATGTTCCATGATCCTACAAATATTTTTACTTCTCTATCTGGGAAGACATGTTCTAATTCTGCAGCTCCTAGAAGGGAATGTGATGCTAGACGCCCATAAAGATAATTCCTGAAATAAAATATTTAATTGACTTTTAACAATATCACTCATTAGGCAAAATTATTTGCTGTTAACTATAATACCAAGCTGAAGTCGTAATACCTAATAAGCATAATTAAGATTTTAAGTACTACCTACTTATTTTTCTCTACAAGAAAATGTAAATGTATCTAATACAAAATACAACATTACAAACATAGACAACAAATAACCTTTCTCGAGCCTCCTGAGTGGGTATGAGACGCAGCACCTGTGCTGCAAGCAGGGAGTTACGAGCTAAGCTGTCGGTGCTCCCAGCACGCGAAGATGACCGTGCAATAGACGATTTGGTCCTAGTGTACAACAATACAACAGAAAAGTTTCCAGCACCATTATGAAGAAATACAGGGTAATAAATAACCTTTTTGTTAAGAACAAAATAATACCTTACCTCCTTTTCCGATCCAAAGAGCTACTCCGGTCACTTTCAGGCGACGAGGCCCGGTACAAAGGTTTAGACTCATTTGATATCAAATGATCAGCTGATAATCTCTTAACAAATAATTTAGTCTTTGTTGGTTTAATCCCTTCAAATGATCCTGAATGTTCAAAACATTTCTTGATATCTTCACTTTTAGGGAACTTGATTGAAGCTTTGGGTAATTCTTCAGATTTAGTTTGAGAACAGATTGTTTGGTCACTTATGCTGTTGGAATTGTTCTCTGGACTACCAGGCACAGACCGTGCGTCATCTTTAGAATTCTGGTTATCCACCAAGCTTTTAGGACGAGACCGTCTGAAGAAAGTTCTACAACACTTCTGATGACTGTCGTCATCATGATGGGTATTGGTTGCCGTATGACTTACGTTGTTACAAAGAGATTCTGTTGCGGAGTTTCGTTGGTTCGGGGTTTCTATGCTATGGTCCGCACTATAAGCACTTGCTGCTAAGAAGGGATCAGCGGGAGAGATTGGTCGAGATGAAGACTGTGCAAATTCGTCGTTGGAATCTGTATCGACGACGCATCCAACTTTTGGGGATTTTTTAACAAATAGTCGTTTCCGCAGTGACAATTTGTGTTTCGTTTTGGTAGGTGAAGTTGTCATGTTTGGTTTTAAACCAACAAAACGATTAATTTAAGTTACTAATTACATTTTTACTAAATAAAGGCAACATAACCTATTACGTTTCTAAACTGACATTTTGCGCTCAGGAAACTGTCAAAATTTTATAGATACGTTCAAAACAACTTGATAATATTATTGAATACACATTTTATAAAGACTACACCAAAATTGTTGTTATATTATTCAACAACTGCGAAAATAATAATATTATAATTCATACTATTTACGCTTCACAGTTGTCATGGCAACGGTTACAATTACACGATTACCTACCAACTGATAGTTTTTTTATTGATATATTGCGGATTGCCCTCTGTGGTTAGGCAAGTAGGGTACAATTTGCTAAGCGCATTGAATTTGAAAAATGCATGCATGCATGAATGAACGCATCGAATCAATCAACAATCTAAGCAGAGGAGTGGGAAATGTGAGAATGATAGTCTAATACAAGGCTAAATAATACCTTTAATACCGGCTAATATTATACCTACATACATTATTGGGGTAGGTAGATTATCTGTAATGCAATGAATGACAAGCTATTGGCAAGTATGGAACATAAACTAAGTATTTTTTATGACCAAAATGCTTAGAAGTAACAATAATAAGCTTATTTTAATATCTTCTGCACCACCTGTGCCCGGTACGAGCAAGTTCATTCCATTGTACACCGGTGTTGGAGATAAGTTGCCACCGGAAATCGATTGTATGCCGTTACCTGTAAAATTAATTCCGAACATTTTATTTACCTAATCTTCGTGAATTCGTCGGTCGCAAGTGCTACTGCTGGGCATGAGGTCCTGGGTTCTATTCCCAGATCGGACAAAGTGTTATTCCGTTATTCCATCAGGAATTTCTCAGTAGCTTCCCGGAGTCTGGAAATGTGCCCGGTTGATGTTAATGGGCAGGCAAAATGTGGGTGTGTTATAGGTACGTGTCCTACACCTCTGCCTCATCCTTCGGGGATTACAGGCGAGATGTTATGTTCAAAGTACTTAAGTAGATGGACTCTTTTATTAAAAAGTATTATAGATACCTACCGATATTACAAAGGTCACTTGTACAAGCTCTGTAAAAAGTCCTGAAGGTAAAATCCGTTACTTCGTGGTTCAAAAAATCAGGTTGGCCTTCACAACCACGAGCAAAACTAGCCACTTGGCCAACTGGGTCCTGAAAAAAGTAACAGTGCAAGTTTTAATCAAGAGTTTTTAAGAAGACAAAAGAAACATAGAATTTGCGTCATTCTCGGGGTCCACCTGAGTCTACCTATGTCGTATTCGTGTTTATTGGCACCATGCCTTGTACCATCATTACAAATACCGGTATTCAGCTACATCCGGTTAGACTGGAAGCCGACCCCAACATAGTTGGGAAAAGGCTAGACACATGATAATGACCTTGTACTATACCTAATTAGCTATAGTGTGGCTAAAAGTCTTTCTATCCTTTTTTCTTCGCCTCCCACCTCGCCGCGCATACCTCAGGGAGTGCGCAGCACTAATGGCCACACTATACCGTAAAATGAGGGTCCTTTGCCCTGGCTTTTGCTCCGATATTGGGAAAGTGTGACTGACATCAAAATCCTTCTTTGTTAGCGCTTTTATTATATTTTCCACACTGAAAATATTTCAATGAAAAATAGTTGTTTATGTCTATGTTCACTTTTTTTTAGATAAAAAAACCGGCCGTGTGCGTGTCGGACCACGCACAATGAAGGGTTCCGTAGTTGGGAAGTAGGGATGAATGTATCCTAAAAACAAACTTAACATTGTAGTTGAAAAACATGTTCTCCCATACATCGATATATGCCACGGTCAATTATTCTCCAACTGCAAATTTAAGTTGGTCGACTATTACTCGTTTACTTGTAAAGCCCACTTACCTGTGATAGATTTCCTTTTAATTTCATTATACATACTACTGCCATGAATTTTCCCACATCTCCATAAACAACAATTTAGCTGGCAGGAGCCTTAATAGCTATAATTAGCACTTTTATGCTTAATATTACGCAAACGGATCCTTGAATCGAAAAGTGGTGTCGACAGACCCGCAATATTTTTGAACGGCCTATCCAACGATACCCCACATCATGGGATAGACGAGAAAAAAAAATATCATCCCCACATTACGTGCCCTAAAGATTTTTTTTTTTCAAGATTTTGTTTTAGCACTCTGTCGGCGTGATTAATATGTGTATAGGTACACATATTAATCACGCCGACAGAGTGCCAAATTACAGCTTTCTAGTACTAAGCGTCTCTGAGCTACAGCGGGGGCAGACAGACAGACAGACATGGCGAAACTATAAGGGTTCCTTGTTTATTAAGGAACCCTAAAAATGGAGCAATGTTACATACCTTATCGGAAACACTGCTCCTACATTTAACTTGTACTAAACAGACATTTTAGAGACGTACGAGAGGTAAAGTTACCAGCAGGCTTAGCACGAGAATCATTGAGAAGCGTTTTGTCGACGGAAGAGTTGACAAAAATGACGTGTCAAGCGATTCATTTTCTACAGTAGAGTAGAGTAGAAATAGAAGCGAACCGCTGAAGCTGCAGGCTTAGCGTCATGCTAAGCCTGCAGCTTCAGCGGTTAATATGCTCCAAAAAATAAGAAAGCAAATTTTGCGTTTCTCGTCTTATGATATGGTTTGAACAAAAGAAAACTATAAAATAATTAAAAAACTTTTTTATTTGTACTGTCAGCTATATCAGTCTCAGAATCGTGTCCAGCAGGCTTAGCATGACGCTTAGCAGGCTTAGCTTATATCTACTCTACTGTAGAATAGAAATCGCTTGTCTTCCGAAAATGTTCTACTGTTTACACGGAAACGTCATTTTTGTCTAATCTACCGTCGACGAAACGCTTCTCTACGGTTCTCTTACTAAGCCTGCAGATAATATTTTATATTTTATGATTATGACTATGCGCAAATGGAAACTTCTAAGAGGAAAACCATGCTCGCTTAATTTTTGTATGCATGATCATGATACGAATATTTTTTCTTCTTCAACTGTAAATGTAGTAGGTGCTCCTGGTGGCTTTTTTTTTTTTTTTGAGGGTGGGAAATCATCAAATAACTTCTCCCGCTCTGGGCGGAGCGGGAGGGTGTGTCAGACTCTTACTGACTAAAACCCACCCGTATTCCTTCCTGTTGCCTGTGTTGCGGGGGCCTCGGTGACCCATAAGTACCTTCCCGCGACCCCGGCAGGTCCTGGTGGCTTTGATGTTGCGTTGCGTCGTAAAAGATTTATAATTCTTGGAATCATATATTTCACTGGCCTTTATTAAAGGAAATCAAATTCTTTGTTTTCTACTGCTGCTAGACAATCTGGAGTCTCTTCTGAAATGTTTTTGTAATTTCTTGTTCAATTTCTTGTACATATTTAAGAAAGTTTACTTATTGTGGCAGTGAAAATATTAAGTAGATACTTATTCAAAAACATAATGTGTAACTTTGCTCCAGGAGCAAAATATCCCCAAATATGGCGCAAAGTAGGAACGTGAAAGTAAAAGCGGTTAGAATCCCAAATAAATCTAATCTACACAACAAAGAAATATTATTTGGTAACGTTAGCTAATTACAAACCCTCTTCACATCAAATAAATATTATTTGGTAACGTTAGCTAATTACAAAACATTAAACCCTCTTCAAATATCCCAGTAGATTCGTCGATGGGTGAGGTTTTGCAGACTATATTTTTTTTGACGTGATAATTCGTCTTATAAATCGATGTATGCCGGCAGCACGCACGAAAAAGCATGACTCATTGTCACGTTCCGCCTGAGCCGAGCTTGCAAGCGAGAGCGCGGAACTAGCGATAGAGAGGCACGATCGGCCTAAGCGTTTGGCTTGTGATGCATCTCTCTCTCGTTACCACGTAAAATTATCGTCCGTAAACCGACTTTACAGGCAGGCCATTTTTTTTTAAACAAAACATTAACTACCTACAAAGCCATGACTTTGCGTGCGTTCAAAAATATTTCAATTTCCTTGATTGATTTAGGGATTTGATCAAAATAACCTTATTTTTTTGGGAGCAATGTAGCCTCATTTTACGGTAGGTAGGTACGATCAACCAAACATCAGTGGTATGATAACGATTTGATAGGGACAGCGCCTTTATGTAGTAAGGGCAAGTATGCAAGTATGCAGCAGGCAAGTATGCAGTAAGGGCAAGTGTTCGTGGCAGCTTTTCGTACAAGTGTTACCACTGATGTTCGATTGACTTGTACATACATAACATATCGGTTGGCTTTTTCAACTATGTAATCATTCAATGCGTTGTAGGTACCATAATCCGCATCTTTTGTAGGACTCAAAAGCGCAAGATACCGTATTGCGCTTTTGAGTCCTACAAAAGATGCTTCAGGTTGAAGCAACGTCTTCCTTTAGGTACTTGAGCAAAGTGAATACACACGCCTCGGCCCGAGACTGCCTCTAGTTGTACAATCGAAGGTACGAGGGATGCGTAGTGAGGCGGTTTGAGTCAATTGCCTAGAGGTTTCTGGACAAACCATATCTCAACTATTGTCGCTTCATATTATTGTGAGTAAGCTTTATCAATGGCTATTGTTTGCTATAATAATATGGGAGGAATTTACCAGGAATTCTTGTCTCAAGATGGTACAATAGGTTTGTGGGCAGTCCACAGTACGAGTATCATTGGTTATTGTGAGACAATCCCGGTCGGAATCCACTGATGAAAATCCACAAGTGTAGCATCGGAATCCATCGCCTAAAAAATAACCACATTTCAACATCAATGTTAAGTTTTACAGTTTTAGTTGTTTTATGGTGGTCGGAGATGATCAATAGGACTAGCTTTTGACGTATTCACTTGCAAGAGCTTGCATATTCGAAAATATTTTCACCGTCAATGACAAAATATATGCACTATGTTCATACGTTGGTATTACAGACAACTTGTAGGTAAGTTAGGTCCCTCAAGGCAAAACGGATACAACTAAGCTCTGGTTGTAAGAAGACCAGCATTTTCATTCACAAAAATTCGATACGTTTCCGTGCCGAATCGAAAATCAATCCATATTATCGAAGAAGTCCTCTAAACGCTGTTCACAAATCCGAAACCCGAAGTTATTTACAGTTTAAACCAATTATATCACCACTTCTCTTCCGACAGCTATTTGCATTTGGGGACTAAGCAAATCAGGTAACTGAACATGTGTAATTATCGACTCGGAAGCCTATCGAATGGTTTTGAATAGCTATGTAGTTCTACTTACAGTTATAAATAGGTATGTCAAGCTATTAAATAAAGTAATTGATAGAAACTCACCAACAGCTTTTCCAATAACACAGGCAAGCACAAACAACACTATTTTAAAATCCATTTTGCGCAAACAAACATTCGTTTGTGACTGACTCAGGCGCACTTCGGTGATTTGTCGATATCACTCATTATCAGAATAATGAACACTTTAAATTGCGTATCTTATCAGTTCCTAATCGTCTTTAATTTGAATCAAATCACAGATCTAAGATATTTTTTCGTTTGATGACATTGATACCTAGAATACCTAATCAATATCTCCACAGGATATCATGAGGTATTATACTCGTAGTTAAACCATTTCACGAAGTCCTGTTGGTTATTGTAATTTGAATTTAACACCATTACAGTGACAAGACAGGACTTCGTGAAATAGTTTAACAATACCAAAGGTGCCTACTACCCAAGTAGCATTGCAAGCTGTATACAAGCTGTATTTAAGTTCGTTTTTATACTAGAAGCTGTATATTCAGGCGGTATAAAGGCTGTTTAAGCGCTTATACAGTCCTTATAAGTATAAAGGCCAATATTATACAGCTTTTTGCGATAGTAGAGCTGTATAATAGCTGTATTAGAGCTGTTACTCGGAATTTCACTGTTTGATGTACTCATAATCGAAGTGAAAAGCAGAGTATAAACTCTGCTTTTCACTCGTTCATATAAAACACATTCGTTTTGTTTAGTTGATGGGCTCCAACAGGTCCACCGCATCGTAGAACACATAAGCTACGGCTTTCAACGTGGTTTTACGACCGGTGCTGTATTCTCCGACATAGCGTAAGCGTTCGACAAGGTCTGGCACAACGGCTTATTATATAAGCTCTATAAACTCGGTGTGCCCGATCGTCTCGTGCTCATCTTACGAGACTTCTTGTCAAACCGCACCTTCCGCTATCGCATCGAAGGAGCGCTATCCTCCCCTCATCCTATCCGCGCAGGCGTCCCTCAGGGCTCTGTACTAGCCCCTCTCATTTTCACTCTCTCACAAGTGGAGAATCGAAGTTAATCCCGACAAAAGTCAAGCGGTTCTTTTCACCAAACCGCGTAGAAACCTCATCCCCCCGACAGCTCACCATGTTCGGCAAGCCTATCCCATGGGATAAGCGAGCCAAATACCTAGGCGTGACCCTTGACCACCATCTCTCCTTCTCAGAGCACATCAAGCAGGTGCGTTCGCGTGCCGATTTTGCTATCGGTAGACTACACTCTGTCTTAAATGCACGCAGCAAGTTGTCCCTTAAGGGCAAATTGCGTATTTACACAACGTGCATCCGTCCCATTATGACATATGCCTGTGCAGTCTTCGCACAAGCTAGGCCCCACCACATCCATCGGATGCAGTGCCTCCAAAACCGTTTCCTCCGAAAGGCAACGGGAGCCCCCTGGTTCGCCCGAAACGAGATCCTCCATCTCGATCTTAAAATCCCCACCATCAAGTAGTTCATGAAGCGCATCACGAAGCGATTCTTCGACTCTGCCGCCACCCACCGCAACCCTCTGGTTGTGAAGGCCGCCAGTTATAGGCCCTCCGCCATTAGCTCTATTCGCCGTCCAAGGCATACTCTTACCGATCCCGATTACCCCGTTACCCTCCTCCAGGAGAGCAGTAGGGCCACGAGTACAGTGCACAAAACACACCGACCTACGTTCCGACCTCGCCGCCGAGGTCCCTCGCGTAAACCCCGACGTAATTGTCCCCCCCGACCCTTGCTCGACGAAGTGCCAGCCCGCGCCGCAGCTGAGCCTGTAGTTTTAAATTCCCCGAATAATAATAATTATGATCAGATCGAGCCTATCCCACCTTGCTGTCCTCCCCCCAGCGACGCCCTAAGCCGAGGTCCGTGCCCCACAGGTCGTGCCCTTAGCGTGCAGTCGCTTAGTAATGTATGTTATTCGCCCCTGGCTGGAGGCTTTGAGTTCGCTTAAGGCAGCCACAGGAAATTCCGGTTGAGTAGTCACGACCTCTCAAGGTCAACTACGAGATGCCATTATAAAAAAAAAAAAAATTGTTGATAGCACATAGTCATTTAGTATAAATATGTAATTTATCGGTAACTCTTGGCAAGCGCGCACGCATTTCGTTTTTTTATCATTCGCTCGCGTCACCGTGGTCGTCGTACTCTTACGTACGTATGGTAAAACCAAAAGAGTTACTTAGTTGTTTCATTTTATACTTATGTAAACTTACTGTGAAGTATTATTATTAGTGTGTTGTGTATTATTATTAGTGTGTTTTATTTTATTTTCAGGAAAATATGCTGTTTAAAATATTATTATAGAAACCATAGAGAGAGGGCAAAACAGGTTTTGCATTGTACCAAGTTTGTGGGAATCAAAAGGCGAGAAATCATCAACCTCATCTACCACACCGGTACTTCCAGAAGGGACAACTTCAGCCCAATATTTTATTCAATATTTAGATGAGTCTGAGTTTTCAACTCAAACCCCATAGACAAACCCAGAAAAACACTGATATAAATCAGATTGAAAATTATCTAAAATTAATTTTAGATAATCAGTATTATTATACTGATTACCTAAAATTGTTTTTTTTTGCATTTAGTAGATAAATTAGTAAGTCTATATCTGCAAATAGATGACTGGTTTTCCAAGCGTGACCAAACTAAAGATACAGATGTGGTTATATTGAGCGAGCCTAACCCAATGTATAGTGAGGCTTTTATCATAGAATCTATTAACTCTGTGAACAAGCTAGAGAAAATGGAGTCACTTTTATCGGACAAAACTGTTAAAGCAATATTCTTTTATATGTTCACAATCAGACGGAAGGGGTGCATACGAAATATTGGTTAATTATGTTTTCTTTTTTCTTGGGATTTTTTACGTTATTGCTTATATATACTTAGGTTCTTATATAGTTCTTGGACAGGTGGTAGCAGAAAGAGTGACGAAGTAAAATTTGCACTGAAGGGATATAAAAACACCCTCAATTTTTACTATGAATTGATACGGTCCTGGGATAAAACTTATACCATAGAAAACAATGAAAACTTTTTCAACATTTTTTTGAAAAATTCTGTGAAGTAACTTAGTAGGAAACTCAGTAAGAATGAAAGAGCTTCAACTAAAAGGAAGAGAACCAACTTTGTGCTTAAAAATAAAAATATAGCTGAAAATGAATCAGATCAAGGAAATCGAGACACAAATCAAAATAAGATGGATACAGATGAAAAAGCTACAATTGACGAAAACGCTGCAAGGGAAAAATAAATGATTGAAGAAGAGGAGGAGGAATCTCTTTGTTAGTTTTCCTTTAAAAGTAATGAACATTCACAGGTTGATCCTTTAAAGTGGTTAATTTACTTTTTAAACCTTTCATAGAGAAACACTTAATAATCATGTTTCTTTAATTGTCCAATGTCCATAAGTCACAATGATTATGTAAATGTTATTTGTTGTTAAATTTTGTTTACCTAAATTTTGTTAGTATTTAAGAGAAACACGTAATCTCGTGGCTGTGATTGTCCTTAAGACAAAAAAAATCTGTTGTTTTTGTAGCCTTCCTAGTTAGTACGTAATGACGTGGCTACGATTTTTCTCCATACCTATACAAAGTTTCATATAATATCTTTATACGGCTATAAACGCAAGTAAAAAATAAAAAGCATTTTCTCGATGACATGATTTTTATTTATCTTTTAAACTGTATGCAAAATGGGTATGACGTATATAGTTGATTTCAAAATAGTTACCAATTACAAACGG
The DNA here is from genome assembly GCA_905333075.3 of Atethmia centrago. Classification (NCBI taxonomy): domain Eukaryota; kingdom Metazoa; phylum Arthropoda; class Insecta; order Lepidoptera; family Noctuidae; genus Atethmia; species Atethmia centrago. The sequence goes on along the minus strand of HG995373.1, from coordinate 15,264,842 downwards.
TTCAATATTAGGTCTTTCAAATATAATACACATAATTGGCCAAAACTCTTTATTTGAGCTTTTAAATATTGGGGGATTGAAATTTATAGTAACTTTAGTTTGACATCAGTCCATTTCTCCAATGCATGCTTAAGAGATTTAGTGATGCCATTATGCCAGTATTCATCTTGCTCAATCGTTTTGATATGTATTTGTTTACCAGTACCTAAAATTGTTCTAGCATCGCATGGTAATATTCCCGGAAATCTATAATTTACAATTGTAGCTAAATCGTGTAGAGCTATTTGAGATATATTTCTTTCTGTAGCACATTTCTTTATTTGCTGATAAAACAGTAGATTTAAAAAAAATCGTCGTCGTCATCATTTGAACTACTTGCCACTGCAAGTAATCATGTTTGTCAGTCTGCATGAAAAAATATCATCATTAGATTCCGAAGGTTGAACTAAATCTACACATTTGACATGACTATTATGATCATTATTATCACTGTTTAATCTTTTTGCTACAGAACCCTCTTCGTTGGACGTCGATGGAATTGACGCTTGACGGTAGGTTGTCCGATTTATTAATGATTCTCTATCTTCCTCAATAAATGATGGTTCACTATAATAACTGTTATTTTGTTCGTAATTTGTAATATTCAAATATTCCCTTTCAATCCTCCACTTGACTGCACCAGATCTTTTCTTTTTTCCACATATTGTCTTTGTTTATAATGAAAACATTAATTCATGCAATCGAGCGACTGTGTCAGTAATACAGACAGCTGTCATTAGCTGATATTGAGATTTGATTGAGATTGGTTGAGATTGTTGTTAGCTTTCGTTTATTTTTTTTGTTTTAAAACACCCTCATAGACAGAAGTCATAAAACTACTGTATTTACAAGAGTGTACAATTTCGCCATAAAAATAAGTTTGAGAACGGAGTTTGCATATACCATTGTACAGAAACAAGTATCAAGTGAGACTATAATAAGACTTAGATCTGTAATAAGCAAGTGAACACATGCGAAATACAGCCAGTATACAGCTTTAACGATAAAAGCAGATTGAAGTGTCAAAAAAATACTAAAAGTTGTATAGTAGAGTTTTAATATTCTGTTTAAGCATAGGGAGCTTACGCGGATCCCTCAATAAAGATTTATACAGTTTGAGCTGCATAATAACTTTTAAATCACTCTTACAAAGACAAAATCATTTCTTGTCACTCTTATACGTCTCTAAAAGAACTCTAAGTGCTAAATAGGCTGGTATATTGATGTTGAAAACGCTTGCGTGCTGCTTGGGTATTTTATTTATAGAAATGATGAACTTGACGCTTTTCTTCCAGATAAATAATGGTTTATCCCGCAGAACACAACAAAACCACGTCCTGTGGTATATCCCTTTCGCAAGGCCAGTGGCATGACAGCCTCACAGGAAACATCTAGACGCTTAGCCTAAGTACCTACACCTACAGGAAAAGTAAAAGTTAGGGTCCCTAACCCTAACTTTTATGTTTCCTGTCATCTTTTCGCTCATTTTTTCGCTTCAAAAGTAGTCACACAACCTCTTGTAAAATTTTGCACATTGCGTCAAAGTAATTTTTTTTGGGTACTAAGTCTTTCAATCAATCTGCCTAGCCTTTTCCCAACTATGTTGGGGTCGGCTTCCAGTCTAACCGGATTCAGCTAAATCTGACCTCCACAAACAAGTTACTGGATAACACTATATTCCTTGTTAAGACTCGTTGTCAGACTTTTGGGCTTCTGACTACCCGTAAAGACAGCCATCTGACCTCCAGAACCCAGTTATAACACGAAACCTCTTGGTAAGATTGTTGTCAGACTTTTAGGATTCTGACCAACCATAACGACTGTCTAAAAAATTACGAATGACAACCGGGACCAACGCGCAACGGCTTTCCGAGGCACGGAGGGGCTTTCATAGATGTAATGGATGGTCACCCATCTACGAAACGATCGCGGCAAGCGTCGCTTAACCTCCGATCGACCCATGCGGTTGTGATTATTTAGCCACAAGCCCCTCGGCCTTTTCGTCCTACTTATATGTAGGTAAATTTTACCTAGGCCAAATGCAAGACAGATAGATAGATAGATAGATAGATAGAATACCTACTCTTTATTATGTACACCATAAAAATTACAGCTATAAATGTAGAAATTTTACATAGGGTGACACAATGGGCGGTCTTATCGCTAAAAGCGATCTTTTAAAGACAACCTGGACAAGATGGATTAGGGGGGAAAGGAGAGACATTACTGCAGGTAGTCTGTGGTGTACCATTCACATATATACCTACAATAAATACATACATACATCAAATATATTAAAAATATAATATATTCAATAATAATTCATCATAAAACTAGCGCTAAGAATCAAAACACATAACTGAAAAGGGAAAAACAAGCATTATAATCTATATAAATATGGTCTTGCAGGCGGGGATAATCAAAAATTACACCATATTTCAGGTTATTTGACTGTGGGGGCCTGCAAGACCAAAATTATATAGATTATAATGCTTGTTTTTCCCTTTTCAGTTATGTGTTTTTGCAGTCGGGTTTTTTGTTTTTTAAATAATTTATTTTATTTCAAGCTTTTTAGTTTTATTAACATATATATTTGAAAATTACTCATTACTACCTTTATTTGACACCAATATTGTTGCAATTAATGTAAAAAAAAACACTTCTCCTCCTTTTTTTTGTATTTGAAGATGCAATTTATAAATATTATATAGCTTACGTCACTCCCACAATTAAGACAAATCTAAGGACACCTCATATGTTAAAATCCATCAAGCCGTTTAGGCTACAGAGCGTGCCAAAGAAATAGACATACATACATACATACATACATACATACATACATACTCTCGAAAAAAAACATTAACTTCCTGAGGCCGTCGGGTAATTTACCATAATTTTATCGACACGGGCAAGGCATTCCACAACCGTACTACTTGAACCGTAAAAGATTTATCATAGAAACTGGTGGAATGCATCGGCATCTCTAGTCCCAAGTTTTCCGATGACCTCAGGTATCTATTATGCGTGTCATTTAGGAACTTATCAAGCACAAGAAGGCAAGAACTTATCTAAAGCAAAATAAGTGTCACAAACACACATTTATCATCAAATTACCTCCCTTCCTACTATCAAACTGTAATTGACATGCAAATAATTCATGTTAACGATCAGGAATCCAGTTACGCACCGCAGAGGGAAGGCTACTGGCCGGTGTTTATCATAATTGCTATTTCACCTGCCGTACATCAGACAAGTCGCCGAGAGATCCAGCCGTCGAGGTAATCGATTCCCATGTAATTACCGGTTTCACAGCCGATAGCGGAGCAGTAATGTAGGTGCGACAGACTGCCTGGCTGCCTCGGAAATGTTGGATCGACTGGACTTGGATTAGGTGTAAAGTCAAATTATTCATTAACTGGAGTAGTCTGACATGTGCTAGCGGTCACTTTGTGTATCTACTTAATAAAATGGTCATATTTATTGTAATGGTGATCGTTTAGTTTAATTGATTTAAATAAACTTTGTGTGTGATTTATATAAAGTATGCAAAATCATCATTATATACAACTATATTGTATACATATTACATATTGGTGCCGATTCCCTTGTTCACAAACTAAAATAAATTTAAGTTCAGTGCATCTTTTTCTTTCTATTTCACTAAGAAAAGGACAGAAGATAAATTTTAGTTTAGTCCTGTCAAATTAATCGTCGCTTGACGTAAATTGACGTAATTTTAGTAGTCAAGTTTTTAATTACGTCTAAACTTGTATGGAGTAGTGACAGGCGCTGATTAATTTGACAGGACTAAACTAAAATTTATCTTCTGTCCTTTTCTTAATGAAATAGAAAGAAAAAGATGCACTGAACTTAAATTTAGTTTAGTTTGTGAACAAGGGAATCGGCACCATTGACTGTTATAAGCAAAATTAAGTGAATATTTATGTACTCCTTAAAAAGTATTATATTACTTTAATTATTGTGAAAGTGAGCACCATGTGGGTCATTTTTATTATTTATTTCTTGTTGTTTTTTTTTCCTCTTAGTTTTAATGATGGTCTGTCATTTTGAGTACTTTATGCGGCCAACCCAAATGTCCTTTCCTTGGTATTGTTCGTCGAGTCGTTGGACTCCTTAAGTTTTGAGTTGAGCTACACGATTACTGACAAATGCTTGCACTGACTGGACAGGTCCACTCAAATTTGTGTGGTTCTTTTTTCAAAAGACCATTTCAGACATGGATCTACATGATCCTCACATGATCTGACCAAGATTATGTCTGGACTTTAAAAGAGACTTTGACCCTTGAGTTTGTTTCGCCATTTCTTCTTAGGGGTAGTCAGATAGCAAATGTCGACTCCATCTAGTTTATTTTTTAGTATTTTTTTTTTGTTATGACGAATAAAGTGATTCTCATATCCTATTTACAGAATAAACAATTTCATTTCATTTCATTTTGTGTAAAATACCTAAATGTATAATAATAAGCCTAAAAATCTAGAATACAATAAATATGACCATTTTATTACACAAAGTGACAGCTAGCATCTGTCAGATTACAGTGAATCATTAATTCGACTTTACGATTGATAGTGATTTGTTAATTTGAAAGGAAACATCAATGGGAAAAAGATTTATTATGCACGTGAGAGATTAATACAACAACGTAAAGATGGTCTACATGCAATTCTCATTATTGTTTCAAAGTGATTCCTAAAAGGTTTGTTCTTTTCCACAATCTTCTACTAAGTACGGCCTTATTTCGTTCATATTAAAGTAGGTTTGTACCATAATAATAAACAGCAAAACACTATTGAGAGCTTATCTAAGCAAAAAAAAAGCAGTGTTACCTACATTATTTATTGAATTAATTCTCGCTTTGATTGCTTTCTCTCTTCTGTCGACGATATACCAAAATCTCGACTCCAAGCAGGACAAAAGCCAGGATCATTCCATACAGCAGCATAAGACACACTGGGTAGAAATCCACCATATTGACTGAGTCGAAGCTCCCTCCCATTACGGAGCATACCGGTTTCTTAGCGTAAATTAATCGGTTTTCCCTGTCAGTCAAACCGTGCTCTTGGATCCTGATATACCTGTAATAAAAAAGGGTTACCTGGTGTGTAGGCCTTAATTACTTGCGATAATGACATTAGTGATCAACCCTGCGAAGTTATTTGCATTAATCTGTGATACTGCCATGATACGTAAAGCTATCTACGTTTTATGTTTGATGTCATCCAAACTTTTTCTGTTATTTCTACGCGTGAGTATGTGAAAGTTGGGTTCTTCATTATTTACCGTTATTGATTGAACTAATACGTATTTATTTTAAGAATCGTGTACCCACCTATCAATAATGATGGCAATAGGCTCTCTATTACTATTATGGACTTAAAAATAACTGGCGAAATGTAGGTACACAGGTATACTAAGCTAATAGGTAGGTACACCTCTGCCTAACAATTCGGATAAAACAAGCGTGATGATGTTATGTAAAAAACTAAACTAAAAGTAAATATCTGGTTTTGGATTTTTGCAACTGGCCTGATATCCGTTTTCTCCTCTTTGATTACCTACCCGACTTTAAACATTTCGCCGAACGGCGAGTTCCTCCGACTACAAAGCCAAGGCTTGTTGTTTTGAATGTAATCGATTTCTTGGAGGCCACATTTTTCATTTTCGTGAAAGAATGCTGAAACGATTCTGTATCCAGTGCCTGTGTTCATATTGAAGGCAAAAGGTCTCTGTAGATGAAAATAGCAATTTATTTGTGTGTTAGCCAATAGGTAGGTATTAAATATACCTATTGAATGTTACCTTTTGTATGGCCTTGACTCCATCTTCAATGCTCATGTAGTTCGGTTTACCTCTTGGTGCCACTTTCGTTTCAAAGATTGCTTTTTTGATCGGGTCTTTAGAAGTATAAGCAGCCTGTGAAACAACATAAAAAAAACCAACTTATTTAAAAAAAAATGTGGATTGGAAAAAATAAAGACCGTAAAAGAGTGAATGTTTAAAAATAAAATTACTGAAAAATAATATCTGTTGTATGCCACATCTTCGACCCCAAGTTCTAGTTTCGAATTCAGCAAATCGGGAAGTGTTCGGATTTGATTGGAGGTCGACTGCAATAATGCAACGATATAAGCTGAGTACGACGTGTATAGAAAAAGGAAAGCCAAAAACACGATGAACATTACGAGGCGTCCAAGAGTCCCTGAAAACGATAACATCGTCATTAAAAAACTAATAAAATTATCCATTTTAATTTCAAGAACGAATATTCTCGTTGACCAACCTTTTAACTCATTAGAGGATCCTTGTTGAGATATAGCACTCAGAACAAAAATTATTATGTCGCTCCAAGTTGGCTCCAAGCATGTTTGGTCCATCTTTTGCTAAAACAATGATGAATGAATATGAAACAAATATTTTTCATCAAATTACTTTACGTGATTGTCCTTACCTTGTGATATTTTTCGTATTTCTTATTGTCCCATTTCGTGTTGATGTACATTATGGCCGTTAGTATAAGAACAAAAGCTGCTGCACATATCCACACACCAGTTGTGAACGGTAAGATAAACAAATTGTTCTGATACGACAGAGGAGGCTGCCTAAATACAAACTTTGCTGTAATTGGTGTTGGGATGGTTAAGTATTCCAGAATGTGCATTCGTTCTATTGTTATGTAAGTCACGATTCCTGGTGAACACAGGAACAAATAATTACAATGAAATTCAATATCTACGTATGTACAGAGCACCATCGGCTAGCTATTTCTGACTAGGTAGAGTAGTCCATAAATAAGTATCGTGAAAGATGATAATTCTGGCAAGGAAAGAAGTGAATACTGAGATGATGGTTGATGAAAAAGAAGTACTTACAAACGCAAGTACTGCGGCTAAGCACTCCAAATAATTCAATTGAGATAAGGGGCAGAAGAGGGAAGGGCCTTAAATATTCTTATCTCTTACTAACCACACAAGTCGGCTTTTCCATGTTTTATGTCTCCAATCATCCCATTCCATGTACCATTGGTTGGGTAGCCCCAAGTTTCAGCGAAGAGTATTACCCTGGATGCATTTAAGAAGTCATAAAGAGGATCGATGCAACGGAAAGAGCTCTTCGAAAGTGTATCTACAAAGATGTTGCTGGAAATATAAAAATGGAAATGTATAGTCTTCATACTTATAAATGGTTCATGTCATACAAAGGTTACTTTTATAAAGTACCTGAGTCCAAGTAAATCAGTTTTGGTTCTGTTGTCTCCAATAACAACAGACATAGTCAAAGGTTCTCCTTTGAAATCTTTTCGTCTTAACACGTTTGAGTGAATTCTATCTTCTGATTTACTCAGGCCATAATCGGCCGACCAAGTCCCGTAGTATTCCGTATTCCATTCATTGTTTGCCCTTAACTTGTATACTATAAGAAAATTGCCGTCAGATTTGAAAATATTGTCCTATAAAATCAAAATCATTAGCATTGGTTACCAAATGAATGATTTACTTACTGGTATACAATAAGATATCATCATTTTCTTTTTCTTGTGCTATTATAACTTCAGAATCAACGGAAATTCTCAGATCCCCAAATTCTGGTGGAACGATACCATTGTCTTGTATTGGATTGCCAAGAACTAGCCATCTGTAGGACTTGCTAAACATTTTGTTTGTGCCAGCCTTGACAATAGATTATACAGTTTTTAAAATTATAAACGTGTAACGCAACTTTAATTATAGGAAGTTTCCATTTGGAATAACGTTAGGTACCTGTTTAAGGAAAAACTCAGCATCATCACAATATTTGTCAAACAAAAATAATAGATGGTTATTTGGATAATACTGCTGAATTGTTTCGTTTTCTCGCAAATAACGAACACTAATTGGTCTTTCCAGATTTGCCAACATTTTTGCTAGTTTTATTTCTACTGCTGCTGTAAATATAAAGGTTTTTTTTGTAGCTAAATATATTGTTTCGTTAAGCAAAACCTTTTTTAATTTTATCATACTTACAAGATTCCCAGCATACTTTAGCTGCCACCGCAGTAGGTTTGTCATACGATTTAATGACGTCAACAATCATTTTCAGCTCATTCTTTAGGTTAGATATTGAAACACAACATTTTAAAAACAGTATATTGATGAACAACATCAAAATCTTCATATTGAAGACAGTAGTATCCAGTGAAGCGAAGACGATGTCTAAGAATCAGTGTGCAACTATAATTTACGTGACTATTACTTCCATTCAGTTATTGTTAATGTACCTTGTTAATTGGGTATAATACACAGGTAGCTTGTTAATCATAAGGGCTGTCCTACCATTTAACCGTTTACGAGTAGACTGTGTACTTATTATTCATGATTCAGTGTTAACTGTAGGTTTAGCTTTAATTCAACTAACAATCATTCTTCATTAAGTGCGTTTAGGTCTACGGAAATACGACAAACTACATTGAAATAATTAAGTTTTCCTAGTTCACAAGTGCATAATTTTTTACTGGTAATTTTCATGTTATGCAGCTTATGTTGCGCAATATTTTTTCTCTTTTATAAACTAGTATTTCTATAGCAAGAAAGAACAAGGCGACAATAGCTCCGTATGTTAGTATTAATACAGCAGGATAACAGTCCACCATGCTGACCGATACGAAGTTTGACCCTCCACCTGAACATTTCGGCCGTTTCTCGTACATCAGAAGATTTTCCCGATATTGCAGTCCATGTTCTTGAATACGTTTGGTTCTATAAAAATTGAAATATTTAGTAAAGGTACCAAGGAAGAAATAATGAGTATATTGGTTAAACCTATATATGCATAAGTATTACCCAATTTTAAACATTTCCCGGAAGGGAGTGTCCTTTCTAACAGCTAACCATGGATCTATTACTTGCAGATACTGTATTTCTCTAAGCCCACACTTTTCTCCTTCATTGAAATATTTCCCAACGAATTTGTATCCGACCCCAGTTTCCATATGGAATGCAAATAGACCCTGGGAACGAAAAACACATTATTCAGATTTTTGGCGTAAAGGGTTGCTAATGATTCCTAAAATTACTTCTGCATAAAAACCTTCCGCATTTGTATAACTCCCTCATCCATAGTCATAAAACGAGGAGTTGTGCCTGGTGGAGCGACTTTCTTCTCATATATTGCTTTTCGCACTGGTTCAGTTGCAGTCTGTAATTATTAAAATATAGCACCATAACTAAGTGCCGATAAAGCGGAAGATTAAGACATTGAGAAGGCTGCAAAAATTACCGAGAAATAGTATCGGTTGAAAACAGTATCATGAACGCCGAACTTGATTCGAGAATGCAGTAAATCCTCCAGTGTCTTAATGTGTGATGAACTGGATTGGAGAAGAGCAACGATGTTGGCTGAGTAGGAGGTGTAGAGGAACATCAGTGCTAGGAACAGGACCAACATTACCACTCGACCCAAGGACCCTGGAAACAGAATAAATAGGAAGAGACATAAATAAGATCTAATTTCTTAAGCCAACGTGAGTGTTTTGTGAAAAATCAAACTTTGTAAATTGCAATATTTATTTACTAAATAAATATTCATGAATTTCCAAACCATTGTAGATTTTATCACGATTTTAAAGCCGTATGAAATTAATTTTCATAATAATTTACCTTTCAGCTCAGAAGGACTTCCTTGTTGACACGCAGCTCCAAATATTAAAACGATAACATCAACAAAATTGGCCCTTAGAACACCGGAGTCTTTTTCCCTCTGAAAAACATTTATATGGTATGGTATGGTATGGTTTTAGTCAGTAAAAGTCTGACACACCCTCCCGCTCCGCCCAGAGCGGGAGAAGTTATTTGATGATATCCCACCCTAAAAAAAAAAAAAAAAAAAAAAAAAAAAAAAAAAAAAAAAAAAAAAAAAAAAAAAAAAGGCGCTTATAATATACCTATAAGTATAAAAAAATGTAGTCCTTTTTCAAACATTGCAAGTGAAAAACTCATTGGTCTTGTCACTATAATGCAATTATGTCATGCGCTGAACATGGCCGATTTTTTTAAACAATATGTAATATATAGTAGGCCAATTCGTGATATTGGTCGATTGTTAGTCACTCTCAGACTGTATTCCAGGGCTGGAAGAATTGCATTTTCAAGGCACTTACCTTTTCAATCATATGACTTGTTTTCTTCCACTCCCATTTTGTAACAATTAACAGCACCAGGTATATTATAAATATCAATGCTATGGTGCTGTACCAGACTGTAGTATTAAATGGTAGTAAGAACAGATTGTTCTCATATGACAGTTTTGGTTGTTGAAAGACGAATTTAGAGCGAGTTGGTGTTGGGCTTGATATGTAGTCTACGATAGATACACGCTCAAATGTAAAGAACATTGGCGATCCTGCGGATGATACAAAACGGAAAATTTTAATACTAGAAGTCCGCCGTGGTCGTGAACGTGAGTAATGAGTTTCAACACGTTTTGGCAAGGAGATGGGTGATGGGTAAGATGACAACCAAGCATGTTTCTTTTTTCCTTTAATTTTTAAGCCAATAATAGCCATCCACTGGGCTATTTTTGATACTGCTCTAGTGTCATAAATTCCGTACCACTTATTGTGTCGAGTTTACTTAATCGAATTCTGGTTCTTGCTATAAATAGAAGGTCATTCATAATTCGAACGTCCGTAAATACCCGCTGCTAAAAAACTTCGCTTGGAGACCGTTACAATGATTAGCTAATCAATCAATTGCTTACATGGCAAAGTTAATTGGTGAATGGCTTGATGTTATTACTGCTCAGTTTTGTGATGTTGTCCATCTTCTCATTTTGTCACCAACGGGAAATTATTTGCCCGACATTGTTATCATTCAACCGAAGATAGAAAACAGCCGGATTTACCTATATCCTACATGGTCCCAGTCTTTAGTATCAGTAATGTGGCTGTTTAGCTTTTCTTTTCTTTGACGAACTGTAGTAGCAACTCTTTTATTTTTAGATGGTGCTTTTTAATGAGACTCAGACATGAATTTAAATTGATTTAACCTACCTCCGACCTCAACTTCACCCCTGACTAAGTAGCCAGTCATTCCATTCCAAGTGCCATTAACACGGTAACCCCAAGTGTCAGCAAAAATATATTTCCTTTTAGCATTAAGGAAATCCAGCAAATGGTTGGTCGTGGGGAAACTCACCTTCGTAATCGTATCAATGTGATCGTCTCTGCAATAGTTTAGCAACTGTAGTTAGTACAAAGTTATTAAGAACGACCAGTTTCGCTGGCTAATAAACTTGTGCTTTTTTTCCTTGTCGTAAAATCTTGTAACAAAATTCCCAGACTTGTCTATGTAACTTTATTAAAAAGGAAAAATATAATAATATACCTCCATATTTCGATATATACTGTTAAGTTTGCCACTGTGCTACTTCATAATATTTGAAGAAGTCAAACTGATTATTCTTCAAACCGCAAACTTTTTGCATTCATATCGTGTGATCTAAGATTACTTTTTATGACGATATGTGTGTCATAAGTAACGGTGTAACACTTACAGGCCATCAGATAAATGATCGACGCTCTTGTTATTTGTAAGTACGTAACAAATACTTATTTCGTATCCATCTATATCCAGACGCCTCAAAGATGTCGGCTCAAGAAATCTTGGAGATTTCTGGAATCTGTTTTTTGTATCCCAAGTTCCGTAGTATTCAGTATTCCAAGTGTTGTTGGGACTTATTTTGTAAACTAAAACAAGATTGGTAAAGTAAGTGAATAATGTGAAAAAACAAAACTACTTATGTTGATGAACCAGGCGTAGATGATAGTGTTACTGATGTATCGATACATCTGGTTTTAGATAGAATATCAATTTCTAAAAAAGCAGCACTATGAGTCTTCGTTCTTGATCTTTTAATCATAACCGCCTTAAAACGAAATTACAGAGTTATAATGACAAACGAAGAACTAGAAAAAAAAATATAAAAAGAACAACGTTTTAAGTGTAGATTATAGCGGTACCCTAACTACGAGTATACCTACTAATAACTTCCAATGAAGAAACTTACTGAAGTGCATTTCGTGGTTATCGTCGATGCTCCGTAGTACCAACACTTCGGAATCAAGTAGCACATTTATGTTAGCAATAGCCTCCGGTACAATGTCCTCGTTGTTATTGCCAGAATCTCCGAACAGTATCCATCGAAACGGTGCTCGGAAGAAGTTTCTTAATCTGTTCTATTTTATATAGGTATACAAAAATAAAATTAAAAGAAATGAAAAACAATAATTAATTTAATATATTGTGGTTTTTTATGCGACCAAAATTTGAAAAGGGCAAATCAGATGGAAAAATTAAGCAAGAAATTTTAAAAATAATATAAAACATTGCAAATGAAATCAATCAACAAACCATTCGGCCTGTCACAAGAAATTGAAAATTGAGCATATGTCAAGCATTTAAATTGAAGCTCAGCATCTTTCGACTGCAATTTCGAGATCTTTGTTCAACTCTAAATAAATTAAAGAAAACCAACCTTTTCAAAGTATACAACAATATCAGGACAGTATAAATCAGCGAGGAACACGACATGTTGCTCTTCGTCATAAAACTGAGCGTTATCACCATCGATAACGTCTCGGGCACTGAACTGAATGTTTTCTCGTGTAAGAAGAGAGTGCATTTGAATTATTTTAGCTGGAAAATTGGATAAATAATTTAAAAAAAAAATTAAATTTTATTAACTTCATTTGTACAATGATAAATACTTATCTAAAAATTATGCAGCGTTACAACTAGGCAAAAGAGTGTTTTCGATGAGCTCTGGCACCCAATGTAAGATTTAACTTGTGTTTAGGATGCCAGCGTCCTCGCCAATGATTTGAACATGTAGCAGTAGTTGTAAGTAGCGCATAAAATAACACTATTAAATTATAATATATTTACTAGTTAATGCAACTATGATGTGGCCTATTTATGTACCTACGTATGAGTGTGTGTATGTGTGTGAGGGAGAGATAAATATAGTGAAAACTTGTGTTTATGTAAGTCTGTATAAATCGCCTATCCCTATTAACATTGTCGGATGTGAAAATCAGCAACATTTTATTTTTTAACTTTGAGACGCTCTCTTGAGCGTCTCAAAGTTTGAATTGCATTTTTTTTTTCATATAGAAATTGGATTGTCAAAAATCAACAAAATTTTAATAAATGTTCTTGACTCCACTAAAACAAGGGACTTTTTAAGAGTGATTAATGAAATAAAAAGAAAATGGCAAAAAAACATATACGACAATGTTAATAGGGATAAGCGAAATATATGTAATAATAAACATATTAAATTATTAACTACATTTGGTTAAGCAATCGATGTCTGGGGGGTAACCATCACCTCTTATAGCAGTTTATATTTAGTATTATTATAGTATTACTTCACAGTGGGAAAGTGATGGAGCTATACAGGACTTATAGCTCCATCTCTTTCTCACGATAAGTAATATTGAAATAATACTGCTATAAGAGGTGATGGTTACCCCCAGTAGTAGATCTTCAGTCTTATCGTAAGTCAATGTCAATAGCATCTTCGTGACCTTGGTTTTGCATCCATTTAGAACCATGGGAGCAATGGAGCTGAGTTTATTTATTTTATTATATAATGGTTAGACAGTATACCAAAATGAAGCTGAGCAAGGGCCGTTCTACATCCGTGAGTTGAGCATACTTCGAAGTGTCTACGTTTTTTGATAGCATTCGGATCGTCTAGCACAAAGGGATGTTTGCGCAGAATAGTGGCAAGGACAAAGAACTGTCTCACAGTGAGAACCTGACATTCGGTGTAGAGAGCCGTGGTAAGATACCTAAAAGGTTTCGAGGTCATAATCTTGAGAACAGCTCTCTGTGCTCATTCCAGAGGAGGAGGGTTGTCTTGGGCGTACCACCCCACATTGTGATGCAGTAGTTTATTAAGCTTTGACACAGGGCAAAATAAACAGTCTTATTCGTAAGGCAGTCCGCGGAGTGCCTTCGTTTTAAAAAAAAATAAATATACACTTGCGGACTCGCGATATGATATTACTAAGGTAAGGTTTCTAGTTCAGAGAACTATCTACATAGACTTCAAGATACTTGACAGACTCACACCTTTATGAGTTGAGGACTGCCACATTGTGAAGAAGATAGACCGAGTGAACAAGTATGGGCTCTGAGCACCATTGAATCCGGTGGAGGGAGGTTGGTGGATAGTAAGAGCAAAGGTAAGTATACGGTTTTATTTAAATTTAAGGTTAGGATATTATTTGACAGCCATTTCATCACTGAGTTTAGAGCAAGTTGCGCGTATTTTACTGTTTCAGACCAGTCACTACCATAAATGAATAGAGCCGTATCATCTGCGTAAGTGAAGATTGAACAATTCATTAGAGACATTTTGCATAAACTGTTAATTATATAATTGCTTTAATATTATTTCTACACACTGAAATTTTTTTCACTACCGTCATAACTAAGTATTCCTGGAACACCATCTTTAGCCATATCATAACTCATTTTCCCCGTTGCGTTTAGAAAAATGTAGTACAGTTACGGCATGCGTTTCTTGACTCCACGTCTATAACTAACCATTTTTTTTTGTCACCGGTTTTTATGCGTGGTGCGTATTGGTATTTCAATTATCAATGCACCCTGGCACATCTTTCATTAGGATTTCTACTCCGTCTAAACACTACGGGACATTCTCTTTCCTACAGAGAGGAAAGTGTATTGTAATTTCCTAATACCTTTAATGCGTCCTGCACTATACTCTGATTTTTGTAGACCTTTTTCTTTTTTTTTTGTTAAGTAGGTACCTGGTACGTCTCGACAGGCCTACACTGTCCTCCCATACCTATTAACACTGTAATTTGGAAACATTGTAAAAGCCATTTTAAAAGAGTAATCGTGGAGTTTCTTGCCTGCTCTTCTCCATAGGAAACTACCAATTGGAACTGTGCACCTAGCTTCTGACGTTTCATTAGTGCCCATGTAGGTTTATGTGAAGTAAAAATATTTTGATTTTGATTTTTTAATTTGCTAGACTAAAATGACATTTGGTATCAACATAAAAATAACCTAGTAAATAATCTAGTTACCGAATGACTCTCACCAAGGGCCATTGAATCATTCTCTGCAGGATGACCTTAACTGTTGTTGTATTGTCTCTGTAATATTCATTATGTATCGTGTTATTTTAAAAAAAGTCGATCAGAGCTGTCATTTTGGTCTAGCAAATCAAAAATCAGAATTTAGGTATAATTCTGCGGTGGTAGAAAAGTAACTTACTCGGTGTCCAACAAAGTTTAGCTATCACCGAAGATGGTCTACCAGCAGATTGAATGACGTCAACAATCATGGCTGCATGCTTATCTTCTCCATAGCTTAGAGAAAATAGTATTACAAAGAAAAATACGCTCTTCATAGCTACCTTCTGGCAAATGGGCAGTAGTGGACTAAATAATGAAGTGCAGTATGTCTGTAGGACTTACATACTCACCATGTTTGATTTACAAATCGGTCTTTATTTGCATTGCCATTTTTCTATTGAATGATTCTTTAAAATAGTTTGCATTAGGAGTCACCGCAATTTTTGCAAACTGTGTTTGCGAATAGTGTTTCCCTCGAATTGCTTTAGTAGAGATCCGTGTATACTTTTAAAATTATTAGGGTTTATACTTATTAGGAAATAATGTAGGTAATATACATTTAATATGTTGGCAGCCGCACCACTGTTATTTTTTATATATTTAATACTTTAAGTACAAAAATGTACAGAGGCGGATTTAGTGCCATATGCATTTTCTACCAGTCAACCTTTGGGTGATGCAGAACAAACAGCGGTAGGTGCAATAGCACGAATTGAGGAATAAATATTTATTTAAATATAAAGATATAGTTAATAGGGGTACCTATTAAAAACTATAAATATAATATATATCTACACCTAATTATATATAAATCTAAGCACAAATAAATACACATACATATTCTAAACCAAATAAGACAAACAATGGGATAACATTACCTTTGTGATGATACTGCCAGTTTCTTGCGAAGTGCTCGCGAACTTTAACTTTAAAGGTTAAGCGCCGGGATGGCTGGATGGTTGCCACATAATAGGGTAAACAATATGGGTCCCAAGATAGGTCCATGCAGCATGCCCAGTTTACAATTGTATAAGCTAGAAATGGATTTTGGCATTTTATCTTTTGTTTGACTTTTTTTTAACAGACTTTAAAAAAAGGAGAAGGTTCTCAGTTCGTCGGAATATTTTTGTTTATTTTTTTTATCTCTACTCTATCGAACTGATTCTGATTCTGAACCCTAGGCTAAAGTCATCATAAATACTAGATCGTCGCCGGAGTCTGAGAATTGTAGATAAGGCAAAGACACTAATTTATTCAAAGGGAACTTTCCCTTTGAATTGTTCGGAAATATTCCACAATAAAGAGTTCATTGTTTGAACCTATGAACTTACTTTAGAAGTGCAACTTCGTTCCAGTGATTACGTCGAAGGTGTTTACTATAGATAACGCAAATCTCAGCTATTTTATTATTATCTATGTCAAGTTTATCCGTATTGTTTGTTTACAAGCGATAGGGAATAGTATTTTTCCGTAACAACAATAGTAAACATAAGTTGGCAATGTATATAAGGGAAATTCTCCACTTTTTTGTTTTGGAAACAATTGCATTATTTTAGTTTTGGTTAGTTTGGAAGGTCAAAGAATAGATATCGCTGTATTTTCGTTTTGTATCGCAATTGAGAAGAGGTTCCACAATTATTATTCAGGGTTTTATTCGTGGTCCTTACTTAATATTCCAATTTAAGACCTTGGCATAGATTCAGTTCTAATTTGATTAGTTAGATATTACAGACATTTTTGCGTTAAAAAATACCTAATAGAAGATAGGTTTAACACAAAAAAATAAAGGACAACCTTCTAAAAGTCTATTAAGATACTTTTGTCTATTTTGTATTGTTATTGTACAAAATATATGTGTATTTTGTTCACATTACCGTAACTTCCAAACAACAATGAATTATTAGTAAATCGCAACGTGGGAATAGCCCATATCTACAGTTAACTAGGTGCTTTCATGTTATCAGTACACACATTAATTTTAATTTATTAATTGCATAATGGAACTGTATATGGCCAGTACTCAACGCGACTTGGTCTAGTGTGTTCATTCTAAATGTGACTTTTCACCTTTAGGTTTGTTTAAGACTGCACCCCAAATTCTAGCCCAATAGCGTAACCTTTAATTATTCGATTTTTAAAAGAAAAATGTTAAACACTTTGTTTTCTAAAGTGCTGTTTACAAGATGTTCATTAGATTCAGTGTCATTAAGTAAGCAGGGCTTATCTGCATCCGAATGGACACCTTTGTTGAAGAAATCTTCGAATGTGCCGCTTTCTACGAGAGGTGGGTTCTTACCTTTTGTTTTATTTATTTTGAACATTCCTACAATTATGTGTGACCATCGTAACTTGACTTTCTCCGTCCAAATTGGATATGAAGCTAGAAGTTACATGAAGCTAATACGACTCCACGCAATCAACCACATTTAATACACATCGAAAATTATGTATTAGTTGTGTTTTGGTAACTTTTCGTTTGATAGTCTGCTCTGGGACTGAGACTAAAACATTAGTATTACGAGTATATAAATCTTTATTTCTAATGATTAGTGCCACCATAACAATCAGCAATAATATAAAAAAAATATTGTTATTTCTGAAGTGCCCTTCCTTAATTAACAATGATTTAAACAAGAACATTAATAGTAGCTTCAAGTTGAAACTGTCAATAACTATTGTACGGTCAGTGCTCCGCATTATCTGACCCCTCTTGCAAAGAAGAAGAGGGGAAGAGGGGAGAGGAGTCGGGTGATAATTAAACAAATAAAAAGCTACAATTTGGCGCGACTTTCTGTAATTAACAGGGAACTAGGCGTTTAATATTATCATATCTATAACAGTAACAGTAGACACTTAATTATTATGATTTATTAATTTTCAAGTAACAATAGACTCATACTAGGTAATTTATTATATACACCTCTAAAAGTAGAGTTGAGCCAAGCTTCTATAAGGAAAATGTTAAAATAACCGGTTACGATTCTTTAAAGTAACCGTGATAACTTAAAAGATTTTTAGCCTTACTTATCTCAGTTGGTATATTAAACCTATATATGAAAGGAAATGCTTTTTTATATCCAATTCAATCAATCAGACTGCCTAGCCTTTTCCCAACTACGTTGGGGTCGGCTTCCAGTCCGATGCCACGACAATGCTGCTAAATACTAGTATTTTACACGAAGCGACTAACCATCTGACCTCCACAACCCAGTTACTGGGTAACACTATATTCGACCTTCCACGAGTCCTTGTTAAGACTCGTTGTCAGACTTTTGGGCTTCTGACTACCCGTAATGACAGTCATAGACCTACGAATGACGGCCGGGACCAACGGCTTAACGTGCTTTCCGAGGCACGGAGGGGTCTCGATACGAAATTGATGATCCATGAACCGACCGTACTTCTTATACCCAAATACTGGATGAAAATTATAATCAGACAAAATAAAAAAACGGACTAAAAATACACATACACACATACATAAACTCACGCCTTCTTCCCAAGGGTATAGGCAGAAACTATAGAACGCCACCTGCTACGCTCCTTACATACTCCTTTTGCTTCGTTTACGTTTATACATCTGGTCATACACGCACGCCGATTGCGAGTACTACGCACCTGACCTTTTTGTAGAACATCATTAATGAGGTCACTATATGTCTTTATGGGGAGTCCCCTCCCGGCATTTCCACTCACGTCTGCCTTGTAAATACCTTTTGTTAGTCGCCTTTCATTCATCCTCTCAACATGACCAAACCATCTAAGCATACCTACTCTTTTCACTAAACACACGGACTTTTTTTGAATAAACCTGCATATTTTCGTTTTCGTAAGCGAACGTTAAAACTACACTGCGGGTTTAAATCTTTAACGGCTGGATTAGGTGTGACTTGTGTGATGGTGTTAGTACCAGTTAACATAGATGGGTATAAAATGTACGACGCCTGGAAGTGGGCCACGCGAAAAGTTCCACTCGTCGTATAGTTAAGCACTTGTATGTACTTAGGAAGGATACGAAGTGATAGTTGCTAAATATTTACATTCGGTAACTATCTAACAGGCTTACTACAGTGTTATTGGGTTTTTCTATCTGGAATTTCTCAGTAGCAGCCCGTAGTCTGGATTTGTGCCCGGTTGATGACAATACGTTTGCCCCTATTACATGGGACTTAAACATAACTGGCGGAATGTGGGTGTTACTATAAGTACACCTCTGCCCAACCCTTCGGGGAAACAAGGCGTGATGTTATGTTATTATCATAAGATAGCCTGATTGTCAAACTACAGAGTAAACTTTATTTGATTACTTTCTTGTATAAGTAGTAGAGGGGTCATTAAACTAGCCAATGATGTTGCTTATAAGCAACTGAGCTGTTTCTAGTTTTTTTTTTTAAGTTACATACTCTGTCCCACTGCTGAGCAAAGGCCTCTCTCGCCATCAAACGTAAAAGTTTGGCGAGTTTAGAGTTATGTAACACCTCTGTAATATAATATCATTTAAAATAAATAAATTAAAAAAAAAAAAAAAAAAATCCTTCCAGGCATACTTTTCTAGAGACACCTCAATCCACCGCCTCTTCCTGGGTAGGCCTCGGCGGCGCCGTCCATCCTCAGGCAGGGTGCTGCCCAGCGGCCACTGGATGCGGCTGACGTGATCCGCCTAATCTAATTTCTAGTTTACGATTAAATATTAGCTTATTAATATTAGCTAAAAATATTTTAGTTATTTCTACATCAAGTTACCAGTCAAATTTTCTCTTTCAATTTTGAACTTAACCATCAAAATTTTAAGGGTTAAAATGATTTGGAGAAATTTGTTAGTTGGTTACCACAAACTGTCACACACAAAGAACTTGTACAGTCGCCAGCACATCAAGTTACCACTTGATGTGCTGGCGACTGTACAAGTTCTTTGAGCCGATTAGGAAGTGTGATTTAAAAGTGTGTTCAGTGTTTTACCTAAGCCTTCACAAGCAAATAAAAACGTGCAGCGATACGTTACTGTAAATACACTTTCATACTGTGTCGCTAGTGCTACAACTTCTACCTTAAGAATGTTAATTTATTGATCTTTAACTTGATTATTATTGGTTAGGAATAGACTTAGGTTGTGTCATCATCCTGCCATCATCATCATAATAGTGATTATTCATACATTCAAGTATGAATAATCGTTTTCGGCCGCGTTAAAAATGAGGTAAGTACATAGGTACTATTTAATTATAAAAAAAGGAATTTCCCCTGGAATACTTCTCCGGACTTTAATTCCGTGTGTCTATTATCTCTGTATCCAGTACCTAGACTGATGCATTCGATTCTATTCAATTCATCCGTATCGGGAAATTCCTGCCTAAAATTCTGACGTATGCGTGTTGAATGCAAGCGGGTATTAACGTCATCTCAAGAGTCGGTTGAGGAACCCAAGCAACATTCTTAGATCTTGATAATGAATATATATGCCAGTCGCGTTTTTCTAACAGGAAAACTAAACAAACAGCATTTCCGTTTTCCCGAAGCGATTGCCCGAAGTTAATGATGAATACGTTTTAATCCTGAATTTTATTAAGCTTCTAAAACATGTTTACTGCAAAGTGAGTAATAATTTATGTTTGCCTACATTAGGTTAGGGAAAATTGTGCCTAAGCAAACAAAATAAAAGATTGACTTCGGTCGTATTAACAGATATAAAAGGTGAGTCCTAGGAAACAAAACAATTTAAATGTCAATTGCATAAGTTCTTAGACTAACACCAAAATACACACATCAAAAAAGTCTAAGCACCATGTACGGTTTTGAACTTTTGAACGATTTTACTATTGTAATATATTTATATTTCTTTTATAAATAATAACTAAGCATTTTTTGATGCATTAGTGACTAAAGCAACAAAATCCGTCATTCAACTGTTCATTTAATCACAATAATTAACCATTATGTGTAAAATAAAATTAAAATGAAATTATACATGTTTTACAAAATTATTTTTTTTTTAATTATTTGGTTATTCAATACAAAGTGTGACCGCGTCTGTTGGTTAGAACATGTCGGCAACGATTTTTCATTGAATTTATAAGATTGTTTATCTGATCCTGCGGCAATCGCTCCCAATGGAATTTTAACAAGTCTTTCAGTTGTTGGGTTGTTGACACTCCGTCCAGGTTCTCTAGAACATGTCTCTGAAGCATTTCCCATGCGTGCTCGATGGGATTGAGGTCTGGCGATTGTGCAGGCCAAGGCAATACCCGGATGTTTTCCATTGCCAAGTACTCTTTGGTACTCCGAGCTGTGTGAGAACGCGCATTGTCATGCATCAGCGTGAAATCTGAGCCAAAACTTTGTGCAAATGGGTGAACATAAGGCCCGAGGACATTTTCAACATAACTTTCAGCGTTCATATCGCCATCTACAAAAACGAGCCGTTCTGAATTTCCGGGACGACGATACCCTTCTCGTATCAGGCCTAAATCCAAACCGAAACTCATCGCAAAACAAAATTTTATCCCATTGCTCCTGGATCCATGTCAAGTGTTCCCGAGACCATTCGTTTCGACGGGCGCGATTCCTATGGCGTATAGGTGGGCACCTAAATGGGCGTCGTCGTGCTCGTAGGCCATATTCATGCAGCCTATTTCTCATGGTTTGGTGGCTAACAACAACACCGCTTGAGAAATGTAGCTTTAAACCTATCTCCCGAGCGGTTAACATCGGCTGACGTCTTGCAGTCAGTTGTATATATCGGTCCTGTCGAGCAGTTGTACTCCTTCCACGTCCTACGTGCTGCTCGGCAAAATGCCAAGATACCTGGGACTGATTTCTTCCCGCTTGTAGCATTCCTACAGCTCTTTGCTTTTCATCAGCAGACAAATGGCGTCGCTCCATGACATAAAAAATGACTCAACACTAAATTTTTTCAAATGATTTTGAGAAAATTTAGTGTTGAGTCATTTTTGTATGTCAGTTTTGTATGTCAAAATGATAAAGTGAGATAAATACTACCCAGAGCGGGAGAAGTTATTTGATAATAATTACTTAAGCAAAAAAAAAAAACTTAAAAAAAATGGCTTATTTTTTACCTAAAGTATTTTTTTACCTATAGCTTTGTCTAAAACAAGATTTTGGTTCTTGTAAGGTATAAAATATGATGAAGAAAGAAATGTGATGCTAACCTAACCATTGACATCAAAATATAATTTTGATATTTTTTGACATTGGTTGTTTTTCCAAATAATCTCATCTTTCATCACATTTTGTTTATTTTTATGTAAACCTTTTTTGACCGATAACTTTTATGTGTGGTGCAAACTGTAAATATAAGTTAGTTATTCTTATTAATAAATAAATAAAATAAGAATAGACTTATCTCGTCATCTTGGGAAATGCTGTGAAGAGAATTATGAGGTAAACGGCTTGCAGTTAATCTTTTCCTGTAGGTACCCAATCCAAGACCATTAGGTAATACTTGAGAAAAATACTCAATTATTAAGTATTTATAGACGGGGTTACTTGTATAGAATTCTATTTTAAATATTTAATATAAAAACGCTTGGTAATCTTGGTAATGTTACAGATAAAAACTAACGGTTATAGAATTTAGAGCATTTTTTTAATCTCTACTACAGCGTGGCGAGGGACGAAATCGCTGTTTTAATTTTAGAATAAGGAAATCGTTTTTATAATGGTACTGGAAATCATCGATTTGTTGGTACGAAATAAAAACTTAAGTATCTATTTGGATTTAATTTCGTTATTCTTATTATTTTCGTAACCATTACCTATATTCGTAATCATTATATTAATACGTGAAGCGAAACCCTAACGTACCCGTACAGTTAAAGTTTATATGGAGGAGGAGAGCAGAAAGCTTACACTTTTACGTTATAATACGCATTAGAAATAAATTAAAATAATAAACAATTACACACATTACCATGCGAAACAATTACACACACTACCATGCGTTTGACTCACATAGACCTTACCAGGGCCTCATGACTTGAAGATAGATAGGTGACAGAAGTGACAGCCTTAGCATGGAGTTAGTAAGTACTTTATAGATTGTTGTAAGTAGAATAGTCGAATTTCGACGAGCGGGCGACCACTAGTTCTAAATAGAGGAAAGGAATAATCTAGGAGGAATGTAGTTTATTTCAAAATAGAGGATAGCCAAAGCTGTTATAGAGTAGAGGCACACTGAACTGAGAGACATTCTGTATCTAGATACTACTGAAAATACCACAATGCAAATGTTCAGAATTAAAGGGCTTATTATTATTATTATTGCCCAAGCTTTTGAGCCTTTCAAAATAGTAATGCAGCTAACTATTTTTCGAATTTCATGAAACTGTATGTTTATTGTAGAACTAAGCTACTTTCACTTTTAAAACTGGAATCCCCATACGCTTATCTGTTTCAAATAACTCGTTTATATAAATAAAACTAATATAAACGTGATGCGACATCAAGTGCTACGACCATCACGTTGTCTTTGTCATGGCCGTAATATATATGATGCAAAACAGGGTGTTGTACATTCTAAGGGGGATTTTGACCGAAGTTTCTGCTACGATCCAACCCGCGATGTAAAAGTAACGTAAATAATAATGATTTTTTAATGAAAAATCCAATTATCCTGTAGCATCTAAATGTCTTACAACTAAGTAAATAATATTATGACCGAAATCCTTCAAATTCTTACTCCGCACGTTCGTACTAGGCCCACAGAGGTGGTTATTGCGGCAACGTGCATGCGGAAAGTTCGTGCTACGGCTACGCGTAACGCGTGGCATGCTACTGTAACTTGCTACGCACGTAGCCTCGTAGACGCGTTTTGCTGTTTCAGTGCGATGACGTGCGTACTCGCGCACCTACGCGTATAGTAGGAAATACATTGATATGTAAGCTAAATACGTCGCGTCGCAGATTTGCTTCTGTACGAAAATAAATTTTAATAGGTGATACTTGTAAATCTGAGGATGAAACTCCTTTTTCAATTGTTTAAATCCTCTTTTACAACTGAATACTTACCTAACTATAAGGTGTTTGTTTCTTCAATACACGCTGTATATTCTTTGATAAATGACGACGGTTCACCGACGCATTATTTATTGAGACAAATAAAATTGACGATTTCCTTTCAATTGACACACAATTTATTACGAGTTAAGTTTTCCACTACGTATCATACGTACAACATGATTGATTTAGGGGCGTGTTGTTCGTAAAGTTTGTAGTCGTAGTCAGAAGAAGTAACGTATAACATATTGCTCTACATGAAAAAAATAGCCAATTTCAAAAAATGCTTGTGCAGACTAGCGTGAAATCGCGGGCGCGACAGGCTGCAATACCTATGCCTGTCGCGCTCCGAAGGGTCCCGCAAAATCAAGTAAACTATGTATATACTCGTATCTACTACAAGTACGCGAAAAACTTGATGACCTCTCGGAAGTTGCACGCGAGTGGCCTAAAAGTTTATTTATAGCTAATTATTTTTGTGATGAACAATTCAATGCTGTAGGTATATAGGTTACTATGGGGTATACTATAGGGTACTATAAAAAATGTTATTTATTGTTATATTATGTTATTCGCTATTAACATACTTTTAGGCCGCTCGCGTGCAACTTCCGAGAGCTCATAAAGTTTTGCGCGTACTTGTGTATGCCATGTATGCCTGCATTTAGTTAGAAGCGCCAGGCCGTCTGCAGATCCGTATCAGGCCATACTGCTTCATAAATAACGGAGACCAGAAGCGACAGCACTGTGGACCAACCACAGTGCTGTCGCTTCTGGTCTCCGTTACCGATTTATATTTTGAGCACGACAAACGTACATTTGTATGGCCACTGAAAAATATATTGTTTTTAGGGTTTCGTATCGAAAGCAGAGTCGGATTTGCCACGTAGCAGGTGTAGTAAATACTATAGGCCCCGCGCTTGGAAAATGAAGTCATGGTACCCTATATCACCGTAGGTCATTGAAATATTATGTACATAATAATGCTAAAAGAAATTGAAAGTCTCCGAGGCAGCATGCAAAAAAAAATCGAGCTTGCTTCGCTCGCTCTTGCGTCGTAGTTTCAATTATTAATAATAATAATTAATAGCATTCATCCCGCGCGAGCTGGCAGCGTCACATTACTCAAAATGTCAATTTTAATGACTAAAAAATTGTCAAAATTAGAATATATACTTAAAAATACCAGCGATCTATTTCTTGGCTGAATAAAAATTGTACTTTGATTAAAATGTAATAAAATAATTACGAAAATCCTCTAGAAATGCGACGTTGCCAGTTCGAGCAGGATGAATGAATGCTCTTAATTCTTCAGCTTTTCCGCATCAGTTGACGAAGCAATTCCTATTTCTGTACAATTTGCCTCCAGAGGTGAGGTGCTGGAGTTGCATCAGGGAGGCACTCCGGTATCACCGGATGCCGACCTACCTCTGTCGTGTGGTCGAGGCCTATTTGACGGACAGGGCCGTCATCTACCCCGGTCACCAGGGAGTGTGGAACCGGCAAGAGATGTCGTGCGGTGTCCCACAGGGATCGGTCCTGGGGCCGCATCTGTGGGACATCGGATACGACTGGGTGCTGCGCGCCGACCTCCCTAGCGGCGTCAGCGTAGTGTGCTACGCTGACGACACGTTGGTCCTGGCGCAGGGGAGGTCGCACCAGGCGGCGGCCGAATTAGCGGCACGCGGGGTTGCGACAATCGTCGAAAGGATCCGGCAATTGGGACTCGAGGTGGCCCTGCACAAGTCCGAGGCCATGTGTTTTCATGGTCCTCGGAACGCACCACCGTTGGGGTCCCAAATAACGGTAGGAGGGGTATCTATCGGCGTCGAGTCGACGATGAAATACCTGGGACTCGTCCTCGACAGCCGGTGGAACTTCGTGGAGCATTTCCGACGTTTGGCTCCCAAACTTGAGCGGGTGGGCGCCGCATTAAAGCGGCTCCTGCCCAATCTAGGGGGTCCAAACGCCTCCTGCCGGAGGCTCTACGCGGGGGTCGTGCGGTCCATGGCCCTATACGGGGCTCCTGTATGGGCGCGCTCTCTGGCGCTGCGGCCAGCCCGCCGGTTGAGCGCGGCCCAAAGGGTCATGGCCATCCGGATGGTCCGAGGATACCGCACGGTCTCCTGTGAGGCAGCGAGCCTCCTTGCCGGATTGCCGCCATGGGATCTGGAGGCAAAAGTCCTCGCGCACGTATGGGAGTGGCGCGAGGAGGCGAAACCCCGGGGCGTAAGTCCGCTGCCGCGAGAAATCGCGGCACAGCGGACGGAGCTCCGGCGGGATCTCATGGCATCATGGAAAGTACGGTTGTCGCAACCCAGTGCTGGGCACGCCACGATTGCGGCGATAAGTCCCCTCTTTGAGGAGTGGCTGGAGAGGCGCCACGGCGTCCTCACCTTCCGCCTGACGCAGGTCCTCACCGGACACGGCAGCTTCGGGAGGTTCCTGTGTCGGATAAGGCGGGAGGAAACGTCCGGGTGTCACCACTGTGTGGATCGCCCGGAGGACACGGTGGAGCATACGGTGGAGGTCTGCCCGGCTTGGGCAGAGCACCGCCGTGTCCTCTTGGAGGCGATCGGCGGCAGAGACCTCTCGCGTCCGGCCCTGGTTCAGGCCATGGTACGGAGCGAGAGGGCATGGGCAGCCGTCACCTCCTTCTGCGAAGCAGTAATGCTCGCGAAGGAGGAGGCGGGACGGTTGAGGGAAAGGCAAGTTTCGCGCCCTCTCGCCCCTAGCCGCCTCAGGAGACGCCCAGGGCGTCGGGAATCCCGGGCGGATTTCCGGCCACCGTAGGCGCGGGCTTGCGGACGGTGAGCAATGGGTAGCTCACCGTCCGGTAAGGACTAGGCCCGGGTCGACGGCGCGTTGTATTCCACGCGCGCCTCAAAGAGATGTCGTCAGCAAATAGTAGGGGTCCACTAGGGCCGATGCCTGCCGGGGTCGCGGGAAGGTACTTATGGGTCACCGAGGCCCCCGCAACACAGGCAACAAGAAGGAATACGGGTGGGTTTTAGTCAGTAAGAGTCTGACACACCTTCCCGCTCCGCCCAGAGCGGGAGATGTTATTTGATGATTTCCCACCCAACAAAAAAAAAAAAAAGAGGTGAGGTGCAGAAAATTTTCTTCGCTCTAGCATCTTAGTTTCTCTTCATTCATAAACTTCTCTGCGTAAGTAAAAAAAGAAGGTATTTCAGTATAAATTATCAATAGGACACTAACCGATGTGCCAAAAAAATTCAAGGTCGCTTCGCTAGCTCTTGCATACAAGGTTCTGTTTAATTTTATCGACTAAACTTCAATACCCAAAACAAACCAAGTTCTACCATAATGCGATTGTCGCAACCCAGTGATCGGCACGCCACAGTTGTGGCGATAAGTCCCCTCTTTCAAGAGTGGCTAGAGAGGCGCCACGGCGTCCTCACCTTCCGCCTGACGCAGGTCCTCACCGGACACGACAGCTTCGGGAGGTTCCTGTGTTGGATAAGGCGGGAGGAAACGCTCGGAGGCGGCCGGTGAGCAATGGGTAGCTCGCCGTCCGATAAGGACCAGTCCCGGGTCGACGGCGCGTTGTGTTCCACGCGCGCCTCAAAGAGATGTCAGAACAAGTGTAGGGGTCCACTAGGCCGATGCCTGTCGGGGTCGCGGGAAAGTCCGAAAGGTATACCGAGGCCCCTGGCAACACAGGCAACGGAAGGAACACGGGTGGGCTTTAGTTAGGTTGAGTCTGACACATCCTCCCGCTCTACCCAGAGCCCAGAGCGGGAGCAGTTATTTAATAATTTCCCACCCCAAAAAAAAAAACTACCATGATGGAGCGCTTTGTTATAATTGGCTACAGGCTTCACGCTGACTTAATCCGGCACTGATCCAAAGGCTACCAATGGGACCAGAGGGTAGGATAGGTAGGGATCTTCCTACAGCCTCGTGATAGATAGACGGGCAATAGCCTTATCTGCCTGTCACGAGGCTTTATATCTTATCAATCGTTACAGAAAACCAGAATTAATGGAATATTATAAAGAGGGATAAAATTAGAAACAATTCTTCATCTTTTATATTTACCTTAAAGGCTCCTACATACTGGCGCGACTTGTCGCGCGACGCGACGCGACACAAAGACACCGCGTGTAGCGCTACAAGCGGTGCCTTTGTGTCGCGACGCGTCGCGCGACAAGTCGCGCCAGTATGTAGGAGCCTTAACTCTATTGATGTCAGTGAAAATTATATTTATCATTATTCAGAAACTAGCTAAACAAGTAGTTCAAGACTAAACGATAATTCTAAATTCTCCTTAGCTAAAAATATATGTATTTCGTTATTAAATGTATCACGATTATTTTATTATCATTTTGCTAATTCACACTTTACTTGGCTATCAAAGTGTGTTATTTGTTTCAGCAAGTGTCTTGTCATGGTTTACTTTAAGGCTGTTTGCTACAGTGGTTACACTACGGGCTAAATAAGTAATTATTTTTAATTAATGATTGTTTTAGTCTAGTAACGTGAATTCAATGGAAATAATGAAAAAATGTGTAGATAGGTAATTACGTATAAAATGTACTCTCAGGAACGCGTGGAGGTATCAAGTTGAAATTAGTATCAAATAGATAGGTCTACGGTTCCTTGGAGCTCTAAAAATCAAGCTTCTAAGTCAACGCAATAAGCGGCCTAAGGCCCCATTTATGCGCCATATTTTGATAAATATAGCAAATAAATCAAAACCTGTATGTTACTTCCCATTGACCAAGAATCATGAGATTTAGCCAGAAGCAAGGTCTCACATCACAAGTAAAGAAAAAAGTCCTAAAATCGTTAGTTTGTAGTTTTATTACAAAAAAAAAATATTTTTGCGATTACAAACTTACATTTGCAGTTGCAGAATTGACCGTGATGGATGGAGAACATTTATTAACTACAAAGTTAAGTTTGCTCTTGGGATAAATTCATCCCAAATACGGAACCCTTCATTGTGCGTGGGTCGACGCTTACTCTTCAACTTGACTTTGGTAACAAAGCACGTTAACATATAGATGTCAATAAAAAAAATATTAATGAGATTTTGACATTATTTACCACAACAGGTAACTGTATAGTAAATAACCACGGTCCACTGGTGCTACTTCTGCGAACAGCCAACGGATCTACATAAAAGAATGTTGGATGTAAACATTATGTTTTTGAGTTTGGCTTGTTATTTAAAAGGAATTTTATGTTTTCGGCTAATTAGGTGTGTCCTGTGTCCACAATAATATGAATACCTTAGTTCTTCTACTTTTCGAGTCGATGGTAATTTCTTGAATTTGGACCTATAACTAAGGTAAATAGTTTCGGCTACATGAATGGGAAAACACCTAATTAGCCATGTCAAATAATAATAATTTATTACAGTGTCTGAAAACATAGAAAACAATTTCTCAATTTGGAAAGCAAATGAGTAGGTGTAATGTGAAAAAATCACTATATTACCCAATATCTCTTCGGATACACTACTCTATTACGGGAAAGGATCAATAATACACAACATGTTACTTATTCATCCAAATTTATTTTATCGGCTTCAAAGTATGCTCCTTCAGAAACGATACACTTACGCCAACGAATAATCCAATAATCAAAAGATTTTTTATTCGCTTTTTCCGGAATTGAGTTCTGGGGGGTAACCATCACCTCTTATAGCAGTATTATTATAATATTACTTCACAGTGGGAAAGTGATGGAGCTATACAGGAGTTATAGCTCCATCTCTTTCTCACGCTAAAGTAATATTGAAATAATACTGCTATAAGAGGTGATGGTTACCCCCCAGTTCTCACCGCAAATTCTTCTTTATGTCTTCTACCGAATGAAAACGGGTGTCACGAAGTGGTAATGTGAGTTTAGGAAAAATAAAGAAATCGGCTGGTATATCTGGTGAATAAGATGGTTGCTCGATGGTATTTGTTGAGTTTTGGTCAAAAATTCGTTCACAATGATGGCCTTGTGCGAAGGCGTATTAACGTGGTGCAATATCCAAGAATTTTCTTTCCACAAATCTGGCCTTTCTCGTCGAATTTGCTCTCTTAAACGCCGCATAACACTCAAATAATATTCTTTATTTACCGTTTGACCTTCCGGCAAGAATTCTGAGTGCACAACACCGCGATAGTCAAAGGAAACAGTCAACATGACTTTGACTTTTGATCTACGTTGGCGTGGTTTTTTCGCTTGTTGACTAGTTTGCTTGTCAAACTCGTAAACCCATGTCTCATCACAATGCGTTTCATGAATGTTGGGTTATTGACTCGATCTAACATGTCCTCCAAAAACTCAATCGCATGACTCTTATGCGATTGAGTTTTTGGAGTCAGTCACTATTTCCTTCACTTTTGTGATGTTAACTTCAGTTGAAGACGATGATGGCCTACCAGAGCGAGGCAAACCTTCCGTTACATCTCGACCGCATGTTTTTTTACCCGACTGCCCCAGAAGGAGGGTAATGTTTTTTCGAGAGTATGTATGTATGTATGTATGTCTATTTCTTTGGCACGCTCTGTAGCCTAAACGGCTTGATGGATTTTAACATAAGAAGTGTTGTTAGATTCGTCTTCATTGTGGGAGTGACATAGGCTATATATTTTTTATATATTGTATCTGCAAATACAAAAAAAGGGAGGGTAAAAGGTTTTTCTTACCCGACTGCCTCAGAAGGAGGGTACCTAATGTTTTTAAATAAATTACAACAATATTGATATCAAATAAAAGCTAGTAATGAGTCAATTCCATCTATAGGTAGGTATGTATATATATTAATAAAACTAAAAAGCTTGAAATAAAACAAATTATTTAAAAAACAAAAAACCCGACTGCAAAAACACAACTCAAAAGAGAAAAACAAGCATTGTTATAATCTATAGAATTTTGGTATCACAGGCCGGAGAAACCAATAACCTGAAATGTGGTGTAACTTTTGTTTGTCCCCCGCCTGCGATACCAAAATTCTATAGATCATAATAATGCTTGTTTTTCTCTTTTCAGTTGTTTTTGCAGTCGGGTTTTTTGTTTTTTTAATTAATTTGTTTTATTGATAAAGACGATTCACCGTAAGCCTTTTGTAACATTTTCAGGGAGTCCGAACACGAAATTCCATTCACGATGCAAATTTTAAGACAAACTCTTTGTTCGATGCTTTTATCCATTATGAAATTCGCAATACACACTAATCTAACTAAAAACAGCACTGTATTTAATCTAATTATCAGATGCAACTCAAACTCCGCGCCAAAATGGAAAACAGTTGTGCCAATCTAACAACAAAAAAAAAAAAACGAAAATTTAATTTCGAACCATAAACTAATCATGCATTGCCGATAATTTTTTGACTGAATGTATATCGCATTCTCGAGTAGAGTCTGCGCTACGTCTATGTCTACGTACAGGTCTACCCATGAAGATTTCTCCATTTAAAAAAAAGGTTGCACGTACTACGTACATCCATTTGAGTATTTGTCCTATTTTAGAATAAAACCATAAAATAAAAAAAATGAGAATTAATGAGTTGCCTGTCAAATGCCTTCTTTACGCAGATGATCAAGTTCTACTTGCATCATCAGCAGAACAGCTGCAAGACATGGTGACTGTGATGGATGAAGCATATAAGATTAAAGCGATGAATATAAATGTGAATAAGACGAAGGTCATGCTGTTTGAAAGAGAAGATGATATATCGGTGTGTGGTGTGAAAATAAATGATAAAAGTGTAGAGCAAGTGAATTTGCATATTTGGGGAAACTGTTTACAAGGGATGGAAAGATTGATGAAGATGTGGAAAGGAGAGTAAATGCGGGAAATAAAGTAAATGGTGCACCATGCGATGGTGACCAACCAGTCGATGCCCAAAGAGGCTCGACTGGCTGTTCATAATGGTGTGCTGGTGTCTACGCTTATGTATGGAAGTGAATGTTGGGTATGGCAAAAGAAGCATGAACGTAGAGTTAATGCTGTGGAAATCGTTCCTTAGCTAACAACACAGCATAAGTCATTTTTACCAACTTGTGAAGCATGTGTGGTGTGACTATAAATGATAGGCTGAAAAATGATGTGATAAGGCAACGGTGTGGTTTTTAAGGAAGATGTAGTGACAAAAATTTAAAAGAGTATGCTTAGATGATTTGGTCATGTTGAGAGGATGAATGATAGACGACTAACAAAAGGTATTTACAAGGCAGATGTGAGTGGATATGATATGGAGGGGACGCCCCAGAAAGACATAATATAGTGACCTCATTGGTGATGTTCTTCAAAAAGGTCAGGTGTGTAGTACTCGCAACCGGCGTGCGCCCAGATGTATGAACGTAAACGAAGCAAAAGGAGTATGTAAGGAGCGTAGCAGGTGGCGTTCTATAGTTTCTGCCTACCCCCATGGGAAGAAGGTATGAGTTTATGTGCGTGTGTGTGTTTAGAATAAAACCACAAACCTTACGTACTTAAAAAATTTACGTATCGACCTTGTCGCAAATAAAACTGTTGTTACGTAAAACCATAAAACCTTTAAACATATTATTATACATATGAGGCTCTTTCCTAGAAGTAGCTATTCTCAGTATTACTGTAGGTTTTCTATACTTGAGACTATAATGGCACGACTTAAAACTGGGTCACGAACATACTCATATTCTCTGACGAACACACACATATTATGAGAATACCCTACAAAATCTGATCGGTATTCCACTACGTAAACAAACATGGGTTTTTTTAAACAGATCACTTTGAAGACTTGTGTCTTTAGAAAGTTCCATTAGCACCTAGGAATATACTTAACTACTAACTTACTTAATCAGCCTATAATGTTCCCA
Source organism: Atethmia centrago (assembly GCA_905333075.3). Classification (NCBI taxonomy): domain Eukaryota; kingdom Metazoa; phylum Arthropoda; class Insecta; order Lepidoptera; family Noctuidae; genus Atethmia; species Atethmia centrago. Next base: position 15,231,785 of record HG995373.1, on the reverse strand, counting down.
CTGCTGGGACACAGGCCTCCTCTCGGTGAAAGGGAGTGGGCAGTAATCCACCACGCGGGCCCAGTGCGGGTTGGTAGATATCACATGTCTTCGAATTTTTGGTTCTAGGACATGCCGGTTTCCTCGGAATATAATTAAGTTTATTTAAGTGAATTGTACATTTTATTTATCTTCGTAACTATATCGTCTTTTTGTTTTTTGTTTAGAGGTATGTATTTAATTAGTTATTTAAGATAGTGTTCAAGCCAAGCCAAGTGAATTTCTTAGACTATGTAACGTACGTTGAATATTTTATCGTTTCATGTTAGATTTTTTTTTCGAATACACACGCTTGGGGTATGTTGTAGAGATATATACTTTTTTAATTTTGACCAACTCTATCTACAGCAAGAATAAATAATATTATATTATATTCTACCTTATTTTTAAGATTCCGTAGTCAACAAGGCGGGAACACCAATATCGTGAGATATTCTGGATAAAAAATACACGGGCCTTCAATCATTTAGGCATCTGCCTTATACAACCTAACGTAAGATGGAACAGAACGGTCAGGTAGGTTTGTCTTTCTGTACCTACATACTTCTGATGCCACGATTGCCGTATCTTCTTGACCGGAGTCTTTTACCGTGTCTAGAAATAAGCTGTAAATTTCAACGGAGTATATAAAACAGAACACATTTCTAACTCCCAAGCCTCCTGTATCCATACTTCCTGAATACGAACTTCGAATTCAACATAACATTGCACTACCTCTAAAACTGAGTTCGGTTCATATTGAACCACTTCCGTAACTTAGCTAAGTAAGTACTGAAATCATAAAACAGAACACTTTTTTAACTCCCATGCCTCCTGTATCTATACTTCCTGAATACGAACTTCAACTTCAACATAAGAATTCACTACCTCTAAAACTGAGTTCGGTTCATACTGAACCACTTCCGTAACATAGCTAAGTAAGTACTTAAATCATAAAATCATAGGTTGCGGTCATGGGAGTACTCTTCATGAATACTGAGCAGAGTACCTACGTGTGACTAGAGTGGTCCAAAAATGTCATGCATCACATGTGACGTTTGGTGACCTCATCTTATTCTCTAGTCAAATAACATGGGAATCCCTCTTAGTAATGCCTTTATTTTCTTGTCGGGTAAAGGGTCATTTTAATTTTCTACCAGCGGCTGGCCGTGTAAGTTACTCCTTATAACATCAGCTTTCTGCCAGTGAAAGTCCCGTCAACATCGGTCCAGCCGTTTCGGAGATTAGCCGGAAACAAACAAATAGACATAGATACAGACAGACACAATAATTTTAAAAATTGTTTTTTTTTTTTGTTATAAGTACCTTAATATACTTTACTTTAATTGTAGGTATTTATTTGAGAAATGATTTTATTTCTGTACCTAAGTACTTTTGTAAAAAGCACTACAATTATTAATTTTACACGTCAATTATATTTAAATAAAACTAGATGAGGTCGGTGTTTCCTATCCGACTACTAACTCTGAGAAGAACGGCAGAAACATACTCAGAGGTCACAGTCTGTTTTAAAGTCCAGTAAGTTTAGAATGTTGTTATGGACTATCTATACTCACTTTGAAGGTACTTTGATTAAGATATTCTGACTGTAAGATAAATCAAGAAGCTAAGTAACCCACCTGTACCTATATACTACGAGTTTTCTGCGGAAATCTTCAACAATTAAGTAGGTACCTATAGGTAACTTTGAACTTTCACAGGACCTTCCTATCTAAATGTTATCAGCCTCATCTTTTTCCAGGGTTTCCCAGGTAACTCCCTACGCGAAAAACAATACAAACAAGTTCTTACAAATCCACAACCAAAGATTGATATAATTTGAAGTGCCTACAAATTGAAACCTCGAGTGAAAAGAGGTTATAATCCACTTGACACAGATTAAATAACTTTTCAATATGATATCTATGATAGACCACAATAAAATTATTAGTTCAATTTACTTTTTTGCCACGTATTATTTGTAACGATTATACCAATTTTGCAACTGCGTGTCACAACAATAGTTACTGGAATAGCTGATTGTCTCTCGATTTCCTTTCAGTAGCGACATTGCAAGGTCACGTCGTCGACCCTGGATTCTTTGCGTCTAGATTTACTTAACTTAGGGAAAATATTTCGTGATGCACATGTGTTAAACAAAGACTAGGACCGGTAGTTTCTTTAAATAAAACATTCTTTAGTTCCGTATATATACGTGTAGATACTGTATTATCCTACACGGTCTTCAGTTGTCAAATAAAAGGTAGGTATCTAGTTTCAAGATCGGAATAATCTAACACTAAATGATTCTATTTATAGTATCGGAATAATCGACATTGATTTGCGGATCATCAGTTCAATTCGGATTGAAAATAATCTATAAGCGTCCGGTTCATTTGTAGTATTCTCATTCGCTCATTGAATTCCATATACGATGGATACTATGCATACAAATCTACAATTTTTAGGGTTCCGTACCTCATAAGGAAAAAAAGGATCTCTTCAGCGAAGAATATCAATATTCTCAGAAAAATTGTTTCAATCCAAGTAGGTAAATATTTTCTTAACGTAAGTAAATGTACTCAGTCCAAGATAACCTGTTTACTCAAATTAAAAATAATAAATACTTGGTTTTTATTCTTGACTTAAGCAAATATTTTTGATTCAAGACTATAATAATCTTAATTGAAGAAAATATTCTAAGAGAGAAATAATATTCTTAAAATCAAACTTAATAATTCTTCATTTAAGTATAATGTCTTCGAAGAATGACAATAAAACTAAGACAAAATTTTACTTCATTCAAGAATATATTGTTTTCCCCATATATTAATCAATGTTTGTCTTGACCAAAAGGATAATTAATTATTAATTAAAGGATAATTAATTAAGCGCGACATGCGACGCGACAGAAAGGCACCGCGTGTAGCGCTACAAGCGGTGCCTTTGTGTCGCGTCGCGTGTCGCGCTTGTTTGTAAGAGTCTTTAATGTATGATCTGTCTATTCTATTCTGCTATATTAGAAAACACTTGTTAATATTGATTTTGCAGTATCGGTTATTCTGAAGTACCGTAGCTAGGTCATAATAACATCTTCCCATAATTACACATATTGAGTCGAATGAGTTCGTTACAATGACTTCTAATTGACGATTTAATAGGTAGTTTTTCAAATTTTAATGCAATTAAAAAAATGTATACCTACCTATACTTTTTCTAATGTATTTTTTAAATTTCTTTCATTATCATATTAAACATTTACTGGTAAGTCAAAAATAACAGTTTAGAGCAGTGGTGGCCCAGTGACAACGGCCTCGGATTAGAGTTGTAGGTCGTAGGTTCGAACCCAGGCAGGCGCTTTAATTTGTGTAAATAATTTCATCACCACTGCTCTCAAAACGGTGAAGGAAAACGTCGTGAGGAAACCGGCAAGTCCTAGAACCAAAAAAATCAAAGACATGTGACATTTACCAACCCGTACTGGGCTCGTACGTACCTAGGACAAGTTATCCAGCTCGGTAGACACAACTTTGAGAAAGAAGCCGACAGGAGGATCCGATTGGGTTGGGCAGCGTTTGGAAAACTTCGTCAAGCCTTCTCGTCGTCAATCCCGCAGTGTTTGAAGACTAAGGTCTTCAACCAGTGCGTCCTGCCCGTTATTACATACGTTGCCGAAACGTGGACACTGACAGTCGGGCTGATCCACCAATTAAAGATCACTCAGCGCGCCATGGAGCGGGCTATGCTCGGAGTTTCTTTGAAGGATAAGATCAGAAATGAAGTTATCCGGAAGAGAAACGGAGTTACCGACATAGCCTGCAGAGTCAGCAAGCTGAAGTGGCAGTGGGCTGGCCATGTGTGTCGAAGGACCGATGGCCGGTGGAGCAGACGAGTCCTGGAGTGGAGACCGCGTATCGGCAAGCGTAGTGTGGGACGCCCCCCAGCTAGATGGACCGATGACCTTAAAAAGGTGGCTGGGACAGACTGGATGCGGAAGGCGGAGGACAGGGTGTTGTGGCGCAGCCTGGGAGAGGCCTATGTCCAGCAGTGGACTGCTATAGGCTGAGTTGATTGATTGTTGATTGACTGGGCTCGTGTGGTAGATTACAGTCTCCCTCTCGAAGAGAGGTCGTGGCCTGTGACCCAGCTGTGGGAGCTTTATAGGCTGATTATGCAAAAATAACACTTTTAATTTCGTTAATATCGTAGGGTTCTCTTAAATTCCTTATTAGAGTATCTTCGCACTGAGCGTATGTCCAGCATGTAGGTAGACGTTGAGGTTATGTTGCCTCCGCTTAAACATCTCGTTGAAGCCGCTTAGATACCTCGTAGACGCCACACAAATACTTTGTAGAAGACTCGTAGATACCTCGTAGATACCTCCTACATGATTAAAGGTACAAAGTAAACACGAACGCGAATACACGTGAAATTTGAAATTTCAAAAATAATCAAACAAGTCTTTATTTAATCATACTACATGAAAGTTAACAATTGAAAGAAACATTGTGATTAATAAGTTCTTCAGCTTACCGGAGTAGGTATCTACCTACCGCTGCAGGATATTCAACAATATTATAGTAAATCCAGTATTGTCAAATTAAATATTTGGCCAGTGTGCGACGGTGAGTCGACATTTGTTTTAAGGTGCGTTCAATAACTGACTGAACGATTACTCAGTATCAGTACGGGAGCGTAATTATTCCACCGGGGCAATTGTGCGATTGTTCCCAACGAGTCACACTATAAAATGTCACAGTGTAACTCGTTGGGAAAAATTGTGAATAAAAATCCCAACCAGTCACACTGTTACTCGACAGGGCAACTTTTTGTGTTTATTCCCAACGCATCACACACCATGTGAAGAGTGTGACTCGTTAGGAACTCGTTGGGAACAAAACATTCTCAAGCAGTAACACAGTGACATATTAGAACTACTACCCAATCAGTAACACCGTTGAGATTCATCATTCTTTTTCATTCAACATCATGATTTTTGATTAATTCAAGATTTGTTTTAATGCAAATAATGAAAGATAATTTGTAAAAATCAACCATATCTATATATATAAAAATCAATTGCTGTTCGTTTGTCTCGCTAAAACTCGAGAACGGCTGGGCCGATTTAGCTGAAATGTTTGTCATAGTCCAGGGAAGGTTTAAAAAGTGAGAAATAATAGGGTAGGTATTGTAGGTGAAGCCCGTGTGAAGCCGGGCCGGGTAAAGCTAGTTTATTATAATTATCAATCACAAAATATCAAGATAAAATCACAGTAGGTATAACAAGATAAAATCACAAAATAACAAAAAGCTGCACTGATCACATTAAATCGTTTTAAATATATATTTTTTACACAAATATATATACCTGCTTTTTGTACTTACTAAACAGAAAATAGGTAACTGTTATCAAAATGGCAATTACTCTAATATAAACTATTTGTCATTGGAACAATGTTCTCATATTACCATGTACTTATACTACGGCATTTTTACCAGACTAAAAAGGGTTATGATCGCTTTTAGCGATAAGACCGCCCATTGTGTCACCCTATGTAAAATTTCTACATTTATAGCTGTAGTTTTTATGGTGTACATAATAAAGAGTATTCTATCTATCTATCTATGAGTTTGACAGTCTATCTATGTTCATCTATTCCTTCGTAGCTCCTAAAGTACTTATGTTATGTGTGCGCACTTACATTTTTAATGGTTATTTGAAAAAAATGCCGTACCAGTAGAATATTATTAAAAAAATATATTTAAAAAGGTTTAATGTATTAAATTGAAACTGTCATTGTTTTGTGAATTCTCAATAGTTAACAAACACCCTTAATTATTTTTTACACATTATATACCTTTCTTGAATTACCAAGCTTTAAAACACGAGTGAATCTCAACGGTGTTACTGATTTGGTAGTAGTTCCAATATGTCACAGTGTTACTGCATGAGAATGTTTTGTTCCTAACGAGTCACACTCTTCACATGGTGTGTGATCCGTTGGAAATAAACACAAAAAGTAGTAACAGTGTGACTGGTTGGGATTTTTATTCACAATTTTTCCCAACGAGTCACACATGTTACAGTGTGACTCGCTGGGAACAATCGCAATTTATTATTGTATATTATTTATTATTGTTTTTTACCGCATCCTCTATTGGGATTTATTTTGTGTCCGTAGGTGTGTCCATGGCATTACAGCGGGCCCTATCAGAATACTAGCGCTGCGGTATTTGTTTTTTTTTTTAATAAATATCGCAGCATCATGCTGAGATAGGAGCCTTTTTGGCCTCGCACAGGTCTTCTATTTTGTTTTGTTTTCACTATGGTATTATTTCATTTTTATGTGTTCATGCTTTTGTTAGTTTTATGTCCTTTATTTTTACTGTTGTATTTCCTGTGCGAGTCCCAAATAAATATTTTTTCTTTCTTTTCTTTCTTTCTCAATTTTGTAACACACATAAAATGACAATTGATCGCAATGGGATTCATTTTGACAGTTCACCTGCGTCCATTGCGTTATTGACGTTGTTGAGCAGACGAATTATTAAAACATATGAAGCAATGGATTAACAATATCCTTCAATACTCTCCGATAGTGATCCAAACTGTGTTACGCAATTAGGGTGCAGCTTTGATTGTAGGTACTTATAGCATTTTAGTTAAGAAGGCGCATCTGAACTCTGTCTCACTGACCTGCCCGTCTGTTAAAATCACACCGTGAAAACATAAGTGAAGCGAGCGTGAAGTGAGCTGTCATACCACCAGCCGATCTATTCTGTAAAAATCTCACCGTGACGTGAATTGTCATTTCATTTGATGTTAGGGAATTACACTATTGACTAATAATAATAATAATTTAATTTATTTACAAAGACAATCGGATCCGATTACACTCCAAAAAAATACTTACAATTCTAGATGTTAGTAATCAATTTAACTTATTTGCTATGGTAGTACTTAAATTCTAATGCTGACATTTGGGGGAGGCCTATGTCCAGGAGTGGACGTCTTTCGGCTGAAATGATGATGATGAATACTGACAGGGTGGTGTTTATAAGATGCCTCATTATGGGGCTTTCATCAGGCCCATCAGCAATAACTTTCAGGAGGCTGTTGCTACTGTCCCGCAATCTGCTGAGAAGAGATGCATTCTTTTTCCGCACTACAGCTGAGAAGCTAACTACTCTGGCTCGAGCAAACATTGCAGATGCACTGCAATAACGTGGCAGTCGCAACAGCGCCCTAAAAGCGTTGTTGTATTGAACACGCAACGCATTGGGGGCACGTTTAGTACAGCTGATCCATAGAGCACTCGAGTACAGGGATGTGCAATATGCTTTAAGAAGCGTGATAAATGCCACTTCAAGCTCACTTCACCTTGGTTTTCACGGTGAGATTGTTACAGAATAGGTCAGCTGCTGCTAGGTGGATTCTATATCGAGGGATTGACACTATTGACAGTTGACTTTAAGCTCACTTCACACGTTTTCACGGTGATTTTTTGGAGGAGATTTTTACAGAATAGGTCGACTAATACCTATGTAATTAACCAATAAAAGACGGATGCAGTGACCAATGCTGCTCCTTGCCTAGACCTGTTCACTCGAGAAGCAGACGTTTTAACCAAACGAAATTGCTTTGAACAGGAACATCAAATATATATCTGCTCTATCGGTTATATCTAGTTCTAATTTACTCGATGCCATTTCGATCCATTTACGTTTTTAATTGAGCAAGTAGCTTGGGATGCTGGTATGACGCGATTTTGTGTAACTATAGTTTATGCATTGACAACTTGCAAGCAAGGTCCATCCTGATGCTCTCCAACTTGCACTGTATCTTGCGTTTTATGAAATGATAATAGATAAATGATGAGATGATGAGGGGCCTGTGGCTAAGTAATAACAGCCGCACGGGTCGATCGATCAGGTTAAGCTACGCTTGCCGCGGTTGGTCCGTGGATGGGTGACCATCTTTACATACCAAGACCCCTCCGTGCCTCGGAAAGTAAGTTAAGCCGTTGGTCCCGGCTGTTATTTGTAGATCTTTACAGACGTTACGCGTCGTCAGAAGCCCGAAAGTCTGACAACCAGTCTTACCAAGGGGTATCGTGTTACCCAGTAACTGGGTTGTGGAGATCAGATAGGCAGTCGCTCCATGTAAAATACTGGTATTCAGCTGTATCCGGTAACACTGGAAGCTGACCCCAACATAGTTGGGAAAAGGCCAGGCAGATGATGATTAGATGAATGATAACATAAAATAACATCACGCTTTATTTCCCCGAAGGGTTGGGTCTAGATGTACCTAACTATAGTACACTCAAATTTCGCCAGATATGTGTAAGTCCCGTGATATAGGGGGCGAACTTATTGTCATCAACCGGGCACAAATCAAAATCAAAATATTTTTATTTCACATAAATCTACATGGGCACTTTTGAAAGCCTACAAATCAAGACTCCGGGTTGCTACTGAGAAATTCCAGAAGGAAAAACGGATAATATATTTATTTACATAACCAAATTACAAGATGATTATTAACATTAACTAAATTAAATTAAAACTAAGTTAAGCTTAAAAAGGCCCTCGGGGGGGGGTTGTACCGAGGATGCTGGCGGCATTTCCTCGCTGAATTGCAATGCTGATGCGTTGCGCGAGAAAGCCTGGAAAAACTCAATAACATTTTGCTCGACCTGAGAATCGAACTCAGGATCTCACGCTCAGCGCTTGCGACCAATAGCTAGACCAACGAGGCAGTCAGAAAAATGATCTCCAATTTAAATACACCTTTATACGAGTAGATCTTATATGTACTTTATCGGAATATTAGACAAAAAATACATTGTGTATTAACTTGGTGTATTTAGTTAGAGGCATCGTAAATATAGTAATCGTGAGCTCACTGTTTGTTTGCAAATATTAAAATATTGTAAAATAATAGCCAACCTGGTTTTCTAAACGTTTTGAGGTAGTAAATTTCAGAAGCGGCCCGAGTCTCGACTTGTTCCCAGGTAATGGCTCGCCCCCTATGTCACGGGACTTAAACATTACTGACGAATGGGGTGTAGGTACTACGAGCCATCCATCCATCCAACCAGCCATCCATCCATCCATCCATCCATCATATCAATCTGCCTAGCCTTTTCCCAACTATGTTGGGGTCAGCTTCCAGTATAATGGGATGCAGCTAAAAACCAGTATTTTACATGGAGCGACTGCCTATCTGACCTCCACAATCCAGTTACTAGGTACACGGGGGTACCGTGTACCCAGTAACTTGGTAACGCTTGCTATCGCTAGTTGTCAGACTTTTGGGCTTCTGCTGACTATACGTAAGGACTGTCAAAGATCTACGAATGACAGTGGGGACCAACGGCTTATCGTATTTTTCGAGACACGGAGGGGATGTAATGGCTGGTCACCCAGTATAACAAATGAAACCCAAAAACCCTCTGGAAATAACATGACCAATCCTGACTTTTTTCTACGATACCTACTCTTCGTATATCGATATATCTTTTTCTATACTTTCTTTTGTAATTTTTTTTACATTGCACCGTAGAGATGTTTCTACAATATATCATTCTGTCTTCCGTTTCTACGGTGGTCCTTAAAGACATTATTCCTAGAAGTGTTACTGAAGAATGTACTCTTACATAACACTATCACGGAAGTATTAAGTAATCAATCTTGCCATTAAAGGTATTTGTATTGTCACAATAAAATAAGTAACATTTTCTGTAGTTTAGTCATAGTTACTTTACGTAACAAAGCTTGGACGCATTAGTTAAAGATTGACGAAATACACAGGTAATGAGGTAACGAGTGTAATTGTAATGTGGGCCGGTACCGGCAGAGCACTCGTTACCATCAGTCGCATGATTGAATCAGTTTATTACGTACTTACTACCTATTTAATATTCTCTTTGGCATACATTCGTGAAACAAAGCAGCATATGTCTCTCTATATATTTAATACGGACAAACGGTGATTAATAAATATTGTTTCAGGCTTTGTATTGTGTGTAGAAGAATGGTTGTATACAGTCGCGCGCGTTGTAGTGTGCGAAGTTCATCACGGCGATGCTTGGATGCACCTTACTGCTTACATCTCCCTTCCCACTTGTACTGTCTACGGTTTCACTAGCTTGTACTTGAAGATGTGAACAATGTTTATTCATTATCGTCACTTACACACCTGCCTGTTCAAAAAGTGAAGCCTCCTGCCCACAGATCATATGATCTGTGCTCCTGCGCGCTTGCGTATCATATGGAAACAATTTGGAGGCGTGTTTTTTGCGCATTGACGTTTCACCATTTAAAAACAATTGATAAATGTGTTTAAGTGGTTCATAATCTTCAATGTTCTTGTTTATTCGCATATCAATTGAAATGCGACCCCTTTTATAGACGTACGTGATCCTCCACGTCAATTTTGATTGCTTGCGTATAGACTTACAACGTAGAATCAGTCTTCCTATTTGCTGATATGAAGCTGTTGTTATCATTGAATTTATTTTGCCCTGTCAATGTTTAATGACTGTTTAATAATAACGGAACACTATCATATATCAACAGTTGAAAGATGACGACATTATAGGTCATATTCATAAGTGATAGGTGTCAAATAATATTGACACACCCCCGCGGCTCACGGCCTTCGCCATGTTTTGCTGTTCGAGATGTTTGTGTTGTTGTAAACTGAAAAATCTGAAGATCAACAAAAACTGCTTAGTCATAATATTATTTTACCTTGTTGTATGGGCTTTAGTTGACCGATAAATAGAAATTTTAGAAAATACCTGAAAATTTTGAAAATGATGTGCCTACATCCTTGTTCTTCTAACTCACGATATAAATTTCTCTATCACCTTTGCAATCAATAGATCAATGATCAATTGTTTCATAAACTTTTTAAGTGTAATATTGTTAGTGCAGCATTGTGTAATGTTGCAGAAAGAGTAACATCTAATGTAAGAGAATAATTAATCATGCGTAGATAATACATGTCACAAAATAGATAAGTAAGGTAGTTTCACTCCATTGAATCCCAAAAAGAAGTGTCAGGCGTCCGGCGGCGAGATGGGTTGACGACATTGTTGCCATCGCGGGCAAAACGTGGATGAGGCTGGCACCGGAGCGAAGGGGATTGGCACAAAAAAAGAGAGGCGTATGCCCAGCAGTGGGTGAAGTCGGGCTGTGGATGATGACGCTGATTATGAAATGCCAACACAGTAACAAGTAACTGGAGTAGAAGAGGCTCTAAGAAGAAAGCACTCACTACATCCAACTTTATTTCATGCAACAGTCTTTTTTAGCCGATAAAGCTCTGTTTACCAGCGGTCACTAACCTGCTAGGAGCTTACTAAACATGGTGACTGCGGAAAACCCCTTTTTTTGAGAGAAGCAATAGGCTTTTTATGAAACGTCATCTGGACGTAAACTAACACACAAAGGTACATAAACAATGAGGGTATCGCGTGAAGTCCATGGAGTTTCTTGCCCGTTCTTCTCCATAGGTACTTACTACGCTTTGGAATGGGCAACTAGCTTCATATTTCTAATTGACCGACTCCTTGACAATTCAAAAGTGCCTGTAAATGGTTTAATTGAAATAAATGCTTTGAGTTTGAGTTTGAGCCTCTATGAGATTTCACAAACACACATTTTAATTTTGTAGTATGGCGAGTGTAGCGACCATTCGAGGTAAGTCTCTCTCTTCCTGACTTCCTGTATTCTCTCACTGTTTCTGATATCTCCTTTCTAGGAGTGGATCTTCTAAACTCTCTTGTTTTATGCCCATTGTGATCAGGACTCAGCAGGACAAAGGCACATAGTTACTTAATGTTCTATCTAACGCAATTTACATGTTTTATTTATTTGTTACGTAGATAACATTAGAAGTGGTGCTGACACACTTTCATGTTCGTGTTCATCAAAGGCTTGATTAATTCATTAATTGATAGAGTATAGCCAAGTTTTTTTTGGATATGTGTTTGAGTTTTCTATGAGGCGTATCCTTGAGCTTATTAGAAATGTGATAGAGACAAGTAAGTATGCTCTGAGTGGTCTGACATAGTTAAGTTAGCTAATTATTAATGTGTGCTGTAGCATCTGCTGAAGTACCGTAAGCTGTGACCCACCATTTAGTTTACGGCTCGTTTTATGAGTTTGTTCATAACGTCCATGTTCTGTGTATGTTTACAGCACGAAGTAAGTAACTATGCAGGCATGCAGTCATTATGTTTTAATAAAAGCAACACTGTGAAACAAATCCAGGCAGTGCTTTCAACTTCATCAAAATTGTATACAAGTGAAAGTAAACTATACCCATGGCGATACATTGCCCGTTTTATCTGAATTGTTTGATAATGAATACGGTCTCTGAGACCAGTGTATCAGATACGGGAAATTATACACGCATTTAGGCACGGCAATTGCGATTTTGACACACGAATCGCACGCCCGTGTGTTACTGAACTTGACCACTTCGCTGAAAGTTACGTAAAACGGTTTTGCGAATTTTATAACTTTTGCCCCACATGTAATAATTTTCTACATACCTAGATATTATTAGATAAGGAGTTTCAAGTTTTGTGTACCGGTTTAGTGGCTTTTTTGGAAAGGATATTAATTCAGATTTGTTACACTGGTAATGGCAATGTCATGTCTTTGGTTTAAATAGGTAGATTTTTATATTTTTATTTATCTTTTATATAGATTTATTTTGTATATTTTGTTAAGTACCCGGTGCTTGTTGACAAGCCTACACTGTCCTCCCATACCTATTTTCCATAGGAATTGGAACCGTGCACCTAGCTTCTAACCTTTCATAGGTGCAGGCCTATGTAGGTTAATGTGAAATAAAATAGATTTCATTTGAACAATATTCGAATCACGAAGATTAGTCTAGGCACGTTCCGTGTCGACTATAGATAGAAACATAAAAAAAAAAAAAAAAATCTGAAACGTTTTTAGCGACTGTTCAACTTATTTACTTAATTAGTTAATTGTGGAATTTATTAAAACTTTATGCATAATCGATTGTTTGACAGTAGTAAAAATACTTCGCTACGGAAGGCTTATTATTTAATGATATATATAAAAATAGGTACCTATTATTTCCAGCCTAGGTAACAGAGCGTCTAGACCATAACAACATCGGTACAATAACACTCATTACTCCCAGTTAAACTATACACGTCTGATAATAAAGATTCGTATCTTACGCCAGTTCCAGCCTACAAATGATTTCCTCAATTTTGAATAAGAAAAAAACAAATTAGATCTATATCAACAGGATAATTGATTATGGTATAGTGTACTGTGTAGTTTCGGTTTACGTTGGCCAGGCGATCGGTATATAGAGTCGTGGTCGGTGCGCGGGCGCCTAATTGTAGGCTGTGTGTTGCGGGTGACGGTTCAGTGCTTTGACGCGACTCCTGCGCATGCTTCGCGCCTCTAGCGATACTCGATCATTCCTCTACTTGTGATATATGGTTCCTATGGATATTACTAAATAAAATCCAGTGAATAAAACATCTAAACTTAAAAGTGGCTTATTTTTGTGGAGTTTTCATTCAAAAGAACAAACATGTTGACCGGCTGGCAGCTGATTTTGTCGAAGCGTGAGTTTATATTTTCTATTAAAATTTATTTTTCTGGTTTTCACGATTGATTTTTTAATAAGTTATAGGTAGTGCGAATTGATGTCATAAATCTAAATTAAATAATAAAGTGTTGAAAATCGATAAAGTTACGTGACTTACTTATAAATAATATATATTTTTTTAATTTAACATTTTATGTGCACACATATAAACAGACAAGAAGAAATGAACAGAAAAATACGTACAAAGGTGATGCTTATTTCTAAAGAAATCTCCTCCAGCATACCTGCGATAGGACAGTAGACAAAGATACATACACACGTGCGTAAGAGTAGAAGAGAAAACAAAATACATAAAACAAGAAAAAACTATTCACTAATTTAAATATAAATATACAATAAGAAAATATACTTACATACAAACATACTTCTAAACTAAATATCACTAAAATACTTATAATATAATTAATGGTATAAAATAATAAATACACAATATGCAACTATGGCAAAATGGAAAGATAGTGTTCTTTAACTCTTCTTTTAAAAATATAAGTGTAAAAACATGTAGCTTTATATAACATTTCAGTTTCAGTAATAGGTACCTATATATAATAATTATGTATAGGTGCGATACGTTGCCGATATAACTTCAACTTTGCAAATGAATTAAACGGAATAAAATAAAATGCCTCTGATAAATAAAGTTAATTGACGATGACTTTAAATATAACTAGAAATTATACTAAAGTTAAGCTGTTATCGTTGATAATTAATAATGTATCGATTTCATATTTTAATTAGGTTGCGGGAGAAATTGGCAATGCTACGGTTAACCATGCCAATTCAATTTACTTGAGTTTTTCAATTAAATAACTTATTGAAATTATTTTTTAAGACCACTTTTTGTAGATTACCTGTAGATTGCTAATAAAGAGACCGCAGCGTGGAGACTTAAGGCTCCTACATACTGGCGCGACTTGTCGCGCGATGCGTCGCGACACAAAGGCACCGCTTGTAGCGCTACACGCGGTGTCTTTGTGTCGCGTCGCGTCGCGCGACAAGTCGCGCCAGTATGTAGGAGCCTTTACTGTCTTTTATCTCTATAAAGTAGTGATCAATATGATTATTAGTAGGCATTTATTAGTAGGCATTTAGGAACATGAAAAAAATGTGTAAAAATAATTAATTTTGTGTGCAGAACCAGTGCAAAAGTGTAATACAGTGAATTTTCAAACAGACGCGTGTTCCTATAATTTTAATGCTAGAGCAGGTAGTACAAACGTTTAGTGTCATGTAATGACTTTATTACGATTCAGTAGTTGTACCTACATTATAATTTATGCATAAAGGCTCGTGTAGACTGGCACGACACCAGTAACACACACAGAACAATTTGAAAACTTCATGGAAATTGTTTTACCAGTGTCACGTCGCGCGACAAGTCGCGCCAGTCTGCACGAGGCTTAACGACATGGTTATTCTATTCAAAAATTATATCGCATTATTTTGTACCTACACGTTTTTCCTCAGTTATCATGTTCACGTTTCATGAATTTTCATAGCATTTGGTCTCAATTTGAAATGGCAGGATTTGCTTAAGCTTACATTTAAAACGTATTAATATCAATTAGAACTTTAATTAGCCCTTTCTTTTAATCTCCTTATTATTTTTTCTATTATTGAATTAAAATACTCTTAATACTCTTGGATTACCAACTTACCGATAGCTTTTACATAGATATAAGTATAATCATGTTATTTGTATAATAATACTAGCTGCGCCCCGCGGTTTCACCCGCAAAAGTCTCGATCACTTGAGAATATCGGGATATAAAGTGTTAATCCAGATTATAAACTATCTGTGTGCCAAATTTCATCTCAATCCGTTCAGCCCTTTTTGCGTGAAAAGGTAACAAACATCCATACATACATATTCACAAACTTTCGCGTTTATAATATTAGTAAGATATTATTAATAACTAAACAATCGTATCATTGTCATTTATTTAACTCTGCAAATAATTGTATTTTTATGTCGAAGCCAAAATCACAATATCGACGCTTGAAAGGCAAAATTTACTAAGCGACATAGGGCAAATTTGACTTTACATTATTAAAGTCAATTTTTCAGAAAAAAATCATATAAATTCTGATTCAGATGATTAGATAAATAAGATTTCCAAAACAGTAAGATTTACGCCTGTAGAATGATTACAAGAATTTATATGATTTTCTTTTCTGAAAATTTTACTTTAATAATGTAAAGTCAAATTTGCCCTATGTCGCTTAGTAAATTTTGCCTTTCAAGCGTCGATATGTATTTAATAACATAATCATAATGTACTCGCTAAAAGATATCTAAAAGGGGTCGATTAATTTCAAAGAAAAGCTTTAACTCATAATTTGCGACTTATTTCACCATGCAATACTTTTTAGATAATATAATCAGAATAAAAACTCGTTTAACACTGTTACTTTGACATTTATCATTTAAATTGGTACAAAATGGCTCGTTACTTTGTTTTTCAGCATTTCATGTAATAGTTAGCTAAGCTGGCTAGCTGTTAATGCTCTTTAAACTATGAATTAGTTCAGATTTTTTATGGATATTTCGCGCCATAATTAATATTGAAAAAACTGAAGTGTTAATCGACTTTTGTGGCTGACCGTACCTAATTTAAGTGAAAAACCCAAAGCCTTAAATATGAACTATTACATTCACATACATAAACAAACTCACGCCTTCTTCCCATGGAGGCAGACAGTAACTACAGAACACCACCTTCTACAACCCTAACACAATCCTTTTGCTTTGTTTACGTTCAAACATCTGCACCCTAATTGCGTAACACAGTTTGAATCACAATCAGGGGGGTAACCATGACCTCTTATAGCAGTATTACTTCAATATTACTTCAGCGTGAGAAAGAGATGGAGCTATAAGTCCTGTATAGCTCCATCACTTTCCCACTGGAAGTAATATTATAATAATACTGCTATAAGAGGTGATGGTTACCCCCCTGGATGATTTTGAAGCATATTGCTAATCCATTGCTTCATCATCATCTGCCCAGCCTTTTCCCAACTATGTTGGAGTCGGCTTCCAGTCTTACCGGATACAGCTGAATACCAGTATTTTACATGGAGCGACTGCCTATCTGACCTCCACAACCCAGTTACTTAGTAACACGATACCCCTTAGTAAGACTGGTTGTCAGGTTTTCGAGCTTCTGACGACCCGTAACGTCTGGCAAATGACAGCCGGGACCAACGGCTTAACGTGCTTTCCGAGGCACGGAGGGGTCTTGGTATGTAAAGATGGTCACCCATCCACGGACCAACCGCGGTAAGCGTAGCTTAACCTGATCGATCGACCTGTGCGGCTACTTAGCCATAAGCCTCATATGTTCGAAAAATGTGTTCGCTAGAAAACGTAAAAAACGCAATGAATTTTGTTGAACTGTCAAAATGAAACACATTGCTACTGATAGTGTCACCCCTCTGGTCTGCATCCTAATTGAGTAACACAGTTTGAATCAAAATCCGAGAGTTTGCTAATACATTGCTTCATATGTTTGAAAAATTCGTCTGCTCAACAGCGTAAATAACGGAATGAACGTAGGTGAACTGTCAAAATGAAACCGATTACGATCAATTGTCATTTTGTGTGTTACGCAATTGCCCCGCAGCAGGCTTAGCATGAGACTCTCTATTTCTTCGAAGAATAGACACGGCTCCTTCTATACAAAGTGACATTTCGTTTCTCCATTTTTGACATCTGACCGTAGAAATCCTTCTACAATCTGTCATTTTGTCTTTCGTTTCTAACGATCTTTGTCTAGGTCCTTTTTTATGTAGAATGATGTCTACGGCGGGATGTCAAAAAAGGAGAAACGAAATGTCACTTTGTATAGAAAGAGTCGTGTCTATTCTTCGAAGAAATAGAAAGCGTCATGCTAAGCCTGCTGGTTGTTATTAACTATTCTTCTATGCTGAAAGCCGTAAAACAATTAGGCAAATGTTGTGTTCAAAAATTATTCGCAGTGTTAGTAATTTTCGTATTACGTGTCCCAAATGAAATAAAAACGCATGACTATAATATTGGGTAATTGTCAATCAATACTAATAGTTAATTGCTGTTATGAATTTGTTATTTAGTCAGGGTACCGTGTAACATGTATGAAATGTGAACCAAATTTCGAAACCGAAATCAGAATTTAGGCTAGATAGATAATTTTATTTGCAGATAGTTTGGTCAAAACTTGAATGGTACCTAGTTAGCATGACTTACATTGTTATGTTTTAAGTGCTAGTCCCATTACTAAGTCAGATTAATCTGATAATCTGACTTAATAGAAGTGACGGGTAAGATTTTCTTTAGGTAATCTGACACTTAAATTACCTCTGCAGTACCGATTAGAGACAATTCATTCAGGTTTCGACCCTAAAACCGGCTTTCGGTTTTTTGTGATTTCCTCTAAAGTATTGCAGAATGATGATTTACGATAGATCAGAGATGGAACTTTGCGAGTAGCAAAAAAAAAAAATCCAACTTATCATTACAAGGTAACCTATTACGATAGTGTAGGTACTTATCTAAAGTCTTATCTTAATTTATTAATACATAATCAGCCTATAATTTTCTCACTGCTGATCCACCACACGGACCCAGTGCGGGTTGGTAGATGTCAGATGTCTTTGAATTTTTGGTTCTAGGACATGCCGGTTTCCTCACGATGTTTTCCTTCACCGTTTTGAAAGCAGTGGTGATGAAATAATTTACACAAAGTAAAGCGCCTAGGCCGGGTTCGAACCTACGCCCTACAACTCGTAAGTCACGGCCGTTACCACTGGGCGACCACTGCTCAACTTATTATTAACTTAATAACATTTTGTAACTTATTATGTTGTTATTACAACCGTGTCCCAGCAGTGAGTGGGAACATTAAAGGCTGATTATCATTCCTCCTGCACCTCCGGATCCTTATGCTTTTCTTTAGGTATTATATGTACAGATTTAGTATGGAAATTAATTCAATGGAAAATGTCGTAAATGCCTTATCTGCATATTCATGGCTTTTAAGTACTTACATTTGATTTACACGTTTGTACATTAACATGAGCATTAGTGTCTATTAAAATCATCATAAATAAATAAATAAAGATTATTTGTAATCGATGTCTATTCAAGTTTTGTAGGTAACTTTTGGTCTGTCTATCCGTAGTTAATAAGTAAATTAGTGGTTGATTTCGACTGTCATTAGAATTTTGCTTAAAGCAATACACTTAGTGAGCTGGTTGTGTTTGGATTGAAACTACGACCAAGCCTATACATATTTAGGGTCGCTAGCATTGAACGGTGACAGATCTTTTGATAACGAGGAACCTTTATTTGCTAGAAAACTATTTGTTGTAGGTATGGTTGTGGAAAGTACCTTATAAAATGGCAAACACGAATTTATAGAGGCATGATCAGAAGGTTACGTATTCAAATCACGTCGGGGTCACCAGTATAGAGGCATGAGGAACCGGGTGTAAAGTTCCCCATAGAAAAGGGAGGATCCTCCGACCAGACGGGTGTCGTGTCTGGTGGGCAATTGCCCGACGGTCGATGTCGGGAAGTTGCATATATGATAGTTGCGTGGTAAACTCTGCTTGCGAGATGCAGGATTTTGCGTGACGTCAGTGTGTTGCGTAGTTCGCATGTGGCGATGTAGATGCCGCTACAGATTAAAGGAAGATAGGTAACACTATGAAATAGTTGTAGCTAAGAGTAGGTAGGCTTCTAGAGCTAGACACAACACTTCTGTTGATCAAGCATAGGGCATGGATAAGCCTACCTATTCCAGTTCTAAATTATTTAATTAATTAGAGATCTAAGTTGTAATTATCATTTTATTAATTAGGAATTTCAACTCACCACAATAATTTTCCATGATTACTTTGATTATTGATAACATGATTGTCCACTATAGAAACAAACATACGTAAATCATCAGTGGGGGTCAGATTACGATCTAAGCAAATGGAAATGACACATTGAGATGTTTTTATTGCAAAGACATTAATTACACAAAAAACGTAATAATATGTATTCGATAATTATTATTTATATTTATCATCAGCTTATCTTTAAATGTTAAGCGTGACTAATACGTCATAGGCATTTAATTTTATTTTAAACAAATAATTTATCGAGTATAATGGACGTATGGAAGAAGGTTGCCAGACTCAAATGGGATTGGGAAAGTCACATCAGCCGCATTCACGATGACCGCTGCGCAAAAGTCTCCACACAAATTTATGGGTACCTGGGGGGTAACCATCACCTCTTATAGCAGTATTATTATAATATTACTTCCAGTGGGAAAGTGATGGAGCTATACATGACTTATAGCTCCATCTCTTTCTCACGCTGAAGTAATATTGAAGTAATACTGCTATAAGAGGTGATGGTTACCCCCCTGAAGACGGACGGCGCTGGCTGCAGAGGCCGGCCCATGAAGGAGGTGGCGGGATGACCTGCGGGCTAATTGCGTCATACAATTACACTAGCAATACGTTACATTTTGACAGTTCAACAACATTAATTGCGTTATTCACGTTGTTGAGCAGACAACTTTTCGAACATAATGGAGCAATGGATTAGCAATGTCCTTCAAAATCATTCGGATTGCGATCGATAGTGTGTTACTCAGTTGGGATGCTGGATGCGTACCGTGAGGGCGGGAAAGAAAAGAGTTCCTGGAAGGACTTGGGGAGGCGTTTGCCCAGCGGTGGGACAGTAAAAAAAAAGTAACCTCAATATTTTATGACTAACTAGCTGCGCCCCGCGGTTTCACCCGCATATGTCTTAATCCCGTGAGAATATGTTCTAATCCAGGTTAAGTTCTACCCTTGTGCCAAATTTCATAGAAATCCGTTCAGCCGTTTTAGCGTGAAAGAGTAACAAACACACGGAAAAAAAGGATCTCTTCAGCGAAGAATATCAATATTCTCAGAAAAAAATGTTCCAATCCAAGTAAATATTTTCTTAACGTAAGTAAATGTACTCAGTCCATGAAAACCTTTTTACTCAAATTAAGACTAATAACTACTTGGTTTTTTATCTTGACTTAAGCAAATATTTTTGATTCAAGACTATAATAATCTTAATTGAAGTAAATATTCTAAGAGAGAAATAATATTCTTAAAATTAAACATAATAATTCTTCATTTAAGTATAATGTCTTCGAAGAAGACAATAAAACTAAGACAAAATGTTACTTCATTCAAGAATATATTGTTTTCCCCATATATGAATCAATGTTTGTCTTGACCAAAAGGATATTGTCTTAATTTAAAACATCCTTTTTTTCCGTGCATCCATCCATCCATCCATACTTACAAACTTACGCGTTTATAATACGAGTATTTGTAGGATAATAAACCATATTTACGTCATATCAAAGGGTATGCCTTGCCTATGCAGTCTCTATGCAGGAAATAGTCTGCGTTATAAATAATAATTAAGTAAAGTATAAATTACTTTATTGCTCTATGCAATAAAGTAATTTATACTTTGCTTGAAGAATTAAAAAGCTATGAGCAGAAAAGAATGTAAAATTGTATTATTAACGTAGCGCTGCGTTGTTATGAATTCTTATAACTTATAGTCAGACAGGCAAGGTTGATGTTACATTTGATTCCGCAAATCATTCCTCTTTGAATCCTTTCATTTATTATGTAACTTGGATTCTATACCTAACGTTTATGAGATTAAGCTAGTTATTTTGCTGAAGGTGATTCTTAAAAGTTTGTGAAAACAACGCTAGATTTCACACAACACATTGTCACATTCCGAAGTGAAAGTGGTCTAAAAATACCTCTTTTATCATTCCATTACCTATATTGAAATATTTACACTTTCATTTTTAAAAAGTTTCCCAACCATTCAAATACCTAACTAAAGTAAAGGCCTATTCATTTGTCCATTCATTTCTATGGCACAAAGGTACCTCATATTAGGAAGGGTGTATAAATGACACTGACCTAAAGGATTCAACAAGGCAATGCTATAAAGCTGTGAATCACACAATAGATGTATAGGTATGTACATAAAGCTCCATTTACACGGTGCAAGTTTCTTGCCTGTTATACACTAAAAATGAAGCAACGAATGACTTGATCGTCTAAACCAGGGATGCACAGATTTATAGAGAATAGGGGCCACTTCGGCATATTATGAGCCAAAGGTCAAGCCAAAGCCAAAGAAAAATAACTATGTAAACGTTTTAGAAGAATTGAATTAGGTAAAATATACAATATTTAGTTTGATGCATGGCATTGCATTGCCGTGACAAATATTTTGCGAGCTACGCTCCTCTCGCCCGAACTCACCCAAGACCACGTTAATATTATCTATACAGTATTCCAACTTCATACAAACGGACGAAGCGCGAGCTATGCCTACACGCCTCGATCTCGGCATGCGCTCAGCATGCAGACAGTCGCGACTGTGCCGCAGTGACGGACGGACGGTCTGAACACTGTTTAGACGGTGCAACTTTGATTGTTACTTTAACTTATGGTGTGTCACAGGCAATGTTCGAAAATGTTGTCTGCTCAACAAATTAAAAAAACGCAATTATGACGCTGACAACATCTAAACCGCGGTCACTGTCAGATTGCATAGAAAAGAAAGAGAAGCGCGATGACACTACACTTGTAATTTATTGCAAAATATGAAGCAATTATCTATTTACTCAAAATTGAGTTGAGTAATCGAAAATAAAAAACAACCAAGTTCTGCATTCAAATAAAACGTTCTTGTTCTTAATTAAATACGTAACGTATGTTGATATTTAATACAGATATTTTGGATTAGAACTCAAGGTAAGAGGTTAGTTTAACGTTAGTTTGTATGGAGTTTTTTTTTCAAAACGTGTTTTGGTAACAACCAAGCTCTGGGAAATATGTTCAAAATTAACATATATTTTTCCGCTACCACAAACTATACAGATTAGCCAATTTTTTTTCTTAAGATAAGTCAATTCTGGTCAATTGGGTCTTGTCAGCGCCTTAATGTTGAACTGTCAGATTGAAAGTCATTGCTACTGTAAGTGCGTTACGCAATTGCCCTGCAATTCTGAAGGCCGAGCCGGCAAGAGCCATCAATTCTGCAAATAAATAACCACTTTCTATATTAACATTATTGATTTGGAAGATACGTCAATTGTATCATGATTGTAATGTAAACTATTGGTTTTAAAGATGTTTACGCTTTTATAGTTTAATAACTCTATTGATATTTATTTTAGAAGTATGTATGTATGTTTGTATGTATGTTTGTTAGTACATTCCTAAATTATTTGTTTTGTGAATTGTTTCGATTTTATGTACATTATATTTTCTCTTCTACACGGTGTCTACATCTCTTTAAATCTACTTTCCTGTCGCAGGCGTGCTGGAAGAAATTTCTTTAGAAATAAGCATCACCTTTTTACGTATCTATACATAGTTAAATACATAAATAAATAACTCTAATCTATCATAAGTAAAGATTAATAAAAAAAACGATGACTAATGAGAGTGACACAACCAAAAAATTTTAATATTCACTAAATCATGAACTAAAAAGAATCCTCAAGAAACCATAAACATTTTCCTACCAACAAACATACCCATACTTATAAGTAGGCGGGTAGGTACGGTCAGCGACAAAATTCAATTAACACTACTACAGTTACTTATCATCTAAATTGACACAAAATTGCTCAATACATTGTAATTCAGCATTTCATTTAAAAGCTAAGAGTTATTTTTACTTCTGTTCCGAGTTTAATTCAATAATTAAGATGAAGTGTTCATCGACTTTTGTAGCTGACTGAATCTACCTAAGGTGAGGTATATTGCTCTAAATACTAGGTATTCATCAACTAGTGCAGCAACAGTTCGTATCAAAGGTACATCGATAGTAATCGAGGAAGCAAGCAACACGTAGGTAATTAATTATCGGCATCTGTTCATCACCTAAGTCGGTAAGTTTCGTAACGCGGCCTTCCTTTCAGTTTACGTTCACATCTCTTCCTGTATTCGAAATAAACTTTAATAAAATTGATTAAGTAGTTCATAATTTAATACGTTATGTCCATATTATGAAGGTTTTGTTTATTTGTAATGCATTGATATTCTCCACTAAAAAGCCTTGTTCAGGATAATCGTCGACTTCATCATCTTGTTTTCTATTCGAAGCTTTGACAATTGACCAGCACGTGGCATCAGCGTCCATAGTTAAACACGTAACTAATTAGCAATTACTAACTCCTATTTTTGTATGTTTTCTTACTTTATTACAGAAAAAATTCTTGATCGACGAGTAAGCTAGATTATTTTGGATCATAATACGTTTACATTTGTAAGAATCATTTCTTTCTGCGGTGGTGATTTGGTCATTATGTAATGAAATTATGTCTCATCGAAGTAAAATGAGCCTTAGGAATGGCACTATTAGTATAATATTTATACTAGTTAACGCCATAATATTTTATTGATAACCCGCGCAAAAACGAGATAGGTATTTCCAGGCCCGGACTTAGCGAGCCAGGGTCCCTAGGCACTTGCCATTTGAGGATCTTTCTCTCACAACTCGGATAGATTAGTATTCTTTTGACAATTTAAAACAGAAATAGGAGTTGCTTTGTCGATTTATGAAAACAAGCTGAAAAAATAAGAAAAAATATGGTGAAAGCGAGCGAACCGAGCTCGATATTGTTTAACATCCCGCCTCAGAGAGGACAGATTTCTTTAAACCATTGATAGATAATATTCCATTGGACTTACGGGTGGTGTAGGTACAATGATATGAGCGCATGGCCCCCCAAAGCGCGGGGCCTGTAGCTCCTGCGTGATTAACCCGGCCCTGTCCACCCGGGTTAGCTGGGTGGGTGGTGCCCTAGGCTGGCTGGACACCTCAGCCAGAGTCTTGTAGGCTTAGCCGGAAATCAGGGGCTAGATATTTCTAGGAGTTAGAGCACCTAATGTCGATTAACACAGTAATATTGCTCCTTTAATTTTGGTCCTAAAAGAACGTCTACAGTTGCTAAGCTACCGTGTTTGTTCCTGCGCCTTCGCCTAATAAAATGGGCACACAAAACTGTTCGTAATCTCAGCCAAAATATGACATAGGCGTTGATCCATGGAGGAGCCATGGATTGCCACAACGACCGCACCGATTCCGCACTGCTCTCACAGCGTTGTCAAAAGCTGATCCAAATAGTTCCAAATTGCAACCACGAAACTATACCAAATAAAACTTACAGACCAAAGTTATCACTACACAGCTATTGTCGCCGTGTGATGTGTGGTGATGTTTTGAATGTACCTACACAGCTGTTCGGAGACAAAGACTAGGTACTTAATAATCATAATAGCAACGCCATCGCCATTTTGGGCTGCCGGATATTTAGTCAAAATATATAAGTACGGTCAGTGCTCTGTACTATCTGAGAAGAGGACAAGTGGGATCGATTTATGCAGGTGACTGACTACGAGTGCATTCTTGAATGATGAGATTTTGTTTTGGTATCGAGCGTGATGTTGTTTGTTTTCTTTGATTTTGGGGAGCTCCACCGAATTTCCTATTTCATTATTTTGGGCATTCGACATCATTTCCATTTCTGTCTGTTTCGTAATGTTAATTACTTTGCATACGATTTGTATAGAATCAAGTTTATATAACTAAACAGACAGACGTGCTGCTGGGGAGTTTGTTCCACCACTTCTTCTTCCCAGCTAAAGCACTAGGAAGTGGTGACGGGTGGGCATTTTTGGGGGACTGTCTTATGTAACTTTGATGTTCGAAAAGTGCTGATTTTCAGCCTAGTTTGAATATTTATTCACTTTTGACTTTTGATTTTGATTTTTGATTTTGATTTAAAGTCTCATTGCTACATTTATCGTTATGTACCTCGACTAGTCATTATATTCTTTTCTTTGGGCTTTTCACTACCTATTACCAAAATTAAAAATGAAAGTCTATACAAATTCATGAAAAAAGCGGTTGATGTGCATGGCTATTAATATTCGGTTGTGTAATAATATTTTCCGTGCTCTTGATAAAGTCGTAAATGCATATTTCGAAGCAGTCAAGTTTATTGTTTCTTATATTTTTAAATGCCAGTTCCACTCATTTATTTCTTTCATTTGGATAACTCGTGACTTTAAAAACTTTTATCAAACATATATTTTGCAGTAAAAAAAACAGCCAATGGGCCACAGTTAATGTATATAAATTAACTGACTATAATAAACAGGAACCTACTCTAGTTGGTTCGCAAGATCGGCGACCGACAGTTTTAGACAGACTTTTCTCATCATCGACAGCCAAAGTCCTTTTTGTAACAGTCTCTTCTATAGATATAATAAAATAGTAACGAAGATTTATCTTGATGTATGTACCGGATTGGCGCAAAAACGGCGGAACAGATTTGGATGAGATTTGTCATATAGGTAGTTTATATCCTGGATTAACACTTAAGGTACTTTTAGTCCCGGTAGTACGTTCCCGTGGGATATTATCCGACATCCACGCGGGCGAAGAAGGTTATAACATAATCAGCTTAGGTACCTATAATGTTCGCATTGCTGCACAGCCTTCCTGTCTTTGAGAGAGAGTAAGCCACCATGCGGGCCCAGTGCGAGTTGGTAGTCTTTGCATAGGCTTTATCCAAAAATTCAGGTTATCCCGTACTTACTTCGTTACGTGGCAAATATAAAAAATCGATTGAAGTGCTAAGCGCTGGGTTAGCAACATCGATCACTAATATTTATTAGTGATCGATGGTTAGCAAGGCAACGGCAGCGTACGATCCAATCTGTAAAAGCGGGGTAATGCAGAACAGGCAACAATGACATATACTGAACATTTACTTCGTAAATTAGTATTATATTTTTTTAATTATTGTGATCCGGTTTTATATTTCTCTCAGTTAGTTTTAATCTTGGTCTGGCAGTTTAAGTAATTTACGCGGCCTACCCAAATGTCCTTTCTTTGGTATTGTTCTTCGAATCGTTGAGCTCCTAAGTTCTAAGTTGAGCTGCACGATTACTGACAACTGCGTGCACTGACTGAACCACTCAATCTGTGTAGTTCTTTCCTCACAAGACCATTTCAGACACCAATCTACATGGTCTTCATATTATGATCTGACCAAGATTATATATGAACTTTAAAAGAGACTGACCTCTGAGTTTGTTTCGACCTTACTTCTCAGATTAGTCAGATAGGAAACGCCGACCTCATCTAGTTTTTGTTTAAATATAATTGACGTGTAAAAGTGTTTTTACAAACCTAGATACTTACAGAAATAAAATTATTTATCAGGTCTAAATTGCCTTGTATGAGTGCTCTCAATGTAGTCTCAATTACAAGCAAGACTTTTCCACGCATAAATATTATTTCTCCTTAACGTACGTCCTTGCTATCCTTGTAATATTTTTTTTAATTGTCCTAATGCAGTATCTTTCCATGAAAAGCCAACCTACATAACTATCGTTAAAATGTATTGCGAGATCGACGTACACCTTTACGGCATGTCAATAGAGGATATAAATTGCAAATTGTCACTTAATATACAATTATCTCATAACGCTTGGCGCTAATTTGTATCACTTTTCAATTGCTTGAGTATAGCTGCACGTGACTGCATGTTTCATTGTGAACCTATGCTGGGGTAGCGGACCGTTTAGCTCTGTATCTAGAAGTTTAGAAATAGATTTAAAAGTTAAGTCAAAATGTCTTCAATATGATTTAATTGGATCCTGGATTCCAGAACTCCAGAACGCAGAAAACAAACGAAAAAAAAAACCGGCCAAGTGCGTGTCGGACCACGCACAATGAAGGGTTCCGTAGGTGGGATTACTTGGGACGAATTTATTACAAAAACAAACTTAACATTGTAGTTGAGAAACCTGTTCTCCCAGACATCGATGTATGCCACGGTCAATTCACCAACTGCAAATTTAAGTTGGTCGACTATAACTCTTTAAGTTGTAAAGCCTACTTAGCCGTGATAGTTTTCCTTTTAATTTCATTATATATACTACTGCCATGATTTTTTTCAAATCTCCATAAGCAACGATTTAGCTGGCCGGAGGACACGGTGGAGCATACGGTGGAGGTCTGCCCGGCTTGGGCAGAGCACCGCCGTGTCCTCGTGGAGGCGGCAGAGACCTCTCGCGTCCGGCCCTGGTTCAGGCCATGGTACGGAGCGAGAGGGCATGGGCAGCCGTCACCTCCTTCTGCGAAGCAGTAATGCTCGCGAAGGAGGAGGCGGGACGGTTGAGGGAAAGGCAAGTTTCGCGCCCTCTCGCCCCTAGCCGCCGCAGGAGACGCCCAGGGCGTCGGGAATCCCGGGCGGATTTCCGGCCACCGTAGGCGCGGGCTTGCGGACGGTGAGCAATGGGTAGCTCACCGTCCGGTAAGGACCAGGCCCGGGTCGACGGCGCGTTGTATTTCACGCGCGCCTCAAAGAGATGTCGTCAGCACATATAGTAGGGGTCCACTAGGGCCGATGCCTGCCGGGGTCGCGGGAAGGTACTTATGGGTCACCGAGGCCCCCGCAACACAGGCAACAGGAAGGAATACGGGTGGGTTTTAGTCAGTAAGAGTCTGACACACCCTCCCGCTCCGGCCAGAGCGGGAGAAGTTATTTGATGATTACCCACCCTCAAAAAAAAAAACCAAAAAAAAAATAAGGGGGACGCTTGACTCTAACAAAAATTAGCACTTTAATGCTTAATATTACGCAAGTGGAACCTTGAATCGAAAAGTGGTGTTCACAGACCTGCAATATTTTTGAACGGCCTATCCAACGATACTCCACAGTGCAAGGATTTTTTTTTTCAAGATTTTGTTTTAGCTCTTTGTCGGCGTGATTAATATGTATACCTATGCCAAACAGCTTACAACTTTCTAGTACTAAGCTACAGCGGGGTCAGACAGACAGACGGACATGGCGAAACTATAAGGGTTCCTTGTTTACTACGGAACCCTTAGTGACATAAATAATTTTAATGATTTTTTACTGAAAGACCACGCAGTATCATGCATGAAGTTCTAGGAAAACATGAGAAAATCCTGAAAGAACGTAATATAACATCACGCCTGTATTCTCCGAAGGGGTGGGCAGAGGTGTACCTATAGTAGGTACCTACCTACATTTTGCCAATTATTTTTAAGTCCCATGTAATATAGGGGGCGAGCCGATTGCCACTAACCGGGCATAAAACCATATTCTGAACTTTTTTTTTTGGGTGAGAAATTATCAAACATCTTCTCCCGCTCTGGGCAGAGCGGGAGGGTGTGTCAGACTCTTACTGACTAAAACCTACCCGTGTTCCTTCCGTTGCCTGTGTTGCCAGAGGCCTCGGTAACCCTTTTGTACCTTCCCGCGACCCCGGCTGATATTCCGGGCTGCTACTGAAAGTCCTGATGGAAAAAAACTCAATAAAACTTTGCCCGACCTGGGAATCGAACCCAGGACCTCATGGTCAGCAGTAGTGGTACCACTAGACCAACGAGGCATTCTTGAAAGAAAACTTCGTAAAATGTCATCATTAATATTATTCTCAGATTCCTGAGTCAGGTCGTAAATTAATAATTAATACAAGTGCATAATTCTACATTTAATCTAAATAATTACTTGAAATGAAAACGTGTCTGATTATAATATAATCTTTAACTAGTCAAGTTTTCCACGTTGGAATAAAAGTTTTACATATAAATGTAACATTCGTTCTCTTCGTATACAAATGTAAATTAATGAAAGGACAATGAAATTCCTTTAGCAGTAAGATAATACATTTGGTATTGTTTTGAACTATTTTGTATTATTATTACAGTGGAAACAATGACCTATATTGAATTTAGTGCAATAACGAATAGAAAAGAGCTATGCGTTATAAGGTTGGTTTGTTTATAAATACTGGCGACCCGCCCTGGCTTCCCACGGCTTTTACGACTTCACAAAACATCGAGATTTCTCTATTATGTGTAAGTGTAATAAATTATTTAATCACCACTCATCTTAAAACGGTGATGGAAAACATCGTGAGAAAACTGTTCTAGAACCAAAAATTCGAAGACACGTGACATCTACCAACCCGCACTGGGCCCGCGTGGTGGATTACGGCCCGCTCCCTCTCATAGAGAGGAGGTCTGTGTCCCAGCAGTGGGAACACATTAATAATAATAATGTATTATGCACATACACCTTCCGGAATCAATACTCTAAGTGACGGTGAAAACAGCATTAAAAACGGTTGCGTAATTTAGAAGAACAATGCGGTCACACAGACAGACACAAAAAGTGACTTTAATTTATCTTCTAATATATAAAAATCGTGTATCACGGTGTTTGTGGTCGCACTCCTCCGAAATGGCTCGAGCGATTTTTATGATTTTTTTTTATGTAAGTATATTTGGTAGGTATGAGAATAAGTCGTAAAGTATATTTCATACTGCTATTACAGTCCCCGGCACGTAAGTTGGCAAGAGTCGTTAGATGCGCAGAAGTCATATTTTAGGTCCCTTTCAAAAGTCATTTATTCAAACTAGGCTGAAAATCAGCACTTTTCGAACGTCAAAGTTACATAAGACAGTCCCCCAAAAATGCCCGCCCGTCACTCAACGCCCTTTGGTACGCGCGCGGGACGCGGGGTGTGAGGCAGCGCCGAGCCGAGCGCGCGATTGGTGCATCAGTACACCCTTGCACCTCGCATTGTATCTACGTCCCGTTCGCTCCCGAATGCCACTAAGTGTACGATGCGCGAACTTACCCCCACTATGCCAAATCCTTGCCAAGTTACGTGCCGGCTACTGTACTTCGGGATCGAGAGTTAGGCGGGTGAAACCGCAGGGCGCAGCTAGTAATATAATAAAATAGAGAATAGATAGAGAGATAAAGATTAAAATTTGCGTTTGCAAATGCGTTTTAT
Organism: Atethmia centrago; assembly: GCA_905333075.3. Lineage (NCBI taxonomy): Eukaryota > Metazoa > Arthropoda > Insecta > Lepidoptera > Noctuidae > Atethmia > Atethmia centrago. The sequence continues at coordinate 15,201,175 of HG995373.1, read as the reverse complement.
TAAAAAAAAAAACCGGCCTTGTGCGGGTCCGACCTCGCACAATGAAGTGTTCCGTAGTTGGGATAAATTTATCCCAAAAACAAACTTAACATTGTAGTTGAATGTACGTCACGGTCAATTCTAAAACTGCAAATGTAAGTTAGTAGGTAGATTATATCTAGGTACTCGTTAACTTGTGATGCCTACTTGTCTGTGATAGTTTTCCTTTTAATTACGTTATATATATAGGTATCTACTACTGCCATACTTTTTTTCACATGTCCAAACACAACCATTTAGCTGGCAGGGACGGGGACACTTGACTATAACAAAAAATAGCACTAAAGGCTTAATATTACGCAAACGGATTCTTGAACGGCCTAGCCAACGATAGCTCACATCATGGGAAAGACGAGACAAAAAAATCATCCCCACTTTACGTGCAAGGGAGGTACTCTAGGTATTTTTGTCAAGATTTTACTATTTTGTCAGCATGATTAACATGTACCTATACCCATGCGAAATTTCAGCTTTCTAGCACTAAGAGTCTCTGAGCTAAGCCGGGGACATACAGACAGACAGACTGACGGACATGGCGAAACTATAAGGGTTCCTTGTTGACTGCGGAACCCTAAAAATATACTTATAAAATTGCTTTTAGAAATCGTTGGTGTAAAATTAATATATTTTTTGGTTAAAATAATGAAGCTGTTTATTCATGTGTTTGCACATGTTCTTGTATAACCTTGACGTCACTCAACGCAAGAGTTCTCACACACCATTGTAGGTACTAATAGCATAAATCACAGTTTTATAGGAAAAGACGAATGGAAGAAAAATAAATGTTCGTAGAAATTATGGCTAACATAAGAAGAGGTTTGATAATGATTCCATTTTACAAGGCAAGGTTAGAGACATAATAATATACCGTAAAACGGGGTGAATAGGGATGCAGGGATAAATCGGGACGAAACTTTAAAACGGATTTTAACGATGAAATAATATAGTTTGCTGTCAAAAAGAACTCTAATGAGTTTACTGTATAATAATTAACGCCTAACTCTCCTTGTTGGCAGCAAACGGTATTATTTCAACGCTAAAATCCATTTTAAAGTTAAGACCCGGTTCACCCCCGGCCGGAAATCTGACTGGGATTCCCGACGCCAAGGCGTCTCCTGCGGCGACTAGGGGCGCCGTTCCCCTATTCACCCCGTTTTACGGTAGGTAATGTACGAGGTTACTAAGAAAGCAACATCCATTAATGTTCATAAGTAACAAAGGTGTGCTAATCGCAACTCTACCTGCCAAGCTCTGTGGTTGTAGCCTGCTTGTGAGCTTGAATAATCCCGTGGTGGGTGAAACCCTCAACTGAAGTTTGCCAATTTGAAATTAAGCGACACTTATTTGAAATTGGCTGCTACTATAACCAATAAACTTAAGTTTGAAATTGATATCTTTGGTGTTAGGTACACTAGACATTGCGTTAACTTTACGAAAACTGTAAACATTTCCATACAATACAGCAAAAAATAGCTTAAAGAATTGTACCACTTGTTTCATTTAGTTCGCGATTCGATTCGCGCGTACGAAATTGTGCAAATCAAACTTTATTGTATTTTCATATAATAAAAACACTGTATTTTGAAACTACATCATTAATTTAGTGGAACATTTGTGGTAACCGTAAAATTAGTTTGTTGCGATCGAGTTTGAATGCAGCATTGTCATGTCATCAGTCTTTTAAGAATGATCGTCTGATTTCTGATGGTGAGAAAATGATAATTACTTCGTGATTTGTAACTTTGTGTAAATTAACACGGCTAAATAATTAACTTTATGCTTTATCATCGGTAGTTAATTGCTCAGTTCAGCCATGTGATTCTTAGTAAGATAGCCAATAAGTCTATGTAAACAGAGGTATGTATAGTCATACAAGACATCTCTACATAATTAAGAAATGTATAAAAATAAGCTTTTTTTATTCATCTATATCATCTTCAAGCTTTGCTGTATCTGTTTTAATTAGATTATCGAAGGGCCTTGTTAGATTACTTACTTCAACAGACAAATTAAGTCTCAAATGACTAGGAAAACGAGTCAATCTTAGATTTCTAGAATCACCCAACGTGGGACAGCTTTTGGAAAAACTATTATACCGCCCACTCGGTACTCGACTCGTGCGATGGTGTTTGATTTACAGCATCAAGGTGAAAGGGACTTGACTGGCCGAACGACTCTCTTGTCGCTAATAAATACCAATTACACATAGGTACCTGTTAGTTCCTGTAAAGTTTCCGCACGATTAACATTTTAAATCGCAGAATCGTTTCTATTGTTTTAATGGCCAGAGAAGGTGAAAGTACTAGAGCTAAGTGGTCGTAAAAGTTTGCAAATCATAGCACGTGGAAAACAGCTGATCTTCTGAGACTAACTGATAATCATAAATATACAGGATGTTTTATGCGCTGGTTATAATGGTGAATAAGAACTGTATTGGATAGTTTGACTCCAGCTCAAGTGTCTACCTAGCTGGTCCAGCTGTATTGGGTGAAGGAGGAAAAACATCTTATAATCTTTCTGGAATTTTACTAACAAGACGATACTCCATCAGTATATCAACAGTTAAGGAAAACTTAATATTGGCAGTAGGTAATGCAGAGTATCCAATAAAACGTGGCTCAACTTACAGCTTCTTGGAAAGCTGCGATTTAATGCGTTTAAATTACAATGTGTCCCAAGCCGCTGAACCACCCGCCGGCTTGTCTGGCAACGCAGACCTGTTCGGAGCAGCCATTGGCCGGCGGTATCGTACGACGGAATACTCCGCTCGTCCACTGTGATAGAAACTTTTTCGCGGATCGATGTAAAAACTACCACTTCTAACGAGTTTCTCGATACTGACGCCAAATTAGGTAACTGGCTCGACGGGAACGTGGGTTTCAGCTCCATATCGGAATGGTTTAATGATGCGACTTGTGGACACTGTTGCATACGTCACTGCAATTCGGTGTTAGGCCGTCAACGGGAATTGTAACGGCCGTGCTTCGATCTGTATTCTATGAGCGGCGGAGAACGGAAATTATAAAACCGTTTTTGTTAGCTGACGCGCGCCGACTGAGTGACGTTCAGACTCACTTTGAAAAGTCCTATTGTTCTGGGTTATTTTTTATGGAAGCCTGTACTGCATGACATTTGACATAAAGGTGGGTGACGCTGTGAAGTGGTCAACCTTTATGTAGTATCACAATGCAACTGCATATCTAAAGGACATGACAGACGGACCTTTTGTCATATATCTATTATACCTAAGTATTGTGGAAATTCTAACAATAGCAGTAGTTCTGACATCAACTACTGCTACTGCTGCCCATGAACTAGAAAATTGCTCTTAATTGAACTTGAAACAATCTGCCGTATTCTTTATCTGTTCACTGAATACCTAATATAACTGCTTGAATAGACGGTTAGTGATTGCATTCTATTCATCTTGATTTTGGAGACCGTTATCCTGCATATTAAACGCGGTCTTCAATCAGGTCAATTTAGCGATTTATGGGTGACATCGTTGGTTGTGCCAAGAGCCGATAAACCTCTATTTTCCCTTTCAGAGTACACATACCTGCCTATAAATACCTATCTGACCAGATCACATTATATCTAAGAAGACAATGAACAAATTTGCATTTGCGTGGAAAGTGCTTGTCGGTAACGTGTTAGTATATTCTAGGCAGGCACGAGTTAACACCTAGTTTAGCTGCCACTAGTCATTAACAATTAGTGTGTCAATAGAAGCACTTGGTTAACGCAAATGGATAATTACTAGCGCTTAGCTGCCCATTAGACGAAGCGGAAACTTATCTTGAACGTTTGTTTTAATAAAAATGCATTTAGTGCATCAGTCGCCCGATTCATAGAATCCTAGTTTATGAAGGTATTTTTTGTGGCCTTTTTCAATTTCATCGTCATGATTAGTTTAACACCAATTAAAGTCGATTACTTTTAGCGTGGCCGCTACTTACTAGTTGTAGGTCGTAGCTTCGAACCCAGGCAGGCACTTTACTTTTTCAAAATTATTTCGTCACCACTGCTCTCAAAACAATGAAGGAAAACATCCTGCCAAATCCTAGGGCCAAAAATTTGAAAACATAACATGTGACATCCACCAACCCGCACTGGTCCCGCGTGGTGGATTGTGGCCCACTCCCTCTAATAGAGAGGAGGCCTGTGTCCCAGCAGTGGGAACATTACATACTAACATGCTACACTTAGCCTGTATCCTCAAAATTCTTTATAGCACTGTGTGACCTAAACCCGCATTTAAGCACGCTTCTCCGTGGCTTAAGTAATCCATTTTTACACCGTTCGAAACTGAATCTATCATTTTTTTCCCGAGTCTTTTAACCCAAGTTTTATAACAATGTGGCCAACGGCATCATCTTTTTGAGGTTTTAGCAAATATCTCAAAAACTAGACGTCCTAGGTCAAAAATAATGATATTTTCATTCCCCTCTTGTGTCAACACCCCCCGGGATTCTTGAGTACAGATTAATGGATGACCTCTAATTAACCTTAACCATGACCTTTAACAAAATACGAGATTTTGAGTAAAGATTAATGGACGACCCCTTATTAACCTTGACCGTGACCTTTTCAAAATATTTAACTTCACTCCGTGCAATAATAGACTACTTAAGTTACGCATACCGTAATGTACTATAATAAAATAAGGAGTATGGCTAACGGTAACCGGGACATGTCAATCAGTGTTCGGAGAGAACGCAGGTTCTTTACTCAACATCGCAATGACTTATTTCACGTCGGTATTTTTCCAAATCAATACCTATATTATGCTGATATGCAGTTTCAAATTAAATAAACTAGCGAAACTTCACAGACCTGATTTTTCTTCTTTTCTGTATATTATACTGTTTGGGCCAAGTTTATTGCAACGTCAGAGGCGTTGTTCAAATCATCAAGGGTGCAGGAGAACGGACATTTGGGACACTGCAGCAGAAGGGATATAGTCTGATCAGGAGCTCCACACTCGCACTGAATGTTGGGTGAATCCTAATACCCCAGTTCGCCAGATTATGTGATGATGATTTTATGATTATTAAAAACGTGGTGAACGTCCACGTCTCACTTTGTAATCAAGCATATTACGAATTATATTCAAGATAAGAATGCCTGGAAACATGCTGGTCCTGTTCCATAGCTAGAAATCTAGACAAAATTTAAAATTCTATGGAAATTGACTAGGTTTTAAAATGTTCTTAAATATGTGAGCACCATGTATCTATCACAAAATTAATTTATCTGTCATTGTTTGATTTTTAATTATTTTTACCTATTGTGATGTAGTAATTTTATTCTAAGTGAAACTGCTTCACATTTTATATTATATAACAAATGTACTCAAAATAGTGTAACGGTGGAGTTTCTTGCCCATTCTTCTCAATACGAAACTACCTTTTGGAAGGGGCAACTAGAATCAGTTCTATTTTGCTGTCCATTTTGATTTATGTGCCTATTTGAAATAAATGTTTTGACTTTGACTTCGTCACCAAGTCTGTGAATTTCGCCAGTTTTTATTTCACTTTTTATATTGTAGTACTTATAGAACTTTAACTATGTATACTTAGTTAAATTCCTACACTAGTTTAAGTCTGTTTACATCGGGTAGCTCACAACGTGTCCTGCGCTCCCCAGATCCGTCACCTCCGTCACGAGCCACTGCACAACAATGCGATGGCAAACAGACCGATCGCAAGTTATTATCAACAATTTATACTTCATTTGATATCCGTCGTCTATTGTCCGTGCTTCTAAGAGGATAATTGCATGAGACTTGCGGTGGAAGTCTTGACTTGACTGAGGGTCTAGGAGTGTCGAAGTTCGCTATCCCATAGGCAGTCGCTCCATGTAAAATACTGGTATTTAGCTGCATCCGGTTAGACTGGACCCTAACATAGTTTAGAAAAGGCAGGAAGATTGATTGATGGTCAAAGTTCAGTACTTATAAGGTCAAGTCAGTTGCTACTAAACCAAAACCCCAAACTTGGTCCAAATCATCACTGATGTTAGATGTAATAATGAAAGTTAGATAAAAGGTATCGTTACCTACATATTCAGGGTCATTCGGAATGTGTTATTCGTTTGCAAATGTGTAGAGATCTCGATGATTTCGAGATCCTTATTGTTTAGCCTAAATTGATACCGTATCATCTACATAATCAGCCTATATTGTTCCCACTGCTGGGACACAGGCCTCCTCTCTGTGAGAGGGAGTGGGCCGTAATCCACTACGCGGGCCCAGTGCGGGTTGGTAGGTGTCACATGTCTTCGAATTTTTGGTTCTAGGACATGCCGGTTTCCTCACGATGTTTTCCTCCACCGTTTTGAGAGCAGTGGTGATGAAATGATTTACACAAAGTAAAGCGCCTGTCCGGATTCGAACCTACGACCTACAACTCGTAAGTCGCGGCCGTTACCACTAGGCCACCACTGCTCACGCACCGTATCATCTACTTCAATTTAATTGAAGTAGATATGTTTAGGTACCTACATCTCAGTAATATCATTTGTTTCATGTCCTCAAGTTATGCGTTTCTGCAAGTTACATTTCCTCATCATTTCGTCACATTATCCCTTTTGTTACGATCCGTTAGAAATGCATGACGCACATGTAGACGTAACTAGACTCTTTCCTGTAACTTTTTAGGGTTCCGTACGTCCGAATAAGAAAACGGTGCCTTTATAGGATCACTCGTGTGTCTGTCTGCCCGTCCGTCTGTCTGTGTGTCTGTCCGTCTGTCACAGCCAATTTGCTGCGAATCTAATGGACCGTAAATATGTTATTCTTAATCCCAAACACGACGTAAATAAATTAATTTTCAAAATGGACTTTTAGGAGATATATTAGACAAAAAAAAATGTGTTACTGTATACTGTACTGTGTGACACATTAAATGAAAGGGCTTCCTGTGTTCAAATAGGCATATCTTTGAAATATGTACTTTTTTAAATAAATAGATTTAAAATTATTTAAGAACATAGATGAAACTGGATTATTTCCCCCTTATCTCCGAAACTACAGATCCTAAATTATGGAATTAAAAAAAAAAAAAACAGAAAATTGTTCTATACTTATAGATTACAGGAAAACCTATAAGAAGTCTATGGTCTTAAAATAACATGGTCATGGTCAAGGTCACTCTCAATATTGTGCGTACAAACTTACATTTACAGTTGGAATGTATGGGAGAACTAGTTTTTCAATTAAAATGTTAAGTTTGTTCTTGGGATAAATTTATTCTAATTGCGGAACCCTTCATCGTGCGTGGTCCGACGCGCACTTCGTCGATTTTTTTATTAGTCGTCTACGTATAATTGATAATTTAGAACTTGGCATTCAGGAAGTTCCGCGTAGGTACTGCAATGTTCATTGTTGTTAAATATTGTTAAGGTCGCAAATGCAATTCTAGTTAATTTCGTGATCTATTATTCATTCTGGTTTGTTAAATATTCGCAACTGGAAACCTGAAAGCAGCGGTGAATTTGAGAGAAAATGTCTTTGATTTGTTTTCTCCAATTGACTTGAAAGACCCAAGTATGTATCATTTTAAGGCCTTCTAAATTGCGACAGATTGAATCGCATAGCTTCCTGCCAACGACTTTTTATGCTGCCAACGACTGCACTGCAAGTCTATTAAAATTCTTGAAAATGTATAACACTTTTTTTTTTTTTGGATGGGAAATCATCAATTAACTTCTCCTGCTCTGGGCGGAGCGGGAGACTCTTACTGACTAAAACCCACCCGTATTCCTTCCGTTGCCTGTGTTGCGGGAGCCTCGGTGACCTACCTTCAGTACCTTCAGTACCTTCCCGAGACCCCGGCTGGAATTGGCCCTAGTGGACCCCTACGCTTGTGCTGACGACAGCTCTTTGAGGCGCGCGTGGAATACAACGCGCCGTCGACCCGGGCCTGGTCCTTACCGGACGGTGAGCTACCCATTGCTCACCGTCCGCAAGCCCGCGCCTACGGTGGCCGGAAATCCGCCCGGGATTCCCGACGCCCAGGACGTCTCCTGCGGCGGCTAGGGGCGAGAGGGCGCGAAATTTGCCTTTCTCTCAACCGTCCCGCCTCCTCCTTCGCGAGCATTACTGCTACGCAGAAGAAGGTGACGGCTGCCCATGCCCTCTCGCTCCGTACCATGGCCTGAACCAAGGCCGGACGCGAGAGATCTCTGCCGCCGATCGCCTCCATGAAGACACGGCGATGCTCTGCCCAAGCCGGGCAGACTTCCACCGTATGCTCCACCGTGTCCTCCGGGCGATCCACACAGTGGTGACACCCGGGCGTTTTCTCCCGCCTTATCCGACACTGGAACCTCCCGAAGCTGCCGTGTCCGGTGAGGACTTGCGGCAGGCGGGAGGTGAGGACGCCGTGGCGCCTCTCTAGGCACTCCTCAAAGAGGGGACTTATCGCCGCAATCGTGGAGTGCCCAGCACTGGGTTGCGACAACCGTAAAAATGTATAACACTTGTGAGCAGACACTTGTGAGCAGATTTTACTATTAAACAACAACACAAATTTCATACATAGTTTGTGAATCATATATAGTTTGTGTTCCATTTATAGTGTTCTTCATCCTTTAGTAGACGGTCGATAAACCCGAGGTTCGACGGGTGGGGTTTGTTAATCAAACTGAGATCAACTCAACATTGTGTTCAAACACTGAGGCTGCATTCAACCGCGCGGTTCATTTCATCTCTCTAATGAGATTGCGGTTTGCGGCGACCGCGACATTGACAACAAAACTCAGCTTTGTATAAAATGTGGGTTAACTTGACAATGGTTATATGTTACTATTTGCATTCTCGACGGAATGTATAAAGAAAACGGTTTATTGCGGTAAAAGGATGCTCAGCGAAAGGTGAGCTCTATAAATAGTAATTAGTTGCATCATTTCCATCCTGACATAGCCGCGTCTCGCGTCTCGCCTGGTCTTGCGCGACAGACCTCGTGAAAGAGGGATGGAAATCAAATCAAATCAAATATTTTTATTGTGGGCATAGCTAAATACAGATGTTAGGTAAATTACAGATCCATTATGCTGCCTAGTAGGCATACCTACAATAATAAATGATGTCAACATGCAGTATAAAAAATGTAGTTATCACTTTTAAAGCAAATCTTACAAAAATAATTAATGACAGATTGTAGTATTGGTGGCAGATTGTAGCAGGTACTAATTATTAAGAAAATCTTGGATCGTGTACTAGGCTTTGTCAATTAAAAAAATACGCAATTTATATTTGAATAGTGGGAGTTCCTTGGTGTTTAAAATGTCTACAGGTATTTTATTTAAAATTTTAGATGCCATTCCAAAATAACTTTAACCCAGAAGAGCAGTTCTATGTGGTATACTAGATTTTTAACTTTATTGATTTTTTGGAAGATGGGTCGACCTGCAGGCTTTGCACGAGAACAGTAGAGAAGCGTTTTGTCGACGGAAGAGTAGACAAAAATTTCGATTCCGTGTAGACAGTTGACAGTTTTCTACCGAGAAATGTAGACGAACGATTTCTATTCTGCAGTGGAGTAGTAATAGAAAGTGAAAGAACAGAGAGTCATGGCGGGAGCCATTTGCCCACCCGTGGGATGATGCAGGCTAACAGTAACAGTATAATTTCAAACCCTATTTGTTCGGTCATAAAGTATCTTTTGTTATTAAGTACTGAAAATAACGAGGAGAGTGTGCGTTTGTTTGATTTTTCGCGCAGCTGGTCATTATGACCTATCAGAAATTCACAATCACATAATGTAGAGATCGTGTCGATCGGTTACTTTGTAAGTAATTTCTGTACTTACATTTTAGATGCGACATATTTACGGTAATCCAGCATAGGCATAGGAAAAGAGTTCCGTTGTCTTACCCTTTTTTTTTGGTTGGGAACTATCAGATAACTTCTCCCGCTCTGGGCGGATTGGGAGGGAGTATCAGACTCTTACCCACCCGTGTCCCTTCCGTTGCCTGTATTGTCAGGGGCCTCGGTAAGACTTTTGTACCTTCCCGCGACCCCAGCTGGCATCGGCCCTAGTGGACCCCTACACTTGTGCTGACGACATCTCTTTGGGGAGCGCGTGGAACACAATGCACCGTCGACCCGGGCCTGGTCCTTACCGGACGGTGAGCTACCCATTGCTCACCGTCCGCAAGCCCGGTAAACCGTCTTCCCCTTGGGTATACGGAACCCCTTAAAAATGCGTTGTCTTTAGGTGTTATCTTTTCACAAATTCGGTAAACTCATTAAGGTTTAATACTACGATAATTCACTGTTATGTATTGTTAAATTTATTCACACTAGGTTCTGACAGCGATTTCCTGCACGTGAAATTTCTTGTTCCCCCGACCCGCTTCGCATTGCATCGCCCGCCCGCGCTATTGGGTAGGTACTTCGTTTACGCTTAGCGTTCTTTCGGTCTTTTTTCTTTTTGCTCGACTCCTAAGGGCCCTAGCGCAATGTTAAATAGCCTTCCTCGAGAATTGGGCTATCTATTGGAAAAGAATATTTCAAATCCGACTGGTAGTTTCAGAGATTATGTACCTCTTTATAATATTGGTATAGATAACTGGTTTAAGAAAGCCTTGTTATGAAATTTAATAAAGAAATTAAACTCTGAAGGATTTATGAAGCCGTAAGTATCTAAAGTAGGTGGTTTTATTTTTTGGGCGGGAAAACATCAAATAACTTCTCCCGCTCTGGGTGGAGCGGCAGGGTGTCAGACTCTTACTGACTAAAACCCACCCGTATTCCTTCCGTTGCCTGTGTTGCGGGGGCCTCGGTAACCTTTTTGTACCTTCCCGCGACCCCGGAAAAGTAGGTGGTTATTGTTTTTATTTAATTAGCATGTGAAATAGAGCATCCTAGTTCTCTAGTAGAGCAAACTTTATTCGTAAAATACCTATCTATGTAAGGCTATGCGTGCACTGATTACAGCACCCCAATTGCGTAACACACACTACCAATCACAACCTGAATGATTTTGAAGTATATTGCTAATCCATTGCTTCGTATATTCGAAAAATTTGCCTGTTTAAGAGGCTGACAACATGAAAGCGCGGTCACTGTCGAACTGCATAGAAAAGAAAGAGAAGCGCTATGACACGACGCTGGTAATTTATTGCAAAATATGAAGCGATTCGCTATTTACAAAAAATCGATTGATTGGATAAACAAATTAAAACACTATTATGCTATTATGTTGCTTGTAGAATAATCTGACAAAAAATCAGAATGTATGGTTTGTAATCGTTAAAAGACATTTTTAGAGGTATCTTCGTGATTTTCTTCTATCGTATCAAATTAGTTGTATTATGTTTTCAACACACTATATACTCGTACCTAGCATATATCCTGAAGAATATTATATATTTTTCTGATTGTGTTTATTGCAGTGGATCATATAATTTTATGCATTATAAAACTTACAAAATTTGCATTTAGGTCCTGTAGTCCCTTAATGCTAGAGTGCTACACACCGCGTGTCATACCTAGGTACCTACTTACTGGATTCTGACATGACACGTGAATAAACTCCAATAAAATTAAAAACTTTGACTTCTTTTCCTTTTTGCGATATAAGTCGTTTTGGAGGACCATTAAGTACCAATGTCTTTTACGTGCAGCGAATTTTTTCATCTTTAAGGATATTATGATTTCACTATAAGATGTTAGCGGATCTTGCTTGACCGGCAGGATTTTCAGAAAAAAAAAAATGGCGAATTTCAACCCAACGTTTATTTACCACCGTGCCACCTTTTTCTCTTGCAAAATTGCTTAGACCCAGCGATTAGATTTTTATTACGTAAAAGATGTTTTCTTATACGAAGCAGAGTCGATCAACTGAACGTTACCAAATAAAAAAAAAATGCCATTACACTACATAAGACTGGCCGAAAATGTAATTCTAATCACAAAAAAATTGGTAGTACGAGTAGTTCCAAATACAATTACAAAACGAGCAGCTAAACAGCATAAAGAAATGACTAATCGAGTTTACAAATCGGCTCATTAAAATTACATAAACCCTAATATGTATTGCATAACATACCGATCAAAGCAACGGTTAATAATAAATAAAAAAACAAGTAAAAAGGACGTCAACTTTCTAGTCGTTAGTCTGCTCGTAAAATGTATTTTTAAATATATGCCAAACAACTACAATTAACCAGTTAATGTTGTAATGAAATGAAATGATATTTATTTCTGTAAATAGGTTAAAAAACACTTTTACACGTCAAAAATATCTTATATTTTAATGCTAGTTAAGTTTGGTGTTTCCTATCGGACAACTGTGAGAAGAAAGATCGAAACAAACTTAGAGGTCACAGTATCTTTTAAAGTCAAGACATATATTCAAGGGCGTCGCCAGCCGATGACCCAGGGGAGGGCAAGTTGATATATAGAGGATGGGAAAAGTATGAATTGTACTTACACGTTGTGCACGGTAGAGCGATCAACATTTTCAACGTTTTTCGGTTCCAGAAAGATGTTTGCCCCTTTTAGGACATCAACATCGGTTAGATTTATATACAATTGCTGCCAAATTTTTCGATTTAATTTTTTATGTTTGGTAAATCATAAAATTGGACGAATTCAAGTGAGTGGGATGGCTTTGGTTGCTTTGCATTTGGGTAAGACACTATCAATCACAATCTCAATGATTTTGAAGAATATTGCTAAACCATTACTTCATACGTTCGAAAGATTTGTCTGCTCAACGTAAATAACGCAATTAATGTTTTGTTGAACTGTCAAAGAAGCCCGTTGCTACTGATAGTGTGTTACGGAATAACCCCGCAGATCATACGAGGACCATGCGGATTAATGTCCGAGATGGTCTTTTGAGGAAAGAAACAGACAGATTTGAGTGGACCTCCCCAGTCAGTGCAAGCATTTGTCTGTAATCGTGACCTCAACTCACAACTTACGCTCAACAGTGGTGCCGATTCCCTTGTTCACAAACTAAACTAAATTTAAGTTCAGTGCATCTTTTTCTTTCTATTTCGTTAAGAAAAGGACAGAGGATAAATTTTAGTTTAGTCCTGTCAAATTAATCAGCGCTTGACGTAAATTGACGTAATTTTAGTAGGCAAGTTTTTAATCACGTCTCAACCTGTATGGGTAGTGACAGGCGCTGATTAATTTGACAGGACTAAACTAAAATTTATCTTCTGTCCTTTTCTTAATGAAATAGAAAGAAAAAGATGCACTGAACTTAAGTTTAGTTTTGTTTGTGAACAAGGGAATCGGCGCCGTTATGTATTATGAGTAATCGGAATATTACTGACTTAATACGTAGTCGGATCTTTACACAATCGTTAAAATGCATTCTCTTAATCAGCCACGCAGGCTGTGCAACAAAGTCAAGGCTAAATAGACACACTTAGGCATTGAATACCTTATCCTCATGTAGTAAGATAATTGTGGTAATATTTATGTGGAACTCTCTCCTAGCGCCTGTGTTCCTTTCCACATTTATAACCCGTCTGCCTTCAAATCAAGAGTGAACGCCTGCATCTTCTGCCATCGTAGACCTCATATATCGCTTTCCATAAGGCGAGATGGAGTTCAAGAGCAGGCCCATTCAGTAGTTAAAAAAATACATTTAACAACAGTAATTTACTTTAAAAAAATCTATTCGTTGATTAATTGTTTAAAATGCGATAAAAATATTCATAACGAGTTTTTTTCATGCCCATGCGCATAATGAACATTGTTAACTTGTTATTAATTATTGCTTTAGATCAAAATGTTTTTTTTTTGTATTTAGAATTCAGGCGCACGAAGAGCTATACAAAATACTGTTATGTAAATCTGTAACGAGGTTAGGAATTGAAACGATAGTAAAAATATATTAAGGCTGTGACTATTCGAAGGTGTTTCAGCTTAAATTTAAATCGCGAACAAAAACATTACTATTCCCTACATTTCGTCGAGTTACACGAACATAAATACCTACGGAGCAGATTAATATTATCTTCGCGACTTCAGCATTGGTCCTTGGTCATTGGAATGATAAAACGGAGTATTTCAGTTATTTCAATTTCACCTTGTACGTATACATTTCAATCGGGAGTACGAACCTATAATTCGAGTTTTATTCTAACTTCGAAAATGATTTTTCAAAATAATTGAAATAATATTTTTCTTTGTTTCCAGTATTCATAATACCTCAAAGATGGGTGATGGCCATCATGGGTTTCCTGGCGGTGGCCAACGCGTACACGATGCGGGTTTGCCTTAATATAGCCATCACGCAGATGGTCCACCGGCCAACGCATTCTACAGGCAACGATGGCTCCTGCCCTGCTAGCGATGTTCAAGAAGCTGGCGTGGATGGAGCTACTGTAAGTATTTTTTACTATACTTCATCAAAAATAGACAACGTGATTATAAATGACCTGGCGAAACTTGTGAGATATCTATCACGTCTATTAAGTTTTACTAGTTCATTTAAGTTGACCCTGTATTTAGGTGCGCCGCGCCCCGTACCTACATCCAAAATTTGAATCTTTTGCTAGGTGTAGAAACAATCGGAAAATAATCGCGATGACAATCCAGTAGGTTGAGTAAACAAATCGTCTTGATTTATTGTCACCACACATATAAATAAAATTTAAGTGTCTGTTTGTAATGTCAAAATAATAGCTTTTTACTAAATGCTTAATAAAGTATATGCGGTATTGATAACAAAAAAACAATTTTAAATTTTTTGTCTGCCTGTCTGTTTGTTCCGGCTAATCTCCGAAACGACTGGACCGATTTTGACGGGACTTTCACTGGCAGATAGCAGATTTTATAAGAAGTAACATATTTTATTTTAGAAAAGCCACGCGGGCGAAGCTGGGCAGCAGATTATAAAATACATACACGGTAGAGTTCGCTGACCTAATACCTATTAACTTATATGTAGGTACTTATTACAGCTAGATGTCATAATAGATAACAGATAACATTAATTGAATAGGTTTCTATGTTGTTATATACTAGTTGCTATAACACAGTATCTATTTGCATAATATTTTCTTCTGTTATTAATTTATATTAGGTAGGTACTTACACGAATTCAGCTATTTACCTATACAATTATCATCATACTTTCTGTATGATATTTTGAATTGACTTCATACTTATTGTTACGCGACTATGTGTTGTGATAGTTTTGTTTCCTGACATGTCGTGAGGAAAGTTTTGGGAACGAATGTGGGTATTTAAAAGAGTACCTAGAGGAAAATCAAAGAAACGATGGATGGACTGTGAATAGAAAGGAAAGGAGGTGGCCATATTTTTTGTATTGAGATGACGGCTGTTGAAGAAGAAACTACTCGTTACTGACTACGACATTACTTCTCGTAGCATTTCTATCGGATTTCCTTTCCATTGTGATAAACAGCTCGCCCTAACGTCCGAGACGGCCGCAAGGCGCTGCTAAGTTCACTCAGGAGTATAATAATGATAACATTAATAAAAATGATATTAATTAAGGTAAATCGAGTAGTTAAAACCTCATTTGTTTTAATACGTGTTTAGGTAGCCAATACGTTGTTAATTAATTTGTGACAGTAATTTTAACTTGGGGTAGTCAATGTTCTACCTACCGGTTAGATTTCGAAGGCTAATGGTTCTAGCGAACTCTGGAAAGTCATCATACCTAATATACGACACATGTCATTATGTACAAGCCAAATAACCGAATAGCAAACAATGTAAAGATCCTAGTCCAAAAAACCGAAGTTATAGACTTTGATTTGCTCTTAGAATATTATTCAAGTGTACTTAACCGTAGCGTAGTATATCTACAAGGTGTCATTGAAAAAAAAAACAGCTGATCCCTAAATTTTGTCGAGTTACGCGACACATTAATGTATGGTTATTTAATGACTACGTGGACAAGTATTTTGGATTCATATTCTAAGCAATTTGGATTCAGGAAAATTAGCACCGCCTCTTTAGCTTGTTTTAATTTAATAAAAATAATAACAGAGGCAATGAATGCACATACTTTTTTTTTGGGTAGGAAATCATCAAATAATTTCTCCCGCTGGTGCGTCGGACTCTTAATGACTAATACCCACCCATGTTCGTTCCATTGCCTGTGTTGCCAGAGGCCACGGTATCCCTTTCGGTCTTTCCCATGACCCCGGCAGGCATCGGCCCTAGCGGACCCCTACACTTGTGATGACATCTCTTTGAGGCGCGGCGTCCTTATTAGATGGCGAGCTACCCATTGCTCACCGTCCACAAACCCGTGCCTACGGTAGCTGGGTGTCAGGAATCCGCCTGGGATTCCCGACACCCAGGGCGTCTCCTGCGGCGGCTAGGGCTCACCTGTTCCGCCTCCTCCATCGCGAGAATGAATGCTCCGCAAAAGGAGGTGACGGCAACAATAGCAATATTTCTAGATATTTGTAAAGCCTTTGACTTCGTTGATCATAAGATGTTACCAAGCAAATTAGATAAATATGGCATAAGGAGCCAAGCGAATGACTGGTTTAAATCGTACCGTGATAGGCATCAATGTGTGCAAATATCAAAAGTCGTTGATGGAAACATAGTAGAATATAAATCTAAATTTATAACTAACGCAGTAGGAGTACGCCAAGGTAGCGTGGTGGGATCGTTTTTATTCATTAATAACCTTCCCAATGCATCGCACTACGAAACAATATTATTTCCTGACTATACGACACTAATAATAAAATGTAATAACAAAAATAAATTGGAACAGGAAACTAACGAAGCAATCAAAGACATAATAATTTGGTTTAATGACAACAAATTAAAAATCAATATAGCTAAGTAAATTACTCAAATAAAAATAACTAAATTTCAAATTTATAAATCAAAATTCCAGAGTCTTAGTATACAGACAGTATCCTAGCACAAGTAGCAAACACAACATTCTTGGCCATAATAGTGGATCAAAACTGTAACTGGAAATCACACATCAATTACGTATCCGATAGGCTAGACAAATTCGTATAAGTACGCAATAAAAAGTTTACGATCAACAGTGTCCGTAGATGTAGCAGTCACTGCATATCACGGATAAATATCGTCTGTGTTGTCATATTGTCTGATACTATGGGGCAATTCAGTTGAAGATTTAATGGCACTTCGAGTACAAAAAAAGTGTGTAAGGGCAATATCTGGCGTCAGGTTTTTGGACAGCTGTAAACCTTTAAGTATTTAAAAATCTTCTCATTAAGTATAAATACGATTTAAATGTACCTCAATGTAGATTGCAAATATTTAGGAGGAATGTTTATGTTAATGCCATTCATGTGTCGATACACCGTGTATAACAAGTTACCTAACTGATTCCCATCCTCATGTTCAAGATAAAGTTGACAAGTTGGTTATTGGATAATTGCTTTGGCGAATATATGGAATAGGTGTAGTAAAATCCAAGATGACATGTGCTTAATTTTGACATTGATTTTAAAGTAACGATTAGGTACCTAATGTTAATAATATTAACTCATATTTGACTTATTGTAAATCATATATACTCACACGTACTTAGTTTGATATACACCATAATGTGGTGTACTTTTTTAAGTTCTATACGTTCTACCACATACTACAAAAATATTAACACTATACTACGTAAAACTAAATTCTTATAAATAAATACATTCTGATTCTAATGTTGCAGTGTTGGTCTCATAGAAAAAGTTATTCTTAACCATCGATCACTAATAAAGAACTTCTTAACTTAAAAGTTTTCAGTTAGGTATTTCAATAAATTACAACTTGTATTTCTTCATTGAAATGAATTTTGTCTAGTGAGCGCTTATCTGTGAAAATTGCGCAAAACGCTTTTGCACAGTCACAATACGCGGTAGAGCCAAATTTATTCATCGCATTATTGTTGCCGGCAGCTAAATACCGTAAAATAGCCGATTTGTGCCTAATGTTTGCCGGATTACATTTTATAATTATCCATAGTTATAGTGTGTGTTATGTTTGTTTTTGTGATTTTACTGTTGAATAAACCTGAATTCCAATGTAGGATTTATACTTTAGTGAGAAAGGTTAGGACAAAGGGTTACCTAATAAAACACAGAAAGCTATGGGTAAGGTTAAATATTCAAATAAACAGCCAGTAACTTTTGCTAACGATCAAAAAGTCTACCAGTAGACTACAGTAGATCATCTTTCTGGATCTTGCATTGTACTGGTCTGTTCCTCTGCGGTTCCTCATCTAGACGATACCTTAATATTAACATTTTCTACCCTTTCAGGAGCTAAGAGGCTTCGACTGGGACGAAGCGACGCAGGGCATGATCCTAAGTGCGTTCTACTACGGGTACATCGTCACGCACTTGCCGGGCGGGATGATCGCCGAACGGTTTGGAGGGAAGTACTCGCTTGGATTCGGAGTGCTGAGTACTGCAGTATTCACACTCCTGACGCCATGGACTGTCAGCGCTGGTGGCGCCACTGGTCTTATCATTTTGAGGGTACTGGAGGGACTTGGAGAGGTGAGAATTTCTTCTGCCCTTTTAGCCGACCTTCAAAAAAAGGAGGAGGTCCTCAATTCGTCTATATTATATTTTATATATGTTCGGGCATACATTATTTGTATATGAACCGATTTTTATAATTCGTTCATTTGGTAGAGGAAGCTTGCGCGGTGGTCCCATTATTTTTTTTTAACTTTGTTTGGGTAGATTTTGAGTTAGCTTCAATAATACGTATTTAATCCACTCGATGTATGTTGGTTGATGATGATACAAAACTTCCTGTCACTGTTGTTTACAAAGCAAGTAGTGGTATACGAATTGGTGTGGGGTAGGTACAGCTCGATTCAAACTTGATGGCGGCCCTGAAGTGCGCTACTCGCTGCGCAGCACCCCTCACCCCCGCTGACACGTGAATTTGATACTGCGCAGCGACTCGCCTCGTGTTCCGCGCTGCCATAAACTATAAATCGGCATGTACCACACCTAAAAAGTGAACAATAAAAAAACTTCTTTACAAAAAAGAATACTAAAAAGTGAAAAAATACTTTAATTTCCGAAGTCGGTGGCAAAAAACGATAACACAGAACCAAAGACTTCCGACTTCCGAAATTGAAGTAATTTTTCACTATTTTGTGTTTTCACTTTTTTGGAAATCAGTTGTTTTTTTTTTTTTTTGTAAAAATGCATTTTATATGGACAGTTTATGTTGAGATCAAATTGAAAATCGAAGATAAATTAGACCAGGATTAACCATGGTTTGATCAAGGAAATTTCTTGTGCTTGGCTTAAAGATTTGGGCTAGAATAAACATTGGACACGAGTATCTAAGAACAAACCATAAATGTATCATAATATCACTACTACCGACGATAATAAGCATCAGTAAGTCATAATAAAATGTTTTCAGGGCTTCACCTTCCCCGCACTCAACGCAATGCTTGCGCGGTGGGCACCGGTATCAGAGAGAGGAAGAATGGGTTCCCTAGTCTTTGGAGGAGCCCAGATCGGCAACATAGCTGGGACCTATCTATCAGGTCTGGTGATCAAGGAGACCGGTGAATGGCAGTCCGTCTTCTACCTGTTTGGCGCCATCGGAATTCTCTGGTTTATTCTTTGGGTAAGTTTAGTCTTCTTCTGAAGTTGTCGATGGCAATTTTATAGGTTAAAAATTGAGACAAAATGGCATAAAGGCTAGAGGATCTGGGGCTGTTTTTCATGTCTTTACATTTTGCGTGGTAATGAACGACCCAAAAACCACCATTTCCATTTTCGATCTACCACTTTGTCATGCCTAGTTTTTGCACCGCGATATAAGTCCCAATTCTCAAGTGCCGGAAGTCATTGTCGAACCGCTGTTATGCCTTACATAAGTACCTATATACTTAGATACATCTAGTTGTAGGTACTTATGTATATCCAGACCAATTATGTAAGACCGGCTTTATATTTTGTTAATTGTTTTCTTGTTAGTTTAACCAGAAGGCGACCGTTTGCATTACATTAAATCAATTAACGTCTATATTTAGTGCTTCAAAGAAAAATGTCTGTATAAAGGCTCCCGCACAAAGGCGCAACGCGATTCTGGTAGTACAATTAATTTCGGTTAGGTCGGAATTTGTTCTACTAGAGTCGCGTCGCACTGTCGCGTCGCGCCTGTCTGCGAAAGCCTTAAGTTTTTTTTTAAACTATTATCTTTTCTTTATCTTTTGTAGAGTGGTTCCTTATTGATTGATTTATAGCAGTTAGTTATTATTATTTTGCACTTTAAGTAGTATGTTCGAGTCTGCAACCTCACCTTTAAAACTTTAGATTTACCTAAGTCTTGTTTAATGTCTCTTGATTTTATTTTGTACAGGTTTATAAAAATATCATTGTTTACGTATTGCAATCATTGAAATGTTTTGTTTGTATATTTTCCTTTTGTTAAGGCTCCTACATACTGGCGCGACTTGTCGCGCGACGCGTCGCGACACAAAGGCACCGCTTGTAGCGCTACACGCGGTGTCACGTCGCGTCGCGCGACAAGTCGCGCCAGTATGTAGGAGCCTTTATGCTACAACTTAATGGTATTTATTTTAGGCATTGCTGTGCTACAACGACCCCGAATCGCATCCGTTCATATCCGACAAGGAGAAGAAGTATTTAGAAGAGGCGCTGGGCAGTCACCGTAGCAGCCTGCCTTCAGCCATTCCGTGGAAAGCCATCTTCATGTCCGTCCCTCTATGGGCCCTGGTTTGCGCCCAGGTATGCTATAACCCAGTGGCGGTACCTTCATATAAGCCCAAAAGCCTTATTAATATGCCTTATGCCTTACTAAAATGCTCGATAGAGAATTTATTGTACCTAACCAGTAGTTTATGAGAAAATTGCGATGATACATACGTAGATACGTAGGTACCTACATACTCAGTCGAAAACTGAACTTTCTTTTTTTGAAATCGGTTAAAATTTTATTGGGCTTGCGTTATTTTGAAACCCTAGGCACGCCACTGCTATAACCCTTCAGTATTATTGAAATAAATAATATAACAAATCTATTGTTTGCCTACTTACACTCATAACGATGATTTCAATAGGAGTTATTGATCCATATTTACAATCGATCGTTGCATTTCAGCATAGGTAACTTAATTCCAGGCTAACGTAACGGAAAATATGATTTATATCGATTACTGAAATCAATACCGTGATTTAACACATCATCATAGTTGTCCAAACGCAGAAATTCTCTTTTGCTTAACGGTTTAATCATTCCCGTCAACCTAAGTCCAACTTTACGTTAAATACTAATCTCTATCACCTTGACAGTTATTTCCTAAATCTTGTTCACAGTTCAGGAACTATGTTGAGGTGCATTACTATTAGCGTCGCGCGTCACAATCCATCAATATTCCGGTGAGGTAGTTACTTAACAATCTGAGGTTGCTCGTAGTGAAATATTAGGCATAAAATGAATTCCAGAGCAGTTAACGAACGGAAGAAAATAACACGGTATGAAATGAAGAATGGCCGTACAGAATACTTAATTGTTTTGTTAGACATCTTAAACTATTAGATTTTTTAAACCAGGGCCTCAAGTCTGCTATTACAATAGTGTCGTAATGGTCTAATCATTGATTTCAATATTGTTGATTTTGACAAGTTTGGTAATCTACTAATATAATGGCGTCATTAATGAGGATCGGAACAGACCATTCTGACACTATTGTAATAATAGACTTGAGGCCCTGTCTATGTGCAGGACGTCTCATGTTTTATTTTCTAATTCGAAGTTTTAAAGGTTTTCTTGACCGATGACATTACCTTCACGAGTTTGATTATTTCATAATTCTTACAAAGTTCACTAAATGACATTCAACTCGATGCGTGAAAAATGTGCAAAACAGGTCATGTAATGTTTAACAATAAGTCGATAATTTGCACTACCTTGTTAAACAATTACATCAGTCATCATAATCGTTATACAAGGATTAATATGGGACAAAAATAGAAATCGCGAAACAAAAAATCTGCTGCTCCATTCGCATAACTTTATAAAATCTAGGGAACAACTGATACATTTTCGCTATTTTTGAGTTGGTCTCGTATTAAAAGTTATGTATAATAATGAATATGTGGGTACGATAATGCCTTTTTAGGGTTCCCTAGTAAACAAGGAACCCTTATAGTTTCGCCATGTCAGTCTGTCTGTCTATCACGGTTAAGTAGGCTTTACGAGTTAACGAGTTATAGTCGACCAACTTAAATTTGCAGTTGGAGAATCGACCGTGGCATATATCGATGTATGGGAGAACAGTTTTTTCAACTACAATGTTAAGTTAGTTTTTGGAATAAATTCGTTCCAAGTAATCCCAATTACGGAACCCTTCATTGTGCGTGATCCGACACACACTTGGCCGGTTTTAAATGTCCCCTTGCACGGTGCTGAAACTGCCTTTAGAGACAAGTGCAGCGCCTTCAACTCATGACGTATACCTACCTCAGTTACCTACACCGGTTAATTTAAAAAGGCTCTGTTTAATATAATTATAATAATAACGACCAATAAATCACGCTGCTCTGCTGTGCTCGTCTTTTGTTTTGAATATTCTACTTATGAGTAAAGTAACCTATTACGCATACTTTTAAGTTTTACTGATTCAGTAGAACTACTGAGTCAGAAAATCATTACTATACGACATAAATATTGTATTTTAGAACTAAAGTAGTTGGAATTGACTGTTAAGGCGCTGACAAGACCCAATTGACCAAAATACGCTTTTCTTAAGAAAAAAAATTGCCAAATCTGTATAGTTTGTGGTAGCGGATAAAATATATGTTAATTTTGAACATATTTCCCAGAACTTGGATGTTACCAAAACATGTTTTGATAAAAGATTTCGATACAAACTAACGTTAAACTAACCCCTTACCTTGAGTTCTAATCCAAAATATCTGCATTAAATATCAACATACGTTACGTATTTAATTAATAACAAGAACGTCTTATTTGAATGCAGAACTTGGTTGTTTTTTATTTTCAATTACTCTACTCAATTTTGAGTAAATAGATAATTGCTTCATATTTTGCAATAAATTACAAGCGTATCGCGTCACGTCATCGCGCTTATCTTTCTTTTCTATGCAATCTGACAATGACCGCGGTTTATGTGTTGTCAGCGTCTTAAACAGTCAAGCATCGCGGTTTGAAAAACACAAAAAAGTCGCTATGCGCCGTTCGCCGTACAAACTGCACGTGCATTTGACATAATCTTCTTGTACTGTATGAACGTAGTACATTGTACGTCGTCAAACGACGTGCGTAACCACGCTGGCACGTGTCATTAGAGCGCGTCTACATAACGTAACACAGCTGTTCGACGTATACAAACATATATAACGTATATAAACACAAGAGAGATTCCTTTAGTCAATCAACGATTTAAGAAGTATAACTTTTAAATTCGCCGCGTTAATTGCAGCATGGTAGCATCACGACCCATGTTCTCTACTAATAAAATATCCAACTTCAAAGCAAGAGTGGACAGACATCGTCTGGACTGTGCTCGTGCCATCGTGGTCCACATCCATCGCCTTCCATCAGGCGAGATCGTGTTTAAAAGCCATTCAGTAGTAAGATTACCTAAACGATGTAAATTCAGCTTTAAACTGAGCTGCCAATGAAGTTTCAGTAACGCTACCTCCCAGAATTGTAGATAACATCGCTCACGTTCTCTCAGGTGTAAACACAGCCTAACACGTTACGTTTTGCCTAATTAAAATGAAATAAGGCATAGTAAAAGGAGTGCATGACTAGCTCATCAAGTCTATGCTCATCAGCTTAGCATAACTGCTTATTGTGTGTTAAACAAGAACAAAATCAAAATTCGGCTTTTTAAAAGCTTATTGTTAGCTGCATAAGGTTTGTTAGATACGTAGGTTATGTACGTAAGCAGCTGCTAGGAACGTCTTTATTTGATCGTTGTTTCTAGTTTCGGCTAGTTTCAGGTCCTTGGGTACACCTATGATTGCAACCAGTGAATAGACTGTTGCGCAGAATGTATAATTTTTAATCAACTACATAGAATAGAATACTCTTTATTATGTACACCATAAAAATTACAGATACAAATGTTGAAATTTTACAAGGGGTGACACAATGGGCGGTCGTCAGTGGTGTACCAGTTACATATACAATAAATACATACATACATACATACATGAAGCATATATACTTATCTACATAAATATATATTATGCATATACAAATATATTTGAATGACATACCTAAACATGAAACAGGACCAAGAACTATGATAATGATAAGTAATGATGATGATTAAGGGGAGAGGAAGTGTTTATTTACCTGGATTTTAAAAGCCACATACCTATCTACGTGGCAACCGTTTTCCGTACCAATCGACCAAAACAAATGCTTATCATCAGTGTTCGTTCACTCCGTCGACCGATTTTGTAATCGCATGTGCTATTTGCCCAAACAATTGCCATTTTCGTTCAAATCTAACAGCACATTTCTTGTCAACAGATCGGCCACGACTACGGATACTTCACGATGGTGACCGACCTCCCCAAGTACATGACAGGGGTCCTCAAGTTCGACATACATCGAACAGGCACGCTTGCTGCCTTGCCTTACGCGGTCATGTGGCTGAGCTCCATCGCCTTCGGCTGGATTTGCGACAAGATTGTCAAGAGAAACTGGCTGACTGTCACTAACGCTAGAAAAACTTTCACCACCATCGGTATGTAACACTTATGTACATGCTAATTGAATACCATAACATACCTAGTGCTTTATTTAATTAGGTAAAATTGTTTGCTCACTTTAATGATAATTGAGTAAAATTTCGCAATTTTATAACCGGATTTTACGATAAAGACTGTGACGAGAAACTATTCTTTATGTAGCATTTAAACATTTGTTCTTTTTACGGCGGTCTTAAACTTCAACGCGACTCCAATTCTATCACAAACTCACCCACAATTTTCTCTACAGCATCCGTGGGTCCTGGCATCTGCATGATCCTCGCATCATACTCCGGCTGCAACACAGACGCTGTCGTGATCCTGTTCACTGCATCCATGGGTCTGATGGGCGCCTTCTACCCTGGCATGAAAGTGAACGCGTTGGATTTGAGCGGGAAATACGCCGGGACTATAATGGCGATCGTGAACGGCATAGGGGCTATAACCGGCATCATAGCACCATACCTAGTTGGCTTGCTGACTCCTGATGTAAGTACCGCAACGAATTGCGTATTGTATTGCAATGCAAGGTTACTTTGGCAAATCGAACGCCAGTCCTTGAGATTTGTTTTGGCAACAAAATGGCTTTGACCGTTATGGAAGTATATTGGATACTTATTTTTATTGCATTCCATAATTTTAAGACAGTTGGTCCACTTAAATTATATAAATGAAATAATCCACCATGCACATTATTGCGGATACCTTGATTGTAGAGCATGGAAAAGGAATATCCTTCTTAAGGCCAAAGTATTTTGAAGAGGATTCGATTCTTTTATGGAATTCGATAAAGTAAAAAAAAGCTACTTATCTTGTTAGTTTTTATTAAATCGGCATATTTAGTCTACACTAAAATAATTATGTTATTCTCATAAAAGTATTAGGACTACTAACGATCCACATTATCTTTTCAGAGCACGTTAGTACAATGGCGGCTGGTGTTCTGGATAGCGCTGGCTGTGTTCATACTGACGAACTTGGTGTTCGTTGCGTACGCGTCCGGCGACGAGCAGTGGTGGAACACCACTACAGAAGACCCACGGAAGCAACGCGAAGCCGAAGCAGGCACCAACCACTCCCTCAATGCCGAGGTCAAGTTGTAGAACATTACTCAAAAAAAATGGTTAAAATCGCGAAAACGAGGAAAACATTCGACGCGAATTGAGGCTCAGCCGTTTTCCTGTCGTTAATGTTCCGGAAGATAAATGTAAATAGACATTATTATTATTTAATTAGACGCAGTGCCCAAGGAATTATTTTATTTAAACAATAAAAACGTACTTAGTTCATCCGTTTTATGTCGTAGTGCAGCTGACTCAAGACAATATACAATAGCAAACAAGATTATGAGACTTAGATGTGTGTAAAAATAATGTATAGTACAAACTATAAGCGTTTTAATTGAAATTCTTTAAATCATAATAAAAGGCGATTCACTGAATCCACCGCCAGTGCTATGTGATAGTAATAATAAATAATAGCCCGTTCTAGTTATTATTAGGAAAATTATAATTATTGAACGATTTAGTAATCTTGTAATATCGAGAAAGTAATTGTAAGTTTAAAATTAAATTCAATATTTATTAAAAGTATTATATTGTTGTTGATGACTGTACTTTTAGATTTAGAAATTAAGTAGTCATATGCAAAGTATTATATTTGTCTAATGAATGAATACTGATTGCCTATTTGTAAATATTTGTGAAGAATATTTATTTGACAAATTACTTTGTTCACGAATTTTGCAAGAGAGGCTGTGAACAAATTCGGAGTTTAGGGAAACACGAAAGAGGATGAATCTTTCGTTCCATAGTACATTGATTATATTATGGTTCTAATAATAGATTTAATTTAAATTCTTAATTGTAAGTGTTAATGCAATGGAATGTACTATGACGCGAAAGTGCACTCATGAAATTATAGTTCATAAGTGAAGAAGACGTGATAAGAACATGCCATCATAAGAACAAAACTGCGATTATGCAATTATTTTATTCACTAATTTTACATAGACTACACATGATAAGCTTGGGCTTAAAATTGGCTGTAAGAAGTTTCTAATTTCCGAGTTGTGAACCCAACCCATCCAACAACTCGTCGTTTATCAATTCTAAGGGATCCAACCAAAAAAGGTTGGTTGCTTTGGTATCGTCCAAAAATTAACGTTATAGTATCGGATACGTTGCCATTAGACCATAGATAAATTGCTACAAGCAATTACAAAAATGTCTCATATCCTTGTGGACCGACGCCTGGACATATGACATTAGATGGGTTCGATCTCATACAAAATATTAAAGAAAACATTTGGTTTTAGACTACGACTGCCTTTGTCACATTACGTCGTATGCGTCTTTTTGACTTGTGAAACGTATTTTTATAATGGACCCTCGCATATGCATTTTGATATCAGGGTGCATTCTGTGCCATTAGAGAGATCTGTGTGCAGGCTTTATATTAGTTTTAATACTTTTAGTAAACATGTCATACTGAGACTAAGGCCCGTATTATAGAACGTCACTCAATACTCAAGCACTACTTAAAACTAGATTCAAGCCATTTGATTGGTTAAAACTAGTTTTAAGTAATGCTTGAGAATTGAGTGACGTTCTGTAATACGGACCTAAGAATGGAGATTCCATTGCTTGTTTAAACTATCTGAGATAGTAGTTCGTAAGTTATTTTGTACAATATTCTTGTATTTTGTTAAAATAAAACATTTAAAAACACGAATATATTAATTTATTAATACGGTATTTCAATAAATAAATAGAAAACATGCATTATAGCATTGAATAAAAAAATAGCTCCCTTAAATTATTATTAGACTCAGTAGAGAAGTGTTTTAACACATCTACATTTACCACAAATATACATAAAATACGATGTCAATTGAGTATGTTGTTACACAATGATTTGACAACGACCAAAAAGAGTAAAATGTGATAATTTGAATATGTATCTACTACGTTAAGTTTTACCGGATTTCCATTTATTACAACGATATCAATTCATGCAAACATCCAGTACATTAATTTATAAGCTATAGTCGCATGACACAATAAAACTATAATAATTGCGATCAGCTGCTATTTCTGTACTCATATTTAGATATGAAAGTCGTCACACCAAGAAACAGTAACAATTGAATTTTCAATTCAATTTATTTATTCAGTAACTATTCACATTACGTTTCGGATATAATCCAGCATGACACATAAGTATTAGATGAACAAATATATAAAAGAATACATTAAATTAAAATGAGAAAATATTATTTAGCTAACATACGACCTTAAGTAAATATTGTTGTGACCAAGTCTCGGTAAAGACAGTATTACTTATTTTAATAAGTACATTAAGGCACGTGTGCACCACACATCACTAAATACGTTTAGTGCTAAACATATTTAAAAACTCATTCTGTCTCTATTTTTCGAACTATTGTCAGAAACAGGACGATTTTTTAAATTAGTTTACCGTTAAATGTATTTAGTGGTTTGTGATTCAAGCGTGCCTAACAATTGCTATGCACTTAAGCTGTATCTAAATGAAATAGATTTAAGGGGACTACAGGAACTAAACGCAAATTTTATAAGTTTTATGATGCCTTAAAGTATATCCACTGCAGTAAACAAAATCAGAAAAATATATGATATTATTAAGGATTTATGCTAGGTAGATACATAGATGTGTTGAAAACATAATATAAGCAATTTGATACGATAGAAAAAAATCACGAAGATACCTCTAAAAAATTATTTTAACGATTAAAAACCATACTAATATACAAGCAATCATTCTGATTTTTTGTCAGATTATTCTACAAGCAACATATTAGCATAATAGTGTTTTATTTTTTTATACAATCTATAGCTCTTTTGTAAATCGATAATTGCTTCATATTTTGCAATAAATTACCAGCGTTGTGTCATCGCGCTTCTCTTTCTTTTCTATGCAGTCCGACAGTGACCGCGCTTTAGGTGCTGTCGGCCTCTAGCAGATTTTACTCAACTAGCTAGATAACATATCAACAAAACATCACGCCTGTATTCCCCGAAGGGTTAGGCAGAGGTGTACCTACAGTAACACCCACATTTCGCTGGTTATATTTAAGTCCCATGTAATAGGGGGCGAGCCTATTGCCACTAAGCTAGCTAGATTTCCCCTGCAGTTTAATATCAGAGCTTAATTTTTTTGCTTATGGTCTTAGCTAAATAATAACACAGAGATCTGTTCTGTGGTGTGACAACATACTAAAAAAAACAGGAAAGTATGTGTAACTAAATAAGCGTCATGGTGAATCAAAAAGCAAACAAATTATTGAAGAACATTTTAAAATATCCTTAAACATTTTAAAATAATAGTTTCTAAGTACCTACAAAAGATAGGTGATAGGTGGAAATGAGCGAAGATTTAATTGGTAATATGATAATAGTATAGTAGAAAAAAATCGTATGACTAGTTATACGATTTTTTTCATGAGACATTCACAATAATGTTACATAATATTCTTGAATATGAGTATAGAAAGAATAGTGACAAGTAAATGCAGTAGCTACTAACAGTAGTAACTATTTCTAGAAGCCCTAATGTGCTATTCTAAATGATATATTTAAGATGATAGTAGCCATTTAAATGTAGACAACATTAATACATAAATACACAATTATCTACATACTGCAAATACTCAAACACAAAGACGCAACTGCAAAGACTGTTGAAAGTGCAGCTTTCAAGTCTTTCTTTTTTTCACCTTTAGAGTGATATTACATTTACAGGCACATACCAGCATCTTCTTGTATCTTTATCCTTTTCTGTCATTCAAAAATGTAATTTTCTAGAGCGAGAAATTCATTCGGACGTAAAAGAACTCTTGATGCGATTGAGTGCGGATGCTTGCGAACGGAGTTCTCGCTCTGGCGAATGACATCTCTAAATTACAGAAAGAGATGGATATATAGAAAAATGCAGATTCGTGCGTGTATGATTAAAACTGAGTTACGCTTGAGTATTCGCCAGTTTATCAAACACTTTATGAGGAGGAGGCTATTCTCTTTAAATCAACTTGCCACTAGCTAATGCCGTCGAATCAATAAGTTACCTTAATGATTTTAATGTTCAGTGTTGAAAAAGCATGATTTCTGGTACCTAATTATCGCGTCATAATAAGGATCAAGTCGATGACTATGTTGTATAGTCGTTTCATATTTTAAAAAAAAACATTTTTTTTAATAGGTACGAAATTTGTAGCGATTGTCTGGCTTGACAAGCCCCTGACAGATTTGTTGTGGAAAAAAAAACTTTAAAAAGTTGGTTATCCGTCGATCCATTTTAATATTATTGTGGGGTACATCGCTACTATCCTATTTATCCGTAGATGAGCAAAATAACTACGTGCGTGGCTTCTACAAACATGATCAATTGTGAGAAGCATATTTCTTAGGATCATCATCTCTCTCAGGGGGGTAACCATCACCTCTTATAGCAGTATTATTATAATATTACTTTACAGTGGGAAAGTGATGGAGCTATACAGTACTTATAGCTCCATCTCTTTCTCACGCTAAAGTAATATTGAAATAATACTGCTATAAGAGGTGATGGTTACCCCCCTGATCATCAGCCTCTTCCCAACTACCTTGGGGTCGGCTCCCAGTCTAACCAGATGCAGCTGAATACGAGTATTTTACATGGAGCGACTGCCTATCTGACCTCCACAACCCAGTTAAGTACTGGGTAATATGATACCCCTTGGTAAGACTGGTTGTCAGACTTTCGGGCTTCTGACGACCCGTAACGACTGTCAAAGATCCATATTTCTTAGGATCATATGACGCGGAAATATTTATAAGTCTTTAGAGTACTAAACACCTGTGACCTTCGTTGTAACTGCGTTCCGATTGATATTCTAACTGAATAGTGATGTTCAAACAAATATATTATGTATTAGCAAATATAATGTAGGTCACAGGATTTCGATAGTTTTTAAGTCTTGTGTATTCAAAACATGAGCACAATTTTATAACCGCTAAAAGTTATGCAAATTAATGGCTGCAAACAGGAATTTGTAAGATGGTTGCCGTGTAACTATTAAGATCGATCGTTAATTTGCAACATGAATATTCATGAAGTAACATGTTAAATCCTGGTAAAAGCCGAGGTTATTAAAGCCAGGCCAAAATATTGCCATTTTATCGCTCAAGCTTTCTCTGAAAGGTACTTTGGCCTTTGCAATTGTAAATAAGACTGTTGCATGAGTGAATATCAATTTTTTATTTAATTTTGCCTGAGGTCTACATTGTACTCTTAGATAATACGTCCCAAAAAGATAATAATATGGTTTCTTGCATCACCTTTATTCGCATTTTATTTATTTATTCATTAAAACCTTATGCATAAGTAAAAAAAATACCATACAAAGGCGGACTTAGGCATTTTCTACCAGTCAACCTTAGGGTGATGCAGAGACAAAACATGGCAGGTGCAACACATGGGATAAATAACACGAAAATAACTATACAAAACAAGAATAAATACATAGATATATACATACATACATATATAAACAGAATGAACTTTGTGAGAAATAACCTCACGTTACACGACAACTTCAACAGCAAGCCTTTCTGATCATGCCACACCAATGTGCAGTAGCTACCGAGCGTTACATTGACACATCGAGATAGAAAGAGACATCGGTATGAGTGACAAAGACGACGCCTATTTTAATAAGTCGATGGCCGCACTGTAGCAAGTTGTTTAGACGCCTCCTCCCTCATAACTTCAGAATAGCTCCATGACGGATGACGGACTGGTGCTGTCACTGAGGTCGGTCCTTTGGTTCAGGATTTGAAGGGCTTGTACGGGTTGTATGTAGCGAATGTTATGGTTGTCGAGGGCTTGGTCGACGGCAGCTGGCTGCTTCGTGAGGACAGCTCGGAGACGACGCGCGTCGTCGTAATCCAGGTTGAGGAGTTTGCAAGCTTCGAGAAGTCTGTTTCGGATGAAAATATTTTGTCAACTTTTTGCATAGGCGTTCGGAAAAATTGCCTGCTTTTTTCCCTGTATGGTTACATTATCAAATCTCACATGCAAAAACATCTGGATTCAAAGTACCTGTGTGTAATGCCTAATCATGGATCACACGAAAATTACAACCGACAGCGTAGAAGAGAATCGATTGAAATCATATGAATCCATAAATTAACGTTTTGTAAATTGTCGTGAATGAGTTTTATTAAGGTGCCCGAAATTACTTTTTGTAGAGTAAAATATAATGACTGTGTAGAGATGCACCTACACCGAAGTTACTTTTTGTAGAGCAACATGTTGCAACATGATAACATTGAGTAACTTTCTATAACT
The DNA here is from genome assembly GCA_905333075.3 of Atethmia centrago. Classification (NCBI taxonomy): domain Eukaryota; kingdom Metazoa; phylum Arthropoda; class Insecta; order Lepidoptera; family Noctuidae; genus Atethmia; species Atethmia centrago. The sequence continues at coordinate 15,169,042 of HG995373.1, read as the reverse complement.
TTTTAGTAAGTTTAACATATTAAGTTAAACTTAGTATAAAGTTATAGAAAGTTAAAAAATAAACTTAGTAAGTTAAACTTACTAAACTTACAAAAAGTAACTTAGAAAGAAAGAAACAAAAAATATTTATGTGGGACACGCACAGGAAAAACAACAATTAAAAAACAGGACATAAAACTAACAAAATCATGTCACATTAAAAAAAATAACATAATAGTGCAAACAAAAACAAAATAAAAGACCTATGCGAGGCCAAAAAGGCTCCTATCTCAGCATGTTGCTGCGATATTTAATTAAAAAAAAAATACCGCAGCGCTGGTATTCTGATGATATGAACTTCGGATGGTATGAACTTCGGTGTAGGTGCATCTCTACACAGTCATTATATATTTTTTTCGATCGGTACAGTTTTATTTGACTTACCTGGGTAACTGGTAGACTTGCGACGCAACTTTGTTAGGTGGTGCAAACGCGGGCACAAGATTACGTTTGACATCGTGCGTGAACTGCATCGTGCCGCCTGTGTTGAACCAATTCTCAAGCACTATCTCCTACGAAGGAAAGAAGATGTTAATACATAGAAACACGTGTAATTTGCGTACAATACTAGTTTACTAGTTTAAACAACCCATATTCATCGTAGGAGTATTTAATCGATGTTCGAGCCTGACCGAAATATTAACCCACCCAGTGCACATGTTCAGTCAAGTTGTAAATTGCTGCCACGATCGTCAGAGTATTAATAGAAGAAATCAATTTTGCGTGGCTACTGTATTATATAATGCTCTATTATACAGGATGGATTTTTGAGATGGTAGTAAGGTCAGGTCGACCATAACCGATGTCGCTACAAGAAAATGGTTTTAGGAGACTGTCCTTAAATTTTTGAGATATTTTGATTGGCATTCACTGACTTTTCTAGTACTCAAACCTCAGTTGTCCGATTGTTTTTTGATCATTATAAGAAACACAAAAACATTTTTTAATGCCAATCGATGCGATTGGCATTAAAAAATGTTTTTGTGAAAACTGCCCATTTTCTTGCTGTCTGTGTAGATCTTTTTCAAAAGAGTGAATGTAAATGAAAATGTCTCAATAAGTTTAGGACACTCTCCTAAGACCGTTTTCCTGTAGCTACAACGGTTAAGACACTTGCCCTTATTGCTCCGTCTTAAAAATCTGTATACCGTGGCTTCACTCGCATCCTAGAGAAACTACCCAGGTAAAAAGTATCCTCTATAATATCCTATATCCACATCATAGTCAAATCTGTATAGTCAAACATCGAAATATTTACACCTATTTTTTTTTTGTGTGGGAAATTATCAAATGACTTCTCCCACTATGGGTGGAGCGGGAGGCTGTGTCAGACTTTTACTGACTAAAACCAGGGTGGGTTTTAGTCAGTAAGAGTCAGTCAAGCCCTGAGTTGCCAGGGGCCTCGGTATCCCTATCGGACTTTCCCGTGATCTCGGCAGATCTATAATAGGACTAGATGCGTCCCGCGGCTTCACCCGCATAAGTTTTGACCCCGTAGGTATATCGGGATAAAAAGTATCGTATGTGTTATTCCTGGTTAAAAACTATCTGTGTGCCAAATTTCACCCAAATCCGTTCAGTACTTTTTGCGTGAAAGAGTAACAAACATCCATCCATCCATACTTACAAACTTTCGCATTTATAATATTAGTAGGATTAGAAGTTACTTAGAACTTACCTCAAAGATGTAGGTATCCACGATATCCGCGAGGTGCGCGCGCAGGCGCGTGGTGAGCGTGGGCGCCAGGCGCAGCGCGGCCACCGCCAGGCGCGCGCACAGCGCCGCCAGCGGCCGGCACAGGCTCCACGACACACACAGCGCCATCTCTTCTACGATCAGGAGCCCGTGCCATCTGGTTAGTGATGCCAAAGGGAAATTAGTGAAGCCTCGCTGGTCTACTTCTGAGCAGAAGCTCCTGGGTCCGATTCTCAGGACGGGCAAAGTGTTGTTCGGTTTTTACATTAGCAATTTCTCAGTCCCAGCCCGGAGTCTGCATTTGTGCCCGGTTGGTGGCAATAACTCCTATTTAATGGGACTTAAACAACATAGAATGTGAGTGTATGTCTATGTAGAGTATGTAAGGAGCGTAGAAGGTGGCGTTCTATAGTTTCTACCTACCACCATGAGAAGAAGGCGTGAGTTTATGTATGTATATGTAAATAAACATAACCGGCGAAATGGGTTGGAAAGGGGTGTACCATAGGCACAATTCTGTCCAACCATTCGGGGAAACACGACGCCTGTCGCCAAACTGCGAGGTAGAGTAGCGTATATCACGGTGTCCAGCATGCCCGGTAATATAGTCTGTAAAGGTCACCGCATACAAACCAGCAAAATGTTCCTAATTAACGTAACTTTCATTGACAAAATTGATAATGAACATACTCACAACTACAATAAAGCTGCAAATAGCGTGCAAGAGATAATTCTGTCTGTAAAAAGACAAGTCTCATATTTGAAAAAAAAAATCGTACCTAATACTTAAATGATAAATGATTTTATTTCTGTAAGTAGGTTTGTACAAACACTTTTACACGTCAATCATATTTTTTTAAACTTGATCAGCTCAGCGTTTCCTATCTGACTACTCTGAGAAGAAAGGCCGAAACAAACTCAGAGATCACAGTCTCTTTTAAAATCCAGACATAATCTTGGTCAAATCATGTGAAGACCATGTAGATTGGTGTCTGAAATGGTCTTTTGACGAACAATACCAAAGAAAGGACATTTGGGTAGGCCGCATAAAGTACTCAAACTACCACAAAACAATGACCCACATAGTCCTCACATTAGTCACATTCCTAGTCATTAAAATAATATACTACTTTACAAAATAAATATTCATGTCATTGTTTATATAAAATGTTATATATAATAAGGAAATATAAATAGCTAGCAAAATAAAAGAGTAAACAACAACATTCACTGTAAACTTATTGGAGCAGCTCAATCCCAAGCCTTTTTGTCCTCAACATAATCTTTAACAGTATAAAAGGCTTTCAGGCACTGTTTCTGTGTTATAAAACATTTTAATTTATTAAGGCTTAGTTCTTGAATGTGGTTAGGAAGTTTATTATAAAAACGTATACATTGGCATCTAAACGAGCTGCCTATTTTTTTTTGCTAGTATTTACATTATGGATATCACTGTTAAACAAATTAATATTTTGATGTGCATACAAAATATTTTCATAAAGATACTGAGAAGCTACACTCATTATATAAATCTTTTTAAATTTGTCTCTGAGGGAGTTTTTTTTTTTTGGGTGGGAAATTATCAAATGACTTCTCCCGCTCTGGGCGGAGCGGGAGGGTGTGTCAGAATCTTACGAGGCATGCCTTTTAAGTTTTGTCGTTTGAAGAAAAAAAAACACAACTAGAACCTTATATTACGTTTTATTGTTTTTCAAAGTATTCACCACGTTAGCTTAATACACTTTTCCATTCGCTCAAACCAGTTATTATAACATTTATTCCACTCTTAAAGTGGGGGTGTTCAAAATGGCTGACTTGAAAGCGTCGACTTCTTCTTCACCGGACTGGAACCTTTGACCACGAAGACTTTTCTTAATTTTAGGAAATGTAAAGAAATCGTTAGGGCTTAGGTTAGGACTGTATGGAGGATGGTCAAGAATTTCTACTTTTTCCTGCTTCAAATGCTCAATTGTTTGACGAGCGCTGTGTGAGCTTGCGTTGTCGTGGTGCAGGATGATGCGTCTCTTTGAGTTAGATTTTCGAAGTTCGGCGATGACTTGTGGTAAACAAACTGTGGTATACAACTCTGTGTTAGCCGTTCTACGATCTTCAAGTGCAATAGTCGCAACATGGCCGGTTTTTCCAACAAACGTGGCCGCACTCATCTTTGAAGTGCTTAGAGAACGATCAACTTTAGTCGGCTTTGGCTCGTCTTGAAAGACCCAGATTGTAGATTGTTGTTCGGAATTTGGATCGTAGGCATAGATCCAAGATTCGACACCACTGATGATGTCGTAGACGTGATTTGACTCTCCTCGGTTGAACCTTTGCAGAGTTTTCTTACACCATCTGCCGCGGGCCGCCTTGTGATCGTTGGAAAGCAGATGCAGTATCCATCGGCAAACTAGCTTTCTCACACCAAGCGCTTCATGCAAGATCTTCTGAATGGTTGTCCCTGAGACGCCTAATAGAGTCTTTATCTCTCGATACGTCACATGACGATCTTCGAGAATTAGTTGTCTCACAGCAATGATGTTATCTTCAGTGAAGGCGGAATTTGGGCGTCCTTCGCGAGATTTGTCACTAACACTAGTATATCCACGCTAGAATTCTAAATAACAGCGTTCGACAGTCCGCAGACATGGGGCTACATCATTGAACACAGATGTTAGCTCTTTATTATTGATTATTGCACGAACATTTTCCTTAGATAGATCCAGTTTCGTACCTAACCTGACAGATTCCAATCGACGCTGTGACTAAACAATAGCATTAATCCTAATACTTTCAACAGTTTTGAGATTCAACATTTAAACACATTCGAATATAGAACAGTTCCAAATTCAAAATTGCCGGGAAATATGGAAACGACAGAACTTAAAAGGCATGCCTCGTACTGACTAAAACACTAAAACCCACCCGTGTCCCTTCCGTTGCCTGTGTTGCCAGGGGCCTCGGTAACCCTTTAGTACCTTCCCGCGACCCCGGCAGGCATCGGCCCTAGTGGACCCCTACACTTGTGCTGACGACATCTCTTTGAGGCGCGCGTGGAATACAACGCGCCGTCGACCCGGGCCTGGTCCTTACCGGACGGTGAGTTACCCCTTGCTCACCGTCCGCAAGCCCGCGCCTACGATGGCCGCAAAACCACCTGGGATTCCCGACGCCCAGGGCGTCTCCTGCGGCGGCTAGCGGCGAGAGGGCGCGAACTTTGCCTTTCCCTCAACCGTCTCGCCTCCTCTGAGGGAGTGTATGGGAGTTAATTTATAAATTGAACGAATTGCCCTTTTTTGTTAAACGAAAATTGTCTGAATATCAGCGGCATTTCCCCATAATAGAATACAGACATAACGTTATGAAAATAACTAAAGTATACTAAACGGGCTGTCTCTAAATCAGTTAAATCACGAATTTTCTGACGGCGTATGCTGCAGAGCTAAGGTTTTTTGACAATTTAACTATATAGCTTGGCATCCAAAGTTATGCCTAAGAACACAGTCGTATCTTCGGGGTTCAACTCTTCACCCTTTATGAGAACACAAGTTTTTACTCGTCTAACATAAGGTATTGTAAACTTAATACATTTGGTTTTTTTCTCGTTAAGAAGTAGGTTATGAACTTAAACCAGTTAACTACTTTTCGCGAGCACTATTTACATTGTCAGTAACCAACTGCCGACGTTTGAGTTTAAATAAAAGTGTCGTTCGCAAACAGCACTATAACATTATCATCCTTTATGATTGTCCTTTATGAGGTAAGGCAAGTCATTTATACAAATAAGAATCAAAAAAGACCAAGAATTGAGCCCTGGGGGATCCCCATTCTTACTACAGATCCGGGTGATCTTTATCCGATAACATCAACTCTATGAATCCTATCACTTAAATATGAAGTAAGAAGATCCAGAGAAGCGTTTCAGATTCCGTAGTGGTGCAGTTTCCTGATTAAAGTTCTGACTTATTTTTTAATTGCAGAGTGGAAAAGGTTATAAATAAATATCTGAAACTGAACGATTGCTAAATTAGTTTTTTTTCTTTAGCGCTATCGGGTGATACCTACTATCACAGATTCTTGCCGTTAAAGATTGAAAAACTTCTTTAATTCTTTGAAAACTGACTTTAAAACCTTTTTGTAATAGGAACTGTACCTCAAGGGTAATAAAATTCGAAATTTAAAAATGGCTTGAAATGGTTTAAACCTGGGTCTAAAGTAAGAACTCGTTTTCTAATGTGCGGTTGGGGTTTCAATTTTGAACTTTCTACCATAATCCGTGGTCTGTCCAACTTACTTTGTCATTATCAACCAACTTCTGTTTCTTCTTTGTCCTTAAGCCAAGCAAATCTACCTCTCTCTGTTTTACTTAAGCAATTCTATCTTGTAACGCACATAAAGTAGTATGTATCCACAATTCCACACTATTAAAGCTTACTTCAAAAACTTGTGTGATCCGTTCACAGACAAACCTTGAAAACGGTTTTGTCGGGCATCGTTTTAAGTTCAAGACTACTTGTAAACTCTGTATAAATAATAAACAATAATAACCCGACCTTAAACTCGAGTAGTAGGTACATGTTCTCCTCTATGTTCGCCTCTTCAGTCCCGTCTTCCAGAGGGGATCTGTCACACCTTAATCCGTGGTCTGTACAACTTACTTTTGTCGCTTATAGTCCTTCAACCCGGCCTTGAACTCGAGTAGTATATGATCTGCGAGCGACGCAAGGCCGCTGTCTCGTAACCTCGCTAGTAAAGCCGGCGCCTCAGCGAACACGCCCGCCTCTTCAGCCTCGTCTTCACCGGAGAGAGGATCTGTCACCGCTAGGTTTACTATTGGAGACGTCTAGAGGGGAAAAGGAAAAAAATACGTCACGAAATTCAGTGAAGAAATTTACGAGGTGCATTCAATAAGTACCTAGCCTCATCGCCAGAGGGCGCTGGAGTTTCAAAAGAGTTTTACCACAGTGTAGCACATTCTTTTTTAATTCTTTTTTCAAATTTTCATTCCAATCCCTTCATTTGTTTTAAAACTTATGGAAGCGAACGTGTCGATCGGTTTTACAAAAATGGAAAAAGAGCAATATCGTTCGGTGATTCGATTCCTATTTTTGGAAGGGAAAACGCGCATCGAAATCAAAGAGCGCTTGGATGCTGTGTACGGTGACTCTTCTCCATCGATGGCCACCGTCAAGAATTGGTTCAACGAGTTTGCACGTGACCGTACGTCGGTTTTTGATGAACCACGTCCAGGTGCACCGAAAACAGCTGCTACGGAGGAAAACATTTAAAAAATCCATGATTTCGTATTGGCAGATCGCCGATTGAAGGTTCGGGAGCTAGCTGAGACTGTAGGCATTTCAGAAGGAACAGTGCATCATATTCTTCACGAGGAACTCGGCATGAGAAAGCTGTCGGCGCGATGGGTGCCGCGTTTACTCACACCAGAAAACAAGCGCAACCGTGACACGACATCGGAGACGTGTTTGGTGCTGTTTAAGCGGAATCCAGCGGAGTTTTTGCGTCGTTTTGTGACCGTCGATGAAACCTGGATCCACTGGTACAAACCAGAGACCAAGGAGCAATGAAAACAATGGATCCAGACCGGGGAACGTGCTCCAAAGAAGGCGAAAACTGTAAAATCGGCCGGAAAAGTTATGGCCACCGTTTTCTGGGATTCACAAGGTGTGATCTACATCGATTACCTCGAGAAGGGTAAAACAATTACAGGGCTTGACTATGCCGATTTATTGGGCCGATTCGACGCCGAATTAAAGAAAAAACGACCCCATCTGGCGAAGAAAAAAGTGCTGTTTCACCACGACAACGCACCGGTTCACACGTCTGCCGTTGCCATGGCCAAATTGGTCGAATTACGCTACGAATTGTTGCCCCATCCACCGTATTCTCCAGATTTGGCCACTTGTGACTTCTTTCTGTTTCCTAATCTGAAAAAATCACTCGCCGGGAATAGATATGGATCGAATGAGGAGGTCATCGCCGCCACGGAGGCCTATTTTGCAGAGTTTGACAAAAACTATTTTTCGGACGGGTTAAAAAAGTTGGAGCATCGCTGGGCTAAGTGTATCGAACTAAAAGGAGACTTTGTTGAAAAATAAATTGCCACTTTTCCAAAATTTTCGTTTACTTTTTGTAGGCTAAGTATTTATTGAATGACCCTCGTATGCTTCGACTCCTTTGGTTGGCTTTGATGCAACGGTATAGTTGGTATGTTATAATTGCAATTTACATAAAGTAAAGCGCCTGTCTGGGTCTGGGTCTGCCACTTTACTTTGTGTAAATTATTTCATCACCACTGCTCTCAAAACGGTGAAGGGAAACACCGTGAGGAAACCGGCATGTCCTAGAACCAAAAATTCGAAGACATGTGACATCTACCAACCCGCACTGGGCCTGCGTGGTGGATTACGGCCCACTCCCTCTCACAGAGAGGAGGCCTGTGTCCCAAGAGTGGGAACAACATAGGCTTATTATGTAAAGCGCCTGCCTGGGTTCGAACTTACAACCTAAAACTCGTAAGTCGTGGCCGTTACCACTGGGCCACCACTGCTCTCGTTGGTATGTTATAATAATAGCCGCAGTTTTTAGTATTTGCAGGCAAAAATTGGGAAACGGAACTGTTGTGCTGTGCATAAAGTCGAATTATAAATTCACTGGAGTAATCTCACATGTATTAGCTTAAACTTAAACATAAACCTAAACCCAAACCTGAACCTAAACCTAAACGAGAAATCTAAAACTAATAAACACAACTAAAGTTATTGCAATTAATACTCAACCTACACTTAGCAGTTCATTTACAAAACTCACACACGCCATTACTCTCGCACACACTCACACACGCACACAACAAAACCACACACAACACTCATCATCACATAAGACACACACATCACATCACACAAGTGCGCTCCTTCCTTTTGTATTTCCTTTTTGCTTTGTCTTTTTGTTTTATTTAAAGTAGATTATTTTTATTTTTGTTATTCTTGGCTCAGTTTATCAATTGCATACCTGTTATTTATGACAGTGGAAGAGCGGAGTTCACCTCACACAAGCATTTTCTTGCTTAAAAGATCTTGATCTCCAACTCATTGTGTGTTTTAATTGTATGTAATTGCAATAAACATTTTTGACTTTTTATTTTTGATTAGCTGTCACTTTGTATAATAAAATGGTCATATTTATTGTGATGGTGATCGTTTAGTTTAATCGATTTATATAAGTGTAAAATAAATGTTTAATAGTAAGTGTAAAAGTCTAGAATACAATAAATATAACCATTACACTCTCGGCGGGTTGGCCTCGGCATGAATTTGGACAAGACGAAAGTCATGTACAATTCGCACGTCTTGCCGAGTCCAATCCACATCGAAGGGCCGCTTCTTGAAGTTGTGAAGGAGTACGTCTACCTAGGACAAGTTATCCAGCTCGGTAGACATAACTTTGAGAATGAAGCCGACAGGAGGATCCGATTGGGTTGGGCAGCGTTTGAAAAACTTCGTCAAGTCTTCTCGTCGCCAATCCCGCAGTGTTTGAAGACTAAGGTCTTAAACCAGTGCGTCCTGCCCGTTATTACATACGGTGCCGAAACGTGGACACTGACAGTCGGGCTGATCCACAAATTAAAGGTCGCTCAGCGCGCCATGGAGCGGGCTATGCTCGGAGTTTCTTTGAAGGATAAGATCAGAAATGAAGTTATCCAGAAGAGAACCGGAGTTACCGACATAGCCTGCAGAGTCAGCAAGCTGAAGTGGCAGTGGGCTGGCCATGTGTGTCGAAGGACCGATGGCCGGTGGAGCAGACGAGTCCTGGAGTGGAGAGGGCGTATCGGCAAGCGTAGTGTGGGACGCCCCCAGCTAGATGGACCGACGACCTTAAAAAGGTGGCTGGGACAGACTGGATGCGGAAGGCGGAGGACAGGGTGTTGTGGCGCAGTCTGGGAGACGCCTATGTCCAGCAGTGGACTGCTATAGGCTGAGTTGATTGATTGATTGAACCATTACACCAAGTCACAGCTAGCTCAGGTTAGATTACTCAGTGAATTAATAAATCGACTTTAGTACATTACCTCTGCAGAAACTGAACTGTCAGCTATTCCTTCCGTCACATGAGATTTCCAATGAAACTATTTGGCATAATAATTTGTAATTGAGCATAGAGTGAACATGTAGTAGCAAATAACAGATGTAAAGAATAAAAACGTTGGTCAAGTGGTCGCAAGCGCTACTGCTGAGCATAAGGTCCTGGGTTCCATTCCCGAGTCGGGCAAAGTCTTATTGGGTTTTTCTATCTGTAATTTGTCAGTAGCAGCCCGGAGTCTAGATTTGTGCTCGGTTGATGGCAATAGGCTCGCCCCCTATTACATGGGACTTAAAAACATAACTGGCGAAATGTGAGTGTACTACAGGTGGGTAACCATCACCTCATAAAGCAGTATTATTTCAATATTACTTCAGCGTGCGAAAAAGATGGAGCTATAAGTTCTGTATAGCTCCACCACTTTCCCACTGTGAAGTAATATTATAATAATACTGCTATAAGAGGTGATGGTTACCCCGCAGGTACACTTCTGCTCAACCCTTCAGGGAAACAAAGCGTGATGTTATGTTATATGTTGAGAATAAAAGTTAACACTAAAAACTTGCAGCTTTTAACCCATCAGGCCAACGATCATACTATGTGTGCATTAGAGGATAGTTTCAAATAGGTACTCACTATATCATACTGGTTCAAATCAGGCACCAGGGAATTCCTCCTAGACACCTCACTAAGCGCCAAGTGTTTGGCTTGCAGTTCCACTTCCATTAAAGACAAGGCTTGCGCAGTTATATCTGTAAAATTATTAGTTTGTAGCTGTAACGTTTTTAAGACAAAGAAATTCTAAGTAGAATTATCACAATTATCTTGTTTATAGTCTTTGTAAATCACGTGAGCGCGTCCAATTACTTCAATCATTATCATTGTTTTTAATTGCAACTACACAGGGTGTCCCGTAAATAATGGATAACCTAATATATGGCCTTTCTGAAAAAATGCTATTTCAAGATTATTCATTATTTACGGGACACCCTATAGGCGTGCGCTCATGAAATGTAACAACTATAGTAATATCACAATTTTTACGTTTTTTAAAGGAATATTGCAATAATAATGGTATAGAAGTGCTTTTGTCCTGCCAAATTGAAGTTAACTATATAACCTCAATTTTCGTTGGTGATTTTTCAATTACAATTTAATAATACTACACAAATAATAATAATTGTTGAAAATAAGGGTGAGATAAATTGAAACCTTAATACAGATGAATGTGATCCAAATTCCCTTTAGTGAGTGATTGCGTAAGAATATAACCTAAACAGGGCTTGTTTACACTTTCTTCAGATACTTTTGGAACAGACATTAGTAGGTTATTATCCTTATACAGAATTATTCCTTGAGATGGTCAGTATGGACAAATCTCTGAGGTATAGTTTGTTCTAAGGAACCATGTCGTCGATTTTAATATTAAAAAACCTTGACTGCTAGTCACTTGATTTCTTACCCTTCCCTCTTTCTTTCAGTGAATAGTGTGTCTTACCTTTCTGCCTCTTAATGGGTGTTTCATCAGAGTCAGTATACTCAGTATCTGACGTGTCCTCACTGAACTCTTCGTCCTGATGCTGCTGCTGCGTGAAGTTCAGGAACTGACGCCGGTAAAAGTGGAGTTGGAGGTAATGCTGTCGAAATATAAAAGAATAGATTCAGTCGCTTAAAATGTAGGTTGGATTGGATGGGTAAAGTCCGAAAAGGATACCGTGGCCTCTGGCAACACACAGGTAGAAGGATCATGGGTGGGTTTTAGTCAGTAAGTCTGAGTCTGACACACCCTCCCTCTCCGCCCAGAGCGGGAGAAGTTATTTGATAATTTCACACCAAAAAGCAAATGGTCATAAAAGATGGGTATAATGAATTTAACTATATTGGAAATGTTCGAACAAATTAGTAATAGTAAATTATTACTTATTTCAAAGAAGCCATAGCAAAATGAGATAATCGAAAAAATATGTAAAATCGATGGAAATATGTTGAAGTTACACGCTTTAAAAGTTTTTGGAAGGAACTTCTTATCTGTTTACGTCAAATAATACGTTAACACATTCAGAGGGGCCAATCAATAACCGCTATTACCATGCTAAAATGCACCATTTGCATACACTTAGCCTTTTCTTAACTCAACAAAGAAGCCCGTAGATCCCCCTTCATTTAGCAACTATTAAAAATGCAAAATTGAAACGAAATTTGTCCAAAAATCTTTCAATTCTTTTCAAATCAAAAAAATTTCAAACAAACAAATCTTTTTCTAAGCTTACCAAAGAATGAGCCCACTGTAACAAAACAGTCCTCGTATGATGGGCAGCGTTGATGACAGCTGTCACGGGATGTGACCCCGCGTCGGGAGAGAGGAAGGAGTCCACGTGAAGATTGTCGAGCGCCGCGCTCAGCAGTTGAGTGAGGCGGATGCGCCATTCTTCTACCAGCTCTAGTTGAAGCTCCAGGAAATTCAGTCTACAGGGGAATGTACGGGTGACATAAGAATATTGACATCGGAATTCAGATTATGCTAACAAAATGGCTTTTTTTTTCTTTATATAATTTATTTATTTAAGTATTTTTCTATTTAAGAGGCCGACAACACCTAAAGCGCGGTCACTGTCGGACTGCATAGAAAAGAAAGAGAAGCGCGATGACACAACGCTGGTAATTTATTGCAAAATATGAAGCAATTATCGATTTACAAAAAAGCTATAGATTATATAAAAAAAAATAAAACACTATTATGCTAATATGTTGCTTGTAGAATAATCTGACAAAAAATCAGAATTATTGCATGTATATTAGTATGGTTTTTACTCGTTAAAATAAATTTTTAGACGTATCTTCGTGATTTTTTTCTATCGTATCAAATTAGTTGTATTATGTTTTCAACACACTATCTACCTAGTATATATCCTGAAGAATACCATATATTTTTCTGATTTTGTTTACTGCAGTGGATCATATACTTTTAGGCATTATAAAACTTACAAAATTTTCGTTAAGGTCCTGTAGTCCCCTTAAAAGTCATAAAGTAAATTCGGTCTATGTATATTGCATAAAATCTAGAATCTGGTTGCGAGCAGACTAAACCACTGGCGCCTTTAACACAGGTGTTGTTACCTAGCGCAGGAGTGAGGGCTTCACTTTGTTTGTTTACATTTTTATAAAAACCAAAAAAGAAAATGATTAATTATTAATGTGCTCCACAAGGAAGCCTAAAAAGAGCTTGCGAAAAAATGCATGCAAATATATTCTCTATAAAGGTGCCACATACGTTCTAAGAAGGCCAATATTGCACTAAAAAATATCCCATGGTTCTTCTTCTCTATACCGACAGGGTTTCAATTACTTGTTTCTTAACACTTTAAGGGAAACTTAACGCCCCCAGACGTAATAACAATTAAAATTTATATTTCGTGTCTCGTTCAGTGTCCTTCAACCGATTAAAGACATAATTATCTGTCACATGGGACAACCAGCTTCAGCTGCCATCCAAGAATAGTATGGACTACAATATTATTGTTTCATAAACACTATAGGCAAGTTAAATAAATGTATTTTCTACCTTTCCAAGATTCTATTCATAACGCATCTCTTCCACCGCCCACGAGGAAGCAACTATCTTTCGACTATTTCTTGCTCAAAAAACGTACAAGAGATTATAGGTCTCATGTCAGTAAAAAAAGATACATATTATATTAATAGTTGATCACATAATCAGCCTATAATGTTCCCACTGCTGGGACACGGGCCTCCTCTTTGTGAGAGGGAGTGGGCCGTAATCCACCGCGCGAGCCCAGTGCGGGTTGGTACTTAGACGTCACATGTCTTCGAATGTTAGGTTCTAGGACATGCCAGTTTCCTCACGATGTTTTCCTTCACCGTTTTGAGAGCAGTGGTAATGAGATAATTTACATAAAGTAAAGCGCCTGTCTGGGTCCGAACCAACGACCTACAACTTGTAAGTCGCGGCCATTACCACTGGGCCATCACTGCTCTCAGTATTGTGTGTGCAATAGTTGCTCGCTGACTGCGAAACAAACAGCTCGCTATTAGTTGCTAGCTCTACTCGCTTCTCGCTGCTGTGAGACAGGAGCGTTAACACTAGTAGAACTTTTCCTTTTTCTTCTCTTATTGACTTTAAACACTGACCTGTGGCCAGGCTGTGGTAGCAGCTTGTATCTATCCTCAATAGTCCGCAGCAGCGTGACGAACCAATCAGCGGCGCGCGGGATCCACAGCGCCGCGCCCGTCGCCGCCCCCGCGCCCGACCCCACCCCCTCGCTCCACTGGGGACATTCCAGACTCTCGTCCATCTTCGCTAAAGCATCTGTTAGAAGTTTCACGATTAAGTTAGAAATATCATACTTTATTATTCTATAGGTTCAGTGTAATATATAAATATCTTTTGCGCTTCATCGTTTTTAGTTTTGAGGTCAAATAACTTTGGCGCAACAATCGTCGATGTTGCAAAGATTGGGCCTACAGGCCAGTATCATACTCAGCCTAAAACCTTATTATAATGTTCCCTATGCTGGGACTCAGACCTCCTCTCCGTAAGAGGGAGTGGGCCGTACTCCAAAACGTGGGCCCAGTGCTGTTTGGTTGGCACATATCTTCTAGGACAAGTTTAACAGTTTCCTTTACAATTTAACTCAGTATCCAGTAGTGGTAACATTTCATAAATATATTGAACTTACATTTCTTTTCCACAGTCTGCCACCTCAAAAACGTCTCGACTTTGGTCAAAACAGAGAGTACACTATTGCTATCTTTGTCCGTGACCTCCACCAGCTCTCTTTGAAAGCCTAGAGTTTCATCCACGGCATGAGCGAAAGCCGCGTCAACGTCGACTATTTCGCCTTTAGAGCCATGTGAGTGATACAATGCTAGCACTGTATGAAGTCTCTCGGCGGCCAGTGCTATGAGACCAGCATTGAATTCGTCCTGTAAAGGGTTAATTGTTTTAGTATCTACTTCGAAAGTTATATGAGGCGGCTTTCGTTAGTACCAGAATGTTGCAGCTTGCAGGCCAGGCTATATTTTTTTATACTACTTTTTTTTTGTACTAGTGACTACTACTGACGAGATTTCTTTACAATATGTAAGTTTAATATCAATGTATTACACATAACCCTTCCAGAATAAATTATCTAAATGATGGCAAAAACCGCATCAAATTCCGTTGCGAAGTTTAGAAGAATTAAACTACGCAACGTATTTACCTTAAAATTTTATCATCTATACACGATGATAAAATTTTAAGGTAAATTCTTTGGACTGTGTCCAGCTAGCAAGGTGTTAAATATTTTTAGTACACATTCTTTTTTATTCACAGGACTAATCTACGATAGAATTCAGAGAACACGTAGAATAAATAACTGCATACATACCACGGCCCTAACATGCTTTAGCTCCAGCTTATCAGCAATAGGTTGAACATGGGTCTTAACAAAACCTTGATGGTTTTTAATCCAAGTGAGTGTCTGTGTAAGGAACCACTCCGGTCGATCAATACGCGCCGTTTGACGACTGCCCGTGAAATGGAATTGAAACCTCTTTTTAAGTGGCCGCAGTAGCACTCTAACTGGAAGACATGGGCCTTTCTCTGTTGATAGAAAAAGTAAAATATTATTACTACATACAACTTGAATAGGTACTCTAGTTATATCTTAAATAACTTACATGTATTGCTACTTATTCAACTATCTACTTTAGTACTATGTAGTCTGAGTTAAATTTTGATTGATCAATTGTAATAAAAAGGTTCAAAGTAAATTTTGGTTGCAATAGAATTTGAGCTTTGCCATGTATGACATTGAGTTTGTGTTCTCAAAACCTGATAATTATTTGGGATTCTGAATAAAAACATAGGTAATTGTTTTTTATGAAATGGTAATGGATCAAAAGGTGCAGTTTATTTAGCAAATATTTAGTATACCAATATTCTAGTACACTTCTAACAAAGGGTTGTTCACCTTGCCATACATCATCAGTAACATTACTGTTCACTAGATCTTCAGGTTCTTCAATTAGGAACAGATATTTTGTAACATTGCTAAACTTCACCATCACCTCTTTAGATGCTGGCTGGCTTTCTGCTGGAGCTGAGAATGGCCATTTGAGCAACTTCAGTACATCTTCATAATGTCTGAAAGAGAAATAAGTATTGAGACATGTGCAGTCATGTTTAATTGGTCAAGGGCCGCTAATGAGACACAATTGATTTTCTATTGTTTGACTCCGAATCGGTGTCGCGCGGGGCATAACTGAACTGCTTTTCCTTAAAAAAAAAATTCAAGGGATTTTAGTTTTTGGTATCCAGGGATCAATAATAACTTATTCTAGCCTTGTTTTTTTTAATACTTAATGCGTTTGCTTGATTATTTAGTTGTTATTTTAAATAGTTACCAATAAAGATAAATCTCTTTAGAAATAATAAATTTATTTTTACATAATTTTTCCTGTTCTTCTGATATTGATGACACATAATTATATTCCTGTTTATTATATTCCTTTGTATTTTTGTGTATATAATTATAAAAATTGTTATTGTAAATACAGAAACTGTTAGTAATAAGTATTACTTACTTGGTAAGTTTTTCTTTGAGGACATTATGCCAGTAGTGTGTATATTCCTTCACATAGGTGGCCCTGTGGCCCTTTTGGTACAGGCCACACATCTTTCTAAGCTCACCATACAGTAGAACCAATTGCTCATCATCATTGGTCTGTTTCATTTGACGACTAGAATATTAAAAAGAAAATATCACAATCTCAACACCTGACAGAATAATACGAGTATGATTTCAACACAACAATTTTAAAATACATGGTAACAACTTAACAAGACCCTTCTCGAAGCCGTCATCTACACATTCTGTACATCAAACTAAGTAACTTTGTGCAATTGCTGGGAAACAAATTTTATTTTTGGTGTGGAAATTCCCTGTTTATAGTAAGCAATGTAATGAAGAAAGAAAAACCGGCCAAGTGCGTGTCGATCCACGCTAGGGAATGCAAATCCGTACCTATTTAAACATCCGGATTTTTAAGAACGAATTTCGGTCAAATCAGGATTATCCGAATTTCACGGATTTTTATGAAAATAAATAACTATACCCTATTTTGTAAGTTAATATGATGTTACTTATACAAGGTGTTGTTTTGGACCTGCAAAACATTTTAGGAGGTAATTATGTTAGTGATTCTCGACACGAATCAAAAAAAAAAAATAAAAAAAAAATAAATAAAAAAAAAAAGATAAAATTTAAAAATCTAAAATAAAAAGTATTATTGATTATTGACTTGGTATCGTATTGTTATACGATTATTTACGAGTTTCATAACAACCTCCTGAAATGTTTTGCAGGTTCAAAACAACAGCTTGTATTTGTGTGAAGAAAGCTAAAAAGTTATACCCAACTAAGACATCGACACAGATTTTTTTTCGATTTTCGTATAGCCGGAGTCACTAGTAATCATCATTACTAAGTCATGTATACAAGCCCCGAAAATGCAAAATAGTTCGTCTGGTATGAAAAGTAGTGCAAAGCGTAAAATATAGAAAGTAAATATTGGTAAAATAATTAAGAACGTTTAATAAAAAGTAAACCACAATTTGAGGAACATTTTAAAGTCATAAAAAAAATAAAAAAATATTCTAAAAACATAACGCAAAAGTATTCGTCTACCCTTGTCACTCACGCAAAATAGTTCGTCTACAACTTAGTTGTGTCGCCTTTGCTCTCAATAACAGCTTTAATGCGAAGAGGCATGGTTGCAACTAACGCTGCACACTCCTCAGGCGTAATTGACTCCCAGACAGCCAAGAGTTTAGCCTTTAAGTCGCTCTTGGATCTTGATGGATTTTTACGGAGAACTTTTTTCGTTTGCCACCATAGGGTTTCGATCGGCGACAAGTCCGGGCTGTTAGTTGGCCATTCAATTGTAGGGATGCTTTTCGCCAGTAGCCACGTCTTTGTTGTCCTTGCAGTAAGGCAGGAAGCACCATCCTGTTGAAAAATGAAGGAATCTTGATGCTTAAGTGACGGAATAGAGGGCAGTAAATTCTCTTCCAAAAGGTTTTGATACATTGCAGCATTGATAGAACCATCCACAAACTGCATATCACCAATACCTTGTGCAGACATGCAGCCCCATATCATAAGAGACTCCGGAAACTTCACTATGCGATTGAGACAATCAGTATGAAATGCCTCATTTTTGTTCCAAATCACTTTTTTCCTTTCATCGCCGACTGTCACTTGGACATCATCTTTTTTGGTCCAAATATGAAAGTGCCAAATAAAAAAATATGCTGTATTCCGTTAGAACTTGTCCCCCTGAGTATTTATTATTATGACACCAAAGCTGTAGGGTCATTGTCCTTGGTTTTATTGGAGTTCAAAAATTCAACATCTTCATACATTTTCAGTGAATTTAATAAACAAAAACAAATGATTTGTTCTACCATATTTTTATTTTGAACATCGTACATATATTGGTTCTTGACCTATTTTGGACATGTTGATCTTGTTTTGTGTTTTTGAGGATTATAAATAAAATATATATACAGGGGTTATTTTGTTTAATTAAATACTATAAAATCATCGTCGTCTGGTACAACAATAATGTTCTCCAATCCATAAGCTGGAGGGGTTAGTGCTGGCAAATGTCGTGCATGGCTCATGTACCATAAATGCACATAATATGGGAGCAGCATCCAATTGTTCGCTTTCCTATAATGCACGAACAATAATAGTGAGCGATTGCTTGTCGGCCTGATAACGACCTATCGATTATAATGTAGACATAATACTGTCATGCTCTAACATGCCACGATTGCAGTCGGCCTCTTATCATCCATAAATCATTGCCCTGCAATTCCGCCAAGTCTTCATTTGATAACTCATTGCTCTTTCCTCCCGCCTTATCCGAGGTTCCTGTGTCGGATAAGGCGGGAGGAAACGTCCGGGTGTCACCACTGTGTGGATCGCCCAGAGGACACGGTGGAGCATACGGTGGAGGTCTGCCCGGCTTGGGCAGAGCACCGCCGTGTCCTCGTGGAGGCGATCGGCGGCAGAGACCTCTCGCGTCCGGCCCTGGTTCAGGCCATGGTACGGAGCGAGAGGGCATGGGCAGCCGTCACCTCCCTCTGCGAAGCAGTAATGCTCGCAAAGGAGGAGGCGGGACGGTTGAGGAAAGGCACGTTTCGCGCCCTCTCGCCCCTAGCCACCGCAGGAGACGCCCAGGGCGTCGGGAATCCCGGGCGGATTTCCGGCCACCGTAGCCACGGGCTTGCGGACGGTGAGCAATGGGTAGCTCACCGTCCGGTAAGGACCAGGCCCGGGTCGACGGCGCGTCGTATTCCACGCGCGCCTCAAAGAGATGTCGTCAGCACAAAGTAGGGGTCCACTAGGGCCGATGCCTGCCGGGGTCGCGGGAAGGTACTTATGGGTCACCGAGGCCCCCGCAACACAGGCAACAGGAAGGAATACGGGTGGGTTTTAGTCAGTAAGAGTCTGACACACCCTCCCGCTCCGCCCAGAGCGGGAGAAGTTATTTGAAAAAAAAACAAAAAAAAAAAAAAAAAAACTCATTGCTGAGCTCAATTGTGAATGCTCCATTGTCAAGGACGTGCTCACCGTAATAGCTTTTGGCCTGTTTTAGTTGATAAACGCCCAGAGCGAATAAAAATAATTCGTTCTCATCCATTCTTGGAAAATCTACGAACTCTGGCATATCTGCAGTCATTAAAGTAAACTGAGCACGTCTGCGATTGTAGTTATGGCGTATTACAAGATCTGCCAATCTATTTGGCATATTAATTCTTTGGTGGATAATCTCTAAAATCGCAGCAGCATTTGGATTATCTTCAATCAAAACATGAAAACGATTTATGATCGCCGCTGCTATCTTGAAATAGTCGAACATGCTGGGAAGGGCTCTGTTATCATATACATTTCGCAATAGGCGAAAATCTCTTTTGAACCTGCGTTGACCACTTCAACCACCCAACGACAGATTGTTATCAGTCTGGACTTATTGGCCTGATCCGTGGTTAGCTATGTCTCATTTGGATACTTTGTTTCAGGCATATGTTGTACGTATCCGCAAGATTCCAGATTTCTTGCTGAGTCTCGAAAACCACGGTCCAGAATAAAAACATCTCCACTCCTATAAAACCAGTGGAAGGCACTGTCAGCATTATTAAGCGTGTCATTCATTATATCTGCGTCAGACGTGGTGGCAGCATATGGTCCGTTAACTTCCATAATGTGTCCATCACAAGAAACCAAGAGGAACGGTTTTAGGTGGTTTCTGTATTTGTGATGGCTGTAAGACTTGCGTTGGAAAAAATAATTTCCACTTTTTTGCAGATAGATGTACGTGCCATCACAAATCGTGATTGCTTTCCTTTCATCTTCTGGGCTCGATGGGTTCCCAAACAGATTTTTGGGTAGAAAAAGGTTCCTGTGTGCTACATCCTCATGGGAAATATGGTCAAACCCAACATTTAAGGCAACAAAATCTTCTAAAAGAGCGTTGCGTCCGATTTTTAACCACGTATGAAACGCTGTTTCGCTACATTTAAAAATATTAGCAAGCCGCGCGTTCGAGTCACCTGTTCTTAACTTGACTAATACTGCCGCCAGTACGGTTCTTTTATTCTTTTTAGTTCTCAGACTTGGTAAACTGTCTAATAATTCAGTAAACTGAGCTTGAGTCAGTCCTGCCCAAGTATGAAACTCGGCCGGTGCTATATTTTCATACTGCTCAAAATCAAGTATTTCCTCCGTAATATGTCTTTGTAACATCGACACGATAGTCATTATTTGAGCTGCAGTGAATTCCTCAGAAGAGTTGTCTTGTACAGGAAGTAAATGCCACAGATTTTGCTCCACGTGTTCATTACAGACACGCGCGCTTTCTGGCACGAAATAGCTGTAGCGGATACCATGCGAAAAATTATGTTCTCTGGAACACGACGGCGAGATTCATTCGTACAATGTTGGAAAATGCAACTATTTGCGGTGTTTGGAGCACGAAGAAGACCTGGCAAAATCAGCGAAATGGTCTTGGATTTGGAACTTCCGATGGATCACGGTCTTGATCAGCTTGCTGTTCAGCCTCCCGAATAAGTCGCTGGTGCGTTCGTTCCGTTCTTTGCCAACAGGGTCGACAAATGAACGCAGTAGGCTCCAACTGTCGAGCTACTATATCTCCTATCACTATTTGGGCGATATCAAGATTTTGCATTTCTCTGGAAACCCAATCATATCTTCGCCGATTCTCTGTCGATGCACGGCACGAGATACACAACTCTGCCATGACTCGCAGCAATGTTCAAACTTAACAACGGATATAACAAAAACAAAACAAATCAAAGCACAAGAACTAGTGGGCATCACACGGACATACACGGCGGCGTTGCTTTCGGTACTAAACAATACACGCGAATGCGAGCAAACGAATGAGCATGGCGCGATGGCGGTGGTGCGCGGGAAAGAGAGGGGCATCTGCTCGCTGCACCGTATTCCATTGTTCGCGTGAGTGTTTACCTGCGCGGCCATTGTTATTGCCATTTTTTAGGAAAAAGTCCCGGCATCCCAGCCGATTATGCCACTAATGTTACTCATTTGTGGTTTAAATGAGATATATGTTATCTTGTCAGATATAGGTCAAGAACCACTGCATCTTACTAAAAATGTTCAAATGTCAACAAGGTATGGTAGACAAATCATTTGTTTTTGTTAGTTAAATTCACTGAAAATGTATGAAGATGTTGAATTTTTGAACTCGACTTGACTTTCATATTTGGACCAAAAATGTATGAAATCCCGATGATGTCCTTTGGACTCGTCATTCCATATTATACTACGCCACTGATCGGAAGTCCAATTTAAATGATCACGAGCAAACTTCAACCTCTTTTTCTTTTGTACAGCAGTCAACAGTGGTTTCTCCTTAGCGGTGTAAAATCCGTAACCCATTATTTTTAAGACTCTTTTGCAAGTATCAACTGCGACGTCTTTGTGAATCATGTCCTTCCATTGCACCGTGAGTTCTCCAGCTCGAGCACGATGATTATTTTTGATAATTTTCTTCAGGATTCTGTTTTCTACTGAACTTGTGATGCACGGTCGACCAGTTTCTTCAAACAAGAAGTTGTTCTATTCTTTTTATAGTGCTGAATGATAGATTGGACTGTAGACCTGGGAAGTATCAAGTCTTTAGATATTTGGTAACTTGATTTGCCAGCATCGACCCCACAAACTATTCGCTTTTGAAGCTCTTCATACACGGGTTTGCCATGACCCATTGTTATTTGAAAACTAATGAAAAAAAACTGAAATTTTCAGAATTTATACTGTCTCACTTGACAAATGACACAGAATTACATTTACAAATTTAAATTATGCAACATAACTGTACAAAGAAGGAATAATCTTATTTAACTCACCGATAGACAAACTCTTTTGCATCGATTAACAATTAGACGAACTATTTAAATCATTTTAAAGTCCAAATATAAATCATAGATGAAAAGTCACTGCAAAATAAACTATCTCATAAATTAAATAAATTAGAATTATGTTGGTGGCCCTCTTCCTTTTCTCATTGATCTCTTTCACACCAATTGCATGTAACTACTGTAAATATTGAAATGCATGTGTCCCAACTGTCACAACATCGCTCAGCCCATACAGCTTAGAGTAGACATTCAAAAATTCAATGTTTCAATCTTTATGACTTAGGAATCCAATAAGAAAGGATTTTTGAAAATATCTTAAGGGGTGATATTTGGGGGCGAATTTTGTTTGTATGAAAAATCTTATTCCTTGTGCTTATAAGCTTGAAACTTGGTACCTACTCTTGAGCTAGTGAATTATTACAGAACACCATTCATAATATTATTATTGTATTCAACAGTAAGCCTTTAATTAATGTCCATACAAACCTCAATTCATCAATTTTCTCAAAGGATTTTAAATAAATTAATACTTCTTCCAGCTTGTTGATTGCAGTAAACCGTCTATCAACCTCATATCTTAGTGGTTCTGTTTTATTCAGGAATGTTTCAACTTTATTTTTCAACTCTTCACTTCTAGTTTTTAGCTTGTCTATTTGATCAGAATTCAATTCGGCCTTCTCCAAAGCTGCTGCCAGTTTTGTTGGCACTTCATTGTTGGCTATATTAAGCTAAAATAAAATATATTTATTAGGTACTAGCTGTTGCCCGCGATTTAGTCTGCAATCCAGGATGAAAAGTAGCCTATATCCTTCTCCAGGTTATGGTCTATCCAGGTGCCAAGTTTCATCCAAATCCATTCAGCCGTTTTAGCTTGAAAACGTAACAAACAAACACACTTTCGCGTTTATAATATTAGTTAGGGATTTAAAAAATAAAAAACCATGTACCTGCTGGAAAAATTAGAACTGGTACATGTATGTGGTCAAACTTACTGGAAGTATTGTTAAAGCTAGAATATTAGCAAAGACACAAATTAAAGTGTTCACAGGTACTTACACTACTTTGAAGTTTATCCCGCTTGATCTCCAATTCAGTTTGTAATTCTAAAGCATTTACCAAATCATTTATATTAGGCCCTATCCTTATGTTAAGACTCTGTATTATTGACTTCTTGTCCTCTTCATCCATCTTTACTAGCAGATGTGTTTCATGGGACTAAAAACGTATTCCATGGATTATTTTGTATTTTCCATTATAGACAAATCTGGACACGAAGTACATAATCAATAATTTTAATGACAGCTGATTGACACTATAACTTGACTGTTTGACTTGGCACAACAAAAACTACGTTCAGAAATTAACTCTACAAGTATTAATAGTTTGATAGAATATTTCCAGTCGTATAATGGGGTTAAAAACTAAAAGTTCGTCATAGTTGGCAGCACAGTTGTCCGTCTACAACATTGACATATAAATATATGGACTGGAAATACATACAAAAAAAAGGTGCATACCTACAACTCGATATTGGCGCATAAAATGGCTGCCGTTGGTAGGGTTGTGTCAATGAAGGAACATGGGTGTTACTATGACTAGTATCGATACTAGTTTTACTAGATATCACGTTTGGATCATAATTACATACTTATAGTCCGTTGTAACAGAAAAACATGAATAGGTTAACTTACGTTCTGTTACATGAGAATAAAATTTATGTTGTATGTATTTCTGCACAGAAATAAAAAACGCTTTTTAATTGCATCACGTTTACGTATTTATAATATGAAATATGCACAGTGTCCACAATTTGATGGGGTAACTGCAATAGAGGCATTACAGTAGATGTACCAGAAACATCAGATTTTAATGTTGCTTGTTTCACACAAAACATATGACTCTTGATATTGTATTTTGGCGGGCACCTGAAAAAATTTGGTACTTACTAATATTACGATAATCACATTTATTTATTTCAGGCCAAAGGGCCGGGCTATTATTAATCAGTCATTTTAATACACACTTACCGAAAATACTGTGGGAACAGAGTTAATATGTAATCTTATTGAAACATCTTTCTTCAAAGTGAAGTGAACACACCCGTGTTCACTTCCATTCACACCAGGCACCATTCTTTATTTCGGGGATTAATGTTTTCTTCACCAATAGCCTCTAGCCACTTTTTCTTTAACCCTTTATTTTTAGGAAAGCTATAAAAAGGCAAGTATTTTTATCAATAATTAATTTTGGTTAGAGCTGCGGAACTAAACAAATAACAAAACGCTGACGTTTTGTTTTAGGATCACTTATAACTCTGTGGGACGGTCTCTCAGACGGTAAACCACGGGCCGGACCTAACAAGGTCACTCGGACCGATTAAGACACGCAGAATAATTTCTGTTAACATCGCAGATTGTAACCGATATCGTTTCAACGGAGGAACTAGTTTTGGAAACTATTACGGTACGGCGTCGCCTCGCACCGATGCGAGGCGTCATGCAACACTATTCCAATATGACATATTCTTGTAAACAAACGAATGAAATAATAAATATTAAAAAAGGTCTGGTATAGGGAAATGAACCCAAATATCAATACTTTAGCAATAAGTTCATGATCCCGTAACATAATAGGTTGGGGAAAAAGTTTCTTCGCATATTTTAAGAAAATTCAAAACATTTTTTAATATAGTTTATTTACATTTAACTAAAGTATGTAGGTACCATTTTGTTCGATAACTTTTGCCATCTTGTAGGTAGGGACATGATCCCATTGCTATAGAAATTTTGGGACTTCTGATCAAAATACCGCGACAAGTGGTTGGTTTTGGCAGTCCTCTCGTGATGTTAACCTGACACTGCCTAAATAATTCTGAAGAGACCGAAACAGGTGGAAATCTGAAGGTGCAAGGTCAGGACTATACGGCGGATGCATTAACACCTCCCAGCCAAACTCTCTTAATTTTTGCTGAGTGGCTAAAGATGTGTGAGGTCTAGCGTTATCATGATGAAAAACCACACCCCTTCTGTTGATTAATTCCGGCCGC
Source organism: Atethmia centrago (assembly GCA_905333075.3). Taxonomy (NCBI): domain Eukaryota; kingdom Metazoa; phylum Arthropoda; class Insecta; order Lepidoptera; family Noctuidae; genus Atethmia; species Atethmia centrago. The sequence goes on along the minus strand of HG995373.1, from coordinate 15,143,695 downwards.
TTTCTCTCAACTTCTTGCTTTATTCTCATCAGTTGTTCGCACTAGAGTTCAAAATCGATGGTCCTGGCTGGTGGTAACAGCTCATAATGAATAATGCCCTTCCAATCCCACCACACACACAGCATCACCTTGTTGCGAGTTAACCCGGGTTTCGCCACAGTCTGTGAAGTCTGACCGGCCTTTGACCACGACCTTTATCGCACGTTCTTGTCGTACGTGATCCACTTTTCATCACCAGTTATCAACTTCTTCAAAAATGGTTCGGTTTCATTACGTCGTAATAAAGAATTACAAATGAGTACACGGTTCATTAGGTTTCTTTCAGTGAGCTCGTGAGGTACCCAATGCTTTTTTGTGTACCCAGTTTTTTTCAATTGCGCCAAAACTGTTTTGTGGTCAATTCCCAGTTCTTCAGCTACGTCGTAATTACTGATATGCCGATCTTGCTCCACTTTTTCAAAAATGGCATCCATTTTATCCGTAATAGGGCGACCACAGCGAGGTGCATCTTTGACATCAGAATTTCCGGATTGAAAACGCTTAAACCAAATTTGTGCTACTCTCACAGACAGACACTGCACTAGGTCCATAAACATCGCAAATTTTTTTCGCGGCTTGCTCTGCATTTTTACCTTGTTTGTAGTAAATTTTTAAAATGTATCGAATTTCTTCATTAGATTCACTCATCATGACGGTACGAAAAACAAATGAAAATCACACATTTTCCTAATTTGAATTTGGAATTATGTTCTTTAAAATTTTAACTTTCAATGATACCAAAACCAGCCAGATACAAATAGTATACCCAAAGAGATTTTATTACAAGTTCATACATACTATAATGCGAAAAGACTTTTTCCCCAACCTAATACTTTTCATGGAATGTGTATTATTGTATGTATGAAAACCGGCTACTAACCTATGTAAAGATAATCGACGTTGATTTTCATTCTTTCTTGCACTACACTTCACAACACAACACAACACAACACAACACACAGGTATGTTGAATTGCTGTTTTCCAACATTCACATGCAGTTTTAAAAGTAAACTCCTCGTAATTTTCTCGCAAATCTCAATAATACAAAAAGTAAATAACCATTTGACAGCAAAGCTACCTCGAAACTTGGCGCATAAAATGTCTGAATATGCCACCTACCTACAACAGTCTGAGCAATAACTTAAATATTGTCTCTTTTATCAAATACGATTATTTTATTAGAACGAATAAGACAAAACGATATTTCACATTCTGTATCGTATTTCACTCAATTTGTATATGCAAATGTATTTATAGAATAACGCGGCGCCTCCATGTTTTTCCTATCTCAATGGTCTACAAAAACACCATTGTTTTGTTTATGTTTACTTTTGTGCCCATGACAAATTAAACGAACACTAGATAAATATGTATGCGACTTGGAGTGTAACACTATTAAAAGACGAACTAAGGATAGGAGAAGCGTCTACCACTGATAAAAAAGCAGCTGTAGTGGAAAAGTCAATAAATGAATGTTTCATAGGTTATTTTGTGTTTATTATGTTTATGTTCTTTCTTTGTTGAAGACTGGAGGCGTACGACAGAAATAACCTGATTAGAGTTGAAAATCAACTCGAAGATGATCTTCCTGACTGAAAAACTTCAGAGATGTTAATTAAATCACTGATCTAATGATAATACAAAACACGATAAACCTTTACTATAATTTACATAATACCACATCGCAAGTGCCTGTAGGTAAAGAAAACATAAAGAACTAAACTTAGTTATCTTGGGAGCATCACCTGTATACGAATTTCTCCCATAAAGTGTATGATAGCACACAGTCTCGACGAAATACCGGATATTCATTTTTTTCCGAGAACTTTCTTCCACAGATTGCGTTTTTAACATGTTTGTCAAATACAAGGGTACCCGTATTTTTGCAGTCAACAGCTGCGCAACGGGGCATATTAATTAATTACGCGTAAAAGAAGTTGGTTGTTTACAAAAAAAAGTATGTATAGAGACAGCTAGCTGCCAAGTTCTTAGACGTTGGATAGTAGCAACATCTGAAGTGAGCAAGTGGCAGTTTTTATCCTCATTTCGATAACTTCAAGTTCAACATCATCATTAGCATCATAATGATGAAAACATCCAGTGTTCATGCCAAGGTTGTCATTTAAAGCCGGTTCCACGTTTAACAAAATAGCGCCAGGGACATCGTCATGAGCAGATTCAGTGTCCAAGGGTAAAGCCGGGTCTTCAATTGAAGCGGTATCGCAGTCCATTATAACAAAAACCAAAACTTCGCAAAAGTAACCGAAACAACATTAATAATACACGGAGGCAAAGCGGATGTTTTTAATTACATGATTTGTCATTATTGACAGTTAGTGTTGCCAGGTAATAAAAAAAATATCGATTTGACAACAACTGAACTCGGATGTAACATGATTTGATGGCCAAAAACGATGAGTGTTTTGTTTGTTTTTAATTTAATTAAAGGAAAATAAATATAAAACCTTTTGAAAAATCACTTGATTACAGATTTTCAAGAAACTACATACTTTTACTCAGAAATATAAATCGATTATTATCTTTACTATAAGACTGAAATCACAATTATTATTAATGTGGCAACGCAGAATCAGCCTCCAACCATAAAATGGCGACGCTTTTTGAACTCAATCGGCTAATACTTATTAAACGACATGTTTTTACATTTACTTTCCTGCCATGAGAATCAAAAAAATATTAATTTTAGTTTTAATTATATTTTTTCATAAAAATACTTTTTACAGAACAACTTCTCCACGTTAAGCCAATAATGAACAATTCCCTTTACGATCAAATAATCACACTGGCTATTCACACACTGTAAGTACACGACAGAACTATACGGAACGCGCGACAGTTTCTAAACGTGTTCACTTCTTGACCGCCTCTGACCAACTCAACTTATCTCCGGTCAACCGTTATGTTGTAGACTCTAGAGGTGGGCGTTAAATCAATAAACTGTTTTTATTAACGGCTTTTAGTACGTCAACGAATTAACTGTTTTTCTTCAATGACAAAACCTGTTAAAAAATTCAACCTAATAAATTTTGTCAACGTTTTCGCAACTCGCAATGAGATAATACTCTGTTTTTCTTCAATGACAAAACCTGTTAAAAAATTCAACCTAATAAAATTTTGTCAACGTTTTCGCAACTCGCAATGAAATAATATTCTGTTTTTCTTCAATGACAAAACCTGTTAAAAAATTCAACCTAATAAATTTTGTCAACGTTTTCGCAACTCGCAATGAAATAATATTCTGTTTTTCTTCAATGACAAAACCTGTTATAAGATTCATATAATAAATTTTGTCAACGTTTTCGCAACTTGCAATGAAATAATATCATAGGCTTGCAGTTATTTATGCGATGAGTTTCGTTTCCGATCCTTTCGCTCCTATACCTTTCCCGCTCGCACTTTTACTACAATAGCTAAATGAAATAATTGTAAACATTCAGTCTCGCAAAAATAGCACTTAAGGTACAGACCTTCAGTGCTATATAAATGATTAAAAAAAACAGTCGTAATCCACAGGGATTACGACTGTTTTTTTTTTCGACAGTTCCTTCGACCTATTTAAAAAGTAGTTAGACACACTCGTCACAACTTCACAATAATATTAATACATTAATTTAACTTAATACATTAATGTAATGAAAAATCTAAAAGGCGAAATTTCAAAAACCCGTTAACGAATTAACGGCTTTTTCAACCTGTTAACAATTGACGATTAATGTTAAATTAAATTAATTTAAAAACCGTCAATGACACATCGCTTAGACTCTGTCGAGCGCCGCTTGGTGGCGCTGGCGTCCCGATTAGTCAAACGAGTGACTAACGTATTTCCGACATATGTATGTATGTATACAGGGTTATTTCTAAAACACCAACAACCTTGCAGGACTGTATTACTATCATCATAAACAACAACTTTTGTTCCATGACTTTTTACAAAACATAATACATTTACTAAAAACAAACCTTCAAGATTTCGTTGTCCTATCTTACACATTTCAACTCTGTATTTTGCTACCTACGCGCCTGCCGCGCTCTGTCCTCGTAACTCTCGCGCGCACGCTGTAGCGCTCTGTCGTCGTAATACTTTTGAGTTAGTAACTCGCTACGCTACGATTCCCGCTTTTTTACGCAAAAGCCAAATGATACCTACAATCGGACTTCGACATGGAAATAACCTTGATATTTCACAGTACCTACGTCTAAACACCGTAATAAAAACAAACTACCAATGACTTCTCACATTTTCTGTAAAGCTACAACGGCAGATAAAAGTACCTATTTGTTTGTAGATAGACTGAATCCACTCTCCCTTCATACTTAACCAGGCTTAGGACTGGCTACATTAAAGAATAAAATAAAATAAAATCGCATGTAGGTACTTAAATTACCTACCTACGTAATATGACGAAAGTTACGTTAACAGGTTCCGGCGCGGCGATATTGTTGATTAAGGTCGTGTTTACAAATCTGACGTAATTAAGCAGTTTTCGGTACATTTTGCGAACAAACGTAAACAAATCAAACATAACTAACAATTACCTTAAAGGGTGCAATTGAACTCTTTGGCATTATTTTAAACTTATTTTTGCGAGTGAAGGAGCGGGGCAAATATTGTTCGGGGTGGCCGGCGTCCCTTTGAGCCTACTGTTATTGCTACTTGTAAGGAAATGCCACGTACACGTGCCGGCCAGCCGCAATGACTAGTTATTACTAATAACTAGTCATTGCGGCTGGCCGGCACGCGGAACGAAAAGTAAACAATCATCAAACAATACTTTAAATAAAGTATTGTTTGATGATTGTTTACTTTTCGGTCCGCCGCATTTTGAGGTGATTATGTCTGCTTCCTTGGAATATTGCAATATTCCAAGGAAGCAGACATAATCACCTCAAAATGGTAGTAAAAATAACAATAAAAAATATTACAAATAGCCTCAGAAAAAAATAAGTTTCCGTTTAACTTTTTCTCATATTTTGCCATAAGACATGAACCTTAACGGGTGGCATTAGGGTTTATTTTATTTGGTCGCCGTCTAGATTTGTTCCACAGAAAATGTTTAATGAAATGTTAGTCCGCACGTCAAAGTTTATTTCCTCCTAATTCCCGCACAGGTATCCGTGCGTATGTGTGTGTTAAAGCCGTTTCAATGTAGTGTTGCGATTCGATACAAATCATATTTTGTAAACGCGTCCTTAAAATAACCTATTGTAAACATTTGGTGCGAGTAACAATGTCGGCACAAAACTGGGTACAATAACTATTTTTATTTTTTAATGCAGGCGTATTTAAAAAGTGGAATCAGCATATTTACAACAATTGGATGAATAAGTATTAAAATCAGTATTTACAAATCATTACCTCTCAAGTTCAAGTCTCGTGGATGTCGGTGAGTATCGCGCACATAGCGTTCAAAATAATCACCTTCACAACCAACACAAAGTTCACACCTAAATAGTAACTGTTCATTCACTCGCGAAAGCACAGCAGAGTTGGTTTTTATTTGATTAAACGCCCAATTAATCTTTTCAATCAAAATGTCGCGGCTTGTGATTACGGGACCCGTTTACACCAATGTCTTTACATGTCCCCACAAATAAAAGTCTAAAGGCGTAATATCTGGCGATCTAGGCGGCCAAGCACGAGGTCCGCCACGTCCTATCCATCGACCAGGATATTTACCGTTTAATAAGTCTCTGACTCGGCGAGCATAATGCGCCGGCGCACAGTGGAACGAATGTATGGGAGCGGTTGGACGTAGACATGTCCGAAAAAAAAGAGTAAAATTATGCCAAACTAATGATGCCATCTTATTCGATTACTTAATGCCTTCATAACTTGTGGTGATGAATTTCTTCATAACTCCCATATTTCGGGAGTAATTTGAGAAAATGTGAAATTTTACTATGAAAATGAGTGTATCGAGCTCTCTCCCTCCTGATTCCGGGCTTGTTTCAAGTAGCGGTCTCTAATATCATAATGCTAATACTAAGAGCTATATTTAATACTAAGACACATAGTGCGCCAAATGTGCACTTTCTGGGATAAAGAGTGATGTTTATTTTATAACACAATTTTTTTATTTTTTGTTTATTTTGTTGATTAAAACCGTTTTTCTAAAGGTTTACCTTATTACAATAACATTTCTGAGCAGCCAATTAGAGAAGATATAAGCTAATTAGGATATATAATTAGGGACTTAAGGTTTACATATAAAACTGATGCACTAACGATTACTGATAAGAACATTGCTATTATTTAATTACTAAATGGCTCTTAATACACTAATTTAGCATGCATCATTTACTAATTATCACAATGACTAATTACCTTGCAATATTTAACAAAGGATACCTGGGATACCTGGATTTTATATAAATAGGTCACTATTAGTAACTTTAAAATCAGTGTTGATTTACACCTCGTTGTATCCAAGCTAATCTCGCAATGTATTTTCCAAATTTTAATACAAATCTTGATATTCACGTTGCTTTATGCGCACGCGCACATAAAGATTTACGCGACTTTAACTATTTGTTCAGTGTTTTAAAAGATAACAGTTGTGTTCAGTTATGTGAAAGTGCTGAAACAAGTTTAAAAGACTGGTGTCGTCGATTTTGCTACCGCATTTATGCAAAATGGACACAGTCTGGAAGAAGCACAAATAAGTTTCGGAAGAAACATGAGATTTGGCTACAGGCTGCAATTCAATGGCCGGAATTACAGAATGAAAATATGGAACCTTCTACAGAAAATATAAGTGACGTCATCGAGCCCATAATTTCTCCTGCTAAATCTGATGCTTCAACTTGTACACATCCTAGTCCTCGTAAATCTTTTGAGGACCTTAGTAACCGGCAAAAAAGAAGACGCACTGAAGATAGTCTTTCATGCAGCAGTAGCAGCGCTGAAATTATGTTTTCGGCCGAAAGGGCGCTTCAAAAGGCAGGACAAAGCGATACAGCTTATGTTATGAAATACTTGACGGAGAATCCAGAAGAGGCCTCAAAAATCAAAGCCTTCATTGAAGGTAAATCAATTCAGGTACGGGAAATATCCCCTTTGAAGGCATTGGCTCTTTATGTATCGATGAACTTATCGAAATGGCGCTATAACACTCTTCGGGATTTCAACACTCAAGAAGGAGCTCTTCAATACCCGAGTTACTACATGTTGGTTAAAGAAAAAATTAAGTGCTATCCGGCCAAAGAAGATCTCACAGTTACAGAGAGCTCTGCAAAAATCAAATTACAAGCCTTGATGGATTTAACCTCAAGAAGACTTATTAGGTCGTTAGAAACCCCTGTTGATCCCAATCAACAGCTCGTATTGACCAGCAAATGGGGTTTTGACGGATCATCTAGCCAAAGCATTTATCATCAAAGGACGAGTGAAGATGAGCAAATCGATCTTGCTAGTAATTTTATGATTAGTCTTGTACCACTGCGGCTCGTCTCAAAAGGTGTAACAATTTGGGAAAACGAGCGACCATCTTCCACTTCATTTTGCCGGCCAATATTGTTTAAGTTTATAAAGGAAACCAAAGAAAATGTGCAGAGAGAGATGGCTGAAATCGAAGCAGAGATTGAAGCCTTAACTCCATCCACCATCACTGATGGAATTAGTGTCAAACACCAACTGCTGTTGACAATGATTGATGGTAAAATTCATTCCATTATATCCAATACAGCAGCTTCAGTGTGTGACATATGCAAGGCTTGTCCTAAAGAAATGAATAATTTAGAGTTAATCAAAGATAAACACGCAAACGAGGACATGTATAAATATAGCTTAAGCACCCTTCACGCTTGGATTCGCTCAATGGAATGCTTATTACACATTTCCTACAAATTAGACATAAAATCATGGCAAGTAAGGGGTGATATAGCAAAAAGGCAAGTTGATGACAGGAAGAAAAGAGTTCAAGAGGCTGTAAGAAGAGAAACGGGCTTACTTCTCGATGTTGTGAAACAAGGCAGTGGATCCACCAACAATGGCAACTCGGCAAGGAGATTTTTTGAAAACTACACTAAATCTGCTGAACTGACCGGAATAGATGCTATGCTTTTAAGAAAAATCTGTGTGATCTTGCAGTGTATTTCATCAGGAGAGAAGATCAACGTAACTAAATTCCGAGAGTTCTGCTTTGATACTGCTAAGCTTTACGTGGAGTTATACCCATGGTATTATATGCCTTCTTCACTTCATAAAATTTTAATGCATGGGCCAGACATAGTTCAGAACATGTCAATTGTGCCCATTGGTTTTCTATCCGAAGAGGCATCTGAGGCTAGAAATAAAGATTTTAGAAAATATAGAGAGGGGCATTCTCGAAAGCATAGCAGTATCTCATGCAATGAAGATATTATGCACAATCTTTTACTGTCTTCTGATCCACTTGTTACAAGTATCCGTCCAAAAGGAAATAAGTTTGTAAAAAATCTTCTTTTAAGGAATTTTATGAGCTTACGGATTCTGAGAAAAGTGATATCGAATTTGTTAACATAAATGATTTAGCGGACATCGATTCTGAATTTGAATTAATTGATGATGATGATGATGACGAAGATAATTAAATGATGTTATTGTTTTAAAATGTGTAACTTAGTAAATTAGAGCTTACATCTTAATTATTTATTGTACTTTTAATGAAACTAGGTAATTTATTATCAACTTACTTAAAAGTCATACTCTCATCAGTTCTTGTGAATATTTTTGTTAATATATATTTCTGTATATATATAATATATTTATAGACCTCTTAATAAGTCTGTCTGCGGTTTAAAGTAAATACAAATGGGGAAAAAACGTTTTTTTTTTAAATTTTCATTTCCTTTTATCCCAGAAAGTGCACATTTGGCGCACTATGTGTCTTAGTATTAAATATAGCTCTTAGTAATAGCATTACGATATTAGAGACCGCTACTTGAAACAAGCCCGGAATCAGGAGGGAGAGAGCTCGATACACTCATTTTCATAGTAAAATTTCACATTTTCTCAAATTACTCCCGAAATATGGGAGTTATGAAGAAATTCATCACCACAATTTATGAAGGCATTAAGTAATCGAATAAGATGGCATCATTAGTTTGGCATAATTTTACTCTTATTTTTCGGACATGTCTACGTCCAACCGCTCCCATACATTCGTTCCACTGTGCGGCGCCCCGTCTTGTTGGAAGTACATACCACTTAAATCGGCGAGTGGTATATCTTCTTCTAGTTCCGGTAGCGTTTCGGTAAGAAATTGTTCGTAACTTTCACCGTTCAGTCTATCCAAAAAGATAGGGCCCAGTAATGTGGAATTCACAATTCCCGCCCACACATTCACACTAAACCTGTGTTGGTAATTATGTGGTCTGGGTTCGTGCGGGTTTTCATAACACCATAGATGGTCATTTCGTGTATTAAATAAACCAGCTCTGCCAAATGTAGCCTCGTCAGTCCATAAAATTGTAGGCCGTTCAGCTAAGTACCAGTTGCAAAAAGCGACTCGTGCTGGTTTGTCCGGTTCAGTCAGTCATCCTGCACACGATGAAGGTGGTAAGGATATTTTCCTTCAGCGTGAATGACACTCCACGCGAAGTATTGACTAACATTGAATCGCCGGGCTGCGTCGTTGGTACTTGCTGCTGGATTTGCTTCGAAGAATTCGACGATAGCTTCTTCTTCTCGTACTCTGTGCCTCGGTGGACGACCACTATCCCTGATGGGATTCCGGAATTGCCCGTGATCTCGTAACCGCTGTGTGGCGGCTAACATTGTTTCTCGGTTGGGTACACGTACGTTCGGGAATCGTATGGCGTATTGGCGACAGGCTTCCGAAACATTGTCATCACACCTAGCTAACATTCGCACCATTTCCGTGTACTCGACATTGGAATATTGATACGCCATCATGTAAAGATAATTACGTCCGCACTGCCGAATTTTACTACAAGGACACGTAATGACGCGACGACGCGAGCGCATCAAAGCGAACGACCGACTGAGGAGCGCCCGTAAATAGGTCAAGTTCAAAGCGCCCCCGCCGCCCTAACCCCGCTCCCTTCGCTATTGTACTGTCGCTTTCTTTTGCTTCGCATAGACTTCGTAACATTTTGAGCGTTCAATTTAAATATTTTTATTTTTGTATGAAAATCTGATGAAATAAAATATGATGAATTTTTAAAAGTCATAGAACAAAAGTTGTTGATTATGATGTTAGTAACATAGCCCTGAGAGGTTGCCGGTGTTTTACAAATAACCCTGTATATATATGTATGTATGTATGTATGTCTAATTCTTTGGCACACTCTGTAGCCTAAACGGCTGGATGGATTTTAACTTATGAGGTGTCGTTAGATTCGTCTTCATTGCGGGAGTGACATAGGCTATATAATATTTATATATAGCATCGGGAAAGTTTAACAAAAATAAATTATAACAATATTGATATCAAATCAAAGCTAGTAATGAGTCAATTCCATATATACCTATATACATATATTACTAAAATAAAAAGCTTGAAATAAATAAATTAATTAAAAAACTAAAAACCCGACTGCAAAAACACATGTCTGAAAAGAGAAAAACAAGCATTATAATCTATAGAATTTTGGTATCGCAGGCGGGGAGAAACCAATAACCTGAAATATGGTGTAACTTTTGTTTGTCCCCGCCTGCGATACCAAAATTCTTATTATAATTCTTATTTTTCTCTTTGCAAGATGTGTTTTTACAGTCGGGTTTATTGTTTTTAAATAATTTGTTTTATTTCAAGCTTTTTATTTTAATAATATATATAGGTATATATATAATTGACTCATTACTAGCTTTGATTTGATATCAATATTGTTATAATTTTTTTTTTTTACTTTTTTAGAACATTGAAATAAAATAATATTCTCGAACCATTCAAAATTATCTGAGCCAGGGGCGGATCTGTATAAGGCTTTTTGGGATGCAGTCCCAGGGCCTGAGTATAAAGGGCCGCAGCCCCCATTAGAGACAATGCACGAAATTGTGAAAATAAAATGCCTATTATCAGGTTGGCAATCCTGACATCAATTAATCTTTCGAGTAGTGCTGGATAGTTCCAGGTTTTTCGTAAAACGAACCGAAACCGTTTTTCAGATACGAGAAACATTTATAAGAAACAGTTTTTCAACAAATTTCCCGCCGTAATGCGTCAATTGATTTAAATTTTATAACAAATAACGAATGTTTGACCTATTTGACCTAGAGTGATCTGAACGGAGCAAAAAATACCAGCTGTTTTTCTCGTTTCGTTCATTTTTGTTCAACCTTCTAAATTTGAATTGTGTACAATCAAAAATAGTTACTTTTAACTGTTTACTATTTATATGATAGTAATCCTTATACAATACATAGAGTATTAATTTAGATCTAACAATTCAAAAACGTCAAATGCATATGTCGAATAGCCTAGAAACTGTTCGTTCATTTATCATTGACAAACAGTTTTGTTAAAGCGTTTCCGAATATGACGCCCAGTACTACTTTCGCGTACAGCGCGTTGCGAGATAACATTTACCCACATTCACCCGATTCACCGCATATCATTGCTACCACTTTAGCGTGTTGTTTGAGGATAAAATGATTGTCTCCGCGTTTAGATTGCGGCCGATTTTTTTAAAACGTTTTATAATGATTGCGTGTAAAACAACGCGTTATAAAATTATATTTTGTAGTCTTTAACGCGTCTTTAGTTTATAGCGGATTTGATTTAACGTCAAAATATATATGGCTACATTCCGAATTGCACTGTAATTGATTTGAGCGTGCTTACACCCGTTCCGAATTAGCGTGAGCGCGATAACGGTGTCCCGTGAATCGTCATAGAATACATCATGACATGCGCCATCTTGCGATAACACCGACCATGCCCTAAATAATATCACCGTGAGCGCTGTCAAAAATGATAGTCGTGCTGTTCTGTTTTGAGTCACATCATATCTATAAACTAACGTGGCATTTTTGAAATTGTGCTTCTGGCTACAGTCGCCACCTAACCAAAGAATTTTGTGGTGTATACACAATTTTTTGTATTTAAGTTAATAATAGCCATCGAGCCTAACGGGCGACAAATTTCTATCATGCTCACATCAGAGCAATACGAGGGCTCAGTGGCATCATTAAACCCCAGAAAGTAATAGCATACCTTATTTAATTATTGTTGCTTCTATGTAATTTGTAATTTGTGGTATTTTTCTTCGGTAAATCTTTGCCGGGAGCATATAAATACACTCATATCAGCACTTCATCATCCTCTTCATCACTGGACGAATCGTCGTTCTGATCGATCTTTCTTGTTCAATGGGGTTATGTCATTATAAGTTTTGACGTTGAGCGAGGATTGAGTGCGTGCACGAGCATTTTGAATTGTTGAATTGCTCTCAGCTGTTACAATAGTGATAATTAAGACGCTGACAAAAGGCAGATGACCAAAATAGGCTTGTCTTAAGAAAAAAAAATTCCAAATCTGTATAGTTTGTGGTAGCGGAAAAAAATGTATATTTGTTTTGAACAAATTTCTCAGAACTTGGTTGTTACCAAAACACGTTTAGAAAATAAATTTCAAAAATCTACAAACTAACGTTCAACTTACCTCTTACCTTGAGTTCTTATCCAAAATATCTGTATTAAATATCAACATACGTTACGTATTTAATAACAAGAACGTTTAATTGAATCAATTTTGGGTAAATAGATAATTGCTTCATATTTTGCAATACATTACAAGCGTTGTGTCATCGCGCTTCTCTTTCTTTTATGCGCAGTCCGCGCACCGCGGACCGCGCAGAAAAGAACCGCTGTTTAGGTGTTGTCAGCGTCATACATCGGAATGCAAATTATTGATGTGAGAGCTGTGAGCGATTATGACTCAATTCGGAGTATACCCTTTTATTCCTTTACTGTCCTGTCACTGTCAGTCAAATGTCAATCGTTGTCTTACCTTGTGTGCCTATCTTGTTGCCTTTGTTGTTGTGTGCGTTTCTTGTGCCACAGCAGACTTCCCATTAGCCCATTTATTTAGAGTAAATTATTTTGTGTATTTGTAGATTAAGAAAGATGTTGTCCTTTCTTATTAAAAGCAGAAACGATATTATATATTTATCCTTGCTTTTGTTTAGCGTAGGGATAGGTCCACGTTACCGGGCTCTAAAAACAGTGCAAGCTAAGAAATGGGTCGGCAGCATAGTCGGCCTTGTACTTATTATCATTGTTTCGGGATACAGCGCTATCCATCCCATATTATCAGCACTTCTGGGTATCATTGCTATAAAAGTGGCTACTGTCAGGTAAGTCTTTATCAACGAAGAGTCTAGAAACAAGGCATGTTTGCCGGTCTTATGCCATGGACAGATAGTTTTGTTTTATCGGTAAATAATCCAATTATGCATGACTTATCTAATTAATCAAATTATTAGTCCTAAGTTACTAAATTATTAAAAAACTATAAGCATACTTACTATTCTTGATATTTCAGATACTGTCATATTGTGGCTTTCTTTTTAATGTTCGGATATCTATTCTTCTTTCGGCTGGCGGATAAGTTCGGCCTCCCACTATCGTCCGGACAGACAAACCTCATTGAAATGATAATAGTTCTTCGAGTAGTGGGGGTTGCGTTTGAAATCAATGGCTCATGGCTGGCAGTAGGAAAAGCTAAAAAAGATGAAAATAAAGAACAGAAAGAAGTGAAAACGAAAGATGACGATTTTCTTGAAATAATAAACCCTGATTTTCAAGACTTATTCCATTATTCATTTAATTACATTGGACTGTTAACAGGTAATGCTAATAATAATTCTTTTAGTCATATCTATGTTTAAAGGTATAAAAACGTCCTTCGTTTATAATTTATATAAATTTAATTTTATACTACTTGTGGGTTTGTTGGACTTATATCTAAATTTAATTAATTATTGTTTTTTTATGTGTATTTTAATGAAGATTGTCAAAGCTGCAATTAAGATTACATACATAAACTCACGCCTTTTTCCCATGGGAGTAGGCAAAAACTGCTACAATCTTAAAAGATTAAGAATTTTTATTTTTGTCCTTAATTAAGATTAACAGTGGGAAAAAATAAAATAAGTCACAATTGTATTTCAGGTCCCTACTATAGATACCGGACTTTTGATGACTACTTCCACCTGCCTTACAGCAAGTATGTTGACTGTTTTGGCTTTACCATCAACACAATGAGAATGGTCCCTCTCTATATTTCATTGTACTTGGCTTTGTCTAACATTTGGCCCCTAGAGGTGAGAGTTTTTACTAGCAGATTTGCCAAATGGCTAAACTAAACTATTAACAAGATCAAACATTCACCTAATGTTAATTACTAAGCATCACAAAGCTTTTAAAAACAAATAGTTTTTAAATTGTTTCAGTACATTTTAACAGAAGACCACAACAACAGGAACTTTGTTTACCGAATGCTGTACCCATGGGCTTTGTTTTCACAATTCCGGCAGCGAATATACTCTGGAATGACGCTGGCTGAGAGTGTGTGTACATCTGCTGGGCTTGGAGCATACCCAGTCCAGGGCAGGAACAGAACAGGGCATGGACCCACTGTTGGATATTTAAAGTTGAAGCAAATGTAAGGATGTTCAACTGATGAATAGATTTGTTTTGACTAATTTAGTATGTAGTTTATTGTATTTATGAGGTCATTCAGTGGGAGTGGTGTCTGGTTAAATATCACCATAAGTAGTCCCTTATACCCACCTCTCCCCATACCTGACTTCTTTTGAAAGTATTTAACAGGTTATGACTCAATTTTCGTTTCTTATCAGGACAGAGCTGGAGGCAAGGAACTGTGAATATGATTTCAACACAGTGGAGTCGATGGATGTATGGGGTTGCGAGTCTGTGGTCACATTACGTGACTCTATGAAAGTATGGAACAAGGCTGTGCAATACTGGGTGGCCATGGTTGTATATAAGAGGTTCCCTGTCAAGCCTTTAAAGTAAGTCATGTTTGAATAATTTTGTTATTATAAAGTCTTTGCTGAATGAAAACATTCCAAACTATGCACATGGTTAAAAATCTCGCATGGCCAGGCATCCCTTATTTCTTCATATAAGAACCAAAATTCAATCAATTTATATTCAGAAATTACCAAATAATATGAAAAAATTTGACGTGTTACACAACGGAAATCACAGCGGAAATTGTGTCACACCGGAAAATAAATGCAGCGCAATATAATTAGGGTTGCGTGAATATTTTAGGCAGATGTAATCAAATTAATTACACTTACCTAAAATATTCCGACGATTTACACACACCCTAATAATTATATTGCGCGCATTTATTTTCCAGTGTGACACATTTCCGTTGTGATTTCCGTTGTGCAACACGACAAAAATTTGGTCCTGACCCATATACGAAATCAACTGATTTTGATCAATATTTTGGTTACTGTTTGTGAGAAAGGGAAGAAGAATTTATCCCTGGCGTGCGGAAGGTTAAAACACGTAACACAGAGCGTTAGGTAGTATTAAACACACATAGGGAACGTGAATTTAATAGCGTAATTGTATTTTTTCTTATAATTTATCGATTATTAAATAATCAGTACCTGCTTATTACTGAACCAATATTAGGTAGGTAAAGGTAAAATATTATTTTTTTGAGTTTTTATATTTAATAAAAGAATCAACATAAAAAACTTATATTTATAGCACTTATATATTTACAACACTTGGGTAGGTAGGTACTTTGATTAGCTAAAAATATTAAAAAAAAACAACGTAAAGTATTTTTTCTTCTAATAAAATAAATACATAAATTAATTAAAACAGAAAAGCAAAAAAGAAAAATAAAGAACAGAAACCAAAAATGCTAGTTAAAATTTGTTACACCAAGCATAAGGTTTGTGTAACTCACCCACTGACACCTTTGACCATCGTTATCGATACACTTGGCAGTCGATTGAGCCGTGACAATCGGCGCTTCGCTTCCTGCGCAGCTACTCAGTCGCTGTGGGTCTGAGTAGCTGCGCAGGAAGCACCTATTATAACATAACGGTTAACCACTAAAATATCGATCTATTTATCTTGGTCTGGGTGTAACACACCCGACCTTACGCTCGCAGGGTAAACAAAATTGTTTATGATTTGAAAAGTCAGTTCTTAGTTTTGCAGGTGGCTTGAAGGGATTTTTCAAATTATATTAAACTAATATTCGCAGTTTTCCGAAATAATACAAGAAACTGCTTGATTATCGTTTTACAATACTAATTTTGATTTTGAACTTTAAAAAATCAACATTATGTGGTCTACTTGCAGGTGGCTAGACCACTTTCTTCAACTTCGATACAAAATATTGCAGAAAAATGATGTTGATAAAAAACAAAAAAATAAATAACAAAAACGTATTCAGTATTGTTTTTTAGGGTTCCGTAGTAAACTAGGAACCCTTATAGCCTGCGCAGACGAGGGACTTGTCCGCGACGATAAAACGCATGGAAATCCTGGCAGTCTATTTGTCCTACGTGTGCGTTATTGCATAGATTTCCATACGTTTTATCGTCGCGGAAAAAATTGTCCGCAGACAAAAGTCCCCCATCTTCGCAGGCCTGTATAGTTTCGCCATGACCGTCTGTCTGTCTGTCCCCGCTGTAGCTCAAAGACGCTTAGTACTAGAAAGCTGTAATTTGGTATAGGTATACATATTAATCATGCCGACAATGTGCTAAAATAAAATTTTTTTTCGAGGAAAAACAATATATCATATATCATTACGTGCAAGGGATACCTCCCTTACACTTAATGTGGGGACATTAAGTGTAAGGGAGGTATCCCTTGCACGTAATGTGGGGATGATATATTTTTCTTTCTCGTCTACCCCAAGGTGTGGGGTATCGTTGGATAGGTCGTTCAAAATATTGGTGGGTCTGTGAACACTACTTTTCGATTAATATTAAGCATTATAGTGTTAATTTTTGTTGGAGTCAAGTGTCCCCCGTGACAGCTAACTGGTTGTTTATGGAGATGTGAAAAAATTCATGGCTGTAGTACATATAATAATATTAAAAGGAAAACTATCACAGCTAAGTGGGCTTTACAAGTTAACGTGTAATAGTCAACCAACTTAAATTTGCAGTTGGAGAATTTACTGTGGCATATCGGTATATGGGAGAACAAGTTTTTCAACCACAGTGTTAAGTTGGTTTTTAAGATACAGTCATCCCAAGTTCCCAACAACGGTACCCTGCATTGTGCGTGGTCCGACACGTACTTGGCCGATTTTTTTTCCTATTATTTGCAAAATATTCAAGATATTTAAAAATCACACAGTCTGCAGCTATCATGAAATATATATTTTTTAATGAAAATACAATACCTTCAATAACTTAGTAAATTAAAGGCGAAATTAACTACATTTTCGAGAGTGCAATAGTGATGAAACTATTATCAGGTTCTGTGACTGTTACACAATTTTGCGCCAAGTAAACTGTACTGTTTACAGGCACGTATCCAGACTTTTGGTTCGGGGGGGGACAAACATTGAAACAACCATGTGAACTGTGTGAATATCGCTGTAATCACTGTACTATAATTTTCACTGTACTATACTATAATTATATAAGTATTTTTCTGTTTCCGCTGGCAGCCATTACGTCTAGTACCATATCAGGATCCGGCGCCAAAGCGGAATGATTAGACAATAGAGCGAGACCAGTAAGCCTCTCGCCCGCCATTCTATTCCTTAGGAAGGATTTTATTCTCTTTAGGCATGAAAATGACCGCTCCACAGATGCCGTTGAAACCGGAAGGGTGGCCAGAATATGTATTAGCCTGTTAATGGTAGGAAAGAAAACTTTGTCACACGTGTCTAAAATTTCCATAATTTCGACTGGTTTCTTATCTGTGTTTTTCCACTTGGCACACCACATACTGTACTCTGCTTTTATTAGTGATTCTCCAACACTTTCTTCCCAATAAATTTTCATATTTTCTAATTTACTTATTTTCCTCTCGTCCACATTTTTCGGAAGAATAATTTCTAAAGAAGAAAGCAGCTCTCTTTGATTCGCAAATCTATCATTCATGCCAGATATCAAATCGTCCAAGTACGGTATAAAAATAGTTCTTCTGAAGTATTCTTCAGCAGTATCGCTGGGAGGGTTGCTTCGTGCAGTTTGGTGGGCAGTAACTCGAGGACGCTGAATTTCTATTTGCAAGACATCTTCCGCTATTTTGCAGCATGCGTTATATATTTCTGAGAATACCGGGTTAACATCGTCACGTATCTCTTTTAGTTTTCCGATAATGTCATCGGAAAATTTCATAGCAGAGGCCAGGTCGTGTGTAGGGTTCTGCAAATATGCTGACAGTGGGAGAGTATAACTGAAAAATCTTTCACAGGTTTTTAGAGAAATCAAGAAACTACTCTTTTCCATCGCAGCTATGAGTGTAGAGGCAGTTTGGGCGACAGTTCTGTTTGTGTAGGATAGTTCTCTTAATGTAATGACAATAGGTTCGAGTAACTCACCAATTTATAGAGTCGTGACGTTCTATAAATCTAGTGTCACACACCAGTCTTTTTTTCTTACTTTCTGGTGTGAGCTTTTCCACATTTTCCTTGAACTGTTTCCCGGCCATTGCATTGTTGCGAAGTAAATTGCAGACTTCCTTCACAACGCCTATTGAATTTCTCACCTCGGGAACTGAAAGAGCTTTTGAAAGAACTAGGTTCAGACGATGTGCTGAGCAATGTACGTATGTGGCCTTAGGAAATTCTTTTTTGATTCTCGTCTGCACACCACTGATGTGTCCTCCCATGGTAGCAGCTCCGTCATACCCCTGACCAACTAGTTTATCGAGATTCAAACCAATCTCATGACATTTCTTTAAAATTTCTGCACTTATATTTTCGGCACTTAGGTCGTGTATTTCAATGAAACTGAGAAAGTCCTCCCTCAAAATACCTTTATAAACGTATCTCGCACATAAAGACAATTGCTCAGTTCCACTCACATCTAAAGTTTCATCGCCAAGAATCGCGAAACACTCTGAACTATTTATTTGTGTCACAACTTTTTTCTGAATTATCTTTCCGCAAGTATCTATTATTTCATTTTGAATAATAGGGCTAAAATACGTTGCATTTTTAGGGGTTGTAATGATATGATCTTTCAGGATATTATCATAGCTTGCTCGGTATCGTAGCAGAGCCCTGAATTTTCCATCTTTACCAAGTGACTTTTCTAAAGTCAATGGTCCACTGTCTTTGTCTCCACGAAGCGGCAACTCTTGCTCTCCACAGAAGATGATAGTTTCGATTATAGGTTTTAGTGCTGTTCTATTTCTTTCCTTTTCTTTGAGCCTTTGATCATTAAGCAGCGATGCAACGTCTATAGCTGCTGAATCCATTACGCGTAAGAAATTTTCTGCGCATAACTTAGAAAACTGGTGATATTTAGCAGCAGTATTTATACTACATTTTCGTATTCTGGAACACTGGTGCCGATTCCTTTGTTCACAAACTAAACTAAATTTAAGTTCAGTGCATCTTTTTCTTTCTATTTCATTAAGAAAAGGACAGAAGATACATTTTAGTTTAGTCCTGTCAAATTAATCAGCGCCTGTCACTACTCCATACAAGTTTAGACGTGATTAAAAACTTGCCTACTAAAATTACGTCAATTTACGTCAACCGCTGATTAATTTGACAGGACTAAACTAAAATGTATCTTCTGTCCTTTTCTTATTGAAAGAGAAAGAAAAAGATGCACTGAACTTAAATTTAGTTCAGTTTGTGAACAAGGGAATCGGCGCCACTGTGGAATATTGCGCCATCTACTACCTGGTAGCAGAAAGTTATGGAAGCTTCTCGATATTTCGCTACTCAACGCGACGATCTTTCTACTATTAGTTTTTCTACTCGACGATAGATGTCGTTCATTACTGTTTTCGTTCTCGGTTTCTCTCTAAATAGGTTAGATGGCGCTACTAGTAACGTCGCTTACATAATCAGATCAAGATCTATCTATATTTTTATTTTACCTACTTATTGAAAGAACACGCAAGCGAATAAATAAACAGATGGATTAAAACGTTTCTTTTTTTCAGTCAGATTTCGGGGGGGGGATAAATCCCAACTATCCCCCCCTCTGTATACGTGCCTGACTGTTTATAGTTACACAGACTTACGAGGTGCATTCAATAAGTACCTAGCCTCATCGCCAGAGGGCGCTGTAGTTTCAAAAGGGTTTTACCACAGTGTAGCACATTCTTTTTTAATACTGTTTTCAAATTTTCATTCCAATCCCTTCATTTGTTTTAATTTGACAACTTATGGAAGCGAACGTGTCGATCGGTTTTACAAAAATGGAAAAAGAGCAACATCGTTCGGTGATTCGATTCCTATTTTTGGAAGGGAAAACGCGCATCGAAATCAAAGAGCGCTTGGATGCTGTGTACGGTGACTCTTCTCCATCGATGGCCACCGTCAAGAATTGGTTCAACGAGTTTGCACGTGGCCGTACGTCGGTTTTTGATGAACCACGTCCAGGTGCACCGAAAACAGCTGCTACGGAGGAAAACATTAAAAAAATCCATGATTTCGTATTGGCAGATCGCCGATTGAAGGTTCGGGAGCTAGCTGAGACTGTAGGCATTTCAGAAGGAACAGTGCATCATATTCTTCACGAAGAACTCGGCATGAGAAAGCTGTCGGCGCGATGGGTGCCGCGTTTACTCACACCAAAAACCAGCGCAACCGTGAGACCACATCGGAGACGTGTTTGGCGCTGTTTAAGCGGAATCCAGCGGAGTTTTTGCGTCGTTTTGTGACCGTCGATGAAACCTGGATCCACTGGTACACACCAGAGACCAAGGAGCAATCAAAACAATGGATCCAGACCGGGGAACGTGCTCCAAAGAAGGCGAAAACTGTAAAATCGGCCGGAAAAGTTATGGCCACCGTTTTCTGGGATTCACAAGGTGTGATCTACATCGATTACCTCGAGAAGGGTAAAACAATTACAGGGCTTTATTATGCCGATTTATTGGGCCGATTCGACGCCGAATTAAAGAAAAAACGACCCCATCTGGCGAAGAAAAAAGTGCTGTTTCACCACGACAACGCACCGGTTCACACGTCTGCCGTTGCCATGGCCAAATTGGTCGAATTACGCTACGAATTGTTGCCCCATCCACCGTATTCTCCAGATTTGGCCCCTTGTGACTTCTGTCTGTTTCCTAATCTGAAAAAATCACTCGCCGGGAATAGATATGGATAGAATGAGGAGGTCATCGCCGCCACGGAGGCCTATTTTGCAGAGTTTGACAAAAACTATTTTTTGGACGGGTTAAAAAAGTTGGAGCATCGCTGGGCTAAGTGTATCGAACTAAAAGCAGACTTTGTTGAAAAATAAATTGCCACTTTTCCAAAATTTTCGTTTACTTTTTGTAGGCTAAGTATTTATTGAATGACCCTCGTATGTTTCAATTATTTAAATTAATAATAATAATAATTTTTATTTTTCAAACCTTGAGTACAGGTTAACTTAAATACTACATCACGAGTGACAGAGAGGAAAGTTATAATTACTGCCTGCCTCGTTGGTCTACTGGTCGCAAGCGTTACTGCTGAGCATGAGGTCCTGGCTTCGATTCCCGGGTCGGGCAAAGTGTTATTGGGTTTTTCTATCTGGAATTTCTCAGTAGCAGCCCGGAGTCTGGATTTGTGCCCGGTTGATGGCAATAGGCTCGCCCCCTATTACATGGGACTTAAACATAACTGGCGAAATATGGGTGTACTACACGTACACCTCTGCCCAACCCTTCGGGGAAACAAGGCGTATTGTTATGTTATTTAAATTATTTTCAGGCTTTCTCACAATTTGATAAGAAATTGAGAAAAGAGGGTGTTTTTCGTACGTGGACCCATTAAATGACAAATAGAATTAAGGGCCTGTGCACACCACGTTTTTTAAACGCGCCGTTGACGCGTGTTTTAGACACGTGCGTCGACGGTGCGCTTTTATCCTACAGAAGGTCTACAGGCTGCGTCTGACTCGCGTGCGTATCGCGTCTGTATCGCTCCAAACGCGCGTCAATGGCGCGTTTAAAAAACGTGTGCACAGGCCCTTAGTGTTACATAAAGTGAAATCGGTTGTCATGGTTTGAACATGTGATGCACGGAGGCGTGAGGAGTTTTGAGTATGAATATGGATGGACTGTGTGAAAGATGATATGGTTAGAAAGGGGTGACTACCGAGATGACTAATAGAGAAGTATGCAAGTAAAAGACATGTTGCGCCGACCCCAAATGAATTAGGATAAGGCCAGGAGAATGATGACGATAAAGGCCAGTTTACTAAAATTAATGAAACAAAATCTGTCTACTTTATTTCAGAATCCACGCAGCATTATTTGTGTCAGTGATATGGCACGGTTTCCATGCCGGCTATTTCTTCTGTATCTACTTCTGCCCATTCTACTTGATGGCCGAAGACATTTACATCAAGCTTTACTATAAGGACGCTACAGGGCTGGTGAGCATGAATCAATATTTAGTTAAGATGACTGTGATTTTAGGGACAGGGTTATTTGTATTCTTACTAAAACAAAATCTTCCTGTTTCAGAAAAAGAAAATCCTGGGCTTCATAATGTGGTTCTTGCGCTCCCATTCAGAGTCCTATCAAGCTGCTGCGTTCCTGCTACTCACGTTCGATCGTATTTGGATATACTATTCCTCAGTATACCACTATTGGTATGGAGTATGGCTTGGGTTCCTCATACTAGGCATAGTTTTAAACCAAATACACAAAAGTAAGCGGCCCAGTAAAGTAAAAAGTGATGTTGAAATTAAACAAAAAAGTGTAAGCAATTAATTTAATATAGTAATCTCAGATCATGGTTAGCTCAATTCGAATATAAGTGTTATAGAATAGTTTTTAACATTATTATAATCAACATCAAATGTACAAAAGGAGTATATTTGTTATGAACAAAACACGATCTAGAATTTAAGAATTTCGATAAAACTTATCTAATCAGTTAGCGCACTGTTCGAATGACACGAGTTCCGATGTGCTATAGTGCGTTCACTATAACTTGACGCCTGACGCGACTGGTAGCACTGAATTTTTTTCATTTTAACACTTTCTATGCCAAGCACCCAGCATATGGGTCGAAAAATAATTCGTTCGTGTGCCCACAACTCGCATCCGAGTCGTCGCTATATGTAGCTAAAGATGACTTCTGTTCAGATGACTTCTGTTGATTGAATTGTTATAGATTTGCAATAAACATTATATGGCATGCCAATTTGTATGTATTCTATGTACTTAGCGGTGAAAGTGTTAATAGAGTTCAAAATGGCGACTGACGAACAGAACCACCATTCATGACTGCAAAATTCAGTGATACTAATCGCGTCACGCGTCAAGTTATAGTGAACGCTCAGTATGCCTAGAACGTCGTATCTTGCCAAGATGTGACTGTCGATCTCTGTCGATACAGTACTTCATAGGTGATATCGTAGTAAAGTAATAACAGAACGCGTTGACTGCAGACTTCATACATATTGCCGACGTCTAACAACAACATAGCAACGGACCACAGTACGCAGTCACTTTTAAAATTCTTTCGTAGTTCTGTGAACGGGCTACGGATACACATTTTCTAAATATTACGTGTTTGATCGCTAGTTTCGAGATTTTTGGTGGGATTAAAATGAGGCAATATGTTTCTCAGAGATTTTTATAGCATTTGGTGCCTGGTAACATTTATTTATAATACAAATTATTTATTTATGTTATAAATTATTTATTTATGTTATCTCTGGTAACTACAGTTTCGATAGTCGGTATAGAGAAGAGCTTCCATCGACATCATGAGATGTTTTCGCTTGCTTAACAGCTGGATTAAGATTCAAAAGCCTTATATGAAAGGCAGTTGTCCTGGACAACACGAAGCGCGGAGTACAGTTTCTACACAATTTTTTTATTTACTTAGGTATAGTTTTCTAAATATGTATTTAATATAAGGAGTACATTATAACATGATTGAAAACATTATGTATAACAATAGGAATGGTTAGTTTATTGTAGGTACTTGTTTATGAAACTATGTTTCAATCAAACTTTCAAGTACATTTATATTTATTGGTTGTAAAAAATGGGTGTAAGATTTTATCTTCTAATTTTAAGGTTTTGTGTAGATGTGACATTCCTTGGATTTAGCAATGGGTTGACTTTAGGGTAGAGATAAATGCGAAAAGATAAATACATACTTCACTAGCAATGTATAAACATACATTATAAGGTATACATATTTTTATTAGTCAATATAAATACAACTGTGGAAAATATGGTTAATTTAATTAGAAATATAATTTTAATACAAGTATTGCTGTAGTGCAATTTCAGCTATTTGATTTACCGACTCTTATATTTTTAGTCTGCATTGTCTCGATTGACTGAACAAATTATATAATTGTATGAATATTGCTCTTATTTCATTTCTCTTTTACATAATTATCACTGTGTTATAAAGTTTATCACAATTAAATTATTATTATGTTTAATCTGATGACCGCTGTTTTCCGTCGCAGTACACGTCATTTACAGATTCATTATCTACGTCAAATTACGCCGAAGCTTAAAATAAGTATCAACATTTTTTTCACACAAATCTTGCCTATAACACATTATTTTGTGTGCTAAATGCTAAGGTTTAACCACACAACGCAGGTATCGCCGAATGGAATTACAAGTTTACATAAATCTTTTATTTATTTAATAAATAATATTTAATGGGGATTCTTGTCAACGTCCATTGCAGTGAAACAGTAAAAATTAAATAGTTACAAAAAAGGAACCATTTTATGTTCACTTTAAAGCTTAACCACAATAAAATGTTAAAACAATATCGCACCGTATACATAAATACAATATTACATACCGTACTTATAATATAAATAAAAATATAATTAGTTACGAATAACACTCTGGACATATTGCTGTATCAGGTACGTCAAGACCAGTGTCACACTGAAATGAAAATACAATATAACAATATTAGAAATGGCACTGATATTTTGTGGTATATAATGAAGGCTAGTTCAGTATAGAAAGTTATATGCTAGGTAACGCATTGGGTTATATCAAAAGTTTGATTCATATATGTCAATAACTTCTACAATATGTCATTAATTTTCATCAACTGATAGGTAAGGTAGGTTATTATTATTATAATTAAGTGTTATTATTGTAAATTATTCAGCAAGAAATTAGTTTTTTTGACGTGATAACGTCTTACAAATCGATGAACGCCGGCTGCACGCATGAAAAAGCATGACTCATTATCACGTTCCGCCTGAGCCGAGCGTGCGAGCGAGAGCGCGGAACTAGCGATAGAGAGGCACGATCGGCTTGTGACGCATCTCTCTCTCAATATCACGTAAAATTATCGTCCGTAAACCGACTTTACAGATAACCATTTTTTTTTAAGTTATGCATTGTACAGTAACAGTAGTCTTTGACTTTGTCACACACTTTTTCAGAATACATACTTGAGTTACCCACTAAATAACTTTCTATATAAACTAGCCACAACGTATACATGAGTATTCTTAAAATAGCTATGAAAAATACAGATCATACGGCAAACAAAAAAAAAACATAAAAAAGGTGCGTAAATTCTATAAGTCGCATAACATAGCCTCAATAGGATGGGTACAGTCATACCTCACCGAAAGTTATCCAGTTATTCATGCAAAGTTTAGTTAAACATGTTATCTGGAAGTTTCTCTGGTTTTCCTGTCAATGAGAAGAGATTAGCCTCCACCATATTTACATACTAATAATTTATTATATTTGTGAGTTTCTTAGTGTATATTTTAGTGGTTTATTTGTCATGAAATTGCAAATGCAACTTGATTGTGACATAAAAGCATTCATTAGTACTATATGACTTTTTCCTTGATGATAGTTTTTAACTGGGTATCTTATAACAAAATTTCTTAACCCGTCTAAAAATAAAGGCAGCAGTAAAATTAAAATACCGAGTACAGTGTAACGCGAAATACGTAACTGGCAAAGTGAGTTAGTAACGCCAAAGCTGAGAATCAATTTTGGAGTGCAAAAGGGCCAGAAAGCAATGTCGCAGCAACGCAAAGAAAAAAAAAAACCCAGAGGCTCCACTCAATAGCTTGCTAAGATTACTTGGAAAGTAGTTTACCTAACATTCCATCCATAGTGGACGGGCTTGCGTGTGGTCGCTCCGTTATGGTGCGCATAACTTTGTCCGTAATTCTTGTTCTGATTCGGTTGTTGATGCGTTGGTTGAGATCCTGATGGGTAAGATTGGGGGTTAGAGCTCCTCGAATTGGAACTGTACGAGGAGTAATTCGGGTTTTCCATTATCGGCCTAGTGTTGAACAAGTTATTCAAACCGCCGGTATTCTTTGATAGATTACCGAGAAGGTTTCCAAAAACATTGGAGAGGCCAGAGCCGGCACTTCCACCGGTTCCAGCGCTGCCGCCTCCGCCTCCGCCGTTTGCGTATTTGTTTAGAGTGTTCAGAATACTGTCGATGGGGCTGCCACCGCCTCCGAATCCGCCGGAGCTAGAGGTGCGCGAGCCACCACCGCCGTACGGGGAATTACCTCCATATGGGCTGCTGCCCCCAGTATTCGAGGATCCGCCGTACGGAGAGCTTCCACCGTACGGTGAGTTGCCGCCATAAGGCGATCCTCCTCCTGTATTACTTGCTCCGCCGTAAGGCGATCCTCCTCCTGAATTACTTGCTCCGCCGTAAGGCGATCCTCCTCCTGAATTACTTCCTCCGCCGTAAGGCGATCCTCCTCCCGTATTGCTTCCTCCGCCGTAGGGGGAACTGCCTCCGTATGGTGGGTTTCCTCCATAAGGTGAGCTTCCGCCATAAGGTGAACCTCCGCCATAGGGCGAGTTGCCGCCGGTGTGTGAGTTTCCTCCGTAAGGCGAACTGCCTCCGTAAGGTGACCCGCCACCGCTGGACGTGTCACTTGGTGGGGCTGGTGGGTTGTAGTTAGGAACGGAGTCGTAGGAAGGTGCCTGAGGTTTTGGCGCGGGTGGCTTGGCTGGCTCTGAGTGAGATCCTGAAAAAATATTAAGATTACTTATTTAAAAGTTCGACAAAGGTAAAAGAAATGAGCCTAGAAAGTTGGAAACCCATATTCAAATATCTGCAGACGTAAAAAAAAAACCTGACAAGTACGTGGAGCCCAAAGGTCATTCGTCTGATTAGGTAAGTACCTACTTAGTAAATCTTTAAAATAGTCGAAATTAAAAGTATGTAGATGAAATTCTATTATTACCGCCGTCTACTTGAGACTTCTTCTTGCAGGTAGGGTATGTGCCGCACTTGGTACTGTGTCCAAAAGAGCACGGGTCTTCGGCTAGCACGCACACTTCACTGTTGAGGCATCCTATGTCTTTGCAGGTACGACCGTACTCTGTAACATTCGAAAAAACAAAAAAATAAGATGCATATAAATTACCTAGTTCGGGATTTAGGAAGTTATGGCTAGCTGAGGGTTTTGATAGGCTTAATTCAAAGGCAATGCATAACTATTCGTCTCATAATGTAAATGCGTGACGTAACGCCAAAACAGCATTGTAGCTCACTACCCTACGTATAATTATGTGGTTAAATGATTCATTGCTTTAGTTCAACGGCCACGGTAAGTCAGATTTCAGGGAACAAAAAATACATTTAATACTGAGAAAGTCATTGGAGACGGAGCTAAATTAAGTATTCTTTGGCAACGCCGTCATCTCTCCGTTTTCCACCAATTAAAGTACTTGTGGAGGTTATTTTGTTTCTAGTCCTAACCGATCTACGAATTACCAGATCGAGACTTTAAAAAAAAAAAATAAGTGTCGTTTATGTTATCCACATATCTCCCTAACTTACAACGAAAGAGCAAACACAATATTTTCTGAAATATCTTTAAAATTTGACAAAAGGTACACACGAAACAAAATGGACGTCCATTTCCTCCTAATACAATTCTTGATGCGGAAGTACTGCAATTTTTTCTAGAACTTAAATCATTTATAGATACCTATGTACTTAGTGGTATTATCTACAGAGTACCTACGCAACGTTACAATCGTTTCATGTCCGTTTACTGGAATAATAAAAGGGATTTGGATGTAAAACGTGTTTCAAAATGGAAAAAACTCCATATAATATCGTATGAATATATTTTATTCCGCTGTGTCTACGAGAATTTCGCCTTTTTATATGCCAAAAGGCGTGACCGGGTAAAGAATTCGGTTGTAAGGGAATAGGGATCATTTGCATATACAAGATTATATACTTAGATTGGACTCACCGTCGTCTTCGAGAGTCAATATCACACGTAATAAAAGCCTACCGAACCGAAAAACTTTGCCATCGAATTGTTTTCCACTACGTAGGTTTTATGCGGTTATCATAATACGTTTTTGTAATACAGGTAGACAGTTTATCTGAATTGCAAAAGTGTGTGAAAGTCCTACTTACAAATTCGTACATTTTCAGTAGCGAAATTTTAGTTTGATCACATCGAATAGTCGTTTTTCATGCACCTAACTCTATCTGCAAACTTTCAGACTTTCTAAGAACGACTAACATGTTATTAGAAACTACTTTAAACTTTTCAATCCTACCTTGCAACTTCCCTGAATTTCCAGACGCGACTTTAATCACTTGAAAATGGGACAACTGCAGTTGTCTTAAAGCGGATTGTGAAAGCGGAAGTTCTAGTCTTTCTAGATCCTTATCATATTCCTTGTGAAAGGAAAACCGCGTGCAGATAATAAAGTCGTGTCTGGCTTGGAAATAATGATGAAGTTTAATGCTGGTTGTTAAACGACTGCTCTGCACTTTACGTCTTAATATTTCACTACTATATTGTTATTACAATACTTTTACGAGTTTAGCAACGTCTTCTCTTGGCAAAAATGCCCATAGCCGTAAGCGTATTTATAAAGTCACAAAATATGTTTTGTATTCAAACGTAGTTTTAATATGGAATGACGTTGTTTTGGGTAGTGTCGAAGTGTTCATACTGAGAAAGTAATGTTCGTTTAGGTATAATATAATTATGATAATGATACAATTTCAGTACAACATAACCGGTACGGAGGTAGGTACATATAATTATTTGATGTACCATCTACCTAGATGTGCGTTGACTGTAACTTTTACCACAAGAGTATGCCACAAAAATATAACAAAAACATTTCAGGCTAACGAGTAAATGTAATTTTCCCTGAAATAAAATATTCGGTTGCTTTACATGCAATACAAACAAATAAAAATGGCATCACGGGTAGGATCATAACTCATTGTTTTGTAGCTCGGGAGACTGACGCGCGGTTTACGCCAACATTAGGTAATGGAATCGAGCCATATCTTGGTAATTCGGGGGCTGTGTGCAGGTACGTGCTCTCAGAAAAAGTGCCCGGCTGTCAAATATCGGGAGATACTGAAGACGAGGATCGTTTAAAATGAGATATAATATCAAGTGACACTCGCTACGTTGGTGTAAAGGTCGCATGGACTGCGCGCGTGTAGGTAATAACACATAATCAGCCTATAATGTTCCCACTGCTGGGACACAGGCCTCCTCTCTGTGAGAGGGAGTGGGCCGTAATCTACCACGCGGGCCCAGTGCGGGTTGGTAGATGTCACATGTCTTCGAATTTTTGGTTCTAGGACATGCCGGTTTCCTCACGATGTTTTCCTTCACCGTTTTGAGAGCAGTGGTGAAGAAATAATTTACACAAAGTAAAGCGCCTGTCTGGGTTCGAACCTACGACATACAACTCGTAAGTCGCGGCCGTTACCACTGGGCCACCCACAGGTAATAACAGGATGTGTTAATATTAAGGCTACACAGTCTAGCTGTTATCAAAATCTAATGCCTGTGTTGAGTATTTGATAGATAAGTTTAGTACCTGAAAATAAAAAAAAAACACATTAAGGAAGCATCATCCTTAATGTATTGACTTCTTTGTTAATAAACTGTTTATATATAGTTGGATAATGATGTCTTTAATGACAGTAGTGATTGATAGAGTGCGATTTTATAAACAAAACAAAACCTTACTTGAGTATCCATCAGCATAGTACACTAAGGCGAAGGCACACAGCACCGTCCTCCAATCCATGATCGACCTGAAAACAACAAAAACATTGGTTCAAATAGGTCCCACAAATGCATGGAAAACTAATAAGCGAAAACGTGACGCGACCAGTTTCCAAAACATATTGGAACTTCGAGAGCGTAACACTTCATTAGTAGAACACTTAGTACCAATGGCAGGACTCTATAACAAAGTTGAAGCGTAAGCAAGATGAAATAGCTTCGACACGTGTATTTCAACGCTGCACACGTCTGTCCGACAGCTTTGCTGAAACTTTATGACACCTAGCTAGAGCTACATTCCCCGAGCAATTTCGCCCGAAACTGTTTCGTATAACCTCGTTACCAACTACTGCTCTCCACCATGTAAGTAAACGTTTTGCGGATATGACACAAGTTGTTTCTCTTTATTGAAAACAGGAGAAGCGACAGATCCAGTTAGCGGGAGCGCCGCGTTTGTGTACTCTGTAGATCGACTTAGAATATTTAATTCCTTTCAGGACTGCATAGTTTACGAATAGTGTGCGATGTACAAATTGAATTTGAATTGCTTTTTGCACTTGTATAAACATTGAGGCACACATTTTCACTGGTGATCTAACTGGAAGTGCTGACAAAACAAAGGTTATTTTTCACGGAAGCAGTCTACAAATATTCCAGTTCGTTTTCTGTTTAGGCGTCCTTACCACACGCAACACAAACGCACCAAGACCCAGACGATATTTCCGATAGAATGATTTTCCCGATAGACCAATAGTATAAACACGGTGCAATTTGACCGTCCCAGTTTTCTATCTACCAGTGAACTACTGTACAAGCCACAGCGATCGCTTTATTTTCAAGTTTTCAACCATTGATATAAAGATTACTTGGTTTGTGGTCCCTCGTTTCCTTTACAAGTTCATAAACGGAAGTAACCTGGAAGTAAAGGAAATTCACCGATGTAGGTAATCCTATAGCCTTTCCAGTATAACAAGGGCATTAAAACATCGGAATATTTCCCACACAAAATGTTCACTAAAAGAACATGTGGTTGAAATAAATCCGTGGGTGAAGTGATAGGGATGGAGCTGTAGGGTGCGCCTCAATGTCGCAGGTCAATGAAGGTCGGAGGTTGGCGGTCGGGCCAGTCACGCAACTTAAACTTCAGTTTATCTACGGAAAGTACAGGTTAAATAAACTATAGGGAAAAATCAATTTGGGTCGGCTTTTCCGAGGTGTTTTGTTTGGTCGGGAATATTTGGTCTTCCTCATAAGTATTTTGAAAGAACTGTTTGTCGATGTTTAACTATGACTGCTATTATTTACGCACGTTTTTATTGAAGATATTATGTAGGTATAACACCCCTTAACCCTAACGTAAACAGCCTACTAGTACTAGATGGCAAGTAGCTGTCGTAAACGAAGGTTTTCCTAAGTTCCTTAATAAATAGTAATAATTATAAAGTAAACAAAAACCTTAAGGTCTTTAAAGGCCCACTAAACCGAGGTTAGAATTAATGGTGTTGATTAAAAGGAGTTTCGAATTAAAGGATCCCTAGAGGGATATTACATGCCATAGAGCAGAAATTGGATAGCGATACGAGAGATATATTGCCCGACATAAAGCCGTGCTCGGTAACTTTCTGCCCATTTCCGGCAGCCCACTTGTGAATCGTATTTCGGAATCCTTTTTATCTTTTTGCCAGCGTGGAGCGGCGGCGGAATGCGAAGTGACAGCGGCACCAAGCCACTTCGCAGCTCATATATCACTTGAGCCGTAACGGCCATGTTAACGGCCCGCCTGTCACCTCCGCGTTTCAGCCGTCCACTAGCGTTCCTCTTACTGACTATTGTCTATTTAATAGCTTTCTAATCCTTCACGTCACATACAGATCATAAAGTTGTTACAAACACCAACGAAAATGACCCAGGGGCCGGAAAATGCCATCGTAGCAAGAGACGTTCTTGTCGCGTAATTGAATTTAAAATGTAGATGTGGACATAAGGTATGGTAAATTGGTAGATAAAGGAAGTAACCGAATCAGAGTCCAACACGACAGAAACAAGGAAAACGTGACGACGCTGGCGGTGTCAAACCTGTGAATACATAGACAGGAGTACGTGACGGTTAGCGCTCAGAGTTCGACGTTGTGGTAGCAAGATTTGGCGCGTTCAAATTCCAAACGCGATGCACTGCCGGCAGCTTCCACTCCACAAATTCACGGATTGCACTGAGGATGCGACCGGTATAAAGTAAGGGTGTCGCGTACCGGGATTTATATCGGCGGAAATCTCCGGTGTGTTCACACTTCATGCTTGCGGCGACGGCGACGCCAGATAAAAATGCTCCCGAGGTGGTATCACGTGCGGTTTGAGCAGATTTTCGTTCCCGCCAACCTAAGCTTATACACGACACATCGATTTATACTCGCTGTACGAATTTAAAGCTTTCAGTATTGTCGGCGCCTGAGATTAAATGGTAACAATAGAAAATCTAAAACTCACAGCACTCACACGTAGTTGTCAGATCGTCGATAAAATATTGCGCACAAAACGGTCCACTAATAACAAAATTTAAACCACTACTGAGAACTGAGAAACAAAACTGTTTACCCTTATATTACGTCGCATAGCTGATAAGAGACGGGGTAATTCGCAAATGAGATCATAAGTGTTATTAATACTACGAATAGGTCATCGGATGAACAACATAGGTTTTCCAGAAATGTATATTTAGAAAATATCCAACCAACATTTTTTGTAAAATCGAGTTATCTATATATCCATAATGTACTCATCAAGTTTTATATATGCACAAAAGATCCAGGCAGTTTGAACACATTAACCTAACAAAAGTTATACTGTGTCAAAGATACCATCTCCTAATAACCAATTTTGAAAAATGCAAAAAAGATTCATGTCGCATGATCTATTTAAAACTTTTAAAAGTCTCAATAATTGTTGTATACTTTTCATACCACGCAGTTTGGATCATTTTGCATAATAGATACCTCACTTTATTTCAAAAACTTAAGGATATGATCAAGGGCATGATTAAGGATATGATCATATAATCATCAAGGGCACTGTAACATCTGGGCAGAAGGTGAAGCTGGAAGAGGCTCCCAAGAAGTAGGTTCTTGTCTGATTAAGCACCTGTCTGAAAGATTGAAAGAAGGTGTGACCAATCTTATTTTGTGGAGCAATTCCTGCGGCGGCCAAAATAAAAACATTAAGCTCACCCTTATGCTTAAAGCTTTTTCTAAATGATCACCCAACATTACAAAAAAAAAAATGTATTAGATATTTAGAGTCATGGACACAGCTTCCTGCCTAACGACACAGATTTCGGGAAATAGAATGTGCTCTGAAATACCAACAAAGAGTTTACCTACCTGAAGATTATATAAACACAATGAGAACCTGAAAAAAAAATAAACCTGTTCAAGTGCACAGAATGGAAGCCAAAGATTTTCTTGAGCAAGTCTTGAGAATACAATCACTAATAGAAAAAAAATATCCTGGCTTAAAACTAAAGAAATTTTATTAAAAAAGGAAGCAATGTTTTCCTTGTTTATGCGAAAAAGATTAGAGGATGATTATGAAGAGGTGGATCTGAGAAAAACGTCAACGTGGAAGACAACGCTTAATTTCCAGAGATATGATGAATATGCTTTGGTCAAATGGTAAACCCATAGCAGCTGCGAAATTAAGCGATATCAAAAGCCTTGTACATTTAATTCCACGAGATGCTCACACCTTCTACAAAAATCTAACGGGCGACAATAATGTAGAAGACGATATTGATGTATTTGGTGCCGAACCTTATTTTGAGGTAGAGTTTGAAGCTGAGGAAAGCGATATTGCTTAAATAAATTGGAAAACCAACCAGTGATTATTTTTTATCATTAAACTGTTCTATATTAGTACAGATTTTAATTTCATTCTTCTTCTAAAATGAACCAACCATTAAACCAATATTTATATTGTAATATTGTATTTTGCAAAAAATATCCACGCATAGTTTTTCAGGAATTACAGATATTATTCATATGAAAATGTACAATATACTACTTTCAAAATAATGTATATGTTATGGCCTATTACACTACTAACTTTCAAATAGGTACAGTATCATACGATTTTTTTATTCTCTGTCTAACGTTAAACTGCATTTACTCAAAAGTAATGAAACCTTGGTTGGATCTTTTCTGCATAACATTCTGCATAACCATTTATACAAAACAAAAACTGAAAGCGAACCCGAAAATTCCAACTAATATTATAAATGCAAAAGTGAGTTTGTTACGCTTTTACGCTAAGGGCTGAACGGATTTGGATGAAATTTAGCACATAGATAGAACTTGACCCCGGAAAAACATAGGCTATGAAAGTAGCCTATGTTTTTCCGAGGTCAAGTTCTGCTGGATCGCAGACGAAGTACTGAAAATAAACATATTATTATAAAACGGATGTTTAGATTTCTGAATATTACTCAACGACTGATCTATGACAATCAGGGCACTCTCTCAATACTATTTTTTTGTCTGGTTAGGCTAGGCCTATTTAGATTTAGCATAGATATGTCTAAATTGCTGTAGCGCTAACTTACTATAATTTATTCTGCGGCTCTTTTCTTTTCTTCAGTCAATAATTATAACTGAATATTATTAATACAAATGTGTACTTAAGAGAACAAATGTTTTATTATACTTAAGGAAATTTCTTTTGTAGCGAATAAATTCTAGTCCGTAATGTCTAGTGTGTGTCGATTATTCTTGAAATTATGGCAATTACTGTCAAAACTTTGGCCATTTATATACTTATGTATAGCGAATATTGTGGGTACCTATACCGTTTGGAATCGATCGTCCTATTGAAATGATTACAACTAGCAGAACATGGGCGTTGTTAATCCAACTCTATTTTCGTTTATTCGTCAATCGCGCCATAACGAATCAATCGAAATTTTACACCGCCGGAAAATTATGCAAAATCGTGTTTGATCTGTTTTCTCAGTACACATGCTGCCTCGTGTTTTGGTATAAGATGACGGGGTGTAGCAATCTATCAAACCGAAAGCCTTGAGATTTGGAAGGTCATACAATAATGGATTCACGCGACCCATTTCAAGTATTAGGATAGTGTCAGATTGGAAGACCAGATTGTAAGTGTATTAAAGAAAATAAGAAGGAATATTGTGGAACTGTGGTCGAATTAAAACGAAAAGTTCTCATTTCACCGCCGCCCATGCCTGGTAAAAGCTACTCAACCATAAATCAAAAGCAGCGAGAGCGCCCAGACAATCGTATTTAGAAAAGTGCGAATTTCTAGAATTCCATCGAGTGAAGTTGTGTGTGCGAGATTATATTGGTTGGAGCACAGCCAAATGTAGATCGGGGATATTGAGGGACAAGCATAATTCACTTATCACCCATAAATGTTCTATCTTTATGGGTGTCTGCAACATTAGTTAACATCATAAGTTTTATACAATTGTAGAGAATAATTATTGCATTTAATCAAAGGACGGTGGAGGAATCTCATTCCTCTAAACTCCATCTTACACCACATAATTAGCACGTCCATGTTTTACATCTAACCTGGAGGACGAATATCCGGACACTACCGTTTTTAAAACAACTGAAATACTTCATTATTCTGTTAATTTAGGCACGACAGGAATCGTAATGACACTATAAGCACTCATTTGCTTTCTGGATCCTGGATCTGGCAAAGACCAAACACATCAGCAGATTTTTTTTGTTTTAGATTGATTAACTGGTTAATATAATTTAATTATAGTAATTATGTTTCTGTGTGTGGTTTTAAATAGCTTTAATCAGTGTTATATTATGAATACATTTCGCTTCTTCAACAATTATTATGTTTTTCTTAGCGTGAGAAAAAACCGGTTGGGTGTGGAACATGTGGAAGTAAGATGATGCAAATATCCTTGGGACGGGTCATTCTAACTGCGATAAAGCGTTTGTTCTACTTAGGACCTATTAGTTTCTGTCTGCTACAATCTGTAATACGTATCACTTCACATGTTGTAGTCAACATCGCAAATGTGTGACGTTGTACTCATATTTATTCATTATAATGGAATGCACTGAGACATCATGACATAGTTAAATACGTAATTATTTTATAGGGGCAATTGCATTTTGAAACACTGCACTTCCGACCACATGATTCGGAAGATACTAAAATAGCAAAATTGATGTAGGTTCCTATGTGTATCCTCGCTAGTCTACCATCGTTTCAAGTTTGCTTCATTTAATAATCTAGATAACTATAATTCCGACTTTTTGGAGCTGACATCATAAAAACAATCTCGATAAGAGTTCGTGAGAAGGTCACTTTAGTTGAAATATGTAACGTTATTTTGGGTAAAAACACAGACGGCCGTTGACATTAAATGAAATGAGGACATCCCAGTACATTTTATATTAAGTTTACTTCATTAAGTTGTTCGGTAATCTGTCTGACTGACCTGTAGGCTTTATCCTGAACACAAAGGACAGCGTATTACTTGCCCTGGTGATGTAATAATGAAGACTTCGATAAATTGGCGCATGTTAGCATAGGATATAAAGATAAGAGAAAAAGGGAAGGGCATTCTCTCATTTTGATAAAGATGTTCCAATCTTTTAAATTACGAATTGTGTGGGCTGCGAGATCAATAAAGTGTCCCTCAAATCGCCCATTACGAAATTAGTTAGAGCCTAGAATTGGTTCGTATAGCAGTGAGGCTAAAATCGGGTGCGGTGAACGATATGACGCAATTTAGGAGAGGCTTCTATCTAATGTCTGTTCCAAAATTCTGATGAACGTGTACAGTTGTACACAACATTGTTCAGGTTACATTCTTACACAATCACTCCCTAAACGGAATTAGTAACACGTTCTTATGTATTGAGAAGAATTCAACTTTTTATCTTACCACTTTTTCCAACAATTATTGTTTGGATAACATTACATAATCAGCCTATAATGTTCCCACTGCTGGGACACAGGCCTCCTCTCTGTGAGAGGGAGTGGGCCGTAAACCACTACGCGGGCCCAGTGCTGGTTGGTAGATGTCACATGTCTTTGATTATTTGGTTCTAGGACATGCCGGTTTCCTCACTATGTTTTCCTTCACCGTTTTGAGAGCAGTGGTGATTAAATAATTTACACAAAGTAAAGAGCCTATCTGGGTTCGAATTTAGGCCCTACAACTCGTAAGCCACGGCCGTTACCACTGGACCACCACTGCTCTCATAACATCTCTGGATAACATTATTAAATAATAATTGAAAAATCATCGACGAAAGTTGAGGTTATAAAATTAACTTCAATTTTCAAATTAAATACTTACATCATTTTGGTGATTTAAAATTAGAATTTCGGGAGAAGTAATCAAATAATCCAATCAAAGCACTCAATTTGTAAGTGGCACTATAGATTAGCAGGTACCTACGAGGGTCATTCAATAAATACTTAGCCTACAAAAAGTAAACGAAAATTTTGGAAAAGTGGCAATTTATTTTTCAACAGTCTCCTTTTAGTTCGATACACTTAGTCCAGCGATGCTCCAACTTTTTTGACCCGTCCGAAAAATAGTTTTTGTCAAACTCTGCAAAATAGGCCTCCGTGGCGGCGATGACCTCCTCATTCGATCCATATCTATTCCCGGCGAGTGATTTTTTCAGATTAGGAAACAGAAAGTCACAAGGGGCCAAATCTGGAGAATACGGTGGATGGGGCAACAATTCGTAGCGTAATTCGACCAATTTGGCCATGGCAACGGCAGACGTGTAAACCGGTGCGTTGTCGTGGTGAAACAGCACTTTTTTCTTCGCCAGATGGGATCGTTTTCTTTAATTCGGCGTCGAATCGGCCCAATAAATCGGCATAGTAAAGCCCTGTAATTGTTTTACCCTTCTCGAGGTAATCGATGTAGATCACACCTTGTGAATCCCAGAAAACGGTGGCCATAACTTTTCCGGCCGATTTTACAGTTTTCGCCTTCTTTGGAGCACGTTCCCCGGTCTGGATCCATTGTTTTGATTGCTCCTTGGTCTCTGGTGTGTACCAGTGGATCCAGGTTTCATCGACGGTCACAAAACGACGCAAAAACTCCGCTGGATTCCGCTTAAACAGCGCCAAACACGTCTCCGATGTGGTCTCACGGTTGCGCTTGTTTTCTGGTGTGAGTAAACGCGGCACCCATCGCGCCGACAGCTTTCTCATGCCGAGTTCCTCGTGAAGAATATGATGCACTGTTCCTTCTGAAATGCCTACAGTCTCAGCTAGCTCCCGAACCTTCAATCGGCGATCTGCCAATACGAAATCATGGATTTTTTTTATGTTTTCCTCCGTAGCAGCGGTTTTCGGTGCACCTGGACGTGGTTCATCAAAAACCGACGTACGGCCACGTGCAAACTCGTTGAACCAATTCTTGACGGTGGCCATCGATGGAGAAGAGTCACCGTACACAGCATCCAAGCGCTCTTTGATTTCGATGCGCGTTTTCCCTTCCAAAAATAGGAATCGAATCACCGAACGATATTGCTCTTTTTCCATTTTTGTAAAACCGATCGACACGTTCGCTTCCATAAGTTGTCAAATTAAAACAAATGAAGGGATTGGAATGAAAATTTAAAAAAGGATTAAAAAAGAATGTGCTACACTGTGGTAAAACTCTTTTGAAACTACAGCGCCCTTTGGCGATGAGGCTAGGTACTTATTGAATGCACCTCGTACATACTGTTTCTGATCCATTATTTTGTTTACATTTTTATCAGATACTTTTGAACAGACCATCGCTGCGGACTGTGATAGGCTGATTGTAGCAGTCCCAAAAGTTACAATTCTTCGATAGGAAATATTCAAGTTTATCTATGCAGTGTTTTGTGTTTTAATATACACTCCCGGACAGCTGAATCGAGCTACCCTGCATAATTTTGTTTAATGTTTTCTAGTTACCTTTTAAATAATGAAGGTACTAAGAAAAAAAGTGGTTTAAAGCAGTCACTGACTATCATTTCCGTTTGTTTGTTCATTTAATTTCACTGTTCCAAACTTGAAATCGGTATATAAAAAAATACAGTTTACATGCCTCGTCGTCTTCTTTTCGAGTTTCTCAGGGGCCAAATTACGTCGAATGTTGGCAGAAAGATGGCATTTTTCAGCTCCTGCAAAGTTTCTGGAGCTGGTTGATTAGTTCGAACACCCCTCTTCAGCTCATCCCATAAGTGCTATATCAGGGCTTCTTGCTGGCCATTTCATTACTGCGATACTAACGTCCTGCAGGTTTTCTCGAACAATTGTTGCAGTGTGCGCCCTTGCATTATCATGCATAAAAATGAAATCCTGGCTCACTAACTAAGCATAAGGCATCACATGAGAGAGGCTCATGTGATGCCATATATGCTGTACTGCAGTGCTATGTGTAATGCAGGCATTGACGAATGTATCGGTCGCTATTTAGTGGTGGCCAACGTGGTCGCGTCACATTCTCAAGGCCAATTTTTCCTTTGGTTGAAATTCCGCCCGACACTGTCCATGAGTCGCTGCAATAACTCACTTTCTCTTCAATGCAACATTGCAGAAAACGTTCTCCCTGTCTTTCATAGAGTTTCCTGTCCATCATTGCCATACAGCATAATCTTGGTTTCATCCGTAAAAAGATCCTGGCTCCATTGACTTTGGAGTCCAATACAAATATTCGCGTGCCAACTGTAGGCGCGCCATTCTGTGAGTTCGTGTCAGTTTGGGACCATTGGCTGGTTTATGAAGTTTCAGATCACGTTTTTTAGTCTCCTTCAGTTCGAGCCCATACAGTCAGTCCATGAAAGCCTAGAAGCTTGGACCTGTACCTACTGAGGTCAGGTGACGATTACGCAGGCTGGTATTAAAGATAAACCGATCTTGTCGTGCTGTAGTGACCCGGTTTCGTGGTCCTCCTGGACGGCGCACGAAGCTTTCAGGTAGGTAAATTCTTTGAACGGCAGAACGACTTACATGAAGTTACCTACCTTTACGTTATTTACCTTTCGCTGACTAAGGCCAGACCGAACAAGTGCCACAGCATGCGCAAAATAAGGAAAAACAATTTCGACTTCTTGTTATGCAGAACAAAACAAATAACAAAATTACTGTTGACTTATACTTAAGTGTAGTAATCAAAGCTTGCTGCTTCTTTAAGAGCAACCAAACTCAGTTTCTTCTCTTTTCTCAAATTCGTGAATTCAAATTTGGAACAATGATGATACCGAAATGATGGCCAGTATGTCAAGCAGGCAGCTTCAAAGCTACATAAAAACTTTTCCTCTGATTTATCGTTATTTTGATGTTTTAGACTAATAAATATAAAAAGTGCATTTTTATATGGCTATAGGTGGCTCGAAGTGTAACTTAGTCAGGGAGTTCGCAGAACGAATGTAATGTTCAACACTTATTGGGTTTCAAACTGCGCGTCTGAACCTAAGCACTACGGATACCAAGTAAAAATAGTATTAGCTAAGCGATTGTAACACAGTAACGTTGTCGCTATAAAGTATAAACTTCCGCATTTGTCCCACAGCTATCGTTTGCAGCTATTGTAGAATATTGCTCTCTGGATTTTGAACATTTTGGTAAAACGTGACTTATATCCATTCGACTCTACGCTGATATTAGCAAGCTGACGTTGGCATAACGCCATAATTGTACCGGCGGGCGTGTGCAGCTCCCGGCCTAGTCGACTACAGAGGAAGTGTTCCCTCACACAAACTAGACGTTTTTATGGTCCGCAATATATCATAATGTGATACATATTTTCAGATTATTGTTTACCGCTTTCGTTTTAACGCTTTAGCAGGGCTACCTGAGATACTTTGTGACATCATTATTTGCTGAATATTATTACTTACATACATAATCAGCCTATAATGTTCCCACTGCTGGGACACAGGCCTCCTCTCTGTGAGAGGGAGTGGGCCGTTATCCACTACACGGGCCCAGTGCGGGTTGGTAGATGTCACGTCTTCGAATTTTTGGTTCTAGTACATACCAGTTTACTCACGATGTTTTCCTTCACAGTTTTGAGAGCAGTGGTGATGAAATAATTTACACAAAGTAAATCGCCTACGTGGGTTCGAAGCTACGACCTACAACCCGTAAGTCGCGGCCGTTACCACTGGCCCACCCGCCACTGCTCATAATTGCATACTTATAGAAAAACAAAGTCAGCAAAGAAATATCAGAATAGAAATTAGGTCCTAATTCGTCTAGAAGAGTGAGTGTCAGTCAGGCCTTCACCGCGGAGGTTCCGAATTTAAATATCTGTACTTTGATAATTTCATCACCTAGAAACAATTAGTTTATACAGTTTAGTGAGAACATGTTTTGTTTAACTTAATCATGTCTCAACAATCTCATAAAAGATTTTTGGAATGTTTTAATCAAATACTGTAATAGGATTACAGATTTCGTTACCAGTGCCTATTTTTTTAATTAAACTGAACATGTTTTAATCATTGCAAATAAAACATCTGAAATAAATTTATTTATTATTAGGTAATAATAATAAATAAATAAATTTACTTTTGTTTTTGTGATACACCTAGCTGGCTCTGGATTTATTGCATGACAACAACAATGAAAAAATTGTAATTAATTAAATAATAATTATGTTCTTTACGTTACTTTAATATGTAAACACAAATATGAGTAAATTAAGTTAAGTGTTATCGAAATGTAATAAAAATAGAATATAAAAGATTTATATTATCTCAATAACCTACAGTAGAGCTGTGGTTGGATTTATAAACTAATAATACAATTTATTTAATAATGGTGTGATACTATTATAAACCATAATAGTACCACACCATTATTAAATAAATTGTATTATTTCCTTCAAAGAGGAAATAACACCTTTGCAATGACTCACTGTTTAGCAAGTTATCTACCTAGCTTCTGATCCCGAGTTCGTCCGCGTGATGTCTCATGTTCCCCCAACCTACTGTGTCGCATTGTATCACCCACCCGCGCTATTACTTCATTTTCGCTTAGCATTCTTTCTGACTTTTTTCTTTTTTCTCAGCTAATACTCGTAGTGTGATGTTAAATAGCCTATAACCTTCCTCCAGAACTGGCCTATCGAATGCAAAAAGGTTTCAAATCTGACTGGTAGTTCCAGAGATTACCCCTACATACAAACTTACAAACAAACAAATTTTACCTCTTTGTAATATTAGTATTTATAATATTAGTATAGATAATAATAATTCATAACCACACATAATTAATTAATTTTTAGCAATTCCAACTTTGCAGTGATCCATTTAAATGACTAATTAAAATGTACACTACAATAATAATTATAATGAAGAGAGCAGGGAGTTAGTTATAATGAAATTTGAAACCAAAGTGGAGTACATCTGGAGGTAACAGAGGAAACCTACATTTCTTTAGGAAAATAAAAAGATCGTAGTCTACTATGTAAAAGCACACCATTATAAAAAGGCAACAACATACATCTGAGAAGTGGACAGACATGTCCCAGAGAATCTATCTATCTCCCTTTATCATCCCGCTAACAAGGACGTATCAGATTGGTTTGACGAGAACTCAATCATTACCCACTCAAATCTATGCAGACACAAACTAGCGCTATACAAATATACAATACACATCCCTTCTATTAGAAATAGCAATACGTAATGACAGGATGAATCAATTTAACTAAATTGTGCTTCAAGAATGTGCACAATTTCCTTATTAGACTCAAAACGGTTATAGTAAAGCTATACTTAATAATTATATTATTTTTACTATGGTCATATGCTGATAACAAGAAATGTTATGACCAGTTTTGCAAGATGCTGGTTTTTACGTATTATAAGGTAAACAAATACATTCAAAGTTATTGTTTATAATCTTCCCACAGTTTTTGTTTGTGATTTTCCTTATA
Source organism: Atethmia centrago (assembly GCA_905333075.3). NCBI lineage: Eukaryota > Metazoa > Arthropoda > Insecta > Lepidoptera > Noctuidae > Atethmia > Atethmia centrago. The sequence goes on along the minus strand of HG995373.1, from coordinate 15,100,553 downwards.
GGTATTTGATAGTATGATAGAACTTTAAATTGTAGAGCAATATAAGATAACCTTTGAATATTAGTTAAAAACAGGTTTTAGACTTTATATACCTACCTACTTACTATTATTTTGACATTTTGTCTTTTTATGATATTATTATTATTAATTAAGTACAGACTAGGTACTTATTTAACTATACAGTGCGATTTTAAATGATGGCTTGGATGTCCGTAATTGGTTAATAAAAATGATTGAATCACCTTGAACCTAGTCTTTGTAATGACATCGATTTTTTGAGTCTGATTAACAACAAATGAAGTCATATACCTGTAGAGAACGGGTATTAAGGCTTTCAACGCTTTAAGGTCATACATTTTATATTCAGCTAAATAATTAAGTCGATAAGTGCACAAGTTCACATGCGTCACCATCTGGCTCTTTGTAAAATACAGCTATAATTCTATATCCGTGATGAGCGCAATTGAGGAACAAGAGTGAAGTATTTATTCTAATAACAAATAATTAGAAAGGAAAATACAACGTAATATATATAAAAACATAATTTAAACGTACCTTGTGTTATGAACTCAGTAGGCAAGTCCTCAGTGTGGTTGTCTGTTTATAGAACAGAAATAAACTAACTATAAATCTGTTTTTTTTTCAACACAACACAAACCAGTCCGTGTGTTCCGCGAACAAGGTCAATATTATTCATTTCTTCACTTAGACGTCGATCGAAATAAAACTTTGATTTGGCGTTGCAAGTTTATGCTTTTTGTTATAGCATTTTTGCATCATACAATATGGACTAGAGATAGCAATTTCACAGTGTAAGACAAAGATGCAATATGATATGCTGAATCATTTCCTGCTGTGACATATGGAACGCACGAAAATTACACAAATGACATTTGCGCCGTTATGAACATAACAACCGACCAAAGATGTATTTATATTTTCGCTTTGTGAATCTTGAATGCTAAGTAAAAAACCAACGGAATTAAGAAATTGTAAAGATGTAATCGATTGTATTTACTAAAACTAAAATTATGTTTGTATCGTAATAACTTTTGATCTAAATCCTGTGAATACCAAGACGGCTTCTAATGTACAAATAATATGTTAAGAACGCAACAAGCTGATAATGTCAAAACAATATGTCATAACATCGAGACGTCAGGTTTGACGTTTTATTGGGTACGAATTTCAAATGAGGAGGTGAAGAACAAAACCTCACTATTCCACATTTAAAAATATCTTTTTTTTTGTCAAATGTGCAAAAAAAGTTAAATTGATTGAAGCAAATACGTAAAACCTTATCAAATCAACTCTTTTCTTAAATACATTTTCATTTGTAATCGAGAGTTTCGAACAAAACCACACACACACTACCGTCTACCGCCTAAAAAATATCTGTCCGGATTTATTTCAAAAGTTCACTTTATTGGAGTAATATTCAATGCTAAGACTTCATCAAAACCACATAAAAACAATGAGTAAAGTATAAAGGTGCTAAATTTCTAATGGCTGGTCTTTTTGATTTTTATATCTAGATTTTTATTGTGATGAAAAAAAAAAACATTTAAGTAAGGTTTCATAGTTTTTGGTAAATATTGAAACTTAGCTTTTCCAGAAGTCTTTCAGACCACACTTTTCCAAAAATGTTTAATCAAAACCTCAGATTTCTCAATTTCATTTCAAAATATTGGCAAAGATTCTTATCATTTTTATCAGCCATTTGGTACATCAGATCGACTGAAACACTAGTTAATATGACACCATTAAAACAAATGCACATGTTGCAGTCGGTTAGTTATTAACATTTTACTGTTACCTAAGTTAGAAAAAGTGGAAAAGTGAGGTTTTGTTCTTCACCTCCTCAAATGACTTGAACACACAAACACAATGGCCCATGTTGGCAGGTGTTCAACCAGTTCAATAATCCAGTAGCCCAGTAGGTTCAACTGTTTGCAGATCAGAACATAGTGCTAGACAATTACCTTTGTATTGAAGAGGACAGAAGATACATTTTAGTTTAGTCCTGTCAAATTAATCAGCGCCTGTCACTACTCCATACAAGTTTAGACGTGATTAAAAACTTGCCTACTAAAATTACGTCAATTTACGTCAAGCGCTGATTAGTTTGACAGGACTAAACTAAAATTTATCTTCTGTCCTTTTCTTAATGACATAGAAAGAAAAAGATGCACTTTAGTTTAGTTTGTAAACAAGGGAATCGGCACCATTACCTGCTATTTGAATTTTATACATCACACGTTACCAGCACAGTGCTTAAAATAAGTATACATTTTATGTACCTAGGTAATAATTGGTACCTTAATAACGTTCATCCCACTCGCATCAGTACCTTGCTACATCCTTGGCAGTAAAATTTACTGACGTCCAACACTAAATTAATTGCCAAGTTAAAAGGCAGTGCATAGCATCTATGTACTTTGTATTAATAAACCGTCAGAACCAATTAAATGGAACAAATTTGTTCTACCATATTAATATGGGATTTTCATAAGCCACAGTCGAGCAAACATAACCCAGAAACTAAGGCAATATTCCGGACACGTCTTCCGCCCAACTATGATAACTGCTTGCTGAAGATATTCCCGTGTAATAGAAAACTTACAACATATACAATGTATTTTTGTGTTTGGGATAGGTAAGTATTTTACCGGAAAATAGGGGGATTTTGTCTTGTTGGAATTTAAAGGTTTTAATATTGTGCGTTCATTATAACTTGACGCGTGACTCCATTGGTAGCACTGAATTTTTCAGTCATGTGATTAGTAGTTAGTTCTGTTCTGTCAGTCGCCATTTTGAACCCTATTAGTATTGAAACTACATACGCCTGCAAAATTCAGTGCTAACAATCGCGTCATGAGTCAAGTCATAATGAACGCACTTTTTGCCTCTATTTCACTTTTAACGGTGATGTATGAATGTTGATGACAGTCGTGTACGCCTTTAAAAGATAATAGCTAAGTAGGTACAATGTAGGTACATACTCTACATACATATTTACTGTGAGAAACAGATACCTACTTACCTAAATCAAAGCTGAGACGTAGCATAGAACCATAGATAGAACGTTAGGTTAAGCTTTTATTTAATTTTGGAGACAGCTAAGTTTTTATGGGTAAACAAAAGTTACAGTCATTGTTTATAAATAGTTATAGATTTTAGTATGGACAAAGTTAGGATAGGCGCATTTATCGCATTGGGTTATAAAAAAATCCTGTTAATGATAAATTGATAAATACATTTAAAGAAACTATAAGATAACAGTCAAATTCTCTAACGGAACCTAATGAATCCAGCTAGTCTCGCTATGGTTTTCAACAGATGCTGCGGCAATTTTTTGACACCTATTGCCGAGCTATTTCTGTTTAGGTACTGAGTAACTTATTATAATATCCTATTATAATATCCTAGTAACTCATTATAATATAAAGAAAATCTGTCGTCATCACCAGCAGTACCTAACATGTAGGTATTACGGACTACAGTGGCCACTTATTTAGAAAATACAAAACGAATTGAGAACGTACTCAGAAATTGTGTTCCGAATTCCGTTTAACTGACTTTTTTCAGGGAGAAAAGTGTACGGGCTTAAGAAAACTCGAACAGCTCTCAACTCCTGCTTCCTTTGAGTGGGTAAACAAGTTAGGCGGTGTAGCGAACTTCTGTTTTGTGTCAAGTGAACCGTAGAATTTAAATTCGCGTAACCTGGAGATGCTGCACTGCGGTTAGCCCGGTGTGTTTTTATTTTGAGCGAAGAACATCAGTATGTGGTCTTAGCTATTTAGTTTTGATGTGTGTACGTATACGTACACGCTACGCACTACATATAGTTAGATGAGTACCTAGGTAGGTATACTTACTCATCTTATAAAAAATATGAAAGCTTAGGTACATTTTGATAGGTAGGTACTTAACTTATAATGTTCAGTTCTTCTCATACATTACATACGAGTATACACTAAAAGTTTTTAGAACTGGCTGGTTAGAAACAAATCCAATGAAAAACTAATTTATATTTCGAATTTAGAACTCTTTGGTAACCTGATGATTTACTCGTATATTTGAATTAGTCATTTATTCCTATAAATTGGTCGCAATTTAAAAAGTGTGTGTAGCGTGCCAAAATTAGTCTAGAGAAAATTTATTTTCGCTCTATGATTTATTACAGTCTTAGTCAACAACAAAGTTATAATAGACTTCGATTAGCCTTTCATGATGAAGCCCCATCACGTGCCATTGTCTACAACTAGTTCAATGAGTTTAAGCGTGGTCGTAGGAATCTTACTGATGACTTTCGAGGGACGTCCTGCAACGGCGACAACTGACGACAACATCATTACTGTGCGGCGCATGATAGAGGCTGATAAGAGAGTGACCTACCAACAGATGCGGGCTAGCTTAGGCATTGGTATGAGTCAGGTAGGGACAAAAATCATACATGAGCATTTAAGCGTCAGGAAGCTATGTACTAGATGGATACCCCATAATTTGACTGAAGACAAATTTAAAAACGCCTAATATTTAAAGATTGGTGCCGCGAAATGCTAGAAAAGTTCAAAGGAAATGCCTCGAATGCTGTATTTGACATCGTCACAGGTGATGAAAGTTGGATAATTATATTGTTACTAACCCGAACTAAAAGAGAATCTGCACAGTGGGATTTCCCAACAAAACTAAAGAAAGGAAACAGGTGATTGCTTTATTTTTTGGACGGTCGGGTCATTTCGCGACAGTTGTGCTGGAAGAAAAAAGGACAGTTACTGCAGACTGGTATATTAACAATTGTTTGCCAGGTGTCTTAGAAAACGTTTGACAGCAGCGCCCTCGAAGCAGGATCCTACTTCACCACGACAACGTTTCAGCGCATTCCGCCAGACGGACGGTCGAATATTTGACTACGGCGGGTGTTGAGATATTGAGTCATCATTCAGTCCCGATCTGTCACCTTGCGACTTTAATTTATTCCCAAAAAACAAGGATAAACTTCGAGGTATTTGTTTTACGAACCCTGAAGATGCAGTAACTGCGTTCGAAATGGCCGTGGAAGAGATCCCTAAAGAAGAGTGGGCCCACTGCTTCTCTTAATGGTTCCATCGAGTGCGACGTTGCTTAGAAAGGAATGAAGAATATTTCGAAAAACAGTAAAGGTATTAGCAACATTAAGTTGCTAGTTAAGTTGCTTCATTCAGTTTTTTATTTTCTAAGAACTTTCTGTGAGTCCCACGCATAATAAGCACATTTCGTTTTTAGGGTTGCGTACCTCAAAAGGAAAAAACGGAACCCTTATAGGATCACTCGTGTGTCTGTCTGTCTGTCTGTCACAGCCGATTTGTTTCGAATCTAGTGGACCGTTTAAGTTGAAATTTGGTAAACTTATGAATTTCTGTGCTCTAAAAACGAACGTGTAACGTTAATAAATGAATTTTGAATATAGGGGTCACTTTTGGAAGGCCATTAGAAAAAAAAACTAAGTATAACGTGTGACATATCAAATGAAAGGGTTTGTTGTAAGGATTTCAGATATATTTTTAAGTTATTTAAGAAAATTGATGAAAATTTACCATCTACTACTGAACGTAAAATCTGAAAAATATAGAGAAAATAGTTCTTTACTTATAGATTACAGGAAAACCTATATGAAGTCATATACTTCATATAGGTTTTCCTATATGAAGTATATGACTATGACTCGTCTTAAAATAATATTGTGCGTACAAACTCACATTTGCAGTTGGAATGTAAGAGGGAACATGTTTTTCAACTACAATGTTAAGTTTATTCTTGGGATACATTATCTTGGGATGCAAAACATGGTAGATAACATATTCATTGTACGGAACCCTCACCACGCGAGTTCAACTCGCACTGGTCCGGTTTATTTGTTTGAACGCGCTAATCCCTGGAACTACCAGTGGGAATTGAAAAATTATCTTTGCCCAATTCTTGAGGAAGGTTATTTAAAATCACGGTACGATCCTTAGGAGCCGAGGATAATTTCCGACCTCATCGCGCTTGAAGCCGAGGGCAAAAGCTAGTCTTTTATAAAACATGAAGTCCAGGCGTCTTTTACATGCAAGGTATTCTATATTGGCGGCGCTATGGGCACTTCATTTTTATGGTAATCTACCCCTAAGGATAAAAAGATGTAGGTACCTATATCTGTTTTAGCCACATTCTTATAAACAGATAAAACTGTTCTTCCTACACCTTTCCTCGAAATAGTAGCGCAGATAGGTAACATTAAGGCTGATTTAGTGATACCTTTGCCTTCTTTTCGCGTCCCAACGTCAAGAAAAGCTATAAAGGTTGGATGTAAAGGGTGTTATGTGCGTAATTATTTTTATTATCTGTTGGCAACTTCCATTCATCATCACGCACGTTATTTATTGCCGACTCACGGGTCCCGTTCGTGCCCTCAGCGTATTTTTCTCTATTACCACGGCCCGAAGACAAGTATGATGACAATCATTTGTAAAGCTTAACAGTGTATTTTCCAACATTTGTGATAAAATGAGTTTATTTTGGGATGCTTTTATTGTAATCAACAAAGTAATTCTGATTTATAAAAGTATCTGCTTAAGTAGCAAACTTTTCTTAGATAGATTTTCTTTCTCAAAAGCTTTTAACAGCATTAGCTTCAAATACAAACAACTCTTACCTAAGTTGGACGGGTAGGTATCGTTAATGAGAAACGAGAAGAACAGACTCACTATGCCTACTTAGGGAGAGGATACACATAGGCACAGACTATAGATTGTTTATGACATCGCTATAATCTGTGGCCGCAAGCATTCCACCAGCACCCTAATCGCGTAACACACTGGTGCCGATTCCCTTGTTCACAAACTAAACTAAATTAAAGTTCAGTGCATCTTTTTCTTTCTATTTCATTAAGAAAAGGACAGAAGATAAATTTTAGTTTAGTCCTGTCAAATTAATCTGCGCTTGACGTAAATTGACGTAATTTTAGTAGGCAAGTTTTTAATCACGTCTAAACTTGTATGGAGTAGTGACAGGCGCTGATTAATTTGACAGGACTAAACTAAAATGTATCTTCTGTCCTTTTCTTAATGAAATAGAAAGAAAAAGATGCACTGAACTTTAATTTAGTTTAGTTTGTGAACAAGGGAATCGGCACCACTATCAATCACTGTAATCTGAATGATTATGAAGTATATTGCTAATCATAGGTATGTTCTTAGCTTCATATGTTCGAAAACATTGTCCGCTCAACAACGTAAAAAACGCAATGAATGTTGTTGAAATGAAACCCATTGTTACTGATAGTGTATTACGGAATTAACACTGATTAGGTATATTTGCAGCCTGTGTGTAGCTTTGCCTTTGTAATAGGCGTTGGCACAGTTTGAATCACAATCCGAGAGTTTTGAAGGATTTTGCTAATCCATTGCTTCAGAGGATTGAAAAATTCGTCTGTTTAGCAATGTAAATAACGCATTGGATGTGGGCGAACTGTGAAAATGAAACCTATTGCGATCAATTGTCGTTGTAAGTGTGTTACGCAATTTCCCCGTACTTAAGGTGTTGACGCCGTGGCGTGGCCACGCGACTTTGGGTGTACACGCGGCTACATATCAAGCTATACATTTCCAGTATAAGTTGATATGTAGCCGTGTGGTCCCGGATTAAGAATATGGCCACCCCATCTCATCCCGTAGGTGTCGTAGGAGGCGACTAAGGGAACAAAAGAGGGTTGGTGTCCGGTAGGCGGCCGACTGTAAAACTTTGCCAAAACCCTAAGCAACAGTGGCGTGCCTAGGGTTTCAAAATAACGCAAGCCCAATAAAATTTTAACCGATTTCAAAAAAAGAAAGTTCAGTTTTCGACTGAGTATGTAGGTACCTACGTATCTACGTATGTATCATCGCAATTTTCTCATAAACTACTGGTTAGGTACAATAAATTCTCTATCGAGCATTTTAGTAAGGCATGCCGGGCTTTTGGGCTTATATGAAGGTACCGCCACTGCTAAGCAACATGAGTGGAAATAATATGATGCGTGATAGGGTTAGGGCGTACCCCACAGGCGACGCGCAGGGGCAGCACCCGGCTCCTGAGAGAAATGGACAAGGGTTGTCGCACCAAAACGGGCGGGTGCGACGTAAGACGCAAGCTCGGAGAGTGAGAGAAGTTAGATTGAGGTGTGCGAGCTGGAATGTAGTTATGACGACTGGAAGAGGAAGGGAACTAGCAGACGTTTTAAAAAGGCGACGACTGAACATAGCGTGTCTGCAAGAGACGAAGTGGAAGGGTGCGGAGGCTAGAGAGATAGGAGAAGGATATAAGTTTTATTACTGTGGAAGCGATGGCAAGTGAAATGGTGTGGGTATACTCGTAGTTTTGGATAATCACTTAAAGGAATGTGTGGTGGATGTTAAAAGAGTAAGTGATAGAGTGATAGCTGTTAAAGTGATTGTGAAGAGTCGGGTGGTTAATATAACTATTGTGTATGCGCCCCAGTCTGGGTGTGAGGATACTGTAAAAAAGAAGTTTTGGAAGGACTTCGATCGGGTGATGATGGATGTGCAAGATAGTGGAGAAGTGTATGTGGGGGGTGATTTTAACGGGCATGTAGGAAGACAGAAGGATGGGTATGAGAGAGTGCATGGTGGTTGGGGATACGGAGACCGTAACACTGATGGCGAAACATTCCTGTAAGCTGATTCGGCCTTCGACCTCGCAATAATAAATACGTGGTTAGAAAAACAAAATGAGCATCTTATAACCTATAAAAGTGGTCGCCACGCAACACAAATTGACTACTTGCTGATAAGACGGAACAGCCTTAATAGAGTCAAAGACTGCAAAGTACTCCCAGGTGAAGATTTAGTCTCACAGCATAGACTCCTAATCATGGAAGTAAAAGTCAGTGTCTCGTCCAGTAGGAACAAGGAACGGACCCCACCCAAAACCAGATGGCGTATGATAGAAGAAGAGGAATGTGCCAGTATGTTTAAGTGTTAGATAAAATGATTGAAATGAAGAAGAAATGAATGAATGTTGGAAAGGGATGGCAGATTGTATAAGAAGAGTAGCAAAAGATGTGTTTGGAGAATCGAAAGGGAAAGGTATGATAGAAAGGGATACATGGTGGTGGAATGAAGACGTGCAAAAGATGCTTAAAGAAAAGAAAATTGCGTTTAAAGAATGACAGGGTGTAGAAAACGGGAATGATAGTTTGAAAGCTGATAAGAAAAAAGGTTTATAAAGAATGGAATAAAAGGGCAATAAAGGTAGTAGCAGTTTCGAGGGCTAAGGCGCAGGAAAAGTTGTATGACTCACTGGACAGCCCTAGAGGCCAGAAGGAAGGCAGTTCGAAGTATGAAAAATGGAAAGGCCATGGGCCCAGATGATATACTAGTAGAAGTATGGAAGTGTTTAAAAGAAGATGGATGTATGTGGCTGACTTTATTCTTCAATAAGTTGTTGCATGAAGGAGGGATCCCACAAGAGTGGTGCAATAGTTCGCTAGTGTCCATCTTCAAGAATAAAGGTGATGATCAGGACTGCAACAACTATATATTTTTTTTCTTTAGACCGTTTCCTTTTCTCTTTTTTTTTTGTTAAGTACTTTTCGACAGGCCTACACTGTTCTCCCATACTTAATTTGTGTAATTTGAAAACATTGTAAAAGCCAATTATTTTTAAAAGAGTAACCGTGGAGTTTCTTGCCGGCTCTTCTCCATAGGAAACAACCAATTGGAACCGTGCACCTAGCTTCTGACGTTTCATAAGTGCCCATGTAGGTTTATGTGAAATAAAAATATTTTGATTTTGATTTTGATATAAAGGGATAATAGAGAAAAGACTGCGAGAGGAGAGTGAGATTACCCAGAACCAGTTTGGGTTTATGCCAGGTCGAGGAACAGTGGACGCCACTTTTGCACTCCGCCAATTGTGCGAGAAGTACAGACGTGCACACAAAAACTTGCACATGGTGTTCATTGATCTGGAGAAAGCGTATGATGGGGTACCTCTTGATGTGTTGTGGTGGGCTTTGAAAGAGAAAGGTTTGCCCGGGAAGTATGTGGAGTTAATTCGTGCTATGTACAGACAATCTTGTACCTACGTCCGGTGGGCTGCTGGCAATACCGACGGTTTCAGTGTGGCTGTAGGCTTACACCAAGAGTCGGCGTTAAGTCCTTACCTCTTCCTGTTGAATATTGACGCCCTGACGTCGGACATACAGGAAGAGGCACCCTGGTGCATGCTGTTCGCCGATGACATTGTTCTTGTCGGTGAAGATGGACCTGAAATCTAGAGCAGATTGGAGAAATGGCAACAGAAGCTGGAGAATATTGGCTTGAAAATCAGCAGAACCAAAACTGAATATATGTTCTGCGATTTCGGCGCTCTCTCCAGTTCTGGAGCCATAGCGCTTGATGGCGCGCTTCTCCCAGTCTGTTCTGACTTTCGGTATCTCGGTTCACTCGTGCAAAGCGATGGCGAAGTAGATCGGACGGTTAACAATGGAAAGACCTGCTGTCTTGTATGGATCAGAATGTTGGGCCAAAAAGGGATGAATGAAAGGCAATTGCATGCAGCTGAGATGAGAATGCTAAGAGCGATGTGTGGTGTGACACGAATGGATAGAACAAGAAATGAGTAGGTACATAAGAGGAAGTCTGAAAGTGGCACCGATGACTGAAAAGTTGTGCGAAAATCAGTTATCATGGTATGGGCATGTGATGCGGAGGAATGAGGAAAATGTCGTGAGGAAAGTCTTGAGTATGAATGTGGATGGCTATAAGAGTAGAGGAAGACCAAAGAAACGATGGATGGACTGTGTGAAAGATGATATGGCTAGAAAGGTTAAAGGACTACCGAGATGACAACTAATAGAGAAGTATGGACGAAAGCCACGTGTTGCGCCGACCTCAAATAAATTGGGATAAGGGCAGGAGAATGATGATGATGTAGCCGTGTGTACTAGCCTACCTATAATAAATGTGAGTGTGACGTAATTGGGGATTAAATAAACATTATTAGGTAGCTAAGTAGGTTGACCGGAAATATCAGGGGGATAACCATCACCTCATATAGCAGTATTATTATAATATTACTTTACAGTGGGAAAGTGATGGAGCTATACAGGACTTATAGCTCCATCTCTTTCTCACGCGGAAGTAATATTGAAATAATACTGCTATAAGAGGTGATGGTAACCCCCTGAAATGCTAATGAGAGATCCCATTTTTGTCATCCTTTTAGCTTTTTGTTTTCAATTATATTCATTTTATTAGTGATTGTATGGAATCTGTATCCGTCTACTCATAGTTTACGCGGCATTTACGCATCCTCTACGCAACATCTACACAACCAAAGTCTACGAAATTTCAACGGCTACGTTGTACCTATCTTCTAACGCCTAGGCCCTAGTGCACAGACACAAAGCACAAGAATCTCATATACTTAACTTTTTTATCTAGGTAGATTACTACGTTCTTAGTGTGGTTGCAGCTAAGTGTTTTGTTCAAAAAAAACAAGCGTCAAAACATACATATTACATACTGGCTGTGCCCGCGACTTCGCTCACGTGACTGTCGATTTTATTGGCATTATAATAAGTCTTATTTATTCTCTAAGTACAAAATCACTCTACAAGAATGATAGAAACAAAAATTCAAACTGTTAAATTAAAATTACAGGGCTAAATTGAAACAGTAATCTTGTTTACTTCGCTGGGAATTTCACTAAAATTATCGTTTTTATAAGTACATGTCAAGATTGACAGCTTAGTCCCTTTTAGGTATAGCGTGATGATATTCATTTCAGACCCTCGGTCCGTGGGGTCCCAGTGCGCATAAGTTATTTGCGGAAATCGTGAAACGTCTAGTTGCTGTAACTGGTGACCGAAAAGCTGGCGGCTTTCTCGCGCAACGCATCAGCATTGCAATTCAGCGAGGAAATGCCGCCAGCATCCTCGGTACAATGCCCCGAGGGCCTTTTTTAAGCTTAACTTAGTTTTAATTTAATTTAGTTAATGTTAATAATCATCTTTGTTATGTACCTAAATAATAATTTGGTTATGTAAATAAAAAAAAAACTTTCAGATATTAAATCCGTCTCTACCTGTAGTATGTATAATTACATTTTTAGGGTTCCGTAGCCAACGCAACCCTTATAGTTTAGCTCAGAAACTCTTAGTACTAGAAAGATGTGATTTGGTATGAGTACTTTTTTTTTAAGGTTTTATTAATAGAAATACCAGTATTAGTTAAACTACTTGCTACTTTAAAAACCACCCTTAACTTAGTGGGGTGCTGCTTTCGCACAGAACTCCGAGATGCAGAATGTAAAACGCTTGGTTATCAATAGTTTTACATGTAGACATACGAGTATGACCTAAAGTTTCATATTCCATCATGAACTCTTTGTACTACAAAATTGAGTTTTTTATTTCTACGTTCAATTTTATATCTACGTTCCAGAGAAGCAAAACATTGGTCAAAAGGTTTTTTTTTAAATTGTAGGGTCAAGTGGGGATGATTTTTTTTTCTCGTTAATACAATGGGGTCGGGTATCGTTGGATAGGGCGTTCAACAACAGTCAGAGAAAACCATCGATTCAGTGATACGTTTGCGTAATATTAAGCTAGAAAAAAAATAGCACTTTAATGCAATTTTAGTGTCCCTTCTCCTGCTAGCTAATTGGTTGTTTCTGGATATGTGAAGAATTTACTGCAGTAGTATTTTTATTGCGAAGTTAAAAGGAAAACTACCTAAGTAGGCTTTACAAGTTAATGAGTAGTAGTCGACCAACTTACATTTACAGTTGGATTGTATGGGGAAACATGTTTTTCAACAACAATGTTAAGTTTGTTCTTGGGATAAATTCATCCTAACTAAGGAACTCTTTATTGTGCGTGGTCCAACACGCACTTTTTTTTTTTTTTTTTTTTTTAGGGTGGGAAATCATCAAATAACTTCTCCCGCTCTGGGCGGAGCGGGAGGGTGTGTCAGACTCTTACTGACTAAAACCCACCCGTATTCCTTCTTGTTGCCTGTGTTGCGGGGGCCTCGGTGACCCATGTCCAACACGCACTTGGCCGGTTTTTTCTCATCTAATAGAACCTTGCGTAAACTGAGGAATACGGACATAATGCAATATTGCTAATCCCCCACAGCAAATAGCGTGATAATACTTATGTAGCCTATTCGATGACCAGGGGGGGTAACCATCACCTCTTATAGCAGTATTATTTCAATATTACTTCAGCGTGAGAAAGAGATGGAGCTATAAGTCTTGTATAGCTTCATCACTTTCCCACTGTGAAGTAATATTATAATAATACTGCTATAAGAGGTGATGGTTACCCCCCAGACCTTTGAGGAATATTTGTGCAGAATTTGAACAGAATCCATTCAGTAGTTTTTGCGTCAATCTGGAACATACATCCAGACAAACAGACTAAAACGGAAGAAATAACTAAATACCTCAGGGCATCGGAACCGTTCCCGCACCTCGTTGCAATTACTTTTATATTATTTATAATTTTGACTTCACTACTATTTTATTAAATGTACCAATAGATGAAGATATAGATGAAATAAATATGGATACTTTATCAAAAAAGGAACTCGATACGTGTAAGTAATATTAAAACGTCAAGTAAATGAGATTTCCTGAACTCTTCAAATGTATTAGGAGATATTCCATTGTACGGAACGGTTATTGTCGATCTGCGAATAGATATTAATATCTGCGTCGTATAAGTACACACTTTTCTTATTGTAGATATACATATATGTGTGTATTTTCCTCATACATGGATATTTATCGTGTCATACTAAGTACCTACCCTTTCATCAAACGTTTATCATTCAGTTGATGAGGTGTGGTGTACTTGCGCAGTTATTATTAATCTTTCATTATTATAATCATACACATTGCACCAACTTCTATTTAAAGAATTCGTTACCAGTACTGAAAACCGAATGACGAATAAAGTGTCTGATAAAGCGATACTAGTGGAGGTGTAGGTATGCTTGCTACGTTAGGAGAATCTTCTTCACGTTAAAAAACCTTGTCAAGTTATCACCTAGGGTCCAATGATTCTCGTCGCTGATTCTATGAAAATTCCATAATCAAAAGCGTAACCATTTCTGTGTCAGCTTCTAAAAAAACAAACAAAAAGTTTCTCCTACCATGAAGGACAATATCACCGATTTACGCCGAAAACTGACGACGTTTGCATAAACATTTCACAGTAAATAAAAAACAACTGTCGAGTGTGAATCTGGAAGTGGCACAGGAGCGACAGAATCAGTAGGGCGGAGTTCGCTAGCTTTATCCTCATGAGAAATTAACCGTTCCATTAGTTTTAATTCACTCGACGCCCGCGCGGTTCGTTATTTTTCTGCTATATTCTGTATAAAATGCTTTAAAACATTGCTATTGCGCGCAACTGCGGAATAAAACTGAGATATGGACTGTAAAGCGCAATATTGTGGAGTTATGCTGAGTGGTCCCTGCAACGAGTTTGATCGAGACATTTCTGTGTTTATGACAGAGGTAATGCTGAAAGGAATAGGTTTTCTGAAAGGAGTGTGCTGAGTTTTCTACGAAAGCTTGTTTATGGGACCTGCTTGTAAGTTGTGAGTAGTAGGTAATTGCGTTTATCATCGTCGAATCTTCTAGGGTAGACTGAATGCAAAAGAAGGAGAATATGAAGTGAAACTTCTTGGACGAGAATTGAGAGTGAAACAAGGGTGCTTCACATTTCGTTACATGAGGGAGAAGAAAGATATACAGTGCTTCTATTTTCCTAATATCTCTCAGCAATCATCTCATTTCCGAATACAAACGTTTCCTTCCATTTTATAATGCGCACAGCAAAGGAATGGAACTCTCTGCCTGCGTCGGTGTTTCCGAACGCATATAACCCTAATCTCTTCAAAGTGAGAGTGAACAGGCTTCTTCTGGGTAAGCTCGCTCCATCGTCGACTTTGTTTCTGTCGCCTCTGGCATAGACTAAGGTCAAGAGCAAACCCATCACAAATAAAAAAAAAAAAAAAAAAAAAATAAATTACATAATAAGTAAAAAGAGTAGTAACAACTCTATATACTTCCAAGTCGATTTAGAGTGTCCGGCCTGCACCAAGTGCAAAGGGCAACTGTTAGATATCCGACGACTGACGAAACACGAAGTTTCCCGAGAAACATTAAGAAAATAGAAGCACTGTCTCTGTCTCTCACATTAAATCATTACAATACATATCTTTGATTCTTTATAATTTAAGATGTTTCACTTCTATCACGTGTGCGGTGCTGCACGCACAATTTTTGTTATTTTCTTTCAGTGCGATAGGCTAATTGTTAATTATTATTTTCAGGAAACCATCTTTGACTAAGATTCCAGCTTAGTTTAAACTGCCCCTTCCTTGAATTTGCACAGATAGGCATGTGACCTGACATGACATAAGTATCTACCTACCTACTACCTATTTGTCTGATTGGTACCCGAATGTCACAAAATGATCCAGTAAGTATCCCTATCCTTCAGAGATGAAAAAGGGATGCCAGGATTTAAACCAAGAGGATCACGATTGTCATGTGTAAAATCCCCGGCGCATCACAGTCTTTTGTTTTTTTATTTGATATTTTTCTTTTAATTTGATCTTGATTTGTCTCTGTATTCTTATAAAAATACTTTCACCAATATTACATTTGCCAATGGTGATTTTGGCAATGTTACTCATTCTAACGATTTATGTGAAGATCCATGTTCTGCAGAAGACGTGGCAATATCTCTCCGTACAGTTGAAACAAAATAAGAACAACAAGAACATAGAGTACATTGTCGTATAAGTTGTTAGACAAATAGAATTGCTCTCTCGTGCGACCAAGCTATCGCCATTTATGCGCCAATGCAGTTCTTCTATTCAATTTGTTATTGCAGTATGGCTTCAAACGATACATTGGACTCAGAACGGTGTCATACAGTTTACATGTTATCTGTTGTACATAACCGACACCCTAGTGTTTCCACGAAGGTTTGTAGTTGATTGGTCTGGTTATCAAGCAAGTAGGTATGCAAGTAGGTATAATATTACCTACATCATCCCTGTATATCTCGAAGGGTTAGGCAGAGATGTATGAACACCTCTGCTTGTAATGTAAATGTCCTATGACACCTACATTTAGCCAGTTAGGTAGGCTTTTCAAATCCCATGCAATAGAGTGCGGGCCTATTACCATTAACTGGATTCTCAGCACCGGGCTGCTGCTGAGAAATTCCTGATAAAAAAACAACACTACTTTTCCCGACCCGAACTGGGAATTGAACGCAGGCCCAAAATTCGGCAGTCTCGCTTGCGACCACGTAGGTACATACACGTAAGGTATAGGTACATACACATAAGTGATTAGGTTCATGAGTTTTTGCTTTACTGTATTGGTAACTTGACTTTATAGCGTATTCAGAGATTCCATAGCCGTCTGGAGGAATACCTGTTTCTTTGTTTTAGAAAGGAAAACAAACCTTCCACTTTAAACAACCGTTTTGCACGTCAGAACAATATCAGACTCCGCAGAGACTATAAATTTCTCTAACGCAGCAACACGACTTGAACAATAAGACGAAGAATCCTCTCACAATAAAATATGTGTTTTATCTGCAACTAATTAAAGACGAAACACTCTAACTACGCTAAAATACAACACCCTTAAACTTCGTATATTGTATCCACCCAGTAATTGCGTTTGTCCACGAAACATGCGTAAACGAGTTCTGTTTCATTAAAGGTATAATTTTTCCTAAGTCTACTTCGGTAGACGGACGTAAGGAGCAACAAAGACTAGCCGACCACCTCAGAAAGTTTACGACCAGCCTGCAATATTGTGCGTGGAAACTTAATGAAAAGGAAACACCGTACTGGCGGTTCATAGGTACATTCTAGCTAGACCCTTGCTCGGAACAGAAACTATGCAATACTGCCTAATAAAGAAAAGGAATGGACGAAACTGAGTGGGATTAATGTTTTTGTGTTTCAACGTCCTGATCCCTCGCTTGACGTGTTTAACTGATAAAGGATCTTGACTGACGTCCTTGGTTCTTAAAGCCAGATTGATTGTTTTAAACGCCGGTTGTAGTTTTTGGTTATGGCTCAACGAGTCCACTGAAAATACTTAAGTCACATTTACCTGTAAACAAACTCTTCTATAAGGTAAAATGGTCTCATAAACTATGAGGAATAGGTACGTTTCGAAGAAAAACCGACACATTGAACGCCATAAGTCAGTAAATTATATTAATTATTTCCCCGTAATGGGTAAATACGTCGAAATATAGGAATTACTCTCAATCATCGTGTAAATTAGTTTTCAGTTCATTGGAAATCGAAAATCCTTTCTCTACCAATTTGCGACTTTGTCTGCAAAGTTAAACTTACACGTGCCATCGTTCATCTAAAAATAGTTTAATATTACCCTGTTGGTTATGACCTTTACATTTCAACCCTTTGTATTGGTGGACTATCTTAGATGTTGTGTTATACAGCAGGTACTTGACTTGACACTTTATCGAACATCTAATTAACTTTAGATTAGAATAATTTTTTGGAAAATTATTTGGGGTACAAACTCGGTGAGGTCGGCGGCGACGATGTGGGTTGCTAATATCATAATATAGTATGTTCTACGTTGCGGTCTGCGGCCGCAGCATCATCCGCATTAGCATGCGGGCAGGAGATAGTGTCGCGAGTTTTCATAATAACTTCTCTCTCTACTTCTTCTTCTTCTCTTTTCTCTCTCTGTTTTCTTTATCTTTTTTCTCCTTTCTTGATCTTTTCTCTTATTGCATATAGAGACGAATTCGTTTGCTAGGCCCTGCTAAAAATCAACATCTGCGCATCAGGTAGGTAAAATCCACCCAATAAAGAGGCAGTTTTTCTGACCTACACCTCAAAACCTCATGTTTAGCAGCCGCGCTTGCTACGTCTATGGACGATGGTGATGATATAATTAAAAGTACCTATCTGTCAATATGTAACACAG
This sequence comes from Atethmia centrago, assembly GCA_905333075.3. NCBI lineage: Eukaryota > Metazoa > Arthropoda > Insecta > Lepidoptera > Noctuidae > Atethmia > Atethmia centrago. Next base: position 15,082,517 of record HG995373.1, on the reverse strand, counting down.
CTGCTTACAATGCATTTAATTAAAACTATTAACGCTCTATCGACTGAATAATACCATCAGACCTTTGAGTGTCTTATAGCTACACATATAAGATGTAACCAATTTAAATTCCTTAATCAAGTTACAGAGTGAATAAGGTAGCAAGGATGGAACCACAAAATGGGTTACTATGGGTATATTTAATTATGTAATGTAGTTTTGGCAAGTGTCGATAATACATGAATACCTACGGTCGGTAAAAGGATGCAATTCGGTCTGGAAGCTATAGCTAATCGCTAGGAACAGGTTTTTGCTGGGACAGTTGTTGTTTTCGTATGTTTTGTGTTTTGTTATTATGTTTAATTACTAATTAATGTATTAATTTATAAGTAAAAATATGTATTAGGTATGTTGAAGCTGTTTGTACTTGGACGTCACTTGTCCCTAAAGGTTCATTAGAAAACCAGCGTCAGACAGCATCTGTCTGGCATTAATGCTGAAATGAACCTTTTTGGTGCAGCCGTGAGGCACACACTATTTATTCAAATCATTATTTTCACTTTTTTATTGTTATTTTATTGTGTTTCACGAACTGTATCCAAATAAACGTTATTCTTTCTTTCTTTCTTTCTTTCTATAGCCGAATTGCAAGAAAAATGTATATATGATAAAATTTCATCTCTTCACTCACACATTGTTCACTTCTAAACAGTTAGTAGTTTCCCCTTTAACCTATATAAGATTAAAGGCGAAACTTATTTATAGATACACCATACTTGATATGATGATTGGCGATTGTTGCAGTTTGTTCACGTTTTCCGAGGAGATAGTTGAACTAGAAAGGTAGAGCTATTTAATTCAACCATTAAATAGATTTAGACCTTCCACCTAGGTATTATAACCACCCTACAGTTAGCAAACAAATACAACTGTGGAGAAAAAAACTGAATAAAAAGAAACAATAAAAGTGCATTGTTATAAAAGCGACGGAACCGTACTGCGAGTTGAGATATTCTTCGATAGTAATGGCATTACTAGAGATCAAATTGACATCGATACTTCTGATGGACTTATCGATATTACACTCCATTTGTGACGGGTGACATATTTATCGACAGAGATTATTTAAGTAAAAATGTTGTACGGTTTTAAAGGGTTTAATCCTGTTAAGGATAATCTATAGTGACATCCTGCGTCGGCAGTCATTAATAGATTAAAGCCAGTGACGGCCAGTAGCCTCAAATAAATCCCAGTTACAATGTGCATTTTACTGTGAACGGTCATTTTGTAACAGCGGCGTTACTGGATTGGTTTGCCATTAATGGCTTTATATCTTTACTGTGGTTAGAATATATTAATTAATTGCAGATCTATATCAATACTCGTAGCAACAAGAAAAACAAAACACCTAAATACAGAAAGGAAAGTGGAAACAATGACAGCCTCGGGTAAAGTTAAAACCTAGAACAAAAAAAACTTGCCAAGTGTATGTCAGACCACGCACAATGAAGGGTTCCGTAGTTGGGAAGCTTTATTCCAAAAACAAACTTAACATTATAGTTGAAAAACGTGTTCTCCCATACATCGATATACGTCACGATCAATTCTCTAACTGCAAATTTAAGTTGGTCGATTATTACTCGTTAACTTGTAAAGCCCACTTAGTTGTGATAGTTTTCCGTTTAATTTCATTATATGCACTACTGCCGTGATTTTTTTCACATCTCCATAAGCAACCATTTAGCTGGCAGGGAGGGGACACTTGACTCAAACAAAAATTTGCACTTTAATGCTAAATATTACGCAAGTGGATCCTTGAATCGAAAAGTGGTGTTCACAGACCCGCAATATTTTTGAACGGCCTATCCAACGATACCCACACACCAAGGGATAGACGAAAAAAAAATACCATCCCCAGATTACGTGCAACCTGCAAGGGTACCTCCCACCCTAACATTTTTTTTTTTTCTAGATTTTCGTTTAGCTCTTGGCCGGCGTGATTAATATGTATATACTTTCTAGTACTAAGCATCTCTGAGATACAGCGGGGACAGACAGACAGATGGACATGGCGAAACTATAAGGGTCCCTTGTTTACTACGGAACCTTAAAAACGTGTGGTCTGGGGACCCCCATCAGGAACGAAGTTCTTTCTCACGTATGATTCAAAACAAAACAATAACTTTTGACACTTGAAACTTGAGACCTTCAAACTGACTTTTTTTAGGAGTTTTATTTTAGCTCACATAGACTGATATACCCACCCACAGATAAATTCAAACTCAAAACTCAAACTCAAAGCATTTATTTCAATTAAACCATTTATAGGCACTTTTGAATTGTCAAGGAGTCGGTCAGTTAGAAATATGAAGCTATTTGCCCATTCCAAAGCGTAGTAGGTACCTATGGAGAAGAACGGGCAAGAAACTCCATGGACACTCTTTTAAATTAAATTGATACATAAAGATTAGTACAAAAATAATGTTGAAATTTTAACTAAATGTGAGGACGATGTAAAATAAAAAAAACGCGCCCATAGTAAAAAGAGAAACAAAAACAATTTCTAAATAAAAAAATTACAAATAAGCCGAGGACGCTAAGAGGTGACCAGTCCCAACTAACGGCGCCCGTTCACGAGCATGACGCATGGATTAGCACCACTCAGCTCAACCATTTTGAAGGGAGCTAAATGATCCAACACACGCGCCACCATCAGCGAGACATCTGAGTGAGCATGACATACTCTCAGCCGCCAGGACCCATTCAAGTCAATTACATAACCGGCAAATGGTAGCTCTATTATACATAGTACTCACACCTGTGCAATGCAATTATACAATACAACGTAGGTTGAATTTATACAATGCAAAGATAGTCTTACAATGTTCAGCTGCTCCAACAGTATTTTCAAATGTTAATTATTCAATTGGTTGTGGTTGTGGAGCGGGACCAGCATTGAGCCAAGCATTATTATCAGCGATGTAATCACCCAACTTATAATATGCCTGCCTGCATAGTGTGCGTTTGATACAAGATTTGAATTTCATTTCATTCAGTTGAAGTATGTGGGGTGGAATTTTATTGTAACATTTTAAACAGTACCCCATGAAAGATGAGTCTACTTTAGCCAGTCTGAAACCTGGCTGAGATAATAGGTCCCTATTTCTAGTACTATAATTATGTCTTTCACCTCTTTTACTAAAATGATGTAAATTTTTTCTTACGTACATGATGTTTTCGTAGATATATTGACAAGGTACCGTCATGATGTTAATGTCCTTAAACCGGTCCCTTAGAGAATCGCGCCTGCGGAGATTATAAATGGCTTTGATAGCTCTTTTCTGCAGAATAAAAATTGACTCGATGTCTGCAGCCCGTCCCCAAAGTAAAATACCGTAAGACATGATACTATGAAAGTAACTAAAATAGACTAGCCTCGCGGTATCTACATCAGTAAATTGACGGATTTTTCTGACAGCATATGCCGCTGAACTTAGCCGTCCTGCAAGAGATGTTAAATGAGGACCCCATTGTAGCCTTGAGTCGAGCGTGATCCCCAGGAAAACAGTTTTATCGACGAATTCTAGTTTCTCTTGATTCAATACTATCTCATAATCACCACTTTTGACATTTGGTAAAGAAAATCGAATGCACTTAGTTTTTTTCCCATTTAATAGTAAATTATTGGCAGTGAACCAGTTCTGTACCTGCAATAGGGCGTTATTTACATCGTCAACATTCGTAGCACGTCTATCTACCTTAAAAATTAAAGAAGTATCATCAGCAAATAACACCATTTGTGGCTGATTATTTAATAAATGGAGTAGATCGTTAATATACACTAAAAAGAGGAAAGGTCCCAATATCGAGCCTTGTGGAACACCCATTTTTACTTTTAAACCGAGTGAATTGATACCATTAATTTGTACTTGCTGTTGTTTATCATTTAAATAAGATTTTACTAAGCTGAGCGCATGTTTTCCAAGTCCGTAATGCTCAAGTTTCAAGAGTAAGGTTTCGTGGTCGCAATCAAATGTCTTGGAGAGGTCACAAAAGATTCCTATGGCGTCTTGCGCTTCTTCCCACGCGTTAAAAATGTGTCTTAGCAGGGTTACACCGGCGTCGGTCGTACACCGTCCTTTAGTGAAACCATACTGTTGATCGTGAAGGATTTTATTCGAGTTAAAATGATTGAGCATTTGATTAAGCATTACCTTTTCAAACACCTTGCTGAAAACCGGCAACACGGATACGGGTCTATAATTATTGGTGTCTTTACTGTCCCCGGATTTGAAAAGTGGTATTACCTTACTGTATTTCATTAAATCCGGGAAGACTCCTTGATCCACACACAAATTAAATATTAAGGCTAAGTAGGGCGCTATAGTCTCAATTATAGAGGTACAGACTTTAATAGACATTCCCCAAAGATCTTCAGACAATTTGATCTCACATATGGGCATAACGCTTCCTGACGTGACGATTTCTACCGCAAACCGCGTTAAAGAACTTCGTTCCAATAAATCAACATAAGCAAATAATATTATTTATTCATACAAATAAAACACAAACCGTCTCTTGCGAATATTCTAAAGGTGCCGACAGCAAAGAAATCGCGGGACTTCACGCCTGTCAGTCTATCAAAGGTGTTGTCAACTTGATTTCCAATAACACGCTCTTATTCGCTTTAATATTATACACGTACATAAAGCGAATGGAAATCGACTTACTATCAATTTGTATCAATAGAATATGAAATGGGGAATACGAAAAACGTTTTGTAGCAAAGTAAACACAAAATCTCCTGGAAGTGAAATCGTTTTATAAAATAAAGTAAGTCCAATAATTCAACACTTCGTCGCTCCTTAGAGGGCGAAAGATATAAAATGGAGAAAAACGTTCCTAATTCAGTTTGCTCCGGCGAACGGTGTACTCCGCGCTACTCCGCAGCCACTAGGTCTTTACATCGAGTGGAAGAGGAAATAATATCTATCGATGGATGGGGACTCCCTACAGTTGGCTTTGAAAACGACGACTTCGCTTACTCACCGTAATGGTAGTGATCGTAGCATTCGTAGCACCGTATATAAAACTAAGAAAAACTCTCTTTTTCCATGTTTGATAGTTCTATTCCGTTCCTACATCGTCTGCGGAGGCGTAAAATTAAGTCCCTGCCTCGTCTGTCGTTGACGCAGCGAGCAGATTCTAAAGTTAGCGATGAAATAAATAATGTATAACTTAGTGCCTAAGAGCGTACAATTGAAGTGTGAATAAACAAAGAGCGTAATATATACGTAGTTTATACAATGCATTAACCGACACTCCGCTCCGAATCCGGCGCTTGAATACAAGACGAATTGAGTACATTATCTACAGTAACATTCCCGGGCTAGTTAGCTCCTTGTTCACAGTGGAAACTTGTCTACGTCGCCTTCAGAAAGGCGGGGGCATAGGAGTGGCTTTTATGCGCCCAGAGCCACGCAAATTGTAGCGGAATGCACGCTTCTAGACTGATTGCAGAGACTGTATATAGTAGGTACTGTGTCTAGTAGATAATAACTGTGGTGCGATGTCGAGTAGTTTCTATACAAAACAAAGTCTTCAATAATTAATTATGTTAACTGAGTGAATGCCAAACGGGAATTGAAATCATGCTTGTTAAACATCTTCATGTTTAGTTGGCCATCTGCTATTCGGAATATTGCTATAAATGTGCGGTAGTCGCGAATTTGTCTGCTTGAATGTTTGTCATTTCAAATAAAAGTAGATGAAGAACTGTTTTTACAAACAACGCATTCTTTGGTCCGTGTCTTCCACACCTGATTATCGACTCGTTCTTCTTGTGTATCTTTTGAAATTGGCTGCTTTCCTACGATAATACACGCTTACACTTTTCCTATTAACCTGGGAGTTTCCTAAGCTTGTGTTAGGCGCTCACAATAGACGGTAGACAAAGTTTTAAGCTCGTTCTCACATAATCTCCAGTTCGTACATTATCGAGGTCGAGATTAATCGTGGATAGCTACATTATTATAGGATACTTTAGGCTATGGATTTATTATTGTATTTTGTGACGATATTATACTTTGGTATCCTCTAATTAACTACTTTTTGACGTTCAAAAGTGTCTTTGATGTGCCTATTTGAAATAAATGTTTTGACTTTGACTCTTTGTTGCTAATCCTATTAGGAAAGTTGTAAGCCTATTTAAATAAACGCTGGATTGAGTAAGTAGATTTAGTAGAATCGGCTTTCAGTAACTGGTTATCGTAAAAAGCTATTGTATCGACTACTCCTATGAATCAGTTGGTATTTTGAATGCCATAGTTTTGGAAGTGGTATATAATCATCTTTCTCTCTGTATGACCAATTTTCGATAGAACTTTATTTTACGTGTTCTACAACAGTCAACATACCGCGTGTTACCTAGATTCTACATACACTACACAGCAAACAAAACACGCTGGAAAACCAACGAATTGTGTGTTTTTAAAGTTCTGCACTTGCACAGAAGTGCAGAACGTGAATGGTAGGCACCATTCCGATGTGTTGGCATAGCTGTTTGTTGTCCTAGGAGAGAAATAGAAATACTATTCGATGCTGTAGCCACTATGGTACTAGGGAACATTAAAGAAGTGTGATCTGTACCTATACCTAAGTCAAATCATTATTCGCCATCAGCCATATCAATTCACTTTTCGATGTAGGCCTCTCCGATAAGTACAATATTACATAGTTATTTATAACATGAACTTACCTACAGAAAATACTAGATTTTGAAATTTTATTAGCTCCTCAACATTAAAATACGAGTATAGATTATCCATACATATGTACGTAAACCTGGCACAAGACTGCAATACTAACGTTCACGATCGTGGTACGAATACTGGTACATGAAGTACGGCGATCGTAACACGTTTCTCGCAAGTTTTGCTTGCCCTGTGAACATTGCAAGCGGATACATTGGTATCCGCTTGCAATGTTAACAGGGCAAGTGATGCGATACAGTAGGTAGAAGGGCAATCTATATAAAGATATAGATACTCATTCTATCTACTAAGTATATCGATATGGACGTAAAGCCGCCGCTCCACAGCAGCCCCCCGCTATGCTACGCACGTGTACTTTGCTTTGTTTTGCATGAAAGTTCATCTCTGGTCTCATGGTCACCAGTCGCGACTGCTGAGCGTGGGGTTTTGGGTTTGATTCCCAGCAGGCTTACCATGACGCTTTCTATTTCTACTCTACTGTAGTATAGAAATCGCTTGTTTACATTTCTCGGTAGAAAACTGTCAACTGTCTACACGGAAAAGTCATTTTTGTCTACTCTTCCGTCAACAAAACGCTTCTCTACGGTTCTCGTGCTAAGCCGTCTCGTGTTGGCCGTCAAAGTATAATTGGGATTTCTTAGTAACAGCCTGGAGTTTGGAAGTTAGTGGTGTGAAAACCCCGTGCCTTGGAAATCCCGTTAAGCTCAACAGCTTAACGGGATTTCCAAGGCACGGGGAGAGAAATCAGGCGCAGGACCAACGTCCTGCGCCTGATTTCTCTCCGGTCGTGTCGGATTGCGTGCCGTCTCGTACTATGACAGTGAGGGAAGAGAGTGCACCTGTGTGGAGGACTATTATATTATTATTATGAAAACTAGCGACACGTCCGTGCTTCGAACGTTTTTTACGACTTGACAAAGCATCGAGATTTCTTTATTATATGTTAGTTAAAGGGACTACAGGACCTAAACACAACTTTTATAAGTTTTATAATGCCTTAAAGTATATGATCCACTGCAGTAGACAAAATCAGAAAAATATCGTATGATATTCTTCAGGATATATGCTAGGTAGATAGTGTGTTGAAAACATAATATAACTAATTTGATACGATAGAAAAAAAATACGAAGATACCTCTAAAAATTTCTTCTAACGATTAAAAACCATACTAGTATACATGCAATCATTCTATTTTTTTGTCAGATTTTTCTACAAGCAACATATTAGCATGTTTTATTTTTTTTATACAATCAATAGCTTTTTGTAAATCGATAATTGCTTCATATTGTGCAATAAATTACCAGCGTTGTGTCATCGCGCTTCTCTTTCTTTTCTATGCAGTCCGCCAGTGACAGCGCTTTAGGTGTTGTCGGCCTTTTCACAAAAACCTTCCGGGGTAAATGCTCTAAATGATGGTGAAAATCGCATCAAAATCCGTTGCGCAGTTTGGAAGAACAATGCGGTCACACAGACAGACACGAAAAGTGACTTTTATGTATAATTAGCTGTTCGTGTCCGGCGCGGTCGGGCGGATGAATTTCCAAATTTTCTGGTGGATTTTTTAAATAAAATCTTTCGTACAAACCTTGTACTGACAATAATACGAACACAACTTAATGTTTTATTATATGAATGTACCATGACTACCATGCAAATAAAAAAAAAACACAATAATAATTTGACTATGTCATCATTGCATTTAATTTTATAATAATTTACTAATTTTATAATAATGTTGCATGCCTAATAAAAGGTAGATTGTACATACAAGGATCACCCATATTTTAACTGTCACATCTTATTTATTGTGCCTACAATCTATGCAAATAAACGTTTACTTTGCTTTAACAAAAAAAACCGGTCAAGTGCATGTCGGACCACGCACAACGAAGGGTTCCGTAGTTGGGAAGATGGTATGAATTTATCCGAAAAACAAACTTAACACTGTAGTTCAAAAACATGTTCTCCCATACATCGATATATGCCACAATCAATTCTCCAACTGCAAATTTAAGTTGGTCGACTATTACTCGTTAATATGTAAAGACTACTTAGCTGTAATAGTTTTCCTTTTAATTTCATTATATGTAATACTGCCATGAATTTTTCACATCTCCATAAACAACTATTTAACTGGCAGGACTTAAATGCTTAATATTACGGAAGTGGATCCTTGAATCGAAGTGGTGTTCACAAACCCGCAATATTTCTGAACGGCCTATCCAATGATATGCACACCATGGGGTAGACGAGAAACAAACAATACCTATGCCAAATTACAGCTTTCTAGTACTAAGCGTCTCCGAGCTACAGCGGGGACAGACAGAAGGACAGACAGATAGACAGACAGACGGACGTGGCGAAACTATAAGGGTTCCTTGTTTACTACGGAACTCTATAAAAGGATCTGCCGAATCGGTCAAGCCGTTTTCAGGAATCTTTCATACATGCGGCAATTAATTTTTATTTGTATGGATATGTATAGATGTAAGCGTGATCGTCAACATGTGCAACTTAATGTCGAGGATATCTAAAGTTTTAAATAGAGTGTGCACCACTTTATGAAGCAACCAAGATCAGCCTATAACGTTCCCACTTCTCGTACACAGGCCTCCTCTCTGTGAAAGGGAGTGGGCCGTAATCCACCACGCGGGCCCAGTGCGGGTTGGTAGATGTCACATGTCTTCGAATTTTTGGTTCTAGGACATGCCGGTTTCCTTACGATGTTTTCCTTCACCGTTTTGAAAGCAGTGGTGATGAAATAATTTACATAAAGTAAAGCGCCTGTCAGGGTTCGAACGTAAGTCGCGGGTGTTACCACTGGGCCGCCATTACTCTCACACCGCTGCTCTGGTGAGCAGTGGTATGAAGCAACACATAGTGAATATTCTAATTATATGGTTAGGTTAACTATACCATGGGTTTACATTACATTGTTACCGTAATATTCTTCACGACCGGAAACCCGCCTAAATTGAAAGAAATTAAATAGATCATAGTTAAAATTAAAAGAAGGCGGTAAATCAGCCGTTGAAATGTATTTTGCCTTTGAATTGTATTATCCTGGGCCGTTAATCATAAGTACATCCGCCATTTTAAAATTCGGTTAAGTCGTCGTCGTGATGGCGGTGACCGTTAGTCACAGGGGAACCGATGTTAAACTTTTGACCTATGTGTTTTGATATTTGAAGTAACAAAGTTTACTATATTCCGGATCAAAAGCAATAGGTTATAATTATGCATGTAATTCTAACGATGTTATGAAAGAATCTACATAATTTCCAGATTTAATGTAACTGGGATGGTGTTTAGGTTATGTTTAGGTCCACGCCGGAATAAAGTTTCCAGTTTCCATTAGAGTTGGTCCTGTAGTGTCCCTGAATGCTGCTCGTAGTCATCTCTCTTAATATTGAACAACTTTTGTAATAGCCATAATCAAGTGTTGTGGGTAGTTTATTTTAATTTGTATGAAACTGTTATTACATTCAGTATGCAAGCGGTGGTGTTGGGATTAAGGGAAGCAAATAATATATTTTTTTAATCGTAACCTAGTTTATCTCATAGTATTATATCATGTAGTTATTATATTCTGTGCGGTCTCGAGAACGTGTATAAAATATTTGAGTAGTGGATTGGAGACCCACGCTGGGCGCCAAAATTAAAGTGAATCTTGGATAGATAATAAGAGGTTAAGTTTAATACTATTGAGGAACACTAAAAATTAGTATTAAAATAGTCTCAAGCGTTGAAAGACTAGCCGTCACAAACAAGATTTTTATGAAGAAAAAGATATTGCATAAGTTTTTTAAGTTCTAACAGGTGGCTTGCTCGGTAAACTCGGCTGGTGCAGAACGGCAATACAATTGATTTTTAACTATGAATCACTTTATCTATTTATATTTTTGTAAAAGAAGACCCATCATTGAATCTATTGCCTTATTCTAGGCCCAAATTCAACAAACTCTGTTAGACACGATGTCATCATGCATTTTGACGGACTGTATTTAATACGCTAATTATTTTCCAGGCGACTAACAACTTAAAGGGTGACTAACTATTTACTACTAAAAAAATAAAATGGGTAGCAAAAATAATAGGTTGGCAGCTACAGTGAAGTAGCATTTTAAGTATAAAATCTTTTGGGTTAGGTGAGGTTAGAACAGTGACCACTAACGCGCGAAGGCGAGCGAGCGAAGCGAGCGTGCCGCGGCAGCAGCCGTCTAGCGTCAGATCCCCTCGGTTGTTGGTGACTCTCAGTTACCAGAACAAAAACTCTTCACTGTAGCTACCAACCTATTATTTTTGCTACCCATTTTAATAATTTTTCAAACCCTAAATCAGATTAGTTTGTCGCCGCGTTAAATACATGCCTATTTAATAGTCAGTTAGTTATTTAAGATGTTTAACGGGACATTTAATAACTAACCGAGTTTGGTGGAATCGGCGCTTACCCTTAAACACAAAACCAATAGAGTAGGTATTATAAAACTCGTGATAACACGATAATAATGAAAAGTAGCCGTGCCCTAAGGCGTGAAATATCTTCCCAACTTCGCAAGTAATTTTGAACTTATTTAAATGAAACAAAGCCTCTATCATGACTTAATTTTAACAAGGAAAACATAAAGTTTATACCAGGAGATCTTGTTGATGTAAAAGGAGATTATAAGATTTCTTCCTGCGCCCGCGTTTCCATACGCGAGAAAAGTTTGTTTTTCTGGAATTTAAAGTATCTCCCTGAAAGTTTTCTTAAAATCTGCTGCAAAGAATTTTATTCATTTATTGTAACATTTCATGGATGGAAAAAGATACAGTATTTTGAATAGATTTCTTCTACAGGACAAGATTTATGGTTGTAATCTATATTTGTGAGCGAATAACAGTGTCTAGTGTTTATATAACACAAACAACCTATATCAACTTTATACAAAATTAGGCTATGAATATCCAAGTTAACCTAACTGTGAGTAAAGAAAAGAAGACAAAATGAATATATATAATAAAAAATACTAAAACAGTTTTTAATATGCAATTGCTATTACAGTATCAACGAATATTTAAACGACAAAATATAAATGCTAACCTAATAAGTATTAGTACAGTAGCCTATATATCATATAAAAAAACCTGAATATAATAATATTAGATTTAGTTCAAAAGACTGATGAGCTAAGTCTTTCAAAGCTTTGTCTCTCCTACTATTTTGCTGTACCCGACAGGATCCATAATGCTGCCACAGCTGCTCGTCTGTGGTCCAACTTTTTTTATAATTATCTATGAAACGAAGGCACATAAGGTACATTCTTATATCAAAAGAACAGAAAAAACACGAACACATAAATACACTATTTGGTACCATCACAACGCCGCGTTCGAGGCGCACTTCATTAACACTTAAGTACGCATTGTGGAAAGCATTTAAAATATTGAGAAAGTAAACACTTAATTATTTTTCCTTTATTTCGTAGAATCTACAGAGACTAAACCACAAACGAACTATTCAAAGAGATTTAATATTTATGAAGCCTTTGGCCTTCACGTAGAAGTGGATTGTTGAAGGTTAATAGAACACTAACTATCTCGACCGAAAGATCCTTGGCTCTTGTACAGAAATGAAAAAAAAAGCCGCTTAGTCTTTGGGTTACAAAGTTGTGCAACTTGTTTTTGTATTGTGTGAAACATGTTGCTGGCTTCATGGAATGTTGTAGTGTTCTGCCATCCTATAACTAGAAGGCCGTTTAGCCCAAAAAGTTGTTTCCGAGAAAATGGCATAAAACGCGGGAATCGTTGTTTCTTAAAAACTATGATACTTAGGTTAACGATTGTTGCGCACATCAATTGATATGTCTTTCAGTTTATCCTAAAGAATCCTTTCTGTCCCGAAACTCTTATTAATTACTTTTAAAATTCATTCTTCTTATTTTGTTAAGCATGTAACCTAGTTATTACATCTTATTACTGTAGGTACTAAAAAGCCGTTAACCATACTTAACATGGCTACCATGGCATACCATGGCTTTTGAAGTAATTTATTCAAAATTTTAACCTTCATAATGTTTGTTAAATTTGTTCAGAAATACTTAACTATTTCATCACCACTGCTCTCAATAACGGTGAAGGAAAACATCGTGAGGAAACCGGCATGTCCTAGAACCAAACAATTCGAAGACATGTGACATCTACCAACCCGCACTGGGCCCGCGTGGTGGATTACGGCCCACTCCCTCTCACAGAGAGGAGGCCTGTGTCCCAGCAGTGGGAACATTATAGGCTGATTATGTATTCATAAAGGAATATGTGAGACATGTTCTTTTAAAAATCAAAAGTATATTTCAAAATTTGAAAGGTAAATGAAAGGTTATATAGCTGAATATAATTTTAATAAGCAATAATCTACTAATAATTAATTAAGATCTTACAGATCATGAGAGACAATATACTACTTAATCTATCGGCGTTGCAAAAAAATCTCCTATGTGTATAAAGTAACGTTTCGAAAAAAAACTTCCTAGTTTCTTAAAATAGGCGTAAAATTCTAATGCTCGACGTTGGGTGACCAAAATGTTTTTGAAATAAAACTGTTACTAACAGACACATAGGACATTTTGATTTACAATTGAATGTAGACTGACACTTCAGATATTTTTTAAATGATACGTGTTTTAACGAAATAATAAGATATTCACACGCATAAGGTTACATTATGTCAGTCATGAATTTGTGACAAACAAAAATAATAAATTGCACTCTGAAAAAACAATAAACATACAAACATTTACAATTCTAAAAACATTTTTCAACTGTACAAATTAACCGCCGGTTGAGCGCGGCCCAAAGAGTCATGGCCATCCGGCTGGTTCGGAGATACCGCACGGTCTCCTGTGAGGCAGCAAGCCTCCTTGCCGGATTGCCGCCATGGGATCTGGAGGCAAAAGTCCTCGCGCACGTATGGGAGTGGCGCGAGGAGGCGAAACGCCGGGGCGTAACTCCGCTGGCGCGAGAAATTGCGGCACAGCGGACGGAGCTCCGGCGGGATTTCATGGTGACATGGAGAGTACGGTTGTCGCAACCCAGTGCTGGGCACGCCACGATTGCGGCAATAAGTACCCTCTTTCAAGAGTGGCTAGAGAGGCGCCACGGCGTCCTCACCTTCCACTTGACACAGGTCCTCACCGGACACGGCAGCTTCGGGAGGTTTCTGTGTCGGAAAAGGCGGGAGGAAACGCCCGGGTGTCACTACTGTGTGGATCGCCCGGAGGACACGGTGGAGCATACAGTGGAGGTCTGCCCGGCTTGGGCAGAGCTCCGCCGTGTCCTCGTGGAGGCGATCGGCGGCAGAGATCTCTCGCGTCTGACCCTGGTTCAGGCCATGGTACGGAGCGAGAGGGCATGGGCAGCCGTCACCTCCTTCTAGCATAATCAGCCTATAATGTTCCCACTGCTGGTACACAGGCCTCCTCTCCGTGAGAGGGAGTGGGCCGTAATCCACCACGCGGGCCCAGTGCGGGTTGGTAGATGACACATGTCTTCGAATTTTTGGTTCTAGGACATGCCGGTTTCCTCACGATGTTTTCCTTCACCATTTTGAGAGCAGTGGTGATTAAATAATTTACACAAAGTAAAGTGCCTGTTAGGGTTCGAACCTACGACCTACAAATCGTAAGTCGCGGTCGTTACCACTGGGCCACCACTGCTCTTACTGCTCTCACCTCCACCTGCACTGCTCTTACCTCCTTTTGCAAAGCAGTAATGCTCGCGAAGGAGGACGCGGGACGATTGAGGGAAAGGCAAACTTCGCGCCCTCTCGCTCCTAGCCCCCGCAGGAGACGCCCTGGGCGTCGGGAATCCCGGGTGGATTTCCGGCCACCATAAGCGTGGGCTTGCGGACGGTGAAAAATGGGTAGCTCACCGTCCGGTAAGGACCAGGCCCGGGTCGACGGTGCGTTGTATTCCACGCGCGCTTCAAAGAGATTTCGTCATCACAAGTGTAGGGGTCCACTAGGGCCGATGCCTGCCGGGGTCGCGGGAAGGTACTAAAGGGTAACTGAGGCCCCTGGCAACACAGGCAATGGAAGGAATACGGGTGGGTTTTAGTCAGTAAGAGTCTTACACACCCTTCCGCTCCGCACAGAGCGGGAGAAGTTTGTTTGATGATTTCCCACCCAAAAAAGTGTACAAATTAAATTTATTAAATCTTAATCCTACTAATATTATAAATTAGCTTTTGCTTATGAGTTCACCCGCGGTGTGGTCGGGAATGATCCTATGGGAAAGTACTTTCGGGATCGGATTTAATCAAATTTGGCACACTGGTAGACCACGAGCTGGAATAAGACAATGAATACTTTTTATCCCGTTAGTTCATTCCCGTGGGTTAATTATTCGAAATGATATCGTTTGTCGACCTCCACGCGAGCGTATCCACTAAAACACTTATTACTTCGGGGATTGTACGCGGGAGGTTATGTATGTGTACATACTATATATTTATAATCCCTAGCAGAAGGAATTTATTGAATAAAAATCAGAACGAAATCTCCCGCGAATAGGTACCTAAAGGGTGTATCAGCAATAACTTGAATTTAGAATCGCGCGCCATTTTCGACTGTCAATTGTTGAGTCAGCCATATTTAATATTTGTATAACTAAAACACACTGTTTCACGAAAATGGTGCGTTACAGCTTGGAAGAACGGTTGTTGATAGTGAAAACCCATTCCAAAAATGGGGAAAATATTACTGTGACCACTCGCAAATTACGCGATCATTTCGGCGTGCGTAATCGACGGACGCGGCCTGCTATAGAAAATTTGATCAAGAAATTTGAGCGGACGTTTTCTTTAAAAGATGAAAGAAACCTTACCTGCCATCGGCAGTACGACCAAACACCCCCATCCGAGATCATTGCTAGTGACTAAACCTTCATCGCAGCACTCTTCAACGAATTTTGAGACTAGATTACACCTTCATGCTAACAAGATCCAGCTGACTCAACAGTTGCAGTCTAATGACCATAGACAGCGTAGAAACTTTCGTAACTGGGTCTTGGAACACCTGCAAACTGACGATGAATTCCACAACAAAATCATCTTTAGTGACGAAGGTCATTTCAACCTCAACGGCTTCGTTAACAAGCAGAATTCTTGGATCTGGGGTGATGAAAATCCAGCCTTTCAAGAACTTACATTGCATTCTCAAAAAGGGATAGTGATAGTTAGTGAAAGTGTGCCATGTGGGCAGGAGGAATAATCGGATCGTACTTTTTTGAAAATGATGAGATGAGGTGACACCGTGACTGTCGTCGGCATTCGTTACCGGGCCATGTTGACAGATTCTTTTTGGCAAGAATTGGATGGTATGGACTTAAATGAGATGTGATTTCAACAGGGCGCCACCTGTCATACTGCACGCGAAACAACGACATCTTGACATCTCGCGATTTGGATACCAAAACTGGCCGCCAAGAATTAGCGGCCAGTTTTGGTATTATTATTTAACTTTAACGATTATTTTCTCTAGGGATTTTTTGAAACAAAAAGTAAAAGTAAATCTATGCAAACCATAACAACCGAGGAGCTCAGAGAAGAAATGCACGCCATATTTGTAAAACCCAGCAGCACTTACTGCAATATTTCGTCAAAAGAGTGCATTCGTGCCAACAAAGCAACGATGAAAAAAATGTAAATAAAATATATTAGTAATATATATTTTTAAGTTTTTAAAATTCAAGTTCTTACTGATACCTCCTTTATAAGTACCTAATATTTAACCAAATAATTATAGAATTGTTATTTAATTATAAAAATCTTCAGTTTTCGAAACTGAAGATTTTTGGTTTTTCAAACAAAACGAAAAAGATCTTAGCGAACAAACAAACGACGCGAATACCTAGTGTCTTTGTTCTGTACTACGAGTATTTAGAGATTATTTAAACCAATAATAATGTTAACAATATTATAGAATACAATGTTGACTTGTGAAGTCGTGCCCAATCAAAATTTTTGCTGGAACACGGAGAGACGTTGTACAAGACCGTTGCAGTCTGTGCGGCGCTCCGGGTGGAATGATTGAGTCCGACAAGAGCTGCGGACGGCGTGGCCGCTCGCTCACCCCCGGAGCGCGAGAGTCGGCAAACTGCCTTTTAGCTAAGTAATAAGGCTTAGCTGCTTTGTAGTTAAGCATAAATTAATATTTTTTCACCGTTTTCATCAAACAGGCAATAATTATTTCCAAGCAAAGTATTGAGAGATATTTACTGAATTAAATGATTAGCTAAAGTAGCGTTAGGGGCGGGTAACTGCAAATAAGTTAAGTTTTTTCCTGAAAGCGTTCTTTAAATGCTTAACTATAAAGAAGTTAATCCTTTTGCGTCTCTATGGTCAAGAATAATCAGATAACGTACTTGTAGTTAAGTGGATGATCAGACAATAATCATCACATTGTAGTACATTAAGAGAAGAAGTTAGAAGCTTTCAAGTGATGGAACCTTCAAAAAAATTGTGACTTAACCGCCTACAAACATTTTATATCTCTGTGAATTAATTTTGATCTCCATTACTTTCTATTAAAAAGTAATAAATTGCCATTTGAGGGATAACGGCTTTTTAGTTAAAGGACGGCAGTGTTGCTGGCAACATGCGACAGTTCCGTGTTCATGATAAACAAAATTTGTGCAACATAATCTTAACGACAAAGGAAACAATATTGAGCAACGGTTTCTCAACTTTGTTTCCAACGAAGACTTGTAATATGGACAATTTATTGAAAAATATTTCCTTATTTACAAATATAACAATTCCAGCGTGTCTCAAAAGTATATCATTCTAACATAATAAATAACTCGTACGTATTGTTCAGTGTTTATACTAAGGATTTATGTAACCAAGCCGCAATCCTGTTGTTTGTACACGTATTTCATTGTGCTGTTTTAGATTAAGCACGTTGGGAACGGTGTGAACGTAGATGCGATGTGAGATGTATTCGCGCCGTAAAGAGGTTTTGCTTTAGTGGTAATGTTAGGTTTTAACTTCAGAGCAGTGATAAGTATGTTGGGGGAACTTCACAGAATACTTCTTAGTTTATGAGGGTGCTCATAATGTTTGGTAATGTTTTACTTATTTAATATCTAGCTTTTGCCCGCGAATTTTGGCTTGAAAATATCCCGCGGAACGTACTACCGGGATTAAAAGTGTCCTATGTGTTAATCCAGGTTATACTAAAACTATATGTGTGGCAAATTTCATCCAAATTTGTTCCGATGTTTTAGCGTGAAAGCGTAACAAACAAACTTTTTCGGATTATATTATTATATCCTGGCATATTATAAAACAAAGTCCCTCGCCGCGTCTGTCTGTTTGTTTAAACGCGATAAACTCAAAAACTTTGAAACGGATTTTCAAACGGTTT
Source organism: Atethmia centrago (assembly GCA_905333075.3). Classification (NCBI taxonomy): domain Eukaryota; kingdom Metazoa; phylum Arthropoda; class Insecta; order Lepidoptera; family Noctuidae; genus Atethmia; species Atethmia centrago. Next base: position 15,064,359 of record HG995373.1, on the reverse strand, counting down.
TCACCTATGGATGGTGTGATTCATGAGGAAGGTTTAGGTGTATAATTCATTAAGGTTTTGTTTAAATTGGCTGAAATATGGTGATTATTGTTGAAGATGTCGGAAAAATTAATGCCGACTGTGAGTTTTACTGGTGTACGCCGCGTAAACCGTAAGAAATACATATAATTAATCTTATACAGTATTGTAAAGTTTAAAAAGAGTCAACAAATGAGTCCAGGATAGCATATCTGTATCTTCTAAGGATGACCCACAGCAACCATTTATAACTTTCAGAATTTGACAAAATAATAATTGTTATTTCCGAAGATATTTTGCCCAGAATATTATTAGATTAAAATAATATTTAAAAAGATATCACATATTCAAAATTACGCGTAAAAAAATTATTAAGGTTGAAGGCGGCACAAGAGTCAATTACTTTTTACTCTGCTACGATAGAAAAAACTGCTCAACGGATTTGGATGAAATTTGGCACACAGACAGTTAATATCCTGTAGACATAGAATATTATTAAGGTTGTACGTTTCCGTAGGATCATTTCCGACCTCTACGCGGGCGAAGCCGCGGGCCATAGCATGATTGCTGCAAAGTGATTATAACGTTATTAAATTTCATACTAGCTTGAAGTCGCTCTACATTATATTTTTACATAACATCACGCCTGTAATCCCCGAAGGGTTAGGCAGAGGTGTACCTACATATATTACACCCACATTTCGCCAGTTATGTTTAAGTCCCATGTAATAGGGGGCGAGCCTATTGACATCAACCGGGCACAAATCCAGACTCCGGGCTGCTACTGACAAATTCCTAATGGAAAATCCCAATAACATTTTGCCCGACCTGGGAATCAAACCCAGGACCTCATGCTCAGCAGTAGCGCTTGCGACCACTAGACTTTTTTTTTTTTTGGTTAGGAAATCATCCAATAACTTCTCCCGCTCTGGGCGGAGCTGGTGTGTCAGACTCTTACTGACTAAAACCCACCCGTATTCCTTCCGTTGCCTGTGTTGCGGGGGCCTCGGTAACCCTTATTATCTTCCCGCGACCCTGGGAAGCGACGGCCCTAGTGGACCCCTTTTTTTTTTGGATGGGAATACATCAAATAACTTCTTCCGCTCTGGGCGGAGCGGGAGGGTGTGTCAGACTATTACTGACTAAAACCCATCCATATTCCTTCAGTTGCCTGTGTTGCCAGGGGCCTCGGTAACCCTTTGGTACCTTCCCGCGACCCCGGAAAGCGACGGCCCTAGTGGACCCCTTTTTTTTTGGATGGGAATACATCAAATAACTTCTCCCGCTCTGGGCGGAGCGGGAGGGTGTGTCAGACTATTACTGACTAAAACCCATCCGTATTCCTTCAGTTGCCTGTGTTGCCAGGGGCCTTGGTAACCCTTTGGTAGGTACCTTCCTGCGACCCCGGCAGGCGTCGGCCCTAGTGGACCCCTACACTTGTGCTGACGACATTTCTTTGAGGCGCGCGTGAAATACAACGCGCCGTCGACCCGGGCCTGGTCCTTACCGGACGGTGAGCTACCCATTGCTCACCGTCCGCAAGCCCGCGCCTACGGTGGCCGGAAATACCCCTACGCTTGTGCTGACGACCACTAGACCTACGAGGCATTATATTTTTATTGTGTACATATATAAGTACTCTCACGTCGTGACGAATAGAGGACAAAGGAAGGTACGAAGTGAGTCAACTATTCCACATAGTGATACCCAGATACGTAAATAAAATACAAACAATTTCGCAGTATTTATTAGATAGCCTGTGCTGACTTACTTCAGTGGTTTTCCAAACAAATTAGTGGCTGACCGGGTGCTTACGGTTAGGTAGGCATTCAAAGAATGGCGTATAAGGTTAAAGGTCAGATTAGTCATTAATTAATCACACGTAAGTACTTATGTAGGCCCATGCCTTAGTTAGTCATTAATTCATGACGATTTGTTATTTGTGGTGAGGGACTGGGAAAACAAGTTTCAGTTTCGGTTTAAAAACTTGCGTTGTTTAATTTAATCTTACGCCAACGTGCAAGAGATGCTTCAAGTTTTCTTTTATTTATAGTACAATAGCACCTACTCAAAGTGTGCAATTTATTTCGACACCCAATGTATTGATAGCAAGACTTGCATGGCATGCCCAGACTTGCAGCAATAGAACATTTTAGCGCGTCGATAAACAACTCCAGGGAAGACCGAAACGAGTTATTTATTTGCATTCAGTTCGAACTACGATTGGTATTTTTAACGTAAAGCGAAAGCTTTATAGTTTAGGAGTGTGGAATCAATATTTTGGGTGATCCACTTGTACTCGTAATTCACAATGCCATCTAGGGGTGTGGGATGAAATGATTTTAGCAAAAAAGTATTTTCAACGATAACATTCATTAGCATATGGTTATACAGGTTGAAATTGAAAACTTGCGACAAACTGAAATGGGACATTGTATACATCATTATTAACAACTTTTACTACGGGACCAAAGCTGTAATCCCAAAAAAAAAATCTGCTTTTCCTACATTTTGATGAGGTATTGCGAACATAAATGTAGGGGACAGCAGTTTTTTTTTTGGGATTGTAGCTTTGGTCCCTTAGTAAAAGTTGTTCATAATGATGAGTACAATCTCCCATTTCGATTTGTCGCATGTTTTTAATGTCACCCTGTATAGATTGATTAATATATGACTCAACGGATTTAGTAGACGTACGTGTGGGATTGTATGAATGTAAAGAGAGAAATACAAAATTCAGTTACCTAATGTCACCGAATCATTTAGACCTGTTAATTGATTCTTCTCCAAGTTTATGTTGTATATTGCGATTAGCAAAGTTCTTAATAACTCATATTTTGTTGGTTATCTCTCGACTTACACTGTATTTTGTAAATCTCTCTCTCTGTATCTCTCATCGTGAAAACTTAAACAAGCGAGCTGTCAATAATGTCATCCCTTGCATCAGCGGGGTAATTGCGTAACACACTTCAATAGCAATGGATTTCATTTTGACAGTTCAACAACATTCACTGTGTTATTTACTTTGTTAAGCAGCCAATTTTTTTGAACATATGAAGCAATGGATTAGCAATATCAATATTAGTGCCTTATGCAAGGAAGCGGAGGGCACAAGCGGAGGGGCTTGTGGCTAAATAATAACAGCCGCACGGGTCAATCGATCAGGTTAAGCTACGCTTGTCGCGGTTGGTCCGTGGATGGGTGACCATCTTTACATACCAAGACCCCTCCGTGCCTCGGAAAGCACGTTAAGCCGTTGGTCCCGGCTGCCATTCTTGAATCTTTGACAGTCGTCACGGGTCGTCAGAAGCCCGATAGTTTGACAAACAGTCTCAACCAAGGGGTATCGTGTTACCCAGTACCTGGGTTGTGGAGGTCAGATAGGCAGTAGCTCAACTTAGTTGGGAAAAGGCTAGGCAGATGATGAGTGCGTTACGCAATTAGGGTGCTGGTGGAACGATAGCTCACTTCAAGTTTTTACGATGAGATTTTTACGGAATACATCGGCTGGTTTCCTATAACGTAAACAAAACAGAGTTTTTCAATTGTTTTTGATGTTTTTCTTATGTTCATATTTTCGTGTAAAAGGATACTTAAAACATTGTTTGTTTTTCATTTGCAAACTTCGGCTGTATTGTGCAGGTTTTAGCAGCGAACAATTTTTTGTTCGTTATTTTTTTTTGAAGACCCAAGCTCAGATGCAGATGAAGGGAATGAAATAAAAATAGATGAAATTGTAAGAACGTTGAAAGGGATGCAAAGAGGGAAAGCTGGAGGGTATGACAGAGTGTCTGCTTAAATGTTGAAGGGCGGTGAAGGGGTGGTAGCTAGCTTGTTGTGCCGGATCTTTAATATGTGTTGGAGATATGGCCGGGTGCCGAATGACTGGTGCAAGGTTGTAATGGTACCACTATATATGGGAAAAGGCTCTCAACAGGAGTATAAAAATTACCGCGGCAATAGTCTTTTGAGTGTTGTCGGCAAACTATGCGAAGGTTTTAATAAAGAGAGTGATAAGAGTGACAGATGAGAAAATATGGGATGTGCGGGCAGGATATAGAGAGGGAATGGGCTGTATGGATCAGATCTTTTCCTTAAGATGCATAGCTAAAAAAACCTCTGGCAAAGCGCAAGAAAGTCTACTGTGCTTTCGTTAACTTGGAGAAGGCCTATGACAGTGTGTGGACGGAAGAACTGTTGTCAACACTATCTATGTATGGTGTGGACTGGCGCTTGGTACGGGCACTGAAATCTTTATACAAGGATTCCATTGCTTGTGTTAGGATAAATGGAAACAGACTGGTTCTGCAACTCAAAGAGTGTTAGACAGGGTTCTATAGCGTCACCTTGGCTGCTCAACTTGTACATGGATAGTTATCTGGTAGATTTGAAAGAGGGTGAGTGCGGATTGAGAATAAACGATTTGCCAGTCAAATACCTTCTTTACGCAGATGGTCAAGTTCTACTTGCATCGTAGCAGAACAGCTGCAAGACATGGTAACTGGATGAAGCATATACGATGAAACGGTTGAATATAAATGTGAATAAGACGAAGGTCATGGTGTATGAACGAGAAGAGGATGTATCGGTGTATGATGTGAAAATAAATGATAAGAGTGTGGAGCAAGTAAGTGGATTTGTATATTTGGGGAATCTGTTTACAAGGGATGGAAAGATTGATCAAGATGTGGAAAGGAGAGTAAATGCGGGAAATAAAGTGAATGGTGCTGTACATGCGATTGTGACCAACCAGTCGATGCCCAAAGAGGCTCGACTGGCTGCTCATAATGTGCTGGTGCCTACGCTTATGTATGGAAGTGAATGTTGGGTGTGGCAAAAGAAGCATCAAAATAGAGTAAATGCTGTGGAAATGCGTTCTTTGCGAAGCATTTGTGATTATAAATTGTGTGACTATAAATGACAGGCTGAAAAATGATGTGATAAGGCAACGGTGCGGTTTAAAAGAAGATGTAGTGACACAAATTGAAAAGAGTATGCTTAGATGGTTAGGTCATGTTGAGAGGATGAATAAACGGCGACTAACAAAAGGTTTTCCTTTTGAGTTACGGAACCCTAAAACTGAAAATTTGTCACAGTATTAACTGCATAGGTCATTTGTTGTAAAGTGTAGGCTCCGGCTGAACAAGACTACTATGTTCTGAGCATAAAAAAACATGAAATGATTATGTATCTGCTTCCATTATATTCATTTACGTCTATTTATTTATGTCTTATGAAAATACAGAGAATTTATTAAGAGCGTGTACGCCGTACGGCATTTCTATAAATTTTCAAGTCCTTTTTTTTGTTTGAAATTACTGAACCGATTTTAATGAAACTTCACACACATAAGCAGGATACATAGGTCGAAAAGTTATTAGAAAACATTTTCGAAATGTTATATTTAAAAAAAAAGATAAAAAAATTTCAATACGGAACATTTAAAATCACTCAGATTTAGCTGTAACACTATTTTTCGAAAATTTATAATTATGTTGAGTAGCTTAACTCTAAGTTTCTAAATTTTGATAAAACAAGTAATAAGTACTTGTTTTATCAAAATTTAGAAACTACTCAATATGATTATAATTTATTTGCCTTTGTCAACTTTTAGATTAATTATTAATTTTATAAGACTATTTTAGCACTATTCGCCTGAAACAAAGGATTACTTAGTTCAGACACGTAAGTCTAATATAATTTACATTTAAGCAAAACTGTACAATTTTTAGGCCTTGTAATATTTTGGATAATAATATTATTATTATTTCAGCCCGAATTTATCTACATAAAATTCAACCGCATTACATAGTAAAATCGGTAGCCATGCACTCGTTTACCTAGGTACAATAATTTCGCCGTACGAGTTCCGGCCAGCGCGCTGTCAGTTCGTGGGCAAGTTAAAAGCCGCTAATCCATTTGCCTTTTATCCCTACTCTTCCCCACTATGGGAAATGTACCAAAATGTTTCATGCCAGGAAAATGTTGAAGGAAGCTCTGGTTTGGTTATTTTGTATGATTTTGTTACTGTTAAATTGAAATTGCATCGGTGATGTGTTTGGATTTTAAAAGGATATTTTATTATAATTAATTAACAAAATTCATCGCTTAAACCCATAGATATCCACAAAATGCTAAGAAAACTATTCCAAAGGTGCTTGGTTCTGTTGTTAAATATTGTTATGTTCTGATAAAATTCATACTTTGAGCAGATAGTACCTAGAAAATAAATGACAGGCCCTTAAAGTTTCTAAGAAAAATAAAAAATACTTAAAGCTCACCTTTGTATTGCATTTTAAAAATTTGGTAACTTTTGAATTAAAAAAAAAAAAGTGGAGAAAAGTCCGAGTTTTCTGGCGTGAGTACATAGCAGATGACCGCACCACTTCGCTGTTTTTGTTTGTTCAACCATGTGCCGAACACCCTGTATACCAAATTATAAGAAAAATACTGATTTTGTTAGTTTAGCCAACGCAAGCTTTATGTGTGTGAGAAGATAATTTTGTTTTTACTATTCAAAAAGTATTTTGAAGGTGTTTTAAAATAATGTATTACTAGTTACTAATAAATATACCAAATGATAATAATTTAAACTAGATAGAGAAACTATATCCAAACCATATTTCTAATTCATTTAATGATTATTTTACTGACAAAATTGAACCCTCAATTAATTCAGGGCATAGAGTAACAAAATATATTTTGAACAGAAAAGATCCTATGTTTATCGCTCCAAGTTTTCCGTATGACATATCAAAAATCATTCTAGCGCTAAACAATACAAATAGTGTGGGTTATGACGGGATCAGTACAAAAATACTAAAAACAGTTGCTGATGAAATAAGTCACCCGCTCAGTCATATTATAAATTTGTGTATATGTGAAGGTATTTTTCCAGACTCATTAAAAAAATCGGTAATAAAGCCATTGTTTAAAAAACAAGACAGGGAACTAATGGAATATTACAGGCCGATTGCATTAATACCGATGTTCTCAAAGATAATTGAATACTTATAATACTTTTTTATTTATAATCAACTTAGTTCTTATTTAGAAGTAAACAATATACTCTGTAACGAACAAAAAGGATTTAGAAAAAAGGAAACAATAAATATGGCAGTTTATGACTTTTTGCACTCGATTATGTCAAATATGGATAAAAATAATCCAGTCTGTGCTGTATTTTGCGACGTGACTCAGGCATTTGATTATGTCCAACATGACATTTTGTTAAAAAACTGGATGCCTACGGAGTTAGAGGGAAGGTTCTTGAACTTATTAAATCATATTTGAACGACAGAAAACAAGTAACCGAAATATGTAGACTAACCACTAAAACCAAACATGATGAAAACTTTCTATCGGAGGAACGAACCGTTGCCTACGGAGTTCCGCAAGGAAGTGTTTAGGACCTCCACTTTTTACACTTTACATAAATGACTTTCCTAAGTCAATTGACCATCCTGTAACACTTTTCGCAGACAACAGTACAATAACTATACCATGTAATAATAAAGACCTATATAAATATGTCATTAATAATACACTGTTCAATACTATACAATGGTTAGACAATAATAATTTGAAAATTAATTTAAGTAAGACAGTTTTTATTAAGCATTTTAGCCAGCGTTTATTGACATTTTCCAATCTTGACATAAAATATAATAATGTAACAATTGACACGGTTAATACAACTAAGTTTCTGGGGCTAATTATTGACCAACAATTAAATTGGAAGGATCACATAGATGGTCTGAGTAAAGGAATTAGTAGTAGTGCCTATGCATTGTGCTTACTGTCACGAAATGTCAATAGAGAGGCGTTATTAACAGCTTACTACGGTCTGGCTGAATCCGTTCTCAGATATGGTGTTATCTTTTGGGGTAACTCGACAAATAGAGAAGTAGCATTTAAAGCACAGAAGAAATGCCTTAGAACAATGTTTCATTTGAAAACCACGGACAGCTGCAAACCCTACTTTATAATGCATAAAATTTTAACATTGCCATCCATATATATTCTTGAATCTGTTATATTTGTCAGGAACAATCCTTAATTATTTGCGCGCAGAGCAGATCAATTTCCCAGGAATAGGCGTGACCAAACCCAACTAAGACCCCTCCCTGTAAGACTGCACTTATGCGCAAAAGTGTTTTTCATATGGCTCCAACTGTTTACAATAAGTTGCCAAAAAGTTGGAAGAAGCTTAATAATGTACACTTGAAAAGTAAACTTAAGACTTATTTAGTTAATAAAGCATAATACAACATTAACGAGTTCCTAGAGGAAAAAAATGTTTTGACATAGTAGCTTATTTGATTTTATTATTAATTATTTTGTGTTTATTAATTTACAATGGAATAATTGAATTTTTATTTTATTTTTTTTAATTTTTATTGTGGCATGATTATTGTATTTCAGTATATTCAGACTTAAATAATAACATTTTACGGACATTTGCACGTCACATCATGTGGCAAACATGCTGTACCTAATAATGTTGTTCTTGTTACCATCTTGCATGCATGTATTTTCTTTTCTTGTATGTATGACACATGTTTAGCAAATAAAATATTATCTTATCTTATCTTATCTAAGGATTTGAGTGATGCGTAATTATATTGTAATACGATAAATAAAAATAACGATAATTACAAATTCGTAAGGTTTTAACTCATAGGTAATTGAAATAAATGATTAAAAAAATAAAACATTTACGAACCGTCATTGATAAAACCTAGCATGTACCAAACTCTAATGGTAAAAGCTCGAAAAATTGTCTCTTTCTTATATAATTCTAACATTTACCAAACGCATGTTGTTAAATCCTAAGATTTACTAGTAAAACCTAAGATTTAACAATATACAGGCTTTTACAGTAGCATATACATTAATTTATTTATTTAATATTAAGGTAACTTTACAGCTGATAATGAGTTTATTAGTATTATTATTGTAAACATTACGCCGATTACGAATTATACAGCAAATAAGTATTACATACAGTGACAAAATTATTAACATAAAGTGTGTGCGTGCGTGTATTTATTCGGTGTGTGATGATGTGTGTATGTATGTAAGTATGACTAAACTGGCACTACTGAGTTAGCTGAGTATCCGGCGTTTGATGGAGGACTTGGATAATCTCTTTTTAAATCAGTTCCGTGTGGTATTGAAGGGGTCCAATATATATATATATATATTATATAATAAATGTGAAAGTTTGTGTGTTTAGATGTTTGGATGTTTGTTACTCAATCACGCAAACATGAATGGATTTGGATGAAACTTAGCACACAAATAGTTTATAACCTGGATTAACACATACGTTATTTTTTATCCTGGTAGTACGTTTCCGTTGGATAACTTTTGATCTCCACGCGGGCGAAGCCACAGGCAAACGCTAGTTAAATATAATTATTACTATTTACGTATAAACATTTATTATACATAATAGCAAGTGTTATCTAGCTTTTAAAATATTCAAGATAGTATTTCTACCTCTCGAATTCCCACCACAATATTTCTATGCGACAATATCAAATCGATCATCTAGAAAAATGGGATGAAAAAAACTTAATAATCCATTATTAAAGGTTGTTATATTCACCGATGCGATCCACTTATGATAAAACCAAGATGGAGACAGAGGCGGGATCCAATATAAAACGCATTTATTATTCAGAACGCCTCTTCATATTTCATGATCTTTCTCAGTTATAACTTTAAATGAGTGAATGATACGAGCAGTAGATAAGGGCAACTGCACAACACGCGACAGCTGGGAACAAAATAGTGGCGCCAAGAACAATATAGTGTTGAAGAGTCATAGAGAGTCTATATGTCTATGAGGCACATGCGCGAACGTTTCTGCTCCATCAATGAGGGAAATAGTTGATTGATCCGCTAAAAACTTACTGACCTTCTAATTTTATTTTATTACAAACAGGTACGATATATGTAATTATAATTTACGTACGTTTTTTGTAAATTATGAATCAGTCTCTTTTTAACTTTCTAGCCTTTTCTCAAAGTTGGTCGCAGTAACTAAGCTAAGGCAGCCCGACCAAATGGGTTAGGTTAGGTTAGAACTGTGGACAGTGTGTAGAGTGTGAGAGGCCGGAAGGACACGAACCGAGAAGACACGGCGCGACATACGCTGACAGAGTGTGCCGTTTGGGAGGGCCCACGAATAGGCAGTGACCTGTCACTCCTTCTGCGAAACAGTCATGTCGCAGAAGGAGGCTGCGGAAAAGGAGCGGGAGATCTCTTCACTTTCCTTGATTCTCTTTAGATTCTCCACTTTCCCTGCCCGCAGCAGGCGCACCGCCCTATTCCAGCCCCTCAAAATGGGTCCAAGGGCGACGGACTCGGGGATATCCGTCGCCCCCTAGACAGCAGGATCCGAGGTGGCGGTGCGTAGTGTTCCACGCGCGCCCCTATTGGTCGTCACAGGGGTAGTCTGACACCCCACTCCCCCCTTGGGCCTGAGGTGGCCCGCGGAAGTCGCACAAGATCCCATGAGCCCCGGAGCAAGTGTGGGGAGGGAACACCGGGGCAGTTTTTAGGGTGCCGTAGTAAACAAGGAACTCTTATAGTTTCACCATGTCCGTCTGTTTCTGTCCCTGCTCTAGCTCAGAGACGGTTTTTTTAGGGTACCTCCTTTGCACGTAATAATAATAATAATTTATTTATTTCAAAGACAACAAAGGGTCCACACTGACAAAAAATAAAACAAAAATACATAAAATATGTTAGTAACAATATATCTTATAACCTATGTTAGTACTTATATATAGTAATGTGGGGATGATATTTTTTTTTTCTAGTCTATCCCATGGTGTGGGATATCGTTGAATAGGCCGTTCAAAAATATTGTGGGTCTGTCACCACACACCACTTTTTGATTCAAGGATCCGTTTACTGCTAATTTTTATTTCAAGTCAAGTTTAGGTTCAAGTTTAGTCAAGTGTCCCCCAGCTAAATGGATGTTTATGGTGATGTGAAAAAATTCATGGCAATAATACATATAATGAAATTAAAAGGAAAACTATCACAGCTAAGTGTGCTTTACAAGTTAACGAGTAATAGTCGATTTGTAGTTGGAGTATTGACCGTGGCATATGTCGATGAATGGGAGAACATGTTTTTCAACTACGTAAAGTTTGTTTTTGAGATATATTCATCCCAACCTCCCAACTACGGAACCCTTCATTGTGCGTGGTCCGACACGCACTTGGCTGGCTTTTTACTCAGTAAGAGTCCGACTCTGAGTCGGACAGACCTAGGACATCCACTAAGATTTTCCACCCCGGGAAAAAAAAGTAAGAATTGTAATCGACTACAGCGAAGTTGGTCTCAGTTATTTAGCTATTTAGTATTAGGATACCAAAATGGGAATTATTTAAGGCTCACAAAAAGTGGCTCATTTAATATATTAGAGTGTCCATTAATATTTTTAGGAAATCAAAATGGGAGTTATTTATAGTTTGATTAAATACATGTTCAATAATTCAAGAGCCACATTGGCAAATGGCTGAAACAGCTGTTTTTTTTTTAAATCTCAATGTGGAGGAGACAATATTGTATTACTAGGTCTGCGCTACGCGGTTTTACCCGCATAAGTCTCCATCCCGCGGGAATATTGGGATAAAAGTATCCTATTTCCTAATCCAGGTCATGGTCTACCCGTTTGCCAAATTTCATCCAAATCCGTTCAGCCGTTTTAGCGTGAAAGCGTAACAAACAAACAAACTCACTTTCGCATTATAATATTAGTTAGGATTTTCGTAAAGTAGGTAATATTCAATCACGCGTAAAAGTAGAACTTTTGCGTATTGAAGTGTGAATAAAAAGATTAAGGCTTGAATAGGCTCAAATTAATCCATTTGGAATAAGTCCAGGGAACTCGGGAAACTAGATGAAACTGAAATGGAGGATTACGAATATAACTATGTGTGTTTGTCCGTTGAATAGGGTATTTTACTATATACGAGAAAAAATCTATAAATATATTATTGAGATAGTTTAGGCAAAAAGGAGTCGGAAAATGTTAGTTTTAGTTCATAAAATAATAAAATAAATCTTAAAATTCAATTCAACGTTTCCAGTTTTTCTAATCTGTTATAAAACTCCATGAAATAGTGGCTACTATTTCATGGAGTTTGCCATGATATTACGTCATACGGCTATGTTAACAAAAACGTGTCAATTATCATACAAAGATCAGCGCATTTGTTTTCATAGCCCAGTGACGTCACGACCACAGAGCAACATGGCGTCCACTGCGTCCAGCGTTTTCGTCAACCTACGCGCGAAATTTGAAAATGTAAAATTTAAAATGCATTTTTATGGCACTTATCGATTGAATGAAAATTTTGTGATTTTTTTTCGGGCATATTAGCACTATAGAATTTAATTAAGATACTTTTCATAAATGGGTGTAAGACCCTATTGTATGCTACAGTTGGTATTAATACTGGTTTAGTGTCATCTTGTACCGCTTTAAGGTGGATCCGCAGTGGTAGCCCGCGTAATTCAATTTTTTTTACATTTTTTACAATTTGCAGGTCAGTGTCAGGTTGTATTTTGGTCAAAATATAATTCGCGACCATAACAAATATATATTAACAGAATTGTAATCATTGAAATCATTAATACATGATATCTCTTAGTTAGATTTGTTCCATAAGAACAAATCTCTTATGAAAAGTTCTTATGGACCAAATCTAACTTGGAAAGATACCACTGCGGATCTACCTTAACTTATCGGTAAGCGATAAAGCTCATAACACATAACATAACATCACGCCTTGTTTCCCCGAAGGGTTGGGCAGAGGTATACCTATAGTACACCCACATTTCGCCGGTTATGTTTAAGTCCCATGTAATAGGGGGCGAGCCTATTGCCATCAACCGGGCACAAATCCAGGCTCCGGGCTGCTACTGAGAAATTCCAGAAAGAAAAACCCAATAACACTTTGCCTGACCCGGGAATCGAACCTAGAACTGAGGTCCTGGGTTCGATTCCCGGCTCAACAATAGCGCTTGCGACCACTATACCAACGAGGTAGACGGCGATAAAGCTCTATCTTTATAAATAGATACAATTAAATTTATTCATGCTTACTTTTAAGGTAACTCTGTATTTTAAAATGTATTCATAATCATGTTACGGAAGGCTGTAAATGTTAGCTTCAGCTAATATATTTTCGGTCCCATAGCAACCCACGCAAAGCTTTTTAAGTACGTAGCTTAATAAAGTATGAATGTTCCCTCATATTTGTAAAACAGTGGCGTCATATGCAGCGAGCCAAGTAATATAGTATATATAACACGATCAGTATACGAAGATATACACACCCGTGTAACTTTTCATTACGCGCACCGCACCGCTCACACAAACTCCGAATTTATAGCGGAATTTGTAACCTATATTTTCTTTGTACTTTCCCTTTGTTCGTCTAGTTTAATTTTACATTGTTGTTATTTACTAAGTGTGAATTCCTATGTTCAGTCCAAACAAAATGATTCATGAACAGAAATGCTCTCCAACGCTTTTTCAATGTTCATACAGCGTCAGCTAGCTCCTATCTCATTCCGTGATACCGTGGTTGCATTAGAAGATTGCTCTTTCATCTAATACGGGATGCATTTCGCTTTTATCGTTCATGTATATTTTACTTCCTCCGCATAATGAAAGTTCTACGTGATCAGAATTCGTGGGGTCGTTTGACTTTATGGGGATCCCCTAATTGCTGGTAATTGTAAATCTTGTGGGGGCACCGTCACTTACGAGTGTCAATAGATCATGCGGAATATGCGTGGGGGTTGTGTTGATGGGGGTGCGTGCGTTACCAACGACTCAAATTAATTCAAAGCGGTTGTGAATAGCCACAAAAATGATAAATTAGTACACGCGACACGTCCGCGCCATCCCGCCGTCTCGTCTGAACAAAACGCCGCAATGGTCCTAATTGCAGTAATTATGAAACTCTTCGCTCGTTGATGAAAGTAATTTTTCTGTAGCGACTACCAATTAGGCGTTACCAATTAGTGCGAAGAGGCACAATTTGTAACATGAACCCAAATTATGAGGGAATTATGAGGAAAATATATTTGCTTGCAATGGTTAAATTGTGGTCTGCAAGACTTTGTTTAATATTTGCATTGTGTTTCAGCACCGCGAGTTTACTTATGCAAAAACTTGAATAAACTATCAAGAACGGAGATGTTACAACACAGCGTTAAATAAAACTCCTTTGATTCACCACAAACAAAAAGGTTCTTCAATAAAACGCTGTTAAAACTCAAAAACATTAAGTTCTATTTTGTTAGGGTCGGTCAAAAAGGAAATATTGTTTATAGAAACATTTAGATCCCTGTAACTTTGATTCGGAACACATTTAGTATTCTCTAGTTCAGCTTTGTACGAAGTAGGCATCGCGATTGTTCGTGCTCAGTAAATATTGTTGGATCTTGTTTGTAACAAAGAGTAATTACAATAATAAAACTTGGTTACATTATACCAACCTCGGCGAGTTTTCCTATTGTTTGGTTAGAAATTTGGTTAATCTGTTGTGGATTAAATGAAAAGCTAAACTCTCAGGAAATATTAAAAGTCATTAGTAATGTAGAAGCAATGAAAAACGCTAAATATAAATCTATATTAAAATCTATATATTAAGAACGAAAGAAAGAAAAAGTATTTATTGGGAGTCGTACAGGAGATCACAAATTAAACTAAAACACAATCATAGAAACATAAAAAAACAAAAATAAAGTAAAATAATAACCCAACCACCGTCTCTACGTTGACGTCGTGGTGGGGCTTGCGCGCTCTGAACTCTGGGTCTGTGCCGGTAGAGTTTACTTTGCCGGAACAGGTCTAGGGTAAGCAGCCGGACCAAGAGAAATACAGTGGTGAGCTGTTGGGCAGTAGCGACTATCTCCCGGGAGAAGTCTTGTTCCTCATCTTTGGCTTGCCTGAACACTGACGAGGAACAAGGCTTCCACCTCATTCAGCCTTTGTTGGCCGGCTCGAGGGGAAATTTGCAAGAGCAAACGTGCTCGGAGGAAGGAAGAAGAAGTATTCCAGTAAGTGCTGATCCTTAACAGCACTTACTGGAATACTTCTTCTCTCTCTTGACCATATTCTGGGCTCTGAGATTGTTCTGATAGCCGTGGAATACCTCTCCACTCCTCAAGCACCTCAGAAAGTGTTGCCCTCTTGTCGCTACGTCACTATTTTCTAGCACCCATTTCCGGGGGCCCATTATTGAGTGTGCAAGTCACCCCTTGCCATTTTATCGCAGTATTTTATATAAAACATTGGTCAGGCAAGGGCCATAACCTTTCCATAGTCTTACGAAATTAATCCACTATAGACACCCAAACCCATATGTTTTGTTACCATGTTCTGAAATAGTCCTGTATCAACCGGGGGTTGTCCTTTGGTGCACTTGCATAGAGCAAACGGGGATAATCATCGGTTGGTGCCTCATCCCATTACAATTGTCTAAGGGGCCTCTGCGAGTTGGCTTGGGTCCCCCTTGCTTCCGAGATATGTAAGCACATAAAAATAAATAATAATAATATCCTTTATTTCATGCAACTATGG
Source organism: Atethmia centrago (assembly GCA_905333075.3). Lineage (NCBI taxonomy): Eukaryota > Metazoa > Arthropoda > Insecta > Lepidoptera > Noctuidae > Atethmia > Atethmia centrago. The sequence goes on along the minus strand of HG995373.1, from coordinate 15,048,719 downwards.
CTCATAAAAACACAGCAAGATGAAAATAAAAACAGAAAGTCCTGTACGATGACGTTAGGCTCTTATCTCAACATGATGCTACGACATTTGAAAACTGGGATTCTGATAGGGCGCACTGTGATGTGTTAAATAACATATATAAGTAACAATTAAATTATGTTCGTTGGTAAGCGTATCACTTAAGGACGGCTGGACTGATTTGGCAATTTTGTGTTTTAAAATGTTCGCAATAGTCGAAATAGGTTTTTATAGAAAGAAAAAAATGAAAAGTTGCATTGATAATTCGGAAAAACAAACCGAATTTTCAATGGGAATTTTGTATGAATTATTGAAATTTGGACGGGACGACTGTGACGTCTCGACAGTCGTCACAGTCGTCCCGTCCAAATTTTCGTCGACCCGACGGTCAACTAGTTGTACCTATATAAAATTGGTTCCCTACAATTCTCGTTATGATTTACGTGATAAGATATTGAGTCTAATAACAGCAACGTGTGAATAAAAAACACAGCACAAAGACTTTAAAAACCATGTACAATCACGGACTTTTACGGTGAATCATGCATAAGGCTATTATTGCTTGTACCTGGCGTTCGAACGCAGAGCTAGCCCCGCCCCCTACACACATACAGACAAATACCTGTGTTTCTATTGTCAGCAACATAGTTGTATTGTGCGTCTGAGTTGAAATGTCGGTAAAACATTCTTCATTAATCGGTCAAGGACAGCTAATGAGACACAATTGATTTTCTATTGTTTGACACCAAATCGGGTACGCGCTGGGTTATTTATTTTTATTTTTGTTACTTCTATGAGAGTGGATATGCCAGCGAGAATGTATTGGGATCGCCTGTAGAGTAAGTGGTTGTTTCAGAAAACGGTGACAGTTTATTTGTGAAGAAATAAAGAAAATAAATTTATCTGACCAAGATTAAGGCACACAATATTCACACAAAAACTAAAAACAGAAAATAAATTATTGTAAGTTAGTCAGAAGACAAATTATTGTAAATTATTAAGTGCGCAACATTTTTTTGTTATATATATCAGATATAATAATTATATGATTATATAATTACTTTAATTTGTATCAGTTTGAAGCCATTCTTTTAATTTTAAAACAGGTATTTATATTTAATCAATTAAGTATATTACTGATATACTGTAGGTATTGTAAGTTTTCTGATAAACGAAACGAAGAATAATAATATATAATATAATATAATATTATATAATATGTTATAGTTAACATCGCAAAAAAGTATATCTAAATTGATTAATTTTTGTTTTGAGTTATTGATATGGACGATAAACTATAATAAATATGTATATACGAGTATATTCAACTAAATAAGAAGTCTCTCGAAAGAAGAGGTAAAACTGCTAGATTACTAACTGCGCTTATATAAGCATTATCAAAATAAATACATGGCATACAAAAGGATAAGCTAGTGGCGGGTGCAGACATGTCTGTATAACAAACATTGTATTGGGAAATCCCTGTGATTCGTCAAAATTATTTGTGGGCCAGTCTTACGCACGTTGCTTAGTTCAAAGTAATTGTTAGATAAACGGTCTACCGCAAATATCCGCGATAGTACCTATACAAATCGTAAAGATATTGAGTAATGTAAGAACACAGGGTGGATCTTTGAGACGGGGCTGTAAGGTAGGTACCTTAACCGTTGTAACTACAGGAAAACGGTCTTAGAAGACTGTCCTTAACTTTTGAGAAATTTAGGTCAGCATTCACAGATTTTGAAAAAAATTTACTGTCTGGTAGAGTTTTGTTTTGAAAGCCCATTTTCTTAATGACTGTTATTTTTTTACAAAATCTTTGAATGCGGATCATAATATCTCAAAAAGTTAAGGACAGTCTCAGAAGACCATTTTCTCGTAGCAACAACGATTAAGGTACCTGCCCTTACTGCCCCATCTCAAAAATCCACCCTGCTTAGGTCTTATATAATTTAGCAAAATAGTCAAGGATACAATATTAATAACCAAGCAATCAAGCAATAGTTCACTTGCTTAACATAATTGAATATATTAAATCACAGGTCTCTATCTAGAATCTAGACTGCATTAATTTCGCTGGCGGCCCGAAGACTGCCTGAATTAAGTCAGGGGTAATAAATCTTTTTGAGTCACGTATTCTATCTCATGAAATGCACTTCCAAGCTATTAAGTGCGCGATTGAGAACTCGAAACTAGCTAGTTTTAGCTTGTTAATTTGAAACGCGGTGCGACTACACTAGATTTTCTTGTGTGAATAAATCTAGGTAAACAGAAAAGCTTTTTCGACGACGTTTTAATTAAATTAGAGCTAATTGCTCCATTTTTTGCTGGTTTTCGGAACAATTGCTTTGAAGATTGCCCTCTTAATAGTTGCTTGAAAAGAATAGAACGTAATTATTACAGAGTTTTAATTATTTTAAGTTGTTTTTGCTTTGAGGTTAAAGTAGTTAATTAAATACATTTTATATTAAAGTTTCCCTGAAAACGAAACTTTACCATTACATAAATGTAGGTAACTACCATTTATTGCTCTAGTAAGAATATTTTGTATTATTTGTTGGTTATTACTTTACTTTTATTGTTTTCTTTTTGTTATTTCTATAAACAACAATATATCTAACTTTAAAAAAAATGATTTGGTGCAGCGGTGGCCCAGTGGTATCAGCCCCGAGCCCCGACTTACCTGTGGTTCAAACCAAGGCAGGCACCTACTTTCTGTATTAAATTTGAAGGAAAAGATCGTGAGGAAGCCGGCACATCCTAGACCCAAAATATCGAATACATGTGACATCCATCAACCCGCACTGGGCCCGCGTGGTGGATTATGGCCCACTCCCTCTCATAGAGAGGAAGTCTGTGTCCCAGCAGTGGGAACATTATGGGATGATTTTGCATAACTTATTACTAACTATTAGAATAACTGAAATCTACAAACACCGACATAATTTGGGAAACTTGATGCATAAATAAAACATCTGTTCACGTACAAAAGCACATGCATAGTTAGTGGGTACGTAACTAATGCTCGCATGTCGCAGTCACTATACAGTCCTCCCATCGCACAACACACACATTACTCGACCTGACGGCCCGTCCGCATTGTAAAGACAGTCTTATCTAACATTGATTCATAGGATATTCAGCCTTTCAGTTCATGTCCGAACTAGAGCGGCGGACATGGCCGAACAAAACCGAACATCTGGACAATGAATATTCATAGAGCCTCTCAATAACCGTGTTCCAGATCGTTCTGCTAAACAAGCCCTCCGTTGCTGTTATCGACATCATCGACCGTTGTTTCGGTTTCGATTTCTTTAGTAACAGTTACATAGGGAGAATCATACGTAATATTATAAAATGTGAAAGTTTTGGGTGTTTGTTAATCAATTAATTTAATTATGAAATTTGCTTGCCCGCAGGTTCGTTTGATGCACGGTAGACGTTAAAGTGAGTTTATTTAAGGCGTTCTGCCAGTCTTTTTACTTGAGCGGTCTGTGGGTGTCACACACGAGCTGAGCCTACAACGTCCTGCGTGTGTAACAACGCCTTCAGGATGCCATTGCGGCTGCCGTGACGGTGTAGTGCGTCGAGCATGTTTGCGTAAGCACATACGGATAGCTTTCATGTCATTATGCGTAAGAAAGCAGCATCTGTACTACAACGTTTACGTAACAATCGGAATGGCATCCTGAAAATGTTTGTTCCGAGACCAGACTGCCTCATTAAAAGGCACATGGTGGAGGTGGTTTTAGGTTTAGCAGAGTAAAAAACACATAGTTATCTACTAACATTACTAATATAGCAGATAAGCACAAATTGTTACTAAATTATTACTAACAATCTATGGACTGTAATGACTGAAATAAATCATTGAATAAAAAATAGGAATTTAATTTAATAGTCAATCAATCACGTCTAAACGGCTGAATTGATTTGGATGTGGTAGACCATAACATAACCTATGGTAGGCACATAGGGAACTTTTATCCTGATAGTAGATGCGATCCCTTGGGATAATTTTAAGGTTTTAGGTGAAGCTGCGGGCAAAGGTTAGTTTGATATAATTTAAACCAGCGACAGGACATTGTTATGAGAACCTCAGGCATGTGACACGTGCCGGAAACATTCAACAAAAGGTGCGATCATGCAATATCTTATTTTTCCCAATATTTGTGAAAATACGTCTGATTTTTAATTTTTCGTTCTTCATAAAACGTTTTCTTAGATTTAATTGTCATTACTTTAAAACATTCTGATTTTATAGTAGTTTATGAAACTGTTACATACCAAGTTATTTGCTGTTTCATTCATTAGTGTATGTTTATCTAAAAGCAAATTCATCAAAATAACAATTAATATTATCATAAATATAATACTCACACTGTTGTTTTAATAATCCCAAAAAGTAACATTTTCTTAAACTACAGTTTTATTTTTTGCTAGAGTTGGATGTGAATAATAGTGCATTATGGTACTAGTGTGTAACATTGGTGATTATCTTGGTGATCGGCGAGCCGTAGGCGAGGGTCTTAAAAGAGCCGAGGACGGTACATTATGTTACACACTAGTACCATAATATACTATTATTCACGTCCAACTCTAACAAAAAATAAAACTGTAGTTTAATTATCATACGACGTTTTCTAACACACATGTGAATAAAATAACAACAAAAACTCATTTTATTTAGTAGGTAAAAAGTTTATTTAGAGAAACAATTAGTAAATGTGCAGTTAGTAAAATTATAATTAGCTGTTTTTGATGGCATAGCGGTCTCATCACCATCAGATAGATTATTTATTGAAATATTTTCATGTTCTATTGTAATTTGAGATGGCTCATTATTCGTGTAGGTAGGTGAAATCCAATTATTGGATGTACTTGGTGTTTCATCAGTAGGAAGCGCCTCAGAATCAAGTTTAATTCTTTTTGTGATTTTTGCACAAATTTCCTTCTTGTTTTGTATGGAATCTTCTACGTATGATTCTGCTACATTGCTAGATCGCCACCCACCATGACGCTTCAAAGTCATTATATCAGCTCCTGAATTAGCTAGCAATGTAGCAGATGTTCTTCTGAAACTATGTCCAGTGTAGCTCTCAGCATCTGCTTAACCTAAAAACTTAGCGATTTCTTTAGGCATAGAGCCAAATTTGTTTATACCTATAGGCTGACAGGTACATTTACCATTCTGGTAATTTAGAAAGAAACAGTCAGTTTTTGCTTTTGGTGACCGCAAATTTTCATACTTCTTAACAATTTCATAGAATGGACCGTGTATGTTAATGACCTCGGTATTTTATTTTTCGTGATAGGTATCTTCACTAAAAGCATCTGGCCATGGTTCTCTATGTTTTTTTACGGTTATATTTGTTAATTCTTGTATCCTACAGGCACCAGTTACATCAAATATTAAAGCAACCTGAAAAAAAGAAACAACAATTAAGTTCAACACACAACACAGGCTGAAGTCGCGTAGATATTTAAAATTAATTTAACTAACCTTAGTAGCCAGATATTGGTTATCTGGAGCATCTTTTATAAATTTTTCAATATCGTCAGACGATAAAACCTTTGATTTCTTGCTTCTAAATCCATCGGATAGTCTCTTTAGATAAGCTGACAAATTAGAGTATGTTTTTAAGTCCACTCCATTCTTTGTTCGGACTGTACTTTTTAACATTGAGTATAAACACCGCAAAGAGCTAGGTTTGTGCTTAGAAGATAATTCTTTAAAGTTCGCCATGAACACATTTTCTGAAAAAGACTGCGTATTCTTGCTGTTTTGGTACGCTAATAGATATTTTTCCTTGGAGTATTCAGGTAGTAAACTTTCCATAACGTTAAGGGCTTCACATCTTATATCGGACGGTGTACAACATAAATCATTTTCTTCGTAACTACGAGTAGTACTTGTAGACATTTTAATTAATAAATAACTATAATTTCAACAGTGAAATCGAGTTGTGAAAAATGTTTCGCTATGGCGGGAAAAATTAATCAGTTTTCCTATGCGCGCGCATTGCGATCGACCACAGAATAAAGAGATGAGTTTTTTTTTATTTTCCGCGCATAGGGTTTGCGCCTATTTTTCCACGTACACAATAGGGAATTTAAAGTTTTCTTTTATTACAGAGAAAACAAAAGTTATATTTGAGTGCAAGTTTTATTTATTAAACACGTACGAGTTAAAATTATCTATTTAAATAAGAAGTTGCATGCAAGCAATAGGAACATTAATTTATTGGCTGTGCCTCCGCTGCCGGTACCGGTTCCTAATTTATTTCTATTGAACACGATCTTCTTTTTACATAAAATTATAAGAACAAAGCAACTCAACCAATGAAATGAAAAAAAAAAAAACTATAACTCACTAGTGAGTTATAGCAATGAAAAAGTCATAGTTTGATTATGGGTGTCATTCTGTGCCTAATTGCGGTGGCAATAGAGCCACTTTATGAGCAAGTGTGTTGAAAAGTCTATAATTAACTTATTATTTTTTGATTTCATAATTAGTACTTTATGAGAGTACAGATACAGATCTGTCACGTCACTGTCTGTCACTTTTTCACAGCTCATATTTATTTAAATTTACATATTTTACGTGGCAGCTCCCAATTTCGAACAAATAATAACATATCTCTTTGTTTCAGACGTTGCGGTTTTCCTTGGCAACGTTATGTCGTGTCGTCCTGACGTTAGACGTTAACGCCTCTGAAAGACTGTATATTTATATGTTACATTTTTAGTGATAATTTCTATTTTGTGTTTAATTGAGTGTTTTTCTTTATTCAAGTGTTGTTTTCTGGTAAGTGGATGCATACCGCAACCCAATCATAGCACATTAAATCAAAATTACATTTATTTATATTGCGATAGATGTTTTCAATCAAAAAGGGGCCTTAATATTCATATTTCCAAAAAAACGTCTTTGTGTTAGCCAGAACGCCCCTGCTCTAAAGACCCAGTTTGTTTACCTGTCTCCGACAGTCCAAAATCTACCTCATTCCATTTGTACCTTAGTTACCTAAAAAATAATGTGCCTGTTGTCAAACGAGTCCCGCGCGGCTCCAGGATCTCCGTCGCAAACCACCTTTCAGGCCTGATTAAAAATGTGTGGAGAGCAACCAAATTGTAGACTGGCATCTTTTCCTTTTTTTCTACACTACTTTGCACGTCAAAAAACATGAGGCTATTTCTTTTACACAAAAAATCAAAAATAACTGTCTGACAATCTTTTGCTTTTCCCAAGAGGGGAGCATTGCCCCCCTCTGAGGTTTCTGGAGGTGGGGCGGAAGCCGCTGGCGGTTCCGGGTCGGAGCGTGCGGCCAGGTTTGCGGAGGTTGTGGCCGCTGCGATCAAGGCGGTATCCGTGAAAAGGCTCAGGTCCTCTAAGGATCAGGCCATAGCCGCGGCCACGGACTCTATTGTGGCGGCAGCGGAGGCCCTTCACGTCAGGCCTCCTTCGGACGGTATGTCTGAGATGCGGGCGTAGGTCGCCCGCCTGGCAGCCGCCATGGAGCTTCTCCGAAAGGAGAACGAGAAGCTCCGAGCTGGGCTCCGAGGAACCGGCCCGCGAATAGAGCCGCAATGGGGGCAGCAGCAGGGACAGGGACGGCCCGTGCCTGTGGAGGACCGGTGAGGCAGGAAATAGCTTCCTTGCGGAGTCGTTTCTCCGCCCTGGAGGCCATCGTCCTGCGCCCGCGTTGGCGGCGAGCCAGCGGGCCTCGGGCAGGTCGAAGGCCGCCTCATATTCAGCCGCCGCAGTTGCCACGGCCAAACCGGGGTCGACAGGACAGACCAAGGGCGCGGCGAAAGCGCAGGTAGTGAAGGCTCCAGCCCCAGACGGCCGCCACCGCCTCCTAAATCTCTTCCGGCCGATGCCGAATGGCAAGTGGCCGGGGAGATGAAGAAGGCGGGTAAGGCAGCAAGGGCGGCCAAAGAGGCGGCAGCGGCGCAAGAAGCGCACCGCCGCGGCTAGGCTCCGCGCCCCGAATTCCGCAGCAATAGTGATTACACTACAGCCGGATGCGGAAACGAAGGGCGTGTCCTACAAGACCGTCCTTGAGAAGGTGGGTGAGGTGGTGCGCCTCGAGGAGCTCGGTGCTGCCGGGGGCCTTAAAATGAAAATTACGGCAACTGGAGCCCGAATGGTGCAGGTCCCCGGTGCGGCTAGCGGCCCGGCCGCTGACGCCCTGGCCGAAAGGCTTAGAGCGTCACTAAATGCGGATGAGGTCCGAGTGTCCAGGCCCACCAAGTGCGCTAGCATGCGCATCATGGGCTTGGACGACTCCGCGACTGAAGAGAAGGTGGTCGCCGCGGTGGTTAGGACCGCGGGGTGCTCTGCCGAGCAGGTGAAGGCAGGCATCATCCGTCCTAACTCCACGGGGCTGCAAACCGTAATGGTGAGCTGCCCCGTGTCGGCGGCCAAAAAAATTTTCGGGGAGGGCCAACGGCTCTTGGTGGGCTGGGTTTCCGCGCAGGTAAAACTGCTGGAACCCAGACGTCTGAGGTGCTTCCGCTACCAGGTGGGCAACCACGTGCAGGCGAATTGCGCCTCGGAGGTGGACCGCAGCGGACTTTGCTACCGCTGTGGTCTGCCCGGGCACAAGGCCGGCTCGTGCCACGCCGCACTGTGCCGTATGTGCGGCGGCTGGCAAGCCAGCTGAGCACCGGATGGGGGGAAGGGCCTGCGCCCCACTCGCCAAAGCCAGGGCCAGAGGCAAGCCCACCGCCACCGCCGTCACCACCGCAGCCGCCACCACTGCCGCCTCCGCCACCGCCGTCGTCGCCGTCACCACCGTAGCCGCTGCGGCAGGCCCCTCTCAGGGGGCTGGGAAGGAGGCTCAAGAGGGGCTGACATGGAATGCCAATAATGGCCCCATTATGCCTCCTCCAGGCGAACATCAACCACTGCGCCACCGCTCAGGATCTGTTGCTCCAGAGCATGGCGCAGTGGTCAATTAACATCGCCGTGGTCGCTGAGCCGTACTTTGTCCCGCCCAGGGATGACTGGGTGGAGGACCTGAGCGGCTCGGTGATCCTAATTTCGTCGGCTGCCGCCGGTACCCCGTCCCTCGAGGCCTTCAAGAGAGTGGGAGATTGTCGTGGTAGGGGTCTACTTCTCTCCGAACCGAACCTAGCCAAGTTCCACAACTCCCTTGCGGAGTTGAGAGACGTCGTCGTCCGGTTTGGTTCCCTCCCCGTGTTCGTCCTCGGGGACTTCAATGCCCAGAATTTGGCTTGGGGTTCCCGGTTAACGGACACACGGGGCAGGATGGTGGAGGACTGGGCTCTGGAGACAGGCCTGGTCGTCCTAAACTGGGGTTCTGTCCCCACGTGTGTGCGGATGCGGGGTGAATCAGTGGTGGACATCTCGTTCGCCAGCCCCGCTCTGTCGCCGCGTGTAGTTGACTGGCGCATCATGGGTGGAGACCTATTCCGATCACCGGTATATCCGGTTTGACGTCTCCGCCCAGACCTCGAACTCGCCGGTCCGACGGGCCCCGAGTGGTCCGTGGTGGGTGCTGAAGCAGCTGGACCGGGAGCTCCTCCTCGAAGTCGAAGAAGGACGTGCCTCGCGCCAGGAGTACTGGTGGTTGCAGGAGCTGACGGCTCTGCGCACTGCGTGCGTGGCTGCGCGACGCCAGTACATCAGGCACCGCAGTCTCCGTATTAAACCTCCGGATACGGAAGCCATTCAGGCGGAGCTGTACGAGGGGTACAGAGTGGCGAAGACCGCCCTCCAAGCGGAGATCCTGCAGGCCAGGGGTTTGGCCCGCGAGGAGTCGCTGGGGACTCTAGACGGGGAACCGTGGGGACGCCCGTACAAAGTGGTGCGGGATAAACTCCGCCCATGGGCTCCCCCGCTGACGCAGAGTCTCCGGCTCCAGCTTGTGGAGGACGTGGTGAGCGCTCTGTTCCCTTCGCGAGTTGAACACACCTCCCCGCCCATGGCTCCGCCTGCTGCGGTGCCCGATGCGGACCACATTGCCGACGACGACGACGACGACGACGACGATGCTCCGGAGGTGACCGAGGTAGAAATGACAGTGGCGGTACGCAGGCTTAATGCCAAAAATAACGCCCCAGGACCCGACGGCTTACCTGGGAAGGTCTGGGTCCTGGCCACGGAGGCTCTCGGGCCTCGACTTAGGGGGCTTCTAAACGCATGCATGGAGAGGGGCCAGTTCCCGCTTCGTTGGAAGACGGGGAAACTGGTCCTCATAAAGAAGACAGGGCGCCCTGCGAACTCTCCGTCCGCTTATCAGCCCATCGTGCTGCTCGACGAGGTGGGCAAGCTCTTTGAAAGAGTCATTGCAGACCGCCTCGTCGGCCAGCTGGTGCAGGTGGGGCCGGATTTGGCGGAGAGCCAGTTTGGTTTCCGCAGAGGGCGCTCTACGGTGGACGCCATCATGCGCGTGCGAGCCCTGACGACGGGGAATGCTGTTGCCCAGGGTGGGGTCGTCCTAGCGGTGTCTCTAGACATCGTCAATGCCTTTAATATCCTGCACTGGAGTTGTATCAGGGAGGCACTTCGGTACCACCGGATGCCGCCCTACCTCTATCGTGTGGTCAAGGCCTGTCTGACGGACAGGGCCGTCATCTTCCCTGATCACCAGGGAGTGTGGAACTGACACGAGATGTCGTGCGGTGTCCCACAGGGATCGGTCCTGGGGCCGTATCTGTGGGACATCGGATACAAATGGGTGCTGCGCGCCGACCTTCCTAGCGGCGTCAACTACGCTGACGACACGTTGATCCTGGCGCAGGGGAGGTCGCACCAGGCGGCAGCCGAATTAGCGGCACGCGGGGTTGCAACAATCGTCGAAAGGATCCGGCAATTGGGACTCGAGGTGGCCCAGCACAAGTCTGAGGCCATGTGTTTTCATGGTCCTCGGAACGCGCCACCGTTGGGCAAATAACGGTAGGAGGGGTTTCTATCGGTGTCGAGTCAACGATGAAGTACCTGGGACTCGTCCTCGACAGCCGGTGGAACTTCGTGGAGCATTTCCGACGTTTGGATCCCAAACTGGAGCGGGCAGGCGCTGTACTGAAGCGGCTCCTGCCCAATCTAGGGGGTCCAAACGCCTCTTGCCGGAGGTTCTACGAGGGGGTCGTGTGGTCCGTGGCCCTCTACGGGGCTCCTGTATGGTTGCGCTCTCTGGCGCTGCGGCCAGCCCGCCGGTTGAGCGCGGCCCAAAGGGTCATGGCCGCCTGGAGGACACGGTGGAGCATACGGTGGAGGTCTGCCTAGCTTGGGCAGAGCACCGCCGTGTCCTCGTGGAGGCGATCGCCGGCAGAGATCTCTCGCGTCCGGCCCTGGTTCAGGCTAAGGTACGGAGCGAGAGGGCATGGGCAGCCATTACCTCCTTCTGCGAAGCAGTAATGCTCGCAAAGGAGGAGGCGGGACGGTTGAGGAAAAGGCATGTTTCGCGCCCTCTCGCCCCTTGCCGCCGCAGGAGACGCCCTGGGCGTCGGGAATCCCTGGCGGATTTCCGGCCACCATAGGCGCGGGCTTGCGGACAGTGAGCAATGGGTAGCTTACCGTCCGGTAAGGACCAGGCCCGGGTCGACGGCGCGTTGTATTCCACGCGTGCCTCAAAGAGATGTCGTCAGTACAATTGTAGGGGTCCACTAGGGCCGATGCCTGCCGGGGTCGCGGGAAGGTACTAATGGGTCACCGAGGCCCCTGGCAACACAGGCAACAAGAAGGAATACGGGTAGGTTTTAGTCAGTAAGAGTCTGACCCGCCCAGAGCGGGAGAAGTTATTTGATGATTTCCCATCCAAAAAAAAACCAAATTAATTGAAGGCAATATTGGTGACGGGGATCTCAAAGGCGCCGCACGTCTTGTTTTACTAACGACATGTTGTCGCCTGATACTCCTGATACCCTTTCGGCTTTGCATTCGAAACATCCCCCGGCTCCCACGATCCCGTACTTTTTCAACTCTCCTACAGCAGACCAGGCCTGCCTCGAAATTAAAGGCAAAGACGTTATTGATGCAATAATTTCATTTAAAACCGGTTCAGCGGCCGGCCTAGACGGAATGTCATCCCAACATTTAAAAGATAACTTCTTTTTCTGTGAGCAGCTTATTTGCTCTATTACAAAATTAATAAATTTTATGTTTTCAGGCAAAATAAACGCTGATATTGCTTCACTTTTGTTTGGTGCTAATTTGATCGCCCTAGCTAAAAAGGACGGAGGGATGAGACCCATTGCTGTGGGGTCAACTTTAAGACGTTTGGCATCCAAAATTGCGGTGAGACATATCAAATCTAAATTACAGTCTGTTTTCGAACCTGTACAATTAGGATTTGGCACGAAAGGTAGGTGTGAGGCAGCCATCCATGCCTTAAGAACTTACCTTTCGTATGATGATTGTGAAATTGTAGTCAAAATTGATGACAAAAATGCTTTCAATTCAGTAAACAGGGATGGCATGCTGACAGAATTTAAAAACAAATTCCGGAACTATATCAATACCTGCTTACCTGCTACGCAGGCCCTTCAAAATTAATTTATCGTTCCCATGAACTTTCTTCGGAGGTCGGCTGTCAACAAGGAGATCCCCTCGAGCAGGCAATTTTTAGCTTGGCTATAAATCCCATTATACAAGATTTTAAATCTAAATTTAACGTTTGGTATTTGGATGATGGAACCCTGGGAGGCGATGTGGACACTGTGTTATCAGACTTATCAGATATTAAAACGAACTTCGAAAATATTGGTTTAGAATTAAATTTTAGCAAATGTGAACTCTTAATTCAAAAAACTTCTTACGGTTTGGATAATTTAAAATTCAAATAAAATTTTCTGGCACCCAATATAAAAATGGTATACAGAAAGTCACTTTGCCTCCTGGGTTCTCCCATCTTTGAAGAATCTTTTCCTGATTATATTACAAACACTGTTTCTAAATTCCAAAGTCACGCAAATTGTTTACTCGAAATCAGTCCTCAATAAGCTCTTGTAATTCTAAAGTTTTGCCTTTGTGTCCATAAATTTATTTATGTGCTTCGCTGTGCCTTTTTGAAAAAACATCCAAATTAGCTTTCACTAATAGACGATTTAGCCAAAACTAGTTTAGAAATGATTTTAAATATTCAGCTCAATGAACCATCTTGGTTACAAGCATCCCTCCCTATTCGGTTTGGCGGCTTAGGAATCCGCAAAATTTCGAGTGTTGCTTCCCCAGCCTTTTTGTCGTCCATCCATAGCACGTCACGACTCATAGTTAATGTCCTAAGGGCTTTGCCCACAAACTATGAGACTGCGGGATTGGAGGATGCCAAGAATGCTTTTCAAATTGCTTGCCCGGGTAAAGAATTTCCAGATAACCCAAAATCTCAAAGAAGCTGGGACGATATTTATTGCGATTTAACATAGAAATTGATTCTGAGCCGCAGTTCAGGTCCGGATAGCGCAAGATTTATGGCGGTCGGAGCCAGAGAGGCCGGTCATTGGCTACATGCCCATCCTTCTCCATACCTTCCTGGATCCGACCTCACTGCGTCTGGCGACTGGTCTGCGGCTTGGGGTCACGGTATGCACTCCACACACGGCATGTGTGTGGACTTGTGGCACGGACGTGGACCTACTGAGTCACCACGGACTTTGTTGTTAAAAAAATGCAGGCCGCTTTTCAAGAAGATGTGTGTAGTAGTGTAGACACACTGGCACCGTTCCACCTCCAACGGACTACTTCTAAAGTGGTTGCAGCGGCAGAAAATGCCGAAAATCTGAAAATTATTAAATATAGAGTCCTTACCAGAGAGTGCAACTTTGTGCCCTTTGGCGTCGAGACCCTCGGTCTGCGGGGTCTCAGTGCGCATAAGTTATTTGCGGAAATCGCGAAACGTCTAGTTGATGTAACTGGTGACGAAAAGCTGGCGGCTTTCTCGCGCAACGCATCAGCATTGCTAGTCAACGAGGAAATGCCGCCAGCATCCTCGGTACAATGCCTCGAGGGCCGGTTTTAGGATTAACTTAGTTTTAATTTAAATTAGTTAATGTTAATAACCATCTTGTAATTTTATTATGTAAATAAATAATATTATTTTGTCTAAAAAAAAGAGAGTAGATAAAAATAAATGTCTACATTAGAATCAAGCAATCTGATATTCTTCATGTGACCAGAGGGCTGGCTCGTTCTTTGGCCAAATGATTAGCATTGCCATTCAACTTGCTGGGCATTCAGTCTGCTGGGCAAGTTTCCGGATGACAGCGATGTGGACGAGTACTTCCACGCCAGTGTCCCTTTGTTTGTGTTTTTATATTTATTTCTATAGTTATTTATTTGTTTTATTGTTTATGTACACGTATAGTCTCCGTATTTACGGTACCCGTTTTAACTATATATACTGAATACTGTATCTTAAGTGAAGTCGCTCATACAACTCCATATGCCATCGATGAAATAAACCGTATTCGATAAAGCGGACAAGTAAAACGGAGACTATGTGTAAACGGGCCGTAAAGTACACAGAGATAAATCTGCTTATTTCTTAAAAAATTTCTTCCAGAAGACTTGCAAAAGAAGAAATAGAAAATAAGAAAAGAGAAGAAAGAAATGTAGACACATGTGGTTAGTTAGCTATCTAATTAACCACATGTTGTCTACATTTCCTTTTTCATTTCATTTCATTTAGAAAACTTTAATATTTGTTTTCGTACATCGGTTCATTTCATTAAAGGCGAGTTGGCTTCGGCCCCTCCGCCGCCGCCGCCGTACGCCTTCCAAAAGTCCGGGACCCCAGGAAAAAAAAATGCCAAGAGACGTAAAAATACTAAGTTTTCATCCATATTCTTTCATAGTGTAAAATATTAAGTAGATACAAAAACCATTACTATATTAAATATCCTATCGTACAAATTTATTTAGACACCCGTTCTCGATTATCAAATAGAAACCATCCTTCCTATTCATTGTGTCGTCACTTCGTGATGTTCATTGATGTGGGAGCACTTCTGATTATTCATTTAGCTTTGAGCTACCGTTTTGTTTAATTACCGAAGCAGTCATTTGAGAGACGTAATAGTATTGTGTTGTGGTAATCTCTCGTGTTTGAGTTAAATCTTGTGTGACGAAATATAGGTGCGTACCTATGTATTTAGCGTATTATTTACTAGCTTTTGCCCACGGCTTCGCTCGTGTGGATGTCGGAAAAATCTCACGGGAACGTACTACCGGGATAAAAAGTACCCATGCGTTAATCTAGTACTGCTATTCTGTAAATATCTCATCGTGAAAACTGAGGTGAAGTGAGCATCAATACACAGTGTCAATCCCTAGCATCAATGGAATGACAGCTCATTTCATTTGAGTTTTATCGGTGAGATTGTACAGAATAGACCGGCTATGTGTGCCAAATTTAATCCAAATCCGTTCTGCCGTTTTTGCGTCAATCCTCCGGAACATACATACATCCAGACAAACAGACGAAATGTCTAAAAACTATACATATTTTCGGCATCAGGTTCGTTCCCGCAACTCTTAACAATTACTTTTCTTTAAAATTATTCAATGTAAAGTTTTGACTTCGTTACTTTTTTATTATATTTTTAGATACGCATAGATGTCTTATGCTAGTTCATAGATATGTCGCAGCCAACTAGCTTAATTAGCCGTTCGCTCCCGCTCATCTAATCGACTAATAAGATCCAACCGTAACCAATAAAGCTTATCACTAGCAAGCGGACCGCACTAGCGCCGGCGCAGCACTACGGTGACACTTCTCTTTCTTCCCTCCTACGAACAAGCCGTCTACGTTAACCTAAGTATTTCATAACATCTTGTGGAAAGTAATTATAACATGTATCTGAAATTTAAGCTTCGATTAATTTAACCCGAACCAAGTACTAAAAACCTTAATCTTTTGTTCCATCGCGAACAGTTAACATCCTAACTCTGTCGCAGCTTTAAAAACAGTTTCTCTCTCAGCAACATGCCCTGAAAACATTATACCATATCTCAGTGTGGAACCAACGTAATTGTGATTAGCAGATAGGAGTGCAATTTGATTTACAACTCTACGAGGTTTATAGATGATATATGAATACCGACTTAGTTTTGTACATACTTGTTCCATATGTACATGTCGTCCATGTCATATCTGAGTCTATTTGTTGTCCAAGAAATTTTGTACTGTTTATATTTTCTGGTCGATTATCGAAAACCCCATATACTCGTAATTTTCTGTCAATATTTTGAGCACCATCTTTCGAGTTAATCGGATCGCGTGTTAAGATTCTACCATACAAACTTCCCTAAAAACACTCCCTAAAATTCTTTTGAGGGTTAGTTTTGAAAAACGAATTATGACAAACTTTGTTATTTATTTAAGAACGTATTCTCACTAAGTTTCAAGTTTATTAACTCAAAAAATAAGATTTTATAATACAATCTAAATCCCCCTTTCAAGGTTCAGTTTTCAAAAATCCCTTCTTAGAGCTCGCCTACAATGTATGGAATGTAAATTTATTCTGAAATAAAATGATTAATAATAATAATTAAACATTTATTATGTTAGTCAGTCAGTACTTCGCCAACACAAGTAACCCGAGTTTTCGTTCGCTTGGATTTCGTACTTTCCCCTACAAATTTCAGCACCCTCTCCACCTCCTATAAACGGTGTAATGATTAAGATCTTTATTATTTATTTATATAAGTATCCGGACCAAATTTCAAGTTATTCGATCAAAAGAAATGAGATTCTTTTCATATAAACTTTATCGCCCCTTTTCACTTTTTCAAAGGCGTTAATAATTTAAACATCGCTTGTGACGTTTCCATTATTTGACTTATAAGTATTTATACCAATTTTCAAGTTAATCAAACCGCGCAATAAAACTATCCCCTCTAAGATTTACTACACCTAGAAATTGTAACTTGATTTTTTGAAAACCCTGATATACGTTTTCCTTTATATCCGATCTTAAGCATAAATACTGAGTCTTCGCGCACGTATGGGAGTGGCGCGAGGAGGCGACACGCCGGGGCCTAAGTCCGCTGCCACGAGAAATCGCGGCACAGCGGACGGAGCTCCGGCGGGATCTCATGGCGTCATGGAGAGTACGGTTGTCGCAACCCAGGGCTGGGCACGCCACAATTGCGGCGATAAGTCCCCTCTTTGAGGAGTGGCTAGGGAGGCGCCACGGCGTCCTCACCTTCCGCCTGACGCAGGTCCTCAACGGACACGGCAGCTTCGGGAGGTTCCTGTGTCGGATAAGGCGGGAGGAAACGCCCGGGTGTCACCACTGTGTGGATCGCCCGGAGGATACGGTGGAGCATACGGTGGAGGTCGTCCCGGCTTGGGCAGAGCACCGCCGTGTCCTCGTGGAGGCGATCGGCGGCAGAGATCTCTCGCGTCCGGCCCTGGTTCAGGCCATGGTACGGAGCGAGAGGGCATGGGCAGCCGTCACCTCCTTCTGCGAAGCAGTAATGCTCGCGAAGGAGGAGGCGGGACGGTTGAGGGAAAGGCACGTTTCGCGCCCTCTCGCCCCTAGCCGCCGCAGGAGACGCCCTGGGCGTCGGGAATCCCGGGCGGATTTCCGGCCACCGTAGGCGCGGGCTTGCGGACGGTGAGCAATGGGTAGCTCACCGTCCGGTAAGGACCAGGCCCGGGTCGACGGCGCGTCTTATTCCACGCGCGCCTCAAAGAGATGTCGTCAGCACAAAAGTAGGGGTCCACTAGGGCCGATGCCTGCTGGGGTCGCGGGAAGGTACTTATGGGTCACCGAAGCCCCCGCAACACAGGCAACTGAAGGAATACGGGTGGGTTTTAGTCAGTAAGAGTCTGACACACCCTCCCACTCCGCCCAGAGCGGGAGAAGTTATTTGATGATTTCCCACCCAAAAAAAAAAAAGCATAAATACCGAGTTTCAAATTAATCGAACCGCGCGTTAAAATCTTCCCATACAATTATTTTTCTCCATAAAATTCAATACCGGGGGTATTACATTTTGTAAAGAAAATAATTAACCTCCTTTAAAAGGTTGTTTTCGAAAATTAATGTTTAGGTTCTTTTTAATTATTAAGAAAGTATCCTGGTAATTTCCATGATGATTTTCAATCGTGTGTTTTGTCACTTAATGATTAAATTACGTTAGAGTTTATTAAGATGCACAGTAAAATTCTTCCCTAAAAATTTAATTACCCCCTTTTGCCCCGTAAGGGTTAACTTTGAATAAACCTAACATTTTGTAAGGCTTTATTTTCTGTCAGTATTATATAAAAAATAGCGGTATATATAAAATAGCGAGTTTCAAGGTAATCGGACCGCGAGTTAAGATTTTTCCAAACAAACTTTAATAACCCTTAAAACTCCTTTGAGGGGTTTTGAAAAAAAAAAAATATTTAGGAATGTATTTGTGGCAAGTTTCAAGTTTATCAACTCAAGAAATAAGATTTTCATACAAACGGAATCCCCCTTTTCATCCCTTAAGGGTTGAAATTCCAATAACACCGATATACCTACGCTGCCAGTTTCCAACCATAAGCTTATATAATCATTTTAGTGATTTTTACATTGAAAATGAAGGACTATCGATACACAGTTTCACCCCCTTTTTACCCCTTCGGGGATGGAATTATGAAAAACGCTGAGGCACGTGTAAATTAATTTTCAAACATTCAAACACAAAATTTGAAGATCCTAACTTCAAAACTAATGGACTTTCATAAAAACTTGAATCCCCTATGGATTTCTGGCCACCGTAGGTGCGGACTTGGGGACGGTGAGTAATGAGTAGCTCACAGTCCGATAAGGACCAGGCACGGGTCGACGGCACGTTGTGTTCCAAGCGCGCCTCAAATATATGACAGCACAAGTGTAGGGGTCCACTAGTCAAAAAAAGTCAGTCAGTGTAGAAAATCCCTTAAAATCAATGTTTTTAATCTATGACATTTTGTAATAATTACTCTGTGGTTCTATAAAAAAAAGGAAGATGTCTTCGACGAATGATCAAAGAGTGTGTTTCTTTTAATCTCCAAAATTCCTCAAGATCAAGAACCTGAATTATTATTTAACGATTAGGAACAACTTATTAAAGTCAGTTTACCATACGAGTAGAATACTTAATTTTACACGATGTAAAATTTTTACATTCATATCTGTATTTTATATGGTACACCTACAATGGGCGGATTTACTCTTAAACTGGCTGCTAACCGCGGCTTCGCATGCATTGCTTTCTAAAATAAAAGTAGCTTTGTCAAATTAGGCTTTTGATAAAAAAGCAGTTGTATATTGAATAATAGTAAAAATACAAGAGCGACACACGCGAACTATACAATAGTAGGCGTGCAGAAGGGGAGAGCGAGATAGCACATTATTAACAAAAGAGTTGGCCTTTGACAGTGACCACCGATTAGAAAATAACATTCTAATGTCATGTTAATAACGCTACAGATTTACAAGTATATCTAATAAGCCTCAAGTCCCAAAATCGGTCTAGCCGTTTCGTAGATTAGCCTAAACAAACAGGCAGACAGACAGACAAAAATTTAAATTGTAATTTTGTTATTTGTACCGTAAAACTCATAGGCATTTATTTAGTAAAAAGCTGTTATGTTGACTCACAAACAGACACTTCAATTTTATTTATTTGTATGTATAGAGACGTGCAGTGCTTGTAGATTTTTGGGGTTCCGTAGTAAACAAGAAATCCTTATAGTTTCGCCATGTCCGTATATCTGTCTGTCTGTCCCCGCTGTATTTCAGAGATGCTTAGTACTTGAAAGTTGTAATTTGGCCATAAATATAACTTAAAATCACGCCAACAAATGGTAAAACAAAGTCTTGAAAAAAAAAATCTTATTTCAAATAATTTTTTTTAGGCTACCTCCCTTGCACGTAATGTGGGGATGATTTATTTATTTATCTTCTTACATCTACCATTACAGGAAAAACCCAATGCGATAAATGCGCCTATCCTAACTTAATTAATACTAATTTCCTAACTCAATCAGTCTATTTGTAACAAATTACGAACAATGCATTCCTTGTGAATTCACTCAGAGAACAACAGAATAAGTCCAGCTCATGGTATTTTTTTTCTCGGCTATCCCATTGTGTGGGGTATCGTTCGATAGGCCGTTTCAAAATATTGCGGGTCTGTGACCACAATTTTTCGATTCAAGGATCCGTTTGTGTAATATTAAGCTTTAAAGTACTCATTTTTGTTAGAGTTAAGTGTTTAGGTTTACCAACCATTTAGCTGGCCGGGGGGGGGGGGGGGGGGGGGCTGCCAACTAAATAGTTGTTCATGGAGATGTGAATAAAATCATGGCAGCAGCAGTTGGAGAATTGACCGTGACGTATATCGATGATGTATGGGAGAACATGTTTTTCAACTACAATGTTAAGTTTGTTTTTGGGATAAATTCATCCCAACATTCCAAACTACGGAACCCTTAATTGTGCGTGGTCCGACACGCACTTGGCCAGTTTTTTAAAAGTGAGACAGAATTCTTTTCAAGAACATTTAAAATACAAGTTGTTGAACTTAAAAATGTATTCAAAAGTTTCTAAAGTATCAAGATCGTATATATTTTTAATCTGCTCTTCCGTGAACAGAGTGCCACTAAGCTTTTATTTTCGTGTATCATTTACAAACATTTTCCTATTCAGTGCGACATCATTAAGACATAACCATAACAGCCAAGTCACATCTCAACTTATGCATCCAACTTTTGTATCCAAAAAAATGCAAGAAGAAAGCTTTTTAGTGTTGTTTCCCAAAGACTTTTAGGAAAATATTGATACTGTCTCGACTATATCAAAGGATTTCTGATCCAAAAGGGTAAAAAACTGTATCTGGCGTCGGTTCGTATGTTCGTATAATGTGTGCGGTTTGCAAGCGCGAGTTGGTCCAGTCGGGCGAGTTGGCGAGTGGTCCACATTTTCTTTTATTGGGCGGCGAGTCGTGGCTAAGTGACGACAAGGGAGTCCGAGGGATAGCCATTAAGTTAAAGCGCTCGTCGCCCGTCCTCTTCGCTGTTAATGTAATTTCTCGCAAACTTCCCCCTAATTCGATAAGGGCCAAGAAATAAACAATGGATGGCGTGGATAAGTGTTATACAGTTTAGCATTGACAGTTTCCCTTGACTTTGTTTTGACCTGAGGATTACCAAAGCATTTTTATTTATCTTTCGCCCCATTATAACGCGGACGATTGTTAGCCAAACAACGTATTTATTAATGTTATTTTTGTTCTTGAGCGGATGATTTATTTATTTCTGTTTTTGTTTCTTTTGTTGTGTATAATTCTGTGTTTATTCATTGCTGGGAAGAGAATAATAGGGTGTGCGATTTCCCGAATGCGTAACAAAAACAAAAAAAAAATCTTAACTTCCATCGTGGCACTCGACTACTACTGGAAAAAGTTGGCTCGGCTGGAGTCATTATATTAGTTTACGCAGCCGAAAAGAGCCGTAGGCACGTGTATCAAATGAATATCACCTTCACGAAATACTTTCTTACACAAGAACAAGCAGATACTAGGAAGTTAATATACACAACAAGAAAATTATTAAAGGAACGTTGGTTTTGCCTAATTTAATATTGTTGAGTCCCAATATTGATAGTTTGTAGAAATTAAACTTGCGAAGGTAGTCGCAAATTGGATCAAGTAGTTCACTATTACTATTTGTACTCAATTGTTTAATAATTTACTCACATACATATTATTGTTTTGGTGAACCGTGATGATATATTACAAATTATTAGTTTGTCCACTCGATAAAAATCAGTAAACAAAAAAAAAAAACTGTTACTACTACACTTAAATTGAGTAGATTTTTCATTGAAATGAAGGCTTTCAGAAACTGACTTTCAGGACTGGTTAACCGAATAGCGAGTATTGATTAGAGCTTCTACGTCACGTATTCAGTAGGAACACGTAATTTTTGCATTGTTAAAATGGAAAATAAAAGTTGTAAACTGAACCAGACTGAGCAATTTATATTGATTTGCTTCGAGAGTGCTTTCATAGCTTATAGGCTGACGCACATTTGGGCGAGCCGCAACGCAACGCAATAAGCTCTACATAGTTTTCATACATTTTATATCTTCATATAGAATGTACAAAAATAACCAAGAGATTTTTACGCCGCCATCGCCAGTACAGCTACTGGCGATGAAAGACCGCACCGCGCATTTTGTGTTGAATTGAAATGCGATGCGGTGCGGCCCGACATGGCTGTAATGTGCGCTTGCCTTTACGACACAACGGTGATTCAAAACCGTCTCTAAACTTCTGACGCTGGTCCGAGATAGTCCGACCCATTGTTAATTGAATAACAGAATATGCTGCCGAGTTGTGGAGCGGGTGGGGCTTGTGGCTGCCGAGTTGTGGAGCGGGTGGGGCTTGTGGCTGCCGAGTTGTGGAGCGGGTGGGGCTTGTGGCTGCCGAGTTGTGGAGCGAGTGGGGCTTGTAGCTAAGTAACAACAGCCACACGGGTAGATCGATCAGGTTAAGCTATGCTTGCTGCGGTTGGTCTGTGGATAGTAGGCTCTTTACACACCAAGACTCTTCCGTGCCACGCAAAGCACGTTAAGCCGTCGGTCCCGGCTGTCATTCGTGGATCTTTAACAGTCACAGTAGACAACAACTATTACCCAGCGGGCTTAGCGTGACGCTCTCCATTTCTACTCCTACCTTTCAAATGTAGAATAGAAATCGCTTGTCTACATTTCTCCGTAGAAAACTGTCAGCTGTCTACACGTAAACATCATTTTTGTCTTCTCTTCCGTCGACGAAACGCTTCTCTACCTTTCTCGTGCTAAGATTGCTGTAACTGGGTTGTGGAGATCAGGTATACATAAAGTGAACATACGTCCCGTTTTGAACGGGACTGTCCCCTTTCTCGGTCACCTGTCCCGTTGTCCCCGGACAAAGCTCCGGCACGCAAAATAGTCCCGTTTTCCGTAACCGCGCGAAAATTCCTCTGACAAATATAAATATAATAAAAAAATATATGTTGCATATAATTTAATAATTACTATGAGAGGAACTTTGCTTTATTATTTTTATTAAGCTGGTGAACCGATGATTGATTTGTTTTTTCACAATTTGTTATAAGAATAGTTATAATTAATCTGAATATAATTATAGTGAACATTAATTGTATTAAGTTACACTTTTAAATAAAGAACATTAAAAAGTTGTGTTTATTTTCAATGTTAACCTGCAAACTGACGTATATATAAAAAAAAAAAAAAAATTGTTTATTTCAGACTAGGTAATGTCCATATTTTGTTAGTAACAAATTAACTATCTTAAGACTAAGTTAGGAGCAGTTATATAGGTCCAGATGAATACGGATTTTAAATTTAAATAACTTGACCGAAAATAAATTAAATTGATAAGATTAACTAATGCAAATAAATAATGAATTAATAAATTAAATTAAATTGAATTGCAACAAATTATATCAAGTTATATTGAAAAAAAAAGTATAAACACAAATTAACAAAGAGAATAAAATTACATTCAATTCATCAGAAGACATGTAGCCTGATGTGCCTTCCCACCACTGGTGATGCTGGTCGATCCGCAATCATCCTCAGGATTCCGTTGCCACCACCTCGAATTCTGCGAATTAGTGAGGCTGACTTCTTGCGCATTAATGCTTTAAAGTCATCCACCCTCGCGTCGGCAAACATGCCCAATGCACTACAAAACCGAGGCAGCCGCACCAAAATTCTAAAGGCGTTGTTATATTGAACTCTGAGAGCATTGTAGGCCCGCTGCGTATAGTTGGTCCATAGGGCGTATATAAACCCATGTCCCGTTTTGAGTTAAAAAATAAATGGTCAGTTTAGGTATACAGTCAGTCCATGTAAAATACTGGTATTCAGGTGCAGCCGGTACTCCAACATAGTTGGAAAAGGCTAGGCTGTTGATGATTACTGCCGAGTTGTGAATAAATATCTACATAATCTTAACACTTTCCAGTAGGCAATATCCGGTAGGCTCTAATAATCCTTCCTATCCTAAGGGCACGTCTTCCTGACCATTACCGCGCCCCCCGGTCTACTCTTTGATGTGCAATGGTCTCTGTAGTCCCATTAAACATGAGGCTCCAGGGACTAGTGCGAATCCTTGTATTCGTTCGAGCAATCGAGTCTGGTTTAACCACGCTGGGGTCGGTGCATTTCATTCATTCATTCATTCACAGAATCTTCTTAACACTTTGAAAGCCGTCTTGAAGGTATCAGACCATGTTGCACTTATCTAGTTCCTATGTAATGTATAAACTCGCTAAAACTGGACTTCACTTGCCAAAAGCTTATATCAAATACCCGTGACTGACAGAATGATATTGGGCAAGGAACAGCTTAAAATTATGTCTAACGGTAGTATTTATCATCAACTTTTGAATCTATATCTATGTTTACTAATATTGTAAAGAGGAAAGAGTTTTTTGTTTGTTTGTTTGTACCGAATAAGCTCAGAACTACTGAACCGATAATAACATTTTTTCACTAATAGAAAGCTAAATTATCAGGAAGTAACATGGGCCATATTATATTTTCAATCAAAATAGAGATCCCTACGAAAATTACAATAATATAAGGTACCAAAAATTTGCTTTTATAAGCGTGCCAAAACTATTAATGGTACATAAAAATAAATTACTACAAGTTTATAGTACTCATCATTAACCACAAAAAAAGTCCGCAAGGTATATGTCTAACTATTATAGTTAAGTCACAATAACCGTTTTTGTTCAAATCAGTCAATCAAAACACGGGTAAAATCGAAAGATGATGAGCGATGATCTCTGGAACTGCCAGTCGGATTTGAAAGCAGATTTTTGCATTTTATAGCCCAATTTTTGAGAAAGATTAAGGGCTATTTAACATCACGCTACGAGCCTTGGGAGCCGAGCAAAAAGAAAATAGTCAGAAAGAACGTTAAGCGAAAATGAAGTAATAGCGTGGGCGGGCGACGCGATGCGACGCGGTGGGTCGGGGGCCGAAAGTTCACGCGGAAGTCGCCGGCAGAAGCTAGTACCTAATATAAGACTACGATCTTGTTATTAAGTATGTTGGGAATCACGCGCGCCTCAAAGAGATGTTAGCACAAGTGTAGGGGTCCACTAGGGCCATTGCCTGCCGGGATCGCGTGGAAGTACAAAAGGGTTACCGGGGCCCCTGGCAACACAGGTAACGGAAGGGTGAGTTTTAGTCAGTAAGAGTCAGACACACCCTCTCGCTCCGCCCGCGCCGAGCGGGGGAAGTTATTTGATAATTTCCCAACCAAAAAAAAAAAGTATGTTGGGAATTAAATCGTTCAATGTTTCAATACAACTTTCACAGTGGTGCAAAATATTTTTCGATTAGTATCGTAATAAAACTGCAATACTATCGAATTATTAATTCACTGGAGTAATCTGACATGTGCTATGTAGCTGTCACTTTGTGCTAACTATAATATACTAGAAGACTTACCTAACCTTCGTTTGTGTGTACTTAGTTGCTGAGGTAAATAAGACATTAGTTGACTCACTATGGAATAATTACGTTGTCTATAACTCCGGACATTAGCCCCTTTATTTATAATCTTAGCTTAAAGTAAAAAAATATAGCTAAAGTTGAATTATTAATTCACTGGAGTAATCTGACATGTGCTAGCTGTCACTTTGTGTAATAAAATGGTCATATTTATTGTATTCTAGACTTTTACACTTAGATAATATATAAATCGATTAAACTAAACAATTACAATAAATATTAACATTTTATTACACAAAGTGACAGCTACCACATGTCAGATTACATCAGTTAATTAATAATTCAACTTTAGCTATACATTTTTTTTTACTTTAAGCTACGATTATAAATAAAGGGGAGTTACAGATAACGTAATTATTCCATAGTGAGTCAATTGATGTATTATTTACCTCAACAACTAAGTACACACAAACGAAGATTAAGTACGTGTTCTAGTACATTATAGATAGCCTAGATTCACAGTGAAATATGGCTTAATTTCCAACCTGAACCCACTGAAAGTAATTTCGAAAACCCTTCAACCCTTTCAGACTTATAACATTTGAATGAAAAGTTGGGGTTGTTTTTGAAGCGTAAATGTGGACCATAAATAAGTAGAGTTTCAATTTTAATGGGAAAATTGGGGTAACATATGGCTGTAATTATATGTGTTATGATATAAAGTTGAAGAGCTATAAAGCCAGGTTAACGGACCGAAGAAAAATGTTAATTTGAAAATAGGTAAGGATCGATTAAAAATCACTATATTGATCATCGATCGTTTTAACGGCAACCATTTAAACGTGGAACTGAAAAATAAAATTTAGATCAGATATTTTTATAATAGTACTAGATGCGCCCCACGGTTTCCCCCGCGTAAGTCTCGATCCCGTGGGAATATCGGGATGAAATATATTTTACGACCTATTCTCATACCTACGAAATATACTTATAGCATTTCGTAAATATCGGTAGAGCCGTTTCGGAGGAGTGTGACCACAATCACCGTGACACGAGATTTTTATATACTTATTAGATTTTGTTGCACTTTACTGAAGAGGCAATAAATTACATCGAGAAGTCGGTGTGCCTCCAATAAAAGTCCAAGCATCCGACGGAGTGCACATAAAACTGACTAGCCATCTGTGTCCCGCTCATGTTGATGCATAATGTTATGCTGGAGTGGCTACTGTGGCTAGTTGAAATGTTGACGGTGAGTGGCAAACTGTGTTTAAGCCGGGACGACATTTGGGCGTTTCTTTTTTTCGTGGAAACTAACCACAGGAGTTTTTGCTGGTCATTCGTGCGCTGATTTTTTTCCTTTCTGGTTTTGTAAGCTGGATGCGACGATTTACGTTCGTGTGTACTTTTTATTCTGTTCTTGTTTACCTTACTGTTCGCTATTTGGGCGATATTCAAATGTCTTGTTTGTTTTCGTTAAATCTAATGTTTCCTGGCTTTTTTTTTTTTTTTGAGGGTGGGAAATCGTCAAATAACTTCTCCCGCTCTGGGCGGAGCGGGAGGGTGTGTCAGACTCTTACTGACTAAAACCCACCCGTATTCCTTCCTGTTGCCTGTGTTGCGGGGGCCACGGTGACCCATAAGTACCATTCCCTACCTATGTGCTGACGACATGTCTTTGAAGCGCGCGTGGAATACAACGTGCCGTAATGTTTCCTGGCTACGGTATCTATATCTTTAATATTATGAATTAAAGTTGCTTGTCATGTCTGTCTGTGTGACCGCGTTGTTTTTCTAACCTACGCAACAGATTTTGATGCGGTTTTCAATATCATTCATGCTACGGCTACATTGTCGCGATAACGCGAACTACGCTTCGCGCGCTCTTTGTTGCACAATGGTCGACGTATCACTGTACAACAGAGAACGTGCCAAATTTAGTTCGCGTTATAGCGACAGTGGTGCCGATTCCCTTGTTCACAAACTAAACTAAATTTAAGTTCAGTGCATCTTTTTCTTTCTATTTCATTAAGAAAAGGACAGAAGATACATTTTAGTTTAGTCCTGTCAGATTAATCAGCGCCTGTCACTACTCTATACAAGTTTAAACGTGATTGAAAACTTGCCTACTAAAATTACGTCAATTTACGTCAACCGCTGATTAATTTGACAGGACTAAACTAAAATGTATCTTCTGTCCTTTTCTTATTGAAATAGAAAGAAAAAGATGCACTGAACTTAAATGTAGTTCAGTTTGTGAACAAGGGAATCGGCGCCATTGTAGCCGTAGCATTAGAGATTTTTTTCAGGAAGGTTTATGTATGTGTCGGATCCGGTCATTAGTACGGACACGAAACGAATCGCAAGCGCGCCAACTGGCGACATGACGTGATGTACCCACACCTATTCGTTGTGCTCAGTTATTGTGTTAATTTGTGATTTTAATAAACACTGTGTATCGCACCCAGTGTGTTTTCATTGTACGAAACCCATCTGCCCACTTGATGTCTGAATCTAACGGAATAAATCCTGGCGAACCTACTTATCATCATCATCTGCCTAGCCTTTTTCCAACTATGTTGGGGTCGGCATCCAGTCTAACCGGATACAGCTGAATACCAGTATTTTACATGGAGCGACATCTAACCTCGACAACCCAGTTACTGGGTAACACGATACCCCTTGGTAAGACTGGTTGTCAGACTTTCGAGCTTCTGACGACCCGTAACGACTGTCAAAGATCAACAAATGACAGCCGGGACCAACGGCGAACCTACTTATATATACATTAATATTAAACTTACTTAATTACAGAAACTTCGATGTTTTGTCAAGACGTAAATCCGCGCGAAGCAGGGCCGGGTCGCTAGTAAGGTAATAATTAAAAGTGGTCAAATATAGTTTTTACTGAACTAAACAATTATGATCACAGCCATTCATATCAGCTGCTTTTACAACACAACTTTACGTCCATTTCAGCGTATAAGTGGCAACATAGCAGCCGACGTGAAAGGCCGAATGATTCCGACCTACATTGAGTTAAAGTTGAGTATCATCGTGCCCACGGCTGTGCGTTCGAGAGTTGTTGCGGTGTACTGAGAGTGCCCAATGAATCGAGGTCGCAGCGCAATTCGGGTATGACGGGGGTTTTAGTTTGAGCTGGAAACAGGTAAAGATTTATTGAAATACTAGATTCGTTTTTAGATTGGTTTACAAGGCACATGTGAGTGGAAACGCTGGGAGGGGACGCTCTAGGAGGACATATGTCCTCCTCACAGGTCACTATATAGTGACCTTCTTCTCAAACACACGCATAGTGATTGGTGACATTCTTCTCTGACTCGCAACCGGCGTGCGTGTAGGACGAATAGACACAGCTCTTTCTATACAAAGTGACATTTCGTTTCTCCATTTTTGACATCGCACCGTAGAAATCCTTCTACAATCTGTCATTTTGCCTTTCATTTCTAACGATCTTTGTCTAGGTCCGAAATCGGTTTCCCAGGTGCCGACATAAACGAAAACTGATTTTGAGGGTCGACGACGTCTAAAAATCGACCCCTATTAATTAACACAAGTTCTTATTTGGTACTTTCAAGATCCTGTATAAGTTGTGTTACGTGTACCAACTTGTTATAAGAATGACTAATATTTTGGTAGGAAGTATCATTGTTGTACTTTTAAAAACTCAACAAGTCGATAAGCGTGCACAAGTTCGTACAAGATGAAAAAAAATGGCTATGGGGGTCTGAGGTATCAGGTCAATTTGGAAAAGGGGCCTCTTGCCCAAAATAGTTTGGGAATCCCTGGTCTACACGGAACGTCATTTTTGTCTTTTCTTCCGTCGACAAAACAGTGCTCGTAGATGTATGAACGTAAACAAAGCAAAAGGAGTATGTAAAGATCGTAGCAGGTGGCGTTCTGTAGTTTTTGCCTGCTCCCATGGGATGATGGCGTGTTTTTACATTTTTTCTTTCCCTAATAAGCTTATTCGGACTATTACGATAATAAAAAATAAAAATAAACTAACCAAATCGGTCCAGCCGTTCTCGATGCATTCCGTAATGTTAACACGATGTTAAATAGCTTAAAGATAAGGTAAAAGGTACAACTACGGACCCTGTAGGTAGGGCACTGCAAAAAGTAAAAAATAAAATAAAATTGGAAAACAATTAACAATATTTAGATATTAATGGTTATTAACTGCCTCGTTGGTCTAGTGGTCGCAAGCGCTACTGCTGAGCATGAGATCCTGGGTTCGATTCCCGGGTTGGGCAGTGTTATTGGGTTTTTCTATCTGGAATTTCTTAGTAGCAGCCCGGAGTCTGGATTTGTGCCCGGTTGGCTTAACATAAAAACAACTAGAAATGTGGGTGTACTACAGGTACACCTCTGCCCAACCATTCGGGGAAACATGGCATGATGTTAGATAACGTGTAACATTATATAAGTCAATATAAGCATTTCAATGTTATTTTGTAAAAATTGCAACGTTGTGTATAGATTTTTTGCTTGCGTGAATGCTTGCTTGTGCACAAGCAACATGCCGATTTTCACCCGATCTATAACTTTTACGATTCTATCGCTGACATATGGCTGACGAATTACTTGTTTCACATTTATTCCATTCAGCTTTGTTACATGCGAGTAACATAACATCGTACATGTTTGTTTATATTCGATGTAGGTATACCTACTTTCTTATTTTTAGTAGGTACTTATACTGCCCGCGGCTTTGCTCGTGTGGCTTTTTTTAAAATAAAAGTAAGTTATTCCTTATAATATCAGCTATCTGCCAGTGAAAGTCCCATCCAAATCAGTCCAGCTGTTTCGGAGATAAGCTGGAACAAACAGACAGACAAAAAAAATATTGTTTTATTGTTATACTAAGTACCGTATATACTTTCATAATTATGCATTTAGTAAAAACTTGTTATTTCAACATTAAAACACACACTTTTATTTATTTTTATAGATACTAACTGTATTTTGCAGCTTTCTGAATTCCTGTTAAAAAGTTTATTTGTATCTACTGTAAAACGTTTCAAAATGAGGTTACACGCTCTCATTTATCACTGCGGTATCGTTTAACAGCGGTATGTGTTAGGTACAGGTAATTTACCAATTACGTACATTTCAATTAGTCTTCTCTGTGCTTGGGTAGCAAACTCATTGAAATCGCAATTCTCGTTAATTTTCCGGCAATGAATGCTTACTGAATAACTGCGTCGTAGCTCTAGTGTCAAGCGCTACTGGTGAGCACGAGGTCTTGGGTTAGATTCCCAGGTCGGACGAAGTGTCATTGAGTTCTTCCATTAGGAATTTCTCAGCAGCATTACGGAGTCTGGATTTGTGCCCGGTTGATGGCAATAGGCTCGCCCCCTATTACACGGGAATGGAATTAAAACATCTATAATAATAATAATAATACCATTTATTTCAGGCGACACAGGCCCATAGAAAAATACTTTAAATTAAACATAAATATTTTAATATAAACAAAACTTGTGTTAATAAAAAGGCTTAAGACTATGTTGGTAGCACTTCAGTTTGCACTAGCTTGACTTTGTGCTGTCCTGCGGAACTTGTCCGCGGAAGCGACGGAACACCACGTCCTGCGCCCAAATGTCTTCTTCCATGACGAGGAGCATATAACAGTTCGGTACACGTACGACGAACGCCTTGAAGTTGACGTTCCGGTGCGATTCCAGTAACTACATCCTCGGCGTATACCTCGTCTTTTGGCGCACGTACTCCACGATGTCCTCCACCTTAGTGTTGTTGTGCAGGCGGGAGATGTATACCGGTGTGTTCGGCTTTGCGGCACTCAGGCTCACTTCGGGTTCCGTAGGAGCTGCAGTGGTTCTTGTTCGTTTGCAATCGGCGCTTCCTCCTTTGCACCATCACGAAACCTTCATCATTATCAGCTCTATACGGCGCCTTTTCTGGCATGGGGTCGATACTAGGAGTGCCAGGGGCACTTGCGGTGACGCTAGCGAAATCCCCTTTGTAGGGGTTTCGCCAGGGCTACAGATAGCGCCGCCCTCGCTCCTCGCCCCATCCCGTTGTCAGGGGATGGGGCGAGGAGCGCACGTGGCGTTGCGTGGAGGAGTCACGGTGACGAGCACGGGCCTACGGGGCGCGCCGGCGCAGTGCTCTGCAAACTCAGCAATCGGCGGATGCGCTGGCGACGAAACTTAATCAATCAACTCAGCCTATAACAGTCCACTGCTGGACATAGGCCTCTCCCAGGCTGCACCACAACACCCAGTCCTCCGCCTTCCGCATTCAGTCTGTCCACTGCTGACGTGGAATTCGACAACTATATATCGAGGCCAGCTCCACGACTTGTGTTTACGTTTGACGCATCGACAGGTGACCTAATTACCGCCACACTGTTGCTAATTTTACTAACTTCTTTAAAACAGAGACGGTGTTTTGGGATACATCGCAGTTCGTCAGCACATCCGCGAGCTGGGCCTTCAGAAAAACACTGTCTTTTAGAAAGCTCGTTACATCGACGAGGTTGAAGCTGACGGGAGAAAGCTTCTGTAGCTCCTTCGCCACAAAGGTCCGCACGTCGTTAGGGTCGGTCTCCTTGAACAACGTGATTATATTCTGTAGGCTCTTCTTAGTCCCGCCCGGGGGGACATCATCAGGTGGTCGCACACAATTCATCTATGTATCGTGCACCTCTACCGAAGCCTTCGGGGAAAACAAGCGTGAAGTAATGTTATGTAAAGATTAAACCAAACAAGACACCGAAAATATAAAGCTACAAAATGATGAGACAATTCATCATTCACATTCTGTCTGATCACATAAATGTTATTTGTTTAAGTAATCGTCAACTGATCAAAGATCTCTTTAATCTTAATCTTATTTTGAAGCGTAACGTTATCAATCAAAGTTAAGATGCTCCTGCGCCGCTAAGCTATGAATCTCGACCGTCATCAAGTCGTCATGTCAGTGTCTAGATTAGACTGACAGATTAGGGATTAAGGTAGTTTTGCCCCAACTGGTACAGCACTTTGAACGCGAATAAAGAAAATCCTATATTGGATAAGGGACTTTTTAGTGTTTTGTGCTTAATGTTTTACGGTACAGGCACTTAACGTTTTTTCGCAAGTAACCCCCTTACTTGAAAATGTCGCTTAAAAGTTGTGCTTAAAATGTATGGTTAAACCAGACGTTAATCGTTACTTAACTTTAAGCAACGTCGTAACTAAGTAAGGTAAGGGTAAGTATCTAAAACACAACTTAGTTTTATGTTTATTTTATTCCTTGCTTTTGCCCGCGACTTCGTATGCGTGGATTTCAGAATTGGGTGTGTCAAGTTTCATTCAAATTCGTTCAACCGTTTTTGCGCTATTGAGGCACAAACATCCAAACATACAATAACATGCAATCACATTTATAATATATAGCTGTTGCCCGCGACTTCGCCCGCGTGGAGGTCGGAAATTATTCCACGGGAACGTACTACCGGGATAAAAGTATCTAACCTAACCTAGGTCATGTTCTACCCATGCGCTAAATTTCATCCAAATCTGTTCAGCCGTTTTAGCGTGAAAGCGTAATACACAGATAAATACACAAACTCACTTTCGCATTTATAATATTAGTTAGTATTACTAGGATGAAGGCTTCCCGAGATTAGGGCTATAGATAAATAAAGTCTTATTTATCTAAGCCCCTAAGCTTAAGGAGCCCCTTATACGAGCCATGTCCAAGACATTTACTGAAAGTATAGGCTTGAAATAGATGTCTTTAGTACACCCACATAATATGGTGCTAGCCAGTCAGTGTCAAGTGTCAATTGTGGGCAGGTTGAGTTTTACCAATTAAATATTCTTTATTTTTAATTTTAGTCAGGTCAAGACCTTGAGCGCGTTGTCTTCCACGCGAGCCTCAAAGTGATGTCAGCACAAGTGTAGGGTCTACTAGGACCGATGCCTGCCGGGGTCGCGGGAAAGTCCGAAAGGGATACCGTGGCCTCTGGCAACGGAAGGAACACGGGTGGGTTTTAGTCAGTAAGAGTCTGACACAGCCTCCCGCTCCGCCCAGAGTGGGAGAAGTTATTTGATAATTTCCCACCCAAAAAAAAGGGTCAGGAGTTACTAAAAGTGACAAAGCGCCTGTATTTTATTTAGTCGTGACTGAATGATGATATAATGAATGAAACGAATTATGAATGTCATCATATATTTTATATTCATTGTCGAAATGGTAGCCCTCTTGTCAAAGTGAAATTTCTTTGGCGTAAGCCCTTTGTACTCCAGTCTGTATCCGTCACTTATGTTTACTTTGCTTGGCAGTTACTATTTAACAGTATATTGTACCTACTAAAGCCTAGCCGTCTTAATGAAGTATTATGTATGAGGGCTTTAATTAAACACTGAAAATTGCTTGGTAACTAGTGGGTTGAGTCGTTGAGATAGCTAACAGAAGAATTAATTACAGTAATCAGTCTTGCTATTAATTATCTTTACATATATTCTATACTTAAAATAAAATAGTAGCGAAGTCAGAACTGTACATTTAATAAAAAAAAAAGTATTTTTTTGCGAGATCTAATGCCGAGGAACGATTCTAATGCCGAAATTATCATTTTTAGAATTTTTGCCTGAATGTTTGTGTCGCAGCTATCTGGTAAAATTAGCCAGCTAATTGGACGCCTAGGCCGTTCATTATACGCCGGCACAATTAGCCGTTTAGTTAACAGCCTAACCGTTAGAAGTAGCGCTCGCCGGCCGCTTCCGCGGCACCGCTCGCTTCGCTCGCCCGGCTCGCGCGCTGTTGGACACAGTTCTAACCTAACCTAACCCATTTGATCGGAGTGCCCTGGCTTAGTTACTGCTACCATTTCGATGCACGTGGTTGGTCAAAGTTCTAGTTGTCCTTCAGCTATTTAATTGGGTGCCGGCCATTTAATGAACGTCCTAGGCGTCCAATTAGCTGACTAATTTCACCAGATGGCTGCGACAGAGTTAGGATGTTAACTAAACGGCTGATTAAGCTAGTTGACTGCGACATATGTTCCAGCATCGCGCAAATACCAGATAGATTTTGTTCAAATTTTACATAGATATTTCCTATATGTCTGGTCAGTTTTTTTTTCCACTTATTGTACTTATTGAAGCTCTCTCAAAAACTACCTAAAGTAAGCAAATTTAATACAATTTACATGGGATTACGGTGCAAGGTTCGTCTACCAAAAACTGTCAAAATCGGTCCACAATTGACGAAAATATCGATGAAACTATATTAAAAAAATACAGACTAATTGAAAACCTCCTCCTTAGAAGTCGATTAAAAAGTTCAATGACTGCTTTGAAAATCTATGTTCGATTCCCAACAATATTTTTTTTGTGTTTTCATTGTTTACATTTTGTTATACTATTACATGATTTTGCATAGAACGTTTATGTAAAAACATAAAGTTTAGGCCTCGTCTGTCATCTTTGGTTATATTAAAAAAAATCTATGGTTAGGTGACTGTCAATGTGAAATCACGTGTGTTTACAATGTACCGTTATATTATTTTAGTGATAGCTGTTCGTCAGGACCTCGTGACTAAGTAATAACAGCCGCACGGGTCGATCCATCAGGTTAAGCTACGCTTGCCGGGGATGGTCCGTGGATGGATGACCATCTTTACATACCAAGACCCTCCGTGCCTCAGAAAGCACGTTAAGCCGTTGGTCCCGGCTGTCATTTGTAGAGCTTCGACAGTCGTTACGGGTCATCAGAAGCTCGAAAGTCTGACAACCAGTCTTACCAAGGGGTATTGTGTTACCCAGTAACTGGGTTGTGGAGGTCAGATAGGCAGTCGCTCGATGTAAAATACTGGTATTCAGCTGTTTTCGGTAAGACATGAACTTTTCCTAACTATGTTGGGGTCGGCCCCCAACATAGTTAGGAAAAGGCTAGGCAGATGATGATGTGCTCGATAAAGTAACGAGCAAATCCCATACATTTTGGGCTTACACTTCGTAAAGATGACATTAAAAAGTACTTTTTTCGAATGATCTAAAAAAAAGCGGCCAATAACTTTGTTTTTTTATTTTTATATTTGAGTTGATTGAATTAAAGGTAAATTGCGGTTTACGATTTATGACGTATTAAAAAAAAACTACTTACTAGATCTATTCAAACCAATTTTCGGTGGAAGTTTACATGGTAATGTGCATTATATATTTTTTTTACACACACACATTTTACCACTTTGGAAGTGTCTCTCGCGCAAACTATTCAGTTTAGAAAAAATATATATTAGAAAACCTCAATATCATTTTTGAAGACCTATCTATAGATACCCCACACATGTGGGTCTGATGAAAAAAAAAATGAGTTTCAGTTCTAAGAATGGGAAACCACCAAAATTGTATGGTTTTTTTCTATGTTTGTGTGAAAATCTTAATGCGGTTCCCTGAATACATCTACTTACCAAGTTTCAACAGCATAGTTCTTATAGTTACGGAAAAAAAGTGGCTGTGACATACGGACGGACAGACAGACAGACTTGACGAACCCATAAGGGTTCCGGTTTTTGCCATTTGGCTACGGAACCCTAAAAAGGGACATTTGTCTAAAAAACTAAAACAACATCTTTCATAAAGAAATGAACATGTTATTTGAGAGAAAGAAAAATATAAAATACGAAGACAACCACAGCACAAAGAACTTGAACATTATATGTACATTTTCCGTATTCTCAGAATCTGGAAATTTAAATTATCGTTATCTAGCGCCTTAATGAACGGTACCTACCTACCTAACAATCTCGCAAAAGTACTTAGGGAAGTATATTATGTTTTAAGCCGTTTCCAAGAAATCTTCATACGAAAATAAATGAATACACACGTACTTAAATAAATTCACCCATTTTCCCATGGGAGATAAGCACGCTACAGCACGCTACCTGCTTCGATCCTTATATGCTTCGTCCACGTACATATACGTGCGCATATTATCCAGAGCTTACCCAATAACGGAAAAAAGGTAATTCGAAAAAAGTAATATAAGCCCCCGCGAATAATCTCTAAATCCTCGGCGGCAGAGATCTCTCGCGTCCGGCCCTGGTTCAGGCCATGGTACGGAGCGAGAGGGCATGGGCAGCCGTCACCTCCTTCTGCGAAGCAGTAATGTTCGCGAAGGAGGAGGCGGGACCGTTGAGGGAAAGG
Source organism: Atethmia centrago (assembly GCA_905333075.3). Lineage (NCBI taxonomy): Eukaryota > Metazoa > Arthropoda > Insecta > Lepidoptera > Noctuidae > Atethmia > Atethmia centrago. The sequence goes on along the minus strand of HG995373.1, from coordinate 15,012,045 downwards.
CATGTTTCGCGCCCCTAGCCGCCGCAGGAGACGCCCTGAGCGTCGGGAATCCCGGGCGGATTTCCGGCCACCGTAATCAAAAAGATGTCAGCACAAATGTAGGGGTCCACTAGGGCCGATGCCTGCCGGGGTCGCGGAAAGGTACTTATGGGTCACTGAGGCCCCCGCAACACAGGCAACGGAAGGAATACGGGTGGGTTTTAGTCAGTAAGAGTCTGACACACCCTCCCGCTCCGCCCAGAGCGGGAGAAGTTGTATGATGATTACTCATCCACAAAAAAAAAGCCCCCGCGAATTAAAAACTTTTAACTAAAAAAGATCCCTGGGTAGTACAGCAAGCTTTAGTCACACGAAATATAAGTTTGAAACAAGTATTCACTACTCACAACATACAATCCAAAAAGTGAACCAATGAAACGTTATGAAGGAAAAGTTTTACTAACAAAAAGAAAACTTTTCTTTTGTGGTTGATTTATTTGCTAGGAAATCGTACAGCGGCCAAATGGCAATGAAAGTTTAATGATAGCCTCCTTTGTCTATTCAGATAGTCTATCCATATGGATAGACTATCTAAATAGACAACGAAGGCTATCATTAAACTTTCAAGTCAGAATCAAAACAAGTTAGAATCTATATAGATTCTAACTTGTTTTTGATTTATTTTAGGTCTATTAGAAGTTTGAACTCGCACATATCGACGCCGTCGGTAATAGTAAAACTCAAATTTTACAGGAGAAATGTTTTTCTGTTTTTGTTGAATATAATTTTAACTAGTCGGTCTATTGAGGTCATTGATACATCAAACGAAAGTATTTTTTTTGTGTAATTCAATTACGATGTTAATATTAAATTATGTGTGTGAAAAACCTTGTCTTTTAAGTAAATGTTACTAAAATATGATTAGTAAATTGTGTCATTAATATACACTTACACCCTCGTACAATACGGACTTTTCAAAGTTATTTCATATCTTTAAAAACGGGCAAGGGCGTGTCGGACCACACACAATGTAGGGTTCCGTAGTTGCGATTACTTGGGACGAATTTATTCCAAAAACAAACTTAACATTGTAGTTGAAAAACCTGTTCTCCCATACATGGATATATGCCACGGTCAATTCTTCAACTGCAAATTTAAGTTGGTCGACTGTAACTCGTTAACTTGTAAAGCCACTGAGCCGTGATAGTTATCCTTTTAATTTCATTATATTTACTACTGCTATCTCCATAAACAACGATTTAGCTGGCAGGGGGGGGGGGGGACACACTTGACTCTAACAAAAATTTGCACTTTAATGCTTAATATTACGCAAGTGGATCCTTGATTCGAAAACTGGTGTTTACAGACCTGCAATATTTGAACGGCCTATCCAACGATACCACACCATGGGGTAGACGAGAAAAAAAACATATGAACCCCTCATTACGTGCAAGGTAGGTACGATACCATATTTTTTTTCAAGATTTTATTTTAGCACTTTGTCGGCGTGATTAATATGTATGCCAAATTACAGCTTTCTAGTATTGAGCGTCTCTGAGCTACAGCGGGGTCAGACAGACAGACGGACATGGCGAAACTATAAGGGTTCCTTGTTTACTACGGAACCCTAAAAACGATACGTAATTTGTTATTACGGTGTTATTGTGGTTATTTTAAATTAATAAAGTAACAGTATTGTTACCAAACATTGTTTTTGTCGAGACCGGGACCAAATTTGATGCGTATTGCAATTTTACACATATATATTAATCAATTAATTAGTTTTATAACCTTGTTAGTTCCCATTACAGTTAAAGCTTACTCAAAGTAATTCGACAACAACAACGTTTACGCTAATGAGTTTGTAATAGCAACTTACCAAAATTAAATACGAAAAACACTTTTGTATTGATACGTAAAGATATTTTTTTCGTCATAATTTCATTTTTGGATATCCCTACAATAAAGATGTTTTTCATGATATCTTCGTAAATATCAGTATGAAAAATCTATACTAATAAATAAAATTGAGGTGTCTGTTTGCATTTAAGGCGCTGACAAGAGGCTAATGACCAAAATAGACTTGTCTTAAGAAAAAAAATGCGCAGCGTGAAAAGAAATGCGCAGCGCGGAAAATGTGTAGCGGAAAAAATGTATGTTAATTTTGAACATATGTATTTCTAAGAACTTGGTTGTTACCAAAACACGATTTGAAAAAGAAATTTAGATACAAACTAACGTTAAACTAACCTCTTACTTTGAGTTTCAAACCAAAATATCTGTATTAAATAGCAACATACGTTAGGTACGTATTTAATTAATAACAAGAACGTCTTATTTGAATGCAGAACGTGGCTGTTTTTATTTTCGATTACTCAACTCAATTTTGAGTAAATAGATAATTGCTTCATATTTTGCAATACATTACAAGCGTTATGTCATCGCGCTTCTCTTTCTTTTCTAAGCAGTCTGTGACCGCAGTTTAGGTGTTGTCAGCGACTTAATGTAAAAAAAACAGCTTTTTACTAAACGACGACCGAAACGACTGGACCGATTTTGACGAGACTTTCAGTGGCAGATAAACTGGCTGGTACATAACTTAGGCTACTTTTATGTTAGAACAACCTAAGCGGGCGCAGCCCCGGGTAGCAGCTAGTGAGAAGTATATTACTAAGGTGTATCCTAACCTATAGGTGCCAAATTTGACATAACAATAAAAACTCCCTATAGCTCCATGAACATTTAAGGTGTCTTGTATTAGATATTCTGTGTGCCTGGGATACAAATATCCATATCCGAAGTTAACGTGTTCTTGAGTGGAAACCACGAATCGGCAAACGTAAGGTAGGACGCCCTCAGGCTAGGTGGAGCGACGATCTTCACAAGGTCGCTGGTAGCAGCTGGGTGAGAGTTGCCGAGAATCGAGCTGAATGGCGTGCAATTGGAGAAGCCTATGTCCAACAGTGGTCCGCAATAGGCTGATGATGATGATGAAGTTAACTGATAGCATAAGTAGATAATTATAGAGAGATAACTTATCTATCAAACAAGAAACGCGTATTGATGTTTCAGTAACATTGACCATTGCGTAAATGAACCTTCCTCATACTCGTACAAGTGACGTCATTTGTTTTCAATTCATCTTAGCGTAGCCACAATTAACCCTTTGTCCGCCACGTCAAAAAAGCAAAAAAGCAAAAACGTGCCCTCGGCGCCAAGCTTCGAATTATTCCTTAAAATCTGTCATGTAGTCGTGACCGTGGCGTGCTGGGCACATTTTGGTCTGACATCTGTACATGACTGTGGCAGTCAATAGGTTAATAAGCCTAGCCTTTTCCCAACTACGAGTATGTTGGGGTTGGCGTCCAGTGTGACCGGATGCAGCTGAAGACCGGTATTTTACATAGAGTGACTACTTATCTGACCTCCACAACTGTTACTGGGTAACAGCAAAAACCTTGGTAAGACTATGGTTGACAGACTTTTGGACTTTTGAATACCCGTGACAACTGTCAAACAACTACGAATGATCACCGGGACTGACGGTTTAACGTGATTTCCGAGGCACGGTGGGTTCTAGATATGTACTGAATGGTCACCCATACACGAAACGACCGCGACAACCGTAGTAACACAACTTCCGAAAATTACGCGACGGAAATTCGGCCTGATGTGTTGTAGATACTTTTAAAAGCATTGTAAGCGTTAGCACGCCGATTTTCCGTCACGTAATTAACGGCACATGTATTGCTACGCTAGTATTTAGTTTCCCTCATAATGAAGTATAGTTTGGTTAAGGCAAATTGTTTCCTTTGAGTTTGAATAATTATTGTCAATTGATGCAATCTTAATAGTAGTTCAAAATGCTAATACAGATACGTTTTGAAGAGCGATTCGCTTTGTGCCAATTAATTCGCTGTTAATGTATGTTTGTTAATTAACGCAGATGCAGTACGTATGTACATTATATATTTAGTTCTACATCCAGTATTGTAGGTATCGCGGGCTTGCGGACGGTGAGCAATGGGTAGCTCACCGTCCGGTAAGGACCAGGCCCGGGTCGAACGCGCGTTGTATTCCACGCGCGCCTCAAAGAGATGTCGTCAGCACAAACGTAGGGGTCCACTAGGGCCGATGCCTGCCGGGGTCGCGGGAAGGTACCAAAGGGTTACCGAGGCCCCTGGCAACACAGGCAACTGAAGGAATACGGGTGGGTTTTAGTCAGTAGAGTCTGACACACCAGCTCCGCCCAGAGCGGGAGAAGTTATTGGATGATATCCCACTCAAAAAAAAAAAAGTATTGTAGGTATCGGGTAGTGGTATTCACCAGCGTAATCCAGTATAAAATTACGACAAAAAATATTGTTTTTTAATCCAAAATAACAGCGCTAATATTGTTATTTTTAATTATTCAGGAATTTTCATATAAAATGAGACAACAGATACCGTTTCATTTTGCGCGGCGTAAATTACTCTATTCTGACCCCCTCTACCATTTCAAGCACGTATACTTAAGTACTAAGTGTGTCACATCATCATAATACCCTTCACAATAACAACAACACATTACACAATTTATAAAAAGCACAAACGTTGTTGACAGAAACAAGTGGTTTATTTACCGAGCCATCGAAACTCATTCATATGCAATTGAACGTATGAAGTGTCTGATCTCGCGGGACCACTTACACTTCTGTTTCCCCCGTACGTAATATTGACGTGCCGTCGTATGATACCGTATCGTATCGTACTAGAGCGTAACGTAGACACTTATGTACGGGAGCGTTCGATAATACTCGTAACAAACGGTTTATGTCTTTTGGGTTTCAAAATTGTTTGTCTCCTTTTCGTTAAAGAGAATAAGGAACATGAATTTGTTTTTACTAGTTGTGTTTCTTTTTTCAACTTTTTTTGTTAATCTTGTAGATTGCAGTGCAGCCGTAAAAAAAGTTGCGACGTTTTAGAAAAGTTTGGGCTTGTAGAGAGTCGTCTCTTAACACTAATAATACATTTACTGTCAGATGCCTTATAAACAACCGCATAGTTAATCTAAATCATTTGATGTATAAATCACAGCAAAATAGTCCAAGAATCAGAACTCACAATCACAAAGCTTCGAGACAACTTTTGACTCTGATTAATTGAACCAGCATAGCGTTATGTCTCATAAACTGAAAATATGGTCCTAATTGCAGTCCACTTAACTGCACACGTCACAGGCATTCATCATAGGGGTACATATGTATATCAACCAGTTCACCAACAATATTACCACACTGACGATTGAACCTCTCCTAATGAAATGCAAACGCACAAAGGCTTCCTTATTGGCTCTCATTAATCTTTGGTGGCTTCACTTTTTCAGCGGCTCCTACAATTTGTCTGGGCATTTGTCATGATTCTCCAGTTTTTCCTTGTTTGCGCAATCCTGTATTATTTAGACAATGACGTAAGTAACTGGCGTGTGTTAATACACACCAATTACTTACGTCATTCCATCATATTAATGGTGGAGATGTTTTTGGCAGTTGTAGCGATCAATATGTTCGAGATCTTATTAGCTACGACCGCCTAATTAGTAAGTTAAAAATCTATACACGGCATATATAGATTTAGATTTAGATTTTTTCGCTTGTGGGTAACTGTGACAGTTGTACCAACGACAGCCCCACTTTATGGCCAATCTAAGGTTGCCTAGAAGAGGACACGGTGGTGCATACGGTGGAGGTCTGTCCGGCTTGGGCAGAGCTCCGCTGTGTCCTCGTGGAGGCGATCAGCGGCGGAGATCTCTCGCGTCCGGCCCTGGTTCAGTCCATGGTACGGAGCGAGAGGGCATGGGCAGCCGTCACCTCCTTCTGGGAAGCAGTAATGCTCGCGAAGGAGGAGGCGGGACGGTTGAGGGAAAGGCAAATTTCGCGCCCTCTCGCCTCTAGCCGCCGCAGGAGACGCCCTGGGCGTCGGGAATCCCGGGCGGATTTCCGGCCATCGTAGGCGAGGGCTTGCGGACGGTGAGCAATGTGTAGCTCACCGTCCGGTAAGGACCAGGCCCGGGTCGACGGCGCGTTGTATTCCACGCGCGCCCCAAAGAGATGTCGTCAAAATAAATGTAGGGGTCCACTAGGGCCAATGCCTGCCGGGGTCGCGGGAAGGTACTAAAGGGTCACCGAGGCCTCTGGCAACACAGGCAACGGAAGGAATACGGGTGGATTTTAGTCAGTAAGAGTCTGACACACCCTCCCGCTCCGCCCAGAGCGGGAGAAGTTATTTGATGATTTCCCACCCAAAAAAAAAAGGTTGCCTGGAAGGGATCGCAGAAAGCGGTAAGGTATTGTATGTATATTGTCAAATCTTATAATAACATAACCACAAACCTTGCACAAGAAAGACCAATCAGAACAACGATTTTTCCAGTGCTGCAGGGGATGACGAAGTGCCGATAGTAGTGTGTTTATGTGCTCACGGCAAAGATTTACCGAATAAAAATACCTACTACGAATTACAAATTACAACAATGATGCACCAATAATTTAATAAGGTATGCTGTTACTTCTTGGAGTTTAATGTATGCCAGTGAGCAATCTCATATTACTCTGATGTGAGCATGAGACAGAAATTTGTCACCCGTTAGGCTCGTCCGCTATATTCACTTGAGTTCTCATAGTTGGATTACAGTATTTCTTTGTGGTGACTGTAGCCAGAAGCATAATTTCGAAAATGCCATGTTAGTTTATAGATTTGATGCGACTCAAAACAGAACAGTAGGACTGTCATATTTGACAGCGCTTACTGTGATATTAATTTAGGGCATGTTCGGCGTTATCGCAAGATAGCGCATGTCATTACGGGTGTAAGCACGCTCAAATCGATTACAGCGCAATTCGGAATGCAATGCTATCTTTTTCACAGCTACATTTAAAAAAGCTACTGGCTAGGTTGATTATGTTAGGTAAAGCAAAACGCCTGCTAACTACTCGCAGGTGACCCGATCTCATGAAAAGCTATCTTCTAGCTATTTATAGATTAAAGAAAGCGAATAAATAGTTACGTAATACCTGACGTTTAATTTGACGGAAACATGTTTAATTGATAGAACACATTTATTCAATGTTGTGTATTGAGAAAAGACCAAAGAATTCAATAGAAATCACATTTGAATAAAATTTCGAAACAAGTCAGTTCAAGAACTCCAAGAAAATAATTCTCATAGTCCTTTTCATTTTAAATTCAGAAAATTTCTAAAACCAACCATTTTGGACGCAAACGTTCGAAAAATTGTGTTAAATGTTATTGAGAAATCAACAGTTGTCACTCGGAAATTAATATACCACCTTTTTTCTAACACAATCTAGGATGGGCAGAAAAAACAGTAAGGTATACTTTATTTAAGTAGTTTTGATATTGACATTGCTGATCTAATTGCAGATGGCTGTTTAAATAATTAAGTTCCACAGAAAGCCTTCCCCAATGCTATCAAAGTAGACTCATTTATTAAAAAACTCTTTTTGACGCCCCTGGCAAAGTGTCAACGTACTTTTGCAAGTTTTAACTGAGGAATAAATATTTCGTATAGAATTTACGTCAAAATTCTTGACGATAAAAGTTAATTGACGATTCAAAGTCAAAGTAATTAATTATTTGCCAGAACCATGGCATATGGGATATTCTTGTTAATTTAAGAATAGGTTTACATGTTTCACCATTAACTGGTTTACAAATATTAGTTATAAGATTTCAAATAGTCATCATGAAAAATCGGTCCTTTAGCTAAAGGACAGCCGTAAGGCTAAACTTAATAGCTATTAAGTTTAGGATTACGGCTGTACGTTTAAAAGGCACTTAATGTTACATTTGCTTCACAGTAATTGATTAATGTTTATAAGCGTATCCACGTCACTGATTCCACGTAGGATTGCATTGTATATGCGCGCGAGTAATTAAACATCAATCAAGTGCTGCGGTGGCAACATAACGCTCCAATTGGTCTTGTGCAGTGCAAACCAACGCTACTGGGACTTGGGTGTATATGTCTGGATCTTGTAGTGTTTCAAGCAGACCCAAGGGATATAGCCACCGTGAATGGAAGGTTTGTGCCAGTTTATGATAACAAACAATCACTTGTTGAGTAATTAAACTGGTGGAGCGACACACGAGCCGATATATTACGCAACAGACATTCGGTGTGCTCAGGAATTCAATGCTTTTTAAATTAAATGCATTTAAATACTCGTATATCAGTCGGAAATTACGTCACGTTTTGACTTCAGCTTAAAATAAACTCGGTCCGAACGTAAATTCGGTCGGAACTTCGGTTTTTGTTTGGATTTTGTAAAAGAATAGGATATAAATAGGAAGGATACGTACGTTCGTCATGGTATGTCATGGCAACCGAATACGTCGAAGCGTACATTCGTGCGCCGAATTACGCGACGCAATTTTCGGCAGGTGTGACGCAAGGCTAAGGTTTGCCCAGCTTGGGCAGAGCACCGCCGTGTCCTCGTGGATGCGATCGGCAGCGGAGATCTCTCACGTCCGGCCCTGGCCCAGGCCATGGTACGGAGCGAGAGGGAATGGGCAGCCATCACCTCCTTCTGCGAAGGAGCTGCGAAGCAGTAATGCTTGCGAAGGTGGGATGGTTGAGGGAAAGCAAATTTCGCCGCCGCAGGAGACGCCCTGGGCGTCGGGCATCCCAGGCGGATATCCGGCCACCGTCGGCGCGGGCTTGCGGACGGTGAGCAATGGGTAGCTCGCCGTCCGATAAGGACCAGGCCCGGGTCGACGGCGCGTTGTGGTCCACGTGCGCCTCAAAAAGATGTCAGCATAAGTGTAGGGGTCCACCAGGGCCGATGCCTGCCGGGGTCACGGGAAAGTCCGAAAGGGTCACCGAGGCCCCTGGCAACACAGGCAACAGGAAGGAATACGGGTGGGTTTTAGTCAGTAAGAGTCTGACACACCCTCCCGCTCCGCCCAGAGTGGGCGAAGTTATTTGATAATTTCCCAACCAAAAAAAAATAAAAGGCTAAGGTCAAAATATCCACTTTTTACTCCTAAGCGAGGGGACGTCCCAATTAAAAAGCATTCCATTCGGGTCTGTAGTGAATTAATTAATGGAATTTGAATAATAAGATATTAAACGCCTTCGACTAGACAGGTCAGTCATCTTTGTTTTATTGTGCTTTGTGCCTTGTGAAATAGATAGGGTAATAAATAATTAAGTTTAACTTTAAAAGGGAGGGCTCGTGGCAACTGCACGGGATGATCGAATGTTATGCCATGCTTGCCGAGGTCGGTCCGTGGATGGGTGACCGTTCATAATATATCGAGACCCCTTCGTGTCTCGGAAAGCACGTTAAGCCGTTGATTCCGGGTGTTATTCGTAGATCTTTGACAGACTACGGGAAGTCAGAAGCACGAAAGGCTGACAACCAGTCTTACTATGGGGTATCGTTTTACCCAATGGGTTGTGACGGTCAAATAGGCAGTCGCTTCATGTAAAAATCTGGGATTCCCCTGCATCCAATTAGACTGGAAGCCAACCCCAACACTGTTAGGAAAAGGCTAGGCAGACTGATTGATTTAATATTCCTAAATAAATTGGGATAAGGGCAAGCATATGATGATGATGATGATGATATTTATCCTTTTATACTGATTGTGATAGTGCAGAAAGGTACATTCAAAATCCAATTGTACGAGAATACAATCTAAAAAAATAAAAGGCTCTAAGTATCAAGCAACCATTCTGTTAACTAACACCGGATGCAGTGTCCATAAAATTGTTCGAATAAAATTTAATTCCAAGAGGCACCAGTAAAACTTGTAGTCGTACTTTACATACTGGTTGAGGGCGTCGCTGTAAGGGAAACAAATTGAATAATTATTCACGGTATTGTCCGCCCTGCGTCGATAATTGCGTGCTGACCCGTCGCTTTTGTGGGCACTTGTGCAAAATAGCCCGGAAAACGAGTTCAGACGGGCGATATATTGACGATCACATTGCTGTTGAAGTGATCAAGCTGTTGCCGCGATTTTAAGCGTATACGATAAAAGGCCTTTCAACAAATCAAAGGTTAAATTAATCTGAAAATTGGTTCTGAAAGCGTAGTAGCGTATGTGTAGCCACATTGCATTGTTGCTACGGCGTAGCAGTCGTGATGTCGTGATTGCTACGTCGTAGCTACAGTGCCATTGCATCACTACTTGATATGGTATAATTATTATCCCATCAAAAACATAAATGTGAAATGAGAGCCAAGTTCAATATTATGATATACAGGGTGTCCCGTAAATAATGGATCAAACGTAACGGGTAGGTAGATTACCTCATTTCCAACAACTAATTTGAACAGTAAAAAAAAAACCGATAAGGTAACCAAGAATTTTTTTTTTTCGATTTTTACTATTTTCTGTACCAGCATTCAGTGTTTTTAATGCTGTTGCTGCAAATGGTATCATATTTAGGTGTGATTTTTGTCAAACATTTCTGAATAGTTTACTAATGTTATAAGATACCATTTTTTTAAATAACATTTTATTTGCCTTAGAAAAAAAATCTTGAATTGAAAAGTTTTGTTTTTACGATGAAAAGACCAGAATTGGAAAAATTCTCCTGTAAAAAAAATGTATGACACCAAAGTGTACCATTATTTTAAAAACTTGTAAAATTACTAAGGTTTGCAAATTGGTATAAAACTTACGTCTAGTCCTTGCGGTTACAAAGATGGAGCTGGGGGTGCCAATGAAGGGCGACCGTCACAAGTCAATGACGAAATTATTATTCGAGAAATCGAGGAAGATTCGTCGGTCTCAATTCGCGTCATAGCGCAACGCACAGGTATTCCAAGATCGACGGTACATCGAGTTCTAAAAAGGCACCGGTTGCACCCATATCACGTGCAACGTGTTCAAACGCTGACGTCACGTGATTACCCGCAAAGAGTAGCATTTTGCCAAAGGATGCTTAGAATGATACGGGCGGACCCACAGTTTTTTAATAAAATTTTATGGAGTGACGAGTCTTCATGCCGGCGAGATGGATATCTCAATTTGCATAATTTGCACAGTTGGCAGCTGGTAAACCCACATTTGATGCGAGAGGACAGGAGCCAACATCAATTTAAAATAAATTTATGGGCAGGAATAATAAATGGGCAAATAATAGGGCCCTTTGAACTACCAGCAACTCTAAACGCCGAATACTATCTGCATTTTTTAAGGAATGAGTTGCCAACGTTATTAGAAAATATTCCAGAAGACGTGCGGCAAGCAATGTGGTTACAAAATGATGGTTGCCCCGCTCACTATGCGACGGCAGTAAGGGCGCAACTCAATGAAACTTACCCTGACAGATGGATCGGCCGATTAGGACCAATTATGTGGCCTCCGCGATCTCCGGATTTAAATCCCTTAGATTTTTTTTATTGGGGATGTTTAAAAGGCAAAGTTTACAAACAACGAATAACGTCGGAAGAAGAATTACGTCAGCGCATCCAATCTGCTGTATCAGAAATAAACAACAGCCATTTTTTCCGTCGGATAAGAGCTTCCTTTATTAGGAGGTGCAGACTTTGCATTCTCGTAGGGGGACGTCAGTTTGAACATTTACTGTAAAAACAAAATAAACGATTTATTTGTACTTTTTTTTTAATTTAACCTCCTTTTTTTTTCATACGCTGAGATACCTAAACATTTTTAAGAAAATAGTTTAATTGTGCACACTTTTTCAAATTTTATTTTATTTCGTAATTTGGCACCTCTGTCAGATTCATAGCAATATCTTTGTAACGACAAAGACTAGGCGTAAGTTTTATACCAATTTGCAAACCTTAGTAATTTTACAAGTTTTTAAAATAATGGTACACTTTGGTGTCATACATTTTTTTTACAGGAGAATTTTTCCAATTCTGGTCTTTTCATCATAAAAACAAAACTTTTCAATTCAACATTTTTTTTCTAAGGCAAATAAAATGTTATTTTAAAAAATGGTATCTTATAACATTAGTAAACTATTCAGAAATGTTTGACAAAAATCACACCTAAATATGATACCATTTGCAGCAACAGCATTAAAAACACTGAATGCTGGTACAGAAAATAGTAAAAATCGAAAAAAAAAAGATCTTGGTTACCTTATCGTTTTTTTTTTTACTGTTCAAATTAGTTGTTGGAAATGAGGTAAGCTACCTACCCGTTACGTTTGATCCATTATTTACGGGACACCCTGTATGCCTTGGTTGTTGACTTCAACGACAAAAGAAGTGAGATCTAAATGGGTGCCAATTTCAATGGTCAGTCCTGAAATTTATTTATAACAACATAAAATATAATTTCTTCTTATAACTTAGGATAATATATTGTAGCCATTAGGTCTGACTTGGCTAGTTTTCATATACGAATTATATTATAACCTTCGCAAGTTCTAAACCTGTCGGTTCTTATTTTATTATTCCGGAAATTTGGCTTGCTGGTAGAAACTAGTCATCGGACATAATAATTCGTGAAATAGTTTTTGAGTTATGAGGGGGTCAAAAGTGGCTCCAAATGGTTCGTGTATTACACACGGTGCTGCTCGCCAGTTCTGTTACTTGAACTTGGCTTGACACGCTACCGCGTGTCTAGATAACAGTCACTACCCATAACAGTAATCTTTAAGCAGTAAAATTGTAGTGTTTACTACGAGACGTAGCAATATTTATTCAAATATCGTTAACTCAAACGTGAACGAAAAGACTTTACGTTTAAAAGAAGTAATTATAATGTAAACGATATCTTCTCTCAAGTAAAAATAAACATATTTTCTGTTCTGTATGGATTCTGAATAACGAATGTACATATAAAATTACACTCGTAAGGCATATTTGTTGTACAAATTACGGAGACGCTGCGTGGGCGGTGAGTGATAGACAGTTTGGTTACCTACGTGTTGTTGGTCTAATAGAAGGTACAACTTTACTTCCGACGTCTTTCAGGTAAAATAATGGTAGAACTTGTGATAATACGCGATGATATGTGAATACGAGATCTAAGTAAAGTAACTAGCGAAACTTTTCAGACGTGATGGTTATCTAATGATAAAGAAAGAATATAATTTTTTTTCTGAACTCATCATCATCATCATCTGCCTAGCCTTTTCCCAACTATGTTGGGGTCGGCTTCCAGTCTTAACGAATACAGCTGAATACCAGTATTTTACATGGAGCGACTGCCTATCTGACCTCCACAACCCAGTTGCTGGGTAACACGATACCCCTTGGTAAGACTGGTTGTCAGACTTTCGAGCTTCTGGCGACCCGTAACGACTGTCCAAGATCTAGAAATGACAGTCAGGACCAACGGCTTAACGTGCTTTCCGAGGCACGGAGGGTCTTGGTATGTATAGATGGTCACCCATCCACGGACCAACCGCGCCAAGCGTAGCTTAACCTGATTGATCGACCCGTGCAGCTGTTCTTACTTAGCCACAAGCCCCCACCTTTCTGAACTCATCGTTTCAAGTAAATATAATTGATTACGGGGTCAACGGCCACTGGTAGTATTTATAACATTTATTTGTGTAACTGTGAATTGACAATTCTCATTGATATTATACCTACGTTTCTTTGAACAGTTTTTGTGGCTACGTAGTTATAATAAAGTTGCCAGTCTGAGTGGACCCTATGTCAAGCGACGATCAAGTGACCCTTGAATTAAATTGAACGGCTGCTATTTATCCAGAAATACCACTGCGCGTCAACACGCAGTGGTATTTCTGGATAAATAGCAGCCGTTCAATTTTATACAAAGAAAATAAATGGTTATGTTTTATATAGAGTAGGTACCTGGTACACACATATTATTTAACGAGTTTGTATTAAATAAATATTATAATGTGTTTTTGTTTGAGTGACTGACAGTGAATTCTGTTTGCTCTCTTAATGATTATGCATGCTAGGAGAAAAAGCATCGGCAAAGCTTAAATAATCCAATGAAAAAGTAGCAAAACCAATCTTTTGACGTAAAGCTGAAATTATACAATGTGTACAAAGTTAAGCTTGAGCTCTTAGGGGGCGATTCAGTTTCACAAGCTTATTATATACCTACCTGCTTATTTAACATTAATACTTTTTTTGTGTTATTCTTCTCCAATTTCTAATAACTATTTTGAACAATCCAATTTACCTATAGTTTCATTTAAAAAATATTTTTCATTTTTTACGCGGGTTTATTGAATATTTCTATATAACAATAAACTGCCTCGAAAGTACTTCTACTAGCTCCGGTACTTACCTAAGTTTTTACGTTTAAGAATTTTATGTATTATGTATGAGTGCGAGAGACGAGGGAGGAAAGGAAACTTTCCAATTTCTTGCCACGTTCTTGTGCCTCTTTTGTACGAACGATTTCGATTAAATCTTTGGTAATGTTGTAAAAATAATGTGATCCACTTCCAAATGTTTGGGCAGAATAATTTGATTCTTTTTTTTTCTTTTATTTGTCGTAGATATTGGCGGGGGTTGGACCTTTAAGGTAAGGGGGTTTTCTTTAATATAATTTATTTCATGCATACAAAAGGGTTTAACTAAAAATAAAAAAGATCCATTACAACTGACTGATCCATACATTCCAACTGCAAATGTAAGTTTGTACGCACAATACTGAGTGATTTACCATATTATTTTAAGACCATAGACTTCTTATAGGTTTTCCTGTAATCTATAAGATATAGAAATAATAAAATATAGATAGAAAAAGAAAAGGCTATGCAGTTTCAGAGATTTTGGGGGAATGGTCAATTTTCATATATTTTCTTTTATAATTATAATTATTTTAAAATTATAAAAACAATATATTTGAAATCCTCATAACAAGTTTTTCATTTGATATATCAGACGGTATACCGCTGAAAATTAAAAAAAAAAAAACGTTTTGCAAACTATAGTTTACAAAACGTTTTTTTTTAATTTTCAAATTTTCTACCCAAAAGTGAACCATATATTCAAAATTCATATTTACGTTAAAAGCGTTCGTATTTGGGTCACAGAAATTCATACGTGTACCAAAAATCGACTTAATCGGTTCAGTAGATACAGAGTAAATCGGGTGTGACAGACAAAAAAGGCAGACACACGAGTGATCTTGGGTTCCGTTTTTTCCTTTTGATGTACGGAACCCTAAAAACAACGAAGTATTCGTTTGGTGGTGATCGTTTTTACGGTTCTGTAGTCAACAAGAAACCCTTATGGTTTTGCCATGTCCGTCTGTCTGTCAGTTTGTCTGTCTGTCTGTCCCTGCTTTAGCACAGAGACGCTTCATACTAGAAAGCTGTAGTTTGGCATAGATATACATATTAATCACGCCGACAAAGTGGAATAACAAAATCTTGAAAAAAAATTGTTTAGGGTTCTCCCGTGCTCGTAATATGGGCATGATATTTTTTTTGTCGTCTATTCCACGGTTAGGATTATCGTTGGATAGACCATTCAAAATTATTGCGGGTCTGTGAACACCATTTTTCGATTGCGTAATATTTAGCTTTATAGTGCAATTTTTTGTAAGAGTTAAGTGTGCCCCCCTGCCAGCTAAATGGTTATTTTGGATATGAGAAAAAAAACATGGCAGTAGACCGTATAACGAAATTTAAAGGAAAACTATCACTAGCTAAATAGGCTTTACAAGATAACGAGTAACAGTCGACCAACTTACATTTGCAGTTGGAGAATTGACCGTAATGGGTGACCGTGAACATGTTTTTCAACTACTGTGTTAAGTTTGTTTATGGAATAAATTCATCTCAACTACGGAACCCTTCATTGTGCGTGGTCCGACACGCACTTGGCCTGTTTTTTTCAACAACTTTTTTTTTGAACACCTCCTATACATTCTATAATTAAATACGGTTATTAATTTACTGAAACTGGTGACTGTAACAAATATTTTATTCAACTACTTCATTATTATAAGCACTGTGACGTAATGCTAATTAAACTCATAAAAAGTATGGTTATTGGAAAACTGCACCTAATTAAAACGATCATGATCTGTAACAAATTCTACAAATACGAAAACTGAAGTGTCGAAAAGTGTTTTCAGCCTAAAAACTGATGGTTTGCAGCATGCCACTTAAAATCTACTTCAGCTGTGGCGAGGGTGACAAAAATGGAGTACCGTGCCATCAGGACCCTGCAACATAAAAATACAGACGTCGGGAACAGTAGAATATATCACTGTTAGGGAGAAACTGTCGCACACTGTTTTTAGAGGTACATATCACTAGACATACCTACTACCCTCTGAGAAGCTGTGGCTTATCCATATACATATTTATAATAAAAAGTTAAATGCATAAATCCTTATTTTTTTGTAAAAGTATTCACATTGGTTTGATATTAAAAATCATATTTATCAAAAAAAAATCCGTTTGATTTTCAATTGTACTTATAAATAAAATATGCTGTGCTTCAAATCATACGCCTATTTAAACAGAAAAGCTGCAGCTGTAGGTAACAGCATTAAATGTGTTCAAAATATGGAAAATTGCATGCTAATTCAACTGCCAGCCGCATGCACTACATTCGATGTACGGTTTCATTAAACTAATCTCATTGGAGTATCTTTTGGCTTCGGGAAATGGTCCTCGTAAAAGATAACTTCAAAGGTTATTTAAGAATACGTGACGCCAGTCGCTCCGGAAGGAAAGTATGATTGAATCGCTTTAAGCGCTTTCAGATTTTAAAATGACTAAAGTTTTCGCTGCATGCGCAAACATTTGAAGAATTGTTTTAGACGCAGACACCTAGAATAATCCGTTAGCGCTGTCTATTAAAATTGATTATCTTCGGTTCCGTTTCTTTTGAGGTGGCTTTAAAGTTGGGAAACTCGTAATTTAAACAAAAGTGGATTTAAAACTCGATTGAAAATGACGATTAATCCATAACAACAAGCAAGACAAACGGCAATTTCAAAAGAAAAACAATGTAGACAGGCTTTTTGTTTCACCAACTTTTAAGACAAACAAAAAATACATAAACTTTGTGAAAGGTATTCAAGGGTCTTCGAAATAAACGATTGTCATATTTAAACATGATAAGAATGAAGAGACTTTATATCTATTGTAGATACAAACTTCGTTTGTCATAAAAGTTTTGGCAATTTTCCCGAAAACGGTTGATCCAGGTCTCGCTAAACGAAGTGTCAATCAATTCATGTAATGGAATATGCTGCTACATACCTACCGTTTAAAAAATCTCTTGGCATTATTTGCTATTATTTTTTTTAATTCGACGTTATGTTTGGACGTTGTTATCGATGAGCACTAGCAAGTAGTATTGAGTATTTCACAGTTTTAATGGGTACCTAAAACTTTCAGTAAGTCAACTTGCTATGAATGTATTACAGGGCTGGTTGGGTCATTTAGACACGAGAAAGCAAAATTCACTAGTGACTGCCTCGTTTTCCAATTATAGTTCCTGATATTATTTTTATCCCACATCTGCATGACATAATTTATAAAAATAGTAATGTGTGTGTGTATCTTTATCGCATACTAGCTGACCCGACAGACGTCGTGCTGACCCAAAACTTCATACAAAAATACTATAGAAAAAAATACGTTCAGTTTTCCCGAATTTGAAATATTCCCGGGAACTTTTCCAATTTATTTTTCTAAAAAACATAATTCGGACTATAAGCAACATTTTAAAATAGAAAATAGTCAAATTGGTCCAGCCGTTCTCAAGTGATGCGCTTACCAACGAACAACATTTCATTTTTATTTATATAGATTATAAACATTACTAAAATATACCTTAGGTACCTAAGGACCCTTTATGTACAAAAGAAGCGCTCGTCACATTTTTTATTGCGCAGAAAGTTTATTTTTGCCATCATTTTGCTGGCTTCATACTCTGAAATGTATCTGGTTGAGCGACGTAGATATGAAGATTAGATTACACACGTGACTTTCAAGTCGAACGGATAATTAGCGGTGTTTCAAAACACCGCTAATAAGGGCAAGGGGATGATATTGTAGGACGTAATTTACGCTTTTTATTGAATAAGTCTCTAAAAAAGAGATATCTTACGAATTTGATTAGAAATACTTTGTTTTTTGGGACGATTTGTGAATACCAAGAGTATTATACAGTACTACAAACATTATAACGTCACTTAGGAGAACACAACACGAGTGCACGATAAGTTTTCACACATCTCATGGAGAATTTTAGAACCTAATATGATAATAACGTCGTATCGATATACCTACCGGGTGAAGTACTGCACTGCGACAGTGATGTCTCAAGTAGGAACGTTAACATATTCCACTCCCGACGTCGATATCATATATTTAATACCTGCAGCTCTCACACCACTGCACATAAAGCAACACATAACCATGATCATCTAAATCTGGAACTGGAAAAGTCTCTTATCCTTGACAACACTAATCACCTCCATAGATTAGTAGAAGAAAATACTTCAGAATGGCCTTTGTGAGGTACAGCAGTTAGGTTATTTGAAGTGCGCTCGCCAGCAGTACGTTTCATTCTGATTCCTGTCAACTGCCATGTCTCGTGAGTGCTTCCATTAGCTCCGGTCACTACATCCCTGTTGCATTAAACTTTCAATGCATCTATCGGGTTTTATGTAAGCACTGGATTTTGCTTTTTTATCAGCTTCCATTTAATACTAAAGTGAATTTCCACTTGATTTACATTTTATAAAGAGAATCGTGTATTTGGCGTTTAAAGGGTACGTAATTTAATGTTTGGAATCAGAATGACGCTTTTTATAGGGTGGTTTGGTGTTTGACAGTTACCGAAGTAGAAATACGAGTGATGACTTTTTTACGGAATATTATGTAATGTTATAAATGAACGTTACTGAAATTATTATCGATAGGTTCCTATATATTTTAATTTATTTTAACTCTTCAATTGTTTTGATCCTTTTAATACGGACGCTTTTAACGTGTACGTCAATTTACATTGTTCTCACGTGTATAATTTCATCATGAATGATGTAACTAATATTTTTGTAACAATGTTTTAATTTAAAAGAGTGTCCGTGGAGTTTCTTACCCGTTGTTCTCCATAGGAACCTACTACGCTTTAAAATGGGCAACTAGCTTCATCTTTCTGACTGACCGACCCTTTGACAATTCAAAAGTGCCTGTAAATATGCTTTGTAATTAATGCTTTGAGTTTGAGTTTTATAGCTATCTACGAATGGGTTTTATCCTTCAAATGGTTAAACTAAACACATGAAAATTAATACCTCATCATTCTTATGGCACTCTCATGATTACCTAACCTTCGAATATAATTATTTGCAGTTAATTGTACATTGCAGTTCTTGTTAGGAACTCTCACGTGAGTGTAAAGCATTTGTTGTAAATTACACATTACACATTTACACAATTACACATTTTACTATAAAAAAAAAATAAGCAACGAAAAATATACTTCAAAGATTTCAAGAAAACCCTTGATCAGTGTTAATACGGTTTCTGAAACTAAAATGCTGAGGTTTCTTGATAAAGCTTCTTACGATAACGAAACCCGAAGTCAGAGATATTCGAATCACGGTCCGTACCTTTTTACCAAGCACCTAAGTACGCAATCTTCTAAAATCATTACCTCGATTTGGTTCCATTCGTTCTACTTATGTTTTCAATACATGAGGGTCCGACATAAAAGTGTAGTTTAGTTTCCCAGAATTTGGAAATTTTCATCTCCACCGTATTATCTAAGGTTTCAGCCGAAATCGACCTTTCTTGTAAGACTTTTTTAGCCTTCAATTTGAGTTTTATGAGCGAAGTTCGCAAGTTTCGGTTTACAGGCCTGGGTCAGGACGGGGCGTCTTCACTTCTTAAGAATATTCGCACAAAATTCTGGTCATGAACGTGTCATAAACACGGCCATTTGTATCTTGATGAGAGTACATTTACTTTTGCTTGTTAAAATAATGTTTGACGCCGATCACGTTTTTGGTTGGTAACAAAAACATTTTCATTCAAAAGAATTGAAATAAAAAACAGAGTATGTAACCTTTTTGTAACAAAAGAACAACAATTATTTAATTAATTGGAAAACGTAAATATGACAACTGCTAAATTAAAAAAAAGTATTTGTAATGGTGATTTTATTAAAATCGCAATTTATTTAGCCACAAATATAAAAAAATACGGATAAAATTACGAAAGCCCATCAAAGTACATGATAGAAGAAAGCGAACCCCAACTGGATTTTTGAATACACTTGTTCTTATTAAAAAAGTGAGCAGTCAGCCTAAATAAACAGTGATGGCTGCGGCACTGAATTATTCTCTCTTAAGATTATAAATATATCTGAGAGTATACGTTTACTGGGTATAATGTAGAATAATATCACCGCCAGGTTTCCCTATTATGGGCTAATTAAATTATTTGCTAAGAGCACCTTGCCTCTTACTTCTACTAACGCACTTATGTAATAAGTACAATCAAATTTTGGGCGAATGGTTTTCATCTTAAGGTTTTTTGTATATCGTAGAAAGTGCCTACTTGAACCCACATTACCTACTACTAGAACCTACATTTACTTAATTATTTTAGGGCTTGAGACATTTTTTTTCTGTAAACAGTTTTTTTTTTACATTTATAGTTGATTCCGGTCCATACACTTGTGCTTATACAAAACAATGAATGGTTTGTAAGTTAATCTCGAAATACAAAACCTGCACAATATTACTTAATACCAAATATATTGACTTCTACAACAACACCATCTTAAATAGATTACCATCTAAAAAGATTCACTCTGACAAAGCCTGAACCACACAGACGCAGCCGTTTTTAAAACCAATATTGACCGTAGACGATATTCTATTCCGAAAAAGGATTTGGATCATCTATCATGTTATGTCAACCTACATCACGCGACAATCTTTCCATCTCAATCCAATAACGTGTTCAGTGTTTATATAATAAGTAGTATATACTGCATTATATATTTGGATATTCACCCTCTTGTGGGGAGATTGGAATCCCAAGATA
The DNA here is from genome assembly GCA_905333075.3 of Atethmia centrago. Taxonomy (NCBI): domain Eukaryota; kingdom Metazoa; phylum Arthropoda; class Insecta; order Lepidoptera; family Noctuidae; genus Atethmia; species Atethmia centrago. The sequence continues at coordinate 14,991,059 of HG995373.1, read as the reverse complement.
TATGCCATTCTAATTGTCATGTGACTTGACTTTGAATATAACATCACATCATTTCCCATAGGGGCCACAAAAGGTGATTTAGGATCTCGGATCTCGTGAATGAAACGAACATTGTCCACCTTTATGGCTACTCAACTGACTTACTATAAAATTCTGGTTGTACCAAAATCGGTTCTCTGGAAGCAAAGTGGGTAGAGTTTACCGATGATATCCATTGCAAGAGTAAGAGTAAGTAATATCAATAGTCGTAAAGAAAGAATAGATCAATGTTGAAGTTACGCTGCGAATATAAATGTGTTTAAATGTAGTTACTAACATAAGCATATCTTAAATGGGAGTTTTAGGATAAGGATGCGAAAAATTTGAACAGTTATATTTAAATATAATAATAAAATGCATTTATTAGGGACAAAACAAAGAATAGAATAGAATAGATATGTACACCATAAAAGTTACAAATATAAATATAGAAATTTTACTTAGGGTGACACAATGGGCGGTCTTACCGTTATAAGCGATCTTTTAAAGACAACCTTTGGATGGATTAGGGGCAAAGCATGCAGAACTAGAGATATTCTTGATTGAGAAGACAATCAAGATACACTAATTCATAACTATTAGAAACAAATGAACATGTAATCAGACCACTAATAAGGGAAACGACAGAAAAAGGCAAGATATGTTCAGGCTGATCGTATTGAAGGATTTCATCAGAGAAAATCGAGTTATACTAATAGTTTTTCCCGAAGCAGATGAGTTAAAAGTTTCCTTCTTCGTGAAGTTTTTTATTGATTTCTTAATCTTATTTATTCAGATGTCTGTTAATGTTTCGTTGGTCTGGTGGTTGCAGGCGCTACTGCAGAGCATTAGGTTTTGGGTTCGATTCCCAAGTCAGGCAAAGTGTTATTGGGTTTTTCCGTTAGGAATTTCTCTGTAGTAATCCAGAGTCTGGAATTATGCCCGGTTGATGGCAATTGGCTCACCCCCTATTACTATTAGTGACTTAAAGGTAACTGCGGCGAAATATGGGTGTACTAATAAGTACACCTCTACCTAACCCTTCGGGGACTGCGGGCGTGATGTTATGTTATGTCATTAACGCATTAATTCAATTCTCTAAAGCTTTGGGCTTCAACATTTCTGTGTAAAGAAAATGTTCATTGCATGAATATGACAAATAAATAGTACATTTTTTACAATCACATTATTATTTGTACATAATTTAACGCCTGCATGGTCACGTGATTGCCTGTAATTATAATTGTATGCCATCACCGTTATAGGTAAAATAATATTTATGAAGAATCTATAAATATAATTATTGTACCGGCTTGAAATTGTTGTGGTTTTTGGAATAAATTGAAATAACAATGATGTGAAGAGATGTATCTATTTTTTTCTAAAATTGTGATTATTGTTTCAATATGTTATTATTTATCTAAATCTGTATTTATTCTTTTCGTAAATATCACATGGGTCAGTTTATCTGGTACTAGATAAATTCACGATAATTTCACATAACATTTCGTATGTTGTAAGTAGGTTTTTCGACGGTACTTTCGAAGTCAAAATATTGACCGTTACGAATCCTCTCTTTTTGACCTAAATACTCGTATTCACTGATAGACACTACGCCATTAGATAAGTATCTTGTCAATTAACACTTCAGTTTTTAAGTCAGTTATTTTACTTAATTATTTTATTGAAATCGGAATTGAAGTAAAATTAAACGAATATTTACTGTTAGCCATTATTATGTCGTCTTGCTGACCATTGTTTTGTTTTGTTATTAGTAATTAACTGTTTATTTATTTTACTTTGATGGTCCTAGTTCATCATTTGTGACTGTCACAGCTATAGCTATATGTAAGCGGGTACGCCCTTTATACTTGGAGGCTTTTATTTAGGCTTTGAGTTCTGTTTACGTTTTATCTCTGCTTGAGAATAGTTTTCGGTCTTTTTCTTTTCTTTTTTTTTTGTTGGTATAGTGGTGTGCTAGCTGACATATGGCTAATAATTTAATGTATTGTGTTGCACGTAGTGTAAATTGTTTTGCATACTGTTGTATAGAATCCATTTTTTTCTCTAACTGAACAGACAGCTGTGCTGCTGGGGAGTTTGTTGGCCACTTCTTCTTTCCAGCTAAAGCATTAGGAAGTGGTGAAGGGTGGGCGTTTTGGGGGACTGTCTTATGTAATTTTAACGTTTGTAAAGTGCTTATTCTCAACCTAGTTTGAATAAATGACTTTTGATTTTGATTTTTTGATTTTGGGAAATATAATACTGAAATATTATATGTAAAAGTAGCAGTATTAATCGACTTTTCGCCGACCGTACCAGCAGAGGACGTGTTGCAGAAAGAAGCGTACTTACCAACCGATGTATTGCCAAAAAATCATTATTTTCTTTAGCAAAGCGTGTTGTTTAAACGCTGCGTGTATCCTAGTGGTGGGCCGACTTGTAATAAACTTGCGATCAACACCACATACTACGCGAGAGTATTAGATTATGCGCGGTGAGCTTGGTAACGAGCAGAGAGCAGCTGACTTCTACAAACTGAATTATCTTGATGAAAATGTATTGCTTTTTGTTGATCCTTTTAAGTGATGTCGGGAATATCAATGTGTCACATCTGTTATTTATGAAAGGCTAAAATATGAGAATCTGTTAGAATGTTGTAAATACTTCGGTTTGGTAGGCACCATGTTGCATGGTCATTCAGATTTGGTTCCAATCTAATACCATTGTTAATATATACTAAAATAAAAGAACGTACCCATAATTCAGTATTATAATTTTTTTAAATGTAATTAAAGCTATCATCCAAATAGTACTACAAATAGTTCACAATAACTTCTTTCATATTCACGACCTACATTGTATTTATTAATCAAATTTTTATTTATGAGCCATTTTTACAGCCTATATTAGATATCATTGGCATTCATGAAAATTGTATCTCATATTTTCATTTTTATATTTTCATATCGTGCCACAGATATTAAATGTGCTTTCAATTAACGCTGAGTATCACAGCTATTCATTATTCGCCGAAATATTAAAGCAGCTTTCAAAAGCGCTGCAATATTGTTTGTTCTTTAATTAACAGTGCTGAAGCGTCAAAGCGAATTTTATGGAGTATTTGTGAAGTGAGCAGCGAGATTTATTTAGTGTATGAAACCCACAATGTCTAGGAGTCAACATGAGTGTGCATATTAAACGTATGATAGTTTTCCAGTTTTCAACGTGCTTTTTTTTTGACATAAGTTTCTTACGTGTTAATTTTTAGCTTGTTCGACTACCTGTTAAGCCCCGCGCGACACCGATTCGGAGTCAAACAATAGAAAATCAATTGTGTCTCATTAGCTGTCCTTGACCAATTAATTGACATTAACATTGTATATTTTTTTGGTTTATGTTGGAATATTTAGATAGATTTTATATTACTCAGGTTGCAGAGTAAAATAAAATATAGTACCCCTATAGTATTTTTTTTTCATCACGACTAGTATTTTTGCGGAGCCCCCACAGAGGCTTACTGAGGCTTACTGAGGCTTACTGAGGCTTACTGAGGCTTACTGAGGCTTACTGAGCCCTAGGGCTCCTCGGAGCACACTTTGAGTGTGGCTGTCTTAGATGTTTAAATCAAGCTCTTAGTCATTATTAGCGATTGTGAAATTAATCCCAAATTAATCATTCATAAAGGCATGCCAATTCAAAGTATCTTTTCCTATGACGTGTCTTTCCATTCTATTATCCAGTACCATCACTAAATCAAATTTACCTACTTCACGCGGAATATAAAGATACCCGTGTTACTTAGAAAAAATCTCTCGTAAATCACAGTGAAATACCTTATTTACATAACACCCCAACAATAGGGTGTAGACTCAGTTAACCTAAGCCAGGTGTACCTTATTAACTTTCGGAAGTTCGGATGGAATGGATGGAATGTAAGTAGCCAGTTTCACTCCTTGTTCCTCGGCTATATTTGTGTAGTCAGCCAGTCTGTTGCCGTATTATGAAATAGTAGTTTGTTGATGAACAAACTTGCCAGCCAACCACGCCGCCGTCTTGAACGTAGTACAGCTTAGACTTGTTCCTAATATAGAGTTCTTGTTATACATTTGGGTTAGAACTGAGAACGTTTCTGGGTTTAGCAAACAGATTTAGAAGTTTTATTATGTGGGATTTTGTTTGGTATCACCTATATTAATTTTTGTTGGTAAACTAACACTTACATGAAAAGGTAAAATAGGAAAAGATAAGATATAAAAATAAATGAAAATGGTCGTTGTTTACCTACATTTTCTCAAACATTTAATTTAAGTGTAAATAAATTCTAAAACCAACTTCTTCGAAGTAGAACCTGTTTCCCCAGAAAAAGAAATTTCAAGTTACTCCAATTCTTATTAGTAATTACGCAGCCGTTTTCCCTCTTCAACGCCAAACGTTTTTCTGAAAAATTTACTCTCCACCGACTCATTACCGTCTGTATGAAGAAATATTTATGTTTACAGCATTTTTTGGGTCGAGTGGTGAGAATTCTGATTTTTATAAACAAAAATTAAATGTGCGGGTCACTGACAATCGATATTTTGTATGAAAGCCGAGGAATCTAGAAAGGGGAATTCTGTGCAGAGAATATTAATAAAGCGTAACACAAAGGCCTTGCTAAGGCTTGGGGCAATTCTGCCCCAAGCTGTACATTACGAAAAATGTGCTGTTAGCAACGTAATACTCATATTGAATTTTATTGTTATAATCGAATAACCTTTATCGGAAAGGACTGTATGCTATTCCCTGTTTACTATGCAAGTGAGGTTTGGTAGCATCTAACCACACATTACTGTATCTTCAGTAAGCAGTAGGAAGTGTAGTTGAGTATCGTATCAGCATCGGGCGCTTGTCGTCCTGAATGGTAAAGCAGGTGAAACAGTGAATATCGACGATGCGACGACGTTGCATATTACGTTACACCGACGATGGCGCTGCATGCATTCAAATGAAGCTCCGTTCGAGTAATAGAATACTTTTCTATGGTACTATAAAAACTTGGATATAGGCGACGGGTATCATCAAATTCCGATTTCAACTCTTAACTTTGAAGTTAAATAAAAGTATACGTTTTGTGCTTTTCAGAATTCAGATACATAGTTTACGGAACCATTTTATGCTAACTTGAATTTGCATGACTGAAAGTTGTTACGTGTTACTGAAAGTAAACAAACATGGACGCAAGTGTTTTAAATTTAAACATATAGAAATAAATATAATTCCATTTATGTTGACGACATGTGTATTTTTACAACGTTAATAAGACGTATGTCACATCGCAATAACTAAAACGTTTTGATCATGAAATACGCAGCAAAAAGGTGCTTAAGAACATTTTGATGTGACTGAAACTAATATTCCCGTTGTTTACCACAAATGGAAAATATTAAGCAAACATCAAAACAAGTCAGAGGCTGTACAAAGCAAAAATATATTTAACCTTAAGTACAGAGGGTAGGCGTATTTGAGCTTCGCATATCACATTATCGAGACTTCCGACTGAAGCGGAGGGTTTTTTGGGCATGGGTGGCAGCCCAAAGGAAATAAAGTTACTGCATAAACTTGCGTATAGATATTCAATGTGGAGAAGTTTTTGTTTACACGGAAGATGCGGATTGTGCTGGTGTTATGGTTTTTTATAAGTTATATTATTTCGGAAACTAGTTTATGTGATATATTTTTCTATTGCTGTCTTGGAGGATAAGGATAACATCGAATGTTTCGCTACTTTTCGTCCGGAAGTGAGAGTGATCCGAAAGTTAGGGTGGCTACTTGTATCTTACTAAGTCAGTCGATGGATTTGCAGGGTGGAAACCTATCGACTAACTTACGAGTAGTAAGATACAAGTAGGTACACCGCTAAGTATGATCTAATCTTATAACATTAACGCTGTGAGCATGCAAACGATAATTATTACTGTTACTTCTTCAAATTACTCGATTCAAATAGGTGAAATTGTCGAGTAGGTACTTTATAATTTTCCCAAGTGAATAATACAGCAGTGTCTCGTATTGGACATAAATGCAACCCCCGGATATTTTTATACTTGTATTTCGACACAGAATAGTTTTTAACAATAATTTCGGTGAAGCGATCAACGTTGTGCAAAATGAATATAATAAAAAGGTAGTGTGGGGTACCTTATAAAAACTAAGAAAAAAAAAATAAACTCCTAACTATTTACAGCGTCTCATATGAACTATAGATTGTTGCTATGAATGTAGCACTAGGCGCCAACAAGCAGTGTCTATTCTTTGCCCTATAAGCTCTTGAAATGAATAAACAGTAATCGAAATGAACATACATATTATTGCAAATAATTGTTATGAACAATGATAATTGGGTATAAAGTATTGTATTTTGAAATAATACACATTTTTATTTCAAACAGCACTCAAACAGTATTTAACATGCCACAGCCTGCTAAAGGTTGAACCAGAAATTTACAATTTCAATTCACGTTCCTGGTTTTTTGTGAGACAATTGTGTAACGAATAATCTACCAAACTCTTTGTCTAGACCTTTCGAGGTACTTTTCCCCTTTGGGTATTCATTCGTGACCTGAAGTAGGTTGCCGTCTACTTGGTCGTTGCCTGTTTTGTTTACAAGACCTTTCAACTTCACTTTGTGTCCAGGTAAAGTACCTCCTGGTAAGTAAATGATCTCCGAAACTTTGAAGGACTTTTACGGACTTCGTGAGCGAGTTTAAACTTTGATTTTAAGTAATTACATTGTGTAGTGTTGTTGAATTTGATCATAGCATTATTAGGGGTTTTCTTTGTTCGCTTTCATATTTGTTTCAAAATTAATATTATTTAATAAGTGTGATCTACACTAGATCACACTCATTTATAAATTGTTTGATTTTCTAATAGTTAATGATAATTGTCATTTTCTATGTCAGAATTCCATTTACGATATAATTTTGTCATTATGTTCATATTTACGATTGACTATGCTGAATCATTTAGGATATACCTAAATGATTCAACATAGTCAATCGTATGTAGATGAGATCCTTACAAGCAAATTGCTAGATTTTGCACACGCCTCCGTTTCTCAGATCAATTCTCAGCATTCGGTCTGACTCAGTGAATAAATGATTCGGTCTCAATGCAATTCACTGATAGCTTTGTAATATATAGTTCCACTGGGTGATCTATTCCTTTAAATTATCGCTAGAAAACTTGATATATGGCACTATTGTTGTGTTTTATGTTTGACTAACAACTACAAAATGTCCACAGGTTTTCTTTTCCCGGTATTGGGTTTCTTCACCTGATACTTAATGAGAATTATAGTGTTACACAGAGCGACTGCCGTCTAACCTCGTAATTTGACGCCAGAAATCAGGTTTCTACAGAATGTTGTTGCTAACATAAGTATATCCTTTCCTATAACTTTATAAAGCATCTTCATTTCCAGGAAGGTACGTACATAGTTGCTTATTTAAGTCTAGTACCAACGTTGTAACGCTTTGTTTTATCAAAATTAATTAATTTAGAACCTGTTCTTATTAAATTATTCTATCTACCCACACAGTTTTGTAACTCGGTACCGGTGAAGCATCACCTTAGTAGTAATTCCTTCCGATTTATTTCTACTGTAAAGCAATACCTACTACAAGATTGTTATTTTTATTCAAAATATTAAAAAAAATGTTTTTGATATTATGTATTCTATTTTCTCTTCTACTCTTACACATGGTGTCTTCGTCTCTATCTCTACCATCCTATCGCAGGTATGCTGGAAGAGATTGCTTTAGAAATAACCATAACCTTTGTACGTATTTTTCCGTTCTTTTCTTCTTATCTATTTATATGTGTGTACATAAATGGTTAAATAAATAAATGGAAACACATTAACTTTGTCAATACAATTTTAATCATAATTACCTGTACTTAAAGTTAAAAGGATTTTCTGTTTGATTGTTGAGTTAGAAAGGAGACAGCTTTACCCACATTAAGAACCAGATCTATTATTTGTAAAGATCTCACTACGATAGCTTTGCCTCTTCAAAGATATTTATCGAATTGAAAACCCGATAGATATACACATTGAACGTCAAAGATTGAACTTCATTCTTGTATTTTCTAGTCTAAGTCGTCTCGACTCTGTCAACAGGGGGTGGAAAATGGTAAGGGCTGAACCTTGTTACAAGCACCAAAGACAATTTTCTCTAGCAACTTCCCCGACAAATGTGATTACCTACTACGGTTACAGACTCTATGTTAAAACTTCTGTAATTGTGTTTTCAGAAGTTTTTGGTTATGTAAATCTTAATTTACAATATTATGGTACGGACGCGATGGCGTACGACTTAAAGCGTCTAATAAAAAAACTTGTTAAACAAAAGTTTGATAATGATCAAGACGAAATACTTCATGAATTTAACGTTAAAAGACATACCTACTCTAGGTACCTGTCAAAATTGACTGAATAAATTGTGTAACAATTTCCGTAACCCGTCATCGAGTAATAAATAACAACATAATAATAAATGGATTATTATTCAGTATCTTGTTACTTGGAAAGGCACTGAAGTAAGGGTTTTACCTAAAACAAAGGGATTTTCGTATAATTGACTTTCAGAAGGCCTTCTAGATGAAGGAGGTTCCAAATTGTCGCTATCGTAATTTAATCAACAAAATAGTAATCAAAGATAAATAGCTTTCTATCTACGAAACAATTTTTCTGTAGCGCGCCCTTCAGGCCTTCACTACAAAAATGCTATTAGGACCCTTTGGCCAACACCACTTTCCGAAGTCGACGTTTCAATCCAATTGAACGTGCCTCTCTGGCGATACACACCGCTTTTAGACGAATGCCTTACAAAAGATATATCCTTTTTAGGGTACCGTGTATCTTCGACTTTACCTCAAATGGAAAATTTTGGATGAAACTGTTTCATTTATTTTTTTATAGAAATAAATGAGGTGGTTGTGTTCTTGGACTGTTGAATACATTATGTCTGTGTGTAGATGTATAAAGGCTGAGTGGATTTGGCGTGGGATTTTTCTACCTAATAAGATTTTTTATGTTTCATTTTACTAAATCTGGACCACCATTCCATCTATCAATATTAGGTAAATAGAACTAGTCCTTATAGGTACTCAGGGTACCTACAGTAGGGAGGTATAAACAAAAAAACTGTTTTTTTTTCTTATTTTTCCCAGGCACTTTCCAGAAATACACCACAATCGAGCAGTGATGGTCCAGTGGTAATGGCCCCGACTTACGAGTTGTAGGTCGTAGGTTCGAATCCAGACAGGAGCTTTACTTTGTGTAAATTATTTCATCACCACTGCTCTCAAAACGGTGAAGGAAAACACAGAGGACAAACACAGAGAAACAGAGAGGAGGCCTGTGTCCCAGCAGTGGGAACATTATAGGCTGATTATGTACGAGTACACCACAATCTGTGTGTTTAACCGCAGGTAACAATAATGTATGGCCAATTGTTGCGTTTAATATTTCAATTGTTTTCAGCTGTTTATTAATGGACTTGGTAATCACTATGTTGATATAGGTAGGTAAACAACACTTATAATTTGAAAATAAACTCCACAGAAATAGTCACTCATTGTGATGTAAAAAAAATGTGATCATAAAATTTATTAATCAGAATTAAAATTCTGGACGTTGCCTTTTGGTAGCTGCCAATTTATCGAACCTTCCATCGCCTTTTTGACCTCTAAAAATAAGAGCGCTGCCTTTAGTTATTTCCCAATTTGCATTGGAGTGGAGGTTCTTACTATTAAATAGAAAATATACTGAAACAATATTGAGTTCTACCGACGCTATAAATAACCCTGTAAAAGAAACCAATAATGTCTTAAGAGAAAATGTGTGGGTACATAATTTTCTCAGAAAATGTTTCGTGGTTACTTCTGTATAACATATTAAGGCTATAAGTGCCCCAAATTCTACAATAAAGTTCCATGTAATTGACGACACAAATTGCTTTTGTGTCTAGGCAGTTGCTTGTCCAACTTTAGTCCCAGTACTTTCAGAGAATTTAATTATATTTGTCGGCGAAAATATTTCTTTTGTACAAGCTAATCCTCATGTTTTGCCCTACAGATTAGATTACAAGATTACATTTAAAGTACCATATTGCTCCGGATTCAGCAATACAAGAAAAATACATAGACGGATGGAAGAACGTCGCCGCAAAAATCAGAGCAAATCGAATTTATAACAGAAACAATGATAGCAAAAACAATAGCGAATTAGTGTTGGGAAGTGGAGCGAGAGTTTTCTTTAGCTGTAGGTATTTTCTGTAATAAAAACTCACAAATGAATGAAGGAAATTCAGAGTACGAAACGTACTGCAGACGATCGGTACTTAAAAAGATTCCTAAAAGCTACATCGAGACGCTTCAGATCTTAAACTAGGAGAAATAAACTACCCGCTGAGAGAACGAGTCGCTAAAGTAGTTGAAAGTGGCAGGACATAAAGGAAGAGGTCCTCATTCACGCGATACGACTTTCAGTATTAGATCCTACAAAGTTAAAATACGTGCTCGTCCACATTTTTGCTTCGCTGGCTAGTGAAACTTGTGTAGGAAAGGTATATCCCCGGCGAACAGCAATCCATTTTTTGTCCAACATTAGGGAAATCCTCACAAGCCCTATTTAGGAAATTGCCTTCTTTATCGCGCCTGTGGTTAGCACAGTTCGGCTGGGCCCCGATCTTTCGAAGTGCCCCTTTTATTTTTTAGAATTCTACTTTGGTATAAGTAAAGAAACGAACGTCGTTTATTGATAATACTATTTTATTTTTCTAAACAAATTGAATACACGGAAAAATGGTTCCGTACTGATTGTGAAAATTTAAATTGGTTATGGGAACAAAGGGAAAATACTTATTTCTGTGTGCTACGTTTTTTACCGCGATACTTATTTGCAGAAAGTCTGTTAGGGGGCTCTATGGAATCGCAATCTGTTATATTTACGAGGGAAACGGCTACTTAACTGTGATTGAAGGTTGAGAAAAAGGAAAGTATAACAAACGGAAGAAATGTTATCCGTTTTCGCTTATCTTGAATCACAACAACGGCGGATTATTCCAAACTCGTTCATTTATCGAAGTTAAAAATTCTTTCTTAACTTTGATAAATAACACTGGTAATGATTGGATCTTACTCCAGTAAAATCACCCTCCCGAGAGTGTGCTAGAATATATTCTTATTTATTACATCTCAAATAATAGTTTTTTTTACATGCGATCATATTATAAACTGCTATGATAACATGAATTGTGTGAATCTTTGCTTGACCGACCAAACTGCTGACTGTTCGGCAGCTTTTTATAACGCACTTGGTATTAAAACAGCACACCATGCTCTCCTATAACATTGAAAGTACTAATAAGAGACGGAATGATATTGTATGTGAGTCAAATGCATCCTCTAAATATGTCTTTGTAAACAGATTTTATACATTTTTAGGCCCATTTCTATACAATAAATTAAATAGGAAATTAAATATCTATAAATTAAATAACTACGACTGTAAAAAGGTTATTCTGCAATTTTTACTTAGCATATCATACAGTGAGACAGAGGATTTACTCGTTGTCTGTAAATAAAACTTGTTAGTCTTTTAAGTTAATATTAGTTTTTAATTAGTTTTCTCAGTTGTTAATTATATATTTTAAATTTCTAAGCACCTTTCTAGCCTGAAACACAGGTCCTACCTAGTTCAGGCAAATGAGCAAGTGTGTTCTTTATTATCTTTAAGATAAGTTATTGTAAATCTGCACCATTTTTATAAATAAACGATATTATTATTATTATTATTATTATTAATTATTTAGCATTATTTATCCCCACCGAGTATTATTTAGCATTTTTTTTACTCTAATAACCTTAATATATTTTAAATTAATAAATAATTATACCAAAACACTTCTATACATATTATACATATATTGAAGTCACTTTTTGTGTCCGTCTGTGTGACTGCGTTATTCTTCGAAACTGCGCAACGGATTTTGATGCGGTTTTATAGGAATTCCCCTATTATTTTTCTTTTGAAATCATCCCTGAATTAACGCAAACCAAACAAAAAAGAAACAAATCGGCCAAGCCGTTTCTGAGTTTTAACGAGACTAAAGAACAGCAATTCATTTTTATATATATATATAGATAGATGATTATTCTGAAAACTAACACCATATTAAAAAGGCCGACTATGCAGATATTATTCATCAATTAATCATAAGTGAAAATTTGAAACAAACAATTGTGCACTAGTTTATGGTTCTACATCAGCGTATTTCTGTTGTGTTTTCTGAAATATATTGCCAGCTTACTTACTATCAAGAGCTGTCGAATATTTGTCATTATTAATCTTGAGATGAGAAGCATCTAATGTATAGACTACATAAGAACTTGTGGTATCGATTTCGAAATTAAGTGTTTGTAAATAATCTACGTGTATAATGCTAGAGTGGTATTGGCCTATACATACCAATAAAACAGGAATCATTAATTAACTAATGTATCCGATTAGTTAATTAATGATTCCTGTTTTATTGGTATCTTTATCTTTACGCTTTTCCGATCCAGATCCAGTTGGACATAAAACTTGTTAAATTTATTAAGTCTTTTAAATTATTTAGTGTTTTAGTATTAGGATGGGTGACCATCCATTACATATCGAGACCTCTCCGTGCCTCGGAAACCACGTTAAGCTTTTGGTCCCGGCTGTCATTCATAAATCTTTGACAGTCGTGACGGGTAGTCAGAAGCCCAAAAGTTCAAACTTTTGGGCTTCTGACTACCCGTCACGACTGTCAACAACCAGTCTTAGCAACGGGTCAAAACTCAAAACTCAAAGCATTTATTTCAAATAAACCAATTACAGGCACTTTTGAATTGTCAAGGGGTCGGTTAGTCAGAAAGTTGAAGCTAGTTGCCCATTCCAAAGCGTAGTAGGTACCTATGGAGAAGAACGGGCAAGAAACTCCACGGATACTCTTTTAAATCAACGTATTATGGTTACAAAATATTGGTAACATCATTCATTTTTAAGTTATACATGTGAGAACGATGCAAAACGTAAAAGCGAGTTACCCAGTAACTGGGTTGTGGAGGTCAGATAGGCAGTCGTTCCATGTACAATATTGGTATTCATTATGGCATCTGGTTAGAATGGAAGACGTCTCCAACATAGTTGTGAGAAAGGCTAGGCAGATTGATTTTCAGTCATATTGTGTATGAAATATTATTGAAGGATGATCAGAAAAACTAAATTTACCTTGAAAACAGAATTTTACCAACAGTATTTTCACAATTTTGAGAATAATACACTTACCTCATGATCAGCCTATAATGTTCCCACTGCTGGGACACAGGCCTCCTCTCTGTGAGAGGGAGTGGGCCGTAATCCACCATGCGGGCCCAGTGCGGGTTGGTAGATGTCACATGTGTTCAAATTTTTTGGTTCTAGGACATGCCGGTTTTCTCACGATGTTTTCCTTCACCGTTTTGAGAGCAGTGGTAATGTAATAATTTACACAAAGTAAAGCGCCTGTTCGGGTTCGAACCTACGACATACAACTCGTAAATCGCGGCTGTTACCACTGGGCCAACACTGCTCGACACACTTACCTACCTACAGGTATTTCCTATAGATATTACGTAACCTTTTTTCATTAAGTCATCATAGAACCGCTATGGATAACGATGTCTATACAAACTTCATCTTACGCTCGTTAAGGTTGCCTCGCCGCACTCCGGAATAAAGACTTAAGCTTATTCGAGCCTATCGAGATTTCACCACCTTTCATGTGGTCACGCTACGTGAAAAATGATATTTGCAGGGTCTTTAGATATCGCTGATAATGTTCTAAATGCTTACGGGCAGTTTTTCTTTTGAAGATTTGGCAGTTGCTTTGCGTAATTCATTAGCATAATGATAAATGATTTTATTTCCGTAAGTAGGTTTGTACAAGCACTTTTACATGTCAATCATCTTTTAAAAACTAGATGAGGTAGGCGTTTGCTATCTGACTACTCTGAGAAGAAAGGCCGAAACAAATTCAGAGGTCACAGTCTCTTTTAAAGTCCAGACATAATCTTGGGCAGACTATGTGAAGACCATGTTGATTGGTGTTTGAAATAGTCTTTCGATGAAAGAACCACACAGATTGAGTGGACCGGTCCAGTCAGTGCAGCATTTGTAAGTTATCATACAGCTCAACTCAGAACTTAAGGAGGTCGATGATTCGATGAACAATACCAAAGAAAGGACATTTGGGTAGGCCGCATAAAATACTCAAACTCATCATTAAAACTAACTAAGGAAAAAAAAACAATAGCCCACATAGTCCTCACATTCACAATAATTAAAATAATATAATACTTTACAAAGTAAATATTAATGTCATTGTTAAATGGTATATAGAAAAATAAAAGCAGGCCGTTTACACTGACTAATCTTATAAATATAAGACTGTTCTAATGTAGGATAATTTGCATAGTGAATAGTATGAAGCTAAGAACGTTTGATGTAAGAACGCAATTCGTTGGTTCTGTATCGCATTATATTATTGATGAAATTTTAATCTTGTTTACAAGTCGTACACAAGACAATTTCCACTTCCCCGTTATTCCCAGATCGATAAAAAAATACGACAACTCATAAATTACAGTATAATTTCCTAAAAAGAAACATCCATTAGTAAAAATTACGCGTTCTTGTTCATAACTTGAAATATTTCCTGCGGGAGTGAAATGAAATGCTTCAGATTTATGCAAGAGAGTCCATCTCAATCAGAATGTGAGAAATGAGCTGACAAAGACTCTTTTACGAATGCGAATGCCGACTGAAACTTCGAAAAAAATCGAGCTTCGACTTTTTCGAACATTTTATTACACGATGTCGTGAAAAACTTCAGGCTTGACAAGTTAGTTCATGTTTTCCGGCGTAGATTGATGTCTGCATAAGTATGAGAAATAAATATTGTTTTGATGGCAGCTTCTGAATATTTTGTTGAGGTAAAATGTTGAAAGTAAAAGAATGATCAGTACTTATGAATTTTAATTTTGATTCTAATATTTTTTTTATTTTTTTTCTTATAATTGAAAATGTGTTCTTAATAATAAAGTTGTATTAAAAATATCGCTTTAAATGTACTAAAATATGCCAAAACGACACATGCCTGAAATGGCGACAAAAATTCCAAAACCCTTAAATTTTCATCCCAAATTCTTTGCAAAAAGTCAATTCAGAAACCCGGCGGGGTCACCAACAGTTTGCAACAAATCAACGATTGCAGAGCCAGCCGTTCTTCATTTGTCGTTCCCAGATCCCGTGTTAATTAATGTTGGACGAGCCATAAAAACGGTGTTTCGGCGCCAAATGCACACATCCCCTTATATATGGCGCGGCGGCGTATTTTTCATGACGTCACCTGCTATATCTACGTGATCCGCATCGGAAAATATGTTGTCCCATTAATTAGGTACTTTGAATGGATTGTGTGGCCCTCCGTTATTGGCTGGAAAATTAAGGCGGGTGCGATTGATTGTAACGGTATAGGTAAACGATTAGTTAGCCGACCCGTTCGGTGCCTATGAAAGCCAGTTAAATATAGGATTGGATTTTTTGCTCCTATCTACATTTAGCCCTCATGCGTTGGATTGGTGGAATACGGCTGGATGAATGGGAATTGTTCGTTTAGTTTTAGTTGGGTTTGTTTTGCGTCTACCGATTCAGGTTAATACAGATTTTTTTTCTGTGTAAAAGGGGCTTGATTAAAAAAATGCCGCGCAGTTCGCTAGCCTGATCAATCTGATGTTTCAACTTAATTGTTGAGCTTAGCCTGGAAATCCTGAATATGTAGGTCTTGTAACTATCAATTCTTTAAAACTCTTTTCTAACAACAATACGATCGAAAGTTGCTGTTACGCGCAGTCGAATTGATGTTAATAGCCATGTCCGAATGTCATTATAAGTGTACGGGCCGAAACTGCCTCAGATATACCTTATCCCTTACTCGACGTATTTTTCATTACCCAACATAATCATAAAAATATTGGGTCAATGTGCGCGATAAAGAACGACAAACATAATCGATTACATAACACGCTCGCAGCCGCTAACACACCACTATAATAACCTAATAAAAATCACTAAAGGCCTTAAAACAAGCAGGAACGAGGGTGCCCTATCACGCCAGTAAATCGACCTTGTACAACTCCATTTGACACCTAAATACTATAAGGCGAATCCTTCGGGCCGCGCCTAAGTCTGTAAACGCTATATAAATCGTATCGTACACTGCGTAATAGCCCTAAGGGGTACAGCGAAAAACTTCCCGAGAGCTATTAACTTTATTTAAGGGTGTTATAAAGCGTTTTCTACGTTATCAGTATCCCTTGAGCCTAGTTCGGCTTGTCCTTCGGCTATTGGCACCGGCCCCCCAGGGGCTCATAACTATGCCGCCTTGAGCAGGTGGCCCTTACGTTATATTCGAAAAGTAATTAAAAAGTTTACTTGTAAAAAGTATTGAACGGACTTAAAAGTTTACTTATCTTTGGTGGTGCGCTTGGCCAGTAAAACTCGTGCAATATTTCATAAAGTTATTTCGTATAATTACGCATATTAAGAATGCAACAAGTGCCGTGCCTACTTTATTAATTCAATTTATTAATGTATAATTTTTGGATTTTTAATGACAACATTAAAGTAGTTATTAGTATTATTGTACTGGCAACACCGAAATATTCGAAATGTCTTGTTCCGGCGCATTCATGACATTAAGACGAGTGGCTGTGAGTTAAAATGTAGATTGGCATAGGATTGCTGGAGATCTACTATCAATTAAAGAAACCTCTTACTTAGTTTTTTTGTAAATATTAGAATACTAAATAAATAGTGATATTAGGTATGTGGAGAATAAGCGATGTGATGCTATGGTGTAGAATATTGAATTTGATGTTGACATAAAATATCTCGGTGTTTCATATTATTTTCCTTATCCCTGAATTATCGTAAATAGTCACAATAGACAGTTTAAAGATTGTGATATTGGGGTAACTACTTATTTGGGGATTATCTATTTTGAGGTTAAATATATTCTTTAGGAATTAAATTAGCTGTTTTAGAGCCAGGGTAATATTATAACACTACTTTTTTTGTTTTAATGTGTTTACCTAGACAGGGCTATATAAACCTTTGTTAATTAGCGTCCTAATTACGTTGAGTTGACGACCATAAAAACAACGACTGTTATAGTCCCCAAACACATTCCACAATGTCATCAAACTTGTAAACTACACTCAGACATTTTGACGAGGCTCACCACTTGGCAACGAATTTCTATTGTAAAAACAATCCGTCAACTAAAAAACCAACAGAAGTAACAAATTCCACTCTGTTTAGTAACCAATTAAAGTATCGACGAAACACAAAACCCTCCACATTTTGTACAACACAATACTATCGACACAGAGCCTTTGCCGTCGGAAACTATTAGCTTCGATTTTCGATAACGAAGGCGTAAAGGTCAATAGAATGAGAGCGGACGACTGTTAATTCACTTTTGTCCCGAGCACTGGGAAGGACGGACATCATACCCGGATGCGTACGATAGGACATAGAAGAAAATTTAATGCCTATGGGGCAAGCGACAACAAATAACACGGAAATGAGGGACTTCCTAGTATCGGCACCTCGATTCAATTTGCTTTGTAGCGTTCTGCCCTTTCGTTATGGGTCTCTACTTGTTTATTTGCAGAGTAAATGGTTATAGGATGTGTTATTTAGAGCTGTTTTGGAAGATTTTTTTTGATATTTGAAGAGAATATTGCTGGTATACAATACAAGGTGTCGTTTTGCATTCTCGTCAAATTCAAGGAGGTAACTATGCTAATAATTCTCGACACGAATTAATAATAAAATAAGGTCTTCTTTTATTTTTTATTTTCGGAATTCGGCATGTGAGGGACACGCATGTTAACACGGCCCGTGTGATACCGCATTGTAATTGCCCTTTTACACACACACTACCGCATATGCAATTCTGTTCTGTGAAAGTGGTGTTTTCTAAAATACTGTCAAACTTAAATAACTAAAAAACCAGTATATATTAATTATTGAGCAGGTATCGTAATTTTATTTGATTGTGTAATGTCTTTCATAGCAGCCTCCTGAAATTTGACGACGATGCAAAACGACACCTTGTATAGTAAGAATAAATGACATGCTTCGTATCAGTTGTAAGAAGTTGTAGTTTCATTGCTAGATGATTTAAAAATAATTAATATATCAAACCATTAAGAACATGTACTAACATTTATCTTCTTTCATTAAATTATTTAGGTGTACCTAAAAAAATGCCAATCAGCAGCTGTCCGGATACTGTAGCAGGGCTGATTGTCCCAGTAAACAGTGCGCTGTAAACAGTTCAATATTATTAGAAGAATATCAGAGGTAGTCGTAATTTTAAATGGTGCCCGGAAATAAGGGGCTCCGAGTATCGGGACTACGATTCAATTTGTGTTTCAATTCGATTGAAAGGGTTTGCACAAAATAGGTATGGGATGTGTCGCCTTCATTTGAATCTATTTTGAAGCCATTATTCGTAATTACTGGAGACTTAGGATTTTCGTTTTAATACCAACTTTTCAGTTGAATTTGTTTTCTTAGTTTCGGTTTTGACTTACTTCTAACACTTGACTTAATCAGTAGGAAACACCGCAAATGATGCTTCAACTCTCTGCACTATGAACGACTTTTGCGAGGCCAGTGTTAACGCTATCAACGTGGCTGAATTATGGTCGAGTCTTTTATAAAATATGGGGTGTAAGGGGGCGCATACAACAACCGGACTCCCCAAATGTCAACCTCACCTGCGCGCGGTACACCCTGCCTCTGACGGACGAGGCGCTGACGACCGACCGATGGTGACCTACCTGAAAGTGATACCTGTATCACTTTAAGGTAGTACCTGTTGTGAGTTGAGCATGTCGAAGTCGGCGCATATACTTACAGGTATACCTACAGGTACCTAGGTAGGTATATGCACCGACTTCGACATGCTCTGACGAAACAGCCGAGGCCATGTACGAGGACATTGCCAAGGCAATGCTCAGTACGACAAAGGCCCACTACAACGTTGTTATGGGTGACTTCAATGCCAAAGTACAAGAATGCGGCAAAAAGAAAGTTGGACCGTTCGGTTTGGGGCGCAGGAATCACAGGGAGCAAATGCCGGTCAACTTTTTAGAGTATCAGGGGCTCTTCTTGATAAATTCGTTCTACGAGAAGAAACCCCAAAGGAAGTGGACCTGGCAGAGCGCCGATAACGTGACAAGGAACGAGATAGACTTCATTATGACGGATAAGAAGCACATATTCTAATCCAGTCAATGCAGTATTGCAACTTTCGTACAAAAGATATCGAAAGTTCTGTAATGATCTCCTTTGAAACATTAAAAGCAACTACGACAAAGTGGCATTGGAAAAGGCTGGAACAAATATACCACAAAACAATATGAGTCATCATTAGGTTTATTACAAGCACACTCGTCACCGCTGAAATCTGCTAACATAGCAAATAATTTATTTGCTAATGTTGGAAAGTGTCTCGCAAAAAAAAATCTGGGTCATTCTCAAAATGCAAAGAGCACTCCTTTAACATACACAACTGCTTTAACATCCTTTGCCCTGCTAGATCAGTATCTAGCAGCGCAAAGGATGTTAAAGCAGTCAAGCAGTTCAAGACCTTAAAAGAAGACTGTGCAGTTGGCTGGGATAACATATCGAATAAAATTATCAAAAAGTTTTGGACAGGAAAGGACATTTTGGTACGACCACTGACTTATATTTTCCGCATTTTTTTATCTTCAGGTCATTTTCCTGAGTGTCTCAAAAAAGCTATAATTGTCCCTGTCTATAAATCAGGCAGCAAAGAGCAAGTGACAAATTATATACCTATTTCTTTACTGCCTTCTATGTCAAAAATATTGGATCGGCCCATCGTGCTTTATCGGCCCATCGTGCTGCTCGACGAGGTGGGCAAGCTCTTTGAAAGAGTCATTGCAGACCGCCTCGTCAGCCAGCTGCTGCGGGTGGGGATTTGGCGGAGAGCCAGTTTGGTTTCCGCAGAGGGCACTCTACGGTGGACGCCATCATGCGCGTGCGAGCCCTGACGACGGGGAATGCTGTTGCCCAGGGTGGGGTCATCTTGGCGGTGTCTCTAGACATCGCCAATGCCTTCAATACCCTGCCAAGGATTTGCATCAGGGAGGCACTCCGGTACCACCGGATGCCGACCTACCTCTGTCGTGTGGTCCAGGCCTATTTGACGGACAGGGCCGTCATATACGCCGGTCACCAAGGAGTGCGGAACCGTTAAGAGATGTCGTGCGGTGTCCCACAGGGATCGGTCCTGGGGCCGCATCTGTGGGACATCGGATACGACTGGGTGCTGCGCGCTGACCTCCCTAGCGGCATCAGCGTAGTGTGCTACGCTGACGACACGTTGATCCTGGTGCAGGGGAGGTCGCACCAGGCGGCGGCCGAAGTAGTGGCACGCGGGGTTGCGACAATCGTCGAAAGGATCCGGCAGTTGCGACTCGAGGTGGCCTTGCACATTTCCGAGGCCATGTGTTTTCATGGTCCTCGGAACGCGCCACCGTTGGGGTCCCAAATAACAGTAGGAGGAATTTCCATGGGCGTCGAGTCGACGATGAAGTACCTGGGACTCGTCCTCGACAGCCGGTGGAACTTCGTGGAGCATTTCAGACGTTTGGCTCCCAAACTGGAGCGGGCGGGCGCTGCATTGAAGCGGCTCCTGCCCAATCTAGGGGGTCTAAACGCCTCCTGCCGGAGGCTCTACGCTGGGGTCGTGCGGTCCATGGCCCTCCATGGGGCTCCTGTATGGGCGCGCTCTCAGGTGCTGCGGCCAGCCCGCCGGTTGAGCGCGGCCCAAAGGGTCATGGCCATCCGGATGGTCCGGAGATACCGCACGGTCTCCTGTGAGGCAGCAAGCCTCCTTGCCGGATTGCCGCCATGGGATCTTGAGGCAAAAGTCCTCGCGCACGTAGCGGAGTGGTGCGAGGAGGCGAAACGCCGGGGCGTAAGTCCGCTTCCGCGAGAAATCGCGGCACAGCGGACGGAGCTCCAGCGGGATCTCATGGCGTCATGGAAAGTACGGTTGTCGCAACCCAGTGCTGAGCACGCCACGATTGCAGCGATAAGTCCCCTCTTTGAGGAGTGACTAGAGAGGCGCCACGGCGTCCTCACCTTCCGCCTGACGCAGGTCCTCACCGGACACGGCAGTTTCGGGAGGTTCCTGTGTCGGATAAGGCGGGAGGAAACGTCCGGGTGTCACCACTTTGTGTATCGCCCGGAGGACACGGTGGAGCATACGGTGGAGGTCTGCCCGGCTTGGGCAGAGCACCGCCGTGTCCTCGTGGAGGCAATCGGCGGCAGAGACCTCTCGCGTCCGGCCCTGGTTCAGGCCATGGTACGGAGCGAGAGGGCATGGGCAGCCGTCACCTCCTTCTGCAAAGCAGTAATGCTTGCGAAGGAGGAGGCGGGACGGTTGAGGGAAAGGCAAGTTTCGCGCCCTCTCGCCCCTAGCCGCCGCAGAAGACGCCCAGGGCGTCGGGAATCCCGGGCGGATTTCCGGCCACTGTAGGCGCGGGCTTGCGGACGGTGAGCAATGGGTAGCTCACCGTCCGGTAAGGACCAGGCCCGGGTCGACGGTGCGTTGTATTCCACGCGCGCCTCAAAGAGATGTCGTCAGCACATAGGTAGGGGTCCACTAGGGCCGATGCCTGCCGGGGTCGCGGGAAGGTACTTATGGGTCACCGAGGCCCCCGCAACACAGGCAACAGGAAGGAGTACAGGTGGGTTTTAGTCAGTAAGAGTCTGACACAAGAGCGGGAGAAGTTATTTGATGATATCCCACCCTCAAAAAAAAAAAAAGTGACAAATTATAGACCTATTTCTTTACTGCCTTCTATGTCAAAAATATTGCAAAAAATTATAAACAAAAGGTAAAATATTGTTTGTATTATTGTTATTTTTTAATTAGTTAGTTAGGTTAAGATACTATAATTTTAGACACCTTTTTACGTTTATGTACCAATAAGATTAATATGATATGTGATTATTTAATCAATTAATGTTACCTCCAATCGCCTGAAACACAGGTTTACCTAGTTCAGGCACAAATCATGGGTGAACTTGACATAGATTTAAGAAAAATTAAAGCGAGCGGGGTTCCAGTCCTGAAAAAGCTAGCGAGTCTCTTAAACTCCGTTATTCAAGAAGGCACAACGCTGGAAGCGTGGAGTGGAGGTGCGGTGGTTCTGTTCTTCAAAAAAGCGACAAAACCTTGCTGAAGAACTATAGACCCATCTCACTTGTGAGCCACGTTTATAAGCTGTTCTTGAGGGTCGTCACGAACCGTCTCGCCAGGAGACTTGACGAGTTCCAGCCACCAGATCAAGCTGGTATTCGAAAAGGCTTCAGTACCGTGGACCACATGCATACTGTTCGGCAGATTGTACAGAAGACCGAAGAGTACAACCTGCCGCTGTGAATGGCATTTGACACCTTCGTTTTGCCGATTACATCGTCATAATGGCAGAGACGCTGGAACAGTTAGATCAGATGCTGCACAGCCTAAATGGAGCCTCTCGGCGGGTTGGTGTCAGCATGAATTCGGACAAGACGAAAGTCATGTACAATTCGCACGTCTTGCCGAGTCCAATCCACATCGAAGGGTCGCTTCTCGAAGTTGTGAAGGAGTACGTCTACCTAGGACAAGTTATCCAGCTCGGTAGACAAAACTTTGAGAAAGAAGCTAACAGGAGGATCCGATTGGGTTGGGCAGCGTTTGGAAAACTTTGTCAAGTCTTCTCGTCGCCAATCCCGTAGTGTTTGAAGACTAAGGTCTTCAACCAGTGCGTCCTGCCCGTTATTACATACGGTGTCAAAAAGTGGACACTGACAGTCGGACTGGTCCACAAATTCAAGGTCGATCAGCGCGCCATGGAGCGGGCTATGCTCGGAGTTTCTTTGAAGGATAAGATCAGAAATGAAGTTATCCGGAAGAGAACCGGAGTTACCGACATAGCCTGCACAGTCAGCAAGCTGAAGTAGCAGTGGGCTGGCCATGTGTGTCGAAGGACCGATGGCCAGTGGAGCAGACGAGTCCTGGAGTGGAGACCGCGTATCGGCAAGCGTAGTGTGGGACGCCCCTAGCTAGATGGAACGACGACCTTAACAAGGTGGCTGGGACAGACTGGATGCGGAAGGCGGAGGACAAGGTGTTGTGGCGCAGTCTGGGAGAGCCCTATGTCCAGCAGTGGACTGTTTTAGGCTGAGTTGATTGATTATATAAAATATAATTATGTAAATGGAACCAACGACAAGAAGAAGAAAATACCTAACAAACAATTATTATGTAAGAGCCTGAAATATGTTTATGAAATATCTTTTAATTTTTATTGTGTTTTTTAAAGAAAAATACTAGAAAGCACAGACGTTGTTTGACACAACAACGAGGTAATTATAAAACATGTTGCCGTAAAAACAAAATGTAAATTTGGTAGAGTAATTTCTAAAAACAATATCTTTGAACCTCCGTTATACAAACAATTAATTAATTTATCGACCCACCTGTTTGGAAATTTTACAAAAAGGGCAATGTAATTAATTATACGAGTACCTAAGTTCAGGATAAGTTTAGTTCTAAAATATGAAGCAAATTATATGTGGTAGATAGAACAATACTTCCGTAATAAAACATCCAACAATCAATGAAGACGTTGTTAACCTTATTTTCACAAAAAGCCAATTAACATTAAACACATCATTGACCTTTAAGGTAATTTCAGCATTTACATTTTCGTGTACGAAATATAATCAACGTACTAATAAACAAAAGCAAATCTATTTATATTTCAAACAATTGTTCATAAATTAAGTTACTTTTACAAGGAGATCATAATTATTAATTTAATTAAACTCTGTCTGTAATTACTGTCTGAAGGGTCGGCCGGGATCTCGGGAATGATAGGAAATGTTTGGGAATATTAAGCCCCCGGCTGTAATATTTGGGTACACACATTACAGGGAAGCGGCCGTGACAAGAGGTAATAGCGCTGGGTACAGACGAGAGGGGTATAATGCAAGAACGTTATTTACTGTTCGCTATAAATTTGAAATCACTGCTGTGTATATTTGGTTTTATTTATAGTCACTGTTCTATTTTTTGGATAGGCAGTCGCTTCATGTAAAATACTGGTAGTCAGGTGCATCTACCGGATGTAGCTGACTGCCAGTATTGGATTAGTAGACTTGAAGCTGACCTCAACATAGTTGGGCTAGGCGAGTGATGATGAATGTTTTTTTTTGCAATTAATACATATACAGGTGGCCAAAAGTCGTGGATCAAACGCAACTAGGGGTTAGATGGGTCAGCTGGAAAAAAAATGTTCTACGGGAGGTCCTTAAGGTCTACCCCTGCAGAGTTATAATTTATTTTGTGTTTTTATGAGAAAATTGCCTTTTTTTACTAACTCTTATTAAAATTCGAAAAAATCTACATCCTGTATCTTTTTTATAATTTTCACTAGATTGGTACTGATGAGTCCTTGCGCTATACAATGCTGTTTATAAAAATAACTCTGAAACGCGGCAATTTTACTTGTAAGTAATTAGTTGGTAAACTGGTTGGGTAAACTTCACAGACATGATGTGTATCAATAGGCGGCGGTACGTGATGACTGTGATGAGCTAGCCGTGCTTACATAAACCGATATCAGACGCTTCATTCGAGTGAATGGTTCACGCGAGTGAAGGTTCATTTTTTTCATTCCATGTTCACATGACATCGTCAAAATTATATACGGTTCATCCACTGCATTCTTTTAATTTTGCTATGACTCCGAGTGCCGAAATCCAACATCGTTGGATCGGTTAACTAATGAAATCTTTAGGGTTAATTTTTTAGGGTTCCGTAGTAAACATGGAACCCTTAAAGTTTCGCCATGTCCGTCTGTGTGCCTGTCTGTATGTCTGTAGCTCAGAGACGCTTAGTACTAGAAAGCTGTAATTTGACACAGGTATACATATTAATTACGCCGACAAAGTGCTAAAATAAAATCTTGAAAACATGAGATGTGAAAAAATTCATGTACATATCTAGACAGGCGGGAGCGTATATGAGAACTAGCCAAATCAGACCTTAGGCTACAATATATTATCCTAATTTATAAGAAGAAATGATATTTTTTGTTGTTATAAATAAATTTCAGGACTGACCATTGTACTTGGCACCCATTTAGATCTCACTTCTTTTGTCGTTGAAGTCAACAAGGCATATATCATAATATTCAACTTGGCTCTCATTTCACATTTATGTTTTTGATGGGATAATGAAGTTAAAAGGAAAACTATCTCAGCTAAGTAGGCTTTACAAGTTAACAAGTAATAGTCGACCAACTTATATTTGCAGTTGGGAAATTGCCCGTGACGTAGGTTTATCGATTTATGGGAGTACTTGTTTTCCAACTACAATGTTAAGTTTGTTTTTGGGATGAATTCATTTCAACTACGGAACCCTTCATTGTGCGTGGTCTGACATGCACTTGGCCGGGATTTTCCAAGATTAGGTAGCTTACCTCTTTGTGATGTTTGGCAAACTACGAGTAACTCCCTTTTTTTGTGTTGGAAGTTATCAAATAACTTCTCCTGCTCTGGGCGGACCGGGAGGGTGTGTCAGACTCTCACTGACTAAAACCCACCCGTGTCCCTTCCGCTGCCTGTGTTGCCAGGGGCCTCGGTAACCCTTTTGTACCTTCCCACGAACCCGGCAGGCATCGGCCCTAGTGGACCCCTACACTTGTGCTGATGACATCACTTTGAGGCGCGCGTGGAACACAACGCGCCGTCGACCCGGGCCTGGTCCTTACCGGACGGTGAGCTACCCATTGCTCACCGTCCGCAAGCCCACGCCTACAGTGGCCGGGAATCGGCCCGGGATTCCCGACGCCCAGGGCGTCTCCTGCGGCGGCTAGGGGCGAGAGGGCGCGAAATTTGCTTTTCCCTCAACCATCCTTCCTCCTCCTTCGCGAGCATTACTGCTTCGCAGAAGGAGGTGACGGCTGCCCAAGCCATCTCGCTCCGTACAATGGCCTGAACCAGGGCCAGACGCGATGCCCAACACAGTTAAATTGTTAAAAAGTATAACTTCTTGTCATTTCAAAAAGATGACTCACTTATTTCGAGTTATCTTGCATGGCACCAGTGAAATACGGTCTTAATATCAAAGGATGTTGATCCTTCTACCCCCTAGCTAACTTGTCATATTATTGCGACTCATTGTTTGAACAATTCCGTGCAAGTCATGCAATTGGATTTTATGATTTACTGACACAGCTTTGGGTGATAGTGGAGTTTCCGTATTGGATACTTATTATGACATAGTAGGAAGGATACTGAAGTTTTACATAGTAAATCAAATTCTTATATATGACGGCGCAGAATAGCTTTAACCAGAAGTGATCATCGTAGTAGTGGCTTTCGCGCCCTCTCGCCCCTAGCCGCCGCAGGAGACGCCCTGGGCGTCGGGAATCCCGGGCGGATTTTGGCCACCGTAGGTGCGGGCTTGCGGACGGTGAGCAATGGGCAGCTTGCCGTCCGATAAGGACCAGGCCCGGGTCGACAGCGCGTTGTGTTCCACGTGCGCCTCAAACAGATGTCAGCACAAGTGTAGGGGTCCACTAGGGCCGATGCCTGCCGGGGTCGCGTGGCAGTCCAAAAGGGTAACTGAGGCCCTCGCAACACAGGCAACGGAAGGAATACGGGTGGGTTTTACTCAGTAAGAATCTGACACACCCTCCCACTCCGCCCAGAGCGGGAGAAGTTATTTGATAATTTCCCACCCAAAAAAAAAAGGTGGATCCACTACTAAGAGTACGCTGTGGACGTGGTACGACAGCGGCTTCCCTGATATCATCTTCTTTCATTAGAAGGCAGCCGCCATGCCACCATCGATGCGATGCTCTGCTAGAGTGACTGTCAGCAGCCAGTGTTGCTCTTATCTGACCTTTTCGGTGATTCCAGTAACTTAATAGGTAATAGGTAATAGGTAAAACGGGCTGGTGTCCGCAACTCCACGTCAATGCGCGTATTTTGCGTACGGGTGGGAAATCGATTATTCGATCCACCCCAGCTCCTCAAGGAAGGCCAGCAACGCCTTGGTGTTACTGACCATCTCACGGAGGGTACCTGGGTTACCGAAGTACTTTGCCCTGTATGTGGCGACGACCGGGCAGTTTAGTAACACATGTGCTGCTGTCTCGTCGTCCGTCATGCAGGCCCTGCACAGCGGACTGTCTGTGACTCCAATGACAAAGAGGTGTTTGTTAAATGACCCGTGGCCTGTTATAGCTGCTGTAACAGTGCGCAGCTGTAGTTTAGTTAGTCGGAGAACCCGTTTCGTGAGGCGACCATCAATTGTAGGGAGAGCTTCCTTGGCCTGCCTGCACTCACCTTGGTCCGACCATAGTTTGAGATGTTTATCTCTGGTGCGTTTCCTTACCAGAGTGCGTAGGTACCCGAAGGGAAGTGGCACGATGGGTTCAGGTCCCACTGGTGCCATGCTCGACCCCCTCCTGGCAAGTTCATCGGCTGCATCGTTGCCTAGCGAACCGCTGTGTCCTTTAATCCATTGAATGGTTATGTTGTTGAGGCTACCCAACTGGTTGAGGCGCTGATGGCACTCGTATATTAGCCCAGAGTCAACTGTGTGACTGTTTAGCGCTTGCAGGACAGCCATGCTGTCTGAGAGTATGCGGATTGAGTGGTCCTTAACTTCCCTGGCCATGATGGCTGAGGCGGCCAGAGAAATACCTAAGCACTCGGCCTGGAACACTGTGTTATGGACCCCCAATGGTGTGGCTATGCGTATGTTGAAGTCCTCCGAGAAGATTCCAGCACCTGTGCCACTACCTGTTTTGGATCCATCTGTGAAGATGCGCAGCTCTGCGGGGCGCAGCCCTTCGCATCGGCGATCCTCGTGGAGTTGGATCTTGTATTTCTTATCAAATATAAATTGTTTGGGTACCTGGTCATTTATTGCTTTCGTGATGGGGAACTCTTTATTGAGTCCCTCAAGCAGCGCGGTGTGTAGTGTGTCTCTCTTGCCCCAGAGATTCAGTGTATTTAGGCGTACTGCCGCCATCGTCGCTTCCTGCTGTATGAACAGGTGGAGCGGCGGCAGTCCCAGCATGGCTTCGATTGCTGCAGTCGGAGTTGTCCTCATGCAGCCCGTGGTCGCCATGCAGGCAAGTCTTTGCATGCGTTGTAGTTTATTGGAGGCTGTGACTAGCTGGGTGCGGGGCCACCAGACCACGGCCCCGTAGGAGATCATGGGGCGGATTACCGCCGTGTACAGCCATAGTATAATTTTGGGGGATAGGCCCCACTTCTTACCTATCATTTTCTTGCACTGCCAAAAGGTGATGCAAGCCCTGTTTATTTTGTTGTCTAAGTGACTACTCCAGTTTAACTTACTGTCTAGAATGACCCCGAGGTACTTGACTTCGTTGGCTAACTGAAGTTCTGTGTCGAACAGTATTGGTAGGCGGAAAGGGCCTAATGCTCGTTTATGGGTGAACATAACTAGTTCAGTTTTGGTGGGGTTCACCGATGGGTCGAAATCCCTACACCATTTTTCTACGATACGTAGTGCCTGCTGAGTGAGGTTGCAGATTGTTCCCGTTACTTTCCCCGAAACAAGGATTGCAAGGTCGTCTGCATAACCTATTGTGTAATAGTGGTTCGCGTTGAGTTTGGTGATGAGATCGTTTATCACCAGATTCCATAAAAGGGGGGACAGCACCCCTCCCTGGGGGCAGCCTCTGGCTATCATGGCCAGCTGTCGCTCATCCTCAAGGCGAACCACACGTTTGCTTAACATGTTTGTAATCCAGTCCGTTAGTACCTGTTCTACTCCATGTCTGGAGAGGGCGCTGCTGATGCTGGAGAAGTTTGTTTTGTCGAAGGTTCCTTCGATGTCTATGAAAGTGCCCAGGCAGGTGCCCTTCTGATGAATCGCTTCCTCTATCTGTCTAACCACTAGATGAAGAGCGGATTCGGTCGACTTACCCGAGCTGTATGCATGTTGGTTACCGTGCAGCGGTATGGTTTTTAGAGCGCCATCCCTCAACTCCCTATCACACAGCCTTTCCAGAGTCTTTAGTAGAAAGGAGGTCAGGCTGATTGGTCGATGGGATTTGGCGTTTGAGTAGTCCCCCTTACCTGGCTTAGGGATGAATATGACTTTCACTTCCCTCCATCCTTTGGGAACGTATCTAAAGGCCAGACACGCTCTCATTAGTGGCACCAGTCTTATTGCGACAGAGGTTCCGCCCCATTGTAGTAGGGCACTCCATCAGGACCAGCTACCTTAAAAGGATGGAAGCTCCGGATGGCCCATTGGAGTTTCTCCAACGTGATCACCCTGCGTGCGTAATTACAATCGTTGTCTGCTGGCGTTTGAATTACATCTTGCCAGTCGATTACCTGCGTGAAGACACATCCAGGGAAGTGAGTCTCGATAAGGACGCGTCTCGTTTCTTCTGGCGAGGAAGTGAGTGTGTTATCAGGTTTGCGGAGGGTAGTGGGCCCAGGAGATTTCTGTTGCGCCAGTACCTTTCTTACCCTGTTAGCTTGCTGGCAAGATTCAATGCTACCACAGAATTTGCGCCATCCCGCGGTACTCCTGAATCTAATGCATTTTTTGTAACTGGACTTGGCTGCGTAGTAATTATCCCAGTCCTCATCCGCACATGTGTTCATGGCTCTGTTCAGAGCTGCCCTTACCTTGCCGCGCTTGCGCTCTAGATCAGCGCCCCACCATGGTTGTTTGCCCGGTGTGCTGCGCGGGGTGGTCTCTGGGCAGGCAGTTTGGTAGCTATCTATCATTGTTTTAGTAAGATAGCTCACTTGTACCTCAATCTGTATCGTGTCCGCAAACGTCACCGGATCGCTTATTGTCGCAAACTTGGATTCAAGGTTGCGTGTGTAGGTGGCACGATCCGTGTTTCGCGAATTGCGCCGTGGTAGTGTTGGAGAAACACAGACCTGGATGTCGAAGCGGATCCACCTGTGATCAGAGCAGGAGGCCTCGTTGGAGACCTGCCACCCAGCAGTGATTTCCGCCGCGCCCTCTGTTGCCAGAGTGAGATCTATGATTGTTCGGCTACGCCTGGTTACGAATGTTGGTTCGGAGCCAGTGTTTAGTAGGGATAGGTTAGTCGAGAACAAGTATTCAACCAAGGCCTTACCCCTCTCGTTTTGCGTGTCCATACCCCACAGTTGATGGTGAGCGTTGGCGTCGGCCCCTACCACGACCTCAAACCCACATCCCTCGCAATGGCTCACGAGGCGGGCGAGGTCGTGCGGAGGCGGCGCCTCCACCTCGGGCATGTAGGCCGAGTCGAAAACGATCGTCATCTCCGTGTTGTCGTCACGCTGTATTAGCAGCTTAGCTGCAGAGACATCTCTGCAACAGAAGTCAGTTAAAAGATGTGTTTTAAGGTTACCTGTGACATAGATGCACGCTCTAGGGTGTGCGTGATCTGTGGTTACCAGGAGCTTACCGCCAAGATTGGAAAGTCCTTGTATGCGGCCCGCCCTAATCCACGGCTCTTGGATCAAGGCAATGGCCGTGTGTTGCGCCTCCAGCCACTTGCGAAGCTGAGCCGTCGCGGTCTGACTGTGGTGGAGGTTTGCCTGCAGGACTTTACAAGTTGACGAAAGGGACGCCATCGCTGGTCGAACCCTCTTCGTCCCCCCCAAGTTTAAGCCCGGCAAACAAGTCGCCCTCGTCGAAGCCATCCCCTCCCGGGCCCGAAGCCGGCGACAAGAGCATGTCATCCAGGTCCTCACCCGGTGGAGGGACGGCGCCCTCGGTGGCGGCGGCACAGTCGGCCGACCCTGCTGCAGCAGGTTCAGCCGCTGATGCTTCCGGGATGTTTGGCGGGGGAGTTGTCTCCCTTGCTGGTGTCTGGGGCAGCTGCGTCGGCGCCTCGCAGATGGTCTTTGTAGTAGGGTCCCATCCCTGAGGGACATCGGTGAACCTGCCGTTCCGACCCTGGAACTTCACGTACACCGTCCCCAGTCCAATTGAGAGACGGCGTCCGGCCTCCATCAGGATCGGGATTTGGTCCATAGGGACACCAACTACCACAAACCATGCTGCGGCCTGTTTGTCGGCATGCAGAAGTACCCACCTCTTTATGTCGACCCAGGGGTTTTGATAGCTGAGAGCGCGCCCAATATTGGTCGGCTCTCCGAAGACTCCCTGCTCGTCTGGAATCACGACGCCACATCGTGCTCGCTTCAGGATCTCCGATTGGCTCTTGACAACTAGCGGGATGCTAGTTGGGAGAGACAGGTCGGAGACTGTCTTCCTTAGCCAGGCTAAGGTGTGGTCGTTACCGCACCACAGTTTAAGGACACCTCCGGCGAACAGCGGCTTGGCGTTGAAGGTCGGTCCTGGAGTGTCTTGCTTAGGGGAGCAGGCCTCGAGAATGATCTGCTTCTGGATAGCAGCGAGTACCTGGTCCGAATTTTCCGTAGTCCGAAAAATTCCAGTAACTTCGTAACAAAACGGCCACCCCGTTTTGTTGCCACTTGCTGCGGCGTCATTTATACATTTATATCGTTAAATAACACTAGCATAAAATACTGATAATATAACACATATTCAGCTGCGAAAACTTAAAACCTATAATCGTTGTACATTGGCTAACATGAAAGAGCCAAACAGACAATTTAATGAAAACAACGTTATTTACAGGCGCTTAAATTCATCAAAGTTTCCTGATGTTCCCAAGTTCCATTATGACCTGTAGTCATAATGTTAGATACGGTACACATCATAATGGTCTTACGAGGTTTCATGCACACACCTGTCAGCATCCTGTACATATCCTAGGACACATTCGCATTACTCACGTAAAATGGTACATAACAGCGAACCGACGTAAACAAAGGCACATAAAACAAATAGGATTAAATCATTTTCCCTCGGGTTACTTGCTCTACAAATTAAACATACCTAGGTACGTTGAAACTGCGAACTAACCTGCACCGGGTAATGAGTGCTAAATGAAATTTCAACGATGAAATATGGCGCATTTTATGACATATACGCGAAACACATAACGGTTCTGTTACTGTTTGTTGATTGTTGCATTTTACCTTTTTTGTGCTCGAAAGCAATGATTTTATCGAGATTTTTGTACTTATCTGTTGTCTCCATATGTCTTTCGTTATTTCATTATTAGTAGTCTTCGGTAAAGGAAAACTAACAGACGATGTATTTATAGGTAGATTTTATTTTTGTTCTAAATTGGAATGAGTACGAAATTATTTTAAGACCTTGAAAATATAACTTTGTAACGCGAATTGAACTTAGCTTTTAGCATTCAAGATCATGATTTATTACCCTTTTAGAATACCAAAATTAATTTACGGGCACGTCTGTAACAGGCTCATCAATAATTCCATTGCTCCCAGAGGTTATAAAATTGCTACATCGTGTATTCAGCTCAATGTAATTACAAATCAACTGTGATAATGATTGCTAATTAAAGTTGTTCACCGGTGAAACATGACCGTTTTCATGAGTTATGAGCTCGTCGCGTTGTGACCCAACGTTATCAATTAATATATTCTGTGCAAAGCACCGGTGATTATGTATCGTCGCACTTTCACGTTCCTGCTGTCGCCAGAATGGGGATTACCGCGCAAACTCCCCGTTTATCTGGAGATGCTTTATTACAATTTTCCCTAATATTAAAGTTGTTGGGCGTACGTAAGTTTCTTATTCGTAATCTCTAGGTTAGTAGGTGTAAGTTTTCTACATAATATGTTTGAAGAATCTTGTTTTATAGCTCACGTTGGGGACGTGGATCTTTGAGTATTATTGATATTATATTAGTTAACTTTTGCTTTGAAACATCGCTATCTGAAGAGGTTACCCTAAAGTTTTCCGAAGAGAGACTTCTAAGATCTTGACATGGCGTTTTATTTCAGACATAGTATCCGTTAGATAAAGCCATTATCCATTGAGGCACCAAAGACGTTGTAAACTAGCGTCTTTTTAGTGTAGTGGGGCGTGCGCGTGGATAACACATCGACACAAGCCATTAGGCAGAGCGCGCCTTTGAGATGGGTCGGCGAGCCGGACTTGCTGCTCAAAGGGCCACTTCATCGTCTTTTCATGTTACCTCACACGTCATCACACAATTTAGCCACTCATCTCGCCCCATGATATGATAATAAATAATCCAACGCTAAAGTGCCTCGTGTCCCCGAAAACTTGGAGATAAGTGCCTTCCAAACTTGCCGTTTTCAACTTTCACCGCGGTTTATATTGGATACGAAATTTAACGTGAAGTTTTTGATATTATAAGCCAATATTAGATGATTCTTTTCGAGCTACGAAGTCCTCGGTCGGGACAAATATTTTGCTAATATTTCTTGGTTTTCTGTAATTATTGGCGAAAATGGTGATGTGAATGGTTAAGTTTATTGAGAGAATATTATCATTTTTGAGATTTCATTATTATTATATTTAGCAGCAGTAGTAGCTGGTAGTAGGAAGTCAATGTGCTACTTAGAGCTTATTAGCTATTACTTTTTACTGTTCACCTTTTTCTACCGATTAAAATGGAAAGTATAGAGGCATTAGTAACAGGGTGTAAAGTTCACTCATCTACCATAGAAAAGGGAGGATCCCCCGACCAGACGGGAGTCATGTCTAGTGGGTAACTGCCCAACGGTTGATGTCGGGATGTTGTAAATATGCTAGTTGCGCGGTAAACTCTGCTTGCGTGAAGGAGAATTTTGCCGGACGTCAGTGTGTTGCGTAGGGCGCATGTGGCGATGTAGATGCCCCCGCCACAAATCCTTTTGATCCATCCACTTAGAACGAGAATCTAACATTTAATAAAACAATTTATGTAGGTACCTAAACGAACTCGTATAATCATTTCTATCACAAAACAACCGCGAAGCTGAATCGTCCTATATAATATATAAGCTTTGTAACGAGTGTACATGGAGCGTTCCTAAATAGAAACTCATTTGGCAAGTTAATGTGTAATTTGAATGACCCGGACAAATTCAAATTAATTCAGCTTTTCGGTGGCATTGAGAGACTTTGAAAGAAGCGATCGATAACAAATTCAGGGGTTAGTAGCAAAATTAGCAATTTAATTTCGATTCAGTGAAAGTTTCCTTAGTGTTGGCAAGAGAGGACGAGTAATTTGCAACCGAGAAGAAACGAAAGGGGCACGTTATTACCTAAACTTTTGTCAGTGGAAGATTGATTAAGTTTACTTGCTCCGTTCTGAGGTTTGTATTTATATTTTAATGTGCGAGGTTGTGATCTCCAGTTATAAATATGTAGCTATAGTGATATTTTGTGTGGGTGGAAGAAATTGATCGATGTCTTAGTTGAAGTGTGAGTGTTACATTTTGAATAATTAGGTACTTGCTTAGTAAGTAGTTAAGGTTAAAAGTACGTAATTTCTATTTACTTATTTTTATTGAATACTTATATTATTAATAAAAGATCACCCAAGATCATTCGAAGGAAAATTTCTTTGCTATTCCACCTTTAAATTGTTGTATATTTATTATTTAAATATACAAAACCCGGGCCTACAGATTGTTTAGTCACATTTCTGAAGAATTATTTCTATCGCTATCTTCCCGGCTCTTATTTTCGTCACTAAAATGATACGTTTGTTTCATGAATAGGTTAATAACGTGCTATAAAAGGGACATTCCATAGATTTATTATGTCGTAAAATGAATGAAAAGATTAATGAAAAGCAAGGAATTCAAATATTTCACGATATCTTAAGTTTGAATTTTCCATAATTCAATATTGCTCTAAACCATAAAACGAGATCAGTTATGATCTGTTACCTGGCTCTTCGGTGGCGGTGTGAAATTACGGATTATAGTATTCAGCCCCACCCCTTTTTTTTTTTTTTTTGCCCTGCCACCCCTGGAGTGCGATTGTCGGCAGGTTTCACTGCATTATTAACCCTTTCATGGCGAATCCGGTTTTATCACCCAGATCTCAGCGCATATTTGTTATCTTTAAAAAATGAGTTTCATAAAAGGGGAGTTTCCTTTGCGTGAAATTTAAACTTAGAATATGCTGAGTATTTTGGCCAGATTCCGCTGAGAAGGATTTCCGTGAAGTGTTTTGCGATACTTTTGCTTATTTTTCGAAAATAACCATCAATCATTTTGGTTTGAATTCATACCTACAAGACCAGAACAGAAGACAGGTTGTGTAAAGGCTCCCGCCGACTTGGGCGATATTGGGGCATATTGCTGCCCGCGATATCACGCTAGTCTGCACGAGCTTTTAGAGTGCTTATTACATACCTAATCCAAATATTATTCACTTGTTATGATGTATCTCTAATCGATCCTATACTGCTTATTTGAATCTTTTTATATCAGCAGATCTAGGAGGGGATAATACAATATTTACATACATAACCAAATTACAAGATGATTATTGACATTAACTAAATTAAATTAAAACTAAGTTAAGCCTAAAAAAGGCCCTCGGGGCATTGTACCGAGGATGCTGGCGGCATTTCCTCGCTGAATTGCAATGTTGATGCGTTGCGCGAGAAAGCCAGCTTTTCTGTCACCAGTTACATCAACTAGACGTTTCGCGATTTCCGCAAATAAGTTATGCGTACTGGGACCCCACGGACCGAGGGTTTCGACGCCAAAGAGCAAAAAGTTGTACTCTTTGCCAAGGCCTCAATATTTAATAACTTTCAGATTTTCGGCATTTTCTGCCGCTGCACCCGCTTTAGAAGTAGTCCGTTGGAGGTGGGACGGTGTTAGTGTGTCTACACAGGTAGCGTCCCACTCAAGCATCCGTCCCAAACTCCACGGAACCAAAGACACACCATCAGGTCTTTTGCCATCATCTCTGACAATGCCAGTTGGCTCAAGAAGAGCAGGCACATTGATGCTGGCAAGAGACTGGCGGATTATGTCATTAAGTGTCGCATGTCTTGAAAAGCGGCCTGCTCTTTTTTGACAACACAATAAAAAGGGATAATAACATATATTATTATCAAACCCCAATTTCAAGCTTATAAGAACCTAATCGAATAAAGCGGAAAAGAAACGTAGATCACAATAAAACACAACTTTGTAAGCCCTGTGACAGTAATCCTGTAGGGCGGCGCACTTATCAAAAGTGATCAAGTGATCACTTCCATGATAATACCGAGGCTACTCTTTAAGGCTTAGTTCAGATTGTCCGATTTGAATTGTTTTTGTTTGTCCGGTAGAGAAAGTGTAACAAAGGTTTAGTTTTAGGGTTCCGTACCTAAAAAGGAAAAAACGGAACACATAAAGGATCACTCATGTGTCTGTCTGTCTGTCTGCCTGTCCGTCTGCCACAGCCGATTTGCCCCGAATCTACTGGACCGATTAGGTTGAAATTTGGTACACATATGAATTACTGTGACCCAAATACTGACTTGTAACGTAAATAAATAAATTTTGAATATAAGGGTCACTTTTGGGGGGCAAATTAGAAAATAAAATAAATAAGTTTTGCAAACTGTACCGTACTGCACATATCAAATGAAAGGACTTATGGTGAGGGACTATTTATTTTTTTAATTATTTTAAAATAAACAGTTTTAAGGTTATTTAAGAAAGAGGTGAACATTGACCATTCCCACACGTTATTTCTGAAAGGCCTCAGCCTAAAATTTTGAAAATAATACATAAAATAGTTCATTACATAAATATTGTAGGAAAACCTATAAGAAGTCTATGGTGTTATAATAACATGTTAAATCACTCAATATTGTACAAACTTACATTTTCAGTTGGAATATATGGGAGAACTTGTTTTTCAACTACAATGTTACGTTTATTCTTGGGATAAATGTTATCTAGGGATAAAAAACTGGCCAAAGGCTTCCCTAGACTCCTTCTATATTTTGTGGTCTCGCGTCCGTAACCGCGCTTTACCTACAAAATATGTAAAAAAAACTTAGCTACGCTATCATATTCCATCTAACTTAAAAGATAGTCTACCTACATATAATATTTATATAAAAGTAAAGCTGATAGAGCTCCGTTACCCGGCAGTTTATTTTCTTGTATCAGATTATTTTCGCGTCCCGATATTAGATAAGAAGGAATGTTGATAGTATCGGCTTTATTTTTGGAATGCAGTGTGTGTGTGTGTAATACCTTTTTCCCTTTACGCCTTTGTGAGAGAAAAGATAACGAAAAACTTTCAAGTGATATTGGAAATAGCAATACGCGAGCGATATCGAATGTTATTGTAAAACAAGACGCGCTCTGCGACTTCTTTTTCATTTTTTGGGAAGACAAGTTTACTACTAGTTTACTTTTCTTCCAAAAATAATGCCCTTTAGTATAGGTAGTTATTTTATGGTTTGAAATATTATAGGTCGGTACTAAGTGAAAAGTTTGGCAAATCGGTTTTGATGTTTCAGAATCAGAATCAGAATCTTTATTTGTTAAACATAGGTATTTACTTAATGGTCTTAGGTTAACATATTGAACGATATGTTTTGCCGCGAAGGCATACAAATTTTAATTAAAATGTAATTTGATAAAACTGAAATACTTAAAAAACTGAATAAAACAAACAATAAAAACTGAACAGAAAATAAACTAAAAAAATATTAAAAATTATCATTTATAAAATCTTGAACAGTATAATAACATTTTTCTATTAATAGAGAGGTGAGAACTTTCTTAAATTTTGATAGGGGCATATTTATCTCAAAGTTATTTAGGGGGGTATTTATATCATATCATAGTTATGTTCCTTTTCTTCATCTCTCGTACAGTCACTAACTTTGAGAATTGCTAAAGCCACTCAGCAAGTTGGTACCGGACTGACTTCCCAAAACAATGATGCATGACTCACGAAGTCATACTTGTGCTCGTAGATCATAGTTTTGGGTGTAACGGCCTCTCAAAAGTTTTCCCACTGCAGCTGCTTGTAGAGTTTGTAACTGTCCTATGAAACAAGGCAACTTTCCTGAAACTAATCACAAACACTCATATTGCATTTCACTTTCCTCATAATATTTTTCCATAGTTTTTGGTCAATATAAAAATTATACCTACAATCCCAACAATAGGTTTTCAAGACAAACATTATATGCCCCAACACGTATAAAATGCCGAAGTACACTTTCCTTCCTATCAAAAGTGATGTTAAGAACACTAAGCCAACAAAATCTTAAGAAAATCGTGACCTGAATTTATCAAGAGTATAATCTATGAGTTGAGTTAAAACAACAGATTAATCGCTTAGACAAATATTCAGTAGAAAATGACTACACTAATATTATAAAGAGGTAAAGTTAGAAAGTGTGAACATAGGAGCTGAAGTCATACAATGTTTTATGTTAAAACACGCGGACGAAATCGCGGCCAGAAGCTAGAACTTTGTTAATTTTATGACACATACAAAAATAACCTTTGTTCTTGAAAGGATATACACTCGCGAGCAACCAAATCGACTCAAGCCTTGTCGGCGCACACATACATTGATACAACTAAAATTATGAATGGAAATTATTAAAATGATGTCATTCGAAAGCTTAAGATGTCAGCTTTAATTTGATATCATTATCATTGAAATCCATCCATCATTTTTGAAATAAATGATGTCTGAACGCAAGAGTAGGAAAAACGGGAATTTAGGAAAAAGGGTATGTGTCTCGTATTTGACAAATTAAAGAAAACATTTTAAAAATAAAATTAATTTATTTAAATCAGTATTTCGTATTGCCCCCTCTAGCCCTAATTACATCCCGCAGTCTGTTTTTCATGGACCTTATCAATTTTTTGACATTTTCTTGAGGAATGCCGTCCCACTCCTCTAATAATGCTGTCTTTAGCTCGTTTACGCTTGAAGGGACTGGATTTCTGGCCCGAACTCTTCTTTTAAGCTCGTCCCATAAGTGCTCGATGGGGTTCATGTCAGGACTGAGCGCAGGCTAGTCCATCATGCGTAATTCGACCTCTTGCAGAAACTGTCGAGTGACTCGTGCCGTGTGGCAGCGGGCATTGTCGTGCATTAACACGAAGTCTTCACCGACAAACCCTGCGTAGGGCACAATATGATCCAGTAGAATGTCGGTGATGTACCGATCAGCTGTTAGCCCGTCTCCTCGGCCGCCCCCAGGCAACAAAAAAGAAAAGAAAACAAGTTCGGTTTTTCCCTCTAAACAGATACCAGCCCACATCATGCAGGAACCGCCGCCATAGGCCACTGTTTCAGCGAAACAACATTGGGCAAATCGTTCCCCCGGACGCCTGTAGACTCGGCCTCTCCTGTCACTGCCATGCAGACACATTCTGCACTCATCAGTAAATAGGACCGATCGCCATTGCGCAACGCTCCAATTGAGATGCTCTCGAGCAAATTGAAGGCGCGCTTGTCGGTGGCCTGCAGTCAATTTAGGGCCCGTCGCAGGTCTTTTTGGCGTCAAGTTGGCTTCCTTCAAGCGTCTTCTCACTGTCCACTCGCTGACAGCCACTTGTCATACACGTCTCAGATCTTGCTGCACATCAACGCCCGTAAGGTGTCGATTACGCAGCGAGGTTGAGACAATGAAGCGGTCGTCTCTCTCTGAAGTGCACCGGTAGCGGCTCGTTCTTGGTCTCCGATTGAAGGCACTAGTCTCTTGGAACCGTCTGTATACTCAGGATACAGAAGACTGGCTCAAGTGGAGCTGGGCAGCGCCTGCTCGCTGGCTTAACCCTTGTTGCAACAAGGCAACAACTTGAGCGGCTTCTTCTGGTGTGGTATCCATGGGTTAGCGAAAACAAGGATTGCAATTTACGGAGATGTGTACCGGTCAACTTGTAACAAGCAACTGTTAAGATAAACCGGAAGTGAGGGGGGTTTTATAGCGGGAGCAGGTAGCGCAAGTCGTGGATTCCTAAAGAGGTAATTTACACTGACGACCAATTAAAATGTGTCAATAAATCAGCGCTTAGTTTTTTTTAAGGTATTGATGTTAATTGAAAGCCTAATTCTTCAGCTTTTGAATGACATATCACTTTTGTAATTACCATTTATCGTTTTAGGAAAATCAATGTATATGTGCGCCGTCTAGGCTTGAGTCGATTGCTCGCGAGTGTAGAATCAGTATAACTTACGATTTATGTTATACAGCACTGGGCATTGTATAGAGGGAACTTGGTCACACATTCAAAACAGTAAGTTGCACATATGGCACTCTAGTATAAAAAAACAACAGTACACACCCTACAAACCAGATAAAAGGGACTGTTATCAACGTAGTGTATCTTTCCACCTCCTGGACAACCCACTTCCAACTTGCCATCCAAACATTGCGAACAATCATAGAATAAGAAATCTGTATAGAAGCGAAACTCATAATGTATTTTTGTGCATGCACAGATGATGCCAAAATAAACACCTACATACCACTGCAAACTACGGTCGTCCAAGTCAAAATTATTCGTCATTATATGCTGTGTTTGACGATCAATAATATCTGTTGTCTGCATCTTACAGATTTGCTTTTATCGATCGCTTCTGACACCTGAGTGTGACAACGATCGATGAATATCAAGGTTAAAACTGAGCGTCACTTGTTGATTTATCGAACGACAAAAAAGACCCACAGTGGCAATCGACAAAAAATCGATCGTCTGTTGCCAACAATTTACTCGATTTTGTTTGAATTTTGACTCATAAATCGAGCAAATCTGTAGGCACTTTTTTTTTGGGTTGGAAATTATTAAATAACTTTTCGCGCTCTGGGCGGAGGGAGAGGGTGTGTCAGACTCTTACTGATTAAAACCCACCCGTGTTCCTTCCGTCGCCTGTGTTGCCAGGGGCCTCGGTATCCCTTTCGGACTTTCCCGAGACCCCGGCAGGCATCGGCCCTAGTGGACCCCCTTTTTTTTTTGGTTGGGAAATCATCTAATAGCTTCTCCCGCTCTGGGCGGAGCGGGAGGGTGTGTCAGACTCTTACTGACTAATACCCACCCGTATTCCTTCCGTTGCCTGTGTTGCCAGTGGCCTCGGTAACCCTTTGGTACCTTCCTGCGACCCCGGCTGGCATAGGCCCTAGTGGTTTGTGCTTACGACAACTCTATAAGGCGCGCGTGGAATACACCGCGCCATCGACCCGGGCTTGGTCCTTACCGGACGGTGAGCTACCCATTGCTCACCGTCCGCAAGCCCGCGCCTACGGTGGCCGGAAATCCGCTCGAGATTCCCGACGCCCAGGGCGTCTCCTGCGGCGGCTAGGGGCGAGAGGACCTCTAAGGTTGTCAATTTTGCCGGTGATCGAACACAAAGTGCGTAACATGTGCCGCAAGCGGCGATATTATCCTTACAGTATTAAACGTAAACGTATTATACGGCCCGAATAGCCAGTACCTACTCGTGCCATGCAATTTTATGGTACACCAATAGCAAAAAATACAAATACTATATGATAATTACTTGAGTATACATATATGTTAACATGCCTATGCATATTATAAGCATGCCTCTTCACAGCTGGCTTGCCAGTTTATGGTGGAAACGCAATTTCGACTAAATATTGAAATGGCATTACATTCTAATAACATAATCATCTCAAAGATTTCTTTCTATATTAATAAATAATAAAAATTAAAAAACGTTCAAGTAACACGAGTGCGTTTCTTTACGACATTTGGAGTCACCTTTTAAGCAAGGAATTGCTTGTAGCAGGAGACTCCGCTACTTTCACGTGGCATTTTCCAACAATAAACAAGCGGTGTAGACAATAAACATTCTAGTTGTGCTTTTAAAGAAGGCCACAGAAAAAGAGAGGTACCTAATGGTGGAGTAAAATAAATTAAAATTAGAATTAAACTGAACTTAAAATTAAGCAAAGTAAATGCACTGGTGTGTGTTTATAATATAATTCTTACTCTATGGTACAACTTTTCTCCTAGTTGTTACCGGATTACTACAAATTGCGTCG
Organism: Atethmia centrago; assembly: GCA_905333075.3. NCBI lineage: Eukaryota > Metazoa > Arthropoda > Insecta > Lepidoptera > Noctuidae > Atethmia > Atethmia centrago. Next base: position 14,948,903 of record HG995373.1, on the reverse strand, counting down.
GACAAGCTTGTTAGGGCAACTGTTTATGTGGAATTTGACGGTGTTTTATAATTGCCTGCGCGGCAAGACGGTCCGCAGTCTTGTAACGAAATTTTTATGGGTTATTCCACTAATCCCCATTGACATTACCACTCAATGGGGATTTGTAAACTTTTCTTCCACAAATCCCCATCGACGTCTCATAGAGTTCATAATAGGGATTTGTGAAAAAAAAATTCACAATACCCCATTAGTTTAAAAATAAAATACAAACAACATAATTACTATAAATTTATTAAGTACGAAGTGTTTATTTCTTATGGAGGTAAGAACTCATTGATTATATTTATAATCAAACCAATTAAATTAATGGCTAAATAATAAGCTAACTGTAAAATATTTTAGCTTAAATAATGAAATCACAGTCTAAACTTTACTACAAATAATCTTTTAAAGATCAACTTATAATTACTAGGTTACTTTACGATTGATTATTTTAGAAATTTGCCTGTGGTAGTTGAGTCTTTATCTAAGTATAGGGGCGCCACTGTAATTAAAAATGTATATCTCGTGAATAAAGATGTATAATAAACCAAATCAACATTCACTCAGTGAGATATACAAATACCTACGTAGGTTTTAAGACGCCCGTTTAAGCTTTATGATAAAATAGTTTTCAGTAATGATGAAAAATATTGACTCAAATAAACATAACAAAAAGCTATTACGAATATGTGTAACTGAATGCCTCAAGAAGTGGAAGAGATTTTTTTTTACATTCAAATTCAAATTTATTATTTAATTCATTCATACTGTGTTTAAAATCATTAAAATTATGAAAATAACACATTCAAAATACAATAAATCATAGAAAATAATAAAAAAAAAATTAATAACATTACAAGCTACTACATACTAATATTATTATTCACGAATTAATATTTTTTAACAAAAGTTAGTGGTCTCATTAGGGTGAATAATTTTAATTATCATTTTGCTTGACTGTGTGTTGGTATCAAAATAAAAAATATGTGTGGCATATAAGAAACCAGATTTCTTTCACAAATAATCCTGCATAGCATACCATTTTATAAGAAAATTGAATTAAAAAATAAAACAGAAATATAGCAGCTTAATCCCGTTAAGGAAGTTACAACGTCCAACCTCCCTGTTATTCTAACCGTTATATCACAAGGATCGTCCAAACATTTACAAAGGATAAGTTTAAAAAAATTCACGAGCCATTTGAAATTCACGGAGAGCGCGGCACTTTAATCAAACGAACACCAAAGGACACAGCCTTTACACGGAGAGTGGCTTTTTTTCCCTATCACCGGTGTGCAGGGCGACCGTCCGCGGCTTAGCCTCGATTGGTCCCCGGGGAATGACTTGGTCCCGTCTCGCAAATCTAAACTATGTAAATCTATAGGGCGGTGTTTTTATGTGAAAAATTGTGTTAAGAGAATTAGGTGCTTAGGACCGTTTTTTGTGTTCGGCGTGTTGAATGTCGATAAATATTTTTTTTTTGGGAACGTATACGTAGGTATAAAACTAAATAATCTTCAAAACGACGTAAAATGAGCTAATATCTATATCTGCAGCTCATTTTACGTCGTTTTGAAGATTATTTGCAAAGAAGGTACAGTTATTTATCGATCCCAATTTTTTTTGTAAAGACCTAAACATAAAATTCGTAGTTTACAAAAAATATATACTTAAGTTATTTACTTGGAATGCAACTAAAACCTACTTGTGATATTTTTATTTTTATATCAAGAAATTGTGCTAAAATTTTAAAACAATTTTTTTCTTAAAAACATCGGCATAGTGCCTATATAGTACGGTCTATAATAATGATTTCCTGCGACTATATGACTTATTCAACACCCTTAACACGTTCACGAGTTTGACGCGAGTGTAGATCGTGGTCGTCACCCATTTATCACTTCGTCTGCTTAGCAATAAATTGTCCCACCTTTAACGACGTGTCATCTCGACGCAAACTCATCCCTCGCACGTACGCTCTCACTGCAGTAAGGTTTATAGTTATTATAGCGCGTTGATGCGATCTGCTTAGCTTTAATACGGTGGTGAACGAGCTGAGAGGTTCCCACATGTTATACGATAATTTATTCTAAGATCAAGGCAACATCAGCCAAGTACTCGTATTTTATTCGTTAAATAACAGTCACAATAAATTGCTCGCAGGTACTCTAGGAATTAACAATTTAATCGGAGTGAGAACGTGTTGCCTTCGAACTGGTATCGGCACCACAAGATGAATTGAGACTAAGTTCTCGTATACCAACCGCTTTTAGATCCCACAACAAATCGCAACTATTTAGTTAGCGGTGCTATCAAACACAAGTGAACAGGGAATAGTGGAATACCCTTCACTAAAAACTATAGCCAACTTGTAAGTTGTAACTCGAAGTTACAGAACTATTGTTATTTAGCACTTAATTACAGAAATTGTTGAATGCGTACACGCGGACAGCGGGCAGCTGCCGCAAATAAGTTAAACTATAATTAAGGCCAAGTTACAACGAACAGTGTTTAGATAAATTAGTGACCCTTTTCTAAAATGTCAGCGCTCGCCATTAAGTCGGGCCTTGAAAAGGGTAGACCACTCGCTCTCAACGCTCTTACGTATCAAATGTTGATTAACTCGCACATCATTTAGTTAAAGAATGTCACTTTTATCTTGTTTTAGCTGATTGGACATACCTAATGCATGTAGATTAATACTTAATGTTTACCTAGCGGGGTCGACCTTTTAACGCTAAACATTACCTGTGTAATTTATGACAACCTACCTTTTAATGGAAAGGGCGAGTCGAAGGGAAATTCTAGTAAAGTTTTGTTATTATTCGTAATGAGTCTGACAGTTATTATTACTCAATTGTTTAAATTCAAAATGTTGGAATTAGCTCTTTATAAATTACTAGCTTATGGCCGCGGCTTCGCCCGCGTGGACGTTTTTTCTTGTTTTTCGTACGTAAGAACCTTCTTCTGACAATAACAAACACAACAAAAAAATAATTAGCGAAATCGGTTGAGCCGTTCACGCGTGATGCCGTGACCAAGGGAAAGAGGCTATTTACCTTGATGAATACAACTGAAACAATTATGCCAATGAAAAACAAATGAATGAAATGTTGAGTTATTGCATAGATTAAAGAAAGTTAAAATAAAACTTCAAATAATTATCACTTTTGTTGGGCGGATAGATTTGTTAAATAAAAGCATTCCAAATTGGTATCTTTTCGTATTTGTTAAACTAAGCGGCAAGGATCTCCTTTTAGGATACACTGAACGAATATTAGAACCTATTGTATGCTATATATACCTTATAATCAGTCTTCACGTAAAAGAAAGATGGGTTCCTATTTTACTCTAGGTATATCTTTGCCGTCTTAACCCTTGGGTTAAGACAGTAGGCACAAAGCCGCTGTCGGCTTGCTTCGTTTGTAAGACAACAGAGACGTGACCGAGTTGCCAAATAATGTACGTTTATTATCTGAAACAGAACCGAAAAGCATCATTTTCTTTACGTTAAATTGGACTTGTAACATGAAATATTTCGGTATTTGCTGGCAAATAACATGTCAAACTAAAGACATTCTTTTAAGTATTTTTTTAATATATTTGGTGGAATATTCACGCATATTTTACGCACAGTGAATAGTTGTTCCATGACGCCAACATAAAATTTAGGAATTAGCTTGAATCTAACCAAAACTCTATAAGTATGTTATGTGTCTAGTATAATTACTAACCAACAATATAAAATTACACACATCAAAAAAGCAACCCGCATCATCTAAAGAAACTACATGTTTTATTTATTGATACTCTATTTTTTTCTTAACAAACTAGATTGATACACAATCTTTTTGTTCTCGGAAACATATACTGGCTTATTTTAAAAATAGAAACATTTCTATTGTGTTTTGTTTTCATTAAAATAAAAGCTAATTATTTTTCCCGATTTTATGTGTTTTCGGTGCTTGATAAAGGACATGACCAGTGGGACTGTGATCGCCTGCCTAGTTGTTAAAATCAATGTGCAGCAAATATTGTTTTATTTTTGCAATTGTTGTATTCTATAGTTTACAAATAAAAAAGTTTCACGAGTCTAAAAGGTCAGGAAACTGAGAAAAATAAAGATAAGTTTTCATTAAATAACTCTGTTTTTCGATAAGAGATGGCACTAGTCATTGTGGTGAGTTTAAGAATGATTTTCTACTGTTCAACACGCCATCGAGGCGCTAGGTTTTTTTATACCATGAAAAGGCAAACGAGTATGCGTGTCGTTAAGGCTTATATTATTTGTGAAGGGATGACGATTACACTGAATAATTAAACTATTATTTGAATTAATAAATTATTTTTAATATTCATAAATAAAAAAGATGTAGGAAAGACGGCCAATATGAACAAAGTACAATTAGATGGTCTATCATTAACAAGTGGTCTCGGGTTCGAAGTCCGGGGAACTTATAACTAATTACAATAAATTCATAAAAGTAACAAAAAAACATTAAATGCTCTTCAATGGAAACCAAAACATTTTCTAAAAATTATGCTGGTGCGAGCACATAGTCTTGGTGCCCAGCCTGCATGGCTGGCGCCACATTATCTTGTAAGCCCCTTGATGAATCCTGAATTAACTGATGATTTGCTCGAGTCCAACAGGCCCGACACGCATAGATGGTTACCGCATCCTAAAAATACAAATACTTAATAATTTGATTTTAAATGCTATTATAATGTTGATCATTGGTCATCCACCTATAGACTGAATGTGACAAATACAGCATATTATTGTGGTTGTTACCAATCACGTGGAATTACTGCACCAAGATAAGTTCACATCATGAACAGCAGAACACTTTCTTCAACTAACCATAAAAATAATAATTACTTGCAATTAGATGATCAAATATCTTACCTGATAATTATCATGGGAAATAATGGGTAGTAACGGGCTGTCTGCTGGAATCATATAGAAGCGCAGTCCTCTGACTGAGAGACCACACCCACGACCTACCATTATATGACCTAGCAATCTCTCATTGCCAGCCTGTTAGGTATTCAATAAGTTGAAACATGGGTGATAAACAGATGCATCTAATGGCAGCTGAAAAATAAAATATCTTTTCATTTTGTATAAGTACCTAATTGTTTAAAAAAAACCTGTTATATGAAATTCTATGAAAATTCAGACTTGTTGATTAACTATTCATAAGCCTGGCTCATTCCTCGCGCACGTATGGAAGTGGCGCGAGGAGGCGAAACGCCGGGGCGTAAGTCCGCTGCCGCGAGAAATCGCGGCACAGCGGACGGAGCTCCGGCGGGATCTCATGGCGTCATGGAAAGTACGGTTGTCGCAACCCAGTACTGGGCACGCCACGATTTCGGCGATAAGTCCCCTCTTTGAGGAGTGGCTGGAGAGGCGCCACGGCGTCCTCACCTTCCGCCTGACGCAGGTCCTCACCGGACACGGCAGCTTCGGGAGGTTCCTGTGTCGGATAAGGCGGGAGGAAACGTCCGGGTGTCACCACTGTGTGGATCGCCCGGAGGACACGGTGGAGCATACGGTGGAGGTCTGCCCGGCTTGGGCAGAGCACCGCCGTGTCCTCGTGGAGGCGATCGGCGGCAGAGACCTCTCGCGTCCGGCCCTGGTTCAGGCCATGGTACGGAGCGAGAGGGCATGGGCAGCCGTCACCTCCTTCTGCGAAGCAGTAATGCTCGCGAAGGAGGAGGCGGGACGGTTGAGGGAAAGGCAAGTTTCGCGCCCTCTCGCCCCTAGCCGCCGCAGGAGACGCCCAGGGCGTCGGGAATCCCGGGCGGATTTCCGGCCACCGTAGGCGCGGGCTTGCGGACGGTGAGCAATGGGTAGCTCACCGTCCGGTAAGGACCAGGCCCGGGTCGACGGCGCGTCGTATTCCACGCGCGCCTCAAAGAGATGTCGTCAGCACAAAGTAGGGGTCCACTAGGGCCGATGCCTGCCGGGGTCGCGGGAAGGTACTTATGGGTCACCGAGGCCCCCGCAACACAGGCAACAGGAAGGAATACGGGTGGGTTTTAGTCAGTAAGAGTCTGACACACCCTCCCGCTCCGCCCAGAGTGGGAGAAGTTATTTGATTATATCCTACCCTCAAAAAAAAAAAAAAACCTGGCTCATGCAATCCACCAAATAAATGCTGCTTTGTTAAGTTTTGATGGCTCACATGTAATCGAACCACCGGCCGTGTCAGACTTTATAGCTGTCAGACTTTATATCATTTTGGATTAAGGGTTTTTGAAAAAAATGAGTGAATCTCGCCCGTCAAAACGGTCTAAGAAACACTTTACATGAACCCAGGAGCAATGAGATAGAATTTTATTTTGCGATGAGTCCCGGTTTGGATTTAGGCCTGATACGAGAAGGGTAAGAGTGCATTGTCATTCCCGAAATGCTGAACGGCTTAGATGCGTCCAGGAAATGCACCCTTACAGTGGCTCTAAAGTGATGGCATGGGCGGGTATTATGAAGAACAGAGAAATTGAGCTCGTTTTTGTAAATGGTAATATGAACGCTGAAAGTTACGATGAAAATGCAAAAAGTCTTGGCTCAGATTTCACGCTGATGCATGACAATGCGCGCTCGCATACAGTCCGGAGGACCAGAGAGTACTTGGCAATGGAAAACATCCGGGTATTGCCGTGGCCTGTACAGTCGCCACACCTCAATCTCATCGAGCACGCATGGGACATGCTCCAGAGACATGTTCTAGAGAACCTGGACGGAGTGTCAACAACCCAACAACTGAAAGACTTGTTAAAATTCCATTGAGAGCGATTGCCGCAGGATCAGATAAACACTCTTATAAATTCAATGAAAAATCGTTGCCGACAAGTTTTAAACAACAGAGGCGTAAGGTGTGGAGAGTGATGCAGGGTCGGAGTCCGACGCTGCATCTAGCGCAAAGGGCTCAGGTCGGAGCTCGGTGCAAAAGGAGGTGGTCGGTAGGAACCGTGAGTCCATTAGGACTCGCAAGCGCCCCAACTCGGGGTCGTCCTCCGACGAGTGGGTCTTGAGCCAGAAAGAGTGGCAAAAGATCCACTCCAGCCGGCGGGGTGGGGCCCGAGGAGGGAAAGTCGTGGATAGAGGGTCCACCACCAAGGAGGTTGGCGAGCCTAGCAGAGCCAGCCCAGCCAAGCCAGCCCAGCGAGCCGAGAGGCGCCACCTCTCAGAGGTTTCAGATGGTGAACCGGATGCCGCTGGCGGCTCCAATTTAGAGCGTGCGGACAGGTTTGCGGAGGTCGTGGCCGGCGCGATCAAGGCGGTATCCGTGAAGAGGCTCAGGTCCTCTAAGGATCAGGCCATTGCCGCAGTCACGGCCTCTATTGTGGCGGCAGCTGAAGCCCTTCACGTCGGGCTTCCTCAGGACAGTTTGTCCGAGATGTGGGCGGAGATCGCCCGCTTGACAGCCGCCATGGAGCTTCTCCGAAAGGAGAACGAGAAGCTCCGGGCGGACCTGGCTGGGCTCCGAGGAGCCGGCCCCTGGATGAAGCCGCAAGGGGGGCAGCAGCAGGGACAGGGACGGCCCGTGCCTGTAGAGGACCGGGTTCTGACCCTGGTGCGGCAGGAAGTAGCTTCCCTGCTGAGTCGTTTCTCCACCTTGGAGGCCATCGTCCTGCGCCCCCCGTTGGCGGCGAGTCAACCGCCCTCTGGCCAGCGGAAACCGGCCTCGTTTGCAGCCGCCGCAGGTGCCAAGGCCAAACGGGGCTCGTCGGGGCAGCCAAAGGGTGTGGCGACTGCGCAGGCGGCGAAGGCCCCAGCACCAGCAGCGAGAGCTCCAGCCCCGACGGCGAGGGTTCCGACCCTGACGGCGAGGGCATCGGCCCAGTTGGTGAGACGGCCGCCCCCGCCTCCTAAATCTCTTCCGGCCGATGCCGAATGGCAAGTAGCCGGAGAGAAGAGGAAGGCGGCTAAGGCAAAGAGGGCGACCAAAAAGAGGGAGAGGTGGCAGCGGCGCAAGGAGCGCACCTCCGTGGCTAGGCTCCGCGCCCCGAATCCCGCAGCTGTAGTGATCACACTACAGCCGGATGCGGAAAAGAAAGGACGGTTATGGCGAAGGTGGGTGAGGCGGTGCGCCTGGAGGAGCTCGGCGCAGCAAAAGGCCTAAAAATGAAGGTAACGACGACTGAGGCCCGAATGGTGGAGGTCCCCGGTAAGGCCAGTGGCCCGGCCGCTGACGCCCTGGCCGAAAGGATTAGGACGTCACTAAATGCGGACGAAGTCCGAGTGTCCAGGCCCACCAAATGCGCTAGCATGCGCATCACGGGCCTGGACGACTCCGCGACTGAAGAGAAGGTGGTCGTCGCAGTGGTTAGGACCGGGGGGTGCTCTGCCGAGCAGGTGAAGGCAGGCACCATCCGTCCTGACTCCACGGGGCTGCAAACCGTTATGGTGAGCTGCTTCGTGTCGGCGGCCAGAAAAATTACCGGGGAGGGCCAACGGCTATTGGTGGGCTGGGTTTCGACGCAGGTGAAACTGCTGGAACCCAGACCTCTGAGGTGCTTCAACCACGTGCAAGCGAATTGCACCTCGGAGGTGGACCGCAGCGGTCTTTGCTACCGCTGTGGTCTGCCCGGGCACAAGGCTGGCTCGTGCAATGCCACGCCGCACTGTGCCATATGTGCGGCGGCTGGCAAGCCAGCCGAGCACCGGATGGGGGCAAGGCCTGCGCCCCACCCGCCAAAGCCAGGGCCAGAGGCAAGCCCTCCGCCACCGCAGTCACCGCCGCAGCCGCCACCACTTTCACCGCCGCTGCCACTTCCACTACCGCCGTCGTCGCCGTCGTCACCGTGGCCGTTGCGGCAGGACCCTCTCAGGGGGCTGGGAAGGAGGCTCAAGAGGGGGCTGACATGGAGTGCCAATAATGACCCCATTACGCCTCCTCCAGGCGAACATCAACCACTGCGCCACCGCTCAGCATCTGTTGCTCCAGAGCATGGCGTAGTGGTCGATTAACATCGCCGTGGTCGCTGAGCCGTACTTTGTCCCACCCAGGGATGACTGGGTGGAGGACCTGAGCGGCTCAGTGACCCTAATTTCGTCGGCCGCCGCTGGTACCCCGTCCCTCAAGGCCGTCAAGAGAGGACGGGGCTGCGTAGGAGCACGGTTCGGGGAGATTGTCGTGGTAGGGGTCTACATCTCTCCGAACCGAACTCTTGCCGAGTTCCACAACTCCCTTGCGGAGTTGAGAGACGTCGTCGTCGGGTTTGGTTCCCTCCCCGTGGTCGTCCTCGGGGACTTCAATGCCAAGAATTTGGCTTGGGGTTCCCGGTTAACGGACACACGGGGCAGGATGGTGGAGGACTGGGCTCTGGAGACAGGACTGGTCGTCCTAAACCGGGGTTCTGTCCCCACGTGTGTGCGGATGCGGGGTGAATCAGTGGTGGACATCTCGTTCGCCAGCCCCGCTCTGTCGCTGCGTGTAGTTGACTGGCGCGTCATGGAGGGGGTGGAGACCTATTCCGATCACCAGTATATCCGGTTCGACGTCTACGCCCAGACCTCAGACGCGCCGGTCCGACGGGCCCCGAGTGGTCCGCGGTGGGCGCTGAAGCAGCTGGACCGGCCGACATCAACGACGAGGCGGAGTGGTTCCGGTAGGCCATGTCCGACATATGTGACGTGGCAATGCCCCGGGTCCAGCCTGGACGTGCCTCGCGCCAGGTGTACTGGTGGTCGCAGGAGCTGACGGTTCTGCGCACTGCGTGCGTGGCTGCGCGACGCCGGTATACCAGGCACAGCAGGCTCCGTATCAAACCTCCGGATACGGAAGACATTCAGGCGGAGCTGTACGAGGGGTACAGAGCGGCGAAGACCGCCCTCCAAGCGGAGATCTTGCGGGCCAGGGGTTTGGCCCGCGAGGAGTCGCTGGGGACTCTGGACAGGGACCCGTGGGGACGCCCGTACAAGGTGGTGCGGGATAAACTCCGCCCATGGGCTCCCCCGCTGACGCAGAGTCTCCGGTCCCAGCTTGTGGAGGACGTGGTGAGCGCTCTGTTCCCTTCGCGAGGGGAACACTCCTCCCCCGCCTATGGCTCCGCCTACTGCGGTGCCCGATGCGGACCACACCGCCGACGACGACGATGCTCTGGAGGTGACCGAGGGATAAATGAGAGCGGCGGTACGCAGGCTTAATGCCAAAAATACCACCCCAGGACCCAACGGCTTACCTGGGAAGGCCTGGGACCTGGCCTTGGAGGCTTTCGGGCTTCGACTTAGGGGGCTCCTAAGCGCATGCTTGGAGAGGGGCCAGTTCCCGCTTCGTTGGAAGACGGGGAAACTGGTCCTCATAAAGAAGGCAGGGCGCCCTGCGGACTCTCCGTCCGCTTATCGGCCCATCGTGCTGCTCGACGAGGTGGGCAAGCTCTTTGAAAGAGTCATTGCAGACCGCCTCGTCGGCCAGCTGGTGCGGGTGGGGCCGGATTTGGCGGAGAGCCAGTTTGGTTTCCGCAGAGGGCGCTCTACGGTGGACGCCATCATGCGCGTGCGAGCCCTGATGACGAGGAATGCTGTTGCCCAGGGTGGGGTCGTCTTGGCGGTGTCTCTAGACATCACCAATACCTTCAATACCATGCCCTGGAGTTGCATCAGGGAGGCACTCTGGTACCATCAGATGCCGACCTACCTCTGCCGTGTGGTTGAGGCCTATTTGACGGACAGAGCCGTCATCTACCCCGGTCACCAGGGAGTGTGGAGCCGGCAAGAGATGTCGTGCAGTGTCCCACAGGGATCGGTCCTGGGCTGCATCTGTGGGACATCGGATACGACTGGGTGCTGCGCGCCGACCTCCCTAGCGGCGTCAGCGTAGTGTGCTACGCTGACGACACGTTGGTCCTGGCGCAGTTGGTCAGGTCGCACCAGGCGGCGGCCGAAGTAGCGGCACGCGGGGTTGCGACAATCGTTGAAAGTATCCGGCAATTAGGACTCGAGGTGGCCCTGCACAAGTCCGAGGCCATGTGTTTTCATGGTCCTCGGAACGCGCCACCGTTGGGGTCCCAAATAACGGTAGGACGGGTTTCCATAGGCGTCGAGTCGACGATGAAGTACCTGGGACTCGTCTTCGACAGCCGGTGGAACTTCGTGGAGCATTTCCGATGTTTGGCTCCCAAACTGGAGCGGGCGGGCGCTGCATTGAAGCGGCTCCTGCCCAATCTAGGGTGTTCAAACGCCTCCTGCCGGAGGCTCTACGCGGGGGTCGTGCGGTCCATAGCCCTCTACGGGGCTCCTGTATGGGCGCGCTCTCTGGCGCTGCGGCCAGTCCGACGGTTGAGCGCGGCCCAAAGGGTCATGGCCATCCGGATAGTCCGGGGATACCGCACGGTCTCCTGTGCCATGGGATCTGGAGGCAAAAGTCCTCGCGCACGTATGGGAGTGGCGCGAGGAGGCGAAACGCCGGGGCGTAAGTCCGCTGCCGCGAGAAATCGCGGCACAGCAGACGGAGCTCCGGCGGGATCTCATGGCGTCATGGAAAGTACGGTTGTCGCAACCCAGTGCTGGGCACGCCACGATTGCGGCGATAAGTCCCCTCTTTGAGGAGTGGCTAGAGAGGCGCCACGGCGTCCTCACCTTCCACCTGACGCAAGTCCTCACCGGACACGGCAGTTTCGGGAGGTTCCTGTGTCGGATAAGGCGGGAGGAAACGTCCGGGTTTCACCACTGTGTCGATCGCCCGGAGGACACGGTGGAGCACACGGTGGAGGTCTGCCCGGCTTGGGCAGAGCCCGCCGTGTCCTTGTGGAGGCGATCGGCGGCAGAGACCTCTCGCGTCCGGCCCTGGTTCAGGCCATGGTACGGAGCGAGAGGGCATGGGCAGCCGTCACCTCCTTCTGCGAAGCAGTAATGCTCGCGAAGGAGGAGGCGGGACGGTTGAGGGAAAGGCAAGTTTCGCGCCCTCTCGCCCCTAGCGGCCGCAGGGGACTCCCAGGGCGTCGGGAATCCCGGGCAGATTTCCGGCCACCGAAGGCGCGGGCTTGCGGACGGTGAGCAATGGGTAGCTCACCGTCCGGTAAGGACCAGGCCCGGGTCGACGGCGCGTTGTATTCCACGCGCGCCTCAAAGAGATGTCGTCAGCGCATAGGTAGGGGTCCACTAGGGCCGATGCCTGCCGGGGTCGCGGGAAGGTATTTTTGGGTCACCGAGGCCCCCGCAACACAGGCAACAGGAAGGAATACGGGTGGGTTTTAGTCAGTAAGAGTCTGACACACCCTCCCGCTCCGCCCAGAGCGAGAGAAGTTATTTGATGATTTTACAATCTCAAAAAAAAAAAAAAGAGGCGGCCACACTTTGTATTGAATTACCAAATTGTCAAAAAAATGTCGTTATTTAATTTTGTAAACATGAAAGTTTAATTTCTTTTGAACTTTATTTTATACTACGTATGTTACGGTACACATTGTTAATTATTGTAATTAAATGAACAATTGAATGAAGGCTTTTGTAGCTTTAGTCACTAATGCATCAAAAAATGATTAGTTATTATTTATAAAGGAAGTATAAATATATTACAATAGTAAAAATCGTTCTAAAGTTCAAAACCGTACATGTTGCTTAGAATTTTTTGATGTATGTATAAAATACAGTAGTTCATAACTCTTTGAACGCCGTTAAAGCTCATAGTTTATGAAACATTAATTCAAGAAGGTAGCTTAATTCTCGACCGTCACAATTTTTCATAACCACTAACAATATAACTTGTATTATACATCAATGTAATTTATACTACAAACTAGCAATTTATAGCCTCAAAGAATAAACTGGAAGCCAGTGGAAATTAGACGGGGCTAATCTCAACGCCTAGCTGTAATTTGGGAGTAAGAATTACAAGATATAGAGCGCAGAATTTGTGAGGGGTTCGTGGCTAAGTAATGACAGCCGTACGGGTCGATCGTTTACGTTAAACTACGCTTGCCGTGGTCGGTCCGTGGATGGGTGACCGAGACCCCTCCGTGCCTCGGAAAGCATGTTAAGCCTTTTGTCCAGGATATCATTCGTAGATCTTTGACAGACTTTACGGGAAGTCAGATGCCCAAAATTCTGACAACTAGTCTTAACAATAGGTATCGTGTTAACCAGTTACTGGGTTGTGCAGGTCAGATAGACATCCAGACAGATAGAGACAGGCTCCGTGTAAAGTTCTGGGATTCAGCTGCTGGGTTAGACTGGAAGCTGACCCCAACGTAGTTGGGAAAAGGCAAGGCAGATTAAATTGTGTACGCAAAACAGAATTAATATTGTTTACGTGTTTACGAGTATGTACCTACTGCAATCACCAATTCGTGTTACGTCCAATAATGTTTTCATTACGGGTTAATATAATATTAAACAATGAACAACTGAACAGATGCGCCCAATATTCATGTTTTTATGTGATCAGACTATCTTGAGTCGCTGGTACTAACCTTTTTTTAACATAATACGAGTAAATACACTGCAGAAAATACAGTAAGAATATTATTTTTGTTCGTTGAACTACAAATAAAGATAACATGACTATTTTTCGTGTATCAATAACATTTCAGGAGTAGGTAGTAAAAAATAACTTATGAACAGAATCAAGTCGTGTTAAATTACTTATGACAAGAAAGAAAATATACATTGAGATGACTGGAACCGGCCAAGGGTGTGTCGGACCACGCACAATGAACTATTCTGTAATTGGGATGAATTTATGCCAAAAACACACTTGACATTGTAGTAGAAAAATATGATCTCCGATACATCGATATCACGGTAAATTCACCAACTGCAAATGTAAGTTGGTCGACTATTACTAGGTAACTTGTTAACTCTATCAAAAATTAGTAGTTTAAAGCTTAATATTACTCAAACGGGTAATATTAAGCTTTAAACAACTGAATCCAAAAATCCTTTTCCCAGACCCACAATATTTTGAACGGCCCATCTAACGATACTCCACACCATGGGCTAGACGAGAAAATAAAAGTTCGCCTACAAATATATTTTTTATTCGTGTTCATTTTATCACTTTGTTGGCGTGATTAATATATATAAATGCCAAATTACAGCTTTCTAGTACTAAGACTCCGGTGACAGACCGACAGACAGACGGATATGGCGAAACTATGTATAAGGGTTGTTTACTACGGAACCCTAAAAATGAACTAAAATAAGTAAAATATTTAATCATCATTCTTGTAAAAGCTTGTCTAATTCATACCGTAAGCTAGTAAGTTCTCCGGGTAATCCTTCAAAAGTTGGTCCTCCTTCAACTTCCGATTAACAGTATCTGTGTTGTACGAATATAATTAAACTTCAGCATATTAAAGGTTGAAGAAGGGTTGGATATGTACGTGTAAGTATTTTTGAACATGTTTGAGTTCGCGGAAGCTTTAATATAATAAATACTTTACCTTTGTTTACCTTTTAATTAGTAAACTTTGAAAGCGAAATGAAATTATTTATTATAAATAAAACATGTGGAAGCAGTAAATACAGACGGTAGACACATAGCGAACTTTCACAGAGATTTCAAACACTGAAAATTCAAAAAAGCATAAAAAACCAATCCTGATTCAACGCATAAACAAAGAGCAAAATGAAAATCCGATGTTTACCATAACGCATATAGCAGCGTTAACCTCTGCGGTTTAAACATTTTAGTTTACTTTTTCTAGCTGGCCTTCCATTTTTTATGGTTCCCTAGTCGAAAAGGGGGTTCCTTTTCGATTATAGTTTCGCCATGTCCGTCTGTCTGTCCCCGGACCCCATATTAATCAGGCCGACAAAGTGGTTTTTAGGGCTTTTTCTCGTCTATCCCATGGTGTGAGGTATTGCTGGATAGGCCGTTTAAAAATACTCTCTGTGGTCGATGAAAACCGTTTTTCGATTCAGGGATCCGTTTGCGTAATATTTAGATTAATAGTGCAAATTTTTGTTAGAGTTAAGTATCCACTCCCCTACCAGTTAAATGGGTTTCGCCAGAAAAGCGTTGTCTTAAAAGCAGGTGGCTCCGTTTATACCGACCCCGTCACTGTAACCCAAACAGTTTATTATGCAGTAAACAGTATATGTCATTCAAAGATGGCGGAAATGAAAAGTTCCAATAATGGCTACTGGAGGGAAAAGTGGCACTAGTAGCTGACTTTGTATATTAAGCCCTCTATTCATTGGACATCTAGAAGAGCGTCATGTCCTATTGTGCTCTGTGCACTTCTATGCAAAGCAAGCAGCAAGTACAGTAATGATTGACAAAATATCTTTTGTTATTACTCCTAATGTTAACAAAAAAATATAAACGCAAATCAAAGAAAACTAAATTTCTGGATGAAGAAAACCAAAAATGCAACCTAGGGAACCAACATGAACTATACACGATGGTATGTTGCTTTGCAACTGCAAACCAACACGCTATCGCTTTGCGTCGTGCATCGTCGATCGTACATCGACGGCCGAACAGGCTCCGACGAATAAAGCTTCCCACGACACGTGTCCCAAGATATGTATGTCGGGTGAAATCGAGTGACGTCAGGCGACGTCGCACGGCATGTCTACATCGAAAACGATTGAAAAGGTCGTGAGCCAAGATATCTAGAGATGATTAGTCGACTTCGCCCATCGTTTCAAGCGACTCGTATCCAGTGAATACGAGGCTTTATTGCTGACAATACTTCTCTGTAAGCTCACTGACAATACTTGCCAGTGGGTTTATTGGGACAGCTGTCAGTCGTGATGTCATTTACACCCGCATAACTTTTGACCCCGTGGGTATATCGGGATAAAAAGTATCCTGTGTTATTCCTGGTTATAAACTATATGTGTGCCAAATTTTATCCAAATCCGTTCAGTACTTTTTGCGTGAAAGAGTAACAAACATCCATCCATCCATCCTTACAAACTTTCGCATTTATAATATTAGTAGGAATTAGGATATTACTAGATATACATAAATGTCTGCCTATGCCTATAACTAATATCTTATTATATTTATGCAAGGTTCAAAGGCGAATGTAGAATTTAAGACATCATGTTGTCTTACCATCTTGGGCGGCTTATTTCTACCTATTATGGATTAAGCAAAAATAAAACATTTATTTGGTAGTTGAATAAAGCATTTATATTATTACATTCAAATCTTAGAAGAACTTCGTCAAATAACTGAGTAGACGGCGCGGGCGTTATGCTTGTCGTCGGCATCCATAGATTAAGTACATAATAATATGTACTAGCGTAGTGAGTGTAGTATATACTAAATCTCGGCATCATCATATAATGCTCATTCATTACACATACTAGCAGCGACTGTAACCTATGGCATTGCTTTAGACTAGATCATCTCTGCACACCTGGATTACGTACAATCATATTTTTTACACCTACTGGCGTGCTGTTTTCGGCCCGCTAGTAAAAGTATTAAGAAATGTGCTTTGGCCTGCTGAAAATTTTTTTTGGGGGACGCCGGCGGTTCCTATTGCAGGGAGAGTGTTAAGGCATTTCTGATTTGATGCTGGCATCAATAGATTTTAATGCTGCTATGAAAGCTATATTCTCCAAACAAACATCTACATAATGGATTTATTTAACTGCCGTTAACAATAAGCTAATAGGTACATAATTCTTATATAAAACATATTGCAAATAAAATAAGCATTGCATCCAAAGCTTAGAATAATACTCTTGTGTTTCAAGGGCCAGGAGTCTGCGTCCCCAAAATGTCTTAGATTTGATGGAACAGAACTGAGGCATCACAGCAACGTCACTTTAACGTCTTGTCTTGTAATACTCCGGGGTAGTAAAAGTGTCTTCATAGTTTAAACGATGAAACCACTTTCACCAAAATCCTGCTGAAGTATAATTATAGAAATAGAGATACTAATTTATTCTGGTGAGTATGGTAACTCCATAGCTACCGTCCCAGGTGCTGCGTTTAGATATTGTAAATAGTAGCGTTTTAGTAGTCAGATTTAATAAAATATTTGTTTTATCTTTTTTTCTTTATCTTGTTTGGGTTTAGTAAAAAAGAGAATGCTTACAATGTACAGACCTGAAACTGTTTCATGTTATTTACATACTTTCATTCATGAACGCTTCTGAAATTAAGCGACACCAAAACTGCCATTCTTCTTTATCATCTGGTGTTCCTTAAGTTTTTTCGTAATCTCACTTCTTTTTAGGCTACATTTTCTACAGCAACTGTTTTTATCATTTTACCCAACTGCCGTGGAAGGGGAGGACTATGTATCTTTTTACTTAAGTGTTGTTTTTTATATTTTGATTGTTCGACATATACAATATATTATTATTATATATATATATATTTTTTATTGAATCAATATACGTGTTAAAGTTGTGAATTCTCCTTTTATTTTTTGCCACCATAGGAAGCAATACGCAATGGTCGTAAGCCTAATAGCTGTTGCAATAGTTAACAATACAAAAGTCTAATGGCACGTCAATTAGCGCATTGGTTGCCATGTTGGTATCAGGGGTGCCAACAATCTGAATTCTGAACATAGTTCGAAACCGCTGCATTTCGACTAAGGCGTTTAAAGCTGCAATTCTGCGGCTAAACCGCAATTCTATGGGTTAAGGCTGCAAAGCTCTGCAGCGCTTTACACTGCTACTGTTAGGATTCCACCGTTTTATATGTTACATTAAACTTATTATGTGAAGTTGATCTCTGAAGCTTGAATCGCTGTAATAATATGAGGGTTACAGCGATGCATTTTGCTTTGAGGCAGAGTTGCTTACGTTGAGGGCGGCATGAATATGGATGCATATTAAAGCTGTTCTTGTTGTGCGTTTTATGCTTTCGCGGATTTATTTTGGTTTTATGGCTTTGGGAAATTCTTGATTAACAGATGTTTAGATGGCATTATTCTCAAATCAACGTATAAGAACTATATTTATACAGTCAAAACGTACATGCTACTTTGACCGCCTTAAATGGTACCTATTTAAACGTTTGGTCAAATAATCGGTATGGTAGCCGGGGAAGCCCTACCCATGATATTGAATATGGACAAAAAGGCTATTTTATTTTATTACTCATATTAAATGTATAGCTTCGCGAACAAAGCCTTAATAACCAAATGGTTTTTTTTTTTGGCAGGGATTTCATATATTGCTTTTAAAATAATGACGCTACAGTTGGTAGATGTCAAATGTCTTCGAAGTTTTGGTTCTAGGACATGCCGGCTTCCTCACGATATTCTCCTTCACCGTTTCAAGAGCAGTGGTGATGAAATAAATTACACAAAGTAAAGCGCCTGCCTGGATTTGAACCCACGACCTACATCCCGTAAGTCGGGGCTGGTACCACTGGGCCACCACTGCTCTTACGATTAGGATGGATACCTAGTATTATGTACCTATACCTATCTTTGGGAAAATATAAGAATACCTACACAAAATTAGTTAAGTCCCGTCAAGTAAAATATCGACAAAACCTACACGCACTGCCAAATTATTTTTATAATTCCCACTGCTGAGCATAGCCATAAAATCTTCTAAATTAATTGGTTAAGGACAGCTAATGAGACACAATTGATTTTTTATTGTTTGACTCCGAATCGCTGTCGCGCGGGGCTTAACAGGTTAAATAAATAATTCAATAATCTCATCCATGTTTCATTTAATCTAAAATGATTTACAGCAGCTCCTAAACCTTAACAAAATAGTTTATTCGCTCATAACGCAAATTCCCTTCACTATTTTTCTTTTCTTTTCACTTGTCCTTTAGTAAAAATGAGGATTTATTACCTCAGTAACCGGAGCGTCTTCGCTGACCGCTAATGAAATGTTATATAGCTTCCAAGCTGAGCTCAGAGGGACTGAGATATTTTTTGCGTACAAACGTTGCAGTCACAGTTAGTTAAGATGTATTCTTTGCTATTATGTACCCCTGGTAGGAAATTGAGCGAGTGAGGGCAAAACCCTGAATTTAAAATATGTACCTATTCAAGTAATCTGACGAATCCCAAGTGCGGGTAAGGATTAGGAAAAGACAGAGAGAGAGACAAGAAAGAAAAATTGTTTGTTCTGTACAAATAAGACGCACATTATACCGAACAAAAAAAACAAAGTAGCCTTTATGCCCAGTATTCAACAAAAAATAAAATACAAAGGGAAATTTTAAAAAGTTAGAAGTCTTACAATATTGTCTATTGCTGCCAGGGCAGGTCAGAATTTAATGGTCACACCGAAAAACACCATAGACAATACACATTACGTAACTATGTGGTAACTGGGTAACGCCTTTTTGTTCTGCAATTATCTAGAACGATCTAGCTCGGCGATGACAGTGGTGAATGATACTGCCTTTGTCAATCATATAGATAGACATTATTTTATCCAAAACGTAATATCATTTTTTATTATACAATACGGCGTTTAATAATACAGGTTCCCCTCTACGCTTAATCACTCGGATGTTTGCTACGAAATCGTAGCATGGGTTACGGTGACATCATTGTGCCAGCTACGCCGTAGCCGTATCCGGCATAACATCAGAATTCTGAATTATTTTTAGTCAATTTAGTTACAAAGTATATTTTTTATTGGATCAAAAAAACTTGATTTCTACTGCCATCATTCTGGATAATACTCATAATACTTTATTTTTGGTTAAGAGAGTTGTTTGCATAACATTACCGACGAAAATATAAAGAACTTTCGGTATAAATAGGTATTACTGGCTTTATGTAATAAGCTTAGTCCAGTAATCCATAACGATGGTATATTTACGAAGTGACTTCCTCTTGTACTCTTAAGAAATAGCACAAGGAGAACTTTTATGAAGTTTTTACTTATTTACAAATAAATAAATTAAATTAAAACGCTTTTTTCGGTTAACCTATGTTGTCCCACTGCTGGGCAAAGGTCTCCTCCAAATTTTTCAAATTGTCTGTATGCTGTGCCTTCTCTCTATCCGATCGGTTAGGAAGGAGTCCAAATCTTCACGCCAGCGTTTCTCAGGCCTAGTTCGGTGACGACGCCCGTCTTCAGGCATCCACTGTGTGAGGATCCTAGCCAGTCTGTCTGGATACATCAGCCCAGAAATATTAGTCGAAATAGTGGATTTCTTGCCCATCGAACACGATCTTATAGTTAGCGGCATTGGTCATGACTTTAGTCTTTGACTGATTCATCGTCAGTCCAACCTAAAGGTTTGCAGTGCTCAGTTCTTGGAGCATTTGTTGCAGTCGATCTGCCGTAGACAAGCAATGTCTTGGTACTTGACGGTTATACATTTTTTAGTTGGTACAGAGCCCGCAGCGTTCCAGTTACCTTCTGGCTGACCCTTGCGACTTGAGTACGCCAGTTCAGGGTACAATCGATGTGCATGCCTAGGTAACATTTTATCGCCGATTGGAATGCTCCTCGTTGCCCATGTGTCTGTGAGTTTTTTAAATACAGGAAGTATTTAAAAAACTCACAGACACATGGGCGCTGGTATATAGTTTAGGATATAAAAAAGATTAGGTGAATCTTTTTATAAATAAATTCACTTACTCTTTTTCATTGGACTTTTAATCATAAAATTGAAATATCGTTAATTTTCTTTTGTTAAATCGGGCTTTAAAATAATGTCACAAAACGATGCCAATTTCACCTCTGCAAATTCTTGGTGAAATGAACACGCCTGGTCACATACAAACTTGGTATATAGAAATATTTAACAAACAATTTAACAGTACTCAATATAATATCAGTATAGATTTTAGAGTTCTTGAAGACAACCTTTAGATTCCAAGGCTCGAAGAGAACTAACTTAGCGACTAAGCGGCATACCAAATATGTATACCATGTTTACAATTCGGTTGTGTTAAAAAAACAGTACTTTTACAGTAAATGTCAAATTAGATACTTTTAAACTTCCTGACACAAAAATCATTTGAAGCAAATCACATACTTTCAATTTTATATTTAGTATTTAAAATCACTACAAATCTTATTAATATTTGGAAATCATGACACTGGTATGCTCAATTGCTCACTTCATGTTTAAAACAAAGGATATAAATTCATATTCCAATTCACACGTACTTTATAAACAACTTCTTGTACTTTGCAAACGATTATGATATCAGTACTTATAGTTAAGACAGTAACACACATTAATTCCACATGAATATGAGAAATAAAACGAATCAGGAAGCTCCCAAACCGCGGTGTATTAAAAGAAATTTCAATGTGACTAACAATCGTTATCACGCTGAATATTTATTAGGTTTTGTAATTCGTCACCGGCTTCGTTGAGTTTTAACATCGCTCGCCTGTGAACTTGGATGTTAAAAGGGACGGAGATGTGGTAAGTGAGCACACCTCGACGTTATATTAATGAAAACCCACGACAAGATTGTAACTTAAGGCTACCGCTTCTCTAACCAATCCATTCGTTCCACCTGCTGAAAATCTCCCACTTGGAAATGAGTTGCCTTGGCTTACCTGGAAGTCTTTAAATAGACTTCAGACCCAGGTTGGCTGAAGCAAGGATAACCTGGTCAGGTGGAGATTCACATATGACTCCGCGGTGGAGTGTAAATGTGGTGCTGTTCCATAAACACTTTATATGTCGTGATCGTGCCCAGCATGTCCTGTTGTCTGCACGTTACAGGAACTAATGGACGCTTCTGAAGGTGCCAAACTCGTAGCCAAATTCTGGGCCGATACTATTTAGATTGCCATTGACAAACGAGGAAGACGAAAAACGCAAAATTATACGCGATCATGAGTAATTTTGCGTCTAAACTAGCGATAAGGATACAAGGCGGTGCCACGCGTCGGAGATCAGATCTCTGTCGCGTGACACCAAGATGATACGTATGTATATAAGTGTGGACAAGGCTTAAGACTTGTTTCTTGTACAAACTGTTGTTTAACTATAGTTTTGGCACACTTAACTAAATGCGTTTCATAAGTCGACGTTTGATTAGTAAAACCAAGATTATCGTCAAACTATTGATATGTTTTCCTAAGTTGTGCACAGTGCAAGTGCAGTAGTCAGCCTAAGAACAGGAAACACCTCCATATTTTCTTCATTCCTGGCCTGAAACTGAAAGCTCATTACTTGCACAACTTGTTCGGAATCATTAAAATTTATACGTTCCACGAATTCACTTAATGAAAATACGAAAAAGTTTTTGTTCTCGTTCCCCATAACGTTTACAGTGAGGCCTTAAAAATGTTTCTTGTGAAGTGGAAGGGAAACAAAATTTGTCAAGATTTTGGTTTTTTAATTTAACATTTTGTACGTTTGGCTTGAGCACATAGCACATAGAGCTTTTATTGGTGGAATATTTTGCACGGGTAGGTACTTGCAACACACATAAGGCAGGAATACAAATAATATGCAAGTCATTTGCACAAAAGTAGTTATGCAAATAGTGTGCATGCCAACATTACTGATTACTTCTGAACTTTGGTCTTGTAGACTCATAGATGTGTCGGTTTGTTGGCCATTTCCTATTTTGTTAAGTACTGGTACTTGTTGACAGACCTACACTGTCCTCCCATACCCATTAACACTGTAATTTGAAAATATTGTAAAAGCCAATTGTTTTCAAAAGAGTTTCTTGCCGACTCTTTTCCAAAGAAAACGACCGACTGGTGTGACGTTTCATAACAGCCCGTTTCATGTAGGATTATGTGAAATTAAATATTTTGATTTTGAACATTAGTGGGTAGATAGGTATGTAGGTATGTATAGGTATGCAAGTGACTTGCTTACTTACTTGATTACTTAGTGGTCGTAAGCACTACTGCGAACAGGTAGATCTGGGTTCAATTCCCAGTTCGGGTAAAGTTTTATTGTGTTTTGGAATTTTTCAGTACCAGCCCGGAGTCTGGATTTGTGTACAATTGGTGGCCGCTGTTACTTGGGACTTTAACATAACTGGCGAAATGTGGGTGTACGATAAGTACACCACTGTCTAACCCTTCGGGGAATACATTCGTGATTGTAGGTATATTATGTATTATAGTTATAGGTATCGCTGTATCGTGTCCCGGTTTAAAGAGCCGTCGCAATGTACCTAATGACAGGGGCACGTTCTTAGCGGACGTGACTTCAGAGGTATTGACGTTTTATTAGATTTAATAGACAGAGGTCACTTACTTACTAAAGTAATAAATTTGGTAGAAACAAGGTGAAATATTTACAAACTTTTTATCAAAGCAAGTTCAAAGATATTTTATCGTTCTTTTCCATTACTTTACTTTGATTTTTGTAATTTCACGTTTGCTTGATTTTCTCTTTTTTCTGTTATTGTTTTTAAATGTTTTAAAAATAAAAATTGGTGCGGTCATGCATTATTTTTTTTTGGTCTAAACACGTTTACTTGAAACAAATTTTGTGAGACATTCTTTATTTATAACATTATGAATGCGCTTCACTTTTTGCGTTAAGTGTAATTTACTTTCGACCTAGCGGGAATCAACGCAGATTTGAGATTGAAAATCAGCTCTTAGTGATGCCTCATTGGTAGTGTGATGTACTTACACTCTAACCGGATCTTTTGGCGCTCGAATGACGTTGACAGGGTGGCGCTGTTGGTAAACATTTAGTGTAATTGTTTTGTGAACTGTATTGAAAAAACAAGATGGCAGCTGTTGTTCCGATTTAGGCCGCGCGTCAAAAGAACCTTGTACAGCTTTATCACTCAAATAGGTGAGCATCATCTAGTAATTTCGTATACATCCGCCCTAAGGCGAAAGAGATTAAGATGTACTTCATATACTTAGGTAGGTGTCTTGTGGCTTGCGCTAAGAATAGAACACTCTTTTCCTGTCCGTGTTGTAAGAAGCTAAGGGATTAACAACTTAATAGGCAGAATTTGACTGAAAGTCCACCTGTATTACTTCTGTGCCTCTATATCAATACAATGGAACATACTGCGCTAAGTAACGGGCTTACTGGATGTAGTATAGGTCAGGACAGGAATTTACGAATATTTGTCTTTTTGCTTTGATTATTTATGTCTTTTTTTGTTTGTTGGTCGTTTCTGCAGTATATGGAAGTTCAGTAAAATAATCTAATTATAATCGTATTGTCCATTGTCAAGTATTTACTGCACTTGATAGTCTGATTTTTGATGTTCATCAAATCAGACTAGCCATCAATCGATTAATGTTACTTTCAACTAGCTACTGCCCACTACTTTGTCCGTCTGAAGTTACTAGTTTTAACATAAAACATATCCCATGACACTCGACAATAGAGTAACTTGTGAGTGTTCTATCAGTTAAATATTTTTTGTAATCGAATCAAAACAAATAATTTTTGAATTTAATTAAATAATAGACAATTGTAGATACATTTTGTCTAGTAGACCTACTAGACAAAAATTATCTACATTATTACCTATCAGCCTATTGGGAGTTCTGAAATTCTCACCAATTATTTCAGCTAATGAATATAAGTATCTGATAAACAGAATTGTCTAATATTTAATAAAATTCAAAAAAATATTTGTTTTGATTCGATTGCGTCTAGTAGGGCCCCTATCTGTTACTCTCAAAAGCACCCACAGAACTGCATACAATTCAACATAAAATGTAGAACACTGTACCTTCATTCACGTTCCCACGTGACAATTACGTTCGTATTAAGCGGGTAGTACATCGAACAGCAGAGAGTGCTCTGGCCTAATCCTCGCCAACTCTATTTCAGTAATCCCGCCTCCTGGCGCGACTTAGCCGAATCTTGTTTGAGATGCCACCGAAGCAGTGTGGCAACACTAATCCTTTTAAGCTACTCTTTTGATGATATCGTTAATTATTGCGTGTGTTGCCAGTTTGTAAATGTGTGGTTTTATTTTTGTGATTTAGTTAATGATATTATATATAAGAGTAAAGCCATGGAAATTTATTGTTAAGCAATTTGTCTACTAATTTAAAGTGTCCGTATATTCAAATCGCAGCTGTCAGTCTTTGACAATTGTATCAAATGGGTACAACGCGGCGTGTTTGTACGTACTGTCTCATTTTGATAAGCATTTAAATTCCCTGACTGTTCATTGACTGTGTCGTTATTATGTTCCATGTTTATGAAGTATCTAATTAAAAAGTATACAATACGCTTCCGTTCCGCGTTCGTCTCCTGTTCATAATATTATATTTAAATATGCATGTTCCTCCTGGTTTCTGTACGATACAGTTTACGTTATGCTCGGTTTAGCAAGGCCATGAATAGAATTCAGATGATTTTATGTCTAAATAAAATAAAATTACAGAGTCCGATTTCTTTAAAGTCAATTTTGCCACCTCCCAACATTCAATAACAATTTTCAAATACTACAAAAAATTTGCAATTTTAAGCAAACTCTCACACGCGGCTTTTAGAGTTCCGTAGTCAACGTAGTTTCGCCTGTCGGTTTGTCTGTCCGCGGCCTAGCTCAGACACTCTTAGTACTAGAAACCTGTAATTTGGCGTGGGTATGTATACCCACGCCAAATTACAGCTTAATAATAGCTTAATATGTATATTAATAACGCCGACGCCGTACAATAAAACCTTAAAGAAACAACTTTTTGTAATCTCAACTATCCCGTGGTGTGGAGTATCGATGGATAGGCCGTTCAAAAATATCGCGAGTGTGAGAAAACAATTTTTCGATTCAGGGATTCTTTTGCGAAATATTAAGATTTAAAGTGCTATTTTTTCTTAGAGTCAACGTATTAGCTAAATGGTTGTATATGGATATGTGAAAAAATTCACGGCAGTATATATAAATATGATATTAAAAAGAAAACTATCACAGCTAAGCAGGCTTTACAAGATAACGAGCAATAGTCGACTAACTTAAATTTGCAGTTGGAATGTATGGGAGAACATGTTTTACAACTACAATGTTAAGTTTGTTCTTGGGAAAAATTCATCCCACCTACGGAACCCTTTATTGTATGGGGTCCGACATGCACATGACCAGTTTATTTTAATTGAGGATTTGAAGGTGAGAACTTATCAAACTCAATTTTAGCATTACTTAAGGTCGTAAGAAATTTTGATTTAAGCATGTCACATTGAAGGATTCCCCTTAACTAATGCCGAAGTAGAAAATGAAATGAAATGAAATTGTTTATTCTCTAAATAGGATATCTGAATCAATTTAACACGTCATAGTAAAAAGCTGGACGGAGTTGACATTTCCTATTTGACTGAGAAAAAATGGCGTACCTAACAAACTCAGGGGTCAAAGTCCCTTTTAAATTCCAGACATAATTTTGATCAGATCATTTGAGAACTATGTAGATTAGTGTCTGAAATGGTCTTTTGAAGAAATAACCACACAGATTTGAGTTCTCCTGATCAGTCAATGCAAGCATTTGTCAGTAATCGTGTAGCTCTACTCAGAACTTAAAAAGAGTCAGTTTGACAAGTTCTCAACTTAAAATTTTCAATTCAGACACCGGGGGTCATTATTATTTCTTTCAAATAGAACGAGATTAACTATTGTTGTGAACTCCTGCTAAGCTAACTCATGTGTTGTATGTTAGGCCATGCACCAAACTTACATGCAGTGAGGCTAAGCTTTTCCAATCTTTCCGCTTCATTTGTCCGCAGTTTATGATCACAGGCACCCGTGCTTACACTGCCTGGTTCAATGCATGCCTTTGATTATGACCGCTTTGGCTTTATTTCGGTTTGTTGAATAAACAACATGGCTCTTGTTGTTGCTATGTTGTTTTACAAGTTTGTAAATATGTGAGCATCATGTACCAATAACATAATACATTTATCTGTCATTGCTTCATTTTTATTTTGTTTTTACCTATTTTGGTATAGTAATTTTATTCTAGGTACATCGTCTTCACATAATTATATTATAAAATGTACCTATTCAAAATTTTGTAAAACATTTAAAAAAAGTTACTCTGGTGTTTCTTGCCCATTCTTCTCCATACGAAACTACATTTTGAAAGGGGCAAATTCAATTATCTTGTAAATTTTGACGTTCAAAAGTGCCTTTTATGTGCCTATTTGAAATAAATAATTTGACTTTGCTTTGACTTTCAACAGAATTTTTATCTGAGAACTTGAATCATACCGCTTTATAAATTAGGCGCTAAGGTTATAATAATATGGGTTAGCGGCGGAATAAAGATACAATTGGTATTTAATATCAATTTCAGGTAATCTATATCCATCCATCCATTTTAAATGCGAAACTAACTTTGTTTGTCTTTTCACGCCTAAACCACTGAACCGATCATTGTGTTACTTGATAAACGTGGACGTTAGCTTCTTTTTTATCTTGGATATTTTTTATAAAAAAAGATAAAATACACACAGACGAAGTCGCGGGAAATAGCTAGTAACTTATATGCTTATATTAATAATAGATAAATAAAATAAAATAAATTCCCACGATGAACTGTATGGTTCGACCATAAATTAGCAGACTTTTTCGATAAGCCTGTTAGTAAATAATAGACGGGATGAATAAATTAGAACGGTCCAATGGGTTCGAGCCTTTATCTCCAAGTTTTCTCTTCGTCCACATAAATAATTCAAAGGCATCACAATGCAATGGGATATCGCTGCAGGTTCATATTTCACGACACACTGCCGCGCGGAGTAATTAATGTACCAGAGAACAACGGCTGGCCGCGTGGCTTTGGCATAGCACTCACAAACGAGCCGATCTCAGTCGCATCTCGCATAAACATTGATTTATGATACTCTATTCTTTTGAAAAAAACTCTTTACTGTTTATGAAAGCTTTTTATTCAAGAAAATGCAGAGTAATGTTTGAGGGAGCCTTGAGGATTTTATCAGTATCAGTGGTTCCATTTTCAAAATTAACTTCCTAGTCGATTTAAACATCCAATATGTAGATGAGGCACTTTGTAAGTATCATGGAACTAGACAACCATTATGATAATATTGTCGAGAATAAGGAACTACGTGGTTGCTACGGCGTAGCTGACGCCAGCGCTACGCCAGCTACGAGGAATATTGCTACGCGTCATTTGTTTGCGTAGCACATCCACGCGTTCACAGAATTTTCAATTCAGTTCTTTGATCTAGAAGATTTATTTATAATCATATTGTTAGTTTAACGTCCTAAAAGAGCAGTTCCATCACACTAATGATCCGCAGTAAGGCAACAACAGTATCGCTTACTAAACCACGGCACAGAACTAATGGTCCAATATTTTGTATTAGCGCACGTCACGGCGATATTCGCGTGGCTTTCTTCCTCCCAAATAATGTGCCGCATTAGACGTAGTTACAGTGATTAAATGACTAGCGGCGAGGGGAAGTAATAATGTATTACAAACACAAGACCGATTGTAATGGATAAAGTCTATCTGTGTATTGGAGTGGATATAATCGTGTATGTGTGTGAATGAGCACACACTAATATACGAAGATTTATGTGCGTTGATTGAGTACTGTCTTATTGCCAATATTCGCTTTGTTTTGGGAGACTTTGGAAGCTTCTCTCTCAGCCATATTGATACTTATCACAATGTAGTTTTTCGATCTTTTTCTCGAGATTTTTCGTCTCGAGTTTTTTCTGATCTGGTAGTTTTGAATTGGCTAACTTATCCACTTACTCTATATCTATATATAAAAAGCTCGCTTTCGTGTCTGTCTGCGTGACCGCTTAGATCTTCTACTTGCTAGCTAATTCCACAGTGTATTTAGATGCGGTTTTATCATAATTAGATCCACGGAACTTGAAACTGAATGACATACGATTCGTATAGAATCAAGTAAACAGACAGGTGTGCTGCTGGGAAGTTTTTTGCACCACTTCTTCTTCGCAGCTAAAGCACTAGGAAGTGGTGAAGGGCGGGCGTTTTTTGGGGGACTGACTTATGTAATTTTGACGTTCGAAAAGTGCTGATTCTCAGCCTAGTTGGAATAAATGACTTTTGATTTTGATTTTGAATTAGTTATGTAATTTTTTTTATTGATTAATTTCTAATGTTTAGAGGAACATAATTTTTATTAAACCAATGCCTTCGAAACTTAACATTGAGATAACCGTTCAAAGCAAAAACCACATCTTACAAGACCCACAAGACGCCTCGAAAACGAATATCCTATTCCAACATACGTCAGACTTAGCAATCCGTAGAGAACATTCAGTACAACATGTGTAGGAAAGTGTTAAAGGAGTTCGGAACTTGTTCGGGCAAGTTGTTCGACACGAGTGTCTTGTTCGACACGTGTCGTGTTGTTATGACGAATTTGTGGGAAGATTAGGGCGTTAATTTGGTGTAATAAGGCTGGTTGTTACATTTTGTTTGTGTGATCTTAAAATTTGTTGACATAGCTATGCTACGAGTATGCTATGTCAACAAACTTTCAGCATAATCATACTCAGCTTGTAATGGTCTGGTGGAATACCACGATTTCACTCTGTGAGACTTGTAAACCACATTTCTTAGATTTTTTGGTTCTTGGATATGCTGTTTCCGTACGATGTTTTCCGTTGACATGAATAATCATTATAAGAAGCATGAAAAATGCACTTTCATTAGCTTTGTTCTGTGTAATATTGATGTCATGTAGTTACTGAGTCGCGATGGCGATTACTCCGTGTCAAACTATGATATTTAACAGCATCTGTAAGCCAACCAAACAATTTGTCAGATGATGATACATAGTCGATAGTTTCGAGATAGTGGTTGTCTCTGCTTCTAACTTCCAGTAGGTTCGACAATCTGTGAAGCTTTGCAGTTAATTAAAACAGTATTTATATCACGCTTTATATTACCTACTCTCTGTTTATCCTTTATAAAATAAAACTGAAATAAAACATCGATTAAATGATGAATCCTTCAGTCTAACATAGAAGACACGTACAGGAAGGAATGAAGTGTGTATTGAATGAAGAAAAAAACAACCCCACTAGATTCAAGATCGCAATTTCTATACAAAGAACACCCGCAATAAAACATTTTCTCAATGCACGCGATATTACGTCACAAATATTATTGCCAACTCTGCCCCGTTATCGGGTAGTAATATTTTTTCGCCCCTTATAAATCAGTGTATCTTGTATGAGCTACTTATCGTGGAAAAGCACGAAATGTATTGTCCTGGGGGTGATATATACGTTGCCTGGCCTGTGACTTGTGCCTCAAGGGACTCACGCCCTTAAATCTACGCGGAACTGTATATATTAAGTTTTGAAAATATAAGGAAGTGATATATTTGCGGGTTTTTGTATTTTATTTTCTTTGGAATAAGGTTATTTATTCAAGAGGTTCGGTCTTGTGTGCTTATACCGTAAATATTGCCAAATGGAGACGGCCGAGCGAGAGGTAAAGCCATGTCTAATCTCATAGAACGATTTTTCACCTCACTAGCATTTCGGAAAAATCCCATATATTCGATCGAAAAACTAAAACATAATATTTAATCAACACTCTTCGATCAATAATTATTGATCGAAGTCAACACTAGATTTTTTCCTGGAAAGATAGTTTGTTTACAGAGATTTTCACATCTAATGTTGTTGTCATCAAGTCACCAAATAATGACCTACTTCTTTTGTGTTTGTAAACCCTGCGCTAATCGAAGCGCCTAAAATCTGCAGAAAATTTGACACGTGCCTATTCTAAGATTCTAAAAGAACTTTCAACGAGAATTTCCTTGTGTTTACCAATTAACATATAATGAAGACCTTTGTCTCCTTCTTATAAGACAAAGGTAATTAAATTGCTACTTACACAAAGTATGCCTAATTCAAACGTTAAATATAAATAATAATTAAGTACCTACTTCAAACTAAATTAAATACAAAACCTACTTTTAAATGGTAACTGCAGCGAACATAATTCACTTGTCGCCTCGTCCCGGTAGTTCTTACACAAAACCGGACAAGTGCGAGTTGAACTCGCGTGGTGAGGGTTCTGTACAATGAATATGTTATCAACCATGTTTTTTATCTCAAGAACAAACTTGATATTGTAGTTGAAAAACATGTTCTCCCATACATTTCAACTACAAATGTAAGTAAATAATTCGTACATTGAGAGATTTACCGTGTTATTTTCACACCATAAAAAACTACTTTCTATATATTTTTCAAAATTTTGGCTCAGTAGTTTCGGAGATAAGGGAATGGTCAAATTTCTTCTATTTTCTTTAATAACTTTAAAACTATTTATTTTAAAATTATGTAAAATTATTGAGACCCTCACAACAAGCCCTTTTTTTGATGTCACACGGTACAGTTTACAAAACTTTTTTTTTTAAATTTGTCCCCCAAATGTGACCCTCATTTTCAAAATTCATTTATTTACGTTACACGTCCGTGTTTGGGTCACAGAAATTCATATGTGTACCAAAGGAGAAGGGAAAGCCTCCATAGGCTTCTGGGCCCAGGTGTTAACTCAACCAAACTAGCCTTATTAGTAAGAGGATATAATAACAAGGCCTCACTGAAAATTTGGTGAAATTTGGCTATCCAGGAATCAAGTTATATGAAGTATAGTAAAAGTGAGGTTACATTAATAACATTGTAGTTTTTTGGTGTTATTTGCGAAATATTTTTGAACGGCTTCGCTTGTGTAATGGGTTTTTGCATGGAGTTCAAGAAGAGAGTCTCCAAGTGTGACTTGTCGAAGATCTGACACGTTTGGCACGCCCTGGACAGTCGCTACAGTCGGAGACAAGTCCAATATCCTGAACTTAGAAGCAGTAGGTACCTTTTAAAACCGGAAGAAGAGAAAGTAAAATAAAACACCAATATATGTATAAAATATTCATTATTCATCTTCAATAATTATGAGAATGTCATCTAAGTTTTGTTATTTTCATTATATGTAATGTGCATAATATGTTGGGCAAGATAACAAGAAGGCACAGCAGCCTACAGTCCTTCTTCCTACAATACAATTACAATAATAGCCTAACATGGAATTAATCACTAGCAAACTCATTGTGAAGAAGGTGGTTGCGGCAGCCGACACACAACACTGGAATGGCCAACTTGGGTTGGTGCTTTAATCGGACGTCTCCCAAGAACCACATCTTGGGCCACATTCCAACATGCTGGGCATACATACGAGGGCGGGTCAATAAGTCCGTGACTTTTTGAATTTCTGACCTCTTTACTGAAACAGCAACACTGCTCCTGTCAACAGGCATCTGTCAGTTGACTCCTGTCAAAATTTAAACTTGCTGCGTCAGTTAGTTTGTGTTTGACAGCTATTTTTATCAGACTACTCACTAATTTGAGGAGAAAATGGAAAAAAGTGAATTTCGTGTGCTTATTAAGCATTATTTCTTGCGAAAAAAAACCATTACCGAGACCAAGGCTAAGCTTGATAAATACTATGGGGACTCTGCACCATCGATTTCAATGGTAAAAAAGTGGTTTACTGAATTTCGTTGTGGCCGTACAAGCAAGCACTGAAGATGCCGAACGTCCTGGACGCCCAGTTGAGGTCTCTACACCCGAAACAATCGAAAAAATTCACGATATGGTGTTGGCCGACCGAAGATTGAAAGTGCGAGAGATTGTGGAAGCCGTAGGGATCTCGCATGGCTCAGTGGTTTCAATTTTGAATGATCACTTGGGCATGAGAAAGCTTTCCGCAAGATGGGTGCCGCGTTTGCTCACAGTCGACCACAAACGCAATCGTGTAACAACTTCACAGGAAGGTTTGGCGTTGTTTAATCGCAATATGGAGGAGTTTTTGCGCCGTTTTGTAACCGTGGACGAAACATGGATCCATCACAACACACCGGAGACCAAACAACAGTCAAAACAGTGGGTTTCTAGGGGTGAATCGGCGCCAAAGAAGGCCAAGGTGGGTTTGTCAGCCAATAAAGTTATGGCGACTGTTTTTTGGGATGCACGCGGGATAATCCACATTGACTACCTTCAAAAGGGAAGAACAATCAATGGGGAATATTATGCCAATTTATTGGACCGATTCAATGACGATTTGAAAAAAAACCGACCTCATTTGGCCAAGAAAAAAGTTCTTTTCCACCAAGACAATGCAAGGGTGCACACATGTGCAGTTGCCATGGCAAAAATCCATGAATTGGGCTATGAATTGCTCCCTCATCCGCCCTATTCTCCAGATTTGGCTCCGAGCGACTACTTACATAATCAGCCTATAATGTTCCCACTGCTGGGACACAGGCCTCCTCTCTGTGAGAGGGAGAGGGCCGTAATCCACCACGCGGGCCCAGTGCGGGTTGGTAGATGTCACATGTCTTCGAATTTTTGGTTCTAGGACATGCCGGTTTCCTCACGATGTTTTCCTTCACCGTTTTGAGAGCAGTGGTGATGAAATAATTTACACAAAGTAAAGCGCCTGTCCGGGTTCGAACCTACGGCCTACAACTCGTAAGTCACGGCCGTTACCACTGGGCCACCACTGCTCCGACTACTTCTTGTTCCCAAACCTGAAGAAATGGCTTGGTGGAAAAAGATTTGACTCCAATGATGAAGTCATCTCGCAAACAAAGGCCTATTTTGAGGACCTCGACAAATCATTTTTTTTGGAAGGGATAAAAAAATTGGAGAAGCGTTGGACAAAGTGTATAGAGCTCAAGGGAGACTACGTTGAAAAATAAAATTATTTTTTTATCAAAAAATCTGTGTTTTATTCCAAAAGTCACGGACTTATTGACCCGCCCTCGTAGTTCTCACTGGTTACCTGACATAAGTTAACTATTTAAATCATGTTCAACCATAAACAAGCTTCATTACATGTACCTAATCCTAATGCATGTTCAACCAAATGGCTACATCCCGGCCAAGACCGAAATGGTCCCAATAACTGTCAACACCTCAAAGCACCAAAGTCTGGGACCGAATCGGTCCCATCGGTACTTGATGGTTACCTACACCTTTTTTATGAGTGAAATGGTCAAACGGCACATTCCATAGATTCGTATGGCTAATTAATCAACTAATTAGGTATTAAGTAAGTATTGTTTTAATATATGCTATCCAACATAGAGACAGCGGACATACATGTCACCGGAGACCGTAAACAGTAGGTACATAAGTCTGGTTTTGTTCGCTTGATAGGCCAATAGCTCGACTTTTATAGGTACTTACAAGCTGAGATGCACGCCACTGACGAATAACTGATAAAATCGCCTCAACATCCAAGACTCTTCTGCCAATAAAGCGACCAGTCGCAATGGTACAATTCACACGGCGATCCATGTCGTCAATATCCGATCGATAGGCGTAATCAGTTGTCCAAAATAGAGAGCCAGGTAATTCAAAGTAGCAAGATCCGTCGAATAGTCCTTTATAACATGCAAAGCCGAGGTCGTGGAGTTATACAATAAATAATGGAAAATATGTGAGCACTCAGAATGAAAGAAAACAAACGCTTGCCGGTTATTTCTGTTTGTCATCTGTCAATCAGTGACCAGTATTGCCCACTGAAGAAAAATTAAAGGCACTCGATTCGCTATGAATCGATTCCACGAAAAGATTGATAAGCACTTGTCACTCGTATTTCATACATATTCTGAGATTTTACCGATTATTGATATCGATTACTAAGAATTCAGGCATTTATTTAATCGATTATTTAGTTTCATAATTTAACTTTTCTCGCTTCCTAGATAGAAACATGGTACTGTATTTTGTGATTTACTTTAGAAAAATATAACGGTTTTTTTAATAAACATTTCAACTAGTTAACTGCTGGGCCCAGGATTGCCCATCTCCTTTCAACTTAATCCGTCCGGTAGATTAGGAGCAAATCGGCTGTGACAGAAGGACAGACACACGAGTGATCCTATAAGGGTTCCGTTTTTTCCTTTTGAGGTACGGAACCCTAAAAATGAACTGGTGATATTTAGATTGGGAACATAAATAATAACTGTGTCAGCGGGAAGGCGACTTTAAGATACGAAAGCAGGTGCCACAGACGGGCGACAAAATGGAATATAACTAAAAAAGCATATTGCTTCAAGGTTGGAAAACGTCTATCACATTTACTTACCTACTTGATATTGAAAAGCACGCTTTTCTTATCTTTATTAATTGGTAGGAAATACGTTGTACTCGTTTGAGGTTTGAGTTCCGCCTGGTTTTAGGTTTCCGTACCCAAAAGGTGCCAACGGGACCCTATTACTAAGGCTCCACTATCCGTCTGTCTGTCCGTGCATCCGTCCGCCTGTTACAAGGCTGTATTTTTTTAACCGTTATAGGTAGTCATTTGACATTTTCACACAGTATGTGTTATTATAGCCACTATAACAACAATTAATAAACATAAAATAAAGTTAAATATTAAAGGGTGTCTCCATATAAGAAACGTATTTTCGTCTGTGTTTTTTGCTCGATCTTAATTAAAGCAGTAATAAAAAAAAAATAGTGTTAAATATTGTACGGTGGTACGGAACCCTTCCGTGTGCGAGTCCGAAACGCACTTTTTTTTAAATATGTTAAGAGGTTGCATTCTGAAAGACGGCAACGTCTCAAATAACTGTCAAAGATTTCGCTGTTATTATTATTTATCAATGTTATATACTGAATGAATGTGTAAAAGTGCTAAGATATTAAGTTTTAAAACTGTTAGAACACCTAATTTAGTGTTATTGTTGCAATTCACAATCAATATTTTAGTGCACTTAGAGCGATATTTCATCATTTCGTTTACTAATTATTGATAAAATAATTAAAGCAGTGAATTATTTGACAGCTATTTGCGATATTGCCGTCTTTCAGAATGCAAACACTTAACATCTTAAAAAAAATCAGCCATGTGCGAGTCGGACTCGCACACGAAGAGTTCCGTACCAACGTACAATATTAAACACAATAAAAAAAAAAATTACTGCCTTAATTAAGATTGAGCAAAAAACGCCACCACGTTCAAACTGATTTACCAGTCACATTACAGAACAAATTACGATTTCAAACCCTTAAATTGTTTTTCTTTTACATTGCTTCCTTACGGTTAGAATTGGAAACAAAAACAAAAGAGGGATACCCACTTTACATAAGTACATGTACAACTTTGTTTTGTAGCATTTGACCTATGTCCGCAATAAATTATAAAGTCCAGTGATATATGTCTGTTTCATTGGAGTGCGAGCGATCACCGGCTGACTACTGTTCCCATATAGTTATAAATTACACTACCCAAGAGGGCCTTCTGCCAAGTATTTCCGTAACATGTCCCATGCCCCCGTGGGGTCACGATTTATGTCAACAGAAAAACTAGTGGAACCCATCTATGTAGATCGGACAGCGAAATCTATCACTATTACTGGCTGTAAACAAAGTTTGTGCTTCGTGTTACAATATGATGATATGGAACTAGTTATTGTGGTAGAAAGTTCATGAAAATGTTTTAGGTATACAGGTTGAAATTGAAAACTTGCGACAAACTGAAATGGGACATTGTATACATCATTATTAACAACTTTTACTAAGGGACCAAAGCTGTAATCCCAAAAAAAAAAATCTGCTTTTCCTACATTTTGATGAGGTATTGCGAACATAAATGTAGGGGACAGCAGTTTTTTTTTTTGGGATTGTAGCTTTGGCCCCTTAGTAAAAGTTGTTCATAATGATGAGTACAATCTCCCATTTCGATTTGTCGCATGTTTTCAATGTCACCCTGTATAAGGTCAAATTCAATTAGCTAGCGGAACTCCGCAGATATTATGGGTATCAATATCTAACGTGATAAAACAAAAAATAAATTAATTTGATGAGTTATTTTTGGGGTGTGTAATCACTGGTTATAGTTTAAAAAAACCGGACAGTGCGAGTCGGACTCGTCCACAGAGGGTTCCGTACTAATTTGTAGGTATTAAATAGAGACTTTATTTTTGATTTAATTACAAATGTATAGTTTTCAGATTTTTCCCTATACTTGTAGTATAAGTACGACGATATTACTTGCCAAATTACGTAGCCCTTGGACAACGAACATTTTGATTCCGTTGAGAGTGTCGAAATATACGTTTTTTGCGGCATAAACGGCCGTATCTTTTTTTACGTTAATTTAGAAGTTCTATTTTTTCACATCTTCAAGGGACTGTAATTTTGAGTATATGGTTTTAATTTCAACTCGATACCTTTACGCGTTCTCAAGATAAAGAGTCTTGACAGACAGACGGACAACAAAGTGATCCTATAAGGGTTCCATTTTTTCCTTTTGAGGTACGGAACCCTAGAAATCTGTTTTTTTTTTTGGGTAAAATTTACAGACGTGATGAGTATTGATAAGTAAACACGATAAAATAAAAATTAACAGATTTTCTCAACTCATACTTCCAGTAACAACACACATAATCAGCCTATAATGTTCCCACTGCTGGGACACAGGCCTCCTCTCTGTGAGAGGGAGTGGGCCGTAATCTACCACGCGGGCCCAGTGCGGGTTGGTAGATGTCACATGTCTTAGAATTATTGATGTTTTCCTTCACCGTTTTGAGAGCAGTGGTGATGATATAATTTACACAAAGTAAAGCGCCTGTCTCGGTTCGAACCTACGATCTACAACTCGTAAGTCGCGGCCATTACAATGGGCCACCACTGCTCTCATTAGCAACACTACCAGAGGTCATTGAACCCCCAATAAATATGTTTCATTTTATTTTTTCGTTTTTATATATCGATACAAATCATGTCTGCGGAGTTTCTCTAGCTAATTTAATTTGACCCTGTATACAATTTGAGGGGCTCGTGGCTAAGTAATAACAGCCGTACGGGTCGATCGATCAGGTTAAGCTACGCTTGCCGCGGTTGGTCCGTGGATGGGTGCCCCCCCGTGCCTCTGAAAGCACGTTAAGCCGTTGGCCCCGGCTGTCATTTGTGGATCTTTGACAGTCGTTACGGGTCGTCAGAAGCTCGAAAGTCTGACAACCAGTCTTACCAAGGGGTATCGTGTTACCCAGTAACTGGGTTGTGGAGTAGTCCATGTAAAATACTGGTATTCAGCTGTATCCGGTAAGACTGGAAGCTGACCCCAACATGGTTGGGAAAAGGCTAGGCAGATGATGACACAATTTGGAGACGGCAATCAATGAAAATACTGACAATACTAATGCACGGTAGTATTTTGAAAATATCAAATAAACCCTAACATTTAAATTAAAAACGTGTTTTTTTTAACTAACTAAATTTTGGTGTTGTGCCGACTATGGGTTTTGACGATCAGCCGACTGGTTATAGTGACTAAACTATTGGATATATTTGATTGATTTTTTTGTTTGAAGACTGGGAACGTCAAACATACGAAGTTCAATTTATTGCTGTACTGTCGCCTCCAACTTGTATATTATGAAAACTCGTATATCGAAACATGGAAATAATTAATAAAACAAAACACATTTATTCAAGCTAGGCGGAGAATCAGCACTTTTCGAATGTCAAAATTACATAAGATAGGCCCCCTAAACACCCGCCCTTCACCACTTCCTAATGCCAGCAAACTCGGAGCAGCATAGCTGTCTGTTCAGTTGGAAAAACTTGATTCTATATAATTTTAATTCAATGTGGAAATGATAATCTATACAAATAAATAAAACTTAAGTGTCTGTTTGTCGCGGGAAGGTACTTATGGGTCACCGAGTCCCCTGGCAACACAGGCAACAGGAAGGAATACGGGTGGGTTTTAGTCAGTAAGAGTCTGACACACCCTCCCGCTCCGCCCAGAGCGGGAGAAGTTATTTGTTGATTTCCCATCCTCAAAAAAAAAAAAAAAAGTGTCTGTTTGTAACACCAAAATAACAGCTTTTTACTAAATTCATATGAAAGTGTATATGGTACACACGGCTACATATCAAGGCTCGTGCAGACTAGCGCGACATCGCGGGTGCGGCAGGCAGCATGCCTGTCGCGCCCGCGATACCGCCCCAGTCTGCAGGAGCCTTAAAGCTCTACATTTCCAGTATAAGCTGACTTCTAATTGTAGAGAAATCCTATACAATGCGAGATCTGCTTATACTGGAAATGTATGGCTTGATATGTAGCCGTGTATACATATATATATATATATATTAAAAATTTTGTCTGTCTGTTTGTTCCGGCTAATCTTTGAAACGGCTGGACCGATTTTGATGGGACTATCACTGGAAAATAGCTGATGTTTTAGAAAAGCAACTTGTACAGTCAAGAGCAAAATACAAAAAGCGACTTTTTCGTGGAATAACGACTGCAACATTGAGGTAAGACCTATTTCATAATAGCATGGGTTCCAAAATACTATAGGAGTAACACAGAAGGAGAAAATAACTTTTAAAAGTGTATACATATTAGTGCTCGTAACTCTACAATGATGCTTGCACAATTGACAATAAATAAGAACACTGGCAATACTAATACTTAGGAGTATTTAGGAAATATCAAATAAATCCTATAACATTAAAATAAAAATGTGTTTTTTCTAACAAACTAATAGTGTGGATGGGCTGCTTATCTTTGCTGGCCACGAGTATAGTGACAAAACCACTGGATAAAACTATTGAATCTATTTGATTTAATTTTTGGAAGCAGGCTGGAAACATCATTAGATATAAGCAGTTTAATTTGTTATCGTATTATCATCTCCACTGTATAAGTAGAACAATAGTAATTTATATTAAATACGGTTTGGATCTAGTATCGTTTGGCAGGAGAAGGGGGGTAAAAGGGGCTAAAGTTGGTAGGAGTTGGTTCCCCGATTATAACGTTACCACTCTTATTACAAGGTAATGCATATTTTTCGAGAAATTAATAAAAAACATTTCTAACCTCAAACCAGATAAGAAGCGAAAATGAAACGTTAAAATGGGCGATTGACAACCAAATCTGTCCCAGAATCTGTAGTCAGTATCCAGTATCAGTATTCAGTATTCAGTGTATCTGTAGTCAGTTCATGGTGTAAAATATCGGGCAAAATAGATAAAACGGAACGTAAAAAAACAGGTATGCCATTTGTGTCATGTGTCACTGTCATTCGTTTTCGATCATTCCGTTTCTCCTCGAGTTGCGTGAATTTGTTCTCTGTGTTTGTACTCTCACTGATCGTATGTGTGTACAAAAGGCAATGTTACTACTGTTACTAGGAGATATTAGGATGCAAGAGCGAGCGAAGCGAGCTCGGGACTTGGGGAACCCCGACTCGGACAGGTTAAGTTCCAAGGGGTTCCTCGTGGTCTTTTTTTTTTTAAGACATTGAGCCCCGCGAAGCGAGGCACTGAATACGCATTTTAAGCAACATTAACGTGTTTTGAGGTTAGCTTACAATCATTTGTTTTTCTCAAGAATGGTGCGTTACCTTTTCATGGGAGTGGCGCCCACTCTCTCTCACTCCCCTCCTCCCACCTACCTCCTCCTGCCATTATTGACATTATTTTTTTTCCGTGAATATGCACCCTAATTGCGTAACACAGTTTTTATCACAATCCGAGAGTTTTTAAGGATATTGCTTATCCATTGCTTCATAGGTTTGAAAAATTAGTCTGCTCAATAACGTAAATAACGCAATGGACGTGGGTGAACTGTCAAAATGAAACCTATTGCGATTAATTGTCATTTTATGCGTGTTACGCAATAGGGTTTTACACCCATTTTTGAAAAGTATCTTAATTAAATTCTATAGTGCTAATTTGCCCCAAAAAACAAAACACAAAATTTTTATTCAATCGACAAGTGCCATGAAAATGCATTTAAATTTTACATTTTCAAATTTCGCGCGTAGTTTTACGAAAACGCTGGACGCAGTGGACGCCATGTTGCTCTGTGGTCATGTCGTCACTTGGCTATGTAAGCAAATGCGCTGATCTATTATTTAACTATCAGTTGACACTTGACACGTTTTAGTTTACATAGCGGTATGACGTAATAAAATGGCGGCTACTATTTCATGGTGTTTTTCAACAGATTAGAATAACTGAAAACGTTGAATTGTAAAATTTATTTTGTTATTTTATGAACTAAAAGTAAGATTTTCCGACTCCTTTTTGCCTAAACTATCTCAATAATATATTTATAGAATTTTTCTCGTATATAGTAAAATATCCTATTGCTCCGCAGGTTGACTTTACGGCCTCGAAAGTGCATTGAGCGCACAACTTCTGTCACAGTCCGCCATTCAAAGCCGTCAGTTTTCATACGTCATTTGTATCGTAGTGAAAGTAAACGGTGACACGGTTGGTTTTTATGGAAATTGTGTTTACATTGCTGCCTCTAGCAGCGGCTACTGAGGTGTCTCCGTGCTCTGTGTGTAAACCATTGGATTTAGGAGGATATTTTATGCCAGAAACAAAGAGAAAACGTGCCTCCCTTTAGATTAAATTAATTTCAATCTGATTAGGTTGTTGCTTTCAAAGTATTTAATATTTTAACTACAAAACCACAGTATAATTAAACGTTTTGGTATTACATGAAAGATAAACCAACTATCGCTCATACCTTCAATCTAACATCAAAATATCAAAATGAATAATTAATTTAATAGCAAAGTTCTGTACCCATCGTAACAATGTATTAGTTGCGGGGTTTCATTTAGAAGTGCTTATCCCTTTTATAATTAAAAAGTTTGATAGTCAGTTTACTTATAATTGAATTATTTCTGAAGTGATTTATTTAGGGTTCAGCGTACTAACATACGGGACCCTTTACCTAAGCCATCAGCCTCTCCGTCGCAGGGTTATACCTGTAAAACCATTAAAGGTACCTAAAAAAAACAGTGGCCATGTGCGTGTCGGACCACGCACAACTATTTCCGTAGTTAGGAAGTTGGGATGCGTGTATCCCAAAAACAAACTTAACATTGTAGTTGAAAAACATGTTCTCCCGTACACCGATATACGTGACGGTCAATTCTCCAACTGCAAATTTAAGTTGGTTGACTATTACTCTTTAACTTGTAAAGCATACTTAGCTGTCATAGTTTTCCATTTAATTTCATTATATGTACTATTGCCATGAAATTTTTCACAT
The DNA here is from genome assembly GCA_905333075.3 of Atethmia centrago. Taxonomy (NCBI): domain Eukaryota; kingdom Metazoa; phylum Arthropoda; class Insecta; order Lepidoptera; family Noctuidae; genus Atethmia; species Atethmia centrago. The sequence continues at coordinate 14,907,005 of HG995373.1, read as the reverse complement.
CTCCATATACAACCATTTTATTTAGGGTTCAGCGTACTAACATACGGGACCCTTTACCTAAGCCATCAGCCTCTCCGTCGCAGGGTTATACCTGTAAAACCATTAAAGGTACCTAAAAAAAACAGTGGCCATGTGCGTGTCGGACCACGCACAACTATTTCCGTAGTTAGGAAGTTGGGATGCGTGTATCCCAAAAACAAACTTAACATTGTAGTTGAAAAACATGTTCTCCCGTACACCGATATACGTGACGGTCAATTCTCCAACTGCAAATTTAAGTTGGTTGACTATTACTCTTTAACTTGTAAAGCATACTTTGCTGTTATAGTTTTCCTTTTAATTTCATTATATGTACTATTGCCATGAAATTTTTCACATCTCCATATACAACCATTTAGCTGGCAGGGACACACACACACACACACTTGTCTTTAACAAAAATTAGCACTTTATAGCTTAATATTACGCAAACGGATTTTTGAATGGAAAGATGGTGTTCACAGACCCACGATATTTTTGACCGGCCTATCCAACGATACCCCACACCATGGGATAGACGAGAAAATAAAAGTTCCCCTACATTTTTTTTTTTTGTGTATTTTACCACTTTTTCGGCGTTATTAATATATATACTATGCCAAATTACAGCTTTCTAGTACTAAGACTCTCTGAGCTAAGCCGGGAACATACAGACAGACAGACGGACATGGCGAAACTATTAGGGTCCTTGTTTACTACGGAACCCTAAAAACGGTAAACAATCATGGTTTTGATGGTACAGAACCCTATACCCATCCAAGTAGACAGGCTGGACAAAAACACTTTTCTGTTTAATTATTTTTTAATTTACTTTAAAAAGAATCCCGAACATTCATCTAAAAGGGTACAAAACCTTACTTTTACCCATTTAATTCCCCAGTAATGAAGTAAGAGAAATGTAACGTAAGCGTACTTGCTGACCCGGACTAACATTGCCGTCAATACCCATTCCTCGGTATTTAAACTGAACATTTTAAATGCTTCGCTTCTAAAATGCATTGGCTTAAGTGTTTCCGATCGGACGAGTATGTAAGTAGTTCCAATAGTTTTTACTTCAGAGGTGGACCCTCTTTTTTAACTTAAATCAGTGTTTTTAATAGTAAGAAAAGTACATTTGTTATTTTTTGTTGGTATAGTGGCATTGCGCTAGCTGAAATGTGGCAAATAATTTAATTTAATGTTTGGTGTTGCACGTAGTGTAAATTATTTTGCTTACTGGAGCCAGTAGATACTTTCATATGAATTCAGTAAAAAGCTGTTATTTTGATAATATATTACAAACAGAAACTAAAATTTTATTTATTTGTATTTAAATCAGTGTTTTTAATAGTAAGAAAATTACATTTGTTATTTTTTGTTGGTATAGTGGGATTGATCTAGTTGAAATGTGGCAAATATTTTAATTTAATGTTTGGTGTTGCGCGTAGTGTAAATTATTTTGCTTACTGGAGCCAGTGTATACTTTCATATGAATTCAGTAAAAAGCTGTTATTTTGATAATATATTACAAACAGAAACTTAAATTTTATTTATTTGTTTAGATTGATCTGCCTCGTTGGTCTAGTGGTTGTAAGCGCTACTGCTGAGCATGAGGTCCTGGGTTCGATTCCCGGGTCGGGCAAAGTGTTATTGAGTTTTTCTATCTGGAATTTCTCAGTAGGAGCCCGGAGTCTGGATTTGTGCCTGGTTGATGGCAATAAATAGGCTTGTCCCCTATTAAATGGGACTTAAACATAACTGGCGAAATGTGGGTGTACTACAGGTACACCTCTGGCCATCTATATGGAATCTATACATACTTGCATAAGATCACGCCTTGTTTCCCCGAAGGGTTGCCTTCGGGGAAACAAGGCGTGCAGATTGAATTGAAATTGTATTGAAGTCGAAATAAATGACATTGCGATCTTCAATAACTGAAAAAGTAAGATAGTTAGCTACCACTGCTACATTAGCTGAAACGGTCGTAATTGACTTGTGTGTTTTATTAAAAATCTCATATATAACGCTCGTATTCGTTATAAAAGATAACGGGTCTATTTAAATGCATTGGAGTGTGTGGTGATAAATAACTTGTTTAGAAAATCGCTTTGAAAAACGCTCGTAACGTTGTATCGTGATCGTCGTGTGGCACCTTTTTTAACTGTTAAGGGTAAATGTAGCGGTCCAGGCAAATTCAAGTTTTTAGGGTTCCATTGTCGAACTTTATAGTTTCACCATGTCCGTCATTCTGTCTGTCTGTCTGTCCCCGGCTTAGCCCAGAGACTCTTAGTAATTTGGCATGAGTATAAATTTGAATCACGCCGACAAAATGGTAGAAAATATTTTTTTTTCGGTACCTCCCTTGCACGTAATGGGGATGATCTTTTTTTTCGTCTATCCCATAGTGAGGGGTGTCGTTGGATAGGCCGTCAAAATCATTGCGGGTCTGTCAAACCATTTATCTATTTAGGGATCTGTTTGCGTAATATTAAGCTTTAAAGAGCTAAATTTTGTTTGAGTCAAGCGTCCCCCCCCCTGCACGCTAAATGGTTGGTTTTGGATACGTCAAAAATTCATGGCAGTCGTTTATCTAACGAAATTTAAAGGAAAGCTATTACAGCTAAGTAGGTTTTCATAAGAAATCTAGGTTCTAACAATTTAATAAAACGAGTGATGGGCTTTTTAGTTTCAAACCTCAAAAGGAAAAACGGTACCTTTATAGGATCACTCGTGTGTCTGTCTGTCTGGATGTCTGTATGTCTGTCCGTCTGTCACAGCCGTTTTTCTCATAATCTGGTAGACCGATTAAGTTGAAATTTGTTACACATATGAATTTCTATGACCCAAACACGAACGTGTAACGTAAGTAAATGAATTTTGAATATGAAGGTCGGTTTAGAAAATAAGAAAAAAGTTTTGCAAACTGTACGGTGTGAAATATCAAATCAAGGGGCTTGTTGAGAGGGTCTTACATTTTTTTTATAATTTTAAAATAAACAATTTTTAAGTTAGTTTAGAAAATAGATGAAAATTGACCCTTGTCTCCGAAACTTACAAGGATAACATTTTGAAAAATATACGGAATATAGTTCTGTACTTATAGATTACAGGAAAATCTAATAAGAAGTGTATGGTGTTAAAATAACATGGTAAATCTCTTAATATTGTGCCTACAAACTTAAATTTGCAGTTGGAATGTATGAGAGAACATTTTTTTCCATTACAATGTTAAGTTTGTTCTTGGGATAAATTATCTTAGATATCTTCGTAGACATACGTAACATATTCATTGTACGGAACCCTCACAGCGCGAGTTCAACTCACACTTGTCCGGTTTTAAAAACATGTATACATTATTGTTAGCCAATATGTCTTGCATGTTTGTGATTGGTTGGATTATTTGCAATGCTTATACAGCCATTCTTATTCTCATAGATTATGATAGCTTTAACGATATCTATCTTAATACTAACTGCTAGTGATTTAAGCCATAATGCCTCTAACAGCTTCATACAATGCCACATATTCCGATTCAGATGAAAAGACATTAACTGACATTTGTTTCTTTGTACTCCAGGTTATAGTACAGTGCTCGAAGGGCTTAAATAAATTCCCAGTTGTACTTTTCCTGTCGTTTAAATAATAAACAATAATAATAATAATCTTTATTGTCATAAATTAAAGAAACATTTTTACGAATCTGAATCTACGTATATACGTAGAATTTTATTGTAGGCACAGCTTCTAAAACTTAATTTTAAATCAACAGTACCTTTCAAGTAGCACTCTCTCTCACTCTGAGACATTGCCAGAGTTCTTTATTAATTTTGTTCGTATACCTACTCAGTATATTACCGCTTGTACTTAAACCTGGACGAGTGCATAGCTTGATATTCTACATTAAACATCCTATAAAATTATATTTTTCTTCAGAGTTTAATGCGTCATAATTAGATTTATTTCCATGGGTGTATTGCCAGGTTTAAAATCGATATTAAATATATTAGTATAATTTATTTAATATCGTTTTTATGTATGCACTTTGATCTAATGTTATTCCATTTGCATAGCTTGTAATTTTTATACCAAGAAATATCTCTTTTAAATCAGTCATTTTTAATTTACTCATTAAATACCTTATAAAATGATTCATTGTTTCAATACCAGCGTATACTATAACTAACTCCTGTACATATAAAACGACATAAATATTTGTATGTATATAAAATTGTCACTGTCTAGCAAATATACTGTCTAGCAAAAATACCTATCGACTGAAGAATTTTGATAACCTTTTTCTTTAAGAGATCGTTGTAAAACTTCAAATCAACATCTAGCTGCCTGTTTCAGCCCGTAAAGTGCTTTACTTAATTTACAAACATAATTATCTGGACAAGAGACACTCTCAGGGACTTTCATGTAAATATCTTCTTTTTATTCGCCATTTATGAAGGCGGTTTTGATATTCATATGATGAACTAGCAAATGAAATTGATTCGCGAATCAATTTAATTTACGACTTGTAGCAAGGGTTTCTGAAACCCACACTGACAAATCGTGCTTTGTATCTTAAAGGTTTTCCAAATTCATCATTTTTTATAGTAAAAATCCATTACGAATAGACAATGTTTTTATTTTCAGTTCTTGGTAATAAAGTCCAAGTATTATTTAGCTTTAGAGAGTTTAATATGTCCCTAATTGCACTTTCCCACTGAGATCTCTGCAGTTGTCTCCAGTTTTGATCTCTCCTAATGAATTTGGTATTTTACACAGAATAGACTGAGCATACAAAATGTAACCATCATCATCGTCTTCATTATACGAAATAGGTGGACGATTTTTGAGTTTTTGATTTTTGGGCTTTTTCTAACCTCAGGATTTTTATCTGTGTTTTCTTTTGATGAAAACGGGTTACCAGAAAGTGTATCAACTATTTGCTCCGATTCAATTAAATTATCATGGTTTAATTTGCGAATTTTATTAGGACACTCATGCCCATCAGATTTAGACGTATCTGATTTAGAACTGTCAGTGTTATGAGACTTTATCGGAACTGATTTGGATATTACATCATCAGTTTTGCCGTGAGAATTTTTAATATTCCCATCAGACTAGAGGTCTCACCTGGACTGAACAGTCTCATCAACAATAACATCCCTGACTACTACGCATTTTTCGCATTCTGAGTTCCAAACTTTATAGCCGTTCGGTTCATAACCCCCTTTCCATGATTTTTCATCAAACTTGGTCTTACTTATCATGCCACATTTCGAATTGCGTTTTTAAAAGTTTCAAAGTTTTAGTTGGGGTCAAATTAATCAAATAAACAGCAGTCAGTGCTGCATCGCCCCAAAACAATTTGTCTAATTTAGCACCGCTTATCGAACGAGCCTTTTCAATAATAGTTCTGACCGTACGTTCAGAAACGCCATTTAACCTGTTAAGCCCCGTGCGACACCGATTCGGAGTCAAACAATTGAAAATCAATTGTCTCATTAGCTGTCCTTGACCCATTAATGGTAGTTTTCTCAGAACTGTTAAATTATAAGATATCCCTCTCTCTACACCAATAACACAGTATAAGATGACTAATTTTAAATTAAACTTAGCCTCGAATTTAGTCACAAATTCTTTAAAGCAGTGAACATGTCTGATTTATAGGTTAATAGGTACGTAACACAGTAATGCGTATACTCATCAACAAAAAGTACAAAGTAGTTTTTGTTGTCGTTAGTTGGGGGAGTAATAGGTCCACAAACATCTGAGTGCACAGTAAACAATGGGCGTTTAACATGAATTTTATCTTTGACCTGATTGAACGGAAGTCAACTCTGTTTCCCATTTATACAGGCCTCACACAACTCATCATTTGGCATTATAGTTTTGATTTGGCTGGTGTCATCAACCATTTTATTATTTTTAATTTCGATGGATTTATTTTGCTTGATGCCATAATTTGTACATATTTTTATTACTGCATACTTTAGAAACTGATTGACACTTATTTACAGATGCCATTAAGTCTACAGCAATTAAATTATTTTTAACATACCTTGCATGATGGTATTATTATTCTTACATATTTGGGCTCCTTGCTAGTCGAAAATGATTGTCGACCCAGCACGTTGCATTTTCAATAAGGACAGAAGGTTGTTAGGTACCTCAGAACAGAAGAGCACGTCCTCCAAAACTCTTTGAATGCCCATATTGCTGGTCACATACATCGTTCCCTTTTTGGTAGCTGAAATAAATTCTCAATTTTTAGCAATAGAAAATTTTAATGGCATTTGCAAGACGGTGTGACTAAAGAAAAGATATTCCCTGTTTATAATATGGTCCGTTGCTCCAGAATCCAACAGGAAAGTAACTTTTCTTCCATCATCATCCGCTTGATAGTCTCCCATTAAAGTCCGAAAAATTGCTCGACGTGGATGGTTCACTAATCTCAATTGCTTGGACCGTCCTTGTCCTCAACGTATTTTTCTGCTGCTGCTTTTGAAGTAGAAAGAAACAGTCGTTTTTTATATGCCCCCTGCGGCCACAGTGATAACACTTCACGAACTGAGATTTCTTCTTCTGCTTGTTTTCCAACAAGCAGAAGAAGAAATCTCAGTTCCCTTTGTTATTAACAAAATTATCGAATTTTCTTTTTCGAAATTCCTGTTCATTTTTCCGCTCAACTTGCAAAACTTTGATGTTGGTATAATTTGACTCATTTTTCAACTTGACTTCATGATACAAAAGCCTTGTTTTAACGAATGCTAGCGTTAAATTACCCTCCGATAACTTTTCCATCGCCATCATAAGTTGCGGGTAGGGTGAGCAACAAATGAACTACCTTATCGGTTTCTTTCAACTCCGCTCCGGCGGCTAATAATTCGGTGATCAAATCGTCAAAAATCGTAAAATTTTTTATGAGTGTGACGTCACCTGGCAGTTTTAAAGTCAACAACTTTTTTCGTAAAGCCAACTGAGTAGCAATACTTTTCCGTTCATACAAAACATCCAAACTTTTCAAAATTTCTCTCGCCGTACTGTTTTCCTTCGCAAAATTGAGGTAGGAATTCGATAAATACTAGAGGATAACACCTTTTGCTATCCGGTTATTTTTCTCCCACAAGCTGCATCAAATTATCGTCGCCAATAACTTTTATCACGTCCATTTCACTTAACAATACCCGTATTCTAAACTTCCAGACACTGGTTTTTAAATTATCCATTTTGAAATAAAAACGTAACCTGGGCCCATAACCTATAGGAAATCTAGGTTCTAACACTTTAATAAAATGAGTTACGGGCTTTTATAAAAATGTATAGATTATTATTAGCCAAGTAAAAATCACGAGGAATGTCACGTCCTTTTCCGTTAAAGCGCAAACAAGAAGTAAAAGTAAGAATTATGGTGGGTTGTAGGGGAAGCAGTCTTCCATCTTTTAATTTTTTAAATAAGTACCCACGATATATCGCTTATTACAGAATCGATTAAATATTGAGTTTTGTAAATAGATAAATCAAATAAATCAACAGGATTTCAAGTTAAGACGCTGACAACACCTAAACCGCGGTCACTGTCAGATTGCATAGAAAAGAAAGAGAAGCGCGACGACAAAACGCTTGTAATTTATTGCAAAATATGAAGTAATTATCTATTTACTCAGAATTGAGTTGAGTAATCTAAAATAAAAAACAACCAAGTTCTGCATTAGAATAAGACGTACTTGTTATTAATTAAATACGTAATGTATGTTGATATTTAATACAGATATTTTGGATTAGAACTCAAGGTAAGAGGTTAGTTTAACGTTAGTTTGTATCGAGATTTTTTTTTCAAAACGTGTTTTGGTGACAACCAAGTTCTGGGAAATATGTTCAAAATTAACATATATTTTTTCCGCTACCACAAACTATACAGATTTGGCAATTTTCTTTCTTAAGAGAAGCCTATTTTGGTCAGTTGGGTCTTGTCAGCGCCTTAACGAGTAATAGTCGACCAACTTACATTCGAAGTTGGAGAATTGACCGCGACGTATATCGACGTATGACAGAACATGTTTTTTAACTACAATGTTATGTTTGTTTTTGAGATAAATTCATCCCAATTACGGAGCCCTTCATTGGGCGTGGTCCGACACGCACTTGGATTTTTTTTATTATTACGTCTGGGCGTTTAGTGTCCCGCAAAATGTTAAATTGATATTCATATTAATTAATTAATTTATATTATTCATTTATTGCATTCCATATTGTAAAAAACATGTTACAGAAGGCTTAAAGCTAGGTACAAAAATATGGACCCTGTTAGGGCACAGCAACGGGATAAAATTTAATTAAAAAGATATAAAACATACAAAAAATACAATTAAAACTACTACTAATATAAAAATAGAAAACTAGGTATTCAAATTAATTGAACACTAAAATAAGGATATAGGTAAATAGTTTGCAGATTGGATAATTACCTTCTCGCACAGAAAAAACATATAAAGGCGGACTTAATGCCTTAAGCATTCCTAAGCAGTTAACCAAGGGTGGTAAAGAGATTAGATAGCAGCTGCATTTAAATAAGTCAAAAATACCAAGAAGTAACGAAGAAAAAATAACGTTTATTTAGCAACAGTTCTCTCTTCTTCTTCTTCTTTAGTCTTAATCGACCAAATATTTGGTGTTGGCCTCCTTTAATCCTCTCCACTTTTCTCTGTCTTGGACAATCAGGGTCCAGTTGCTGCCCGCCACTTTTTCAATGTTATCCTTCCATCTCATCTGTGTTCGCCCTCGAGGTCTTTTCTGGTCCCATGGTCTCCATTCTAACACACCAAGAGTTCATGAGCAGTTCATGAAACACCAAATACTGTGTGTGTTTTAATGTTGCAAGTGAAATCGAATATTTGTAAACCCACATATAGGTAATGTTTCCACTGCTGGGACACAGGCCTCCTCTCTTTGAGGGGGAGGGGGCCGTAATCCACCACGCGGGCCCAGTGCGGGTTGGTAGATGTCACATGTCTTTTAATTGTTGGTTCTAGGACATGCCGGTTTCCTCACGATGTTTTTCTTCACCGTTTTGAGAGCAGTAGTGATGAAATAATTTACACAAAATAAAACGCCTGTCTGGTTTCGAACCTACGACCTACAACTCGTAAGTCGTGGCCACCACTGCTCTCTAAATCCACTGACCGTAAATTCATGATAATGGGTTGGGTTCAATGACTCTTTTTGTTAGGAAAACATAACCCTCTTTTTGGGCTTCTCCGCAGTTGGGTTAAAATACTGATGTATTCTGTTTATAATACAGTACGACTGACTAGATAAAAAATCGTAGGTAGGTACATTACGATTCTCTGTTTCCCAAAGTTAAATCTTACATCCTGCAAACTACATAGTTGAAACTATTCGGAACTATGTAGTTTGGATCTAAATTGTTTGACTAATAACCAAACTTTGGGTAGACTGCGAATAATGTAAATTTAAATTATGGCAATTAAACTTAAGATTTGGTAGTTTTATTAACTTTGGAATTAAGTTTAAGTCTTCCTAATTTTATTTCTTAAAACGGTTTCAGACCCATTTTAAGTAATAAAATTAATAACAATTCTTTCATACATAAACATTAGGTATTTAATTAATGAAACATTCAGTTACAATTCCAAGCGCTTCTCCTCGGTGTGCATGCGTGTTTAACATGCTTTGAGCTCGTTCTCTGTAAATTCTCCGCAAGTTGCCGAGGTTCTAAAGAAGTGCGCGCGAACAAATCCTTTCTACAATTTTATCGTGTGCTCGATCTAGCTGCCTCCGTGTGTGCCCGACGTTATGTGGCTTTGTAAAGGGGACGTGACTAACTAGACTGAACGGGGATTTTTCTTGCGATGTCTTATTCAGGTATTTGTTACCGGGAAGGTAACAAATACCAAATACAAGGTGGCGAATGTGTACTATTTATTTGTAAAGTAATCTGGAAGTAATGTTAGAAAATAGAGGTTTTATTCTGTGTTGCTTGCTTTAAATGTTACAGTGGCATCGGAATATAAAACAGTGCATAATACCTACAAATGTTTCCTTCCTGTTTTTCGTTACAAATGCAATCCGCTCCAATATCGTTCGTCAGGTATAAATTCTACTTTAAGTAGCACTTTCACGATCTAAGAATGATCAAAATTGACATAATATAATAACAATAACATATATAATTTGAAGTATCTGTTTGTTATGTCAAAATAACACTTTTTTATTTAACGCATATAATAGCATAAACGGTACTTATATAAAAAAAAAACAATTAAAAATGTGTCCGTCTGTCTTTTTGTTTCATTCGGAATCTCCGAAACGGCTGGACCGATTTTGACAGGACTGGCAAGCTAATGTTATAAGAAGTAAAGTAGGCTGCTTTTATCTTAGAAAAAGCCACGCCGGCGAAGCAAACAGCAGCTAGTTTTGACATAGAACCAATCAATAATTTTATCTCAATATAAACACCCTAGTTGCGTAACACGGTTTGAATCACAATCTGAATGATTTTGAAGTATATTGGTAATCCATTGCTTCATATGTTCGAAAAATTTGACTACTCACCACGTAAATAAGGCAATGGACGTCGGTGAATTGTCAAAATGAAACTCATTGCGATCAATTGTTATTTTATGTGTGTTGCACAATTGCCCCGAATGTTACCATATTAGAATAAATGCCCAGAAATTGATGAAACTCTTTGTATTTATTCTAAGTACTACTTTAGGTCTATTTAAAAGACAAACTGCCGCAATTCTGTATAGGCTGCCTCATTAGTTTTCTGAAACCATCTTATTTTACTATCATCCACCAACATCAATTTCAAAGCCCTCGTTAAAAGTAAATAAAAGGCGAGGGTTCTAACATAAAAATAATGCTTAGTGGACTGAAAAATAGCCTGTTAACGTCTAAATGGATTTCGGTCGAACAAGAAATTCAATGTTAATACCCAAATCCTATTACCAATCCAAGTTTTATGTCTTTTATTTTTATAAATAATATTTTTCATACAAACAGAATTTTCCCTTCGTGTTTACTTTTCCTAAGGGACCGATAAGATGGATGTCCCATCTTACCTCCGTAACCTATTACTACTTTCTCGATATTATAATACACTCGCGGCTGTCCCTAACGCTGCTTGCAAAATGAGGGAATATTGTTTAAACATAGGTATTTATGGCAGTGGGCAGGGCACATTGCTCGCAGCACAGATGGCCTGAAGGGTTCTGTAATGGTGACCGCGTAGGAAGACGTAGCGTTGGAAGGCCTCCTACAAGGTGGACCAATGACCTTGTGAAGGCCGCAGGAATCCGCTGGATGCGGGAAGCACAGAACCGGTCGAAGTAGCGGTGCTTGGGGAAGGCCTATGTCCAGCAGTGGACGTCTTTTGGCTGAAATGATGATGATGATATTTACTACATATATTGCTGCCTTGATTATTGAAATTACTTCTCAGAATTTAGTTTACTTATTAAAATGTCTGACAGCCACGTGTAAGCCTTAGATTATCAGTAGTAAGTTGTATAGGTCAGATGAAAGTATAATTAAGTAAACCTGTAAACGGAGAGTGTACAGCTGTATCTGGTTAGACATAACGTCAAAATTACATAAGACAGCCCCCCAAAACGCCCACCCTTCACATTTAGCTACGAGCCCCCCAAAAAGGAATCCCTACATAGTTGAAAAAAGGCAAGGCAGCTGACGGGATGATTTCCAAAAAAATCTGTACACTTTCGTAAGATTGATTTGAATTGAAGTGGAAACGAAGAGAAAACCATGCATTTTACATCTTAAATATGGTGCAAAATTAATTCTCCATGCTTTGTTCAAACAAAGGCATTGAGAGCATTTTCACGGAACATTCACGACTTAGTTATGTACAAAACCTTTAATATAATTAAAGATAATTCGGTACGGATAGATACACCGTGTTCTAATGAAACAATGCACTGTAAGCAACAACGTTATTACGAAGCAAATTTAATTAAATTAGCAACGCGATTGTGAGCTGGATATCTCGTGTGGTGGCTTCTTTGACTACTAGAATACATACAGAATGGAGAAAATGAGGTTTAAATAAATGTAATTACGTCAATCTTTCTACGAAATTACTCGGTGTTTTCGGACGCAATGATAAAGTAAAAAGATGGAGAATATAAGTATACAACCCATACCTAATCATACATACATTCATGATACTATCCTGAGGCTGAGGGGCTTGTGGCTAAGTTATAACAGCCGCACGGGTCGATCGATCAGGTTAAGCTACGCTTGCCGCGGTTGGTCCGTGGGTGGGTGACTATCTTTACATACCAAGCCTCCGTGCCTCAGAGAACACGTTAAGCCATTGGTCCTGGCTGTCATTTGTAGAACTTTGACCGTCGTTACGGGTAGTCAGAAGCGCGAAAGTCTGACAACCAGTCTTACCAAGGGGTATCGTATTACTAAATAACAGGGCTGTGGATGTGGAGGTCAGATATAGGCAGTCGCTCCACGTAAAATACTGGTACTCAGCTGCAGCCGGTTAGACTGGAAGCCGACCCTAACACAGTTGGGAAAAAGGCTAGGCTGATGATGATTCATGATACTATCCTAATCTTAGGATTACGAAATGAAATGAAATTGTTTATTCTGTAAATAGGATATGATAATCACTTTTACACGTCATATTAAAAAATAAGCTAGATGGAGTCGACATTTCCCATCTGACTGCCCCTGAGAAGAAATGACGAAACAAACTCAAGGGTCAAAGTCTCAAATCAAAATCAAAAGTCATTTATTCAAACTAGGCTAAAAATCAGCACTTTTCGAGCGTCAAAGTTACATAAGACAGTCCCCCAAAAATGCCTACCCGTCACCACTTCCTAGTGCCTTAGCTGGGAAGAAGAAGTGGTGGAACAAACTCCCCAGCAGCACGTCTGTCTGTTTAGTTATATAAACTTGATTCTATACAAATCGTATGCAAAGTAATTAACATTACGAAACACAAAACATTGGATTAAATTACACACTTGCCATACGTTAGCTAGCACGCGCCAGTACACCAACAAAACAATGAACAAACTGAACTCAAGCAGATAAAAATTACAACATAAAAAAACGTAAATAGAACTTAATACCTAAATAAAAGCCTCCAGGCATAAAGGGTGTGCCCGCTTACTTAGGGCAATTGCTGTAGCTCGAAGTGAGAAATGATAAACTAGCCCCATCGAAGTAAAATAATTAAACAATTACTAATAACAATTAAAACCATGATCAGCAAGACGACCAGTCACCACAAGCAGCACCCGTTCACGAGCATAACGCAAAGATCAGCCATCACCCCCCTCGCCATATTGGAGGGAAGGAGGCAACCCGATCCCCGACGCTACCGCAGGCAGTGACATCTAAGGGAGCATGACGAGCTTGCTGCCGATTGCTCAGGCAAGAATAGTATAATCAATAGTCGAGGACGCTAGCTAACCACTTATTGCAATACAACTCATAAAACACACATTGTAATGAGTAGATTATGTCACTAATAAATTAAAATTTAACTAAATTAAATTACATTGACTTATACAGTCAAATAAAAAAATAATCTATTATATGAACTCATATAACCTGTCAGTAGGTAAGCTAATTCTGGAGAAAGAACATAAACATTGTCTTGAGTTAATCACAGCGACCAACTATTCTTATCGTTTAAGTAGTCATTGATACAATAGTATCCCTTTGAACAAAGGGTGGATTTTACTTTAGTTTTAAACGCATTAAAAGGCAAATCTAGCAAAGAAGAGGGCAGCATGTTATAAAAAGTTATACCAAGCCCAACAAATGAGTTATGTACCTTATGAAGCCGGTGAAATGGAGCTCGTAATTTGTCCTTATTTCTGGTGTTAATATTGTGAATATCACTATTTTTAGTTTATAAGTGTATATTTTGCCTAATATATAAGATGTTGGCGAAGATGAATTGTGATGCCACCGTGAGAATACCAACATCTTTAAAAAAATCTCTCAGAGAAACTCTGGCACCAAGCTGCTAAATAGCTCGAACAGCTCGTTTTTGAAGAACGAATATATTTTGAATGTCAGCGGCTTTGCCCCACAGCAGAATACCGTAGGACATAACGCTATGAAAATAACTAAAATAAACTAATCCAGCTGTATCAACGTCAGTGTATTGTCTTACTTTTCTGACGGCGTAGGCGGCCGAACTGAGCCTGCCCGCTAGGCTTGATATATGAGGGCCCCACTGTTCTCTCTCTTTCTCTCTTAAAGTCTCTTTTAAAGTCCAGACATAATCTTGGTCAGATCATGTGAGGACCATGTAGATCCATGTCTGAAATGGTCCTATGAGGAAAGAACCACACAAATTTGAGTGGACCTGTCCAGTCAGTGCAAGCATTTGTCAGTAATCGTGTAGCTCAACTCAAAACTTAAGGAGCTCAGCGACTCGACAAACAATACCATGGAAATGACAATTGGGTTGGCCGCATAATGAACTCAAAATGCCAGACCATCATTAAAACTAAGAGAAAAAAAAAACAACAAGAAATAAATAAAAATGACCCACATAGTGCTCACATTCACAATAATTAAAGAACAAAACAAACAAAAAAACTCACTTTATTTATAATATTAGTTAGCTAATATTATAAATTAAATGAGTTTGTTTGTTACGCTTTCACGCTAAAACTGCTGTACGGATTGGGACGAAATTTGGCACATGTATAGACCACGGGCCAAAACTCATACACACTTAGTATTCAAATTTCTTATTCAATAGGGTGAATGAATATTTGCATTCCATGTGGATCTACACACCAAAAGCATATTGTACCTGTTGACTCTACGGTAAAGAACTTAATTTTGCAGTGGATACCGTCATACCAAATAGAATAATAATAATATTATATAGCCAACACAAGGTGGACCGATGACCTTACCCAATAGACTTGGGTAAAGACTCAACTACCATAGGTAAACAAAAGTTCTAAAATAATCAATCATAAAGTAACCCTAAAGTAATTCAAAGTTGATCTTTAAAAGATTATTTGAAGTAAAGTGATTTCAATATTTTAGCTAAAATATTTTATACTTAGCCTATTAATTTAGCCATTACTTTAATTTGTTTGATTACAAAAATAATCAATGAGATCTTACCTCCATAAGAAATAAAGACTTCGTGATTCGTTTATAATAATTATGTTGCTTGTATTTTATTTTTAAACTGAATTTGAACTGGGGTAATGATTTTTTTTTTCCACATTATGAACTCTATGACACGGATTTGTGGAAGAAAAGTTCGCAAATCCCCATTGATAGGGAATTCCAACGGGGATTAATGGAATAACCCGTTTTAGCGTGAACGCGTAACAAACAAAGTCACTTTCGCATTTATAACATAATTTAGGGTATTATAATTGCGAAATTGAGTTTGTTTGTTTGTTACGCTTTCACGCTAAATCGGCTAAACGGATTTGGATGAAATTTGGCACACAGATAGACCATGCATGACCTGGCTTAGGACAAAGAACACTTTATCCTGGTAGTACGTTCCCGTGGGATAATTTCCGACCTCCACGCGGGCAAAACCAGGGGCAAAAGAAAGTAGTTCATATTTTTAAGGCACTTTTACAAACTGAATAATTTAATATAACGATAAAATATACTAAAGCAATGCAACAGGTACCATCACTGGGAAGATTCTACCAGTATACCCAGTAGATATGTGATAACAGAGAATGATTAAACGTGCTCTCCTAGGCGTTTGTAAAAATGTTAACCGATCTATTTATTGATGGCAAGCCCAACTTCAAATTGCGGAGTAATTGTTCCCTGTATTAATTATTGAGCCACGATCCTGCATTTCGCTTCAATCAGAGCAAATTATGATAATTACCGCAAAAGTTACCGTGAAGAAAATCATATTACCCAGGGCGGGATATTTCCAGTCTGCAGAGCAACATTTGCAATAAGATTGTCTCCACAACTTGGACTGTTTTGCAGTGGAAAAGCCGATATTCTTCCGGTACACTTTACTTTTAGTACCAAAAAAGAACCGTGGGAAAACTTGAGTGTGTCTTTAATTTTAATAAAAAATTATACGGGGTTTGCGCGGAGCCCGCTCTGAAAATTTTCTTTGCGAACTTATTTAGCTCTGAATGGATGTAAATTATTGTTGTTGAGTCAATTTACGCATACTTACTTATGTTCTGTGATTTTGTATGATGATTATTTTACAGATAATTACGAGTACAGAAATAATAGAATACTCTTTAATAAGTACACCATCAAAAATACACATACAAATGTTGAAAATAAGGGTTTATTAGGTTTATTTTTCTTTTTATTTTATTCTATTTATTTATTCTGAATAATACGCACATTATAAAATACACACACCAATACAAAGTAGCCAAAAAAACCTATAATTCGACATAATATGTGTATGAGAATGTGTTTTTATAATATTTGGCGAGTATGATGTCTTTCTGGAGACCTTACATATTTTTAAAGTGTTTTAGTTAAGATAGGTATGGAGTCGAATATTGATGTTACAATTGATTTTATTCATTGAATTAATACGTTGTTTATAATATTCGGTCGGAACATTCGGGCGCTGGCTTGAACTTAAGTTAGGTAATACATTCATTTGAAGCTTATACGAGTATTAACGTCGTGTAAAACACTTCAAACGAATGTCTACCACGTGAATGTCTTCCAATAAATCGAAGATGGTAATTGTTCGTAAGCCACAATAAGCTTGTTTTCGTAAACAGAGCAAACCATATCGTATTCAGGAACATTTGGAACCCGTATCGTAAAGAGATTTGATAAAATTGATGAGTTGTCATTTTACTGTGAAGCTTCAAAATAACTTTACAAAATAATGTTATCTGGTGATAATTTACTCTTTGTAGGTTATAAGTTCAAAGGGTATAAGTTCATGTGTGGTGTGCTATTTGGTAACTTGTATACGTGATGATTCACGTACACAAGTTACCAAATAGCACACCACACATGAACTTATACGTTTTTTGTAATTATTAAAAAGGAAGATATTATCTGACATTTCTGGGAGAAGGGCCTTTGGAAGAAAGTTCGACATCACAGCCCATCAAAGTGTGCAATTTAATGACACTACCATTTCGTCATAGATATATATCTACTACGAAACACGACACTAAAACTTCCCTCTTACTCAAGCATCTTGTTAACAATTCTAGACACTAATGCCTGAAATTGGATTTTGTTCATTCAATTGGGCACACCCGTAACTGTAACAACATTTAAGATATTCGTCTTTCGTTCCCAAAGCTTTAATTTTAAAGTTAGCTCTTTAGTTTATAGCTACATAAAATCTGAAATAAAAAAGGAAGTTGCCAGCACTCGTGAACGATGAGAGTTAAACTCGATTCTGGCAACAATTTTCATAGTTGCAAAAGTTTAAAACTGTAAATGTTATTATTCCGCCATCCACGTCTTCTGAAGAACTTCAAATTACACCTACAAAGTTAAGGAATACAATTCAACTTCACAACACACTTAGGTGCTGTAAAACATTTTTTAACTGCGATGAATGGTGCGGATTTGGGAAGTTGAGAAAGTAATTATGACGGTCTCTAAATCTGATTAAAAATTTCGGAATGTTAGTAACGAGATCGCATAATGAGTTATGATAGAAACAGACGCTCCGTTTATAACCTCAGCCTTTATAATAAATTTAATTTGAAAAGCAAATCTGACACCGCGTGGCGGTCTAATAAGTTTTGGTTTTTAACCCCCGATAGAAAAAGAGGGGTGTTCATAGTTTAACGTGTGTATCTGTGTGTCTGTCTACGGCATCGTAGCTTCCAAACGGCTGAATTAGTTTTTTTTTTTTTTTTGTTTGATAGGTGACTTGATCGAGAATGTTCTTGGATATCATCATCATCTGCCTAGCCTTTTCCCAACTACGTTGCCGTTGTTGAGTCTAACCGGATGCAGCTGAATACCAGTATTTTACATGAAGCGGCTACCTATCTGACCTCCACAACCCAGTCACTGGGTAACACAATACCCCTTGGTAAGACTGGTTGTCAGACTTTCGGGCTTCTGACTACCCGTAACGACTGTAAAGAGAATGTTTTTGGATATGATTTAAGAAAATCATTTCTATCGTTTGAAGGTTATCAGCTCTTTTCTAGTTGATAATTGGATGTGAGCATCTTCCACAGGTCTGATCGAGTCGAAATACAGAATACCAAATTCTGTTACTTCAATGATATTAGAACATAGTAACTTTGAACTGATGCAGCAGCATCACTTGGAATTTCCAGGACACCCATCTCCCTCACCAACTTGCAGCAGAGGTATCGTGTTTGGGATCATTGGATTGGTCTCAATAAATAGTTTATAGATAGATGGTGATCAGGGTCGTGATAATGGAGAAGGAAAAATAAATGAGGATAAATTAGTACCTAGCTTCACTATGGGAAAAATAGCTGCGTAGATTTCGGCGAGGCACGTGTCGATCGTAGCGTGTCTACTAGTATTATATTATAAAGTTTAAAACGCAGGAAATAAAATATAATAAAACAAATAAAAGATCCACCATTAGCCGTCCCCATCCCGGGCGGATTTCCGGCCACCGTAGGCGCGGGCTTGCGGACGGTGAGTAATGGGTAGCTCACCGTCCGGTAAGAACCAGGCCCGGGTCGACGGCCAGTTGTATTCCACGCGCGCCTCAAAGAGATGTCGTCAGCACAAGTGTAGGGATCCACTAGGGCCGATGCCTGCCGGGGTCGCGGGAAGGTACTAAAGGGTTATCGAGGCCCCTGGCAACACATGCAACGGTAGGTATACGGGTGGATTTTAGTCAGCCCAGAGCGGGAGAAGTTATTTGATGATATCCCACAAAAAAAAAGCCGTCCCACAGTGGAACGAATGTATGGGAGCGGTTGGACGTAGACATGTCCGAAAAATAAGAGTAAAATTATGACAAACTAATGATGCCATCTTATTCGATTACTTAATGCCTTCATAAATTGTGGTAATGAATTTCTTCATAACTCCCATATTTCGGGAGTAATTTGAGAAAATGTGAAATTTTACTATGAAAATGAGTGTATCGAGCTCTCTCCCTCCTGATTCCGGGCTTGTTTCAAGTAGCGGTCTCTAATATCGTAATGCTATTACTAAGAGCTATATTTAATACTAAGACACATAGTGCGCCAAATGTGCACTTTCTGGGATAAAAGGAAATGAAAATTTAAAAAAAAAAAACGTTTTTTCCCCATTTGTATTTACTTTAAACCGCAGACAGACTTATTAAGAGGTCTATAAATATATTATATATATACAGAAATATATATTAACAAAAATATTCACAAGAACTGATGAGAGTATGACTTTTAAGTAAGTTGATAATAAATTACCTAGTTTCATTAAAAGTACAATAAATAATTAAGATGTAAGCTCTAATTTACTAAGTTACACATTTTAAAACAATAACATCATTTAATTATCTTCGTCATCATCATCATCATCAATTAATTCAAATTCAGAATCGATGTCCGCTAAATCATTTATGTTAACAAATTCGATATCACTTTTCTCAGAATCCGTAAGCTCATAAAATTCCTTAACCGATAAAGCCCCAATGGCTCCGAATAGGAGCCCTCGCGGCGCGCGATTTGAAAGTAGTTATCGAATAAAAATGTTTTTTTTGAGATTGAGAGATGACGTTATTTAGCCACGGGCCTGAGCGGTTAAAAGAAGATTTTTTTACAAACTTATTTCCTTTTGGACGGATACTTGTAACAAGTGGATCAGAAGACAGTAAAAGATTGTGCATAATATCTTCATTGCATGAGATACTGCTATGCTTTCGAGAATGCCCCTCTCTATATTTTCTAAAATCTTTATTTCTAGCTTCAGATGCCTCTTCGGATAGAAAACCAATGGGCACAATTGACATGTTCTGAACTATGTCTGGCCCATGCATTAAAATTTTATGAAGTGAAGAAGGCATATAATACCATGGGTATAACTCCACGTAAAGCTTAGCAGTATCAAAGCAGAACTCTCGGAATTTAGTTACGTTGATCTTCTCTCCTGATGAAATACACTGCAAGATCACACAGATTTTTCTTAAAAGCATAGCATCTATTCCGGTCAGTTCAGCAGATTTAGTGTAGTTTTCAAAAAATCTCCTTGCCGAGTTGCCATTGTTGGTGGATCCACTGCCTTGTTTCACAACATCGAGAAGTAAGCCCGTTTCTCTTCTTACAGCCTCTTGAACTCTTTTCTTCCTGTCATCAACTTGCCTTTTTGCTATATCACCCCTTACTTGCCATGATTTTATGTCTAATTTGTAGGAAATGTGTAATAAGCATTCCATTGAGCGAATCCAAGCGTGAAGGGTGCTTAAGCTATATTTATACATGTCCTCGTTTGCGTGTTTATCTTTGATTAACTCTAAATTATTCATTTCTTTAGGACAAGCCTTGCATATGTCACACACTGAAGCTGCTGTATTGGATATAATGGAATGAATTTTACCATCAATCATTGTCAACAGCAGTTGGTGTTTGACACTAATTCCATCAGTGATGGTGGATGGAGTTAAGGCTTCAATCTCTGCTTCGATTTCAGCCATCTCTCTCTGCACATTTTCTTTGGTTTCCTTTATAAACTTAAACAATATTGGCCGGCAAAATGAAGTGGAAGATGGTCGCTCGTTTTCCCAAATTGTTACACCTTTTGAGACGAGCCGCAGTGGTACAAGACTAATCATAAAATTACTAGCAAGATCGATTTGCTCATCTTCACTCGTCCTTTGATGATAAATGCTTTGGCTAGATGATCCGTCAAAACCCCATTTGCTGGTCAATACGAGCTGTTGATTGGGATCAACAGGGGTTTCTAACGACCTAATAAGTCTTCTTGAGGTTAAATCCATCAAGGCTTGTAATTTGATTTTTGCAGAGCTCTCTGTAACTGTGAGATCTTCTTTGGCCGGATAGCACTTAATTTTTTCTTTAACCAACATGTAGTAACTCGGGTATTGAAGAGCTCCTTCTTGAGTGTTGAAATCCCGAAGAGTGTTATAGCGCCATTTCGATAAGTTCATCGATACATAAAGAGCCAATGCCTTCAAAGGGGATATTTCCCGTACCTGAATTGATTTACCTTCAATGAAGGCTTTGATTTTTGAGGCCTCTTCTGGATTCTCCGTCAAGTATTTCATAACATAAGCTGTATCGCTTTGTCCTGCCTTTTGAAGCGCCCTTTCGGCCGAAAACATAATTTCAGCGCTGCTACTGCTGCATGAAAGACTATCTTCAGTGCGTCTTCTTTTTTGCCGGTTACTAAGGTCCTCAAAAGATTTACGAGGACTAGGATGTGTACAAGTTGAAGCATCAGATTTAGCAGGAGAAATTATGGGCTCGATGACGTCACTTATATTTTCTGTAGAAGGTTCCATATTTTCATTCTGTAATTCCGGCCATTGAATTGCAGCCTGTAGCCAAATCTCATGTTTCTTCCGAAACTTATCTGTGCTTCTTCCAGACTGTGTCCATTTTGCATAAATGCGGTAGCAAAATCGACGACACCAGTCTTTTAAACTTGTTTCAGCACTTTCACATAACTGAACACAACTGTTATCTTTTAAAACACTGAACAAATAGTTAAAGTCGCGTAAATCTTTATGTGCGCGTGCGCATAAAGCAACGTGAATATCAAGATTTGTATTAAAATTTGGAAAATACATTGCGAGATTAGCTTGGATACAACGAGGTGTAAATCAACACTGATTTTAAAGTTACTAATAGTGACCTATTTATATAAAATCCAGGTATCCCAGGTATCCTTTGTTAAATATTGCAAGGTAATTAGTTATTGTGATAATTAGTAAATGATGCATGCTAAATTAGTGTATTAAGAGCCATTTAGTAATTAAATAATAGCAATGTTCTTATCAGTAATCATTAGTGCATCAGTTTTATATGTAAACCTTAAGTCCCTAATTATATATCCTAATTAGCTTATATCTTCTCTAATTGGCTGCTCAGAAATGTTATTGTAATAAGGTAAACCTTTAGAAAAACGGTTTTAATCAACAAAATAAACAAAAAATAAAAAAATTGTGTTATAAAATAAACATCACTCTTTATCCCAGAAAGTGCACATTTGGCGCACTATGTGTCTTAGTATTAAATATAGCTCTTAGTATTAGCATTATGATATTAGAGACCGCTACTTGAAACAAGCCCGGAATCAGGAGGGAGAGAGCTCGATACACTCATTTTCATAGTAAAATTTCACATTTTCTCAAATTACTCCTGAAATATGGGAGTTATGAAGAAATTCATCACCACAAGTTATGAAGGCATTAAGTAATCGAATAAGATGGCATCATTAGTTTGGCATAATTTTACTCTTTTTTTTCGGACATGTCTACGTCCAACCGCTCCCATACATTCGTTCCACTGTGCGTCCCCGACGCGACGATGCTTTGATCAAAATATTACATGGTAAATGATAAATTATTTTATTTCTGTAAGTCGGTTTGTACAAACACTTTTACATGTCAATCATATTTTTTAAAACTAGATGAGGTCGGCATTTCCTATCTGATACATACAACTAATATTAAACATAAAGGGCCAATACATATATATATTTTACTTTTTAAATGTTTTTGTTTGTGTCAGGGGTTTAAAAATAATAATTTAACGTTTTTATTTAAAAGGTGTATATTATTTAAAGTATATGGTTTTGTTCTGAATGTGATCATTATAATGGGTCAGTTTTGCCTCTTAATTTACGTAACCATTAAAACAACAACAAGTTTCAACCACTGATTCGTTGATATAAAATTAGCAGGTAACGCTTCCCGCGTTTAATTGGTAAGGTTTATTTCGCTCGAAGCTCACACATTTCACAAAAAATATTTCGCGAGTGATATTCATACTTCACGGGTAGCTACCCCTTCAGAGCAATTTGCGAGTAATCGCCAACTCGTATGACAGCTGTCATCTGAAATGTAAGGAGATAAAAATATCAGAATACCAATTGAGGTCCCGATGTTTCAGAAGCACGTTCTTACAATATCGAGAATTGTTTGTCATCAGACATTGAATTTTCTATACCTACATATAATAAAATCTTAACCAAGTCAAAACTGTACAATGAATATTTTTGAATAAAAGTAATTGCTACAAGGTCTAGCCCACCCGTGTTCCTTCCGCTGCATGGGTAACCCTTTCGTACTTTCCCGTGACCCCGGCATGACAATCAGAGCTTGTATGTTCAATAATATCACATTAATCATCCTTACTTCAGTCGTCGTACCTTAACGAAGAAATTTTAGCAATAAAATCTTTCAATGAAAATTGTTTTCCTTGTATAACTGTACCGTTCTTATAATAATTTAGTCACAGTTTATTGATTTTTGTGCCGTTTTCTCAAATGTTTGTAGTGGTGGACATCACTAACTTGCTCTCTTAAGAATTTGAATTTACGATATTCCAATAATTCTGGTCGTTTTGTTTATATTTTTCTATCAATCTTGCTATGCCAAGATTCTACCAAATTGATGGTTCTGTGATGCACAGGTTCAGGTTAGACCTGTCTAGCCATTAGGTCACAAAATAGCCGTTGGATTTTTCCATTTTGTCACCATTAGCCAAGCATCATCGGCCGCCGCCAGTACCCCGTCTCTCGAGACCGTCAAGAGAGGACGGGGCTGCGTAGCAGCACGGTTCGGGGAGATTGTCGTGGTAGGGGTCTACTTCTCTCCGAACCGAACTCTTGCCGAGTTCCACAACTCCCTTGCGGAGTTGAGAGACGTCGTCGTCGGGTTTGGTTCCCTCCCCGTGTTCGTCCTTGGGGACTTCAATGCCAAGAATTTGGCTTGGGGTTCCCGGTTAACGGACACACGGGGCAGGATGGTGGAGGACTGGGCTCTGGAGACAGGCCTGGTCGTCCTAAACCGGGGTTCTGTCCCCACGTGTGTGCGGGGTGAATCAGTGGTGGACATAACGTTCGCCAGCCCTGCTCTGTTGCCGCGTGTAGTTGACTGGCGCGTCATGGAGGGGGTGGAGACCTATTCCGATGACCGGTATATCCGGTTTGACGTCTCCACCCAGACCTCGAACGTCGGACCTCGAACGTCCGACGGGCCCCGAGTGGTCTGGGGTGGGCGCTGAATCAGCTGGACCGGGAGCTCCTCCTGGAAGCCTCGATCGTGCAGGCCTGGGTTTCACCACCGGACAGGCCTGCTGACATCAACAACGAGGCGGAGTGGTTCCGGGAGGCTATGTCCGACATATGTGACGTGGCAATGCCCCGGGTCCAGCCTGGACGTGCCTCGCGCCAGGTGTACTGGTGGTCGCAGGAGCTGACGGCTCTGCGCACTGCGTGCGTGGCTGCGCGACGCCGGTACACCAGGCACCGGAGGCTCCGTATCAAACCTCCGGATATGGAAGCCATTCAGGCGGAGCTGTACGAGGGGTACAGAGCGGTGAAGACCGCCCTCCCAGCGGAGATCCTGTGGGCCAGGGGATTGGCCCGTGAGGAGTCGCTGGGGACTCTGAACAGGGACCCTTGGGGACGCCGTACAAAGTGGTACGGGATAAACTCCGCCCATGGGCTCCCCCGCTGACGCAGAGTCTCCGGCCCCAGCTTGTGGAGGACGTGGTGAGCGCTGTGTTCCCTTCGCGAGGGGAACACGCCTCCCCGCCCTTGGCTCCGCCTACTGTGGTGCCCGATGCAGACCACGCCGCCGACGACGACGATGATGCCCCGGAGGTGACCGAGGTAGAAATGAGAGCGGCGGTACGCAAAATGCCAAAAATACCGCCCCACGACCCGACGGCTTACCTGGGCAAGCCTTGGAGGCTCTCGGGCCTCGACTTAGGGGGCTCCTTAGCGCATGCTTGGAGAGGGGCCAGTTCCCGCTTCGTTGGAAGACGGGGAAACTGGTCCTCATAAAGAAGGCAGGGCGCCCTGCGGACTCTCCGTCCGCTTATCGGCCCATCGTGCTGATCGACGAGGTGGGCAAGCTCTTTGAAAGAGTAATTGCAGACCGCCTCGTCGGCCAGCTGGTGCGGGTGGGGCCGGATTTGGCGGAGAGGCAGTTTGGTTTCCGCAGAGGGCGCTCTACGATGGACGCCATCATGCGCGGATCCGGCAATTGGGACTCGAGGTGGCCCTGCACAAGTCCGAGGCCATGTGTTTTCATGGTCCTCGAAACGCGACACCGTTGGGGTCCCAAATAACGGTGGGAGGGGTTTCCATCGGGGTCGAGTCGACGATGAAGTACCTGGGACTCGTCCTCGACAGCCGGTGGAACTTCGTGGAGCATTTCTTACGTTTGGCTCCCAAACTGGAGCGTGTAGGTGCTGCATTGAAGCGGCTCCTGCCCAATCTAGGGGGTCCAAACGCCTTCTGCCGGAGGCTCTACGCGGGGGTCGTGCGGTCCATGGCCCTCTACGGGGCTCCTGTATGGGAGCGCTCTACCATACAGCCGGTCATGGCCATCCGGATGGTCCAGGGATACCGCACGGTCTCCTGTGAGGCAGCGGGCCTCCTTGCGGGATTGCCGCCATGGGATCTGGAGGCAAAAGTCCTTGCGCACGTATGGGAGCGGCGCGACGAGTCGAAACGCCGGGGCGTAACTCCGCTGCCGCGAGAAATCGTGGTACAGCGGACGGAGCTCCGGCGGGATCTCATGGCGACATGGAGAGTACGGTTGTCGCAACCCAGTGCTGGGCACGCCACGATTGCGGTGATAAGCCCCGTTTTTGAGAAGTGGCTAGAGAGGCGCCACGGCGTCCTCACCTTTCGCCTGACGCAGGTCCTCACCGGACACGGCAGCTTCGGGAGGTTCCTGTGTCGGATAAGGCGGGAGGAAACGCCCGGATGTCACCACTGTGTGGATCGCCCGGAGGACACGGTGGAACATACGGTGGAGGTCTGCCCAGCTTGGGCAGAGCACCGCCGTGTCCTCGTGGAGGCGATCGGCGGCAGAGATCTCTCGCGTCCGACCCTGGTTCAGGCCATGGTACGGAGCGAGAGGGCATGGGCAGCCGTCACCTCCTTCTGCGAAGCAGTAATGCTCGCGAAGGAGGAGGCGGGACGGTTGAGGGAAAGGCAAATTCGCGCCCTCTCGCCCCTAGCCGCCGCAGGAGACGCCTTGGGCGTTGGGAATCTTAGGCGGATTTCCGGCCACCGTAGGCGCGGGCTTGCGGACGGTGAGCAATGGGTAGCTCTCCGTTCGATAAGGACCAGGCCCGGGTCGACGGCGCGTCGTATTCCACGCGCGCCTCAAAGAGATGTCGTCAGCACAATGTAGGGGTCCACTAGGGCCGATGCCTGCCGGGGTCGCGGGAAGGTACTTATGGGTCACCGAGGCCCCCGCAACACAGGCAACGGAAGGAATACGGATGGGTTTTAGTCAGTAAGAGTCTGACACACCCTTCCGCTCCGCCCAGAACGGGAGAAGTTATTTCATGAATTCCCACCCAAAAAAAAAAAGCCAAGCATCACCAATCTTCTGTTGTAATAAATTGTAATCATCAACAATCTTCTGCTGGCCCGAAGCTAACGAAGTACCTATATTTTGTCGCGTGAACCATTTCTGCTGACGTATCCTTTGATATTCCCAAACTTATAAATCGCTTCGCACAACAAGCAACGTCGCTATGCAAACTGCAGTAATAGTGCCTGATAGATAAAAACTAGGAGTCCAGGACGCAGAAGTGAAACAAGTTTTGATACTTCCCTCTCATTCGCACAAGTGCAGAAACAAGTTTTGATATTTTCCTCTGATTCGCACTCATTCATACATCTTTTGATGAGCGCCTATTTGGTAATTAAGTACAGAATAACGTCTTTTGTTAATAATATTTAATTAATTAAGCATAAATTGCAATGATTAAGATTACGTTTTTTACCGCTTTGGTTCTCTAAATAAGAAATAACGTAAGCATTGATTCGGCGACTGTACCATTCACGATTCCGGTCAAGACAGAGTCGTACAACTTTTAGTTAATAATAAAAGTTTTGGGGAACTTGGAACACAGACATGAAGTGACTTTGATTTATATTATGTAAAGATATAGAATACATATTTAGGTCATTCTTCTTCTTCTCTTATATTGACACTAACTGTATAAGCTCTTGAACCAGTGCAAAAATTTTAGCCAGTCTATAAACTACGACTGCGCGAAGTCAAAATTGTGCTCCATGGTATGTATAATATTCATACAAGCTCATAGAACTAAACCTTTTTGAAGTACAAGCAACACACGCAACGGCCCTATTACGTATATTTTCGACATTAGTGGTATTTCCCGTGAGTGAGCCTCTCTGTGAGAGCGTAGACAGACACACTTCCGAATGTCGAGCGGTGCGAGTAAGGACCCGTTTTAATGACGTCACTCACATACGCATCGTTTGTGCTATAAATGTGCCCACGTATTTTGTGGAGGTGTCATTGTACTGAAAAATTATAAGATGGGTGTGTGTGTTAGTTTTGAATAAGAGTAGTGAATTACATGCTGAAAACTACGCGTCGTAAATTCGACGTCGACGTCGCTAGCGTACGTACCAAAGCTAAGGTCCAATGATAAATGATTTTATTTCTGTAAGTAGGTTTTCACAAACACTTTCACACGTCAAACATATTTTTTAAAACTAGATGAGGTCGGCGTTTCCTATCTGTAGTCAGATAGCTCTGAGAAGAAAGGCCGAAAAAAACTCAGAGGTCACAGTCTCTTTTGAAGTCCAGACATAATCTTGGTCAGATCATGTGAAGACCATGTCGATTGGTTACTGAAATGGTCTTTTTTAGGCTTACAATATATTCCGTAAATTGTGGTATAACATGCACGTCTATGTTTATCGTAAGCTTGCTGGTACGCGTGACCGACGTTCACGATCAACGTCAGGTTAGTAACGTGTAATTATTTGAACCTTAATGAATGCATGTCTTTTGATTTTTTAATAGTTTACTGGGTACCTCAATCTTTGGCATTTAGGATTATAGGTTGGAGGAGATAAGAACTTAAGCATTCGATACTTTCTTAGCTAAATTGCGAACCAATACAGCGCAAGACATTGTAACTAAAGAAAATTCACCTTTCAAATGAGTAGCAATCAATCTTAAGCAACACACCCACTCACAGTTGAAGGAAACTCAATTCTTTCCATAACATTGTATTACTTTCCGCAGGGACTCATCAGAGTGATCGATCGCACACCTGCCCCGTTTAATTCAGTTACCTAATAGGTGTTATTACTAGCGTATATCAGGAATATTACATTATTTCAGCCAAGAGCAAGTAAGCCTCTAAAAGGGAGACACGACTACTTAGCGATTAATTTATTAAAGCTTCCTCATGATTCAATTTGACACACAAAGGCTGTTCACGTGAGTTCGCTCTCGCTAAATGCCCTGGCAGGGTATTTAGTGAGAGCGGCTAATTCTGAGATCCTCTGCGAACAATTTCCTCTGTATGTTAAAAGCGTGCGCTTTTATTTCGAAATGTACGTGTAATTGGAAAGTTGGTAAATTGCTTTTTTACTGATTTGGAACAGAAAGTGTGTTGCGACCTGCTCAACTGGTTGAATCAACAGTTTATGAAAGGTGTATTTTGTAGCACCTAACTTTTTGCAATTATGTTTCTGCTATCAAGTTTAACAGAAATCCCTCAACCCGTTCATGACTTTGTTTTGCATGGTTTTTATTCGTTTCGTTCCAATTGAAATGAATAGTTCAGTCTTTTTAGCATTGCATGTAATTTTTATGAACTAATTTTTTTTGCCAGAAACTATCATCATTGTATGAAAGAGTGTTCGTGCACAAATTAACAGAACCTTAATGATGCTGTTTTACCAAGCTTTAATTCACTTAGACTTAAAAAAAAAATTAAGTCCTTCCTCATTACTTCTGTCATTTACATCTAAATTACCTACCTATTTATATATATGTAGATAAATAGCATGTTTTATCTATTACAGATGCCGTCACACTTAAGGAAATTCCTAACAATTACCCAAGAACAATAGAACCTTTTAAAAAGACGTCTCCAGAATTATTTTCATAATTTTCAGGGACTGCAGACATCGCTAATGGTCCCTTATTTAATTCGGAACCCGGAGTAATTACATCAAGTGCTATTAATTTCACATTTCATTCGATCTTAGGCCCGCAATATTGAAGGTATGCGTACTATGCTCTAGAGTGGTGTATACCAACTAGGCATAGACAGTAGGGACTGCACAAACGCACGTCTTTTGTTTTGTAATGAATGTTCAGAATTTTAAAAATAAGCAATTGTTTCGTGGATTGGTTTAGGCCAACAAACTAGGTATAATAGTATGGTATGGATACTGTAAATTATTTAGGGATATAATAGAATACTCTTTATTATGTACACCATAAAAGTTACAGATACAAATGTTGAAATTTTACAAGGGGTGACACAATGGGCGGTCTTATCGCTAAAAGCGATCTTTTACAGACAACCTTGGACGGATTGAAGGGGAAGGAGAGACAATACTGCAGGTAGCCAGTGGTGTACCAGTTGCATATACAAATATACTTATCTACATAATATATATTATACATATAAATATATATATATATATATATATATATATATATATATATATATATATATGACATAAACATGAAACAACATCAAGATCAATATAATAAGTAATGATGATGTTTAAGGAGAGAGGAAGTGTTTTTTTTACCTGAATTTTAAAAGTGGACAAAGATTGATCACGCCTTATCGACACGGGTAAGGCATTCCATAACCGTACAGTTCAAGCAGAACTGTAAAAGATGTGTCATAAAAGCTGGTGGAATGCATCCGCATCTCTAGTCTTAAGTCTTCCGATGACCTCAGGTATCTGTTATGTGTGTCATGAAGGAAGGGTAGATAGAGGATAGGGAGGATATTAATTAGGAATAATAAACTGCCTAATTACTGACGAATATTAATGAGATAGCAAATTGGACGTTTAGGCTACGTTCGTGTAAATTAAAATTAATCGATTCCGATACCACAAATCCAAATGTTTAATGGTACAAGTTACGATATACTTGCGCAAGTTTATACTTGCACAAGTCTGCATGACAGCGAATTTTTCGGATGCTAGTGCAAATTCGCGTGTTATGCACAACAGATGCACTAAGTCAAAATTTCCATACACTCAATTGTTAATGCGAAATAAAGGAACTACAAAGCTAGAAGTCAAGATGCAGCCTACTGACATACTACATGATCTGTGTAATAACAGATTCGATTATCTAGATATTACCAATAACCTATTTTACATTGTACAGAACTCAAGCTGATGCACGGACGCCTCTTCGGCGCATTGTACATACGTCTAACACCCACTTCATCGAATTGGATATTTAAGCGCTATACACTTTAAGTTCAAAAGGATGGCTATTGATTCTTTAAAATAGCCATCTTATACCTATTATTCCATAGATAATAGCACTCTGACGTAGAGTGATTTTTATTTTTCTATTAAATCAACGCACGCATTAACTATCTGAGTATACCATTATTCTGTCGGCATTGGAACACCAATGCCGACAGAATAAATTGTAATGTGTAACTGTTTTATGTCCCAATAAAGTAAAATAAAAAATTAAATTAAATTCATCCCACACACGTTAATCTATACTTGTGCAAGTCAAATTTGGTGGTGTGGCCTGCTTAAGACTTGCAACGCGTAATAACGATTAAAAGTCGCAAGTGTAGAACTACATAATATAACAAGCCGTAGGTCTGTACCATGATATTGCGTTCGTGTTGAAAGTGAAATGAAGTAGTGAGTAGATTGTTTCAGGGGAGGCGATGCTGCAAAGTGGTCCGTCTGAGTGGACTGTAATTAGGTTTCCTTATACCTGAAGTTGACGGTATTTCACTTACTTAGAAATGTATTCAGAAATAAAATAGGGAGGCACGTAAAAGGACTTTTACTATTTTCATGTTGTGTGCGGACTGTGTGGCTTTAATACGGATCCGATCGGAATTGCTTAACTAGTTTTGAACTCGAATGGAGCTCTTAATCAAGAGCTTTTTACGGCACGGGTCAAGAGCCAAACTTTTCCTACTATATAAAAATACCCTCTTCGAGGAGGCTTTTACTATTTAATAAAAGGTAAAAACTAAAATTAATTCATTTTTTTAAGTGTTTCAATCACTTAAGTGTGTACTTAAGCACTAAGCAGCCTTAATCCACTTTAGCACTTCGCCGAGGATAAATAAAATCTTTTATTTTATAAAACAGTAACTCAATTCAAAGCAAAAGTATACCCCTTTTTATCAATGTATTAAAATAACCCGACCTTTTCATCATGTATAAGGTTGCAGAACGGCAACGTCGCACTCAGGGGACAGAGGACAAAATTGCTTGAAGTTAAGGAGGTCCGTTTTATACGCCATCCTTGCTTATTTATAAATAGAGGTAGATATTATATTATAATTCTCTTTATCGCTTTTAACTGAAACTTTTTTAAGTACTAAGTACCTAATACTTACTACCTAGTTAGGTTTTAATGAAGTCATATTCTCGAGTCATGAAAGTGTCGTTAAAGTAAATCGCCTTTAGGTGGGTTTATACCGCGCACCTCAAAGAGATGTCGTCAGCACAAGTGTAGGGGTCCACTAGTATACTTATACCTAGTTTGTTGACCCCGGCAGGCATCGGCCCTAGTGGATTTGTGCTGATGACATCTCTTTGAGGCGCGCGTGGAATACAACGCGCCGTCGACCCGGGCCTGGTCCTTACCGGACGGTGAGCTACTCATTGCTCACCGTCCGCAAGCCCGCGCTTACGGTGGTCGGAAATCCACCCGGGATTCCCGACGCCCAGGGCGTCTCCTGCAGCGGCTAGGGGCGAGAGGGTGCGAAATTTGCCTTTCCCTCAACGTCCCGCCTCCTCCTTCGCGCGCATTATTTCTTCGCAGAAGGAGGTGACGGCTGCCCAGGCCCTCTCCTCCTGAATCCTGACTTATAAGGTGGCTGCTGATGAAACTCGAAAAAACGGCGTCTTATTCCTAACTTTCAACATGGAACTAAAAAAAAGTAAGGATTAAAACAGAAAAGGGTAGGTTTAGATTGCAAATTTATTCTGAACGATCTGAAATTTAAATGTGAGCTCATCAAAGTTTCTGTAGAGAGAGTTACTTGTAATATGTGAGCATGTGATTGCTTTACATCTTATAAAGAGCCTCGGGACACGAGAGGCAAGACTTCAAGGGAAAATTTACCTAATTCTGTAATACCTCATATTAGCTAACTCTCAATTTTATTTGACGAATTTTTTTATATTCTTTGTTATGTCTTATTTCCTTAAATGTTATTTGTAATATTTTACCGATACTTTTTAAATATCTAGCACATATTTTGGTTAGTTTACTGATCGTATGACGTTTCTTTGTTAAGCTTTGGTTTCCTAGGAAAACGGTTCCGTCAATTATTATAAAGGCCGTCATGAAAATCTGTCATTTTCACCAGTGTTTCACATAGGGTCTCTAAAAACGATTTTTATTTGGACAGTAGTTATTGTACCACTTTTTTAAGAAACCAAAGGTAACTGGTAACTTAAAATCCGTATTACATTACTTTTTAATTAGAAGGTTTTATTGGCAGCAGGACTTAAGCCCCATCTATACTTTTTTTTTGTTTTATTTTGATTTAATATGTCTGTAAAGCTTCGCTAGTTAATAGGTAATATGTTGGGGTCTTGCGTCCAGTCTAACCGGACCTGCGTCCGGTTAGACTGGACGCCGACATATTATTCCTATAGACACATTATTAACTACATATTATTAACTTAAATACTGGTATTCAGCTGCCGAATACCAGTATTGTACATGGAGCGACTGCCTATCTGACCTCCACAACCCAGTTACTGGGTAACATGATACCCCTTGGTAAGACTGGTTGTCAGACGTCCGGGCTTTCGACGACCCGTAACAACTGTTAAAAATCTACAAACGACTGCCGTGATCAACGGCTTAACGTGCTTACCGAGGCCATCTTTACACACCAAGATGTAAAGATGGCCACCCATCCACGGACCAACCGCAGCTAGCGTGGCTTAACCTGATCGATCGACCCGTGCGGCTGTTATTACTTAGCCGGTATTACTTATCTAACACGAAGGCATATTTAAACTTTTCATTTCATTAGCACGGCTGAAAATTTCTTCGTGAGATAATTTGACTGAGGGCATGATTTATGTACAACACCTTGCGGTGAAACAAAATTTAGGGCTAAATAGATAGATGGGCTTATAAAGTCGTATGTAGACAGACTATATTAAGAAATTTTACCGTTGGAAAATCCTAGCTTTACTAGTTGAAGCGTTAACGTTATTAATACATAGTGTAACGTACTCGTATATAGAACGGTTACTTAGTTCAATATTAGCTTTTGAATTACCTCTTTGCAGGTATTTTCATAAAGTTCTATTAAGGCTTGTGGGCTTCTGTAATACAAGCCGTGTACCCAATAGGATTTCCCATGGACAAAAAAGACGAACTTCCATACAAAATTCATCAACTATCAAATCCCTTCATGGGATGAATTTTGTGAAATCCTTCCGTAGTGTGGCTGTGACTGAATTTAAGATTTTGAGGTTAAGGAGAAGATATAATAATTATTTGTGATTTCATAAATGTGCTTTTTATACGTTAAATAAGTCTACAGAATCACGCCGTTTTTGGTAGAAGAAAGAGTTATCCAGGGCTTTCATTTTTCTTAAGTCGATTTTCAATCCACAAATCAGCCGTAGTTCAATTTAATAGATAATCTTACTTTGTTTTTTTATGTTTTAATATAGGTAGTTTTAATATATTGGTTATGCCATGTTTGCATGAGGTTCTAAATTTAGTTATATTATAAAATACAGTCACTTTTCGTGTCCATTTGTGTGACCGCTTAGATTTACGTCATACGAAAACAATAGTTTGACCGTCTCGCAATTTTAACTGCTCCCCATAAAACTCTTCTCTTCCCTGTTACACATGCAAAAGTATTGGCAATCCTTCTCTTTTTGGATAGCTGATAAGACAAGGGTATTTTCCTAGTAATTTGTATATCAGACGTAGACATTTTTTTTTGCGCTAGACAACATTTTTTATGAAGTAACAGCAGAAATTAAATATTTGATTAGTGATCTTCGCCAAAGTTTTAAGCATTTTTGAACTTTTAACTATTAACAAAAATTAAAAAAAAAAAAAAAACAAAAATTCTAACTAATTCAAAAACTACTGAACTTCGATAAAACATTTGGTGGCTTAATTTCATGCATGTTAACCCTACTATGACATCCTGCAAGGAATACGTCGAGTTACCTACTTGTAACTATTCGTGTACGTATTCCTTGCAGGACGTCATGGACGAGACGTCGCTGTCGAGATTTTTTTTACTATCATAAGTGAAATATTAATATACAGGGAAGTATCCCTGTATATAAAAATTTCACTTATGTATTGACATGTCGCCATTGCATCAGTGTGAATCAATTCGCTAGTTAATAAATAAAGCGCAAACAATATCATAATGAGTATTGTTTCTTATTTTTTTTTTATTTATTTAATTGTTTCTTATCGTTCAATGGGTAAGAAATACAAACAAAAATTGCAAGTAAAGTTGCTTGAGTCGCACTACACACCTCATGAGTTCTAAAACAAGTGCTTCACCTTTATAAAACTAATTGACAAAATACACTCTTACGGCAAGGCAATATTTGACATAAAGTTAAGCTTCATGTTAATTGTCCAGCTATTTTGAACCATGTGCAATGCAACTAATACCTTCTGCTGCATTGACCATCACTGCAAACGGTTATGGTACGAGCCAAGACAAACCAAAACCCAGACTATTGTTCCGTCAGATAATAAAGATATAATCGACTCAACCTGGCTTCCAACCGGAACAACGGATAGCAGTGCAAATTCCTGCCGATTTTAATTAATATTTCAATGGTAGAGCAATCATTTAACTAAAGCGTATCGGTACGCTTTAATTAAATGACCGTTTGCAGGAATAAAAAAAATCTTTGTTGGGTAAATAGAAGCGTTTTGCTAATAAAATAATAGTAGTTATGTTACTCTAACTGTTATTAAGGTTCAGCTATTTTTCAGTCAAGATCTACACTGATATTTTAAATTAATAATATTCAAAGAGTCACATGCTACTGGCGCCTGAAAAGTAAGTATGAGTATAAAGTATTAGGTAGGTTAGGTAGTATTAAGTATTATTAGTATTTGACTGCCCCGTTGGTCTCGTGGTCGCAAGCGCGACTGCTGAGAGTGGGGTCCTGGGTTCGATTCTCGGGTCGGGCAAAGTGTTATTTTGATTTTCTATAAGGAATTTCTTAGTAACATCCCGGACTATGGGAGTGAGGGACTCTACTCTCTAGAGTGTACCTGTGTCTGGGCACACACTTGTACACTATCATGTCTTACTCGTGACGAAGGTTGGTCTCCGCAGAATTGGTTGCCATGGCCGAAATTGGGCCTGGAGGAATATTCTGCCGTCTTAACGAAAAAGGGCACAACTAACATTTTTCCGAAATTTAGTTATATACATATTCGGAATCAGAATAAAAAGGCGCATCTGTCAGTTTTTTTTTTATACATTTTTATGAGCAAGATCTTCAAAGATACCTTAAACTAAAAGGGCATAATTACACCATTTTTCACATTAAGATACGGAAAAAGGACTCATTTGACTTTGATTACATTGAAAGGTCACAAATGTTCAGATGTGGCTTTTGTTTATTTAATTTTTTAATATTTTGTTAAATAAAAAGGGCCACCTGGTCCATATTAAAAATAAAAGGCATATGAGCCAAATGTGCCTATTCTTTTTAATTTTCATCCACAATACGCTGAGTTAATGAGTTTAAAAGAAAAGACACAACTAGTCAGATGTGCCTTTCTTAACTAGTATTTTTGAAAAGAGGTGAAGTGAGGGGGTCGGTCCCGAAGGGAGTTGTGCCTTATGTGTAAAAGCGTTATGTTCT
This sequence comes from Atethmia centrago, assembly GCA_905333075.3. Taxonomy (NCBI): domain Eukaryota; kingdom Metazoa; phylum Arthropoda; class Insecta; order Lepidoptera; family Noctuidae; genus Atethmia; species Atethmia centrago. The sequence continues at coordinate 14,870,939 of HG995373.1, read as the reverse complement.
GCCCGCGGCTTATTGTTTTCAATCAGAGTTTTGTTCCTGTAGGAGACAAAAAAGTACATGAAACTGGTCAAACCTTAGGAGGTTTATGGAATGAAGCTACTTCAGGTAGAAAAGAGGAAGACATTTTTCCTGGAATACCAAGATTTGAAGCACGTGATTTTATGGTTTGATAACTGTGCGGCGCAAAACATAAATTGGGCGCTATATTCATATTTAGTTTATTTATTTATTTATTTATTTATTTATTTAATACTTTACGCACACAAATGTACAGAGGCGGACTTAATGCCATAGGCATTTTCTACCAGTCAACCTTTGGGTGATGCAGAGACAGACAGCGGTAGGTGCAATAACGAAAACTGTGAAATAAATATTTATTAAAATATAAGTATATACATACTCGTACATATACCTATTAAAACATTATATATAATAGATATACCTAATTATACATGAATATAAGACTAAATAAATACACGAATATACTAAACAGTAAGACAAACAATGGGAAAACATTATCGTTGTGATGATACTGCCAGCTTCTTACGAATTTGCTCGCGAACTTTAACTTTAAAGGATAATCGGTTGGTTGCCATCCTGATTTCCTGGGGGAGCGCATTCCACAGGGAGATAGACTGAACGAAGAAGGAAGAGTGAATAAAGTCAGTGCGGTGAGTGGGACATTGAAGAAGACGATTATGTGATGAACGTAGATTTTTACTATGGTTCGCGCAAATGTACTGAAAGTGGGGGGCGAGATAACTAGGGGAAGAGGGAGAGTCAAGAAATGAAAACAAGGTGGTCAGCGCCCTTTGCTCTCTGCGCTGGCGTATGGGCAACCACTTTAGAAGCGATCGTTGCGCAGAGACATGATCATATTTACGCACATTGAAAACGAATTATTTAGTCAATTTTTCTGACGTCAGCTTTGGAAGTATTACACTGCGCTATTTGGAAGTGGGCCACACGTTCATGGCTGCAGATGAGTTCCACCACAGAGTTGAACAATCACTAAAAAAGGAAAAACGTGCATATGACTTTGAGGACTTCTGCAAAAGTTGTATCCGATACCAGCTCCCGCACCATTGTAAAGAAAATGAATGTTCAAGATTTTTATGAATTTGAAGACTGTTCCTCAGTATACAAATTGCAAAACTCAACTCCTCGAGCTTATATGAATACCATTTCTGAAGCAACCTTCCGCAGGGGATTTAAATCTCTTATGTACAAAAATAGTCACAGTTCAGAGGAACACTTTGAATTAGATTTTCTGAAACTGAAAAATATTAAAACTGGTATTCCATCACCACGCCAAAAGCTTGTACCAAGAGGTATCGCATCAAAAAGAAAGTCTGCAATTCTCACCAAGCTTGGCCCACTCATGTCCACTAAAAGAAGGGTTTTTGGGAATCTTTACCTGTAAATGATGGTTCTGCTGATCTCACTCAAATTCATGATGACTAACCAAAGTCAAATTAAGCAAGACTGATTTATAATCTGATTTATTAAGTATAATAGATTTTTTGTTACTAATGACTGATTTTGTTAAAAGATTTAATTATATAATTGATCTCATTGTGATACTCAAATGTAAAAGGTGCCATCTCATTGATAAGGAACAATTATTATTTTTGGAAGGTAGATATTGTTTAAACATAAAATAAAATATATATAAAAAAAATGTTTTTTAAATAATTTATTTTATTTGAAGCTTTTTAGTTTTATTAATATATATATTTGAAAATTACTTATTACTAGCTTTTATTTGATACCAATTATGTTGCAATTAATTAAAAAAAAACCTTCCCCTCCTTTTTTTTATATTTTCAGATGCAATTTATAAATATTATATAGCATATGTCACCCCACAATTAAGACGAATCTAAACACACCTCATATGTTAAAATCCATCAAGCCGTTTAGACTACAGAGCGTGCCAAAGAAATAGACATACATACATACATACATACATACATACATACTCTCGAAAAACATTACCCTCCTGAGGCTGTCGGGTAATAAAACGTATTTTCACTTAATTATTTTTTATTTAACCTGAACAATTATTTAAGAATTGTGTTTATAGGTAAAGTAAAACTAAGTCATTACAACTTTTGAAGTATTTTCTTAATTATTAAAAGGCACAAAGGATCAAATGTGCCTTTTCATTGTAATATTTTTTATGTTAACACTAAATACTAGGAAGAAAGGTCACATTTGGTTATTTATGCCTTTTATACTTAACAATCATATTTTTACGTAATTTATTTTACTAAGTTGAAAGAGAAAATCTAGATTATTTATTAATAGCCAAATAAATAAATTATTAGTATTAAATAGTTTTGTAGGCATCATGTTAATATAACTACTTTCATTAACACATTTTTTATAAAACAACTATTTGTATATGTTTTTGCCGAAAAACAGCAAAATATTTTAAACTCAATTTCCTTAAAATTTACAAAATGTTAGATGTGCCTTTTTACATTACGACGGCAGTAATATTAACATAATTATATTTTATTATATTTTATAAGGTTACACCGACAGCTGTTTTGTATGTACCAGGCCACTCAGAAAGTATTACGAAAAAAAGTGAGAGACTGGCCAGTTATAATCTATTTTGAAAATAAAATTATTTGTAAGTAAAATTAGGTACGTTCCAATTTCAAAATTTCCCTTCACATTGTTTGCAAGCTAATTTAAATTATCGTGTCTCATAAAAAAATGGATCTGCGCCGGGAACATTTTCGCGCTATGATTTTTAACGATTTCAAGTGTCGCCTGAAACCGGACGAATCGTGTGATAGACTTCAAATGGCATTCATGGATGAAGGCCCTTATAAGGCAACTGTGTATCGTTGGCATAACGAATTCAAGCGCGGTCTACTAACTTTGGGGGATGAAGAAAGAAGTGGTCGCCTTTTGACGGCTCTTACGGAAGAAAACGTGCTGATAGTGAAAAATTTAATTTAAGTTACGTATCAAGAGATTCAGCATATACTGCAGGTTGAACGGGGAAGCCTTAACGAAATTCTACACGTGCATCTTCGCGTGAGGAGGAAAGTTTCACGCTGGGTGCCGCACAACCTCAACGATGCTCAGAAGCAGGCCCGGGTCGAACGGTGCCGTGATATGATAAACAAATTTGAAACAGGCTCGTATGTTTACGACATCATTACAGGTGATGAGTTTGGGATTTATCATTACGATCCAGAAACAAAGCGCCAGTCGACGGTTTGAGTGTTTTAAAACGAATCAACGCCTACCAAAGTGAAGCGATCTAGAAGCGGGGGGAAGATTTTGATCGTGAGCTTTTTCAATTTGACTGGCTACTTGGTGTCAATTCCTTTACGGAACCAAAGAAGCATAAACGCTGAATGGTATACCACCAAATGCTTGGCAGAAGTTTTCTCTGTTGTGAGCAACAAGCGACCAAACACAGGGCTCCGCGGGCTACTGCTCCACTACGACAACGCGCTTTCGCACACCGTGCTCAAAACGAGGGGCTTTCTGGACAGCACGCCTGTCAAAATGCTGGATCACCCACCTTACAGCCCTGACCTAGCACCGTTTGACTTCTTTTTATTCGCGAAAATAAAAAATCGGCTCAAAGGGATACAATTTTCGTCGCCGGAAGATGTGCTGTCAGCGTTCGAACAGGCTGTAAAGGAGGTGTCTGGAAAAAGAGTTTCGAAAACTGGTTCAGACGCATTCAAATTTGTATAAAGGCTAGTGGAGAGTACTTTGAAAAGATTTAATAAAAAATATTCACCTATAGAACATTTTTTTAAATTTTCGCAATACTTTCTGAGTGTCCCACTTGAATGAAAACAGAGGAATAGAGCACAGACCTAACATCCATCGATGTAATTTATAATATGTTATATTAATTACGGTACACCCTGTGGGAAGATTAACATTATTAACATTCAAGTCAAAAATACAAAGTAAAGGATTTTCTTATCAGAAGCTATGCCCAATACAAAACGTGCAAAGAACTTTAAAGGCAAACAAACAATATAATTAATTATAATAATCAAATTTTCCGAGCCGAAACTGAATGCCTAATAATAAGATGGGCAAGGTGCGTAATATAAATTAACAATGCAAATTTTCAACTTAATTTAACACTGATGAATTTCTTGAGACTTTTAAGTTTTAATAAAACTTTTCATTTTACTGTTTTGGCTACCGTTGGTCGCTGGCTTTTGAGTAAAACTCAATATTGATGATGCTAATAGAAAAGCACTGAGCTGTTTTAACAATTTGGTAGACAGGTACTTCAAAAAATTACTTATTCAAACTGAATTAAATAGAGTTTTGAGAAGTTAGATTAAGTTAAACCTTTTCTTTTGGAGAAAAGGAATGACAATTACATTTAAATATAGGCTTAGTTGCGTTGTTTCAGAATTTTGATCTTACGTCCTCATAACGAATACATGAAACGAAAATTACTTTTATTTAGCAGAGTAGTAAATCAAAATCAAAATATTTTATTTCACATAAACCTACATGGGCACTTATGAAACGTCGTAAGGTATACTAGCTAAAAACAAAATGACTATTGAAGTTCTTATTCAATAAATTATATTCATGACATTAACAACCAAAACAGTCCATTTCAAGGCATACAATTGTCGTTTTAATAAAAGTTTTGTTTATTCAAATAAAACATCTAACAATCATCTTTCAAGAGCAAAGTCAAGTTGCGAGCGGTAATGGCGGAAAGTTTTCGCAATTTGTGGTAGAAATACGTATTCGAAAATAATGGATTTTTAGCGGAAATTAGACACCCTTTCAATTCCAATCATTTCCCATCGCGTACGTGTCGGAAACAGACGGTTTCTTGCCTTTTCTTTGACTTCATCTTTCGGTTGGAAGAAATAATGATAAAGCAAGTTTCCAACAATGTAAATAATGGTTGGGAACTTGCTTTATTATTTAGTTAGTTTGTTTGTTTGTTTGCGAAACGCATAAATAAATGAAATTGTCGAAATTCCAATTATTTTGTTCTTCTTCTGAGTGTATCGATGCCAAATAAGGTAATGAAAATTCAAATATTATGTTTAGCTCAAAATTACGCCACACAAACTCCGTTCATTAACGCATTCATAAGATCCTCAAGTGCATAGATGGCATGCGGTGCAAGATGGAAGGTGGGCCATTGTCTGTGGAGAGACGCTGCATAAACAATTGAGGATCGATTTTTGTTTAAAATTTCTTTTCCAGAATAGACGAACTACAATAAATATAATTATATAGTTTGTTCTGACCTGATACAAGGGAAAACCGGCCAAGCACGTCTCGGACCACGCACAATGAAGGGTTCCGGTAGTTGGGATGAATGTATCCCAAGGTCTAACTTAACTTTGTAATTGAATAAAAGTTGTTCAATACATCGATATACGGCCGCCGCTGCTGTGGTCGCCGCCCGCTTGCACCAACCTGCTGCAACACGCGCCACTGACGCGCGCCCTGCATACACTCAATATGATGTCACAACAAATTGACTGCTTCAATTGTACTCTGAATGAATTCACACGACCTGCATTTTGTAAAACAACTCTTGGTGGTTTATAATAATACAATTGTAAGTCTAATCTTTGTAAGCTATTATAACTATAACTACACTATTGTATTATGTAAGCCTATGATGATAGTTATATGTGTTTTTAAACAAATAAATGAATAAACAAATAAACGTCACGATCAATTGTTCAACTGCTCACGTAAGTGGTAACGGCCGCGACTTACGAGTTGTAGTTCGTAGGCTCAAACCCGAAGGCAGGCGTTTTACTTTGTGTACATCTTTTCATCACCACTAATCTCAAAATGGTGAAGGAAAATATCATGAGGAAACCGGCATGTCCTAGAACTAAACAATTCGAAGACATGTTGTGACATCCACCAACCCGCACTGGGCCCGTGTGGTGTATTACGGCCCACTCCTTCTCACAGAGTAGGCCTGTGTCCCAGCAGTGGAAACATTATAGGCTGATTATGAAATTAATGTAAGTTTGATATCGCGAAAAAAACATTTTTATTTAATTAAGCTACAAATGTACTATAATTTTCGAACTTTTTACGTTACTTGTGCCGTGAGACCTTGATTCTTGCCAAATTTCATAATCCAAAGTCCTTGAAGGTCAACGGGAAGTACCTAGAGCTCAGACGGACTGTAGACTTTCATATTTGATATTCATTTCAACTTGATACCTCCACGCGTTCCTGAAATAAAGGGGCTTGACAGACGGATAACAAAGTGATCCATATAAGGGTTCCATTTTTCCTTTTGAGGTACAGCACCCCAAAAAGCACACCTATTCAAAAAGCCGAGTGAAAACCGACAACAAGCTTTCTAGTTGCAAGCTGCCATACGTCGTCACTCCAAAACTCAACGGTTACACACCTCTAGCTGTCAGTTTTCACAGGGTTTCCAAACTTCAGAGAATTCTGATGTACCATAAAGACTAGGCTTTGACAAGCTTTGCCCTTCACACTACGAAACATGTAAACTGTGACACGTCAGACATTCATCATACTTCTAATTGGAGGTACTCTCTTCTAAAAACCACCAGAACTTTCCATCAACGAAATACGTTAAGAGTCAGGAGAGCGTTTGATTTATTACCGAAATATTAATGTTGCGTTATTATCTAGTGTTGGCGGGCCTAAACAAACTTCTCTAATACTAAGTAAACTAACTGCTCGGTCCCTCTGCGTATTACCTTTGCCCAGAAAACTTGCTCTACTGTTATTGCCTTTTTCGTTGGGACTTGGGACGTCGAAAAGTAGACGTTTATTTATATAAGTTTATTATTTTATGGTTTTGAATAAAAGTTCTCTTTGTTTGATGTTATGATTTATTTTATAATCTAAAGTTTATGCAAACCAGGTCAAATTATCAATTACTTAGCATGTCATTCGATCTAGATAATACTCGTATATTGTATGCCATCTTCCTAAAAATAGTTAGGTTCGTTCTTAGTTCGTATTATGAAAATTCTTAAAGTTTTCTATACAGTTACTTCAAAAATGTTGACCCGCTTAGTTTCCTACATTCTAGAATGTCCTTCTGTGAGTCAAATAGTAGACGTAATGAAGTTGCCAACTTTCAATGAAGGCACTGGAAGGGTTGTCAGACTAGAAAAATATGCTCAAATACATCATACATACTCATAGTTAAATTCGGCCTATAAATGAATGTCTGTTGCATTTATCTAGAGAAATAGTTAGATATTTCGTTTTTCCGCAATTCCACATGTTATCGATTCAAAAAGAGAGTAAACTTTTGTTTAACAGAAACCTCACAGCAAAATATGTTGACAAAGGGTCAACCCAAAAAAAAAAAAAACTTAATGTGGACCAGCGATTATGGCAACCCTAACAGCAGTAGAGAGGGGACTTTCTTCAAAGTTTTAGTCTAGAACCGCGAAACGGTCGCCAACTCGGATTTTACATTGAAATAGTTACGTGGGTACTTATGAGAGTCAGAGGCTGCTCTTAAGAAATTTTGTGCCAATAAAGACTCAATAGAAACTGAGAAATCAATTTTGATAAGCTGTCTAAAGTAACCTTTGTGACTATAGAGCCTAGGTAAGTAAAACGAATAATCGATTAGTCCGATCTGTCTTTAGGCTTTAGACAGTTATTGATGCGTTTTATTTTGGACCGCTATCATTCTTAAGTTTTAAAAGCCTCTGTAAGTTTTTGATTGGTATCCAAACTAATATTATAAATGCGAAAGTGAGTTTGTTTGTTACGCTTTTACGCTAAAACGGCTGAACGGATTTGGATGAAATTAAACACACAGATAGATCATGACCTGGGTAAGGAAATAGGTTACTTTTATCCTGGATCACAGACAGAATCGCGGACAACAGCTAGTAATATTATAAAGAGAAAATATTTGATTACTTGTATGTTTGTTTCTTACGCTTTCATGCTTTGACGTCTAAACAGTTTTGAATGAAATTTGGCATATCGATAGACGATGATTTGAGGACATAGGATACGTATTATCCCGATATTCCCACGGGATCGAGACTTATGTGGGTGCAACAGCGGGGCACAGCTAGTGTAGAATCATTTACGATGCCATAGAAGTCTTTCATTTCTCTTACTTTTGATTATAATCAACTATATAAAAGAAATATCTCCATAGCCTTTCACACCGTCTATTCTAAACATATAAACATAAAATTCGTCCCAAAAAAACACAATTCTTCAGAAAACGAAAACACCTTTACCTACGTACCCATTGCAAACTTTTCACGTTACATTTCATTACACGAACCATTCCGGTTGAAGGGTGCTGACGAGCGCAATATACCCGTTTCTTGCTGTCTTTATAGCCATAGTAAATCACTTTTACCTACTTGATCCAGGCGACCGATAGTCGAACATTAAAAGGGTTTGATTTATATCAGAACTTAGGACATTGTCGCCATCTGTTGCTGCTCACGTTGCGCCCTAGTTTATTATAAAGGTGGACTCGACTCGTTTGATGTAGTGCGTTTAGTTGGCTCTTGTTTTGTTCCTTGATCACTGTTTGGAGGAATGGTAGTTGGGAACTGAAGTTATAACAAATATCTTTATTTTCAGTTGCCGTCTTCTTCGATTATTTTTTGTAAATTTCCTGTGCCAGTTACATGAAGTCAAGATGTAAAATACATTTGCAGTAAATTGGTAACAAAATATTCTAGGTATTTCGACGTGTTTGAGAGGAAACTTTCTCAATTCACAACCAATGTATCGAGCGTACTAAACACGACCTCATTCTTCCAAGAAGTTCCATCAGCCACCAAGAAGTCAGGAGTACTAATAATAACAGCAGCGCTGCATCAAAGATTAGTTTCTATAAAGGTTTCGTATGTACTTCAAGCCAAACAAGCTCAAGTCAGTGCAAGTCTCGTATAAAGTGAAGCCAAACTTTTTAAGGCGCCACGCGACAGTGCCAGCATTGTTTCCATATTGGCTTTGAAACTTGAAAATTCAAGACTACCCACACCATTCTGTAACATTCCGAAGGCTTGGAGTCAAATGAGATCTTGGAAGTTCGAAATTAGTATACAGAAATACCTTGTTCTCGTACCAATACTCGTATGTAATGTATATGTGTTTGAACATATTTTGGGTTCGGCTCACTACCTTTATAAGCCGGGCGTATTAACATTGCTTACGTCATACTTGAGAAACTTTTTAATTAATGACTTTAGTTACGACGGATAACTTTGTGTAATATGAGATGAAGATTTCATCAAAATCAGTCAAAGTATTAGGCTTAGAAACCAAATTTGAATAAATAATTAATTTCTTAATCTAGATTATTTACACGGCGGTGTAATGAGTTTATAATGAAGAGGTCTTTGCCCGTCAGACATGATTACATATCAGATTTTGATCCTCGTTGCAGAGATTTTATCGAACCAGGAGGTTCCTAGTTCGACTTTTGATAAGTGTACGATATAGTATTAACAAAGATACATAAAGAAGCTGTAATATTGACCAGTATAATAATAATTTGCCTTGATTAAAATGAACAAAGCTTGCAGATTATCAATCTCTACGGGAGCTGCCCAACAATAGCGACGTAATTCCCGGCCAGTGCTGATTCTGCACGTCCTAAGGATTTTGTAGGAAATATAAAATAAAACAACAAGGAGCGTCTGCCGCTATATTTCTGCAAACCTTATAATATGTTAAATTATGTCCGTAACCACAGTCGTTAGTACTCATATGACAAACCAGGAACGACGCCTTAACGTACTCTCGGAGGCTCGGAGGGATCTCGTTGTAAAGAACGATATGATCGCGACAAACGCGCCTTAATTTCGCAGATCGATCGACCTTCTCGGAGTCAGCTAGGCTCCTTAAAAAGCATTGAAACTCCTTAATAGCAAGTAAGGAGAGCTCAGCAAAATACTTTTGAAAACCAGTTTAAAAAATAAGTTAAAGGAACACAAAGCCTGGTTAATACCCGAACTTGTTGCTGAAGCGTCGCTCCGTGAAGATAGCGGATCAAAGTAAGCCGCTTACAGAAGCAGAAACTTGACCGAACCATACTGCAATGCCTTTGATTTACTTTTCGATAAGCTCGCTTCGGTAAATATCTGTTTATTTCTTATTTGTACAGAGAAATTTGATGATTTCAATCGGGTCGAAGTAAATGGACGGTAATATTTTTATATCCTTAATCTGATTTCGGCCGAGCCGAGTAGTAACCAAGTTTTGCTCAGCGCAACATTTTTATAATAAGATTTCCGTATAAAATCGTTTTTTTGTTAAAGCTTACATTCGATATCTTTGGATTTTGTAATACGAGTATTTGGCAGGTTCCAAGCTGCTTTTGTTAAGAATTACTTTGTAATCGTCATGTGTTTTTACCCAACTGCCCCAGAAGGAGGGTAATGTTTTTCGAGAGTATGTATGTATGTATGTATGTATGTACGAGTATGTATGTCTATTTCTTTGGCACGTTCTGTAGCCTAAACGGCTTGATGGATTTTAACATAAGAGGTGTCGTTAGATTTGTGTTCATTGTGGGAGTGACATAGGCTATATAATTTTTATATATTGCATCTGCAAATACAAAAAAAAGGCAGAGAAACGTTTTTTTTTTTAAATAAATTACAACAATATTGATATCAAATAAAAGCTAGTAATGTGTCAATTCAATAAATATATTAACTAAAAAGCTTGAAATAAAACAAACAACAACTTTTCAGTTAGGTAGGTATGTGTTTTTGCAGTCGGGTTTTTTTGTTTTTTAAATAGTTTGTTTTATTAGACTAACATCTTCTAGTAGCTAAGGCATTACAAACTTCGACTGTTGTCCTAAATTCACGTATACTTTGGCAAAGTTTCCAACAGCTTGGCCTGAAATATAGCTCGTGCTCTATCATTACTTCTTCTCTGCGGTGGGGACAGTGAACCCGTAATATTTTCAAGTCCACACCGCACAACCCGAAAGCACGGTAATGAACAAGATTTTGCGTGTTCCCATTAATTTAGTAGTACGTTGCAATTGTGCTTAACAAATTGCCAAGTACCTACTGTTGGAAATTTACATTGCGGTGAAGTGGTACCACCAAGTACCACCGATTAATCCCGTGGCACAAGTACGAGGTTTTGGCGTCTGCTCATTTTGGAGACCCTTCATCCATAATGCTCATGTAACATTCATTATAAGCTCTGTTGTGCGTGTAAGTACATTCAAATACACCGGTGTTATGTCCTGCTTTACGAGTACACTTTGCCGCTTTTAACGACTTATGTTGATGTAAATGGAAATTTTGTGTATCCTGATGACTTTGTTCTTAAAATAAAAAAGATTATAGTAATCTGAGCAGTGGGTTCATTTATCAGACTGTATATATTATTTTTAATTACTTAATAACAGTTTAGTTTGGCGTCAATAACTGATTCTAATATTGATGAAATTCTGCTTTACATTTTTTTTAATAATACCATAGAATAAACAAAAAAATATATATGTAGTAAAACCGGTTTTTCATTGCATTTTAGTCCCAACATTGCAACTGGAGTTAAAATATATATGTATATGCATATGTAATGCAAATACAATTCATGGTTTTGTTTCCGATTCAGTCTCCCAATGTCTTTGGAACACTTTTTTTTTTGGGTGGGAAATTATCAAATAACTTCTCCCGCTCTGGGCGGAGCGGGAGGGTGTGTCAGACTCTTACTGAATAAAACCCACCCTTGTTCCTTCCGTTGCCTGTGTTACCAGGGGCATCGGTAACCCTTCCGAACTTTCCCGCGACCCCGGCAGGTCTTTAGAACACTAAAATGATTATTATGGTTCCTGGGCAGGTTTTTAGCGTAATTTTGCAAACATTTTTTAGATATCCTACAAAATGTTTGCAAAATTACGCTATTATATTTGTACCTATTTGTATGGACAAAATTCTTTTTTTTTTTTCAAAAATATATATTACTAGCTGCGCCCCGCGGTTTCACTTGTCTAGCCGTGGGAATATAATTAATAAATAGCATACAATAATATAATTCTGCTTTCAACTGCCGACAGACATAACATACATACACTTTACACACACAAGTGAAAAAAATGACTAATGTTTGGTTTCATATCAATAGCAACGACATTGCTTTTTACGTCAGGAACAACAAAGTTGAACAGAGAATCCAATATTACATAATTCGCATTCACACGAGCTATCACCGAGTGCTCGTACAAATATGCGGAGAGACATCCAACACAAAGCCGAAACGAATGAAAGATTGATATTGGATCCCTTGTGTGTTTTCTCTTTTTAATTAATCGCGTTTGTAAAGCTCAGAACTTCAAAGCAAAGGGTATCGGAGCATTCCCCGATACGTTTGAATCTGCCAAAATTGAAAAGCGATGTACGTAATTCGTTACGGCCATTTTTTGGACGGGTCTAATCTCTTTTTGGACCGGATTATAAATTTAACACACGTTTTCCCCGTGACGGATCCGTTCGGATACTTAAATCCGCATTATTTTATTCGAATATTCTAAATGAACTTTAATAATATCTTAAAATTATCGTTCTTATAACTGAAATCTTATTAGGAAGCTGTCTAAACTTTTCTACGTCGATTATTTTGTGAGAATTGAAAAAGTCTGCTAAATTATTACGAGACGCCCGTTCGAGGAGGATACTAATATAAATAAATATCGAATATCTCTCATTATAAAGTCTTTGGAGCGAATAAAATATTCATTGCAGGTTTTTAAAATTAAGTTATAAGTTTTCAGTACCGTTCTATCGCTTGTTATGACTTTTTAAAACCAAACATTTAAATTGACGACGTCTGAATATAAATTTAGACATTCCGATTGCTTGAAATGATTACTTTTCTCCTTCGGGGGTCCAACGAGTGGCGAGTACGTGACAACAGAAAATTGTAAAATTGTTATTCTAACCATGTTGAAGAACCCGTCCGGAATTACGAAAATTGTTTCGCAGATAAAAATATCCATTTTGTCAAAACTAGACGCGGAAATATGGTATAGTAGTGGGTAAGTACAATCAGTCTTCGTCAAAATTAAATGTTAGCCAAATGTATGAGCTTTTGGTTGAAGCTTTGTTATGTTTGGAGGCCCAATAAACATATTTGAAAAAATACTGAATTTACCAAATTAGTATTTTTCTTTTTTTTAAGACCAAATGCTAACTCTATCGAATAAACACTTCAGAAAATAATCAAATTTATGCAAATACATAAATAGATTTTATTTACCTTACATTGACGTAAAAGATAATACATACATCATATCAATCATATAATAGGTACATTGGTTTTAGTACAAATCGAATCATACCTCCAAAATTCCCAATACACCGAGTTCAGAAACATAATTCATCATTTTATAGACTGAACTAAATCTATAACAGGTCCGAAGCTTTCAATACTAACAAGGTCGCCTGTTTCTGTCACCTTTATACTCGTAACTGTAACCTTGAAAATATATTACGAATAAATATCTCCCGAGTCTGGAATAGCGCGATCGATAGCAATTCCACTTCGCTAGCTCCAAATCCTTTTTAGGTGGCTGTCGGCTATATTTTAGCAATAAATAAAATTGGTACCAAATTATATCATCGTGTAAGTGTGATGTGCAATTCGTGCGAGAAAGATTACGGACGTGACGTCGAGTTTGTTGGTCTTACGCCGATGGGCGCAATTTTACGCGGCTATTAAACGGAACAAACTCGCTTTTCTCACAATAAAACGCTTCTGAATTTCCTTCTTCGGCCGTATTTTCAAATAGCGCGAACTCGCCAGGAATGTTTGTTTTGAGATATTTAGAACCTGTGTAGGGTTGCTGCTTTATGATGATTAAACTTGGGTTTTTATAACTGAAGTTGGGTTCTTATGAAAATACTGAAAAGTCAGAATATCCTAGCCCAAAGCTTAGAATAGCCCGAATAGCCCGAAGAATTGCCAAACTTAAGTGGCAGTGGGCAGGGCACATTGCTCGCAGAACAGATGGCCGATGGGGCCGAAAGGTTCTGGAGTGGCGACCGCGGTTCCGGAAGACGTAGCGTTGGAAGGCCTCCTACAAGGTGGACCGATGACCTTGTGAAGGCCGCAGGAATCTGCTGGATGCGGGGAGCACAAAACCGGTCGAAGTGGCAGTGCTTGGAGGAGGCCTTTGTTCAGCAGTGGACGACTTTCGGCTGAAATTATAATGATGATGATGATGATGAGAATATCCTACTTTGATTATTTTTCTTTGGTACTGTAGAGCCTTTGACCTGCATGGTTTTACCATGCAACCTTTATGAATAGTTTATAAGTTGATGGCTTATAAACTATTCATAAAGGTTGCATATGAGACAAATGCTAATTCTACAGAGTACTTTTACTGGCTAATTCGTAGAAGAACAGAAAAACAGTGGGGTGAAGAGCTGAGATTGCGTTTATCATGATAATTATAAAATATAAAATGTTATAAATGAATTAAATGATCCCAATAGCTACGCTATATATAATCTAGATAAGGTTTTAATTGATCCGAACCCTTAATATAAGGCCGAGGAGTCCTTTAAATAGTAGAGGTGCCCTTTTTTTTCGTTTTCTTGGTAAAATGCAGGAAAGCCATACGCGTGCCCTAAGTGTTATATTGTGTAGAGAAGAAGCGATAGCCCCATATGATAAATCTTAAAGCGAGACCTTCGCAAGTCAAGAAGAGGAGTATATAAAGCTAAGTTGTTTTATTAATTTTTTGTAAGCAGAGGAAGATGGCTCCGCAGATGAATTTTTCTCGGGCATCAACGGCGTATGCCTTGAAAAATTTATAGATGATTTCAAGCTAATTGTTTCTTCAGGGCTTTGCCACTATATTCTCATAATTATACGTACCACGAAGTTATTTTGTCAATGTGCGACGCGTTGAGAGCAGAGTTCTCATGTAAATGTCACGCATGAATGGTGTGTTTATGGTGTGCAAGAAGATAAAATTGCGCAAGTTTTGTCTGAGGAATGCGGACAGCAATATGATATGGAAAAGAAAAGATGTCGGCCATAGTGACATCATAGTTTTTTTTTTGGTTAGTTAGGATGAACATGTTCCAAGGTTTAATATAAGGTTTAATAATCTCGATAGACCAGCTTTGCCAGTAGCAATATTTTGGGGCTTAACATTGACTCTATTTGATGTCTTTAAAAAAAACCTTTGCTGTGAGTTTATGAGTTAGTTGTGATCAATCTTACACAGTTTTGACTTTTCCTTCGTCTGACTTAATAACGTCCGTTGAAGTTTAAGCCATTGCTGTACGAGGTTTTAATATGTTTAACCCCTTCTTGGCTGACGTGAGTTGTCACGTCAATTTATTTGAACTGTACGAAACTAACGTCGTCATGCTTACCGCATCGCATCTTTTTCGCCAGTTTTGGCGCGACGAGGTTTAACCATGACGACGTTAGTTTGTGTAAGTGCACATTGGCACACATTAATATTTAACTTAACTGACACTTGTCGTGATGTCAGATTATCGCGAGTCGTGCGTCGTAACTTAAGCTTAAGTCAGGACGAACGACTTGAGAAATAAATAGCAGTGTCGAATTAATTTCTGGCGTGAGGTAATTAATCTTATAGGTATAAGCTTTTGTTTTTTTTTTTGTTGGGTGGGATATCATCAAATAACTTCTCCCGCTCTGGGCGGAGCGGGAGAATGTGACAGACTCTTACTGACTAAAACCCAACCATATTATTTCCGTTGAGGGCGCGTCTATCGCCCTCTCGCCGCAGGAGACGCCATCCTCAACCGTCCCGCCTCCTCCTTCGCGAGCATTACTGCTTCGCAGAAGGAGGTGACGGCTGCCCATGCCCTCTCGCTCCGTACCATGGCCTGAACCAAGGCCGGACGCGAAAGGTCTCTGCCGCCGATCGCCTCCACGAGGACATGGTGGTACTCTGCCCATGCCGGGCAGACCTCCACCGTATGCTCCACCGTGTCCTCCGCGCGATCCACACATTGGTGACACCCGGGCGTTCCCTCCCGCCGTATCCGACACAGGAACCTCCCGAAGCTGCCGTGTCCGGTGAGGACCTGCGTCAGGCGGAAGGTGAGGACGCCGTGGCGCCTCTCTAGCCACTCCTCAAAGAGGGGACTTATCGCCGCAATTGTGGCGTGCCCAGCACTGGGTTGCGACGACCGTACTCTCCATGTCGCCATGAGATCCCGCCAGAGCTCCGTCTGCTGTGCTGCAATTTTTCGGGGCAGCGGAGTTACGCCCCTGCGTTTCGCCTCCTCGCGCCTCTCCTATACGTGCGCGAGGTATAGATAGATATATAGTATAGATAGATAGATACAAAAAATTGGACACTACGTTAGCCCTATTTCGTCCAATAGGGGCGTAGCTGATGTAGAGCCTTTGTTCTGCATGGTTGTGCGAAATACGCCACGTCCGCGTGCCAAGCCATTGGGTTCTAATACAGCTGGATTGCCGACGGTGATGAGAGCTCGTCGGATGATGTGATGGGATTAATTTATGCCAAGACCAAACTTAATATTGTAGTTGAAATGCATGTTCCCCATAAAATCCAACTGCAAATGTACGTTTCTACGCACATTATTGTCGATTTACCAAGTTACTTTATTACTATAGACTTCTCATAGGTTTTTCTGTAGTAATCTACGAGGGGAGGTCCAAAACTTCGTGGAAAGAAGGGGTTTTAAATAAAATGAAACAATCAATCTATTTTTCCTTTTCAATATAATCACCCTTAACCTGAATACATTTATAAGATCTATGAATTAATTTTTCTAAACCATCGTAAAATATTTTATATCTTTTGCCTCAAAATGAGCCAATATTGCCTCCTATACCTCATTGTCGTCAGAAAATTTCCTTCCCCTTAAGACTTTTTTAAAATTTGGAAACAAATAAAAATCACTTGGGGCCAGATCTGGACTGTAGACTGTAGGGACTAGTCATTCGAAGCCATGCGTGTGCAGAGCAGCCATTGCAACTCTGCTCTTGTGAACCAGCGCGTTGTCTTGGAAGAACACACCCTTGATCAATTTTCCTCGACGTTTTTCCTTG
Source organism: Atethmia centrago (assembly GCA_905333075.3). NCBI lineage: Eukaryota > Metazoa > Arthropoda > Insecta > Lepidoptera > Noctuidae > Atethmia > Atethmia centrago. The sequence goes on along the minus strand of HG995373.1, from coordinate 14,853,872 downwards.
ATAGCCTCCTTTAATGTTTCTAATATCGTTGCGTAGTATTCTCCAGTTATGGTTTTTTTCTTTTCTTTGTAATCAATCAGTATTATCCCCTCACAATCCCAAAAAACAGTAGCCATCAACTTTCCAGCCGACTCCGACACTTTGAATTTCTTTGGCGGTGGTTTCCCCTTTTTATGCCATTGCATGGACTCTGCTTTGGACTCAGGCTCAAAGTGATGAATCCATGTTTCATCTCCGGTAACAATCCACTCCAAAATCTGTGCAGGTTTGTCTACACACTACTCCAAAAATTGTTTTGACGCATCGACGCGCTGCTGCTTCTGAAGCGGCGTGAGCATTCTCGGTACCCATTTTGCACTGACTTTTGTCATACCCAGGTGGTCATGTAGGATTTGCAAAATGGTGGTATCTGGTACTCCAACTAATGCTGATAACTGTTTTTTCTTTAAATGGGTGTACTCCAGTACATTTTTTCCACTTTTTCGACGATATCTGATGTGGTGGCCTTAACTGGCCTTCCTGACTTGGGATCGTCTTCAATTGACTCCCGACCATGTTTAAAAAGGCCATGCCACTTGTAAATCATTGATTTACTAGGGCACTGTTCCCCATAAACGGTTTCCATTGCATTAAAAAAGGTCTGAGCATTCTTTCCTTGCTTGGAAAGGAATTTTATTTTTTTCTTCCAGTTTGACTTGTTTAGCAGGCGAGTGTTCGTAAACGAATGATGCAATAGGGCTGAAACTCAATTTAAATACTAATGATGAGTACCCAATTAGTATGACACTAAGCGAGCACCCCTATCCCACTCCATCCCCTTCATTCCACGAACTTTTGGACCTACCCTCGTATAAGTAAAGAACTACTTTTTGTATTTTTTTTTTTAATTTTAGGGCCATTCGTTTTGGAGATAAGGATCAGGGTCAATTTTCATCTATTCTTAAACTTTAAAATTATTTATTTCAAAATTATATATTTGAGATTCTCAAAATAAGCCCTTTCATTTGATATTTTTTTCGGCACACGGTTCGAAATTTTTTTTTAAATAATCTGGTTTGTCCTCAATAGTGACTTATAAAGAAAAGCATTAATTTACGATACACGTCCTTGTTTGGGTCACATAAATTCATATGTGTACCAAATTTCAACTTAATCGGTCCAGTAGATTCGGGGCAAATCGGCTGTGACAGACAGACAGACAGACACGAGTGATCCTATAAGGGTTCCGTTTTTCATTTTGAGGTACGGAACCCTAAAATATTCCCAAAAGCCCTATACGGCGTCAACCCTAGCCACACCTCTCGCTTATATGACGAGAAGTGTATCGTTATTTTCCCCGTTCTAAGAAAACATGGAAATGTAACTCGCGAAGATCAATCAAACGTTTTCATAATACTCCATCAATATTAGAGTATTTGCATAGGCGGTGGCTTTTCTTTACAAACAAATCCGAAAGATTTGTGTTTATAACAACTTATCGAATTTTGATTCCAGGTTTTCTTTTTACTGAGTATTTAATAGTAAATTATTGCAAAAGCCGTGAAATAGGCAATTGCCGTTTCCGCCAAGGCATATATAGTGCTTTTCTCAAAAGAATGCAGGGAAATAAAACATACTTTTTATATTATACATTTAAATTAAATAATATTTTTGACTTCGCTGGAAGCAGGTCTTCCATTGCCAATTTGGCTTCTAATCTTAAATCTGGTAGAGTAAAATCAATCTACATTTCACTCTCTGAACCGTTGGAACTCATTTTATTTATTAAATTTATATTTATTAAGTATGTAAATAATAAATCAATATGATTTTTCAGCTTTGCCGCCAATTTTTTTATTTATCACTTGTGTCGAAAGGCAAACGCATTTATATATACAGCCACGTGAACGCAATTTGTACTAAGCAAAGAGACTTACTTTGGTATACCAAGAATGATAAAAGAGACCCAATCAAAGAATATTTAATAACCCCAGCATGCCGTTTCATACAACATTGCTGGAGCGTTGTAATGTTCCAAATTAAAAAAAACGCTCCAGCAATGGATTTGATTTTCGTTGTCCGTAAATTTGATACTTCGCGTGTTGTTTTTTCTAAAATAATGACAATATTTCCATGCATGTTTGAGAAAAAACGTTTTTTAAGTTGTATGTTAGTGTTTTACCACAATTGCGACTTTACGTCGAATTTAATTGTATTTAGTCAAAATTAAGGGAAGAACGGTGTATCCTATACCTATTAAAGTACGGGAAACTTTTTTATCCCGAAACAAGCAAACTGTCAGGCGGACCCACGGGCGCAAGGTAGCAAAATATGAGCTCGGTAATTGAAAACAAAACAGCATCGTAAAGTCCCGTACTTATTATACCCCATGCTGAAACTAGGCAGACCAAATAAAACTCCCTAGGCACAAGATGTCTCTGGTTTTACCATAAATCATAATAAAACTGCTCGTGAGGGATTTGAACAATTTATTTTCAGGTGAAAGAAAAGAGCTGAGAGTTGGACTGAAATAAAATAAAAACTTGAATTTTTGTTCGGGCCGTAATAAAAGTCAGGAGGTACTTCTAATTGATAGTTATCAAGGGAAAGGCGAAGATTTTCGCAGCGTTTCCTCAAGTACAAGTGACGTGCTAGAAGCTATGGTGAAGAGCTTTCAGCGTAAGTTTATTCGATTTCGTTGGCATAAGAGCACTTTGTTTGAACACGGTAACAGTTTTCAGAGCAAGCGAGAGCTAGCCATAGAGTACCATTGCAAAAACAAAGCCTGTACTCGCGTATTGTTATGTATAACTATGTTACTATGATGTTTGTGTAAAAACTAATCTTTTTAATGTGAAATATACCTACATAAATAAATACATTATACAAACTAACACTAAAATATTGTATTGTGTACAAGTATCCTATAAAAAAGGGAAGAGCTCATTTAGTATTAAAAAGTTAGTCCACTGCATCGCTGTCAGTGGAAAAAGTGCCCAAAAGGCTAGCGGCATTGCCAGGTTGAATGGCAATGCTGATTCTTTGGCCTAAAATACTGGTCACTTGAATGTATGGTATTGAAGTAAATAAGATGGCGTGGTTCTCATTTTAATACAAACTCAAAAATATTTAAAAGGAGTGTGTAAAACGAAACAATGATTAACCATACATAACCATCAAGTTGTCATTCCATAAATAAGAAAATACTCACCATTATCTTACCAAGCGTGTCGTTACAGATGAAAAGTGCGATGGTTACTAACTAAAACTAGTAGTGCGAGAGCCGGCTGCTAAAATACCTACCTTATCGGCTACCCCAATAGGCTATCTTTATATCGTTAACCAACAATTAAACACGAAAAGAAAGTCAGGTCTGCCAGAGCCGATCTTGCCGGGTCATAGAAATAATCGATATTATTTTTACGTATTTTTTTAGTTCAAATTACGTCATAATGTACCCGAATTAAAGTGCTGGCAACAGTTTACCATTGATTAATTATGTAAAAAAAGTGGGTCTGCCACTGCGCACCCTGCCGGAAGTACTTGGCAGACCCCTAAAGGAAGCCCTTCCGACACCCTGAACCTACCTCATCGAGTACCCGGATGGAACCTACGCCAAATAATAACCAAGATGCCCCTGATATTGGATTGAAAGGTCTGCCAGGTCTAAGCTTGCCGGAACTTGGTGTTCAAAGCATTAGAAGTTGGTAGGGAGCATAATTTCACCTGAAGGCAAAATAACATTATTTTGTTACTAAATTTATACAAATTTATAAATATGCTTTATTATCAAAGTACTAAATAAAACAACAAGTTTAGCGATAAAAGATGATAGATGAAGATATAACAACAATCGCTACGAGTACAATAACATACTTACAATATAGGTACAATAATCAAAGCATAGTTAAAGTTGGCATTACATTTACCCGAATTCTGTATGGTGGGTTTAGGGAACTAAGTAGGCTTCTGAGTGTAGAATCTGTTATTGTGTTAATCATCGTAGGTACAGTCAACGCCTAATCAACCTAACCACCACCAGGATCACTCTAATCCACCGAAATAAGGTCAAAGTTTAAATAATAATGGTTTGGTTGACTAGCTATTTACTGTAGATATGTAGGAACTAACAATAATTATCTAAATACAAAAAATACATACCTAAAACTAGCTACAATGACCGTCAAATGACAGCAAGAACTATTTTTAAACACACTCAAGTGCAAAAAAAAACAGAGTCAGATTGAACTGTTCTAATGTAAATCAATAAAAGTACGAGTATGTACAAACAATAGATTAAAAGAATAAAATTATAACTTAAACGTAGAATCAAAAATGAGTAAAATCACTTTCATCGCTTGAACTGTCATATGACTGATCAATATCATCGTCGTCTGAATCATTCATTATAATGGACTCTACAGTAAGTGGTGTTTGCTCACCTTCATATCATAGAGGTTCTAGGCGATTGTTTTTCGAAACCCATCCGTATTTTTCTGCATCTAATTTTATCAGTTCATTTGAACATGCGTTTTGCCACATAGCATTTAAGAAAGCCGTTCGAAATATTTTTTGTTTTATTACCTTTTTACAGGGCGAGACATTCAGCATGAACCTTTTTTTTTTTTAATTCAAATTTTTTTAATAAGGGACTTTTTAATTTTTGGCTTGCGTATGTTTTGTTTTATAAACATCAACATTTTCCTGGCCTTGTCCCATGTTATTTGGGGTCGGCGCAACACGTTTTCTTCTTCCATCCTCCCCTGTCAGCCGTCATGCTATCATTATATTCATTTCTTACTTTATCCATTTTCGTCACTCCATACAACATTCTCAACATTCTCATCTCCGCTGCATGCACTTTTTTTCGTCCGTCTTCTTCACGGCCCAGCATTTCGATCCATACAGTACGACAGGCCTTATCACGGACTTGTAAATTTTCCCCTTTAACTTGAGGGGCATCCGTGGGTCGCAAGTTGTTCCTGTGACCTGTCGCCATTTCATCCATCCCGAGTTGATCCGGTTGATCTCATCTCGGTCTATTTCACCATCCCCTTGGACAAGCGACCGGTATAGGCGGATCGGTAAAGGCGTTCCGGCGAGATATATGGACACAGGACTGGAGAGACCGCCAAAATCACAAAACAAGTACTCTGTTTTCTGCGTATGTTTTATTGAAGATAACATAACTGGCAGCAATAGCATTTGTACGGTTTTTATTTCTATACATTTCGCGAGTAAATTTATTTTTATTATATAAATAAAACATACGCAAAAGCAAAAGCCAAAAATTAAAAAGTCCCTTATTTAAAAAAATAGGAATTTTAGTTCATGCTGAATGTCGAGCCCTGTAAAAAGGTAATAAAACAAAAAATATTGCGAAAGGCTTTCTTAAATGCTATGTGGCAAAACGCATGTTCAAATGAACTGATAAAATTAGATGCAGAAAAATACGGATGGGTTTCGAATAACAATCGCCTAGAACCTCTATGGTATGAAGGTGAGCAAACACCACTCACTGTAGAGTCCATTATAATGAATGATTTAGACGACGATGATATTGATCAGTCATATGACAGTAAGTTCAAGCGATGAAAGTGATTTTACTAATTTTTAATTCTACGTTTAAGTTATAATTTTATTCTCTTGGCGAGGATTTAATCTATTTTTGGTACATACTTTTATTGATTTACATTAGAACAGTTCAATCTGACTCTGTTTTTTTTTTGCATTTGAGTATATTTCAAAATAGTTCTTGCTGTCATTTGACCGTCATTGTAGCTAGTTTTAGGTATGTATTTTTTTGTATTTAGATAATTATTGTCAGTTACCTACATATCTAATCTATCAGTAAATGGCTAGTCAACCAAACCATTATTATTTAAACTTTGACCTTATTTCGGTGCATTAGAGTGATCTTGGTGGTAGTTAGGTTGATTAGGCGTTGACTGTACCTACGATGATTCACACAATAACAGATTCTACACTCAGAAGCCTACTTAATTCCCTAAACTCATCATACAGAATTCAGGTAAATGTAATGCCAACTTTAACTATGTTCTGATTATTGTACCTATATTGTAAGTATGTTATTGTACTCGTAGCGATTGCTGTTATACATCATTTATCGCTAAACTTGTTGTTTTATTTAGTGTTTTGATAATAAAGCATATTTATAAATTTGTATAAATTTAGTAACAAAATAATGTTATTTTGCCTTCAGGTGAAATTATGCTCCCTACCAACTTCTAATGCTTTGAACACCAAGTTCCGGCAAGCTTAGTCCTGGCAGACCTCTCGAAAATGGATAAAGTAAGAAATGAATATAATGATAGCATGACGGCTGACAGGGGAGGATGGAAGAAGAAAACGTGTTGCGCCGACCCCAAATAACATGGGACAAGGCCAGGAAAATGTTGATGTTTATAAAACAAAACATACGCAAGCCAAAAATTAAAAAGTCCCTTATTAAAAAAATTTGAATTAAAAAAAAAAAAGGTTCATGCTGAATGTCTCGCCCTGTAAAAAGGTAATAAAACAAAAAATATTTCGAACGGCTTTCTTAAATGCTATGTGGCAAAACGCATGTTCAAATGAACTGATAAAATTAGATGCAGAAAAATACGGATGGGTTTCGAAAAACAATCGCCTAGAACCTCTATGATATGAAGGTGAGCAAACACCACTTACTGTAGAGTCCATTATAATGAATGATTCAGACGACGATGATATTGATCAGTCATATGACAGTTCAAGCGATGAAAGTGATTTTACTCATTTTTGATTCTACGTTTAAGTTATAATTTTATTCTTTTAATCTATTGTTTGTACATACTCGTACTTTTATTGATTTACATTAGAACAGTTCAATCTGACTCTGTTTTTTTTTGCACTTGAGTGTGTTTAAAAATAGTTCTTGCTGTCATTTGACGGTCATTGTAGCTAGTTTTAGGTATGTATTTTTTGTATTTAGATAATTATTGTTAGTTCCTACATATCTACAGTAAATAGCTAGTCAACCAAACCATTATTATTTAAACTTTGACCTTATTTCGGTGGATTAGAGTGATCCTGGTGGTGGTTAGGTTGATTAGGCGTTGACTGTACCTACGATGATTAACACAATAACAGATTCTACACTCAGAAGCCTACTTAGTTCCCTAAACCCACCATACAGAATTCGGGTAAATGTAATGCCAACTTTAACTATGCTTTGATTATTGTACCTATATTGTAAGTATGTTATTGTACTCGTAGCGATTGTTGTTATATCTTCATCTATCATCTTTTATCGCTAAACTTGTTGTTTTATTTAGTACTTTGATAATAAAGCATATTTATAAATTTGTATAAATTTAGTAACAAAATAATGTTATTTTGCCTTCAGGTGAAATTATGCTCCCTACCAACTTCTAATGCTTTGAACACCAAGTTCCGGCAAGCTTAGACCTGGCAGACCTTTCAATCCAATATCAGGGGCATTTTGGTTATTATTTGGCGTAGGTTCCATCCGGGTACTCGATGAGGTAGGTTTAGGGTGTCGAAAGGGCTTATTTTAGGGGTCTGCCAAGTACTTCCGGCAGGGTGCGCAAAGGCAGACCCACTTTTTTTTACATAATTAATCAATGGTAAACTGTTGCCAGCACTTTAATTCGGGTACATTATGACGTAATTTAAACTAAAAAGATACGTAAAAAAATATCGATTATTTCTATGACCCGGCAAGATCGGCTCTCGCAGACCTGATTTTTTTTACGTGTTTGAGTGTTGGTTAACGATATAAAGATAGCCTATTGGGGTAGCCGATAAGATAGGTATTTTTGCAGCCGGCTCTCGCACTAAGTCAACGCTTGGCTCAAAATATTACCTAAATTTATATTAAACTGAAAGGGCCCAATACGTATTATTTTGTTACCTTTTAGATGTCTTTGTTAGTGTCGGGGGGGTTTTAATTTTTAAATTTTATGTATTACTAGTAGGTCAGACACGCTGCCATCGATACGTATCTCGCCGAAATCTGCGCCCCTGTAGGTATTTTTCCCAAAGTGAAGGTACTTACTAGTTTGCCCTCATTTATCTTTCCTTCTCCATTATCAGACCCTGATAACCTTCAAACCTAGCTAGCTATAACCTATTTATTGAGACCAGTACAATGAGCCCAAACACGATACCTGCGCTGTAAGTTGGTGAGCGAGTTAAATATCAACTAGTAAAGATCTGATAATCTTCAAACGACTGAACTGATTTTCTTAAACCATAGCTAAGAACACTCTCGATTAAGTCGCCTTTCAAACAAAAAAAAAACAAAATCAAAATCGGTCCATGCTTTCGGGAGCTACGATGCCACACACACACACACACACACACACACATACAGACAGACAGACAGACAGACACGTCAAACTTATAACACCCCGTCGTTTTTGCGTCGGGGTTAAAAATATAAATAAATAAATAATAATAATTATTATAATAATTATAATATTATACTAAATATCGAACGCCACCGAGCACAACGTAGGGCACTTTAAACTGTGTGTCACAACACTCCCAACATCCTAACATCCATAGGGATAAGTTAACACGTCGCTAACCATCGTGCCCTCGGGCTACCCCACAATATAAATCATTTCGAACGTTCCTATAACTTTGTTGTTCTCGTGTAATTTGAATTACGTGTTCGCCACGACCATGGAATTTGGGACAACAGCATGATAAAAAATAATAACTGTAAAAGAATTTCGTAAATATTTCTTTATTGAATTGAGATTTGTCATATTTTTGAAAGTAGTTATGTCAATTATTCCAAATATGTACAATTAATAAATACTTGAACCGGCTCTTAACGTCAGTGTTCCCACAGTACAGTACAGTATCTACTCGTTGTAACTGTAAAATTCCTTCTCTAAAGGTGAATCGCCAAAGAGAGCCAAAGTTGTGTCTAACAGAGATAATAACAGAGATAGTCAGACTCTTACTGACTAAAACCCACCCGTATTCCTTCCTGTTGCCTGTGTTGCGGGGGCCTCGGTGACCCATAAGTACCTTCCCGCGACCCCGGCAGGAATTAGGAATACCTACGAGTACAATTCATGAATATGGCGAATAGTTTCACCGACGCATCTTGTTTTCACTGAAAACAAGATGCGTCGGTGAAACTATTCGGGCGTAGTAACAGAGAAATGTAGTCAAAACATTCAATATTCAGACAAGTTTATGATCAACCATTAATGGATTTCAAAACCAATTTCAGGGAATGTTAATTTGATATCCTCAAACTATAGTTAGCAATATCATAGATCAACTTTTACGTTGAAACGAAGGGGCAAGCCGCAAAAGTTTCAACTCTACCTATTATGGCTTCGGGGTAACAAAGCCGTTCGGCCTAACCCCCGGCTGCTATTTACTACGATTCTGTTGACGTCGTACTTCGGTTAATAGAAACGGTGAATTAGGAACGACAAGACAACATACGGTTGTGTATTTTTGTTCTTGTTTACCTTGGGGTAAGGAATGGTCTAGGTATATTAAGATACAGAAAACAAAATCGAATCGAATAAATTAACCATTTATTTATTTCTTACATTCAAATTAATTCCGGAATTATGTTCGGTAGATTCAACTTCTGTAATGTTTGAGAACTGTCAGTAGAATTAGCGCGTACCTATAAAATTATGAGCCAAACACAAAAAAACTGAAGATTTACGATCCTGTGTTAGATTAAAGCGTTAATAAATTGTGTTCAACTAAAGCGTTTTATGTCCGTGATTAAGTATCAAAGTTTCGGTAATAACGCCTATAACAGTGGATACTTCAAAATGTTTTATTTTGATTACATACAGTGTGATGAAATATAATTGATCGTTTAGAGAAGTTTTTCAATCTGGAACAATGCTAGTTGTCGTAATAAGTTTCTTCTTCACTATGATTGAGCATTCAGCATTTTTGGCATCGGGTACTAAAATGTAAATCTTCTTAATATTCATCACCATGAAAGGCGCGTTTAACGATGCTTGGGTGGTAGTAATGTAAACCAAAAATTGTAATATTATTGTTTTAAAGCAAATCTAAACAGTTTAGATTTGCTATAAAACCATAATATTGAAACTGTAGGTTTACTAATATTAAATAATATTAAATAAAAAAAATGCGAAAGTGAGTTAGTTGGTTACGCTTTCACGCTAAAACGGCTGAATGGATTTGGATGAAATGCATGTGCCAACATGGGTACATACTTTTTATCCCGATATTACGTTCCCGTGGGATAATTTTCGACCTCCACGTAAGCGAAGCTGCGGGCAGAAGCTAGTTACTAATAAATAAATAAATAACAATACGTTTAAAAGTAATTAACTTTCAAACGTATTATTATTTATTTTTAGTAAAACAAGATAGAGAAGTTTTCGTGAAACAAGATCTATAGTATTCATATTTTGTATTTGTCTTAGATGAGCTGTATAGTGTCGTACTGTACCCCCATTTTTCGTAGCCTTCGAAACAAATCTAAAATCATTCCTTTATTCTTTAACAGTATCTACCTACATTTCTTTCATTTAGTTTTCTTATAAGCCTTTTATATTGTGTAGGTTCACAATCTGATACTATAATATTGTTAATTTAGTGGCTCTCTAAGTCAAAACGTAGTCTTATTAGGAGTTAGCCTGTCACACATTGACTGTGTCCTCTGTAAGCTGGGATCTCGTAGTGGCCAACATTTACAACAAACAATTGCGGTTGAAATGCCCCAAGGAACCATACTGTTTCCTTGAAATCAGGTAACAAATTCAACGCAAGAAATTGTTGAAGTGGATGAGTATTTTTCCATTAGCTTGCTCCTGGAATAAAGAAAATCTGCATCATTTTAACGCGTAGAACGACATTTTATACCTATTATACCTTTATGATTTAATTTTGACGAAATTGCTTTATGATGGAAACGTAAAAAGTGAAGTCTATAGCTATTTTTCGTTTTTTTTTCTTCATCATACGTGAGAATTTTCTTATTCATATTGATGCGATATTGTAACATACATCTCTTTTTATCGTGCATAGGTAATTTTTGGCATAGGCGGAAAGATAGGGGAGCCGCGGTATGTGAGGATTGTCGTCGTTGGGATTATGTTTCTACCGTTTTGTGGGTCGTGTCGTTTGGATAATGTATGGTATGCATCAACCTATGTATGCACGTAAACATTATGAGGTTGAGGCAAATAGTCAAAATATTTCTTTCAAATAATAGCTTTGACTTGATCTTAACTCGATTCCGATGTTTCTGTTATTGAGTCACACACGAAAAGTTTCAGTGTAATATTGTTGAAAATACTGTTTCACGGAGAATTTATAAATAAAGTACCTACACTTAGCCAAGTACCTGGGACTAAGAGTCTTAGTTACTTTTCTTTCGATACTTATTTATTAACTTAGGTTAGGATAAGTTTATACTTATATACTTAGTTACTAAGAAAATTAATTATTCGGCTGCTAGGCTGGATTAATAAGCATGCATATGAAAACCTCGGCTTAAATTTTGTATTATTTCCATAATCATGGCTCAGAGTATAAAACACAGAACGCAACCAATTTTGTTTTTACACGCTGTTAATGGCGTCAATAATGTTGTAGCAAATGATGACCCAAATAATTGGACTACATCTAATTTGACACGAACGCTCTGCATATACGACCAATTACTACAAACGACCTATCGAAAAGGTCCATAAAACGTAGCGAACAATTAACATTCGATTGTACTTAACGCGATTTCAGCTGTTTTATCCGAACGATCTCATTCCGTTCAATATTCTGAACGAAACCTGATTAACTAACGATGGCTCGAAAACAATAGAGATTAAATGTTCCACGGTCTCTTATTTAATATCCGGCCTTGTTAAGATTTGCTTTGTCAGGGGAGGAAAGGTTGGGCACAAAGATAGCGAAAGCGGACGGCTCTAATCTAGGTTTTCTAAGTTCGCATTCTTGGCGAAATTAAGAAACCTTTCTGGATAAAGTGTGCCTGACAAACCTTTTTTAGGACAGCATTTTGATCTGATAAATTCTTTGTTACGTACCTCTGCTAATAGGAAGTCGCCTTGTCGATACTACCTACAGTACCAAAACAATTTGAATAATCCTCTTCCAAATTCACTGCAATAACGATTATTGTTACTGCTAGTGTTTGAAAAGACTATTCAGATAAATGGGAAACAAAATATTCAAATTCGTAGTCCGTTATAGGTGCTTGCATTCCAACCTGCCGAACAGCTTTATGCGAGAGTGCAAACTTTTCAAATTTGGCTCGTGTTAATTTTTATTTCTTTTTTTGCAGACGGTATTTACAGCGACTGAACACAGACTTAACAAGTGTTGTTAACTTCACGTTGTAACAAAAACAGGAACAACCTCTCTGATAGAATAATTAGAATTAACAAACTGTAACGGTCGTCCGTGGGCAACTTATTAAACTTTTCGTGGAACTATAATATCGATACGTTGTATCTACTTTAGAAATAAGAATTTTTTTTTTGGTAATTGAATTTTAGTTTTTATATTTATGGGAGCTTAAAGTCGACAAACTAGTGCATTAGCCGTACACACTAATAATAAACGTCATTTATAAAAGAAATATTAAAGTGCTACTTGATGCTTAAATGAGGTGTTAATATTGTAAGTTAGGAATGTAGGGTTTGTTTTTGTCGCATTATTTTTACAAATTTAATTAATACCAAGATTTGAACTACTAAGACATCTGCCTAGCCTTTTCCCAACTTCACAGCTGAATACCAGTATTTCACATGGAGCGACTGCCTATCTGACCTCCACAACCCAGTTACTGGGTAATACGATACCCCTTGGTACGACTGGTTGTCAGACTTTGGGGCTTCTGACGATCCGTAACGACTGTCAAAGATCAACGAATGACAGCCGGGACCAACGTCTTAACGTGCTTTCCGAGGCACGGAGGGGTCTTGCTATGTAAAGATGGTCACCCATCTACGGACCAACCGCGGCAAGCGTAGCTTAACCTGATCGATTGACCCGTGCGGCTGTTATTATTTAGCCTTGTCTCCTATGTGAACTACTAAGTAACTTTACTGAAATCCAAAAAAAATAGAGTTATTTATCGGTTTTCGCGTGGCATTTGGATCTTCTACAATCTAGATAGGTTTTATTTATTTTCGGTCAAAAACCCTACCTGAAAAATAAATATTTTGAATGATTAGAGAGAATAATATCGCAGTGTGCACAATTCAGTAAGAGGATTATAAAATATAGCCCGTTATTCCAATGGAAAATTCATATTTACTTTTGCAAATACATCGATATTTATGATCTGTATAAAATTATAAAAGTGTATGGAATTTATAATTCATTAAAATAACTTTTTCAATTTGTTAATAGGTTACAATGTAATTTTCTAGAACCCATTAGGTACGAGGTATCTAGTACTCATATTTTTTTAAGGGTATTTAATTTCCCACTCTAACGATTTCGATAAATTACAGTTAAGTTAATTTAAGCCAAAGTGGAGGTAAGAAACCTGAGTTATAGGAGAATTAAAGTTGTCCAATTAGAGAAAGTATCTATCGTAAGGGCCATTGAAAAAACCTGTTTTTTGTAAAATAAAAAAATAATAAATCTAGTTATTTAAATGGAAATTCATGAAATCTTTAGGCATTAATAAGTGACAATTAGCAGAGAGTAATCTAAAAAAAAAATATGGCGGTTCGGAATTCAGGAAAATAACAAACATACGACCGATAGACCTAATAAAGCAGCGAAGTCGTTAAAAAGCAAAGTACCAACAAAGTATACTTGATTTGTATTTACAAACAAATAAAAACTTTTCGCCAAACAAGTTTTCGGCGGTGTACCGACAAGTTTTTGAATTTATTTTTCTGCAGAACATTCCCGTGTGCCTCAAAAATCATTAATCAGGCTTCACTTTGGCAGTGACCCAACGTCCTTACTACCCTCTCATTTGTATTTACTGAAAGAGTTTCAGATCATAAATCATGCCATTTTGATGAATGAATCCGTTGATTTTTTTTTTCTAAATCTCGGTGAGGTCACGACTCGTTTTAAACTGGAATACGCTATTAAACGCGTTGAGTTATTCAACCGACAATATTTCAGATAAGTTAACGACGTCGTTTATTTTGCTATTAAATTTATTACTGCGAGTTCCGCTTGCAAATTTCAGCTCTCACTCTAAGTTATCGGGAAGGTGGAGCGAAATGTGCCTAATTAATTTTACAAAGTGTAAGTACGCTGTTATTCTTGAAACGGTTTAATGTGTTTTTCTTCGAAATTAAGTTAGATAGGCCAATTGTAGGGAAAGTGGAGTAGTTGAAACGCTTATTTTTTTACTATTACCAAACTTATATCTATTTCTTAGAATTTCTCGTTCTATTTTAATAAAAAGAACATATTTTCCAACTTTCCTTGTAATCATTTTCATTTAATTATATGAAGAGTATTACGCTATTTCCTCGAATCACCCTGTAATTCTTCTGTGTGGAGTTTTATGGTCGGCTAATTTATTTATCAAGCTCGCGCTTCCCCTCAATGAATTGAGAGTTAGCCGACTATCACTTTGCCGGAATAACGGTTCAAGATTTTTATTTGAGTTTTACGCGGTCGTCTTTTGTTAAACATGTTCGTAAATAAGAGACTGCTTTCAGGAGATATGAAATACTTTCTCACGTAAAATGTTTTCACAAAAATACTACTAACTTCCTAAAGATATTTTATTAAATATTCCTGAAAAATCCCTGGAATTTTCCCGTAGCAGCCCGGAGTCTGGATTTTTCTGGCCCGGTTGATGGCAATAGGCTCGCCTCCCATTAAATGGGAGTTGGAAATTAAACATACTGGCGAAATGTGGGTGTACTATACAGGGTGACATTGAAAACATGCGACAAAACGAAATGGGAGATTGTACTCATCATTATGAACAACTTTTACTAAGGGACCAAAGCTACAATCCCAAAAAAAAAAACTGCTGTCCCCTACATTTATGTTCGCGATACCTCATCAAAATGTAGGAATAGCAGATTTTTTTTTTTGGGATTACAGCTTTGGTCCCTTAGTAAAAGTTGTTAATAATGATGTATACAATGTCCCATTTCAGTTTGTCGCAAGTTTTCAATTTCAACCTGTAGGTTCACCACTGCCTAACCTTTCAAGGAAAACAGGCGTTATGTGATGTTTATATTAAGTGATAAAAAATAAACCACCATGACGCTCCCTGCCTGCTCATTTATTGAAATCGTTTACTAGTTAAGGCCGAGCGAGTTTAATTCATACTCTATGACAATAAATAGTCGAGAAAAATTAAAAAATCCAACAAAACAATTTGCTCAGCAACAGTTACTCACTAAAACCACCAGAATCATACATCAAATGCGTCCCAACAGATTCCATAGTATTCTGTTACATATGATCCGAATAAAAACATTTCGTGATATATTTCCGTTGGCCACAAAGCGTATAGCCGGCGAGCATACACAGCACGTCGATAGTGGAATGAATAGCCCATCTCCGGGGGTGGATAGTGCCGGAAGAAGGCCAGCCACCCGCCGCACGGCCTTTTAACGAGACCGGCCTTTTTTCAGCCGATGCTGCGAAGTTTTGTAATGTTTTTGTGGCTCGGATAAGTGCGGCTGTGGTTTTGTGCTTTTTGGACGGATTCTGGTATTAATGTGTGTTTGGAAGGAAATGAGAAATATTCAGAGGTCAGGCTGTTATGAAAAAACGTTTGAAGAAAATATGTTTAAAAATGTTAATTGTTAATATTTTGAATTTGGCAATTAAGACGAAGTTCAGTTGCGCAAGCCGTCCTGGCTTGCGCAACTGAACTTCGTCTTAATTGCAAAGCAATAATACCAATAGGGCGCTAACTTTGGAATGTTTTTCTGAAATGCTCACAAAAATTAGTAGATATTTTTTTTGATTCACTTTAGCTATCTATTAAAGATTAGCTTCTGCCCGCGAATTTGTTCACGTGGAAGTCGTAACACATCATAATATACTAAAATAACGGCCATATTTTAACTTTACGCCTGTATTCTTTCAAAGGGTTGGGTTGGGCACAATTCGCCAGTTATGTTCAAGTTACAGACATACTGGAAGTAAACAGCCCAATTAGGCGTCAATAGTGATCGTCTTATGATTTTTTATTGCATCTAATTTTTAATTAAATATTTGTTTCTTATTTATGTACACAGAAAAATACAAAGAGATACGACATATTGTAATATTTGCGTACCTGATTATTTCAAATTTATTTTATGCTTCTATTTTTTCCTTTTCGAGTTTATTTTTAGGGTTCCATAGTAAACCAGGAACCACTATAGTTTCGCTATGTCCGTCTGTCTGTCTGTCCCCGCTGTAGCTCATTGACGCTTAAAACTAGAAAGCTGTAATTTGGCAAAGGTATACATATTAGTGACAAAGTGACGCCGACAAAGTGTTTAAATAAAATCTTGGAATTTTTTTTTTAGGATAGCCTACCTTGCACGTAATGTGGGGATATATTTTTTTTTCTCGTCTACCCCATGTTGTGGGATATCGTTGGATAGGTCGTTCAAAAAAATATTAAGGGTCTGCGAACACCACTATTCGATTCAAGGATCCGGTTGCGTTAAAGTGCAAATTTTTGGTAGAGTCAAGTGCCCCCAGCTAAACGGTTGTTTATGGAGAAAATTCATGTGAAAAAAATTATGGCAGTAGTTCATATAATGAAATTAAAAGGAAAACTATCACAGCTAAGTGGGCTTTACAAGTTAACGAGTAATAGTTGACTAACTTAAATTTGCTGTTGGAGAATTGACCATGGCATATATCGATGTATGGGAGAATATGTTTTTCAACTGCAATGTTAAGTTTGTTTTTGGAATAAATTCATCCCAACTTCCCAACTACGGAACCCTTCATTGTGCGTGGTCCGACACGTACTCCCGGTTTTTTTATTGTTATTCGGCATGGGAGTCATTTTCATTGTTTTCAAGGTTAGCTGATGACAAAATTGGGGTCAAAATCAAAATTAAAGATGGTGCCACCAAATATTTGTAAAATTTTGTCATGGGTGTAATTTTCAAAGTTTTCGAGGGCGCTGACGACGATAATGAGGTGAAACTCAATATTCAAGATGGCGCCACCGAAAATTTTCGAGGGCGCTGACAGCGATAATGAGGTTCAAATCAAAATACAAGATGGTGCCCACCGAAAATTTATTTTCACATTTTTCGTCATGGGTATCGTTTTCAAGGTTTTCGAGGGCGCTGATGAAAAATTTCCAAAGTTTCGTTGGCACCATCTTGAAAAAGTTACGGCCAGTATCCTAAGACAGTTTTCTTGTAGCGACCTCGGTTGAGGCCCTTATTGCACCATCTCAAAATAGCGCGATGTTAATAATTTAAAAAGGTTAGATCAAAACTATCTGCAATATTCTAACCATTTGGCTATTTTTCGTTACAATTTGCGGTAAACTATAGAAGAATATGACCATAATGCAACACTGCTGCCATAACAAATTGCGTGATAATTTAAAACCTACAGACTGACCAAACTTATAGGGAATATCTATGCATAAAATGTATCCGGTAATATTTGCGTGATGTTGGGACATACAACAGATAAACAGACAAACAGACAAAGTTCTAAATACTATATGTTAGGCATTAGAATCGTTCTCAGACCTCGTAGCACTTACGTTTTTTCAAGAATATTCATTGTACAGTTTTGACTTAGCTACGATTTCATTATATGTATAAATTTTCATATAAAAGTGGCGACCGGTGGTTATCCTAATAGATACAGTTAAATCCTTCATTTTCCCAATTAAGACGCTGACAACACCTAAACCGCGGTCACTGTCAGATTGCATAGAAAAGAAAGAGAAGCGCAATGACACAACGTTTGTAATTTATTGCAAAATATGAAGCAATTATCTATTTACTCAAAATTTAGTTAAGTAATCGAAAATAAAAAACAACCAAATTCTGCATTCAAATAAGACGTTCTTGTTATTAATTTAATACGTAATGTATGTTGATATTTAATGCAGATATTTTGGATTAGAACTCAAGGTATGAGGTTAGTTTAACGTTAGTTTGTATCGATATTTTTTTTAAAAACGTGTTTTGGTAACAACCAAGTTCTGGGAAATATGTTCAAAATTAACATATATTTTTCCCGCTAACACAGACTATACAGATTTGGCAATTTGTTTTCTTAAGAGAAGCCTATTTTGGTCAACTAGGTCTTGTCAGCGCCTTAACCCTCATAATTGGATAGCAAGATAAACATCTGAGCAACAAGAGGAAAACAAATCTTTTCGTTCTCAGTAAAGCGTGGTTTTTGTTCCGGACCAAAAGGGGAAAACCGAGCACTCAGGAAATCACCGCATCTGCGCTTACGTTCCTTTATTTTGAAGCTAGAAATTTAAATTTTACTTCGATTTGTTTAAGTTACAGATACAGAGATAAACTAGTATTTGAGGCATTTTTTGGGTAGAAAAGCTGCCGCCGAAAATAGGTTTAAAGATATTTATTTCTCATAAGAACTTATGAATAACAGTTCACTTATAATGAGATACTAAGTACTTCTTAATAATAATTAAAATTTTAAGCGATTCTGGATAGCGACCTCTTGACACTGGGAGTTGACGAGTTTCTGGCTGCATTTTACATAAGAATGGGTGACAAATGACAAATAGAGGTATGGTCGCTGCACCGCACTCGAAAACAAAACAAAAGCGCAACGACCGCGCTGTGTTGCACAAAAGCACGGTAGTCTCTCCACAGGTAGTTGATGTTAAACCGTTAAAACAGACATGATAATATGAACTAAAAAGCACTAAAACATAGATACTTATTTCACATTTAAGGTGTCTACAGATCTGCCCGATTTTTCACGATTGTTATTGTCGCTAGGTATGCTGTGTTTTGCGATCAATAAGATGTCTGCTTCTTACTACTTCTTAGGAATTAGTTTTTATCGATCGTTACTGTCGCCTGTTAGCGATTGACAAATATCAAGGTTAAATCAAGCATCACTTATATACTTATCTTATCTTTGTCGATCGCCATTTTGTTTGACGATCGACAAAAAATACAACGTAAATCGACTGTTGATTACAATTTACTCGATTTTCTCTGATCACACGCGTATATGACACAAACATGGAACTATAATATTTTTATTGCTATAAATACAAACGCAATCGTAGCGTAAAGCTTAACTGCCATTTTTGGTAGCTCACATTTCCAAGGTGATACTTTTTGGTAATGCATCGGATCTATTCAAGACCACGAAACCAATAACTTGTTCAGTCGACTGTCAACTGTACAGCTGTTGATAAAATGCCAACGATATCGTATGATGGATAACGATAAAAGTCTCTCTAGGCTCGATAACCTACCAAAATACTTGAAATATTAAAAAAAAGAAATCAAAATTACAGGCCATTGACTATCTACCAGAAATGTAAGAAAACAAATGTTTTGAAAAGGGACCTACATATTTAGGTACGAGAATAATACTTTTTTATTAATTTCTAAAAAAAACCAGCCAAGTGCGTGTCGGACTCGAGGCCTATCTGACGGACAGGGCCGTCATCTACCCCGGTCACCAGGGAGTGTGAAACCGGCAAGAAATGTCGTGCGGTGTCCCACAGGGATCGGTCCTGGGGCCGCATCTGTGGGACATCGGATACGACTGGGTGCTGCGCGCCGACCTCCCTAGCGGCGTAGCGTAGTGTGTTACGCTGACGACACGTTGGTCCTGGCGCAAGGGAGGTCGCACCAGGCGGCGGCCGAAGTAGCGGCACGCGGGGTTGCGACAATCATTGAAAGCATCCGGCAATTGGGACTCGAGGTGGCCCTGCACAAGTCCGAGGCCATGTGTTTTCATGGTCCTCGGAACGCGCCACCGTCGGGGTCCCAAATAACGGTAGGAGGGGTTTCCATCGGCGTCGAGCTGACGATGAAGTACCTGGGACTCGTCCTCGACAGCCGGTGAAATTTCGTGGAGCATTTCCGACTTATGGCTCCCAAACTGGAGCGGGCAGGCGCTGCATTGAAGTGGCTCCTGCCCAATCTAGGGGGTCCAAACGCCTCCTGCCGGAGGCTCTACGCGGGGGTCGTGCGGTCCATGGCCCTCTACGGGGCTCCTGTATGGGCGCGTTCCCTGGCGCTGCGGCCAGCCCGCTGGTTAAGCGCGGACCAAAGGGTCATGGCCATCGGATGGTCCGGGGAGGCCGTACCTTACCGGATTGCCGCCATGGGATCTGGAGGCAAAAGTCTTCGCGCACGTATGGAAGTGGCGCGAGGAGGTGAAACGCCGGGGCGTAACTCCGCTGCCGCGAGAAATCGCGGCACAGCGGGCGGAGCTCCGGCGGGATCTCATGGCGACATGGAGAGTACGGTTGTCGCAACCCAGTGCTGGGCACGCCACGATTGCGGCGATAAGTTCCCTCTTTGAGGAGGCGCCACGGCGTCATCACCTTCCGCCTGACGCAGGTCCTCACCGGACACGGCAGCTTCGGGAGGTTCCTGTGTCGGATAAGGCGGGAGGAAATGCCCGGGAGTCACGATTGCGTAGATCGCCCAGAGGACACGGTGGAGCATACGGTGGAGGTCTGCCCAGCTTGGGCAGAGCACCGCCGTGTCCTCGTGGAGGCGATCGGAGGCAGAGATCTCTGGCGTCCGGTTCTAGTTCAGGTACGGAGCGAGAGGGTATGTGCAGCCGTCAGCCCCTTTTGCGAAGCAGTAATGCTCGCGAAGGAGGAGGCGGGACGGTTGAGGGAAAGGCAAATTTCGCGCCCTCTCTCCCCTAGCTGCCGCAGGAGACGCGTCGGGAATCCCGGACGGATTTCCGGCCACCGTAGACGCGGGCTTTCGGACGGTGAGCAATGGGTAGCTCATCGGCCGGTAAGGACCAGGCCAGGGTCGGTGGAGCCTTGTATACTACGAGCGCCTCAAAGAGATGTCGTCAGCACAAATGTAGGGGTCCATTAGGGCCGATGCCTGCAGGGGTCGCGGGAAGGTACTAAAGGGTCACCGAGTCCCCTGGCAACACAGGTAATAGGAAGGAATACGGGTGGGTTTTAGTCAGTAAGAGTCTGACACACCCTCCTGCTCCGCCCAGAGCGGAAGAAGTTATTTGATGATTTCCAATCAAAAAACAAAAGTGCGTGTCGGGCCACGCACAATGAAGGGATTAATTTATCCTAAAAACAAACTTTACATCGATATACGTCACGGTCAATTCTCCAACTGCAAATGTAAGTTGGTCGACTATAGTAATAGTCGACCAACTTACATTTGCAGTATCACAGCTAAATATTTAGCTGTGATAGTTTTCCTATTTATTTTTTAATATGTAACTACTGTCATGAAACCCTGTAATTCCATATGACATTTACAAAGTAATCAAATCCCTAAAAAACACTAAAAGTACTCGATATGATGACATTACAACCTCTTCAATCAAAGAGGTAGCGCATGTTATCAGCCCAATACTTAGTCATATCATCAATTTGTGCATTGAGTACGGTGTTTTCCCGAGCAAACTGAAAAAGTCTGTAGTAAAGCCACTATTCAAGAAAAATAACAAGGAGGACAAGGCATCCTACAGGTCTATAGCACTGATCCCTATATTTTCGAAGATATTAGAAAAAGTTATATATCATGCAATCAGTATTAATTTTGAAAATACAATCTGTTTGCAAAAGAACAAAAAGGCTTTAGGAAAAGTAAATCAATTGACTTAGCAAATTATGATCTTTTAAAACCAATTTACATAAATATTGACAAACGTGTTCCCGTAGCTGCAATGTTTATGGACATGACCTAAGCGTTTGACTACGTACACCATGAAACACTTTTAAATAAACTGTACAAATATGGAATAAGGGGCAATGTCCATAGATTATTTGAATCTTATTTAAGTAATAGATATCAGTTTGTAGAAATAAATGACATCAGCTTTTTAAATGGTACAGAAAAAAGCATCAATCTAAATCTAAAAAAGTAGTATACGGTGTACCACAAGGTAGCGTGCTAGGGCCACCTCTATTCTTAATTTACATTAACGATCTGCCTAACATCACACAACATCCTATGATTCTTTTTGCTGATGACAGTACGGCTATTTTTACTGGTGAAATTATAGATACTTTTGAAGCTGACGTGAATAATACCCTTAATGTGATAATTAACTGGCTGAGAAATAACAACCTGTTCATCAATTTAGAAAAAACTAAATAAGTCACATTCCCGCAAAAGAGTAAAAACAAACTCAACATTCAACATAATGGTACAGTAATTGAAAAAGTCAGCTACGTAAAATTTTTAGGACTATGGATAGATAATGATATGACATGGCAAACACACATTGACGCAGTATGCAGTAAACTGAACCAGTACTCATATGCTCTATACAAATTGTCTAAAGCTGTCGATCAATCAGCTCTATTAACTGCCTATCATGCCTACGTATCATCAACCCTCAAATACACCATTATATTCTGGGGCAATGCCGCAAATAAAGAATCAGTGTTTAAAGCGCAATAAAGATGCGTTCGCGCAATTGCTGGTATCTTTGTTCCTGAATCTTGCGATCCATACTTTAAAGAGTTTAAAATTTTGACCTTTCCATCAGCTTATATCTATGAAGTTACAGTATTTGTTAAAATAAATAAAAATCTATTTGGTGAACTAAAATCAAAAAGGTATACACTTAAAATATCTAGTTATACCACATAGAACTGCTCTTCTGGGCGAAAGTTTTTTTGGAATGGCATCTAAAATTTACAATAAAATACCTGTAGACATTTTAAACACCAAGGAACTCCCGCTATTCAAATATAAATTGTGAAATTTTTTAATTGACAAAGCCTACTACACGATCCAAGATTTTCTTAATAATTAGTACTTGCTACAATCTGTCACCAATACTATAATCTGTCACTAATTCTTTTTGTAAGATTTGCTATAGAAATGATAACTTAATTTTTTATATTGCGTGTTGACATAATTTATTATTGTATACCTACTAGGCAGGATGTAATAGATCTGTAATTTACCTAACATCTATATGTATAACCTATGCCCCTATGAAAAGATTTGATTTGATGATTTTTTTCACATATTCAAAAACAACCATTTAGCTGGCAGGGCTAATTTTTGTGAGAGTCATGTGTCCCCCACACACATGATTGTAACAAATATTTGCACTTCAATAGCTTAATATTACGCAAACAGATCCCTGAATCGAAAAATGGTATTCACAGACCCGTAATATTTTTTGAACGATAGTGAGGTATCGTTCAAAAAATATTACGGGTCTGTGAATACCATTTTTACCACGATGG
The DNA here is from genome assembly GCA_905333075.3 of Atethmia centrago. Lineage (NCBI taxonomy): Eukaryota > Metazoa > Arthropoda > Insecta > Lepidoptera > Noctuidae > Atethmia > Atethmia centrago. The sequence continues at coordinate 14,830,516 of HG995373.1, read as the reverse complement.
GATAGCCGAGAAAAAAAAAAAAGATCATATCCATTACGTGTAAGGGAAGTACAAAACAATTTTTTTACCGTTTTGTCGGCGTGATTAATATGTATACAAAATTACAGCTTACAAATTACCGCTTTCTATGTAGTACTAAGCGACTCTGAGCTAAAGTGGGGACAGACAGACAGACAGACGGACATGGCGAAACTATAAGGGTTCCTTGTTGACTACGGAACCCTAAAAATGAGACCTACTAAGAATACCTACTAAGTATGTAGGTATGTATGAGGTCAAAGTTGATGGTTATATTCATGACTATTATATTAAGGGAATTGCTAATATACCTACTGAATGTTTATCTTTTAGCTCATAAATTCGTGAATGACTATTTACTATTGGCATTTGACAAAAACCTTTAGCTCAAAGCAAAATCTCTTCAAACAGAGCATTAAATCAGATCTAGTTTTCCACAACGTATTCTCAAACAGACGCCAGACGATATAGGGCTAGATAAACACTGTCCAAATTCTAGACAGACGGCCCGGCGCGTTGAGGTTGCTAGTAAATGTCAAAATATAAGTTTACAAGGCCGCGCCGCTAGTAACCACCTACCCTAATTTTGGTTGGCATTTAATCCGATTATATTTAACAACCTGAAGCCTTTGAAGTACGAACCTTATCTTCACGGAGTTGTTCTTAAGGATATGTTGGCCTTCAAGTGATAAATAGTTGGGTTACAGGCGAAATGTTATATAGTCTGTACAAAGTGGAGATTATAAACGATATTTTATTTTTAAAGGTCGGATATGTTTCGAGTGAGGTCTCACCGGATACTGTTTAAAAATGTATGAATTTTTACTGCTAAGATAGTCTTTACATGTAGGTAACATAACCGTATCTTGACATAAATAACGGATTGCAAGTACCCTAGCTAACTTGTTTAGTCTATCGGGATCATAAAACTATTATAGACGATTATCATGGATTTACGGCTCATTCATAACGGATCAGTTTTTACACATTATTTATTGAACCGTAAACAGATAAGAAGAAAAGAACAGAAAATACGTACAAGAATGATACTTATTTAAATTATTATCTGTTCGTTACAATAATATTTAAATAAATCAATCTGCCTAACGTTTTCCCAACTATGTTGGGGTCGGCTTCCAGTCTTACCGCATACAGCTGAATACCAGTATTTTACAAGGAGCGACTGCCTATCTGACCTCCACAACCCAGTTAATGGGTAATACCCCTCGGTAAGACTGGTTGTATCCAATACGAAAACAAAAACAAAAAATACGGTTTATTCCAAATGAAAAAATACATTGTGAGTTGACTACTACGTAGAAGCAGACATTTAATTATAAAAATATTTTTCACATTTTTTCCAGTCCATATAAATATTTGTCCTGTCCAAAAATAAACAGTACGTCTTTTATACTCCCGAGCCCCGGAAGGAGAGCTGCGGTCGCCGCATCCGCCACTCTGTCATGGCGGCGGTAAGTCCCGCCTTCTTATACACTACAACTTTTCAAAGTATTCCACAAAGGATTGAGTGTCGAACTTGTTTACCACAACTTTTCCAAACAAAAGACGAAACCGAATGCATTTTACTTGCAACTATATATTCATCCTACATTTAAGTTGGACGGCTAACTTCTATTGTGAAATTTGAACCTCTTATTTCGATCCGAAACTTTCTTTGTTCTGTATTCGGCGACATTTTTTTTGCAAACCGACTCTTGTACTACTTGGAAATCTACCTGTAACTTTACTCAACGTTCGAGAAAAGAGCTGACATAAAATAGAAGTTACAGACAGCGATGAAAAATCGTAATGAATATTTTTAAGGGAGATTTATTTGAGAATGAGAACAAGGACAGTATATTTTAATTCCTATTCCTGAAGCAGAGCGGTAAACAAATAACTTAAATATTTTGTAGGACAAAATATTAAAACTAAATGGGAATTTAATAGGTACTCACATGTTATCCACTTAAATAATGCGTATTATTGATATCCTATCATCTCTTGTGGGTGAGTGATCTCCCAACCTATTTACAAAATAACTGTCAAGATTATTTAAGACCGTAGGTCTACCGTAAGGCTCAGCCTATATGAATATTTTCTTCAGCTTATAAAAGTCAACCGCCACTAGATCTAGGCCTTTGCATGTATGTGCCATTTTCCTATGTTATGGGCTCTTTTTTTACCATTTTTCAGTTGTTTGGTAATACCATTATTTTTCCGTCTTGAATTTTAAAAGTTGGCAAAAGCTCTTCCACATAATGTATTACAGCAAATTCGAGTGGGACTGCAATACACAACCATCTTTAAGTAAGTCATGAGTGTTAAACATCTTGCTGTTACGAGCTAAGTCGCACTTGCACTTAAGCATAATAAAAACGAGAAAAGAGTATGTCATTAGGATCACTGTAGGATTCCGAGGATTCCGTAGTCATCATGATTATCTCCCTAAACATATAATTAAAGAAATAGATTCATAGAAGACTAACACAAGTAACGTCTATTTGGTAGATAACAATGTGTGCATTAGAAACATTTTATTTATTTATTTATTTAATACTTTACGCACACAAATGTACAGAGGCGGACTTAATGCCATAGGCATTTTCTACCAGTCAACCTTTGGGTGATGCAGAGACAGACAGCGGTAGGTGCAATAACGAAAACTGTGAAATAAATATTTATTAAAATATAAGTATAAACATTCATATACCTATTAAAATATTATATATAATACATATACCTAATTATACATAAATATAAGACCAAATAAATACACGAATATACTAAACAGTAAGACAAACAATGGGAAAACATTACCGTTGTGATGATACTGCCAGCTTCTTACGAATGTGCTCGCGAACTTTAACACATAATGAATAAAAACACAAAAAAAAACACATAATTTTACGCTGTGTCAACAACTTTACCTATAGTAAAATAGGACATTTATTTGCTGAGACTATTTCGTTTGATAACGTACTCTTTTGCTGAGTGTTCTCTGAAACAGAAACAGCTGAGTGAACAACACAAAATTATAATGGCTCCATTTTCATCATTTAGCCAAGGAACTCTAAAAAGTATCACAAGTATTCACGAGCCTTTTTCTCGTAAGACGTTTCTCACTTATTCTTTTGGGGTTACACCGTCACTGGCGGAGGCTGCGCGCTCATCATTTGCATCCAAATAGCTCCTATAAATTCGCTACCCGAATTTTCACCATCCTCTCGGTTCCTTGGGGGCAATTAAATACTTTTTTCTCGTACAGTTCGGGCCGCGCGATTTTTCGGTGTGAATAAATTCAGTGGTCCAGATTGTAGTCAGCGCCAGCTAGCTTCATTAGGTAAATTATTTTGACACGTACTTTTTCTGCGATATAGATCTTCAGTTATGTAAGTGCGATGTTATTAATAGGTCAGATAGCTAGTAAGTTTTTTGTTCTTCTTTTTCTATCAAATGGCATTTATTTAACATTTTTTGTCACGAGTTTGGTATTCATCATACTATTATTAGTGTTTAGTAATAATTTTATGAAATCAAAATAGAATTATTTGAGGCTCGATTATATGATGAAATATAATTAAAATGTCCTTATATATATTATATTATGTCCTTTTTAATTTATTTTGGCCAGGATATATCGTCGGTGATATTCTGAAACCGCGGAACTAACAGTGTTTAAAACCGCGTAAGCTAGGTGCAGTGAATTATACAAGAACGAGGGAAAACGTAATATTTACTAAACCACTTGACTTTCTATTGTTTAAACTTTTAAATTGACATATTCCTCTTAATATTGTAGGCATTAATTATGTAAAATATGTATTAATGAATTAGTAAATCCGAAATCTCGATTTTGCTACTTTTGTAAATACGCGGTTTTAAACACTGTTAGTTCCGCGGTTTCAGAATATCACCGACGATATGATATTTATCACAGATTTTATATTGTAAAAGCCAATGACCAAAAATGGTGCAATTACATTTTTTCGCGGTCATTACTCTTTAGATTATTAATTAGATGCAGAATAATATGACGAACAAAAGTTAATATGCGGTAACATGACCTAACATCAGTGTGTACCGAGTTGTATAGATAATATATATTTTTTTACTTATTTTAGAAGATTCTAGAAGCAGGTTTGTACAGCTTAGAGCTTATTTTGTACATAAAGAATGAAGTACTAATATATCATCTCGGACTGCATGTGTAGAAAAATGGTTTATCAATTCATTTTTGTGTAGGTTGTCCTAATACCGACAAGGTTTAAATGATGGCCGCGGTATAAAACCAAATGCGCCACTTCCTATGGTGATTTGGTCATTGTCCTTTGGGTTGTTGCAATTTCCCTTTATTACTTCTTGGACAAAACATATGTAAGCTCTTGAATATCACGACAATCTCATATTATCTTCAAAATGAAACCCGAATTGAACCAGTTGATTAACTTCCAAATATTTTGTTTCCGCCGATTTATCATCGAGTTGACAATCGAATTATTTCCCATCGATAGATGATTTCTTATAATGGCGCGAGGTAAGAAGTCCGGCCGCTCGCTCGCTATTCAATGGCTCGGAAATGATAAGCGTTTCGAATATTTGAGCTACTTGTATGGGTTGGAGGCGACATGTACCGTTTCATTGGAGTTGTAAATTGTTCGAGTGGAATTATTGGAGGAAACGGAAATACATTTTATTACTTTTCGTAATATTCTGTTTGAATTTATGATTATGTTCTGAAAATTATTTGAATACTTTACGTTGCTATCTTCTTTCAATCTCCTATTAAAAACGGACGAGGATTAATTATTTGCCGAGCGGTTTGCTAGGAGATAATTTCACGCCAATTACCTTCGTCCACATAGAAACGTTTGAAACATAAAACAAATCTCTGAGTAAATAGGAGATATTTATTAAAACTGCTGCAGTTTAATAATTAACGAACCGAGTACCCTTAATGAATAGTTTCAAGAAGATTAATTCCACCTAAAATATACTCTACGAAGTTAAGCAGAAACTCGCATTAAAAGTTAAAAGTATACTCTTTAACTCAAATGTAATGAACTTACTGCCAGCGCTGCGTTTATTTAGCCAGAATTTGTTCTCATTATGCTGGACTTAATTTTTGTTTTGCTTAAACTATTCTGGCCAACTTGTGTACTAAAACGTGACAGTCCACAATGAAAATTCACTAAATACAATTCAGCTGTCGTGTTAATCTCATTCCACATGAGTAAATTACAAGATCGAGGCGAGGGGAGCTGGCCGCGTGCCAAATGGTCGGCCGCATCAGCAGCCACGACTCAACACCGATAATTCTTTCATTCCACGTCTCCGCAGGAACGCCTTAAAAAATATGTCGTGTAAGGCACGCCAGCGATGTATGCGGTGTGCATGTACAGCCAAATTTTTGCTGACGTCAAAAATAGAAATTCATTTTGGTCCCAGTGATATATTTTTGGCGATTGTGTATCGAATGTGTATTGTCACTAGGTAGATCGAAGATACAACAGCGCGCTGTTTATGTAATGTAAATGTACCTTTTTTCCTGTTAAGAGCTTCTGTAAAAAAACTAAGATTTTGTTTCTTATAATCGACCCCGAGAGCGAGAACAGATAAAAGAACATAATAATCAATTATTATGTAGTTAGTTAAAAAATAATAATTATGTACTTTTCATCATAAATGTTTACGTTATACATTTCAAAATAACATTACAATGTTTTTATGCACCTAGTTTTAACTTATGGCTCGAGCACACTTTTTTTTTTTGGATGGGAAATCATCAAATAACTTCTCCCGCTCTGAACGGAGCGGGAGGGTGTGTCAGACTCTTACTGACTAAAACCCACCCGTATTCCTTCCTGTTGCCTGTGTTGCGGGGGCCTCAGTGACCCATAAGTACCTTCCCGCGGCCCCGGCAGGCATCGGCCCTGGGGTGCGTGCAGAAAACCTCCTCGTGTGCCTGATTGCTGCTGGTTCCTTCTGAATACGTTCGGGGGAAAGTGCAGTCGTCGGGTCGGTGCATTCTGGGCACAGCCAATAGTCTCTCCATGTTTCGGAGAGGGTATTGACTGTGGCGAATTTCTGCGTGGCGGGGAGGAGGGGCCAATATGGGTCGACGTTTTTCCTCGTGTCTCTCTGATCCAAACAGAGAACATAGGGTAGAAGCAAGGGCGGTGCTCGTTGTGCACTCACTCTGCCAGCGAGCTAGCAGCGGGAGAACTGATTCTCCTGACTGCAACCGTCGAAATCGTAATCCGTAAAGAGATCACAGTCATGTTTTGTGACTTGGAACGGGACGAGGATCTTGGCTTGGTCGCCCGGATCGCGAGGAAGATAACCTCTATAATCAATTCCTCTAATATCAAGTTTTGGTGCGTGGCGAGGATATGAATGGCTGAGGAGTAGTGTCATCTGCAACTTCGTAGTTGTAGGTGGCGCATCAGTCGTTAGCGCACCCCCAGCCAGGGTACCAGTGGACCCCCTGGTTGGGTTATAAATTTACTCTTACCTAGGGACAGGGGGTGAACCTAGGTGGACTGAATAGATCCCCCACACTCGTGGGAACAATATGGACACATTTTTTAAAAAACAAAAAAACAACCGGACGTCGAGAGGAGGAGAGCGATGCGGGGTCGGAATCCGACGCTGCATCCGGCGCAAAGAGCTCCGGGAGCTCAAAGCGCGAACAGATCGCGGACAGGAAGAGAGGGTCTTTAAGAGCCCCGAAGCGCCCCAACTCGGGGTCGTCCTCCGACGAAGGGGTCGGGTGAAGGACGAAGAAGATACACTCCAGCCGGCGGGGTGGAGCCCGAGGAATTAAAGGGGTAGACAGAGGGCCCTCCACTAGGGACCCCAGCAAGCCGAGCCGAGCCAGCCCAGCCGAGCCAACCAGCCCAGCTCAGCCAGCTCAGCGAGCTGAGACGCTCGCCATGGAGGGGCCCCTCTCTGAGGTTTCCGGCGGGGGGCCGGACGCCGCTGGCTCCTATTCGGAGCGTGTGGATGGGTTTGCGGAGGTGGTGGCCGCGGCGATCAAGGCTGTATCCGTTAAGAGGCTCAGGCCATAGCCGCGGCCACGGCCTCTATTGTGGCGGCAGCGGAGGCCCTCCACGTCGGGCCTCCTCCGGATGGCATGTCAGAGATGCGGGCGGAGGTCGCCCGCTTGACAGCCGCCATGGAGCTTCTCCAAAAGGAGAATGAGAAGCTCCGAGCGGACTTGGCTGGGCTCCGAGGATCCGGCCCCCAGAAGGAGCCGCAAGGGGGGCAGCAGCCGGGACAGGGACGGCCCGTGTCTGTGGAGGACCGGGTTCTGAAATGGCTTCCTTGCGGAGTCGTTTCTCCGCCCTGGAGGCTATCGTCCTGCGCCCCTCATTGGCGGCGAGCCAGACGGCCTCGGGCAAGCAGAAGCCCGCCTCATACTCGGCTGCCGTGGGTGTCACGGCCAAACCGGGGTCGTCGGGGCAGAGCAATGGCGCGGCAAAAGCGCAGGCGGCGAGGGCTCCAGCCCCAGCAGTGAGAGCTCCAGTCCAGGCGAAGAGGGCTCTGGCCTTGGCGGCGAAGGCATCGGCCCTGGTGGTGAGACGGCCGCCGCCACCTCTTGAATCTCTTCCGGCCGATGCCGAATGGCAAGTGGCCGGGGAGAAGAAGAAGGCGGGTAAGGCAGCAAGGGCGGCCAAAAAGAGGCAGAGGTGGCAGCAGCGCAAGAAGCGCACTGCCGCGGCTAGGCTCCGCGCCCCGAATTCCGCAGCCGTTGTGATTACACTACAGCCGGATGCGGAAAAAAAGGGCGTGTCTTACAAGACCGTCCTTGAGAAGGTGGGTGAGGTGGAGCGCTTCGAGGAGCTCGGCGCTGCCAGGGGCCTGAAAATGAAAATTACGGCGACTGGGGCCCGAATGGCGCAGGTCCCTGGTGCGGCTAGCGGCCCGGCCGCTGACGCCCTGGCCGAAAGGCTTAGGGCGTCACTAAATGCGGACGAGGTCCGAGTGTCCAGGCCCACCAAGTGCGCTAGCGTGCGCATCATGGGCCTGGACGATTCCGTGACAGAGGACAAGGTGGTCGCCGCGGTGGTTAGGACCGGGGGGCGCTCTGCCGAGCAGGTGAAGGCAGGCACCATCCGTCCTGACTCCACGGAGCTGCAAACCGTTATGGTGAGCTGCCCCGTGTCGGCGGCCAGAAAAATTGCCGGGGAGGGCCAACGGCTATTGGTGGGCTGGGTTTCCGCGCAGGTGAAACTGCTGGAACCCAGACCTCTGAGGTGCTTCCGCTGCCAGCTGGGCAACCAAGTGCAAGCGAATTGCACCTCGGAGGTGGACCGCTGCGGTCTGCCCGGGCACAAGACCGGCTCGTGCAATGCCACGCCGCACTGTGCCGTATGTGCGGCGGCTGGCAAGCTGGCCGAGCATCGGATGGGGGGCAAGGCCTGCGCCCCACCAACCAAAGCCAGGGCCAGAGGCAAGCCCTCCGCCACCGCCGTCACCGCCGCAGCCGCCACCACTGCTGCCGCCGCTGCCGCCTCCAACACCGCCGTCGTCGCCGTCGCCACCGTGGCCGCTGCGGCAGGCCCCTCTCAGTGGGCTGGGAAGGAGGCCCAAGAGGGTGCTGACATGGAGTGCCATTAATGGCCCCATTACGCCTCCTCCAGGCGAACATCAACCACTGCGCCGCCGCTCAGGATCTGTTGCTCCAGAGCATGGCGCAGTGGTCGATTAACATCGCCGTGGTCGCTGAGCCGTACTTTGTCCCACCCAGGGATGACTGGGTGGAGGACCTGAGCGGCTCAGTGACCCTAATTTCATCGGCCGCCGCCGGTACCCCGTCCCTCGAGGCTGTCAAGAGAGGACGGGACTGCGTAGCAGCACGGTTTGGGGAGATTGTCGTGGTAGGGGTCTACTTCTCTCTGAACCGAACTCTTGCCGAGTTCCACAACTCTCTTGTGGAGTTGAGAGACGTCGTCGTCGGGTTTGGTTCCCTCCCCGTGTTCGTCCTCGGGGACTTCAATGCCAAGAATTTGGCTTGGGGTTCCCGGTAAACGGACACACGGGGCAGGATGGTGGAGGACTGGGCTCTGGAGACAGGCCTGGTCGTCCTAAACCGGGGTTCTGTCCCCACGTGTGTGCGGATGCGGGGTGAATCAGTGGTGGACATCTCGTTCGCCAGCCCCGCTCTGTCGCCACGTGTAGTTGACTGGCGTGTCATGGAGGGGGTGGAGACCTATTCCGATCACCGGTATATCCGGTTCGACGTCTCCGCCCAGACCTCGGACGCGCCGGTCCGACGGGCCCCGAGTGGTCCGCGGTGGGCGCTGAAGCAGCTGGACCGGGAGCTCCTCCTGGAAGCCTCGATCGTGCAGGCCTGGGTGTCACCACCGGACAGGCCTGCCGACATCAACGACGAGGCGGAGTGGTTCCGGGAGGCCATGTCCGACATATGTGACGTGGCAATGCCCCGGGTCCAGCCTGGACGTGCCTCGCGCCAGGTGTACTGGTGGTCGCAGGAGCTGACGGCTCTGCGCACTGCGTGCGTGGCTGCGCGACGCCGGTACACCAGGCACCCCAGGCTCCGTATCAAACCTCCGGATACGGAAGCCATTCACGCGGAGCTGTACGGGTACAGAGCGGCGAAGACCGCCCTCCAAGCGGAGATCCTGCGGGCCAGGGGGTTGGCCCGCGAGGAGTCGCTGGGGACTCTGGACAGGGACCTGTGGGGACGCCCGTACAAAGTGGTGCGGGATAAACTCCGCCCATGGGCTCCCCCGCTGACGCAGGGTCTGCGGCCCCAGCTTGTGGAGGACGTGGTGAGCGCTCTGTTCCCTTCCCGAGGGAAACACACCTCCCCGCCTATGGCTCCGCCTACTGCGGTGCCCGATGCGGACCACACCGCCAACGACGACGACGACGACGATGCTCCGGAGGTGACCGAGGTAGAAATGAGAGCGGCGGTACGCAGGCTTAATGCCAAAAATATCGCCCCAGGACCCGACGGCTTACCTGGGAAGGCCTGGGTCCTGGCTTTGGAGGCTCTCGGGCCTCGACTTAGGGAACTCCTAAACGCATGCATGGATCAGGGGCCAGTTCCCGCTTCGCTGGAAGACGGGGAAACTGGTCCTCATAAAGAAGGCAGGGCGCCCTGCGGACTCTCCGTCCGCTTATCGGCCCATCGTGCTGCTCGACGAGGTGGGCAAGCTCTTTGAAAGAGTCATTGCAGACCGCCTCGTCGGCCAGCTGGTGCGGGTGGGGCCGGATTTGGCGGAGAGCCAGTTTGGTTTCCGCAGAGGGCGCTCTACGGTGGACACCATCATGCGTGTACGAGCCATGACGACGGGGAATGCTGTTGCCTAGGGTGGGGTCGTCTTGGCGGTGTCTCTAAACATCGCCAATGCCTTCAATACCCTGCCCTGGAGTTGCATCAGGGAGGCACTCCGGTATCACCGGATGCCGACCTACCTCTGTCGTGTGGTCGAGGCCTATTTGACGGACAGGGCCGTCATCTACCCCGGTCACCAGGGAGTGTGGAACCGGCAAGAGATGTCGTGCGGTGTCCCACAGGGATTGGTCCTGGGGCCGCATCTGTGGGACATCGGATACGACTGGGTGCTGCGCGCCGACCTCCCTAGCGGCGTCAGCGTAGTGTGCTACGCTGACGACACGTTGGTCCTGGCGCAAGGGAGGTCGCACCAGGGGGCGGCCGAAGTAGCGGCACGCGGGGTTGCGACAATCGTTGAAAGCATCCGGCAATTGGGACTCGAGGTGGCCCTGCACAAGTCCGAGGCCATGTGTTTTCATGGTCCTCGGAACGCGCAACCGTTGGGGTCCCAAATAACGGTAGGAGGGGTTTCTATCGGCGTCAAGTCGACGATGAAGTACCTGGGACTCGTCCTCGACAGCCGGTGGAACTTCGTGGAGCATTTCCGACGTTTGGCTCCCAAACTGGAGCGGGCGGGCGCTGCATTGAAGCGGCTCCTGCTCAATCTAGGGGGTCCAAACGCCTCCTGCCGGAGGCTCTACGCGGGGGTCGTGCGGTCCATGGCCCTCTATGGGGCTCCTGTATGGGCGCGCTCTCTGGCGCTGCGGCCAGCCCGCCGGTTGAGCGCGGCCCAAAGGGTCATGGCCATCCGGATGGTCCGGGTATACCGCACGGTCTCCTGTGAGGCAGCGAGCCTCCTTGCCGGATTGCCGCCATGGGATCTGGAGGCAAAAGTCCTCGCGCACGTATGGGAGTGGCGCGAGGAGGCGAAACCCCGGGGCGTTAGTCCGCTGCCGCGAGAAATCGCGGTACAGCGGACGGAGCTCCGGCGGGATCTCATGGCGTCATGGAAAGTACGGTTGTCACAACCCAGTGCTGGGCACGCCACGATTGCGGCGATAAGACTCCTCTTTGAGGAGTGGCTAGAGAGGCGCCACGGCGTCCTCACCTTCCGCCTGACGCAGGTCCTCACCGGACACGGCAGCTTCGGGAGGTTCCTGTGTCGGATAAGGCGGGAGTTAACGCCCGGGTGTCACCACTGTGTGGATCGCCCGGAGGACACGGTGGAGCATACGGTGGAGGTCTGCCCGGCTTGGGCAAAGCACTGCCGTGTCCTCGTAGAGGCGATCAGCGGCAGAGATCTCTCGCGTCCGGCCCTGGTTCAGGCCATGGTACGGAGCGAGAGGGCATGGGCAGCCATCTCCTTCTGCGAAGTAGTAATGTTTGCGAAGGAGGAGGCGGGACGATTGAGGGAAAGGAAAATTTCGCGCCCTCTCGCCCCTAGCCGTCGCAGGAGACGCCCTGGGCGTCGGGAATCCCGGGCGGATTTATGGCCACTGTAGGCGCGGGCTTGCGGACGGTGAGGAATGGGTAACTCACCGTCCGGTAAGGACCAGGCCTGGGTCGACGGCGCGTTGTATTCAACGCGTGCCTCAAAGAGATGTCGTCAGCACAAATGTAGGGGTCCATTAGGGCTGATGCCTGCCGGGGTCGCGGGAAGGTACTAAAGGGTCACCGAGGCCCCTGGCAACACAGGCAACAGGAAGGAATACGGGTGGGTTTTAGTCAGTAAGAGTCTGACACACCCTCCCGCTCCGCCCAGAGCGGGAGAAGTTATTTGATGATATCCCACCCAAAAGAAAAAAAAAGTGTGTACCAGCTAAACCGTTATTTTTGGATCAGTGTAAAATTCTAAGTATCAGTGTGGAAAGCTCCTCGTCAGCGAATCCCTTCATCGCAAAAATGTCTTTCCATACCCTCAATATATTTGAAAGTCCTGTCCACCGGCAACCCACACAACGAAACAAACGAGTAAAAAAAAGATCTCAACTTTTTGGCGTGATTAATTGTGTATTTGTGGGCCAAATTAAAGGTTTTTAGTACGAAGATTCTCTGAGTTAACCCGCGGCCAGACAGACAGACAGACAGACTTGTCGAAACTATAAGGGTTCCTGGTTTTACTACGAAACCCTTAAAACATGATGTTGTCATCAAGACTCAGAAAGGGTAATTGTATTTAGGAAACATTCAAATCTGCAAGCGCAAATTGAACCTTATATCCATCATACAAAACAATATTTGCCTTTCTAACTAAAATTAAACTTTCATTAAAGCCAGCGGCGTTGGTACTGGCAATGTGATAAACAGACAGATTATTCATTCAGAATAGTGAATGTGAATATATGTTGTATTAATTACCTTTTACCTCTTGGTGCTCACGATTCCACTCACAGTTGGTTACTATCTCTCTGGAAATATTGACACAGTATTGGTAAAGTTCGGGGACGATTGGCAGATTGGAACCGCGCTACTTATCCCATAGGAGTTAACTAAATGTCAATCTAATGTGACATTTAATATCGATCGTTTGAAAACGGTTTACAAGATATTGTTATCCAAACCTTACCACTACAAACCCGTAAGTGAAACATGCACTAAAATATTTAAAGTAAAAATCTTTTAGCATACACTTCTTTGTTCCATAACCTGACAAGTGAGATATTTACTGTACTCTCTCTTAGCAACAAAACAGCGAATTTTAAAGTGGCCGCAACTATAACAAAAGACTAGTGTCAAGTCCGGAAGGACGGCATCCATCACAATCTGGCGCGTTGTCACGTCCTCCACAATAAGCTCATGGACACTAGCGACGGAGCTAAGCGAAAAGGAAAACAACTCCAGGAAATCACGCACACGCTGCGACAGGAAATAATACGGGGAAAGTTCCCCTAATATACGCGTAAGGTAAAACAAAAAAAGGTTTATACGATTTTTAAGGGTTATTAGAAAAGAATTTACCGGGGCATGTTGTAAGCCCCCTCGTACATACCTTATACCACGTGTTAATAATGTTACTGTCAAACTGCTCCGTAGCTTTGATATGGGTCAAAAAGGTTTCAATAGCGTCTCCCTGGCGGAACCCGTAGCACTATTTCACCTGAAATGTGTACGAGAAAACATCGGACCAATATGTTTTTTATGGCGAAAAAAAAACTGAAACTAGAAGAATTGGTTTGGAGCTAACAGTACGCATGTACGCTCGGTACTAGGATTTTATGAGGATCTAGCTTTTACTGGGCATTAGAACGAATGTTACGTTACAAAGTCTTTAGGAGAAAGATTTCCGTGCAAAAAATATTCAGCAGTATTTTTATTTTGGGTTGCTTTTCCATTTCCAAAGAACAGAAAATACAAAGAATAATATAATCCCCAAGTTTCGCCGACTCGAACAAAAGATTTTTTTTAAGATAGGTAGGTATTTTTATAAAAACGTACTACATCATCCTTTTGATTCCTAACGAGCTAAGCAAAGTTTTAAGTAGTCCCCAGGCACCATTTGAATCCGCATTTGGAATACAAAAATTGGTAAAATATGTTAAAAATTCCAGCAGGTTAACTCCTTTTTCTTTACTCTCAACTTTTTTAAACGTTCTACCGAAGAAGTGAAAAAAAAAAATCTTAATTCAGCTAATATCAGTTAACTACTGATCTTGGCAGAATTAAGATTTGTATTTCATTCATTTTAGGAATATGTTTTATTCGGTTACTTTTCTCGTTCGTATTTACATTGGTTTCTTCCAACACCAAAGGTAACTTTATACAGCCTAACGATAAAACGTCAAGTACACATATAAAATAGTTTTAACGACGACGTTCGCGAGAAATACTTTCTATTCAGCTTTGTTTGTTGGTCTTTCTCGAAACAGGTTTCTTAAATGGTTTACAGACCTTTGTTTAGATATCTTTCTAAAGGTACGATTTCTTAAATGATCTTTTTTAATTCTGCTTTTAAAGCGAAATAATGGGATGGATGTTGTAGGTAATTGAAATTTAGATAAAGCTTTTTTCCTCACAGTTCAACAGAGGTCATCGAGCGAAGTTCCTTCTGAAGTTGAAAGGGGATACCAAAATCTTTTGAAATGGACTTAAAATGAGAAGAAGGTCAAAGGGTATTTCGATACAATCGTGCTACTTTATTTGAAGGTCAAAATATTAACGAATACCTAGTTATGTTTTAGATGAGTGGAAATTAAATGAACAGCAGTGCAAAGGTATTGCTGCAGATCCCTCAGCAGTTACTGTTGCATTGTCTATATGCATTTGGATAATTCTAGTTTACACTTCGTCTACCAAACTCCCTTTTTGACAGCAAATTGTTCCCAGCAACCAAAATTTGTGAAGAATTAAACTGTTTAAATATATAATAAAATTTTAAAAGTAAAAAAATGCGTCGGGGGACGGCTAATGAAAACGCCAAACAGACGAGGCTTATATTAGCAATAATGAATGTATGATATTGCAGAAAGGATAGCTGCTGTTAAATTCCTATTTTCATTAGCCGTCCCCCGCCGCGACGTCGTTTGGATCAAAATATTACCTACAACTTATATTAAACTTTAAGGGTCAATATTATATATATATATAATAATATTTTTACTTCATAGAGTATTTTGGTTGAGTCGCGGGTTTTTTTAAATTTTATATGTATGTTTTAATTCCCTGTTTTTAAAAAAATATATTATTAAAATACTAGTAGACAACCGAAAATGCGGCCGAATTTTATCGATTGTTGAACTTCAATATTTAATTAAAAAAATACATTTAGGCCTGCATAATATTATGATCCGCTTAGCTTGTATTAGCATGTGCTCGTCAAAACGTATCGTATGAGCCCAAAAACAAAGTAGATCCCGTACACCGTTGAAGAGATATTCTAGCGGGTTACGTATCCTGCAGGATCCTGGTGATGCCTGCGCATCAGCTCAAGGTTATTATACTTTGTTATATCATTGACAATCTGCCCTATTGACAGGATTTCAAATTTCGAATCGATCAGACCTGTGGAAGTTGTTTATATCACTTCATCAACTAGAAAAGAGGTTATGATCTTCAAACGGCTTAGCAGATTTTCTTGAAACATTGCTAAGATTATACTCGATTAAGACACCGGTCAAACAAAAAGAATTAATCAAAATTGGTTCATCCGATCAGGAGCTATGTTGCCAGAGACAGACAAACAGGTATACAGATATACGGGGTGTATATCTTTTCGAAAATGTCAAGCATCCTCTTCTGAGCCGTAACAGGAGCTTCACTTTGTCTTTGAAAACCCACGAGGAGTGCACATTTACAATATTTTGATCGCTCGGTAACTGAGCAAATTATGACCTGTTTACGTATAGTTTGGACATAGAAGCATAAATAACTACATTTGTTACCTTCGTACCAGCACTATGAGTGAGTATGTTAGGATCGAAGGTGGTCGGATTCTGGAGTTTCTACCCCCATGGGAAGAAAGCGTATACCATTACGTTGAGTTATACATTTTCCTATTTTCTGATAATGTTTTTTTTCTTCTTCGTTTTTCTTTGCTTCGAAAAGTAGTAGTGTTATCTTTGTGTTTAAATTCACTATGAGTACCAAACAAATAAGATACCATCTAAATGTGAAGTCCAAAATAGGTTATATGGTTTTATTTTGGTTATTCACAGATATTTTTTATCCAAATTTGCCACAGAAAAGACATGTTTTTTACGCATATCTATGTATCTTTGTATTTGGGATTCTTTATATCCTCGAAGTATCCTATCGACTAAATGGGTTTTAATAAGAGGTGTCTATCAATTCGTCTGGGTCGTGCGATAGTTATAGCCCATACGCTATATCTATCGCACGACCCAGACGAATTGAATTGAAACCCGCCATTTTGGTTTTTATTAAAACAAAACATATTTTGTTTTAAGAAAAACCAAAATGGCGGGTTTTAAAACTGAAAAAGCAACGTCATAGAATAAAAAATTGTGCTAAACTGAAAAAAAAATCGGTTATCTAAATCGATTTTTCGGTAATATTCACCGCTTTGGTCAGTAAAAATAGAGCCTACTGTCCAAAGAAGTAAAATTAACTGAAAAAAAACAGTTGAGTTATTATAACAGTAGATTTTACTGTGCATCTCTTAAGCTCTGAAAACGGCAATACTTAAAAGAAACTTTGTTTCAGTAAACTTTAATGTTCATCCAATTGAAATAACTGTTTAGCTCTTTACTGTTTTTGCCCATTTTAGTGCACTGTCAGTAATCAATTATTTTAACATAAAAATAAGTTTCCTGAACCGTTTTTTTTACTGTACAACAACAGTAAAAGGTATCGTTTCATATTTTTCAGTGTATACACAGACCCATTTCCGCAACCTTTGATCGACCCGTGCGGCTCAACGGTTGTTATTATTTAGCCGAGAGGGGACCTTAATAAAGTTGTACTACGTATAGGTAATCACACACAGAGATAATTGCAAACTTGAGACTGTTTCGGTTCAGCAATATCATATGCGAGACTGTTTACTTGGGAGCTTCTTGCTTCAATAGTGGTCTGCAGTGCGGTACCTACGGAGACAATTGGATGAACTATTATAATAACCAGCTTCTGCCCGCGACTTCGTCTGCGTGTTTTAACATTAAACATATCCTATGGCTCGCGGCAATAGCGTGGCTTTCTATCAGTAAAATATTTTTTTTAAATCGGATGAGTAGTTTCGGAGATTACCTCCTACATCGAAACTTACAAACTTTACCTCTTTATAATATTAATGTAGGTGTAGATAAAACGCGTTTTGAGAAGTAACTTTATACAAAGAAGGTTTTACTGTCTCGACTACTAGCTTCTTTGAATAATGAGTAGATCGGCCTCAAAAAGATGTATGCAGACTTTTTTTTTTTTTTTTGAGGGTGGGAAATCATCAAATAACTTCTCCCGCTCTGGGCGGAGCGGGAGGGTGTGTCAGACTCTTACTGACTAAAACCCACCCGTATTCCTTCCTGTTGCCTGTGTTGCGGGGGCCTCGGAGACCCATAAGTACCTTCCCGCGACCCCGGCAGGCATCGGCCCTAGTGGACCCCTACTTTGTGCTGACGACATCTGAAATGAAATGAAATGAAATGAAATGAAATGAAATTGTTTATTCTGTAAATAGGATATGAGAATCACTTTTACACGTCATATTAAAAAATAAGCTAGATGGAGTCGACATTTCCTATCTGACTACCCCTGAGAAGAAATGGCGAAACAAACTCAAGGGTCAAAGTCTCTTTTAAAGTCCAGACATAATCTTGGTCAGATCATGTGAGGACCATGTAGATCTATGTCTGAAATGGTCTTTTGAGGAAAGAACCACACAAATTTGAGTGGACCTGTCCAGTCAGTGCAAGCATTTGTCAGTAATCGTGTAGCTCAACTCAAAACTTAAGGAGCTCAACGACTCGACGAACAATACCAAGGAAAGGACAATTGGTTTGGCCGCATAAAGAACTCAAAATGCCAGACCATAATTAAAACTAAGAGAAAAAAAAAAAAACAACGAAATAAATAAAGATGACCCACATAGTGCTCACATTCACAATAATTAAAGTAATATAATACTTTTCAAGGTACATACATAAATATTCACTTAATTTTGCTTATAATATTCATCAATGTCAATATGTACATATAGTTGTACATAATGATGATTTTGCATAATTTAAATATCAAATTTAATGGTTTTAGCACAAAGCTTATCAGAGCGAGCAGCTCAATCCCAAGCTTTTTTGTCTTCTAAATAATCTGAAATTTTATAGTACCCCTTTTTACAAAGTTTGGTTTTAATACAGCTTTTAAATCGTTTAATGGGTAAATTTCGAATAGCAATAGGAAGTTTGTTGTAAAAGCGTATACATTGACCCATGAACGAGTTGCCTACTCTGTGGAGGCGAGTGTGTAGTACAGCAAGATTATGTTTATTCCTGGTATTTAAACTGTGGATATCGGACATTTTCTTAAAATTTGATATATTTTTGTGTACATACATAAGATTATCAAATATATATTGAGAGGCTACAGTCAGAATATCTATTTCTTTGAATTTTTCTCGAAGGGAATCTCTTGGACCTAGGTTGTAAATGGCTCGAACAGCCCTTTTTTGTAAAACAAAGACGGTATTAATGTCCGCACAGGTTCCCCAGAGAAGAATCCCATAGGACATAAGACTATGAAAATAACTAAAATAAACAATTCTGGCCGTATCTACATCGGTTATCTGTCGAATTTTTTTAACAGCATAGGCGGCCGAACTTAGCCTTCCTGACAATTTTTCTATGTGTGGGCGCCATTGTAATTTAGCGTCAATAGTTATTCCAAGAAAAACTGTCGACTCAACAGGGTCCAACTCTATTCCATTAAGTTGAACATTGGTAGTTAGCTGCCTGACATTTGGCGTTGAAAATTTAATAAGTTTAGTCTTTTTTTCGTTCAGGAGAAGATTATTTACATTAAACCAATGGACAACTTTAGAGAGTGCATCGTTAACATGTTCAAAGTTGACCAGCAGTCGTTTGATTTTAAAAATGAGGGAAGTGTCATCTGCGAACAATACAATCTTGTGATTATCCCTTATGTGATAAGGTAAGTCATTTATATAGATTAGAAACAAGAATGGACCTAGAATTGAACCCTGCGGAACGCCCATAGTGACCGCAGATCCTGCAGATCTCTTGCCATTTATATCAACCCTCTGAATTCTATTATTAAGATAGGAAGTCAGAAGGTCGAGAGCCCTGTCCCTCATACCATAGTGGTGCAGTTTCCTGATGAGAGTATCATGATGGACGCAATCGAAGGCCTTAGACAAGTCGCAGAAAATGCCAAGAGCATCCTGCGACTCCTCCCAAGCCTCGAAAATGCTCTTCAGCAATTCCACGCCCGCGTCTGTAGTTGAACGACCCTTCGTAAAACCAAACTGTTTCAGATGAAATAAATTACATGAATTGAAATGTCCTAACATTTGTTTTAAAATTATTTTTTCAAAGATTTTGCTCAATGTAGGTAATATCGAAATAGGCCGAAAATTCGTGGGATCAGTTGTGCTGCCAGATTTGAACAGTGGAATCACTTTGCTAAGTTTCATCAGATCAGGAAATATACCAGATGCAATACAAGAGTTAAAAACAATTGCTAAAAAGGGTGAAATAACATCAATTATTGAAGACATTGTATGTACTGATAATCCCCAAAGATCAGTAGTTTTTTTTACATCAAGTTCTTTAAAAGATTCCAAAATGTCTTTAGGGCTAACAACTGTGAATTTAAAGTGTTTATCACATTCTGGTACACATTCTTTTAGTATTGAGTAAGCAGAAGTGGAGGACGACGATGACAGAGTTTTGGTTGTTAAAAAGGGAATATTAGTGAAGAAGTTTTCAAACTCTGTTGCCACCTCCACGTCTGCCCTAATATCTGCATCATCGATTTTTAGATGGAAGTCACGATTCCGTACTGTCGTTCTTCCCGTTTCAGAATTAATAATATTCCAAGTTGTTTTAATTTTATTTCCAGAAGATTTTATTTTATTTTTAATGTGTATGGCTTTTGCTGAGGAACAGGCTCTTTTAAAAGTTTTAGAATAATTCTTAACAAATTCTTTAAAAGTTTCATCATGGTTATATGTTTTTTCATGATACAGTTCATATAACCTCAACCTACTTTTGTAAATACCTGGTGTTGCCCAGTCACTAAATATAACGCGATCATAAACAGGCAATGTTTTTGAGGTGAATACCTTCCTAAATTCACAATTGATGAGGTTAAATAGTAAAGTATATGCTTGGTCCGGGTCAGTGTGATAAGGCAAACCCGGTAGTTTTTCCATTAAATTATTTTTAAATTGTTCTAAGCGACTTGTGTTAACAGGAATAAAACTCATAAGTTTTCTTTGAACTCTGATTATTTTCTGAGGGAAAGTGACCAACTGGCCACAGTGATCAGAGTCCAACTCATTTACAATTGAATGGCTAGAAGGTCTTAAATTTGTAAAAATATTGTCAATACAGGTAGCGCTAGTGGCAGTTATTCTAGTTGGCTCAAAGAATGTATTGTACAAATTATAGGATTTTAATAAAGTTATAAATTTATTTACTGCAGCAGATTTTTCCAATATATTAATGTTGAAATCTCCACAGACAACAAGTGTTTTATTACTGTTACAAGTCTTTAATAATACTTCTTCCATATATTTCTCGAAAATATCATATGAAGCACATGGGGGCCTGTACACGCTCATTACAATGAACTGCTCAAGCTCAATGCAAGCTATTTCAATAACTCGCTCAATAGAGAGGCTCACAATATCCTTACGTTCTTTAAATTTCATATTGTTACGAACAATTATTAGAGAGCCACCACGTATCATATTAACTCTGCTGAACGAGCTGGCAACCTGGTGGTTGTTAAAGCTGAACATGAACTGGTGGACTTTTAACCAATGTTCAGTTACACATAGGATATCAATATAATTACAGTTCATGAACAGCTCCAGTTCCAATTCCTTACCTATCACACCCTGTATATTTTGATGAACGATTTTTAGAGTATTATTATTACATTTATTTAGGTTACTGCAATTTGATGGGTGTGATATTAAAGAACTTTGTGTAACATTAAGATGATTTAAACCTTTATTTAAATTATCTTCATTTGTTAAGCAAGAGGTTTCCTCTATTGTCCTAATTTCTAATTTAAATGATAATCAATGTCATTAGTTGATGCCAAATGATTGGCAGAATTATTTAAAATATCATTGCATTGCTCAAAAGAAGCAAGTTGTTTAGCCAAATTTTTGGCTGAGATAGAAAAAAAATATGATAGCGACACAGCTATCTGTCTTTTGTAAAAGTTAGAAAGATAGTACATAATAATATTATATCTATCTTTTGTCAAATACAAATTATTACCAACATAATTGTTAGTATCAATTAAATGGAATTGATTATTATTAAATGTCAAATTATGCAATGTCAAATTAATATCAAATCTTAACTTATTTTCTTCCTGTGGCAAACTGTTACTATAAGGAAATGTAAACAACACAATTTTTCTTAAACTAAGATTACACAATGTTCTATAATATTGGAGCAATTCTCCTTTGTTCACATTTCCCCTATTACCCATAAAAATTAATAAAGTAGTGTCCTTATTGAAGTTACATTTAATAATTTTTTTCATAATATCAAATAAAGAACAACCAGGCATACAGTAATTTATTATGGAGTGTCCCGGATATTCATCTGTCAAATCTATCTCTTTGAGGCGCGCGTGGAATACGACGCACCGTCGACCCAGGCCTGGTCCTTACCGGACGGTGAGCTACCCATTGCTCACCGTCCGCAAGCCCGCGCCTACGGTGGCCGGAAATCCGCCCGGAAATTCCCGACGCCCTGGGCGTCTCCTGCGGCGGCTAGGGGCGAGAGGGCGCGAAACTTGCCTTTCCCTCAACCGTCCCGCCTCCTCCTTCGCGAGCATTACTGCTTCGCAGAAGGAGGTGACGGCTGCCCATGCCCTCTCGCTCCGTAATGTATGCAGACTTGCATTGACAACAATTCATGTATTTCAAAATTCTCTATCAATGTGTAGCTACAGTTAAGAACCCAATGTGTAATATGTTTTGTAGCTAAACATTGATACAATATTATGGAACAAAGATTGTAGACAATTAAATTAATTCTTGTCGTGTATATGTCGCAGGCAGATTGTATAAAGGCTCCTTCAAACAGGCGCGACACGCGACGAGCCGAGCGAGCGCCGAACTATTAAAAAAATTGCCGCGGCGTTTTATGAACGGTGTTTGAATGGTTCATGAAATGATGTGGAATATTATAATATAGTGACAAGAAAATTTACATTGTAGCTTTTTTTTATTTCATAACTGCCAGCGTTTTTAAACAGACGACGCCGTTTGTAAAAAGCGGAATCATACAAACAGCCTGCGATATAACATAGGGGGAAGTCCCGTAGCGCCGGACGGCACCTACCGCCGGACACTCGTCCTATTCAAGCAAGTATAAACCGGTTCGATTCAAAGTACAAATGAAAGGGGCGCGGGGGGCACACAGCAACAGTATCACGCGCCGCGGCTCGCCAGTGACGCGCAAGGCGACGGCAGGAGCGGGAGTTTGCTGCTTTTGGCGGGAAATCACGGCGTCAAGTAAAAATCGATGTAAGTAATTCTGGCACATTTATGCGTTTACATTTTAATGGTATTCAAAAATAAATGTAGTACTTGATTGTTATCCGTAAACTGATAGAATGTTATTAGATTATTTAACTAATTTTGGTAGGTACCACCTAATGTACGAAATCATCTGTCCCTTAGTACCGGACACTAAGTCATCCCTTAGCACCGGACGGTAAACATATTGATATATCTCGTAAGAATTAACGTTATTCATTCTAATTGTTTAATTTTGTTTTAGAACATAGAAGAATGAATAGAATTGAAATGGAAGAGAAGAAAAAGAAAGGATCGTGGGAGCCACAGAGCTTACAAACTGCTATCAATAAAATTTTGTCCAAACAATTGAGTGTAAGGCAAGCTGCAATGCGATACAATATTCCAAAAAGCACTGTACATGACAAAATAAAGGCGCTAAATCGAGGAGAAGAAGAAACGCCGTACAAAAAAGTGGCAGAAGAAAAAGAAAATGAAAAGAACATGAGAGACAAAAAGAAGGAATTAGGATCTAAGTTTAAAGCAGTAATTGGAAGCAATGGAAAATAAACCAAAGGAAAGAGCGTAGATAAAGGAAAAGAAGCGGAAGACGTGGAGCCCAAAGAAAAAATGGAAATAAAGTGGAACCATTAACTGAAACATCTAAAACAAACACAACAATTTGCGTGGTTTGTTTAGAAGACACTGAGGAAGACCGGATCCAGTGCTCCTCCTGTCTTGGGTGGGCACATGCAGCATGTGCAGACGTCCCAGAGTCAGGAGATGGCTACATATGTGATTGATGCAGGCTATACTGAGATGTCCAGTGCTTTTGGTATGGCACAAATATCCGTCCGGTACTAGGTGCCACTTTTATAAATTACATTTTTTGTAACCAAAGTCTGATTAATGGTGTTAATTATTTTTAAGCAGAGGTTGTGTTTTTTTTAGTTTAATTTGATTTCTAACTTTGTTATCTATTGTAAGTCATAAATAAGTAATCATTCCTTAAAATATTTTTTATTTTATTTCTAAAAAACCTTAAGTGTCCGCCACTAGGGGACTTCCCCATCTTTTTGAGTCTGTACCTACTTTTGCTTTTTAATGTGATGTAAGATTTTTGGTAGACATTTCTTCTTATACATAATATAGTTTATTCTACAACTTATTTAGGTATACTTCGAAATATATTCTGTAGTATCGATTACTTAAAAAATATTCATCCGAACGGGCCGAATTAACCAATTCGGCCCGTTCGGATGAATATTTTTATAAATTGCAATGTGGGATATTCTTTTATTTGCCCTTTAGATATTGATTATCATCTAATGGTACTGGTTGTTCAGGATTGTGTGAGGATCGATATGAAAGAAAAGGGAGTGAATGCGACGGTTGAGAGGAAAGAATGGAAGGTACACATTAATATCGGTCAACAGAACCTTATCATTATAATGGCTTGAATACCACGATTATAATAACCCCCATTGGGTCTTTTGCTTCTAATAGTTATAATAAATAGTACACACAATAGGTTAAATACACATTAATATAGAGGCGGTGTAGAACATCCCAGCCCCTGACCACAATTTTACTGTGTAGACACGGACTCCCGAAGGAAGTCAAATTTTCTATAGCAGTGTGGTGGGGGAACAGATTCCTTCAGGTAGGTACATGAGTCTCTAAATTACTGAGACATTTTACGAGAACGTGTTGCGCCGACCCCAAGTAACGACACAAGGGCAGCAAGCTGATGATGGTTCTTTGGATTGTTACATACCTTCGTAAAAATCTACGTAGAATCATTAATAGGTAGGTACTTAAAGTTACATTAAAATCTTAAAGAACTTTCCTTTAATTTTAGAGCCTTAGTAGCTCCACCGATTTAAAAGGTTTTAACCGGAATTCAGCGTGAAGTCACAAAGGAATTTTTCCAATAATTTGGATTCAATTCACAGCAAGCAAAGGCTAGCAATAAATAAACTGCAACTCCAAATAAGGTTCCAACCCTGGACATAAACCAACTCAGCGGTGTTGCTTTTAAAATTTAATTTTCATTACATTGCTGTTCTATCCCATGTTATTTCGTTATATAATACCTAATACCTACCTACTGGAATTGCTTCGGGCCTTTAAAGTAAACGAAATTCAAAAGGAAACCATAATCATCATCAAACCCTTACAGTCCACTGCTAGACATAGGCTTCTCCAATTGCACGCCATTCAGCTCGATTCACGGCAACTCTCATCCAGCTGCTACCAGCTGCCCTGCGAAGATCATCGCTCCACCTAGCCTTAGCTGAGGGCTTCCTACCTTACGTTTGCCGATTCACGAACTCCACTCAAGAAAGCGTCTACCCCAACGGTCATCGATTCTACGGTTAATGTAGACGGCCCATTGCCACTTTACCACACCTTTTTTTTCTCACAGAATAAGCAAGCGCTTATTCTGTGAGATATGTCGACAATTTTGGTTCTCCGTCGGATCACCTCGATCTAGCAAAAGGCTGCGTAGATATCTACATCTAAATGTTTTAATGCATTTACCCATTGTAATATTAAGATACAATTAATCGATTGCTTTAGTAATTTATAGATAGCGCTTGCTCAAAGAGCAAGAGCAAATAATATGTACGCGTAAAATGAAGGTTGGAAGAATTACTTGTACTTTGCCTACAGTTATATCCAAAATAGGTTCGTTACCTAAAAAAAGCACGGATTATTCTGCTTTACAGACTCAGCATTATATAATCTTAATATCAATACTTTAGAATGATATTCAGGCATCTTCTTTACATTCTTTAGATAAAATAAAAAATGTGACACTGCCACACTCTGCCATTTATTTATTTTTTATCTACGTTGCATAAAAAGGACAGGCCATTAAAAAGGTTGACGTCAACTCGATATTGATCTAAGATGTATGCTATTTAGATCTTTTACATCAAGTAATTAAATATACTTACGTAGTTTTTTATGCAATAGTCTGCTCAGTGA
This sequence comes from Atethmia centrago, assembly GCA_905333075.3. NCBI lineage: Eukaryota > Metazoa > Arthropoda > Insecta > Lepidoptera > Noctuidae > Atethmia > Atethmia centrago. The sequence continues at coordinate 14,805,026 of HG995373.1, read as the reverse complement.
TGTAATTTCAAAAGGACTTATGTGTCCTGGCTTGATACAGGAAAAAAATATACTAAAACTGAAAAAGATATAAAAGACTTAAATATACTAAGGGATTGAAAATCTCTAAGAGATTCTAAGTAAAAGATATTAAATACAATAAAATTAAGTTAAAAACAAAAGACTGCTATCTTCTAACAAGATGTATTGTCTGCACTGTCTCGAACTGTTATTTTAAAGAAAATCTCGGCACCATTTTATCTATTGCAGTTTCAATTTCTTAAGTTTGCTCTTCTCTTCAAACAATCACATAACGGTAATGTAATGTTAGATCGTCTAGAAAATGTATCGCCTTTGCCTCCGTCTGACTTGCTCGGCCAGACGTCTTGTAGACCGCTTGGAAATCTTTTGAGTTTTTACCAGTGACTCGTTTGAGTTTAAGGGTCGGGTAATCGCCGTTGACCTTGGACATACAAATGTGCGTCGGGCTCACGCCACGCGTCAGTTCGGTTTCATAGGGAATATTTATTTTTAGCTACGAAAATATGAATATAAGAAAAAATCACAGATAAAATTATAGTTAATAAACTAGTCTGTCCACACAAAAAAAAAACATGAAAATATCTTAAGTAATTTGAAAGTAATATATTTTTTTATGCTTAGGGTAGATTCTAGACTTCCCAAATTTATTTTATAAAGTATTTTACTACAATACTTAAATATTCACATATAGCATTGCATATAGCATTGTAAGCGTTCTAGTTCAACGTTTACTTTTTGCATAACTTACTTGCATTATGTGAAGGCGTAATAACAAATTTAAAAGTCACTTTAATCATATATCTGCGCCTTAAGTGTAGTATGTCCATGAAAACACATGGCCCCGGACTTGTGCAGGGCCACCTCGAGTCCCAATTGCCGGATCCTTTCGACGATTGTCGCAACCCCGCGTGCCGCTACTTCGGCCGCCTCCTGGTGCAACCTCCTTTGCGCCAGGACCAACGTTTCGTCAGCGTAGTACACTACGCTGACGCCGCTAGGGAGGTCGGCGCGCAGCACCCAGTCGTATCCGATGTCCCACAGATGCGGCCCCAGGACCGATCCCTGTGGAACACCGCACAACATCTCTTGCCGGTTCCACACTCCCTGGTGACCGGGGTAACGGATGGCCCTGTCCGACAGATAGGCCTCAACCATACGACAGAGGTATGTTGGCATCCGGTGGTACCGGAGTGCTTCCCTGATGCAACTCCAGGGCAGGGTATTGAAGGCATTGGCGATGTCTAGAGACACCGTCAATACGACTCCACCCTGGGCTACAGCATTCCCCGTCGTGAGGGCTCGAACGCGCATGATGGCGTCCACGGTAGAGCGCTCCCTGCGGAAACCAAACTGGCTCTCCGCCAAATCCGGCCCCACCCGCACCAGCTGGGCGACGAGGCGGGCTGCAATGACTCTTTCAAAGAGCTTGCCCACCTCGTCGAGGAGCACGATGGGCCGATAAGCGGACGGAGAGTCCGCAGGGTGCCCTGCCTTCTTTATGAGGACCAGTTTCCCCGTCTTTCAACGAAGCGGGAACTGGCCCCTCTCCAAGCATGCGCTTAGGAGCCCCCTTAGTCGAGGCCCGAGAGCCTCCAAGGCCAGGACCTAGGCTTTCCCAGGTAAGCCGTCGGGTCCTGGGGCGGTATTTTTGGCATTCAGCCTACGTACCGCCACTCTCATCTCTACCTCGGTCACCTCCGGAGCATCTTCGTCGTCGTCGTCGTCGGCGGTGTGGTCCGCATCGGGCCCCGCAGTAGGCGGAACCATGGGCGGGGCAGTGTGTTCCCTTCGCGCTCACCACGCCGTCCACAAGCTGGGGCCGGAGACTCTGCGTCAGCGGAGGAGCCCATGGGCGGAGTAAATCCCGTACCAGTTTGTACGGGCGTCCCCACGGGTCCCTTTTCAGAGTCCCCAGCGACTCCTCGTGGATCGATCCCCTGGCCCACAGGATCTCCGCTTGGAGTGCGGTCTTCACCGCTCTGTACCCCTCGTACAGCTCCGCCTGAATAGCTTCCGTATCCGAAGGTTGGATACGGAGCCTGCGGTGCCTGGTGTACCGACGTTGCGCAGCAACTCACACAGTGCGCAGAGCCGTCAGCTCCTGCGACCACCAGTACACCTGGCGCGAGGCACATCCAGGCTGGACCTGGGGCATTGCCACGTCACATATGTCGGACATGGCCTCCCGGAACCACTCCGTCTCGTCGTTGATGTCAGCAGGCCTGTCCGGTGGTGACACCCAGGCCTGCACGATCAAGACTTCCAGGAGGAGCTCCCGGTCCAGCTGCTTCAGCGCCCACCACAGACCACTCGGGGCCCGTCGGACCGGCGAGTTCGAGGTCTGGGCGGAAACGTCAAACTGGATATACCGGTGATCGGAATAAGTCTCCACCCCCTCCATGATGCGCCAGTCAACTACACGCTACGACAGAGTCGGGCTAGCGAACGAGATGTCCAACACTGGTTCACCCCACATCCGCACACACGTGGGGACAGAACCCCGGTTTAGGACGACCAGGCCTGTCTCCAGAGTCCATTCCTCCACCATCCTGCCCCATGTGTCCGTTAACCGGGAACCCCAAGCCAAGTTCTTGGCATTGAAGTCCCTTAGTACGAACATGGGGAGGGAACCGAACCCGACGACGACTATCAACTCCGCAAGGGAGTTGTGGAACTCGGCAAGAGTTCGGTTCGAAGAGAAGTAGACCCCTACCACGAGAATCTCCCCGATCCGTGATGCTACGTAGCCCTGTCCTCTCTTGACGGCCTCGAGGGACGGAGTACAGGCGGCGGCTGACGAAATTAGGGTCATAAGTGTAGGGGTCCACTAGGGCCAATGCCTACCGGGGTCGCGGGAAGGTATTAAAGGGTTACCGAGGCCCCTGGCAACACAGGCAATGGAAGGAATACGGGTGGGTTTTAGTCAGTAAGAGTCTGACACACCCTCCCGCTCCGCCCAGAGCGGGAGAAGTTATTTGATGATTCACAACCAAAAAAAAAATTTTGTGTATGTCCACTTTTCTATTAAAAGCACTATCGGCAAGCCAATCTACAAGAAAAATGATCTGCAGAAACACAAAACCAGGTCCCGTCGATTAAAAATATCAACTGATTAAACGCGGCACTCGCTAATGGCTTCATCACAAACAAAATTCTCACCCTGAATCTAGTTCAGGCGTATATTTAACAACTACAATAAAATTCAAAATCAAATCATTATTTTCACTAAACAATAAACGGTGTACTATAGTGGAATGCGCAATTGAACTTATAAATTATCGCGTGATCATAAAATAAATAATTCACAGTTTAATCGGAGGGTTAATTGCTACTGCCGCGTCGCACGGGATAAATGATTTTTTTCATTTAAAATATCATCCTGTGTCGTTTTTATTAATGTGAACCTGTTTTCACTCCTTCCGGCGAATAATCTCAATTGATGGCCGCTGGTGTATAAAACATAAATAACATTTTTAATCATCGTGCCGAAAATAAAATTTGTTGTTTCGGCTGCCCGCTGTAATATCGATGCAACTGCCCGATTTTGATGAGTCTGCTAGGGTTTGTTGTTTTTTAATGTTTTGCAATATTTTTGGGGTAAAGCTCGTCGATTATTGAATGTAATATTTCGTTGTAGCAGTGGCGGACAATGTACATATGTAATTATGGTTATGTAGTTTTAGTAAAGTGAACGTGTTTCGCTCACTCTCGTTGTTGTTTTGGCTAACATGTAGCCTTCTTGAATTCTCTGCCATTTGGAATAGAACTAACATATAACCGTTTTCTTTTGTTTTCTTTTAGTATAGCATTTTTTATTATATTTATTAAACTTTTTATTATACTTATAATATATATACGACTTTAACTTTTATGGATCTCAGAAGGAAAACATTTTTTTTTTTTTTTCTCTGAGGTTCTTGGTAGCGAACTTGGTAGCGGTTTAAGCGAAAACTATTTCATTCGAGCTTGGTAACCACGCATCGAGTAAATAATCAATACGTACGTCTGTACACTAGGTACTGAACAAACTTTGAGCTCGCAACTACAATGCTTGAAAATGTTCAACTTCCTCTCAATTAATCACGCTTCACGCCGCCGAGAACATAATATTACGCATTCACTTGTTTATAAAATTCAACCCAGAGGTTGCCGCCGTGGTGAACGATCTCATACTCGGCTTGTTTCACACCTGATTATCTTTACTCCCGGTTCATTGCCTTGGATATAACAGTTTAAAACCAGCGCCTTGTTAACATTATTATTAATTTTAGACTCGTGTGACAGGGTTGGGTCTGGCTGACACTTCATTACTGCAGTACTTAGGAGGGTTATAATCAGTGCCGGATTAAGCAAGCGCGGGGCCAGTAGCAAATTCCATCAAGGGGCCCTTGATCTGCTATGGGTTCTTAAGTATAAAGTGGTAAAACAAAATACATGTTTAGTATATGATTACTAAATTATAATGAAAATGACATTATATACTGTAAGTCTTACAAATAAATAGACAATTTCAACATTTTGAATCGAGTCATTTCAATTCTGCTACGCATCCACAATGATTGTCGAGTAAGGGTGCTCACACACGTCAAGCTTTTTTCTGATTACCCATTAAAAATTCGCTTGTTTATAAAATGTATAGAATTTAAATAGGCCCTATTCAAATTCTATACATTTATACGTGCGATTTTTTGTAGAACTTGTGCGTTTACCGTATGAAATTGTGTGTTTTGTTTTCGCCAACGAAATAATCGGTTACCGATTGTCTGACGTGGATTGTTTTAGTCGGAAAAGGTGTTACGTTTCACGTTATTGTCACATCAAATAAATCCAATCTACCACGTCTTAGTGTGTTTCACTCAAAAAATACGTTTAGGCGGAGGTGAGCCGGGTTTGGATACGCGGGGCCCGTACTTTTTGCGTGGGGCCCGTAGCAATTGCTACTCTTGCTACGTGGTTAATCCGGCACTGGTTGTATGTAATGGATGTTAGGGGTTGTGTTATGAGTAAGTTAATGCTAAGTGTAATACATGTTCAGGGTTTTACGCCTGGTATTAAGCTGAAGGTGGTCCTGCTTGCAACTTATGTTCATCAAGCCTAAATAATAATTATTACAACAGTAATATTTTTGTTATTTGGATCTCCGATATGAACCATTTTTAGGTGCTATTTTAATCAAAGTACTTACTAGTTAAAATCGTAATACCTAATAAAAACATAAATGTTACACGCAATGAAAAATACTGAGATCTAGGAAATAAACATAATGAATATAGAAATAATCCACCTATCTAGTTATCTCTCCACAACCCTTGGTTGACGTCTTTTACCAAGAACTTCTCCATTATATCTTTTACTGAACACATTACATATAGTTTTGGTAATAAATAAATAAATAAATAAATCTTGACATCAGAGACTGGTCCGACGTCCCATTTATGCAAAAATCACTTTTGTATGAAATATTTTTGAAGTGAAAACTTCTTTAGCGGCGTTGAGCACTTTTTCTGTAATGGGTATAAAATCTTAAACTCGCGTCAGGACACGTGACCTGATCGAAAAAGCGTAGGACGGATGGAGAGTAGACAGCTATCCCCTCTCTACGGCGCGGCGAAAATGTATGCCTGGGCCTACTGTTTCGTTTAGGCGGCGCAGGGCGCTTGCGCGAATGTTCGTCTATGTTACAGCGTGCCACGCGCATCCATGGATGGTGACAGCTGATGGCTCGACCGTCTGTGTAGTGATCACATTGTTGTGTATTCGTAAAATTCGTGAATATAAAGTGCTTAAAATATGGAAATTGAACAAAGTGCATCTATTAATGATAAAAGTGATGAAGAAATAGCGAAAGAAAATGAGTGAGTACTTTATAAATATACTAGATGAAAATTTAATAAGTTTTAATTTTCAATTAATATAATTTTATTATTCAGGTTAGGTTAGGTTTAATTAATTTTCATTTATTTATTAATATAATTTTATAATTAAGGTTAGGTTTCGATCGAGTCTATCGTACTGCTTAACGAAATTATTAATATAGATACATATGAACTTACATAGTATAAATATAATATTTGTAATATGTTTATACTTTATAGCATTAACCTATATTTTCATAACATCACAATAAGCACATGTGCGGTGTAGGTTTACCAAACAAATAATTTCGAATGAAAATAAATGAAATAAGATGATAATAAATAATCTCCGTTTTTCAGAGAAAGAAAAGAAAAAAAAAAAGAACGGAAACGATAATACCAAAAGGCATGGCGTCAGCGTAAAAAAGATTTGAAGAAAAAAGATTCGAAGGAGGAAAAAGAAGAAAAAAAAAGAAAAAGACATTGTGAGAATCAAAGAGCATATTATCAACGTACAAAAGGTTTAAAGGAAAATGACAAAAATGTAGAAGAATTGTTCCAAAAGCAATTAGATGATTTGCAAATGTAATTTGATTTCATATTTTCAATATTGTAATATATATATATATATATTTTTATATATATATATATATAAAAATACATAATAAAACAATAAAATATATATATATATATATATATATATATTTTATTGTTTTATTATGTATTTTTATTGTTATTATTTTATTTTATGATTTTTTTGTTTTTTTTCGCAGGAAAAAAAAGAAATTGGAAAGTAATGAAGACCAAGAGAATGTTCTGCAATGCAGGGCTTTTCGAAATTTAGAAAATGTACAGCTCGAACAAAATCAATTCCTCACCCAACAACTTCGTATATATGAAGAGAGTCACGAATGTATTACCCCCAAAGTCATTTTACATAGAACTACAGATATTCCAGGTGATGGTAATTGTCTTTTCCATTCACTCATACATGTTCTGCAACTTAAAATTTCGACTTGTGTCATCATCAAACCCTTACAGTCCACTGCTAGACATAGGCTTCTCCAATTGCACGCCATTCAGCTCGATTCACGGCAACTCTCATCCAGCTGCTACCAGCTGCCCTGCGAAGATCATCGCTCCACCTAGCCTTAGCTGAGGGCTTCCTACCTTACGTTTGCCGATTCACGAACTCCACTCAAGAAAGCGTCTACCCCAACGGTCATCGATTCTACGGTTAATGTAGACGGCCCATTGCCACTTTACCACACCTTTTTTTTCTCACAGAATAAGCAAGCGCTTATTCTGTGAGATATGTCGACAATTTTGGTTCTCCGTCGGATCACCTCGATCTAGCAAAAGGCTGCGTAGATATCTACATCTAAATGTTTTAATGCATTTACCCATTGTAATATTAAGATACAATTAATCGATTGCTTTAGTAATTTATAGATAGCGCTTGCTCAAAGAGCAAGAGCAAATAATATGTACGCGTAAAATGAAGGTTGGAAGAATTACTTGTACTTTGCCTACAGTTATATCCAAAATAGGTTCGTTACCTAAAAAAAGCACGGATTATTCTGCTTTACAGACTCAGCATTATATAATCTTAATATCAATACTTTAGAATGATATTCAGGCATCTTCTTTACATTCTTTAGATAAAATAAAAAATGTGACACTGCCACACTCTGCCATTTATTTATTTTTTATCTACGTTGCATAAAAAGGACAGGCCATTAAAAAGGTTGACGTCAACTCGATATTGATCTAAGATGTATGCTATTTAGATCTTTTACATCAAGTAATTAAATATACTTACGTAGTTTTTTATGCAATAGTCTGCTCAGTGATGTAATTTCAAAAGGACTTATGTGTCCTGGCTTGATACAGGAAAAAAATATACTAAAACTGAAAAAGATATAAAAGACTTAAATATACTAAGGGATTGAAAATCTCTAAGAGATTCTAAGTAAAAGATATTAAATACAATAAAATTAAGTTAAAAACAAAAGACTGCTATCTTCTAACAAGATGTATTGTCTGCACTGTCTCGAACTGTTATTTTAAAGAAAATCTCGGCACCATTTTATCTATTGCAGTTTCAATTTCTTAAGTTTGCTCTTCTCTTCAAACAATCACATAACGGTAATGTAATGTTAGATCGTCTAGAAAATGTATCGCCTTTGCCTCCGTCTGACTTGCTCGGCCAGACGTCTTGTAGACCGCTTGGAAATCTTTTGAGTTTTTACCAGTGACTCGTTTGAGTTTAAGGGTCGGGTAATCGCCGTTGACCTTGGACATACAAATGTGCGTCGGGCTCACGCCACGCGTCAGTTCGGTTTCATAGGGAATATTTATTTTTAGCTACGAAAATATGAATATAAGAAAAAATCACAGATAAAATTATAGTTAATAAACTAGTCTGTCCACACAAAAAAAAAACATGAAAATATCTTAAGTAATTTGAAAGTAATATATTTTTTTATGCTTAGGGTAGATTCTAGACTTCCCAAATTTATTTTATAAAGTATTTTACTACAATACTTAAATATTCACATATAGCATTGCATATAGCATTGTAAGCGTTCTAGTTCAACGTTTACTTTTTGCATAACTTACTTGCATTATGTGAAGGCGTAATAACAAATTTAAAAGTCACTTTAATCATATATCTGCGCCTTAAGTGTAGTATGTCCATGAAAACACATGGCCCCGGACTTGTGCAGGGCCACCTCGAGTCCCAATTGCCGGATCCTTTCGACGATTGTCGCAACCCCGCGTGCCGCTACTTCGGCCGCCTCCTGGTGCAACCTCCTTTGCGCCAGGACGAACGTTTCGTCAGCGTAGTACACTACGCTGACGCCGCTAGGGAGGTCGGCGCGCAGCACCCAGTCGTATCCGATGTCCCACAGATGCGGCCCCAGGACCGATCCCTGTGGAACACCGCACAACATCTCTTGCCGGTTCCACACTCCCTGGTGACCGGGGTAACGGATGGCCCTGTCCGACAGATAGGCCTCAACCATACGACAGAGGTATGTTGGCATCCGGTGGTACCGGAGTGCTTCCCTGATGCAACTCCAGGGCAGGGTATTGAAGGCATTGGCGATGTCTAGAGACACCGTCAATACGACTCCACCCTGGGCTACAGCATTCCCCGTCGTGAGGGCTCGAACGCGCATGATGGCGTCCACGGTAGAGCGCTCCCTGCGGAAACCAAACTGGCTCTCCGCCAAATCCGGCCCCACCCGCACCAGCTGGGCGACGAGGCGGGCTGCAATGACTCTTTCAAAGAGCTTGCCCACCTCGTCGAGGAGCACGATGGGCCGATAAGCGGACGGAGAGTCCGCAGGGTGCCCTGCCTTCTTTATGAGGACCAGTTTCCCCGTCTTTCAACGAAGCGGGAACTGGCCCCTCTCCAAGCATGCGCTTAGGAGCCCCCTTAGTCGAGGCCCGAGAGCCTCCAAGGCCAGGACCTAGGCTTTCCCAGGTAAGCCGTCGGGTCCTGGGGCGGTATTTTTGGCATTCAGCCTACGTACCGCCACTCTCATCTCTACCTCGGTCACCTCCGGAGCATCTTCGTCGTCGTCGTCGTCGGCGGTGTGGTCCGCATCGGGCCCCGCAGTAGGCGGAACCATGGGCGGGGCAGTGTGTTCCCTTCGCGCTCACCACGCCGTCCACAAGCTGGGGCCGGAGACTCTGCGTCAGCGGAGGAGCCCATGGGCGGAGTAAATCCCGTACCAGTTTGTACGGGCGTCCCCACGGGTCCCTTTTCAGAGTCCCCAGCGACTCCTCGTGGATCGATCCCCTGGCCCACAGGATCTCCGCTTGGAGTGCGGTCTTCACCGCTCTGTACCCCTCGTACAGCTCCGCCTGAATAGCTTCCGTATCCGAAGGTTGGATACGGAGCCTGCGGTGCCTGGTGTACCGACGTTGCGCAGCAACTCACACAGTGCGCAGAGCCGTCAGCTCCTGCGACCACCAGTACACCTGGCGCGAGGCACATCCAGGCTGGACCTGGGGCATTGCCACGTCACATATGTCGGACATGGCCTCCCGGAACCACTCCGTCTCGTCGTTGATGTCAGCAGGCCTGTCCGGTGGTGACACCCAGGCCTGCACGATCGAGACTTCCAGGAGGAGCTCCCGGTCCAGCTGCTTCAGCGCCCACCACAGACCACTCGGGGCCCGTCGGACCGGCGAGTTCGAGGTCTGGGCGGAAACGTCAAACTGGATATACCGGTGATCGGAATAAGTCTCCACCCCCTCCATGATGCGCCAGTCAACTACACGCTACGACAGAGTCGGGCTAGCGAACGAGATGTCCAACACTGGTTCACCCCACATCCGCACACACGTGGGGACAGAACCCCGGTTTAGGACGACCAGGCCTGTCTCCAGAGTCCATTCCTCCACCATCCTGCCCCATGTGTCCGTTAACCGGGAACCCCAAGCCAAGTTCTTGGCATTGAAGTCCCCGAGTACGAACATGGGGAGGGAACCGAACCCGACGACGACTATCAACTCCGCAAGGGAGTTGTGGAACTCGGCAAGAGTTCGGTTCGAAGAGAAGTAGACCCCTACCACGAGAATCTCCCCGATCCGTGATGCTACGTAGCCCTGTCCTCTCTTGACGGCCTCGAGGGACGGAGTACAGGCGGCGGCTGACGAAATTAGGGTCATAAGTGTAGGGGTCCACTAGGGCCAATGCCTACCGGGGTCGCGGGAAGGTATTAAAGGGTTACCGAGGCCCCTGGCAACACAGGCAATGGAAGGAATACGGGTGGGTTTTAGTCAGTAAGAGTCTGACACACCCTCCCGCTCCGCCCAGAGCGGGAGAAGTTATTTGATGATTCACAACCAAAAAAAAAATTTTGTGTATGTCCACTTTTCTATTAAAAGCACTATCGGCAAGCCAATCTACAAGAAAAATGATCTGCAGAAACACAAAACCAGGTCCCGTCGATTAAAAATATCAACTGATTAAACGCGGCACTCGCTAATGGCTTCATCACAAACAAAATTCTCACCCTGAATCTAGTTCAGGCGTATATTTAACAACTACAATAAAATTCAAAATCAAATCATTATTTTCACTAAACAATAAACGGTGTACTATAGTGGAATGCGCAATTGAACTTATAAATTATCGCGTGATCATAAAATAAATAATTCACAGTTTAATCGGAGGGTTAATTGCTACTGCCGCGTCGCACGGGATAAATGATTTTTTTCATTTAAAATATCATCCTGTGTCGTTTTTATTAATGTGAACCTGTTTTCACTCCTTCCGGCGAATAATCTCAATTGATGGCCGCTGGTGTATAAAACATAAATAACATTTTTAATCATCGTGCCGAAAATAAAATTTGTTGTTTCGGCTGCCCGCTGTAATATCGATGCAACTGCCCGATTTTGATGAGTCTGCTAGGGTTTGTTGTTTTTTAATGTTTTGCAATATTTTTGGGGTAAAGCTCGTCGATTATTGAATGTAATATTTCGTTGTAGCAGTGGCGGACAATGTACATATGTAATTATGGTTATGTAGTTTTAGTAAAGTGAACGTGTTTCGCTCACTCTCGTTGTTGTTTTGGCTAACATGTAGCCTTCTTGAATTCTCTGCCATTTGGAATAGAACTAACATATAACCGTTTTCTTTTGTTTTCTTTTAGTATAGCATTTTTTATTATATTTATTAAACTTTTTATTATACTTATAATATATATACGACTTTAACTTTTATGGATCTCAGAAGGAAAACATTTTTTTTTTTTTTTCTCTGAGGTTCTTGGTAGCGAACTTGGTAGCGGTTTAAGCGAAAACTATTTCATTCGAGCTTGGTAACCACGCATCGAGTAAATAATCAATACGTACGTCTGTACACTAGGTACTGAACAAACTTTGAGCTCGCAACTACAATGCTTGAAAATGTTCAACTTCCTCTCAATTAATCACGCTTCACGCCGCCGAGAACATAATATTACGCATTCACTTGTTTATAAAATTCAACCCAGAGGTTGCCGCCGTGGTGAACGATCTCATACTCGGCTTGTTTCACACCTGATTATCTTTACTCCCGGTTCATTGCCTTGGATATAACAGTTTAAAACCAGCGCCTTGTTAACATTATTATTAATTTTAGACTCGTGTGACAGGGTTGGGTCTGGCTGACACTTCATTACTGCAGTACTTAGGAGGGTTATAATCAGTGCCGGATTAAGCAAGCGCGGGGCCAGTAGCAAATTCCATCAAGGGGCCCTTGATCTGCTATGGGTTCTTAAGTATAAAGTGGTAAAACAAAATACATGTTTAGTATATGATTACTAAATTATAATGAAAATGACATTATATACTGTAAGTCTTACAAATAAATAGACAATTTCAACATTTTGAATCGAGTCATTTCAATTCTGCTACGCATCCACAATGATTGTCGAGTAAGGGTGCTCACACACGTCAAGCTTTTTTCTGATTACCCATTAAAAATTCGCTTGTTTATAAAATGTATAGAATTTAAATAGGCCCTATTCAAATTCTATACATTTATACGTGCGATTTTTTGTAGAACTTGTGCGTTTACCGTATGAAATTGTGTGTTTTGTTTTCGCCAACGAAATAATCGGTTACCGATTGTCTGACGTGGATTGTTTTAGTCGGAAAAGGTGTTACGTTTCACGTTATTGTCACATCAAATAAATCCAATCTACCACGTCTTAGTGTGTTTCACTCAAAAAATACGTTTAGGCGGAGGTGAGCCGGGTTTGGATACGCGGGGCCCGTACTTTTTGCGTGGGGCCCGTAGCAATTGCTACTCTTGCTACGTGGTTAATCCGGCACTGGTTGTATGTAATGGATGTTAGGGGTTGTGTTATGAGTAAGTTAATGCTAAGTGTAATACATGTTCAGGGTTTTACGCCTGGTATTAAGCTGAAGGTGGTCCTGCTTGCAACTTATGTTCATCAAGCCTAAATAATAATTATTACAACAGTAATATTTTTGTTATTTGGATCTCCGATATGAACCATTTTTAGGTGCTATTTTAATCAAAGTACTTACTAGTTAAAATCGTAATACCTAATAAAAACATAAATGTTACACGCAATGAAAAATACTGAGATCTAGGAAATAAACATAATGAATATAGAAATAATCCACCTATCTAGTTATCTCTCCACAACCCTTGGTTGACGTCTTTTACCAAGAACTTCTCCATTATATCTTTTACTGAACACATTACATATAGTTTTGGTAATAAATAAATAAATAAATAAATCTTGACATCAGAGACTGGTCCGACGTCCCATTTATGCAAAAATCACTTTTGTATGAAATATTTTTGAAGTGAAAACTTCTTTAGCGGCGTTGAGCACTTTTTCTGTAATGGGTATAAAATCTTAAACTCGCGTCAGGACACGTGACCTGATCGAAAAAGCGTAGGACGGATGGAGAGTAGACAGCTATCCCCTCTCTACGGCGCGGCGAAAATGTATGCCTGGGCCTACTGTTTCGTTTAGGCGGCGCAGGGCGCTTGCGCGAATGTTCGTCTATGTTACAGCGTGCCACGCGCATCCATGGATGGTGACAGCTGATGGCTCGACCGTCTGTGTAGTGATCACATTGTTGTGTATTCGTAAAATTCGTGAATATAAAGTGCTTAAAATATGGAAATTGAACAAAGTGCATCTATTAATGATAAAAGTGATGAAGAAATAGCGAAAGAAAATGAGTGAGTACTTTATAAATATACTAGATGAAAATTTAATAAGTTTTAATTTTCAATTAATATAATTTTATTATTCAGGTTAGGTTAGGTTTAATTAATTTTCATTTATTTATTAATATAATTTTATAATTAAGGTTAGGTTTCGATCGAGTCTATCGTACTGCTTAACGAAATTATTAATATAGATACATATGAACTTACATAGTATAAATATAATATTTGTAATATGTTTATACTTTATAGCATTAACCTATATTTTCATAACATCACAATAAGCACATGTGCGGTGTAGGTTTACCAAACAAATAATTTCGAATGAAAATAAATGAAATAAGATGATAATAAATAATCTCCGTTTTTCAGAGAAAGAAAAGAAAAAAAAAAAGAACGGAAACGATAATACCAAAAGGCATGGCGTCAGCGTAAAAAAGATTTGAAGAAAAAAGATTCGAAGGAGGAAAAAGAAGAAAAAAAAAGAAAAAGACATTGTGAGAATCAAAGAGCATATTATCAACGTACAAAAGGTTTAAAGGAAAATGACAAAAATGTAGAAGAATTGTTCCAAAAGCAATTAGATGATTTGCAAATGTAATTTGATTTCATATTTTCAATATTGTAATATATATATATATATATATTTTTATATATATATATATATAAAAATACATAATAAAACAATAAAATATATATATATATATATATATATATATATTTTATTGTTTTATTATGTATTTTTATTGTTATTATTTTATTTTATGATTTTTTTGTTTTTTTTCGCAGGAAAAAAAAGAAATTGGAAAGTAATGAAGACCAAGAGAATGTTCTGCAATGCAGGGCTTTTCGAAATTTAGAAAATGTACAGCTCGAACAAAATCAATTCCTCACCCAACAACTTCGTATATATGAAGAGAGTCACGAATGTATTACCCCCAAAGTCATTTTACATAGAACTACAGATATTCCAGGTGATGGTAATTGTCTTTTCCATTCACTCATACATGTTCTGCAACTTAAAATTTCGACTTGTGATTTGAGAAGACAGTTACGTGATTCACCTTTTTAAACTCCTGCCACAATCCACAAGAAGCATATAATATACTTTCAAGTAACAATGAATATGGAGATTTGGATTGTTTATATTTGTTTGCAAAAACTTACAATCAAAATATTTGTGTGCATTACCACTATTTCAACGTAATTTCAAAAAATAAAGATACTCGATTCTGTCATTTTAAAGCAAATGATACACATAATTGGATTCATCTTGATCTTTGTGAGCTACACTTTACGCCTTACTTCTCTGACGATGAAAAGAAGAAAGAAGATGAAAGAAAACAAAAGCAGAAGAACAAAGAATATTCTAAGCGGTATCGAGATAAAAAAAGAACATCAAATATACAAACAGCCCCGTCCGCCGGAGATGTGTTGGATGTACAGTCATTCATACTTCACAAATTTCAGACCCGTCCACCGGAGGTGTGCCATATGTTCCACCAGTTATTTGTAGTTCCCAAATTGCAGATTTATTGTCGAGAGATGTACCTTCAAGTCCATCAATACATTCTAACTTTTAAACAATTCTATCGAAGTGCGTCAAAGGCATTTTCCTTCTCAAGATGTTGAATCATCTCCACCTAATATACATCTTCAAACATACTCTGCTTTTCAACAGAATTCTTCTGCTCATCAACAATTTGAAAATGATTTTGTTAAAAATGAATTTGGTCATGCTTGCGACATTTGTAACAGACTGTGGTTTAGAAAAGATTTGAAATATTTGCAAAACAACGATGCAACTCCAAAAATTGAATTTATAAGAACATTTCTCTCGAACATTGCTATACTGACAATAAAAATATGTTCGACTTGCTTTAAAGCCATTCAAAAGCAATGTATCCCACAACTATCAGTTTACAATGGATTCAAATATCCACCACTCCCAGACTGTCTTAAAGACTTTCCTTTGGACTTGGTAACTGAAAGACTTATATCGCCAAGGATTCCATTCATGCAAATTCGAAGGCTTCGGCATGTTCACGGTCAATATGGAATATACGGGCAGGTGATAAATGTTCCAATTGAAATAAACACAATGGTGCGTCAGTTACCAAGACAAGTGGATGATGATCATGCTATAACAGTTCACATTAAAAGGAAAAAAATTCACAAATCTAGCTACGTGTATGGTATAGTGACCAAGAGAAAAACAAAAGTGTGGTTACGATATTTAAAGGATACTCCTCTTTACAAGTCTTACGGCGTTTTAGTTGACGATGATTTTTTAAACGATACAAGTTATGACGTTGAAGATGAAATCTTCTTTGATGAAGATGGTGACAATGACCTTTTAGAACAAATACCCATCGAGGAAAGTTTAATAGCACAGCAGCAAACATTGATGTGGAACGACGATATGTACTTGAGAATCGCTCCAGGCGAAGGTAGTTTTTTATTTTTATTTTTATGTTTCTTTAATTTATTGAACAAGAAGATACATAATATATATGATTTACTTTTGCTTTCTTTTTTAGGTAATGCTCCAAAGAGTTTGCTGTTTGATGAACATGCTGAAGAATTATCTTTTCCACAAATATATCTGGGGCATTTCAGAGAATTTAGGAATGCGGTCACACCCTTCATGATGGCTACGAGTGAATTAAGAAGATCTGATAGACGCGGAGTAACCCCTCAACACTTATTGTACATGGCTATGAAAATAATGAGAATTAGAATTAAGGACTCTCTTCACATTGCATTTAAGCATGTCGGCCAAGGTATTGCAATAACTAAAGAGCAAATAGAATCTGATGATTATATTCACGGCTGCATTGAAACTAATTTGGCATTCCTTCGTTCTATTCCGAATTCAGCATACTATTGGGCAGAAAGAAAAAGAGATCTTTTTGCTATGATTCGCCAATACGGTAAGCCAACATCGAGGTAGTCCACATGCGCATATTTTAGCTTGGTTAGATAATGCCCCAGAAGACGCCCTTAACAGAGATTATAATGAAGCTATCGATCTTATCGATTTTCTGATATCAGTATCTGCTGCCGAGGCTTCTGGTGATATCCGATTACAAACTCATAAGCATACTTTTACTTGCTATAAAGGTATAGCATCGAGACGACAACAAAAATGTAGATATGACGCTCCGTTTATGCCAGTTAAGAAAACCATGATTTTGACGCCTATGCCAGATACAGAAAATGGTTTCCAACGGTACAAGGCTAAATATAATTCAATCCAAAAAAACTTGGAAAAATACGAATACAATGGTTTTCAATCGTTCTACGATGAAAATAATATTGCTTCAGATGACGAATATGTCAACATTATTCGAGCAGGAATTAATAGACCACGAGTTTTTCCAAAACGTGAACCATGTGAAAAGTGGAATAATCCATTTAATCCCTTCATATTCAACGTTGTTAGATCCAACACTGATTTCCAATTTATAACTGAAGAATATTCTTGTGCAGCTTACGTGGTCGAATATGTTAACAAAACTAATAGAGGTGTTAGCAATTTACAAAGACAAATAATTGAAATAATGGATGAACATCCTGAGTTTAATTTATTTGACATTACTAAAAATATTAGCATTAATCTTTTGAACCACACTGAGATGACGAGTCAAGAGGCTGCATGGTATCTATTGAGAAAACCAATGTCAAAAAGTTCAACTGTTATATATACCAAACATTTGGCCAGTCGAAAGGCATAGAATAAAGAAGACAATGAAAGAATTAAGTGAACTAAAATTCAACCGACATATGGAAGGAACATTATTTCGACAAGTATGAGAAGAGACCTGAAGATTTAGCAGGTATTTCTCTTGCTCAGTTTGTTGCTAAATATTATAAAAATAACAAGGGTGACTATGTACTCAGGGAAGAACCAAAAGTTATACGATATCGCAATTATGATATGGGTACAGACTACAATGAGTATCGGAGAGAAATGGTTACTTTGCACCTTCCATTCCGTCATGAAGAATCGGAAATTCTTGCAGAATCGCGATATCTTCAGTTATACGAAGAAAATGAGGCACTTATTCTAGATCGAAGAAAAGAGTTCGAATCAAATCTTGACATCGAAAAAACATTGGAAATCTGCAGGGAGTTATGTCGTGAAAATGTTTCCGATGATGATGAGGAGATAAACGACGTAGTTGGTAGAATTCCTAATGAAAACCCATTTGCTGAATTATATCAAAATCCAAACGCAGATTTAAATGATGATTTACGCCTTGCGTTGTTTGATAAGCTTGGATCAATTGCTAAAAAGAAAGACAATATCTTACCTTATCCAGAATTTTATGGGCTTATGCGCAAAGCAAACGAGGAACAGCGAGAAATTTTGTTTCACACTATGCATCATTTAATATCAAACAACGAGCCAATGCAACAACCATTGTTGATATATTTGACTGGGCCAGCTGGTAGTGGTAAAACGTTTGTAATAAAAGCACTCATGGAAATTTATAATAGATTTTCTGACACGGATGGAATTTTCAACGCATACATTGCTTGTGCTTCAACTGGAAAAGCTGCTACAGCCATAGGTGGAACAACGGTGCATAATGCTTTAAGTAAAGCTCTCAAGGCTATTGCCACTTAACATCGAAAAAGCTCATCAATACAGAGCGCTATTTGAGTTCATTAAGGTTATTATCATTGACGAAGTAAGCATGGTTTCAGCAGAATTATTAGAACAAATTAATGAACGTTTGAAACAAATCACTGGCTTGTTCACAAAAGCTTTTGGTGGATTGGACGTGATCCTTATCGGAGATTTGCGCCAATTACCTCCTGTAAAAGCTACACCGATCTTTAAGCAAATTAAAAAAAAAAATTACTGGTGAATCAATTTGGCGAAAATTTCATCAATTCGAACTCAAGAAGGTAATGCGCCAAGAAAATAGACTCTTTTCTGCCATTTTAACAAAAATCGGTGATGGGTTCATTCTAACAGAAGAAGAATTAAATATGATAGAATCGAGATTTGTAACTAAAGAACACGCACAATCAGAATGTCCGGAAGGAACGAGACTTATGTTCACGAATAATAAGGTTAATGAATACAACAGTACAATTTTGAACAGTTTTGAAAATAAAATTGTTTCATTGGCATCGGATGTTTTCGTTGGTTGTCATAATGCAGAACAAGAAAATTTTGTAAGGCAAAAGTTACATAAAATGAAACCTGACGAGACTGGTGGATTACCTTATGAACTAGTTCTAGTTCCTAACCGACCCTATATGATAACCATAAACATAGATGTCGCTGATGGTTTATCTAATGGTACTGTAGGAAAATTACTACTCATAGAATCTGATAAAAATGATGAAATCACAAGACTTTGGTTCAAATTCTCAAAATCCATTGGTCAAAAACGTGCAACAAAATTTAGAAGCGACATTGCACGCTTGAAAATCGACAAAGACGCTGTTCCAATTTCTTTACAATCATCGTCAATACCACTAACAGAAATAAAACTATAGTGGCAAAAAGAAAACATTTTCCACTGATTTCGGCTTTGGCGATGACAATTCATAAATCCCAAGGAGGTACGTTTGATGCTATCGTTTATGAATACAATCGTTCTCATTCAAGAGAATTGGTGTACGTTGCGTTATCAAGAGTAACTAGTATAGAAGGTTTGTTCTTAGTCACTGAAGACGACACAAGGGCGAGCTGGAAATTTCATCATGGCAGAGTAGGAAACGCACAGGTGGAAGATTCAAACGCAACAAAAAATCAAAAGAGATCAACAACTCATCGAGAAGATTTATCAATTGAATTGAAACGTTTACGTGAAAATCCTTTGCAAACCATCACCAAAACACTTGTAGATTTTATTTCTAAGAATAATAGATTGTCTATTTTTTCATTTAATTGTCAGAGTTTACGTGCGCATGTAGATGATCTAGCAATTGACGCTCTTGTTAAAAAGATGAATGTGTTAATTTTATCAGAAACTCATATGGGTAACAATGAAATAATTGACATTCCGAATTTCAACTTTGTTGCGAGTTTCAGAAGAAATAATCGTCCCGCGGGAGGAGTAGCTACTCGTATTTATCAAAATGTGAACACAGTTCATTATTGCACAAATTATATGGATGTGCATGTGAAATACAACAGCATGTTTAATGCCACTGTTTCTGATATCGGTGATATTTGTATAAGTCGTTGCCACTCTGGTGATAATCAGTTCATAATTATGGTTGCCGTTTACATTTCTCCAGATAAGTCATTGCGTGCTATACGAGACTTCTTGTATGAAAATTTATTCATTTATTCCCATGATGCATCTGCATTGCTTAAAAAAAAAATTGGAAATAGCTTTGATGAATTGCCAATGATTTTGAGTGGAGATTTCAACATAAACTTCGCAGACGATAAAAATCAACTATTAATTGAATTTTTAAATAATGAATTTGGTTTAACTATGTCGAATGATCGCAATCTTAGCACAACGAAATACAAAACTACTATTGATGCGGTCTTTATTAGACATTTAAATAGGTTTTAACAGATTTAACAGTTTTGATTCGATCAAAACTGTTCGTTTCTTACTTCAGCTACCATAAACCTATCGTATCAGTTTTAGAGATTAGCGATGAT
This sequence comes from Atethmia centrago, assembly GCA_905333075.3. Classification (NCBI taxonomy): domain Eukaryota; kingdom Metazoa; phylum Arthropoda; class Insecta; order Lepidoptera; family Noctuidae; genus Atethmia; species Atethmia centrago. Next base: position 14,784,790 of record HG995373.1, on the reverse strand, counting down.
AGTTCTGGTAATGATGATGATGAAAAAGTCGTTGAAATTATGGATGAAAGTTGATTTTTCGGAGAGATAAACTTTTTAATGTAAAATAATTGTAATAGTTTTAAAGTGTTAAATTTTTAATGTAATATAAATTGTCATGTTTGTGTACGATAGCGCAATAAATGAATATTGTATTCTACCACATAAATGATAGTACTTTTATACTGATAAAGCAATTGGTGCAAAATTATTCCCTAACCATTCCAAAATATCAAACATGCTCAACGTTAATAATCAAGTTTTCACTTCTGCCGGCACTCCCGGAGTGCAATTTTTTTTTTATTTTTTTTTATTTTTTTCTGTCTAGGTGATATTTGTATCTCACTTGGTTCAAAACTTTATTTACGTGAAACTGGTCGGATATGCATAGTACACTAGAGCCAAACAGTCTGAACTTCATTGAAAATGTTATAGACGTGAGATAAATAATAAAAAATAAAAAAAATGTGGTCTCACGTAAAGATCAGTTCTAAAATAAATGCGATTTGTAAGTCTTGTTTTAACAATTTACCCTTTGGCTCGGAAACTATTCATCTATCAAAAGTCATTTATCAACAACAGTCCGTAGAGTCCTGGACATAATTGAGAGATTTCACCGAAAAAGAGAAAACACTGTTATGGTCACTGGATTAGAACGAAACAAAATATAAACCACAAATAACTTAGTTTATCAAAGATTAAAAGAAAGTGGTAATGTAAAGTAAAAAACACGAGTGTACAATAGGCTGAATTATGAACTTAAATACGTTGCCATTAGTCACTTTACAAGTAAGTGTTGATAATTTATTTTACAATTATGTATACAACATGTTCCGGAATTATTGCATACAGCCAAATAGGATATTATTATTATGTATGTTATAATCATGATACATAGACTGATTTTTTACTATTATATATAAAGCATTGTTTATTTATTAAATTAGTTATACTGTTCCTAGAATCAGTACAAATCTACGCACGCACTCTGTCGCATACGTATAAAGATCTAGCGTAGTAGGTACTTCGTCCATTTTGATTTGTTTTGACTGTACTTTAGTAGTATGACTGTAATTTACGTAGTTTTAATTATTTTAACGCAACAAGAATAAGTGGCTTGCGCGTATTTACGTTTTGAGAATCAGTAGGATCAAAATATAAATGAGCTTGTTGTGTAAAACAGTGGCTTCGCTTATTCCAACGACCACACCGCACCGCGGTGAGAGTTATGAGGTGCATTACAATGTGCTCATATAAGTTCAAAGGTTTTACAGCCATTCAAAATACTTCGGTGTTTATGTTAGGATGGTTAAAACTCTTCCAAGAGATCTCAAGGTCTTTATATGCAATTGTGTGAAAGATGCTAATGAACTTACCGTTGGATTTACATTTTCACCAGAACTCTGCGGCATCTCGAAGTGTAAAACCTAAACAACTCCATTCTTCTTCCTTGTGTTGAGAAGGGCCTTCGTTCCTCGTGAGATCAATCACAATGAGCTAATCAAACACAAACATACAATGTGTAACTGAATTAATGCACATTATGAATGATGTTCGTTCAGAATCGTTTACTGAATCCATTTTTATAGTATTTTTTATATAGGTAATTTTTTATCCCAAAAAATAAATAAAACTACGTAAATTACAGTCATACATTTACAAATCGCATTTATTTTAGAACTGATCTTTACGTGAGACCAAATTTTTTTATTTTTTGTCTCACGACTATAACATTTTCAATGAAGTTCAGACTGTTTGGCTCTAGTGTACTATGCATATCCGACCAGTTTCACGTAAATAAAATTTTGAACCAAGTGAGATACAAATATCACCTAGACAGAAAAAAAAGAGAAAAAAATGATTTCATACAAAAGTGATTTTTACATAAATGGGATGTCGGACCAGTCTCTGATGTCAAGATTTATTTATTTATTGATTTATTACCAAAACTATATGTAATGTATTCAGTAAAAGATATAATGGAGAAGTTCTTGGTAAAAGAAGTCAACCAAGGGTTGTGGAGAGATAACTAGATAGGTGGATTATTTCTATATTCTTTATGTTTATTTCCTAGATCTTTGTATTTTTCATTGCGTGTAACATTTATGTTTTTATTAGGTATGACGATTTTAACTAGTAAGTACTTTGATTAAAATAGCACCTAAAAATGGTTCATATCGGAGATCCGAATAACAAAAATATTACTGTTGTAATAATTATTATTTAGGCTTGATGAACATAAGTTGCAAGCAGGACCACCTTCAGCTTAATACCAGGCGTAAAACCCTGAACATGTATTACACTTAGCATTAACTTACTCATAACACAACTCCTAACATCCATTACATACAACCAGTGCCGGATTAACCACGTAGCAAGAGTAGCAATTGCTACGGGCCCCGCGCAAAAAGTACGGGCCCCGCGTATCCAAACCCGACTCACTTCCGCCTGAGCATATTTTTTGAGTGAAACACACTAAGACGTGGTAAATTGGATTTATTTGATGTGACAATAACGTGAAACGTAACACCTTTTCCGACTAAAACAATCCACGTCAGACAATCGCTAACCGATTATTTCGTTGGCGAAAACAAAACACACAATTTCATACGGTAAACGCACAAGTTCTACAAAAAATCGCACGTATAAATGTATAGAATTTGAATAGGGCCTATTTAAATAATCAGAAAAAAGATTGACGTGTGTGAGCACCCTTACTCGACAATCATTGTGGATGCGTAGCAGAATTGAAATGACTCGATTCAAAATGTTGAAATTGTCTATTTATTTGTAAGACTCTATATGTCATTTTTATAATAATTTAGTAATCATATACCAAAAATGTATTTTGTTTTACCACTTTATACTTAAGAACCCACAGCCTACCAAGGGCCCCTCGATGGAATTTGGTACGGGCCCCGCGGTTGCTTAATCCGGCACTGATTATGTGAATGAACTACCGAGATAAAAATCCTATATCCTAATCCAGGTCATGGTCTACTCGTGTGCCATATTTCATCCAAATTTGTTCAGCCGCTACGGCGTTATTGATGAACAAACATCCGAACATACTGACTCCCATATTATTATTTAGATTAGATATAATATTATAAATATTAAAGTATATTTTTATTTGAATAATGGGTTAGTTAATTTGGTGTAAAAGTTTATGATTAAATTATTTGAAAACATTTTATTAATATTCTACATATTAAAAAGTAAAATTAATTCATTCACTGACAGCGCGATGCCCAAAAGTCTGATATAAAGCATATTTAGGCTTTAAGTTCGGCATCATCATCAGATCTGTACATCCACAACACAAATAGTTGTTGAAATGGTTCTCCTCCTTCTTCAAAATTATAGAATAATTATGCACTTTCATTGTTTATTTTTGTTCTCCTGAACAGTTGCTAAAATGGATATCGGACCGAATGGCTCTGATGTCGAGAAATATAGCATAAAAACCTTTTTGTCTAATTTAATGAATTTCCGTGAAAATCGTCAGGCCTTGAATAAAATGGAAGAATAAAAGCTGAAATCTAATCATATTAACCAAATTTTACTCCTACATTTTATTTTAATTTCAAACAGATTACTTACGGAAACAATGAGCAATAAATTACACAGGCAGTGACATAACTTATTGTATTTAGCCCACAAAACCTAATTGCCTTTTTGAATGTAACATTCGGAATGACCTTAGTAAGCAATTTTTGGACAAAATCCAAAATTACGAGCTTAATAATTGCATTCCCTCGAAATGCATTCAAAGTTGAGTTAAATGTGGACATTCGACGCTTTATCTGCGCCAGTGTTGTTAGCACAATTTATGAGCACAAAAGAGAGAACACATAATCTACGAGTTGTTAAAGTCTAATTAAAAAATAACTACTTTGGTCAATACTAATTAATTAACTGTAGGAGTAAACAAGGAATATTTTAAAAACGATTAAAGGTTCTATCGTTTATCTTTGGAAAGCCGTAACCTGGCCAGTAAAATGTTACCGATCCGGGAGTGCCAGAATCAGTGCTATTATGATTTAGGTAAGCGTGTGGGACAAATAAATCGATTTATATTGGTCGATATTCACATTTTGTTCTTCTAATTTTACTCATTTCGGCTCTTCTGAAGAAAATCGATTAAACTTTGGAACTTTGTCGAACTATTGTGCTGTTGCAAGGTATCGGTAGGAAGTGGAGACTAAGATGACTTGAAGTTTGGTTTGGGGGGAACATGACAGACATAAGTTAGTGGCAGGAGAGTTCCATTATTCAACTTTCCCTCTGTTATGTTCGGTTGTACAGCAATTAATGGTAGATACTTTGACGTTCACTTTGGGAATACCTTCGGAAAACAATTATATTACATTATTGCAAGATCCTATTGATAGAATGAACACTAAAATGATTATCTGTACATATGTAATATACAAGTAATTCATGAATAAAATAGTAACAGAGTCAAAATCCTACATTTTGACTCCGTTACTATTTTTACATTGAATATATATTTCAAAAAAAGTTTTTGCTACGAGGTTATGAGTAAGAGTCCGATGCCGAAAATATAGTTTTTAGAAAGGTTTTGTCCATTTGTCTTGATGTATTTTCTGGATTGGCGCAAACGGCTAAACTGGCACGCAGATAGTTTATCACCTGGATTTGACACATAGGGTACTTTTAATCCCGGTAGTACGTTCCCGTGGGATATTTAAACCATCCACGCGGGCGAAGCCGTGAGCTTAAGCTGGTCATTAATTAAATATATGTAGGTATATATTAGATTAGATAACATTACTTTGAATACGTAACTACATTTCTAAGAAAAACAATTTGCACTTAAAGCCAGTCAGTTATTCATGGAGTTCCAATAACGTTGATATTCTATCATTCGTAATACAGCACCCTAATTGCGTAACACAGTTTGAATCACAATCCGAATGATATTGAAGTGTATCGCTAAGTCATTGCTTCATACGTTCGAAAAATTTGTGTGCTCAACAACGCAACAAATAACGCAACAAATAACGCAATGAATGTTGTTGAACTGTCAAAATAAAACTCATTGCTACTGATAGTGTGTTACACAATTACCCCGCTGGTGTGAACCTGGAAATTCCCAGTATTCAATTCGCATCAGATATCTAAAAAGCTCTAAATTCACAAAGCAATACAACCTAATAGTCAAAGCTGCACTACTGAAAGCAAACACCAAATTGCTCGCTAACTTGAGATTACATGCCGTGTCGCTGGAACAACCCCCCTTTCACCTTCCCCCTCCTTAGATCCGTTCTCGTGTTACCAAAGCTACAGATAAAAACGAGCGAGCCTTACAGTAGTCGCATATGATGTGGAACTTCTGACAGCTCACCTTGGTAATAAGCAACTGAGCAGCGACAGGAATTAACCTCAGAATTTAACCTGTTAAGCTCCGCGCGACACCGATTCGGAGTCAAACAATAGAAAATCAATTGTGTCTCATTAGCTGTCCTTGACCAATTAATAAGCTAAATACTAAAATATTTTTTCGAATAATTTTTCATTACTAGTGGTCGCCCACTGGTCGAAATTAGACCCCCTCTACTTACAATCTATATAGTACTTACTAATTCCATAAGTACACTAATTCCATGCTATTATAAAGTACTTACTTATTCTATGCTCAAGCTGTCACTTCCGTCGCTTTTCGCAATATCACTCCCGCAGAAAAGAAAAGATGTTACACGTCAAAAACTAACGAAACTTGCCCGATTTGGCCTTTTCTTGGCTTGTAATGTTTATCTTTTAAAGGTTTTGGTTTTTATTGCTTTGCGTACCGCCGAACTGTCATTTGAGGTGACTACTTCTAATTGGGACAAGAAATTTCGCTCTTGGCATTCTTTCTGAGTTAAACAAGATAAGACTTTTACCTAAAACACGCTTCCAATCTTCCAGTTCGATATCCTGAATGGTATTCATAAATAAAATTAAACCTCATTCCGTCAATTTATTAAATATTTTCCTTTCATTAGTACGGTGAATGAATTTAAGTGAAGCATTTCGTACCCTAGGGATGCACTCCAAGAATTTTTCAAGTAATTTGGATTCTATTCACAACAAGCGGGCTCGCGTCGAAAGGCAAGGCACGCCAAATGAACCAGCTCGCCTGCCTGCATTATGCCGACAGTGCCTCTTATTGAAATTTTGCGACAAACTTAACCTCGGATTGTTTAGATGGATAGTATAATCTTTGAATTTCCAGTTATATTTTTAAATTTAGTTCCATTAATACACTCATGAACTCCTGTACTACCGTAGGTTAATTTTTAAGTAGGTACTTCAAACAGAATTATTTGTGTGTATTCCCAAAATATGCAAATATATAATTTTAGCTTTTCTAACGTTTCTCTATTATGTAATACTTATTGGCTAAGAAATAAAGGCCCTTTGCTTATTCTAAGGTCTAAATAAAAACTTGCAGCGCATCTGTACATCGCGTAATTTGTATAAACCAGAAAATTTCATACTAACCCCTTTTTAAGTGAAAAATATGAAACAACATTGTTGATATTTCATACTTCCAGAATTTTCATCTTTAACATTTTTAATAAAATAAGAAGTTTCATGGCCGACGATAAAGAAGTTACAGCATCCTCATCTCACGTTACCGTAGCGATAACCGTTGAGGTTAATTAACTTCAAATTGGATATAATAAATTGTAACGAGACTCCTAATTAATGTCTGATAGCTATAAATGTTGCTCAATGCTGTATTGTTCTAGGCGAAATTCAGTACGGTGGAATTAAATTGACTGGCAAAACTTCACAGACATGATGGGTATCGATATCAAATCAAGATAAAACAAAAACAAAGTATACTTATCCAGACGAGTTGGCTCAAACTACGTTATACTTTACTAGATGCGCCCCGCGGTTTCACCCGCATAAGTTTTGACCCCGTGGATATATCGGGATAAAAAGTATTCTATGTGTTATTCCTGGTTATAAACTATCTGTGTGCCAAATTTCATCCAAATCCGTTTAGTACTTTTTGCGTGAAAAAGTAACAAACATCCATACATCCTTACAAACTTTCGCATTTATAATATTAGTAGGAAGTAGGATAGTAGGATTGTGTTCAAGCATGATTTGATACTGATACCGTCGTGTCTGTGAAGGTTCACAGGTGATTAAATTTGATCTGGTGTACAGGTCATGGTAGAAAAAAAATACCTACTAATATAATTTATTCTGAAATATCTTGAATATTTCAGTGGGATTACATTTCATGACTTTTCGGTTGAACACAAGAGCTCTTCATAAATATTTATGAATTACTTTTCATGGACCTATTTATCACGTTAGGGTTCCGTACCTCAAAAGGAAAAATAGAACCCTGGTTATGGTAGAAAAAAAAATACCTACTAATATATTTATTCTGAAATATGTTGAATATTTCAGTGGGATTACATTTCATGACTTTTCGGTTGAACACAAGAGCTCTTCATAAATATTTATGAATTACTTTTCATGGACCTATTTATCACTTTAGGGTTCCGTACCTCAAAAGGAAAAATAGAACCCTGGTTATGGTAGAAAAAAATACCTACTAATATATTTATTCTGAAATATCTTGAATATTTCAGTCGGTTTACATTTCATGACTTTTCGGTTGAACACAAGAGCTCTTCATAAATATTTATGAATTACTTTTCATGGACCTATTTATCACTTTTAGGGTTACGTACTTCAAAAGGAAAAATGGAACCCTTATAATCTTATAAGGGTTCCAGTTTTCGCGTGTCTGTCTGTCTATTTCTCTGTCTGTCTATTCTTCAGTCATAGCCAATTTGCTCCGAATCTACTGGACCGATTAAGTTGAAATTAGGTACACATGTGAAATTCTGTGACACAAACATGGATGTGTCTCGCGCACGTATGGGAGTGGCGCGAGGAGGCGAAACGCCGGGGCGTAAGTCCGCTGCCGCGAGAAATCGCGGCACAGCGGACGGAGCTCCAGCGGGATCTCATGGCGTCATGGAAAGTACGGTTGTCGCAACCCAGTGCTGGGCACGCCACGATTGCGGCGATAAGTCCCCTCTTTGAGGAGTGGCTGGAGAGGCGCCACGGCGTCCTCACCTTCCGCCTGACGCAGGTCCTCACCGGACACGGCAGCTTCGGGAGGTTCCTGTGTCGGATAAGGCGGGAGGAAACGTCCGGGTGTCACCACTGTGTGGATCGCCCGGAGGACACGGTGGAGCATACGGTGGAGGTCTGCCCGGCTTGGGCAGAGCACCGCCGTGTCCTCGTGGAGGCGATCGGCGGCAGAGACCTCTCGCGTCCGGCCCTGGTTCAGGCCATGGTACGGAGCGAGAGGGCATGGGCAGCCGTCACCTCCTTCTGCGAAGCAGTAATGCTCGCGAAGGAGGAGGCGGGACGGTTGAGGGAAAGGCAAGTTTCGCGCCCTCTCGCCCCTAGCCGCCGCAGGAGACGCCCAGGGCGTCGGGAATCCCGGGCGGATTTCCGGCCACCGTAGGCGCGGGCTTGCGGACGGTGAGCAATGGGTAGCTCACCGTCCGGTAAGGACCAGGCCCGGGTCGACGGCGCATCGTATTCCACGCGCGCCTCAAAGAGATGTCGTCAGCACAAAGTAGGGGTCCACTAGGGCCGATGCCTGCCGGGGTCGCGGGAAGGTACTTATGGGTCACCGAGGCCCCCGCAACACAGGCAACAGGAAGGAATACGGGTGGGTTTTAGTCAGTAAGAGTCTGACACACCCTCCCGCTCCGCCCAGAGCGGGAGAAGTTATTTGATGATTTCCCACCCTCAAAAAAAAAAAAAAAGGGTTCCGTACCTCAAAAGGAAAAATAGAACCCTGGTTATGGTAGAAAAAAATACCTACTAATATATTTATTCTGAAATATCTCGAATATTTCAGTGGGTTTACATTTCATGACTTTTCAGTTGAACACAAGAGCTCTTCATAAATATTTATGAATTACTTTTCATGGACCTATTTATCACTTTTAGGGTTACGTACTTCAAAAGGAAAAATGGAACCCTTATAATCCTATAAGGGTTCCAGTTTCCGCGTGTCTGTCTGTCTATTTCTCTGTCTGTCTGTTCTTCAGTCATAGCCAATTTGCTCCGAATCTACTGGACCGATTAAGTTGAAATTAGGTCGACATATGAAATTCTGTGACACAAACATGGATGTGTAACGTAAATAAATGAATTTTGAACATGAGGCTCACTTTTGGGGGAAAATTAGAAAATTCAAAAGAAAAACCTTTGCAAAGTGTACCGTGTGACTAATCAAATAAAAAGGCTTGTTGTGCGGGTCGCAAATTATTTTTTTTATAGTTTTAAAATGAATAGTTTTAAAGTTATTTAAGAAAAAATATGAAAATTCTCCATTCCCCCACCTTATCTCCAAAACAACTGTTACTGAGCCTAAAATAAATAGTTTTAAAGTTATTTAAGAAAATAGATGAAAATTGAGCAGGCTCTGTAGTGTCGGAGATAAGGGGTTCCCCCTTGAAAATAAAAAAAAAATACAGAAAGTAGTTTTTTACTAGATTACACGAAAACCTATAAGAAGTCTATGGTGTTAAAATAACATGGTAAATCTCTCAATATTTTGCGTACAAACTTATATTTGCAGTTGTATGTACGGGAGAACATGTTTTTCAACTACAATGTTAAGTTTGATTTTGGGATAAATTATTTTGGGATAAAAACATGGTAGATAATATATGCATTGTACGGAGCTCTCCCCGCTTGAGTTCCACTCCTACTTGTCCGTTTTTATGTCTCAGCTTTATTTCTCCATTCAGCTTAATATTTTTGTATCAATGGCGTAAATAGGTAGGTACCATAAGTACCACCACATTGTGTACTAAAATCGGATGTATGACCATGAAGTCCGAACTTCTAACCGATGTCTGGTGCGGATTTTATTGCTTAGAGATCAGAATTCCTTGTGGAAAAAGTACGTGACGGTAGCTATGTATTGATTCTATCTGGTTTTATGTGAAGGAATTCTGTAAATTCATCGCATTGTCATCGCACAAAACTTCGTCGTTCAGAAGACGAAAGCTACATTCTTCAGGCATGTAGTATAGTACTTTACGCCTTAACGGTATGTAGTGTATAATTATTATTATACACTATATACCGTTAGGCTAAGAGTCACCCAAAGGGCAAGGGCTATGCATGTAGTTTACCTACGTGATCGAATCAGAAATTAAGGGATCCGCAGATGAACCAAAAGTACCAACATAGCCCGAAGAATTGCCCAACTTAAGTGGCAGTGGGAAGGGCACATTGCTCGCAGAACAGATGGTCGATGGGGCCGAAAGGTTCTGGACTGGCGACCAGTTGGAAGGCCTCCTACAAGGTGACAGGTGGACCGATGACCTTGTAAAGGCCGCAGAAATCCGCTGGATGCGGGAAGCACAGTACCAGTCGAAGTGGCGGTGCTTGGGGGAGGCCTATGTCCAGCAGTGTACTTCTTATGGCTGATATGATGATGATGATGGTACATTTGGAAGAGACTTCGAATTCTTACTCCCTTATTATGGTTCTGTACCCAAAGCTTGCCAATGGGTCCCTATTACTAAGCCTACGCTGACTGTCAGTCATTTTAACCGTACTAGGTAATGAGTTGAAATTTTCACACAGTCATGAAAAATAATAAAGCGCTAGCGCAACTAGCACTTCGCCGTTTTGTGTGAAATGTTAAGCCTGTATACTAGAAAGAAAGAAAGTAAGTAAGAAAAAAAGTTTATTTGTCACAGGAACACGTGCTTACAAAAATATCTAGAGTAGGTAAACAGAAGAATAAAACAAAATAGATCGACATATAATCACGAGTACAAAACACAAATAGCCGGCAGCTGCAATTCATGACTGTGACAAGAAGGCTTCCACTCTTCATGATGCTGTGCACGACAAACTTCAGGTCCAGTTGAAAACCAGCGTCAGGCACTAGTTGTCTCGCGGGCTTGCGGACGGTGAGCAATGGGTAGCTCACCGTCCGGTAAGAACCAGGCCCAGGTCGACGGCGCGTTGTATTCCACGCGCGCCTCAAAGAGATGTCGTCAGCACAAGTGTAGGGGTCCACTAGAGCCGATGCCTGCCGGGGTCGCGGGAAGGTACCAAAGGGTTACCGAGGCCACTGGCAACACAGGCAACGGAAGGAATACGGGTGGGTATTAGTCAGTAAGAGTCTGACATACCCTCCCACTCCACCCAGAGCGGGAGAAGTTATTTGATTTCCCACCCAAAAGGCACTAGTTGTCTAGCATTTTTGCTGATCTGGGCCTTTTTGGCGCAGCCATGAGGCACACTTTCCTGCTAATTTCTTACATCGTACTTTACACTTTTTATACTTTTTTTTATCTGCTGTATTTTATATTGTGTGCCTTTTAGTCTGTTCTAAATAAATGTATTTTCTTTCTTCTACAAACTCGTCCTTCTCATCTTCTCATATGCTTATTTTAAGAAGTACAATTTTAACTTATGCTATCAATTGGCAGTCGAGAAAGATCGTATAACGTATAAGAATTAGTCACAACTATAAATTGAATAAATTGGGGTCATACAACCGCGTTGTAACGTGTACACAGAAAAAAAAATACAAATCCATTTATTTCTGGTGCCAACCGATTATAAAAACAAACACCGCGGTTGCCCAACTGTTAGAAATAAATACTAAACAACGTAAAAGTAGGGAATAATTGTTAGCAAAGCGGCGACAAAATGCAAAAATCCCGAGCAGTATTGTTCGAATAAATGTAAACAATCTGTATGCAAATCACGCGGGAATGTCGCACGCGCACGATAATGTCACGTCGCCGTGTCGCCGTCGCCGTCACGGGTTTTCAGTGGTTCCGTACCTCTTTTTTGCTGCCAGCGATTCCGGATTCTTTTGTTTATCTTTAAATGTTGCTGTACGAATATTAAATTTGACCTTTCTCAAGTTCGAAGCGGTAAACGAATTTTATTTGTACGCTCCGTGTTTCAGCGAATTCTCGGCCTGCGAGATATGGATGACTTCGGAATGTTTATTCCTTTCAAGGTCAGGTTAACCTTCCGGGAACGCAGGGTACTTGGACTATTGAGATCAAATAGTGATGATACAAACCTGCTATAACTTAGCTACATGAAATAAACTCGTAGCTGATACACTTTAATCTACAAAATAAAATATGTTTTATATCATCCGCCCCAATAAAATGATCGTTCCAAAAACCTATACCACTGATGAGCAAAAAAGGAACCTACACGGAATTTATTTGTCAAGTAATATTTCTTTGTAGGAAAAACCCGGATAATCGTTAATGCTCTGCCTCGGGCGAAATCCCTTGTATAGATTGCGGTATCACCATAAATAACTGCCTAACTGTTTTTATGGAGGAGAAAATTACTCTTTTCACTCACTGCCTTTATATACAGTGAATTTTTGTTTACGACCTCCAAGTATTATGGATTGACGTGTTGTAAATCTTGCTACGAAAGATAAAGATAGTTGTATGCGAGTGGGTGTGTTTGATAAGTTGTGGCAAATTGTTTGTATTATGTGAGATCATGGCCTGTGTAAGTTTTATGGGTTGGACTAGGGGAGTGAATATATTGGCCATGGTCGCGTTAAGTTTTTTGATGTTACAACGAACATTCTTCTTCTATTTTTGTTACAGTATTTCATAAATTTATCTTTGTATATAAGTTAAACCCAAACTTCTTCTTGACACGGCTATGTGAAGCCATCAGCTGATATCTACGATCCCCACCTTTTCCGGGTGCAAGTTGTCAGTCCGCCTTAAGCCTCTGTTGTGGGCAATGTCATTACAAGTGACGTTATTCGGGACTTACCGCTTGATGTGTCCTTCGAAGTGAGAGGATCAGGTGGCATAAATCAATGTTCGTCTTAACAGATCAACTGTGGGCTTTTGAGTTGAACGATTATGTTTAACAGGTCTTGGAACATGATGAAAACTGCGGGGTGATTACGTAACACACTCACAATACGTAACACACTCACAATGCGTAACACACTCACAATACGTAACACACTCACAATGCGTAACACACTCACAATACGTAACACACTCACAATGCGTAACACACTCACAATGCGTAACACACTCACAATACGTAACACACTCACAATGCGTAACACACTCACAATACGTAACACACTCACAATGCGTAACACACTCACATTACGTAACACACTCACAATGCGTAACACACTCACAATACGTAACACACTCACAATGCGTAACACACTCACAATACGTAACACACTCACAATACGTAACACACTCACAATGCGTAACACACTCACAATGCCAATGCCTTTTATTTTGACAGTTCATCAACATTCATTGCGTTATTTACGTTGCTGAAATGACATTTTTTTAAACATATGAAGCGATGGATTAGCAATTGCCTTCAAAATCATTGTTGGTTGTGATTGAAAGTGTGTTATTAAATTAGGGTGCTGTTGTAACTAAAGAAAGACGTAGATTGTGTGCGGGCCGGCTCGAACTTGGCTTGGGCGCCGCATGGGTTTAACTTGAACAGCTTCATTTAACATGTTCGTGGAGTTCTGGATCCGTATCTCGTCACGGTCTAGTATAAATCTTTCCGAAAATGAGAACCTCGAACAAACTATAAAGTACAGCCAAACTTCAATCAAACAACTATCAAAGGTACCTACTTGCTGCATTAAGCGAGTATGCGGGCTTGCAATCTATCCAAATCGTTGAGCGCTGCAAACCAACTAATATTTATGCTGCGGAGTGCTGGGGCCAATCAAAATCAATAACTATTCCGTATGTGCGTAATTTTCTCAAGCCGAGTATGGATAACATGAAGTAACTCCGATTGGTTTTCGATAGTTTTGATTTGGATAAACTAGTATTCAGTCGGGATATGGAAATTGTTGAAATTTTAATTCTGTATTCTGTTTTGAATTTATCGGGAACATTCGATGGGATTTACTCGTTTGTATTGAAATTGTAGTCTGTATATTATGTTGTATATTTACTCAGGTAGGTATTGCCAGTTAATGTCGTTAATGGAATTAATCTAGTTTAGCAATTGCCTAGATGTTTTGAAAAATATGCTCAATCTCTGTCCGTTTTTTAAATTATGGTAAAAAACACCATTCCTCTCCTTAAACATATTTTTATAGTCTTTGTTCTTTGCACCTGTTTTTATTCTTATCACTTGTTTCATGATTATTATTGAATATATTATAAAGATAATTTGATTATATTTTATGTGTGTATTTATTTATTATATATATATTTATTCCCTACCTACTTACATATCTACCGCCTCTTCCACCAACATAAACCTTATTTTTCATGTTCTTAAAAGTGCAATTATTAGGCTTTTTCTAATAACACTAAAAATAACATTACTAAAGTAGGTACTATCCATAGTTGCTATCTCGGAAGTGTTTACAGAGTTCACTTAGTAGTTACTAGGTCCATGTGTGGGGATTAGACGCTGAGTGCCTGGTCTATGGACGGGATTAGAACGGACTGATAGACATGCGGGCCATCGGGCGGTATCTAGAGTTTGATAGCTCTGTGTTTGGACATTGTCGGTAGTTAGATTCAGCGGCAAAGCATACATTGATCATTGGATGATAAAGCGAATCTTAATTTTTATAATACAATCGGTGACCTAACCCTGCTTCGCACGGATGCGACCATGGTGCGATCTTCATGTTAAAACATCGAAATGTTTAGGGTATACCATCAGGCACACGATTTATCTACTTAATAAAAATCTTAAATTAACTGATAGACAACACAAATCCTAAACCGCGGATCTAGAAGCATGAAATTATACAAAAGATTTCCTTATTAACCTAACAAAAGTGAGTAATTATGAAGGATTTAAAGAAATTCATCCCCTTCAGGGGATGAATTTCCCATCGGGCAACACGGCTTGTGAAGGTATTTATAAACCTTCCGGAATCATCTTTTCAGCCGAAAGACGTCCACTGCTGGACATAGGCCTCCCCCAAGCACCGCCAATTGGACCGGGTCTGTCCTTCTCGCATCCAGTGGATTCCTGCGGCCATCACAAGGTTATCGGTCAACCTTCCGGAATAAACTATCTAAATGATAACAAAAAACCGCATCAAAAGAGTGTAATTTAGAAGAAAACAACAAAGAAAAGAGATTTTTACCCGACTGCCTCAGGAGGGTAATGTTTTTCGAGAGTATGTATGTATGTATGTATGTATGAATGTATGTATGTCTATTTCTTTGGCACGCTCTGTAGCCTAAACGGCTTGATGGATTTTAACGTATGAGGTGTCCTTAGATTTGTCTTAATTGTGGGAGTGACATAGGCTATATAATATTTATAAATTGCATCTGCAAATACAAAAAAAAAGGAGGGGAAGTTTTTTTTTAAATTAATTGCAACAATATTGGTATCAAATAAAAGCTAGTAATGAGTAATTTTGAAATATATATATTAATAAAACTAAAAAGCTTAAAACAAAATAAATTATTTAAAAAACAAAAAACCCGACTGCAAAAACACATAACTGAAAAGGGAAAAACAAGCATTATAATCTATATAATTTTGGTCTTGCAGGCGGGGACAGTCGAATAACCTGAAATATGGTGTAATTTTTTATTGTCCCCGCCTGCGATACGTATTTTTTTGTCAATAAATTATCTTGTGATAAATAAAACAAGGCTGTCGTCATTCAATACCCAATTAGCTTATAAAATTCGTTCTCAAACTCAACTGCCTCAAGCGATCAAAAAAAATAATATCATTTTCTAACCAACACGGTACGAATAAAAAAGGTAACAATATTCGTGGTTATAAAAAGATACGGAAGAAATATTGAAAGGAGAAGCGAGCGACGCTTCAGTTAATGAAGTCTTCCGTGCGTTTATAAGTAGAACATAATTTGAGTTAAATGGAGCAAATTCGGCAGATCATAATGGTGTTCTGTTTCGCTCACAACACATGAATATTGGGCCTAAGGTGTGAAGGACGTACTCAAGCGGTTAAACATCCTACACGAAGCAACCGCGTGTAATGTACTTGTGGGTACCAATTTCAAATAAGGATAAGGTAAGTTATATTAAATAAAGGCTTTATTAAAAACGGAGCCTTGATGTTTAAACTTAATACTGATTCAGTATTAAGTTTAAAAATTTACACGTTTCAACGAATACCGACATGTGAAGCCAAATGAGTGTTTTACTTTTATTTTTTGACTATTTACTATATATAAAACAAGAGGCCAAATTATTTAATTACTATCTTTTGCACGCGGGTTCATCCGTCTAGAGGTCGGAAATTTTCCCACGGGAACTAAGTAAAGGGATAAAATGTATCCTATGAGATAAGAGGCTGACAGCTAAAGCGCGGTCACTGTCGGATTGCATAGAAAAGAATGAGAAGCGCGATGACACAACGCTGGTAATTTATTGTGAAATATGAAGCAATTATCTATTTACAAAAAATATATTGATTGGTGAAAACAATTAAAACACTATTATGCTAATATGGTGCTTGTAGAATAATCTGACAAAAAATCAGAATGATTGCATGTATATTAGTATGTTTTCTAAACGTTAAAATACATTTTTAGAGGTATCTTCGTGATTTTTTTCTATGGTATCAAATTGTATTATGTTTTCAACACACTATCTACCTAGCATAAATATCCTGAACAATAACATATACATACATAATCAGCCTATAATGTTCCCACTGCTGGGACACAGGCCTCCTCTCTGTAAGAGGGCCGTAATCCACCACGCGGGCCCAGTATGGGTTGGTAGATGTCACATGTCTTCGAATTTTTGGTTCTAGGACATGCCGGTTTCCTCACGATGTTTTCCTTCACCGTTTTTGAGAGCAGTGGTGATGAAATAATTTACACAAAGTAAAGCCTGTCCGAGTTCGAACCTACGACGTACAACTCGTAAGTCGCGACCGTTACCACTGGGCCACCACTGCTCACCATTCATATTAAATTCAATATAATTGGCCTCTCTGAAACTAGAAGGCTAGTTAATTCAATTCATAAATATGAAAATGTTGTCTTTCACTACATAGGAGAGACATATATGGTGTAGATTTTGTTGTAAAGAAATACCTCAAAACTTACATCGAGACCTTTACTGGTTTATCAGGACGAGTAGTATTTTCTTTATTGACGCTAAATAACAACAATTTCTGAATAAGTATAATATAAGTGCATGCCCCAACAGACGCTGCAAATGACGCTAAAATAGAGCTATTATATGACACCATCAATAAAGCTCCGAAAATATCAGAAAAGAACATAATAGTCATGGAGGATTTTAACGCCAAAATTGGTCAACTAAAACCAAAAGAACATTTGAAAGAAAAAATTAAGAAAATATGTTTATTTGCGGTAAACATGACGTAAAGAAGGAACACAAATACAATAAAGAAACAATTTGGGGGAAAATATGCGTCATATCCACGTAAAGCACTCTACAAGGCGCTCAGCATAAAATAATTATAAACCACGGTTATGGCACAAAAAACTACAGAGGCCAACGACTAATAGATTTTGAATACGAAAACAAACCTTCTAAACACTTTTTATAAAAAGAATAATAATCATGATGGACCTGGCGATCTCCAGACAGTACCATTAAAAAATAACTAGAACATATTCTGTTAGGTCTTGAAATTAAACTATGAATACTTTATAACAAATATATTGTATGCGAAGAAACAACACGATACTCTCCCGCGCACTCCCAATATTTGTGTCGTCTATCGATCATAATATATTGACTAACTTATAGAACAACGTGCAGAATATACAAGTTATCAACTTGAATTTCCCTGCGGACCACACATTCATAAGAGCAACCTTTTCTTGTACAAAACTTAAAGGTAACCAGAATGAAATCTATGCTGACAACTCAAGAATCTCACTAAAAACGAAGAAGAAATATCGAGATATAAACAATCACTCAATGAGTGCTACGAAAACCTTATGAACTGCCAAGAAATTAACATTTTAGAAAAAAGTTTTAGGAAAAAATCTCTTAAGTTCGCATTACCATCAATTTTTTGATTTAGACTTGGGGTACCCCAAGTCTAAATCTAAAAATTGATGGAAAGAAACTAGATGCTATTAGGAAAACTGTATTTCTAGGAACTACTCTATATTCGAAATTGCAATGGGGTGCCCACATTAGAGCTCTTTCAGGTAGATATGTTAAGTTCAGCTGCATATGCACTAAGAAAAATTAGGCAGTTGACTGATATAGCCACAGCTAGATTAGTAATTTTTTGCTTATTTCCATAATATTAGGTCTTATGGCGTTCTGCTGTGGGGATCGGCAGCTGACGTAGATTCAATTTTCATTATACAAAAGAGGGCAATCCGCAATTATAGAATGGGTCCTCGTGAGTCTCTTAGAAACAAATTCCAAGAAATGAATGTACTACCTCTGACTCTTCTTTATATCTTAAATACTTTCTGTATTTTGTATGTTCGCAAAAACTTAGGACTTCTCAAAATAAGAAGCGATTTCCATAATATAAATACACGTAGTAAACATGAAATTGTGATCCCCAAATTTAGATTAACAAAAACAAGCAAATCATGTGTTATCAACAGTATCCGCTTTTATAACAAGTTGTCAAAGTCAGTTACAGAACTTAGCGATGGAAAATTCAAAACCCACATCTAACGTGTCCTTATCAAAAACGCATATTATAAGATTAAAGACTGCGTTGAAGACAAGGAAGTTTGGCAATAATTCCTTTTGATATTTGGCTTCCCTGGTAGCTCATAAACGGCATAACTAAGTAATTGTTTATTAACTGCTCCCAAAAATGTTTATTTTTAATATATTTTTTACATACTTCCTTAAAATAATATTTTCATTTCAATTTTTATTTCAAATTAGTGGCTTTTGTGGACAGGATATTAAATCAGACTTATTACAGTTGCAATGGAAAACATGTCATTTGGTTTTAATAGGTTTTTATTATTTTATTAATATTTTACTAAGATTCTTTTATATTTTGTGAATTTGAGAACGTTTAAGCTATACTGTAGATTTGTAGACCATTTATTTTTTGTTTAGTACCTGGTACTTCTTGGCAGGCCTACACTGTCGTCCCATACCTATTAACACTGTAATTTGAAAACATTTTAAAAGCCAATTATTTTTAAAAGAGTAACCGTGGAGTTTCTTGCTGGTTCTTCTCCATAGGAAAGGACCGATTGGAACCGTGCACCTAGCTTCTGACGTTTCATAAGTGGATATGGGTATGTAGGTTTATGTGAAATAAAATATTTTGATTTGATTAGATTTTAATGATCATTTTCGTATAACTTCTTCATTGTTCCACTGACTTTGTTTGTTTTTTCCCAAAACTTCTCTTTTAGTAACATATTCAAAATAAGTATTCATTCATGTATTTCTTTGATAGTAGTCAAATACTCTAAATCTTTTTAAACCATTACATTGTATTAACATACACAATACATGTAAAAAAGTTGAAGCAAAATGTATTTCTTTTCTCAATTCATGATTTATAAGGCTATTTTATTATTTTAGTTCAGTCACAATAACCGTTTTTTTTTCTCAAATAGGCAATCAGAACACGGGAAGAATCGAAAGATGATGACGTTCGTATCATGATAATATTAATCGTTATCCAACTAAATAGTTTCATAATCAAGGTTGATTATGATGTAAACTCCTCTTTAAATTAATCTAATCCGACCTTTTGTTTACAATAGAAGTTGCGACGGATATAAAAAATGCTAAAAGTGTAAAAAATGGCGCGGTGTGAGCGAACAGCCCTACGCTTAGGTAATCTATTAGTTACCAACACATTTCATTTTTTTGTGGATCAACACTTAGGATTTATTACTTTTAATCCGGGTAGTACGTTCCAGTGGGATATTTTCCAAAATCCGTCGGGTGAAGCCGCATGCTAAAGCTAGTTAAATATAATTTTGGTAAACTATTATGATTCATCAATATTCCTTTCAACACAAGGCTTTGAATGGCGATTGAAGCCGTTAGTTCGGATGTTGATGGGTCTGCAACTAAGCGTTTTCGCAGGCACTAAGTTGTCGTATTACAGAACCTTATTCAAGATTCAAGCATTACTTAAAACTTGTTACTACCAATCAAATGGCTTTAAACGAGTTTTAAATAATGCTTGAGTTTTTGAGTGAGATTCTGTAATACGGGCCTAAATATGGGCCTCACTGTAACTCAAGTATCAAAATTGTATAACAAATACCCTAATACCGTAACACAATTTGAATCACAATCAGAGCTTTGAAGGATATTGCTAATCCACTGCTTCATAGGTTTCAAAAAATCGTCTGCTCAGTAAAGTAAATAACGTGGGTGAACTGTCACGTAATTAGCCAGCAGGTCTGCGCATCCTTTCCCTTGCAGGTCTTGGCCCGCTAATATATCAAGCGAGCTCTTATCACCCTGCCTTCTTAGCCAATTTTATTGGCAGGATTTGTTTTTAATTGATAGTGGATTTTGTTGTGGCTCACTTAACATTTTTTTTTTCTTCCTCATTTAATCAACCCTCAAAAGTAATTGTTCAAACGTGGCACGGTAACACTGCACATAACTATCTGTAATCGGGCCATTACAATGCACTTTGGCTTCTCAGAGCATATTTGTGGCTCCCATTATCCGTTACCGACCGCAAATTGAATCTGTTAACGTTTGAAGTTTAGGTGCTCTGTTCTAAGGAAATGTCTTTGGTAATTGCGTAATTTGGGGAATCATTTGAAAGTTGTTGAATTGCTCTAATTATATGCGTTGTTACAGGATTATGATCCTTTTAAGGGTTTTACGAAGTTTTCGAATTTAAAATCAACGTCATTTACGATTTAGGATTTATTGGTATTTGGTTTAGTTGCTCAGTTGATTGTTTAATTTGATTTGATCCTTCCTTTTTCAATTCATCAGCTCTAATCAAATCTACTATCGTAGTCCACAATTAGATCTATGCTTTTTCCAAGGTGGTTTACATAATTATATTAAGTCCCACCTTCGCCCTTCGTATCCAGTCTACATCAAGTCTCTCTCGGACCGGCGATTAGGGTCTGGCCCTGGTCTGGTCTGGTCTGATCTACCAGTCATTTTTAATTGTGTAAAACACAACACATTAATGTTCATTATCATCATTAATCATGTTAGTGAGCAAACGAATTTTACAAACATTTGCAGCAATTTATTGTGAATTTCCTACAAAATCCTTCAGAATGTGGTTGTAAGCGTGTAGGTGCTGCTTTCATAAGAAATGAAACGTAATAGCTTCTGAAAACGTTTTTAGGTCCTAGTTATCCTTATCAGTATCAGCACCCTAATTGCGTAACACAGTTTGAAATTTTGAATCACAATCTGAATGATTTTGAAGTATATTGCTAATCCATTGCTTCTTATGGTCGAAGAATGTGTCTGCTCAGCAATGTAAATAACGCAATGAAACATTCATTGCGTTATTTGTATATAATTTTTTTTATATTTTTTTATATTAAAATTTGTATATAATTGAACTGTCAAAATGAAACCCAATGCTACTGATAGTATGTTACACAATTACGCCGCAGGTTAAGAATGTCGTCGTCTCCCACCGCCATCGCTGTCTGATAAATCTGATAGTTCAAGGCTGAAAACGCGAGGAAATTCGTAAAAGTATATATCTAATATGAAATAAGCCCGCCTCTTATATTGCGAATCTATTTTTATACACATAATCTAAGCCTTCAAATTCACGTATATGAAAATGTACCTACCTTCGTAGCAACACTATTTTCGAAGCGAAAAAATATTATACCACGTACATCACATAACTTCAGCAACATAACGTAGCCATTTCTCTCAGTAGGTTGACAGGCTAGCGAATAAACAATAAAACATATTTGTACGTACCTACTCTCATTTTTTATACCGAGTCGTAGCTGCGTGCCAAAACTCTAGAACTAATCTCTTATGGTCGGATGGTCAGTGGTTTGTGCCACCTCTGTTTTTCTAATGCTTGATATCCTAAGAGAACTAAAAAGTATATGAAGAGATTTTGAATAGAAAAATATAAATTGAAGAAGGTATCTTCTTGATGTATATCAAATATGGATCATAGATGACTTGAAGGTGCTATCTGGAGCCTATTAAATAAAACTGACAGGCGAAAATTCGACAATTTTGTCAGTTTCTTTCATAGTTTTCAGCTTCATCGAACAGAACATGTCGTGTAAACATGTCAATTTTCTATTTTTTTGACAAATCTATCACATTATCAGTTATGTTAAATGGGGCCATGGAATATATTTTTTTTTGCTGCCTGTTTTTCGAACCCCTTTTTAAAAGAGCATGGATTCCACAACTTGCAATATAAATGATTTGTATAATGCTATTATTTTTTGTGTGCGGAATAAAATAGTTGAGGATTAATGCCGATAACATTGTTTTTCATTAAAATTAACACGTAGCATTATTTTCACAGGCTTGTTACTACAATTCGATTATTCGCGTTATTCATAATGAGCTCGTGTTTCATGCAAATATTAATGGTGATATGCATTTCCTCTATAAAATTGGATTTACTTTTGTTATCTTAGGTACCTACCAGATACAGCTGAATAGTGCTTTACATAGATTTCCAATATTGATGACAGTTATACTATAATACCCATCCTACAGGCAGTGGTGGCCCAGTAGTAACGGCCGCAACTTACGACTTACGACATGTAGGGCGTAGGTTCGAACCCGGACAGGCGCTTTACTTTGTGTAAATTATTTCATCACCACTGCTCTCAAAACGGTAAAGGAAAACATCGTGAGAGGGAAACATCGGCATGTCCTAGAACCAAAAATTCGAAGATATGCGACATTTACCAACCCACACTGGGCCCGCGTGGTGGATTACAGCCCACTCCCTCTCACAGAGAGGAGGCCAGTGTCCCAGCAGTGGGAACATTATAGGCTGATTATGTACCCATCCTACTACAGAGGGGTTGTGGCTGTGTAATAACAACCGCACGGGTCGATCGATCAGGTTAAGCCACGCTGGCCACGGTTGGTCCGTGGATGGGTGACCATCTTTACATACCAAAAATCCTCCGTGCCTCGGAAAGCACGATAAGCGTTAACGGTCGGGACCAACGCCGACCGTTATTTTAACCAGTCTTACCAAGGGGTATCGTGTTACCCAGTAACTGGACTGTGGAGGTCAGATAGGCAGTTGCTCCATGTAAAAACTCAAACTCAAACTCAAACTCAAAGCATTTATTTCAATTAAACCATTTACAGGCACTTTTGAATTGTCAAGGAGTCGGTCAGTTAGAAATATGAAGCTAGTTGCCCATTCCAAAGCGTAGTAGGTACCTATGGAGAAGAACGGGCAAGAAACTCCAAAATACTCCTAAAATACTGGTATTCAGCTCCATTCGGTAAGATTGGAAGCCAACCCCAACATAGTTGGGAAAAGGCTAGGCAGATGATGATGACACATGCTACTACTTATCTTCGTAACAACCTACCCATGGGCCTTTGCCGAGGAGTGGGACAGTACAGGGGGCCTACTACCACCTCTAATCTTATAACAGTATTTATTTATTTATTTATTTATTTATTTATTTATTTATTTATTTATTTATTTATTTATTTATTTATTTATTTATTTATTTATTTATTTATTTATTTATTTATTTATTTATTTATTTATTTATTTATTTATTTATTTATTTATTTATTTATTTATTTATTTATTTATTTATTTATTTATTTATTTATTTATTTATTTATTTATTTATTTATTTATTTATTTATTTATTTATGTATTTATTTATTTATTTATTTATTTATTTATTTATTTATTTATTTGTTTGTTTGTTTGTTTATTTATTTATTTATTTATTTATTTATTTATTTATTTATTTATTTATTTATTTATTTATTTATTTATTTATTTATTTATTTATTTATTTATTTATTTATTTATTTATTTATTTATTTATTTATTTATTTATTTATTTATTTATTTATTTATTTATTTATTTATTTATTTATTTATTTATTTATTTATTTATTTATTTATTTATTTATTTATTTATTTATTTATTTATTTATTTATTTATTTATTTATTTATTTATTTATTTATTTATTTATTTATTTATTTATTTATTTATTTATTTATTTATTTATTTATTTATTTATTTATTTATTTATTTATTTATTTATTTAGGATCTCCAACAAAAGATATACACAATACATAACCAGCGCTGGGGCTGTGTCTCGCATAGGGTCGCAGCATTACACTGGACGTTGGCCGTTTTGCGTGGATGTGACGCATATTCTCCCCCAAATGGTTTTTTTTTTTGTATTTGTGTTCCTCTGTTTTCCCTGTTCTTTGCGTCATGTTTATCGCAAATAAACGTATTTTCTTTCTTTCTATGACACATAAATAAAGGGCAACATCAAGTATTAAAAAATCAGTATAAAATGATACTGTTATAAGAGGTGGTGGTAGCCCCCCAGGTCAATAAAAAAGAAAACGTAGTTATTTACATAGCAACCGGGACGGTGGGTCCCGGTAGACTATGAAAGTAGAAACGAGGAAAAATGGTCACCCACTGACAGAGTGACCGTCAAAAGTTGTGTAACCACTCCGCCAAATCAATTTATTCTCGCGTTTATTTACACGTTCCTCTCTTTTTCATATTCCTTTTCTAAGCAGTTTATCTTATTTATTCGACTTACCTACAAACACTCTATCTTTAAAGCTCCCGTGTATTAGTAAACGTCGAATATTAGATGGATCGAGATTGAACGTTACTCAAGCAGTCTGGAGAACTGACAGCTTTTATTACATACAATATTCGCTTCTAATTTCGTTGCGAGATTATATCAGACTCGATGGGACACGAGTAAATGGAACAGGTATTTTGAATAATATACGGAGCATCTGAATATATTTCATTTTTGTACATAACCTTTGAAATCAGAAAATGGAGATCTTTATCAAAATCGTTACTGGCTTGGGGTAGCATTACCTATGAGAAATTACTGGTAAGAATTTCTAAAGGTGGCTTTCCACAGTGCGTGACGACCACGGACTGACACGCATCGCCCACCAAGGCTTTTTCAATGGCGCGTGTCGGTCAGTGTGGGATTTGAAGCCATTTTCATTCCAAAATGCAAAGTGAAAGAACTCTTAAAGAGAGCTCGCACCGGACCAAGTTACCGACTCGCCGCGGATCGGGCACACCGCGACTCTTCCCATGGTGCGTCGGTGCGGGCTAGTCTACGTCCGTCCGCAATATCACGCACCGTGGGAAGCCAGCTTAAGAGGTAAATCACAGTCCGAAAGGGATACCGAGGTCCCTGGCAACATAGGCAACGGAAGGAATACGGGTGGGTTTTAGTCAGTAAGAGTCTGACATACTCTCCCGCTCCGCCCAGAGCGGGAGAAGTTATTTGACAATTTCCCACCCAAAAAAAAGAGCTAAATCACACAC
Organism: Atethmia centrago; assembly: GCA_905333075.3. Lineage (NCBI taxonomy): Eukaryota > Metazoa > Arthropoda > Insecta > Lepidoptera > Noctuidae > Atethmia > Atethmia centrago. Next base: position 14,759,239 of record HG995373.1, on the reverse strand, counting down.
ATAACACACGCCTGTTTTTCTCAGAAGGTTAGACAGAGGAATTTTTTAGTAGCAACCAGCCCGGAGTCAGGATTTGTGCCCGGTTAATGGCAATGAGCTTGCCCCCTATAACATGGGACATTAACTGGCGAAATTTGAGTGTACTATGGGTACATCTCTACTTAGAGGTAAATCTTTGTTCAATAAGAAATCCACCTATCCAAATAAAATACGAGGAACATGTTTCATAAATTCTATTTTAAAATGAAGGACGCCTCAGTAGAACGTGGTACAAACAGAATATTTGAAATAATGGCTACTTAAACTATCGTTACAATCTTGAGCCGTGTGCCTATTAATGTGAAACAAACTGTTTGTTTCAGCAACATATTTTTATGTAGCTGGAAATATGTTGGAACATGGAATATTAAATTAATTTATTATATATAAAAACAAAACAAACAACAATGTAGTGTTGCTGGCATCATGCTAATGTTCCGTATTCATGGTAAACATAAGACGTGGAACATTTTTGTCGCACAACATTTTTCAAATGAAGACGGGTCTTTAGCGTACAAAATGTTGTAACTCATTTTTCCTATAAAAATCGCTTTGCACGATTATTAGATGTCCTATATAGCGTCTTAATAACACCGAGCCATTTACGGCAATTCCAAGATTAAGTATATTGGAACTATTGCAAGAATTGTTGCTGGCGTAAGCGCAATGTTAGTTGAATTCTGCAACTCTCAGAGATAGGAAACCACTCTGTTAGGTAGACAAAAGTCAGCAAATGTAAAGTACCTGTGTGTTATAAAGTAATGGATGCAATGCAATAAAGTTAAACTGCACTATAAAAATAACTGTTGACATACATTTCAAAGTTTTGACGTAAACGCTAATTATTTTAGACTGTGTGCCACTTCTTATACAGACGTCAAGGAATGACGAGACGAAGATATGAATAATTTTAAGTAAATGGCTCGTGATTTATGTTTCCTTTGAATATGAAAAACGAACTAATTAGGTTAGACTGAATTCTACGAATTTAAGGAACTGCCTACTCAGCACACAATATCGAAATTAGTAGGTACTTGGGTCAGGACCAAAAGAGAATGCCCACCATGTCAAGACTATTAACTTCTCGAAAATTAAGTCGTATTTCTACATTTTCAAGTTTTTTTTTATCAACATTTCTTTTACCCTAGCATTGGAAAACATAATTAATATTATTGGTAAATGTTAGTACTCAGGTTAGTACCTCCTATACATACCTACACAGTGTTTATAACTATCTTTTTAATTATGTAAATAATATTATTTATAACAAATCGATTTAGTAAATCGATTACCAAAATATTTAATATGGTCACATTTGACAGATCTATCTGTCAAATCAATGCATCAATCAAATTGTTTCGTGCCGTTCGTTTTGCATCGAGTTGAATTTATTCCTCCGCATTTACTTTTTGTTCGTTACAATTGGAAGCTGTCGAGCTGAGCGTTTACGTTCCTGCAGTAGATTTGTTTTGAGATATTGGACTCCTGTTTTAGTGACAAGTGAGCACATTGACTCTTTTTAGCCTTGGACTCTTGTTTTACTCCTGAAATAGACCATTGCAATGAGCACATGAATAAATGTACGCATTATCTATGTAGGAATTCACTGATTTATTTTTTATATCTTTTCAGATATCCTCTGATGACATCCTGTGTGTTGAATGTTTTGTATTATTACAAAACCAGACATCATCAACCACAACTCTATCCTTGTATTCTTGGACATCTCAACATAATGTTTTGCATGTGGTACGTCAATTACAAGTCGCAGAACTCATAGGGTTAAATAAGACTGTCCTCAAAGGAATGTTATACTAAGATGGACAGCAGCTCATCACGTAAGTGTTTTAATCGTGGCAGAATAACTATGATTGAACTAATTGAACAAAAATAAATAGTATAAATTTAATATTTTCTTTTTTAGGTCTTGCATTTGGAACGAGTTTGTCGTGCATGTCGCGAGGCTGCATCGAGAGAAAAACAGAGCCAGGCCGTTGATGGCCTTAACAGGCCTACTGTCTGCGCCAGTGACTGATAATATGAACGATAACATCGCAGATGCTGTGATTGCTGTACCACCTCCACTACCACTGCCGGTTCCACCCCATCAGGAACAACAATTATTTCGAACATTTTCAAAAATGAATGTGATGGCACATATGTTTATGTGCAAATCGGCAACAATTATTTATATCAAAAACAAACTTACAGTCTGCATAAATATGCCAATCTTGTCAAATCGTTTTTATTTGTTTGCTGCAATGGATATTTAGAGTGCGTGGGGCCACAAAAAATTACTCATCGGTTATGAGTGCCCTGTTTACTATGCCCCAGCACAATTTTTAGACCATATACTCGTATTCCCTGAAGAATAAATGTTTTACTTACTATTTATTGTTGTTTTTTTTTAAGTAAGCAGCCATAGCGCAGCTTAATTTAACTTAAGTATTTATTTTTAACAACACTACCTACTAGTCTGACTGCCTCGTTGGTCTAGTGGTCGCAAGCGCTACTGCTGAGCATGAGGTCCTGGGTTCGATCCCCGGGTCGGGCAAAGTGTTATTGGGTTTTTATTTCAGGAATTTCTCAGTAGTAGTCCGGAGGCTGGATTTGTGCCCGGTTGATGGCAATAGGCTCGCCTCCTATTACATGGGACTTAAACATAACTGGCGAAACGTGGGTATATTACAGGTACACCTCGGCCCAACCTTTCGGGAAAAGAAGGCGAGATGTTATGTTATGTATTTTTTTTATGTGTAGGTACCTACTAGTGGTGAGGGCACAACCAACTTAACGGTAACTGCCGGCACGGCACGGCAAGGCATATTTGTAAGCCCAAGTACTTAGTATATCTAGCAAGAGAAAAATCTATGTAGTGTTTTTCAAATTCAGGAATCAATATTAACTTATGCATGCGGTGCCAAAAAGAGGGGTTTGTGGCTAAGTAATGACAGCCGCACGTGTCGATCGATCAGGTTAAGCTACGCTTGCCGCGGTTGGTCCGTGGATGGGTGACCCTCCGTGCCTCGGAAAGCGCGTTAAGCTGTTGGTCCCAGCTGTCATTTGTAGATCTTTGACAGTCGTTACGGGTCGTCAGAAGCTCGAAAGTCTGACAACCAGTCTTACCAAGAGGTATCGTGTTACCCAGTAACTGGGTTTTGGAGGTCAGATAGGCAGTCACTCCATGTAAAATACTGGTATTCAGCTGTATCCGGTAAGACTGGAAGCCGACCCCAACATAGTTGGGAAAAAGCTAGGCAGATGATGATGTGGTGCCAAAAAATGTAAAATCAATTGTGTCTCATAAGCTGTCCTTGACCGATTAATACTTAAATAATAGGTATTATATTTTAATTTCAAATATGTTTAAAACAAAAAAAAACTTGTTTTATAACCTCAATTTCAGCATCCGAAAAAATAAGATTTCTCTTAAATCAGGGTGAAAAATTGAAAATCGATTTCAGGATATGAAAAGGTAATTCTAGGTCTACAAAACATAGTTAAAACCACCGTGACACGCGATGTTTTTTAGGGGCCTAAACCTCCTAACAAAATGGGCATTCTCTTTTTTGACGTAATTGCACAACGAAAATCACAACGGAAATGTATCACACTGGAAAATAAATGCAGCGCCATATAATTATTACAGTGTGTTTAAATCGTCGGAATATTTTAGGCAAGTGTAATCAATTTGATTACACCTACCTAAATTTTTCACACACTCTAATAATTATATTGCGCTGCATTTATTTCCGTTGTGATTTCCGTTGTGCAATTACGTCAAAAAATTGGTCCTGACCCACTTATCAAGTATTAAATAACTGTAAAGTCGCTTTACAGGCCTGTCATTGACATTGTACGTCACCGTTATACTTGCTAAAATATGGTATGGTAGATAAGCTGTTTTTTACTTTTTGGGCGGCATTTTTAGCTAATCAAAAAGTCTAAACATATACCACAAATTATTACCAGGGTGTTAACACAACAACCGGTGTTACCTCGCAATCTGTCAATCGTTGTGTAAAATCGACTATTTTAAACACTTCGTCACCCTATAAATACTCACAAAGGAGATAGGTGGGAGGCAAGCCCGTATGGCCGTTAATGAGGCTCGCTGCTCATCCAGGACAGGATAGGACGACACCTCCCGCGGCTAATGAAATGAAAAATTATGGCCGTCCGACTGTGTTGACCTCTTTCGCACCCCTACCTCTGCTCATCCACTATAAATAACCGCTTGCGCTTATCTCTATAATGTACCTACGCATTTTTTCGTCATTTCGCGAGTTTTATGGGCTATATTTTTTATTGCTTGCAAAAATTATATGACTGCAATAATACGTGGGCAACGTTTCAAGTTAAAAGTTGGTATGTCTATAGGTGGTAATTGTTTTTATGTTTATTGTATGGGGAAGACGTTGTTTATGTTTAAAGCTTTTGTTTGGGTATCGGGAATGTTGGTATGGAAATAAATTAAGAAAACTGACAACAAAATCACTTTAGAATATAATGTGATTTTGTTGTCAATTTTCTTAATTTATAGACAACTAGCTTTTGCCAGCGGCTTTGCCATCCTGCTATCTTCCTTAAGTACATCGATATATGCCGCAGTCAATTCTCCAACTGCAAATTTAAGTTGGTCGACTATTCCTCGTTAGCTCGTAAAGCCCACTTAGCTGTGATAGTTTTCCTTTTAATTTCATTGTATGTATTACTGTCATGAATTTTGTCACATCTCGATATACAACCATTTAGCTGGCAGCCCCCCCCCCCCCTGCCGTCGGGACGACATTTGAATCTTAACAAAAATTAGCACTTTAATGATTAATATTACGCTAACGGATCCTTAGTTCGAAAAGCGGTGTTCACAGACCCATAATTTTTGAACAGCCTATCCAACGATATTCTACACCATGGGGTAGACGAGAAAAATAATATCATCCCCACATTACGTGCAAGGGAGGTAGGAAAAAGATTTTTTTTCAAGATTTTATTTTATTGGCGTGATTAATATGTATCATCATCATCTGCCTAGCCTTTTCCCAACTATGTTGGGGTCGGCTTCCAGTCTTACCGGATACAGCTGAATACCAGTATTTTACATGGAGCGACTGCCTATCTGACCTCCACAACCCAGTTACTGGGTAACACGATACCTCTTGGTAAGACTGGTTGTCAGACTTTCGAGCTTCTGACGACCCGTAACGACTGTCAAAGATCTACAAATGACAGCTGGGACCAACAGCTTAACGCGCTTTCCGAGGCACGGAGGGGTCTTGTTATGTAAAGATGGTCACCCATCCACGGACCAACCGCGGCAAGCCTTTTCTCAACTATGTTGGGGTCGGCTTCCAGTCTTACCGGATACAGCTGAATACCAGTATTAATATGTATACCTTTACCAAATTACTGCTTTCTAGTACGAAGCGTCTCTGAGCTGACAGACGGACATGGCGAAACTATAAGGGTTCCTTGTTTACTACAGAACCCTTAAAAGCTCTTCTACCGTCTATTTCTTTATTTTTGAGGGTTTCTACAAAATCTGGTCAGGTTCTTTACATTTAGACATACTTGCAGTAGTTTATGTATTCAGTTAAAAGTATAATATTATCTGGAAAAAATAACAGCCACGTTATTTCACAAACGAAGAGGAAAAATCTAAATTAAAGCTGGCTGGCTGGCTTCTAAAATTGCTTGCGATACATTCAAAATTTGGTGTTCTTTAAGGCTATATTTGGCTCAAACCCAACTGTAACGATGCCTTGCGTTGTGGAATTTGGACAGACAGACTGACACACCGATCCGATAAGGGTTTAATTCAATATTATTGAAACATACTAAAAATAAGGACGTATTATAATGTTATTTGTAATAAAACAAATTATTTAAAAAACAAAAAACCCGCCATACAGGCGGAGACAAACAAAAGCTACACCATATTTCAGGTTATTGGTTTGTCCCCGCCTGCGATACCAAATTTCTATAGCTTATAACGCTTGTTTTTCTCTTTTAAGTTAGGTATGTGTTTTTGCAGTTTTTTAAATAATTTGTTTTATTTCAAGCTTTTTAGTTTTATTAATATATTTATGGAAATGACTCATTACTAGCTTTTATTTGATATCAATATTGTTGTAATTTATTTAAAAAATGTTTCCTTCCCTTTTTTTGTATTTGCAGATGTAATATATAAAAATTATATAGCCTATGTCACTTCCACAATGAAGATAAATCTAACGACACCTCTTATGTTAAAATCCATCAAGCCGTTTAGGCTACAGAACGTGCCAAAGAAATAGACATACATATATACATACAAACAAACATACATACATACTCTCAAAAAACATCACCCTCATTCTGGGGCAGTCGGGTAAAAAGACATTTGTAACACGTTATTAGAAATTCCGAGAAAAAATAAATAAGTTACAAGTTGCTTGTCATTTTTCATAATTTGCTCTCTCGTGGATCGAATTCTGTTTTTCTTGGTAGTTTTTCAGTTTCTAAGGCTGTTTTGTGTAACACCGCAGTTGTAAGGCCTATTTTCCACTAATCGGTTAGGCAGGCGGGCGGGCGCAACTACCTAAGTATTTATTTCGATAAGTCATAAGTAGTGCAGAATTACTCCTGCTATTAAAGACTTGCTGCTCGGCGGCAAAACTTTTGGGCGCAAGAACGCTTGACTCTTTTTACCCGACTCTCCGATCTATAGAATTTTGGTCTTTAACAAATGAATAACCTGAAATATGGTGTAACTTTTGATTGTCCCCCGCCTGCGATACCTAAATTCTATAGATTATAATGTTTCTTTTTCCCTTCTCAGTTATGTTCAGTTATGTGTCAGTTGTGTGCAGTCGGGCTTTTTGTTTTTTTAAATAATTATTTTTTATTCTTAAATTTTGAAGTATTCAAATACATTATCTTTCCGATCAAGATTGTCAACAATTTTCAGAGGAGCTTGTCAGTCGTGAGATTTGATTGTTACGGATAAGACATCAAAATATTCCGTGTAATCATATTTTTAAAGCGATAATACCGTTTATGAAACAGCTTATTGTCATCATTAAAACCACTAGTGTCTTAGTAAACATAATATCATCCAAACGAGTGTTATAATGTTGTACTAAATTTATTATGCCATTTGCTTTTCAAAAAAAGAAAATCGTCATGCACGGGCGTTTCACTACCACAGCGCTGTAAATTCCGGGTGTCACCACTGTGTGGATCGCCCGGAGGACACGGTGGAGCATACGGTGGAGGTCTGCCCGGCTTGGGCAGAGCACCGCCGTGTCCTCGTGGAGGCGATCGGCGGCAGAGACCTCTCGCGTCCGGCCCTGGTTCAGGCCATGGTACGGAGCGAGAGGGCATGGGCAGCCGTCACTTCCTTCTGCGAAGCAGTAATGCTCGCGAAGGAGGAGGCGGGACGGTTGAGGGAAAGGCACGTTTCGCGCCCTCTCGCCCCTAGCCGCCGCAGGAGACGCCCAGGGCGTCGGGAATCCCGGGCGGATTTCCGGCCACCGTAGGCGCGGGCTTGCGGACGGTGAGCAATGGGTAGCTCACCGTCCGGTAAGGACCAGGCCCGGGTCGACGGCGCGTCGTATTCCACGCGCGCCTCAAAGAGATGTCGTCAGCACAAAGTAGGGGTCCACTAGGGCCGATGCCTGCCGGGGTCGCGGGAAGGTACTTATGGGTCACCGAGGCCCCCGCAACACAGGCAACAGGAAGGAATACGGGTGGGTTTTAGTCAGTAAGAGTCTGACACACCCTCCCGCTCCGCCCAGAGCGGGAGAAGTTATTTGATGATTTCCCACCCAAAAAAAAAAAAAAAAGCGCTGTAAATTAAAAAAAACTTGGAGGTTATTTGAATTCACGTCGTATCCCAACATTTTTGTTCGATATTAGTATTGCAAAAATATATTATTTTGTTGTTTACAAAAATGCGTGATACAAGCTTTGATAACACACCACCAGATATTTTTAATGCAGCAAAGGAAAATTTTAACCAATTATTACCAGAAACTTTCTATGAATTTACATAGCCTTTTATAGAGGATTCATATCATGTGTGTAGATAAAGTCTTGTGTACAACTGTACATAATTAGCCTATGAACGCCAGACTCCGGATTCCTAAGTTCTTATGCACCAACGGTGTATCACGCAACATTTAAGAGATTACCACACTCATGTGATACTATTATTACCCACATTCGTGTTTTAATACCCATATTATACAACAGTTGCATAAATAACTATTTTGTCCACAGTAACAAGACAAGTGTGTTGTATCAAAACTAATGATTTATATATGGTCTCCGTTACCCGATTGAATTCTGGAGTGTGATTATCTTACGTGCGTGTTTTCTTCTTATTTGATGGTATGTATTTCATATATAGGCTCGTTACTCTGTCTTCAACATTAGTCTTTTTTGGTCTTAAACCTGTTTATTTTTGTTGTTACCTTAACCTACAGAGGGGTTACGTTACGAGTTCGACCAAGACGTGTAGGTACGACCCGGCCTGGTGTCAGTGAAGCTACCCAAGTAGTTTGCGCCTCATAATCTGGCCAACTGAACTGCGTGTTGTCGGTCTCTGGTCAGCGCACTAATTGAAGTTCGTCGTGAGCGGTTCAACCTAAAGCAAATACCCATATTTTTCCGCCTACTTTGATTATCTAAGTAGTGTTAACACTACTTAGATAATACTATTTAGTATATATTACTATATAGTACTATATAGTATTTTTAGTTCGCATGAAACTATTATTATTTGTATTGAGAGAATTAAGGTTCATCAACAACTTTCACATATTTTCACGTGAATAACGTATGCGGACACCAGAGTGAATGATTGTAATCCTTCTCGCGAGAAAAACGTGGCCAAATTCATATTTATTCATTACAATCCTCTTCATTTTTTTTTAGAAGAATAATCGGCTGAATATTTATTTAAAAAACCTCACTACTGTTTTCTACCTTTCTATTTGATGATATCTTTTATTTCCGATAAATTAATATACGTGTATTTTGTGGTGAAGATTTTGTTAATTTTTGTGATATTGTGTCCGGGGTTCGACCCCCCGGTGCATCAGCCAACAATTTCCACTACAAATTTTTTTTTTTGTCATCAAATAACTTCTCCCGCTCTGGGCGGAGCGGGAGGGTGTGTCAGACTCTTACTGACTAAAACCCACCCGTATTCCTTCCTGTAGGCTAACCTACAGGAAGGAATACGGGTGGGTTTTAGTGTACCTAAGTACACTGGGTACTCATTTAATTTCATTTCATTTTATTTATTCATAAACAATTCACATTGTGTTGAATACAGGCAACATGCAATCTACATACAAATACAAAAAAAAACAATATAAATCTATGAATTATTAGTTAAAGCAAAGTTCAAATATAGTGTCAAACAGTTTCAAATCTAATGTCAAACAGTTTTAAGTATAATGTCAAAAGATATATTAAATGTCGGCAAATGATTCCAAATTACAAAATGTCAAAAGATTAAAAACAGAAAAAAAAAAAAATATAATTCATTTATTAATTCCGATATAAATTATACAGACATTTTTCTGATAAAAAGGCCTTTAATTTTGCTTTAAACAAGTGGGTATTATAAATCTAGGTCTTTAGCTCAGAAGGCAACTTAATGAATATCTCTACAGCTTGATACTTCGGGCAATGTTCTACTATGTTAAATTTAGGTGCTATTTGTTGTTTAAACATTTTTCTCCACGTGTTCTCTCTGATCTCACGTTCCTCTTGTGATTCAAACTCATATAGATACTTGGCAAAATGACTTAAGAGAACCAATATGTATAGACTAGGAACTGTTAATATTGCTATTTTTTAAAAGTAATCATACCAGTACGTGCCCATACATTGACGCATCCACGGCTCTTGCAAAATAGGTATTTTTGGAGCACATAGGTACTTGGAGAGTACAGATAAACCAGCAAAGACAAAGTCAAAATCAAATTATTTATTTCAAATAGGCAATGTATAAGGCACTTTTGAACGTCAAAATTAACAAAAAAAAAAATAGAATTGATTCTAGTTGCCCCTTCCATAAGGTAGTTTCGTATGGAGAAGAATGGGCAAGAAACTCCACCGTTACTCTTTTAAAATGTTTTACAAAATTATGTATACAAGATGCAGTTTTGAACCTGCAAAACATTTCAGGAGGTTGTTATGAAACTCGTAAATAATCATATAACAATACGATACCAAGTCAATAATCTATAATACTTTTTATTTTAGATTTTTAAATTTTATTGTTTTTCAGAATAACTGTCAACCCTATCTAAGATCTATGAAAGCGCAGTTTAAGGACACGTACATACAGACTGGCCGCGTTTTAAAAAAGGGGAGTTCACACTTACCGATTTCCGTAAATAAGAATAAAATGAAAAAAAAATACCTGCCCATTTTATTGTTGATTCGGGTCGAGAATCACTAACATAATTACCTCCTAAAATGTTTTGCAGATCCAAAACAACACCTTGTATGTACATTTTAAAATTATATGTGAAGACGAGGCACCTAGAATAAAATTACTATACCTAAATAGGTAAAAAAAGAATGAAAAATAAAGCAATGACAGATAAATGAATTATGTGAAAGGTACATGATGCTCACATATTTACAAACATTGTAAAAGTATACTTTTCCTAAAAATAATAAATAAAGCCAGTGTGTGAGTTAAAGTAATCACAGAATTAAAATTCAACATTGATTTATTATTTGTATCAAATAATAAATTGTACAATTAAAATAGCAACCAGTTTGATTTTGTCTAGACTCTAGATTGTCCTATGGAGCTTGACCAGTATGTTTCCAAGCATTCTTATCTTGGATATAATCCTCTAATTTGTAATATGCTTATTTATAAAATGTACTTTTAACATGAGTTTTAAATTTTCTTTCATTTAATTGCAATATATCACAAGGTATTTTGTTGTAACATTTGACACAGTACCCCATAAAAGATGTATGTACTTTAGATAATCTGAAAAATGGTTGATCTATTTTATCTTTATTTCTAGTATTAAAATTATGTCTATCACTTATTTTATTAAAAAGATGTCGATTTTTTCTTACATACATAATATTTTCATAAATGAATTGGCAAGGTACTGTCATAATATTAATCTTTTTAAATTGTTCCCTAATAGATTCACGGCGACGTAGAATTTAAATGGCTCTGACAGCTCGATTTTGCAAAATAAAGATGGAATCAATGTCAGCAGCCCGACCCCACAATAAAATGCCGTACGACATAATGCTGTGGAAGTAGCTAAAATAGACCAAACGCGCGGTTTCTACATCTGTCAACTGTCTTATCTTTCTAACAACATAAGCGGCCGAGCTTAGCCGCCCCGCAAGAGATGTTATATGTGGTCCCCATTGTAGTTTCTCGTCTAGAGTGATTCCTAGGAAAACCGTTTGATGAATAAATTCCAGTTTTTCTCCATTCAATATGAGATCACATTTGCTACTTCTAACATTAGATAATTTAAATCTAATGCATTTGGTTTTTTTTTCATTTAGTACCAAATTATTTACCGTAAACCAATCATGGACTTGAAGAATAGAGTTATTCACATCGTCATGATTTTGTGATCGTCGGTCTATTTTAAAGATCAATGATGTGTCATCTGCAAATAACACCATCTTCGGTTGATTTTGAAGTAATTGGGGTAAATCATTAATGTAAACTAAAAAGAGGAATGGACCCAATATCGAACCTTGAGGAACGCCCATTGCCATTTCAGACCCCAATGAGTTTACGCCGTTTACTTGAACTTTAACCTTTCCATCTTTTAGGTATGATCTTAGTAAATCAAGAGCTGTATTTCTAAGTCCATAGTCTCTAGTTTCAGCAGAAGTGTCTCATGGTTTACGCAATCGAACGCCTTAGAGAGGTCGCAAAAGATACTAATGGCATCCTGTGCTTCTTCCCAGGCGTTAAAATGTTCTTTATTAGGGTGACACCGGCGTCAGTCGTACAACGCCCTTTGGTGAAACCGTACTGTTGTTCATAAAAGATGGAATTTTTATTAAAGTGGCGTAGCATTTGATTGAGCATCAACTTTTCAAACACCTTACTGAGAACTGGCAGAACTGACACAGGCCTATAATTGTTGGGTTCTTTACTATCACCAGATTTGAACAAAGGAACTACTTTACTGTGTTTCATGAGATCTGGAAAGGCTCCATGGTCAACACTGGTATTAAATATGAAAGCTAAATAGGGCGCAATGGTTTCGATGATAGATCTACAGACTATTACAGACATTCCCCAGAGATCTTCTTTTAAGATATTTAAAAACTTTTATAACAGCCTGGGGGTTTGTATGCTGAAACCTAAACTCTAAAGGGCATGCTTTATATTTTTTTAAAGTAAGACAGCAGAAAGCGCGGGTGAGGAATTTAAAGTTTCAGTAGTTTTAAGGGGAATATTAGCAAAAAAAGTTATCAAATTCTTGAGCTATCTCTAAATCTGAAGTGATGGGCCCACGTGCAGTCTCTAATTTAAATTCAGTATTACGCGGTTTTTTCCTACCTGTTTCATTATTTATTATTTGCCGGTAATACAAATTAGCACGAACGTCGCGCCATAGAGCAAGGCTTCTAAAGTTTGGTCACCTATTATTGCGCTTATATAAAATATCGCTGTCTGATTACTTATTCTGGTTGCCACCTAAAAGATGTGAAAAGCTTGGAATGGCCTGGAGTTGTTAATCAATAATTGTGTAATCACGGTAATCCAAAATAGGCAAGTACTTCCATGTTTGTAACAGCTCTTTCTTTCTCATTATCGGACGTTCGTATTTCCGAAGTCAGACGATGATTGCCGAAACGTATACCTTTCTTGGGAAATCTGTATCTACATCAGGATCCTATATAAAAACAAATTATTATAGACAACTTCTTGACTTTAATTTCTTTTGCTACGGTAATAAAAGTTTGGTTACTGACCTTAAAGTAAATCAAAATAAATATAAGTAGAAAACTTTATTGCAACCAGTATTTTTTTAAGTAACGCAGAGAACTACACAAAACTACTAGATTCGCTATGCTATCTGCATCTGCAGCACAGATTATTGAAATCACTTGAGCGCGGAACTATAGCGACCTACATCTGTGTTTGGCAACCGATCTAGTCTAAGTTTCAGGTGGTGCAAGTGGCGCAACTTTGTATCATTTGCATTTAGCAGGGATTTGCAAATGCGGGACCTGCAATCCTGCTGAAATTGGCTTAATCATTAAGATTGCGTCCTTGAAGCGCAGAGTGCGTGGGAGCGGCAACTGCACTCTTAAGGTCATCAGAGATAAGCCATGGTGCGCCATCATGGAGCATTGGGTACATGTGTACCCAATTACTAAAATAGGTTATAAGTAGTATGTATTACTAACATCGTATGGATCATGGTCTGAATAGGGATGATGACTTATTTTTTTTGTTGCCCGTCGGGTAGATTATTAAAAATATTGGTTTTTTTTTCTTTTTTTTTACGTAATCAAAAGAGTACGGCGATACATTGAGTTAAAATTTGTCATGACGTCACGCCTTGCTAGATTTTATACTGAATTGTGACGCAGCGAGCGTCATCGTCGTTTTATTAATATGACAAAGCAAAAAATACGTGTCTAATAATTTTTTTTATTATCTGCCTGACGGGCAAAAAGTTTTGGTTTTCATCCCTATTGAAATCAACGATTTGTGAAACTTTACACAGCCTTAATTGGTTGAATAAACGGACCCTGAAGCGATCAAATTGTATGTACGTAATTGCAATTGATCGTTTTAGGGACCCTTAAGAAGAACCTTTCTTATTTTTTCACAATAAACAGTTCCTTGAAACAGGTTATCTGACTGACGGACTAAATGGTTTTTTTTTTGCCCAGGCATCATCCCTATTATTCGACCGGTAAAAGTGGATTTTTCCCTTCTTTGCATGACTTTTCAGTTCGGAGTGCTGAGTCACAAACGTAAATACTTTACAGTTACGCAACATTCAAAAGCGTTATACTCGTGAAACAAAAATAGCTACTTTGAGAAAATTCAAATTTCATTATAATATAGTATGGTTTCCTTAATGTTCGTAACACCATACAATATATATAAATACTTTAGGGAAAATTGCTTTTGATTCTTGAGTAGGTAAGTGAAAGGTATTTATGCTGATGACTGTACTATTTTACAAATCTAAAGGCCTATTCCGATATAAGTAATATCGCCGTCGCACTCCGGAGCGATACTGGTTCGCCTTCTGGTTAGTCACTTGGAAACCAGTATCGCTACCGAGGGTGTCAATGATATATCTGAATAGGCCTTTACTATTCGAGCCTGTAATAGTATGGATTATGTAAAGGGTCATATCCCATAAGCAGACTACCTATCCGAAACAAGTTTCCACAGCACAATATTGCCAGCAGTAATATCCTTCAGGGAAATTCTTTAGCGATTCAAGTAACAGCTATGTTTTGCTCATTGCCACTATCAAAGGGTTCCCTTAGGGATTTAGGCCGGCAGAAGGGTTATTGTGAAGCGTACCCGTAAAAAATCATACAAGCCTCAGTGAATACTTGATAGGCTTAATATATTATTACTGCGCCCCGCGGTTTCACCCGTGTAAGTCTCGATCCCGTGGGAATATCGGGATAAAAAGTATTCTATGTCTTAATCTAGGTCATGGTCTACCCATGTGCTAAATTTCATGTAAATCCGTTCAGCCGTTTTATCGTGAAAGCGTAACAAACAAACTCACTTTCGCATTGATAATATTATTTATTTATTATTATTTGTTTTAATATTATTTTGGATAGTTAGGAATAGCTGCACTCCGCGGTTTAACCCGCATAAGTCGAAATCCTGTGGGAATATCGAGATAAAAAGTATCTATTAATAGCTTAGAATATTATATACCTATGTGTGTAGGATTCCTAAATATAATTATGAAGTGTTTTTATTTTAACTAAAGTTAGTCTTCAAGTGAGAAAGTCGACTTATATGGAGATTTTAATATCGATGTTTTTAAAAGAAACAAAACTTCATTGGAACAGGCTGACATATTGTCTTATGAATTACTATGTAAAACTATCGTTTCATACCAAGCAATTTGACAATTTCGCGCACAACTACCGGAAATATTGCAAAGCTGAAGTTGTAGATCTTCTTTTTAGAACGTCCTTTCAGATCATACATCTCAGACACTTAAAGTGGCTGTTAACAAAACTTGTAAACTAAAATATTGGCAAACTAAAAAGCAGGATATATTATAATAATAAAAATGATTTTTAATTCGGAACAAAGAATCCATAGAGTGTTAGTAACATAAATATTAAAACAAATCATTATCTAGTGTTAGTACCAATAACCATCCGCACAAATTGCTTTACAGTTGGAGAGCTTAAATTCTCCGCTACAGTTCTCAGTATGCTGTTGGGACTGTCTCTCACTCTCCTCAGCAGTTAAGCTGTCTTCTTGCGCACAACCACGTGAAACCCGTCAGTACGAGCTTGCGCAAACTTGTCGTAATTTACCCATAGATTACTTATGCACAGAATCTGGCAGTAAGCCTTGAAAATAGTGACATTTACTAGGTCCGTACACCGAGCAAATCTACGGGCCGACATGTTGCACCAGACGGCGAGTGCCCTGCGCTCCCTCTCTATATCTACATGGTCCTTAAGGTCGTCGGAAAGAACCTAGGTATTGAAAAGAAGATACTCTTTTAATTACTGACCCGTTTATAAGCAGCTCGGGTCCCACTTCACGGTACTTGCCACCGACCTTAAAGACCATATGGTCTTTTATTCACACTTCTTTACATTATAAATTAAACCATATGCAGCAGCGTAGGCTTCACAAGTCTTCAGCAACTGAAGATGTGTTTACCGCAGAAGCCTAATGTGCGTAAAAAGGGATAATTTATCGTGGACATTGTAAACAATTTTTTTTTACAGTAATAAAAAAAAGCATAATCTTGTTGACATTTAACAAGACATTTTTACTGTATTTCAAACGATTTGACATTAATTTGTATTATTTTATTGTCCTAATTGGTATTTAAAATTATAATAAGTATGTATATATTTGTGTAAATTAATTAATAATATGATTTGCATGCCCATGTGAAGGTAGAACATGGCCGACTATTTTAATAAAATATTCCATTACCATTACCCATGTTTGCAAACCAATATTGATTTCATTCAAATTTCGCGTTCGCGGCAAACGACTTTCCATAGAATATATTTATTTTTATTATAATTATAACCATAGATGACAGAAGAGGCCTAAACTTGGACTAAGACGTTTTTCTTTATAATTTGTACAAACTATCATATATCATATCTACTAGCTTTTGCCCGCGGCTTCGCCTGCGTGGATATTGGAAAAATTCTCACGGGAACGTACTATTGGGATAAGAAGTATCCTGTGTTAATCCTGGTTATAAACTCTATCTGTAAGTTTGTATCCGAATCCGTAAAGATCCGTCCGTAAGTACATTTTTCGATTGATCTTTACCTTCGTTATTTGAGTATTTCGAAAATCTCGATTTTTGGTATCCCGCTTGCATCACAAATCAATATATTCTATTCTGTTTTCTTATTGCTAGCAAAGCCGATGTCGACCATTCTGACAATGTCTAAAGTGAGTTGGAAAAGCAAGTGTACCATCATCTCAACGTGACGCTGGCAGAATAGTCGAAATCGGCTCAATTGCCATAAAACAAGTGTGCAAGATAAAATATTTGTATTACATAATATAACATCACGCCTTGTTTCCCCGAAGGGTTAAGCAGACTTATACCTGTAGTACGACACCCACATTTCGCCAGTTATGTTTAAGTCCCATGTAATAGGGGGCGAGCCTATTGCCATCAACCGGGCACAAATCCAGACTTCGGGCTGCTACTGAGAAATTCCAGATAAAAAAACCCAATAGCATTCTGCCCGACCTGGGAGTCGATCCCAGGACCTCAAGCTCAGCAGTAGCGCTTGCAACCACTAGACCAACGAGGTAGATATTTATATTATGTAAAAACATATATTGCTAAATAGAAATAAATGTATTTAAACAACAGTCCCATTGCTGTTAATCTTTTCAAGTCGACAGAGACAAAATTATATTTTAAATACGCATTTTGTGACTAGTGGTGCAAGAAGGCCTAAACGTATTTCTTTGCAGGAAAATATCCAGGAACAGCTGAGTGTTAGATTGGGTTACTTAATTGAAGTCTAGATTAATATTTAGCGCTGGTTTACCAAACGAACAGCGGCGTGGGCCACACATGGCGTTTACGGCGACTGCTAACTAGACGAGGATGAGAGCAGTGCTCTGGGAATAAGCCAAGCAAGCGGCGAAAATGTGTTAATATACTTGACGATACACATGACAATGAAATTTTTGTTTTGGTTGAAAAGTATTAAAATTTTGAGGTTAATACAATTTTTAACACTTATTGAATTATAATTCAGAAATAACAGAGATATTGCGAACCGCAATACATTTGTAGGTAAGTTAGGAATCACACTATACATGTTAATTATTACAATAATAATCTTGATTAAAGTGTATATCGGTAACCTTCGCCTACGGATCTCTTCATTTCTGATTCGATCACGTAGGGAAACTCCAAGCATAGCCCTCTCCATTGCCCTTTGAGTGACTTTTAGCTTTTTAATAAGGCCCATTGTAAGCGACCACGTTTCAGTGCCATAGGTCATCATCACGCAGGCGAACCAAGGTTACCGACATAGCCCGAAGAATTGCCAAACTTAAGTGGCAGTGGGCAGGGCACATTGCTCGTAGAACAGATGGCCGATGGGGCCGAAAGGTTCTGGAGTGGCGACCGCGTACCGGAAGACGTAGCGTTGGAAGGCCTCCTACAAGGTGGACGGATGACCTTGTGTAGGCCGCAGGAATGCGCTGGATGGGGGAAGCACAAAACTGGTCGAAGTGGCGGTGCTTGGGGGAGTTCTATGTCCAGCAGTGGACGTCTTTCGGCTGAAATGATGAAGTGTAAATCAAACTCACGTCCCTAGTTTTAAATTTGATACGAAATGAATTTAATGATCAAACACATTATTTTTAGTAGGTACCTACTGAACAAAAAGGCACGCTTACCTACATTCACAGCAAGATGAAATACCAAAGTAAGACCATAAACCACTCAAATAATATATATTTGGCTAATAATCAATATGTACGAACTATCGGTAAGACGAGAAGTTCGCCACATACGGAGTTCATTACTGTCCCGACTGTGCCAGAGTAAATTTACAACTCCACCGGTGTAACCGAACTATTAGCAATTTTGCAAAGTTCTCCCTCATTCAAGAATTGATGCACGTAATTTTATTAGCCGTAACACACGAGTACTTAGTTTAAAAGTAATACTAGTTCCGGGAGAAGTGTAATTTGATGTTTAGTTTTAGGAAAGTGAAATTAATGAGCTCTCGTGTTTGGTAAGACACACTTTTGATGTTGACAGTTGACGTTTATTTATTACCTGTTCCAAAAGAATCTGATAGAAGTGTCAACAAACCGGCTATATTTTTACGCAATCGCTCACTAAAGACACACACATTTATCTAATCTGGATGATTTTGTCGTTACACCTCACACTTTTCCAAATATAAAATCGATGAAATATATAATAATGCAAACTAGGAAATATAATTGTACTATATAGTTACTACAAGCACTTTATTTGTTTCTCTATCTGAATTAAAAAACATAACTACACTTGCAGGTTCAACTCCTCTGCAATTTAGGGTATATTCAACCCTTGTCTATGCAAGACAATAATTTGATTTCTTTCTTCTTGAATCAGGTTTCGGGTAGTCATGGTTAACGACAAAGTTAGTCACAGCTTACAGTATACACAATAGATGAGATCTGGCGATCTGGGTGGCCATACGATGTCCTCAAATCGGCTTATAAATTTTCCAGGGAATTCTTCACGAAGAAGGCTCATGGTGGATCGTGCTGTGTGAGGCGTGGCGCCATCCTGCTGAAACTACGTGTGAGAGCTGTTTGATGGATGTTCTCTAAGTCTCGGAATAAAATAATCGTTAATCATGATTAATCATGAGTACCCGTAAACATGAGTAACCGTAGCTGTTGATGGTGATGTCAACCGTCTATCATCAACACCTACGGTTACTCGACGAAAATTCTCAAAGAAAAACGGTCAAATAATTCCATTGGGAGACAGAGCTGCCCAAACGGTTACTTTCGGGCTATTCAAGGCTTGATGTTGTTTTAATCGTGGGCAACAGTGCATAAATCGTTAGCTTTAAAATACGCTTCAACTGTAAAAGCGTGCTGCGCGCCATTCCACTGTGACATCGTGACTTACCAATCCGCAAAATCCTAAATGGTAACCACCCAGGCCCCCGCGCAACCGTACAAAAATATTCAAATTTCAAATCTTAAATCTGCCACGGGACACCCGGTATTTCACTAGTAGGCATTTTTTCAATCCTTTCACTCTCACTGCTGCCAACGCGTCAGGTGCGTAGACAATATTTTTTATATAAGTGTTTATTGTACAAATGAAGTTAATAAAATACTTTTTGACTTTCTATTTGTTGGCAGGGTTTTTATTATATGTTTTAATTCATATTTAAATTATGATCTCAACATAATGAGTGGTGGATGATACTTCCTCACACACATGGCATAAAGTATTGGTGACTCAACTCAGGAAGGCATTTGGTTCCGCATACAACTTAACTGACTTTGGCGTTGAACCTCCACTTATCACACAGAAGCGATGCTGCATGTGGATGGCAAACCTCTAAAGATTAATGTAAATGGGTAATGTCAACCCGAACTTAAGTAAGTCTACCTACTAACTATTATGCATAAGGAAGAACCAGCCATCCTGAAACCATGAATTAAAGTTAGTTGAGAAGATAAAATGTGTGTATACTTATTTCTGTCCAAACCTCGTGCTAATCAACCCGTTAGTTTAAAGCAAACAGCTACCTTGTGTTAGTCGGTGAGTAGTGAAAAACCAGCGCTACAACATACATCTAGACACGCGGTAGCGTGTCAAGCCAAGTTCAAGTAACAGAACTGGCAAGCAGCACCGTGTGTAATATTACACGAACCATTTGGAGCCACTTTTGACCCCCTCATAACTCAAAAAAAAATCACATAAACGTGTCAAAATTGGCTCATATATTGAGACTTGTGAGATACATATGTGCTCCAAATTTCATAAACACATCTCAAACGGTTATTTAGATATTAACGTCCAAAAATCGTCATTTTTATCACTGACTGACCTATAGATCAAAACTCTAACCCAGTGCCAGATGACCTAGAAAGTTCAAATTTGGCATGCAGATATAATTTCTTCTTATAACTTAGGATTATATATTGTAGCCTAAGGTCTGACTTGGCTAGTTTTCATATACGAATTATATTATAGCCTTCGCGATTTAAAACTTGTTACTTGTCGGTTCTTATTTTATTATTCCGAAAATTTGGCTTGCTGGTTGCTTGTTGCTAGCCATCGAACATAATAATTCGTATATGAGAACTAGCCAAGTCAGACCTTAAGCTACAATATATATTATCCTAAGTTAAGAAGAAATTATATTTTATGTTGTTATAAATACATTTCAGGAACGACCATTGAACTTGGCACCCATTTAGATCTGACTTCTTTTGTAGTAAAAGTCAACAACCAAGGCATGTATCATAATATTGAACTTATCTCCCATTTCACATTTATGTTTTTGATGGGATATATACATACATACATACACACATACATACATAGATACATACATACATGGATACATACTTAGATAAATAAATACATACATACATACGTACATACATAGATACTTACATACATACATGGATACATAGATACATACGTAGTTTCAGTCAGACACCCCCATGTCGTGGCTGTACGTCGCTATAGCACTAAAGTATTCTGTGCTTTAGACCTATCTCGTAGTTCTTACTAAGATTAGAAGATCTATAAAAATACAGTCGTAGGACTGCACGTCAGAAGTGAAGAACTGAAAATACACACACACACACACATCTGTATAAATGTATCTGAGCGTGACGGTCATGCGAGTTCAGTACTTTTTCCCATTCCCAAAAGTGCCCAACGTGCCTAAAGAAGTTTTCACTTCAAAACGTCATTGGTATCGTCGAACAATATTACTTACCTAGTTTTAGGTTATTTTCGTTTTTGAAAATAACTTCGAAACCCGGGTTTTGTTTACAAAATGAACTTTTGTATAATTAACTGTTTGCATATAAGTGTAGCTTATAAAAAATAATGTTTGATTTTGATGCAGTTTGGTACGGAATCCAATACATCCATGAGCGCTTTAATTACTTGACAAGCTTCTAAATTTTAAAGTGGCGTAGGAACTGAATCATTGTTATATGTCAAAAAAAATATCTTATACAATGCTGGCACCACCTGTCGCGTTGATTATCGTTTGTCAACCTTTGATTAAAGTATCAATCAAAGAAAAGTGAAGTGTTGGTTTAATTAAATTCCAGTCTTAACATGCTACAGATTTTGTACGTGTCCTCTGTCAAGCCGTTTGTGAACCACCCAACGGTAAGCACATCCTGCACGGCATGCTTTGGACATTTCGCTATCGGTATTTACGATAAAATCAAAGGTGTGATAAATAAATGGATAAAACGAATATTACAACTATTAAAAGTATTAACCCCAATACAAGGAAAAACTGCAAAACATTTTATATAATCTTAAAGTAATAAAATAATGTACTTATCTTATAATATACCTGTATAAATATATTTTAAAATTCATTTTTTCGAACGTATTTTATGTGACTCTTCTATTAAGCCGTCACACAATAACCGTAACAATAGTTTAACCGGATTTTCAGACGTTCTTACCGTCTATTATTGTTATTTAACAATGGTACTACACTTACACTTAGACAATTAACTTATCATTATAACCGTTGCAAGAGTTGCGGCAGTAATAGACAAAAATCTCTGATAACATTGTATGGACTGGAGTATTGGTTCAAATACTTGGCGTAGTCAGTTGTCAATTTCTAAAAAAAAAAATACGTAGCTTGCTTCTCTTTGTATATTCCCATTTTTAAATACATTTAAATGTAGTTATTGACTTTTCGATAGCACAAGTAAAAAATCCCTCACGCTGATAAAACACAAAAAATGACAATATAAACATTTAATATCTTTATGTGCTGTGCTGGATAACGCGTCTAGCGCGTTCGTTGCGGTTTGTATGGCGGCATCACATAGGACATCGTGAATATTGGGGAGGTAGTGAAAGTGTTAATAAATAACTTAATGTATAGACCCAACCGAGCATAGCCATGTGTCGGTGAGAGGAAAATATTAAAATGGATAGAGTAGTTTGTTGTTTGACATTCCTTATTCCAAATTATTATAAGTTGATGCCAATTTAAAATAGCAATAACAATTATACATTTTCTAAACCAAACAGAAGTTATGAGTACGAAATTGGTTCTTGTCAACAAAAATAATTCATAAAGAGCTGACGCCGGCCGTACCATTAAACATCATCCCACAACAAGTGTTTATAGCACGCGCCTGTGTGTATCAGACTTCTATACAGCATTACGTATATTAATACGAACATAACTAAAATACGCTTCGTTCACCCTATTGGTCAAAACGCACGCATCGGCCGATCGAGTCTTGAGCCGTGCTATGCGATTATCGCTTTAGAGGTGAGCATGCAGAAGTTTGGCCGATAGTACATCTTACGTTTCTGTGTTTTATGAGAAGGAATGTTATTGGCTATGGGTTGGAGAACGATGCAGTTAGGCCAGACAGCTGCCCAGTATGCCCAAAAGTGGCCCAGTAAATATTGAACTTACTTACACCTGTACCTACCTCTTTTCCAGGCGTATTTGTCATATTTTATTAATCCTTTTTGTAGATATAATGTTATAATATAATACAATATTTTACAGAACACAAAACTAATTTTATAAGCAAACATGATTGTTTATTGTGTTGAATTAAGAATCGTTTGGGAATAGCGCTTTGAACACATTGTATATTTTCTCCTCGCGTAATTATTATTTACATTAACTTTATGTTATACGTATTTGCTGAGGTTCGGAGTTACTTATAATTAACTTTATGTTTATTAAAATTGAGGTTTAATAAAGAATTCATTTTGACGTTGTATTTTCCAAGAAATTCACAGACTCCTTTTAAGCGTTCATTGTTTTAGAAGACACGAGTATTTTTATAATATTCTGGTCTTTATACCCGCTCAGAAGCTTTCGTTACAATATTAATCAAATTAAATGAGAGCATGAATTTTCCATTATTAATGTTATCAAAAATGACGTAGGTAGGTAAATTATTTATTTCATTTTACCGTATACACACTCTCGATCTTCACTACGTACAGTTATTTTCATGTACGTAGTGAATATCGAGAGTGTGTCGACCAGGGTGGCGTACCCTATACTCAGAATATACGCAAGATATACGCTGAAGTTCGTACAGGTTTACGCCCCGACCTCCTCACACCCCCGCGATGAGGTGGAGACTATGTTTGAGGATATTTCCAGAGCCATGCATGGCTCTAAAACTCACTTCACCGTTGTCATGGTTGCCACCATTTAACGCGAAACTGGGCAAACGACACGATGATGAGCAGCGAGTGGGGCAATTTGAAGTTGGACGTCGGATGGGTTCGTGAAAACTGTTCATACGGTCGGGTCTAAGATCTTCAAGACCCGTCGTACAAATAAAAACAAGAAGCTTCCTTATCCTACTATACTCATGGAGGAGAGGCGTGAGATGAACCTGCAGTCTTCAGACACCGCACTCAAGCACCGCCAGCTCAATAGACGGATCTATAAGTCTTTAAAAAGCGACCTTCGTCGCTTTAATGCAGACCGCATTAAGGACGCGAATAAAGGCTCCACGAGATCTGTTTATTGGGCAGGGCCAGCTTACGAAACTAAAGACCGATGATGATAGAATCGTGTCTGCAAAACCTGAGCTGTAGAGAGAGATCGAGAGGTTCTATGGACAGTTATACACGTCACGTAACCCCGGTACAAATCTGGCAAACGACCCATGAGCTAGATTGACCCGACACTACACCAAGGACTTCCCGGACATCAGTTTGTACGAGATTAGGATGGCTCTGAAGAAGCTCAAAAACAACCACGCGGTGATGACGGATCACTCAAAACACTGAAAGATAATGAATTTTTTTATCATGATATTAATCCTTATCCAACTAAATAGTTTCATAATCAAGGTTGATTATGTACATGTAAATTCCTCATTAAATTATTCGAATAGGACCTTTCGCTTAAGTTACGACGGGTATAAAAATCCTAAAAGTAAGATGCCGCGGTTTGAGCGAACAGCCCTACGCTTAGTCTATTAGTTATCTACACATTTTATTTTTTGTAAACTAGAAACAATTGAATATTAGCTTGGAATAAATAATAAAGTTTGTCATAATATAATACATAAAAAGCAAACTAATAAAAAAAAAAAATATCCGACTGCAAAAAAACATATAACTGAAAAGATAAAAACGAACATTATAATCTATAGAATTGGTATCGCAGGCAACAAACAAAAGTTAAACCATATTTCAGGTTTATCACCGTAAGAAATACCAAAATTCTATAGATTTGAATGCTTGTTTTTGTCGTTTTAGTTATGTGTTTTTGCAAACGGGCTTTTTTTATTCATTTGCTTTATTTCAAGCTTTTTAGTTTTATTAATAATATATTTGGAATCGACTCATTACTAGCTTATATGTGATACCAATATTACCGTATTTTATTAAAAAAAAAACTTTTTTGTATTTGCTTATTCAATATATAAATATTATATAGCCTTTGTCACTGAGCATAATTAAGACGAATCAAACGACTTCTACTATGTTAAAATCCATCAAGCCGTTTAGGCTGCAGAGCGTGTCAAAGAAATATACATACATACATACTCACGAAAAACATTATCCTCCTTCTGGGGTAGTTGGGTAAAAAGGTCGCTATCATTCGATTTCGGAAACTATCTTTTAAACGAAATGGAGAGAGTGTTAAACTTTGTAGGTGAAGATACGAAATCCACGCAGACGAAGTCGCGGGCGAAGTGCTAGTAGACTATAAAATTACTATTGGTGCCAAGGACGCAGTATTCAGTAGAGTGCGTTGAACGTACCTACTTAAACTATATTTGGTTTTATTGGTAAGCAACATTCATGAATGTTAATAAAATTTATATTTATATTATATATATGCAGGCACCCATAACACGTTTAATCTTGGTAGTGATTTATTATTATTTATTTATCCTCACATTGGAACGGCATACAGCAATAGGGAATTTGCACGTAATTCTAAACTTATCCATTATTGATATATATGTTACCGTTAGAATACGGAATACGTTAATATCCGCATTAACTAGGTAATCTGCAAATTACCGGGTACAATCCGTTAAAGTGTAAATATCTCCACTTTACCTAGTTAATCTGCATATTAACGGATGCTACATCGTTAAATCGCGGAAGACAGTGAGCGAAATACTTTTGTTTCGTTTTCTTGCCCCTCCCACACTCGCGCCTGTATCCACAAAAGCCGCTGGACATCAGACGCTCATACCTGCTTCGAATGTAATTCGTTTGTTCATGCGATTTGTGGTGATACGGAGTTTGGAGAAGAAGGTTATGGTAAAAAGATATTGTGCAAAATTTGTAAAAACAATATGAACCAAAAAACACAACGTGAAATGGCCAAGGAAGGTTTAAAAAAACAAGCCAAGAAAATGGTATCGGTTTCTGATGCTAATCATCTAATAGATGAAGACTCCACAGAACCACAGTGAGAATAAAAGTACCTACCTGAAGTCGACTGATCAAAAACTGATGCCCGTTCAATTTTGGTCGTAGTAGGTATATTTGATGATGGGTTCTACAAACTGGGCACTAAAAGTGGAATTTTGAAACATTTGTATGTAAGGTCTCAATTTAGCGTTTGTCAAGAAAGATTGATAGCAAATGATGATGTTCCTGATGTCAAAATTTCTTTAGGTCAAACTGCAACAAGCAATCATTAGGTAATGGGCAAATCTTCAGGAAATGTGACTGCAAATCTAAATGTGCAACTAACAGGTGTGCTTGTCGCAAAAATAATTGTTTGTGTAATTCAAAATTTCACCAATCTTTAGATTGTAGGTACTAATAAGTAATTCTGTGGTTTTCTTATGTGGAATATGTGAAAGATTGCGGCAATAATTAGGATTGATTCTATTGCAGTTTCATAATTTTACGTAACTTTAGGCTTATTACCGTCAGAGTATTATTAGTTATTTTTGTTGATTTTATTTAAGTAAAGTTCATTTAGTTAAATTGTCTAATTTGATCGGTTTAATGTATTCCCCGAGGGGTTAGGCAGAGGTGTACCCGTAGTACACCCACATTTTGCCAGTTATGTTTAAGTCCCATGTAATAGGGGGCGAGCCTATTAGCATTAACCGATCACAAATCCAGGCTCCGGGCTGCTACTGAGAAATTCCTAATGGAAAAACCCAATAACACTTTGCTCGACTTTTTTTTTTTTGGGTGGGTAATCGTCAAATAACTTCTCCCGCTCTGGGCGGAGCGGGAGGGTATGTCAGACTCTTACTGACTAAAACCCACCCGTATTCCTTCCTGTTGCCTGTGTTGCCAGGGGTCTCGGTGACCCATAAGTACCTTCCTGCGACCCCGGCAGGCATCGGCCCTAGTGGACCCCTACATTTGTGCGGACATCTCTTTGAGGCGCGCGTGGAATACGACGCGCCGTCGACCCGGGCCTGGTCCTTACCGGACGGTGAGCTACCCATTGCTCACCGTCCGCAAGCCCGCGCCTACGATGGCCGGAAATTCGCCGGGGATACCCGACGCCCAGGGCGTCTCCTGCGGCGGCTAGGGGCGAGAGGGCGCGAAACATGCCTTTCCCTCAACAGTCCCGCCTCCTCCTTCGCGAGCATTACTGCATCGCAGAAGGAGGTGTAATTTGCCCGACTTGGGAATCGAACCCAGGACCTCATGCTCAGCAGTAGCCCTTGCGGTCACTAGACCACCGAGGCAGTCAATATTTCAGTCAGTGTTTTATTTAATGAATTACGTATTTTACAATTCATTATTTTATGTTGCGTTTTTGATAGAACGGAACGCAAACTCAAAACGCGTCGTCTTTGACAATGCCGGAAGTGACGAAAAGAACTATTTATTATTTATTTATTTAATACTTTAAGCACACAAATGTATAGAGGCGGACTTAATGCCATAGGCATTTTCTACCAGTCAACCTTTGGGTAATGCAGAGACAGACAGTGGTAGGTGCAATAACGAAAACTGTGGGATAAATATTTATTAAAATATAAGTATATACATACATATACCGATTTAAAACATTAAATATAATACTTATACCTAATCATACATAAATATAAGACCAAATAAATACACGAATATACTAAACAGATAAGACAAACAATGAGAAAACATTACCGTTGTGATGATACTGCCAGCTTCTTACGAATATGCTCGCGAACTTTAACTTTAAAGGATAATCGGTTGGTTGCCATTCTGATTTCCGGGGGTAGCGCATTCCACAGAGAGATAGACTGAACGAAGAAGGAAGAGATTCACTCTTCCTTCTTCGTTCAGTCTATCTCAAAATCTGTATCTGTATCTAAAGTCAGTGCGGTGAGTGGGACATTGTAGAAGACGATTGTGTGATGAACGTAGATTTTTACTATGGTTTGCGCAAATGTACTGAAAGTGGGGGGCGAGATAACTAGGGGAGGAGGGAGAATCAAGAAATGAAAACAAGGTGGTCAGCGCTCTTTGCTCTCTGCGCTGGCGTATGGGCAACCACTTTAGAAGCGACCGATGCGCAGAGACATGATCATATTTCCACAGATTGAAAACGAATCGAATGCAGTTATTGAGAAGACGGTCTTGTTCGTCGAGGAGGTCTGCATTCAGGTCACAGTAACACACATCACCATAATCGATGATAGGGAAAATTAAGGACTGCACAAGCATTGTCTTGGTACTTGATGGTAATACATTTTTCAGTCGATATAGAGCCCGCAGAGTTCCAGTAACCTTCTGGCTCACCCTAGCAACTTGAGTACGCCAGTTCAGGGTATAGTCGATGTGCAAGCCTACCTAGGTCTTTCACGTCAGTAATAAACGGAACAATCGTGCCATTGAAGAGAACAGGTGGCAAGGTTGAACCATCCACCCTACCAATACTACGATGAATAAAGCACTAATTTATATAATTTAGGGCTAAAAACATGTAAACAAAGCAGATTCGTGGCAAATGCCGTCACATCATGAACGCGACAGAAACGGACGTTTGAACTGTAGTAGAAAAGAGACAACAACAAGCAGTAGTTGAATTTAACTTTTAATACTGTTATTGGGTTTATATTTGTCTTTTATTGATTTAGTGAAAAATTAAATTATTTTCCTTATCATACAAACGGAGCAAAAAATTACTTCATCTACAAAATCAATTAATCAAAAGAACAGATAAATAAGGGAAAAATCCGAGTTGGACTCCCGTTCATGCACGCGTTTCCGTATCACCCATATTCATTTGCCACGAAAGAGGCCTCGGTTACACGTATTCTGTGCTCAACTATAGTACTGTGTAAAGAGGCATGAGGAACAGGGTGTATAGTTCACTCATCCTCCATAGAAAAGGGAGGATCCTCCGACCAGACTGGTGTCGTGTCTGGTGGGCAACTGCCCGACGGTTGATGTCGGGATGTTGTATATATGCTAGTTGCGCGGTAAACTCTGCTTGCGCGATGCAGGATTTTGCGTGACGTCAGTGTGATGCGTAGTTCGTATGTGGCGACGTAGATACCGCCACATCACTCCCCTCCGGAGACCGGAGGTCGATAGTGGGCTGAGTCGTGTATCTTGCGATGCTTGCCAGTGCCAGATGTGGTTCCAGTGGGTCGGAACCGGTTGTCGCATAGTTCGCGGTGGGTCGGAACTGTCTGCGGTGATGCCCCAGTGAGTCGGGGTGGCGCTGCGTTATGCTCTAGTGAGTCGGACGTGGTACAGCGCCGGGTTGAGGGCTGACTGCTGGCGTCGACCAGGAGAGGGTTGAAGAGCTCTGCTCGTTGACCGGCCGAAAGTGCAGTGTGCTGTGCCAAGTTTGCTGATGAGGCTTAGGGTGATGACCAGGTATGCGTGGTCGCTGCATGCTGGTGGTCAGGATACCCGTTGAAGCCGTGGGTGCTGGCTGGCTGTGTGACTCGCCGCTCGAAAGCTTGAGGAAGTGATGATGATGACGTCACGCTGAACTAGTTGCTCGAAGGCTGCGTCAATGTCCATGTTCGGGGTCACCAGTTTAGAGTCTGGCAGTTTGAGTACTTTGCGGCCTACCCAAATGTCTTTTCTTTGGTATTATTCGTCAAATCATTGAGCTCCTTAAGTTTTGAGTTGAGCTGCATGATAACTGACAAATGCGTGCACTGACTGGACAGGTCCACTCAAATCTGTGTGGTCTTTCCTCAAAAGACCATTTCGGACACCAACCTACATGGTCCTCAAACATTATATTTATTTACATAACCAAATTACAAGATGATTATTAACATTAACTAAATTAAATTAAAACTAAGTTAAGCTTAAAAAAGGCCCTCGGGGCATTGTACCGAGGATGCTGGCGGCATTTCCTCGCTGAATTGCAATGCTGATGCGTTGCGCGAGAAAGCCGCCAGCTTTTCGGTCACCAGTTAGATCAACTAGACGTTTCGCGATTTCCGCAAATAACTTATGCGCAATGGGACCCCACGGACCGAGGGTCTCGACGCCAAACGGCACAAAGTTGTACTCTCTGCCAAGGCCTCCATATTTAAATGTCCTCAAATGATCTGACCAAGATTATGTCCGAATATACACATTGACATTGATGAATTTTATTTATGCAATGACATGAATATTTACTCTGTGTAGTATTATATTGTTTTAATTATTGTAAATGTGAAGACTATGTGGATCATTGTTTATTTTGTTTTATTCTCAGTTAGTTTTTAACATGGCCTGGCAGTTTTGAGTATTTTTTGCGGCCTAGCCAAATGTCCTTTCTTTGGTATTGTTCGTTGAATCGTTGAGCTCCTTTAGTTATGAGTTGAGCTGCACAACGACTGACAAATGCGTGCACTGACTGGACAGGTCCACTCAATCTGTGTGGTTCTTTCATCAAAAGACCATTTCAGACACCAATCGACATGGTCTTCACATGATCTGACCAAGATTATGTCTGGACTTTAAAAGAGACTGTGACCTCTGAGTTTGTTTCGGCCTTTCTTCTCAGAGTAGTCAAATAGGAAACGCCGGCCTCATCTAGTTTAAAAAAAATATGTTTTGACGTGTAAAAGTGTTTATAAAAACCTACTTACAGAAATAAAATCATTTATCATTTATCATTTAACTGGCTCCCTATTACGGTTCAAAAGATACAGCCCTTATACAAATAGACGGACGGACAGCCAGACAGACGACGTAGGCTTAGTAATAAGGTCCCATTCTCATTTCCTGG
Source organism: Atethmia centrago (assembly GCA_905333075.3). Classification (NCBI taxonomy): domain Eukaryota; kingdom Metazoa; phylum Arthropoda; class Insecta; order Lepidoptera; family Noctuidae; genus Atethmia; species Atethmia centrago. The sequence continues at coordinate 14,728,570 of HG995373.1, read as the reverse complement.
GATATGGTCCCTAAAAAAGAACACTACATTTTTAAACTCAATTTCTGTCTATTCTCTTTTATAGTTTTTTTTTGTAACCCAATGCTTCCAGACTTCCAATTCCGTATACAAAACGTAACACTAATGCCGTAGCAGTAATCCTTTTACCACTTAACTCTAACAACTCGGGGAGATAAGCATCCGATGCCATCCGTGTTTTTCTTTCATTACAGGATCAACTCAGATATTTTACTAAGAGGATATAGGATAACAGTACGTGTTTACGTAATAACTATTGTTGTTTTTTGAAACTTAATTAAATGGATCTGTTGCTTGAGATGCTTTGAACATTGTCGGCATCTATATTTCATGACTGCCTTGTTGGTTTAATGGTTGCAAGCGCTACCGCTGAGTATGAGGTCCAGGGTTCGATTCCCAGGGCAAAGTGTTATGGCATGTATTTAACGCGGCGACAAATTAATCTTAATTTGGGATTAAAAAATAATTAAAGGCGGTAGCAAATATAGTAGGTTGGCAGTTACAGCGAAGGATAATTTTAAGTAAAAAGTAGCAGCTTAATAATCAGATGTTAGCTTTGTTTTAATTTAAACTGGCATCGAGTTTTATTTTGGTAACTGAGAGTCACCAACAATAGAGGGGATCTGGTTAATGGTCACTGTTCTAACCTAACCTAACCCAAATGATTCAATAATCCTTCGCTGTAGCTGCCAATCTACTATATTTGGTAACGCCTTTAATTATTTTTTAATCCCAAATTCAGATTAATTTATCGCCGCGTTAAATACAATCATGCCTAATAATATTTAATCGCTGCCAAGTTATTTTTTAATAGCAAATAATTTGTCGCCCTTTAAGTTGTTAGTCGCTTGGAAAATAATTAGCCAAGTGTAATTGGGTTTTCCCACCAGGTATTTCTCAGTAGCAGCCCGGAGGCTGGATTTGTGCCCGGTTGACGGCAATAGGCTCGCCTCCTATTACATGGGACTTAAACATAACTGGCGAAACGTGGGAGTACTGTAGGTACACCTCTGCCTAACACTTCGGGGATTACAGGGGTGATGTTATATTTATATTTTATGATATAATTCATTGCATACCTGCCTACTTCACAGGACCCTTTTATTAATTGGTGAAACTTCATAGATGCCATGATAAGGATTCCGGCATTTTCGGCTGAAAAAGAATATATAATATCAAGTGAATAGGTAGGTACAGTCCCCTGATAATAATATTTATCCAGTTCTGACCCAGCCTGTCCCACCTTCCTGCCGGGGTCGCGGGAAGGTACTTTTGGGTCACCGAGGCCCCCGCAACACAGGCAACAGGAAGGAATACGGGTGGGTTTTAGCCAGTAAGAGTCTGACACACCCTCCCGCTCCGCCCAGAGCGGGAGAAGTTATTTGATGATTTCCCACCCTCAAAAAAAAAAGCCTGTCCCACCTTGCTGTCCTCCCCCTAGAGACGCCCTAAGCTAAGGTTCGTACCCCATAGTGGGTGCCTTTAGCGTGCAGTCGCTTAGTATATTAGAAATTCGCCCCTGGCTGGAGGCACCCCGACCCTTGCTCGACAAAGTGCCAGCCCGCGCCGTAGCTGAGCCCGTAGCTTTAAATTCCCCAATTAATAATAATTATCCAGTTATGATCCAGCCTGTCCCACCTTGCTGTCCTCCCCCAGCGACGCCCTAAGCCAAGGTTCGTACCCCACAGGGGGTGCCTTTAGCTTCGAATTTCTTACATTACTAAGCGACTACACGTCGCTTAGTAATGTAAGAAATTCGCCCCTGGCTAGAGGCTTTGAGTTAGCTTAAGGCAGCCACAGGATAGTCCGGTTAAGTTGTCACGACCTCTCAAGCTCAACTATAACGAGATGCCATTCATAAAAAAAAGAAAAAGTAGGTACAGTTACGAGCATCACCTTACATTTACGCAACATTCAAAAACGTTTTTCTCTTGAAACAACATTTGCAACTTTGAGAAAATACCTATTTCTTAATAGTGTGTTTTTGAGAATACCATATTCGTTCACACCATAAAATATATATCAATATTTTAGGAGATAATTGCTTGGGCTTGTGGCTAAGTAATAACAGCCGCACGGGTCGATCAGGTTACACTACACTTGCCCATCTTTACATACCAAGCGACCATCTTTACATACCAAGACCCCCTCCGTGCCTCGGCGAGCACGTTAAGCCGTTGGTCCCGGCTGTCATTCATGGATCTTATTTGACTTATTGATCTAACTACAAATTTAATATTTCTAATTAACTCTACCAATCTATTATTTTATTGTTATTATTTTAAATTTTCAGGTGTTGGCCATATTGTCCAAATTATATGTCGAAGCATATAAAAAAAAAGCTATAAAAAAATGTAAATTTATAATTTTTAAATTGTTGATATAATTTATGAAATTTAAATGTAGTTTATTTGAGTGTGTGTATAACCGAGTGTATGCGTGTAACTGTGTAATTTTGTGTGGAAATTCAGATACAAGTTACTTGTTTATAAATAAATGACTATGACTAAGACTTTGATTTTTGACAGTCGTTACGGGTCGTCAGAAGCCTGAACGTCTGACAACCAGTCTTACCGTAGGGTTATCGTATTACCCAGTAACTGGGTTTTGGAGGTCATATACGCAGTCGCTCCATATAAAATACTGGTGTTCAACTGCATCCGCTTAGACTAGAAGCCTACCCCAACATAGTTGGCAAAAGGCTAGGCAGATGATGATGACTTTAGAAGAAAATAGCTTTTAATGTAAAGTGTAAATCATATTAAATTTTATGCTCGTGACTGTACATACGTGCGCCACGTGGGCGTTGACGCCATGATCAGCTGTTTACTAAAAATAATTATTTCAGAAAACATTTTTTTTTATTATACCTATTGCTTTATGATACCGATATCATCGATTAAGGCGGAGATTTCTTGAAAACGGTCAAAAAGGTGGTTTTTAAAGCAGTGTATCTCTTAAACCACAAATAATTTTGGAAAAAAAATGAAGGATATTTTCAAGTCCTTTTTGCGTACAGTGATGGATTTCAAAACACAATTAAACATACTTTAATAAGTCAAAAAATCTTCAAAAACACCTCATAATTATCATAATTAAAAGCATTTTATCTGTTCATTAACAATTATAATTATAATTAAAACTATATCATAAAATTTCGAATGCCAAACTGCATCCAGTGATGGATGTTATTATTAAATTGTTAATATTTAATACTATACGATTTTATTTGCATTTTTTCGACAAGCGTTGTGTCATCGCGCTTCTCTTTCTTTTCTATGCAGTCTAACAGTGACCGCGGTTTACGTGTTGTCAGCGTCATAAATAAATTTTAAAAGGACCTCTATAGACCGTATTTTTTTCTTAAAATAATAAAAAAATTACAATTATTGGGACTCTTGCGTTCGTCTGACGTTGACGTACTTAATAAATATAGCACTTTCATTTAACCTAAACGTTTTATGTAGTAGAAAAAATACAACAAACATTAATAACAACGCAACATTTATTATACATTTATTATTATTTTTGGTGTACATAATAAATAATATTATATTCTAATCCAGTATATTACCAAGATTTCTACTGTCAACCGCGCTTGAAACCACCAGAGCAATAAAGTTTATTAAAATTCCACTTTATAGACAAACGTTTTGGGAACCTCTTGGTCCATGTAAAATACATGTTTATATTCTCTCATATAACATTACTAGCTTCTGCCCGTGACTTCAGCCGGGTAAAATTTCTTGTTCCCCCGTCCCACCCGTCGCATCGCATCGCCCACCCGCGCTATTACTTCGTTCTTTCTGACTTTATTTCTTTTGCTCGGCTCCTAAGGGTCATGGCATGACGTTAAATAGCCTATAACCTTTCTCAAGAATTGGGTTATCAAATGCAAAAACAATTTTTCAAATCCGACTGGTAGTTCTATGATTATGAGCGTTCAAATAAACAAAAAAAAAACCGGCCAAGTGCGGGTCGGACTCGCGCACGAAGGTTTCCGTAATATTATCTATAAAAACAGCAAAAAAATCACGTCTGTTGTATGGGAGCTCCTTAAATATATATTTTATTCTGTTTTTTAGTATTTGTTGTTACAGCGGCAACAGAAATACATCATCTGTGAAAATTTCAACTGTCTAACTATCACGGTTCATGAGATACAGCCTGGTGACAGAAGGACAGACAGATGGACAGAGGAGTCTTAGTAATAGGGTAACAACAAATAAGACAACATGAAATAAGTGCAACATGAAATAAGGGCAACATGAAATAAGGGCAAAATAAAGCAGGGCCAATTAAATTGACTTTACAGACGATATCTATTATATTAATTATAATTAAATTTAGATAAAACTTCTTTTTTATAATTTCATATTTTAACTACCCAACTACATAACAAGGGGGCGTAGACTCTGTAATAAGCTGTAACTTGAAATAAATATTTATAAAAAAAAAAAATTGAACATCTTCATTTATAGAATCTCTAGTTTGTGAAGTTTCTCCAATTAATTTATTTGACTTCGTATAGGCTTTAGTTATTGATAGCCTAAAATATAGCTTTAACAGCCGAGGCGGCTTTGATCTGAAATGTGGACACATCGAACGCTAGGCGTTTATTATAGTGATTAATTCACACTTAGTGTAGAGTTTGGCATAGAAGAGATAATCGATATAGTGATTGCAGTATCGATTTAGGCTTTGCGATTAGTCGCGTTTAACTATATCGAGAAAACTTTGTTAATCCCGGGGGTGGTCCGTTTAAAGATAACGTACTTACCATTAGTTTATAAAATTTTTACTAAACAAGATCAATTTTCATAAAATATTAGTTTTTATAAACGCGTTGATGGTTATATTTTAGGGTTGATGGTTATTTTTGTAGGGCTGGTGGCTAAATAATAACAGCTGCACGGGTTAATCGATCAGGTTAAGCTGCGCTTGCTGCGGTTGGTCCATGGATGGGTGATCATCTTTACATACCAAGATCCCTCCGTGCCTCGGAAAGCACGTTAAGCCGTTGCTCCCGGCTGTCATTCGTGGATCTTTGACAGTCGTTACGGGTCGTTAGAAGCCCGAAGGTCTGACAACCAGTCTTACCAAGGGGTATCGTGTTACCCAATAACTGGGTTGTGGAGGTCAGATAGGCAGTCGCTCCATGTAAAATACTGGTAGTCCGGATACACTGGAAGCTGACCCCGACTTGGTTGGGAAAAGGCTAGGCAAATGATTGATGGTAATATTTTAGAATTGACCTTTTAAGAATTCACTGGATTCCCCGTTACGTTGATTTTGTAAAGGCAGAAATTGGCCACTAGTAAAATAAAGTGGCTGTGTAAACCTTACAATATTTATTAAATATTTTCAGCTTACAGACTCCTTAAAATTTTAGTAAGAGCGCTTACCAAGAGTACCTAGTGCTTATAAGAAGCTTACTGGAATGAAGTAATAAGGAATCTCTTTTTAATACTATCTAAGTACTCATTAACATTTCATTAGGAGATTTCTTGAAGCACAAATAACCAACAAAACAAAACACAAAAAAAAAACAAAAAAACTAGACAAGACAAAAACTTACAAAAAGCTTCATAAATAAAGGTAATCTCGGGAAGCTCTCCCCAAGATGTTTAACAAAACGTAGCCATATTTTCTGGGGTAATCCGTTCGTTTGCATATTGTATACATAATTATTATACGCCTCACAAATGATTTATGTCGGTAAATACATTAATTTGGTACCAATAATACGAACCTACTTAAGTAAATTGGATCTTTCAGTTAATGTTTTGGCTCAAACAATAAACAATGATGAAATCCAATTTAATGCCATTAGAGTAATGTTACTTGATCAAAGGTTTCAGTTGATATTCAATTGTATGAGGTGAGATTTTTATTGCGTTTTGATTGATGATATACTCAGCTATTGTTTTTGGAAATTAGTCCAGAATTCAGAATAAAACTAATGCGGCTTTTTTAATGATGGCTCAGTTTAACAACAGACCTCTCGGAGAGAAGGCTCCCGTAGACTGGGGCGATATCGCGGGCGCGAGAAGCATATTGCTGCCTGTCGCGCCCGCGATATCGCGCTAGTCTCCACGAGCCTATAATGTTATCAATCAACTTTTGGCAAGATACAGATAAGATTTTCTCACAAACCTAATATTTAAATAGTTATTGCGACACAATATTTGGTCTTCAGAACTCCCAAAAGTCTGACAACCAGTCTGATACGAGTACCAAGGGGGTATCGTATTACCCAGTTACTGGGTTGTGGAGGTCAGATAGGCAATCGCTCCATGTCAAATACTGGTATTCAGCTGCACCCAGTTTGCCTCGAAGCTGACCTCAACATAGTTGGGAAAAGGCTAGGCAGATTGACTGAGACACAATAATAAATGTCGTTGAAACCTACAGACACTGTCATTTTGAAAGTCTGGGTTTTCATTCAGTGATCGTCCAAACGGACAAAGTTTTCTAAAACAATGCACTATTTGCAATGATATGATAAAATATAATGCAAACTCCACATGAAAACATCACTACAAATAATTTCTCCTACATATAAAATGTATAAAACATCAGATGAACATCATTATGCGGAGCGAAAACTCGCCGCCGGTTTTATGAAGAGGTAAAAATACGAACCTTTTATTTATACTTTTGAAATTCATGTGCAAACGCGGCGGGAGAAAACAAATTTCGTAAAATAAACATAATTCATGAACATGTAACTAGACAATTATTGCGTATTCTTTTTTATGAGACTTTTGATACGAACGTTGGCTTGTTCAGCGTATCTCGCGTGTATGAAAACATTAATTTGATGCTCATTGAGGCTGACTCCTGACTTGCTGACGATTAGCTTAAGCACACTTTTCACTTACCGTCTCTCATTCAAAAAAAAAAAAAACACTGAGTAGATACCGGTAAAATGTGATAGATTTATTAGACGTAAACGCTAACGTGAAAACAAAATATTTACGTTTCATACATTGAAATATTCCAGGAAGAGTCGACAGGCTTCTTAATACAGTTTACTGAAGTACTGACACACAAGTACATCGCCGTCTTTTACAACGTCATTAGAATAATAAACACCTGCTACTATTACGTTTTATATCTTTTTCTTTCTTGGATCTTTACGATAATGTTTCTAGTTGTGTTGCCAGCCCACCTTTTAAGAATGCAGTTATCGTGTTGGAAATCATTTAATCCGTTGGTCCACTGGTCGCAAGCGCTACTGCTGAGCATGAGGTCCTGGGTTCAATTCTCGGGTTGGGCAAAGTGTTAATGGGTTCTTCCATCAGTACTTTCTCAATAGCAGCCTTGAGTCTCGATTTATTCTCGGTTGATAACATTAGGCTCGCTACCGATTACATGGGACTTAAACATAACTGGCGAAATGTTGGTATATTTACTATAGGTACACGTCTGCCTAACCCTTCCGGGATTACAGGCGTGATGTTATGTTATGTTATGTTATCGTCGGTGATATTCTGAAACCGCGGAACTAACAGTGTTTAAAACCGCGTAAGGTAGGTGCAGTGAATTTTACAGGAACGAGGAAGAAAGGAATGGAACTCTCTGCCTGCGTCTGTGTTTCCGAACGCATATAACCCTAATCTCTTCAAAGTGAGAGTGAACAGGCTTCTTCTGGGTAAGCTCGCTCCATCGTCGACTTTGTTTCTGTCGCCTCTGACATAGACTAAGGTCAAGAGCAAACCCATCACAAATAAAAAAAAAAAAAAACGTAATATTTACTAAACCACTTGACTTTCTATTGTTTAAACTTTTAAACTGATAAATTCCTCTTAATATTGTAGGCATTAGTTGTGTAAAATATATATTAATGAATTAGAAAATTCGAAATCTCGATTTTGCAACTTTTGTAAATACGCGGTTTTAAACACTGTTAGTTCCGCGGTTTCAGAATATCACCGACGTTATGTTATGTTATGTTATGTTAATACATTTTTATTAAAATGAGATAAACAGTGCAGGAATAGAGTAACAAAAATAACACGGCCAGTACGAGTAGCGCAACACTCGCCAATTTCAGTTCCGACACATGCGTTTCACGCGCACGCTGTCATCATATTAAAACTATTTGCGGACAAAAAAATCTAACGAGTTCCGATTTACGTGTTTAAAAGGATTTTTCACGCCTAAAATACTGTGTGAATATTTTTTATCTGTACTACATTTTTGTGCCCGAAATGTTTAACAGCACAACGAGTTATAAATCGAGTGCCGGAAGAAGTTATTCGAAGAAATCGGAAACAACAACGGTACCAAAAGGTAATGGAAATTTTTGTTTTCTTAACATTGGAATTGGACTTGAATTTCTGTGTGAAATAACGCGGTCCAATGAACGTGAGCCCGCGGTAACCACAATCCAATTGACTACTTTTACAATCAATTTGTTGGTTTGGAATGTTTGGGAACAAATAATTTGTTGGTTTTTTTTTTCTCTTCTGGACTTCAAATGCTATTTAATTATTTTAATTAGTTATTAAATTTCTGCTGGTATTCTATTTATTGTTTATAATAATATTCGGGTTGTTGATAAAAAAAAAGTTAAAACGACGGCCATAGATTAGAATTTTATATTAGGTAATGTAGAACTTGTCAAATATACTTATATAATAAACATTATTTTTAAACAAAACCTTTAGATTCACACAATCAAGACACAGACTTGAAAATGATATACCTACCTATATTATGATGGCTAAGAACCTACTTTAAATTCATAGTCAATCGTCTAGGCTCTCTAGGGGAACTATAGTACCTAATGTCCTTTATTTGAATCTCTGAACTTGAGAAAATGTCGAGCGCCGAAACTCATATTTCTCTTTTCGCAAATAAAATGAACGAGAATAATTGCCCGAAAACAGTAGAAAGTTTTGTTTGTTTTGACAGAATCCAACACAAATCTACTTATATTTGGAGGACTCCAGCGATGATTAAAACTCCAACAAAAACAAGAAGTATCGTTTGAAGTGTTTTTATATCTTTTAAGAGTTAGCCCTTATCATTAAACATCTAATTTGTCTGATCATTTCCATCGGAGGACGCGGAACTATGCGCGTTTAATTAAATCCGGATTAGTAATTTGGATTCAATGACAATTATATTTGGCGCAAGACGGTTTGAAACGTCAGATAGGCATTCCCTAATGAGGGTAGCTACTTGTCGACCGAACTTTCTGACGCCTTGATATTGTGTTTAACGTTTAATTAATATTAACTTTGATTAAAATTAGACCCTTATTCATAGGATTAGTGACATCATCCACGATACATACCTACCTATATAATATACGAGTATGTCTAATGTTCTGTCATGATTTCGAAATATTAATGAGATGTATCGTGACAAGGCGTGTGTTCATTTCAGTTCATAGATCGTATAAGTTTGTAAAATGTATTCTTTTTTCTAACTCCTCATTTGTTTTTATCTGAACGGAATTTTCTAGAACGCACCGATTCAAACTTTTGTTCTAAATACCCCCTCACTTCGCTGTGCGAGATATCGAAGGCTTCGAAGCGGAGCTCAACAAAAGATCTCAATGAGAGCCTTAAACAATGCAGCAAATTGTTTCAATGTTTGCTAGTTATATGCATAGATACGCATTAACAGATCGTTGCCATTCAGGAACGGGGATAAAATAAATCTTTCGAGAGGAAATATTATTTCGATATGTCAAGGACAGGTTTTGTGTATGATGTTCGGTAAAGTGAATATTTCAAAGATCAACTGAGATTCATGTGTTAGTAACGGTAGGTTGTAGTAAGGTTAAGCTCAAGTTCAAGCCAAGGTTACATTGTAGTCGCGGGAAGGTACTTATGGGTCACCGAGGCCCCCACAACACAGGCATCAGGAAGGAATACGGGTGGGTTTTAGTCAGTGAGAGTCTGACACACCCTCCCGCTCCGCCCAGAGCGGGAGAAGTTATTTGATGATTTCCCACCATAAAAAAAAAAAAAAAAAAAAAAAAAAAATAAAAAAAAAAAAAAAAAATCTGTCTAGTGACAGAATACTTGCTTATATGAGGTTATCCACAAAGTAAATATAACTTGAACATGGGCTCAAAAATATTTGGCACACAATCCATAACTATCATACCGATATCAGCGAAATAGGGATTTCCAAATCCCGCTTACTAAGTACGGCCAATATTTAGGGATCGGCCACAAACGAATGATGCCGTTAAAACACTGTTTCGTATATGGGCAGGCATTAACTTTGCGTTTACCCGTCTTTTATTGTTATTACACCGATCCCATCTTCATAACAACTGAGCCACTCTGCTTTAGTATATTGTACGGAACTCCCAGTTTTTTTTATTTGACGTTGAAATTATTGTATCGAGTCTTGGTTCGTGGGGCTCGTGGTAAATAATAATAGTCACAGAGCTACCTATCAACCAGCTATCAATCAGCTACGCTTGGCGCGGTCGGTCCCTGGATGAGTGACTATCTTTACATACCGAAACTCCTCTGAGCATCGGAAAGCACGTTAAGCCATAGTATAAATAGGAGAAGTAGGCTATCTCCGGCCCAATCCACGATATAATTGCCTACCGTCTCAGAGTTGTCACTTTTAGCTAAATTTTAATTCAGTGCCTATAAATTGGCAAGGATCGGAAAGTTGTATTTTTTACTTGTATTGTCTGGGTACAGGGTTTGTGAGGTCGATTTTACCTAAACGATGATTAAAAAAAAATAACATCGTAAACCAACATAAAAACTAACGCCTGCCTCTTAGACTATAATCAAATTTTTTGTTCTGTTGTTATGATTCGAACTTTGCTCTATTTATCTGATTCACAATTAGTCAATTATTTATTTTTAATTACGATTTTATAACTGTAAGAAGGTACTTAGTTACTATACCTACAATACTGAGAAATCGGCATGACTAAACGTAAACAAAGCAATAGCGGCAAATCAATTGACAGATCAAAAGTACCTAATACATTCTAGTGGGAAAGTAGGCCTACCTACTTCCTCTGTCTGATAGAAAACTAATACAACAAAAACTAAGTAAGTAGGTGAGTCTCATCATCAAGTAAAAAAATGATATGCTAGAATAAGTGACTTGCTTACCTTTCCTGTTCAATAGGTAATCTGAACAGAGACAATTCTGGAATCGATGAATTGTTAAGACACCCAAACACACAGCAATACGTTTTCCTGCGCTTATCACACATTTTTCATTCATTTAGCGGTGCCGAAAAGCCGAGACGCGCGAACCTCGTGCGGTGTTAGCTGCGACTGGCGCACTGAGAAACGGGTCGAGATTTTGTTTAAGTGTGCGTGCGGCGACACATAGATACTTTGGCGCACACATACAAGCCGCGCGCGGTGCGTTTGTATGAAGATAACTTACTTCCCCTCTCTTTATACTATAGTTAAGCTTTTGGTACCGGCTGTCATTCGTGGGTCTTTGATACTCGTTTCGGATAGTAGGAACTCGAAAGTCTGACAACCAATCTTACCAAGGGGCACCGTTTTACCCAGTAACTGGGTTGTGAAGGTCAGATAGGCAAGCGCTCCATGTAAAATACTGGTATTCAGCTGCATCCGGTTGGACTGGACGCTGACCCCAATATATTTGGGAAAAGGCTAGGCCAATGATGGTATCGTGTCTTGGTTATTCAGGGTCTTATGTAAGATGAGTGGGTTTATTTTGAGGTTTATTTAAAGAAACATGAATGGTAGGATGTTTGATGATTCAAAAAGTTTTATGGGATCATAAAATAAAAGCGTCATAGTGGGATTTATGTATCGGGATGACGTCAAGAACAGTGTTCATGTCAATCAATGTTGAATTGGGCTGTGACTTGTGAAAGAGTTTTTTGTTTTTTGGGTGGAAAATTATCAAATAAAATAAAATCTTTTTATTGTAGGCATATGTTATACGAGATACAGATGCTAGGTAAATTACAGGTCCATTATCTACTGCCAAGTAGGCATACAATAGAACTTCTCCCGCTCTGGGCGGAGCGGGAGGGTGTGTCAGACTCTTACTGACTAAAGCCCACCCATGTTCCTTCCGTTGCTTGTGTTGCCGGAGACCTCTGCATCGGCCCTAGCGGATCCCTAAACTTGTGCTGACATCTCTTTGAGGCACGCCTGGAACACAACGCGCCGTCGACCCGGGCCTGGTCCTTATTGGACGGCGAGCTACCCGTTGCTCACCGTCCGCAAGCCCGCACCTACGGTAGCCGGGAATCGGCCTGGGGTTCCCGATGCCCAGGGTGTCTTCTGCGGCGGCTAGGGGCACGAGAGCGCGAGTTTTGCCTCCTCCTTCGCGAGCATTACTGCTTTGTAAAAGGAGGTGACGGCTTCCCATGCCCTCTCGCTCCGTAGCATGGCCTGGACCAGGGCTTGACACGAGAGATCTCCGCCGCCAATCGCCTCCACGAGGACACGGCGGTGCTCTGCCCAAGGTCCTCCGGCCGATCCACACAGTGGTGACACCCGGGCGTTTCCTCCCGCTTTATCCGACACAAGAACCTCCCGAAGCAACCGTGTCTGGTGAGGACCTGCGTCAGGCGGAAAGTGAAGATGCCGTGGCACCTCTCTAGCCACTCCTCAAAGAGGGATCTAGTCGCCGCAATTGTGGCGTGCCCAAAAGTGTTTTTTCTGTTTGCTTTTAATGTTTATACTATGCTGATAGCAGGTACCTACTGTAAGTAGTTTCTTATTTCTATTATTGCGTTTTTTTCATGCATTGGACCACACCTGGGAACCGTCTTGTTATTAAGTTATTGAAAATTAAAACATGTTTACTTTTGTTTTGACAAAATTTATTAACTGATTTTAAATATCCCATGTTTCTCGTCCCGTTCTATACACACAAAGTATAATCTTTGCGTACATTACATTGAGCACTACTGGTTACTAGAGTGATTTTTTTCATACGTAAAATAAAAGTCGTTTCACAGATTCCATTTTTCATTGTTACATTGTCGGTTGCACGGTAGGCCTCATGTGGTAACAATATACTTACTTTTAAACAAGGTTATAATATTTATTTGAAAAATAGAATGAAAATAATTTAGGACCAAATTGCCTCAAATAGTCTGTCCGTGATGAACGAGAACGATCATACATTTTTGAAAATAACAAGATTGTAATAATAAAGTGGTCCAGCGAGACCCTTTTTAAAAGCTTTTATCTAACTTACCTTGTTAGTTATAAGTTAGTTAGTATGTATGGGTCAAAACTCGCAACCTGAATTATAACCACTTACTCGTATTCAACTGAGTTGAAATTTTGTGTGTTGATTCAGTTTCAAAGACAATAAATACATTTTTATGATGCATGCTTTGATTATACACCCAGGATTGGCTCCAGACGAAAGAACTCCATATCGGGTCAACGGTACAGACACGAATTTAATATACGCATGTCATTATAATAGTCCATTCAAAAGTCCACCATGACCTGGCCACTGCAATCACGATTGGCTCCAGGCGAGAGAACTGCTCAACGGTCAACAGTACAGACACGTAATTTTATATACGCATTAAATTATGATAGTCCGTTCTAGTTCACCATGACCTAGGTACTGCACCCAGGGATGGCTCCAGACGAGCGACTCCTAAACGGTCAACAGCACACACAATAAAGCTTTTAATAAACTAAAAATACTTATGAAAACTTACGTAAACATAGAACTTTAATATTTTCTTAAAAGCTTGAGGCATGAACTTCCTTCTTACACTTCAAGATAAGCTTTGTGTGTACGTAGGTTTTATACATAAGTAATAAAATAAAATCAAATCAAAATAAATCAAATTACGCGGAAACAAAATAAACCAAATTAAATTAAATCAAAATAATTTAAACAAAATTAAATCAAATCAAATAAAAAATAAATCATCATCATCAAAACAATAAAATTAATATCTTCCCAACGACACTTGTGCATCAACATAAAAAACCTACTTAGGTACCTACTCATAATTCTTTGAAGTGAAACAAATTTCGGTAAAAAATAATGAAAAAAATACATCTGTTAGCTGTACGTACATAAGGATGATCATGCCAATTATAGGATAATGTATCTTTTCAGCTGGAACATCAAAGCGGATGTTTTATTTTGAAGGAGATTAATGGTGTGCGTACACTTCTACATAACGTGCTCGTCGGATTTTTGTCAGTCTCAAAATACTTCAAAGTAGAGTCCGCCGGTGTGTATGGGTATGTAACCTTTGGGTTTGGTTTATTTTTTGGTCATGATAAATAAGGTATGTCCATACTCGCGTGTTCAACTTGCATCTTTTTGTGAGGCTTGCGTGTGACACCAGTGCATGATATTGATACAATGGTGTATGCCTCAAAAGTAGTTGCTGCCAAGTCATAATAGGCATGTATTTAATCGAACCTCAAACACCATTTTGCTTTCCTGAAAAATTATTAAACACTAATATAATGATGCTGCCCAGGTACCGCTTACTTCGCTCGCTCGGCTCGCGCGCGTATTTCACAGTTCCAACCTAACTTAACCCGTCAAAAGGTCCGATTCGAATCCTTCCTGGTGGCTATCCCACCAACTCGCACTAAGCGTTTCCAAACTTCTTTTATAATGCGCACAGCAAAGGAATGGAACTCTCTGCCTGCGTCTGTGTTTCCGAACGCATATAACCCTAATCTCTTCAAAGTGAGAGTGAACAGGCTTCTTCTGGGTAAGGTCGCTCCATCGTCGACTTTGTTTCTATCGCCTCTGACATAGACTAAGGTCAAGAGCAAACCCATCACAAATAAAAAAAAAATAAAATTTAAAGAGAAAATATTAAAAAAAATACAGCCCATGTTACTTGCTGATATTGTAGCTTTCTATATTTTCAAATCTGTTAAGTAGTTTTTGGGTTTATCCATTATAAACAAACAAACAAACAAAAAATCAAGACTTTTCTTTTTATAATATTAGTATTGAAGTATAGATATAATAATCTTATGGGCACTGTGCAATGTTGTTTTTCATATCTATTTATTAAATACGAATGTATCAGAAGTATACGTATTTTGTGGTCAAGTTTTATTTAGGCATGTAGGTACCTACCTAAGGCTAGTTTCCATAAGCGGATTAGGCATATGGCATTAACGGCTCAATCTCATAAAAACCGACTTCATAAAGTACATACTCGTAAAACTGTGTGTAGTTGATTTGTGCCTTTGATTTGGTTTGTTTTCGAAATAATTTGGCACAGACTTCCCAAACTGTTGAACACACGACATATTTCCTGTTATTTTTGAAATTCCTATATTTTTTTTTTGGATGGGAAATCATCAAATAACTTCTCCTGCTCTGCGCGGGAGAGTGTGTCAGTCACTTGTTGTCACTCTTACTGACTAAAACCCACCCGTATGCCTTCCGTTGCCTGAAACTTAGCATTCTCAATTCGAAGAGCCGTTGTAAAACTGAAAGTCTTCTAAAATCCTAACAAATATTCCCGGTTAGGTACCTACTTATATAAGGAAGAAAAGACGGCTGACCTTATATAAGCAGGCATATTTAATGAAGTTAAATCATGTGGAAGAAGGGTGCGAGCAAAATCTCAGAAATGGCTTCCACATTTTCCTTCCCTACTGTTTTTTTGGACCTTTTTTCAATGTCAAAATTAACCCGGAATTGGATTACTCCTAATTTTGTGATGTCGTTTAAATATGGGGCGATATCTAAAATGTTACTTTGCTAATATAACTGTGGCTAAAACTAAAATTGAAAGAAAAACCTAGGGTTTTTTGTCACAAAAACACATCACAGACACACATCACATTTGCTTATGCATTATTAATAAGCATAACAGCATCATCATCTGCCTAGCCTTTTCCCAACTATGTTTGGGTCGGCTTCCAGTCTTACCGGATACAGTTAAATACCAGTATTTTACATGGAGAGACTGCCTATTTGACCTCCACAACCGTTACTGGGTAACACGATACCCCTTGGTAAGACTGGTTGTCAGATTTTCGAGCTTCTGACGACCCGTAACGACTGTCAAAGATCTACAAATAACAGCCGGGACCAACGGCTTAACGTGCTTTCCGAGGCACGGAGGGTCTTGGTATGTAAAGATGGTCACCCATCCACGGACCAACCGCGGCAAGCGTAGCTTAACCTGATCGATCGACCCGTGCTGCTGTTATTACTTAGCCACAAGCCCCTACTTAGCATAACAGCGTAAGATGCATAATATTTTGTGAAATGACATTGAGTTCGGAGTATTTTCGAACCTCTATTGGCCTGTCAAGAGAAGCTTTTAATCACAATCATAGCCTGAAAATGACGAATTTACGAGATAAAAAGAAAATTAGCTCAATAAAAATAAAAGAAACAAACAAGATGAAATATAAAATTAAACGGTTAAAATGAACGAACACAAACTCAAAAGTATTTGTTGTTCATTCGAGTAGCCGTGTAGTTCTCCAGAAAAGCAGACGCAATAAAATATCAAAGCGCACAGTGTACATCGTCTGCATTTAAATAATATCGTGGACTGAACTTTTGCCCAGATTTTCTCCATGGTTGCCGACGCCAGAATTATCAGCGAAGCGAGAAATTAAAGTAGCCGTGAACAGCATAAAATTAACTAAGTCTTCGCTTCTTAGAGTATTGAAGATATTAATAGAGCGCCTTAAGAATAGGTACTGCTGTTTGCGCAAAATTTGAAGAGCTGCAACAGTATACGACTTACTCGATAACGAAAAGTTTTTTTGTTTATTTTTATTATATTATGATATTTTTCTAATATAGGTAATGTTAATTTAAGACGTAAAGAAAAATATAAAATAATACGTGTTCTTTTTTAAAATGCGACACCCTAAAATTTCTATTACCTACGTTCTTACGTTTATCGGTCGGAGTAAAAATGTTAATAGTTCCTGAAACTTCTCCGTAGGCTTGTCTTATTAATACACTCCTCTTCAGCTGGAAGTTGCTACTGGTAAGGTCTTAAGGTGGCGGCGGATCTCCCCCGCATTCGCTACCATTCCGTGCCATGCACTCGCGTTTAAACACTTAATTAAATCAAAACTTTATTAATTTAACACTTATCGTTATTGTAAGCTGGCTGGGATAGGTTCGGTAGATAATTACTGAATACAATTAGGTAGTGATAAAAGAAAAGCTATTGTTTCGAGATGCAAAAAAATATACGAGCAATGTTTGATATATACCTTTTTTATTCAAAAACATAATTATGCATACCAAATATTACTATTTCTATAATATACTTACTTATATTGTACATAAGTACACATGTGAAAAATGCTGCAAAATAACATTACCGTTCAGAACGGTCTGTAACATCGTCCTAGAACAATAACAAGCACTATTTCGTGGTATATTTACATAAAAGCGTTACATTCGCCATTCTAATCTGATTTGCCGAGCCCACATAGATCTTATTTCGAATCGAATATCCGAACTATCAGTTAACGCGACCTTATTGAAATTCCTCACAGAACTTCGCCACTGCTGCAAAGTTTATCGAATACTATTTTACGAGACGTGTTCCTTTACAAAACATTCATAACGTTGTGTGTCCCGACGACAAATCTCGGTCGGTCCCGAATTATTAAGTGCATATCTCTTTGATGTGCGGATGCATACGCCCGGAATGGGCCGAAACTTTTCCGGATACGTAATCCTTGTTGCCTAAGCGGATAGGCCGGTTAAAAAACTTGCGTTCTCGGCCGAGTGACGTGACGGCAAGACCGTGTTTGCCCGTAGATTGGGATGGGTAGGTACTTGCGCGGAACGGGCAGACAGCCCATTTGTCGTATCAAGTTGGCTTTGAATCGCACTGTATGTTTGTAAGGAGTACTTAGGTACGTTTGAAAAATTCAGTCGGCATCACAAAGTGAGTTAAATAAAACACGAAAAATGTCTTAAACGAAGTGTGTGTTGTATTTCTGTAGAAGGTAACAGCTTTATTTGGACAGCTGTTTCATGCTTTTCACGACCTGTGTCAAATATATTCGTAATGGAAACGTTTTAGTTACATTTATACGAAGCTAATATGGTTAGGTAGGATGAATGTATGACTTTGTTTCTGAATTTGTTTGAATGTGCGACCTTTCTATGAAATCTTTTAGATTTCCTACATTTATGAATAAAGGGACAGCTGGCAACAGAAATTTTAGCGTAAAAATCGACGCTTAATCCGGCTCCGACGCGCGACGGCGCTGGGCGTAATCAAAAACACTCACAACTTGTAGGCACGCTGCTCATCCAAAAATACGATGAAACAATATTGATTCACTCTGCGTACACGAGAGGTTACTGAAATATTTATTCTGATGAGGATTATTCGGTGTTGTTCGAAGTTACGGCAACCCCACTTGAATATGCTTCACAAAGTTTTAAATTAACACAAACATTTGTTATCGCGAACCGTTCATAGGTACATATTATATTTCCGCATATTTTTAAGTTAACAATAAAGTCATTATTATATTGAATTAAAAGGTAACTTTGAAATTATGCTACAATTAGCCTACCGTTAAATTTATTCACCATTTCGGCTAATGTGGTTAATTGTGTTTTCAGATTTTATTTCATTTTATAGAACGATTGTTTAGCGTTTAGATAATAATAATACCTACGTAAGTTTGTATTTCAAAACAAACATCTAATTTTGTATTCTATACCTAAGCGGTATTCCACAACACCATAACAATACAACGCACTAACACTACATTTGGCAATTACGAATGCCAAGAGCATTAGCGATTGCTTACACAAACCAATTCAAATCTATATGCGAAACATCGTTCCGGGATGTGAAATCAAACTGGAATTGATCGTATATCATAGTTATCAGCTCATAAACTTCCATTGCTTTACATGGAGATAGAAATAAATGGAAATACAGTAGGTATTTCTATAAATAGTAAAATTACTCTTCTTAGCAAACGGTTTAGTGATTGCAGAATGCAAGAGGATGGCTATTTTGTCGCCATTTAATCCAGTTTGATATATCTTCTGATCCTATTAGTGCTGTCATCAAGGTGGTGATAGGGCTTAATAATATAGAGTATTGTGTCTTTTTTATCTATCTATCGGAATACTAACGCAAATATCCCCATTCATGGAGACATCTCTGATAAACGTACAGTATGAAACGCTATTATTTTCTGAAAACCATTAAAGAACGTTAACATTAACGTTAACGTTTACAACTTTATATGAAACCCACGAAGGTGACTGCTGGCTTATTTTTAACCCAAGTCTAGTAAACTATGAAACAACAACCCACAACAATATACGGCGCTCGTATATAAGCTTTGGCTAGAGAAGCAAAATTCTCTGCCTTGCCAACTTACATTATTATTTTCTATAGCCGTTGTTTTCCTGCATCCCTTACTTACGCAGACACTGAGATATGGCCCGTGCATACTGAGCTAAAACTTCACGTATGATATACTGCGGGTTCACTAACTGAGGTTATTTTTAAGCGATGCCAATCTGACTTAGCGAGGTTTTACTTTTCTTGGTAATAGATAGTTGACTGTTGACCTCTTTCTCGAGTCGTTCTTTACCGTAGACTTTGCTGTAATCAAGGATTTTTTTTTGCTGATAGTAATCAAGTGAAGGAAATCACGTTTCAGCTGCCATTTTAGGAATCTGCAACTTTTTAAAGTCGTTTTGCTGAGTTTTCTTCATACTATTGTAACTTCTTGATAATTATGTTACAGCAATAATTTAGATACTCACTCGTGTACCTAAATTGAGTTACCAAAACTACCCTATGCGGCAATTGAGCCTTTAACTAAAACAAAAGAAAGAAGACGCTGCGAAACAAAAATCAAGTAAAAATATCGTATTCTCGAACAACTCTGAAACCATGAAAGTTCCTTAGACCTCTTTCAAGATAATATACCTATTGTCTTTTTTATTCAAAGCGTATTATCTCGACCAATTTGATGACGTGGTTCATTCAGACAATATTGTTACCGGCTGAAAGCGGTTGTCTTAAAACAGTCGTCGCGGCAGAACAAAATCTTATCGTGTACCCCCCTTTCACTCAATGCTTCTTATTGCGACGAACTCCGTATACTTTGTATAAGATTGCAATTGTCTTCTTACCTGAAGTTCAGAGGGCGCAAGTGATGGGAACATTTAGAACTGGGTTAGTTTCATGAGTTTTCATAAACACCTATGGTGGTTTTAATCTTTCTTACATTAATTTATAATGAATTATAGATGTTAATATCGATCAAGTTAGGAAGGCGCATTTATCGCATTGGGTAATGACAGTCTGAAATGGTATATATTATAACCAGGCTTATAATATCGCAAAGCAGGTGTTCGTCTCCCAAAGATTCTTGCCGTACTGTTCAATCTATGTGTCAGTTTCGCGTTGAAGTTCGAAAGGGTTACCGAGGCTCCTGCCAACACAGGCAACGGAAGGAATACAGGTGGGTTTTAGTCAGTAAAAGTTTGACACACCCTCCCGCTCGGCCCAGAGCGGGAGAAGTTATTTGATAATTTCCATCCCAAAAAACAAACCTATGTGTCAGTTGTTCTTATCTGCCCCCTGATTTAGTGAAAACAGTTGCGGAGCCCATTACTATAAAGAATAAGACAGGTGAAATGTCAAACAAAATCAATTACAGAGCGATTTCCTTAGCAACAGTTACAGCTAAAATTTTGGATAGTTTTACTTGACAGTTATTTAGGTAATGAAGGTACTTCCCGAAGCAACCATACCGCGAGTGCTCCTGCTTCACCCGAAACGATAGGGAGCCGTACCTCCTCCCGAGCCAGCGCTCGTGTACCAGCCGGACCGTCCAATGAAGACGAGGCGCGGCAGCCTGAAGGGTAACTGACCTCACCCAAGTTATGTGGACTGTTCGGGTAAAAGCCTCCTCCAAAGAATTTAATTTTTCTCTTCTTTCCGGTGACTAGCTGGTCTCGCTCAGCGTCCGCAATATTCTCACCATACCATCGTGTGCAATACAATAATGCTTTTAGAATGCTGCTATCGCTGTCACGATTTTGTAGCACGTCAGGTAGGTTAGGAGCAGCGCGTTCAGATGATGTCTTTGCGATCATGCGTAAAAGATCCACGTCACTACTGCGTCGAATGCAGTGACAACAGATTCAAATTCAAATTCTTTATTGCATTCATGTGTACATTTAGTTGTTACAATATAAGTAAGTTCCAACATGAAACCCGGTTAGGGCACGGCAATATAATAATAATAATATTTTTAACATAATAATAACAAGGTTAAGAGTACGGACTATAATAAAATATGTACCTAATTATTTATCTAAGTAACATATTTACTAAATATTTTGTTCTAGGTATTCTGCGACCGAGTCTCCTGAGCATTGTTGCTAGTAAGACTGAAAGCCGCCGGCACCTGTTCGCAGTTCATGTATTGTTGCCTCCAGGTGTCTCCAAAAGATGGCATAATTCATATAGCATTCCTTAAGTTGTGTTATATAATAATAATTATTATTGTTTCTAATTTGTTTATGTTTGTGTCTTAATTAATTATATTAACATAGTTTGAGTACCTAACAAATTATGGGTAATTTGCCTGAATTAAAGATAAATTAATAAATAAAAATAAATAAATAAAATGTATACATAAAACAAATTGTTACTGTTTTTACAACTTGACAAGACATAGAGATTTCTTTATCATGTATAAGTTTGATATTAATGTAGAATGAAATATACACAAACCTTCCGGAATAAATTTTCTTAATGATCGTCAAAACCGCATCCAAATCCGTTGCGGTTTGGATGAACGCGGTTACACAGACAGTTACGAAAAGCGACTTCAATTTAAAATATTTACCTACATTTCTTTAGGGCTGCCCATTTAATCGTTTATTAAGAGGTTAAAGTTCAACATGAATTAAACCTCTGTGTTGTTTTCATGCTGTCATTTCCCTAAAATAAACGTTGTTTGGATTGACACAAATGGATTGATGTCGATTCTTCATTATCAATATATTTTTCGTATAGATAAAACGGTCACCTTTACATACAGGCAGATGATTTTATTTTCATATAGGTACTGATCCACAGCACTGATCCACAGTACTGATCCACAGTATTGATCGGCAAAACAAAGTATGTAAACAAAATTTAAATGTAGGTTCTCTAAACAAACTTACAATAATAAAGTAATTATTTAACAAGTTTGTTTAGGACGATTCGAAGGAATTTAAATATAAGCTAACAGTTGTTAGTCTCATCAACGATCTGATTAGATAAGGTTACCTGAATTTTGTAGTACTGAATAGTTGTGTTGGTTTAGGATCTTTCACTGTTTATCGTTTGAATTATCTATTGTTTAGTTTTAATGTAGGTTTAAACTAAATTGGAGATCTTGTTTTTGGCTACTTTAAATAGTATTTCAAATGAGTGTAGTTTAGAAAAGAGTCACGATTGGCAGACATTTTGTTGTTTAGAATAAGATTTATTATGATTTGTACACAAATACATACTTATAACCGTTCTCTCGATATAGATACTTAATTCTTTAGTCGATTTTATGAGACAGACATGTAGCCAACTCGACGGCAAAATAAAAGGGACTTATTGAAATTGATAAAAATCCTATTTTGACTAAGTGGGTACCTTTTTTTCTGATTGCTGAGCACTTTTGACTGACCCATCTATCATTCCGTTGAAATAATTTACCATGTTAAGGGGACGTGCACGAAATCAACTGATTTTGATCAATTTTGTTCATTGTTTGTGAGGAAGGGAAAAGGAATTTAAACAAAATTATTTGTGATTTGAAAAGGTGAGTTCTTTGTTTTGCATGTGGCTAGAAGGAATTTGTCAAATAAATAAATAATTCATGGAAAATCACTTGTTACGAACATTCGTAACAAGTTTTCAAAAAAATGACGCGAGATTGACGTTTGATCATCTTTTTACAAGATGAATGAAGATGATGAACTTTTGAATTTGAACATTAATAAATGTCATCAACATCGTAACATGATCTACTTGCAGGTGGTTGGACCATTTTTAGGGTTACGTAGTAAACAAGGAACCCTTATAGTTTCGCCATGTCCGTCTGTTTGTCTGTCTGTCCCCGCAGTAGCTCAGAGAAGCTTAGTACTAGAAAGTAAGACTGTAATTTGGCATAGGTATCACGCCGACGAAGTGCTAAAATAGAATATTAAAAAAACTTTTTTTTTAGGGTACCTACCTACCTTGCACGTGATGTGGGTAAGATAATTTTTTTCTCGTCTTTTTTTCGATCGTTGGATAGGCCGTCTAAAATGTTGTGGGTCTGTGAACATCACTTTTCGATTCAAGTATCCGTTTGCGTAATATTAAGCATTAAAGTGCTCATTTTTGTTAGAGTCAAGTGTCCCCCCCCTGCCAGCTAAATTCCTAGTTGTTTTTGGTGATGTGAAAAAATCATGGCAGCTGTACAAATAATGAAATTATAAAGAAAACTATCACAGCTAAGTGGGCTTTACCAGTTAACGAGTAATAGCCGACCAACTTAAATTTGCAGTTGGAGAATTGACCGTGGCATATATCGATGTATGGGAGAACATGTTTTTCAACTACAATGTTAAGTTTGTTTTTGGTATAAATTCCTCCCAACTTCCCAACTTCGGAATCCTTCATTGTGCGTGGTCCACGTGGTCACGCACTTGGCCGGTTTTTTTCAACTTCTATGCAAAATATAGCAGAAAAATAATGTTGAAAAAAAACATTTTTGTTTTTAAAATCCAGTCAGAAATGTATTTTTTCCCATTATTTAGTAATTAATTTCAAGAAATTTAAAAATCACATAATCTATCCTTGATATAAAATCAAAATTGTATTTTATGATAATACAATGTCTTCATTTAGTAAATCAAAGGCGTAATAAACTATATTTTCGAGAGCGCAAAAGTGATGAAACTATAAACAGGTGCTTTATTGACACGAATGGTTTAACGCCACGAATACTAATTTTTATAGTTACACAGACATAATGTTTCAATTATTTTAAGCATTCTCATTGGAGCAGTGGTGACCCAGTGGTAACGGCCACGACTTATGAGTTGTACGTCGTAGGTTCAGACAGGCGCTTTACTTTGTGTAAATTATTTTTCATCACCACTGCTCTCAAAAACGTTGAACGAAAACATCGTGAGGAAAAGGGCATGTCCTAGAACCGAAAATTCGATGACATGTGACATCCACCAACCCGCACTGGACCCGCGTCGTGGATTACGGCCTACTCCCTCTCACAGAGAGACCTGTGTCCCAGCAGTAGGAACATTATAGGCTGATTATGCTCACAATTAGTTAAGAAATTGACAAAAGAGGGATTTTTCGTGCAAGGAGCTAAAAAGAAACAAACTTGAATCTTTCATCGATAAACTAAATCACGTATAACCAATCTTATTACCGGGGTCGCGGGACTTGACATATTATCGATTTACAATCTATGGAAATAATTGCTTAATATTTACTACATGTTATTGATTTACTGTTTCAAATTCATAATTTATTACTTTTAGCTATATCTATTATGTTAATTAATGAACAAAACATTTCAGACACAATGCGAATTGTGATATGAGTAAATAAAATAAAAAAATAAAAATACTGCCGGGGTCGCAAGAAGGTACTAAAGGGTTACCGAGGCTCCTGGCAACACAGGCAATGAAAGGAATACGGGTGGGTTTTAGTCAGTAAGAGTCTGACTCACCCTCCCGCTCCGCCTAGAGCGGGAGAAGTTATTTGATGATTTTCCACCCAAAAAAAAAAAAGGTATGGCCATATTATCGGTCAGAGTTGGTTATTCAGTACCTTGCACTCAGTCTCTTTGAATAACGTTACAATGCAACATCTGTCCCTGCTGAAGTAAGTTTATGAGGAAGTCCTCATAAACATTTTCACGTCTGTTTTCCCCGAAGGCACTGTTTGGCAGAGGCCACTATAACACCCACATTTCGCCAGTTATGTTTCAGTTCGGTCCTATGTAATAGGGGGAGACTCCATTGCTATCAACCGGGCACTAATCCAGACTCCGGTTTGCTACTGAGAAATTTCCTCTTATTCATCACATCTAAATCCAGTTTCCCCGAAGGGTTTCGTAGAGGCCATTATTACACCCACATTTCGCCAGTCATGTTTCAGTTCAGTCCTATGTAATAGGGGGAGAGTCCATTGCTATCAGCCGGGCACTAATCCAGACTCCGGCTTGCTACTGAGAAATTTCCTCTTATTCATCACATCTAAATCCAGTTTCCCCGAAGGGTTTCGTAGAGGCCATTATTACACCCACATTTCGCCAGTCATGTTTCAGTTCAGTCCTATGTAATAGGGGGAGACTCCATTGCTATCAACCGGGCACTAATCCAGACTCCGGCTTGCTACTGAGAAATTTCCTCTTATTCATCACATCTAAATCCAGTTTCCCCGAAGGGTTTGGTAGAGGCCATTATTACACCCACATTTCGCCAGTCATGTTTCAGTTCAGTCATTAGGGGGAGACTCCATTGCTATCAACCGGGCACTAATCCAGACTGCTGCTTGCTACTGAGAAATTTCCTCTTATTCATCACATCTAAATCCAGTTTCCCCGAAGGGTTTCGTAGAGGCCATTATTACACCCACATTTCGCCAGTCATGTTTCAGTTCAGTCCTATGTAATAGGGGGAGACTCCATTGCTATCAACCGGGCACTAATCCAGACTCCGGCTTGCTACTGAGAAATTTCCTCTTATTCATCACATCTAAATCCAGTTTCCCCGAAGGTTTTCGTAGAGGCCATTATTACACCCACATTTCGCCAGTCATGTTTCAGTTCAGTCCTATGTAATAGGGGGAGACTCCATTGCTATCAACCGGGCACTAATCCAGACTCCGGCTTGCTACTGAGAAATTCCCTCTTATTCATCACATCTAAATCCAATTTCCCCGAAGGTTTTGGCAGAGGCCATTATTACACCCACATTTCACCAGTTATGTTTCAGTTCAGTCCTATGTAATAGGGGCAGACTCCTTTGCTATCAACCGGGCACTAATCCAGACTCCGGCTTGCTACTGAGAAATTTCCTCTTATTCATCACATCTAAATCCAGTTTCCCCGAAGGGTTTGGTAGAGGCCATTATTACACCCACATTTCGCCAGTCATGTTTCAGTTCAGTCCTATGTATTAGGGGGAGACTACATTGCTATCAACCGGGCACTAATCCAGACTGCTGCTTGCTACTGAGAAATTTCCTCTTATTCATCACATCTAAATCCAGTTTCCCCGAAGGGTTTCGCAGAGGCCATTATTACACCCACATTTCGCCAGTTATATTTCATTTCAGTCCTATGTAATAGGGGGAGACTCCATTGCTATCAACCGGGCACAAATCCAGACTCCGGCTTGCTACTGAGAAATTTCCTCTTATTCATCACATCTAAATCCAATTTCCCCGAAGGTTTTGGCAGAGGCCATTATTACACCCACATTTCACCAGTTATGTTTCAGTTCGGTCCTATGTAATAGGGGGAGACTCCATTGCTATCAACCGGGCACTAATCCAGACTCCGGCTTGCTACTGAGAAATTTCCTCTTATTCATCACATCTAAATCCATCGTCCATCCATCTAATACCGTTTTTCTTTCAATAAAGCTTATTCCTTACACCATACACTAAGGATTTATCACAGGCGTTCTAAGGTGTGCTTGTTATTACAGTTTGTTTGGCAGATAGGACTGCAATCGTTACTTGGGGGCGCGAAGAGATTCTTCAAAGCCGTTTTATCTACAATACGTACCTTATTGTACCCTTTTTAACTCGCAAATTAAAGCGTGACAGTAAAAATGTTTGCTTTTCACAACTTTTGTTGGACAGATTGTGGAGATTAGAGCTTAGCTGGTTATAACAAAGATAATTGAGAGATAATTGTCTTTGTTAAAAACCGTGACAGAGAAAGTTTAAGGAAAAAGAAAAGCTCCTAAAGTAGTACAATCACAGTCAAATTGGTTTGATCAACTTTGACGTAAAACCAACCAAAATTTGAATTGCGGAGAGTTTTATCAATCATTCTAATTTATACTTTATTACAATGGTGTTAGAGTTAAACTGCAATGAATAACTATTTTGCGTGATGATCATATAACAAAATAGTAACGAAGATTTTTTTTTTCCGTTTACGTTTGTCTTTTTTTTCTTTTTTACCTGTTTGTCTGGATGTATGTTCCGGATTGGCGCAAAAACGGCTGAACGGATTTTAATGAAATTTGGCACACAGCTAGTTAACTTGGATTAGCACATAAGGTACTTTTAATCAGTACGTTTTAGTATGTAGTATGGGATATTTCGCCGAAATCCACGCGGGCGAAGCCACGGGCAAAAGCTAGTATTGGAATAAAACCGCGAGTGGATTCTAAAAACGTCGGCGTCATTGCACTGATTTCAACAGTTTTTGTGTCAAAATTGATCACCCTTTTGATAGTGAATGTGCTACTTTAGTTCAAGCGAGCACGACACGTATGTCGAAAGCCATTATGCTCACTGGGGAAAACAAATAACAAAATAGACACTAAAAGAGAAAACAAAGAGTAGGTACGTGGCAGGCTCATCGATTGGTCCCACAGCAAAGTCGTAGAAAAAACGAAATGCTTAGCATTGCAGATAATTTAACCGGTTAAATGTCGTAATTACAGAAACAATTAAAAAGCCATTGTGTCTCGCGTGGATCCACGTTATACGTAGGGTTAATGTCAAAATAACCCCATGCTCAAAGAATAATAATACAAAAAGTGCAATGCAGTTGTAGCTGGTAAAAGTCTAGTTTTCAATAACCAGAGAGTCTTTATGTCTTCATAAAGACTCTCAACAAACTCAGCAAACTCTGTAACTCTTGTTACAGAGTTTGCTTGTCACTATAGCTGTATATGTTGACATGTTTGACGTAGATACCTATGTGGCTTAAGTTACTTCCTTGCAAAAAAAGTTTAACCCCGATAAGTTTACATTGTGGATTAATGTGCTATTTAGGATGGTGTTATACCACAAGTGTTGTTAAAGTGTTATTGGGTTTTTCTATCTGGAATTTCTCGGTTGTAGCCTGGAGTCTGGATTTGGCCCGGTTGATGGCAATAGGCTCGCCCCCTATTACTCGTACATGAGACTTAAACATACGAGGTGCATTCAATAAGTACCTAGCCTCATCGCCAGAGGGCGCTGTAGTTTCAAAAGAGTTTTACCACAGTGTAGCACATTCTTTTTTAATTCTTTTTTCAAATTTTCATTCCAATCCCTTCATTTGTTTTAATTTGACAACTTATGGAAGCGAACGTGTCGATCGGTTTTACAAAAATGGAAAAAGAGCAATATCGTTCGGTGATTTGATTCCTATTTTTGGAAGGGAAAACGCGCATCGAAATCAAAGAGCGCTTGGATGCTGTGTACGGTGACTCTTCTCCATCGATGGCCACCGTCAAGAATTGGTTCAACGAGTTTGCACGTGGCCGTACGTCGGTTTTTGATGAACCACGTCCAGGTGCACCGAAAACAGCTGCTACGGAGGAAAACATTTAAAAAATCCATGATTTCGTATTGGCAGATCGCCGATTGAAGGTTCGGGAGCTAGCTGAGACTGTAGGCATTTCAGAAGGAACAGTGCATCATATTCTTCACGAGGAACTCGGCATGAGAAAGCTGTCGGCGCGATGTGTGCCGCGTTTACTCACACCAGAAAACAAGCGCAACCGTGAGACCACATCGGAGACGTGTTTGGCGCTGTTTAAGCGGAATCCAGCGGAGTTTTTGCGTCGTTTTGTGACGGTCGATGAAACCTGGATCCACTGGTACACACCAGAGACCAAGGAGCAATCAAAACAATGGATCCAGACCGGGGAACGTGCTCCAAAGAAGGCGAAAACTGTAAAATCGGCCAGAAAAGTTATGGCCACCGTTTTCTGGGATTCACAAGGTGTGATCTACATCGATTACCTCGAGAAGGGTAAAACAATTACAGGGTTTTACTATGCCGATTTATTGGGCCGATTCGACGCCGAATTAAAGAAAAAACGACCCCATCTGGCGAAGAAAAAAGTGCTGTTTCACCACGACAACGCACCGGTTCACACGTCTGCCGTTGCCATGGCCAAATTACGCTACGAATTGTTGCCCCATCCACCG
This sequence comes from Atethmia centrago, assembly GCA_905333075.3. Taxonomy (NCBI): domain Eukaryota; kingdom Metazoa; phylum Arthropoda; class Insecta; order Lepidoptera; family Noctuidae; genus Atethmia; species Atethmia centrago. Next base: position 14,699,400 of record HG995373.1, on the reverse strand, counting down.
TATTCTCCAGATTTGGCCCCTTGTGACTTCTTTCTGTTTCCTAATCTGAAAAAATCACTGGCCGGGAATAGATATGGATCGAATGAGGAGGTCATCGCCGCCACGGAGGCCTATTTTGCAGAGTTTGACAAAAACTATTTTTCGGACGGGTTAAAAAAGTTGGAGCATCGCTGGGCTAAGTGTATCGAACTAAAAGGAGACTTTGTTGAAAAATAAATTGCCACTTTTCCAAAATTTTCGTTTACTTTTTGTAGGCTAAGTATTTATTGAATGACCCTCGTAACTGGTGAAATGTAGGTGTACTACAGGTACACCTCTGCCCAACCCTACGGAGAAACAAGGCGTGATATTATGTTATTATTATGATAAAACCATCACTAGTAGGTTATAACACCATCCTAAATATCCCCACAATCCACATTGTAAACTTATCAGGTTTATACTTTTTTTTTAAGAGAAAACTTCTTTAGGCATGTTGTGCGATTTTTGGTAGGGGAGAAACTTATGGGTCTGCGTCACCGACATGCTAACCATGACATGCTTATGTACGTGTTGCGCCAGACTAGCGACGCGCAGCGGACTGTGTACATGTATACGCATATATGTATATATATGACGGAGAAGGTACGTCTCGCTCGTTATCATCAGCCATATTTTAACTACTGTGGGCGTACAATGGGAAGTGTTGGTTATTGCACAATAGAAAAACCCTTTGCAGTTTAAATCAAATTATAATTTACGATCAAATTATCACACTAGCTATTCACACACTGTAGGTCCACGACACAACTATTTAATACGGAACGCGCGACAGTTTCTAAACGTGTTCACTCCTTGACCGCCCCCGACAGACTGTACATATTACTTTACTCTATGAACTGAACTTAACTCCGGTCGAGCGTGATGTTGTAGACTCTGTCGAGCGCCGCTTGGTGGCGCTGGCGTCCCGATTAGTCAAACGAGTGACTAACGTATTTCCGACATATATGTTATTCCAAAGTTTTAAGTTTTCACTTCTGTCGGCAGTCACCACGACTGGCATTTTTTTTTGTACATACCTCTTACAACTGAACTGAAATATTATATAATCAGCCTATAATGTTCCCACTACTGGGACGCAGGCCTCAACTCTGTGAGAGGGAGTGGGACGTAATCTACCACGCGGGCCCACTGCGGGTTGGTAGATGTCACTTATCTTCGAATTGTTGGTTCTAGGACATGCCAGTTTCCTCACGTTCTTTGACCTGAAATATTGGATACAGCAAAATGAGAAAGAAGTACTTCACCACTTTGCACCATATACGCAAGCAAGGTATAAATGCTATACCATGTTCCCTATTAACTTGTCAAAGCCATGAAATAAGCTGAAACTAGTCAGTAGTCCCGTTGGGAATGAAATTTAGTTGGTTGAATGAACTGCATTAATCATTCGTAATGCAGGGCGGATGACATATTTCCAATCTGGTATGGTCATGCATCATCTATTCATACTTCCATTTTAATTTACCTCTTAGTGCTTAGTTATAACTAGTTATTTCATGAATTTTCGTTTGTTGTTTGTTTTGATAATTTGGACTAGTGCATGGATCATTTTGGTTTGGTTTTTGTACTGGTAAAACTGTTTAGTATTTATTGATTAAAGAAGTTATATCATTCAGTAGCACCATTTTTATCAATGATTTGGTCTAAGAATCTGTGCACATACACTAAAATAGTCAGCTGCGATTTTATGTAATATTACTGAGTGGACACTATCTACAATAAGTGAATCTGCGTGTATCTTATGAAGCTCCCAGTCTGTATAGAAAAAATCAATCAAATATATTGACATCTTTTGTCACTAAAGCCAGTCGACTGATAGGCAAAACCCATAGATGCCACCATTTCGTTTGTTTATAATAGAATAGAACAGAATAGAATACTCTTTATTATATGCACCATGAAAATTATAAATATAAATGTTGAAATTTTACATAGGGTGACTTTTTGCATGGTAACGCGATTTTTGCAGACAACGTTTGGAAGGATTAAAGGGAGAAGGAGAGACAATATTGCAGGTAGTCAGTGGTGTACCATTTACATTGATACAATAATATACATAAAGCATAAACTTATAATAAATATATATACATATGCAATACTAAACAAGAAATAATAGCAAGGAACTATAAAAATATGTAATGATGATGTTTAAGGAGAGAGGAAGTGTTTTTATACCAGAACTTTAAAAGTAGACAAAAATTGATCATGTCTTACCGACACGGGCAAGGAATTCTATAACCGTACTACTTGAACTGTAAAATACTTGTCATAAAAGCTGGTGGAATGCATATCTAGTCTCAAGATTTATTTATTTATTTAATACTTTAAGCACTCAAATGTACAGAGGCGGACTTAATGCCGTAGGCATTTTCAACCAGTCAACCTTTGGGTGATGAAGAGACAAACAGTGGTAGGTGAAATAGCGTAAACTGTGGAATAAATATTTATTTAAATATAAGGATATATGTAGATACATATACCTATTAAAAACTTTAAATATAATATGTATACCTAATTATACATAAATATAAGACCTAATAAATACACATAAATACAAGAATATACTAAAACAGATAAGACAAACAATGGGAAAACATTACCATTGTGATGATACTGCCAGCTTCTTACGAATATGCTCGCGAACTTTGACTTTAAAGGATAATCGGTTGGAGATTTATTTGATAATTTCAAAAATAATAAATACATTACTACTCGTATTGTCAGTGTTTTTATTTCTTGTCGTATTGTCGTCTCAACGTTGTTTATTTTAAAAGAATTCCAGAAAATAGAATCAGCACATCTGTTTCTCGTATTAACATTTTTTTAAATGTGTTTCAGACCATTTTATTTTACAAACAAATACCTAATATATTGTACCTCTCAACATAATGGAACATCTCCTAGTCCACATTTTTCGTACATAAAGCTTTTGTTCGCTCATTACTAACGACATTTTGTTTCGCCTGCGGGTATCCGAAACTTTTTTAACATCATTATTGGGGTCGCACGTTTTTCCTTGAGGTTAAGGTGTTGTAAGAACGTCGGTGCTTAAGAATTTTAAGTAAAGTATAACTTGGAGATAAAAACGTGGAGAGTTTACGCATTATGAGCGAGGCGATCAAGGTCGTATAAGTTTGCCGTCTTATCGATTTCGGGATTGACATAATGATCTTGAATTCGAGGGTTTTGTGTTTAAGATAGGTTACCATCTAAGTAGACGTCTATTTTGAATTATTTTTTTCAGGCGGTACGGGTTGGGTCAGTGTCTCTATCAAAGATCTTTTTAAACGTTTTGATGTTTTTGAAGTAATATTGAATTTTTACACTTGAGCGAGTGTGGCCAGCTAGACGCTGGTTTCGCATAATATTTATAAATTAGATATTTCCTGATATTTCCATTGAAATTTAATTTTGAATGACGTCGCTTTTTCATTTGCAAAATCCATCAGTTTATTTATAGTTTTTTTGACATTCTTAAAACATCTTAAAAACGTTCTTACTGAAGCATCTGTTTATCTAACGCCATTTTCTCTCGTGTTTTTACATCCATCGGCTCCTTGCTTTTTGCACATCACCACCTAGCGTTCAATATGGTAATAATTGAATAATGTGTGTAAATGTTCTGAAAATACTCCTTGAAAAACTGAGAGAGAAAGAAATTAATGCATGTACCAATCAGCTTGGTACTTTTTATCCTGAGATAGAGGAATAAATTGACTTTGGAAAATATCTTGCTGGATAATGTGGCTATAAACTTGTCAGTTCGTGTGGGGTTTTCTTTTATTAAAAAAAAAACGAGTGAGCCTTGCAGTAGTTACATATGATGAACATCTGACATTTCACCTTAGTAATAAGCAATATTAACATTATGTCCTGAAAAAAGTGATTCTGATATTATTTGAAATGATTTTTCGTAACGATGAAAACAATTTTTAATGAAAATTGTATTTTATTAATTAACACTAGGAGTAACTAATTTTTTAACCGACGAAAAAACGGAGGAGGTTCTCAAGTCGACGCGTATATACATTTTTTTTTGTATGACCACGCATAACTTTTTACAGAGTAGTCCGATTTTGATAATTCTTTTTTTTATTGGAAAGGTTGTACCCAGAAGTTGTTTCCATATACATTTGAAATAATCCATCTCTAAGGGTAGGAAAACAGGAGATGATTGATTGTTCACTCACTGATTGTAATGTATGATCACGCATAACTTCTTACAGAGTAGGCCGATTTTGATAATTCTTTTATATTGGATAGGGAAATTATAAAATTGAAAAAAAAATCCTACCCGGTTGGGAAAATAGGGGTGATTTATTTTCACTCACCAATTTTAATGTTGAGTTGTGTTTTACAATTAAAAAAAGTAATAAAAATTAAGCATGTAGTAGATTATAGCCACAAAAAATTATAAAGTAAAACCTTTTTAACAAAAAAATTAAACCGCCGAAAAAACTAAAAAGCAAAACTAATAAACTTTTTTTATTTAACCTTGATAAATAAGTTGTTAAACTAATGTAAGTATACCTAAGTAATTTTGAGTCGCACCATGTATTACACACTTCCGCCTCTTTTCACGAAATCACGCCTACAGATTAGCCCTATCAGAATACCAGCGCTGCGACGCTTATTTTTAAGTGTCGTAGCATTATGCTGCGATAGGAGCCTTTTGGCCTCGTACAGGACTTTCTGTTTTTATTTTCATTTAACTTTGTTTTTGTTTTTTTTGTGTTTCTATGAGTGTGTTTTAGTTTAATTTGTGATCTCCTGTACGAGTCTCAATAAATACTTTTCTTTCTTTTTTTCTTTAGTTTGCTGGAAAGCGAGAGAAAAGATGAGATACACATAAAAAAAATTAAACTAATTCATATTACTTATTTAGAGGGTCGTAAAATCAATATTTTATGAAATATTCGCACTAATTTTCGGGAACTTTGACAGCCGATATTTTTTTATCGCACAAGGTGCCGTAATGGACTTGTCACGCATTATTTCTAATGCCTAAATAAAGATAATCCCGGTGATCAATCTTAACTAGGATTTATTTCGCAGACTTGCCTTTGAGTTTACTTATTTTACTGGGCTAATCTACTTAACAATTGCCAACAAATAATTGTATGAAATAAGTGGAATTATGCTGGTAAAATTCGATTATTGATGCACTTTTTATCATAGGAAATGGGACGTTCCCTTCGTTTTTATTGACAGTTTCAGGTGTGACTTTGCCTTGTCTATCTGATTCCGCCAAAATCTCCAATAGGCTGGAAAATAAAAATAATGCCTTTTGAAAAATAACTCGGCAAGTTTCGTTCCCATTTGTCTCTTTAAGAAAATACCTTTTGCTAGCAACTAGAACGGATTCCATTTTCTTGTAAATCTTGACATTCAGAATTGCCTTTTAATGGCACGATTCTTTACCATGTGCTGGTTGCCCAGAGGCACTATGCCTGTACAGTTAGTACGTGAATAATTAAACTAAATAATACTCAAATCATGATTGTGACAATCCCTCACGGCAATAGGCATAGTATTTTACATAGAATGATACAATTGACGGGCGTTTATGTGAATTGACTAATTTATCGAACATTACCTGTTTGATTAACAGAACTTGCGCAGTTTAAATTATATCGGCTTTTATTTAATTAGTTTGATGTAATCACAAATTAAAGGTGGGGTATGTTAACGTATGTTAAAAGTAACAAGTTCATAATGTTATTAGGTAAATATTTTTTGATGTACAGTAACAGTAAGAAGTCGACTAGCAATCTCACAAAACTATGGAATAGCAATATTAGTTGTACTTATGACCTTCTTCTATAAGACAACACTACACATTGGCATCTTGTTGCCCGTATAGCGCAGGCGATAATGGTCATTGCGGTGTAAGTGGACTTCTGGACGTTGACTGTACCTATTTTTAGTTTATAAATTGTAAACATTGTGTATAGGAAAATCTTGAGGAAACCGACATGTCCTAGAACCACACATTCGAAGACATGGGACATCTACCAACCTGCACTGGGCCCGCGTGGTAGATTACAGCCTAAGTGCCCTGTGTATAGTAGTAGTAATTTGTGTTTTTTTTTATGGGCCTCATGGTTTGAATATAAATTATTGATTGATTACAGGATAGGACTATATTTCTTTGTCATTTTATTAGAGTTCCGTACCTCAAAAGGAAAAACGGAACCCTTATAGGATCACTGGTGTGTTTGTCTGTCTGTCCATCTGTCTGTCACAGTCAATTTTCTCCGAATCTACTGAACCGATTAAGTTAAAATTTGGTACACAAATCAATTTATGTGATCCAAACACAGACGTGTAACGTTAATAAATTAATTTTGAATACGGGGTTAACTTTGTGGGGGAAAATTGAAAAAAAAAGTAGGAATTGCAAACTGTACGGTGTGACACATCAAATGAAAGGGCTAGTTGTAAGGATTTCAGTTATATATATTGATAAGATATAAGATATTTTTAAATTATAGTCATTTGATACATATAAGATAAGACAACATCATTGGTTACTTTAGAAGTGCAAGAAGTGTAAATTAAGTGTCCGCACTAATAAACCTTTTTTGTAAAATTGTTTGTTCTGTTCCCGCAGACAAACCGTGAAAACGGTTTTGCGGGGCATAGTAATATGTAAAGGTTTTTTTTTATAAAATTAGTTTATGATAAATAAATAAAATAAATAATATATTATATTATTTTAATTTTAAAGAAAATTCCTTTAAAGTAATTTAATTTTTTTATCTCTTTATCTCAAAAACTACTGAACCCAAAATTACGAAAAATTACAGAAAATGGTTCTTTACTTATAGATTACAGGAAAACCTATAAGAAGTTTATGATTTTAAAATAACATGGTAAATCTATCAATATTGTACAACCGTACATTTGCAGTTGGAATGTATGTATGAGGGAACATGTTATTGAACTACAATGTTATGTTTATTCTTGGGATAAGTTCATCCCAATTACAGAATCCTTCATTGTGCGTGGTCCGACACGCACTTGGCCGATTTTTTTGTAGTCGATCATAAAAGTGGAAATCACCTACTTCTATGAAGGCTACTGAATACCCTGACGTTAGTTTGAAATAGAAATGTATTTTAATCTTTTAACCACCGCAGTCATGTATAGGAGAGAAACCAAAATGTGCCCAGCACGCCACGGTCACGACTACATGACAGATTTTAAGGAATAATTCGTAGCTTGGCGCTGAGGGCACCTTTTTGTTTTTTTGACGTGGCGGTCAAAGGGTTAATAATATTCGTCACGTCACGGTTATTATTCTAATTTAGTAGTGCATACTTTATTTTCGATATGTAATGGATGGATGACCATCGAGACCCCGCCATTCCTCGGAAAGTACGTTCATGCTGTTATTCCTGGCTTTCATTCTTACATCTTTGACTGTCGTTACGGGTAGTCAGAACCTCAAGAATGTCGTGTTACCCAGTAACAGGGTTGTGGAAGTCAGATAAGCAGTTGCTTCATGTAAAATACTGGTAATCAGCTGCATCCGATTAAACTGGAAGATGACCCCAACTTACTTGGTAAAAGGCTAGGCAGATGATGATGATGACTTTGGCATAACGATTTTAGTATAATTTGTTTTGCCATAATAATACTTTGCCATTTTTTTTTTTGGAATACAGTTTATGTAGGCATAATTATCTTGAAGGCTAATTTGTTTTGGCATATATTTAATTTGCATAACGTTACTAGGCCTTATGACTATTAGCATAATAATATTTAGGCATAAAATTCATATAAATAACGGAAACAAATTTGAGTTATTTTAACGTATGTATTTTGAATTTTCATGCTAATGATTTATCATACATAACATTATGTAACTTAGGGCCGATTTTTCAATCGCCAGATAACTTTTATCTGAAGAATATGTTTGACGTTTTGACAGCTTTTGTATAAAAAATCTAATGTTTGTATCTGAGGAATAAATATGGCGGTTTGCCGCCATATTTATTCCTCAGATAGAAGTTAACTGATGATTAAAAACTATGTATTTTTAATTTAGGTGTATATTTTTAGCAATTGTTAGTAAATATGCAAGTTTCGAAGTATATCCATCTTTTTTACTAATAATTTTTTCACTCCTATTGTTTGTCCGTGTATATTTTCTTTTTTTGGTATTGGTGATGTTCCGACATCAAGTTTATCTATTTCAATGGTTTGGTGTTTTATTTCTTTAACAATTCTTTTTTGCCAAAAACTAAAATCCAGGATGGTGTTTTCCCACAAAATGTGCAAATCTATTGTTCCATGCTTCTGCATGATTTTGTGTTCTAGGTATATTTTCCTTTTTTATTTGATATGTACTCCAGACTTCGGGTGGAAATTATGGTGGTGAACTTGCAATGCCCCATACATCATTCTGATCAAACCATTTTGCTATAGTTTCTGTAACAATTAAATAATATTGTTGGTTAAAAATTCAATATGTTGTGCTACAAAAGTTAGTGACAGAACCGAATCGATGCAACACCGACTCCACGTAGTCTTGTCTGCCCTACCCCTAGAGTGTAATTTAAAATCGTGTAGGCGCGTAAGGGCGAGGCGGCCCGCGGGCTGAGGAGCAGGCGGCTGCGATAGAGCAGCCGGGCGGCCCCACGCGTGCTAATAGTCGCAGACGGCTTTCCCTCACCACCGCAGCTTCGGCTTGCTGGCCGGCTTCGCCGGCCAACCTCAGCCGCGGTGGTGAGGGAAAGCCGTCTGCGACTATTAGCACGCGTGGGGCCGCCGGAGGCCCGCAGCGCCGGAGCCGTGACAGAAACCATGCCTGCTGCATGTTGCATGCTCGCTTGAATGCTGCATACATGCTTGCTTGCATGCTGCATGCTTGCTTGCATGCTGCATGCTTGCTTGCATGTCTGGTGTGTTTACATGTTGCATGCTTGCTGCATGCATGGTATATGCTTTAGAATTTTATGCTTAATAAAGTTATGCTTTAAAATGTTATGCTTGATAAATTTATGCTTTTGAATGTTATGCTTAATCATTATTATGATTAGAGAAATCATGCTTAAAAAATATGCGTAAGCTGTTATGCGTAAATAATATTATGCGAAAATATAATTAGGACAAACAAAAGTATGCCAAGTTATATTAAGTCTAAAAATGTTACGCAAATGGATAGGGAACCGCCCAGAAGATTTGCAGTTTTGCCACGTTGAATGGCAATGCTAATGCTTTGGTCAAAGAACGAACCAGCCCTGGGCCCATGACTCAGGCGTTTCGAAACCAAACGGCTTAGAACTGTAGTTACCCATAAGGTTACAGTTACACGTTTAATATAGAAATAAAAAATCAAAATCAAAAGACATTTATTCAAACTACTCTGAGAATCAGCAAGAAGAAGTGGCGCAACAAATTCCCCAGCAGCACAGGTGGAGCTGCTGGGGAATTTGTTGCGCCAATTCAATTTGTGTTCAGTTAGCAAAACTTGATTCTATACAAATCGTATACAAAGTAATTAGCATTACGAAACACAAAACATTAAATTGAATTATTTGCCATAGGTTAACTATTACACGCCAATACACCAACAAAACAATAAAAACTGTACTCAAGCAGAAATAAAAAAGAAAAACGTATACAGAACTTAATACCTAAATAAAAGCCTCCAGGCATAAAGGGCGTGCCCGCTTACTTAAAGCTATAACTGTAACTCAAAAAATTATAAATTAGTCATAAAAAAAAATACTAATAACAATAACAAAACCATGGTCAGCAAGACGACCAGTCACCACAAGCAGCACCCATTCACGAGCATAACGTAAAGATCAGTCATCACCCCCCTCGCCATATTTGAGGGAAGGTGTCAACCCGTCCCCCGACGCTACCGCAAGCAGTGACATATCCGGGGTCGCGGGAAGGTACTAAAGAGGCCCCTGGCAACAAAGGCAACGGGAGGAATACGGGTGGATTTTAGTCAGTAAGAGTCTGACACACCCTGCCACTCTGCCCAGAGCGGGAGAAGTCATTTGATGATTTCCCACACAAAAAAAAAACAGTGACATATAAGGGAGCATGACGAACTTGCTGCTGGTTGCTTAGTCAAGAATAGTATGATCACTTGTAGGGGTCGCTAGCTAACCACATACGAATACTGCAATACAACCATTGATATACTAAATATGTACAACTCATACAATAATACCTACATTGTAATGAGTAGATTATGTCACTAATAAATTAAAATTCATTGACTTATACAGTAAAATAAAATAAACAATTATATGAACTCATATAAACTGTCAGTAGGTAAGCTAATTCTGGAGATAGAGGTGTGCTCACTAAATGTGATACGTTATAATCGATGCAAACTTCTGGATGACTTGAGTATATCAATGTCGATTTGAATATGGTAATGAAGGTTGGAAACAATGATTGATATAGAGTAATTTAATTATGAAGTGGTTTGTGAAGGTTAATTGTATATTTTATCATTAGTCTGCCATGTAGACGAGTGAATCTATTCTGTAAAGTCTACTACAAAGCTGACTTATGTGACGGCAAACAATAATTAGAACTGTTTGCTCATAATTAAGACACCTTTCGGATATTGTGATGATGTTTACTGAAAACCCCTACTGTAGGTAAGTACCTACAAATAAACTTTAAGTACCTACCTATATACTTATATTATTATAATTTAAGAGCTGTCTTAAAGAGTATCAGGCATAAAAGTTTATAAAAATCCATTTCCCTGAACGAGTCTAAGTAGGGAAGTAAAGGTTTCAATTATTAAACAAACCATAACTTTTGAAAACATACTAAAATACTTTAGAGAAGATATAATTATAAGAGAGAGATATATGTAGCCAACACGGTATGTAAATACCGACTTGTTTGGTTTTGCTAGTCACCAAAGAGCTCACGAAAGAAATGAAAATTAGTCTACCACGCTGTTGCCGGATACGGTGAAGAGATATACATGAGTCAATAAAAAAATTGATTCAGCGAAAATGTGTTGTCAATTGGGACTGATGATTATGAACTGGTAAAAATATTATTGTAAACGCTATAGTTTAACTGCTTCCGGATCAGTTTTAAAGTTTCAGGTTTAATTTGCTTGGTTTATATGAATGAATTACCATGTCAACATTTAATTTTGTATGAATGAATTACCATGTCAACATTTATTTTCTTTAGTTGATGGTTTGACTTCCGGTCCCAGAACATTTACAGGCAAAATCGCAAAAGCCTTGGACAATTGTGAAGTGAAAGCTGTTGCTAAATTTCGAAATTTTCTAAGTCATAGGTGAGAGACACGATTTTTTTCATTCCTGCACCATAGCTAAAGCCTTGCTAAAGCAATACGATCAAATCAGCAGATTAAAAAATAAAAAAAAGTTTGGGAAGTTACAAATAACGAAACTAGTGGGAAAAAATACGAAACACATATTACACATTGGAGACTTCACGTGGTGCCATAAGCTCTACTTAGAAGTAGCTCAAGAATTTGTAAATTTATTTACTAATATAGTACCATCTAACACGACGGAAGCTGTAAATTTCTCACCAGACATTTCCATTGATTTATTAAGAGCAAACGTTCCAGGCTGCCCAGTTGAATTTCAATTTAAACATACAAACCCTATGATAGTTATTAAAGCTTTTCGGAAAACCAAAATCGAATTGACCGAAGATCTATGGGGAATGTGTATCAAAGTTTGTACATCCATAATCGACATTATAGCACCATACTTAGCTTTAATATAAATTATGGCATGGATCAAGGAGTCTTCCCGGATATACAAAAATAGGGACCAATTAGTTCAACCAGGTTTCAGACTGGCTAAAGTAGACTCTTCCTTCATGGGGTACTATTTAAAATGTTACTATAAAAAATACCTCCCCACATACTTCAACTGAATGGAACGAAATTTAAATCTTATATAAAACGCACACTATGCAGCCAAGCATATAAGTTGGAGGATTACATCGCTGATAAAAATGCTTGGCGCAATGCTGTTCTACAAGGGCGCATAAACTAATTGATTAGCATTCGAAAATATTGTTGGAGCTGCTGAAGATTGTAAAAACTATCGTTCACTATGTTTGCATTATATAAATTCAATATCTTCGTATTGTAGAATTGCATAACACATGTGTGAGCAATATCTGCCTTCTATAAACCTACCATTTACTGGGTTTGCCTTTCATTGACCTGAATGTGCCCTGGCACCCGAGAGTGTGTCATGCTCACTGAAATATCGTTGACTGTGAGTGACTTATGCCTATAACTTTGTTATTAAATAAAATACAGCCGGCTTAAATAAAGTTATATTAATTACCTCCAACTATCTTTTAACCGTCAATCCGGAGGCAAAAGGTGATATCCGATTGTCAAGAAATTTTCAAATTTTAGTTATAATAACCATATGACACATTTTTATTGCTATTACAAGTCAAAAGAAAACATTTTTTTCTACATACTGGAGTAACCCACTCTATTATATACAACAATACATATATATTATATTATATTATACATATATTATAAATTGTATAATATATATTTCGACTTATCAAAGCTTAGGTATTCCTGAAAAACAGCAAACATCACAAGTTTAATAGTAGGTAGGTTATTATCAAGGCTATTTCTTACCTAAACTAACATAACTCCTCAGTTAATGTTTGACCCGTACCTATTGTTATAGATAATAGAAAAGAGATTTTTTTACAAATACGCGTTCATCATAATTGGAACGACGATAAGCACAAATGGGAATCATAACACATTTAAACAGCGATTTCATTTCTGCCCTGTAACTTTAAGAAGTTACAGGGCAGTCTTTGCAGTCCATTGCGGCACTCGCACACAATTTATAGATTAAAATTACCAGGAAACTCACAATGATAAGTCATTGCGAGTTTCTTGGTAATTTTAATCTATAAATGATAAGTCATTGCGAGTTTCTTGGTAGTTTTAATCTATAAATTGTGTGCGAGTGCCGCAATGGACTGCAAAGTGTCCGAAACTTCTGTACGTTTTGAACTTGAGTAGTGTAGCACCTGTTTCCTAATTAGACATTCCGCAGTTAGTCGAGTTATTCGGGCGGGACGTTGAATAATATGCTAGTACTTGTATACCGTTATATGTCAGTGTTTGGATCGTAAAAAAGGTATTTCAGACCAAGCGTCTCAAGGATTAGGAACTATGCGAAAAATGTTAAGCTCTAAGACAAATCGGCCTCATGTATAAGATTTTCATACTAGAGCTAAGGCAAAAGAATGTTATAATGTTCAATGTTCTAAAAGTATTACATAAGTGTCTGAACTTTTCGATAGTTATTTTTTATTTTTTCGGTGATCCGTCCATGTGAGGCATTTTATGATACTGGAATTCTTAATAACTTTTTTGACCTATATTTTTGCTTCTTTACAAAATTGTTATATATTTTATATACATTTGAGAGCAGTGGTGGCCCAGTGGTAACGGCCGCGACTTACGAGTTGTAGGTCGTAGATCGAAGCGTGACAGGCGCTTTACATGACATACATAATCAGCCTATGATGTTCCCACAAACACAGGCCTCCTATCTTTGAGAGGGAGTAGGCCGTAATTCAAAGCGCTTGTCTGGGTTCGAACCGACGACCTAAGTTGCAGCCGTTACCACACACACAGGCGCTTTACTTTGTATAAATTATTTCATCACAACTACTCTCAAAACAGTGAAGAAAAACACTGTGAGGAAACCGGTATGTCCTAGAACCAAACAATTTGAAAACCTGTGACTTTTACCAACCCGTACTGGGCCCGTATGGTGGATTACGGACCACTCCATCTTATCGAGAGGAGCCCTGTCCCAGTGGGAACATTATAGGCTGATTATTTTGTATACATTTATCAAAGACTTTAGGAACGTCCCTACCTTAAACAAAGCATCACCACTTTCAAGCTTGTCTTGGTTCTATATTATTTTATGTAAACCTATTACTCATGTCATATGAAACCCCTACTCAAAATCAAAACTCGACAGTCTCAGTTACATAAATCGTCGTACCTAATGTATAATTTTAATATGTAACATCATATGAAACGGGTGTGGAAATCATAATAAGACGAATATGGGAAGGATATATTACTCTTCAGCGTCAGTAACTGTAAAAGGACCCACGTCATTCGTACTGCTCAGGTATACGCTACTTAAACCTGCGAGTTTGCTCGCATCTTTATATTTCCTGGAGAAGAATCGTAAATCCTTCAAAACAAAAGTCAGATTTTATTAGGTGTGAAAGATTCTCAACGAAACACTTTGCCACAGTAATACAAAGAATTATGATTGTGGTAAGTATAATATAATTCTGCTACTTAAGTTTATAAAAAAAATTAAAAACTTTGTAAAATGTAATGCAATATGTACCCTCTACGGCCTGTGTCCCAGCAGTGGGAACATTATAGGCTGATTATGTATGTACCCTGTACTATATGTACATCTCTGCCCAATCCTTCGGGGAAACAAGGCGTGATGTTATGGTATGTTTAATGTGTTTTTTTTAATCCTTATGTATATCAGGTTCTATGTTACCTATGAACTGATAAACATGAACTAAATGTGGCCATAATCACTATGCTTGCTGAATATGTTTAGGTTAAACTTCTGCTACCCACATCCTCTACAAACCACCAATTAAGTACTTTAACATCTTGGAAGTGGCAATTTAAGAAACTAGAGCCTTAGACATAAAGTTAAAAAAAAAACAATGACTTATAACTTATTACACGACTGCCCAAAAAGAAGTGTAATGTGTTAAGGGTTCATGTATCTATGTGAGTTTCTTTGTGCCATAACTTTAAAATACCTGAACAGATTTAGATGTATGGGGTACCGTTAGAATCCTTACATCATCCTGAGTGACATGGGCTATAAATATGTCGGTAGTAGACTCCATTATCAAACGCGAAAAAAAAAAAATGATTACAATATGGGTATCAAATTGAAGGGCCTTGATGAGCACATGCCAAAACTATAAAATTTATTGGCATACATTTTACATACGTAGGGTCTACAAGTAGATGCAAAACGAATATTTCATCCCCACGCTATCCACGAAACTGGAAAACTAGAAAAATAAACTAGAAAACTGATTTGGCATGGGCCAAATTACAGTTTTCTAGTTCTAAGGGTCTCTGAGCTAAAGTGGGAACAGACACAAACAGTCAGACGGACATGGCGAAACTATAAAGGTTCCTTGTAGACTGCGGAACCCTAAAAGCAAGTTATATTAGTCAATCCGTATACAACACAAAGCGAAAGGTCACGTTTCTCGCTGACTAAATAGTTTTTTTTTATAGTTGCTGTCGGGAGAGCGTTCTGTGGAACATTTTTTAATCTAAGAGTTCCACCGACTGCAATGATAATTTTATTTATTTGTTTAGTCAGCGAGTAAATGAGTGACCTTTCGCTTTGTACATACAGATTAACTAATACATCTTGTTTTTTACTTTTTAGTTCGTTTTTTTGCAGGGCAGTCGTGTTATACATTTTTCAAATTATTTATTTTATTTTTATATTCATCTACAGTATGGAAACATTATGACCCATACCATTCCGTCACATTTCACAAACTCAAATAAAAGATTGTGTCCGACGGTCCATACATATCGGACAGAACATTAAAACGTCGTTTGGGACTTCAAATAAAGATTTAGATGCATAAAGATCTATCGAACGATCAATACGGGTATGAGAGGAGCATAAAATAAAATTGGATGTAATAAAATGGGTCATACCTGGTGGCGCAGCCCCGGCATATCGTATTCCTAGCAATATGAGTGTGGCTAGCAAACGGGAGGATAAAGCTTGTGGAGAAAAAATTGTACAAATTTTATTTATCGGCGATTATGTACTTTAAGGCCCGCGTGTACCACAACTCACTAAATGCGTTTAGCTCAGGCGCTGACAAGAGGCAAATGACCAAAGTAGGCTTGTATTAAGAAAAAAAAAATTGCCAAATCTGTATAGTTTGAGGCAGCGGAAAAAATAAATGTTAATTTTGAACATATAACTTGGTTGTTACCAAAACACGTTTAATAAAAAAGCTCGATGCAAATGAATGGTAAACTAACCTTTTACCTTGAGTTCCAATCCAAAATATCTGTATTCAATATCAATGTACGTTACGTATTTAATTAATAACAAGGACGTCTTATTTTAATGCTGAAATTGATTGTTTTTTATTTTCGATTACTCAACTCAATTTTGAGTTAATAGATAATTGCTTCATATTTTGCAATAAATTACAAGCTTTGTGTCATGTCTCTGTTTCTTTTCTATGCGGTCTGACAGTGATCGCGGTTTAGTTGTTGTGAGCGTCTTAGCATATCTAAAATATCATTCTGTCTCTGTCTTCTTCAAACGTTTGACAAAAACAGAGCGATGTTTTAAATACGTTTAGCGGTAAACGTATTTAGCTATTCGTGGTGCAAGTGGGTTTAAGTGATTTAAAATGCCTAATAATTATGAATGAATGAACAACAGGCAATTTAACTCGTCTTAACGTCGCATCGTTATAAACCATCTCCGTGTGCCCCCCCCCCCCCCCCCCCCCCGCTTCCATTCATATAAGTCAATAGTAAATACTTGTGCTGTTCCGAGATACAAAACGATATAATATAATCATACCAAATTTTCAAAAGTATTCATCAGCTAGTTTTCGAGTTGTAAGGTGGCTCCTTAATTCAGACGTCTGAAAAATTCCAGGATCGGGCCTATAAAATCGGCTAATTTACTACTAAATATTGGTAGTACCCGCGTTGAAATATGAGACATTGCTCCTCAATCCATAAAGTATGTCGTGCAGTGTGTATTTTATAAAAAAAAAAAAAAAAAACTATCTATCTACAACTAACATCAAAAAGTTAATCACCTTCTTCATAGCATAATTAACGAAAAACTTCAATAATATACGTTCACAGCCATGTCATTAAGGCGTTAATTACTTTGAGCACCCTAATTGCGTTCCATCAATCACAATCTGAATAGTTTTGAAGTATATTGCTAATCCATTGCTTCATATGTTCGAAAAATTCGTCTACTCAACAACGTTAATAACGCAATAAATGTTGTTGTACTGTCATTATGAAACCCATCGCTACTCATGGTGTGTTACGCGATTACCCCGCTGATTGCTGAGATATTTCAAGCCAATTCCGCCCAAACATTTTCATTGACTAAGTTAGAGCGCTTATAATTGATTAGAATCGGGGTGTTCGCCATCTTGATTTGGCATCGCTCACTCTCACGTCCCGATCTCAATCAAGGATGAGGAAAACGAAATGCCCAAATGTTACTCGTAAAATATACTTGGATATTATGTTGATATTGAGTTTAATGTGTGTGTGAAATCTTGTCGATCTAGGAGGTTCATAGTCAGGATGGTATATACTTTAATAATATTATAAAGAGATAAAATTCGAAGGGGCTTGTACTAAGTACTAAGTAACAACAGCCGCACGGGTCGATCGATCAGGTTAAGCTACGCTTGCCGCTGTTGGTCCGTGGATGGGTGACCATCTTTACATACCAAGACTCCTCCGTGCTTCGGAAAGCACGTTAAGCCGTTGGTCCCGAATGTCATTTGTAGATCTTTGACAGTCGTTACGGGTCGTCAGAAGCTCGAAAGTCTGACAACCAGTCTTACCAAGGGGTATCGTGTTACCCAGCAACTGGGTTGTGGAGGTCAGATAGGCAGTCGCTCCATGTAAAATACTGGTATTCAGCTGTATCCGGTAAGACTGGAAGATGACCCCAACATGGTTGGGAAAAGGCTAGGCAGATGATGATGATGAAAGAGATAAAATTCGTGAGTTTGTATGTTTCCCCTCTACATACATTACATACACACTCACGCATCAGAGCTGGGGTATGTTTAACATTTCTTTAATCTTTAAAAAAGCTTACTGTTTTCCAATTTTCCCTGTTATAAGAAATAACGTCCGCAATATCCTTTACAAAAGTAGTCAAGTAGCCAATTCTTCTTGTTACTTAACAATTGGATAATAGAGTCCCTTTTAAGATGAGTTTTTTGCCTGTTATCATACGACCCTGCCCATTTCCATTACTTTCAAGAGATATTTTCCGACCTGTATATATTTTTTCATCATCTCCATTTACGTTGCTCCTCTGTTCAATAACACATTTAATTTAAATAAAATAAACATTATATATTCCACTTTTCTCATAGGGAACAAAATATTTGTGTGGTCTACAGGTACGTAACTTGTTAAGATTCTTCAGTCTTATGTTCTTGTAATGTTATGGGATTTGTGCCTGCCGAGTATCAACGCACTACAGCATGATTCGGGAAAGATAGTAATGTGGGAACATTAATATAATGCACAAAAGTCCATAATAATTGTAGTGACTTGATATGTGTACTTAATAGAAATGAATACAGAAAATAAAAAAAAATATTCAAGAATTGTCTTTAAAGAATCGCTTTTAGTGATAAGAGCGCCCATTGTGTCACCCTATGTAAAATGTCGACATTTAGATCTGTAATTTATTATAGTGTACATAATAAGGAGTATTCTTTCTAAAGCATGGAAATACGAGCCAATTCTCCATGACTTCCAGGTATTTCGGCCAAGGAATAATGTGGAACATTGTTATAAAAAAAGAAAATTACAGATCATTTCGTCTCCGTTGGTTTTCTGGCCATACACCGACAGTTAGATGTGTAGAAACGATGTCGACCATATCCATGGTCCCAGTTCCCAGGTTTATACCTTTAGGTGCGCTCCAGAGTATCATGACCAATCCAAACGAATCGTTTTAGTATATGTATTCAGAGCCTTTTTTTTGCTGGCTGAACTTTGAATATGCGACTCATGACTAAAAATGAACGTGTAAAATGTTAATATGGGTACATTTACTTACTTTTGTTTGCAGTTCTGATTTGGTGTTTGTTTTTAATGTGTAACATCTTTCCTCTCGCCTTCTGTGAAAGTGATTTCGTGAAAAGGGACGGTAGTGTGTAACAGGAAGTGACACCTTTTTTTTTTTCGGATGGGAAATCATCAAATAACTTCTCCCGCTCTGGGCGCAGCGGGAGGGTGTGTCAGACTCTTACTGACTAAAACCCATCCGTATTCCTTCCTGTTGCCTGTGTTGCGGGGGCCTCGGTGACCCATAAGTACCTTCCCGCGACCCACAGTGGTGCAGGTAGTACGGGCATGCGGAAAATATTATTTTTAAATGAAAAGACGTTGCGTTTCTTCATAATACTTTATTAAAATGATATAATGGATGTACCAGTTTACAAAGAGAAAGATATAACACGTATTTTTTTTTTATTAACATGAAAATATTCATCAAATTTTTTCACATGAATTTCATATAATTAAATCAGCATTTTTAAATAAATAAATATTAATAAACTAAATATTAAATAGAGAAGACATTGATTTAGAGATGGGTGCTATCCACTAATAAAGCTTTGGCATCATCGTGAAGAGGATAGTATTTTTTATTCGGTACTGCACGTAAACTGTTGATAAGGGGATCTGAGGTAGCTAAGAGCATATTCATAACATCTTCATTACATGATAGACGAGAACATTTTCTTGAATGACCTAACCTATAATTGCGGTAATCTTTATTTCGCGCTTCTTGAGCTTCCTCAGATAACATCCCAATAGGTAAGGCAGCAACACTTATTATTTCTTTGCCATGCAACAAGATTTTATGCACAGTATTTGGCATATTATACCAGCTGTACAGGCTTACGTATAGTTCAGCAGTCTCGTAACAATAACTACCAAACTTATCCGAATCAACTAATGCACTAGAATTAATTGTTTGCAATATTATACCAAACCGATGAATAAGTTATTTATCGACTCTTGTGACTTCAGCTACAATGTCTGCATTATTGAAAAATCTTCTAGACGTATTTCCATCGTTAGATGTTCCCATTCCTTGCTTTATAAAATCCACTTTTAGACCTAAACGTTGAAACAGCTCACTTTGGATTCTTTTCTTCTCTTCATCTTTTTGTTGTTTGGTAGTTGCGTTCGTTCTCCAACTGGTAAATGACATATTGTACGCAATATGTAATATGCATTCCATAAATTTAATCCGTGCGTGAAGCGGGGATAAACCGACCTTGAGAGCCTCCGTATCCACAGTTTTATTTCGCACTTGGTCAAGGTTATTCATTTATGATGGCTTTGACTTGCATATAAAACACACTGCACATGATGATGTGTCCGTAACTGTCTGCGCTATTTTGCCATCTATCATTGTGAACACAAGTTTATGGTAAACTTTGTAAGTCTTTTCCTTTAAACTAATAACAGTTTCATTTAAGTTTGCTATTTAAGACTCCATTCTAGCAATTTCATTTTTCGTAGATTCTGTAGTTTATTTTTGAAATTGGAATTGTACCGGGCGACAACACCTTGTAGAAGAAGGAGTTGCATTTGTCCAATACACAACAGATTTATTTTCCTTTTCATACAGACGCAGTGGAACTAATGATGTCAAAAACATATATGAATCTGACACATTTTCATCGATAAATGACTGTTTGTACTCAGCATGACCTGATGATCCGTCACATCCCCACTTGTGTAAAAACGTTGAATTTACACTAATCTGTGTAAGGTCGTCTTCAGACATTACTTCAAATAATCTTCTGGTTGTGTGATCCAGTAATGACTGCAAACTTACACAAGCGTAGCTTTCCGTTACATCAATATCCGTGGGGTAGCATTGCCTTTTTACTTCAAGTACTTTATGATAATCGGGAAAAATATCACAACCAATACTTTTTGCTGCATTTCTCAGTACTTGATATTGATGTTTCGAAAGTGATGCATCAAGTAATAATGCCAACGCTTTTTCTGGAGTAAACTTGATAGTATCCGATGATTCTTCTTGTACGAGTACCTTAGAGGCAGCTTTCTTAATCATTTCTTCAGGAACGCTTTCACACAATCTTTTGACTTTATATCGCTTTGTTCGATCGCTACATTCATCAAATGATTTTTCTGGTCGTCCTCTATGAGAGCGTTTTGATGGCCCTGGAACATTACTGTCACAATTCACCACATCAGTCTGCACCGAAGATGTCTCAACGGTAAAAATATTTTTCAGCCACTGTTCATTTTTTGCCATAAAAGCATTTTTATTTCTCGCTGCAGTTTGCCACTTTTTTGTAAATACGGGTAGAAAATTACGACTTAACTTTTCATAAACTTGATTCCAAACACTTTCTGTAAGCTGTGGATACATAAGTTTTAAATTTTCGAGGCATTTATGTATCTCACGATTACTTGATATTATGATTTCCACTAAATCGGCATAGACAATAGTAAAGCTATCCATCACTATAATAACACTGTTATCGTAAGAGAAAAGAATTGTAAGTGAAGTTAAAACTACCATTCAATGCTATTTATACTTACACGATATGATAAAATGTTAATTACCCTCATTAGAAACACTTATTAATATAATGCACTTTTTCTTAATTACAGAGCGTCATTAGTTAAGGACCTGGTATTTCCAAGATCGCAGGTTATCGCAGCCAAAACTAATGTATTCTTAATCTATAGGGTCTAATTAATCTCCGAAAGTATATTATTACGTATCGGTCGATAACGGAGATTAGTTATGATCTCATGATTGAAAACAAAAGGTTCCAAATGACCTTCTTCACTAAAAATGTAATAGCAAGTAATTATTCATTATATTATAACATTATGTTTACTATTTTATTAATACACACAATAAACTTATGACTAAACTAAAAATGAAAGTTGATAATTATAGTATTTTGGTTCTATTCATACTTGAAATAACAATATTTTTTGCACGAAATTTGTAAATTCTCGATCACCCTACTTTGGCATCATATAATTAAATACTGTATAATTATTTATCCGTATTAATTTTAGGACTTGTTTCTACTAACATTCTAGTATGTGTGTACCAAATTGTAGACATTTTAAACAAGGTTGAAACAAAGGACTTTTTTCCGCCCTTGAACCAATGTGCGACCCCGGCAGGCATCGGCCCTAGTGGACCCCTACCTTTGTGCTGACGAAATCTCTGGTTTTAATAGCATGGAATTAGTGCACTCATGGAATTAATAAGTACTAGACTGTAAGTAGAGGGGGTAGAATTACGACCAGTAGGTGATTACTAGTAATGAATAATTATTCATAATTATTCGAATAAATATTTCAGTATTTAGCGTTTTTAATTTTGACGTTAATTTCTGTCGCTGCTCATTTGCTTATTACTAAGGTGAGATGTCAGATGTTACACATCATATGCAACTAATCTAAAGCTCGTTTTATTGTTTTGCTGTTTAGATTCAAGTGATGAATCATTGATTCATCGTATCAACAACTCGATGTTGTTGATACGATGCACAAATACTTGGAAACTGATTAATCATCTGTGAGCTGTCATATTATATCTGTGTGAATACAGCTGAAGTAACATAAACAAAATCTAATATACTAACTGAGGTTTGCATGATCGCATGCATATCATATATTGCATGATCATTATATTATTATGAGATATAAACAACAATTTTTGCATGCCTATTTTAAGGTAAATTGTACAAGGATCACAACTTATTTTAATATCTTATGTCATGTACCTACAATTTATGCAAATAAAGCTTTCTTTCTTTCTTTCTTTGCACTCAAAAAGCTAAAACAAAAAAATCTTAAATTCTCTGAAAGATAACGCACCGTCTAAGCTGCTGGGTCTAGAAACATGAAATGCTCAATAAGTTGCTTAAAATATAACGAAGGTGAGGATTATTGAAAATTCATCCCCTAAAGGGGTTAACTAAAGGATTAAATTTTGTATGGAAGTTCGTCATTTTTGCCGATGGAAAATCCAATCGCGCGCACGGCGGGCGTGTCACTCAATTATTCCTTGTTTGTTAATTTGTTAATTTTTGTTACGCTTTCACGCTAAAACGGCGGAACGGATTTGGATGAAATTTGGCACATGGGTAGACCAAGACCTGGATTATGACATAGGATACTTTTTATTCCGATATTCCTATGGGATTGAGACTTATACGGGTGAAACCGCGGGGCGCAGATGGTAAATAAATATTTTCCTTGCAGTCGGGACCCAAACTAGTTACCTATGACTATTACCCTTAAACAGTGGGTCCCGACTGAAATGAAAATATTTCGATATTTGATTTGTTTATTGGTTATGAAACAGCATTTTCAGTGCAAACCGCAGATTTTTTTTTCAAACTGTATGTTGCTAATTGTAATTATTTACATTTTTGCTAACTTTTCTGTTGATAAAAGTTTTTCTGTTGTTTGTAATTATACATTTTTGGAATCGTCTCATTGAGTCCTTTATTAACCGACTGTCCCAGAAGGAGGGTAATGTTTTTCGAGAGTATGTCTATTTCTTTGGCACGCTCAGCCTAAACGGCTTGATGGATTTGAACATGAGATGTCGTTAGATTCGTCTTAATTGTGGGAGTGACATAGGCTATATAATTATGTATATATTGCATATGATAATAAAAAATGAGGGGAAGGTTTTTAAAATTAAATTACAACTATATTGATACCAAATAATAGCTAGTAATGAGTCAATTCCATGTTAAATATATATTAATCAAATTAAAAAGCTTGAAATAAAACAAATTATTTAAAAAACAAAAATCCAACTGCTAAAACACATAAATGAAAAAAGAAAAACAAGCATTATAATCCTTAGAATTTTGGTAATATTTTTTTTTTAAGTCATGGCCGCCATATTATTTTTATTTTAATTCCATTTAGCCAGTGTCACCCACGGAGTCAATACAAATGTAATGACACCGCATACCCTATGTTAATATTCATTCGCTCGTTTAGTCTCAATGGAATATAGAAACGGATATACATATTAAGGGGACTGCAGGAGCTTAACGGTATTCTAAACATTCTTTTCTAATACCTAAAAGTAACCACTGCAGTAAACAAAATCAGAAAATGTATGATATTATTCAGGATATGTGGTATAACTAGCACATGCCCTGAAGAATATCATACATTATTTTAATATCAATAATTTGATAACGTGCTGAAAACATAATACGACTAATTTAATACAATAGAATAAAATAACGAAGATTTCTCAAAAAAATATTTTAACTATTAAAAACCATAATTATTAATATACATGTAATGGTACTGATTTTTTGTGGGATTATTCCGCAAGCAACATAATAACGTAATAGTTTTTATTTATTTTTGTCCAATAGACTTTTTGTAAACAGATAATTGCTTCATATTTTGCAATAAATTACCAGCGTTGTGTCATCGCGCTTCTCTTTTTATTTCTATGCAGTTACACAGTGACTGCGCTTTAGCTGTTGTCAGCCTCTTAAACATACATACTAACATAAGGGCTATTAAAAACATCCCTCTGGTTAGGCTTCGCCGCAGTCGTTCCGCCAAAAAACCGCAAGGCATTGATTGAAGACAGGCACAGCTGGAAACATCTAGAAATGTCAATTGAAGCGATATTGTCCATATAATTTACTGAAGGATAATTTCCGTATTTTTAAGAACGGTTGACTTCTAATCCAACCTCAGTTTCAATCTGTCAAAAAACACTCTAAATTCACAGCTCTGATTCACCTATAGTTTTGACAAGTTTTTGACATTAATGGTCACTGAGATGCGATTGTGACTTGAATGTTATTTAACTATGAGAATAGGCTTTCTGATGTAAAGCAACCTATAATAAACAACACCGCTATAACACTGTCTCCTTAAATTTATTTCACCTAAAAGCAATGAAGTTATAAATTAGATTACCTTACATTATGGGTGCTGGGAATTAAACCCATGAACTTTATTACAGGGTTCATGGGAAGCCCTTAAAACGTGGGCAAGTAATCATGCTGAATGCTGTACAATGGTTCGAAACAATTTGTCTTGTGAAGGATCAATCGGTTTTGGCCCAGGGACGGCTTTATCGCCATCACCATTAAAATTATAAATTTGGTTTTCATCTCTGTATACTTTATCATTAGGTTTATTATAGGTAGATTCTAAACAGGATTTGGTATTTAAACACCACCAGGACTGGCCTGATTAAGTCTCAAAACAGACATATTTAATTTTGATACAAAAGTGTTGCTACATTCAATTATTATTCTGAATGCCTAAAAACGCCTTTGCACATGACGGAACTTAAGATCAAACACTAAAAGCACACTTAAAGGGTGGTGATAGGATGGTGTAAAATCAACATGGCTACCAACAATGGCTACTATTCAACTTCTATCGCTTTTTCTCTGCACTTCAACAACGGTTCTCAGGTTGACTGACTTTCAGAAGTCCAATTTACGTAATTAAAAAACCAGCCAAGTGCATGTTGGACTGGAACTTGGGACGAATTTATCTTAAAAACAAATTTAACATTGTGGTTGAAAAACATGTTCGCCCATACACAGATATGCGTCACGGTCTACAAATGTAAGTTGGTCAACTATTACTCGTTAACTTGTAAAGTCTAAATAGCTGTGATAGTTTTCCTTTTAATTTCGTTAAATGTACTACTGCCATGATTTGTTTCACATACATAAAATACAACCATTTGGCTGGCAGGGGAGGACACTTGACTCGAACAAAAATTAGCACTTTAAATCTTAATATTACGCAAACGGATACCTGAATCGAAAAATGGTTTTTACAGACCCACAATATTTTTGAACGGCCTATACAACGATATTCCATACCTTGTGATAGACGAGAAAAAAATATCATGCCCATTTTACGCGTAAAATGGGCATGATGTTTTTTTTTTTTTAATGATCTTTTTTTACCACTTTGTCGGCGTGATTAACATGTATACCCATGCCAAATTACGATTTTTAATACTAAGGGTCTCTGAGCTAAGCCGGGGACAGACAGACAAACGGACATGGCAAATTTATAAGGTTCCTTGTTGACTCAGAACACTAAAAACGTTAAAAATCTAATTTCAATCTCATCTCAGTGACAATCAATGTCCAAAAGTGTATGGAAAATAGAGGTATTTTTGGCAGATTCAGAGCCAGTTTCTCGAACGAAAAAAATTGTAAACTATTGTAATTGGTTGAATGATTTATCAACAGCCAGTCACAGCAGTTAACGCGAGCTTGAAAATCTGTGACATTATTTTTGCGATAATTTTTGTTTCAGAAACTGGCACTGAGATTAGAATGAGAACGTTCTTAAAAATACGGGGCACCGTAATCTTAATGTGAAAAGATCGATCGCTTAGCCTAGTCATCTTTAGAAATTTTTGTGTTGTGATATCATATTGGTTTGCCGATCCAAACGGTGAGGGTATGGGCGGAACATAGCGAACAACCTAATTTTATCATTTAGACAGACATTAGGCACAAGTAGAAAAAAATTAAAACTCAAATTAAATCAAAATTTAAACCCATAGATTCTGAAATCTGGAGAAAAGAAATCTGGTTTTTACCTGCATTAACATTATTTATGTTAGTAATAAGCAATAATATTATACGGGCAATATAAATAAAACAATTATGTATGTCTCAGTCATCAGTCTCAATTCTACTTTTATTTATTCGTTAATTCTTCAAATATGTTGCAATTCAGTAACTAACCGATTTTTTTAATCCCTCATAATAAACTCTACAGATTATTACGATCCACGGATATTTTTTTTTCTCTTTGTCAATGCCGTATATTTTAAAGAAGAAATACTCAACAACAGTTGCACTTACATTGAATAGGAAATACAATTATTGTTATGAATTCGCCACCACATTATTTATTGACGATTGTGCAAACATACCATTTTATTTATTTTCTTAAACAACACCATACAATTACACCATATAAGTATTTTAAATATATTATATTATTTGTTACATATCTATAATTTTTATTTTATTGAAGCATTAACATACTACAAAACTGATTTACATCCGTAAGATGGCCTCCTAACGTAAGGTCCAGTTTAAAACTAAGGCCAGGTACTAGTCTGGTATTAATGCTGAACTGGGCCTATTTGGCGCAGCAGTGAGGCACGCAATACTTTTTTAACGTTTTATTGTTTTTGTGTGAAAATTGTGTGCCTGGGTCAAATAAATTAATTTTCTTTCTTTTTTTCCACATTCCGAACATTCTGAACGATCTATATGGAGACGTACGTACATGAGAAATGTATAATAATGTTGATTGCGCTCAATAACTCCAAGGACGAACCCAGACTTGATTGAAGGAATTTGAATACTGTTCGAACATTAAAACTGGGCAGTATAGTCAGAGAAATTTATTGTTAAGGTAATTGACACGTCAATTTGCCATTTAATTTTGTGATTTGAATATACATAGGTACGAACAATTTAAGTCGGTAGTCAATTTGCTGGACAATTAATTTTTCTGACCTTACATAAAGGTTCCCTATGGTCTCATGCGCGCAGTGTGTAAAGTACGACATTAAAGGCACGACGTGAGCAGTCTCATTATAAAAGTCTCTTATCTTATAACAAAAGCAAAAATGTACATTTGCAATAGCAATCAAAATCAAAACCAAAATCAAAAGTCATTTATTCAAACTAGGCTGAGAATCATCACTTTTCAAACGCCAAAATTACATAAGACAGTCCCATCAAAAACGCCCGCCCTTCACCACTTTCTAGTGCTTTAGCTGGAAAGAAGAAGTAGCGCACTGGGTTGGTAGCCCATGTAATCTATTGCTACAGTAAATCTATAGGACAAAGGACTTATAACTACCTACATATAACCTACTAGAACTTAACATCTTCTTCATTTTCGTATGTCTTATGTGCACGTTTATAATTAAAACTAGCTCCGTCTCTGCTTCGCACGTTTTTACTACTGAATAAAACATCGAGATTTCTTTATTAAGGTACTTACGCTATACATATATTAATTTATTATACACGTAAATTTTCTGGAATAAATTCTCAAAATGAAAACCACATCAAAAGCCGCTGCGCAGTGTAGAAGAACAATGTGGTCACACAGGTAAACACAAAAAGCGACATTAATGTATAATATTCATACATACATAAATAACATCACGCCTTCTTTCCCCGAAGGGTTGGGCAGATGAGTACCTTATACCTACACCATTCGCAAATTATGTTTAAGTCCCATGTAATAGGGGGTGAGCCTATTTCCATAAACCGGACACTAATCTAGACTCTGGGCCGGTACTGTGAAATTCCAGATAGAAAAACCCAATAACATTGCCTGACCTGGGAATCGAACTCAGGACCTCATGCTCAACCACTAGACCAACGAGGCAGTCGAGGGAGTCGAGATTTATAATATAATGTATAGGTAAACGGAAACTACATGCTCAAGTTTATAGTTACCAACATAACTGAGATTACAAGACTCCTAAAATATAATTACATATAACAATTCGAGCTGAAAATATGGTCTAAAAACGTACGTATATGAGGCGAGAGGTTAAATGCCGCGCGAGACCATTTCGGCGGCCATTCCGCTTGGTCATAGCCATTTCCATTACTGGACACTAACTAATGAACACAAACGATCTGAATTTGCCGTTAAAGATGGTGATGGTAGCTATGCATTATGGAATAGGCTGGCCATTGAAATTAGTAATATTTCAATGAAGTGCATCCTTTTGGTGCATAACGACTATATAAGTCGCTTTTCGTGTCTATATATGTCTGGGTTTCCATGAAGTGCATCCTTTTGATTATCTATTATAAATACATTAAACTTGTTATTCGTGTCTGTCTGTGTCTGAGTTTCAACGAAATGCAGCCTTTTGGTCACCTTCTATTTATTTTATTTATTTCTTTGAGATAACAAACAGTTACACAAAAGTTTCTTAATTAAAAGTCCTTAGTATCTAAAGTTAATAGTGTATGTGTGCACAACGTTATCTATTTAAATTTTTATCTAAGAACTAACTAAATCTACTTGATAACTTTAACCTAAGCATAAGCTTGGGTTACAGTTATAAAGTAGATTTAGTTTGTTAATTTTTGGATTAGAGTATTCCGAAATTTATTTGATGATAGTGTAAATAGATTTATGTCCGAAAGAAATGTGTATAGTTATTTGCAATGCGACCTAGAGATGCGCGAACTCCAGCATTGGTGCGGCAAGATGGAATGGTGAATAGAGGGCGTGCGTGCATCTCGCGTCTTATTATAACAGTTCTAGGTACAACATAACTTAATTTATTTACCAAATCTGAGCAGTCATATCTGCTGCCACATGTGTCATACAGAATCAACATCTCTAGGTAAAGGCGTCTAGACTTCAAGTCCATTAACTTAACATCCCTACAGGTGTGATTAGGGCTCAAACCATGGCAATTTGCGCTGTACATTTTATTTTTCTTCAAGCTTTAGAATCCTTTATACAAAAGATACGTAATCTTTTGTTTAAAGGATTCTATATTAATACGGCGTATTCAAGTTGTGACCTAATAAGTGGCTTATAAAGATGTATGTAGATATCAAAAGATATCACGCTTAAAGTCTGAGTTGGTTCTCATCACAAAACCATACATGCGGTATGGGTTATCAATAATTTTATGAATATGTTGATCAAGATGGAGCTTACCATCTTATATTACCCCCAGATCTTTCACCGACGTAACTTCACTCACAGGAGCATTGTTGAGAATATACGTACGTTTTATAATATTTTTGTTTCTTGTGAATGTGATTGATACACATTTAGAAGTGCTTAATTGAATTTTGTTCCTAATACAGTACGCAGAAAATCTATTCAGGTTGCCTTGAAGTAAATCACAGTCGGTAAGAGTGCGTAATGTTCTGTATATTTTGAGATCGTCTGCGTAGAGTAAGAATGTTGAATGAAAAAAACAATTCCAGACGTCAGTGATGAAAATAATAAAAAGTAAAGGGCCTAAAATTGAGCCCTGGGGCACGCCAAAGGACACGGTGACTGATTTGCTTTGATATCCCCTTATAACGACTCGTTATATACAATACATAAATTAAAGTCACTTTTCGTGTCTACATATTTTATGTCTGGGTTTCAATGAAGTGCATCATTTTGATCATCTACTACTTACTATACATAAATTAAACTTGCTTTTTGTGTCTGTCTGTCTGAATTGCAATGAATTGTATCCTTTTGGTCATCTCAATCAACTCAGCCTTATAACAGTTCACTGCTGCACGGCCTCTCCCAGGCTGCGCCACAACACCCTGTCCTCCGCCTTCTGCATCCAGTCTGTCCCAGCCACCTTTTTAGGGTCGTCCGTCCATCTAGCCGGGGGGCGTCCCACACTACGCTTGCCGATACGCGGTCTCCACTCCAGGACTCGTCTGCTCAGACATGGCTAGCCCACTGCCACTTCAGCTTGCTGACTCTGCAGGCTATGTCGGTAACTCCGGTTCTCTTCCGGATAACTTCATTTCTGATCTTATACTTCAAAGAAACTCCGAGCATATCCCGCTCCATGGCGCGCTGAGCGACCTTGAATTTGTGGACCAGCCCGACTGTCAGTGTCCACGGTCATTTACGGTTTGGTCATCTACTATACATAAATTAAAGTTGCTTTTCGTAACTGTCTGTGTCTGAGTTTCAATTAAGTGTATCCTTTTGGTCATCTACTATACATAAATTAAAGTTGCTTTTCGTGACTGTCTGTGTGACCGCGTTGTTCTTTTATATACTATGCAACTGTTGATGCATGTTTTACTATCATTTTGAGAATTTATTCCGGAAGGTTTATGTGTATAAACATTACTATTAAACTGACATAATGTAAAAAAGAAATCTCGATGTATTGTCAAGTTGTAACAACCGTGCGATGCAGGGGCGGGTCACTAGTACTATACATAAATTAAAGTCGGTTCTCGTGTCTGTGTGACGGCGTTGTTCTTTTAAACTACGCAACATATTGATATGGTTTTCACTATCATTTTGAGAATTAATTCCATAAGGTGCATAACAAATTAAGGCGCAGATATATGATTTTAGTGACTTTTCTATTAAACTATTATTAAGCTTTCATATAATGCAAGGAAGTTATGCAAAAATATATGTTAAACTAGAACGTATACACATCAATTATTTATGTGAATATTTTAGTATCGTAGTAAAATACTTTATGAAATAAATCCAGGAAGTAATGTCTAACTAAAGCATAACAAAAATATATTACTTTCAAACTACTTAAGAATATTTTCATGAATTTGTTTGTATGAACACACTATTTTACGATCTATAATTCTGTCATTATTTTTTTTCAAATATTAATTTTTTCGTTACTGAAAATAAATATTCCTTATGAAACCGAACAGCGGCGTGGCATGAGCGCGACGCGCATTTGTATGGACAAGGTCAACGGCGATAACCCTTAAAATTTAACATAGACATGCACAGGAATCTTGATATTTTACAACATGTCAGCACATTAGTTGATAGCACCCGTGCCAAGCAAGGGCGGGTCACTAGTTAAGGGATAAAAGGGAAATAAGTTATGTAAGGTCATCAAGAAGATATCCTCCCGTCCGCCAAATATTGTGTGTGTAATTTTCCCAATCATAATATACATAACATCACACCTTGTTACCCCGAAGGGTTGAGCAGAGGCAAACATAGGTACGCGTAGGTAGGTATGTACCTTACATACCTACCTACGCGTACCTATGTAAGTTATGTAAGGTCGTCAAGAAGATATCGTCCCGTCCGCCAAATATTGCGATCATTGTAATTTTCCCAATCATAATATACATAACATCACACCTTGTTACCCCGAAGGGTTGAGCAGAGGCGTACATAGGTACGCGTAGGTAGGTATGTAAGGTGTTTAATTAAGTCCCATGTAATAGGGGGCGAGCCTATTGCCACCAACCAGGCATAAATCCAGACGCCGGGCTGCTCCTGAGAAATTCCAGATAGAAAGGCCCAATAACAGTTTGCCCGACCTGGGAATCGAACCCAGGACCTCATGCTCAACAGTAGCGCTTGGGACCAACGAGTCAGTCCCATGTTTTCAACCATTTTAGCTGTACTTAAGAAACCCATGTGCGAGAAGCATACTCGGGCTGTAATTATGATAACGGGCACCGTGTATGTTCTTACATCAGCTTATTGTGTATTAGGTGTCGCTTTAATTCATTCTTGTGTAATCCATCGAGCACCACTTTCAAGGCAAGGTTAAGTTGAAATCACGTTACTTTGCCGGAAAAAAAAAAGTGCTGCCGGTTCATAAGTGGGTAGTGTTGTCAGTAGCTTTAGAACAGTATTGTTGCAATGAGTTTAAAAACAATATAAAACGCACAAGATCTCAAAGGAACAATAACATGAAAAGATTTGTAGTGCCCACCTGTAATAATAGTTAATATCGCCGAAGGTGTAGAACTTTTTTAGTCCCAACTATTTTTAATAACCTTCCAGTCCTCCAGTTTTTAAAAACCTCCATAAAAAATAAAAAACATAAGTACCTCTTTGGTGGAAACCCCTCCCACCGTTATTTGGGACCCCAACGGTGGCGCGTTCCGAGTACCATGAAAACACATGACTTCGGACTTGTGCAGGGCCACCTCGAGTCCCAATTGCCGGATCCTTTCGACTTTTCCATACATTTATTGAGACATGCAGAGTACGGATGTCGTAACCCAGTGCTGGGCACGCCACAATTGCGGCGATAAGTCCCCTCTTTGAGGAGTGGCTAGAGAGGCGTCACGGCGTCCTCACCTTCACCCTGACGCAGGTCCTCACCGGACACGGCAGCTTCGGGAGGTTCCTGTGTCGGATAAGGCGAGAGGAAACGCCCGGGTGTCACCACTGTGTGGATCGCCCGGAGGACACGGTGGAGCATACGGTGGAGGTCTGCCCGGCTTGGGCAGAGCACCGCAGTGTCCTCGTGGAGGCGATCGGCGGCAGAGATCTCTCGCGTCCGGCCCTGGTTCAGGCTGGTACGGAGCGAGAGGGCATGGGCAGCCGTCACCTCCTTCTGCGAAGCAGTAATGCTCGCGAAGGAGGGGGCGGGACGGTTGAGGGAAAGGCATGTTTCGCGCCCTCTCGCCCCTAGCCGCCGCAGGAGACGCCCTGGGCGTCGGGAATCCCGGGCTGATTTCCGGCCACCGTAGGCGCGGGCTTGCGGACGGTAAGCAATGGGTAGCTCACCGTCCGGTAAGGACCAGGCTAGAGTCGACGGCACGTTGTATTCCACGCGCTTCAAAGAGATGTCGTCAGCACAAAGGTAGGAGTGCACTAGGGCCGATACCTGCCGGGGTCGCGGGAAGGTACTTATGGGTCACCGAGGCCCCCGCAACACAGGCAGCAGGAAGGAATACGGGTGGGTTTTAGTCAGTAAGAGTCTTACACACCCTCCCGCTCCGCCCAGAGCGGGAGAAGTTATTTGATGATTTCCCACCCTAAAAAAAAAAAAAGTACCTCTTTGATATATTTTGTCAAAGTCTCGCTGTAGAGAATATATAAAATAAATTGTTTGTCTGTTTTATGGAATGAATTGTTTTTAAACAAGAATAGTTTCAACCCGTGAAAAGTGTAATTATAAAAGTCATGTTAATATGTACAAAAAAAAGGAGCTACGTCTGCCAACAAACTGCTTTGTAGTTTGGCGGAGGTAAATATGATTTGCAAAAATATCTCAGTGAATTAACACTTTTCATTTATTTTATTTTTATTTTTATGTTTCTTACAATAATACTCCAAATAATGTAAAATTAAAGGATAGATGACGGATTTTATATTCCAGTAACTTTGTATATACTTATCTGGTTTCTGAAGTCACTGACGATCTACCAATGGACTTAGAACTTTAGTAAGGCCTGTTTCCGTCAAGTCATCATCATCTGGAATTACTGTAACTACCTATTTAATATTTTTTTTGAAGATGTTAATAATTGTATCTTCAATAAAGCGTAATAAAATGTTTGTAACTATTAAATATGTAAAGATGTTATTAATTGTATTGACAATAATGCGTACATATAAAATGCTTCATTGTATTGTATGATATTGAGATAGACTCATGATAGCACAAGTTTAAACCTTAGTGGTTTTTGGTTGCTATCTAATTATGTATAAATGTGTTTGTTCTTGTGTTCTTGTGTTCCTGTGTTCTTTTGTATAAATGATAAATAAATAAAAATAAAAAAATCTGCCTAGCCTTTTCCCAACTATTTTGGGGTCGGCTTCCAGTCTAACCGGATGCAGCTGAATACCAGTATTTTACATGGAGCTACTGCCTATCTGACCTCCACAACCCATTTACCTACTGGGTAACACGATACCCCTTGGTAAGACTGGTTGTCAGACTTTCGGGGTTCTGACGACCCGTAACAACTGTCTAAGATCTACAAATGACAGTCGGGACTAATGGCTTAACGTGCTTTCCGAGGCACGAAGGGGTCTTGGTATGTAAAGATGGTGACCCATCCACGGACCTACCGCGGCAATCGTAGCTTAATCTGATCGATCGACCCGTGTGGCTGTTATTACTTGGCCATAAGCCCCTCAGGCCTGTTTCCGTCAAATATTCCCTTGTAATACCAACTACATAATATGTGTATAAAACGTTTATTTTCTCTTGACAAGTTATGTACTTAATGCTAATCTTCGACAGTAGTGCACGAACAAGGAGATAACTTTGTAAGAGACTGGTGCCTGAAGTAGGTTTATATGTATAAAAACCGCCCAGATCACCAGGGCACTCCCGCCATTAGATGCTTGTGATTTGGACCATCATAAAAATGCAGGATACAAGGATGAATTAAGAAACTAACGAAGTACAGTCGGCTCGTATAAAGTTTTTTATGCATATATTGCTTATCGAATGGGGGAACACAAGATAATTATGTAAGCAAAACACGAACCATATTTACGTTGGCCGATTCTTGTCGCGAGGATGCGTACCTATAAATTAGTCATTTTGATTGTATCACTAGCTGTGATCATGATAGCGGATTCGTGTTAAGACAGATGTAGTATAATTAATGTGTTAGATGTGTGTGTGTGTGTGTGTGTATTGTGTTATTCATAAGTAGTAACTAATGAATAATAATGCTTATGTAGACGATAAATCTTCGCATACAGCTCTATGACAGACAGACGGACAGACAGACTGCCAACGCTCGCCCTAACTTGAGCCGTTCAGCATTTTTCTTTGAAACTTCATACTGCAATGCACACTTGTCGAGAAGCTTCGGAATGGCCGCGGCTACAGCTAGGCGTCATGCGTCGGTGAGTTTATGGCAGCGAATCGCTTACGTAGGGTCATCGCCGCGCTTGCAACTCTCCGTACTCGTAGCCACGCTTAAAACCAGCCGAAAGCACGGCGTACCCGTGTCGACCACCCGGCGAACTTCGCCGTAAGGTAGGACATTCACGATCGCCGTAAAACAATGATTAAACTCACGGTAAATCATTCAGAGCAGTGGTGGCCCAAGTGGTAATGCCCGCGACTTACGAGCTGTAGGTCGTATGTTCGAACCCGGACAGGCGCTTTACTTTGTGTAAATTATTTCATCACCACTGCTCTCAAAACGGTGAAGGAAAACAACGAGAGGAAATCGGCATGTCCTAGAACAAAAAATTTGACGACATGTGACATCTACCAACCCGCACTGGGCCCACGTGTTGGATTACGGCCCACTTCCTCTCACAGAGAGGAGGCCTGTGTCCCAGCAGTGGGAACGTTATAGGCTGATTATGTTATCATTATAATTTATACTTTCCTAGGTGCGCCCCGCCGCTTCACCAGCATAAGTTTCCTATGTCAAAATAAAATCTCCCAAGTAAAAAGTATCATTATGTTCTAATCCAGGTCATGGTCTACCCATGTCCCAAATTTCATCCAAATCCGTTCAGCCGTTTTTTAGTGTGAAAGTGTAACAAACAAACAAACAAATAAATAAACAAACTCACTTACGCATTTATAAAATTAGTTAGGAAGTTAGGATTACAATGAGATAAGAGATACATTGCAATGACTTACTTATGCTTTTACGTCATTCAAATTTGATCCTGAAGATAAATTCTAAGCTCGCCGACGACGCCTCGGAGCTGTTGAGCCCCCGCCACACATAAACATGTACATAAACATGTTGCTGATTTTTATTCGGAACGAATACCGAGTATACCTAAGGTTTTTTTTATGATCTTATAGACACAAATTGCTGTACGTATCTATTTTAGTTTAGCTTGTGCTTTCTTACCCTAGGTCTAAGATATAATCGTGGTAAGTTAAAATACCACTTTTTTGCCATGTCCTAGGCCTCTTGAGACCTCTTCCAGAGTTTCAAGGTCTAACGATTGATTGCATATCTTATCACATTAGTAGCGATAAACGGGGCATACATTGCGAATTTAAAACGAAATCATTAAAAGAAGTGAAATAAAATTTTGCAAAACATTGCTAGACCAGAACCTACTGAAAAATGAAATAACTTACTGTAACAAGAGTCAGACCGCAAATGGTATTTTTTTCGGCCAAATACGAAAAACTATATTCGGTCGGACTATGTAAGTATACCCCTACTGACCATTTTCAATTATTGCGCAAAATATGGTGAACATTAACAAATACCCTCAATAGTGGTGTCAGGAAGTTACTCATGTTGTCGCCGAAAGGCCACATCAATAGTTTCCCGTCGCCTCGGCCCCCAATGAAGGTATTCCTGGAATTTCTCAAATTGCCTAAGTGGGAAGCGATTGTCTTGGGTAGGTAGGTAGAAGGTTTAATCACCTAACCCTTCTGAGTGGGTTCCATAATGATAATAAATTCAATATCCGCAAATCATGAGCTTGGGTTAACGCAATTTGCTGTTATATGTATTTACAAGCTCTTGATGAGATGATTGTGAGTTAATTGTTGGTTGTGTGTCGTGTGTACAGCGATAGGATAATTTCTTAAGTTAAATTTAAACGGAGCCTCATTTAAATTTAACTCAAAATAATTGCTATTAGATTTCGTGGTTATATCGGCTCTCTAATTGTTTTGTGAAAGAATACATCGATGAAAACTGTCGATGACGAAGCCAATTTATTGTTGGTTAAGACGAGAGATTTTTAATTACTTCATGTCTATTTTGATTTGAGATCGGGGAACTGGCTTTCCAGAAAACTGTGAATAACAGCATTATGCTGAAAAAAAAAGAGAATTGCATAATAGTTCACAGTGAAGAAATATTGTATACGAACTCACGTTAGATAAGCTTTACACGGCCAAGCGTTAAAAAGTTACTTGACTTTTTATAAAAGTAGGTACACAAACGCAGTGTTCTATTCTTTTTACTAAGCGGCATTCGACGCTCCATGCATTCTCCAAAGGAGAGAAAATGAAAGATACATACCTACGAGTAGTACGAGGTTTGCAGGCACCTATTATTTTCATGAAAAAGAAAGATTGACAAGGTTTTATTAAGTTTCTCAATAGACGCGGTAGTAACTAACAGCCGCTGCTCTGAAAAAAACATTTTTTTTTGGGAAATTATCTGATAACTTCTCCCGCTCTGGGCGGAGCGGGAGGGTGTGTCAGACTCTTACTGACTAGAACCCACCCGTATTCATTGCCTGTATTGCCAGGGGCCTCAGTAACCCTTTTGAACTTCCACGCGACCCCGGCAGTGAAGGCAAGCATGCACCTTATAGGGAAGAGGTGGCATTTTTTTTTTTTTTTGGGGGTGGGAAATCATCAAATAACTTCTCCCGCTCTGGGCGGAGCGGGAGGGTGTGTCAGACTCTTACTGACTAAAACCCACCAGTATTCCTTCCTGTTGCCTGTGTTGCGGGGGCCTCGGTGACCCATAAGTACCTTCTCGCGACCATAAGTACCTTCCCGCGACCATAAGTACCTTCCCGCGACAAGAGGTGGCATGAAAGGGACATTTTTGAAATTGAGGTCCTAATAAGTGACTGAGAAAATATCTGGAACAGGTTGGAGTCGAATAGGAAGCGTTTATTATTAAATATTGTGTCCCTTTCATAAATATCATACAAAAATTTAAAACGTAACCACATAATCTACAATTAAAGTTCACTGAACTTATGTTCTTGCGTTTGTGGATGTCCAGCCCATTTTAAACAGTGATTCACATATAAATAAGTAACTCGCAGCACTCGATAAACCGTTTCACAATTATAGCAGAAAAATACTATTCAATACCAATAACAACACTCGCACGTATCCGCCATGTTTGAAATGACAAGAGTACGAGTATGAAGTTAGCCGCGAACGAACTTGCATCAAGCCTGCCATACGACAAAAATAGTGTTGTCTCGAAATCATTTTTAACAACCCGTAATTTGATTTTGTCCCTTTCAATACGTGTCCCTTTCATGCCACACCCCCCCTACGTCTAGGTACAATTATAGTCGCCGTGCAGTAAAAACCTCGTGATTGCAATAAACGATGAATTTGTGCTTTACGAAGTTTTTTATGGAAATAGATTAAAACACAATTTCAGGTGGATGCAAGGATATAATATATTTTCTACAGTGGCACAACACAATCAGTCATCATAGACATAAGTCTAATTCAAAAACATATGCAACAGATTAATATGCCAGTATCAAATCTATGTGGCCTCCAACACACCCCCTTAATCTATTAATACAGGCAAAACATTCAACAAAAATTCACTTCTGTACTTACCTGTACTCAACATTTAAAAGAACAAATAAATTTACAAAGTTGTGTTAACCCTATACACTTATCTTTCTATAGCGTATCGCGCAACAAATGACTGCAAGGTCTGATAACAAATTCAAAATTATTCTATTACACAAAACACTATCAAAACATAAAACTTATAAACGCAAAACATAAAACTTTAAATTGTCTAACTACTAATCCGCCCCCTTAATAGAGTAATTCGTCAAAGATAACTGCCCTAAGAACTCCATAAGTTTCGAACCATGTACAGACTTAGTTAAAATGTCAGCTATCATTTTGTCAGTTTGCATGTATCTAATTTCAACTTTATTACTTAGTACACATTCCCTAATAAAATTATGTTTTATATCTATGTGCTTCGTCTTATTGTGCATCATTTTGTTGCCTGCAATTTTATGTGCCGACTGGTTGTCATTATAAATGACGACCGCTTAACTATCCACAGATATTAGACTGCTAAGTAAACTACGTAAATAAATCGCTTCTTTCGAAGCTTGACTTAGTCCTACATATTCTGCCTCCGTGGAAGATAAAGATACAGTAGCTTTTTTCCGACTCTCCCACGTCACAACATTATTTCCTAATTTGAAAATTAATCCAGTGAAAGATTTTCTATCATACGCCCCACCCCAATCTGCTTCTACGTAACCAGTCAAATCTAATTTCCCTGACTTCCTAAACGTAAGACAAAGATTAGACGTACCTTTTAAGTACCTAAGGACTCGCTTTGCGCACCTGAAGTGTACTTCATCATAACATGAATTAAACTGGGAAAGTACACTTACAGCGTGTGCGATGTCCGGTCGCGTATTGCAAGCTAGGTAATTTAAACAACCTATGAAACTTTGATATGGCAGTTTACAATTGGAATCGGGTGATTTCTCCACCTTCATTCCGACTTCCATTGGAGTGGTAACAGGCTTAGCATCTGTCATGCTAAAGTCGTCTAAAACACTCAGAATGAACTGCTCCTGATCTATATAAATAACACCTTGATCCTTCCTCAGTCTCATCCCTAAAACATGTCTAGCCGCGCCTAGGTCTTTCACTTTAAACTTTTTAAGTAGATTCGCTTTTAACTTTTTCTTTTCTTGTTCGCAATTTCCAAAGACAAAAATATCATCAACGTAAATTACCACTATAAGCTTCTTGTTATCATTCAGTTCTTTTTGATACAAGCATGGTTCTATTTTTGACTGAGAAAATCCTAACCCTAACATCTGTTTATCTAACTCATTAAACCAAGCATTTGAGGCTTGTTTTAATCCATATAAAGAACGTTGAAGCTTACATACTTTAGTTTCCTGACCCTTAACTTCAGCTCCTTTAGGTTGAAGCATGTAAATGTCTTCTTTAATCCTAGCATATATGAAGGCAGTAGTGACATCCCATTGGTCAATAAACCAACCATACTCAACCGCCAAGGAAAACAACAAACGTAAAGTAGAGCTTCTAACAACAGGGGAATAGGTATCATAATAATCTACACCACGTACCTGTGTAAAGCCCTTCGCAACTAACCTAGCCTTGTACTTCGTCACCTTACCATCGCTGTCTTTCTTAACCTTGAATATCCATTTGCATTGTATTGGCTTCTTAACAGCTACTCTATCAGTTAAAATCCAGGTCTCGTTCTCCTTCAACGACTGAAGTTCATCATCCATCGCTTGTTGCCACAAATTACCGTCAGGTCTCGCTAACGCTTCTTCAACAGTCAATGGATCATCATCAATCATGCTTTCCATAGCACACATGACATTACAGCCATAGTGATCGACTTGTCTTCTCTCTCTGAGAGGGTACCTTCTGACAATCACTTCAGGAACAGCCACTACCTCTTCAGGTATCACCACGTCTTCCACAGCATCACTAAATGTACCACCATCATGCTTCGAGGTTCCCACTTCATTAACAGTTATTGGTTTTGTAGTAATAGTACCTGGGTCTCTTGGCACATCCGGCTTAACGCTTGCTTCATTATCCAGGTTAATCGTAACGACGGAATCGTCAGCATTTGCTTTCTCGTCTTGTAGAAGAAAATGTTCTAAAAATTTGACATCTCTTGCTATTGTTACTTGCTCTGTCTTGGGGTTCATCAAACGATATCCTTTTTGATTATCTGGCTATCCAATAAAAATCATAGTTTCCGTTTTCATGTCTAGTTTACATCGCTTTTGCTTCGGTTTCAATGCAAAAGCCAAACAACCAAAGATTTTCAGATGACTCACATCTTAAATACGTCTTTTCCCGTCCATAGTTTCTCCGGTACAGCATTCCTTACAGCCTTCGTAGGGCTCCTGTCCTTTAAATATACAACAGTTCTCACTGCTTCCGCCCAGTACTTTTTGCTCAGTTTGGCTTCCGACAACAGAGTTCTTGCCTTTTCTATAATGGTTCGGTTAGCTCTTTCAGCCACACCGTTTTGTTCCGGCGTGTAGGGTCTGTACCCTACACGCCGGAACAAAACGGTGTGGCTCCAAACGACTGTTCGTTTGGTGCTTTATACCTACAGACTTCAAAAAAGTATTAAACTGTCCACTACAGAATTCTCCACCATTGTCAGATCTTAGACATTTTATTGATTTACTCATCTCATTCTCAACTTCCGCTTTGTACTAACGAAATTTATTAAAAGTCTGACTTTTATTCTTCAAAAAACAAGCATGAGTTTTTCGTGTATAGTCGTCAATAAAAAGTAGCACATACCTGGAACCACCGAACGACGGTTCCTACATCGGACCACATAAATCAGTGTGAACGATCTCTAAAATATCTTTCGCTCTCGTACCTTTGTTTTTAAATGTACTCTGACATGTCTTCCCTTCTATACATGGGATACACGGTTTGTACAAATCACAACTTTTAAATTCCATTCCGGTAACTAGGAATTTCAATTTATTCATATAATTTCTGCTTAAATGAGCTAATCTTTTATGCCAAATGTTCGAAATATTTTCACTTTGTTTTGACAATGTCAAATTGACGACGTTATTTTTCTTTTCCTTCAACTCGAAAATTCCGTCAATTTCTTGACAGGTTGCAATAATTCCATTTTTATTTTTAATTGTGCATCCTCCTTTGTCAAAATTCACACTATATTTCTTCTTCATTAAATTGCTCACTCAAATAAGATTCATGGATAAATTGGGTACATGTAAAATGTTATTCAAAATAAATTTTTCTTTTCCGCCAACTTGGGGTTCCACGATTCCTCGTCCTTTTACACATATCTTTTGACCATTTGTTACCGAGATCTTCATGTTGCCTTTTTCAGGTTTATAAGTTAACAACTTGGATTTATCGTGGGTCATGTGATTTGAACATCCACTGTCGAGATACCACTTGTCTTTATCAATCTCCTCCTTTGCATCCAGGCAGACAGTCGCGGTTCCACTCAGCGTTTTGCACTCAGACGCTTTATGTCCTAGCTTGTGGCACTTGTAACATTTATAAGTAAACTTCTGCTTACGATCACCGGGTTTCATAGGGGATCTGGCATTGTTGCATACTTGTCGTATAGCCAAAGCTTGTTCTTGGATTGTATTACTTGTATGTATATTGCTCTGTCTCGTTCCTTCCTGAAGCAACTTGGTCTTTATTTGCTCTAACTTTATCGCTTAGCCACTATTATCAACAGCCATTACAAGGGGGCCGTACTCAGCAGTCAATCCACCCAGCAAAATCGAAATGGCCCAGTCATCAGACATTTTGGCATCTATATCTGCCAACTGCTGTGCGAGGAAGGTAACCTTCGCAATGTACTTTTGAATAGATTCAAAATTCTCCAATTTACAATTCCAAAGTTCTCGTTGAATAGAAATCCTTCTAACCCAACCCTTGTCCTCGTAGGCATTTTGTAAATTTACCCACACCTGATTCGCAGTCTTTGCATTGTATACGTGTGTAAAACACTCTGGTTCGAGTAACAACCATATCGTGGTTCTTGCCATACGATCAACGTCTTTTTCTGTGTCAATGACAGAATCTTTTTCAACTACAGTCCACCAGTTTTTATTTTCTAGGTAATTTCTTACTAAGAATTTCCAGTTTGGATAGTCCGACGTACCTTGTAATTTTCTTATTCCGCTCAATCCGCTTATGCCTGAGGAGTTTTCTTCCGTTTCACATAATTATTGTGCAAAATATTTTCGCAAATTTTATAACCACTTTCTATGTTTTATTTAAAGAACGTTACTCAAATACTATAGTCTCGTTTCTGGAGTCCTGGGCCCAGAATCTTTTGGATATAGATTAAAACACAATTTCAGGTTGATGCAAGGACATAATATATTTTCTACAGTGACACAACACAATCAGTCATCATAGACATACGTCTAATTCAAAAACATATCGCTCCCCCCACCGAATAATATGGTAATGTGGTACTACGACAGTTTTCGTTTTATTGTATATCCGGTGTTTATAGTATTAATTACCATCTTGTAATTTTTTTTGTATTTTTTCTATGTAGGTATATTTATAAAAGTACAATAATTTCAATGGTACCGTAATGAACACAACAATATTATTCCCTTAAAATCTAAACACACTTTTTGAACGAATAATACCATAACAAGTTATTACAGATTTTGCAATCATTAACTTTTTCGGTAAGCGACGATTACCATTATATTCGCGTAAGAAATGCATAACTTTTTTCCACGTAAACTATAAAACAATTATATTCATGTCTTATTTTTATTTACAGGATTTGGTAATGTGTTTTTACAAAACGTGTTAGTTATTTATGCAAAATCGAAACGTTGTTCACTGTGTCTTATAGTTAATATTTTTGAATATTATATACTATCGCTTAGATTTCACCCGTATATATCGTAATATCATATTGCCGTTAGGTTTTTTGATACCGTATTTCAACGAATAATACTATAATGCATTAAGATTGACTACGATATCGTTGTGTTTACACGCGAATATTATGGTAATGATGCGTTGCATACTATACTTTTGCCCTTTAATTTCAGTAACATTATTTTTCTCAATAACTTAATTTTGTTAAACTATTTAAAAAAGAATCATAATATAAAATATATAGTTAAAAATTAGCTTTGTTTTGACGTATAAAAGTCTATCTTACGATCTATCCATGCTGAAATATACGCATAAAACAGTTTTTTATTTTTCCTGTAAAATTTAGATTTATTGATTACTATATTATTCGGTGGGGGTAGCGATATGGAACAGATTAATATGCCAGTATCAAATCTATGTGGCCTCCAACAGTTTTTACAGCATGGCGACAGTATATCCCTTAATTATTGAAATAACCATAAGTGCAGTGAGACCGGGCCGTGGCCGATACAAAGGAGATGACTGTATGAACTGGAGATAATTATTTCGTCAAAACTGAAAGGGGCGCGTATCGCAAAAGATGGAGGGAGTGAAGGGAGGACTTTGCCCAGGTTATCAAAAAACAAACATACAATATGTTATTAATTAAATTATTATATTAGATCCGACATTTACATGGAATTTGGATTGAGGACATGGAGATTTTGGACGACCAATTGAAAATAGAATTAAAAGAAAAAAATGTATATTTGATCCGAGTCTGAGTAATAATTATAATGTATCCAAAGGGTACAATTTAAATTACACTCCGTAACACCTACCTATTGTATTTTGCTTTAGGATAGATTAGTTTGTTTTCCGTATTTATTAGTTTTATCTACATGTAAGCTACTTGAGTTCATTTGGTTCAATGCGGCATCGGTTCGCCACATGTCTACTAATTACTTGCTGATGCAAATCCATCCTTATGGTTCCCCTTAATAGTAAATAGGTTTCGATCTACGGTTGCGTTGGCTAGACGCAATGCGTACTTAAGATATAGCGTACACTATGCGACTTGCAACTGCGGCAGCTCGGCGACTAGACGCAACAACAGGCTGCGGCCAATTTTCATATATATTTTGTTCAAATCTCCGAACACTTGACGTCGGTTTGCAGAGTCGCAGCGACAGGCTAGGGGAGTCGCACGCTCTCGCTACTTGTCGCGGCGACTAAACGCACAGTGTATACCCAACGACAATTGGATGCGCTTTGCTTTAGCATGATAAGTACCAACTGTACCAAGGCAAGTGCAACTAGAGACTCTATATTTACTCACAAGATGAACAAACATCACAGTTTCTCTCGAATACTCAAAGAAAATGATCGCTTCCGGTACGATGTCTGTCGTATCGTCTAGTGGCAGACGCAAACGAGCTCTGCGTCTAGTCGCAGTGACA
Source organism: Atethmia centrago (assembly GCA_905333075.3). Lineage (NCBI taxonomy): Eukaryota > Metazoa > Arthropoda > Insecta > Lepidoptera > Noctuidae > Atethmia > Atethmia centrago. The sequence continues at coordinate 14,654,414 of HG995373.1, read as the reverse complement.
ATACGCAGATACATACAACAACTTTGCGTGTTGTTGACTAGACGCAGCGACAAGACGCACAGTTTGCGCTAGTACTAACTTAAGTTAGCCGGTAAATATCCGCTGCTGAGTTTGGGTTTTCCGTATAAACTGATACAATGTTGTTGTTGAACTACAAATCAGTCAACATTTCACAGTGCTTGTGGAACAATTATTACGTTTAACGTTGGGGCATGCGGTCTTTTACTAACCTTAGATTTTAGAATAACATTATTTTATCATTTTAACAATGCAAATAATTGTTGGTTAGCCATTAAAGAAAAATAAAATAAAACGTTGGTGAATAATGTATACAAGATTTCATTTGATTGTCTACAATTTGTATTCCATAAAACTGTATCAATGTACTACACATTTATACAATATTGTGGTGCACAAATAAATGTAGACAGTTAAATTGATTGTGGAGAGTAAATAGAGAGTACAACTTTGTGCGTCGAGACGACGCCAAAGGGCACAAAGTTGTACTCTATATTTACTCTCTATCTACCTCGGTCCGTGGGGTCCTAGTGCGCATAAGTTATTTGCGGAACTCGTGAGACGTCTTGTTGATGGAACTGGTGACCAAAAAGCTGGCGGCTTTCTCGCGCAACGCATCAGCATTGCAATTCAACGAGGAAATGCCGCCAGCATCCTCGGTACAATGCTCCGAGGGCTTTTTTAGGCTTAACTTAGTTTTAATTTAATCTAGTTAATGTTAATACTCATCTTGTAATTTGGTTATGTAAATAAATATTAAATTAAATTGATTGTTGTCGATGTATTCATCTTTCTGAGACTACTATTCTATTTTACAAAAACGTTGACCACTTTAGAACTTTGCCACATCAAACCCGTTACGCACTATTTGATGTAGGTTCATTACTTTTGCAATACGTTGTTGACGCGTAATTTTTGACCTCATCATTAGCCTCGTTTACTATGAGAAGTATCTAAGTATATGAGCAAGTATTCGAGGAGCAGGTTAGTATTTCAACGAAGAATTCCAAAAAAAAAGTGTCCTCTCTATTAAATTCCTATTTTGCGCTCTAGATTGTTCAATATCCACCTACAGGTAAACGCACACATACCAGCTTGGCATCGGATCGACACTGACTTAATTTGAGCCGTTCAGCATTCTTTCTATGAAACTCCTTATCTACTGTAACGCACACTTAGATTCGTCATCGCCTCGCGTCGGGGTTTAGGTAAACATCGAGTTTACATCGAGGCATCGACGCAGCTACACCGCACTTACCGCGTGGCGTCGGTTACCCTACAGCGGGGCGTCGCCTCGCCTCCGTGATTTCGCCACCGCCCTTGCACCTTTCCGTAGCGATGCTTGTAACCAGCCATAAGCGCGGTGTTATTTTCGGCGGCGTTGGCGTAGCGACCCTCGGCCACGCCTCGGAGTAGCAAACCGATCCAGTTACGTTCCTACGTAGGGTTATTACCTAGTTAACGACGATACCCGATGAGGCGACGCTTTACCGATCCCGTGCCGAGCTGCTATGTGTGCAATGACCTTTAATAAAATTTTAATAAATTGCCATATTCAGGAATTCTTTTGTCGTTGGGAATTCGCTAGTTCTACGAATATTTTCTGGTTTATTAATATATTTTTTGCGATACGATATTTTTCAGCTATTTTGTAATAAAATGTACTTTTATATACAGTTTTACGGTTTTAAATACAGGGTGGATTTTTGAGATGAGGTAGAAGGGCAGGAACAGTCAGCGGTCATAAGTGCAGTAACACGTTAATGATCATATTCCTATGGACATAGCATTGCGTCTGTTTGTGTGAGTGATGTCTCAACGCATTCAACCTAATGACCTTACCACACACACACAATCCACCATCCTTGTCCGTAGGAAAAACCAGGCGTAAGACTTATTATACACAGGCCCTGGGTTCGATCCACAGAGGAGTTTTTTTTTAATCACTTTTTTTTTATTGTTCCGAGTTTTCATTATGGGTGTCGTTTTCATGGTTTTCGGGGTTTTTGGTGTTAAAGCCGATAGTGAGGTCAAAACTAAAAATCAAGATGGTGGCTGCGAAAACGTTACAATTTATCATCATGGGTGTCGTTTTCATGGTTTTCGGGGGTGTTAAAGCCGATAGTGAGGTCAAAACTAAAAATCAAGATGGCGGCTGCGAAAATATTCAAATTTTTCATCATGGGTGTCGTTTTCGTGGGTGTAAAAACTAAAAACCAAGATGGTGGCTGCGAAAATGTCACAATTTTTCATCATGGGTATCATTTTCATGGTTTTCAGGGATGTTAAAGCCGATAGTGAGGTCAAAACTAAAAATCAAGATGGCGACTGCTAAAATTACCAAATATTTTGAAATAAAAAAACAAAATTGAGTTATTGACCGATTTTTTGTTTTGCTATTATTTAAAAAATCCCTAAATAGGAACGTTTAAATACCTAAATACTAGTTTTGAAATAATATAAAATGATTAATAGAATTAGTAAAAAAATATTATTAAAATCTCGATTATGATTATAAATGTAATGCTTGGTCAATCCCTAGCATTAGTGGGATGACACTGACAGCTCACTCCACGCAAGTTTCCACGGTGAGATTTTTACAGAATCGACATGCTGGAACCCTTATACTCGTAGTTTCGCCATGTCCGTCTGTCTGTCTGTCTGTCCCGGCTTTCGCTCAGAGACGCTTAGTACTAGAAAGCTGTAATTTGGCATAGGTATACATATTAATTACGCCGACAAAGTGCTAAAACAAAACCTAGAAAAACATTTTCTTTTTAGGGGAAATGCAAGGGAGGTATCCCTTGCATGTAATGTGGGGATGATGTCTTTTTTTCTCGTCTCCCCATGGTGTAGGGTATCGTTTTTTTTGTGTAATTGTGGGGTATCGTTGGATAGGCCGTTTAAAAATATTGCGGGTCTGTCCTTTTCGATTCAAGGATCCGTATGCGTAATATTAAGCATTAAAGTGCTAATTTTTATTAGAGTCAAGTGACAACCATTTAGCTGGCAGGGGGGGCAGCTAAATGGTTGTAAATAGAGATGTAAAAAATTCATAGCAGTAGTACATATAATGAAATATTAAAATAAAAGTAAAACTATGATAGTTTATTTTTAATTTCATTAGAAGCCCACTAGGTAAGTGGGCTTTATAATTAACGAGTAATAGTCGAACAACTTAAATTTGCAGTTGTAGAATTGACCGTGGCATATATCAATGTATGGGAGAACATGTTTTTCAACTACAATGTTAAGTTTGTTTTTGGGATAAATTCATCCCAACTTCCCAACTACGGAACCCTTAATTGTGCGTGGTCCGACACGCACTTGACCAGTTTTTTGTAATAAGTTTCATTTTGTAAGAGCCATTTGCGAGGGGCATGAAACGCCAACTATCTAAAACAAACGATTATATACCACGCTCTTTCTGATCGACTCATGATGAAATGTATGGGTGTGTGTGTATGTGTTTGAAATGTCTTATGGAAGAAGTTCATAAGTACGACTGGTTTTGAGACGGAGCTCACGCGGGATCTCATGGCGACATGGAGAGTACGGTTGTCGCGACCCAGTGCTAGGCACGCCACGATTGCGGCGATAAGTCCCCTCTTTGAGGAGTGGCTAGAGAGGCGCCACGGCGTCCTTACCTTCCGCCTGACGCAGGTCCTCACCGGACACGGCAGCTTCAGGAGGTTCCTGTGTCGGATAAGGCGGGAGGAAACGCCCGGGTGTCACCACTGTATGGATCGCCCGGAGGACACGGTGGAGCATACGGTGGAGGTCTGCCCGGCTCGGGCAGAGCACCGCCATGTTCTCGTGGAGGCGATTGGCGGCAGAGATCTCTCGCTTCCGGTCCTGGTTCAGGCCATGGTACGGAGCAAGAGGGCATGGGCAGCCATCACCTCCTTTTGCGAAGCAGTAATGCTCGCGAAGGAGGAGGCGGGACGGTTGAGGGAAAGGCAAATTTCGCGCCCTCTCGTCCCTAGTCACCGCAGGAGACGCCCTAGGCGTCGGGAATACCGGGCGGATTTCGGACCACCGTAGGCACGGGCTTGCGGACGGTGAGCAATGGGTAGCTCACCGTCCGGTTAGGACCAGGCCTGAGTCGACGGCGCTTTGTATTCCACGCGCGCCTCAAAGAGATGTTGTCAGCACAAATGTAGGGTTCCACTAGGGCCGATGCCTGCCGGGGTCGCGGGAAGGTACCAAAGGGTTACCGAGGCCCCTGGCAACACAGGCAACGGAAGGAATACGGGTGGGTTTTAGTCAGTAAGAGTCTGACACACCCTCTTGCTTCGCCTAGAGTGGGAGAAGTTATTTGATGACTTCCCACCCAAAAAAAAAAGCTGTCACTTCAGTTACCTATATCTCTCCAAGCCATGAGGGCCCTGGTACTGTGTGTATGTGTGTGTCAAACGCAGGGTAGTATGTGTAATGTCTCTTTATTAATTTCATTTTTTTCAAATGCATATTATATAAAAATATTAGCTTTCTGCACTCCTACACATATAAACTTTAACTGTGCCAAATTTCATACTCCTCCGTCCACGTAATTTTCGTAAATAGGGAACAGAGTTTTTGCTTCATGTATTAATACGATGATACCACCTATTAGTATTTTAAACAAAGATAAAAGGATCAGTTTTTTCACAAATTATTTATTGAACCGTAAACAAATAAGAAGAATAGAACAGAAAATACGTACAAGAATGATACTTATTTAAATTATTATCTGTTCGTTACAATAATATTTAAATGAATCAATCTGCTTAACGTTTTCCCAACCGCGTTGAGGTCGGCTTCCGGTCTTACCGGATGCAGCTGGATACCAATATTTTACATGGAGCGACTGCCTATCTGACCTCCATAACCTAGTTACTAGGTAACACGACATCTGTTGAAAAATACTGGTTGTCAGATTTTCGGACTACCCGTAACGACTGTCAAAGATCTACGAACGACAGCCGGGACCAACTGATATTTGAACTTTTATGTTCCAGTGATACTCGTATTTTAATTAATATAAATAACAAAGAATGTTAACGTAACAGTCAGTGAGTACAAATATACAGTGAAACATTTGCAAATACTCGTAGGGTGTACGTACAATGTTACGAGAAAAAATAAACGCTCTCCAATGTGTATAAAATGTAATAAAAACACACGAACAGATATAATACAAAAAAGTGCTAGCAAATTGAAAAGCCAATTTTAACATATAGAATCTATACATATTATAAAATAAAGTCTCTTTTTGTATCTGTCTGTGTGACCGCGTTGTTCTTTTCATACGAAATGGATTATGATGCGATGAGGTTTTCACCATCTTTTAGAGAATTGAGCCTTGAGCCTGGTGATCCGTTACACAGGGTATCCTAGAATGGACGCCAGACTCTAAGCCAATTTTAACATTTAGAATTATAGATTCTCAATGTTAAAGTTGGCTTAGAGTCTGGTACAGATACAAAAAGAGACTTTGTTTTATAATATGTATAGCATATTATTTTAAAAAGTCTCTTTTGTATCAGTCTGTGTGACCGCGTTGTTTTTTTAAACTACGAAACGGATTTTGATGCGGTTTTCACCAACTTTTAGAGAACTGAGCCTTAAGCCTGGTGATCCGTCACACAGACTGGCGTCTATACTAGGACTAGTATAGACCAGAGCCAGTTCTCACAAATAATCATATTATATGCATTTTAGTAAACATAAAGCGTTTTTCGCGTGTTTTAAAATTCTTGTCTCTATAGTTTTATCTATGTAAACCTTTGTGAAGAGATAAAAAAAGTTAAAAATTAAATTTACAAAACAGCCGACACTAACAAAATCATCTAAAAAGTAACAAAATAATACGTATTGGGCCTTTTCAGTTAAATATAAATTTAGGTAATATTTTGAGCCAAGCGTCTTCTAGTCGGGGTACGGCTAAAGAAAACGACAAACAGACGACGAGGCTTATACCTAGCAATAATGAATGTATGCTTTTGTAGAAAGAATAGCTGCTGTTAACTTCCTATTTTAATTAGCAGTCTTATCTAAATTTATATTAAACTGAAAGGGCTCAATACGTATTATTTTGTTACTTTTTAGATGTTTTTGTTAGTGTCGGGGGATTTTTAATTTTAAATTTCACTTTTATTACCTACTTTTTAAATTTTATATATTACTAGTTGGTCAGACACGCTGCCATCGATACGTGCCTCCCCGAAATCTGCGCCCTGTAGGTATTTTTCCCAAAGTGAAGGTACTTACTAATTTAATCTCATTTCTCTTTCCTTCTCCATCATCAGACCCTGATCACCATCTAGCTATAACCTATTTATTGAGACCAGTACAATGAGCTCAAACACGATTCCTGCGCTGTAAGTTGGTGAGCAAGTTAAATATCAACTTGAAAAGAGCTGATAATCTTCAAACGACTGAACTGATTTTCTTGAACCATAGCTAAGAACACGCTCGATTAAGTCACCTTTCAAACAAACAAAAAAAAAAACAAAATCAAAATCGGTTCATGCGTTCGGGAGCTAAGATGCCACACACACACACACACACACATAGCTAGACACGTCAAACTTATAACACCCCGTCGTATTTGCGTCGGGGGTTATTATTATTATTTTTATATAAATATTTTACATATCTCGGGACCATGGGGTCCTGGACCTTTTCGAAGGAATACGAGGGGCCGCAGCCAACTCGCAGAGGCCTCTTACACAATTTTAAATGGAATAAGGCATCAACTGACGATTATCCCTGTTTGCACTTATTATTTATTTGTTCCGGAAGGTTTATGTGTGTAATGCATGTAAAAACCGTGAGAAGCAGAGGCGGGTCGCTAGTGTATAATAAAGTATCTGGTGGCAGATTCCAGAGTCTGTTTTTAATTGTCCCTCAGCTGGGTGAGTCTCCTCAGATTTCACTCTTCCCTGCACATTGCCTTCTCCGGTCACCCGTCCCATAAACGCTTCTAAGCCATAACGCCAGTATTTTCAAGGCTTTTTCCGAGATATCCGGAAGTAAACATCGCTGTATGAGATCTTTATCTCGGCAACGTGACACTTCAGGGCTTCTTATCTCTTTACATTTTTTTGTTTTTTCGAGTGATCTCTACCCATTTGTAAGTTACATTGTGCGCCGCATCTGTGAAGAAAATTGCGATGAGTGGCTATACCAGCTTCAAAAAATGTTCGAATACCTTCGCTCAAAGAAGGTCTATAGAAATGTTATGTATGTTGCTTTAACAAAATTAAGTTCATATTACGATAAAGCCCCTAGCAGGTGAGAGCAAATCATTTAGGTAATCCAATAAAACGCGTGAATCAAATTACTTAACATGTTACTGAGCTAAGTAACTGGAAACGTGGTCTGAGCTTTATTTAACTTTACTACGATGCGCGACGATATAAAGTTCGGCTAAAGTATACACACAGTACGACCTGTTTCTCTGAAGTTTTGACGTTTGCTACAATAGGTATTATAAAAAAAAAATCCTTTGTTTTAGCTACATGTAGTGTTTTAAACAAAACACTACCCACATCTGTTTGGGAAAAGGCTTTTTTTCGTACGATATACGATCATAGCGACACGGCGCGATGGCGGCGAAAAACATAATCCTTAAAACAAAGAACTCTCTAGAACTACTCATTCTTCACATTTCATTTGATATCAATCACGGCTTACAAAGTCTCGGTGGCGCTCGGCAGCGCTCGGTAAACTTCGGAACTTTAGTTCGTAGCGGCTGTACTCCAGTTTATCTACTCAGCTACGGGGATCGCACGTGCCGTAGAGCGCGGCGTAGCAGCGTAGCGAGAGGTTCGAGCGTACTACGGACTACGAGTATCGGGGTTACGTAGTGAAGTGACTTTAACTTTTGTGGTGAACGCTTCAAGTGAAAATTACGAGTATGTTCGTGAAATTGTGAGTTAATTGAAGGATTAACACTGAGTTGTTTTGGTTCACATCTGTGATTGTTACATGGTAAGTGTTTGTGTGTTATATACAGTTTACGCACTTAAGGCCGTTAATTATAATTAATGGTTACTGCATTTTAAAATATTTTTAGTTTGGGGCATGGTTACAATTCAGTGTTGTTATTTGAGAACCCGTTTATCTATACGACCGTTACGTTTAAATCTTACTATAATCTCAGTTTTGGAACTATGACAATGTGATAAGGAATAAAAATGGACCATTTTGATTTTAATTCGATTCAATTTTGGGTGCAATTATCTTGTGTTAACTATAGTCTCTTTTTATAGGCGTTTTTTTTATTGCCCTATTATTTATATTATACATTAAGCTAACTATGCATCAATCTCCAGTTATATGTTTAGTGTCTTTTCCATTTAGATTAAATATAAAAGGGTCTCCGCGTTAGGCTCGTTTCCCCACAAGCTTACCAAAAGACTGGGTTTTTGCGGAGGATTATAATATTTAATTAAAAAGAGTTACGTTCGTGAACATGTTAAATATAAATATTGTTAAAAATATAAATATATACATAATAAATATAAAACAAATTTAAAATATGGTAAATTAAAGTATTTACTTTAAAAATAAAAAAATAATGATAAATGTCCTTAATTATTTAATATTTAATGCATTTTTTGTTAAAACTGCTACGACATACCTAAACATTTGCGCTCGTAAAAAAACAAAAGCATTGTCTATGTCAGGCTTTTAAGGTATGCTGAAAATATAGTATGGTACATTTCTATTTATACCTAGTCTTGTACATAAGTATTATTGAATAACGAAATACATAGGTACTTTATAAATTGCTTATCGAAACTTCACTTTGATAGTTTTCATTATAACATATAAGCTTCGCGTGACTTCGTTCGCGTGGAAGTCGTAAGATACCACAATATACTAAAATAACAGCCACATTTTTACTAATTCGACACCTCTAAATATTATTTTTACTTCTCTACCTTCTTAGATAGCTGATTAAATGAGGATATGTGTTCCCCGTCATTGTACGCTTAACGCCAAAACAAAAATTTGAGATGATATGATTTTTGAAAATGGTTTGTAAACTTCTTCCTTTTGACTGTTTCATGCTTTAGCAAATTTTGGTTTCAACGAAAGGTTAGTTAACGTATTAGGTACCCCATGGAATAGGAATGAAGATTATTCAGTTTGAGAGTTTAGAGAAAAGTGATATTTAGAAACGAATTCTGGGAATTTTTCCAAAATACATAAAATTGGGTTTTCTTGAATCTCATAAATTTTCGCCTAGGTTTTATGCGAAGCTTAATTGTTGCACATGGGTCACACTATCACGTCCTGGAAGGAATACATCAAATTACAAGACACCCCGTACTGGCCGAAAATGAACAAAATGATTAAATTTTGAATTTCGAACGAGTACGCGATATATTTTTTTTTGTTTTGAGAACATACTTTTGATAGTATGTTGCTTGTTCTGTTCTGACATTCTGAGAAAGTTTGGAACTCAAATATTTTAGAACGTTTAGACTTGTATGGGTATATTGGTATGACTTGTATTGACTTGAAAATTAGCACTCGAATTTAATACCATTTATTTTTATTGATTTGTCTATAATTGTATTTTACTGTTAAACTACATTCATTCAATATTTACACGCCATCAGTGCATGGCGGAATGTGTATTTGCACTGAATTTTATATGTAACATTTTTTGTACGCCACATTTTATGCAACTAAACGATTTTGATTACTTGCATAAAATGTTACTTATAAAATGCAGTGCAAATATTGTTATGATGAATAAACTGACCGCTAATAAGTCAGAAATCGCAAAAAAAACTGTGCCTATCAAAGGCACAGTTTTTTTTTTGCGATTTCTGACTTTGTAAACCGGCCAACTGCGTCCTGGGCCACGCACAATGAAGGGTTCCGTAGTTGGGATAATTTATCCCAAGAACAAATTTAACATTTAAGTTGAAAAAATTGATCTCCCGTACATCGATATACGTCAATTCTGCAACTGCAAATGTAAGTTTATAATTGCAAAAAAAAAAGAATGTGATAAAAATACAAGTTATATTTTGCGGACCTTTTCCTTTATTTGTGTTGTGAGACCCTGCTTTTCGCCAAATTTCATGATTCTAGGTCACTGGGAAGTAACCTATAGGTTTTGATTTATTTACGAGTATCATAAATACCTTATTTTTATACCGTTGACATAGAAGCTTGATTTTATTGGAGCTCCGAGGAACCGTAGACCTACGTATTCCTGCCTGGGTCGCGGGAAGGTACTAAAGGGTCACCGAGGCCCCTGACAACACAGGCAACACGAAGGAATACGTGTGGGTTTTAGTCAGTAAGAGTCTGACACACCCTCCCGCTCCGCCCAGAGCGGGAGAAGTTATTTGATGATTTCCCATCCAAAAAATAAAAAAAGACCTACGTATTTGATATTAATTTTAACTTGATAACTCTGTGTGTTACTGAGAAAAAGAGTCTTGACAGACAGACAGATGGACGGACGGACAACGAAGAGATCTCCTGCCCCTATCCCAATTTATTTGGGGTATTTTCTTCCATACTACTGTTTTAGCCGTCATCTCGGTCTTATAGCCATCGACAATTATACTCAAAACTTTCCTGGCGACATTTTCTTCATTCTTCCGCATCACATGCGCATACCATGACAACTGATTTCCGCACAACTTTTCAATCACCGGTGCCACTTTCAGACTTCCTCTTATGTACTAATTTCTTATTCTATCCATTCGTGTCACACCACACATTCCTTATCATCATTTATCATTTATTCATTCCTTTTGTGGCCCAACATTCTGATCCATACAAGACAGCAGGTCTAACCGTTGTTGTATACATGTTCAAAATAAAATACATAATTTATTAGCCTGTAACTGCCCCAGTCCGAAGATCTCTTGTTTCATAGACAAGGAGTAATCATTACTTATCTATTACCAAAATTTGCGGTTTTTTAGCAATTTATTTTTGTTTGGTCTAGAACCAATATTTTACTTCACCTCTGGCTGCTGCCTTCGACTACATCTGCACATATTTTGTATTTCGTCATTTTTCTATACAAATATCTGAGTATCAATGTAGCCTGTGTCTTTCTCCAGGTCCAAGGCTACGTATCTGTCAAATTTCATAATTGGTTTAGAGGTGAAAATGTAACAAACGGACACAGTTACTTTCACATTTGTAATATTAAGTATGAATTAGTTATTCTTACTCCAGATTTATAATAAAAGGTACTAAATAAGTAGGTAATTGAAAAAAAAATCATATTAGTAGGCCTACATGGGCCCCTCGACTACCCAAATGTTATTTTTTCAATATCTAAGATCAAGTTCTCATAATTACCTACACAAATTTCGCAATTTTAAAGTTCATAAATTATGTAGCCAGTGACTGAGGAACCATTTTTGTGTACGTAATACACATACCCAGAAAATTCCTTAAATGGCGCGTAATTTCAGTTCTTACAATTTCTAATTTCTGAGCCTCGAGCTACCATGTTTTTAGGGCTTAAAAAATATGTTTCCTAGGAAAGAAGCAAATGCTTTCAAGTAGAGTAAATGCTGTGTAAATGCGTTCCTTGAGAAGCATGTGTGGTGTGACTATGATAGGCTGAAAAATGATGTGATACGGCATCGGTGCGGTTTAAAGGAAAATGTAGTGACAAAAATTGAAAAGAGTATGCTTAGATGGTTTGGTCATGTTGAGAGGTTAAAAGGTATTTACTAGGCAGATGTGAGTGGAAATGCCGGGAGTGGACGCCCCAGAAAGACATGTAGTGACCTCATTGGTGATGTTCTTCAAAAAGGTCAGGTGCGAAGTACTCGAAACCGGCGTGCGTGTATGAACGTAAACGAAGCGAATGGAGTATGTAAGGAGCGTAGCAGGTGGTGTTCTATAGTTTCTGCCTACCCCCACGGGAAGAAGGCGTGAGTTTGTTTGTATGTTTCTTAGGATTTTGAGCTAAAATTTTGATTTTAATAAGGCTATTAGATATTTACCAATATTTTTTTTATAACGGAAGCTGTTTTCGTCATTGTTATAGTAGCCGACAATTTTATAAAGTTGCTTTTTTACGAAGTCGTTTTGATCTATGTAGTATTTATTTTTATCAAAATTGAGTTCGTTAGCTGATTCATAATATAAGCCGGTTTTTTTCCCCTTGAGACTGAGATTTAGATGTATAGTTTATGAGCTAGCTCAGGTTTATTAATTACGTGCAATACAGTACCTAATTACAGCAGGCCAGCGACCGTTCGCAGACAGCTCAGGTGTAGTTTGGTTCGGAACCCTAATTTTGCGAACCCGACTTGCTCTTGGCCGGTTCTTTTGTAATGCCAAACCCTGCCATTAATCCCAGTAAATTTTTTTGATATGAAAACATCGGCATTTTTGGTAGGGGAAAAACATAAAGGTTCGCATCACCGACATGCTAACCGCGACATACGAATGTGAGGTGTTGTGCTAGACTGGCGACGTGCAGCGGCCTGTGAACATGTATACGCATGTATAAATATGTTATTGAGAGGAGCTTGTGGCTAAGAAATAACAGCCGCACGGGTCCATCGATCAAGTTAAGCTACGCTTGCCGCGGTTGGTCCATAGATGGGTGACCATCATTACATACCAAGACCCCTCCGTGCCTCGGAAACCACGTTAAGCCGTTGGTCCCGGCTATTATTCGTGGATCTTTGACAGTCGTTACGGGTAGTCAGAAGCCCGAAAGTCTGATAACCAGTTTTACCAAGGGTATCGTATTACCCAGTAACTGGGTTGTGGAGGTCAGATTGGCGGTCGCTCCATGTAAAATACTGGTATTCAGCTGTATCTGGTTAGACTGGAAGCCGACCCCAACATAGTTAGGAAAAGGCAGGCAGATGATGATGATGATGATGACCAGAGATCGGATAATCGGATGCATATTTACCTAAAGTTAAATTATAGCTGTGAAAGTATGGAAGCGGCTTCTTAAAATATTTTTATTTGTAAAAAAAAAATCTCGGGATGCCAGGAACACCGGGAATGCATAGCTAGTCGAGTGTATAATAAAAAAGCGACTTCTAAAATATGTATATGTAGGGTGTAAGAGGAGGGATGGTGTGTGATAGTTAAAACAAAAAAATACACCCAAACGCATGGCAAGCACAGCGACGAATGCAATTATTGTAATTAAATAAACTAAGATAACTGTTTGTTGGGGTACCTACTTGCACATAAGCAGGTTCAATTTTTCGTCTCACTCACAAACTCGCAAAATGCCTATCGTCGTTTTCAATTAATATAATGGTGCTAACATATACTGTTTTTTTCGCTAAGTATGTGGAGAGGAAAGGAATTTAACAGAATTTCACTAAGCACAATAATTTTTAACTATTTGTTTCAATAGGTAGCTACATCAATTATTCTAAATATATGTAGTCCGTTATCTTATAATAACGTTATTTGCTATAGCAGTTTGGTATTTACCTACCTACTTTACAATATTAGGTAGGTAGATATGCATTCGCTTACATAGTCAGAAAAAACACAAGATTCCGGAATCGCGGGTTTTGTTTTTACTATAGTGCATTCCATATAAGCCAACATTTGAAAGTAAGTTATATGTAGTACTGATAATAATAATACTCATCTGATTCAATAATCAGAAACCTTGTTGATCCCAGAACGCAGGATTTTTTCGATACAAAAGCGCATTCCACATTCGCCAACATCTCAACTTTAGATGAATATGCATCCGAATATCCGATCTCTAATGATGACATAATTATGTTATTCCAAAGCTTTAAGTTTTCTGTTCTGTCGGCAGTCCCTATTTTTTATCTTCTTCATCCAGGTAAGTGCGGTTTGATTTCATTTGTGGTATGAGTTAAAGTAAATCCTGTAAAATGAACAATCTTTATACCTACCTATTACGATTCAGGTTTTACACTGACAAACATTGTCTATGTACTTTTTACACGTTACAATTTTCAGTCTCCACTTCACAGGATCTATTGTTCGTTGCCTTCGAAGCCTCTTTTATCTTATTTCTCCCTTGAGATAAGTAATTTGTTCGTGACGTCAATGTTTGTTAACTTCGCCGAGACATTTGACAAGGTACTTATTTCTTTTCATTCTTATCGAACGTTTGCACGATAAAGAGTTCGAGGTTGAACGAAGCCTTCGGTTTTTAATCATGCATGGATTTGGCAGCAATTTATAATTCATGATTCTTTATATCTTTTTTGGGTTCGTGTTTCTTCGTGGTTTCTAATCATTTATCTCGGTCTTTTTATCCAACTGTGGCGAAGCCCAAAAGGAGGTTAGTCTAAAGAATATTAAACATCTAGGAGTCTATCATCTCTCTTAACATTATCTTCAATCTAGAAGCTATAGAAGATAAGGTATCTTCTATAGCTTCTAGTTAAAAGGAGTATTTATAATAAATCTTAATTTTTATAAAAAGTTATAATAATAATAATACAGGCCGAATTTCGCCCATCGCGACCAATCTAAGCTGAGACCAGACTTCGGCGCGGCAGATGTTATAGTGGAAAAACCCAATATCACTTTTCCCGACCCGGGAATCGCGCTTGCAACCAAGAGACCAACGACGAAGTCGAAAAAGGTTATAGGCCCCATACGACAGACGACAATGCGACAATAAATGAAAACACTGGCACATAGAAGTATTTTGAAAATATGAAAGACCTAAATTCAAACATCGAAATAAAAAATAAAAAAAAACAATAATCTTAATAACAGTGATGGGCCAACTATGATGGGGAACCCATATATACGAGTAGGTATTTGATATAATGGGAATGTCATAACATTTATACTTTGATTTTTTATTTCCTAGCCTAAAATGACATTTGGTGTCGACATAAAAATAATCTAGTAAAAAATCTAGTTACCGAGTGACTCTCACCAAAGACCACTGAATCATTCTCTGGAGGAGGAACTTCACTGCTGTCGTATTGTCTCTGTAATATTAATTAAATAATTATCGTGTTCTTAAAAAAATGATGTCGGTCGCAGCTGTCATTTCTGTATTGCAAATAAAATATCTGAGTTTATTTAGTTAGATACAGGTACGAAGTTTCATTTATTGTCGTATAAAAACCGATTAAAATAAATCTAGAGCAAATGAATTGTATTTATTCGATAATTAAAGTCATTAACGCTTAGCTAGTTAAAAACTTTCAAATTAATTACCTTTATGTTTAGCAGAATCCAATATTTTCAATTAGGATAGCAACAATCAGCTGAGAATTCAGTGTGACGTTAATTACGATCAATACCTGTAATAGTATTAGTTATAATTGAATCCGGGAGAGAGGCGTCAATTAATGCAAATTTTAGTGAGCCTTTAAGTTGTGCTTATAATAATAATAGAGAAAGCATAAAAATTATACATTAATTTATTATCACTCCTCCACCGTTATAATTAATGTCAACTCTATTATACACTTTAATAATTATTCATGTTTGGCTTTAAACTTTGACTTGAAACCGTGACTGTACTGTATCTTGTAATATTCTAAGATGTACGACTTTAATAATAATATGTTAATAGTCACAATTGATAGCGTACAAACCTTTGAAGGAAATTTAAAGATGTTTCCACACCGCGAGCATTGCCGCGTAATAAGTATTCCTCTTTGAGAATTTGAGCAGTGAGAACCCACATTAATACGAACATTAAAAAGCTCACACGCGGACGTTCCAACGAGTACTGCCCTTTCGAATCACTAATACAAGCCTAACGAATGATTTACTTGCAATAGTCTTTCAGCGATATCTAGCTTTCGAATTCTCGCGTGTATGCTTTTTTGTACAACGAAATAAAAAACTTCACTTTTTTTGTGTAACTCATAGATTTATTCACACATGTGTAGTTTTATGATACCAATCCTGAATAAGAAAACAGCAATGTCGATAACGTAACAGAAACACTTATACAGAGTGGATTTTTGAGACGGGGCAGTAAGGACAGGTGCTGCTACATGAAAACGGTCATAGGTCCATAACTTTTTGAGACATTTTGATCTGCATTCACAGATATTGAAAAAAAAAAAATACAGCCAGCAAGAAAATGGGCAGGTTTCACAAAAACTTTTTTTGATGCCAAATCGAACCTTTCCTTTCTTACTCGTATAAGGATCAAAAACTATCGGATTAACTATGGTTTGAGTAGGTACTAGAAAAGTCAGAAATCGCAAAAAACTATTCCCATACATTTCATAGGATATGAAACTCCAACTTACGGTGGAAATGTTAAAGTGTGATTTAATGGGGACGTTTTTCGGGATACGGGGTTGGTCCCATGAGAAAGATTGAAGGGCTAATGGATCAGTATCGGTACAGAGGCATCTTAGAGGACATAATGACCCCATATCTCGATGAAAATTTGCTAGTGACTTGGATATTTCAACACGACAATGACCCAAAGCATACAGCATACAGCGTAGAAGTATTTCTCAGAGAACAATCGCTGACAATGTTAGAATGACCTGCTAATAGTCCGGATTCAAATCCGATAGAGAATTTGTGGCACATCGTGAAGAAAAAACACTAACGGATGAACATATCACTAACATCAACCAACTTTACAACTTTACGACGCATCTGTTGAAAGTTACCTCTCCAGAGGTATTCCATGGGAAACGAGTGCAAAATTGATAGAATCAATGCTACGTCGTCACCCAATCAAGTACTACTCGGTTATGAATAAGGTACTCGTATTCGATAGTATCCATTTCACGATTTATCCAAATTATTGGAGTTTTGTTTAAGTTTTTAGTGTTAATTTCTTATGTTTCTAATTAGTTGTCCAACGAAAGATATTGTTTTTTTTTCAGGTTATATCTGCATTTTATTTTTTCTTAGTTAACAAAATGTTAGTGATCGTTTTTAAACTAGAGGTACGAGTGTTCTTTTTAATGTGGTAAATGAATCTTTTACCTCCAATTAATTGCAATAATAACATTAAAGTCATCAACACTACCAAGTGACTCTGTTTCTAATTATATGACCACCACTGTATAAATACTAATATACATAACATAACACACCTGTATTCCCCGATGGGTTAGGCAGAGGTGTAGGTACCTATAGGACACGTACATTTCGCCAATTATGTTTAAGTCCCATATAATAGGGGGCAAGCTTATGCCATAAACCGGGCACAAATCCAGACTCCAGGCTGCTACTGAGAAATTCCAGATGGTAAAACCCAACAGTACTTGCACATTCAATGTCGATAATGTACAAAAAAACCGCAGTTATCTTACTAACACGTTCAAACCGTCGTCTTAGCTCCCCGATTGTACCAGGAACTACTTACAGCGTAATCAGAGATAATTAACAGACCCCGCTACGTTCTACATAAATCTTCTGCTGCCTCCTATCTTAATTGTCTTACGTATGCGTTTTCGAGGGAGATAAAATATATATTGGATCCGCATAGAAACCACTAGGCCATTTTGAGTATTGCAAATCGAATTTCGATAAAAGACCATGAGCGGATGTTTCCTCAGAGTATTTTGTGGTAGTCTACTTCGTTGAAATCATTATTCTGTATCTATAACAAGCAGATGAAACAAAATATCGGGGGTAGTGGCTATTAGTGAGACAGCTGCTTTATATCATGGATTCGATTCGAATGCAAAACAATGATACTGTATATTTATCAAAGTTCAGTCTTATCGGAATTATGTCCGGTAAAATATCCCTTTGACAAGTGACGTAATTATCTACAAAATTCTGGTAAAACATAAAGGTGCTGATAGACTTGAGCATTCACCGTTTTTATATTTGTCGAACTGAACAACGACCCGAGCCAAGCATAGAGACAAACATTGCTATGAACATTTTCATGAGCATTCTAGTGAACGCTCTAGTCGATGCTCGTCAAAAAATATTCTTCACGAAGATGTCAGACTTGACGGTCGATGACGATGACCAAAGCTTGGCTCGGCAAAAAGCTCGAATCAATGCTCGCTAGAATGCTCGCCAGAACGCTCGATAGAATGCTCGCTAAAATGTTCTCGTATTCTTCTGTGATGTAACATTCGCACAAATGCTCATTACAAGTGAATGCTCAAGTTTATCAGCACCTTAACCCAGTTCATTCTACTAACACTTTCGAAAGATATGCGTAACTCGCGGGCGAGTTACGCATATTATAAACTAGCTACGCCTCGCGGTTTTACCTGCATAAGTTTAGGTTCCGTAAGAATATCGAGATAAAAGTATCCTGTCTTAATCTAGGTCATGATCTACTCATGTGCCAAATTTCATCCAAATCCATTCAGCCTTTTTAGCGTGAAAGCGTAACAAACAAACAAGCTCACTTTCGAATTTATAATATTATAGTTAGGATTAAGGTTGCTTTTCGTGTGTTTGTGTGACGCGTGGTTTTTCTAAACTACGCAACAGATTCGGATGCGGTTTTCACCATCATGATGTTTTCAATTTATTCTGACATCTCGATGTTTTACCAAGGTGTGTTATAAAAACCGGCCAAGTGCGAGTCGGACTCGCGCACGGCAAAAATCATGTCTGTAGTATGGGAGCCCCCTTAAATATTTATTTTATTCTGTTTTTTAGTATTTTTTGTTATAGCGGCAACAGAAATACATCATCTGTGAAAATTTCAACTGTCTAACTATCACGGTTCATGAGATACAGCCTGGTGTACAGACGGATAGACAGACAGACAGACGGACAACGGAGTATTAAACGGTAAAACGGAATCCTATTAGGGTTCCGTTTTACCGTTTGGGTACAGAACCCTAAAAAGCAAGCAAATATATTTAATAAAGTAAGCAAACGGTATGACCTGGTTATTAGGTCGACGCCGCAGCGTTACGGGGTAACTCATTTCCTCCACTCTCACAATTTGCCCGGATGATAAGCAACTAGTCGTTTCGCTTGTAGACAGTACATGGGTTAATTGAAACTTTGGCGTATGACACTTTACTTTTCTTACTTTACTTTACTTTACTTACTTTTTCTCAACCCTAACGCATTTATTTAAAATTTTCACCTTTACTATTATTTTACATACATACATAAATAAACTTACGCCTTCTTCCCAAGGGCAGAAACTATAGAACGCCACCTGCTACGCTCCTTACATACTCCTTTTGCTTCATTTACGTTCATACATCTGGTCATACATGCACGCCGTTTGCGAGTACTACGCACCTATTATTTTTCACTATATAATTTATGCGGGCTATGCTCGGAGTTTCTTTGAAGGATAAGATCAGAAATGAAGTTATCCGGAAGAGAACTGGAGTTACCGACATAGCCTGCAGGGTCAGCAAGCTGAAGTGGCAGTGGGCTGGCCATGTGTGTCGAAGGACCGATGGCCAGTGGAGCAGACGAGTCCTGGAGTGGAGACCGCGTATCGGCAAGCGTAGTGTGGGACGCCCCCCAGCTAGATGGACCGACGACCTTAAAAAGGTGGCTGGGACAGACTGGATGCGGAAGGCGGAGGACAGGGTGTTGTGGCGTAGCCTGGGAGAGGCCTATGTCCAGCAGTGGACTACTATAGACAAAGTTGATTGATTGATTGATATAATTTATGTTTAGATACGTTTGAATTGTCGAAGAGTCGGACAGTTGTTCAGAAAGTTAATTCCAACAAACTAGTTTCAACAATGATGGACACTTTATTGTATTTTGGAATAGAAAGTAGAAGTCGTATAGTATCAACCGCAGAAATCGACAACTTAGCAAACAGTCTCTGGGTGATCATTATTTGTTTAGGTAACGTTTGTCGGTGGTTACGTGGCCTACCCAAATGTTCTTTCTATGGTATTGTTCGTCGCATCGATGAGCTCCTTATGTTCTGAGTTGAGCTGCACGGTTACTGACAAATGCGTGCACTGACTGGACAGGTCCACTCAATCTGTTTGGTTCTTTCCTCAAAAGGACCATTTCAGACACCAATCTACATGGCCTTCACATGATCTGACCAATATTATGTCTGGACTTTAAAAGAGACTGTGACCTCTGACTTTTGTTTCGGCCTTTCTTCTCAGAGTAGTCAGATAGGAAACGCCGACCTCATCTAGCTTTATTTAAAAAATATGATTGACGTATAAAAGTGTTTGTACAAACCTACCCACAGAAATAAAAATAATTTGTCATTTGGACCTACTTACAAACGCGTTTGTATTACGTATGTGAGTACTAGACATTGAACGGATCCTAAATACTGATATCAACCGCATCTGGTCTAGACTTAAACCAAGCCCCATATTTGGGAAAGCTTGGTTGTGGTATAGTAATTGAGCAGCATGTGTGTGAAATGGCTAGCTCGACAGTTTTCGCCCTACTTACTCTCTGGCTGAACTTTTTGATAGCCAACTATGTCCAACATTGGACATAGTAGCTCCATGACGTGGACGTTGGTATTGTAATATGCCTTTGATGACGTACTTATAATAAATAGTAGCTTTACACACACACACGCACAGACATACACACATACACATATACACATACACATACACACACACACACACACACACACACACACACATTGTACGTATACTTAGTATTCATCAAGGATGAGGAGACTTCGCAACACCGTTAGCCAGTTTTAAAAGGTAACTTGACCTAACGTAGGTATGTACATGTCGCAGCCATTTGGTTAAATGAGCCAGCTAATTGGATGCCTAGGCTGTTCATTAAACGCCGGCACCGACGTCGCAGCCAACTAGCTTAATTAGCCGTTTCGTTAACAACCTAACCGTTAGAAGTAGCGCTCGCCGGACGCTCCTGCGGCATCGCTCGCTTCGCTCGCTCGGCTCGCGCGCGGTTGGTCACAGTTCTAACCTAACCTTACCCAATTGATCGGAGTGCCCTGGCTTAGTTACTGCTAAGCCAGGGCACTCCGATCCGATCCTACAGAAAAAAGAAAGAGGTTTATCCTCTTTCTTTTTTCTGTAGAAAGCTTCTTTCTTAAAATAAAATGCTGTGCAAACTTTAGTTGGTGTTCCCTACTAATATTATGTGTGTCAATACGCTGTAGACGTTTAAGACTTAGAGACACAGTTATTTGAATAAAACTTGCACCTCTTTGAAATACTACAGTTTGAATTTATTTTCTTAAGAGGCTGACAACAGCTAAAGCGCGGTCACTTTCAGAATGCAAAGAAAAGAAAGAGAAGCGCGATGACACAACGCTTGAAATGTATTGCAAAATATGAAGCAATTCTCTGTTTACAAAAAATCTATTGATTGGATAAAAAAAATAAAACATTATTATGTTTCTTGTTGAATAATCAGAAAAAAATAGGAATGATTGCATGTAGGTATATTTGTATGGTTTTTAATCGTTAACATAATTTTTAGAGGTATTTTCGTGATTTTTTTTTATCATATCAAATTAGTTGTATTATATTTTCAATACACTATCTACCTAGAATATATCCTGAAAAATATTATATATTTTTTTTTTTTTTGATTAGTACAATGGATCATATACATACTTTTAGGCATTATAAAACATACAAAATTTGCGTTTAGGTCCTGTAGTCCCCTTAAGTGGAGAAGTCAAAGCAAATGTTACCTCTGTGTCGTGACAACAGACTGTCGTTCCGATCAAAGTGTCCTGTCTTGATTTTCGTGAAGCTATATATACATACTCGTATATGGCTGACAATTCTGAACGTGGTCGTCTATTAAGCCAGGTTTAAGATAAACTACTTGGCAACGTAACAAACCCTCATGTGCTTACTTAAACGAACCTTAAGTCGTTAATTAATTAACATTAGACAGAGTTAGGAATTTCATACATTAGTTTACCTCTGCTGTGTTCGCCTCGAGATATTTTGTGTCTAGGCATTATACAGCTCGTAATGCGTTTTAGTAACGGAAGCGCAGCATTTTAATGGGAAACTACACGTTGTGCTAACTTACTACCAAAACGTTGGCAGTTTTTTGGGACTGCTACTATAGGAAATCTAGCTTCTAACACTTTAATAAAAAGAGTTGTGGGCTTTTTAAAATGTATAGATTATTATTAGCCAATTAAAATTCACTAGGAAGATTATACGTCCGTCTCCGTTAAAGCGCAAACAAGAAGTGTAAGAATGATAGTGTAGTAAGGGAAGCAGGTTTCCGTTTTTTTTTAAATATGTACCTACGTTATATCGATTATTACAGAATCGAATAAATCAAATAAATCAACAGCTACCATTTAATATGGAGGTAATTACGATGTGATGATCATGAAAAAGAAGCATCTCATTGGGTGCTTTACCATATGTTATACTGGGTTCGTTTAAAAAGCAGGTTGATGCTGAAGTGTTTTCAATGTGCAGCATTATGAACTACAGTTGTTTTAGTACAATTATTAAAAGATGATTATTTTGAATATAAACAACTACTTGAAATCTAAAAACTTTCATTTTTTTAAGTATCACGAACTACCTTTAGAGATTAAACATGAATAAATTGGAGGTGGAGAGCAGTGGTGGCCCAGTGGTAACGGCCGCGACTTACGAGTTGTAGGTCATAGGTTCGAACCCAGGCAGGCGCTTTACTATGTGTAAATTGTTTAATCACCACTGCTCTCAAAACGGTGAAGGAAAACATCGTGACGAAACCGGCACGTCCTGGAACCAAACATTCGAAGACATGTGACATATACCAACCCGCAGTGGGCCAGCGTGCTGGATTGCGGCCCACTACCTCTCAAAGAGAGGAGGCCTGTGTCCCTGCAGTGGGAACATTATAGGCTGATTATGTAAATTGGAGGTATAAATATTTTTTCAGCTAGACGTTAAGATAAAACGATTATTTCCATCATGAAAGCAGGCTTTGATTTTGCGAAAACATATGAAAAAAATCAGTAGTATGTTCGCTTGCTGCCGGTCTATGGAATAGCCCCCCAGGGCGGGTAATATCCATGAAATATGCGTTTGTCCGAGCACAAAGCAACAGGGCTGCCGGCTGGCTGTATTCACAGAGAAATTCCAAATATTTCAATAACATACAAGTAAACCGTGAGTTTTATTAAAACAGAACGAGCGTTAGTGAATAATATTTCCAAATGGAAACAAACATTTGACGTGAAAACGGAATAAAAAATCAACAGTTTAGAAGTTTTTGACTAGAACATTTTCAATAAAGCAAATGCATATTGGGAGCGTGGACAATATTACTGTGGAAATAAGCCGGGCAAGTTTTTGTTCTGAATAAAACAAAAAATATCGATTTGCAGTATTTCATTAGTTACGTACTTTAATACAATATTCAGTTCGTGACCTTTTTAGTATTCCGTAGAACCCTTCCGTGGAACCCTTATAGTGTCCGCGGCTTATCTCAGAGACTCTTAGTACTAGAAGGCTGTAATTTGGCATGGGTATACATGCAATAATATTAAGCACGCCAACGAATTGGTATTAAAAAAACTTAAAAAAAAATATTTCAACATATTCGCTCAAAAAATGGATTAAGGCGCTGACAAGACCGAATTGACTAAAATAGGCTTCCCTTAAGAAAAAAATTGCCAAATCTGTACAGTTTGTGGTAGCGGAAAAAATATATGTTAAAATTAAACATATTTCTCAGAACTTGGTTGTTACCAAAACACGTTTTGCAAAAAAAATCTCGATACAAACTAACGTTAAACTAACCTCTTACCTTGAGTTCTAATCCAAAATATCTGCATTAAATATCAACATACGTTACGTATTTAATTAATAACAAGAACGTCTTATTTGAATGCAGAACTTGGTTGTTTTTTATTTTCGATTACTCAACTCAATTTTGAGTAAATAGATAATTGCTTCATATTTTGCAATAAATTACAAGCGTTGTGTCATCGCGCTTCTCTTTCTTTTATATGCAATCGGACAGTGACCGCGGTTTAGGTGTTGTCAGCGTCTTAACGAAGCCTGTATACGTTGTTCGAAAGTTAAAAATTACGCACCACACAATGTAATATGCGGTAAAATTGGTACTCTCATCTAAGTACCTGTTTTACCGCATACTCCGTTATAAAGCGCCGCGCCGTGCGTATTCTTTATGGTTTCTTTTTTAATTCCATAAAAAATATATAAGAATTCCACCAAGGAGTTTCACAAAATAAGCTGAATGATCGAACGTCCTCGCAAGCGCTTTTGCTCAATCCGTTTGTCTCACTTTAATACTAAAGAGAAAATGAGACGAAAGATTTAGTTCTAATTTTTACTTCGCGCACGTGGCACCGTTTGCAAATTCGCGCCTGTTTCATATTAGAAACGTCAAAGATTGTTGTGACTTTCTGACTGACATTTATAGATAAAATAATGGAATCCGTTATTAATAAAGGTACCTAGGGACTGAAAATAATAATATATTAATAAACTGTTCCACCGAACCGCACTTATCAAAATATTGTTTCAGTGCGGATAGTGGATGTGCTCAGGAGCAGTTCCGTCAATTGCCGTTGAAATTAGTGCTCTGAGTGGAAACCTCTCAAAAACAAATAGGTATATGTATAAGTTTGTTCCATGCGTCAGGTGTCAGGTCCTATGAGAATTAATTGAGGGTAACGGATAACTAAGCTTTAAAGTGCTAATTTTTGTTAGAGTCAAGTGTGTGTATCCCATACCAGCTAAATGGTTGTTTTGAGATATGTGAAAAAATTAAAGGCAGTAAGTACATATCATCATCATCTGCCTAGCCTTTTCCCAACTATGTTGGGATCAGCTTCCAGTCTTACCGGATACAGCTGAATACCAGTATTTTACATTAAGCGACTGACCTCCACAACCCAGTTACTGGGTAACACGATACCCCTTGGTAAGACTGGTTGTCAGACTTTCGAGCTTCTGACGAACCGTAACGACTGTCAAAGATCTACAAATGACAGCCGGGACCAGCCGCTTAACGAGCTTTCCGAGGCACGGAGAGGTCTTGGTATGTAAATATGGTCACCCATCCACGGACCAACCGCGGCAAGCGTAGCTTAACCTGATCGATCGACCCGTGCGGCTGTTATTACTTAGCCACAAGCCCCTCAGTAGTACATATAATGAAATTAAAAGAAAAACTATCACAGCTAAGTGGGCTTTTCAAGTTAACGAGTAATAGTCGACCAACTTACATTTCGAGTTGGAGAATTGACCGTGACGTACCTATGTATGTCGATGTATGGGTGAACATGTTTTTCAACTACAAAGTTAAGTTTGTTCTTGGGATAAATTCATTCCAACTACGGAACTGTTCCTTGGACGTGGTCCGACATGCACCTGGTCGGTTTTTTTTTACAGTGACTTAATGCGCTGACAAGACCCAATTCAGCAAAATAGGCTTCACTTGAGAAAAAAAATTGCCAAATCTGTATAGTTTATGGTAGCGGAAAAAATATATGGTAATTTTGAACATATCTCCCAGAACTTTGTTGTTACCAAAACACGTTTTGAAAACAAAATCTCGATACAAACTAACGTTAAACTAACCTCTTACTTTGAGTTCTAATCCTATATATCTGTATCAAATATCAACATACGTTACGTATTTAATTAATAACAAGACGTCTTATTTGAATGCAGAACTTGGTTGTTTTTTATTTTCGATTACTCAACTCAATTTTGAGTAATTAGATAATTACTTCATATTTTGCAATAAATTACAAGCGTTGTGTCATCGCGCTTCTCCTTCTTTTCTATGGAATTTGACAGTGACCGCAGTTTAGGTGTTGTCAGCGTCTTAAAATTGTTTTGTGGTGCGTTTATTTTATAAAACTGTTACTATTAGTTCCGTAGACTTTTTCCAAACATATTGTGCCTTTTTTGATGGAAAATGAATGATAATATAATATAATGACATTTTAGTTTGACTTAAAAATGGGCCAAGTGCGTGTCGGACCTCGCACAATTAAGGGTTCCGTAGTTGGACTAGATTTATCCCAAGAACAAACTTAACATTGTAGTTGAAAGACATGTTTCCCATACATTCCAACTGCAATTTATGCGATTTGCCGTCTTATAGGTTTTTCTGTAATCTATAAGTATATCTCTGTATCTTTTTCCAAATTTTAGTATGGGTAGTTTCGGAGATAAGGGGGAATGGTCAATTTTCATATATTTCCTTTAATAACTTTAAAAGTTTTTATTTTAAAATTATAAAAATACAATATATTTGAAATCCTCATAACAAGTCCATTCATGTCATATGTAACATGGTGCAATTTGCATTACATCATCCCATCACCATCAAGTGGTACCTACATCTCCGTGTTTGGGTCACAGAAATTCATATGTGTACCAAATTTCAACTTAATCGGTCCAGTAGATTCGGAGCAAACTGGCTGTGACTCGACAACAGACAGACACACGAGTGATCCCACAAGGGTTCCGTTTTTTCCTTTTGAGGTACGGAACCATAAAAAGTATACACACATTTATTTAAAGCATGCACATTCCCTTGCACAAAATAATTATCTCCGTGCTAGGAAAAATCTGTGTTACAGAGGTCATCCACCCCTCCTTGATGTTATAACAGTAGTTTCGTATTCGTAAAGTACTCACTTTTGCAAATTAAGTTGGATTTCTCCACCCGTAAACTAAGCTTGAGAGATTAATTCATGGAAACTGTTCAAATTGAGTAGAGCTTAAGTTAACCAAACAAACTCTCGAGCTACATCGATGCTTCCAGAATAAGCGAATGTTTTATTATGCATCACCATGCATACATCGTCCTTCGTTTCTCATATGTTGAACGAATAGCTTCAAGCGAAATTATCACTGCGCAAACATTTACCGGCTTTAATATTGTACCTACTGTTTCATTTTGAACAACGTTTCGTCTTTTGTCATTCCCTTTTTACAAGTACAACAAAGACAAAACAACTCGTTTATTGCAATAATTAATAGTTTAAACGAACGGTTTCAAATCAAAAACCTAAAACAAGGAACTTTTGATTTAATATTATTATGTTTTCAAGTCTAAAATACACATTAGGCTTGTGTCAAATACGGCATATCATTTTGTAGGACAGAATTAAATAATATGTACTTACCTAATTAATTAATAAACTAAAAATTAAACATAAGACGCTGACAACACGTAAACCGCGGTCACTGTCAGATTGCATAGAAAAGAAAGAGAAGCGCGATGACACAACGCTTGTAATTTATTGCAAAATATGAAGCAATTTTCTATTTACTCAAAATTGAGTTGAGTAATCGAAAATAAAAAACAACCAAGTGCTGAATTCAAATAAGACGTTCTTGTTATTAATTAAATATGTAACGTATGTTGATATTTAATGCAGATATTTTGGATTAGAACTCAAGGTAAGAGTTTAGTTTAACGTGAGTTTTTATCAAGATCTTTTTTCAAAAGGTGTTTTGGTAACAACCAAGTTCTGGGAAATATGTTCAAAATTAACATATAGTTTTTCCGCTACCACAAACTATACAGATTTGGCAATTTTTTTTCTTAAGCGAAGCCAATTTTACACTTATATCAAATATTTTACACTTATACAGCGTGGCGATTAGGTTATCACATTAAATAGTACAGCGGTTATTACAAGTTGTAATCAGTCTGTTAAAATAATAAAAACAAAAATAGACCTAAAAATAGAAAACTGAATTTTTCTAACAAACTAAATAGCGTAAAAATTGGCAATAAATAATCCACCCTTGATACTATTAGTTTACTGACCTGTAAAAGCGGCAACGCCGCGGCGCGCGGCGCGGGCGGCTTGGCGGCGGGCGGCGCACACGCCAAACGACAGTGAGACTAGCGGAGGGTAGGTACTTGCGCTCACGCGCGGGGCGTTGGTAATAGTTGATATCAACAATGCAACACAAACTTTATGGTATTGTTACCAAGTAATCACAAATTAAGTTTTAAAACCTCCACTTAGTTCACTTTATGCAATTTAAATTTTAAAATTTTCGAAATGTCCGCCGCGCACCCGAATGCATAATCGACACCGTCGTATGATATTATTACGGACATTTCTTAATAGATCACCATTCGCGGCTAAATTATTTAAGTTGTGGAAAGCCTGAATTATTCTTATTTTTAAATCTTCCACTGTCGTCACTTCAGTAGCGTACACTTCATTTTTTACATGTCCCCATAAAAAAAAATCCAGTGGTGTTAGGTCCGGTGACCGTGCTGGCCACCGAGTAGGTCCGTATCGGCCAATCCACTGCTCTCCGAACATTTCAGTGAGGCGCTGCACAGTGGAACGAATGTATGGGAGCGGTTGGACGTAGACATGTCCGAAAAAAAAGAGTAAAATTATGCCAAACTAATGATGCCATCTTATTCGATTACTTAATGCCTTCATAACTTGTGGTGATGAATTTCTTCATAACTCCCATATTTCGGGAGTAATTTGAGAAAATGTGAAATTTTACTATGAAAATGAGTGTATCGAGCTCTCTCCCTCCTGATTCCGGGCTTGTTTCAAGTAGCGGTCTCTAATATCATAATGCTAATACTAAGAGCTATATTTAATACTAAGACACATAGTGCGCCAAATGTGCACTTTCTGGGATAAAGAGTGATGTTTATTTTATAACACAATTTTTTTATATTTTGTTTATTTTGTTGATTAAAACCGTTTTTCTAAAGGTTTACCTTATTACAATAACATTTCTGAGCAGCCAATTAGAGAAGATATAAGCTAATTAGGATATATAATTAGGGACTTAAGGTTTACATATAAAACTGATGCACTAATGATTACTGATAAGAACATTGCTATTATTTAATTACTAAATGGCTCTTAATACACTAATTTAGCATGCATCATTTACTAATTATCACAATAACTAATTACCTTGCAATATTTAACAAAGGATACCTGGGATACCTGGATTTTATATAAATAGGTCACTATTAGTAACTTTAAAATCAGTGTTGATTTACACCTCGTTGTATCCAAGCTAATCTCGCAATGTATTTTCCAAATTTTAATACAAATCTTGATATTCACGTTGCTTTATGCGCACGCGCACATAAAGATTTACGCGACTTTAACTATTTGTTCAGTGTTTTAAAAGATAACAGTTGTGTTCAGTTATGTGAAAGTGCTGAAACAAGTTTAAAAGACTGGTGTCGTCGATTTTGCTACCGCATTTATGCAAAATGGACACAGTCTGGAAGAAGCACAGATAAGTTTCGGAAGAAACATGAGATTTGGCTACAGGCTGCAATTTAATGGCCGGAATTACAGAATGAAAATATGGAACCTTCTACAGAAAATATAAGTGACGTCATCGAGCCCATAATTTCTCCTGCTAAATCTGATGCTTCAACTTGTACACATCCTAGTCCTCGTAAATCTTTTGAGGACCTTAGTAACCGGCAAAAAAGAAGACGCACTGAAGATAGTCTTTCATGCAGCAGTAGCAGCGCTGAAATTATGTTTTCGGCCGAAAGGGCGCTTCAAAAGGCAGGACAAAGCGATACAGCTTATGTTATGAAATACTTGACGGAGAATCCAGAAGAGGCCTCAAAAATCAAAGCCTTCATTGAAGGTAAATCAATTCAGGTACGGGAAATATCCCCTTTGAAGGCATTGGCTCTTTATGTATCGATGAACTTATCGAAATGGCGCTATAACACTCTTCGGGATTTCAACACTCAAGAAGGAGCTCTTCAATACCCGAGTTACTACATGTTGGTTAAAGAAAAAATTAAGTGCTATCCGGCCAAAGAAGATCTCACAGTTACAGAGAGCTCTGCAAAAATCAAATTACAAGCCTTGATGGATTTAACCTCAAGAAGACTTATTAGGTCGTTAGAAACCCCTGTTGATCCCAATCAACAGCTCGTATTGACCAGCAAATGGGGTTTTGACGGATCATCTAGCCAAAGCATTTATCATCAAAGGACGAGTGAAGATGAGCAAATCGATCTTGCTAGTAATTTTATGATTAGTCTTGTACCACTGCGGCTCGTCTCAAAAGGTGTAACAATTTGGGAAAACGAGCGACCATCTTCCACTTCATTTTGCCGGCCAATATTGTTTAAGTTTATAAAGGAAACCAAAGAAAATGTGCAGAGAGAGATGGCTGAAATCGAAGCAGAGATTGAAGCCTTAACTCCATCCACCATCACTGATGGAATTAGTGTCAAACACCAACTGCTGTTGACAATGATTGATGGTAAAATTCATTCCATTATATCCAATACAGCAGCTTCAGTGTGTGACATATGCAAGGCTTGTCCTAAAGAAATGAATAATTTAGAGTTAATCAAAGATAAACACGCAAACGAGGACATGTATAAATATAGCTTAAGCACCCTTCACGCTTGGATTCGCTCAATGGAATGCTTATTACACATTTCCTACAAATTAGACATAAAATCATGGCAAGTAAGGGGTGATATAGCAAAAAGGCAAGTTGATGACAGGAAGAAAAGAGTTCAAGAGGCTGTAAGAAGAGAAACGGGCTTACTTCTCGATGTTGTGAAACAAGGCAGTGGATCCACCAACAATGGCAACTCGGCAAGGAGATTTTTTGAAAACTACACTAAATCTGCTGAACTGACCGGAATAGATGCTATGCTTTTAAGAAAAATCTGTGTGATCTTGCAGTGTATTTCATCAGGAGAGAAGATCAACGTAACTAAATTCCGAGAGTTCTGCTTTGATACTGCTAAGCTTTACGTGGAGTTATACCCATGGTATTATATGCCTTCTTCACTTCATAAAATTTTAATGCATGGGCCAGACATAGTTCAGAACATGTTAATTGTGCCCATTGGTTTTCTATCCGAAGAGGCATCTGAGGCTAGAAATAAAGATTTTAGAAAATATAGAGAGGGGCATTCTCGAAAGCATAGCAGTATCTCATGCAATGAAGATATTATGCACAATCTTTTACTGTCTTCTGATCCACTTGTTACAAGTATCCGTCCAAAAGGAAATAAGTTTGTAAAAAAATCTTCTTTTAAGGAATTTTATGAGCTTACGGATTCTGAGAAAAGTGATATCGAATTTGTTAACATAAATGATTTAGCGGACATCGATTCTGAATTTGAATTAATTGATGATGATGATGATGACGAAGATAATTAAATGATGTTATTGTTTTAAAATGTGTAACTTAGTAAATTAGAGCTTACATCTTAATTATTTATTGTACTTTTAATGAAACTAGGTAATTTATTATCAACTTACTTAAAAGTCATACTCTCATCAGTTCTTGTGAATATTTTTGTTAATATATATTTCTGTATATATATAATATATTTATAGACCTCTTAATAAGTCTGTCTGCGGTTTAAAGTAAATACAAATGGGGAAAAAACGTTTTTTTTTTTAAATTTTCATTTCCTTTTATCCCAGAAAGTGCACATTTGGCGCACTATGTGTCTTAGTATTAAATATAGCTCTTAGTAATAGCATTACGATATTAGAGACCGCTACTTGAAACAAGCCCGGAATCAGGAGGGAGAGAGCTCGATACACTCATTTTCATAGTAAAATTTCACATTTTCTCAAATTACTCCCGAAATATGGGAGTTATGAAGAAATTCATCACCACAATTTATGAAGGCATTAAGTAATCGAATAAGATGGCATCATTAGTTTGTCATAATTTTACTCTTATTTTTCGGACATGTCTACGTCCAACCGCTCCCATACATTCGTTCCACTGTGCGCTGCCTGGCAGCCACTACTGAATGAGCAGGTGCTCCGTCAAGCTGGTACCATACCTGGCCATTGCCACCCAACGGTAGTTCATCAATGTACTCCGACACTGTGCCGTCAAGTAGTTTCACAAACTTAGGCCCATTGAGGTTGCCATTGATAAACACCGGACCGATTATGTGGTCTCCGTGTATTGCAGCCCAAACATTCACGGCAAATCGGTATTGGTGTGCGGACTCTCGGATCAGGTGCGGATTTTCTCGACTCCAGTATCGTAGGTTCTGTCGATTCCATATCCCGTTGCGCGTGAATGTACTCTCGTCTGTCCACATTATGTTGTACAAAAAGTTAGAGTCATTTTCTATTTTGCTCAGTAGCCACTGGCAGTAGGCTTCCCGGACTGGCTTATCTCTTCCTAATAAAGCCTGCACCTTTTGGTATTTGAATGGCTGTTGCTTATCTCTTTTTAAAATGTTGTGTACAGTCCTGTGGTGTACTCGAAATAGGCGAGCTGCTCTACGAAGACTTGCAGTAGGATTACGAGCGAAATAATTAAGGATTTGCTCTTCCCGACCCACGGTTACTCGTAGAGGAATTTCAACCTGATGTGGAACCAAAGATTGGTTATCACGTAATCTTTGGACTGCCCGTGTAAAAATCCGTAAATCTGAAGGACATACACGTGTGGTATTATACCTCTCTCGGTATGTTCGTAACGCCAGCGCTGCGTTTTGATAACATTCTCCATAAATCAATATCATATCGGTGTACTCCGATGACGTGAAATTGACACGAGGCATCTTGAGAACACAACACAAAAAGGAACAATAAAAGCGTCTGAATTCGCATAAACTGTCACACCACTTTCAAAAAGTTACCTACAACTAATTTTACTACCTATTGTAATTACGTGTCCTATCACAAAAATAGGAACCGCACGAACTGTCACAACACTTAACTAATCTACAACTAATAATAACGTACCTATCCTATTTCTATTACAAATAAAACAAGAATCATAACAAAACGTCCTCAATACAAACACCAAAAAAATGCAAATAGGCAACTGCTGTCGTGAACGAACTATCCTCAAGGACAACGGCGCGGGCACTGGCTCAGTCACACACACACAAAACACAAACAATCGCACACGCCGCCCGTCGAAAAAATACGAAATTTGACGACACACACCGGGGTTCCCCGTCCATTTCGCGCGTAGAGATTTATGCCGTAGACCGTTAGCAGTAAGAACATTTATCGCAGATGCTTTTTATTCCCCGCTGAGGTCCTTTATTTTTTAATTTTGCGCATAGCGAACGCCTTAAACTATTAGCCGTAAGGACATTTTTCGCTTGATTTGTTTACGTCTTTTGTAATTGTTAGTAATTCCAAGTAATTCGGAATGGCATCGTCTTACATCGTTTGATTGAACTATCTACGCCGGCCACGGGTCTTTGACCTACTAGTATTGGTCAGGTGATTTTCTTTATGCAATACATGATGTTGTTAAATACTAAAAGGGAAAAAAAGGTCTCACGGGTAGAATGTTAACTTTTATTAATTATTTTATTTATGTATGCTTAAAATACGTAATGTAGAATACGTGGTTTGAATTAATGTGATAGCTTATTCGCCACGCTGTACATATATTAAATATCAGTCAATGAAGATTTACATCACTTTAGTAGGCATTCAATTTATTATAATAACATTTATAATACAGATGTAAATTCTCCACTACTACATGACTATAATTACTACAATGTAAGTATCAAGTCATATTTATTTATTTATTATCACCATGAGTCATTTAAAAAATCTGTAAAACTATAATATGCTTTTTGTGCCAAAAACAATTTCATTGTTTGTTTAAGTATAGGTACAGTTTGCTCTTTCCAACTTTTGGGAAAAATTTAAATTCGGTTAAAATTTTTATTTACCTATTTGATGTAAATGTAAACAAATGGATCAGAAAACGTACCTCTGGATACCAATTAGTAGGGCCACTTACGAATTGAGTGCTTTGATTTGATTACATACATACATAATCAGCCTATAATGTTCCCACTGCTGGGACACAGGCCTCCTCTCTGTGAGAGGGAGTGGGGTTGATTTGATTATTTGAATACTAAAATCCGAAATTCAAATTTTAAATCACCTTGATGAGGTTTTTGATTTGATAATTTAGGTTAATTTTGTAAACTAACTAAATGTTTATCGAAGCTTTTAAATTACATTTTGAGTTTATGCAGATTCTTGAGAGAGAAGTGTTCTTGTGAACGTGGTAATAAGTAATATATTGGTACTATACATAATGTTGAACGACCTGCACAAATTAGTAGTTTTCAAGAAAAAATTGTTCGATTTCTTGTGATTCTAGTTTTTCAGTAGCTCGTTCAACCACTGCAATCTGCTAAGAGAAGCGTCAATTTGAGAACCTCTTCAAAAAGAGGTTTTTTTGGCGTCGGTTAAAATTAGAATAAGGTACATTTAGCTCCACCGTGGTTAAAAAGCTTAGCTAAAAGTAAGTTTCATAACTCTTGTCGACTTGAGAGAAGCGGAAGCTATCATAATAAGTTTTCTTCAACGTAGCTATGACACAAAACTGGGTACGTAACACGTATTCACAGTAAATGCCTTTGTCAAGTACAATTTCAACTAACAATGTGTAAAGTTTACCTGTCCAAGTTTAGATACCCTGTTATTGTAATTGTGCATGTCTTAGAAACTGCTTGTCATTGGATCGTTTCTGTATGAAATGAAAGTAATCGCCGATACCCTATCTCATGTTTTACCTATTTACATTTTGTTTTATGTTTAATTAAAAATAATTAGTTTTTATTTGTGACCAGGCATGAATATCAGTAACAAGCATCTAAGTTTTATAATCGATAACGACTTCCCTAAGGCAGATGTTCACTGACGCTATGCATAGGTTTCCCCAAAGAACATATGTCACACACAACTGCAACAAAAGAAAATAGAAAGACAAAAATCCTATTCCTTTTTAATGTTGGTGAAAATAATACGTATCTCCTAAACGGCAACTACAAATAAGACTTCAGAAGTTGTAAATATCAGTAACATGCATCTAAGTTAGGTAACAACTTAGGCAAAGAAAGATATTCACTGCTATGCATAGGCTTCCCCAAACAATATAATTATTAATATCACTCAAAACTGTAACAAAATAGAAAAGAAAAAGAAAATAAACTCCTATATTACGTATTATTTTAACAACATTAAATTCCGATTTTAAAAAGGAATAGGAATTTTGTTTTTCTATTCTCTTTTGTTGCAGTTGTGTGTAATAGTTCTTTGGGGAAACCTATGCACAGCGTCAGTGAACATCTGCTGCAAAAAGAAAATAAATTCCTATATTACGTATTATTTTTAACAACATTAAATTCCGAATAAAAAGGATTTTTTCAAATTCGGAATTTAGTGTTGTTAAAAATATAATATGTATCTTATTAACGGCAATTATAAAGAAGTCTTCAGAAGTTGCAAATATCAGTAACATGCATCTAAGTTCAATAATCTGTAACAATTTAGCCAAAGAAACATATTCACTGCTATGCATAGGCTTCACCAAACAATATAATTATTAATATCACACACAACTGAAACAAAATAGAAAAGAAAAAGCAAATAAATTCCTATCCTACTTAAAATTCGTAATTAAATGTTGTTAAAAATAAACTTATCTTTTAAACGGCAATTATAAAGAAGTCTTCAGAAGTTGCACATAAGTAAAATGGAGAAGAAAGTTTCAAGTTACAATGGACCATTTAAAGCCCGATTTGAACATTTTAAGCAGTTGTTTATTTTGAAAGCGCTTTACAACCGCGGCAATGATACGTCTTGGCAGAACTTTGAAGGACGTCTGTGATCGATTCCTGGTTTCAAGATGCTTGACTTATCATATTTTTTATGTCAAAATATTTGAAGATAAACAGAAACGTTTTATGAGAATCGTATTAGAATTGGGTCATTAATCATTCACACTTCATAATGCTTCGTTCTAAGCACTGGAGTATTTATTTAGAGTGAGGGGAACATTACCTATCTCAAAAAAAATATCAACACCTTCTTATTTTTGTTATTTTTTTTTTGTTTGGATTTTATTATGGGGCCCCGTGACAGAGATTGTTTTTAAAGTTAAATAAAACTACTCATCAAAAACTCAACATATTTTCTACATCTATACCTAATACCTATTTAAAATACTAGAAAAATCCAACAAAAGTGTTGGGATTTTCTAGTATTTTAAATAGGAAATTTTCCTTCAAATCCGAACCAAACAAATCATAGGTAATGACTAGCTTTTGCCCGCTGCTTCGCTCGCGTGGATGTTGGAAAATATCCCAC
The DNA here is from genome assembly GCA_905333075.3 of Atethmia centrago. Lineage (NCBI taxonomy): Eukaryota > Metazoa > Arthropoda > Insecta > Lepidoptera > Noctuidae > Atethmia > Atethmia centrago. Next base: position 14,618,422 of record HG995373.1, on the reverse strand, counting down.
GGGAATGTACTACCGGGATTAAAAGTACCCTATGTGTTAACCCAGGTTATAAACTATCTGTGTGCCAAATTTCATCTAAATTCGTTTAGCCGTTTTTCAAATTAAATCAAATATTTTTATAGGTCATACATACAGATGTTAGGTAAATTATAGATCCATTAAGTCCTGCCTAGTAGGCATACAATAATAAATTATGTCAACATGCAGTATAAAAAACATAGTTGTCATAATATATGTAGGTATAGGTAAAGCAAATCTTACAAAATATGAATTAGTGACAGATTGTAGTAGGTACTAGTTATTACTCCCTCTCACAGAGAAGAGGCCTGTGTCCCAGCAGTGGGAACATTATAGGCTGATTATGTATGTATGTATGTACTAGTTATTAAGATAATCTTGGATCGTGTAGTACGCTTTTGTGCCAATCCGGAACATACATCCAGACAAACAGACAAACGGACAAAAATTCTTCGGTACTATTTTATTTTAATATATAAATTATTTCACTCGTTAATTAAAATAGTCTAAAAATAGTTTTAAAATAGTCTAAATAGTTTTAAGCCGCGTAACACGTATTGAATATATCCAAATCATGTTCACTAGAAAGTATATTAAAAGTTCTGCTCGCACGGATTGGAAACGAATTCTGCCTGTACGGCTGACTTGGATTGAGGGACATGTAACAAGCTAGGTTTGCGAAACATTTTGCAGTGTGTAACTAATCCTCAACTGCCTAACAGCTCAGGGCAATTTATAGTAACATTTGCAATTTTCAAGCGTTCTCTATAAAGCGTCTGCAGACTACCAGCCAGCGCCAGCGTCTCATTTCCGATTTCCGGTACAACTATGTAGGTACTACCCATACCTTGCCGACAGACGGGAGCCTTTCAAAGCGTCCTTGAGTCTCCGTTACGTGATAGACTAATATAAGTAATGTGTCAAACGTTGTCGGCCATTTACGATCAATAATTTTTGCTATTTCAATTGAAACTAGACGTGTTTTGTTTCATTATTGTCACTAACTTTCAGCTTCCATATTTTACTAGCTGACCCAACAAAGGCTGTCCTGTACCCTAAGGGCCAATTCACACTGAAAAAGCAGCGACCGGTAGCGGCGCGGCGAGCACTTTCTGTGTGAAATAACCTTAAACTTTATCTACGAAAAGGTCGCGCGGCCCGCGCGTCTTGTCAGCGGTACTGCCTGCGGCTGCCCGCGGCTACCCGCGTCGCGTCGCAGACCGCGTCGCTTCGCTGCCGGCCGCTGCTGGCTTCTGCCGTTCCGGTGTGAAGCCAGCCCTAATTGGGTAACACAGTTTGAATTACAATATGAATGATTTCTGAACTGTGTTGCTAATACATTGCTTCATATGTTCCAAAAACGTGTCTGCTCAACAAAGTAAATACCGCAATGAATATTGTTGAACTGTCAAAATGAAACCAATTGCTACTGATAGTGTGGTAAGCATGTACCTCGCTGTCCTCAATAGTTCATACAAAAATCCCATAGATTATAATAATAATACCAATATGTTCATAGCGCAGGTAATTTTGATGACTCATCCGGGACTTGAGTTAATACCACAATCGCCTATACTTTATCACATTTTGAATTGGATAGATATTATGATAATTATTTCCCGAATAGTTTAGTACAAAACTACTTCATTTTTTCTTTTGGACCACAGGTGTAAGATTGAGATTATTTTTAAACAGTATTTTTAACTATATTAGTTGTTCATTTAACTATTTCCGATTTTACATAATTATCACCTGGACTCCGCATACGGCGGGCTATCGCTCGTCCCGCTTAGGGCAGGCTGTCGTCGCGCTTATGGCGGGCCGTCGTCTCGCTTACGACGAGCCGTCACCTCGTTTAAGCTACGGTTTGCTAGAAGAGCAGTGGCCGTTATACAACGGCCATTGTGACGGCTGTCATGAAAATGATGGCACCGGGGTTTGACTTCACGGTGTCAAAAAACGCTGTTTAAGAAATACAGCGTATTTATAAATAACGTTTCAGTGACGTCATTCGCCGATAAGATGCGGACGCTATGTGGGCGGCCAGGGCCGGAGTAACCATGTCGGTGCTCCTAGGCGATACAATTCTGGGGGCCCCTTTACCCTTTTCTAACTTCCTAAAATACCTTTTTTTACGCTATTTTTTTACTACATTACGAAGGTGGATGTGAATAATAAGCTTAAAAGCTCCCGCAAACTGGGGCGATATCACAGGCGCGACAGGCATATTACTGCCTGTCGCGCCCGCGATATCGCGCTAGTCTGCACGAGCCTTAATACGTGGCCCCAGTAAGAACTTGTGCATTCACAATGTAAAAGCGCTTTTGAAGCGCTTTGCGTTAAAAAAGCTGCGCTTGCTTTTGCTTGCCATGCCGTCGTATTAGTCAGGGTTAAAATCGCCTATCAAATCTAAAAAAATGAATATAATTCTAAAATGATTTGAAATAAGACAATCTAATGTATAAAAAAAACAAGGCAATAATATTGTCATTAAACAAATCTTCAAATTAAATTTTCACTCGATGCCACTGTGGTTGGCCACCGTCCTTCTAGGAAACCATACCTTACGTAGGATCGTTGCCACCTTCACCCAACTGTAAGCGAGGTATCGGCCAACAGCAAACGCGGCGTCGTCCAGCCGTAAGCGGGGCGTGTCGCCTCGGAGGTGCTGAGTCGATCCGGTTACGTGCTTGCGTTGGGCTGATACATGGCTGACGACGAGCCGATGAGATGAGGTGATGCCGACCCCGTCCAGTGCTTTTACTTTTGAGTTTTATGTCCATATAGCTAAGAGTAACTACAAATAAAAATTAGTGGATATTGTTAAATATAAAGAAATACATTGGGTGACCAAAAGTTTCGAGTTTGATTTGGGTGTTTTCCATAAACACGTAACATTAATGTGTTATGTAAAGATTATAACAGTGCACAAATACAGGCAGTTTCGAGCACCATTTAGTTATCCGTTATCCTCAATTAATTCTCATGGGACCGTTTGTTTGTTCCATGCGTCAGTTATACATACATTTGTTTTTGAGAGGTTTCCACTCAAAGCACTGATTTCAATGGCACTTGACCGAACTGCACCTGAGCACTTCCACTAACCGCACTGAAACAACATTTTCATAAGTTCGGTTCGGTGGAACGGTTTATTAATATTATTTTCAGTCCCCGAACGGCACCTACGTAAAATATTTTTTTAGTGATGGGATATATTTTTTGTTGTTCAAGGTATTATTAAATAAAACATATTGATACAAATCAGCAGAAATTAAGTTTTGTACCGGATAATTCCACCTGTTCAGCTGGGGCAAAGGAGTAATGTTTTATTTGTGTCGCTGTCAGTAAACAAAAAATGACAGACCTTGTCACTTTTCTTAGCGATTTCGTTAGTTCAAATCACACAGTGTTTCAACTAGGAACAAATGGTCGAATGAACACACTCACACATACAGACCGCTACACGAAATCTAAGTATGTTTCAGTGTAGGTTTTAGTACGAGTAAGCAGTAGCTGTCGCATCGAGGAAAGTTTAGTAATTACGTGATATCATGTAGATAGGATATGCAATTCATAATATTAATTATTATAAATATTCATTATTATAAATATTATGCTGCCTCGTTGGTCTAGTGGTCGCAAGCGCTACTGCTGAGCATATGAGGTCTTGGGCTAAATTCCCGGGTCGGGCAAAGTGTTATTGGGTTTTTCTATCTGGAATTTCTCAGTAGCAGCTCGGAGATTTGTGCCTGGTTGATGGCAATAGGCTCGCCCCCTATTACATGGGACTTAAACATAACTGGCAAAATGTGGGTGTACTACAGGTACACCTCTGCCTAACCCTTCGGGGAAACAAGGCATGATGTTATGTTTATGTTTTATGTGCTGTAATTATTATTATTATTTCCGCTATTTTGGACTTGACAGTAACTTAAATGATTGCTTTCAAAATTGATTTTAGTTTAGATTGTTTAAATTACCTATTAGCTAGGTATGTATGAATTGAATGTGAATGTGTGTCGAAGTGCTGTTGAAATCAGTGGTCTTTTTTTTTGGCCCTGGAACATTACTGTCACAATTCACCACATCAGTCTGCACCGAAGATGTCTCAACGGTAAAAATATTTTTCAGCCACTGTTCATTTTTTGCCATAAAAGCATTTTTATTTCTCGCTGCAGTTTGCCACTTTTTTGTAAATACGGGTAGAAAATTACGACTTAACTTTTCATAAACTTGATTCCAAACACTTTCTGTAAGCTGTGGATACATAAGTTTTAAATTTTCGAGGCATTTATGTATCTCACGATTACTTGATATTATGATTTCCACTAAATCGGCATAGACAATAGTAAAGCTATCCATCACTATAATAACACTGTTATCGTAAGAGAAAAGAATTGTAAGTGAAGTTAAAACTACCATTCAATGCTATTTATACTTACACGATATGATAAAATGTTAATTACCCTCATTAGAAACACTTATTAATATAATGCACTTTTTCTTAATTACAGAGCGTCATTAGTTAAGGACCTGGTATTTAACAAATGGTCGAATGAACACACTCACACATACAGACCGCTACACGAAATCTAAGTATGTTTCAGTGTAGGTTTTAGTACGAGTAAGCAGTAGCTGTCGCATCGAGGAAAGTTTAGTAATTACGTGATATCATGTAGATAGGATATGCAATTCATAATATTAATTATTATAAATATTCATTATTATAAATATTATGCTGCCTCGTTGGTCTAGTGGTCGCAAGCGCTACTGCTGAGCATATGAGGTCTTGGGTTAAATTCCCGGGTCGGGCAAAGTGTTATTGGGTTTTTCTATCTGGAATTTCTCAGTAGCAGCTCGGAGATTTGTGCCTGGTTGATGGCTATAGGCTCGCCCCCTATTACATGGGACTTAAACATAACTGGCAAAATGTGGGTGTACTACAGGTACACCTCTGCCTAACCCTTCGGGGAAACAAGGCTTGATGTTATGTTTATGTTTTATGTGCTGTAATTATTATTATTATTTCCGCTATTTTGGACTTGACAGTAACTTAAATGATTGCTTTCAAAATTGATTTTAGTTTAGATTGTTTAAATTACCTATTAGCTAGGTATGTATGAATTGAATGTGAATGTGTCTCGAAGTGCTGTTGAAATCAGTGGTCTTTTTTTTTTTTTTTTTTTTTTTTTTTTTTTTAGGGTGGGAAATCATCAAATAACTTCTCCCGCTCTGGGCGGAGCGGGAGGGTGTGTCAGACTCTTACTGACTAAAACCCACCCGTATTCCTTCCTGTTGCCTGTGTTGCGGGGGCCTCGGTAACCCATAAGTACCTTCCCGCGACCCCGGCAGGCATCGGCCCTAGTATACCCCTACTTTTGTGCTGACGACATCTCTTTGAGGCGCGCGTGGAATACGACGCGCCGTCGACCCGGGCCTGGTCCTTACCGGACGGTGAGCTACCCATTGCTCACCGTCCGCAAGCCCGCGCCTACGGTGGCCGGAAATCCGCCCGGGATTCCCGACGCCCTGGGCGTCTCCTGCGGCGGCTAGGGGCGAGAGGGCGCGAAACTTGCCTTTCCCTCAACCGTCCCGCCTCCTCCTTTGCGAGCATTACTGCTTCGCAGAAGGAGGTGACGGCTGCCCATGCCCTCTCGCTCCGTACCATGGCCTGAACCAGGGCCGGACGCGAGAGGTCTCTGCCGCCGATCGCCTCCACGAGGACACGGCGGTGCTCTGCCCAAGCCGGGCAGACCTCCACCGTATGCTCCACCGTGTCCTCTAGGCGATCCACACAGTGGTGACACCCGGACGTTTCCTCCCGCCTTATCCGACACAGGGACCTCCCGAAGCTGCCGTGTCCGGTGAGGACCTGCGTCACGCGGAAGGTGAGGACGCCGTGGCGCCTCTCCAGCCACTCCTCTAAGAGGGGACTTATCGCCGCAATCGTAGCGTGCCCAGCACTGGGTTGCAACAACCGTACTTTCCATGACGCCATGAGATCCCGCCGGAGCTCCGTCCGCTGTGCCGCGATTTCTCGCGGCAGCGGGCTTACGCCCCGGCGTTTCGCCTCCTCTCGCCACTCCCATACGTGCGCGAGGACTTTTGCCTCCAGATCCCATGGCGGCAATCCGGCAAGGAGGCTCGCTGCCTCACAGGAGACCGTGCGGTATCCTCGGACCATCCGGATGGCCATGACCCTTTGGGCTGCGCTCAACCGGCGAGCTGGCCGCAGCGCCAGAGAGCGCGCCCATACAGGTGCCCCGTAGAGGGCCATGGACCGCACGACCCCCACGTAGAGCCTCCGGCAGGAGGCGTTTGGACCCCCTAGATTGGGCAGGAGCCGCTTCAATGCAGCGCCCGCCCGCTCCAGTTTGGGAGCCAAACGTCGGAAATGCTCCACGAAGTTCCACCGGCTGTCGAGGACGAGTCCCAAGTACTTCATCGTCGACTCGACGCGTCAGCGTAGCACACTACGCTGACGCCGCTAGGGAGGTCGGCGCGCAGCACCCAGTCGTATCCGATATCCCACAGATGCGGCCCCAGGACCGATCCCTGTGGGACACCGCACGACATCTCTTGCCGGTTCCACACTCCCTGGTGACCGGGGTAGATGACGGCCCTGTCCGTCAAATAGGCCTCGACCACACGACAGAGGTAGGTTGGCATCCGGTGATACCGGAGTGCCTCCCTGATGCAACTCCAGGGCAGGGTATTGAAGGCATTGGCGATGTCTAGGGACACCGCCAAGACGACCCCACCCTGGGCAACAGCATTTCCCGTCGTCAGGGTTCGCACACGCATGATGGCGTCCACCGTAGAGCGCCCTCTGCGGAAACCAAACTGGCTCTCCGCCAAATCCGGCCCCACCCGCACCAGCTGGCCGACGAGGCGGTCTGCAATTACTCTTTCAAAGAGCTTGCCCACCTCGTCGAGTAGCACGATGGGCCGATAAGCGGACGGAGAGTCCGCAGGGCGCCCTGCCTTCCTTATGAGGACCAGTTTCCCCGTCTTCCAGCGAAGCGGGAACTGGCCCCTCTACATGCATGCGCTTAGGAGCCCCCTAAGTCGAGGCCCGAGAGCCTCCAAGGCCAGGACCCAGGCCTTCCCAGGTAAGCCGTCGGGTCCTGGGGCGGTATTTTTGGCATTAAGCCTGCGTACCGCCGTTCTCATTTCTCCCTCGGTCACCTCCGGAGCATCGTCGTCGTCGTCGGCGGTGTGGTCCGCATCAGGCACCGCAGTAGGCGGAGCCATAGGCGGGGAGGAGTGTTCCCCTCGCGAAGGGAACAGAGCGCTCACCACGTCCTCCATAAGCTGGGGCCGGAGACTCTGCGTTAGCGGGGGAGCCCATGGGCGGAGTTTATCCCGCACCACCTTGTACGGGCGTCCCCACGGGTCCCTGTCTAGAGTCCCCAGCGACTCCTCGCGGGCCAACCCCCTGGCCCGCAGGATCTCCGCTTGGAGGGCGGTCTTCGCTGCTCTGTACCCCTCGTATAGCTCCGCCTGAATGGCTTCCGTATCCGGAGGTTTGATACGGAGCCTGCGGTGCCTGGTGTACCGGCGTCGCGCAGCCACGCACGCAGTGCGCAGAGCCGTCAGCTCCTGCGACCACCAGTACACCTGGCGCGAGGCACGTCCAGGCTGGACCCGGGGCATTGCCACGTCACATATGTCGGACATGGCCTCCCGGAACCACTCCGCCTCGTCGTTGATGTCGGCAGGCCTGTCCGGTGGTGACACCCAGGCCTGCACGATCGAGGCTTCCAGGAGGAGCTCCCGGTCCAGCTGCTTCAGCGCCCACCGCGGACCACTCGGGGCCCGTCGGACCGGCGCGTCCGAGGTCTGGGCGGAGACGTCGAACCGGATATACCGGTGATCGGAATAGGTCTCCACCCCCTCCATGACACGCCAGTCAACTACACGCGGCGACAGAGCGGGGCTGGCGAACGAGATGTCCACCACTGATTCACCCCGCATCCGCACACACGTGGGGACAGAACCCCGGTTTAGGACGACCAGGCCTGTCTCCAGAGCCCAGTCCTCCACCATCCTGCCCCGTGTGTCCGTTAACCGGGAACCCCAAGCCAAATTCTTGGCATTGAAGTCCCCGAGGACGAACACGGGGAGGGAACCAAACCCGACGACGACGTCTCTCAACTCCGCAAGGGAGTTGTGGAACTCGGCAAGAGTTCGGTTCGGAGAGAGGTAGACCCCCACCACGACAATCTCCCCGAACCGTGCTGCTACGCAGCCCCGTCCTCTCTTGACGGCCTCGAGGGACGGGGTACCGGCGGCGGCCGACGAAATTAGGGTCACTGAGCCGCTCAGGTCCTCCACCCAGTCATCCCTGGGCGGGACAAAGTACGGCTCAGCGACCACGGCGATGTTAATCGACCACTGCGCCATGCTCTGGAGCAACAGATCCTGAGCGGTGGCGCAGTGGTTGATGTTCGCCTGGAGGAGGCGTAATGGGGCCATTAATGGCACTCCATGTCAGCCCCCTCTTGGGCCTCCTTCCCAGCCCCCTGAGAAGGGCCTGCCGCAGCGGCCACGGTGGCGACGGCGACGACGGCGGTGTTGGAGGCGGCAGCGGCGGTGGCAGTGGTGGCGGCTGCGGTGGTGACGGCGTTGGCGGAGGGCTTGCCTCTGGCCCTGGCTTTGGTGGGTGGGGCGCAGGCTTTGCCCCCCATCCGGTGCTCGGCCGGCTTGCCAGCCGCCGCACATACGGCACAGTGCGGCGCGGCATTGCACGAGCCGGCCTTGTGCCCGGGCAGACCGCAACGGTAGCAAAGACCGCTGCGGTCCACCTCCGAGGTGCAATTCGCTTGCACGTGGTTGCCCACCTGGCAGCGGAAGCACCTCAGAGGTCTGGGTTCCAGTTGCAGGTGGCAGTTTCACCTGCGCGGAAACCCAGCCCACCAACAGCCGTTGGCCCTCCCCGGTAACTTTTTTGGCCGCCGACACGGGGCAGCTCACCATAACGGTTTGCAGCCCCGTGGAGTCAGGACGGATGATGCCTGCCTTCACCTGCTCGGCAGAGCACCCCCCGGTCCTAACCACTGCGGCGACCACCTTTTCTTCCGTCGCGGAGTCGTCCAGGCCCGTGATGCGCATGCTAGCACATTTGGTGGGCCTGGACACTCGGACCTCGTCCGCATTTAGTGACGCCCTAAGCCTTTCGGCCAGGGCGTCAGCGGCCGGGCCACTGGCCCTACCGGGGACCTCCACCATTCGGGCCCCAGTCGCCGTCACCTTCATTCTGAGGCCTTTTGCTGCGCCGAGCTCCTCCAGGCGCACCGTCTCACCCACCTTCGCCATTACCGTCCTATAGGACACGCCCTTCTTCTCCGCATCCGGCTGTAGTGTGATCACTACAGCTGCGGAATTCGGGGCGCGGAGCCTAGCCGCGGCGGTTCGCTCCTTGCGCCGCTGCCGCCTCTCCCTCTTTTTGGCCGCCCTTTTCGCCTTAGCCGCCTTCCTCTTCTCTCCGGCTACCTGCCATTCGGCATCGGCCGGAAGAGATTTAGGAGGCGGGGGCGGCCGTCTCGCCACCGGAGCCCTCGCCGCCAGGGCTGGGGCACTCGCCGCCGGGGCCGGAGTCTTCGCCTCTGGGGCTGGAGCTTTCGCGGCCCGCGCATTCGCCCCGCCCTTTGGCTGCCCCGACGACCCCGGTTTGGCCGTGGCAGCTGTGGCGGCAGAATACGACGGCGACGGGGCTTTGCGCTGGCCCGAGGCCGGCTGGCTCGCCGCTAACGGGGGGCGCAGGACTATGGCCTCTAGAGCGGAGAAACGACTCCGCAAGGAAGCCATCTCCTGCCGCACCAGGGTCAAAACCCGGTCTTCAGCAGGCACGGGCTGCCCCTGCCCACGCTGCTGCCCCCCCTTCGGCTCCACTTGGGAGTCGGCTCTTCTGAGCCCAGCCAGGTCCGCTCGGAGCTCCTCATTCTCCTTTTTGAGAAGCTCCATGGCGGCTGTCAGGCGGGCGACTTCCGCCCGCATCTCCGACATGCCATCTGAAGGAGGCCCTAGGTGAAGGGCCTCCGCTGCTGCCACAATCGAGGCCGGGGCCGCGGATATGGCCTGGTCCTTAGAGGACTTGAGCCTCTTCACGGCCACCCCCTTGATCAGGGCTAGCACCACCTCTGCGAACCCGGCCACACGCTCCGAATTGGGGCCGCCAACGGCGTCCGGCCCACCACCAGGAGCCTCTGAGCCCTGCACTGCCTTTGCGAGCCTCTCGGCTCGCTGGGCCTTCTCGGCTGGGCAGGCTCGGCTCGGCTCGCCGACCTCCCTGGTGGAGGGCCCTCTATTTTTTATTTGTTTAACCATTTCTGTTCCCACGAGTGTGGGGGATCTAAAACGTCCACCTAGGTTCACCCCCTGTCCCTAGGTAAGTGTAAATTTGTAACTCAACCAGGGGGTCCACTGGTACCCTGGCTGGGGGTGCGCTAACGACTGATGCGCCACCTACAACTCGGAAGTTGCAGATGACACTACTCCTCAGCCATTCATATCCTCGCCGCGCACCAAAACTTGATATTAGAGGAATTTTTATAGAGGTTATCTTCCTCGCGATCCGGGCGATCAAGCCAAGATCCTCGTCCCTTTCCAAGCCACAAAACATGACTGTGGTCTCTTTACGGATTACGATTTCGACGGTTGCAGACAGAAGAATCATTCTCCCGCTGCTTGCTCGCTGGCAGGGTAAGTGCACAGCAAGCACCGCCACTCTTCGCCCACTCGACCTGCTCTCTGTAAGCAGAGAGGGGAGTGGACGACCGACGATCGAGCATGAAGCTCCCCGCCACGCAGAAATTCGCCACGGTCAATACCCTCTCCGAAACATGGAGAGACTATTGGCCGTGCCCAGGATGCACCGGCCCGACGACTGCTCTTTCCCCCGAACGTATTCGAAGGGAACCAGCAGCAATCAGGCACACGAGGAGGTTTTCTGCACGCACCCCAAATCAGTGGTCTGAGTGGAATACCTCGTTTTTGGTGTTAAAGGTATATGTGACTTTTAAATATAGTTTTGGTAATGTTGGATTACCACTTGGCTGAGCTGGGACTTTGTAAAGTCACTAACTGGTTGGATGAAAACTTACTCACCCTTAACATTGCCAAAACTTCATACTTACAGTTCAGGTTCGCCAAAAAAAAAAAAAAAAACCTATAGGAGTAACCCTTAAGGTGCACTCTTGCAATTTCCCTGAAAATAGGCTCCAGTGCTCATGTCTTCCAATATCACAAAAAACAAATGTGTACTTAGGTTTATTCATTGACGAAAAACTAAGTTGACGGCCCCAAGTCGATCTAACTACCCCTCGAGTCAGGAAACTTATTTGGGCCTTTAAGAAACTTCGACATGTAGCTGATTTTAATCTTCTTCGCACTATATATTTTTGTCTAGCGCAGTCAATAATTGGTTACTGTATTACGGTGTGGGGTGGAGCCTGTAAAACAATTATAATCCACCTCGAAAGAGCTCAAAGATCATTGCTCAAAGTCCTGACATTCAAACCGTATCGGTTTCCGACCATAACTTTGTACCAAAACTGTAAAGTGCTCACAGTGAGGCAGAGCCTATATCTTCTCAATATTACATTGAAGCAACATCTAATAACACTTATAGACAACAGTTACAAAAGTAGTTATGCATAGAGCCAAGCATTATCACGAACCGAACATAGTCAACCATTATCACGAACAGAACATAGCTAACCATTTCTATGAACTATATTATAAGGCTCGTTCATAACGTGCCACTCAGTAGTTCCTGGTAATAATACATAAATGCAATAAATCCCAAAAAAATGACTGTCAAAAATATTAGAAGTATGATCCGTCATACGAGCTGCATTCCCATTGTTAAGAACCACCACATACACAACACATGTAAACCTTCCATACACACACATGTAAACCCTCTGTTAGTATATAAGTCCTTGTAACTTAGATTTAACGGTTCTCGTAATAGAAAGCTCATGCTGAGCACGCGTGTATTTAATTAAATAAATATATTTTTTTAACAAGTCTTGCTCGTTCATATTTGACTAAGTAAACGCACAATCACTAATGTTTGTAAACATGTCAATTGTAAGACTGCCTCAGCGAGACGGCAACATCTTTTTCTTGCTACGCATATCTATTATAAGATAAACAAGGCCCTACTGATTAACCCATTCTCTAAAAATGAAATTAAAAAGAAAATAAACAACTGGCTACAAACATTGGATTACGTACATACTGAAAAATTAATAACATAAACCCTGCAATTGCCAGGTCCCATTATAAAGATGCACGATAAATATATACAAATTATATATACCATGATGTACATTCACACGTACGCTCACGCATCTTCTCTCTCACACACACACACAGACTCACACACGCTCACACTCACACACGCTTACACACGCTTACACTCACATACACACATATGGATACACACCCACCCTCACACATACGCCTCAAGCAGGTATTGTATAATTTAAAATTGTTTAAATGTTATTGCATAATATCTGTGTAAAATTACTTGGAGAAGACACTGATTCCTGTAACACAGGTTTCAACATAGCGCAGGAGTCAGGGTTTCCATTTATAAATGTAACATACTTTTTATGTCAATAAATATTGTTATTATTATTATTACCTCATCGGTATTTATTCACCAACTTTTGAAGCACATTATTTTTAAGTCGACTGTATGCATAAGGTACTTTCTGCCAAAACAACCACGTCAGTAGTAATACTTTGACTTTGAGCTTGCCTAGCGTAGTATCGGATTTTCAATAGAATAAGAGGCATATTTATACCACTGAATTACGGCCTACTTTGTCCCTACGTATTTCTGAAGATGGTATTATCGTGCGAAGAATTTTAAAAATGATAAAGATAATATAAAAAATATATATATATTATTTCATGAATCACCCCCTTTTCTTTTTGACTGTACTTTTCAACGATTTCAAACATAAAAAGCTGTGACCAATTTACACAGAATTTATGTGAAAAAAAAAGGTTGTTTTTAAAAGATCGCTTTTAGCGATAAGACCGCCCATTGTGTCACCCTATGTCAAATTTCTACATGTATATCTGCAATTTTTATGGTGTACATAATAAAGAGTATTCTATCTTCTCTATCTTATCTATATATATGATTTTTTGAGGACGAAACTATAGAGGTGAGCACATTACAATAACCTTATATTCGATTTCCGATGGTACAATCATGACGGACAGGCTGCGGGCGGGCGGATATTTGTTTCCAAAATGCAAGTGTCCGATTTCAGTATTTGGCCGCAAGTCCAATTAGCGAAACAGACTGTTTTTGTACCGAATACTAGGGTTAGTCAATATCTGTTACCAGCATTTTAATAACTACACAATGTTTTGCTGGTAATGGTGTTTTTATAACATAGTCCATTTTAAAGGTAACTGAAAAACGGAATAATTGTATTTTTGTGATATGAAAATTGCTAACTAGGATCCCTATTGAGGGTAAAATCCAGCACAGCCAGCAGTCTTTTGTAACATCTAAAATACTTTATTTATGTAGTTATTTAATACTTATCCAGACCACAGAAATGTACTGTGGCGGACTTAATGCCGCAGGCATTTTCTACCAGTCAACCTTTGGATGATGCAGAGACAAACAGTGGTAGATGCAATAGCGAAAAATTACATGAATAAATAATATTTATGGAATGCAATAAATAAATGTATATGAATATGAATATTCAGAACATTCTGATAAGATCTGCCTCATCAAAGTTCATGAAACTTCTTTACACTTAATATAAAGAAAGAAAAGAAAGCAAACTAGACATATTTGTCATAAAAAAACACGTGAATACAAATATAAAACACAAAACAATACAGATTTATGCATACGAACACAGAACATATTTAGTCAGCAGCTGCACGCCAAACTTGATAAAGCCATTGCAAAGAATACGGACACCTATATTTTTAAAGAAACGTTTACCTTTTCCAACTACATTAAAACAGCAGAAAAAAATACATAATTCGAGCATACAAAAAGACATAATAATTCATATAAAACACAAAACAATATCTACAGATTTATACATACGAACACAGAACATAATATATATATAGTCGGCAGCTGCACGCCGCACTTGATAAAACCTTTGAAAAGAATACGGACACCTATATTTTTAAAGAAACGTCTACCTTTACCAACTACATTAAAACAGCAGCAAAAAATACATATTTAAGATTAATAAATTTCAATGATCGTATGTAGACACGCTCGTATTAACCACTACACGCTTTCACTCTTCCCACCCTCGGCTTTCGCTTCGCTAAAATAATAAAAGCTTGTTATGAACCTCAAGTTTCTTTTGTATTAAATTTAGAAAGCGAGGGTAGTAAGTTATATTGCGATGCTTCACGGGTTTCTCTAAGGTTTTTGTTATTACATAATGAATTTTCTGGTTAGGGTACGTCCTCGGTTTTTTTAATAGCAGCCGCCCCTGGCTTATTAATAGCAGCCGCACTGGTCGATCGATCAGGTTAATCTACGCTTGCCGCGGTCAATCTGTGGATGGGTGATCTTTACATACCGAGAGATCCCTCCATGCCTTAGAAAAGTCTCAGCTGTCATTCGTGGATCTTTGACAGTCGTTACGGATCTTCAGAAAGGTTGACAACTAGAATTGCCAAGGGGTATCGTATTACCCAGTAACGGGGGTGTGGACGTCAGATAGGCAGTCGCGTCATGTAAAATACTAGTATTCAGCTACACCCAGTGAGACTGGAAACCGGACCCAACATAGGGAAAAGGCAGATGATGGTACTCGGTATTTAATGTATCCTCGTGAAATGTGATGCCTGTGATGTTCGAACATTTTTTTGTAAAGGCGACCTTTTTTAGACATGCTTTCTTTTAAACCGACTTTAAAAGGAGGTGGTTCTCAATTTCGTCAGAATCTTTTTTTATGTATGTTCTGCAATTATTCTTTACCACATCGACTGATTTGGATGATTCATTTATTCTTCTTATGGAAAGGGTAGGTATGGTCTCATACTTTGGTTAAATTATGATAAGCGGTTTTTTTAGTTCTATTATACATATTTATTCTACGTCGTTTTTATAATACCACTAGTTACTTGCAATGTAAAATGACAGCAAAAAAAAATATTTATAACAAAAAAAATCGGTCAACCAAACAAAGCCATCGACTTTCGAAAACAACGTTTGTACTTTTTAGTGTTTATTTGGAAGTTTTTTTTGTAAAAACGTTTTTTATTTATTTGGTTTTCGAACACGTTTCGGTGCACGTATTTGTATTGCAATCTGCGCATCGTTAGTGACATTTTTCAACGTTGAAATCGTTAGGTTTTTACGGAGCAGTTTTATCAGGGTAACAGCCTTGATGGATGATCTTGTTGGGCAAATAATAAAGGCTGTTGCGTATTTGTCGTGATTTTTATTGCGTAAGTACACGCAATCAAAATAAAAATAGCTAGTCATTGGACATACGCGTACTTCAACTATACAATTCTACATACCATTTTTATTGCGAAAGTACACGCAATCAAAATAAAAATAGCTAGTCATTGGACATACCTACGCGTACTTCAACTATACAATTCTACATACCATTTTTATTGCGAAAGTACACGCAATCAAAATAAAAATAGCTAGTCATTGGACATACGCGTATTTCAACTATACAATTCTACATACCATTTTTATTGCGAAAGTACACGCAATCAAAATAAAAATAGCTAGTCATTGGACATACGCGTACTTCAACCATACAATTCTACATACCATTTTTATTGCGAAAGTACACGCAATCAAAATAAAAATAGCTAGTCATTGGACATACGCGTACTTCAACCATACAATTCTACATACCATTTTTATTGCGAAAGTACGCGCAATCAAAATAAAAATAGCTAGTCATTGGACATACGCGTACTTCAATCATACAATTCTACATACCATCAAACATAGCATAAACATCACGCCAGTAATCCCCGAAGGGTTAGGCAGAGATGTACTTAAAGTAACACCCACATTTCGCCAGCTATGTTTGTTTTATGTAATAGAGGGCTAGCCTTTTGCCGCCAACCGGGCACAAATCCAGGCTCCGGAATTCGACACCCTAATACGTAACTACTATCAATATAAACTATCAATCTGATTGATTTTGAACTATATTGCTAATCCATTGCTTTATATGTTCGAAAATATTGTCTGTTCAACGACGTAAATAACGTAATTAATGTTGTTGAACTGACAAAATGAAACTCATTTCTAGCAGCTAGGCAGTCTTAAAAGAACGTCAAACATACATTAATCCACCTGCGTGGAAATTATTATGGTTAAGACGCTGACAACACCTAAACCGCGGTCACTGTCAGATTGCATAGAAAAGAAAGTGAAGCGCGATGACACAACGCTTGTCATTTATTGCAAAATATGAAGCAATTATCTATTTACTCAAAATTGAGTTGAGTAATCGAAAATAAAAAACAACCAAGTTCTGCATTCAAATAAGACGTTCTTGTTGTTAATTAAATACGTAACCTATGTTGATATTTAATACAGATATTTTGGATTAGAACTCAAGGTAAGAGGTTAGTTTAACGTCAGTTTGTATCGAGATTTATTTTCAAAACGTGTTTTGGTAACAACCAAATTCTGGGGAATATGTTCAAAATTAACATATATTTTTTCCGTTACCACAAATTATACAGATTTGGCAATTTTTTTTCTTAAGAGAAGCCTATTTTAGTCAACTGGGTCTTGTCAGCGCCTTAAGTATACGGATAATCACTTTGTTACGAAAAAGAGGGAAGCAAACTAATATACTATATTATTAGATAAGCCTTACATAAAATACGAAAATGAGTTAACTTTCCGATACAATTCCAATAAATCGAACACGTATTACTGTTTCATAGTCGGAATATATCACTGTTAAGATTCACATGTTCCCTGCTCTGTATTCAGATGTCTCTCATTCATAGTTATGAGTATAGCTTCATATAATAAACATAATTTTCTTCACGAATACTTTTACTATGCAAGTATTTATACGCCACATAAATTACATTGGAATCATTTCGTACATTGTCGATTGGATCTCCTTGATGTTTAGTTATTATAACTACTCTTTAATAAAGAAAGAAAAGAAAAAAGATGAAATTATATGAAATAGTATAAAACAAAGTCACTTTTTGTGTCTGTCTCTGTGACCGGTTCAATCAACTCAGCTTATCGCAGTCCACTGCTGGATATATTCAGCAGTGGACTGCGATAAGCTGAGTTGATTGCCTATAGGATTGTCTATAGCCTATAGGCTTCTCCCAGGCTGCGCCACAGCACCCTGTCATCCCCTTCGGCAGCCAGTCTCTCCTTTTTAATGTCGTCAGTACTTCAACTTGGGGCGTCGCACGCTACGCTTTCCAATACGCGCTCTCCATTTCAGGACTCGTTTGCTCCACCGGTCATCGGTCCTTCGACCAACATGGCCAGCCCACCGCCGCTACAGCTAGCTTACTCTACAAGCTTTTTTTTTTTTTTTTGCGGGTGGGAAATCATCAAATAACTTCTCCCGCTCTGGGCGGAGCGGGAGGGTGTGCCAGACTCTTACTGACTAAAACCCACCCGTATTCCTTCCTGTTGCCTGTGTTGCGGGGGCCTTGTTGACCCATAAGTACCTTCCTGCGACCCCGGCAGGCATCGGCCCTAGTGGACCCCTACTATATGTGCTGACGACATCTCTTTGAGGCGCACGTGGAATACGACGTGCCGTCAACCCGGGCCTGGTCCTTACCGGACGGTGAGCTACCCATTGCTTACCGTCCGCAAGCCCGCGCCTACGGTGGTCGGAAATCCGCCCGGGATTCCCGACGCCCTGGGCGTCTCCTGCGGCGGCTAGGAGCGAGAGGGCGCAAAACTTGCCTTTACCTCAACCGCCCTGCCTCCTCCTTCGCGAGCATTACTGCTTCGCAGAAGGAGGTGACGGCTGCCCATGCCCTCTCGCTCCGTACCATGGCCTGAACCAGGGCCGGACGCGAGAGATCTCTGCCGCCGATTGCCTCCACGAGGACACGGCAGTGCTCTGCCCAAGCCGGGCAGACCTCCACCGTATGCTCCACCGTGTCCTCCGGGCGATCCACACAGTGGTGACACCCGGACGTTTCCTCCCGCCTTATCCGACACAGGAACCTCCCGAAGCTGCCGTGTCCGGTGAGGACCTGCGTCAGGCGGAAGGTGAGGACGCCGTGGCGCCTCTCCAGCCACTCCTCAAAGAGGGGATTTATCGCCGCAATCGTGGCGTGCCCAGCAGTGGGTTGCGACAACCGTACTTTCCATGACGCCATGAGATCCCGCCGGAGCTCCGTCCGCTGTGCCGCGATTTCTCGCGGCAACGGACTAACGCCCCGGCGTTTCGCCTCCTCGCGCCACTCCCATACGTGCGCGAGGACTTTTGCCTCTAGATCCCATGGCGGCAATCCGGCAAGGAGGCTCGCTGCCTCACAGGAGACCGTGCGGTATCCCCGGACCGTCCGGATGGCCATGACCCCTTGGGCCGCGCTCAACCGGCGGGCTGGCCGCAGCGCCAGAGAGCGCGCCCATACAGGAGCCCCGTAGAGGGCCATGGACCGCACGACCCCCGCGTAGAGCCTCCGGCAGGAGGCGTTTGGACCCCCTAGATTGGGCAGGAGACGCTTCAATGCAGCGCCCGCCCGCTCCAGTTTGGGAGCCAAACGTCGGAAATGCTCCACGAAGTTCCACCGGCTATCGAGGACGAGTCCCAGGTACTTCATCGTCGACTTGACGCCGATAGAAACCCCTCCTACCGTTATTTGGGACCCCAACGGTGGCGCGTTCCGAGGACCATGAAAACACATGGCCTCGGACTTGTGCAGGGCCACCTCCAGTCCCAATTGCCGGATCCTTTCGACGATTGTCGCAACCCCGCGTGCCGCTAATTCGGCCGCCGCCTGGTGCGACCTCCCCTGCGCCAGGACCAACGTGTCGTCAGCGTAGCACACTACGCTGACGCCGCTAGGGAGGTCGGCGCGCAGCACCCAGTCGTATCCGATGTCCCACAGATGCGGCCCCAGGACCGATACCTGTGGGACACCGCACGACATCTCTTGCCGGTTCCACACTCCCTGGTGACCGGGGTAGATGACGGCCCTGTCCGTCAAATAGGCCTCGACCACACGACAGAGGTAAGTCGGCATCCGGTGATACCGGAGTGCCTCCCTGATGCAACTCCAGGGCAGGGTATTGAAGGCATTGGTGATGTCTAGAGACACCGCCAAGACGACCCCACCCTGGGCAACAGCATTCCCCGTTGTCAGGGCTCGCACACGCATGATGGCGTCCACCGTAGAGCGCCCTCTGCGGAAACCAAACTGGCTCTCCGCCAAATCCGGCCCCACCTGCACCAGCTGGCCGACGAGGCGGTCTGCAATGACTCTTTCAAAGAGCTTGCCCACCTCGTCGAGCAGCACGATGGGCCGATAAGCGGACGGAGAGTCCACGGGGTGCCCTGCCTTCTTTATGAGGACCAGTTTCCCCGTCTTTCAGCGAAGCGGGAACTGGCCCCTCTGCATGCATGCGCTTAGGAGCCCCCTAAGTCGAAGCCCGAGAGCCTCCAAGGCCAGGACCCAGGCCTTCCCAGGTAAGCCGTCGGGTCCTGGGGCGGTATTTTTGGCATTAAGCCTGCGTACCGCCGCTCTAATTTCTACCTCCGTCACTTCCGGAGCATCGTCGTCGTCGTCGTCGTTGGCGGTGTGGTCCGCATCGGGCACCACAGTAGGCGGAGCCATAGGCGGGGAGGTGTGTTCCCCTCGGGAAGGGAATAGAGCGCTCACCACGTCCTCCACAAGCTGGGGCCGGAGACTCTGCGTCAGCGGGGGAGCCCATGGGCGGAGTTTATCCCGCACCACTTTGTACGGGCGTCCCCACGGGTCCCTGTCCAGAGTCCCCAGCGACTCCTCGCGGGCCAACCCCCTGGCCCGCTACTCTACAACCTATGTCGGTAACTCCAATTCTTTTCCGGATAATTCAATTTCGACCACTTGGTTCTTCTAAACTACCTACTCCATTGAATTTGACGCGTTTTTCACCATAATTTAGGTTTCAGAATTTATTCCAGTGTTACGTGCATATTACATTAATTGAAGAAACTTCGGTGTTTGGCCAAGTCGTAAAAACCCTACACAGCAGGAGCTGGTCGCTGGTGTATCGTAAAGTATTTGGTATATATGATGGAAAAGGTAGGTCAGAGAGACCTACCTTCTCTATCATATATACCGTTATCATCAGCCATATTTTAACTACTGTGGGTGTACAATGGGTAGTGTTGGTTATTGCACAATAGAAAAACCATTTGTAGTTAAAATCAAAATATAATTTTCGATCAAATAATCACACTAGCTATTCACACACTGAAGGTACACGAAATAACTATAGGGAACGCGCGACAGTTTCTAAACGTGTTCACTCCTTGACCGACCCTGACAGACTGAACTTAACTCCGGTCGTGCGTTATGTTATAGACTCTGTCGGGCGCCGCTTGGTAGCGCTGGCGTCCCGATTAGTCAAACAAGTGACTAACGTATTTCCGACATATATATTATTCTTTTAAAAAAAAAATCAATTTTTTTTTTATTTAGGAGTTGTAATCTCCAAACGGCTGGTTGACACTTCCCGTGACCCAAGGGCCGGCTTTTACCTTGGTCAGAGGCTAAGCATTGCCACACAACGTGGCAATGCCGCCAGTCTCTTGGGTTCATTACCAGTCGACAGCGATGTGGATGAATTTTTCGACGTCCTATTTTAGTTTGTGTATAGTTTCAGTAAAGTTATTTTTATTCATTAATTAGGTATATTTGTTTTTATGTACAGTAACAGTCAGAAGTCGACTAGCAATCTCACAAAACTATGGAATAGCAATATTAGTTGTACTTATGACCTTCTTCTATAAGAACGTTTGACAACACTACACATTGGCATCTTGTTGCCCGTATAGCGCAGGCGATAATGGTCATTGCGGTGTAAGTGGACTTCTGGACGTTGACTGTACATATTATTTTAATTCTGTCTTACAATACTATTCTTATGTATTATGTTATACTATACTATATATGTACTCTTTATTAGGATTTTTGAGAATTCGTTATTTGCCTATAAAAACCGTAATATTTTATGAAACAGTAATATTCCTTTCCAAACTCAGTGGACATAGCGGTAGTTTAGAAATAAAATAAAAAATATGTAGGTACTATTTCACCTCACGCTCAATGCATTGGCAACACGAGAAGAAGCGACTTTGTTCTATACAATTTAATAAAGATTAACATGCTTAGTAACATTACTCGTAACTAAATGTAATAGGTAGGTAGGTACGTGTTGCGTTTGGCGGTACCCGTCTCAAAGGTATACATGACTCATATATATCACTATAGACGTGTAATTACTATGTGTCTCGGAGAATCCATACATGTGAATGTATAGAATATTAATTCAATGCAAGCAAAGACGCAGTCAAAGAAGAGAATAGTTTATAATTAAGGAGCTTCACATCTCACACAATTATTAGGTATGTATGTACGTTCAATTGAGGCGCGTCTTTCAACTGACATTATCAAAGCAAGGATGAAGTTATCTTACGGGCATTGACCTTTGAATTTTTGAAACGAGTAATCGAGTAATCGAGTAGGTCACATAGACCTTATCTGCAATAAACCAAAAAAATACATGTAAAAGTGTTAGGTAGCTATTTTAAATTAATTTATAAAATAGTACCGTAGTCTGATTTGTACCCGGTTGATGACAATGAGCCTATTGTCATCAACCGGGCACAAATCAGACTACGGGCCCTGTTACATAGAACGTAAACATAACTGGCGAAATGTTGGTATACTATGTTTATTTATTTACTAAGGCACCAATATACCAATCACAAATACATAAAATTCATTTCATTCATTCATTATATCATTAAAATAAAATTTAATTAGGTACATTATCAATAATAAAAAAATAAAAAGAATATTTCAAAATTTTATTTTATCGGTGACACTCCAATGAAGTTTCAGCCAATACCTTTGGATCGTACTGCTCCAATTCTCACTAATGACCCTCAGCAGTTGATTGGTCGATTTTATTATATATAGGCACCTCATGTGTGTGCACGTCTGCCTAACCCTTCGGCGAATACAGGCGTGATAAGGCAAAATATGTTATGTTTTTAGCGTTTTTATCATTTACCATAAAATCTTCTTAAATTGTAATAAAACAACAATCAAATTGAATGAATCTGTCTTCTTTATTATTAATTCGGAAACCAACACAGTGCCAGATACGAGTATCGCGGCCATCTTGAAAACCAACGACAAAATAATCCTCTCTTATAGCAAGTTTCAAGTGTATTAAGTAAGATTTACGCACCTTTTCAACTAGCAACACCTCGTTAACTGCAAATGGTACCGAACACCTCTTGACCCGCTCCGTGTCACCTAAAGTGTCGGGTTTAAACTTTGATAGTGTTAAGTGCTGACAGTTTGCTAATCTCTTCCAGTTTAGGGTTAAACTTTCAGGAAGGTGAGCTGATAACACGCTTAGTAACTGATTTTTATTTCAAGATAGGATAGGGATTTAATATCGACGGTTAAAAGGTTATAAGGCATAAGCGACATTTTGGTCGAAAATGTTGCTTATGCCTTTTACTTTATAACCGTAGATATTATGTTTATAATTATAATAGGGCACATTAGGGCACATTTTATTACAGCACCTATAGCCTTTATTATAACTCTTTCAGTCTGAGCAGAATGTGGAGTATGTCTACGTCAATAATATTTTTAATTCAAAGAACGTCAGTCTATGACACAACATTGCGACTGAAGAATAGGTACCATTGTGAATTTTAGAGTAGCTCAAATATCGTGCTGTTATATTTTTATCACAAAATAGCAAGGTTCTATACACACTTACTTAGTCTCTTTACGTAATAACTATCAAAATCTAGACACTGCCGGGTTAGATTTTAATACCCTTTTGCACAAGGGTATAGATGAGGTATCCCTACACAAATATCAAAACCGTATCGATATAGGTCCATGGGCTACTTCCCATACAAATTTGCCCAGTCTCCTTTGTTTGGTTTATGAAATAGTAACAGATTTAAGATTAGGAGTTTATTTACAATGTTGTATTTACCTGACGTCTGATCTCTTGAGGTTCCAAGGTAAACACCAAGAGGTAAACAGGTTTTAAGCTGTTTACTCAAAGTGTTTGTGGAATGAGATTTGCGTCTGTAATGTAATGAGTAAACGACACTCATGCATGAGTCAAACAGCGAGTACAATGTTTTCTACAAATACCATAACATCACGCTTGTAATCCCAGAAGGGTTAGGCAGAGGTAAGCCTATAGCACAACCACATTTCGCCAGTTAAGATAGATAGATGAGCCTATTGTCGTCAACCGAGCACAAATCTCTGATGGAAAAATCCAAGACCACTTTGCCCGATCAGGGGATAGCAAGCTTTTTTTTTAGAGTGGGAACTTATCAAATAACTTATCCCGCTCTAGGTGGAGCCGGGTGTGTCAGACTCGTTAACTGACTAAAATTCACCCGTGTTATTTATGTTGCCTGTGTTGCCAGAGGCCACGGTATCACTTTCGCACTTTCCCACGACCCCGGCAGAGGGGGGATAGCACCCAGGACCTCACGCTCAGCAGTACCAATAGAACAAGGACGTAGTGTTAGTATAAATATTCACCTGAAAACAAGAACTCTAGTACCTACTAGGTCTCCGGTACTCAACTCCATAATCACAAGTTGAATAAATAAACGAGTTTATATTTCACACTCAACGCGAACAATTTTGAACAACATCGTACGCCGTTGGATTCCCAAGGCACACATTCACTCTTGTATGAAACAAAAGAAACGAGGGGTAAACTCGAAAGTTGTCACACTTTATAAACAAGGTGCTGCTGGGAATTTACATCCCATCTACACTAATATTATAAACAGGAAAGTTGGCCTGTATGTCGGTTTGATGTTTCACGAATCATGACTGAAGTAAAAGGTTTTTTGTTGGATTTTGCGGTTTGGTTATGGGTGAAGAGTTTTAGTCTATAGCTGTAAAATCTGGTGTCAAATCCCCCTGAAATAAAGAGTTTTACCAAAGAATATCTACTATGAATTTCTATTCACATCTACTACTATTAATTTTATAAAACACTAGTAACGCGCTGGCTTTGCACTGGTATAATTTACATTTGAAGATGGTATTCTATTCTCGACACATAGAGCAGTAACTAACATAACAAAACGAACTAGGCTTGCATAAATTCTAGATAGTATTTCAGTAGTATTATTAAGTACTTCTTTTTGTTTACATTTACGTAATATATAGCCTATGTCCATATTGATTAATGTACCTTTCAAATGGTGAAAGATTTTTTTAAATAGGAGCTTTGGTTCCGGAGATTATCCTCCACATATGCACGTGCATGCATGCATGCATACGCACACATCATAGACTCACTCTCTTTATAATATTACTAGCTGTCCCCGCAGTTTCACCCGCATAAGTCTCGATCCCATGGGAAGATCGGGATAAAAAGTATCTTATATCCTAACCCAGATCCTGGTCTACCCATTTGCGAAATTTCATCCAAACCCACTGAGCCGTAAAAGAATAACAAACAATATTCACTTTCGCATTTATAATATTAGTTAGGATTAGTATAGATTCATGACTAATCACAGTAATCACACTTTTTTCTTTGGGAGGAAAATCATCAAATAACTTCTCCCGCTCTGGGCGGAGCGGGAGGGTGCGCCAGACTCTTACTGACTAAAACCCACCCGTATTCCTTCCTGTTGCCTGTGTTGCCAGGGGCCTCGGTAACCCTTTCGAATTTCCACGCGACCCCGGCAGGCATCGGCCCTAGTGGACCCCTACACTACATCTCTTTGAGGCGCGCTTGGAATACAACGCGCCGTCGACCCGGGCCTGGTCCTTATCGGACGGCGAGCTACCCATTGCTCACCATCCGCACAGTACCTAATCACACTTAAAAATGCTTTAAAAAAAATGTCTAATAAACCTTCTTGAAGTCGGTCGAAAAAGAGAATTCTCAGTGTCAAATTCTGCTAGTCGATAAAAAATTCGAGCTACCCTTTGTTTTATTACAAGAACATTTTTTGAATGTCAAAGTGTAGTGGTCTTTTATACCCGCCTCTACCTCTGCTTCCCGGAATTTAACGCTACAATAGATAAAAGGTAATTAAAGTCATTTTTGTTCAAAATTCTTAGAAATATTACACAGATGGCAAATGGCACAGAGAACTTTATAATATTAACGCCATTTATTATCCCGTCCATTAAGTTACCTAAAATCAAAATGGTTTTAATTGTTCTTTCACGATTTCTTTCTTAATCTATGGTATCAATACTTAAGTCGACTCAAAGCTTTTGTTCAATGACCTGTAAGAAAGAGCTAAGTCACGAACAGATTTGTCTGGAGAGATACTCTGGCCACGTTGGTTGGGGCATTGGCAGCTTTAGATAACGACGAGTAGGAGGCACGTTTTCTGACCAACTTTTTTGTATACGATTTTGTATTTGATTTACTAAACTAAATAGATATTAGGATAATAGTTAAAGGCTTTCATACAGGTGGCTAGAAAGGCAGGAAAGGCAATAATTATGAAGTTTGAGAAAATATTGTAATAGAAGTGCAAGTTCCTAAAAAATAAAGAATAAGAGAGATTGAATGTAACAGACAGCTATATCTTTCTTCTCACTCATGTAACGAAATGTGCTAAAACGTGACGCGTCCTTCAAATGTCACTCTCAATTCTCGTCTAATTATCGAATCGCTACTGAAGTATCTCTTCCTGTTCCATAAATTTTGACCATGTGTGTCACTTAGACACTTACGACTTGTTACCAGATTATTTTTAAATCCGATAGAAAATATTTATGCTGGGCGGTCCAGAACCATGAGCTGAATTCATGGTAACAGTTTTCGCGTCGATGTCACACCGTGTACCTACAAGATTTTAAGGTCTCCTAAACTGAAAATCTACATAAGAATACAGTTAACCTTAACCGCAAGCGTAGGAAATTATGAATTTAATTTTAACAAACCGAAACCTTTTCAAATCGAATTATAAACGTAGCTTGGCAAGTTTGTAGGGTAAATACGGGCAAAGCGAATAATTGAAGTAAAGCGGATAGCTGGTTTTTCTCTGAAAGTATAATAGATGGCGCTACAACCACTAATGCAGTTGATACTTGACTTGTGCTACGCGCTACGCCTACGCTACTATGCCATGACAGTTCAACCAAAACATTATAGCTTTAAGGCTCCTACATACTAGCGCGACTTGTCGCGCGATGCGATGCGACACAAAGACACCGCGTGTAGCGCTACAAGCGGTGCCTTTGTGTCGCGTCGCGTCGCGCGACAAGTCGCGCTAGTATGTAGGAGTCTTAAAGTTGAATTTCTTACGGTTTTGGATCAGGTAAGTAATGTTTTCTTTTGTATATAATGTAACCTAACTGAAAACTACTTTAGATCAAAATGTTTAAAAGCATTGTTAACATAACACATGTAAATGTTTTAAAGTATTATTTGCGATTTTTAAATTACACCAGGGCGTAGTTAAAATATTTGTTAGCTTCGTTAATTTTAAAAACGTATGTGTTGGGCAAAGCAAAAGGACAACGCGAAAGGGTTAACCGATAGAACAAGCTGTAAGGTTTCAGAAAATGTATGAAAAAAAAACTGAGTAATCGGACTTAGCTACTCACAGCACATCAAAAAAAAGGAAGAGCAAACAAGAATAAACAGATAAACAGAAGCTAAGTAATAATACTGACTTTTGTCCGGTTTGTTCAGAAAAATATATCGATCCACCAATTGAAGAGTGGATACAGAGCGCGCAGTGTTCCCACTGGGCGCTCGAAGAATGCGCATCGTATGGAGGACGAGGCAGTTATTTTTGCGATGAGTGTGAGAATTAGTGGGTTCTTTTATTCCTCATCGTCTTTGTTTTGTGTCATATCAGCTTTAACCAACGAGGACGGGTAAAGTGGATAATTGACAAGTTTTTATTTTTATATACTTTTAAATACAAGATGATCGTATTTTAAAATTTTGGTTAAGTACACTACGTCCAAAGGTTGCAAGTGCCATAAATAAGTGTTAAAATAAAGTTCGTATCTAGATTAATTCTGTATTTTAATTGAGTTTCGCTTAGCTTATCCGCTTTGCCCGTATCTCCCCTAGGGTCCATAATGAACATAAATTATGTAACTCTTATATTCAGGGTCGTCAACAACGGCATGCATAGAAGTACCTACCGTCGGAAAAAATCAAGTCGATCAATTAATGCACGACTCCTCAGTAAACGACTGCTATTTGGCTTTGGTGTTCTATCAGGTATTTTTTGCGTGGGAAATTATCAAATAACTTATCACGCTCTGGGCGGAGCGGGAGGGTGTGTCAGATTCGTACTGACTAAAACCCACCCGTATTCCTTCCGTTGCCTGTGTTTCAGGGGCCTCGGTAACCCTTTCGAACTTCCATGCGACCCCGTCAGGCATTGGCCTTAGTGGACCCCTACACGTTTGCTGACAATATCTCTTTGAGGCGCGCGTGGAATACAACGCGTCGTCCCGGGCCTGGTTCTCATTGAATGGCAAAATCAAGTCGATCAATTAATGGCATGACTCCTCAGTAAACGATTGCTATTACTGGCTTTGGTGTTCTATTAGGTATGAAGTACGGTCAATGGTAAGCAATAGGGTATTTTACTATATACGAGAAAAAATCTATAAATATATTATTGAAATAGTTTAGGCAAAAAGGAGTCGGAAAATGTTAGTTTTAGTTCATAAAATAAAAAAAAAATTTAAAATTCAATTCAACGTTTTCAGTTTTTCTTATCTGTTAAAAAACACCGTGAAATAGTAGCCGCCATGTTATTACGTCACACGGCTAGTAAACAAATACGTGTCAATTATCATACAAAAGATCAGCGCATTTGTTTTTATAGCCCAGTGACATCATGACCACAGAGCAATATGGCGTCCACTGCATCCAGCGTTTTCGTCAACCTACGCGCGAAATTTGAAACTGTAAAATTTTAAATGCCTTTTTATGGCACTTATCGATTGAATAAATTTTTTTTGATTTTTTTTTTTGGGGCATATTGGCACTATAGAATTCAATTAAGACACTTTTCAAAAATGGGTGTGAGACCCTATTTTCAAATACAATTTCTTTTCCACGTAGTGAGCGGTTGTCAACTTTCTGAACTTCCGTTCAATAATTTAGCAATACGTAGTAGAAAAAAATATTTTTAAAAGCAGCCTTGCCTTTTCCCAATCATGTTGGAGTCAGCTTTCAGTCTAAAAGGATGCAGCTGAATACCAGTACTTTACACGGAGCGACTGCTGATCTCCACAACGCAGCTACTGGGTGACACGATAACCCTTGATAAGACCGATTGCCAGACTTTTGGGCTTCTGACTACCCGTAACGACTGCCAAAGATCTACGAATGACAGCTAGGACCAACGGCTTAACATGCTTTCTGCTTTCTGAGGCACGGAAGGGTCTAATGGATTGTCACCCATCCATGAAATGACCGCGGCAAGCGTAGATTAACCCGTGAGGCTATTATTGAGCCACGAGTAAGAAAAGGTAAAAAAAAGTACACAAGTAAAAAAAAGGTGCAAGTAAATTAACCTTAACCTGCTTAACAATTTAATTTCTTGACTGTAGATCGATGTAACCTCTTAATTTCGTCTACTGCGCGCTAAGGTCTGTGGCTAAAGGGAATAAATTATTTTTTACGGTATATAATTTGCGTAATTGTTTTACTCTGATTCTACTGAAATAACTCTTTAAACAATGAAATGCCTTGATTGTTCTCCATGATTAAAATCATAGCTAGGATTCTCGTTCTTATAAGTAAACAAAGATCATTTCAGCCCACTTAACACTTGAAGACAACAAATTTTAAACCATGCAAGAATCTAGACACGCGGTAGCATGTCAAGCCAAGTTCAACCCAAGAAAAGGGAACTGGCAACGCAGCAGCCGTGTGATAAATTACACAAACCATTAGACACAATTTCTTGTTTTTTCTGCTACAACAATGTTGGCTATTTATAAATATAACTTCTTAAAGTTGAACAGTTGAATTATTTACACAAAGCAGATAACTTAGGATAAATTGAACTGAAGATATGACTTGGCTAGTTTTCACATACAAATATATTTGGCTAATCAACTTATCTTCTATAAGTTATACGCAAGTTACTGATTTTTATATTGATCTTACTCTTTAAAAAAAATAGTTTGCTGGTAAAAACTAGCCAAGTCAAATCTTGAGCTTCAATTTATCCTAAGTTATTTGCTTTGTGTAAATAATTCGACTGTTCAACAACTTTAAGAAGTTATATTTTTAAATAGCAAACATTGTTGTAGCAGAAAATAGAAGAAATTGTGTTTCAAATTTATTTTAGAATGTTGTATGTTCTTATACTTAAATAAATTTCAGGATTATCTACAGAACTAGGCACCCATTTAGATCTTAATTCATGTGTCGGCGAAGTCGAGAACCACGCATATTCTTAATGTTGAACTTGGAACCAAGCTCCAAGGAACGTGGTTTTCACGTTTATGTTTTTATGGAATTAAGTTTAACGCATATAGAACTTACCTACGACAGTAAAAACTGGGACTTTAGGCCAATAAAGGGAGAGACAAAGTCTGCGAAAATCGCGTTACACATCTTACGTCCCGAAATTTTCACCCTCTCGCGCATAATTCACACATTATGCGGTGCGTGATTGAGGCGTTTCAGACTTTCTGCTGTGTGCCCGCCCAGTGTATCTTGGCACTTTTCGAGACGTCGCTCGCGATAATAAAAAACAAGAATATGTCAAAACTTTTAAATTATGAAGCCCTTTCGCCACCTCTCAATATAACTTTTCTTTAGATTATTTTATAACTGTTTTTTATTTTATTTTACTGCCTAAAATTATAAATTATAAATGTTGGAATGCCGACGTCTCCTCTCTCGGAGGTGGGCGCTAATGGCTGCAACACAGTTTTTATAAAACTATCGTAGCTGTTAACGAACACAAAAAATTGTAAACCTGTTTTTAGTTCCAATAAATATTATTATTATTATTAACTGGGCATTTTCTAGCGTGAAATAATGAAGGATGTTGCGTACTTTCGGAGTTAATTAAATTTATTTATTTTATTTGCACAATCCCACCACACATATACCTAGTTACAGGCTACGACTGTTAGGGCGCAGCAAGTAGTAAGATAGAGAGTAGAGTTTTTTTTTTTTACTTAAGTTAATTTACTATTATTTACGTATAGGCACGATCTATATGAAAACAGCTTATAATAATACCTACGGTGAAAACGATAAGTCAGCAGGACTGGCCGAAGAGTTTCCTGCACAACAGTAGCTACTTCAAATATTTTCGTGATTCAAATATTAGAGTATAATCTTTAAGAGCCTGTTCACACGATGAGCTGCGGCGCCGCAAAGATTTCGCCCTTTCTTCTGCCGCAAAAACAACTGGGCGGTGCCGCTCCGGCGTCGCAACGCGTAAACCCCTCTCCGTTTCGTGCCGTGCGACGCCGCAACGCACCATACTATGGATATTAGTATGTAGCATGCCGCAGCGACACCGTTCCGTTGGCGGTGGCGGCGCGGCGCTGGAACGGTATCGCTGCGCATAGTGTGCATCGGCCCTAACATTTGCGCTGTACAATGGCAACAAAGCTTACAGCAAAATTAATACAATCACAATAAGATACTAAAGCACCATAATTCCATATCACTGTAGCAGAACGTAGTTTTACTACTGCAGAGCTATGAATAAGATAATTAATGGACTACGAGGTTGGGTAATATTTTCCCCTTGCAATGTGTCGAGTTTCTTTACAACCTCGCTGAGACTAAACGCTAGTACATCCTTTATAACATTGTTAAATAAATTAAAATATCCTCGTATAATGTATGTAAATTCAGAACATAAAAACTGAGGGAACAAGGGTTTCATGTTTACATATTTTGTGTACGTCGTTTTTGATTTCAGTAAAAAGTATCTTCATTTTTATATTACAGCGGTGCATGACTTTAAAAACGGTAAGCTGAAAAGTAACTTTTATCAAAAACAATATTTTGACTTTGTGCTTGACAATAATTGGACGAAATTACAAGATGATTATTAACATTAACTAAATTAAATTAAAACTAAGTTAGGCTTAAAAAAGGCCCTCGGGGCATTGTACCGAGGATGCTGGCGGCATTTCCTCGCTGAATTGCAATGCTGATGCGTTGCGCGAGAAAGCCGCCAGCTTTTCGGTCACCAGTTACATCAACTAGACGTTTCGCGATTTCCGCAAATAACTTATGCGCACTGGGACCCCACGGACCGAGGGTCTCGACGCCAAAGGGCACAAAGTTGTACTCTCTGCCAAGGCCTCCATATTTAATAACTTTCAGATTTTCGGCATTTTCTGCCGCTGCACCCGCTTTAGAAGTAGTCCGTTGGAGGTGGGACGGTGCCAGTGTGTCTACACAGGTAGCGTCCCACACAAGCATCCGTCCCAAACTCCACGGGAATTGGACGTAGTTACACGAAAAGGATACAATCCAAAAAATTAGCAAAATTGAGTTAAATATACCAAAGAAACCGTAAAACCTTTACGGTATTTTTGGTATACTTAACTCAATTTTAGTAAAGAGATCGTAAAACCTATACTGTATTTTTGGTATACTTAACTCAATTTTGGTATTTTTGAGGATTGGATCCTTTTTGTGTAATTACATCCAATTATTCTTCTCGTGACGTTTGAAGATTTCCATTACGGTTATGTCCAAAACCACTCGGTACTTGCAAAAGATCCAACAGGCGTACTTCCTGCTGCAAAAAAAACATTGTAAACAGATGAAATTGAGAAAAAAACGCATTGCAAAGTTCAAAGTTACTAAGAAATTAAAACCTTCAATAATTTCCCTGGAAATTCATGCTGTGTTGATAAAATGAAAGTAATTCCTGACTCAGAAGGGTGACCGGAAAAATCTTGTCACATCAATCAATTTTTTTAGTAAAACGCTTTTCATCGACAAAATGAGGTCTCGATAAGCAGGGCAGAACGTTTACGTAGAAAATATAGGTAGATCTCATGAACGGCATCACAAAAAATGACAAAAAAATAGGTGTGATTGTAAGAAGATTAACTAATGAAATAATTAGCGACCCGCCCCTGCTTCGCACAGTTTTGACGTTTTTTTTATTATAAGTACTTATGTTTTAGGGGCTTGTGGCTAAGTAATAACAGCCGCACGGGTTGATCGATTAGGTTAAGCTACGCTTACAGCGGTTGGTTCGTTGATGGGTGACCATCTTTACCTACCAAGACCCCTCCGTGCCTCGGAAAGCACGTTAAGCCGTTGGTCCCGGCTGTCATTTGTAGATCTTTGACAGTCGTTACGGCTCGTCAGAAGCTCGAAAGTCTGACAACCAGCCTTACCAAGGGGTATCGTGTTACCCAGTAAGTGGGTTGTGGAGGTCAGATATGCAGTCGCTCCATGTAAAATACTGGTATTCAGCTGTATCCGGTAAGACTGGAAGCCGACCCCAACATAGTTGGGAAAAGGCTAGGCAGATGATGAAGTACCTATGTTTTATAAAAATATATTAGGTATACACATAAACCTTTAGGAATAAATTCTCTAAAACCAATCTGCCTTTTCCCATCATATAGACAGACACGAAAAGCGACTTTCATTTATAATATATATATATAATTTGTAAAAATGTATAGTAGTATATAATTTATAATGTTCTATATAATTTATAATTACTATTATTATAAATTATATATATTATATGTATGTATATATCAGCAGGCGACGTTTTCGCTACCGTCATTAGCGAAAACGTCGCCTGCTGATATATATACGCTCTTTTCTAGCACCGGTGCTGCGGCGTTTTCTGGATCAGGTTGACTAAGAAACAGAACAAAAACCTTTGTTGAAACAATAAAACCCAACTCAAAGTAGTATCTACTAACTAAAGCCGTTTCTACGTACCTAATTAAGCAGTGCAAGAGCAGCAATGTTTTGTTTTCTCATTTTCTGTTAGAAGTAAGGACTAGTTGGGCACTTTCCGCTGCGTCGCCGTCCAAATTGCCACTTGTGGGACGGCGTGAACTAACTGCAGGCGCCCAGGAACTCGAAATGTAGCATCTCAGTTAATTTTGTGCCAGAAATGTCCGAGAAAATATTCTTAAAATTGCGGCAAGTTTCCCAATTTTTGTGCAGTCGCCGTGGAGAACACTTTCTTTCGAAGTTTTCTGTGGTAGAAATCAGTCCAATTTTTACCTTGTACCAAACTCTTTTACTTGCAGAAAAATAAACACGTACAAGATGCAATGAAATCTCTCAAGGCGAATTGATGCAATTGCTGGAAAAGCGATGGAAATAGAATGAAACCCCTCTAAATTTAAAATTCTAACCCCTTACTTACTCTTCGCATAATATATTAACCCTAAAATGAATTCAACGAAAATAAAACGGGCTCGGCAAAGAGGTGTTCCCTAAGTTACGCATCACTGCAGAATAGGTATCCATTCCCACGTCGATTTCAAGAATGTATGGTAATGTGATGGAGACATATCGTATTCTCGCTTCACTGTTACGATACTGAGTGCTCTCTATACTTCGTTTTGTATTCGCTCTCCTACTTATTTAATGCTTTTTGTGGCAG
The DNA here is from genome assembly GCA_905333075.3 of Atethmia centrago. NCBI lineage: Eukaryota > Metazoa > Arthropoda > Insecta > Lepidoptera > Noctuidae > Atethmia > Atethmia centrago. The sequence continues at coordinate 14,584,559 of HG995373.1, read as the reverse complement.
AAAACAATGGTATCCATTTGGAACATGTCGCATTAAGACGATTCTAAGAGTAGTTCGTGAATCGAGTTAGGGCTGCCATTTCTTGTTCATGTTACGGAAAGTGTGATATTTTGTTATTAGATTCGAGGGCAATGTTATACTTTGTGTGCCCATTTTTATGGTGTTACGGTTTTATTAACTTTTTTTTGTGCTGGCTTTGCGAGTTTGGAAGGAAACTTTATGGCTTTTCTTTAAGTAGTCATCAAAATAGTTGTTAAAATATTTTTGTGCGTTATGGTCGTCAAAATTAAACTGCTTTTTGATATTTTTTTTAAATTCACTCGTTATTAAAACGGTGTGTTACGATTAACGTCAATTGTATCATTACCTTAATAACTTAACAAATTAATTATTTTATTCCTAGTGGGTAAAAAATATTAGCTTGTTTTTTCATGAAATTAAAATAAAACAACACTGTAACAAAATTAGGGCCGTGGTTTCTCACGAATTGAAAACTTCTTTTAAAAAGATACAGTCAGTGACAGTGATAACGCTTTGAACTTGAGCTGGCCTAGCATAGTTTACCTACGAAGTTTAATAAGCTAGCGAATTGTAATAAGAGGCCAGCTTAAACAAGTTTTCTTACTACTGACGTGTTGCCTACTGTAAAATTCTATAAAATGTACTTATCAACAATCCCGCTCAACTTAACGATCATACAGGTTCGGTATGAGCCTAACAAACAAATATATTGCAGACGAAAAAATCTTAATAAGCAAACAATAATTAATTAAGGGACCGCAAACGAAAAAACACCAATAACTAACTATTATAGGGTATTGCCAACACACCTTGTGCTCAAAATTCACGGAGAATAGTCCATATTTCATTTCACTCCGCTACTCGAATACACAATGAGAGGATCCCCATGAATACTAACTAGACAACAGTTTATTTCGTTAATCGTGCAAACAAGAACTTTCAGTTTGTATTGCTTTATCTACCAAATAGTTTGGTTTGACTGCGTTAATAGTAATATTCGTAATATTGATGAGGTTGTTCTATGTAGTAAGGTTATTGGTATTTAGTGGACTTATTTGTTTAAAGAGCAGGAGAACTTTGGTCTGGAATTATTTAAAAAGAACTAGATAGATACTCAATTTACTGTGGATGTATTTGTGGCATACAAATCTAGGTCACACTTCCTGTCTGCTTGTGATTTCACAGATCCACAGACAAAAATAAGAATGTCATCGACGTAAATTTCATCAAGTAAAACCGGTCTCATCACCCATTTACATGTATTACGTCAAACCCAACCCATAACATAACTTTATACTTTTATAAAAGCAAATCCCTGGAGGCATTAAATGAAAGTTTTATGCGTGATCCGAACGGTAAACTGGAAAAAACCCGGCGTAATGTCTTAAACGATTTTGTGGTTTCTTTTTGTTTTCAACGATTCTTTGTCGAAAACGTTGAGAAGATTGCGAATCTTCCCGCTGGGAACGATTTCAAGATGTCAAAGTTGTGCCAAACTCGCTACAGGGGTGATGATAGACCGCTAAACAAGTATGAAGTAGATATCGTTGGAGATACGAGACTATTTGAATATATAAATAAGTCAAACGAAACGTCTCGAGTTTGGCTTTAGTGAGAAGTATAAGAAAAACATGACCGTTAACTTATCGTGTTAAAAGACAAAAATTATAAAAAGACTGAGGCAAAGAAAAAACTTTTCATACGAGTTTCCTACTACTTACAATAAGGCACACTATTTTATTTTCTTTTTTTAATACTCACAATACAAAATCAGATCATTTTATAAAAGATCATTTATTCAAAAAAGGCTGAGAATCAGCGCTTTTCGAACGTCAAAATTAAATAAGACAGTCCCCCAAAACGCCCGCCCTTCACCACTTCCTTGTGCTTTAGCTGGGAAGAAGAAGTGACGCAACAAACCCCCAGAAGCACAGCTGTCTGCTCAGTTAGAGAAACTTGATTCTATACAATAGTATAAAATAATAAATATATTACATAAAATAATTTACATTACGCACAACACATTAAATTAAATTATTTGCCAAATGACAGCTACCAAACGGCAATATACCAAAAAAAAATGACGAAAACTCATTCAAGCAGGAATAAAACAAAACTTAAGACGCTGACAACACCTAAACCGCGGTCACTGTCAGACTGCATAGAAAAGAAAGAGAAGCGCGATGACACAACGCTTGTAATTTATTGCAAAATATGAAGCAATTATCTATTTATTCAAAATTGTAAATAAAAAACAACCAAGTTCTGCATTCAAATTAGACGTTCTTGTTATTAATTAAATACATAACGTATGTTGATATTTAATACAGATATTTTGGATTGGAACCCAAGGTAAAAAGTTAGTTTACCGTTAGTTGGTACCGAGATTTTTTTTCAAAACGTGTTTTGGTAACAACCAAGTTCTGAGAAATATGTTCAAAATTAACATATATTTTGTTCGCTACCACAAACTATACAGATTTGGCAATTTTCTTTCTTAAGACAAGCCTATTTTGGTCATTTGCCTCTTGTCAGCGCCTTAATACCTAAACAAAAGCTTCCAGGCACGCCACAATTGCGGCGATAAGCCCCCTCTTTGAGGAGTGGCTAGAGAGGTGCCACGGCGTCCTCACCTTCCGCCTGACGCAGGTTCTCACCGGACACGGCAGCTTCGGGAGGTTCCTGTGTCGGATAAGGCGGGAGGAAACGCCCGGGTGTCACCACTGTGTGGATCACCCGGAGGACACGGTGGAGCATACGGTGGAGGTCTGCCCGGCTTGGGCAGAGCACCGCCGTGTCCTCGTGGAGGCGATCGGCGGCAGAGATCTCTCGCGTCCGGCCCTGGTTCAGGCCATGGTACGGAGCGAGAGGGCATGGGCAGCCGTCACCTCCTTCTGCGAAGCAGTAATGCTCGCGAAGTAGGAGGGCGGACGGTTGAGGGAAAGGCATGTTTCGCGCCCTCTCGCCCCTAGCCGCCGCAGGAGACGCCCTGGGCGTCGGGAATCCCGGGCGGATTTCCGGCCACCGTAGGCGCGGGCTTGCGGATGGTGAGCAATGGGTAGCTCACCGTTCGGTAAGGACCAGGCCCGGGTCGACGGCGCGTTGTATTCCACGCGCGCCTCAAAGAGATGTCGTCAGCACATAGGTAGGGGTCCACTAGGGCCGATGCCTGCCGGGGTCGCGGGAAGGTACTTATGGGTCACCGAGGCCCCCGCAACACAGGCAACAGGAAGGAATACAGGTGGGTTTTTGTCAGTAAGAGTCTGACACACCCTCCCGCTCCGCGCTATTTGATGATTTCCTACCCTCAAAAAAAAAAGGCAGAAAGGGCGTGCCCGCTTACACATAGCTATATACAAGTTGTTTCAAAATTAACCCGACAAACTTCAAGGAGTGCTTATGGTCCCATAATAAAAATTATTCAGTTCGATGGTCTCAAGAACTCCTTAAAGTTTGTCGGATTCATTTTGAAACACCTTATATTGCTATTACTTGAAGTCAAAAATGATAAACTAAGCCCTAGTTTCGAATCGAATTAAAACAAATTGACTTATACTGTATAATAAAATAAACAATTATATGAAAATTAAATTAAAATGTCTTAGCAACTGCCTACCTAAGTATTAACTTTTCAAATATTTTACTAAATAAGATATGTAAGATATAAATAGGCCTGAAATTGCCAAAGTTATTTTTATTACCTGATTTAAATAATGGTATGATTTTACTAATCTTCATGAGGTCAGGAAATTTCTTAAATCAACACATTTATTAAAAGTAACAGCTAGATAGGGGGCTACGATAACTTAAAAGTTTAATTGAGATGCCCCTGACTTAAGTGTGTTAAAAACATTAACTAATAACTATATCACGGCGTGTTACATGTTCGAAGCTAAACAAGCGACTACTTTTAGGCACACTACTGTGCAAAAGGTTTTCAGCTTAAGACGGGGACGAATTTAAGGAGCGAGTCGTAGTTAGTAGGATTGATGGCAAAAACTCATTGTATGCCTCAGATATGTTAGCTACTTTATTTACTAATTTGTTGTCGACCATCGATTTTCTTGTTTAAGACGCTGACAACACCTAAACCGCGGTCACTGTCAGATTGCATAGAAAAGAAAGAGAAGCGCGACGACAAAACGCTTGTAATTTATTGCAAAATATGAAGTAATTATCTATTTACTCAGAATTGAGTTGAGTAATCGAAAATAAAAAACAACCAAGTTCTGCATTAGAATAAGACGTACTTGTTATTAATTAAATACGTAATTTATGTTGATATTTAATACAGATATTTTGGATTAGAACTGAAGGTAAGAGGTTAGTTTAACGTTAGTTTGTATCGAGATTTTTTTTAAAACGTGTTTTGGTGACAACCAAGTTGTCAATTATGTTCAAAATTAACATATATTTTTTCCGCTACCACAAACTATACAGATTTGGCAATTTTCTTTCTTAAGAGAAGCCTATTTTGGTCAATTGGGTCTTGTCAGCGCCTTAACCGACTCAGCCGTTTCATTTTTAATAATTTTATAAGTGGTTTTTACTTTATTATTGGAATTTAAAATTTTTAATTGCTACCTAACTACCAACAAGGTTACAAGGGATCTGATTAGACCTTTTTTTTTATAAAAGTCTTATCAGTACCGATAGAAGTTCTGTGTTGATATTTGTATATTATGTCTTTATGTATCAACAAGTCTCAGTAGTTAACTACAATTATTTCGAAACTTCATTTACAGTCGTCAGCACATCAAGTTACCACAAACTGTCAAATTGTCTCCTCCGATTTTGAACTTTACCATCAATATTTCAAGGTTTAAAAGCATTTGGAGAAATTTGACAGTTTAGTATAACTTGATGTGCTGGCGACTGTACATCCAATTTATTCACCGTGTCTCAAAAGTTCTAGAGACTTTAGATAGAATTATCAATTAACATTAAGGTTCTGAAGCTAAAAACGTTACTACCATTGTATAGTAAAAAAAAAAATATGAGCAAAATGATTTTAGAAGGAAGAGGTCAGTTGCCATGAATCCCTGACACTAGTCGATCATATCTCCCCAAGTGGTCCCCTTGGACCGTGGGCATCAGGTAGACGTACTATATATTGACTTTTGGAAGGCGTTCGATAGAGTTAACAACGACACGCTGCTGATGAAATTTAGTAAAATAGGTTTCTCACCATCTCTACTACGTTTCCTCGCAGACTATCTACGCGATCACCAGCAGTTCGTGAGGCTCAGTATGTACGAATCAGGCACCTACCACACGCGTTCCGAAGTTAGTCAGGGCTCAATTTTTTTTTCAATATTATTATTTTTAATTATGGTAAATGATTTTCCCAAGTTCTCCGTCATGCAAGATGTCTGTTATATGCTGATGACTTGAAGTTGAACCTCGAAATAAACTACGAGCGTGACTGTTTGGCACTGCAGCAAGACATAGATGCGATATACAAGTGGAGCCTAGACAAAAATATGAAATTGAATTTCTCTAAATGCTCGCTGTGACATTCGGTTGAATGCGGCATGCATTTAATTTTGAATATAATTTCAATAATAATGTCATTATAAAAACAAAGGCTATGAAAAATCTGGGAGTCACTTTCGACCAAAAGCTCACCATCCACGTCCATATTGCCACGGCAGCTAAAGAATCCTACCAAAGGTTGGGCTTTGTCCTACGTAATTTTCACACTACACAGGCCATCAAAATAATTTTTAATGCACTTGTCATCATCTGCCTAGCCTTTTTCCAACCACGTTGAACATACATATAGTGACCTCATTAATGATGTTCTTCAAAAAGGTCAGGTGCGTAGTACTCGCAACCGGCGTGCGTGTATGACCAGATGTATGAACGTAAACGAAGCAAAAGGAGTATGTAATGTATGTATGTGTAGCAGGTGGCGTTCTATAGTTTCTGCCTGGGTAGGCAGAAACTATAGAACGCCACCTGCTACGCTCCTTAAACTCACGCCTTCTTCCCATGGGGGTCCATGGGAAGAAGGCGTGAGTTTATGTATGTATGTACGTTGTTGTATGTATGTATGTATGTATGTATGTATGTATGTATGTATGTACGTTACGTACATCCAACCGGATGCAGCTGAATACCAGTATTTTACATAGAACGACTGCCTATCTGACCTTCACAACCCAGTTAATGGGTAATACGATACCCCTTGGTAACACTGGTTGTCAGACTTTCGGGCATCTGACGACCCGTAACGACTGTCAAAGATCCACTAATGACAACCGTGACCAACGGCTTAGCGTGCTTTCCGAGGCACGGAGGGATCTTCGTATGTAAAGATGGTAACCCATCTACGGACCAACCGCGGCAAGCGTAGCTTAACCTAATCGATTGACTCGTGCGGCTGTTTTTATTTAGCCTCAAATTTTAATGCACTTGCATACGTAGTTAATTAGAATCTAGCGCCAGGGTGTGGAATCCAGACGAATGTACTTACGCGCATTTATTGAGAAAGGTACAAAAGCGTTCCTTAGGTTTTTATATAAGTGTAAACATAACTATATTTCTATTGGGATGCCTCTGATATAACTCATTAGGAGGAAGGCAACCACGAGATCGGCTCGCCATAGCCTGCAAGAAGCACCTGATCTATTGACCTATTGAAGCACCTGACCTGCATACTGTGCCGGCTCGTTTCTTTGGCCCAGACAATTACTGCCGCGGCAGAAAGCACAGGCTGTTTGCTGTGGCATGCCAGAAATACTATGATAGGGATTCATGAAAGTATTGTTAATTTTTTGTTGTTATATATTTTTACTAGATTTTTATAAATTTTATATTTTCTTTTATGTGTATGTCTGTTATGTGCCTTTAATTATTGTAATTAGTATTTATCCGTGTTAATTTATTAAAGTAAAAATAAATATATACATACATATGTACATAAACTTACGCCTTCTTCCCATGGGGGTAGGCAGAAACTATAGAACGCCACCTGCTACGCTCTTTACATACTCCTTTTGCTTCGTTTACGTTCATACATCTGGTCATACACGCACGCCGGTTGCGAGTACTACGCACCTGACCTTTTTGAAGAACATCACCAACGAGGTCACTATATGTCTTTCTGGGGCGTCCCCTCTCGGCAGTTCCACTCACATCTGCCTTGTAAAAACCTTTTGTTAGTCGCCTTTCATTCATCCTCTCAACATGACCAAACCATCTATGCATACTCCTTTCAATTTTTGTCACTACATCGTCCTTTAAACCGCACCGTTGCCTTGTCACTAAAAATAAAAATAAATAAATAAATTGTCTATCAGGCTGATGTCGTCAACTACATGTCCAAGCGCGTATTTGACGTTCTATGTGTAACATTTCTACGAAAGGCAGCTTCGCCGATGAGGATAATCAGTCAGAAAGTAGCTCCTAACTTTAGTACGCATGTTAGTTGAAAGTCAAATTGAATCACATCGGTGATTACCAAAAGTAGTGTTCACAGTGCCAAATCGGATGAAAAGTACGAACACAACTGGAGACGCTAGACTTCGTGAAAAGATATTAATGTTTTCATGTGTCTTTTATATTAGAAAATTTCAACTGTAGGTTTATACCTACAGTTTCAACACAAGTTTTTATGAAAAATTATTATGTAGGTAGGTGATATGGAACGTAACAGGAAAAGCATTTTCATTCAAAATTCTGAAGTTCGAAAACTAGTGTCTCTGGATTATGTGAGAATTGGTCGTTACCGCGGTTCTATCTACGTTTATTCGATTTGGATGTGCTGTAAGGAGTATAATAACTTTGGATCAATAATACCAATGTTATAGGAGCAGTAGATACTGTAAAAACCGACCAAGTGCGAGTCGGACTCGCACACGAAGGGTTCCGTACCACCGTACAATATTTAGAAAAACACGCCGAAAACAACATGTTTGTTTATGGGTCGTCATAACTTTATTACATTTTTATTATTTGTTGTTATAACAGCTATAGAATACACATACATAATATGTGAAAATTTCAACTCTACGTCTACCTATTATGAGATACAGACAGACGGACAGCGGAGGCTTAGTTTTTTTTAGTTCAGATAAATGAAAATACTAAACAAAGAAAATATTATAAAAAACATAGCATTATCAGCTTATGATGTTCACACTGCTGGGACACAGGCCTCCTCTGTTCGAGAGGGAGTGGGCTGTAATCTACCACGCGGGCCCAGTGCGGGTTGTTAGATATCACATGTCTTCGAATTGTTGGTTCATTTTTGAACATGCTGTTTCCTCACGATGTTTTCCTTCACCGTTTTGAGAGCAGTGGTGATGAAATTATTTACACAAAGTAAAGCGCCTGCCTGGGTTTGAACTCACCACCTACAAACTCGTAAGTCGTACAGTTACCACTGGGCCACCACTGACTGTAACACACTTAAAAGAATGATGAAGATAAATTATAAAATTTAAAAAATTGCAACGATAAATTTGTATTTTATAATGATACTGTGAATTACAAAGTTATTTTTTACGGTTGCAGAAACTCGTCCATATTTAAATAAAATGCCTTATGAATCAACAAATATTAAAAACGCTGTTTTAATATTTGTTGATTAAGTACAGTATATGGTACATGGTAAACATATATTCCAAATTCCTAACTTCTTTAGTTGTAGCGATAGAGCTCAAATATGGTACAAAAATGGTTTTCAATTCTTCATTTTTGAAGATAAAAAAAATAAAAATGATATTTAGACTCTACTCGACGATTTCTAGACAATGGCACCCAAAGAGCCAGGGTAAGAAAAAAAAATATAAAATCAAAAGGTCTAGGGACGTTTTTTAGTTTTAATTTTTATTTAATTTTTATTATTTGTTGTTATAGCGGCAATAAAAATACACGTCTACCTATTACGGTTCATGAGATATAGCCCGCTGATAGACAAACGGATGGACAGCGGAGGCTTAGTAATAGGGTTCATTTTAGCACCCATTGGGTACGGAACCCTAAAAATGGAAATTAATGCGAATTTTCTCACTGCGATTTTTATTTTTCCTCTTTTCTTTTACTGATCCAACGGTATAGTTTCTTCAGCTGAGGGACATAGAATTTATATTATAATATAAGTTTAACTTATAATATAACTTTTAAATTATAATATAACTTAAGTATACATACTTTAAGTACAAAGTATACGAGATTGATATTAAACCGTCTGTCAACCAACGGGGCGGAAGCAGTTTTGGAACTAGGTACCAATAAAGTCTTAGAACGATCACAGATCACGCTAGTTAGTGGACCAAAAATTATGGCAAACCCTATTGTTCGATTTCGGATGTCATCATTGGGCTTCTTCTTGGTCTTGTTGTATGCAATCAACCCTCCACTGCTACCTTAGACTTCATATACCACAAAAACGCGACTTGTGTCTTCTTATTCATGTGATCCGACTTTATTAAAACATTTTTTACAAGCGCAGAAAATTTTCCTAACGACCCGCACCATCTAGGGACATTTGGCCGGGATTAACTTTATGAAGAAAACTCCGAGCGAAGTGGGTTATAAGCTCCTTTTGTTTGTACGTCACTTATATACGTAGCGTGTAAGGAAGTATACTAATTAGACCTTTGTTGGACAGGGCGCGGTTGGCAATCATTATTCTGTTGTTATAATATAAGTTATTAATTAGCATAAGTTTCTTTTTTGTTTTCCACACTCTGAAGGGTATTTTGACCCTGACGCAACAGTTCCTCACTACTAGAGTGACTTACATAATATTTACGGCCACTGTGTATACGACGGAACACACAGAGTTTAAAAAAAAAAGTTTCTAGTCTTTTATTTATTTTTTCCTTGCAAGTGTGTTGCACACGTGCATTACATTGTACAATTTTATTGTTGTGAAATGTCACTTATTCTTTTTTCTTAAAGTCCCAAGAGCCTTTTATGTACAAAACGTTAGACAATACTTTTCAAGTTGGAGGTTACCGACTCGTGTTCTAAGAATACCGTATATCAGCCTCCTTCCCCTAATTGTATTTTAATTGTTACCGCAGTTAGCGTTCTTGGATAGCATATAACTATGTGTGTAGCCTTGTAATTATGTGTACCTAAACATTTGAAAAAATAACTGTTACAATATATTAAAAGCGAATTCACAATATTATATAATGACCTCATTTAATGAGACTTATTATGGTGGATCCGCAGGTGAAAACCGCCATCAAAATCCTTTGCGTAGTAGGTGAGGTCACACAGACAGACACGAAACCCGACTTTTATTTTTAATAATTATGTATAGATATTAGAAAGAAGCATTGCGACGGTCATTTTATTTTCAAAAGGTTATTTATACATTAAGGGGACTACAGGACCTAAACGCAATTTTTTTTAGTTTTATAATGCGTGTTGTGTATTTGATCCACTGCAGTAAACAAAATCAGAAAAATATATGATATTCTTAAGGATATATGCTAGGTAGATAGTGTATTGAAAACATAATATAACTAATTTGATACGATAGAAAAAAATCACGAAAATACCTCTAAAAAATTCTTTTAACGAATAAAAACCATACTAATATACATGCAATCATTCTGATTTTTTGTCAGATTATTCTACAAGCAACTTATTAACATAATAGTGTTTTATTTTTATACAATCTATAGCTCTTTTGTAAATCGATAATTGCTTCATATTTTGCAATAAATTACCAGCGTTGTGTCATCGCGCTTCTCTTTCTTTTCTATGCAGTCCGACAATGACCGTGCTTTAGGTGTTGTCGGCCTCTTAAGGTGGATCCGCAGTGGTAGCCCGCGAAATTCAAAGTTTCTGACGTTTTTTGGAATTTGCTTTCAAAGTTTCTGACGTTTTTTGAAAGGTCAGTGTTATGTTGTATCTTGATCAAAATATGATTCGCAACCATAACAAGTATGTATTTACAGTATTATAATCATTAATTTATTAGGACCATTAGGACTTTGCGACTGAATTCGGTCGTAAAGCTATCGCTGCCCATGTCGAGACTGCAGCCGCAGGTCATAGAATCGGTCCCTCTTGTGAAAGGCCTATCAACGCTGCTAGTACGCAGCCAATAACCCCTACGTAACCAATTTATAACGCTTCCGAACTATTAATTATATAGACCTGAATAGCATATTCTTTACGTTAAAAGTGATCAAGCTTCAAAGAAACTTTCCGCACAATGAGCCTTTAAAAATGTGGAGCCATTAGCCGTAATTGTCGCGGACGCCTATTTTTATAGTAAAAGCCTTATATTTTATACCGTCTTCTTTAAGTAATCGCTGTCGTACGGACCAATTTATTAAAAAAAAGATGTCTTTTGTCGCTTCTAGGCAGAAAATAGAAACAATCTCTCAAAGTATAAAGTTTAATTGTTTCTTTCGTCTGCCAGTATACGTTTAGTTTTTGTATTTTATTGCTAGCTTACGTAATAATTGTGAAAAACAAGTAGGTATTTACTTGGAATCAAAATTTAAAAGAAAATCTGGGTAAATGAGAGCGGCAATTCACCTACCGCCTGCCGTTTAAATGTCTGAGCGATGAATAATTATGTGCGTACGACGCGTGGTGTCTGCGAGTCGATATCGCTTCCGCATTAAATCTACATTTATTACTCGAGGTTTCATTTTCCGAGGGGATTTCTCCGGGAGCATGCTTGTCATTGTTATTGCACGGGTTTCAACCGACGAGGTTGATTGATGACGCGCTCAAGGGTCCGCTCAAGGCGCCATTCTCAATAGCGATATAAAAATCGCTGTAATCTTCACCCAATTGCTTGATTATGGCTGTTAATCTCTCACCAAGATGGCAGCTAAGACAGGGTCGGAACCCTGTGTTTTTATAGCTCCAGTTTTATTTTGCTGACTACTGTAGACTTTCGAGACCACTTAACAAAATTGAAACGGTATAGTAAATTTACGTAATACGTCTTTGTTTTCTACTTTAACAGTCCATCTTAATGACCCGACGCGCGGACCCGGGATGAGGCCTATTCTTAAAGCAGACATTTTAGTTTTTAAATACTTTCTTAAATCCTAAAGGTAGGACTTAAGAGATATCTTTCTTTTGAATGTTTTGCTGTTAGTATAATAAGATGACTTCAGATTTCATATTTCGAGGTCTTGGGATTTAGTCTAACGTTGAAAGTGACAAGGGTTTACGAAACAAAGAGGCTTTCAACATTCAGTAGAATAACTCGAAATATTATAAACGACGGTAAAAATGTTTTAGGTTTCAGATAAATTGGTAAAACACTATAATAAAATATTATTCGAAAGCTCACATAGAAAAACAAAGCTGGTACAAAAAATATCATAATCGAACCAAACATGTCCAATCGAACATTAACTTACACAACCCTCCATGACGATTATGGCAAAGCACACACATTATAATGAACAACGTCTTACCCAGCAAAATAAAAGAGGCAATAAAAGTAACTATAATATACTAAAAGGGTGGGTCTCGTTTGCTTAGGGCAGCGTATATAGCGTCGATCAAACTTAACGTTTAATCGCCATACTGGTTATGTACCAACAAAATAATATGAGTTCCCGATTGTCCTTTCCTTTGTCCCTGAAGTGTCATTAAGGATAATATTCTATGGATATGGCGATCCGAGGAATGAAGACTAGTGGCATTTTCACATTGTTCATCAGTGGCGTGGAATGGAATTGGGAGTAGTGCTTCAGTCTGTTCTCAACATTGCTACTAACTGACAACGCACACTTGTAAGTAGGTAGGTACTGCAAGAGTTTGGCATCACCTCAACTCATCGGGTCATTGACAACCCAACATAAACACGTAACTCAGCACATCCGAAGCGACGCCACGCTTGCGACTGGCCAACGCTTCGCTACCGGTTGGGTGAAGATCCAGGTGTCGTCGGTGGTCGCGGGAAGGTACCTATGGGTCACCGAGGCCCCCGCAACACAGGCAACAGGAAGGAATACGGGTGTGTTTTAGTCAGTAAGAGTCTGACACAAAAAAAAAAGGTGTCGTCGGTCGGGTCTTCGGTGAACACTGTAAGCTCAGTGACTGATGTTTACAAGCTGATCTCGAACCAAGGTGATGCCATTACGATGCTTATAAGTGTCTTGCAGTATGGAATTTCATAGAAAGAATCCTGAACGGCTTAAGTTGAGGCGATGCTGATCCCATACACTGTTTATACGAGTGCGCTCCATCTTTTCACTTCAAAAGATTTTGATTATTTCTGGTACAACCAACTTTTTTGTTTCAATTAATGAGCGAGAGTACTTTAAACAAGATTAAAATGCGAGCCGCTATGGAAGCATAACTAAAGTTTTAAAAGGCCATAATGTTTATATTTTACGAGTAATATGAGGGAGTGAATGATAGCGTGACGAATGACGACAGGGAAGTATGGAAGAAATCTTGTTGTTGCGTCGACCCCAAGAAATATGGGACAAGGGTATGTAGGTAGATGTTGATGAATGCTTGTATTAATATTGCTAAGATTAAGCTCCGATTTCTATTAAAAATAGTTTAATCTTATCTGATTTTTATTAGGATGCGGTGTGCCGAAATTAACTAAATGAAAGAAATAGATTTAAGAATGGCTACAACATCATCATCTGCCTAGCCTTTTCCCAACTATGTTGGGGTCGGCTTCCAGTCTTACCGGATACAGCTGAATACCAGTATTTTACATAGAGCGACTGCCTATCTGACCTCCACAACCCATTTACTGGGTAACACGATACCCCTTGGTAAGAATGGTTGTCAGACTTTCGGGCTTCAGACGACCCGTAAGAACTATCAAAGATCTACAAATGACAGCTGGGACCAACGGTTTAACGTGCTTTCCGAGGCACGGAGGGGTCTTGATATGTAGATGGTCACCCATCCACAGACCAACCGCGGCAAGCGTAGCTTAACCTGATCGATCCAGACCCGTGCGGCTGTTACTACTTGGCCACAAGCCACAATACAATAAAATACATGAATTAAAATATTATACCTAGCATTTACATACCCGAACATTTAGCCTGTAGGTATTATTCCTCATAGCAGAGATGTTTTGTTCACCCACGTTCCACCCAAGCCACTAATACAAGTAAGTTTCCCTGTGTTGGACATACAATCTGTTTTGTTTCAAAACGTACAAAATATCTTTTACATCAGACTATATATTTATTATTCTACTATTACTCTTATTATTGTTCTGAAATTATTGTTATTGGGTTTTTCCATCTGGAATTTATCTATGCAGCCCGGAGTCTTGATTTGTGCCCTATTCATGGCAATAGGCTCGCCTCTATTACATGGGACTCAAACATAACTGGTGAAATGTAGGTCTAATATAGTTACATAATCAGCCTATAATGTTCCCACTGCTGGGACATAGGCCTCCTCTCTGCGAGAGGGAGTGGCCCGTAATCAACCACGCGAGCCCAGTGCGGGTTGGTAGATGTCACAAATGATATTTTGTTCTATGGACATGCCAGTTTCCTCACGATGTTTTCATTCACCGTTTTGAGAGCAGTGGTGATGAAACAATTTACACAAATTAAAGTGCCTGTCTTTTTTTTTTTTTTGGGTGGGAAATCATCAAATAACTTCTCCCGCTCTGGGCGTAGCGGGAGGGTGTGTCAGACTCTTACTGACTAAAACCTACCCGTATTCCTTCCTGTTGCCTGTGTTGCCAGGGGCCTCGGTAACCCTTTGGTACCTTCCTTTGACCCCGGCAGGCATAGGCACAAGCGTAGGGGTCCCCCTACGCTTGTGCTGACGACATCTCTTTGAGGCGCGCGTGGACTAAAACTCGCTTGTCTGGGTTCGAAACTACGTCCTACAACTCGTAAGTCGCGGCTGTTACCACCGGGCCACCACTGCTCTCAATATAATAACAATCTGCTCTACCTATATTAGAGCCACCTCTGCCTAAACCTTCGGAGAGAACAAGCGTGATGTTATTTATGATGTATAATACTCTAAGCAACCTGTCAATAACTAGACAGCTTATTTGTCTAGACAGGTCATAGATACATAATAGATAAACTAATTGTCCATCTAATACAATAATGTATCATAACAAAGCCGAATTGACGGAGACGTGTTACTGATACCCCGAGACTATACACATATGTACTATGTATATGTGGTAGGTATGTACATATCGTAAGTTAATTTGGAGATCTGCGAACGTTATATTTGGAAAATGTGTAGCCTGCACCTTTAGGCTACCGTGACAAGCATATTATTTAAGGAATAAATGTTTATTTCTATATTCTACGTAAATAAAAGCTTGTGAATTTCGTTGTTCATCTGTTGACAGTTACTCATCAAAGTTTCAGCCAGTTTGGACGTACAGTTGTTATGTAACAGTCGTTTGAGTCAATTGATGTGGAGTGTTTATATGAAAATGGGCAAAATCGAGTATCGAGCTGTCATTAAATATTTGTTTTTGAAAGGCAATACGCCTACGCAAATCAAAGATGAGCTGGATTCTGTGTATGTTCACCAAGACAACGAACCGTCTCACACCTCAGTGGTTGCCATGGCGAAAATCCACGAATTACGATTTGAACTGCTTGACCATCCGCCTTACTCACCAGATTAGACCCCAAGCGACTTCTTCTTGTTCCCTCATCTAAAACTTACGCTCGGAGGACAGAGATTTTCGTCAAATGAAGAGGCAATCACCTTCGTGAACAATTATTTTGCAGAGAAAAACGCCGAGTACTATTTGGACGGGTTACAGAGATGGGAGCATCGCTGGGAGAAGTGTGTAGAGTTACAAATCTGAAAATGTCTTGTATCTTTGTTAGGTCGGAAACTTTCAGACCACCCTCGTACCTAGGTGTGGGCTACACAATTTCTAAAAAGCATAGGACTCTTATTATAGTAAACACGGCTAGAATTATGCCCGCGGCGCGTGCAGTTGCACCAGCTGCCAACTACTCATAGAATCGTGCAGGCCGTGGTTACCCGGGCTCTTTGCGGCTATAGCCTGTGTTCTCTGTGGTCGAAGGTCGCAAACAGCCCAATATTCGCCGCCCGACTTGCGATCGTCTCCCGCCATGTTTGCGAGCATTCCCACAACCGTGGTGGCTGCGATAAACACACAAAACTGCGGTTCGTGAGTTATAAACTTTTAACTCAAGAAAGAATTTTTTAATAAAGCAGCAGTCCCGGAACCGCGGCGGGCGCGTGTGTAAAGCGCTCCGTGACTTCTTAGCCTTATAATGTTGGGCACGCCACCATTGCGGCGATAAGTCCCCTCTTTGAGGATTGGCTAGAGAGGCGCCACGGCGTCCTCACCTCCGGACCTACGTCAGGCGGAAGCCTGACGTAGGTCCTCACCAGACACGGCAGCTTTTGGAGGTTCCAATTCCACGCGCGCCTCAAAGAGATGTCGTCAGCACAAGTATAGGGGTCCACTAGGACCGATGCCTGCCGGGGTCGCGGGAGGGTACTAAAGGGTCACCGAGGCCCCTGGCAACACAAGCAACAGGAAGGAATACGGGTGGGTTTTAGTCAATAGGAGTCTGACACACCCTCCCGCCCCGCCCAGAGCGGGAGAAGCTATTTGATGATTTCCCATCCAAAAAAAAAAAGCCTTACAATGTGCATGTTATGCCGTGTATTCATTGAAAACAAATTTGCGACACAATTGCAGAGCATAGTTACCGGGAACATGGAATGAGGAGTAACATTTCATAAGGGCTTCTTTCGATATGAACAGTTTTTCAGTAATTAGAAAATTATGAGTACTCAACATTTACAGACAACTTTTATGTCTCTATAATTTTCGGGGTGATTGCGTAACACACTATCAGTAGCAATGGGTTTCATTTTGACAGTTCAACAACATTTATTGCGTTATTTACGTTGTTGAGTAGACAAATGTTTCGAACTTGAAGCAATGGATTAGCAATATACTTCAAAATCATTCAGATCGTGATTCAAACTGTGTTACGCAATTAGGGTGCTGGTTAGTTTTTATAGTTTTAATTTAAATACTCACTCATTAATAGAAGTAAAAAGATATTTATCTGAATAACTTCGGCACTCCTTTTTTTTGTTTAGGAAATTATCAAATAACTTCTCTCGCTCTGGGCGGAGCGGGAGGGTGTGTCAGACTCTTACTGACTAAAACCCACCCGTGTTCCTTCCGTTACCTGTGATACCAGGGGCCTTGGTAACCCCTTCGGACTTTCCCGCGACCCCGGCAGGCATCGGCCCTAGTGGACACTTGTGTTGACATCTCTTTGAAGCACGCGTAGATCACAAAACTTCGCACTCCTAAGAAATAATTATTTTGTTTTGTGTTCCTTAACACATATAGTTGTACAAAGATCTTTTGTTGCGTGGCCAAAACCGGAAACAACGCCACCGTCTAGATTACCCTCATAGAAACATAATAAAAACAAAAACAAAGTAAAATGAAAATAAAAACAATAAGTCCTCTATAAAGTAAAAAGTACTTAAAAAATAAGTGTCGCAGCGCTGTTATTCTGGTAGGGCCTGCAACTACACAACTTTGCTTCCCAATGAATACGAAGCTTTACGTAATGAACCTCGTGCAGCGGTATAAAGCCGGATTGACACAACTAGTTGCGCAAACTTAGTCGTTCATTGATTGTTTTATAGAGGTATGATGAACGGGGTGTAAAGTTCACTCATCCTCTATAGAAAAGGGAGGATCCTCCTGACGGTGGATGTCGGGAAGTTGTCAAACTTTGCTTGCGCGATGCAGGATTTCTGTGACGTCAGATTTTTGATGCGTAGTTCGCATGGGGCGTTATAGATGCCGCCACAGTAACACTTGTGAATAGATAATTATTTACACGTGAAACTATCAATGATTAACTAAATTTTCAGAACTAGTTTCGTAATGTAAATCCAGCTTTAAGCAGCCCAAGGATCGACTATAAATGCAATGCTAGCGGCAGCAATTTAAATGATGTTTTAAATAACAGATCACATAATCAGCTCAAATAAAATATGAATGTAAAGTTTGTAGTAGATAGTAATATTGGCAATAAACAATCCAATTAACATTTATATTTTGCCCAGCGTAATCTATACCATTTTAAAGTCACATTTCGTATCTGCCTGTGTGACTTGTTCTGCTACACTAGAAACTGATATGGGGGTCGACGAGGTCTAAAAATCGACCCCTATTAATTAACACAAGTTCTTATTTGAAACTTTCAAGACACTGTAAGTTGTGTTACGTGTCCCAACTTGATAGAAGAATGACTAATATTTTAGTCGGAAGTATCATTGTTGTACCTACTTTTAAAAACTCAAACAAGTCGATAAGCGTGTACAAGTTCTTACAAGATGAAAAAAATAGGCTATGGGGCAGACACACCCACAACTGATACCTCAGAAGGTATAAGTTCATTTTGGAAAAGGGATCTCTTGCCTAAAATAGTTTCGGAATCCCTTAAAAAAAATAGAAAATATTCCGAAAGGTACATAGTATATATATTACATTATATTAAACTTACATTTAATAAAGAAATCTAGCTATAGTTTTGCTAAGTCGTAAAAGCCGTGCGAAGCAGGGGAGAGTGGCTAGTTATGTATAATTGCACTGGGCGCGATCTCCCTGAAATCATCTGAAGTTGTCTCAGCAGAGACACAACTTATAAAAGTTATGAAAGTCGTTTGGTTGACGCTAGCAATGATGCCCCATTTTGGTTTACTGAGCGCTGTTGTCATTTTAATGTTTGTTTCTGCGTTGTTGTTCAAGAAAAATATTCTTTATAAAGGTTTTCTGATGTATAAGGTACGAACCGGTAGCTGCAGATTCAAGTATATACTTACCTGCTTTAAACAATAGCACTGAAGGCCATTAAATTTGAGAATTTAGAGAAAAGTGATATTTACTGATGAATTCCGCGAAATTTCAAAAATACATAAAAGGTAAAAATACATTGTTTTCTCGAATCTCATGAATTTTCGCCTAGGCTTCATGGGGTGCTTAATAGTTGCAAATAGATCACACTATCACGTCCTGGAAGGAATACGACAAATTACAAGCCTCCCTGTATTTACATATTTGTGTGTGCTCCCAAGTAGATATTCACTCATAACAGAGCAATTAGTCTGAGTAATCTCAGCATCGTTATGACAAAAGCTTTTAAATGTCCCAGTCTATATTACTTAAACATAATACAAGCTCTGAAAAAGGAAATTTTAAATGTCCCAGTCTATATTACTTAAACATAATCCAAGCTCTGAAAAAGGAAATTAAAATTGAAGTACTGGAGATTTAAGAAAATAATATCTCTGATTCGATGGGTATTATGTATGTATTTTATTCATACATTAATTGTAGTGCTTTTGTTATTCATTAAATCATTTATGAAAATAAAAAACAAAAAAGAACGTTGATTTCAGAGGGGTTTTAAGTATTTACATAAATTATGTTTTTTTTACATATTTTTTTGTGACATCATCATCATCATCTGCCTGCCTTTTTCCAACTACGTTGGGGTCAGATTCCAGTCTTACCGGATGCAGCTGAATACCAGTATTTTACATGGAGCGACTGCCTATCTGACCTCCACAACCCAGTTACTGGGTAATACGATACCCCTTGTTATCACTGGTTGTCAGACTTTCGGGCTTCTGACGACCCGTAACGACTGTCAAAGATCCATGAATGACAGCCGGGACCAACGGCTTAGCGTGCTTTACAAGGCACGGAGGGGTCTTAGTATGTAAAAATGGTCACCCGTCTATGGACCAACCGCGGTAAGCGTAGCTTAACCTGGTCGATTGACCCTTGCGGCTGTTATTACTTAGCTACAAGCCCCTCTGACATAATATACTGAATATATATACATTGTTAACCCGCCTACATGTTCTAACATTTTTTATTTAAAAAAGTGAAATCAAGTCTGTTATAGTCCTGAATCAATATCTATCGTAATCTTCAACGAAAAATCATACACAGTTTATTGTGTAGGTTTAGGAACCCAACCAATGAACTATGTATGGTTTTTACATAATTTATGTAAAAACCTTAAACCAACCATACCAATATTTGTACATTAGGGAAAGGGTAATGACCGCTATGCCATGCTAAAAGGCGACAATACGTGATTTTCCGTTTTTCGAAATTCAACTCTAAGGGGTTTATGAAAGTTTGCATGGAAGGAAGTGTGTTTGTATACATTAGATCCTCTTTATTAGATCCTCACTAAATTAATTTGAAACTACCCTGATAATATTACCTATGTTCTTTCAAATAAAAAAAATAATCATCTGATCGGCGAGCGCTACTTCCAAGTTGCTCACAGCTTTTCGCGGGAAGGTACTGAAGGGTCACCGAAGCCCCTGGCAACACAGGCAACAGGAAGGAATACGGGTGGGTTTTAGTCAGTAAGAGTCTGACACACCCTCCCACTCCGCCCAGAGCGGGAGAAGTTATTTGATGATTTCCCATGGTGCATTACGTCGAACGCAAGTTTGATATCAAAACAATTCGTCGGTTTCCCATGGATAGATTATAAACTATCGAAAAACAAAGCGTTAAATTGTAAATGGTTTGTTGCAGTTTACAATTTTTCCACAGTTTATAATCTAACGGAAATAATAAATTATAAACTGATATAATATAATATAAATAATAATAAATAATAAATTATAAACTGCTAGATTATAAACTGACGAAGTTCATATTTGTATGGTGACATATACATACATCTACAAGAATACATTTTTTACCCTTATACATAAGGCACACAAAACATATTACATACTGGGGGTACTTAATTGTACACATAATTATAATACAGTATTATGGAACACCAAACAATTATTGTAGATAATCAAATGATTTCTTGTCGATGGATGGATGAATTTTAAGGTTGACAGTTAGCATTTAGCGACTTGACGCAGATGTCACCACGGGTGGTAGGCGCCTGCAATTTATTTAATGTCCTTCATTTTACGAGGTTTTTGCTACTACGATGATGATACCGTCTATCTTATTGAGCCGTTTTCTTCACTCCCCAAGGGAGATATTTTATTAAGTAACTGGTGCTTTACAGCTTTCGTGGGTCGTTACCTGTTAAGGAACTATTAAGCCCCGCGCGACACCGATTCGGAGTCAAACAATAGAAAATCAATTATGTCTCATTAGCTGTTCCTTGACCAGTTAAAAACGAAGTGTTTTATTTTGCTTTATTAAAGCAATAGTGAGTTACGATGAGGTGGGGTTTTGGACGATTAAATTATTGTAAGTAAATATAATAGTCTTTTAAAACTTACAACTTGGTGTCATGATTTTGGTATTTCATTAATCTACTACCAGTAGTGTCATCACATGTGTCCAAAACATAAATAATGATTGATAGACAAAAATGACCTTGCTAAGTAATAACAGCCGCACGGGTTGATCGATCAGGTTAAGCTACGCTTGCCGCGGTTAGTCCAAGGATGGGTGACCATCTTAACATACCCCTCCGTGCCTCGGAAAGCACGTTAAGCTCTTGGTCCCAGCTGATATTCGTGGATCTTTGACAGTCTTGACGGGTCATCAGAAGCCCGAATGTCAGACAACCTTGTCTTATCAAGGGGTATCGAATTGTAGCTGGAAGGTACTCGTACTTATGGGTCACCGAGACCCCGCAACACAGGCAACAGGAAGGAATACGGGTGGGTTTTAGTCAGTAAGAGTATTTGTAACTAGTCTGTTACTAATCTGTGTTTAAAAAAAGACTGTCTCCCAGTTTATTTCAAGCAATTTTTTTAACATTTTAAACGGCTAATGACGAGATCCTAAAGGATCTGTGTGTGCACAGTGTGTTAGTTTATATATAACACACAGTGCAGAGCACACACTATGAGTCCAGGTTTTGTCCAAATTTCGAACTGGAAAGCCAAAATTATTAAAATAACAGTTTTAACTAATGATTTCAAACTACGATGACTTTTAACAGTAAGTTGGCCACAAATATAGTAAAAGTTACCACACGGAAAAAAAGGATGTCTTAAATTAAGACAATATCCTTTTGGTCAAGATAAATATTGATTCATATATGGGGAATACAATAAATTCTTGAATGAAGTAAAATTTTGTCTTCGAAGACATTATACTTAAATGAAGAATTATTAAGTTTAATTTTAAGAATATTATTTCTCTCTTAGAATAGTTTCTTCAATTAAGATTATTATAGTCTTGAATCAAAAATATTTGCTTAAGTCAAGAATAAAAACCAAGTATTTATTATTCTTAATTTGAATAAACAGGGTTTGTTGGACTGAGTACATTTACTTACGTTATGAAAATATTTACTTGGATTAAAACAACTTTTCTGAGAATATCGCTGAAGAGATCCTTTTTTCCGTGCAGGATGATTTACACACACTCTGGGCAACTTAATACGATGTATAGAAAATACCTATCATAGAAAAAACCGTTTCAGTTTCAATAAATTAATGTTAATTTATCACAAACACACGTTGGTAAGTGATTAAAAAAGCAACTCGAATTTTATTTAACAAAATCATTGTTTACCAGTGATTATTTATCTCATTGTTATGTTAAATTAGTCTGTAGTGTAATTACACGTTTTGCAAATTTTAAATAGTTAATTAATGTTAATTAGCTTTGTCATTATTCATAAATAACTTGTGATAGTATTGATTGAACGTAAATAATAAATAATAATAGATAATAATAAACCTTTTATATCAGAATATAAAACGTTTATTATTTCGTACGTAAGGTTGACGCCTAGTTGACGACGAACCGATGAGGCGAGTTAATGCCGCAGCGTCTGGTGCTAAGCTGATACGTGTGCGATGACCTTAATAATTATAGATTGCTTATGATTTAATAAAGGATAGAGGCCTGATTTTTCGGACGCACTAGTCAATTGGTGAAGTAATTGATATAAGGCTGATTTTTTTTGAGGATTTAAAACGTACTCCGAGTTTATTAGGATGTCGATTGGATTTTTTATCAACAAAAATAGCAAATAAAATCTCTGCTGGTAAAAGGTCATAACATTTCACTAGCACTTTCTCAAATCATTGCCTACAATCACTCACCATACAATAACATCGTCTACACTGTTGCTTCATCGCTGCCCAGAATTTGTACGTAACATTTTGGCTATAAACATTTTAAGACCACTTAACTTGTACTAGTTCTAATGTAAGATGTCGTAACTTGCCTACTGCAATACGTACTATTAAGTGCGCATTTTGCCTCGGCAGTAACAACTCAGGGTTTTAAAAAGCTAATTCCCGCTGTAAACGCGATGACTGCCAGCTGTTAACTGGCTGATTCCAAGCCGAGGCTATGCCATTATGACGCGACGTTTAGTGTGCGTTGCAGCATGAAGTTTGCTGATGCTATGCAGTGCTATAAGCACTCCACGGCATCAGCAAACTTCTTCTTGTACACATAACATATAATCAGTCTATAATGTTCCCAAGCCTCCTCTCTGTGAGAGGGAGCTGACCGTAATCCTCCACGCAGGCCCAGTGCGGGTTGGTGGATGTCATATGTCTTGAAATTTTATGTTCTAAGACTTGTCGATTTCCCCACGATGTTTTCTTTCAACGTTTTGAGAGCAATCTGGAGAGGAGTCTGGGTTTGAACCTATGACCTACAAAACTGTTTCAAATAGGACACCACTGCTTCCACGTGTACGTTGACCTTTAAATCTCAAGCTGGGTTTGTACGGTCACTAAGCTGGTCGGTTTATTTTCAATGTGCTTCCACGGCGGCCATGGAAGCACATTGAAAAACACATTAAGCCGTTGGTCCCGGCTGTCATTCATGGATCAATGACAGTCGTTATGGGTCGTCAGAAGCCCAAAAGTCTTACGTATCAGTCTTATCAATGGGTATCGTATTACCCCAGTAACTGGGTTGTGGAGGTCAGATAGGTAGACGTTCCATTTAAAATACTGGTCTTCAGCTGCATCCGATTAGCCTGGAAGCCGACCTTAACTTAGTTGGGAAAAGGCTAGGCAGATGATGATGATGTGCTTCTACGGCGGCGGCCGCTCTTAGATACTGACAAGCCGTGCGCCCGATGTGATTTCCCACTGGCAAAAATATAAAGAAAAGAAAGAAAGAAAAATATTTTATTTGGGACACACAAGAAATACAAAAATTACAAAAACAGCTTAAAAAACTAACGAAATTGACATGTTTGTTCGAATAAACAAAATACAAAAAAACGAAAAGAATGAATTACGAACTTTAATACATACGAGTACATAATCAGGGGGGCTTGTGGCTAAGTAATAACAGCCGCACGGGTCGAACAATCAGGTTAAGCTACGCTTGCCGCGGTTGGTCCGTGGGTGACCATCTTTACATACCAAGACCCCTTCGTGCCTCGGAAAGCACGTTAAGCCGTTGGTCCCGGCTGTCATTTGTAGATATTTGACAGTCGTTACGGGTCGTCAGAAGCCCGAAAGTCTGACAACCAGTCTTACCAAGGGGTATCGTGTTGCCCAGTAACTGGGTTGTGGACATACATAATTGGGAAAAGGCTAGGCAGATGATGAATACATACATAATCAGCCTATAAAGTCCCCACTGCTGGGACACAGGCCTCCTCTCTGTGAGAGGGTTCATCCCCTTTAGGGGATGATTATTTAAACATTCTTTCTTAGTGCTCACCTTCGCAGTGATTTAGGCTGTGGGTTGTCTGTCGGTGAATTTTAGATTTTTACTAGGTAAGTTGATACCTAAGTATCTACAGGACGCACAATAGTTATTTGTGCAAGAAGAGAGCAAAGTTAGTTTTTGCTGCGAGTGTTAATTTTGAATCCCGAGTAAGCCCTTGGCATTATATAATTCTAGGTCTAAGACACAAGATGCAAATAACTTTGGTCTCGTGTAACACATACAACTTTTCACCTCAGCAGCGAGAACATAATTACCCACAGGTAAAAAAATACAACATTGTAAAAATTAAACCACATGTAGGTACATTTCTAAAACAAACAATATCAAAATATTAAAAGTTAAAATATAATAATTACATTTAAAACCCTAACAAATGATTTGCAATTTTACGGTTATTTGTGTATCCGATCGTTTTATTGTTAGTTTCTTTTTTGCGCCTGCGAGTTAAGGAACTTGAAAATCGAACTTTGAATCGACTTGTATCTATCTCTCGCTTTTTTCGTATCGAATTGAAAGTGACAGAATAAAGTGAAGTTCAAATCTTTAGAATTTTATGAGTAGACCCAGCACTGTTCTGGTCATTAAAAAAAAAAAACTATGTTGTCATACACTCGCACCAAAATCGAATTTTACTCACTGTCTTTAAACAACAAAACCTGCTTGTTTAAGGTGCAGAGCTGAAAAAAAAAATCCTTGGATAGAACGTATCTATGAAATAGTTCTCGTGAACTAGACCAATAAAGTCATGAACGTCTATTGTAATAAAGTTTCAAACTATGTACGTGTACTACCCACGTTTATGTAAATGCTAAGCTATAAGTAGGTATAATAAGACCCATAATCAAATAACTGGTCTCATATCGACGGCCTAAAGGCTTGGGTCCAAAGTGAATAACAATACATAAATCAAAACATAAGGCGGTATGATATATTACAATGAGCGTGTGCTTGGTTTGTTAAATTACGTGAAATAAATGAAATAAAACTTGGAGGGATAAAAATGGCCGAGGATCAAGCAGTATCATGCTGTAGAGTTAGACTGATATTGGCTGATGGTGATGAAAATAAAACTATTGGTAAACAATTAAATTATGACTACAATCAGTGAACAACAGCGTTAATATCACACAACCGTTCATCATCATCATCATCATTTCAGCCGAAAGACGTCCACTGCTGGACATAGGCCTCCCCCAAGCACCGCCACTTCGACCGGTTTTGTGCTTCACACAACCGTTAGTCATTTATAATCTAAACAACTTTTGAAACACGTCGTTGATTTACATTGACACAAACTAATGACAAAGTCCATCGACAATATGACACAAAAAAAAATAAAAACAACCTATTTTATTTTTAGCGGTTTTTGTTTGTCCCACACAAACAAAAACCACAAAAAATAAAATAGGTTCCAAGGCAGGATCCAAGTGTCGTCGCGAAGTCCCCTCTTTGAGGAGTGGCTAGACAGCCGCCACGGCGTCCTCACCTTCCGCCTGACGCAGGTCCTCACCGGACACGGCAGCTTCGGGAGGTTCCTGTGTCAGATAAGGCGGGAGGAAACGCCCGGGTGTCAACACTGTGTGGATCGCCCGGAGGATACGGTGGAGGTCTGCCCAGCTTGGGCAGAGCACCGCCGTGTCCTCGTGGAGGCGATCGGCGGCAGAGATCTCTCGCGTCCGGCCCTGGTTCAGGCCATGGTACGGAGCGAGAGGGCATGGGCAGCCGTCACCTCCTTCTGCGAAGCAGTAATGCTCGCGAAGGGGGAAACGGGACGGTAGTGGGAAAGGCATGTTCCGCGCCCTCTCGCCTCCAGCAGCGGCAGGAGACGCCCTGGGCGTCGGGAATCCTGGGCGGATTTCCGGCCACCGTAGGCGTGGGCTTGCGGATGGTGAGCAATGGGTAGCTCACACAGCACAACGTCAGCACAAAAGTAGGGGTCCACTAGGGCCGATGCCTGCCGGGGTCGCGGGAAGGTACTTATGAGTCACCGAGGCACCCGCAACACTGGCAACGGAAGGAATACGGGTGGGTTTTAGTCAGTAGGAGGGTTTTAGTCAGGAGGCTCTGGGCGGTTATTATTATTAGTTATTTGATGATTTCCCATCCAAAAAAAAAAAAGCGTGGTCGCGTCGGAGGACGGTTAAAAAAAGAAAATAGGAAATTATGATCAGCTATCCTTTCTACAATCAATCCTAGCCTTTTCCCAACTATATTGGGGTCGGCTTCCAATCTAACTGGATGCAGCTGAAGATCAGTATTTTTCATGGAGCGACTGCCTATCTGACCTCCATAACCCAGTAACTGGGTAATACGATATCCATTGGTAAGACTGTTTGTCAGACTTTCGGGCTTCTGACGACCCCGAACGACTGTCAAAGATCCGGAATGACAGCCGGGACCATCTGCTTAACATGCTTTCCAAGGCACGGAGGTGTCTCGGTATGTAAAGATGGTTACCCATCCACGGGCCAACCCCGGCAAGCGTAGCTTAACCCGATAGATCGAACCGTGCGGATGTTATTACTTAGCCAGAAAGGATAGCTTCCTTTCTACAATAGCATGCATTAATAATTGCTAGGTGTAAGCCTCGTCTTTTCTCGTATTTTCAATAGCCATACCGTGACACGAGGACGCGGGGATCAAAATAATATCTACAATTTATGTTAAACTTAAAGGGGCAATATATATAAATATTTTATTTTATTTTTTATGGGTTTTTATTTGTGTGGGGGTTTTTAATTTTTTATGTTATAATGTACTTTGTCGTTAGTTTTTTTAGAGGTGTTTGTTTGTATCGGGGTTTTTTTAATTTTAAATTGTCTTTTATTTCCTGCTTTTTAAACTTCGTATATAAATACGTACGTAAAAATACTATGCTGCACAGATTTATGCTGTACGATTTTTTCCACAATGAAGCTAGTTACTAATTTATCCTCGTTTCTCTTTCCTACTCCACCATCAAACCCTGATCACATTACCCTGATCTATAACCTACCCAATATGACCATTCCAATGAGCCCAAAGACGAAACATTTGCTGTAAATTGGAAGAGAGTTGGGTATCCTGCAAATTATAGGCGATGCTGCAGCAACTGTTTAAGGTTACCAAATTTCAACTCGATCAGACCTGTGGAAGATGCTCACATCCATAAATCAACTAGAAAAGAGCTGATTATCTACAAACGTCTGAACAGATTTTCTTTAATCATAGCTAAGAACACTCTCGATCCAGCCACCTTACAAACAAAACCAAAAAAATCAAAATCGGTTCAGCCGTACGCAGATACACAGATACCTACACACGTTAAACTTATAACATGGCTCTGTTTTAGTCGGGCGTTAATAACAAGGTTTATCTTCCGACCCAGGTTTTGTAGGTATAACTAAGTTACTTTGAATGAGTGTTCAACTAACCAATATGATAATAACGCATGTGAAGACATGATAAATTGTTGTGAACGAAGTAGAATGAACCAGTCATTGCTCGACCACCGAGTTTCAATGCTGTGTCCCATGCCTCTCAACATAACATGGTGCAGCCGATAGCTTAATATGTTAGTGTGCCATTTTAAAAACTAAAACTAGATAAAGTTAAATAAAAGGAATACTTAAATGACAAGTAGCAGTAATCCCGAATCATTCTAAGAAGAAGAAATCATATTACAAATGAAGCATGCATTGGAGTCCATATGGCACCCGCCCGCAACCGTTCGTTTCTGAAAATGACATAACAAGTATAACATCAGTAACTAAACATAAGCAAGAAATGGGAAAAATTAAAAAAGGTCGTTTAATAATCATATGTGTGTGAGCAGTGGTGGCCCAGTGGTAACGGCCGCGACTTACGAGTTGTAGGTCGTAGGTTCGAACCCGGACAGGCGCTTTACTTTGTGTAAATTATTTCATCACCACTGCTCTCAAAACGGTGAAAGAAAACATCGTGAGGAAAACGGCATGTCCTAGAACCAAAAATTTGAAGACATGTGACATCTACCAACCCGCACTGGGCCCGCCTGGTGGATTACGGCCCACTCCCTCTTACAGAGAGGAGGCCTGTGTCCCAGCAGTGGGAACATTATAGGCTGATGATGATAATGATGATGATACATATGATGTATATTATGAAGGTTGTGAACTACATCGTAAAGTAAAATGTCGTGAGGTTTATGAACAATTTACACGCGACTACAAAACTATAGAAGACTTAATAAATTACTTCGACGCATATTTTTACCACGAAATAATATAACAATAGAAAGACGTACATATTTTACCCGTGCCGTGAGATTTCGAGTCAATTGATCACTACATATTTGAATAAAATGACAGCAAAGTTTGTACTGGACAAATATTTATACAGTGAGTATAAGTTTAGTGCGTAAGATGATGAATTAAAGACAGTGAACTCTGAGAAAGATTGTTAAGAGAACTAGACTCGTCCATAAATAAAGCTAGAGATAACTGTAGATTAGTAGAAGTATCTCGAGCTAAAGAGAAAAAAGATAATAAAAAAACAAAGAGAATCAGGTATGTACTACATGCTGTTACAAACAAAGAGAAGGAAGAAAAATATGTTCACTATGCAAGAAGATTAGCGCCGCGTCATAAAAAATGGCGGTCATCTAGTTCCAGTGGCGGTGATGCCAGGACCTACCTTCAGGATCGTGACCAGAGAGATGGGCAGAGATCACGTGGGCGCGCACGTGAACTACCAGGAGAGGCATGTCGAAGACCATGTGCAGTATGTGGGAAAAATCATGATAAATATAAATGCCTAGCATAATATGGTCAGCGATGTAGTTCGTGTATGAAAACGAACCATTATTCGAGAACGTCGTGTGTACGAGGTACAAGAAGACTCCAGCGATCAGGTAATTCATGCTATTGATTGCTATATTCTAGTAATGAGAGGACGGTAACATTACTTATGTATCTATAAATACATTTATAATAAAATCGTAGCAAAGTTAAAGCTGGACTTTGAATCGATTGGATTGGATCGATTCTAAAGCCGAAAATACATTGATTACATTATGTTTGTACTCCTCTATAGTTTCAAACAGTAAGACCATTGCAGATAAATGCAGATTTAACCTTTTAAATGATTTTCATCACGTATCTTAAGGGGCTAACGCAGTCAATCATCCTTTATTTATTTATTATTAAACAGTTCCGTGTGGTGCCGGACGTAAAGAATAGCACCATCCTATTTCTTCCCGTGGGTGTCGTAAAAAGCGACTAAGGGACTAGACTACTAGAGAATGGGCAGCAGCGTTCTCTATGCATTTTAACACCATACTGCGATCGCCAACCCGCCTGCCAAGCGTGGCGATTATGGCAAACCCTCCCTATTGGGGGAGGCCTATGTCCAGCAGTGGACGTCTTTCGGCTGGAATGATGATGATGATGATGAAACATTTTGTAGACTTAACAGGTCAACCCAAGGCGTCCACAAACAAGGTACATTTTCGTAATATACACGATTTGTTTCAAAAAATCAAAATCAAATATCAAAATATTTTATTTCACATAAACCTACATGGGCACTTATGAAACGGCAGAAGCTAGGTGCACGGTTCCAATTGGTCGTTTCCTATGGAGAAGAACCGGCAAAAAACTCCACGGTTAGGTACTCTTTTTAAAATAATGGGCTTTTACAATGTTTTCAAATCACAGTGTTAATAGGTATGGGAGGACAGTGTAGGCCTGTCAAGAATTACAATGTATTTAACAAAAGATAAAAGGTCTACAAATCTAGTCTATTAAGCCTACTCACAATCACACTTCTCACAATCACAAAATCATATTAATAAAATAATAAAAATAAAAACCAATTTAAACCAAATGACATGTTTGCCAACTTTAACAAGTGTGAATTAATATCTTGTCCACAAAAGTCACTAATAAATAGTTAGATATCAAAATTGTAGGTACGTATATAATTTCAAATAATGAAAATATTATGTCAAAAAGTATGTTGTTAACATAATATATTACTACGAGTATTATTGGATTCTAATGCTTAACTACTAATAATGAACAAAGCTTAGCCTAGTCAAGTCGATATCATGAGCTAATTCGTATGACACTGTGTGAGGTCGACATTTGCTGCAGATATCATTTTGTTCAGTCCGTCAGTGAACAAGTCTACATCTTGAGATAGTATGCTTGAGATATACAGGATGGATTTTTGAGATGGGGCAACCTTAAACGTTGCAGCTACAAGAAATCGGTCTAAGGAGACTGTCCTTAATTTTTTGAGACATTGATCATTGAACATACACAGATTTTGAAAAAAATGTACAACCAGCAAGAAAATGGCAATTTTCACAAAACAATAATTGGTGCCTGTAGTGCATACTTTCAATTTTATATTTACTATTTAATCACGACACATCTTATTTATATTTGGAAATCATGACAATAGATCTTGTTTAATAAGAGGATAAAAAACGATTATACCAACTGAGGTTTGAGTACTAGAAGAGTCAGAAATCACAAACATGTTTCCCAGCTAAATAAATCAAAACGTTCCCGTTAACCTAGAATCATGATATTTAGGAAGAAGCAGTCTCACAGCACAAGTATAGGAAAAAGTCCGAAAATCGTTAATTTGTAGTTTTATAACATTATGAAATATTCTTTTGCGATTACAAACTTACATTTGCAGTTGGAGAATTGACCACGGTCAATTAAAAAAAAATATATATAAATAATAAGAAAAATATTCTCACATACATCGATATACGTCACGATGTATGTGAGAATATTTTTCAACTAAAAAGTTAAGTTTGTTATTGGGATAAGTTCATTCCGACTACGGAACCCTTCATTGTGCGTGGTCCGACACGCACTTGGTTGGTTTTTTTATGATGAATATAAAAGTCAGAAATCGAAAAAAAAACTTTGCGCATCAAAATCAAAATCAGTCAAAATCAAAATCAAATTCGTTAATTTGCATAAAATGTGGTGGGTAGGTATAAAATATGATTCATATAAAATTCAGTGTAAACACGTTTCGCCATGCACTGATGGAATGCAAACATTTAATGGATGTTAGTCAGGTAAACAGCAACATACAATTATAGACAAATTCTATGAACGAAAGGAACATATTATTCAGGTCAATAAGTCATAAAAATATGGGTAGGTTATACAAGTCTAAACGTTCTAACAAAGATATAGAACGTTAACACTGTGAACACGTTGAAAAAACTTGCGTCCAACAGTTGGCCGCAAAATCGCTCCCCCGCTTTCAGGGTCAGTCGCGCTTTCACTGGATACACTTGAGTTGCTGTGCAAAATTATATTGATTACAATGACGGTTTGTGTAATTAAACTGGGCAGAAATTACAAAGGTCGATCTAAAACAACGAAATAAGTCAGCTATCGTCAGTAAGTAACATTATTTCGTATCATTTCCAGCAAAATAAGTCATTAAAATATTTAAAAAATAATTATTTTATTTTCACCATTTTGTGGTTGACGTGTGTGTTGCCAATTTAATTAAATCAAAACTCCAGTATAAAAAATGTGGCCTAGTATGTAATACATACTTACAGACATAGTTCTGTGAAGAGGTTAAATCAATATGGGGTATTTTCATCAAAATTGGCCGAGTGGTTTCCAAAAATTTAACTACGTAGTACGTTTGTATGCAAAGTATGTTTTATCCCGATTCAAATTATATTTTTGTCTTCAGCATTTTTTATACATATATGACTCGACACTATGATACATTTCTCCCTATTTTAATGGAAAATTTTCAACAATTGGTATCATTATGCACGCACACAGAAAATCGGAATGACAGCTGTCACGCACGCCAGCATATCAAAGTCGGCCTTTTTGTTTTAGTTCTTTTGCAGCGCGACACTATCTAGACATAAATAATCAAAACGTTCTAAATTATTTCAGGTCCTTATATTTTTTTTTTCAGAATGTCTGAAATCACAATCAATATACTATCTACATAAATTCCGTTCTCGAAGCAAATAAAGTTATAACGCGTATTTATTCGAAATTTAAACGTTTTGGTATTTTCGGCCAGTCTGTATTGTAGCGGCCAATCTATAAATGCTAAGGGACTGGTAATGACAAATCCCGTGTGTTTACAATCCACTGTTATATTATTTAAGCGATAGCCGTTCGTCAGAAATAATCTGTAAGAATGCATCAGTCAGTGTTTAATTCACTAAATACCAACAACTTCGCAAGCAATGGGAAATTGCTACTGAAGACTGTGGAGTCGACCTCAGGAGTAACTGCTTCTCACATAGACAACTGTACGTCGCTTGCTCCCTCGTCACCAGTCCTGACTCTGTATATTTTGACTGCTGAGACCAAAACTACAAACATCATAGTTTGTAGTTTTGGTTCACAAAAATAACATAATATCACGCCGGACAGGGAAGTTTTACAAAAATAACATAATATCACGCCTGTATTTCACGAGGGGTTTGGCAGAGGTGTACCTATAGTTCACCCTAAGTTACTTAAAGGTCCCATGTAATAGGGGGCAAGCCTATTGCCATTAACCGGGCACAAATCCAGACTTTCACTGAGAAATTCTAGATGGAAAACCCAATAACACTGCCTGACCCGGGAACTTAACCCGGGACCTCATGCTCAACAGTAGCACTTGCGACCACTAGATCAACGAGGCAGTTTTTTAATAAAAATATGGCTGTTATTTTAGTAGATATTGTGGTGTCTTACGACTTCCACCTGAACGAACTTGCAAGCAGAAGCTAGTTTGAAATAAAAATGTAAATTATTCCGACTACGGTGGTAAAGATCTGATTTCAAAACATCACAGCGAGGTTCTTATTACAATAACTGTCGCGATGGCTTAAACAGTGTTAGAAGAAAAACTTGTATTGTAATAATACCGCATAGCTTCTACTGACCCACGGTACTTATCTACTTTGACGTTAGTTTGACACTAGAAACGAGTTGAACGTGTCCTTAGTGTTCATGGTAAAACTACATCGTTCTTATTACAAAACAAGGTTTTTCTTTGGACATGTTTTTTTAAACCATCGAAACAGATTTTGAATTAAGAACCTAAGAGCAATCGAAAGACAGTTCTGTTTATAAAACTTACAATTAACAACATTAGGCAGTACATTGAAGTGTTAGGGCCGATTCACACCGGGAAAGCAGCGGCCGGCAATGGCGGCGCGGCGAGCACGTTCCGTGTGAAATAATTTTAAACTTTGTCTACAATAATTAATTTATAATTTTACCAGTGTGAGGCCGGGCGTTGTCATACATAAAGATAGCATCCTTTCCCAAGTAGACCATAAATAGACCAACGTATTCATTTAGGACTTCTTCCACGTATCTATCGCTAGTTATAGCATCGGGTATATTTGCTGAGGCGCGTACCGATTGCTTTCACGCGACCATGCGCAAGCGCGCCGCGTCCTTTGTGCGTAGGGTACGGGATGGCCCCAACATCGTGCTTGCGATGATTGCAGGAAGACTGGACTGTCCCTTCATCCGGCATTGTTCCAGCAGACATGTTGCTGTACCAGTGTCGGAGAGAAGGTATTAATTTTATTATTTTTCAATTATGTATTTGTTTTGACTGCGTTTCATTTCATTTTATTTTTGTTTCACATTTTACGATTTATTTTTTATTTTATTTAATTTAATTTGATTTATTTAATTTATTCTGATTGTAATTGGTGGACATAGATTTTGGAGTTAATTTGATTTAATTTGTTACGTTTTGATTCTATTTAATTTAATTTTAGTTGATTGAGTCTGATTTTATTTTATTTTATTTTATTTTATTGTAATGATGTTTTTATCTTTTATTAATTTTTATTTGGCAATGGGTGATAATTAAATAAATAAATTTTATTTTTTATTGTTTGATTCGCTAAAATATGTAAATATAGTGCTGTTTTTTGACTCTCTGCAGAAATTCTGGCCCATGCAAGTACGGATTTACTGCCATAGGCCACTTTCTCTTCGATGCATGCTTGCTCGAATCGCTCCCCTGGTCTTCTATACACTCTTGTTCTTCCGTCGTTCTTATAGAGCATACATCTTGATTCATCTAAGAACCTTGAATTCAATACTCCAATTTAAGCGGTTCCGGGCATATGTTAATCTCGAAATACGATGCCCACACTCCAATTTAGGGCCGTTAGCAGGTCTTAATGGTTTTAAATTTGCTTCAGCAAGTCGTCGTCTTACAGTCCATGCATTTGGGTTATTTCCTCCGAGGCGTCGGAACTGATATGTAAGTGCAGTTCCTGTGAGAAAACGGTTTCGAAGGACTGTGATGACCAAGTATCGATCTTCTCGTGCTGTGGTACATCTGGCCCTGCCTGTTCCTGGTCTGCGTAGTTTAGAGCCGGTTTCCTCGTAACGTCGGAGAATTTGTTGTACAGTTGACAGTGACGCACTAACTGTCCTTGCGGTATCATGCTAACTCCTGCCGATTTCCAGCATTGTGAGAATTCTGGTGCATTCTTCAGATGTAAGCGACATTAAAACAGCTACAATAATGAATCTGTATTGAAAATCAGAAACGCTGTGTACATACCTTTTTATATGACAAAATAGAAACAAAAGCAAAAACAGATTCAGACAATTCGAAGTTCCATTTTTAGTAAATGGAACTTCTATTTTTTTATTTTGTCATTTTTGATAGCACAACTTTACAGTAACTAATAAGTTTTATTACTTTCATTTGAGCAACATTTAATCGTCTATGAAACACAATTTATTTAATTAAGCTAGCATTTTTAGTTTCCGAGACTTTCAAGTACCATTATGTGACCGTAATTCACTGCTCTCTTTATCTTTCTGACCGACCGACCCCTTGACAATTCAAAAGTGTCTGTAATTGGTTTATTTGAAATAAATGCTTTGAGTTTGAACTTGAGTTTGAATTAATACAGATATTAACATAAAAATCATGAATACAACTCGTCTAAGTTCAAATTACCCCATTGAATAACTATTACATTTCAGGCCAATTCTAACTTAGAGAGTTGTATTGATGATTTTATTGATATAATTATGTTATAAACACATTTGTTACGGGTTTTTTTTTTTGGTGTGAAATCATCAAATAACTTCTCCCGCTCTGGGCGGAGCGGGAGAGTGTGTCAGACTCGTACTGACTAAAACCCACCCGTATTCCTTCCTGTTGCCTGTGTTGCCAGGGGCCTCAGTAACCCTTTAGTACCTTCCCGGGACCTCGGCAGGCATCGGCCCTAGTGTACCCCTACACTTGTGCTGACGACATCTCTTTGAGATGGCGTGGAATACAACGTATCGTCGACCCGGGCCTGGTCCTTACCGGACGGTGAGCGACCCATTGCTCACCGTCCGCAAGCCCGCGCCTACGGTGGCCGGAAATCCGCCCGGGATTCCCAACGCCCAGGGCATCTCCTGCGGATATTTGTTACGGCTGCGGCTGCGAATCATATTAAGACCAACATACAACCTGACACTGACCTGCAAATGGCAAATAACAAGAAAATTTGACGCGGGCTACCTTAGCGCAGCCATTTAATGTGATTAACATATTAATTCCTTGACTGTACGAGTATACATCAAACACGCGCACAGTCCAAAATACCTCAAATCGCTTGCATGATCTTCCTCCGTAAAGGCTCTTGCACAGGCGCTGGGCTCGCGTGGTTGATCCACTCCCTCTCACAGAGAGCAGGCCTGTGTCCCAGCAGTGGGAACATTATAGGCTGATTATGTTATGTTATGTTATGTTATGTTATGTAATTGAGGATTTATGTTAAGTACTATGTTTGACTAAAACACGCTTCCATAAAATTTTCTCGACAAAAAAAAAAATACAAAGTTACCGCCAAACCGAACAATAAACCATAAAGTATTAAAACATATTCAAATTAGATCATGAAACTTTGCATAATAACTGAACTAAATATAAAGCAGATACTATATATTTTTTTTTAAATTACACCGTAAAAAGAAATTACCTAAACTATAGGCTCCTTGGAGCTTTCTCCCTGCCACCCTATCTCGCTTGCTCGCGTTACCACGAGCGACAAAAGAGTGAGGTGGCGCTGAAGTATAATGGACCCTTAAGGCCATCCGGCTGTATAAGTTAAAACATCTGCCCACTATTTTCCCCATTGCAGGGTAAATGCCTCTTTGTATACAGAGGATTTATTGTCAGCCTAGTGTAGAATAATATCTATCTATCTACCTAATTTAGAAAAACTTCTTGTTCAGAAGGTAACAGCTGCAAATGTCATCTACGCAGTGGTTTCCAATTTATAAGCTACCTTAAGCTGAGTTAGTTAGTACATATCCTACCTGCAGCTTAAAACGTTGACGCAAACTTCCACAATGCACAAGTTTCACACTAGCACTTCATCTCTCTGCCAAGTTGGGACTTAAAGAACTAACAAGTTTTTGTAGATTTTACCCTTTGACTTTGAAAGCTATGAAATCTTGCAGATTAGCATAGTTAATAGCAAATGCTTAACCGAATTCTGGGCCGACTCCATTAGTTTAGTCCACCCTGAACGATCCACTTCAGACGCGGCAAGAGCGCGATCCAATGGCTTTTTAACAATCGCCGTTTAGTATCCATTTACAAAAAACATACTCGTAGGTGCATAAATGATCCAAGTGAGGGGCTTGTGGCTAAGTAATAACAGCCGCACGAGTCGATCGATAAGGTTAAGCTACGCTTGCAGTGGTTGGTCCGTGGATACACCATCTTTACACACCAAGACCTCTCCGTGCCTCGGAAAGCACGTTAAGCCGTTGGTCCCGGCTGTCATTTGTAGATCTTTGACAGTCGTTACGGGTAGTCAGAAGCCCGAAAGTCTGACAACCAGTCTTACCAAGGGGTATCGTGTTACCCAGCAACTGGGTTGTGGAGATCAGATAGGCAGTCGCTCCATGTAAAATACTGGTATTCAGCTGCATTCGGTAAGACTGGAAGCCGATCCCAACATAGTTGGGAAAAGGCTAGGCAGATGATGACGAGGTGCATGAGTGATTCAAATGATAAAACTAAACAAATAGGGATGCCGGTGAAGACGTGTCTAGTCACGTTAGTCGTGAAATGGAAAATACACCAGTAGAAAAATTCAAGAAAAATGTGACATCTTTGATGCTATAGCTGCTACTGGTCGACTGCTACCGAACGTGCGGCTCCATATTAAGCGTGTGTTCAACTGAACTTAATCTAGCTAAAACGTGGATCAGTGCTGGAGCGCGTGGCAGAATCGTGGATAGTGGAGCACCGATCCAAATTTGGATCGTCCAGTGTTGACCCAGCTATTTAGATTGCCATCGACACGCTAAGAAGTTAATGAAGTCTGTTCATTACAAAGTTTACATACAATACTGTCGAACTTTTTTGTGTAAATCTCACTATTCTTCAATCTCACTGTGAGCTGTCAATCATGTCAATCCCTAGGGATTGACATCAGCCGATGTGTTCTGAAAAAAAAAACTCACCGTGACAATTTCGGTGAAGTGAGCGGGAAGTGCAGAGCTATATGCCGCTATATCCTAAAGTGTTAATCGCAAGCATCCAGTGATATGACAGCTCACTTCAAACTCGCTTCACCTATGTTTTCACGGTAAGATTTTTACTTAATAGACCAGCAGGTGGAAAGGATAGCTCACTTCACCAAGTGTTCATGAAACATCGAGATTTCTTTCACTCACACACTGATTTATTATTTGTATATATAATACTAGATGCGCCCCGCGGTTTCACCCGCATAAGTTTTGACCCCGTGGGTATATCGGGATAAATAATCCTATGTGTTATTCCTGGTTATAAACTATCTGTGTGCCAAATTTCATCCAAATCCGTTCAGTACTTTTTGCCTGAAAGAGTAACAAACATCCACCCATCCTTACAAACTTTCGCATTTATAATATTAGTAGGATGAGAGCACCCTGTATCTATCAACATCATTAATCAATCTGTTATTGCTTAATTTATAATACTTTCTACTTTCCTCTAAGTAAATTAAATAGGAATATATTATACACATGAACTTTCCGGAGTAAATTATCTAAACGATGGTACATATCACATTAAACAATTAATTGCGTGATTTAGAAGAACAACGTGGTCATACAGAAAGACTCGAAAATAATATGTATAGAAGAACGGAGCCCAAACATCATATCATGATGCCTTGTTTTGAACCCGAAGAATTGGGCAGAGGTGCCCCTTTAGTACACCTTTTGGCCAGTTATGTTTAAGTCCCATGTAATAGGGGGCGAGCCTATTGCCATCAACCGGGCCAGAACAAATCCAGACTCTGGGCTGCTACTGAGAAATTCCCAATAACACTTTGCCTGACCTGGGAATCGTACCCAGGACCTCATGCTCAGCAGTAGCGCTTGCGAGCACTAGACCAACGAAGCAGTAAAAACATAAACAGCTTAAATTCATGAAATCATCGATCAAAGTCTATTCCATACATCGTTGGGTTGGGTTGCGTTTTAGTCGGTACCATCGTTTTCTCTTTCCTTTGCAATATTTAATCTGAGATTACGTTGGCTCGCAATAATAGGAGATTGATGGAGCGTTAACCATTCCTATCCTTTTCTTTTCTTTCAAATGTTCTATATGTAACGAATCTTCCCTGTATTTTTACTAATCCATTAGTGGCCTCTGTATACACACGTATTGTACCTTTCAGTTGTAGGTACACTTCTTTAAAACTTCTGATTTGAACTTAACCCTATGGCCAAAGTCTACACGCTCAAGCGACAATCGTCTCGTGACAGCAACTGCGCAAAAAACATAATAATAGGAAATAAGTTGTTTAGAGCGTGCCACGAGTCACCGCGACGCAACGGTACGACGCGATTCTGGTAGAACAATTTCCATGAAGTTTCCATCACTAGAGTCGCGTCCTGCTGGAGCCTTTACTCGCGCGACGAAAACAATCAGACGGAAAGAAATATCAAATGTACTAACAGGGCAGTCACAAATTCAGAACGGGTGCGACCGGCGATCTCACAAGACACCGCCCGTCACCACTGACGGGTCGTGGGCTCGTGGTATAACATAAAGTCGCACGCATGTGTCACTCAAATCGCGTCGTCAAATTGAATTGTTTCTTATAACTTACACTAAGAATAATACCTAAGATTGGAGCAATGCCATGATTTAAGAATTTTCTGAGTGCGTTCGTCATGGCGAGTCATTACGCATTTATTTCATAAACAATACTCAAAGGCATATGCAATGGCAGCTAGAAATTTTACATAACATAACGAACTGGATACGAGCCAAAAAAAAGTTGCTCGTCTTTCGGTGAATTTTTGGGCATTCTCGGGAATTCCCGCAAATAACTAACAACGAATTGCGTCGGCGGCGAAAAATAAACGGGAAGTGGCACGAAGGAAGGTGTAGTGCGGGCGTCAAGCGTCTAGTCTAGCGCGAACACCTGTCAATTCATAAATTGACGTTTCCGTTCGATTCCTTTCCGCCCCATGTTTCCGCCGCAGTGTAAATTGAGCTTATTGGATTTTCTCGACAAGGTGAATGACGTAAGGTCATTCAGCTTGACGAGATTAGTGCCTTAATTAGCTTGTCTCCCCTCTTGTTGTCCTATAAACAAGAACTTAAGACAATGTCCCAGAAACTGTAACAGCATTGTATGGAATCAGTATGTATCAGTATGTCAACTAAACAGAGGTTTTGTGTGGGGTTAAATATTTTGTCTCTCTACCTAATATTTATTAGAAATTACTCATTCAAGACCAGAAAGTACACAATGTTAACACGCTAAATAACCCCACACAATACGTCTTCTTGCCATCAAGGGCGTGAATTTGACTGATGTGTTGAAAGATTGAAAGTAGGAAATACCTCTTAGATTTTTAATACGTGTGTGGATACTTTTGCATTAGATTTGTTATGCCTTTAAAATACAGGAATTTATTGTTTGTTGTGGTGCAGGAGGTTGGGGGGGTAAGACATCGGTGTCATATTTTGGCGCTTGTAACGTAACTATGCAATATTGGAAACAAATCACTCATTCAATCAGATTCATGTAAAAATAGATGAGAGTAGTCGTGGTGAGCTAAAATCAGTCAAGAGAGCGCCGGCGCCGGCGCCCAGATATACCTATGATTTTAGTGTGAGTTTTAAATCTGTTATTCGCCTTCATATAATTCAAGTAAGTTATGCAAAATATTGTTCTTAAATTAGAACGCACATATAGAATTGATGTGTATACATCAATTCTATATGTGAATATTTAAGTGTAGCAGTAAAAGACTTTATGAAATAAATTCAGGAAGTAATGTTACCCAGAGCATAAAAAACGATATTACTTTCAAACTACTTGAGATATTTTCATGGTTTGTTTTGTATGAACGGACTACTTTATTATCTATAATTCTATCTGTGATTTTCTTCAAATATTAATTTTTTCGTTACTAAAAATATTTTTTTCCTATGAAACCGAACGGCGGCGTGGCATTAGCGTGGCATACATTTATATATATGGCCCGGGTCAACGGCGATTACCCGATCCTTAAGGGGATGCCTCAAGGTAGCACTACCTTAGCGCATACCCCTTTAGCGTAAGATTTTTGTAAAGTTAACACGTATTTAAATTTGCTTCAATAGTTGGAGGTAATTTATAAAACTGATGATCACAGAATCGAGGGATACACTTTGGTGTTGCAGCTACGTATCTATCATCTACATACATCCAACATTTAATTACACCACTCGATAGCTGAAGGATCAAAGAAATCGTAACAAAGAAAATATAACCCGTTACGTACACGTATTCACGTAAAACACACGGCGGTGGCCACGACACTTCCAAGGGTGTGTCAGACTCTTACTGACTAAAACCCACCCGTATTCCTTCCGTTGCCTGTGTTGCCAGGGTCCTCGGTAACCCTTTAGTAACTTCCCGCGACCAGCAGGCATCGGCCCTAGTGGACCCCTACACTTATGCTGACGACATCTCTTTGAGGCGCGCGTGGCATACAAGGTGCCGTCGACCCGGGCCTGGTCCTTACCGGACGGTGAGCTACCCATTGCTCACCGTCCGCAAGCCCGCGCCTACGGTGGCCGGAAATCCACCCGGGATTCCCGACGCCCAGGGCGTCTCCTGCGGCGGCTAGGGGCGAGAGGGCGCGAAATTTGCCTTTCCCTCAACCGTCCCGCCTCCTCCTTCGCGAGCATTACTGCTTCGCAGGTGACGGCTGCCCATGCCCTCTTGCTCCGTACCATGGCCTGAACCAGGGCCGGATGCGAGAGATCTCTGCCGCCGATCGCCTCCACGAGGACACGGCGGTGCTCTGCGCAAGCCGGGCAGACCTCCACCGTATGCTCCACCGTGTCCTCCGGGCGATCCATACAGTGATTTACTGGTCTGAGTCAGGTTGTATGTTGATCAAAATATGATTCGCAACCGTAACAAAAATATACATTGGGAGAGAAACCGTTCTCCTAAGACCGATTCGCCATTGGACTGTTCGTCGACAGGATGATTAATTTATTTCCGTTTCCCCAGCAGGGTTTTTCACTTACGGACAGTTCGCCGACAAAACCTTTCATATACGTCGCATTCGACGACAGCCCTTATTGAATCATTTGGGTTAGGTTAGGTTAGAACAGTGACCATTAACGCGCGAAGGCGAGCGAGCGAAGCGAGCGTGTCGCGGCAGCGACCGCCGAGCACCAGGTCCCCTCTATTGTTGGTGACCTACTATATTTGCTACAAAAGGCTGTCGTCGAAACTGACGCATATGAAAGGTTCTGTCGGCGAAATGTCCATAGGTGAAAGTCCCTGCTTGGGAAACGGAAATAAATGAATCATCTTGTCGACGAACAGTCCAATGGCGAATCGGTCTTAGGAGAACGGTTGCTGAATCATATACATTTGTGAATAATAATGTTTGGTCCATACTATAAATACTTATAGAATTTGTTATTATCAAAAGCATCATCAATACAATTCTCTAAGACAGAATTGACCTAAAATGTTATGATTTAATGAAATAGTCAGTACGGTAATTTGAACTTAGAGAATGCTATTGATGATTTAATTTTTGATTATGTCTGTTGTGAATCATATTTTGATCAACATACAACCTGATATTAACTTGAAAATTTCACAAAACGTAGAAATGACGAGTTTCCCTGGTGCATTCACCTTAAGGGGTGCCCCGTTACGTTCACTCCAACCCACATTTGTTTTGAACGAAAGAAAGAAAAAAATTAACATGACGCAAAGAAGGAACACAAATACAAAAAAAACTGGCCAAGTGCGTGTCGGACCACGCACAATGAAGGGTCCTGTAGTTGGGATGAATTTATCCCAAAAACAAACTTAACATTGTAGTTTAAAAACATGTTCTCCCATACATCGATATATGCCACGGTCATTTGTCCAACTGCAAATTTATGTTGGTCGACAATTACTCATTAATTTGTAAAGCCTACTTAGCTGTGATAGCTTTCCTTGTAATTTCGTTATTTTTGTACTACTGCCATTTTTTTTTCACATCTCCATAAGCAATCGTTTAAGCTGGCACGGCCGGGGGACACTTGACTCTAACAAAAATTAGCACGTTAATGCATAATATTACGCAAGCGGATCTTGAATCGAAAAGTGGTGTTCACAGACCCGCGATATTTTTCATCGGCCTATCCAACGATACTCCCACACCATGGGGTAGACGCGAAAAAAAATATTAATCCCCCCACATTACGTGCAAATATTTTATTTTAGCACTTTGTTGGCGTGATTCATCTGTACACCTATGCCAAATTACAGCTTTCTAGTACTTAGCGTCTATGAGCTACAGCGGGGACAGACAGACAGACAGACAGACAGGCGGACATGGCGAAACTATTTATACATTGGCATTAACTGGGTGTATACATTGTTTACTACGGAACCCTAAAAATAACAAGTTGGGGGAAAATATGCGTCACTTCCACGCAATACGGCAATCGCTCAGCATAATGCTGCGACCTTAAGTGAGACAGAGCCCCAGAGCTGATTTTCAGTGCTAGCCGGCGTTGACGTCGACCGGTGCAGCACACAGTGAGATTTTCTATAGTATGAAATAAAATAATAAAAGAAAAATATTTAAAATGGTAACATTCCGTAGGTACCGTCGACAATCTGTGCGCGCAGCTGTCAGAAAACTATTTGTTTTGACATACCTACAGGTTAAGTTACATAGTACATAACGATTTTAGTTCTAATATCACAATCAGTCTCATTATAGATAATGATTATAACGTAATTACTACCTCTAAGTCGATTTCCACTACGTTAAAATAAAAGATGTACACTTAAAAAAGTGAAGCGTATTCATCAGTTATAAATAAAGTCATATTTTATTTTATTACTTATATCGTCTTTTTGGTGAATACTGAACAGAAAGTACTAAGCTAGCATACATTCGAAGAGAAGATAGTTCGAAGAAAGAAATTCGAAGAGAAGTACGATTGCGTAATATTAGTACGTTTATAATCTGCGACGCCACAAACGCTCATCTAACTACCAGAGACAGTTCGCCAAAACCGAGCCAACCGCAATGTTTGCGAATCGGGACCTAAATCTGGGCCACAAGTAAACCACGCAGCCGACACAGCAACCACAATATCTACAAAGTAACAGGTACAACAGCAAACAAAACAATGCCTAGAAGGTGTAATCATTATCCTCCCTTTCTCACAAGTCGGACAAAAAGGTAAAAAACTCCCCCACGTTGGTAATATTTACAAAGATTTATTTCTTGTTAACTTTTTCGTTAGATAAACTTGGCTTCTTTATATTAAATTAT
The DNA here is from genome assembly GCA_905333075.3 of Atethmia centrago. Classification (NCBI taxonomy): domain Eukaryota; kingdom Metazoa; phylum Arthropoda; class Insecta; order Lepidoptera; family Noctuidae; genus Atethmia; species Atethmia centrago. Next base: position 14,540,078 of record HG995373.1, on the reverse strand, counting down.
TCAAAAACTTGTGTGGAACAAAAGATAAAGAATTTTGGAAGTGCTAATTGATTAATATAAAAATTCACGAACTCTTATTTATATTTCGGTAAAAATACTATTTAAGAGTATTGTTCCGCTCAAATGGAGGGTCGGGCGACTTCAAAGTGGCGGAAGTTTGTTTGTTGAGGCATAAATTACGTTATCTTGTTTGCTACACGTTGTATCTACATACCTGTTGGCATTAAATAAATAGCTCCACAGAAGGCTGGCTCCATGCCTACCACAGATTATGTATGTAGATAAGTACCTACTTCCATAATATCCACAGCCAGCGAAAAGAGGCGCACGCATTCAACGTACGTATACGTATACGGCTTATTGGTCGATTCGTACGTCGCCCGAAAGAGGCGAATCGACAACAAAAACTAATATTAATTTTTGTGAGGCGATTCGCACGAAGTTAATTTATTGACGAAGTTAATTGCCTAATACATATTTCTGGAGTTGTCGATTCACCTGTTTCGGGCGAGTAAATTCATGCGAATCTTGTGCGTGCGCTTACACTTATTGTAAGGAGCTGACCTACTGTTACAAGATTCTCATACCAAATTCGTATCTAATGTTTGATTTACTAGCTATTGCCCGCGGCTTCGCCCGCGTAGTGATCGGAAATTATGCCACGGAAACGAAAACTACCTGGATAAAACTTATCCCACCAAAAACATTAAAAGGTAAAAAAAGACAAAATTCTCGGCAATATACATATGTAGATCTAATAAATTTGAACGAAACCTCACTACTCCATTTAAACACAAACTTGAAATACCTAATAAGATTATCTATGTAAATTAAAATGAAATGCTGTTCATATGATAATGGGTAAGCGCATCACTTACTATTCGTTGGTAAGCGAGAAAAGCTGGAACGGTTTCGATCTCTATTTTTGTTTCTATTGGGATGAATATTACACCAGCAAATATTAGTTTATATTTCATAGTAATCTCGAAAATCTCCTCTTTTTTTTAAGTTAGTTAAAAACAGAGAAATGACACCCAAATGAGTTGATATACCTTGCTGCAGGCTTAGCACGAGCACCGTTTTGTGTACGGAAGAATAGACAAAAATGACGTTCCGTGTAGAAAGTACGACGACAACAAAGTTGAAAGAGTCAACTGCACTTTTTACGAAATTCACTCTTTTACATAATTCGACTCGGAATTCTTTGTTTTGTCATACGATTTTTTATCTGTTTGATTCTCATTTTTTCTGATATTAAGTCACGTACCTATATAAAGACAACCACATCAATTTTTCTCAAAGTGTCGAAGTACCGTATTTTTTAACAAAAACATATTACAGTAATATTGCCCTTCACCATTTCCTTGGTAATGGCCTATTAATTAAATGATGTAAAATAGAGATCTATATAGAAGATAGCCTTGTTTTTCTATTAATTATCACAGTTTTGCTTTCAAAACGCTCTCCTGTAAGATTATGATTTTGTAGATAACCGTATATACCTTGTGGCCGTCGAATAGAAAAACGCAAATTGTCTTCACTACCTTAGACAACTGTCAGTTGTCAGTGTGATTTTGACAGTATGGGATAGGAACTTTCTTCTGAAATAGTATACATAAAAAAGGACCACGACAAAGATCGTTAGAAGCGAAAGACAAAATAACAGATTGCAGAAGCATTTCTACGGCGAGATGTTAAAAAAGAGAAACGAAATGTCACTTTGTATAGAAAGAGCTGTGTCGGAGAAATAGAAACCGCAATGCTAAGCCTGCTGAGGGATGATATATTTTTTCCAATAATTTTTCTTAAAACGTTTTACTTTTAACAATCAAATAACGAAAGCTGTTATTTCACATTTAATTTACGAAACTGATAATATCCCACAGGAAAACTAAAGACAATAGATTAACCGAATATCGTAGCAGTAAAACTTAATAGCGAGAAATAAGGTCGATCCAAAAAGATCCAAATTGTAACATGAATTCGGACAGACGGAGGATATTATAATTAAATTTTATTGCAGTCGTCCTTAACATTATTAACATTGTGGGTTAAGGGTTAGTCCAGGAACGAAATGTGCAGATCATCATCTGCCTAGTCTTTTCCCAACTATCTTGGGGTCGGCTTCCAGTCTAACCGGATGCAGCTTAATACCAGCATTTTACATGGAACGACTGCCTATCTACTCACCACAACCCAGATATTGGGTAATACGATACCTCTTGGTAAGACTGGTTGTTAGACTTTCGGGCTTCTAACTACCCGAAATGACTGTCAAAGATCTACAAATGACAGCCGGGACCAACGGTTTATCGTGCTTTCCGAGACACGGAGGGGTCTCGATGTGTCCACAGACCGACCTTCGATCGACCTGTGCCGCTGTTATTATGTAGCCACGAGATCCTTATTACATATAACATTATTAACATCGCGGGTTTAGGGTTAGTCTACGAACGAATTATGCTGATAACGCTACAAAAAATCTTCGGAAACTACTATTAAATATCAATGAGAGCAGTGGTGGCCCAGTGGTAACGTCCGCGACTTACAAGTTGTAGGGCGGAGGTTCGAACCCGGACAGGCGCTTTACTTAATGTAAATTATTTCATCACTACTGCTCTCAAAACGGTAAAGGAAAACATCGTGAGGAAACCGGCATGACCTAGAAGAAAATTCGAAGACATGTGACATCTACCAACCCGCACTGGGCCCGCGTGGTGGATTACGGCCCACTTCCTCTCACAAAGAGGAGGCCTGTGTCCCAGCAGTGGGAACATTATAGGCTGATTATGAATTCACCCGTGACAATGCTTTGGAATTCTGTTTAGGTACACAACAATAAGAGGGTTGGACACTGATACGATAACCCTAGGCTCTAGTGTATGATATCGAATATTTTTATGTAACATTTTACCAGCCTATTATTGCCCCACTGCAGGGTAAAAAAGGCCTCTTTTCACAAAGAGAAGGCACGATCACCAAGCTTGCTCAAGAAGGGATGGCGATTTTAGTCGCCCGCGGTAGCTTCGCCCGCGTAGTACCCTTATAAATTAAAGCCTATAATTCCATACTAACATCACGCCTTGTTTCCTCGAAGGATTGGGCAGAGGTGTAGTGTACCTGTAGTACACCCACATTTCGCCAGTTATGTTTTAAGTCCCATTTAATAGGGGGCGAGCCTATATAGCCATCAACCGGACACAAATCCAGACTCTAATATAAACTAATATAACTTTATTTCATAAGCCTAATACATAAGGAGATAAATTTGAACAGCAATTGCATGACTTAAGAACTACATCCTTATACTAACAGGCTTTGAGCATGCTCGTAACGTGAAACTCCTGACACCCGAACTAGGACATGTCCTGTATCTCAGGTGTCAGCGTTCCTCCCTGACAGACACATTTGTGATGCTTGGCTTTCAATCGCGTGCATCAGTGATGATGATGAAAAACTTAAAATTTGGAATAAAAAGTAAAAATGAAATAACTTAAACTAATTAAAAGTTACATTAGTTATACTCTGTGCTGCTACTGAGAAATTCCAGATAGAAAAACCCAGTAACACTTTGCCCGACCCGGGAATCGAACCCAGGACCTCATGCTCAGCAGTTGCGCCACCGCGCCACCGTTGGGGTCCCAAATAACGGTAGGAGGGGTTTCTATCGGCGTCGAGTCGACGATGAAGTACTTGGGACTCGTCCTCGACAGCCGGTGGAACTTCGTGGAGCATTTCCGACGTTTGGCTCCCAAACTGGAGCGGGCGGGCGCTGCATTGAAGCGGCTCCTGCCCAATCTAGGGGGTCCAAACGCCTCCTGCCGGAGGCTCTACGCGGGGGTCGTGCGGTCCATGGCCCTCTACGGGGCACCTGTATGGGCGCGCTCTCTGGCGCTGCGGCCAGCTCGCCGGTTGAGCGCGGCCCAAAGGGTCATGGCCATCCGGATGGTCCGAGGATACCGCACGGTCTCCTGTGAGGCAGCTAGCCTCCTTGCCGGATTGCCGCCATGGGATCTGGAGGCAAAAGTCCTCGCGCACGTATGGGAGTGGCGCGAGGAGGCGAAACGCCGGGATGTAAGCCCGCTGCCGCGAGAAATCGCGGCACAGCGGACGGAGCTCCGGCGGGATCTCATGGCGTCATGGAAAGTACGGTTGTTGCAACCCAGTGCTGGGCACGCCACGATTGCGGCGATAAGTCCCCTCTTTGAGGAGTGGCTGGAGAGGCGCCACGGCTTCCTCACCTTCCGCGTGACGCAGGTCCTCACCGGACACGGCAGTTTCGGGAGGTTCCTGTGTCGGATAAGGCGGGAGGAAACGTCCGGGTGTCACCACTGTGTGGATCGCCTGGAGGACACGGTGGAGCATACGGTGGAGGTCTGCCCGGCTTGGGCAGAGCACCGCCGTGTCCTCGTGGAGGCGATCGGCGGCAGAGACCTCTCGCGTCCGGCCCTGGTTCAGGCCATGGTACGGAGCGAGAGGGCATGGGCAGCCGTCACCTCCTTCTGCGAAGCAGTAATGCTCGCAAAGGAGGAGGCGGGACGGTTGAGGGAAAGGCAAGTTTCGCGCCCTCTCGCCCCTAGCCGCCGCAGGAGACGCCCAGGGCGTCGGGAATCCCGGGCGGATTTCCGGCCACCGTAGGCGCGGGCTTGCGGACGGTGAGCAATGGGTAGCTCACCGTCCGGTAAGGACCAGGCCCGGGTCGACGGCGCGTCGTATTCCACGCGCGCCTCAAAGAGATGTCGTCAGCACAAAAGTAGGGGTCCACTAGGGCCGATGCCTGCCGGGGTCGCGGGAAGGTACTTATGGGTCACCGAGGCCCCCGCAACACAGGCAACAGGAAGGAATACGGGTGGGTTTTAGTCAGTAAGAGTCTGACACACCCTCCCGCTCCGCCCAGAGCGGGAGAAGTTATTTGATGATTTCCCACCCTAAAAAAAAAAAAAAAAAAAAATGCTCAGCAGTAGCGCTTGCGACTACTAGACCAACGAGGCAGGTGCCTACAAGCCTACATTACTCAGTGATAATATAGCATTCTACTAGTGAAAGAACTTTTAAGATCGTTCCAGTAGTTTTTGAGTTTGTTTATTGCAAACAAAAATACAAAAAACCAAAATCTTTATAATATTAGGATAGATTAATTTACTCACGATGTTTTTCCTTCACCGATGCTCACATCACTCACAAATTCATCACTCATCACTTTCTGAGTTTATCTTGGAAATTACTCATAATGTCCAAGATAGACTCAGAAAGTACACATGAATTAAAAATGTCACATTGGTACTTACTCGGATTTGAACTCACAATGACGTGCACGAGAGGGAAAAGGTCATAACCGACACTTCTATTTAAATACTTAATTGTTACTTGCGAACTGTTAATATACAGGTTGACTTGTAATTTTACGTATTCTTGCCAGGATATGATAGTGTGATCTATTTGCAACAATTAAGCACCCTATAAAGCCTAGGCGAAAATTCATGGGATTTGAGAAAACCCAATTTTTATGTGTTTTTTAATACTTCTCGGAATTCGTTACTAAATATCACTTTTCTCTCTAAAATTTCTAATTGAATGGCCATCATTGCTATGCCATTGTGTACCTAAATACAGAAACCTTTCGATGTTATCAAATTTTCTAAAACATCAAACAGTCAAAGTTAAAGGAAGAAGTTTGTCAACCATTGAAAAAAATCGTCAACGAGTACATGAACTTTGATACCACTTATCTCAAAATGTTACTAAGGCATTAAACGTACAAATTAGGATTATTTGAACCCAGAAACTCGTAACACAAGTAATTAACTGATATAAAATTTCGATGTGTATTCCAGTGAAGCGGAAGGGAGGAATGTGGGCAGGCGGTGCGCAGTGCGTGCATGCCTCGCTACCTCGCGGCGCGCGTGCGCAGCCTGCGCCCACGCTCAGCGGCGCCATCGCCAGCCGCCGCCCGCCCAGGTAACAAACTACTTTTCACACCACCAGCAGGCTTAGTATGGCGATTTCTATTTCTTCGAAGAATAGACATGACTCTTTCTATACAAAGTGACATTTCGTTTCTCCATTTGTGACATCTCACCGTAGAAATCCTTCTACAATCTGTCATTTCGTCATTCGTTTCTAACGATCTTTGTCTAGGTCGTTTTTTATGTAGAAGGATTTCTACAGTGAGATGTCAAAAATGGAGAAACGAAATGTCACTTTGTATAGAAAGAGCTGTGTCTATTCTTCGAAGAAATAGAAAGCGTCATGCTAAGTCTGCTGTTAGGTAATGTGAATTTATATAGAAAATAATGAAAGAAAAATAAGTTTATTTGTCAAAGAAATACGTGCATACAGAAAGATTTGGAGTAGGTAAACAGAAAAATAAAACAAAGTAGATCTACATAATCACAAAACACAAATAGTCGTCAGCTGCACGTCATGACTGTGACAAGAAGGCTTCCACTCAGCATGATGCTGTGCTATGGTGTGTATCTGTCATGCAAACTAACCCTAAAATAAGTCATAATATCCCTAGGGTCTAGCCGTGCAATATTGTACTGGCTCTCGTTATAACCCGCTGGTCAATAAAGTGATTTGAATTTGGAACCACAACAAAAATTTTGTATGAAAAAAAAACCTCCCGTGACATTAGACACTGCTTTACCCTCTTAGTAAATAATCTACTATTGTGCTCTTTCATCATAATTATGTACTTAGATACTAGCTTTTGCCCACGGCTTCACCCGCTTGTAGGTTGACATTATCTCACGGAAACGACCTACCAGGTTAAAAAGTATCTAGTTGTCTGGTATTTTTGCGGAACTGGGCCGGTTTGGCTCAGCCGTGAGGCACACTTTCCTGCTAATTTCTTACATCGTACTTTACACGTTTTATATAGGTTTTATATTGTGTTCCTCTTACTCTGTGCTAAATGAATGTATTTTCTTTCTTTCTTTATGTGTTACTCCAGGTTATAAACTAGCCGTTTTGGCGTGATTGAGTAACAGGCATCCAAACAAAGAAACTTTCACATTTATTTGTAGGATTTTTCTCTTGTAAACGTTTGTGTATCTATAGATAAAACTACTATCTAATTATATAGGATGTCAAAAGACTGCTAAGGAAGTCGAGAGTCATTAATGATTTCCATCTTTACGCTTATTCTGTGCACTGGATATTATTTGGGAGCCGTATGGTTATGCAAATTTGATACCTATGACGAAAAGTTAATATACCATAAATATGTGGTCGACCATATACGAGTATACACATATATAATCTAGACCTATCAAGATGCCGTCAACGCCCTGTTTATGCGGGCACTCGTACGCCGCCACTGCGTATGGTAGCTGGACTGCTCAACAAGTGGTACTATTTGGTTTAGTATAAAGGCTCGTGCAGACTAGCGCGATAACGCGGGCGTGACAGGCGGCAATATGCCTGTTGCACCCGCGTTATCGCCCCAGTCTGCACGAGCCTTAAATGAAGATATAGTTAAAAAAAATATTTCACACTGAAACTGCTCCCTGCTCCCGCTTCCCTGCCGGCTGCTGCAAACTTTGTCTGAATTGAACCTAAACCTTAAAAAAAGTGTTTTTAATAACTTACATCAGTCTCTCGTCACGGGATAACGAAAGGTCAAAGTGCATCGAGCATTCTTGAGCTTGACGTACACGTTAGACATTAGGATGACATCAGAATTGTAGACAATTCTCGACAAAACGTGCGATAGTGCTTTTTTTTTTGGGGTGCGGAATCATCAAATAACTTCTCCAGCTCTGGGCGGAGCGGGAGGGTGTGTCAGGCTCTTACTGACTAAAGCCCACCCCTATTCCTTCCGTTGCCTGTGTTGCCAGGGGCCTCGGTGACCCTTTAGTACCTTCCCGCGACAGGCTGCTAGCCTGCAGTAGCACCACTATCTGTAAAGCCAAGTTTCTGCAATCATCGTAGTTTAGCATTTCTGTGCTTTGTGTAGTCAGCTAGATTACTTACCGTTCCTGTAACGATTGTCTGTGCAAAGTATAATACTTCATTCCGCAGGAAATAATTTGACGATCTATGTCTGAGTTTACATTGGATGCCTTACAAATTGTTCATATCAATTTCTGGTAATTTTCAGGCCGTCTCCTCCGTCACCAACTTTAGTGGCTCAGATCGACTCTTCAGTAGCGTGTCTCTGGTTACTGACGCCTCTGTCAGCTGGGACAGCTGTGGTGGCAGTTCTAGTAGCAGTATCGACCAACAACTGGCTTCACACACAGGAGAATATGCTCAACCCTTTGTACAACGGCACGGGGAGACATGACCTAGTTGCAAAGCAAACCGTGTCTGGATTATGGAGGATATGCCACACAGATCGTAAGTGTTTTTTGACCTTTTCAAAACAATATCATTATAATATAATTATTATACAAAGAAATGAAAATTACAATGAAAATGATAACAATACAAATTAGAAATAGCCGTGGGCCCCAAACTAGGCACAGTCTGTATCTTGGTGGCCCAATATTAAGAGTAAAGACAGATTTAGTTGCCGAACGTTCATTGTGACACAGCACAGCTGGACAAGTAACAATTATTCGTAATGGAAATAATAATTAATTATAAAATTATAAACTTCAAAATAAAAATAAATAAAATAATAATGATAATTATGCCTACTTTAGGATTTTCCAGTCAATTTAGATTTTTATTACTTTGTAGCCTGTGTGTAATAAAAATTCTATATAGGTTACGTTAAAGGCTCTCTTTACACTGACCTGATTTTTCCCGCACTGAATGAATGGTGCGTCACCTACCTGTTTATTTATAAACGTTTCTTAAAGTTATGTAATGCTTAATATCAATAGTTTAACAATACATCTTTGATGTTTAAACGTCTCCTAACTTTAATCAATGTTTATAAATAAACCCCTGAGCCTCTTGTATAAAAACGTAGAAAAACACATAAAACGTATCGGCTTGGAATATAGACCGTTTTTTTCCCGCACTGAATGAATGATGCGTCACCTACCCGTTTATTTATAAACGTTTCTTAAAGTTATGTAATGATTATTATCAATAGTTTAACCATACATCTTTGATATTTAAACGTTTCCTAACTTTAATCAATGTTTATAAATAAACCCCTTATAGCCTCTTGAATAAAAACGTAGAAAAACACATAAAACGTATCGGCTTGGAATATAGAGCGTGGTAGGTACTTTTTAGTACAATAGAGTAGGAAACTTCCGCGTGTGTTGCGGTCCTACAATGCGTTCCGGTTCCGTCGCGGCACGTGGGAAATGCATTGTCCCACAGTCCAAGCCGGCCCACTTTCGTTCCATTACAAAGTCCGTTGATGCGTCCGTAACTGTGGGACTCCCATTTGAGACTACTTCATTTCCTTCGTTAAATAACGGGCTTTGTGTGTTATTTTAATGATGCTTTTTATACGGGGCGAATCTATGAAGAAGGCCTTATGGTATTCCGTAGCTTAAAGTCTGCTGATAATGTTGATTCGGCAATAAAATAGAGATGGCCGCTTGAATCAGTCATGACTGACAACTTACTGCGACTTTATAATAGTAAACTACACAGTTGGTTTACATTTCCTTTGATTGACATTCACGACACTGCTCTAAAAGCTGTGGCCGCTTCGGTCTCGGGCATAGCGAATTCGACCGGTCGAGCAGTTACAAGACATACGCTGATTACCCTCAACTTCTCAAGCTGTTGACTGCTCTGGCGCAACTATCCCTCCACGCCCATTCGTATAGGTTGTTCAACGATTAACTTTTCGAGCTAACCGTATGGTATGTATGAAATATTTATTAGCAAACCATGATAATACCTCATTTTTTATCCTAATAAGTTTTGTGATAGTTAACACATTTAAGTCTGTCCATCACAAGCAATATTCATTGATGATTATGATAATTTCATATTCTCAAGATGATTATAAATATTACATAATCAACCTTTCGACGTCATCACGGCAATGCTGGTTGTCGCTTAAAATCAGCGCTGGGGATCTGTCTCGCATAGGGTCGCAGCATTATGCTGAGCGATAGCCGTCTTGCGTGGATGTGACGCATATTTTCCCCCAACTTGTTCTTTTTTGTGTTTGTGTTCCTTCTTCGCGTCATGTTTACCGCAAATAAAAGTATTTTCTTTCTTTCTTTTTCTTTATAATATATAAAAATAAGATAGTGACTGGTATTTTTTATTTTTTCCAAAAGACAAAGGGCAGCAGTGGTTCGATTGTTCACCACAAACATGACCTATGTACCAAAATATTTTAAAAAATAAGGATTACAATCTGTCAGCAAAAAGTGATAGCTAAATGTGATTGATGATTGAAAATGATTATTTACAAGCTGACCCAGAAGACGTTCTATGTTCTATGTTCTATGTTAGAGGGTTTGGTTTCCGCACTTAGTCCTTCAGGTGGACCATTGTGCGTGGGCCATGGCGGCCGTTCGGTGGTTATTCCAACCAGCCGACCTTCCTCCAGAAGTTGATCGTGCCCCGAGGGTTTCTTTTCTAATCTGGGTGATGCCTGTGCATTAAAAGAGCACTTGCGCAACGGTTTCCTCTGTCTCCATGAAAACCCTACACAGAGAGAAAAGAAAGAAAGAAAGAAAGAAAGAAAAGAAAAAGTATTTATTGCATATATTATGTGCGTGCACGCACGTATTATGCATGTATTGAGAGCTATCCGTTATGCCTTTTGTGTAGGAGTATTTGTTTAGCGAACAGTGTCCCGTGACCCGGCAAACATTGTCCTGCCCATATTTCAATACTTAATTCATACAATTTTTTTATTAAAAATTCACTTTGAGTTTTCCTGAATTTTTTAATTTTCCTGGCAGTTTTTCACATATTTATTTCCGTAAGAACCCGATTCGGCTTATTACGAACGTTTTAAAATAAAAATTTGCCAAATCGGTCCAGCCGTTCTGAACGCGCTTACCAACGAACAGCATTTGAGTTAAGTACTACTGTAGCTGATCCGACAGACGTTCAAAATTTCAATAGTTTATACAAAAACACGTAGAACAAAGCACTTTCAGTTTTTCCGAATATTACAATTAGCGGGTAACTTTTCCAATTTTTCTTACCCTAAAAACCTTATTCTTCTTCTTTTCTTTTCTTTTTCTTTTTATTTATTTTTAATTACCATAGTTTTATATATGCACGTGTTTCTGTAAGAAATAAATCAGTTTTTCTTTATTTCTATTCAGCCTATTGCAAACAATTTAAAATAAAAATTAACCGAATCATTTTTAGGGTTCCACAGAGTTTTTTTTTTTTTAAACGTTGCCCCAAACTAGGAATTTCTTCCTGTATCGTGGGTGCGTTTACAAACATAGAAACTCACAAACAATAGTCAACAAGGAACACTTATAGTTTCGTCATGTCCGTCAATCTTTCCGCGGCTCAGCTCAGAGAGTCTTAGTACTAGAAAGCTGTAATTTGGCACGGGTATACAAATATTAATGAGAATGAGAGCAGTGGTGGCCCAGTGGTAACGGTCGCGACTTACGAGTTGAAAGTCGTAGGTTAGAACCCAGACAGGCGCTTTACTTTGTGTAAATTATTTCATCACCACAGCTCTCAAAACGGTGAAGGAAAACATCGTGAGGAAACCGGCATGTCCTAGAACCAAAAATTCGAAGACATGTGACATTTACCAACCCGCACTGGGCCCGCGTAGTGGATTACGGCCCACTCCCTCTCACAGAGAGGAGGCCTGTGTCCCAGCAGTGGGAACATTATAGGCTGATTATGATTATGATGATACATATTAATCACACCAACAAAGTGGTACAATAAAATCTCCCTTGTACGTAAAGTGGGTATTATATTTTTTATTCTCGTTTATCCCATAGTGTGGGGTATCGCTGGATAGATCGTTCAAAAACACTGCGAGTCTATGAAAACCACTTTTCGACTCAGGGATTCGTCTGCGTAATATTAAGCTTTAAAGTGCGAAGTTTTGTTACATTGAAGTGCCTAAATGGTTGTTTTCGGATAGGCTTTACAAGTTAACGAGTAATACTCGACCAACTTACTTTTGCAGTTAGAATGTATGGGAGAACACGTTTATCAACAAAAATGTTAAGTTTGGGATCTATTCATCCCAATTACAGAACTCTTCATTGTGCGTAGTCCGACACGCACTTTGCCAGTTTTATTTATTATTCAAGTATTCTAGCGTAAACAGTTCGTTTTGTTAAAAAAAGAATGTGTTTTTTTGCGATTTCAAGACTGGGCTCATAGTGAAAGTAGTTCATAATAATGAGTATAACCCTTTTTAGGTTTTAATTACACCTAGTATTAATTTCACGAACTTAATGTGTTTCAGCTGGCAGCACGGTGTTCCGGTGTCTCGACATTCCATATTTTCCATTATCTCAATGGCAGCCTGACCCGAGTGACTCTACGAACGCGATACCCTGTGAGTATTGCTTCTATGAGTCTTATTTTTAACTAACAGCCCGCCCCCGCTTTGTACGGTGTAATGGCGACACATCAAAACATCACGATTTCTGTGCTATATCCCTCTTTTTAACCAACTAAAGGAGGAGGTTCTCAAGTCGAAGTGTTTCATTTTTTAGGGTTTCATACCTCAAAAGGAAAAACGGAACCCTTATTATTGAATCACTTGTGTCTGTCTGTCTGCCCGTCTGTCACAGCCGAATTGCTCCGAATCTGGACTGTTTAAGTTGAAATCTGGTAGGTACACATATGAATTTCTGTGACCCAAACACGAACGTGTAACGTATAACGTAAATGAATGAATTTTGAAGAGGGGGTTCACATGGGATAACAATTAAAAAAATAAAAGATTTGCAAACTGTACAGTGTGACACATCAAATGAAAGGACTAGTGAGGATTTGTTTTCAGTTATTAAAGAAAATGGATAAATTGGCCATTCAAAATTTACTCTTATGTCCGAAACTACAAAGCTTAAAATATTGGAAAAAATACAGAGAATAGTTATATACTTTTAACCTTTTTTTTTGGCCGGGAAATCATCAAATAACTTCTCCCGCTCTGGGCGGAGCGGGAGAATGTGTCAGACTCTTATTGACTAAAACCCACCCGTGTTCCTTCCGTTACCTGTATTGCCAGGGGCCTCGGTATCCCTTTTGAACTTTCCCATGAGCCCAGCAGGCATCGGCCCTAGTGGACCCCTACACTTGTGCTGACATCTCTTTGAGGCGCGCGTGGAACAACGCGCCGTGAACCTAGGCCTGTCCTTATCGGTCGGTGAGCTACTGGTCCGCAAGCCTACGCTTACGGTGGCCGGATATCCGCCTGGGATTCCCGACGCCCAGGGCGTCTCCTGCGGTAGCTAGGGGCGTGAGGGCGCGAACTTTGCCTCAGCCACACCCGTTCCGCCTCCTCCTTCGCGAGCATTACTGCTTCGCAGCAGGAGGTCACGGCTTCCCATGCCCTCTCGCTCCATACTATGGCCAGGACCAGGGCCGGACGCAAGAGACAAGGCGGTGCTCTGCCCAAGCTGGGCAGACCTCCGGGTGATCCACACAGTGGTGACACCCGGGCGTTTCCACCCGCCTTATCCGACACAGGAACCTCCCGAAGCAGCCGTGTCCGGTGAGGACGCCGTGGCGCGTCTCTAGCCACCCCTCAAAGAGGGGACTTATCGCCGCAATTGTGGCGTGCCCATCCTATGAGAAGTCTATAGTTAAAATAACATGGTAAATCTCTCAATATTGTGCGTACAAACGTACATTTTCAGTTGGAATGTATGGGAGAACATGTTTTTCAACTACAATGTTAAGTTTGTTCATGGGATAAATTATCTTGGGATACAAAACATGGTAGACAACATATTCATTGCACGGAACCCTCACCACGCGAGTTCAACTCGCATTTGTCCGGTTTTTTCTTTATTTTATAGAACAATACATTTGCTCACTGCGTGTCACATTGATCACAATGCTCGTTTCTATATACTCTATACGTCAAGTGGACTTTGCTCTGTGCAATCATTATACAATAATAATACTAGGTATTGCATGTGTTTCAGACGTGGTGACCAGGTCGGCAGCCCCTCTGCTTCTTGCCGTGTTCGCCCAAGCGGTTGGAGCGCTGTGTTGCGTCTTAGGGCACTGTGTGAAAGGAAGACGGCTCTGCACATTCATTGCGGGCGTCCTCTTTATTATATCTGGTGAGTAAATACTTATACAATTCTTATGGATTTGATGCAGTAACGTACAGTCGCCAGCACATCAAGTTACTAAAAACTGTGAAATTTCTCCAAATGATTTTGAACCTTAAAATGTTGATGGTTAAGTTTGAAATTGAATGAGAAAATTTGACAGTTTGTGGTGACTTGATTTGCTGTTTTTTATTTTTCATTATTGTACATAATGAAAAAGAAAAAATACCACAAGTTGGGCTCATGACTCGCCAATGGGTAGGTTTTAATGCCTAGTTCTATACCCAGTGTCAAAATATTCTGATTAAATATTTGAATTCAATTTTGTAACAACGTGTAACCGACCATAAGACAAATCGGTTGAGGTAACCAACAGCAATGACGCACAGTGGAACGAATGTATGGGAGCGGTTGGACGTAGACATGTCCGAAAAAAAAGAGTAAAATTATGCCAAACTAATGATGCCATCTTATTCGATTACTTAATGCCTTCATAACTTGTGGTGATGAATTTCTTCATAACTCCCATATTTCGGGAGTAATTTGAGAAAATGTGAAATTTTACTATGAAAATGAGTGTATCGAGCTCTCTCCCTCCTGATTCCGGGCTTGTTTCAAGTAGCGGTCTCTAATATCATAATGCTAATACTAAGAGCTATATTTAATACTAAGACACATAGTGCGCCAAATGTGCACTTTCTGGGATAAAGAGTGATGTTTATTTTATAACACAATTTTTTTATTTTTTGTTTATTTTGTTGATTAAAACCGTTTTTCTAAAGGTTTACCTTATTACAATAACATTTCTGAGCAGCCAATTAGAGAAGATATAAGCTAATTAGGATATATAATTAGGGACTTAAGGTTTACATATAAAACTGATGCACTAATGATTACTGATAAGAACATTGCTATTATTTAATTACTAAATGGCTCTTAATACACTAATTTAGCATGCATCATTTACTAATTATCACAATAACTAATTACCTTGCAATATTTAACAAAGGATACCTGGGATACCTGGATTTTATATAAATAGGTCACTATTAGTAACTTTAAAATCAGTGTTGATTTACACCTCGTTGTATCCAAGCTAATCTCGCAATGTATTTTCCAAATTTTAATACAAATCTTGATATTCACGTTGCTTTATGCGCACGCGCACATAAAGATTTACGCGACTTTAACTATTTGTTCAGTGTTTTAAAAGATAACAGTTGTGTTCAGTTATGTGAAAGTGCTGAAACAAGTTTAAAAGACTGGTGTCGTCGATTTTGCTACCGCATTTATGCAAAATGGACACAGTCTGGAAGAAGCACAGATAAGTTTCGGAAGAAACATGAGATTTGGCTACAGGCTGCAATTCAATGGCCGGAATTACAGAATGAAAATATGGAACCTTCTACAGAAAATATAAGTGACGTCATCGAGCCCATAATTTCTCCTGCTAAATCTGATGCTTCAACTTGTACACATCCTAGTCCTCGTAAATCTTTTGAGGACCTTAGTAACCGGCAAAAAAGAAGACGCACTGAAGATAGTCTTTCATGCAGCAGTAGCAGCGCTGAAATTATGTTTTCGGCCGAAAGGGCGCTTCAAAAGGCAGGACAAAGCGATACAGCTTATGTTATGAAATACTTGACGGAGAATCCAGAAGAGGCCTCAAAAATCAAAGCCTTCATTGAAGGTAAATCAATTCAGGTACGGGAAATATCCCCTTTGAAGGCATTGGCTCTTTATGTATCGATGAACTTATCGAAATGGCGCTATAACACTCTTCGGGATTTCAACACTCAAGAAGGAGCTCTTCAATACCCGAGTTACTACATGTTGGTTAAAGAAAAAATTAAGTGCTATCCGGCCAAAGAAGATCTCACAGTTACAGAGAGCTCTGCAAAAATCAAATTACAAGCCTTGATAGATTTAACCTCAAGAAGACTTATTAGGTCGTTAGAAACCCCTGTTGATCCCAATCAACAGCTCGTATTGACCAGCAAATGGGGTTTTGACGGATCATCTAGCCAAAGCATTTATCATCAAAGGACGAGTGAAGATGAGCAAATCGATCTTGCTAGTAATTTTATGATTAGTCTTGTACCACTGCGGCTCGTCTCAAAAGGTGTAACAATTTGGGAAAACGAGCGACCATCTTCCACTTCATTTTGCCGGCCAATATTGTTTAAGTTTATAAAGGAAACCAAAGAAAATGTGCAGAGAGAGATGGCTGAAATCGAAGCAGAGATTGAAGCCTTAACTCCATCCACCATCACTGATGGAATTAGTGTCAAACACCAACTGCTGTTGACAATGATTGATGGTAAAATTCATTCCATTATATCCAATACAGCAGCTTCAGTGTGTGACATATGCAAGGCTTGTCCTAAAGAAATGAATAATTTAGAGTTAATCAAAGATAAACACGCAAACGAGGACATGTATAAATATAGCTTAAGCACCCTTCACGCTTGGATTCGCTCAATGGAATGCTTATTACACATTTCCTACAAATTAGACATAAAATCATGGCAAGTAAGGGGTGATATAGCAAAAAGGCAAGTTGATGACAGGAAGAAAAGAGTTCAAGAGGCTGTAAGAAGAGAAACGGGCTTACTTCTCGATGTTGTGAAACAAGGCAGTGGATCCACCAACAATGGCAACTCGGCAAGGAGATTTTTTGAAAACTACACTAAATCTGCTGAACTGACCGGAATAGATGCTATGCTTTTAAGAAAAATCTGTGTGATCTTGCAGTGTATTTCATCAGGAGAGAAGATCAACGTAACTAAATTCCGAGAGTTCTGCTTTGATACTGCTAAGCTTTACGTGGAGTTATACCCATGGTATTATATGCCTTCTTCACTTCATAAAATTTTAATGCATGGGCCAGACATAGTTCAGAACATGTCAATTCTGCCCATTGGTTTTCTATCCGAAGAGGCATCTGAGGCTAGAAATAAAGATTTTAGAAAATATAGAGAGGGGCATTCTCGAAAGCATAGCAGTATCTCATGCAATGAAGATATTATGCACAATCTTTTACTGTCTTCTGATCCACTTGTTACAAGTATCCGTCCAAAAGGAAATAAGTTTGTAAAAAAATCTTCTTTTAAGGAATTTTATGAGCTTACGGATTCTGAGAAAAGTGATATCGAATTTGTTAACATAAATGATTTAGCGGACATCGATTCTGAATTTGAATTAATTGATGATGATGATGATGACGAAGATAATTAAATGATGTTATTGTTTTAAAATGTGTAACTTAGTAAATTAGAGCTTACATCTTAATTATTTATTGTACTTTTAATGAAACTAGGTAATTTATTATCAACTTACTTAAAAGTCATACTCTCATCAGTTCTTGTGAATATTTTTGTTAATATATATTTCTGTATATATATAATATATTTATAGACCTCTTAATAAGTCTGTCTGCGGTTTAAAGTAAATACAAATGGGGAAAAAACGTTTTTTTTTTTAAATTTTCATTTCCTTTTATCCCAGAAAGTGCACATTTGGCGCACTATGTGTCTTAGTATTAAATATAGCTCTTAGTAATAGCATTACGATATTAGAGACCGCTACTTGAAACAAGCCCGGAATCAGGAGGGAGAGAGCTCGATACACTCATTTTCATAGTAAAATTTCACATTTTCTCAAATTACTCCCGAAATATGGGAGTTATGAAGAAATTCATCACCACAATTTATGAAGGCATTAAGTAATCGAATAAGATGGCATCATTAGTTTGGCATAATTTTACTCTTATTTTTCGGACATGTCTACGTCCAACCGCTCCCATACATTCGTTCCACTGTGTGACGGTCATATTTTCTTAAATGGTTTCCTAAGTACTGACCATTTTATGTTATGAAAGCTGAACAGTTGCGGTCCCAGCTCTAAAATGGGTTCACTAGCTTACGTCGAATCGTAAAAGACAGAATTACTTAAGCCCGAACACTCTTATGCCCGATGACTTGTTTAGAATTTATCAAATGCCCGAATATTAAAAATCGACGATCAGTTTAACATGGAGAAAACGAGTAACCAACAGCAATGATGTTCATATACAATGTGGAGATTTGCTGGGGAGCTGCTGGGGAGTTTGTTGCGCCACTTCCCAGCTAAAGCACTAGGAAGTGGTGAAAGGCGGGCGGGCGTTTTTGAAGACTGTCTTAGGGCCGGCGCCCACTGGCGGCATGGCACCGCAAGGGATTTTTATGCGATGAATAGGATATATCTTGCCATGCCGTAACGCCAGTGGGCGCCGGCCCTTATGTAATTTTGACGTTCTTAAAGTGCTGATTCTTAGCCTACTTTGAATAAACGACTTGATTTTGAGATAACAATACGAAAATAAATGAAAACACTGGCACTAATGAATAAGGCCCGGCGCCCACTATCGGTGGGCATCGGTGTGGCTCGGTACAGTTCGGGCGCCTTGCAGCTTCGGCAAAAACAAAGAATAGTCCGGGTGGCAGACACGTCGCAGAGGAGTCGTAACGTTACGTGAAAAAAGTTGTGCGTGTGTATTTATAATGGTGGATTGGTAGTTTTGCCGAAGCTGCCCGAAACCAGCCTCGGCGCTCTTAGGTATGCTTATGACTGCCGAGGCAGCTCTCAGGCGCCCGAAGCCGCCCGAAGCAGCCCTCAGGCGCCCGAAGCCGCCGTAAGGCGCCCGAGCTGTACCGAGCCGCACCGATGCCCACCGATAGTAGGCGCCGCGCCTAAGAGTATTTTGAAACTATCAAATCCTAGCATCGAAATTAAAATAAGTGTTTTTTTTAAACAAACGGACAAAGTAGCTGGTGTTATTGATGGGCCGACTATGGGTTTTTCCAATCTGTGACTAGCTATGTGATTAAATTATTGGATATCTTTGATTAAATTTTCGTATTCAGACTGGTGATGGAAAACATCGTGAGGAAACCTGCATGTCCTAGAACTAAGAAATCGAAGACATGTGACATCTACCAACCCGCACTGGGCCCGCGTGGTAGATTACAGCCTATTCCCTCTCACAGAGAGGAGGCCTGTGTCCCAGCAGTGGGAACATTATAGGCTGATTATGCATGCAGACTGGGAACGTCATTAGATATATGTAGTTTAATTTGCTGTCGTATTGTCGTCTCCACCTTATATATTCTTCTAGGAGCAAAGGGTAATCATGCCTCTGATCTGACATGCAACTTATACAGTGTTGAACGTGCACTGGCGTTATTTTTAATACAGAGACACCATAACCATGCTTATGTCCCTCAATAACTTATTAGAATGAAGATATATTAAGATTCTTGATACCATGACTGCTTACGCCCTAATTGTGCTTTAAGACATGTTTAAACTGCGTGTTTACAGACACTTATTTATGCCAAAATGGTTGTGCTAAAGAAGCTTTTGGGCAGACAAATTGTAAATAGGAGCTTCGTATGTTTCTACATATGAGCTGTGTAAAGGGCGGAAAAGGAAACGCTCTCTGTTTGTAAATAAGTAGGCGTGTTTACAAATGCTTCTCTATGCCAACACTTGCAGGAGTGTTGTGTTATAAGTACAGAAGCTTTTGGGCAGGCAAATGATATGTATGCATCTTTAATACAATACGTTACGTTATAGTACGTTACTGATTTAAACAGTCTGTCACTGTAGAGGACATAATAATAATAAAAACGTGAAGCCTGTATATTTCTATTTTATTAAAATTATAAGTATTATGTTTAATTATTATCATAATAATTTACTATTGCCAATAATAATAATTATACATAAAATAAAAAATAAAGGAGGTAGGTATAAACAACAGTTTATACCTATTTTAATTTCTCAATAATATGTTTGTGAGAAAGGTATTTTTTTTACTTATTTTTGTTAATTATATCTCTTTATTTTAAAATTGACAATAGCACTAAGTACTTGCTTAATTTTTTCCAGTTGTTTCTTATGATTTGTAAAGGATTTAATTAGATATAAATAATATTAACGTTTCCTAAATTATGATAAAAATTAAGTACTACAAAACTTTTGCCTACAAAAATCGGCCATAATAGGAATCAAACTTGTCAAAAAATTTAATAGTAGGTAAATCTAGGTAGCTACTTTAGGTTGGATAAATTCAGACTAAAATCCAAGGCCTCAACACATCTCATGTGTTGTGTTAAAGAAGCATTAACGTGGCTTTAGTTTTTAGTTATTAACAATTTGTCAACCCAAAAGCTTCTTTAGCATAACTCCTTACAAGTGTTGACATAAAGAACCATTTAAAAAACAACACGCGTTAAAACTAAGTAGAAAAGGGAAGAAAATTTTCTTTAACTAAAAACAAATTGCAAACACACTTCACATTAAAATGTGTGAAAAACTGATTTTTTGGGGATAAAAATTACTCATTTTGACTCTGATTGTTAGTTGGACCACCTTTTGATTAGAATAGAATAGAATAGAATAGAATACTCTTTAGTATGTACACCATAAAATAGTACCTAATAATAATAGTAATTAGTCATATAGTTGCTTATCCAATAATCAAAAAAATATTTCATTTCAGGTTTAATAATGCTGACCGGAATCGTCATGTACATATCCGTCTTTAAATCACAAGTGGGCCACAAGTTACGCTATATGACTTATTTTGAAACCCCCAGAATGTCATATAGTTACGGGTATTCATTTGGGCTATACATCAGTGGCTTTGTGGCTGCCGAGTTAGCAGGCACCTCGGCTATATTCCTATTTCTTCAGTGGTACCAAAAAGATTGGATAACAGAGCTAACTGAAAAAGCCAAAGCTGATTGTCGTGCGTGGGATCGCGAGTATGCCTTTACAGAATTCAGAGAGAGAGATTCCGCACTACTAGAACGCCGAATGATGAAAAGGGACACATACCCCCCTTCTGGATCATCAGCTGCAACACCACGAGAGCGAAGACGCTTCGTGTTCGACGGCGATGAAATGCCACATTGTTCAATACACAATAAAAATAGAAGAATAAATTTAAGTTCAGCGTCATTAAAGGATTTGTCGTCGTCAACGCTGTACGGGTTTCCGGCGGCGCCACGACCGACTGCCTGCGACAATTACTTTGAAGAGTTCAAAGAGGTGCCTCAAAGCGCGAATACCTTGAGTGGATTAAGGAGTGCGTCGATATTTCAGTCACAGGCGTCGGTGGCAAGCGGCCGATTTCTAGATACTTCGGCGGTGGAGCCTCCGCCATCACGGGAGGAAGAAATGGTAACTTTCGGTGCAGGTACAAGAGGGGGTGAAGAACAGCCGCCGCCACCGCGACACGACCGTGCCGTGGGCACCGACCCTTACCGCAGAACGACGCCCGTCTGATCCAAGAACTTGGGTTTCCCACCCCGAATATAAAGCATATCGAGAAGTGATAAGTGACGATTTTATTCACGTGCTACGTACTAAATAGTTAATGTTCGTACCTAGCCGGATACAGTTAAGAAGTGTCTTTCGAATTTATGAACGTATTATAGGTGCATACGTGACTTGTGTTATGAAATTTTTAATTGTTATAATTCCTTAAATAAACACTGCCATTTGTCTATTTACTTTTTTATCTTTAACTAAATATACATAAATTGATGTAGGTATTAAGAGATTGATAAACTCGAACACCGTTCGACCGATCACCATGAAAGTTGGCATATACCTATACTTTTTTTTTTCATAGAGAAGGTTTTTAATACAGGTTTTTTTATTCCGACCTCCACGCAGGCGAATCCGCGGATAAGAGTTAGTTAGTTATAAAAACCAAGAATAAAGTTGTCACGTTTGGTCCAGTCGACCAAAAATAGATGGAAAGGTAATGGTTAGCATTTTTTAAATTATATTCACTATGTTATGAATTTCGCATCAAGCTCATGTAAACAAGGCATTCAATAAATAGTACGGCCAAGGAATTAGTATGTACTATTTGACCATGATATACTACGTGGAAGTGGTCTCAAAACTCCAAAGTATTTACAACACCCTCCGCATACAATTTATCAACGCTTTCAGAGCGACTTTTTGTCTGCCTCGCTACTGCAGCGCTTCGGGTATGTTCGCATGGGCGCACACGGACTGTTTTCATGCGACCATGCGGAAGCGCTGCGCGTCTCTTGCGTGCAGAGTGCGGGCCAGCTCCAATACCGTTCTAAGCATGGTAGCAAATAGGTTGGACTGTCCTTATGTGCGACACTGCTGTAACAGGCAAGTTTTATATAGTGTCGCACGTAAGAGACTACTGTAATGAATATTAGTTAAATAATTTGTGTTGATATTACATTTATGTGTGATTTTGAATAATGAATAATGAATTATTAAATAATGAATTATTGAATAATGTAAAGATGTTCTCTAATATGGACTATGTGGCACCTTCAGGTGCCACACAACCCATATTAGAGAACTATATAAATGTTTTTTTTTTATTTTTTTCAATTTCGAATTGTCAAAGGAGACGGTCAGTCAGAAAGATGAAGCTAGTTTACCCATTCTAACGCGTATTAGGTTCCTATGGAGAACAACGGGAAAAAAACCCTATGGACACTCGTTTAAATTATAATGTTACAAAATATTGATTATACTCGTAACATTCATGTTGAATTTATACATACAGGGTCAAAATCAGCTATATAGCGAGACTACGCAGACGTGATGGGTATCGATATGTAAATATAATAAATCCTAGGTAATGGGAAAAACCCAATAACACTTTTGCCCGAACTGGGAATCGCACCCAGGAACGCTCAGCAGTAGCGCTTGCGACCACGAGCCCAACGGGGCAGTCGGTTGGGTCAGTCGGGGGGAAGGGGGGGGGGTGTACATATAAGGTAAGTAAAACGTAGACCGGTATTTTTTTCCCCCCGACCCTTGAACCCGCCCGCCCGCGCGGAGCAAGTTAATTCAAATAATATAACACAGATACGACAGGTCTCCGCTTGCTCAGTAACCGGCAGCGCCCTAAGCCGAGGTTCGAGTCCCACTATGGGACGCTCTTAGCTGTGCTACCTAAACTCTAATTTAAATAGGTGAGAGGCCCTTCTGGCCCCACCGAAGCCCGGTAAAGCAGTCGAGGACACCCGCGGGACTACGGCATAAAAGCCAGTATCAAAAAAAAAAAAGACCGGTATTTATTTACTTATGTGGGTGTACTGAACAGCTCTGCCCAACCCTTCGGGGATGCAGGCATGAAGTTATGTGTTGTCCTAAAATTGTCCATTGAATTGTGTTTCTAGAGATTTTAGTGCATTATAATTTCAGTCGGAAGACGTCCACTGCTGGACATAGCCGTCCCCCAAGCGTCGCCACAACGACCGGTCCTGTACTTCTCGCAACTAGCGAATTTCCACGTCATTCACCAGACTATCCCGCACTGGGCCCGCGTGGTAGATTACAGCCCACTCCCTCTCACAGAGAGGAGGCCTGTGTCCCAGCAGTGGGAACATTACAGGCTGATTATGCACCAGACCAGCACCCTAATTGCGTATCACACTTTCAATCATAATTCCTGAGTTTTGAAGGATAGGGGTAGGTAATGATTCTTGTTTGATTCTAGACGGTGAAAGCATATGAAAACTAAGAGTTTCTGGAAGCTGATAACATAGACACCAAAAGTTCACGAAAGCGGCGTCATTATGCAACTGCGTGAGGGAGTCAAATATGAAATGAAAACATGAAGTGGAGTTTATTAAAAGATACAGACTCACAAAGGAGCTATGTCTTTAACTTATAGATTTATGTAATAGATTTACGTTAAAGCTCGTGCTGACTGGCGCGACAGGCAGCGCGACGTGCAGAGCAACACTTTCCATGAAGTTTTCATAGAAATTGTGCTACCAGTGTCGCCTCGCGCTCTGTCGTCGCGCCTGTCTGTGGGAGCCTTAAATTGGTTATAAAACATGTGGGACTTACCTGCATGCATGATATCTGTCACCATTCTGTGTTTATTATTGTTGCTAGCTTCTCATGTTACGTTACATTTATGTTAGTATTGCTACTGACTACTTCAATGTGCTTGTGCTTGTGTATGGTGCTTGTGCACGACTGCGCTGAATATCATTGTGATACCTAATGATAACCATCTGTACCTTCTAAACAATGTTGTGTGTGAGTATTGTATTGTTGCCATTAATTATAACTTATGTTATGAAAGAAGCAATAGGTATACGAGTACTATTACCATGTAGGTATACCAGCGTGTCGAACATTATTTATCATTCTCAAAATATTATATCCTAATGGACCTACAAGTAGGTACTTAGATAAAACTATTATTAGTAACATTGGTGCCGATTCCCTTGTTCACAAACTAAACTAAATTTAAGTTCACTGTATCTTTTTCTTTCTATTACATTAAGAAAAGGACAGAAGATAAATTTTAGTTTAGTCCTGTCAAATTAATCAGCGCCTGTCACTACTCCATACAAGTTTAGATTCCATTCAAGTTTTCTTAATGAAATAGAAAGAAAAAGATGCACTGAACTTAATTTTAGTTTAGTTTGTGAACAAGTGAATCAGCGCCAATGTTTTTGATCAGAATTATGTGTCATGCAGTTTGTAGAGAGAAATAGATATTGAATACAAAATACATAAGATTAACTGCTTGACGACCACTCCAAATTCGAATGTCTGTAATTATTTCAACGAGCTCCATAGTTTGGTTTATTCGATGCATCGATGCAGCTATTGACACATTGCACTGGTATCTCATTCCCACTCGAAGGAATATACAAATTCGTAGGAGTCCAAGTTCACGCCAAGGTTTTTATTTCAAGCCGGTTCTAGGTCCAAAGTAGATAACGTTAGCAGGGTAATTGCGTTACAGACAATTGACAATTTGACAGTTCCACAACATTCACTGTGTTACTTACGTTGTCGAGCAGACGAACTTTTCAAACATATGAAGCAATGGCTTAGGAATTTCCTTCAAAATCCTTCGGATTGAGATTGGAATTTGTAAGTATTAGAAAGTCGAACTATTCTGTTAATGAATATTTCAATGACATTTTAAAATAATGTTTTATATAAAAATAATACAAAATTATATCTGTCTGTAAAATTAAATTGTTGCTCCCTAAAGATTAATATTATATAATAATATAGACTTATTGATTATATACTACCTATTTGTGTATATGCCGTCTCAATTTATTAACATATTATTATTAACTACATATTACTGTTTGTCCGCAGTTTGAGAGCAGTGGTGGCCCCGAATTACAAGTTGTATTTCATGGGTTCGAACCCAGGCAGGCGCTTTACTTTGTGTAAATGATTTCATCACCACTGCTCTCAAAACGGTGATGGAAACATCATGAGGAAACCGGCATGTCCTAGAACCAAAAATTGGAAGACATGTGACATCTACCAACCCGCACTGGGCTCCCGTGGTGGATTACGGCCCACTACTTCTCACAGAAGGGAGGCCTGTGTCCCAGCAGTGGGAACATTATAGGCTGATTATGATGATGATGATTACTGTTTGACATGAAATTGTGACCTCTGAAGTCAACCCCAAAAATTTGTATAATGGTAGGTATACTTTTACGTATATAATTTTCATGGTAGGTAATGTGTGTTCACAAACTCATTAAATTTTCAACGCCAAATGTCAGGCAGCTAACCACCAATGTTCAACTTAATGGAATAGAGTTGGACCCTGTTGAGTCGACAGTTTTCTTGGAATAACTATTGACGCTAAATTACAATGGCGCCCACACATAGAAAAATTGTCAGGAATGCTAAGTTCGGCCGCCTATGCTGTTAAAAAAATTCGACAGATAACCGATGTAGATACGGCCAGAATTGTTTATTTTAGTTATTTTCATAGTCTTTTGTCATATGGGATTTCTATTAATGTCCGCACAGGTTTGTGCGGACATTAATACCGTCTTTGTTTTACAAAAAGGGCTGTTCGAGCCATTTACAATCTAGGTCCAAGAGATTCCCTGCGAGAAAAATTCAAAGAAATAGATATTCTGACTGTAGTCTCTCAATATATATTTGATAATCTTATGTATGTCCACAAAAATATATCAAATTTTAAGTAAATGTCCGATATCCACAGTTTAAATACCAGGAATAAACATAATCTTGCTGTACTTCACACTCGCCTCCATAGAGTAGGCAACTCGTTCATGGTCAATGTATACGCTTTTACAACAAACTTCCTATTGATATTCGAAATGTACCCATTAAACGATTTAGAAGCTGTATTAAAACCAAACTTTGTAAAAAAGGGTACTATAAAATTTCTGATTATTTAGAAGACAAAAAGATTGGGATTGAGCTGCTCGCTCTAATAAGCCTTGTGATAAAACCGTAAAACTTGACATTTTAATTATGCAAAATCATCATTATATACAACTTTAAATACATAATGAATATTATATTGATGAATATTATTAAAAAAATTACGTGAATATTTATGTACCTTGAAAAGTATTATATTATTTTAATTATTGTGAATGTGAGCACTAATGTGGGCCATTTTTATTTATTTTTCTCTTAGTTTTAATGATAGTCTGGCATTTTGAGTACTTTATGCGGCCAACCCAAATGTCCTTTCCTTAGTATTGTTCGTCGAGTCGTTGAGCTCCTTAAGTTTTGAGTTGAGCTACACGTTTACTGACAAATGCTTGCACTGACTGGACAGGTCCACTCAAATTTGTGTGGTTCTGTCCTTAAAATACCATTTCAGACATGGATCTACATGGTCATCACATGATCTGACCAAGATTATGTCTTGACTTTAAAAGAGACTTTGACCCTTGAGTTTGTTTCGCCATTTCTTCTCAGGGTTAGTCAGATAGGAAATATCGACTCCATCTAGCTTATTTTTTTTTTAATATGACGTGTAAAAGTGATTCTGATATCCTGTTTACAGAATAAACAATTTCATTTCATTTCACTTTATCTCGACACGTCGTGTCAATTTACAACATAATGGAGCAAAACAACAAACTTTGTGGTTATGCGGTATTCACTCACTGTGAAACTACTTACTATACGTAGACAGTAAATTCATAACTAGTAGGTCGGGAGGGGACGCCCCAGAAAGACATATATAGTGACCTCATTAATGATGTTCTTCAAAAAGGTCAGCATGTCGATTCTGTAAAAATCTCACCGTGAAAACTCGCGTGGAGTGAGCTGTCAGTGTCATCCCACTGATGCTAGGGAGTGACCAAGCATTAAATTTATAATCATTATCGAGATTTTAATAATATTTTTAATTTTTATACTTATTCTATTGATCATTTTATATTATTTCAAAACTAGTATTTAAGTGTTGAAACGTTACTATTAAGGGTTTTTTTTAATAAAATAGCAAAGCAGAAATTCAGTCAGAAACTCAATTTGGTTTATTTTATTCCAATACGTTTGGTAATTTTCACAGCCACCATCTTGCTCTTTAGATTTGACCTCACTGTCGGCTTTAACACCCCTGAAAACCATGAAAACGATACCCATGACGCAACAATTTAAACATTTTCGCAACCGCCGTTTTGCTTTTTAGATTTGATTTCACTATTGGCTTTAACACCCCAGAAATCCACGAAAACGACACCCATGATGAAAAATCTGAACATTTTCGTAGCCGCCATCTTGCTTTTAAATTTTGACCTCACTATCAGATTTAACACCCCCAAAAACCATGAAAACGATGCCCATGATGAAAAATCTGAACATTTTCGCAGCCGCCATCTTGCTTTTTAATTTTGACCACACTATCGGCTTTAACACCCCCGAAAACTACGAAAACGACACCCATGATGAAAAATCTGAACATTTTCGCCGCCGCCATCTTGCTTTTTAATTTTGACCTCACTATTGGCTTTAACACCCCCAAAAACCATGAAAACGACACCCATGATGAAAAATTATTATAGCCGCCATTTTGGATTTTGATATAAAGGTGGTAAAACTAAATTTTTGTTTGTCGCGCATTTAATAAAAAATGGCTAATTAAAAAAAAAAACTCAATTTGATATTAATAACAGCGCCTCACGCGCATGCGCGGCGTGATCTTATCACTTCACCCGATTCTCGTAACCATAGTAACCACCCGCGCCGAAGTGAATCGGCTAGGTGAAGTGAATCGGTAAGCGTGACGCGCGAGTGTCGTGATCTTATTACTTCACTCGATTCTCGTTGCCATAGCAACATCACTTCACTTGGGCTGGATGAAGTGAGCCTAGCCATCCGCCGGCAGCGGTGCGCACGCTGCGCGAATGTCAGCTGAACTGTTGAATTTTGTTATAGTATTGATGACGGTGATTTTATGAATATTATTTTATTATTGGCAACGCGTAGGTCGGTTTAAATTTACCTACCTATAATAAAATATTAGAAAGGTACATATTAAATAATCCGCATGTTTTTTATTCAAATGGCTTATGTACACATACTCAAACATCGTTATCGGGATAAATTCTATGGTCCATCAGCCAGGCAAACTTTCTCACTCGATCACTTGGCACACTCGGTTATCTATTCTTATTGAATAGAACAACGCTGAATAACGTCGCACAGTCTTTAGTCGACTCAATCCACTATTGCTTCTTCAAAACACATCGCGGTTGGGTCATGGGATTGCGTTTATTTAATCTGTTAACTGATTATAAAATTATCATAAAAATATTATTAAAATCTTGATTATGGTTGTAAATGTAATCCTTTTTCCATCCCTAGTATCAGGTGGGATGACACTGACAGTTCAGTCCACGTACACTTTACTTAAGTTTTCACGGTGAGAAGGTTACAGAATAGCACTGCAGGTGCGTAATACTTGCAACCGGCGTGCGTGTATGACCAGATGTATGAACGTAAACGAAGCAAAAGGAGTATGTAAGGAGCGTAGCAGGTGGCGTTTTATAGTTTCTGCCTACCCTCATGGGAAGAAGGCGTGAGTTTATGTATGTATGTGTACTTATTATTTGTAAATTCCAGGAGGAATAAATGAAGAATTAAAAAAAATGTTCATCATAAAAAAATGATCTATAATTATTTTTATACCGTCCTTGAGTAGTTTCAGAGATCTGCTTAGACATCCGCAGTGGCTTCTCCTGTATTCAGGCTAAAGGTAGGTATTAATAATGAGTCGGTAAACTTTTGCCTCAGTAAAGTTTATAATAAAGTTATGAGGATTATGTTCGCGTGCGTGTGATGAAATATATGAGGATCATAGATTTCATACGATGACAAAACTGTATAAAATCAACACTGCATCGTGCTAAAGCGACTATACGCTACCAGGAAAGAAATATAAACAAAATCACCTATAAAAAAACAACTAACTTAGTATCGAATTTCAACTTTTTATAGAATAGACGGTGTTTCCGTCTATAGATTTTTTAATTCCACCATTTTTTTACTTCTGCAGAGTTAGCGTGGCCAGACTCTACCTTCATTGACTTTATTGTTTTTGTTTTCTTTCTGTTAATGTGACATTTGATTAATTAATATAAATTTGAAAGTGTGATACGCAATCGGGGTGCTGGTCAACTTCACAAGCAAATTAGGAACAGACCGTATCTTTGTAAGAAGCGGTAGGCCGTAGGATCGCAGTCCGTCATAAAAACAGAACAGAAACGTTTGAAAATAAGTTACTGAATCACAAGCACAATACAACGCAAGAAAAGCGAAAAAATAAAATATTATGTCATTGTTTTATTTACAATTAAAAATGCAGAATATTTATCGTTCTTGGCGTTAACAGAGAATAGCTTTTTACCCATCAATATAGGTCTAAGCTCGCAATCTTTACGTAATGTTAAAGACTATCGCTTTCTCACGTTTTCTCATATAGTGCATTCTCTATAACTTGACGCGTGACGCTATTGATGGCACTGAATTTTGTTCGTTTTAATAGATTTCAAAATGGCGTCTGATGAACAGAACTACCACTCACATGACTGCAAAATTCAGTGCTACCAATACTGCGTCACACGTCAAGTTATAGTGAACGATACGCTGTCAGCCAATCTGTAGCTCATTTGCTATCTACGGTTCTTGATGACCAATTACAAGTATTTAATTAATGACAGTCGTCATGACAGATACTGATAAGGATATCATCATCACTGATAGGACTATTGTTGCCAATAAGCCTGATATAGTGGAGGTTCCTATCTCTGGAGCCTTGACCACTGGCAGCTTGAACTCTGTTTCCGGTACCGAGGGGCTACTTTCGCCAGATTCGGAATGACAAAAAATACGAAGGACGCGACACATTATTACAAAATGGTGGACAGGTGATGCGTCTCTGGCTCGCAGAGTTTATATTCGTGTGACGTTAGAGCGAGCCCTTATTGGCATAACCAGAAACTCATAACCTAAAATTTCTCTTTTTTTTGGTAAGAACTTTAAAGTTTGGTTATTTAAAATAACTGTATACTTCTATGAATATAACTTAAAGCTAAATAATTCCAATTACGGCATGTTCTCATATTGAAATATTCTTTGAAAATATAAGTGAGTATCGTAAAAGAATAATACATGATGAAAGTTATTTTTGAACTACATAAACAATAGCAATTTCATAGTTCATTGTTTAAAATGTGTATTTTAGAAACTTGAAAAAAATTTCAAAATCATTCCAAAATTTACGTATTTCTTACTTGTTCCGTTTGGGTTAGATGTTTGGTATTATGAAACTCGCCCGAAGCAGTGTTAGCGACAGTTTTGTAGGACCAACGATATCTATCGATAAGTTTCGAGAGATTTTAGTACAAGTGAGATTAACGACTTTTATTGCATGGTTATCTGGCGGAAGGCATAGTTGCTTCTTTGCTGTCTTAGCGGAGAATAGACATTTGTTCTTACAGTTGGTGTATTAAGGGCTTATGCAAGAACAAAATACCTTACGAGTGCACTGGCATTCAGTAAGAGCAAGTACCCTTAGAGTGGTCTTACCAATGCCGTTTTGACAAACGCCGCATAACGGCTCCATAGCGGGCAAAAGGGTTAGTGTGATTTTGCTTGTATTCCTCTCTGTAATGTCATTTTAAGTGTGTTTTTCACACTCGTAAAGTACAAAGAAGTGTATTGCTTACGCAGGTGGAAAATAATAAGAAAACTTCAAAGTGTAGCTTCTATTTGTGTATTTATCGTTCAAAGCAAATTGAGATCGCTTTGAACGATAAATACACAAATACAAGTTAAACTTTGAAGTTTTCTTACCTATACATAAATATCTTCTATACACATTTATTAGCAACAAATATCTTGCTATCATAACGTTGAGCACCTTGCGGAGTAAATTTCCTCACGCGTTTTGTAATTTAAATACTCACAATCATTTTCTAGGTTGCTTAATCAACATTAATATTTTTTAAATTATGTATGAAATAATACAGAATGTCGCCATATTCCCAGTTTTACCAATCATGACATAAAGTGCACAAGAGTTTCTCAGGACCATCTTAAATGTAATTAATTACTCTTGTTTGATATCAGTATAAAACTGATATTTCTTATTTAACTCTCTAGTCTACTCGTCTGGTGAATTTTAAGCCTTTGGTTATTGTTAAACTTATATTTTACTCATATGAGGCATTTCACTGGAAGCTATAATAAGCTAAGCTAGTCATTTACTATGCTTATGCCCAGGTATGGCTCAGCTATGGGGTCATGCTGTGGGGTAACAGTACTGATTCCCATACCATATTTATTTTACAAAATAAGTTAATTCGAATAATAACTAGCATAGAACAAACAGTTAGCCGCAAACCACACTTCCAAAAACACATATACAATTAAATTAAATTACAATACATTACAATTACTCACACTGTCCTAATTCTTAGAACTATGTAAACTTGTCAGAAAACGCCCAGATTTTTATACCACTTACATTACCTCAATCCCGACTCAAAATGTACTCAACCAGCACTTTAGTTCCCTCTTTGAGGAGTGGCTGGAGAGGCGCCACGGCGTCCTCACCTTCCGCGTGACGCAGGTCCTCACCGGACATGGCAGCTTCGGGAGGTTCCTGTGTCGGATAAGGCGGGAGGAAACGTCCGGGTGTCACCACTGTGTGGATCGCCCGGAGGACACGGTGGAGCATACGGTGGAGGTCTGCCCGGCTTGGCCAGAGCACCGCCATGTCCTCGTGGAGGCGATCGGCGGCAGAGACCTCTCGCGTCCAGCCCTGGTTCAGGCCATGGTACGGAGCGAGAGGGCATGGGCAGCCATCACCTCCTTCTGCGAAGCAGTAATTCTCGCGAAGGAGGAGGCGGGGCGGTTGAGGGAAAGGCAAGTTTCGCGCCCTCTCGCCCCTAGCCGCCGCAGAAGACGCCCAGGGCGTCGGGAATCCCGGGCGGATTTCCGGCCACCGTAGGCGCGGGCTTGCGGACGGTGAGCAATGGGTAGCTCACCGTCCGGTAAGGACCAGGCCCGGGTCGACGGCGCGTTGTATTCCACGCGCGCCTCAAAGAGATGTCGTCAGCACATAGTAGGGGTCCACTAGGGCCGATGCCTGCCGGGGTCGCGGGAAGGTACTTATGGGTCACCGAGGCCCCCGCAACACAGGCAACAAGAAGGAATACGGGTGGGTTTTAGTCAGTAAGAGTCTGACACACCCTCCCGCTCCGCCCAGAGCGGGAGAAGTTATTTGATGATTTCCCACCCTCAAAAAAAAAAAAAGCCCTTTAGTTATGTTCATAAAAATCTATAATAAATTGCCAAATGACATTAGAGAAGTAAACAAAACAAAATGTTTTTATTAATAAATTGAAACCATTTCTGGAATCCAAATCGTACTATTCAGTAAAGGAGTTTTTAGATGATAAATCGATTGCAAAATAAAATTATTCTCTCTCATATACACCAAACATTATGAAATATATATAATAAAATATGGAATATAAAAAATCAAATATAAATATGAAAATATATATACATAAATAATAACATAATTTAATAATAATAAAAATACTTTAAAAGAATTTCATATTAATTACCTACATTATTCTTATGCAATACATACATTAAAATAACTGTTATATACGTTTTATACACACAAACCTAATAATATATACCTACATAATTACATAATTATATATATATAAGGTGTATATGTATATGGATGTTATATATAATATATCTCTATCAATTCTCCACATCTAATAATTTATAATAATATTGAATTGCTACTTAGCCCTCTTCCTCTCTTCTAATTTTTCTGTGCCCGACAGGATCCATATTGCAATAAAGAATTGAGTATTGAGTATAAAAGAAACTATTTATAATTTCGCTTTCTTGCCGTACGCTTTTAGAATCCTGTTGATTCCGTATTTAAGTTGATTATATTTTTTTTAAATATATACAATGACATGAAAATTTACTTTTTGAAGTATTATATATTTTTTTTTATTATTGTGAATGTGAAGACGCTCTAGTTTTAATCTGGGTCTGGCAGTTTGAGTCATATAAGCGGCGTACCTAAATGTCCTTTCTTTGGTATTGTTCGTCGAATCGTTGAACTCCTTAAGTTCTGAGTTTAGCTGCACGATTACCGACAAAAGCGTGCACTGACTGGATAGGTCCACTCAATCTGTGTGGTTCTTTCCTCAAAAGACCATTTCAGATACCAATCTACATGGTCTTCACGTGATCTGACCAAGATTATGTCTGGACTATAAAAGAGACTGACCTCGGAGTTTTATTCGGCCTTTCTTCTCAGAGTAGTCAGATAGGAAACGCCGAGCTCATCTAGTTTTTTTTTTTTTTCTAAATATGATTGACGTGTAAAAGTGTTTGTACAAACCTACTTACAGAAAATAAAATCATTTTATTTCATTTACTTTCTATATTATTATCTCTATACTGGCTCACTACTTTCAACCTATTCTCGTCATTTGTCGTGATTGACAGGTGACATTAGTGACAGGTGACAGCAGCTACTATAACTACTTCTGTGATTAAGACAATGTACTATGACGTGTAACGGAAACATTAAAGACCTTGGTAGTACGCTTAATCAGTTCCTTGTAAAGTTTCTGGTCGCACTTCTGAAATTTTATACTTTGATATCTCCTCTTCGACATGCTCCCCATGCAAATTATATTTTCAGAAATGAAATTACAAACATGATAGACCGTTAAATCTACGTTACAATTTTAAACAGTTCTGAGTGAAAAATAAGGCGTGAGACACTCGTAAGATGAAATGTTTTAAAAAACTCTACAGACGTGCTTCTAATCTTTTAAATAACTTAGAGAAGATAAATTACACTTCACATTTGTTGGTTTTATTGCAGCAACATTTGGTGCTTTTGTAAGAACACGGGTAATAAAACACTTCAGAAACTACTAAAAATGAAAAGTCTTATTAGTTATTATGAGCAAATTGATCTTATAAAGTGCGCTTGTACAAAGTTTGTTCTTATAAATATTTTATGATAGGTTTGTTACAGATGCCTATAAGAGTATTGCATTTAAACTGTAAATGCTATTTAAGCTCAAAATGTCTTGTATCATGCCTTTATGAGGTATTAATGGGGATCCCGTCATAGTTATACATATAATGCTTTAACTCTTACAAAGGCAAAACTCGATGACAATTTTGTTACCTAAGTACCTATTCACTATTTCTGTTTTGCTTTGCACACAGTAACTTTGTATGACATTGTAATACTGCGTGATTATGTACTGGATTTAAGGTTTGTTGAAAACTTACTAGGAGCTAAGAAAATTAACAAAATAAGAAACAAAACCAGCAGACACAAGACCGAGGTTCAAAATATAACTCTAAAAGACAAAAGACTAAAGTGGAAATGGTCTACACACACGATTAGAAGGAAAGAAAAATGGAGCAAAATACCATACCTGACCCAGTGGTATCCAAGAAACGGCCAAATAAAAAGAGGAGAGAATAGATGATGACATCAGACAGGTCGCTATAACAACTTGGGGCAGAGTGGCCAGACAGAGATAGGAAACGAGAAGTTTGGAGGAAGCCTTTGCCGACTGGCAATTGGACATGAAAAACATAAACTAATGACAGATACG
Organism: Atethmia centrago; assembly: GCA_905333075.3. NCBI lineage: Eukaryota > Metazoa > Arthropoda > Insecta > Lepidoptera > Noctuidae > Atethmia > Atethmia centrago. Next base: position 14,504,911 of record HG995373.1, on the reverse strand, counting down.
TCACTGACGACTACACTTTATGTTTAAGCTAATACTATTATTAAACAAAACTTTTGGTTCACTAATTGTTTTCACTTTATCTTATTATCGCGCCGTTAAACAATTCAACAACAACAGTGCAACATTACAAGTTACGAATTCTTGGTCATACGCTCGAACTGACAGGCGCTTTACTTTGTATAAATTATTTCATCACCACTGCACTCAAAACGGTGAGGGAAAACCATCGTGAGGAAACCGGCTGTCCTCACGCCAGCGGATGTCCTAGAACCAAAAATTCGAAGACATGTTACATCTACCAACCCGCACCGGGCCCGCGTGTTGGGTTACGGCCCACTCCCTCTCACAGAGAAGAGGCCTGTGTCCCAGCAGTGGGAAAATTATAGGCTGATTATACTATTATAATAAACAGTTCCAGAAATGATTTTCGATACATTTCAATTATGGGGAGCCTCTTAGCAAACAGGTCATCTAAGGGTAGGCGAACTCGAGAAATAAGATTTGTATCTATAACTATACATACATACATACACAAACTCACGCCTTCTTCCCATGAGGGTGGGCAGAAACTATACAACGCCCACTGCTATGCTCCTTACATACTCCTTTTGCTTCGTTTGAGTTCATACATCACTATAGCAATGGGAAGATCACCGTCCGGCAAGGACCAGGTCCGGGTTGACGGCGCGTTGTATTCCACGCGCGCCTCAAAGAGATGTCGTCAGCACAAAGGTAGGGGTCCACTAGGGCCGATGCCTGCCGGGGTCGCGGGAAGGTACTTATGGGTCACCGAGGCCCCCGCAACACAGGCAACAGGAAGGAATACGGGTGGGTTTTATTCAGTAAGATTCTGACACAGACCCACAAAAAAAAAAATTCCATCACTATAACTTTACTATAAAATTTATAAAATAGTAAACAAAATCAAAACTGTACTTTGAATATATGTATATATTTTTTTAACGTAATTGCTACGAGGTGTGGAAATGAGTATGATGCCAAAGTATAGTTTTTGAATTTTTGTCCGTTTGTCTGGATGTATGTTCCGGATTGGCGCAAAAACGGCTGAATGGATTTAGATTGTCACAAAGATAGTTTATAACCTGGATTACTTTTAATCCAGGTAGGAGTTACGTTCCCGTGGTATCTTTTCCGATATCCACGCGGGCGAAGCCGCGGGAAAAAGCTACTTTTAAATAACTTTATAGCCACGGAGCTAATTTTAACATGGCAACTAGCGCCCTCTGTTGTCGTCAGCATCGCACACTAGAGGTTGGCCGCACCGCGCCTTTTATGGCACCGTAACCAAATGGTAAAAAAAAAACACGCCTGCCTTGTCAAAAAGTGAATAATTACAAAAACGAACCAAAAAATAAAAAACAAGCTAAACAATTTTGAACCTGTAAAGAAACGTTCCAAGGAACCGTTCCCCGACTGCAATGAACAGATTGGTATTCAGTCCAAAATCGTTTAGCTTTTTTTTATATTTTAGTTCAATTTTTGTAATTCACTTATTGACAAGGCAGGCGTTTTTAATTTTTTAAAATTTATTATTTTATACGTTTAGTGATGAACGATATTTATTTAATTTCCTTTGTTATGTTATTAGTGAACGAATGCATACCTACTGAATACCAGTAGTATTCAGTAGGTATGCTTTCGTTCACTTTATATATTTTTGTTATGTACTAAGCAAACTCTAGACCAGGGATGGGAAAACTACGGCCCGCGGGTAAAGGTAAAGGGTTTTAATCCAGTCCGCTAACATCACTATGACATAAGAGTGTATTGCTCTTAAAAATTATGTTCTAGCGTTCGTTAACATTAAGGGCCTTTATTAACTATTTTCATGGTCTTTTTTTTTTTTTTTTGAGGGTGGGAAATCATCAAATAACTTCTCCCGCTCTGGGCGGAGCGGGAGGGTGTGTCAGACTCTTACTGACTAAAACCCACCCGTATTCCTTCCTGTTGCCTGTGTTGCGGGGGCCTCGGTGACCCATAAGTACCTTCCCGCGACCCCGGCAGGCATCGGCCCTAGTGGACCCCTACTTTGTGCTGACGACATCTCTTTGAGGCGCGCGTGGAATACGACGCGCCGTCGATCCGGGCCTGGTCCTTACCGGACGGTGAGCTACCCATTGCTCACCGTCCGCAAGCCCGCGCTTACGGTGGCCGGAAATCCGCCCGGGATTCCCGACGCCCTGGGCGTCTCCTGCGGCGGCTAGGGGCGAGAGGGCGCGAAACTTGCCTTTCCCTCAACCGTCCCGCCTCCTCCTTCGCGAGCATTACTGCTTCGCAGAAGGAGGTGACGGCTGCCCATGCCCTCTCGCTCCGTACCATGGCTTGAACCAGGGCCGGACGCGAGAGGTCTCTGCCGCCGATCGCCTCCACGAGGACACGGCGGTGCTCTGCCCAAGCCGGGCAGACCTCCACCGTATGCTCCACCGTGTCCTCCGGGCGATCCACACAGTGGTGACACCCGGACGTTTCCTCCCGCCTTATCCGACACAGGAACCTCCCGAAGCTGCCGTGTCCGGTGAGGACCTGCGTCAGGCGGAAGGTGAGGACGCCGTGGCGCCTCTCCAGCCACTCCTCAAAGAGGGGACTTATCGCCGAAATCGTGGCGTGCCCAGCACTGGGTTGCGACAACCGTACTTTCCATGACGCCATGAGATCCCGCCGGAGCTCCGTCCGCTGTGCCGCGATTACTCGCGGCAGCGGACTTACGCCCCGGCGTTTCGCCTCCTCGCGCCACTCCCATACGTGCGCGAGGACTTTTGCCTCCAGATCCCATGGCGGCAATCCGGCAAGGAGGCTCGCTGCCTCACAGGAGACCGTGTGGTATCCTCGGACCATCCGGATGGCCATGACCCTTTGGGCCGCGCTCAACCGGCGGGCTGGCCGCAGCGCCAGAGAGCGCGCCCATACAGGAGCCCCGTAGAGGGCCATGGACCGCACGACCCCCGCGTAGAGCCTCCGGCAGGAGGCGTTTGGACCCCCTAGATTGGGCAGGAGCCGCTTCAATGCAGCGCCCGCCCGCTCCAGTTTGGGAGCCAAACGTCGGAAATGCTCCACGAAGTTCCACCGGCTGTCGAGGACGAGTTCCAGGTACTTCATCGTCGACTCGACGCCGATAGAAACCCCTCCTACCGTTATTTGGGACCCCAACGGTGGCGCGTTCCGAGGACCATGAAAACACATGGCCTCGGACTTGTGCAGGGCCACCTCGAGTCCCAATTGCCGGATCCTTTCGGCGATTGTCGCAACCCCGCGTGCCGCTAATTCGGCCGCCGCCTGGTGCGACCTCCCCTGCGCCAGGACCAACGTGTCGTCAGCGTAGCACACTACGCTGACGCCGCTAAGGAGGTCGGCGCGCAGCACCCAGTCGTATCCGATGTCCCACAGATGCGGCCCCAGGACCGATCCCTGTGGGACACCGCACGACATCTCTTGCCGGTTCCACACTCCCTGGTGACCGGGGTAGATGACGGCCCTGTCCGTCAAATAGGCCTCGACCACACGACAGAGGTAGGTCGGCATCCGGTGATACCGGAGTGCCTCCCTGATGCAACTCCAGGGCAGGGTATTGAAGGCATTGGCGATGTCTAGGGACACCGCCAAGACGACCCCACCCTGGGCAACAGCATTCCCCGTCGTCAGGGCTCGCACACGCATGATGGCGTCCACCGTAGAGCGCCCTCTGCGGAAACCAAACTGGCTCTCCGCCAAATCCGGCCCCACCCGCACCAGCTGGCCGACGAGGCGGTCTGCAATGACTCTTTCAAAGAGCTTGCCCACCTCGTCGAGCAGCACGATGGGCCGTTATGCGGACGGAGAGTCCGCAGGGCGCCCTGTGCTGTGGTAACACTTTCGAAGATTCTTACGATAAATTGCAACTTAAAACGAAACGCATTTCTTTTATTACCAACGCTATTCTGGCCCCTGGTGAAAAAAGTTTGCCAAACCCTGCTCTAGGCGATGATAGTATATTAGTAGTAAATTTTTTATGAAAAAAATAAAAGTTTTTTCATGGGCCATGGCTCCGCCATTATATTGTTTAAATTTTCACCTGCCTATGTTACCCGAGATAATACAACGCTTCCAACCATACCACATACATTGATATCGGTTAAGCCGCGGCTAGGTTACCGGTTAGGTTTAGAAGTTATGGTGGAATAACGAAACTCACAAACATACATGAACCTTGAAAACATAACACTCCTTTTTTTGGGCAGTCGTGTAAAAACGGAAAACCCTTAAAAATTCGCCCTGTCCTTATGTCCGTCTGTATGTCTCGGTAGGTCTTAAAACAATTTCATTTTATTATAATTTTAATTTTTGATCTTAATTTTAATTGTGATGTTGATTTTAATTGTGTTGTTGATTTTAATTGTACACTATCATCCTAAGTTGGTTGAAATAAATAAATAATAATAATAATAGTATGATATCATGCACGGATCGGTATGGTTGCCCCTTTGAGCAATGTTATCGAAGGGCCGATGCGTGCGGTTCGTACGATGGCATCAGTGAACGCACTTAATAACAAAAAAAAAACTTTTTTGACATCAAAATATTACAACTGTACATGTGAAGCCCCTGACTCCCGTGCTAAGCGAACCTAACCTGTGTTACAGGAATCAGTGTTCTCCGCCTTACTTCAACACACATTTCAATTTCTATGTAACAAAATAAAAATAATAGGTAACACTAGTAGGTATTGCAACAGTAAAACTGAACAATAACAAGAAAAAGCGGGCGTATAATTGCGCGCGCGCGCCTGTGTGTGTGTGTGTGTGTGTGTGTGAGTGTGTGTATCGGTGTGTGAATGTGTATGTGTGTGTGTGTGATGGTGAGCGAACGCATGTGAGTACCTACTTGTATGACTTCCTATACAAAGAATACTAATATCCTTTTGATACAATCGGTCTGATGCGTACGATGCGGAACTGAGGACGTGTTGTACGATATGACTTACTATTCCATGGTAGACGCTTACTTTTATGGGCCACCCTGTTAAATAAATATCTATAAAAACTTCAACTACACAAACTTTTTCATTAAATTTGAAAGCTATATTCCTCATAAAAATCGACTTTTGTTTTGTGAGATATTCAATCTTTTTTTTCTTAACTTGACAAATATCAACCGCCCAAGTCAAACGTAAAATATAAGATTCCCAGATATGGTTATTTAATATTCTAAGCCAGAGATATAAATTGAGGAAGATACCGATATACTGTTTTGTGGAAAAATAATACTATACAACCATGGCATCGTAAGTATTGCATGTAATTATAAATCGACATTAAGTACCTACAGGTTCTATAAAAGCTTTCTGAACAAAAATGTGCTTTTGCATCGGCAAGTAAAATATAAAAACCAGCCAAGTGCATGTCGGACCTAAAGAAGGGTTTCGTAGTTAGGAAGTTGGGATGAATTTATCCCAAAAACAAACCTAACATTTAGTTGAAAAACATGTTCTCCCATACATCGATATACGTCACGGTCAATTCTCCAACTGCAAATTTAAGTTGGTCGACTATTACTCGTTAACTTGTAATAAAACCATCATCCCCACATTACGTGCAAGGGAAGTACGCTAAAAAAAAATGCAAGATTTTATTTTGGGACTTTGTCGGCGTGATTAATATGTAGGATACCTATGCCAAATTACAGCTTTCTAGTACTAAGCGTTTCTGAGCTACAGCTGGGACAGACAGACAGACATGGTGAAACTATAAGGGTTCCTTTACTACGGATCCCACCACATTTTCACCCATAAACCTCAATATATTATGTGCATGGCCTTGAGTGCGTACGTAATTACGTTACATGACACTGACTGCGAGTCTAGTTGGCTGCCGTGTTCAATGGCAGCTTTACACATGTTTTGTCATTTTATAAAACTATCAAAATCGGGGATAAAATCAAAAGTAACTTACTCATACTAGGCTGAGAATCAGCACATGTTGCACGTCAAAATTCGACGACCCCCAAAACGCCCGCCCTTTACCACTTCCTAGTGTTTTAGCTGAGCAGACGAAACTCTAAAATTTAATCGTCTTCTCGGCAATCCGTTCATCGGAGAATCGAATGTTGTTAAAGTGTTTTAGAATCAAAAAATTTACGAGTTTAGTAGCGTGTTCATCACCAATCATAGATTTCAACAAAAATGTTCCATAAGTGGTATAGAACTTTTCTACGTGAATAGTCGCATTGCTTTAGTACTTATAATAGTTCTCCAAACCGGACTCCGGCCATGGCGACCAAGCTTAACGGAGACAAGCCTTCCGCGCGGGAGATATTATACTGCACAAGTGTGGCCGCAGAAACAGGTGCACTGTCTTCACTTGCACTTGTCGGATTGCCGTCCCATCGAGAGCGAGGGCACTCTCATAGTCCGATGAGACGGCAATCCGTCACGACTGCAGAGAGATCAGGTGCAGGAATAACGGCTTTTTGTTTTTGGGTGGGATATCATCAAATAATTTCTCCCGCTCTGGGCGGAGCGGGAGGGTGTCAGACTCTTAATAGCTAAAACCCACCCGTATTCCGTTGCCTGTGTTGCCAGGGGCCACGGTAACCCTTTAGTACCTTCCCGCGACCCCGGCAGGCATCAGCCCTAGTGGACCCCTACACTTGTGCTGACGACATCTCTTTGAGGCGCGCGTATTCCACGCGCGCCTCAAAGAGATGTCGTCAGACGACGGCGCGCCGTCGACCCGGGACTGGTCCTTACCGGACGGTGAGCTACCCATTGCTCACCGTCCGCAAGCCCGCGCCTACGGTGGCCTGGGATACCCGACGCCCAGAGCATCTCCTGCGGCGGCTAGGGACGAGAGGGCGCGAAATTTGCCTTTCCCTCAACCGTCCCGCCTCCTCCTTCGCGAGTATTACTGCTTCGCAGAAGGAGGTGACGGCTGCCCATGCCCTCTTACTCCGTACCATGGCCTGAACCAGGGCCGGACGCGAGAGATCTCTGCCGCCGATAGCCTCCACGAGGACACTGCGGTGCTCTGCCCAAGCCGGGCAAACCTCCACCGTATGCTCCACCGTGTCCTAGGAATAACGGCTTAACGTGCTTTCCGCGGCACGGGGGAATCCCACCGCCAACTCCCAAACTCCGGGCTGTTACTAAGAAATTCTTAATGGAAAAACCCAATAACACTGCTCGACCTGGGAATCGCTCAGCAGTCACGCGACCATGACATCAACGGGGCAGTTCGTAGTACTTATGTAGGTGCTAAAGCAATAACTTCCTTCGTAGGAACAATTTGACTTTCTTTGACTACGTTCACTTCGTTCATTGGTATCGGAGCGTACGAAGCACAGACGCAAGTAGTACGACGCATACAGGTTCATATTGTTTTCTATCTAATTTTGAACGAAGGCACTATGAATTTTTGGCTGTAATAAATTTAAGCTTTTGGAACTCCTTTTCGGAGAGGATTGACCTTTACCGGTCTAATTATTATTTATGTATCATGCTTCATACGCTTCCGATAGCGACAAAGTAGACGCGCAACTTTATAATTTATCTGTTTATGTACATATTACTGACTGTGATGCTTATTTCTAAATAAATCTCTTCATGCAAGTGAGAGATGTAGACACCGATGTATGGGCCAATTCACACCGGGAAAGCAGCGGCTGGCAGTGGCGCGGCGAGCACTTTCAGTATGAAATCATTTTGAACTTTATCTACATAATAAAAAAGACCAGTATTGCTTGAAAAGCTCGAAAAGTCGGTCGCGCGGCCACGCACGCCTTGTCAGCGACGTGTCGCTGCCGGCCGCTGCCGACTTCTGCCGTTCCGGTGTGAAATCGGCTCTAAGAGTAAAAGAGAAAATAAAATGCATACAATCAAAAACAATCCACTTAATTACCTGCATAAAACATACATAATGAGTTATAATGTTTTTTTTTTTAATAATAAATACAATTCCATTCTGCCGAAGTGCAATGATAATGTTCTTTGACTTTTCTTTTAAATACTGCAACAGTTTGGCAGTCCCTAATGTTCAGACGGAAGTGAATTCCACAACCGAACCGCGTCTATAGTGAAAGAATAGGAGTAGAAGTTGGTGGAGTGGTGAGGGGATTTATAGCGGTTTCTAAGATGCTGTAATTGCAAAAGAAATATCGATTTTCTCTATTCGATGTTTTTTTTTAAATCTAAGTATGTGGATGTGCATCAAAAAACTAATTTCTTTTTATTTACAGGAAGTCGGTGATCGAGAAGATATCAGAGTAAGTACCATGACTGAAATGCTTTCTTTAAAGAGGATGCGCTGGGTACCCGCAAAATTAAAATTTTCATACTTTTTTAACAATTTGCAATCTATTTGTACGAACGGTCCGGACGGTTCAAGAAGCTATTTCTTACCGGCTGAAAATCATAACAGTAATAGTTTTCCCTTAGTGCATAAGAGATCTAAGCGTCAAAAAAAAGTACTATCATACCGCGCCAAAACCTGCACGATTTTTGGGATCATGTTCAACCCAAAAAAATAGCTGCATGGAAGTGAGGTGAATAATTATAACAGCATTATAATTATAGGAATCATTAATACAACTCTCTGAAGTTAGAATTGGCCTCAAGGCTCCTGCATACTGAGGCGATATCGCGGCCGCGACACGCATATTGCTGCCTGTCGCGCCCGCGATATAGCCTCAGTATGCAGGAGCCATAAAATGTCATGATTTAATTCATGAAATAGTCATTCAATAGGCAAATTGAACTTAGAGTTGTACTGATCACGTAAATAACTATACATACTTACATTTATAAACCCGTCTTTTTCTCCATGCGGGTACGTAGAAACTACAAAGCGTCACCTGCTTACGATCCTTACATACTTAATCGTTTTGCGTCGTGCACACATCTGATGATTATAATTCTGTAAATACATATTTGTTACTGTCACGAATCATATTTTGATCAACATAATAACTATGTTGATCAAAACACGATTTGCAGGTCAGTATCAGATTATATTATAATCCTGGTGCTTTTTTTTTGGATGGGAAATTATCAAATAACTTTCCGAGCTCTGGGCGGAGCGGGAGGGTGTGTTACTGACAAGTACCCACCCGCGTTCCTTCCGTTGCCTGTGTTGCCAGGGGCCTCGGTGATAATCTGGTGCTGACCTGCTAATTGCAAAGCTCGTAAAAAAATTTAATATTGCGGGCCACCTACATACATATATATATACCTACCATATCCCCATTAATTAATATAATATGTATTAGCGAGCATTAGTGTATACAGGTGTGGCGTAAATAGTGGTTCAACGTTAAGGGATCGATACACGCCGTATATTCAGCTATCACATACCGCAATTTAAACCATTTTTTTCCATGTCTCTGAATATTGTTATTTTTAATTTTTAGAAAATGAATTCTTTCTTTACTAATTTGGCTGTAATTTCTATAAATGACATTGTATTTTAATTTTGTTTTTTGTTTATAACTGTGGAATACATGTGCAAACTGCTAGCTATGTGCATATTTTTTGGAGTTCCTAATTTTTAATTTATAATTAATACATTTATTTACATAACCAAATTACAAGATGATTATTAACATTAACTAAATTAAATTAAAACTAAGTTAAGCCTAAAAATGGCCCTCGGGGCATTGTACCGATGATGCTGGCGGCATTTCCTCGCTGAATTGCAATGCTGATACGTTGCGCGAGAAAGCCGCCAGCTTTTCGGTCACCAGTTACATCAACTAGACGTTTCAAATAAATTAATTTTAATTTTAATTAAATTTTAATTTAATTTCAAATTAATTAATTATTTTTAATTTTCATATAAACACATTTTTAACATGATATTTAAAATGTTACTAGTTTGCATGTGATAACACTGATTACGCATGTATTTTATTATTGAATAAATGAAAAAGAATATAAACAAATATTTTATTCTGAGACCGATGGAAAATAGTGGTTTGGGAGAGTACCAAATAATCTCCGAATGAAATGGCTAAGTGACATCCAGGCAGACGACAGACCGACAAAGGGACCGACGGACATGACGAAATTATAAGGATTCCTTTTTGACATTTGGTTACGGAACCCTAGAATCATCATCTGCCTAGCCTTTTCCCAACTATGTTTGTGTGGGCTTCCAGTCTAACTGGATACAGCTGAATACCAGTAACAAAAATACCACATGAAGTGACTGACTATCTGACATCGGAACCCTAGAATGTGTCAAAAATTCAAAATTGATTCGCAGGATAAGACATAATTAGTTAACTTTGGTCGAATTCTCACTAATAATGTCTATTTATTTATCCTATTGATGATACATATTTTTTGTTTCAGGTATTTTTTTAGTCCATTGTAAGTGTTTTATTTTCTTATAAGTGTTTTAGACCGGACTAGATTATGATATGATGCCGACATGCCGTATACACTGTGTCAACAAGCTTCTTGAGTGACCTAGGCCTCTTGTTTAAACACTTTTTTCGCTTGATTGTGGTTTGTACACAACACGCATGAGAATGCCTGCTTCATGAATCGTGAAGATATTTTCCGGGCTAAACTCTGTAGCATAATAAGCTTATAATGTTCTCACTGCTGAGATACAGGCCTCCTCTCATTGAGAAGGGGTGGGATCTATCACGCGGGCCCAGTGCGGTTTGGTAGATGTAACATGTCTTCAACTTTTTGATTCTAGGACATGCCAGTTTCCTCACGATGTTTTCCTCACGACTTTTCTTCACCGTTTTGAAGGCAGTGGTGATGAAATTATTTACACAGTGCCTGTCTGGGTTTAACCGCATAACCTACAACTAGTAAATCGGGGCCGTTACCATTGGGCCACCTTTTTAAAATTACAAATAATGATATGCAGATCTGTTTTTGAGATTTGTGTCTATTTGAGGTCGAATTTTGTAATTCAAGTGTTACTGTTGACGTGAGGTTGACTGTACTATAACATTTTACATTCTTAGTTATATTTCTCTTAGTACTTTTACTTTTTAATTAATCTACATCATTCTCATCACCATTTTGTAGAGTTTTTGGTAGTCTGTTCATTGGGTAAGCAAATGTAATATCGTAGAACGTCTCGAAATCCAGATTTAGAAAGCGAAAAAAAGCGCTGGCGCGGGTACCACGCTTTCGGCTATGCGTAAGCCCGGCCACGGAGACGTGCAAGCGTAGCGAGAACCCTACGGATGCTTGCTAACGCTAGCAAGAATTAATATTCTTGCTAGCGTTAGCAAGCATCCGAAAAAAATTCAGTTTCAGCTAATGCTGAAACTGAATTTTTAACCCATACAAGAAACAGAATCCTTGAGAACTTAATCAAGAGATTGACTTTGATTGTTCTTTATAATGAACAGAGGCATGGATCGTAAGGCAAATGTTCATAAAAACCCAGAGTTATATAAAAAGATTTATGCTCACCTGAAGACCCATTGCACAAAGAATTCGATGAATTATCGGATATACTTGGTAATGAATATATTGGCTCAAGATATACGTGTCTATACGCGTTTGGCATCTACAGCTCAAATTAATTTCAAGGATGCAACAACCGACTTTGACCGACGTTGTCATGGGGGACTTCAACGCGAAACTGGGCAAACGAAACGGTGATGAGCTGCGAGTGGGGCAATTTGGAGTTGGGCGTCGGTACTACCGAGGCCACCTACTAGCTAGTTTATAGAGAAGGAAGGCCTCTTTATGATGAACTCCTTCTTCAGAAAACGTGAGCACAGAAAGTTGACCTGGCATAGCCCTGATGGTGCAACAAAAAATGAGATTGACTTCATTATGTCGATGAAGAAGCAAGTATTCAATAATGTCTCTGTGATTAACGCAGTGAAAACCGGAAGTGATCACCGAATGGTAAGAGGCACATTGAATTTAAATATCAAGCTGGAAAGATCTCGACTGATGAAGTCTTCGCTCCGCCCAGCACCGATCCAAGTCCAAAACCCCGAGAGCTTTCAGCTCGGACTTCAGAATCGTTTCGAGTGCCTAGGGAGCTCCGTGGACGATTATAACGATGGGTTCGTGGAAACTGTCCATACGGTCGGGTCTAAGATCTTCAAGACCCGTCGTACAAATAGAAACAAGAAGCTCTCTGATCCTACTATACGGCTCATGGAGGAGAGGCGCGAGATGATCCTGCAGTCTTCAGTTGATGCGCTCAAGTACCGCCAGCTCAATAGACGGATCTCTAAGTCCTTAAAAAGCGACCTTCGCCGCTTTAATACAGAGCGCATTAAGGAAGCGATAGAGCGGAATAAAGGCTCCAAGGTCTTTACAAGAGATCTGTCTATTGGGCAGAGCTAGCTTGTGAAACTGAAGACCAATGATGGCAGGATCGTATCCGCCAAACATGAGCTGTTGAGAGAAATCGAGAGTTTCTATGGACAGTTATAAACGTCAACAGGCAACCCTGGTATGAATCTGGCAAACGACCCAAGAGCTAGATTGACCCGACACTACACCGAAGACATCCCGGACGTCAGCTTGTACGAGATTAGGATGGCTCTGAAGCAGCTTAAAAACAACAAGGCGCCGGGTGATGACGGAATTATGGCTGAACTTCTGAGGGCCGGTGGAAAATCCGTTCTCAAGGCCCTTCAGAAGCTGTTTGGTCCCACCATACTCGAGAGCAAAACGCCACAGGCATGGAACAGAGGTGTGGTGATACTGTTTTTTAAGAAGGGCGACAATACCCTCCTTAAGAATTATAGGCTCATCTCACTTCTGAGCCATGTCTACAAGCTGTTTACAAGAATTATCACGAACCGTCTCGCGCGCAGGTTTGACGACTTCCAGCCTCCCGAACAAGCCCCGATTCCGTAAAGGCTTTAACACTGTAGACCACATACATACGCTGCGGCAGGTTATACAGAACACCGAGGAGCATAACCTGCCTCTCTGCTTAGCGTTTGTGGACTACGAAAAAGCCTTCGATTCAGTCGAGACATGGGCTGTACTGCAGTCTCTTCAACGGTGCCATATCGACTATCGGTACATCGAGGTGCTTAAGTGTCTGTACGAAAAGGCCACTATGTCAGTCCGACTCCAGGACCAGACCTCGAAACCTATCCTTCTGCAGCGAGGTGTGAGGCAGGGAGACGTTATCTCTCCGAAACTGTTCACCGCTGCACTGGAAGATGTCTTCAAGGTTCTGGACTGGAAAGGGCCAGGCATCAACATCAATGGCGAGTACATCAATCACCTTCGGTTTGCCGACGATATAGTTGTCATGGCTGTGACTATGGAGGACCTCAGTACAATGCTCGATGACCTCAGTAGAGCTTCCGAAAGAGTGGGTCTTAAAATGAACATGGACAAGACAAAGATCATGTCAAATGCCCATGTTACACCCACTCTCATGAAAATCGGAGACGCTACGCTCGAAGTTGTGTACGAGTATGTTTATCTAGGACAAACTGTCCAGTTAGGTAGGTCCAACTTCGAGAAAGAGGTCATTCGTCAAATCCGACTCGGCTGGGCAGCGTTCGGGAAGCTACGCAATATCTTCTCGTCCCACATACCACAGTGTCTCAAGACGAAAGTCTTTGACCAGTGCGTGTTGCTAGTGATGACCTATGGCACTGAAACGTGGTCGCTTACAATGGGCAGATAAAAGTCACTCAAAGGGCAATGGAGAGGGCTATGCTTGGAGTTTCCCTACGTGATCGAATCAGAAATGAAAAGATCCGTAGGCGAACCAAGGTCACCGACATAGCCCGAAGAATTGCCAAACTTAAGTGGCAGTGGGCAGGGCACATTGCTCGCAGAACAGATGGCCGATGGGGTCGAAAGGTTCTGGAATGGCGACCGCGTACCGGAAGACGTAGCGTTGGAAGGCCTCCTACAAGGTGGACCGATTACCTTGTCAAGGCCGCAGGAATCCGCTGGATGCGGGAAGCACAAAACCGGTCGAAGTGGCGGTGCTTGGGGGAGGCCTATGTCCAGCAGTGGACGTCTTTCGGCTGAAATGATGATGATGATGAACAACCGACGGAACCAGAAAACACATACGCTGCTGAACTAAATATTGCTCAAACTGTGAGTTCAAAAATGTTGTCTACATTGCAAGAAGTTTACCTCAGACAACTTCTTATCATTGTTATTCATACGAGGACTAGCAGATGGCGATATACGATCAAGAATTCTTCAAGACACACCGTTTTTTAAATCAGTACAGGTCGCAACGTCAATAGAAATGGGAAAGGCAGAGAATTTTACAATGGCTACAAAATAAAAGAAACACTGACAGAATCATTTATTGATTTCGTCAGTGTTTCTTTTTGTTTCGGCATTACAGCTTCACGAATAGGCAAACTAAATAAAAAAACCCAATTCCAAGCCTACAAAGAAAAAAAAAAAAAAAAAGCCTACAAAGAAAAGGCCACCACTTACAATCAAGGATTTGGAAGGGAAATGTTTTCGCTGTGTTAAAACTGGTCACCGAGCTAGAGTGTGGTATCATTAAATCAGAATACCGTGTGAAATGTCAGAAAGAAGGCACACTTAGCTCGAGTTTGCCTACAAGGCAGCATTAACATGAACCAGGTCGATGAAACCTCTCGTGACATCTCTGTAGAATGCATCGGTGGCATAAACATGATTAAAAGTTAAATTCAAGAGCCATATCTAGTTTCATTATCTATCGGAAATAAAAAAGTACAAATGGAATTCGACACTGGTGTTACATTATCTTATGTCACTAAATCACTACAAAAAATTATAGAAGAAAATATTCAAAACTGACATGAAATTAAGAACCTACACTGGTGAAATTACCAATCGTTATTAAACCGAGACGCATGCCAGGTTAAAAGGTAAAAGGTAAAGCATATATTATGCTTTGAAATCGTAAAGTAGATGAGGAAATTGAGTGTTTATGCACACAAGGTGTAATCACTAAGATAGATCGTTCAGATTGGGACTCCTATTCTGCCAATTGTGAAACCAAATGGAAACATACGGCTATGTGTAGATTACAAAATTACATTGAATAAAGTTATAAAAGATACTTAATTCCTATCATTGGATATATTTTTAAAGAGATGAACGGAGACTGGCTATTCTGTACTTTAGACAATAGTCAAGTTTATTTGGGTATGGATGACGACAGTGCACTTCTACAAACATTAACTACACACAAGAGAAAGTACAAAGTAAACAGGCCAATCTTTGGGGTTAAGGTTGACCGAAATTCATGGCAAATACTTAGTTAAATTGTTACAAGAATAGAAGGCGTGAAATGTTTCTTCGGCGATATTATTCTATATGGGTTTTCAGAAAAAAAAAAACTGCTTATACGATTAAGACAGGTGTTACAAAAACTAAAAAGTAATCTACGAGTGAATAAAGAGAAACGTCACTTTTTCAAACGCAGTATAGACTATCTCAGCCATACGATTGACAAAGACGAACTTCATAAGAATAAAGAGAAAGTAAAGGCTAACAATGTGAAATAATTGCGAACATTCTTGGTTATGGCAAATTACAATAACAAATTCATACCTAAACTAGCTTCTATTGCGAGCCCATTGAATTAATTGTTGAAAAAAGCTATTGAGTTCGTATGGTCATCATAACGTGAGGGGAAGCTTCAACAAAGTGAAGGAAGAGATTCTTAGCGAAACAGTGCTAACACACTCCGACGCATGAAAATTGTTGATATTGGCAACAGACACCTTACCTACAAAGCCAGAAATGACTCGGATCCACTTAAGAAATGGAAGGGAAGCTTCAACAAAGTGAAGGAAGAGATTCTTAGCGAAACAGTGCTAACACACTCCGGCGCATCAATTGTTGATATTGGCAACAGACACCTCACCTACAAAGCCAGAAATGACTCGGATCCACTTAAGAAATGGAAATATGGCAAAATTTTACGATGGATCGGTCTCCTCCACTACGAGGTACAAACTGATGATGTTATTGTAAGGAGGAGACACCTTGACCAGATCCTGTCGGCTTACTGAGTGCGGGATCCAAAAACGGTGGCGGAGGACTGATATATCAGTCCTCCGCCACCATTCTTGGAGTTAGTATATTCGAAAAGAAGGCTGATAAGTCTGAGGATATATATCCAGCCTTCTTGTTAGAAATACTCCGTGAAGACTTGGCGATTAAAAGAAGAGAAAACATCTGTGACATTTCATTGTAAAATAATTAATGAATAAAACCAAATGAATTTACTTAACAAGTTTCATGGAAAAAATGCTGATCAGATCGAGTTAAGCCGATTCGGCACCAAGCTGATATGTGCCTTACCTTTGATTAAAACCGCTTTTATATTTAAAAGCAAGTGGATAACTCACAATTTTGGATTTGCATGATGTAATAAAAATAACGTTTTTGATGGTGATCTGCGATGAGGCTTATGAATTATAGTTAAAAATGTTTTTTCTCATTGAACACGTAAATACAATCTTGATCTATTGTGTGGTACTTTCTGGTCGCACCACAGTCGCATTTTGAATAAGAGTTAATAAGAATGCCACAGTCAGTACTATTTTAGTTCGATATTAAATTTATCATGTAGGTAATGACTTTTGCAGTAATTCTCATCGTCAATAGAACAAACCATAGACGTACAATTGTTTACCATTGAGTTTGTAAGCAAAAAGCTTATTTGTTGCAATCTAAGCGATTTTGTTAAATATCTTTCAAGTACTTTTTTTTTACTTTATTTAGTAAAAAATATGAACATATTATGTACATTTATTCTTATTAACTTTGATACAAAATGCGGCTGTGGCGCTGCCAGAAAGTACCAGATGATCTATTTGATGAGTTAATGGTTGCCGGAGCATTTACTGCCATCATACATAATAATATTGTTTTTAGCAAAAGAGGGGAACCTAAGAAAACTCCAGTCCAAGGCATGGGCGAACGACTTTCTAATATGATGAAAAACAACTTCAGGGGTGTAATTGGCGTATTGGTACCAGCTTGTGTAATATTACCCCAAATAGAGAGATTTAATGTGAGTACAAATATCTAAATATCATAGTCATCAAATAAGGTTGCAATATTCTCACTTTGTATTTAGATTAAAGTTAACACCATAAAAGCCGAGCATAATAAAGGAGGTCAACAAAAGCCCGTACAAGTTTGCTCAAACATGTACCTTGAGATACACTTACATGTGCATCGAATTGTAGAGTAAAGAAAAAAACCATGATTCTTTTTCACATATCCAAAAACAACCATTTAGCTGGCAAACGCAAACGGATCCCTGAATCGAAAAAATGGTGTTCACAGACCCGCAATATTTTTATTTAACGATACCCCACACCACCATGGGATAGACGAAAAAAAAATGTCAACAACTTATTTTACTACTGTGTCAGCGCGATTAATGTTACAGCTTTCTAGTACTAAGCGTCTCTGAGCTAAAGCGGGGAGATACAGATAGATGGACATGGAAAAACTGATAAAAGGGTTCCTTGTTGACTACGGAACCCTAAAAATAGAGGAATTTAAAAAATATAGATTTTTATGTCCTCAATTAATTGCAACAAAATTAAATAATGTGGCAACTTTAAGATGAAGAATTGCGTGTATTGCCGAAATATGTATAAACTAATATGTGGTTCGGACAGAGTTAGCGGCGGACAGGTTGACATTAATAATTAAAGACGTTGGCTCAAAATGTTGATCTTGATTTCCAGAATAAGCGCGGCAAATAAAAATAAAAAATGCATGTTTTAGCACAGAGTATAGTAGGAATAAATGATTTTGATACTTGGCAAAAAATAATATAAATTATTAATATGCTAAGGCGCCATCTCCACGGGCGATCAAATTACGACGAAAGTCTCACCGTGCTATGAAATTCATTAGAGACTCTATGAAATCAATATCCACACGGAGATATCGTCGCGGCGATAATATGAGGACACAGCGTGACTAGAGGTGCGCCTAGGGACTATTTTTCTATGCCGGACGGGCGTGATCGCTGGACGCTTAGCGCAACCTGGATAGGCATACCCTATCCAGGTTTATCCCAGTGTGAGGGTAGGGCTCCCAGTCCATGCGGCGCTGACGTTCTGCACCTATTGATTCCAGATGAGAGAAGATGGCTACCGGTTTCTATGTAGGTACCATTGCTTTTGACAGGGAAGAGTTTTTGACTTCTATAAGTCGATTTTGACATCTGATAAAGGAGTATTTTACCTGAATAATAACACAAGTCTCCACGAATCTTCAGGAAGCAATTTTCGAGACTTTTCAGGAACACTACTTGAACTAACTTGATGTTTTGGGAAATATAATAAGTTCCTTGCCGATGACTACGAATTGTACTGTTTTACACGTTTGCTTAGGTTTTGGCTATCTTTACTTTAACGAGAGCTGCTAATTGCTTCCTGTTTTAAAGTTTTATTTGAACAATTTTTTTTCTTCTGGTTTACGTCACATTTATGCTTCTCTTAAACTATGATAAATGATAAATGATAAATGATTTTATTTCTGTAAGTAGGTTTTTACAAACACTTTTACACGTCAAAACATATTTTTTTAAACTAGATGAGGCCGGCGTTTCCTATCTGACTACTCTGAGAAGAAAGGCCGAAACAAACTCAGAGGTCACTATACAAACACTTAAGGCATGTTACATAACATTGAGCTCATTTCAAAATTCCGTGTCTTCTGAGGTATCTATATTACTTTAAATTATCTGTTTCCACTGAAAGGGTATTTCAGAGAAAACAGAAAAAAAAAATTATAACTGTTTTGTTTGTTGACTTTCTTGAAAAGTACTGCACCGGTTTTCAAACTAGTTATAGATACCTCAGGCTGGTTTATAGACCTAAAACAATCTGATATTTGAAATATCACCCTATATTTTTCAAGGCGTGATGCGCCCTGAAATCATGATTGGTAAAACCAAAATATCAACATTTAACCTTTTGAACGCCAGAGCATAAAGCACGCGCATGCTCTCCACGCCAAGCCACAATTTCAACGCAAATACCTACAAAAAGAATAGGGATTCCAAAACTTTATCGATAAACAATATTATTATAACATTTTTGTCTGTAATTTTCGAATAAACACTACTCATGGCATTTAAATTTTATTTAACCTCACATTAATTCCCACTATAGTAATCATCATACGGCATTTACAGAGTAAGTTTATCGAATGTAAAAGCAGCCATTAGGAGACAAAAAAAAAACAAATTACATTATGGTAGGTACAGCACTATTCTCAATCTGCTGTCTTGATATGGTGACAATGGCGTGGGCTACCAGCCATTATATTACTTCCTCGCATCTGATTTAGGGATGTAGCAGTACAGAATGTCGCTTATCGACCTGATATTAGATAGAAATCTAATATCAGGTTTCGTGAAAAACCGATAAGTATAGTAAATATCAAAATATCCGATATATGATATATATCGAAATAAGGGATCTAGCAACATAACATCAACATCTCGCTTATCAATACTTTATAGTATGATATTAATTTGTAAGAAATAAAACATTCTCGATCTGCTGTCTTGATATGGTGACAATGGCGTGGGCTACCAGCCATTATATTACTTCATCGCATCTGATTTAGGGATGTAGCAGTACAGAATGTCGCTTATCGATTCTATCTAATATCAGGTTTTGTGAAAAACCGATAAGTATTTATAGTAAATATCAAAATATCCGATATTTGATATATATCGAAATAAGGGATCTAGCAACATAACATCAACATCTCGCTTATCAATACTTTAAAGATATGATATTAATTTGTAAGAAATAAAACATTTCAAATTAGCTGTTAATCATTTTTATTTAAATCAGTTGGTATTAGAAAATAAACAATATTCGAATAGATAACAAAAAAAGTAAACGGTAGGAGAACCAAAATAACAGCCATAGCCCGAAGACTTGCCAAACTTAAGTGGCAGTGGGCAGGGCACATTGCTCGCAGAACAGATGGCCGAAGGGGCCCGAAAGGTTCTTGAGTGGCGACCGCGTACCGAAAGACGTAGCGTTCGAAGGCCTCCCACAAGGTGGACTGATGACCTTGTGAAGGCCGCAGAAACCCGTCGGATACGAGAAGCACAGAACCGGTCGAGGTGGAGGTGCTTGGAGGAGGCTTGTGTCCAACAGTGGACGTCTTTCGGCTGAAACGATGATGATGATGATGAAACAAGCATTATAAATTGTTGTTCTTTAAGTACCAACTATTTTGGACTTCTTATCTATTTATGAACTTTAAGTGCTGAATCTGCGTTAAGCGGGTGCCCACGACGGGTACTCCGGCTACGGGTGGACTCCATGGAAACGCGACGGACGTCCGTCATACGGAGGCGGGCACCGTTGCGCGGGCGCGGAGCACGAAAAACACACGAAACTGGTGCGGGAAAACAGGGTTGCAACTCGCCGATATAAACATTAATAAACTAGTCGCCTAAGGTTACTGGGCCACATATTTTCAGATTGTCTTATTTCTTGTTATTACTTATTACACAAACATACATTTAATTTTGATCGAAGTTTATAAAATAAAAGCTTGTAAAAAGTAACTAACTTCTAACTCAATTTCATCCAAAAATTCAGTATCCGTAAAAATTTACTGTCTGCAACTCCTAATATGCGAAGAAGTTCTTCAGTTGTCATTACACTTTCACTCATTTTCGTAATCACTTATACGAGTATCCATCCACTCACGCGTCTGAAGTCAAAAAGTTGACACAAACCAAAACTACCTTTTCTTTTGTTAGTGCCAAAACTGTAATCTGTCCACATCGCAAACTAATACAGACTGTCCACATAGAATACAAAGTTGCCACGAAGAAATGACGTTTGAGCGGCCACGTTCCGGTTGTTATTTTTTATTTTTGTTTACGTAATGTAAACAAACAAATAAAATAAATAATTATTAAAAAAATAATTAATTCATAGATATATCACTATTATAATTTACTAGGTACTATACTAATATAAAATATCTAGCGGACTTCACTAAAAATGATCCCCGCGCTTATTACTGATTATGCTTATTTGTGACCCACGCCCAGGGTGGGGACAATCGGTGTTGCGCTAGGGATGCGCGAGATGAGATTAGCGAATATCGAAATTACACCTGACTAGATTTTGTTTTTTATTCTATAGCTGCTATAGTGTGGTGTTATAAGACTGAATCTTATAATAATTGGTTTATCCAGATACCAATTGATGCAAAAATAATATAACCATATTAATTTAAAGTTAATGATTCACAATAATTTTAGTAAGGATTTATCAATATTATCAATCATACGTCACGACACTAGCGGTCACATATAGAAGACTTTGGGCGTGTGAGCACACTCCTTTTTAGACGTTAATTTCTCTTTTTTTGTCATCAAATTTCTCAATATTCATGGTATAATTTAATTCCTTTCAAGCAATTAAATATGGAAAAGCTTAAATGTTTAAGGTATACACATAAAAACACACACAAAACTAGTGATTTTATTGTTTATTTCGTGATAAAGAACACCGCATTTTTTGTCACATATTTGTGTCGTTGGCGTACAGGGCACGCGCTTGCTTGTCACGTACGAGTATATGTGACAATGGCGTTCAAAACGTTACTAATATAAAGTAGCACAACATACAAACTCAGTAGAATGGGCTTTTTCACGGGACTAGATACGTTAAAGTTAGGCTGGGGCTAGGTCTCGGTCTAAGCTACCTGGACGCACTGAAAAAAACTATAAATTACGGATATATAGTCAACTTGAGGTTTGTAAGGGTAGCACCTGCGGTCTTATGTACTAAACACTATTTCACCATTGTTTTATGTTTAACTAGCACTGTTATCACTCTGAATTTATGTTCTTCTGTTCTCGCAGTCTAGCTATGTCTAGAGCAAAAGACTGCTGCTGTACGACCTGTACCAGTAATTTCTCCGCTTCTTGGAGAAACTCTGCTTTTATGATTTGTTTCTTTATGAGAGTGTCAGGTGCTTTCAAGGTCTGCTTTGCAAGGGGAGGCGCCGCAATTTCAGTTTTCGCCAGTCAGGATCCTTTTGTGTTCTTTCTCGTTCTTTTGTAGAACGTTTTCTCCTTCTTTTCTCAACATAAAGATACGAAAGCATAGAACGCTCGCCATTGCGCGGAGCAGTCGTTCCCACCTAGAGAACCTTGCAGGATCTGGTATGGTTTCTCTATTAGCTTTCGATCGTCGGTTTCTTCGACGGCGGTAAGTGTCTCCTCTGTGATTGGAGGTTTTTCAGATGGCCGTGACGATGGTTCTTCGTACAGGATATTGGGGCTACAATACCAATCATGATGTGAGTCAGTAGTATGGTACGTCACGAGTAGCGATATCAGCGATGTTTATTTTCGTAAGTACCCTGATGGGTACTTACGAAAATAAACTGCCATAGAAAGTCTAAGGTGATCCTTAGACTTTCTATGGCAGCTATGCGATGAGCGACGATAGGCTTGTATACTCACGCTCCTTTTCTTAACCATGCCATAACGGTTTTGCTAGTACGAACCAGTAGGTCACCGATGCGGGCTTTTTTTTTTGATGGGAAATCATTAAAATAACTTCTCCCGCTCTGGGCGGAGCGGGAGGGTGTGTCAGACTCTTACTGACTAAAACCCACCCGTATTCCTTCCTGTTGCCTGTATTGCCAGGGGCCTCGGTGACACTTCTTTTTGAGGCGCGCGTGGAATACAACACGCCGTCGACCCGGGCCTGGTCCTTTACGGACGGTGAGCTACCCATTGCTCATCGTCCGCAAACCCGCGCCTACGGTGGCCGGAATTCCGCCCGGGATTCCCGATGCCCAGGGCGTCTCCTTCGGCGGCTATGGGCGAGAGGGCGCAAAATTTGCCTTTCCCTCAACCATCCCGCCTCCTCCTTCGCGAGCATTACTGCTTCGCAGAAGGAGGTGACAGCTGCCCATGCCCTCTCGCTCCGTACCATGGCCACCAGGGCCGGACGCGAGAGATCTCTGCCACCGATCGCCTCCTCGAGGACATTGCGGTGCTCTGACCAAGCCGGGCAGACATACACCGTGTCCTCCGGCTGATCCGCACAGTGGTGACACCCGGGCGTTTCCTCCCGCCTTATCCGACACAGGAACCTCCCGAAGCTGCTGTGTCCGGTGAGGACCTGCGTCAGGCGGAAGGTGAGAACGTCTTGGTGCCTCACTAGCCACTTCTCAAAGAGGGGACTTATCGCCGCAATCGTGGCGTGCCCAGCACTGGGTTGCGACAACCGTACTCTCCATGTCGCTATGAGATCCCACCGGAGCTCCGTCCGCTGTGCCGCGGTTTCTCGCGGCAGCGGACTTACGCCCCAGCGTTTTGCCTCCTCGCGCCACTCCCATATGTGTGCGAGGATTTTTGCCTCCAGATCCCATGGCGGTAATCCGGGAAGGAGGCTTGCTGCCTTACATGAGACCGTGCGGTGTCCCCGGACTATCCAGATGGCTATGACCTTTTGGGCCGCGCTCAACCGGCGAGCTGGCCGCAGCGCTTGAGAGCGCGCCCATAAAGGAGCCCCGTAGAGAGCCATGGACCGCACGACCCCCGCGTAGAGCCTCCGGCAGGAGGCGTTTGGACCCCTAGATTAGGCAGGAGCAGCTTCAATGCAGTGCCTGCCCGCTCCAGTTTGGGAGCCAAACGTCGGAAATGCTCCACGAAGTTCCACCGGCTGTCGAGGACGAGTCCCAGGTACTACATCATCGACTCGACGCCGATGGAAACTCCTCCTACCGTTATTTGGGACCCCAACGGTGGCGCGTTTCGAGGACCATGAAAACACTGTGACGTTGTAAATTTGAGTACCTACCAAGGGTTGGTATTACACAGCTGCATTACTAATAAGTAAAGTAGCATTTACCTGAAAACATTAGTAGTACCTTACGAGGTTTTATATTGAGAGAGCATTTCCGTTTCCGTCGGTTTCTTATCAGTTTTAGTACAGATGTTCTATGTCACGAAGTCCGTTTGGCTATGAATGTTGTCAAGCGTGCACATGCACATTGTTTTTGTGTGCGTAACCTCGAGAGCGCTCAGTGTCGATCGGGACACGGTCCGGATCAGTAGTGGTTTTTAGTTCGCGCCAAATTGTTTCACGGAGTAAGGTCAGCATGGCAACAAAACGAAGAAGAGTTGTCCATAGTGAGGTAATATTTATTTATACGTTTTCAATTAAAATGTTATACAAAGATACTTAATATAGCAATAGAAGTATTTATAAAATGAATGTTTTTTGTGTTATAAAATGTTTATATTACTTAATTATTTTGATTACATTTTGTTTTAGGGTCGAAACGTGATAGCTAGTGTTTATCATTTTCTGCGAGAAGAATATGAATTTACAAAATCATTAATGGAACTCAACTGTGATTTGTCTCATTTACGAGACATTACACGCCGTACAGCTGAAGCTACGGGTGTGAGCCAAAAAACAGTTCAAAGAATATTAAAAGAAGAGAAGGAATTGCCATCCACTTTATCAAAATTCACTTCACCTATGAAGAAAATGAGAAAGCGAGATAATAAAGTGGATATAGATAATTTTGCAGCCGATGTGGTTCGCAGTACTGTACAAGATTTCCATATTGTCCATAAAGAAACTCCAACATTAGCTAAGTTAAGAACAGCATTGAATGAAAAACTCGGATTCGAAGGTTGTTTAGAAACTGTTCGCAAGTTACTGTTGAAATTAGGTTACAAGTGGCGCAAAACAGAGAACAACCGTAGTCTTGACGGAGCGTTATGATATACAAATGTGGCGTTTAAAATATTAAAAAAAAATAACAGAGTACCGCTCTCAAAGTCGGCCCATTGTCTACACCGATGAGAGCTACGTCCTTTCGACACACGTGCGAAACAACACCTGGGCAAAAAAAAAGGAAAGAACTCCGTTTTTAAAAAAAATTAGCACAGGCACTCGCTTTATTTTAGTGCACGCGGGAACCAAGGATGGTTTTATTGAATGCTTCTTTGGTTTATAAGGCCAACTCAACAGCCGGTGATTATCATTCAAATATGAGCTATGATAACTATTTAAAATGGCTAAATGAAAAGTTGCTACCCAATTACTTCCGCGCTCTGTCATTGTCTTATACAATGCATCTTATCACAACACACGGGCTGAACGACTACCGACGCAATCTACAAAGAAAGCCGATATGCAGCAATGGCTCAGGGATAAGGGTTTAGCATTTGATGAATCTCTTCTTAAATTGGAATTGTACGATACAATAAAGAAGTACAAAGCCCAACACGTAATCTACAAGATTGACGATTTTATAAAAAGCAAAGGTTTTGATGACTTACGCCTTCCCCCTTATCACCCAGAATTAAATGCGATTGAAAATATTTGGGGGATCGTTAAAAATTATGTCGCATCTAAAAATATCGAGCAAAACATGACGAATACGGAAAGACTGATCAATGAAAGTTTGGGCCAAGTTAGCAGTGAAACGTGGCAAAAAACTTGTGCTCATGTTGAAAAAATTGAAAAAGACTACTTGAAATATTTTGATCTCGATTTTGAATTTATAATCAATGTACAAGATGATTCTGACGACAGCAAAACGGAATCGGAAATCGAAAATTTATCTGATAGTGATTGAAAATACTGAATAGTCCTACTTGTTTCGTTTCCATTCTGTAACACCAATGCTTAATTAAATGCCTACATATTCTTAATATTTTTGTATTTATTGCAACCTAATCTAATTTATTTACAAAATGTATTTATATATACTTTATTGTACACCACAAAAAATACATGACAAAAAATAAATCAAAAACTACAAAATATACAATGGGGGCGGCCTTATCGCTTTCTGCGATCTCTTCCAGGCAACCATAGGATGGACAGTGATTTTCCTGGACATAAAGTGGGGCTGTCGTTGGTGTAAAAAATAAATAAATACAATATACTAAAATTGATACACAGATATATATATATATGTATAACCTAAATAATATATACATAAATACATACATATCAAATGTATAAGCAACGAAAATAAATGAAGACTATAGATAATTACAGTTACGAGAACAAGCTCACAGCGACAAGTAATGTTCCTTTACGAGTCTTTTAAATGCGAGTAACGATTGCGCGCGTTTTATTTGAACTGGCAAAGCATTCCACAAACGAGTGGCCTGGACAGTAAAGGATTTGTCGACGAACGTTGTGGAATGCATATAAATGCTATGCATTTTAAGCTTCAAGTTATCTGATGACCTTAAAAATTTCGTGTGGGAGTCGCCAAGAAACTGGAAACGTTCCTTGAGATAGAGAAGGGTGGAAGGGGAAAAGAGGACATTATACAAAAGGGAAAGAATATGAGCATTCCGGCGAAGGCAAATTGGTAACCACTTGAGCTTCACACGAAATTCGGAAACATGGTCAAATTTACGCAAACCGAATATGAACCTTATACAAAAATTTTGAAGCCGCTCAAGTTTATCAAGTTGGTCTTGGGTAAGGTCAAGATAGCTAGTATCAGCATAGTCAAGGATGGGTAGAAGAAGCGTTTGTGCAAGCGCAATCTTGGTGGCAGTCGGTAGAAAATTATGCAATCTCTTCGAAGCTGCAGCGGATGCATATAGCTTGCGGCTAACTTCCTGTAGCTGGGCAGTCCAAGAGAAGTTCTTATCAATCAATATTCCTAAGTTTTTAACTTTCTCACTGAAGGGAACAACTGAGTTGTCAAAAGAAACTTGGGGAAGAGTCTTCCAGTCGATCCTTGAGATCATCCTAGAACTGCCCACCACCACAACATGCGTCTTTATGGGGTTGACCTGTCCATATCTCTTGCTCCATTCGCATATACGGGCCAAGTCACGATTAATCGTAAAGATAGCCTTGGACAGATTTCCCAAAGGAGCTCGCGAGTAAATTTGTAAATCATCTGCATAAAGATGGTAGAAAGAAATGAGTTCGTCAGAGATAGAGTTAATAAAAATTGCGAAAAGTAAAGGGGATAGAACGCCACCCTGAGTTACACCGGCAGAAGTATTACTCCAGGAAGACAAGGTCTCTTCAATGCAAATACGTTGCCGGCGACCGAACAAGTACGAAACCAGTCAATTACCGATGGAGATATGTTAAGGGAGCATAGGATGCCAAGCAAAACATCAAAATCAACAGTATTAAAAGCATTACTGAAATCTAGCAAAGCTAAGACCGTTAGATTACCGCTTTCCATGGCAGACCTTATATCATCCGTAATGTTCAGAAGCGCTGTAGTTGTGCTATGACCAGGACGGAAGCCAGACTGGAAGGGGTTGAGGAGATTATTATTTTAAAACCAAAATTTTATTTAGATTATTAAATCTCGACTTGAATATATATCAGATTTTTTTGCTAACGTTATCTACTTTTACACACACAAGCGCGCTTGTCGGGATACGTCACTACTACAATCAAAGCCGAACGGACTTCGTGAAATAGAATATCTGTACTTGTTTAACCTGCTCAGTGGCGCCACCTGGTGTTTGCTTGCCATTTTAGTTTCGTAAAATGTAACGAGCTACTTTTTGTTCATTGGCTCAATATAACCAGGCAGAAGTAAACTTAAAGCTTCCAGTGAGGTAAGTATTTTAATATGCGTTTTAAAACGCTTCTATTAAATTACTTGACCGTCACTGGAAGCTTTATATTGAAACCTGTTTGTTATCGCCCGGTGTCGCCACTATATGATAACGCCAATGTGATAGGAAGTTTAAAACACAAATGATGTCAGAAAGTATATTTATTACACGTCATGTGAAAAGGTACATAGGTACATATTTATTGATTTAATCACAAAAAATACAATAAAAATTATAGTTATATTTAGATTTAATTAATCGGATTAAACAGTTGTGTAACATTTAGATTTGAATCAACACTTCTTAGGACTTCTTCGTCTTCTGTAGAAATTCTGGAATGTATTAGCCGTTTGCCAATTTCCCCGAGATAGGATTTCGTCAAGGGGATGATTTTCTAGCCAACTTTTAGAGGCTACTGTAGATCGTGTACTTCCTGGAGATGCTGCGATGCCGGCTTCATTGAATAGGGTTTTCACCCACCCTGCGATGTCGGTGCGTGAAGCGGGCTTTGGCACGCCTCTAACTGTAATAAATAAATTAAATGATTTTGCAGCATTACGTCTATCATTTAATAATTGTGAAGTTCTTTCTATCCAGAATATAGGATTTAGGTTACAATTGTTAGTATTTACAAGAAGTTTCCAGCCGGACTGTCTGTGATTACTGCAATCTGTTTTCGAACCAAATTGAGGCCATAATATAACACTATCATCTGATCTAACATAATGGTCAGGATCAACTCTAAGCAGTGTTAAGTCATGTATGCGTCTACCTGAGCAAAGCAGTAATACGAGTATGATTGCAGTATGGCGTGATATTTGAAAGGGATTGTCAATGTCTACAGTGTAATTGCTTAAAAAGGTAATTAATTTACTAACATCCCATATTGGTGGCTTAGAAGACTTAGGATTTTCCAGAGCAATTGATTTTAAAATATGTTTTACAAGAACATGCGAACTTAATTGACTGGATCTTTCAACATTACATAAAGCGGAGACGACAGATTTATGTAAAAGAAATGTATTATATGATAATTTATGAATTAGATGCAAATCAGATAAAAATTGGGCTAACTGCGTACCTGTAGGATTATTCGTTTCAATATTTTTAGATATAGACCAGGAAATACAACGTTTCCAAGCCACCTCATATGTTTTTAAGGTAGACTTACGCCAGGAATTTTTAGCAATAACTGTTGTTCGGCGTTCCATGTTTTATCGCCTCGGACCACCCCCACATTTCCAGACTTCGAGGATAATTTTGTCCACTTGTGGTGGTGGAAGTCCCGTCGATGTGTCGACTAGGTGCATCTGTAAGTTTTTCAGAGTTAGCGGTGGTGCTAGCGCTCGAATTTTGAGGTCTGCACGCCAAAATACCTTCTCCCATCGAGGTACTACTAATAAAAATATTCCCGTTGATTGATTGAGGTGTGTTAGGACTCTCGGGATCAAGAACGGAGGTGGGAACAACCATGCGAGTGGATAGTTCCATGGGACACTGAATGCATTGTGAAATAGTGCTTGTCGGTCTCTTAGGTCTCGGGATACATAATTGTAAACTACGTGAGCTGTCGCTGAGGCAAACAAGTCTATTATTGGGGTTCCCCACTTTGCAAACACCATTTCCGTACAGGCTGACATCAGGTGCCATTCCGGAGGTTGGCGAAAGCGTGACAGGTGATCGGCATGATTGTTGTACTTGCCCGGGAGATGGTGTATGCTGAAGTGTATTTGAAATTGGTCCAGTAAATTTAGAATTTGATAGGTTAGTTCTATTAGGGGTAATGATTTCATACCTCCTTCGTTCCTTAAATAACTGACAGCAGTCCTGTTGTCGCATTGTATCAGGATCAAACTGTTGCAGAGCAGGTGAGCGTTGTCTCGAAGGGCGCGAAATATGGCTAACATTTCTTTTTGATTGCAGTGCAGAGTATGTTCCTCTTGCGACCAACTGCCCGATACAGCCAGATTGTTCAGTTGCGCTCCCCAACCCTGATTTGATGCATCTGTTGTCAGAAAGTTTACTGGCGGAGGGTAATGTAGGGGTGTCATGACTGACAGTTCAGAATCCACCATTCCAGTTCCTTTCGAACATTTTTTGGTAGTGGGTAGGTTTTCGATAAAATGTCTCTACCTACCTTACCTACCCTAATACTCACCCTACCCACCCCATCCTACCTACCCTACCTACCCTACTTGACAAATATTTCAAAACCAAATTAGGCAAATCGGTTCAGCCGTTTAATTAATTTTATATAGAGATGCAGAGACGAACGCTTACGGTTGTCGTACAGGATCCACTTTTCATCGCAGGTAACAACTCGATTTAGAATTCCCTCGTTTCTATGATGATTCAGTAGTGCTATGCATGCTTCGACGCGTAAGTCTCGCTGTTGGTCGCTTAGTTCGTGTGGCACCCACTTATCTAGCTTTTTTTCTTTCCGATTTGACGCAAGTGCTTCAATGTTGTTTTGACACTAACTCCAAGGCCCGCAGCAAGCTCGGCCGTAGATTGAGTTGGATCCGCTTCCACTATCGCCTTCAATTCGTCTTTGTCGACAATGGTCACCAGCCGACCGCGAGGTGAACCAATAATGGACCGTGTTTATGCAAGCAGTGTTAGGGCCGTATACGTCGTCAATGTTTCGTGTTGTTTGCGCAGCGGTATTTCCACGTAGGAACTCATATTCGAAAATTGTACGAATTTTCACTTTATCTATGGCGCCTAAAACTACCACAATTTCACAAAAACAAGAAACTTATCTAAAAACAAATGAAATTAACATTAATTCACACGGCGTTCGAACAAAATTTATTTGAATCTGGAATTGAGCGCCAATCCACAGATAATTAAATCTGAAAATGCTGATTATAGAATCTCCAATTACTTAGGTAAAGATCTATTATTTCGATAAGTAATAATAAATAATAAATATTTATTCGGTATTACAATTGGTAAAATATTAACATAAAATCTTAGAAATAATTTACAAAGGTATTATGATGACTGTACTACTCGTAGGATAAACCTCTATCACAGGCGGCATGAGCTCTTACTTTATTTATGGTAATTGTAGGTAAATTCTTAACAATATTATAACATTACAAGTCTTGAAATAATGACAACATGTTGTAATTAATTCAATATTGCCTACCTAGTTTGCTAAACTTATTACTATTCCCTTAGAACTAGATAAAAACAACAGTCTTATAAACGAAATTTCTTATTTAGTTTGCGTAAAACAGTTTCTTACACTTTATAATCTAGTTAAACAAATGATATAATTTTGCGTCAGCAGAATTGAGAAGTCAATGTTTGCACAATCACATCATGTTCAAGGCTGTGTATATTCGATTTTTGCTGCGTGCGACTAATGTCCTAGACATTCAATAAAATCGAGGGTTTGTAGGCCAGTGCAGTGTTTTTCCGAGTCAGCAGCAGCCATTAAATACGGAAGTCTGGCCTCGAGTATGACGCTCTAGGCGCACTCGTAGTCGATAGAGTTGATGTACCTGTATTCCGCTATTTTCCTAGCAGGGCACTTAGCATCTCTCGTTTTGTTGTTTTTGGGCTTTTTAAAGCATGAGCAAGTTGCACATTTCGGTGTGTCAGCTTTCTAAGTATAGTGTAGTATACTCGTAGTTGGACAATTAAACTGTAAGGTGCGATTATAGGCTTGACTTAAAAAAAATGTTGGCAGGTTTGTATAGTTTGTGGTAGCGGAAAAAATATAAGGTTAATTTTGAACATATTTCTCAGAACTTGGTTGGTACCAAAACACGTTTTGAAAAAAAAATCTCGATAAAACTAACGGTAAACTAACCTTTTACGAGTACCTTGAATTCCAATCCAAAATATCTGTATTAAATATCAACGTACGTTATGTATTTAATAATAACAAGAACATGGCGTTGAACTTAGTTGTTTTTTTTATTTTGATTACTCAGTTTAATTTTGAGTAAATAGATGCTTCATAATTTTGCAATAAATTACAAGCGTAGTCACCAAAAAAAAATTGTGTTTTTTATATTTTCAAAAATCAGCACTAAAACAGTGAAAAGGGGCCCTGAACAAGTTCTTTTTTTTATTTGAATAACTCGAAAAAAAGGCAAAACCACCAAACTCACTAACCAAAATCAAACCCTGCCTTGTAGGTGTGATAAAGGGAAATACAATTTGTATGAACAATTCCATTCCTTTGGTTTAGAAACATAAAATAGTGGTTGTTCTGTATAACTTTATCGCTACTTTTGTTTTAGAAACCTTTAAAACTTCAGCATATGTGGATGATGATGCTGTGGTTCTACCTGGTCCAACCAGTTGCGGTTCCCATCACATCACTAGTTCCTGTATTTATGCTGCCCATGGGTGGTATATATGATGACCCTAAGACTTGTAAATCTTACATGAACGTAAGTTGTTTTAATATTCATAGTAATTATTAGAACATTATTATCATCTGTTATTATTATTGTTAGTTATCTGTCCATTACCTTGAAAAACGTATTTCTGTAATTAACTCTAGGGACCTAATTCTCGTCTATACAATAATAGTACATGATTTTTTTTTTGGGTAGGAAATTATCAAATAACCCCGACCCAACCTAAGCGGAGCGACAGGGTGTGTCAGACTGTTACTGACTAAAACCTAACCTGACCTAACCTGTGTTCCTTCCATTGACTGTGTTGGCAAGGGCCTTGGTGACTCTTTCGGACTTTCCCGCGACCCCAGCAGGCATCGGCCCCAGTGGACCCTACACTTGTGCTGATATCTCTTTGAGGCGCGCGTGGAACACAACTTGTCGTCGACCAGGACCTGGTCCTTATCGGACGGCGAGCGCTCATTACTCACCGTCCGCAAGCCCGCGCCTACGGTAGCCGGAAATCCGCCTGGGATCCCCGACGCCCAGGGCATCTCCTGCGGCGGCTGGGAGCGTGAGGTCGCGAAATTTGCCTCTCCCTCACCCATACCGCCTCCTCCTTTGTGAGCATTACTGCTTCGGAGGAGGAGGTGATGGCTGCCCATGCCCTCTTGCTCCGTACCATGGCCTGGACCAGGGCCGGACGAGAGAGATCTTCGCCGCCGGTCGCCTCCACGAGGACACGGCCGCGTTCTGCCCAAGCCGGGCAGACCTTCAACGTATGTTCCAACATGTCCTCCGGGTGATCCACACAGTGGTGACACCCAAAGCTGCCGTGTCCACCCTCAGGTGAGGACCTGCGTCGTGACGCCTCTGTAGTCACTCCTCAAAGAAGGGACTTATCGCCGCATTTGTGGCGTGCCTAGCACTGTGTTGTGACAATCGCACTCTGCATTTCGCCATGAGATCCCGGCGGAGCTCTGTCCACTGTGCCAGGTTTTCTCGCGGCAGCGGAGTTATGCCCTGGCATTTTGCCTCCTCGCGCAACTCCCATACGTGCTCGAGGACTTTTGCCTCCAGACCCATGAAAACACATGGTCTCGTGCAGGGCCAATTCGAGTCCAAATTGCTGGATCCTGTTGACGATTGTCGCAACACCGCATATCGCTGCTTCGGCCGCCACCTGGTGTGACCTCCCTTGCACCAGGACCGAGGTCTGGTCAGCGTAGCATACTTCGACGACGCCGCTAGGGAGGTCGACGCGCAGCACCCAGTCGTATCTGATGTCCCACAGATGCAGCCCCAGGACCAATCCCTGTGGGACACCGCACGACATCTCTCACCGGTTTCAGTCTCCCTGGTGACCGGGGCAGATGACCACCCTGTCTGTCAGATAGGCCTAGACCACATGGCAGAGGTAGGATGGCATCCGGTGGTACCGGAGTGCCTCCCTGATGCAACTCCAGGGCAGGGTATTGAAGCCATTGGCGATGTTTAGAGACACTGCCAAGACGACCCCACCCTGGGCTACAGCATTCCCCGTCATGAGGGCCCGCACGCTCATGATGGCGTCCACCGTAGAGCGGAAAACAAACTGGCTCTCCGTCAAATCCGGCCCGATCCGCACCAGCCGCCAGAAGAGGCAGTTTGTAATGACTCTTTCAAAGAGCTTGCCCACCTTGTCGAGCAGCACGATGCACGATGGGCCGATAAGCGGATGGAGAGTCCGCAGGGTGCCCTGGCTTCTTTACGAGGACCAGTTTCCCCGTCTTCCAACGAAGTGGGAATTTGCCCTTCTCCAAGCATGCGATTAGGAGCCCCCTTAGTCGAGGCCCGAGAGCCTCCAAGGCCAGGACACAGGCTTTCCCAGGTAAGCCATCGGGTCCTGTGCGTGTGTGTCCTGCAGTATTTTTGTCATTCATCCTGCGTACCGACACTCTCAACTCTACCTCGGTCACTTCCGGAGCATCGTCGTCGTCGGCAGTGTAGTCCGCACCGGGAACCACAGTAGGCGGAGCCACGGGCGGGGAGGTGTGTACCCCTCTCGAAGGGAATAGAGTGCTCACCTCGTCCTCCACAAGCTGGGGCCGGAAACTCTGCGTCAGCGGGGGAGCCCATAGATGGAGTTGGTCCCGCACCACTTTGTATGGGCGTCTTCAAGGGTCCCTGTTCCCTAGCGACCCCTCGCGGGCCAGGGCCCTGGCCCGCAGGATCTCCGCTTGGAGGACAGTCTTCGTCGCTCTGTACCCCTCGTAAAGCTCCGCCTCCGTATCCGGAGGGCGAATACGGTGGCTCAGGCTGCGGTGGTGACGGCGATGGCGGAGGGCTTGCCCCCTGCTCCTGGCTTTGGTGGGTGGGGCGCAGGCCTGGCCCTCCATCCGGTGCTCGGCTGGCTTGCCAGCCGCCGCACATACGTCGCAGTGCGGCGTGGCGTTGCACGAGCAGGCCTTGTGCCCGGGCAGACCAGAGCGGTAGCAGAGACCCAGCCCGACAATAAATAGCCTTTGGCCCTCCCCGGAAATTTTTTTGGCCGCAGATACGGGACAGCTCACCGTAACGGTTTGCATCCCCGTGGAGTCAGGACGGATGGTGCCTGCCCTCACCTGCTCAGCAGAGCACCCCCCAACCTAACGACAGCGGTGACCACCTGGCCTTCTGTCACGGACTCGTCCATGATCCGCATGCTAGCGCACTTGGTGGGCCTGGACACTCGAACCTCATTCGCATTTAGGGACGCCCTAAGCCTTTCGGACAGAGCGTCAGGGGCCAGGCCACTCGCCACACCAAGCATCTGCAGCATTAGGGCCCCAGTCGCCACGATTCCCACTTGGATGCCATTGGCAGCGCCGAGCAAGGAAAACCGTCTCCTGCCGCACCATGGTCAGAACCCGGTCCTCAACAAGCGGGCCGTCCCTGCACATGCTGCATTACGATTTTGACGATTGCAGTCAGGACAATCGGTTCTCTCGCTGCTAGCTCGCTGGCAGGGTGAGTGCACAGTGAGCGCCGCCACTCTGCTCCCACTTGACCGGCCCTCTGTAAGCAGAGAGAGGAGTAGGCGACCGATGATCGAGCATTAAGCTCTCCGATACATTGGGAGACTATAGGCCGTGCCCAGAGTACACCGGCCCGACGACTGCTCTTTCCCCCGAACGTATTCGCAGGGAATGAGCAGCAATCAGACACACGACGAAGTTTTCTGCACGCATGCCATTAGTAAATGCTAAAAAAGGGGTCCAGTAAATAGTGCGATGTATGGGTTAGTACCACCAATAGAGCACAATATTATTTTCGAAAACTTACAAACTTAAACTTTCGCGAACACTTACGGTTTTCAAGGTAGACAAATTTATCTAAAATATCGAACATCCTCTACTTATCATTACATTTTTCCCCAGCTCGCTATGAAAAATCCGTTTCTACTATTTTTTCGAGAAAATAAACTTATGAATAAACAACAACACTTCAATTTACAGGAGACTGTCATGCTGTTCGTATTATCTGGGTGGTTAATAGTACTGCTAAATAATTCAGGCGTGGATAAACGCATTACTTTTTGGTTTTTATGTTCAGGAGATGCTAGTCAGTATTCTGGACGAAAGTAAGTACGTTTTACCCTAACTATATTATAGTACAAGTTTTGTCTGCAAAGCTGCCTTTCGGGGAAGGCGGAAAATGGGATTAAGCCAAATAATTAGGTACTTAGTGGGCACTAATTTAGTACCTACTGTACACCATAAAGGGTGCTAAACACAAGTTTGGGTCGACATGATTTGGCACAGCCGGGCGGAAAAATCGACCCGAATAAGATTAAGCGAGGGTAAATGCCGAACGAAGCCCCACCGTGCCTCGGAAAGCACGCTAAGCCGTTGGTCCGGGCTGGCATTCGTGGATCTTTAACAGTCGTTACGGGTTGTTAGAAGCCCGAAAGTCTAACAACTGTTACCTTTTACTACCCTACTATTACCCAGTAACTGGGTTGTGGAGGTCAGACAGTCAGTTGCTCCATGTAAAATACTGGTATTGAGCTGCATTCGTTTAGACTGGATGCCAACCCCAACATAGTTGGGAAAACGCTAGGCAGATGATGAGATGCCGAACAAAGTTTTGAAATCCGAATGTGTAGTGATGTCTTCGCTTCGGGTTTGTTGTTCAACAAATATCGAATGTGCCGAACCCCTTAGCACCCCACGCCTATGGCTTCCTGTACACGACGCCGGAGCCGCACCGGCCGCCGGACCGCATTGTTGTGTATAGTATAAGAATGTATATCGCGCATGCGTCGCACCGTTGCTGCACCGACAACACGTGTACACTGCATTGATGCTGAGATAGTAAACTACCTCCAGCTAGTAAGCGCTCTCGCCTTCAGCTCGGGCCGCAATCCTGCCTCGTGTGCAATGATAAACTGCTCACTTGTATGAAAACTTTTTTTTTTTTAGAATGGTTTTCAAATGTAGTACTGCGGCGTTCTTTCTTTCGATGTTTAGTAGTCGGCTAATAGTGTCATATACCCTCACACAACTTGTAACTGATGTATATGGAAAAATAGCCGTAAGTACATGTTTATTAATAATGTATACCTATTATAATATTTCTCGACCTGAGACACATTACGTCGGTTATGGAATTTCACAAGTTAAGAGGAGAGCCAAAAGAAAGTTCATGATTAAATCGTGTCAAAATTATTGTTTACTTTTCGATTAGGCTAACAAAAATAGTATGTATGAGATAAGGCTTGTACCTTTGTATCAGTAAAGTAATAATACTGGTCACTGTTTAAAATTATAATATTTTATTAATCAAAAACGATTTTTTTTTGGTGACATCCAACCTTATGCTTGTACAAAGTTATAAAAGATGAATCCTTTTAATTCTATTTACTGATCCAATTTTGTCTGCAATTTTATGGTAAATTCAATGCGTATTATAAGCTGTTTTATAACATGTAACAACATGTTTGCCAAGAAATAGAAAAGTTAAGTCATTTCTTGTTAATATATCTATGTATGTTTTTTTTTTTCGATTGCATTTTATTTATTGGTAATATCTACATCATTTAAAAACTAACAAACTTAAAATAATAATAATTATATGTACAATTATAAAAAAGGGAGGGCAAAATATCAAAGGGCGTCAAAAAATTCGTCCGCATCGCTGTCAACAGGAAAAGTACCCAAAAGGCTGGCAGCATTACCACGTATGTATGTAGCATTTACATTATTTATTATAAATTACATAAGGTTGCAATTAATACAATTTAAAAATAATCAAAACTTTTACATACAGACTTTTTTAAAAAAGTGAAAAATATTAAAATTAATTATTATTAAATTTTATCAATTTTAGGAAAATCTGCCTGACTCCTGGAATGTTTAATTTTTTTATGATATGCATAGAATTCCTGTGGAATCCATTGTAAAGGACATTATCATCAAATCATTGTATTTTGCCCTTGTGGGCTTTTCATTTGACTCACACTAGGTAAATGTTTAGGGAAGCATTTCGGATGAAAGATATTTCGGAAAAATCTTTTACAAATGTATTTTTATTAAATAACTAGCTTTTGTGCGCGGCTTCGCCCACGTGGAGGTTTTTTTCTTACATAAGAACCTTGTCCTGATGTGACTGTTCCTAAATTACCCTAGGCTGATAAAATTTTCATTTTTCCTAATTCTTTTAATGACTGTTTAGGTCGGTTCATCCTTTAGGAGAAAAGTCGCACCCCACTCCTTACGACTCTGTAGACCTCGTCTCCAGACTGTCACTCTATGGAGAGTACGGTTGTCGCAACCCAGTGCTGGTCACGCCACGATTGCGGCGATAAGTGCCCTCTTTGAGTAGTGGCTAGAGAGGCGCCACGGCGTCCTCACCTTCCGCCTGACGCAGGTCCTCAACGGACACGGCAGCTTCGGGAGGTTCCTGTGTCGGATAAGGCGGGAGGAAACGCCCGGGTGTCACCACTGTGTGGATCGCCCGGAGGACACGGTGGAGCATACGGTGGAGGTCTGCCCGGCTTGGGCAGAGCACCGCCGTGTCCTCGTGGAGGCGATCGGCGGCAGAGATCTATCGCATCCGGCCCTGGTTCAGGCCATGGTACGGAGCGAGAGGGCATCGGCGGCCGTCACCTCCTTCTGCGAAGCAGTAATGCCTGCCGGGGTCGCGGGAAGGTACTTATGGGTCACCGAGGACCCCGCAACACAGGCAACGGAAGGAATACAGGTGGGTTTTAGTCAGTAAGAGTCTGACACACCTTCCCGCTCCGCCCAGAACGGGAGAAGTTATTTAATGATTTCCCATCCACAAAAAAAAAAGACTGTCACTCTCCCACCGACAGAGATTAAATGAATTGCAAATATGAAGAAGTCCAACGTCTTGTCCCATTAATAGAGCATGGAAAGGATTGAAAGAAATATTAATTAATAACATTTAGGAATTCATAGTTATGAAGTGGGATGTGGTTTTAGAAGGCTAATAAATTTAGAGGGATGTTAAGTATATTATTATAAAAAATTGTGAGTAACTCTTACGCTAGCGTAACAGGTATTTGGTCAGCCATTACTCAGAGCAACACTTCCATAAAGTGACGCAAACGGCTTTTCAGCGGCATTGCGTCGGCATCTTGTTCTTTCGGAGACATGGTCCCTAGTAGTTCATTCGAACTGATAAACGTGACGAAGCGGCTTTCCCTGCGGCAACCGTGTGAACCGTCGTTGTCTAACAACGGGGCGGCAAGTTTCAGCGGCGTTACGTCGGCATCATGCTCTTAAGGAGACATGGCTATCCTTGGACTGGATATGAGATAGAACCCAAACCCCCCTTTGCACAACAAGCATTTATGTGCAAGACACGTGTTCATGTCAGTCTAACCGAATTATTGATCTGAGATAAAGAATACAACATTAAAGAATTACTAGATAATAAGAGTTGAGAATCGAAGCTCAAGAATTATGAATTAATAGAGCTGTGGATCTACTCTCTTAAAGGTCTTTAGACAGCCCCAAAGCGCCCAGCCTTCATCACTTCCTAGTATTTGGGCTGGGAAAGGCTGGGACAAACTCGCCATCTGTTTAGTTATTCTTGTAACTAAACAGACAGACGTGGCGAGTTTGAGTTCGATTTAATTAAACTATCAGCCTAGGATAGTTATTATAATGAAAGACTCACCCAGTCGCTCCAACAAACACACACACACTACATTAAAGCGCTGAAAAGAGGCAAAAGACCAAAATAGGCTTGTGTTAAGAAAAAATATTGTAAAATATTGTATAGTTTGTGGTAGTGGAAAAAATATATGTTAATTTTGAACATATTTCCCAGAACTTGGTTGTTACCCAAACACCTTTTGAAAAAAAATGTCGATACAAACTAACGTTAAACTTACCTCTTACCTCTCTCTGAGTTTCAATCCAAAATATCTGTGTTAAATATCAGCATAAGTTACGTATTTAAAGAATAACAACGTCTTATTTGAATGCAGAACTTGGTTTTATATTTTCGATTATTCAACTCAATTTTGAGTAAATAATTGTGTTATCGCGCTTCTATTTCTTTTCTATGCAGTCTGACAGTGACCGCGGCGTTTAGGTGTTGTCAGCGTCTTAAGTACTAAATTACTCTAATCTTAGATTAAAGAATCCAACTATAACTAACTCAATAACTAATACTCGGTATCTTGCGACAGCCCACTCGGACATAGCCCTTGGTATTCAGCAAGCCTATATTTCCATGGTCTTAAATCGCCTTGTCCTGTCTTGGAAAGTTAGGACAAGGAGGGAATACAAGAAAACAATATCAATATAAAATAAGGTTGGGAATTCATACTCGTAGGTAAGAACATTAAGGAAAGGAAATCTAATTTATCTATTTTTCTTTTGATTATGTAAGTATGAAGAAAGAAGTTTCTTTTGATTATTTCAGGAATACAAAAGGGTAGGTAAGTGACACGTAACGCTTGTGTTGGGGAATACGAGTATATTACCCTAAGTTACGTTAATGGATTTCTTTACAATAACTACAGACCCTCCCCAAGTGACGTGGGACTGCTATACAGCAGCTGATAGCATCGTACATGTATTGCTAGACCTGAACGCATAGGACCACTAAGGATACTCCTACTACTCTAACAAGCCACGTTCCAGCTCTAGTCATGTCTTACTCAATCCTAAGGCAGAGTACTGCCTAAGTTCAACTGTCATTAAGAGAGACACGTTCCAGTAACCCGTTACTAAGACAATACAAAACTTGCACAAGCGTTCCGAGTCGTCAATCGGTTGTAGAATTCTTTACGACTGCTCCTGCTATACGCCGAAGCGGTTATTCCAAATCGTCACTTCTCACTTCCTTAATCTTCCCCATTTAGTTGCCGATTACATTGAAAGCATCCTGCTTTCAATGTAATCGGCAACCGTGCGACTGTGTCAAGCAACGGAGCATTTCTATCTGGGCATCCAAATGTCTTGTCTCGCTAATAATAATTTGTGAGAGGCCCAAAAGCCAGATGTGGTTTAACGAGACACAATTCCTAGCGTTCTTTAGAACGAACTATCAATCCAGTTAAGGGGAACTTTGTAAAGCCTACCCCTCACCCGGGAAGCGTGCGTACTTCAAGTACAATGAAAAATATC
Organism: Atethmia centrago; assembly: GCA_905333075.3. Classification (NCBI taxonomy): domain Eukaryota; kingdom Metazoa; phylum Arthropoda; class Insecta; order Lepidoptera; family Noctuidae; genus Atethmia; species Atethmia centrago. The sequence continues at coordinate 14,464,348 of HG995373.1, read as the reverse complement.
ATGCAGTTATGACTGACTGCTAAAGTGCTAAAGCACTTTGTTGGTTTGTGTTCGTTGTCAACTACAAAGTAGCATTATAGCTCAAATTGTACCTATCGAGTTGCGAGTATTAATTCGGTTCAGCCATCCATAGGCGGTGCGACTGCCTTAATTGGCCAAGGACAGCTAATTTCGTTTCCAACTCTGCCACCTATAATTTCAGACCATAAAATGTTTGCAGCGACATGCATTAGCTGTAAATGATAAATGATAAATGATAAATGATTTTATTTCTGTAAGTAGGTTTTTACAAACACTTTTACACGTCAAAACATATTTTTTTAAACTAGATGAGGCCGGCGTTTCCTATCTGACTACTCTGAGAAGAAAGGCCGAAACAAACTCAGAGGTCACCGTCTCTTTTAAAGTCCAGACATAATCTTGGTCAGATCATGTGAAGACCATGTCGATTGGTGTCTGAAATGGTCTTTTGATGAAAGAACCACACAGATTGAGTGGACCTGTCCAGTCAGTGCACGCATTTGTCAGTCGTTGTGCAGCTCAACTCATAACTAAAGGAGCTCAACGATTCAACGAACAATACCAAAGAAAGGACATTTGGCTAGGCCGCAAAAAATACTCAAAACTGCCAGACCATATTAAAAACTAACTGAGAATAAAACAAAATTAAACAATGATCCACATAGTCTTCACATTTACAATAATTAAAACAATATAATACTACACAGAGTAAATATTCATGTCATTGCATAAATAAAATTCATCAATGTCAATGTGTATATTCGGACATAATCTTGGTCAGATCATTTGAGGACCATGTAGGTTTGTGTCCGAAATGGTCTTTTGAGGAAAGACCACACAGATTTGAGTGGACCTGTCCAGTCAGTGCACGCATTTGTCAGTTGTCATGCAGCTCAACTCAAAACTTAAGGAGCTCAATGATTTGACGAACAATACCAAAGAAAAGACATTTGGGTAGGCCGCATAAAGTACTCAAACTGCCAGACCATCATTAAAACAATGACCCACATAGTCCTCACATTCCTAATAATTAAAATAATATAATATAATACTATACAAAGTAAATATTCATGTCATTGTTTATATAGAATGTTATAAAGAATAAGAAAATATAAATAGCTAGCAAAATAAAAAGAGTAAAAAAACAACATTCACTGTAAGTTTATTGGAGCAGCTCAATCCCAAGCCTTTTTGTCCTCAATATAATCTTTAACAGTATAAAAAGCTTTTAGGCACAGTTTCTGTTTTATAAAACATTTGAATTTATTAAGGCTTAGTTCTTGAATGTGGCTAGGAATTTTATTATAAAAACGTATACATTGGCATCTAAACGAGCTGCCTATTTTTTTGAGCCTGGTTGTAGGAACAACAAATTTGTGTTTGTTCCTAGTATTTACATTATGGATATCACTGTATTTTTTAAACAAATTGATATTTTTATGTGCGTACAAAAGATTTTCATAAATATACTGAGAAGCTACAGTCATTATATTAATCTCTTTAAATTTTTCTCTGAGGGAGTATCTGGGACTTAATTTATAAATTGAACGGATTGCCCTTTTTTGTAAAACAAAAATTGTCTGAATATCGGCGCCATTTCCCCATAACAGAATACCGTACGACATTACGCTATGAAAATAACTAAAGTATACTAAACGGGCTGTGTCTAAATCCGTTAAATCACGATTTTTTCTAACGGCGTATGCTGCAGAGCTAAGCTTTTTTGATAATTTATCTATATGGGGGCCCCATTGAAGCTTGGCATCCAAAGTTATGCCTAAGAACACAGTGGTATCTTCGGGGTTCAACTCTTCACCCTTTATGAGAACACTAGTTTTTACTTGTCTAACATTAGGTATTGTAAACTTAATACATTTGGTTTTTTTCTCGTTAAGAAGTAGGTTGTTAACATTAAACCAGTTAACTACTTTTTCGAGGGCACTATTTACATTGTCAGTAACCAACTGCTGACGTTTGAGTTTAAATAAAAGTGAAGTGTCGTCTGCAAACAGCACTATATCATGATTATCCTTTATGAGGCAAGGCAAGTCATTTATATAAATAAGAAACAAAAATGGGCCGAGAATTGAGCCCTGGGGGACCCCCATTCTTACTACAGATCCGGGTGATCTTTTCCCGTTAACATCAACTCTCTGAATCCTATCACTCAAATATGAAGTAAGAAGATCCAGAGAAGAGTTTCGGATTCCGTAGTGGTGCAGTTTTCTGACCAAAGTTTCATGAAGAACGCAATCGAATGCCTTGGACAAATCGCAAAAAATACCCAAAGCATCGCATTTATCCTCCCATGCATTATAAACATGTCCTAAAAGTTCATCAGTAGTCGAACGACCCCTTGTAAAACCGAACTGTTTGTTATGCATTAATTTATTTTTATTGAAAAATATTTGGATTTGATCTAAAATGTTTCTCGAAAATTTTACTAAAGGTAGGTAGTACTGAAATAGGTATATAATTAGTAGGGTCTGATGTACTACCCGATTTAAACAACGGTATTATTTTACTGTTTTTCATAAGATCAGGAAACTCACCACAGTCAATACAATTATTAAAAATAACAGCTAAAGTAGGTGCGACAATGTTTATAATCGACTTAGCAACGTCCACAGAATTACCCCATAGATCTGCGGTCTTTTTAACATTTAACGTGTGAAAGGTTTTAATTACATCTTTACAGGTGACATATTGGAAACTAAATTCTGAATCACAAACTGGAACGTTTTCTATAAGTAAAGACTCTGCGGCAGTGGGTGATGAGTTTAGAGATTTTGTAGTTGATATAGGAATCTCTGTAAAGAAATTTTCAAATGCCATGGCGACTTCAGAATCTGATTTAATTATATTGTCATCAATAGCAAGGCTGTAGTCACTACTTCGGTTGGATGACCTTCCCGTTTCACTATTAATGATATTCCATGTCATCTTAATCACATTACCACTATTTTTAATTTTTGAGCTCAAGTAGCGTGACTTGGCCATACAACAAAATTTTTTAAATAATTTAGAATAATTCTTAACATATAAATTAAATTCAGCAGTGTTTATACTAGTCCGTTCATCATACAACTCATATAGTCGTTTTCTACTTTTATGTATACCAATGGTGGCCCAGTCACTGAAGGAAGTGATACTATTAACCGACAATGTCTTAGGAACGAAAGTATTCTCAAATTGTGTGCAATACATATTAAAAAAATCATTATATTGTTGATTAGGGGCATCATTAGTTGACAATAGTGGTAATTTACTCAGAATTTTAGTTTTAAATGTTTCCAAACGCTTAGTCGTTTTTGGGTTCACAGTGATTTCTGTTTTAGTAACTTTTTTGCTTTGATATGGAACAGTGATAAATTGTCCGCAATGATCTGATTCTATTAAATTAATAATTTTTTTGTGGGCTGGTGTAACATCTGTATAAATGTTATCTAGACATGTGGCACTAGTGGGGGTTATTCTAGTGGGCTCTAAAAATTGGTGAGCAAGATTGTATGACTGAAACAAACTTATAATTTTAGTACTTAAACCCGAATTTTCTAATAGATTAACATTAAAATCACCACAAGTGATGATAGACTTATTCGAATTACAGATTTTGTGCAACACATCATCCATAACCTTTTCAAAACAATCATACAATCCTGAAGGAGGTCTGTACACACATAATATAATGAACTGCTCCAACTCTATACAGGCTATTTCAATGGTCCGCTCAACTGAGAGGCTCACAATGTCCTTGCGGTCTTTAAATCTAAGCTGATTATTTACTAGTATTAATGAGCCTCCATGTATAGCATTTATTCTGCTGAACGAACTACCAACCTGGTGATTACTAAAATTGAACATGAACTGGTGGCTTTTAAGCCAATGTTCTGTCATACAAAGAATATCTATATTGTTATAATTCAGGAATAATTCTACTTCTAAATCTTTGTTCAAAAACCCTTGAATGTTTTGATGCACCAGGTTGATTTTATTTATTTTTTTTACACTTTCATTTGATTTATTATTTACTTTCATAACATTTTTGCAAGAGGTTGACTCTATTGTCCTAATTTCTAATTTAAATGATAATCAATGTCATTAATTGTGACCAAATTATTACCAGAAAAGTTTATAAGGTCATTGCATTGCTCAAAAGAAGCAATTTGTTTAGCCAAATATTTGGCTGAAATAGAAAAAAAATATGATAGCGACACAGCTATCTGTCTTTTGTGATAGTTTGAAAGATAGTACATAACAATATTATATCTATCTTTAGTCAAATACAAATTATTACCAACATAATTGTTAGTATCAATTAAATGGAATAGATTATCATTATAGGTCAAATTGTGCAATGTCATGTTAATGTCAAATCTTAAGTTATTTTCTTCCTGTGGCAAACTGTTACTATAGGGCAATGTAAACAACACAATTTTTCTTAAACTAAGATTGCACAAAGTTCTATGATATTGGAGCAATTCTCCTTTGTTCACATTTCCCCTATTTCCCATAAAAATTAATAATGTTGTTTCCTGTTTAAAATTACATTTAATGATTTTTTTCATAATATCAAATAATGAACAGCCAGGCATACAGTAATTTATTATTGACTGTCCTGGGTATTCATCTGTCAACAAGTGGCCTAAGTCCTTCCCAATCTCATCACAAAATAATACAATATCATTATTTACAATTTGTTTACATTGATTATTGGAGTTATTAGTATAGGGAATTGTCAAATCAACACAAGGCTGCGGTAAGGTGGTATTACATGTTGACAATGAATGGTCTGGAGTTGGTACGTTAGATGCTGATTGACAATGCTCACAGTTGATTGTTTGTGAGTTTACCAGCTCATTCATTGCCAACACATATTCCCTCATAAGGTCTTCTGAGGTATTATATTTGTTGGTCATTGAACTAAGTTTCTCTTGTAGAAGTTCAAGTTGAGATTGAAAGTCCTGTGTGTCAATGTTGTATTTCCTAGTACTTTGCTCCAAATTAAAAGAATACATATCTAATTGTTTAAGTAAATTAAATGTAGAATCAAATATTGGCAAATTTAGTGCCAAAGCATTCTTAGATAAAAATATTTACCTAGTATTAGTTAAATTCGGTGTGTCTTTTTTGTCATTTCTCTTCAAGTTATATCTTTCGTCAGCAGTCATGGCGTGAACTTCCTATCTTCCGCTCTTTATCCACAACCTCGAATAGATTTCTCTCAAATGCACCGCAATCATCACAAGTATCGATTGACGGTAGTTTGAAGCTAAAATTGTACTTGGTGTTAAAAAAGGTTCGGTAAAGCCATTCATTGGCTACCAAACTTTATACTATTTATACATAGTATAGATATATTAATAATGATATGTTAATACCTTCATTATTTCCCACCTTAGCTTACCTTTGAGGCAATTCTTCTGAAAAAGAAAGCTTTCTTTTCACTTTTAAGGGGCCGTGCACAAAAGTTACTGATTTAGATCAATTTTGTTCATTATTTGTGAGAAAGGATATATAGGAGATCTCTATCGCGTCAAACTCAAACTCAAAGCATTTATTTCATTTAAACCATTTACAGGCACTTTTGAATTGTCAAGTCGGTCGTTAGTGTGGCGTCACGAAGTCAGTGGAATAGTGTTTCTTTTTCATATGTGCATTTCTGTACAACAATAAAGTAGCACTTATCAAAGGCAAGGATCAGAATAAGGTCTAATTTTGTTTGTAGACCTTAACCGAACAAATAATATTTTCGAGGCATAACAGTATATCTCAAGGTACGACATCTGATTATTTAATTTCAAGAGGCATAAAGTTCTATCTGACAGTACGCATTATTATTACCAACAATCCTTGTAGAATAAAGTCGAATGACAAAATAGTCCCTACCTTATGCGTATAATAACTTAAAACCATAAAAGCTGAAGTCAATGTTCGATCTTCTAATTATACCAACATTTTAAGCATAAATACTGTAGTTGCTATCAAGCCTTAATCCACAATATAAATTCAAAAACTCTACAGGTCCTTGAATTTGGATATCTATAAGAAAAAAAAGAGAAAGAATTATGATTGTTACATGCTTAGAAAGATCGCGAGATACTGGTTTCAGCTGACTATTAAAGTTAATTTGGTCCGATCTTGGAATTCGACCTTAATGCGTCTCAGGTCGAGATGTCACCGACACTATGAAATATATAATTGTATTTTTTACAAATCAACATTTTCTGGATTAAAACAAGCCAATATTTAAAAAAGAATCCACCTCGTTAGTTTTTAATGTGGAGGCGTGCGATTTTAATTGTCAACAGGTGTAGACGAGGTTGTAGTATTACCGAATATAGTTTTCACAGTGAAGATATGAATCTTTCTGGGTTTCAGGGGCAGGGAAATAAAGCCGGGGCCCCTGACTTCTTTGCTATGCGTGATGTAGTTAATAATGCAATTCAAACCTCTTCTTCAATTGGTACGTAATTTATCAAAAAGTATACCTACTTTACTTGAACACCCAATTGTATGTTTTCAGTAGCACAGTAACGTATTTCGCGTCGACACCTTGTTGTTGAAGCGTTCCCTATATTGAGTTGTGATTCATTGAATCAAATGCTTTTTGTAGTCTACAAAACAGATAGTGTTTTAATATATTATTTTCTTAGTCTATTGCTTAAGTTACTACTTTTATGTGAATCTAACAAGCCACTCAGAAAGTATTGCGAAAAAAGTTTTTGTGTATAAGATAAAATCTATTTGTATAATATGATTATTTGTTAATAAAAATAGGTCGGTTCCCATTTCAAAATTTCCCTCCACATTGTTTGCGAGCTAATTTAAATTATCATGTCATTAAAAAATGGATCTGCAACGGGAACATTTTCGCGCTACGATTTCAAGTGTCGTCTGAAACCGGACGAATCGTACGATAGACTTCAAATGGCATTCATGGATGAAGGCCCTTCTAAAGCAATCGCGTATTATTATTCAATATATAGGTATAATGAATTCAAGCGCGGTCGACTAACTTTGGGGGATGAAGAAAGAAGTCTATCGAAGAGAAGGTCGCCTTTTGACGGCTGTTACGGAAGAAAACGTGCTAGCAGCAATTACATATGTAATCCATGACAATAGGCAAGTTGCGTATCAAGAGATTTAGCATATACTGCAGGTTGGATCGGGAAGCCTTCACGAAATTCTACACGTGCAGCTTCGCGAGACTGCAAATGGCAGTCATGGATGAAGGCCCTTCTAAGGCAACCGTGTACTTTGGGGGATGAAGAAAGAAGTCTATCGAAGAGAAGGTCGCCTTTTGACGGCTGTTATGGAACAAAACGTGCTAGCAGTGAAAAAATTTATCCATGACAATAGGCGAGTTGCGTATCAAGAGATTCAGCATATACTGCGGGTTGGATCGGGAAGCTTTCACGAAATTCTACACGTGCATCTTCGCGTGAGGATAGTTTCACGCTGAGTGCCGCACAACCTCACCGATGCTCAGAAGCAGGCCCGGGTGGAATGGTGCCATGATATGTAAACAAATTTGAAGCAGGCTCGTCTCGGCGTGTTTAAGTGTTTCAAAACGGATCAACGCCTACCAAAGTGAAGCGATCTAGAAGCGGGGGGAAGATTTTGATCGCAAGCTTTTTCAATTTGACTGGCTACTTGGTGTCAATTCCTTTACGGAACCAAAGAAGCATCAACGTTGAATGGTATACTACCAAATGTTTGGCAGAAGTTTTCTGTTGTGAGCAACAAGCGACCAAACACAGGGCTCCGCGGGCTACTCTGTTCCACCATGACAACGCGCCTTCGCACACTGAGCTCAAAACGAGGGATTTCCTGGACAGCACGCCGGTCAAACTCCTGGGTTACCCTCCTTACAGCCCTGATCTAGCACTGTGTGACTACTTTTTATTCCCGAAAATAAAAAATCGGCTCAAAGGGACACAATTTTCGTCGTCGGAAGTTGCGCTGTCAGCGTTCGAGCAGGATGTAAACGAGGTGTCTGCGGCGGACTGGAAAAAGTGTTTCGAAAACTGGTTCAGACGCATGAAACTTTGTAACTTTGAAAAGATTTCATAAAAAAAAACATATTTACCGATGGAACATTTTTTTAAATTTTCGCAAAATTTGGAGTGTCCCACGTATATTTAAGTAGTTCTTTCGAAAACTGTTTGTTCGCTTGGCTAATTTTCATCTAAAGGTTTTGTTATTCTATTAAGAATCAATTTAGAAAATAGTTTATAGACGTTTAACACCAGACTGATAGATAGGTCTATAGATATAAAGGTCACTACGATAGCCTTTTTTATGAAGAAGTACTGAAGTAAGTCAATCTGCTCTGGAGTAGCTCCAGTTCTCAAATTATTGTCAAATAGTGCTTGGAGAACGCTTTGCAACGGTTCCAAGAGGGATTTCAAGAAGCCAATTAGTTTGTTATATTATCTTCCCCTTGTTTTGTTGTTTTTGTGCATCTATAAAATATCTGATGAGACATTAAGATGGGACATTAAGATGCATGGACGAGTCATGCTCAATGGTATACATAGATTGTAGTCTTGTTGGTGACGGTTCGTTGAATAAGAGACCGCTGTAGAAGTCTGTTGCCAGTTTCTATATTTTCGGTCTTTTCGTTACTTGTTTCCTCGCTTTCATGTTAGGTGTCCACTTGACTTGTTTCAGCTCCTTAAAAGCTTTCTTAATTGCTCCAGTTTTTTGTATATAGTTTTAAAAAATAAACTATGTTTTCTGTCATCTTTCCGTAGGTTTCGATTTATTTCCTTTCTCTTTTGAGTAATTTTTGTCAGTGTACTACTTTATTAACCTAAAAATAAATAATTACTAATAATAATTATAATTTTCAGGTAGTATTGCAATTATGCATTCTTCGATCGTGACTATGCTCTTTCGGGGATGTTTTCAAGAGTACGTATATTGTAAAAATTGTCATCAGCATTACTTAGGGCCAACCCTAAACGAGGGAATGACGTTGAAAAGAGTAATTCTATAACAACTGAAAGACAATTTTATTACATAGAGCAAATGACAAAGTACTCGTATTATACTTGTTTTTTCATTACATACACATATACTCGTAGTAACAGTATAGTATTGTACATAACTGGTAAGTAAGATTTATCCAGAAATAAGCTTTTTTTTTAAACTTCGCACTGACGTGGCCAGGGAATATCACAAGATTTACCGCGATAAAATTAAAAAGATTAAAAAGTTTTTGAATATATATTTTTTTAACTGAAACCAAATCATAACATTATTTTTTTAATTCACGGGTTCGGCCCAGATAAGCAGAACAAAAAACAAAATACTGAAACTGAATTGCGTTTAAAATCAAATATTATTTATTGTTTTTTTTTTTTAATTTGGGGTTAATTTTCAGAAAATTTTGCGGTAAATTAAAACATAAAACCCAGATTTTAGATCCGCTACTTCACGATATATAGACAGCGTGCGGAGAGCAGCTATCATATCAAAGACTTCATTTTACACCTGAAATGATGACTGTTTTATGTTCCACAATCCACGTTTAAAAGGTGTTTACTGTTTAAAGGCTTTCCGTCATATTTGATTCATCGCCTGTTTTATTATTCGCAGGTTAGCACCGGGCGCCGAAGAGTACCCAGATATATTTAACTACCTACAATATTCGGCGTTTGCGTTTCCTGTAGCTTTTGTTATGTTTATTGTCAATTTAGTCTACCACATGCTACTTGTTGACATGTAAGTTAAATAATAATCTCAATTAAAGATAACCGTAAATATCGTCTAGCGCAGGGATTCCCAAAGTGGTCGATATCGAACCCTTAGGGTCGAAATCGGTTTCCCAGGGGTCGACATAAACGAAAACTGATTTTGGGGGTCAACGACGTCTAAAAATCGACCCCTATTAATTAACACATTCTTATTTGAAGCTTTCAAGATACTTTATAAGTTGACATGTAAGTTAAATAATAATCTCAATTAAAGATAACCGTAAATATCGTCTAGCGCAGGGATTCCCAAAGTGGTCGATATCGAACCCTTAGGGTCGAAATCGGTTTCCCAGGGGTCGACATAAACGAAAACTGATTTTGGGGGTCAACGACGTCTAAAAATCGACCCCTATTAATTAACACATTCTTATTTGAAGCTTTCAAGATACTTTATAAGTTGTGTTACATGTCCCAACTTGTTATAAGAATGACTAATACATATTTTAGTAGGAAGTATCATTGTTGTACTTTTAAAAAACACAACAAATCGATAAGGTGCACAAGTTCGTACAAGATGAAAGAAATTGGCTATGGGGGTCTGAGGTAGGTATCGGTTAATTTTGGAAAAGGGGTCTCTTGCCCAAAACAGTTTGGTAATCCCTGGTCGAGCGAGACCCTTGACTCTTTAAAAATGCTCAGATACATTTAGGTCAAGATTAATTTATTATCAATAAATAAGAGCGGTAGCGCAGACCGAGCAGCAAAATAACTCTCTAGCATAATATTTATTGATGTACCTTCTGGTAGCATATAATACACTAAACGTTAGTCAATTTTAGCGACAAAAATTGTGAAACTGGAAAGGGCCCCACTGGAAGTCGCACAAGTGTCCATTTTCTCAAGCGTCCATTCGCGCAAGTGTCGTGTTAAATCTACCCACCTACTCAATTGCGTTTAGATAGATGTAAAGACAAAATACTGTGCGGAATGAGACTTTTGTATTTTAAAAATATAAATTTGATTTGAAAAAATATAAATATAGGTAATATGAAAATAGTCTAGGCCTGTGGAAAATATGTATTCTTTTGTAACAAGTTTTAACGAAAAATATGTAATGTGATGTTTTTTGACATATTTAGGTTTTAAATATATTAATTGATACAGCAATTGATGAGTCGAACGTGTTAAATAACTAATTCTTCGACAAGATTTCGTTTAGTTACTTCATATGAAATTATTACCATATAAGCACTAACACTAGAAGCGCCAAAGATTAAGACCCCCCTTGACCGCCGTTGTGACGAATTTTGTCCCAGTCTATTTATTATAATGATCATTGGTATAAGGTACGAAAGTTATCATTTATACTATTTGTAAAATCTTTGAAACACGTTTATTAATCAAATTAAATAAAATTATTAATGCTTGAAAATCCAAAACTTCAATCAATCAATCAACTCAGCCTATAACAGTCCACTGCTGGACATAGGCCTCGCCCAGGCTGCGCCACAACACCCTGTCCTCAGCCTTTCACATCCAGTCTGTCCTAGCCACCTTTTTAAGGTCGTCGGTCCATCTAGCTGGGGGGCGTCCCACACTCCGCTTGCCGATACGCGGTCTACACTCCAGGACTCGTCTGCTCGGTGGAGCAGACGAGTCCTGGAGTGTCCACCGGCCATCGGTCCTTCGACAAATATGGCCAGCCCACTGCCACTTCAGCTTGCTTACTCTGCAGACTATGTCGGTAACTCCGGTTCTCTTCCGGATAACTTCATTTCTGATCCTATCCTTCACCGCTTGCCCGCCGCTGTCAGATGACGTCGATCCCCGCCCCGCCCCGACCTCGTTCCGCGGATGAGCACTTATTGTACGTTATAATAGAGTTGTAAACCGCGCGCCCCAAAACTCCTATTCGGAGTCAGTGGGGACTGGCGGTTGGAGGAGTGCGACCCCTATTCGGTGTCAATTGGGAGTTTCAAAGAATCAAAAACTTAGAATTATTAATTTAATATATAATTAAATTAATAAAAAAATGAAATTAAGAATCGTATCTGGGGGGCTGGCTGCAATCAATCCTTCATTGCAACCAGCCTTCCAGGTAAGATTAAATGATTTAATGATCATTTAACCTAAAACGCGACGCTAAGCTCTAAAGCATGGTATGGTTTTAGATCAAAATGATAAGCCTAGTTACATGGTTTTGGTTATGCGTTAATAATTAGCAAGGAAAAAAAATGTTCAAAATAATAGGTAAAGGTTGAAATATCTGGAAGCAATCCATTGGCCAGGTCAGGAAAAAGAGGCGCTGCAATGGTGCGGGTCACGGCTTAAAACCGCTACGCCTCAATGATGATGGTCACCGAACTGCTCTGCCGGCGGGGGTTGAAGCCACAAAATGCTTGCTCAGTAGAACACTGAACATACCTAAATTAAGAATAATGGATTAATATATAAAAATAATTCTATGATCTTTTTGTTCCATTTTTGGCGCTTCTAGTGCTAAATCAAAGCTAAACGTACATCCCGATGCGTCCCCGAAATTTCAAATTAACCAAGAAATATCGACTGCAGGCGGCGGCGTTTCAGAGAATTAGTAAGGTTCTAGGGTTAAGTGTAACTTGCGAAGGTAACCGACACGACTGGGGGCCAACTCTGCTAACGCAATTGTTTCGGCATAGCCGATCGTTGACACGGCTGATTTTGATAGTGTTGGTAATCCCGTGGAAAGGCGTCATGGGCCACTCCGCGGTACAGGTCGTTATCCGTTATTATTTTAACAATTTCATTTGACGACTCAAGTGGTCAAGTTCGTAATTTACTAAATTCTTAATCGCGTGTCAACACGCCAATAAGAATTTGGTAAATTACGAACTGTTTGCATAATGGTAACCCATTATGCAAACATTTTGCGATGCCGAAATTTGGACTTGGCCCGCTGGTGTCTACGTAACTCTTATGAAAGTGTTAATTTCGCTGTCTACGGAAGCGTTTACATAGTTTTTATTAGATGGCGATGCTGCCGTAGTTTACGGTTGCGGGTCACCTTCGGAAGAGCAATTTTTAGGTCCCACTGTGCGGTGATCTGTAACCCTACGGCTACATTGTCGCGATAACGCGAACTGCGCGCGCTCTCTGTCACACACCGGTCGACGTCTTGCTGTAGAACAGAGCGCGTGACATGTAGTTCGCGTTATCGCGACAGTGTAACCGTGTGTCAGTTGGCACGCAAAGTTATGATTCGAGCGGCGGTCTAGTTATGATTCGAGCCTAAATCTTACGAATATATTCTTATAGGGTTTCCAAAGGCGAGTCCTCGGGCATGTCCGTGGCTCAAACGACAGAAATAAAGAAGCTTATTGAGAGAGAGAATGACACCATACCAAAAAGCATGAGTCTACATGAAACGGTAAGGTATAAAAGGTTAATGATGGGTTTTCCATTAAGGGAGGAAACTTGTTATTTATATACGGTAATGCCCGCGGCTTCACCCGCGTGGAGGTTGCAAATCTCACGGATCGCACTACCGGGATAAAAAGTGACCGTCAGAATCGCGGGTTTATTACTAAGAAATGGTCAAAATACATCTAAAAAATTAGTACCTGATTAGTACCAAATTGTACCACTTGTTAAATAATTAGTACCCAAGTTATTGCAATAGTTTCATATACCCGCCATTCTGACGTCAGCTTGGCGGGTGTATTTTTGGGGAGCCAAGATTACTGAGAAGATAGTTAAAAAAACATACTTGGTTATTTAGTACCTAATTGGTACCTCTCTAAACATACCTTAAGTCAGTGAAATCTCATCGGAATACGACAAATTGAAAATCATCAACAACTATTCCTTTGTACAGGATGTTACAATATGTTGTTTGTTTGACACTGAGTAGAGGAAATCGGGGATACTTGACTATATCATCAGAGGGAATGACAGCTTGCTTCATCTACGTTTTCACCGTGAGTTTTTTTTACAGAATACACCGACAGGACTCATGTACTCCACCGGCCGGCATGTCGTTTAGTAGCTTAAAACACATGACATGAAAATGTATTTAAAAAGGTGTAGATATCACAGATGTATTTTCTTAAAAAAAATCACGTTACAAACTAAATAATTTATGGCAATAATAGATCTTAAGTTAGAAGTTATCTTAAATATTCATTTACATTTACCATGATCGAATAAACTGATCGAAGTGGCCATAATTTTGTTCTGAGCACAGCTGAACTCTTTTTATCTAATTAGTCATGTCGCAATAAAAAAAGTCAATTTAATTTCTGCAGGTTAGAGAACCAAATGTGCGATTGTTAAAACACGGGGATTATCTAAAGCAATCGCAGCCTTCATTCTCTGAAGTCGTCATCATCATCATACTGCTGGATACTTAACGGCCACGCACTAATTATACCTATTAGTATTAAGCTAATCCGTATAGTTGTTGAATCCAAATAGATTTAAAGAGTTTTATTAACAGATTAAGTTAATTTAGAGATGGCATTCTAGGATGTCATTAAATATAAAAATTGAAAATGTCATGTGTCCAACTGTAGGTACTTCTTGCAGTTATTATTTTATAGTTATTTTATACTTTCATACTAGCTGCGCCCCGCGGTGTCACCCACGTAAGTCTCGATCCCGTGGGAATATCAGGATAAAAAGTATCATTTGTATGGTTATACGGTTAAAAGCCCTTTTACATCGGCTACTTGACTTAACAGGAAAAATTGTAGAACTGCAAGTGGCATAGAAGTGCTAACAATCATTATTTTATTCACGTAGGTGAAGTGAGCTGTCATTCCACCTGATGTTATACTTAACATCAGGTGGAATGACAGCTCACTTCATATAGTCTAGTATCCCCGGTTTCCTCTACTTTTATGAGAGCCCATTAATGGGCTCTCACGAAGAATTTCCTACAAAGTTTACGAACAAACGAGAGCTGTGATGGGATTTCAAATATTTTCAGTATTTTTTAAATGTAATTAACTAATATTAATATAATTTAATTATTTATTTATGTCTGTTGTATTGTGTATTAGTATGCCGAACTTTATCCATGTCTTTTCTATCAATACTTTAGGATAAAATCACTTTTGAATCTTGCTTATGTACAACATTTTTATACCTACACGCGACTGCACTTCCTTAATTTTTATTTCATACCGTAATTTCTTCTAAATGTGTTTTAAGGCTCCTGCAGACTAGCGCGATTTCGCGGGCGCGACATGCAGCAATAAGCCTGTCGTGCCCGCAAGTTGGCTCCAGTCTGCACAAGTCTTTACTTAACTCATTTTTTTTTTTACAGTTTTCCATATTATTTGCTTTTCTTTTTTTGATGGGTGTTTTTTTCCGCTGGAATAAGTGGACGCCAGGATGGGCTGATTTTACTCACGACAAAGCAGAGCCAACAATACCAGGGTAATAACTTAGTAATTGCGATTGTAGTGTAAAAAGGCACATAATGAGAAAATGTATTTTAAAGTATTTTGTTGGTTTTCTTTGACGAAACCAACAAAATACTTTACTGTTTAAAGTATTTTGTTGGTAATCGATAGACAGATAGATATACATTGAAAAGGAACTTATTTCTTGAGAAATAAGTTCCTTTTCAACGTCTGTCTATCAACTAGGTAGTTATTTAGGCCAATCCAACGGGTCGAAACCCGGTTGGTCTTAAGATTTATAAGGCTGTAATCCTGTAACCACTTTCCTGCTCTATCCTCAGGCTATGTTAACGGAGATTAATTGATTGAGCACAAACACTGTAATTTGTTAAGGAGTTGGTTATTCTGCAGACTTTCCTGGTTACAGCATCAGCTCAAGGTTATCAAATAATTGTAGTGTTGCAAGTTTCAAGTCGATCAGACGAATTAAAGTGAAATAAATTACTTTTGGCTGTGCCTATACCAGAAAAACCTGTAACCTGTGTCTTTAAAATTGCTGAACAGATTTTCATGAAGCATATGTAAGAAACACGTCTTCTGAAAAAACGGCTTTAAAATCTGACCACTCGTTTGGAAGCTACGAAGGATGCCACAGACAGACACAATCTGTGTCTCGCACACAGCCGTCAGACTCTGGACGTGGATGCGTGGGGTCTTTATACGTCTAAAATGTTTAAATGTTTGCTTTCAGGTAAGTACATACTTTATTGATGATAACTATTTTCCTTTGTTTCAGATGTAAAGATGCGACCGTTGCAGCTATGTTTGCTATACTCTTACATGTTTTACCCAAAAGCTTTAATTTTTTGAAGATCTGGGGTGCTCAAAGTAAGTTCAACATTCTTTTCGTTTTAGAAGATTTTTTATGACGAGACTCTTTTTGAGTTGACCCGATTAGCAAAAATAGATCGGCTATGCTATTTCTGAATAAAATGTACAGGAAACAGTAATTGTAGGGTTCCGTAGTTAGGATGAAGTTATCCGACAAACAAACTTACACGCCATACATCGACGTCACGGTCAATTCTCCAACTGCAAATTTAAGTTGGTCAACTATTATTCGTTAACTTGTAAAGCCTTCTTAGCTATGATAGTTTTCCTTTTAATTTCGTTTTATATACTACTGCCATGATGTTTTTCACATATACAAACACAACCATTTAGCTGGCAGGGGGGGGGGGGGACACTTCAGGTGGTGGCGGCCAAACAAGCGACACGCTGGGTTGCGACAAAAACATCATCAAAAAAAAAACCATAAAAAAAACATCCTATCCTAACTATTATAAATGCGAAAGTGAGTTTGTTTGTTTGTCACGCGTTCACGCTAAAACGGCTGATCTCGGGATCAGCCGTTTTACTTTTTATCCCGATATTGCCACGGGATTGAGACTTATGCGGGTGAAACCACGGGGCTGAACTAGTTACATATCATTTTCAAAAATGCATTACTTGTTAAGCATGGACGTATAGGGCTATGTCTTCAGTGCATTACATGTAATGAATGCATGGACAGTGATTGTAATTTTAAGCTTTAACACTTGTTAAAGCTTCTTTAAAATTACGCAAACGGATCCCTGAATCGAAAATTGGGTCAGGACCAAATTTTTGACGTAATCGCACAATGTAAATCACAACGCAATGTATCACACTGGAAAATAAATGTAGCACAATAGAATTATTAGGGTGTGTGTAAATAGTAGGTAGATTTTAGGTGAGTATAATTGATAAATAGAATTATATTATATTCCGAGAATTTTTTATAAATTTTAAGTAATATGTATTTAATATTTTTAATAAGTACAAACCAGTAACAAGTATCTAAACGTTTAAATATTATTGAAAACACGACTATGTTTTTTTTTTGCTCTAAAAAACAATAACCGAATCCTTTCATTATTAATTACTAATTAGTCATTGGTCCATTTACTGCTATTATTAACAATATTCACTATGCATTACAAATTAAAAACATATATATTTAACGTTTGTATTTCTTACATGAATCACAAAAAAAAAAAAACTTGTCACAAAACTTTAATTTGAAATTTTAAACATACACCGATACACAGAGTTTTATGTCGGGGGACATAAAACTGATTAAATCAGCGAGGGTTTTCACTTCACTGTTTTATTTCTTTTTTTCGTTGCTTCCCGATCCTTTTTGCATGACACTATCTAATTTTTTCTGTAACACCGTGTCTCCTGTGTTTGTTTTTAATATTAGATTTTCTGTTCTTAAGTTATTTTCAATCTCTGGTTCAGTTTTATTCTGTATATTTTTTTCAGAAAACACTATTTTCTCTGATTTTTCTTTGCTGGTTCCCTGTTCTTCTGGATTATTATCTTCTAAATATTCGGCTTCATTCCAATCAGACTGATCGCTTTCGGCATATTCAATCTCTGTATCCGTATCTTCGGAAGATGAATCTTCGAGTCATAATTACATTGTACTTAATGAGATTAGAATTATTGTAAACATACCTTTAGAAAATTCCCTTGTGACACGTCGCACAATTTCGTGTCACTAATCGCACAATTGAATAAAAATTCTTTACGACGAAACCTAAAAGTTGAAACAATTCACAAATTTAACCACCAATCGAACATTTCTACATCCGTTTTAACAGTAAACTTAAAAAGGATGCATAAATATAATTTAGTTTATTGAAAATTGTTAAAAAATTTATTATTATACTCACCTAAAGTCACAAAATTTTAATGACACGCGCTGATGGTACACTCAAAATGCCTAAATAACAGTAAAACAACATGTCAGTTTTCCGAAATTTTATTGCCAGTACTTGAAGCTAATGTTGCCATACTAAATAGTCAAGAAACTTCCATCATATGTTAGTAGGTTTTGAAATGACGGTGTCGCACAACAGGAGTGTTACAACGGAAATAATTTTGGGATGTATGTAATATTACTTGTAAAAACGAAAATAACGATGGTTATTGTGCTATTATCTACAAACACGATTACTAGTGTTTATGAGGTTTTAATAATATTAAACTATGAGGGCTACCTTACGTTTAAAAAAACTTTCGGCAAAAATACTCTTAGGTAGACACGCAAGGACATGCGCATTTTATATGACGTAAAAAGACACCGAGTTCGGTATTATGTTTTAAATAAAGAAATTAAGTAACGAAATTAGTTATTTGATGAATGATACTGTATACAATATATTAAAATATGATTAGCATATATTCAAAATTATTACAAAGCATGTTAAGTACCTACGCAATTTTTTGTGACTTACGACTCGGATACCATAGTTTGTCTGTATTCGTCAAAAATTTGGTCCTGACCCAATTGTGTTCCCATACCCGAAATAGTTTTAACGGCCTATCCAACGATACCCTACATCATGGGATAGACGAAAAAGGGAGGTACGATCGCCCGGATCGCCAGGAGGACACGGTGGAGCATACGGTGGAGGTCTGCCCGGCTTGGGCAGAGCACCGCCGTGTCCTCGTGGAGGCGATCGGCGGCAGAGATCTCTCGCGTCCGGTCCTGGTTCAGGCCATGGTACGGAGCAAGAGGGCGTGGGCAGCCGTCACCTCCTGCGAAGCAGTAATGCTCGCCAAGGAGGAGGCGGGACGGTTGAGGGAAAGGCAAATTTCGCGCCCTCTTGCCCCTAGCCGCCGCAGGAGACGCCCTGGGCGTCGGGAATCCCGGGTGGATTTCCGGCAATAGAGCCAAGGACTGGACAAAAAGGGCAACATCTTTTCATGTGTGGTACCTACCTCTATTTGTAAACGGTTAATGTTTTTTTGAAAAATACGCGCTCAGACGTGGAGTTGCAACAGCCCGATATATAAATTAAATACAATTTGGTAAGTGAAACGTTTTCTATGTGTGATGGACGTCATAGTATCGGAATCTCATATTCTCAGTTCATGTGGACACTAGAACAACTGAGGAGTGAATTTTCAAAAAGCCTTATTTCAATTTAATCACCTTAATGCAGATTTCGACGGAACCATAAAGTCCAGTCAAAATCGTAACCGAAACTGACAACAACTTTGTTCAAAACGTCTTATTTCTTTTAGTAAAAGGCGCATCAATAGTAGAATTTTAAACAAACCGACACAATTCCACACGTAGGTAGACTGGGTGTATGAAGATAAACAAAACGCCGTAATTCTGTTTGTTTTTTATGTGTTATGAAATTTTATACAATATATACCTCTTATTTATATCTCTTTTCATAAAAAAAGCAGAAGGAAACAATATTTTCAAGTGGATATTTGAATGCATTCTGTTTGTAAATTTTATGCATGGTTACACTGGGGTTGCTTGGCAAACGACAGAAAAGTTGTTTGTCAATGTCATTCATGAGCTGCCACTGTCAAATGTCAACAATTTTCCCGCTATATCAATACAATTATAACTGAATGTGTTTTGGATTTTGTTATTGAAGAACGATATTGCGTGTATTACCTAAGCGTGTGCGTGTGTTTTACAAATTAAGGCCTTATTTTCTGTTTTAGCAAACAAAAGGTCTTATTTCCAAAATTTATTTCAAAAAACAAGACAAGATACATATATACAAGATACATATTTTTTAAGTCATGGTCAGAATTCATAATGCCCAATGATCGTGATCTCTTTTCAAAGTTATAATACACCCTTTGTGTCTCCCACAGAAAATTGGCTTTATTGAAAATTCGTTTTTGGTGGAAATGAGGCTTTTTGAAAAATCACTCCTCAACTATCAACATAACAACTTTAACATGTTTGCTTATAGTAATTACAGAGCGTTGAGTGAGTCGGGTTGGTTCCGTCTGCGAAATTCTATGACCTGCTTATTGCACGTCACAGAATTTCGAATATCCATAATGATCAATTATTGAATAGTCGTTATTTGGACTTTATGGATATTCGAACCTTTTTTTCATCTTTTTATAATTTGAGCAAACTATAAATAGAACAATACCTACTGCGGTAAACTATAGAATCATTCGAAATAAAGTATAAAAAAAAAAAAAACTTAGTGTGCACGTTCTGTGACAAATAAACCAATTTTTATTTCTTTCTAATAATGCTCATCCCCATAGCAAATAGCGTGCTAATTTACACCACACAATATGACCATACATTCGGAATATATATGCAAAATGTTAACTGAATATATCCGGTATTATTTGCTTGATGCTGGAACATCAGTCCATTCAGTCAAATAAACACATTCTACAGACTGTATTTTTGGCATAATAATCGTTCCGGGTCGACGGCGCGTTGTATTCCACGTGCGCCTCAAAGAGATGTCGTCAGCACAAGCGTAGGGGTCCCTCCCGCTCCGGCCAGAGCGGGAGAAGTTATTTGATTTCCCACCCAAAAAAAAGACCTCGTAGCATTTATATATTTTTTTCAAAAATATTCAACGTTCAGTTTTGATTCCGCTACGATTTTATTTTTTTTTTTTATATAAAGGTCCCAAAACTTGTCCCATGAAACCTTTTTTAAGTTGTCCCTTGAAACCCTTTTCAAGTTGTCGCTTGAAACCTTTTTCAAGTTGTCGCTTGAAACCTTTTTCAACTTTGACATGCTGTAACTTTGCCGCCACGGCTGAGGCTGGCCGGCGATTCCCGCTTGGGTGACCGACTCTTATTCTGACGAGTGTTGAAGTATAAACAACTACTAGCAATTAAATTTATTCGGTACAAAATTGACAGCACCTCCCCTACTATATACATACGTATCATGTCCATGTTAGAGTTAGTATAGGTAACATGACATGTTTTTGTTTCAGAAAAAAGTGATTTGCCGCCTCTAAAACCAGAATCGGCTATTCTATGGTGGCGATTTGTTGATAAGAATGTAAACTATGGTTATATGTTCACATATGGTAATTATGTATTTTTTTATAATGTTAATAATCTTATAATTCGCTTAAGAGTAGAGCGAAGTGGTAAGTATACGTATAATCCGGTTAGCCGGGGCAGCCAGATTTTCATGGGAGTATTTTCGTTGAGGTCCTTTCTAGGACCTCAGCCAAAATTAAAACGACGAAATTTAGTTTCGTAGTACCGAAATAAAAAAAAAAAAAACCCGGCCAAATGCGAGTCGGACTCGCGCACGAAGGATTCCGTACCATCTATAAAAACAGCAAAAAAAAACATGTTTGTTGTGTGGGAGCCCCCTTAAATATTTGTTTTATTCTATTTTTTGTATTTGTTGTTATAGTGGCAACAGAAATAAATCATCTGTGAACATTTCATCTGTCTAACTATCACGGTTCATGAGATACAGGCTGGTGGCAGCCGGACAGACAGACAAACGGACAACGGAGTCTTAGTAATAAGGTCCCGATTTACCCTTTGGGTAAGGAACCCTAAAAACCAGAACCCTTGTAGAAGGGTTCCATTTTTCCTTTTGAGGTAGGGCAGTTACGAACTGCATCCGATCCGAATCCGTGAAATACGTTCCAAAGTAGTCGTAGAACTATTTGTATGGTAGTTTACGCACTAGATCTGACTTAAACATGTCATCCGCTCGAGAGCGTGGCGGAGCGTGGGGTGAAGTGGATGAGTACTTTTACATTAATCGAGTATGTCGAAAATAAACCCTGTTTATGGGACAAGTCTATAGACGACTATAAAAACAAGATATTGACAAGGAATGCATGGTTTGAAATAAGCAAGTTCTTTGAGCCAGACTGGTTTGATAACTTTGAAGACAAAAAGAGAATTTATCACAAATGCACCAAATGAAGAAAGTAATTTAAATGCTACAAAAAAACAAAACCGAGAGTCTATAAATAGTTAAGAGTTATTTAAACAGAACTTCAATGATATATAGTTTTAATCTACCTTCTTACTTATAAATAATTATAAATATTTTTTTGTTATAGAGACTGAGTTTTACTTACCTTAGTTGATTTTCTATTGTTTGACTCCGAATCGGTGTCGCGCGGGGCTTTACAGGTTCTTCTGAGGGTATACTTTGAAATGTGTGACTTGTTCTCTTTTATGTGATGTAAAATGAAACTGAAAGTAGCCACACCAATTTTACAATTACTATCTAATTGTAAAATTTCCTGTTGCGTTGACGTAGCACTTCGTGGTGATTGTAAAAAGCCCCTTTTAAATGTCGGGTCAGCAAGAGAGGGGCAGAGGGAGGGTGGTACCCATAATTTTTATAGTACGGCCATTAGTGCTGTGTACTCCCTGAGGTATGCGCGGCGAGGTGGGAGGCGAAGACAAAAGTGCATGAGTTCACATGAGATCGATACATGTCGGACAGATCTTACGATATCAGTTTGCATTTCTAAGGCAAGACTTGTGGTGGGACGATGGTCGAAGGCTATCTATCTGTAATATATTATACTTACTTAGTTGATTAAAATGTAACCCAAATATACTCATATTTTATTAAAAATATGCAGGTGATAAATAAGAACTAAACTTATAATTATTAGCCTCCGCAACGATTTTGGCAATATTCACATCATTTTTAAATTCAAAGCTTCCTTTGTCTGCTTTTCTTTTCTTAAAATATTCAGCCACCAGTCTTCATATCACGAGATAACGCACGACCCATCTTTGAATATTTATCTCATGTGCGTCTGACATAGACAGTCCGATACAGATAACACTACCTGCCGCCACGAGCGTTGACGGCGCACTGACAGAGCGCAGCAGCCGATTCTCCCCCCCGTCTCGCCGCCCATACCTCAGGGAGTGCACAGCACTAATGGCCACACTATAGTTCTGCGTCTTTGTACGTACAATAGCAGTGCCAGAAGTTGACGCCGATTGAAAGGACACATTCATCGATATAAAGGCTATCCTAAGCTATGCGTAACAATGACGTAGATATGCCAAAGATGGCCCCTGAATTGCTTGGATTTGGATCAGAGATCGGATTAGTGCGTAAGCAATATCCGAATTTGGTCCGAGTTTTTTATATCCGTATTTTCACGGATGGATCGGATGCAGTGCGTAACCGCAGAATATCGGACTACTTTTCCATTTTTCTTTTCCGATATTTATTTCTGTAAGTAGGTTTATACAACTACTTTTATACGTCAAGTTGCAAGTGTGAAAAGTTTGTCATTCAGTTTGTCATTCAGTTATCCTTATTTACCAGAGCACCACACGAGTGGCTATTGTTAAAGTCGGAGATGCATAATTCGACTCGTACGTACGAGTTCTTGCGATCCGAGAATCTAAAGCACCTGCGTACCAGCCTTAAAAGCGAAGCGAGAGAGACTATGTCCGCGCTACTATACACCGCTGCCGACCCCGCAGTTATCATGCATATCCTTGAACAATATTACGGTCGACCGGAGAGAAGGAACCTCCTTATGTCGTCAAGCGCTTTATCAGTGATAATTTCCCATTGATAAAGCGGTCGACAACATAAGGAGGTTGCCACGCCGAGCTACGTCGGCTGACCAACTCATCACTTTCGCTATGAAGTTGCAAAATATAGTTAGCGTGCTAATGTCTCGACGACAGAGGGTACCTACTAGACCCGATGTTAGCTAGATATATAGTAGAGAAGTTAAGTCCGCATATGTGCGCAAGATTTAATGCGAGAAGCGGACCGGGCAGTGAGATTTGCATGCTCGACAAATGCGTCTGCGTCGACAAAGAAAACAGCGCGTCAAAAGGCCAAAAAAAAGCCAGAACACAAGGGTAGACAAAATAAGCGCGTACCTGCAACGTATATGGCAACTGAACAACGTAGCGATATCGAGGAGAGAAGGAAAATGTGCTTGTGTTGTGGCAAGGAGCATGCCACGCCAAGCTGCCAGAAACTTGCTTGTTTGTTTATGTTAAGTTTTTATATAGCTGTAAGTCTTCCATAGTGTCATAAATAAATAAATAAATAAATAAATAAATAAATAAATAAATAAATAACCATTCAACGGAGATCGTGCAAATATTAGGTACATGAAATTATCACTATCCTGTAATAATTTTATGTAAGTACCTAATATTTGCACGCCACTCTTGGCAGAATGTTATGATACCATCGACTAAACTTAAGACCATATTCTGACAAATATTACGATTATGATTAAGGAAACCGGTGTGTAGTTCCGCTGGTTAGCGAACAAGCACCCTCGATTCAAGTGTACCGCGAACAAGTGCGGAGAGGAATGTCGTAGACTGCATTATAAGCTCCTCCATACCGCTAGCAGAATGTCGGGCACCACGGAGCAAACGGCAACCACCGCTTTTGGCTCACGTCGAGAGTGACATAGGCGTGGTGTTTTTGTATGTTCAGGTAGCGTTACGCGGGCTACAAGGGAAAAAGGTGGAGACATACGTGTTGCTTGATGAAAATTCTACCATAACGTTACTCGATGACGAAATTGCAAATGAAATAGGCAAGAAAGGGCTTAAACGTGCGTTGCGTTTCCACGATATGATTCGTCGAGATAGAGATCAAAGGCAAACGTACGGAATTTTACAGCATACGAGCGCGTACTGTAAAGAATTCAAACATAACCAGCCAGTCAGTAAGGGCAAGCTATTTACAGCATGAACACATGAAACAGCTGGCGCTGATACGAGTAAGTGGCATTGGATTGTATCGCGAACATTGCTTACCGTATGAATGAGTCCGCTATTTCGCTAACCCAATTGGGGTGGTATGTCAGGATCGCGGGTGTATTCCTCAGAAATGGTCGAAATATATCTAAAAACTTAATACCTTAGCGGGGGTGTATTTTTGTGTACATAAGATTACGACATATAAAACATGGATATTTAGTACCTAATTGGTACCTAACTAAACATACCTTAAGTCAGTGAAATCTCATCATAGGAATACGACGAAATTCAAAAATTCATTATCAGCCATTCCTTTATACAGGCTGTTACAATATGTTGTTTGTTTAACACAAAGAGTAGAGTAATGCGGGAATACTTGACTATAGCATCAGGTGAAAAGAAAGAGTAAGAAAGAAAAATATATTTATTTGTCACAGAAACACGTGCATATAAAAACTATGGTAATTCTTATAAACACACATACACAGAACATAAACATATCGTCGGCAACTGCATGCCGTGTCTGTGACAAGTAAGCTTCCCCTCACCATGATGCTGTGCTATGGGGGGGGACCCACAGCAAAGCGCTGATTTTCAATGGTCACCCGAAAATGATGTGCGGAAACAAGTCAGGTTAAGAGATTTTAACAAATTAGACAAAGTAGAACAAAATAAACAATGGAACAATGCTCGCTTCAGCTACGTTTTCACGTCGAGTTTTTTTATTGGTATTTAGGTTATGTAGGTTCGAACCCAGACAGGCGCTTTCTTTGTGTAAATTATTTCATCACCACTGCTCTCAAAACGGTGAAGGAAAACATCGTGAGGCAACCGGCATGTCCTAGAACCAACAATTCGAAGACGTGACATCTAACAACCCGCACTGGGCACGCGTGGTGGATGGATGACGGCCCACTCCCTCTCACCGAGAGGATGCCTCTGCTTCAGCAGTGCGATCATTACAGGCTAATTATGTTTATTATGCTAATAACTTTAAAATCATCCGCTATGTTACCCCCCATAGAGGATGATTTTACCAAAAACGCTGAAACACGTAATTTTTTATTTCTTACCAAAAGCATAAATTTGAATTTTAAAGACGGCTTGCTCGCTGGGTTATATTCGCGCAAAATACGCGTAATTTTAAATCGGTGTTAGTTTTAAAGTATTCATTCAAATAATATGATATCAAGGCATATTTTAATCCAAATTAAATGCCCAATTTAAATAACATATTTTATTGGATAAGGATTAATACGATTCCGGTCATGAAAGTTTTATCAAATTCATCCTTAGAAGATAGAGATAAAGTATCGTAGACTTTTTGTTGAACTTTTTTTACTTTTTAAAATATAAAACTTTTAAAGAAAAAAAAATTAAGATATAATCTTCAACAATAATCGTCGAATTTTAGCCTAATTGGCTAAAATTTAACACAAAACCTTAACCTTAATGAATTATACACATACACCTTTCTCATGATTCACTCCATTGGTGAAAATCATACGGTTAAAAATCTGTTCGGTAGATTTTGAGTATAAACTCAAAATCAACGCATTCAGACATACTGACGCGGCGGGGGGACTCTCTTTTATAATATGTAACGATTATATTATACTATCTATCTATCTCCGACCTCTGATGATGACGCTATATTTTATTTTTCAGGGAGTGCTTTTGCCATTCTTCATGCCGCTACAACCACTGAACTGGATCATATAATTGGCTTAAATCTAGGTTCAAAAATTACAGGCCTAGATTGGAATGTTGGGTTATTAATGTGTGTTGTTGTTGCATCGATACTATGCAACGTGATGACTGAAATGGCAGCGTGCTCAATGTGGCTTCCCTTTGTGCTGCTTATGGTAAAGTAAATTTTTGACACATACACATAAATAAACTCACGGCTTTTCACATGGGGGTACTTACTGGTTTTGAGGACAAAATTAATTATGAAAAATGAAAATAAATAAAAAAATAAAAATAATAATAGTAAAATAATATTTTGCGGGGATTTGGTACCAACGCACTTTTTGTAATGATTTATTTCTTTGGTTATAATGTGTGTGTGTGTGTTACCATAATTTTACTACGTATTATAGAAGATGGTGTTGTCGTGCAAATCGATTACAAAAATATTAATATTACATAACATACATAATCAGCCTATAATGTTCCCACTGCTGGGACACAGGCCTCCTCTCTGTGAGAGGGAGCGGGCCGTAATCCACCACGCGGGCCCAGTGCGGGTTGGTAGATGACACATGTCTTCGAATTTTTGGTTCTAGGACATGCCGGTTTCCTCACGATGTTTTCCTTCACCGTTAAAATATTAATATTGAAAGGCGTCAATTGAAAAAGTTTCAAAATGTTGAATCCCTAAAACAAATATCATTTTTTTTTCTATCCTGAGTTCGAAAAAGACCCCCTGAGTTGTTAAAAAATAAAAGGCCCGTTTTGACATTATTTTGTCATCGCGACGTAACTAGTGAAGTAATCATACGACTCGGTACTCGATACTCATGATAAATCGATTCAAGTTTGTATGAGTATTTGATCTATTTGTTATCTATCTCTAATTATTGAATGAAGATTCAATCACTTTCGCTTTTTCTTGTTTGTAATCCAATGCTTTACAATACATATTGTATGTAACTGAAGATTTTGGCTCACTATCCGAAGAAAATTATTGAATGAAGAATTAATCACTTTCGCTTTTTCTTAAGCGAAAGTGAAAGTGATTGATTGAAAAAGCGAAAGTGATTGAATCTTCATTCAATAATTTTCTTCGGATAGTGAGCCAAAATCTTCAGTTGAGCTATCGTCACCTGTACCACTTGAACGTCCCAGTTTTGCACCTAACTACCCTCCGACGCGTCCCAACCCTCACGAGCGCGCACGCGCGGTTTCCGCGTCGGTCATCTCCAACATAAAGCGTAATAACTAGAAAACTACTGCAGCTATACCTTAATAAAAAATCAAGTGTATAGCTGAAACTATGCAGAATCAATAGGTGTTAAAACTAAATTACAACTTCATAGCCCAAAGTACCGTAAAAAAATGTTAAACTTGAGAACGCGTGTTGAAATTTCCGTAAAATATTTGTTCTTGCAGAATTTTTGTTCAGAATTTTTTGGTTTGGGTCAGTAAAACCTATTTATAATTAAACTAGACTATCTAAGCTTTCTTTTCATACCCATATGTCTATACCCTGGTTTGTTCAGAGTAGCACAGTAAACCAAAACACACACCCCATTCCCTCACCAATTTAATACCGCCTATAACAAATGTCCTGCATAAAACGTAATAACTAGAAAACTACTGTAGCTATTCCTTAATAAAAAATCATGTGTATAGCTGAAAGTATACTTAATCAATAGGTGTTAAAACTTAATTACGCCTTCATAGCCCAAAGTACCGTAAAAAAAAGTTAAACTTGAGAACGTGTGTGAATTTCCGTAAAATATTTGTTCTTGCAGAATTTTTGTTCAGAATTTTTTGGTTTGGGTCAGTAAGGTCCTATTTATAATTAAACTAGACTATCTAAGCATTTTTTGATACCCTTAAGCCCTTAATTGGTTTATTCAGAGTAACACAGTAAATCAAAACAATCCCCCATTCCCTCACAAATTTGATAAAAAAATGTCCGGCGGGACGAAGTAAATCAGGTTAATCGTAACTATTTTTGTAGTATTTTAACGGTGTGAACGTCTTTAAATACTAATTATGAACATATGTCCTTAAAATAAGCACTAATCTATTACATTATTTAGTAAAACTTACGTAATTAATACGAAAATGCCGAAGCACAGCGTGTCGCCATGCGCCAAATTTTTCCTGACGATTTTATCACAACACAACACATTCACAACCTTGGACACTTGTAGATATTCGTAAACCTTGTTTAAAGAGGTTTCTTATGGAATATAACACTCGTACACTGGATTATTCACTATATTCTAATTAAATAAGTTAAAAAAATAAAAATGAGCATGTTTTCATTATGTCAATGACAGCCAACTGAACGACGAAATCTTTTTTTTTCAATATGTTCTCTTTGGTCTGATACCGAGTGTTGCATACGTAAAGAGGCGGAATTTAATACAGCGCCATCTCGTAAAATCATTTAAAAGCCGTACAGTGTGATTGCGGCACGAAATCGCTTAGTTTGCAGTCAAGCGTCCAGGCTACCATGGTAGCCGGACGCGTCGTAAAAGTGTTTTTCTGGGCTACTATGGTAGCTGGGACGTTCAAGTTTTTCTACCACATTTGCCCAGTCTTCTTTAGTAATTTTGGCACAAGCTTCTTTCAGCAATGTCATAATTTTCTTAGTGGAGAATGGCGGCTTTGTATTGTGATGAGCTGCGTATCCTTTGACTTGAGCCCAGATCAACTCAATAGCATTCTACTGACAATGGTACGGCGGCGTTCTTATCACTTTGTGTCCATGCTGAAGTGCCAATTCATCAATTTTATATTTTAGTTTCACAGGTTTATTTTCTTTTACCAGAAGCTGTTGAAATTCAGTAATTTATTGGTTACAACACTAGTATTTAAAAAAAAAAAGACTGAGAACGTAACTTTTTTTGAGACGTTTCGTAATAATTAGAAATTGCATGCTACTATAAAGTAAGCGCGAAAAGAATACACGCAATTATGTAAGTATTTTTTTAAAACACGCTTCTTTCAGTTTCGTTCCAAGTTACATTCTAGGGTCTTTCTCAAATGTCAAAACGAGCCTTTTATTTTTTGACAACTTTAATTAAAGTATTCTATAAGGAGAATGCTCATGGATGTATGGGATTTCGTACCAAGCTGCATCAAAATCAAACATTGTTTTTTTATAGACTACACTTATCATATTAACTCCTACCAAAGTTTCTTTTTGTAAACAAAACCCGGGTTTCGGAGTTTCGGGTTTCTCATTTTTACAGTTTCGTGAATGGCCGCCAAGAAAAAAAAGGCACCCCTGCGCCTTACATTTTCGTCATTATTTTATACATTCGGAGTACGTCTTGATATTTTAATATTGCCAGCGTTTGTTTTTCTTATTGCAGTCAGTTGATGGCGCTCATCCTTGGCCATCACAGGTTTATCTTGCGGCATTAGGTGTGGGGGTAGCATCTAATTTTGGATTCTGCATACCTTTTCAATATACCCCGGCCTACTACTGTCATAACACTGGAAAATCACCAATCATGAGCATGGTAAATATGTTTTGACATACTTTTGATATTATAGGTCAACTTGTTCGTTGATTGGCATTGCCATTAGCCCAGGAAAATAATACTTAGGCCTTTCTCCCACGACGATATTAACAAGCTACGCGACTGAGACGGGCCTACTGAAATGCTTCTCTATCTATTCGGTTTCCGTACACGGCGCTACCCAAATTCGATTACATTCATTCATTCTTTCTTGAGCTATCGAGTACGAAGTACAAATTTTGTTTACTTCTTGTTCGGGCGCTATTTTTATGCGACTCGTAGTCGATGTAAGTAGCGTGTGACAAACACGACCAAAGGGTGCGACACCCGCGGCAGTAATGTGTACTATTGCTATGCTATATGCTTTTTTGATAAGGACGTATTTGATGTGGTTGAAGTGTTAGTGGTAAGTGACTGGAGTAGTAGGTGCAGTATCATCGGTTAAAGGGAAACATTAAAAATATTGACATATTAAACACTAGCTTCAGCCCACGATTTCGTCCGCGTGAAATTTTGGCCACTTTTGAACCGACCCACCGCGTCACATCCCATTGCCCAACCTGCACTATAACTTAGTTTTTGCTTAGCGTTCTTTGCTCGACTCCCAAGGTTCGTAGCGTGATGTTAATTTTTTTCTAACCTTTTTCGAGAATTGGGCTATTAAATGCAAAAAGAATCTTTCAAATCCGACTGGCAGTTCCAGAGATCATCGTGCAATCATCTTTCGATTTTACACGTGTTTTGATTGACTAATTTGAACAAAAATGGTTATTGTGACTTAACTCTAATAGTTAGACATGTACCCTGCGGAGTTTTTGTGGGTAATGAGGAGTACTATAAACATGTAGTACATTATTTTTATGTATCATTTATATTTTTCGCAGCGCACGCTAAATAGCAAATTTTTGATACCTTGGGTTACGTTATTGTAATTTTTGTAGGGATCTCTTTTTTGAAAATAAAATGTTATGTTACATACTCGTATCCTGATAATTTAGCTTGTTTCGAAACTTATTCGGTACAAACAAACAAACAAACAAAAAACCTTTCCTCTTAATAATATTGGTAAAGAAGTATAGTTATTTTTTTTAATGTAGGTAGGTTACCTATTAAACTACCTAGATAATTAATATTGTAATTTATTTATTTTACAGGTAAAATATTCCATACTGTCTGTTGTGATATGCACCGTAATTTTATATCTTGCTTTAATCCTGTATGCTCCATTTTTGTGGGATCCTAATGGATTGGGCTTCATGCCAGTTCTACCTGCTACAAATGTGAAGGGGGGTGCCAAGCCGACTACAACAACGGGGGCCCCAGGCGGTGACGTCCCTTCAGGTGGTGACGCCCCGGGCCCCGCACCCGAAGGATTCTAACTTGTTACTTTTTATGATTAAGTCGTTTTAATTTAATTTGTGTAGCTATACCGGACAAACCTTTGCTTTTTCTGCTATTATAAGTACGTATTTAAAATCTCAAGGTCGTTTTTTTTCTGACAACGATTGAGCTTAAACTCTCTCACACAATATTACCACACGTTCTACTAAAATTTCCTAGATCAGTCTCCCGGGGGACTACACAGCACTTCTTCCACTACGATCCCCATGCTAGGGATTCTCTATGTCCTAATAAGTGCCATTCCTTTGTAGTCACTTCTAAATAACAATACGTAATACATAATATTAAAAATCTCTCTACAGGGGGAATAACAATGACATACATTTTCCAAATAAATATTTAATGCGGCCATGATGTGCCAATCTTGACTTAGCGACTACTGGGAAAAAGTTAGATGTTTAAAAAACTCACCAAAAGCGTTGAAGAATTTCGTAGGTTCGACCAGTGCAGCGTCTCAGTGGCGTAGTTGGAATCGCGTTCACCTAGATATTGAAATACGTGGGTTCGAGTTCCACCGCAGGCGTAAGATTTTTTTTTAACTTATTAAATTGAACGTTAAAACACAAAATATACCAAGAAAAAAGAATTTTCTTATTAAAAAATATTAAAGTTTGGATTCCTACCGATTGCAAATTGTTTATCTCTGAATCTGGGGGCACGGCAGTGCCCCCGCCAAGACGAGCCAAGCCAAGCGCAAGGGCACTATCCTACGAGGGTTTTTTTTGAACCTATGAGGGTTCAAAAAAAACCTGGGTTTGGATTTTGTCAATCGTGAGCGTGAAGAGTTAGAAGCTTGGCTCTACATGAGATTTGATAGTGCGAGCCATGTGGTCTCGTCTTGGCAACATTTTACATGAAAATACTTTTGATGGGTGGGTTATTTACTTCCTAGAAAATTACCGACTAATATTATTTTCCTACTGATACACTGCATGGTTCCTTACCCGTGGTCCCACCTGTAGTCCCGGGTAGGCCCCACGGGTATTTTTTTACCCGTGGTCCCACCGAGCAATACAATTCTGCCGAGTTAAAATGGTAGTCCTGCCCGTAGTCCCTGGAAGGTACCATCCCTTCGAAAAATACAATGCTGCTCAATTAAAATTGTACAAAAGTCAAGTCATAATACAGTGAACTGTATTATTCATAATCTTAAAGAATAACTGTTTAAAAAAATGGCTCAATCTCCGAATACCAGATTCTCAATATACTAGAAGTACAAAATCAAAAAAGCTATTTATTCAAACTAGGCTGAGAATCAGCACTTTTCGAACGTCAAAATTACATAAGACAGTCCACCAAAACGCCCACCCTTCCCCACTTCGTACTGATTTAGCTGGGAAGAAGTGGCTAACAAACCCCAAGTAGCACAGCTGTTGCACACACACACACACACACACACACATATTCTTCTCTGGGGAACCTGTGCGGACATTAATAGTTTTATTTTACAAAAAAGGGCTGTAAAAAACCAGGAATAAACAATCTTGCTGTACTGCACACTCGCCTCCACAGAGTGGGCAACTCGTTCATGGGTCAATGTATACGCTTTTACAACAAACTTCCTATTGATATTCGAAATTTACCCATTAAACGTTTTAAAAGCTGTATTAAAACTAAACTTTGTAAAAAAGGGTACTATAAAATTTCTGATTATTTAGAAGACAAAAAAGCTTGGGATTGAGCTGCTCGCTCTGATAAGCCTTGTGATAAAACCGTAAAACTTATTTTAATTATGCAAAATCATCATTATATGTACATATTGGCATTGGTGAATTATAAACAAAATTACGTGAATATCTATGTACCTTGAAAAGTATTATATTACTTTAATTATTGTGAATGTGAGCACTATGTGGGTGATTTTTATTTATTTCTTGTTGTTTTTTTTTCTCTTAGTTTTAATGATGGTCTGGCAGTTTGAGTACTTTATGCGGCCTTTGTTCGTCGAGTCGCTGAGCTCCTTAAGTTTTGAGTTGAGCTACACGATTACTGACAAATCCTTGCACTGACTGGACAGGTCCACTCAAATTTGTGTGGTTCTTTCCTCAAATGACCATTTCAGACATGGATCTACATGGTCCTCACATCGCTCCCCCCACCGAATAATATGGTAATCGATAAATCTAAATTTTACAGGAAAAATAAAAAACTGTTTTATGCGTATATTTCAGCACGGGTAGATCATAAGATAGACATTTATACGTCAAAACAAAGCTAATTTTTAACAATATATTTTATATTATGATTTTTTTTTAATAGTTTAACAAAATTAAGTTATTGACAAAAATAATGTTACTAAAATTAAAGGGCAAAAGTATAGTATGCAACGCATCATCACCATAATATTCGCGTGTAAACACAACGATATCGTAGTCAATCTTAATGCATTATAGTATTATTCGTTGAAATACGGTGTCCAAAAACCTATCGGCAATATGATGTTACAATATTATTCGGGTGAAATCCAAGCGATAGTATACAATATTCAAAAATATTAACTATAAGACACAGTGAACGACGTTACAATTTTGCATAAATAACTAACACGTTTTGTAAAAAGACATTACCAAATCCTGTAAATAAAAATAACACATGAATATAATTGTTTTATAGTTTACGCGGAAAAAGATATGCATTTCTTACGCGAATATAATGGTAATCGTCGCTTACCGAAAAAGTTAATGATTGCATAATCTGTAATAACTTGTTATGGTATTATTCGTGCAAAAAGTGTGTTTAGATTTTAAGGGAATAATATTGTTGTGTTCATTACGGTACCATTGAAATTATTGTACTTTTATAAATATACATGGAAAAAATACAAAAAAAATTACAAGATGGTAATTAATGCCTTAAACACCGGATATGCAATAAAACGAAAACTGTCGTAGTACCACATTACCATATTATTCGCTGGGGGAAGCGACATGATATGTCCAAGATTATGTCTGGACTTTAAAAGAGACTTTGACCCCTGAGTTTGTTTCGCCATTTCTTCTCAGGGGTAGTCAGATAGGAAATGTCGACTCCATCTAGCTTATTTTTGATTTTTTTTTTAATATGACGTGTAAAAGTGATTCTCATATCGTCGTTCATATTGCAATTAGTTAGATGTCAAAAATGACAAGTTTACAGGGGAGTAAAAAAAAAGCGTATTGGAAAAAACATCTTGTATGACACCAAAATGTTTTTTAACTCATGTTTCCTAACTATTATGTTCTATTAAATGTGCATTTTGAAATTTCCATAAATAATTATGTTTTGTTAGAAATTTGACATAGAACCTATTGTACCTATAATTGACGTAAAATTTGTGACATATAACTTATTGATAGTATTTGTATGAAATAATACACAGATAATTTCAAATAACAGTATTAGTATTTATTCAAGTTTTTGTAATTAAAATACGAACAATCAAAAATATAAATATAGTTAAGGAAAATAAACAACAAAATTGACGTAAATTTCTTGACAAACTTAAATGTTGTTACCTTATAACAAAATTAAATTGAACTTATTTTAAAATTCACAAATTATACTTAAATGGCAGGGTAAAATGAAGAAGGTGATGATGATGATGGTGATATAACGAATGTAATAATTAGTATGCAATGGGACCATTGCATACTAATTATTTCGTTAACGAGGACAGGCATCAGGATCTGAACAATTATGTTCCAAGGAGTCATATAAAGGGTGATAATCTTTAGGAATCAGTGGTTTTAATTCTTGTAAATGTATAAATTTTGTGGTGTCAATATGGAGAAATGATTGATTAAGGGCAGTATTATTAGTTCGTGTGTAGTTTTTGTTTGAGCGTCGCGGTAATTCTTTGAAGTCGTCATTAAAGTCCAACTTATACCGTATGATGCCATCTGGACTGTATTGCAGGCTTACAATGTCGACTACAACTGGATCGCCCTTTTTGTTTCCTGGTCGAATGCTGGAGTATCTACCACCTTCACACCTGCTGAAATCACTGTAGCTTAGACAAACTACTTTATACGGTTCAGGCTTGGTTCTTGCGCTCTTTATTATATTGATGTAGTCTCCAGGTATGAAAATATTTCGATGAGGTGGCAACTTTCTTTCGATGCTGCTATTTATCGAGTCGACCTCCATCTGGGTGTGCCCAACTTCGAGGTATTTTTGTTCGATGATTATGTTCTTTTCGACTGACAATTCAATTAGAGCATTAGACAAATTCAAGGATCGGTTTTGGTAACCACACCCGTCACTCCACAGAATATTTTTTTTGGTATTTGGTGCCTTTTCTAGTTCTGCCTTTAGGTGTTTCATCATAATAGACGTAAAGACATCACTGTCTAAGCTACCACTTCCCTCGTGCCATAGATAGCAAATCACTTCTTTTGTTTTTAAATTATAGTGTGTGTAATTGTGAACTTTAAGTTTTGTTTTATAGTAAACAGCTGATGCCTGGATTCTTGGGCATAGAAGTACCGGACATAGTGTATACTAATACATCATCTTCAGTATTGTTTTTGTCATTCTCCTTACTTTGTCTTGCTGTTTCTTTTTTCTTTAAGTGACTCCTGTACTCATCTACATCTCCTGTACTCATCTACATCCATTCTTGTAGGCTAAGCACTTGTTGCACTGGTCTTTCCTGGGTTTAGAAATAGACAAATTAAGCTCGCGGTACTTCCTCTCGAATGTCGCAACAAAATATCGTCTCTTATTGTTATTTGAACAACATTTTTTATATTCAGCATACAGATCACCATGAACACTATTCCAGATTGGTTCTAAATATAATTTTGAGGAAGACGATCTGCAATAATGGGACTCTACTTTCGGCAGACTGTCGAAAAATTTTCGAATTGAATCGGATGCATTATTTTGAGTCCTTCCATTACACTCATTACCATTTTGAGAGATAATTGAACTTTCTGTCGCATCTTTATTAGGAACAACCCAATCCCTCAGTTGTCTTTGGCCAATGCACAAAGTTTTCATAAACATTTGCTTACAAACATGAACTCTCTTAGCATTGTCTTTCAAAGGTAGGAAATATTTAAATGCTTTGTCTTTCCTAGAATCTACGCTTGTAGAACGTCGATGGTGTGGGTGGTGCATATACACTTACTAAACTTCGGACGTATACTTTACGAGCTTCCCAAGAACTGTCCCCAATAAGAATCAAAAATAAGTTTTCGGACTTCTTCGGTTAACATTTCACATTCAAACCTTTGTTTCGGTCCCCCATGTTTCATTTCGGTATGCCCACCACATCTTTCCTGTAAGCCTTTAGCTGGTCTTAACAGTGTTTGTTTGTATTTTCCATTCCTATCCTTCTCAAAACCTTCATACTGTTTACCTTGTAAGCTAGCCTTAGAGTTTCTTAATCTCTTCCACTTTGTTTGATCTGCTTGACCCTTACGACTGCGTTCCCTTTTGTGAGTATCCTTACGAATAAGCACTCCTGTCTCCTCATCCATCATCACCTCTTCGTTGGAGCTCGTACTTTCTTCTAATGCATTAGAAAGAAAGCCAATACTACTTTCTTCTGGCACGTAGTCCGAGTCAGAAGACGACCCTTCTTCGAACAAGACCTCTTCACTAGACGTGTCACACTGCTGCAGAGTTTCATCTTCATACAACTGGCCAGTAGCTTCGTTTAATCGCTGTTGGCGAGGATGTTGAGACAAACTAGTAGCCAACTGTATTAACCGCCTTCCTCTTGTGTTATTCATCTGCAACAATTGCCCAGTCACTGCGTTCAGTCACTGCTGGCGAGGATGTTGAGAGGAACTTGTAGCTAACTGTACTAACCGACTTCCTCTTGTGTTATTCATCTGTAACAATCAACCACCAAGCCATGCATACAAAACCAAAGCAAAATTCAAAAGGTTCTATGTCGCGTTTGTAACTACGTATTGCAACATAGGTCTTATTGTTTTATTGGCATTATTTACAAAAAAGGTCAAAATAAACAACTCACTATAGGTCGTAAGCGCTTAACCCTTTGAACGCTAAGCGCAGCTCATAGGAAGTGTGCTCTCTACGCCGAGCCATTTATTTACTATTAAATACCTACAAATGCTAGTGATGGGGTATTCACAAATATCGATAAACCTTTATCAGAAGGAGAAGACTACAAAATTTAAAAAACATAATTCTTTTACCTATTTTCTATAATATTAGATTCAAAAGTAGCACATCTATTTGTCGCCTAAACTCGTCGTTGGCGTTCTAGCGGCCGAATACGTTTGTCGCTTGTAAGCGTCGTTGGCGTGCAAAGGGTTAACAGCAAAAAAAAAGCAGTCAAAAAGCGGACTCACGGCGCTTTTTGTTAAAAATTAGGTTAAGATTTATCATAAGTGTAATTAAAACCAGGATATTAACAAAAACAAACTAAAACCAGCACACAATGATACGTAAATTATGATAATTATAAACTTACCTTAGAAACAAAGCACAATTTATAACTTGATTAATAATTTTCACTTATTTTTTCTCATCCGTTGCCGCTCAAACTTTGACATAGAATAATTTGCTGTATAAGATTTACTGCCGAGTCGATCACATGACATATTGCAAGTTTCAAACGTCGCTTTCCTATTGGTAGATGACATTGAACTTTTTTTCGGTCGCGTTCAAAATTAAAGTAAACCTTAGAAATAAAAAAATTGAAATTTTTGACATAGAACAAATTGCAATATGACCGACGATATCCTATTTACAGAATAAACAATTTCATTTCATTTCATTTCATATTGAGAAGTCTCCGCGGTAACTTCAGTATCGTAAAATAGTTATGCTAAGCGCATGCTGAGACGCAGATGACACAACACAGCACAGTACAGATTTTGTAGGGTAGGGCAGGCGAGGCAGACACAGGCCGCTAGCGTATGAGCGTATACTGAGACGCAGGTGACGCAGCACAGCACGTTACAGATTTTGCAGGGTAGTGCAAGCGAGGCAGACACAGGCTGCGAGCGTACGTTGAGACGCAGGTGACGCAACACAGCACATTACAGATTTTGCAGGGTAGGGCAGGCGAGGCAGACGAAGGCCGCGAGCGTATGCTGAGACGCAGCACAGCACGGTACAGATTTTGCAGGGTATGATTTCCGCGTACTAGTTAGGACGCGAATATGTCTGTTTATTGATAGAATGTGTGTGTTGATAGAATTATTTTATCAATCTGTCATTTTGTCTATTCTTCCGTCAACAAAACCCGTTTCTATGGTGATCATGCGCGTGCTGCACGAGTCGCGCAGAAATCTGTGCCGGCAATACAATGAGACGCAGAGCAGGACAGACACATATCTGCGTCGTACGTGCCTGCGCCGCAACGTACGCAGCTCTCAGTACGTTCATGCTTTAAAAAATCTGCTCAGATGCCCTGCGCTGCGTGGACCTGCGTCACCTGCGTCTCAGCGTACGCTTAGCCTCATTCTGGCCGAATAATAACATTTGCGAATATCAATGAATCATAAACCTTATTTTTCCATGAAAAACCAACAAACGTTTTTATTCGTTTTTTTATAAAAGCCACCTACCCTCCATTTTAAGGAAAACACGTATAAAAACACGTAGTTAGCCACTTAAAATAACGTATCTTTCCGTTTACAACTGATGTTTGATGTCAACTAAACTTAATCAGGTTCAAACAGGTTAAAAATCAAAAAAAATGTCATGGTTTTTACACATGGCTGATGACGCAATAGGCGTGTCATCAACTTCTATGGCGCTTGACACGACAGGCGTGCCCCGAAATATTTGTTAGCCGCCACAGCTAGAAGTTTTCGGAAACGGGAGTAGCAACGAATCGGTTAATTAAATTACTACCTCTACCCTTTCAGTTCAAAATCATCACTGGTCCTGCATAATCTACTGCTGTTTTTATAAATGGAAAATCACTATATAGGTGCTGCTCCGGAAGGTTACCCATTATTGGTTGTGTGATTCTGCCTGGAAAACGACAACACATAACACAGCTATGTACTGTTTTTCTAGAAAGATTTTTATCATATTTATTGTATTCAATTAGACCCTTAGCCAATCTATATAAGTTATACACTAGATTTATTTTAGACATAGTTTAACATTTTCTTAATAATATTAATATGTAACTTTGTAATGATGTAACTTCTAGTAATTTCTATGTGAACTTATGATTAAAATTATTATATAAAATTATTATATTTAATGCACAAAATTCATGACGATTGTTTGACAGCAGTTATTGTGGACCAGCATGCATGAGTAATTTGTGATAATTTTTTAAAATAAGTACTGTGATTTGGTTAGATGCGTGTAGCAATATGGGATGTTTGGTGTCATGCCTATAATGTGAATTAGCCTATCTCTAACCCTAATAAGATCATCAAAATGTAGGAATAGATTGAAATTAGAATTATTATAATTTATTTTTGAATGGCAGGTGTTAATAATTAATAATAATATACTCCTGATGAAAGGATTCTGTTGTGAAATTCTACATAATGTAAAGTTAAAGACCCTTTACATTTGTTTTGGTTCGCTCGTTGTAGTATTGTGGTAAGGATTACGCTGTTTAAAGCGTATTGCTAATCGTTCTACACGAGTGGCTTGTGGGTAAGGCCTACTAAGAGATCGCGCCTGCTTACGCCCTGCTTATTCAATATAATAACTGTTGTGACTGCCGCGCTATTGCAGTGCATCCGGTATGTTTTATCTGACCAAGATTATGTCTGGACTTTAAAAGAGACTGGTGACCTCCGAGTTTGTTTCGGCCTTTCTTCTCAGAGTAGTCAGATAGGAAACGCCGACCGCATCTAGCTTTATTTTAAAAATATGATTGACGTGTAAAAGTGTTTGTACAAACCTACTTACAGAAATAAAAATCATTTATCATTATCATTTCGCGTTTGCGCATACCGATGATTTTTACGCCATAATTCGCAAAAAAACAAGTTCCATCTTGTCAAGAGCACGGTCCAGTTCTAACAGCATCCTAAGTATGTTAATATATATAAAAGTACGACGCGCCTTGGTTGTCGCACGCTGTGGAGATGGTTAGAAGACCCCACAGCTAACCTTTTTGTTTCTGTGTTTGTTTACTAACAATAGTTTTTAAGAACAACGTTACTAACAATTTGGCCTTGTCGCCATAAATAAACAAATATTTAATTTCATTTATAATGACAATTATATACAAATATCTACTTATAGGCTGTAATGTGCTGTAGTTTACTAAAATCGGAAAATTGGCTCACGTATTCGACAGATTGTTGTTCTGAGACATTTAAATGACTTTGAACCTTGAATTCCGACAAACCATCTTCCTTAACGGTTGTTGGTGGGCCAGGCCAGTTAGACTCTGGTTCTGTTTAAAAAGGAAGGTCCTGACCACCACAAGCTATTGGATTTCAGATGGCCAGCATCTGCGCCACGCGAGCCCTGTACAAGAGACTTCAGTTCATGAATTCTGTTATAATCAAATAGTTTAAATAGATTGGTCTTGGAAGTATTAATCCAAGCTAATACAATGGTCGAGTCACACCAGTAAGTATAACTGTGCCCCATTAACGATGATTTTACCTTATCAGCCAAACGAGCTGCTGATAGAGCTCCACTCAATTCCAACCGTGGCACTGTCATTGGTTTCAGTGGAGCTACACGGCTCTTTGCAGTCACCAACTTTACTAACACTTCATTATTTTGGGACACAGACCGTAGATAAATACAAGCCCTGCAAGCTTGTGTTGATGCGTTGCTAAAGGCATGCAGTTCACAAATGACAGGATAGTCAGAGGTGACATGTCTTGGTATTCTTATTTTCCTTATATCACCTAATGATTTAATAAAGTTACACCAAGCTGTGCGAATCTCACATCAACATGAAATCCTTTAGTGATAGCATCTGAAATAAACTTATCCGTACATTCTTTTCCCAGCTGAACTAGACATCGTGTTGCAAGATATGCTTCAGATGCGGTACCATAAGTTACAGTGTTGAGTTTGTACTGTTTAAATTGTTCGTTAGGTTTGAAACGCCCTAGTATAAATGTTGTAACATAATTATGTTGGCTTTCAATTACCTTTACCGTTCTGAATGAATTACCATTCTATACATTTTTCAACATCTGCAGTAACAACATGTTTAAACTGACAGAATCTAATTAATATACTAATTATCACAGGTCACTTTGTACTGTAGGGCAGACCGTTTGAATGTTGTTAAACGATAACCCAGATAAGGTTACTGCAGATGCATCAAAATCAACTCTTAACTTAGTTGTTAAACTTGTTTCACGTAAAATTCCATGATGTGGCATAACGTATGTGTTCATCCTTATCTGGAGTTGTATTCTCAGAAATGTGACCTAACGATATATATTCCTTAATTAATTCAGCATATTGCTTTTTAAATAAAGGGTCACGCTTGAATCTTCGTTCTTAAGATATGAAACTAGACAGGGCTTGTTCATATGAACTTCCCAGCTGTTGAGGCGACTCTTATGG
Organism: Atethmia centrago; assembly: GCA_905333075.3. Taxonomy (NCBI): domain Eukaryota; kingdom Metazoa; phylum Arthropoda; class Insecta; order Lepidoptera; family Noctuidae; genus Atethmia; species Atethmia centrago. The sequence continues at coordinate 14,422,582 of HG995373.1, read as the reverse complement.
AATTGTTACAATGAATCGACCATCGTTTCCACGAGTAGTAGTTTGTATGAAATTACTTTCACATTCCTGTTCCTTTTTGGTTAAAGGTTTGTGCACTGTGAGCTTTTTAAGTTCAAAGAATTTGGTTAATTGATCCTGATCATCTTAATATGTACTTGAATGACTGCAGTGGACCGTAACAATGCTATGTGATGGTGTGTGGAATAAAGGATCTCCTAATTCTGAGGAATACACCCTTGATCCTGACATAGACTATTATTATTATAATGTACATTCGGAATCGTTTTCTAAATTTCTTTCTATGCGTGTATTTGGACAAGACGAAACTCATGTACAATTCGCACGACTTGCCGAGTCCAATCCACATCGAAGGGTCGCTTCTCGAAGTTGTGAAGGAGTACGTCTACCTAGGACAAGTTATCCAGCTCGGTAAACACAACTTTGAGAAAGGAGCCGACAGGAGAATCCGATTGTGTTGGGCAGCGTTTGGAAAACTTCGTCAAGTCTTCTCGTCACCCATCCCGCAGTGTTTGAAGACTAAGGTCTTCAACCAGTGCGTCCTGCCCGTTATTACACACGGTGCTGAAACGTAGACACTGACATTTGGGCTGGTCCACAAATTCAAGGTCGCTTAGCTCGCCATGGAGCGGGCTATGCTCGGAGTTTCTTTGAAGCATAAGATCAGAAATGAAGTTATCCGGAAGAGAATGGGAGTTACCGACATAGCCTGCAGAGTCAGCAAGCTGAAGTGGCAGTGGGCTGGCCATTTGTGTCGAAGGACCGATGGCCGGTGGAGCAGACGAGTCCTGAAGTGGAGACCGCTTATCGGCAAGCGTAGTGTTGGACGCCCCCCAGCTAGATGGACTGACGACCTTAAAAAGGTGTCTGGGACGGATTGGATGCGGAAGGCAGAGGACAGGGTGTTGTGGCGCAGCCTGGGAGAGGCCTATGTCCGACAGTGGACTATTATAGGCTGAGTCGATTGATTTTGATTGATTGCGTATACTTTTATAGGTATAGACTTTGATCGAGGTTTTCATGAATTTATGTTGTGATGTTTTTACTAGTCTAGTGGTCGCAAGCGCTACCGCTTTTTTTTTTTTTGTGAGAAATTATCAAATAACTTCTCCCGCTCTAGGCGGACCGGGAGGGTGTGTCAGACTCTTACTGACTAAAACCCACCCGTATTCCGTCCGTTACCTTTGTTGCCTCTGTAACTCTTTTGGACTTTCACGCAACTCCGGCAGGCATCGGCCCTAGTGGACCCCTACACTTGTGCTGACAACTCTTTGAGGCGCGCGTAGAACACAACGCGGCGTCGACCCAGGCCTGGTCCCTGGCAAGCTACTCATTGCTCACCGTCCGCAAGCCTGCGCCTACGGCGGCCGGAAATCCGCCCGGGATTTCCAACGCCCAGGGCGTCTCCTGCGGTGGCTAGGGGCGAGAGGGCGCGAAATTTTGCCTTTTCTTCAACCGTCCCGCTTCCACCTTCGCGAACATTACTGCTTCGCAGAGGAAGGTGACGGCTGCCCATGCCCTGTCGCTCCGTACCATGGCCTGAACCACCCGCCTTATTCCTCCCACCTTATCCGACACAGGAACCTCCCGAAGCTGCCGTATCCGGTGAGGACCTGCATCAGGCGGAAGGTGAGGACTCCATGGCTCCTCTCTAGCCACTCCTCAAAGAGTGGACTTATCGCCGCAATTGTGGCGTGCCCAGCATTAGGTTGCAACAATCGCACTCTCCATGTCGCCAGGAGCAGTGGTGACCCAGTTGTAACGGCCGCAACTTACGAGTGGTAGGTTCGAACCCAGACAGGCGCTTTACTTTGTGTAAATTATTTCATCACCACTGCTCTCAAAACGGTGAAGGAAAACAAAATGTCCGAGAACCAAAAATTCGAAGACATCTGACATTTACCAACCCGCACTGGGCTCGCGTGGTGGATTACGGCCCACTCCCTCTCACAGAGAGGAGGCCTGTGTCCCAGCAGTGGGAACATAATAGGCTGATTATGTATGTCGCCATGAGATCACGCCGGAGCTGTACTTAAGCGCTACTGCTGAGCTTGAGGTCCTAGGTTCGATTCCCGGGTCGGGCAAAGTATTATTGGGTTTTTCTATCTGGAATTTCTCAGTAGCAGCCCAGAGTCTGGATTTGTGCCCGGTTGATGGAAATAGGCTCGCCCCTTATTACATTGGACCCAGCGTGAAACCGTCCTCCTCACGCGAAGATGCGCATGTAGAATTTCGTGAGGCTTCCCGATCCAACCTGCAGTATGTGTTGAATCTCTTGATACGTAACTCACCTATTGTCATGGATTAAATTTTTCACTACCAGCACGTTTTCTTCCGTAACAGCCGTCAAAGGGCGACCACTTCTTTCTTCATCCCCTAAGTTAGTCGACCGCACTTGAATTCGTTATACCAACGATACACGATTGCCTTAGAAGGGCCTTCATCCATGAATGCCATTTGAAGTCTATCGTACGATTCATCCGGTTTCAGACGACACTTGAAATCGTATAAAATCATAGCACGAAAATGTTCCCGGCGCAGATCCGTTGTTTAATGAGACACGATAATTTAAATTAGCTCGCAATGTGGAGGGAATTTTTGAAATTGGAACGTACCTATATAAATATATAAAGTTTTTCTATAAAAAAAACTTTCTTCGGAATACTTTATGAGTGGCTTGGTGGTACATACGGACTATGTAATTAATTGGCTGACTGAAGAAAAGCGCAGTTAGGTTACATTTCCTCGATATAATTTAATTCCAAAAATACCTATACTTTTTTTTTCTGTAGATCTAAAATCCTTTGTAAAATTGCATTCAAAATATGGTAAATGAAAACTGGCTGAAAATATGTTAGTTATGTAACTTTTTTATTTTTATTATTTGGTTTGGCACTCTTACGTTATTTTAATTTGGTTCCGGCGCATTGTAGCACAGAGAGAGTATGAGCAGTGGTGACCTAGTGGTACTGGCAGCGACTTACGAGTTGAAGGTCGTAAGTTCGAACCCGGACAGGCGCTTTACTTTGTGTAAATTATTTCATCACCACTGCTCTCAAATCGGTGAAGGAAAACATGGTGAAGAAACCGGCATGTCCTAGAACCAAAAATTTTAAGACATGTGACATCTACCAACCCGCACTGGGCTTGCGTAATTACTAGATTATTAGCCCACTCCCTCTCACAGAGAAAAGGCCTGTGTCCCAGCAGTGGGAACATTATAGGCTGATTATTATGCATTGTAGCACTCTCTTTTTTTGCATGTGGAAGCAATCGACTTTGTCACTTTCTTATGCCCGCACAGTTCGCTATGACTTATTCTTTACATATCGTCTTAACCTAAACTGAACTGAGACGGTTCTTGAGTAAACTTCTCGTTGCGAGAGGGGTGTTGACGCCCGACGGGAGACTAACTCTTGCGATACACACCACAGATAAACATCCTGTAGCCGCCTCCTCTGAGTGTGTTCCGTTGATCTATTGGTCGCAATTGCTACTGCTGAACAATTGTCCTGGGTTTGATTCCCGCGTCAGGCACAGTGTAAAGTAAGATTTCTACTGGCTTGGCCACAAAGGGGAGCGGCGCAAGCTTGCAGCACGCAATTGAAAGCAGCAACAGCGCAGTTTTATTACTAGCATCTAATTGAGTTAGGCGGGCGCGTTAATTCCCTGTGACAACGGCACGGTGGTGGTCTCACGGGGAATAAACAGGCGGGCATAAGTTACTGCTGTCTCTAATCCCTGCCGGCGAGTGGCGATTTCTCAACTAAACAAGATTGCCCGTGCACCGACAAAAGAACATTGTTTTTTCTGCTATAATTATATTAAATCAAATAATGTTTGCTATAGATAAGATAATACACTATGCCCTACCCCCAATTGTTCTATTTAGTATCTTCATTGGAAAAAAATGTGTCGAAAAATAATTTGATTTGAATCCATACGTACATACAAAAAAAAAACACTATGTTCCCCCTAAAAGCTAATTAAAAGGATAATGAAAGAAAACTATCAGGGAATCGCGTTCATCTTTTTATTCGATCCAAGTCAATTCCTCAGCTTGCTTATTCAAGTCAGGCCATATTACGGGTGCCCAGAAATAAATACTTAGTATCGATACTAATACTGTTGTAACTGTAGAACCAACGCCCGCTTTCACCTGTAATATGCAAGTTAAAGCTTTACATCGAACGCATGCAGAGATATAAAATAGAATTCTACGACAACCCGACCCCGAGACAAGTCGACCCTGACAACTCGACCCCGACATCTGGATTCCGACTACTTAGCCTCGACAACTCGACCCCAACAACTTGACCCCGACCGACCAGCTCTGACATGGGAATGGGAACAATAATTATTTCAACCCCTACTAATATGAACATACCGCCATCAGGTTCCATGGAGCACTGCCAGTGAGACCACGAGGAGGAACGGTTCACTTACCATTTTTAGGGTTAGATAGTGAAACCTTTGTTTAGATCTACTAAGTGACTTTGCTATTTAAGTCATTAGTTTTTTTCTGATATTTTTCGGGGGCGAGTAGTTGGGGTCGAGTTGTCGAAGAGGATAGAGTTGAAAACAACAAGCATGATATATGTATAGGTAGGTAGGTATCAAACCTTATATCTTGCTTGCTGTTTTCAACTCCATTTCGATCGAATTTAAGTTCAGTATCGATTCATCATTGTAAAACACTTCGAGCACCTTGTAACTCAAGCATACCCAAGAAAATTCCGTGCGCTTCAAGGCTGCGCGCTGAAAGAGCCTCGCGGATGCTTCCATGCGCTTTCGTCACCAGAATAATTAGATACAGAATACTCAGTTATGAACAATTTGACAACTCTCCATAGAATCTTAGTCTCTGTGGGGTATTTACTCATGTGCTGCGCATTAAGTTCAGAATCAATATATTATTTATTAATCAAAGAAAACTGCTCGAATAGTCGCATTGCATATTATATTCTTGGCGCTGAAAGTGCGTTAAGCGCACAACTTCTATCACAGACTGCCATTCAAAGCCGTTAGTTACGGTATACGTCAATAATTGTTTCATAGTGCGAGTAAACGGGTGTTTCTCCGATTTGGCCAAAAATCACTTTCCAGTGGCATATATGTTTTTTCAGAAAACAAATAAATACTGGGACTGTTTCACTAAAATGTTCTCATGGGATGAACTTGAAGTCGCCTTATTCAATATATGCATATACCTCTCGAAAACGAAGAAATCTAAAACATCACGTAAACCGTCAATCACCTCCGATTCCAAACACCACCACCACTTAGTCTTGGTGACGTAATTTATACAAGCGACTGAATAAAAAATGTTTGACTCTAAATTTAATTCAATAACTAATGTGTCTTCAAAATAAAATAATAAGATTAAATACATTTATAAAAAAAAACAATGTTTTTGTTCAACTTAAAACTTTGTCACAAAAAATCTTTATTAGTGCTGTAAAGTTTGCGAATAGTTGTGACTGTTCCTAAATTACCCTAGGCTGATAAAATTTTCGTTTTTCCTAATTCTGTTAACATGACTGTTAAGGTCGGTTCCTCCTTTGGAGGAAGTGCCACCCTCCGCCTCCGTGCGGCTCTGTAGAGTTTGTCTCCAGACTGGACACTCTCCCACCGACAGAGATTAAATGAATTCCAAATATGAAAAAGTCCAACGCATTGTCCCATTAATAGAGCAAGGAAAGGATTGAAATAGGATTTAGGAATTCATAGTTATGAAGTTGGATGTGGTTTTAGAAAGACAATAAATAATAGAGGGATGCTAAGTAAATTATTATATAAATTTATGAGTAACTCTTACGCTAGCGTAACAGGTATTTGGTCAGCCATTACTTACATGATACTTTACATCTGCACCTGGAGTACTCAGAGCAGCACTTCCATAAAGTGACGCAAGCGGCTTTTCAGCAGCATTGTGTTTGCATCATGCTCTTTTGAAGACATGGTTCCTATCAGTTCTTTCGAACTGATAATAGTGACGAAGCGGCTTTCCCTACTGCAACCGTGCGAACCGTCCTTGTCTAACAACGGGGCAGCTAGTTGCAGCGGCAGTGCGTCGGCATCATGTCTTAAGGAGTCATGGTCCCTATCAGTCCTTGGACTGGATATGAGAGAGATATGGTCACCCAAATCCCTGGAAGTTCACCCTTTGCACAACAAGCATATTCGCAAGACACGTGTTCATGTCAGTCTAACCGAATTATTGGTCTGAGATAAAGAATACAACATTCAAGAATTACTAGATAATAAGAGTTGAGAATCGACACTCAAGAATTATTAATTAATAGAGCTGTGGAACACTCTCCTTAAGATCTAAAGACAGCCCCAAAGCGCCCACCCTTCATCACTTCCTAGTGTTTGGGCTGGGGAGAAGAAGTGACGCAACAAACTCTCCAGCAACACGTCTCTGTCTGTTTAGTTACAAGAACTTTAATTACATTATCAGACTAGGATAAATATTATAATGAAAGACTCAACCAGTCGTTGCAACAAACACACACACACATTAAGTACTAAATTCTAGCTCAGTAACTAATACTCGCTATCTTGCGACAGCCCACTCAGACATGGCCCTTGGTATTCACCAAGTTTCCTAACTCAACCCGCGAGCACACGCGCTATGGACATTTTTCTCACAGTAAATTTAAAACACGCGCCATTTTATTAAAATTATTCGTACGTACATCGTTCATTTGGTAGCTGAGTTTTGTTCCGTCCCTCACCCCTGTATGCAGTTCACTTCTCGCCAGTGTGCGCCAGTCACTTGGACGAAGTGGTTTGTTGCGCCGTGTACCATCAGGCGGCGTTTTGCTCATCGCGCGGGTATCGACGTAAGTACATTTTTTACTCATGACTTTATTTTGTTTTCACCTTAGCGACAGTTTTACTGCTACTTTTATGTAATATCATGATTTTAAATTACTGAAATAGTAATCTATTATGTATTTCTATTATAGATGGATCGTGATCGAAGTGATGAACAAGTTTTGGCATGGTTGATGGAGGAAGGTTTGGAAGACATTGAGGACCCGTCTTTTAGAGCCGATGATATTGAAAGCAATCGAGACAGTGAACACAGTCATCATTCCACTAACACCGAACAATCGTCATCGGAAGTAGAAGGTGAGGTTTCTTCAATTTTACCGGGAAATCAGCTGTGTTACGTAGGAATGGTGGGTGTACAAAATGGAACTATATATAATCCACTTCGTTCCAATGTGAGAACAAGAACTCACAACATTGTCGAAAAACAACCAGGGGTAAAACCAGTGACTAAAAATGCTAACACTATAATGGATTGTTTCCTCCTCTTTGTGAGTGAAGAAATGCTGACTGATATAGTTCGCTTTACAAATATCCACATCAGTAAAATCAAGGACCAATCCTCAAGGGAGAGAGATTGCAAAGAGATGGATATTGTAGAACTAAAAGCCTTTATCGGTATTTTGTAAACAATGTCAATATAAAATAAGGTTGGGAATTAATAGGTAGAACATTAAGGAAAGTAAATCTAATTTACCTACTTTTGTTTTGATTATAATAGTTAGAAGACATGTCAGGAATACAAAAGGGTAGGTAAGTGATACGTAACGCTTGCGTTGGGGAATACGAGTATATTACCCTAAGATACGTTAGTGGATTTATTTACAATAATTACAGACCCACCCCAAGTGACGTGGGACTGCTTTACAGCAGCTGTCAGCGTCACGACGCGTCGAGCGTGTATTGTTAGACCTAAACGAATAGAACCACTAAGGACACTGCTACGATTCTAACAAGCCACGTTCCCTAGGCTCTAGTCATGTCTTACTCAATCCTAAGGCAGAGAACTGCGAAGTTCAACTGTCATTGAGCGAGACACGTTCCAGTAATCACTGGGTGCGTACTAATGTAATGAACCCCTTATAACGGCCTACTCACCCGTTACAAAGATAATACAAAACTACCTATACTATATAAGATAATACAAAGCGTACCGCATCGTCAGTCGGTAGTAGAATTATTTACGATTGCTCCTGCTATACGCCGTTGTAGTTATTCCTAATCGTCACTTCTCACTCTCTTAATCTCCCCATTTAGGGCTTTCAATATTGTGTCTCGCTAATGATAATTTGTGAGAGGCCCGAAAGCCGGATGTGGTTTAACGAGACACAATTGCTAGCGTACCTTAGAACGAACTATCAATCCAGTTTATGTAACTGGGTGATGCCTAACCCCTTTTCCCGTAGAGAGTGCATACATCAAGGCAATGCAAAATATCCTTCAGTTAGTCAGTCCATAGGGATAAGGTAACCATCACTAGCATTTGGTTTGTTTCTGTTCGTAAACAACTACAAAGTAACATTATAGCTCAAATTGACCCTAACGAGTTGCGAGTATTAATTCGGTTCAGCCATCCTAAGCGGTGTGACTGCCGCAAGTGTCATGTCTTGGTTGTGGTTGTCTATAGTCTGTTGGTAGAGTAGTCTACCGTCTCTTGGTAAATGTCACACCCAATGGAAGGCTTTCTCCGAGTCCCTAGAACCAAACGCTGGTGTAGGATACCTCAATCGTCATAGAAAGGAATAAGGAGGAATAGAATAGTAAACACTCACCCAATCGTTCATAGATACACTCACTGAGATTCGCGCGCCTTACACACAACTTACATTATACTTGACTAATATAACCTAGTCTAAATCTACACTTATTATTACAATTTAAAGTATTAAACTGATACTGAATGACACTCTAGCTATCGCGATCTCTCCAGAGTGACATTGTGTCATTATTATCGACCTAGTTCTATCTCTCCTAGCCAAGCCTAATTCGACCGCTCTTTGTCATAGTCTAAAACGAACTCCCTAAATTAACTCGCCTAGGCTATCACGTCCGTACCCTCCCGTGTCTCAACACTCACTCCCCGCCGTCTTCTTTTTCTTCTTGGTCTTTTGATTCATCGTATGCGTTGTCGTCTACGTTGTAACATTCATAAGTCTTCTCATATAATTCTGGGTAGAATTCTGTGGCACAATTGATGATGTCTTGCCTAGTATTTGCTACTCTAGTTTTTGTATTGATAAATGATGATAAATGATTTTTATTTCTCTAAGTAGGTTTGTACAAACACTTTTACACTTAAATAATATTTTTAAGACAAAGCTAGATGAGATTGGCGTTTCCTATCTGACTACTCTGAGAAGAAAGACCGAAACAAACTTAGAGGTCACAGTCTCTTTTAAGGTCAAGACCTAATCTTGGTCAGATCATGTGAAGGCCATGTAGACTGGTGTCTGAAATGGTCCTTTTGAGGAAAGAACCACACAGATTGAATGGAAATGTCCAGTCAGAGCACGCATTTGCACGCATTTGTCAGTAATCGTGCAGCTCTACTCAGAACTTAATGAGCTCAACGATACGATAAACAATACCAAAGAAAGAACATTTGGGTGGGCCGCATAAATGACTCAAACTGCCAGACCATAATTAATAATGAATGAGAAAAAAAACGACCATGATCCACATAGTCTTCACATTCACCATAATTGAAAACAATATAATACTTTACAGGTAAATATTCATGTCATTTTATATATAAAATTCATGAATGCCAATGTGTATAGAGAACCATGTAGGTTGGCGTCTGAAATGGTCTTTTGAGAAAAGAACCACACATATTGAGTGGCCCTGTCCAGTCAGTGCACGCATTTGTCAGTAATCGTGCAGCTCAACTCAGAACTTAAGGAGCTCAACGACTCTTCGAACAATACCAAATAAAGGACATTTGGGTAGGCAGCATAAAGTACTCAAACTGCCAGACTATCATTAAAGTTAACTGAGAAAGACACAAAATAAAATATGACCCACATAGTCCTCACATTCACAATAATTTAAATAATAATAATTATATTAAACTCCACAAAGTACATATTCAGCAGTGCTATTCTGTAACCTTCTCACCGTGAAAACTTAAGTGAAGTGAACGTGGAGTGAACTGTCAGTGTCATCCTACCTGATACTAGGGATGGACCAAGGAATCCATTTACAATCATAATCGAGATTTTAATAATATTTTTATGCTAATTCTATTGATCAAAATCAGTTAACTGATTAAATAAACACAATCCCATGACCCAATCGCAATGTGTTTTAACTGATTAAATAAACGCAATCCCGTGACCCAACCGCGATGTGTTTTGAAGAAGCGATAGTGGATTGAGTCGACTAAAGACTGCGCGACGTTATTTAGCGTTAGAGAGCGAGAGTTATTAAATCGATTCACTAAGCAGAGATAACCGAGTGTGTCAAGTGATCAAGTGCTAAAAGTATGCCTGGCTGACGGACCATAGAATTTATCCCCTCACAAACTATGTGGAAACCTAACTAAACGATGTGTGAGTCCATTTCAATAAAAGAACCGGCGTATTATTTAATACTAGATGCGCCCCGCGGTTTCACCCACATAAGTTTTGAACCCGTGGGAATATCGGGATGAAAAGTATCCTATGTGTTATTCCTGATTTTCACCAATTTGTGTGTCAAATTTCATCCAAATCCGTTTAGTACTTTTTGCGTGAAAGAGTAACAAACATCCATCCATCCATCCATCCTTACAAACTTTCGCATTTATAATATTAGTAGGAAGTACTTTCCAATATTTTATTATAAGTAGGTAAATTTATACCGACCTACGCGTTGCCAATAATATAATATTATTCATAAAATCACCGTCATCAACACAATAACAAAATTCAACAGTTCAGCAACTGACACTCGCGCAGCGGGCGCACCGACCGCCGGCCGGCGGGCGGCTAGGCTCACTTCATCCAGCCGAAGTGAAGTGATGTTGCTATGGCAACGAGAATCGAGTGAAGTGATCAAGACACTCGCACGTCGCGCTTACCGACTCACTTCACCTAGCCGATTCACTTCGGCGCGGGTGGTTACTATGGTTACGAGAATCGGGTGAAGTGATAAGATCACGCCGCGCTTGCGCGTGAGGCGCTGTTAAAATCAAGTTGAATTTTTTTTTAATTTGCCGTTTTTTTATTTTTAAATGCGCAACAAACAAAAATTTGGTTTTACCACCTTTATATCAAAATCCAAAATGGCGGCTGCAAACATTTTTCATCATGGGTGTCGTTTTCATGGTTTTCGAGGGTGTTACAGCCGATACTGAGGTCAAATCTAAAAAACAAGATGGTGGCTGCGAAAATATTCAGATTTTACATCATGGGTGTCGTGTTCATAGTTTTCGGGGGTGTTAAAGCTGATACTGAGGTCAAATCTAAAAACAAGATGGCGGCTGTGAAAATATTTAGATTTTTCATCACGGGTATTGTTTTCATGGTTTTCGGGGGTGTTAAATCCGATAGTGAGGTCAAAATTAAAAAGCAAGATGGCGGTTGCGAAAATATTGCAATTTTTCATCATGGGTGTCGTGTTCATGGTTTTCCGGGGTGTTAAAGCTGACACTGAGGTCAAATCTAAAAACAAGATGGCGGCTGCGAAAATATTCAGATTTTTCATTATGGGTATCGTTTTCATGGTTTTCGGGGGCGTTAAAGCCGATAGTGAGGTCAAATGTTAAAAGCAGATGGCGGCTGCGAAAATTACCAAACCTTTTGGAACAAAAAAAACAAATTGAGTTTCTGACTGAATTTTTGTTTTGCTATTTTATTTTAAAAAAAAAAACATAAACAGTAACGTTACAACACTTAAATACTAGTTTTGAAATAATAACAAATTATCAATAGAATTATCATAAAAATGTTATTAAAATCTCGATTATGATTATAAATGTGAACCTTGGTCACTCCCTAGCATCAGTGGGATGACACTGACAGCTCACTCCACGCGAGTTTTCACGGTGAGATTTTTACAGAATCGACATACAGATCAGATCAACTCACCATGGATAAATAATCATTGTTTCTGATATTTTCACAAAGATTATTTATCCGTGGTGAGTTGGTTTGTTTTACAAAATTTAAATAAACCTGTTTGGAAACGGCAACACTGTGTGCGTTTCGCTCGCACGTACACTTTCATTCATGCGCGATCGCAGCCTACGCCACGCGCTCGCCGTTTACTATCTCCTATTTTGGTTATTATTAGTTTTACGCACGGGCCGTAGGATGTATAGTTTTCATGATTTTTTTTAGGATATTCCGATTCTTGTCAATCTCAATGGTACTAAGCAAATATTCTCAGGTATGGCTTCTGTTCCTCTTACACAACACTCCTTAATATTCTCGAGACGGTAAAAAATGTCATCCGGTATATACATCTAATCCTGTCTATTACTCGTTAACTTGTAAAGCCCAATTAACTGTAATAGTTTTCCTTTTAATTTCATTATATGTACTACTGCCATGAACTTTTTCACATCTCCATAAACAACTATTTAGCTGGCAGGGGGGGGAGGACACTACACTCTTAAAAAAAAATTAAAAATATATAATCCCCACATTTCGTGCAAGGGAGGTACTCTACTGTAGCCTCTCAATATATATTTGATAATCTTATCTCGTATGTACACAAAAATATATCAAATTTTAAGAAAATGTCCGATATCCACAGTTTAAATACCAGGAATAAACATAATCTTGCTGTACTTCACACTCGCCTCCATAGAGTAGGCAACTCGTTCATGGGTCAATGCAATAGAAAGTTTGTTGTAAAAGCGTATACTTTTACAACAAACTTTCTATTGCTATTCGAAATTTACCCATTAAACGATTTAAAAGCTGTATTAAAACCATACTTTGTAAAAAGGGTACTATACAATTTCTGATTATTTTTTTTTATTTTTTTTTTATTTGTGATGGGTTTGCTCTTGACCTTAGTCTATGTCAGAGGCGACAGAAACAAAGTCGACGATGGAGCGAGCTTACCCAGAAGAAGCCTGTTCACTCTCACTTTGAAGAGATTAGGGTTATATGCGTTCGGAAACACAGACGCAGGCAGAGAGTTCCATTCCTTTGCTGTGCGCATTATAAAAGAAGTTTGGAAACGCTTAGTGCGAGTTGGTGGGATAGCCACCAGGAAGGGATGGTAACCTGAAGTGCGCCTAGATGACCGATAATAGAAGGGGGCCGGTGGAATGAGGTCGTGAAGTTCTTGAGCACACTCTCCGAAGTACAATCTATAGAAGACCGACAAGCAGGCAACCTTGCGACGATGGGCCAAACTGTGAAGCTTGGCATCCACCAGATTTACGTCGCCAATGAGCCTCTTAGCTCTGCGCTCCACCGAGTCAAGCGCGGCAAGTTGGTATTTAGCCGAGCCATCCCAAAAGAAGACAAAAAAGCTTGGGATTGAGCTGCTCGCTCTAATAAGCCTTGTGATAAAACTGTAAAACTTGACATTTTAATTATGCAAAATCATCATTATGTACAACTATATATACATAATGACATTGATGAATATTATAAACAAAATTAAGTGAATATTTATGTACCTTGAAAAGTATTAAATTACTCTAATTATTGTGAATGTGAGCACTATGTGGGTCATTTTTATTTATTTCTTGTTGTTTTTTTCTTTCTTAGTTTTAATGATGGTCTGACATTTTGAGCAGTTTATGGCGCCAACCCAAATTTATTGGTATTGTTCGTCGAGTCTTTGAGCTCCTTAAGTTTTGAGTTGAGCTACACGATTACTGACAAATGCTTGCACTGACTGGACAGGTCCACTCAAATTTGTGTGGTTCTTTCCTCAAAAGACCATTTCCTCCTCCACGACCAGGTCCTCACATGATCTGACCAAAATTATGTCTGGACTTTAAAAGAGACTTTGACCCTTGAGTTTGTTTCGCCATTTCTTCTCAGGGGTAGTCAGTTAGGAAATGTCGACTTCATCTAGCTTATTTTTTAATACTTTTTTTTTAATATGTCGTGTAAAAGTGATTCTCATATCCTACGAGTTTTTACAGAATAAACAATTTCATATCATTTCTAAAAAAAAAAAAAAATGTAATTTGTGGGCGTGATTAATATGTATACCTATACCAAATAACAGCTTTCTAGTACTAAGCGTCTCTGAGCGGGGACAGACAGACATGGCGAAACTATATGGGTTCCTTGTTTACCACGGAACCCTAAAAACGAATGTAATGTGTAATGTAGTCCCTCCCGCGACACATCCGGTAGTCGTGCCTGGTGCGGTGAAGAGAGTAAAACCACTGGTTTTGCTAAAGCAAGTATTAATTTCTAGTTCTCCGAAATTTGTCACACAAAATGTCATTTGCGTCACCTAACTTTTCTAGATAATGTGTAATGCATTGTTGTTTATAATGGAATTCATTTATTTCACTCAAAAGATTTTTTTACGCAAGAATCTCCAATTTAAATCCTCATAAATCATTTATGAAAACCGAATAGAATCTTTAGTTGTACATATAATTCTTCCCCATAAATAATAATATTTGACATTATTTATAACCAGTAACATTTTGTAGAACATTATCTCTACTCAAAAATTATTTTCGTACCACTTGCTCAAAAAAGTGACATTCTATGCCACAAAAAGCGATTTTTAAACTGTTAAATACAGGGAAAGAAAATTGTACTGAATTTCATTCATCCTCTAGGGGGAGAATGTGATTTTTTGGAATACTTACCGTTTATATTGAACTACATCTGTGTTTACACCAGTGAGTTTGTATATAAAGCATTATACATCTTTTTGAAATTGGAATACGCATTTATTATGCAGTTATGATTATTAAATAAAATTACGAAAACCGACGAGGCCGTATGAGCTTGATGCCTTTGCTTTTCCGACAAAAAAATATTAGTCTAGGAATTTGCCGCGTTTTTGTTTTCTTCAAATACATAAACGTTAAGTTTATTTAAATTTATTTTTATAAATAAGTTAATGTTCTAAAAATACGTTACGATGTTAAATCAAAGCGACAGTGACAATGAATATTGTCGGATTCCATGAGTGCAAATGCTGCCGCAATTATAAATAATTTGCTTCCAACAAAATCCAAGGAAAATTATTTAAAAACTTATGAAGAATTTTTAACATAGAGAAGTGCCAAAGGCCTATCAATTTCAGAATCAGTACTTCTTGTCTATTTTGATTATTTATCCAAGACAAAGGATCCGAATACACTTTGGTGCATATACTCAAAACTGAAAGCTACAATAAGCATCAAACACAGCATTGAAATAAATAGATTCACGAAATTACTGGCTTTTTTAAAAAGAAAATCAGAAAGGCATTGCGCAAAGACTTTCCAAATTATAATTTAGTGTCATTCAACACAAGGACAAACAAAAAAAGGGGAGGGAGTCTTATTTTAGCACATTCAAGTACAGAAAGTGAAAATATTGATTTTGTAAAAAAAATGTATAGATCTGATAGTTTTGAAATATGTGGGGTTAAAGATCTTGAAACAGGGTTATATCTTTTTTGTTGCTACAGAAGTCCATTTGATAAAAACTTTGAAAGTTTTATGTCTAGTTTAGAAAAGTTATTGGAACATTTTATTAACAAGAAGTGCCTTATTTGTGGTGACTTTAATATTGACGTACTTGTTGACAGTAAGAAACACACTGAATTTTTAAGCATATTGACATGTTTTAATTTTCGATACCTTTTAAATACTCCTACTTTTATACGGAGCAACGCAAATTCGTGTTTAGATAACATAATAACAAATCTCGCTGATGATGAAATAGATGATTATTCTGTTGATCACAATGGCTTGGCGGATGGTCATGGTGGACTTTTTTGCAATTTAGCTCTTGAAAAAATAAAAAGTAAATCTAAAAACTCGAATCAAAATGTAATAATAAAAAAAAGAATATTTAATAATAAAAATAATATTGCTTTCAAGAAAAGCATAAGTAATAAAAACTGGGTGAATATGGGAATAAATAGTATTATAAGTTGTCTTACAAAAACATTCCAAGATTGTTACCGAAAGAAATCCATTAGAATAAAGCCTTTTAAAAATACCTCACTACAATGGATTACTAAAGGCGTTAAAGTTTCAAGTAGAATGAAGAGAGTCCTATGCTCAGGTATAGTAAATAATGCAAACCTAACATAACATAATCAGCCTATAATGTTCCCACTGCTGGGACACAGGCCTCCTCTCTGTGAGAGGGAGTGGGCCGTAATCCACCACGCGGGCCCAGTGCGGGTTGGTAGATGTCACATGTCTTCGAATTTTTGGTTCTAGGACATTCCCTCACGATGTTTTCCTTCACCGTTTTGAGAGCAGTGGTGATGAAATAATTTACACAAAGTAAAGCACCCGTCCTAGTTCGAACCTACGACCTACAACTCGTAAGTCGCGGCCGTTACCACTGGGCCACCACTGCTCTCGGGCCACCACTGCTCTCCAATGCAAACCTAAAAAAGTATAAAACCAACTATGTTCGAATTTATAGAAGAGTTATTCAGCAACTCAGGAACAATGCTATAATAAATAATTTAAATACGGCTACTAATATAACTAAACGGACGTGGAAACTTGTTAATGAATGTACTAAAAAATCAAAAAACAGGCAATGTAGAAACTTAATCCTAAAAGTGAACAACAAAATGATAACTGATCCCCGGCAGGTCGCAAATCACATCATTGACGGTTTTGTGTACAAATCGTCTCTCGCTAGCAAGGAAAAAGAAAGCGATGAGTTTTCTAATAGAGAGTACAAAAAGGGTAGAAAGTGATTTAACCTTTTGTACAACTACACCATCTGAAATTGCAAAGATTATTAGCAAAATGGCCAATAAGAAATCTTGTGGGTTTGATGAATTACCAATATCGATCTTGAAGGAGAATATAGACTCTTTGGCAGTCCCACTTTCTAATTTTTTTAATAAATGCTTCGAAGAGTGTGTCTTTCCAGACCAGTTAAAATTGGCTAAAGTAGTTCCTATATTTAAAAAAGGAATTAAGTCTAATCCGAAAAATTACCGACCTATATCCCTTTTGCCAACCATATCAAAAGTATTTGAGAAAATCATTAAAACGAGACTGATGGTACATTTAAATGCAAATAAAATTATTAATTTAAGACAATTTGGGTATCAGAAAGGCGTCGGTTGCTCAGATGCAATAAATACTCTTATAAATGACATAATTAATAAATTAAATGACAAAATGAAAGTAGCAGGGCTATTCATTGACCTTAGCTCTGCTTTTGATACGATTGACTATGAATTATTATTGACTAAACTTGAATTTTATGGCATCAGAGGCAAATCCTCACAACTTTTAAGATCCTATTTACATAATAGACAAATGTTTGTCGAAATAAAAAACATCGATGATAGTAATCAAGAAGTCATATACACCTCTAAAATTACAAACATAAAACGTGGTGTGCCCCAAGGCTCTATTTTAGGACCTATATTATTTATTATTTTTACAAATGACTTGCTTAATTTTATGCATTATGTTCAACCAGATGTAAAAATGGTTGTATTTGCAGATGATACAAATATAATAGTTGGGGCGAATGATTTAAAAGAATTGACCAAAAATGTTAACAAAAGCCTACAAAACCCCTGCGAGTGGTTTACAGCCAATAACCTTTTGCTAAACACAAGTAAAACGAACATCATTTTATTTAAAACTACAACTCGCCAATGACACTTTGGATGTAAAAATCAAAGAAGACAAGATCGAATTAGTGGACAAAGTTAAATTTTTAGGCATTACCATAGATATGTATTTTAATTGGAAACAGGAGTTAGCTGCTATTGACGCTTCAATATCATCAGCATGTTATGCTTTCAGGAGCCTTAGAGATATGTTAGATATAAAGCAACTCAAGGCTATATATTACGCGCTGGTAGAATCTAGACTAAGATACAGTATAATGCTTTGGGGAAACAGCTACAGTTATAACTGTGAGAAAGCGTTTATTTTACAGAAACGAGCCATACGAACTATAGTCAGGATCTCACAAAGAGACTCATGTAGAGAGCACTTTAAAGAATTGGACTAATTAACAGTACCTAGTTTGTATATATTGGTAATCTTGAATTACTTGGCTAGGAATATTCATGAGTATGAATTTCAAGAGGAGCGTAAGATAAGAGAAAGCTCAAGAAGGAAAGAATTTAAACACAAGATGGCACCGAAATTTAACATAGCTAAGCACTGTTCCAGATACCAAGCAGTAGAGTTATTTAATAGGTTACCAACTGATTTAAAATTATTAATGTATAGCTCGCACTCTTTTAAAACTAAATTAAAGGCCTTCTTGTTGGAAAAACGTTTTTACTCGGTATCGGAATTTATTAGTGATAAAAGTAGTCACTTAAAATAATAGCAGTTGAACAGATTTAATGATTCTAAATTATATAATTATACTATGCTCATTACTAAGACCTTAGCGAAATGATTAAATTTTTATTTTTTTTCTTGCTATGAATTTGACATACTTGCTAATAATTGGACACTGAGTTTGACATTATACTTGCTTTATATGTCACATTGTAATTGATATTTTACCTGATAATAATAAATTAGACTTTTTATCTGACACTGTACCTGCTATGAACCAGATATTGTATTTATTTGTGTCTTTGTATTATTTTGCTGACATTGTATTAATTTGCTTAATGTAGTTGTTTCTGCATGTGTTACTTCTCTTTTTAATATGTAATGTTCAACACAATGTAAATTGTTAATGAATAAATAAATGAATGAATGAATGAATGAAAGAAGTCTAAAATTTTTATGACTCAAAATGTGGAAAAATTTCTTAATGAAGCTCCTGACGAAATTTTTCTGGCAACAAAAGTAAGTAAGTATACATGATTTAACTATGAATATTTCGTATCTTAGTAATGGTAATTATTGTATACAGGGTGGAATTTTGTAATGCCACCTGGAGGGAAAGTACTCTTAATACTGCAGATAGAAAATTTTACTCAAAGGAAACATTCCTTTATTTTTGAATAGAAAGCAAACTGCATTCAATGATTTTCGAAAATACTCTTCTCCCACACCCGGGAACCGAACCGGCTAAAATCTGAAAAAATTATACCCTGTACTTTTATTGCATCGATCGTTAGGGTCAATTATAAGGATGAAATCTCTCTAACAAACATGATAAATTAAATGAAAGGAAAACCAGGAAATCTGAAGTTACAAATTCAATGGGTCAAGTTAAAGCTCTTTAACTAACATCCATCTTTTGTAATCCAGACTCCTTTGCGACATACTCGCAGCTGCGTGTATGAGGTAATTTAAATATGGAATGTTAGATTAAAATTTGAAAATTAGATTGTCATAGTTGTTATTCACATTTGATTGTTTTTACAACTCATTTCACATTTTGTCTCACGGTGAACATGGCTTATCAAGAACAGTTTGATTTAATGGAAGCTTATTTTTTAAATAACAAAAACGTGAATCTAGCTCTGCGGTGGTATGGAGAGAGATATCAAGACCGACAGGCACCAACTCGGTTCGTATTGAAAAGAATGGTAGAAAATTTAAAGAATACGGGTAGTTTCAAAAAGCAACGGCAAACTTTTCAGCAGAGCTATTTCAATTTTGATCTAAATGTTTTAACATACTTTGAATAATTTCCGAAGGCTTAAGCAGAGATGCTGCCGAAGAATTAGGCACAACCCACACTCGCGTACTTAGTGCTGAAAAAGTATAAGTATAAATGTTATCGTGAAGGTCGCTTGGTGCAAAAATTGCATCCTGGGGATTGTGAGAGACGATTACAATTTTGTCAAAACATGCTGAGAGAAATTGACCGTAACCCTCATTTTTTGAGTAACATTGTATGGTCTGACGAAACCAACTTCAGCAATAATGGCATGTACAATCGCCGCAATAACCATTATTGGTCTCGAGTGAATCCTGTTCGTGTTCATGAAACTAACAATCAAGTAAGATTTTCTTTCAACGTTTGGTGCGGAATTATGAGAAATAATGTAGTGTTAGTCCACGTGTACGAAGGTCATTTAAACACTGTCAAGTATATTGAAATACTGGATCTCTTAAGAAACGAGTTAAATGGTTTCCCCGAGGAAGAGCGAAACCAAATAATTCTACAGCAAGATGGTGCTCCAGCACATAACAGCAGAATCACTACTGCCTACATTAATAACCATTTTAATACCTGGATTGGTACAAACGGCACAATTAGATGGCCTGCGAGATCGCCAGATCTCACCCCATTAGAATTTTTTTTGTGGGGATATGTAAAAAATCAAATTTACATGAAATCTTATGCGAATGACAACGAGTTGAGAGTTGAAGTTCAGAATACGATTTATAATATTCACCACAACACTTTATTAAAGGTTACTAGAAATGAATTCGTTAAAAGAATAAATTTGTGTATCCAAGAGAATGGAGCCCATTTCGAGCAACTAATTAGTTAGTTTACCATATTTTGTAAATAATTAAATTAATTTAAGATTTCCTGGTTTTCCTTTCATTTAATTTATGTTTGTTAGTTAGAGAGATTTCATCCTTATAATTGACCCTAACGATCGATGCAATAAAAGTACAGGGTATATTTTTTTCAGATTTTAGCCGGTTCGATTCCCGGGTGTGGGAGAAGAGAATTTTCGAAAATCTTTGAATGCAGTTTGATTTCTATTCAAAAATAAAGGAATGTTTCCTTTGAGTAAAACTTTCTATCTGCAGTATTAAGAGTACTTTCCCTCCAGGTGGCATTACAAAATTCCAGCCTGTATATTTACCTGTTTTTATCTTTGTTATAGGTGGCCTTAATTTTTGGACTCAATGGTGCTTGCCGCGGATGTGAACTTGTAAACTTAAAGGTGGAGGACGTTGAAAATCATTCCAATGAGTTGCTGCTGATTAATGTAAAGGAAACTAAGACAAAGAAAAATCGGTCATTCATTGTACAAGGACAATATACTAAAATTATTTATAACATGGAAAACAATAAATTTTTTATAAACTATCGGAATGGGAAATGTACTAGACAAGCCATCGGCAAAAATAAAATTATCAATATGCCAAAGGAAATTGCTAAATATTAAAAACTTAAAGATGTTGAACTCTACACCGGTCACTGCTTTAGAAGAACTTCGGCGACTTTCTTGGCGGATTCAGGGGCGGATATTACGTCAATAAAAAGACACGGTAGTTGGAGCTCTGATGAAGTAGCTGAGGGCTATATCGAAAGCTCAATGGCGAATAAAACCATATTAAGCAGTCAAATTAACAAAAATATAAAACTTAATCCATCAGAGCCACAACCATCAACTTCCGGCATCTTATCTTCATCCGTAACTCATGATGCACCACCACCACTATCTCCGACGTATACTATCTACAATGACACGCAAGTTCCTCAGACGCAAGAACAGAGAAATACTCAAATCAACTCATCAACAATAAATGTACCAAACAAAAATGTGACTCTCTCTCTATCAATAATTGGACCAATGTTTCGAATGTTAACTTTTACTTTTAATTGTCATTATTTTTAATAAATGCTTATCTCATATTATTATTGTGTTAATTTTTTCGCAAATGGTACGAAAAGTAGAGTATTTTCCTCGGTGATAAAGCTGTCTTAGTCTTAGGTGAACTTAAATCCCTCGCTACACTCAGGAATCGTCTTAAATCCCTCGCTTCGCTCGTGATTTAAGTTTTTAACACCTAGAGAAACCTCGAGTCCTTCGTTACGCTCGCGATTTAAATCGTCACCCGCGACAGAAGACACTGCTTTATCCCCTTGGTTAATAATCTACTATTCTTATAATTTTAAAACCCGTTTTCCAATTTTCATGATTCAAAATGGAATAATATAATTGTTATACCCACCATCTCCCCTTGCTACTAAAATTTACAAATTATGTACTTAATTCCAACTCACTTGAAATTAAAACAAGTATCTGCGGCCTTGAGCTCCTTTCGAAGTGGCTCCGCCGGCTGCTTCAACGGCTTGGCGCCTCAACATTTGCAGGACCTACGTGTTCGAGCCTGGAGCTTGGTGGCTTTTGAAGGAGCTGACGGCCCTCATTGATTTCATGATCTCCGGTAATGTGAAGGAACCCGTCATTGATATCTTGAATGGGGCAAATCTATGTGCCCAACGCAAGAAGGATAACGGCATTCGTCCCATTGCGGTAAGGTCCCCTTTTTTTACGAGTGGGAAATTATATACATAAGTATAATATTAGTTAGTTGGTACAACCATTAAAAAAAGTTTACTTAAATCTTCACACTAAACAGTTATCTCCTCAGTGCCGTAGCTTCAAAAGGTATTATGTGTCCTAACTTGATAAAGAAATGAATTTAAAAACTGACTTATGTTTTAGAAACTGGAATGTACTTGAAAATATTGTAGTGTATGGTTTTCAAATTATTCATAATTGAGTATTCTGTATATTATTATTATTATTCTGGCCCCGCAAGCATCAAGAAGCAAGACTGCTCTGGTGTGCGCGCGGTCGCACGAAGAGCCGCTCCTTCGCCAAGTTTGCTGTTTGCGCTGTGGCCTTTATTATTTTTTTAAATTTTAATCTTTAACGTTTCTTCGTTTCGGTTTCTTAAATATTACTCACCATTTTCATTGTAGGTATATTAGCAGCGCTCTGAATAACTAAATTTCCTGGAGTACCTACAGGTAAGCAGAAACAAAACGAAGCCGAAATACCAGAGGCAATATTGTACCACAACGGGTTTATGTTAATTTCTGTAGCCTGTAAAAAATAGATTTTATTTACTTAAAGGACACCATTCAAATTTAGCAATATTATGAAAGTGCCAAACAAAAATAAAAATGCATTCCGACACAATATTTTTTTCTCTTCATCTTTTACTATGGGGTCAAAATCTGTGGGGTAATACTCTGCGCTGCTATATGAGTTTTAAAAGTACTGTTTTCAGTATGTTTAAGAAAAAAGAACAATCTAATTAGTGTAATAGCTTTTTATGCCAGTCATAGCATATTTTTAGTGTAATTTTGGATTTTGTGCCATATTTACGATTATTATTGATTGTTTTTGATGCAATTGCATGAGTTTCATTAAAGTAGTGTATTAAACTTCACATAATTATTTAAAACACTCAGACATGTGATACATAAACTCACACTCGTGTTTTAATAACCCCTGGTATGAAACTGTTGCTCTGTCGAGATTGATTCTACACATTTGACCTCATAATAAAATATTAAGAGACTTATGCCCATTTTAGTTCTAGGCGACATCTTAATGTATGAATTCACTAAAGTTACGACACTGATTCCTCGATGCATGATGCTAAGACAACTGTCGTGGATTGCCTAGCAACAAATTCCTTATTGTTTATTTTGCCTATGTGGGTCATTATTGTTTTTTTTTTTTTTTTTCTCATTTAGTATTAATCATGGTCTGGCAGTTTGAGTAATTTATGCGGCCTACCCAAATGTTCTTTCTTTGGTATTGTTCGTCGAATCGTTGAGCTCCTTAAGTTCTGAGTTGAGCAGCACGATTACTGACAAATGCGTGCACTGACTGGACAGGTCCACTCAATCTGTGTGGTTCTTTCCTCAAAAGGACTATTTCGGACACCAATCTACATGGCCTTCACATGATCTGACCAAGATTATGTCTGGACTTTAAAAGAGACTGTGACCTCTGAGTTTGTTTCGGCCTTTCTTCTCAGAGTAGTCAGATAGGAAACGCCGACCTCATCTAGCTTTATTTAAAAAATATGATTGACGTGTAAAAGTGTTTGTACAAACCTACTTACAGAAAATAAATCATTTATCATTTATCATTTATCATTTATCATTTATCATTTATCATTTATTTATCATTTATCATTTACAAAATTTACAGGCATCGACCTTTAATTAAAAACCAGTGACAAGTGACAATAAGTAGAATTTGAAGCTTACCTACTGCGCGTTACCTACTAAATTAATGGTGAAACAGGAGTGGTTGCTTCCGCTAGACATTACCTAACTAGGCGTTGCTCCTGCCGGGGTCGCGGGAAGGTACTACAAAGGTTCAACCTATCTGAGATCTAAGAGAAGGCCTTATGCTGAATTTTCAAACCAAGTTCCAGGTAATAGGCTGCCTAGCCTTTTCCAAACTTTGTTGAGATCGGCTGCCAGTCTAATCGGATGCAGCTGAATACCAGTATTTTAAATGGAGCGACTGCCTATCTGACCACAGCCCAGTCACTGGGTATCGTCTTACGCTACCGGTTTTAGAGCTTCTGACTACCCGTAACGACTGTCAAAGATCTACGAATGACAGCCGGGACCAACGGCTTAACGTTGAGGCAAGGACCTGTCTATATGTAGTAATGTATGTTCACCCATCCACGAACCGACAGCGGCAAGCGTAGCTTAACCTTCGATCGACCCGTGCAGTTATTATTGCTTAGCCGCGATCCCCTTTGCGAGCAGTTAATTGGACTCGGTTGAGTACCTATACAAAAACAAACCTTCATATAATGATATTCTTACCAGTCGCATCACTATTGGCGTTATAACATTGCACACTGCCACATTTGAGGCCAAGTTTGTCATGAAAACAGTGAAGATAATTATTATCAGTATGATAAAGTAATTTGGAAAGATGTTGAGATTTCTTAGTAAAGTCCCAATTTTCCCATTCAGATCTGAATGTTCCTTCTTGGCTGCTTCTGAGAGCGCGAATCCACCTCCTAAAATATATTTAACGGTAATTAAGGCAAACCATACAATTTTGAAATTTAGATTAGGTATTCATTATAATCGTACTAAGTCTTAGTTAACGTACTACTTAAGTCTAAGTTTAACATAATCTAACACGTAAAATGAGTTTCACGCAGAATCTATCACCAAGTATTGGCTCGTATTCACAATGAGTTCACTTTATCAAAGAATGGTAATCAATTACTAAGAACTTTAGTTCTCAATGATACAGTGAAAAAAAACTATCTTATTAGGCATAATAAGGTATGAAGGATCTTTGCTGAGATTATCTGTGGCGTACTATCCCGCACTGGTACGGGAATGAAAATGAATTCATTAATGTAAAATACACTGCATTGTGAATCAAAAAGTGGTGCATTAAGAGCCACTGTTCAAGCAAGTATATTGAAAAATGATTTATAACTTTATGAATAGTTTGTTTAAATCTGCACTGGTGTAAATTAATTTAATCTCACCCTTGAAATTGTTTTGAAAACTTAGGCATGGCTTATGGCCATCAAAAATAATATTAAACATAACTTGTGAGGAATTAGGAATATAAGTTTTGTATGTGAAAAATAAATGCATTTAAATTAAACGGTAAGAAATGGCGTCGTAATAACATGATAAGTATGTGTTACCTAAGAGGAACATAAAACTGTATGGCATCACTTCATTCATCAATACCCAATTTAATACTGAAGGAACCGGCTTGTCCGGTAGTGCGTTAACTGAAAAATAAAATTATTACTTTTTTTATTGTAAGGGCCACGCGAAGTACATAGGTAGTGATATATTTATGCTCCTGACTGTAACTATGGTACTCTGAGATATGTGGACTAGGTTGAAAAAGTCCCTTGGTGGATCCAAAGAAAAGCGAGGATCGTCCGACCAGACGGGAGTTGTCTCTGGTGGGCTACTTACTGCCCAATGATTGTTATCGGGTTTCTGTATATATGCTAATCTCGGGGATAACTCTGCTTCCGCGATATAGGATTATGTAAGGCGTGAAGTGTAGTTCGCTTGTGGCATTATAGCTACATATCCATGAACAGAAATTGGTGGAAATGTATGGATAGGATAGATATATATATAGGATCTGAATTTAACAAGCAAGGGTGGGATGTAGACTTAAAGATCATAGTGTTAATTCATGGGCAACCCTAAGTTATTATTTAAATAAAATGTCAGCGTTACTGTTTGCGGAGCAGCTTAAGAAAATATCCAAAGTAGATGGCAGAAGAAACATTAAGAAACAAATGAGAAGGGCCGCTGCAGAGTCTCGTACGCTGAAATAAAAACAAAATAACTTACAGATTGCCCGGTTATTGCTTGAAATGGCTTAATTATAAAACGAATAAGCTCTTAAAAAATATACTTTTTATTAATGTAAAGTTGGGTAATAAATTGTCTTTTTATTAAAAAAATCAATGTTAATCCTACTTGAGATACGTTTACATTATATCGTAAGTTTATTTTTTTGAATGGCTATAAGTTTTTTGGTTATCCATTAATTACCGGACACCTTGTATATTTTGTATATTTCATTCATTCATTTTGCTGCTCAGACTATGCTAACTTATAATGAGCTTGATGATTGATGACATAAATTACAATAAATTGTATTATAAAAAACACATTATTACACATATGTGTACATTGTGCCTACTACCGCACTTAGTTGTTTTTTTATACGTTCAAGTATTCGATAGCATAATGCTAGCATTTTAAAACTCTTTTGCTGGTCATGAGAACCTGGGTTCGATTTGGGTCAGGCAAAATGTTATTGGGGTTTTCCAATTTAAAGGTTCTTCTGGCGCGTGAACATAATCGGAACTAATGTGGCCATCTTGTTTTTTGAATACATTTCAAGTGACATTTTACAAAACAATTGCATGAATGTTTACCAACAGCGCCACATTTTTTTTTTGGATTTGAATAGCTTCTCCCGCTCTGGGCGGAGCGTGTGTCAGACTCTTACTGACTGAAACCCACCCGTGTTCCTTCCATTGCCTGTGTTGCCAGGGACTTCGCACAGCGCACCCTGTCAACGAAATACGAGCGCCAGAAAATCCTTGTAGCAGCGTAGAAAGCGCCGGCATTTCCTAGCTGACTGACCCCTGAGATGAAATGCCGTAACAAATTCGGTCATGGACACCATGACTGAATTTGTTATTTTTATTTTATTTTATTTTACACAAAGTTTACTGACTAATAACAATAATATTTTTTCCAAACATTATGTCGGCCGCTTGTAGATGGCCGATACGATGTTATTCGCTTAGTCCAGTGTATCGTAAGTAGGTATATGTCTGCGTCAACTGCCATGCCCAGCTAAATGTATAGGTACTTTACTATGTTGCATCGCCCGCTTCATTCCTCATTTTCACTAGTCGATAACTCGATCGATATACAGCATGCGGGAACTCCCCGCAGGCAGGGTAGTGATTAATGAAAGTCATGAGTCGGTAACGCGGTCGGTACACTTTGCGGAGAATCCCAGTAGCGCGCCTAGCGACGAAGGAAATTGTGGTTGGTGAAAACCGTGCGGGTTATATGAAAATGAGTTTTCAAAGAAACTGCCAAACGTGCGGTCTCCGTATACCGCAATCGTTCCCTATCGACTCATGAAAACGGTTTCCCGAATACAGGCATGTTTTACAGAAATCTCCCGTATATGAGCCCTATCGAGCAGTGCAAATGTACCTTTATAGCCTTAACGCTACCTGCGTTGCTTGCATTATTAGATTTAAAATAATAATATAATTATATTTTGTACGTACAATTTATAATCGTTTAACTTGAAGTAATCGGAAAGAAATTCACCCCATCCGTAAAATATTTGAGGTGAACGACAGAAAAACAGCAACATAGCGCCACTAAACAATATTATAACCATCTGTAACAAACATTTTTTCAGAAATTTTTCTTTTTAGCTTTGTGTAAGTGCAGGCTATACTGGGAACGAAACTAAGTTCGTTTAGCTTTCCTCCGCGTCTTTTCATACTTCCGTTTTCGTTTCGCTTAGTACGCGGTGTGAGCCAAAGTATAAAAAAGACGCGGAAGAAAGCAGGACGAACTTAGCTTCGTTTCGCTTAGTTCTCAGTGTGGCCTGCGCTATAGAATCTATCGATTTAATCAGGTTTCCGCCGTATAGCTGATGATGCAAAATTTTGGTCGTCAGCTCTGTATATACTTATTGTTTCACAGCTTATGCGCGTACCTAATCATGGTTCACGACATCGGTACATGTTTTCATCGGCATGACATTTGTTGTAGGGAGGTTCCTTTCTCTAAAGGGCTTTTTTTTTTTTTTTTTTTGAGGTTGGGAAATCATCAAATAACTTCTCCCGCTCTGGGCGGAGCGGGAGGGTGTGTCAGACTCTTACTGACTAAAACCCACCCGTATTCCTTCCTGTTGCCTGTGTTGCGGGGGCCTCGGTGACCCATAAGTACCTTCCCGCGACCCCGGCAGGCATCGGCCCTAGTGGACCCCTACTATATGTGCTGACGACATCTCTTTGAGGCGCGCGTGGAATACAACGCGCCGTCGACCCGGGCCTGGTCCTTACCGGACGGTGAGCTACCCATTGCTCACCGTCCGCAAGCCCGCGCCTACGGTGGCCGGAAATCCGCCCGGGATTCCCGACGCCCTGGGCGTCTCCTGCAGCGGCTAGGGGCGAGAGGGCGCAAAACTTGCCTTTCCCTCAACCGTCCCGCCTCCTCCTTCGCGAGCATTACTGCTCCGCAGAAGGAGGTGACGGCTGCCCATGCCCTCTCGTTCCATACCATGGCCTGAACCAGGGCCGGACGCGAGAGGTCTCTGCCGCCGATCGCCTCCACGAGTTCTCTAAAGGGTTAAGGTCTAATTACGGTTAGTTGAACACTGTTCACGATATTAAAATAAATTGTAGTAGGACCTATTATAATAACATAATCAAGCAGCGAGCAGTGAAGAAAGCAAAGAAAGCAAGACTACTCTCACGTAGTCATGGCCCAGTGGTGACGGCCCCGACTTACGAGTTGTATGTCGTGGGTTCGAACCCAAGCAGGCATATTTCTTTGTGTAAACAATTTCATCACCACTGCTCTCTAAACGGTGAAGGAAAACATCGTGAGGAAACCGGCATGTTCTAGAAACAAACATTCGAAGACATGTGAAATCTACCAACCAGTACTGGGTCCCATGGTAAATAACTCCCTAGATGAGAGGAGGCCTGTGTCCCAACAGTGGGAACATTATAGGCTGATTAAGCAAACAAGCAGCAACATTAATCAAGATAAATCTTACAATTTCCCAAAAAGTGATTTTCCCTAATTTTTTCCAATTTTCTTCAACAACTTTTTTAGCAGCTAGAACTCCCTCTTCAGTTAGCGCTGCATTTTGAGCAGCTGGACTCTTAGGCCTGAAATTATATTATTTCATAGACTTCTGTTAACATAAATCGATATTCTGCATGTTTAGCTTGAAAGACTTTACCTACGTAATACAATTAGCAGACGTGTGTGCAGTTTTCTAGGGACTGTACATTGACTGACTAAATTGAATAAAGGACACCGCACAAAATGTTAGGTAAAGCAGTTTGGTCGATTTAACTCAACTTTTTAAACTGTAACACGCTGATTGAAAGTCACCATTGAAACTGGCCATAAATTACAATATTTTTAAAACTGGCCATTATATTTTTTTATACGCTGTGGTCGCAAAAAAAAATAATAACTAGTTTTAGAGAGAGATATAGTCATTTTTATGTTGAGAGTCAGGGAAATTATTTTATGTTATATTTATTGCTAAAGTATAAACAAAAAGCAATCACATCAATAACAACAAGTTCCAATTCATAGTAACTCTTGGTTTGTATACCCTGTAGGGGTAAGTTGAGATGTTTTACATACATTTCGCTAAGTAGGCAAGTCGTCCTGCCAATTTTGCAAGCGATTTTTACGACTGTCGCAAGGCCTGCGACATTCGTATTGCTTTCATTAAAAAAAAAACACTTCCTTTGTTGTTAGTTGCCCCCGCTGCCTATATCTGGAACCATACTTTTCTAATCGTGATTTAAATAATGTCGACGCTTTTAGTGAGAATCTCATCAATAAGTTGGATAATGATTTGGTATGCAGGGTTGTTTCCGATCACAATGCCATTTAACCTAAAATCGATTGGCCATTCAATAGTAGGTACAGTATAGATCGGGGATTCCCAAAGTGGTCGATGTCCCCCTTTGGGGGTCAAAATCGGTTTCCCAGGGGTCGACATAAACGAAAACTGATTTTGGGGGTCGACGAGGTCTAAAAATCGACCCCTATAAATTAACACCAGTTCTTACTTGAAATTTTCAAGATAGTGTATTAGCTGTGTTACGAGTACCAAACTTGTTATAAGAATGACTAATATTTTAGTAGGAAGTACCATTGTTGTTCTTTTAAAAACTCAACAAGTCGATACCCTTGCACAAGTTCGTACAAGATGAAAAAAATGGCTAGACAGACCCCTGTCTGAGGTATCAGTTCATTTTCGAAAAGTGGTCTCTTGCCCAAAATAGTTTGGGAATCCCTGTTCTAGACTATACCTACGATCTGGTTTCGGAGATATCGAAGTTCTATTTCTTTTTACTTTTTTTCGAAAAGAGAACGAGTTTTAAAAGTTATAACTTAACTTATACTCCTATACCGTTGCATACTCCCAAAAGCATAATGTTAAACGTGCATTACATTGTGTTTTTGGGTGCATATAGGCGCGCTCCCGGAAACAACGATGATTCACACTAAAACTAACTACAAAATTCGTTTCCCAGCAATATTTTTTGCTTAATGTTACTTAGTTTGATGTACGTAATGAATATAATAACGGCTATATTATAGGATGGGTTAATTTACACTCTGTATCTAAGTTAAATATTAATGTACTTTTTATTGGTAGGTAAGTATATAAATAAAAACTTTCAAGATTTTGTATAAGTTGTGTTACGTGTACCAACTTGATATAAGAATGACTAATATTTTAGTAGGAAGTATCATTGTTATACTTTTAAAAACATTTACATTCCAAAATAGATTTTTTTTTAAATTATGGTGATATTCATTGTGGCCATAGGTCACAGACAGACACGAAAAGCGACTTTATTTATTTTATATTGTACTAGCATTTGCTTCGCCCGCGTGGAGGTCGGAAATTATCACACTGAAACGTACTACTGAGATAAAAGTTCTATGTCCTAACCCATGTGCCAAATTTGATTCAAATCCGTTCAGCCGTTTGAGCGTGAAAGTGTAACAAACAAACAACTTCACTTTCGCATATAAAATAGGACTAGTTCTTGCCAGCGGCTTCGCCCACGTGGAAGTCGGAAATTATCTCACGGGAACGTACTACCGAGATGAAAAGTAACAATTTATGTAAATAGCAGTAGTAGTATAAGTAAATTTCATCCAAATCCATTTAGCCGTTTTAGCCTGAAAGTGTAACAAACGAACAAACTTACTTTCGCATTTATAATATTAGTTAGGATTAGTTTTTTTTATATATTTTGTAAATATAATGTATTATTATGAAAAAACATTAAAAAATAGAAATTCCCCATGAAAAATAACTTTCAATACTTGATCCCAAAGTTTCAGCAAAATCGGCCGGAAGACTCGTCTACTATGCGAAATGTGTGTAAAACATCTCTGTACACTAACAAGGCACTTTTAGCAGAAGTAATACATTGACTAAAATTATGAAAATACGTTACGTACCTTAGAAATCCCAAATATACAACTACCAGGTAAAAATATATTCCCGCTTCTAGCAGGAGCATGTAAGGGATTGTAAATGCAGAGAATTTTGGAAATGATAAATATTCCGGGGCCATTGGATACGTTCTGAAATAATACAATAAAATTGATGTAATAAAATGTATTGTTTATCAGAATATCAGTCCATTTACGGGATGAAAAATGTTTTGCAGTCTCTAATCATTAGTTAATTTACCTTTGGAAGAGTCCTTTGAAGACTAAATTAGTAGCAGTGCCCACTAACGTACCGATACCTCCTAAAACATAACATTAATTTGATAATATACATGTAGGAAATCTAGAAGTAACGGATTTCTAGATAAAGAACTTTCGTGGGGGACTATACAGGGTGGCGCTTTAGTCACATTTATCCGTCAAAAGGGGGGAGTGGGGGATTCTACCTGTCATTCTGAACTACTTTCGCTATGAAACTCATATCCGACTCGGGGAAAAATAACAAATTCCTATATTATATAACAGAAGACAAGACAGATCATTTTAATGCATGTGTTTTTTTTTCGTGTTATGTTCTTTTAAACGCTGCAGACACAAATAGGAGCCCCGCTGTACGGGGCTCCGTCGTCTTCGCAAAATATATACATTTCCTTAACTTACCCCATGTGGGGGAGGATCTCCCCCCTCTCCCTCATCCCCCTCAAATAGAAAAGATATATAGGTATGTACCCCTATTTAAAAGTCATTCCACAACGAATAAAAAATCAACTCACCAACAGTTGCTGAAAAAGAAGCAGCACAAAAATAACAAGTTGTTATATCGGAAGCTATCATTTCACCGTTACTGTCCTTCTCGTAGATGATTATCAAGTTTTCCTGCAAGTATACGTACATTATGAATTATTGTTTCAGTAAAGATAAAGGTGCTTATTTCGATAGGTTCATAATGTATGAAAGAGTTTATAAATAGTTAAAATAAATGAAAATCGAATCTCAAACTCAAACTCAAAGCATTTATTTCAATTAAAACCATTTACAGGCACTTTTGAATTGTCGAGGTTGAATTGTCTAATAAAAATATAGACCAAGAGGTGGTGCCTAGGAACCAAAACCATTAACATTAAACTCGCTTAGACATACAACGCGATATTGGCGTGTCGCTGATTAATAACGTGCCTAATAGCTCACACATACACGGAAAAAAAGGATGTCTTAAATTAAGACAATATCCTTTTGGTCAAGACAAATATTGATTCATTTATGGGGAAAACAATATACACACATCAACACGGTCTAGGGATATTTTTAAAAAAGCGAATTACTATCAATGTGTTAATTATTTATATGACATGTATATATTTAAAAGATACGTTATTTAATATTCTACCATTTTTTAATAATGGTTAAGGTACTTCGATTAAAATTTCAGGATTTAATGGAAAAAAAATTAAGCATAGACGGAAACCGTATATGAATTAACTTTTAATTTATGAGTAAAAACTGAAAAAATAGAAAAATCATTAAATTTGTGTTTATAAACTTGAAGTTAGTAGTCTGAGAAAGCGCCCATGATGTTCATAACACATCGGCAACGATTCGGCATGCTCAGAACAAGGTTGTCAATGTCTTGCTGCGGAATATTGTCCCATGTCCTTCTGAGGTGCGCAAAAAGTTGATCTTCTGTAGCCAGATTTTCAGGAACTTCCTTCAGAGCTCTTCTTTGCAGCATATCCCACGCATGCTCAATGGGATTTAGATCTTGCGATTGAGCAGGCCAGTCTAAGGCCCTAACATTGTGTGTATGTAACCAAGCTGCTACCGTTCTCGCCGTGTGTGCCCGGGCATTGTCGTGCATGAGCAGGAAATCTTGCCCCATTTGTGTTCTGTGGGGCAAGATTACGGGCCCCAGCACCTGTTGGACGTATCGTTCTGCCGTCATATTGCCCCGCACCCAAACGAGATCCGTCCGTCCTCCAAGACGAATTCCTGCCCAAACCATAATTGTTCCTCCTTGGTATGGGTGAACTTCCTGAGGGTTCTGAAGACGGCTCCATCGTCCAGGAACTCGCCAAACACGCGTCCTTCGTGAATCTGGATGGAAGCCGAACCTGGATTCATCCGTGAACAGCACAATGGACCATTGCTCACGGCCCCAGTCCACGTGGTTCCGAACCCATTCTAATCGTCGTCCACGATTGCCTCTCCGTAAAGGTGGGACCCGGAGTGGTCTACGAGAGCGTAGATTGCTTTCATGCAGTCGCCTTCTTACAGTTTGGTCACTCACAAGCACTTGGTGTTCCACTCGCAGCCTTTGGACCAATTGAGTCGCCGTTGCATTTGGTTGAGCTCGCGCAGTAATTTGCAAAAATCGATCTTGTCTGGGGGTAGTGATGCGACTTGGCCCCCGGTGCCTCTCCGCTACTTCACCTGTGGCACGATAGCGTGTCCACAATCTTGAAATTACATTTTGGTGGGTCCCTATGGCCTCAGCAACATTACGCTGAACAGACCCAGCTTCCAGCATTCCCACAGCTCGTAACATCTCCGCCCTCGTCAAATGTTGGCGTTGCATGGCTACAATACCTCAATTTTAACTTTATCTTTCGTTTAAAAATGAAAAAAAACTGTAACTAAACGTAATTCGTATTGTTTTCTAAATTTCGCACAAATGAAAATTCCCTCTCCTACACATCAAGACATTTTTATGCCACCGAAACAAAAGAATTTTCAAAAATTTGAATTTGGAATTAGTCTGAGATAAATTACAAACAAATCGGTGTATGAAAGATTACAATGCGGCCAGTACTTTTCGAGTTATTTAATTGAGTATGAAATATCCCTAGACCGTGTTGATGTGTGTATTCTTGAATGAAGTAAAATTTTGTCTTAGTTTTATTGTCTTCTTCGAAGACATTGTACTTAAATGAATAATTATTAAGTTTAATTTTAAGAATATTATTTCTAAAACTAGATAAAAACTAGATATTTTCTTCAATTAAGATTATTATAGTCTTGAATCAAAAATATTTGCTTAAGTCAAGAATAAAATCCAAGTATTTATTATTCTTAATTTGAGTAAACAGGTTTTCTTGGACTGAGTACATTTACTTACGTTAAGAAAATATTTACTTGGATTGAAACAATTTTTCTGAGAATATTGATATTCTTCGCTGAAGAGATCCTTTTTTCCCGTGTATACCAGTCGATGTCCAAAGAGGCTCGACTGGCTGTTTATAATGGTGTGCTTGTGCCTAAACTTATGTTTGAAGTGAATGTTGGGTGTGCCAAAAGAAGCGTGAAAGTAGAGTAAATGCTGTAGAAATGCGTTCCTTGCGAAGCATGTGTGGTGTGACCATAAATGATAGGCAGAAAAATGAGGTGATAAGGCAACGGTGTGGTTTAAAGGAAGATGTAGTGACAAAAATTGAAAAGAGTATTGCTTAGTTGGTTTGGTTATGTTGAGAGGATGAATGAAAGGCGACTAACATGGGTTCTTATGACAAGCCTATTTTGGTCATTTGCCTCTTGTCAGCGCCTTAAGTACGTCATGTGTTATAAATTATAATGAAAGTTACCGATAATACTCACGTTTTCAAAAATCCGTAACACGGCAAAAATTATAGGCACCATCATAGTTGTCGCTGCGGTGTTAGTGATCCACATCGAGAAAAACATAGTCGTGACTGACATCGCGAACAGCAATCTGCATATATTTTTGTCAGAATCAAACAAATCCGGAATTTAAAAATAAAATAACTTTAGTCTAGTATAATCATAAAATCTGTGAAAATAAATAAAAACCTGTAGTGAGAGTAGCCAATAATCCGGATAGTATATAACGCCAGCCTTTGGTGTAATCCTGATTGCTCAACGGCATATGCAAGCACCATGCTTCCGTAGAACATTAGAACGGTATCCTGAGTTTTAAAATAAAACATGACAGAGTTAAATATCTGTTAGAGATTATTTAAAAACAAAAACCCGACTGCAAAACACATACCTAACTGAAAAGAGAAAAACAAGCATTAGAAGCTATAGAATTTTGGTATCACAGGCGGAGACAAACAAAACTTACACCATATTTCAGGTTATTGGTTTGTCCCCGCCTGCGATACAAATTTCTATAACTTCTAATGCTTGTTTTTCTCTTTTCAGTTAGGTATGTGTTTTTGCAGTCGGGTTTTTTGTTTTATAAATAATTTGTTTTATTTCAAGCTTTTTAGTTTTATTAATATATACATGGAATTGACTCATTACTAGCTTTTATTTGATATCAATATTGTAGTAATTTATTTAAAAAAATAAAACGTTTTCATCTCTTTTTTTTGTATTTGCAGATGCAATATATAAAAATTATATAACCTATGTCACTTCCACAATAAAGACGAATCTAACGACACCTCTTATGTTAAAATCCATCAAGCCGTTTAGGCTACAGAGCGTGCCAAAGAAATAGACATACATACATACATACATACTCTCGAAAAACATTACCCTCCTTTTGGGCCAGTCGGGTAAAAATACGCTATGTATGTACTGAGGTCTGAAGCAACAGGAGACATTGTGCAATATGTGCGGCTGTAAAGCTTTGGTTTCCTAAGAAAGTGGACAACGGTCTCACGATAAGGGCCCGTACACGCGTACCACACCACACCACACCCTAGCGAAATATGGGCAAGCAGTGGATACGTGTGAATAGTGTCAATGCAGCTTCTTGTAGTTGCGTTGTGGTAACTACAAAATCAAATCAAATGGTCTACGCAACGCTGTGTGCGCGGTCTCACTGGTAGTTGCGTTGTGGTTGCGAAGTGGCTGCGACGTGGTTGGTATCGCCGGCACGGTTGATTTTAACGGCAAAATTTGGTGTGAATAAACTACTCATTTTCATATAAATTAGCGCCCGACAACGTGTTGTCGTTGTGGTGTGGTTGTAGCACGTGTGAACGGGCCTTAACGGCTGTCTGAATACAGTCCGTTTTATACCTTCATGTCAAATACTTGTGAAAATGACAGAGTTTCATGACGGCTGTTATAATATATGACGGAAACGCTATCTTAGGAAACCCTAGCCACACGGGGTAAGTTTAAAAACCATTTTGCTGTCGCATGTCTAAATAAAAAGGTTTTTCAAACATTACAAATAAAACTTTTACTATACATTTACTTTACATTATTCTGATACCTACTCACATTCATATAACATTGACACGTAGTCCGTGTGTTCATAACATCAACCAAGGGGAAAATTACAACAGGAAGAAAAGATGTAATTGGCAAAGGAATACATTCCATTACCCAGAAAATTGCCATTAACAGAAGCGTGTAGGCACACCACTGATGTTTCTGCAAAACAAGAAAATATAGTTCTGTTTCGGGAGAGAGCTTTTGAACGGGTCATATTTTTATTGCAATTTGTGTCTGCAATGTTAACTTTGACCCGGTCATCACATCACGGCAAATGGTGATGCGTGATGCACACCCTAGTACATACTAGGGGTTTATTTATAAACGTTGGTTAAAGTTAGGTAACTTAGTTAGGTAGGTTATTAACGATTGTTTAAACATCTTTTAACTTTAAGCAACATTTATAATCATAAGGGTGAATTTCCTGCGTACTTGGCCAGTCTCCGTTGTGATTGGCCGCCGTGATCGTGGTCGGGAGAATATAATTATTATCATCTAAAATAATAAATGTGTGATAAGATCATAACCTTTGGAGGGAAAGGTGTGAGCACGACGACTAATATAAGCGGAGTGAACAGGCAAACCAGGCCGCACCAGTGAGTGCTCAAGAACAATATAACTCTTCTCCAACATGGCACTTTTGGATCTTCAGGCCTGCGAATAAATTAAACTTAGGTAGGTAGGTAAGTACTGTGTAAAGGGTGAATAAATATTCAGATGTGAATGAAACTTTTCAAGGTATTGTATGATGAATAACTGGGTTACTGTTAACTAGGCGTATTAATGGCAGAACGTGATAGTGTGACCTATTTGTTAACCACTGTACTTTAACACCCCGCGGTTTTGTTTTGGGTAGAATAGACCCTTTTTAGAGTATATTTGAAAATCCAAAAATACCGCCAAAATTTCTTTCAGGTTTAGTTGTATGGTGGGAGAATTAAGGGTGGGCAAGATCGCGTGGTGGGTCTAAATTTGTTTTCAAGCAATAATAATAAGGCGTAGTTGATGCTGAATGGTTTAAAAAAAAAACAACTTCGAATCGAACCTGTCCAAGTCAGGGTGTCCCAATTCCCGAGCTCACTTCGCTCACTCTTGCATCCTTAGATCTCCTAGTAACATTGCCGTTTTACTAAGTCGGATGTGTTACACACACCAGCAAAAT
Source organism: Atethmia centrago (assembly GCA_905333075.3). Taxonomy (NCBI): domain Eukaryota; kingdom Metazoa; phylum Arthropoda; class Insecta; order Lepidoptera; family Noctuidae; genus Atethmia; species Atethmia centrago. The sequence continues at coordinate 14,384,839 of HG995373.1, read as the reverse complement.
TAGGGGAACACAAAAAGAAAGTCTGAATTTTTGAGATTAAAGGCGTGTAGCACTACAAGCGGTGCCTTTGTGTCGCGTCGCGTGTCCCGTTTGTTTGTAAGAGTCTTAATAGTTTCTGTTTATTGTTTTCGCTTCTTTCAAGTTTGTGTGTTCAATATAAGTTAAAACAAAAAAAAAACTAGGGTTAAACATTATTTATTTATAAATAAAAACAATGAAAAATATCTAATTTACATTCAATAAATCAAAAAAAAAAAACAAAAGTCATTTATTCTAACTAGGCTGAGAATCAGTACTTTTCGAATGTCAAAATTACATAAGACAATCCCCCAGAAACACCCACCCTTCACTGCTTTCTAGTGCATTAGCTGGGAAGAAGAAGTCAAAAAACTCAAACTCAAACTCAAAGCATTTATTTCAAATAAACCAATTACAGGCACTTTTGAATTGTCAAGGGTTTTCAGTCAGTCAGAAAGATGAAGCTAGTTGCCCATTCCAAAGCGTAGTAGGTACCTATGGAGAAGAACGGGCAAGAAACTCCAAGGACACTCTTTTAAATCAACGTATTATGGTTACAAAATATTGTTTACATCATTCATTTTGAAATTATACATGTGAGAACGATGCAAAACGTAAAAGCGTCCGTAATAAAAAGATTACAACAAAAAAAAAAGCAATTCAAAAATTAAAGTTAAAATAAGCCGTGGCAGCTAAGAGATGACCAGTCTCTACTGACGGTGCCCGTTCACGAACATGACGCGTGGATCAGCACCATTCAGCTCAACCATTTTGAAGGGAGCTAAATAATCCAACACACGCGCCACCATCAGCGAGACATTAGAGTGAGCACGACATACTCCCAGCCACCAGGGCACATTCAAGTCAATGAAAGACGTATCCAGTAAATGGATGATGAATGGAAACAGATTGAATTTATACAATGCAAATAGAGTTTTTAAAATCTTCAGCAGCTCCAACACTATTTTCAATACCTGATCATTTAGTTTTAGCGCCCTTGTGGAGCAGGACCAGCGTTGAGCCAAGCATTTTTATCAGCAATGTAATCCCCCAATTTATAATATGCTTGGCTACATAGTGTGCGTTTTATACTAGATTTAAATTTTGTTTCATTCAGTTGAAGTATGTGGGGAGGTATTTTATTGTAACATTTTAAACAGTACCCCATGAAAGATGAGTCTACTTTAGCCAGCCTGAAACCTGGTTGAACTAATTGGTCCCTATTTCTAGTGATATAATTGTGTCTTTCACCTCTTTTACTAAAAAGATGTAGATTTTTCCTTACGTACATGATGTTTTCATAGATATATTGACAAGGTACCGTCATGATGTTAATTTCTTTAAACAGTTTCCTTGGAGAGTGGTACCTGCGGAGGCCATATATGGCTCTGATGGCTCTTTTCTGCAGAATAAAAATAGACTCGATGTCTGCAGCCCGTCCCCATAGTAAAATACCGTACGACATAATACTATGAAAGTAACTAAAATATACTAGCCGTGCGGTATCTACATCAGTAAATTGACGGATTTTACTCACAGCATATGCTGCTGAACTTAGCCGTCCTGCAAGGGAAGTTAAATGAGGCCCCCATTGAAGCCTTGAGTCGAGCGTGATTCCCAGGAAGACAGTTTTATCGACGAATTCTAATTTCTCTTGATTCAACACTATCTCACAAATACTACTTTTGACATTTGGTAAAGAAAATCTTATGCACTTAGTTTTTTTCCCATTTAATACTAAATTATTAGCAATGAGCCAATTTTGGACCTGCAATAGGGCGTTATTTACGTCGTCAAAATTTGAGGCACGTCTATTAATTTTAAAAATTAAGGAAGTATCGTCAGCAAATAACACCATTTGTGGTTGGGTTTTTCACAAGTGGGGTAGATCATTAATATATACCAAAGAGAGGAAAGGACCCAATATCGAGCCTTGTGGTACACCCATTTCTACTTTTAAGCCGAGTGAATTGACACCATTTATTTGAACTTGCTGCTGTCTATCATACAAATAAGATTTAACTAAACTGAGCGCAAGGTCTCCAAGTCCGTAATGCTTAAGTTTCAAGAGTAATGTTTCGTGATCCACGCAATCAAATGCCTTGGAGAGGTCACAAAATATTCCTATTGCGTCTTGGGCCTCTTCCCACCCCGTAAATATGTGTTTTTATAAGGTGACACCGGCGTCAGTCGTACAACGTCCCTTGGTGAAGCCATACTGTTGATCGTGTAAGATTCTATTGGTGTTAAAATGATTGAGCATTTGATTAAGCATTACCTTTTCAAACACCTTGCTGAAAACCGGCAACATGGATACGGGTCTATAATTATTGGTGTCTCTACTATCCCCGGATTTGAAAAGTGGTATTACCTTACTATATTTCATTAGATCCGGGAAGACACCTTGATCAACACACAAATTAAATAGTAATGCCAAGTACGGCGCTATGGGGTGCGTGCAGAAAACCTCCTCGTGTGCCTGATTGCTGCTGGTTCCCTTCTGAATGGCTGAGGAGTAGTGTCATCTGCAACTTCCGAGTTGTAGGTGGCGCATCAGTCGTTAGTGCACCCCCAGCCAGTGGACCCCCTGGTTGGGTTATAAATGTACACTTGCCTAGGGACAGGGGGTGAACCTAGGTGTACTTTTTACATCCCCCACACTCGTGGGATCAAATATGGAAAATAAAACAAAAAAAAACAAAACTCAAGTGGAGGAGAGTGATGCGGGGTCGGAGTCCGACGCCGCATCTAGCGCAAAGAGCTCAGGTCGGAGCTCGGAGCGGAAACAGGTGGACGAGAGGAGCCGAGAGTTCAGACGAACCTCGAAGCGCCCCAACTCGGGGTCGTCCTCCGACGAGGTTGTCGGTCGGAGGAAAAAAATCCACTGCAGCCGGCGGGGTGGGGCCCGAGGAGGAAAAGGGGTGGATAGAGGGCTCTCCACCAGGGAGATCGGCGAGCCGAGTCGAGCCTGCCCAGCCGAGAAGGCCCAGCGAGCCGAGAGGCTCGCAAAGGCAGTGCAGGGCTCAGAGGCTCCTGGTGGTGGGCCGGACGCCGTTGGCGGCCCCAATTCGGAGCGTGTGGCCGGGTTTGCAGAGGTGGTGCTAGCCCTGATCAAGGGGGTGGCCGTGAAGAGGCTCAAGTCCTCTAAGGACCAGGCCATATCCGCGGCCACGGCCTCGATTGTGGCGGCAGCGGAAGTCCTTCACCTAGGGCCTCCTTCAGACGGCATGTCGAAGATGCGGGCGGAGGTCGCCCGCCTGACAGCTGCCATGGAGCTTCTCAAAAAGGAGAATGAGGAGCTCCGAGCGGACCTGGCTGGGCTCAGAAGAGCCGACTCCCAAGGGGAGCCGAAGGGGGGGCAGCAGCATGGGCAGGGGCGGCCCGTGCCTGCTGAAGACCGGGTTTTGACCCTGGTGCGGCAGGACATGGCTTCCTTGCGGAGTCGTTTCTCCGCTCTAGAGGCCATAGTCCTGCAACCCCCGTTAGCGGCGAGCCAGCCGGCCTCGGGCCAGCGCAAAGCCCCGTCGTACTCTGCCGCCACAGCTGCCACGGCCAAACCGGGGTCGTCGGGGCCAGCCAAAGGGCGGGGCGAATGCGCGGGCCGCGAAGGCTCCAGCCCCAGAGGCGAGGACTCCGGCCCCGGCGGCGAGGGCCCCAGCCCTGGCGGCGAGGGCTCCGGTGGCGAGACGGCCGCCCCCGCCTCCTAAATCTCTTCCGGCCGATGCCGAATGGCAAGTAGCCGGAGAGAAGAGGAAGGCGGCTAAGGCGAAAAGGGCGGCCAAAAAGAGGGAGAGGCGGCAGCGGCGCAAGGAGCGAACCGCCGCGGCTAGGCTCCGCGCCCCGAATTCCGCAGCTGTAGTGATCACACTACAGCCGGATGCGGAGAAGAAGGGTGTATCCTATAGGACGGTAATGGCGAAGGTGGGTGAGGCGGTGCGCCTGGAGAAGCTCGGCGCAGCACGGGCTCAAAATGAAGGTGACGGCGACTGGGGCCCAAATGGTGGAGGTCCCCGGTAGGCCAGTGGCCCGACCGCTGACGCCCTGGCCGAAAGGCTTAGGGCGTCACTAAATGCGGACGAGGTCCGAGTGTCCAGGCCCACCAAATGCGCTAGCATGCGCATCACGGGCCTGGACGACTCCGCGACTGAAGAGAAGGTGGTCGCCGCATTGTTTAGGACCGGGGGGTGCTCTGCCGAGCAGGTGAAGGCAGGTATCATCCGTCCTGACTCCACGGGGCTGCAAACCGTTATGGTGAGCTGCCCCGTGTCGGCGGCCAGAAAAGTTACCGGGGAGGGCCAACGGCTATTGGTGGGCTGGGTTTCCGCGCAGGTGAAACTGCTGGAACCCAGACCTCTGAGGTGCTTTTGCTGCCAAGTGGGCAACCACGTGCAAGCGAATTGCACCTCGGAGATGGACCGCAGCGGTCTTTGCTACCGCTGCGGTCTGCCCGGGCACAAGGCCGGCTCGTGCAATGCCACGCCGCACTGTGCCGTATGTGCGGCGGCTGGCAAACCGGCCGAGCACCAGATGAGGGGCAAGGCCTGCGCCCCACCCACCAAAGCCAGGGCCAGAGGCAAGCCCTCCGCCACCGCCGTAGCCGCCGCAGCCGCCACCACTGCCACCGCCGCTGCCGCCTCCAATACCGCCGTCGTCGCCGTCGCCACCGTGGCCGCTGCGGCAGGCCCCTCTCAGGGGCTGGGAAGGAGGCCCAAGAGGGGGCTGACATGGAGTGCCATTAATGGACCCATTACACCTCCTCCAGGCGAACATCAACCACTGCGCCGCCGCTCAGGATCTCTTGCTCCAGAGCATGGCGCAGTGGTCGATTAACATCGCCGTGGTCGCTGAGCCGTACTTTGTCCCGCCCAGGGATGACTGGGTGGAGGACCTGAGCGGCTCAGTGACCCTGATTTCGTCGGCCGCCGCCGGTACCCCGTCCCTCGAGGCCGTCAAGAGAGGACGGGGCTGCGTAGCAGCACGGTTCGGGAAGATTGTCGTGGTAGGGGTCTACCTCTCTCCTAACCGAACTCTTGCCGAGTTCCACAACTCCCTTGCGGAGTTGAGAGAAGTCGTCGTCGGGTTTGGTTCCCTCCCCGTGTTCGTCCTCGGGGACTTCAATGCCAAGAATTTGGCTTGGGGTTCCCGGTTAACGGACACACGGGGCAGAATGGTGGAGGACTGGGCTCTGGAGACAGGCCTGGTCGTCCTAAACAGGGGTTCTGTCCCCACGTGTGTGCGGATGCGGGGTGAATCAGTGGTGGATATCTCGTTTGCCAGCCCCGCTCTGTCGCCGCGTGTAGCTGACTGGCGTGTCATGGAGGGGGTGGAGACCTATTCCGATCACCGGTATATCCGGTTCGACGTCTCCGCCCAGACCTCGGACGCGCCGGTCCGACGGGCCCCGAGTGGTCCGTGGTGGGCGCTGAAGCAGCTGGACTGGGAGCTCCTCCTGGAAGCCTCGATCGTGCAGGCCTGGGTGTCACCACCGGACAGGCCTGCCGACATCAACGTCGAGGCGGAGTGGTCCCGGGAGGCCATGTCCGACATATGTGACGTGGCAATGCCCCGGGTCCAGCCTGGACGTGCCTCGCGCCAGGTGTACTGGTGGTCGCAGGAGCTGACGGCTCTGCGCACTGCGTGCGTGGCTGCGCGACGCCGGTACACCAGGCACCGCAGGCTCCGTATCAAACCTCCGGATATGGAAGCCATTCAGGCGGAGCTGTACGAGGGGTACAGAGCGGCGAAGACCGCCCTCCAAGCGGAGATCCTGCGGGCCAGGGGGTTGGCCCGCGAGGAGTCGCTGGGGACTCTGGACAGGGACCCGTGGGGACGCCCGTACAAAGCGGTGCGGGATAAACTCCGCCCATGGGCTCCCCCGCTGACTTAGAGTCTCCGGCCCCAGCTGGTGGAGGACGTGGTGAGCGCTCTGTTCCCTTCCCGAGGGGAACACACCTCCCCGCCTATGGCTCCGCCTACTGCGGTGCCCGATGCGGACCACACCGCCAACGACGACGACGACGACGATGCTCCGGAGGTGACCGAGGTAGAAATGAGAGCGGCGGTACGCAGGCTTAATGCCAAAAATACCGCCCTAGAACCCGAGGGCTTACCTGGGAAGGCCTGGGTCCTGGCCTTGGAGGCTCTCGGGCCTCGACTTAGGGGGCTCCTAAGCGCATGCATGGAGAGGGGCCAGTTCCCGCTTCGCTGGAAGACGGGGAAACTGGTCCTCATAAAGAAGGCAGGGCGCCCTGCGGACTCTCCGTCCGCTTATCGCCCCATCGTGCTGCTCGACGAGGTGGGCAAGCTCTTTGAAAGAGTCATTGCAGACCGCCTCGTCGGCCAGCTGGTGCAGGTGGGGCCGGATTTGGCGGAGAGCCAGTTTGGTTTCCGCAGAGGGCGCTCTACGGTGGACGCCATCATGCGTGTGCGAGCCCTGACGACGGGGAATGCTGTTGCCCAGGGTGGGGTCGTCTTGGCGGTGTCTCTAGACATCGCCAATGCCTTTAATACCCTGCCCTGGAGTTGCATCAGGGAGGCACTCCGGTATCACCGGATGCCGACCTACCTCTGTCGTGTGGTCGAGGCCTATTTGACGGACAGGGCCGTCATCTACCCCGGTCACCAGGGAGTGTGGAACCGGCAAGAGATGTCGTGCGGTGTCCCACAGGGATCGGTCCTGGGGCCGCATCTGTGGGACATCGGATACGACTGGGTGCTGCGCGCCGACCTCCCTAGCGGCGTCAGCGTAGTGTGCTACGCTGACGACACGTTGGTCCTGGCGCAGGGGAGGTTGCACCAGGCGGCGGCCGAATTAGCGGCACGCGGGGTTGCGACAATCGTCGAAAGGATCCGGCAATTGGGACTCAAGGTGGCCCTGCACAAGTCCGAGGCCATGTGTTTTCATGGTCCTCGGAACGCGCCACCGTTGGGGTCCCAAATAACGGTAGGAGGGGTTTCTATCGGCGTCGAGTCGACGATGAAGTACCTGGGACTCGTCCTCGACAGCCGGTGGAACTTCGTGGAGCATTTCCGACGTTTGGCTCCCAAACTGGAGCGGGCGGGCGCTGCATTGAAGCAGCTCCTGCCCAATCTAGGGGGTCCAAACGCCTCCTGCCGGAGGCTCTACGTGGGGGTCGTGCGGTCTATGGTCCTCTACGGGGCTCCTGTATGGGCGCGCTCTCTGGCGCTGCGGCCAGCCCGCCCGTTGAGCGCGGCCCAAAGGGTCATGGCCATCCGGATGGTCCGAGGGTACCGCACGGTCTCCTGTGAGGCAGCGAGCCTCCTTGCCGGATTGCCGCCATGGGATCTGGAGGCAAAAGTCCTCGCACACGTATGGGAGTGGCGCGAGGAGGCGAAACGCCGGGGCGTAAGTCCGCTGCCGCGAGAAATCGCGGCACAGCGGACGGAGCTCCGGCGGGATCTCATGGCGTCATGGAAAGTACGGTTGTCGCAACCTAGTGCTGGGCACGCCAATGATTGCGGCGATAAGTCCCCTCTTTGAGGAGTGGCTGGAGAGGCGCCACGGCGTCCTCACCTTCCGCCTGACGCAGGTCCTCACTGGACACGGCAGCTTCGGGAGGTTCCTGTGTCGAATAAGGCGGGAGGAAACGTCCGGGTGTCACCACTGTGTGGATCGCCCGGAGGACACGGTGGAGCATACGGTGGAGGTCTGCCCGGCTTGGGCAGAGCACCGCCGTGTCCTCGTGGAGGCGATCGGCGGCAGAGATCTGTCGCGTCCGGCCCTGGTTCAGGCCATGGTACGGAGCGAGAGGGCATGGGCAGCCGTCACGTCCTTCTGCGAAGCAGTAATGCTCGCGAAAGAGGAGGCGGGACGGTTGAGGGAAAGGCACGTTTCTTGCCCTCTCGCCCCTAGCCGCCGCAGGAGACGCCCTGGGCGTCGGGAATCTCGGGCGGATGTCCAGCCACCGTAGGCGCGGGCTTGCGGACGGTGAGCAATGGGTAGCTCACCGTCCGGTAAGGACCAGGCCCGGGTCGACGGCGCGTCTTATTCCACGCGCGCCTCAAAGAGATGTCGTCAGCACAAAAGTAGGGGTCCACTAGGGCCGATGCCTGCCGGGGTCGCGGGAAGGTACTTATGGGTCACCGAGGCCCCCACAACACAGGCAACAGGAAGGAATACGGGTGGGTTTTAGTCAGTAAGAGTCTGACACACCCTCCCGCTCCGCCCAGAGCGGGAGAAGTTATTTGATGATTTCCCACCCTCAAAAAAAAAAAAAAGTACGGCGCTATAGTCTCAATAATGGAGGTACAAACTTTGATTGACATTCCCCATAGATCTTCTGTTAATTTGATCTTGATTTGCTTGAAAGCTTTTATTACTGTTTTGGGGTTTATATGCTTGAATTTAAATTCAGTCGGGCAGGATGAAACGTTTGCTCTTAATAAATCAATAAAACGCGAAGACGAGGAATTTAGGGTTTCAGTAGTTTTAATTGGGATACTGGTAAAGAAATTTACAAATTCATGCGCTACTTCTTTGTTTGAGCTTAGAAGACCACGCGAAGTTTCTAGAGTGAAATCATTATTATGACTTTTACTCCTGTTAGTTTCGTCGTTGATAATTTTCCAAACCGTCTTTATTTTATTATCCGCTGATTTGATCTTGTTGCTAATATACAAGGCTTTAGCTACCTTGCAGGTTTTTTTAAAAATTTTAGAGTAAGAAGCAACGTATTTATTATACAGCTCAAACAAATTTTCCCTACTTTTCCTAATACCTTTAGTTGCCCAGTCACTGAACAAAAAGTTTGGGCAAATAGTTTTTGTTTTCTTTTTTAAAGTATTATTGAACTCGGTGCGCACTATCGAAAAGAATTCCTCATATAATTCATTTACATTGCTATTAATATGGCCCGGTGTACTTAACTTACCAATTAAGTTATTATTAAATCTATTTAGATTGCTGGATGTTATTTGTCTAAATTGTGTCTGAATTTTTTTAAATGGTGTATTGGACTTGAAAGCAACGATTTGACCGCTGTGATCAGAAGGGAGATAATTTACAATAGCTTTATCTAAGTAGTCGCAGCAACAAAAAAACATTATCAATACATGTAGCAGAATTTGTAGTTATGCGGGTTGGTTCTGAAAACACATTTGACAAATTGAATGATTTAAAGAGACTTAACAATCGACTGCTATTTGAACTATTCTCTAAGATATTAATATTGAAGTCACCACAGATAATTAGCGATTTTTTACCAGTTGCAAGTTTTGCTAAAGCATCCTCCATTACTGACTCAAATACGGAGTAGTTTTGATAACTTGGGGGTCTATAAACGCACACTATTACATGCTTATCTAGCTCAACAAGTGGTGCAACAAACTCCCCAGTAGCACACCAGTCGGTTTAGTTATACAAACTATAAATCGCATGCAAATTAATTAACACTACGATACACAAAAGATTAAATTAAATTACTTTCCATATGTTAGCTAGCACACGCCAATATACCAACAAAACAATGAAAACTGTACTCATGCAGAAATAAAAATTACAACATAAAAACGTAAACAGAACTTAATACCTAAACAAAAGCCTCCAGGCATAAAGGGCGTGCATTATATTAATAATTAATCGCTGACTGTTCTCACCACCATCGAGTACTCGTTTGTCGCAGAGACAAAAGCTATCAAAGAGAGTACTCACTCAGCGACGCTCGCTTGTCGGGCAGAACACTCGCTCTAAGACTCACGCTTGGTATATACGCATACCAGCGCTTATCGCCGTCGCGCATTCGCCGCTCGTTGCTCGCCAACTCGGTTTTACACTTCTCGTTAATCCTTGGCGGTGGGCGCTTATACCTTGGTGCACAGGTATAGAGCACCAAGGCTTAAAGATACTTACTCGTCAACAGGTTGATTTTCTGTTTGTGTCTCAGTAAAATCTTCCAAAGCTTCAGCCATGACCAGATGAGAATAAATCAATATTACCTACTCATACAAATGAGATTTTTAGATAATTATCACTAGGCAACAAATCGAGTTGGCCATGCATCAAGCTGGCAAAAATTGGGCAGGTTCCTATAGTCAACCGCACAAACTACAAAAACCGGCCAAGTGCGTGTCGGACCACGCACAACGAAGGGTAATTGGGCTTGGGATGAATTTATCCTAAAAACAAACTTAACATTGTAGCTGAAAAACCATTTTCTCCCATACATCGATATACGTCACGGTCAATTCTCCAACTGCAAATTTAAGTTGGTCGACTATTACTCGTTAACTTGTAAAGCCTACTTAGCTGTGATAGTTTTCCTTTTAATTTCATTATATTATATGTACTACTGCCATGATTTTTTTCACATCTCCATAAACAATCATTTAGGTGGCACCCCGGGGGAAGGACTCTTGACTCTAACAAAAATTAGAACTTTAAAGCTTAATATTGCACAAACGGATTCTTGAATCGAAAAATAGTGTTGACAGACCCATAATATTTTTGAACGGCCTATCCAACGGTACACACACAGAGAAACAGCGTGATTAACATGTATACCTACTCGTATGCCAAATTGCAGCTTTCTAGTACTAAGCGTCTCTGAGCTACAGCGGGGACAGACAGACAGACAGAGAGACAGATGGACATGGCGAAACTATAAGGGTTCCTTCTTTACTACGGAACCCTAAAAACAAGTCTAAAGGTAACGGGTACTTTTCGGGACATTCATGTCATTAGTATTGTTTGTAAAGCCGCCCGTGAACGTTTTTATAACTACTGCAGGGATATTATGCAACTCTGCACTCGTATATGTAGTATCGTCAGGATTTACTCCGTTAGATTCGGACATCATGTGTGCAGAAGATAGGTTTCGTCCAATGAAAACACACTGGGTGCGATACACAGTGTTTATTAAAATCACAAATTAAAACAATAATTACAAATAACAATTAACACAATAACTGAGCACAACGAATCGAGTACAGTTCCGCGAACGATACGATCAGACACTGACTATCCTCCTCATAATCATCATAGAAGCGCGCTGTAGGTGTGGGTAGGTCACGCGATGTCGCTAGTTGGCGCGCTTGAGATTCGTTTCGTGTCCGTACTAATGACCGGATCCGATACGGCCATCCTGCGTTGCACACGTCCTCGTATGCTGTTAATCTGGATAATACAAAATCACGCCACGATTTCTGTTCACCCAATCCTGACTCATATGAAGACTGATGAGATAATTAAAAGTGACTCGACTCTTTAAAATCTGTTTTAATTTACAAGCAATTAGAAACTAAAAACTAGGCTAACCTACGAATTGGAACTATCTAGTTTCGAAATTACCGACACCAAGCACAACGATTCCAGATTAAATTAATAAAAAAAAAACCTCAGGTATCTCATTTATGATCAATTTTACACACTTTATTCCCCACGGGAATACCGAGTCAACCCTAGACTCTATGGTCTTTGCTTCTAGGCAAAACCCGACTATACTACCCAGAGCTACCGCGTACCTACGGACTACTCATTGAGCAGATACCGATTTTCAACTGACTACGACTACGATACTTTGTCTCCGACCCACTACACTGAACCGAGGACCTGTTTACACAAACAAAAGTGATGCCAACTCATCGTCTATTTCGTCTACAATCTCAATTGGTACTTGACCTTCGGGCATCTTCCGAACACGGGCCACTAAAAGGGTCCGACTAGCAATTTCTGAGTTCAAGTTCGGACTCTTTCAGGTCATGACATAATCTTTATCGCTAATAAGACCCGAGTGAACTTAGTCTACATCGCGGGAAGGTACAAAAGGGTTACCGAAGCCCCTGGCAACACAGGCAATGGAAGGAATACGGGTGGGTTTTAGTCAGTAAGAGTCTGACACACCCTCCCGCTCCGCCCAGAGCGGGAGAAGTTATTTGATGATTCCCCAACCAAAAAAAAAAAAGTTTAGTCTACAACACTATAGGCCGCACACTCAATGTCTGACACCGTGTGTGAACACTTGGACACTCGGTGTCGCAATTTTATTTTATTTTATTTCGGGATAAGAAACAGGAGTACAATTAAATGTTATACATACTAACCTTACTAATTAAACAGAATACTTATTATACTACTAGCAACATTATCCACTTATTACTAAAATGTTGACTGTCTTAATGCTACGTGTGATAAAAATAAAAATAGAATACATGAGTGAATGGAGTGAAAGATTAGATGATTGATTGTATCAATTAATGCTTTTTACAAAAAAAAATTATGTGATAAAAAGAACAAATATAAAAAAATACACAACCTAATAATTCGCTGGTCCTTATTAACAATGTTGGTTCTGCAAAAAGACTACTGTTCAGTAGAGCAGTTCAAAGTTTGTTTTGGCGATAAAAAAATATATTTTAAGACTGTGATGTTCAAATTGGCACTAATTTTTTTATGTATTGTTTAATAAGTACTGACATAGACCAAATACTGAATTACTTGATGGTTTAGGAAATAATGCACTACCGACATTTTAAAATGGACTATTTCCAAGGTGAAATGTCGGTTGTGACACTAACGACAGTTTTTTCGGATATTCAACAGTCATTTAAGTAGTGGTATATTCAAAATTTTCAAATGGACATTTAGTAATAAGTTTGTCGTATGTGTTTGGTTTGCTTGCGTAAATGATAAAATATAAACTTTATTTAATCAACTTTTCCATGCATTTATTGAACATTTAAACATTTTATGAAAGTATTAGCCCTAAATTATTAATTGAAGAAAAGCTATTAATTTACGTAAAGAGGTTTGATTTAAGGCTCGTGCAGACTGGGGCGATATCGCGGGCGTGACAGTCATATTGCTGCCTGTCACGCCAGCGATATCGCACTACGAATCTTCGTAGCTCCAATTATAATATTTATTAAAATAATAATACTGATACAATTTTTATTTAAATAATATGATATGATAACTTACAGGGTTATTTTTTGTCAAACAGTTTACCATCAACACAAATTTAAAACAAGGAATGCACATTGAGATCAAATATTTTTTAACCTCTCTAACTTGTGTCCACTTCATTTTTTCATTTCTTAAATAATATTTCACCCAGTTTCTGTTTGCCAATAAATCTTTGAAATTGTAAAAATTTCGTGAGGTCATTTCTCTTACATTGTACGGCATACCTTCTGCTGTTGCCCAACGCACCAAGCAGAACCATTCATCAGGAACGTAAATCATTCTCCGCTCACTCTCTCTTTCTACAAGCGCGGGAACACTGTCCCCTTCATTTAGGGTGAATATGAAGAGAATATGCTTACCTCACCGTGCGGAGTCTGCAAGCATAATCAGCCGATAATGTTCCCACAGGCCTCCTCTTTATGAGGGGGAGTGGGCCGTAATCCACCACGCGGGCCCAGTGCGGGTTGGTAGATGTCACATGTCTTCGAGTTTTTGGTTCTAGGACATGCCGGTTTCTTCACGATGTTTTCCTTCACCGTTTCGAGAGCAGTGGTGATGAAAATAATTTACACAAAGTAAAGAGCCTATCAGGGTTCGAACCTATGACCTCGTAAGTCGCGGTCGTTACCAGGATTCTGCAAAACTTTTTGAAAATCAAACTTAGCTACAACGATTTCAGGATTTGCCCATGCTTCTGTTTTATCTGCTTTTTTATGTGATCGAGTTTTATTTTTTCGTGCTTGATTTTTAGGGCATGTGAAACGCTAAGTTGAAATTAGCACCTACAATGTCACGGTATTGACGTTTGTTGGCTTGATTAGTGTATTTACTAGGATCGTACCATTCAACATACACTTTCTACATCTGCGAGATATTTTTTATGTTATTAAAGTACAGTTTCTTAGAATATTTGCATGCATAGTGCGAATCCACTCGATCTTAACAATTCACATGGTGTTTTACACTCTGTACCATTAATTCACCAATCACTCTAGGTGTATGGTCATACTTTCCTCTCTTGTCGTCTTCTACAGTGGCTATGAATGCTGTGCCATATGCTTGGAAGCGTGCTGTGCCATGTCTTGATTTAATTACAGCGACCAACTATTCTTATCATTAGTATGCCTTTGAACAAAGGTTGGATTTTTGGATTTGTTTGGATTTAGTTTTAAATGCATTAAAAGGCAAATCTAGTAAAGAAGAGGGTGGCATGTTATAAAAAGTTATACCAAGCCCAACAAATGAGTTATGAATCTTATGAAGCCGGTGAAACGGAGTTCGTAATTTGTCCATAATTCTGGTGTTAATATTATGAATATTGCTGTTTTTAGTGTATAAGTGTATATTTTGCCTAATATATAAGATGTTGGCGAAGATGAATTGTGATGCCATCGTTAGAATACCAATATCTTTAAAAAAAATCTCTAAGAGAAACTCTGGCACCAACTGGTAAATTAAGTAAATAATGCACTTCATCCACCCGGGTTTCCGTAGGAATCAATCCTATGTGTTAATCCAGCTCATGGTCTATAATTTATGTGCCAAGTTTCACTACCGCACGACCCCACGTAGAGCCTCCGGCAGGAGGCCTTTGGACCCCCTAGATTGGGCAGGTGCCGCTTCAAGGTAGCCCCGGCCAGCTGCGAGTCAAACGTCAGAAATGCTCCATGAAGTTCCACCGGAAAAAAATAGCGCTATTTTTTTCGCATAGTATCTTATTCTAAACCACGACGCGCATACGCACACACCCTCACGGACACACTGCATCATGAAGCATTGCAAGTAAGAAATGACAAAAAGCTATTTATATCTTTCGCACGGTTTTCGCTGTAGTTGCTCAGAACGCGCAAAAAAAAAAGTCAAAGTGAGGTAACTTTAAATTTAGACTGCCATCCTTTATTTTCTTTTTCAATGAGGGGTTGTTATAAATGATAGTGTCGTTCTCTCTTCCCTGTGCTCCCACGTCAACATATATAAAGCAGTAATAAAACTATCCACAAGGGCTAGAAGCACAGTACTGAAGTAACCTTTGTAGGGTTCCGTAGTTATAGTTTTACCATGTCCGTCTGTCTGTCTGTCTGTCTCCGCTGTAGCTCAGAGACGCTTAGTACTGGAAAGTTGTAATTTGGCATAGGTATACATATTAATCGCGCCGACAAAGTGCTGAAATAAAATATCGAAAAATAAAAATGTTTTTTTAGGTTACCTCCCTTGCACGTAATGTGGGGATGATATTTTTTTTCTCATCTACCCCATGCTATGGTATCGTTGGATAGGATAGGATAATACCGTTCAAAAATATTGCGGGTCTTTTTTTTTGGGTGGGAAATCATCAAATAACTTCTCCTGCTCTGGGCGGAGCGGAAGGGTGTGTCAGACTCTTACTGACTAAAACCCACCCGTCTTCCTTCCCTTGCCTGTGTTGCGGGGGCCTCGGTGACCCATAAGTACCTTCCCGCAAAAATGAAAACTATCATAGCTAAGTGGGCTTTATAAGTAAACGAGTAATAGTCGACCAACTTAAATTTGCAGTTGGAGAATTGACCGTGGCATGTATCGATGTATGGGAGAACGTTTTTCAACTACAATGTTAAGTTTGTTTTTGGGATAAATTCATCCCAACTTCCGACATGCACTTGGCCGGTTTTTGTTATGTTTTATCCAGGACGTAGAATCCAAGAGCGAGTCCAAATTCTTCTCCTTTTGCCAGATGCCTTATCTTTTTCCCGTCTTAGTTGCTCGATTAACAAGTCTGCGATAATTCCAATACTATTTCGCACAAAATCCGTCATTTTTCGATGTAGATTGAAAAATAATTGTAAGAATGAAGAAAATAATCCGAGTGATCAATGTTAATATCAACAGCTATCCTAGTACACTCGGTCAGAGCATACTCTGACTGTGTCAACGCAGCTTAAAGAAGAGTTGCAACACTACCAAATTAAGAATGATTACTTGGAACACTTATCACTACACACACACTTACTTACACTTACTTACTTACATTGAAAATGACTAATATGCATATATCTATCCCTTTCAAACAGTCATAGTTTCTCTCGGGTGGGCAGATAAATGTGTTGCTCCTTGTACCAGAAGCAGTTTGATTAAACCTGTCCCAACAGACGGCATGCATGCACCAGTCATTATGAGCTCAACACAGTTGGCACGTACTAATTCCATGGTTCTAACTTATCTTAAGGAGACTCTAAGCGACTTATATATCTATAGTACTTACTAATTCCATGGTTTAATGTTCCCTTGACAGATCTCATTATAGGTCTAAAACGATACTTGTCGTGTACGCGTGCCCAAAATCGGAACTAAAGTCATTTTGTCATTTTAATTTCTGTGACACAATTTCACAAATGTTTTCCAACAACTCTACACTTATATCCAGGCGCCAAAATATCCTTATAGCACTCCTTGAGTGGGGTCCGCCTAAAGCTTCATAGCTTTAGGCGGCCCCTACTCCTACATTTTTTTCGTATAGGCAAGAAAATTAAAGCAAAAGACGGGCCAAGTGCGTGTTGGACCACACACAATGAAGGGTTCCGTGGTTGGAATAACTAAACAAACTTACTATTTGAAAAACATTTTCTCCCATATGTCGATATACGTCACGTTCAATTCTCTAACTGCAAATTTAAGTTGGTCGACTATTACTCGTTAACTAGAGTACTATATTATTATATATGACGGAGAAGGTACGTCTCTTTCGTTGTCATCAGCCATATTTTAACTACTGTGGGCGTATAATGGGAAGTGTTGGTTATTGCGCAATAGAAAACCGTTTGCAGTGGAAATCAAATTATA
This sequence comes from Atethmia centrago, assembly GCA_905333075.3. Classification (NCBI taxonomy): domain Eukaryota; kingdom Metazoa; phylum Arthropoda; class Insecta; order Lepidoptera; family Noctuidae; genus Atethmia; species Atethmia centrago. Next base: position 14,368,086 of record HG995373.1, on the reverse strand, counting down.
ATTTACTATCAAATAATCACACTAGCTATTCACACACACTATGGGTACACGACACAACTATACGGAACGCGCGACAGTTTCAACACATTAAATAGGTAGGCACGTATAAGCTAAGTGGGTACGTATCGCAGAACGCGCGATGGTTCAGTGATCCGCACGCGCCGCTCGCCAACAGAAAAGTGTGCCAAGACTCGCTGGCGCGCGCCCCACCAACTCCATCGAGCGCCACCGGATGGCGCTGGCGTACCGGATACGACTCGATTGCGACATATACATATATTACTCGTTTTATATACTTACTGTCGTGAATTTTTTCACATACCTAAAAACAAAACGGTTATTTTAAGCTGGCAGGGGCTGGCAGGGAAAAACAACTATTTAGCTGGCAGGCACTTGACTCTAACAAAAATTAGCACTTTAAACCTTAATATTTCACAAACGGATCCCTGAATCTAAAAATGGTTTTCAGAGACCTGACTCCAATATTTTTGAAAAGCCTATCCAATGATACCCCATTCCATGGCATAGACGAGAAAAAAATATCATCCCCACTTTACGTGCAATGGAGGTACCCTACAACGTTTTTTTTTTCAAGATTTAATTTTACCACTTTGGCGACGTGATTAGTATGTATTATACCCACGCCAAATAACAGCTTTCTAGTACTAAGTCTCTGAGCTAAGCTATGGACAGACAGACAGACAGACGGACATGGCTAAACTGTAAGGGTTCCACAGTGTTTAGACGGTCAACTTTTATTGTTGCTTCAACTATGGTATGCCACAGGCAATCAAATCGCACCGTGTAAATCAGGCATTTCGCTAACACTGTGGCCCGGGCACCGTCGCGTGGCGCGTCAATGTTTTTATTGTATTCACCAACGCGTATAATAAACAATAGTGTTATTTTGTGACAGATTTTCATTTAACGCTGCTCGCACGCGTCCGTGTCAGTGTGCTATCGGCATAATATTCCTAAAAAAAAAACTAATAAAAAATGCTGGCAGTATTCGGATTCTAAATTTCGAAGAATAAAATACTATTCTTATTAATCAAATCGCAGAAGTCAAAGAGAACAGCGAAAATTCTTCATCGTTTGACTTTTTGTGTACCTAGCTTATTTAAATAGGGAAAAATAATTGGATAGCTACGAATAATATAAAAACGCTTTGAAAATGGGCGCGTGAGTAATACTTAGTGTTTTTTTTTTAATAATAAATTTAGATTGATATGGATTCCGGAACCATGGATATAAATCGATGCCATCGTTGATATTACCTATTTCATCAAAAATTAAATAAAAAATATTGAAAAAATGCCTCACTAATCCAACATTCCACCACGAGGGTACACGCCACAGCAACTGTGCATCTAAAAAGGTCACTTTGGCAGAATCGTAATAGGATAATATTATGAATCATATTAAATATCGAATAGGATAATATTATGAATCATATTAAATATCGTGAAATGGTCCAAATTGACAATTCATAATATTATTTGCGTACAATATATACATACATAGCACGCAATCGTTTTGTAAGGAGATTCGTAAAATGGTCCACAAATTATGAATTGTTTTATTGAAGTTTAATGTAAATTAGCAGAATCATAACTCCGCCCCTAAGACGACCCACTGACCAAGTTAGTCAAGAACATCTTACAAATCATTTTGAAGATTTTGTAAAGAAATATCGAAATAATGGCAGATGTAGTCCTTTATGATTTCCTTGAGCACGCGCGTGTTGACCATTATATATCAAAGACGAAGTGTAGCTCTTAGGAAAATGGAAATAGCCTTTGAAATGCCGGACCTCGAGTTTGTTGGTTTATATAGGCTAAATAGTGTGTGTCAAGACCTCATGCATGAGTTGGAGCCGTACATATATAAGTACCCGCCGCGATGGCATATATGTACTTCCTCCAAGGCAAGTGAAAGGGTTGTGATAGTCTATTTTAATTAAGTACATAGTTCCAATTTCAGGGACACTACAAGGTGTAGTGTCTCTGGAACTGTAGTTCTGTAAAAACAAGGTTTACCTTGTACTGATGAAATAAAAACTTTGATGATATACCGAAGTGACAACTTACTACAATCTTCTATTCACATTATAGGTGCTGAGTACATTCACTTAGTTTTTACGCATCTGGATCATACCAGAGATTTATAGGAGCTAGTGCACATCATGAGATGCACCAAGTTCTGCATCCAACTGAGAGCTGTAACACTTGCTTTTAATGAAAATCATTTCCAGAGTACATAATATATTCATTTTCCGCAAACGTAATTAGAATGGAATACAAGAAAAACTGGGTAAGTGAAGATAATTTTATTAAATCAGTTTGATATATTTTTTTTTTAAGTGAAGTCTTCCTTAGGCGGTTTGAGCGATTTTTGGTAGGCGAAAACTTTTGGATGACCGACATGCTAACCGCGTCACGTGACCTGTAGCGCCAGACTAGTTATTTTTGTGTGTAACTACAGCTTCCTCATGGGTGATAGAATAATTGTACGTATGCCAATATTTAAGGCATAATTGCAGCAAAGTTCCCAGGCACTGTGTTCTACCAGGGAAGGCCTGGGTCCTGGCCATGGAGGCTCTCGGGCCTCGACTTAGGGGGCTCCTAAGCGCATGCATGGAGAGGGGCCAGTTCCTGCTTCGTTGGAAGACGGGGAAACTGGTCCTCATAAATAAGGCAGAGGGCCCTGCGGACTCTCCGTCCGCTTATCGGCCCATCGCACTATGGGACCAAACAGTATTTTCCATCTCAAAAATGGTTTTCTCGAAAGTCGTAAATCCATAGATTGTTTTATGGTTTTATACTCTCAAAAGATGGAACTTACGAATAAATTACAAAATATAAAAAAATATAAAGTTTTACGTTTATAAAATGAACCTCAAACATTGGGCATAAATATTTTCATGCCAATTAAATTACCGTTAAGGGAGTTCAACACATAATTATTCGGAAGTTTTCCAAGGAAACATATTAGTGTTATACATCATTAGATAGCTTAGAATATACACTTTGCAACCACGTTCAGTTTTTGTAAAGATAATATTTTTATTTAATTTTTTAATATTTTTTTAGTGAAGTAAAGAAAATTTAGTTTTTGTTAATTTCAATTGGAGTTTTCGTTGTTGCCGAAAGCAGCCGGTGTCAAGTTAATTACTCTATTAGAGACCTTATCTACTCAGTAATATGAGGATTTAAAAAAAAACTTGCGCGTTTTTTGCGCCAGAGGTGATTTTGAAGCAATAATGTCAATCGGGGAAAAATCCTCGAAAATTACGGTTCTTCTTTTTTATTATGAAATATTATATTTAGTTATTATCCTTTGATGTCTATATTGTTTTTTTCTATTTCTATGATAAAAACATACATTTGCAAATTAAAAAACTGCTATTATATTTGAAAGAATCTTCCCATGGCAATTTTGTTTGGGGTGGTCACCTTAACCACAAGTATGATAAACTATATTGCTGCGGAAGTTCTATTTATCTGTTGTGGTAAATAATTACAATCAGTACTGATTACACTATTTCGATGAGAACTGTTATAATCAATTGTCCCATGGTTTTTGCACAAGACACTAAAATATTAGTCCTTTAAATACCCGTGTATGTTCAGCATACGATTCATCAAAGTGTTCAGATACTTCTTTTCAATAACAATTAACGCATAAAAAACATTATTATCTAACAATGAGTGAATTCGTTTGTGTTCGACGCGATCTTTGTGATCAAATAATAAAAGGGAAAAGTACTTCAGACCTCAAAAAATATTTATTGGAAAATTTTCAACTATCGGAAACTGACGTTAATACTGTAATAGAGAGTATTCAAAAAAATCTAACATCGAGTTGCAACCAGAAATGGACCAAAGCTCAAAGAAAGCCGGACCGGTTCGAGAGCCTATACTCAAATTGGTTAAATGGTGAGTTTAAAGTATCATTGAATTCTTGCAGTACCTCAACCACTGTACATTCTGGTTTGAATACTTCTGGTGAACGTGGAAGACCAACAAAACAATATGACGAGTGCTCGGAAAACACAAAGAAACGAAAAAATATGGAGCTGGTCCAGGAGTATGGAATGGGACATGTCCGTAACGCTTATGTGCAAGGTTTAAGATCCATGGGGGAAAATGACGAAGCGTCGATTGTGACTATTATCAGAAATAAGGAAAAAGAAGAGAAAAAAGTTATTCTACAAAACATACTCAATCCAGATAACGCACTTTCCTTTACAAAAGAGGAAGCATTGAGTATATGCATTGAAACTGATTTAACCAAAGCACAATATGCGTACCTAAGAAAAAGGCTCGTTGATAAGAATTTAAGTTCTGTATTGCCTTCGTATCAAACACTAAGTGAAGCAAAAAAGGCTTGTTATCCGCCTGCATCCAGCATTACGGTGACAAATATAAGCGCAAAAATCAACATGCAAGATCTCTTAGACCATACAGTCTGCCGTATTATAAGGATAAAGTCAGGATCGACTTACAATCGTCTCAAGCTTTTCACTAAATGGGGATGTGATGGATCCTCCGGGCAAAGTGAGTATAAACAAACTCTACCGGAAGAAAACGAACAAATATCGGACGCTAATTTGTTTATAGTGTCCCCACTGTGTGGATCGCCCGGAGGACACGGTGGAGCATACGGTGGAGGTCTGCCCAGCTTGGGCAGAGCACAGCCGTGTCCTCGTGGAGGCGATCGGCGGCAGAGATCTCTCGCGTCCGGCCCTGGTTCAGGCCATGGTACGGAGCGAGAGGGCATGGGCAGCTGTCACCACCTTCTGCGAAGCAGTAATGCTCGCGAAGGAGGAGGTGGGACGGTTGAGGGAAAGGCAAGTTTCGCGCCCTCTCGCCCCTAGCCGCCGCAGGAGACGCCCAGGGCGTCGGGAATCCCGGGCGGATATCCGGCCACCGTAGGCGCGGGCTTGCGGACGGTGAGCAATGGGTAGCTTACCGTCCGGTAAGGACCAGGCCTGCGTCGACGACGCGTTGTATTCCACGCGCGCCTCAAAGAGATGCGCGGGAAGGTACTTATGGGTCACCGAGGCCCCCGCAACACAGGCAACAGGAAGGAATGCGGGTTGGTTTTAGTAAGTTTTTTTTTTTTTTGTGAGTGTGAGTGTTTGTGAGTGAGTGTGAGTGAGAGAGTGAGTGTGTGTGAGTGAGTGTTAGTGAGTGTGTGAGCGTGGGTGAGTGTGAGTGAGTGTGTGTGAGGGAGTGTGAGTGTGTGAGTGAGTGCGAGTGAGTGTGAGTGATGTGAGTGAGAGAGCCAGAGAGTGTGAGTGTGAGTGAGTGTGAGTGAGTGAGTGAGTGTGAGTGAGTGAGTGATTGTGAGTGAGTGTGAGTGAGTGTGAGTGAGAGTGAGTGAGAGTGAGTGTGAGTGTGAGTGTGTGTGTTTTTATAGTACCTACTCATCATTACTCACAAAAACTCCGCGAGGCTATTATGGTTATAATATAGTACACGGTGGTATTAGTACACGGGTGTATACTATTTTGGTATTTTGGTTCAGGGACATTTTCCATTTTCCGGTTTACTCACGATGTTTTCCTTTACCGTTTTGAGAGCGGTGATGATGAAATAAGTAAAGCGCCTGTCCGGGTTCGACTCTACGCCCTACAACTCGTAAGTCGCGGCCTTTACCACTGGGCCACCACTGCTCGCGTGCCAGGACTGATTCAGAAAAAATCTTTGTATTGAAAAGTTTCAGACTATGCTCATCGAATAGTTTTATTTTTTATGGGCTGCCCTCGGCAGCGCCATTCATCCTCAGGCACCCACTATGTGGAGACTGTTACCAGCAGTCACTATGCATACGTCTAACATGACCCGCCCAATCCCATTTTAGCTTGGCAGCCTTTTTGCTTGGATACCCGTTTTAGAGCGGAGCGTCGTGATTATTATTCAGGAATAATAATAAGAATAATAATCACGACGCATAGCTCCATTACTCTTTGGCAAACTCCAGGGCGGAACTTTGCGTGACTCGCCGAGCGACCAGATCTGAGTACCGTAGGTTAGAATGGGCAGAATACACATATCGATGAGTTTTTGCTTCAGGGCTATCGGTAGATCACCCTTTATTAGCGTCTTTATGGACCAGTAGCTTTTCCAGGCATTTTTTCCTTTTCTTGCCTGTTTTCGAAAGAAACTCACTGATCCGAATAGATGTACTCATCGAAATAATGTATTTCCTGCCCATCTCAACGCGTAGTGCTGTTGGTTATAGCTTTTGTGGGATATCGGTAGATCACCCTTCATTAGCGTCTTCATGGACCAGTAGCTTTTCCAGGCATTAATTTCCTTTTTTTGTCTGTTTTCGAAAGAAATTCACTGATCCAGGTAGATATACTCATCCAAATAATGTATTTCTTGCCCAACTCTATGCTTAGTGCTGTTGGTTATTATAGCTTTTGTTTAAGACCGATTCATATCGAATCCCATCCTGAGGCTAGCGGTGCTGAGGTCTTGGAGCATGGTTAGTAGTTCCAGAGCTGTGGGGGCAAAAATTACTATTTCGTTAGAAAATCGGACGTTTGCCAGCCTTCTGCTGCTGACTTCAATGCCCAGTGGCTGCCAGTTTTCTGAATGTCTCTTCAAAAATGCTTGTGAATAATTTCGGAGAGTGCGGGTCACCCTGATTAACCCTTTTGTATCCTAAACAAAAGTCCTGTTGTACTCAGTTTGATGTCAGCGGTGTTGTTGTGGTATGTCCTACTAATCTTACTTCCTACCAATATAATAAATGTGAAAGTTTGTATATTTCGATGAATGTTACTCAATCACGCAAAAACTGTTGAACGGATTTTGATGGAATTTAGCACACAGGCCTAGATTAACACACATAGAATACTTTTTGTCCTTGTAGTACGTTGCATGCATACAAGACCATATTCTGTTCACGACACGTTGTGCACAATTTCTGAGCAGCGGTAGTAGTTATTAGTATACCTTACAAAAAGTACTAGTCCTGCATGCATTCAAGGGTTTATTTCAGAAATCCCCACTGGTGGAGATTATTTGTTTTTCTAGAAATCCCCACTACTTATATAAACACAGCCTAGTGGGGATTTTTGGAACAATAAGTAACAATCTCCACCTGGTGATTAGATCAAATGATCAAATGGCCCACCCATTTGATCATTTGATCTAATCACCAGGTGGAGGTTAGGTTAGAACTGTGACTAACCGGGCGCGAGCCGAGCGAGCAAAGCGAGTGGTGCCACGGCAGCGGCCGGCGAGCGCTACTTCTAACGGTTAGGCTGTTAACTAAACGGCTAATTAAACTAGTTGGCTGCAACGTGAATATTGTATAAAATTACTGAATTTTGTCGTATGCTTGGTGGATTGTTCATCATGAGAAAAAATCCACAATCGCGATTTACGTGATCCTATAATGTTTAAATAAATTTGGTTTGAATCTAATTAATAGTTATAAATATTTTTGATTTTCGTTTCAATGCAAATAATTTATAATGAAAGTTGATTATAATAATTTAAACCTTTTAGAAACAACAACACCTGGTTGGGGATTGTTAAATATTTTTCCAAAAATCCCTACTAGGCTGAGTTTATATAGCTAGTGGGGATTTCTGGAAAAAAAATAACTATCTCCACTGGTGGGGATTTGTCGGTGGGGATTTCTGGAATAAATCAATTCAAGATAGTATTTCAATCATTAGTAGGTATTGTTCCACCAATAATAGGATTTGGATGAAATTTGGCACCCACGATAGTTTATAACTAACAAAAAGTACTAGGCTTGCATGAATGTTAGGTTAAAAAAAACACAAAAAATTACACTACGTCAATATTACATTTGTAATACAAATGTCAAATAATGACAGTTTTAATTTGAATTGGTACTGTTGTTTTGGTGTCGTTTTATTTTACCAATCTTGATTTTTTCGGTTTGCGTTGTGATTAGTTTGTTACTTTTTATCCCAGTTGTACATTCCCGTGGGATAATATCAGACCTCCAGGTGGGCGAAGCAGTGGGCAAAAGCTAGTTACTTAGATATATATTGCTGATTCATTTCTTGGTTTTCTAATGATTATTATATAGATTACTATAGATTACGAAGGCCTTCGACAGTATAAGTCACTCCGAAATTTTTTTTTATTGTATATACAGGGTGTGGCGTAAATAGTGGTACAACGTTAAGGGGTCGATACACCGTATATTCAGTTGTTTATAAAATTCTGAATATTTTTCTAGCAGCTGGTTCTCAAGGTCTGTAGGTGGTCGGTTGTTGAGAAGCTAGGGCGGAATCGTGGTTTGTTCTGGTGGCGGATGTTTCCGTCTATGCGTTACTGTATTAACCTTAACAAAAGTTTTGAAAACGTGAGATGTTTAACTGATTGAACGGTAATGGATAATGGTAACGGATACAGGAAATACTTTTCTTAACAAAAATATTCACTCGCTCTTCCTGACGCGTCTGCCTCTTGCGAAAACATAGGTGAACTACTACAACTGAGAGAACGGGAACCGTATATGGATATGACACGCAGATGATACGTAGATGATACGTAGATGATACGCGGATGATAAGCGGATGATACGCGGGTGATAAGCGGATTATACGCGGGTGATACGCGGGTGATATGCAGGTGATACGTGGGTGATACGCGGGTGATATGCAGGTGATACGCGGGTGATACGCGGGTGATACGCGGGTAATATGCGGGTGAAACGCGGGTGATACGCGGATGATACGTGGATGATAAGCGGATGCTACGGTCACAATAAACGTTTTGCACGCGTATGATGAGAAGTTGATACGTCCTAGTGGGTAGAGTAGTTGGTGGCGTGTTTCTTTCCGTGCCTGATACGTTTATATCATAACACGGTCATGGTATGGTACGGTGTAGTGTATGAAATTGAAAACATTATTATTTAATTTATTGTTTAAATAGACGTACATGGTATTGGGGGACCCCTGGACGCCAAGAACGAAAATCATGCCAGAAAGTCCATACATACATTGTTGGAACAATCATGATATGGGGGAGGATATTTGGATGGTCGGAAGAACCACAATATCAACGTTCTACCATGGCCTGCTTAATTGCTAGACTTGAATCCCATTGAGCACGCATGGGATATGCTTCAAAGAAGAGCTCTGCTAAATATGGGATTCCGTTCACACACCATAAAATCTATTTCACTTTTTACAACGGACGGGGGGCGGCTATTCCGCAACGCGATTTGGATGAACATTGAATACAGACTACTAATTGTTTATTTTTGGCAATAAAAACCTTTAAAACTTCTATTTGTATCTTTTTATCACATTTTAATGTCAGGTCGATGCTGGATTTTTCACCTTACATTAACTAAGTTGAAAAATCCAGCATAAGCAATAATCGCGAAAAGTCTTTATTAATGCAAAAGCAGAGAGTACTTCGTCGATTTACACATACGAAAACATTTTATTTAATCAATCTAAATATACATTTTTATTTAATTTCAATAGGACAATCAAATATATTATAAATAGGTACCTTGATCTTTAGATACTTTTGATGCGTGTAGTTTGGAATCGGCTAGGTAGATGATGAAGTATATTATAATGAATGAATATTTATTCTATAGATATAAAAAATATTTTAGTATAAAAATTAATTGTCTTATTTTTTCATGCGGCAATCTTTACTCCTACAATTCTGATATGAAATTGAGAATGATTCAGCTAATATGTCACCATTTTACGAATATTAGAGGAATTGCTAATGATCTGCTAGGAATTCGGGAAATGAATCGCTTTTAGAGGAATTGCTAATGTGGCCTTTTTAGCCCCCCTGATCAGGTGTTGCAATGACGTGCCGCTATTATTGCCAGATATAATGTAGTCAAGCACATTATCAATAATTTTGGACTAGTCCAAAATTCACATAGCGCACTTGCACAGTACATAAGGTCTAGAGTCAGACTAGACCATAAGTACTGTGTGATGGACGGGCCGTAAATTTGCACACCGGCTCAATACGGGTTGATGGATGTGTCATGCCTATAAAAAATATTGCGATTTTGCAGAAAGGAGCCCGCTTCGAGCCGGATCCCTTTCTTTGTTTCTAAAGCGCCGGAACCCAATCTGACGTTTGTAGAGAAACTAAAAATATTTATGGTTTGTCATTGGCGAGGTGTAGTAGTAATTCTAGCGCCAATAGTGTTGTTGCCGTTATTGTTGCCATCTCCATCGGTAATTATGCTTTGTTTATTTTTTACTAATATAGATTTTTTTTTTTTAAATACGATCTTACGTTTGTTTGTAGTACTCTAAATTATATTCAGCCTCTATCATACCACTGCTTGCCATAGGCATGTTATCGACCTATCTAGCTACGGGAGGTTATTTCTTTTTGACAAATGGCTTTTCGTTACTTGATTCATTTTTTTGTCAATCTTAAGACATAATTATTTAATTCAACTGTATACTCGAGGTATACAGTTGAATTAAATATGTTTGCGGTATATTAATGTTTTGGAATCTAGCCATAACCTTTTTTACTACTAAGAACATAAACAATTTTTGGCTTTCCTCCGTGGGTCACTCTACGCCCCCGAAATGGGGCGCACCCCACTGGTTGGGAACCCATGCTCCTAGGGCGAATAACGTTAGCTATGCCAGTAATTCTTATAATCATGTCTAGGCGGGTAGGGTTATTCCTCCCAATAGAAATAATCTATTGGCATACAGCCTATTCTTATCGATTACTGGATTAAATCTCGTTAATTCTTGTTTTTCAGGATGCCCAGTGGGTCGCGTACACGCTTCTTTTAATGGCCACCCAATAGAAAGAATCTATTGGCATACAGCCTGTTCTTATCGATTACTGGATAAAATCTCGTTAATTCTTGTTTTTCAGGATGCCCAGTGGGTCGCGTACACGCTTCTTTTAATGGCCAGTTATTGGGTATCAGAATGTATCCCATTGGCGATAACAGCATTCTTGCCCATGGCAATGTTCCCAGTGCTATCGATAATGACTACTCGACTTTGCTGCCAAAATTACATGAATGTAAGATTACATTTACATATTCGCTTTTAGTCGAGTGCAATTAGCCAAAATAATGGCAGGACTAGTTCAGGAAAATAAGTTAACTTAAAGATTTATCACCGGAATTATCTTTATTCATGCATGCATTAGAAATACTGCGTAAAAAGCCGTTTCAAGATCGTGAATGTCAGGATCACTGGTGTATTTCTCGGAAATGGTGGAAATATATCTCAAAAATACGTACCTAATTGGTACCAAATTGTACAATTGTTAAATAATTAGTAATTATTTAACAAGTGGTATCGCAAGTTATTATATTATGTAAGTTGTACATGAAAGTTCTTAAACCAGAACAGCCATTTCGGCGACATTGCACAATATTTTCGGAGAACAACATATTTTGCGCCGACTGTTCTGCGCAGATATGTCTTTAGCATTGTAATCGAGAAGCAAAAATGAAATCTTGCTTATTACATTATTCGCTTCAGCATCGTTCATTTGAACATGTTTCTTTTAATCAGCACTTCAGCACTACGTTTAATTGATGCAATTCAATTAAAAGTTCTTCGAAAATGTATGTTACACTGCACTCACAGCTTAACTGAGTTTAAATTATTTATCAATTGTTTTCTAAAATACTTTTCCAAAACTTCAGCTGGACATTTAAACAAATTTTGGATTATATTTCTATCTAATTAAGGAATTTACAGAAAGAATTGTAGGTATTATTTAAGACAGTAGAATTTAGTTCGTACACCCATCAACATACCCACCCTATTGCTATTATATGTGCCACAGCGTCAAATGCACAGCTGTTACCATGACATATTTTGATATTTTGTCCCAGTTAAGGTTCTCATTCCATTACTTAAGTGGTAATTTTTTTTTCCCTTCTCCCTAATCCTTTCCAAATATATCCGATATTTGGAAAGGGAAAAGGCTAGGCAGATGATTTGGAAAGGATTGTCAGTGATTGTCAGTTTTTCATCTGAAAAACCCGTGTCTTCATTATCTAGTTTTTCAGTTTTATTTCATCTGTTTGTCTTCTTTTCTTGTGATTTCTTCTTGTTTGATGAATTTTTTCTCTCCCGACTTATATTACACGTAAGCTATAATATGATTTTTTAAATTTAAATGTTTGAAAATATAATAATAATGACATACCTTAATGTATTTATAAACATTTTAGTTAGGTAGATTAGTAATAATATTAATTAAATAAAAGTAATAAAAATACACGGCACTCCGTGTTTTGTATTCTATACGCGGAGCATTTAGAAACAAAACGTGGTTATATTTCGCAAGGCGGGCTTAGGGGAGACCGGGAAAAAAGTATTATACCGATTAATTTTAATCCATAAGTCAATTTATTCATTAAAATTAATAGGTAATAATTCACTATGGTAACGATGAAATAAAGTTAAAAAGTACAAGAGATTATTCTGTGGCATGTGTTCGAGCTTGTTTACACATTTTCACTGGAATTTGGCAGCAATTTGCTGCTTTGTCTGGCCAACACTTATTGACTTAACACATGTCCAGGGTAGGGGGTAGGTTGACTTCTTTGTCGGGACTAGTTGACCAATACTACTCGTATAAGTGTACAATTTAGATAAGGGATGAGCATAAGCAACATACGATTATATTTATATTTGGCCTTATTTCCAGGCACCTAAACGGCATGCCGGCCGGTGAAGTCAACGAGTCACGGTCTATTCTGTAAAAACTCACCGTGAAAACGTAGGTGAGGTGAGTTGTCATTCCACCTGATACTAAGTATCCCCGGTCTCCTCTACTATTTGTATCAAACAAACCACATATTGTAACACCCTGTATAAAGAAATGGCTTTTGATTTATTTTTCAATTTCTGTCGAATTCCGATGAGATTTCACTGACTTGAGGGGTACCAATTAGGTACTACTCGTATATATCCATGTATCGTAACTTCTCAGTAATGTTGACTACACAAAAATACAACCTCCAAGTAAGACAAAATATGAAACGATTGCAATAACTTGCAATCCCCCGAGGTACTAATTATTTAACAAGTGGTACAATTTGGTACTGATTGGGTACACATTTTTGAGATTTATATTTCAACTATTTCTGAGAAATACACCCGCGATCCTGACGTTCACTTAAGATTGACGGTGGCAATATTTTTGATTTTCTACGAGGAAACTACTCTAAAAAAGTACGTTTCCACTTTTTGAATATTTTTGGTCTAATAGACTCGACTATTTGGTAAATTATCTCAGTAAGATAATTTACCAAATAGTCGAGTCTGACTAGCTAATACCCGGTGCGTTTTTTAATGCCTTTTCATGAATATTTTTTTGTGAGGAAGTTTTTCCGGCGCTCACATAACGACTTACCAAAGTTTCATCACAATCAGTCGTTTTTTTCATTTTTCAGTCATTTTCGAGTTTTTTGCGAGACTAAACTAACGCACGGCAATATTTTTTTTTATAAAATATTGATTTAGTAATGCGGGTAGTATGAACTTTATTAATTTCAAGTGTAATAATTATTCAATAACTTAATGATTGTGTTATAAATATATATCATACCTTATTATAATTGTAACATGGACCAACACGGGTACACTACATAAATGTGAAAAACTTTATTCCGTCAGTCACAAATACGAATTTCAAAATACCGATTTTCATCATTCCGAATGGTTCAAAATCTCTAATATAACAATTTCATATTCATTTATTAATTTTTATAATATCAAAATTTCAATATTCCTAACGTTTATAATTACTATTCTCAAAATCCCGAGTTTCAATAGATCGAATAACAAAAACTATGATGAGGTACATTTTTTGCAGTGTAAAAAATGTAAAAAATGTATAAATTAAAAAATATGTACCTAACTATTTTTATATTTTGAATAAAAATAATATTATAAATATTTAATTCAATAATTTATTTTAATATTTTAAATATTTTCTTTCGCTGGTCACAATTCTAACCTAACCTAACCCAAAGGATTCAATAACGGTAGATGGTACCCGACGCAGGTAATAAGGAGAAGAAAAAAAAATATATTCATACGCAAATATAACATAGTAGACTTACCCAGAGCGAGTGAATCGGACACTGATATTTTGTCGAGACTATCCTCAGAATGTAGTTGCTGTTGCCGCGTACTCTGCCCAACAGCGATGCTACACGCTTGCGTCTTATTGCGTAAAAGTCATCCGTACGCGCTTCGGCAAACATCGCGGATGCACTGCAGAACCGCGGCAACCGCAACAACATCCTGAAGACGTTATTATATTGTATATACGCGCCGTATGCCTTCTGAGTATAATCAACCCACAGGCTGCTCGAGTAGAAAGATTGGCAATATGCTTTGAATAACGCTAACTTGACTTCAGCTAAGCAACGAGCAAACTTGCGAGCCAACATATTACCGCGGACTGCCAGCGCTCTGCGTTCACGTTCAATGTCGTCGTTATCCCTTAGATCATCAGTGATAATATGCCCTAGATATTTAAACTTTTTCACTCTAGTGAGAGGAGAACCGTTCAGAAGAATAGGTGGAGGCTCATGAGTGGTTTTATCACCAAGACCAAAAAACATACACTCGCTCTTGGCAGCATTATACTTGAGACCATGACTCTCGGCATACCGCTCACAAACTGAGTAGCTGACGCAGGGCCCTAATTGACGGGGCCTGCAGCACCATGTCGTCGGCATAACTTACGAGTATATTATTGATGTAATGTTAAAACCTTAATGTAATTTCCGCGCGTAGAGAAGGTTGAATGATTCAAGGAGAATGGGCATTTGCAGATCAACTAATTATTTAGTGCTCATTTGTGTGCCTTCTAAATATGTTTGGTTTTGATTTTGTGTTTCAAAAATATTAGGTTAAGGCGCGCTTCCCCTAGCTAACGTTCGGTCCTTCTCTGTCCCGCCACTCTGCCTCGCTCTGTCGTGCTTCCTGCGCAAGGACATTTTAAAAGTATTTATAACACATAAAAACAACTAAACCCAGACATCCAATTAGAGATCAAAAATGTAAACAAAGGTGTTGCCAATTTTAAATAATAACCTGAATTGTGCAGTTTGCCGAAAAGTACTTTAACATAGTGCTAAAATTGTAGGCATATAAGCTTTTTTTTCTAAATTTTGTGTTTTTGGAAGAACGCTAAAGCAGCGTATCAAAATTAAAAATATGATAGCCTAAGGTAAGTCCTAATAAGTCCTGGTGAGGTAAACAAAATGAAAATAAAAGATTTATTTTCTTATGAACAAGTTGCTCATGTTTATTTGAAATTAGGATTTATATAATATTATGATTTATTGACTTTGTGATTCGGACTCTGAAGAGATTGACGAAGAGTCCATCATTATATAGTTCTTTGGACTTCTGTCACATTTCGCGGGGCTTTCCCAACACAGCGACAATTAATGTCGTAACCAATTTTTCTTTTCACAGGGTACTGTCATGATGTTTATAGGAAGTTTGTTCATATCCTATTCAGTGGAACAGTCTGGACTACATAAACGCTTGGCATACTTTTTTATACAAACGATCGGTTATTCTCACTTAAGGTAAGAATGTTTTTATTATATTATTATGTACGAGTATTTCACCAACAAACTTAACAATATTATTTATTATATTTAACAATTTAATTTAACAATAGAAGAAAAACCATAACGTTGCCAGCTTAGAATGACTGGAAGTAAGGGTCTGCCATTTAAAAACCTGACATTGTTTGACGCACCATCTCCTTGCCACCCTTTTCACCGTCTGTCTACACTTCTATTTATATTACTCGAATGAGTTCAAACTCCGTGGGTCTGCGATTTATACACCCAAGTTCCTGTGATCACCATCCTGCTCCATCATCAGCGGCCAAACTGTGAACGTCTGGAACACACGACCAATTCAAGAGTTTGAATGTTTAATAACAAAAACAATCAGTTATTTAATACTAATAGGTAGTATCCAAGCCACTTTTCAAGCAAGTTTAAAAAATTAAAATGCTCTTAAAAGTACAAAACAAGAAAATATTTCAGACAAATCTCTAGACAGGTGCAAAAATGGTTAAGGTAAAGCCGTGGTCGCATGTCTGTCGTAGACCATATAGGTGCCAGGAATACCTACATAATTATATCACCGATAAAAATAAGAGCTTACAAGTACCATATGCAGGTAACGGCTTTAATGAGGAAAAGCTTTTTGGTATGGAAAGAATATTTAATAATTTAACTTGCTCAATAAAAACTCGGTAGTAAATTTCAAGCGTAAATTACGTACTACATTAATATAGAAATGTGACTAGGCTTTAATGAGGAAAAGCTTTTTGTATGGAAAGAATATTTAATAATTTAACTTTATCCGGATTCCTAAGTTCTTATGCACCAATGGTGTATCACGCGACATTTAAGAGATTATCTGCTGAAAAGGGTCTATCCAAAATTGCTTGCATATCTTCTTACACTAAATATTTCTAAAACAAAATACATTGCATTTACAATCTATAACAACACTCAACCTGGACCTAACGTAACTATCAAAATCCACACTTGTCATAATATCTAGCATACCATGAACCTATACCATGTGACAACTAAAAAAAGTTAACTGAAATCTGTCTCTCTGGCTCTATCAATTCTTACTTAATGCATACCCATGTGGGGTGCCACAAAAACGAAGTTTCTTGAGCTAGAGCGGGCACAGAGATCTTTTGTCACACTCACCACTTACTCACCACACACACACTATTTTAGGATATATCTCAAGTTTATTTTACTTTTACTTTTATTTAGTTGTCATGTCTTGTTCATCAATGACGAGTACTATCACTCACATTCGATTTACCAACGATGCTCAATATTTTCTACATTCACTATTGAGACCACCCCGAAATCACGATAAAACAATATTACAATATTGATGCTTAATTAACTTTAAAAAGATTGCAGATGCTTCAATTAAAACGAGAATGAACAACGACATTAAAGTACATATTAAGGGCCCTGTTATTAGGACACCAGTGGCAGCGCATCCACTCGTGCTACCAACAGGATGTGTATGTCGCAGCCATCTGGGTAAATTAGCCAGCTAATTGGACGCCTAGGCCTAGGCACCGATAACATGAGTATAACTGAAGAGAGACATAAATATGCCTTTTATATCTTATACTTGAACATCTCAGTGAATTAGTTAAAAATAAATAATTGCTCAAAAGTTATTGGTTGAAAAGTAAATGAAAGTCGAATTTTCCTAAAAAGTTTGAGCTGGGAGCCCAATATTTTCGGCTTTATTGACTATGACTAGGGGCAACTTCATAAATGAATACTAGGTCAATTTATTTAACTACATATATTTTTTTTATAAATTTGACATTTCGTCAGTTGTTCTAAATGCCATAATTTAAGAGGAAATGCATTATTTTTTTATAGGAGTAAATATGTCGCATCCGGTCATTAGTACGGACACGAACGAATCGCAAGCGCGCCTCTAGCGACATTACGTGTTCTACCCACACCAACTGACAGCGCGCTTCTACAGAGTCGTGATGTATTAAAGCCGCCGGCGAGGAACACATTCAGTGTCTGATCGCATTGGAATTAAGACGTCGCGGAACTGTACCCGATTCGTTGTGCCCAATCATTATAATTAGTCATTTGTGATTTAATAAAAGTAGTGTATCGTACCCAGTGTATTTTCATTGCACGAAACCCATCTTCTGCCCACATGATGTCCGAATCTAATGGAATAAATCCTGACGATCGTACAAATATATATTTTATAGAGGTAGATATGATTTTGTTAGATTTATAGAAAATACCTGTATCTACCCTCAGAGAAGGATTTTTTAAGCAATTAAGTACGTATATATATTTGGTGCTTGAACGGTCGGATGCGATTTCGTTTTGTGAAGTGCAATAACTTGGTGAAATAGTACAGCAGGCGCACAGTCTTCATACAATCCAATTCCTATCGGATCACAAACAAAATCATCAACTTTTTTCAGAAATAAAAATATAATCAATTTCCATTATAGTTTTTACATACATTCATAAACTCACGCCTGCTTCATGGGGTAGGAAGAACCTACAGAACCTTTGATCCTTACATCCTCTATTTGCCTCATTTCGTGTCTATTAAAGTTTTATATCTGTAAAACATTGATTATTTTGTTTGTTGTTTGTGTAGTGTCCTCTTTGGTTCTGCTACTTGACCATAGATGGTGTTAGATTTTTATTAAAGGAATTGACGTTAATTTATGAGTGAATTCATTTTGATGTCATCTAATTATATGAAAATTGAAAAAAAAAATCTACAGCTATTTAAAATTGTAGCTTCGCCACAGTGCAACATAGGTATATTATTAATTATCATTAGTGTTTCCGTTTTGTGATATCGAGGTAAGTACCTATCAATTTAAGCTTATATCTCACTAGGACCATGGTGGCGCAACAATGGTCGCGCTGTCAAAAATGTATGGTTGGTTGACCAACCGAGCGGACACTAGGTGAGGTACCCTGCATTGCAGTTTATATGTCGCAACCAACTACCTTAATTAGCCGTTTAGTTAGCATCCTAACTCTGTCACAGCCATCTGGTGAAATAAGCCAGCTAATTGGACGCCTAGACCGTTCATTAAACGCCGGCACCCACTTAAATAGCTGAAGGACAACTAGAACTTTGACCAACCACGCGCGCCGAAGTGGTAGCAGTTAATAAGCCATTCAAATTGTTTAGGTTAAGTTCAAACTGTGACTAACCGCACTCGAGCCGAGCGAGCGAAGCGAGCGGTGCAGCGGCTGCGGCCGGCGAGTGGTTACTTCTAACGGTTAGGCTGTTAACTAAACGGCTAATTAAGCTAGTTTGCTGCGAAATTGGTGCCGGCGTTTAATGAACGGCCTAAGCGTCCAATTAACTGGCTAATTTAGCCAGATGGCTGTGATATACACATCCTGTTGGTAGCGCGAGTGAATGCGCTGCCACCGGTGTCCTAGTGACAGGGCCCTTAATATATATTAAAAATGTTGACTTCAGCGCCATCTAGCGGGAAAATGGCAGGGAACAGACTGTATGTTCCACCTTAACGGTGTATTCAGTTGAAGAGTAACATGTTTTTTTAAACTTCAAGTTTTATTTTTATGTTTGTACACAATATGTATGTGAGCTTCAACTCACATAATAAATAATAATGATATTAATTTTAATTATTGTATGTTAATCTGTGTCTGTACCTACTAACACTAGATGTTAAGTAAAATTGTCGCGAACCCACCCTATGGACTTAATCTGAAAATAAAAGTATTCTCCTATACTTACGAAGAACATTATGACCACCCTACCAAGCCTAAATTTGCTCCTGTAAAAAATAGAAGATGCATTTTCTCGTTAAAGTATGGCATTTAGAACAACGGACGATATGTCAAATTTTAATAAAAATATAGAAAAAAAAATTGAAAATATTGAGCTCTCAGTTAAAAAGAAAATTCGACTTTCATTTACTTTTCAACCAATAACTTTTGAGTCAGTATTTCTTAATAAGTAAGAAAAGTTTTGTATTTATTTGGACCTACTCACAGATCACAGGTTTCATTCAGAATTATTTGTTCATCTAATAAGAATTATATCGAAGATTAATATTCTATATGATGCTACATATTCCGACACCTGCATGAACAATCTTTTAGAGCAAGAGTGTTTGAGCGCCTGTATGCTGATTTTGTACAATATTTTGCTTATGCAAGCGCCATGAAGATCGATAGAATTTTAATTTTGCTGCTTGAACAACCCACGCCCGTGCAAGCATGTTTGAAGAAAGTGTGTATGCAGGTTGTTTGCGTAATCACTAATCATACGCACGCCAGTTGCACGCGCGCTCTGAAAAATATTTGTTCTGTTGTAGTTGTGTTGTTGTTGTATTTTTACTGTTGCGCAATGGCTAGTAATAATCGTGAGTTACTTAACGAGTTACTTTGGCGTATTAAATCTAAAGAATACGTATAAATCAATGAGATAGGCTGCCTATTTATGATAAATTGCATCAACATCACATGACAATGTTTCTGGTGGAGCTCCTTCCTGTTGCGAGAAATCGTAACGTTGCGTCGCTGTCAATATATCATGTGTTATAGATATTATAGATGTTATACGAGAATCCCCCGCCCCCAGCCCCCTTTTATCTTCGAAACTATTGAGCCTAAAATTTTGATAAAAAGATACGAAGAATAGCTCTAATACATAAAGATTACAGGAAAACCTGTACAAACTTACATTTGTAGTTGGAATGTATGAATGAACATGGTTTTCGACTACAATGTTAAGTTTATTCTTGGAATATAGTCATCCCAACTACGGAACCCTTCATTATGCGAGGACCGACACGCACTTGGCCGGTTTTTTAAAATTTAAATTAAATTAATGCTGCTAAAATAAGCGCGTCGTAGTCGACCATGGCTCAAGCAAAAACTGATGCTGCTCCAGCTTGCTTGTCCAGTGTGCCTACACGGAAGTTGTGCACACTTACACAAAATGATTGTTCATGCAGGCTTATCATGGTTGCAGTTACTTATGTATACCCTCATTAACTTTCATAGACGATGCGTATTTATGTAACCTCGTTCTAACTAGAATTAGTTAATTAATTACTTGTCAGTAGTTTAGGTGCTACGCGAAGATGTAACACCTCGCCCTGAAGATAAGCAACTATTTCGAAATCTTGTGTGAGGGAGATGATGAAATGTTGCTGTGATCAATTCTTATCTTGCTAGGACTGACTCTGTTTCGTTCTTAAATTTCAGCATAATTCCCTGAATCATCTGTTTCCTTTGGTTGCTTTTATTTTGTTTCGCTCGGTGTTGTCGGTACATCAGTGCGATGATGAGTGCACTTGCACCGGATAGTATTAGATAGTTGTAATTGTGGTGTGGTAGAGAGCTATATTAATTGCTTCATTAAGTTTAGCTGGAGTCTGTAGCATGATTGAGTGCAGGTTTTCTAGGTCAGCAGAGTTTAGTATGATTGGTGCTTTGCTGGAAATTTCGAAGTCTTTGATGTGATAGAGTTCGCTATAGTGAATTCGGGCGTTTTGATGTGACAATTGTACGGGATAATATCCAAATAACTTCCTTCCAGGGTTTATGTCTCTTGTCTGCATGATATCTTCACTTTGGTTTGGTGTGGGAAACTGATGGTGTAATGTTTCTCGTCGAGTTGTCCTACAGCTTCTTTCTTCAACGCGACTGATGACAGCTTACAGGTTGGCAGAAGTTCTTGCTTGGAGATCAGATGCTGGATACAATCCGGGGGTTCTGATTTTGCTTTGCAGAGGTACTTAGAATTTACGTTCGGGCATTCAACCTCCATGTACATATAATCATGTCCAGAATTAAAAGTATAAAGAGTATAAAATCCTTAATTTATCTAACATACTTCCTAATCTCAGTTATAGTAGTCGTGTTAATGCACGTATAAAGGCTAAAGTGTACTCTAGTTTATGGAGTGCTCCTAACAGATCATCTATACCATCGCTTAAGATAGTTAAGTATTGAGCCGTATAGGCGTAGTGGATAAAATCGAAGTTTGCTGTACTATTAACTATTCGATTTAGAACATTACCTATTCTCTCTTGGTTATTAGTTATATTAGTTTATAGGTTGGCATTTTGGGAAACCCGAGTTTTAGATAGACTAACATGCTAATTAAGTTGACTCTGTACATTATACTCATTTTCCTGGAGGTTTTTTATAGCATTATTGTATTTAATTGCATCAGTTTGGTCAAGATTACCGGATACACTCTTAATAACAGAACCGAGACCATCGATAAGTCCTCTATTTCTACCTTCATGACGATTATGTTCAAATGACTCTAGATAATACTCTGTGTAGATATTTTAGGTAATTTAGGTGAAAGGTAATTCATGTGTGGTTCAAATAATAGGGATGTCTTATTATTTAGTTTATATCTGAAATCAGTCAATCTGGTACTGTGTCTATCTGATTGTATACTATCGAGATTAACATAGTTATGAAATGAATGATAGTGGGAAACGATACGCGTCGTTCCTAGATTAAAAGAAGGTATTCCAGGGCCGTTTCCTAAAAGATCAATTGTTAATTCTTGTCCTTGCGTCATTTGGAGTAGCAGCAACAGTAACATCCTGTAACAATACGGAATCTTTAGGGGGCTCCTCTTTAGACGGGATTTTGCAACAGGACTTCGTTTCTTTCTAGTATAAATATGTATGGAAAGATCGGCTAGGACTATGTCTTTAGTAAAACGTGGAGCTAACTTTTGTCTGCTAGTTAGGGGACAGAAACAAATACTTGTTGGTCAGGGTTATATTCTTTCTCAGGTTCGCGATCTTTATTCCTATTTTCAGTTATTTCGGTCATATGTGTGAAGGTGAAGAGAGGTTTCATTTATTATTTCTTAGATTTGGGTTAGTCGTTTCTTATGGTCCTGTAAGTAATTTTGCAGTAGGTGCTCAGATAAATTTAAATCCAAGGAATCGCGAGGATCAAAGTGTCCTGTGATTAATTATATAGGCCTACATTTAGTGAAGCTAAGTATCGAGCTTTTATAACCTAAAACTGCGAGGGATCTGCTAGGGGATGAAATTTATGGCAGATTCATTACGCTTTTCTAACTTCAGGATTCTGAGATGTTCGAGGGTAGTAGAATGAAAGCGCTCTACTATAACATTATCGTTAGAGGTATGTGCAAGTATAAGAATAAGAAGTATAAGAATATGATGCAGTATGTTATGAAGATGGACAAATTCTGAAAATAATGGATTAGTGAACTCAGGTCCTTGGTCTGTAACTATAGTATAAGGAACGCCATGATGGGTGCAAAACGTTAAATGAGCTTGAATGACACTTAACGCGGTACCACCTCTGAGATGATATGCTTGCGCATATTTCGAGAAAGCATCAATCAGGGAAACATATTTCTCATTTTGTGTGAAAAGGTAGAGATGTACAATTTCAAAGGGTTTAGTTGGAGGAGGAACTATGGAGGATTTTTGCTTGACTGGGTTTCGGTCGTATTTTGCTCGTCCGCAAATACTACATTCATTAATATATTTAGATATAGTTTCTTTAATTTTAGGCCCATAATAACGATGTGATAAGGCAAGGAAACATTCAGGTATACCTAGGTGATTTGTTTTTCCTTAATGGTTATTAATTATGAATTATTTCTTGGTCTTTATAATATTTTACGTTTTCAACCTTTTTTTTTGTTAAGACCATATTCAAGGCGGAGCTTTTAAACTTGTCTTGCATAGTCGGGATTATATTGTACATGGCTAGAGGGGGATGTGTGAGAATTTCTGTTCTTACTCTGGAAGTTACATAATCTTACAGCATTAATTACGTCCTCCTCGAGATTAGACTGATCGTTGTAGTTTTAGTGTGAGTTTCGAAGGGTTTACACATGGTTGGGCGTTTTTTAATATCTCCTACGATTACAAGGGATATTTGACGATGGAATTTGTTTAGGGGTTCATGAGATATTGGTATTTCTAGTATGGGACTCTCAGCACACACCAGTGCTGATTGCCGTTGTAGAATCGATTACTGAAGGGGGTTTCTCAGATGTGTTAACTGCTATGGAGTTTGCGTCTTCATTATTGATTTCAATGCGTGACAGACCGTCTGCGTTAGTGTTCAACTTATCCTGCTTATAGACAGTAGTGAAATTATACTCACTTTAATCTCCAGCAGGTTAAACGTGAATTGGGTTCTTTTAAATTCATGAGCCATTGTAAGGGCCTGTAATCTGTAACGATTTTTCCTACCAAATGAGTAAGGGCGGAAGTATTTGGATGCCTAAACAATTGCCAACAGTTAATTTCACTAGTGTTTAATGTGCGGGATGCGTATGCTATGACTTTGTCAGTACCTATCTGACCTAGTAAGAGTACGGCACCAATGGCAAGATTTGACGCGTCAGTTTTCAGTATAAAGTCTTTACTAAAGTCTGGGTATTGCAAAATTGGATCATTGATTAACAGAGTTTTGCATTTCTTTAAGCAGTTGATATAATTTGGATCGGTTATGGCAATTTTTTAACCCTTCTTAAGACATTGCTCGTATAACAAAATCTATGACGCAAAGTCTGGAATGAATTTCCTATATAATACCCTAACAGACCTAGAAAGCGTTTAATTTCGGTTGCCGTTTTGGGCAGTGGAAATTTTTGGATGGCCGTGATCTTATCCGGGATAGGTTTAATACCGTCTTTACTAATGATGTGTCCTAATTATGCAGTCTCTAATTCTAAAAATTCGGATTTGTTTATCTGAATTTTGAAATTAGATTTTCTGAGTCTCTGAAATACCTTTTCTAAAATGACCATGTGTTCCTGATGGGATACTGAAAAAACGATGATGTCATCGAGACACACAACAATTTGAAGGTCCCGTAAGACATTGTCCATCACCCATGTGTCCATGCTCGCGAGTTTTATTGTTGTATCTGGGTTAATCTCAACCTGTTAAAAGCCACTCGCGAGATCCAGGTTGGTAAAATAGTGGCAGTTACTTAACTTGTCAAGGACGTCCGAAATGTTGGGTATAGGATAGCGGTCATCTATAGTTTTCTCGTTTCCTGAATTTCCTGAAGTCTATAACCAAGCACTATTTGGTTTTCCACTGACGTTGGCTTTCTTGGGAACTACCCAGATGGGGGAGTTCCATGTAGACTGCGAGGGACGTATGATATTTTGTTCTAACATTTTAGTGATTTGATCCTGAACTTCCTGCTTATGTATGAATGGGTATCGGTAACTATTTGTATAATTATATTGGTACATCATCAGCTGTTGTTCGAATAAAATGCTTTACCTGGTTCGTGAAAGATAACGACTCGCCATCGATATAGAGTACTGAGTGCAAAGTGCTTCCAAATTAGCTTTTCCTTCGGGGTTCAAATGATCCGTCCGTAGGAGAGACAAAACTTCATTTACGCGATCGGACTGTTGTTTGGTGCGCATGCACTGAACATTGAATAATTCTGCACTAACAGGGCAATCCATAGAGAAGACGTGACGTGATGTATTTGTTGCCTCTATTATACCTCTGTTATTTTTTAAAGTTGTAACGCAATTACCTGTCACACAATTTGAAACACACTGTTTAGGAATTAAAACGTCACCGTCCTCAGAGTTTATAGGGACTTTGACTAATTTAGATGAATTAGCCGGTACCATATAATTGCCATACGGTCTTCGTATAAGTTGCTATTACGTGAGTCGTAAATTTTCAGGTCAATATTAGATTCCAGTTTTTCTAATAAATCATAGCCAATCAAACCATCAAAAAAAAAATCATGAAACGCATAAACAAAAGGAGTTATATCATCTGGCTCATTAAATTCCTGAAAACAGGGTAAAGTGATAGAATAATCACTTCTGGTAGGTAGCATGAATATTCGTTACCTCAAAGGGATCATAATTACACTGTATATGGGATAAGAACAACTGAGGGACTAACGAAAGACATATTTGCACCTGTATCAATTAATAATTTAAACGGAGGGTTTGAAATTTGCATAAATGGTAATTGCCTTTTCGGGACCTTCTGAAAATCCTCCTTTTCAGCGGACGGAGTCGGATCCTTTACTTCCTCTACTATAACATAGGAAACTGTACACTGTGGTTGTCCATATGCGTGTTCACTCGGGTAAAGCGTAATCGGGACAGTCAAAATATCCTTGGGGGTAGTAATTATCAATAACAAAATAATCGCTTTATTAGTCATACTACAACTGGTCGCTCAAATCATTATAATTAAATTCCCGTGTTCTAAAATAATTTGCGGCTGGCGGATTCCCGGATTTAGACCAGTCATGGGTTGCACGTGGGGCGAACGGTTTAGCCACATAGTGACTTACGCCACTCATAGGTTGAAAGTGTACTAGTAACCGGCCCAGGACCAGGCATTCTAAAAACTTGTCCCTGGGGTCTATATTTAGGCGGTGGCGAACCTAATATTTGCTGCGTACGTGTGGGACTGCGATATTGAGGGGATTGACTTCTACAGATCGGAACAGGTTGCTGCCCTTGAGGCATGAACGGTCGCGACGGTCCTGGCATGTTAAAAGGCCTAGGGGGTGGCAAAAATAAAAATACGTGGCGTGGGTGGAGCCGCGTGATTCGGTGGCATAAGGCCATAAGAAAATTTAGGACTGACCTGATACTGAGACTGCGACTTCCTGCCAAGAGCATGATTGTTGCGCTGCCGCCAATACAACGTATTCAACTCGAGCTTTTTCAATTGTATCAGGCCGCATGCAGCTAATGCGAGAACCCAACGGGTCACGTAGACCACGTAAGACTGTAACGTGAGTTTCTTGTACAAAGTGCGTTTCGATTCAATGGTACTCGCTATCGTTTCATGTAGGCTGATATAGGTCATAATGGTACTAAAGAGATGACTGTTCATAAAATTCTTGCGGGGTTGCCGAACCCTGCGTTAAAAGCGCTAAGTCATTGTATAAGGATGTCTCGTCGCGTTGATCGGCAAAATTATTAACCAAGCACTCCTAATTCCCAAGTTTCCGGGATACCATTCGAATTAATCGTACGCGATGCAGGTCCCACTACCTTATTTAGAATTCCGTTTAATAATTCCAAATTACTTAATTGAAATTCCGGTCCATCTCCAAGTTTGTGCTAGTTAATCAATTAGCACAAACTTTATGAATCGCACATAGTTTTATGAATCGAGTTAATACGTTCGAGTTTCCGTCGAATTCCGGAACCAATCGTAGGTCTTTGTGAACTTGATCCACTGAGTCAGCCATATTCGATATAAATGAACTAGTACTATCCTCCAGTCTCTAAATTTCTATTAGCGTCTAAGGCACTAATTCTACGATTACTACTTAACGTAGGTGACCGAGATTGCCGTGGATGGAAAATTTTGGAAAGATAAAGGATTACAATTATAAGATAAAAAGGAAGCGACTCTAGAGCGATTCTAAAGTACTTATTTGCAATGATTTTGTACCTCCTCCGTATCGATGTCTGGATACTCCCCTGGACTGCAGATCTTGTAGGTTCAGGATACTCGTACGGTGCCCGACGGCCACCCGGGTAACTCGCGATCCTATCAATTTTATTCTCGCGAACCGGCCCGCGAGTATCCTACTGACTGCGCCAATTACGAAGACTAGCCGGAGGATTAAAAATACAAAATTTATTTAACATTTATTTTATTAAAATTACAATATTAATTAGCGGCTAAAATGTCGGATGTCGATGGTTGACCGATGCTGTGTCAAAAGTGACGATTTCACGGAGGCCACGATGTCCGGTGTCGGGCTGCCTCACGTTGTGCTGCGTCGGCGCCTGGTGTCCGCGGCTGATTCAATTCAAGGTAACTAGGTAAACGCTTGTCAGCGGTTTAGGTGCTATGCGAATATGTAACAAGCATATTAGTTTCATTGGGAAAACCCGACAATAGGGGTGAGCTAATCATAAAAGCACCATACAAATGTTCAATGTTTTTAACACTATTTTTTGCAGGCTGCTCATGGCTTTGTGCTGCGTCACGACCTTTGCCTCCATGTGGATAACAAACACTGCTGCTACAACCATGATGGTTCCTATAAATTTCGCTATACTAAAAGTATTTGAAGACGTGAGTATTCTTAACCATCCTTTTATTATTTACTATTGCGGGGCACGCTACGATCGCCATTGAGTATCGGGATGCTCAATGGCGATCGTAGCGTGCCCCGCAATAGCGACCCTACTGCTACCAACCGGGTACAAATCCGGGGATTTTTACCCGGTTGGTAGCAGTAGGGTCGCCTCATATTACATGAGACTATAACATAACTGGTTTAATGTGGTGTAAGTACTTTATATAGATACAACTCTGCCTAACCCTTCGGGGAATACAGGCGTTGTATAATCTTTAATTGTAGCGGTAGCTGAATCGTAATGGTTGGATCATTGATCTCATCATCTGCTTAACCTCTTCTTTATAACGATTCTTGTAATGCAATATTTTACACCTAATTGATTTAATTTATTTATAGCAAGGTGTAATTATCATGTATCAAAAGACAGTTGAAGGTGACGATGTTGCAAGTGATATAACATCGTGTTATTTTTGTGCGGTTACGTATTCAGCAACTATTGGTAAGTAATTATTGCGTTTATTTGTCTTATTTTATAGCAAAAGAAGCCATTAGATTGTAGACCGATAAGGGATGACATAAGCTAAACCGTCGTGGGTGCGAGCCACTCCATGTCTGCTCGGTTTGCAGGAACTAAGACTCTTGACTCTGCAAGCTGTACCATGAACTGCTTCATGCAGGTTGTGGTGTAAATAGTGGTTGGATGTTAGGCGCCATCTCCACGAACGATAGAATCGCGGCGATAGTCACGATAGTCACGAGAGTCACGCTGTGCCTTCAAATTATCGCCGCGATGATATTGCCGTGTGGGGATAGACTTTCTATTGAATTAGATGGCACGGCGAGACTAACGCCGCGATTTTCTCGCCTTTTGACTCCTTTAGGCATCATCTCCACGGATATGTCGCCTAAAGGGGTCGATTCTTAATATATTCTAAAAGCTATCGCAGATGACAGTTTGAACCAATTTTTCTGAATCGTCTCCATTATAACTATACTGCTGTGTTCTTTCTTTTTACCTAGCTTAATAAAATAATATCTCGCAGGTGGACTCGGCACACTAGTGGGTACCGGTACGAATTTGGTTTTTAAAGGATTTTTTCAGAGGTAAGTAGCGGTAGTGGGGTTTAAAGCCCCATTTACACGGTGCAAGTTCTGGAATGTTCAAGAGCAATATTCGCATCCCATAAATAAAATAAAAAAGCCATTTATTCTACTACCCAATCTACACTTGTTTTACGAAATGTTTGTAGTATGGGTATACTTCAAAATAAAATAATAATATATTTACATATCATTATACAATTAACAATATGCAAAATCAAATTTTTGATCGGTGGATTTTTTGTTATTGAGATTTAATCATTTAATTGTATGATAGTGGTGCTATGTTTAATTTGAATTGTATTAATTATATTACGATTGACCCAAAATAAACATATTCTTTGACGAACTCTACATTCTGACAATCAAACGTTATAAGATAGTTTTCTTTATTTTTTGTTTTGGTTTTGGTAATGTTGCGACAGCCCCACTTATTGACTCTTCTGTCAAGTTGTTTAACATGGTTGCCAAATCTGGCGTATTTTCTGCGAAGATTACTATGTCGTCCGAGAAGTGGATGAGGGTACGGGTTGTCTCCCAATCATTGTCTTGTCCAATCAAGTTTCCTGAATATGTTCTCTAGTACAGCTGTAAATATCTGTGGCGATATTGAGTCACCTTGCCGAACGCCCCTTCTTATCGGGATCTTTTCAACGTCCCGTTCCAGCCTAATTTTTGCACAGCCCTTCTTGTATATTTCTTGAATCACAGTAACGTATTTCCGTATTTTCTTAGTGCTTGTCATTTGGGGGCAAATGACAAGCACTGATAAAATACGCCCCCTAGTACCCGGCGGTCCGCCTAACCTTGGCTACGGTTGCGGTCAAGCAAGGGTCGAGCAAAGCTACGGTGAGGCAAGGGGTGCTAAGGATCCCCGGAAGAGATCCGGCTACCACAACCACCGAAAGCTGGACCTGGCAACATACAACACGCGTACACTCCAGACCGACGAGAATATTGTCAAACTCGAGGAAGAATTGAGCAGATTACGATGGGGTATAGTAGGTTTATCTGAAGTCCGAAGAGAGGGGGGGGGGGACTCGATAATCCTCAAATCCGGGAACTTGCTCTATTTTCGGGAGGGCGACCAACGGTCCCAAGGTGGTGTCGGGTTTATCATCCACAAGTCCATTGTGAGCAACGTGGTGAAGGTCGAGAGTGTGTCGACCAGGGTGGCGTACCTTATACTCAGAATATCCAAAAGATATTCGCTGAAGGTCGTACAGGTTTACGCCCCAACCTCGTCACACCCCGACGATGAAGTGGAGACCATGTATGAGGATATTTCCAGAGCCATGCATGGCTCTAAAACTCACTTCACCGTTGCCATGGGGGACTTCAACGCGAAACTTGACAAACGAAACGATGATAAGCTGCGAGTGAAGCAATTTGGAGTTTGACGTCGGAACCACCGAGGTCACCTACTAGCCAGTTTTATGGAGAAGAAAGGCCACTTTATGATGAACTCCTTCTACAGAAAACGTGAGCACAGAAAGTGGACCTGGCAGAGCCCCGATGGTGCAACAAAAAATGAGATTGACTTCATTATGTCGACGAAGAAGCAAGTATACGAGATTAGGATGGCTCTGAAGCAGCTCAAAAACAAGAAGGCGCCGGGTGATGACGGAATTATGGCCAAACTTCTGAAGCTGTTTGATTCCGTCATACTCGAGGGGAAAAACGTCACAGGTGTGGTGATACTGGTTTTTAAGAAGGGCGACAATACCCTCCTTAAGAATTGTAGGCCCATCTCACTTCTGAGCCATGTCTACAAGCTGTTTACAAGAGTCATCACGAACCGTCTCGCGCGCAGGTTTGACGACTTGAACAAGCCTGATTCCGTAAAGGCTTTAGCACTGTAGACCACATACATACGCTGCGGCAGTTATACAGAAGACCGAGGAGTATAACCTGCCTCTCTGCTTAGCGTTTGTGGACTACGAAAAAGCCTTCGATTCGATCGAGACATGGGCTGTACTGCAGTCTCTTCAACGGTGCCAGATCGACTACCGGTACATCGAGGTGCTTAAATGTCTGTACAAAAACGCCACTATGTCAGTCCGACTCCAGGACCAGACCTCGAAACCTATCCTTCTGCAGCGAGGTGTGAGACAGGGAGACGTTATCTCTCCGAAACTGTTCACCGCTGCACTGGAAGATGTCTTCAAGGTTCTGGACTGGAAAGGGCCAGGCATCAACATCAATGGCGAGTACATCAATCACCTTCGGTTTGTCGACGATATAGTTGTCATGGCTGAGACTATGGAGGATCTCAGTACAATGCTTGATGACCTCAGTAGAGCTTCCGAAAGAGTGGGTCTCAAATGAACATGGACAAGACAAAGATCATGTCAAATGCCCATGTTACACCCACTCTCATGAAAATCGGAGACGCTACGCTCTGTTATAGGGTCCCTTCAAAGAGGCTTTTTAAAAAAAGAAATTGTTTAAAAAGATAATTATTATTCATTTAATTAATTAATACAATTTAAGAAAAAGGGACCCTTATGCAACCGATCACCGTAAAGGTTCGAAATAGACTGATTTTAGTACCAATGATTATTGCTGACTACGACTATTGTACTGAGATGGCTGAAAGCCATAATGATTAAGCATTTTAGGGTTCAGTGTGTGCTTATAACACCTCCCCTATCAGAGTGAACTTTGGGGATGATAACCAAAGTTAACCTTAGAAAGAGGTTCTTAGGGCTGGAGCTGGAATTTCTTGAATGGTTTGCTCCAGTTCCACAGATACCGATTTAGATTTATCGCATTTGCGGAAACTATATTTGCGAAGGTTGCAATTGGGTTTACAAAAAACTACAATTCTATAAACTAAGTACAACAAAATAAAACATACAATTAAACTTATAATTATTGAATAATGTGTCCCATATTTAATTATGTGGGGTGTTTCCTGAATTTTATCAACGTCTGATAAGAGGTTGTTAATTGCTTTGCTAATATGATTCATATCATCTAAGTTAATTTGCTCTAAGTGGGTAGGGGACATATTATTTGTTATACTATTTGTTTTACAACAACTACTATTTATTAAATTGAAATCTGGCAGATTAATAGGTGAAGTTAAGTTTAGAACATTGCTATATCTAGGTAACAGCGTGGTACCTCTACAATAGGCGATACAATTGGTTGGTATGGGTAAGATGCCAATACCGAATATATTTATTTCCTTTATCTGATTGTGACCTTGGCAATCTAGTGAAAGTTTCGTTAATTCAGATTGAACATATATAAATTTATTATTATTGAGTGATTTAAAAATATCTAGATTACCTTGAATAAGTTTGACATTACATATCGCGGGAATTTCTTTAATAGTTTTAGATAAAAGTTCGCTTTCGCAACTTGGACTTGAATCAGTTTTGTAAATAATAGGAATTTGTGACATGACATCTGTCATGTCACCTCCTATCCGGCAATTTTTGGTGAAAATCTAGAAGATTATGCTTCATTTTGTCATTTTTTAAAAATGTCGTTATTATTTGGGTTTAGTTTTGTCGATTTCACAATAACAAAAAAAAACTGCGTCGAAAATTACTGAAAATAAATGAGGGAACGTATTTCGTGTTGACGTTGGTGTTGCCAGCTATTATTATTAATTCATATTAATATGTATTTATTTCCAACTTACATCTATCCTTACAGAGAAACCTATTGTGATATTGTGCATCTAAACACTTATCCTAAATTATTTACTAACACATTATTTTAATTAAATTTTGTAAGTTATTACAAATAATGCATTCTTTGTGAACTCACGCAGAGCATAGAATAGGTTCGCGATATAAGCCGTCTTCTTCAAATGTGAAGAGTAGCTTACATACACAAATGTGGAGAGTAGCTTACACACACAAATGTGGAGAGTAGCTTACTCACACAAATGTGGAGAGTAGCTTACACACCTAAATGTGGAGAGTAGCTTACACACACAAATGTGGATAGTAGCTTACACACAAATGTGGAGAGTAGCTTACACACACAAATGTGGAGAGTAGCTTACACACAAATGTGGAGAGTAGCTTACACACAAATGTGGAGAGTAGCTTACACACACAAATGTGGATAGTAGCTTACACACACAAATGTGGAGACTAGCTTACACACACACAAATGCAGACATTAGCTTACAATACACAAATGTAGAGAGTAGCTTACACACACAAATGTAGAGAGTAGGTTACACACACAAATGTAGAGAGTAGCTTACACACACAAATGTGGAGAGTAGCTTACACACACAAATGTAGAGACTAGCTTACACACACAAATGTAGAGAGTAGCTTACACACAAATGTAGAGAGTAGCTTACTCACACAAATGTAGAGAGTAGCTTACACACACAATTGTGGAGAGTAGCTTACACACACAAATGTAGAGAGTAGCTTACACACACAAATGTAGAGAGTAGCTTACACACACAAATGTAGAGAGTAGCTTACACACACAAATAGAGAGAGTAGTAAGGAGAGCTTATAGTTTTCATACACCCGTCATTCTGACGCCAGCTTGGTGGGTGTAATTTTGTGTAGCCAAGATTATTAAGATGTTAAAAACTCAACCGTCAAAACGGAGCTGTCATTCGCTCGTCCGATACCCGAGCGCCGGGACCCCGGCCGCCGAATTTTACGAATAGTTCGGTGCGACCGCTAGAACTTGGTCCGAGATTGTGACGGGCCGATGCACAGTGGTTCCGCGCCCTAAGAGAGGCGGTCATAGGGTTTCGCGAAGGTAATTACTGTCGTTATCAATACTAAATATTATCATTATGCTTTTTTGTAATACTTCATGTTATAATAAAATTAAAAAACCGAATTAATGTTAAAAAACTTATTTTATTAGAATAAATAATGCATTTATTGTACTTGACGAAATACTTACTAAAATACAATAAAGGAATTGGAACTTAATAACTAATAAACTTAAATATATACATTTTTATAATAAAAATAAAGTAAATACCTAATTATTACCTAACTACAAATACAGAAATGGACAAAAAATATATTATTTACATGTTAATAGTTACATAATAGGAGCTGTATCTAAAATAATGTAAATCTAGTATTTATTATATAACTATATACATTTTATTCTATACCGACAACAAATTCAACACCTCTTTAGATAGAATAGACTTCTTCTTCCGTGGTAACCTTCTCAAACCAGAAATATAAGGATCCAAATAAAGAAGAAGTCGGTGTTTGTGACAACCCGGGACATTTTCTTCGTGTTGTCACGCCTAAACTGTTTTAACTTATTGCAAGATTCGGCGGCCTCTTCCGAAAGCTCACCTATTGACAATAATGCGTGGTCAATTACTTCCGAACCATGAATGAGGACCTTATGTACAGACGAGGGCAGGTTGTACCATGGATAGGTAGCAACAAGCTTACGTGCTGTGTCTAGAGCATACTCTTTAAAAGCCACGTTATTCATTTTGTATCCCGACGAAAGACACTGTAGCAGATTATGACATCTGTCAATAAGGTCTTTGTCTAATCCAGTAATTTCCGCTGAAATAGCTGAATTAGAAAAAAACCTTCTGGCAGTGTTTCCATCGTTGGATGTGCCACTTCCTCCACTTCGCGGTTTGTCGACTATTAGACCAAGTCGTTGCCTAAACTGTTGCTGGACATGTTGTTTTTTCTGTGCAAGAAGAGCTTTATCGTCTGAAGAACGTAACGTGAATAAAATATTCAAAGAATCGGATATGCGAGTGAAGAGGAGATAGTCCAAATTGATATTTACTACTGTCTACAGTTTTGCTACATGATTTATCTATATCATTCATGTCTTTTGGAGTTAAACCACAAATATAGCACCTACTACAAGATGTATCACTCAGAGCACTGCACACTTTACCATCAACCATGGTTAATTGTAAAGAATGCCGCACCTTTATTTCACATCCATTGTGAGTGAAAGATGATAAGAATATATAATATATAAATAATATAAATATATAAATAATATAAATGAGGCTGTAAACTGTCAATTTTAGTCTTGAAATAAGCTTCTTCTTGCACAGAAAGGTCTTTCGATTCTTTGGCAAATTGGAATCGAATAGGCCTACAATACCTGGTGGAGGAAGGGCGCGGGTTTTTTCAAACTATTTGGTCTGGGTCGGAAGTATTTCACTTACAAACTAATTGGAGAGGACAATATGAAGTAAGAAACATACTGCCATCATCCTCGATACCAGAATTACCAAAACACTGTTTATATTCGCTGTGCCCCGTACTCCCATCGAAACCCCATTTTCCAATTAAAACAAATTCTTTATTAAGGTCAATATTATTTAAAACGTGTTTTTGGGATTCTAGTATCCGGCATGCAGTATGGTCTAACAATGATTGTAATTCTACTTCAGCCGATGATTCCGTGATAAACTCTTGCGATGGATAACACCGCTTCTTAGCTTCCAACACTTTTGGATAAGATGGTAATGCATTCGGTGATTTTGCATTAATGAACTCTTTCATCATAAGATACTGATGTTTAGTCAGTTTAGTCTCAGTTATGAGAGACATGACTTTATCAGTGTTGAAATTTAAAGAAGCGTAAGCGGCGTCAGATCGACTTGAATCATCCAACAAATAATTGATCGCGGAACTGTCTACTTTACTTAACTCTGCAAGCCGTTTTGATCTCTTGCTACACTCTTCGAAGTCCTTCCTGTGCTGATGCTGTTGAGTGCTCGTCGAAGCCTCTGCTGCTGGCCGTTGAGTGTCGTGGCTCCCTGCTGCTGCACAATTTGACAGAACGCAAACTTCAATTTCGTTCAGCCAGTCTCCGTACTTAGATACCATGCGAGATTGATTGCGAGAGACTTGCTTCCAAATAGCTACAAATCTAGTACAAAGATTAGCAACTCTTTTTTCTAAGTCATCAGCAACCAAATTCTCAACGTCAGGCAGTAACTGTATCAGGGCTTGAAAAACTCGACGCCACCGTTGCAGTTCGGAATTGCTGTCCTTCATAGACAGCCAAGTATCTAGTACAAGCATTCTTTTAAAAGAACACTCAATACTAGTACCTAAAACAAAACAACAAACAGTTAAATGCGGATCAAAAACAATACATATTTCGTAGCAAGTGCTACGCGCCCAGCCGCTCGGCGTAGACCCTGGCTGCACCTTACAGATGCAGCATGCCGCAAGTACTTTTTTTAAATTCTAGTAGTAGAGATTTTAAGCGACATTTTTATACCTAATTCAATGGCACAAGTAGATACAAACATAAGTAAAAGCATCAATATAAAAAAAAATACAGAAATAAATATGCAAGAAATGCTGCGGCGTAGAACTCTATTTAAAAAAAAAAATGCTGTATTAAAAATGCAAAATAGTAAAGTAAATTAATAATACATACCTGTAACTTGAATGTCCATTGCAAAATAACAGGTCACAAATAAGTTCGATCTTGAAAACACGCGTCGCGTCTTAGGGTAATTAGCGCTTGGTGATAACACGGTTGATGACTAATTACATGTATTTACTTCCGATGCCAAAAAAAGGAATGTTGCGAACAATAGATTGCAAAACCTTTTATACCCTCAGGTAGTATGACAACTAGTGGGTAACTGAACCAGATATAATGGCTTAGCTCAGTCATTGCCATTGGAAGCCTATGACCTACTAACGGGACCACAGTGCGATGTGCCGGCAATACAAAATGCGTTTGATCAGTCCACGTCCGACGCCGTTTGCGCGGATTTTGTTTTGTCTATCATAACAAACTGAACCACTGAGTTCTGTCGCGGTGGACAAACGATTGCCGTCACCGGGACGTCACGTTCGGTTCGAATAATCTCGTTTTTCGTTGACGTCTCGTTGACGTGGTGGTGGACAAACGGCCTTAGTCGTTTATTTTTGTTTCAGATCATTCCCGTTAGCTCCAGAATATTTATCCTTTCCGAGGTTTTCCGCCTTTAGTGTTCCATACATGGTTGTCTGCGAAGTCTTTATTTACCTCTATTTGGCGGTTGTACATTTTGGATTTTTAAGGTACGCTTTTTTTCGTTATATTTAATTGATCCTTTAAAAACTCTTTGATCCTTTCATTGTTTCCCTGCAGCTCAATGCAATTAAGACAAAAAATATTTATTATCATGATAATCGATTATCACCGATATGTCAAAACGTATCGGTGCTTCCTTTTTCGGCCTGGCTACAAATAAGGTCATGGTTATGGCAGAAGAACGGATATGTACCATATGTACTAAGGTACATAAGGTACATATCCGTACATTCTTCCTTATGTACCTTATCTTGGAAATTCCTGACATCTGTGAAGGAAAAACATCGCCAAGAAACCTGGACTCTGTGTAATGGAAAGGGTATATCTATCCAAAAAGGATGAAGATCACATTAGGTATAGAATTTCTATGCAGTTTGAGTTCAAAATAAATTACTTAAAGAATTCATACCAAATTTGTGGTTTCGTAAGTTTATTGAATTTAAATCATAACAAACGAGTCAGAACACCCGCATTAACGAGGCTCATTATCTTTTCACGTCATTAGCTGATCAAACGAGCCGACAATGCGGAGAAGGGAGACCGATTGGTTTTATGTATATTATGTACCCTTTCCATTACATGTAACGGAAATGTAATTTTTTCTATACTACGTGTAGCATAGTAAAAATTAAAACGCTGTACGGTGGAATAAGTTAGGGACAAGCAAGACAGTTTTCCGGACTACAACGGTTAAGGTGAGCTGCCCTTACTGCCCCATCCCAAAAATGCAACCTGTATATTTTAAAGAACTGGGTCATACTTGTAATACGGTACCTACCTCAGAGTCCACGAGGTTTATATTTCAAAGCAAGTTGCTGGTGAATAATTCTGGCCACTTGGTTATGCCTGTGCAAGTACTCGCCGTTAGCCAGATGAGAACCACCAAGAGATAATGTCTGATGGACTCACCCAGACGGTGGCAAGCCCGACAAACGTCAACCGTCCCGTCCTTCATGATGTGTCTCCGGTAGTTATTCGTCAAGATTATTTCGTCCAATTTCACAGACGAAACCTTCAGTTTCCCCGAAAGACAAAATCCATAATTGCACAGACAAAAATTAGTATTATTATTAGAAAAGCTAAAGCAGATTCTTCTTAGTTACAGCTATAGCTTTATGTAAGCGGGCACGCCCTTTATGCCTGAAGACTTTTATGTAGGTATTAAGTTCTGTTTACTTTTTATTTCTGCTTGAGTATAGTTTCAATGTTTTTTTTTTTTTGGTTGAGCCGGCGTGCTAGCTGACATAAGGCAGATTTTTAAGCTAGAGCACTAGGAAGTGGTGAAGGGCGGGCATTTTTGGGGGGACTGTCTTATGTAGTGCTGCTTTTTCAGCCTAGTTTGAATGAATGAGTTTTGATTTTGGTTTTTGATTTTGAAAATATAAAATCATATTTAACAATGTTCTAGACCTCAGAGTAAAACAGCAAAAGATGCAGTTATGCCAATAGCCGTACAGAATGCCGCAGCAGCAGTTATTGCCTCAGAGGTCAAGAAAAGAGGAGCAATGACGCACTGGGAGAGGGTAAGGTCGTAATCTGGCTGTGCAAATCTAGAAAATAGTCTTGCTGTGCTTATCTAGAAAAAGGTCTGGCCGTGCAAATCTAGAAAATAGTCTGGTTTGCAAATCTAGAAAAAACACTGCAGAAACAAAAACAAATGATTTCCCAGTCAATGTCATTTAAGCGCCAAAATATCATTGTTGCATTAAAAATAATCAAACGAACCTTTATAACAAGAGCGCATTACTTTTGATTTTATGGAATTTTAGTATCGGAGTTTTAGTATGGATCTAAGACCAACGAAATACTATCCCTGTTTACATAACAAGAATTTGGTAAAATGTTCATTCGCTTGTTAAGTTTAAACTGACCTTGATTAAACCGATGATGCTAAAGCTGCTCTACTGTACGTCGTTATTCTTATTACTTTCTTGGAATTACCTTGAATTATATAATATACATAAATAATGGTTTGTGTCAGGATCGCGGGTGTCTTCCTCAGAAATGGGGTCGAAATATATCTAAAACAATACCAAATTGTACCACTTGTTAAATAATTAGTACCTCGTGGGATCGCAAATTATTGGTTGGCGGGTGTATTTTTGTGTAGCCAAGATTACTGAGAAGTTAGATATACAACATACCTGGATACCTCTCTAGGGTCTTCAGGTATGTTACCTTAAGTTAGTGAAATCTCATCGGAATACGACAAATTGAAAAATTCATCAACATTCATCTATACATGATGTTACAATATGTATATTGTTTAGTTGGCACAAAGAGTAGAGCAATGCTGTATAGTACAAGAGCCCACGATCAAAACCATGTTGCAAAGTTTTACGGCCAAAACCGCTTAAAATCGTTCCGAACGCGACTCGGTGGGCATTACTGGCCAAAACGTCGCAGTTTTATGGGGGGGCATTTCTGCTATGTCAAAAAGAAATTGGCAGATGGTTTTATCACTATACGAGCCCTTTGCTCACAATGACAGCTTTAATGCGAAGAGGCATGGTTGCAACCAACGCTGCACACACCTCAGGCGTAATTGACTCCCAGACAGCCAAGAGTTTAGCCTTTAAGTCGCTCTTCGATCATGATGGATTTTTACAGAGAACTTTTTTAATTTTCCACCATAGGGTTCCGATCGGCGACAAGTCCGGGCTGTTAGATGGCCATTCGATTGTTGGGATGCTTTTCGCCAGTAGCCACGTCTTTTTTGTCCTTGCAGTATGGCAGGAAGCACCATCCTTTTGCAAAACGAAGGAATTTTGATGCTTAAGTGACGGAATAGAGGGCAGTAAATTCTATTCCAAATGGTTTTGTTAAAAACCTTTTGGAAGAGAATTTTTAAAAAAGTTCTTCATAAAAATCCATCAAGATCGAAGAGCGACTTAAAAGCTAAACTCTTGGCTGTCTGGGAGTCAATTACGCCTGAGTAGTGTGCAGCGTTGGTTGCAACCATGCTTCTTCGCATTAAAGCTGTCATTGTGAGCAAAGGCGAAACAACTAAGTGGTAGACGAACTATTTTGCGTGAGTGACAAGGGTAGACGAATACTTTTGCGTTATGTTTTTAGAATATATTTTTACCATTTTATGTTATGTAAAGTCATGAAAGAATTTCAGTTATGTTAAAATAAACTTTAAAATGTTCCTCAAATTGTGGTTTACTTTTTATTAAACGTTCTTAATTATTTTACCAATATTTACTTTCTATATTTTACGCTTTGCACTACTTTCTATACTAGACGAACTATTTTGCATCGGGGCTCGTATAGTGATAAAACCATATGCCAATTTCTTTTTGACATAGCAGAAATGCCCCCATAAAACTGCGACGTTTTGGCCGGTAATGCCCACCGAGTTTGTGGGCAAGGTATCCCTTGCAGCATTGATAGAACCATCCACAAACTGGATACCACCAATACCTTGTGCAGACATGCAGCCCCATATCATAAGAGACGCCAGAAACTTCACTTTGCGTTTGAGACAATCAGTATGAAATGCCTCATATTTGTTCCGGATCACTTTTTTCCTTTCATTGCCGACTGTCACTTCACTGTACTCGTCACTCCAAATAATACTACGCCACTGATCGGAAGTCCAATTTAAAAATGATCACTTGCAAACTTCAACCTCTTTTTCTTTTGTACAGCAGTCAACAGTGGTTTCTCCTTAGCGGTGTAAAATCCGTAACCCGTTCTTTTTAGGACTCTTTTGCAAGTATAAACTGAGACGTCTTTGTGAATCATGTCCTTCCATTGCACCGTGATTTCTCCAGCTCAAGCACGACGATTATTTTTGATAATTTTCTTCAGGATTCTGTTTTCTACTGCACTTGTCATGCGTGGTCGACCAGTTTTCTTCAAACAAGAAGTCGTTCTATTCTTTTTATAGTGCTGAATGATAGATTGGACTGTAGACCTGGGAAGTATCAAGTTTTTAGATATTTGGTAACTTGATTTGCCAGCATCGACCCCACAAACTATTTGCTTTCGAAGCTCTTCACACACGGGTTTGCCACGACCCATTGTTATTTGAAAACAGAAAACTGAAATTTTCAGAATTTATATTGTCTCACTTGACAAATGACACAGATTTAGTTTTACAAATTTAAATTATGCAACATAATTGTAAGTACAAAGAAGGAATAATCTTATTTAACTCACCGATAGACGAACTCTTTTGCATCGATTAACAATTAGACGAACTATTTTGCTTATAACTTCTTCGAATTTAAAACAGGATATGTATAAATTTAAAAAGCTAAAATAGTTTATTGGTTCATAATTAAAAAATGGCATAAGTAACGCGACATGTGATAGTAGAACAGCTTAATATTTTATATAGATATACAAAAATAATGAAGTTAGAAAAAATCTCACAGTGAAAATTTCACATTAGACGAACTATTTTGCATTGGGACTCGTATATCCGATATTAAAAATGTACATTGGATTCGTAATTTTGTTACGAAAACATTTGTTTTCGGATATTTTGCGCGTTACATGTGGCGCTGAGCGTATTTGCAAAGATGCAAAAAATTTAACTGACCTGTCTCATAGCAACCTAGTATTTTTTTTTTTATGGCTGGTCGGTGTTACCAAAAATCTGTTTAGAGACATTTAAAATGTCGCCTGATTCCATAAATGAAAAGAACGTTTCGACGTCGCCCGGCAAACACACGGTGCTTGTTACGCTCCTATCTCTAATGACAACGTTGATGAGTCATGCAATGTTTAAAAACTGTTTTAATTTCAATAAACAGCATTTTTGCAAACGTTTTTCCTTTTGTCCAATTTATTAAAAATCCTTAAATATCAGTTCGATGGTTTCTGGTGAGCTCTTTATTAATCGTACGTAAATACGGAGCAATACAATTTTTTAATTTCTGAATATCGATAAGTAGTCGTGAGTAACGTGTTACGTGATACACTAAATTTGATAGACCGCAGCGATAGCATAAACCACTGCGATTTGTGCACACAATGCACTCATTGTGCCCGGACATGCCCCTTTTCCAGGCACATGAAGCACTGCAGAGCCCTTGTTGGCAGGAGTTTTGCCCTGGCCGACACCCATCCCACCAGTAGCCGTCGGCCGTCTGCAACTTTGTTTGCAGCTGCTACTGGGCATCGCACCCAAACTTAGCCCAGTCCGGCCGCGCTGCAACGAATTTCGTCCGCCTTTACGTTTTCGGGCGGAAACTCGCTGTTTTTGGCAATGGCCGCCACTACTTCCTCCGCGGTCGCAGAGTCGTCCAGCCCATCTATGCGGAATTTAGCCGTTTTAGTGGGCCTGGACACCCAGGTATCCTCTGGTTTGAGTACTTCTCGTATTTTGGCGGCCCGAACGTCCGCCCTCTCCCGCTCGGACCGGAGACGGCTGTTTTTCTCCCACAGCTTCACCGTCTCCTCTGAGGTCGTACGATATAGCTTCTCCACCACCTCCCTGATCCCTTCTGCCGCCTCTTTAAGGGCACGTGTGAACGAGCCCTTCAGGTTACCGAACTTGGTAGCCTTGGACCTTCAGGACAACATTCACTCCCTCCAACACCTGACGGTTGAGAGCCTCTGTCGTTAAGCTCTCCCCTGTTGCCGCCTGGGCAGACCGCCGCTGCCGAGCCTGACGGGCCATTTCAGCGACCTCGTTGGCCGCGAAAGCTCTACTCTAAGCACGCTTCGCGGCGTTGACCTCCGCCTTCATGCCCACAAATGAGATGGTGACCTCTCCCGTCTCCTCAGTTGAGACCCTGCATCAGACCCCTGGGTTGCTATCTTCACCGATTCCTGGTGTATCACACCGCTTGAAGCGACCCCGAACGTCACGCCCTAGTATCGGAGTGGATGCCCCACCCGTCACCGCGCGTCGTCGGCCTGTCCTTTGCCGTTGCCATTTTGGCAGCTGGCAGGTTCTCCTCGCTTGAGGAAAGGCCTATAGATCTCGCTCGGCCCAAATCCTGTTCGTCGCGCGAACGCTTTCCCCAAAGTTTGGAAAGAGCGTTCTAACCTTTTTTTTATTGTTCCGGGGTGGAAAATCCGTCAGACTCTTATTGACTAAAAACCACCCTGGTGTTCCCCTCCCACACTTGCAACGGGGATCATGGGATTTGATGCGACTTCCGCGATCCCCAGCTAGTGCCGGCCCGCCATTGCGGGCCTTCTCAGGCTCGCGGGGGAATGAGGTGTTAACCGCAACGTCCAATAGGGGCACGTATGGAACACTACGCGCCGCCACCTCAGGTCCTGCTACTCGTATGTGGGGGGCGATGGATGTCCCTGAGTCCATAGCCCATGGACCCATTTAGGGGGCTGTAAGAGGGCGTTGTCTGCCCTCCGCCGACGCCCAGTGCGCCTGCTGCGGGCAGGATGAGTGGAACAGATCTCCCGCTCCCTTTCCGTAGCC
Organism: Atethmia centrago; assembly: GCA_905333075.3. Lineage (NCBI taxonomy): Eukaryota > Metazoa > Arthropoda > Insecta > Lepidoptera > Noctuidae > Atethmia > Atethmia centrago. The sequence continues at coordinate 14,324,861 of HG995373.1, read as the reverse complement.
TCCTTCTGCGACATGACTGTTTCGCAGAAGGATACCACCGCGTCCCAGGGGTCCGACCATGGACTCGACCACGGCTGGCAGCGATAGGTCACTGCCTACTCCTGAGATGAGGGCACGACGCAACTCCTCCCAAGCGGCACACTCTGCCAGCGTATGCCGCGCCGTGTCTTTCCAGCAGTCGACGCAGTGATGACACCGGGCATACGGCTCCTTGTTTATGCGACACGGGTACTTCCCGAAGCAACCATGCCCCGAAAGGACCTGCATCACGCGAAACGATAGGGAGCCGTGCTCCTCCCGAGCCAGTGCTCGAATACTGGTTGGACTGCCTCAATGGTGACGAGGCGTGGTGACGAGGTAGGGCGTGAGAGCCTGTCCCGCCATTCCGTCACCAGGGCTGTGCTAAGCAGCGACTGACGCAACTCCATTTGTTCAGCCGCTTGCCCCGCACCCTCTCTTCCTCACGCCACCGATAAAGTGACGCGAGTACTTTAGCCTCGAGGTCCCAGGGCGGGGATCCGGCCAGTACACAAGCCACCTCATAAGAGATCGTGCGATATCCCATAATGGCTCTGACGGCCATCGCTCTCTGCGGCTTTCGCAGGGCAGCGATGCTACCGGCCGTCAGGTCAACCGTCTAGATCGGGGCTCCATACAGGGCCGTCGATCGCACAAACCCCAGAATGGGAAGCAGCGTTGATAGTGCCCCAGCCCAACAACTTGGGCGCCAGCCGCCGAAAGTGGGGCCGAAGTCCCACCGGCTGTCGAGCACCAATCCCAGGTACTTCATGGTAGACTCGACAGTGATTCGAGCCCCCCCGACCACGATGTGTGATCCGGGCGGAGGCGCCCGACGGGGGCCATGAAATACTATGGCCTCCGACTTGAGGGCCACCTCCAGGCCTAGGCGCCGTATGCGGCTCACCACTTGTGAGACCGTCCCTGTACGAGCTCCCCCGGGCCGTGACCAGCGTATCGTCCGCATAACATGTCAAGTCCACGCCCAGCTGGAGTTCGCCCCGCAGCACCCAGTCGTACCCGATGTTCCACAGGAGCGGGCCCATGACTGAGCCCTGTGGAACACCGCACGACATGTGGCGCTGATTTTCGCCATCACGTCTCATGTAGGTGACACACCTCCGCCAAATAAGCCCTAACAATGCAGCGGAGGTAGGAAGGCGCCCGATGATACCGTAGTGCCTCACGAATAATACCTACCTCGTCTAGCAACACTATGGGCCTGTACGCGGACGGTGAGTCCGCAGGGCGCCCCGCCTTCTTGAGCAGGACCAGCTGGCCAGATTTCCACAAATTGGGAAACTGGCTCTGCTCAAGACACGCTGTGCAGAGTCCTCTCAGTTGGGGCTCTAGGTCCTTCAGGGCAAGAGCTAACACGCAGCCGTGGATTCCGATGGGCCCCGGAGCCACGTCCTTGGCCCGCAGCCGCATCGTGGCCGCCCCCATCTCCGCCTGTCACCTCTGGGACGCTGATGGCGTTCTCTTCTGTAGGCTCTGCTGCTGTGGGCAAAGCCATTGGCGGCAGAGTACGCTCCGCTCTTGCTGGGAAGAGGGCTGAGACTCCGTGGCTCGAAGTCTCCCTCGAACTGCTCGATAGGGACGCCCCCATGGATCTCCATCGAGAGTCTCCAACATCTTCTCCCTGGCTCGCGTTCTCGCTTCACCGATGGCCAGCCACAGAGCCTGCTTTGCCGCGCGGTACACCTCATACAGCGGGGCTTCTTCGTCAGGGACCCGACGACGTCTCCTCCGGTATCGGCTGTACTGGCGCCTGACCGCCACGCACGCAGGGCGTTCTAACCTTTTCTTTTTTTTGGTCCAGGGGCGACGGACTCAGGGACATCCATCGCCCCTCCACATAGCAGGATCAGAGGTGGCGGCGCGTAATGTTCCACTTATTGAATGTCGTGGGGAGAGTTTTACACCTCATTCCCCCCGCGAGCTTGAGGTGCCCCACAATGGCGGGCCGGCACCAGTCGGGGATCGCGGAAGTCGCACTAGATCCCATGATCCCCGATGCAAGTGTGGGAGGGGAACACCGGGGTGGTTTTTAGTCAGTAAGAGTCTGTCAGACCCCTCCGCCTGCCCCAGGGCGGAGGACATCCATGAGGATTTTCCTTCTAACCTAACCTAACCCATTTTGGCCTGCCCTGGCTTAGTTTACTGCTACCACTTCGGTGCGCGTGGTTGGTCACAGTTCTAGTTGGACTTCAGCTATTTAATTGGGTGCCGGCGTTTAAATACCTAAAAAAGCTATTATTTATCGCTCGCAATGTAACGCGAACCAAGACATACGGAACTAAGCCCCGCCCCTTCGCTCTACGCGGTACGCGTAGGTAAAGTGTTGGTCTGTCGGAAGGTCGCGGGTATCAACGAAGTGAATAAGTTTCCGTGATAAATGTATTAAGTTGTACCTACCGACTTCCACGATTTTCTTAAATTAAAACTTAAAAACAATAGTTTTTAGATAGCCTGTGTAGGTACTTACCTACGGACAGTAGGTAAGTACCTACATCACCTTCATCGTCAAACATCAGTGGCCTCTCGACACTCGTGAGCTGCGGTTCAAACTGTCGACCTCCCACGTGGAGACAGACGCGCGCCCTAGTCAGCGTATTTTGATGAACCCGCTCCAGGATTCCTTCTCGTTCATCAAAAACATCAATATTTTTTGAAGCATCTCAGCAGTGGTCTTGCAAGGTTAGTCAAACACCCTATCCTCGACGTAGCCCCACAAAAAGAAATCCAGAGGTTCCACATGCCATTAATAGTGAAGGTGCTTTCGTCTTTGAAAATAGTTTTCTTCACAAATCTTCGGTCCTGCCTTAGCAGCCACCTGCAGTACGCCATACGGCGTGTTATCGCCCGGTACGAGCGCTTGCACGCGATGCATTTTGTAAAGCCGTTGTCTATCCCTTTTAAGCACCTTGTGTACAGTGGAATGAGACACCACGTGCCTAGCGCAATTGCCATGCCGTCTTCGCAATACTTTTGCCGCTGTACGAACTCCCAAACGTGGGTTTTCCCGCATCACAGATAGGATGGCCATTTCGGCCGCTGGTCTAATTTGCCTGCCGCCTCTCTACGAAACCGGCACGATCGGCTGGTTGTCCAACAACGGTTGCACTGCCCAAGTGAAAATCCGTTAATCAGAGGGCTGAAACGCGTTATTCAGTACCGTAGTCCTACGACTACGGTACTGTACTGAATATCCGAACGCGTACTGAATATCCACGGGCCATACCGTAGCAGTACACCATGCTAACATACTCGCGCGCAGAATAATCATGAAAGCATCTTCGAAAACACAACGCAAACGCAGTATTTTGGCACATAATTAGTCACTACCTAACAAATAAACTCAGTACTTAGGGCCGATTTTTCAATCATCAGTTAACTTCTGAGGAATAAATATGGCGGTTTGACGTATTTTCTATACAAAAGCTGTCAAAACGTCAAACATAATCTTCAGATAAAAGTTATTTGGCGATTGAAAAATCGGCTTTTAATCAAGTAAGTAACACAGACACTTTGACACAAAGTAATGTTTTTTTTTGGAAAAAAACAACAAGCGCTTTCGATAACGTAAAAAACCGAACTAAAAAGTAATACTAAACAACTTGATGTACATTTCTTTGCGTTTTGATAGAGGGGGCTAGGAGGGGCGAGGGGCGGCTTTCTTTGATCTTATGGGAAACGCCTGCGCCGCCGCCCGCGCCGCCCGTGCCGTGCGGTCGGAGCGTTAGGTATTTTGAATCATTGCGGAAAATGTAAACGGAACACGTAGTGATACCTAAATGATCAACTTTATTTCAATTCTTTATAACACAGCTACCTAAATGACGAAATCTAGAAAAAACTACAAAAAGTCTCCCAAACTTCAATTGCAGTTATGTAATTATTGCCAGGCATAAACGTTTATTTACAATGATAAATACCCTTTTGGCAGTAGGTATGGCTTTTTGTGAATAAATTGGTACCGTATGAATTTTATCCAGTAGTTATCTTTATTTTTGCAATAAGTAGTAAATAAATAGCTCAAACCAAAAGGTGGTTTTGGTAGCTGTCGGTAGGTAATTTGTGCAGTATTAATCAAATGAATTCATTATTTGCCAGTGTCTTGAATGTAGGTACTTTATAGCAGAACTTCGTCAACATTTTTCATTGAATCTGCAAAAAGTATAGGGATAAGATTTGTAGTTTTTACTAGGGCGTGCTCTTCGGCATTACAGACAACGGACTTGCTGCAACTCTCAATCAACGCCTCTGAAATCAAAAACTGCAACAAATGTCAAAACAAACGATCAGCTGTTACACAGGTGACCGGGGTCGTCGTAACGTTGAACTCTGCCGCGGCGGCTAGCTTCTCGTATCATGCGCTTGTTGTCGTAGAGGCAATCGTGATGTGGTAGAGTTCGCTTAATATTCATTGCGTTGTTGTAACTTCAAATGCGTAATTTCGAATCGAAAATAATAAAAAAAAAAAAAATTGTAAAAAAAGTGTTTCATTGGAAAAAAGTGTGGTAATACCACTTTTTCTTTTTTTTTTTTGAGGGTGGGAAATCATCAAATAACTTCTCCCGCTCTGGGCGGAGCGGGAGGGTGTGTCAGACTCTTACTGACTAAAACCCACCCGTATTCCTTCTTGTTGCCTGTGTTGCGGGGGCCTCGGTGACCCATAAGTACCTTCCCGCGACCCTGGCAGGCATCGGCCCTAGTGGACCCCTACTATATGTGCTGACGACATATCTTTGAGGCGCGCGTGGAATACAACGCGCCGTCGACCCGGGCCTGGTCCTTACCGGACGGTGAGCTACCCATTGCTCACCGTCCGCAAGCCCGCGCCTACGGTGGCCGGAAATCCGCCCGGGATTCCCGACGCCCTGGGCGTCTCCTGCGGCGGCTAGGGGCGAAAGGGCGCGAAACTTGCCTTTCCCTCAACCGTCCCGCCTCCTCCTTCGCGAGCATTACTGCTTCGCAGAAGGAGGTGACGGCTGCCCATGCCCTCTCGCTCCGTACCATGGCCTGAACCAGGGCCAGACGCGAGAGGTCTCTGCCACCGATCGCCTCCACGATGACACGGCGGTGCTCTGCCCAAGCCGGGCAGACCTCCACCGTATGCTCCACCGTGTCCTCCGGGCGATCCACACAGTGGTGACACCCGGACGTTTCCTCCCGCCTTATCCGACACAGGAACCTCCCGAAGCTGCCGTGTCCGGTGAGGACCTGCGTCACGCGGAAGGTGAGGACGCCGTGGCGCCTCTCCAGCCACTCCTCAAAGAGGGGACTTATCGCCGCAATCGTGGCGTGCCCAGCACTGGGTTGCGACAACCGTACTTTCCATGACGCCATGAGATCCCGCCGGAGCTCCGTCCGCTGTGCCGCGATTTCTCGCGCCAGCGGACTTACGCCCCGGCGTTTCGCCTCTTCGCGCCACTCCCATACGTGCGCGAGGACTTTTGCCTCCAGATCCCATGGCGGCAATCCGGCAAGGAGGCTCGCTGCCTCACAGGAGACCGTGCGGTATCCTCGGACCATCCGGATGGCCATGACCCTTTGGGCCGCGCTCAACCGGCGGGCTGGCCGCAGCGCCAGAGAGCGCGCCCATACAGGAGCCCCGTAGAGGGCCATGGACCGCACGACCCCCGCGTAGAGCCTCCGGCAGGAGGCGTTTGGACCCCCTAGATTGGGCAGGAGCCGCTTCAATGCAGCGCCCGCCTGCTCCAGTTTGGGAGCCAAACGTCGGAAATGCTCCACGAAGTTCCACCGGCTGTCGAGGACGAGTCCCAGGTACTTCATCGTCGACTCGACGCCGATAGAAACCCCTCCTACCGTTATTTGGGACCCCAACGGTGGCGCATTCCGAGGACCATGAAAACACATGGCCTCGGACTTGTGCAGGGCCACCTCGAGTCCCAATTGCCGGATCCTTTCGACGATTGTCGCAACCCCGTGTGCCGCTAATTCGGCCGCCGCCTGGTGCGACCTCCCCTGCGCCAGGACCAACGTGTCGTCAGCGTAGCACACTACACTGACGCCGCTAGGGAGGTCGGTGCGCAGCACCCAGTTGTATCCGATGTCCCACAGATGCGGCCCCAGGACCGATCCCTGTGGGACACCGCATGACATCTCTTGCTGGTTCCACACTCCCTGGTGACCGGGGTAGATGACGGCCCTGTCCGTCAAATAGGCCTCGACCACACGACAGAGGTAGGTTGGCATCCGGTGATACCGGAGTGCCTCCCTGATGCAACTCCAGGGCAGGGTATTGAAGGCATTGGCGATGTCTAGGGACACCGCCAATACGACCCCACCCTGGGCAACAGCATTCCCTGTCGTCAGGGCTTGCACACGCATGATGGCGTCCACCGTAGAGCGCCCTCTGCGGAAACCAAACTGGCTCTCCGCCAAATCCGGCCCCACCCGCACCAGCTGGCCGACCAGGCGGTCTGCAATGACTCTTTCAAAGAGCTTGCCCACCTCGTCGAGCAGCACGATGGGCCGATAAGCGGACGGAGAGTCCGCAGGGCGCCCTGCCTTCTTTATGAGGACCAGTTTTCCCGTCTTCCAACAAAGCGGGAACTGGCCCCTCTCCATGCATGCGCTTAGGAGCCCCCTAAGTCGAGGCCCGAGAGCCTCTAAGGCCAGGACCCAGGCCTTCCCAGGTAAGCCGTCGGGTCCTGGGGCGGTATTTTTGGCATTAAGCCTGCGTACCGCCGCTCTCATTTCTACCTCGGTCACCTCCGGAGCATCGTCGTCGCCGTCGTCGTTGGCGGTGTGGTCCGCATCGGGCACCGCAGTAGGCGGAGCCATAGGCGGGGAGGTGTGTTCCCCTCGGGAAGGGAACAGAGCGCTCACCACGTCCTCCACAAGCTGGGGCCGGAGACTCTGCGTCAGCGGGGGATCCCATGGACGGAGTTTTTCCCGCACCACTTTGTACGGGCGTCCCCACGGGTCCCTGTCTAGAGTCCCAAGCGACTCCTTGCGGGCCAACCCCCTGGCCCGCAGGATCTCCGCTTGGAGGGCGGTCTTCGCCGCTCTGTACCCCTCGTACAGCTCCGCCTGAATGGCTTCCGTATCCGGAGGTTTGATACGGAGCCTGCGGTGCCTGGTGTACCGGCGTCGCGCAGCCACGCACGCAGTGCGCAGAGCCGTCAGCTCCTGCGACCACCAGTACACCTGGCGCGAGGCACGTCCAGGCTGGACCCGGGGCATTGCCACGTCACATATGTCGGACATGGCCTCCCAGAACCACTCCGCCTCGTCGTTGATGTCGGCAGGCCTGTCCGGTGGTGACACCCAGGCCTGCACGATCGAGGCTTCCAGGAGGAGCTCCCGGTCCAGCTGCTTCAGCGCCCACCGCGGACCACTCGGGGCCCGTCGGACCGGCGCGTCCGAGGTCTGGGCGGAGACATCGAACCGGATATACCGGTGATCGGAATAGGTCTCCACCCCCTCCATGACACGCCAGTCAACTACACGCGGCGACAGAGCGGGGCTGGCGAACGAGATGTCCACCACTGATTCACCCCGCATCCGCACACACGTGGGGACAGAACCCCGGTTTAGGACGACCAGGCCTGTCTCCAGAGCCCAGTCCTCCACCATCCTGCCCCGTGTGTCCGTTAACCGGGAACCCCAAGCCAAATTCTTGGCGTTGAAGTCCCCGAGGACGAACATGGGGAGGGAACCAAACCCGACGACGACGTCTCTCAACTCCGCAAGGGAGTTGTGGAACTCGGCAAGAGTTCGGTTCGGAGAGAAGTAGACCCCTACCACGACAATCTCCCCAAACCGTGCTGCTACGCAGCCCCGTCCTCTCTTGACGGCCTCGAGGGACGGGGTACCGGCGGCGGCCGACGAAATTAGGGTCACTGAGCCGCTCAGGTCCTCCACCCAGTCATCCCTGGGCGGGACAAAGTACGGCTCAGCGACCACGGCGATGTTAATCGACCACTGCGCCTTGCTCTGGAGCAACAGATCCTGAGCGGCGGCGCAGTGGTTGATGTTCGCCTGGAGGAGGCGTAATGGGGCCATTAATGGCACTCCATGTCAGCCCCCTCTTGGGCCTCCTTCCCAGCCCCCTGAGAGGGGCCTGCCGCAGCGGCCACGGTGGCGACGGCGACGACGGCGGTGTTGGAGGCGGCAGCGGCGGTGGTAATACCACTTGGAATACGTTTTCATAAAAAAATGTCACTTTGCCCTTCAATATCTCCATCTTTAATATAAACAGTGGCTTCCCAGGTATGGTCTAGTGGAAAAAAATGATCCAAATAATAGGTAGAATATGCGACTTTCGGCTTCGGAAAGTGTCTTTTTACACCAGATAAATAAATTTATTTATAAAATAAATTTTCATGTCATGTGTTTTAAGCGACTAAACGACATGCCGTCCGTTGGAGTAAACGAGTCCTGCCGCTATTCTGTAAAAACTCACCGTGAAAACGTAGGTGAAACGAACTGCCATTCCACCTGAATGCTATATTCAAGTTTACCCGCTTTCCTTTACTGTATGTTTAGGGAGGTACCAATTAGGTCCAAAATATCCATTTGTGTTTTATATCTAACTTCTCAGTAATCTTGGCTACACAAAAATAAACCGCCAAGCTGACGTTAGAATGGCGGGTGTATGAAACGATTGCAATAAGTTGCGATCCCAAGAGGTACTAATTATATTATCTAACAAGTGGTACAATTTGTAAGACATTTTTTAGGTATATATCGACCATTTTTGAGGAATACACCCACGATCCTGACATGCATAATGTATAAGTCCAATAATAGGTGTCCTACAGTTTGGCTGCTGAGAGAATGCGTTCTGACAGACTGAACCTAAAATCGGCCGTAATTAAAATACGTAAACAAGTTTTCAATTTCAATTTATTTGTGTGTGCTTGTCCTCGCTCTCACACTCGGATCATTTCGTACCTCTCTACCCTTTTTTATTTTATTTTCAGATGGTGGTCCTTTTGTTCGGCGGTGCCATGATTTCATTCTTCTGTCGTTCTCCACAAATGTTCGATGGCTGGGGTGACGTATTGGCCAAGTTTTACCATCTAGCGGATCTTAAGTTGTGCGTACTTGGTTTTTTAACCTGTTTATTTTTTTTTTTTATTGTAAAGAGCACAGACCACACATCAATTGCACACGACGACATCAGCATTCTTAAAACCATGAAAATGATGTCCGTGACAACTTGATAATTTCCAAATAAATGCTCTCTCGTTATTTGTGTGACAGTGTATCACTTTTTAAAATCGAATATTGAGTACGTAACCTATGCGCACCTCTTTTTAGTTAAAATATCATTAGTAATAAGGACAAAATATACACGATGATTATTTTTTTTGCAGCGAGATGATTTTGTCTTGGTAGTACAATCGATTTATAAGAAAATTAATTAAAAAAATGGCACGTTTACCATGGTGGGGGGTATCTTTTGGATATACCGTTCAAAATATGTATAAATATTGCGGGTCTTGTGAAAACCATTCAGGGATCCATTTGCGTAATATTAAGCTTTAAAGTGCAATTTTTTGTTAACCAGCTTGTCGCTCCTGCCAACTAAATTGTTTTTGAGTATGTGAAAAAATGAATGGCAGCGGTTTTGTATATATAACGAAATTAAAAAGAAAACTATCACAGCTAAGTAAGCAGGCTTTACAAGTTGACGAGTAACAGTCGACCAACTTACATTTGCAGTTGGAAAATTTTACTGTGACGTATAACGATGTATGGGAGAGAACACGTTTATGTTAAGTTTGTTTTTAGGATAAATTCATCCCAAATAATCCTAACTACGGAACCCTTCATTGTGCGTGGTCCGACACGCACTTGGCCGGTTTTAATAAACGTTTTGGAAGTGGTTTTGTCAAGTTCAGTTTCTTTTCCTAGATTGTGATAAATTACCAAAAAATATTTATATTATATAGTATATATTACGCAATATAATATAATAAATAATATATTATATAATATATTACGCAAATAAATATATATATATCTCAGCGCAGCCCCAAAATTTAAGCGCAGTCCTCTCGAGCGACGGCGACTGGGTTAGTGATTTGTGAAACAAAAAAATGCATAAAGTTTCCGCAACGTGGACAATGGCTTCTTCCATGAAATAAGCAACGTTGGTATGTGCTAAAATAATAATAATAGAACTTTAAGGCTAAGAACTCACGGAGCGGTTTTGTCCCGTGCCCGCCGCGGTGCTGGAGCTGCGGTTTTATTTCTAAACTCATGAGACCGGTGATTAGCGCGGTCAGCCGTCGCGGTTGAGATCATCGCCCGCAAACTTGGCGGGCGATGTTCGCAAGACGGGCGGTTATTATACAAGATTTCTGTACCCCCCGCCCCGCCAGCTACTGCGGTCGCCGAGGCGGAGGGTGACTGCCGCCCGCACGATTCTACAAGTTGCCCGCCGGTGCCGCGGGACCCGCAAACAACCGCGCGCGCCGCGAGTGTAAAACGCGTCGTGAAATGTGCTCTTACTTTTTGCATATAAATCTAAATCCTACAAAAGCTGCGGGCCCGCAAACGCGGAGGGCGCGGGTGAAAACCGCTCCGTGAGTTCTTAGCCTAATTCAGACATACGAGGGCGGGTCAATAAGTCCGTGACTTTTGGAATAAAACACAGATTTTTTGATAAAAAAATAATTTTATTTTTCAACGTAGTCTCCCTTGAGCTCTATACACTTTGTCCAACGCTTCACCAATTTTTTTATCCCTTCCAAAAAAAATGATTTGTCGAGGTCCTCAAAATAGGCCTTTGTTTGCGAGATGACTTCATCATTGGAGTCAAATCTTTTTCCACCAAGCCATTTCTTCAGGTTTGGGAACAAGAAGTAGTCGCTCGGAGCCAAATCTGGAGAATAGGGTGGATGAGGGAGCAATTCATAGCCCAATTCATGGATTTTTGCCATGGCAACTGCACATGTGTGCACCCTTGCATTGTCTTGGTGGAAAAGAACTTTTTTCTTGGCCAAATGAGGTCGGTTTTTTTTCAAATCGTCATTGAATCGGTCCAATAAATTGGCATAATATTCCCCATTGATTGTTCTTCCCTTTTGAAGGTAGTCAATGTGGATTATCCCGCGTGCATCCCAAAAAACAGTCGCCATAACTTTATTGGCTGAAAAACCCACCTTGGCCTTCTTCGGCGCCGATTCACCCTTAGAAACCCACTGTTTTGACTGTTGTTTGGTCTCTGGTGTGTTGTGATGGATCCATGTTTCGTCCACGGTTACAAAACGGCGCAAAAACTCCTCCATATTGCGATTAAACAACGCCAAACCTTCCTGTGAAGTTGTTACACGATTGCGTTTGTGGTCGACTGTGAGCAAACGCGGCACCCATCTTGCGGAAAGCTTTCTCATGCCCAAGTGATCATTCAAAATTGAAACCACTGAGCCATGCGAGATCCCTACGGCTTCCACAATCTCTCGCACTTTCAATCTTCGGTCGGCCAACACCATATCGTGAATTTTTTCGATTGTTTCGGGTGTAGAGACCTCAACTGGGCGTCCAGGACGTTCGGCATCTTCAGTGCTTGTACGGCCACAACGAAATTCAGTAAACCACTTTTTTACCATTGAAATCGATGGTGCAGAGTCCCCATAGTATTTATCAAGCTTAGCTTTGGTCTCGGTAATGGTTTTTTTTCGCAAGAAATAATGCTTAATAAGCACACGAAATTCACTTTTTTCCATTTTCTCCTCAAATTAGTGAGTAGTCTGATAAAAATAGCTGTCAAACACAAACTAACTGACGCAGCAAGTTTAAATTTTGACAGGAGTCAACTGACAGATGCCTGTTGACAGGAGCAGTGTTGCTGTTTCAGTAAAGAGGTCAGAAATTCAAAAAGTCACGGACTTATTGACCCGCCCTCGTACGTCCATATTTTTTTACAAACATAGCGTTAGTAGGGTGTTAGTAATACACACAAAATAAGAAATAAAACATAAAATAAAAAGGCGTTAGTAATTTGTTAGTAAACAAAACAAGTTACACAATAATGACTGGTCCTATTTTTTATTTCTGTGCAGGTGTACACTTGCCCAGTACACAGTAAAAGGACTATCAGTTTTGCACGCTAACGCTAAAAGCTTGTAGTCGTAATAAAATCATAAATATAAGGAATTAAAAAAATGCTTGCACAGTTATTATACAAATAACCCTAATTTTGTATCCTCTTTGTAATTAGCATATTTTAATTACAAATCGAAAATACCTGAAAATTAGAGGTAACTTCGCCATGTTTATTTCTCGAGAAGCTTTTAATATTTTGCTTCTGTTCCACAAAAAGTTTAGAAATATCATGTCAACTCATATTATTTTTCAAAGTCAATAAACTTTATGAAAAATCTAATGTAAGATAGGCAATGTATGTTTTGTTTTTGCTATAAATTTATCCCAACTACGGAACCCTTCATTGTTACGGAACCCTTCATTTTTGTTTATTTTTCAAAATCTGTGAATGTAGATCAAAATTTCTCAAAACGTTAAGGACATTCTCCAAAGACTGTTTTCTTGTTGCCACAACGATTAAGATACCTGGCCTTACTGACCCATCTCAAAAATCCACCCTGTATAATTTACAAGCCACGTGTATTAGCTGTTCTTGAGGTCTTCACAAACCGTCTCACCAAGCTGGTTTTCAAAAAGGCTTCAGTAACGTAGACCACAACCATACTGTTTCAGCATATTGTACACGAGACCAAAAAAGACAACTAGCCGCTGTGTAGCGGCATTTGTGAACTACGAGAAAGCATCATGACTCCATCATAATATGAGCTGTGTTGGCCTCCCCCTGCAATGATTTCGAATTTCGCTAAAATGTATTTTTATATTAACTACTAACTATTTACGCTAGGTAGGTACTAAATTAAATTACTCACAAAATATACAAATAAATAGAAAAAACAAAAGGACAATTAGGCGTCAAAGTATTCGTCCGCATCGCTGTCATCCGGAAACGTGCCCAGAAGACTGGCAGCTTTGCCACGCTGAATAACAATGCTAATTCTTCGGCCAAAGAACGAGCCAGCCCTCTGGTCACGTGAAGTGTCAATCAATCGGCGAGAAATTTCCTTAAAAAGAAGTCGCGCTCTCGGGCCCCATGACCCGAGCGTTTCGACCCCAAACGGCTCAAAACTGTAGTTTCCTATAAGGTTCCGCTTGAGTGTCTCAGCAGCTGCAGCAGCGGCGCCAGCACAGCCAGCCGTGCTTGGAACATGACATGGCGCAAGGGTCGACACAGGTTGCGTCCCACGCCAGAGGCCTGCCCACCTTCCAAGGCAACAACGTCATACCATCTGGTCTCTTCCCATCGTCACGTACCAATCCATTTGGTTCTAATACCGCTGGTACGCCGGCGGTGACAAGGACTCGACGAATAATATCGTTATTCGTCGAGCGGAGACACGTAGCGAGCCGAAACGATGAGCCATCATATTGCCTATGGTAGATGACGGGAGCGCCTGAAGCCACAAGCCTGACTCCAACTCTCGCACAGCCAGCAGACAAGCACGCTCAGCAGTATTTTAACAGGGTATTCCTTATACCACTGCAGAGTGGGATGTCCCACCGTCTCTGGGAGGTTGGGTAGTCTGGCAAATCCATATTGGGACAAGCCATTTTCCAAGTGTTCTACGCGTCGGTAAACCACGGTACCTCAAAATCAACCAGTGAGGAAGATAAAATGTTCCTGGTTAATTTATCAGTACTGTCGAATGGGAAGTGTGGCTAGCTGCCACGCTCGGTCGTCCAGAGCCACATTAAGGATCGAAGTTAGTGTGTTACTAATCATTTGGTCTACTTTTTCTAAAAGTTTGTTCTGTTCAGTTTCTAAAATCTTCCATAGATGGGAGGAGCCAAGGCTATATGTAAATTTTGATCCAAAACAACAGTATCGAATAAGTGTGAAAGCCGAATGAATGTTAATTTTGAAAAGTCTTTCCAAGACATCATTAAAATTTTGTATTTTCTCCTCAATGAACGTTGGAAAGGATTCGTCAAAAATTGGGGACCCCAGCAGGCTTAGCATGACACACACACACACACACACACACACACACACACACGCACACACACACACACACACACTCTCTCTCTTTCTTCGAAGAACAGACACGGTTCTTTCCATACAAAGTGACATTTCGTTTTTCCTTTTTTGACATCCCACCGTAGAAATCTTTCTACATAAAAAAGGACCTAGACAAAGATAGTTAGAAACGAAAGACAAGATGACAGATTGTAGAAGGATTTCTACGGTGAGATGTCAAAAACTGAGAAACGAAATGTCACTTTGTATAGAAAGAGCCGTGTCTATTCTTCGAAGAAATAGAGAGTGTCATGCTAAGCCTGCAGGAGGTAAAGAGAATTTATTTCCGTAATTTTGGTATTTGGTGCTTTTGTGTAAAATTTTGTTATGGTAGTCTGTCAGTGGTTTGGGGAAGATAAATTTCACATTTTGAAAGGTTAAGGTCTAGGCCAATGGAACTGATTTATTCTTTTTTATATTGTGTACGCAACGGTTTACCGTTGTAAAGTTACCGGAGGTAAAGTTATAACATTATAAAACTTTTCGTTTTCGTACAAAAAACAGGGTGTGTGCTAAAACCACAGAACACAGTCACAATCACACAACAACGTGCCTGATGTCATAGCATGCATATTGGATTCGTGCAAAAGCAACAATAATTATATAAATGGGACAAAGTAGTACTCTTTCAAGCAAAAAACAGATAAATCGAATCGGTGCATATTTTGTGAAAGTATCGGTATAAGCACCTATACGGGCACATGAACGACTATTTTTGAAATCGGTTTAAATAAAACCGGCCAAGTGCGTGTCGGATCACGCACAACAAAGGGTTCCGGAAGTTGGGATGAATTTATCCCAAAAACAAACTTGACATTGTAGTTGAAAAACATGTTCTCCCATACAGCTGAGCTACAGCGGGGACAGACAGACGGACATAATATTTCCCTTTCAATTTTGTCTTTACAAATAAATGCTATAATGAGCCATGGCGATAAAAACCGATAGCGATTATTCAGAATTATTGTACTTTATCAGGACTACAGATAGTGCAATTCACGAAGACGCGCCCCACCAATTTTCGGTTGAGGAGATCGCGGGGTGCGGGGAGTTTGCTCCGAACGGCAGTCGCGAACCGTCAGCGGTTCGATGCACACGAATACTACACTCTATGCTGCGAAAATCCAGACTCGTCACGAAAGTTGCTCTACTTTATATATTTTTAAAATGTCGAGAAAATCTCAGCGTGTTGTTCTTAAAAGCCAGGTATGTAAAGAAGTTTGCAGTTACTAAAACACATGAAATAAGCTAACGAAAGTAATTTAATTTTAATAAATAGCAAATTTTAGTAATAGTAGTATTCATTTCATTTTTAAAAATAAGTAAAACTATTTGATATTTTTTTTATTTTAGACAAGAGAAATTATTTCTAAAGTTTATGATTTTATGAAAAAAGAAGCAAGTAAAAATTATGCAGAAAAACTCACTGATGCGCGATGGAGAACCGCACAGGCTGTTGGAGTATCTGAAAGCACAGTGACTAGAATTCTACGCGAAAGAAAGGAATATACTAATACAATGAAGCAAACTACAGTACCTGCTATGGAATCGAATATAACTATGGAAACGGATGCGATGGTTCCTATAGCCCCAAGTGCGGAGCGAACAACAGAGCCGACTACGGAAGCGGATATTGAGTCTGAAAATGAAGCGAGTACGTCGCAATCGAATTTAGTATACAGAAGTGCTTCTATTTTTACATCACCTATGAAGAAGAGAAGGGTAAGACCACGAAAAATTAATTTAGACGAATTTGATATTGGTGTAGTCCGAAGAACTATCCAAAACTATCATATAGAACATCGTCAATTTCCAACATTATCACGACTTAATATTGCTTTGAAAGACCGTATACAATTTGATGGATGTATAACAACTCTAAGAACATTGTTACTTAAACTTGGTTATAAATGGAGAAAAACTGAGAATAACAGGAAGGTGCTAACCGAAAAACGTGATATTCAAATGCTAAGATTGAAATATTTAAAACAGGTAAAGTCTTTTCGCAATGCAGGTAGACCTATAGTCTACACAGATGAATCATATATTCATACCAACCACGTGCAAAAAAAGTCTTGGGCCGAAAAAAGCAATAAAATAAAACTTAACAAAAGGAGTGCGCATAATTATAGTACATGGCGGAAGTGCAGAGGGTTTCGTACCAAATGCGTTGTTGACATACAGAGCAGAGATTAAATCCGGAGACCACCACGATAACATGAACACAGAAAATTACTTAAAGTGGCTAAAGGAGAAACTAATACCAAATCTCCCAAATGATGCCGTGGTAGTCTTGGATAATGCAGCCTATCACAATACTAGTTCGGAAAAAATACCAACATCCAACTCCAACAAATTAGTCATGCAGACTTGGCTGAATGCAAAAAATATCCATTTTGAACCAAGCTACAAAAAACCTGAACTTTATGACCTTATATTAAAAAACAAAGAAAACTTCCGCAAGTACAAAGTTGACGAATTATTGAAAGAACATGGATTCACAGTGCTTCGGCTGCCACCTTATCATCCAGATTTAAACCCAATCGAAAACATTTGGGGTATTGTAAAAAACGACGTTGCTAGCCGCAATATCAATCAAAATTACACTTCGATTATGCCCATTTTAAATGAAGCATTTGATCGAGTAAATAAAGATGTCTGGTTCAATACTTGTTAGCACGTGGAAAAAATAGAAGACGAATACATGAGACATTGTGATCTTGATTTTAGTTTTATTGTAAATGTCGGTGATACATCAGACTCTGAATCAGATATTTCTGAAACGAGTGATTGACGATTTTCATTTCTCAATAAAGTTCAATAAAACTATTTCCGTATTTCATTTATGTCTATTGTTACCTCCTATTATAAAAATAGTAATATTATCGATATTAATTAATAATCACATAAAATATCCACACCTAAAAATTAAATTAACATAACCTTTTCCTTGCGGTCGGGTAAAAAATATAAAATTGAAGTAGAGCATCTTTCACTTTGACCATGACGCTCTCTCCTGATTAGTCTATTCATTGTAGTGTGCGTGTGCACTCATAGGTAATTAGTGTGTACCGATAACACTCAAACATTGACGGAAGCTTGCACACATATACTATAGACGGTTAGGAGGAATAGTGGGGCGCGCCTTCGTGGATTGTACTATCTGTAATTGTTAATTAATACGACAAACTGCTAGTAGAACGATTTGTTAGTAGAACATTTTGCCGTTTTGACTATAGTTCGTTTTGCTATCAGGACCATTTGCTTTTAGGACATTTTGAAACGGATGGTTAGGGATTACGCCCAGTGAGAGTTACCTACTATTCTGCCATCGTAATGTAAAAATGCACATCACTTTGTAAATTTGAGTTTAAAATGTTTTTTGGCAAAAAAATATACAATGGATGTTTTATAAAAAATGTTTTAATTAATGTAGTTACATTTACATGATTTCTACAAAATTATTTAATCATAATAATTATTTTTTTTGCTATAAATAATCAACATTTCTCATAATAATTATATAATAATAAACACTTTCAACTTAGCATAATATGATTATTAAGTATAAAAGGCATAAATAACCAAATGTGACCTTTCTTTCTAGTATTTAATGTAAAAATATTTGTGCCTTATAATAAAATCAATAAGAAAAACTTAAAAGTTGCAATGATTTAGTTTTACTTTACTCGATGCTCAATTCTTAAACAAATGTTCGGGTTAAATAAAAAAAATAATTAAGTAATTAATTAGAAAGAAAGAAATAAAAAAAAAAAATATTTGGGACACGCACAAGAAATACAAAAAATAAAAAAGGAGCATTTAAAACTAAACAAATATAATAATATATAATATTGATTTATAAGTCGCTTCGGAACCGACCCCAGCACATCTGACAAGTTGTCTTTTTATTTAAACTCGTTTGTGGATGAAAATTAAAAAGAATAGGCAACTTTGACTCAATTATTATGCCTTATTTTTAATATGGAACTGATGGTTTTTATTTAACAAAATAATAATAAAAAAAACTCCTTAACACGTTGGCGGACAGTAACGACCACAGGCGTCTAGGTAGCTAAATGTGATACGACAGTACGCCTGTCGTCTGTGTTTTCTTGCATAAAATCAGTAAAAAAACGATTTTTTGAAAATAGTGAAAAGACAAAAAAATAATCCCCATTTTACGTACTATCGGCCAAACTTCCGCATGCTCACCTTTTTTTTTTTGATGGGAATTCATCAAATAACTTCTCCCGCTCTGGGCGGAGCGGGAGGGTGTGTCAGACTCTTACTGACTGAAACCCACCCGTATTCCTTCCGTTGCCTGTGTTGCGGGAGACTCGGTGACTCTTTAGTACCTTTCCGCGACCCCGGCTGGAGCATGCTCACCTCTAAGACGATAATCGTATAGCACGCCTCACCACTCGATCGCCCGATGCAAGCGTTTTGACGAATGGGATGCACGAAGCGTATTTTATTCATGTTCTTATTAATGTAATTATGTATAGAAGTGTGACACTCACACTAGGCGCATGCTATGCTCACTTGTTTGTGAGATCATTTTTTAATGGGCACGGCCAGCGAGAGCTCTTTATGAAATATTATTGTTGACAAGAAGTGATTTCGTATTCATATCTTCCGTTTGGTTTAGAAAATGTATTATTGGTATTGCTTTATTAAATTAGTATCAACTTTCCACTATACTAATACCACACAATAATAATAATTAATAATAATGATTATAATTATTAACCCCACCACCGTATCTCTACGTTGACGTTGTGGTGGGGCTTGCGCGCTCCAAGGCCTGTGCCGCTAGAGTTTACTTTGCCGGAACAGGTCTAGACCTGCCAAGGAGCCAAACTAGGAGAGATACAGAAACCCGCTGGGCAGCATGTGGCGAGCTGATGGGCAGTAGCGACCCCACGGACCCTATCTCCTGGGAGAAGTCTTGTTCCTCATCTCTGGCTTGCCTTTATTGGCCGGCTGGAGTGAACACTGTCGAGAAAAACAGAGCTCCCGGCTCATTCTTGCCTTTATTGGCCGGCTTGAGTGGAGATTCGCAAGAGCAAATATGCTCGGAAGAAGGAAGTATTCCAGTAAGTGCTCGTAGGGATCCTGACCATCTTCCGGGCTCTGGGATTGTTCTGAAAGCTGTGGAATACCTCTCCACTCCTCACACACCTCAGGAAGTGTTACACCCGAATGCCATCACAGCACCGAGCTCCTTGAGGTCCACCGCCTCCGCCGCCTTCATGAGCACGTCCCGGTAGGTCACGCCCTTCTTCCGGCATCCCGGCCAGGGCCGGGGCCTTCGCCACCAGCGTGTTCGCCCTACCCTTGGTCTGCCCCGACGAGCCTGGTTTGACCCGACCCCCCACTTTTCTCCCTGAGGGGGACTTTCAGGGGGGGATTTGTGGAATAAAAATAAGTTAATTTTCCAAGTACCATTGTTATTTAGTGGGAACGATTGAATATCTAGTTGAACAATAAGACGCATAATAAAAGGCCCATACAATATGTTCGCGAAAAGGGTTGCCGAGGCCCCTGGTAACACAAGAAACGGAAGGAACACGGGTGGGTTGTAGTCAGTAAGAGTATGACTCACCCTCCCGCTCCGCCCAGAGCGGGAAAAGTTATTTCATGATTTTCCACTCATAAAAAAAAGGATAGCCCAGTTAGCCAGCGACAACCTTATGGGTTGACCTGCAAAAAGCAATAGTATAGCAATAGTGCGAAAAGCAATTTATTAAAGAGGAGGAGGGTTGCTGGGGACGACGTGTGCTTGTCTTGTGTCGCACCTGAACTAAACAGAAACATAATGTGTTTTTTTTTCAGCATTCGTGACGCTGCCCTGGCTATGTTTGTTTCATTTTTGATGTCCCTCTTCCCTAGAGACAACAGCTTTTTTACCAACTTTAGCTGCCGTTGTAAGTAAATTATTTAAATTACAATCCGTGTGCCCAATGGGATCTCCCATCGGCTAAATTGAAACTTATCCACTTTGGGCAACGAATTTTCTAAATTCTTCCTCAGTGCTCATAATACCACATGGAACTCTAGCTATGAAATATAATAGTTTTGGTGGTGGCTGGGGAGCCGCGCCATCAAAACTTCATCATATTTCATTATCGTAGGTACTTAATTCGTATTTTTTTACATTTTGATCTTTTCCAGTTAAAGAAGATCTACCAAAGGGAAGAGCCCAAAGCGTGTTGGACTGGAAGATACTAAATGCCAGTTGCCCTTATGCTTTCAGCTTTCTATTAGGTTTGTTTTCATTATTTAACTGGCAAGCTCACATCCATGTTAACAACTTGTCATTAACAGCGACTTTTGTGCCCATTTTCTTAGTTTAGCAATGACTTTTATAGACCAATGGACAGTGTATCTAATCTAGTTTGAAAATAAATAATATATATATATACTTTTCTCTAACATTATCCATTGAGAAAATAAGGTATGGTTACACCCCTCCGTATCAAAAAGTCCTAACAGCAAATTTGATCATAGCAAAATGACCTATAATCAAAACTACACTTTAGCAAAATGTCCTATTTAACAAAAGAACGGAAACAGTACAGTTATACCACACATAGTTATTGAATTTTTAAGGAATTATTTTATTTATGTAATGCTCGAGACGCTAAACTTTAAAATTAAAATAAACTTTAAAAGGAAAAACCGACGCTAAAAAAGATATTTTTAGGGCTATTCATTCAGTTCAGAATAAAGTAAAAGAATACGATACTTAAATACAGACAATGTTTGGAATGCATATCTATTAGCAAGCGACTCCAGCAATCGTTGCTAATTTGCTTCTACTAATTGTTCCATCCTCTACCTTCGAAGACTTTGTAAAGGAAGACCAGATTATTCAGTTCTCTAAGCATATTTAACGCATCTTCCACCCACTTGAATTTAGCGGGCCACGTATACAAGTTGTTCTCGAGGGTCTTCAACGTACCGTCTTGCCAGGAGACTTTATTGAAAGCTTTCGTCTCCATCGAAATACGGTCAGTTCTGGCTCGTTGCAACGATGTCGAATTGACTGGCGCTACAAATAAATATTGAGATATTTGTAGGACGCTGCCTCTATGACTGTCCAGATCCAGGATAAGATAACCAGCCCCATCCGACTGATATCGTTTAGACCGCGTATCGGCAAGCATAATATGGGACGCCCCCCCAGCTATATGAACCGACGACCTTAAAAAAGTGGCACAGAGGGACATACTGGATACGGAAAGTGGAGGACTGGGTATTGTGGTGCAAATTGGGAGAGGCCTATGTCCCGCATTAGACTGGGATATGTTGAAGTAACTTATATACGAACAGCCGACGACCCCCCCAACCAACACCGTCACAGTGTGAAAGCGTTTATAAAATGTGTGAGATTATCTGTCCGCCGATATCGTGTCGGTATCGGTATCGTTATTGGCTAATATGAAAACGTCCAATGACACAGCGAAGTTGTAACAATCAACTATTTTTATTAACCAATCAAAGGTTCGGTAAAATGTATTTTTATATAAATTCACAAGCAGTAACAACCACAACGTGGAAAGAGCCGGGTGTGGAGCACGCATATGTAGTATTCGTGCAGAAGCAAGAATAAATAAAAGGGACAAACAAAAATATCCCACGGGAACTTACTACCGGGATTAAAAGTACTCAATTCCTGTGTGAGTACTATAAACATGTAGTACATTATTTTATGTATCATCAATAGTTTTCGCAGCGCAAAGTACGCATTCAAACAAAAACCAGTTAAATCAAATCAGTGCATATTTGTGAAAGCTATAGTACCTATACAGGCGAATTCACAAACTACTCTTTTTGAAATTCGTTTAATAAAAAATTGTACATTACGATACGTGTGACTTTGTTTTGCTGGGCGTGAAAATGGTGCTAAACGCCCGTGCATTAATAGACTTACTTTGTCACGAGTATCGTATACTATTTTATAGTTCGTGTCACTAAAGCCGCCATATTTTTAATTTATTGAAAATAGTATATTATGAAATTGGAGGAAAGGACAAGCACGCGCTCTCCAGGTATACCATTCAAACCTGGGCTAGGGGGGTTCGGGGAGCGGAGCCTTTGAAAGACACGGAATTACAATATCAATACACACTGCATGTCAAATACTCAAAAATATTTTAAAAAAGGTCACGGTGAAGGTTAAGTAGAGGTCATAGGTCACTTTAAAATATTTTGAAAAGGTCACGGTGAAGGATACTCGTAAGTAGGGGTCATCCATAGGTCAAACACTCGAAAATATTTTAAAAAGCTCAAGTTGAGGTCATCCATTAGAAGAACTTAAGAATTCCAGGGTATCAGGTAAAACACCGAAAATATTTTGATAAAGGTTACTTGACCGTGACCTTTTTCAAAATATTTTTGAGTGTTTAATTACGAGAGGTAATACATTAATATTTACTCAAATTTCTCTCTCTCTCTCTCTCAATTAATATTTCATTGTTTGACCTAGGATTTCTAGTTTTGAGATATTTGCTAAAAACTCAAAAGGGGATTGCTTTACGAGTAGTAAGTAAGAGTCTGATACACGCTCCCGCTCCGCCCAGAGCGGGAGAAGTTATATGATAATTTCCCACCCAAAAAAAATAAGTTAGGACGCAACCTACGATTTCGCTTGTCTGAATTTATAGATGACAATTATAGGGTGTTTGGTAGATGGGTGCAAAGCCTGAAGGGGGTGCTATCTAAGACCATTTAGAACGTATTAAGCTAAACTTGCCTTAGACGAAGTCTGTTCCTTGTATTTTTTTTTGAAACTCTTAAGGTTTTTAACAATAAAACCCATTTTTTTCAATTAATTGTTAATAGTGTCCAGTAAAAGCTGTTATGTTATTATTTTTATTTGTTTTTTATTTATGTAATGTATGATTACTCAAACAAAATAATTTCCAAGCATCTGTGTCATCAGAGAAACATTCTACGCCATATTCAAACTTAAGAAACTTTTAAGAATCAAGAAAATGTTTTGTTTACGTCATAATAAAAAAAATTGAAAAAATAGCCTCAGTTGTTCAAACATTTTTAAAAACATGCTTGGTTATTGCCCTTTCTTTTGAGGTACTATTTACGCAGATGTCTTATCAAATCTTGGAATTAGGACGTACAAAGCAAATTGAGGTCGAATATTTAATTTTTAAATATTCGACCAAAATAATGCAACATTTTTGCTAATGCACTATTGTTTTTTGTTAGAACTGATAACTAATTCATTCTTAGAATTATAGTGCATGCACACCAATCAAATTTTGGGAACTCGCATAACAAAAGCCGCCGCGCGACGATAACAAACTTGCCCTTTTACGACTCTCGGGTAGCGTCTAGTGAATTGTTATTATTCAATAGAAATATCAGCTTAGTTGCTGACGATATAAAGTCGTTATTTATTTACACTAGTACTAGTACCCGAGTAGTCGGGTGGACTCGTCACATCTTCGGACCCTCAGTTAGTCAAGTAACGACTGCGCTTGTAACAAGACGTTTTAATTACAAATTCGTGTTTACACAATTCACCGCATGAGGTTATGCGCTCCTTCACGTGTTGATTTTGGAGGTGTTTAAGGTGTTGAGCCTTAACTGTGACCTCCTTCACTGATTTTGGACTTATTTGTGTGATCAATCGACTATGGCTACTTTTTCGAATGAAGAATATGCGGATATCGTCTTCATGTATGGCAGAGCTGACGGTAATGGATCTTTGGCGCGACGAATGTACCAAGAGAGATATCCGAATCGCAGATTACCAAATGTCGGCTTTCTGAAGTTGGAATCCATCACCCGGAATCTGGACTCAACCCGGGAAGACATCACCCAAGTGTCGAGGAAGACATTATTGCAGCTTTTGATGCAGATCTTACTACGAGCGTCAGAGTAGTAGCTCGAAACCTCAACATTTCGGTATGGAAGGTGTGGAATACGATGCACCGAGAAAACAAATATTCTTTCCATGGCACGGGTGTACAAGGTTTGGAAAATGAAGATCCCCCACGAAGGATTCAGTTCTGTCGCTTTTTATTAAATAGTGACATTGAAGATGCATGGTTTTTAAAATCTATCTTCTGGACCGATGAGTCAAAATTTTCGAAAGAAGGAATTACTAATTTTCATAATCTTCATCGATAGACCGACAAGGACAACAATCCACACTGGAAGAAGCAAGTGTCGTTCCAAAGGAAATTTTCAGTTAACGTGTGGGCAGGATTAATCGGCCGAACGTTGATTGGTCCCCACTTCCTGCCAGATATTTTAAATGGAGAAAATTACCTGGAATTCCTCCAAATAAATAATAAAATACCAATATTGGCAATAAGAAGACAAGATGGTTGTCCAGCACACTGGACCCTAAACGTGAGAGAACATTTAAATAATTGTTTCCCAGATAGCTGGATTGGCAGAGACGGGCCCATCCCTTGGCCACCTCGATCACCAGATTTAACTCCTGTGGATTTTTTGTTTGGGGACGGGCCAAGGAGCTCGTCTACACGCACGTTGAAATTTCAACTAGAGAAGAATGAATAGAAAGAATCCAAACGGCTTTTCAAGTCATGAAGCAGGAGATGAAATTAAAAATCACCACTACAGAAGTGAGAAGACGGGCACGCGCTTGTATAAGAAAGCGTGGTCAACATTTTGAACATGAACAATAAATTATTTTAACAAAAATGTTGTTTTATTGATCTGTTCGAAATAACAATTTTCAAACTCAATTTGCTTTGTACATATCCTAATTCCAAGAGCTAATGAGAGATCTGTGTAAGTAGTGCCTCAAAAGAAAGGGCAATAACCAAGCATGTTTTTAAAAAGGTTTGAACGACTGAGGCAATTTTTTTTTTTTTTTTTTTTGCTGTAAACAAAACATTTTCTTGATTTTTAAAAGTTTCATAAACTTAAATATGGCGTAGAATGTTTCTCTGATGACACAGATGCTTGGGATTCATTTTGTTTGAGTAATCACACAATACATAAATAAAAATAATAACATAACAGCTTTTACTGGACACTATTAACAATTAATTGAAAAAAAATGGGTTTTTAAAAAAAAATACAAGGAACAGACTTCGTCTAAGACAAGTTTAGCTTAATACGTTCTAAATAGTCTAAGATATCACCCCCTTCAGGTTTTGCACCCATCTACCAAACCCCCGTATATTTAGGCACGTAACCAAAGTCGGAACTATGGCTGCCATCTTGTTTTGTCAATACACAATGATGCTACGGCCAAGTTTCGATCTACGACGAACTATATTGGTTACATTTTTAAAAAACTTCGGTTAAAAGACGTGGGGAAATAAATGATAGATTCATTTTCACGGTGTAAAAATGGACTAGCGTCACGGAGAAGCGATGTGCGGGTTTATAACAATAAAAACCGATACTGATTTTTCAGCATTACTGTAAATAGAACGTTCTGCTAATTGGACATACTGCTCGAACGACTATTTGGTTAAGACATTTTGCTAAAGCTTAGTTTTGACTATAGGTCGTGTTGCTATTAGGACCATTTGCTTTTAGAACTTCTTGATACGGAGGGGGTTGCATAACCTTACTTAGTTTTACATACCCAGAACAAAATATTATTATGTTTAAGGTGGTGGTTTTACACTGTCGAGTGCGGCCTCTACCACCGGGTTGAACGCCATACTTGGCAACTTTATGAAGAACACCTTATATGGACTAGACAATGCTGTGATTTTGCTTCTCATAATCGTGGTTGTTGTTTTTATTACCAACTTTGCTTCCAACGTCGCTGTTTGTACTGTTTTTACACCAATAGCAATGCAACTGGTAAGTTTTTGTTTCTTCCGTAATAGAGCAAGTTTTTCAAAACCACAAGTCAATGGAGTTAAAAATGAAGTTTTAAGGAGCTAAATTTTGTATGGAAAAATCTTAATGCGCGATCCAAACAGGATCAGCGTAGTCAGAGAAGCAAGATGCTCGAAGAGTTTTCGTTAATAAATTGTTAATATAATTGGTTAAAAATGGGAAACAGCGTCATCATCAGCTTCCTGTCCTTGTCCCATGTTACTTGGGGTCGACGCAACAAGTTTTTTTCTTCTCCTATCAACCGTTACGCTATCATTCACTCCCTTTACTTTTATGTCATTCCTCACACAATACATCAACCTTTTTTCAATCTTATTCATGTGCTCAACTTGCTTCTCTTTCTCTGCTTATAATCTTATA
Organism: Atethmia centrago; assembly: GCA_905333075.3. Taxonomy (NCBI): domain Eukaryota; kingdom Metazoa; phylum Arthropoda; class Insecta; order Lepidoptera; family Noctuidae; genus Atethmia; species Atethmia centrago. Next base: position 14,298,517 of record HG995373.1, on the reverse strand, counting down.
ATTACCAAAATATCCTAGTCCGCCATTTTTCAAACTAGCTGGCATGAGAAGTCTAGTTGAGTATACTTTATATTATTAAGGTCACGATCTTAGAAACATAACGCCTAGAAGTATGTCTCGAACAAAATACGAGCGTAAATTTTACTGAGAGGTAACTTTATTTTTATATGTGCGTGAGCTGAGTGTGGTAATGCTCCGGGATCGCACACAAACATGAAGAGTGATACCATACCACAAAAAAAAAAAATGTTTAACCGCAAAAAAATGGGAAATTGCACTGCTATGTTAGTCATTCAAATCAATACAAGTATTAAGAGCGTGCATTCTAAAAGTTGGTAAAGTAACAAATAGCCGTAAATTATTGAACTGATTTTATTAATTTGTTAATATGACTATAAATGGAAATCATCATCAGATCGTAGCTTGTTAAATGTCTGTCTCTGTCTAAGATAACGAAAATAATGACACTAACAAACACAATACGATATAATCATATGTGCGTACAGTGCTTCTATTTTCTTAATTTCTATCAGTTGCAAAGGGCAACTGATCAGAATTCAAATTATTATCCACGAAAAATCTAGTAATTGGTAGACAAGGAAATTAGCATTTGTTTGTATTTGTAAATGATGTGATGATTGCCGAGAGACATTAAGAAAAAAGAAGCACTGCAATTCTGTGCGTTGAGATCGCGTCTGATCACAATGATTTCGGTTCTTCCATGTATCCAAATATCAATATTGTTCCACCACAATATGCATGGACTTCCTTTTTTGGCGTCCAGATGTCTTAATAGCGTATACTGTCTAGAATCTTGTCTCACGCCAAAGCGAGATTCACCAGAAAAGCATAAAAAACCAAAACTTATTTTTTTACCTCCTTCAGGGCTAGTTTCGGAAAACTTGTTGTGAAAAACTTGTTATGAAAAACTTAAGTTGCACCAAGCTTTAGATTCTGCATTAAGATTTTTCATACATACTGTCACACGATCCCTTTGATTTGGACAATTGCAGCTTGTTCGTATCGATTGGGTTTTTAGTCCATACATAATACAAAATTCTTTCGTCGCACAAACTGAATACTACTGCTACGGAGAAAGGATATCGGGTGCCAATTTATGGACTCTGGTCCAAGAAGCTATATACATACTACAATACTCAAATCTATTGTTCGGTATGATGCTTTCAAACCGAAGATCCAGGAAATCGTTAAAAATAATGTTTGATTGATTTCAATTGAATTGATGCATATTTTTTTCCCATAGAGGAATTGTTTAGCTACATAAAAAATAATGCGTTTTTAATAAGCTTTATGAAAATCTGGGTCTCACTCATTGTAACCGATCCCGCTCTATATCCATTATTATGGAAAACTGCTCAATCTGGGAATCGAATCCGGGTCGCCGTAAGGTACTAAAGGGCAACACAGGCAACGGAAGGAATACAGGTGGGTTTTAGTCAGTAAGAGTCTGACACACCCTGCTGCTCCGCCCAGAGCGGGAGAAGTTATTTGAAGATTTCCAACCCAAAAAAAAAAAAATAAGGACATGCCATAAGGAAATTGTCTACCATTTTTTCATTCTTGGAATGTTTTGTTTCAGGCCCAAAATATAGACATAAATCCATTGTGGTATTGCCTTGCTTCGGGAATAGCGGCGTCCTACTGTTTCATGATACCCGTAGGAACTCCTGGAAATCTTATTGTGCAAAGTGCTGCAAAAGTTCCAACATCTAAAATGGTACCTTATCATCCTTTTTCACATCAACCTAACTGACTATAACGGCCTATGCACACGGCATATTTTATACGTAGATTCCGTGTAACGTGCGTAGACTTTAGCGTTTTGCAGCGCGTATACGCGCGTGAAAGCTGTTTGCATGGGCCCGAACGAATAAAAATATACACACAGTTTATATCAATACAAGAAAAAATAATATACACACAGTTTATAACAATACAAGAAAAAAAAATCCCTTTACAAAAAAAAAAGGCACTTTACACTCACGTGATACAGCGTAGATTTTTGAGACGTGGCAGGTAGGGTAAGGGCAGGTACCTAAACTGTTGTAGCTACAGTAAAACTTTGTTAGGAGACTATTCTTAAATTTTGAGTAATAATAGAGAATATGCACGTAATTTTTTTTTACTTGTACCTAAGATAAATTACAGTTTAATAGTCCTACATACCGAATGTCAGCCAATCTCAGCGGAGATTAAGTATCGATGCAGGAGATATATGCAGAATCAGGTGGACTAAATCCAAGTCAAAGGAGGATGACCATTTATACCCTAATCATATATCGGCCGTGGCATTTTCGCGTCGATATCCCCCCTGAAGCACGTTTCTGAGCGATTCCGGTACGAGTGACCCAGTCAACGTCTTTTTCTTTGAATGAATGAATGAATATTTAATTATAATCTCGAATGCCTTTTGCATTTTGAATTATTTTTAATAAGCCGACTTTGGATAGGTAAAAAAATACAGATATCTGGAGACACTGACTGTTGTTTGGTTTTTTGGTTGTATTTTGATTATCACTAATAATCGTTATACATAGCTTTGAAAAGTTATTGACGATTTAGGCGTCTTAGGCTATCCCTCTGGTCTTGCGATACGTTTGTTTGAGCTACTGCCAGACCTAGGCTAGCTGCGAGTAAAACAGTAAATTAATTTTTGATGTGTAAAAAGTAGGTACACAACGTAAGTACGGTGAAGGCAAATGTTCGATTCACATCTCTTTTCTACCTGACTAGCATCATCATTATCCTGCCCTTATCCCAATTTATTTGGGGTCGGCGCAACATTTCGCTTTCTTCCATACTTCTCTATTAGTTGTCATCTCGGTGGTGGGGTGACTACCATATCATCTTTCACATAGTCCATCCATCGTTTCTTTGGTGTTCCTCTACTCATACCATGACAACCGATTTCCGCACAACTTTTCAAGCACCGGTGCCACTTTCAGACTTCCTCTTATGTACTCATTTCTTGTTCTATCCATTCGTGTTACACCACACATCGCTCTTAGCATTCTCATCTCAGCTGCATGCAATTGCCTTTCATTCATCCCTTTTGTGGCCCAACATTCTGATCCATACAAGACAGCAGGTCTTACCATTGTTTTATATACCTTCCCCTTAAGTTTAAGGGGAATGCGGGAGTCGCAAATTGTTCCCGTGACCTGCTGCCATTTCATCCATCCAGTGTTAACTCTATGCTTAACCGTCCGATCTACTTCGCCATCGCTTTGCACGAGTGAACCGAGATACCGAAAGTCAGAACAGACTGGAAGAAGTGCGCCATCAAGCGCTATGGTTCCAGAACTGGAGAGACCGCCGAAATCGCAGAACATATATTCAGTTTTGGTTCTGCTGATTTTCAAGCGAACATTCTCCACCTTCTGTTGCCATTTCTCCAATCTGCTCTGGATCTCAGGTCCATCTTCACCGACAAGAACAATGTCTTCGGCGAACTTCGTGCACCACGGTGCCTCTTCCTGTATGTCCGACGTCAGGGCATCCATAATCAACAGGAAGAAGTAAGGACTTAACGCCGACCCTTGGTGTAAGCCTACAGCCACACTGAACCCGTCGGTATTGCCAGCAGCCGACCGGACGTACGAGTAGGTACAAGATTGGCTGTACATAGCACGAATTAACTCCACATACTTCCCGGGCAAACCTTTCTCTTTCAAAGCCCACCACAACACATCCCGAGGTACCCTATCATACGCTTTTTCCAGATCAATGAACACCATGTGCAAGTTCTTGTGTGCACGTCTGTACTTCTCGCACAATTGGCGGAGTGCAAAAGTGGCGTCCACTGTTCCTCGACCTGGCATAAACCCAAAATGGTTCTGGGTAATCTCACTCTCCTCTCGCAGTCTTTTCTCTATTACTTTCTCCCATAGCTTCATACTATGTGACATGAGCTTTATCCCTCTATAGTTGTTACAGTCCTGAACATCACCTTTATTATTGAAGATGGGCACTAGCGAACTATTGCACCATTCTTGTGGGATCCCTCCTTCAAGCAACAACTTATTGAAGAATAAAGTCAGCCACATACATCCATCTTCTTTTAAACACTTCCATACTTCTACTGATATATCATCTGGACCCATGGTCTTTCCATTTTTCATACTTCGAACTGCCTTCCTTACTTCATCCATGCTAATTTCCCTCACTAACTCCATATTTACCTGTACCTTTTTGAGCACACCATTCCATTGATTCTCTTCATTCATTACTTTTTCAAAATAAACCTTCCATCGTTCTTTTATTTCGTCATCTTTGGACAGAACCTTACCGGCGTCGTCTTTCATATATTATATCTCTTATTCTCCTTTCTCTTGCTTTTGTAATCCGATAGAGCTCCTTCTGGCCTCTAGGGCAGTCCAGTGAGTTATACAACTTTTCCTGCGCCTTAGCCCTCGAAACTGCTACTGTCTTTTTTGCCTTTTTATTCCATTCTTTATAAACCTTTTTCTTATCAGCTTTCAAACTATCATTCCAGTTTTCTACACCCTGCCATTCTTAAAACGCAATTTTCTTTCCTTTAAGCATCTTTTGCACGTCTTCATTCCACCACCATGTATCCCTTTCTATCATACCTTTCCCTTTCGATTTTCCAAACACATCTTTTGCTACTCTCCTTATACAATCCGCCATCTCTTTCCAACATTCATTCACAGATTTTCATTCCAAATCTTTCATTTCAATCATTTTATCTACCACTTGACTCTTAAACATACTGGCACATTCCTCTTCTTCTATCACACGCCATCTCGTTTTGGGTGGGGGCCGTTTTTTGTTCCTACTGGACGAGACACTGACTTTTACTTCCATTATTAAGAGTCTACCTGACTAGCATATTTTTCAAAATCTGTAAATGGGTTAGCAGTCGCTCAAAAAGATTAGCGACAGTCTCCTAAAAACGTTTTCCTGTAGCTACAACGGTTAAGGTACCTGCCCTTATTGCCCCGTCTCAAAATCCAACCTGTATAGTCCAAACAATTTTGTGTATATATATATTATATGATATAATGCCCGCATTCCCCTTAAATTTAAGGGGAAGATATATAAAACAATGGTAAGACCTGCTGTCTTGTGTGGATCAGAATGTTGGGCCACAAAAGGGATGAATGAAAGGCAATTGCATGCAGCTGAGATGAGAATGCTAAGAGCGATGTGTGAATAAGAAATGAGTACATAAGCGGAAGTCTGAAAGTGGCACCGGTGACTGAAAAGTTGTGCGGAAATCGGTTTTCATGGTATGGGCATGTGATGCGGAGGAATGAGGAAAATGTCGTGAGGAAAGTCTTGAGTATGAAAGTCAATGGCTATAAGAGTAGAAGAAGACCAAAGAAACGATGGATGGACTGTGTGAAAGATGGTATGGGTAGAAAGGGGGTGACTGCCGAGATGACGACTAATAGAGAAGTATGGAAGAAAGTGACATGTTGCATAAATTGGGATAAGGGCAGGAGAATGATGATGGTAATATTATTGTATTATATATTATTCTTTTCCAGATGTATAACGGCTTTGGGCCTACTATTTCCACTATTCTCTTAACATGGATTGCTATGCTGATCTGGGCACCCGTTATTTGGCCCGATATTAAAGAATTGCCATTTTGGTTCACGAAAGGTTTGTAATAGACTTCTCTCCATTCTAACAATATTTAAAACAAAACGTTCACATTCCCAAACTGTAAAAAACGATAATTTGGTTTTCCTGGTATCTTAAGTCAATTAACGTGAATAAAAACATTTTGAGAAGAATCCCTGAACACGTCAAAACTTATTTTATTTTTCGCCCTGCGCTTTTAAAAAATGTCCAATTTAAATGTTTTGGAGTCGTCAAATCATCGATTACGGCCCCGCACGATGAGATGAAAATAATCCTGAAGGCCTGCGCGCAGAGTTGAAATTTGTCGAATACAGTTTCGACATTCTCACATCACACCCCACTTACTCAGACATCAAGTATTCGTGCTGAATATGCTTGCCAAAAACCTCTTACAAAAAAAAATATTATTTTTAAATTACTTGAGATTTTTGAGTTCGAATTATGTCAAAATTAAACTTGAACCTCTTTTTATTTGTTGGAAAATGTATGACAAATATTATGATACATGAGACACTCACTATCGTAAAGATTTGTCCACTTCTGTAATTTTTCTCGTGTCCCACCAACGCTGCCATACAAAATACTATCAAACTTGATATTATCACGACACACCCTAACATGGCACCTACTTAATGTGCGCTTTTATCATTCCTAACGTGGGTGTTATCGTGGACGTTAACGTACAAGTCATGGTATGAATTCCCACTGATGGGGATTGTCAATGGGGATCAGTGGAATAACCCACTAAGACAGCACGGGAAACAAAATTTTATGAACGTGGACGTGGACGTCCACGATAATATCGTCACGTTAGAAATTATAAAAGCGCAGTCTCCAATTCTTGTCATCTACCCACTCGTCCTCATTGAGAATGAATTTTCAAAGATCTCTCCTAGTGCTCACGTTTAATTTGATATTTAGAGAACTCTTGTGCAAAATTTCAGTGAATCAGAGTATATTTTTATTTAGTTTATTTATTTTTTTGCAGACTAGTAAACGGATTTTGGCCTACCATTACCACCATTATTATAACATTGTTGAATTATTGGCTGTGATGGTCTGGGCACCCGTTGTTTGGCCCGATGCAACTATGTATATTGCCGTGTTGGTTCACGAAAGGTGATACTTTGTAACTAGAGACTAAGATGCTTCCAAATTCTAACAATATTTACGACAAAACGTTTAAATTCCAAGCTGTACGTTTGTGGTATGTGTTGCCAGTGCCAGTAAGTTAAGCTCAGACACAACTGGTGTCTAATATATAAAATAAATAAAAAACATTTAATTTAGACAATGTTATGTCCTTATTTTGCTGGTATTAAGTTAATTATCTTAAAACTAGGTCGGTCATGTCAATTTAATGTTCCGAATTGCAAAATCTCTTTTTTGACAAATAAAAGTAACCAAAATATTTCGTTTTCTTTCAAAATTTAATCAGAAAAACATTTCGAGCACCACTAATGAAAATAAACTAGGTAGTAGGTGTCAAAGGTTCCATAAAATGGTATTTTGAAAAATTCTATAAAATATAATAAATAACTTTAGTTCTCACCGGGATTAGGTATCTGTATTTGGATTTTATAAATACCGTGTGAAAGGTCCATTGAGATAATATGTACCAAAAAAAAACTAGTAACTGTCAAGTCAGGTTTTATATTTGTTCCATAAAATCTGACCCTTGTCAGGTACTAGTTTTGTTTTTAGAACTCTTAAGACGCTAACAACACCTAAACCGCGGTCTATATCAGATTGTAAAAAAAAAATAAAGAGAAGCACGATGACACAATTTATTGCAAAATATGAAGCAATTATCTATTTACTCAAAATTGAGTTGAGTAATCGATTTTTTCTCCGCTACCACAAACTATACAGATTTGGCATTTTTTATTTCTTAAGGGAAGCCTATTTTGTTAAATTGGGTCTTGTTAGCGCCTTAATTGGTCAAGGACAGCTAATGAGACACAATTGATTTTCTATTGTTTGACTCCGAATCGGTGTCGCGCGGGGCTAAACAGGTTAAACGTCTTTTTTTCCGTGCACATTATTTTTAACCAAAGCAAAACATTTTGGTAAAAAAATGACTCCGTACCTACTTTAAAAAATATATTGTAATAAGATGTAGTATTATTGTATTGCAGTCCAAGGATGGGTAGGAAGGAGATTAGCCATGTTTCTTTTTGAATAAAAAAGTTTTATTATATTACCTAAGACAAGAATGTTATTTATTATATTACTCATTCTCTGTCCAAATGTCGTTGCTGCTACACGACGATGACTTGACACCATAACGTAATGCTAAGTATTAAGAATAACCAACCGGTCGTACGCAGTTCGATACGCGTTGTTCTTGTGCCCCCTTAGACGATTGACGTCTGCGTGCTGCCGCATATACCAACTGTCTAAGGGGGAATTCACCAATGAAACTGAACCCAATCAGCACATTTAAACCGCGTTTAAGAGCTGACCGTGTCGTCATTGTTGTGAAATATTGACACTGAATTTCTCTAAAATTGCTCTTGAACGTGGTTTAGATCTGATAGCAATAAGTCTCATTGATGAAATTCACCATAAATAAAATTTGCCCTACGGCAGCAACAAAATTTGCACGATGACTGACAATTCATAGACATAGGATGTAACACAAAAGCTGTCCTTGTGCGCATAGAGAGTAGTCTTAATATTGTAAAACATTTCTTAATGCGAAATAAATATTAAATTGTCTCTACATTTGGTTTTATTTAATTTTGAGTGATTAGATCCCAGCCCGTCCACGCTAGATCGACTGGAATCCACAAGATCAAAAATGGTCTGTCAGGATCGCGGGTGTATCCTCGGAAATGGTCGAAATATATCTAAAAATTAGTACCTAATTAGTACCAAATTGTGTCACTTGTTAAATAATTAGTACCTCGTGGATCGCAAGTTATTGCAATAGTTTCATACACTCGCCATTTTGACGTCAGCTTGGCGGGTGTAATTTTGTGTAGCCAAGATTACTGAGAAGTTATATATAAAACATACTTGGATATTTAGTACCTAATTGGTACCTCTCTAAAAATACCTTAAGTCAGTGAAATCTCATGGGAATACGACAAATTGAAAAATTCATTAACAACTATTCTTTTGTACAGGCTGTTGCAATGTTTGTTTGACACGAGAGTAGAGGAAATCGGGAATACTTGACTATAGCATCAGATGGAATGACAATGACACAAATGACACCTAAGATTCCACGGTGAGTTTTTACAGAATAGCGCCAGGATTTGTTTACTCCATGTCGTTAGTAGCTAAAAACACATGAAAATGTATTTTAAAAAGGTGTAGATATATTAACAGATGTATTTTCGTTAAAAAAAAATCTGCCTCTAGATCACGTTACAAACTAAATCATTTATGGTAATCATTGATCTTAAGTTAGAAGTTATCTTAAATATTAATTTACATTTACCAAGATGGAATAAACTGATGGAAGTGGCTATAATTTTGTTCTGAGCACAGCTAAACTCTTTTAATCTAATTAGTCATGTCGCAATAAAAAAAGTCAGTTTAATTTCTGAAGGTTAGAGAACGAAGGGTGCGATTGTTAAAACATGGGTATCATCTTCATCTATCAATCGCAGCCTTCCTTCTCTAAAGTCGCCATCATCATCATACTGCTGGATATTTATCGGCCACGCATTAAGAATACCTATTAGTGCATTAAAGCGCTAACAAGACCCAATCGACAGAAATAGGCTTCTCTTAAGAAAAAAATTGCCAAATCTGTATAGTTTGTGGTAGCGGAAAAAATATGTTAATTTCCCAGAATTTGGTTGTTACCAAAACACGTTTTCCAAAAAAATCTCGATACAAACTAACGTTGAAACCTTTTGTTTTATCTGTATTAAATATAAAAATGTTACGTATTTAATGAATAACAAGAACGTCTTATTTGAATGCAGAACTTGGTTGTTTTTTATGCTCAAAATTCGATTACTCAACTCAATTTCGAGTAAATAGATAATTGCTTCATATTTTGCAATAAATTACAAGCGTTGTCATCGCGCTTCTTTCATTTCTATGCAAACTGACAGGGACCGCGGTTTAGGTGTGCTAAGTATCCCTATAGTCTAGTATCCCCGGTTTCCTCTACTGGTATGAGAGCCCATTACCAAAACTTTTGCCTCATCGTTTTACGACTAAAACCATATACAATTTATAGATTTGGTTATTCTGAATCCGAAACCCGTATTGGGTTTCGGATTGTTGTTATTTTATTTTATTTGAAGATGTTATTACCGGTCAGAAACGTCGCAGTTTTATGCGGGCCTATTTCTGCTAAGACAAAAAAAAAATTGGCAGACGATTTTATCACAATATGTCAGATATTCAAAATTTACATTAGTTTCCGTCATTTCACATTAGTTTTCAAATATCTTGGGCGTCACACATGTGACCTGGGGCGTATTTTCAAAATATCAAAAACTTTAACCGACCTGTCTCACAGCAAATTGGTAATTTTTTTTAAATCATTTTTATGGCTGCTTAAAACCTGTTTTGAGACATTTTTAATGTTGCCTATAATTGCAAAATTGAAAAGAACGTTTCGGAGTCGCCCGGCAAACGCACGGTGCTTGTTACGCTCATATAGCTTACGACAACGACGATGAGTCTGACAATGAATAAAAATTGTTTTTATTGCAATAAACAGCATTTTTCAAACGTTTCAAGATTTTTCCCAGTTTCCCTTTGTCCAATTTGCTTAAAAACTCCATTAATATCCGTACGATGGTTTCTGGTAAGCTCTTTATTAATCGTACGTAAATACGCCGCATACAATTTTTTTATAATTTCTGATAATCGAAAAGTTGTCTGAATAACGTGATACACTAAATGTGTATAATATATTTTTTTTCCACATCTGAGCAACTTTTTACATTATGCCCAACAGTTATCAGACCTGATGCTATGTTAAATAATTATAACAAGGTCAAATTGGATTCAACACAATGAGATGAGTTGCTCACAGTTTCAGACGGTTTGCTATGGGTTTTTATCATGCCTCATTTTTAATAAAACCTAATTTTCCTAAATGGGCGTTCGGTATTTTGTTTTGACATATTTGAAAATGCGGTCAGGTCAGACGTAACGCGGAAAAATTCTGAAAATTCTGGTTATTCCGAATCCAAAACCCCTAGTTTTGATTTATAGATTTGGTCATTCTGAATCCAAAACTAGGGGTTTTGGATTCAGAATAACCAAATCTATAAATTTTATACGGTTTTAATCGCAAAAAGATGGGGCAAAAGTTTTGGGAATAGGTTCTCATACCAGTAGAGGAAACCGGGGATACTAGACTATAGGGATACTTAGATGAAGTGAGCTGTCATTCCACCTTATGCTAAGTGAAAGAATGATTGTTAGCACTTCTATGCCATTTGCAGTTCTACAATTTTCCTGTTAAGTCAGGTCGCAGATGTGAAAGGGCTTTTAACCGTATAACCATACGAATGATACTTTTTATCCCGATATTCCTACGGAATCGAGACTTACGCGGGTGAAACCGCAGGGCGCAGTTAGTGTGAAATAAATATGAAAGTCTAAAATAACTATAAAATAAATATGTAAAATGCAAATTGCAAGAAGTACAGTAGGGACCAGCTGACATGACAAATATTTTAAACTTTTATTTAACGACATCCTAGAATGCCATCTCTAAATTAACTATATTTGTTAATAAAACTCTTTGAATCTATTTGGATTCAACAACTATACGGATTAGCTTAATGCACTGATAGGTATACTTAGTGCGTGGCCGTTAAATATCCAGCAGTATGATGATGATGACGACTTCAGAGAATGAAGGCTGCGATTGCTTTAGATAATACCCGTGTTTTAACAATCGCACCGTTCGCTCTCTAACCTGCAGAAATTAAACTGACTTTTTTTATTGCGACACGACTAATTCGATAAAAAGGGTTCAGCTGTGCTCAGAACAAAATTATAGCCACTTATATCAGTTTATTCCATCATGGTAAATGTAAATTAATATTTAAGATAACTTCTAGTTAACTTAAGATCTATGATTGCCATAAATGATTTAGTTTGTAACGTGATCTAGAGGCAGAATATTTTTTTAAGAAAATACATCTGCAAATATATCTACATAAGTACACCTTTTTTAAATACATTTTCATGTCATGTGTTTTTAGCTACTACTCGTAAACAACGTGCGCGCCACTGGAATGCACGAGCCGTGCCGCTATTATGTAAAATATTCACCGGGAAAACGTAGATGAAGCAAGCTGTCATTCCCTCTGATGATATAGTCAAGTATCCCCGATTTCCTCTACACAGTTTCAAACCAACAACATTGTAACAGCCTGTACAAAGATAGTTGTTGATGTTTTTTTCAATTTCTGTCGTATTCCAATGAGATTTCACTGACTTAAGAGGCCGACAACACTTAAAGCGCGGTCCCTGTCGGACTGCACATAAAAGAAAGAGAAGCGCGATGACACAACGCTGGCAATTTATTGCAAAATATGAAGCAATTATCGATTGTATAAAAAAAATAAAACACTATTATGCTAATATGTTGCTTGTAGAATAATCTGACAAAAAATCAGAATGATTGCATGTACATATATTAGTATGGTTTATAATCGTTAAAAGAAATTTTTAGAGGTACCTTCGTGACTTTTTTCTATCGTATCAAATTAGTTATATTATGTTTTCAACACACTATCTACCTAGCATATATCCTTAAGCATATCATATATTTTTCTGATTTTGTTTACTGCAGTGGATCATAAAGGCATTATAAAACTTATAAAAATTGCGTTTAGGTCCTGTAGTTCCCTTAAGGTATAGAGAGATACCAATTAGGTACTAAATATCCAAGTATGTTTTATATCTAACTTCTCAGTAATCTTGGCTACACAAATTACACCCGCCAAGCTGACGTCAGAATGGCGGGTGTATGAAACTATTGCAATAACTTGCGATCCCACGAGGTACTAATTATTTAACAAGTGGTACAATTTGGTACTAATTAGGTACTATTTTTTTAGATATATTTCGACCATTTCTGAAGAATACACCCGTGATTCTGACGGTCACGCTGGTGTCTCTGTCAGGATCGCGGGTGTATTCCTTTTGCCTCCAGATCTCATGGCGGGAGTACAAGAAGCCTACCACTACGACTATATATATTTACCTCTTAGAGATAAATTGTACCAGCTCATATACAATCAATAGTAAGTTGTTATGTATGGTGTCTTTAGTTATAAAGAAGCAAATCTGTGATTGGTTTGATTTTTACATTAGAATAATGTATTATTTTACAATAGAAAGTTAAGATTTTTCTGTTGATTTTGTTAGTTATAATATAAATTGTTAATTTATTGTAGTACCTAACCTTGTTCATGGGGAAATATGTTTTGTTATTTATTTATTTTGAAAGTGGAGTACTTGTAGTCAATTCAATACCTTAATATTATGATCAGTGAGAGTTGTGATCTTAAAAAAAATGTTTATAATAGAAGTACCAATATTTTTATCTATACATAAATTGTTTACATTTAAATAACATAGTATGAATTGTTATTATTTTTTTAAATCTGATTATCTGAGGATACTCGAAAGTATTAGTTTAGTGGAAAAGATTGTTGAGATATCTTAATTTAAATGTGGTTTTACGTAAATAAAACGTTCGTAAATAAATTGAGTTCGTTGTCTTTCATTGATTTCACAAGGGAATTGAATCAAATACTACCTTATAGAGGCATGAGGAACAGGGCGTAAAGTTCACTCATCCTCCATAGAGAAGGGAGGATCCGCCGACCAGACAGGTATCGTGTCTGGTGGGCAACTGCCGATGGTTGATGTCGGGATGTTGTATATATGCTAGTTGCGCGGTAAACTCGCTTTCGCGGTGCAGGACTTTGCGTGAAGTCAGTGTGTTGCGTAGTTCGCGTGTGGCGATGTAAATGCCGCCACATCACTCCCATCTGGAGACCGGAGTATCTTACGGCCTGGTGTATCTTACGACGCTTGCCAGGGCCAGATGTGGTTCCAGTGTGTCGGAACCGGTTGTCCCGAAATACTTTGCAAGTGGCAAAGCATTTGAGAAGTATTTAGTGCAATTTTCGTCTCTGTTACGGCTCTAGAAACAGACTGATGCCTGACTCATGTGAGTGGTCATGGTCAGTCTTGCTGACCATGGTTCACCTTGCCGACCAGTCACCACAAGCAGCACTCGTTCACAAGCATAACGCAAAGACCAGCCACTACCCCCTTCTCATATTTGAGGGAAGGAGACAACCCGACCCCCGACGCTACCGCAAGCAGTAACATCTAAGGGAGCATGACGAATTTGCTGCCGGTTGCTCCAGTAAGAATAATATAATCAATGGTCGAGGTCACTAGCTAACCACATACTGCAATAAAACTCATAAAAAAAAACCATTGTAATGAGTAGAGTATGTCAATAATAAATGAAAATAAAACTAAAAATAAATTGACTTATACAGTCAAACAAAATAAATAATTATATGAACTCATATAACTTGTCATTAGGTAAGCTAATTCTGGAGAAAGAACATGTGTGAACATTGGTTTGAGTTAATCACAGCGACCAACAATTTTTATCGTTTAAGTAGTCCTTGAAGAATAGTATGCCTTTGAACAAACGTTGCATTTTACTTTAGCTTTAAACGCATTACAAGGCAAATCTACCAAAGAAGAGGGTAGTTTGTTATAAAAAGTAATATCAAGCCCAATAAATGAGTTATGAACCTTGTGAAGCCGGTGAAATGGAGCACGTAATTTGTCCTAATTTCTGGTGTTAATATTGTGAATTTCACTGTTTTAGTGTATACGTGTATATTTTGTCTAATATCTATGATGTTGGTGAAGATAAATTGTGATACTACCGAAAGAATACCTATATCTTTTAAAAAAATAACTCAAGAGTAACTCTTTTTTTTTTTTTTGAGGGTGGGAAGTCATCAAATAACTTCTCCCGCTCTGGGCGGAGCGGGAGGGTGTGTCAGACTCCTACTGACTAAAACCCAGAGTAACTCTGGCACCCAGCTAGTAAATTTCACGAACAGCTCACAACTCGTTTTTGAAGAAATTGAATATTTTAAATGTCAGCGGCTTTCCCCACAGCAGAATACCGTCCCAACGAGCCCGGTTTAGCCGTGGCAGCTGCGGTGGCAAAATACGAGGCGGCCTTCCGCTGGCCCGAGGCCAGTTAGCTCGCCGCTAACGGGGGTTGCAGGACGATGGCCTCTAGAGCGGACAAACGACTCCGCAAGGAAGCCATCTCCTGCCACACCAGGGTCAGAACCCGATCATCAGCAGGCACGGGCCGTCCCTGCCTATGCTTCTCCCCCTCCTCCTCCACCCGGGGACCAGCTCCTCAAAGTCCAGCCGGGTCCGCTCGGAGCTCCTCGTTCTCCTTTCGGAGAAGCTCCATGGCGGCTGTCAAGCGGGCGACCTCCACCCGCATCTCGGACATACCGTCCGATGAAGGCCCGAGGTGAAGGGCCTACGCTACCGCCATAATAGAGGCCGTGGCCGCGGATAAGGCCTAAACCTTAGACGACTTGAGCCTCTTCACGGCCACACCCTTGATTGCGGCTAACACGACCTCCACGAACCCGGCCGCACGCTCCGAATTGGAGCCGCCAGCGGCGTTCGGCCCACCACCAGAAACCTTTCGAGAGGGGCACCTCCATGCCGAGCCTCTCGGCTCGCTGAATTGGCTTGCCTGGGCTGGCTTAGCTCGGCTCACCGGCCTTCCTAGTGGTGGGCCACCCCTTTTCTCCTCGGGCTCCACCTTGCCGGCTGGAGTGGATCTTCTTCCTCTGGTTCTGGCCAGAGACCCACTCGTTGAAGGACGACCCAGTTGGGGCGCTTGTGAATTTTGAAGAACTCTCGGTTCCTACCGACCACTACTTCGCGCTCCAAGCTCCGACCTAAGCATTTGCGCCGGCAGCGTCGGAATCCGAGAAAATTTTATGTTGATTAATACCTGTTACCAGAACTTAAAAAAAAAATATTCCTTCAGGTCTAAAAAAAAACATTGAAAAAAGAATGTATGGGAGAAAATTTATTTTATTTTTTTTCTGCGTTCAGTATTAAAGTATAACAAGCAAATTTAATATTTTGCTCAGTACCTGTAGTCCTTAACACAACGACATAAAATTGCTTGCGTATCCCTGCGGCTTTGGCACCTACAATGCTTCACACTTTAAGATTTTAATGTTGAATTATCTTAATATTATTACCGAGTTTTTCAATTGAAACGAATCCAAAACATCATTTTTAATAAATCAAGCATAAAACACGTAATTTGTGCTTAAACATATTATACATATATAATTATCATCTGTTGATTATACTTTCATCTCTTGATATTTCCTATTGATAAACCATGGTTGATTTTGTTGGTCATTCTACGAGTACTAGCGTGACTCATCTTAAGAGAAACAATTAGATGGATGTCGCCCTGAAAAGGGCTATTTTCAGAAGTCCTGAAAAGGGCTATTTTCAGAAGTCCTGAAAAGGGCTATTTTAGGTAGTCCTGAAAAGGACTATTTTAATAGTCCAACTTATCTAACAAACTCATTTTCAACAATAGCAACATCACTATATCTCTTACGTTTATGTTAATGGATCAACTTCGGGCTGCAACTCCTGTAGATCCATATTTTCAGTTTCTTCTGTTACTACCTCAGGCAACAACAAATCTTTAATATCTGGGAAAAAATCGAATTGCTTTGAGTTGTTGTATTTTGATCGAATAAAGGATAAATATGGATCTGAACTAGTTAAATAAATATGGAGCAAGTCTTCATTGGTCTTCATCTTGTTAAATGTGTGATATTCACGAACCCTACGAAATTCTTTTTTTGCTTTTTCACCCGCTTCTTCGGGAAGAATGCATTTGGGTAGGAAGCCAAGGTGATGACAAATGTCTGCACCACGGGTATAAACAAAGATCTCAGCGGTGTCTCTGCAATAAGTCTTGAATTTTTCAATATTTATGGCATATCCAGATGAAATCGTTCGTAGAATAACCGTAAAATGCTTCAGTGTGCCAATATTACTTATTTCGGCAGATTTCTCATAATCTCAAAAAAAACCCTTCTGGCTGTGTTTGCGGTTCCAAAGCCTTGCTTCACAAAATCCACAAGTATTCCTATTTGCTGTTTGAATTCTTCTTGTGTCAATTGTTTCTTCGCAGCTTTTAGTTCTTTGTTAACACCTCGTGCAGACCTGCACGAGGTATCATCAACATCTTAAAGTCCACGTTGTAAGATATGTCTAAAATACACTCCATACAATGGATCCACATATGAAGAGTAGGAAGTCCATATTTATAAACATTTTCTCGAACAGGTCTTGCAAATACTTCTGACAGCTTGTTCATCTCAGTCGGCTTAGCAAATCAAATATTGCAAGCAGATGCAGACGAAGTATCTGTTATAATAGTGGCCACTTTTCCATCGATCATTGTCATATGAGTGTCATGACTAATGTCTAGCCCATGGAACAGCAGTTCGAAGTAACTGTGCCTTTGTGATGTCTTTTGTGGCGGCATCTACATTGCCATTGCGAACTACGCAACACATTGACGTCACACAAAATCCTGCATCCCGCAAGCAGAGTTTACCGCGAAACTAGCTTACGTACAACATTACGACATCAACTGTCGGGCAATTACCCACCAGATACGACACCCGTCTGGTCGGAGGATCCTCCCTTTTCTATGAAGGATGAGTGAACATTACACCCTGTTCCTCATGCCTCTATACTTTAAAGTCTGCATCTTTAAAATGCTTTTCACACAGCATTCTGTGATCATTGTCTAATTTTGCAAAGAACTATACTGCCCATCTGGAAAAAATTACTATGCCATAAATAATAACATCGCTAATCAATCATCAAAAGTTCTGGTAAACATTCGTAATATATTTTCGCAATTATATAAAGATGAGTACAAACAAGACTAATGAAGCCCCTTTTCATTAGTCTTGTATCAAGTATTAAAGCACTCAATCAAAATTAACCTAAGATGAAGAAAGTAGTGTATCACTGCTGTAAAAGTCAGTTAGTTTATGAGAACATTATGCTGTCTCAAAGTAAGGGGTATTATTTGGTCTGTACTTGTCAGTTTTAGTAGGTATTCAAACTTAATTTTGACTACAGCCAAGTTCTACAAAAATTATTTCCGAATTTTAGAAGGTTTAATTTTAGGCTAACTTTACTGATATCGCATGTGCTTACTTTTTTATGCACTGACTGGGTGCCGCACCGCGGCCTTGAACAATAGATTTTCTACTGGTTCTACTTTACATTGCTCAAGCAACGTTGGCGAACTCTAATTACAGGATTAACAAGGTTAAACTTGTATTTGTTCTTTATGTTAGTTTATTAATACAAAAATAAATAAAGCGATATTTTATTCTTGAGCCACGACGTTTTTCAGGTAAAAGGTACGTGTTAGTACTAACTTACCGAATAAGGTTTCGGATTTGGGAAAGTGGAACAGTTTCACGTTATGTGCGGCTGCTGAACAGCGTCACTTGAAACATTTCTTTCTATTTTCATTAATTTTACAAAGTTTCAGAACTCACAACAAAAAATCACACAAAATAGAGTCACTGTCTCAGAACTCGTGAAACACGATTAACTGCACTTTACAGACACTAAACGGAGGAACGAAAGCTCAACTGGGCGTTATAGGCAATAAAAGGCGCCAGAAATACTGAATGAAAACTAAATATTCTACGACGGGTCACATTCACATGAAACTTGAAAACAGAATGAATGAATCTAACATGACATTGACATACAGTTTAGTGCTATGGTGAATTATTAACAATAACTACTTTATTTTCGGATTAATTTAATTTTAGATACATTAAAAATCAGAATAACCTCAAAAAGTCATTAACCCTTAATTTGGCAAGACAAAAAAAGTTGTAGCAGAAAAATGCCGTTAATATATTGTATTCATATGCATTCAAAACACACGGTAAAAATAAAATAAAAAATCTTGCCTGAAGGGTATCCTGAAAACACAACGTTAAGTATACTCAACATTTCGACGTTTGGCTCCAAAACTGGAGCGGGCAGGCGCTGTATTTTAGCGGCTCCTGCCCAATCTAGGGGGTCCAAACGCCTCCTGCCGGAGGCTCTATGCGGGGGTCGTGCGGTCCATGGCCCTCTACGGGGCTCCTGTATGGGCGCGCTCTCTGGCGCTGCGGCCAGCCCGCCGGTTGTGCGCGGCCCAACGGGTCATGGCCATCCGGATGGTCCGGGGATAACGCACGGTCTCCTGTGAGGCAGCGAGCCTCCTTGCCGGATTGCCGCCATGGGATCTGGAGGCAAAAGTCCTCGCGCACGTATGGGAGTGGTGCGAGGAGGCGAAACGCCGGGGCTGCTGCGAGAAATCGCGGCACAGCGGACGGAGCTCCGGCGGGATCTCATGGCGTCATGGAAAGTACGGTTGTCGCAACCCAGTGCTGGGCACGCCACAATTGCGGCGATAAGTCCCGTCTTTGAGGAGTGGCTAGAGAGGCGCCACGGCGTCCTCACCTTCCGCCTGACGCAGGTCCTCACCGGACACGGCAGCTTCGGGAGGTTCCTGGTTTCTGGTTCGGATAAGGCGGGAGGAAACGCCCGGGTGTCACCACTGTGTGGATCACCCGGAGGACACGGTGGAGCATACGGTGGAGGTCTGCCCGGCTTGGGCAGAGCACCGCCGTGTCCTCGTGGAGGCGATCGGCGGCAGAAATCTCTCGGGTCCGGCCCTGGTTCAGGCCATGGTACCTCCGTACCATGGCCTGAAGACCGAGAGTCACCTCCTTCTGCGAAGCAGTAATGCTCGCGAAGGAGGAGGCGGGACGGTTGAGGGACAGGCAAGTTTCGCGCCCTCTCGCCCTTAGCCGCCGCAGGAGACGCCCAGGATGTCGGGAATCCCGGGCGGATTTCCGGCCACCGTAGGCGCGGGCTTGCGGACGGTGAGCAATGGGTAGCTCATCGTCCGGTAAGGACCAGGCCCGGGTCGACGGCGCGTTGTATTCCACGCGCGCCTCAAAGAGATGTCGTCAGCACATAGGTAGGGGTCCACTAGGGCCGATGCCTGCTGGGGTCGCGGGAAGGTACTTATGGGTCACCGAGGCCCCCGCAACACAGGCAACAGGAAGGAATATGGGTGGGTTTTAGTCAGTAAGAGTCTGCAACACCCTCCCGCTCCGCCCAGAGCGGGAGAAGTTATTTGATGATTTCCCACACTCAAAAAAAAAAAATTATACTCAACAAAATGCGATGATTAAAGAATTAATGTCATATGTAACTGTTGTGTATACTTAACAAACTCAGCTTACCAACACTTTTAAATTGAAGAAAATGTAGGTTTATTCAAAATTTATATTTATGGAAAAAAACGTTTACATTCAGTAAGTATGGTTAATTATGGTGATAATTGAAGTGACAATTTCTATCTTTAACAAAACATAGCCTAACGTTACATTTTAGACAAAAAACGGTAGTAAACCCTTTTCGAGAGTATTTTACCCGACTGCCTCAGGAGGGTAATGTTTTTCGAGAGTATTTATGTATTTATGTATGTATGTATGTATGTATGTATGTATGTCTATTTCTTTGGCACGCTCCGTAGCCTCAACGGCTTGATGGATTTTAACATATGAGGTGTCCTTAGATTCGTCTTAATTGTGGGAGTGACATAGGCCATATAATATTTATAAATTGCATCTGCAAATATAAAAAAATGATGGGAAGAGTTTTTTTTTAATTAATTGCAACAATATTGATATCAAATAAAAGCTAGTAATGAGTAATTTTCAAATATATATGTTAAAAAAACTAAAAAGCTAGAAATAAAATAAATTATTTAAAAAACAAAAAACCCGACTGCAAAAACACATAACTGAAAAGGGAAAAACAAGCATTATAATCTATAGAATTTTGGTAATTTTTTTTTTTTTTTAATTTAAATAATTTATTTTATTATAGTAAGCACATCGACCATATTTCTTACCATGTTCAGGAAAATGGTCGATATTGTCATATTTTATGTCATCTGCTGGCCTGGGACGTTTAAGATTTTTTTTTATTTTTCTTTCAGGGTCCAAATCTTTGATTGTAGTTTTATCTACAATGCTTCCTTTATGAAGTAATGCTCTATAAATTTCGAGCCGAAAATCTTTCAAAAGTTTAACCTTTTTAACTCCTGTTCGTGCATTATCTCGCCTGTACATTAACCAGGCATTTTTGACGCAGATGTCCAGTAACTGCAAAAAGATACCAGCTTCTGCTTTTCATTTCTGTACAGTATAACGCTATGAGCATATCCGCCAAATCAACGCCGCCCATACGAGCATTGTAATGCTTCACAATATTGGGATAATCAACTTCAATGTTGCGCTTTTTAGTTTTACAATAGCGCTTTACTTTTGTTGTAGGATACGCATCAGCATAACTAGAGGCTAGAATAACACATTTGTTATCATTCCATTTTAATAGCGAAAGTTGCATACAGTTTGCCTGAAAGATCCTCTTCCTTAAGATTTCCGAACTTTATCACTTTTTAGCTTGTTAGACGCACTTCTCAGACGATTTGTGGAGATTGTTGTGGAGAATCACTTACCTGATTGAGAATGAATGATGTGGTCACCGAAGGTATATTTGACATAGGAGACAATGTTGGCAATGAACTAAGAGATGGTAATATGTCATAGGTTGGCTGTTGCAGTTCGGTTTCATCAGGATTGAAGTCAGCAAGAAGTGGCACAGAAACGTTGGGACGTTGTTCATCATCGGAGGAATCCAAAAGATTTAACCCCATTAGTGAAGATGTAACTGAAGGGGCTTCAGACGACTCTGTTTTGCAGCGTTCATAGTGACTGAACACCTCTGCTTCATTTTCATTTTCAGAGCTTGATTGGGGGCTCACTTCGGAAGGAGCATTTTCTTCGGGTACTAGGGCAAGAATATACCTTGATCTTGAATTCTGAAAATATTATAGATATTTGCAGGCACCCAAGCAATGAACAAACTAAAATAACACGACACAAATAAATAACGTGCAAAAAAAGGTAAGTAGGTACTAGCGTGAAAATTAAGCATTTGCTATTCTATTCTAATCCCACACAAAAATATACAAAAATCAACTTTAGGCACATATCTATAAATTAAGTTTAGTTCGAAATGACGAAAATCTATTGGAAAGGTCATAAAAATATTTAATTTTTATGGAAGCAGAACCTAATTTTAAGGCAATGAAGTCGAATTTTCAAAAACATGTAATAAAATCGACATGACAAAATCGGATTTTAAAATAAGATATATGTCATGCCTTTGAGCCAAAGCGAAACTTGAATTCCATTTCTAAAAACCATTCCCACACAAAAAGCTGGTCAAGCTGATATGAAGCCCTTGAACTATTTTTTTAATAAATCTAACCATGCAGATTTGTTGAGTATACTTAACAATCATCTTTACTGACTCGTCGTCCTCTCAGCCAGGTGAGAAACGGATTGCAAATAACTTTATCAAACTAATTACACATTATACGAGTATAAACAGAAATAAGTAACATATGTATTAAAATTAGATCGAAAACCAACAAAAATAAAAATTTACCTGTAAAGCTCGCAGAGCGCGTCGTTCATCGCCATTTTTGCTCACTAATGTCAAGTAAAATGTTGCCAGGCTGGCAAAATACTTTTTTCTGCTAAATTAAATTAATATTGAAATGTTCTTAGCCTACAAAATTCAGAACCACAGAAGAAAATTTGAAGTCTAGATTCTTTTATTTGTAACGTTGAGTAGACTCAACGAAACCAAATTAAGGGTTAAAAAAAAATATTATCTAATACTTATTTATATTTCCTTCAAACATTTGTAGCTTAAAAACTAGTAAGTATTTAGAAAGAAAAATCAACAAATCACATACAATGAGCCTGTGTTACAACGTGAAAATGTGTTGAATATATTCACTGTGATAAACATTCATAAAAAAATAATATTGAGCGACTATTATCTACTATTTTTCGGTTTTTATTTTAGTTACAGCAAGTTTAAAGTATATTTATCGGTATAAAAAATAATTCTACTAGTAGCAACATTGTTAATTTGTCATTATCGAGACAAGATGTAAGCAAGGCGCGGGCAGTCGTTCCTCGCAAGGTAAATGTTTTTATTTTACATGTTTGACTTATGTAAACTATAATGTGTATCTTGTTTGTGGTTTTTATTTACTAAACAATGTATATGATTTGGTTTGGAATGGGTTTTACTTATTTTTTTGTGTTTTTGATAACTTTTTTTTTTTTGGTAAACTTGTTTGTTCATCACAGTGAACACTGCCAAATACTCGAACAAGTATTGTCAATTTGATACCTTTTATTTACAAATAACATGCTATTAACATAATAAAATAAACGACCGCACGCATAGAATACTAGCACTTGATCCTGATACTTGTAATTGTTTTCTGTTTTTTATTAGTTTTAAGTGTATTTTTTTGCTGTAATGCCAATAAACGATTTTTTTTTCTTTGAAAAAAAAAATGCGTTTTTATCACTAGCATGCTAGACATAGCATGCTAGTGATAAATCTAAAAAAAAGATATATTTACCGATTTAGTAGACCAGACCAATCTTTACTCCGTTCAACAAACCGGAAGATCCATACAAGCATCAGATAATGAGATGAGAGATTTTACAAGCATTCATATTCTGATGAGCATTGTTGAAATCCCAAGGTATCTGGACTATTGGAGAAATAGGTTTTAATAGGGCCAGATAGCAGACATGGTAACGTTAAAACGTAACCAACAAATCCGCAGATTTGTACACTTTACCGACAATAACTTGCAGGACTCAGATATACAAAGGCAGATAAAGATATTACAAAGTATAAGACCCATAGCCGAAAAAATCCGAAGAAATTGTTTAAAGCAAGAAAACGAGAATAAATTTAGTATAAACGAGATGATGATACCCTACAAGCCCCATCAGATTCGATAATACAGGACATTAACCCAGCACAAAAAAAGACATTGGGCAATCTAAGTTAGGCTTGAAGCCATTTTAAGGCGGATCCACAGTAATACAGAATCACAGTAATACAGTGGGTATTTACAGAATTATAATCATTAAAATCATTAATATATCTCTCTTAGTTAGATTTGTTCCATAAGAACTTTTCCATATGAGATTTGTTCTATATGTATGGAACAAATCTAAGAGAGATGTATAAATGATTCTACATCAAGTCTAACTTGTACTAATTTGTTATAAATGAATAAAATCATACTTTACGTATATCGTATGTTTATTATTTTAAGTTTTTATTCTTGGGTGACGCCACAAATTATGCGCACCGGGTGCCTCCTATGCTAGCTACGCCACTGGTGCGCGTAAAAGATAAAACAACAAACAAAGAATTAAAACTCATAATTTGTTTGTATGGCGTATAATTTACAGCCATAATTTAAATAGAGAGCTATAATTATACTATTTTGATGACGTCACGCGTTTGTCTGCTGGAGTCTTTGTTTTTACTAGGTACATTGTTATTTATTGTTGCATCCATTTATGTAACACAATATTATTTGATTTTACATATTTATATGATGGTATAATCTCCATTTAAAACTGAATGTAGTCAGTGTTCAATGAGAAGATTTAAGATGAAGATTTAATCGATGAAAATTAAGGGACAACATATTGTATTAAACTGTAAGACTGATCTTTTGTTGTTCTTAGTTTATTATTAATACCAAAAATCCATTCCTTACTTCTAAGTTTTGGCCGAGTTCCTCGCATAAATATTGCACCATCTCCCCTTGCTTATTTTGTAATTCTGCAGAAACTCACTTTCCGGGAGACCGAAGGCTCCCCGCAAGCTCTCGTATTTTATATAAAAACTTAAATAATATCGGCGGTTTTAACACAAATATAATTCCACCATATAATTTCAGCCTATCATAAAATAAAAACAACAAAGCACTGCCTAAAATTACTCGTCATAATGAAAAAACGAGATGAGAGTTGCCGAGAATCAAGATGAATGGCGTGCATTTGGAGAGGCATATGATGATGATGATGATGATGATTGTCTTTTTACCTTTATTATTTCCTTTCTTATTTTTCGGTGTATTTTTTAAATGTGTAAATTATACGTTTTCATAGTGGCGTGAGTGATTTTTTATTTAATTACACCACTGTACGTAACTCTTAAATTTGTTCTAGGCTTTGATTTAAATTATTTGGTTAGAAAAAGTACGTGATTGTCCGATCCAGAGACCGTCAGCGTTGTTTATCAGCGAAATAAAGCCCGACTTTGGTTACACGCGCTCATCAGCCACAATCCCAATACAACTAAAAGTACGGCGAGGTGGTCTAATACACCCACAACTTCAAACTCTATTACCCTATCCTTTATTTGGTACCTTTTTTTTTTTAGTGTGGGAAATCATCAAATAACTTCTCCCGCTCTGAGCGGAGCGGGAGGGTGTGTCAGACTCTTACTGACTGAAACCCACCCGTATTCCTTCCTGTTGCCTGTGTTGCGGGGGCCTCGGTGACCCATAAGTACCTTCCCGCGACCCCGGCAGGCATCAGCCCTAGTAGACCCCATACCTATGCGCTGACGATATCTCTTTGAGGCGCGCGTGGAATACAACGCGCCGTCGACCCGGGTCTGGTCCTAACCGGACGGTGAGCTACCCATTGCTCACCGTCCGCAAGCCCGCGCCTACGGTGGCCGGAAATCCGCCCGGGATTCCCGACGCCCTGGGCGTCTCCTGTGGCGGCTAGGGGCGAGAGGGCGCGAAACTTGCCTTTCCCTCAACCGTCCCACTTCCTCCTTCGGGAGCATTACTGCTTCGCAGAAGGAGGTGACGGCTGCTCATGCCCTCTCGCTCCGTACCATGGCCTGAACCAGGGCCGGACGCGATAGGTCTCTGCCACCGATCGCCTCCACGAGGACACGGCGGTGCTCTGCCCAAGCCGGGCAGACCTCCACTGTATGCTCCACCGTGTCCTCAGGGCGATCCACACAGTGGTGACACCCGGACGTTTCCTCCCGCCTTATCCGACACAGGAACCTCCCGAAACTGCCGTGTCCGGTGAGGACCTGCGTCAGGCGGAAGGTGAGGACGCCGTGGCGCCTCTCTAGCCACTCCTCAAAGAGGGGACTTATCACCGCAATCGTGGCGTGCCCAGCACTGGGTTGCGACAACCGTACTTTCCATGATGCCATGAGATCCCGCCGGAGCTCCGTCAGCTGTGCCACGATTTCTCGTGGCAGCGGACTTACGCCCCGGCGTTTCGCCTCCTCGCACCACTCCCATACGTGCGCGAGGACTTTTGCCTCCAGATCCCATGGTGGCAATCCGGCAAGGAGGCTCGCTGCCTCACGGGAGACCGTGCGGTATCCCCGGACCATCCGGATGGCCATGACCCTTTGGGCCGCGCTCAACCAGCGGGCTGGCCGCAGCGCCAGAGAGCGCGCCCATACAGGAGCCCCGTAGAGGGCCATGGACCGCACGACCCCCGCGTAGAGCCTCCGGCAGGAGGCGTTTGGACCCCCTAGATTGGGCAAGAGCCGCTTCAATGCAGCGCCCGCCCGCTCCAGTTTGGGAGCCAAACGTCGGAAATGCTCCACGAAGTTCCACCGGCTGTCGAGGACGAGTCCCAGGTACTTCAGCGTCGACTCGACGCCGACGGAAACCCCTCCTACCGTTATTTGGGACCCCAACGGTGGCACGTTCCGAGGACCATGAAAACACATGGCCTCGGACTTGTGCAAGGCCACCTCGAGTCCCAATTGCCGGATCCTTTCGACGATTTTCGCAACCCCGCGTGGCGCTACTCCGGCCGCCGCCTGGTGCGACCTCCCCTGCATTTATTTGGTACTTGCTACTTATGTGTGATAGAGAGGATCTAAATTAACCTTCAACAATTATTAACAATAGCAGAGCTTTCATATAGCAGATAAATTGTATTTTTTCAAAAGTTGTACATGGCGTAACTAGATAGCGTTGGCATCGAATTTGGTCTCGCTATGGTTTCGTTACAATGTTATTTTTAGCAAAAATTTAGCGAAAAATTGATACTAGGTTTACGAATAACTTGACTAATACACTATAAAATTACATAATAAACTATACTAGGGAGGGGTATCAGCTTTGTATGGGCCAATGTGGGAAAGGTATCTATAGCAGAAATATTACATTGCCGACATTGAAAAAAATATGAAGGACCCACAAAATTAGGTCTTTAACCCTTAATTTATTTCCCATCTACAAAAAAAAAACTTTTAATTTGGCAGAGATCCAAGTTGTTTTATTTTTAACCGACGTCAAAAAAGGAGGAGGTTCTCAATTCGACTGTATGTTTTTTTATGTTTGTTACCTCAGAACTCCGTCGTTTCTAAACCGATTTGGAAAATTATTTTTTTATTTGAAAGAATTTACTTCTAGATTGGTCCCATTTTTATTAAAATCCAGTTCTAATGATGGGTTGCATGAGGAATTGAGGGAACTCCTCAAGTATTATAGGCATACATTGCCCTGTATAGAATCGGTAAAAAAAAATGTTTTATAATATTATTTTGGTAATAAAAAAGTGTTTTAAGATCCTATCTTTAAATTTCGGAGTTGTGGTTATAAATTATATCAACATAAAACTCGTTTTGAAGTTCAAATTTTACGTTGAGGGGGATGTTCCGATGGCCCGTCCATACATTTTTCGGTCAGGCTTTACGCTAAACATGGACATTCTTTGTTTAAAACGAATCATTTTATCACTTTTCTATAATAAAATGTGGTCGCGTTTGACCTTTTTAGGAAATAACTTGCATTATTTACTGAGAAAAATGATCGTGAAATCATTTTTTTTCAAATTTGACACTTGATTGTTAGTGTGCGTGAGTTATGACAAGCAAATTAGAGTATCATCTGCGCCATGATTGATTGCGATAGTTTAGAAATAGAACGCTAGATGGCGAGCAGGCGGTTTTATTATTCTGTTAAATCAATATAATACGTACAATAATTGATTTATTTGCTTTCCTAACTTCCATGAAAAGGTTCACCAAAAAAAAACATTATGATAACCTATACTGACGAGCTTATCAATGTAATCAATTTTATTACATAATATTGTTGTGTGGCAACATAAATATCATTGTTCGTAAATAGGATTCTAAGCGATGTTGTCATTCTTCCCAACCTGTGTTCGCAACCTTGACCTACATTGAACGAAATACTAGGAAACGTTGACAAACTTAGTTTGTACGATCGACATGTAATAAAATACAATTTTGAAGCTCGCTGGTGCAATAGTATTGGCACGCGGAATTTCTCGCGTGTTATTTTTATTTTGTAGGTATGCTTTGCATTTTCATTGATTCAAATTGCAATATTTGTAGTTTGTATTTGATTCCAATTTAATAAAATTATTGCAATTTATTGTAGGTATAGGTAGTAATAATTATTCAAGATATGCAATTTTATTTTATAATTAAAGTACCTATATTTTGGGCGATTTTAGAAACAGCAAGTTGGCCCATTAGTTGGGTTTTAGACGCTGAAATCTCGTCACAATACTTATTATTTACCTACGTCTCAATTACATAAGCACAATACAAAGTCAGTGGTTATAATTATGTTTGTCCCTATATTTTTTGGTCAATAATAAATTAAATTAAATTTATAATATTTAATTTAATTTATTATTTATATTATTCGGTAACCCAACGAGTTTGTAAACATTTTCAAAATCGAATTACTTACAAAATACAATACGTTTTACGCATTTTGTAAACTTTCAGACAGACAAACATTTTTTTTAGTTACATCGGCTCGGTTCGTGTTGTGGGTGCGTTCAGAACTTTGACTTTTGAACTCATTGTTCAGAAACCAACAAATGATTGAGTTACTTACTTTGAAATTAATAAACGTGATTGTATATAAATAACTTGTATATATAAATTTAGACAGATTAGAATTTAGTTATTTATATACAGCTTGTTATTTTTTTCTTATTTGGCGACCAATAGTCTACCAGGAATATTATAAAGATAAGTGAAAATTTACTTTTATTTTTATTGTTCTATTTTCTGTAATGAGTTCAGAACGTAATCCTGTCATAAATCATGTTTTTTATTTTTCATTTGTCTTTCTTATATTTCAGATTTAGATCATTTAGATTAAATCTACATCTATTGAATCATCTACTGAATTAATTTTCAAGTGCAGTATGTGTGGCAAAGCATGGAAGCACTGTACGGAGAGCAGTAATAAAATAAATACTGTATTTGTGTGGGCAACACAAATATATATATGTGTCTGTTGGTGGCTGTTGGTATCTACTACACTTAAGCAGCCCACATAGCAAGTCTCATGGATATTCCAACAATGTCAGCTAATAAAATTCGTCGTGTTAAAAAAAAATAAGCAGAGTGTGGTTTGAACATTTGACAGAGGAAATTAAAACTACTGGTGAACAAGAAAGGTTAATTGCAATTCAAAAAAGTACATGTCTTGTGTCTTCAGACGGAAAAATCAAAGCCTAGAGGCAGCTGCACTAGAAAACAAAAACTTTGCTCTAAAATTGGATAATAATGTTTTAGATGAATAAGAAGCACGATTATTATCATCAAGTAAATTGATTATTCTATTACATGTCCACTTTAGAATTGATTTCAGTATCTTGTTTTCTCGAACTATTATTAAAATCTACTATTTCAGGTTCAAGGACAAATGCGTGTTAGCAATATGGATAAGTGCTACTTTATGTTTTATTTCAGTCACTGAACCTTTGACTGTAATAGAAGTTTGTAGAGATGATGAATTTATCAGCAATATGATACCGAAGCTATTAGACTTTTTTAATAACTATATTCTGACAGAAATCATATTGAGAGGTTTTCAAAAAAATGCTAAATGTATAGATTTGAATGGTATGTATACACGGCTACATATCAAGCTATACATTTCCAGTATAAGCTGACCTCTCATTGTACAGAAATCCTATACAGTGCGAGATCGGCTTATACTGGAAATGTATAGCTGGATAATTATGGCTATTTTTTTTTTTTGCTTCAAAAATTGTATCAATTTCAATATCTAAAATATATTATTATGTTATTCTAGTGAAAAATCGTCCTTCAACATCAACATCAGTTGGAACTTCAAGCAACTAGATTTTAGAGCAGCTTTGGAGATTGATGGTAAATTACATTTTGAAATGAATAGGAAATAATATTTTTTAAAAAGTAACAAATATAAAGTAAGGTTATTTTTCTTTACAGCGGCTATGTCGCAGTGGACAAGAAGACTCACGGGAGATGGTGAAAGCAAGAAATCGAATGATCTTTGTTATAATTGTATTTTTGTAGTAGTTTCTTTAGAATCGACATTATCATTGTATATTACTTTTTATTTGTATTTACTATAAAATCAAAAGGCGTATTTTTGTAGTAGTTTGTTTAGAATCAACATTATCATTGTATATTACTTTTATTTGTATTTAGGTACGATAAAATCAAAAAGTGAAATAAAACTTCATTAGGTAAGTATCCACCTGCTGAACTCATAAGCTGTTTTTTTAGATTTTGATTTTTCTAAAAACTTTGTTATAAGTGCTTTGAAACAATTTTTAACCTACCTGGCTAAAATCGCATACTAAATTGTATTTTATATTTGTTGTTATCTCATGTTTATGAATTATAGTTTCTTACTTCTGTTATGTGTAATGTCTGTAGTCATTGTAATAATTGGTTATGCTATAAATTTTATCATTTGTGTCACTTCAAATACTTTTGTTTTGATAATTAATTAGTGTAAGGTAATAAAATAAAACTATCTTCATGAACTGTATAGAATCAAGTTTTTCTAACTGAACAGACAGCTGTGCTGCTGGGGAGTTTGTTGTGCCACTTCTTCCCAGCAAAAGCATTAGGAAGTGGTGAAGGGCGGGCGTTTAGGGGAACTGTCTTATTGTAATTTTGACTTTCGAAAAGTACTGATTCTCAGCCTGGTTTGAATAAATTACATGATTTTATATAAATATTACTTTTATTATCCTATCTTCATACTCACGCTTTCTTGTCATGGGGGTAGGCAGAAACTACAGAACGCCACCTGCTACGATCCTTACATACACCTTTTGCCTCGTTCACGTTCATACATCTGGTCATACACGTACGCCGGTTGTGAGTACTACGCACTACGCACAGTATTCACACCATACATGCTTCGCAAAGAACGCATTTCATTTTTTTAGTATCAATCGTTATAAATGTAGCAGGCGGCGCATTTAAATGTACGCCACCTAGTGTCTATTTTTGTAAACGTACGACTTACGTCTGTGTATGTAAACGACTTCTATTCAATGGCAAATTTTATTTTAGGGCTTTTTGTCGAATTGGGTGGATTTTGAGGCAAGGTTATGACCAGATTCAATAAAGTGTAATGTCCGATTGTCGCGTTTACTATTTCTACGACTTAATAATATGCCAATTACACATAAAACAAAATAAACTAAAAATGTTGACTTCAGCGCCATCTAGCGGGAAAATGGCAGGGAACAGACTGTATCTTCCGCCTCAAGAGAGTAGATAAACACTTTTACACCTCAAGTAGGTATTATGATAGGTAACGTTTATGATAATTATGATACTCAATGTTTATTGTGCTGTGGATCATTAGGACATTAATTGAGTATAACTAGTTTTGAATTCTGATATAGCTCGACTCATGTATAAAGATTGTGAATTGATTATGCCCCAAGTAATCTGCATAAATAAAAATGAAATGCTGTTGTTGGTAAGCGCATCAGTTGGAGCGATTTTGCTATCTTTTGTTTTAAATGTTCGTTATAGACCGAATTAAGTTTTTATGGAAAGAAAAAAAATGGAAGTTTCCTGCATAATTTATAAATTTGGAAACAAACTGACGTCCTTTTTCTATGAATTTAGTTTTAAATATGAAGAATTTTGCCAGTACAACTCGCAACTTGTCACAGACTGCGTTCATGTGAAAGGTCCAGCCAAAACAATTGTATACAACGTGATTACTTGATCAATTGTGATTGTGTGGGACTATCTTAAAAGAAGTAATGTGCCTTAGATGGCTAGAAGTAGACATGAATGATTTTGGTCTTACTTGCGTTAACCAGGGAACCAGTCCAGCATCCTGTGCCCATTTGGAAACTAGTAAAATCTTCCTGTAACTTTTGAGCTGATACTTTTACGTCTTTTTGGGTACAAGTTGCAAAACATGTGTCATCCACATATTGATTAACGGAACAGTGATTGACCACATTTTCCATGTTGTTGACATAAATGTCAGATAGTATAAAGATCCATATTCCTTCAGTGACTTCAAACGCATCATTTTCTTATTTATAAATCTTGTATCTGGTTAAAACATATTTTTCTACTATTTTATCGATAACGGGAATAGTGATATATCTGTCTATAATAATTTAAAACTGGTTTGTTTTATGTATTGGACGCACTACACCAGTGTTTAGTACTTCCGGTTATTTTCCTTGTTTGACACTAGTATTGATTTTGATTTTAGACAATAACGCCTGTCATCTCGTCACATATGGATTTTATTTATTTATTTCCACAATTTGCATACAGTTGCAGGCTATGACTGGGCTGAAACTTAATGGTTACATGACCTTGTTAGGGCGCAACAAGTATTGTTACAATTAACTTATAATATCTGGGTTATTATTAAAGTTAACTTATAATGCATACCTACATGACAATATCACAACTTTACAATTCTCTTTCTAAATATTTTTTTTAAATATTTCATTATAATAATTGAAGTAATTTGAAATATAAAGATTTGATATTTTATGTCAATACATCCAATATTACCTACCCCTGGAGGTTTAATTGTATTAGGGTTTCTAATTAGTTTACTCACAATGTTATTTGTAGCTTTCCTGAAGTACGGAAGGATGTGTTATGGGGAACCATGTATATTCTGATTCGTTCAGTAGACAACGGTTACATTTGGATAAGATTTTAAAACTGATTGTGAATTCTGTGACAAACTTGTCAGCTATTAATTTTATATCTAAATTATAACTTTTTAGGACTCTTAAACTTAAGATGGTTTAATCAACCGATTTTTTGTTGCGATCAGACAACTTATTTAGTATTAATTGTCATATGATTTATTAGCTTTCTACGTTTAATTATATTATTATATGTTTCTTCCATATGAGATTTGTGATATTTTTTTATTTTATTTTGTTACTTATATTCCAATTGCAAATTTTATTCCTTGAAACATTTTAATAATATTGTTCCTTGTTCATGTTACAATGACATGACGATGTGTTATCAATTTTATTATATAACTAGCGTTTTTGTTTCTTTTACTTTTTTATTAATGTTTTTGATGTATTTTGATTCCATTTACGAAATTGATTTTTATGCAGTGTTAAATTATGTTTGGACACTCTTTATCATCTATTTGGCTTTGTTTTGAGTTGATAATTAATTAAGGATTTAATTGTATCAGTATCAATTTTGTGTACCTATTGACTTTGTATACACCGGTATTTGTTTTTGGGATTTATAGCAAATAAGTATCGTATGATTTGTTCGATGGATTGGATAAGATACTGTTTATTTGTTTTACTGTTTATTTATTTATTTATTAACTTTCACTTGGTGATCTATGAATTGCACAGATAATATATGCGTGGTAGTCGTGAGGTGTAGTAATTAGACCAATAGTACATTCACAGAGTATTAAAGAGTGATTCAATGGTGTGATCGTAGCCATCTCTGGAATATATTATTATTCCACCGCCTTTTCTTTTTTACGCTGCTTACTGTGCATTTCATAGCCATTGATATTATACATATGAACAGTGTTTTTATTTATAGTAACTTCTGTCAAAATTAAAACATTTACTTACAGTTATTTTATACGAGCTACTTAATTATGCTACACAACCATTGTTTTTGTTTATGGATCTAATATTTATGTAAACAATATTCAGGTTATTTTTATAAATATTGAATGATCGTTGGTAATCGGAAAATAGATCCGGGGTAACTTAGTTTAAAATTGTTACCGATAAAGATTTTGACTTCCTGCCTACGGTGTAATTGAAACCCGATTGATGTCCATTTCACTCCTTATACAGTAGGCTTGTCTTTGTCTTTTTTACGTAGCAGCACCTTTCTATGTTTTGTATATATTTTAAGTGTATTGTATTGGTTGTTGTATGTTCAAGTAAAATGCAATGCTTTGTATATTCGACAGGATGGTATTTACATTTTTATTTTTATTTAACAAGCAAGAATGTCATGATTTATAAAAATAAAAAAATGTATGATTGTTGTGTGTGTGCCAGGAGTCGAAACACAGTGTCGGATGGCCGAATGTCATGATTTTCAAATATTAAGAAGATGTGTCGTAATTAAATAGTAAATATAAACTTGAAAGTATGTGATTTGCTTCAAATGATTTTTGTATCAGGGTAGTCATGAAGTTTAAAAGTATCTAATTTGACAGGTACCATAAAGTACTGTTTTTTTAACACAACCTAATGGAAAACATGATTTTTGGTGTGCGCGGTAGTTGCTAAGTTAGTTCTCTTCGAGCCTCGGAATCTAAAGGTTGTCTTCAAGAAGTCTAAAGTTTGTACTGATATTATATTGAGTACCTAATTAAATAGTTTGTTAAATATTGCTAAATACCAAGTTTTTATGTGTGCAAGAATATAAATACAGAAATATTCGTACTGACAAAGCGTGTTCATTTCAGTTGCGTAATTGAAGAAAACATACGTTCAAAATACTTTACTTCATATATTTGTTTAAGAACAAAACGTAAAATAAAATATGGTAATATTGGGTTCAAAATCAAAAATCAAAATCAAAATATTTTTATTTCACATAAACCTACATGGGCACTTATGAAACGTCAGAAGCTAGGTGCACGGTTCCAATTGGTCGTTTCCTATGGAGAAGAGCCGGCAAGAAACTCCACGGTTACTCTTTTAAAAATAATTGGCTTGTACAATGTTTTCAAATTACACAAATTAGGTATGGGAGGACAGTGTAGGCCTGTCGAGAAGTACTTAACAAAAAAAAAAAAGAAAAGAAAACGGTCTACAAAAGATCTAGTCTATTAAGCCTACAACGTTCTCACATTCACAACGTACACAAGAATCCATGTAAAATAATTTTAATAATACTAAGTCTAAAATATAAATTGTAGGTATATAATGTCAAATAGTGAAAATATAATGTCAAAAAAGTATGTCTAAAAAATAATAATAATTGTGTTTGTAAAAATGTTTCTGATGTACCAGGGAAGCCACATGTGCAGAAGGAATTATTGCCAAACTTTCTTGTCTTCAACGTAGTCTTTAATCTTGTAATATGCGTTTTTGATAAGGACACGTTTGATGTGGGTTTTGAAATTTCCATCGCTAAGGTCTGTAACTGACTTTGGCAACTTGTTATAAACGCGGATACTGTTGATAACAAATGATTTGCTTGTTTTTGTTAATCTAAATTTGGGTATCACAATTTCATGTTTACTACGTTTATTTATATTATGGAAATCACTTCTTGTTTTGAAAAGACCTAAGTTTTTGCGAACATAGAAAATACTTTCTAAGATATAAAGAGAAGGCAGAGTTAGTACATGAATTTTTTTGAATTGGTTTCTAAGGGACTCACGAGGACCCATTCTATAGACTGCGCGGATTGCCCTCTTTTGTAAGATAAAAATTGAATCTACATCAGCTGCCGATACCCACAGCAGAACGCCATAAGACATAATACTGTGGAAATAAGCAAAGTATACTATCCTAGCTGTGGCTATATCAGTCAACTGTCTAATTTTTCTTACTGCATATGCAGCTGAGCTTAATATACCTGAAAGAGCTCTAATGTGGGCTCCCCATTGCAATTTTGAATCTGGGGTAATTCCTAGAAATATAGTTTCCGTAATAGCATCTAGTCTCTTGCCATCAAGTTTTAAATTTAGAGCCACTTGAGGTACATTTGGTAGTGAGAACTTAATACATTTTGTTTTGTTCGCATTAAGTAAGAGATTATTAGCTGCGAACCATTTCGAAAGAATATCCAGACTATCGTTGACGTGTAAGACATCCGGATTTTTTCTATCTATTTAAAAAATGAGAGAAGTATCGTCAGCGAATAGAATTATATCTGATAAGTTTGCCATCATGTAAGGAAGATCATTAATATAAACTAGAAATAGGAAAGGGCCAAGAATTGAACCTTGGGACACGCCCATCTTTACTAGAGACCCCGAGGACGTCGCCCCGTTAACGTTTACTTTTTGCTGCCTGTTTGATAGATAGGACAGAACAAGATCAGCAGCTTGTCCACGAATTCCGTAGTGGTGTAATTTACAGGTCAGTGTATTGTGGTCAACGCAGTCAAACGCTTTTGAGAGGTCACAGAAAATGCCAATGGCATCCTGGGATTTCTCCCAGGATTCCAAAATGTGTCTGATGAGTTTTACTCCTATGTCAGTCGTCGACCTACCTTTCGTGAAACCAAACTAGCGACTATGTAAAATCCCATTAGAATTGAAATGTGACAGCACCTGGTCTAGCATGATTTTTTCATATATTTTACTCAATGCTGGTAGCACAGATATAGGTCTATAATTAGAGGGATCACTCTTACTACCCGATTTGAAAATTGGTACTACTTTACTATGTTTCATTAAATCAGGAAACGTACCGATGTCTAAACATTGATTAAATATGCCTGTTAGGACAGGGGCTATTGTGTCAATGATATAGATATCTCCAAGAACCTTAACGGAAATCCCCCATAAGTATTCAGTTTTTTTTATGTTAAGACTTTTGAATGCCCTCGTAATAGTGACAATAGAAATGGGCTTGAATTCAAAACTTGGAATGTCCTTAGAGAAGTGTTGTTTGAGAAGAGATTCAGCTAAAATAGGTGATGAGGGAAGAGATTTCGTAACCTCTATTGGGATGTTGGTAAAGAAATTTTCTAGTGTCTCAGCAACTTTTAACTTATCTGTAATGGTTTCATTATTAATTTTTAAAGACATTTTGATCTCGCTGTTTTGTGTTTCCAGTTTCTTTGTTAATTACCTGCCACACAGCTTTTATTTCATTGTTAGACATACTAATTTTATTACTTATTAATTTAGACTTAGCTTGAGCGCAGACTCTTTTGAATATCTTAGAATAATTTCTGACATAATTATTTAAGGCTTGATCAGAAGTCAATGATTTCTCGTAGTACAAATTATATAAAATATCTCTGCTTTTTCTAATGCCAGCAGTGGCCCATTCATTAAATTTTGGTTTAGTATTGATTGCGACTTTTTTCACAGGACAGGCTTTATTGAATTCTTGGCAAACTGAAGAAAATAATGTACCGTAGTTTATATTGGGGTCTTGTGAATCAAAACTAGCTGTTGAAATATTGCTAAGAACATTATTATTAAACATTTTCAATTTATTTTTAGGGAGCGGTCTTAATTGAAGGTTTTATCTATGTGTAACTTTTTATCTAGGTCAAATGATACAAGTTAACCAGTATAGTCAGACCTGACGCCACTAATTAAGGAAGAGTCTTTTATTTTACAATTAGTATATACAGGGTTACTGGTAACTCGACATATTCCTTGCAGGACGTCATAGTAGGGTTAAAATGCAACAAATTAAGCCACCAAATGTTCTACCAAAATTCAGTAGTTTTTGAATTAGTTAAGAGTTTTAGTTTTTTTATGAAAAATCCCAGATTAAATCATTTGAAACCAATTTAAAAATGATTTACGGTGCGACTGTACTGAAATTTAAGTTATTATCATAGTTGACGCCGTAGCAGACCTTTGTTAATAATTAAAAGTTCAATAATGCCTAAAACTTTGGCAAATATCACTAACCAAACATTTAATTTTTTGTAATTTTTGCTATTACTTCATAAAAAATGTAGTCTAGTGCAAAAAAAAATACTACACCTGGTGTACAAATTACTAGGAAAATATCCTTGTCTTATCAGTTATTCAGAAAGGTATGATTGTCAATACTTTTGCATGTGTGCCAGGGAAGAGAAGAGTTTTATGGGGGGCAGGTAAAATTGCGAGACGGTCAACCTATTGTTTCGTATTCGTATTATTCGTAGTTTTTACCTGCGCTTGAACTCCAACCACTCGGGGAGCTTTGTGATTGGTCGCTATTGTTCTCTCGGCATGACA
Source organism: Atethmia centrago (assembly GCA_905333075.3). Taxonomy (NCBI): domain Eukaryota; kingdom Metazoa; phylum Arthropoda; class Insecta; order Lepidoptera; family Noctuidae; genus Atethmia; species Atethmia centrago. The sequence goes on along the minus strand of HG995373.1, from coordinate 14,260,587 downwards.
GGGGGTGCGATTTTGCAAAATTTTGTCGTCAGCGTTAGATAGTTTCAACTCTACGTCGCGCAAGCTCGTGTTTTGTTACTGGCTATTTCCCTAACTGTTGCTGCGTATCTGGCTCTTGTGCTGTGCTGTGCCTTCATAAGCGCTGACTATGGCTGCATATTCTAATCCTGAATACGCTGACATAACGTACTGTTACGTACTTTGTGACGGTAACGCTGCTGAGGCGCGGCGAGAATATCAACTTCGCTTTCCCAACCGCCGACTCCCCCACGTTAGTGTCTTCGGATCGACTTATCGGCGAATATCTGAAACTGGCAGCGTCCAAAGAAGCAGGCAAGTTGACACTGGTCGTTCCCGGAGATACACGGCTGAGGACGAGGAGCTTATTCTTCAACGTTTTATTGACGATCCTAACACATCGACAAACATCGTAGCGCGTGAGCTTGGTATGTCACAGTGGAAAGTCTGGTCTGTAGTTCACTTGTCAGGCCGACATCCATACCATTACCAACCAGTCCAGTCATTAGAAGAAGGAGATCCGCCGAGACGGCTTGAATTTTGTCGTTTTATGCTAAGTGCCGACGCCGACAGCGAAATCTTTTAAAAAAACATTCTGTGGACCGATGAGTCATGTTTTGATCGTGATGGTATCACAAATTACCACAACTTACATTACTGGGCACCGAAAGCAGAAGCAAACCCTAAAAAACTGAAACCAACCGCATCCCAGCGAAGGTTTTCGCTTACTGTTTGGATGGGTATTATTATACTGGCGCGTGCTAGCTAACGTATGGCAAGTGTGTAATTTAATCCAATGTTTTGTGTTTCGTAATGTTAATTACTTTGCATACGATTTGTATAAAATCAAGTTTATATAACTAAACAGACAGACGTGCTGCTGGGGAGTTTGTTCCACCACTTCTTCTTCCCAGCTAAAGCACTAGGAAGTGGTGACGGGCGGGCATTTTTGGGGGACTGTCTTATGTAACTTTGACGTTCGAAAAGTGCTGATTTTCAGCCTAGTTTGAATAAATGACTTTTGATTTTGATTTTGATTTTGATTGACGACAAATTAATTGGCCCACATTTTTTACCCCGAACACTAAATGGGGAACTTTATGAAGATTTCCTCAGAAATCATGTATCAGCACTGCTCACGGATGTACCGGAAGAAAGAAGAGCAAACATGATTTACCAACATGACGGATGTCCAGCCCACTTCCGAATCACAATTCGACAATTGCTGGATGAAAACTATCCAAACCGATGGATAGGGCGCGGTGGGCCGATTCCGTGGCCTGCACGAAGCCCTGATCTGACGCCGCTAGACTTTTACGTTTGGGGTCATATGAAAGATCTAGTTTATGTGACCCCAGTAAATTCAATTGAAGAACTAAGGGAGAGAATTACAAATGCGGCGGACCAGATGAGGGCAACAATCACCTCAAGAATAACAAAAACCGAAGTAAGGAAGCGAATAAGAACATGTATTCGAAACCGAGGGCAGCACATCGAACAAGACGTGTGAAATGTGTGTAATTAAAGTTTTTAATATTGGTTAAAAAGAATAATAATGTTCACGATTTTGTTTTTGATTTTTCCTTTTTGTGAAACGCACGCCTGTACTAAATCAAAAACGATTTTCATAATGTAGTCCATGATTTTGTATTAACTTTCATAACTTTTTGGATAGCTGATAAGACAAGGATATTTTCTTAGTAATTTGTACACCAGGTGTAGTATTTTTTTTTGCACGAGACTACATTTTTTATGAAGTAATAGCAAAAATTACAAAAAATTAAATGTTTTGTTAGTGATATTTGCCAAAGTTTTAGGCATTATTGAACTTTTTATTAATAACAAAGGTCTGCTACGGCGTCAACTATGATAATAACTTAAATTTCAGTACAGTCGCGCCGTAAATCATTTTTAAATTGGTTTCAAATGGTTTAATCTGGGATTTTTCATTAAAAAACTAAAACTCTTAACTAATTCAAAAACTACTGAATTTCGGTAGAACATTTGGTGGCTTAATTTGTTGCATTTTAACCCTACTATGACGCCCTGCAAGGAATACGTCGAGTTACCAGTAACCCTGTATATTGTCTATGCACGAAGCTGAGGTTGCTGTTATTCTAGTTGCTTCTTTAAATTATACACTTTAAATTGAATGATTTAAACAATGATATAAACTTACTTTTATCCACTGAATTAACTAATAGATCAATATTTAGGTCACCACAAACAAAAACGAACTTATTATCTTTAAAAGTTTGCTTAGTATCTCTTCCATAATTATTAAAAATGGTGACAAGTTTGATGCCGGTGGTCTATAAACACATAAAAAAGTATGGCCTTCAACCTCTGCACATGCTACCTCACATAAGCGATCAACAGAGCAAGCAGTCCTTCCATCCTTCCTTTCCTTGATATTATGTAAAAGTATTTACCCCCCCCCCCCCCTCCTCTTCTCTTTTGTCGAGTCTAAAAGTTTAAAAAATCTATCACAGTATCATTAGAATTACTAGATAATACTGTTTCGTCACTTAACCTAGTCTCAGTTAAATTATTAATAACTGCGTGTATACTGTAAGCTAACAAAGTAGCCAATACATGTTGACTTTTCTTGGGAAGAAACATATGTTCCCGAGTTAAATCAAAATCTCTAACAAAATTGTTAGTATCAAAATACAATAAACGGTCACTATGACGACATGTCAAAATATGCATTAAGTTGTTTAAACTATAAATGTAATTGTTTTACGGGTAGTAATACACATCACTAACGACTACCCCGTTGCTACAGAAAAGTCACTATCTACGAAGAAATTCGACTCTAGGTGTAAACCTCGTGATCGGGAAGAAGAGATTTCGAGAAGGGTAGACAAGTGATTTCTATTCTATAGTAAAGAAGAAAAAGCGCCATGCTAAGCCTGCGGGTAGAGCAATGATGTAGGTTGATAGCATACTTCTCTACATCTCATATACGATAATTATCAGGGTATTCTACCCAAAAAAACTGGCGTGGTAAAATTACGAACTTTCGTTATAAAAAAATAGTGGATAAGTTACCGAGTCACAAGCCGGATCTTTAAAGAGAATGAAAAATGAGGGAATTTGCATACCAGTTCCTGCAGAGAATAATTCCTGTTGCAATAGAGCAAGCGAAGATAGTCGAATCTTGAATACAAAGTTCCTACGGCGAGAAGACAAATGTCATAACAAAAGGTACTACGCTTAAGTTTCAACTTTCGGAATTGGATAACACACAATACATACCTATAATAGTTTTCCACCGCTAATCAGATCCACACATCAATGAGCAGGACACCAGTATTACATGGTAAATACGTTGTACAGTGATTACATAGTTTGATTGGTATTCATTTTGGCGTATTGGTTCAAACAATATACATGACCTTTTGGTAAAGCACTATGGAGTCGAACGCCTAAGTGAAAACATTCTGAAATTTGACAATTCTGCCACAAGCAAAAAAAAATTCAAATATAAAGGCTGCCGCAGACTGGGGCGATATGTGTCGCACCCACAATATTGTGTAAGTCTGCACGAGCTCTAATGCCTGTACCGATTACTTTTTGAAACGAAAGTGGAATGTTACAAAAAAATTAATGTCGAATGATAATTCTGCAGTACGGTATGTACCTACAATTATATAAATATAACCTACTTAATGTACATACATTAAGTTTTTTTTTTAACTTTTATTATTGTTTAATAAAACTTTACATACATTGAGTAGGTATACTTACATCAGATAATGCCTAAATTAGTTTGATTTAAGCAATATTTGTTGGTCGATATCACTTCCGACAGCGAATATATGTATGAAGAATGGATGTCTTCATACCGTATATGAACTGTCAACATTATTCGGTTTCGGATGTGTGAATAGAGTTTACAGGACTTCGTCGATGACACTGACGTCCGATACGGCACGAAAGCGTACTGTTGTGAAATTGTGAATAGCTATGCTGCACCAGGACCAGAATATAACGTTATGGACGGAATGTATGAATCTATTAGTAAGAATGCATATTATAATCCTATGCGTTCCTTGTAAAGCATTATATAAACTGTGTAAATTAATAAAATATGATTACCTAATAAATATTATATTTCATCAAATTATTTATGTTTGTCAACAAATTAACATTACTTTTTGTTATTACTTACAATAATGCTAGTTTCTGGCCGCGGCTTTGCCCGCGTGGACCCTAATTATTTCTCTAAAATAAAATTAGCCTAAGTTAGTCCTTATAACATCTGTCAGTGAAAGTCCTTTCAAAATCGGTCTAGGCGTTTTGGAGAATTAGCTGGAACAAACAGACAGACAAAACTTTTTGAAATTGTTTTTTATTTGTTATAAGTAGCCTACCGTATATCCTTTTGTATGAATTTATTTAAGAGCTGTTATTTTGACATAAGAAACACCCACTTCAATTATATTTATTTGTATAGATAGTAGATATAGATTTAAGTTCCCTTTAAAATAATTATTTCAGCAGATATTCATTTTCGCGTAATCTGAAGATACTAAATGAATATTAAACATAAATATTTCAAATAACCAAAAAAAAACTATCTCTGAATTCGCGAAAAAAAAAAACAGCGGTTCCATATATTTATTTTCACATGACATACAGCAACACGTGCAACGCTGGAACAGCAGATTTTTGTTTTCGTGATTTTCGTGTTGGTTCCATAGACAAAATTGTTCATAAAAATGGGTGCAATGCAAACTTTCCACACTTGCATTAAAATGTACTATTATTGTTTCGTGAAAGTTACACGAGAAAAGTGTAGCGAAGCCGGCGCGCGGGCGGGCGGCGCGGCGTCGACGTGCCATTATTGGAGGAGCGAGCCACGGTAGCCCGGCAACAGGCGGGTTGGCGCTTGGCGTAGCTCACTTCAGTTGATTTGATCAGTTGACGAGTCGCCGGCCGCGAGCTAACACTATCACGAACTCAGTTCCCGCCCGTACTTTGAGCACTCCGTACTGTAAATCGGTGTTTTGTACAAACGCGTTATAAAACTTAAGTAACCGAACGATAACAATTCGTGTTCGTTTGTGGGAATAACAACGATAATGTAATTTATTGGTGTGTTGTTTAATTTTAACATAATCGCCGTGAAAGATGACCGGAGTCATTAAATATTCATGATATCACGTCAGTACCACCAGATCTGGAAACGTTACTCGTCTGTATCAACAGGTCAGTTGTATCAAACGTTTGATTCATTGCTTGTAACTGTTTGAACATCTTTTATATATTTCCGATTAGAAAATAAGGTAATTAGGTACCGATACAAATTATATGTCTACTTATACCACTCATTATACAGAAAAATATTGCACATCTGCAAATTTTGTAGTCTTACGTTCGGTCATTGGAGTTGAAGTTGCAAAATAATACAAATATTTTTATGAAAGTCTTGAAAACTCTTTATAGACCAGTTTTTTTGTTTTTTCTTTTTATTGTTGTAATGTTATTTAAGTAGGTTTAGGATTCCAGCTCACTTCTAATTAGCTTGTAAGTAATTAATAATGTAGAATAACTTAGGTATTAATGAACTTTCTTTTTTGCATTAAGTCCGCCTTTGCGAGAAGTTTTAATAAATAAATAAACTTTTATGGTAGTTTTGCTGTTTACAAACTAATGTTAACATAAATAGAGTAAAACTCCCAGTAGTCAGCCTTTTAGCGAGAATTTGAATTATGAAGTAAGGTCAGTTCAAGTGTATATATGTGATATAGAAAAAAAGTTGTGCAAAAATAATGATAATTTATTAGACTCTGAAGCATTATTAAAAAAAAATAGAAAATCTTCTTTACAACTTTTAACAAAAAGGATGATATGAACAAAAAGGGTGCTTTTAACAAAAAAGATGCTTTTAACAAAAATGATGCTATTAACTAGTCAGCCACGTGGTGCCTGAAAGGCTGACCGCTTTTGCGGATCCAATAGTCAGCAGCTTATCGGTCATATTAGTCATATGAGATGTGACAGTAAATTGAACTCTAATCTTAGAGTCTTAAAAACTTCTTACACATGTAACGTTATTGTTTTTCTTTATTTAACAAAAACATAATGTTTAAAATACTATCCCTTGACAGAAGAATAGTTAACGAATACTATGGTACTTCTTCTTCTTCTCTGTCGTCACACTGTTGGCAGAGTGGTCGTGGTCATCATGACAGGGGTGGTGGCAAGCTTCAAAATTCGTCGCCATTCCTCTCGCACTAGCGCTTGCCTCGTGCATTCGTGGAGTGGACCATTTAGTGCAGTTTTGACTTGGTTGGTCCAGCGCATTGGTGATCTACCGCGCGCCTTCGTGCCCTCAATTTTGCCCTGAACCATGAGTCGCTCTAGAGACGTGTCCTCTTGACGTGTAATATGTCCAAAGAAAGTGAGAAAACGACCCTGAACGATGAGAGAGACGCTGTTTTATATCCAGTTCTTCGAGGATTGAGACGTTGGGACGGAATTTTTTCTAAGGTACTTACTTACTTTACGATTATTTCAACTTTAGCGTCGAAACCATCTCGAATTGCCACCATAGCATTCGATAACTGGTCTTCAATGTTACAATGGATTGGTCTTCCGAATATGATGGTGTTTTTAAAATAAAGAAAAAAATATTTTTACGCTTTCTGGGAAATTTTCTGAAATTTGACTGATTATTTTCATTTTTTTTTAAAGTCTACATATGTCAAACTGTTGGGCTTCTGCTTATGTATTACCGTTAAGTGAACCTTGACCAGCAGTAGATCGTAAGTCGTGCTAAAAACTCAAAAGCTGGTCATGATGACCTGGGTGCCTAACGTGTGACGGATGCTGCGAGGTTAAAAAGTAGTGGAATGGCATAAACCGCTTAATTAATTCGATTCACACACATTTTTTTTTAAATCAATAATTTGCAAATTCGACCATTGCCAGCATTATCCACCGTTTCATCAGCACCTCATTTTTTTTCTTTCTATATCGTTATTTAGCTGATTAAATGAAGATGTCCTCCCCGTAATGTGTACGCTTAATGCCATAGTTAAATTTTGAAATAACTAATGTCAAAATTCATGTATGTAGACGATTTTTAGTAAACTTTTCCTTTAACTTTTGACTGTTTGATATTTTGGGAAAGTTGGTTACGTCGAAAGGATCGTTAAAGTATTAGGTACCCAATAAAAAGCAATGAACGCCATTCAATTTGAGAATTTAGAGAAAAGTGATATTTAGTGACGAATTCTGGGAAATTTTCAAAAAAATAATGGGTTTTCTTGAATCCCATGAATTTTCGCTTAGGCTTTATGGGGTACTTAGTGGTTTCAAATGGATCACACCATCACGTCCTTAAAGTAATACGTCAACTTACAAGCCATCCTGTATAATGTGCGCAAGGGTTGTGGGCCAAAGCCGTAAATCGCATAACAAATGACAATCATTTTTGTAAGTCTGTACTCATTAATTAATAAATAAATAAAAAAATATTAAAAAATAAAAAATCCTTTTATTTCTTGCTTATTCATAATACAATTTCAATTTTAATAACAATGTGCATGCAAAATTGATCACAATTTTAAATTTATTTTACTAATTTTAGTGCATTTAACAATAAAAATACTCATTAATTACGCTGTCTGAAATCAGAAAAGGAAATGTTCTTCTGAAATTGTAGGCAACCCTACCAGCAGCCCAACGAGAGCTTTATAATTATTATAATTAAAATCAATATAGCTTGTACCTACTGCGATGAGTACTTAACTTTTTTATGGATTTGTACATATGTATATAATAAAAAAGAAAAGAAAGAAACATTGTTTATTCTGCACAAGCAAAACGCACATTACAAAAAAGATTACACAAAATTCACACATACGAAGTAGCCAAAAGCCTCATATTCAAACCATAAAAGTTAGACAATCTTGTCCATTGCTTGATTTCAGGGCCAGGGACCAAAGATAATTCGTATTGCGTAATATTTAATAAAGTTCAACCATATCTCACACTCCGAACAGAACACAGTCAAGTAGGTAACACTAAAAGCTGTGTACGTTCACATTTGACAAATGGATTACTGATAACGATAACAAAGCCCTGTGCACTTCGCATAACATATTATTATCAGGTGACACGTATCAGCTGATCCTATTGATTCTTCTAACTGATTTTATGGTATTAGTTATTTCTCTGACGAAGGATTTAACAAAAATCAATCTGCCTAGCCTTTTCCCAACTATTTTGGGGTCGGCCTCCAGTCCAATCGGATGCAGCTGAATACTATTTTACATGGAGCGACTGACTATCTGACCTCCACAACCCAGTTACGTAGCACGTTCACTGTCCCCATACAAATTTTTTCGTTAACCCCATTTGTCCAAATCAATTTTTGTAATATTCTGTCTCAAATCGATACTGTTGATAAGTCCTGACAAATTGAGCAACTTACACACAAGTCCATGTAGTTAGAGCTCATAGAAAGAGACAGGGGCGAGTGTACCGTTTACGGTTTACGGACGTGATGGGCCCACGCGGCGTGTATTGTATTCGGTACACTAGACAGCTACCGTGTTAACATGATACCCCTTGGTATGACTGGTTGTCAGACTTTTGGGATTCTAACTATCCGTAACGACTGTCAAAGATGAAGAAAAAGAAGAATGACAGCCTGCAGCAACGGCTTAACGTGCTTTCCGAGGCAAGGAGGTGCCTCGATATGTAATGGATGGTCACACTTCCGCGAACCGACCGTGACAATCGACCCGTGCGGCTGTTATCAATTAGCCACGAGCCCCACAACAAAGGATTTAACAGTGCAACTGATATTTTAAAACAGTGGCCTGGAGGAGAACATTTATATCAATAGCATTCCTATTTGTTGCTATGAGAGTATTTACCGGGAGCTTTCGCATGTAAGATATTAAAGTAAAATGCGAAGTGTGGCCAGAACTTCAAACAGAACTTCAAAGACATTTAAGTTATTATAGAGAGGCTATCGGAAAAAATGTCAGAAAAACTGTGATCCCACGTCTCAGTGACGCCATCTAACATAATATAGCAAAATTACATAATAACCACGTTCGACACGATACACTTTTTCCGACACCAAGTTTTGATTACCAACCGTAAGATAGATATTGACATATCTAAGAAACCGATAGATAGATATTGACATATCTAAGAAAATGATTTTATTTAAATTCTCGGTAAAATATAAAATGCAAAATTCCTAATTTTGTATTCTTGTAGTCTTTCCATGCTCATGGAAAGATGCTCAAATAACTCCTTTACTAAAATAATTTTCTCAACCCTTTCTAGTCATGCTTTCATCCTGGTCATATCACCACCTGTGCTTCTGAGCATTACGGACGATGTAAGGTCAGCCATTGAAAACCAAAATCTAACGGTATTGGCATTTGCTAGATTTCAGTAATGCTTTTAATACTGTTGATTGTGATGTTTTGCTTGGCATCTATGCTGTCTCAACATATCTGCATTGATACTGGTTTCGTAGTTACATGTTCGGCTGGCAATGTATTTGCATGGGAGTAATACTTCAGCCAGTGTACCTCAGGGTAGAGTTCAATCGCCTTTCCTTTTCGCAGTTTTTATTAAGTAGTTTCCTTCTTTATGCAGATGATTTACAAATTTACTCGCGAGCTCCTCTTGGAAATCTGACCGAGGTTATCCTAACGATTAATCGTGACCTGGCTCATATATGCGACTGGAGAAAGCGATGTGGACTTATGGTCAACTTAAACAAGCTGGTCGTGGTAGGCAGTTTTAGGACAGTCTCGAGGATTCACTGGACAACTCTTCCCCAAGTTTCTTTGGCAACTCAGTTGTTTTCTTCAGTGAGAATGTTAAAATCTTGGAGATATACATTGATAAGAACTTCTCTTGGACTGCCCAGCTACAGGAAGCTATTTGCATCCGCTGCATATTTGAAGAGATTGCGTAATTTGTATCGACTGCCACCAAGATTGCGCTTGCACAATCGGTCCTTCTACCCATCCTTGACTATGCTGATGCCAGGTATCTTGACCATATCCAAGACCAACTTGATAAACTCAGCGGCCTTAAAAAATGTTGTATAAGGTTCAAAATTCGATTTGCGCAAATATGACCATTTTTCCGAATTTCGTGTGAAGCTGTGCACGTGTATGAAGCAAGTGGTTACCAATTCGCCTTCGCCGGAATGCTCATATTCTTTCCTTTTTGTATATTGTGCACTTTTCCCCTTCCACCCCTCATTATCTGAATAAATGTTTTCAGTTTCTTTGCGGCTCCTACACGAAATTGTAAGGTCATGAGACGACTTGAAGCTTAAAATACCTATGCATTCCACAACTTTCCTTAATTCCTTTTCATAAATCCTTTACTGTCCAAGCCGCTCGTTTGTGGAATGCATTGTCAGTTCAAATAAAACGCGCGCAAGACTCTTATAGAAACATTACTTGTCGTTGTAATCTTGTTCTTTGACTGTAATAAATTATTTATAGTCCTCATTTATTTTCGTTGTTTATTTAAATATCTAATGTTTAGCATTTTTTATTTTCAATTTTAGTACATTGTATCTTAAGGGGACTACAGGACCTAAACGCAAATTTTATAAGTTTTATAATGCCTTAAAGTATATGATCCACTGCAGTAAACAAAATCAGAAAAATATATGATATTCTTAAGGATGTATGCCAGGTAGATAGTGTGTTGAAAACATAATATAACCAATTTGATACGATAGAAAAAATCACGAAGATACCTCTAAAAATTTCTTTTAACGATTAAAAACCATACTAATATACTTGCAATCATTCTGATTTTGGTCAGATTATTCTACAAGCAACATATTAGCATAATAGTGTTTTATTTTTTTTATACAATCTATAACTTTATTGTAAACGATAATTGCTTCATATTTTGCAATAAATTACCAGCGTTGTGTCATCGCGCTTCTCTTTTTTTTCTATGCAGTCCGATAGTGACCGCGCTTTAGGTGTTGTCGGCCTCTTAATTATTTGCACCAACGACAGTCCCATTTTATCTTCGGGCAAATCGCTGTCCATTCCAAGATTGCCTGGAAGAAACCGCAGAAAGCGATAAAGCCGCCCATTGTGTATTTTGTAGTGTTTAATTTATTTTTTATATGTATTTTTACGGTGTAAAATAAAGTATATATAAATATATATAATAAATAGAGACTTCTTGATTTCTCATTTTAACTATGACCACACCACTTTCGTTAGTAAAAAAAGTAGGTACTTCTTAATATAATATTAGAGGATTTTGTAGGTACATAATCCTCTATTATTATAAATGCGAAAGCATGTTTGTTTGTTACGCTTTCACAGTAAAACGGCTGGACCGATATAGATGAAATTTGGCACATGTGTAGACTATGACCTGGGTTAGGACATAGGATACTTTTTACCCCGATATTCCCACGGAACCGGGACTTATCCGGATGAAAGCGTGGAGCGCAACTAGTTTACATATAATTCCATTCCATTCAATACAGAGGTATTTATAGCATTATATTTAGCTAGCTAAATACTTGTCAGTCTCACTTACATTCCAATTGTGCTAGCTGAAATGTCAAGCTGGTAAACAGAGTGACTAATGTACTATCACACGCTGCGTCTCCGATTATTTGGCGTGCTTCCATTTCCATAATATCTTCAATTAGAGTATATAATAAAGTACTCTTAATGTAAACTTACGAGTACAATAATCTTTTCGAATGATTTTATTGTGTCTGTAGTAATCACGTTTAATATTTAAGAATAGAAGTTAGTAAATAGTTACCTTGAGTAGTTGAGCGGCATCTAGTCACCGATTTTACCCGACCGGGAACCGAACCTAAGACCTCACGATCAGTAGTTGCGCTGACCACTGGAAATTATTGTGTTTCATTAACAATACAATAAAATACCTAGTAAATTGTGAACACTTGCTAGGTTTTGAAATGGTCAAAGTGACTTAGGTACCTACTATCTTTTGTATTTTATGTGTGACTTATAACATGCTATGCGATTGAGATACGACACGATGTCGTCGTATGGCCTCATTCACGGCCTCAAGCGATGTGACTTGCGACTTGCATCAAGCGACAAGTGCGCGCGTCCTCTGGTTTCCGTCCGGCGCACAGTGGATCGAAAATCGGCTGTAGAAGACATAGGATCTCGATTTCTTAAATGTTATTTTTTTTGCTGGAAATGACTTCTGCTGATTATTACTGTTCTATAAAATGTCATATGAAGTAATTGTGTGCACAAATGGAAGGTTATAATTTTTATAAGAAAAAAATGTATGGAGCTGACATGAAAAATGAGGATATCTCTGGAATCGCAAGGTTGGCCGTTATATCCTTGCACACTGTTATAGTACTATTTATTTGTGAATTTTTGACATACTTAATATCGCGGCATCACTTGCGATTTTATTTTAAAAATCTTCAAAATTAAAAAAAAAAATGTATATGATACATTTTAATGCTTAAATATGGCTATACCAAGTTTAATTTACAATATTTTTTATGCTTAGACCAAATCATTCTAAGAAATCACAAAGTCGTATTACCTACTTATTTGAAATGACATGGTAATTATGAATTACATAATATGTAATCTTGTCTAATGCCTCAAGTCCACATTAGCTAATGATTAATAAAACTTAATACCTATATACCTGTTAAAAGGATACGTACCATAATGAGGGTAATTAGATAAACGTGATCATTAGTCAATAACAATAAATGGTAAACTATTGTATGATTAAAAATTAAAGCAAATTATTAAAAAAAAATATTAACTTAACCTAACCTAACATAAACAATAAAAGTTAACTTATTTTATACTTCGTCACCATCAGAATCCACTTCAGAATCAGGCTCTACAATAGATATAACTTCTAAGAACTCTGTCGGAGCTTCCTGATCCTGAAGTTTCAGTAGTTCTACTGTTTCTTTAAAGTATGTCTGCCTCTTGTGGGCATTTAATTTTGGTCTTGTGGAAGAAAATAGAGGATCAGAAGAGACGATAAGCATATTGAGGATATCCTCGCTCGAAATTGATGCTTGTCTACTCTTTGTCCTCGAATGGTGTTCTCTGAACCTCCTAAAGTCTTTGTTTCGGGCCTCTGAAGCTTCTTCCGAAAGACTTCCAATTGGTACAATAGCATTTTCTGCAATTATGTCCCCTCCGTGAATCAACAATTTGTGGACGGTTGATGACATGTAGTACCAATCGTACAGTTCCCCGTATTTTTAGCGGTTGTTCTAGCGTATTCTTTAAATTTCGGCACGTCTACAATCTCTCCAGATGTGATAGCTTGCAGAATCACAGCAAATCTGCGTATTAGGTCTTCATCTAATCCAGTGATCGCTGCAGTTTTATCAGGAAATTCAAAAAACCGCCTTGCTGTGTTCCCGTCGTTAGTTGTGCCTGATCCTTGCTTAACGATGTCAATCAAAAGGTTGAGATCATCTTTGAATCGATCTTGAATGAGTTTTTTTTCGTGAATGCAATAACTCTTGATGACCTTCTCCTCTTGCAGACCACTTTTTGAAGTCGAGACGATACGCTATGTGTAGAAGACATTCCATCACATTAATGCGGGCATGAAGTGATGATAATCCGAACTCATACACACCAGAAGAAATGGTTTTTGACGCAATGACATCTAACTTATTCATTTCTGTAGGCTTAGCCAAACACAGGTAGCAGGCCGCATTTGACTTAGCTTCAGATAGATATGTACAAATTTTGCCGTCAATCATCGTCATCATTAATTTGTGACTAATTTCATGTCCTTGACATTTTGAGGGAACGAGAGCTTCAATTTCGTTATCCATTGCAGTTTTTTCATTTATGACACGTGTTTGGTTTCTTTCACAAAACTAATCTGGACTGGACGGCAATACCTAGGTGAGCAGGGTTTTGGATTCACCCATACGATATCACCGTCAGCTGTCAACTTTAATGGAACCAAAGAGGTCATAAATATGCTGGAATCATCTTGACCACTCTCTATGTTTTGCTTATATCTACTTTGGTTAGATGCACCGTAAAATCCCCACTTTGATATTAATATCAATTGTTTATCTTGTATCGCATCAGGACTACGAATAGTTTCAAAAATTCTGTTCACTGTTAAATCTAGTAACGCTTGTAGTGCAATCTTAGCAGATGAATCCGTTACAGTCACAAATGTCTTCGGAGGGTAGCACTGTAGCTTAGCTTTTTGCACTTTATAGTAAGACGGATATATCTCCTTTGAACCTTCTCGAATAGTCGTTTCCCATAATGTGATATATTGCCATTTCGATAGTTTTAATGAAAGTAGCAAACCCAGTGCTTTTTCTGGTGAAAATATTGTTGAAGGAGCTGGTTTGTTCAACATTTCCTTGATTTTTGCTGCTGTTTCTGGATTTTGGAGCATATGTTCAATAACAGATGCAATATCCTCACGATCATCTCCTTTCAAAAGTGCTGCAGCTGAATAAGCTACTTCATTAGGGTCATCGCCTATATGTTCATCAGATCGTCTCTTCTTCTGCTTGTTACTTAGATCTTCAAACGGCTTTCGAGATCTTTTTGTCATGGTTGAAGTTGATTTCATTGTTGAAGTTGATGGTACAGGTTCAGGTACAGGTTCAGTAGAAATATTTTCACTTGTTGATTCTTGAATGAGCAAATTGGTTTGCACGCAGTTTGGCCAGTCAATATTTGCCTCAAGCCAATTACTGTAATCACGTCTAAAAACTTCACTTTTCCTGTGGGATCGGAACCATCTCTTTTGAACTGCCCGTGTAAATCTTCGACAAAATTCTTTCACGGTAACACTGTCTTCATCTGAAAGGCTAGAGCCCAGTCGAATAACAAGTGTGTTGAACAATATTTCATGATCGAAAGACGAAGCAGAACTGATTGAGAGCTGATTGCTCAGAATAACAAACAAATCCAAATTTGTAATAATGCTTCCCATTATTCACGATCACTGAGTAAAAAGACACGGTAGGATAGATGTTAGTATTAGAAATGCTCTAAATGAACTGAAGTTGTGAATCCAATGTTTGACTATTTATTGTTATTAACTAATGATGGTATCACATTTATCTAATTACTTTCATTAAGTTAATCCTGCACTAATTGCTAAATTAGCGAGTACCCTAAATTATTTTGGTACGTATCCTTTTAACTAGGTATATAGGTATTAAGTTTTATTAGCTAATGTGGACTTGAGGCATTAGACAAGATTACGTATTACGTAATTCATAATTACCATGTCATTTCAAATAAGTAGGTAATACGACTTTGTGATTTCTTAGAATGTTTTGGTCTAAGCATAAAAAATATTGTAAATTACACTTGGTATAGCCATATTTAAGCATTAAAATGTATCATATACTTTTTTTTTTTAATTTCGAAGATTAAAAAAAATAAAAATCGCAAGTGATGCCGCGATATTAAGTATGTCAAAAATTCACAAATAAATAGTACTATAACAGTGAGCACAAGGATATAACGGCCAACCTTGCGATTCCAGAGATATCCTCATTTTTCATGTCAGCTCCATACATTTTTTTCTTATAAAAATTATAACTCTTCCATTTGTGCACACAACTACTTCATATGACATTTTATAGAACAGTAATGATCAGCAGAAGTCAACAAAAAAAATAACATTTAAGAAATCGAGATCCTATGTCTTCTACAGCCGATTTTCGATCCACCGTGCGGCGTCGGTCGACCCGCAAGTGGTATTGCGCTGATTCGAGACACGCTTAAAACAACTTCTTTCACTTGTTTTTTCCGCAGTCGCTGTCGCAAGACGCGTGTCGCTTCAACGTGTGGGTCCTACTCAAAGGGTAATAAGAAAGAATCGATCGATGGCATCAGTAAATAAAGCTGTTATTGTCTCTGAAGATGAAAGTATTATTATCTATGTAAACAATTCTCTTGATACAGCGATAACCTTTGTAGTTATTTAGAGATCCGCCTAACGAGTTGTAGACACTACCCAGATAGATATTACTGGATTTAGAAACCTATGCTAAATACCTATGACACTTTCCGTTCGGTATAAGGTGATCTTTCCCTGTGCATCTTTATTACATAATCCTATCTAGGAGACTAGGCCTAAATATGTTCTTAATAAAAACTCTTACGTGTAGCCAAAACCACAATAACATTTTTTTTTAAAACGAACGGACCTTACATTATTCGCATATGTGTAATATCTGACATCTCGCCTTGGTAATAAGCAACAGAGCAGCGACAGATAATGGCGCCGATTCCCTTGTTCACAAACTGAACTAAATTAAGGTTCAGTGCATCTTTTTCTTTCTATTTCATTACGAAGAGGACAGAAGATAAATTTTAGTTTAGTCCTGTCAAATTAATCAGCGCCTGTCATTACTCCATAGAAGTTTAGACGTGATTAAAAACTTGCCTACTAAAATTACGTGAATTTACGTCAAGCGCTGATTAATTTGACAGGACTAAACTAAAATTGATCTTCTGTCCTTTTCTTAATGAAATAAAAAGAAAAGGATGCACTGAACTTAAATTTAGTTTAGTTTGTGAACAAGGGAATCGGCGCCATTAACCTCAACATTTAAAAAAGCTAAATACTGAAATATTTATTCGAATAATTATGAATTACTAGTGGTCGCCCACTGGTCGAAATTAGACCCCCTATAGTTACAATCTATATAGTATCTACTTATTCCATGCTATTAAAAAGTAGGTACTTACTTATTCCATGCTCGAGCTGTCACACGAAATCACTCCCACAGAAAGAGAGAGGAAAGATAATGGCGCCGATTCCCTTGTTCACAAACAAAACTAAACTTAAGTTCAGTGCATCTTTTTCTTTCTATTTCATTAAGAAAAGGACAGAAGATAAATTTTAGTTTAGTCCTGTGAAATTAATCAGCGCCTGTCACTACTCCATACAAGTTTAGACGTGATTAAAAACTTGCCTATTAAAATTACGTCCATTTACGTCAAGCGCTGATTAATTTGACAGGACTAAACTAAAATTTATCTTCTGTCCTTTTCTTAACGAAATAGAAAGAAAAAGAAGCACTGAACTTAAATTTAGTTTAGATTGTGAACAAGGGAATCGGCACCATTATACTCCGAAAAACGGGTTAGGATTTCAAACTACAGTAAGCAGTCAAATAAGAGGCTGCTAGCAAGTCGTAATACCTATATTATTGTACTGCGAATAATAGGGTATTTTTTTTTTCTTGGGTGGGAAATCATCAAATAACTTCTCCCGCTCTGGGCGGAGTGGGAGGGTGTGTCAGACTCTTACTGACTTAAAACCCACCCATATTCCTTCCTGTTGCCTGTGTTGCCAGGAGTCTCGGAAACCCGTACCTTCTCGCGACCCCGGCATAATAGGGTATTTGACTTCTAACAAAAACATACCTGAATGAATACTTATTTTAAATGTTACATAAAAAAACACGCTTTACAAGTTGTTCTTCTATCCTTTTATGCAAAACGGTCACTGTACTGAACGGCGCTAAGTTACTATGTCGTTTCTGTCTTATGACGTCATATTGAAACTAGTGCTGTCCATATCTAAAAACCCGAACATACTGAGCGTTTCATACAGCTTATTTTTCACAAACTCGCCTTTTTTCTTAGAGTGGCCACAAACAGCAGTAGGAAGGGATAAGTGGAAGGGAGGCTCAAGCAGAAGTAAAAACGTGTATATCCCTTGTTATACACGTTTTTGTTTCTGCTTGAGTATAGTTTTAAATGTTTTTGTTGGTATATTGGCGTGTGCTAGCTGACATTTGGCAAATCATTTTGTTTTGTTGACGTTCAAAAAGTGCAAATTCTTAGCCTAGTTTGAATACTTGACTTTTGATGTTGTGTTTGTTCTGCAGTGCGACAGAAACGGCTGATAATAAATACTATTCCTTTGCGGCCCTCAGTCGGGCCGCCTATTCGCATCGGGCGATACGCCAAGCGGAGAAATCCTCGGCAGCGAACTTGGCGCAAGATACGCTCAGTGTGTTCGAGCCCACAAACCGACTTTTAAACGTTTAACACTTCGCCATGTTTCGAGATCTTTAATAAAAACTTTTACTGTGGCTTACCTTTATTTCTAGCTTTCGAGTAAAAAAATATATAAGTATTATGTCTTATGTACTATCAATAAACTTCTGTATTTTCACTTGTTACAGAATAACCAAAGATGGAGACTGACAAAATGTCGACGGCGTCTTCTGTGGGGGCCGCAGAGCGTCGGCCATTGATGCAGGCGCTGGTCCTTGAGAGGCGTATCCTGTTCGGATGCACGTGTTTTATAGGACTGTGCACTTTCCTCTGGATTGCAGCCGTATGCACTGAGAAGTGGGTGCACATAGAAGGTGGAAATGGTGAGTCGAACATGTAAAAGAAATGGTTGTATTGTAATGAAGTATAAATTAGAATGATTGCCATGAGTTTGAGGAAATTGTCGGCAGTCATTCTAATTTATATCTGACCTTACCGAGATAGAGTTAGAACCATAAGTGTATTCCAAAAGCCACAGACTGGCTTTTCGAATCCGGCTTTTGAAAATAGTGCAATTTGATTTTTTTTCGCGGCTATCAATCAAACATATTAATTTGATGTAGAATAATCTGACAAAAGTTAATAAGCGGTAACCTAACCTAACACCCGTCTGAACCGTGTTATATAGAAGATAAAAAAGTTTACTTATTTATCACCTAAAAGCAAGTTTGTACAGCTTAGAACTTACTTTTTTATATAAAAATTCGAGTTCAAATATATCATCTCGGACTGCATTTGTAGAAAAATCGTTTATTAATTCAATTTTGTGATAGTTTTTCCAATACCGACAAAGGTTTCAACGATGGCCGCGTTATAAAAACAAATGTGCCACTTCCCATAGTGATTTAGTCATTGTCCTTTGACGTCACACCATTGGTTTTAGCTGGTTGGTTTTACGCCATTCAAAACTAGTTTTACGTCATTCAAATTTGATCGTGAATGTCCTACTTTAAAAATCTGTAACTACTGCAGCCCACACGTCAGAGGTAACAAAATCAGTATATCGCCGGTTAAGTTTAACATTATTTATGTTTTTGTAGTTATGTCGGACTATGTTTGTTTTGTCGATCTCCGGAAATCGAACCCAGGACCTTGCCAGGAAAATGGCAAAAGAGCAAAATATCCTAAGAGTGAAACGTCCAAAGCATTCAAAAGAGCGAAAGATCCAAATTGCAAAACGTCCACGCTTACAATTACATGACTAAATAAACCGCCATACTATTAAGTTGGGTGAAAGAGATTTAAACAATTAAAACTAAAATTAATTTGTCTTCAAAACCTTGCTTTTAGCGATACGACCGCCTATTAATAATAATAGCGGTGACCCAGGGGCTCGCGCTTTCCTGAACTTTAGGTCTATGCCGGTAGAGTTTACTTTTCCGAAACTGGTCTAAGGTGAGGAGCCAGACCAAGAGAGATACAAAAACCCGCAGGGCTGCATGTGGTGAGCTGTTGGGTAGTAGTGACCCCATGGACTCTCTCTTCGGGGAGACATCTTGTTCCTCACCTCTGGCTTGCATTTATTGGCAGGCTGGAGTGAACACTGACGAGGAACGGAGCACCCACCTTTTTCTTGCCTTTGTTAGCCGGCTTGAGTGGAGATTCGCAAGAACAGATGTGGTCGGAGGAAGGAAGAACTCTAGTAAGATGCTGGTAGGGATCTTGGCCATCTACCGGGCTCTGGGATTGCCTTGATAGCTGTGGAATTCCTCTCCACTCCTCTAGCGACGCAGGATATTTTGCCCCCTTGTCGATAAGTCACTATGTGCCAGCGACAGTTTCCGGGGGCCCATTATTGGGCGTGCAAGTCACCCCTTGTCATTTTATCCGGAATATACAAAACATTTCTCAGGCAGGGGCCATAATCCTTCCCTAGTTCTAGGTTCTACCTTTTTAGGTCTTTAACTTCGAACGGACTAATTGGCAAACGTCAAACCAAAAGTTATCCTTGAAGAGCTCGTTACATTCATATATCTCACATAACCTTTCATTCATCTTATGGGTATCGGGTGGCGAGAAAATTCCATAATTTTAATGCCCAAGTAGTCACCTATTTATGTCATTAACTCCAAACAGACCAACAATTAGCAAAAGTCCATCAAATCAAATCATTTATTTGATTAAATATGGGGACGTGAGGTGATACATACAACAAAAGTTCTTTAAACCACCTAAATGGGTGTGCAAATATTTGTTATAATAAAAATATATCTTACATTATTCATTTATTTAACTAATACAAATGTTTTTATTTACATTATTTATAAAATGTATTAATTATATTATTTTAATATCATTACTTATTGGTCAGACAAGTCTTAAATTTATTTTTAAATTATGTCAAATTCTTTGCTTCCTGTAAATGTATTATATTAGGTCATTAATTATATTCTAGGGCCCATACAAAATGCACTATTCAAACATGGCTGTTCTTTGGCGTATTGCACGAACTGTACTGGGCATACTGGTAAGCCTGGTACTTTTTAACGTTTCATTTTTTTTATTATTCCGAATGTCTAATGCTAGTTCACAGATATACAGTGATGGGAATGTCAATTTTTTTGATTTATAAATAGTGGTTTACAAGTAGTATCTGTAGGTTTAGATGCACATATTGCCCGAATACATTCCTTTTGGACTTTGAAGACAGTTTCTCTCTCAGTGGCATTCCCCCAAAACATTATACCATATCTGAGTGTCGAACCAACGTTAGCGTGGTAAACAGATTGAAGTGCACTTTGATTTACCACTTTACGTAGCGTATAGATGGTGTTAATACAAAATAAAGTCGTGTACCAAAGTGCGTGTTATCCTCGAAAAGGTCTTTTTCAAGGTCGTTCTCGCGGCCATGTTAAAGGTACATACATAACTGTACCTATATATAAATATTGTGGACATATTAATAAAACAAATATTTGAATGCAAACGTTTTGACAACGATACATTGCTAATTGCTGTTGTGACATATTTGTTCAGGCTAAATAAATCATGTCATTTAAATTGCGGTAATTAAAAGAGACTGCAAATAGGAACCCAATTAATATTTCGATAGATCTCATTATTATTTAATTGAATTATCTCCGAAGTTCTCGAAAAACTGCCTCGTTGGTCTATAGTGGTCACAAACACTACTGCTGAGCATGAGGTCCTGGATTCGATTCCCAGGTCGAGCAAAGTGTTATTGGGTTTATCCATCAGGAATTTTTCTGTAGCAGCCCGGAGTGTGGATTTGTGGTTCATGGCAATAGGCTCGCCCCATATTTCAAGGGACTCAAACATAACTGGCGAAACGTGAGTGTAACTCTGTATACCTCTGCCAAACACTTCGGGAAAACAGGCGTGGTGTTTTATTATCTCCGAAGTTCAACACTAGTGTATATTACTATATAGGTAACCTTCGTTTTTGTTTACCTATCCTCAAAGGGTCATAGTACTCTTCATTATGTACAACGTTTACAATAGAACCAATTTAACCCTGAAAAATGGGCCTTAAGCAAAATTGCTAATCGTAAATTTGATTTTTCATGACTTTGGCAAGTACTTAGATATAAATAAATAGCTGCTGCCCGCGGCTTCGCCCACGTGGCTTTTTTCTAATGTTACTCCTTATAACATCAGCTATCTGCCAGTGAAAGTTCTATCAAAATCGGTCAAGCCTTTTCGGAGATTAGCCAGAACAAACAGACAGACACAAATTTATAAAACGCGCTTTTTTATAAGTACCATTTATACTTTCATATGCATTTAGCAAAACTGTTATTTTGATATAACAAACGGACACTTAAATTTTATTTATTTGTATAGATATGAATAGCTACATAATATTTGCAAGTATTTTGTGGAACAGCTTCATAAAACGATAAGATTTTCTCGAGAGAAAAACATCACAAAGTTAACTTTAATTTCCACGCCTTTTCCATTTGTACTTAATATAATGTAGGTATTTATGCTAATAAAACATTTTGATACTTAATTTTATTTATTACACGATGCAGAAATTTGTGTACTCTGCAAGCGTTTCCGACAGTTATTTCTCCTTTGGACTGATCACCGACAGGACGTTTCGTTTTTGAGAGAGTCGTCTGTTGGCGAAATGTCCATAGGGAAAATGTTCTGTTTCACCTATGGACATTTCGCCGACAGAACCTTTCATTTGCGTCACTTTCGACGACAGCCCTTGGTAGCAAATAGTAAGTTGGCAGCTACAGCGAAGGATAATGTTGGGTTAGGTTAGGAAGTACCTGGGATTGGTGCTCGACAGCCGGTGGGACTTCAGCCCCCACTTTCGGCGGCTGGCGCCTAAGTTGTTGGGCGCGGCTGGGGCGCTATCAACGCTGCTTCCCAATCTGGGGGGCCCGAGCGCCGCCTGCAGGCGGCTCTACGTGGGGATCGAGAGATCAATGGCCCTGTATGGGGCCCCGATCTGGGCGGCTGACCTGACGGCCGGCAGCATCACTGTCTTGCGAAAGCCGCAGAGAGCGATAGCCGTCAGAGTCATTAGGGGATATCGCACGATCTCCAACTTGCTTGCTACCGGCTTGTGTACTGGCCGGATCCCCGCCCTGGGACCTGGAGGCGAAAGTACTTGCGTCACTGTATAAGTGGCGCGAGGAAGTGAGAGCGCGAGGTGAGCGGCTGATGCAGCGACATATGGAGTTGCGTCGGTCGCAGCTTCGCGCAGCCCTGGTGGCGGAATGGCGGGACAGGCTTTCACGCCCCACCGCCTCGTCACCATTGAGGCGGTCCCGTTGGTACTCGAGCGCTGGCTCGGGAGGCGGCACGGCTCTCTGTCGTTTTGGGTGACGCAGGTGCTCTCGGGGCATGGTTGCTTCGGGAAGTACCTGTGGCGCATAAACAGGGAGCCGGACGCCCGGTGTCACCACTGCGTCGACTGCCTGGAGGACACGGCGCGGCATACGCTGGCAGAGTGTGCCGCTTGGGAGGAGCCACGCCGTGCCCTCGTCTCAGGAGTAGGTAGTGACCTGTCGCTGCCAGCCATGGCCGACTCCATGGTCGGCAGCGAGGAGTTCTGGAACGCGGTGGTATCCTTCTGCGAAACAGTCATGTCGCAGAAGGAGGCTGCGGAAAAGGAGCGGGAGATCTCTTCCTCTAACCCTGCTCGCAGCAGGCGTACCGGGTGTCGGCGAAGGGTGGACAACGCCCTCTTCCAGCTCTCCTAAATGGGTCCAAGGGCGACGGACATCCGTTGCCCCCCACATAGCAGGACCCGAGGTGGTGGCGCGTAGTGTTCGACATATGCATAGGCATGCAAATGTTTACGGTACGGACGGTAAAATATGGAAAACTTCATTATAAAAACACCTTTGTACTATGTTTGCAAAGAAATACATCATTTGATTTGATTTTTATGATTTGATATTAATATACTTCAAAATCATTTAGATTGTGATCCAAACTGTGTTACGCAATTAGGGTTTACCTGTATGACAAATTTTATCGAGATCCGTTTCGCCGTTAAGGCATGAAAAGATAACAGACAGAGAGACAGAGAGAGAGTTCACAATTCACAAGTCCCTAGTGCATTCCATAATGTTGGTAAAACAGTTGGCAGGCAGTGGTTGGCAGTTGGTAGGTTGGTTGGTTCATTAGTATAGATTGAGTATGGGACAGCGTTTCGCCATAATATCAGGTGGTGTCCCATAGTAAAATATTGTCATAATGATGAGGACAATGAATTGGTGTCAGCAAATTCTAAGCTTGTATTTGAGTATTAATGTTCACATTATTGTTTTTTACTTTTCCAGGTCGGAACTTCTAGATTTGGCCCCAAAATTAATTTAATTATTTATTTATTTAGGTACTAGATAATTCAATATTTATATCAAGAATGATTCATTACAATTGTAAATATTTATTCACGCATGTATTTCAGTGCGTCGGTTCTGGTCGGTCTGTTTAATATCGTTTATCATACTAGTAGAAACCATTATTTATCAATACCTGTATTTATTTTGAAGTGTACCGTTTCACGTCTAGTAATGTTGATATTCACATAACATTACGCCTGTATCTCCCGAAGGGTTAGGCAGAGGTGCACCTCCTGCTGGGGTCCGTGGGAAGGTACAAAAGGGTTACCGAGGGCCCTGGCAACACAGGCAACGGCAGGAATACGGGTGGGTTTTAGTCAGTAAGAGTCTGACAAACCCTCCCGCTCCGCCCAGAGCGGGAGAAGTTATTTGATAATGGGTGCACCTGTAAGTGAATAGACTTAAACATAACTGGCGAAATGGGAATTTACAGTGCAGTACACCCATATTTCGCCAGTTATGTTTAAGTCTCATGTAACAGGGAGTGAGCCTATTGCTATCAACCGGGCACAAACTCTGGACTGCTACTAAGAAATTCCAGATGGAAAAACCTTTGCCCGTCCCGGGAATTGAACCCAGGACCTCATGCTCAGCAGTAGCACTTCCGACCACTAGACCACCGAGGCAGTTTGTTGATTTTTTATGCTATAAATCAATGGCTTCGATCGTTCGAGACATTCATAAATCGCTCATCCAGTGGGATTTGTTGCGTTGGTATTTGAAGCGATTACGCAAAATCATCGATGGCGAATTCAACGTCAACTGGTCGACTTTGGTTGACCGGCTAAGTTTACAGACTAGGGGCCTTACTCCCGACAGCTTCGAGTTCTGAATCAATCGAATTCGATTCGAATTAAATGGCGATCCATACTCTTGAATCTAATACTAGCGCACGATAGTGCGGTGGTTCGAAGCGAAACTAATTTCGATCGAAAGATTCGTTAGGATCGAAAAGATCGTACTCCACACGCCATGTGACAGTTTTATATCGAGTTGTTGGATTAAAACTAAACTTTAACATAGAAGCTACTTTATTAGATGTGTTGTTATTTACTGCTATATTTCTCAAATTCTTTATTATAACTAAAAATTCTTTATTAAAAATATTCAAATACCTAAAAGTTATTAACCAAAGACTTATAAGCACTTAACGATGACGTTATTCGCCGGATACGCATAACGACGCTGATAATACTAGAACCTATGTCGATCTTGATTTACGATTCGAATTGTTTCGGGAGTAGGGTTTTAAATCGAGTTCGGATCAGAAACGAGTTCGGATCGGAAACTAAATCAAACTCGAATCGTTTTAGGAGTAAGACTCCTGGCTATGTTCCGACCACCGAGAGAATGCGTTCCTGACTTCCGACAGTTGGACGCGATTAGAAATTAATAAAAGTTTAAATTCGTAAATCACGTGTTCTGTTGTAAACGCTGACTGAAATAACTTGAAAGGAAGGAATTTTTAAGTTATTTTACCTGTGATTTTACATCAAAGTGATCTTTATTGTCGTTGCTTTATGGTTGCTATCAAATGTAAATAACTGTGAATGAGCTATATGTTACTGACAAGTGTCAGAAACGCATTCTCATGAGAAGGCGTTAGGGTTGCCAACCATACTGTTAAAAACAGTATTATACTGTTTTTCACTCTAAAATACTGTTTACTGTTCAACAAAAATAAAGTATATGAATTTACTGTTTTCACTGATATCCAGAGCTATACCTTAATAAAAAGTTTAATCTATTACGGAGACCATCGTGCATGCACCTGGGCGTGGGCGCGGTGATTCAGCTAGCTTTCATTTCAGAATGAAACTGTTAATGTGTCTCGTATTTTCGGGACATAGTAAATTGATAATTGCTATCGGAATGCTAAATGGTGGAACGACAGAAATAGAGCTTCAATACATTTAATAAAAATATTGCTCCTCGTCTATTTGCGATGAGCAGAGATCGGATATTCGGATGCATATTTACCTAAAGTTAAATTTTAGCTGTGAAAGTATGGAAGCGGCTTCTTCGGCGGAATCGGCTCGAAATATTTTTATTTGTAAAAAAAAAAAACACGGGATGCCAGGAACACCGGGAATGCATAGTTAGTCGGGTTTATAATAAAGAAGCGACTTCTAAAACATGTATATGTAGGGTGTAAGAGGAGGGGTGGTGTGTGCTAATTAAAACAAAAAAAAAAACACCCGAACGCATGGCAAGCACAGCGACGAATGCAATTATTGTAATTAAATAAACTAAGAGAACTATTTGTCGGGGTAGCTATTTGCGCATAAGCAGGTACCTATAATTTGCCGTCCCACTCAGAAACTCGCAAAATGCCTATCGTCGTTTTCTATTAATATAATGGTGCTAACATATACTGTTTTTTCGCTATGTGGAGAGGACAGGAATTTAACAGAATTTCATTAAGCACAATAATTTTTAACTATTTGGTACCTACATAAATTATTCTAAATATATGTACGTTACGTGTCCGTTATCTTATATTAACGTTGTTTGCTATGGCAGTTTGGTATTTACCTACCTACTTTACAATATTAGGTAGGTAGATATTATGCATCCGCTTATATAGTCAGGAAAAACACAAAATTTGTCGATTCCGTAATCGCGGGTTTTTTTTTACTATAGTGCATTCCATATAAGCCAACATTTGAAAGTAAGTTATATGTAGATTATAATACTAATATGATTCAATAGTCAGAAACCTTGTCGCGGGATTTTTTCGATACAAAAGCGCATTCCACATTCGCTAACATCTCAACTTTAGGTGAATATGCATCTGAATATCCGATCTCTATTGATGAGGCTTACAAACCCTCAAAATTGGTGCTAAATGATGAGTTGCGCGAGACTGACCTATTAAAAAAAATACTTTAAATACTGTTTATTTTTCCAAGATACTGTTTATTTTCCCACTTTGATCATAATATACTATATTTCTTGTACAATAAGTTGGCAACCCTAGAAGGCGTGTAGGCATATACAGCTATTTACAGTTCATTATATTTTAGTCTATCAATATTAGAGAATGTTGACGATTTCGACTATACTCCACTTATTATAAAATTTGAAAAGTAACGGTTTAATAACGATAGTTATTAGTAATACTGTTGAGATTACCGAACTTTAAGAGTTATTTCTTTAATGTAAATGGTAAATAGACTAAATTTCTTTATATTTCTTGTGAAATAATGGAGTTTATTATACGTTTCTATCGAAATAACG
The DNA here is from genome assembly GCA_905333075.3 of Atethmia centrago. Classification (NCBI taxonomy): domain Eukaryota; kingdom Metazoa; phylum Arthropoda; class Insecta; order Lepidoptera; family Noctuidae; genus Atethmia; species Atethmia centrago. The sequence goes on along the minus strand of HG995373.1, from coordinate 14,233,424 downwards.
AAAGGGTAATATCTATCCGTTATTTTTCTAAATGGAGTATAAGGGTCTACTTTGATTTTTAAAGCCAATAATACAAACAAGGTATTTCAAACAGTTCCGGTGTCTAATTTTTCTCGACCTTTCAGACGTGTAGCGAAACCTTATCGCGATGAAAGCTGGATGAGCACAGTCTGGTGTACTGTAACAGTGTTCTCGCTATTTTCACCGTCATAATAAATAACACCAAGAAAAAAGTACCAACGTGATATTCATTGAATTGTATTGACCATCAAATGGACGTATTTATGTGATTTATGTGCGAATTGTATAATTATCACTTGCTAAAAAATGGTGAAGGGAAATATCGTGAGGAAACTGGCATGCCTGAGACATTTTTCGACAGCATGTGAAGCCAAGTCAGAGGCGGCATAAAAACTCTGACACCAGGTTATTCGCTAACCACACGAAAAAAAAAGAATAATGGAGTTCTGAGTATAAAGTCCATGACGAGGAAGGCCAAATTAGATATAATAGACCAAGTATATTATTAATTAGGTACGAACGCCGATCTAGAAACTGTTACTCAACTGAGCACATTTCATCATGCTTGTATTACGACATCCGTAAGAAGTGATGAGATGTTCTATTCTTAGTCAAGACACGACTCCGTAACCGTTGTTTTAAAATTAGGGAAATCGTATACCATGCATCGGGCAGTTTGTAATGAATTACAAACGTGTGGCAATGGGGTCGTTGGCCTTTGATCTATTTCCGTTCTCGAGCTAGGCAAAGTTATACAACATCAATATTATAGCACGATAACTTTCATTGTGTTTCTTTGAATTTTGACAGATACAAGGGCATTATTGGGCGGTTTGAACTGGTATTTTTGTGAGGCAATTCCGTCATAGTTATTTTGTTGTTTTGTAATAGTTTCACACCTACCAATCTACCTGCTTACCTAGTATAAACTGTAGAATATTTAGTCGAAAAGTATGACATCTGAGAGCACCGGTAGGTTCGGCTAGCAAAAAAAAACTACATATTTACAAAATAGGTAACATCCGAGTACGAGCCTTCAATAGTGTGTACATAATATTTTATGGAACATAGCTAAAACAAATCGATCAACGCGTCTTTCTCATTCTAACTAATAAATATTTTTTAGTATCCGGGCCCGTCCTTAGGCGCACGCCATCTATATGGGCGAAAGTATAGCAGCGATTGTCACGCCCGCCGTAGCATCAAATTCAAAGTGTTAAGTCTAGGATATAACCGCGGTACGAGTATGTAATACACGGGTTTATAAATAGTAGCCTAGTTAACGAATTCGAACAATGTAAGAACATGTCGGAACTGACTTCAAGTTACATACTAACGAACTATAAATAGATACTAAAACACGTAGATCTGCCGATCTATTCTGTAATAATCTCACCGTAAAATAGATCAACCATTTTTCATTTATCTAAAGTACATACATCTTTTATGGGGTACTGTGTTAAATGTAACAACAAAATACCTTGCGATATTTGCGATTAAATGAAAGAAAACTTAAAACACATGGTAAAAGTACACATTGTAAACAAGTATATTACAGAGGATTATATCCAAGATAAGAATGCTTGGACACATGCTGGTCCAGCTCCATAGGACAATCTAGAGAGACAAAATCAAACTGTTGTCAGACTTTTGAGCTTCTGACGACCCGTAACGACTGTCAAAGATCTACAAATGACAGCCGGGACCAACGGCTTAACGTGCTTTCCGAGGCACGGAGGGGTCTTGGTATATAATGATGGTCACCCATCCACATCCACGGACCAACCGCGGCAAGCATAGCTTAGCCTGATCGATCGACCCGTGCTGCTGTTATTACTTAGCCACAAGCCTCTGTTCACATGATATACTATATGGAACACTAATGTATAGGTTCCTCTTTTTTGACGTCAAATCTTGCAATTCTATTTTGAACAACTTCCACTTGTCCCACGTCTTGAAATTTTCCGTAAATAAGTACCTATATAGTCCCGATGACAACACAGTTCTATCTCATCTTATGATGACTAGCCAACCCTTATATCTGCGCCACCTGGGGCCATGCCTCCCTGTGCCCCCCCCCCCTCCCGTACGCTACGCCACTCTAAAAGGACTGTCACTATTCCAGGCCCTCAACTAACCATTCGTTTTTTTCTTTTTGATCAAAACATAAAAATAAAATATTTGGACATTGGAATGTAAACGGGCTGAACTCAAAATGGTTTGTTTTAGAAATCAATCAAATGAATTCATCGTAAACGTCCACTTGTACACTTGAACATAAGACTCGACATCGCTTGTATAAAATAAACGATCTTGAATATTGCCAGTCTCAACACGTGAAATTGGGTTTAGTTTGGACCTGAAGGATATAGAACCCTGGACAGAGTGAGAGCATTCTATTCTAGACATTATTCTTGACATTTAAAATAAATAAACGGAAGCTCTATCCAGGGTTACCATTCCACCTCCTTCTGCGAAGCAGTAATGCTCGCGAAGGAGGAAGCGGGACGGTTGAGGGAAAGGCATGTTTCGCGCCCTCTCGCCCCTAGCCGCCGCAGGAGACGCCCTGGGCGTCGGGAATCCCGGGCGGATTTCCGGCCACCGTAGGCGCGGGCTTGCGGACGGTGAGCAATGGGTAGCACACCGTCCGGCAAGGACCAGGCCCGGGTCGGCGGCGCGTCGTATTCCACGCGCGCCTCAAAGAGATGTCAGCACAAATGTAGGGGTCCACTAGGGCCGATGCCTGCCGGGGTCGCGGAAAGGTACTTATGGGTCACCGAGTCCCCTGGCAACACAGGCAACAGGAAGGAATACGGGTGGGTTTTAGTCAGTAAGTGTCTGACACACCCTCCCGCTCCGCCCAGAGCGGGAGAAGTTATTTGATGATTTCCCACCCTCAAAAAAAAGGGTTACCATTCCGAAATATGAAAAGTCAAAAGTGACAAAAAGTCGGACATTTCCAAGAATTATGAGGCTTTGGATTTTGATTTTTAATCTTCCATTTTACAGTAGTCATTGATCTTTTTCCAAAAAAAATCACAATTTCTAGAGTCCAGAAAAATTACAAAGCTGGACAAAATCCGAACAGAATGCCGAAAAGCCGGATATGTCCGGACAAATCCATAGGGCGCATAGAATGTGCATTCGATAATATTCTATTCTATTCTATTTGCTTGTTCGGTCAAACCGACCTTTATGCGGACGGATTATTTGGGACAGCTTTGCATTCGTCCGTTAAATTATTGAGGAAATGACATTTAATTGAGGTTGGTGGCATGGAATAGCTTTTTCTTATTTGTCTCTCATGTTGGCAAGAATTATTTGAGAATCAACCAATCTCCTTAGCCTTTTCCGAAGATAATTACATGCCAGGCAGCGATATGGGTTTGCCCAGGGCCGTATACCCCACACGTGGAGGTTATTTTCATTTTATCAAAATTAATTGCTCCGTAGACATGCCTTTGGCACAGGGCACAGGTGCGTTCCGCGGGTTCAAACGGACGTCTCATTCCCATTTTTGACATGTGTTGAGACAGCCTCCTTGTGTTTAATCTGACACAACTCTTCCAGGCGTGGCCACGGATACCGCCACCCCTGTGACGTTCCCAGTGTTGCAGATATCTATAGAAGGCGGCGACTACTTACCTACATTAGGTTGTTCGCCTGCTTCATTCCCACATTCCATAAATACCATAAAACCAGAACGGGTTCCGGACGCAGGTACACAAGTCACGCGAGAACACGTCACACAAGTGACTGAAACAGTTTTAACCGGCACATGGTTACAGCTCGGGAGACTGTCTTGTTGTCTAGTGGTCGCAAGCGCTACTATCGCTGAGCATAAGGTCCTAGGTTAAATGCCCAGGTCGGGCAAAGGGTTTTTCTATCAGAAATTTCTTAGAAGCAACACACGGAGTCTGCATTTGTGCCAGGTTGATGGCAACAGGCTCGCCTCCTAAAACATGGGACGAACACATATCTGGCGAGCTGTGGGTGTACTATAGGTACACCTGTGCCTTACCCTTTGGGGATTAAGTTATGTTATTAACTAAACTAAACTAACTAAACTAAAAATAAATTGAAAATGTTTAATAATAATGTTCTTAGTAATCTTTCAACAGCTAGTTTTGATTCACAAGACCCCAATATAAACTATCGTACATTATTTTCTTCAGTTTGCCAAGAATTCAATAAAGCCTGTCCTGTGAAAAAAGTCGCAATCAATACTAAACCAAAATTTAATGAATGGGCCACTGCTGGCATTAGAAAAAGCAGAGATATTTTATATAATTTGTACTACGAGAAATCATTGACTTCTGATCAAGCCCTTCATAATTATGTCAGAAATTATTCTAAGATATTCAAAAGAGTCTGCGCTCAAGCTAAATCTAAATTAATAAGTAACAAAATTAGTATGTCTAACAATAAAATAAAAGCTGTGTGGCAGGTAATCAACAAAGAAACTGGAAACACAAAACAGCGAGATCAAAATGAATTGTCTTTAAAAATTAATAATGAAACCATTACAGATAAGTTAAAAGTTGCTGAGACACTAGAAAATTTCTTTACCGAAATCCCAATAGAGGTTACGAAATCTCTTCCCTCATCACCTACTTTAGCTGAATCTCTTCTCAAACAACACTTCTCTAAGGACATTCCAAGTTTTGAATTCAATCCCATTTCTATTGTCACTATTAAGAGGGCATTTAAAAGTCTTAACATAAAGAAAACTGAAGACTTATGGGGGATTTCCGTTAAGGTTCTTGGAGATATCATTGACACATTAGCCCCTGTCCTAACAGGCATATTTAATCAATGTTTAGACAGCGGTACGTTTCCTGATTTAATGAAACATAGTAAAGTAGTACCAATTTTCAAATCGGGTAGTAAGAGTGATCCCTCTAATTATAGACCTATATCTGTGCTACCAGCATTGAGTAAAATATATGAAAAAATCATGCTAGACCAGATGCTGGCACATTTCAATTCTAATGGGATTTTACATAGTCGCCAGTTTGGTTTCACGAAAGGTAGGTCGACGACTGACGCAGGAGTAAAACTCATCAGTCACATTTTGGAATCCTGGGAGAAATCCCAGGATGCCATTGGCATTTTCTGTGACCTCTCAAAAGCGTTTGACTGCGTTGACCACAATACACTGACCTGTAAATTACACCACTACGGAATTCGTGGACAAGCTGCTGATCTTGTTCTGTCCTATCTATCAAACAGGCAGCAAAAAGTAAACGTTAACGGGGCGACGTCCTCGGGGTCTCTAGTAAAGATGGGCGTGCCCCAAGGTTCAATTCTTGGCCCTTTCCTATTTCTAGTTTATATTAATGATCTTCCTTACATGATGGCAAACTTATCGGATATAATTCTATTCGCTGACGACACTTCTCTTATTTTTAAAATAGATAGAAAAAATCCGGATGTCTTACACGTCAATGAGAGTCTGGATATTCTTTCGAAATGGTTCGCAGCTAATAATCTCTTACTTAATGCGAACAAAACAAAATGTATAAAGTTTTCACTACCAAATGTACCCCAAGTGGCTCTAAATTTAAAACTTGATGGCAAGAGACTAGATGCTATTACAGAAACTATATTTCTAGGAATTACTCTAGATTCAAAATTACAATGGGGAGCCCACATTAGAGCTCTTTCAGGTAGATTAAGTTCAGCTGCATATGCAGTAAGAAAAATTAGACAGTTGACTGATATAGCCACAGCTAGGTTAGTATACTTTGCTTATTTCCACAGTATTATGTCTTATGGCGTTCTGCTGTGGGGATCCGCAGCTGATGTAGATTCAATTTTTATCTTACAAAAGAGGGCAATCCGCGCAGTCTATAGAATGGGTCCTCGTGAGTCCCTTAGAAACAAATTCAAAGAAATTAATGTACTTACTCTGCCTTCTCTTTATATCTTAGAAAGTATTTTGTATGTTCGCAAGAACTTATGTCTTTTCAAAACAAGAAGTGATTTCCATAATATAAATACACGTAGTAAACATGAAATTGTGTTACCCAAATTTAGATTAACAAAAACAAGCAAATCATTTGTTATCAACAGTATCCGCTTTTATAACAAGTTGCCAAAGTCAGTTACAGAACTTAGCGATGGAAAGTTCAAAACCCACATCAAACGTGTCCTTATCAAAAACGCATATTACAAGATTAAAGACTACGTTGAAGACAAGGAAGTTTGGCAATAATTCCTTTCTGCACATGTGGCTTCCCTGGTACACCAGAAACGGCATAACTATGGAAATATCTATTAACTGCTCCCAAATTACGATGTTATTATTTTTTAGACGTACATTTTTGACATTATATACCTACAATTTATATTTCAGACTTAATATTATTAATATTATTTTACATGGATTCTTGTGTACGTTGTGAATGTGAGAACGTTGTAGGCTTAATAGACTAGATCTTTTTTTCTTTAGACCGTTTCCTTTTCTCTTTTTTTTTGTTAAGTACTTTTCGACAGGCCTACACTGTTCTCCCATACCTAATTTGTGTCATTTGAAAACATTGTAAAAGCCAATTATTTTTAAAAGAGTAACCGTGGAGTTTCTTGCCGGCTCTTCTCCATAGGAAACGACCAATTGGAACCGTGCACCTAGCTTCTGACGTTTCATAAGTGCCCATGTAGGTTTATGTGAAATAAAAATATTTTGATTTTTTTTTTTTTTTTTTTTATTATGGTTACAGCTCAACTAACAATAACATTCCAAAATGAGCTGAGCGTCAATAAAGTATCAGAAACGGAAGTTGCGAAACGGGCTCAACTGAAAAAAAACTCACATCTAATTACACGCTTCAACATTTCCAACCAATTTACTAATCGGTGTAAAACAACTTGGCACCTATGAACATTGAATTTTGTTTTTGATCTATATTAATTACTACTTGCTAACTGTTTGGAATAGCGCCAAACGATCGTGTGGAGTCATTAACACGGCCGATTGTTCCCTTCTTAACTATGCTATTTGGTTCCAGGTATTTACTTGCCCACGGGCCGGTATTTCATGTCCAGCAATACCGGAGTCTGGGAGATGTGTCGATACGTCTTTCAGCCAACTCCAAATAAGACTATCTCGTTGAAGGAGACGCCCATTAACATTACCGGGTTGACGGGCTCTTATCTTACAAGTAAGTGGATTTTAATAGTATCTAAAGTAATAAGGTTGGTTTGAGGTATCGTTTGGTGAATAGGAGTACGCAAAATAAACGATAAACAAAACTTACTCTTTTTTAATAAACCTGACACAATATATGTTTAATAGAGACAAAGAGATTTTTTAAAGAGTTCGTTCGTGAATCATGCATACTATAGATATTTTAAAGTAAGTATTTGGCATCGTATGGACAGACGGTAGATAATTATGTTTTTTGTAAAAACAACGAACACCACGAAATACCTACACATTTACCGTCTGGTAAATAAGTATTTATATTTACGTTTACCTATATATGTATTTCGTGGCGACCGATGTTTTGATATATATAATTATTATTATTGTATTATTGTATAGTCTCTGTTGTGCGAATTATTGTAACATTATTTTTAACACTGACGAGTTTACGAAAATTATAAATGTTTTAACTATAAACTAAAAGTCTCTTTGTAACAATGTCAATGAAATAAGAGTGGTAGCTAGGTGTGTTAAATTTTTGTTAAAATTCTGCAGAAAATTCCGATTGGTACATATAAAACCGTTTAGCAAAATAATTTACTCCAATGTGCATTAGTAAATCAAACAATACACCGTTTTATTAGAGCAAAATTAAACACAACAGTTTTAACCTAAATACCTAGTTCACATTCCTTTGAAGACTCGAGGCTTTTTACTGACGTTTGCTGACGCGAAAATAGCTAAATAGCTGTCCACACCTAAACAATGCGACGCCATGTTGGAAATTTGGCAAATAATCGCGAGGAATTATCAGCTGCGGTTGGCAGCGGCTGAAAAACCTAATACATAAAAAAATGGAATGTTTAAAAATCTCACGTGAATTTTAACGTCGTTCTAAAGTTAACGCGTGTTTGTTTATTTTTCCCTGACACCTTCTGGTTTTACTCACTCAGTTTGTCCATTAGTTCCCTCCCGCTGGTTTACTTTTACAATAACGCTGTTTTCTTTTCTTAGTTAAGAACCACTAAACATTTTAATCTTCAACTAATTCTTGCAGTCTGACATACAGAAGGTTGATGGTAAAGTAGAAAACTAGAAAAAAATTGTTCTCTAGAAACAGTTTTAATCAGACTACATAATTATGTAGGTAAACGCTTATATAATTTTTAAGTTTTAGTTGTACGATGTGGAGACGAAGTACTACGACAATAAATACGTTTCACTGGCAATGCTATGCTTAAATTACTATCAAATAAACCCTGACAACGAAATTTATAAAGGGTTTTTTCAAACAATATTTATGGTTTTGTCAATCTTTGACTGACTTTAGTGATTAAATCAGTTGGTTGAATTTTTCTGTGTAGACTGGGGTCATTAGATAACTATGCGTACTTTAATTTATTGTCGCTTATATAATAATGATAATAATGTAAATTTGCATTTATAATTTTATTATAAAAGTCAAATCGTTGTGCTGGTCTTCTATAATAAATGTTCTTCCAATAATATTTAAAAAATACAAGAGTATTTTGGATTCACTACACAATCAACACATCATGCCATACACGCCTATGTACCTTTTTGGAGAATAAGGTATGATGTCTTTTTTATTTTATTTTTTGGATGAGAAATCATCAAATAACTTCTCCCGCTCTGGATGGAGCGGGAGGGTGTGTCAGACTCTTACTGACTAAAACTCACCCGTTTTCCTTCTTGTTGCCTGTGTTGCGGGGGCCTCGGTGACCCATTAGTACCTTCCCGCGACCCCAGCAGGGTGATGTGTTTTATGCAAGGAATAAGTACTAATGTGTGTGACTCAATCAAATACTGATCGTGATTCAAAAAAAGAACTTATAAATAATCATCGCATCACATCACAAAGCGTTCAAGTGAAACTATTCTTCAGAGTTTAAAACTGAAATGATTCCTTCGTTTAACAAAGAGACACGCGACGTACCTACTTGTTTGTTAAAAAAACCGGCCAAGTGCGTGTCGGACCACGCACAATGAAGGGTTCCGTAATTGGGGTGAATTTATCTCAAAATCAAACTTGACATTGTAGTTGAAAAACATGTTCTCCCGTACATCGATATAGGTACGTCACGGTCAATTCTCCAACTGCAAATGTAAATTGGTCGACTATTACTCGTTAACTTGTAAAGCCTGCTTAGCTGTGATACTGTTACTTTTAATTTCTTTATAAATTACTACCGCCAATTTTTTTACATGTTCAAAAATAACCATTTAGCTGGCAGAGGCACAGTGGAACGAATGTATGGGAGCGGTTGGACGTAGACATGTCCGAAAAATAAGAGTAAAATTATGACAAACTAATGATGCCATCTTATTCGATTACTTAATGCCTTCATAAATTGTGGTGATGAATTTCTTCATAACTCCCATATTTCGGGAGTAATTTGAGAAAATGTGAAATTTTACTATGAAAATGAGTGTATCGAGCTCTCTCCCTCCTGATTCCGGGCTTGTTTCAAGTAGCGGTCTCTAATATCGTAATGCTATTACTAAGAGCTATATTTAATACTAAGACACATAGTGCGCCAAATGTGCACTTTCTGGTATAAAAGGAAATGAAAATTTAAAAAAAAAAACGTTTTTTCCCCATTTGTATTTACTTTAAACCGCAGACAGACTTATTAAGAGGTCTATAAATATATTATATATATACAGAAATATATATTAACAAAAATATTCACAAGAACTGATGAGAGTATGACTTTTAAGTAAGTTGATAATAAATTACCTAGTTTCATTAAAAGTACAATAAATAATTAAGATGTAAGCTCTAATTTACTAAGTTACACATTTTAAAACAATAACATCATTTAATTATCTTCGTCATCATCATCATCATCAATTAATTCAAATTCAGAATCGATGTCCGCTAAATCATTTATGTTAACAAATTCGATATCACTTTTCTCAGAATCCGTAAGCTCATAAAATTCCTTAAAAGAAGATTTTTTTACAAACTTATTTCCTTTTGGACGGATACTTGTAACAAGTGGATCAGAAGACAGTAAAAGATTGTGCATAATATCTTCATTGCATGAGATACTGCTATGCTTTCGAGAATGCCCCTCTCTATATTTTCTAAAATCTTTATTTCTAGCCTCAGATGCCTCTTCGGATAGAAAACCAATGGGCACAATTGACATGTTCTGAACTATGTCTGGCCCATGCATTAAAATTTTATGAAGTGAAGAAGGCATATAATACCATGGGTATAACTCCACGTAAAGCTTAGCAGTATCAAAGCAGAACTCTCGGAATTTAGTTACGTTGATCTTCTCTCCTGATGAAATACACTGCAAGATCACACAGATTTTTCTTAAAAGCATAGCATCTATTCCGGTCAGTTCAGCAGATTTAGTGTAGTTTTCAAAAAATCTCCTTGCCGAGTTGCCATTGTTGGTGGATCCACTGCCTTGTTTCACAACATCGAGAAGTAAGCCCGTTTCTCTTCTTACAGCCTCTTGAACTCTTTTCTTCCTGTCATCAACTTGCCTTTTTGCTATATCACCCCTTACTTGCCATGATTTTATGTCTAATTTGTAGGAAATGTGTAATAAGCATTCCATTGAGCGAATCCAAGCATGAAGGGTGCTTAAGCTATATTTATACATGTCCTCGTTTGCGTGTTTATCTTTGATTAACTCTAAATTATTCATTTCTTTAGGACAAGCCTTGCATATGTCACACACTGAAGCTGCTGTATTGGATATAATGGAATGAATTTTACCATCAATCATTGTCAACAGCAGTTGGTGTTTGACACTAATTCCATCAGTGATGGTGGATGGAGTTAAGGCTTCAATCTCTGCTTCGATTTCAGCCATCTCTCTCTGCACATTTTCTTTGGTTTCCTTTATAAACTTAAACAATATTGGCCGGCAAAATGAAGTGGAAGATGGTCGCTCGTTTTCCCAGATTGTTACACCTTTTGAGACGAGCCGCAGTGGTACAAGACTAATCATAAAATTACTAGCAAGATCGATTTGCTCATCTTCACTCGTCCTTTGATGATAAATGCTTTGGCTAGATGATCCGTCAAAACCCCATTTGCTGGTCAATACGAGCTGTTGATTGGGATCAACAGGGGTTTCTAACGACCTAATAAGTCTTCTTGAGGTTAAATCCATCAAGGCTTGTAATTTGATTTTTGCAGAGCTCTCTGTAACTGTGAGATCTTCTTTGGCCGGATAGCACTTAATTTTTTCTTTAACCAACATGTAGTAACTCGGGTATTGAAGAGCTCCTTCTTGAGTGTTGAAATCCCGAAGAGTGTTATAGCGCCATTTCGATAAGTTCATCGATACATAAAGAGCCAATGCCTTCAAAGGGGATATTTCCCGTACCTGAATTGATTTACCTTCAATGAAGGCTTTGATTTTTGAGGCCTCTTCTGGATTCTCCGTCAAGTATTTCATAACATAAGCTGTATCGCTTTGTCCTGCCTTTTGAAGCGCCCTTTCGGCCGAAAACATAATTTCAGCGCTGCTACTGCTGCATGAAAGACTATCTTCAGTGCGTCTTCTTTTTTGCCGGTTACTAAGGTCCTCAAAAGATTTACGAGGACTAGGATGTGTACAAGTTGAAGCATCAGATTTAGCAGGAGAAATTATGGGCTCGATGACGTCACTTATATTTTCTGTAGAAGGTTCCATATTTTCATTCTGTAATTCCGGCCATTGAATTGCAGCCTGTAGCCAAATCTCATGTTTCTTCCGAAACTTATCTGTGCTTCTTCCAGACTGTGTCCATTTTGCATAAATGCGGTAGCAAAATCGACGACACCAGTCTTTTAAACTTGTTTCAGCACTTTCACATAACTGAACACAACTGTTATCTTTTAAAACACTGAACAAATAGTTAAAGTCGCGTAAATCTTTATGTGCGCGTGCGCATAAAGCAACGTGAATATCAAGATTTGTATTAAAATTTGGAAAATACATTGCGAGATTAGCTTGGATACAACGAGGTGTAAATCAACACTGATTTTAAAGTTACTAATAGTGACCTATTTATATAAAATCCAGGTATCCCAGGTATCCTTTGTTAAATATTGCAAGGTAATTAGTTATTGTGATAATTAGTAAATGATGCATGCTAAATTAGTGTATTAAGAGCCATTTAGTAATTAAATAATAGCAATGTTCTTATCAGTAATCATTAGTGCATCAGTTTTATATGTAAACCTTAAGTCCCTAATTATATATCCTAATTAGCTTATATCTTCTCTAATTGGCTGCTCAGAAATGTTATTGTAATAAGGTAAACCTTTAGAAAAACGGTTTTAATCAACAAAATAAACAAAAAATAAAAAAATTGTGTTATAAAATAAACATCACTCTTTATCCCAGAAAGTGCACATTTGGCGCACTATGTGTCTTAGTATTAAATATAGCTCTTAGTATTAGCATTATGATATTAGAGACCGCTACTTGAAACAAGCCCGGAATCAGGAGGGAGAGAGCTCGATACACTCATTTTCATAGTAAAATTTCACATTTTCTCAAATTACTCCCGAAATATGGGAGTTATGAAGAAATTCATCACCACAAGTTATGAAGGCATTAAGTAATCGAATAAGATGGCATCATTAGTTTGGCATAATTTTACTCTTTTTTTTCGGACATGTCTACGTCCAACCGCTCCCATACATTCGTTCCACTGTGAGAGGGGCCCCTCTGTTAACTGTCTGTGGTACAATAAAGGTTAATATTACGCAAACGGATCCCTGAATCGAAAAATGGTTTTCACAGACCCGCAGTATTTTTGAACGGCCTATCCAACAATGCACACTTTATAGGATAGACGAGAAAAAATAATATTATCCCCATTTTACGTGTAAGGGTGGGAGCTTGTGGAATAACAGCCGCACGGGTCGATCGATCTGGTACGCTTGCCGCGGTTGATCCGTGGATTGGTGACCATCTTTACATACCGAGACCCCTCCGTGCCTCGGAAAGCACGTTAAGCCGTTGGTCCTGGCTGTCATTTGTAGATCTTTGACAGTCGTTACAGGTCGTCAGAAGCTCGAAAATCTGACAACCAGTCTTACCAAGGGGTATCGTGTTACCCAGTAACTGGGTTGTGGAGGTCAGATAGGCAGTCGCTCCATGTAAAATACTGGTATTCAGCTGAATCCCGTAAGACTGGAACCCGACCCCAACATAGTTGGAAAAAAGGCTAAGCAGATGAACCAAAAAAAAACCATGAGTCAGAAACTAAAAGGAAGAAATCGAATTTGTGACCATCCGGTCTACCATGAGGGTAGGGAGACAGGTCAGGTTTTTCTAAAAGAATTGCAAAATCTTCTTTCAACTTTACATAGTTTGACTTTGGCCTTTTTAGGGTTCCGTCGTCAAAATCCATCCCTTATAGTTTCGCCATGTCCATCTGTCTGTCCGTCCGTCTGTCTGTCTGTCTGTTTGTCTGTCCCCGGCTTATCTCAGAGACTTAATACTAAAAAGATGTAATTTGGCATGGGTATACGTTTATCACGTATATGTTAATCACGCTGACAATGTGGTAATATAACAAAATCTTAAAAAACATTTTCTTTTAGGATGCCTCCCTTACACGTAAAATCATCATCTGCCTAGCCTTTTCCCAACTGTTGGGGTCGACTTCGAGTCTTACCAGATACAGCTGAATACCAGTATTTTACATGGAGCGACTGCCTATTTGACCTCCACAACCCACACACAATTACTGGGTAAAACGATACGCCTTGGTAAGACTGGTTGGCAGACTTTCGAGCATATGACGACCCGTAAGGACTGTCAAAGATCTACAAATGACAGCCGGGACCAAATGAAATGAAATGAAATGAAATTAAATTGTTTATTCTGTAAATAGGATATGAGAATCACTTTTACACGTCATATTAAAAAATAAGCTAGATGGAGTCGACATTTCCTATCTGACTACCCCTGAGAAGAAATGGAGAAACAAACTCAAGGGTCAAAGTCTCTTTTAAAGTCCAGACATAATCTTGGTCTGATCATGTGAGGACCATGTAGATCTATGTCTGAAATGGTCTTTTGAGGAAAGAACCACACAAATTTGAGTGGACCTGTCCAGTCAGTGCAAGCATTTGTCAGTAATCGTGTAGCTCAACCAAAACTTAAGGAGCTCAACGACTCGACGAACAATACCAAGGAAAGGACAATTGGGTTGGCCGCATAAAGAACTCAAAATGCCAGACCATCATTAAAACTAAGAGAAAAAAAAACAACAAGAAATAAATAAAAATGACTCACATAGTGCTCACATTCACAATAATTAAAGACCAACGGCTTAACGTGCTTTCCGAGGCACGGAGGGGTTTTGGTATGTAAAGATGGTCACCCATCCACGGATCAATTGTGTGTGCTCTGTTATTACTTAGCCAGAAGCCCCTCTTTGCCCCTTTTTGGTTCATATAGGAATATTTTTCATCACCATTTTTTTTTCTATTTCGCTTACCTTTCATCTTTTCCTTATTTGTGTACTCACAACTAATGAACTTCATAAATTCTTCTGTATTTTCATGAATGCTTCTGTGTTGTTATTTTGATTGGTGGAAACTGTTTAATAAAAAAAAAATAGAACAAACAATTTGAGATAAGTGCTTCGATGTCTCGATTTATTTATCGCGGATCAACTCAACGGACCTATCAATTTTGATTCCGGCGTCGCGAATTATTTAAGACTAGCTTCTGCCCGCGACTTTTCCGCGTGAAATTTCGGGCCCTGACTTAAGAGGCTGACAACACCTTAACCGCGGTCACTGTCAGATTCCATAGAAAAGAAAGAGAAGCGCGATGACGCAACTCTTGTAATTTATTGCAAAATATGAAGCAATTATCTATTTACTCAAAATAGAGTTGAGTAATCGGATTTTGAGCATAAAAAACAACCAAGTTCTGCATTCAAATAAGACGTTCTTGTTATTAATTAAATACGTAACGTATGTTGATATTTAATACAGATGTTTTAGATTAGAACTCAAGGTTTAACGTTAGTTTGTATCGAGATTTTTTTTGAAAACGTGTTTTGGTAACAACCAATTTCAGAGAAATATGTTCAAAATTAACATATTTTTTTCGCTACCACAAACTATACAGATTTGGCAATGTTTTTTTTAAGCGTAGCTTATTTTGGTCAATTGGGTCTTGTCAGCGCCTTAAGCGTCGCATCCCATCGCCCGTCCGCGCCATTACTTCGTTTTCGCTTAGCGTTCTTTCTGACTTTTTTCTTTTTGCTCGGCTCCCAAGGGTCGTAGCGTAATATTAAATAGCCTTTAACCTTTCTTAAGAATTGGGCTGTAAAATGCAAAAATAATCTTTCAAATCCGACTGGCAGTTCCAGACATCATCGCGCATCATCATTCGATTTTACCCGTGTTTTCATTGACAAAAACAGTTATTCTGACTTAACTATAATAGTTAGACAAAAAAAACCCTGCATTTTTTTTTGTGGGTAATGAGAAGTAGATACTATAAACATATAGTACATTATTTTTATGAATCATTAATAGTTTTCGCAGCGCACGCGCATAGGCAAATTTTTGATACCTTGGATTACATTATTGTAATTTTTGTAAAGATCCCAATTAAAAAAAAAAAAAATAAAGCCCATATTACTTCCTGATAATATAGCTTTCTATTGGTGAAATTGTTTAAATTGTTAAAATCGGTCTAGTAGTTTTGGAGCTTATTCGGTACAAACAAATCAAAATATATTTTCCTCTTCATAATATTAGTATGGTTTAAAAAAGTTTTGAGAGTTTAAGAGCTATTTCTTGTAGGGTTCTGTGAAACATTAGCATGTTTACGAGTTTTGGTGACAAAGATAATTAATGACCGTACCTATTTCTGCTACCAGCAGCGTTGCTGTGTTCCATTTTATCCACAATTTTGTCGGGGCCCTTAGGTTAGATAATGCTGTTTCACATAGGTACCTGCTCTGCCATCTTTGTATCAGTGTTAATCCCTAGCTAGATGCTAGTAATCGACAGCTCACTCTAAGCTCACTTCACAGCAGAATTCATCAGCTGTTTCATGAAACGTTTCAGCTTCATCTTTGGGATGGCAACGTATCAGCAACGAGGCATGTAATATTTCAGGTATAGGCGCGCTGTGTTTTATTAACTTACTAACTGTACCCCGCGTTTTCACCCACATAAGTCTAGATTCCGTGGGAATATCAGGATTAAAAGTATTCTATATCATAATCCAGGTCATGGAATCCGTTCAGCCGTTTAAGAGTGAATGGGTAACAAACAAATAAAAACATACGAAGTCCCTTTCGCATTTGTAATATCAGTTAGGATTTGAATCGGTTCAACCAATCAAAATATTTTATAAAAATACAGGAGCATTAATAAAAACTCAGAAGCATTAATAATAACTCTGTATGTAGTTCATTAGTTGTAAGTAGACAATGAGGACAAGATGAAAGGAAAACGAAGTACAAAGGTCAAAGAGAGAGGTAATGAAGAAGACTTTATGAACTGAAGAAAATCATTAATCAGAAACTACTATAAGGAAAAAAAAGAATTTGTATCCAACCGTTTTAACTTGAGCGTAGAGAGACAGGTACGGTTTTTTTATCTGAATTGCAAAAGTACATGGGTTTAACAAACTGCAGGCATGACGCTTGCCTGCCGGGGTCGCGGGAAGGTACTAAAGGGTTAAGGGTTAGGGGGGGTTGGCCCCTGCCAACACAGGCAACGGAAGGAATAGGGTGGGTTTTAGTCAGTAAGAGTCTGACACACCCTCCCGCTCCGAGCGGGAGACGTTATTTAATGATTTCCCACCCAAAAAACAAAAAAGGCATGACGCTTTCTATTTCTACTGTACTGTAGAATAGAAATAGCTTGTCTACATTTTTCGATAGAAAACTATCAACTGTCTACACGGAAACGTAATTTTTGTCTACTCTTCCGTCGAAGAAACGCTTCTCTACGGTTCTGGTGCTAAGTCTGCTGATGGTGCTTTCCTTCTTCTGTCAACATTAGTTTGAGTTCGAACTTTTATAACATACAAGTAGGTACGTCACGTGTCAGAATAAATGCGGATAGTGGAGAAATATGGTAGCTCTAGAAATGCGGGAATAGATAATTATACAACCAAAATATCAAATTATACGCAAGACTTGGCTTGTAGCTTAACCTACATTTTAACTTCATATTTAGATACGCTATCATTGCGAAATTCAAACTAACGTAGTCAGTACATACCTATACAAAAATATGTCTCCATACTTAAGCGTTGCTCCACAGCAGCTTACGGCTAAGCTACTAAATGCCAATTTTACCAAAGAAACTGAACGCTATCAGCACATCTAAACTGCGTTCAAGAGCTGTCAGTGTCAATATTCCACAACGATGATGACTCTGTGCATTTCGGTTTTTATGAAAATGTAGACGGAATCGTTCACTGCAACCCATGACCACGCTACGCACGAATGCGTTACTGGCAAACCAATGAACTGCACAGCTAACGTGTAGCCGATCCGTACACATTCTACATAACAGTGGACGGTCGACTTTACCATTACATGGCACGTCAACGAGAAACGAGATTGTTCGAACCGAACGTGACGTCCCGGGCGGTAGTGTGCGATGGACACGCGGCTATAGTGAATGTATATATCGCTATTTCGGCGCCGTCATCTCGTTCTCGTTCAACGTCGGGAGTTAACGGTGACGGTGGACAAACGGCCTTTAGGCTAAGAATATTTCGAGTTTGTCCTATGGTGCAACTTTGGGTTGAAGAACTATGTAGAATTTAGTTTAAATCGATTAAGACCTGTGGGTCTAGCACGAACGCGTAGTGAATATAAACGTAACATATTAAGAACGATTTTAAAATTGAAAGTACTTGTTTTGCACAAAATATTTATGTACTTAACACATTATTTCATATCAACGGGTGATACTAATTATGCCAGCCCGTTTTACATCAAAATTTTATAAGGGATAGTCGAACTTGAATGAAATGAAAATATGATTGGAATTTACGTTACATCCACTTTGCACTTTCGTGCTAGGGCCTCGGATACTGTACCTATGACAATATAATTATGAATATATATAATATATTATACTTGGCAGAGAGTACAACTTTGTGCCCTTTGGCGTCAAGACCATCGGTCCGTGGGGTCCCAGAGCGCATAAGTTATTTGCGGAAATCGCGAAACGTCTAGTTGATGTAACTGGTGACCGAAAAGCTGGCGGCTTTCTCGCGCAACGCATCAGCATTGAAATTCAGCGAGTAAATGCCACCAGCATCCTCGGTACAATGCCTCGAAGGCCTTTTTTAGGTTTAACTAAGTTTTAATTTAATTTAGTTAATGTAATAATCATTGTGTAATTTGGTTATGTAAATATGTAGTAGTATATATTTTTTATTATGAATAAGTGTTGGGGACACCAACATTAACACCTACCCATTTCCACACCACCATATGTTCCCAAACTAATATTGTTCTGCGTCAAGCTATCAACCGTTGAATGGTGTGCAAAACCGTACATTAATTTGGCTAAAATGACGCGCGCTGTAGTGTTTCCTCGTAAATTCAACGCGTTGGCCCAGACGCAAGCAGTTAATCGCTCACAATGTGTTTACCTATTATTAACACCTACAAATCTGTCGTTATTTCCACGGTTTACTCTTCACGGTTTGTGTTGGAGCACTTCGTTTGTACGAATAACCACTTACAAAGCAATAACTTTTTTTTAACAATAGTTTTTGTGCTCGCTGTATCTCCGGTCGTTTTCTTAAAAGTAAATACTTACGTACATAAAACTCACAGTTTATTCTATTCCACTGAATAGCTGTTTAGTTAATTCATCCACCTTCTGCTTAGCATTGACTGGGAAGTTTATCTTCTTCACCTTTGAATTTTAAGTAAACAAAACAAGTATTATAAAAATGGACGGCTCATCCTTAGCTTTTATAAAACTCATCCTATCTCTGTTCGCTGTTGCGCTTCTTCAGATAGAACCACTTATCCAATTTAGGTACCTACGTTAGTTTTAAAGATTTGTATTATTGTTACAAATCAGGTAAATGCGTAGGCGTTATTACGTGATAACGCTTACTTTTTGTTATTACTTAATACCAACTCATTCAGGTACATGAAACTCATCTATGTGGTTGACATTACACACATGGGTGACTGTCATAATTATTGTGTACGTAACTAGTAATATGAACGTATCGTTATGCACACAACGCTTAATAAAACGAGCGTGCTCTTTGTTTCATTAACCGAATTCAAAGAAGGGAAGAGACGGACGAATTTTTTGCGTTCGTTTGAACATTTCTTGAACTTATAACTTGATATGCCAAAGAAAAACAATGTGCAAAATTTCAAAGAAAATTAAAGTGTCTACACAAATTTAGTAATTATTCATGTATGTAATGTTTCGTACCCAGCCTGAAAACAGTGGGAATTATTCACCTCTGCTGGCAACACCACTGGTGATGTGGTGATGAAATAAATTAGGTACCTACTCAAAGAAATGTGCCTGGCTGGGTTCGAAATCAAGACCTGTAAAAACGTATAACTGTAACCGAAATGTATGTCAAGGCACTTTGCCTGGGCCACCAGCAACTGACAAAATAATTGTACTATTATAAAATACTTATTTTTCCTTGTGTATTATGTCGCAGATGGATTGTCAAAGCCACTATTTTACAAAACAGCGCCGTTATATAAAACAGCTAAACGACATTTAGCGACTTTTCATAATTACCTACTGAAATTTAACACGCAGGTTTGCATAACGTTTTGCATTTATCAAGGCAACGGGTCAACGATTAAATATTATGTCAAACAGTGTGATATTAAACGTCAGATTGTAGATTTTAATATAAAGTTATCAGAGTTTTATGAAAGTAAAATACTAAAAAGTCAAATAACTGCCACCCAACTTGGAAGTATCGCTGCTTGCTTCTCTTGCTCGGCTCGCGCGCGGTTGGGCAGAGTTCTAACCTAACTTAAATCAATTAGTCAGGGTGCCCTAGCTTAGTTACTGTGACCGATTCGGCATTAGAAGCCACAACAAACACTTATTGTGAATGCAGATAATCCATTCTGAATTACGTCTAAACGTGGGTGGCAGTTATGCTAAACGTAACGCAATGGCAATCTAGATGAAATTTTTTCAGCTATTTTACGTAACGGACCTGTTTTGTAAAACAGCTAATTAATCAATCCATCTGCGACACATCTAAGATAACAATATTTTTAAATCAAAAGAAGATTAAAAATCAACAATAAAAACAGATTTTAAGTATCGGCATTGTTGTTTGTATTACACGATGCAAGTTTCATGCCAGTGGCATACAATAAAATTGAAGTAACTAATGACTTTCTTCGTATTAACACTGTTGCACTAGTGCAACTTATATGCTGCTTCAAGTTATGTTATGCCGCAAGAAATTATATCGCGCCGTGTAAATCAGACTTAACATCTGTCTTAATAACATTAGGAATACATGTCACGTCACCAATATTCTTCAGAGGCATATAATATTGTGGTTTCATTATGCTTTGTCCTTAATCATCTATGTATTACTGCCGTCAGAGTATGTCATCAGACTCAAGAATTTAATACCACAGTTATTTGAAGAGAGGAATGAGAAATATTATTGTGTGACTATAAATAATATTCATGAAGGTTAAATGAGAGTAATAATAAATCTTAAATTCATTCATTCACAGACAGACAGACAACGCTCAGCCTAATCCGCTGGGCCTAGAAGTATGATACTTTGCACAAGGGCTTCATAAATCCTTTGGAAAGGATTTATGAAAATTCATCCTGCAAATATATCCAATATATCCCCATATATCCAGTATTGGTACGCATTAAAAGGTAAAGTAAACCTTCGATCACACAAAAGCTTAAGGAAAATAGGTAGGTAGATAGGTTGTTTAGAAATTGGAAAAATAAACCAGAGGACATGAATTTGCGTACACAACTCAATGGATTTAAAAATTGATTAAAAAAATGTATAAATACAGTGAAAAATAAATACCGTCAAGAAGAAATAAAAAAATGTAAAAAGAATATTACATAGATTTGGACTAAAATTAATTAATGGATAGGAAATGAAAATAGAACTGTAGATTTTGTTACATTAAAATACTAAGGAAAATTAGAATGTTCGGTTGATAGTATTTATGCAATAAATTTTGAACAACATTTACCTAAGAAATCTTGGATATAAAATGTGCCTGTAATAGTGTAATCATAGGTTTTTGAAAAGATCTAGCTATGTTAATTTTGGAAAGGTTTCAGAAAGCTAATCCAATAGATGTAGATAAAATAATAAATTTGCTAAGTTGTGACAAGTCTGATGGAGTAGATAAAGTTAGAGTTAAAGAAAAGAAATTATTAAAATGTACGTGGAGCCCTGTTATAACTTTATATATTAACTTGTGTGTTGAAAAGGGGTTATAAATAAAAAGTAAAAACGGCATTAATTAGACCAATTATCAAACAAGGGGTATATAGTGATCACGCAAAATATAGGCCAATAGCCATATTGTCAGTTATGAATAAAATAGTAGAAAAGTTTATTGTGAATCAGGTAAGTGTTTTCTTGGAAAAATACAATATTCTGACAAATGCACAACATGGTTTCCGACGTGGGCGTAGCACGGCGACAGTCTTGACGCAGTCCGCGGACAACGTCAATGAGTATTTGGATCAGCGGAAGCAGCTGATGGTGGTCTACACTGGTTTCAAAAAAGCATTTGACACCTTAGCGCACCACCAGCTGCTTCAAGCCATGAAGGAGTCGCGGGACCACTGAACAGGTGGTCCCGTGCCTACCCAGACCGGACACTGAGCAGTCATTGAAGACGTCGTCGGAGAGCCCAGACACGTCACGTGTGGTGTGATACCAAATTTAAATTTAATTGAAAGTAACATTCAGGAGGATTTTACTAATATCATCAAATGGGCTCACGACAATGGTTTCATATTCAACATAAATAAAACCAGTATGCATAAACGATCTCCTTATCTTAAAAATATCGAACGACCACCGCGCATTGTGGGGCATAACTATGAATGTCTGCACAGTGATGGACTGACGTTGTGTGAATGTGCAAACATTGAGGTGGTGGAGAAATACAGGTACAGGTGGGTTTAGTCATAGACAACAGCTTCTCATGGAAAACACACATTGTACACATAAGTGACAAACTTAGGTATGTGGTTGTAAAATTCCACCACCTTAGTTTTGTGCTGAATAGAGCAACATTGCACATGGTCTGCTATACACTGGTGGACTTTGGACGGCTGGCATGTTATGGTAACACATTTAAAACATATTTGGATAAAATAAAAAAACTGCAAATCAGAATCATGAAACTACGAGTATCAGTAGATAAAAACACAAAAATGCCGTTGTTGACTTATTTTTGGAATGTAAAATGCTGCCAGTACATGAGAGGGTAATGTTGTCAGTAGCTTAAGAACAGTATTTTAGCAATGATTTTAAACAATATAATACGCACAAGATCTCAAAACATGAAAAGATTTGAAGTGACTTGTAATAATTATTATGGCCGAAGGTGTAGAACTTTTTTAGTCCCGACTATTTTTAATAACTTTCCAGTCGATATAAACAGTTGTATCACAATATCATCCTTTAAAAATAAAATATATCAGTACCTCTTTAGTTTGTCAAAGCCACGCTGCGCGCTGTAGAGAATAAAAAAAAATGTTTGTTTTATAAATTTAAGGAACGCAAGAATAGTTTTAGCCTATAAGTGAAAAAGTGTCATTATAAAAATCATGTTACATGTTCAAAAAAAAGGAGCTACGTCTGCCAACAAACTACTTTGCAGTTTGTAGAGGTGATAAATATGTATTTTAAAATTTCTGTGAAACCTTTTTTAATTTTTTTTACTTTAATTTCGGAAGCGGTGTCTTTGGATCTATATTTTAGTTTTTTGCCACCGAATTCCGAAATTGAAGTTATTTTTCACTTTTTTACAATAGCCTAATGTTGACATTAGACTACTCATCACTTTTTACAAAATATTGCTTTTCCCGATGCAGGGATGTTAATTATTGAGGAGTTCTCCTCGTAAGACCCAGGAGAACTAGAGCTGATGGTGAAGCAACCATTAGGTCCACTTCACCATATGCATTGTGACGATCACAATTTGCTTAGCAACCATATTAAAGTACCTATTTCGAATTGTTACCCGTGAAATACTTAATATTAAGTAGTTCCGGTGGCCATCTGTGGTCTTCATCATCATTTTCACTTCACCAAATGGCGTATTCCGAGAGCTAATGCACGAGTTACTATAAAAACATACCTAAATCGCTATAGGTGTGCCTGTAAAATTTAAGGATTTCTCGCGGTTTCCATGGGATCACCTCGAAAGCATACCCTTTCAAACAAAAAAAGGATGCTCGAAATCAGTCCACAATTCATGGAGAAATCGGTGAACATACTTGACAAACATATATTATAACCTCCTTGGAAGTCGGTTAAAAAGGAAGTAATGATTTGGTTTTCTTATCTCTCAACGGAGCGAGAGCTTTTCCAACACTGCAGCACTGGCTAAATTTGTCTAATGGACAATTAGTACCCACTGGTGCTCATTTAATTAGCCATTGTTACAAGAAACATTTCTAGGCCGATCGTAAATACAGCCGGAAAATACAGTTAGACAAAACGTTGTATTGAGTTATAAATTCTCTGGCGACGTACTTAGTCGTAAAGAATTTGGCACACCTAGCAGGTTTCAACATGTTGTCATAATTTGTTAAATTAAACAACACATAATGTCATACTGTTTTATAAATTACCTAAAGACCCTCTCCGGTTGAGAGTGGTCCTGGCGTTTTGTGTTTTATTTGCAAAGAGGAACAGGAAATCATTATGCTTGACGTCGACTTTCACGAAACCTTATCTAGAAGGCACGAAGCTATGCTCGTGTAACTCGAGAACTAAAGAGTATGCATCTTCAGATGGACCTGAAAATGCATACTCTATAGTTCTCGAGTAGACCGGTGGACCGTGAAAAGGTATAACTAACTCCACCTGGAGTCCACAGCTACATAGGCTTCTCCAATGTTGCACCACAATTCTTGGTTTCCTTCCTCCTGCATAACGATTGGTTTGCTTTGATCAAGTATCTTCTTTCGGCAAGCCACGTGTCACTGATAATGGGGCTAATTCTCTTGTTCAGCAAATAAACTACACATACATAAACTCACGCCTTCTTCCCATGGGGGTAGGCAGAAAATATAGAACGCCACCTGCTACGCTCCTTACATACTCCTTTTGCTTCGTTTACGTTCATATATCGGGTCATACACGCACGCCAGTTACGAGCACTACGCACCCGACCTTTTTAAAGAACATCACCAATGAGGTCACTATTTATCTTTCTGGGGCAAAATTAGACTAAAACGTATTGCTTTTTCTACGATTACAAGCAGTGTGAGAGAACACGGACGGCTTAGAACTTTTGTTAAACTACATTGTTTTTTTAACGTCTGTTAGTTTAAAGTTATATGAAAGGAATACATCCCTTTTAGTTTGCCCTAATTAGGATCCACCAATATCATTCATCACCGGGTTAGGGTGGTTATATAAATAAATAAAAGCTATCTGATTAAATGACTACTACTGAGCACGATGTCATGGGTCCGATTCCCAGGACAGGCACAGTGATATTGGGTTTTCCATTAGAAATTTCTTAGTAGTAGCCCGGAGTCTTGATTTGTGGCCGGTTGACGGCAATAGGCTCTCCCTCTATTATATGGGACTTAAACATAACTGGTGAAATGTGGCTTGGGTGTACATCAGGTACACGTTTGCTTGAATCTTCGGAGGTGACAGGCGTGATGTCATCTCTATTGGTAGGAATAGTTGGTACAAAGAAGTTTGTAGTTGAATCGGGAGTCAAATCAAATACGAAAGATCACTCAAAGGGGTCACACCTCCTATAAATGCAGTGCCATCTAGAACACTGATAGGCAAAACATGTTTTAGTAACGTAGATTTATTTACAGTAGATAATGGTTGCATTTAAAGTCTACGTGAATACAAACACGTATGTTTCATCATTCAAATGCAGACTTTTACAAATAATGAGATTTATCTCAACAGGCAAATCACTGGATTGTTCTTTTAACAACAATCCAGTGATTTATGAACTGCTTTTTGAAGTACATAGGTAAAGAATTTCGTAGTGTGAATAAGTCGTATCGACTGATTAATCACAGTGAGGGTGCTTGGTGACTTTTTAAAATAACTACAGCAGGCTTAGCATGACACTCTATTTCTTCGAAGAATAGACACGGCTCTTTCTATACAAAGTGACATTTCGTTTCTCCATTTTTGACATCTCACCGTAGAAATCCTTCTACAATCTGTCATTTTGTCTTTCGTTTCTAACGATCTTTGTCTAGGTTCTTTTTTATGTAGAAGAATTTCTGCGGTGGGATGTCAAAAAAGGAGAAACAAAATATCACTTTGTATAGAAAAAGAGCCGTGTCTATTCTTCGAAGAAATAGAAAGCGTCATGCTAAGCCTGCTGGTATATAGAATAGAAATCACACCTCCTATAATTGCAGTGCCAACTAAAACACTGATAGGTAGTTACATGATTTAGTAACGTCGATTTATTCACAGTAGAAGGCGGTTGCATTTAAAGTCTACGTAACTACAAACACGTATGTGTTTCGTCATTCTAATGCAGACTTATGTATAAAAAATAGTGAGATTTATCTCAACAGACAAACAGTTTATAAATCACTGGATTGATGTACTTCTTAGTTGTTTTTTGAAGTTAAGAATTTGGTAGAGTGAATAAGTCTAACGGATTGATTTATCACAGTGATGTAGGTACTTGGTGACTTTTTGTAATACCTACTGGTATATGGAAGCCTAGAAACACCATGGTCAAAATATGGGACAACAATGAAAAGATGGGAGCTGAGGAAAACGAGTCATTTTCAGGTCTCGTGTCGGCGAACGTAGTGTAGGGTAAAAGGACGATTTTCAAAGGATGCTTGTGCCTGATAACTGAACATCTTCATCATCTGTCTAGTCTTTTCCCAACTATTTTGGGGTTGCCTTCCATCAGTCTAGCTGGTGTCAGCTGAATACCAGTACTTTACACGGAGCGACTGCCTATCTGACCTCTACAACCCAATTACTGATTACACGATACCCCTTGGTAAGACTGTTTATCAAACTTTCGGGTTTCTGGCTACCCGTAAAGGCTGTCGAAAGATCTAAGAATGGTAAGCGAGACCAACGGCTAAAATCGAAACTAGAACCGTCATCTCTCTTTGTAGCCACTCCACAAGTGGATATACATGCCCAGTCCAGCTACCAATTTGATGACCGACTAGTACAGGATTATAGTTAGAGGATTATATCCAAGATAAAAATGCTTGGAAACATGCTGGTCCAGCTCCATAGGACAATCTAGAGTCTAGACAAAGCCAAACTGGTTGCTATTTTACTGGTTACAATTTATTATTTGATACAAATAATAAATCAATGTTGATTTTACATTCTGTGATTACTTTAACTCACACACTGACCTATTACTTTTTTTTTAGGAAAACGTATACTTTTACAGTGTTTGTAAATATGTGAGCGTCATAATAATTTGTGTCATTGTTTAATTTTTTATTCTTTTTTTTTACCTATTTTGGTATTTTATTTTAGGTGCATCGTCTTCACATATAATTCTAGAATTAATATACCTATACAAAATATTGTAAAACATTTTAAAACAGTAACGGTGGAGGTTCTTGCTTATTCTTCTCCATACGAAACTACCTTTTGGAAGGGGCAACTAGAATCAATTCTTTATTTTTGTAAATATTGACGTTCAAAAGTGCCCTATATGTGCCTATTTGAAATAAATAATTTGACTTTGACATTAGTATTTTAACCAAGGCATGAACTATTGGGCAAGTCAGTCCGGGGAATTTACGCCGAATTTTGGGCTATATTTGCATTAATTTAAAACAGCGATTTTTTTTCATATAAGGTGTTGGGTAGTGGACAAGGGTCGAGTATGTTAAAATGTATGCCGTGAAAAGTTCATCCGCACGTGTTTGTTTTTTTTAAGAAAACATGTTTGTTTTTTAATTTAACTTGGTAGATAAATAAATTAATAGATATGGAGTGTTTGTCGAAGAGGTGATGTATTTCTTGTAATACCTCACCTCTTCAACAAACACTCACTCGTTTAACGTGTAGGGTAATGGACAAGGGGGTATGTTAAAATGTATGCCGCGAAAAGTTCATCCGCACGTGTTTGTTTTTTTTAAGAAAACATGTTTTTTTTTTCAATTTTACTTAGTAGAAAAATAAATTAAAAGATATGGAATATTTGTCGAAGAGGTGAGGTATTACAAGATGGTTAGAAAATTAAACATTCTCGACCACGGTAATTTCTTTAAAAATAAAAATACAGCCAATACCTATAATAAAAATAAAAATTATTAAAGATTAATATCTTGCGCTAGCACAATATGTTTAATTTTGTTGGATAGCGTATTAAAATATTTAATTAGGGAATTTAATGTAATAAAAACCGTTTTAATATTTTTGCTTGAAATACAATTCAAAATTTTCACAACCTCAATTTGTATTTACAAAAACGCGTTTTCGTTTTTTTCACTTTGATGCGGTCCTGGAAAATGTTTATTTTTGTTATTATTTGAATCGCTGTTAATATCTAGTGGAGGGTGCAACCCTAATTTCCCCGGCCTAAGTACCAATGTGTCGGATGTAGTTTAGCAGAAATGACTTAACCCACAAAAAGTATTTTTTTAGTTAATAGCTAATAATTTTATGCAATGATGTTGTATTTGGAATATTGCCACAAATGGGCAAATATACTAATATTTTTATGAGTCGACTTGTATTACATAGACTGACGTATTTTTTTCGAATAATTGGGAAAAATGTGGGTTTGAGTCGTTTTTAGGGTTCCATAGTAAACAAGGAACCCTTATAGTTTCGCCATGTCCGTCTGTCTGTCTGTCCCCATTGTAGCTCAGAGACGCTTAGTACTAAAAAACTGTAATTTGGCATAGGTAAACATCACGCCGATAAAGTGCTAAAATAAATTGCGGGTCTGTGAACACCACTTTTTGTTAGAGTCAAGTGTGTGTGTGTGTGTGTGTGTGTGTGTCCCGCCAGCTAAATGGTTGTTTATGAAGATGTGAAACAATTCATGGCAGTAGTACATATAATGAAATTAAAAGGAAAACTATCACAGCTAAGTGGGCTTTACAAGTTAAAGAGTAATAGTCGACCAACTTAAATTTGCAGTTGGAGAATTGACCGTGACGTATATCGATGTATAGGAGAACATGTTTTTCAACTAGAATGTTTAAATTCATACCAACTTCCCAACTACAGAACTCTTCATTGTGCGTTCTGACACCCACTTGGCCGGTTTTGATAAATTGGTTTAAAACATTATGGAGTGTTTCTTTTAATTTCTCAAAAAGGATCTAAGTAACAAAACATTGAGAACAATCTGATTTCAATAAAAATATTTATTATTTTGCAAAATACGCATTTGTTCAGAAAGAACAATGTTCTTAAAATTTACTTTCTATGATTCCCCATCATTGTCAGCTCCTATTCGAAGTCTGACTCTGCTCCGTATCCATCCACATCTTCCACAGATTCCTTTCCTTTCAATGACGTGTAAAAGTTCAGGCAGTCTAATTTTGCCAGTGCAATTTCTTTGTCATCGGGCCAAAGAAAAACGAAATCATCTTCAGAAATATCTAATATTTTTCCTTTAACTAGTTTTTCAACGTTGAGCTCTTGGACGACTCCGTAAATTTTCATAAAATGCAATGTTTACAATTCTTTCCATAAACATTCTTTTATCTTTAGCCAATTTACTTTTTCTTTCGTATTAATGTTTTCAGTTAACAATTTTCTTTTCAATTTTAGACGTAGACACAAAATCCTTCATCTGCATTCTGTACTTCAAGAAGATTCTTCTTTTTGCAGCTTTTCATTACATTAATGTAATGTTTGGCAGTATAATTATATTCATTCATGAAAATTTTACTGGTTTTCTATCTTAGAAAAATCTATATAATTCGGTGAAAAGCATGGCTTTTTTTTTGGGTGGGATATCATCAAATAACTTCTCCCGCTCCGCCCAGAGCAGGAGAAGTTATTTGATGATATCCCACCCAAAAAAAAAGCCATGCTTTTCATGTGTCATGTCAGCCATGCTTTTGGTGTGTCAGACTCTTACTGACTAAAACCCACCCGTATTCCTTCCGTTGCCGGTGTTGCCAGGGGCCTTGGTAACCCTTTTGGACTGCCACGCGACCCCGGCAGGCATCGGCCCTACACTTGTGCTGACGACATCTCTTTGAGGCGCGCGTGGAATACAACGCGCCGTCGACCCGGGCCTGGTCCTTACCGGATGGTGAGCTACCCATTGCTCACCGTCCGCAAGCCCACGCCTACGGTGGCCGGAAATCCGCCCGGGATTCCCGACGCCCAGGGCGTCTCTTGCGGCGGATAGGGGCGAGAGGGCGCGAAATTTGCCTTTCCCTCAACCATATGGCTGGAAATAGAATTGTATTTTGATATTTTCTGAAGATGATTTCGTTTTTCTCTGGCCTAATGCAAATTGGTGCAAATTGAAACTGGTGCGATGTCGCGGGCGCGACAGGCAGCGCAACGCTTTCCATGAAGTTTTCATAGAAATTGTGCTACTAGTGTCGCGTCGCGCCTGTCTGCGGGAGGCTTGAAGGACAGTTGCAGTGATTTAGTGTATAAAGCCTTATTACGCTACGTGATATTCATATACCCTTTCCCTAAATCAGGATGCTGTAATAAGAGAAAGGGAGGAGAAGTCCCTTATCTCCTAAATATCGGGCCCTAAATATCGTGTAGTGTAATTAGGGGTTTTAAAAGTTTTGTCTTACTTTTATCACGATTTTATAAGAATGCACTGGTTTGTTTTTCTTGATGCTATTTTCTTTTCTTGACCGTGGCAGCAGTTTTATTGTGATTTATTAGGTAGATTTATAGTAACTATTTTTCGTATTATAGTTTATGAGAGTTGTAAAATTTGGTGTCGTAAACGTCTTCTTTATTACTTTAGTATAATATATTACCACTTAATGCAGTTATAACAATAATTATACCTACAGTCGCCCGCACATCACGTTAACTAAACTGTCAAATTTCTTCAAAAGATTTTAAACCTTAAAATAGGTAGATTAAGATCAAAATCGAATGAGAAAATTTTACAGTTTGCAGTATGTTGATGTGCGTCTGTACTTGGATTTTTGTTATATTTAATACAATTTAGTAAATTTTGTCGATAATACACTCTAGAGCAATGAAACCGGGTCACTTATATACCTAACCTAATCTCGGAAACTAAGAAGAATTCTAGCTTATTTAAATAAAAAGTATACAGGGTGGAATTTTGTAATGCCACCTGAAGGTAAAGTATTGTAATGCTGGAGATAGAAAATTTTACTCAAACAAAACGTTCCTTTATTTTTGAATAGGAAGGACACTTGAATAGGAAGCACACGCATTCAAAGATTTTCGAAAATTCGCGACCAAAATCTGTAAAAATTACATACTTTTATTGCATTGATCGTTAGTCTTATTCACTGAAATTCATGAGACCTAGTTTTTAGCAATGTTGAAGGTTTTTATATAAATAAAGATTTTTATTATTTTTCTTATTATTTTATATTTATATAGGCTAGGGCCTAGGCTGATGGGCCATTTTATTTATTTTTTATAATAAAAAAGCCGGAACCTTTACAAGATCTTTTTTGTCCGTCTGTCAGAGGTTTTTTTACATTTGAAACTGGGTGCTACCTTTATTTAGTACCAAATTACCGCGATTATATTCCTCAACATCGTCTCAAAAACTTGGTTCAACTATGTACAGTAGGTACAGCATGCCTGCATGCATAT
The DNA here is from genome assembly GCA_905333075.3 of Atethmia centrago. Taxonomy (NCBI): domain Eukaryota; kingdom Metazoa; phylum Arthropoda; class Insecta; order Lepidoptera; family Noctuidae; genus Atethmia; species Atethmia centrago. The sequence goes on along the minus strand of HG995373.1, from coordinate 14,202,248 downwards.
TCGCGTGTATTGACACCGCATGGAAGTAAGAATAGAAAATACTAATAATTATGAGAAAATGATATTATAATTTACCAGTACCAAATGATGGTTATTTCAATTTCAATTCTTGTTTTGCGATAGCATTGACGCAATTTTATTTTTGTATTTATGATTCATAAACAATTTAATTTGTCTTAACTTGTCACGGCTCATAGGAAATTTACCTAGCGCAAAAGAAATTATCTCTTATTTTAGTATGTTCTACGAACCTATCTACCTACATAAATTATTGATATGCAACAGTCAAAAGTCGTGGTTAAAGGGCTGAAACTCTTTCCCATCTTTATTAGTGGTAGGTAGAGGATATATTTCTGATCAAAGACGTATAAAAATCAGTTTAGCCTCTGATCATAAAATTTAATGTAATACACAAATTAAACACACTTATCCGTTAATCTATGTATATAAATAAAAATTAAATGCTGTTCGTTCGTAAGCGCATCACTTGGGAACGGCTGGTTCGATTTGGTTAATTTCTTAATTTAGTTCGTAATAGTTCGAATAATGTTTGTACATAAAGAAAAATCGGCAAAGTTGCCCGAAAATTGGAAAGTTCGCGGAAAAACTGAAAGTGGTATTTTCTATAACATTTTCGTATTAACTCATAATTACAGGATGATGTCTGGCGGGCCAACTAGTAAAAAATTAAAATTGAATCTTAAAGCATTTTCTTGAAAAAACAAACAGGCAGTCATGGGGCCTCCAACAAAAATGAAAACTTATCCCTTAACGCGCCTACAGAAGCTTTCACTTCAATAAACTAATAATTATCTAAAAAAAATTAAACAATGCACAGTATACACAAATTCAACTTTTCACGTGGTCAATTTAACTTCACCTACTGCTACTACAGGCTACTCTACAGCATGTCGGCGTGGGCATGTCGGTGACGCGAACCCATAAGTTTTTCCCCTACCAAAAATCGCTCAACGCGCCTAAACAAGTTTTTACTTCTAAAACGTAGGCTAAAAAATGTAAAAGCAATATTAACACGTCAGTAAAACCATTATAAAATCCATACTTAATAAAGTATTTTTTATTGATTATAGTTAATAAATTGTGATCTAATAGGTAAAATTGTTTTGGTTGCGCCAAGAATGACCATTTTCCGACATTACACCAGTCTTCTTCTTAAATGAACTAATTAACGATGGAAATAATAAGCCCCCATGCATAGTATTTTATTGTTTCCAACAACCACCAGAGTTCCATAACAGCAACCCTGAGCAAAGACTCTAGAGTCAAGCACATACGCATAAGGGAGGATGCGATCAAACGAAGACCGATGATGGCATCACCCTGCGACAGAGCCCCAAAACTACACTGTTTCCAAAAGCACTACAACATAATACTCACAGAAGAACGGTGCGACTATTCAGGCCCGTATGAGGTAAGTGTATACACCGATGGATCAAAGACCAACTCCGGAACCGGAGCTGGCGTTTTCTCACACGACCTTAACATAAACATATCCTGCCCGCTGGGAATGTTCAACACCGTCTACCAGGCGGAGTGTGTGGGCATTATACAAGCGGCGTATGCCATAGAAGCCAGGAGAGTTACGGACACTCATGTACGTATACTCTCCGACAGCGCCTCAGTTCTCCAATCCCTAGGGAAAAAACATAATACCTCGAGATTAACACAAGAATGTCACAATGCGCTAGAACGTATAACGGTATTGAACCGCAACACAGTGACACTGCAATGGATAAAAGGACACAGTTGATCGCTGGGCAATGACGCAGCTGACGAACTAGCCAGGAAAGCATCCGTCACGTCAGTCTGCGGACCGGAGCCGATCGTGCCCATCCCCTTCAACCAACTACGCAGGTGGCTACAGGAGCTTACCCACACACAAGCGGAGAGCTGGTGGTCCTCGGTACAGGGGTGCAGGCAGTCCAAGGAGGCTATGCCATACTTGGATAGTAAGTTAACCAGGCGCTTGTTACGCCTGGACAGGACCGGCCTACGCCTGTTGACGGTGACCATCACGGGCCACTGCTCGCTAAACAAACACTTCCACACAATAGGCATAACGGACAGCCCTCTGTGCAGGGCTTGCATGGAGGCAGAGGAAACCGTTGCGCATGTGCTCTTCGAATGCACAGGCGTCACCCACATTAGAACAGAAATTCTCGGGGCACCCAGATCCTACACAGAAATTCTAAACAGACCAGGAGATGTTATCAACTTCTGGAGGGAGGTGGGCTGGTTGGAATAACCACCAAAAACGGCCGCCATGGCCCACGCACAATGGTCCACCTGAAGGACTAAGTGCGGAAACCAAACCCTCTAACATCTAACCACCAGAGTTCCTTTCGTTCTAGAAAAACATGTTTTATTAAAAGCGCTCGTTGTACTACGGGCTTAACACAGACAACGCGTTAGTCGCGCCGCGGGTAGTGACCCCATGTCGCGTCTTAAGATTGTAATAATCATTATCGTTCTACTAAACCCGTCTGAGAATGAACTTATAACATTAAATCTCACAGATTTCAGTGGAAAATAATGAAACGTTTTTATTTTTCGCTGCCATTGTGTCCAAATGCTTTTTCTTTGCTCTCTACAATGAACCGTAATCACAACCTTTACACAATACACAACCTTAAACTCAGCCATCTTATTTCACTCAGGAATCAGGAGGCCTATTTTCTTGCACTACATTGTCATTGCTGTTTGTCCTATGTGAATGTATAATAGTATAATAATCTATAATAAAGTGACGTCACGAACTCATTATCCGCTTTCTTGGTTTATGTTTTATTTCGAGCACAGGTTTTCATTCAGATTTCCTACTATAAACAATCTTCCAGCATCCAAGATTGTTTAGTTCATGTCAAACAGTTTATTCTTCTGCTAACTGGTATCTGTTTTATAAATGATTTAACGTTAACAGCTATGAACCGCGTGACTATTTTAATCATTAAACCAGGTGTGCACATTAACGATTGAAAAAATACTTACCAAGAATTTCGCATAGCTACGGAAACCGTCAAAATGTTCACATAGTCTAAACAGTTACTGCCCACACAATAAGATGTATCGTCAGCGATAAAAATACCACATCGTTTCTTTGGACAATATTCTTACACGGAGTTGTTACTAACAAACACTCAATAATAATACACAACACACGCTACCCGTCATACACACACACACATGCACACATACGCACACACTCACCTAAACACATACACACACACGCCCTCACACAACCCATACATGACACGGACATCACATCACCTCACACTTCTTTTTTATTTTATATGGTTGTACTTCTTTTATTACTTTTTGTTTTCATTAGTTTTTACTTTTTTGTTGTAAAATTTTAATTTTTATGTCAAACGGTAGACGGGCACAGTCCTCTTGCTAAGTTTTTGTGGTTCATGTCTTTGTATTACCTCGACCAACCACTACCTCAGATACAGGTGTATATCCTAGTTGAGGCATAGTGATCAACCATTATTGTACAGATTTGCAACATGAACTTTGAATGTGAACTTTAAATCAATTAATCTGTTTTTTTTGACTAAATAAACATTATTATTATTATTATTGGAGTCGCCAACTGCCCAAATCCGTGGATATCAACAGTTCGAGTCGTTTAAATAAATAAAGTTAAGCAGAATGTTTGGTGCGAACGGTGGATGTCTGCCACCTACGTAATCGTATCTACTAAATGACTGTGCAGTTGCGTAGCGAGAACATAATTATCTTTCTTTACGAGTTGCCCGAGTTCCACTGGTCGTTAAACGATATTCTTGGGTGCATCTTTTACTAGAATACATTTTTTTATTTGAAAGACAAAACCTACCTACTTACTTATGAATATAGTCATAAGTAACTAGGTAAGAGGAGTAGGCTCATTACTAAATAATAACAGCCGCACGGGTTGATCTTCGAGGTTAAGCAACGCTTGCCAGGATCGGTCCGTGGATGGGTGACCGTCCATTACATATAAAGACCCCTCTGTGCCTCGGAAAGCAGTTGGTCCCGGCTGTCATTCGTAGATCTTTGACAGTCGTTACGGGTAGTCAGAAACAGAAATTCCGATAACCAATCTTACCAGGACTATCGTGTTACCCAGTAACTGGGTTGTGGAGGCCAGCTAGGCAGTCGTTCATGACTACAAGCGCTCATGAATCATGAGACAGACTATAAGCCGACCCCAACATAGTTGGGAAAATGCTAGGCAGATGATGAGACTAAAGGAGTACCTAGATAGTTGCTCTCAATTAAGAACTTTCCCTTCTGTCTTGTGTTGACTGTAACAACATATAATACAATTTAATCCAAAATAGGCCTGGCGGTCACCTATTATAGCAGTATTATTTCAATGTTACTTCAGCGTGAAAACGAGATGGAGCTCCAACGGTAAGTCCTGTATAGCTCCATCACTTTCCCACTGTGAAGTAATATTATAATAATACTGCTATAAGAGGTGATGGTTACCCCCCTGTAATCTATAAGCATAGAAATTTATGATAGTGTCTTCCGTATTTTTTTCAAAACTGTTGGTCCGGTAGTTCCGGAGATAGGGGTGGAATGGTAAATTTTCATCTATTTTCTTAAATAATTTTAAAAGTTTATAAAAGATAAGTAATTTTAAAAGGTATTTCAAACGTATAAAGAAATTATATCAGAAATTCTTACAACAAGCCCTTTAATTTGACATGTCACACGGTACAGTCTGCAATTTTTTTTTTTTTTTAAATGTGCCCCCAAAGTGACCTCATATTCAAACGAAGCTACTGGTAGTGCGGCTGGTAATGTCCTTCCCAAAACGTTTTTTTTTTGTGCCTTCGTCATACACGCTGAAAAATTGCGAACAAAAGCTTGTTTCTGCATACCAACTATTCAATATCATATTGTACCTACCTCCATTGCATTATCACATTGCATATGCGTATCTTGGCATCAACCTCGTTCATTAGTAATTCAACACATTGTTTGAAAATAATGTATATATAAAATATGGTTCGTTGGCAGTTTAATTGGATTTCACTTTTTATTATTGTTTACCAAAATGGCTAAATATTTTGGCTAATGTAAACGTTCAGAAAAATAATGTCATACAGTCATACGTAAGCCGACCACAACATAGTTGGGAAAAGGCTAGGCAAATCATGATGATGATACAGTCATACGTAATGTATCATCAACGATAAGCAAAAGAGCCAAAGAGATTAGAGATTATTCAAGCATACCTACTGTTACTACAATGCTCGCCGCTCTACAAGTAGATTCCCAAAGTGGTCGATATCGGTCGAAAACGGTTATAAACGAAAACTGATTTTGGGGGTTGAGGAGGTCTAAAACTCGACCCCTATTAATTAACACAAGTTCTTATTTGAAACTTTCAAGATACTGTATAAGTTGTGTTACGTGTACCAACTTGTTATCAGAATGACTACCAAATTAGTAGGAAGTATCATTGTTGTACGTTTAAAAAACTCAATAAGTCGGTAAGCGTGCACAAGTTCGTACAAGATGAAAAAAAATGGCTATAGGGGTCTGAGGTATCGGTTTATTTTGGAAAAGGGGCCTCATGCCCACAACTGTTTGGGAATCCCTGCCTAGATTATTCTATAAAATCATCTTGTTGCTTCCAATGTCTTCAATTGTGTGCTTTCCCGCAACACAGGCAACGGAAGGAATACAGGTGGGTTTTAGTCAGTAAGAGTCTGACACACCCTTCCGCTCCGCCCAGAGCGGGAGAAGTTATTTGATGATTTCCCATAAAAAAAAAAAAAAATTGTGTGCTTTGTTCCTTAATGAATATCGATGGCAATTAATAAAAATACATTACCAGGTTCAGTTCCTGGGTTTGATTTCCAGGTCGAGCAAATAATTATTGGGTTTTCCATCTGGAATTCTCAGTAGCATCCCGGAGTCTGGATTTGTGCCCGGTTCATGGCAATAAGGTCACCCCTGCTACTTGGGACTTGAAGATAACTGGTGAAATGTGGGTGTTAATATAGGTACTTACACCTCTGCCTAACCCTTTGGGGATTACTTGTGTGATGTTATGACATGTAACAATACAATAATATGGTGCTATCGGGGGAACTGCGGGGAAATTGCGTAAAATAACACACAAAAAATAACAATTGATCGTAATCGGAAACCGATTACGATCAATTGTTATTTTTTGACATTTTATCCACGTTCATTGCGTTACTTTGTTGAGCAGACAAATTTTTCAAACCTATGAAGCAATGGATTAGCAATATGATTCAAAACTCTCGGATTGTGATTCAAACTGTGTTACGCAATTCGGGTGCTGGCCCATTGATGAAAATGCAAATAAAAATTACACTAGTAAACTGATAGATTTGTATTAACGATTTATACTCATTTGACGTGATGAAGACCTAGGATATGAACCAGAACGGTACATAATGAAAACTCTTGAATCACTACCAGTTAATTAAATATTAAAGCGTGTGTTTCTAAAGTTTTATCATAGCATGTCACGAATGAAATGGTTTATTTGTAAACATTTTATCAAAATAAAAAATGCTAGTAGCAGTACTGTTTATAATTCATCATAATATTATAGCTCAAACATGTCGGTATAGTCACAAAACTTGTAGAAAATCAACCCAAGTGCAGTTTCAACGAAATAGGTAAATCATTGTCTTGTTAGTTCTACAATAATAGTATTAAAAAGAAAAGAAAAAAGAAAGAAAATATTTTTTTTTATTCTGCACAAACAAAACGCACATTACAAAAATGTTCGTATAATGCACACATATACAAAGTAGCTAAAAGCCTCGTAATCAACCCATATAAGTTTGACAATCCTGTCGATTACGTAATATTTACTGTGTTGCGACACTGGCAGATGCCAACCAATGACAACATACAATCAAAACAAAAACAGAATGCCGATTTCAGAGTGGGGAAATAACTACTTCTATAACAAATAAACAAATATAACTAGAACAATTAAACAGTGCGTCGCATCTCTGCAAGAAAAGGTCGCTGCTCAGCGAAATGCTGTGACTTCGGACAAGCCTATTGTCAATAGCGCCGATTTTCAGCAATTACCTACATATCAAATGACGTAATTATTAGATAACTACATCCAATGGCGTATAATATATATACACGTCATGAACCAACATCGCGGCGCTTAAAAACGGCAAAAATACTAGATAGCTACTTATACGCGTGAAGAAAGGTATAATGAGTATAATTTGTACATCGTCTGAAAACATACGACGGCATGTTTTTTTATGTTTTGCACAGGTTTACACACACAATATACATTAAAAACAAACGTAGTGTCGCGCGACAGGTTGGTTCGTAACTAAGCGCGATGTGGCCAATTGACTTCATTTCATGTTGTCATTTTAGAGTGCGGACAACGTATCTATAGTTTTAAATATCATTGCCTACATCCTTTTTTTGGGTGGGAAATTATCAAATAAAGATTATCAAATGAGGGAGTGTCAGACTCTTACTGACTAAAACCCACCCGTGTTCCTTCCGTTGCCTGTGTTGCCAGGGGTCTCGGTAACCCTTTCGTACTATCCCGCGACCCCGGCAGTCCGGCGACCCTGGCAGTCCGGGACCCCGGCAGTCCCGCGACCCCGCCAGATGACATGCGCTTGTCAGCTCGGGGAGCCGACTGACAATTTTTTTTCTTCTTCTTAATACAAATCAATGCTGGTCACATAATCATGCCTTTTATTTTATTTATAATAAACCCGCGGAGGTTTCATGCTAATCCATGTTATGTTACAACCTCTAAAGTACCTATCTATAGTAAATCGAAAAGCATTTGGAAGATTTTCCAACTAAAATAAGCATGACTGGTAGGAATTAATCTCGGGGTAATTCAATGAGTCATTAGAGAATTGTTTATATTGCTCAGTCGATCGAAGCGCTAGGCACAGAGAAACATAACAACCTACTGTTACTGAAATAGGATTTAAATAGCACCATCCATTTATCTTCAGCCCATTAAAGTCTGGTCATCCTCAAGTTCTTACCGACGGTATAAACACCACAGTTGACAGACGGGTTGGTGATTGTACGGCATAAATACCACAGTTGACAGACGGGTTGGTGATTATACGGTATAAACACCACAGTTGACAGACGGGTTGGTGATTGTACTTTTATTACTACTCGTAACACGTGCAATTTTACGATTTAAATTATCTTTAGGGTCGATCATGAGTATTCTGAGTCAGATTTCCATGTGATGCGATTCCAAATGGCACCTATCTGAATAACCAATAAAATGTAAACAGTTTTGAAGCTATTAAATTAACTATAACAAATGAGATTATTTAATGAAGAAAAGACTCGTAAAACGTTGATTAATGAAACTACAGACTGTTATCTTAAAATACATAAATCACGCGAGCCTTAGACACAACATTTAACTCGGTGATCAAATCTTTTGACATTAATTACTTGTCTCGTAAGTAATAGAACACAAACGGAAACATAAATAATTATCGTTTGTTGGATTAAAACTACGATAATAATTTTAAATAATATTCCTATAATTGTCCTACTGCAGGGCAGACGTCTCTTCTCATACAGAGAACCCACGAACATTGATCACCGCGCTTCCTCAATACGGGCTGGCGATTTCAGACTTATATTAACAGTTTCAGCAAGCATCCCTATCAGAAACCAGCGCTGCGGTATTTATTTTTTAAATATTGCAGCATTATGCTGAGATAGGAGCCTTTTTGGCGTCGCGGAAGTTGTTTTTATTTATTTTCTTTGTTGTTTTTTGTTTTTAATCGAACAAATGTGTAAATTTTGTTAGTTTTAAATGCTCCTTTTTTTACTTTTTGTGTATGTTGTGCGTGACCCAAATAAAATATTTTTCTTTCTTTCTTTCTTTCATCCTCGGTACAATGTCTCAAGGGCCTTTTTTGTGTTTAACTTAGTTTTAATTTAATTTAGTTAATGTTAATAATCATCTTGTAATTTGGTTATGTAAATAAACTTATACATGTTTAGTACTAACTGTAAGAGCCTGTCCAGATGAGACGATCTCCGCGCGAGTCCACTCGCGCGTTTCAATATATATTGCGTCCAGATACCGCGTTTTAAGCGCATTTCTCCGCTAGGAGGGATTCCCTGCCAGTTATAAAACATGGACTCAGATACAGATACTTTTTACCTTTTCGTCAGTAAAAATTTCCGTATCGAACTTAACACGCTCCATTTCGAACCAAAAAATACGTCCACTGGCCACGGACTCTCGCGTAGTACTAGACGCAGCAATAGCGCCCTTGAATCTCAAATCGCGCGGCACTCGCGCGTAAAACGAGCGGGGGTCGCGGGAAGGTAAAAAAGGGTTACCGAGGCCCCTGGCAACACAGGCAATGGAAGGGACGCGGGTGGGTTTTAGTCAGTAAGGGGCTGACACACCCTCCCGCTACGCCCAGAGTGGGAGAAGTTATTTCATAATTTCCCACCCAAAAAAAAGAGTCCCCGCTCATTGCAAACGTTTTACGCGCGAGTGAGGAAACGCGCGGCAGCATCTGGACGGGATATATGTAGCTCCAGTATCTCGATAACGCGCGAGTGTCTACGCACAAGTGGACTCACGCGCAGATCGCCTCATCTGGGCAGGCTCTTAGTCTATGTGTCCTCGCAATGTTTTCCTTCACTGATGTCAGTAATGTACAAGAAAAATTACGCTTGGTATCGATAAAATTTAATTCCAAATGTGACTGAGGAATATATCAAGTATATTTTGGTTTCATTAATTATTCAGACTTAGCTAGTCGAAACGCTGTACGTGTTGGGTTTATAATAATACTAGTCTGAACAAAACCAGTTAATACTTGAATATTATATATTACTAGATGCGCCTTGCGGTTTCCCCGCATAAGTTTTGATCCCGTGGGTATATCGAGATAAAAAGTATCCTATGTGTTATTCCTGGTTATAAGATATCTGTATGCCAAATTTCATCCAAATCCGTTCAGTACTTTTTGCATGAAAGAGTAACAAACATCCATCCATCCATACTTACAAACTTTCGCATTTATAATATTACTAGGGATTGTCCTGTCCAATTTTCTATAATTCATTCAAAAATCACATAGACAAAAGAACCTTTAGTTTTTCGAAATTGAAAAACTTCTTCTAGGACATGCTGGTTTCCTCACGATGTTTTCTTTCACCGTGTTGAGAGCAGTGGTGATGAAATAATTTACACAAAGTAAAGTGCCTGTCTGGGTTCGAACCTACGAGCATTGTATGCGAAGTGAAAATAATTTATGTGAATAAGATTATTATATAAATAATCATATTACTACATACATTGATGCTTTATCTTATGTACAATATTCTCATGAAACCAACAGAAATTATTTTTTAAAGTTTGAAAGATAAAAAAAAAACAAAGTGCAAGTTTATGAAAATTAAAAAAGAAACCCGTTCAATATAGTACGTAGGTTAATAACACGTTAGATAAATTACAACGGTAAAAATTACAACAGACCCACTGTTGTAATTTTTACCGTCAAGAAAAAAAATATTTAAAATATGTTATTATGTATTCTTATGTAACTATTGATTATAACAATAATACAATTAGGATCTGACAGAATAAGGGCAATAATGGTACTCAGAAGGGCTGATCCTATAAGAGTTAGCTAGCTTTACCTTCTTTTATTTGTTTCATAAACCATCATGGTAAGAAAAGAAAGAAAAAGTATATATCGGGACTCGCACAGGAGATCACAAATTAAACTAAAAAACACTCATAGAAACACAAAAAAACAAAAACGGAGTCAAATGAAAAAAAAAACAAAAAGTCCTGTACGAGGCCAAAAGGCTCCTGTCTCAGCATAATGATTCGATACTTAAAAATAAGTGTCGCAGCGCTGGTATTCTGGTAGGTAATATAATTATTGATTATTCGGACTAAAACCGGAAAGGGTTTCTAGAACTAGGTAGATAGGTACATGCGACGATTACCTACAGCCCTCCAAATTGCTGAGCACATTTGAAAACACAATCCGAATGAATTTGAAGTAAATTCCGAATTCAATGCTTCTTAAGTTTGAAATGTTCGTCTGCTCAACGACGTAAAACCGCAATGAATGTTGTTAAACTTTCAAAATGAAAACTGTGTTATTACGCAATTTCCCTGCAGGATAGCAAAACATCAAACTACATAAGTAGTACCTATAAAAAGACACTACATATTTCCATACACATTCTACGGTCATTGTAAACTCCGCGAGTATTAAATTTCTTGCCGCAGTGCGATAAACCGCGTACGAGCACCGCTTATCCGGCACCTAGTACCAGGCACCCATAACCGGGTAGGGGCGCGATAAGCAGTAAATGTCCGGTAGTAGGCAACGTAAAATATCCACGGGTACCGCATAGCAGTTAATGACCTACTCTAGCGAAATAGCTTTAAAAGCTTACCATGTAAAATATTTAGTTTAGAGTTTGGTGAACTTTAAACTTACACTTATTATTTCCATTTCTGAAATACATGAAAATATTTATAAAACATATTTAAAACATTTATAAAACATATTTGGTGTAGTTATTTAATTTTGGGTTTGACAGTTACCTATGTACTTTCAAAAAAAGTACTCCCATTTTAACGTGTAAAGCCTCGCGCGACACCGATTCGGAGTCAAACAATAGAAAATCAGTTGTCTCATTAGCTGTACTTGACCAATTAAAGATTCAATCAATCTGCCTAGCCTTTTCCCAACTATTTTGGGGTCAGCTTCCAGTCTAACCAGATGCAGCTGAACATTACAGGAATTTTACATGGAATGATCCATGTAAAATTGGACTGTCTATCTGACCTCCACAACCTGGAGACTGGTTGTTAGACTTTCGGGCTTCTGACTACCCGCAACGACTGTCAATGATCTACGAATGACAGCTGCGAGACCGACAGCTTAACGTGCTTGCCGAAGCACGGAGGGGTCTTGGTTTAAGTATAGTCTATTTTTAAAGATTTACCTTACAAAAATAATTGAAGTTTTTATAAAAACTAAAAATATTAAAATAAAAATAACAGGGCAAAATTTTGACATCAAAGTATTTATTATTTTTTTGTATTGAATAAAATACTGTTTCTAAATATTGTTTGAATAACAATCTTTGTATTCAACTCAAAAAATTAAAAAAAAACTTTGATTAGTCAATAAATCAAATTTCTATAAAAAATTAAAACAAGAACTCAAGCCTCAAACTCAAACTCAAAGCATTTATTTCAAATAAACCAATTACAGGCATTTTGAATTGTCAAGGGGTCGGTCGATCACTAAGAAAGATGAAGCTAGTTGCCCATTCTAAAGCGTAGTAGGTACAAGAGAAGAACGGGCAAGAAACTCCACGGAAAATTTTTTAAATCAACGTATTATGGTAACTCGTATTATTGTTAAAGTGTCATTACCAAAAATTGGTTTTTCTGGCACAAAATTAAATTGAACACAAAATCGCATACGAGGAAATGCGATGTTTTATAAACGATCCAATTTTAAAACTTATCTAAATAATCTGTACTCTGTCCAAATAACCACCTGATTTCCAAAGCACTTCTTTACAAGTGAAGTATTTCAATAAATCTTTTGTGCACGTTGCTAATGTGTCATTAGTTTGCTTGCAAATATGTTGTGACATTGAACAGACTTACACTCCTGTCATGACGCATGCACAGTTGCCACAAACTGTCAAATTTTCTCATGCGATTTTGAACTTAACATTCAACATTTAAAGGTTTAAAATCATTTGGAGAAATTTGACAGTTCGTGGTAACTGATGAGCTGGTGACTGTACCGTCAATATCGCTTATCAAAACAAGAATAACGAATCTAAAAACTATAATAGGTTACCTTTCTTTTCGTTTTTTTTTTTTACCACACCTGGGAAGCTCTGAGCCTTCATCTCACCAGATAGTAAGTGATGATCAGGCTTAAGGTGGAAACGAGCTTGATCCGGAATCTTCAATCCACAGAGGAACTGGCTATCTTACCTCTAACTGCCGAAACACAACAATACTGTTAACATTGTTGTTATTGCCATGACAGAAGCCGTAGTAACGAGTAGTCTGTTATAAAAAAAAGCCGTAACAAAAATTGGCACATGATCGGGGAGTCGCGGATACCAGCACAATATACAATACAAAACCGTTAAAAGATACAGTCAGACCAATCGTCGGTCAGGCGTACAAAGCGCGAAGTCTGAGTGATCCGGTCCTCTTAATACATTCTTAAGAAACCCTAAAAAGTACACTGATTCTGGTGTTCACCGCGATCTTCTGTAAGTCGTCCACCCACCTGGATATAGGTCAGCCAACGCTACGTCAGATTAGGATTACCTATTACAAAATATTTCTAAAATAATAAAAAGTGACACTTCACTTTAGTACCGAATACTTCCGTCTCTCCCTTTTTTGAGTCGCAATACCACGAAGTGCCAGCATACAATGTTTAAGAGCTTTCCAAGTAAAATTAAAATTTCCATTTTTATGTAGGTACCAACGTTTTTCTCGAGTTTAACTCAAACAGACAGATGGAAGTTAAGATGTTAACAATACTCACTGCCTTTTCTCGGAAAATACGGCTGATATGTCCATTAAATGCTTTTAGATTATTTTTATGAAACTTTAAAATATTTATTAATGGGCTAAATTGCTTTTCTCTTAGGTAATTCAATTTACACTCACTTGATGTCGGTGTAAAACCCGAAATGTACAAGTGAGAGTAAATTGAAATTACTTTTTGATTAAAATCTTTTAAAGTGCTAACCAGGCGGCACGGCGCGGCATGTCATGGCAAAGAATTTTTGTAAGCGGAAATTATTTTGAATCATATTTTCATACACTTTTTTTGTATTGGGTTGGAAATTATCAAATAACTTCTCCCGCTCTGGGTGGAGCGGGAGGGTGTTTCAGACTCGTACTGACTAAAACCCACCCGTGTTCCTTCCGTTGCCTGTGTTGCCAGGGGCCTCGATATCCCTTTTGAACTTTCCCGCGACCCCGGCAGGCATCGGCCCTAGTGGACCCCTACACTTGTGCTGACGACATCTCTTTGAGGCAAGCGTGGAACACAACGCGCCGTCGACCTGGGCCTGGTCTTTACCCATTGCTCACCATCCGCAAGCCCCTGCCTACGGTGGCCAGTAAATCACCAGAGATTTTCATACACTTAGCCCATACATTTCATTGATATCGACACAAGGGGAGTATACCGCAGAAGGCTTCGGCCATACAAATGTTAATGCTTTGTTGTGCCAGGCTGTGACCTGCCAACTGATAGACACTTGTTGTTAATGATAGTGTTATTAATTGCTACTCTCTTTTGCAGGATGCACCAACTATTTGGCCCAACCTCTCATGGAGCACGGCCGTCCAGTCGACTTAGCTTATGATATAAATATAGCTAGTAAGTATATTTTAATAAAACAATATTTTAATCAAAACGATAAAAAAGTAAAGCTCTGTCTTTCGCATCTCATTTATCACAACAATATCTTCTTCACATCGTCATGGCAACTTTTTATCTCACATTTTTATTAAAATACCCGGGTGTTGTAACCACATGACGCAGAACGATACAAACGAAGATTTTTCGGTTCTAAAACATTCTGTTTCGAATCCAATATCAGGTGACAAAGGCAAGCAAAGTCTTTTGTAACCAGATATAAATCGTACATGTTCCACGCTATGCCACGGAGTTGTACTGATTTTGTATTATTACATTTTGTTCCCCACTAAAGACGCGTACGATGGACGTTTTTTTTATTGCAATATTGTTGCGATGGAAACTTCCTATATAACTTGGGTCATGTCAAAAAGTCGCTGATATTGAACTATTTATTACAGTCGACAATGATCAGTGTCTCTCAAATTGTTTGAAATTCTTTATAGGAAAAATGTCTAGGTACACACCTTAAATAATTTATAAACTATTTTGTGAAGACAATGATGTGCAAATATGGCTCATCTGCTGAATTTTTTGGATTGATCCTTTCATATTTAGAAATCTTTGATTTATTCTTTTTAAACTCAAATGTGTCTACTGGCAGATATAATATGTACTTAAACTGATGAATTTAACTAGTTATTGCATTGACTTACATAGTTTTCTTTGTTTAGATTACGTCAGGACCATGATATCGTTCGGTATCATCAGCCTGTTCGTCATGGCGATGGGTTGTGGTTTCTCCGTATACACTTTCCACAACCCTCGATACATGTTCAAGCGTCTTGCCGCGGGCATACACTTCATAAGCAGTAAGTATTTTAGAATATACGTTTGTGTTCAACTAATTTATTTACTTTAAAATGTGGATATTATTGGGGTTTTCCATTAGACATTTCGCAGTAGCAGCCTGGAGTTTGGTGTGTTAGTGGTGTGATACCACGTGGTTCGAAAAGCACATAAAGCCGTTGGTCCTGTGCTTGTTCTCTCCCCGTCGTGTCGGATTGCCGTCCCATTGGACTATGAGAGTGAGAGAAGAGGGAGTGCACCTGTGGAGTGATTGAGAGGATATTAATTTTTGCATTAATTATTACCAGATTGCGTTAGTTTGTTATCATTTTATTTGTTTCTATTATAAAAGAACATCAAACTATCTACATTCTCAATTATACCTATACTTACTCTAATGGCAAATACGAGTAGAATACCATCACGCCTGTATTTTCTATAATAGTACACCCACATTTCGCCAGTTATGTTTGAGTCCCATGTAATGGGAGTAAGCCTATAACCATCAACTGGGCTCAAATCCAGACTACGGTCTGCTACTAGGAAACTCCAAATGGAAAAACCCAAATTAGTAAAACCTTAATTAATGGCAAATCCTACATACTAATACTAAACTTTTTTGCAGCGTCATGCACATTCGTGGTGGTGCAAGTAATGATGACTTCAGTAGATCATATGCAGAAAAACGTGAAATTTGTCTACCCCGAAAAGGCCTACCATTAGTAAGCATTAGAGTTTTTATCCACTAATTGTATGCATATTTTCATTCGTGTGTTTAAGTATCATAATAGTCTTTCAATAGTTACTAGAGTCTAATGGATTATTTTGTTTTGTTTGTTCTTCTTATTTATTTTAAAGTGATATATAATATAAATCTCCTGCGAACAATTGTTACGATGGTTGTCTTTTCAATATCATTTGGACATCACTTCCAAAATTCTATAGGCTTTGAATGGACACCATTCATGTTTATTGCAAAATTCTATTGGCTTCTGTATACAATGATATGTTTTTGACGTATTACTAACTACTTTGATAGACGTTTGTATACCATCGGACCATTGCATGTTAAGTGCGGCTAACATCATCCATTGTTTATGCGAGCATTATCATTTCGCGTTGAAAGCATTCCATTGTAGAACTTTGTATAGACATTTTAAGCACATCGTGGTTATAGTACTCATTTTTTTCTTTTTCTACAGTTATAACATCAGCTTCTTTTTGGCCTGGTTGGTGGTTCTCGTCAACTTCTTCGCTGCTGCCTCTTTCCTCTGGTACTCCCGCAAGAGGAAAGGCGATAAAGCGGCAACAGATGAGCTGGCCATGGCTGATGAACCCACCATCATCGGCCGATGACGCTTTAAGCGAATCATTGTCACGCGACATCTTCCGTCGTGGAAAAGCTTCCTCAAATCTTTACTGAACAGTGCTCAAATGACCAATAGCTGTAACTATGTTCAAGTCTTCCATGTAATGTATTCTACGAAAATAAGACTAAGTGATGCGGCCCGGATGATGTTTTGCCATTCGAAGTTGTTTGCAAAATTGTTCGATACTTCGGAATGGAGTTTTGTTCAAAATAAAATCGTTGATATACTTAAAGTTACTAGCTGATTCTAATCTTCATTTAAATCAAAATCAAGACATGCTTTGGACAAATTATATACAAACTTATTTTCGAAAAGAGGAATTTCAGTTAAATTGTCGTTGCCAGAAAATTACGCGTCGAGTCGGTTTCTGAAGCCATTCATACTCGATGGAGTCTGGAATTCGTCGAACAAATCGCTTTCGGTCTTGAGCTGCAATGAACTCATCCGATTAACTCGGGCAAAAGACTTGGTTTGAGTCGCATCACTAGCATAATTACACCGTCAGTTTCAGCTTTTAGACGATTCGTAACTGATTCTGTTACCTTGATTTTAATTACACCCTGAATGTGAATCGTGACGTTTATATTAATACGCCTTGTTAATCTTATACGCGACGAAAGAAAAAATCTTTATTGCGACATTTTTTGTTACCGGCTCGCAAATTTTTTACGTGAAAAACGTATTTAAACTTTATGTATACGCCTCGGACTTATAGGATTAACGAAGTTAACGTACATCGTGTCATAAAATAGCGGTTTTTTTATAATTAATAAAAATGCGTAACCTTTTGCCTTATTGTGTAAATACATAATGTTGTACTATTTACCTTCTATATGCTGCCTGAGTGTAACTTGATTCTAGTCAAACTTATTTTATAATGCATTAAATTTGTAAGGATTACTTCCGTCATTTGTTTGAATATTTTATGATGAAACTCATGTTCTTATTCATTGTGTAAATACAAAGGGGAACTTATATTTGTATTATTGGAATTCCTCATCCATATACGAATAAATTGAGTTGGGACCAACAGGACATAAAATTCTCTATTGTCTAAACATCGGGGACTTATTTATAGAACTTACGGAGCGGGGAGCGCAGGAAATGCTATCTTAGGAATAAAGAAGGTAAGTTTGAGTTAAAACAGTTACGGAATTATCCTGAAGTCATGTTTATTCCATTATATTTGCATTATTGTGTGTATTGTTGCTATGTATGTTCTTCTTATATATAATTCTTTTTTATTGAATAAACTTTTTAAACTTTATACGTGAGTTTTTTGATCTAACCCTAAGCTTTTGTTTACAAAATTAATTAACAGGCCATCCTTAATCAAAGTATGTTTAAGCTGAAGTGACAAAACGTTATTATTAAAACGACAACCATTTTCATACGTTTTGGTGACTGTAATGAAGTAATGTTCTGGATTGATGTACTGCGGTCCAAGTCTTTAACATTTTACAACAGAAAAATGTCGTATAAACTTTCGACGGTAGTTATTTTGGGATAAGCATTGTCGAAAGTCTGGCATCGGCCCAGAGTTGAGCTGTGACACTGCCAACGTCAACAGAGGACAGCGGCCTAAAAAAACTGGTGAAGGAAAAGTCCAGTAGTTCTACTGGACTACTGCTGCGATCAGATGGACCAAATCTTCAGCCTCCTACCCCCAGTTGACACGCAGTGAAAGGGTGTAGTGATGTAACCGGTAACTTAAATAAAAGTATAGTTTCCAACAACGTAAACTGATATTTTAGACCGCCCTTGTCTACATAAAAGACTACTAAAATAAATCTCCGGCGTGTCAGTTTAAAATAAAGTAGCTGTGAGATTTTTCTTTCTTAAAATAACTTTTCCAGTATTTTCGAAGTACAAAGGAAACAAAGACTGTTCTACAGTTCTCTATTAATAGTAAATGGGCACACTATTAAAATTTGTGAATTTTGTATAAAACTCATGGCAGTCCCATCGTACTTTATCACAAACGTAGATAATAGAACATCATTTTAATATCCTTGTTAACCTTTATGTAAACTATTAGACTTAAAACGGAGACTTATAAATCTTATCAAACTATAAGCAGCGTCAGACAATGGCATGGACAAAATCTCGTCAAATAATACTATTTATTTACGTTTATTAATTCGTCTCTTTCTGTCTGAAACCGGACACATTCCGTCAGCGTATGTCCTCTAAACAGTAAGGCACCGTTCACAGCTTCAAGCGATGTGAAGTTTCTATGCGACTAGTGTCAAGCGACACGTGCACGATTTAAGTAAACGACAGTCGGAGAGTTTATAAAAATAACTTTATTTAACTGACAGAGTGACAGTAAAGATAAAAATGTCTTAAATCCTAAAGATACAAGGTTCTTATAGCTAAATTATGCTAAGACGACATTTGTTGCGTGACGACAATGTTCTACATTATAATTACTTACTCACTAGATTTGGAAGAAGCTGTACTGCTGACAAAGCTAATTGTAGTAGCGTTACCACACTTAACTCCTCCCTCCCTAAGAGAGAAATTATCTAAAGGCAACTGTGTAGTCTTTAGGGAATTTCTCTTACAAATTTTAAATAAGTCCCATCTATAAATAATGAAACCTATAACAGAAACTAAGATTATGACGTAAATACTTAGGGTCCATACACTGATATTGTCACTTGTTACACGTAGGTATATATGACTCGAAATCACTGAGACTTTCACTGTATTTTGCTTGGTTCACTCGGTTCCCGGCAGTCGCTGTCGCAAGACACGTGTCGCTTGAGCGTGTATCTCGTGCTCGCGGAGCTTACCTCGTGTGGCCCATGGTAGAGCTTGTCTGCGATCCACTACCGCATTTACTGCAATGCACGTATACAAAATTACGTAGTGGGGTGCTTCGTTTCAGAGTAGACAAGCTAAAACATAACAATTTTATTACACGGCTCATCCTGAAAACAATTTTAAACAGTAGTAAATTCGTCTCCAATGAATTCGTCCGCATGTTTATAATTCTAATAAACATAATACATTTAAACGCAGCTAATAGCATCAGCCATCAGCGGTGACATCTGTCAAATCACTTTTCGACTTCGCGCGCTCCCGACAACGCGTAAAATTGTGTATGAACATAATTATTTCATATTTGAGAAGTAAATAAAATAGTTATTTAGTTTGTTTTAGTTAAAACGTAAATATGTCCAGTTCGGACTCGGACGATGATTTACACAAAGAGATTGCAAAAACTTAAGATGAAATTGAAATAATTGTCTCGCCGTCGGATCTTCGTCTATCGTCGTCTTGGATCAAAACGGCAAAGAAAAGAAACCTTGGCTCACATCTTTTTTCTAGGTAATAGAAAACTGCTAAGCTCATGCATTTACTGTACAGACGAGACGAGATTCTAAATGGTTACTTCGTACTTACGTATCCATGTCTCTCAAGGGCGAGCCTGACCGCCATCCGTGCTAGTACGAAATACTTCCGCACGAAGATCAGCTTGTGATACGAGATATCGATTCTGATAAATGTTTTACTAAATTGTGCGAGACACATGATGGTGGATCATCACACCAATACCAAATCTTTGATATACTGTAAGTATATTGGTCTAGAGTTACAAGCAGTTAACAGTAAGTACCTATTTCAGTTCTGGTTACTGAAGAAGTAAATATAGAAATCCCAATCCCGGATGAAACTCCAAACCCGAACAATACCTCAAACCTGGATGAAATTCCACAAGCCTGAAGTCAGGATGGCCGTAACTGAATCAGCAACCGGGACGATAGCCAAGCAACAGCAACTGGGCATAGCCCTTACCTATGTACTCCTGAGGACTTGAAATGATAAGTGATGGTACAAAACTTTTAGCATCAATTCATTATAGAGAGAATACTGGTACCTCTCTTGTAAAGTCCTTTACAAAAACGTCCTGAAACAATACCAAGGAACCAATACCTATTTGGGGAATTATTAAAAATACTAAAGAAATTAAAAGATCTGGTTTGCAATTAAGAAAACCAAAAACTCCAATGTTCAATCTTCCGGGAAACTGGACTGGCCCCTCACACCAGAACTCACAACAGAAGAACACAACGCGTGGGGGGCAGAAGCTTCCACAAAGCAGTCTCAAACAAAGAAGATGAACCAGTATTAGCCACCCAAAAAGCCAGTGAAACATGCACCTATGAACCACCCCGAGCAGATACCAGCATTCTCGCCAACGGCACTAACTTCACAACAAGTAAAACGTGCTGGTAATCTAGCTAGATACTTAAGTTGTTGGCAGATTGTTATAAATTATGTGATTATTCTTGATTGGATTCAAGGCCCACATACCATTAACATCTGTACCTGTTCAAACCAGAAAATCTTCAAATGTTTTTTCTCAAACTGAGGAATTATACAAAGGTCAATTGAAAATTTATTAAATTATTTTTTCAATTATTCTTTTTCAACCTGAATTTAGGTTCATTTTAAATCAAAAATACTTGTATAATTTTGTCTACACATCTCATTTTAAGATGGAGAACTTACGTACCTCAACATTGTTGGTTGGTACATAAAAATTGCTTCATGACAACCATTGATTTAAAAGAACCTTATCTATTAGGTCCAGTAGCTGCACAAGAAAGGAAATGACTTAGATTTAAGTTTAAAAAGTTGTATAAATTTACAGCACTTCCATGTGGTTTGCGTAATTTGTGATGTCATATATAAGGAACTTGGGTTATGTAACGGTAATTTACTTAAATGACATTCAATGCACAGAATGCAATGAATGTAATAAAAGCCAGTACTTTATTACATTTGTTGTAGTATTTCGCAAACAACCAGTTTGTGATAAATAATGTGATTGATTAAGTTTTGATTATGATTTTTTGTATTTTAATACAAATTATTATATATAATTATTTTTAGATTTGATGAAGTTTACATTAGTTTCGAAAAGGGATACATTATTATATCCGTAATATTATGACCATTTTATTACACAAAGTTACAGCTAGCAGATTATTCCAGTCAAACTCAAACTCAAAGCATTTATTTCAATTAAACCATTTACAGGCACTTTTGAATTGTCAAGGAGTCAGTCAGTTAGAAATATGAAATTAGTTGCCAATTCCAAAGCGTAGTAGGTAGCTATGGAGAAGAACGGGCAAGAAAATCCTTGGACACTCTTTTAAATTATATTGTTACATAAAGATTAGTATAAATAATGTAAACAAAAAAATAAATTTCAAAATAAATAATTAAAAATAAACCGAGACAGCTAAGAGATGACCAGTCCCAACTGACGGCGCCTGTTCACGAACATGACGCATGGAGCAGCACCATTTAGCTCAACCATTTTGAAGGGAGCTAAATGATCCAACACACGCGCCACCATCAGCGAGACATCAGAGTGAGCATTGAACTAATAATTCGACTTAACCCTAAACAAAGTGATTTGACAGATGTCACCGCTGACGTCTAATGCTATTAGCTGCGTCCAAATTTATTTTGTTTATTATAATTCTAAATATCTACGCGGATGAGTTCGTTGGAGACGAATACTAATGTTTAAAATTCTTTTCAGGATGAGCCGTTCATAAAATTACCATCAGGCATCACTTAAGGTAAGTTATTCTGATTTCCTAATTATATAAATGTAACGGCCTTATTTTCAGCGTACCTTTTATATAATTGATATGTTAAATAATATTAGTATCATGAACATCCGACAAGTCCAGGCAAGACTGCTACCTCTATGTTGAACTAACTTCAACTCCTGTAGCTAAGTAGATAAGTCCAGAATGTTCAGTTGAAAGTGGGACAACCAACCAGACAAAACTCTATAAATTCTATAGTACGTTTCTACATTTATGGACTTTTTTTCTACCAGATTCGCGTCGCACCATCGCGTCGCGCCTGTCTGCGGCAGTCTTTAAAGATTTTAATTTTGTGTTAGAAAAAAAACATTAGGTAGGTCCATACTATTTTATACTTCCCTCCTTATCCATCGGTTATCGCATTCAAGTTACAGAAAGAGGCCAGAGGTGCAAAGGAAAGGTTCCTCATACATAAATTCACTTCTTTTTCCCATGGGGGCTGGAAAAACTACAGCATTCTTATTCTACTTTTTACCAGATGTCCGACGAATTATGTTTGCAACACAGACTAGATAGCTCTGTCGTTTGCCGCATTTAAACCCTACGGGGTGCAAATCGTCGAGTATGACTGGCAGAAAAAAACGCAGGTGGCTTTTTTTTCTGCCAGTCATACTCGACTATTTGCACGACTATTTGCAAAAAACGCCACCTGCTACGATCCTTACATACTCTTTTTACTTCGTTTACGTTCATACATCTGCACCCTAATTGAATAACACACTATCAATCACAATCTGAATGATTTTGAAGTATATTGCGAATCCATTGCTCCATATGTTCGAAAAATGTGTCTACTCAGTAACATAAATAATGCAATGAATGTTATTTAACTGTCAAAATGAAACCCGTTGCTACTGATAGTGAGTTACGTAATTACCCGGCTGGTCATACACACACAGGGCCTCAAGTCTGCTATTACAATAGTGTCAGAATGGTCTGTTCCGATCCTCATTAATGACGCCATTATATTAGTAGATTACCAAACTTGTCAAACACAACGATTATAAAATCAATTATAAGCCATTCTGACACTATTGTAATAGCAGACTTTTTTTTTTTTTTGAGGGTGGGAAATCATCAAATAACTTCTCCCGCTCTGGGCGGAGCGGGAGGGTGTGTCAGACTCTTCTTGTTGCTCCTTCCTGTTGCCTGTGTTGCGGGGCCCTCGGTGACCCATAAGTACCTTCCCGCGACCCCGGCAGGCATCGGCCCTAGTGGACCCCTACCTATGTGCTGACGACATCTCTTTGAGGCGCGCGTAGAATACAACGCGCCGTCGACCCGGGCCTGGTCCTTACCGGACGGTGAGCTACCCATTGCTCACCGTCCGCAAGCCCGCGCCTACGGTGGCCGGAAATCCGCCCGGGATTCCCGACGCCCAGGGCGTCTCCTGCGGCGGCTAGGGGCGAGAGGGCGCGAAACATGCATTTCCCTCAACCGTCCCGCCTCCTCCTTCGCGAGCATTACTGCTTCGCAGAAGGAGGTGACGGCTGCCCATGCCCTCTCGCTCCGTACCATGGCCTGAACCAGGGCCGGACGCGAGAGGTCTCTGCCGCCGATCGCCTCCACGAGGACACGGCGGTGCTCTGCCCAAGCGGGGCAGACCTCCACCGTATGCTCCACCGTGTCCTCCGGGCGATCCACACAGTGGTGACACCCGGACGTTTCCTCCCGCCTTATCCGACACAGGAACCTCCCGAAGCTGCCGTGTCCGGTGAGGACCTGCGTCACGCGGAAGGTGAGGACGCCGTGGCGCCTCTCCAGCCACTCCTCAAAGAGGGGACTTGTCGCCGCAATCGTGGCGTGCCCAGCACTGGGTTGCGACAACCGTACTTTCCATGACGCCATGAGATCCCGCCGGAGCTCCGTCCGCTGTGCCGCGATTTCTCGCGGCAGCGGACTTACGCCCCGACGTTTCGCCTCCTCGCGCCACTCCCATACGTGCGCGAGGACTTTTGCCTCCAGATCCCATGGCGGCGTAATAACAGACTTGAGGCCCAGGTTGCGAGTACTACGCACCTGACCTTTCTGAACAACATCGCTAACAAGGAATTAAACAAAAGGGTAGTTTACAACTGGGATAAGTTAATTTGCAATTTACCACCGTAGTCAGCTGCTGCGAGAGACGGTATTGTCAACAGTTCCATCTCTGTGCTTTCCTTTAAAAACCAAGGTTGGTACAACCTCTGTCATAAAAATTGACTTGTTTCTGTTGTTGCCTGTGAAAGCCGAAACTTGCGCTAAGTACTGATTGTAGGGACATCAAAAGCTAAATAAATGCGTTTATTGACATTAGAACAAAACACACCCTAAAGGTATGATTAGTAAGTAAGTGCATGGTGTCTTTAGTAGCTCACGGCGCGATGACTCGCTGAAAGTTTGTATTATTATAAGTATGAGTTTATGACTGGGTACAATCCCCAGATTTTAGAACAATATGACAAATGAGGTGAAAGTGTTGATACCTAAGACTTACAGAACTAAGACCTTGAAAAATAAACAATATGTGGAGCTGGTGGGTGCACCCGTATCTATCCTTATGAAACATAGGTACAGGCATGTGGCAATGTAGCTAATAAAACAAAAAACCAGCCAAGGGCGTGTTGGACCACGCACAATGAATGGTTCCGTAATTGGGAAGTTGGTATGAATGTATCCCAAAAGCAAACAGTAATTAAAAAACATGTTCTCCCATACATCGATATACGCCACAATCAATTCTCCAACTGCAAATTTAAGTTAGTAGACTACTACTCGTTAACTTGTTAAGCCCACTTAGCTGTGATAGTTTTCCTTTTAATTTCTTATATGTGCTACACTATTATATAGTATACTATGTATACAACTGTATACTACTGCCATGGATTTTTTCACATCTCCATAAATAACCATTTAGCTGGCAGAGGGGACACACTTGACTCTAACAAAAATTTGTACTTTAATGCTTAATTTTCCGCAAGCAGATCCTTGAATCGAAAAGTGATGTTCACAGACCCGCCATATTTTTGAACGATATCCATAACCAATGATACCCCACACCATGAAGTAGACGAGAAAAAAAAATATCATCCGCACATTACGTGCAAGGGACCCCAGAAAATGTTATTTTTCAAGATTTAATATTTAGCACTTTGTTGGCGTGATTAATATGTGTACCTATGACAAATTACAGCTTTCTAGTACTAAGCGTATCTGAGCTACAGCAGGGACAGACAGACACAGACAGACAGACAGACGAATATGGCGAAACTATAAGGATTACTTGTTTACTACAGAACCCTAAAATCGAAGATATATTATGTTCAAAGACACTTCAAGGAACAAAAGGCATTTCTTATAAAGAATCCTCCGTTTATTTGCAATACGCTTGAGGAAGGTCTCCTTTTACACTATGCAAATTTCTTGCCTGAGGAGGCATACTGCAATTGAATCAACAATATTGACTTGCATCGTCTAAACACTGTTTAGAGGGTGCGACTTTTATCGATGCTTAATCAGGATTTAATTCCGTACATACCTTTAAACATATGTAGATACACCTCTATATTTTTAGTATCAGGAAGGTGGCTCGCGATGCTAGCTGCCTCTTTCTCGCATCCCGCTCATTTCAAGAAGGAAGTTTCACATCCTTCATTCCACATGGTACAGTCCATTCTTGAACTACTAACTTAATACGATCTGAGTCTGACTAGCTGCGAACCTCAATTTATTTTACAACTTCCATGTGGTTTGAACTGAAGGTTTAGAGTCGCGAGCATAGCTAGTTTATAATGATAAAATATTGCCAAATAGTCCTTTGTTTGACAAGATAGTTTTTACAAGAAATTCAAAACTGGCCAATTTTATTGCTACAAACAAACTTCAGCGTAACGTTGGCTGACCTTTAAGAGAAATAATCTGCTTTTCACATCAAGCACTTCAACACGTAGAGTTCAGTTTTAGTCTATTCTAGTGTTCTAGTGATCCTTAGTGATGCTTTAAGCTCTTAAGAAAAAAACGCTTGATGGATGGAGAATAAATCTGTTTTTTTTTAACGTGACGATCTTTGCCTTTTCATAAAAATCTGTATTTCACTCCTTAAAATGGAAATATCATTAAGTTTTAATGTATTGTGAAGCAGATATTGTGAAAATACGAAGAAAAGGTTCCTTCGGATTTAATACAGAAATACAACAAATAAAAGAAAATATATAAACAAAAAAATAAAACTACAGCTACTTGACTACACTTTACACCATAATAGTGATTTATTTATTCGCAAGTAAGCATTAAATTATCTTTTAATAATAATAAAATAAATAATCAAAATTATACTAAAAAATATAAGGTATAACATTAAATACAGTTTTTCTTAAATCTATGTCAAGTTCACCCATGATTTGTGCCTGAACTAGGTAATCTTGTGTTTCAGGCGATTGGAGGTAACATGAACTGCTTAAAAAATCACATATCATATTATTCTTGTTGGTACATAAATATATAAAGGTACGTAAAAATATAGTATCTTAACTAATTAAAAAAAAATAATAATACAAACAATATTTACTTTAGCACTAGTAATAACTTCTCTGTATCTTCATAGGACATAGTTTGAAGAATTTCCCTTAGGGTTTTCTTGCAGTTACTATGATTTAAAGAGTAAATATTTCCTTTTTCATTTAGCCTGTTACAGAGTAGCGGTCCGAGGTACATATAATATAAAATTTGGCTGTGAAAGCATGTTTTGTACTTTTTTGAGGGAAAACTATGTATATATTTTTTCGTCTCCTTTTAGTAAATTCAGTGCTGTATGGAAGTGCTGCGTGTTGTTTTAGTAACGTGCTCATTATAAATAACTGTCGAACTGTTAGTGCTTCACAAGAATTATACAGGTGTTTTTATTTTTTATTATGAATGGCATCTCGTAGTTGACCTTGAGAGGTCGTCACTACTCAACCGTAATATCCTGTGGCTGCCTTAAGCGGACTCAAAGCCAGGGGCGAATTACTTACATTACTAAGCGACTGCACGCTAAGGGCACCCCCTGTGGGGTTCGGACCTCGGCTTAGGGCGTCGCTGGGGCGAGGACAGCGAGGTTGGACAGGCTGGATCTGATCTGTATTATTATTAAACGGGGAATTTAAAACTACGGGCTCAGCTGAGGCGCAGGCTAGCACTTCGTCGAGCAAGGGTCGGGGGGGGATAATTACGTCGGAGTTTTCGCGAGGTCGGAAGGTTGGTCGATGTGATTTGTGCACTGTACTCGTGGCCCTACTGTTCTCCTCGAGGAGGGTAATGGGGCCATCCCTCTCTTGAACAGTCGTTCAGGACTGATTGTACGTGTACCGCGAATGAGTCGATCGTGGCTGTCGTGTCCGCGATAGAGTTGAAATGGTCGGGAATGGAGTCTAGTTGGGGGCCTAACATGGTGGATTTCAGGCAGTCGCTTACTTTTCTCCAGTCTGTAACTAACTTGGTGAGAGGGGTCAGCGTCGTGGAGACCTAGGCGGGGAGCCAGCTTTACAACAACTGGACGGTGGTCTGAGAAGAGTTCGTCGTGCGCTTCTATAGAATCCAACCGTAGGTTGATCTCTTAAGAAGCGCTATGTCAAGTACGTCAGGGGTGTGGTTAGGATCGTGGGGAAAGTGAGTGGGAGTCATCGAGGCGATGACGTTGAAATTGAGGATGGGACATTGGTCAAACAGGTGTTTGCCTCTGGTGGAGATCCTGGTGCTGTTCCAGGCAGGACGTTTGGCATTGAGATCACCCGCTATGATAACGGAGTCACTCAGGCCAAGTAGGATGGAAAGGTTGTCAGAGAGGGGATAGGTCAAACTCTGATGTGGAAACTGGGGGAATATAGGCCTATACTAAGGCGATCGGTTGGTGGCCAGTCATGCCTAGGTTACAGATAGACACTTTTAAACGTGAGAGAGGGGGCGGGTCCATTGGGATGCAGTGCAGGGACGTTCTATAATAAATTAGGGTACCGCCCTTGTAACACCTAGTCCTGTCATTGTGAACTATGCGATAGTTGGCAATTTATGGGTTTTGAAGGCTGGGCTTTAAAAAGGTTTCCTGTAAGAGGAGAATGTCTATTTGATGATCGCGGAGGAACGCAGTGATTTCATAGTGTTGTCCTCGAATGCCATTGGCATTAAAGAAGCCTAGCTTTAGAGATCGGGGTTTAGTTCGCGCTTGGACTCGCATATCCATTACTGAGTGGGTGTCGCAAATTTCTCGAGGGCTTGCGTAATCTCGGGATACGCATAAAAGATTCTCTGGATCTGAGAGAGATCACAGGAATTACGGGCGGAAACGAGTTCGTTGGCCATTTTACGCGCGCGTGGCGTGAAGAAGATTGAAAAGGTCCCAGAGATCACGCTGAACGGATCTACTGGGACTGACGGACCGACCACTGGAGTGGTTGAAGTGGCGACGGGCCGTGTCGCAGAGGCAGTGGCAACGGCCATGGGAGCGGGCGCGGTTTTCGCGGATTGGACAGGTACGGGCACGGGGACGCGGATGCGGGGATCCATCAGCACTCTAACGGGAGGCGGGGTGGGTCTCGGCTGAACCATAGCAGGGAAGGCCTGCTGATGGTTCAGGTAATTCCAGGGGCTAGGCCTTTGCGGGCTTAGTCTCTGGGGAAGTTGAGAGAGAGTCTGAGGTGTGGGGAACCCATAGGAGGAACATTCTCGCTACTGGCGGGCGTCTGCACGCTTCGCCAGCTTTGAGGAGGTTGACTTGGGGGCCATGGGACAGCCATGGAAGTTGGCTGGGTGTCCAGCCTCGCCACACAGCATGCAGCTGGGTGGCTCGGTGCACAAGCACCTATCCTTGGGGCGGGGGCAGTCAGACGTGCCATGTTCACCCAGGCACTTGACGCACCTGGGTTTGGCATGGCAGTTCTTCTGCGCGTGCCCGTATAACTGGCATCTGTGGCATTGTCCAACGACGCCGCTCTTCCTGGGCTTCTCGATGACGAGGCCCGTGAGACGGCAGATGTTGGACACCTTAAAAATTGGGTGATGCCCTTCTGTCGGGGGGCATACGACAAGAACCATGTCGTATGCTTGACCTCCTCTGGTGCGGTGCATGTGGTGGACTTCGTCCACCGGGATGCCTTGGGCTTCGAGGTCGGCCTTGATATCCGCTGAGGGTATTTCTTTAGGGATCCTGCGGATCACCACGCGGGTCTGACGTTCCTCTGGGAGCGAGTAGCTGTGAAAAGACACACCTCTCACTCTGTGGACATGGGTTAGTTCCCTATAATCTCGGGAAGACGGGACAATGATTTTAACATCCTGTTGGGTAGTGACGGCTTTAGAGAAGCCGATCCGGTCGACGCACCATTTGGAAACGTCCAACCATTTGGATTTATCCTGTTAGAACAAAGGCGAGAGTGGGGGGACCTTTTTGGGCGCCGGAGTGGCCTGTTTATCCTTAGAGGATGAAGCGGGGGCAGGGGGAGAGGAGGTAGATACTACCTCCGTGGCAGCGATCTTTGTCGCCTGCGAGGAGGTCGCCTTCCTTTGCTTCCTCTTTTTCCCCTTTTCGGTGACGGGCACGAAGCCGTCGTCCTCGGAAGAGGGGTTGGAGTGAGCAGAAGAAGACAAGTGCTCAGACTCCATGTCACTGTAAGAAAAAAGGGGTCGGGCAGTGTTTGTCCTGAGGCAGCTTCCGCAGTGTCCATGGACACTGAGGAAGCTGACCTTGGATCGGTAGTAGTCGGCGACCACTGGAGGTTACGGCAGCGAAACAGCAATCCGGTTTCGGTGGAAGCAGTAAGCGAGTGCAGCAAGTGGGAGCGGCAGTACCTCCGTTCACGGCGGGAGGCGAGCACGGAATCCACGATTTATACAGGAGGTTAGTGGGGAATGGAAAGGTCGGCAAGTAGCGGCAAGAAGGGGAGCAATAACAAAGTTTTACTTGCCCCACCCCATGAAGTAATACAGTAAGTCAAAATTGACTGACAAAGTGCAAAGTACAAAGTTTTTTGATTTGCAATAAATCGTAGCTTTTTGAATACGTATATCAGCTTACGAATTCTATTATTTAGAGCTTACATATTATGTTGTTTAAAGGAAAGGGTATCACCTAATTATACTCAGGTATTTTATGTTATCTGTCTTTTTAACATTGGGTCACTTACACTGGCTATTTGCAGGGACTGGGCAACAGTGAGCATGCAACGTTGAGGGGTTCTTCGATATTTGCTTACGCATCAATACCTTAATGTAATGTGTTTTCTCTACATTTAGAGTGAGTTATTTTGAAGCCATTTATTTACAATACTGAATCCGTGTTGCGCAAGATTTTAGACTCATTTTCTGAGTCAGCCGAAAAAAATAGAGCTGTATCTTCAGCGTACGTTATGATAGTGCCATGCTCTAGCTTTTTTTTTTATTGCAAATGTCATTTATGTAGATCAAAAAGTGTGAGTGGTGAGTGGGCCCTAAAATACTTCCTTGAGGAACACCAACAAATGTGTTTTTTTGAACAGCGCTGTAAATATTGCCAATTTTTACGCACTGGGAACGATCTTCTAACTTTTGATCATTTTCAGCTGGGTGCCTCTTACACCAACGATCTCAAGCTTGCGCAACAGAATTGGAATGGAAACTGTGTCAAAAGCTTTGGCGAGGTCCAGGAAAATTCCTACTGTGTGGTTCCTACCCTTGTCAAGTTTTAGAATGCATAAAGAATCTCTAACCTCAAACAAAATTTTAATAAAATTTAATAATAGAACTTCTTGGAATTTTGCCTATGTCGATGGAATTAGAAATGAAGTAAGAGAACCGGAAACTTAAGTGACAGTGGGAAGTTGGACATAACAGAATCCGCATACCAGATGGTGCAGCGTTGCATTGCTAGGCCTCCCACAAGATGGAATGCGCTGGATACGACAAGTGCTATCGGCCAAACTTCCGCATGCTCACCTCTAAGGCGATAATTGTATATCACGGCTCACGACTCGATCGCCCGATGGAAGCGTTTTGACCAATGGGATGCACGAAGCGTATTTTAGTCGTGGTCGTATTAATGTAATGATGTATAAAAGAGTGACACTCACACTAGGCGTGTGCTATTCTCACTTCTTTGTGCGATCATTTTTGAATGGGCGCGGCCAGCAAGAGCTGTTTATGAATTATTATTGTTGACAAGAAGTAATTTCGTACTCATATCTTCCGTTTGGTTGAGAAAATGTATTATTGGTATTGCTGTATTAAATTAGATCGACTTTCCACAAAAATATAATAATTTGGAATAAGGAATGTCAAACAACAAATTATAAATATATGTATATTCTATCCATTTTAATATTTACCTCGCCCCCGACATATGGCTATGCTCTGTCGAGTCTATAAATTCTGTTATTTATTAACACTTTCACTGCGTCCCCAATTTTCACGACGTCCTATGCGATTTGTCAGGCGGCACTGGATAAAGTTTATACCTGCAGTGCCGCCTGACAAATCGCATCAATCGCATGTTTATATTGTATTTTTTGTGTTTTATCGACGTGAGAGGGACTTGTGCAGTGCTATTGGAAATTAAATGTGTTTAATCTTGGGAACAATAATATAAAAATACCGGCCAAGTGCGTGTCGGACGACACACAATAAAGGGTTCCGTAGTTGGGTTGAATTTATCTCAAAACCTAAATAAAATTGTAGTGGAAAAACGTGTTCTCCCATACATCAATATACATCACGATCAATTCGCTGCAAATGTAAGTTGGTCGACTATTACTCATGAAATTGTATAGCCTACTTAGCTGTGATAGTTTTGCTTTTAATTTTGTTACATATATATACTTTGCCATCAATGTTTTCACATATCCAAGACCAACCATTTATCTGGCAGGGGGAGTGAGATCCCTGAATGGAAAAATGGTTGTCACAAACCCCAAATATTTTTGAACGGCCTATCTAACGCAATGGGATAGACGAGAAAAAATATCATTCCACTTTACGTGTAAGTAAGTATTTTTTTTATTGTTTTATTTTACCACTTTGTTGGCGTAATTAATATGTATACCCATGCCAAATTACAGCTTTCTAGTAATAAGAGTCTCTGAGCTAAGCCGGCGACAGACGGACAGACAGACAAACTCAAAAACTAAAACTCAAAGCATTTATTTCAAATAAACCAAATACAGGCACTTTTGTTCATAATTGTCAAGGGGTCGGTCAGTCAGAAAGATGAAGCTAATTGCCCATTCCAAAGCGAGAAGAACAGGCATGAAACTTGGACACAGACGGACACTCTTTTAAATTAAAATATTGTTACAAAAATATTAGTTACGTCATTCATGTTGAAATTATACATGTGAGAACAATGTAGAAAGACGTGTACGTTAAAAGTGTCCGTAATAAAAAGAAAAACAATTGAAAAATTTTAATAAGCCGTGGTAGCTAAGAAATGACCAGTCCCTACAGACGGCGCCCGTTCACGAACATGACGCATGGATCAGCACCTTTCAGCTCAACGATTTTGAAGGGAACTTAATGATCCAACATACACGCCGCCACCAGCGAGACATTTGAGTAAGCATGACATACTCTCAGCCCATTCAAGTCAATTAAAGACGTACCCAGTAAATGGTAGCTTTATAGTAGGTACCAAGTGCTCACACATATGCTATGCAATTACACAATACTAAGAGAATAAATTTATTCAATGCAAAGATAGTTTTTATGATCTTCAGCAGCTCCACCAAATATTGTCGAATGCTAATCAATTAGTTTTTGCGCCCTTGTGGAGCAGGACCAGCGTTGAGCCAAGCATTTTTATCAGCGATGTAATCCCCCAACTTATAATATGCTTGGCTGCATAGTGTGCGTTTAATACAAGATTTAAATTTCATTCAATTTTATTGTAACATTTTAAACAGTACCCCATGAAGGATGAGTCTACTTTAGCCAGTCTGAAACCTGGTTGTACTAATTGGTCCCTATTTCTGGTCCTATAATTATGTCTTTCACCTCTTTTACTAAATACTTAGATTGTTCCTTACGTACATGATGTTTTCATTGATATATTGATAAGGTACCGTCATGATGTTAATATCATAACAGTTCCCTTAGAGAATCGCACCTGCGGAGGCTATATTGCTCTGATGGCTCTTTTCTGCAGAATAAAAATAGACTCGATATCTGCAGCCCGTCCCCATAGTAAAATACCGTAAGACATGATACTATGAAAGTAACTGAAATAGACTAGCCTCACGGTATCTACATTAGTAAATTGACGGACTTTTTTCAAAGCATATGCTACTGAACTTAGCCGTCCTGCAAGATATGTTAAATGAGGACCCCTTTGCAGCCTTGAATCGAGCGTGATCCCCAGGAAAACTGTTTTATCGACGAATTCAAGTTTCTCCCTATTCAATAATACGTCACAATCACTACTTTTTACATTCCGTAAAGCAAATCTTATGCATTTCGTTTTTTTTTTTCATTTAATACTAAATTATTAGCAGTGAACCAATTTTGGACCTGCAGTAGGGCGTTATTTACGTCGTCAAGATTTGATGAACGTCTATTTATCTTAAAGATTAAAAGGAGTGTTCTCAGCAAATAACACTATTTGTGGTTGGTTTTTTAATAAATGGGGTAGAACATTAATATATACCAAAAAGAGCAAAGGACCCAATATCAAGCCTTTTGGAACACCGATTTTTACTTTTAAACCGAGTGAATTGACACCATTTTCTTGAACTTGCTGCTGTCTAACATTTAAATAAGATTTAACTAAACTGAGCGAAGGTTTACCTAGTCCGTAATGTTCAAGTTTCAAGAGCAAGGTTACGTGATTTGTACAGTAAAATGCAGTGGAGAGGTCACAAAAGATTCCTATGGCATCTTGAGCCTTCTCACACGCTGTAAATATGTGTTTTAATAAGGTGACAACAGCGTCAGTCATACAACGTCATTTGGTGAAACCATATTGCTGATCGTGTAAGATTTGTTTGGTGTTAAGGCGCTGACAAGACCTAATTGACCAAAATAGGCTTCTCTTAAACAAAAAAAAAATTGCCAGATTTGGCAATTTTTTTTTTGTTTAGTATAGTTTGTGTTAGCGGAAAAATATATGTTAATTTTGAACATATTTCCCAGAACTTGGTTGTTACCAAAACACGTTTTTGAAAAAAAAAACTCGATACAAACTAACGTTAAACTAACCTCTTACCTTGAGTTCTAACCCAAAATATCTGCGTTAAATATCAACATACGTTATGTATTTAATTAATAACAAGAACGTCTTATTTGAATGCAGAACTTGGTTGTATTTTATTTTCGATTACTCAACCCAATTTTGAGTAAATAGATATCATTCATATTTTGCATATTTTGCTTCATATTTTGCAATAAAATTACAAGCGTTGTGTCATCGCGCTTCTCTTTCTTTTCTATGCAATCTGACAGTGACCACGGTTCAGGTGTTGTCAGAGTCTAAAAATGATTAAGTATTTTTTTGAACATTACTTTTTCGAACACCCTGCTGAATACCGGCAACACGGAACACCGGTCTATAATATTGTTGGTGTCTCTACTGTCCCCAGATTTATAAAGTGTATACCACTTTTTAAAACCTTATTGTGTTTCATTAAATCCGGGAAGACTAATTGATCCACACAAAAATTAAATATAAAGCTTAGTATAGTGCTATAGTCTCGATTATGGATGTACAAACTTTGATAGACATTCCCCATAGATCCTCGGTCAGTTTGATTTTAATTTGCCGAATAGCTTTAATTACTATCATAGGGTTTATATGTTTAAATTGTGAGCTTGGAACGTTCACTCTTAATAAATCAATTGAGGCATTGGTGTAGGAATTTAAAGCTTCCGTCCTTTTACACGGTATATTAGTAAAGAAATGAACAACTTCCTGAGCTACTTCTAAGTTAAACCTAATGGCACCACGTGCAGTCTCTAATGTGTAATCAGTGTTTCGTATTTTTTCCTATTCCTTTCATTATGTATAACTTTCCAAACTGCTTTTATTTTATTTTCTGCCGATTTGATCTTGTTGCTAATATACAGGGTTTTAGCTATCTTGCAGGTATTTCTAAAACATTTGGAATATGTAGCAACATGTAGCAACTTACTGAAAGTTTCAGTCTTTCTCTACTTATCCTAATACCTTTAGTTGCCCAGTCACTAAATATAAAATTAAGGCAAATATTACGCAAGTGGATCCTTGAATCGAATAGTGGTGTTCAAGACCTGCAATATTTTTGAACGGCCTATCCAGCGATACCCCTAAAAAAAGCTTAATAATCTACTGCTATTTGAATTATTTTTTATATTTAATTTTTAATAATATTTTTAATATTCATATTTTTTTATTTTTTATATTATTATGTAGTGTATATATATAGATATATACACTACATATTAACCTTAATTTGCGTATTTAAAATATTATTTTGTGTTTATTATATTTGTATATATAGGTTGTTTAGGTTCAGCCAGTGCCTTTATTTACACCTGCTCGCGCATCGCTACCAAGGCGCGCGGAAGGAACAAAACAGCTCGTCATTTCCCATAAATACCTTCTTGTTAACGTTTTCATTGTGTGGTCAGTTGTCAGTCATTGTTAGGTTTGACCCCGCCAGAAATAAAAGTCTGCCTACGAAAAGGCCTACGAAACTAATAACAATAGAAGTCTGTTTTTTTCCTCTCAAGTTGATTCAAACCGTCGCGTCGTATGAAACGCGTGTGCATTGATCATTAGCATTACACGGCTCCCTTATCGTGCTTGCCTACGACAAAATAGCACACTTGTATCGTAATTAACTATTATAACTACACTATTAATATAACTACACGCCGTATAGTGTTGGTTTGAATAATGATGAAGCTAAAGGAAAAACAATAAGCTTGTGTTCAAATGAATGAACTATGAAAAACCGACGAAATTCTATGTGAAACTATTTCGTGCCAAAACAAAACCTCATTTGTTCGCATGCTTCTGCAACTGGCATCAAAGCTTTGAAAGCCGTTCGATACTCGTTTATTAGTTACCATGACAACCATTCAACCATCTTCGCATGTTGTACTGGGAAGATAATGGAGTGAAATAATTTTGGGTTATAACCTTAAGCAGATCAATAAAAGTCGAGTAATTCAAACGAATCACGCGATATGCCTGGAACTGAGGTATGCCGCTACATTTTTGTCCCTTTCAATTTAATTATCATGATACTGTTTGCATGCAATCGAGTTGTGACGTCAACGTCTGCTCTTCATAGAACACGAACCATGTCCCCTGTTCTTTCATTATTAGCATTTATAATGTCCGTGGGCTTAGCCCGACGAACTACCGCTACGTTCTTCGCATAATTTATTTTACGATGCCGACGATTCAAAAATGAAGTTTCATTACGAAAATATTCAGGGCGAGTTTTATATTGCTGAGCTATATTTTGTCCGTATTCCTTCCACGTATTTTACCTAAGTATTTTTATACATTTTTAGAGTAGATTTAGAATTAAGGACATGTAAGGTTTTTACCGTTCTTCACTAGTATTTAAATCTTATTTAAATACTAGTGAGGCAATGGTTTTCACTAGACATACTTGGTCAACAAAAGTTCTTTTAGGTTAGGTTGCGTCGAAGAGTGCTTAAGTGCCCCCGTAGAGCCCCTGCACAGTGTTTTATAAACCCAAAAAAAGTGACATCGTCTTTTTATTCCAGATTCGTGTAGATTGATTCAAAAGAAACGCTAGAGTAAAATACCGAGGTTTCTAGTACATCTAGATGATGAGATATACATTTTTGAAAATGCCTAAATTTTTATCCGGATTATTAAAAAAAAAAATCATAACAAATTACTAGTTAAAATTATTAGCAAACTGATTAAATTCATGCACGAAGATTTTAAAGGCGCAAATTACCATGTTATCAAAAAATATTTAGGTTCATTTAAATAGACGTTATCATTTTTTTAAATATTTTCGATTTTATTTTTAAACTCGATTAATCCTGAATTTCGCTTCTTAATTTTTTTACATAAAATTGCTTTATATGTGGCCTATACACACTAAAAAATTCAAAGCCCGAATCCGTGGACTAACGAAGTTATAATCATTAGAAATTTATTGCTAGGGTTGGCACTTACAACCAATGTAAACCCGGGTATAAATTGATTATTTTTTTTTATTATTTCACTTACAAAACGTCAGAAGCTAGTGCGTGATTCGCAATTAGTCGTTTCCTATGGAGAAAAACCGGCAAGAAACTCTATGGCTACTCTTTAAAAAAAATGGTTGATTTACAATATTTCCATATACATAATATGTGCTGAAATATATTATATTTTCACCCCACTTATTTGAAGAGGACGGCTTAGTTCGCCTCCAAATGCACCCAAAGGTGGTGTTTTCTGTAAGAAACTTTCAGCGGCCAGTGATGAGTATTCCAATTTCAAAAAGTGCGCGGCAAAGATGATTGCTGCGCAGTTATTAGAGGATTCTGTTCATAAGTGCGCCGCAATTTAAATTGCCACGCACTTTTTGAAATTGGAACATCTTAGCGTTCAGCTCCAAAGAAATCGAACGAAAATATTGTTTGAATAAAGATTGGCTGGTATGACGGCCCTCAACTCAAAAATGTTATTTTGCTCCCTTATAATACAATCTACTATATATATATTGTATTTGATTCGAACTGTTATGTCGTGATGGTCCTGTGGTTCAGGAACGCTTTTTATGCACGAGGTTGCTGGTTCCGTACCGAGCAAGTACAAATGTAACTTTTTAAATTCTTATATACTGTCCAAGTTTAATATAGACTAGCCATGTCTATAATAAACTTGGACAGCACATGAAAGAAAGAGTTGATTTTATCTCATCTTGAAGTATATTGTGTATATAAGTGTAAATGATGAAACTTGTTGACCAAATAGATAACTAACTAAACTTTAATTGCAGATATTTTAAATATCAAAATCATCAAAAACCAAAAATAAATCAATCAATCATTAATCATTTTCTGCAGTCAACATTTCGTGGTCGTCTATATCTTCAGTAAATTCTTTCTCATTGTGATTTGGTTTAAGTAACGCCAAAGCAGCAGCAGGTAATGGACGTTTTTTCAGATGTTTTCTTCTTTGGAGCTGCATTTCAGCAGCAATAATTGGGTCGGAAGACACTAGTGCTCTATGAAACAGATCATACATTGTTTGTTTACGATCAAATTTGCGTGTGTGGTGCTCCCGATCAGATCGCCAATATTTGTTTCGTGATTCGGCGGCTTGCTCGGAAAGCATACCGATTGGTAGTGGTGTTTTGTCAATAATAGATGCCCCATGAATTAAAATTTTATGAATGGAAACCGTCATAGGATGCCAGTCATAGACACTTACATATTTGTAGGCAAGGTCTTTACAGAATGTACCAAATTTCTCTGCATCTACGGGAATTCCACAAGAGATCACGGTTAAGATAATGTATAAACCATCAAGAAGCCAAAGTTCTAATCCTAAAATATCTGCAAAAGTTTTTCGGTTTTCATCTGCCAAAACTATGCGGCTTGTGTTGCCATCATTCGTGGTTCCGGAATTAGGAAGAACGACATCTACCAATACACCAATTTTCACGTATAGCATCTTGGATACGTTTTTTTCTCTCCTGTACTGCAAGCCCTTCTGGTGAAAATTGCTTGATACGCCATTTTTTCACTTCACATTTGTATCCGAGTTTGAGAAGAAACTCCAAAACTCGAATCCAGGCGTGCAGAGGATTGATACCATGCGTCAACGTATCAGTCAACTGTTTTCGAAAATGCAATGTCCAAGTTGTTAAATTGTGTTGCTGTAAGTGCACAATATGGACAACGCATGTGCGATGGCATATCAAGTATCGTATTAAGAACTTTACCGTCAATTGCCGCTAAATATAAATTGCTGGTAGCGTTGATTTGCTGCCCACTCGGTAATTTATGATCGAAAGGAGTAAGGTGTTCGATTTCTTGGTTAACTCTGTCTTTTTCGGATAAAATCAGTTCTTTAGATTCTTTTTTATAAATTATTCGCAATGGGCGGCAAGATCTGTAAGACTGAGCTGCAATGTTTGTCCACAATAATACCTTATAATTTTGGGTGCTTTGATGGTAAATTCTTAAAGGTACAAAAGTTGTAGCAAAAATACTGCTTTCGTTTTCTCCTTGATCCTCAAATGCTTGTTTGTACAAAGCTTGCCCCGAACTACCATCAAAACCCCAAACCCCTTCAAAGACACAGTCTAAAATATTTGTTCCTATTTTGTTGCAGTATTGTGAGAATACTTCACCTTGCAATTGCACAACGCGGCTAAAAGTGTGCTGCAGGAGTGACTGTAAAGGAACAACCGCTTCTCGTTCTGTAATATTAACAAATTCTGGGTAACAATTTTGTTTGGCTTTCAAAATTTTATAATACGGTGGGTATGCCGGAAAACCCCGCTCTTGCAAATCTAAATGAATAAAATTATATGTCTCAACAGTCATGTTTTTGTCAATTAATATTGCTAGAGCTTCTTCTGCTGTGTAAGGTTTTGTAGTTGTTGTAATTGTGTTGGCTATTTCCGTGACAGCGACTTTCGACTGTAGGCACGACTCAATCACATTTGCAAATACCGTTGATGTATGATGTGAGACTTGCTCTCCACCAATGTGCAAGGTATTTGCAAAGGCTTTGATCCTTTTTTGTTGAGGCTCACATTCCAGTGTAGACTCTAATCTTTGGCGACTACGGATTTGCTGACGTTTGCTAAGTTTCCTGAAACTATCATCGTCAGTGTGTTCAGGTGGAGCGCTAATGTAGCCGCTAATAAACGTTTCACTTAGCCACTTTCCATGTTTTTTCATAAAACTAGACATGTTCTTACATTGTTTATATTTTGTATCACACTTGGACATCAGACTAGAAAGAGTTGATTTTATCTCATCTTCAGTACGAGAAATTTGATAGTCAGCCCCAATTGTGTTGACAATCAAATTTACTCGTTCTGAAAGAGATAAATGGCGTTTCCCTTTCATTAGTTGGAAAATATCCAACCTAGATAAAATTTTTGAACCTGAGGTTCCTTCACCAGACGCCTCTCCTAGCACTGGAGCGATCACCCCCGGAGGTTGAAGGATGTCGGCTGTGGCGCTATCAACAACTTCACTTTCCACTCGTGAACCAACATGAGGGTTGGCGCCCTCATGCCCTCCTAGCATTAAGTCCTCTGATCGGAGCTCAGAAGGACATCCCTCAGCAGCATGGGTCAGGTGCTGCTGAGGCAAAGTGGCATCAAGGGTCTGTGACGGCTCCATGATGCCTCACCCCCGTTCCTCCAGGCTACGTGTAATGATATGGGGTTTCAGCAAAAGCCTATCGAGGGTGGACCTCTTTCCATACCACACGTATCCCTTCATCAGAAATTGACACAACTACGGATTATACATAAACGTGTACTGGCTGATTCATGAAATAATTTTTTCAAAAATAGTTTTCATCTTTCACAATATAAGTGGAGATTATATTGGAGTGTTATAAACGTAGATCGGAATAGGTAGGCCTATTTATGTACTTGCCATGAGTTAGAATAATATAGATATTCCCCGAATTCCGGGATTTCTTTTTTAAGTAAGTAAATAGTGAAATCATAAAATAACTATTCTCGCTCCGGGATAAATGAAAGATTCCTTCCTTTCCGAAAGAAAGATTTTTTCCTTTCTGACGGGTAGGTAAATAAAAGAAGGACGGAATTAGCGGCAACGTCGCGCGCTTATTGGCTTACATAATACATTTTTATACGTATTAACAAAAAGAATTGAGTTCAATTAAATGCCGTAGTATCAGCCGAAATTCCGTGGAATATCCATATTCCATATCAATGTTTGCAGTCAATGAACCAAAATAGGCCTACCTATTCCGATCTATGGTTATAAATCACAATAATTCTACATTTTTCGTTTTAATGAACAAAACAAACAAAATTAACCAAAAATATATTTTTACAAAATTGACAACCCTAACATCAATTCGATCTGGATAAACATATTATCAATCATAACTTCGTTAGTCCACGGATTCGGGCTTTGATTTTTTTAGTGTGTATAGGCCACATATAAAGCAATTTTATGTAAAAAAATTAAGAAGCGAAATTCAGGATTAATCGAGTTTAAAAATAAAATCGAAAATATTTAAAAAAATGATAACGTCGATTTAAATGAACCTAAATATTTTTTGATAACATGGTAATTTGCGCCTTTAAAATCTTCGTGCATGAATTTAATCAGTTTGCTAATAATTTTAACTAGTAATTTATTATGATTTTTTTTTTAATAATCCGGATAAAAATTTAGGCATTTTCAAAAATTTATATCTCATCATCTAGATGTACTAGAAACCTCGGTATTTTACTCTAGCGTTTCTTTTGAATCAATCTATACGAATCTGGAATAAAAAGATGATGTCACTTTTTTGGGTTTATAAAACACTGTGCCCTGGTGCAAGTGTGAGAGGGAACACGGGGTGGTTTAAGTCAGTAGAAGTCTGTATGTCCGCCTCAGGATAAGGATTTCCACCCCGTTAAAAAAAAAAACAAAGGTTAGGGCTATTAATCGCGCATTTGTAACTGTGTTTTAGGTACTGCACTAATCATTATTCTCTAGCCCGTATCCGAATTCAGGTACTGCATTAT
The DNA here is from genome assembly GCA_905333075.3 of Atethmia centrago. Taxonomy (NCBI): domain Eukaryota; kingdom Metazoa; phylum Arthropoda; class Insecta; order Lepidoptera; family Noctuidae; genus Atethmia; species Atethmia centrago. The sequence goes on along the minus strand of HG995373.1, from coordinate 14,160,297 downwards.
CAACATAATATAGTTACTATCCACAACGTTTTACGAAATCTTTCATTCAGTAATGCCTTGATCACACGTACCGAGTAGATGGGCGATACAGCAAAATGATACTAAGCCGAGAGAGTTCCCTGCACAAGTCCGAGGCCATGTGTTTTCATTGTCCTCAGAACGCGCCACCGTTGGGGTCCAAAATAACGGTAGGAGGGGTTTAATCGGCGTCAAGTCGACGATGAAGTACCTGGGACTCGTCCTCGACAGCCGGTGGAACTTCGTGGAGCATTTCCGACGTTTGGCTCCCAAACTGGAGCGGGCAGGCGCTGCATTGAAGCGGCTCCTGCCCAATCTAGGGGGTCCAAACGCCTCCTGCCGGAGGCTCTATGCGGGGGTCGTGCGGTCCATGGCCCTCAACGGGGCTCCTGTATGAACGAACTCTCTGGCGCTGCGGCCAGCCCGCCGGTTAAGCGCGGCCCAAAGGGTCATGGCCATCCGGATGGTCCGGGGATACCGCACGGTCTCCTGTGAGGCAGCGAGCCTCCTTGCCGGATAGCCGCCATGGGATCTGGAGGCAAAAGTCCTCGCGCACGTATGGGAGTGGCGCGACGAGGCGAAACGCCGGGGCGTAAGCCCGCTGCCGCGAGAAATCGCGGCACAGCGGACGGAGCTCCGGCGGGATCTCATGGCATCATGGAGAGTATGGTTGTCGCAACCCAGTGCTGGGCACGCCACAATTGCGGCGATAAGTCCCCTCTTTGAGGAGTGGCTAGAGAGGCGCCACGGCGTCCTCACCTTCCGCCTGACGCAGGTCCTCACCGGACACGGCAGCTTCGGGAGGTTCCTGTGTCGGATAAGGCGGGAGGAAACGCCCGGGTGTCACCACTGTGTGGATCGCCCGGAGGACACGGTGGAGCATACGGTGGAGGTCTGCCCGGCTTGGGCAGAGCACCGCCGTGTCCTCGTGGAGGCGATCAGCGGCAGAGATCTCTCGCGTCCGGCCCTGGTTCAGGCCATGGTACGGAGCGAGAGGGCATGGGCAGCCGTCACCTCTTTCTGCGAAGCAGTAATGCTCGCGAAGGAGGAGGCGGGACGAGACGGTTGAGGGAAAGGCATGTTTTGCGCCCTCTCGCCCCTAGCCGCCGCAGGAGACGCCCTGGGCGTCGGGAATCCCTGGTGGATTTCCGGCCACCGTAGGCGCGGGCTTGTGGACGGTGAGCAATGGGTAGCTCACCGTCCGGCAAGGACCAGGCCCAGGTCGACGGCGCGTCGTGTTCCACGCGCGCCTCAAAGAGATGTCGTCAGCATAAAGGTAGGGGTCCACTAGGGCCGATGCCTGCCGGGGTCGCGGGAAGGTACTTATGGGCCAACGAAGCCCTCGCAACACAGGCATTAGAAAGGAATACGGGTGGGTTTTAGTCAGTAAGAGTCTAACACACCCTCCCGCTCCGGCCAGAGCGGGAGAAGTTATTTGATGATTTCCCACCATAAAAAAAAAAAAAGCGGAGAGAGGTGGGTGGGGGAGTCGGTGGTTATACGTATTTTTTTACTTCGTCAATCAGTCAGTCAGTTCAAAAATCACGGGTAACGGTAACGTGCTGCAACTGACGTGAGAGTATGCCGAGTGGCGGCTATCGCACCGAGTGCATGTTTATACCTCGTTTGCCCACTCGACAGGTATAAACATGCTTCCCCGTACTGGTGGGGAAGCACGGGGATGGGCGTACTCGGTCTAGTAAATAGAACGGGGTCCGAGTGACTGTCCCGCCCTTTAACTCCGCCGAGCACTCGGTGATGTGTTTATACGTAGCGAGTACTCGGCCGAGAGTACTGTGTCACCCATTTACTCGGTACGTGTGATCAAGGCATTAGTTATTTTGGTGTCCAGTTATGATCGTAAAATAAATTAGCCCAGTGAATAAAACTAAAGGTTTCACTGTCTGTTCAACTATTTATTTATTAATTTTAAATAGAACGGCCGAAGCCAACACTATTTAAACATATATTTTTTTAACAAAGTCATGCATGGGGAATGCATGCACAAAAATTCAAACATGAACTATAATCACCAACAGTGACAAAACGATATTCGTCCGTAACTCTTTAAAATGTTGTAACAAAATATAGGATAAACCAAAGGAAGTAAAGGTTAAAAAGAAAGTAAGGACAAAAACAGAACCTAATCCTGACGTTACTATCAAAACCAAGGGAACTGGCGATGAAGAGGGCGAAGCAAACTCCAATTCTGATAGTGTATCCACAGGTAAGTCAATAAATTAATACCACTACTTTTGTGCTAAACAACAGGTATTGTCAATCTCGTAATTGCTTTATCACCCTAATGGCTCATTTTCAGTAGTCGTTAACTCTGTCGATATACAGCATGAGTCCCTGCAGGCGGGGTAATGAGTAATGAAAGTCATAAGTCAATTACACGGTCGGTACGTCTGCAGGGAAACCCCGTAGCGGGCGTAGCAACCAATGAAATATTGATCGAGAAAAACCGTGCGGGGAGACTCACACCCAAAGAAAATGAGCAATGAAATGCCTTCAAAGCAACTGCCAAACTAGCGGTGCAGATTCTCCGGTTACCGTAATCGTTTCCTATCGACTAATGAAAACAGTCTCCCGAATACGGGCCCTATGACATGCGTTACAGAAATGTCCCACACCCCGCATACGAGCCCTATCGATAAATGAAAATGAGCCTTTAGGTTAAATGTTATTTGTACGTCATAAAACGACAGTCTTTGTCCCGTTAAACATTTTCATCCTTAGTGAAGTTTCAATTTACTGGCAATCGTTGTGAAAAGAAAAACATCATCAGGAAACCGGCATGTCCTAGAACCAAAAATTTGAAGACATGTGGCATCCACCAAACCACACTGGGCCCGCGTGGTGGATTACGGCCCACTATCTCACATAGAAGAGATCTGTGTCTCAGCAGTGGAAACATTATAGGCTGATTATGGTTTTGTTGTGAAAAGTGGTAAGCACTTTCGAGGTCAACCATCCATCAAATCCTGACCACTATACCTACTTTATTGGTCCGATCAAATGTGGAGTACTTGACTGCACTCTATGTTGCCTGCAACTTGTTTGTCGCAACACAAAAATATGAATTATCATTCAACTCAAACCTATAACAGTACACTGTCTGACATGGGCTTCTCCAAAGTCCTGCAATATCACCCTGTTCTCTGTTAGGAAGCGAGGATTCTGTAATCTATAGAGTATCTCGCTAAGGTTGTCAGTCCATCTAGCTGGGAAGTTCCCACACTACGCATGCCGATACGCGGCCTTTCACCCCGACACATTTGCTAAAATGGGCATAGGTCCTTCTGAAACTGGATGAAGTTTGATGCAATTTTCACCACAAAGACTTAGAAGGTGCTTAACACATTAATATTTGACGTGAATACCTATAGCAATATCATAATACCAATCTCGATCTTTTGACATTTCCAATGTACCCGTGCTTAGCAGGAGCACAATCAGATATTATAATGTGTTGAGTAGGATAAGTTGTTGTATATATATTATATTCGATATCCAAATTTTGCACCAGCTACAATTATTAAAGAGCAATTCATTCATTTTCCAGTAAGTGACCAGCAATTAGATGACGCAGACAATGAACAGAGTAACCAAATTGGATATAATGTAGCTACCTCGGCTACTATTCACGTGGACAGGGATGAGTACTTGCAAGCTCACAGAGACCTGACGTTGGAGCGCAACCATCAACAAGTGCTCAACAACATACTGCATAGACGACTCGCTGAATATTACAAGTACGTTTACCAAATAAAATATTAGTATGTATAAGTCGGGTTTGCATTCATCGCTCTTAATGCTGCAACGTCAAATTGTTACCAATGATATGCGGATGGACTCGACGTGCGGTGCGGTGGCGGCTAAGCCGAACCATGTGGTAAATTCAGCGAAAGCGCAAAATATGATTCGCGACCATAAAGAATATGATTTTACAGAATTATAATAATTAATACATCTCTCTAAGTTAAATTTGTTCCATAAAAACTTTTCTAAAGAGAGATTTGTTCTTATGGAACCAATATAACTAAAAGAGATGTATTAATTCTATAAATACAGAAAAAATGAGGAAAATGTCGTGAGGAAGTAGGAGAAGACCAAAGAAACGATGGCCACAAAAGGGAGATGAGAATGCTAAGAGGGATGTGTGGTGTAAAACGATGGATAGAATAAGAAATGAGTACATAAGAGAAACTCTTGAAAGTGGCACCGGTGACTGAAAAGTTGTGCGGAAACCAGTTGTCATGGTATGGGTATGTGATGCATAGGAATGAGGAAAATGTCGTGAAGAAATCTTGAGTATGAATATCAATGGCTATAAGAGTAGGGGAAGACCAAAGAAACGATGGATGGACTGTGTCAAAGATGATATGGCTAGAAAGGGGATGACTACCGAGATGACAACTAATAGAGAAGTTTTGAAGAAAGGGGCATGTTGCGCTAACCACAAATAAATTGGAATAAGGGCAGGAGAATGATGAATTCTGTATACATATTTGTTATGGTTGCGAATTATATTTTGATCAAGATACAACTGACCTTCAAATTGCAAAAAAACGTAAGACAATTTGAATTTCGCGGGCTACCACTCCGGACCCACCTTAACCAATACTGCCAAATGGAATGCCAACCCGAACATGTACGTAGCACGCCACATACACTTGTTTTCTCCGGATTTTAACACCACAAAATGAGTTGTTTTAATGTTCACGTTGGCAGAAGATGAAAAAGAAGGCGAAACTTTTCCTCGCATTGTCTTTGATTAATTTCTTTGCCAAATGCTGAAATCATTTGACTGTTAAAAAAATGCCAGGAGTATGTAGCATATTTTTGCATCGTAAAAATTATTAAATCTTTTTATTGTGAACATAGGTTATATAGACAGATGTTAGGTAAATTACAGATTCAAGCACAATAGCTATTAAACATTTTGGAATGATGACGACATCATAATTGATACACATTCGCCAGCTACTTACACGTCGCAGTAAAATTATAAGATTACGAGTAACAAGGCAAAACAAAACGTGAAAGAATAAATTCCTTCAACCGTAAAATAAAACTGACGGTATATTTATTTTTCTAGTCATCGTCGCGTGTTTGACGCAAACATCTGAGTTGCTCATTTATTTGTATTGAAAAGAAAACACTAGCCCACTGAACTGTATATGAATAGCAAGAAGTTGTATAATATTTTGGCATGCAGACTGTACGTGTTGTCAGGTCTATGCCAGAATGCCGATATTTTTGTAATTTATTGTATCGGTGTACAAATTGTTGATAATTAAATACTTTTGACGTGATTAAGGTAGAATTAGGTACAGTCAACCTCAAAAAGATTTGGCTGGATATATAAAAGTCGTATGACATTGTCAGTTTTTATTTACCTTGTCCTGTAACTATCACTGTGTACATTGTTTTGATCATTGGGTGTATAGATGTTTTGGGACTATACGGTGGATACAATGTTATGGAACAAAGGTTGTTGACAATAAAATGGTTCCTTGTCCGTGTCTACAACATTTTGGGGCTGACTGTACCGACTGCTGTGTAAATTAATAACTCACGCCGTTATAAATTTAACAAATGTAATAAATAATCTAACATCTTTATTGTTTTTTCAAAGATTTCTTTAGCTCTAAATTATGGCATGGAAGCTAGAGCTAAATAATTTTACTTATAGAATTGTATGTGATTGGTAATAGATAATGATGATAATTTCCGAGTTTATAATTAAATTAAATGAAATTCGGTAGGTACCCTAAATCTCGATCACGTTAATCTCGCATGGTATGAGAGCAAACAGATAGAAAATATTGTGGCATTACATAATTATATGCACCGAAAAAATGCATTACCGACCCATGTCAGTTAGAAATGATTAGGAAGTAATAAAGTTTCAATTTGTAAATAACGTATTCTTTTGTACGCCACGTTTGTAGTCCTTTCACAGTTATTTTACCTCTGATTTTGCATCACAACGATCTTTATTGTCATTGCTATATGGTTATTGTGAGATGAAAAGAAGGAACTGTATAATTATATACATCTCGTTGGTGTCAAAACGCAATCTCTAATCGGCGGGAGATTAGTTGCATTTCATTTGTCTCGAGAAACTCCTTACTTTTTTAGAAAACGTAAATGTGAACATGTTTTGAAACCTTTGGAGGGGGCTGCAGACATGGAAGAAAAATATCAACAGAAATTGTATTCTTACGAAGAATTGAAAAAGAAGGCAGAGAGTGAAATCGCTGATGTAAGCACCTAAAGTCAAATTATTTATTCACAGGAGTAACCCGACATGTGCTAGCTGCCACTTTGTGTAATATAATGATCATATTTATTGTATTGTAGACTTTTACACATATTATTAAACATTTATTTTACACTTGACAACAAACTTGAACAAGGAAAGTTAGTCGTTAATACAGTCACTACATTAGAGTCCTTTTGGCAACAAACTACATATCATCGGTGATATTCTAAAACCGCGGAACTGACAGCGTTTAAAACCGCGTATTTACAAAAGTAGCAAAATCCGAAATCTCGATTTGATTAAATATGTAAAATATTATTTTACATATGTAATGCCTACAATATTAAGAGGAATTTGACAATTTAAAAGTTTAAACAATAGAAAGTCAAGTGGTTTAGTAAATATTACGTTTTTCCGCGTTCCTGTAAAATTCACTGCACCTATCTTTCGCGGTTTAAAACACCGACGATATATTATTTCAACATTATACATCTATTTTAAAGTTTCGACCCGATTCACCCCTGCATCCATCCCTATTCACCCCGTTTTACGGTATATAAATCGATTAAAGTAAACGATCACAATTACAACTTATATTACTTTTTTCACTTACTTTTCATACTTGTTACATTACTGGTATTTTGATGATAATACAATAATAAGGCACTGACACAAAATTTGATGAAGAAAACTGAAGGAAATTAAAAACCTCAGATTAATTTAATTTAATTTCATTAGATAGTAGTCGATTTTATCATTTAATTTTGATTAACTTGAATTAATTTAACTTAAAAAGTTTATTTTTAAACAGATAAAAAAGAAAGTTTCTGAAGTTGAGGAAAAATATGCTGGTAGATTGGAGCATGCTAATACAAAGTTTGATGGATTGCAACACCTCGAGCGGACCACTGGTTCGGGACTAATTTACTCAAGAAAAGGAAAACCTATCGCTGATAAGGTAATACTGTACTGAAATACAAATTCATTTTAGGACAGAGGACTGTCTTTTTTGTGATTTGTTATTTCAAATTTCGCCCTGAAGTCACATCCCAAAAATCATCCTGTAAAAACAGATAAACAGCTGAGACTCGGGAGAGTTTTAAGCTTTACCGCTACACAAAATATCGTTTCTGTTATATTATTTTGTGTTATATTATTGCTGTATGGCCGCCGAAAACAATGGTTACGTAGTTAGCAAAACCATAGTCGTGATAGGTACTATCAATATAAAATGATCTAAGCATGATAACACGGTAACAACTGCGTAAATACAAAATATGTATAAAATATATACAAAACAAAATGGTTTTATAATTTCATGATTATAAAAGCTTTTTGTTTTGTATATAATATATTTTGTATGTATCTAGTAACTACCATTATTCTACCCCAATACATTCATATTCATCGTTTCTGTATAATTTTTAATAATTTGATTTTAAATAGTATTCCAATAACTAGGTTGTGGAGGTCAGATAAGCAGTCGCTCCATGTAAAATACTGGTATTCAGTTGCATCCTATTAGACTGGAAGCCGACCTCAACATGGTTGGGGAAACGCTAGGCAGATTATGATTTTAAGTAGTATTCTATTGACTACAGACTGTGGAGCGATTCCTTACTCTTCAAAGACGCAAGAGTGAACAATCCTCTGCACTTTGTCTGCGATACATACGCGCGAGAAACGCCGTCGCAGAACTTGAGGCTATAGTGAAGAAGCTGGAAACCTTGGGCCCAGGACTTTACGTATGGCAATATGAACAACTTAATATTGATAATCAGAACTTTAATACTAAAATTGAAGGTAATTTTCTAACTTCAGATTTTTGTTTTGATCCCATAATTTAAGATTTTGGTATTATTAAAACTGTAACTAAAAAGTAGGCAATTTTATCACAGAAAAATATTCTACACGGCTGATGCCAAAACACATTACTAATACCAAAAAATATTGTTCTAAAGATCCTTTCATGAAGCTTACACTGTTTCCAATTACCCTTAACAAAATAAATTACGTTTTCGACAGAACGTGAAGACGAGCTTATAAAAAACCGCGCAAAATGCACAGAGCATAACCAAATCTTGGCTCACATTAGAGAGAAGATGCATCACACTGATGAGGTCATTGAATTCGCCGAATGTGATCTTGGGGACGCTGAAATGGAGTTTTACAGGGCCAGAGAAGATTTGGGCCAGGTTAAGGTAATTATTTGTTTCTTAACAGTTTTTTTTGTTGGAGAAGCTAAGAGTTACAAGACCAGTTCTTAAACTGATATAACACGCTTCAAATTTTTGTTAATCTTTCATCCGGCACCTCTCACACGATGTGAAACGTCTGAACACAATATGAATCAAAAGTGAAAAATGAATTAATTGGTGAACCAATCCAATGATCTTTCACTCCCACTTCGAATGATCGTAAAAGTAAATGAAATGAGCAGATGAAACAAAAATGAACATTCGTTCCGAGTTAGCCTGTGATATCAGCTTAAGACGCTGACAACAGTTAAAGCGCGGTCACTGTCGGACTGCATAGTAAAGAAAGAGAAGCGCGATGACACAACGCTTGTAATGTATTGTAAAATATGAAACAATTATTTATTTACTCAAAAATGAGTCGAGTAATCGAAAGTAAAAAACAACCAACTTCTACATTCAAATAAGATGTTCTTGAGCAACGTACGTTGATATTTAATTATTTTTTTTACTAAACGTGTTTTGTAACAACCAAGTTCAAGATTACCATATAATTTTTCGCTACCACAAAGTATAAAGATTTGGTTTTTTTTTTAAGAGTAACCTACTTTATTCATTTGCCAGCGGCCAGTTAGCGCCTTACCAAACTGCGCCTCAGCAATCCGATTACCGAATAACGTCTTTTGTATACTGCGTACTTATAGAGGCATGAGGAACAGGGTGTAAAGTTCACTCATCCTCCATAGAAAAGGGAGGATCCTCCGACCAGACGGGTGTGGTGTCTGGTGGGCAAGTGCCCGACGGTTGATGTCGGGATGTTGTATATATGCTAGTTGCGTGGTAAACTCTACTTGCACGATGCAGGATTTTGCGTGACATCAGTGTGTTGCGTATTTCGCATGTGGCGATGTAGATACCACCACATCACTCCTCTCCGGAGACCGGAGTCGATAGTGGGCTGAGTCGTGTATCTTGCAATGCTAGCCAGTGCCAGATGTGGTTCCAGTGAGTCGGAACCGGTTGTCGCATAGTTCACAGTGGGTTGGAACTATCTGCGGTGATGCCCCAGTGAGTCGGAGGGCGCTGTGTTATGCTCCAGTGAGTCGAACGTGGTACAGCGCCGGGTTGAAGGCTGGCGTCGACCAGGAGAGGGTTGAAGGGCTCTGCTTGTGGACCAGCCGAAAGTGCAGTGTGCTGTGCCGCGGTTACTGATGAGGCTGAGGATGATGACCAGGTATGCGTGGTCGCTGCATGCTGGTGGTCAGGAAATCCGTTGAAGCAGTGGGTGCCGGCTGGCTATATGATTCGCCGCTCGAGAGCTTGAGGAATTGATGACGTCACGTTGAAGTAGTTGCACGAAGGCTGCACTGACGTTCATATTCGGGGTCACCAGTATAGAAGCATGAGGAAACAGGGTGTAAAGTTCACTCATCCTCTATAGAAAAGGATCCTCCGACCAGACGGGTGTCAGTGTGGTCTGGTGGGTAACTGCCCGACGGTTGATGTCGGGATGCTGTATATATGCTAGTTGCGCGGTAAACTCTGCTTGCGCGATGCAGGACTTTGCGTGACTTCAGTGTCTTGCGTAGTTCGCTTGTGGCGATGTAGATGCCGCCACATACTAATTGAATGACCTGTTAAGTATTTTCATCCAGCTAAACGTGGGTCATCCTAATAATACCCTTGCCTTTATCCCAACTTATTTGGGGTCGGCAGAACAAGTCTTCTTCTTCTTCTTCTTCTTCTTCCATACTGCTCTATTCGTCGTCATATCAGTAGTCACCCCCCTTTTTAACCATTCAGCTTTCACACAGTCCATACTGAGAGGTTTTGTGTGTCAAGTGGTTCTCAATACAATACATTACATACTATTGCTACAATTCATTATAAACCTTTTTTTTTATAATGAACAGGGTCATCGCAATAAACTGCGTTGGTCTGTGGAGGATGAAAGACTGAAAGCGGGTCTCCTAACGAGAAAAGATTTACTGCGCGACTTCCAAGATTCCTTGGACGAGGTAAACCATATTTATTTGACACTAGCTGACCGGACATTCGTAATTGTCCTGTCCAGTTGCAAAGTTAGTTTTTAAATACATTACAGCCACCCCGTACTAGGCAACTCTAAGCAACATTTAAATGGATGCCTAAACAATGCGCGCTCCTGGGTTTCCAACTTTCAGCGGTGAGTCGAGCGCTGAAAATCTAACAGCGCGCTTTTATTTAGGCATTAATTTAGATATTATAGTGTTAGTGAAATCGGGTTTTGATGTTCAAAGACTCGACATATGTATAAGGTACCTTACTTAATTTAAAGGAAGTCATAAGTAGGTATGTCTTAATAGTATCGTCACAAATGGTTCCTTATTTACTTTATTTAGTAGATAGTGCTTATCTGAAAAGTATGTAACAAGCCCTATCTGATTAGGTGGTGACGTTAGGACAGAAGAAGAAGAGCCTTGAGACACAGGTCTTGAAAGCCTCACAAGAATTGAGGAAAGCACGCAAGAACATACAGATTCAGGGTAACTTATCACATCATAATGAAATCATCTGAATATAATGACAATTATACTTAATCCCAAGTAAGTATTTATTTATTAAAGAGGATAAAATATATACACTGGATAAACTTCTTAGATAAACAAACCAACACACTAATAAAATAAAAATATAATATCCTAACCTAAATAACACACATGTCCCTTTCTTCCATACTTCTCTATTAGACGACATCTCGGTAGTCACCCCCTTTCTAGCCATATCATCTTTGACACAGTCCATCCATCGTTTCTTTGGTCTTCCCCTACTCTTATAGCCGTCGACATTCACACTCAAAACTTTCTTCATGACATTTCCCTCATTCCTCCGCATCACTTGCCCATGGCAACTGGTTTCCGCACAACTTTTCAGTCACCGGTGCCACGTTCAAGAGTTCCTCTTATGTACTGATTTCTTATTCTATCCATCGTGTCACACCACACATCCCTCTTAGCATTCTCATTTCCCTTTTTTGGCGCTACATGAGCCATACAAGACAGCAGGTCTAACCATTGTTTTATATATCTTCCCCTTAAGTTTAAAAGGAGTGCGAATTTAATTAACAAAATAAAAAATATGGCGTCGACAAATTCTTCCGCATCGCTGTCGACTGGTAATGTACCCAAGAGACTAACGTCACTGCCAAGTTGTATGGCAATGCTTAGCCTCTGGCCAAGGTAAAAGCCATCCCTTGGGTCACGGAAAGTATGTAAGTATCCCGAGTTAAATCTTTAGTCTTGAGGTAGTGGTAGGTTTTACATACACGTTATTCTTGCTGTGAAAAACTACACGGTTTATTTGCCGTGTATGGGCACAGTCGTCAGTGTTGTATGGATCACTATGGAAGCTTGTTGACAGGCACGTTTTTTTACAGCGTAGTTGAAACGCCGTACCGTAAAGAAACTGTGTCGTGTAAAAAGGGCCTTACAGCTATTAGTGATGTGTCTTATAGTATAGTCGACTTTGTTATTGCGTTAACTCTTTTGAGAACAATTATCCACTAATTATGCCGGGTACAGATTGGTACACCGAGAGCATTTGCCTGTAAATTAATGTTACCTTTACCTGGGACGTAGCCGTGTTACTTCCACCTATTTAATTATAATAGTGTTATGTATTAATCTATCCTACTGGTTTCAATTATATAGTACTAGCCTTTGCCCACGGCTTTGCCCGCGTGGAGGTCGGAAGAAATGTTCCGTTCTACCAATCTGTCATCATCATCATTTCAGTCAAAATACGTCCACTGCTGGACATAGGCCTCCCCTAAGCGTCGCCACATCGACTGGTTCTGTCTGCACCCGACATTAAAACTTCACTAAGGTTGAAACTATCAAACTGTTACATACGCAAATAGACCTTGTGAAAGTGCAAGTGTCATTCAACCTAAACCCCATTTACACGGTGCAAGTTTCTGGAACGTTCTAGAGCAATAATCGCATGCGATAAAGGACGTTCAATTATTGCAATGAATTTGAGAATTGCATGCAAGTGTTTACACGCGTGCGATTTCCATAAAATGGCATACAGTATATGAACGCAAGTTTGGCTATTCAATTAGAATGCGGCATCTGTTTACACATTCAAGTTTTGCCTCGTCTAAACACAGAGTTAGTTACACGTGCTCGTACAATTTTATGACGCGTTGATTCAAGTATTGCCTGTATTTACGCTGCTAAATATTTTATTCAATGCATTGAACGTCTTCTCAAGATTTTTTAAAACTTGCTTCGTTAGTATTTCTAAGCACTTTCTGGCATCCGATTGAGCTGAAACTATATACTACTAATACCTATGTAACTTCGGTGACATTAGAATAGTTTGTATCATGGAGCAGGTCTGATGATGCAGCCAGAAGTTGACCATAGGAACTCCTCAACTAAACAAGACCGCCCCAACGTGTTTGGTCTCATCGGATTTGTCTTGACAATAAGCCCAAGGTGAAGTTCAGGGTGATGATAGACCCGGAAGGTGGCTATAATTATGAATTCCTTAACTTTGCAAGATAGCCACGTTGACCGGTCGACGCCATTACCTTAACGCCGGCTGTCGCTGAAAACCAACGCTGAGGTTCTGTCTCGCATTGAGTCACAGTAATATGCTGAGCGATGGTTGTTTTGCGTGGATGTGGCCATATTTTTCCCCAACTTGTCCTTTGTTTGTGTTTATTAATTTTATTTGTTTGTTTATTTACACAAATAATACTTTCATTGCGACTTATTGACCGCAAATAAAGGTATTTTCTTACTTTCTTTGTGATTGGGCTTGCCCTTATTGGAGCCTAGTTCCGCCATCATACTCCTCATTGACTCCACAGTTGGAAGGTGGTGGGTTACTTTTACAGCTCATATTTGAAAGCTTATTTTACGTACATATTCATTTAAAAGCATGAAAGTGAGCAATGGTGGCCCTGTGGTAACCGCTGACGAGTTGTATGTCGTAGATTTGAACCCAGACAGGCGCTTTACTTTGTGTAAATTATTACATCACCACTGCTCTCAAAACGGTGAAGGAAAACATCGTGAGGAAACCAGCATGACCTAGAACCAAAAATTCGAAGACGTCTACCAACCCGCACTGAGTCCGCATGGGTGGATTACGGCCCACTCCTTCTCACAGAGAGGAGACCTGTGTTCCAGCAGTGGGAACATTATAGGCTGATTATGTATTCACTTAAAAACACACCTATAAAAAATCTTATTCATACAAGAATTAAATAAGCGATATTTTTTGCACGCGCTGTTTTATACCAATACCAGGTTTAAATGGTAACTTTGTATTAAGCAACAATTGTACGTGTTGTTAAGACGGTGCCAGTCAATTGTTGCTTCAATTTTATGGTATGCCACAGGCAATAAACTTACACCGTGTAAATGGGATTTAAAGTTGGAGAGGTAATGCAATTACGGGGTCAACTATACCCAGGGGCCAAAACACATTTGTCGGAACGTCGCCGTCGCCGATCTTCCGTCACGTACCTATTTAATTATTATGACCTGCTTATGTAGTACCTAACTTATTTATACTCAAATATTTAAGCTGTGAGATGTTCGTATGGACTTAATCGGTACCTTAAATTCCATTTAAGTTACGCTTACGTTTCGGCCCTTAGTCGAATATTATATTTAAAAGTGCAGGTAGTATTGTGTCGATACAGTGAATGAATTTAATAAAAAATGTTTGCCTATTATTATGTATTTCTCATTCAATTTATAGATTCAAGCTTTGTGTCCTAATAAAGGTGATAATACTGATAATAGACAATCTGCATTGTAGAAGCGTTTGTGTATTGATGTGTATTGATGTGTATTCGATGTAAGTAGGTACAGTCAGCTTCAAATATTTCGAGACGAACCGACTGTTCAAAATGATCTCAACAACTAAGAAAATTAAACTTTATCTCGATTTAATAACATTCTTGTCAGAATGACAGTTGTCGTGTACTTTCTTCATTTTGAAACAGTTCTTGTGTCATTGATAAATGATAAATGTTAATATTTAATTTTCATAGATGTTTAGATCATTTTGAACAGTCTGTTCGTCCCGATATTATTGACGCTGACTGTACCTACCATTTTGTTTCATATGGTGCACTATGTATTTTTTGCCTCGTGTTTTTTTACATTTACGCAATATCCTTGTTAAGTTATAATCAAATTTGAAAATTTCATTGTTATTTGAAATATTCTTATCGTTATTCAAAATCGTTGTAGAAATATGATTAAATAATCATTTTATTTCACTTTTATTGTCTTTCAATTACTATTAAAGAACGTTCTCACCGCAAGCATACGCTTCGCGTATGATTTTTGGCAAACATTAGTTGTGCGAGCTTATTTTGTTACGCAACTAACGTTCATTTGTGAAATCAAGCCAACAGTCCATAAAAGTTTTTAAATAAATAAAGAAGCCAAGGAAAATAAGACAAAAAAAGCAAATCTGCGAATGAACACCTAGAGAAGGTTTCTCACTGGAATTATAAAGGTAGTAGAATTACTGCGTCAAAAGTCCATTCCAATATCACGTCCGAAAAAGAAGCCCTCAAAGATCCCCAAAATCAGATTCTTGATTTCATCCTACCCTAAGAGCATTTGTCCACTGCAGCCTTCATCTGGACATCACTGAGAACGAGATTTCGGCGCCGAAGTAGGTATATATAATATGGCCGCATGTCCACCGCACGTCCGTCATTCTGGCTGCCGAAGTTCCGCTCTGGGTTATCTCGAGTACTATTGATCCTACGTAAATGATACCTATCTATGGCTTTTATGTGCACAAATAAATGAGGATGAAACTTGCAATTACATAAATTGACGCAAAACTAATATTTTTCGAAACACATATTTGTGTAACACAAATTTTCATGAATAGTCTTGAAAATTTGTGTTTTGCTAATGGTGGCAGCAACTTTTTTTTTCCGCACATGATATCTGGATGGACTTTACACACAGTATTTTTAATGCCATAATAAGATAATCCCTGTGAGTAATCTTCAGTAGGATTCTTTGATGACGAATCCTTATTTTCCTGGGTTATTTGCCATACTCACATACATCAAGTGGTGTAGTTAATGTCACAATACTTAAGTCTAAACATACTGGTGATTACTGGAGCATCTCCATTAAACATTTAAGTAATATACTAGACATCGTAGTAGCTAGCTGTTACTTTTAGGACCATTTCCTGACCTCCTGAAGAGCAGTGAAGTCAGATCATTATTTAAATCTGGTAGTAAAAATGACGTTGACAATTTCAGGCCTATTTCCATCTTCTGCATTACATTAGGTACAGTACTCAGGCAGTTGATAAGACATTTTAATTGAAATAACCTCCTTCATGATGAGCAATGTGGCTTTACAAAAGGTCGTTCGACAGCAGATGTGGGTGTTGCTCTGCTGAAACACATATTTAAGGCATTGGAGAACTCGCACTATGCTATTGGAGTTTTCTGTGATCTCTCAAAAAGCGTTTGATCGGGTGCACCATGACACGCTTTTGCGTAAACTACGTCATTACGGCCTCCAAAATAAAGTTCTCAACATAATAAATTCTTATTTTTTAATGTATAGATGTTAATGCTACCAGTTCAGCTAAGTGCAAGGCTCAATATTGGGTCCAATCTTGTTCTTAGTACATATATCTCAAACAGGAAAGTAAGACAGCGTAGGCGGCCGAACTGAGCCTCCCCGCTAGGCTTGATATATGCGGGCACTAACGTTGATACAGCGCCGTTAGTCTATTTTAGTTATTTTCATAGCATATACCCATGCTATGAAAATAACTAAAATAGAACTTACAGCAGAATACTGTAGGGCTATACTGTAGTATAGCCCTACAGTATTCTGCTGTGAGGCAAAGCCGCTGAAATTCAAAATGTATTTGTCTTTCAAAAACAAGTTGTTCGAGCAATTTACCAGCTAGGTGCCTGTTTCTCCTAAGCGTTTTTTTTACAGATATTTGTATTCTCACGGTGGCATCACTATTCTTCTTCGCCAAAATCTTATATATAAGCTAAATATACACTTATACAGTAAAAAAAGTGATATTCACAATATTATCACTAGAAATAAGGACAAACTACGTGCTCCCTTTCACAGGCCTCGTAATATCTAGGGTCTATAGGTTTATGGGCTAGGTATATATAACCTTTTATGATAAGCTACCCTCTTCTTTGCTCGATTTGCCTTTTAATGCATAAAGCTAAAGTAAAGTCCAACCTTTGTTCAAAAGCATACTATTACATCATCGACTACTTAAAATATAAGAATAGAGAGTCGTTGTGATTAACTCAAGATAATGTTTATGTTCTTCATTATTTATGTATTATCATGCATATTACATATTTTACAATAAATTACCGCCGGTTTTAGTACATAAACCCTGTCGGGGCACTGCAAAATATAAATGTTGGTCTTTCTCCAGAATTAGCTTACCTATTAACAGGTTCCATGAGTTCATATATTTGTTTATTTTATTTGACTGTTTAGGTAATTTTTGTTTTGTTTTAATTTATTATTGACATGAGAAATTATATTAATTAAAATTATAATTATATTGAAATTATATTAATTATATAAAAATTCTTTTTTATGAGTTGTATTGCAATATGTGGTTAGCTAACGACCTCGACAATTGATCGTAATATTATTCTTGCTTGAGCAACCGGTAACAAGTTCGTCATGCTCCCTTAGATGTCGCTGATTGCGGTAGCGTCGGGGGTCGGATTGCCTCTTTCCCTATAATAAGGCGAGGGAATTTTGTCGAACAAAATGTTTCTCTTTAAGTTTTCTTTTTAATAATCGCCAAACACATGTACACATAAAATAACAACACGCCTTGTTTCCCCGAAGGGTTGTGCAGAGGTGTACCTGTACACCCACATTTCGCCAGTTATGTTTAAGTCCCATGTAATGGGGGCGAGCCTATTGCCATTTACCGGGCACAAATCTAGACTCCGGGCTGCTATTGAGAAATTCCAGAGAGAAAAACCCAATAACACTTTGCCCGACCTGGGAATTGAACCCAAGACCTCATGCTCAACAGTAGCGCTTGCGACCACTAGACCAACAAGGCAGTCAGTAACATATGTACATGTAGGTATTTTATTGGAAAGCCCTTGGCAAGAGGCTTCTGAAAATAGTATGTACTGTATAGAGCTATTGACACAACCTTTTACAAGAACAAAAATTACTATATTATTATTATCTATAGAGATCAGTCAACAATCTTGTACCAACAACACATAGGCACCTATCCCACCGACAACTAGGAAGAGACTAGCTATCAACTATTTTCTCGCTCAAGAAACATATACCGAAGATTGAAGGTCCCTTAAGTAAAATAAATACATGTACTAATAGTTAATCGCTGTCTGTTCACACCCCCGGCGAGTGCTAGTTTGTTGTAGCAACAAGAGCTATTAAAGAGAGAACTCGTTCAACGACGCTCGCTTGGCGGACAGAACACTCGCTGGGAGACTCACGCTTGCTTTGTTTTTTTTTTTTTTTGTGAATTGCATTTCGTAGTTGACCTTGAGACGTCGTGACTACTTAACCGGAATATTCTGTGGCTGCCTTAAGCTAGCTCAAAGCCTCCACCTAGGGGCGAGTTTCTTTGATTACTAAGCGACTGCACGCTAAGGGCAAACCCTGTGGGGTACGAACCTCGGCTTAGGGCATAGCTGGGGGAGGACAGCAAGGTGGGACAGATTGGATCATAACTGGATAATTATTATTATCACAGGAATTTAAAGCTACGGGCTTAGCCACGGCGCGGGCTGGCAATTCGCCGAGCAAGGATCGGGGGGGACGGTTACGTCGAGGTCTTCACGAGGGACCTCGGCGGTGAGGTCGGGAAAGTCGGTTTGGGTTTGTGCACTGTGCTCGTGGCCCTACTGCTTTACTGGAGGAGGGTAATGGGGTCATCAGGGTCGGTGAGAAACTCACTTTTGCTACATATATATACCAGCAAGTAATTGCTCATCGTCGTCGCGCACTCGCTGCTCGTTGCTCGCCTACTCGTTTTTAGTTGCTAAATCTACTCGCATCTCATTAATCGCGGGTGGTGGGACAGGTTCCTAATAACATCTTGTATGAACAACACAAGCGTCTGCTGTCGAAACTTCGTTGAAGGTCTTATCATTAGTTTCGATATTGTAACGGAACATTAATTTCCACCTTTCAATCAAAAGTTATTGGGAGTGTTAGACGACGCTAATTAACCTCATTCAATATTGTCGACTTTATGTCTACGAATTTAAGGTCTCTTATGTTGCAGTTTATTTGTTTACAATTATGGAATCGGAAAATATCTAAACATTATTTCCCCTTATTCATAAAACGTATCATGCCTATTTTAGTTAAAATAGGTTTTGTCACTTTCTAATAAACACAAATGTCAAAGTGACAGATAAGGACAAAATAAGTTTGATGGAAGTTTATGAATAATAGCCTAATATTGTAAACAAACATTACTTGAGTAACAGAAGTTTAGTTCAGATCAGCACCTTAAGGCGCTGACAAGACCCAATTGACCAAAATAGGCTTCTCTTAAGAAAAAAAATTGCCATATCTGTATAGTTTGTGGTAGCGGAAAAAATATATGTTAATTTTGAACATATTTCCCAGAACTTGGTTGTTACCAAAACACGTTTTGATAAAAAAATCTCGATACAAACTAACGTTAAACTAACCTCTTACCTTGAGTTTTAATCCAAAATATCTGCATTAAATATCAAAATACGTTACGTATTTAATGAATAACGAGAACGTCTTATTTGAATGCAGAACTTGGTTGTTTTTTTTATTTTCGATTACTCAACTCAATTTTGAATAAATAGATAATTGCTTCATATTTTGCAATAAATTACAAGCGTTGTGTCATCGCGCTTCTCTTTCTTTTCTATGCAATCTGACAGTGACCGCGGTTTAGGTGTTGTCAGCGTCTTAATTGAGTAACACACTGGTGCCGATTCCCTTGTTCACAAACTAAACTAAATTTAAGTTCAGTGCATCTTTTTCTTTCTATTTCATTAAGAAAAGGACAGGAGATAAATTCAAGTTTAGTCCTGTCAAATTAATCAGCGCTTGACGTAAATTGACGTAATTTTAGTAGACAAGTTTTTAATCACGTCTAAACTTGTATGAAGTAGTGACAGGCGCTGTTTAATTTGACAGGACTAAACTAAAATGTATCTTCTGTCCTCTTCTTAATGAAATAGAAAGAAAAAGATGCACTGAACTTAAATTTAGTTTAGTTAGTGAACAAGGGAATCGGCACCATTATCAATCACAATCTGAATGGTTTTAAAGGATATTGCTAGTACATTGCTTCATACGGTCGAAAAATTTGTCGTAAATAATACAATGAATATTGTTGAACTGTCAAAATGAAACTTTTACTGTTTGTTACGCAATTACGGAGTCAGATTTTGCAAAATCTCGCTTGTTTAGGTAACGTTACATATTTATTAGGAATAGAAACTATAACTAAAAACAACAAAAGTTTCGATTATCAATGTCTACATGACACTAGGAGCAATGTCGGCCCAAAGGTAACAGCCGTGACATACGAGTTGTAGGTTCGAACCGGGGCAGGCGCTTTCGTAAATTATTCCATCACCACTGCTCTCAAAACGGTGAAGGTACCTAAACATCGTGAGGAAACCGACATGTGACATCTACGCGGGTTGCGTTGGGCCCGCGTGGTGGATTACAGCCCCCTTCTCACGGATGTGTCCCAGCAGTGGGAACATTCTAGGCTGATTATGTAAACCACACTAATAACAAACTATTTCATTATTGTTTACAAAAATATTGTTTTCCATCAATTTTACTTCGCTATACCGAGTTCTTAATACGTTATTCAATGAAGGCACACTAAAAAGAAGTTATAAAGTTCACACAATATAGGCAATTGTGTGAAAAGTGTTTGTTGTCAAAAAAGTGCAGGCAGCTTTTCAAGACATGCGACACTTAATGACATAATCCGCCGGTCTCTTGCCAGCATCAATGTGCCTGTTCTTCTTGAGCCGACTGGCATTGTCAAAGATGATGGCAAGAGACCTGATGGTGTGTCTTTGATTCCGCGAGTTTGGGACGGATGCTTGTGTGGGACGCTACCTGTGTAGACACACTGGCACCGTCCCACCTCCAACAGACTACTTCTAAAGCAGGTGCAGCGGCAGAAAATGCGGAAAATCTGAAAATTATTAAATATAGAGGCCTTGGCAGAGAGTACAACTTTGTGCCCTTTGGCGTCGAGACCCTTGGTCCGTGGGGTCCCAGTGCGCATAACTTATTTGCGGAAATCGCGAAACGTGTAGTTGATGTAACTATTGACCGAAAAGCTGTCGGCTTTCTCGCGCAATGCATGGGCATTGCAATTCTGCGAGAAAATTCCGCCAGCATCCTCGGCACAATGATGCCTCGAGGGCCTTTTTTAGGTTTAACTTAGTTTTAATTTAATTTAGTTAATGTTAATAACCATCTTGTAATTTAATTATGTCAATAAACATTTAGGCAATCTAAACAAACCCAGCCCCCAGCCGGATTTAAACGTAAATCCGACTAAGCATTCCGACCCCAACTATCTTTAACAACATAACAACCGTTACCGGGTTCCGTAGCTTTATTAATTAACGAGCTCACCCGTGGGTACCGTGGAAGATGAGAAACTTTGCAATTAGAGAACTTATAAACTTTAATTAAATATTCCGGCAACCTGTTTATGTGAAAGTTCCATTTTGAAGCGCTATTGTATATAGAAAAAGCTTTTGTATAACTCAGGGAGCCAACCTTTACCGCTTGTAGCAGTATTATTTCAATATTACTTCAGCGTGAGAAAGAGATGGAGCTATACGTCCTGTACAGCTCCATCACTTCCCACTGTGAAATAATATTATAATAAGACTGCTATAAGAGTTGGGTTGTCCCCCAGTTCCTCAGTTTGTTTTTTGCAGTGAAATGTATCTACTAAATACAGGGTTGTTTTTAGTTGGATAGCTAAACTCCGCAGACGCGAAATCGAAACACGATAAAACATGAACTTATAACTTATCTCAACTCATACTTCAAATATAACAACACTAACAGCGGTAGTGAACCTCCCAAAAAAAAAAACATCAAACCTTTTAATTTTTTATTTTAGCGTGTTTAAATATCGATACACCCAGGTACACCTCTGCTCAACCCTTCGGGGAGACAAGGCGTGATGTGATGTGATGTGATGTTATGTTTATGTTAAATATCGATACTCATCGAGACTACCGAGTAGTGTAGAGGTTCTATGATAATGCATCATCCTAGCCGCTAGTTGACACTGGCAACTTAATAAAAATAAATATTTAAATCGGAATACAGAAATGAAATGATGGGAGACAGTCCTTACAAATGAACATGTATTGAATTTTCAAAAGATAAATATGTTAATATTTATCAAAAAGGAGTATTATTTATTAATGTACCCGGCGCCACCGCCAGCCAACCAATTTAAAATAACCATTTATACCCAGTATCCTCAATATACTTTGTATTTTAAGAACAATATAAAGTATTTCCAAGAGATAATGGAAAAGTAATTACTCGTAAACCTGCGACAGACCGTTATCCTCTTTGATAAATCGTATGTCATCTCGAAATCGTCTTGTTTATGTTAATCCAGTATTGTGAGTAAACTCATTTAAATTGGAATACTCAAAAAATAAACACAATCTTAGAAAAGGAGATTTATTATTAGAAAAATTCGATTATAACTCGTATAATTATGTCCAAAAGAACTTGGAGTATAAGGCACTGTTATTTATTGTACTATATTATGTATTCTTCACTGACTAGTTGCACTGGTTACATTGTCTTTTATTTCTTAAATCATGATGATCCTGTTTTGTGGTCTGAGAGTTTGACTGATTCTGGTTGTTCGATTATGTCTCTGGTCAGTGGACCATGTTTCCATCCTTCGGGGTAGCCGAACTGCCGGACGTCATCCCACCATTGCTGCTTGCCGTCAGCCCAGATGCAGTAGATGACGTTTGTGCCTACCAACACTGAAAAGCATACCCAGAAGGCCACCCGCCATTGCGCCAGGGTTGACTGTAATAAAAAAAGAAGAAAGAGTTAGGTTAGTTCAGGTGAACGAAATTTGGAAAGTGGAAAATCTACCCGTGCATAATCAAAAAGCCCGAGCTTTAACATTTTTAATCTCTTCGACTACCTACGCTTAACATGTACCTAAATGAAAGATAGCCTACAGGTTCTCGAGAAACCAATCGCCGCCCTAGTGCTGCCTGGCTATTCAAGCCAACGGAACATTTTTGATAGCATACAGGTTCCCGAAAAACAAATCGCCACCCTAATGCTGCCTGGCTATTCAAGCCAACGGAACAATTTTTGATAACCTACAGGTTCCCTAGAAACAAATCGCCGCCCTAATGCTGCCTGGCTATTCAAGCCAACGGAACAATTTTTGATAACCTACAGGTTCCCTAGAAACAAATCGCCGCCCTAATGCTGCCTAGCTATTCAAGCCAACGGAACAATATTTGATAACCTACAGGTTCCCTAGAAACAAATCGCCGCCCTAGTGCTACCTGGCAATTCAAGCCAACGGAACATTTTTATATAGCCTACAGGTTCCCGAGAAACAAATCGCCGTCCTAGTGCTGCCTGGCTATTCAAGCCAACGGAACATTTTTTGATGGCCTACAGGTTCCCGAGAAACAAATCGCGGCCCTAGTGCTGCCTGGCTAGTCAAGCCAACGAAACGTTTTTTGGAAAAATGACTTTTTAATGTATAAATGTAGAAATGATGTTTATATAACTTTATATAACATAATTATTTTTTATTTACTACTGATGTAACTTATACTATTCGCTTTGGCACAACATTTTTACAGTTTTTGTGTAAAAACTGTGTTGAGTGCTTGTTTGGCTCAACTCCTATTTTGCTCAATTGAAGGCACTGAAATTACAATTTCCTTTCTTGTTTTTCCAATCTCATTTCACTATGATGCGACCCTATTTTGTTTAGTATTTGTTTTGAAGTTAGCAGCGTTGTGTTAAAGTAAATGTTTATATAATAAGCACTTGCAATCGATTAAAATGTCTGTAATAACGAGAACAAAAACACTACAAACGGGACGAATTAGATTTCAAAACGCACGTTGGCACTTTGTTGAAACAATTGCGTTAGATTGCATTTCAGTATTTGAACTTTACTCCTTCACTGATACAGGCTGATCTCATATTTTTTTATTGTTTTAAACTCTTTCTTATCAATCTAATTTCAACAGAAACGGCGATAATAAAACTACACGTTATTTAGCAATCCTAACTAGATACAAAACAATGTGGCGTTACCTTTATCTTTTTTTTAGGATGCTAAAATATAACGTACGTAATACTTTTTTTATTTGAACATGCTGTATTTAATTCTTGGTGGTAGTTAGGACCATTAAGCACTAAGCACTCGTACTTTTAGTGGCCTATCTCTATGACATAGTGCCAAATCTCCAGCTAAACAATTTTGTCGTAGACGGTTTTATCCAACCTCCAACATTAAATAAAAAAATAACAGAATCAGGTTTACATATTTAATTATAATTATATATTTTCTTTAAACTATGTAATTCATCATTTCTTAGTCACCATAGATTTTAATAAAGTTCATAAGTGGTCGATTGGCCATTCAAGCACTAGGGCCAGTGCCTGATTTAGACTTCTGACAGCCCTAGGCTAAATATGCATATCCCCCCCCCCCCCCCCCCGGCTTGTGCTGCCTACGCCTGTCCATTAAAGCTATCTAGTACTAAGCGTCACTGATCTACAGCGGGGACAGACAGACAGACAGATGGACATGGCGAAACTATAAGGGTTTCTTGTTTACTACGGAACCCTAAAAATGTCGGTGGTCGGTAGGTATCGCTGGAATATTATTTTGAATTTGAAATTAATGTAAAATTAATTTTAAAAAGTTAAGAATGTAGAACTGTAATAAATGAATAAAAATGCGAAAATAAAGTGAAAATCAACGTTAATTCTCAGCGCCCCCTCGGTCCTTGCGCCCTAGGCTCTAACCTAACTAGCCTGTGGGTAAATCAGGCCCTGACTAGGGCGGTAAAATACTACCAGATTATAAACTACTTAGAAGGTTCCTTGCCCCAGTTATATACAACGACTACCTACTAATACTGACTGTAACGTGACCTATTAATTATAATTATTAATTGATATAATTATTGTATAATATATTTAAATTATAAATCACTATATATGCTTTTGAGTCATACGAACGGACCTTCAAAAGACGTGAAATCAAAAGCAACAATCTGAAAAGAAAAAATACGACGCGATAAATTCAGGATCGAAAATAGGTCAAGTTAATTGGCTTTATTTCTTAAAAGTATAGATTAACAAGAATGTCTTTGTTTATTAGGATCTTGTTTATGATTTATGTGCTTTTGTTTTGACATCGAAA
Organism: Atethmia centrago; assembly: GCA_905333075.3. Taxonomy (NCBI): domain Eukaryota; kingdom Metazoa; phylum Arthropoda; class Insecta; order Lepidoptera; family Noctuidae; genus Atethmia; species Atethmia centrago. The sequence goes on along the minus strand of HG995373.1, from coordinate 14,135,298 downwards.
CATTAGGATAATTTTCGCCCACTTTGCTCTAGATATTTATTGTACACGAATGAAGATGAATATCAAAACTAAATATTATTTTTAAAGCAACGTAAAATTTTATGGGCTATAAAAATCGATCAATCGAATCATTTACCATTTGTATTATTGCTAAAGCTTATTAAGAATTGAATTGTGGGTGCCGTACTGTTCTTCTAGATAGGTTACAAAATAAACTGTGTTTAAGAGAAAGTTCCGATCCCCGTCATAAATGGTTGACTTATTATAGCACGCGTTAAATAAGTATATAATAAGTGAGTCAGTGGTGGCCCAGGGCCACGAATTACGAGTTTGTAGGTTGCAAGTTCAAACCTAGGCAGTCGCTTTACTTTGTGTAAATAATTTAATCACCATTGCTCTCACAACAGTAAAGGAAAACATCGTGAGGAAACCGGCATGTCCCAGAACGCACTGGGCCTGCGAGGTGGCTAATTACAATTTAATGATTGCATGTAGTTGTTTTGTTGTAATGTATAATAAGTCATTATTATTTCGCAAGTTGGATATAATTTAATTTTCTATTTATATGTTTGTATGTGACATAGATCGAACCTACCAAAGTAGTGCCAACACTAACGGCAAATAAAAAATTACCTATATTCTGATTTATTTTAATTTTTTGCTTCTCTCCATAAACAAGTAAATATTGTAACCCCATCTGGGTTTAAGTAACCACTTATGAAAAGTGATTAATTTTCGCGGAATCCATGTAACCTGCTCTGGCCATTGTCAACGTTCCGTCCGACAAAATGCACAAATTGCTCAATGTTCGATGATCTCATACTCTTTCCTAAGATACAGACAGATTTTCTGCCTAGTTTAGGAAAGGGAGTCCTATGACCCATTTTATATGTGTTGTACTGGTTCTATTTATTTATAACATCTAATTATATAAGACAACTTTGTATACCATGTACAAACTACTTATTGAATATTTTATTATTATTATTATATTATGTTATATGTGAATTCTCGAGTTTGTACCTTTAGGGCCTCCTCATTAACTTTTGACTAATTCATATTTCTTTATTTACCGGCATTATAATATAACATTGTGACATTAAGTCACTAAGAGATTTGATTCGAGACCTAGATTTTTAGACATCATAACTGCCGTGTTATAATGCTCGGAATTATGATAAAATAGTAAATTACATTTGAAAGCCCTAAAATCACCGTTTAAATTAACCATACCGATACTAGGTTTCTTAGTCACTTGGTCAATCACCTTTCTCATTTATTTACGTCCGAGGGCCCTTCCTTCGCACAGATTCAATCTAATAATGTGGGGACATTTCAAAACATCTAGATTTCAGTGCTTTAACAAAATTAACTCTTAATGTATTATACACATAAACCTTTTATAATAGATAAATTATAGTGAAAACCGCATCAAAATTTAATTTATAATAAATGTACCTATATAATATATAGATATGTTTAACAAATAAAGATTTTTGGACTTGATAATAGTTATTTATGCAACGTTTGCATAATAAGAATACCTAATTATGTACAGTTGCATACAAGACTTTATCTACACACATGATATTTATGAATCCTCTATAAAAGGTTCTGAAACCATAGGGTGTTGTACAGTGTTGTAAGAACTATGTAAATTCGTGGATAGTATCTGGTAATCATTAGTTAGAAATGTCCTTTGCTGCATTAGAAATATCTGGTGGTGTGTTATCAAAGCTTGTATCACTCAACACAAAGTAATATTTTTTTGCAATACTAATATCGAACAAAAATGGCGGGATGCGACGTGAATTCGAATAACCTATGTTTTTTTTTTTAAATTACGGCGCTGTGGTAGTGAAACGCGTGTGCATGTCAATGTTCTTTTTTTGAAAAGGAGTTGCATAGTGAAATTTAGTACAACATTTAAACACTCATTTGGATGATATTATGGTTACTATGGACACTGGTTGTTTTAATGTTGGCAATAAGCTAACTGTTACAGAAACTTTTATAGAGGATTTATAGCATGGGTGTAGATAAGAATAATTTAAATGACTGAAGTTGATACCATGTACACGTATATACTTGCACATATACAAACATGCATGGTATCAAAGAAGACATTCATTCCGAGGGATACATTAAACATTGTCTCCCTCTAAACGCCTTAAAATTTTATGCGAAATCCAATCGTAAACCGAGCTAAGTGAAGTTAAATCCATCCACTCGTGAGGTTTTACGAGGTAGAAAGCACTTAACCCAGATGAAGATTGTATGGAGACTTACATCAGGCGTCAGTAGGCCGATTAGGTACGGAGTGATGATGCCAGCGAAGGTTGATGTCGTATTTACTAGTGACGTCAGCGTGCCGGCGTAGTTCGGGGCCAAGTCCAATGCGTTCACCTGAAAAATTAAGTTTTTTGTTTATGTATGCTTTTTGGAGGGGCTTTTCGTTATTGTCAATATTATTTGTTATTTTTAAATGCAAACGATTTTAGTATCTATTTAGTAGTATATTTAATAAAATAATAATAGGGTAGGTATTTAATAAAAATATTAAGTTTATACATTCCATTCATTCATTCATTCATTCAATCACCATTGGGTTGGGTGTTGGGAGCTTAAAATTTTGCACAGAAGTTCTTTAATAACGAAGGTGAGCAATTAGGAAGGATTTTTGTAAAATATACCCCTAAAGGAATTAAATAGGGTAATATGAAAAGTACGTTTGTTCGTAACTTTTGCCGGTGGGAAATCCCGTAGGGACACGGCTTGTGTAAATAATAATGTACTAGGCAGGAAAAGAAAACTCTAAAAGTCCTTTGAAATATTATTGTTACTCCTGTGACGAGGAGTATCAATACAAATATAAATAATATCAATAATAATGGGGTTAGCGTGCTCGAAATGTAGTTCTAGCAACCTTCACCCTACATTTTTGGCCATTTTTTTTATGTACTTAATATGGGTTTTGCTTGAATCAAATGTTTTGTTTTTTTTTTAATCATGCTCTGCATTCATGATAACAGTTTGTGCGACGATATAGTAAAAGAAAAATATTTTCCTTCACATTTATCCGTGGGAAGGATACGTTAATTAATATTAACGCTCTCCAACAACAATAAGATCCCCGAAAGAAACACAAAGCCCGTTTTCGTAAACAACACTGTGTAAACAAATGAACAAAACTTGTTGTTTCATTCAGCACCTATACAAAGTAAATATATCTGTGACCTATATTTCACCGAAAGTGCAGTTAACAAAGGCTTTGAAAGAAAACCACAAAAACCTTTCTGAGGGTCTAAGTATTCTTACTCCTGATAAGATACACCCTTGGGTATAAAGTAATACGGGGCTTGCTGGATTAAGGAAAATTCCGAAAAAACTTTACCCAGAAATTTTAATACTCTTTTTAGGGTTCCGTAGTAAACAAGGAACCCTTATAGATTCGCCATGTCCGTCTGTGTGTCTGTCGGTCTGTCTGTCTGTGCCGATTGTAATTCAGAGACAGTACTAGAAAGCTGTAATTTGGCACAGGTATACTTATTACGCCGACAAAGTGCTGAATTAAAATATTAAAAAAAAAAAAATTGTACCACCCTTGCACGTAATGTGGGGGTATCATTGGATAGGCCGTGCGGGTCTGTCAACCTTATTTTTCGATTCAAGGATCCGTTAGCGTAATATTAAACTTTAAAGTATTAATTTTTGTTAGTCAAGTGTGGGGGACTCGTTGAGTCTAACAAAAAATCATGGCAGTAGTAATTAATGAAATTAAAAGGAAAACTATCACAGCTAAGTAGGCCTTATAAGTTAACTAGTCCAACTTAAATTTGCAGTTGTTTTGCGATGTATATCGATGTATGAGAACATGTTTTTCAACGACAATGTGAATTTTTTTTTGGGATTCATGCGTCGCAACTTCCCAACTATGAAACCATTCATTGTACGTGGTCCGACTCGCACTTGGCCGGTTTTTTTTTTTTTTTGTAAGATCTCAAAGATTTTGGACTCATCATAAATTGGAACTTGGTCCATTATAGAGATTTTATTGTTTTGATGTAACACGGGTTAAGTAGGGTTTTATGTTGTTTGTTTTTTGTTTATTAACCGACTACAAAAAAGGAGGAGGTTCTCAATTCGGTTGTATATTTTTTTATGTTTTTTACCTCAGAACTCCGTCGTTTATAAATCCATTTGGATTTTTTTTTTTATTGAAAGGATAGACTTTCTGATTGGTCCCATTTTCAATTCAAAATTCAATTCTGATGATGGGATCCATGTGGGATTGAGGGAACTCCTGAAATATTATAGGCATACATATAGTGGTTTTCGTATTTTCTTCACCAAGTCAAGCATTTGCATTCAGAAAATTTCATTTGGTGATATATATATATATTCAGGTATAAATTATTTGTTTAAGAAAGAATCATTTTTTATAATTCTTTCATTTGGTAGAGGAAACTCGCGAGGTGGTCCCATATAATACTCGTATTTTATTAACTTTGCTTGATATACGAAATACGTATTATTGAAGCAAAAATCAAACCTACCCAAGGTTTTGAGTTATTTTGAATAATACATACTCGTATTTCATCTACTCGGAAAAGTAAAAAACAACCGACTTCCAAACAAGAATACAAGTTAGTAAAAAATAATTTTAATTTAGGAAGTCGGTACAGTATTTTCGTTTTTTGCCACCGACTTCCGAAATTAAGTTTATTTGTGAAAAAGTGTTTTTATTACTCGATATTTTTTTTGGTTGCAACTAACTAACAAGCCTGTAGGTATTATCCCACTCCCTCCCAAAAGACTCCCTTTTCCACTTTTTTTTTTATTAGTTCGCTGTTTCTTCCCTTCGGTTGCTTTCCTTCTCGTCTAAAAGCGAACAATTTATTCTAAAACCGCCGCCATTATTTAGAACATGTTAAAGAGGCTAGTTACGTGTGGTCTGTTCCAAAAGTATCTGATGTAAATGTAAATAAATGGATTAGAAAACGTATCTGTGGTGCCATTTACAAATTGAGTGCTTAAGCTTTATTATTTGAACAATTAAACCTGAAATTCTAATTTTAAATCTCCAAATATGAACTCCATATCTTGACAGTTGAGGATACATTCATAACCTCAATTTCCGTCGATAATTTTTCAATCACAATGTAATAATGTTTTTCAAACAGTAATTGTTGGAAAAAATGGTGAAATGTAAGGTTGAAACCCTCTTAAGGATGAATGTATCAGTAATTATTTTCTTTCTTTTAGTGAGTGATTACTTACTTAACCTGAATAGGGTTTGTTTACATTGTTCTCAGATACTTTTGGAACAGACATGGGTAGTTAGGTACCTTCATGCCGCTGTAAAAACCTCCCATGAGAGCCATAGAGAGGACGAAGTACACCATTGCAGCAGTTCTGTCGCAACCGGCGTAGGATGCCAAGATGATACAGATGGCGGGTCCAGTGGCAGCTGTAAGTAATTAAAATATTTGACGATTTAGTTTTTATAAAAACAAAATTTATTGATGATCTTTGCACGCTCCAGTCTAACTAGACTACAGCTAAACTCCGGCCGATGAGAGAATGCGTTCCACCTGTTAACTAAGTACAAAGAAAACGTGTTCTACGAATTTATACTTTATTATTTCCTAATCGTGTCCAACTGACAAGCGTCAGGAACGCATTCTTTTGGTGGCCGGAGCATAGCTAGCTACAGGTTACAGAGCAACAACATAACTTCAAAAAAAAAAATCCCCCTTAAATTTTTCTTTCCGAAACGCGGTGAATAGATTTTTCACCATTTGCTTTTTTATACCCTACCCTAATCTAGTCATCATCATCATCATTTCAGCCGAAAGTCGTCCACTGCTGGACATAGGCCTCCCCCAAGCACCGCCACTTCGACCGATTTTGTGCTTCCTGCATCCAGCGGATTCCTGCGGCCTTTACCAGGTCATCTGTCCACGTTGTAGCAGGCCTTCCAACGCTACGTCTTCCGGTACGCGGTCGCCACTCCAGAACCTTTCGGCCCCATCGGCCATCTGTTCTGCGAGCAATGTGCCCTGCCCACTGCCACTTAAGTTTGGCAATTCTAATCCAGTGTTCCTAATCTAGTGTTGGTCATTTATACAATTTTATTTTTCGTTATCCTAACAGTAATTAGTCTAAAAGAAACGACCATCATGTTGAAAATTCTTTTTTCCATTTGATGTTGTTTCCATTTTAAACAAATATCGAATATTGGAAAAGTTTTTTTTTTGAAGTTGTATAGATGTGTGTCATTTTTTATAAGCACATAGTATTATGTGTTTATATGTTTGGAAACTAAATAACCAACGCAAGTTATATATTATTTTAATAGGCCGTAGTACCGGTACTCCACCCAAAAAAAAATAGCTTCTTACCGACAGTTGTGTGAATAATTCTTCCAGTCTTGATGGTATGCCAGCCTTTCTTAATACAAATATCGCAGACCAATCCGAAGAGGAAGGAGGAAACCCACATAGCGATGTAAGGCAAGGCAGTGAGCGTGCCAGTGGTTGCGATGTTGTACTTCAGAACATCGTGGGAATATTTAGGAAGATCCGTCACCATTGTGTAGTAACCCCAGTCGTGGCCAACCTGGAAGTAGAACAGCAAACTTGATTACACTATAAAAAGAAAAAGAAAAATGGTCAAGAGTTGGCCTAACCAACTCATAACTTTTTGGCGACTGAATTAAGAATTACATCTTCTATTCTGCCTATTCTTTCTTCAATTCTGGGCAATACATCGATTTGCTCAAAAACTGTTATGTACATTAAGAATAGATTCGTAAGGTTATTCTTATGAATACATATATTCTTAGGGTTATTCTTAAGAATAGATTCTTAAGGTTATTCTTAAGAATAGATTCTTAAGGTTATTCTTAAGAATATATTCTTAGGGTTATTCTTAAGAATATATTAATATGGTTATTCTTAAGATGAATAATTAAATGGTCAAACTTTTAGGTAGTAAGAGTAGGGTAGTAAGAGTGATCCCTCTAATTATAGACCTATATCTGTGCTACCAGCATTGAGTAAAATATATGAAAAAATCATGCTAGACCAGATGCTGTCACATTTCAATTCTAATGGGATTTTACATAGTCGCCAGTTTGGTTTCACGAAAGGTAGGTCGACGACTGACGCAGGAGTAAAACTCATCAGTCACATTTTGGAATCCTGGGAGAAATCCCAGGATGCCATTGGCATTTACTGTGACCTCTCAAAAGCGTTTGACTGCGTTGACCACAATACACTGACCTGTAAATTACACCACTACGGAATTCGTGGACAAGCTGCTGATCTTGTTCTGTCCTATCTATCAAACAGGCAGCAAAAAGTAAACGTTAACGGGGCGACGTCCTCGGGGTCTCTAGTAAAGATGGGCGTGCCCCAAGGTTCAATTCTTGGCCCTTTCCTATTTCTAGTTTATATTAATGATCTTCCTTACATGATGGCAAACTTATCGGATATAATTCTATTCGCTGACGATACTTCTCTTATTTTTAAAATAGATAGAAAAAATCCGGATGTCTTACACGTCAATGATAGTCTGGATATTCTTTCGAAATGGTTCGCAGCTAATAATATCTTACTTAATGCGAACAAAACAAAATTTATAAAGTTCTCACTACCAAATGTACCCCAAGTGGCTCTAAATTTAAAACTTGATGGCAAGAGACTAGATGCTATTACAGAAACTATATTTCTAGGAATTACTCTAGATTCAAAATTACAATGGGGAGCCCACATTAGAGCTCTTTCAGGTAGATTAAGTTCAGCTGCATATGCAGTAAGAAAAAATAGACAGTTGACTGATATAGCCACAGCTAGGTTAGTATACTTTGCTTATTTCCACAGTATTATGTCTTATGGCGTTCTGCTGTGGGGATCGGCAGCTGATGTAGATTCAATTTTTATCTTACAAAAGAGGGCAATCCGCGCAGTATATAGAATGGGTCCTCGTGAGTCCCTTAGAAATAAATTCAAAGAAATTAATGTACTTACTCTGCCTTCTCTTTATATCTTAGAAATTATTTTGTATGTTCGCAAGAACTTATGTCTTTTCAAAACAAGAAGTGATTTCCATAATATAAATACACGTAGTAAACATGAAATTGTGATACCCAAATTTAGATTAACAAAAACAAGCAAATCATTTGTTATCAACAGTATCCGCTTTTATAACAAGTTGCCAAAGTCAGTTACAGAACTTAGCGATGGAAAATTCAAAACCCACATCAAACGTGTCCTTATCAAAAACGCATATTACAAGATTAAAGACTACGTTGAAGACAAGGAAGTTTGGCAATAATTCCTTCTGCACATGTGGCTTCCCTGGTACACCAGAAACGGCATAACTATGGAAATATCTATTAACTGCTCCGAAATTACGATGTTTATTATTATTATTTTTTAGACATACATTTTTGACATTATATACCTACAATTTATATTTCAGACTTAATATTATTAATATTATTTTACATGGATTCTTGTGTACGTTGTGAATGTGAGAACGTTGTAGGCTTAATAGACTAGATCTTTTTTTCTTTAGACCGTTTCCTTTTCTCTTTTTTTTTTTGTTAAGTACTTTTCGACAGGCCTACACTGTTCTCCCATACCTAATTTGTGTAATTTGAAAACATTGTAAAAGCCAATTATTTTTAAAAGAGTAACCGTTGAGTTTCTTGCCGGCTCTTCTCCATAGGAAACGACCAATTGGAACCGTGCACCTAGCTTCTGACGTTTCATAAGTGCCCATGTAGGTTTATGTGAAATAAAAATATTTTGATTTTGATTTTTTGATTTTTTCCTTATTGCTCCATGCAGCACCCAAATTGCGTAACACACTTTCTATCAGAATCCAAAGGATTTTGTTTATATTCCGTTTCATATTCCGTTGTTTCTTAAATTGAAAAATTGATCTGCTAGAAAACGTAAAGCGCAATGAATACGAGTATTGTTGAATTATAGTAAAACGAATAGCAGTGGGATTGCGAGGTTGTTACGCAACTACCCCGCCGATTCTTGAGTTATTCTTTTCAATTAATCAGATAGAGCATCATAATTATGAATATTGTTATTTTTCTTTCGTTAAAACTAACGGTATGTAAATCTCGCGGACAAAGAGCGCTCTCTATAAATCTCTTATAATAGTTATAATAAGAGTAATTGTGAAGTACCAATATTTGATCCCCCAAATTACGCAGTCGTATACATGACGATCAATAACTCCTTGGCAACGCATTGGCAGCTTTACCCAGCTCAACATATGTACTTACACGCTCCCAACAAGCGTAATATTTCATCTAAATATTCACATCAAATTAAGATGCTCATCATTAATTCATTTTATTTTCTCTTCATATAAATCTTTGGTTCGCATTCGATGCATTTGCATGCATAATAATTTGCAGGCATTGCCAGTATACGTATTTTAGATGGGAAATCGAATTTATTAAAACTAGCAACTACGCCTTAAAAAAAAACTGTCGTAGTGTCATATCAGTCTGTTCTATCGAGCATTTGGGTTACTTGGAGTATTTTACGTCCTCATATTTTAATTCATTAAAGGTTTGTGTAAATTGGCGGCAGTTTACACAAAACTTTATTGAAATCATGAGGAGGTTTAAGTGTATAATGTGTATATTATACACTTAAACCTTCTTCATGAATCACTCCGTCCATTGATGAAAACCGTATGAAAATCCGTAGTTTTTGAGTTTTGATGGGTTCAGACAGAAAGACGCAGCGGTGGGACTTTGTTTTATAATATGTAGGTATAGTGATAAAAAAGGGAGACGCGGTTTCATTAAAAGGGAAGACGATGTGTGAATACTGACATGATATTAAAAATCAAGTAATATGTTTCTTACGGAAACTGAACTTGATCAATACTTGCCTTAAGTCAGTATAAGCGCGAGGTTGGCCTTTAAAGCTTATTCTGAACTAATTTCAGATGAGATACGAATGCAATTTAGTTGCTTCTTAGCGTAGAGCAGTGGTGGCCCAGTGGTAACGACCGCGACTTACAAGTTGTGTAGGTCGTAGGTTCGAACCCAGACAGGCGCTTTACTTCGTGTAAATTATTTCATCACCACTGCTCTCAAAACGGTGAAGGAAAACATCGTGAGGAAACCGGCATGTCTTAGAACCAAAAATTCGAAGACATGTGACATCTGCCAACCCGCACTGGGCCCGCGTGGAGGGTTACGGCCCACTCCCTCTCACAGAGAGGAGGCCTGTGTCCCAGCAGTGGGAACATTATAGGCTGATTATGTAGCGAGTCGATGGCAATTTATATAGAATCAGCCCAGAATTTGGCTACGAGTTTGGCACCTTCAGTAGCGTCCATCAGATCCTATAACGTGCAGGCAACAGGTCACGGTGGAAACAATATTAAGTGGCGCATTGTTTGTGGGTTTTACAGCTATGTTTATGCTACCCAAATTCTGTGATGGGTTCTAATCTAATGATGCTGTTGAACTATGTCCATGACGTTTTACGCTGTAACAATATTATTATCATACTAGCTTTTGCCCGCGGCTTCGCCCGCGTGGATGTCAAAAAATATCCTACGGGAACGTACTATCGGGATTAAAAGTATTCTATGTGTTAATCCAGGTTATAAACTATCTGTGTGGCAAATTTCATCCAAATCCGTTTAGCCGTTTTTGCGCCAAACTGGAATATAGGTACAAAAACAGAGAAACACGGACAAAAACGCTAAAAATTAAATTTTCCGTATCAGACTCCTCTGAAACTCTCTAACTGAAACCTCATAGCAATTACCTTTTTCAACAGTATTCAATGTACAGTTTTGACTTTGTTAATATATTATAGATGTAATACATAAGTCATATTCTTCCTAATACGTAAAAAGACATCCGATACCATTTCCACACATAAACTATTTGTTCCGCTTGCTCCATTAGTCGCCCGGCCCCACTCGTTAAGCTAACCGTAAGGGAAAATTCCCAACAACGTTCTAAGTATACTATTCGTGTTCTTAAATACATTCTAAAAGGTTGCTACATTTATTTAACATACCGAACATTTTACAGTAAAATGGTTCCTAAGTTCCCGAGATAAACGACGCCATTTTATATTCCTAACAAATAGTTTCAGTAATACGTATCTAAGGAATTGCAATATTTGCTTCCTAAGACATTCCGATACACAATAAGTGTCGGGAAAGGATTTACTAAAATTGGTTGGCTGGTAGAACTGGAAAGTATTCCTTAGGCAGTCTCACAGGCAGGATTGTTGTTCTGGTGCCACGCTTGGTGAGTAGCGTAGCTTGAACTATGTGACTTTTTATTAGTCATGCAGCGTCAATGTGCGCTAGAGCATGGCGCCTAAGTATGTACCTATCTTATAAAAGTGTAAACAAACCCTGTACAGATTAAACTCTTACGCAATCACTTACTAAAGAATTCATATTCATCTCTAGAATTTATTTTTTATTATTTTAATAACGTTATTCAATCATTTAAAATCATCGACGAAAACTGAGGTTATTAAATTAGCCTCAATTATCGAATGAAAAATAACTTTAAGGAGAACTACAATTCGAATTACGGGTTTAAATATTCAATTTGATCGATTTGTTTACATTTTCATCAGATACTTTGGGAACAGACTATAGCACGCAGAGTAGCTATATGCAGCAAGCAAGGTTTTAAGCAGCAAGCGAAACTCCTGTCTGTGTGACTTCGACCTAAGGAACTGTCTCTACGATCGACCGCCTCACAAAGATTCTGTTGTTGTACGATCGTCGACTAATCTACATGACAGAGCGATTCTGGCGTCTGACGTCACGATGGCGTATCGTTAACGATTCTCGGACGCCGTCTGCGATGAATGCAATTTTCCGTCCATAGGCCCATGGCAACACAGGCAACAAGAAGGAATACGGGTGGGTTTTAGTCAGTAAGAGTCTGACACACCCTCCCGCTCCGCCCAGAGCGGGAGAAGTTATTTGATGATTTCCCACCCAAAAAAAAAAAAAAAAAAAAAAAAAAAAGGCCCATGGCACATGCGGAATCGTCACTTATAATTTCATCGACTGATACTTGCAATAGTTGTGCAATAGTTGTACTGTTTTTGACAATATTTGGTACAAGTATGGTTGCGAGCACAAATACCTCGCACTTACCGCTGCAAAATTAGATAGGTAGATATTTTATTGTGTTACGTTTATAGTATTATTGCAATAGAGAGAGTAGAGAGAGTAGAGTTTTCTTAAAGTTGCCTTTTTTTTCACGAGAAAAGTGCTTATGATTTTGATTTTGCGCAACTATTTATGCTTGTGACTGTAGAGTAGAGTTTGTTAGAATACTCTTTGTTATACAAGGTGTCGTTTTGCATCCTCGTCAAATTTCAGGAGGCTGCTATGAAAGACATATTTATTCAAATAAAATAACGATACTTGCTCAATTATTAATACATACTTGTTTTTTTAGTTATTCAAGTTTGACAGTATTTTAGAATACACCACTTTCACAGAACAGAATCACCCCGTTGCATATGCGGTAGTGCGTGTGTAAAAGGGCAGTTACAGTGAGGTATCACACGGGGCCGTGTTTTAACATGCGTGTCCCATACATGCCGAATTCCGGAAATTAGAAAAAAAAATATATACCTACCTACTTATTTTATTATTGATTCGTGTCGAGAATCATTAGCATAGTTACCTCCTTGAAATTGACGAGGATGCAAAACGACACCTTGTATACACCATATAAATAATCGACATAAATGTATAAATTTTACATACATAGGGTGACACAACAGGCGGTCAACTAGGTATTGAATGTATTTATATACCGTTGGTCTAAGACTTGTAGTCAACTAAAGATAAACAAAATTGTGCGTGTCGGACCACGCACAATGAAGGGTTTCGTAGTTGGGAAGTTGGTATGAATTTATCCCGAAAACAAACCTAACATTGTAGTTGAAAAACATGTTTTCCCATACATCGATATACGCCGCAATCAATTCTCCAACTGTAAATTTAAGTTGGTCGACTATTACTCGTTAACTTGTAAAGCCTGTTTAGCTGTGATAGTTTATGTACTACTACCGTGAATTAATAAATAACCATTTAGCTGGCAGGGGGGGGGGGGGGGGACACTTGGCTCTAACAAACTGTAATGCTTAGTATTACGCAAGTGGATACTTAAATTGAAAAGTGGTGTTCACAGGCCCGCAATATTTAAAAGGCCTATCCAACGATACCCCACACCATGGGGTAGACGAGAAAAAATTATATCATCCCCACATTACGTGCAAGAGAGTTACCCTTGTCGGCGTGATTAATATGTATATCTGTGTCAATTTACAGCTTTCTAGTACTAAGCATCTCTGAGCTACAGCGGGGACAGACAGACTGACGGACATGGTGAAACTATAAGTACCGTCTCTTCAGTTGTCCTGCTACGCCACAGTTGTACTTTTCAATTTAGCAACGTTATAATTTGTTGAGGTTTAGAGAACCTGTCTTTTTGGGCTCTTTAATTATATTAAATAATAATATCAAATTTTGTAATGAATAATAAAATTTAAATCTCACTAAAAATTGTGCTCAAGCAGTTACATCTAGGAAATAAATAAAAGTATGAGAATAAAAGATAAAGTTTAACATAGATTAATAAAAGAGGACATTATCATAAAAATCTAAAATAAATTTAATTTGGTTATAACATATTTCAAAGCAACAAAGTGTCATCTATAAAAAACTATTTTTACAATTTGTTTACCTTTAGTTTATTAACTAAAACAATGTAGAATAAGCACAGCTCTCTTAGTAACTTGTTGAGCTGCTTTCTTGAATGATTTCATAATGCAGAAATAGTATTTGTCTCAAATATTTCTAAAGTGGAATACTTAATTCACGGGAGTAATGAGACATGTGCTACCTGTCACTTTGTGTTATAAAATGGTCACTTTATTGCATTTATTGTATTCTAGACTTTTACACTTATGTATCGATTACACTGAAAAGTTGTGTGGAAATCGGTTGTCATGGTATGGGCATGTGATGCGGAGGAATGAGGAAAATGTCGTGAGGAAAGTCTTTAGTATGAATGTCGATATAAGAGTAGAGGAAGACCAAAGAAACGATGGATGGACTGTGTGAAAGATGATATGGCTAGAAAGGGGGTGACTACCGAGATGACAACCAATAGAGAAGTATGGAAGAAAGCGACATGTTGCCCCAACCCAAATAAATTGGGATAAGGGCAGGAGAATGATGATGATGATGATGAAACTAAACGATCACCAATACAAATAAATATGACCATTTTATTACACAAAGTGAAAGCTAGCACACGTCAGATAACTCCAGTGAATTAATCATTCGACTTTAAGTCATCCGTTATTCCAATAACCGGCCAAGTGCGTATCGGACCACGTACAATGAAGGGTTCGGTAGTTGGGATTAATTTATCCTAAGAACAAACTTAACATTGTATTTAAAAAACATGTTTCCTCATACATTCCAACTGCAAATGTAAGTTTGTGCGCACAATATTGAGATTTACCATGTTATTTTTAGATCATAGACTTCTTATAAGTTTTTCTGTAATCTATAAACATAGAACTATTTTCTGAATTTTTTTCAAAACTGTTGGTCCAGTAGTTTCAGAGATAGGGATGGAGAGGTAAATTTTCATCTATTTTCTTAAATAATTTTAAAAGTTATTATAAAAGATAATTAATTTTAAAAAGTATTTCAAACTTAAAGAAAATATATCTGAAATTCTTACAACAAGCCCTTTCATTTGACATGTCACACGGTACAGTTTGCAAAACTTTCTTTTTAGTTCAAAGCCCCCAAAGTGACCTCATATTCAAAATTCATTAATTTGCGTTAGTCTATCGGTCAAGTAGATTCGGAGCAAATTGGCAGTAAAAGACGGACACAAGAGTTCTATTAGGGGTTCCGTCTTTTTATTTTGAGCTACGGAACCCAAAAAACGATTTGTGTGTGTATTTATCCGATATTTTGTTTATGAGTTAGTAACGTAACATTGTTTTGCATGCGATGTGGTTTTTAAATCGTGTTTGTAGGTAAATAATTCAAACTTATGAGGCAAATAGTGATCAAAACAATGCATGCCTTAGTAATGAGAACAATACCTATAAATATTTTATAGCTTTAGTCAGAGATGTTTAGAATTAACATTAAAAGTTATGTAGGATGATGACATCATCCGAGACAATTCCACGCTGTTGTTGTGGTTAGGATCTTAGTGGGCTCCAATGATATCGTAACTAGCACCCTAATTGTGTAACACACTTCCAGTCTCATAACGAAAGATTTTGAAGGAAATTGCTAATCCTTTTCTGCATATGTTTGAAAAACGAATATTACGAGTATATAGAGGTAACATTTTTTGTTTGAAAGTTTGTATGTAGGGTAATCTCCGAAACTAATGATCTAATTCTGAAAAAAAAAATAACTTGTAGAAGAAGGCAATAAATTATATTTATATTATGCATACTAGCCGAGCGGCCTACGAGTTGAAGTTCGTAGGTTCGAACCCAAACAGACGCTTAACTTTGTGTAAATTATTTTAGCACCACTGCTCTCAAAACGGTGAAGGAAAACATCGTGAGGAAACCGGCATGTCCTAGAACCAAACATTTGATGACAAGTGACATCTACCAACCCGCACTGGGCCCGCGTGGTAGATTATAGCCCACTCCCTGTTACCGAGAGTAGGCCTGTATCCCAACAGTGGGAACATTATAGGCTGATTATGCTATACTAGCCGAGCCACAATTTTTGTCTAACAAGTGGGAAAGAATTTCCGAGCAGTAAAGTAATAAAAAGTACTAGGCTAGCATGAATTCACAATAGTATTTCAATCATTAGTATTATACTACTAATATGATTTCAATGAAATTTTGCACACATATAGTTCATAAAGGATATCTTTAATCCCGTTAGTACGTTTCCGTCGGATAATTTCCGATCTCCACGCGGGCGAATTTAGTGTTTGATAAATTATTCCGCTCAACACAAAACAAATATCACAAACAATGAATGTTGTTGAAATGTCAAATGTCTGTCAAAACTAAATGCATTCCCATTGTCAAAATGTTACGTAATTACCCCGCAAATTTAGTGACCAATTTTCTTCTTTACTTTACAGAAAAAAAATAAGTTTTTCGTGGGCAAGATAACTTGGCAGAGCAACCAAAAACTCGTAACCACAGGCCACTATTTATTAGAACTGGAAGTACAAAATACCGCACTAATACCAGTGTTTTCCTCATATTTCTCTATAATCCAGTTAAATCTATTCGATCCTGTGATTATGTTTGTTAAACCATGAGGTTTCAAAAGGTCAGTCGGGTACATCCTATAGTCATATAGTGTAGAAGTATGGATTAGCCTTGTGGTTAGCGGACCAAACAAAGTTACGTAAGTAATTACTTTTGTGTTGTACATATGATTGTGTGTATTTCCGACATGAGGACAAGCTTTGTTGTTTTGTTATTAGGTAACATTAAATCCTTCCAGGGCAGGGGGCCAATCAGGTGATTACAGGACCTAAACGCAATTTTTATAAGTTTTATAATGCCTTAAAGTAGGTATATGATCCACTGCAGTAAACAAAATCAGTAATATATATAATATTCTTAGGGATATAAGTATGCTAGGTCGATTTTATTTTTTTTAAAATATAAAATAAAATAAAAAATAAAAAAATGCTAGGTAGATAGTGTGTTAAAAACATAATATGTATAACTAATTTGATACGATAGAACAAAATCACGAAGATACCTCTAAAAATTTATTTTAACGATTAAAAACCATACTAATATACATGCAATCATTCTGATTTTTTGTCAGATTATTCTACAAGCAACATAATAGCATAATAGTGTTATATTTTTTTTATGCAATCTATAGTTGTTTGTAAATCGATAATTGCTTCATATTTTGCAATAAATTACCAGCGTTGTGTCATCGCGCTTCTCTTTCTTTTCTATGCAGTCCGACAGTGACCGCGCTTTAGGTGTTGTCGGTCCCTTAAAGCGGTATTATTATAATATTACTCCACAGTGGGAAAGTCATGGACCTGCTGTGCTATTCTGTAACCTTCTTTCTCACCGTGAAAACTTAAGTGAAGTGAACGTGGAGTGTATTGTCAGTGTCATTCCACCGGATACTAGGGATGGACCAAGGATTACATTTACAATCATAATCGAGATTTTAATAATATTTTTATGCTAATTCTATTGATCATAATCAGTTAACTGATTAAATAAACGCAATCCCATGACCCAACTGCGATGTGTTTTGAAGAAGCGATAGTGGATTGAGTCGACAAAAGCCTGTGCGACATTATTCAGCGTTGTTAATAACCCAAATCTTTTCAATAAGAAGAGATAACCGAGTGTGTCAAGTGATCGAGTGCTAAAAGTGTGCCTGGCTGATGGACCATAGAATTTATTCCCTCACAAACTATGTGGAAACCTAACTACACGATGTGTGTGTCTGTATACATAAGCCATTTGAATAAAAAACGTGCGAGTTATTTTAATAAGTACCTTTCTAATATTTTATTTTAAGTAGGTAAATTTATACCGACCTACGCGTTGCCAATAACAAAATAATATTCATAAAATCACCGTCATCAATACTGTAACAAAATTCAACAGTTCAACTGACACTCGCGCAGCGCGCGCACCGGCCGGCCGGCGGGCATATCACCCAGCCCAAGTGATGTTGCTATGGCAACCAGAATCGAGTGAAGTGATAAGATCACGACACTCGCGCGTCGCGCTTACCGACTCACTTCACCTAGCCGGCGCGAGTGGTTACTACGGTTACGAGAATCGGGTGAAGTGATAAGATCACGCCGCGCTTGCGCGTGAGGAGCTGTTAATAATGTCAAGTTGAGGTTTTTTTTAATTTGCCATTTTTTTTTAAACGCGCGACAAATAAAAATTTGGTTTTACCAAAATCCAAAATGGCGGCTACAAACATTTTTCATCGTTTTCATGGTTTTTGGGGGTGTTACAGCCGATACTAAGGTCAAATCTAAAAAGCAAGATGGCGGCTGCGAAAATGTTTAGATTTTTCAACATGGATGTCGTTTTCATGGTTTTCGGGGGTGTTAAATCCGATAGTGAGGTCAAAATTAAAAAAGCAAGATGGCGGCTGCGAAAATAATCAGATTTTTCATCATGGGTGTCGTTTTCATGGTTTTCGGGGGTGTTAAAGCCGATAGTGTGGTCAAATTTAAAAATCAAGATGGCGGCTGCGAAAATACTCAGATTTTTCATCATGGGTATTGTTTTCATGGTTTTTGGGGGTGTTAAATCCGATAGTGAGGTCAAAATTAAAAAGCAAGATGGCGGCTGCGAAAATGTTCAGATTTTTCATCATGGGTATCGTTTTCATGGTTTTCGGGGGTGTTAAATCCGATATTGAGGTCAAAATTAAAAAGCAAGATGGCGGCTGCGAAAATGTTCAGATTTTTCATCATGGGTGTCGTTTTCATGGTTTTCGGGGGTGCTAAAGCCGATAGTGAGGTCAAATCTAAAAAGCAAGATGGCGGCTGCGAAAATTACCAATCCTTTTGGAATAAAAAAACCAAATTGAGTTTCTGACTGAATTTCTGTTTTGCTATTTTATTAAAAAAAAACCCTAAATAGTAAGGTTTCAGCGCTTAAATACTAATTTTGAAATAATATAAAACTATCAATAGAATTAGCATAAAAATATTATTAAAATCTCGATTATGATTATAAATGTAATGCTTGGTCACTCCCTAGCATCAGTGGGATGACACTGACAGCTCACTCCACGCGAGTTTTCACGGTGAGATTTTTACAGAATCGACATGCTGTACAGGACTTATAGCTCCATCTCTTTCTCACGCTGAAGTAATATTGAAATAATACTGCTTTAAGACGTAGTGGTTGCCCCCCCTGTCATATGAAGTTTAACAGAGGTGAATAATTTATGTGCGTAAAAATTTATATTTTTGAAGTGAAAACTTCTTCTTTAGGCGCGTTGAGCCATTTTTGGTAGGGGAAAAACTTATGGGTTCGCATCATCGACTTGCTAATGGGAATTGGGACGTGTTGCGCCAGACTGGCGACGCGCAGCGGCCATTATGCATGTGTACGCATAATTTATATAGGTAGACGTTATTCCAAAGTCTTATTATATTCAAGGCTTACTGCCAAACATTTTACATCAGTAGCCTTTGGGCTAATCATACCCAAAAAGCAAACAATTCCTTGCGAATACAATATAATAATACCTTTAGGGTGCTGTTGAGGCTTCCACCATATTGTAGTGCGTCAGGTATGTTCACCGATGCGCATACTGACGACTATTTTGCAATAATGCGTAAGAAGGTGGCATCGATGACACGCAGAGTGGGAGGAAGTACCAACAGTATCTTGAGGGTGTTTGCTGAAAGGCTGGATGGGCCTACCATGAGTAGGTTTATCAAGCTTCATGTATTACATAGGGCTTGATGAAAGTATCTGTGGTCGATATAATAGTTTAAAAGATAATTTAGACACTAACACAAAGTGGGCCTATGTAGTCTGTATTTTTTTTTATTTTTACTTCTATCGGCAGTTCCCATGACTGCCTATTTAGTATTTTTTTTATTTATTCATTCAGTAACACCTTCAATCAATAATTATTGATCGAAGAGTAATACACTTACCCCCTTATTCATAAAAAACTAAAACGTTCTACAAACCTATTTTAGTTAAAATAGTGTTTTGTCTTCTTTCAAACTTAAATCATAATTCGAAAGAAATTGACAAAACACTATTTTAACTAAAATTGGTTTGTAGAGCGTTTTAGTTTTTTTTTTATGAATAAGGGGGTTACATTTTTATAATTATACTTATATGTATAAAAATGTAACCCCCTTTGTTGCAAACATAAACTCATTAGAGTTTTACCGTGCACCAAAATCACCGACCACATAATTCAGAGAATTAAAACTAACTTAAGTTCTTAATTAACATGAAACAACAAGAAAAATAAGAACGAGGATGTTTAGCGAAATATTTAACTAATACTAAATAAACGAGCGAACATCTGTGACCGATCTGACCACCCTTAAAACAAAAAGACTTGATACAGAGTGTTCCTAAAAGTAGGTACATTATATAATTATTTTTAGTAATAATTGATTTTACTATATTTTTTATTGTTATGCTATCGTTGAGAGCAGTGGTGGCTCTGTGGCAGCGGCCCCGATAACTTGTAGGTCATAGGTTAGAAAATTAAAAAAAAATAATAATTTCATCACCACTTTTCTTAAAATGGTGAAGGAAAACATTGTGAGGGAACCAGCAGGTCCTTGAACCAGTAATTCGAAGACATGAGACATATCTACCAACCCTCACTGGGCCCACGTGGTAGATTACAGCCCACTACCTTTCGAAGAGAGGAGGCCTGTGTCCCAGCGGTGAGAACATTGTAGATTACATCATAATTATGATTATGATGATATTGTTAGGTATTATGTTTTTTTTTTACTAATTAACTTTATTCAATTAAAACATTTACTTTCATTCACGTATAAAATTAGACATTAAGAAATGAAGTATGTAGCTGATTAATATGGTATTATTTACTTTAACGATCTCTTGCCGTGTCAAATTTCTGTACTTTGGAAGTAACAACTTAGGTATCACTACGAGAAATGAATTTAATTATTATTTATGATTTTTGTTTTCAAAGGATTTTGGGCCATATGCGTGATTCATAAAAGTATGAGGAAAATTAGTTAGCCCTAGGTACAGAAACTATAGATAAGTAAGGTTTGATTTTCTTCAATAAGTTATTAAGAAAATTATGAAGCTTCTTCGACAACAACAATAATTAGAAAATGTTCTGACGACCGGTCGTGTTTTATTTTACAATATTATCATCGACGGCGATGCCTTTAAGGTGATACGTAAAAAATAAATCATAGCGAACTGGGCGGGCCGGGCGTAAGAAAGTGACAGAGTCAATTACTTCCGAATGCGAAAAAAGAGAGCGCAACAATGCGCTGGAACCAAAATAAAAAACGTAAGAGCGCCAAACCAAATAAATATTGTTAAAAAAATAAATTATGCTATGTATCAAAAATATTTTCTGCCAGAGTTTTCAATTACCTAATACGCACATGTATGCAATTTTGCAGTAAAATTACTTAGGATTTTAGAATTACAGAAAAAAAATATAATAAAAAGAAGTTTTTTCGGAATTAAATTATATTGTGGAATCCAATTGCGTTTTCCTTAAGACAGAGTATTAATCAAATACTCAATAAACATACATCAATAAATTTAATCCATACATACTGAAATATTGGTTACGAAGAAGCCCCCAATTTATTTTCGTATCGCCTTAATTTTGACAATTCAACAACATTTATTGCATTATTTACGTTATCGAGCAGAGGAATTTTCCAAACATATGCAGCAATGGATTATGAAAGATTATGATCTAAAGTGTGTTACGCGATTGGGGTGCTTTGGGATTCTAAATCATGCAGAAGCTTAGAGAAAGCTCATCCAGCAATGTTCATGACTTCGCTTGAATTATAAGTTATATAAAATATAAGTTATTGATAAATATGAGTTTATTGCGAGATAAAAAGAAGTAGTATGAAATTATCTGCCAGTATAATTAAACCGGAACATTTCCGGAAGTGGCGAAAGGAGCCATAAGTTTTGCACATTACGTGATATTCACTTATCACACATAAATATAGGTAGGTAGGTATACCCAGGTGCAGTGAGGGAAATTAATTGGTAAGCAAATTGACACCCTACATCAATTTGCCGTGTTATAGCCATTCATACAGCTGTCAAAGAATGTTGTGGTTTGAATAAACAGACAATTTAAGTTGGTAATCAATTTGGATAAAAAATAATTTCCCTGACTGTACATCCAACTTTTAACAGCGCTTAGCCAACATCCAAAGCAGAATATTAAGATCAATAGGCATCATTTAGTAAACAACGCTCATGTAGGTACGACCTTCAACAACCCGTGGGCGCTAAGAACAACATTAAGTTAGATCAGAAGGTTAACTCATTATTACAGCAGAAATTTAAAAAATGCCTGCTTGTTATGGTTGCCAAGCAAGGCTACAAACTTCAGCGTGAGAAAGAGATGGAGCTATGAGTCCTGTACAGCTCCATCACTTTCCCACTGTGAAGTAATATTATAATAATACTGCTACATGAGGTGATGGTTGGCCCCCAGTACATGTAATATCGTAACACGCTAACAATTGCAATGCCTTCCATTTTGTCAATTCGACAACGTTCATTGCGTTATTTACGTTGCTGAGTAAACGAATGTTTCAAACATATGAAGCAATGGATTAGGATTTTTTTCTTATGCAATTGGGGTACTGGTATGGTTTATTTAAGAAATCAAGTAGTATTTTGTTCAAAATCGGTTTGTATGGGTTTTGATCAGGAATACCGAGGTTACATCCAGAGGGGTAATTTATGGTGTAGGGCGAAAAAACGGTGACACGCTGTTTGACTATGGAAAGTATTAACATAACGCCGACTCTGGCAGCGGCCGCCGCTGAGGTGTCGTGGACTGGACTTTCTGCCTTCTATTCTACATGGTTGTTATTAAGTGTTTCTGTTTTATAATTCAGTCAAGGTCTCGCTTATGACGGAGCGATTAAACAATATCTCATGACGCGAGTAGACTTATGTATTTTTTTTTAATAATTGATCTGAAAATATTCTTGCCGAGATCATTTTAAAATTACCTATTCGAAATAACTATTATGCTTTCATAGGTAAATATTTTTTTGTTGCTTCCCATTGTGTTACTCACTCATAATTACCTTTATTTCGAGGAGATTTATAATCCATTGCTTTATATTATTTGAAAAATTCGTCTAAGCGTAGGTAAATCACGCAATGAATAGGAAGGTTAGCTAGTTCAATAAACACGACATAAAAGGTATAGTATATTAGAAACCTAATTACCCCGTGGCCACGAGATAGACGCTCAAGCGACACATGTCTTGCGATAGCGACTGCAAAAAAAAACCAATGAAGGAAGGTGTTTGAGCATGCGACGAATCACCGCGACGCGACGCACATGCAGAGCGACGGACGAAAACAAGTGACGCGCGTGCTTGTCGCTTGACGCAAGTCGTGTCTCAAGTCGCATCGCTCGAGGCCGTGAACTAAGGATGTATTCATGTAGAACGCTGGTAACCGATGCCGATATGAGAGCGCTTGTCGACGCCGACAAACGCTGGCGCTGGTTTGCCAAACCAGCGCGAACCGTTGCCGATAAGCGCCGACAAGTTTTTTATCTGATTAGTCGGCGCCGGTATGAGCTGATTTGGCAAAAAGTATGAAAACTACCTGTTGTTCTACATGAATACACCCTTTTTTTTTTGGGTGGGAAATCATCAAATAACTTCTCCCGCTCTGCGCGGAGCGGGAGGGTGTGTCAGACTCTTACTGACTAAAACCCACCCGTATTCCTTCCTGTTGCCTGTGTTGCGGGGGCCTCGGTGACCCATAAGTACCTTCCCGCGACCCCGGCAGGATGAATACACCCTAAGGCTGCAGTTCCAGCTTAGGTGGGAATAAAGTATTAAGTGAATACCTAACTGTTATGAAATGAAATGAATAGAAATGATGGTGAAATGATTTTATTTTCTGTAAGTAGGTTTGTACAAACACACGTCAATCATATTTAGAAAAAAAACTAGATGAGCTCGGCGTTTCCTATCTGACTACTCTGAGAAGAAAGGGCTGAAACAAACTCAGAGGTCACAGACTCACAGTCTGTTTTAAAGTCCAGACATAATCTTGGCCAGATCATGTGAAGACCATGTAGATTGGTGTCTGAAATGGTATTTTGAGGAATGAACCACACAGAATGAGTGGACCTATCCAGTCAGTGCACGCATTTGTCAGTAATCGTGCAGCTCAACTCAGAACTTAAGGAGCTCAACGATTCGACGAACAATACCAAAGAAAGGACATTTGGGTAGGCCGCTTAAATGACTCAAAACTGCCAGACCAAGATTAAAACTAACTGAGAGAAAAAAATAAAAACAATAACCTACATAGTCGTCACATCCACAATTAATTTTTTATTTTAAAAACATATAATACTTCAAAAAGTAAATATTCATGTCATTGTATTTATAAAAAAAATTGCGGTGAAAATGTTGCGGTTTGTTATCGCTATTAACGCCTGGTGGTTGGACTAAGTGTGCGCGCTCAACATTGTTTTGATGCTAGGAACATAGGTCGAAATAAAAAAAATAATAGTCAACTTCTCATACAAACATAAGTCGACCTTCGAGATTTTCTTAAGATTTTGACCTATGTTCTTTGGAGAAAGTTGTCCAGTTTTATACACGTGATAACCTCCTAAAAGATCAGCACTACTTTTAAGCTTATCCTGTATTAATTGCTACCGTTTATTTAAATGTGGTTAAAATCGGTTGAAAAAATATATTACCTACAATAATAATTATTCTATGCCTAAGTTCTATTACAAACGAATGAACTACTTAATGCTTAGTCTATAACTCGTTTGTAAAAAAGTTTGATACTATTTTAAAATAACATTATAATGTGCAATAAACATTAAAATCTTGGAATTATGTATCGATACACAATTCCTGGATTTTAGACGCAAGAATAATCGACACAAAACTCTTAAAGACACAATAAACAGATAAGATCCAACACCGCTATATTACGATATGATTATAAGGTATTATTTTGTTTTTTTTTTTTGATATCTCGAATGACAGATAAAGATTCGGAAAAGTACTTTGAGGATGTAGAATCTTTCCGCTAATAAATTAGAGGTTTAAGGCTCCTGCAGACTAGCGCGATATCGCTGGCACGACAGGCAGCAATATGCCTGTCGCGTTGCTTAAAGTTACGTAATGATTAAACTTCTGTTTATCCATACATTTTATGGCGTTTAAACGTCTCTTAAGTTCTGGCCACACTGACGCCGGACGAAGAAGAAGGAAAAGTAGATTAAAAGTATCTGTTCAGACATAGCGGGATCCGAGCGTTTCTGATCTACATAAGCATCATAACCGCGCAGTTGCCGCGCGGAATCCGCGGAGTTCCAGAGGTGACTGAACGGGGACCAATATTATCAAGGTACTTACTGCAGCCCAAACAAGCGCCCACACCGGTGCTGACCGCAGTAACGCCTTCCAGGGCACCGGGTCTTTCATGTTCATGCTCTCAGAAGTCGTCACATTATTGTTTAAGTACGTGAGTTCCTTCTTAGATATGTACGGGTGGCTGTTTGGCGTGCTGTAGCAGAAAAGACTCTGAAAAAGATTTTAAGAATTTTTATACATAACACATAAAACACACATAACATGACGCCTTGTTTTCCCGAAGGGTTGGGCAGAGGAGTACCTGAGTAGTACACCCACATTTCGCCGGTTATGTTTAAGTCCCATGTAATAGGGGCGAGCCTATTGCCATCAACCGGACACAAATCCAGACACCGGGCTGCTACTGAGAAATTCCAGATAGAAAAACCCAATAATACTGCCCGACCAGGGAATCGAACCCAGGACCTCATATGCTCAGCAGTATCTAAGCAGCCACTAGACCAACGAGGCAGTGATTTTTATACATATATAATGGGTATCATACTGCCTTCGAAAACGTGAAAGGATTTATTCTGTAAAAATCTCACTGAGAACACTTAGTTTTTTTTTTTTTTTTTGATAATGGCATCTTGTAGTTGACCTTGAGAGGTCATCACTACTCAACCGGACTATCCTGTGGCTGTCTTAAGCGGACTCAAAGCCTCCAGCCAGGGGCGAAATTCCTACATTATTAAGCGACTGCACGCTAAGGGCACCCCGTGCGGGGTACGGACCTCGGCTTAGGGCGTCGCTGGGAGGAGGAGGAGGACAGCAAGGTGGGACAGGCTGGATCTGAACTTTATTATTATTAAGACACTGACAACACCTAAACCGCGTTCACTGTCCGATTGCATAGAAAAGAAAGAGAAGAGCGATGACACAACGCTTGTAATTTATTGCAAAATATGAAGCAATTATCTATTTACCCAAAATTGAGTTGAGTAATCGAAAATAAAAAGCAACCAAGTTCTGCATTAAAATAAGACGTTCTTGTTATTAATTAAATACGTAACATATGTTGATATACAGATGTTTTGGATTAGAACTCTTGAGTTCTAATCCAAAAAGAAGAGATGTAATGTAAGAGGTTACTTTAACGTTAGTTTGTACCGAGATTTTTTTTCAAAACGCGTTTTGATAACAACCAAGTTCTGGGAAATATGTTAAAAATTAACATATATTTTTTCCGCTACCACAAACTATACAGATTTGGCAATTTTTTTTCTTAAGAGAAGCCAAGCTTTTGCTCAATTGGGTCTTGTCAGTGCCTTAAAAGGGGAATTTAAAGCTACGGGCTCAGCTGCAGCGCGGGCTGGCGCTTCGTCGAGCAAGGGGGGGGGGGGGGGGGGGTGAACACTTAAGTGAAGTGAGCTGTTTATATTGTCAATCCCTACCATCAGGTGGAATGACATCTGACTTCACCTAAGTTTTCACGGTGAGCTTTTTGCGGAATAGATTGACAGTACTTTGGTGTTTTTTTTTTTGGCTTAACAAAGTGAGTATTCGTTTGTGAGAGTGACACCTTTGGTTATAAAAATATACAAAAGGATCAGTAAGAAAACATAATAGGTACCTACTTCATTTTATATAACCCCTCTCGTTAGGTCTAGGAACTACTGAGCAGGACAGGGTTGAAGAAATTCTT
Organism: Atethmia centrago; assembly: GCA_905333075.3. Lineage (NCBI taxonomy): Eukaryota > Metazoa > Arthropoda > Insecta > Lepidoptera > Noctuidae > Atethmia > Atethmia centrago. The sequence goes on along the minus strand of HG995373.1, from coordinate 14,108,449 downwards.
CTTCAACCCGGTCCTGCTCAGTAGTTACAGTAATAACAAAAAAACCTTACACATACGTTTTGACCCCGTGGGTATATTGGGATAAAAAGTATCCTGTTAAGTTAGTCCTGGTTATAAAGTATCTGTGTGCCAAATTTCATTCAAATTCGTTCAGTACTTTTTGCGTGAAAAAGTAACAAACATCCATCCATACTTACAAACTTTCGCATTTATAATGTTAGTAGGATAGTAGGACTACCCTCGCTTTCTAAATTTAATTCAACAGAAACATGAGGTTCATAAGAAGTAATATTCGAGTCACATAGTACATACTGTAAAGTAGGTAAATTTTATAACTATGTAGGTACGTCTGTGTAAATTATTTTATCACCACTGCTCTCAAAACGGTGAAGGAAAACATCGTGAGGAAACCGGCATGTCCTAGAACCAAAAAAATCGGAGACATGTGACATCTACCAACCCGCACTGGGCCCACGTGGTGGATATCAGCCCATTCCCTATCACAGAGAGGAGGTCTGTGTCCCAGCAGTGGGAACATTATAGACTGATTGTTATTTTATGTGTGAAGGTAAAAGCACTATCTACAAATCAAAACGAGCAATAAACGTCCATTTCAACCTAGTATCAGTCAACACAAATCACTCAACGCCAATCCATATTGTTATCCCACAAGTGGTCATAAAATTGCCGTAAACCAGTCCATCAATTTACGCTTGTAGCAGTAAAGCACACGGCAATTTGCCGTTATCGGCACCGATTTCGTGCCCACTAATTTTATTCGCGGCTTTAGCAGCAATTTCTGCAAAAGCCTCTCTTATTTTATTTATTGGGATTTCCACTCCGGGTTCTGTGATTAATTGGCTTTTTATCGCAATTTGTTTAGGCTCATTTTGGCAATTGGTTATTTTAAAATGCTGGTAATACGATCACCCTTCTTTGTAATAGAAAAAGTATACTAAACTGTATAAGTGTATACAATAATTTTGAAGCATCTTTCTAATCATCTGCCTAGCCTATTCCCAACTACGTTGGGTTCGGCTTCCAGTCTAACTGCAATGGATACAGCTGAATACCAGTATTTTACATGGAGCGACTGCCTATCTGACCGCCACAACCCAGTTACTGGGTAATACGATACTCCTTAGTAAGACTCGTTGTCAGACTGACTGTCAAAGATCCACGAATGGCAGCTGGGACCAACGGTTTAACGTGGTTTCTGAGGCACGGAGGGGTCTTGGTATGTAAAGATGGTCACACATCTACGGACCAACCGCGGCAAGGGTAGCTTAACCTGATCGATTGACCCGTGCGGCTGTTATTATTTAGCCACAAGCCCCCTAAGATGTATCTTTCTTTTATATTTATATACCTATTGGGATGATAATTATCTCGTGGACGTAAAGTCAAGTCAGTCCAAAATTTCAGAAGACCTTTTAAATGAAAACTGGCTAGGTCTTACGTATTTGTACAGCGCGCAGAGAATACTCGTACTTCAAAGACTTGACTACATTATTGTGATTATTATAGTCAAAACTAGCTGCTGCTTAAGTTACTCTTTATAACATCAGCTATCTGCAAGTCCCGTCAAAATCAGTCCAGCCGTTTCGAAGATAAGCCGAAACAAATAGATAGAATAAAATTAACAAAAAATGTTATTTTGACATTACAAACAGTTTTTATTATTATAACATATTTTATTTATTTGTTTATATAATAGGTTCTACTGAATTGAATGCTAAGAAATCCAAATTAAATTAAATATGTTCTTTATCTTTGATACTCAATGGCTGCATTTATAGAATTAAAATAAAAAATGTGCCAGACTTTGTCCTTCGCTTGTAGCCTGCATTTTGTTTTCCCGTGAATATTAAATTTCCCCACACTAATTAAGTCAGCATAGTCGCATAAATTACAGTCTCTACGACAAGAGCGTGTTCAGCAAAATAAATTTTAAAAATTGATTTCACTTGATCGGTTCAGGATTCTTACTTGAATTCACTATTACACGTATTATTTATTAATATACAGTGTCCAGACTCCTCTATTGTCTAGACACGTCGTAAACACTGTAAGTATGTAGAGAAAAAGAACTTACCCATAGCAAGAACCACAAGATTCCAAATCCTCCAAAGAAGTAGAACACAAATGCCCAGTCTCTCCCATCGGCCAACAATATTCCTGACATGAAGGACCCGAAGATGTTGCCGATCTGAGCTCCTCCGAACACGAGCGCTCCTTGGAACGACCGTTCATGGGGCGGGACCCATCTCGCCAACATTATCATGAGCGCAGGCATCGTGGGACCCTGTCGAGAAAACAACATGTTTTTTTTAAGAAGATGTATACAACACAGTACATTAAAGTATAAATATACATTATATTGATATAAATATAATATGAAGATACGAAGGAAACAGAAATCCGCGCAGGAAACTTGAAATGTTTAGTATTGTCTTTTTTGGAAAGGGAAAATAACATCATACCTCGTCATAATTTTATTATTTATTCAATATGAAAAATTTACGCTATTGCACATAAAAAACACAACATGAACTGCAGTGGGTCAAGGTTTAGTTTTTCACAGAACTCTTAAAAACGTGAAATAAAATTGTAATATCAGTCGGAATTTTCCGTCTAAAAACATTAAATTTATTATTTTCCTGCTTTCATCTCTTTGTTAAAATCTCTCTGTTATCCTAAGCCAGCAACGTATTAGTGTACCTGCCTCATAAAAACTCCTTCTTTGTACGTAGATACAGCTCGTGACCGTAATGCTCTTGTTTTCCCTTTGAAATTCAATTCATTCCATGAAAGACAAAGAAAATGGGGCAGGCAAATGTTTAATTAAAGCTAGAAAAGTCGACCAGTGCAAATACACACAGAACTCTGTTCTATTGCAGTGAACTATTACTGCACTCAGTATTTATTGAAATGGTTTTTTATCTCTTTTGAACTGCTAGTTCTAAAAGGCATTAATCTTTATTTGACAAGATGGGATAAGTTTTTAGTAGAATTTCCATATGAGAGTATCGCCACATATAATTATGGGATAATACCAAGTTTTTTACGAAACTCAATTAATACTGTCCCAGGTTAACCTACATCAGGGGATATACATCTAGGATCATAAGAAATATGTATATCATACCGAAGCTTACAAATGATTCCTAATTATGTCTAAATCACATTTTCATATTCTACATCTATGACTCATGGATCTATAATTAATTAATTATAGATACTTGATAGTGTTTTATTAACCTCCTATGACAATCCCTATGGACATAGGGCAATTTGACGTCTGTACGGAGATACAAATTTTGCTTTGAAATCGGCGTTTTTCTATTGTTTTCCGAGTGAAGCAACAGGCGTTATGTAGGTACAGATGTTCTATGTCACGAAGTCCGTTTGGCTATGAATGTTGTCAAGCGTGCACATGCACATTGTTTTTGTGTGCGTAACCTCGAGAGCGCTCAGTGTCGATCGGGACACGGTCCGGATCAGTAGTGGTTTTTAGTTCGCGCCAAATTGTTTCACGGAGTAAGGTCAGCATGGCAACAAAACGAAGAAGAGTTGTCCATAGTGAGGTAATATTTATTTATACGTTTTCAATTAAAATGTTATACAAAGATACTTAATATAGCAATAGAAGTATTTATAAAATGAATGTTTTTTTGTGTTATAAAATGTTTATATTACTTAATTATTTTGATTACATTTTGTTTTAGGGTCGAAACATGATAGCTAGTGTTTATCATTTTCTGCGAGAAGAATATGAATTTACAAAATCATTAATGGAACTCAACTGTGATTTGTCTCATTTACGAGACATTACACGCCGTACAGCTGAAGCTACGGGTGTGAGCCAAAAAACAGTTCAAAGAATATTAAAAGAAGAGAAGGAATTGCCATCCACTTCATCAAAATTCACTTCACCTATGAAGAAAAGGAGAAAGCGAGATATAGATAGAATAAAGTGGATATAGATAATTTTACAGCCGATGTGGTTCGCAGTACTGTACAAGAATTCCATATTGTCCATAAAGAAATTCCAACATTAGCTAAGTTAAGAACAGCATTGAATGAAAAAATCGGATTCGAAGGTTGTTTAGAAACTGTTCGCAAGTTACGGTTGAAATTAGGTTACAAGTGGCGCAAAACAGAGAACAACCGTAAAGTCTTGACGGAGCGTCATGATATACAAATGTGGCGATTAAAATATTTAAAAAAAATAACAGAGTACCGCTCTCAAAGTCGGCCCATTGTCTACACCGATGAGAGCTACGTCCTTTCGACACACGTGCGAAACAACACCTGGGCAAAAAAAAAGGAAAGAACTCCTTTTTTAAAAAAAAATTGCACAGGCACTCGCTTTATTTTAGTGCACGCGGGAACCAAGGATGGTTTTATTGAAAATGCTTCCTTGGTTTATAAGGCCAACTCAACAGCTGGTGATTATCATTCAAATATGAGCTATGATAACTATTTAAAATGGCTAAATGAAAAGTTGCTACCCAATTACTTCCGCGCTCTGTCATTGTCTTAGACAATGCATCTTATCACAACACACGGGCTGAACGACTACCGACGCAATCTACAAAGAAAGCCGATATGCAGCAATGGCTCAGGGATAAGGGTATAGCATTTGATGAATCTCTTCTTAAATTGGAATTGTACGATACAATAAAGAAGTACAAAGCCCAACACGTAATCTACAAGATTGACGATTTTATAAAAAGCAAGGGTTTTGATGTCTTACGCCTTCCCCCTTATCACCCAGAATTAAATGCGATTGAAAATATTTGGGGGATCGTTAAAAATTATGTCGCATCTAAAAATATCGAGCAAAACATGACGAATACGGAAAGACTGATCAATGAAAGTTTGGGCCAAGTTAGCAGTGAAACGTGGCAAAAAACTTGTGCTCATGTTGAAAAAATTGAAAAAGACTACTTGAAATATTTTGATCTCGATTTTGAATTTATAATCAATGTACAAGATGATTCTGACGACAGCAAAACGGAATCGGAAATCGAAAATTTATCTGATAGTGATTGAAAATACTGAATAGTCCTACTTGTTTCGTTTCCATTCTGTAACACCAATGCTTAATTAAATGCCTACATATTCTTAATATTTTTGTATTTATTGCAACCTAATCTAATTTATTTACAAAATGTATATACTTTTAAAACTAAAATTTTATTTAGATTATTAAATCTCGACTTGAATATATATCAGATTTTTTTGCTAACGTTACCTACTTTTACACACACAAGCGCGCTTGTCGGGATACGTCACTACTACTATCAAAGCCGAACGGACTTCGTGAAATAGAATATCTGTAACAGCTAACTACCTAAGGTAGAGCTTTTGTAACAAAGACATTTAATTATTTATTTGTTTATTTAACAGTTTATGTACATACATATAAACAGACAAGAAGAAAGGAACAGAAAAATACGTACAAAGGTGATGCTTATTTCTTCTTTTTTTATTATGTTTGCAAATGAATAAATAATTATTGGGAAGTCTTTGAAACACTCCTTTTATTTTATTTTTGGCGAATTTAATTCTGGAATGAATGTTGTCGTAAAAAAGTTTCCCTTTCAGCTGAGTTTTTCCAAAACTATAAATATTCGTAGAACCTACGGGGGTGTCGCGGAAAGTCCTTAACAAGAGGCTTCAAAAATTTGTTTTGGATCGCTGTAAACGGGACACCCTGTAAACACGGTGTAAGGGACACGCCGCGCAAACTGTTACCATGAATCCAGCAAATTTTTCGTCAGATATAAAAAAAACCGGACAGTGCAAGTAGAACTCGCGTGGTGAGAGTTCCGTACTAATGAAAATCTAATCTACCACTTTTATCCCAAGAACAAACTTAACATTGTAGTTGAAAACATGTTTTCCCATACATTTCAACTGCAAATGTAAGTTTATACGTACAATGTTGAGAGATTTACCACATAGGCTTATTTTAACACATAGACTTCTTGTAGTTTTTCTCGTAATCTATAAGTAAAGAACTGAATCTAAATCTGCATTTTTCTTCTTGTTTCTTAAATACATTTTTTTATTATTTATTTTAAAATTATAAAAAAAATTGAGACCTTCACAACCTTTTCATTTGATATGTCATACAGACTACAGTTTTTTTCTAATTTGTCCCCCAAAAATTTTGAAGATCATCTTCAAAATGTATTTATTTATTATTTGTGTTTTGGTGTGTTAGCGAAACAAAAATCCATATGAGTACCAAATTTCAAGTTAATCGGTCCAGTAGATTCGGACCAAATCGGCTGTGACCAACGCACAGATAGACAGACAGACAGACACGAGTGATTCTAAAAGGATTCCGTTTTTTCCTTTTGAGGTATTAAACCCTAAAAATTACCTGTTCCATACATTTTGACCGTATAGGTATTGCACTTTTTTTTATGAAACAACGAGTTTTTTTCACGCTGGGAGATTTAGAATCATGAGTTACATTCATGTTAACAGTTTGCGCGTCGATGGTTACATCCTGTATAAGAGCACATTCCAACGGACACAAGGTTGAATGAAACTCCTCATCCATGACGCTTTTGAATCGATTTCATTCACGCACCAATGCATTAGAAAACTAGGATTTTCCATTAGGTACTCGTATTATTTATTGACTACGTTCGAGTAATGGAGTCGCGTATTGCTTGTTAAGGGTGCTTTGTTGTAGAGTAGATAAGTAGGTAGGAGAGGAAGGCTAGAAAATGCTGAATAGATTGTGTGAGGAATGATATAAAGGAAAAGGGATTGAAAGATAGCTTAACGGTTGACAGGGGTGAAAGGATGAAAACGCGTTGCGCCTTCCCCAAGTATCATGGGACAAGGGCAGTAAGATGATGACCTAAGTACCTAGTATCCCATCATCTTGTAGCTTGCTTACAAAGTAGATACCTACCTATATCTACTTTATAAGGAAACTATTGACAAGCTACTTGTGGCGGCATCTACAATGCCACATGCGAACTACGCAACACACTGACGTCACTCAAAATCCTGCATCGCACAAGCAGAGTTTGCCGCGCAACTAGCATATATACACCATCCTGACATCAATCGTCAGGCAGTTGCCCACGAGGAGTGTCCAGTTGACGGAGGATCCTCCTTTTTCTATGGAGGATGAGTGAACTTTACACCCTGTTCCTCATGCCTCTATACACTGATTCGCACTAAGCACTGCTGCGTTCTACTAATCTGGCGAGATGTCAAAATATCGAGACTTCAATGATACATATTATGTATTAAATACACATAAACCATCCGGGATAATTCTCTAAATCAGGGATTCCCAAAGTGATCAATATCGACCTCTTGGAGTCTAAAGCGGTTTCTCATGGGTCGACATAAAGTAAAACTGATTTTGGGGGTCGACGAGGTCAAAAAATCGACCCCTATTAATTAACACAAGTTCACATTTGACTTTCAAGATACTATATAAGTTGTATTACGTGTACCAACTTGTTATGAGAATGGCTAATATTTTAGTAGGAAGTATCATTGTTGTACTTTAAAAAAAACTCAACAAGTCAATAAGCGTGCACCAGTTCGTACAAGATTGGCTATGGGGTCTTTTTTTGTTTGGGAAATTATCAAATAACTTCTCCCGCTCTGGGCGGAGCGGAAGGGTGTGTCAGACTCTTACTGACTAAAACCTACCCGTGTTTCTTCTGTTGCCTGTGTTGTCAAGGACCTTGGTAACCCTTTCGTACTTTCCCGCGACCCCGGCAGTCATCGGCTCTAGTGGACCCCTACACTTGTGCTGACATCTCTATGAGGTGTGCGTGGAACACAAAATGCTGTCGACCTCAGGCGACAGCCGTTGGTAGCAAATATAGTCGGAGGGCAGCTACAGCGAAGGATAATGTTGGGTCAGTTTAGTTTAGAACACTTGGGAAGAGCCCCGCTTGGGAGGAGCTGCACCGTGTCCTCGTCTCAGGAGTAGGCAGTGACCTGTCGCTGCTAGCCGTGGTCGACTCCATGGTCGGCAGCGAGGAGTCCTCGGACGCGGTGGTATCCTTCTGCGAAACAGTCATGTCGTAGAAGGAGGCTGCGGAAAGGGAGCGAGAGATCTCTTCCTCTCACCCTGCCCGCAGCCGGCGTTGGCGGAGGTCAGACAACGCCCTCTTCCAGCCCCCTTAAATGGGTCCAGGGGCGACGGACTCGGGGACATCCGTCGCCCCCCAAATAGCAGGACCCGAGGTGGCGGCGCGTAGTGATCCACGCGCGCCCCTATTAGACGTCGCGGGGGGAGTTTTACACCTCACTCCCCGCGAGCTTGAGGTGGCCCGTCTAGGGCGTCTCCTGCGGCGGTTAGGCGCGAAATTTGCCTTTCTTTCAACCGTCCCACCTCCTCCTTCGCAAATATTACTGCTTCGCAGAAGGAGGTGACGGCTGCGGCTATGGGGGTCTGAGGTATGAGTTCATTTTGGAAAAGGGGTCTCTAGCCCAAAATAGATTGGGAATCGCTGCTCTAAATGATGGTGAAAACCGGATCAAAATCTAATGTAGTCGTAGTTTAGAAGTAGATAATAAGCGGTCACCTAAAAACCGTAATAGTTAGTTACTTAATGCTTTATTTCCACCGAAGCTGGAGGGTAAGCTGGTAGGTAAGCTGAAGGGTTACCGAGGCCCTTGGCAACACAGGCAACGGAAGGAACACGGGTGAGGTTTAGTCATTAAGAGTCTGACACACCCTCCTGCTCCGCCCGGAGCGGGAGAAGTTATTTGATAATTACTCACACAAAAAAAAGCAGCCTCACAGACAGACACGAAAAACAACTTTATTTTAAACTATGTACCTATAGATACATAGCATTATATTTATATATGTATAGTTATGGACATGTCTTTTGAGATGTAGATATAGCAGATACTGGTGGCGATTCCCTTGTTCACAAACTAAACTAAATTCAAGTTCAGTGCATGAAAAGTGAAAAGGACAGAAGATAAATTCTAGTTTAGTCCTGTCAAATTAATCAGCGCTTGATGTTAATTGACGTTATTTTAGTAGGCAAGTTTTTAATCACGTCTAAACTTGTATGGAATAGTGACAGGTCCCATCATGTCTGTGAAGATTACACACAAGACTACCTCTAAAATTTTTTATTTATCGAATTAATGTTTTTTTTTTTTACCCATTTTCGTACCCATAACGTCTGCGGAGTTCCACTAGCTAATTTAATTTGGCTTTGTATATTTATGGCAAAAAAGAAATACTTAATATAAATTATAAAATAGAATTACGAAAAAATATTTTTAACTTGTCCTAAGGGGTACGCAAATGTATTAACGAGAGTACATTAATACATCTGCGTCTAGCTCCCTCCAGTCCATCCAGTCCATTAAGATGTAATACATACTTGGTATAAATAAAATAGTTATTAAATAATTGTGACGGAGAACTTGTAGTAATTTTATAGCACATAGTTAGGAAAAGCATAACAATAAAATATAATAACAACTCATGAACGCACAAGTGTATTTTTCATTGAAAATTACGTAACACCACTTGAGTGAAAAGTGTGTTTGTTATCTATTTGTTACATTTTACACTATGAAACTCGTCGTTTTGATGGGCTGAACGTGGTTTGAACCGAACGAACTTCAGGCGAACATTCGGTATAACTACAAAGTTTGGCCGAACTTCGATTATTTTCACAGCTCTGCACAGTTTTTTGGCACCCATATTTAATCGCCTCTTGGAACCTCCGTATATTCTAAACGACTTTTCTCAGAGTTAGGAAATGTATACGAACAAAACTTAACAGATTCTTTATAGCGCAGAATCCTTGATATTTTTGCACTATAACCTACCCTTGGTAAATAATAAAAACCAGTGGGTAATAAGCTAAATAATATGATTTAATTTAACACTTTTATAAAATTTTCGATTTTTGGCGATAATGATGTTTAAATATCCAAATTCTGATAATGTTTAAAATACTTTTAATTGTTATATACGTAATACCTAGCAAACAATAAACAAATGCTTGCTTATTTATTTTACTGGTTTAGTTTTATTATTTTAGTCATCAAAACAGTCGAGTTATTTTAATATTTCCTTGCATCGAATGTTCGGCACTTGAACCGAATTTAGGCCAAATGCCGAAGTTCGGTTCAAACCGCTGCAGTTCGTCGTTTGTTAAACCGAATGTGAAACGAAATTTTTCTCTAAGAATAATTCCAAGAACTTATTTGGGTCTCCCTTATTTAATCCCAAAATAACTTAGACAATATTCTTCGTAATAATTAGGCCGACTACCCGAAAAGAAGTAAAACTTTTTTTAAAGTTATTTAGTTATAACACTGAAGCATCTCGTAGGTACCTAAGGTCTTCCACTATTTTACATGTATAAAATTAAAAATATCTCAAGACAAGTGCCGACAACATTGTTCAGGACAAAAAATAAATATGAAAAGCTTAATTACAGTAAAAAATTACTTCGGTAAAGTAGGTCAAGGGGTTTTTTAACGGTTGCAAACAAATTGCTGTTGTCTCTTGAATAAATAATTAGCATATTTTGTTCGCGCGCCATTCCTCTGTTGAACTGATAAGTTATAGCCGAGCATAATAAAAAAGATAATGAACCTGACCCATTTTTGGAGCGGGAGGAAAAGTACAGGAATAAATGTCCATAAATGTAAATAAAATTGCCAGTTTAATTTATTTGAAGACTCACTATTAAAGGGACGACTCTATCTAATGCATAAATTGTCCAATACTAGGTAGGTAGACAGGTGCACACGCAGCATCTTCAATCGCCAGCGGATTGCTGGTGATTGGCGATTACCATTGTTGTATACTTTTTTTTTTTTTTGGTTGGGAAGTCATGAAATAACTTCTCCCGCTCTGGGCGGAGCGGGAGGGTGTGTCAGATTCTTACTAATTAAAACCCAACTGTATTCCTTTCATTACCTGTGTTGCCTCGGTAACCCTTTGGTACCTTCCCGCGACCCCGGCAGGTATCGGCCCTAGTGGACCCCTACACTTGTGCTGACAACATCTCTCTGAGGCGCGCGTGGAATACAACGTGCCTTCGACCCGGCCTGGTGCTTACCGGGCGGTGAGCTACACATTGCTCACCGTCCGCAAGTCCTCGCGTAATAATTTGACTCAAGATAAATGTACACCATCAAAATTAAATGAAAGATTACTTAGAAACCATTTTATACACCTAGATCGAGAACAAGACCATGGAGTCTTACATCGTATCGAGGGCAAGGAGTTTCGGCATTTTTTTCGATGCTGCTATAATTTCAACAACTAACTAGATTATACAATATTTGTTCAAAACATCAAATCAAAATTTTATTTCACATAAACCTACATGGGCACTTATGAAACGTCAGAAGCTACTCGTAGCTACAAATATGTGTTTACAGAATTTTAATCATTAGAATCAATGAAATTATGTGAATAATCTCAGATACGCGGATGACATGGTCTTGCTGAGTCCATCAATCAGCGCGCTCTGAAAATTGTTGGCTGTTTGTGAGTCCTAATACTGCGTCATATGGGCTCACTTTATTGTAAAGAAATATGAACTTTTGATTTTTCAATCAAAGTCTAGCTCGTTGGATAATGTTCCTCCAGTGACTTTAAACAGAAAGCCACTGCAGAGAGTCACATAGTTTAAATACCTCGGGCATTGAGTCACTGGCGATGCTGATATAGAGAGGGAGCGGAGGGCGCTGGCGGTTCGATGCAATATGGTAGCCGGCAGGTAAGTAAGGATGTTAAGGTCTCGCTTTTCAAGGCATACTACCAAACCTTCTACGTGTGCAGCTTGTGGGTGAAATATACGCAAAGAGCCTATAAAATCCTGTGCATGCAGTATAATAATGGTATAAGGTTGATGAAGCTTCTGCGCTTCTGCAGCACTTCGCAGATGTTCGCGGAAGCCCGTGTTGACGATGTTCAAGACATTATGAGGAAAAGAACTGCCTCAATAATGGGTAGGTTGCGCGGAAGCTCCAACAGCATCCTAAAAACATTATTAGACAAAGTGGACAGTCTATTGATAAGGCACAGGGTATGGAGGCACGTGGCAACCTGTGTTCACGTATTTTGTGATTGTTTGAGTTTGTATAACTTGACTAACATAGTTTTTAAGTCATTTTTACTAATACTATATGGATTGTGTGTACTTGTATGTATAGTCTGAGTTAATGAATATATTATTATTAATACATCACTCCTATTTAGATTTGATCCATTAGAACAAATCTCTTAGGGAAAAGTTCACATGGAAGAAATCTAAATAGGAGAGATTTATTAATGATTCTAATGATTCTAATGATTATAATTCTGTAAATACATATTTGTTATGGACGCAAATAGATATTTTTTTGAGAATTTGAACTTCGCGGGCTACCATAAGACTTTAAATTATCTGCATGAGACTTACCTCTCCCATTCCTTGCAGGATTCGCAGTATAAACAGCCATGTTGCCCCTCCAGCTCTGATGACAACTGGCGTCAGGAATGTGAATACTGCCGTACTTAGCAGTCCAACACCGAGGGTCCATTTTCCACCGAATTTTTCAGCTAAGTACCCTCCCGGTACTTGAGTCGCTGCATATCCGTAGTAGAAACCGCTTAGAATTAATCCTTGCGTTTTTTCGTCCCAATCGAAGATTGCGTACTGGAAAAAACATACATTGTAGTACAGACTACTGAAAGACAACTGCAGAGATTTAAGTGAGGAGAATCATGAAATTAGGATCATATCTGCGAGTTACTATTGGAAATGAAAGGAATGTCAAAACTTTACAAACAAACTGATTCTCCCAAAATAACAAAAAAAAAAAGAAAATTAATAGTCATTAATTTATTCAAGCAAGGCTGAGAATCAGTACTTTTCGAATGTCAAAATTATTATGTAATTTTGACGTTCGAAAAGTACTCCCCCAAAACGCCCGTCCTTCACACTTTAGCTGGGAAGAAGTGGCGCAACAAACTCCCCAGCTGATTCTATACAATAAATAGTATACAATTCTATACAATTTAACAGCTATACAGGGTGGTAATTTGGTCTCCTGGTTCCATCAATGGCGTGATGTAACCTTCATACTAAACAACTTCCGCTATGAAACTCATATCCAATTCGTAACAAAACGAATTTTCATACAGTCTGTCTCTGCGGTGTAGGAGTTAGGTTCTTCGTTTCACGAATCCGATATCAGTTCTCTATGAGACTGAATCGCCAGCCTGTATAGGTTTAAAATAAAACCGTTATAAGCTAATAAATATAGGAATTTCTGATACATCTGATCCAACATCGTTTGACTTGACATAACGAACGTGGTAACAAACGTGTCATTCCTCGCTCAGTGCACAAGCAAATCTAATCAATTTTAAATACCTGCCTAGTAATCTGTTCCGCCATTTTAGCATAATTTAAGGCCGGTATGTCGGTATCGTTACAAGTACTCGAGGTGATTATTAATTGTAGGATGACATGTAAATAATCATTATTTATTATACTGTAAGTGATCCCACGTACTGCCAACGCGCCTTATAATATTATTCTATATGTGTTGTGTAGATACATCAAGTTACACGGGTTTCTTACTAATAATTTTTCCTTATGTTTATTTGTTAGGAGTGGTGTTTTGTTGTGCTATTCTTAGGAGCGGAAGCCTGTATGCATATGCATTAAAAGGACATATGCTTCCGATGCGTATAATAAGTCGAAAGCTTATTACATACTTTTACGAAAACAATGTTTTCGTTTCACTTCAATTTAATATTTATTTTGTAATATTAAATTAGAATTTTTGCAAAATAAAACTCGAAAAAAATACAATAAACCCTATTATAAACAATCTTATTATGACTTTCTTTGTTTTTAATTTAAAAAAGTAATTAGCTTATTACTCTCTCTGATAGAAGTAATTATAGACCAATTTCTTTAGCTACTGTAATTGCAAAAGTGTTTGATGGGTTATTAGATAGAAAACTTGACCGTTTTGTAACATTACAAGATACACAGTTCGGTTTCAGAGAGGGGTTGTCAACCGAAAGTGCAATACTGTCTCTGAAACACACTGTTGATTATTATGTAAAAAGGCACACTCCAGTATATGCATGCTTCTTGGATTTGTCCAAAGCTTTTGATCTGGTGTCATATAATAAGCTTTGGACAAAATTAGGCACTGCTGGTGTCCCAGCCGATCTTGTGAATATCCTTGCTTACTGGTACAGTAAACAGCTTAATATAGTTAGGTGGGGAAATGTATACTCAGATGACTATTCTTTAGAGTGTGGGGTCAGGCAGGGCGGGTTGACATCGCCAAGGCTCTTTAATATATATGTTAACCATCTGATTGAGGAGCTCAGCAGCATGCATGTTGGATGCCATATTGATGACATATGTGTCAATAATCTGAGTTATGCAGATGATATGGTGCTGCTGAGCCCTTCAATTGGGGGTCTTAGACAGCTGTTAAAGGTGTGTGAGGTTTATGCTGTGGAGTATGGCCTGAGGTATAACGAAAGTAAAAGTGAGTTTATGTTTTTCAAGTGTAAAAATAAAAACCATATACCTATATTTATACCACCTATACTACTTAATGGTGTACCTCTAACACGTGTTCCACAGTTTAAATATCTGGGACATATTGTCAATGAAAATTTGAGTGACGAATTAGACATTGAGAGGGAGCGCAGGGCATTGTCGGTTCGCGGTAACATGTTGGCACACAGGTTCGCTCGATGTACGGCTCCTGTTAAAATAACAATGTTCAAGGCATTCTGCCAAACGTTTTACACGAGCAGCCTGTGGGCTAACTTTACTCAAAAAGCCTACAATGCCTTGCGCGTCCAGTATAACAATGTGTTTAGGGCACTGTTTCGGCTCCCTCGATATTGCAGTGCATCAGTGCATTGCATGATATGTTTACTGATGCCAGCGTAGATGACTTCTACGCAATTATGCGTAAGAAAGTAGCGTCGGTGGTGCGACGAGTACGGGGGAGCCCTAATAGCGTCCTGAAGATGATTGGCGAGAGAACCGATACTGTTCTGCTCAGTAGGTTCACTGCACTCCATGTGTTGCGAGACCAGTGAGCCTGCTGTTCAGAGTAGACGGTGACACTTTGTATTTTAATTACTAACATTAGTTTACTTTTAATACTAACAACCCTGTCGTGCTTATGGACTCTTTTGTCTGAAATAAATGATTTTTATTTTATTTTATTTTATTACTTAATAAGGATGTTTTATCTGTAACCAACAAAAGCGAATCAAAAATATTTCAGAATTTACCTTACATAGGCGAACTCAACTGATAAAGACACAGCATTTGAGGCCCAAAAAAGATGTCTCCGATCAATGTTTAACCTTAAAACTACAGACAGTTCCAAGCCTTATTTTAATCAGTACAATACACACACTTCCTTCTATTTATATTTTCGAAGTAGCTATGTTTTTTAATAAAATCCAAGTCGTTTTGAACGTCTAGCTGATGTATTACTGACCCAAGAAATAGGTGTGAAAATAGTAAATTACGCCAATTAACGTGTCAAACTACTTTAGTGTGCAAATTTGTCTACTGTATAGCCCCAATGGTTTATAATAAATTACCAAGTGATTGGAAAGAGTTAACAACAGTGCAGTTTAAGACTAGACTACGTACATTTTGGATAAGAGATAAGACAAACGAGTGTGACTGAGTTTATATCGGAGATTTTTTTTTGCTGAATTGCTCTGTATTAATGGATTTGCCTTTGGTTAGACTTAAGTGAATAATAATGTGTAGGGGTCCACTAGAGCCGATGCCTGCCGGGGTTGCGGGAAAGTTCAAAAGGGTTACCGAGGCTCCTGGTAACACAGACAACGGAAGGAACACGGGTGGGTTTTAGTCAGTAAGAGTCTGACACACCCTCCCGCTCTGCCTAATTATTTGATAATTTCCCACCCAAAAACAAAAGTCAATAATAATATAAATGTTTGCATGCCGAATGGTGAAATATGGCTGAGCTTTAATGTATATTATAACCTATTATGTATTACTCATATTTACAAAATAAATGTCTATTCTATTCTATAGAGATTATGTGTATCATAAGACCTGAAACATCCACACGGAGAACTGATACTTATTAAACATGTGCAAGCATAATGGACGTAGACGTTCCGTGTCAAAAAGTTAATGCTTTTAAAATGCAAATTCGCAATATAAAGTCTCTTTGCACTCACTAAAGGACATTCGAATGGGGACAGAGTATTATGATATCATCGTGTCTGTTTACATTTGAATAATAAATCACAGTGTATGAATGTATTTTATACAATTTACTTTTCATGCATTTGCGATAAAAGTATAGATAAATCCTACTACAAATAATCACCTAGTCACCTAGTACATACTTATATATATATAAATAATATTATAAAAATGAAAATTAAAACATACATGTTTGGATTTTGATAAGATGTTTTGACGAAGACTCGAACGGATTTAAATAAAATTTGACACACAAATAGTTTATAATCTGGATTAACATAACTTTTTATCCCGGTAGTACGTTTCCGTGGCACAATTTCCGACAACACGCGGGCGAAGCCGCTGGCAAAAGAAAGGATTATAAATCAATTTAAAAAAGTGTTGGGAAAACTTTAGTGATGTGGTAGTCCCTTCTGTCTCCTTCACGTGTTACAAAAACACGTGTTTGTGTGATTATGAAATCAGCATCTTTATTTATAACATATTGTTTTTACGGCTGACCAGCTTACCAAGCGTGATTGTAAAATTGAATCTTAAAATCAAAATAAAATTAACTTTCTCCATTCAGCCAGTCTTTTAAAAAAGTTAGGGCAAAAGAGGGGCTTTAAGGACGAATAATTATTTTGGTTTGTGGTAAGCAACTCACAATAATAAATATAATATTTTTTATTTGCGTAACCAAATTACAAGATAATTATTAACATTAACTAAAATAAATTAAAACAAAGTTAAACCTAAAAAAGGCCTTCGAGGCATTGTACCGAGGATGCTGGCGGCATTTCCTCGCTGAATTGCAATGCTGATGCGTTGCGCGAGAAAGCCGCCAGCTTTCAGCCACCAGTTACATCAACCAGACGTTTCATCCCAATATAATATTTAATAATATCACCCTATTATTGTCTTACTCCAGGGCAAAGGCCTTTTCTCATGTTGAGGAGGCACGAGCATTGATTACCAGGAAGGGCTGGCGATTTCAGACTAACATTAACTATAAGTCCAGTGGGTTAACACACACAAAATGACAATTATTGATCGAATTTTCTTTCATTTCGAGAGTTCAGTCACGTTAATTGCGTTATTTAGTTGTTTGTTTTGTGTTGAATTTATTAAACCTATGAAGCAATGGATTAGAAATATCCTTTGAAACTCTCGGTTTATGATTGAAACTGAGGCACATACGCAATTAGTGTGCTGGTTTCCTCACGATGTTATCCTTTACATCAAGTCAGTAATGTTCAAGATAAACTCAGCAATTACATACATACTCGCAATATCTTTTAAAAATACTCATGACAACTGTAGGTATATTACGTATCATTGTTATTCATAGATGTTTTATGGTCTGTGTAGTTATTTACAAGTACGTAGTCATTGTGAACATTATAAATACTGAAGAATACCCAAGGACCATAATATTCTAAACACATCATCATCATCTGCCTAGCCTTTTCCCAACTATGTTGGGGTCGGCTTCCATTCTTACCGGATTCAGCTGAATACCAGTATTTTACATGGAGCGACTGCCTATCTGACCTCCACAACCCGGGACTGGGTAACACGATACCGCTTGGTAAGACTGGTTGTCAGACTTTCGAGCTTCTGACGAACCGTAACAACTGTCAAAGTTCTACAAATGACAGCCGGGACCAACAGGTTAACGTGCTGTACGAGGCACGGAGGGGTCTTGGTATGAAAAGATGGTCATGCATCCACGGACCAACCGCGGCAAGCGTAGCTTAACCTGATCGATCGACCCGTGCGGCTGTTATTACTTAGCCACAAGCCCCTCAATCTTTTTTTTTTTATTCTAAACAGACACAATCATTCTTAATTCCTAGAAAAGGAAGAGGTGCCAAAGATCAAATGACCATTATTCGTTAGTATACAGTGGCCACCATTAACTCATAATTAACAACAATTAAATATACAACATGAAGGTTGTTTATTGCGCAAACAACAGCTGAAAATTACAACGAAGATTGACATATTTATTGACCCTTCAGGAGTTCCCATGGGACCCAGTTATAGAGCACATGACATGGGAATAACTAACATACAGGGTCAATTTAAATTAGCTAGCACACTTGATAGACGGGATGGTTTCGATATCTAAACATAATAAAATGAAACAAAATATAATGAGCGCTGCAGGCTTAGCATGACGCTTTCTATTTCTTCGAAGAAAAGACACGGCTCTTTCTATACAAAGTGACATTTCGTTTCTCCTTTTTTGACATCCCACCGTAGAAATCCTTCTACATAAAAAAGGACCTAGACAAAGATCGTTAGAAACGGAAGACAAAATTACAGATTGTAGAAGGATTTCTACGGTGAGATGTCAGTTTTAGTAACTTGATGTGCTGGCTGTAGCCTGTACATAATATGTATGTTCAAAGTTATTCGCTGAATGACATTCGCCTCCCTGAACAAAGTACCTAGACCTACAACAGCAACAAGTGAGGACCTTATTTTTTTAGTGTCACTTTACTATCGAATGACTGACTGCCTCGTCGGTCTAATGGTTGCAATCGCTACTGCTGAGCACGAAGTCCTGGGTTTGATTCCATGGTCGTGGAAATGTTATTGGGTTTTTCCATCAAGAATTTCTCAGTAGCAGCCCGGAGTCTGGATTTGTGTCTGGTTGATGGCAATAGGGTCGCCCTCTGTTACATGGGACTAATGTATATGGGTAAATACCCATATTTACACCTCTGCTTAACCCGTCGAGGAATACAGGCGTGATGTTGTTATGTTACGTTATTAACGACCACCTTCTCTCTCATCAGCTTTGGTTATAATTTGATTTATTCTAGTAGTATTTAACTTAAGCTTAGAATAAAGGTAGAGGAACGGAGCTCGAAAACCTTGGTTATAACACAATCTACTTTTAGAAAAAAATCAACATTGACTACACAATCAGCCTATAATGTTCCCACTGCTGGGACACAGGCCTCCTCTCTGTGAGAGGGAGTGGGCTGTAATCTACCACGCGGGCCCAGTGCGGTCACATGTCTTCGAATTTTTGGTTCTAGGACATGCCGGTTTCCTCACGATGTTTTCCTTCACCGTTTTGAGAGGAGTGGTGATGAAATTATTTACACAAAGTAAAGCGCCTGCCTGGGTTCGAACACACGACCTCCAACCCGTAAGTCGGGACCGTTACCACTAGGCCACCAGTGCTCCACAATACTACCTACATAATTTATTATTGTATACCTACTAGGCAGGACATAATGGATCTGTAATTTACCCAATATCTGTATGTAAAACCTATGCCCACAATAAAAAGATTTGATTTGATTTGAAAATGTAAAGTACAGGGAGATATTTTGCAAATCTGTCCAGGTATATTCTAAACTAGATCCTAGAGAATAACGCTACAAGCACCCATGAGCTAAATTTAAAAAAAAGTATTTTTTTGTTTTAAATTGATCTCATGATTCCTTTCAGCGTTTTCCTCTATGTCGTATGAACTTAAACAAACTGCCAAGAAAAAAACATCCTGTGTATTTTCCAATACCAAACCATCGAAAAGTCACAATGAAATTATAATCCAACGAACCAAACTGAAAGTGATTAGTCCGTGATTAAAATTGTATAGCAATTTCTAAATTGACGTCAGAAAACTCTATTTTGAAACTTATTTGATGGGTAAAAAGTAATTAACGGCGTTGTTTTACTTACGAGGAAAATTATGCGGTTACGGCTATCCCAATGGGAAAAGCCGTAACCACATAATTTTGTTTGCATCCTCTGGTATGTGATTCAAGAGAATCACCTACCAGAGGATGGAACAATTACTCAGTGATGCCAAGTTGAGAAGGTAGATAGTACCTACCTAAATGTTTTTCATAAAACAAACAACGTCATCTGAATTAAACATGTGGGGTTTTTTTATGTAAATAGGTATATTTTCGAAACGTAATACATGATTGAATGCTTACACAAAATAAAGTCATAACTAATACACTTCTCATAGTGGACTAGACAAGCTGCATTATCATTAAAACAAAACAATTAAAATAATGGTAGGAATGAATTGCCTACATTTATTAGATTATATCATCATCTTCGTTAGCCGAAAGACGTCCACTGCTAGACATAGGCCTTCCCAAGCCCCGCCACTTTGACCGGCTCTGTGCTTCTCGCATCCAGCGGATTCCTGCAGCCTTAACAAGGTCCACCTTGTAGGAGGCCTTCCAACGCTACGTCTTACGGTACACGGTCACCAATCCAGAACCTTTCGGCTCTATCGGCCATCTGTTCTGTGAGCAATGTGCCCTGCCCACTGCCACTTAAGTTTGGCAATTCTTCGGGTTATGTCGGTAACCTTGGTTCGCCTGCGGATCTCTTCATTTCTGATTCGATCACGTAAGGAAACCCAAGCAGAGCCCTATCCATTACCCTTTGGGTGACTTTTAGCCTTATAATAAGGCCCATTGTAAGCGAACACATTTCGGTGCCATATGTCATCACTGGCAATACACACTGGTCAAACACGGTCTGTCTTGAGACACACACACACAGATTATATAGTGAAAGATAAACCCCATCCACACGGTCATAATCAGTACAATATTTTACTGTGTAGGTAAGTCTTGGGATCACCTTGACAAACAAAATGTATAATGGAACCATTATACATTTTGTTTTTATTCGTATGAATGGTGGGATGTTAATGTGTGATACCAACTTTTAACGATAAAATATCATACTGATTAACGCTGTGTAAATTATTTCATCACTACTGCTCTCAAAACGGTGAAGGAAAACATCGTGAGGAAACTGGCATGTCCTAGAACCAAAAATTCGATGACATGTGACATTACCAACCCGCACTGGGCACGCGTGGTAGATTACGGCCCACTCCCTCTTACCGGGAGGAGGCCTGTGTCCCAGCAGTGGGAACATTGTAGACTGATTAATAAATAATAGTAGATTTTGTCATAGGGGACCAAAATAATGTATTGAGGGTGAGAGCAATTGTTTGAATCCAGAGCGAAGCGAAGGATTCTAGAGTAGAATCGTAAGCGTAGCGAGGGATTCAAAGTACGTCGCTCGAGGTTAAATAATTTTGGTACCGTGTGGCACACTCTGCTTTTTATCCCCCACTATGAGAAAAATAAATAAGCGATGCTTTTAGTAGTGACGAATATGTATATTTACATAAACAAATAACAAATTTATATCAATATCAAATTAAAATTGTCTGTAATATTTTGACAAAAAGTAATGAAAAAACGAATAAGAAGTTCCCGTGTACTTTTTTTTATTTGTTTGTTCAATGCCGCGTCCGCAGGCGCGCTTTTTTTTATTACCGGCTGGGACTTTATCGAAGCGAATTGCGTTCAAACTTTTTAGGGGGCTTGTGGCTAATTAATAACAGCCGCATGCATCGATCGATCAGGGTAAGCTACGCTTGCCGCGGTTGGTCCATGTATGGGTGACCATCTTTACATACCAAGACCCCTCCGTGCCTGGGAAAGCGCGTTAAGCCGTTGGTCCCGGCTGTTATTTGTAGATCTTTGACAGTCGTTACGGGTCGTCAGAAGCTCGAAATTGTGACAACCAGTCTTACCAAGGGGTATCGTGTTACCCAGCAACTGGGTTGTGGAGGTCAGATAGGCAGTTGCTACATGTAAAATAATGGTATTCAGCTGTATCCGGTAAGACTGGAAGCCGACCCTAACATAGCTGGGAAAAGGCTAGGCAGATGATGAGTGTTCCCAATTCAAAAGTCATTTCGTCACTGACTGAATGTCCCATTTTGCTTGCACTTATCGAGGAACCCTTCGCCTCTTTTCGAATAGATGGGATGAAAAATAATAATAAGGCTCTGTGTAAACCACCTGTCTTTTCTGTAAAAATCTCACCGTGAAAACGTTGGCGGAGCCGTTAACAGTACCAATCAAGGGCGTCGTCAAGGAGGGGCAGGGAGGGGCAGCCCCCCCCCTAGAGATAAAAAGTACCCAAATGCAAAGCAACCAAACACCCGATCACTTGCATTCGTCCAATTTTATGATTTACCGAACCTAACAAATTAAATCTAAATTTGGCAGCAATTGTATATAAATCTAACCGTTGTTGATGCCCTAAAAGGGGCAAACACCTTTCGGAAAACGGGAAAAATGTTGAAAAATTTTGATCGCTCTACTGTGCACAGCATGTACACAGTTGCCCTCCCCTGGTTCATTGGCTGGCGACGCCCTTGGTGCCAATGCCTAGCAACATATGGAATGACAGATCACGTCACCTAAGATTTAACGGTAAGAGTTTTATAGAATAAGTAGATCGGCTGGACCATACTATGGTGATACTCACCGGTTTCTCAGCAATAATAGTAGTGACGTTATTAATAAAATCGTCGCTCGGGCAGGCATCAGGGTCAACGTAATCTGAGCCGTCACCTCTAGTGCGGTTGACCATCTGTGTGATAGCAAGGTTGAGGCAGACCCGCATCGTGTACGCGTTGCACACCCCTAGCAGGCCCATCACGCCGAGAATGTACCGCTGGGGGATCACGCAACCTGGAATAAACAAAAGAAAATTATAATCATAACATAATATAATAATCATATAATTTCAAAACAAGAATTACTTTTGGACATGGTTTAATCCATCGAGCCAGTTTTTATAATAAGTACGTTACTATGGTTGAAATACAGTTCTTTATACAAAACTGACTACTTAGTCCGGTACTAATTTGACAGTTTTGCATTAAGAACTTTAACGTAGCCGGAATAAAGTTCGAAATTCAAAAATGGCTCAATAGTTTAAACCTGGGTCTGAAGATAATCCTTGTTTTGTAATAAGACGGCAAAACAAGAATTACTTTTGGACATGGTTTAATCCATCGAGCCAGTTTTTATAATAAGTACTTTACTATTGTTGAAATACAGTTCTTTATACAAAACTGACTACTTAGTCCGGTACTAATTTGACAGTTTTGCATTAAGAACTTTAACGTAGACGGAATAAAGTTTGAAATTCAAAAATGGCTCAATAGTTTAAACCTGGGTCTGAAGATAATCCTTGTTTTGTAATAAGACGGTCTGAGTTTATCCAATTAATATAAGTCCGTAATCGGCAACCCGTCTTGAGCAAGCAATCCATGGTCGTGCTTTTTTGTATAGGCAGAGGCCCTCTAACCTCTATAGGTTCCCCTCACACCCTCATTTAAACGGTTTTCTTTAAGTCCCGTGTCCAAGGAGGCGAGCCTGTTGCCATCAACCTACTTAGAAATTTGTGAAGGAAAAATCCAATAACACTTTGCCCGACCTGGAAATTAAACCCAGGACCTCATACTCAGAAATAGTGCTTACGACCACTACACCAACAACGCAGTCAGACAGACAAACATAATAAATTTTCATATCTGTGTTATTTGAAGTGTGTAAAGTTTATTTGCTTTAATTTGTAATAACAATATATATTATAAAAATTAAAGCAAATAAATCCGTCTTAGGGACGATTTTCACTTTTCAGATACTTAACTTTGCGATAAAAAACGGCCCTTGCCAAAATAGATATAAATATCTTTGAAAAGTCAAGAGATCAGACAAGTAAAAATGAAAGAACTGGCATAAAACAAACAAGGGTGAATTCTGAATGAGTGGCTGGAAATTCCCGCGTTACCTCATTTTAAGGATTTTTCCTCTAACACTCAAATCAGCCTAAATTGCTGAGGAAATAAATAAGGAAAATCATGATTACTTAAACTGGTTCTCACTGTGTATAATTAATTAATACACTGTAAATTATGCCAGCTCATTTTTGCACTCATATTAGGTAAAAGGTCAAGGTTAGTTAAGGGGATTGTCAAGCACCTGAAAAGTTCGTTTGCTTTTTGTAATGAACCGCATTAGTGCGTAAGCCCATGTCATCGTATTGGTGCCCAGACAACATTAGGGACATTTACCTCCCTGAAAATGAAAAGCTAGGTATTCATGGCAATAGAGGGAACCGTGGGATTTTAGTTGGGAGGAGTCCGACATAAACAAGACGAACCCCAAAGAAAAAAAAAGTTATTCTCTACTAATCTCATCATCATCATCATTATCAACATCAGTCCATAGCAGTCCACTGTTGGACATAGGCCTCTCCAATTGCACGCCATTTAACATTGATTCTCGGCAACTCTCATTCAGCTGCTACCAGCCACCTTGCGAAGATCATCGCTCCACCTAGCCTGAGGGCGTCCTACCTTACGTTTGCCGATTCGCGGTCTCCGCTCAAGAAAACGTCTACCCCAACGGTCATCGATTCTACGGCTAATATGGCCAGCCCATAGCCACTTTAGCTTGCTTATTCTATGAGCTATGTCAACAACTTCGTTTCTCTGCTGGATTACCTCGTTCCGGATTCGATACCTCAGAGAGACTCCAAGCATAGTCCAACCCGGAGTAGTAGCCGTAGTAATCTCCCTATCTATTCATAATGTCTATTAATTACAGGTGTTCAACAAGACCCCTTTGTGATGCAATTTATAACATTGTCTGCCTTTTATGTACAGTGCAACTTTTGGTCCGATTTCTTCAGCCATTTTGTGAGATTATTGCTTTTTCATGGCACCTCAAGGTGCGTCAGTTATAAAGGAAAAGTATTCTGCGTGAAGTTGAGTTATTACGACGTTGAAATTATTTAATATTTAGTACTGCCAACGTAATTTTGTCGCAATAGCTTTTTGAATTTTTGGTCAGACTTGTGATAAATTATACTTAAAAAATCCTATTCTTCATGATTTTAACAGACCTTTAAGGCGCTGACAAGACCCAATTGACCATGACAAATCTGTATAGTTTGTGGTAGCGGAAAAAATATATATTAATTTTGAACATATTTCCCAGAACTTGGTTGTTACCAAAACACGTTTTGAAAACAAAATCTCGATACAAACTAACGTTAAACTAACCTCTTACTTTGAGTTCTAATCCAAAATATCTGTATCAAATATCAACATACGTTACGTATTTAATTAATAACAAAAACGTCTTATTTGAATGCAGAACTTGTTTGTTTTATATTTTCGATTACTCAACTCAATTTTGAGTAAATAGACAATTACTTCATATTTTGCAATAAATTACAAGCTTTGTATCATCACGCTTCTCTTTCTTTTCTATGGAATTTGACAGTGACCGCGGTTTAGGTGTTGTCAGCGTCTTAAAACGATCTTCTAGGTACTTATTACTTTATTAAATAATTCAAGCTCGCAAATGTATAAAGGCGAACTTAATGCCATAGGCATTTTTACTAGTTGTCAACCTCTGGGTGATACAGAGACCAACAGTTATGAAAAATATAATGATGTAAAAAATTACCTTAAATTATTTAAGTAACTCATTTCCTACCCAGATTATTTTTAAATCAGAAAAAGATTCAGTCGAACTGAGAACCTCCTCTGGGTGATGCAGAGACCAATGGTTATGAAAAATCTAATGATGCTTTACAAATTACCCTAAATTATTTTAGTAACTCATTTCCTACCCAAATCATTTTCAAATCAGAAGATTCAGTCGAACTGAGAACCTCCTCTTTATTTTAAAGTCACTAAAATCAAACTCGACTAGCCTTCGCTCTCAATTTCCCGCGCGTGATTCTACTTGATGAAGGGAAATGGGTTAATCTGGTACTTTCTGATCGATTCACTTAGCCGAGTGACTGTGCAGGCAAAGTCATCCGATACTCCGATACGATATCTACTCTAGTTTCCGATATCTTGTCACAAAGTAAATATACGCTAAGCTATTTATATATTTGTGCTAAAGATATTTATTTAGTCTCCTGATAAAGTGCACTACCGAAATGAAAGAAAATATACCGCAATTTATCAACAAAATAAGACCGTGGAAACTTTTTATATATGACACTTCCAAGATGGACGAAACTATGTTACGGAGAGAGAGGGCATGGGCAGCCGTCACCTCCTTCTGCTAAGCAGTAATGCTCGCGAAGGAGGAGGAGGGAGACGGTTGAGGGAAAGGCAAATTTCGCACCGAAGGAATACGAGTGGGTTTTAGTCAGTAAGTCTGACACACCCTCCATTTCCCACCCAAAAAAAAAAAAGGATGGACGATATTTGGAGGATTGCAGTTGGAATAGGTAGAGCTTAATTTGTTATTTAACATGGTCTTTTGCAAGTTTATTTAAGTGCTTAATAAAAAAACTAGAGTCGTACGTTATCCTAACTAATATTTTGTACGCGAAAGTGAGTTTGTTTGTTTATTTGTTTGTTTGCTTTCACGCTAAAACGGCTGAACGGATTTGGATGAAATTTGGCACTTGGGTAAACCATGACCTGGATTAGGACATAGAATACTGTTTATCCCGATATTCCCTCGGAATCGAGACTAATGTGGTTGAAAATGCGAAACTAGTATTTTATATGCGAATGTGAGTTTGTTTGTTTGTTTGTTACGCTTTCACGATAAATCGGCTGAAGGTGTTTGGATGAAATTTGGCACATGGGTAGACTATGACCTGGATTAGGACATTTTTCTTTTTATCCCGATATTCTCACGGGATCGACACACATGTGGTTGAAACCTAAAAAAATTAGGTGTAGTACGGATGAATGTTTGATAAACGGGGAGGGGGGGGGGGACTAAAGCCAGGTACAGCTGGGATCGAGACTTATTTGGTTGAAACCGTGGGGTGCCGCTAGTAAATTTATAATACACAAGATGTATCAGAAAGTTGTGGTCAAACTTATGGGTGTGGAAACGGGGGAGGGGGAGGGGGGGGGACTAAAGCCAGATACAGCTCGATTCAAACTTAATGGCGGCCCTGAAGTGCTCTACTCGATGCGCAGTACCGCACCCCTCACCCCCGCTCACACGTGAATTTGTTACTGCGCAGTGATTCGACTCATGTTCCGAGCTGCCATAAAGTTTGAATCAGACTGTACTACGGTAGATCATGCTCACACAAACATGAAATATTCCAAAAATCAACTGGTTCTTTGAAAAAAAAAATCTTCTTCAAGGTTTAATATTGTATACACCATTACCTATATAAGGTATCTACATTACAAAATGTTAAGTTTTAAGCACAAAACCGAGGACGGCGGCTCAATTCAGCGTCTAGTTTCACAACATTACGCCCACTCTCGGATTAAAGCCCTTTACTTTCAACCAAGAATCGATTCTATGACCGTAAGTTCAACGCTCCGCAGTGGTATCAAATTTTAATTGCAAACAAGTCTAAGTGTTTACGATACCCAATACTTGCAAAAGTTGAGAAATGCGAGGCAACTTTATTTATTTATTTATTTATTAAAACTTTATGCACAAGTATAAAAAAAAATAATACCGTACAAAGGCGGACTTAATGCCTGAGGCATTTTCTACCAGTCAACCTTAGGGTGATGCAGAGAAGACACATGGCAGGTGCAACTTAAGGGATAGATAACACGAAAATAACTTTACAATACAAGAATACATACGTAGATACATACATATAAACAGAATAAACTTTGTCAGGAGAAATAACGATCGGTAGTGGGGAAATATCGATCAGTAGAGGAGAAAACGAATCCAGCAAAATATCAGCGCTGGGATGTTTCTGCCAACTTCTTACGTATATGTTCACGTGCCTTCAGTTTAAAAGACAACCGACAGGTCACCGTTCTGATGTTCAGAGGAAGCGCATTCCAAAGAAAGACAGCCTGGACAAAGAAAGAAGAGCGAATGAAACCAGAGCGGTGAGAAGGACATCGAAGAAGACGATTGTTGGTGGAACGAAGATTTTTACTATGGGCAGAGCACAAGTATTGAATATGGGAAGTCAGGTAAGAAGGAGAAGTGGGTTTGTTGAGAATAGAGAACAACATAGACAGAGCCCTCACCTCTCTGCGCTGACGAATGGGTAACCATTTTAGAAGCACACGGTGTGCGGATACATGGTCATACTTACGAAGATTGAAAACGAATCGAATGCAATTATTGAGAAGTCGGTCAAGTTTATTGAGGAGATCTGCATTCAGGTCATAGTAACACACATCACCATAGTCGATTATGGGAAAGATTAAGGACTGTACAAGCATTGCCTTTATGTGTGATGGGAGAAGATTTCTCAACCGATAGAGCGACCGCAACGTTCCGGTGACTTTCTTAC
Organism: Atethmia centrago; assembly: GCA_905333075.3. NCBI lineage: Eukaryota > Metazoa > Arthropoda > Insecta > Lepidoptera > Noctuidae > Atethmia > Atethmia centrago. The sequence goes on along the minus strand of HG995373.1, from coordinate 14,080,064 downwards.
TAACAGTCGTCACCTGCTTTTGCCAGTCAAGACAAATGTCGACATGCAGACCAAGATCTTTAACATCGGAGCTAAACGGAATGACTAAGTTGTCAAAGATTACAGGTGGCAAAGATAAGCCATTCAGCTTCCTTATGCTGTGGGGGCTCCTTATTAAAATAGCCTGACACTTGGTAGGGTTAACCGCCACTCCAAATCGATAAGACCAGTTTTTGACCACACCTAAATCCCGGTTTAGCTCCTCAATCGCATCAGAAATGTTATCAACACTTGCATGGCAGTAAAGTTGCAAATCGTCGGCATAGAGATGATACGCAGCCCGAAGCTCGGTGGTAATGAGATTAATAAAAATGGAGAACAAAAGAGGAGATAATATACCGCCTTGAGGGACGCCAGCTGCAAGATCACACCAACTCGACGAAGAGTCACCAGCATGAACAGACTGCTGACGCCCCCGAAGATAAGAGGAAAACCATTCCAATACCTCTGGAGAGACCATATGATAAGAAAGGATGGATAAAAGGACTTCGTGACTGACGGCATAAAAAGCATTGGAGAAGTCAATTAACACTAAGACTGTAACTTTGGTGTCTTCCATTCCCCGCCTTATATCGTCAGTCACTTTAAGGAGAGCTGAAACGGTACTATGCCCGGGCCTGAAACCGGACTGAAAGGGACTGATGAGGGAGTTGTGGTGGACAAAGTGGGAAAATTGTTTATGAACACTGGCCTCCAGCACTTTAGACAGAAAGGGCAGGATGGAAATTGGGCGAAAGTGACTAGGAAGAGAGGGGTTGGGTATCTTAGGCAGTGGCCGAACAAGGGCTTTACGCCAAAGGAAGGGGAAAACACCGGTGTACAGGGAGAAGTTTAAGATGTGGGAGATTGCAGGAAGGAGTTGATCAAGAGCCGTAACGATCATATGGCGGCTGATATTATCGCAGCCCACAGCTTTGGATTTAATAGAAAGGATAATCTTTCTGATCTCTCCCGGGTCAACTGGGGTGAAGACAAAGGGATTAATATTAGGGCGCGTCAGACCAGCAAGGTAGTCAAGGGTTTGACATTTGGTTAGACTATCTAGCGTGGGAACAGTGGAGAAATGGTGATTTAGATCGTCTAAGCCAATTGTGTTAGGAAGGTCTGAGTGCCGCGATTTGCCGATGCCTAAAGTTCCAAGGAACTTCCAAATATCGGCAGGAGAAGAAGAAGTGATATTATTTAGGATATGTCGGCGTTTAGCGTTGCGTATCATTTGGTTACACCGATTCCTAGCAGCCTTAAAGCAGGTCCAATTGTCCTCCGAGCGATCCTTTTTGAATTTCCGAAACGCGCGGTCTCTCCGTCGCATTGCCATCCGAACTCCCATGTTCATCCAAGGCGCAGGCGGACGCTTCAACTTGATTTTTCTGATAGGAGCATGTGTGTCATATAGCTTGACCACAACATTGTTGAACAAACTAACTTTTTCGTCAACTGAAGCAGCTGCTTCCAGGGGTGACCAGTCAATATTGGATGCATCTTGTTGAAGCTTCTCGCTATTCATACGTGCAAAGGCACGCCTGTACTGGAATTTTGGTTTAGGTTTAGGGGGTTTAAGGACATAGGATAGGAATATAAGATCGTGATGGGAAACTTTACTCGCAACTTTTTCAAGGGTTTAGCCAAATCGACCTTTATCATTCCCACTGCTGGGACACAGGTCTCCTCTCTGTGAGAAGAAGCGGGCTGTGAGTAAATGCAACAAACTCGCTCTGGGTTTTGGATTCCATTACGTGGACAGTGAGGATTGGTTTTAATGTAATCGCAAAATATCAGCCGTTCCATTTTCTTTTCCATTTTTTTTTTCGCTGTTTCATGTTTGGTCCCGTGGTACACACTTTTTTGTTTTGGTTGGGAAATCATCAAATAACTTCTCCTGCTCAGGGCGGAGCGGGAGGGTGTGCCAGGCTCTTACTGCTTCGCAGGAGGTGACGGCTGCCCATGCCCTCTCGCTCCTTACCATGGCCTGAACCAGGGCCGGACGCGAGAGATCTCTGCCGCCGATTGCCTCCACGAGGACACGGTGGTGCTCTGCGCAAGCCGGGCAGACCTCCACCGTATGCTCCACCGTGTGCTCCGGGCGATCCACTCAGTGGTGACACCCGGCCGTGGTACACACTTACAGTAGCAATTTGGACAATTCATTGCGTTATTTACGAGTACGTTGTTGAGCAGACACATTTTTCGAACATAATATGAAGCAATAGATTAGCAATATACTTCAAAATCATTCAGATTGTGATTGAAAGAATGTTACGCAATTAGGATGCTGTTCAATGAGTAGGAACTTTCCTTTTCGGATTTATTTTATTTTATTTAATAAGGGTTAATAAACAACTACAACAAAAACTATAATACATAAGGTTAACAAAGCTTTAAGTTGCAATGTTGAAGTCCACTGCATTATTATTATGCTATTATTTTATATTTAGAGTAAACAAACTCTTAAAATAAAATATTTTTATTTATTTCTTTACTGTTGTAAGGTAAAAAAAGAAAAAAAAAAAACATTTTATTTAAAGTAACAAAATTGATATATTTATTCTATTATACAAAAAACAATAAAGACTTGTGCGACGTCATAAAGGCTCCTATCTCAGCATAATGCTGCGATATTTAAAAAATAAAAACCACAGCGCTGGTATTCTGATAGGGTAGATACGTAGGTCATACCTACATACGTATAATTATTCTGAATAATTTCAGTATTACGTCTGCCTTTATTAGATAATTCAATGATAACACACAACCAAAAGTTCTCCAGGCGTGAAATTACACGTTTATTCCATCAAAAGGTATCTCATACGAGATCAAGTGACTAGATCCTGATCGAGAAGTATAATCATTTATTTGTGTTTTGTAATCGCTTACTGGTTCGTAGATTGCGGGTTATCTTCACTTAAACAGAAGGGACAAGTAAATATCTCTCTTTTCATGAAAACAGACCTTGCCGAAATTGAAATAAACAACCATTTACCTGGCAGAGGGACACTTGACTCTAACAAAAATGAGTACTTTAAAGCTTAATATTACGCGGATCCCTGTAAAAAAAAATATTTTTCACAGACCCGCAATATTTTTGAACGGCCTATTCAACTATACAAAGATGGACGAGAAAAAAACGACATCCTCATTTTACGTGTAAGGGAGGTACCCTAAAAATACTTACCGTATTTTTTTTAATAATACTTCTCTAGTAATAAGAGTCTCTGAGCTAAGCCGTTGCCAGCCACAGACAGACAGATGGACAAGGCGAAACTTTATGGGTTCTTTGTTGACTACAGAACCCTTAAAATGTGGTGGGTATGTGGTGGGTGTGTGTGGGGTAGTTACACCTCTGACTAACCCATCGGGGATTAGAAGCGTCATGAAATGTGTTTATAGGGATGGCGGTGGATCGTAATTAGGTTTTCCTTACTGAAATCCAAAGATCTCAAAGGATTAGGTGCTGTACCTAGTAAGGCTGGTAAACTTTCAAAGTTCCTATCTCGTCTGTAGTAAGAATTACGGTAGCCCTTAGTTTAATAGTCCACAAATTGCCATGACAGAACCGCTACGTAATTACGTAGCGGTTCTGTCATGGCAATTTGTGGACTATAAGAACTATTACTATAGAACTATTTATGAACAAGGTATCTAGTACTGCAATTAATAAAGTCAATAGAAATCAGAAACTTGCAGTAATTTAGGAAGGAACAACTTGCGTAGTTCTTAATGAGAACGTGATTGGTAACTGTCGAGAAGCCAGGTTATAACACTTAAGTCTGTCTATGAAACAAATATGTCGCCGATTTCCTGTAGTTCCTTCAAGCCTTCAAATAAGTTGGCAAAACTAATCAAGACTTTATAAATGTGAAAGTAACTTTGTTTGTCTGCCTGTTACCATTCACGCGGCATTAGTGGCTGAACGAATTTGAATTAAACTTGGCATACGGATAGACCATGACCTTAGTTATAGTTCCCATGGTATAATTTTAGACATCTATGCACGCGAAGTCGCAGGCAAAAGCTAGCATAAGTATAGCATAACCAGCCTATAATGTTCCCACTGCTGGAACACAGGCTTCCTCTCTTTGTGAGTGCCCACTACGCGGGCCCAGTGCGGGTTGGTAGATGTCACATGTCTTCGAATTTTTGGTTTTAGGACATACCGGTTTCCTCACGGAAAGCTAGTCTAGTATCTAATATAATTGCAGTCTGAATTCGTATAAATATCTTTTAAAAATTAGTAAATAATTTGAAATGAAATTTATTTGGAAATAATATTTACCATTTCGACGGTTAAAGGGTAATAAGGCATAAGCGACATTTTGGTCGAAAATTAGTTATGAATGCTAGCCTACTTAAAAATAGAGATTAAGTAGGATGGCGTTCATAACTCCTTTTTGACCAAAATGTCGCTTATTACCTTTTAACTTTTAAACGTCGATTTGTATTTTAATTTAATTGAATAGATACCGAGCATCACATCCTTTAAATATATCATTAATTGTACATGTTATTCATACTTATCTGTACGGTGTTTCCACCTGATTTAGTAATGGTAGATAATATTATTTCATCAAGCTTATCAGTGTTCTATTTTGGTAGTGAGTATTTACTGAAATCTATTTTCATTTGTGTTGCTATGGTTTTGTGGCAAACTCAAGTAGCTTCGTCAACGCATCTTTACAGAGTATAAAGCAAAGTACTGTCTGTATGACCACATTGACCAAACACAATAGATTTTGATGCTATGTTCACAATAATTTAGAGCATTTATTTCGGAAGATTTATTAAGAGCATTATTTAGGAGGACCTCGTGGCTCAGTAATAACAGTCGCACGGGTTGATCCATCAGGTTAACCTACACTTGCCGGGATTGGTCTGTGGATGGGAGACTATCTTTACATACCAAAACGCCTCCGTGCCTCGGAAAGCACGTTAAGGCGTTGGTCCAGGGCGTTATAGGGTTCGACAGAAGCAAGAAAGCCTAACAATCAGTCTTACCAAGGGGTACCGGGTACCCAGTTGCTAGTTTGTGGAGGCTAGATAGGCAGTCACTCTATGTAAAATACTGGTGTTCAGCTACATCCGGTTAGACTGGAGGACGAGCCCAACATAGTTGGGAAAAGGCTAGGCAGATTGATTTTGGAAGGTTTATAATTATAATCTCAATCACTGCTTCAAACAAACACCAATTTGCTTCACCATCTATCTGATAAATCATAACAACATACCATGACGCCTGTATTCCACAAAGATGTATCCAGCACCCCAATTGCGTACCGCACTTTCGTAAGAAATGAATATATAAGGGCAGCTTGAAAGTAGCGCCAGTAACAGAAAAGTAAAAAGGAAATCGTTTGGCTTGGTATGGGCATGTGATGAGGAGGGATGAAACGCATGTGACTAAAAGAGTGATGAATATGAATGTTGATGGGTGGAGAGGGAGAGGAAGGCCAAGAAAAGATGGATTGGTTTTTGTGAGGAATGATATAAAAGAGAAGGGAGTGAATGATAGCATGACGGCTGACAGGGGAGGATGGAAGAAGATAACGTGTTGCGCCGACCCCAAATAACATGGGACAAGGGCAAAGGATTTTAAAGAAAATTAATACTACATTACTTCATATGTTTGAAAAATTCGTTGGCGTACAAACGTAAATAACGCATTGAATGTTGTTGGATTGGGAAAATGAATGGCATTAGGATTGTGAGTGTGTAACGCAATTACCCCGCAGCTTTTTTTCCCTCTTTATTTGTTTTGGGGTTTTTATCTAATCAGATATGTCAACCCTATCATGCCTTTTACCTTTGTAACATTAACATTTATAATTAATACATAAACATATACTAAACAGTTAAACAACATAAGAAACACTTTGTGATAAAGATAGAAATCACCGATTAAGACGCTGACAACACCTAAACCGCGGTCACTGTCTATTTGCATAGAAAAGAAAGAGAAGCGCGATGACGCAACGCTTGTAATTTATTGCAAAATATGAAGCAATTATCTATTTACTCAAAATTGAGTTGAGTAATCGAAAATAAAAAACAACCAAGTTCTGCATTCAAATAAGACGCTCTTGTTATTAATTAAATACGTAACGTATGTTGATATTTAATATAGATATTTTGGATTAGAACTCAAAGTAAGAGGTCAGTTTAACGTTAGTTTGTATCGAGATTTTTCTTTCAAAACGTGTTTTGGTAACAACCAAGTTCTGGGAAATATGTTCAAAATCAACATATATTTTTTCCGCTAAACTATACAGATTTGCCAATTTTTTTTCTTAAGAGAAGCCTATTTTGGTCAATTGCGTCTTGTCAGCGCCTTAAGGACTGTTATTAAATGAGCCCGCAGAGTTGTGTAGTATACCCACAATTTCCATTAACTATCCTCAAATCTAAACTTTGTGTTGCTACTTAACTGTGAAGATCATTTGTGATCTTTATGGTTATAAAGATCACAAATGATCTTCACAGTTCCCGCTCCGGGAGAGGTTATTTGATAATATGCCATCCAAAAAAAAAAGCCCAGGTTTGTGAAAAGAACAAACGTAGGTAAGTATAGGTAAAGTTCCTCCACGATATGAAAGTAACGTGTCAACTGTCAAATTACGCGAGTAATGTTCTTAGGAAAACTCTATTTTACTCGTACAGTCACTCACACACTAGCACTATGAAAATCAACCTTATTGGTACGACATAAAAGCACTGTCCATATATGACTGATAGTTTCTACTTAGTAAAAATGTTAAGGATAAGTGCAACAAAGAGACGAATAGCGAACGATAAGTTATTTCCCATCTGTAAAATTATACCCATAGACAAAAATATTACCCTCCTGAGACATTCGGGTAAGAAGTAGATTATTTGGTAGGTCAGGAATATTATTATAATGACGAATATAAAGTTAATGTTAAAAACAAGTACAACACAAATGTACGTTTATAGAGAACAAACTGGTTCAACCACAGATAACAAATTATTATGGTAAGAGGACATCGAAGTATTTGGTACCTAACTAAAGTGTTTAACAAAATAGATTTACTAACAGAAAAAGTTAGTATTGGTTAAAGTTAAAATGGGATTTCTCAGTAGCAGCCCGGAGTCTGGATTTGTGCCCGGTTGATGGCAATAGGCTCGCCCCCTATTACATGGTACTTTAACATAACTGGCGAAATGTGGGTGTACTACAAGAACACGTCTGCCCAACCCTTCGGGGAAACAAGGCGTGATGTTATGTATGTAAAAGTTAAAATTGGTAAAGGATCACTTAAGACAAAATTCAAAAAACATTATACAGGATTGCAAACAGATTGTTATGGTTTAATTTTGTACATTGTAAGAATATACATAAGGTGGTTAATTTTTATGTAAAAGAGCGCCTCTCGCCATCAAACGTAAAAGTTTGGCGAGTTTAGAATTAAGTAACACCTCTTTATTATAATATCATTAAAAAAAAACAAAAATCGTTAACACTGATGTGTGGTTGGTTATAGGTCCCAGTTCTTTTTTTTTTTTTTTTGAGGGTGGGAAATCGTCAAATAACTTCTCCCGCTCTGGGCGGAGCGGGAGGGTGTGTCAGACTCTTACTGACTAAAACCCACCCGTATTCCTTCCTGTTGCCTGTGTTGCGGGGGCCTCGGTGACCCATAAGTACCTTCCCGCGACCCCGGCAGGCATCGGCCCTAGTGGACCCCTACTATATGTGCTGACGACATCTCTTTGAGGCGCGCTTGAAATACAACGCGCCGTCGACCCGGGCCTGGTCCTTACCGGACGGTGAGCTACCCATTGCTCACCGTCCGCAAGCCCGCGCCTACGGTGGCCGGAGAACGTCCCAGTCCTAGTAAAACACGCAGTAACTAGACATAAATATTACTTTTGCAATGTATGAGAAAGTCAGCAAGTTGACTTGAGAAGTATAAAAGCACGTACAATGAAATCTGAGTATATTAAAACGTCCTAAATAAATAAGACATGCGGGGCAATTGCGTAATTGAAAAAAAACACAGAAAATGACAATTGATCGTAATCGGTTTCATTTTGACAGTTCACCCACGTTCATTGAGTTATTTACGTTGTTGAGCAGACGAATTTGTCAAACCTATGAAGCAATGGATTGGCAATATGTTTCAAAAGTCTCGGATTATTATTCAAATTGTGTTACATAATTAGGGTGCTGAATAAGGTAGCGATATTTTATTTATTGCATTTAGATAGATAGCTGTACAGTATCGTACTATCTTATAAATGTGAAAGTTTGTATGTTTTGGTATTTGTTACACAATCTCGCAAAAACGGCTGAGCGGATTTGGTTGAAATTAAGCACACAGATAGCTTATAACCTGGATAACACTTATGATACCCACGGGTTCGAAACTTTAGGTCATGAAGCCGCGGGGCACTGCCAGTTTTAAGTAGAGCATAAAAGGTCAATTACTGTTATTTATTTCGTTAAGTCCAATCCAGCATTTTAAACATAGTAGGTACTAGTAAGTCATACTAGTAAAGTAAATAGGCAAATTAATTGGTTATCAAATTGACTATTAACTTAAATTAGGAAGAAATAAAGAAAGAAAAGAAATAAAAATAAAGCGATAAGGCCACCCATTGTATATTTTGTAGTATTTGATTTATTTTTTGTTATGTATTTTTGTTGTGTACAATAAAGTATATAAATAAAAATATTTATTGGGACTCGCACGCGAAGATCACTAAATAAACTAAACACTCTCATAGAAATATAAAATAAATTGTCCTTATCTTCAAATCATTCTTTGACAGTTGTACAAAATCGCCATAACACGGCAAATTGACGTAGTGTATCAATTTGTTTCCATTAGTGTACATAATTAATTGATTCGAGTGGTGGGCGATAGTGTGTTATCTAAAGTGCTGAAGGCCACACATGGCGCATCCATTAGAACAGGGATGGGCAAATTACGGCCCGCGGGCCAACTCCGGCCCGCAAAGGGTTTTAATCTGGCCCGCCAATGTCATTTTGACTTAAGAGTGCATTGCTCTCAGAAATTATGTTCTTGCGTTCGTGTACGTTTAGGGCATTAGTGAAATATATTAACTAAAGATAAAAAAAGATAAGCTGATGCGCTCCACGATTATTTTCACGGTGTGTGAAAAGCCTTTTTTGTAAAATGCGTTTTTTTTTTTATTTTGGTTCCCTGAATTCCCTACACTTTGCTGGCCCCTGGTGAAAAAGGTTTGCCCTCCCCTGCATTAGAAGTCTATTCTGCGTTTACACCTACTGTCACTAAGAGCGGATACGATAATGCTCATGCTGACTTATACTAAAAACACTGCAGCATGCTTTTAGTGTGGCAACGCAACCAACTTGTAAGTAGCGAAAAATGAATAGCTAAACAGCATAAATATATGACTTATTTGACCATGAGTTCATGATACATTTAAATTCATATTAAATATTCAAAAAACTATCAGTTGCCAGTTGTTTTCTTTGTTTCTTAGTGAATTTTAATATAATGCGTACTTGAAAAAAAAAAGTACCCAAGAATAGAACAACCAGTCTGACTAAGGCGTATCACGGTTCAAACTCATTAATCACCATCACTCTATGTGAAATGATTTGATTTCACTTAAGGCGCTGACAAGACCCAATTGACCAAAATAGGCTTGTCTTAAGAAAAAAAAAATGCCAAATCTTATAGTTTGTGGTAGCGGAAAAAATATATGTTAATTTTGAATATATTATGACAATAAATTACAAGCGTTGTATCACAGCGCTTCTCTTTTTTTCTCTATGCAATCTGACAGTGACCGCGGTTTAGGTGTTGTCAGCGTCTTAACGGCCATTTCACGCCAGGAAAGCGCCAGCCGGCAGCGGCGCGGCGAGCACTTTCAGTGTGAAATGATTTTAAACTTTATCTACATAATAAAAAGACCAGTTTCGCTCGAAAAGCGGTCTCGCGGCCACGCGCGTCTTGTCAATGGTAATGCCCGTGGCTGCCCGCGTCGCGTCGCTGCCAGCCGCTGCCGGCTGCTGCCAGCTGGCGCTTTCCCGGCGTGAATCGGCCCTAGCGATTGCCTATCTGATCTCCACAATCCTGTTATTGAGTTTTAACATGATACTCCGTTAGCAAGACTAGTTGTAAGTCTTTCTGGCTGACAGCTTAACGTGACGCGGCGCTGTGGCCCCTCCACAGCGCCGCGTCACGTTAAGCTGTCATGAATGTCTCGACCTCGGCATGAAATGAGATGCTCACCTATCCACTGATCGACGGTGGCAAGCGCAGCTTAAGCTTAATCGAAGGAACCAGTGCAAACAGAATGACATAATACTCACACAGTTATAAAAGCCTCCGTCGACGTTGTTTACATAGTAATCGTTAGTTAAAGTTAACTTAATCCAACTATCCACCACAATCTCTTGGCTGGTGTCCAATATTCAGATACCGTTGTACCGTATCAAAGCTCAGTTTGTATTGCAAACGCGTAAATTTTCTTCTGTCACTACAATGTGCAAACGGTTTCACGAAAACCGTAACTTTAAAACGACATAATAATTCTTTTCATGTTACGGTTTTCGACTTCCATTGTAGTTATATAGTATATTGTAGTATTGTAGTAGACGATTTTTTTTTTTTTTGTTTAAGGTTTTTATTTCGTCTCATACTTTCTTTCATCTCCTTTTTTTCTTTATTAATAAATATGTAACATCATATTATATTATGATGAATTTTAGACTTTGGTCGATATATCGATACTTATTGACAAATAGCAGTGCCGAGGTTTCACTAGCGCCCGGATGTCACCACTGTGTGGATCGCCCGGAGGACACGGTGGAGCATACGGTGGAGGTCTGCCCGGCTTGGGCAGAGCACCACCGTGTCCTCGTGGAGGCGATCGGCGGCAGAGATCTCTCGCGTCCCACCCTGGCTCAGGCCATGGTACGGAGCGAGAGGGCATGGGCAGCCGTCACCTCCTTCTGCGAAGCAGTAATGCTCGCGAAGGAGGAGGCGGGACGGTTGAGGGTCGTGCCCTCTCGCATTGGATATTTATTTCATTGCATTGGATATGTATTTCAAGAGATTACCTTTTACAAACAAACAAGCGACTTTACCTCTTGTTAAGATATTTCATACTCATCATCATTATCATTTCAGCCGAAAGACGTCCATTGCTGGACATAGGCCTCCCCCAGGCACCGCCACTTCGACCGGTTCTGTGCTTCCCGCATCCAGTGGATTTCTGCGGCCTTCACAAGGCTATTAGTCCACCTTGCAGGAGGCCTTCTAACGCAACGTCTTCCGGTACGCGGTCGCCACTCCAGAACCTTTCGGTCCGATTGACCATCTGTTCTGCGTGCAATGTGCCCGGCCTACTGCCACTTCAAGTCTGGCAATTCTTCGGGCTATGTCGGTAACCTTGGTTCGCCTGCGGATCTCTTCATTTATGATTCGATCACGTAGGGAAACTCCGAGCATAACCCTCTCCATTGCCCTTTGGTTGACTTTTAGCCTTCTAATGAGGTATTTCATACTACTCAAGCAGAATCATTTTCTTTTTTTATGCCTCGGCATACAAGATCGTGGCTTGATGATAAGTGTTCACCCCGCCCATTTGCAATAAGACTAGGGACACAGGCGCGTTGCCTATCTTGCGTAGGTGTGATACTGTTTGTTCAAAAATGTTTCGACTTGGAACGAAGGTTTTCAAAGTAATTTCCCCGACGAAATAAGTTCTACACTTCAATGTCGAATAACTATACAGGGTTATACTTTAGCAGAAAAAAAAAGTTTGATAACTCGAAAACAATCCATTTGGACCACAAGGTCGTATTTTCATAAATTGGACATCATGTCCAGTGAGAGATTTCACTATTGTGACCAGGTGTTTTAACTGCTAGCAGTTCGGACACGCTGCCAAATTTTGCAGAGAAACGAGCCCTACTTGCAACCTCTGTGGCGAAACAGGACATTATTACAAGGAATGCAATAATAAAGGTTCTCCGCCTCAATGTGCGACCTGCAAACGCGTGAAGAGGAAAAATGAACATCCAACTGGTGATGTAAATTGCCCAGCACGTAAATATGCAGACGACAATTATATTAATTCCATTGACTATGAAGGCGCCTAGGAGCGCCGCCGACTACCTAGTCAATTAAGCACATAGATAGTAAATAGGTTAACTTCTACATATCATTTTTTTAAATAGAATTTCTGTCTACCTACTCTAATATAAGTCTCTATCTTTACCTAATTAATATAGTCACCAATTTATCTACTTTAATATTATAATTTGGATTTAAAATAATATACCTACCCAAATGGTTACTCTTTAAGTCATTGAAAATATTATATCTTCTTTTTAATTTTGCTTTTAATATTGTTTGGTATTGTTGTCTTCTTTTTAAATGTGTGATGTAAATTGATGGCCTGAAAACAGGATTTCATAAACCTAGATCAGGCAGGTCTATATTACATTTAGAATACAATTTTCCTTGATCGTAAATAATTTGAATCATAATTTTACCTTATAACTGAATAAATTCAATAATAATACTATTCTAATTCTAGTCTATTGGCGGTGCCCAGTAGTAGGACCAATCTACTGAGTAAAGCCCCTATAACGCGTACCTTGCGTGTACTTAATGACGTAGCAGACAGCATAGATCTTTTTACTTGTTCTCTGAGTGAGTTCACGAAAACCACAATGTACCTACATAGTATGTTATGGTAAATAATAAAACGGTAGCTATGACCACACTATTGAATTAGGAAATCCCTGTGATGATAGTGATGATGAATAAATAAATAAATAATAAAATATTATTATTATTATTTTTATTATACATATATAATGAGGGTCAAAATTGGTGTAAATTAGCTCTGATATAACCAATTTCAAGGAATGTACCCAATTACCAATCACCAACCCTAAATATTGTCGTTTAGTGACAGCACGTAGCGGTCGTAAAAATACAAATTAAAACGACTCAATGACAGAAAATCGACTTATCTTCACGCTTCAGTAACAGTAATGAACCAAAGAATATTATGGCTACACGCTCGCAGAACTTACTGCTTTAATTGCATTACTTAGATCTACTTATTATCTAATAGGCTCCGCTGTGTGGCTTCGAAGATACATTAGCACCATGCATTAAATAACGATTGATAGAGTATAGGAGGGGCTTGTGGCAAAATAATAACAGTCGCACAAGTCCACCGAAGGTTAAGAAGTGGTTGACTCGGTTTTGTAAGGATCATTTCATTGTATCGGACGAAATAGTATTTTTATTTTATAACCTTTAGATGTGCCCCGCGGTTTCACCCGCATAAGTTTTGACCCCGTGAGTATATCGGGATAAAAGTATCTTATGTGTTATTCCTGGTTATAAACTATCTGTGTGCCAAATTTCATCCAAATCCGTTCAGTACTTTTTGAGTGAAAGAGTAACAAACATCCATCCGTCCTTACAAACTTTCACATTTTTATTATTAGTAGGACTAAATTCTACAGAAAAGGTAACTTCTAGGGGATATCTGATTCGTGGCGTGGCGGAATTTTGTTTCCGTAGAAGGAATTGAGGTTTAGATTCTTGTATTGTACAAGCTTAGTTTCTGTTTAACCTGAACTTGAAAAGGGAATGCCATTCTACTCCTATGCAACTATGAAACCAACCTTGAAATGGCGAAAATAATCAGCTTCTTCGTACATTACCTCTTTTCAGTTTTAGTCTAACCAAAAAGTAAGGTTTAAAACATTGACCATTGGCACCATTGAATTGGCACTACGTGCAACTATATTCTCAATATATATTGAGAGTACAACTTTGTGCCCTTTGGCGTCGAGACCCTCGGTCCGTGGGGTCCCAGTGCGCATAAGTTATTTGCGGAAATGAAACGTCTAGTTGATGTAATTGGTGACCGTAAAGCCGGCGCCTTTCTCGCGCAACGCATCAGCATTGCAATTCATTGACAAAATGCCGCCAGCATGCTCGGTACAATGCCCCGAGGGTCTTTTTTAGGCTTAACTTAGTTTTAATTTAATTTAGTTAATGTTAATAATCATCTTATAATTTGGTTATGTAAATAAATAAATAAATAGAAGATACTCAAAGAGTTAGAACAAATATGTTTCTAAAACCTATCTCTAGGAGATACATAAGTTAAAAAACAAATACTGTAAATTATTCTTTCATCTAAAGTTTAGTTTTTGAACAAGGAAATCGGCGCCATTGTCACTTAAATAATAAAGCTGTACTCACATGACCGCAAAGCTCTTGTAAGGCCGTTGTCAGGTGGTCGTGGAATCCGAGTCTTCTGCCCGAGAAGCTTATGGGCTTGTACCTGAGCCTCCGTATCGTCCATATTAGTCATATTGAAGCTCTAACTATGAACTATTTTTAGATATCCTGAAATAAAATAAAGTTTGCTTAATGTATAGATTACGTGTATGGTGATAACTGATAAGATTTTTGCACTCTAAATATTGCAGTAGATACAGTCAGCGACAAAAGTTGATTAATACTTCAGTTTTTAGATTTTAATAACTGCGCTAAACATTTTACTTGACATTGGAACAGAAATAAAAGTAATCTCTTATTATAATAAATGCTGAAAAAATACAATGTATCAAATAATTTGGTGTCAGTTTAGTTGATGTGTAAAAAAAAGGAAGTGTTTAACTTTTGTCACTGACAGTACCTATATTATGTACATATTATGTGAATTAAGCGGTGATCTCTTTATGAAACTTACGGAACGGAATGAACGGAACATGAATAATTTACACGAAACGAAAATATATATATATTTTCCTAATAATGTAGGTGGTTCAATGTTAATTCATTTCATAATATTTCCATAAGAAATCTAAATCAAATTGTAAGTATTTTTTAATTGTCACTCACTCTAATTGTTGTTCATGATTGATTGTTTTTTTTTTACCAAGAACGATAACTTGACAGTAAATACCTATATTTTCGACTTAAATCTAAAACATACATGAAAGAGTGATTGAAATCGCGCCTTACCTAGACCTCTGGCGGAGTTCAAGAGCCGAGGTTGCGTCCGATATCAATGTACCTAAAGCTGATAACTACAACGTTTACTGTAACTAAGACGCTATTGTTATTCCTTACTACACATTTTTTTACGTTTTTTATTTTGACATTGCTCTTTTAGCTCAATTTAAATTCAGTCATAAATTGTTCCATGAAATGTCTTATGATATAAAAATAATAACTGTCTTTTCTTCATTAAATTCTTAAAATATGAAATACATGAATTTTGAAACAATATTCACTTAGATTTTCATAAAGCATAATTTTTAACAGCAAAAAAATGGTTTAATATAAGCAAGTACGTACATAATGCTAACTTCATAATAATTATAAACATATAAGCAAAACTATGACAAATTAATTTACAGTGATGTGGTTGTACCACAACTCTATCAGAGACACAAGAAACTACTCTGTTGAAATACTTACAAGGAGACGGCAAGGGTGTAGGGTACTCAAATCGAACTGTGGTTCCACGTGTAATTAGTACTCAGTAAGTGAATCTATATCCTCAAACCGTAGAGCGCACTACGAGAATTCATTGCCGAGAAAAAAAATTCCTAAAGTATGAAAAAAATGTTTTTATTAAAATTTTATAACTTGTTATGAACAATTTTTTTTCAACTTTTATACATTATTGAACCGCAAATTCAATAACTTATAACTGTTTAAACATCAAACACATGGACATTTAAAATATTTATTTTATTTAATAATAAACTGCTTTATAAAAAATAAATGGCTAAGTTTAAAGGAACTTTTGCATTTGTATCTCTCAGTTCTAATTATAAAAAAGTTATAAATTATTGAGTTCGCGGTTCAATAATGTATAAATGTCGTAAAGACATTGTTTATCAAGTTATTAAATTTTAATTTAGTAAAATTGTTCATAATTTAGGATTTTTTTTCTCGGCAATGACCAAGTAGTACGCTCTATGGTTTGAGGATATGGATACACTTACTGAGTACTAATTACACGCGTACCACAGTTCGATTTGAGTACCCCACACCCTTGCCGTCTCCTTGTTAGATAAAATACATTTCCGTTAGTTTCTTCTAGAGCTGTTATTGCGAAATCGTAACTGAAATTTCAAAAGCACACGAGCTCTGACACACTCAATTCATAAACTTTATATTGTAACACATTTCAAACTAAAACTAATAACTAAAATGTGCTAAAACTGTAAAACAGACACTTCAATTACAGGCTAAGCAAATAAAAACCATACATTAATTCATAAAATAAATAATTATATATCGCAAAAATAATCTCCAGATGTTTCGCTACTAAAATAGATCAATTCCACTTACTCAAATCGAAATCGATAAAAATATCCAGAAAAACGCACTAAACACACTTGCAAAAAAAATTGCACATTATATTATTTTAATTGTAAAAAAATACACAGCACACGCGAGCTGAACAACAAACTCGAGTACAGTGACACGAATTAGCGATCTTTATCGTGTAATATATTGTTCGAGTATTTATTTATCAATTGTGCGCAAGATTTAAGGCTCCGGGCCGCGTGGTCGACGCCGGCGCATAGCGAATATTGTCAACTGTTCAGCCGCGCAGCCAGCCAGCACGAGGTTGTCGGCCTTGAATGGAATAAACAATTTTATACACTGGCGATACCTGTTGCGGGGTCAGCTATATTGAAAAGTGTAGAACTATTGAGTGATACTCATCCGATCCGCCCCGTTTAAATTGCGAATCCGTTACGATTTCATTCACACGATTATGTACTTTTACATCTCTCTGCATGGTGTGCAATTATCAGAAATGTCTTTCAATGAGTGTTGTTTTTCTTGTTTAAGTATAAATAAACGTTATTTTGTTTAGTTATATTTCCAATTATAGTAGTTGTGGTAACTCTCTTATTTATGGACTGTTCAGAGGTTTTGTGTTGCATCATGCCTATTGGAAATATATTTACTGTAGGTATATTGCTACAAAAGTCAAAACGTAAGTTATCAGTTCACTAAGCTAACTTCGTGTTTGTTATAATTTATAACGTTCATTTCGAAGTAATCGTAACAGATAATAATTTATGTCGTGGACTTGACATCTACATGAGATAAGTAGGCAGTAACCAAACCCGTCTGATTTCCTGGTAGAGCTCTAGAGCTCTACGACTACTCAAACGTGAATAAATATTTAATAATGCTTACTAATAAATATTTATTAAACAAAAATAAAAATAATATTTATTATTGCCTACTTAATGAATATTTATTACACAAAAATAAAAAAAAAATATTTATTATTACTTAATAACTATTTATTAAGTGATAAATATTTTTGAAATTGTATTTTATTTTAATTATTGGTAAAGTATTGGGCTGCGTAATTTATTTAATTCGTTAACAAATTTTTAGGTTACGTGATATATACTTGCAAAATATGAATACTTGTTTAGAATACTCCTGGTTTAAATGTTTAAACCAGGAGTATTTTAAATGGTTAAACCAGGAGTATTCTTAACAAGTATTCATATTTTATTAACATAACATAACGCCTGGTAATCCTGTACTTATTATATATCCACATTTTGCCAGTGTAATAGGGGGCAAGCCTATTGCCATCAACCAGGCACAAATACACATATATTTCTTATTTTTGAATAAGTTACTGCGATGAAAGAAAATCTATTTTAAATCTTATTTAATGTATAATATCTGCTAACACGTGCCAGTCCTTCTAGGAATGTTAGTAGTGACGTCATTCGTTTGGTCTCAGAACTGGTTTTACTAAATTTAACTTTAATCGTCCATTTCAACTTTAACAAAAAATATTGACTTAGCCGAAGGTCACTATTTTCTCATGAATATTTTATATTGTTATCTTCATTGTTTAAACTATATCGATGTATATATCTAATTGTTTTTGGAGGTACACCTGTATTATGTGTTAGATTGAATTTGGCAAGCAGTATACCTAAGCCTACCTGTGTTAAACTATTTCTACCTACCTACCTACATAGTTTCATTCATAATAATTAACTATTGAATAGATTTCACAATCCAAGGTCTGCTGTCAGTATAAATTCCATACATAATGTAAAGAACCCCGAAAAGAAACAAAATAGTGAGAATCCATTTATTATAATGCCAAAGTACCTCCATCTGTATTTCTGTATGTCTGTCTGTTGTTAACTTTTCACGCTTAACAGGAAGGAAAGGATTTGGAAAAACATGGCACACGGATTAATGATGACCTGCGAGCTAATCGCGATAAACACATAAAATGACAATTGATCGCAATGGGTTTTGACAACGGTTTTGACAGTTCGCTCATGTCCATTGCGTTATTTACGTAGGCGAACAGACGATTTTTTTAAACATATGATGCAATGGATTAGCAATATCCTTCTAAACTCTCGGATTGTGATTCAAACTGTTTTATGCAATTAGCCAATATATACTGGCTATAAAGTATCCTCCATCATACTTTATAGCCTGGTAGTATGTTCCCGTGGGATAATTTATGACCTCCACGTGGGCGAAGCCGCGGTCAAAAGCTAGTCTTTTATATTTTCTCTTAAACATAGTCCCCCTTACTCATAACAAACTAAAACGGTCTACAAACCTATTTTAGTTAAAATAGTGTTATGTCAATTTCTTTCGAATTACGATTTGGGTTTGAAAGATGAAGACAATACACTATTTTAACTAAAATAGGTTAGTAGAGCGTTTTAGATTTTTATGAATAAGGGGGAGTAGGTACAACCTACTTATGTCATCCACTGCAGTTAAAAACAGTACAACTCACAAAGTAGGTTAATATGCAGCTACATTAACTTTATGTTGATACAATTTATCGTAATTAGAACTACTAGTCAATTAATCAAACGTTATCAGAATAATTTAACATTCAACTTGAATTTAAATTATGTTCAACTGTGACCTTCAGAGCTACGGATTGTGCGTATAAGAATTCGAGTATGTGAAGTAGGGTAACCTGATTGTTATGCCATGAAAGGTCAGCGCCAAAAGTCGATTAACACTGCCACTTTTACACATCATCTAAATGTACGCAAAATTTGCTTCTATGCCGATTTTAATATGATAAACTATTATCTCAATAATCATAAGATTAAAAAAACCGGTCAAGTACCAGTCTGACCACGCACAATGAAGCGTTCCGTAGTTGGAATGAATTTATCCCAAAAACAAACTTAACATAGCAGTTGAAAAACATGTTCTCCTATACATCGATATGGTCCACTAGGGCCGATGCTTGCCGGGGTCGTGGGAATGTCCGAAAGGGATACCGAGGCCCCTGGCAAAACAAGCAACGGAAGAAAAACGGGTGGGTTTTAGTCAGTAAGAGTCTGACACACCCTCCCGCTCCGCCTAGAGCGGGAGAAGAAATAAAAAAAATAAAAAAACGTCATGGGCAATTCTCCAACTGGTTAACTTGTAAAGCCTACTTAGCTGTGACAGTGTTCCTTTTAATTTCGTTGTATATTTTCAAAAGTCAAGTGTCCCCACACTTGACTTTTATTCAAAATTTTATTTTACCCCTTTGTCGGTATGATTAGCATGTATAACCATGCCAAATTATAGCTTTCTAGTACTAAGAGTATCTGATTTAAGCCGGAGACAGACCGACAGACAGACAGACGGGCATGGCGAAACTATAAGGGTTCCTTCTTTACTACGGACCCTAAAAACAGAAGTGCTAATCGACTTTTGTCCCTGACTGTACCTATTCGTTCGAAAACAACACACACACATTTTTTTGCGTCGCGGAATACATGTTGCTAGCAACTTGGAATATTGCAGTGTAAGTATTCAATGTAAACAATAGTTATGCAACTGTTTCTCAACGTTGTTTCAACAACTAAATTAAAAGCACGTAGAATCGAAGAATTTCGTGCATAGCGAAATTTTTTAGTAGGTATTTTACGAGTCGGGCATAGCGGACCTAGAGCATAAAGGGACTAACCGAAAAAATCGTACCCATTACAATACCTCTTCCAGATTCTGAAAATGAAAAGGTCAATAACTTATTTATTGCATTGTTTGCAAGCGTTGCAGAGCTAAGGATTTACCAATCCTCCTAGCTTAGACTATCAATTGTCATTCTCGTGCCACAGGGTTTACCCCATTCATATCGCGTTTCTTAGTAAGGGCGGGTTAAAGATCATACATACTTTAATGATGCTTCTGCGGTATTAATAGTTCATAGTAATTGGTAACAATAATAATAACAATTAATATTATTCCATTACTTTAATTAGCAGAAGATAATTTATGAGTTTTATGTTTAACTAGAGATCCGTCTATGCTTTA
This sequence comes from Atethmia centrago, assembly GCA_905333075.3. Taxonomy (NCBI): domain Eukaryota; kingdom Metazoa; phylum Arthropoda; class Insecta; order Lepidoptera; family Noctuidae; genus Atethmia; species Atethmia centrago. The sequence continues at coordinate 14,059,683 of HG995373.1, read as the reverse complement.
CTGTACGACTGTAGTGTAAGTGTCGATGTGTCGAAACTTCATCATTTGTGTGCTATATATAAGTTAAATATATTTTACACATAAACCTGGAGGAGATCGCAGCAATCTATAAGGCCGCCCATTGTATATTTTGTAGTGCTTGATTTATTTTTTGTTGTGTATTTTTTTGGTGTACAAAAAAGTATACCTTCCGCAATAAATGTTCTAGATAATAGTAAAAAAATAATATATCATATTTATTTACATAACCAAATTACAAGGTGATTATTAACTAAATTAAATTAAAACTAAGTTAAGGCTCCTACATACTGGCGCGAATTGTCGCGCGACGCGACGCGACACAAAGACACCGCGTGTAGCGCTACAAGCGGTACCTTTGTGTCGCGACGCGTCGCGCGACAAGTCGCGCCAGTATGTAGGAGCCTTTAAGCTTAAAAAGGCCCTCGGGGCATTGTACCGAGGATGCTGGCAGCATTTCCTCGCTAAATTGCAATGCTGATGCGTTGCGCGAGAAAGCTGCCAGCTTTTCGGTCACCAGTTACATCAACTAGACGTTTCGCGATTTCCGCAAATAATTTATGCGCATTGGGACCCCATGGACCGAGGGTCTCGATGCCAAAGGACACAAAGTTGTACACTCTGCCAAGGCAGTATACTATATTTAATAACTTTCAGAATTTCGGCATTTTCTTCCGCTGCACCCGCTTTAAAAGTAGCCCGGTGTCAGTGTGTCTACACAGGTAGCATCCCACACAAGCATCCGTCCCAAACTCCACGGAACCAAAGACACACCATCAGGGCCCCAAGTCTGCTATTATTAATATGTTATTGATTTCATAATTGTAGATTTTGACAAGTTTGGTAATCTACTAATATAATGGCGTCATTAATGAGTATCGGAACAGACCATTATGACACTATTGTAATAGCAGACTTGAGGCCCAGGTCTTTTGCCATCATCTCTGACAATGACAGTCGGCTCATGAAGAGCAAGCACATTGATGCTGGCAAGAGACCGGTATCAAGTAAAAACTGCATCAAAATCCATAATGTAGTTGAAGATCTAAGCGGTTACAGACAGATACGAAAAGCGACTTTGTTTTACACTATGCATAATAATTCTAAAATCTCTTCAAGTAGAGCACATCTATCCCTACCTATTCACAAATTATGTGTATAATTTTGTAAATTATTTCAAGTTCGGTTACTAATTATATTACTTCCCATGAAAAAGGAAAAAAAGGAAAAACAAAAGGAACCGAAGACAATTTGTATTTGTGTTTCCAAAAGTTTGTTACAAATTAAAGTGTTTCTGTCTCATAAAAAGACTCAATTTAGCCGAGCTTGCGGTTTTGTCTTCGATAACAAGAAAAGTGCATTCAAGAAGTAGTGGTAGCCATCTTAGCTCGCCGCATGATAAACAAATTAATTTTAACCATGAATTATGTGACTCCAGAATCTATAAATAACTACTTTACAATATTATAAAAGCTCAGGAAGACATTATAGTGACCTCATTGGTGATGTTCTTCAAAAAGGTTAGGTGCGTAGTACTCGCAACCGGCGTGCGTGTATGACCAGATGTATGAACGTAAACGAAGCAAAAGGAGTATGTAAGGAGCGTAGCAGGTGGCGCTCTATAGTTTCTGCCTACCACCATGGGAAGAAGGCGTGAGTTTAAGTATGTATATATCGACGTAGGAAAACGTATTTGCTGTAAGCCTCAAAACATGAAAATTTCACCAGAGCCAAAAAACTTTTTTGAAATTAGAAAAAAAATCATTACTCATAGACTATACATCTTAGAAACATGATTTTAAAAACGTATTTTTATTTTTCTTCATATTACATGTTGGCTATAAAGATATCTCTCTAACTCAATTATTACCAGTGTTTTTGTGGCTTACAACAAACAAATTATTTTTTACAGATCTCTAAAACGCTGTAACCTTAGGGAATTTTCTATGGCAACAAAATATTTAAATTATGTTAATAACTATAAAATGATGTAAATGACATACTTATTTTTTTAAGTAAAGCTATAAAGACGTAAGCCATAGTGAAGTATTATCTTGCATTGATGTTATTGATTTAACTGAATAGAGTGGGAAAAATGTTTTACGAATAAAATGTTTTACGTTAGCTGTATTTATTTAATTTGTACTTTCAAAACATAATTATAATAAACACTGCTTTGTGTTACAAACCTTATTAGTATAACGAGTCAATAAAATCAAATTATAAGTAGAAATCAACAAAATTATTAATAAAAAAAAACATCTAGTAGGTAGGTACTTGAGATCAAAATAAAAAAAAAAAAACAGAAATAGAAAAAAGGTCGATCTTCAATCCTCTTCATCAGTATCTGGCAAGCGGTCCACTGTTTTATTATTATGTTCTAGGTCCAGAAATTCTTTTGCGTAGTTAGATGGAATTATTTTTTTTAAAACAAGATTTTTCAGATCCTTATATTTTTGGGAAGAAATCGGTAATTTCACCTTATATAAATTTTCCTTCAGTTTGGTGTTACCCATATCTCCCAGTGGAATTTCGAAACATTCAGCATCAGCTGCCATAGATCTTTTGATAAACATCACGTTTGGCTTTTTCTTTTTGAAAACTACAACACTTATCGTAGAAATATGCAGATTTAAATTCTTTTTAAATAATTTATTAACGATGTCATTAAAACCCATGAAAAAGTTTCCATCTCGTACATGAACTTCATAGGGAAACGGGTTTTTTCTAGCAATTTCCATGATCGTCGGCCACTGAGAAGGTGCCCACACAGTTGATTTTCTAACCGCACGCTCTATAGTTGCATGCATACTATCCACTGGCATGTACGTATGACCTGGGGTTAGATAATTTATTTGAATGACCTCTAAGTTTTCGCATTTAGACAGTGCATAACGTAACATGGCTAGTACGATTTTATTCTTGTTTGGCCAAAACAAGAGTCGCAATAGAGTAGTAATGTCCTTATGTTGCCTCTTTTGTCAATGTTATTTGTAATATAATTGAACAAACAACTTGATATCTCGTTTGCTCCTCTGTGAGCATCGGTTTCTGTCCAAACATTGCAAAAACCATTTCGGGTTCCACTCTCATAAATTGTGAAATTATAAACGGCAATTTTGCGTGAATAGTATAAAGACATATTATTTGTACCATGTGGAGTGTTCAATACTTTTTGTAGGTCAAAACTTGCGCAAACAATGCTTCTGTCTTTTTCATGTAAATTTTGGTGAAACAGGAATCTTTTTTGAGAATCATCTTTGTCTTTTAAGTGTTTGTTTATTTTATCCATCTCTTCTTCTGTAAGTACATCATATGATTTATAAGAACATATTGAACATTTGTCTTTTTTGGGTATGTGGAATGCAATATTAAAGTTATTTTTAAAGTATGCCGAAAACACTTTAAGTGACATAGGTTTCTGATCATCTTCTCTACACTTCTCAGCATAAATGGAGTACAAGTTTGTTATGTTTTTTAATTCCTCTGGTAAGTATAACCGTTTACTATCCTTTCTACAATAGTGAGAAGGCAACAAAGGCAAGCTATAAATAAAAGCTTTGGCAAACTCAATAACTTCTGCAGGAGTTTTATTATGTGAAGTGTGTTTGCCTCGTTGGTCAAGTTTTGCAAAGCCTTCATCTGACGAATTTTCGGCTGTATATAGAATAAATCTTTGTGAGACATTAAGAGTTGCAATCAAAAATTGTTGACAAACTTGTCTCCTCGACTCACCTTCATTTATGTAATAACTGTATGTCACGCAGCGTCTAGAAGTAGCTGGCGAATCGAACTTACTGCGTCTAACACTTCTTTTTACTGTCGCTTGAGCAACCCAGTCTCTGCGTCTTTGCTGACTTTCAAGCCCCCAAAAATATGTAAATAAAGCACTACGGCGTTCTTCACTAATTTCAGAACAATTATTTTGGCATGCCTTTCCAACACAAGGATTTTCCTTCATTTTTTTTTCTTCTATGATTTTTCCCTTTGCGTTGGTGTAGCTTTCGCCTTTCAGTTTATTTTTATAGTTGCGTAATTTAATTTGTTTCTTTGTTTTACCTTTTTCAATATTTATAGTCTCAGATACATTTTCTGTGTTTTTCTTCTTCAGTCTTTTCTTATTTTTGTTCTTTTTCACTTTAGTTTTCTCTTCTGCTTCACTAGACTCATCATTCAATTCATCCCAACTGTCAGAATCTTCAGATGGATATGCTTCATTTAGTAAAATAGTATCTGCGGAATCTTCTTCATCTACAAAATCTAGGTAAGATATATTAAAATTTAATTTGCGTTTTGATTTTCGAAGTTGTGATTGTTCAATTTTTCCACTGTTGTCAGGATACGTTAGATCTTTTGCATGAATAGTGTTTTGTGTCGTGATCTGATGTTGCAGATATGAGTTACTAGTTCCAGGTACTGGAGAATCATAATATTTTGAGTGGCTCCTTTCTCGGCTCTTGTAATTGTGACAAATGTCTTTATTCGAATAACCAGGACAGCTATTACCATCAGTATCATATGACGTGCTTTGGGGGACTAAATCATCAACATCTGCAGCATTAACATCCAACGGTACGCTTCGGGGGACACTCACGGCGCGGCGTTGGTGAAGATCAGTTAAAGTATTAATATCAGGGTCGACATCACACGACGTGCTTCGGGGGACACTCACAGCGCGGCGGCGGTGAAGATCAGGTAAGGTATTAACAGGTACAGTGTCAGCATCAAACGGCGTGCTTCGGGGGACGCTTACAGCGCGGCAGTGAAGATCAGGTAAAGTATTAACAGGTACAGTGTCAGCATCAAACGGCGTGCTTCGGGGGACGCTTACAGCGCGGCAGTGAAGATCAGGTAAAGTATTAACAGGTACAGTGTCTGCATAACACGGCGCGCTTTTGGGGTCGCTCACAGCGTGGTGGTAGTGAGCATCAGGTAAATCATTACACACAGGTATATCGTCAACATTATCTGGCGTTCTTTGAAGGACACTCAATATGTCAGCTTTTGAATAATCTGGCGCGTTGTCATCGTCAAGTAAGTGACCATTTCTATCTAATGATATATCTTGTTCACGATCAACAGTTACAGTCACCATATAGGATGAATGGTCAAAGTGTGATGGCGAGTAATTAAAAGATTCGCAATTGTCTATTTTGCACGGTGTCATTTGCTTCATAACTTCTTTAGTAGCTTGAAGATAAGTGTTTGGACTACGAAATGTAGGAGTTAGTTTTTCATAAAATGACCTTTTATTACTATCTGGTGTAGATGACAATACTGGGACGCTTACACCCTCAGTGTGAGTGCAAGTTTCGATTTGTGTACCTTGTTTGTAAATAATTTCACTCAAAATCTGAATTTTTGGCTTTTTCTTTTCCAAGTCATCATTTTTGGATTTTAGCTCATCTATCCACTGTCTTCGCTTCGCCATCTCGCCTGCAAAAACATTATTAAATATAATTGAAAAATTACAATACTTTTTCCCATTTTATAGACCTTGAACCTACTAATTAGACAATGAACTGTAATTGTAGATGAAGACTGATCATAATAATATCAATTAAGAAAATTTTCATACGTATAGGAAAAATTATTAAACAAAATTATAGGAAAGGTACAGGTTTTTTTTGTCGGTGGCCAAAACCCATCGAGATGACATGCTCCGTCCTTGAGCGAAAAACCAACCCCGTTCCTTCGTTGCCTTTCATACCGGGGCCGTGCTTTCCTTTTCAGAAATCAACCCCTGACCTTTGTAGGGTTCGACCTTGCTGGGCTGCTGACAACTCTCTAAGGTTCGCGGGAATAGTGCGCGCCGTCGACGACTTGGGTTCTGTCCGTACAGTTACCGGACGGTCGGACAGTGAGCTACCTATTGCTCACCGTCCGCAAGACCACGCCTACGGTGGCATCGGCAATCGGGATGGGAATCCCGGCGGCGGCAACGGTGGCGGCTGAGGCATAAGCGCCATTGCCTTATGCGGTCGGCTTTCTGGACGGCCGCCTGCCACCCCTCCTCGCTCCGGACCATGGTTTGAACAAAGGCGCGGCGCGAGAGATTGCCGCCGCCAATCGCCCCCACCAGGACACGGCGATACTCTGCCCAAGCGGGGCACACCTCTACCGTGTGTTCCACCGTGTCCTCCGGGTGGTCCACAGGAAAGGTACAGTATAATTGACATTAACAACATAATCGACCCATATTCATCCCACTCCTGGGCAATAAAAATCACCAATAATTACAAGTACAATAACTTGTTTGGTCGTCAGACAACAATCGATAACCCCGATAGTGCACCCTTGCATTACCCTAATAATAAATAATACTACCTACCAACTTAAAATAATTTTGGTGTAACGTTGGTCATTATTTCAATATCAAGACTTCACGTCTAACTGTCTAAGGTATATATCAATCAAAAACACTAACGACAAAAAAAAATACTACAAAAGAAATTAAATAATATGGCATTGTGTATTCGTGTTTCTCTTTCATACATTAAATTAAACCAAATACCAATAGGTACCTAATAACGAAACTTTAAATTTTGAATAAATGCTCTAATAATACGTATTAAAATTACTAATAATTTATAGAAACACAAATTATACATACCTTGTACTATAAATCACTAACTAATACACAATAACCGCTAAAACCAGCACAGATTGCAACAAACAACAGTATCTAATGACGCGCGTGGACCGAATGCGGGCTGTGACTTGATGTAAACATGGCGGTGCAGCGAACACTGGGTTGCAACCAATAGCGTATCAGTATTCGTTGACAAGTATTTATTCCAATTAAAACGTTGTAAGTATAACGTAATTGCGATTTAATTTCCGTCAAAAATGTGTTATTTTGAATTGTTTGAAAAATAAATGCTGTTTATTTGTAGTAACTGACTATTAGTTATGAAATACTTACTGATAAAAGTAGTAAATATCTCTTTCGTCTAATAGATAAACCACTAAAATGATGTAAGTGTTGGCATTCAAAAAAACTTATCCTGCCAAAATAGCGTAAGCCTCTGTTTAAAAGATTTGCTGACGGCAAGAATAGCGTAAGCAACAAATGCACCAAAAATACTCGATTTTGGTAGACTTACGACAAAAAAGGCACTAATATTGTTCAAAAAACTTACGACGTAAGTGATATTTTTTTCGTCGTAAAAATATGAGACCCAGACCAATCGACGCAGTATTTTTATCTGATAAAAATGATGTAAAAAACGTAATTTCGATTTTTTGAGGCTTACAGCAAATACGTTTTCCTACGTCGATATGGAAAAGTAAGTCTGTCTGTCTGTTACCTTTACACGCATAAACCACTTTCATAATTACTATCGAAGCGATCGTGATGAAATTTGACAGATAGGTAGGCTAGGACCAGCACCCTAATTGCGTCAAACAGTTTGAATTACAATATCAATGAATTTGAAGTATCGCTAATCCATATGTTCGAATAATTTGTCTGCTCACCAACGTAAATAACGCAATGAATTTTGTTGTATAACTGGACGTAGTTATGCGAAAACGTTCCATTCCACAATGACTGCAATTTGAGAAAAACGCAATTTAGTGTTTCAGTGGTACACTTTTTTGCCGTAACTAGTACAGGCGAACACTTTAGGTTTTACTATAGTAAAATATATTCATTAAATAATCATGTACATTTTTTTTTGATATTTACATTAAAACGGTAGGTTATTAGGAAAAATGGTATTGAAACATTTTTGCAAAATTACTTTTTGTATGAACGCACATTCTAAATCATTTTGCAAAAACCTTCCAATAAGTATTTTAAACCCTAACATGATATTATGTTTATAAATATGTGAAATATAAATAAAAAATAAAAAGAAAATAATAAGGAATAATTTGTTTATTTATGACGATACGACGATTTTTTTTATGATGATATTGAATGAACTGAATTCATACAATATCGTCATCGAGTAAATAATCAACTTGTATGTCGAAGTCTGGCTCTCCACCGAACCCGTCGACATCATCAATGATGTCCTCAGAACTTTTTAATGTTTTATAAAACTCTCAGTCCTCATGAATGTATTGATACATTGACTGTAAATCAGCTGATTTCGCTGGTTTACCTTTATGCCACAACAGACAGAAATCATTTTGTTTAATTTGACGTATTTCTCCTTTAACATTTTTTTTTTTTATAATCAACTCCTGATAGTCTTCTTCGAATGATGACCTCATAAAAATAGAAAACATTTTAACCTTTTCAATTTTCATTTCTTTCGTATGTAACCAATTAACTTTACTTTTATCATTGATTTTTTTTTTCAATTCATTGTTTTATTCCAATTTTTCTGTGCTATAAAAGTCAGTTTTCTACATTTTATAGACTTGAAAAGGTTTTTCTTTTAATGTTTTTAATAATATCTATATGTTCTTCGGCTGTATACAAACACAACAAGTTGGTGATGTTTAAGAGCCGTTTCGGTTTTTGAAAAATACACAGTTTTTTCGTTCGGTAAAAACGTGTGTCCAGACTCAAGAAATCGAAATGATATTGGTCTTAAAGTTTGATGAGAGTTTAAGATTGCTTTCATCATGAGAACAATTTTAATACAAACTTTCTTTTCTTCCTGTCATAAACATTTTAAAGTTATTATGTTGACTTACCTAAAGATGAACCGTTAGAAACCGTTCTGTGATAATAATAATTATTATTACGGGATCGTATAAAGACACCTATTATAATGTTACGTATAAAATTCATAATGAACATATCACATTAAAAAATACCTCAATTTTTGTTACAATAGTACAAACTCCATGGAACCTTAAAAACTTTAAAATTTGATTATTTTGGACTAATCCAAAAGGTACCACACATTTTGAATCGTTTATGCATCACTTTTGTTATTTAGCTAAAACAAATGCACTGGAACATTATTTCCATGAAAAAAGTACATTACATGGGTTTGTTAAAACGTTCCAAGATCATTGAGTCATTGTAACAAAATATTAATTATGAATGGTATTCAATAAAAATGTTTCAGACGGATAAATACATTCCATTTTTCAATGAAAGTACTTGATTGGTAAAAGTGTGGATTGGAACATACAGTGAGTAATATAAATAGAGAAATATTACACGAGGACTGGAATGTTTTTGCTAGAATGATGTAAGTACTCAAAAAAGGTATACTGGTCACTTTATCGCAATTTTGAGTGACTTGTGGGTTGGAACGTTTTCGCATAACTACGTCCAACTGTCAAAATGAAACACATTGCTACTGTACTTTGTGTTACGTAATCACCCCGCTGGCCTACTTTCCATTATTAAATTAATTAATATTGTTATGGAGGCAAAATTTATTTACATAACCAAATTACAAGATGATTATTAACATTAACTAAATTAAATTAAAACTAAGTTAAGCCTAAAAAAGGCCCTCGGGCATTGTACCGAGGATGCTGGCGGCATTTCCTATTGTTATTATTTCTGTATTTAAAAAGTTATGAAATAACAAACGACGCTGCGGGCAACAGCTCAGCTTTAATAACATTAACTAGCTTTTACCCGCGGGTATGCCCGCGGGGTGGTTAGAAAAAGAACTTTAAAATAATCCCAAGGGCCGTACCTTCCTAATAGATACAACATACGGGGTAGTATGTGACTATATTTTAATCCAGGTTATGGTCTACCTGGGTGCAAAATTTTATCCAAACCAACAAAATTGAATTAAATATAAATATAAACATCCAAATTAACAAGACACGGAGTTGCAAGATTTTTCATTCAAAGAATGGAATTCTTCATAAATATTGGACCGTTTAGTTGTCCTTGTTCCAAGACACATAACATTGTTTACTGTGCTTAGTATTCAAAAGGTCAATAGCAAATTAAATACAATCGTCTAACAACTTGTCGTTTCGTTTCGTTTGACTTAACAACCGCAAAAAAAGTTTGCCATTAAAAGTCCAATCAACTTGACAGTCGTCATGGAGGCTTATCTTATGACCATGAACGAATGATCCGAAGCCGAACTTGGCTACTTCTGGTCCAATTTTATCGGAACTTAGATTTTACTCCGGATCAAGAGTGGTGCAGCAACTAAAAATTAGTTTCATAGCAACGAGCAGCGAGTGCGCGACGGTGACGTGCGATTGGTGGCTGGTATATGTACCAAAAGTGAGTCTCTCAGCGGGTGTGCTGCCCGCCAAGCAAGTGTCGCTGAAGGAGTACTCTATGTTCTATGTTAGAGGGTTTGGTTTTCGCACTTAGTCCTTCAGGCGGCCCATTGTGCGTGGGCCATGGCGGCCGTTTGGTGGTTATTCCAACCAGCCCACCCAGAAGTTGATCACATCTCCTGTCTGTTTAGAAACTCTGTGTAGGATCTGGGTGCCCCGAGGGTTTCTGTTCTAATGTGGGTGACGCCTGTGCATTCGAAGAGCACATGCGCAGCGGTTTCCTCTGCCTCCATGCAAGCCCTGCACAGGTGGCTGTCTGTTATGCCTATTGTGTGGAAGTGTTTGTTTAGCGAGCAGTGGCCCGTGATGGTCCCCGTCAACAGGCGCAAGCCGATCCTGTCCAGGCGTAATAAGCACCTGTTTAACTTACTATCCAAGGATGGCATAGCCTCCTTGGACTGCCTGCACCCTGGTGCCGAGGACCACGAAGGAGTACTCTCTTTGATAGCTATTGTTGCTGGGACAAACGAGTACTCGCTGGTGGCGATGGCGGTGTGAACAGTCAGCGATCAACTATTAATATATGTATCTCTTTTACTGACACGGGACAGGCAACTTTTGTTCGTGTTTCGAGCGAAACAATCGTTGATAGTCACTTCCTCATCGGCGGTGGGACAAGTGCCTTAAGGCATGTAGGTACGCACTAACGAACAAAACATGGTGAACTCCAACATTGAACACGGAACATTTGGTTCGAACGTGTGGACGTAAATTAGCAAAGCAAAGACGAACACCATGCGAACACAGTTCGACTTGTGTTTGCACTCAACCACCCCACTCTCTTTATTAGCCATGGATTCGCCGTTGGAAGTGGTACACTGTTGGATAGGTGGCTGAGAACTGAAGCTGGTGCTTCAGTTCCCTCGAGTTCGGTACGAACAATGTTGCATTAAATTTCTCTGAACACCAATGAAACTGGATCGCCACGAGGATTTTTAACGAACACAGTGTTTGCTGTTCGTTAGTGGTACCTACGCACATGCGAATAGTGTTCAATGTTCGTTGTTCATTCGTGCGGGAGATGACTTTCCATTTTGTATACAGGGTTACTTGCATGTATTCAAAACATAGGCCCTGGGGGGCAACCATGGCCTCTTATAGTAGTATTATTTTAATATTGCTTTACAGTGAGAAAGAGATGGAGCTATACCCCCTGTATAGCTTCATCTCATTCTCACACTAATGTAATATTAAAATAATACTGCTGTAAGAGGCTGTTGTTGCCCCCATTTTAGTCATAGTTAAGTGTAGTATTCATAGGAATCAAAAGAAGTGTTACAGATATTTCGGTATGCTAACAAGTAGCAAGCAACATTGTAAGTTACATTGTAGTAGCATTAACACGTTCGCTGCGTGGGCCTAACCGCGACGGTAGACTTGGTAGATATGCGTTATCTATTCGAATTGACCGCTCTGCGATTAAGCGGTATTTACTCATATGTTCTAAATTTTAACGTTTATTTATTTATTTATTGTCACTTGTTTTTAAGGATGCATGACGTCGTAACTACTATACAATCATACAAGTGGCGTTTCTAAATTTGCCTAAGATGTAAACAACAATGGTCGCTCGAAATTGTCTATGGTTTAATGATGGGGTACCATACATTTTAAGTTCAGGGGTTATCGATGTTACAATTATAATTATACTAGCTGGGCCCCGCGGTTACACTCGCATAAAGGCTCCTGCAGATTAGTGTGGTATCGCGGGCGTGACAGGCAGCCACATGCCTGTCGCGCCCGCGATATCGCCCCAGTCTGCACGAGCCTTAAGTCTCGATCCCGTAAGAATATTGGGATAAAAAGTATCCTGTAGCCTAATCCAGGTCATCGTCTACCCATGTGTCACTTTTACGCTAAAACGGCGGAACGGATTTTGATGTAATTTGGCACATGGGTCTTCCCATGTGCCAAATTTCATCAAACGCAAGAGCTAATATTCTCTTAGAAGAGACCTTAATGACACACACACACAACATCACGCCTGAATTCCTCGAACTCGAGGAACTAACCGAGGACTTAAACATAAGTGGCGAAATGTGGGTGTACCTACAGTACCTATAGTACACCCACATTTCGCCACTTATGTTTAAGTCCCATTTAATAGGGCGAGACTATTGCGATCAACGGGGCACGAATCCAACACTTTGCCATCGAACCTATCGAACCCATGAGGGTTCGATTCGCGAGTCGTGCATGGTCATCGTCATGAGACCTTCAAGCTCAGCAGCGGCGCTTGCGACCACTAGAGCAACGACGCACTGAAACTTAATCAACACCTCTCTTGTCTATGAGTCGCCGTTTTGAATGACCCGAAGTATTTGCTTCGGGTAATTCAAAACGGTGACCAAGGAGAGATTCATTCATACAATAACCTTGTTGTTACTCCCAAACACTGATAGCGACAATACTCGTATAATAATATTGTCATAATCAATCAACTTTATCGCTGTACAAAAATGATTGATACACAATTTCTTGTCGGATTTATCGGTCGGTATGTAGACAGATTTGGTTATTATCTGTCTGGCTTTGAGTCTGTTTATATTCCGATTTGGGAAAAGCGTGGCCATATTTTGATGATTTGTTTTATTTTTGAGATTTGAGAGATAAACATAGGTATTTACATTTTTGAGGTTGATGGAGGAACAGAAACCGTTAAAACAATATTCAAATACTTGTAGTACAGTAGAGCACCCGCTAGTGGTAACACTTTGACCTTGAGCTGGCCTAGCTTAGTACAGAGTTTCAATACAATAAGAGGCCAGCTTATATTGGTTTTGTAAGCACTGATATGCGGCCTACAGTACTTACTAATCTCTTACTCAAAGAGGGTCATGTTACCTTCTCGTTATCGTTCATTTGCTCAACCTTTTCATTCAACGATTGCACATTGGTTACTAAAATACATTCAATCAAAACAAAAACTACCTTATTGAATTTGTAAATAATTTATTAATATACATATATGTTTTTTCTGAATTTAACTATAATATTATTATACCTACTGTAACTACAAAACTTGAACGCCGTGGTCAAATATTGATTGATTCTCTATATATAGAGAATCAACCGAATTGTTACTCAGAACCAAATGTATTTAACCTACCTGTGTTTAACGAATAAATATTCTTTCATTCATTCAATCATTCAATTATTCAATCGCACGCCTCACAGCGCTTCAGCGTGTTAGAGTGCTCTACTCTCGATGTATATCGCCTTGTCAAAGTTTTAAAACATAAAATCGTTTCTATACTCTCCATAATAAAATTATAATGTGGAATTTATATTAACAAGGAAGTTTTAAAAACTAGATACTTGATATTATAAGATTAATATATTTTTAGATATTGATATATAACAAAAATGTAATCTGATACCTTGATATAGGTATATATAACGAAAATGTAAATAAAAATTACATTTAGTGTTACATTCCGTTGGAAAGTGTGTCTGTATGTCGTCACGATTCACGTCGTGACACACACAATGGATTAGTCTAAATCTTTTTTTATAAATTTCTTTCATCCTTCGGAGCCCTTTTTTTTTTTTTTTGAGGGTGGGAAATCATCAAATAACTTCTCCCGCTCTGGGTTGAGCGGGAGGGTGTGTCAGACTCTTACTGACTAAAACCCACCCGTATTCCTTCCTGTTGCCTGTGTTGCGGGGGCCTCGGTGACCCATAAGTACCTTCCCGCGACCCCAGCAGGCATCGGCCCTAGTGGACCCCTACTGTATGTGCTGACGACATCTCTTTGAGGCGCGCGTGGAATACGACGCGCCGTCGACCCGGGCCTGGTCCTTACCGGACGGTGAGCTACCCATTGCTCACCGTCCGCAAGCCCGCGCCTACGGTGGCCGGAAATCCGCCCGGGATTCCCGACGCCCTGGGCGTCTCCTGCGGCGGTTAGGGGCGAGAGGGCGCGAAACTTGCCTTTCCCTCAACCGTCCCGCCTCCTCCTTCGCGAGCATTACTGCTTCGCAGAAGGAGGTGACGGCTACCCATGCCCTCTCGCTCCGTACCATGGCCTGAACCAGGGCCGGACGCGAGAGGTCTCTGCCGCCGATCGCCTCCACGAGGACACGGCGGTGCTCTGCCCAAGCCGGGAAGACCTCCACCGTATGCTCCACCGTGTCCTCCGGGCGATCCACACAGTGGTGACACCCGGACGTTTCCTTCGGAGCCCTATTGATTTTCGTTATCAAAGTCATAACCATCCAAAAGATATTTAAAAAAATCGATGAATTTTCTTAGATTTTTATCCGTAAAATTTGTCGTCAACGTTGTTTCTGTCTGTGAGACGTGCACTTTTGGATTTCCCAATTTTTTTGTGTCTTCTACCCGTACACAGCCTGGTAACTATACCTAGCCATTAAAGGGAATTATACAAGGTGTCGTTTTGCATCTTCGTCAAATTTCAGGAGGCTGCTCTAAAATCAAATAAAATTACTATATTTATCTGCTCCATAATTAAAACATCCTTTTTTTTTAGTTATTTAAGTATGACAGTATTTTAGAATACCCCACTTTCACAGAACAGAATCATCCCGTTGCGTATGCGGTAGTATGTGTGTAAAAGGACAGTTACAGTGTGGTATTACACGGGCCGCGTTTTAACATGCGTGTCCCACACATGCCGATTTCTGAAAATTAAAAAAAAAATACCTACTTATTTTATTATTGATTCGTGTCGAGAATCATTAGCATAATTACCTCCTTGAATTTGACGAGGATGCAAAACAACACCTCGTATGAATATCTTACGAGAAATCATCATCCAACTAGCCTTTTTCCACGTTTTGGGTTGAATACCAGTATTTTATAAACAGCGACAGCTTATCCAATCTCCACAACCCAGTTACTGGGTAATAAACACGAAATCCCTTTGATTACTACTTGTCATACTTTCGGGCTTCTTCTGAGTACCCGTTACGACTGTCGAAGCCAGTAGTATAGCAATTGTAAATTAGAGGCATGGGAAGGGAAACCCTAAAGAAGCCCCTTAACCTTGAAACAGGTAATAAGGATATCCCTCACCAACTTTTTTACAACATTTTTTACCGACCGACGGTATAAGTTAAACAAAAAACCTACATTACCTATTTACTACCGTATTAGGCCGTGTCCTAATATAAGCGATCATAGTGCGAATACGCGATTGTAACCATCAATTGTCACTTATTTGTTCGGAAAACCCGAACGCGTCCTTTGCCAGCGTGACGACGCGTTTGGATTCGTAAAAAAATGAGCATAGCTATTGCTTATTATTAGGACTCGGCCTTAGGTAGACACATGGTTATATTTATAGAATTTCTTACTCGGCAATTTGGTTTTATTTTGAGACAAATCGGAGGCCTTTTAGGTACTACGTTGATTTTTTCCCCAATCTTATTGTTGTATAGTTCTTTTAAAGTTAGAAACTTCTAAACTATCGTTGTTGGTTAAAGTAGAACTTAATAACGTTAGTCGTTAAGGCTTCCACAGACAGGCTCGACGCGACAGCGCGACGTGACAGTGTGACGCGACAATGCGACGCGACACTAGTAGAACAATTTCTATGATAACTCCTAAATACAGATTACTCAGTAATCTAGTCCTAGCTAGATTTCTGAGTAATCTGTATTAAGGAGCGATTCACCCAACGATTCGTTGTACCTACACTATGGCATACTTTTTAAGTCCCTCATGTACTACAAAATCTATATGTATCAATAAATTATTATTATTATTATTATTGACTTCATGGAAATGGCCCGCCGCCCCAGTTTGGGAGCCTTTAGTCAATATCGGAACAAAATCTTGATAGCTGCTTATTTTGAAGTGTGTTATTAAGTATAATCGATGAAATCTTCAGTGCTCCTTTTCTCATTTGGGTCTTCCATTATTTTTTTAAGGCGCTGACAAGACCCAATTGACCAAAATAGGCTTCCCTTAAGAAAAAAATTGCTAAATCTATATAGTTTGTGGTAGCGGAAAAAATATATGATAATTTTGAACATATTAACCAGAACTTGGTTGTTACCAAAACACGTTTTGAAAAAAAATCTCGATACAAAGTAACGTTAAACTAACCTCTCACCTTGAGTTCTAATCCAAAATATCTGTATTCAATATCAACATACGTTACGTATTTAATTAATAACAAGAACGTCTTATTTGAATGCAGAACTTGGTTGTTTTTTATTTTCGATTACTCAAATCAATTTTGAGTAAATAGATAATTGCTTCATATTTTGCAATAAATTACAAGCGTTGTGTCATCGCGCTTCTCTTTCTTTTCTATGCAATCTGACAATGACCGCGGTTTAGGTGTTGTCAGCGTCTTAAGAGTTCATAATATTTTATGAAACTGCCTATACTGCTTTATACTTGCAAAATAATACGTTCCCTAAAAAAACTTGTTTCCGGAGTAGATACGTACTTACCTATGAATAATTTATCAGCAACATGAGATATGTGACTAGTTCGTAATTTATTGACTCTCGCTAACAATACCTGTGCCTGCGCGAAATGTAACCGGCATGAAATATTGATGATATTATGACTTTATTATTATTTATTACATTGATTATTTCGCAAGTTTTGTTACATATTTTATCGAATTTATTTGTACTGTTCAGTGAAAATTTTAAAATCGGCAGCTTGTGTTATGTAGGTACATAAGGTCTATTCAAATCCTTTTTTCCAATTAATGTTATTTCCATTTAAAGAAATATCAAGCTTATTTCATGTAAATTAAGTTGATTTTAGAACTATTATCTAATTAAAGATTGAAAAATTCATTAACATTTTTGAAGTTGCAGTGCAAACTGAACTTTATGCGTAGTAATTAAAGTATTTTTTTCTAAAAATACACATTTGTTTACATGTTTGGAAACGACTCGAAGGAAGGAAGTATTTCAATAAGTTCTGGTAGGGATTTAGGGATTTTGACCATCTTCCAGGCTCTGGGATTATTCTGATAGGCGTGGAATACCTTTCCACTCCTCAAGCATCTCAGGAAGTGTTGCCCCCTTGTTGCTACGTCACTATGTGCTAGCGACCGTTTTCGGGGGCCCATTATTGAGTGTGCAAGTCACCCCCTGCCATTTTTTTCGTGTAAGTACATAGTAAAAGATTGGTCAGGCTGGGGCCATTGTCTTTCTATAGTCCTAGGTAACCAGTTCACTTTAACCAGCCAAACCCATAGCCACATATCTTTTTTTCCATATCCTGCAATAGTCCTACAAAAACAAGGGTTGTTCTTGGGCGCACTAGCATAGTGCGAATAGGAATTATCGTCGGTTGGTGCTTCATTTAATTAAAAAACGGGTCTCTGCGAGTTGGTGCCTCGTACGCCTTCCCAGGATCTGGAACTCCAGGGTCCCAAGATATGTCAAAAATAATAATAATATCCTCTATTTCAGGCTACTAAGAACCATAAAAACACAAGACGTACAGAAGTATAACAACAATCAAAATCAAAAGTAATTTATTCAAACTAGCCTGAGAATCAGCACTTTTCGAACGTCAAAATTACCTAAGACAGTCCCCCAAAAACGCCTGCCCTTCACCACTTCCTAAAGCACTAGCTTTAGCTGGGAAGAAGAAGTCACGCAACAAACTCCCCAGGAGCACACCTGTCTGTTTAATTATATAAACTTGTTTCTATACAAATCGTATGCAAAGTAATTAACACTACGAAACACAAAACATTAAGTTAAATTACTTGCCTAATGTTAGCTAGCACACGCCAATATACTAACAAAACAATGAAAACTGTACTCAAGCAGAAATAAAAATTACAACATAAAAACGTAAACAGAACTTAATACCTAAATAAAAGCCTTCAGGCATGAAGGGCGTGCCCGCTTCCTTAAGGCTATAGCTGTAACTCGAATTTAGAAATGATAAACTAGCACCATTGAAGTAAAATAAATAAACAGTTAATTACTAATAATAATAATAAAACCATGATCAGCAAATAACTATAAACTAGTACCTACATATTTTATACAACAAACTTAAAAACTACTGCACACGAAGTGACGGCGGTGTCATGTTACGCTGCGAGGTGTGACGTAGCGGACCGCGGAGACGCCGATACAGCAACCCTTTCGGCCAAAACTCTTCCTTGAGGAAGGTCAATGATGAGTCGGAACACGAACGGCTTGAAATTGGTGTTATGGCGCGCCTCCAACTTCTCCATCCTCAAAGTCCAGCTGGTCTTAACCCATATGTACTCTACGATGTCCGTAGTCTTCTTAGAGTGGTGCAAACGGGACACGTACAGCTGCGTCGTAAAACAGCTGAATAACGTTTAGCTGGATTACCATTGCGTTACGTGTTTAACGTTTGGTGTGTCGCAGTAATAGGGTACCCTGACCAATTAGTTTAGGTAAGGTTAAAACTGTGACCAAACGGGCGCGAGCCGAGCGAGCGAAGCGAGCGGTGCTGCGGCAGTGGACAGCGAGTGCTACTTCTAAGTTGGTCGCAGTTACTTGGCTATTTAGTATTTTTAGGACTGACTTTTTATTAAAATTGTACTTAAAATCACTGTTCTCACTTGAGTTAACGTCATTTTTACTCATTTTATTTATTTCTGTTTTGGTTTTATTGTTGTTTTGGTGCACAGAGCCACGAGTTACCAAATTTAGATCTAAATTAATTAATCTAATCTACAATTCGACGTTTTATTTCACACTGTTTTACATAATCTGGAATTGTTAACCCGCTACATTGATGAATGTAAAACGTTTGCGCAATTCTGCGTGTTAAAGTTCAGTAATTATGGAAAATCGCTAAAAGTCGTTCAGCTGTTTTACATCACGGAGCTGTTTTGTAAAACAGATAGTTATGTAAAACAGCGGATTTGACAGTCCACCTGCGAAAGCTTCATTATCATCATCATAAGATAGTAGGTATACATTATATGTGCTTTACTTTAGATATTCGTAGATTACTCCACCAGCCTTAGCTATTTAATTAAACGTATCTACTTGTAGAAGCATTTAACTAAAACAAGTACTAGGCACTAGCTAGGTAATAACATAATCTTAGATCAGGTTTTCTGCAGTAAGTTTCCAGAAGGTATTAAACTGAGGCAAGCGTCGACCGGAACTTAATTAGGGTGTTGTCACACTTGGGTTTGTGAAGGTGTTTCAAGCGAGACGATCTATCAACGTGGACGCGCGAGTGGGCAACTTGTTCGCTGCGTTTGCACAAATAAAGCGGTTGTCGTGAGTGTACAAGAGAGAGTGAGACAAGCGAGTGACCCATTCTTTTTAAACGAGTGTACACGTCGCGTAGTCGTGGCCAGCTAGCTAGCTTCGCACCCTTGGAGCGGAGGGCACGTTTACAAATCGACTCGCTGGAAACACGCTCGCAAATCGACAATGTAATAACGCCCTTACTTGATGCAAGGCAACAAAAATCATCAACAATTAAAATTCCAAAATGGCGCTGGTGTTACATCATCTCGCGACCAACGCAAAGGTCTAGTTCTCAATTAAAATACCTACACTGTGGTTAAAGTTATAGTGAGACCCTAACAATGTAGAGCTACATTTGATTTATTTTGAATTAAATATAGTCGGCTTCGAAAGTGCTTAACACTTCAGTGAAATGAAACTTCAAGGTGTCTGAATCTACCTGTCACATAGACAAATATATAATATGTATCTTGTCGTTTTATGATGTGCAAGTCACATTCAAAATCAAAAGTCATTTATTCAAAACTAGGCTAGCACTTTTCGAACGTCAAAATTACATAAGACAGTCCTCCAAATCCGCCCGCCCTTCATCATTTTCTAGTGCTTTCGCTCTCGGAAGAAGAAGTAGCGCAACAACCTCCCCAGCATTCACAGCTGTCTGTTCAGTTAGAAAACTTGATTCTATATAATCGTATGCAAGTAATTAACACTAAGAAACACAATACATTAAATTAAATTCATATAAACAATGAAACTACAGGCTGGCAGGAACATCGACGCGCGAACTCAGTACCATGAATTCAGCACATGATTCTAGAATCCCTAGCGCAAAAATGTATCAGTGGTTCAAAAAAAAAAACTGTTAATCTGAAAAGTTCAGGGTGCAGAATCATGTACCTACTGAATCCATGGTAACATGTTGCACGTCGACGTCCATTCCACCCTGTATACTCAAGCAGAAAAAAAAAAATCCTTCAACCTTAGGGCGTTAAAATGTTTACGAGGTTGACTACATATACTTGTTTATCTCGTGCCATGCATACTATCACTCAGCCATGATACTCGTAGCGTATATCAAACCCAATAATATTATAACACGTATCGCCTCACCCTTAAATATACACCATGAAAAAAAGCAATCAACCCAACACACAGGAGAAGAATTGTACGTGTGTGAGTGAAACATGGTGGATGTAATATGTCAACATCCATACTAAATTACACAGACCATCACGCCTGTATTCCCCGAAGGGGTCATGAAAGGTCTCATGAAATAGGGGGCGAGCCTATTGCCATCAACCTGGCGCAAATCCAGACGGCAATGCGCTGCTACTGAGAAATTAGTCATGGAAAATCTCAATAATTAAGTACGCGAGATTGACGTTTGATCATCATTTTACAAGAAAGTACTTGTGATTTTGAACATGAAAAAATATCATCAATATCGTTATAATTATGGTCTACTTGCTTTTTTCAACTTCGATACAAAAATACCAGAAAAATAATTTTGAAACCCTATCAATACACTGTATAAAATACCCTATCATTATTTAGCAAAACCATCAAGAACCAAATTTAAAAATCACACTTAAGTCTTCAGCTATATAATAGCCTTGAAATAAAATCAAATAAATATTTAATGAAAATACAATATCTTCATTAAGTAAATCAAAGGCGAAATGAGCAGTGTTTTTGAGAGCGCTAAAGTGATGAAACTATAATTAAACAGGTGCTGATACAAACGGTTTCGCGCCAAGAAAACTGTACTTTTATAGTCACACAAACCTTATGTTTCAATTACTTCAAGCTTTTTCACAAGTATATAAGAAATTGACAAAAGAGTGTCTTTTTCGTGCACGGAGCCTTAAAACCACTGAACCGATCGTTTTGTTTGACAGATAGCCTGGGACCTAGCCATGCAGTCTCGACATACGAGTAGATAGCGATCGCTTTGCGACCGAATTCGGTCGTAAAGCGATCGATGGGGTCCCGAGATGGTCAAAATTGCTTGACAAGATTCTTATTTTTTTCGTGTTTGTCAAGCAATTTTGACTGTTTACCCCATTAGGACTTGCTTGGATATGTCGAGATTGCAGCCCTTGGAGAAGGGCATCGGCTACTTTTCATCCTGGATGAGCAGACGAAGTCGCGGGCAACAGTTGGTTACGTAATAATGTTCCCAGGCTTGATCAACCAACACGCAAACTATACTGTTGGGTTGCACAACCCAGTAATTTTAATCATAGTGTATAGTGCATGATGTCAGCGTGCTTGTGTTTATAATTAATGCCTTCCAAGACCATTCATATCTACTTGTAGTCTCGTATTGTGTCGCAACAGGTCAGAGTGGAGTTCATCACGGATATGTGATAAATAATACATACGGTTTTAGTATTGTTCTGATTCTTAGAATTATTTATACCACTTAAGCAAAAAAAAAATGAATCGTGGCAATCGTGACACTTGATGACAAGAGAATTAGGTTATGAGATTGGCAATTTACTTATTATTATTTTAGCCTCAATTTTAGATCATTAAAATTGGTAAAACAAGCTTGCTGGTACCGTAATACCGAATTCTAATCTATAAATCACTAATGCCCGTTTTCATTAAGACAACGCGACACTTTAATTAATAATCGGTCAAGGACAGCTAATGAGACACAATTATTTTCTATTGTTTGACACCGAATCGGTGACGCGCCGGGCTTCAGTCGTTAAAGTAAAGCCGCACGGTTTGATTTGTATTAGACAATACATTTTAGGCATCGGTCAACCATGTTTAATATTAGCATTGTAATTTAAATCGACCATTGCAAAACCCAATGAATGACTCCACAGATTGTACTGACATATTATTAGAAGCAATTGTATACAATTGAAAGTTGTTAACACTGTACAGATTTATCATAAACTAGCGACTTGCCCCTGTTTCACATGGAAGCAATGGCAACATGTCAAAACATCGAGATTTCTGTGCTATAAATCTAAGTTAAATATTAGTCTATACTAATATAATAAAGTTGAAGACTTTGTTTTTTACCTGACTGCCAAGGAAGGGTTATGTTTTTCCCGCGTATCTTGTATGTATATTTGTTTGTGAATTTCTTTATTACCTTCCAAACTGCTGGATTTTTTTTTTGAGGGTGGTAAATCATCAAATAACTTCTCCCGCTCTGGGCGGAGCGGGAGGGTGTGTCAGACTCTTACTGACTAAAACCCACCCGTATTCCTTCCTGTTGCCTGTGTTGCGGGAGCCTCGGTGACCCATAAGTACCTTCCCGCGACCCCGGCAGGAAACTGCTGGATGTATTTCGATATTAAAGGTTATAATCGTCATAAAAATCTAAGTGTCCAAATTTAAGAAAAAACAAAATGGCGGATTTTTGGCGCGAAATAATCATAACTACGTTAATAAAAAAAACATTAACCAAACTTATCGAGTAGGATATCAAAATAAAGGAAATTAAAAAGGATTACAAATATATATAAATATAACATTAATGTTTTAATTTAATTAGGAATATAAAATTGTTTTTAAAAGTTTTTGATTGCGTAAAAATGGGCCATGTTTGTGTAGGACCTCGTGCTATAATATGAAATTTAGAATAGTTATAAATATCCGTAGCTCAATCATATTTAAAACGAAGCAAATAAATTGTTTTGTTTATTTATCATTAAAATGTGGGGTCAAAAGGGGTGTCAACATTTTTAGATGGGGCAATTATGGCAAGTTAGGTAACATGTTAAAGGTTTTTCTAAGCACATTCTAAAACTTTTTAATATTTACACTAAAAAGTCTAAAATAAACATAATAATTAAAAAAAACAAAAACCCGACTGCAAAAAAGACAATTTAAAAGTAATGCACTAAAAAGACCGAAACAAGATTGAGAATAGAAAACAAAATGAAAATAAACTATAAACAAAGTTAACTCTGCTTCGGTTTAACAGACTAAATTAGGTAAAGGGTTCCGCTTGCTACTAAAGTTAATGTGGGTACAATTTGGGCTTTCAGTTCATAATATAATAGTCTGTCAAACCGAAGTAGAGTTTATGGTTTATTTTGTTTTCTATTCTCAATCTTGTTTCGGTCTTTTTAGTGCATTACTTTTTATTAGTTTTTTTTTTTTGCAGTCGGTTTTTGATTTAATAATTATTTATTTTTTCTTTGTTTGTTCGAACGCGCTAGTCTTTTGTACTACTGGTTGGATTTCGAGAGTTATTTTTGCATTATATAGCCCAATTCCCGAGGATGGCTATTTAATAACATGCCCTTAGGAACCGAGCAAAAAGAAATAACGCTATGAGAAAATGAAGTAATAGCGCGAGCAGGCGATGTGATGCGACGGGGTGGGTCGGGGGAAATTTCTCGCGGACGAAGTCGCGAGCAGAAACTATTGTTAAATACACAAAAACGGAGTAGATGCGTTGGTAAAAACCGCATCAAAATCCATTGTGCAGTTTATGCGAACTAAGCGGTCACGGTATTCAAATATTATGGCGGCACGGAACATGAGGCGAGTCGCTGCGCAATAACGAATGACGTCAGTCACGTGTCAGCGGGGGTGAGGGGTGGGGTACTGCGCAGCAAATAGCGCAACTCAGAACCGCTATTAAGTTTGACGCGTACGTTGCGTACTATGCTAGCGACCCGCCCCTGCTTCGCTCGGTTTATAATGTACTGTTGCGGAGACATGTCAAAACATCGAGATTTCTGTGCACTATCTAAGTTATATAATAACGTACCTATTGTACTGATAAATCTTCAAGAATAAATGCTCTAAACAACGGTGAAAACCCATCAAATTTCAATGTGCAGTTGAAAAGATATAAGCGATCACTCAGACAGACCCGAAAAGCAACTTTGTTTTATACTATGTACTAGCGTAGCGACCCGCACTTGTTTCGCTCGGGTGTTAATCTACTGATGTCATGTTATGTCAAGTTAAATATTCAATCAATCAAGTCAGCCTATAGCAGTCCACTGCTGGACATAGGCCTCTCCCAGACTGCGCCACAACAACCTGTCCTCCGCCTTCCGCATCCAGTCTGTCCCAGCCACCTTTTTAAGGTCATCGGTCCATCTAGCTGGGGGGCATCCCACACTACGCTTGCCGATACGTGGTCTCCACTCCAGGACTCGTCTGCTCCACCGGCCATCGGTCCTTCGACACACATGGCCAGCCCACTGCCACTTCAGCTTGCTGACTCTGCAGGCTATGTCGGTAACTCCCGGTTCTCTTCCGGATAACTTCATTTCTGATCTTATCCTTCAAAGAAATTCCGAGCATAGCCCGCTCCATGGCGCGCTGAGCGACCTTTAATTTGTGGACCAGCCCGACTGTCAGTGTCCACGTTTCGGCACCGTATGTAATAACGGGCAGGACGCACTGGTTGGCACGCAGTTAAATATTAACGCATAATTAATTTAGAAATAAATTGTCTAACTAGCTCAAAATGATGATGAAAACCAGAATAAAATCCATGTACTTAAGACGAACTATGCGGTCTCACAGACATACACTACTTTTTTTATACTTAGTATAAATTCAACACTGCAAGACAAGAATACATATAACTTAATAATAGAAATATAATATTAATAATTTAATGCACGAATTTACTCATTCATTACAGGACAACGCCAAAGTGTATTTACATAATTTACTGTTGACAAGGCTAAGTGATTATTTACTATTCAACAGACACCGTTTGACTAGACTCAGCACTTGGTACAGAATACATGATACTCGATATAAATACTAAAATACGCGATTAGTTAACTTGTAAAGTCAAGAGATACGTAATATTCATTCGCTATGATATAGGTATATATTTCACCGTATGATTAAGAACATCGTTATTTTGTAATATTATTTATAGCGAGATTATAAACTATCGAAAAAATGTTAACTGCAACAAACCATTTACAATTTATCTCTTTATTTTTCGATAGTTTATAATCTATCCATGGCAAACCGACAAATTGTGAACTGGTATCAAACTTGCATGCGACGAACGCACCTTGCGCTAATACTGAAGAGCCTACGCTACTACGCTACATATGTGACGTGGCAATGCCGGGGTCCAGCCTGGACGTGCCTCGCGCCAGGTGTACTGGTAGTCGCAGGAGCTGACGGCTCTGCGCACTGCGTGCGTGGCTGCGCGACGCCGGTACACCAGGCACCGCAGGCTCCGTATCAAACCTCCGGATACGGAAGCCATTCAGGCGGAGCTGTACGAGGGGTACAGAGCGGCGAAGACCGCCCTCCAAGCGGAGATCCTGCGGGCCAGGGGGTTGGACCGCGAGGAGTCGCTGGGGACTCTGGACAGGGACCCGTGGGGACGCCCGTACAAAGTGGTGCGGGATAAACTCCGCCCATGGGCTCTCCCGCTGACGCAGAGTCTCCGGCCCCAGCTTGTGGAGGACGTGGTGAGCGCTCTGTTCCCTTCCCGAGGGGAACACACCTCCCCGCCTATGGCTCCGCCTACTGCGGTGCCCGATGCGGACCACACCACCAACGACGACGACGACGACGATGCTCCGGAGGTGACCGAGGTAGAAATGAGAGCGGCGGTACGCAGGCTTAATGCCAAAAATACCGCCCCAGGACCCGACGGCTTACCTGGGAAGGCCTGGGTCCTGGCCTTGGAGGCTCTCGGACCTCGACTTAGGGGGCTCCTAAGCGCATGTTTGGAGAGGGGCCAGTTCCCGCTTCGTTGGAAGACGGGAAAACTGGTCCTCATAAAGAAGGCAGGGCGCCCTGCGGACTCTACGTCCGCTTATCGGCCCATCGTGCTGCTCGACGAGGTGGGCAAGCTCTTTGAAAGAGTCATTGCAGACCGCCTCGTCGGCTAGGTGGTGCGGGTGGGGCCGGATTTGGCGGAGAGCCAGTTTGGTTTCCGCAGAGGGCGCTCTACGGTGGACGCCATCATGCGTGTGCGAGCCCTGACGACGGGGAATGCTGTTGCCCAGGGTGGGGTCGTCTTGGCGGCGTCCCTAGACATCGCCAATGCCTTCAATACCCTGCCCTGGAGTTGCATCAGGGAGGCACTCCGGTATCACCGGATGCCGACCTACCTCTGTCGTGTGGTCGAGGCCTATTTGACGGACAGGGCCGTCATCTACCCCGGTCACCAGGGAGTGTGGAACCGGCAAGAGATGTCGTGCGGTGTCGCACAGGGATCGGTCCTGGGGCCGCATCTGTGGGACATCAGATACGACTGGGTGCTGCGCGCCGACCTCCCTAGCGGCGTCAGCGTAGTGTGCTACGCTGACGCCGCTATGGGATCTGGAGGCAAAAGTCCTCGCGCACGTATGGGAGTGGCGCGAGGAGGCGAAACGTCGGGGCGTCAGTCCGCTGCCACTAGAAATCGCGGCACAGCGGACGGAGCTCCGGCGGGATCTCATGGCGTCATGGAAAGTACGGTTATCGCAACCCAGTGCTGGGCACGCCACGATTGCGGCGATAAGTCCCCTCTTTGAGGAGTGGCTAGAGAGGCGCCATGGCGTCCTCACCTTCCGCCTGACGCAGGTCCTCACCGGACACGGCAGTTTCGGGAGGTTCCTGTGTCGGATAAGGCGGGAGGAAACGTCCGGGTGTCACCACTGTGTGGATCGCCCGGAGAACACGGTGGAGCATACGGTGGAGGTCTACCCGGCTTGGGCAGAGCACCGCCGTGTCCTCGTGGAGGCGATCGGCGGCAGAGATCTCTCGCGTTCGGCCCTGGTTGAGGCCATGGTACCTGGGCGTCGGGAATCCCGGGCGGATTTCCGGCCACCGTAGATGCGGGCTTGCGGACGGTGTGCAATGGGTAGCTCACCGTCCGGTAAGGACCAGGCCCGGGTCGACGGCGCGTTGTATTCCACGCGCGCCTCAAAGAGATGTCGTCAGCACACAGGTAGGGGTCCACTAGGGCCGATGCCTGCCGGGGTCGCGGGAAGGTACTTATGGGTAACCAAGGCCCCCGCAAC
Organism: Atethmia centrago; assembly: GCA_905333075.3. Classification (NCBI taxonomy): domain Eukaryota; kingdom Metazoa; phylum Arthropoda; class Insecta; order Lepidoptera; family Noctuidae; genus Atethmia; species Atethmia centrago. The sequence continues at coordinate 14,032,270 of HG995373.1, read as the reverse complement.
ACAGGCAACAGGAAGGAATGCGGGTGGGTTTTAGTCAGTAAGAGTCTGACACACCCTCCGCCCAGAGCGGGAGAAGTTATTTGATGATTTCCCACCCAAAAAAAAAAAAAAAAGAGTCTACAACGCTGGAGGCGTGAAGCAGAGGTGCGGTGGTTCTGATCTTCAAAAAAGGCGACAAAACCTTGCTGAAGAACTATAGACCCATCTCAATTCTGAACCACGTTTACAAGCTGTTCTCGAGGGTCGTCACGAACTGTCTCGCCAGGAGACTTGACGAGTTCCAGACTCCAGAACAAGCCGGTTTTCGAAAAGGCTTCAGTACCGTGGACCACGTCCATGCAGTTTGGCAGGTTGTACAAAAGACCGAAGAGTACAACAAACCGCTGTGTATGGCATTTGTCGACGACGAGAAAGCCTTCGACTCCATCGAAATATGGGCAGTTCTGGCCTCTCTGCAACGATTTCGAATTGACTGGCGTTACATAGAAGTGTTGAGGTGTTTTTATAATGCTGCAGCGATGATTGTCTAGATCCAGGATTAAAAAACCAGCCCTATCCAACTGCTCAGGGGGGTGAGACAAGGAGATGTGATATTCCCGAAACTTTTCAACAATGCGTTGAAGGACGTCTTTAAGACGCTGGACTGGACTGGACAGGTTATCAGCGTAAACGGCGAGTACATCTCACACCTTTATTTTGCCGATGACATCGTCATAATGGCAGAGAAGTTGGAACAGTTAGACCAGATACTGCACAGCCTAAATGGAGCCTCTCGGCGGGTTTGCCTCGGCATGAATTTGGACTAGAAGAAATTCATGTACAATTCGCATGTCTTGCTGAGTCCAATCCACATCGAAGGGTCGCTTCTCGAAGTTGTGAAGGAGTACGTCTACCTAGGACAATTTATCCAGCTCAGTAGACACAACTTCGACAAAGAAGTCGATAGGAGGATCCGATTGGGTTGGGCAGCATTTGGAAAACCATGTCAGGTCTTCTCGTCGCCAATCCCGCAGTGTTTGAAGACTAAGGTCTTCAACGCGTCCTGCCCGTTATGACGTGCGGTGCCGAAACATGGACACTGACAGTCGGGCTGGTTCACAAATTCAAGGTCGCTCAGAGCGCCATGGAGCAAGCTTTGCAGTTATCCGGAATAGAACCGGAGTTACCGACATAGCCTGCAGAGAGTGAAGTGCCATATCTGTCGAAGGACCGATGGCCGGTGGAGCAGACGAGTCCTGGAGTAAAGACCGCGTATCGGCAAGCGTAGTGTGGGACGCCTGCCAACTAGACGGACCGACGACCTTAAAAAGGTGGCTGGGATAGACTGGATGCGGAAAACGGAGAACAGGTTGTTGTGGCATTGCCTAGGAGAGGCTTATGTCCAGCAGTGGACTGTTAAATACGAGTAGTACTACCTACCAAAGAATTTTTAATAAACAAAAAATAAATTACTACATAGCAACAGTTCAGTTTTGCAAGGGGTCGTTCAACTACTGATGTTGAACTTTTAGGACATATTTATAATGCATGCGAAGATAAATGCGATGCCATGGGCATCTTTTGTGATTTGTCCAAGGCATTTAATTGTGTTCATGAAACGTTAATCAGGAAACTCCGCCACTACGGGATCCGGAACACCACTCCGGGTCTGCTCTAGTTCATGCTTGAGTAATAGATTTCAGAGCGTTGACGTTAATGGAAAACTATCTCCTGTATATAGTACCAATGAGAGTCCTACAGGGCTCAATTCTTGGTCCTTTCTTGTTTCTTATTTATATTAATGACTTGCCCTACCTCACATAGGAAAATCATAATATAGTGTTGTTTGTGGATGACGGTTCACTATTGTTTAAACTTAAACGTCAGCAGCTGGTTACTGACGATGTAAATAGCGTGATCTACTTTAGCTATCCTTATAGTGTAATGTCATACGGTATTCTGTTGTGGGAAAATGCCGGCGACATTCAGACTATCTTTGTATTGCAGAAAGGAACCACTCGATCAATTTATAAATTAAGTCCAAGACACTCTCTTAGAGATAAATTTAAGGAGATTAATGTAATGACTGCCTTCTCAGTATTATTTATTTCTTGGAAATCTTTTATATGCCCACAAAAATATAAAATTGTTTTAAAAATACAGTAATAGCCACAATATAAATACTAGGAAAAAACAAAAATTTGTTATACCTACAACAAAGCTCAAGAAAATAGGTGCCTCGTTCAGATGTCAATGTATATGCTTTTATAATAAACTTCCAAGCCACGTTCAAGATCTAAGCCTTATTAAATTCAACTCATTCATTAAACGTGACGTTTTGACGTGTAAAAGTGTTTGTAAAAACCTACTTACAGAAATAAAATCATTTATCATTTATCATTTAACGTAAGTTGTGCCAGAAAGCCTTTTATACCGTTTAGATTACACTGAGGACAATAAGGCTTGGGATTGAGCTGCTCCATTTTTTTACATACTAAATGTTGTTTTTTTACTTTTAATTTCTATAACTTTTATTTTATCATTATACACTTTGACATTTGATGATTGTTGTATACACATTGACTAGAATATTTACTTTGTGGGGTATTATATTATTAAAGTGAATGTGAGAGCTATGTGTGTAATTATTTTTTTATATATTTTTTTAACTCTTTCTCAGTTTATTTCAATGATAATCTGGTAGTTTGAGTACTTTATGCAGCCTTCCCAAATGTCCTTTCTTTGGCATTGTTTGTCGCATCGTTGAGCTGCTTAAGTTCTGTGTTCAACTGCACGATTACTGACAAATGTGTGCACTGACTGTACAGGTCCACTCTGTGTGGTTTTTTCCTCGAGACAATTACCAACCAAGATTGACCAAGATCATTTCTGGACTTTAAAAGAGACCGTGACCTCTGAGTTTGTTTTGGCCTTTCTTCTGAGAGGAGTCAGATAGGAAACGCCGACCTCATCTAGTTTTAATTTAAAATATGATTGACGTGTTAAAGTGTTTGTATAAACCTACTTGCAAAAATAAAATAATTTATCTTTGTATTTACTATTTAGTATAGTACTCGCACAGTCGCCAAATTCATCAAATCGTCAAATTTCTGCAAATGAGTTTCAAACCTTAAAATGTTGATGGTTAAGTGCAAATCGAATGAGAAAATTTGACAGTTTGTGGTAAACTCGATGTGCTGGCGACTGTACCTATATTGTATTACAGTCCGGCCGTCGGCGTCGAAAGAATGCGTTCCTTACTTAATGAAAACCCCATTTTTACGTCCACACAACCACTGTCCATTACAAGGTTGCCTGGAAGAGATCGCAGAAAAGGGTGCTCAGTGTATGTTTGGTATTTTTTTTTTTGTAAAATAAAGCAGGTATTAATAAATAAACGGTGAATGAAGATATAATTTTTAAAGGGCCACTGTTTCTAAGTGGTGTTAGAAATAACCATTGTGTATTGTAGGGTGTAGAGTCACATTAGGGCTAACGGTAAGACACACAGTCGTGCGTTTCATCTTCGACTTTCATTCAGCAAGAACAAGAAATGTCCCTTTTCACCATAAGTAATAATCTTTAAGATTAATTTGGAAACTACAAAAAATAATGGTAACACCTACCGCATCAGTGAATAATAATGATAATAAGCAGACATACAACATCAGTAGGGAAAGATGAACGGCAGATTTTGTACAGCTTACTTTTTTTGTTGTTTTGTTATAGAATTTGTACCACATATTAAGGAAACTAAGCCATTTATTTTCATGTAAGTGTACTATTTTTAGAAGTTCGGATTAATTAATAATATAAAAAAAAAAGATTTTAATAACTACACATAATTTAGTCGTAAACTAAACGCAGTTATCGTGTATAGCATAGCTTAAATACCAACTATTTAAGCTATGCTCGCCATGAGGGTATTACCCGACCTGCCCCCTTCTTAGATGAAGTAATCTACGAATTCATTAATTATAAATAAAATAAATGTACTTAAAAAAACTATTAACTGTATTGTTTTATTTACCTACACTCAAAACCCCATCAGGACTTCATTATTATCAAACTGTTGCAGTCAGATGCTGGACATAGGTATCTCCTAATGCACTCCGCTGAGTAGGTACGATGCTCATCTCAATTTACCTACTTGATAGTAAGTAAAACACTACAAAAATAGCGACAAGCAATCTAGAACATATACTTTATTACCGAATCAATGTTTATGTGCCTAAGTAACAATTAAGTGTACATTGGTACACTAGTACTTAACCTTAAAAAATAAAACTGGTTATAACTTTTACGTCCCAAGTTCTAAAAATCCAAGAATTTAAAAAAGGCTTGTCTATCGTATTATCTACCAATTAAAATAAAAAATATCCCAAAACACGAAATTTTATTAGCTGTACGAAAGTCCCAATATAAGCCTGCCGTTCGCCTTTAACTTTGACCATATTAGTAAGGATAGTAATATCGATCGAGTGCATGAGTTGAAACGAATATTCTTTCTTTACTTTAATTTAAAAAAAAAAATGTCGGCTGTTTTTTGTAGCAAAATAGCACTTTCTAGCTAAATATTTACTTTATAAATAAAGTGCCCCAAGAATAGAAGCTATACTCGTATAGGCAAATAATTTAACAGTCTTAACTCTAAAGTTCTCTCGCAACTTCATTGCTATAATAATTTCATTAGGCATCTAACGGTTGATGAAATTATTATAGCAATAAATTAGACTTATAACAAGAATAGAATAATATAATAGAATAGAATACTCCATAAAAAACAAGCTTCTTCACTTAACTTTTAAAAGTGGGCAGCAAAATAACACAGCATAATTTTAACAAAATTTATTTTAAACCATTTTAAAAATAACATATTTTCGATCAATTTGTTCATTCATGATTATCTAGTAGACTACTCAATGTATACTTAACTATTTATTACATAATTATCACATTCGCTGCAAATTAAGTTAGGAAAATTTATTGAAATATCCTATTTTATAAAACTAGATTTAAATTACTTTACTATTAATAACTCAATTGTTTTCTCAATGCATTGAATGCACGTAGGTAACCAAAATTACCTAAAGTAATTACTTATTAAATTAATACGACTTATTATTATAATACAGAGACATAATGACAAGTTAAACGTTAAAAAGATGCTCTAATACTGTTCCAGAAACTGTCTAAATAATATTTTATTCGACAACCAAGTTTAGGTTCTAGTTTAGATGAGAAACTGAAAAAGGGACTCTTACAAACTATTTATAACTGGAATCAAGCTTATAAGTATGTAGGGATTCGTATTATTAGAATGAATAGTTCAACAAATGAAAATAAATATGCAAAATGACGTGTAAACTACATTTTGTAAACCAATACACGGATTTTAAGATGGCACATCAACAAATTCAATGGTATAAAATTCAAGTTTATTTAGGTAAATAAATTACACGGAATTAATGAAAAGAATTCATAATCTTTTTTTTTTATTTTAAAACGAATGGTTTAAATACTAACCAAAGTAAGTAACCTACCTAAAAAAATTGGTAAATTGGTAAACCTCGGGAAACCCGAAGGAAATATATTATTAACATAAATTGTATACCCAACGCGTCGCCACTGGTACAACCAATATTCAATCATCATGTACAGCGTGTACAAAAATGCGTGGGCATTTCTGATACACGTAGTATGAAAAGTACTTAATTTCAATAGGTGTTTAAAAACCCGCACTAAAACCCAATCGTCATTTAATTCAAATGAATCCTCATTCCAATTAACTAGTAGCACCGCAATTAAAATTCTAGGCCAAGTTTTCATATTCACGGCAGTACTTACTTCGTTATGGCCTGCCACGGTATAGTTGCTCAGCCTTTGGCCTGGCCTCGGCCTCAAATGAATAAACTTCCACTCTTCGTCTCAATTATCACCTACTTTGCTATAATACTTAGCTAATCACATTAGTTACTTATAAATACTTAAGTTAACTTTAAATAAAAACACACCACACAAAGACCACAGACATGATCATTTCAGCCGCAAAAACGACCACTGCTGGATATAGGCCTCCCCCAAGCACTGCCACTGCGACGGGTTCTGTGCTTCTCGCATCCAGCGGATTCCTGAGACCTTCACAAGGTCATCGGTCCACCTTAATGACAGAATGATGAATGCATTCATATCGGAAAAAGTGCAGGATTTCATTTTGTCACGGAGAGATGGTTAATCTCATAAAATAAATGTAATTCACATCATAATTCATCAGCGCCATTTTGGTAATTTTTATGACAATTTTATGTATAACTAGCTTTTGCCAGCGGCTTCGCCCGCGTGTATGTCAGAAATTATCATATGTGTTAATCAAGGTTATAAACTATGTGTGTGGCAAATTTCATTCAAATCTGTTTAGCCGTTTTTGCGTGATTCAGTAACAAACATACAAACTTACTCTTACTCACATTTATAATATTACTAGATCCGCCCCGCGGTTTTTCCCGCATAAGTTTTGACCCCGTGGGTATATCGGGATAAAAAATGCCCTATATGTTATTCCTGGTTATAAACTATCTGTGTGCCAAATTCGTTCAGTACTTTTTGCGTGAAAGAGTAACAAACAAACATCCATCCATCCATCCATCCTTACAAACTTTCGCATTTATAATATTAGTAGGATTAGGATCTAATACTCTTATTTATGAGTTTACAAGTGCATTTTAATTTGCATTTTAGCTTGAATTGAAACAAACATACAACCAATATTTTTTTAAATAAACTTAAATCTAGCCTGTGGTCTCAAAATGTTGTAATCACAACACTTGAACTTATTTCGAAGAGTTTTTTGCTTCGATTGCTTTGTTTTTTTCTTTGTCTTGATTGGCCATCTTTAGTGGCCCATGCTTCCAGTCTTCAGGGTACCCATACTGTCGGACGTCATCCCACCATTGCTGTTTACCATCCGCCCAGAAGATGTAGACAACGTTCGTGCCTACTAGAACTGAGAAGCATACCCAGAACGCTATCCGCCATTGGGCCAGTGTTGACTGGAAAAGAGAAAATGTATCAAAAAAAGAACGTAAGAACTGCTTTCGGACTAGTCAAAGTCGGGAGAAAATAATTGTTAGTTACTACCAATATAATTTTTCGTATATCCAAATAACTACTGTAATTTTTTGACAGTTGTACAAAATGGCTGTACCACGACATATTGACTTTTTTTTTTGGTTTGGAAATCATCAAATAACTTCTCCCACTCTGGACGGAGAGAGCGAGTGTCAGACTCTTACTGACTAAAACCCACCCGTATTCCTTCCGTTGCCAGGGGCATCGGTGACTCTTTAGTACCTTCCCGCGACCCCGGCAAGCATCAGCGCTAGTGATCGGCCCTAGTGAACCCCTATATTTGTGCTGATGACATCTCTTTGAGGCGCGCGTGGAATACAACGCGCCGTCGACCCGGGCCTGGTCCTTACCGGACGGTGAGTTACCCATTGCTCACCGTCCGCAAGCCCGCGCCTACGGTGGCCGGAAATCCGCCCGGGATACGACACATTGACTTAGGGTGTCAATTTACTTAGCATAATTAATTATCCTGGCAGTACCGTAAAACGGGGTGAATAGGGACGAAACTTTAAAATGGATTTTACCGCTGAAATAATATAGTTAGGCAAAAAGGACACGAATGTATTTACTGTATAATAATTTAACGACTAACTTTCCTTGTTACTTTCATACGAAAACATTGCCACGCACAACACAACACAACACCCCTGGAAAAAGTTTCCAAGGAAGTAGATGAAGGACGTATGAACAAAAAGTACCATAAATAATAATTACATTGCGCAGTACCTAATAACAACGTCGTTTCCAATATAATAAAGAAGTGAGTCCTACCTACACAGCGTGAAATTGCATTATTTTATTTCTATATGTTATTTCACACGTTTATTTTTTTATTTATTTCTGTATCTATCCGTGAAATCACAGTGAGCCCTATCAGAATACCAGCGCAACACTTATTTTTTAAGTATTTTTAAGCATTATGCTGAGATAGGAGCCTTTCGGCCTCGTACAGGACTTTTTGTTTTTATTTTAATTTTACTTTGTTTTTGTTTTCTTATGATTCTATGAGTGTGTTTTAGTTTAATTTGTGATCTCCTGTGCGAGTCCCAATAAATACTTTTTCTTTCTTTCTTTCTTTTATTTTGCCAATATAACAACTAGTATCTGATTAGACACTATTGATTCGTTCTATAAATATTTAATAAATGGACGCACTGTCAACAAGTTGTAGCAACTTCAAAGACTCAAGTTCGGATTAAAGCCGCAAACTCGACATCTTGTCGAAACTTGACACTGAGTCGAAAGTGATTTAAAGGCCAACTTATTGTTCGAAACGAAGTTTTGGGGACGAAGCTTAGTTAAAGATGATTTTACTTGATTTGTTTGGTTTTTGTTAGAGTTTGGTAATCGGGATGAGGCAGCTACAAGATCGGTTGGTGCCATTGATATATTCTTCTTTTGAATTTGATTTCTTTTTTACATTTTAAACTTGAGAAGTGACAATGATTTTCAAAGCGTTTTGCATTTCTACAGCACTTTTCAACGGGCTTTTCAGTAGATCACTGACACAAGCTACCGTCGTCGTTATCGCTGTTAAAATGTTACTTTGTCTAGGTCGGGCCCAAAAAATATATACAGGTTAAATTAAATTTGCTACGAAACTCTGCAGACGTGATGGGTATCGACATTTTATCACGATAAAAGAAAAACAACAATATTTTATGTTATTTTTTGGGTCAACAACCGCTTGCAGTGCTGTTGAGTACTTGAAGTGTGAGTTAAGAAAATTTGTTTTATTATGTTTTATCGTGTTTATATATCGATTCCACCATCTTTAATAGCACCCTAACACGTATGGCATGGTTATATAATCATAGGTCCAATTTGACGAAGTTTTCTCTATGAGTTTCGTTACATACAGACGTTCCCTATATAAAAAGTGCGAACAATGTACGCCTATATAGCTCAAATTGTTTGGTTTTTTTTGTAGTGTTCTAGATTCAGGTTTACTGGACATACTTTTAATTTTTTCTTCCTGTCTCTATTTTTTTCAGTATGTCATGTTTTCAATGTCATGCATACCTCGGGAAAGTACGAAAGGGTTACCGAGGCCCCTGGCTACACAGGCAACAGAAGGAACACGGGTGGGTTTTAGTCAGTAAGAGTCTGACATACCCCTCCCGCTCCGCCCAGAGCGGGAGAAAATATTTGATAATTTCCCACCCAAAAAAAAAAACCTGTTCTTTGCACGGTTACTGAAATGCTGATTATAGATGTTAGTTTGTTTGAAATGTAAGTGACAGTGCTGTTGGTGTGCTTATTATAAATAAATAAATACCCATCACGTCAGTGAAGTTAACACAAAAAAAAAAGATTTTTTAAACTGTTATTTCAATTGACTACAAAGTTCAATGTTCAAAGATTTTGTTAATGCGATTTTTGGTGATACAACACAGTCTTAAAAATATTTTATAGTAGCTTTAAAATCTACCCTATATGACATGCATTGTTAAATTACAATATTAGAAATTAAGTTAAACATTACATGAAACATTGAAGTAATTAATATCTTTAGAAATTAAAATACAAGATATAATATATTGTAATAAATTAATGGACAATTAATTGAATATGAATATTACATTCAAACATAAATACATAAAAAGGTCAGTCACATGAAATTAAATTTTGTCAACTAGGAATTCGTAAATTTTTAGTAGCATTTGTCTATTTAAAATATTTAGTTTACGTTTAAATTGTGTCAAGTTTAAATCTTTTATGTCATTTGGTAGCATATTAAACATTTTTGCCAGCCATGCAAAGTATGCTCTTGTGCATAAGAGCGGTTTTTGAACTTGTGAGGCATAATTCATGTCTACTGCGGTACTACACTAACTGCGGTCGATGACGTCACAAAAAACATCGTCAAATTAATATATTGTTTGTTTTATCATATTTAGATATTGATAACCATCACGTCACGAAGAGATCCACAGGCGAACCAAGGTCACCGACATAGCCCGAAGAATTGCCAAACTTAAGTGGCAGTGGGCAGGGCACATTGCTCGCAGAACAGATGGCCGATGGGGCCGAAAGGTTCTGGAGTGGCGACCGCGTACCGGAAGACGTAGCGTTGGAAGGCCTCCTACAGGGTGGACCGATGACCTTGTGAAGGCCGCAGGACTCCGCTGGATGCGGGAAGCACAAAACCGGTCGAAGTGGCGGTGCTTGGGGGAGGCCTATGTCCAGCAGTGGACGTCTTTCGGCTGAAATGATGATGATGATGATGATGATGATGATGATGGTGATGAACCATCACGTCTGGGGAGTTTCGCTATCTAAATCGTTTGACCCTGTATATTATATTTGTATAATGTGGCTTTTTAAATTATTAGTCGTTCTACATTGCTTGCAAAATATTTATTGAAAATTGGAATCCAATTTACATTGAAAGTAGTTTCAATCTTTGCCGAAACAAATTTTGGATCAAAAGCATCAGTGCTGGGCTTTACAAATTTTGGTTAATGTTTAATTAGGCGCTACTGCTGAGCACGAGGTCTTGGGTTCGATTCCCGGGTTGGGCAAAGTGTTATTTGGTTTTTCTATCTCGAATTTCTCAGTAGCAGCCCGGAGTCTGGATTTGTGCCCGGTTGATGGCAATAGGCTCGCCCCCTATTACATGGGATTTAAACATAACTGGCGAAATGTGGGTGTACTACAGGTACACCTCTGCCCAACCCTACGAGGAAACAAGGTGTGATGTTATATATGTTATGATTGTATGTTTAATTAGGAACTGTTTGTCCAAACCCGCCCGTGGTTCAAACTCAACACCGACACGCCTCTAAACTTCTAAAATCAAAGTAGCAGGTCTAATCTGTAAAAATCTCACCGTGAAAACTTAAGGCACTGACAAGACCCAATTGACCAAAATAGGCTTCTCTTAAGAAAAAAATTGCCAAATCTGTATAGTTTGTGGTAGCGGAAAAAATATATGTTAATTTTGAACATATTTCCCAGAACTTGGTTGTTACCAAAACACGTTTTGTTAAAAAAAATCGATACAAACTAACCTCTTACCTTGAGTTCTAATACAAAATATCTGTATTAAATATCAAAATACGTTACGTATTTAATTAATAACAAGAACGCCTTATTTGAATGCAAAACTTCGTTGTTTTATTTTAATTTTCGACTATTAAACTCAATTTTGAGTAAAGAGATAATTACTTCATATTTTGCAATAAACTACAAGCGTTGTGTCATCGTGCTTCTTGCTTCGCTTTCATTTCTATGCAATCTGACAGTGACCGCGGTTTAGGTGTTGTCAGCGTCTTAATTGAAATGAGCTTGGAGTGAGCTCTCAATCCCTAGCATCAGAAAAAAACGCAACGGAGACAACTCACTTCACCTTAGTTTTCACGGCGAGTGTTTTACAGAATTGAACTACTGATACTGATGGGATTGACACTATGAACAGCATGTCGATTCTGTAAAAATCTCACCGTGAAAGCTCGCGTGGAGTGAGCTGTCAGTGTCATCACACTGATGCTAGGGAGTGACCAAACATTACATTTAAAATCATAATCGATATTTTAATTATATTTTTATGCTAATTATATTGATCATTTTATTTTATTTCAAAACTAGTATTAAAGTGTTGAAACGTTACTATTTAGGGTTTTTTAAATATAAAATAGCAAAACAGAAATTCAGTCAGAAACTCAATTTGGTTTTTTTTATTCCAAAAGGTTTGGTATTTTTCGCAGCTGCCATCTTGCTTTTTGGATTTGACCACACTATCGGCTTTAACACCCCCGAAAACCATGAAAATGACACCCATGATGAAAAATTTTAACATTTTCGCAGCCGCCATCTTGCTTTTTAATTTTGATTTCACTATCGGATTTAACACCCCCGAAAACCATGAAAACGATACCCATGATGAAAAATCTGAATATTTTCGCAGCCGCCATTTTACTTTTTAGATTTGACCTCACTATCGACTTTAACACCTCCGAAAACCATGAACACGACACCCATGATGAAAAATCTGAAGATTTTCGCAGCCGCCATCTTGCTTTTTGATTTTGACCTCACTATCGGCTTTAACACCCCCGAAAACCATGAAAACGTTACACATGATGAAAAATGTTTGTAGCCGCCATTTTGGATTTTGATATAAATGTGGTAAAACCAAATTTTTGTTTGTCGCGCATTTAAAAATAAAAAACGGGAAATTAAAAAAAAGAACTCAACTTGATGTTAATAACAGCGCCTCACGCGCAAGCGCGGCGTGATCTTATCACTTCATCCGATTCTCGTAACCATAGTAACCACCCGCGCCGAAGTAAATCGGCTAGGTGAAGTGAGTCGGTAAGCGCGACGCGCAAGTGTCGTGATCTTATCACTTCACTCGATTCTCGTTGTCATGGCAACATCACTTCACTTGGGCTGGATGAAGTAAGCGTAGCCGCCCGCCGGCCGGTGCGCGCGCTGCGCGAGTGTCAGTTGAACTGTTGAATTTTGTTATAGTATTTATGACGGTGATTTTATGAATATTATTTTATTATTGGCAACGCGTTGGTCGGTATAAATTTACCTATCTAAAATAAAATATTAGAATGGTACTTATTAAATAATCCGCACGTTTTTTATTCTAATGGCTCATGTACACAGACACACACATCGTTTAGTTAGGTTTCCACATAGTTTGTGAGGGGATAAATTCTATGGTCAGCCAAGCATACTTTTAGCACTCAATCACTTGATACACTCGGTTATCTCTTCTTATTGAATAGATTTGGGTTAATAACAACGCACAGTCTTTAGTCGACTCAATCCACTATCGCTTCTTCAAAACACATCGCGGTTGGGTCACGGGATTGCGTTTATTTAATCAGTTAACTGATTATGATCAATAGAATAAGCATAAAAATATTATTAAAATCTCGATTATGAGTGTAAATGTAATCCTTCCCTAGTATCAGGTGGGATAACACTGACAGTTCACTCCACGTTCACTTCACTTAAGTTTTCACGGTGAGAAGGTTACAGAATAGCACTGCAGCTCACTTCAAGCTCACTTTACCAACATTTGCACGGTGAGATGGTTACAGAATAGCACTGCTGGTATATTTTCATTCGTAGGTAAAATTATGGTTGAATTATCTTTATTGTCTGCGGCGAAGCATAAAAGGAGGGTGATCTTTTAAAATTGAAACCTTTAGGAATTTACATCCATTAAAATTTAGCCTCACTAACCAATATATCCGATACCTAAATGAATACCGAAAAAAAGCGAATGATTGGGTTTCAACAAAATTAAAATCAAAATCAAAAGTCATATTCTAACTAGGCTGGAAATCAGCACTACGTCAAAATTACATAAGACAGTCCCCCAACGTTCGACACAGCCCACTTAAAAAATCCAACAGCACACAAAATGTAGCTTTTTGGCTTTTTAGAGCCCTACCATAAAATGTAATATGTCGTATACCTACAGAGATACAAAAGAAAAAACGCTAAGCCAAAATGGGGGTTCTATTTTTAAATTCTAAAGGTCTACCCGGGCTACCCCAATAACTCCATCATGAATGTTCTCGGGTAATAGAAGTTGCTTCACAAAAGATTTTTTCAGTGCTTTTATAAAGTACTTTCATACAATGTATTTCTTTTTATAGAAATATATTAAAAAAAAGGCTGGACTCGAAAACTTAATTTTTGTACAAACATATACCTATCAGATAATTTACAAATCTACACGCAAAGTTTAGGAATTGAAGCATAGGTGCCTATAGCTTAAACAGCGTGCATCAGAAAGGTGTAGTCAAATTTAAGCGTGTGGTGCAGACCATCAAACTGAAAAACTTTCTAAATGGGACCAACATCGTAATTGAGAAGAATTAATCAACCGTCCCATACATTTGGGTCGAGTAGGTTTGTATGGGACAGTTGATAATTTTTTCACGTTGCATAACATATTTTGTTCACACATAGATAAGGTATAACAAATTATAATAACATAGATTAAAAATTATAAATACAAGAGTGAAAAACAAGTACATAAATATATGGTTTTTAAATAAATAATAAGTATATGTTTTTTAAATAAAAATAAAAGTATTTTTAAACGTAATTGCGATAGTAGTCTGAGGTTTTTACTCTTTAGTAACTTTCAAGATTTTTGAAATAAGAAGTCTGCATCTTCTAGTTGGGTCTAACTAAAGACTGATGTGGATCGAGCATGGAGCGATTTAATTGCCTGTGGCAAGACAAAAAGTTGAAGCAACAATAAAAGCTCAACCATATAAACGATGCAAGCCATTTGTTGCTTCAATTTTATTGGCACACCCAAGAAACGTGCACCGTGTAAGGGCTTTAAAATCATCAGTACTTATAAAATCATCGCAGTCACCAATATTTACGTATAGGACAAAGAGCAATTAAAAACTATATTAATACTCACATCAGGCGTCAACCGCAATAAGAAACTATAATATTCTCACTTTATGCGTCAACAGCAATTAAAAACTATATTAATACTCACATCAGGCGTCAACAGCCCTATCAAATATGGTGTAATAATTCCAGAGATGGTGGATGTACCGTTGATCATCGCAGTTAGGGAGCCGGCGTAGTTTGGTGCCAGATCCAACGCGTTTACCTACGGACACAAGAAAGAATGTGAAGCCCAAGTCTTGCCAAATTGCCAAATTCGTATACTTCGTGTTCACGTGCATGTAAAGGTCTTGTAAGCTTTTCGGGTTGGTATTGGCACTGTTTTGATAGTCTAATGTACATCTAGGGTTGGATCTAGTATCGTTTGGCAGGAGTTGGGGGGCAAAAGGGGCTAAAGTTGGTAGGGGTTGGGTCCCCGATTATAACGCTACCACTCTTATTAAAAGGTAATGCATATTTTTCGAGAAATTAATAAAAAATGTTTTTAACCTCAAATCCGATAAGAAGCGAAAACGAAACGTTTAAAATGGGTGATTGACAACCAAATCTGCCCCAGTATCTATAGTCAGTACGTGGTATAAAATGTCGGGCAAAATCGATAACACGGAACGTAAACAATAAAACAGGTATGCCATTTGCGTCATGTGTCACTGTCATTCGTTTTCGATCGTTCCGTTTCTCCTCGAGTTGCGTGACTTTTTTCTCTGTGTTTGTACTACCACTGATCGTATGTGTGTACAAAAGGCAATGTTACTACTGTTACTAGGAGAACTTAGGATGCAAAAGCGAGCGAAGCGAGCTCGGGACTTGGGGCACCCCGACTCGGACAGGTTAGGTTCGGCCTCATACTACGCCTTTGAATCGAGTTTAAGTGTTTTGAGGTTAGGTTTCAATAATTTGTTTTTCTCAAGAACGGTGCGTTACCTTTTCATGGGAGTGGTGCCAGGGGGCAGGGGGCACCCCCCGTAATCTCCCCCGCGAAGCCAGCTTCGCGGGGGAGATGCTCTTGATCTTGCTTTTTTTTTTTTTTTAAATTCCCAACTTCCAACACGCACTTGCCTGGTTTTTACTAAATGCATATGGAAGTATATACGGAAAAAACTTTTTTTTTTTTTGTGTGTGTCTGTTTGTTTGTTCCGGCTAATCTCAATCAGCTGGACCGATTTGACGGGACTTTCACTGGCAGATAGCTGATGTTACTTAAATGGAGTAACTTGGGCTAAGTTTTATTTTAGAAAAAGCCACGCGGGCGAAGCGGGTCAATAAAGTAACAAGTTCTAAATCTGTAAAGTTCTGGCCGAAAATTTAATAGGATTAAATCCTTTGTTTTTAAATTTGGTTTGGCTTTGGTTTAACAGTATCCTATGCTTTTAATATCAATATGTCAGTTGTTACTAATATTATAAATGCTAAAGTGAATTTGTTTGTTTGTTTTTTACGCTCTCACGCTAAAACGGTAAAACGAATTTGGATGAAATTTGGCACATGGGTAGACCATGATCTGAATTAGGACATAGGATACTTTTTATTTCGATATTTCCACGGGATCGAGACTTATGCGGGTGAATCCACGGGGCGCATCTAGTTCTCAATAAAAATCTGACAGAATTCACACTACTTATAACAATTTTTTCGTTTCCCAGTCAGAAATTTAGCCCCTATGCATAATTTTGTCACTGTTTTGTTTAGCGATTGTATAACAGACGCTCCAAGTGAGCCATATACCAAACGTTCCCATAGTGCCAATAAGCATCCCAGGGTTGCCTAAGTTTAACTCGGTTGCTATGGTTGCTGTAAACTTCCAGGATCAAACAACTTAACAGATACCTACTATAGATCGGCTCCATACACCGAACGAAAACGCACGTATATACCTACAAAAGGTCGGCTCCATACACCGAACGAAAACTCACGTACATACCTACAAAAGGTCGGCTCCATACACCGAACGAAAATGCATGTACATACCTACAAAAGATCGGCTCCATACACCGAACGAAAACGCACATACATACCTACAAAAGGTCGGCTCCATACTCCGAACGAAAAAGCACGTACATAACTACAAAAGGTCGGCTCTATACACCGAACGAAAACGCACATACATACCTACAAAAGGTCGGCTCCATACTCCGAACGAAAACGCACGTACATAACTACAAAAGGTCGGCTCTATACACCGAACGAAAACGCACATACAAATAGACACGACTGCTTCGTTGGTCTAGTGTTGGCAAGCGCCACTGCTGAGCAAGACATCTTGGTTTTGATCTCCGGGGCGGACAAACTGTTATTTGGTTTTCCATCAGAAATTTCTCAATAACACCCCGGAGTCTAGATTTGTGCCCGGTTGATGGCAAGAGGCTAACCCGCTATTAAGTACATGGGCCTTAAACATAACTGACGAAATGTGGGTGTACTATAGGTACACGTCTGTGTTACCCTTTGGGGAATACAAGTGTGGGGTTTTGTTATATCAAACAGCCACGTTTCACGTACGGCGAGTGCAAGCGTACTCGTGACGGCGCCGGCGGCGGTAGCTCGGGCGTTTGTTCGTTATAGCCGAATGTATGCATCTATGTGTGCGTGCGCCTGTTTGCCCCATAGAATAGAGCCGACCTTCTGTACCTATCTATTTATCGTGGCTTGCCCCGAGCTATGAGTCACTTAAGCGTGAAATTTCAGTGATATCAATCCACCGCTTGACTGGGTAACGAACAATCACAGTCACATAATTAGAAATGGAACTGGAGTTGAACGACTAAGCTAAGCGAATAATTGGATACCTAATATAAAGGTATGTATATCTTTATATTAAATCAAATTCTTCGCAAAAATACGAGGATTCCAATATCATCAGCAGTTCGTTCACAATGAGTTATTCTCATACCGAGATTCGCTAGCAGAAAATATCAAAGGTACACAATTTTATACGTGATCCTTTATGATGGAAGATCATCAAAATTCATGTCACACTCCTGTTTCAGACGCAGTAAAGTAGTACCGACATCTACAGACTTATATCTTGTGAAGCTTCTGAAGCTTTTAACCGAAATAATGAAATTAGAATAAGTATTGGGGTACGACTTAGAAATGAAATAAAATAAGGGCGAGTTAAACTCGCGTGGCGACGGTTCCGTACAATGAATATATTATCTACCATTTTTTTTATTACAAAATAATTTATTCCAAGAACAAACTTAACATTGTAGTTGAAAAGAATGTTCTCCCATATATTCCAACTGCTGAATGAGATTGACTGAGATTTACCATATTATTTTAACATCATAGACTTCTTATAGGTTTTCCTGTTATCTATAAGTAATTACCATTTTTTTTATTTTCGCCTCAGTTGTTTTGGAGATAAGGGAAGTGCTCAGTTTTCATCTATTTTCTTAAACAACTTTAAAACCTTTTATTTTAAAATTAAATTTAAAAAAAAATTATTCCCTCACAACAAGCCCTTCCATTTGATATGTCACACTATACAGTTTGCAAAACTTATTTTTAACATTTTCTAATTTGCCCCCAAAAGTCATATTCAAAATTCATTTATTTACGTTACACATCCGTATTGGGGTCACAGAAACTCATAATATTATGAGTACCAAACTTAATTCGGAGCAAATTGGCTGTGACAGACGGACAGACAGACAGATACACGAGTTATTCTATATGGGTTCCGTTTTTCCTTTTGAGGTACGGAACCCTAAAAATTAATAAGATTAATTTCAAAGTAGGTATGAGTTGAAAAGATGGAGTTTCTTGCCCGTTCTTCTCCATAGAAATCTACGTTTTGGAATGGCCAAATAGCTTCAACTTTCTGACTAACTGACCGACTCTTTGACAATTCAAATGTAGTTGGTTTAATTGAAATAAATGTATTAATTTTAAGAACAAGTTTTTCTATTAACACTTCGATTATGTAAGAGTACTTGTATGAAATATTTTTTTAATCGTTTTATGTTTATTATTATTTATTGTTTATTATTAAACATTATGACCATCATAATACACATATACGTTCTCAAAAAGATTCGACTGCAAAGTTATTATTCAATTTTACTAATATTCCTAAAAACCTCTTACCCCTTTTAGCCTGCATAATCCAATGTTACAAGCAAATAAACTCTCAGATCGCTCCCTAGCGAGTCACAAACAACACTGCAGACGCATTAACGGGATAATATTCCACGAACATATCGGAAAATTACTTTATTACCTTCATTCCGCTGTAGAAGCCTCCCATAAGCGCCATCGAGGCTATGAAATAAGCGACAGCAGCAAACCGATCACAGCCCGCGTATGAGGCCAATATGATACAAATTGCTGGCCCGGCAGCAGCTGGAACAAATGTCAGGGAATTTATGAAACGTGCTACAATAAAAGTAATAAAGAACAATCTTGAAGAAACACGTAGAAGTCATCTGTGTTACTGTCTTGTTGTTCGGAAGTTATTTTGGGACATGGATGTGTATCAATAGAGTAGCAATAAGTGCCAAATATACATTTATCTAATAATCGGAACTAAAATATAATTTAGACTACGTTGAAGACAAGGAAGTTTGGCAATAATTCCTTCTGCACATGTGACTTCCCTGGTAACCCATTAACGCCTTATCTATGTAAATGTCTGTTAACTGCTCCCAAATTATGATGTTTATTTTTATTTTATTTTATTTTTTACATACTTATTCGACTTAATCTTTTCATTATTTGACATTATACACCCACAATTCTAATCAACTATTTATTAGTGGCTTTTGTGGACAGGATATTAATAATAATTTGTTACAGTTGTAATGGTAATCATGTTATTTGGATTTTACCTAGGTTTAACTAGGACCGAAATATTAAAAGCATAGAAAGATTTTCGTGATCATACGAGCCATCATCAAGACTATTCCAAAAAGTTAAATCTGTTTAGGACAATAAATATTATATTAGAAAGAAACATAAATTACCTATTGTAGTATGAATAATTCTTCCTGTCTTTATCGTGTGCCATTTTCTCTTCACACAAACATCACATACCCAGCCAAATATAAAGGAGCTTATCCACATGGCGAGGTAAGGTATCGCTGTTAAAGTACCCGTGGCTGCGATGTTGAATTTGAGGACATCTGTCATGTATTTAGGCAGGTCTGTCACCATAGTGTAATAACCCCAGTCGTGGCCAACCTGGAAAATATAATGTAACTGTTTTAAAAGAACGAAATATAATTATTTGTATGTTTGGAACTGATAATATTGTTACATAACTACTTTTCAGTTATTATGATATAAATGTTATTACTTCCTCTTATCATAATAACAAGACGTTCCGTTCCGAAAATTGTTTAATTTTTGTAACATTAATACTACAAAACTAGAAAGTACCTATAAATAACAATTTTGTTCGTGCTAATAGAATTTTACTGTATTACAGACAGAAATTCATTAGCAGCATACCACGCTATCTTCCAAATAATAGTTGCTCCAATTAATTTTCTCTATGAGAATAGCAAGCTAAGCAAAGGAACCTTTTATTACGTAAACGTATATCATTTTTTTATTATTCAATTAGCGGGTAGAAAGAGCTTTGTGCGAATGTCCTCGTGCACGAGGATTCCGGTTGGTATAAACGGTTCCTAACAAACAATTTCTGTTACAAATGGATTTATATAGGCTGACTACTAGAACAGTAGTCAGCCTATATAAATCCATTTGTAACAGAAATTGTTTGTTAGGAACCGTTTATACCAACCCGAATCCTATCCGTTGGGCATAATTTAATGAAATCATTCTGTATTTGATTCCAAATAAAGTAAGTATTTTTTTTAATATTTATAGTCCTGTACAGTCCAACTAATTATTGGTTGTTCTAAACCCAATTTGAACGTACTCCAAATTGGGTATAATAGCGTATAAGCTAGTACCTGGCTTGATGTCCAAGCATTAGGTACCACAATATTATTCCTCTACTTGTTATTTACTTGTTATCTACTTATAATTTTGGTCTTGCAGGCGGGGAAAGTCGAATAACCTGAAATATGGTGTAACTTTTGATTGTTGCCCCGCCTGCGATACCAAAATTCTATACATTATAATGCTTGTTTTTCCCTTTTCAGTTATGTGTTTTTGCAGTCGGGTTTTTTGATTTTAAATAATTTATTTTATTTTAATATTTTCTTGTATCAAATGTCCGTCATTTTGGCAGAATGCCGAAGTTCGGTTCAAACAGCCGAAGTTTCGTTAAACCGAAAATGAAACGAATTTAGGCCCATCCCCAGTAAATACCTACTCTACTTGCGGTGGTTGACCCCAAAAAAGAAAACACCCAATATTTTTTTTTGTTTAGATATCCATCGCGTCTGTGGAGTTTTGGTGGGTATTTTAATTTGACCTTGCATAAACACTGACCATTTTAAAATTAAGACTTCTGGATATATACTTACAGCAGCAAACAATAGTGCCCAAACAGGGACTCAGCGAACTATAGCCTTCTAAGGTATGGGGTCCCGAACACTCTTAGTATGGATAGATACTTACAGCAGCAAACAATAGTGCCCAAACAGGGACACAGCGAACTATAGCCTTCCAAGGTACGGGGTCCCGAACACTCTTAGTATGGATAGATACTTACAGCAGCAAACAATAGTGCCCAAACAGGGACACAGCGAACTATAGCCTTCCAAGGTATGGGGTCCCGAACACTCTTAGTATGGATAGATACTTACAGCAGCAAACAATAGTGCCCAAACAGGGACACAGCGAACTATAGCCTTCCAAGGTACGGGGTCCCGAACACTCATAGTATCAGCGCTGGTGACCGTCTCGTTCAAATACTTTAGCTCCTCTTCAGAAATGTACGGATGCGTGTTTGGGGTACTGTAGCACAGGAGACTCTAAAATAGAAATAAAAGTTTTGTTGTGTTTTTGTCAAGATTAATGTTAATTATAAAAATTTATTGATGAAATGATGAAATGAAATGATTTTATTTTCTGTACGTAGGTTTACTGACTACTCTGAGAAGAATGCCGAAACAAATTCAGAGGTCACAGTCTCTTTTAAAGTCCAGACATAATCTTGGTCAGATCATGTGAAGACCATGTAGATTGGTGTCTGAAATGGTCTTTTCAGGAAAGAACCACACAGAATGAGTGGACCTATCTAGTCAGTGCACGCATTTGTCAGTAATCGTGCAGCTCAACTCAGAACTTAAGGAGCTCAACGATTCGACGAACAATAACAAAGAAAGGACATTTGGGTAGGCCACTTAAATGACTCAAACTGCCAGACCAAGATTAAAACTAAATGCGAAAAAAAAAATTGTATTCTAAACATTGTCATTTTTGTTAATTTGTATGTAATATCGTTTTTAAATCATAACATAACATCACGCCTTGTTTCCCCGAAGGGCTGGGCAGCGGTGTACCTGTAGTACACCCACATTCGTCAGTTATGTTTTTAAGTCCCATGTAAAAAGCTCGGGGCTCGGTGCTCCGGGCTGCTACTGAGAAATTCCAGATAGAAAACTCAATAACACTTTACCCGACTCGGGAATCGAACCCAGGACCTCATTCTCAGCAGTACCGCTTTTGACCACTAGACCAACGAGGCAGTCTATTTTAAATTCTTATATTGTTAAAAAGTGTATGCCCTCCCTAATGGGTTGTTTTTGAGTTCATCATCATCATTCATCATTTCAGACGAAAGATGTCCACTGCTGGACATAGGCCTCCCCCAAGCACCGCCATTTCGACCGGTTTTGTGCTTCCCACATCCAGCGGATTCCTGCGGCCTTCACAAGGTCATCGGTCCACCTTGTAGGAGGCCTTCCAACGCTACGTCTTCCGGTACGCGGTCGCCACTCCAGAACCTTTCGGCCCCATCGGCCATCTGTTCTGCGAGCAATGTGCCCTGCCCACTACCACTTATTTTGGCAATTCTTCGGGCTATGTCGGTAACCTTGGTTCGCCTGCGGATATCTTCATTTCTGATTCGATCACGTAGGGAAACTCCAAGCATAGCCCTCTCCATTGCCCTTTGAGCGACCACGTTTCAATGCCATTAATCACTGGCAACACGCACTGGTCAAAGACTTTCGTCTTGAGACACTGCGGTATGGGGGATGAGAAGATTATGATTATATTATGTTTTTGATTTACCATAACCTAACTGTATCACCAAAAATCTCACTAATAAATACTTTGACTTTAATATTTTGAGGTAGAGTAACTAAATCTGGAACGCAGCCAAGTTGTAGGCAAACAATTTTGATCAAAAGGACAGTCGATCACCTTCAGTGGTCTTGTTCAATAAACCTTAATACAGCGTAACTACGAATATCATGCATTCAGAGGGCAAGCACTTACATCAAACGTTATTAATGTTTTATTACTCGCCGCTAATTGGAAAATTTGATCACAACGAACATCTATAATAGCTTTGTGGCGGCATCTACAGCGCCACATACGAACTACGCATCACACTGACGTCACGCAAAATCCTGCATCGCGCAAGCAGAGTTTACCGCGCAACTAGCATATATACAACATCCCGACATCAACCGTCGGGCAGTTGCCCACCAGACACGACACCCGTCTGGTCGGAGGATCCTCCCTTTTCTATGGAGGATGAGTGAACTTTACACCCTGTTCCTCATGCCTCTATACTGGTGACCCCGAGTATGAACGTCAGCGCAGCCTTCGTGCAACTACATCAGCGTGACGTCATCATCATCACTTCCTCAAGCTCTCGAGCGGCGAGTCACACAGCCAGCCAGCACCCACGGCTTCAACGGGTATCCTGACCACCAGCATGCAGCGACCGCGCATACCTGGTCATCACCCTAAGCCTCATCAGCAACCTTGGCACAGCACACTGCACTTTCGGCCGGTCAACAAGCAGAGCTCTTCAACGCTCTCCTGGTCGACGCCAGCAGTCAGCCCTCAACCCGGCGCTGTACCACGTCCGACTCACTGGAGCATAACGCAGCGCCACCCCGACTCACTGGGGCATCATCACCGCAGACAGTTCCGACCCACCGCGAACTATGCGACAACCGGTTCCGACCCACTGGAACCCACACCTGGCACTGGCAAGCATCGCAAGATACAAGACTCAGCCCACTATCGACCTCCGGTCTCCGGAGGGGAGTGATGTGGCGGCATCTACAGCGCCACATACGAACTACGCATCACACTGACGTCACGCAAAATCCTGCATCGCGCAAGCAGAGTTTACCGCGCAACTAGCATATATACAACATCCCGACATCAACCGTCGGGCAGTTGCCCACCAGACACGACACCCGTCTGGTCGGAGGATCCTCCCTTTTCTATGGAGGATGAGTGAACTTTACACCCTGTTCCTCATGCCTCTATAGCTTTTATAACCACGAAATCCATATTCTCTTTTCGTTTATGTGTTTTATTAAAAGCATTGGCAATTTGTTTACCTGCCTTGCCTTTGTTTGCCTATAATGTTCCCACTGCTGGGGCACAGGCCGCCTCACTTCGAGAGCAGTTAATCTACCAAGTGCGGGTTGGTAAATGTCGCATGTTTTAGATTTTTTGGTTCTAGTACATGCCGGTTTCCTGACGTTGTTTTGCTTCACCGTTTTGAGAGCAGTGGTGATGAAATTATTTACACAAAGTGAAACGCCTGTCTGGGTTCGAACCTACGACTTACAACTTGTATGTCGGGGCCGCTTGCCTTCTTACAGGAGATTAAAAGACAAAATGCAGATAGAATTCATCTTCTCACAGATAACACCATTTTAGAAGAAAAAGGGCAGTTGCTCGACATGACACTAGAGTTTAGTCATTAACGATGAGTATCTTACTTATATTTAAGGGTCTTTAGATAATGTGAAATGTTGAGTCTTTTTATCCTACTGACCCAGAAGGAGGGAAATGTTTTTCGAGAGTATGTATGTATGTCTATTTCTTTGGCACGCTCTGTAGCCTAAACGGCTTGATGGATTTTAATAGCAATATGAGGTGTCCTTAGATTCGTTTTAATTGTGGAAGTGACATAGGCCATATAATATTTATAAATTGCATCTGCAAATACAAAAAAAAAAGTAGGGGAAGGTTTCTTAAAAATAAATTGCAACAATATTGGTGTCTAATAAAACCTAGTAATTTTCAAATATATAAATGTATATATTAATAAAACTAAAAAGTTTGAAATAAAACAAATAATTAAAAAAAAAACCGGCTGCAAAATCACATACCTAACTGAAAAGGGAAGAACAAGCATTATAATTTATAGAATTTTGGTTTTGCAGGATAAACGCATAACCTAAAATATAGTGTAACTTTTGATTGTCCCCACGTGCGTTACCAAAATTCTATATATTATAATGCTTGTTTTCCCCTTTTCAGATGTGTTTTTGAAGTCGGGTTTTTTGTTTTTTTTTTTTATTTAGAGTTTGTTTAGTTCCAGAATAATGAAATTGAAACCTCTCTCATCTCTAGAGGAAGCACTCCATTAAAGTGGCTGACAGACGTACGAGCAAGTACATGTACAACGGTAATGCCAAAATCAAAAGTAACGTCGCCATCTTGTTTTTTCTTGACTCTTTCACAAATTTATGCAATGTATGCAAAAAACAAACCAATGCATATCAGGCGGCAAAAGATCCTCTTAGCCTCTTTTAAAAGACAAACTATTAACATTAGCTTGCTTTTGCCGCCTTTGGTTGTAAGTAATTTTAATAAGTTGATATTTAAACAATTTGTAATTTAATAATTTTTATTTGACATTTGTATCTTTTTTTTGACATTGTCATTTAATTATTTTCTTTAAATTGATTTAATTAGATTAATTATTATTGTCACAAAATTTGCATGACGAATTTAGTAGGCGAAATATGAAGAACTTATTATGTATGTATTATAAAATCTGTAATATACCATATTTCAGGCAAATAAATGAAACTATCTATCTATCTCTCTCTATCTATCTATATATCTATCAATCTATCTAGCACTATAGTTTAAGCTTGGCAACCTTTCTATCTTATTCTCACGCTGAAAGTTACTCACTTAAGTCAAGTAGTCACTTAGGGCGACTTAAAACACCTATGATTATAAATACTCCAGATAGAAAAACAACGAAATAAAACATTACTCACCCAAGCCAGAAACCACAGTATTCCGAAACATCCAAAGAAGTAGAACACATTAGCCCAGTCCCCATCACCAGCCATGAGGAACCCTGACATGAAGGAACCAAAAATATTTCCGATTTGAGCTCCCCCGAACACGAGAGCGCCTTGTCTGGAACGCTCATGAGGCGGGACCCAGCGGGCTAGCACGATCATCAAGGCTGGCATTGTAGGACCCTGAAATGTTCGAAGAACGCAATTAATTATCGGCCACATTAACACTTAACATTATATTTCCCCTTGTAGAAAGGATGACTTGAATGCAAGCACAATGACTAGTCAGTTCAGACTAAAGGACCTAGACACGTGGCTATCCGACTTTCAATAAGCTTGACATTAACTTTTAAATAGCTTATATTAGTCCCATACATTTTTGATTTTTCGATCATCCTTATTGCTGATAGAATTTCAGCTTTTCTAGGCCCTGAGGTGGTATCAAAACTAATCAGATGATTCATGACAATACGAGAGAAGAAAGGGTTCACTGTTGACGTATCTCAACACTTCAACAGTGTGCCTTTGCCTCAATTCCAATGAACTAAAATATTTCATTAGCACAAAAATTTTGATTTCCATCAGCGATCACCAATTCGTAAATTCAGGGTGGTTAGCATAAGCATAGCATAGTCCGCCTATAATGTTCCTACTGCTGGGACACAGGCCTCCTCTCTGTGAGAGGGAGTGGGCCGTAATCCACCACGCGGGTCCAGTGCGGGTTGGTAGAGGTCATATGTCTTCGAATTGTTGGTTCTAGGGCATGCCGGTTTCCTCAAGATGTTTTCCTTCATCGTTTTGAGAGCAGTGGTGATGTAATAATTTACACAAAGTAGCATGTCAGGGTTCGAACCGACGACCTACAACTCGTAAGTCGCAGCTGTTTCCACTGGGCTACCATTGCTCTGCCCTCAGGGTTGTACTTGAGGGTGGTTGATTAGGGCGACATAGTTCATAATTTATTATTCCATTGGGAATCTACCCAGGTTCAGTAGTGGAGATCTATGGCCATTATAAATTATTTTTAAATGAGCGGTTTAAAATAATTATGCGTTATTTTGTGTACCGTATGTATTTTTCTTGAATATTTTGTTCACTTAATAATAACTTTGATGTAAATGCAATTCTGTCCTTTGTAAGAATTGAATAGACAACATTGCATTGTTCACTTTCGAGTTTATTATTGTTTTTACATTGTTTATATTTTTTATTATTACTGATATTTTTTACAATGTTGATATTTTTGGAGTCTTCGAGGATATAAACTTGTAATCAACAGAAATCGGATTTCGACCTTGAATTGCTTTCGTGAGAGGATTACAGACAGACTCGATAAAAACAAGGCTGTGGCTGCATTTGCACAATCTGTCACTAGTCATTAAATTGATATTATAGCATTCTAAAAATGTGAAAGAACAAAAATAAAATGATTCATAATTACTTAATAGTTTTATTTTTATTCCAAAGGTGTAACATACTTTTCTAATATGACTGTTCTGTTAGACTTTACATTAAGTAATATAGTGTAATAAGTTCAGTTATGTTCTCAAAGTGGAACGTTATTAAATCTGTCGCATTTTGTATTATTATTAACAACAATGGCAACCCAACTACTCATTGTTTACGTTTTTAGCAAAAATATTCTCATAAAAGATGTTTTGGTGTCATATGCACAATGTTTTACCTAATCTTGTTGATTTGCAAACAATAAAATTACTACGGTAATCTTCACATGGTTGGTTTTAAATTCAAAGAATAAAACGCTATAGGTACATTGATGAGGGTGTCTTCGCGGATTTTCAACCTAATTACTGAGGGCATAAGGTAGAAAAGTGGTCGAAACCGCCATTGTCTGCGATTGTATAAAGCCTACTTAGTAGGTACGTTCGTAGACGCAGGAATGCGAGGAACGACATTGAAAATCCTGAAATTACGTCGTCTTGTTTTTACTTAAGACTTTGTTATTGTAAATACGAGCTGAGTATATAAATAAATGAACTGTACTTTAAGTCGAATTTACATTACGTAAATAGTTGCGCAAACTTAGCTATACATTGATCGTCTCACGTGTAAATAGATAATTATTTACACGTGAAACTATCAATGAATAAGTTAATATGTTTGCGCAACTAGTTTTGTAATGTAAATTCGGCTTCCGCCATGGGATCTGGAGGCAAAAGTCCTCGCGCACGTATGGGAGTGGCGCGAGGAGGCGAAACGCCGGGGCGTAACTTCGCTGCCGCGAGACATCGTGGCTCAGCGGACAGAGCTCCGGCGGGATCTCATGGCGACATGGAGATTGCGATTGTCGCAACCCAGTGCTGGGCACGCCACAATTGCGGCAATAAGTCCCCTCTTTGAGGAGTGGCTAGAGAGGCGCCACGGCATCCTCACCTTCCGCCTGACGCAGGTCCTTCGGCAGCTTCGGGAAGTTCCTGTGTCGGATAAGGCGGGAGGAAACGCCCGGGTGTCACCACTGTGTGGATCACCCGGAGGACACGGTGGAGCATACGGTGGAGGTCTACCCGGCTTGGGCAGAGCACCGCCGTGTCCTCGTGGAGGCGATCGGCGGCGGAGAACTCTCGCGTCCGGCCATGGTACGGAGCGAGAGGGCCTGGGCAGCCGCCACCTCCTTCTGCGAAGCAGTAATGCTCGCGAATGAGGAGGCGGGACGGTTGAGGGAAAGGCAAATTTCGCGCCCACTTGCCCTTAGCAGCCGCAGGAGATACCCTGGGTGTCGGGAATCCCGGGCGGATTTCCGGCCACTGTAGGCGAGGGCTTGCGGACGGTGAGCAATGGGTAGCTCGCCGTCCGATAATGACCAGGCCTGGGTCGATGGTGCGTTGTATTTTCCACGCGCCTCAAAGAGATGTCAGTACAAGTGTAGGGGTTCACTAGGGCCGATGCCTGCCGAGGTCGCGTGGAAGTCTAAACGGGTTATCGAGGCCCCTAGCAACACAGGCAATGGAAGGAATACGTGTGGGTTTTAGTCAGTAAGAGTCTGACACACCCTCCCGCTCCGCCCAGAGCGGGAGAAGTTATTTGATGACTTCCCACGCAAAAAAAAAATGGACGCTTGCATATACACGGTGTAAGTTAAAGATACGTGTCACATGCGCAAAAGCCACTGGACCCGCGCACTTGTTTCCAAGAGTAGGTATCTAACGGTAGATAGGTAAGTACAGGTGCAGGTAAGCAATTGGCAGCAATCAACCTGCTGACTAGCTTATTTTGCTTACTACAGAATGAACTAAAACTAAGTAATCTCGTATACACGGTGATTTTTAAGTCACTGTTATCCTTTCAGGGCGTGAAAGTACCTACTCATGGTTAGGTGTGAGCAACTTTCACTATGAGACCAACTCTGAAATATCGAAAAAAATATCAGCTGCTTCTTATAAAAACGTAATATTTACCCGAAGAAAATAAAAGAGCGTTTACGCCATACGGCATTTGATACAAATTTTCAAGTCCTTATTTTTCGAAATACACACACAAAAGCAAGATACAGAGATCTAAAAAGTTAGTACAAAACATTTTCGACAAATAGTGTTACAGTTAAATTAGAGCGCCTTTAAATTTTCCATACAAACAGAAATTTCCAATTATCTTTTTTTTTAATAGACATTTCTAAAATGTTTTCTACTAACTTTTAGACCTATGTATTCTGCTTATTTGTGTGAAGTTTCGTTAAAATCGATTAATTCATGTCGAAAAATAAGGACTTGAAAATTTGTATGAAATACCGTACGGCGAAAACGCTCTTAATGAAACAGATGTATTTTTTTTACTATTTAGTAGTTGGTACCATAGTGTATATCTTGTACCAACACGATAGAAGATGATACATAGGAACTACAAAAATGGCTTTTTTTTTAATGGCGTTTCGTAGTTGACCTTGAGAGATCGTGACAACTTAACCGGACTATCCTGCACAAGGCTGCCTTAAGCAAACTCAAATCCTCCAGCCAGGGGCGAATTTCTTACATTACTAAGCGACTGCACGCTAAGGGCACCCTTTGTGGGGTACGAACCTCGGCTTAGGGCGTCGCTGGGGAAAGGACAGCAAGGTGGGACAAGTTCGATCAGAACTGGATAATTATTATTATCAGGGGCATTTAAACCTATAGTCTCAGCTACAGTGCGAGCTGGCACGGGGGGGGGGGGGGGGGGCACAATTACGTCGGCGTCGGAATGTCGGTTTGTAATTGTGTTTTCTTTGCACTGTACTCGTGGCCCTACTGCTTTCCTGGAGGATGGTAATGATCATCGAGGTCGGCAAGAACGTGCTTTGGATGGCGAACTGAGCGCAAAAATGCCTGAATTTGCGCTTCTTCGCACCAACAACGTTCACAGAAATAAACCTCTCATAGATAAATAAAGTTATCTCTAGGTATTCCCTCTTACGAGATCATAAATATAACACAATTCACTTACCTCGCCCATACCTTGAAGTACTCGCAGAATAAACAGCCAGGTGGCACCCCCTGCCTTCACCACCACAGGTGTAAGCAAGGTAAATATGGCCGTACTTAACAGGCCAATGCCCAGCGTCCATTTACCTCCATATCTCTCTGCTAAGTAACCCCCGGGGACGTGGGTAATGGCGTACCCATAATAAAATCCACTGAGGATTAACCCTTGAGTGGATTCTGACCAGTCAAATATTGCGTACTGAAATTAAAGAAAATTTTATTAGTGATCATCATTACATACAGGGTTAAATTAAATTAGCTGGCAAAACTTCACAGACGTGATGGTATCGATATATAATGACAATAAAACAAAAAAATATGATACTAGTGCGGTAAGTTGGTGTTTACAAACGAGTAGACGAATGTAAGCCTGAGACGAAGTCGAGGGCTTACCACAGTCACGAGTTTGTCACAATGTTTTTGACACAACATTTTACGACACATTTGCGAGAAAACAGTAGGTACAATAGGTAACTTTTGCAATAGACTATTTTAATAGCAATTATGCAATTATACAGATAGACTCTTGGAAATTCATTGCAAAATTTGACCAATATTATTGAATTTGGCGGCAAGAGACAATTTTTTTGGCAATTTGCGCCACATTCAAGATATCAGGTGGAGTAGATTCCATATTAAGACGCTGACAACACCTAACCCGCAGTCACAAGCAGATTGCATAGAAAATAAAGAGAAGCGCGAGGACACAACGCTTGTAATTTATTGCAAAATATGAAGCAATTATCTATTTACTCAAAATTGAGTTGAGTAATCGAAAATAAAAAACAACCAAGTTCTGCATTCAAGTAAGACGTTCTTGTTATTAATTAAATACGCAACGTACGTTGATATTTAACACAGATATTTTGGATTAGAACTCAAGGTAAGAGGTTACCGGGGTCGCGGGAAGGTACTAATGGGTCACCGAGGCTCCTGGCAACACAGGCAACAGGAAGGAATACGTGTAGGTTTTAGTCAGTAAGAGTCTGACACACCCTCCCGCTCCGCCCAGAGCGGGAGAAGTTATTTGATGATTTCCCATCCAAAAAAAAAAGGTAAGAGGTTAGTTTAACGTTAGTTTGTATCAAGATTTTTTTCAAAACATTTTACAAACTATACAGATTTGGCTATTGTTTTCTTAAGAGATACCTATTTTGGTCAATTGGGTCTTGTCAGCGCCTTAATATCGGATTCCTAGCTTGAATTCACATTATTATTTGTTTATAAATGTCAGTCGGAAAGTCGATACAATCTTTGACGTTTCTAATATGAAAACGCCAATGGCGCCTCATTTTCTATTAAGTATGAAAGTGAGACAAACTTATTGAGCAAAAGCGTTTCCAAGGAGGTTCAGCTTATTTATTTTCGTAATGTTAAACTCCTTGGTGGAATTCTTATATATATTTTATGGAAATTAAAAAAAAACCTTAAAGGACACGCACGGTGCTATACAACGGAGTATGCGGTAAAACAGGTGCTTAGGTGAGAGTACCTATTTTACCGCACATTCCATTGTATGGTGCGTAATTTTTTATATTCGGACAATGTACGAGTATACAGGCTTCGTAAATGCATTTTTTGAGCAAATGTGTTGAAAAAAAGCAACACACTGACGTCACGCTAAATCCTGCATCGCGCAAGCTTAGTTTACCACGCTACTCACATATACAAGGTGTCGTTTTGCATCCTCGACGTCAACCATCGGCCAGTTGCCCACCAGACACGACACCCGTCTGGTCGGAAGATCCTCCCTTTACTATGGGGAATGAGTGAACTTTACACCCTGTTCCTCATGCCTCTATAACTATACTACCAGCGGTCATTGACCACGTAATCATCTGCAGTTATTTGAAATAATGAGTCCAGAAAATCTTTTTTTTTATATCGCATTAGATATGTTTCAATAAACGTTTATTAACCTAAATAAACCTTTATAATTTTGTTCATTTTGATTCGTGGCACAACATTAATTCGAAAGTTGATTACCTTACAGCACGTTGATTCTTATAAAGAACTGATTACCTATTGTTGATATTACTTTATCATTGTAAGCTATGGTTTTCTATGGTCTGTCCAGCACCCTAATTGCGTAACACACCATGGATCACAATCTGAATGATTTTGAAGCATATTACTGATCCATTGCTTCTTAAGTTCGAAAAAATTACGTTGCTGAGTACAGCAACGTAAATAACGTTGTTGAACTGTCAAAATGAAACGCATTGCTACTGAAAGTGTTTTCGGGCCCTATCAGAGTACCAACGCTGCCATATTTATTTATTTACTTTTTAAATATTACAGTATGCTGAGCCCTTATTGCGACGCACAGGTCTGATTTATTTTTGTTATTGTTTATTATTTGAACAAATATGTCAATTTTGTTCATTTTAAATGCACCTTTTTTATTTTTTTTACTTGTTGTGCGTGTCCCAAATATTTTTTTCTTTTTCAATTGCCCCGCTGTTTTACTTAACTCATTTTTGATAATGTATTGCCTACGTCATTAAAGGTCCCTTAATATGGATGATAGACTATAATAAAAAGTGATATTTTTATTCCCGCTTATAGATCAACTATGCTAGGACCTACGTCACAACTTGAAAAAACATATTGCCCAGCAATTGTCAACTTGTTTATAAAACTGTAACTCACCAATTATATAGACTATAGGTACCTTTGTGGAGACAAAAAATCCAATTCAAATTCTTACTAAAAAATATAAGTAGTTACAGTGATATATTTCCTGTTATGGTTGTAACTTTATTTTCCATTTGGCATGACAATGGATATTTTTAATTAATTTTGTCGGTCGAACAATGAAGCTGAAACGCAATTATTTGGCTTGTCTGTCAATGTAATCAAGGTGATTGGTTATTACTGCTGACTGAGACCATCCTACTAATAGTATAAATGTGTTATTATAAAGTCTGTTTGTGAATTTGGATGTTTGTTAAGACGCTGACATCACCTAAACCGCGGTCACTGTCAGACTGCATAGAAAAGAAAGAGAAGCGCGATGACACAACGCTTGTAATTTATTGCAAAATATGAAGCAATTATCTATTTACTCAAAACTTAGTTGAGTAATCGAAAATAAAAAACAACCAAGTTTTGCATTCAAATAAGACGTTCTTGTTAATAATTAAATACGTAAAAGCTGGTGGCTTTCTCGCGCAACGCATCAGCATTGCAATTCAGCGAGGAAATGCCGCCAGCATCCTCGGTACAATGCCCCGAGGGCCTTTTTTAAGCTTAACTTACTTTTAATTTAATTTAGTTAATGTTAATAATCATCTTGTAATTTGGTTATGTAAATAAAGACTTAAAATATAATACGTAACGTACTCGTATGTTGCTACTTAATACAGATATTTTGGATTGGAACTCAAGGTAAGTGGTTAGTTTAACGTTAGTTTGTATCGAGATTTTTTTTCAAAACCTGTTTTGGTAACAACCAAGTTCTGAGAAATATTTATTTATTTATTAAACAGTTTATGTACACACATACAGGGTGACATTGAAAACATGCGACAAATCGAAATGGGAGATTGTACTCATCATTATGAACAACTTTTACTAAGGGACCAAAGCTACAATCCCAAAAAAAAAACTGCTGTCCCCTACAATTATGTTCGCAATACCTCATCAAAATGTAGGAAAAGCAGATTTTTTTTCTGGGATTACAGCTTTGGTCCCTTAGTAAAAGTTGTTAATAATGATGTATACAATGTCCCATTTCAGTTTGTCGCAAGTTTTCAATTTCAACCTGTATAAACAGACAAGAAGAAAGCAACAGAAAAATACGTACATAGGTGATGCTTATTAAATATGTTCAAAATTATTTTTTTCCGTTACCACAAACTATACAGATTTGGCATTTTTTTTCTTAATACAAGCCTATTTTGGTCATTTGCCTCTTGTGAGCGCCTTAATCAATCACGCCTTAAGGCCCGTTGTACACACACGGTTTTCTTGTCGTAAAAAAACTACTCGGAAAAAAAAAATATTATTTTTTTTTCCACTAAGCCCTCCTGTAATTAACTTTCAAATAGAGATAGGATGCTAACTGATCCTATCTCTATTTGAAAGTTAATAATAGGAGCGCTTCGTGGAAAAAAATAATATTTTTAATTGTTGTCGGGAGCGCTACTAAAAGGTGCGCTCTGAGGAATAATAAAGGTGCGCCTCATTAGGTGCGCCTCAAAATGGTGGCGCTTCGAGGAATACCTCGTTTACTCAGAAATATGAATAATAAAGGTAAGTTTATTGTAAATATTTTAATAACATTTCTATTAGAAAATTCTCGGTAATAGACCAGAGTATGGATTTGTAGCTGGTTGATATCAATATATTTGCCCCCTATTAAGACAAGGTACTTATATAATAACAACCTGCGATTCTCTATACTTAATATTATAAAAAGGTAAAATGTGTGAGTCCGACTCCGAAAATACACCACGAAGCCCAGACTTGTCCCCACCGGATTTCTTTTTTTGGGGATTCCTCAAGAATAAGGTCTACTCCAATAAACCGAGGACAATTACTGCCTTAAGACGCTGACAACACCTAAATCGCGGTCACTGTCACATATGGCCGTTTTTTTTTTTCTTTCTTTCTTTCTATATACTCATACTCGCTTAGTATTTCTGCCTATGCTTTTGGGAATAAAAGCGTGATGAGATACAAGGAAATGCAAACTCAACAGATACGTTTGCAACCATTACTAATATCAATATGCAAATACATGACTATGTCATATTGAAAGGTTGCAAATTTAAATTTTTATACATACCTACTAAGGTATAAAAAATATTAAAATATACACTCAGACAAAAAATAGGTAGCACAAAAGTAAGAATTGTGATTGTGATTGAAGAATCACCCCTAACCCTATCAGAATACCAGCGCTGTGTTATTTATTGTTTTAAATATCGCAGCATTATGCTGAGTTAGGAGCCTTTTTGGCGTCGCAAAAGTCGTTTTTATTTATTTTCTTTATTTTTTTTTTGTATTCGAACAAATATGTAAATATTGATAGTTATAAATGCTCCTTTTTCTACTTTTTGTAGTTCTTGTGCGTGTCCTATATAAAATAAAAATCTTTCTTTCTTTCTTTGATTGTGATTGACGTCATAAAGGAAATGTAAATCAATTTTACGACTAACACTTGTTTGAAAAATGTCTTTTGCCATTTATACACAGTATGTAGGTAGGTATAGTTAATTGTTGTTTATCATTATTATTGAAGCGTGTGCTTCAATGACAATGATAAAATAACTAGAGGACTTAAGGGATTACATTGAGCCCTTCACATCAACCTGTTCTAGTTTAAACTAGTATATTGCACAATCGTTCTGAATAACTAGACAGATTATTATCTGTCTCCAAAGTTACAAAGAGGAAATTTTGTTGCTACAAAATCATGGGACTTGAAAATTGAAACTATTTTAGTTCTCTATGATTTAGTTTTGAAGTTGCTGCGGGCATACCAATAAATATGTCTAGTCAAAGCTGTGAACTCGTCGAAATAAAATTGCGTCCAACTGTTGGCTGCAAAATGCACGCACACTAGAATAACACAATGACAGCAGAATGACGTGGCGCGAATGTAAGACGTAGCTGTCACGTACACCAGCAGAACAAAGTTGGCCTGTTTGTATTAGGTCTTTTGCAGCGCCACACATTATAAATAATCAAAGGCTACTATAGTAATTTCGTGTTTACCGAAGCTGTATGGGGACTGCAAGAAACTTGCCACAATTTCTGGTACAATAGGCCGCACGTACTTGGTAACAAAACTACTATAAGCTGAGGCCTATTTCAAAAAACTAGCCAGGTGACGGCCAATTTTGTAAGTTTTTTTCATAGTTTTCTTATTAAACATCATCTGTATAATTCCCATGCAAAGGGGGCGAGCCGGCAACCGGGCAACTACGCACAAATCTTAACTCCGAGCTGCTAATGAGAAAATCCTGATGGAAAATCTAATAACACTTTTCCTGACCCGGGAATTGAACCCAGGACCTCATACTTATCAGTAGCGCTAGACTACTAGACCAAGGACACATCATTATTTAAAAAAAACTGTTAGTTGTAGGACTGCGTGAGAGAATAAAACTTCTTACACTTGTAAACATCTGTATATAAATATCGAGCCCTTACCGCCGACTTATCGGAAGCGACATTTTTACGAAAATGAGATTTATATCATAAGCGACAGTTAAAATAATATGGTATATGATAAAAATAGCCTTTTACTAAAAATGTCGCTTACGATAAGAGCGGTAAAGGCTCGATATACATACCGAGCTTTTACCGCCTATCTCAGCGTGACGGTCACGTGAGTTCAGTGCTTTATCCCCATCCCAAAAGTGCCCAACGTGATAAACCTTTTGACCGCCACAGTCATGTATAGATGACAGACCAAAATATATAGATGACGGACCGTGCCCAGCACGCCACGGTCACCACTACATGACATATTTTAAGGAATAATTCGTAACTTGGCGCCGAAGGCACGGTTTTGCTTTTTTCACGTGGCGGTCAAAGGGTTAAAGAAGTTTTCACTTCGAATATTCCTAATTCAAAAAAAGAACCACTCACCGGTCTCGAACTAACAGTTCCATTCGTTAAGATCTCGCTATCGTCCGGACACGCATATGGGTCATAATGCTGTTCTTCGTTCTTCGTATTGTTCACCATCTGTGTGACAGCCAGGTTGAGGCAAACGCGCATAGTATACGCGTTGCAAACCGCCAGTAGCCCCATGATGCCCAGGACATACCGCTGAGGAATTAGGAACACTGAGCGGACAAAACGATCTCATGTAGTTAATATTTGCTGTAGAATTTGTAGGTAGTGAAAATGTAGGATGGTGGGGGTTTTACAACAGATTTTTGTGAAATTGAAATACTAGCCGAGCATGTAATTTGGATTCTATTACTTTGTTCCAAATTAATTCGATAAAACTGTTAACAAATCACGATAAATATGTTTTCCATTTGACAAAGGTTATTTTTTAAAACCTCAATTTTCTTTGATGATTGTTCAATAACAATTTGATAATGAAGCTAATTAAAAAAAAATGGAAAAAAGTGGTGTGATATAAAGTTGAAACCTTCTGAATATCTGTTGATGTGTTACTGTTTCCCTTTCGTGAGTGACTTTCTTTAGAATTTAATCTAAACAGGTTTTGTTTACATTTTCAGTAAAAAGTTTTTGAACTGATTATATCTACGGGCAATGGACATTTGGATGGAAGTTATTATTTTCTCTATTCATTACTTGGCTTCATAGGTATTTTGCCAGACAGCAATTAAGTTCTTTCTCAGACAAAGCGATTACAAGGGAATCAATAGGATAAAAGAATATCGCACATTGTACATCATCATCTGCCTAGCCTTTTCCCAACTATGTTGGGGTCGGCTTCCAGTCTTACCGGATACAGCTGAATACCAGTATTTTACATGGAGCGACTGCCTATCTGACCTTCACAACCCAGTTACTGGGTAACACGATACCCCTTGATAAGACTGGTTGTCAGACTTTCGAGCTTTTGACGACCCGTAACGACTGTCAAAGATCTACAAATCACAGCCGGGACCAACGGCTTAACGTGCTTTTCGAGGCACGAAGGGGTCTTGGTATGTAAAGATGGTCATCCATCCACGGACCAACAGCGGCAATCGTAGCTTAACCTGATCGATCGACCCGTGCGGCTGTTATAACTTAGCCACAAGCCACAATAATGAAGCTAATTAAAAAAGAAAATATTGGAAAAAGTGGTGTGATATAAAGTTGTAACTTTCTGAATATGATGATGGATGTGTTACTGTTTCCCTTTCGTGAGCGACTTCGTTAGAATTCAACCTAAACAGGTTTTGTTTAGATTTTCACCAAAAAGTTTTTGAACTGGTTATATGTACGGGCAATGGACATTTGGATGGAAGTTATTTTTTTCTCTATTCATTACTCTGCTACATAGGTACTCGTATTTTGCCAGACAGCAATTAAGTTCTTTCTCAGACAAAGCGATTACAAGGGAATCAATAGGATAAAAGAATATCGCACATTGTACGTGGATCCAATAAATTCCACACGCTAGGGGTTCTATTTCCCTCGTGCACCCACTTCGCACGTACCTACTATGTTACCTAGAGTAGGTAACATAGTAGGAATATTATGTTGAATACCTACTAAGATCAAAAATATTCACACTCGACTGAAGTAGCTTCGGGAAGGAAACGCAGCTAACATTCCTGTGCGATGAAATCTTTAATTTGTTGTGTCTGTATCTGATATGAAATAGTTACAAATAAAGGTTTTTGAACAATGGCCGACCCTATACATGATTTTAGTTCTGGTAAACGTGTAGCGTTTAGAAGTCAAAACTATGTTAAAATTTTCATAATTTTTTTTTCAACTTCAGTGGAGAAAGTCTAGAAATAAATATAATTATTCCATTTTAAATACTTTTAGGTAATTTATGGAAATGTTATTGACATTTTAAAACTGAAAATGAATTCACTGAGTCTAGCCTATCAGAAAAATAAGACACTTAGGTACATTAAAAATAATATGATAAAAACATATTTAGTTACCTACTTATTTTAAAATGTATCAAAAACAGTATGTCATATTAAATGTGAAGTGCTACACACTTGTTCAGCACCTTAATTGCGTAACAAACTATCAATCACCATCTGAATGATTTTGAAGAACATTGCCAATCCACTGCTTCATAATAATATGTTTGTAAAGTCGAACTGTCAAAATGAAATTCATTACTGATAGTGTCTTACGCAATTACACCGCAGTATAAGATCCGGGATAAAACATAGGTAGGTCCTGGATCTCCGGAAAAGAACCGGAAAAAAAAACGAAAAAAAAAAAGAACACTGCTTGCAAAGCTAGCAAGCTGAAGTACTGTATAATATAGAATCCTGCTATTATAAGTATTACGCAATTGCCTCGTGGGTCCGCATTAATCGACAGTCAGACGGCAAAATCAAATACACAGCATGTATCAGAAAAGTGTGACACCCTTAAGAAGCTGACAACAGCTTAACCGCGGTCACTGTCAGACTGCATAGAAAAGAAAGAGAAGCACGATGACAGAACGCTTGTAATTGCAAAATATGAATCAATTATCTATTTACTTAAAATTGAGTTGAGTAATCGAAAATAAAAAACAACCAAGTTCTGCATTCAAATAAGACTTTCTTGATAGTAATTAAATACCAAAACCTGTTCCAAATTTATCAAATTCAAAAAAACTATAATTTTAAGTAGTTTTTGAATTTGGAACAGGATTATAAACAAATAATTTGACACTTTTACGTGGAAAATACAAAATTGCTATTTCGTGGCTGACAACAACTTACGTGGGAGGCATCAAAAAAACTATAATTTTAAGTAGTTTTTGAATTTGGAACAGGATTATAAACAAATAATTTGACACTTTTACGTGGAAAATACAAAATTGCTATTTCGTGGCTGACAACAACTTACGTGGGAGGCATCGAAATATGAATTTAAGGATATGGCACAAAGCATCAATCTGAACAACTTACTCCATGGGACGAACATCGTAATCGCGAATAAATTATCAGCCGTCCCATACATTTGGGATATCTACTCGATATTAAAATATAATGAGTCAGTTGATAATGTACACAGCCTTAACAATGACCACACCTTTCTGATCCATGTTTTATGTAGTAATTGCTTCGGGTTGGCTTTGGAGTCCAACAAAATACTATGTAAACTGCCCGAACAAGTGTGTAGGACGCCTAATAAAGTCGTTTCCTCTAACTTACGTCTCGAAATTGTTTTCCGCCATCTTGGTAACATTGCAACGTAGTTCTTTTCTCTCCAGTACTACTTTATTACCTGAAAATACAAAAGTAAGATTGAGCACACTGCACAAAGATAATAATAAAGGAATATTTCCGAGTAAGTAGTTTTATATTATCTTTCTAAGAGTATAAAATATAAGATAAAACAGCTCTTGATGACTATTATCTTCGCAGATAAGCAAGCATTGTGTGAGATATAGTTCTTAGTAAAGATACATCATACATGTGGGGTCTTGATGTATATCTCTTGTACATATTGCCTTGTTACTAGGTAATGTCATGGAAAAATAAATAATACTTCGTTAAAGCTATGGTTTCCTAGAAGAGTCGTGGCCGCCACTTAGCGTCCGGCAGTTTACCGGGGAATGACGTCACTGAAACATTATTTATATAAGAGGAGCTCACTTTTTAGGCAGCTGTAAGCCACTATTTCAAAAACTTTAAATTCTACCTTATATTTTTGAAATATGTATTTTTGTGAAGAGAAACTACAATTTTGTGCCTGGTTGATGGCAATAGGCTCGCCCCCTATACCAAGTCCCATAGTCCCATGTAGGACTTAAACATAACTGGCAAAATGTGGGTGTACTACAGGTACAGTCACGAGCACTAATATGTATACACTTAACAACTTTTAAAAGTTATTTTCTCCCACTGTGTTGATTGTAATTTTATGTCGTTACGAACATAGTATTTTGGAACCCATCCTACTATGAAATAGGTCTCAACTCAATGTTGAAGTCGTTATTCCACGAAAAAATCGCTTTTGTATTTTGTTATGTGTGTATACATATTAGTGCTCGTGACTGTACACCTCTGCCCAACCCTTCGGGCTTAACACCGAGAATTGAAAATTCAGTGCGCGATAAAATCCCGCCGCGATATTTTTACCCCTAATATATTTATACGTTTACAAATCTCGGAAACATGCGGTCCAAGAACCCTAATTGCGTAACACAGTTTGAATCAAAATCGGAGAATTTTGAAGCATATTGCTAATCCATTGCTTCATATGTTTGACAAATTGCTTCATATTTTCAACAACGTTAATAACGCAATGAGCATGGTAGAACTGTCAGAATGAAACCGTTTACGATCAATTGTCATTTTATGTGAGTTCAGCCTCAGGAGTACTCCCAGTCCTTTGGGAGGCATAAGAGGGGCCGAATCCAACTCGCAGTTGCACATCAGACACACATGCTGCCCTGCGGGCTTAGGGATATCTCTCTTGGTCTGGCTCCTCACCAATGATTTATTTTGGCAAAGTAAACTCTACTGGCACAGACCTAGAGTTCGGACCGCGCAAGCCCCACCACGACGTCAAGGTAGAGATACGGCGTCCGCGACGACAGCGGTGGGGTATTCTTTTTATTATAATTATGAGACTCATGCTATGTTTGCACATTTTCGCTACAAATATCTATTACAGGAACCAAATAAACAACTTCAAACTTCTCAGTATCTACTGAATAAGATAATGTTATGGTATAAACACAATAGTTCTCGTAAGAATAAAGCATCTATTGCGTCACCTTCTGCTTCACGATTCGATAAACATTTAGGTCATTTTTTAATAGTTATATTTATCGACTAAAGACAGGCACGACGCGACACTAGTAGCACAAGTTCTATGAAAACTTCATAGAAAGTGTCGCGCTGCGCCTCGCATTGCCTGTCGCGCCCACGATATCACGCCAATCTGCACGAGCCTTTACTTTCCTACAATTGAATAGTGTAATAATGTCTGTGCTCGACACTGAGTCGTATTTTTACTATTAGATGATGTTTTGTTTTTTTCTATAGGTTATAAGTTATAACATATTTTGTTATATCGGATTGCATGACTGTTTACGTTTGTTTTTTCAGTCATTCACAATCTGAATAATTTTCTGGCTGTTTTTTTGATAACTAGGTATACCACTTTGCAGATCAGTAGTCGAACTTAGCAAGTCCATAACAAGTAAATACCCTTGGGGTGTTCACTTATCGGCGGCCGGCCCTGGTTCAGGCCATGGTACGGAGCGAGAGGGCATGGGCAGCCGTCACCTCCTTCTGCGAAGCAGTAATGCTCGCGAAGGAGGAGGCGGGACGGTTAGGGGAAAGGCAAATTTCGCGCCCTCTCGCCCCTAGCGGCCGCAGGAGACGCCCTGGGCGTCCCGGGCGGGGTGTGGGAGTCCCGGGCGGATTTCCGGCCACCGTAGGCGCAGGCTTGCGGACGGTGAGCAATGGGTAGCTCACCGTCCGGTGGGTCGACGGCGCGTTGTATTCCACGCGCGCCTCAAAGAGATGTCGTCAGCACAAGTGTAGGGGTCTACTAGGGCCAATGCCGGCCGGAGTCGCGGGAAGGTACTGAAGGGTTACCGAGGCCCCTGGCAACACAGGCAACGGAAGGAATACGGGTGGGTCGTAGTCAGTAAGAGTCTGACACACCCTCTCGCTCCGCCCAGAGCGGTAAAAGTTATTTTATGATTTCCAACCCAAAAAAAAAGGGATGTTCACTTGTTATAATATAATAATAATACCAGTTAGTATAATAATTGGGAGGCCTTTGCCTCTTCTCATTCAGAGAAGGCACGAGCATTAATTACCACACTTGCTCAAGACTTTGCGACGTTGACTATTCCAGAGTGATATTAAACTAGGTTTCCTTACGACATTTTTTCTTCACCGATTTCCAAGATAAACTCAGAAAGTACCTACATATAAATTGAAAAAGTCACATTGGTACTTGCCCGGCTTTGAAGCAACCTCGTGCATGAGGCGAGGCCTTAAGCACTGAGCCATGACGACCTCTAGTTATTGATTAATAATCCAATTTTAAAGCTGGGTATCCACTGTGTTAGCGCAGCAACTGTAACACAGTTGCTGCGCTAACACAGTGGATGTGCGTAAGGACATCTCACTTGTGTTTGCTTAAAAACGGTCAGCATTTGCGCGGAGCACAGTTGCTGCGCGGACATAATAAATACTCAGCCTAAGATTATGGGAACCGTCCATGATTAAAAATACTGTATCGATAATACTCTTAAGTTGCATTTATTTTCACTCATTTTCTAAGGATATCAAGTCAATAAATTAGTAAATTCCTTGTATGGCAAATACCTATTAACCTGTTATTCAAGGTGCATTATTTTGGTCAAGAAATGCGCCAATACTGGTCTACATAGTTATGCCAAGGATAAGTAAAGTCTAGTGAACTACTATCATAGGCTAATGACATACTTTAAATAATTTAATTACGTTCTTTATTTTATCTATTAAGTAGGTACGCGTAGTTTCAACTTCACCTCAATGTTAGCAACTCAATTAATAGCTCAAGATCTAAATCGACACGTGTACAATAGCAAACATGTAATCAAAACATGTTAGTACCCGGAATTGTGCAAACAAGGCGATGTAGGTATGTACCTACTGTCCATAAAAGTTTGACCGTTATTCCGCGAAGTTTAGCTAACACACAGAAATCTGAATAGGTACTTAAGGCACTATAAATTGTATTTTTTATGTACAGTAACTGCTAATGGAAGAATTACCTAACACATCAATCAATCTGCCTAACCTTTCCCAACAATGTTGGGGTCGGCTTCCAGTCTAACTGGATCGAGCTGAATACCAGTATTTTACATGGAGCGACTGCTTATCTGACCTCCACTATCCAGCAACTGGGTAATACCCCTTGGTTGTCATACTTTCGGGCTTCTGACGACCCCTTATGACTGTCAAAGATCCACCAATGACCTAATACAGGATTATCAGAAAAAAGAGTACGGAATTAAATTGATAGGTCATCATAATTAGCCTATAATGTTTCCACTGCTGGGATACAGGCCTCCTCTCGGTGAGAGGGAGTGGGCCGTAATCCACCACGCGGGCCCAGTGCGGGTTGGTAAATGTCACACGTCTTTGAATTTTTGGTTCTAGGATCGCCGGTTTCCTCACGATGTTTTCCTTCACTGTTTTGAGAGCAGTGGTGATGAAATAATTTAAACACAAAGTAAAGCGCCTGTCAGGGTTCGAACCTACGACTTACAACTCGTAAGTCGCGGCAGCTACCACTGGGCCACCACTGCTCTCCTTTGTTGATAAGTATTGTATAATAATATATTCTATGTTGAGTTGGTTTAACGAATTTTTTTATTCTTTCTTTTTCTTTAGTATAAACTTGAGAGGAAGAGCACCACCTCGTCGGTTTCTTGCAATACATTTACAATTTTGAAAAAAAAAAAACAAGTAATTAACCCGAAGATTACAAGAAAACAATGTCAAATAAAAAGTGATATGCATCAATGTGCCTGCTCTTCTTGAGCCGACTGCCATTGTCAGAGATGATGGCAAAAAATCTGATGGTGTGTCTTGTCTTGGTTCCGTGGAGTTTGGGACGGATGCTTGTGTGGGACGCTACCTGTGTAGACACACTGGCACCGTCCCACCTCCAACGGACTATTTCTAAAGCGGGTGCAGCGGCAGAAAATGCCGAAAATCTGAAAGTTATTAAATATGGAGGCCTTGGCCGAGAGTACAACTTTGTGCCCTTTGGCGTCGAGACCCTCGGGCCGTGGGGTCCCAGTGCGTATAAGTTATTTGCGGAAATCGCAAAACGTCTAGTTGATGTAACTGGTGACCGAAAAGCTGGCAGCTTTCTCGCGCAACGCATCAGCATTGCAATTCAGCGAGGAAATGCTGCCAGCATCCTCGGTACCGAATGCCCCGAGGGCCTTTTTAATTTAATTTAGTTAATGTTAATAATCATCTTGTAATTAAATTTGGCTATGTAAATAAATATACGTACTAAAAAGCGATAACTTACGAGTATGAGGTACTATGATCGGTTCCATACTTGACGAGACGATTAATTTCATTTTTATGACGAAGTAAGACG
Source organism: Atethmia centrago (assembly GCA_905333075.3). Taxonomy (NCBI): domain Eukaryota; kingdom Metazoa; phylum Arthropoda; class Insecta; order Lepidoptera; family Noctuidae; genus Atethmia; species Atethmia centrago. The sequence continues at coordinate 13,987,398 of HG995373.1, read as the reverse complement.
GACAGTTAAGTACCTAGACCTGAAATGGGCTTTATAATATTATTACCCATGTAACTGACGTCATCAAATTGGTACCTACGATATTGCAGAAATAAAACGGAATTCAAATAAGGTAATAAATTCTGAAGTGGTCGTGAAAGAGTGTTCATGGAGTCAAATAATAATTTCCTGAGGTATTTAGAAGATAAAATGACCTTTTATCTTCTAGACTGTACCAATTTATATACCGTATTTCTAAGAAAAATATATCTTAACTTGAACTAAAGTCAAACTTAGCGAGTAATACTAAAAAATGATCATACTCGTATTTATTGTATTCCAGACTTTTTTAAATTTATTATTATACATTTCTTTTACTCTTAATAAATCGATTAAACTAAACGATCACCAGTACAATAAATATGACCATTTCATTACACAAAGTGACAGCTAGCACATGTCAAATTACCCCAGTAAATTAATAATTTAACTTTAGACGCAAAGATCTTTGCCAAAACTATTACAGGTAGCATGTTATATGAAGCTAATGCACATTTCTCCAAGCAAAAATTCGTGTGTGTCTCTTCATTGCCAAAGGGTCTGCAGTACTAACCAAGACGCTAACGCAAAACATTGTAAACATTCGTTTTTTTAATACTTGTTACGATATTTTTTAATGGACTCTGATTAATTATATTGATTATATTACAAGTTGAATAATATTTGTTTCAAATAAATAATAAACATCAGTCGAAATGGTCTGTGTTTACAGATTGCACCAGACGCAGTCGAGTATCATTTTTATTGACCCATTTTACGTTTTGGCGATTCTCACACGACGCCGCGCATCGATGCGGCAGGCGGTGAAGCGGATCTCACGTCGCATTGGCTTGTATGTAATCCGTTGATTCCTAAGACACGTACACTGCCCAACCGTTCGGGCGAGCGGCGCTCGCGCCACCTCCGCCCCTCCGCATGGAACACCGCGTGGTAGGGCGGCACGGATCACTGTGGGATAAAGGCACCTACATACTGGCGCGACTTGTCGCACGACGCGATGCGACACAAAGACACCGCGTGTAGCGCTACAAGCGGTGCCTTTGTGTCGCGACAAGTCGCGCCAGTATGTAGGAGCCTTAAGGGTGTGTTTCACTTTTTTATTAATGGATTTGGATTGCCGCGCGGCGCGGCGTCCAGCTAGAAGCCCATCCGCGCGATCAGGCGCACTTACCGTCTATCCGCCTACCCGCCTTCGCGGTGAAGAGCGTCGTCGTGTGAAAACCACCTTACTCAAATAAGTAATCTACAATAACGTTTAGGTACTGATTTCTTTGACCAACAGAGAAGATTCGTGGTTGATACTTTTACAAAAGCTATTTAAATAAAGGCTCTTTCCAAGACTTTATCACGTGGATCAACAGTCCTAAAGTCTATTGCATAGGTGCTTGCATGCTGGTATTGACGTATAAACATAAAAATTAAGTACAGTTTAAATTTCAGAAGCTTTGGATAAGAGGGTGAGGCTTAAGATGAAATTACTATATCTATAATCACAACTCAATTCAACATAGGACGCGCGTACTCGCAGCCTGGGACGCCCCCCAGTTAAATTCTACTCTAGTTCTTGTTTCTAATTCATGTTATTTCCACCCAAACGAATATCATGTATGACTATACTATGAGTTTATACCATTGAAATAATCATAAAAATGTTTGAAGTTGTAGCGCACTAAACTTATTGAGTGGACATTGGTGCCGATTCCCTTGTTCACAAACTAAACAAAATTTAAGTTCAGTGCATCTTTTTCTTTCTATTTCATTAAGAAAAGGACAGAAGATAAATTTTAGTTTAGTCCTGTCAAATTAATCAGTGCTTGATTTTAATCACGTCTAAAATTGTATGGAGTAGTGACAGGCGCTGATTAATTTGACAGGACTAAACTAAAATTTATCTTCAGTCCTTTTCTTGATGAAATATAAACAAAAAGATGCACTGAACTTAAATTTAGTTTAGTTCGTGAACAAGAGAATCGGCACCATTAGTTGTTGTTCCAAAGACACATATTTGTTTACTCGTTTGAAAAACTAAATCGTGAGTGCAGTATAGATGGACGGTGATGGAAATCCCAGGCGGATTTCCGGCCACCGTAGGCGCGAGCTTGCGGACGGTGAGCAATGGGTAGCTCGCCGTCCGATAAGTACCAGGCCCAGGTCGACGGCGCGTTGTGTTCCACGCGCGCCTCAAAGAGATGTCAGCACAATTATTGTAGGAAGCCGATGCCTGCCGGGGTTGTGGGAAAGTTCGAAAGGGATACCGAGGCCCCTGGCAACACAGGCAATGGAACGAACACGGGTGGGTTTTAGTCAGTAAGAGTCTGACACACCCAAAGCGGGAGAAGTTATTTGTTAATCTACCACACAAAAAAAAAGTGTAGTTGAACCGATGATGGATGAACTTAAAAAGTGGCTGGGACAGACTGGATGCGAAAGAACCGGTTGTTGGATTTTGAGAGAGGCCTTGTCCAGTGCTGTGTGGAGTGGCTTTTGTCCAGTGGACTGCTATAGGCTGACTTAAACAACTCAATTCCATTATTGTACGTCTGCAAAAGTCTTGAACTTTAAGAAGCGTGAAGTAGCTCCTACAGTTGTTATGCTAAGTACCAACGGTCGTCCATAAATTTATTGACAATAAACGTGGACAATTTATTTCGAACATGAGTTAACATGACAATAATACAATACTCGAAGCATTCGTTCAGATAATCTGTTAGACATTCCTACATAATGTATTTTTGTTAATATTTCAGAACAACATTTTGGCATGTAATTCTTTAAACACTTGGGTAAATAGTTTAGTTTTGGTATTGTAAGTCAGAATACATATTATAAAGAAATATATTAATAGTTATTTAACTGACGAAAACAGGAGGAGGTTTTGGAGTCGACGCGTATATTTTTTGGAGACAGAATTTGTGTAGTTTTCACTGAATTTTCTTCTTTTTTTTGTACCTAGTCTTACTTTCAATTAAGTAAAAAGAAATAAACTTCAGGATATGGGTAGACACTGGTCCACTCTTAGCCTGAAGGATATTTCTTTTTTTTTATTCTCAACTTATTGCAATGTTTTCTCAAAAAAACTAAAGTCAATGTCGAAAGCGCATGTACAGCCAAGCAATATATAAAAACGCTAATAAAAATTTTACACGTATTTTGAAACTATTGGAACACATTATCGGTATCAAGATTTAGAACATCAACAAAGTAAAATTAGGGAAATTAATTGACGACCATATTAAATTGTCCGTACATTCAAATCACAACTTTCATTCTTTGATAGTTTTATGAAATTGCTATAACATGGGCAGGGAGCCCATGTTATAGCAGCTCACAGAGAGGAGGCATGTGTCCCAGCAGTGGGAACATTATAGGCTGATTATGTATGGGCTCATCTTAACGGCAAGTTTTCTCCCGGTTTTGTACCGGGAAAAAACCGGAACCGTTTCCACTCTTATAAAAATACAGAATCACACGTGTGTCCTTTATGCTGAACGAGGGTCAATGCGGCAGTGCACAAATCTAACTCACTCAATAACTCTATAAGGTCACCAACTTTCAGGCAATATTTCGTACTAGCTTTTGCCCGCTGCTTCGCCCGCGCGGAGGTCGGAAATTATCCCACGGAAACGTACTATTAAGATAGAAAGTCCTATGTCATAACCCAGGTCAGGGTCTACCCATGTGCCAAATTCCATCCAAATCCGTTCCGCCGTTTTAGCGTTAAAGCATAACAAACAAATCCACTTTCGTATTTATAATATCAATATAATAATATAATATAGTGTTAGGATTTTGGCACTCAATACCGGACACAGAGCACGTACCACATTCCACTCTCTTTAATAGATTGACGATGTTATCGGTTATTCAGTTGAATAACGATTGCTGTTTTTGTTTTTTACTTGTTACGTGATTTACATAACAATGAATTTGTGTCAGTGTTGTTCTGATTTTAAGCAGCCTAAACTTAATTTAAAAGTTGTTGTCATAATATACCAATCTACTTGATAGAAAACGCGGTCACGTGGTCGTTGGTGATCATTCCATATTAACGTATACCTCTGTTTTCTCTTTGGTTTAAATTACTAGTCCAAAATATTTTCTACTCCTGCCATATCCCTATGTTTTGTTTTTTGTCGTAACTCCCTTAATTTAAATATATATATTTATAATATAATTTTGTTTATTCTCAGTTAGTTTTTAACATGGTCTGGCAGTTTTGAGTATTTTTTGCGGCCTTTCTTTGGTATTGTTCGTTGAACAAATCTCTTCAAAGTGAGAGTGAACAGGCTTCTTCTGGGTAAGCTCGCTCCATCGTCGACTTTGTTTCTGTCACCTCTGACATAGACTAAGGTCAAGAGCAAACCCATCACAAATAAAAAAAAAAAAAAAAAAAAGAATCGTTGAGCTCCTTTAGGTATGAGTTGAGCTGCACAACTACTGACAAATGCGTGCACTGACTAGACACTCAATCTGTGTGGTTCTTTCGTCAAAAGACCATTTCAGACACTAATCGACATGGTCTTCACATGATCTGACCAAGATTATGTCTGGACTTTAAAAGAGACTGTGACCTCTGAGTTTGTTTCGGCCTTTCTTCTCAGAGTAGTCAGATAGGAAACGCCGACCTCATCTAGTTTAAAAAAATATGTTTGACGTGTAAAAGTGTTTGTAAAAACCTACTTACAGAAATAAAATCATTTATCATTTAATTTATGATTGACCACGTGACCACCTTTCCTCTTAAAGTTGGTATATTGTGACAACAACCATTAATTTACTCTTATATTGTTCTAGATTGATTTAATGCTCAAATTTTATGTTGCACTCGACTTGAAACTTTATTTAAATGGGGTCAAGATTTATTATTATTGTTACTGTACCAAGCACTATTTATCATGAGTTTTATCGGTTAGACTGCACTGTCAATGCATTTAATCTGGGCTAAGAACAATGTTTGTGGATTTATTATCTAACTTGTCTATTGAATGGCAGAATAAAATACAATCTCTTACAGAACAAACAGTAGTTGAGTAGCAGTACTTAAAGATAGAAAATTATTTCTTCATAGTCCAGAAGCAATAATTGTCTATAGTTTATTTCTCTATTTATTCTATTTGGTAATTTGTTTTTGATAAAGAGTATGTTAGAATATTATTTTTAAAAGCTAAATGATTTATGATCAATTTTTCTGTAAGTAGGTTTGTACAAACACTTTAACACGTCAATCATATTTTTAAAATAAAGCTAGATGAGGTCGGCGTTTCCTATCTGACTACTCTGAGAAGAAAGGCCGAAACAAACTCAGAGGTCACAGTCTCCTTTAAAGTCCAGACATAATCTTGGTCAGATCATGTGAAGGCCTTTTGAGAAAAGAACCACACAGATTGAGTGGGCCTGTCCAGTCAGTGCACGCATTTGTCAGTAATCGTGCAGCTCAACTCAGAACTTAAGGACCTCAACGATTCGACGAACAATACCAAAGAAAGAACATTTGGGTAGGCCGCATAAATTACTCAAACTGCCAGACCATGATTAACACTAAATGAGAAAAACAAAAACAACAATGACCCACATAGTCTTAATTAACATTCACATTAATTGAAAACAATATAATACTTTACAAGTAAATATTAAATTCCACACAATATATTGAACTCCACAAAGTAAATATGTCATTGTGTTTTGAATAATCATTAAATGCCAAAAGTGTATATAAATAAAATAAAAGTTTCAGTATGCTCCAAATAATAATTGGAGCAGCTTAATCCCAAGCCTTTTTGTCCTCAAATCAAATCAAATCAAATCAAATCAAATCATTTATTTTTGCAAACATGGGTAATTGGTACATAGATTTTTTCTTAAAAAAGTAGTCCTCCATATTCTACCGTCTCATGGGCATGCAAATAATATTAAATTCCAAAATTAAACAGAAATTCTATGGTATCGAATAAATTTAAATGTCAAACCATTAGAATTACAAAAGAATAAAAAAACAGACTAGTAACGTAGTAGCATTTTTACATTAATGTCAAAAAAAAGAATATAAAGTATGTCAAAGTGTCAATCAATAAAAAGTGTCAGAATAGGAACATGTATGTCAATCTTACTAATAGTTTATTAATTTATTAATCAGTGCAGAGATTTATCATAAAGGAAATCGTCAATTGTGTAATAACTTTTCTCAATTAATATTTGGTTTAGTGTCCTTTTAAATTTTATTACAGTCATATTTTTTATCACATCAGGTACTTTATTATAAATACGTGGGGCAATGCCAAAAAAACTTTTCTGCATAAGTGCGGTTTTACATTTCACTTGACATAGTTTATTTACATATTGAGTCCGTATCGGATTTCTTCGAACTGCTGACAGTTTTTCAAATAATTGTGGATTGTTTTTTACAAATAGAGCTGTTTCCAAAATGTATAAAGAAGGAAAAGTTAAAATATTTAGAGACTGAAAATAGGAAAGACAGCTTTCTGTTGTTTTAAGACCGCACATTGACCTTATGCATCGCTTTTGCATTCTTAATACCAGTTCCTTATCGGTAGACTGCCCCCAGAAAATAATGCCATATCGCAAAACTGAGGCAACGAGTCCATGGTACGCTGATAAAAGAGCCTGACGGTTGACTTTTTTAGAAAGTTGATGGAGAGCATACGTGGATTTGCTAAGTTTTTTGCACACAACTTCAGAGTGAGGTTTCCAAGTGAGTTTGCTGTCAATACCTAAAAACTTCACCTGACTCTCTTCCTCAAAATTACAGCCTTGGTAAGCAATATTAACATTTGGGTTTTCGGTGCGTTGATGAAATTGCATTATTTTCGTCTTACTTAGGTTTATTACTAAATTATTATTATTTAACCAGTTAATTATGTCATGCAAACAAGTATTTATGTCCTGCTCGTAATTATTATGCTTTGTACACTTAATTACAGCTGTATTGTCATCCGCAAAGAGAACCATTGTGTTCGATGTTACTTTCGGGAGATCGTTAATATATATTAAAAAAAGTGGCGGCCCCAGTACGCTACCCTGTGAAACACCATATTTTACATGCCTTAGTTTAGATGTATATATGGTTTCTATTTTACTTTTCGGACAAATTCTAGAAATTTCTGTGTATTGCAGTCTATTACTTAAGTACGATTCTAGTAACTGAAGGATGTTCCCTCTTATACCGTAACTATGTAGCTTGTGTAGCAGTATTTTATGGTCCACATAGTCAAAGGCCTTGGTCATGTCAGTATAGATAGCACAGACTGGAATTCTCCTATCTACAGATGACATGATGTTTGTTAATAGGTCGAAGAGTGCCATATTAGCGGTAGTATTCTTACGGAATCCCCTTTGTTCGTGACAAAATAATTGAAATTTTTCGAAATAAGTGTAAAGAGAGTTGTAGATAACATTCTCAAAAAATTTGGAAAAAATGGGAATTTTCGCTATAGGTCTATAGCTTTATAACTCTGTTTTGTCATCTTTTTTGTGTAAGGGTTTTATTACAGCTATGTTGAGCCTGTTTGGGAATACGCCATTAGTAATACACAAGTTAATTATATGCGCTAATGGAGATGCTATCATTTCTTTAGTGAATTTTATGACTTTTGTAGAAATGCCATCGTATCCAACAGTGTTTGTGTTTTTTAGGCTAGAAATTATTTTTATAATGTCATCAGTTGTAACAGGTTGTATGAACAGGGAATTTAATGTCTGATTGTTTAAATTAATATTATTTAACGTGATGTCAGGTTTAGTATTATTTTCAATATCGTCAATAAAATAATTGTTCAATTCATTTGCAATGTCTGTGGGGTGTGTAATCGACAGATTACCTCTATTTGCACACATGATTGACTCCTGTGGCAAACACAGTTTGGTTTTATTTATTATTTTCCAGGTAGCCTTCGATTTGTTTTCAGCGGTGTTTATAAAATGATTATTTTGTGCTCTTTGTGTTAGTTTGATATTTTTTCTATAAAGTTTTGTATACTTTTTAAGAACTTTTTAATTCAGTGAGTCCGAATTTAACCTATATGCCCAAAGCAACTGCCTTTGCTTTTTGCTACATATTTTTATTCCTCGAGATATCCATTTCGTTTCTTTATTAGTTTTGATGGTTATATTTTTTTCCGGAAAACATAATCTATAAAAAGGAGAAAAATCATCCATGAAATTATCAAACGCTTTATTTGCGTCTTGTGCATCAAAAACATGAACAAAAGACAAACAGCTAAGATGTGTTTTAAAAGTTATTAAGTTATTCATACTTATGTCCTCTTTTTTAGTTTTCCAATACTGTAGTTTGCATGTTTTTTTAATTGGTATTTTAATTATTTGAGATGTATGATCCGAAAGAACCAGATCTACAACTTTAGCCTCGCAGTCTTTCCCATAGTTGTGTGCAAAATTATCAATACAGGTGTGACTACTTAACCTTGTGGGAGTATAAAGAGCTAGTTTTAGATTGTACTTCATAAGAAAAAATTCTAAATCCAATGTGGCCTTGTTTCTTTTTAAAACATCAACATTAAAATCTCCATACAAGACAACTTTTTTATTTGACGAATTACAAACTTTTGTTAAAATATAATCCAGTTTTTCATAAAATATTTCGTAATTAGGCTTAGGAATTCTGTATATACAAATAATGATAATTTTATGAGCTATTATCTCTACAGCACAGCATTAAAAATCCCCGAAACTGATTGCTTCGATATGTCCGGTACTTCTTTGAACTACAATCCTACTCTAATGAAATACACGCTCCTCCTCTCTTTGCATTTCTAGAGAAGAAAGCAGCTGGACAAAAATTTGGAATATGTAATAGATCCTCATAACCAGTTTGTATGAAGTGCTCTGTAATACAAATAATATCTATAATTTGTTCCTCTGTTAGATAATTCCACTTACTTTACAGTCAGACTGTCTGCTTTATTCATCAGCCCAGCTATGTTCTGATGTAAAATGGTAAGGTATTTAAAGAAAAATAATCTTTAACGGTATAAAAGGCACAATTTACTTTTAATAAATGATATGAATTTATTAAGGCTTAGATCTTGAATGTGGCTTGGAAGTTTATTATAAAAACGTACATATTGACATCTGAATGAGCCACCTATTTTCTTGAGTGTTGTTGTAGGTACAACAAACTTGTGTTTGTTCCTAGTATTTATATTATGGATATCACTGTATTTTTTAAACAATTTTATATTTTTATGGGCATATAAAAGATTTTCAAAAATATACTGACAGGGCACAGTCATTACATTAATCTCCTTAAATTTCTCTCTGAGAGAGTGTCTCGGACTAAACAGCTCTACAAAACAAAGATAGTCTGAATGTCAGCGGCATTTCCCCACAACAGAATACCGTACGACATTACACTATGAAAATAGCTAAAGTACACTAAGCGGGCTGTCTCTATATCAGATAAATTACGAATTCTTCTAACAGCGTATGCTGCGGAGCTTAGCTTTTTCGACAATTTATCTATATGTGGACCCCACTGAAGCTTAGCATCCAAAGTTAAGCCCAAGAATACTGTGCTATCTTCAGGATTCAATTCTTCGCCCTTTATCAACACATTAGTTTTCACCTGCCTAACGTGAGGTAGCGTAAACTTAACGCATTTGGTTTTTTTTCATTAAGAAGTAAATTATTAACATTTAACCAGTGAACTACTTTTGAGATCGAACTATTTACATCGTCAGTAACCAGCTGTTGACGTTTAATTTTAAACAAAAGTTAAGTGTCATCCGCAAACAACACTATATCATGATTATCCTTTATGAGGTACGGCAAATCATTAATGTAAATAAGAAACAAGAAAGCTGTTTTCAAATGCCCGTGTTCTTACAAAAGTTCAACTTGCCTTAAAGTTTATTATTATTTATTTAACCGACAATTCATTAAAGTGTGTAATTGATGCCCAAACTCGTGATTTTCGTATCATGTTTGTTTACCAAATAAGACGTCATATATATACATAATCAGCCTATAATGTTCCCACTGCTGGGACACAGGCCTCCTCTCTGTGAGAGGGAGTGGGCCGTAATCCACCACGCGGGCCCAGTGCGGGTTGGTAGATGTCACATGTCTTCGAATTTTTACTTCTACGAGTAGGACATGCCGGTTTCCGCACGATGTTTTCCTTCACCGTTTTGAGAGCAGTGGAGATGAAATAATTTACACACGGTAAAGCGCCTGTCTGGGTTCGAACCTACGATCTACAACTCGTAAGTCGCGGCCATTACCTCTGAGCCATCACTGCTCCAATAAGACATATGGAAGGAAAAATACAATATACGTACGTGTATTTCATTGGAAATAATAATGGCTATGTTGTTCTTGTTAATGACGGCATGGGAAATACTTTTTTTAGTAGGTATTGCTTTTTCCCGAAAGGTACTTTGGGAAAAACATTCTACGTCTGAGGCAGGTACAAACTTATCTTTAACGATGTGAAGATTTTGAGGAAAATGGTGTTATCCTCATGATAGTACCACGATTTCATATTTATTTTGATAACAATGGTACCTAAGTATAATTTGTAATGAAATTATCCTCATGCCTCATGCCGATTTAATATTTATTTTGATATCTTGATACCTAAGTATAAAGGCTCGTGCAGAGTGGCACGACTTGTCGCGCGACGCGACGCTAGTAGAACAATTTCTATGAAAACATCATTGAAATTGTTCTACCGGTGTCGCGTCGCGCGACGATTTGCGCCAGTTTGCAGAACATGATTTTTCTGTTCCTTTCTTATTGTCTGTTTATACATTTCTTTGGTATTGTTCGTTGAATCGTTGAGACAGACTGACAAACGCGTGCACTGACTGGACAGGTCCACTCATTGTGTGGTTCTTTCATCAAAAGACCATTTCAGACACCAATCGGCATGGTCTTCACATGATCTGACCAAGATTATGTCTGGACTTTAAAAGAGACTGTGACCTCTTAGTTTGTTTCGGCCTTTCTTCTCAGAGTAGTCAGATAGGAAACGCCGACCTCATCTAGTTTTAAAAAATATGTTTGACGTGTAAAAGTGTTTGTTTAAACCTACTTACAGAAATAAAATCATTTATCATTTACATGTCTGTACAAAAAACTCTTATTGCTAAGCTACGCGCGTGTACTTTAGCTTCACTTTGTTTGAAAATGTTAGCAGGATCGCCCATTTTAGATGTTCTGATTGCGTTGAATTTCGTCGGTGAAATTCGCCGTAAGTTATCGAACTTGCTGTTTTCTTAAGATCGTTGCATTTTGCGTCACTATTTCATAATTCAGTTACAAGTCTAACAGACTTCTTAGACATTTTGCTGTCCGTGTTCTCATTCCTTCTACTTGCACGTCAAAGTGCCTTGGGCAAGGATCCTAACGACGTTTGTCATGTGTTGATGCGACACGCACGAAACTCGATGGCTGACAAAAAGTTTAAATGGACGAGTCTTTGGTCCTAAAAATGCGAATATTAAATGAAGACCTTTGTTTAGTATTTTATATTTTACTAACATTTCGCCCGTGACTTCATCCACGTGGATAACACTCTCTCCATCCCATTTTAAAGGTTTCTGAAAACTTACGATCACAAACTTTTGTATTACAAACAACTATCATTTTTTTATTTTTATTAAAGGCTCCTACATACTGGCGCGACTTGTCGCGCGACGCGTCGCGACACAAAGGCACCGCTTGTAGCGCTACAAGCGGTGCCTTTGTGTCGCGTCGCGTCGCGCGACAAGTCGCGCCAGTATGTAGGAGCCTTAACACTGCCACTTTTACACATCATCTAAATTTACGCAAAATTTGCTTCTATACCGAAAACTTACGATCACAAACTTTTTATGTATTACAAACAACTATCATTTTTTTATTTTTATTAAAGGCTCCTACATACTGGCGCGACGCGTCGCGCGACGCGTCGCGACACAAAGGCACCGCTTGTAGCGCTACACGCGGTGTCTTTGTGTCGCGTCGCGTCGCGCGTCAAGTCGCGCCAGTATGTAGGAGCCTTAACACTGCCACTTTTACACATCATCTAAATTTACGCAAAATTTGCTTCTATACCGAAAACTTACGATCACAAACTTTTTATGTATTACAAACAACTATCATTTTTTTATTTTTATTAAAGGCTCCTACATACTGGCGCGACTTGTCGCGCGACGCGTCGCGACACAAAGGCACCGCTTGTAGCGCTACACGCGGTGTGCTTGTGTCGCGTCACGTCACGCGACAAGTCGCGCCAGTGTGTACAAGCCTTTAATCATCCCATGTTACTCGCTGACAATGTAGCTTTCTACAGGTGAAACAATCTTTAAAATCGGTTACTTATTTTTTTTGATTTATTACAAACATACAAAAAAAAAACTATTCTTTTCTTTTTATAATGTTACTTTTTACAAGCCGGTGCAATGGTGCCGATGGGATTTTCCATCGCGGATTTTCGAAAATTCTTCCTTATACCTCACCTTGCGCAAAATTCCAAGCTTCTAGACCTAGTGAGACTTTTGGCTACTTTGTATTAAGTGTTTGCATTTTGTCTGTTTTTTTGTATTGTAATGTGTTACGTCCTGTTTTTGCAGATTTTTTTTCTCTTTTTTGTTTTTTTTTTTCTTTTAATTTAGGCTATGCATTGTCTATCAGTGGATGAATAAATGAGTTTAAGAACTTTATTAAGTAGATTAAAAAAATAACTAAATTAAAATAAAAACATTTAATAAATCAAGGAAACTATTTTTTTTCAAGTAGGTAGACAATTTTTGGAAGGTTTTATTTTGTTTAATAACCATTACAGGGTTCATTTATAATCGTTGCTTAAAGTTAAATAATGATTAGCGACTGTTTAACTATACATTTTTGACGTATAAACGTCTCATACTTTAAGCAAAGTTTATAAATAAACCACTAAGTATGTGGTCACAACTTTGGATCTTGGTCGTCTGTATAAAAATAATATTGAAGTCAAAACTTATTTCTGGCTCTTTTGGCGATTTTTGGTAGGAAAAAAACTTCGCGTCTCCGACATGTCCACGCCGACATGCTGTAGTAGCAGTAAGTAGAAGTTAAATTGACCACGTAAAAAGTTTAATTTGTATATACTGTACATTGTTTAAATTGTGTTTTAGACACTTAATCATTATTTTATTGAAGTGCAAACTTCTTTGGGCGCGTTGACACTTCTGTCAGCAGTTCGCATGACTGCCTTTGTTTTATCCTACTAATATTATAAATGCGAAAGTTTGTAAGGATGGATGAATGGATGGGTGGATGGATGTTTGTTACTCTTTCACGCAAAAAGTACTGAACGGATTTGGATGAAAATTGGCAAACAGATAGTATATAACCAGAAATAACACATAGGATACTTTTTATCCCGATATACTTACGGGGTCAAAACTTATGCGAGTGAAACCGCGGGGCGCACCTAATATTACTATAATAGTTTGTAGTCTATAAATCATCAGCTGAACTCATTACAGATGTTCTTATGTAAATACAGTAGGTTTTCGATTGACGTCTTAGCACGATTACCTACCTAGGTAAATAACTAGGTATTCATATAAACGGACCATGCGATTGTAAACAGCACACAAAAGAACATATATTATAAAACAGTTACCTACTTATTTTGTTATGTACTTATTACATATTTACACAATAGTAGAGTAGAATAGAACAGAATAGCGTTTATTGTCTCCAGTATGTATACAAAAACTATAATGCTGGAAGCAAACGTCAGACGGAAAAAAGTCGAATTATTAATTCATTGATAATCTGACAGTGCTAGCTGTCACTTTGTGTAACAAAATGGTCATATTTATTGTATTCTATACTTTTACACTTATATACATTTATTTTACACGTTTATAAATAGATATCTGGGACTGCACAGTCCCAGTTCACAATATTCAAATTAGGCCCCTTACCCGGCCGGTTACCTTGTAACGTTTAATGTCTTGTCTACGTGTGCCTTCTCTAATCTGGCGTTCTCCTGCTGTCTCATATTCATGTATATATTTGGCCATATTACTAAGAAGTACAAATACATAAATGCTCGGTACTGTAAGTATATTATAAAATAAAATAGTTGTCACAACCAATGATCTCTCTGAATGTTAATTTCAATGTTAATTTTAATTCTAAAATAATATTTGTATTAAATGATGAGATTTTATTATTTTTATTTGTCAATGTCATCAATCTGTGTTTTAAATTATTTAGAATGAATTTTTTGTGTATTATTATCATGTGTGAATTAACAAAAAATGTTGTTTTTTTTAATCTAAATATCTTTTTTCGCTTTATAATATTTTGTATAACCATAAATAGTGCATGTTGTATTAGCCTGTAAGTAATTGTTGCACTTATAAAGGTTTTATTAAGGAAACAATGTAAAATGTATTGTGTAATCAATTGTTGGCTAACCTTAATAAATAAAAATAAATAAAATAAAATATTCAGACTCATAAAATGTTCACGGCAACTCTCTCTTTCATACATTAATAATATTTAATTAGAAAAAAAAAAGTTTTTTTAACAATTTGTGGATACGGCTGGCTATTTTATCTAGATAGGTATGAGTCTCTGACAAATAACCTCTCTTTTAGCTGCGCCTGCTGCCAATGACCCTAAAAAATAACGTATGTTTTTTTCTTATTATTAATAATAATTAATTATTTTTAAAAGAGTAACCGTGGAGTTTCTTGCCGGCTCTTCTCCATAGGAAACGACCAATTGGAACCGTGCACCTAGCTTCTGACGTTTCATAAGTGCCCATGTAGGTTTATGTGAAATAAAAATATTTTGATTGATTGATTGGTATCATGTTTAGATATCGTTACGCTAGCTAATCTAATTTGACCCTGTATAGGTCTACTCGACCCATAAACTAAAATACTTGACCCACGACAACTACCGTCTGAATTATGTGTCTTTGTTAATAATACAAGAAAGTTGCATATTATTCATTCAAACTAATATCATTTATTTACATAACCAAATTACAAGATGATTATTAACATTAACTAAATTAAATTAAAACTAAGTTAGGCTTAAAAAAGGCCCTCGGGGCATTGTACCGAGGATGCTGGCGGCATTTCCTCGCTGAATTGCAATGCTGATGCGTTGCGCGAGAAAGCCGCCAGCTTTTCGGTCACCAGTTACATCAACTAGACGTTTCGCGATTTCCGCAAATAACTTATGCGCACTGGGACCCCACGGACCGAGGGTCTCGACGCCAAAGGGCACAAAGTTGTACTCTCTGCCAAGGCCTCCATATTTAATAACTTTCAGATTTTCGGCATTTTCTGCCGCTGCACCCGCTTTAGAAGTAGTCCGTTGGAGGTGGGACGGTGCCAGTGTATCAATTCAAACTTAATTTGATTTTTTAAGTTACGTCTTTTACAAATCTATTTTTGTCTTATGTTACGTCTTTTAAAAATGTATTTTTTGTCTTTTTAATCTCATTAGCTCTATAAGAAGAGGGGCACGAACGCCTGTGCCTTAGATTTGACTAGCAGTTTACTTCTTTTAAAAGGTAAAAGCTTTCAAGGACACTCAACGAGACACAATAGAAGTTTTATGACGCCTGTGGTCGTTTAGTGTCCCTAAAAGTGTTAAATAAGATTTGAAAAAATCGCTAGCGTTTCCTTCAATACAAATAACGTACCTACTTAACAAAAACCTTAATCTTAGTCTTCCTTAACCGTAAAAAAACTGGTATTCAAATACATATTTCCCCAATGCAATTCTCATGGAACCAGTTATATAATATTTATTGGTTGCAAATTAAGTAAGTGATCGAACTGGATTTATCCGGATCGAAGTTTTTGTAACGTTACTTTCCATTTCACGATACGTTCACATCGTGACGCAAAAAAACACAAAACGCGGAATGTGTGGAGACCTTTACACTGTATTCAATGTTCCGTGTTACATAAAGTTTGTTTTTAATAAACGTGGCAATGGACTCATTCATAATTCGATGCCTTAGTTCACAATTGCACTAACTACAAAATTTTCAATTTTCACTTTTTGAATGCTAAACACACTAAATTTCGTGCTCTTTCGTTTGCGTGCATCGAAATACCGTTATGCCGTCTCTTTCTACCAAAAACGTAGGTAACAGTTGTATTAACTATGTTCCATTAATGTTTCATGAATGTTGTATTATACTAATGACCTTTACCCAATCAAGATATACTTCAACTGATTTTAAATTTCTCAACTGGAGAAAATTTCAAAACACAAACATATCAAATACATTTGTAATATCTACTCATACTTTTTAGCAGTGCTTTAGTAGTGTATTATGTGTTGATAGTACAAAAGGATCAAGAAAGTTTGATGTACAAGTGTGTTAAATACTTTTACTTGAAGGGGTTTGGCAATTTTTAAAGTGCACAAATGCATTAAATCGTTTTGAGATATTGTCCCAGTGTACATGTGAAATAAATAGAAATGCGAAAATAAACTAAGCCCATTTAATTTAATGTTTATTAAGTACTGTGAATACTCAAGCGTCTTACATTTTTTTAGATTTGAAGATAAGCAAAGATGCTTGGATTCAGATGGATCTTTCCGGGCTATAACATTTGATCTTCAAGCCATTCTATCGGTACCGTTTACCGTTTTTGAATCAAATTATCGATGTACAATTTTACTATCCTAGATTGTCATAATAACACTGGCTACTGCTATTTATGGGACGAGTGTAATGGCAAAAAAGGTTCTACTGAAATCGGATCGGTGTTGTTAAAATATCTTTGTAGTCTTCCCGAAACTGTTACTCATGTCGCATCATTTTCTGACACTTGTGATGGTTAGAACCGCAATAAATATGTTACTCTAGCGGCTTTATAATATACTGTCAATATCATACCTCACTTAGTTAAATACGATCGATTAGAAATTCACTGAATCGGTGCATTCTTATTTAGAAGTGGATTCAATTCATGAGTGTATAGAAAGAGCGCGAAAGCATAAAAGCACACTTTGCGTGAATATGCTTTGGTGAGGGTCTGCTAGGATCAAGCCAAAACCCTACGATGTTATTATTTTGAAACACGGGGAATTCTATGATTTGAAGGAATTTGAAAAAACTTTGACTTCCAATACAACTAAAAATACAAAAAATGAGCGAGTACAGTGGCTAAAAAATAACTGGCTGCGGTTGAAGAAAGAACACCCCAATTCAATTTTGTACAAGCACGATTTGACCGATCCACATTTTAATGAAATAGAAATTAGTAAGTCAAAAACAACAAAAAAGAATAAAGAGACGTGCATAATCAAACTAAAAAAACCTCTGAAAGGAGCATATAAACCACTGATTTCAGTTTCGCAAAATTAAAGATCTGTTAACACTTTTAAAAGATGGAGTCATTCCACCAGAATATAGCCAGTATTACTAAGATATTCCATGCACTTCTGCGGCCTATCGTTAACAATAATTGTGATGACACTGAATCGTCTGATGATGATCAGGATGAAGAGTCCATTGTTGAAAAAATTAAGTTATTATTCATTTTTTATTAACTAATCATTGTAATTAATCATTGTTACATAACTGAAACCGAAGACTGAATTTATTAATTTTCTAATTTGTAATGATTCAGAAACTAATTGTTTCGGGAAATAACTAAACATTAGCGTATAAATTGGGCTTCAGTCCTTTTAATTTTTAAATTGTGAGATCGAAATATATTTTATTTGATTGCAGTTTAAAAAACTGTTTGTTTTATTAAAAAAAAAGACTTTATGAATATGGATCACTGTTTTATTATTTTGTCTATTTAATGCAATACCCAAACATACTATTATCCTTCTTCTTGGACCTTTAACCAGCCTGGTAATGCTGTTAAATATTTTTGAGTTTTTCACTTAATGCCTGTCAACATAATCAATCTTAGTGCACAAATGTATCAAATGGTGGGTTGTATGTTTATTTAGCGATTTTGAAAAGGTTACGTATATACTAATACTACAATATTTAGATATGATGGAGATAAAGAACTATTCTTATGAATAGATGCATATTTGTTTTGTTATTTTACTTTGTACTATTCTTGTCTAAACTTTAAAAAACTTTAAAGCCCTCTCCTCAAAATTGTCAATTTTGTAGTTAGTGCAATTGTGAACTGAGGCATCGCAATATTAATAAGGCTGCTTCTAAACCACCTATTAGCTATTTTTGAGTTTTTGGATCGAAGTTCCTTATAACACGTTATACTCTGCACACTTGCAAAATGAGCTAGACCCAAAAAAGTATAACATATTTCAAAACTTATGGGTTTGCGTCACCAACATGGTAACCGCGTCACGTGACGTGGTGCGCCATACAGGCGTGTGTGGCGTGACTGGCTGTGTATCATATGTATACGCATATAATTATATATCTATAAGTTATTCTCAAGTTTTAAGGTTTCACTTCGGCAGTCCCCATAACTGCCTATTTTTGAAGTGTAGACTTCTTTACGCACGTTGGGCACTTTTGGGATGGCGAAAAAGCACTGAACTCGCATGACCGTCACGCTCAGATACTTATACAGGGTCTCCAGTAAAGAATGGATAACCTTGAAATAGCATAATAATAGATATTATGGCGGTTCTAAAAATACTCGTATATATACCAAGTAGTACCTAAGATACAATTTTGTTTTTAAAAACTGTGCAACTTCTAGTCACATTATTTACTGCCTCTCTATAGTCAACGTAAAATATTATAAAAACAAATAACTGATGGAGTTCATTCATTTGCGGTCGTGGTGAAGAAGAATGTAAAATAAGTTAAAATAGTTAATTACTTACTTATTTTTTTCTTAAAAATCTTAGTAGTAAGTACTACTTGGGATATTTATTTTTTACTTTTTAGAACGCCAATAAAGTCTATTACATGCGATTTCAAGGTTACGCATTCTATACCTAACACCCTGTATACAGATGTTTACAAGTTTGTGAAGCTAAGAAGTTTCACTTCTGACGTGCAGTCCTACGACTGACAGTTTTTTTTTCATTTAGTTAGGTACTCTCAAACAAATTTATATAAAATTTATTACATTGTGCCTGTTACTTAATACATAAATATACGTACAGTAAAAGGGACTTCGTTCCAACCGGGTGTCCCATGACACCTAGCGACGTTTTTAATATCATAATAGAAGCCTATAATAAAAGTAGCTTTGCACAAAATTGTGTAGAAGAATAATCAGCCTATAATGTTCCCACTGCTGGGACACAGGCCTCCTTTCTTCGAGAGGGAGTGGGCTGTAATCTACCACGCGGGCCCAGTGCGGGTTGGTAGATGTCACTTTGAATTTTTGGTTCCGGGATGTGCCGGTTTCCTCACGATGTTTTCCTTCACCGTTTTGAGAGCAGTGGTGATGAAATTATTTACATAAAGTAAAGCACCTTCCTGGGTTTGAACTCACGACCTAAAAACTCGTAATTCGTGGCCGTTACCACTGGGCCACCACTGTCTCTATATTGTGTAAGCTAGAACTAAAAATAAAATGTAGCTTCTAGTTTATCACATTTTTCTCAAGGTCGATTTTACTTTACACACACACATAATCAGCCTATAATGTTCCCACTGCTGGGACACAGGCCTCCTCTGTGTGAGAGGAGGCATTTCTCTAAAAATAAAAAGCGAATCTAGATCAATGCCTCTAGAATCTATCTCTAGTGATGGAAAGAGATTTCGATTTAACACTTCAGTGCTCCCTACTAGCTGGTATAACGAAACACTTTTTGACGTATCTTATCTCATACAATATCCAACACAAATCAAAAATAATCCAATAGGGTGTATTGGATTATTATGTATAACAGGGAAATATATTGCTTTAAAAAGAAACTGCTTTTACGATATTTCTATAGTTCTGTATGTTTATTTACTTAATACTTTAAGCACACAAATGTACAGAGGCGGATTATTTGCCATATGCATTTTTTGCCAGTCAACCTTTGGGTGATGCAGAGACAGACAGTGGTAGGTGCAACAGCGAAAATTGAGGAAAATATTGAAATAATTATTAAAAGATAAAAATTTACAGGCTCAAATTAATAAAGGTATCGATGTCTAAAAATCATAAAATAAAAATAAATAAACTTGATTAGTTTTTTTTGGGGTCGAAAACCAGTAGTGTTAAAATTAAATATCAGTTTACTTGAAAAATAGTTTTTTTTTGTGTGTAGATAACGATACTCATCACGTCTGCGGAGTTTCTCTAGATAATTTAAGTTGACCCTGTATGTTAAAGTTTTGTTTTAACAAACAGCTGAACTGACATTAGTAACCACGTAACTACAGCATGATGTTAATTTATGCATTAAAGTTGCCGCGTTGCGATTTCATCGAAGGTCGCGGCCTAAATGCAGCTAAATTTATTTTTAACACATCTAACACTCAACCTGTATACTAAGCAAGACAGCCTTGTTAGTAGTTACCGCGGTGTTAATTAATAATTATGTGATAGTGATGTACGGTATAAGAATGTAATGGCTATAAACTGAACAAGTGCGACTTGAACTCGCGTGTTCCGTACAATGAGTATGTTATCAACCATGTTTTAATGCCAAGATAATTAATCACAAGAACGAACTTAACATTGTAGTTAAAACACCTGTTCTCCCATAAATTCCAACTGCAAATGTAAGTTTGTACGCACAATATTGAGAGATTTGCCATGTTATTTATTTTAATACCATGGACTTCTTATCAGTTTCGGAGATAAGGTCAATTGGTCACTTTACATCTTTATTTGTAAATACATTTAAAATAAATAAATATATATATTTGAGACCCTTACAACAAACTGTTTCATTTTGTGATATGTAAACTGACCCTCAGATTCAAAATTCATGTATTTACGTTGCACGTCCGTATTTGGGTCACAGAATTTCATATGTGTACCAAATTTTCACCTAATCAGTCCAGTAGATTTGGAGGAAATTGGCTGTGACAGATAAACAGATAGACACACGAGTGATCCTATAAGGGTTCCGGTTTTTCCTTTTGAGGGACGGAACCCTAAAAATGCATATGAATGAATTTGAAACATGTCGGCACAGTATATTATTATACAGTATATATTATTATTGTTTGTTCAATTTTAATATTATTGGGAATGAGTCAGAAAATAATCTAGATCTCATCTGTTGCAGTCGTAACAGATGAGGTTTTATGATATAGTTACGGATTCCCAAACTATTTTGGGCAAGAGACCCCTTTCCAAAATGAACCGATACCTCAAACCCCCATAGTCAAACTTTTTCATCTTGCATTCATCTTGTATCTTGTGCACGCTTATCGCCTTGTTGAGTGTTTTAAAAGTACAACAATGGTACTTCCTACTAAAATATTAGTCATTCATGTTACAAGTTGGTACACATTTATGTCGACCCCTGGGAAATCGATTGAAACCTCAGGGGGTCGATATGTCGCGGGAAGGTACTAAAGGGTCACCGAGGCCCCTGGCAACACAGGCAACAGGAAGGAATACGGGTGGGCTTTAGTCAATAAGAGTCTGACACACCCTCCCGCTCCGCCTGCGGGAGAAGTTATTTGATGATTTCCCATCAAAAAAAAAAAAAAGGGGTCGATATCGAACACTCTTTTCTAAAAGTTTGCTTAACGTATTAAAGCCGTAATCTTGCCCCGATTATGAATTTTCTTTTACAGTCATTGACACTAGGTAGATAGAAATATAACATAACATCACGTCTTTAATTCCCAAATGGTTAGGCAGAGGTGTATCGTACATTCATATTTCGCCAGTTATGTTTAAGTACAATAGAGGGCGAGCTTATTGCTATCAACCAACACAATCCAACTCCGGACTGCTACTGAAAAATTCCTAATGGCACTTTCCATTAGGAATTTGGCATGAAGGAGAAGAAGAAGAAGACATGTATTATGGGCCACTCCCTCTCACAGAGAGTAGGCCTGTGCCCCAGCAGTGGGTACATTATAGACCGAATATCCAGTAGTAGTCCGGAGTTCCTAATGGTAAAACCCAATAACACTTTGCCCGACCTGGGAATTGAACCCACTACCTCATGCTCAGCAGTAGCGTTTGCAACCACTACACCAACAAGGCAAAGTACCTTAATTATAAACGCCATCGTCATTGACACGTCAAAACAGTTTAATTGATCAACAATAACACTCTAATGACAAGCCAACGTGACGGAGGCAACCACCTGTTACAACAATGTTTTGAATCTAAAATTAAAAGTAGGTAGGTATATAAGTTTAATAAGTTAGAGAGTTTATCAGCTCAAGGTCAATGCTGTCGGAGACCACAAGGTCGAATGTGAGCGTTGCTTAATCATAGCTTTCATGGCCCAGCACTTATAATAACAATAATTACAAGAAGTGTAAGCATGAATTCTAAACAATGATTATATTTTGATCAAGGACACGGTGAGACCTGCCACCTAATATACTAGGTATTTATACTATAAAGCCCGTACTTTTATCCGAAGTTTATGATGAAAACTCTGGTTTCAAACAAATGTTTTAAAAGTGCAGTTTGTATAAAAACGCGGTAACAGGTAAAATTGTCTTAAAAATGTTTTGTTTGTTTGAAAACAAGCAATAATTGCGTAATATAGGTACGATTTGTGAAGTAACCCGTTTTAAGACCTTAGGAACCTGACTAAGGTCAATGAAACCACCTTCTGGTTCAATTTATCAACAAAAAACCCCCCTTATTTGAAATTTTCTTGATGTACTTACAATGTCTTCTTCCTTTTGGAGAGTCTTTAAAATGCATTAAAGACAATATGAATTTATCACAACTTGTACCTTTTTACCCCACCAGTGCCCTATTTAGGGATAATATATTATACCGACAGGCGCCAGATGACAGGCGACAATCCAACAATTTGACAATGCTTCAACCGCACCTGTCGTGAAGATGTGTCAATTTTTACAAATATGTCGCACCGTCAGTTATATTAAGGAGAGGGGCTTGTGGGTAAGTAATAACAGCCGCACGGTTCAATCGATCAGGTTAAGCTACGCTTCCGCGGTCAGTCCGTAGATGGGTGACCATCTTTACATACCAAGACCCCTCCGTGCCTTGGAAAGCACGTTAAGCCGTTGGTGCCGGCTGTCATTCGTGGTCAAAGACAAAGTCAAATTATTTATTTCAAATAGGCACATAAAAGGCACTTTTGAACGTCAAAATTTACAATAAAAATAGAATTGATTCTAGTTGCCCCTTCCAAAAGGAATTTTCGTATGGAGTCTAATGGGCAAGAAACTCCACCGGTACTCTTTTAAAATGTTTTACAAAATTTAGTAATCGTGGTCTTTGACAGTCGTTACGGGTCGTCAGAAGCCCGAAAGTCTGAAACCAGTCTTGCCAAGGGGTATCGTATTACCCAGTAACTGGGTTGTGGAGTTCAAATAGGCAGTCGCATTACATTTAACGCGTACATTTAACATACTGGTATTTACCAATTTTTTTAACCCGCGTTTGCCGGGGTTGGTCCGTGGCTGGGGGCCATCTTTACATGCCGATACTCCTCCATGCCCCGGAAAGCACGTTAAGCCGTTGGTCCCGGCTGTCATACGTGGATCTTTGACAGTCATTAGCGGTCGTCAGAAGACCAAATGTCTGACAACCAGTCTTACCAATGGGTATTGTATTACCCAGTTACTGCTCCATCCGGTTAGGCTGGAAGCCGACCCCAACATATTTGGGAAAAGGCTAGGCAGATAAATATGTCAGTTATATTAAATAGGCGCCAGATTTCTGCTTTGATAATCACATGGATGTAGGAATGGACCAGAACTGGTTATAGCAGTCATAGCGTTTCTTAGAAACGTTAGATAAAGATCTTAAGCCGTTTGTAAGCGTACCTTTTAACAATCTATTAGTATTCATCCTTACCCTAGCGAAGGGCATATTGTGCAAGTTCTCAAGCATCCATTGTTACTAAATGTTGATTAATCTTTAGATAACACGAAGATATTAAGGCGCTGACAAGACCCAATTGACCAAAACAGGCTTCACTTAAGAAAAAAAATGCCAAATCTGTATAGTTTGTGGTAGCGGAAAAAATATATGTTAATTTTGAACATATTTCCTAGAACTAGGTAGTTACCAAACACGTTTGGAAAAAAAAATCGATACAAACTAACGTTAAACTAACCTCTTACCTTGAGTTCTAATCTAAAATATCTGCATTAAATATCAACATACGTTACATATTTAAATAATATCAAGAAAGTCTTATTTGAATGCAGAACTTGGCTGTTTTTTATCTTCGATTACTACTCAACTCAATTTTGAGTAAATATTAAGATAAATGCTTCATATTTTGCAATAAATTACAAGCTTTGTGTCATCGCGCTTCTCTTTCTTTTCTATGCAATCTGACAGTGTGACCGCGGTTTAGGTGTTTTCAGCGTCTTAATTGGCATTCTAACTGTAGAAATCTCTATTAGCAATATTCAATGCACATTACGGAAAACGAAAAGGACTGCGTCTAAGCTTAAAAGTCTACGGCGTGACGCGGCTCTAGTAAAACAATTTTTATAAAAACTTCACGGAAATTGTTCTACCAGAATCGCGTCGCACCGTCGCGTCGTACCTGTCCACGGGAGCCTTAAATCTGTAGTAAAAGTAAAAGATCTGCTAAATGACTTGCTTGCTGGACAGTAGACCTCACAATGGTGGTTACGGTTTGACCTTGAGCTGACCTAGCGGGAGTTGTTACCATCGACGTGCAGCATACTGTACTTAAGAAGTTGGTTTTATGTGTAGGGAAAGACCAAAGAAACGATGGATGGATTGAGTGAAAGATAATTCTGCTAAAAATGGGATGACATGACAACGGAAAGAGGCTACCAGTAGGTAGGGCAAAAGAAGACATACTGTGCCGACCTCCAGTGAGCAGATTCCAAGGTTTTGAGCAAAATAAAGATAAATCATTAATATCAAAATTGTATTTCTAAACATAAACATTTATTCATTGTTTTACTTAGATTATAATCTATTGTTTTAAGAATATTTTTTTCTTATTAATTTATTTAAGTTTCATCGATTATGATATATGTTATTATAATTATATTATTATAATATTATAAATGCAAAATTAAGTTTGTTTGTTACGCTTTCAAGCTATAGCGGCTGAACGGATATGAATGAAAGGTCATTGGGCAAAATCTGACCCAGTTAACGAAAGTTTTCCTACACAAACCAAATTAGTTTTAAATTGTTAAGTATTAACCTATACTTAATTTTATGTAGTTATTTCTTTTTTAAACCATGGGAATTAAATGTAAAATATGAATAAAAAATAGGTGTTCAGTGAACTATAAATGTGTACATAAAACAATTTCAGTGAAGCATTCTGTTAAATAAACAAAAGAAACGTTTGCGCGCTAAAAGTGTGCAGTCAGTGGCATGCATATGCCGTCTCACTCGCACTTCAGACAAGTAGAAACCGGTTTCGTCGTTGCGCTCGCGTCGCGCGCAACCTAACATCGACGCACGCAGTCTTTCGTCATTTGTCGTTGCGATCTGTGTGTTTCTTGAGCTTCTATTGTTTTTATCGATTACTTTGGCGTGTTTATTGGATTATAGTTTGCATTTGGATTGGATTTAGTTGATAATATGGAAAGACAAAATAGTTGTGTTTCATGTAGCCGATCTGTGCTGCGGCGCAGAAAACACAGCCTCACAGAACTTTTTCTTGAAAGGTTCCGAAATCACGCCGAGTTATTATTACAGGAAATAACACCACGTGAGGTGAGTGCCTTACCAGATTTGTTTTATTATTGTTCCATTTGTACAATAATGCTGTTGGCTTTGATAATAAATCATTTACTCTCAAGCATCATTTATCGAATTATCATCTATAGACTTATACAGCAAGTGTATAAAAGATTTACTGCCGTATTCTCAAACAATAAGCTGGGAACTATGTGTTGCTTAATGTAGGTAGCTGGCTACCTCACCTATGCATTCATTTTAAGGGTCTCATAGTGCAGTTCGCCACTCAAGTATTGTGTAATTATACGTTTTTAGACCCAGTGTAGACACTGAGACGTTTGTGAGACCTCATAGTAATGTTTGTGAATACGGGTGTAAGTCTTTATAAAACGACCGAATGGGATTGATAAAGTATTGTGAGTTAATATTATTCCTTTTTTTCTTCAGATTCCTTTTGATGGTTCACGATCTATATGCCATGCTTGTTGGGTGAGATTGGATACAACTCTGAGAAATCAGCCTAGGGAAAATCAGCCACCTCAACTAGTTCAAGTCGATCCACCTCAACAAGTACAAGATCAACTCCCCCAACGAGTAGAAGATACTGGTGAGGAAGAACAAGATGTGAGTCAACAAGTGAATCCTGGTTTTATTTCCCTACAAGGATATTCTCGTGCTCCAAATACAGCTAGACGATGCATGTTCCAAAACTGCAGGAATATGGCTACGCACGTAGTGCCATTGTGTGTTAAGTTCCATTTATTGCATACAAATAATTTTTATATACCTCCACTTGCCCGTGTTTGTCATTCACATTTACAAAGAAATGATTGGGAAGAACTGAATACTCAGAGGATTATGCATGATTTCAATAGTACTCATGTACTCGATATTATCGATTTGTACAAATGGGGCTGGGAACGAAGGAACCAATTGGATTTTGAAAATATTAATTCGGTTGACGATAATGAACTGCATTTTTGGGCAGGAGTAACTAAACAGCAATTTAACACTGTCCTACAACTAACACCGTCTCTTCATAACAGAACTGATCGTCCTGCCACGGCTTTAGGTATTTATCTGTCAGAAATAAGGACTGGTGGACCAGATGAACGGTTGGCTACGAAATTCCAAATGTCCAGAAGAACGTTGGAGAGAAAGATAAGATTAGCAAGAGAATGTTTAAATGATGATTTCGTTCCGCATTTTCTGGGCTTAGATCATATGACCAGAGAAGAGGTGGTTGCTCGAAATCTTTCCATCCCGGCTCATATTTTCGGGAGCGACCACGAATCAGCCATTTTGGTGTTCGATGGCACATATCTATATGTGCAAAAGAGTTCTAATTTTTTATTCCAAAGACTAACATATAGCCTTCATAAATTCAGGAACTTAGTAAAACCTTTTTTGATAGTTTGCTCAGATGGCTACATTTTAGATGTTTTAGGGCCATATGCAGCAACAACATCGGATGCGACAATTATGCGTAGCCTAATGGAAGAAGAAAACTCTACTTGGCATTGGTTTCTACGGTCTAACGATGTCTTTATACTAGACCGTGGCTTCCGAGACTCAATCCGCTCTATACAAGAATATGGCTATAATCCCCACATGCCACCATCCAGATTCAGAAGGGAACAACTAACAACAGACGATGCAAATAAGTCGAGACTTATCACAATGACCCGGTGGGTGGTCGAAACTATGAATGGTCGTTTTAAAAAAGATTTTAAAATATTTCGGCACACCTATTTCAATATTTCCTTACCAAACATGATGGCAGATTTCAAAATTACCGCAGCGCTCATCAACGCTACTCGGCGTCCATACGAGAACACCATATACGCCGAGCAATTCATACATATTATTAATGAAAATGTAAATAGAAGAAATGAGTTGGCAGATTATGTGAGCGAGCACAATCTTAATAGGCAAAGAGTAGCCTTTATTTCAATTGACGCAAGTAATGCAGCTTTGGATAACTTTCCACAACTAACTTTCGAAGATTTGATACTATTTACGTTGGGCACCTATCATTTAAGGATCGCTAAATTATACGTTCACGAACACTTGCGACCAAATGGTCTGTACATTGTTGAACTATACCGGCACCGTGAAATGGTTAACAACAAAATATTAATACGAGGAAGAATGCAGTCGCGACATATCAGGAGCAAAAAATACTATACTTACATATTGGTGAACCCAACAAGACAGGGTAGAGATAGTATCAAAGATTACTACTGCTCTTGTATCCACGGCCGCTGTACCATTGGATGCTGCGCGCATAAAGCTAGCGTAGTATATTTTTTGTCTTGGGCCCGACATCAAGAGCAAATAGATGCGCCTGCGGGGTTTTTAGATGATACAATTATTCCTGTAGACATTGATCATGTCGAATAAAACTTAAAAACTTTTCAATACTTGTTTTATTTTTACCTATTTTATTTTTTTAAACATGTATATTATCAAGTAACCAATACACATGTGCTAAGCCTTGTTATAATTAAGCTTAACATTTTATTTTTTATTTTTTTAGTTTTTGGTTGTTTTTTGGTTTTTCCCATTATCTGCATTAATGCGACATATATATTCGTAAACTAGGAACGTTTAACTAAACATCCTACCCATTTTGTTTTCTGTAGGCCGTGGGTATAGGTTCCATACTAAGTTGCCCAATGACCTTTGGCAAATGGGTAAACCATGATTTAGGTTAGGAGATAGGGTACTTTTTATTCCGGTAGTACGTTCCCGTGGCATAATTTCCGACCTCCACAATGGCTAAGCCGCGGGCAAAAGCCAGTAATATAACATAACATCACGCTTTGTTTTCCCGAAGGGTTGGGCAGAGGTGTACCTTGTAGTACACCCACAATTCGCCAGTTATTGTCACAGGGGCGAACCTATTGCATCAGCCGGGCACAAAACCAGACTCCGAGCTGCTACTGATCCTAAAAATAACTCTTTTGCATAATTTTAATAACCAACAGCAAATTAAAATCTACATGCAGTATCGACTAACGAGTAATTACCTATAGCATGGGAAACTGACATTATAAAGCCAAATCGTGTGAACGCAGCATTATGAAAGGACCGACAAAATCTTAGATTTGCCAAGTCAAGCCTGTGGTTAAGTGGTTTTAATCTATGCTTAGACATTCGAATATAAAGATACTAGGCATGTAATTATTATACAAGGAGTAACTTTAATGGCATTGGAACTGAAAAGTGGTTATTGGTCTCATCATAATACAACTAAATAAATATGTAGAAAATAACCCTGAAAAAGAATCTGCCTCTCCATACATTTATATTCACATAACCCAACAAAACGTAGGCAATGTAGGTTTTTTTTTTGTGATTTCGTGATAAAAGTTGTTCATAATGATGAGTACAATGACCCCTTTTCGACTATAAGTAGTTTAGATAACACCTACATAAGATGCATCTTGAGATATTTATGACATCATCAGCTTTTGCCCGCGGCTTCGCCCGCGTGGATGTCGGAAAATATGCCACGGGAACGTATTACCGGGATTAAAAGGAAACAATGAAATCGCATAGATCATAGCCGTGGAAAAGGTAGAGCTGCTCATTGAAGATTTCTCAACCAAAAAAAAAAAACATAGATGGAAATATATAATATTATATATATAATATATATAATAATATATAATATAATATTATATATATAATATTATAAAAGCAAAACTAACTCTGCCTGTCTTTCTGTTAACATTTTACACGGATTTGGATGAAATTTGGCACACAGATAGACCGACATTATACTACTTTTTATCCCTGGGGGGTAACCATCACCTCTTATAGCAGTATTATTTCAATATTACTTACCGTGAGAAAGAGATGGAGCTATAAGTCCTGTATAGCTCCATCACTTTCCCACTGTGAAGTAATATTATAATTATACTGCTATAAGAGGTGATGGTTACCCCCCTGTAGTATCACCGCATCGGTGAAGCCGCGGGCTAAAGCAATGTTTTTGAAGCAATGTAAAATAACCGGCGCTTGGCCGGTTTAAAGGCTCCTACATACTGGCGCGACTTGTCGCGCAACGCGACGCGACACAAAGACACCGCGTGTAGCGCTAGAAGCGGTGCCTTTGTGTCGCGACGCGTCGCGCGACAAGTCGCGCCAGTATGTAGGAGCCTTTATGAATTACATTTTCTATTACCTGCGCGTATCGGTCCACGCACAATGAATGGTTCCGTAGTTGGGATGAATTTATCTCAAGAACATACTAAACATTGTAGTTGAAAAACATTTTCCTATACATTTCAACTGAAAATGTAAGTCTGTACACAATATTGATTTATTTACCATATTATTTTAATACCATATACTTCTTATAGGGTTTCCTGTAATGTATAAGTATAATCTCTTATTTAAAATAACTATTCTCTGAATTTATTTAAACATTTTAGGCTCAGCAGTTTCGGAGATTAGGGGAGGCAATTCAAATTTTTTATCTATTTAATTTAATAACTTTAAACTGATTATTTTAAAATTATATTTGAAATTCTCACAATAAGTCCTTTCATTTGATAAGTGCAACGGTACAGTTTGCAAAACCATTTTTTCTTTTTTTCCCCCAAAAGTGAACCCCATATTTAAAATTAATTTATTTACGATACACGTTCGTGTCTGTACAAAAATTCATATGTGTACAAAATTTCAACTAAATCGGTCCAGTAGATGCTGAGAAAATCGGCAGAGACAGACGGACAAAGAGACAGCAAACAGACAGACAGACACACGAGTGATCTTTTAAGGGTTCCGTTTTTTTTGAGGTACGAAACTCTAAAAACAGAAACTTTTCCAAAATAACAGTATTTGCCTGTAAACGTACTGTGCTGTAAGGTAATGTGTCTTTCCGCAGACAATTGCCGTCTTTCAATTTCAAGCCGCATGTAGATACCTACTGCATTTTTGGAACCGGTTATAAACATCTCAAGCATACAGATGCAATGCAACCTCAAGCCAATGACCGTTACCTTACAAAGAGTACAAAACACCTAAACAGTTTCTATGCATTTGAAAGAATTAAAAAAGAATTAAAAATTGACAACGATCTCAGGCCTTATCTGATAATGATTTCAAAAGAAAATTTGTCTCAGAATTCATTTAAATTTCAACCGATATCGATAATAAAACCGGGCTGGGGTAGGACCCCAGCCCGGTTTTATTATCGACTAGTACCTAACTACCGCCAAGTCAACGGAATAAACCTCGCATTCAATGAATCGATTAAGGTGTAACTTAGTAGCACTTATGTACATTCTATAAGCGTTAGGTAGCAGTCATCAAGTGCCACAATTTCTATACAAAGTAACGTTACTTAAAATGGTTAAGTACACAAACTGTCAAATTTTCTCATTCAATTTCGAACTTAACCATCGACATTTTAAGGTTTAAAATCATTTAGAGAAATTTGACATTTTGGGGTAACTTTATGTGCTGGTGACAGTACACACTGTAACATCAGACATTGAATATTGGTAGAGTCAATATATAAACGAATTTGACTTTGCACAGGTGTTGAAAAAGAAATACTTTATAACGTGTTCATCAGTTAGAAATTATATTTCTACATCTAGTAATCATAATAAATTTAATTTAAGGGCAAATTTTTCAATAGTCAGATAACTATTATCTCCTTCTCTGTGAGAGGAAGTGGGCTGTAATCCGCCCCGCGGCAGATATGTCTTCGAACTTTTGGTTCTAGGATATGCCGGTTTCCTCACGATGTTTTCCTTCACAGTTTTGAGAGCAGTAGTGATGAAAAAATTACACAAAGTGTCTGACTGGGTCCGAATTCTCCAACTACTTGTAAGTCGGGGCAGTTACCACTGGGCCACTGTTGTATTTTATGTTTGACGTCTATCCTCTCGCTTTCTGTAAGAGTATTTTTTTTTTTTATTTGTGATGGGTTTGCTCTTGACTTTAGTCTATGCCAGAGGCGACAGAAACAAAGTCGACGATGGAGCGAGCTTACCCAGAAGAAGCCTGTTCACTCTCACTTTGAAGAGATTAGGGTTATATGCGTTCGGAAACACAGACGCAGGCAGAGAGTTCCATTCCTTTGCTGTGCGCATTATAAAAGAAGTTTGGAAACGCTTAGTGCGAGTTGGTGGCATAAGTAAGTACTTTTAAATAGCATAGAATTAGTAAGTACTTTATAATACCATGGAATTAGTAAGTCCTACTAATATTATAAACGCGAAAGTTTGTGAGTATGTATTTTCGTTACTCTTTCACGCAAAATCTACTGATTGGATTTTAATGAAACTTTACAATAATGTAGTTTATACATCAGAATAACACATAAGCTATAATTTATAAAGATATTGTGTGAATTGTCCAAAATATACTGATGAGTGTCAAGTAAGTAGGAAAAAAATCTGCCATAAATACAATAAAAATTGATACCTTATTTCTAGGTAGGGTAGGTAGGATAGGTACGAAAGATAGGGTAGATACTTAGTGCTACCCGTGCGAAGCCGGGCCGGGTAACAAACATAATCAGCCTATAATGTTCCCACTGCTGGGAAACAGGCCTCCTCTCTGCGAGAGGGAGTGGGCCGTAATCCACCACGCGGGCCCAGTGCGTGTTGGTAGATGTCACATGTCTTCGAATTTTTGGTTCTAGGACATGCCGGTTTCCTCACGATGTTTTCCTTCACCGTTTTGAGGGCAGTGGTGATGAAATAATTTACACAAAGTAAAGCGCCCGTCTGGGTTCGAACCTACGACCTACAACTCGTAAGTCGCGGCCGTTACAACTGGGCCACCACTGCTCCTACAACTGGGCCACCACTGCTACTGGCCGGGTAAAGCTAGTACAGATTGTAAGTAGAAGGGAGGGGGGGGGGGGAGTGGATCGAATTTCGACCAGTGGGCGACCACTAGTTATAATTAATAATTATTAGAATAAATATTTCTGTATCAAGCTTTATAAATTTTGAGTGTAATTTCTGTCGCTTCTCAGTTGCTTATTACAAAGGGGAGATGTCAGATGTTACACATAATATGCGACTACTGTAAGGATCGCACTTATTTTATCTAAGTATGACTACCATAACTTGAAGGTCAAGTGTATTGACCGTCCCACAAACCTTGCAGCATGCATGCGACCATGACATCATCTTGGAATGTTGTTTTATTTTTGCCAAATTAGTAGTTACGTTATGAATGTACCTACTTAGATATTTGTAATTACTTGACATTACCATCAAGTATCTTTCCGTGCACGCAACGTTTGCATATAATAGTCTTTTTGTATCCACATACACGATTCTCACACGATTTACCGATGGGTTTAACACATTTGAGTTGACTGACAGATATAATTACGACTGGTGTTATACTCACGTCACAGAGAATATAATCTAACTCTATATGGACTACTGGACGTAATTTATGAATTACGTCCAATAGTCCCACGCTGGATTTTATAGTACCTATTCTATATTCTAAGAATAACACCGTAAAGAAAATAATGCCACACCAAGCATTATATGACCTAGGTATGCTTATTCAAATCTGCAGGAGCGGCCTTTTTTTTGGGTGGGAAATTATCAAAGAACTTCTTCCGCTCTGGACGGAGCGGGAGGGTGTGTCAGACTCTTACTGACTAAAACCCGACCGTTGCCTGTGTTGCCAGGGGCCTTGGTATTCCTTTCATACTTTCGCGACCCCGACCCCAGCAGGCATCGGCCCTAGTGGACCCCTATACTTGTGCTGACGACATCTTTTTGAGGCGCGCGTGGAACACAATGCGCCGTCGACCCGGGCCTGGTCCTTATCTACCCATTGCTCACCATCCGCAAGCCCTCGCCGGATTCCCGACGCCCAGGGCGTCTTCTGCGGCGGCTTAGTGGTAAAGGCTCGAACCCAGACAGGTGCTTTACACAACACACACATACTTTGTGTAAATTATTTCATCACCACTACTCTCAAAACAGTGAAGGAAAACATCGTGAGGAAACCCACATATCCTAGAACCAAAACTTCGAAGACATATCTACCACGTGGGGGATTATAGCCCACTTTCTCTCACAAAGAGAAGGAGATAATAGTTATCTTAACTATTGAAATGTCCTAGGCATGTCCTAGAACCAAAAATACCAACCCGCACTGGGGCCGCGTTGTAGATTACGGCCACCACTCCAACTCACCGAGAGGAGATCTGTGTCGCAACAGTGGAAACATGATAGGCTGATTATGCATTCAAATCTGCAACGACAACTTAAAAAAACTTATTGGGGTTAATATGCAGCCATGCCAAAGAAAAAGGACCGAGCGCATAATTAAGTTAAATAATCATCACGAAAATGGTCCACTACTAAATAAAGGCCTCCCAAATGACCCATTGAATTCGACAAAGAAGATTAATGATCATCACATGATTATTGATTAAGTTTTTTTTTTGCAGACTGGAGAACTCAGGCTCAACCCATGGTCCCTCTTTGCCGGGACACAGAAAAGTATGCTAGGTGTCATTGGAATTACTGAAAACATTGGAATTACTCATCATTAGGAACAACTTTTACTGGGGGAACAACCATGACTTCGCGAAAAAATAACAGGTGTTCCCTACATTTTGTAGAGTTATGCATAAAATAATAGGTACACAGGAAAATGTATGGAGCAGCTAATATTATTTTTTTACCCCTTATGAGGTTTTCAGTTCTTTCAATTACATCTTGTAGGCGGTTGATGGCTATGATTTACAGGAAAAAGTTAAATCAATCTATGTATTATTATAAAAATGATCAACTAAGCATTTTATATTACAATAAAACGGATAGGTAATAATTACCATTCCACAAAATTCAAAGTCAGACAGATTAAGACCAAACTCTTGATTGACACCAATCAAACCGTGATTGATTAAATAATTATAAACTATTATCTAAATAATCACTGGATATTGATATGACCTTTGATTGATATACGAACTAGTTGAATTAATTACAATATGCAATTTTAATTATGATTATTTCGTAAGATCCGGTTTTATTCGAGTTTTATGAATGTGTTCATAATATCTTAATTTGTTATGGTTATGTTAAACCTGATTTAGAAAAAACCTGTTTGTCCCTATCAGGTAGATAACCTAACGTGAACCTTAGGAAGAAAATGTATTTTTTAAATATTTACATCCTTAGATCTAAAGTCTATGTAGAAGCTCAATAAGAGTGCGGTTTACAATTTACTAGTTAAGACAAACAGAAGAAGAGAAGACAGATGTGGGTGCAATCGCTAGGAGGGGACGGCCTAGAAGGACATAATAGTGACCTAATTGGTGATGTTCTTCAGAAAGGTCAGGTGCATAGTACTCAAAACCAGTTTGCGTGTATGACCAGCACCCTAATTATGTAACACAGTTCCAATCCAAGAGACAATCCAAGAGTTTTAAAGCATGTTGCTAATCCATTGCTTCATAGGTTTGAAAAATTTGTCTGCTCGACAAAGTAAATAACACAATGAGCGTAGGTGAACCGTCAAAATGAAATCGATTACGATCAATTGTCATTTTAGGTATGTGTATTACGCAATTGCCCCGAAGATGTAGGAACGTAAACGAACCAAAATCAGTATGTAAGGATCGTAGCAGGTGGCGTTCTGTAGATTTTACCTAGGGAAGAAGGCATGAATTTATGTATGTGTATGAACATCGAATATGCACGCGTTATGATTCAGTCATCAACCAAACAGTTTCAACGAAAACGATTTCTTAATCAGAGGACAAATCGATAAGATAATTTATGCGATTCCTACATATCGATTGACAGGTATCTAGATAAAGATGATCTCGAAACGAAATATTGTTAAACTTACAAGGAAGATTTTGATAAGTGAACCATTGAAGATAAATACCGGTCTTGTCTGTGGAAATCTCACTGTGAAATTTAGGTGAAGTGAGCTTGAAGTATAATCCCTAGCATCAGGTTGAATGACAGCGCACTTCCAGACCTCTGCGCCTTTTTTTTTTGGGTGGGAAATTTTCAAACAACTTCTCACGCTCTGGGCGGAGCGGGAGGGCGTGTCAGACTCTTACTGACTAAAACCCACTCGTGTTCCTCCTGTTTCCTGTGTTGCCTGAGGCCACAGTATCCCTTTCGGACATTCCTGCGCCCCGGCAGGCATCGGCACTAGTGGACACTGACACTGTGGGTCATCCTTAGAAGACAGACATGCTATCGCAGAATGTTTTTGTTGAACTTTTTAGGATGTACAATCCAGTAGAGCATATATTATATGTGTCGCGTACGGTTTACGCGGCGCACGCCAGTAAAGATTCCAGTCGGCATGATTTTTCCGACATCTTGAACAATAATCGTCATATTAGCCAATCTAGACAAAACCAAATGATTCATCTGAAAAACACCAATTAGAAAGATAATTTTGGTTATGCCTAACAATAAGTAAAGTACCATAGACACGTCTAGATTAAGTAGCGTCAAGACATATTTATTTATATTTGCATCTGCATCATGAAATATAATAATTATATTTTTAATCATCGCCATTTTTAAGCCTCTTGAAATTCTACTTTGTGGTTTAAAAAAATATAGATGTCACCTTTATTATTCGTTTTCAAACTGACTGAAAATGTATTTGATACTAAAATCCATACTAATATTGTAAATGTGAAAATAACTCTCGTCTGTTTTACCTTTTCACGCGTAAAACACTGAACCGATCGCTACGAAATTGCCAGATAGGTAGCCTTAGGGACGTGGAAAGGGCATAGCTACTTTTAGTAAAAAAATATGGAATACAAAATACACTCAGACGAACTCGCGGGCAACAGCTAGTATTACTAAAGTTTCTATGAATACATTCTATGAATACATTCTATGAATACATTTACAAATACATTTTTATCAATAAACGCAGCATTAACTTAGTACATTGAACTTCTAACTTAACAATAAAACACAGTCTGTTCAACGTTTCAAAACAATGTCAAAACCAGATTCTTTGACATTTTTTTCTTTATTGTTTGCGCAAATATAGTGAATATAGAAATAGAAAGAAAAAATATTCAAAACAGTTCATAAATACAAATTGGAAACGAAGATAATATTCAATGGAAATTAAATAAAATATTAGTTGTTTAGGTAAAATAAAATAAATGCAATCAATAATATGTATCTACTACAGTACGCGTCACACATAATGGCGGCTCTGAAGTGCGCTACTCTCTGCGCAGTACCCCACCCGTTACCCCCCTGACACATGAATTCGTTACTGCGCAGCGACTCGCCTCGCGTTCCGGGCCGCCATATAGTTTGAATCAGGCAGTACATAGCTGAGTTTTGGAAAAAAAATCGACTTTGTAAAGCGTCGTCGCTGCCACCCATTCATGTGTGAGTTTATGGCTAAAACTCCACCCTCGTCGCAAAAAAATCGAAACTAAAAAAAAAAAAGAGTAAAGACTGAAGTTAATACCCAATGGTTGTTCATTAGGTATTAACTTCAGTTTAACCATACATTTTTCGAAGTTTGACTTTGGCATAAACTTTACTTCGGGTTTATGAATGAAGGGGTGTGCCTTATCATCAGAAGCAGACCCGTTGGACTGATGCTATACAAAAAGTAACCGGTAAAAGCTGGATGGAGCAAGTAGAAAACAGAGACAAATGGAGACAATTGGAGGACGCGTGGGCCTCCTCCAACTGTCTCCATTTGTCTCTTGTATGTTACTCTGTAAGTCATGGCCACTCTTGGGTGTGGACCCAAGAGTGGCAATGACTTACACAGTAACATACTATTTATTTAACATTTAGTCGAGTTTGTCAAGTTTTGCGAAAAAAGGGCTTTTATTATGTGCCTTATCAACAGCCGTGTACTGTGCCTGCAAAAAAGAAACAAAATTCTTGCAAAAAAGAAAGACGACACAACACTTCTTGCGACGTTACAACGTATTTCACACAAGAAGTGGTTAAACTTGACCCAATGCTGGTGGTAATTTAAAATTCATCGCCGCATCAATTGGTAATGGACTTTTGATGGTAATAAACTGGTTCTTCATTATTTGTGTCTATTGCAATTTTTTATTGCTTGTTCATATTAGGTACCCAAAAACATTTGATTTTTTTTGAGAATGTTACAGGTTGGTTCAAATCGGAAAAACCAGACTCAGAGTTATGATATCGTAGTTACAGTAAATGTGCAAAGCCTATACTTCTTTTACTGTGTAGATACTGGGCAGGTGTACACCTGCAGGGAAATAGGAAATAGAGTTTAAGTAAAGGTGTAGGTATAGGTTTTTTTTTTTTTTTTATAAAAACCTTGCCCCACACTAGGAATTTCTTCCTGTATCGTGGGTGCGTTTACAAACATAGAAACTCACAAACACAAACACCCAGACCCGGAACAATTACTTGCAGATCATACATATATTTGTTCCGTGCGGGGATCGAACCCGCGACACGCTGCGCAGCAGTCGATCGCTCAGCCATTACGCCAACCGTGTCGTCAGATCAACCGTGTTTCAGGTCCAGTTGAAAACCAGCGTCACGCACTAGTTGTTTCGCATTTTTGCTGAACTGGGCCTTTTTGGCGCAGCCATGAGGCACACTTTTCTGCTAATTTCTTACATCGCACTTTACACTTTTTATTTGATTTTGATTATTTTTTTTATCTGCTGTATATTACTATGTGCCTTTTAATACGTGCTAAATCAATGTATTTTTTTTCATTCATTTATGTTACTTGTATTGTTTTCTGACAAGTTACCAACACTTACTTATTTTTATGTGTACTACTAACAACCATACTGACGCCTAGGAAGGCGTCAAAAAAATCTAAAAAATCAAAATCAAAATTCAAAAACAAACAAAAAAAAAACGCGTCAAAATTTCTATCTACATAGGAATGTAGATATCAATTTTATGAACTGTATGTATAAAATAAAAGTATTATATCAATAAAATAAAATAAATAGATACCTAGTTATTCAAAATGCAAAAGGGTTTTTCTTGTGAAATAAAAATTGCAACTTTGAGAAAATACATTTTTCTCAAAGTAGCAATTTTGTTCGTAAAACCATAAAATGTCTATCTGCTCTAGGAAAAAATCTCTTGAAGTGTAAGATATTTATGGTCGAGACTGTAAATAGGGATCCATATCTAGGTATTCATTGATTAGTACTCATGTAGGTAATAATATAGATCCTTCAATAGTATGTGCGGGCAAGTCCAACAACGATACCTACTCATTACATTTTATACGAAGCATCGCAGTTCAGTTTGTTTGACGGGTGCAGTGCAATGTCTAACAGCATAATTGTCACAGAGGGTGTGATACATCAAACTGAAAAAGTCTAAATCTAAAATCATTTACAAAATTAAGTTAAGTTTTCCATAACCATTCTACAAAACAAAATTCATAAAGTATTTAGTCTATTTGTTTAATAATAGATAAGAATAAAAATAACATTTTTTTATTTTTGTTTTTTCTCATTATTGTCGTAACTATTGTTAGTTATTCGAGTCACGTAAAACTATTCAATGATAATTTAAATTGTCTCTTATTCACGCCATTCTTACCTAAAATGACAGTATTCAAGCTGAATTCAATTGCTTGCATGAATGAAATTTTAAAACCATTTAGAAAAATAGAATCTTTAAAAAAATCTGGCAAAGACAATCATGTCTAAAATAAAATGAGTTTCTTATTATTGGGTATTTTGGAAGAATCTGCTGTGAAATCAGCATAGATGTTAAGACTATTAGAATAATATATTATTTATAGTATTCAGTTTCAGTACACTGCATGGTTTGGCAAGTATTTTTAAATATGGCTCCGAGAGAAATAATATTATACAGAATGGAATTTTTAGACAGGGACTGCCCAATCTAAAAAAAACATTCTGTATAATATTTTATAAGGGTAGGCTATTACTGCCTCGCGCCCTCACGTCCCTAGCCGCCGCAGGAGACGCCCTGGGCGTCGGGAGTCCAGGCCGATTTCCAGCCACCGTAGGCGTGGGCTTGCGGACAGAGAGCAATGGGTAGCTCGCCATCCGATAAGGACCAGGCTCTGGTCGACGGCGCGTTGTGTTCCACGCGCGCCTCAAAGAGATGTCAGCACAAGTGGAGGGGCCCGCTAGAGCCGATGCCTACTGGGTCGCGGGAAAGTCCAAAAGGGATACCGTGACCCTGGCAACACACAGGCAACGAAAAGAACACGGGTGGGTTTTAGTCAGTAAGAGTCTGACACACCTTCCCGCTCCGCTCAGAGCGGGAGAAGTTAAGGCGCTGTCTGAAAAATCTGTGTAGTTTTTGGTAGCGGAAAAAATATATGTCAATTTTGAATATATTTCTCAGAACTTAGTTGTTACCAGAACGCGTTTTGAAAGAAAAGTCTTGATACAAACTAACGTTAAACCAACCTATTAAATATCAACTTACGTTACGTATTTAATTAATAACAAGAACGTCTTATTTGAATGCAGAACTTGGTTGTTTTTTTATTTTCGATTACTCAACTCAATTTTGAGTAAATAGATAATTGCTTCATATTTTGCAATCAATTACAAGCGTTGTGTCATCGCGCTTCTCTTTCTTTTCTATGCAGACTGAAAGTGACCGCGGTTTTGGTGTTGTCAGCGTCTTAAGCGTTAAAGTTGAGCGGAAAGAAACAAATCGGACAGCGGGTTCCTTCTGCTTTTCTGCGCAATCCGCAAATCTATAGCATACTCCTGTAGTAGGAACGAATTTCAGACGAAATTTATACTTAATCAAAGCGAGTTATAAGTATAATGCGGTCTGCCGGGGCGTCGACATCGATGTTTTCAGTACTAGCATTTCGAAATTGAAAAGGACTCTTTGTAATTTCTTTTTGATAACGTAAACTAATTGATTACAATTCACGCTGCTTGAAACACACTTTTACCTTGAAACTGTTTTTACTTAAAACGATGTCTAACTTCTCAAGTATTTTTGTTTTTGTATATATCTCTCTTCTATCTGTGAAAACTTTTAATTAACCTCATTTCGGTTAGTTTAGGTAAGTTTTCCTAAAACTGTAACTTAAAATAAATAGAACTATTTATCTTTAATAATTTTACGTAACTACTAATCCTATTGTTTACTTGATATTATGTAAAGATTCTATTAGTTATTCTCTATGAAAACCATATGAAAAAACTTAAAGAGGATTAAATACATAGATACCTAAGCACGAGGATATGGATTGCGTAAAAGAACTTGCTAGGTATAATATTGTGAAATTATAACAATTCAATTCTGGAATAACCAAGTGCTTACAATAAGCACTTGGTTATCTCAGAATTGTATCGTTATCTATATAATACATTGTATTACAAATGAATGTCACTTTTCTTGTCTATACATATTTGTTATTGTATTCTGTTTCACTACATTGCTGGTGTGGCAATTATTAAATATGGCTCCAAGAGAAATAATATTATACAGGATGGATATCTAGACAGGGCAGTCCCTGACTAAAAAAAATAATTTATGTTTTTATACTTACATAATATTATAAATTAATAACGCTTTTCATGTCTGTATGTGTGACCGCCATGTTCTTCTAAACTACGCTAATTTATTCCGTTTATGTGAATAACACATTAATATTTAACTAGCACATAATAATGAAAACTTGGAGGTTTTTTAAGTAGTAGTTAGTAAGTAAGGAACGGGCAAGGCAGCGGCGGCGCCACCGCCGGCGCGTTGTATCCGACTATAAATGCAAAAGTGAGCTTGTTTCTTTGTAACGCTTTCACGATTAAACGGCTGAACGTATTTAAATGAAATTTGGCACATGAAAAGACCATGATCTAGGGTAGGACATAGGAATCCCGGGCCGATTCCCGGTCACCGTAGGCGCGGGCTTGCGGACGGTGAGCGATGGGAAGCTCGCCGTCCGATAAGGACCAGTCGGTCTACTCTGTACAAATCTCACCGTGAAACTTTAGGTGAAGTGAGCGTGAAGTGAGCTCTAATGCCGCCTTGTGCTAAGGATGACACTATTGACAGCTCACTTTAAGCTCACTTTACTTAAGTTTTCACGGTGTTACTATTACAGAATAGCTCTGCAGGCCCGGATCGTCGCGCGTCGGCGCGTTGTGTCCCACGGCAACGGAAGAGACATCGGGAAGTTATTTGATAATTTCACACCCAAAAAAAATAAAGGGTAGGACATAGGATTTTTTATCCCCGTAGTACGTAAATTTCCGACCTCCATGTGGCCGAAGCCGCGGGCATAAGCTAGTTTAAAATAATAATCATAGAAGTAAATTATCACCTCGTGCCAGACACGAAAGAATAAAAATTTATTGGAATCTAAAAATAAGCGGACAGTCAATACCAGCAATGTACGAAATCTTTCAACCATACATACACTTAGTTCTTTACCAACATCCCAAAACGAATGTTAAATCGACCAATAGTGAAGCAAGATACCGGCTACGTTGTTCGACATTTAAATGTTGCTAAACACCGCCATTTAATTACCCGCACTAGGGTTTACGCTTAACAGTTACCTACATACAACTACCAGGCCTTGTAAAGATTGCCTCTATCTTTACTGCCTCTGATTACCGAGTAATCGACTCTGAAGAGGGTATTTAAGCACTCATTCATACTGCAAAATAGAACAGTGTGAACTTGCAACTATATTGTTGGCAATATTGGTTCTCTTTCGATTGGCACTAGCTCGGATAAAATGTTGATTTGAATTGTGTTGGCCCTAATGTCGGCTCTAATTTTATAGTATGTGTATAAATTGATACAGATTACGTAAAATCTAACTCAAACTTGTTGGTTCATAAAAATACTCCTCTCTCCTCCTCTCTATACCTCAGAAAACAAATACCGGAATAACAGTGTTTAAGAATGTACTCAGTACTGTATCTAGATTGTATCCGCTTTTGATCAATAGAATTTCAAGAGCAGCACTTGACATTCGATTTGTTACTTTACATCCGCGATGAGTGCTATTTCGACGTATGCTATTGACATCACACGTTCATAATAGCAATTATTTAGCCTCCTATGCTTACGCTACGTTTTCAAGGTTAAGTCATCTCACCATACCAAGTTTTGATACTTTTTAGTCATATAATTTCTTTTTCGAAAATAACTAACTATAAGTGTCTTATATAATTAATTATTTATGTAATAAACAAATAAATAATAATTAAATAATTATTTATTATAATTAAATATTATTTGTAAGTCCCATGTAATAGGTTACATAGGACTTACAAATAACTGGCGAATATAGGTGTGCTATAGGTTCACCTCTGCCAAACCCTTCGGGCAATTATATTTTATTTTATGTATAATTATATATTTTCGTCGTTAAATATCTATTGCTTCCAAATAGCCTCAAACTATGACTACAACTTGAAGTGGAAGCTGGTATTTAATCAGAAAAATAAACATTTTAGTTGCCCGCGCGATTAAAAAATCAATAATATTTGAACGATCAATTCGAATGCTACTAACATTTATCACTATTACTAATCAAATGTAAGCAGAATTTTCATTATCAAGGTGAGAAACACGACCTGCCGACCATCAAACAAACTAGCATTTTCGTCATGGAACAATGTTTTCCTCATTGAGTTTTCCTCTAAACCATCTCGCACATTATGCGATATGCGACTGCGATTTTTTTTTTTTGGGTGGGAAATCATCAAATACCTTCTCTCGCTCTGGGCGGAGCGGAAGGGTGTGTCAGACTCTTACTG
Organism: Atethmia centrago; assembly: GCA_905333075.3. NCBI lineage: Eukaryota > Metazoa > Arthropoda > Insecta > Lepidoptera > Noctuidae > Atethmia > Atethmia centrago. Next base: position 13,943,868 of record HG995373.1, on the reverse strand, counting down.
ACTAAAACCCACCCGTATTCCTTCCGTTGCCTATGTTGTCAGGGGCCTCGGTAACCCTTTGGTACCTTCCCGTGACCCCGGCAGGCATCGGCCCTAGTGGACCCCTACGCTTGTGCTGACGACATCTCTTTGAGGCAAACGTACGCGCCGTCGACCCGGGCCTGGTCCTTACCGGACGATGAGCTACCCATTGTTCACCGTCCGCAAGCCTGCGCCTACGGTGGCCGGAAATCCGCCCGGGATTCCCGACGCCCAGGGCGTCTCCTGCGATGCGACTGCGATAGCTCGACGACAAGACGCTAACCTGTCGCATGCGACTGTCATCGGGTGTGTGCGTGCACCATGTGTCTCTTGACGCTGCGACAAGTAGCGAGAGCGTGTGACTCAAGCCTGGGGGCCTACTACTACTGTGCTGCTGAGGAGTCTGTGCTGCTGGGGAGTTTGTTGCGCCACTTCTTCCCAGCTAAAGCAGGAAGTGGTGAAGGGTGGGCATTTTGGGGGACTGTCATATGTAATTTTGATGTTCGAAAAGTGCAGATTCTCAGCCTAGTTTGAATAAATGACTTTTGACTCTCTAACTCCGTCAACGAAGATACGGGCCCGTCCGAACGCCGGCCGATCGAAACAAAAGGAACAAAAGGAACGAAGTAAGGTCTACACCCGATTCATTGTCTTTTTTGGACGGCCAAAAACACTTCGGGAGTAGGGACAACTATTAAATCGTGGTGTCATTCATTCTAAGGTCGGGCCCTAAACTAATCATAGGTCCGTAGGTGATACAAAGTAATAATCGCCCGTTACTTCAGCCGAAACTACGGATTTCGTGGTTAGGGAGTTAAACTCCTGACGTTGCGACTCTGCAACTCTACGCCAAGTGTGGGGAGTTTGTAGCTCACCGTCCGGTAAGGACCAGGCCCGGGTCGACGGCGCGTTGTGTTCCACGCGCGCCTCAAAGAGATGTCGTCAGCACAAGTGTAGGGGTCCACTAGGGCCGATGCCTGCTGGGGTCGCGGGAAGGTACTAAAGGGTTACCGAGGCACCTGGCAACACAGGCAACAGGAAGGAATACGGGTGGGGTTTAGTCAGTAAGAGTCTGACACACCCTCCCTCTCCGCCCAGAGCGGGAGAAGTTATTTGATGAATTCCCAACAAAAAAAAAAAAAAAAAGTGTGGGGAGCTTTGAACAAATTATATGAAAATTGTCGGCTGCAATCTGTCGTTTCATCTAGTCGCCGAGCTGTCGCATGTCGCACAGTGTGCTCAGTGGTTTATTATAAGGTTTGTTTACCAAGACTTTAGTTACTTCCTGTCTGCAGTACCTATACGTATGTAAATAGTGACGAGAAACATAATGAGTCTCTAAATGAGGCGTTAATGTTGATTTATATTATTTATTCCGTACTTGCTTTTGCCCGCTGCTTCGTCGCGTGAAGGTCGGGAATTATGCCACGTGAGCTTACCTACGACCGGAATAAAGATTATCCTATATCCCAACCCAGGTCATGGTCTACCTGTGTGAGTGTGCAAAATTTCATCAAAATCCGTTTAGCCGTTAAGGCGATAAAAGATAACAGGCACACGTGATTACTTAATTAGCTGCGCCCTGTGGTTTCACCCGCATAAGTCTCGATCTCGTAGGAACATCGGGATAAAAGTATCCTATGTCCTAATCCAGGGGGTAACCATCACCTCTTATAGCAGTATTATTGTAATATTACTTCACAGTGGGAAAGTGATGGAGCTATACCGGACTTATAGCTCCATCTCTTTCTCACGCTGAAGTAATATTGAAATAATACTGCTATAAGAGGTGATAGTTACCCCCCTGGTCATGGTCTATCCATTTGCCAAATTTTATCCAAATCTGTTCAGCCGTTTTAGCGTAAAAGCGTAACAAACAAACAAACACACAAACAAACTCAACAAACATAGCATCACCCCTGTAATCCTCGAGGGGTTATGCAGAGGTGTACCTATAGTAACACTCGCACAAACTCACTTTCGCATTTATAATATTATTAGTTAGGATTATAATGTGGTGTTCCATGTTGTATCGAATGTGTAGCAATTATACAAGGTGTCGTTTTGCATCCTCGTCAAATTCAAGAAGGTAACTATGCTAATGATTCTCGACACGAATCAATAATAAAATAAGTAGGTCTTTTTTTCTAATTTTCATGTTAAAACGCGGCCCGTGTGATACCGCACTGTAACTGCCCTCTTGCACACTCACTACCGCATACGCAATGGGGTGATTATGTTCTGTGAAAGTGATGTATTCTAAAATACTGTCAAACTGAAATAACTAAAAAAACAAGTATGTATTAATTATTGAGCAGGTATAGTAATTTTATTTGTATATATATGTCTTTCATAGCAGCCTCCTGAAATATGACGAGGGTGCAAAACGACACCTTGTATTAATCCAATAAAAGTGTGCCATATTTTATATAAACTCTCCTATGTTTACAGGTTCTCAAACAAAACAAACATAGTAAAAAAAATCATTAAAGACTGCTACGAATTCCGGCAAATAGAATTCAAAGGGAGTGAAAGACGGGTTAAACCTTTAACCATCCAACCTCTGCCTACAAGTGGATTAACAACTCGGGATCGAATTAGAAGTCACGACACTGAAATCTCCGTCTTAACTTGAGGGTTAACCCTTTCTTCACCTTTTCAAAAGCATTCACCTTAGGCCTAAGACCCTTCCTTCCGGCGTGATGGATTGTGACTCCCTTTCACAGAGAGGAGGCCCAGCAGTGGGAACATTATAGGCTGTTTATGCTAAGACTACTCTTATTTTTATGCAAATAATATTATTATGATTATTATACATAGCTTGCATGCTATTGTGACATTCACCAATTAGAAGTTGTTGTGGAATAAGGAATTGACATACAAGTTACTTCCATACGTTTGTGTAAGTTACTGGCATGCAAATTACTTTCATAATTTTGTGTAAGTTACTGGCATGCAAGTTACTTTCATACTTTTGTGCAAGTTACTGGCATGCAAATTACTTTCATAATTTTGTGTAAGTTACTGGCATGCAAGTTACTTTCATACTTTTGTGCAAGTTACTGGCATGTGCGTTCTTGGCTTTACAGATTATGATTATCATACGTAGAGAAGTTATCATGTACATATCTTTATGTTCTGCATAAAGATGTATGTGTGTGTATTTTACTAACAGCTATTTTGTATTAGATATAATATCGCCTAGAAGACCTAACTAAAATAATTAAGTTAACAGAACTTTTCAAAAGCGTCGTGATAAAAATGGGCGTGATAACGAGTAGGTACCTACTTTGGTATATTACAATAGAGATGGTGAAATTCTTTTTTTGCCGTCACGTGCCGTTATGTATCTATCAGAACATAAAGATGATTAATTAGGTAGAGGGAGATAGTCTACCTCATATTTTCTTTATCACTTTTGACAACAATTCTCACGACTGTATTTCAGCACTCTAATTACGTACACTATCAATCACTATAACCGATTTTGGTGTATATTGCTAATCCATTGCTTTATATGTTTTAAAAATTTGTGAACAATGAATGTTGTTGAACTGTCAAAATAAAACGTATTGCTTCTGACAGTGTGTTACGCAATAACCCCGCTGATCTTGTTGACCCAAAACTTCGCCACTTCTACGGCGTCGTGTGGGTGGCATCGCAGAGGTCACATATACTGCATGTGTGGGGCACAGAGGGTAAGATAGGCACTAACCTTAGGGCGATAAAGCAATTAGGAGCTCGACTATATAGGTCTCTACTAATCCCGTATAACGTTTTCGTTATACGGGATTAGTAGTGACTTATATAGTCGACCCTTGACATCTGATCTACAGTCTGAATTGTATACGTATCTTCGAATAAAAGAAGCAAGTTGTATTTTATTCTTTCACTTAAATGCAGAAAGTTAAATTTCATTTTAATTACAATTAGGTATATAATGACTACTGGATATACTAAACTATGTGGGTCATTGTTGTTGTTTTTTTTCTCTGTTAGTTTTAATCATGGACCAGACCATAAATTACTAAAAAGACACTTTGACATTTGATGATTATTATATACACATTGGCTAGAATATTTACTTTGTGGGGTATTATTTTATTATTGTGAATTTGAAAACTATGTGGGTAATTTTGTATATTTTTTAAACTCTTTCTCAGTTAGTTTTAATGATAATCTGGCAGTTTGAGTACTTTATGCGGTCTACACAAATGTTCTTTCTTTAGAATTGTTCGTCGCATCTTTGAGCTCCTTAAGTTCTGAGTTGAGGTGCACGATTACTGACAAATGCGTGCACTGACTGGACAGGTCCACTCAATCTGTGTGATTTTTTCCTCAAAAGACGATTTCAGCCAGCCATCCACATGGCCTTCACATGATCTGACCAAAATTATGTCTGGACTTTAAAAAAGACTGTGACCTCTGAGTTTCTTTCGCCCTTTCTTCTCAGAGTAGTCAGATAGGTAACGCCGACCTCATCCAGCTTTATTTTAAAAATATGATTGACGTCTAAATGTGTTTTGTACAAGCCTACTTACAGTAATAAAAATCATTTAATATTTATCATTTATACCGTATTGAATTACTGACAATTTCATGGAGAGATAAAAAGATAACTCTTTTTACGAGTTATATTAAAATTATGATGTTTAGTGAACCTTGAAAGATTGTAAGTGTAGATTATAAGAAATAAGAATATAAGTTATTTTATTTTTACACATACATAACATAATCACGCTTCTAGTCCCCGAAGGGTTAGGCAAAGGTGTCGCCGGTTATGTTTAACTCTCATGTTACAGGGGGTTACTTTTGATGACAGTCTAAAGATTTCATTGGCGTAAAAAATGTAGGTACAGTTTTGATTAGATACCTTTTATTTTTACCAGCAGGGTTAGCATGACGCTTTCTATTTCTACGAAGAATAGACACAGTTCTTTCTATACAAAGTGACATTTCGTTTCTCCATTTTTGACATCGCACCGTAGAAATGCTACTTCAATATATCATTTTGTCTTTAGTTCCTAATGATCTTTGTCTAGGTTCTTTTTTATGTAGACTAATTCAGAAGAAAGCTTTCTATACCAAACTGTCAAAATCAAACTGACAACTGACAGTTGTCTACGGTAGTGAAGACTTTTTCATTTGTCTACTCGACGGCCACAAAGTAGATTAGATTACAAAATCATGATTTTACAGGAGAGCGTTTTGGATGCCAAACTGTGATAATTAAAAAACAACAAAGCTATCTTCTCCTATTTTACATAATTTAGTTAACGAGATAATCAAGGAAGAGAAGATGGTTAAGGCCAAAATTACTATAATATTATTTTGTTCCTAAATACGGTACTTCGACACAGAAAAATTGTCGTATTTGTCTTTATATACGTGACTTAATATCAGTAAAAATTAAAAATCAAACAGAAAAAAAACAACGAATTCTGAATCGAATTATGTAAAAGAGTAGATTTCGTAAAAAGTGCAGTTGACTCTTTCTACTTTACTGCCGTCGTACTGTCTACACGGAACGTCATTTTTGTCTATTCTTCCGTGGACAAAACGGTGCTCGTGCTAAGCCTGCTGATAATAAGAATGAATTGGATTGATTTTAATAAAAAGTAAACAACTAGAAGTTTACTTTCAAGCATAACATTGCAATAACTAATCAAATAGTTTATTTTTGTAGTCCAAAGTTATACGTATAAAATATAATAATAGTCAAAGAATCTAGCTGTCAACAACGACAGCTAGATAGCAACTAAGAAAAACAGAAAAACATGACAAACATTTTTTTACATATTTTTAGGGTTCTGTTTTCTCCTTTTGAGGAAAAGGATAAAGCGGAACCCTTATAGGATCACTCGTGTGTCTGTCTGTCAGTCAGTCTGTCACAGACAATTTGCTCCTAATCTACTGGAACAATTAAATTGAAATTTGGTACACATATTAATTTCTATGACACGGCCGTGTTACGTAAATAAATGATTTCTAAATATGAGAAAATAAAAAAAAAAGTTTTGCAAACTGTACCGTGTGACGTATCAAATGAAAGGGCTTGTTGTGAGGATCTCAAATATATTTGTTTATAATTTTAAAATAAATAGTTTTAAAGTGATTAAAGAAAATTGATGAAAATTTACCATTCCCCCCGAAATCTCCGAAACGACTGAGCCTAAAATGTTGAAAAAATACAGAAAATAGTTCTTTAGTCATAGATTACAGAAAACCCCATAATAAGTCTATGGTGTTACAATAACAAGGCAAAACTCTCAATATTGTGCGTTCAAACTTTCGGTTGCAGTTGGAATGTATTAAATTTTTTTTTTTTTTTACCACAATGTAAGTTTGTTCTTGGGATATAAAACATAGTAGATAACATATTCATTGTACGGAACCCTCACCACGCGAGTTCAAATCGCACTTGTCCAGTGTTTTTTCGTATATTGTCACCTTGTACATATTTTTTTTAATATTCATGTAATTTGTTATTATTTAATAGTAATTTTGTATATTGTGCTGTATGTTGAGTGCACCAAATATCTACACGAAGGAAAAAAAAAATAGATATTTCTTGAACGTTTTATTAAATGCCCACTTTTAAATAAAAAAAAAACTTACTTATTTGTTAATCTTGCTTACATTCTAATCATTAAACAAAGAGAAGTCATTATTATCCTTATCTTTACATTCCTGTATTTATTTACATAACACTTGTCTTTAGTATATTTTAAGTTACAAAGCCTTTTGAGTTTTATAGCTACGGCATCGTCGTAAAAACCTCATTATACGTATCTCATCATGCATCATCATTAAAATTATGTTTATTTTTCTCATTTTTTCTATAATCTTGTCATGCAAGTGCCGAGAACAGTTGGAGAGCAATGGTGGTAACGGCCCCGACTTACGAGTTGTAGGTCGGGTTCGATCCCAGGCAGGCTCTTTACTTTGTGTAAATAATTTCATCACCATCAATCATCATCAATTTCTCCTGCTCTCAAAACGATGAAGGAAAATATGTACTACCAAAAATTCGAAGACATCTGATCTACCAACCCGCACTGGGTCCGCGTGGTAGATTACAGCCCACTCTCTCTCGAAGAGAGAAGGCCTGTGTCCCAGCAGCGAAAATATTATCGGCTGATCATGTTGTGTCGAAAATGCGGCAAAATACTGAATCCTACTAATCCTTACTATTTACATTACCTCGTGAATGTTAGTGTGTGTTTTTAGGGTTCCGTAATAAACAAGGAACCCTTATAGTTTCACCATGTAAGTGTGTCTCTGTCTGTCTCTCTGTCCCCGCTGTAGCTCAGAGACGCTTAGTACTAGAAAGCTGTAATTTGGCATAGCTATACCTATATATTAATCACGGCGACAAAGTGCTAAAATGAAATCTTGTGAATTTTTTTTTAGGTTACCTCCCTTGCACGATATGTGGGGATAATATTTTTTCACCACTTGTCGGACCCGCTTGCGTAATATTAAGCATTAAAGTGCTCTTTCGTGTTAGAGTCAAGTGTCCCACCCCCCCCCAGCAAAATGGTTGTTTATGGAGATGTGAAAAAATTCATGGCAGCAGTACATATAATGAAATTAAAAGGGAAACTATCACAGCTAAGTGGGCTTTATATGTTAACGAGTAATAGTCGACCAACTTAAATTTGCAGTTGGTGAATTGATTAATAAATAAGATAACTAATACATATATCGATGTATGGGAGAACATGTTTTTTAACTACAATGTTAAGTTTGTTTTTGGGATAAATTCATACCAATTTCCCAACTAAAGAACCCTTCATTGTGCGTGGTCCGACACGTACTTGGCTGGTTTTAATAAATAACGCTCTAGGATCAGTGGCAGCTCGGCCCGAATAAAAAAACCAGATACTACGTCGTACACCCCTGCCCAACCCTTCGGAGAAACAAGGCGTGATGTTATGTTATGTTACTAAGTCGTCAAAAAGCTTAAAAAGTAGTGTGTACCGTTAGCATTAAAAGTATCGACCTCTTAAAATATTGAAGATTTTTAAATTTATTGATAGAATTTGTTTATTTATTTTTATGAATAAATGTAATAAATATTATTATTTAAAATGAAATTGAATGCCATGAACTCGTTCGGCAATAAATACTATTTTTATTACTTAATTATTATTTATATAAGGATTTTTTTTTCAAAATATACAAATATTTGAGTGTCAAACAACATAAAATAGGTTATAAAAAAGTATGTTAATTAGTACGATAATACAGCAATCACACTCTTAACAGTACGTTAAAAATAAAAAAAACCAACTTGCTATGCGTAGAATCAAATATATAAACAAGGTGATTTTTTATTTTTATTTGACGATTGTGGAGTAATCACTTCACAAAGTTGTGGATCTCCTTCACGTGGCCACTACATTTTAATTTGTTTTTTTTTTATTAGCACATGGCGCGCACAGTTGTCTTTTATGATATACTAGACTATTGTAAATTTGATGTGCAAGAGTGAGATGGAAAACGTTTCTAGTATCATCAGATAAGCGATGTGTGTCATTTTCTTAACAAAGGAACGCTTGTCTTTTTTAGTACAGACAATTTAAAAACTTATGAACTTAGGCTACTTATATAAGTATCATACTTGAAATAGGCGTTGCAGATATAGTATATGTTTTCCTGCTTTGTATGTAAATAAAAAACCAAAATATTCTAATTAAATACGTACTAATTTATTTTAAAATATAGGTTTTCTGCCTGACCGTACAAATCACCGTAATCGGGAGTGAAATATCTGGTATTATTATTTGGGCCTAGTTGACTCGGGTTGAGCTGCCACTGACCCTTTATGTAAACAGCTTATAACTGATTATTTTAACGCCAGCAGGCTTAGCACGAGATTACGAGAACCGTAGAAAAGCGTTTTGTCGACGGAAGAGTAGACAAAAATGACGTTTACGACAGTTGACAGTTTTCTACTGAGAAATGTAGGCAAGCGATTTTTTCTCTGACAGTTTCCCAAACAAAAACTCTCAGACTTCAATGTTACATGTATTCCATGGACGTTCAAAAGTGCCTTTTGTGTGCCTATTTGAAATAAATTATTTGACTTTGACTTTGATAAAAGATATGTGACGTTGGAAAAAACAAACATAGACAATAAAATATGTCATAAATCTCGCGCACTAAACTGTAAAAAAAATACAAACACGTCATTTTTTAAATCGTAATCCTATGACCGGTCCTTGTGTCACGGTGTAGGTCACAGAATATTTAGTACTCAGACGGTTTATGGAATTTAAATAATTAATTCTGCCCAAGAAACTGCGGGCAAAAGCTAGAATGTTATTCGTTACATTTTTAATATTTGTTCATATTATTATCGCTTGTGTTTCCAACAACTGGTACACTTACCAGTGTGCAGTTTGCTTGCTATGGCCACTCTTAAGTAATTGTTAGATAATGGTTCATCAACCTTAATCGACGGGTGTGGGTAGGTCAGCAATGCAGGTAATGTAAAATGTAACTTAAATTTTTGCTTACTACATAAGTGACTTTACATGACATTACATGGTGGTACCACCACCATGTACTGTCTACATATTAAGGTAGAGCGTAATACGAAAATTGAAAACCATCGATATATTTTAATTTTAATAAAACGACTCGCCTATTGTCACCAAAAGTAGGCAGGCACAGGGGTATGATACTCCCACATTTTGCTAGCAATGTTTAAAAAAAAGTTTCTGCCAAAAAATTACGTTCTGATAAATTCATGATAGTCAAAAATATATATATTTTTTTTAATAATTTCGACTCGCAAATTTGCGATCAATTTGCATCAACAAGGTTAACATACATATGAAGAGAATTCTTCATTCACAGTAAAAGCTTTCTTCATGTAAATACGTACATCGAAAACATATAAAATAATATTAATTTTAAACAATACTAAAGTTACAATTATAACACCTATTCGTATTTGATTCCAATCGTTAATGACATACGTAATCAACAGTCTGAAGTAATTATAATTAAAATATAAATTTTACGTACGAAGTGATTCCGGAAATAAAGGATTTAGAAATTGTTATTATATAAATATTTACGTGTTTGAATCGTGCATTCTTATTTAAAAGATATAATTGGTTTTACATTTTTTTTTAAATATTCGTTTGAATGTTTTAATATTCATGCATTTCCGTAAGAAATAAGTCAAATATAATATTGCAACCATTTTTATGAAAACCTTTAAATTGTTTCAGCGAATGTAGCAAAACAACTTACAACATAACACAAAATTAAATTCGAAGTCAACCCAGATAGTTATTATCAATAAGGTATTAAGTATGGCAAAAATATTGATAACTTTTCCACTCTCACTAGGTAATCTTTTGATTAATTAATAAAATTTAGGTAATTAATAAAAGCACTCACAGAAATCAGCCAAAAAATCCAGTGTTCCAATTTTTTTTTCAATATTTCGTTTCCCATTCAATCGTTGTGTTTACTTTACACGCGAACGTAAAATAAGTCAAGTAAAGTAACAGACAGGCGAACGACTGTGCGCTTGCTACTCGACTAGTGCGAAAATCGGCGCGTACGCAGCCTCAGTGTTCCGCTCACAGATCGTGACGATTGCTTGCAGATGTCATATAGATAGAAAGGTGCCTAGTTGTGTTGAGATGCGCTTTGATTTGTTTTTATTAACTCAACTAAATTAATGAAATAATTAACAGCTGGAGAGATTGTTTTGGTAATTGTTATCCATAATGAGCCTATAATGTTCCCACTCGCTCTCACGGTGAGGAGGCCTGTGTCCGACCAGTGGGAACAATATAGGCTGATTATGCTATGTAACGCCGTTGATTTTCGTTCCCGATACCAAATACAGAGTGTGAAATTCTCTACCTATTTGGTGTGTAAAGTTTGCAAAAAAAAGTCGTATCATATGTATGGCAGAAAGGCCTAACCCAGCAGAAGGTGACACCGGGATGAGTAGCGTCATTTTGTCGTATGTAGGTAGGTAGATACGTTTTAAAGTTAATTTATTAACGGTCAACAAAACAAACCTGTGATTACAATAATTAATAGAACCGCCCAAGTGCATGTCGAACCACGCACAATGAAGAGTTCCGTAGTTTGGATGATTTATCCCAAGAACAAACTAAACATTGTAGTTGAAAAACATGTTCTCCCATATGTCACGGTCGGGAGCACTGTAGTTTATTGGTTTTTTATAGTAACCTTTTTTTTTTTGTTGTAGTGTAATTCTATTCTTAAATAGACTAAAAAAGGGTCCGTTTAAGTGTATCTTTGCAAACCATAGGTGCCGAGAAAAAAATCGGCATGGTTTCCTTCGGGATTGGTGGAATAGTGGGAGTATTAATAGGGGTAGACCACGTGGTGGGTCTAAATTAGTTTCCAAGCAATAATACCAAGGCGTAGTCAACGGGGCCCCGCTTGGATGTAAAGGAACCTAACACCAAGGGGGATGACTCTTTGCTGGCTTAATTCCCCGTCACCCCCTTCTCATAGAACCTACCAAAACCATAAAAAGGGTGCCCCAAGTCCCGAGCTTTCCCGGGCAGATTTCCGGCCACCATAGGCGCGGGCTTGCGGACGGTGAGCAGGGTAGCTCACCGTCCGGTAAGGACCAGGCCCGGGTCGACGGCGTTGTATTCCACGCGCGCCTCAAAGAGATGTCGTCAGCACAAGTAAAGGGGTCCACTAGGGCCGATGCTTGCCGGGGTCGCGGGAAGGTACTAAAGGGGCACCGAGGCCCCTGGCAACACAGGCAACAGGAAGGAATACGGGTGGGTTTTGGTCAGTAAGAGTCTGACACACCCTCCCGCTCCGCCCAGAGCGGGAGAAGTTATTTGATGATTTCCCATAAAAAAAAAAAAGTCTTGAGCTTGCTTCGCTCGCTCTTGCATCTTAAGTTCTGATTGCCTTTTGTCGAGATTTTTCGGGACTTGGGGCACCCCGGCTCGAACAGGTTCAAAGGGGTTGGCGAGGTCTAGTAAGTGACCGAAGCGAGCGAAGAAAGACTACATTTTCACGTACTTGCAACAGCAAAAAGAACAGCTGTAAAACGTTAGCGTCACTTACATTAGATTATGTTCCGTTACCCACGATCTTTTAAAAGTAGAAATAAAACTTTATTATTTTTATCTTCGTTTCAGTAGTTAAAAACGTACAAATTTATACTAAAAGCCATTAAAATCCGCTGACACTTTGTCTTAACCGAAAAACTAAGAGTAAAATTCGGACATTATCTGTAATAAAATGTAAGTAATTATGTTGTTTTTTTTTAAACTTTGGGATTTTTTCTCGAAAACTATGCTTTTGATGGCTGTGACATTTTGCAAAAGAGTTTTATATGAAGACCTCTCCCTATACGCTTAAATAAAAATTGGAAGCTTCTCACGTGCGGTCCATACAGTACAGTGGAGCCTCATAATTACGTAAGGTTGTAGTCGCAATTTTTTTTTAAATGTGATAAGACTACAAATTAACGATTTTCGAACTTTTTCCTTTACTTGTTGTGATAGCTTGCTGCTTGCCAAATTTCATGATTCTAGGTCAACGGGAAGTGCCCTATAGGTTTTGATTTATTTGCGAGTATCAATATATGTCATAAAAATGGCCGTATTTTTTATTGCTTTGACATTTTTTTTTTTTAGAAGCTTGATTTTTTCGAGCTCTAAGGGACCGCAGACTTACTTACGTATTTGATATTAAATTCAACTTGATATCTCCACGCGTTCCTCTGAAAAAAGGTCTTGGCAGACTGATAGACAGACAGACGGACAATGAAGTGATTCTATAAGGGATCCGTTGTTTTTCTTTTGAGGTACGGAACCCTAAAAATAATGCGTGATCAACACGTGGCCTTTAAAATTCGATTCACATATCTTCATGTACAAAAAGTAACTGACGGATAAACGTTTCTGTTTATTGAACTTTGTTGAAAATAAATCTCAATTACCAGTAACCAGACGTGCTTCTCTCGCATATTAATACAAAACGCAATAACAGGTGACTCGCAATATATTACGAGACCAATACTTTCGATTGTATACTTCCTTGTGCGACAAGGGCGAAGGTACCATTATTCATATCAACGTTCCATTTTTTACTGAACGTATCCTATAATTCAAAGACACGACTTTATTAACATGGACGTACAGCTACAATGCTAAAAGAAACAGTATAAGGTGGCCTCTTATTCTCTTGGAACTCCGTACTATGTTAGGCCAGCTCAAAGTCAAACAAAGTGTTGCCACCAACGTGCGGTCGACTATTGGAGAGTTAGCACAAGTTTGGACCCAGTCACAGTGTGCGGGACTGGAGATTTTAAAACCTTTAGTGCTAAAGATGGCCACTAGGTAGTTTTGGTCGGTAGGAATCAAATATGAGGTATATTTGCGCCTTCCAAAAAAGAGGCCACGAGGCAAAAAAAATATACAATGTTGCCTTTTGCCTTAACGATAACGAATTTGGTAAACAACTAAGCAACCTAAAATAACTTGCATTTTACCGTCGAAAGATTTTTTCTACGATCATACGAGTATCACTCCAATTACATTTGAATTATGTTCTCTTCCAAATTCAAACTGAAATATCATATTTGAAGAAATGTAAGTGTGATCGGATCTAATTTCCCGGAGGGGTTGGCACGCTATAACACGAAGGGAAAATATGAAGGTGTGTTGATGATTGTAAATGCAATTTATTTTGAAAGGAAAGTGCTTTTTGCTATGTAGGTACATTTACATAGCAAAAAGCACTTTCAATAACAAAATAAAATAAAGGTAAATTTAAATGTAGGCGTTTGCATACGCGCTTACTACGCGCGTATGCAAACGCTACATTACGCATTTGCGTAGGCGCGTAGTAGGTAAGCGCGCTACAATACGCATTTGACAAACTGAACGCGTTTACACGCGCTCAATCAGTACCTAACGTTGGTATACGATCCTATAAGAGCGTTTACACCCGAACAAGCTAATATGTGTGGATAGTAAAGGCGTTCTTTTAAGAAAGTCTCCAAAAACGATCTAAGAGCAAGAAAAACGACAGATATGCGTAGTTTTGGAGACATGTAAAACAGAATGGACAACAGTGAAACGCATCCTAATTTTAATTAAAAAAACCGGCCAAGTGCGTGTCGGACCACGCACAATGAAGGGTTCCGTAGTTGGGAAGTTGGCATGAATTTATCCTAAAAACAAACTTAACATTGTAGTTGAAAAACATGTTCTCCCATACATCGATATACGTCGCGGTCTCTCCAACTGCAAATTTAAAATGGTCGACTATTACTGGTTAACTTGTAAAGCCCACTTAGCTGTGATAGTTTTCTTTTTAATTTCATTATATGCACTGCTGCCATGATTTTTTCACATCTCCATAAACAATAATTTAGCTGGCAGGGGGGACAAACTCAAACTCAAAGCATTTATTTCAATTAAACCATTTACAGGCACTTTTGAATTGTCAAGGCACTTGACTTGAACAAAAATTTGCACTTTAAAGGCTCCTGCATACTGAGGCGATATCGCGGACGCGACAGGCAACAATATGCTTGTCGCGCCCGTGATATCGCCCCAGTTTGTAAGAGCCTTACGCAAACGGATCCTTGAATCGAAAAATGGTATTCACAAACTCGGAATATTTGAAGACCTATCCAACGATACCCAACACTATTGGATAGATGAGAAAAAAAAAATGAAATCCCCACGTTACGTGCAAGAGAGGTACCCTAAAAAAATATTTATGAAGATTTTGTTTTACCACATTGTTGGCGTTATGAATATGTATACCTATGCTAAATTATAGCTTTCTGGTACTAACCGTCTTTGGGCTACCGCGGGGACAGGCAGACAGACAGACGGACATGGCGAAACTATAAGGGTTTCTTGTTTACGGAACCCTAAAAAGGTAAATCTAACGCCCTTAGCAAACCTCCGCTGCGAAAGCACTCGTATCGACGCGAGCCAGTTGAATTTAAACACTGCGGTTTCGATGCTTTGGTTTAGTGGCGGAGGTGTGCTACGAGCATCAATCCTCACTATGTTATTCATATGGAACCTAAAAATAAATACCTACCCACAGAACTTAGATCCATTAAGGACACGTGCAGACTGGCGCGATATCGCGGGCGTGACAGCCAGCGCAACACTTTCCATGAAGTACCTATTTAAAAAAATTGTGCTACTAGTGTCGCATCGTGCCTGTCTGCGGGAGCGTTTACCCGTGCTGGAGTTGTGTAATGAGACTGGAACCCCTCGGGATTTGCCGCCATTTTCTGGTCAAGCCATTGACTGGCTGAATGTGACCTTAGAATAAGTACCTACGTTTCAAGCCATTGCACCTGCGTATTGATATTTTTCAAATTGGTTTTGGAAGGTTTGGTCTCAGAGGAAAACTATGTATAAATTGATGACAGAGGGGTGACAGAGTTGGACTTGTGTTTTATAATGTTATGTTTTTTAATACCCTTCCTTTAGGAAGACCTCTTATCAAACAGAGAAGGCCTTTAGGCCTTCTCTGTTTGATAAGAGGTCTTTGCCCTGCAGTGAGGCAATAATAGGCTGGTATTATTTGGTGATCCCAGTAAAAAAAAATTACATTGACAGCGCTTATGTGTTGTAGCTGTAAGGGCGGTTTTCGAAAATCAAATGTAATGACTGAAATGCGATTGACTATAACTTCGTACGTAACACCATCTCATAAACTACTCGGCAACTACCACTCTAAGAAATTCACCGTTACACAATTAGATGGCGCTGTTTTTAATGACGCGGTTCGCCTTATGTCGTCTTATGAAAATAATATTGCGCCAAGTTTTGGATCAATGATTGTTGATTAAGGGCTGATTTTCCAATGGCAGATGACCCAAGGAATAATTCGCTCCCCCCACCGAATAATAAGGTAATCGATAAATCTATATTTTACAGGAAAAATAAAAAACTGTTTTATGCGTATATTTCAGCACGGGTAAATCGTAAGATAGCGATTTATACGTCAAAACAAAGCTAATTTTTGACAATATATTTTATATTATTATTTTTTTTTAATAGCTTGACAAAATTAAGTATACAAAAATAATGTTACTGAAATTAAAGGGCAAAAGTATAGTATGCAACGCATCATCACCATAATATTCGCGTGTAAACACAACGATATCGTAGTCAATAATATTCAAAAATATTAACATAGACACAGTGAACGACGACGTTACGATTTTGCATAAATACCTAACACGTAAAACACGTTTTGTGAAAAGACATTACTAAATCCTGTAAATAAAAATATCACATGAAAATAATTGTTTTATAGTTTACGTGGAAAGAAGTTATGAATTTCTTACGCGAATATAATGGTAATCGCTTACCGAAAAAGTTAATGATTGCAAAATCTGTAATAACTTGTTATGGTATTATTCGTTCAAAAAGTGTGTTTAGATTTTAAGGGAATAATATTGTTGTGTTCATTACGGTACCATTGAAATTATTGTACTTTTATAAATATACATAGAAAAATACATAAACAAATTACAAAATGGTAATTAATGCTATAAACACCGGATATGCAATTAAACGAAAACTGTCGTAGTACCACATTACCATATTATTCGGTGGGGGGAGCGAATTTGGATTGAATTAAAACTGTCAAACGTCAATTTTATTCCACGGATAAAAGATGTCTGAAGTTGAGAAAATCAGCCCTTAACCTATAGTGTACCTACTTTCTAAGTGAATATATCTACCTAATATCGGACATCACTGGCTACCGGTGAAAGAAAACACCTTGAACTTATAGTTGCCTACAAGCAGAGGCAAAGTAGAAAGCCTCATACGAATTATATGAAGCATTTACAGCTGTAATTTTTATGGTGTACATAATAAAGAGTATTCTATCTGTCTATGTGAAAAACATGTTACAGAAATTAAATAAAATTTTCATGCTTTTTTATAAAAAAAATATTGACACTCAATAAAAGTTTGCTATTTTAATGGTAGAAAGTTTAGGCTTTGATGTTATGGATAACCGTTACTATGTTTGGTTAACAACAACAACTTAGTTTCTTAATATACGGTTAGTACTTTGCATTATTACAAAGAAAAAGATGGGAAGAGGGGTCGGGTTACGCAGGTCAGGGAGTTGCTGTTTCTTTACGATAGCAATTCAGACTCGAAAGTCAAACACAAAGCATTTATTTCAAATAAACCAAATACAGGCACTCTTGAATTGTCAAGTTGTCGGTCAGTCAGAAAGATGAAGCTAGTGGCCCATTCCAAAGCGTATTAGGTCCCTATGGAGAAGAACGGACAAGAAACTCCACGGACACAAATGAAAATATCGTTACAAAAATATTGGTTATATTGTTCATGTGAGAACAATGTGCACGTTAAAATTATCCGTAATAAAAAGATAAAATCAAAAACAATTGAAAAATTAAAATAATTGAACATAACGTGCGATAGCATACACAAGCTCAAGCCTTCTTCCCATGGGGGTACACAGAAACTACAGAACGCCACCTGCTACAATCCTTACAAACTCCTTTTTCCAATTTGAACATACCGTGCGATCGCAATTTGTCTTATCGCCCGATTTTCATGCACTGTACCTTAAGGTGAGGAGGATGACGGGTTTTTTTTTGGGTTGGAAATCATCAAATAACTTCTCCCGCTCTGGGCGGAGCGGGGGGGTGTGTCAGACTCTTACTGACTAAAACCCACCCGTATTCCTTCCGTTGCCTGTGTTACGGGGGACTTGGTGACCCATTAGTACCTTCCCGCAAACCCGGCAGGCATCGGCCCTAGTGGACCCCTACATTTGTGCTGACGACATTTCTTTGAGGCGCGCGTAGAATACAATGCGCCGTCGACCCTTGACCTGGTCCTTACCGGACGGTGAGCTACCCATTGCTCACCGTCCGCAAGCCCGCGCCTACGGTGGCCGGAAAAACGCCCGGGATTCCCGACACCCAGGGCGTCTCCTGCGGCGGCTAGGGGCGAGAGGGCGCGAAATTTGCCTTTCCCTCAACCGTCCCGCCTCCTCCTTCGCAAGCATCACTGCTTCGCAGAAGGAGGTGACGGCTGCCCATGCCCTCTCGCTCCGTACCATGGCCTGAACCAGGGCCGGACGCGAGAGAAAGGATGAGGGGTACGAGTGATTGTGGGTTCAAATCCGGGCAAGTAGGTTTCAATGTAACTTTTTCAATTCATATGTATTTTCTGAGTTTAGATAAAGAAAAACATCGTGAGGAAACCTGGAATTATATTAATAAAAGTCGAAAATCGCCAACCCATCTTGAGCAAGCGTGGTGATTAATGTTCGTGCCTTCTCTGAATGAGAAGCCTTTGCTCTACAGTGGGGCAATAATAGGCTGGTATTATTACTTTGTGTTATTTATGTGAGAGCAGTGGTGGCCCAGTGGTAACGGCCTCGGCTTACAAGTGGTACGTAGTGGATTCAAATCCAGGTGGGCGCAAAGCCCCGCCTGGCCGCCTGGTCCTTCACCGTTTTGAGAACAGTGGTGATCCACTGCTCTCAAAACGGTGAAGGAAAACATCGTGAGGAAACCGGCATTTCCTAGAACCAAAAATTCGAAGACATGTGACATCTATCAATCCGCTCTGGGCCCGCGTGGTAGATTACAGCCCACTTCCTCACGAAGCGAGGAAGTCTGTGTCCCAGTAGTAGGAACATTATAGGCTGACTATGCTCATTTATGTCATCCTCATTGCAACTCTCAAACGGCGAAAGAAAACAGTGAGAGGAATCAAAATTTGAAGACATAATTATGTATATACACAACCCGCACAGGGCGCGCGTGGTGAGCTAGGGCACACTCCCTCTTACAGAAAGGAGGCCCGTGTCCCACCAGTGGGAACATCGGCTTATTATGCTAAGACCAATTTAAAATGAAAATACGCCTCCAAGCCAAGGTTTAATCTCTCGTACCTATCGATAAATAATTTATTATACCTATGTTATGTTGTCTTGTCTTGTGAGATACGAGTATGCCTAGATAATGTAACGCAGGCTCAACTTCTACATTCTTTCTTGTACGTGTTGAATATAATATTCTTACTTATTTTTTTTTTTTTTAAACCTTCCTGTTGCCTGTGTTGCGGGGGCCTCGGTGTCCCATAAGTACCTTCCCGCGACCCCGGCAGGCATTAGCCCTAGTGGACCCCTACTTTTGTGCTGACGACATCTCTTTGAGGCGCGCGTGGAATACGACGCGCCGTCGACCCGGGCCTGGTCCTTACCAGACGGTGAGCTACCCATTGCTCAAATTCGCGAGCATTATTGCTTCGCAGAAGGAGGTGACGGCTGCCCATGCCCTCTCGCTTCGTACCATGGCCTGAACCAGGGCCGGACGCGAGAGGTCTCTGCCGCCGATCGCCTCCACGAGGACACGGCGGTGCTCTGCTCAAGCCGGGCAGACCTCCACCGTATGCTCCACCGTGTCCTCCGGGCGATCCACACAGTGGTGACACCCGGACGTTTCCTCCCGCCTTATCCGACACAGGAACCTCCCGAAGCTGCCGTGTCCGGTGAGGACCTGCGTCAGGTGGAAGGTGAGGACGCCGTGGCGCCTCTCCAGCCACTCCTCAAAGAGGGGACTTATCGCCGCAATCGTGGCGTGCCCAGCACTGGGTTGCGACAACCGTACTTTCCATGACGCCATGAGATCCCGCCGGAGCTCCGTCCGCTGTGCCGCGATTTCTCGCGGCAGCGGACTTACGCCCCAGCGTTTCGCCTCCTCGCGCCACTCCCATACGTGCGCGAGGACTTTTGCCTCCAGATCCCATGGCGGAAATCAGGCAAGGAGGCTCGCTGCCTCACAGGAGACCGTGCGGTATCCTCGGACCATTCGGATGGCCATGACCCTTTGGGTCGCGCTCAACCAGCGGGCTGGCCGCAGCGCCAGAGAGCGCGCCCATACAGGAGCCCCGTAGAGGGCCATGGACCGCACGACCCCCGCGTAGAGCCTCCGGCAGGAGGCGTTTGGACCCCCTAGATTGGGCAGGAGCCGCTTCAATGCAGCGCCCGCCCGCTCCAGTTTGGGAGCCAAACGTCGGAAATGTTCCACGAAGTTCCACCGGCTGTCGAGGACGAGTCCCAGGTACTTCATCGTCGACTCGACGCCGATAGAAACCCCTCCTACCGTTATTTGGGACCCCAACGGTGGCGCGTTCCGAGGACCATGAAAACACATGGCCTCGGACTTGTGCAGGGCCACCTCGAGTCCTAATTGCCGGATCCTTTCGACGATTGTCGCAACCCCACGTGCCGCTAATTCGGCCGCCGCCTGGTGCGACCTCCCCTGCGCCAGGACCAACGTGTCGTCAGCGTAGCACACTACGCTGACGCCGCTAGGGAGGTCGGCGCGCAGCACCCAGTCGTATCCGATGTCCCACAGATGCGGCCCCAGGACCGATCCCTGTGGGACACCGCACGACATC
Organism: Atethmia centrago; assembly: GCA_905333075.3. NCBI lineage: Eukaryota > Metazoa > Arthropoda > Insecta > Lepidoptera > Noctuidae > Atethmia > Atethmia centrago. Next base: position 13,923,373 of record HG995373.1, on the reverse strand, counting down.
TCTTGCCGGTTCCACACTCCCTGGTGACCGGGGTAGATGACGGCCCTGTCCGTCAAATAGGCCTCGACCACACGACAGAGGTAGGTCGGCATCCGGTGATACCAGAGTGCCTCCCTAATGCAACTCCAGGGCAGGGTATTGAAGGCATTGGCGATGTCTAGAGACACCGCCAAGACGACCAAACCCCGGGCAACAGCATTCCCCGTCGTCAGGGCTTGGACACGCATGATGGCGTCCACCGTAGAGCGCCCTCTGCGGAAACCAAACTGGCTCTCCGCCAAATCCGGCCCCACCTGCACCAGCTGGCCGACGAGGCGGTCTGCAATTACTCTTTCAAAGAGCTTGCCCACCTCGTCGAGCAGCACGATGGGCCGATAAGCGGACGGAGAGTCCGCAGGGCGCCCTGCCTTCTTTATGAGGACCAGTTTCCCCGTATTCCAGCGAAGCGGGAACTGGCCCCTCTCCATGCATGCGCTTAGGAGCCCCCTAAGTTGAGGCCCGAGAGCCTCCAAGGCCAGGACCCAGGCCTTCCCAGGTAAGCCGTCGGGTCCTGGGGCGGTATTTTTGGCATTAAGCCTGCGTACCGCCGCTCTCATTTCTACCTCGGTCACCTCCGGAGCATCGTCGTCGTCGTCGTCGCTGGCGGTGTGGTCCGCATCGGGCACCGCAGTAGGCGGAGCCATAGGCGGGGAGGTGTGGTCCCCTCGGGAAGGGAACAGAGCGCTCACCACGTCCTCCACAAGCTGGGGCCGGAGACTCTGCATCAGCGGGGGAGCCCATGGGCGGAGTTTATCCCGCACCACTTTGTACGGGCGTCCCCACGGGTCCCTGTCCAGAGTCCCCAGCGACTCCTCGCGGGCCAACCCCCTGGCCCGCAGGATCTCCGCTTGGAGGGCGGTCTGTACCGCTCCGCTCGTACAGCTCCGCCTGAATGGCTTCCGTATCCGGAGGTTTGATACGGAGCCTGACCGTGACCTCTGAGTTTGTTTCGGCGTTTCTTCTCAGAGTAGTCAGATAGGAAACGCCGACCTCATCTAGTTTAAAAAAATATGATTGACGTGTAATAGTGTTTGTACAAACCTACTTACATAAATAAAATCATTTATCATTTATACTAAGGTTTATCTAATATTTAATAATAAATAACAAAAAATACAAAATATTTTATTTACAATCAATCATTTGATACAGGCGAATGGTCATGTTTAGGGTATACGACTTTCTTTTCTCCATCTACGGCTCGTTTTTGTAATGGTCCATGTTTCCAGTTAGGAGGATAGCCATACTTGTTCACGTCATCCCACCACTGTGGCTCGCCGGAACCCCAAATAAGATATACGATATTGGTTCCTACTAGTACTATGAATACGGTCCAAAATGCTATACGCCATTGTCCGACAGTTTGCTGAAAAAAATGGTAAGATTTCTATTTGAGAACGATTCTCAAGTAAGTAAGCATCTCAATTCACATCGGACAGATTTCATAGTTATGTTTATGTCTAGATTAGATCGTTTTCTAAGGAAGGAATCCATAGTATACTCATTTGACCTTCCTGAAACTTTTATTATCGCATTCAGTGAGCAGTAAATATAAAATTGAATAAGTATTAGCTTCGCTGAAAAAACAAATAATCTCAGAGATAAAAACAATAAACATAAAATGATTAAAAAACGGTTCACTGGTCGGTGATCTAATTTGATTATGCTATCACGAAATGTTATTGAGGAAGACAGGATTTTCCAAAAAAAAATCTCCAAAAAATCTGTCAATTCTTCAATCAATCAATCAATCAACTCAGCCTATAACAGTCCACTGCTGGACATAGGCCTCTCCCAGGCTGCGCCACAATACCCTGTCCTCCGCCTTCCGCATCCAGTCTGTCCCAGCCACCTTTTTAAGGTCGTCGGTCCATCTAGCTGGGGGGCGTCCCACACTACGCTTGCCGATACGCGGTCTCCACTCTAGGACTCGTCTGCTCCACCGGCCATCGGTCCTTCGACAAATATGGCCAGCCCACTGCCACTTCAGCTTGCTTACTCTGCAGGCTATGTCGGTAACTCCGGTTCTCTTCCGGATAACTTCATTTCTGATCTTATCCTTCAAAGAAACTCCAAGCATAGCCCGCTCCATGGCGCGCTGAGCGACCTTGAATTTGTGGACCAGCCCGACTGTCAGTGTCCACGTTTCGGCACCGTATGTCATAACGGGCAGGACGCACTGGTTAAAGACCTTAGTCTTCAAACACTGCGGTATTGGCGACGAAAAGACAAAATGATGTTTTCCAAACGCTGCCCAACCCAATCGGATCCTCCTGTCGGCTTCTTTCTCAAAGTTGTGTCTACCGAGCTTGATAACTTGTCCTAGGTAGACGTACTCCTTCACAACTTCGAGAAGCGACCCTTCGATATGGATTGGACTCGGCAAGACGTGCGAATTGTACATGACAATTGTCAACTCTTCGCCTGAGTTAATTTATTCCGACATTCACAAATTCGGTCGAGCGTAATGCCCTTCCCTAAATCTTTATGAAAAAAAAAAGATCCTATTTGTTTTCCATTGTTTTTGTACCATTATGTAACTGACTGTAATTCTTTTTCATCCGATATTTTTATTTTCTTTATGGGAAACTATATTTATAATTATTTTAAACCTATTCTCCGATAAAGGTGACATGGGCTTATGTTTTTAAATTCAAGTAATAATACTTACATCCGGAGTCAACAATCCAATCAAATACGGCGTAACAATGCCAGATATGGCAGCAATTCCATTGACAAACGCGGAACATGTGCCAGCGTAGTTAGGAGCGATGTCCATGGCATTGATCTTGACACTGCTGTAGAAGCCTCCCATGAATGCCATCGAAGCTATGAAGAGGCCGACGGCCTCAGCTCGATTGCAGCCGGAGTACGAGGCCAGAATGATAAAGACAGCCGGTATGGAAGACGCTGTAATATAAAATACGACTATATTGATGCTTTAATCCATATCAATATTTTAATCAATTGTTTGTGTCTTTGTTATGAGTTTTTCATACATGAAAATAACGTTGAAATGAGTTGCAGACAATATCACATACATTAACAAAAGATATTGTAGATTTATGCTATTACGACAATATTGCCTATAAATCATTAGATACTGTAACGGTCGATGTGCCAACAATGTTAAACGGCCTGATGTAAACAAAAAATAGCCATGAATCAAAATGACAACTTAGCCTTGCAAAATCTCGGAAGAGTTAGAAAGAGCAATTCATAAGGTATTAACCGCAGCTATTGTTTATCAATTGTTGCAAAATATACTGACGTCATTTCAAAACAATAGGGATGATGACGATTTTTTTTATTTTCGAATCTAAAACAATATTATTGCTTGCAAGTAGCGTAAACTAATAACTAATAATAATAAATGAGGTTGTTGCCATATGAAATGTGAACTCGGCTGTCATTGTGTCGATTATCGGAACGGCCAATGGCCCAGGTCTCTCGAGGGTCTCGTTAGGCGGTTGGATCAAGGGCCTGATTCAGAAGACAGTACTCCTCGACACGGCTCGCATTGCGAGGAGCTTCATGTGTCTACAGCCCTAACCACCGGTAGCTTGGACCCTTGGACACCGGCTGAACTCTATTTTTTATGTTTTTAATTTTTTGAAGTTGTTGTGACACAAAATTAAAATAATATGCTTAGATGGTTTGGCCATGTTGAGAGGATGAGTGAAAAGCGACTAAAAAAAGGTATTTACGAAACAGAGGTGAGTGGAAACGGCCGGGAGTGCACGCCCTAGGAGTACATTATACAGTGACCTAATTGGTGATGTTCTTTAGGAAGGGCAGGTGCGTAGTACTCGCAACCGGCGTGCGTGTATAACTAGATGTATGGACGTAGGCGAAGCAAAAGAAGTATGTAACGAAAGTAGTAAGTGGTGTTCTATAGTTTCTGCCTACTCCCATGGGAAGAAGGCGTGAGTTTATGTATGTCTGTATTTTATTTTAAGAAATATTTTTAATGTAATAAAAAAAAAACAAAAAAAAATATAAAAAAAAGAAATATAAATAAATAAAAATAAAAGACAATGATGTCATTTATTTTTATTTATTAAAATAATAATTGGCAAGTTACAAACGTTTTAAAATAACTGCTGGACAATGACGAAGATGTAACTTCATACTAGCGCCATACATTGTCAGTACCACGCGACAAGGATTGGAATAATCCCTTCCAAAAATTTTTAAAGCGTGTAGCTTCTATTTCTATGGATTTTACAGATATTTTGGATTATCATATTTTACTGTCTTCTTTAAAATTACAGTATTTGTTGGAACATTTCTAATATTATTATTTTTGTGCCCGGTAGATGGCAATAGGCTCGCCCCCTATTACATGGGACTTAAACATAACTAGCGAAATGTGGGTGTACTACAGGTACACCTCTGCCCAGCCCTACGGGGAACAAGGCGTGATGTTATGTTGTTATGTTTCTAATATTAGTCACTATCCCTATTACTGGAACTATACTTACAAATAGTGGTATAGATTTTTCTACCAGTGCCAATACTGTGCCATTTCTTCTTGATACATAAATCACATAAACTGGCGAAAATGAAGGAGCAAACGTACATGGCTATGTAAGGCAATGCTGACATGAGGCCCGTTTCTTTGATATTAAACTTCAGGACATCAGAGAAATACTTGGGAAGATCTGTGATCATTGTAAAGTATCCCCAATCGTGGCCAACCTGTGAATTATAAAGAAGAAATGCTTAAAGAATTATCAAAAGTAAAAAGTATTGATTCAACTTTTCAACATAATTTAACATAATATCACGTCTATTTTTCGCGAAGGGTTAAGCCTGTGGTCCAAGACTGGAAGCCAAAAAGCTAGGATGATATGCCCCTAACGGGTGTAAAACCAATGCTTGCTTTCACTATTGCAATTGCCACACTGACGGATGGTGCCACTCTGTATGACTTAATTCGAGCCTCGCTACTCGTTAAGCGTGGCACCAGGCTTAACTGCCAGCTGTGCATCGGCCTTATAAAGATACTTACGGCCGCTAATACAAGGACCCACAAAGGACCCGATCGTAACAGAGCCTTGAATGGCACTGGGTCCAGTTTTTTATGTAAACCAGAGGCTGTTATATTGTTGTTTAAGAATTCTCTTTCTTCATCTGATATAAATGGATGGGAGTTCGGTGTGCTGTAGCATAGGAGCACCTGAAAAGAAAACCTTTATTTAACAATATGTTTTAAAAATATCCTTACTAATAATATAAATGCGACAGTGAGTATGTTTGTTACGCTTTCACGCTAAAATGGCGGAACGGATTTGGATGAAACTGCAAACGAATGATACACGGATAGACCATGACTTTGATTTGGACATAGTTTACTTTTTATGCCGGTAGTATAGTATACTTCCATTATTACAGCTTCAAAAAGAAGATCATCTTCAGTACTGTTTCGTAAACGTTATGGTACTTTATAACAAAATGTCATTCTAATGTTGGACTTCAATTTAGTTCAATGTCGGAAATTCTGATATCGCATACATAGCAAACAGATGTTATTTCCCCACTCTGCAATCGGCATTCTGTTTTTGTTTTGATTGTATGTTGTTATCTGCCAGTGTCGCAACACAGAGTAAATATTATGTAATCGACAGGATTTTCAAACTTATATGGGTTGATTACAAGGCTTTTAGCTACTTTATATATGTGTGTACATACATACATACATAATCAGTCTATAATGTTCCCACTGCTGGGACACAGGCCTCCTCTCTGTGAGAGGGAGTCGACCGTAATCCACCACGCGGGCCCAGTGCGCGTTGGTAGATGTCACATGTCTTCGAATCTTTGGTTCTAGGACATGCCGGTTTCCTCACGATGTTTTCCTTTACCGTTTTGAGAGCAGTGGTGATGTATGTGTGTATTTTACGTTAAATTTTGTAATGTGCGTTTTATTTGTGTAGAATAAACAATGTTTATTTCTTTTCTTTCTTTAGATCTAAGAGTCTGCAAAGACTCTCATATGAGTATGTATTCTTATAGCCAACTCTACGTGTAGAATCATGTAAAGTGCAGCTGTTACTCGAAACATTCCACGCACACCAGCATGTCATACATTCATGTCACATTTTACAACGTCCATAACTCTGTCATAAAAAAGAAATATGTTCAATAAACTTCACCCAGAATAAGAACCATATAATTCCGAGTCCGCCAAAACAATAAAATACGTTGGCCCAGTCGCCGCCATCTGATAACAGGAGTCCAGAAATATAGGGCCCAAGAATATTTCCAACTTGAGCTCCTCCGAATATCATTGCGCCAAATCTGGACCTTTCTGACGGGGGTACCCATCTTGCCAGTAGCAGGACAAATGCCGGTGTTACTGGACCCTGCAAGAAATTTTAGATTTTATTGACAGACTATAAAACTAACATATTTATCAAATTCAGAAAATCGAATGCGAGAAATGGAAGAGAAAATTGGAAAATGTATGGCATCTACCTAATTCGCTGCTCCATTGGCAGCGAATTGGGTATTTGTGTAATGTGAATGTGATATTGTATATGTATTTATTTCGTTATCTATGTATGTATTTATTGAAAGTTGTGTGTGGATTTATATGTGGATTGTTATATCTGGAAATAAAAGATTTCATTTCATTTCATAAACGAACTGTCTTTGCCACGCGACAATATGTTACACAAACCACCTACATCTACATATAATAAACTAAACCACAAATTAGATATTTATCCCCTGTCGTTATACGATTGTAAAAAAACAATAACTGATTGGCTGAGATCCCTAACATATGAAGAAACAGAAAATATTTTAACAAGAATAACCTAAAAAAGAAGGAAAAAACGGTACTCCCACACACAAACACACACACACACACTTACATACATACATACATACATACATACATACATACATACATACATACATACATACATACATACATACATACATACATACATACATACATACATACATACATAAATACATACATACATACATACATACACACACATACATGTGCGCACCTCATACACCAATAGCTGCTAAATGAATGTTTTATTTTATTTTATTTTTTCTTTATACTCTCTATTTACTTGTAGCCTCATCATTGTAAAGCAACAACTAAAGGGAAGAGTGAGACAGCTCCGACACAAGTACTGTTGTAACTTACTGGGGCTGCCTCGATTTACTTTACACTTAAAATCTAGTAGTGTTCTTAATTTAAAGTCAACAAAATGCAGTTTGGTTCAATAAAACCAAAATCACGAACGGACTTACCTCTCCAAAGCCTTCTATGACTCTAATAATAAATAGCCCGATCGCTCCACCGACCGTCACAGCCCAAGGAGTAAGCACAGTCGCCACAGAGGTCACAAGAAGTCCACAGCCCACCGTCCATTTACCTCCAAACTTCTCGGCTAACAGACCTCCAGGTAAATGGGTGATAACGTAGCCATAATAAAATGCGCTGAGAAGAAATCCTTGTGTTGCTTCGTCCCAGTCATAGCGCTCTCGACCCTGATGAAATTATTTTGCACATTACAACATAAATACAACATAATCTATTTAAATAATTTCGTGGTAATAAAAGAAGCTACCGCTTTTTGTTATTTGCCAAAGTTATCACAACACGTGATTGAAATAGTGACGATAGCAAAGGAGTAATATTACATATGTTGAGTAATATTATGATATTCAAATAAGGACTTTATTGCTAGGGTTTAACGATATTTTTGCAAGTCTTTGCTGCGTAATGTGTTTTCTTTGGACTGCTTTCTGGCCTTGTTTGTCGAGATACACATGACCTGGGTGTACCTACTATACTCCTCATTGCTCCTGGGAATGCAGGTGTGAAGTTTTGTTGTGATATTTGGAGTAACGCAATAGTAGGTTTAATAGATTTATAACGAAATTAAATAAATCTACTTTTCAAATTAGACAGTCTATCAATAATATAATGCGTATGACAAGTTATTATCGATATCATTATTAGGATTTTATTAATTAGCTGCTTCTGCCCGCGTGAAGTTTCTTGTTTTAACATAAAATATCCTATGACAGTCAAGAGAAATGTAGCTTCTCATTAGTAAAATCATGGACAAGACAAAGATCATGTCAAATGCCCATGTTACACCCACTCTCATGAAAATCGGAGACGCTACGCTCGAAGTTGTGGACGAGTATGTTTATCTAGGACAAACTGTCTAGTTAGGTAGGTCCAACTTCGAGAAAGAGGTCAATCGTCGAATCCGACTCGGCTGGGCAGCGTTCGGGAAGCTACGCAATATCTTCTCGACCCACATACCACAGTGTCTCAAGACGAAAGTCTTTGACCAGTGCGTGTTGCCAGTGATGACCTATGGCACTGAAACGTGGTCGCTTAGAATGGGCCTTATAAAAAAGCTAAAAGTCACTCAAAGGGCAATGGAGAGGGCTATGCTTGGAGTTTCCCTACGTGATCGAATCAGAAATGAAGAGATCCGTAGGCGAACCAAGGTCACCGACATAGCCCGAAGAATTGCCAAACTAAAGTGGCAGTGGGCAGGGCACATTGCTCTCAGAACAGATGGCCGATGGGGCCGAAATGTTCTGGAATGGCGACCGCGTACCGGATGACGTAGCGTTGGAAGGCCTCCTACAAGGTGGACCGATGACCTTGTGAAGGCCGCAGGAATCCGCTGGATGCGGGAAGCACAAAACCGGTCGAAGTGGCGGTGCTTGGGGGAGGCCTATGTCCAGCAGTGGACGTCTTTCGGCTGAAATGATGATGATGATGATGATTAGTAAAATAATTTTCAGAATCGGGTCAGTAGTTCCGGAGATTAATTACCCCCTACATACAAATTTACAAACAAATGTAACCTCTTTATAATATTAGTATAAATAATACAAACAAACATGTTTGGCAAATAAGAAGCACTGTAAACCAACAAACATTTTTGTGTAATACGAAATAAATTTACTTCATTATTTTTTCATATTTGCTACGTAAATATATGGCACATACGAGTACGTGCGCCAACTAAAGCAAGCTACACAAGAACGTGGCTTGTCGACAAGCGTGCGGCAAAAATCTCACAGGCGCTGAGACTTTACACTTGGTACTTTAACTGTTCCCAAAGTAGATGGAATAGTAAAAATACATTGAAATAACAGAAAATCTGAAACAGGGTCGTTTTACTCATCATAATGAAAAACTTTATCTAAAGGTTGGTCCCCTCTCTGAAATCGCGTAAAAATAATCTGATGTTGCTACATTTTGTCGAGTTATGCGGACATAAATGCATGGACCAATTGATAATATTGTCACGAGTAATCCAGTAATCCAGTATTCCATGGCGAAACTATAAGAAACCAAATAGTTTCGCCATGTTTGGCTGTCTGTCTGTCTGTCTGCCTGTCTGTCCCCACTGTAGCTCTGAGACGCTTAGTACTAGAAAGCTGTAATTTGGCATTGGTATACATATTAATCACGCCGACAAAGAGCTAAAATAAAATCATGTAATATTTTTTTTATTGTTTTTATGAGGGGATGATTTTTCTTTCTCGTCTATCCCATGGTGTGGGGTATCTTTCAAAAATATTGCAGATCTGTGAACATGACTTTTCGATTCAAGGATCCGTTTGCGTAATATTAAGCATTAAAGTGCTAATTTTTGTTAGAGTCAAGTGTCCCCCCCCTGCTATTAAATGTTGCATATATTGCATATAAAATATTGCAGCTAAATGGTTGTTTATGGAGATGTCAATGGCAGCAGTATATATAATTAAATTAAAAACGAAACATATCACAGCTAAGTGGGCTTTACAAGTTAACGAGTAATAGACGACCAACTTAAATTTGCAGTTGGAGAATTGACCGTGGCATATATCGATGTATGGCAGAACATGTTTTTCAACTACAACGTTAAGTTTGTTTGTGGGATAAATTCATCCCAACTTCCCAATCGGAACCCTTCATTGTGCGTGGTCCGACACGCACTTAGCCAGTTTTTTTATTTGTTCCAGGGTGGAAAATCCTCATGGATGTCCTCCGCCCTGGGGCGGGCGTCTGTCAGTGTCTGGGGCTGTCTGTCAGACACTTACTGACTAAAAACCACCTCGCTGTTCCCCTCCCACAATACCACCGGGGATCATGGGATCTAGTGCGACTTCCGCGATCCCCGGCTGGTGCTAGACCGCCATTGCAGGCCACCTCAGGCCCACGACGTCCATTAGGGGTGCGCGTGGAACACTATGCGCTGCCACCTCGGGTCCTGCTGTGTAAGGGGCGACGGATGTCCCCGAATCCATCGCCCCTGGACCCATTTAGGGGCCTGGAAAAGGGCGTTGTCCGCCCTCCTCCGACGCCCGATGCACCTGCTGCGGGCAGGGTGATAAGCAGCACCCTGCACCAACTTGAGCTGTTCATAGAGATAAGCTCAATAGCCTCATTACAGGCTTTCAGATTTCAATTTACATCTTGTGTTATGAAATCACAGGACAGGAAAATACCGACACTTGTCTATGGCATCTACTAAGAGCGTTCTTCGCACTCTATCAGAATTCAAGATTCGAGTACCTGTGTCATTGGAATCGGAAATTTTCTAAATTCGAACATACGTAGTTCGTATCTGCACTAGATCCGAACTACGTCTGTTCGTATTTAGAAAATTTCATACAAAACAAACCAAACAAAACATAGTACAACCAGGCATGTCGGTGGTAATAGTTTGACCTCGTGCTGGCCTAGCGTATTATGGAGTTTAAATCAAAGTCAAAGTCAAAAGGGCCTGTTATATGCCTATTTGAATAAATGTATTTCAAATAGGCACATAACAGGCACTTTTGAACGTCAAAATTTACAACAAAAAATAATTGATTCTAGTTGCCCCCCTTCCACAAGGTAGAAGAATGGGCAAGAAACTCCACACTAAGAGAGCTAGTTTTACTATACTCTGTTAGTTAGTTTTAACGACCGATTAAATAGATAACGGCTCGTTAGGCGTAGTGAGTGTTTCACCACGTACTAACGAATGGTTAATTCTCATATCAAGGCGTTACACTTAATCACTGCTAAGAAGGTCCGTTAATGCTTGTAACGGGCTGTCAATTGGTTGCCAGTTGGTCAAATAAAAAAGCGGCGTATAATTTTATTTTTGAACACGAATATGATATTTTAATGTACTCTTCCGTGCGCACCTTCCAACCCTCATTTTTATGAGCAATCATCACCGCGCCTGTTTTTTTTTGTTTTCTACTATATTTTATTTTTTTATATTGAGTCGTATAAAAATTTACTTTTCACTAGCGCAAAAAATGGGTCCGCGACTTTTTTCGACATTTTGAAATCGCGCACACAAAATTTGAAATCGTTTGACGTTTGAAGGCTCCTACATACTGGCGCGACTTGTCGCGCGACGCGACACGACACAAAGACATCGCGTGTAGCGCTACAAGCGGTGCCTATGTGTCGCGACGCGTCGCGCGACATGTCGCGCCAGTATGTAGGAGCCTTAAAGACAACTAATATAGAATTATACAGACGCTCTTTCAATTTTAACACGATGTTGTATGACGTTTCAATTCAGTGGCATTAGAGAACATTACATTATTAAACGGCTAGTTTCAGTGTGGTATGTTTAGAGAACGTTTTGTTTATAAAAACGCCATGACATTTTATTTTGGTTTCTTATAAACGAGAGTGAATGATAAGTCGATTTTGTTTACTCGATAAGGCGTTGCTAAATCAAACATCAAGTATATACGGGGCGTCCCGCGACTTTGTCATATGGGGGAAAGTACCCTATATTTCATTTAATTGCAATATACCAGAAGGTGTTTTGTTGTAACATTTAACATAAAATATACATGTTTTATGGGGTACTGCCCCATAAAATATGTATGTACTTTATCTTTATGTATGTTATCTTTATTTATAGTAATAAAGTTATGTTTATCACTTATTTAATTTATATTAAAAAGATGTAGATGTTTTCTTATATACATAAATAATATTTTCATAATTGAATTGGCAAGGTATCTTCATCACCTGCTTTTGCGAAGCAGTAATGCTCGCAAAGGAGGAGGAGGAACGGATGAGGGAGAGGCAAAGTTCGCGCCCCCACGCCCTAGCCGCCACAGGAGACGCCCTGGGCGTCGGGAATTTCAAGCCGATTCCCGGCTACAGTAGGCGCGGGCTTGCGGATGGTGAGCAATCGGTAACTCACCATCCGATAAGGACCTGGCCCAGGTCGACGGCGCGTTGTGTTCCACGCGCGCCTCAAAGAGATGTCAGCACAAGTGTAGGGGTCCGCTAAGGCTGATGCCTGCCGGGGTCGCAGGAAAGTCCGAAAGGGATACTGTGGCCTCTGGCAACATAGGCAACGGAAGGAACGAGGATGTGTTTTAGTCAGTAAGAGTCTGAAACACCCTCCCGCTCCGCCCAGAGCGGGAGAAGTTATTTGATAACATCCCACACGAAAAAAAACTCGGACAGCTCTCTTTTGCAAAATAAAAATGGATTCAATGTCAGCAACCCGATCCCATAGTAAAATGCCATACAACATAATGCTGTGGAAGTAGCTAAAATAGACCAAACGCGCGGTTTCTACATCTGTTTACTGTCTTATCTTTCTAACAGCATAAGATGTAACATGATATCCCCATTTTAATTTCTCGTTTAGTGTGATCCCTAAGAAAACCGTTTGATGAATAAATTCTAGTTTTACTCCATTCAAAAAATTTCACATTCGCTACTTCTAAAATTAGGTAATTTAAATCTAATGCATTTTTTTTTCATTTATTACCAAATTATTTACCATAACCCAGTCTTGGACCTGAAGAGTATAGTTATTCACATCGTCAAAATTTTGCAACCGTCGATAATATTGAAAAAAAATCTATGTATCAGCTGCAAATAACACCATCTTCGGTAAGTAATTGGGGTAAATCATTAAAACATTCTAAAAAGAGGAATGGACCCAATATCGAACCTTGAGGAACGCCCGTTTTCATTTCAGACCCTAATAAGTTTGTGCCGTTTATCTGAACGTTAACTTTCCTATCTTTCAAGTATTATCTTAGAAACCAAGATCAATACAGATCTTGGTTTCTAAGAACCTAATCCCATAGTGCTCCAGTTTCAGCAGAAGTATCTCATGGTTGACGCAATCGAACATCTTAGAGAGGTAGCAAAAGATTCCAATGGCATCTTGTTGCTTCTTCCCAGGTGTTAAAAATGTTCTTTATTAGGGTGACACTGGCGTTAGTTGTACAACGCCCTTTGGTAAAACCATACTGTTGTTTATGAAAAATGGATTTTTTATTGTGACGTCATATTTGATTGAGCATCCACAATCAATAGAATAAGAGGCCAGCTTACTGGTTTTGTTCCCACTGACGGGCGGTGTACAGAACCGCAGCTGTTTTGGACCGTCATTCTTCGGATTCTGATTTGTTGATTTGTTTCACTTACCTCGAATACAACCGAAATGTTATTAGTGGACGTGTTATTAGAGCCAGCATCATAAGCCGGATCGGGACACGTTTCTCCAACTATGTGTTCTCCTGGCTCAACATGAAGTACCATCTGTGTGATAGTCATGCTGAGGCAGACCCTCATTGTGAAGGAGTTGCCCAAAGCGAACAGCCCCAGGATACCCAGGACATACCGCTGCGGGATGACCATTACTGAAAAGAGAAAAGAAATTAGGATGCGCAGAATGGAATTGAAATAAATTTATTTAGAAAATACATAAACGCAAACGGCGATGTTGATTTGTTGTTTATTTTGAACTATTACTACTATGTACTATATTACGGGTACGGGTAATCGGTAGCGCGAAAGTCTGGGTATATCCGAAGTCATACAAAAAGGTATCGTATTCCTCAGTATCTGGTGGGGAGGACCAATAGGCAGTTGCTCCATGTAAAATACTGATATTTAGCAGCATCTGTTTATACTAGAAGCCGACCAAATGCTAGGCAGATAATGACGATCTACTAGTTTAGGTATTTTAGCTATTCTGCCCTTTCCCAGAAAACAGAAGAAAACAGTCATGCTGCGCGTGCGCCTATTCCAATAGGCACTGATTCGGCTAATAAAAGCTGACGTTTCAACTAAGCTATACGTTGACGCTTGATGTTATTTTAAATGTTTAATTTGATACTTGAAGTTGAAAGAAAACGAGTGTGGAAATATCTATTGTAACACTATCTACATTTCAAGGTAGTCATCAGACAGACACTATATTATCAAATGTCAGTTTCAACATGATTATTACATACATGCACTCACGCCTTCTTTGCATGGGGGTAGGCAGAAACTATAGAACGCCACCTGCTACGCTCCTTACATACTCCTTTTGCTTCGCTTACGTTCATACATCTGGTCATACACGCACGCCGGTTGCGAGCACTACGCACCTGACCTTTTTGAAGAACGTCACCCATGAGGACACCATATGTCTTTCTGGGGCATGGGGACGCCCCAGAAAGACATACAGTGACCTAAGTCGAAACGCTGGGAGGGGTCTCAGCGTTTCGACTCATATCTGCCTTGTAAATACCCTTTTCAACACACTTGCTCATAAAGTGGCTCTATGGTCACCGCAATTAGGCACAGAATGACACCATAATCAAACTATGACTTTTTCATTGCTATAACTCACTAGTGAGTTATAGATTTTTTTTTAAATTTTATTGGTTGAGTTGCTTTGTTCTTATAAAAGTTTTTATTCAAAAAGGAGATGTTCAATAGAACAAATAAATTAGGAACCGGTACCGGCAGCGGAGGCACAGCCAATAAATTAATGTTCCTATTGCTTGCTCATTTCATGCAACTTCTTATTTAAATAGATAATTTTAACTCGTACGTTTTAATATATAAAACTTTCACTCAAATATAACTATTGTTTTCTCTGTAATAAAAGAAAACTTTAAATTCCCCATTTTGTACGTGGCAAAATAGGCGCAAACCCTATGCGTGGAAAATAAAAAAATAAAACTCATTTCTTTAGTCTATGGTCGGTCGCAATGCGCGCGCATAGGAAAACTGATTAATTTTTCCCGCCATAGCGAAACATTTTTCACAACTCGTTTTCATTGTTGAAATTATAGTTATTTATTAATTAAAATGTCTACAAGTACTAGTTACGAAGAAAATGAATTATGTTGTACACCGCCCGATATAAGATGTGAAGCCCTTAAAACGTTATGGAAAGTTTACTACCAGAATACTACAAGGAAACATATCTACGAGTATTAGCGTACCAAAATTTCATAAAATGGCAAAACAGCAAGAATACGCTGTCTTTTTCAGAAAATGTGTTCATGGCGTACTTTAAAGAATTATCTTCTAAGTACAAACCTAGCTCTTTGTGGTGTTTATACTCAATGTTAAAAAGTACAGTCCGAACAAAGAATGGAGTGGACTTAAAAACATACTCTAATTTGTCAGCTTATCTAAAGAGACTATCCGATGGATTTAGAAGCAAGAAATCAAAGGTTTTATCGTCTGACGATATTGAAAAAATTATAAAAGATGCTCAAGGTAGCCAATATCTGGCTACTAAGGTTAGTTAAATTAATTTTAAATATCTACGCGACTTCAGCCTGTGTTGTGTGTTGAACTTAATTATTGTTTCTTTTTTTTTCAGGTTGCTTTAATATTTGGTGTAACTGGTGCCTGTAGGATACAAGAATTAACAAATATAACCGTAAAAATCATAGGAAACCATGGCCAGATGCTTTTAGTGAAGATACCTATCACGAAAAAAAAATACCGAGGCCATTCACCATACACGGTCCATTCTATGAAATTGTTAAGAAGTATGAAAATTTGCGGTCACCAAAAGCAAAAACTGACCGTTTCTTTCTAAATTACCAGAATGGTAAATGTACCTGTCAGCCTATGCCTAAACAAATTTGGATCTATGCCTAAAGAAATCGCTAAGTTTTTAGGTTTAGCAGATGCTGAGAGCTACACTGGACATAGTTTCAGAAGAACATCTGCTACATTGCTAGCTAATTCAGGAGCTGATATAATGACTGAAGCGTCATGGCGGGTGGCGATCTAGCAATGTAGCAGAATCATACGTAGAAGATTCTATACAAAACAAGAAGGAAATTTGTGCAAAAATCACAAAAAGAACTTGATTCTGAGGCACTTCCTACTGAACACCAAGTACATCCAATAATTGGATTTCACCTACCTACACGAATAATGATGAGCCATGAGCCATCTCAAATTACAATAGAACATGAAAATATTTCAATAAATAATCTATCTGGTGAGATCGCTATGCCATCAAAAACAGTTAATTACAATTTTACTAACTGCACATTTACTAATTGTTACTCTAAATAAACTTTTACCTACTAAATAAAATGAGTTTTTTTTTGTTATTTTATTCACAAGTGTGTTAAAAAAACGTCGTATGATACACGTGTGTATTGATGATACACACTAGTACTATAATGTACTATTTTTAGTAACCTTTCATTCATCCTCTCAACATAAGAGTATGCTTAGATGGTTTGGCCATCTAAGCATACTTTTTTCAATTTTTGTCGTCACTACATCTTTCGTTAAACCGCACCGTTGCCTTCACACATCATGTTTCAGCCTATCATGCTTCGCAAGGAATGAATTTCCACTTTCTTTCTTTTGCCATACCCAACATTCACTTTCATACATAAGCGTAGACGCCAGCACACCATTATGAACAGCCAGTCGAGCCTCTTTGGGCATCGACTGGTTGGTCACCATCACATGTACGCCGGAGTGGGGGTGCTATACATATAGCGCCATTCACTTTATTTCCCGCATTTACTCTCCTTTCCACATCTTCACCAATCTTTCCATCCCTTGTAAACAGACTCCCGAAATATAGAAATTTACTTACTTGCTCTACACTCTTATCATTTATTTTCACATCACACACCGATATATCCTCTTCTTTTTCAAACACTATGACCTTCGTCTTATTCACATTTATATTCTTCAACATTTAGCCACAAGCCCCACTTGAAAGGCAAGTGGGGCTTGTGACTAAGCAATAACAGCCGCACGGGTCAATCGATCAGGTTAAGCTACGCTTGCTGCGGTTGGTCCGTGGATGAATGACCACCTTTACATACCAAGACCCCTCCGTACCTCGGAAAGCACGTTAAGCCGTTGGTCCCGGCTGTTATTTGTAGATCTTTGACAGTCGTTACGGGTCGTCAAAAGCTCGAAAGTCTGACAGCCAGTCTTACCAAGGCGCATCGTGTTACCCAGTAACTGGGTTGTGGAGGTCAGATAGGCAGTCGCTCCATGTAAAATACTGGTATTCAGCTGTATCCAGTAAGACTGGAAGCTGTCCCCAACATATTATATATTAGGCAAAATATACACTTATATATATATATACTGGGTTGTGGAGGTCAGATAGGCAGTCGCTCCATGTAAAATACTGGTATTCAGCTGTATCCAGTAAGACTGGAAGCTGTCCCCAACATATTATATATTAGGCAACACACTAAAAAACAACTAACACTAAAAAAAACCATATTAACACCAGAAGTAAGGACAAATTACGTGCTCCATTTCACCGAGGTAACAAGGTTCATAACTCGTTTGTTGGGCTTGGTATTACTTTTTATAACAAGCTACCCTCTTCTTTGCTAGATTTGCCTTTTAATGCGTTTAAAACTATCGTAAAATCCAACCTTTGTTCAAAGGCATACTATTCTATTAAATTGGTTGCTGTGATTAACTCAAGACAATGTTTATGTTCTTTCTCCAGAATCAGCTTACCTACTGACAGGTTATGAGTTCATATAATTGTTTATTTTGATTGACTGTGTAAGTCAATTTATTTTTAATTTAATTTTCATTTATTATTGACATAATCTACTCATTACAATGGTTTTTTTAGGAGTTGTATTGCAATGTGGTTAGCTATTGACCTTGCAATTGATTATATTATTCTTACTGGAGCAACCGGCAGCAATTTCGTTATGCTCCTTTAGATGTCACTCCTTGCGGTAGCGTGGGAGGTCAGGTTGCCTCCTTCCCTCAAATATGGCGACGGGGGTAATGGCTGACCTTTGCGTTATGCTCGTGAACGGGTGCTGCTTGTACTTCTTCCCAGCTAAAGCACTAGGAAGTGGTGTAGGGTAGGCGTTTTGGGGTACTGTCTTATGTAAATTAACGTTCGAAAAGTGCTGATTCTCAGCCTAATTTGAATAAATGACTTTTGATTTTGATTTTTGATTTTGAGATGGTGACTGTGATAGATGAAGCATATGTATAAAATGAAAGGGATGAATCATCATTTGCCTAGCCCTGGGCCCGCGTGGTGGATTACTGCCCACTCCCTCTCGCAGAGAGGAGGCCTGTGTTCCAGCAGTGGGAACATTATAGGCTGATTATGTATATAATATGTTGGCGAAGATGAATAGTTATGCTACCGTGAGAATACCTATATCTTAAAAAAAAACTCTCAGAGAAACTCAGGCACCTAGCTGGTAAATTGCTCGAACAGCTCGTTTTTGAAGAACAAACACAAAACAAAACAAACATGTCTTGCAGCTGTTCTGCTGACGATGCAAGTAGAACTTGATCATCTGCGTAAAGAAGGCATTTAACAGGCAACTCATTCATTCTCAATCCACACTCACCTTCTTTCAAATCTATCAGACAACTATCCATGTACAAGTTTTAAACAGCCACGGTGACGCTACATAACCCTATCTAACAGTGTGTGGAAGGAAGAACTGTGGTCGACAATATCCATTTGTATGGTGTGGACTGGCACTTGCTACGGTCACAACAATCTTTATACAAGGATTACAATGCTTGTATTAGGATAAATGGGGCATACACAGGCTGGTTGTGCATCTCTGATTATTACTATATTAAACTATATTGTCTTCTAAATCGTAAATGAGAAAGAGACTTTCTTTATTTTACTACATTCAGGTAAAATACAGGTATGTTTAAGTCTTAAAAAAATGCCATTAAAACGACATACAAAAGATGGAACGATATGGATTGATTCGGTTGGTTACGTGCGTTTTTCTTTGCTCTAAATCTATTTAAAATGTGACTAGTATGTAGTAGGTTCTATCGATATTTTTATTCTTATAGATACCAACATTGTTTTAATAAGGAATCCAATGAATGCACGTGTCATTCATAGTGAAGGCTGAATACGTATGCAGACAACGTTAGACAGAAACTTTAGGTAGGCAATTATTGCGAATACCCAGAAGATATGGTGTCATAATGTTAGGTGGATATAACTATCACTGTTTCGATTTTACCTATCTTCATAAAAAAAAGATTCATGTATATTAAATATACATAAATTTCTCAAGTAGGCACCCATCCACAGGTCTTAACCGTGGTCTAACCGCAACGTCGTAGAAAACGTTCGGAAATTACCAGGACAATGACATAGGATTATAACGGTGAGCAGGTAATTTCCCTTTTGAAGGAAATATGACCTGTCATTATGTTTATAAGAATTTCCTTTAAAGTTTCCTTAAACTAAAGCTAGTAAAATGTTTTTTTATGAGGAAACTGTGTGGATATTGGGTCATTTTTAGGGTTCTGTAGTCAACAAGGAACCCTTATAGTTTCACCATGTCCGTCTTTCTGTCTGTCTGTCCTCGGCTTAGCTCAGATACTCTTAGTAGGTACTAGAAAGCTGTAATTTGAGATGAGTATACAAATTAATCATGACAAAGCTGCAAAGTGGTAAAATAAAATCTATCGCTCCTGCACGTAACAGGATATATTTTTTTCTCGTCTATTCCGTTACGCTGTCATTGCGTTGTCGCTGTGTTGGAAAGCTCGTTCTGAAATATTGTGAGTGTTTCGAAACCATTTTTCGATTCAGGGATCCGTTTGCGAAATATTAAGCTTTATAGGGCAACGTTTTGTTAGTCATGTGCCCCCCCTGTTGGCTAATTGGTTGTTTTTGGACAAAAAATCACGGCAATAGCATATACAACGAAGTTAAAAGAACATCTCTCACAGCTAAGTAAGCTTTACAAGTTAACGAATAATAGTCGACCAACTTTTATTTGCAGTTAAGATGTATGGGAGAACATGTTTTTCAATTACAATGTTCAGTTTGTTTATGGGATAAATTCATCCCAACGGAACCTTCATTGTGCGTGTTCCAACACGCACGAGGCCGTTTTTTTTAAATGTAGGTACTGTACCTACTTACGTTTTTTTTGGGTAAGGGACCTCTACAACTTCTGATCATGTACAGTCACGAGCGATTTTTTCGTGAAATATCGATGGGGTTAAAAACTGAAAGCTCGTCATAGGTGGCAGCACAGTTATCCGTCTACAAATCACCATTTTTTTTATGTTCAGCTTTGTGTTGATCACAAATTAAACGAAAACTAGATAAATATGTACCTATGCGACTTGGAGTAAAAGACGCAGACGAAAGTACGCGTGGGGTGTCGTGAGCTCGTCTTTTAATAGTGGTCGTAAGTCGCATACATATTTATCAACATTCACCATTTATTGACTTTTTAAAAGTCAATAAATTATGAATGTCTTATAATTTATAGGTTATTTTGTGTTTGTTGACTTTAAGTTCTTTTTTGTTGCAGACTGCAGGCGTACGACAAATAACCTGGACAGAGTTGAAAACCAACTCGAGGATGATCTTTCTGAGTGAATAACTTCAGAGATCTTATTTCTAGCACTGAGCTAATATGATAAATACTAAACTTATTAAAACTTAACTTACACCTTTACTATAATTTACATAAAATCACATCACAAGTGTCTGTATGTAAAGAAAACAGACAAAGTTCTCTTGGGAGCATCACCTGTAAACGAATTGCTGCCATAAAAGTCTTCAGGTTTCAAAAATATAACACATAGTCTCGACGAAATATCGTGCTTCCGTTTTTTTTTTCCGAGAGCTTTCTTCCATAGTTTTCGTCTTTTAACATCTTTGGAAAATAAATTAATCCCAGTATTTTTATAAGTACTCAACAGCTGCGCAACGGGGCATATTAAATAATTATGCGTAAAAGAAGCCACTTGTTCACAAAAAAATCTATGGATAGTGACAGCTAGCTGCCAAATTCTTAAACGTTGGATAGTAGCGACATTAGAAATGAGCAAGTGGAAGTTTTTATACTCTTACCATCTTTGAGAAAATACTCATTTCTTAATAGTATGGTTTCGCTAATACTATGTTCGAAAAACCATAAAATATTGATCTTTACTTTAGGAGAAAATTGCTTTTAAATACTGTGTAAGTGCTCGTGGCTGTACCTAATATAATTTTTTAAAAATATATCCTTGTTATTGAATCTTCTTCGACACTGAAATTGATAATATTTATTACTGTCCCTAAATCGGATGCCTTTTTTTTTTGGATGGGAAATCATCAAATAACTTCTCCCGCTCTGTGCGGAGCGGGAGGGTGTGTCAGACTCTTACTGACTAAAACCCACCCGTATTTCTTCCTGTTGCCTGTGTTGCCATGGGCCTCGGTGACCCTTTAGTACTTTCGCGCGACCCCGGCAGGCATCGGCCCTAGTGGACCCCTACACTTGTGCTGACGACATCTCTTTGAGGCGCGCGTGGAATACAACGCGCCGTCGACCCGGGCCTGGTCCTTACCGGACGGTGAGCTACCCGTTGCTCACCGTCCGCAAGCCCCCGCCTACGGTGGCCGGAAATCCGCCCGGAATTCCCGACGCCTAGGGCGTCAAATCGGATGACTTAGGAGCCTCTCTGTAGGTAGTAGTAATATAATGTTCGATACAAACATTATATTACTACTACCTACAGAGAGGCTACCGCCATCTTTTGCAAAACAGTATTATTTCGAGAGAGTTTTGTTTCAAGCTTTTAATAACATTTTAATGTTCGTATCATAACCTTCATCGTTCAATATTGTTTTATTCCTGCTGAGAGCTGTTTTTTTCTGTAAGTATGGCATCTCGTAGTTGACCTTGAGAGGTCATGACTACTCAACCGGACTATCCTGTGGCTGCCTTAAGCGGACTCAAAGCCAGGAATTTCTTGAACTAAGTGACTGCACGCTAAGGGCACACCTTGCGGGGTACGAGCCTCGGCTTAGGGCGTTGCTGGGGGAGGACAGCAAGGTGGGACAGGCTGGATCAGAACTGGATAGTTATTATTATCTGGGGAATTTAAAGCTACGGGCTCAGCTACGGCGCGGGTTGGCACTTCCTCGAGCAAGGGTCGGGGGGGGGGGGGACAATTACGTCGGGTCTTCGCGAGCTACTTCAGCGATGAGGTCGGAAGGTCGGTCTGTGTGTTTTTCATATATCAAGCCTAGCGGGAAGGCTCAGTTCGGCCGCTTACGCCGTCAGGAAAGTAAGACAATACACTGACGTTAATACAGCTCGGTTAGTATATTTTAGTTATTTTCATAGCGTTATGTCCTACGGTATTCTGCTGTGGGGCAAAGCCGCTGACATTCAAAATATATTTGTTCTTCAAAAACGAGCTGTTCGAGCAATTTACCAGCTAGGTGCCAGAGTTTCTCTGAGAGATTTTTTTAAAGATATTGGTATTCTCACGGTGGCATCACAGTTCATCTTCGCCAACATCTTATATATTAGGCAAAATATACACTTATTCATTAAAAACAGTGATATTCACAATATTAACACCAGAAATAAGGACAAATTACGTGCTCCATTTCACCGGCTTCACAAGGTTCATAACTCGTTTGTTGGGCTTGGTATTACTTTTTATAACAAGTTACCCTCTTCTTTGCTAGATTTGCCTTTTAATGCGTTTAAAACTAAAGTAAAATCCAAACTTTGTTCAAGGGCATACTATTCTATCAACGACTACTTAAATGATAAGAATTGTTGGTCGCTGTGATTAACTCAAGACAATGTTTATGTTCTTTCTCCAGAATTAGCCTACCTAGTGACAGGTTATATGAGTTCATATAATTGTTTATTTTATTTGACTGTATAAGTCAATTTATTTTAAATTTTATTTTCGTTTATTATTGACATAATCTTCTCATTACAATGTTTTTTGTTGAGTTGTATTGCAATATGTGGTTAGCTGGCGACCTCGATAACTGATTATATTATTCTTACAACCGGCAGCAAGTTTGTCATGCTTAGTTGTCACTGCTTGCGGTAGCGTCGGGGGTCGGGTTACCTCCTTCCCTCTAATATGGCGAAGGGGGTAATGGCTGATTTTTGCGTTATGCTCGTGAACGGGTGCTGCTTGTGGTGACTGGTCGTCTTGCTGACCATTATTTTGTTTTGTTATTAGTAATTAATTGTTTATTTATTTTACTTTGATGGTCCTAGTTCATCATTTGTGACTGTTACAGCTATAGCTATATGTAAGCGGGCACGCCTTTTATGCTTGGAGGCTTTTATTTGGGCATTAAGTTCTGTTTACGTTTTTATCTCTGCTTGAGAATTAATAGTTTTCGGTGTTTTCCTTTTCTTTTTTTTTGTTGGTATAGTGGTGTGCTAGCTGACATATGGCTAATAATTTAATGTTTTATGTTGCACGTAATGTAAATTGTTTTGTATACTGTTGTATAGAATCCATTTTTTTTCCCTCTAGCTGAACAGACAGCTGTGCTGCTGGGGAGTTTGTTGACCACTTCTTCTTCCCAGCTAAAGCACTAGGAAGTGGTGAAGGGTGGGCGTTTTGGGGGACTGTCTTATGTAATTTTGACGTTCGAAAAGTGCTGATTCTCAGCCTAGTTTGAATAAATGACTTTGATTTTGATTTTTTACACTGTACTCGTGGCCCTACTGCTTTCCTGGAGGAGGGTAATGGGGTCATCGGGGTCGGTGAGAGTATGCCTTGGACGGCGAACAGAGCTAAAGGTGGAGGGCCTATAACTGGCGGCCTTCACAACCAAAGGGTTGCGGTGGGTGACGGCAGAGACAAAGAACCGCTTCGCGGTGCCTTTCATGAACTGCAGGATGGTGGGGATTTTAAGGTCGAGATGGAGAATCTCGTTTCGGGATCCCGTTGCCTTTCGGAGGCAACGGTTTTGGAGGCATCCTGTGGATGTGGTGGGGCTTAGCTTGTGCAAAGACTGCACAGGCATATGTTATGATTAGACGGATGCACGCTGTATAAATACGCAATTTGCACTTAAGGAACGATTTGCTGCGTGAATTTAAAACGGAACGGAGTCTACCAAGAGCGAAAGCGGCACGCGAGCGCACCTACTTTATGTGCTCTGAAAAGGAGAGATGGTGGTCGAGAGTCACGCCTAGGTATTTGGCTCGCTTCTCCTAAGGGATAGGCATGCCGGACATGGTTAGTGGGAACCACCAGCCTCTTGGCGGGATTGACTTCGATTCTCCACTTCCTAAACCATTCGCCGAGTTTATCGACTTCAGTTTGGAGAGTGCGAGATGTCTGGTCATGCACTAAGCCGGTGTAGTTAATGGCCGTGTTGTCTGCGAACAGAACCAACTGCGCCTTTTTACTTTTAGGGATGTCACTGGTGAAGAGAGTGAAAATGAGAGGGGCTAGCACGAAGCCCTGAAGGATGCCTGCGTGGATAGGATGAGGGGAGGATAAAGCTCCTTCGATGCGATAGCGGAAGGTGCGGTTTGACAAAAATTCTCGTAAGATGAGCACTAGACGATCGGGCACACCGAGTTTGTAGAGCTTATAATAAGCCGTTGTGCCAGACCTTGTCGAACGCTTTAACGGTCGTAAGACCACGTTGGAAATAAACGTTTATGTGTTCTACGATGCGGTGGACCTGTTGGACGCAAGAGTGTTGGATTATAAAACCAAACTGCTGGTCAGGGATGAGGCCCTTTGTTTCAGCAAAATCTCTTATAAATAAGCCTCTCATAGACTTTGCTGAAAACATTGAGCAGACTGATGGGGCGGTAGCTGGTGGGCTCCGTTTTTGGCTTACCGGGCTTGGGTATTCCGATGACGGTGGTCTTTTTCCACACTTGTGGAAAGATGTTATTGCTCAGGGCACCATTGAAGATAGTAGCTGGACGGTGGTCTGAGGAGAGTTCGTCGAGTGCTTCCATAGAATCCAACCGTAGGTTGATACTCTTAAGAAGCGCTATGTCAAGTACGTTAGGGGTGTGGTTAGGGTCGTGGGGAAAGTGAGTGGGAGTCATCGGGGCAATGAAGTCAAAATTTAGGATGGAGCATAGGTCAAACAGGCGTTTGCCTCTGGTGGAGATCCTGGTTCTGTGCCAGGCAGGATGTTTGGCGTTGAGATTGCCCACTATGATAACGGAGTCACTCATGCCAAGTAGGACGGAAAGTTCGTCAGAGAGGGGTTGGGATAACTCTGATGTGGAAATGGGGGGAAGATAGGCCGATACCAAGGTAATGGGTTGGTGGCCAGTCATGCCTAGCTTACAGATAGACACTTCTAAACATGAGAGAGGGGGCGGGTCCATTGGGATAAAGTGCAGGGACGTTTTATAATAAATTAGGGTGCTACTCTTTTGACATCTAGTCCTGTCATAGCGAACTATGCGATAGTTGGCAATTGACGGATTTCCAAGGCTGGGCTTTAAGAAAGTTTCCTGTAAGAGGAGAATGTCTATATGATGGTCACGGAGGAACGCAGCGATTTTATCGCGTTATCCTTGAATGCATTTGCATTAAAGAAGCCTAACTTTAGGGATCAGGGTTTTGTTCGCGCTTGGATTCGTTTATCCATTACTGGGTGGGTTTGGCGAATGATTCAAGGGCTTTCGTAATCTCTGGATACGGATAGAATATCTTCTGGATCTGAGAGAGATCGCAGGAGTTTCAGGCGGCAACGAGTTCGTTGGTCATTTTTCGCGCACGGGGCGTGAAGAAAATTGAGAAGGTCCCAGAGATCACGCTGAACGGATCTACTATGGGTTAGGACCGACCACTGGAGTGGTTGAAGCAATGGGCCGTGTCGCAGCGGTAGTGGCAATGGCTTAGGAGCGGGCGCGGGATTTGCGGGTTGGACGGGTACGGGCGCGGGGACGTGGATGTGGGGATCCATCAGCGCTCTGATGGGTGGTGGAGTGGGCCTCGGCTGAGCCATAGCAGGGAACGCCTGCTGTTGGTTTAGGTAATTCCAGGGGCTAGACCTTTGGGAGCTTAGTCTCTGGGGAAGTTGAGAGAGAGTCTGAGGGAAGTACCCATATGAGGGGCATTCTTGCTGCTGGCGGGCGTCTGCACGCTTCGTCAGTTTTGAGGAGGTATATTTGGGGGCCTTGGGGCAGCCACGGTAGTTAGCTGGGTGTCCTGCCTCGCCACATAGCACGCAGCTAGGTAGTTCGGTGCAAAGATTCATATGCATAGATTCGGGGCGGGGGCAGTCAGAAGTGTCATGCTCGCCCAGGC
Organism: Atethmia centrago; assembly: GCA_905333075.3. Taxonomy (NCBI): domain Eukaryota; kingdom Metazoa; phylum Arthropoda; class Insecta; order Lepidoptera; family Noctuidae; genus Atethmia; species Atethmia centrago. Next base: position 13,896,996 of record HG995373.1, on the reverse strand, counting down.
ACTTACGCACCTAGGTTTGGCATGGCAGTTCTTCTGCGCGTGCCCGTATAGCTGGCATCGGTGGCATTAACGAACGACGCCGCTCTTCCTGGGCTTCTCGATGATGAGGCCCGTGAGATGGCAGATGTTAGACACCTTTAAAATGGGATGATGCCCTTCAGTCGGGGGACATACGACAAGAACCATGTCGTATGCTTGACCGCCCCTGGCGCGGTGCATGCGGTGGACTTCGTCGACCGGGACGCCTTGCGCCTCGAGGTCGGCCTTGATCTCCACTGAGGACATTTCCTTTGGGAACCTACAGATCACCACTCGGGTCTGACAGTCCTCGGGGAGTTAGTAGGTGTGGAATGACACACCTCTCGCTCTGAGGACTATGGTGAGCTCCCTATAGTCGCAAGCTGTAGGCAGTAGGATTTTAATACCCTGTTGGGTAGTAACTGCTTTCGTGAAGCCGATCTTTAGATCGATGCACCACTTTGAAACGTCCATCTACTTGGACCTGTCCTGTAAGAACACAGGAGGGGGAGGGGGGACCTTTTTAGTCGCAGAAGTGGACAGTTGATCCTTGGAAGAGGATGAAATCGGGGTGGGGTTGCCAACGGAGGGAGCCACGGGGGCAGGGAGAGGGGGGCTTGAAGGGGAGGGGGTAGAGATTACCTCCGTGGCAGCGATCTTAGTCGCCTGCGATGAGGTCGCTTTCTTTTGCTTACTCTTTTTCTCTTTTCCGGTGACAGGCACGAAGCCGTCGTCCTCGGAAGAGGAGTTGTGCCGAAGAAGAGTGCTGTGACTCTATGTCGCTGTAAGAGAAGAGGGTTGGACAGCGTTTGTCTTGAGACACGGCTTCGTCAGTGTCCATTGACACTGCGGGACTGACGGGGGACACGGAGGCAAGGACATCACTAAAATTTGCGATGCTATCTTGTTAAGTGCTGAGAGCTTGGTAGAAACGAACAATTTATAAGATTTGTCTATTGCCCGCTATAATAGAAAAGAAACAACGCTGTATGGACTGTATAGCGCTGTCCCTTTCACATGTTGGTGCCACGGATCGATCTTTTGATATTCGAAGTATGTATGGTCTTACAGCAAAATATAATATTGTTTTACTTAAAAAATATTACTTTGCATTAGAATCTAATTCTTATGAGTAATTTTCATGAAATTGATACAAAAATTTTGCTATGAAAAATAATAAAAAAAACAATTGAAAATATTTAAAATTGTTTACGGCTAAGTTGTGCATGATATGGGTCGGAACAAAATGTGTTCTTAGTAGAACCAAATTTGAAACTCGACGTGAAAATATTTTTGTTTTCAAGTGATTGCTATAGGTAACTAAGTGGTTGAACTTATTTTATCCTATTTGCAGAAAATCTAACTGGCTACAAATTCGATATGGAATCAAAGTAAGGTTAAACACGGTTACTCAGTGAATAAGTTTTAAAACAAACAAATATGTTTCAGCTCCCGGCCACACCACGCACGAAACAAATACTGGCAAATAAGTTAACTATGGAAATCCTCTCCGTGCACGTCGTGCGTAGCAGTGGACGATCGACTTTATCGTTGAGTCCACGGGAATCAATCATAGTGTGATAAGACCTTGACCCTAACATCGATTGAAAATTAATACTTTACGTAAACCAACTGTTACGTCTTTGGATGTCCCGATACGCCTGCAGACATAGTTCCTGCCTAGATGTAGTGTGTAGAAACGGCAATTCAGTGAAGACAAATCGGTGAATAAAAGTAACAATTTCATGACTTTAATCAATATTTTATTAGCAACGTTGTCAGTAGGTGCTTAAGGCCCTATGTCTATATAAATAAACACAGCATGTTTTTTTTACGGTACGGCGTATAAACCGCGCCGTAGAAAAAACGTTTCTGTTAACAAACTTCCATATTGATCCATACGACACTGACCGACTGTGCATACAAACGGCGAATAAACAGTACTTTTTGATAGCAAGAAAAACGTGTATATACAACGGGCCTTAGGCATCCAGCAGACGACACACAATTTTACTGTATTATTTTTGCACAGGAAAATGGACAACACAAAATATTGTACGAAACATTGCATAGGGCGCGTAAGAAGAACAACGTTTAAAATGAAAGGAAGCACAGAAAGAAGAAGAAGCATCAAGTCAACGGTTCGTGCTCAAAGTTTACGACGTACTATCTACATGACGCCTGTCGATGACATAAACTATCATTTCCGACATTATAACAAAACAGTAAAGTATTAAAACACCAACCTTTGTTCAAAACACGCCGCCATCCCTTAAGAGTCATTTTGTCAGTATCATGCACATTCAAAAACCTTCGATAGTAAATAAAAACTTATAAAACTACACTTCAAATTCTACTACATCACGGAGTAACAATGACTCGGATGACAGAATCGACAACGTTAACCTCGTCATATGAGCACTATCTGACAGATCTGTGATAAGGAGCGCACTCAAGACATCTTGAAGATAAATAAAAATCCGGAGATAATTTCGACTTCAGCAAAGTAGCGTCTGTTTACTTCTGTTTTTCCTAGAATTGTGTGTTAATTTTACTAATTTATTAAGGAAAGGTCCTTTGCGTGGTAATTCATCTGTTTCCTTATTTTTCTTTACGTAACTATAAGTTCAGAAAGATCAGTTGCGTAGTACTCGCAACCTGCGTGCGTGTATGACCAGATGTATGAACGTAAACGAAGCAAAAGGCATATGTAAGGACCTTAGCACGTGGCGTTCTATAGTTTCTGCCTACCCCCATGTGAAGAAGGCGTAAGTTTATGTATCGATGTATAATGAGATCTTCAGTGAATATTACGCGAGTCTCGGTATGAAAATTAGATTAAAACCGGTAGATTTTTATATAATAAACACGTGGTCGTATTGTTAAGGTACTTTATTGTTTGTTATGCAAGCCTTTTCTTTATTTAGGAATTTAAGTTTTAACCGCAAATTCATTTACTTATTTAGAGTACCTACTACCAGATCACGTACATTTAACATGTTCAAATAAATGTTTAAAAACATAATTCGGTGTGAAAATAAAGTATATGTAGCAGAAAAGGCCAACTTTTCCAAAATGGATGCCCTGACGATAAAGTCCTACAATCACCCTCGTTGCTGAATGTCTGGTCATTTTACCATATAAGCATAGTAATTCAGCTAGAAAGCAACAAGGATAAATTATGAATAATCATAGGATGACACAATTAATCAAATAATTGATTGCTACATGATTTCGATCTAAACGAGTTGGTATAGTTTATCCCCCTTCAGGAAAATGTCGAGCAACGTTACAACCTTCAGATTAACCATACATTTTTCAACTTTATTCTGTGTTTATTAATAAGGGGCCAACCAACCCATAAAAACAAAAAAGTCATACGTAAGAATTTACGTATTTCTAAATGACTACAATATTTCCAAAATTAGTGAATGCGGTTCGCAATTACATAACAAGATTAGGTCAGTCTCTTAAGAATGTTTTCCAGTAGCTACAACCCCAAAAAAACGCGGTTATGGTACCCCTCTTTTTTTTGGGTGGGAAATCATCAAATAATTTCTCCCGCTCTGGGTGGAGCGGGAGGGTGTGTCAGACTCTTACTGACTAAAACCCACCCGTATTCCTTCCGTTGCCTGTGTTGCCAGGGGCCTCGGTGACCCTTTAGTACCTTCGCCCCTAAAAACCGCCGCCGCGCGCCGTCTCAAAAATCCACCCTATATAGTAATTCATTTTAAAGCTAAGCGCATGCACAAGCGCAGCAGCACGCCGCATTGAAAAACTGCGCCAAAGTAATGAGTCGCGACAGATTCAAATTTCGAATTTGAATTTAAACTATGTGCAGGCTTGCCCTCTATTACATGAGACTTAAATATAACTGGAAAAATGTGGTGCCTCTGTCCAGCCCTTGGGGGATTACAAGCGTGATGTTATGTTATGTCTCTGTATACAGGCCAGTGCAACAAGTCTTGCGAACATTAAGGCGGTTCGCGCCGCAACGCAACGCATTACAAAAATCCTTCTTCATCAGTTTCGTTAATTTTCTATTAGTCATCGCACACTACAGTCGGTGCGGTTCTAGTTTCTGCTAGACTTAATAATCTGTATTTAATTTGTCTATTTTACACGTGGATTACTTAAAATAATTACCTAAAATTTGCATTTGTGTATTATACACAAATGTATTTTCATCTGTGTATTATACACAAATGCAAATTTTAAGTAATTCACGTGTAAGTTAAGTAATTATTATATGTGTTTCCTATTCATAACAACATTGGTACGATGACGTTGGCGTGATGACTTAGAGGCGTTGAATTGAGCAATTGGTAGTAATAATTATTCATCTTGCTGCGAACGTCATAGAAAATGGATAGTTATTGGAGTTTACATTGTCATGGTCATTGATTGTTTCATTAACATTAACGGAGCCTTGACTGGCACCGGTAACAGTGTGAAAAACCATTTGAATGTAGTTATCTACTCTCAGAATGTTGTACCTTACTGTTGTTGTTGTTTTTTTGCGATTTGAGACTTTTCTAGTACTCTTACCTAAGTTGGTTGTAATGATACTAATCCTTATACGAAGATGCATCAATGCAAGATGCTTCATAAAAAACGTGAGAGAAAAACGTCTCGTTTTTCTAGCTGACCAAAATCTGTGAATGCATTTATCAATTACACCAAAGTTATGGCTGGTTTCCTGAGAACATTTTCCTTAAGCTGGAACTGACGTTCGTGCCACATCTGAAATTACCACCTAGCATTTACCATGAAAACATTTGTTTTGTAGCTTTCATGCTTATTTTTTCGTTTATTCAACAACTAAGCTTCATTACACATATACTTTCACTTTCTGCAACGCCGAACAAGTTTAGTTCTGCAACGTTGTTTATCCAATAACAAAGCGCTCGTTTTTGTTCCGCGTCATGTTGCAAGTTGCAACGATGTGCAGGTTCACAACGTTCCTAAACCGTCACGAGTTGCACGTCAATTATATTGTGTCCTAGTGTTTATCGTGAGTGCCTATGATATAATATAAAAAGATATGGTAATATCTATTTTGCATTATTTTACAAGGAAGGTTTGTCTGTGTTTGCGATATGATCTGTGAGAGATACGCGAACAGACACGTGTCGAATGTCAATTTTATCTTGATAGATGCACTTAAGGTGACTTTTAGATATAACCTCCTGGTAAACAAGACCTTAAAGATAGCGAGGATACCTACAAATTTTTATGAAGGTAGATATATATTTTTTCAACACAATTGCTCATAAAGTGGCTCTATGGTCACCGCAATTAGGCACAGAATGACACCCATAATCAAACTATGACTTTTTCATTGCTATAATTCACTAGTGAGTTATAGATTTTTTTTTTAATTTTATTGGTTGAGTTGCTTTGTTCTTATAAAAGTTTTTGTTCAAAAAGAAGATCGTGTTCAATAGAACAAATAAATTAGGAACCGGTACCGGCAGCGGAGGCACAGCCATTAAATTAATGTTCCTATTGCTTGCTCATTTCATGCAACTTCTTATTTAATTAAATAGATAATTTTAACTCGTACGTGTTTAATAAATAAAACTTTCACTCAAATATAACTTTTGTTTTCTCTGTAATAAAAGAAAACTTTAAATTCCCCATATTGTACGTGGCAAAATAGGCACAAACCCTATGCGCGGATAATAAAAAAAAAACTCATCTCTTAATTCTGTGGTCGATCGCAATGCGCGCGCATAGGAAAACTGATTAATTTTTCCCGCCATAGCGAAACATTTTTCACAACTCGTTTTCACTGTTGAAATTATAGTTATTTATTAATTAAAATGTCTACAACTACTAGTTACGAAGAAAATGATTTATGTAGTACACCGCCCGATATAAGATGTGAAGCCCTTACCGTTATGGAAAGTTTACTAAACTAAACTCCAAGGAAAAATGAGTTTTTTTTTGTTATTTTATTCACAAGTGTGTTTAAAAACGTCGTATGATACACGTGTGTATTGCTGATTACCGTCCTCGGCTCTCTTAAGACCCTCGCCTACGGCTCGGGTCTCAATGGCGCCTCAACGGTAATCACCAATGTTACACACTAGTACCATAATGTACTATAAATTTGGAACTGTTTAAAGGTTTTATGCGAACGATGTATGGAAGAAAGGAACATGTTGCGCCGACCCCAAATCAATTGGGATAAGGGCAGGAGAATGGTGATTGTAGTAAATTAGATTGTATCTGATGTAGTTGAGGTATTATTTCATAAGAATCTACAGCGAGCCTGTTTTTGTTTTTCGATGTTTATTCCAAAGGTAAAGTCAATATAGTACAGTCGCCAGCACATCAAGTTACCAAAATCTGTTAAATTTCTCCAAATGATATTAAACCTTAAAATGTTGATGGTTAAGTTCAAAATCGAATGAGAAAATTTGACAGTTTGTGGTAACTTGTGCTGGCGACTGTACATACTAATTCCATGGACAAAGTATTCAATACAAACCAGTCAATATGTTATAGAATATAGTAAGTAGGTATTCAACTAAGTTTTCAGTTTTTAATAAAGAACTTTATTTCGATCACAGTTATGTTCTTATTATGAAAACTGGCTCTGGCTCTGGCAACCTTGTTTTCGCAGTAAAAAAATAACCTGAGGCCCTAAACAAGTGGCAATCGCTCTCAGAGTTTTTGTACTTCTACAACGACTTTCAACAGGATTGACGTAAGCATTTCGGTAACCTACGTCAATCCGAATGAATGAATGTCACTGTCTATAGTCGGACTTTGAATTAGCTGCAGTAAAATGACACTTCTGACATTTCGTTAACGAAAATGTTTTAAGTTATTGACGAAATGACAGTAAGTAGGCCATCTGGCCTTCTCTCATTTATCTTAAGTTCTTTTAAGTTTGAGGCATCAATGTAATTAATGATTGGCATTACATAGATGCCTCAAACTTAAACGAAATCGAAACAAAATAAAACAAAAAAAAAATACGTCAATTAAATAATCTTATTCATAAATAACTAAATTAGCCTAAATACAATATTTACAGAACATTACGTTTACATTCACAGTCGGTTTATTTTTTGTCTTTCTCGCTCTTTTCTTTTTTCTCTCCTTCTGAGTCCGCGGGTCTGACTGGCAGGTCGCCGTGGGTCCAGCCATCTGGGTACCCATGGGCCTTGACGTCGTCCCACCACAACTGTTCTCCTCTCGCGAAGAGAACGTAGATTACGTTCGTGAAGACTAGAACTCCTAAGCAGACCCAGAATGCTACCCGCCATTGTTTCAGTGTTGACTGTAAAGAAGAGAAAATACAAGTTATTATTAGATAAGTATGAACCATCTTTTTAGCTGAGGGTAATTTTATGGAACTTCTAGAGGTGCATCTGCAGATAGTGTAAGGCATACGCCGCAATTGACGTATACCTCAGCCTGAGGCATGCGTCACCTGTGTGATTTCTCATTCAAAGCACCCCCACTGTCTGGAAGCACCTTAGTAAAAAATTGGCAGCATCCTTTTTCTGTACCCTTGCTTTTGACTTAAAACTATCTTGTACTGTGGTATCTATGTCCTCATTTGTGCGTCTTTTATACATGCCTCAAAACTGGTTGTAGTATAGTTGACCTAGTAATTGCTTTACCGTCTATAAAACGACAAGGTCTGCTTGTCTGTGTGACAGACAGTTTCACCCTGATATCGACTATACCTACGATTCGACTAATGCTAGACCATGTTGGTGACCAAGTTGGTGACGAAGTTGGGGTTGGTTGGCCCAAAAAGAGGCGCATTCATTACAATATACACATAACATCACGCCTTGTTTCCCCGAAAGGTTGGGCAGCGGTGTACCTGTAGTACACCCACATTTCGCCAGTTATGTTTTTAAGTTTTAATATTAGTGTTCAAAAACATTATTATTAAGAAAGCCAAATGGGAATTATTTGAAGTACGATTACATACATGCCATTTTGAAATCGCCAGCAAGTTGCCGAGGAATTGCAACAAAAGCTGACGTTTCATCCAAGGCACACAGCAATTTTGGCTTGAAAAAGGAAACAATTATTTGTATATTTTTAATATCTTTCAAAGGCAGATTTTGTTTCCCTATCTTTGAAGAAGTTTCAGTAAGTATCAAAATTAATACTCTACAAAGATTAAAGCGGAAATTCAAGTGGACATCTTAAGATGTCTAAAAACCCGTGACGCGATTTTAAGACGTAAGACGTCACAGTCACTTTTCCTTATTATTTTGTAAGTGTCAACGATGACAGGTTGAAGAAAAGATATAGCGGATAAACTGAAAAGTTATAGAAATAATAAGAATACTACGAAATTGTTTATCGGATCTATGAAATCTAACTTAACTTTACGCAAGTTAGATTAACTAGGTACAAACTTGACATGTGACACGAGTAACTGGCCACTCATAACAAAAGAGGTAGAAACAAGGTAATGCATGCTTGCATTACCTGCGTATTAGCAAGCGCATGAATGAAAAGGACAAACATTATCTTGTATCTACATATTGTATTTTCGTTTTAGTCCACATTACCAAGTTGCTACCTCTTTTGTTATAATAATAATAATATTATATGAGTATACGTTATGAGGGACTAGTTACTATAGCGTCATCAATTACTATAACAGTTACCCTACTGTGAAATATAAATAAACAAACGGCACGTTTGTACCTAGTTAATCTAACTTGCGTAAAGTCCAGTTACTATAACGTAGCCAATTACTATAGCAGTTACCCTATCCTAATAAATTTTATCGAGAACCCGTTATCATAATACATGTATACCTACAATAACTTTATTACTCTGTAGTACAAGCATATTATGTAATTTAAAGCATGGTTTTGAAAGTATGCTCAGTGAAAAGACTTTGAACCACACTATAGCTCCTCTTGTTACCCTTACATCAAGAGGGAACAAGTTATGTGGAAATCGGTGATCACGCGGAAGAACGAGGAAAATGACATGAGGAAAGTTTCGAGTATGAATTAATAATTTGGCTGTAAGAGTAGGGGAAGACCAGAGAAACGATGGATGGACTGTGTGAAAGATGTTATGGCCAGAAAGGGGGTGACTACCGAGATGACGACTAATTTAGACCTATGAATGACCTAGAAGACATGCTTCACCGACCCCAAATAAATAGGGACAAGGACAAGTGAATAATGCATCAAGAGAGTCTTCTGTCTTTACGATAATAATTAACGTCACGACATTGCCGTTGACTCGATTTTTTAGTAATGGTCCACGTCTGAGGACTGACTCCCAAAACACATTCCCTCTTAAGGAGCTGCCGAGACCCATTTGACCAAAATAGGCTTCTCTTAAGAAAAAAAATTCCAAATCTGTATAGTTTGTGGTAGCGAAAAAATATATGTTAATTTTGAACATATTTCCCAGAACTTGGTTGTTACCAAAACACGTTTTGAAAAAAAATCGCGATACAAACTAACGTTAAACTAACCTCTTACCTTGAGTTCTAATTCAAAATATGTGTATTCAATATCAACATATGTTACGTATTTCATTAATAACAAGAATTTCTTATTTAAATGCAGAACTTGGTTGTTTTTTTTTTTTATATTCGATTACTCAACTCAGTTTTGAATAAATAGATAATTGCTTCATATTTTGCAATAAATTACAAGCGTTGTATCATCGCGCTTCTCTTTCTTTTCTATGCAATCTGACAGTGACCGCGGTTTAGGTGTTGTCCGCGTCTTACCGATAATAAATAATGTCACGACATTCACGCTGACAGACATGGAATAAATAATCTGGTATAGTGGTGTGACCGTCGGACTGCCAAGTCATAGGTCTCAAGTTCGAACCTAAGGCACCCACTTCTGACTTTTTGGATTCATGTATGTATAATTATTACTTTCTTAAAAAATGGTGAAGGAAAACATAAAGAAACCGGCGGCATGCTGACAGATATTTCTCGACGGCATGTGAAGCCAAGTCAGACGCCCATGGGTGGCACAAGAACTCTGACACCAGATAAGTCACTAACCATACGAAAAATAAGAAGAATTGTATTTACATACATAATTCATTGACTAGCTGAAATTGTTTGCTACAGGAAAATAGCATATTTCTATGTATTTATATTTCAATTTGCATTTTCATAATATTTTCAGTTATAAACTGAAATACATACCAAACTATTATTTACCATTCAACTAATGAATAAGTTTTATGAATTGATAATAATCAATTCATAAAACTTATTCATTAGTTTAATCAATTGATAATAATCAATTCATAAAACTTATTCATTAGTTGCAATGTTTGCTACTAATAAGTAGCAAACATTAAAATAGTAGGTAATGTTATATACAATTTCGTAAAAATTTGTAAGTAACAAATTTTTTGTTGTAATTTATGTACGTATTTCCCATGGATGTCACAAAAGGTGGGAAAATATTATGATAAAGCACGGGAAACAAAAACCCAAGAAATACGTTCTGAATAAAATGTCATAAGTAGCATATTTGATAAATATGACATTTCCACGCAATCAATACAATCCATGTCCAACCCAAAGCCAAAACAGTAGATAGATAGTTAAAAGTTTGAACTTACATCTGGCGTCAATAGCCCTATAAGATACGGTGAAATGATGCCTGAAACCGCAGCAATCCCATTGACCATGGCTGTCGTAGTTCCTGCGTAGTTCGGAGTGATGTCCAGCGGGTTGATCTTCATACCGCTGTAATAGGCCCCCATGAGGGTCATGGCCAATATGAACCAGAAGACGGCCAGGGTCGTGTCGCAGCCGGAGTAGGAGGCCATGATGATACAGATACCTGGACCAGTGGCCGCTGCGAACAAAAATAAATAATGAACGGGCTGTTATATTGACGGGCTCTGTTGTCGCAACTGCATCTTTTGAGCTAAAAGTTTTGTGTTTTTCTTTTAGTAAATTCTCTGTAAAAGCTAAAGTGATTGGTTGAGTCGGAGTTACTGAAACGAGAGTAGTCTTTATAGAATTTATTTTTGATTTCGGCTGCTGATTCATTGTGTATTGAGTTTTCAAATCGGATACAAGTTTGAATTACTTGTGCTGAAAAGAGTTGTCAAGGACTAAGTAATTATATTAGATTAAATTATAAACTAGCTGCTGCCCGCGGCTTCGGCCACGTGCATTTTTCTAAAATAAAAGGAGCCTTAGTTGCTATCTGCCAGTAAAAGTCCGGTCAAAATTAGTTCAGCCATTTTTGAGATTAGCCGGAACAAATACTTAGACAGATAGACAAAAAAGAAAATGTTATAAGTACCTTAAATATACTTTCATATGCATTTAGTAAAAAGCTGTTATTTTGACGATACAAACAGACACTTCTAGTTTATTTATTTGTATGTATGGAATGTATGTATAGATTCATTTTAAAGACCAGTTTTAAGCATTTTAATACGGGATCCTTTTAACATCTGTAATTGTTGGCTCTTGGCTACATTCGTGACTTACCGATTGTGGTGTAAAGTTTCCTGGCAGTTCTAATACTGTGTATTCCTCTCTTCACGCAGAAGTCACACACTAAACCGAAGAAGAAGGAAGCTATCCACATCGCCACATACGGCAAGGCTGACAGAAGACCAGTAGACTTGATGTTAAACTTCAGAACATCTGTCATGTACTTAGGGAGGTCAGTGATCATTGTGAAGTAGCCCCAATCATGTCCAATCTGTTGATAAAAAATCACTTTATAAGGTGGGGGTTCACGGTCTCGACCGGAGCGACTTGCGACGAGACCTGTTTCCGTCCGTCGCTCTACAAGTCGCGGCTACAAGTACTTTCTTTTGTTTTTACCGCAGCCATTGTCGCAAGACGCGTGTCGCTTGAGCGTGCAGCTTGTGGCCACGGGGTAATGCACAATGATTTAAATCGTTATATTCGCCCAACCGCGTCAAAAGATAGTCGTATTTCTGTTTCGTTTGGATACCTCTGACACTCAATGACGCCGTGACTTGACTTGATTACGGAAATTCTATTTAATTGTGTTTTCAGTATGGGCACTTTTTCGCGTGACTAAGTACGGTGAGGGCAAATGTAGCGATTGACATCTTTGTTAGTTCACAGATTTTTTACAATTCTTAACATTGTATGTGGTTGATGGTAATTCAATATTTTATTATGAAACTGTTTTAAATCTATGGTGATAATAAAATCTGTACAAATATTCATAGATAACAATGAAATAAGATGTTGACAGTAGATAGTTACTAGTTACACGGTGTATTGTTCGTGCCATGCAATTTATCAAACAACAATCACTTTTTATTATAGCTACTGATGGATGGTATTTTTGTTTTACATACAGTAAGGCTTGTGGTTTAAACCACAATATTACATTGCAGCTATTACTATAAAAAAAAACAAATGAGCATTGAACTACTTAAAATAAATTGAAGACGTATGTAAATATGTCTTAGGTGTCGGGCAATATGCTGAACTGAGCAATTTTTATCTAAGGTTTTATTTGCTTTCTGTTTTTAATAGTTTGTAAAACAAAAACCAACTTTAGTTTTTTGTTTTACAAACGCATTTTCTTTATTTAAGAAGGAGCTTCTATGTTCATCTGCAAGTACTTACTTTTTTATGTTGGTTCATCGTATTTTCGACAATTGTGGACCGATTTTGAATAGTTAGCTTTTTGAGATAGATCTTGGGTAGTTTTTGAGTTAGCTTCGTATTTTTCTCAATATTAATACTCTTTATTATGTACAACATAAAAATTACAGACATAAAAGTTGAAATTTTACAATGGGTGACACAATGGGCGGTCTCATCGCTAAAAGCTTAACTTCGGAAATCGGTAGCAATAAACGAAAATACAATACCAATACCAAAGACACGAAATTAAAGCTAAACTTTTCATTTTGTAGTGTTATTAACAAGAGAAGAGAGTAAATTACTATATATTTTGTATCTATCATTATTTTGTGTTTTTATAACAAAATCAGAAGCAATGTTCAATAAGGCCCTCTTGCATCAAAAATCACTAAATTCATTTAACGCTAAATGTATGACCACATAATTTTGTGTCTGTCCTAAAACAGAAATAGCAAGACGTTTTAAATTCGTTTAGCGCTAAATGCATTTAGTGACTTGTGGTACAGGTGGGCCTAAGAGATTTAGAAGGACAAAAAAAATCATAACATAAAATTACTTACACCGGCGATAATCAAGGACCACAGAGGCACAGATCGGAGCAACGCCTTCCACGGGATGGGATCCAACTTCTTCGAATAAGTGTGGATCAAAGCGTCCACATTCTGGTTCAGGAACTTCTTTTCGCTGTCTGATATGTAGGGGTGTGTGTTCGGGGTACTGTAGCATAACACCGACTAGAAGAATAAAGATAAGCTTAAGTACTCGTAAATATTAGTTTAGTCCTTAAGCCTTAATAGCTCCGGCGGGATCTCATGGCGTCATGGAAAGTACGGTTGTCGCAACCCAGTGCTGGGCACGCCACGATTGCGGCGATAAGTCCCCTCTTTGAGGAGTGGCTGGAGAGGCGCCACGGCGTCCTCACCTTCCGCCTGACGCAGGTCCTCACCGGACACGGCAGCTTCGGGAGGTTCCTGTGTCGGATAAGGCGGGAGTAAACGTCCGGGTGTCACCACTGTGTGGATCGCCCGGAGGACACGGTGGAGCATACGGTGGAGGTCTGCCCGGCTTGGGCAGAGCACCACCGTGTCCTCTTGGAGGCGATCGGCGGCAGAGACCTCTCGCGTCCGGCCCTGGTTCAGGCCATGGTACGGAGCGAGAGGGCATGGGCAGCCGTCACCTCCTTCTGCGAAGCAGTAATGCTCGCGAAGGAGGAGGCGGGACGGTTGAGGGAAAGGCAAGTTTCGCGCCCTCTCGCCCCTAGCCGCCGCAGGAGACGCCCAGGGCGTCGGGAATCCCGGGCGGATTTCCGGCCACCGTAGGCGCGGGCTTGCGGACGGTGAGCAATGGGTAGCTCACCGTCCGGTAAGGACCAGGCCCGGGTCGACGGCGCGTTGTATTCCACGCGCGCCTCAAAGAGATGTCGTCAGCACATAGTAGGGGTCCACTAGGGCCGATGCCTGCTGGGGTCGCGGGAAGGTACTTATGGGTCACCGAGGCCCCCGCAACAAAGGCAACAAGAAGGAATACGGGTGGGTTTTAGTCAGTAAGAGTCTGACACACCCTCCCGCTCCGCCCAGAGCGGGAGAAGTTATTTGATGATTTCCCACCCAAAAAAAAAAAAAAAAAAGCCTTAATAATTAAGGATAGTTGACTGCCTCATTGGTATAGCGGTCGCAAGCGCTACTGCTGAGCATGAGGTCCTGGGTTCGATTCCCGGGTGGAGAAAGTGTTATTGGGATTTTCCATCTGGAATTTCACAGTAGCAGCCCCGAGTCTGGATTTGTGCCCGGTTGATGGCAATAGGCTCCCCCCTATTACATGGGACTTAAACATAACTCGCGAAATGTGGGTGTACTACAGGTACACCTCTGCCCAACTCTTCGGGGAAACAAGGCGTGATGTTATGTAGTTAAGGATAATTTTTAATACACTAGCAGATTTAGGAGGTATAAAGGCACTTTGTTGTGTAGTTAACCGCACGTCTATATTAGCTGTTCGAATAGGAAAACTGCCCTTATTACTAAAAACATAAAGGAGTTCTCAATGTCAAATGTGTGTCGAAAAAGCAATCTTAGATATTGCGATCCTTATTTAACCCAGAGAGACTTTAATATTTTCTTAAAAGCTTAAGGCGTGAACGTCCTTCGTACACTTTCAGATAATCCTCAAGCTTTTAAGAAAATATTAAAGTTCTATGTTAACGTAAGTTTTATTTAGTACTTTTAGTTCAATAAAAGCTTGTTACCCGACTACTCTAGAAGGAGGGTAATGTTTTTCGAAAGTATGTATGTATGTCTATTTCTTTGGCACGCTCTGTAGCCTAAACGGCTTGATGGATTTTAACATATGAGGTGTCCTTAGATTCGTCTTCATTGTGGAATTGACATAGACTATATACTATTTAAATATTGCATCTGCAAATACAAAAAAGGGACTGGAACGTTTTTTTTTAAATAAATTAATAATAACTAATCATTACTAGTTATTATTTGATATCAATATTGTTAGTCAATTCCAAACATATATATTTAAATAATAATAAAATTAAAAAGTCTGAAATAAAACATATTATTTAAAAAAAAATACTTAAATTTTATTTTGTACTTTCAGCATTAGAATTTGATAAAATATCTGTTCTATCACCTTTACTTGTAGGGTACTTGTCAAGACAAATCCAACGAATCTAACACAGCATCGCTGTCTTTAAAAGTTGAGGTGTTCCTGTGGCCACCTTCCGGCACTATCATTAGACCTTGGACTACACCTTGGATTATATTTTTTGTCAAGACATAACTAACGAGCCCAAACACTTCAGGACTATCTTAATTAGTTGAGGAATCCCTCTAGGTCACATTCTCCACCATCACTCTAGACTTTAACCAGGGCCAATTTGATTTGTCAAGACAAAAAATAGACGAAAGACAACGGGGCTATCTCGTTTCTGTGAAGAGTTCCTATGGCGTACTTCCAGCTCCATCACCGTCCTGGACTACACCTTGGACTAACGTACCTACATATCAAGACATCCAAATAGCCAGAAGACAACAGGGCAATCTTGTTTAGTCCCTATAGACACCATCTGGCTACATCATTAGATTTTAGACTACACCTTGGGCTAACGTACCAACTTGTCAAAACAAATCAAAATGGCCGAAACAAAACCTTTCAGATCCATCATGAAGCCCTGGACTACAACTTAGGCTATAGTATTTGGCAAGACAAACCTAACGACCGCAAACACAAAAGAGCTATCTTGTTTAGTTGAGGAGTTCCTAAGGCCACTTTCCAACTTCATCATCAGACCCTGGACAGCACTTAGTATAAAAGCACTTGTCAATACATATCCAATGAGTCCAAACACAATGATGCTAACTTGTTTAGTCGAGGAGTTTCTATGGCCATCTTCCGGCTCCATTATCAGATCCTGAACACCATCTTATGTAATAGCACACATCAATACATATCCACTGAAACTAAACACGACGGGGCTATCTGGTGTAATTGAAATTGTCGTGACTGTACTGTTGATGGTTGAGGAGTTCCCTCGTCTGAAGACAATCCTGAATGCAGTAGCCAGGTCATGGTGGACTTTAAAACGGACTATCATAATTAAATGCGTATACAAAATTTCGTGTCTGTACTGTGTACCGTCGAGGAGTTCCCTCGTGTGGAGCCAATCTTGGGTGCAGCAGCCAGATCATGGTGGACTTTAGAATGCACTATCCATAATTAAATGCGTATACAAAATTTCGTGTATGTACTGTGTACCGTCGAGGAGTTCCCTCGTGTGGAGCCAATCTTGGGTGCAGCAGCCAGTTCATGGCGGACTTTAGAATGTACTATCATAATTAATGCATATATAGCATTTAGTGGCTGTACTGTTGACTGTTGAGGAGTTCCCTCGTCTGGAGCCAATCCTGGGTGCAGCAGCCGGGTCATAGTAGACTTTAAAACGGACTATCATAATTAAAGCGTATATAGAATTTCGTGTCTGTACTGTTGAGCGTTGAGGAGTTCCCTATTTTGAAACCAATCCTAGGTGTAGAATTAGGTCATGCTTATCATAAAAATGTATTGTTTTTAGAACTAAACCAACATGTAAAAATTTCAGCTCAATCAGTTGAAGATATCTGCTTCAAAATTCACTTGCAAGATTCCACCCGGACAAACATACGTACATTGCAAGTTAAATAGAAGCATGTAAAATTACTCTTTTCGCACATAATATTCGCTCAGTTTAAAAAAATATTCATATACTTCATGTATATGGATATAATTCTTGTCCACTAAATGTGATTGTCGCAAAAATGTATCCTAAATGCTGTAGGATTTAGGGAAATTGCATTTAGCATGTTTGTGATAGTTCTTCTGGTTATGAAAATAAGCGCGAATTACCATTTCTATATTCGAACTATCGAATTTCGAACAGAATAAATGTTTAGGACAAAACAACAAAAACTAACCAAACTCAACCATTTTCCATAATCGTGCACTATTTTGATAACTAAAAAAGTTTACAGCCGAAACATGCAACGGTTTAACTGGAAAATAAAAGTGTCCAATACTGTAAAATAAAACACTACTAGATTGGAAAATAATTGGAAACTGAATAGATAAAAAAAGATCAAAGCGACACTGAACTTCGACAGATATTGTCCATGTTATACAATTTGAACAAAAATTACGATGGAATAGTTGAATATACTTGGTTTGGTATTTGGTAAATAGCAATTGGCAACACTATTTTCTGTGTATTGTCCAATTTATATAACTAATACATGTATTTTAAATATGCTTGTGATTCCATATCGTATGTTTCAGCCTTTTAGGACGTTTTTTTTGCTTCGTTTGACATGAACTATGACAATACTTCATGCTGTGATTGCATTTGTACTAACTTCTATGCGATTCTTTCAACCTATTCCTCGTTTTTTGTGGAATTGTGTTTCCATTATTATCACCAGGCGCTACTTTAGTTCCAGTACAAATTGAAGTTTACGATCGGCTAGGTATAAATTTCGCACTAGGCCCACAGGTATCGCACCCAAAAGTAAGACGTACAAGTAGGTAAGTCATATTTCTATGACACATTTACGGAAAATACGCGATGGAAAGTTCGACTTACGCCAGCAATGCTTTTGAAATTATCGATGACATTTCAAACCAAAGCCAAAATTATATCGCTTGATTTCGGCGGTATGTATATTATTATGTACCTAGTTTTCAGTCAGCTTCAAAAGATGCATACACCGAAAATAATTCATTTGATTGCCCACAATTTCTACACCATAATACTGTATTAATCTGTAGCTACAATTTCGTAGTGTTAATTGCTTTGCATACGATTTGTATAGAATCAAGTTTATCTAACTAAACAGACAGGTATGCTGCTGGGGAGTTTGTTGCACCACTTCTTCTTCCCAGCTTAAGCACTAGTAAGTGGTGAAGGACTTCGAACGTCAAAATAACATAAGACAGTCCCCCAAAAACACCCTTTTGGGGGACTGTCTTATGTTATTTTGACGTTCGAAAAGTGCTGACTCTCAGCCTTGTTTTATTAAATGACTTTGGATTTTTGATTTTGAATTAAGTACCCAATGTGTAATATATGTTGTGGGTACACATTGATACAATATTGTGGAGCAAAGAGCAAAGATTCTAGACAATTAAATGAATTCATCTAGAGATTTATTTATTTAAACTTCTCGCACACAATTAAGTACAAAGGCGGACTTCTTTGTATTTGAGGCTGATTGTACCTACCCAATTCTGCCGTCAAACGTCATTTCTGTGCTTCGTTTAGAAAGGAATAGGTTTGTTTCAAGGTATCTAAGTAAAGCATTTGGTTTTCCTGGTGTTGCAGTCATCGACTGCCACATTTTCCACATTTTCGTCACAGTAAAAACCAGCCAAAATTTAAAATAAGGTTTACGGAACCCTTCGTGGAAGGGTTCCGTAAACCTTATTTTAAATTTTAAAAATTGCAAAGACAAATTTGTATTTCAGAGTGATACTATAAATTACTAGTTTATTTTTTGGAGTTGCAGAAATTCGTCCATACTTAAATAAAATACCTATGAATCGGCGTTTTTAACACTTGTTGACTAAATATCATGTATATCATGAATACTGTTATACATGATATACAGAAGTTTCAAATTCCTAACTTATTTAGTTGTTGCGATAGAGCTCGTACAAAAATGGTCTAAAACTGACTTTTACGGCCTTCATTTTTCAAGATAAAATGTATTTATATATATTTGTACTTTACTCGATGAGTTCTAGATAATGACACCCTACATGGCCAGTGTAAGATTTTTTGTTTTCAAAACCAAATATTTATTATATGGGAGACCCCTTTAATTTTTAACTTTATTGAATTTCTATTATTTTTGTTATAGAGGCAATAGAAATACACAATCTATGAAAATTTCAACTGTCTTCCTGATACGGTTCATGAGATATAGACGGACTGAGGTATAGCAGAGGCTTAGTAATAGGGTTCCGTCTGGCGCCTTTTAGGTAAGGAACCCTAAGAAGTACGGTGAGGGATATCGATATCAAATTATCAATTAAACTTTATTTTTCGACTTTCAAAAAGGAGGAGGTTCTCAATTCGTATGTCTATATTTTTTTATGTATGTTCACCGATTTTTCCGTTTGTGGACCGATTTTGAATATTTGTTTTTTGTTTGAAAGGGTATGCTTTCAAGGTGGTCCCATTGTCACCATAATCTGATGAGGGAATCCCATGGAAATAGAAAAATTCTCAAATTTTATAAGGACACATACAAGGTGTCGTTTTGCATCCTCGTCAAATATCATGAGGCTGTTATGAAAGACATATATAATCAAATAAAATTACGATACTTGCTCAATAATAAATACATACTTGTTTTTTAGTTATCTAAGTTTAACAGTATTTTAGAATACACCACTTTCATAGAACAGAATCACCCCGTTGCGTATGCGGTAGTGTGTGTGTAAAAGGGCAGTTACAGTGCGGTATCACACGGGCCGCGTTTTAACATGCGTGTCCCTAACATGCCGACTTTCGAAAATTAGAAAAAAAAAAGACCTACTTATTTTATTGATTCGTGTCGAGGATCATTTACATAGTTACCTCCTTGAATTTGACGAGGATGCAAAACGACACTTTGTATAGCGATTTGGGTATTGTTTATAGTATCTTGTGCATTTGCTCTCGGAAAGCACCATTTGGTGAACCGGAACTGATGATGAAGACCACAGATGGCCACCGGAACTACTTAATAATAAGTATTTAAAGGGTTGCGATTCGATTAGGTACATGGTTACCAAGCCATTTATGCTCGTCATAATGCATATGGTGAGTGGCAGTTCTCCTGGTGCTTACCAGGAGAAATGCTCAATAATTAACCTCCCTGCATCGGGAAAAGCAATATTTTGTAAAAGGTGATGAGCAGTTGACATTAGACTATTGTAACTTAGATAAATTACAAACTGACCCACTAAAAAGTGTTTTTTTTTTTAAATATTTTTTTAAACTGTTTTTTAATCTGTAAAATTTTGCCAGTTAATAAAATTTTACCTTGTATATGTATGAAAGAATATTAAACTCACCCATAATATGAACCACACCAGGCCAAGTCCTCCGAACATGTAGAAGACATTTTCCCAACTTCCTGTATGCATGATGAGCCCGGAGAAGTATGATCCAGCAATATTTCCTATCTGTGCTCCTCCGAAAACGATGGCCCCGATACGTGCTCGCTCTGCTTTGGGGGCCCATTTCGACAACATGGACATTAGAGCTGGCATTGTAGGACCCTGGAGGAAATTATGTTCGTTATAGTATATAGTAGTTTTCAGTTTTCAGTCGGCTGTCGAAATAAAAAAGAATGCAGGAGAAGATTGGATGGTAAGACGTGGAATAAGATGTCCTTCATATTATTCCACGTCTTTCTGTCTCCAGCCCGACTGAGGCCTCCTTGGCCTATAATCGTAGGGTGTAAAAAAACAATAATTTAATAATAATTCAACAAATAATATGTAATGAAAGCAGATTTAAATGTTAAATTCGTGAATAATTTTATCATCTTATATTTTAGGATCATATAATTTTATACGTTAGATTTTTCTTTAATTTTTGTATAAAATATGTCATTTGAAAATGAAATAGTAATTAGGACAAATGAAAGGTTTTATACAAAAGTAAATAGTAAAGTTTTATGACTGGACCCCACAACCAAAGTAAGGGATTAATTATTCTAGTAATTAATCCCTTACTTCTTTGTGGGGTTTGCACCTAAAGGTGAGTATTTAATGTTTCCATAAAATTGGATTATAATCTAGTCTAATATTTCTGCAGCCATCAACGATACGTGGACTATTTATAGAGCGATCATTTTATAATAGAACCATAATATTAGTTTTGATGATGATGATTACGGCGTCCGGCCGGTTTTTTTTAAGTTGCTTTCGTTAAATTATTTCTAGAAAGCTCTCAAAGACAGGTCATTTGATACCACAGTCTATGCATTTTAAATTAATGAATGAATCAAGTTATGTGGTATTATGCTGTTTTTTCCATTACAAGAAACCATTAATAAAATTACCCATTACTCTTATTGGTTTGAGGTACTTGTGTAGGGTATTTCCTTTTAATATTCGTATTGCGATGTAGAAATTACGTCTCAACCACATCCTTGTATGCTCAACCATTGACTTGAAGAGGTTCACTTACAATTCAAGAGTTTTTTTAAAATAAATATTATAGTCAAAACATTAAATCTTCGTCCATTACAAAGTGACATACCTCATAACAGAATGAATTTTTTTAATTCAAGGAAGCCTTTAAAGACCCCGAGAGATTAAAAAAAAAAACAAAGTATATTAAGAAGGTACCGTACCAATAATATAATATATTGGAGGTCGATTTTGTATGTCAAATTTTTCATGTGTACTTTTCAAAAATTGTACCTAATAAGTTCTACTAACCACAGCTAAATCGTAATTACATCAAATATTGTATAATGCAGGATGGCAGGGACATCGACGGACAACTTGTTACCATGAATTCAGTACATGATTCTGGACCGTGCGCTGAAATTTGTCGTCAGTTATAAAAAAAAAAAAGCCGTTTCCAACAAAAGTGCAATATGCCGTCAAAATGTATGGAATAGCAATATTTTTTTATAATCGTCGATAAATTTCAGCGCACGTGTATATATTTCACTCACCTCTCCAAAACCTTCAATAACTCTCAATATGAACAGCGCAGTGGCTCCTCCCATTTTGACTGTAATGGGGGTGATGAAGGTACAGATAGCAGTCGACAGAAGTCCAAAGCCAAGCACCCATTTGCCACCAAATCTTTCAGCTAACATCCCTCCAGGAATATGGGTCAATACATAGCCATAGTAGAAAGACCCCAACAGCAAACCCTGGGTAACTTCACTCCATTCGAACAGCATGTCCTGTTAAAATAATAGTAAAGTCAGGTAAGTTAATTTCTTAGCCAATAGACTAACAAATGATTGGACTGCTATGATCCTAATTAAAAAAAAAAAACAATTGTCAGGTCATTCCCAACAGTCTTTCTTTAACAGTTGTATAAAATGCCAAGCGCACGCCGGGAACAGGCCACAGCGCTAAGCATTTTTACCCCCGACGCAAAAACGACGGGTTGTTATAAGTTTGACGTGTCTGTCTGTGTGTGTGTGTATGTGTGTGTCTGTCTGTGGTATCGTAGCTCCCGAATGCATGGACCGATTTTGATTTTGTTGTTTTTGTTTGAAAGGCGACTTAATCGAGAGTATTCTTAGCTAAAATCAGTTCAGTCGTTTGAAGATTATCAGCTC
Organism: Atethmia centrago; assembly: GCA_905333075.3. Lineage (NCBI taxonomy): Eukaryota > Metazoa > Arthropoda > Insecta > Lepidoptera > Noctuidae > Atethmia > Atethmia centrago. The sequence goes on along the minus strand of HG995373.1, from coordinate 13,874,502 downwards.
TTTTCTAGTTGATATTTAACTCGCTCACCAACTTACAGCGCATCATCCCATCCATCCATCCCATATCATGTATGGGCTCATTGTACTACTGGTCTCAATAAATAGGTTATAGCTAGATGGTGATCAGGGTCTGATGATGGAGAAGAAAAGAGAAATGAGAGTAAACTAGTAAGTACCTTCACTTTGGGAAAAATACCTACAGGGGCGCAGATTTCGGCGAGATACGTATCGATGGCAGCGTGTCTGACCTACTAGTAATATATAAAGTTTAAAAAGTGGGTAATAAAAGTTAAATTTTAAATTTAACTTCTATTACCCACTTTTTATACAAAGGAGATTGGTGCGGCCCGCCTGTAGTGTGCCTTGGTTCATAGAATATGTACGAAAGTGATCTACTTCTTAGCGTGTCGATGGACTCTGCCCACAAATCGGCTACGTGTTTGGCGCCATCACTAAAGTCGAATTATTAATTCACTGGTTACTCCAGTGAATTAATAATTCGACTCTCTTACATGTGCCAGCTGTCACTTTGTGTAATAAAATGGTTATATTTATTGTAATGGTGGTCGTTTAGTTAGTTTGATCGACATATAAGTGTAAAATAAATGTATAATAATAAGTACCTATAAAAGTCTAGAATAGAATAAATATGACCATTTTATTGCACATAGTGACTGCAAGCACATGTCAAATTACTCCAGTGAATTATATAATTTGACTTTAGCGTCCATCAGTTCCTTTAACGTGCAGGACACGATACTAAGTGAACCATCGTTTGTGGAACAGCACCACGTTTACACTCCAAGGCGGAGTCATCTATGAATCACCACCTGAACTGGTTTTCTTTGCTTCGGCCAACCTGGGTTCGGAGACTGTTTAGAGACTTCCAGGATAGCCAAGGCAACTCATGATCGGCAAGGCAACTCAAGGGACGAATGGTTTGGTTAAGAAAGCACTGTCTCGCTATAGCTTTAGTCTTTCTTTACTTTGCTCGCCAATGCATGGGACGACATACTTCAAAAAACTGTTTCGGCTTTTCAGCCTATATGGCACAAGGATGTTGTCACGCAAAGGGTGTCGTGTGTCGGAGACCATTTTGGCTCTTTAGGTGGAGCTTGCCACCGCTAAGCGAACTACTGGTGGCGCAATTCCTGCCAATGGAATGAGATGATGAAGGAGAATTAGTGCAATGCGTTGCGTCATGGCGCGACCCGCCCCAATCGGCGCTAGTCTTAATATGACAAACAGACGTAGAGTGTCAATTTGATAAATGATTAATTTCCCTGACTGTATATCGTAGTCATTGTTATCATAATACTTACGATAGATTATTAAATAACAGCTGTATCGTTATCAGTCGGCACAAGATATTTATATAATTGTCCATTTCAGAGCTTAGATCATTGAGACAGGCTGTCTTTTGTTATTGTATGTGTGGCATATGCGGCATACTCATTTTGTTCGTCGTAATTACATAAATACGTACTTTATGTTATCTGTTTGGCAGTGGGTAAATCCTACTTGTGTGCCTTCTGTAGTGGAAGCACACAACTTGCAAACTGATCTATGTTGAGAGCATAAATGAACTGAAGAAAAACGCAATTCGAGCGGTCGCAAAAATCTTCCTATATCACTTTCAAATATTTTGTTTAAACCATCGTATTGAACCTGGAATTATTTGCGCTGCAGCCCGATGAGGTTGTACTGAACGCTTAACTTTTTAGGTACTAGGGAATGTAGTCTCGAAATTGAATCTCGTGGGAAGACAATCTCGTTCGAGATCTTTCTTTTGAGACTGAGCGCGCGCGACTTAGCACACTATGCTTCTTGAGAATCCATTTTCAATATTATAATAAATAATGGATTTATAGTGGAGCGTGATGTGTGTGTGCTGATTTGTTATGATATTGTATGCTTTGGGCAGATGATTGTTACTTAAATAAACGTTGTTTTCTTTTATTTCGAGATACAATTAATGTTTTTTTTATTTACAAAATATAATACGATTACACTAAGTAGATGTAGTTTTAAATTTAATTAAAATTAATACCTTTTTTATTTAAAAAAAAGCATTATTTCAAAAGTAATAATCGAAATCTCGAGAGGCAAATTCGACACCACACTTAGCAAGCTAACCCTCTTTTGTTAGGTACCTAGGTTACTTTAATTAGTCAAGGACAGCTAATGAGACACAATTGATTTTCTATTGTTTGACTCCGAATCGGTGTCGCGCGGGGCTTAACAGGTTAAAATTGTTCTCCATCGCCCCATCGCCAACTGTAGTTAAAACGACCAATGAACTCATGATTGACCTCAAACAAATACATGCTATGAATACAATATGTTTGTTTTGACAAACGTTCTTCGGAAACTCTTTAGCAATTCATTTCCTTGTCGAACCAATAAAAATCAATAATAATATGCGGTTAAAATCAAATAAATGCTTCACGTGTTATACACTAGGTATTGAAAATATAGCTTCCTTTTTATCTTAAGAAATCAAAGTTTTGGAATCACGGATGATTTATTTTGTGGTTTACCTACACTAACCAATATTAATAATAGATAAATTAATGATTAATGTAGGAAATATTCTAATCTATTATAATAGGTATTTGCACACCTGTTAAGGTGGGGTATTGCTTAAAAACTTTTGTTACTTGGATCATCTCATGTGACCCATATTCAAGCAAATAAATTTGATGTGATATTTCTATTTTTAGAGGCTGGCCCAGATATTTTTAGAGTTCCGTACCTCAAAAGGAAAAAACGGAACCCTTATGTGCGCGTCGGACCACTCACAATGAAGGGTTCCGTATTTGGAAAGAATTTATCCCAAAATCAAACTTGACATTGTGGTTGAAAAACATGTTCTCCCATACATCGATATACGTCACGGTCAATTCTCCAACTGCAAAAGCCTACTTAGCTGTGATAGTTTTTCTTTTAATCTCGTTATATATATTACTACCATGCATTTTTCACATACCTATCCGAAAACAACGATTTAGCTGGCAAACTGCTATTTTTTGTTACAGTCAAGTGTCCCCTCACTTAACTGTAAAAAAATAGCTATTTAAAGCATACTATTCTGCAAACGGATCCTAGAATCGAACAATGGTTTTCAACGATACCCCACACACACCAGGGGATAGACAAAAAAAAAAATAGTCCCAATTTTACGTGCAAGCGAAGTACCCTAAATTTTTTTTTTCAAGATATTATTTACCACTTTTCACTTTATACCCATGGCAAATTACAACTTTCTAGTACTAAGAGTCTCCGAGCTAAGCCGGGGACAGACAGACAGACGGACATGGCGAAACTATAAGGTTTCCATGTTGACTACGGAACCCTAAAAAAAGACGTACATAATCGCAATGCGAAAAATCTACGATCAATAATAGAGAAATGAACGCTGAATTCGAAATGCTCTCGTAATCCAAATCGTAAACAACATAAGTACCTACGCTTGAGAAAATAATCTCATGATGATAACAATAATATCATTTATCTAACTCCTCTACCATCTAAGGATATTATCAGATGACAGTTTACTTTGTATTTAGATAAATATCATTGTCATATTATATACCTACATTTCAGACGATTATTTGGTCTGTAAATAATAAGTAATATTAAAATGGTGCATTCTAAATGTTAGCAACGTCGCAACTAGCTGTGAAGGCTTCTGCAGACTTGGCGATAGCACTGGCGCGGCACGCAGTAATATGCCTGTCGCGCCCGCGATATCGCCCCAATCTGCAGAGCCTTTAAATTTTTTCGATGTTTTGATTTGCATAATCAGCCATAACATTATGTTCCCACAATATACCACTTATGTGTTGTTGAGCACTGGTAGATGCCTCGTGTCTTCGAATATTTAGTTCTAGGATATGCCGGTTTCCTCACAATGTTGTCCTTCACCGTTTTGAGAGTATTGGTGAAGAAATAATTTACACAAATTAAAGCGCTTGTCTGGGTCAAAATCAAAATCAAAATCAAAATCAAAATATTTTTATTTCACATAAACCTACATGGGCACTTATGAAACGTCAGAAGCTAGGTGCACGGTTCCAATTGGTTGTTTCCTATGGAGAAGAGCCGGCAAGAAACTCCACGGTTACTCTTTTAAAAATAATTGGCTTTTACAATGTTTTCAAATTACACAAATTAAGTATGGGAGAACAGTGTAGGCCTGTCGAAAAGTACTTAACAAAAAAAAAAGAGAAAAGGAAACGGTCTAAAGAAAAAAAGATCTAGTCTATTAAGCCTACAACGTTCTCACATTCACAACGTACACAAGAATCCATGTAAAATAATATTAATAATATTAAGTCTGAAATATAAATTGTAGGTATATAATGTCAAATAGTGAAAATATAATGTCAAAAATGTATGTCTAAAAAATAATAATAATAAACATCGTAATTTGGGAGCAGTTAATAGATATTTCCATAGTTATGCGTTTCTGGTGTACCAGGGAAGCCACATGTGCAGAAGGAATTATTGCCAAACTTCCTTGTCTTCAACGTAGTCTTTAATCTTGTAATATGCGTTTTTGATAAGGACACGTTTGATGTGGGTTTTGAACTTACCATCGCTAAGTTCTGTAACTGACTTTGGCAACTTGTTATAAAAGCGGATACTGTTAATAACAAATGATTTGCTTGTTTTTGTTAATCTAAATTTGGGTATCACAATTTCATGTTTACTACGTGTATTTATATTATGGAAATCACTTCTTGTTTTGAAAAGACATAAGTTCTTGCGAACATACAAAATACTTTCTAAGATATAAAGAGAAGGCAGAGTAAGTACATTAATTTCTTTGAATTTGTTGCTAAGGGACTCACGAGGACCCATTCTATATACTGCGCGGATTGCCCTCTTTTGTAAGATAAAAATTGAATCTACATCAGCTGCCGATCCCCACAGCAGAACGCCATAAGACATAATACTGTGGAAATAAGCAAAGTATACTAACCACTTACGACTGGGCTACCACTGCGCCTTGTGTTTTGAATAATCGTACTGTCATGCATTTAAATAATGATTAATTTTTACTTTTATATCTGTAATTCATAATATGGTGTATTTTATCTATCTGTCTTTATAATTATTTTTTCTAACTGAACAGACAACTATGATGCTGCATTCAGTAATATTGACAAGAGTATGCTTAGATGGTTTGGTCATGTTGAGAGGATGAATGAAAGGCGACTACCATAGCCTACTTGATAAAGGCTTAGACAGTGATAATATATGACGTTTCCTCATTGTCTGCGACCGATCGCAAAAACAAACTGGAAGAAAAAAGTTGATTGAACAAAAAGTAATGGTAAGAAATCGATTTCAAATAATGAAAAAAGTACACTGTTTACTTAAGTTTTGTAGTCTAAAATAAACGTAGTTGCCAATTTTTTTTTAACAGTTTCCACAACAATTTGGAGTTTAATTGAAAAGAGTTTTATGAATACGATGAAAATTTGTCTCACACGTATAAAAAGGCTTAAATATTATAATTATTCCCTCTTTTCACTTTTCCTGCACCCCAGATGCGTAACACACTTTCGATTTTGAAGAAAATTCATAATTCATTGCTTAATATTTTTGAAAAATTTCTGCTCGACTGCATAATGATATTACGCTGTCGCTGCTGGCCTACTGCGACAATCGGCCAATATTTTAATAAGCAGTCAAGCATCCAGTTGTCGTTTCCTGCCGTTTTTCCAAAAGTTCAAAAATATTTGTTCAATCAACATTTTTCACCGAGTATATTTGCCCATTACTTTACCGATACACAACAGACTGATAACATGCCTAGCCTAGTTCCATTTTACGTTATCAGCATCAGGTTTTTGTGAATAGGAATAAATTATAGAATATTTCTAATGCGGTCCATGAATTTGACACCCAGTAAATACTTTTCCAAAACGTAAAAAACACGTTTTCACACATGCTTTGTGTTGTGTGAAAACGTGTTTTGAAACTAAATATAAAAAAAATATGATATAATAAAAATATAAATAAAAAAAATGTTAGGCTATTTCCTTAATGACTTGATAAAAAATAATAATCACAATTCGAGTTAGAGTTGACATTTCCATAATATAAATTAGGTAGCAACTTGCTGCGGACCGCTTTTATCAAGTTTAATAAACTTCGGTATCCGGCAGTAGAGACAGTCGACCGCACTTTGTCCTTGGGCTGGCCTAGCGTACTACGTAGTTTCAATAAAATTAGAGGGCAGCTTATACTGGTTTTATTACCACTGTCGAGAGGCCTAGTGTACCTACCTATGTAATAAGAACTCTACTGCCAAATATTTTCGGTTCATGTATATTTTCTATCACGTGAATAGTGACGCAGTACCCCGACTCATTTCGGTGCGGATTAACCTCGGACCCGCAACTTCGTGCGTGTAAGAGCAAATCGGAACATTCGCCAAATATGCGCGTGATTTGAGCCCTTAGTAGTCATATACATATACTTGAACGGCATGTTGCCAACGGCAGAGGCAACTGCAGCCGTCGACAACGTGCCACTCGTGTATATGAGCAGTAAGGGCATAATCAGCCTATAATGTGAAGGCGCCTTCAAACAAACAATCACGCGATGGAGGGGAAGTCGTATATCCACCAGTGGACGTCTTTCAGCTGACCGGATGATGATGAGGAACCTCGGGCAGCCACACCGTGGTGCGATTGCGGCTTATTTGAAGGCCCATATTACCATATACATACACATTAATGTTGGGTCTCGCATTAGCATTAGATAACAGAATTGTGGGGAAAAGGAGAGAAAGACCATAGTCCTGGAGTAGAGCAATACCGGCTAGTAAGACAGATTCCAAAAAAAAAATATAGTGAATTTATAATTATAAAGGTCACGTTTCACCATTCTGCTCGAATTTTTCGAAATTCGCACGCGATAGAGAATATAGGCTGGACAAAGTTGCTGGCGAGATGCTACAAATACTGTATTTTTATTAAAAAAACTAGCCGATCGGACAGACGTTGTCCTATCTCGTTTCCGAATTGTCCAATTTTCCGCTGATTCGTACTATTACCAACATTTTAAAACAGAATCTGGCAAATCGCGCCAGCCGTTCTGAAGTGATGCAACTATTTTGTACTCACCTCATCAGCTTTCGCAGAATAGAAGCCCCCGATATCAGTCGAGTTAATTTCGTCTCCGTATCGGTCCTTGCATACGAGGGGGTCATAGATGTCCCCAGTCGACACAGACTGTGGCTTCTTCACCATCTGAGTGATGGCCAGGTTCAAGCAGACTCGCATAGTATACGCATTGGCCACGGCCAGCAGGGCCATGATAGCCAAGACATACCTCTGCGGTATTATAAATACTGAAAATAAATAACAAGTTACATTATATAACCTTTGTACACCCACATGTCGCCAGCTACGTTTAAATCCTATATAATAGGGGGCGAGCCTATTGCCATCACTCGGGCACAAATCCAGACTTCGGGCTGCTACTGAGAAATTCCTGATAGATAAACCCAAGAACGCATTGCCTGACCAGGGAATCGAACCCAGGACCTCATGCTCAGCAGTAGTGCCACTAGAGCAACGAGGCTATCAAACAAAGAAGGTAAAATAAATAACAAGTTAGTTAGAATCAATGAAGATGTCAATACAACCTCACCTTGAATTGAATTCAGTAGCATAGGCTGTCAGGAGCCTTTAATTATCCACAATAATCAAAAACAAGTACTGGAGTTCTAGATTTTACTACAAGCAAACCCTTATCACAATAAATGTACATTATATTATTTATTTTGTATATTAGCTACTGACCGCGGATTTGCCCGCGTGTCTTTTTCTATCTAAATAAAAGTTTTTTTAAATTACTCCTTATAATATCAACTATCTGCTAGTGAAAGCCCCTTCTAAATCGGTGCAGCCGTTTCGGAGAGTAGCCGGAACAAACAGACAGACAAAAATTTAAATAATTGTTTTTTTGTTATAAGTACCGCATACATACTTTCATATGGATTTAGTACAATAATTTTGTAATTTAATAATAATAATATAAAATTCATTCTACAAGTTCAAAAACATATTAAAGGTAAAATAAATGTTTTTGAAAAGTTAACTTGGTTTTTATTTTTTATTACCAGTAAGATTCCTTTTGTTTAAAGCATAAGTGAAGTTCCGCACAAGCTAGTGCTTCATTTTATACTTTAGCCAGAAATTATTATCAATGGCACTCATATGTGCGATTTTTCATGATCAAAAGTTAATTATAATTGTTGATATATTGTTTAAATATTAATTGTTTATAAAATTATATTTATTAATTGTTTAAAAAAACTATAATTGTTAAAATATAAATTTTAAGCAATTATATTTTTTTTTAAACAATTAACAAATATAATTGTTGATTTTTTAATGTTAAGGTAGGACTTGTTATTATATAAATGGTTCATTATTATTAATACCTAATTTTGATGTACTTAACATTATTTATTGTTGACTCTCTACACTTACGTAAAAATAAACAATAATAAATATATAAATAAATAATGTGTAGATATAAAAATTAATACTTTTAGTAACTCGACAAAACATAACAATACAATAATTCCACAAATCATTTGAAACTAATCAAATACTTACATTTCGATAACGCCAATCGCCATCCCGTTAACATTTTGAAGCTTTACCTTTAACAAATTAAGCTTAAATTAGCTTATCACACACTGACACAGCACTGTTGTATTTAGTTCATTTGTAAGACGGACTCTTGCGCACGGTTGGGACACGACTATTTAGCTCAAAGGCTAATCAGGAAAAAGTATGGCGGTGTCTGGGCACGCAGTTTTCATTGAGGTGACGCTACCGGATTACGGTAGCAAGGTCGTTTGAACAGCATCTCCTTTTTTAATCGGCAAGTGCGAACCGGGACTTAACCGAATAGAGTTCCGTAGGTCAGTCAACTGCACATCGGTAACACTTGACCTTGAGCTGACCTAATATTATAGAATTTCAGTAAAATAAGAGTGCCTGTACTATTTGTGAGGAAAATCTTTAAATGTGCCAATATTATATAAAATTAAATTAATATTCAATTTAAAAACAAATTAAAACATCTATTATTGGAAAAATGTTATTTTATACTATTGACGAATTCCTTAATGATAAATTGTAAGTTATTTCACATTATTTACATTCATTATTTATATTACTCAACTGTTAATGTTTTACTTGTTTTTCTGTCTTAAGTTATGTTGTGTTTCATTGTAATTATTTTATTTTAATATGTTGATTATTATTTTTTATAATAATAACTAATTGTGAAATGTGAAAGAGTGTACACAAGGGAGATTTTTAAGGAACAATTTGTTTATTACTAAGATCTCATGTAAAATGTACCAAAAATCTCACCAAGAAGTAGTTTTTTTGTATGGTCAATGTTACCATTCCTACATTATGTTATAGTTGTAGGTAATATTTTATACAATTATTATAAAGAAAATTACAATCTAAAATATTTGATATATGATACCTTTTACATATATTATTATATGTAGGCTCCTAGGTGACTATAGGTTTTGCATGGTCGGTTTCAAGAATTGCGAATATTTTTTTCGAGTTTACCTGAGTGAATCAAGAAATTTGATCATGGGTTTTTCATTTCCTACAAAATTTGTGTCTAACCGATGAAATTGACTCGTAGGTAAGTCTTTAAGGATAATTAAGTTAACAGTTATGGTGACTCCTTAGTCACCATAACTGTTATCTTATTTATTCTCCGATGATTACTTCGATAATGAACTTTATAGGCAGCAAATACTTGACATATCATCGAGTAATTTACATATGAAGGAGGACTATGATTTACGGAGGACTATGAAGTTTTCCGAGTAACATTACTAACGTTAATAAATATTTTATTTAGGCTTCAACGTTTTCAATTTCAATGTTTCATAAGAACTACTTAAAATAATTTATTCATAATGTAAGTCGTTGATTTACATAGTTGTATGATTATAATAATATAATAATAATAATTTTATTCATAATTCACATATAAATTACTAGAAAAGTAATTTATATGTGAACTTATGAATAAAATAATAGTAAACTCAATAATATTTTTAATAGCCAACATGCTACAGTGGTGTAAGTCTGACGCGAGAGGCCTACAAATATATGACTCCGCATTAAACAATGGCTTCATTTCTCTTAATGACGGATATATAACCACAATTAGCTCTGTTGATGACATTATTCAACGGAGTTCTCCCCATGTAAAGGGTCCCCGAAACGATCAATTGCAACTGTCAATTTTTACGTGATTGATACACATTGATGCGTAAATTGTTTACTAAATGCAATTGAAGTGATTGAGAATGCCCCTCCTCCTGCCTTGCTCCTTTTTTTTTACTTTATGTATTTATTGTGCGTGTCCCAAATAAAATATTTTTCTTTCTTTCAATATTACTACAAAAAATGTGTGGCAAATGATTGTTTTAGGGACCCCTAACTTTTGTTTCTACCGACGTATCTCTTTATTTTATTTGGAAGTTTTTGAACGAGTGTCTAGGGAGTGATCATTTATTTGTTAAATTCTCAACAATATCCTGCCGTGGTCGCGGGAAAGTGCGAAAGGGTTACCGAGGCCCCTGGCAACACAGGCAACGGAAGGAACACGGGTGGGTTTTAGTCAGTAAGAGTCTGACACACCTTCCCGCTCCGCCCAGAGCGGAAGAAGTTATTTGATAATTTCCCATCCAAAAAAAAAGTCTCAACAGTATAGTAATGCACACTCGGTTTATAATACCAAAAAACGTAATTTAAAGTTAGCACAATGGCTAGTCGCGGGAAGGTACTAATGGATAACCCCCGCAACACAGGCAACGGAAGGAATACGGGTGGGTTTTAGTCAGTAAGAGTCTGACACACCCTCCCGCTCCGTCCAGAGGGGGAGAAGTTATGCACAATGGCTTAAGTATACTACGTGTTTAGAAAATTATTTACTACAAACTGTTGACACTGTCTCTGTACAATCTTTGTATGATAATTTTAACTGTATCAAGCAGGTAAATAACACCACAGACCAGTACATACAAATAAAGGTATGTGAAGAACCAAATAACGGATTCCGACCCCTAAACTTTCCCATTTAGTTGCGCAATGAAGATGGGTCCTAAAAAACATTTAGAAGTAATACTACACCCGTCAATTCAACCGTCCTTGGACGAAACCGCAAAAACGGCCATAAAGCAGGCAAATACAAATGACTGGCTGACTGCTTGATATGTGTTGTAGCAGCATTGATGAACAAAAAATGGATAGAAACTAATATAAGGCTAAATTAATTATGCGGAATTTTTACCTAAAGAAGATTGACCGAAAGCAGGCCTACGCTATGGTGCCGTGTGAAGACTAATAATAGTCTTCGTATCAAAAGACATGTCTTTTTCAAGTTTTGTGTTTTTTATCAACATTTCTGTCACCCTAGCATTGGAGAACCTAATAAATATTTATATTACTGACTTTAAAGTATATGCGACATTAAAACATAACCTGAATGTTGCCAGCTGACAGTCTATTCCAATCAAATAATTGTAATCGGTTGAAAATGTCGATACTTCTATTAATCCACATGATACTATACGAGTACGTTTCATGCTATTTTACCCAAATACTGTAATTATCATTTTAAAACAACTAAAATATTATATTGTACTGGATATACTCAAACACTTTAAAGTGTTTCGAGACAGTTGCTGTCGTACCGTGTTTTTTGCGTTGATTTGAATTTGTTCCTCCTTATTTACTTAAGTTACGTTACGACTTAATGCCGTGATTTTAATTGAAGACTTAGACGAATTTATGCTTATCTTTCCGCGACTCTGGGTGACGCTTACACTGGTATGTGTAGTATGTGTTCTTTAAATATTTATATGAACACCTGTTCATCATTCACTATTTTAGCAGCCTATTGGAAGGCCTATGTTCAGTCAGGGTCCGTCTTCACCCGTCTATACTCTGATATGATTATATTACATAGGTAAATTCACTGATATTTGATAGTTTTTTTAGGTACCCTTCGATGACTTTTGTTATTGCAAGACTGCACATTATCAAATACAAAGCTATCCCAAGTATCTCTTGCTCATGGATATCTAAGTATAATCATGTTTTGCATTTGCATGTGGCATGTCAATTGTAAGTCGCAGAACTCATCAAGTTAGTGTTATTCAATCAGCAGAATTATTATGACTGATATTATACAAAAGTAAATAAATCAATAAATTACTTAACTTAACTTTATTTTATTTTTTTTATTTACATTTGGATCAAGTTTGTCATGCGTATTGGGAGGCTGCTACCAGATATTTATAGAGACAAGCAGTTTTACCGACCCACCCTGGTGTCATACAGTGAAGAAATAAGCATGAATTAATGAACAAATAGAAGATTTGGCGTTTACATAAGGTCAAAACATAGTTTGGTTAGGACCAAAATCAAATCACGACATACATAATTATTGACAACTGAGCAAAATAAGGTAAATCCTTTAGAGAGCATCATTGGTTATTATTACAGTTTCGTGGGAAAGCTTACAGGTTACCTATGCTGCGCTCATACCATGACTATGTTATGAGAATGAACCTGGCAGTTTTACATTCTCCAAAGAATAAAATGCTTTTACTATTTATTGTTGTTTTTTTAAGTAAACCTTCCTATAGTGCACTGAAAATGGTGCTGCCAAAGCACACTTATAATTTCTAGCGAGAGAAGTAGGTAGTGACGCTGAGAGATCTCACTACTTCATTCTCACGAACTATTATTCTGATATTAATCAGGGATTGTAAATCAGGATTAATCTCAAATAGGTTTGATGGCTAAGAAATTGTTTGCATTTTTTTAATAAATAAAATTACAAGATGGTTATTAACATTCACTAAATTAAATTAAAACTATGTTAAACCTAAAAAAGGCTCTCGAGGCATTGTACCGAGGATGCTGATGCGTTGTCATTTCCTCACTGAATTTTAATGCTGATGCGTTGCGCGAGAAAGCCGCCAGCTTTTCGGTCACCAGTTACATCAACCAGACGTTTCGCGATTTCCGCAAATAACTTATTAACGCACTGGGACCCCACGGACCGAGGGTCTCGACGCCAAAGGGCACAAAGCTGTAAGAAATAAGTTTTTATAACCTCAATAACATCATCTGACAAAATAAGATTTCTCCTAAACCAGGGTGAAAAAATGATAATTGTTAACAGAATATGAAAAGAAATTTTATTCCTTACAAAATAAAATTTGAACCACCATGACAATTTTTTAGGGGCCCAAGTTTCTTAAGAAAATGGCCATTCTTCTTTAAAAAGAAGTGTTACGATGATTGGAAAGATTATTTTGATAAACGTTCATTGGAAAACTGGCCAAGTACGTGTACGTTACGTACCACGCAAAGTGAAGAGTTCCGTAGTTGGGATGAATTTATCCCAAAAACAAACTTGACATTGTACGAGTCGTTGAAAAACAGGTTCTCCTATACATCGATATACGTCACGGTCAATTATCCAACCGCAAATGTAAGTTGGACGACTATTACTCGTTTTCTTTTTAATGTCGTTATATATACCACTGCCATGATTTTTTTTACATCATCAAAAACAACAATTTAGCTGGCAGGGGCCGACACTTGACTAACAAAAAATTGCACTTATAAGCTTAATATTATCAAAAAATAGTTTATAGTAGACCTGCATTATTTTTGAATGGCCTATCCAACGATACCCCACATCAAGGGATAGACGAGAAAAAAAATATCATCTTCATTTTACGTGTAAGGGGGCCCTAAATTTTAGTTTTCCAGATTTGTTTTACCACTTTGTCGGCGTTGTTAATATGTATACCCATGCCAAATTACAGCTTTCTAGTACTTAGAATCCCTGAGCTAAGCCGGGACAGATAGACATACAGTCGGACATGGTGAAACTATAAGGGTTCCTTGTTGACTAAGTAACTCTAAAAAGGGATCTGGTATAAAACCGTGCATCTTCAGCCTTTTGTGTGCCCTAATTCATGAATATTATTTTAGTAGAAAATTCGTTGTTACAAGCTCATAGACTCAGATCTGGACACATTCCATGTAATAAGTTTGCGTTCGTAAAGTATTATATTACTTTAATTATTGTGAATGTGAGCACTATGTCGGTCATTTTTATTTATTTCTTGTTGTTTTTTTTTTCTCTTAGTTTTTATGATGGTCTGGCATTTTGAGTACTTTATGCGGCTAACCCAAATGTCCATTCCTTGGTATTGTTCGTCGAGTCATTGAGCTCCTTAAGTTTTGAGTTGAGCTACACGATTACTGACAAATGCTTGCACTTACTGGACCGGGCCACTCAAATTTGTGTGGTTCTTTCCTCAAAAGACCATTTCAGACATGGATCTACATGGTCCTCACATGATCTGACCAAGATTATGTCTGGACTTTAAAAGAGACTTTTTTTTAATATGACGTGTAAAAGTGATTTTCATATCCTATTTACAGAATAAACAATTTCATTTCATTTAATTTCGTGTATGATGAAAAATAACTAACTCATCTAATTCAGTACAGTGTAGAGTTTTGGAAGACAATATTAATGGACTGTGTTCGATATGACTCTGCTAGAAATTATGTGGTTGCTCTTAAAAGATAAAAAAAACACTAAACACATTTGTATTTTAGAGTAAATCATAAACCTCATCTAGTGGCACTTAAGGTCGTGCCATGGCCCTCGTGTTTAAGGAAACAGTAACTCTAGGAAGTGTTGCAGTCACGCAACGATATTAGTCAACCAATGAAAAATTTCAGTGTCAAAAAAATATTTGAGTGATTTGAGGAAAATAAATGAACTTTGCTGTTTCCCGTTATGGTTGGCCAAGATGAACTAATTAGGAAGTGACTTTACATCTTTTTCAGAAGCCCGATATTATGGCAAACGACATCGCGGCAGGCTGTTTGGGCTTGCCGCGGAGATGGCGGGATAAGATGGACTCCTTTTTACAAAGATTTGTCCTTGGCAGGTCTGTAGAGAGAGAAGTGGAAAAAGAGTACGGAGACATTTGCCCAGCAGTGGGACAATAATGCCTATTAAAAAATTAAAAATAATGATTTAACATGAACATAAAATATTTTACGAAAAAGATCGAAAAAGGCTATCGTCTGCAAAGCAACCGTAAATAGCCCTCTAGTTCTTAGATTAGGCATAGTTGCAGATTAGATGACAATACAACTTGTGCAATATGTAAATATAACCTAGTTTTTCTTTAGAATAACATAGAATGCATTTATTTGTCAGAATATTGTACAAAGTTGTTATGTGTGTATTACGATCAGAATATCCTGCCGTTTCCGGCGTACAAATATAGTTTAATTTCGGGTCATCATTACATTAAAATTAAATTAATTATTCTAATTACAGATAATTTAAATAAATTTCACAATAGTTGTAAAAGAGATTAATATAAAGGTCAACATTCAATAAGATCAAGGATATAATAATATGATTTATAGGCAATATAGGCAATAATGTCCAATATTTAGGTACATTTTTCATTCATAAAATCTTCAGTCGAATAATAACATTTGCTTATAAGAAATTTAAAAAATTTAGATTTAAATATTCTGAGGCTAAGAGTTTAGAAGCCATCAGGTAATTTGTTATAAGTAGTAATGGACATGCAGTATACATTATTAGAAAAAAATAATTCTACGCCTAGGAACATTAAGCATATGCACTTTGCGGCTGGGTCTGGATACAACATCATTATACAAAACAAATTAATGTCTGTTTTGGTGTACAAAGATAGAAATTTCAAAAATTTATAGTGCTGAAAGTGGCAGTATTTTAAGTTTTTTAAATAGTGGAACACAGCTGTCCAGTGGGTGCGCTCCACAAATTGAGCAAACGCATTTCTTCTGAGCTCGAAACACTCTTTTAAATTCAACCAAATTACCCCATATTATAATGCCATAGCGCAAAATCGATGAGACATAGCCATGGTATGCACATAATGCCGCATTAACACTAGCCACACGTGTTAGTCTATATAAAACGAATACAAATCTATCTATTTCTTACAGAGATCATCAATGTGCGATTTCCAGTTACAGTTTTTATCAATTATTATCCCCAAGAATTTGGCGTAATCGAGCTCTTCTATTGTCTCATTTCCATATTGTATTTGAAGCCGTGAACGTGTACTATTATATGTCTGGAATTGTATAATTTTAGTTTTATTAATATTAATTTGAAGATTATTGTGTTCAAGCCATGTAATAATTTTATTTAATGTCATGTTAATTTCATTTTGGTACTCAACAATGTCGTCATTTTCATTTACAATACTGAGGGTCGTATCGTCAGCGTATAGTATGCAATTGTGGGAAGTTACACTGGGCTAATCATTAACATACAGCAAGAATAAAAGCGGCCCCAGTATGGTACCTCGGGGAACACCGCAGTTATTTTCACGATACTGAGATCTATATGCGAGTTTTTGATTTCCTGTTTGTCCCGAAATCTCAACACATTGCTGTCGATGTGTAAGGTAGCTTTCGATCCATTTCAACACGTTTCCCCTTATGCCATATCGGTCTAATTTATACATTAAAAGTGTATGTTCACGAAATCAAAAGCCTTGGACATATCTAGAAAAATGGAGACAATTAGTACCTAGTTTATCATTAAGGCTTTTCGTTATTAATATTAAAAGAGCAAAACAAGCTGCTGTGGTCGATTTATTTTTTCTGAAACCAAATTGACCTTCATTTAGAATTTTGTATTTGGATAAAAAACTGGAGAGTTTTTCATGAATGACCTTTTCAAAAATCTTTGATAATATTGGTAGGAGTGTTATGGGGCGGTAATTATTCATATCACTTCTATCACCTTTCTTATGGATTGGTGTAACTATTGAGAATTTAAACCGTGAAGGGAATAAACCTTGCATAAATGACAAATTAATAATATGGCCAATGTGAATTGATAAAAAGTAGAGCATAATTTAAGAATGTTTGTGTTAATGTCATCGTAGCCTGTAGAGTTGGTTGATTTTAAAGAGTTTATTATTTTATATACATTGGTGTCATTAGTTGGGGTCAAATACATAGTATTTGGATTTAAAGTCAACCGTGGTGTGTAGTCAATAGATGGGTCAATGTTATCATTCGTTATGTCAATAAAAAAATTGTTAAAAGTGTCAGCTATATTTTCAGGTTGTGTGTAAATTTGATTGTATAATTGAATTTTATTTATGTCATGATAATTTTGTTTTTCGCTGGTATTACTTTTTATTACTTTTCAGGCAGCCTTACTTTTGTTACTGGATTGAGATAAATAACGCGTGTTTTCGCCTTTTTGTGCCTGCAACATGCATCTTTTTAGAATAGCAGTATATTTACAGTAGCTGTTTATGACGGTTTTTATTTGCTGTTGAGAGACGATATTTTAGATAAAGATGCCGTTTGTTTATACAACAGTTTTTTATGCCTCTTGTCATCCAATTATGCTTTAAGGGCTTAATAGTTATTTTAAACTTGATTTTGGGGAAACATAAATTATAAAATAATAGTAGAATGTCATGGAAATAATTAAATGCAATGTCAGTATCTTCAGTCTCGTAAATATCTGAGAAAGACAATGAAGATAGACAGTTAACAAACTTATCTATATTGTCTTAATTAAAATCGCGCCTTTGTTCAAAAGCGCCTTTACATAATCTGTTACTATCCTAATTAATATTATAAATGCGAACATGAGTTTTTTCTGCTGAACGAATTTGGATGAAATTTAGCACATGGGTAGACCATGACCTGGAGAAGGACATAGGCTACTTTCAATTCTATATTATTCTATAGTATTATCTAAAGCTGACAATTTTGGTCCTTGGTGGATACAACATTATCAAAGAGAAATAAAAGTGGCATTTTCCTTTTCGTTGCTATTAAATGAAATATAAGGAAAATTGAATTTTACTGGCTTTTGCCCGCGTCTTCACCCACGTGATGGTCGGAAATTATCCTGTAGGGAAACGGTACTACCTTAACGCGCACGCCAGTTAAGCTACCAGTCGGCATGATTTTTTGACACCTTCAACACTCATCGTCATATTTCAGCCAATTTACGCAAAACCTTAACTAATTAATTAAACACCTAAACCTTCCTCATGAATCACTCCGTCCGTTGGTGAAAACGGTATGAAAATCCGTTCGGCAGTTTTTCAGTTTACCATGTTCAGACAGACAGACAGACGCGGCGGGGGGGACTTTGTTTTATAATATGTAGTGATTTAATCTTTGCAACGCAACAACATTACAGGTATAAGTAACCAGCCTATTATTGCACCACTTTTTTTTTGGTTGGGAAATTATCAAATAACTTCTCCCGCTTTGGGTGGAAAAGGAGGGTGTGTCAGACTCTTACTGACTAAAACCCACCCGTATTCCTACCGTTGCCTGTGTTGCCAGGGGCCTCGATAACCCTTTCGAACTTCCACGCGACCCCGGCAGGCATCGGCCCTAGTGTACCCCTACACTTGTGCTGACATCTCTTTGACATCTTATTGCCCCACTGGAGTAGGCACAAGCATGGATCACTACGCTTGCTCAAGACGGGTTGGTGATTCCAGACTTATATTAACTAAAAGTCCAGGTTTCTTCACATTTTTTTCCTTCATCGATGCCAATCGTGTCCAAGATAAACACAAAAAGCACATAAGAATTAAAAAAGTCACATTGGTATATACAAATAATGTTGTGAAAATTGATCTTAGTCTATCGTGTAGGCACATGCTCTAGCAGCTCATGCTGTGATGAAGAGTCAGGAAGGTTAATTATATAAAACACTGCCCATACCGTTAGTCATAAAGGCTCTTTCTTTGTGAGAGCGTGGCTGACTGCCCGGGGTATACCGGTAGTCATATAGGCTCTTTCTTTGTGAGAGCGTGCCTAACTGCCCAGTATATACCGTTAGTCATAAAGGCCCTTTCTTTGTGAGAACGTACCTAACTGCCCGGTATATACCGTTAATCATAAAGGCTCTTTCTTTGTGAGAGCGTGCCTAACTGCCCGGTATATACCGTTAATCATAAAGGCTCTTTCATTGTGAGAGCGTGCCTAACTGCCCAGGATATACCGTTAGACATGAAGGCTCTTTCTGTGTGAGAACGTGGCTGACTGCCGGGGGTATACCGTTAGTCATAAATGCTCTTTCTTTGTGAGAGCGTGGCTGACTGCCGGGGATATACCGTTAGTCATAAAGGCTCTTTCTTTGTGAGAGCGTGGCTGACTGCCGGGGGTTTACCGTTACTCAAAAAGGCTCTTTCTTTGTGAGAGCGTGCCTAACTGCCCAGGGTATACCGTTAGTCATAAAGGCTCTTCCTTTGTTAGAGCGTGGCTGACTGACAAAGAATTATTCTTGTTCTTATTATTCTTTCTTTGAGAGATTCACATTGACATAGTCTGTTAATCACAAACAAACGTAACGATGTAAACCACTACCAGAAAAGGTACTTTTGAGTCCCAATGTACCACCATGTTCACCATGTTAGCTTCGCCCTTTATTAGGAAGTCAAGTTATCATGTTTGTGAAAGCAGTTTTTATGCTACTTATGACTGTAAAGAGTCACTTTATCCATTGATTATTTTTTTTAAAACGGAAAACAATTAAATTCTCATTTACCCAAAATCAAAATCATAAGTAATTTATTCAAACTAGTCTGAGAATCAGCACTTTTCGAACGTCAAAATGACGTAAGACAGTCCCTCAAAACGCCCGCCCTTCACCACTTCCTAGTGCTTTAGCTGAGAAGAAGTGGTGCAATAAACTCCCCAGCAGCACAGCTGTCTGTACAGTTAGAACAAAAATGGATTCTATACAATAGTAGGTATGCAAAATAATTTACCCATGCAGCGATTCATCTAAACTCGGGAAAAATACTGGAGAATCTTCACGACAATATTTAAGTTGATAATCGTCTTCACAAGGCGAACGGGCTTATTAATTAAATAAATCACATTCCTATTAGGTACCACAGACGTTTCTCAAAAAAAAAGTATTTATAATGGATCGTATAATCAATACACATTATAAATTAAAGTCGCTTTTCGTTTTCGTATGTGTGTTCGCGCTGTTAATCGAAACTACTCAACGGATTTTGATGTGGTTTTCAAAATCATTAGGAGAATTTATTCCGGAAGTTCTATATGTCAATACATTAATATTAAACTTATATATAATAAAGAAATCTCGATATTTTGTAAAGTCGTAAAAACCGTGTGAAGCAGGGGCTTATAAACTAGTTTTATTTCCGTTTATATAACGTTAAATTTTATTAATTTATGAGAACTAGAATCACTTAATAGGCTAATGAACTAAGCGACAGCTTTTTTTCTAAAAACAAACAACTCACAAAGAAAACTATTAAAATGCAATAGATTACATCACGAATACAAAAAAAATGCCATGCTTACTAAAATTCTCGTATCTAACAAATGTTGTTTTGGTCTTGTTTTTTTTTTGCTACCGACTTTCAATACCTACCATTTATATCGATTATTTTTCTTCCTCAAACGGCATCATTACTTTATTTTATTTTATTTTATTCGGGACAACAAACAGCACTATATTAAATATTACACATGATTGGAGCACTAAAATAATAGAATTAACAAATACACTACTCACGACGTTATCCACAGATCACCATATAAAATACTTAGCATAGGTACTTAACACCAAAAACGCAAAAAGTTTAATAACCATTCAAACAGCAAAATTTATGTTAGTGTCTTTAATTCGGAGATCTTTACAATTACGACAGACAGGCACAACGCGCTACGTGACATTGCGACG
This sequence comes from Atethmia centrago, assembly GCA_905333075.3. Lineage (NCBI taxonomy): Eukaryota > Metazoa > Arthropoda > Insecta > Lepidoptera > Noctuidae > Atethmia > Atethmia centrago. The sequence continues at coordinate 13,853,607 of HG995373.1, read as the reverse complement.
CGACTCTAGTAGAACAACTTCTATGAAATCTTGATGGAAAATGTTCTACCAGAATCGCGTCGCACCGTCGCTTCGCATCTACTTGCCTGAGCCTTTACAATCTTGCAGCAAGCCCCTAAACTGGAGTAACTACTTACTTTCTACCTACTGCCACATAATTCTTTACAATAATAACTACAGCAATAACAAGGTGATACCCGTAACAATCGGCCATAGAGTTCAATGCCTTTTTCTGCTATTTAAAATAACAATAATATGAAATTAAATAATTCTGGTAATAATGCCAGTGCCTTTTCTTATAAAAAACTATTGTTCAACCATATTAAAATGTGTAAGTTTTCGCTACTGTTGAAATGTGAAATAGGTACCTATTAGGTGTTGTCAAATTTAAAGGTGTGGTACAGATCATCAAACTGAAGAAGTTTCTTCATGAGATCAACGTCATAATCGTGAAAAAAAATCAGCTGTCCATACAAAACTTCAAGACCTACCTACTCGACCCAAATATATGGGCCAGCTGATTATTTATTCGCGATATAATTTACATATTTATTTAAATAACCAAATTACAAGATGATTAGTAACATTAACTAAATTAAATTAAAACTAAGTTAAGCCTAAAAAAGGCCCTCGGGGCCGTATTGTACTGAGGATGCTGGCGGCATTTCCTCGCTGAATTGCAATGCTGATGCGAGGCGCGAGAAAGCCGCCAGCTTTTCGGTCACCAATGAGATGAAGCTATACAGGGGGTATAGCTCCATCTCTTTCCCACTGTGAAGCAATTTTAAAATAATACTGCTATAAGAGGTGGTGGTTGCCCTCCAGATTATAATTCTGCCCGCAATTACGATAATGCTTCTGCTTAGGCGGTTATTGTTAGTGGAAATTCTTAAAGTGTGTGCATTGTGCAATATGTCGCAGTTTGTAATAAGCTACTTATTACTAACTGCGACATATTGCACAATGCACACTCTTTAAGAATTTACACTAACAATAACCGGGAAATCGTATTTTCAACTCACTCTAGGGATCTCTGTACTCCGTAACATATTAAGATCCAATTTCCCTAAGAGCTGCGGAGGCCTGCTATGCGACACTTTTCATGACAAAGATAAACGAAGGACCAGGATTTATAAAGCAGACTACGTACCTTAGGACCAAACTCTAGTTCATATTATTAAGTCGCCATAAATTGTCTATACTTACAATATTATAAGAGAGAAAAGATTTGATTTTTGTTTGTTTGTTAAACTCAAAAACCACTGAACTGATTTTAAAAATTCTTTCACTTATAGAAAGCTAATTTATTTATCAAGTAAAATGGAATATATTTTATTTTCAACATGTTGAGATCCCTACGAAAATTACAATAATGTAACCCAAGGTATCAAAATTTGCCTATAAAAGTCATTATTTGGCGTGCGCTGCAAAAACTATTGATGATACATAAAATAATGTACTACATGTTTATAGTGCTCATTATTACCCACAAAAAGTGCCCGAGGCTATTATGTGTAACTATTATAGTTAAGTCACAATAACCGTTTTTTAATGATAAATGATTTATTTTGTGTAAGTAGGTTTGTACAAACACTTTTACACGTCAATCATATTTTTTTAAATAAAGCTAGATGAGGTCGGCGTTTCCTATCTGACTACTCTGAGAAGAAAGGCCGAAACAAACTCAGAGGTCACAGTCTCTTTTAAAGTCCAGACATAATCTTGGTCAGATCATGTGAAGGCCATGTAGATTGGTGTCCGAAATAGTCCTATTGAGGAAAGAACCACACAGATTGAGTGGACCTGTCCAGTCAGTGCACGCATTTGTCAGTAATCAAATTATTCAATCAAAACACGGGAGGAATCGAAAGACGATGACATTTGCATCATGATATGAATACTTATCCAACTGAATACTTTCATAATCAAGGTTGATTATGTACATGTAAATTTATTTTTAAATTTATTCAAATCGGACCTTTCGTTTAGAAGTTTCGACGGGTATAAAAATGCTAAAAGTAAGAATAATGTCGCGGTGTGAACGAACAGCCGTCTATTAGTTACACATTTTTTTTTTTTATGGATTAGCACATAGGATTTACTACTTTTAATACCGGTAGTACACACGGCTATATATCAAGCTATACATTCCCAATTCCAACTGACCTCTTATTGTTCGGAAATCCTATAAAATACGAGATCAGCTTATACTGGAAATGTATAGCTTGATATGTAGCCGTGTGTACGTGCCCGTGGGATATTTACCGACATCCACGCGGGCGAAGCCGCGAGCAAAAGCTAGAATAGGAATAAAGTTCATGAATTCATGAAGATGTTTCAGGTTTTGTACAAAGTTAAAGACGTTTACTATAATTCCGTTACAAAGGTTGACAGTTAGTTACGACAAATTAAGACCATGATTACCATGATTTTTGACCAAGATAATTTATCCCAAGAACAAACGTAACATTGTAGCTGAAAAACATGTTCTCCAATACATTCCAACTGCAAATGTAGTTTGTGCGCACAATATTGAGAGATTTACCATGTTATTTTAACAACAATTTCTCTATTTTTTCAAAATTTTAGGCTCAGTAATTTCGGAGATAGAATGGTCAATTTTCTTACATAACTTTAAAACTACTTATTTTAAAATTAAAATAATATATATTTGAGACCCTCATAACAAGCCCTTTCGTTTGTTTTTAAATTTACTAATTTGCCGCACAAAAGAGACCCTCATATTCAAAATTCATTTAATTACGTTACACGTCCGTGTTTCGGTCACAGGAAGTCATATGTGTACCAAATTTCAACTTAATCTGTCCAGTAGATGCAAAGCAAATCGGCTGTGACACAGACAGACACACGAGTGATCCTATAAGGGATCCGTTTTTTTCCTTTTGAGGTACGGAACTCCAAAAATAATATGAATATTATTTAAGCATATTGTTAGACTACTTACAAAGATAGTTATATACGAATATGTTAACATATATATATCTTAATATATAGATATGTTAAGAACAACTGTACAAACAAGACTTCCATGAATATAAAAACACAAATGTTACAAATTCATAACATTACCTGTAAAGCAATTTGCGGAAAGCAAATATTTTAAATCAACTGAGTAAATACTTACATCAACGTAATATATCCAATAACTGATATTGGTAGATACCCTTGTCAGAAAAACATTTGTTGAATGTATTGTATAGATGGTACCAAAAAAAAACCCAAGTGTCATACATTTTATGGGAAAGAAATTCTCTTCTAAATAGGAAAAAGCAATTATTTTTTTTGGGTTCTATTAAAATAACATCATAACATAAAATATCGCCTGTAATCGGTTAGGCAGAGGTGTACCTGTAGTACACCCACTTTTAACCAGTTATGTTTTAAAGTCCCATGTAATAGGGGGCGAGCCTATTGCCATCAACCGGGCACAAATCCAGACTCCGGACTGCTACTGAGAAATTCGTAATGGAAAAATCCAATAATACTTTGCCCGATCTGGGAATTGAACCCAAGACCTCATGCACAGCAGTAGCGCATGCGACCACTAGACCAACTACACATTAAAATGAAAAGGATTAAAAAATATTTCGCGTCAAACTGTCTTTTTACCCGACTGCCTCAGGAGGGTAATGTTTTTCGAGAGTATGTATGTATGTATGTATGTATGTATGTATGTCTATTTCTTTGGCACGCTCTGTAGCCTAAACGGCTTGATGGATATTAACATATGAGGTGTCTTTAGATTCGTCTTAATTGTGAGAGTGACATAGGGTATATAATATTTATAAATTGCATCTGCAAATACAAAAAAAGGAGAGGAAGTTTTTTTTTTAATTAATTTCAACAATATTGGTATCAAATAAAAGCTAGTAATGAGTAATTTTCAAATATATATATTAATAAAACTAAAAAGCTTGAAATAAAATAAATTATTTAAAAAACAAAAACCCGACTGAAAAGGGAAAAACAAGCATTATAATCTATATAATTTTGGTCTTGCAGGCGTGGACAGTCGAATAACCTGAAATATGGTGTAACTTTTGATTGTCCCCGCCTGCGATACCAAAATTCTATAGATTATAATGCTTGTTTTTCCCTTTTCAGTCGGGTTTTTTTTATTAGAGGTACCTATTTCATTGTTTTATCGGTAACTACAAGTGCCGACAAAACCAATCAAATAGGTACTTAAATCTCAAATCAAGATAATCAAGCATGACCCGACCTGACATGATAAGTCGTTAGTCATTGTTAAATCCAAGTTTATTATTCCGTGAGATAGATAACAAATTACAATTCAATCGAAATGTTTGATTTAAAAAACGTAAATATTATTCTTAGTTTGCGAATACCTAAACACCCTGAGACTTAGGAAGAACAAGAACAATGAATCAGGAAGCGAGCCAATGATATAACAATGTAAACAATAAAATATCACAAATTTAACTGACATTAAGTATAGGTACGTTTAACTATAGGTTTTTAACTATACAGTATATATTTAAAATTTGATGTCATATTTACGGGTGCGGTACAGGCCATCAAACAAAACCGACATCGTAATCACGAAAATAAAATATCAGCTGTCCCATACATTTGGGTCCAGCAGGTTTAGAAGTTTAGTACGGGACAGTTGATAATGATATGAATAATTGCGCACCTTTAAATATGACCATGTGGTGACATCTACATCGCTACATGCAAACTACGCAACACACTGACGTCACGCAAAATCCTGCATCGCCCAAGCAGAGATTACGGCGCAACTAACATGTATATAACATCCCGACATCAACCGCCGGGCAGTTGCCCACCAGACACGACACCCGTCCGGTCGGAGGATCCTCCCTTTTCTATGGAGGATGTGCGAACTTTACACCCTATTCCTCATACCTCTATAACCACGTCTTTCTGATACACGCTGTATGTTTGTTTATGAAATGATGAAATGCTATTTTAATTGAATAGAAACATTCCACGCATGGAGTGGAATGCCCCCTACCACATTCTGTATTTCAATATACTGCTGTACCGATAACCCTGAAGTCTTCAAATCGAGGGTGAATAGACGGTAGAAGGAGCGTTGGCAGACCAACAGCCAGGTATTGGGCAACCTACAGAAAATTGCGGGGAAGACCTATACTAGACTCGCTTAGACCAGGGGAGCAAGATTGGGTGGAACAAGACTACCAATTGTGATGATAATGCTGATAAGGCTCCACCTAGACAAGCGTGTACCATCGTCGACCACATCATCGCTTACTTTCAGGTAAAATATTTGCATAGTGGTCAAACGCGACCCTATCAAAAATAAAAAAAAAAAACGAGCGACTCTTACAGTAGTCGCATATGATGTGTAACATCTGGCGTCTCACCTTGATAATAAGCAACTGAGCAGCGACAGAAATTAACTTCAAAATTTAGCAGAAATATTTATTCGAATAATAATTCTTTGCTAGTAGTCGCCCACTGGTCGAAATTCGACCCCCTCTACTTAAAATCTCTATAGCACTTACCAATTCCATGAGTACACTAATTCCATGCTATTATAAAGTACTTATTTATTCCATGCTCAAGCTGTCATTTCCTGTTACACACTTCTGTCCCTTTTCACGAAATCACTGCCATAGAAAGATGTTGCACATGAAAAAGACCAGAATTTGGTGATCACATTTTTTGTTGCAATTTTTACAAAAAAGCGCTGTGTGCTGTGCCGTATGTGTTGTTTTTTGAAGTCTTACTTAAGGAATAAACCTAACGCAACGTCACGCTTGCACTCTCCGAAGGGTTAGGCAGAGGTGTACCTATAGTACACCCACATTTTGCCAGTTATGTTAAGTCCCATGTAATAGGGGGTGAGCCAATTGCCATCAACCGAGCACAAATCCAGATGCCGGGGCTGCTACTGAGAAATTCCTGATAGAAAAACCCAATAACACTTTGCCTGACCTGGGAAAAGTAGGACCTCATGCTCATCAGTACACTTGCGACCACTAGACTAACGCCACCATCTTTTTTTTTTTTGGGTGGGAAATTATCAAATAACTTTTCCTGCTCTGGGCGGAGCGGGAGGATATGTCAGACTCTTGCTGACTATTATATATATTCTTTCCATTGCCTGTGTTGCCAGGGGCCTCGGTAACTCTTTCAAGCTTCCACGCGACCCCGGCAGAACGAGACCGTCTTAACGAGTTAAGGAGTACAATCTAGATATCTTTTTGGTTCTGTGGCCCGGATCGAAGAGCCAATTTATTGCAGATGAAAACGCGGAACAATTCTCACGGAAGCGAAAAATTCTTAAGAGAATTTTGAAGCCACATATTGTGCTAAGTGTTACACAATATTTGTTTACACACCTACAAATATTATTTAAACAATGATTACCTACGCGGTAAAGTTTAGCCTTAGATAAATATTTTTCTCAAATATTTACTAAAGGAGTAAGTAGCAAGCAAGCAAGTACCTATCTTATCGTTTCCTTAAATTTTCAATGTTACATTTTGAAAAAAAATTATTGTGGTATGAACATTGATACCAACAACGATACCTGCCATAAAATTATGTGGAACACTACTGAATAGGGTGGAACATTTTAAATATCTTTTTTTTTTGGATGGGAAATCATCAAATAACTTCTCCCGCTCTGGGCGGAGCGAGAGGGTGTGTCAGACTCTTACTGACTAAAACCCACCTGTATTCCTTCCATTGCCTGTGTTGCCAGGGGCTTCGGTGACCCTTTAGTACTTTCCCGCGACCCCGGCAGGCATCGGACCTAGTGGACCACTACATTCGTGCTGACGACATCTCTTTGAGGCGCGCGTGGAATACAACGCACCGTCGGCCCGGGCCTGGTCCTTACCGGACGGTGAGCTACCCATTGCTCACCGTCCTTAAGCCCGCGCCTACGGTGGCCGAAAATCCGCCCGGGATTCCCGACGCCCAGGGCGTTTCCTGCGGCGCCTAAGGGCGAGAGGGCGCGAAATTTGCCTTTCCCTCAACCGCCCTGCTTCCTCCTTCGCCAGCATTACTGCTTTGCAGAAGGAGGTGACGGCTCCCATGCCCTCTTGAAATATCTTGGAAGTAAGAAAGACGATGCAGATAGAGCGACAGCGCAGGATGTGGTCTGTAAGAGCGAATATGATGGCCCGCAGGTGCTCGTTGTACCACTGAAGTGAAAATGACATTATTCATAGCATATTGTACATCTTTCGACACGAGCCGCCTGTGGGGCTCATACACGCGCAGATCGTCTTGCGTGTGCTTTATAATAATGCATACAGGGTGCTGATGAGGCTGCCCCGATTCTGCAGTGCATCAGGGATGTTCGCCAAGTCACAAGTAGACTGTTTCTATTCTACTATGCGAAAACAATGTATATCCCTGGTGCGCACGGTTCGGCACGCTAGCTCCAGCGGCATCCTGAGGGCATTCGCGAAGAGGTTCGATTGACAGGACCTGAACCATTGCTGTATGGTCATGCTGAGCAATCGAAGTTTGTAAATCTGCCTAGCCTTTTCCCAATCATGTTGGGGTCGGCTTCCAGTCTTACCGTATACAGCTGAATACCAGTATTTTACATGGAGTGACTGCCTATCTGACCTCCACAACCCAATTACTGGGTAACACGATACCCCTTGGTAAGACTGGTTATCAGACTTTCGAGCTTCTGACGACTCGTAACATCTGTCAAAGATCTACAAATGACAGCCGGGACCAACGGCTTAACGTGCTTTCCAAGGCACTTTTTGTAAATATAAAAATAAAATAGTAAAAATAAAATTATTCAGGTATAAAGTAAAATTATGATTTACATGAATTACAACCGAGGAAAATTGTATTCTAACTGTGATGTAGATGTGGCCTTTTTAATTGTGTTTTTTTTTTCTTTTTTTTCATGGGTATTTTTTTATAAATTTGTAATCTTTCGTGCCTATGATCCCTTGTTGGTCGAAATAAACGATTTATTATTATTATTATTTTTATATGGTTTACATATCTCGGGGCCATGGGGTCCCGGAGCTTTGGAAGGTGTACGAGGGGCCGAAGCCAACTTGTAGAGGCCCCTCAGATAATTTTAAATGGAATTAGGCACCAACCAACGATTATCCCTGTTTGCAATATGCAAGTGCACACAAACCCCCGGTTAGTGCAGGACTATTGTAGAACATAGAAACAAAATATATCAGGCTATGGGTTTAGGTGGCTATAGTGGCTTGGTAAGCTAAAACTATGGAAGGACTGTGTCCCTTTCCTGATCAATGTTATGTAATACACCGATAAAATGGCAAGGGGCGACTTGCACACTCGATAATGGGCCCCCGAAAACGCTAGCACATGACAAGGGGGCAACAATTCCTGAGGTGATTGAGGAGTGGAGAGGTGTTCTACGGCTACCAGATCAATCCCAGAGCCCGGAACATGGTCAAGATCCCAACACTTACTGGAATACTTCCTTCCTCCGACCACGTTTGCTCTTGCGAATCTCCACTCAAACCGGCCAATAAAAGCAAGAATGAGGTGGGAGCTCTGTTCCTTCTCAGTGTTCACTCCAGCCAGCCAATAAAGGTAAGCCAGAGATGAGGAACAAGACTTCTCCCGGGAGATAGGGTCCATGGGGTCACTACTGCCCAACAGCTCGCCACATGTTGCCCTGCGGGTTTCTGTATCTCTCTTGGTCTGGCTCCTTACCCCAGACCTGTTTCAGCATAGTAAACTCTACCAGCACAGACTTAGGGTGCGTTTCTACTGACACGGAGCTGGGCAGAGTGGAGAGGAGCGGACCGTAAATTGGCCAATCACAGTGCTCGAAATCTCCACTCCGCAGATTTGGAGCACTGTGATTGGCCAATTCATGGTTGGCATTTCCTTAGAGGTCGGAGCGCGCAAGCTCCACCACAGCGTCAACGAAGAGATACAGCGGTGGGGTTATTATTATTATTGAACATAACGTCTTTATAATAAAGTTTTTTGCAACTTTGAGACAAGCGGCACCGCGTGGGGTGTTTTTTTGGCGTAATTATATATAATTATATTTTATTTTTTTATTACGATAATTAAGCAAAAATATAAAACATAGGGACAGGGCAGTGGTAAATATACATCATAATAATAAAAAACTATTTAGACTATTATTAACCAGAGGGAATACGTTAGTATGGAATGCACGCCAACGACCACGTGACCGCGTTTCTTCTTAACAGGTTATGAAACCTCAGATTTCAGTATCCAATTTGTTACCATCTAACATAATGCAGGTTGCAGACGTAAAAAAAATTATACAAAAAGTCTTTAATAACACGTGTTATCAAATTCATAATAAAATATAAGTCCATTGTTTGTAATGAAAAAGGGTTAGACACAATGAGCTGTATGTATATTTAGTAGGATTGAGTTTATAAACTCGGACACGTTATGATTACATTTTTATAGCTATGTCGAATCGAACTATTGCATTCATCGAGTACATAATTTAATAAAATTCTAACGATCACCACCCTTTTTACGTAACACACTATCAAACACAATCTGAATGATTTTGAAGTATAGTGCTAATCCATTGCTTCATATGTTATAAAAATGTGTCGCCTCAACAACGTAAATAACGCAATTAATGTTGTTGAACTGTCAAAACGACACCCATTGCTCCCGATAGTGTATTACGCTGATTATAGTAACTGTGGGGTAATTACCCCACAGTTACTATACCTATCTATAACACTATACAGTAAAAAAAATAACTCAACCATATTTTAATCTCGTAATTTATTTTATTGCGTAGGTACAATATGGTACGAGACATCCAATCTATTCTTGTTCATACAACCTGCATTTAAAATAGTCCCTTTGAATTCATTATTGCAGCCAATTATCTCGAATCTGTATCATATTTAATTCAATAAAGCTGTCCAATCATAATTATAATGCGATGTAAAACTTCATCAATATTTACTAAAAGTACCTACCTACCTAGGTAATTATTGGCGACCGATTTTTAATTACTCATCAATTTATATTTTGTTTTACAAAAACATTATGCGCGCGCGCATAAGTAGTCAAACTAGCACTACAAAAACCACCCTATGCAGTTGAGTTTATTCAATTATAAACATAATTCACTAAAATTAGGTACTAAAATAGTGCCGAAAACTTTGATGCTGTAAATATTTATGAAAAATCACGGAAAACAACTTTTTGACAGCTTTGATGCACTGAATCTATCTGAATATGTACTGAATAATCCGGATAAAAAATCCTACAACTAGTCTTAGTTAATATTAGTTCCTAGATAATAATTTCACTGTAATATGAAACAATCTAACACCTTCTCAAACTAATAGTTACGACCTCACTTTGGGTCACTCCAGATTCTGTCCGGTCATAAAATATTAGCCTGTGAATATTCACCTTTAAAAAAAAGAATAATTAAATTTAACAATTAAATTTCGAAGTCAAAATTAAAAAGAAAACTTACTTGTTACTTTTAAAATTGCAACACGTTTCTCTTTTATTCCATGAGCGCGCGTGTAACGTGTGTCGTTCGGAACTTGAAATAATACTGACACTTAAGATGTAGCAAGCCATTATAATAATATTTTCATTGTGGCTTAGGCACAACAGTATCGATATGATTGACGTTATCACCTGGATCTGTTATGCTACCATTGATGCATCCGATCGCCGATCTTAGGTATCTTACGGTCGATATTTCTTATCTATGTTACTTAAGGACCAAAGTATTTAGTTTCGTTTATTCGGTAGAAAGTTATTTTCATATATCTTGCAAAACATTAAGCAATATTTTGCCGCACGCCAGTGGTAGCAATTCCAGTATAAACTGCCCTATTATTCTAATAAAACGCCGTACTACGCTAGGCTAGCTCAAGGTCGAAGTGTTACAATCAAAGTACGGTGGACTGTACTTTTAAAATTTGACGTTGATAAAATTTGGTCCTGTGAGCTGTTAGCTAGGTGAATCGAGTAAAGTAAAACATACTCTCCTCCAGTGAGTGTCGTAAGAGTCGAATAGGGGATTGTGTAGATCAGGGATTCCCAAAGTTGTCGACTTCGACCCCTTGGGGTCGACATAAACAAAATCTGATTATGGGCGTCGGCGAGATCTAAAAGTCGACCCCTTTTAATTAACACAAGTTCTTATTTGAAACTTTTAAGATACTGTAGGTATACGATGTGTTACGTGTACCAACTTGTTATAAGAATGACTAATATTAGTATTTTTAGTAAAACGTATCGATGTACTTTTATAAAACTCAACAAGTCGTTATGCGTGCACAAGTTCATACAAGATGAAAAAAATTTACTATAGGGGTCTGAGGTATCAGTTATTATGGAAAAGGGGTCTCTTGCCCAAAATAGTTTGGAAATCCCTGGTGTAGATGGTTGATAATTGTCATCCTACACTCGTGTGAGTATCCACAATCTAACAAATTCACACCACATGAAGCCATTTGTGGGCTCGGAAACGTATTTCTTAGAGGCTTGAACAGAACAGTCGACATCAGTGCAGGATAACGAGTCGGAACGGTGGCAGACGAACGTCATCCACGTCAACGGCGGCACTCAAAGACCCAGTTAGGCGGTGTACTGCTCACCCACCAACTCACAACATTAGACAAGCGTGGTTTGTTAATATATTTGTCTAAACCCCTTCCCAAAATTAAAGACACAAATGAAACCAATCTCCAGTGCCTGACAGCTACAGTCAGTACACGACTATTAGCAGTAGGAAGGTGCACCCTTGGGCTGGGGATCATAATCTCTGGGTGACGGTCCACTGCCAAACATTAAAAGCAAGCAAAAAGGACACCGATTATCTTAATCCTTTAACTTTCAATGTTCGTACTTTACGAAATGAAGGGCGTCTGGTAGAGTTAGAAAACGCACGTTAGAGTACATCAAATGGGATATTGTTGGTCTAACAGAGGTGCAACGAGAAAGACAAAGCACATTGGAAAGACATACTAACATATTCTACCATTACGAAGAAACAAACACTAGATATCAAGTTGGCTTCCTAGTTTCAAAACAATGGAAAGACGACATAATTGAATAATGTCGGCTGTAAATCCGATTATTCAAAATTTAAAATCAAAATTTAACGTTTGGTATTTGGATGACGGAACCCTGGGAGGCGATGTGGACACTGTGCTATCTGACTTATCAGATATTAAAACATATTTCGAAAATATTGGTTTAGAATTAAATTTTAGCAAATGTGAACTCTTCATTCAAAAAACTTCTTACGGTTTGGATAATTTAAAATCCAAATTAAATTTTCTGGCACCGAATATAAAAATAGTAGACAGAAAGTCACTTTGCCTCCTGGGTTCTCCCATCTTTGAAGAATCTTTTCCTGATTATATTACTAACACTATTTCTAAATTCCAAAGTCACGCAAATTGTTTACTCGAAATCAGTCCTCATTATGCTCTTATAATTCTAAAGTTTTGCCTTTTTGTCCCTAAATTTACTTATGTGCTTCGCTGTAGCCCTTTTTGGAAACATCCAAATTTGCTTTCACCAACAGACGATTTAGTCAAAACTAGTTTAGAAACGATTTTAAATATTCAGCTCAATGAACCATCTTGGTTACAAGCATCCCTCCCTATTCGGTTTGGCGGTTTAGGAATCCGCAAAATTTCGAGTGTTGCTTCCCCAGCCTTTTTGTCGTCCACCCATAGCACGTCACGTCTCGTAGGTAATGTCCTAAGGGCTTTGCCCACAAACTATGAGACTGCGGGCTTGGAGGATGCCAAGAATGCTTTTCAAATTGCTTGCCCGGGTAAAGAATTTCCAGACAACCTAAAATCTCAGAGGAGCTGGGACGATATTTATTGCGATTTAACATACAAATCGATTCTGAGCCGCAGTTCAGGTCCGGATCGCGCAAGACTTTTGGCGGTCGGAACCAGAGAGGCCGGTCATTGGCTACATGCCCATCCTTCTCCATATACCGGTACCTTCCTGGATCCGTCCTCGCTTCGTCTGGCGACTGGTCTGCGGCTTGGGGTCACGGTATGCACTCCACACATATGCCCTTGTGGCACGGACGTGGACCGACTGGGTCACCACGGACTTTGTTGTCAAAAAAGTGCAGGCCGCTTTTCAAGACATGCAACACTTAATGACATAATCCGCCGGTCTCTTGCCAGCATCAATGTGCCTGCTCTTCTTGAGCCGACTGGCATTGTCAGAGATGATGGCAAAAGACCTGATGGTGTGTCTTTGGTCCCGTGGAGTTTAGGACGGATGCTTGTGTGGGACGCTACCTGTGTAGACACACTGGCACCGTCCCACCTCCAACGGACTACTTCTAAAGCGGGTGCAGCGGCAGAAAATGCCGAAAATCTGAAAGTTATTAAATATGGAGGCCTTGGCAGAGAGTACAACTTTGTGCCCTTTGGCGTCGAGACCCTCGGTCCGTGGGGTCCCAGTGCGCATAAGTTATTTGCGGAAATCGCGAAACGTCTAGTTGATGTAACTGGTGACCGAAAAGCTGGCGGCTTTCTCGCGCAACGCATCCGCATTGCAATTCAGCGAGGAAATGCCGCCAGCATCCTCGGTACAATGCCCCGAGGGCCTTTTTTAAGCTTAACTTAGTTTTAATTTAATTTAGTTAATGTTAATAATCATCTTGTAATTTGGTTATGTAAATAAATGATAAAAAAATTGAATTCAATATAATCCAAGTGTATGATCCAATATTGTCACATAGCAATGATGATATTGAGGAATTCTATGACTTGCTGAAGAAAGCCTCTGATAAACACCGAGGCACCTGGACATTGGTTATGGGCGATTACAACGCTAAAATTGGTCTCAGAACAACTTCTGACAACACTAATGTTTTGAAGTGTAATAGTGAATTACAATTATGTAATACTATGTATGATACTGACACTCAGCAGCTTCAGGATGAATCGTTTGATAGGGAAATCTTTATAGGATATCTTTAGTAAATATGAGGCTTCTCAACAAGACCTAATTAAGTGCTTGCAGGAGGCCAATGAGTTGGCAGACCTGGTCAAGCACAATGCAGAGAGGTATGAGTCTCTGATAAATAACCTTCCTTTTAGCTGTGCCTGCTCCCAGGCACCCCAGCCTCAACTTATTACACCCACACCCTCAGTGGTTCAGCCATTAGGCAGCGGTATTAACTCGTAAAGTCTCGCTCTACTTTTATAAATACCTGGAGTAGCCCACTGGTTAAAGCCAACGGAGGTGCCATTAATGTTAATGGTTTTGGTCTTGAAAGTAGATTGGTACTCTTTTTGCACAAAGTCAAAAAGGGCTCCATAGATTTCATTAGGATTCTCGTGTTCTACTATAGTTGGTGTAATTCTATGAGCTATATTATTTTTAAACTTGTTGCACCGTCTAGCTGTATAAGGCCTGCATTCTATTTTATGCGACTTTTTATGTAATGACACAGGGTAGCTAGCTAATAAACTACAGTAGTCAGACGTAAAGTCACTTAACACTCATTTATTTTTGGCATCACAATCTCTAAATATAATGTCAAAACAAATCGACGAGGATGCCGTGATCCTGGTAGGTTCAAAAAACCAGTTAATTACATTATAAGACCTCAACAGATTGAGAAGCCTAAAACTTAATGGAGTAACATCTAAAATATTAATATTAAAATCTCCACATAAAATTATACTTTTGTTACTACTTTTTAATCTATTGGGTGAATCCTCCATTACCGATTCGAAACAAATAAAATCCCCAGAGGAGGATTGATGAACGCAAATTATAACGTATCGCTCGAGTTCAACACAAGACAACTCAATAGTGCGCCTCATAGAAAGATTAACTAAAACTAAACGTTGCTTACATTCAACTTGTTTGAAACAAGAACTAAAGGTCCATCACGAATATCACTTTTTCTTACGAATGCACTTTGTACAGTAAAATAATGATTATTCATAAACACTACTTCATTTTCTTTCAACCAGTGTTCAGTCAAACATAACACCTGTACATCATAGTTCTCCATAAATAAACTTAACTCTAGCTCTTTGCCGGACAGACCCTGCATATTTTGATGTACAACATTCAACATATGCGGCTGACCTGTTGTCGCACCTACTAGTTTTAACTACAAGGCGTATTAAAAATTAGTGTTAGTACCACTACTAACAGTAATCGTTGGTACACTACAGGTACCAGTGTCACTTTGTATATCGTATGCTAAAAGATTAGCAATGTCATCTACAACTAGGTAGCCAATACATTGTATAATTAATTTGTCAGTTTGTAATTAGTAATAAAATGATTACAATCTAAATATAAAATAGTGTCACTGTGACGACAGCTCCTATTATAAATTAACATATTATTTAAATATTACAAATGTATGAATAAGGCAAGGCACAGAAAATAAATTTACAACTATTGAGATGTAACATCAAATGGACACATTCAATTATGTCATTTCTCTTACAGCTAAACTATACCCATATAATAAGATAATAGTTGTATTGGGGTTTATTTTTGTCAATTTAATATCACTTATTAATGGGCTAAATTAAGACTGGCATCGGGTACACAATTATTAATTACATGCTGTTGTGAACACTGATTAAATATAGTACCAAAACCTTGACCAAATTTGTCTGAAAATACATAATTATGTTGTATTAATCAAATTGTTCATACTATTATTGACATCATTAAATCAAATTATAATTTACGATCAAATAATCACACTGGCTATTCACACACTGTAGGTACACGACACAACTGTACGGAACGTGCGACAGTTTCTAAACGTGTTCACTTCTTGACCACCACCGAAAAATTGAACTAACTCCGGTCAAGCGTTATGTTGTAGACTCTGTCAAGCGCCGCTTGGTGGCGCTGGCGTTCCGATTAGTCAAACGAGTGACTAATGTATTTCCGACACGGTCATCCTGCTTGCACATGTCCTCGTGTGTTAACCTGCAACCAGAAATCAACAACAGTGTTTGTTCGACTTGGCCAATTCGGACCAAACTATATTCATCGTGTCGGTGAAAATAAGGATTTTTTTTAAACTCTACAATTAACTCTCTATTTAATTAAATACACTGCAAATGCAACTACCCTGGGCCATGTACCATCAACCAACATTTAAAACTCTACTGCAACAAAAATTGCCAAGCTTACAGAAGTCCTCGAGTAAGACCTCTAATGCCACGGCTCTCCAGCCGAAGAGCAATCGCATTGCTGTCACACATCCAGCGCATGGATCAATCTGTACGCATATCCATCCAGAGGATCGCCCGTGTGCATCACCCATTGACTACACACTACGGTCTCTCCAGACCCCGACCTCCGCCAAACTCGCACCGCGCACCCACGGACTACTTGAGTTTCTTCAAGAGACACCGATTTCTACCGGGCTACTATTCGTGCACCGGGCCGCGATATATCCTGGTTTCCCACACTTGAAGCACACGAAAGGCTTCGCAGACGGCTGTGGGGCTGTTTGGTTCGATACTGAAGACGTCGTAGCTCTTCCTCTGCTGTCAATCGGCTTTCTTCTGGGCTCCTGTGACCGACGTCATCAGGCGATTCGCATAGGCAACAAGGGTCTCCTTTCAGTGAATTTTCAACAAAACAAATCAGTTGTCGCGCACCGTGATCGCGCATCCGTATCTATCTTGTCTGGGTCGAACTCGGGCAGATCCACACGATTGTTGGTTTTAGGCACTTGCAGGGCTTCAATCAGCGCTCGCATGTTTGCATTTTGTTGTTCAAACATGGCACGCCAACGGTCACTTTCAGAGTTTTCATTTTGCGCCTGAACCAAAACGTAATCCCACTTCTGATGACGGAGAAGGTAGGTCTCTCTCTCTTGTTATCATCAGCCATATTTGAAATACTGTGGGCGTACAATGGGAACTTTGGTTATTGCACAATAGAAAAACCGTTTGCAGTTTAAATCAAATTATAATTTACCATAAAATAATCTATATAGGTACACGACATAACTATACGGAACGCGCGACAGTTTCTACAAGTGTTTACTTCTTGACCGCCTCCGAAAAACTGAACTAACTCCGGTCAAGCGTTATGTTATAGACTCTGTCGAGCGCCACTTGGTGGCGCTGGCGTTTCAATTAGTCAAACGAGTGACTAACGTATTTCCGACATATATAGGTATGTATAAATAAAAACAGTGATATTCACAATATTAACACCAGAAATAAGGACAAATTACGAGCTCCATTTCTCCGGCTTCATAAGGTTCATAACTCATTTGTTGGGCCTGGTATAACTTGTTTATAACATGCTACCTTCTTCTTTGCTAGATTTGACATTTAATGCGTTTAAAACTAAAGTAAAATCCAAGCTTTTTTCAAAGGCATACTATTGTATCAATGACTACTTAAACGATAAGAATAAGGTCGCTGTGATTAACTCAAGACAATGTTTATGTTCTTTCTCCCTTACCTACTGACAGGTTATATGACTATAGACTGTATAAATCAATGTATTTTAATATAATATAATTTTAATTTATTAGTGACATAATTAACATTACAATGTGTTTTAGAGTTGTATTGCAAAAAGTGGTTAGCAAGCGACCTCGACAGTTGATCATACTATTCTTGCTTGAGCAACCGGCAGCAAGTTCGTCATGCTCCCTTAAATGTCTCTGCCTGCGGTAGCGTCGGGGGTCGGGTTGCCTCCCTTCCTCCAATATGGCGCGAGGGGTGATGGCTGATCTTTGCATTATACTCATGATAGGGTGCTGCATGTGGTGACTGGTCGTCTTGCTGACCATAGTTTTATTATTGTTATTAGTAATTAACTGTTTATTTATTTTACTTCGATAGTGCAAGTTAATCATTTCTCACTTCGAGTTACAGCTATAGCTATATGTAAGCGGGCACTCCCTTTATGCCTGGAGGCTTTTATTTAGGTATTAAGGTTTGTTTACGTTTTTGTGTTTAATTTTTATTTCTGCTTGAGTACAGTTTTCTGTGTATGTTTTGTTGGTATATCGGCGTGTGCTAGCTAACATATGGCAAGTAATTTAATTTAATGTTTTGTGTTTCGTAATGTTAATTACTTTGCATACGATTTGTATAGAATCAAGTTTATATAACTAAACAAACAGGTGTGCTGCTGGGGAGTTAGTTGCGCCTTCTTCCCAGCTAAAGCACTAGAAAGTGCTGAAGGGCGGGCATTTTTGGGGGACTGTCTTATATCATTTTGACGTTCAAAAACCACCCTCCTTATCTGAAGCTCTTCAGAGCCACGCTTTAATGAAATTAAAAAAAAAAAATGGTGAGGGACAAGAGCATCGGCGAGAGAAGACTAACTTATCTCCGCTTCGCTGACGTAATAGTTCTTTTCTCCTCCTCGGAAGCCAAGTTATGTCTGATGCTCGACCAACTGAGCAGCTACGAGTGAGTCGGACTCGTGAATATGGCAATGAACAAGGTGACCAACAGCACCAAGCGCAAAATTGAAATTAGGGGTGTGCTGATTGAATATGATGAGTATACTCGGCCAATTAGTCTCCTTCCAGGCAAGACAAGATAAAGAACTTGCTCTACGCACCGAGAATGACTTTCTTTTTTTTTGTGTGGGAAATCATCAAATAACTTCTCCCGCTCTGGGCGGAGCGGGAGGGTGTGTCAGACTCTTGCTGACTAAAACCCACCCGTATTCCTTCCGTGGCCTGTGTTGCCAGGGGCCTCGGTAACCCTTTTCTACCTTCCCCCGACCCCGGCAGGCATCGGCCCTAGTGGACTCCTACATTTGTGTTGACGACATCTCTTTGAGGCGCGCGTGGAATACAACGCGCCATCGACCCAAGCCTGGTCCTTACCAGACGGTGAGCTACCCATTGCTCATCGTCGGCAAACCCGCGCCTACGGTGGCCGGAAATCCGCGCGGGATTCCCGACGCCCAGGGCGTCTCCTGCGGCGGCTAGGGACGAGAGGGCGTGAAATTTGCCTTTCGCTCAACCGTCCCGCCTCCTCCTTCGCGAGCATTACTGCATCGCAGAAGGAAGTGACGGCTGCCACGCCCTCTCACTCCGTACCATGGCCTGGACCAGGGCCGGACGCGAGAAAACCGAGAATGCCTGGAAGAGCTATTCGTCGATGCAACAAATAATAAAGGGACCTCTTCCTCTCTCACTGAAGAGAAAACTCATGGATACGTGCATTCTTCCTACCTTCACATAGGAACGCAGACATGGTCACTAACCTAGCGACACACTGGGTCACAACACAACACAGTGGGTCCTAAACAGGAGCAAACGGCAACGCAGCAGGCCCAGGAGGAAATGGCGGGACGAACTCGACTTTTTCCATAAGGATTGGCAAAAACAGCAGTAGATAGGTATAAGTGGAAGGAGGAAGAGAGGCCTTTGCCCTGCAGTGGGATACAACTGGGCTGATAATAATAAATAAAACATAGCAAGATTTTTTAAATGTAATTTTGCTACATGTCGTGCTGGCAGGGCAATTAAGATGACTCGCTTCCTATTTTGTTGATTGCTGGTTCGAAACTCGTGTCTACAAACGTGATATTTTAATTTTATTTCCTAGATAAATTACTTTCTTACCACTCTAAGATATGGCTGATCATGATCACTCAGTTACGGTGAGAAAAAAACGTCGTGCGCCAACCGAGCGAGAATTCAGTAACAATCTATGATCAAAGATTGAATATTACCTGCATTTTTTTTTTTATTTTGGTTCTTAGGCACGCTTGGCTTCTATGGAAAGGTGTTCAGACTTTTTCCTTAATTGTTTCTATTTGTATCTGGAAAATCAAGGAGCTCAAACCACTCGCTAAATATTTTATGGGGGATGAATTTTGGTCCTGTATGCTGTCCTTCTGTAACCTTTGCTTGAATATATTGAATACTTGATTTCTTTGCCTTACCAGCCTAATACACTAGCAATAGCTAAAACACAGATGAAAAAAGTAATAAGAATTATTCTTCTAATTACATGTTCAGCTGGAATGTGCGCTGAAGATTTCCACGAAACAAACTGGACGCAATCAGCAATGTAAATAAGGTAAGCAAGATAATAATTTCACAGAAAGAAATTCAAAGAAAACCTTTATGTTTTCTTTATGAAGAGCACTTAGCTCAGATTAAATTATTAAGTACTTAATGAGATCATAAACTATATTTGCTGAATAAATAAAATTACTTGAAGCAGACGGGTTAGTGATCGCAACAGTTATGTACTTATATTATTATTTATGTACATAAACATTTTGCAGAACGCAACGTCTTTCCATCTGTCTGTTCGTTAGTGCACTTATGAGATGAGAACCACCCTAAAAACGTTCAAAATTTCAAATCGCAATCTTATCTCAGCAACAATTTAATGTATACTACATTTTCAAAATCTTGTTGAAAATGTAGGTAAAGTAGACTGTTTTTGGACAGATTGTGATTGAAATTAGCCGTAAGCTTAGTCTTAAATTGAATACAGATTAATTTCCCCTCCCTGCTTACATATTCCTCTCCAGAACTGCTCGTGCTGTCGCTGATGACTTATATCCGTCATTACAATATACAATATACAATTATGAGTTGTTAGATACTCCAAATATTCTGTCAGTGTCGTATATGACTGTATATTTAATGTTTAAGCATTCATAAAATTTATTTATTTTTTATTTGTTTCAATCCCGTAGTAACCCAAGAAAATTGTGTTCAACTGTATCAAATTGAAAGTAATTAATTGTTTACAGTATTTATTTATTTTTTATCATGCAAACATGCTTTTTCAAATCACTCTAGACATTGGCAGAATAAACATAATTATATATTTTTTAATAGAATAGAAATTAGAACGCGAACGTTCTTAAAATACGGAAATTGCCCCTCAATTCTTTTATTAAAAAGTCAAATAGTTTTATTCAATTACCGTAATAATTTTATTACTGCCAATTGCTCCCGCTAGACGGGATAATTGCACTAGATAACAAAAAGGTTAAAGTTCTCAATAATTTTAAATTATAAATAATTTTAATAATAAATGCATTTTATCAGATCGCACTATCGCATTAGGTAATGATAGTTATGAGAGGATAAATAAATAGGGTAGACAGAAAAACATGATGTTTAAGCGTCTGTTGTCATCTATGGTTACAAAAATAATAGGTACCTATGGTTAGGTGACTGTTTCTGAGAAATCCGGAGTATTTACAATCTACTGATATATTATTTTAGTGATAGCCGTTAGTCATCAATAATCTGTAATAATGCATCTGTTAGTGAATGTGTTGTGCCATTAGGATGTATTTGCAGCAACGTTCATTAATTCACTAAAAACGAATAACTTCGCAAGCAGTGTAAATTGCACCGTTGCAAGCACTTTACAGTCACAGAACATTAAAGGTTGTGTTCTGATCAGTTTAGAGCTGAAGACTATAAGAATGAAGGTTTTTTTTACAGGCCAGGGTATTAACCTAATATACAAACACAATATTTTTAGTTCTCGTTACTTTAATGTAACGTTAAAAGTAGGTATGTCTGTAATTCTTATACTTATGCATGTTTTTAACATTTTGTTATTATTTTAACCTACAATAATTTTTTTGTTACAAGAATAAAATAAAGCTGAAATATCATTGAAAAACGCCGAAGAATTTTGCGCGCGCCTTTGACAGTTTGATTTGTTTGCCTCGTGTCAGAGTGGCGCCATCTGGCGTCTCAGCTTTTGGTAATATTCCGTATAAAGGCAGTTTTGAACGTCAACTGGAAAATATAATTTAATATTATTGAATTTATGGCTATTACGAGTATGTTCTTTGGTTAGACAGGCAGGTATAACAACCGATGATACGACAGGCTCAAGTTTTAGCTTGAAAATAAATGTTTATTATATTAAACAGCTTTGTTTAGGTATCATATTCCCAAAATATTGTGAAAGCTTAATACTAAGTGAAAACAGACGGTTTTGGACGGTCGATTTAGAACAATTTACTAAAGAACCAGAGTTTTCTTTGAGACCTGATTGCTTAAAAAGTTCTACAATTGTTTCGGCAATATACCCTGAGTTATGCTCGACTCTTGCTTTAAACAAATATTCTGTACCTATTGCTAAATTTAGTATAGATAGAACTACGAAATAATGCTTTTTACCCGACTGCGCGACGCAAAGGAGGGTAATGTATGTATGTTTTTTCTTTGTGGCGCTCTAGAGACCAAACGTGTAGGCTGATTTTGGTGATTCTTACGTAAATCTAAATGTCTTAATCTTGTCAGTGTCACCGAAGACATATCAGTAATCAAAATTCAATATGGCGACCACCAGACGCCATATTGCGAAAAGTGAGAAAAAAATATAGTCGACGAATTATGTGAAGTGGGGTATCATTGAATAGGTATTTGAAAATCATCTTATTAGGCTTCTCTAATATTTTTTCCATCTATAAGGATTTAAAGTTGTTTAGCAACCATTCTCTTCTTCCTTACGGAGTCGGGTTTTTAGATTTTTATTTTTTTTTTTACTTGTTTCCCTGTTTACAGAAAGTGAATCATTGAATAGGTATTTGAAAATCATCTTATTAGGCTTCTATAATATTTTTTCCATCTATAACGATTTAAAGTTGTTTAGCAACCATTCTCTTCTTCCTTACGGAGTCGGGTTTTTAGATTTTTATTTTTTTTTTACTTGTTTCCCTGTTTACAGAAAGTGAATTTGAAAGACTGGGGATGGAATGAGCATTCGCTCGTTTGATCTTAATCCACCTTAGATCACGCAACAACAAGCAGCAGAATGTTCGCATAGCTCCTATGCGAACATTCTGCTGCTCATTGCCATGAAACCATCTGAGGAGAACCTTTTCAATATTCACAACGACAACATGTAAAATTTTAGATGATAAAATTTAAGTCAGAATTACGTACGTTGTCGATCGCCATCCTAAGGGCCTATGTTCCATTGGTTTAGGTAATTAAATAAAGGTCGTCAAATCGTAAAACTTATATACAAATTAAATGTATTTTAAATTTTTACGATAGTTACTTACCCTTTTTATTAATGTATGTAAATTAAACTTGTTCATTTTTGTTAGATTATTAATAATACTACAATATTTTGTAATCTGTCTATTTTAAAGAGCCCAAAAAGACAGGTTCTCTAAACGTCGAATTTTGAAGAGTAGAACTGTGACGTAGCATGGCATTTGAAGTGATAGGTATTACAGATGTTCTATGTCACGAAGTCCGTTTGGCTATGAATGTTGTCAAGCGTGCACATGCACATTGTTTTTGTGTGCGTAACGTCGAGAGCGCTCAGTGTCGATAGGGACACGGTCCGGATCAGTAGTGGTTTTTAGTTCGCGCCAAATTGTTTCACGGAGTAAGGTCAGCATGGCAACAAAACGAAGAAGAGTTGTCCATAGTGAGGTAATATTTATTTATACGTTTTCAATTAAAATGTTATACAAAGATACTTAATATAGCAATAGAAGTATTTATAAAATGAATGTTTTTTTGTGTTATAAAATGTTTATATTACTTAATTATTTTGTTTACATTTTGTTTTAGGGTCGAAACATGATAGCTAGTGTTTATCATTTTCTGCGAGAAGAATATGAATTTACAAAATCATTAATGGAACTCAACTGTGATTTGTCTCATTTACGAGACATTACACGCCGTACAGCTGAAGCTACGGGTGTGAGCCAAAAAACAGTTCAAAGAATATTAAAAGAAGAGAAGGAATTGCCATCCACTTCATCAAAATTCACTTCACCTATGAAGAAAAGGAGAAAGCGAGATAATAAAGTGGATATAGATAATTTTACAGCCGATGTGGTTCGCAGTACTGTACAAGATTTCCATATTGTCCATAAAGAAATTCCAACATTAGCTAAGTTAAGAACAGCATTGAATGAAAAAATCGGATTCGAAGGTTGTTTAGAAACTGTTCGCAAGTTACTGTTGAAATTAGCTTACAAGTGGCGCAAAACAGAGAACAACCGTAAAGTCTTGACGGAGCGTCATGATATACAAATGTGGCGTTTAAAATATTAAAAAAAAATAACAGAGTACCGCTCTCAAAGTCGGCCCATTGTCTACACCGATGAGAGCTACGTCCTTTCGACACA
This sequence comes from Atethmia centrago, assembly GCA_905333075.3. Classification (NCBI taxonomy): domain Eukaryota; kingdom Metazoa; phylum Arthropoda; class Insecta; order Lepidoptera; family Noctuidae; genus Atethmia; species Atethmia centrago. The sequence goes on along the minus strand of HG995373.1, from coordinate 13,829,481 downwards.
CGTGCGAAACAACACCTGGGCAAAAAAAAGGAAAGAACTCTGTTTTTTAAAAAAAATAGCACAGGCACTCGCTTTATTTTAGTGCACGCGGGAACCAAGGATGGTTTTATTGAAAATGCTTCCTTGGTTTATAAGGCCAACTCAACAGCTGGTGATTATCATTCAAATATGAGCTATGATAACTATGTAAAATGGCTAAATGGATGGATGTTGATGATACGTCACTACTACAATCAAAGCCGAACGGACTTCGTGAAATAGAATATCTGTACGTTTAGTCGGTTACTTGACAGCTCTCTCGTCACGTAGTTTTTTGTTTACCTTTATTATAACTACCTAAACCAACGGAGTATAGACAAATGATAATTGCTTTCAAAGTGTTTTGCATTTCTACAAAGACTTTCAATAGGATTGTCAATAGCATTTCGGTAGCTTATTTCAATCCAAAACATTTTCGTCATTTTCATTCTTTTCCATTTTTTTTATCGCTGATAAAATGTCCCTCCGTCACGGCCCTGGTTAGAGTTGTAAGTGATCATTTCAGTTTATCAATTGATTATCTCTATCTAGAATCTAAAAGTATCAGCTACATAGCCACATAGCACAGTGTTAGAGACAATAATCATTCCCACGTCGTGATAAAGTTAAGACAAGTACTGGTGAAAACCTAAATGGTCATTAACTGTTCACGTGGCTATGTTGTGCTAGACCCTGAGAACGAGAACGTAGTTTTTTTTTTTTACTTATCCTTTGATTTCCCTAATTCTATGGTAGGTATATATCTGGTAAATCGATCTGCCTAGCCTTTTTCCAACTATGCTAGCGTTGGCTTCCTGTCTCACCGGATGCACCAGGATTTTACATGGAGTGACTGCCTAACTGACCTCCACAACACAGTTACTGGGTATAGATATATCATCTGAAATAACAACAAAAATAATAAGTATCCTCTCACTTGGCATCTGAGGAATTCCTACTTATCAGGAATAATGATGTGATTATGTAAAAAATGTACTTTCGACCTCATCTAGTTTTAAAACATAATTTATTTTGACATTAACGTTTTTTTACAGAATGATAGCATTTTAGCATTTCCCGCAAAGCTTAATGTCAATCTCGTTGAAAGTCATTGTAGTAATAGAAAACGCTTTGAAAGCGCTCGCCACTTCTTGCATGTTCATGCCATTATTCTTAGTACTACTACTTAATTTAATTTACGTAAAGGTTGGGCAAAATCGATAAATTTGTGTCGTCGGACCGTCAGTCCAACTAGGTAAAATAAGTACGATAGACACACTTGTTTTCAGCTAATCTTTTATAACACAACACACACAACTTAAATGTGCAATATCATACCGGTTTTTCTTGATATCGTGTGACAAATTAAGATAAAGAGATACATCGTTGGCACGTTTCAAAATTTATCTGGATCATGTGGCCAATCTCTTTGAGTGCCTGCTTATAAGACGTAGTCAGGTATCTGCACGCGTCAACAAGCTCTTGTAAGATTGAGATCGTTTGAGATTTCAATTTGCTATGTAACACTTTATATACTAAGAGCGCCTTCAGACTAGCGTTTGTCCAGCGTAGGCATTCGATAAACGTATGCGCAGCGCAGACGCCGCGACAACGCGGCTTAGGCGTCGCGTTGTTGCGGCGTTTCCTCTGGAGTCAATTGAACGCTGCGCCAACGCGGCGCAGACGTCACACAATTGCGTTGTTCGTCACACAATAGGGTCTTACACACATTTTTGAAAAGTGTCTTAATTAAGCTCTATAGTGCTAATATGTTCAAAAAAAATCACAAAATTTTTATTCAATCGATAAGTGCCTTAAAAAGCATTTAAAATTTTACATTTTCATATTTCGCGCGTAGGTTGACGAAAACGCTGGACGCAGTGGACGCCATGTTGCTCTGTGGTCATGACGTCACTGGGCTATGAAAACAAATGCGCTGATCTTTGTATGATATTGATACGTTTTTGTTAACATAGCCGTATGACGTAATAACATGGCGGTTACTATTTCATGGTGTTTTTTAACAGATTAGAAAAACTGAAAACGTTGAATTGAATTTTAAAATTTATTTTGTTATTTTATGAACTAAAACAAACATTTTCCGACTCCTTTTTGCCTAAACTATCTCAATAATATATTTATAGATTTTTTCTCGTATATAGTAAAATACCCTATTGCGTTGTAACACGGCGCATGCGTCGCGCACCTGCGGCGCTAACGCAGCTTATTCATCTACCCTTGCACTGACGCCGCGTAGTCGCGGCGTCTGCGCTGCGCATAAGTTAATCGAACGCCTACGCTGAACAAACGCTAGTGTGAAGGCACTCTTAGGATTGGTACGTGGGACAGTAACGCTTATGGCAGTATTTTTTTTATAAAATAAAATAACATAACATCACGCTTATGATCCTCGAAGGATTAAGCAGATTAAGTTTACCTACTGTACACACATTTCGCCAGTTATGTTTAAGTCCCATGTGTTACCAGGCTCAAATCCAGACTTCGGGCTGCTACTGAGAAATTTCAAATGAACCCTATAACACTTGGCCAACCGGGGAATCCAGCCCAGGACCTCATGTTAAGCAATAGCGACTGCTACCACTAGAGCAATGCGACAGTTTAGAAAATTCGTTTTTTTTATAGCGTGTTTACGTAGGTACAAGTTTGACCGATGACCTGCTGAAGGTCGTGGGAATCTGCTGAATGTGAGGAGCATAGGACCGGTCAATGTATCGAATAATAGCGATGCTTGGGGGACGCCTATGTCCAGCAGTGGCCATTTCGGCGGAATGATGATGCTTTTTTTCTGTATCACCTTTCTTGCTTGTTATTTCGTGATGACCTGAAGGCTTAGAGAGACCTCAGAGTTTGAGACCCAGTAAGTATTAATATGACTTCATCAAAATCATTACCTACTATAGAATTATTAATTCAACAATATATTTTTTTTTGCTATTGATCCTTTTTATAATCATCTCATGTTCAACCTTATTCGCTAGTTCGGACCTTTCATAACATTTTTCTTCTTTTGGAACGTTCGATTTTTTTTTAAATTCTTTTTGCTTGTCAAAAAAAATGTTTTGGAGCGCATTCCTCTCGTGCTCCGTCGTGCTCCGTCATAGTCGGTCAAAAAAACACTTAATTTTTTATTGATTAAATAGTGCTCCGTCTCACCTACTAATTAAAGATAGTCACGATTTCAAGGTGGTATTATAATTTGATGTGCAGTCAGGAGCCTGCTCTAATTGAGTTAGGCCATGTAGCCCAAGGATCTAGTATGCAACTTTTCTTATTTCTTATTCCTTTCACTTTATATCTTCAGAAACGTGGCTTGGTGAGTTATTCGCTGTTGTTTTGTTGTAGAAAGAAGTCCCATCAGCCAGGCTTTTTTTTCTGGTTTTATTATTCCCCATTTCATCCTACCAAGTATCATATAGTATGAATTCGCTAAACGTCTGCAAAGCTGAGTGATCATAAGACGTAATTCCAGCAACAATTAACCGGAATTACGGTAACCCGTGGTGATCCGGTGAGTAAGCTACATGGCTTCAGGATTGCTACCAGCTAACTACTTAAATTATTACTATCTTTCCTGAAACTTAATTTTAAACCTGTAATTTTCAAATGCACGTCAGATATTGCCCGTTTCCGATTAAGTCAGGACCCCGAACAAGGTTTAGAGCTTAGCGCTTTTTGCATTAACATATAATAACCCAATCATTCAAGCATGTTCCTGAAAAGCGCTTGTGACCTTTAGGAATAATTTCTAAACATTCAGTTCTAGTTCGAGCGCTCAAGTTCTAAATTTGGTATGTGAAAACCATTTTTTTTTCACTAAAATCCAATCAGGCATGGGGAACCTTTGTAAGCAGTGTGTTTTTTTTTAATTTTATCATTATTTAATCTATCATTCATAATTTTGTTATCTTTTTAGTGAAAAATACGTGTGAAATGTCGCTAGTACTTTTTTTTTTAATCCTTTCACACACCTATTGTAGAATTATTAATTCAACAATTTTTTTTTGTTATTTTCCTTCGTTCTTACACCACACATTTAACCTCTTTTATTGATTCGTACTGGCACATATTAATCAATCAATCAATCATTTATTTTGTTAAACATAGGTATGGTTACAGATAGTATAATTATTGCCTAAAATATGTGCACTATGTTTTGCCAATACAGGTTGAAATTGAAAACTTGCGACAAACTGAAATGGGACATTGTATACATCATTATTAACAACTTTTACTAAGGGACCAAAGCTGTAATCCCAAAAAAAAAATCTGCTTTTCCTACATTTTGATGAGGTATTGCGAACATAAATGTAGGGGACAGCAGTTTTTTTTTTTGGGATTTTAGCTTTGGTCCCTTAGTAAAAGTTGTTCATAATGATGAGTACAATCTCCCATTTCGATTTGTCGCATGTTTTCAATGTCACCCTGTATATGGCGCACAAAATTAACATAAACAAGCAATTACAATTAAGGTGGCATGCCATTAATAAAATAATTCAATTTAAAATATGTCAGTTAGGTAAACGGTCATTACAATTTTAGATAAATAAACACATTAATCAATAAATAAAATCATAAATGTCTAATTAGCAAGTCGGGATCGTCATACCTCTGTTTATCGGTAGTAAACTCAGTGCTGGAGTAGTAGCATCTATCTAAAAGGAACTTAAACAAAGACCTCTTAAAGGATCCCAGACACTCTTTATTTCTAATAGGCGCTGGTATACTATTATATATTTTCGGGTCATACCTAGCACACTTTTGCCAAAAAATGCGGTTTTATGAGAGGTAACATGGATGACGATGGTATTTTGATAACGTCGAGAACGCAGTTTTTCAAATAAATGAATGTTATGCGAACATACACTGCCATTTCATATCGACGGTTAAAAGGTAATAAGGCATAAGCGACATTATGGTCGAAAATGAGTTATGATTGCCATCCTACTTAAAAATAGAGATTAAGTGGGATGGCATTCATTACTCAATTTCGAACAAAATGTCGCTCATGCCTTATTACCTTTTAACCGTCGATATGTAAATAGACGGGAAAGTGAGCAAACGAAGTTCCTTAGTAATGGTTTACAACTATCGATCGATTGTAATTTGGTAAAAGATCGCAAGCATTTCTTCTGAGCTTTAAAAGCAATGTCTCTGTCAGTGGAGTTGCCCCAGAAAATGATTTCGTACCTAATGCCAGAAGCCACATAAGCATTATAAAGCTATTTGTACTGTAATGCGGTTAACCGTTTTTGATAGTTTGTACAGAGCATACGCAAATTGACTAAGCTTCTTTGACAAAGCGTCAATATGATGTTTCCAAGTCAGATGACTATCTATGTAAAGGCCCAGAAATTTTGTAATGTCACTTTCAGAGATTCCTACGTTACCATATTTAATATTCAGTTTCGGTTTATTTGTTCTATGATCAAATGTCATTATTTTAGTTTTGTTAAGATTTATTTTTAGATTCTTATTAACTAACCAATTTATTATAATTTTTAGATCGTCATTTATATCATTTTCAAGAATATTAATGTCATTACCAGAGAATAAAATAGTGCTGTTATCAGCAAACAAGACCATCTGGTGCTTACTGACCTTAGGCATATCATTTATGTAAATGTTAAATAATGGAGGGCCAAGAATGCTACCTTTGGGAACAGCATAAGTAGTTTTCCTAAGACGTGACATGTATGTTCTTTCTACTTACAGAGTCATTTATTGTTATATATTCAGGTATATTTTCTCTAGGATAGTTAATTTTATGTTTATTGATAATTCTCCAAGTCGCTTTAGATTTATTCCCGGCCGAATTTATGTGAAAGTCATTCTGAGATCTTTGGGTCAATTTAATTATTTTCTTTAAACGAGCAGTATATTGCCTTAATCAGATTTTATTTTTAGAAGTAGGGGCTCGCCTGTATTGCCATAACATTTAGTGGTGTCTATCGTTTGAATATTAGTACGGAAATTCAACATTTTTTGAGGTAATCGTGGTAACACACAATAAGCAAAGGTAGTGAAGAAATGTATACTCATGCTTTCTCCGCTTAACCATAAAACCGTACCACACACAAATAAACACAAAAAAAAATTAAAAAATAATTTTGTGATTACTTTTGTATTATTCAACCGATTTTTTCGCGCTACCACGTAATTGAATGGCGTAGGGGGTAGCGTCGAATGGTTAGTCAGCCGCAAGTCCTGTGAGCGTGTGGTCGTGGTACGCAGTGCCTGGGGAACTCCAGTACCTCTGGCTGCCGACGCATCTTCAAATAAGTATTGGAAATATACTTGGGAAAAAGCGGTCATCACATACTCAAACCCTTTCTGATTCTAAATCTGGGAGATATTCGTCATGTACAAGGTCAAAAGACCGTAAATCACGAACTAAATGTGGTAAATGTATTTGTTTAGGCCAGCAAAAAAAAAAATGCCAAAATTGTTAACTAAACTTATTTCTATTTAGATTTGTTAATTGTAAGTAAGGCTGATGTTAGTGCCATAACAGTCTAAATAATGATAATAATTTTCGTAGTAATGACGTTTTATTTCCTACTTTCTATTAGGGGTACTCGCCCCCTGGGTACTGTTACATAAGTTTTTTTATGGGCACGGTTCCAGGGTTAAACAAGACAAGCAATAAGGATGATGTTTTAGTGGCTCAGCTCAGAAGGTTGTGTGTTCAGATCACGTTGAGGTCACCAGTATAGTGACATGATGAACAGGGTATAAAGTATCCTCCATAGAAAAGGGAGGATCCTCCGACCAGACGGGTGTCTTGTCTGGTGGGCAACTGCCCGACGGTTGATGTCGGGATGTTGTATATATGCTAGTTGCGCGGTAAACTCTGCTTGCGTGATGTAGGATTTCGCGTGACGTCAGTGTGCTTCGTAGTCCACATGTGGCGATGTAGATACAACACAATGTAAAAGTCAAAAAGTATGCGATTGACATAAGCTACCGAAACCCTTATGTCAATCCCGTCGAAAGTATTTGTAGAAATACGAAACGCTTTCAAATCAAATCAAAATATTTAATTTCACATAAACCTACATGGGTACTTATGAAACGTCAGAAGCTAGGTGCGCGGTTCCAATTGGTCGTTGCCTATGCAGAAGAGCCGGCAAGTAACTCCACGGTTACTCTTATAAAAATAATTGGCTTTTATAATGTTTTCAAATTACAATGTTAATAGGTATGGGAGGACAGTATAAGCCTGACAACAAGTACCAGTTACTTAACAAAATAGAAAATGGTTTACAAATCTACAGTTTATTAAGCCTACGACGTTCTCACATTCACAAATTATAAAAGAATCTGTATAAAAGATAAATAAAATAATAACAATAAAAACCTATTTGAACCAAATGTCCACAAAAGCCACTAATAAATAGTTTAAATTAGAATTGTAGGTAAATCATGTCAAATAATGAAAAGATTATGCCAAAAAAGTATGAAAAAAACGTCGTAATTTGGGAGCCGTAAATAAATATTTACATAGTTATGCCGTTGATGCCAAACTTTCTTGTCTTCAACGTAGTCTTTAATATTGTAATGTGCTTTTTGGATAAGGACACGATTGATATGGGTTTTGAACTGTCCACGTAAACGACTTTGGCAATTTGTTATAAAACCAGATACTGTTGATAAGAAATGACTAACTTGCTTATTTTAATTAATCGGGTATCACAATTTCATATTTAGAATAAAACATATTTTCTGAGATATAAGGAGAAAGCAGAGTTAGTATATCCTTTGAAAGCAATTACCACTTGTGTGACTCGATTATTATACAGTTGCACTGATTTGACAAAAAAATATTAACGAAGTGTCCAATGTGCAATATGCATAAGTGCATTGTATTGCAAGAATGGCTTAACTTTGTGTCACTTTGACGGCTTTTGGAGTGTTATTTTAAAATACCTTCATTAATTTTAGTCCAAGGTCATTTAAATATAAGTATGTTGCAAAATAATACCTCACATTTAATATTTTAATCCAACGTATCGCATCTTCAAATATCTTATCTTTGTTTATCTAATACCCTACAGGTGTAGTACCTGTAGAATAATATGAAGGGCATCAACGTGCCACATGGCCAAAATAAATAAAATAACGTTCTCATTTAAGATTTAGAAGATAATACAATCTTATCAAATAATCATTTTCGATCTGACATTTGACACTATAGTGTCTGTCTGATGCCTATCTTAAAATATGGTTCATCCCAGTTTTACAATAGATATTGCATTGGTTACATTTCAACTTCAATTTTTGACTTAAACTTTTAAAATAACATAGCTAGCGTCAACGCGTAGCGTAGTTGAAATGTCAACTTTTATTAACCGAATCACGTCTGCTTTTATTAGCCTCAGAATAGGCTCACGCGCACCATGATTGTTTTCTTCCGTTTTCTGGGAAAAGGGCAGAAAGAATAGCAACCAATTGGAACCTTGCACCTTGCTTCGGATGTTTCATAAGTGCCTATGTATGTTTATGTGGAATAAAACATATTGAATTTGTATTTGAACAGGGTAACAAAAATACCCTTACAAGAAGAATTCTTAACCCCTTTTAACCAAACATAAATAATTGTTTGGGTAAAAAGATCAAGGCGTAGGGTTCGTTTCGTCAAACTGATGCCATAAACCTTGGGGCCGTTTTTTATAAAACGTCATTACGATATTTTAACTAAAGCTTAGCAGTAATATTACCACCGCTCGTTTCTTTGATCGCCTTAAGTCTTCAGAGGCCACTTTTAGCACAGGCTTTACATAAATACTTCAATTGGTTCAGTCTCCAACACTATCAGGTTTTGGATTAACTTCAAGTAGCTTCACAGCGGCATTGACATCAACTGCGTTGTTATATACGTCATTGATCTCTTTGTGATACGTTATCTGATTGGCACTTTATTTTAATGAATTTTCGATTTATCATCCCGATATTCTAAGCTTTTTCTTGTAAACAGCACGTGATAATATTTTATTTCATAATATTACCCATTTGTAGGTAATTCGGAGTTTGAAGTTATTATATATGCGACTAGCTTTGCCTGCGATTTCGTTCGCGAGAAATGTCTTGTTTTAACAAAAAAATATGACACTCGGCAATACTGTAGCTTCCCATTAGTGAAATAATTTTTGGAATCGGTGAGACAGTGCTCTACGCCGAATCTCTAGGTATGTGGAAACACAAAACCGAGCACTCGGAGGAGCAACCTTTAACTCGGCCGCCGAGCAGCCCAGTTGAAGGGTGAGACAGTCACTCGGACCCTGTTCTCTCTACTAGACCGAGAGCATCCCTGCGCTTCCCCGCACTGACTGGGTCATTAGTTCCAAAGATTAGCCCTTACATACAAACTCACAAATTTTACCTCTTTATAATATAATTAATAGTAATTAGTATAGTTATCTAAGTAGGTATATCAAACAAGAAGAAGTTGGGGATGAAATTCACTCCTACCAATAAGCCTGGCCCACAATAGCAGAAGACAGAAGTGTGTGGGGGAAAGGAAGCCTTTGCCCAGAAGTGGGATAATACGGCCTACTAAGGTAGATCTTACTTCTCCATCCTAGAACGGTCCCGCAATTATCGACTCGAACGACGAAGACTAAACACTTGAATAAACTGGAATATAACTACATGATCAGAATAAATTTCCATATAGCTAATATTACCATAACATCGCGTTTTTCCCCGAAGGGTTAGACAGAGGTGACCTATTAATAGGCAATAATTTGTAACTATACAGGGTTATTTCAAATTGGCTATACGTATAGCTAATCTCTCCACACGCGACGGGTATATCGATACCCCATAAACATGATAAAACAAAAATAAAATAAATGTGATGATTTTTTGTGAGGTCATCCATCGTCCGCAATTATTGTAGTCAATTGAAGTATCAGTTTATAAAATTGTTTTTTTTTTTGTTTTAGAGCTTCACAGACATGATATGGATATCTAAACACTATAAAACATATGAAAACAGTTTTTCTCTACTCCTACTTAAGTAACAATACTATCCTGGCGGATTTCTGGCCACCGTAGGCGCGGAATTGCAGACCGTGAGCAATAGGCAGCTCGCAATCCGGTAAGGACCAGGCCCGGGTTGTGTTCCACGCTCGCCTCATGCAGAGATGTCAGTACAAGTGTAGGGGTCCGCTAGGTGGACATGCCACAATTGCGGCGATAAGTCCCCTCTTTGAGGAGTGGCTAGAGAGGCGTCGCGGCGTCCTCACCTTCCGCCTGACGGAGGTCCTCACCGGACATGGCAGCTTCAGGAGGTTTCTGTGTCAGATAAGGTGGGAGGAAACGCCCGGGTGTCACCACTGTGTGGATCACCCGGAGGACACGGTGGAGCATAAGGTGGAGGTCTGCCCAGCTTGGGCAGAGCACCGTCATGTCCTCGTGGAGGCGATCAGCGGCAGAGATCTCTCGCATCCAGCCATGGTGAACCATAGCTATAGGCCATGGTACGGAGTGAGAGGGCATGGGCAGCCATCACCTCCTTCTGCGAAGCAGTAATGCTCGCGAAGGAGGAGGCGGGACGGTTGAGAGAAAGGCAAATTTCGCGCCCTCTCGCCCCTAGCCGCCGCAGGAGACGCCCTGGGAGTCGGGAATCCCAGGCGGATTTCCGGCCACCGTAGGCGCGGGCTTGCGGACGGTGAGCAATGGGTAGCTCGCCGTCCGATAAGAACCAGGCCGGGGTCGACGGCGCGTTCTGTCTACGCGTGCCTCAAAGAGATGTCAGCACAAGTGTATGGATCCACTAGAGCCGATGCCTGCCGGGGTCGCGGGAAAGTCCGAAAGGGTTACCTAGGCCCCTGGCAACACAGGCAACGGATGGAACATGGGTGGGTTTTAGTCAGTAAGAGTCTGACACACCCTCCCGCTCCGCCCAGAGAAGTTATCCCCGGGAGAAGTTATTTGATAATTTTCCACCAAAAAAAAAGTAACAACAATAATAACGGTCGTTGACCTTCCTAAAAAACATCAAATCTTTTAATTTTTAATTTTATCGAGTTTAGATATCGATATCCATCGCGTTTGCGGAGTTAAGCTAGCCAATTTAAGATAACCCCGTGTATAAATTCCAATAAACAATTCGTGATTTTTAAATCCCGGGATTAAAACGTTATTATGATCTTTCCTAGATTTTAGAGGAGGTATTATCCACTTTATGTTACTTACTCCCTCGAAGTTCAGATATATAATAATATACTCTACATCCAGATTTAGCGAGTTATGTTAATGTCCCATGTTATCGGGGCCGAGCCTATTCCTACTAACCGAGCACAAAACCAGACTTCGGGCTGCTACTGGGAATTGAACGCAGGACCTGGTCAGCAGTACTTAGCGCTCTGCGAACGAGGCAGTCAAGTACTTACTTTATTACTGCTATACTTAACAGACTTCGTTTTCCTTTCAAATACGTACTGTTTACGTTATTTATTAAAAGGAAATTGCCAGGCGACCGTGAAAATCTGTCACGCCTCAATTTAGCACGACGAAACTATTAAAACTTTAACTTTGTTGTGTAAGTAAAATTATAATAATTATTACTAAATACATTGTTGTTCACAATGAGATATAGCATTTTTAACTTAGCCTTCCTACCTATGTATACTATTTTTACTACTCGGATAAAATCTTTACAGTGGCTTACTTTGATCATGACGATGATCTTTGGTGAGGTTGGAGCATGAGGTCATGGGTTTGATTCCCGGGTCGGGCAAAGAATTATTGCGTTTTTCTATCTGGAATTTCTCAGTAGCAGCCCGGAGTCTGGTTTTGTTTCCGGTTGATGGCAATAGACTCACCCCCTATTACATGGGACTTAAATATACCTGGCGAGATGTGGGTGTACTATAACGTACACCTCTGCCCAACTCTTCGGGGAAACAAGGCGTGATGTGTACTTTGATCATAAATTCTAAATTAAGAGCCCCGCAGATTACAGACTTTTTATCGGCTAATAGTTTGGTCGGGTTAGGTTAGGTTAGGCTAATAGTTTAGTCGGGTTAGGTTAGGTTAGGCTAATAGTTTGGTCGGGTTAGGCTACAAGAACGCACACTGGATCAAATAAACGGTTGAGTTGGTGGTGAGTGCGCATATTAGACAACAGTCGGCCGACTGTTGTCATCATACTTACATTTTTTTTTTAAAGCACCCGTCAATTTTCAAATTTGCACCGATAGAGTAGAACTGGACAGCGCCATCTTGAAAAATACGATGATCGTGCCTTTCGGCCGGGGCCTCAAGTCTGCTATTGCAATAGTGTGAATAAGAATGGTCTATCAATGATTGTATAATTGTTGATTTTGACAAGTTTGGTAATCTACTAATATAATGGCGTCATTAATGAGGATCGGAACAGACCATTCTGACACTATTGTAATATCAGACTTGAGGCCCGGGTCGGCCGACTAAACAATCTGTAAGTGTGCGGGCGTGCAAGAACACAATAGTGATTTAGCAATTAGCCGATAGTTCGCCATCAGTTCAATTTGAAGGCAGTCTTGTAGCCCATTTTTACTCGGGGCTGTACCATCGAGGTAATTTTAGTAATAATTACGTGTTATCATGAGAGCAGTGGTGGCCCAGTGCTCTCACGATCGACTTACGAGTTGTAGGTTCGAACTCAAACAGGCGCTTTACTGTTTGTAAATTATTTCATCACCACTGCTCTCAAAACGGCGAAGAAAACATCGTGAGGAAACCGGCATGTCCTAGATCCAAAAATTCATCTACCAACCCGCACTGGGCCCGCGTGGTAGATTATGGTCCACTCTCTTCTCTTCAACGAGAGGAGGCCTGTGTCCCAGCTGTGGGAAAATTATAGACTAGTTATGTGTAGCCCATATAACTTTTTATCTGCCAATATCAAAACGTTATAATATGCGCACTTGCTTACATCTTCATACTGATTAAGAAACCAACCTAACTATCGGACGCTAAACGACAGTTTGTAGTCTGCGGGGGTATTGTGGGCTGTAGGTAGACAAAAGAATATATATCTCGAGGTTTGGCCTTATCTTTTTTTGTGGATGGGAAATCATCAAATAACTTCACCCGCTCTGGGCGCAGCGGGAGGGTGTGTCAGACTCTTACTGACTAAAACCCACCCGTATTCCTTCCGTTGCCTGTGTTGCGGGGGCCTCGGTGACCCATAAGTACCTTCCCGCGACCCCGGCAGGTCGAGGTTTGGCTTGGGTTTTTCTTCTGCATAGCAACAAAAATTACCAACAGAGGATGAATCTAGAATGCTTGTCATCGTTATCACTATTTTCACACGAAGCACGGGACTTATTTATAAAGAGCTTCGATAGACGATCGTGTATAGTATTCATCCATCCATTTATCAATTGATGCTGGTTTATCATTACTAAAATGATCTGCCTAGCCTTCACCCAACAATGTTGGGACCGGCTTCTAGTCGAACTTGTACCAGTACTTTACATGAAGCGACTGACTATCTGTTAACATTGATAACAGACGTTTTAAAACAATGTTGACGTAACAACAAAACTAACAGCATTTTTTGTTGTAAAAGAGAATTTTAAATGGTCATCATCATCACCTTTACAACCGAATTACGTCCACTGCTCACATCCAACGGATTCCCGCGAACATCACCAAGTCATTGATTCGCTGTGCTGGGGGCTACCCACGCAGTGTCTTTCAAAATGGGTGCCACTTCAGAACCTTTCGACCTCATCGGCCACCTGTTCTGCGACCAATGTGTTCCGTCCTCTGTTGCTTAAGTTTGGAAATTTGGTTGAAGATTCAACCACGCAGGGTAACTCCAAGCATATCCCTTTCCATTGTCCTTTGAGCGACCTACACTTAGTAAAATATGTATTGATTCAAAGTATTATTTTATTTAAGGAGAAACTTCGTAGTAGACATAGGCTTCTCTCATTAAAAGTAGAGAAACAATTTTGTTTTTACTCTTCGTTTAGTTTCTGAATTCTTTCTTCGGTCAAGTGATTAATTTCAACGGCACTTGACCGAACGACACCTAAATTGTTTCACTAACCGCACTGAAACAAAATTTTGAACGAACGGCACCTGCGTTATAGAAATTTTATTAATGGGATATATTTTTATCCGACGAAAAAAAGGAGGAGGTTCTATATGTTTGTTTTTTTATTTTCATGTAAAAACACTGTAAAAAGTTAAGCGTGGTCACGCTTAACTTTTTACAGTGTAGTTAGATTTTGACGATTCTTTTTTTTATTGGATGGGGTTTTATTTTCTTCACGAAGTGGAAAAAATAAAATCCACCTTATTCTACCTTTCGCATTTTAAATGGGACCAACTGATTAGGTTAGGATAGGGGTTGATTTATTATTCATTCCTACTTATGAACAGATTCTGTTAATGCTGGACACACGTAGGTATGTATTTCTGATGACAATACAACATAATAGCACCCTAAACTTGATCTGATGTTTTACAGCAGCGACATCGTGTTTAGGCTTACTTCATTCATCTTGATGAGATCTTTAGACCTAGCTGGGGTATGACTATCATCGAAAGTCTTATGATGGAGATGGAGGACTGTTGAGGGAAGTTCTTATTTAAAAAGGAAAGTACTTGAAAAGCAAAAAATCTTTGCGTATGCAGTTAGTCGGGGCTGAAGCATAGAGGCAAGTTTAGTAATAAAAAAATAGTAGAATGAATCGAATCAAATTAACGCCTTGCTGACCAATTCTGATCAAATCATCAAATGATCACATTGGCTTAGGGAATACTTGCCCAATCTCCTGTATCGGGGCACATCTTTGGAACACCTCTATTTACATGTTGGTCATGTTGTTCTTATCGGTGATACAAATTTTCCCAGAGGGATCTGGCATCGCGGTAGGATTGTACAAGTGTTCACTGGTGGAGACGGGGTAGTGCGAGTAGCGGACGTAAGGACTAGCGTAGGGGTCCTACGCCGTCCTGTGCGTAAATTAGTTAAACTGGGTCTGTCTCCATACCTGCTTTGGTAAGACCTTAGGTTCTTACCAGTGGGGACAGATGTTAGCGACAGATCTGGCAACCCCGTTGCTAGGGGTTGTTTTTTGGTTGATTAGCTAGCGAAAGCTTGCATTTTTTTTACTAATTTTAATATTGTCTTAAAACTCTCATGAGCAAATAATTGTACCTGATTGCACCTTATCTGCGTTTCATTTGCTGCATAACATACTTTGGTGGTCAACATTCTGTTATTATGAAGAGTTAATTTGATTCGCCAAACTGCCTCGTTGGTCTAGGTGTTGCAAGCGCTACTGCTGAGCATGAGGTCCTGGGTCCAATTCCCGGGTCGGGTAAAAGTGTTATTGGGTTTTCCATCTGGAATTTCTCAGTAGCAGCCCGGATCCTAAATTTGTGCCCGGTTGATGGCAATAGGCTCGCCCCATATTACATGAGACTTAAACATAACTGCTGAAATATAGGTGTACTATAGGTACAAGGTCTGCCTAACCATTTGGGGAATACAGGCGTGATGTTGTATATGTTATGTGTGTAATTCGATTCGATTCATTCTACTACCAAATAATTTTGTAAAATCTAAACTAAATTCAATTTTGAAAGCAATCGTTGAAGTTTAACTTCACAGATTTGAGAGCAGCAGTGGTGAAATAATTCCATTTGTTTCTTCCACTACAGCCACAAGGCTGAAACACCGCAATCATGCCAACATCATACTACTACTATGGTAAACCATCAAAAGCCCACTGTTGTGAAAATATTTTTAAAAAACTGATGACTGATGGATTGATGAGAGAATAATATTTCCTCACATTTTCCGGTGTTCATCGTCAAGAGAAAAATAAATACCTACAAAAAAAAAATTTAGAACCAATAAAATTGTTTCATTGTGTGCGTGGTCCGACACGTTCTCGACCGACAGTGATCGTATCGATATGATAGTAATGTCTTGAAAAAAAAAATATATATATCCCATCACTACAAACTACGAGTATAAGCAGGTGCTGTTCGTGGACTGTTCGTCAATTTTGATTTATTGATCTTACTACTAATTTATTATTATTAATTCTAATTAACTCTATCAATATATTATTTTATTGTTATTATTTAAAATTTTAAGATGTTGGCCATATTGTTTGATTTACATGTCGAAACACTATAGATTTTTTTTGTTGGTGAAATTTATGAAATTCAAATGTAATTTATTTTAGTGTAAGTACATACTGTAACTGTGTAATTTTGTGTGTAAATTCAGATACAAGTTACTTGTTAAACTGTGCCACCGAACAGCAGTTATCAAAATTTAGTTTCAGTGCTGTTGTTAAACGGCTTAGGTGCCGTTCGGTCAAGTGCCGTTGAAATCAGTGCTCTGAGTGGAATACCTCTACAATCTTTCTTGATTCGCTAGAGCTGGGTAAGATGCTCTTCAACCTAACACGTCACGTAAATTCGAATGATTTTTTTTTATTTAAATAAGTTTAATAACATTAACTAAGTTTGTTTTAAGAATTTAGTCTTATCTATGGATGATACTAATTGTGCTTTTCGCAAACAATTTAACCAAACTCCTTAGTTATAGTGGTATTTTTTATTAAAAAAACGGTGGACTTTACGTTACATTTCCGTCCCACGTTCATGGTAAGGCCTCTGGGGGCCAACCATCACCTCTTTTAGTAGTATTATTATAATATTACTATACAGTGGGAATGTGATGGAGCTGTACAGGCCTTATAGCTCCATCTCTTTCTCACGCTGAAGTAATATTGAAATAATACTGCTATAAGAGGTGATGGACGCCCCCCTAGTCAGGTGCGTCTGAATGAAATTTGAAGAAACTTAAAGTTGTTTATGTAATTAATATCCAATTGGATTGTATTAACTGGGAAATAAATTACTATTATTATTATATTTTTAATCATCATAACTAATATTATAAATGCGCAAGTGAGTTTGTTTGTTTGTTACGCTTTCGCACTAAAACGAATGAACCGATTTGGATGATATTTGGCACTGGTAGACCATGATCTAGGTTAGGACACAGGATAGTTTTTTATCACGGTAGTACGTTCCTGTGAGATAATTTTCGACCTCAAGGCGGACGAAGCCGCGGGCAAAAGCTAGTCTTCAATACTTTTGAAGATGAGTTACTCCATACTCATGTTGATGGTTGTTTTTACAACATTATAAAAACAACGGTTATCAATCTCGTTATTTCGATATAATCGGATAATAAACTCCGTTATTTCACGATAAATACAAAACAACGTAATCTCTTTGCATTTACTTTTAAAAAAATTATCATAAAGTGCATTATTTTCAACAATATTACGCTCAACTGTAACATCAGAGCAGTGGAGGCCCAGTGGTAACAGCCGCGACTTACGAGTTGTATGTAGTAGGTTCGAACCCAGACAGGAGCTTTAAGTTATTTCATCACCACTGCTCTAAAAACGGTGAAGGAAAACGTGAGGAAACCGGCATGTCCTAGAAACAAAAATCCGAAGACATGTGACATCTACCAACCCGCACTGGGCCCGCGTGGTGGATTACGGCCCACTCCCTCTCACAGAGAGGAGGCCTGTGTCCCAGCAGTGGGAACATTATAGGCTGATTATGTATGTATGTAACATCAGGTGTGCGTTTCTATGGTGTTAAAATAACGGCAAAATAATTAATTTATTTTTCCGTTATTTTAACAACATAGGAACAGGAAAATCTCCCCCATAAATAAAACAAATCAGTATTATGATAATAAGGTTTCTTGTTCGATTAATACTAGTTTACAATAAGATTACTTTACCATCCTTAACGTACAAGTAATAATTAGGTGTATGTTCACAATGTACAATTATGTATGTAATTTTTTTTGTCTTATTCTGAGTACAGTCCACCGGGCCGCCGGGCACAAGGGCACTTTAAGATAACGTCCACTGTTACTTTTCAAAGAAAGTAATCGAGAAGTTTCACACACACAGTCAAACACGATACTAGATATAAATTATAGGTAATAGCTGCGTTGAATTTCCACAAGTCAAATTAGGCCCATCGACCTCGACGCTACTCAAAAGTAACGTGTTTTTTGTAACACGTTACTTTTGAATAGCGTCGTGGACGATGGACCGTAACGTTACAACTGTACTTGCGTTTAGACTCCGTTCTTTAGAATAAACGCTATTGCAATAGTATCGTTACTTATATTCGTAATACATTGAAAAGTACTTACGTTTAAACAAATATTTGCTGAGAAAAATGTGCAGTTTCATGGCATAATTTTGAAATAGCTGTATCTAATCTAGAAAATATGACGTGAATTCGACTAAACGGTTTTACATTATTATAATATTTATATTCGTCACAAAACCGTTTCATATTTTGAGAGCATTACTTTTCGACTGTACAAAAATATTCTTTATTGATTAAAATCACTTAGATACCACTTTTATTTTAACAAGTGATTTTACCAAATAAAACGTTACTTTCTAAATTAAATTAAGACAATTTTATCTTTCATTGATTCGCACATTAGTAACACATCTTCGACAATTAAGTATGATTCTTTATTGCTTTTTGCACGTTTATTAGAGACTTCTGAGCAAAATATGCGTCTGTTTATAGTAAAATGAACCTTATGATGATACTTGTCTGATTGTTGTATCGGTTTCTCTCCACAACGTTACATTACGTTACGTTACGTTGCGTTACGTTATATTCCGGCCGATGAGAAAATGCGTCCCTGACACCTGTCAGCTGAGTACAGAAGAATACGTATTTTACGAATTTAAACTTTATTAGTTCCTTGCACAACTGACAAGTATCAGAAACGCATTATCTCTGTGGCCAGACTATAGTAAAGTCCAGCGGTGTAACTGCGTAACACACTATCAATTGCAATGCTTTTAATTTTGACAATTCATTGCATCGTTTACGTTGTTGAGTAGACGATTATTGAAACATTTGAAGCAATGGATTAAGAATGACCTTCATAATTCTTCGGATTGTTAAACAAAGTGTGTTACACAATCGGGATCGCTGATCATCCAAAGCGACTTTTCATCACAAGGGCCAATTTACCGCGATCCAACGCGTTATAAATACACTAAATTATTTATTATTAATTCATAAGAAGTAAATAAGTGCCTACATAATACATACGTATTTTAATGTTTTTACATAGAGAAAAATAATTGTGCTGAACAGAATAATTTTGAACGAAACAACAGTGATATCAGACTTTTCAAATGGTTTCTCTTTTAAATTTGTGCTGAATATTATAGCTTTTTTCAGTATGTATAATGATACTCTTCAAATAAACAGTTACTTAGATATATTTGTGCAAGGGTAAATGACGAATTTACGCTCAGTTTTTAAAAGCCTGCCCAAATCGTTGATCAGTGAGGCCCGTTTTTCTTACCGTGAGAAACTACTGTTTAGACGCCGTGTCACACATCAGGTACAGTCGTCAGTGTCGAATCACTATGGAAGCTTGTTGACAGATACGTTTTTTCTGCGGCAAGGTTGATACGCCGTACCGTAAAAAAACCGTGTCGTGTGCAGAGGGCCTAAATCTATTGTCAAATGTTATGTTAGGTGCAGATACAAGTTATTGATGGAAATAACAAAACCCAATCAAATCACTTGACAAGAAGATTGACAACAGATTAATTTGACGAGGCTTTTAAAAAGCAGGGTTGAGTCTTTTACACAAAAAGTAATTTTAGTAGTTAATTAAAACATCTATAAAAAATAATTCGTTTCCATTTGACAACACTTTATGTTTTTTGGTATTCGTAAAAACTTAAGTAACATTTTTAAAGTGAAACTTTTATTACATCGCCTCATTTTTTTTCATCCATCTATCGCATGTCGCATTACAGCCGGCCCCGGAGTGGCGCTAAAGTGAAAGGCGCTCGGCAGAGCAGTCAAAGCCAATATGGTGGCGCCCATGGCTCATCAGCTAACCGTGTAGCATTTACATTCTCGCTCATTCGTTTTGATCAGTGTATTGATGTAAATGTTGTTGTTCACTTGATTGTGATGGACAACGATACAGCTAGTGCGTCAAATAAACCGGTCAACGAAGGAAAAACCAAGAATAGTGCGAAAAAATCCGACAAAAAAAAATGTTTCACTTGCATCGTGGTTTCATACACCACACAATGTTTTTTTTTTTACAGGCTCTCATTTACCTGCGTCTCACCTGATCTTTAAGGATGATGCGGTCGAACGATGGCTCACGCGTGTCCAGAACTAAACTTAATAGGTATATAAGATTATGTCATTTAAAATGATGTACCTATTACAAATGAGTGTTAGCAGCATCGCTCTTACGATTATGATTAAAACCTTAATATGACAGCAATTGCGAATCAAGGCTCCCGCAAACAGGCGCGACGCGACAGCGTGACACGAGTCTAGTAGAACAGTTTCTACCAGAATCGCGTCGCAACGTCACATTGCGCCTGTTTGCGGGAGCCTTCAGGGTAATAAATGCTCATCAAAATTGCCACTGGGTCAAGTAGCTATAAACGAACCACTTAAGTGCCACCGAACGGAAACATTCATAGAACTAAAGTGTGTGCGCAATTTAAGAGTTAAAACATATTTCTTAAGACTCCCTAAGTACATTATCTACAATGACTTCGTGCCAGTTGTACAAAACTTGTCACACACGCGCAATCTCGATTAACATTCATTATCAAAATAACTGTTTAATTACAATGATCACCACTTTCGCTTGATTAAATTTATATATTTACATTCTCTAAACTAAAAAAATATTATAATTAACATAGTGACTAGTATTAAATGTAAATTCGTAATAAAACATGTAAAGTATGAATGATAGTGAACAATAAAGTCTCCCTTAAACTGTCTGTAGTAAAATAAATATCCCTAAATATAAATGGTAGGTATATATATTCACTAGCATATTATATAAAATAAATGTTAATCTACGCAGACTTGGTACAGCTATATAAATTGACGAAATCAAAAATCCATTAGAATACTTACACATAGACTGAATTCGTTCATATACCGTGAACTTAATAGATGAAAAATATGTTTTTAATTTTATAATATTTACATTATTTAGTAATATACTAAATTATGTATATTTTGACACTGTTACGGGATCGCGTTAGGTCACATTTACGGGGAGGAATTATGAGAGTAGACTATTGTTTGTTTAAATTGTATTGTGTGCGAAATGTTATGATTATAAGTTCTGTGTACATACGTAAAAATCTCGTGTATAGATACAGACTTAATAATATACAATGTGACGTAACGAGGCTCCCGTAAGACTCACGCAGACGAACGTAACCACACTTAACACGACTCACCTACCATCGTAACTTTATTATTTTATTTTACAGAATATTTACATCAGTAAGTCGCGTCTGCAATGTTAGTTCTATATCCGTGGATTTAGCACAATTATTTTTATTTGAAATTCATTTTGGATCGAATTTATTTCACGAGTATATTGGCAGCCATTACTGAACATCGCTATGTCAATTATTTCACAAAATCAGACTCAACACATTGCATTTTAGAATTCAATATTCAAGAATTTAAATCACGACTTGGAAAATATGCTAGAAAAATAAATTCGACCATTCGCACTTGAAATTCGGGACAAATTATGAGTCCACAAAACAACAAATCTTAACACGCAACAATACGTCTCTATCGATAAATTAAATTAATCGATGAAATATTCGCATACACTTTATGATAGTCTAGTTCGACGATTATAAAATCTTAAAAGATCGCCTAGATAGTAACTAGAGCTCACTCATACCGACACGTTCGTTCAAGTGGGCAGTAGCGACACAGCACACTATATACAGAAACTCAACATTGAATGAGTAGGTTATATACATAGATACTGTCCATTCAGATTAGTAGGTCGATTAACATTTTGATTTCGATAAACGTTCATTTTTCTTGTCAATTTGTGGGTTTAGATGTTATTCTAAACCATTAACCACTTATTGCGCATAGGAGACCAAATTGTTGCTTGTCGTGGCACCTCGGTGCTATTATTTTAACTGGCAGTGAGGAGAGTTTGTTTTGTCACCAGTACGCAATAAGAGAAGATTGAGTTTCTGTAGCAGTGTAACTGTAATAGCGAGGTGACGATGTGAGGTATGGGCAGCAACAGCGTGGGCTCGGGCGGCGGGTGTGGGCGCTAGGCGGCGGCGCGGCGCTGGGGGCGCGGGCACGCGGGGGGCGCGGGGGCGCACGAGGGGGGCGCGGGGCGGGGGGGCGGCGGCGGCGGGGGCGCCCGGGCCGCGCGCCGTCATACCCCGTCCAGCTGCCGCACGCGCACGTCCTGCGACGCGCACATGTCCGGCGCGAACGGTAAGCACGTAAAGTATGCGCACGCCGCGCACTCGTACGCCGGCGCTGCGTAGAACAACGCGACCAGCGCGCACAGCATCCCGCCCGCCGACACCATACAGACCCAAACTAACGCAATCTTTCTTCGCCTCTCGTAAGGCCCGAAGGTTATGAACGGCAGCAGCGCATACGCGAGTAAGAATCCGAACACGAAGCCGAAGACGTGCGCGAAGTTATCAATCCAGGGCAGAAGACCCAGGAGGAACAACGCGAAGGCGATACCGACTAGTTTCAATATTGCCCGCTTCGGATGCCTCAGGAGAGGCCACGCGCCTATCACTTCTACTATTAGACACGCTAGAAGACCGAAATGTGATCCAGCTGGCCCCACCTGGAACATAAAATAGCATGTCTAAGCACTTCGTTCTTTGAACAGAACTCATGGAGCAATAAGTTATATAGTCTCTGACTAAAGCCAAACAACAAGAACAAAAGACAGGTTGACTCACCTCCGCCCTATAAGGTTCAAATATAGCCGAAGCCATATTCCCGGCGACCCCACTTCCTAAATATATGGTAGCTATTCTAACTGGCCCGGCCATCTTCTCCAGGTCCCTCATGAAGAGCCATTGCAGCGCCAATGTGGCAGCCAGGTGCAGGAGACCAGCATGGACGAATAAAGATGTCCATGCACGGTACAGCTGGTCTGGTCGACGTCGCCGCATGAAAGGTAGCATGCCACAGACGTCGTCGAGACAAGACACCTGAAATTTGAAGCAGGTGAAGTTAGAGATGATAAGTTAAAAACACCAGTTATGTTTTTAGAAAACGCTGTGTTTTAAAGGTTCCTGAAATAGTACAGGGTAATAAGTAATTCACAGAGCACAGAAAACCCGCGCGAAGGTAAATGCCAAGGCAGGCTTGAAATATAAATTAGGGTCTTTCACCATTTTTAAGGGTTCACAAACATCCAATAATCTCGCCATACCGACGAGGATTTCAATATGTGCTACCAAACCACTTTTGTTTCCTGTTAGGGTTGACTATGCAAGGAACAGAGCTACATCAACTAACCTGTGAACATAATGACGCTTCTTCATGGAAATAACCCTTGACGAAGTCACAGTGTTCTCTAGTTGTGATGACGCATTGACCATGGACTCCTATGCAGCAGGGGTGGCCTATAACCTCACAGGCCATGTGTTCGGCTGCGTGGCCGGCCCGACCAGCGGCTGCAGACCCGTCTAGAACTGATTTGCGGCAAATCGGCCATTTTGTAATGTCATCTGGCCATTCATGCGGTGCTATTGATCGCGGCGCTTCGCAGAACCTGTAAGAAATAACAACCGTGATTAGACTATCAAAATCATACACTAAACATACATTTTCTCGTTTAGTTACTTTGTTGAATAACATATACACACAGAAGATGGTGGTTGGCCGATTCGAGGATATTGATTCCACTAAAATTTTACCTTCTAATTAAAAAAAGGTCTGGTGAACGTTAATTTGTATTTGTACCTAAACTTTCCTTCGCGTGTTTTACTTGAACCAAAAATGATAAATTACCAAAGTTTATACTGTTAGAGGGACTTCAGGTCATGCTAAGTACTTCTGTAATAAATTGTAAGGTACTTACTTGGGATCTAATCCGCAAACGGACCCTGATATCCGACCTCCAGGCCCCGACTCTCCGGAAGACCATTTCTTCCACGTCGAGATGGTGGTCTGAAAGGTAGACAAAACAAAGTTCACGGTTGACAAGCTTATGCGTCGCCCAAAACTAGGTGCGAGCAGCGGTTTGAAGACTTAATTCTATTAACATGCACAATTAATTTTAAATATAACAACCAATCTAATAGGTGAGTATGTAATTAACTTGGTTGTGGAGGTCAGATAGGCAGTCGCTCTATGTAGGATACTTATATTCAGCTGTTAGACTGGAAGCCGATTCCAACTTAGTTGGAAAAAGGCTAGGCAGACCACGAGGCAGATGATTTTATTTTTGCAGCCCAGAGGTTGCCGTTAGCCTCTATCTTGATTAAGATTGGTGTAGTAAAACCAGACATAAGTATGCCAGTCGATGGATACCACCATGAGAACTAAGAAATCTTTTATGAGCTATCTTGATAAAAATTGATGTCGTAAAAGCAGACATAAGTATGCCAGTCGATGGATACCACCATGAGAACTGAGAGTTCTTTTATGAGCTATCTTGACAAAGATTGGTGTCGTAAAAGCAGACATAGTCAGGCCAAAGTCGATGAATAGCTCCATGAGTACTAAGAATCCTTTTATGAGCTTATAACACTATACCTACTGCGGTTATCAATCCGTTTGCCAGTTTACTAAAGGAAGGATATTCCACGATATTTTCATGCCAAGGGATTTTGGGAGGTCCGCGTTGTATTCTGGCCATTTTCAGGTCAATGATTGGCTGGCTGGGTTGAATAACCAACGAACAAAATTCCACATCACAAACTTAACCTATTAGAGCTATCGAGATATATGCAGAAACATACCTTTGATATTAATCCTCGTATCTATACGTAAGCGTGCGCAAAAATGGAATATTATACATAGTGAATACTAGACGGTTCACGTAGTAGGAACTACGTTTGTGTTTAATCAGGCAAACTAACATTATTACGTATAACTTTACCCACATAAAATTAGGCACGTAAATTGTTACGTTGAAACTCATATCACACAAACACTAGGCTAGTTTACGTCTGCCGGGGTCGAGGGAAAGTCCGAAAGTAATACATACCGAGGCCTCTGGCAACGCACAGGCAACGGAAGGACCGCGGGTGGGTTTTAGTCAGAAAGAGTCTGACACGGAGCGGGAGAAGTAATTTGATAATTTCCCACGCACAAAAAAAAACTAGTTTACGTAATTTCATGCACCGACCAAGTTGCAGTTCAATTTTCAGTGCTAAACCGTATTCTTGTAATTAAACTGCGCGTTGCTACGCGCAGTTCAAAGAGAATGCGCTCTTATTGCGCTTGTAGGACGTGAACTTGACTCGAGCTAATCTGACAGCGGTAGCGGATACGAAAGCATTACTTTTTTGCAACTGCATTGCAACTATACCTACTGTTTTACATGAATTAGCGTACTGAGCGTCGACCAGTCTTTCTTACATTCCAAATTTGGTTCATCTCCATTCATGCTTTTTTATACTTTTTAAGAACACATAACATGACGTCACGTCACGAATGATATTTGTCCTCTCCAGGAGGAAGTAATACCCACCGAACAATCAGCCTTAGACGACTGCACACACCCAGAATCGTCATTTCGTATGCAACACGCCGTGTCCCGTTCTCTTCGCGCTGATGCTGCTATTGCCCGGGCTATTCTCGCGTCCCTTCTCATACACGGAGCGAACTTTGCCCCCAGGTGGATCAGGTCAGCCGCGCGAGGACCCAGCCAAAATGACGCCGGCTCTTCCCATTCAACCTGGAAAATCATTGGGAAAATGTTAGTACGGAATTGATGACAAATTGGAATTTTGTTTGGGACCCGAATAAAGTTGTATCTGAAATAAGATCAACTAATTAAAATTGTGCCTCTCTACACTACTTGTGTATACAAAATCTTGTGAAGAGGTGGGAAATTTAAAATATGATAAGGTTGACATGCAAATCCCAAATTTTCAAATCAAAATATTTTTATTTCACATAAACCTACATGGGAACTTATGAAACGTCAGAAGCGGCAAAAGCCGGCAAGAAACTCCAAAGTTACTCTTTTAAAAATAATTGGCTTGTACAATGTTTTCAAATCACAGTGTTAATAGGTATGGGAGGACAGTGTAAGTCTGTCAAGATGTACCAGCTACTTAACAAAAAATTAATGGTCTACAATTCTAGTCTATTAATCCGACAACGTTCTCACATTCACAAAATACACAAGAATCCATGTAAAATATTAATAAAATAATAAATATAAAAAAGAAACCTATTTGAACCAAGTGACATGTTTGCCATTACAAGCCTGAATTAATATGTTGTCCACAAAATCCTATTTTAAGTACAGTCAGTGACCTGCATAACCTGACCTCCATTCTTCTTCTTCTTAAGAAGAGTCTGAGTAAGTAGTAGTCCAGAGTACTGACCGTAAAATCAGAGACGAAAGATGGTATAAAAGTTTTAGAATAGATGTCTGTGTATAGAAAATATTTAAATGTCACAAAAATTACCGGTGACTTTTATCGCAGACCGTACTAGTTTCTCCACATAGCAAGAAACAAAAGATAATTATTTACAACTCCCACAGGCTTTCAAACGTACTTTTTGGAAAGGGGCTATACAGTTTTCTTCAAGATCTAAAATTGGCTGTCTAATATCTAACAACTAATAACTCAGACGTACCTTACGTAGGTACATCAAAAGGCTCGGCTCAGCCTGGGTTCAAAAGAGATCTCATTAGCTTTAAGTATTTCGGTTTGAAACGAGATATATCAAGAATATTGCGTGCATTGTGTCTTTGTAGACGCCCAAAAATATTATACCTTCTAATGAAAGTTGACTAGACGACTGAAAGCATAAAGATTTTTTTCTTATTGACATTTTGATGAAAATTATAAAAGTATATCAGGGTTTTATTAATTCCAGAAATACTCCTACTTTTCATCTTGAAAAGATATTGACATTTCGCAAACTCAAATAATTTACAAAATTTTACTTCCTAAAGAAAACTTGTAAACACTAATTCCCGCTACAAACACATTATTTATAGAAACAAAACAAACTTAAACTACAATCAACGTAAAATTACATAGACGGACCTTTTGCGGTCACTCGTCGCTAAAAGATAGCATCATGAAAGACTGCAGTAAGCAGCAAAAAGCAGACAAAAGGGGCGACTCACAAAGACTGTGTGACCTACATTCGGAGCTTGCTCACTAATACTCTTACTTTGTGACGCTTTCCCTTGCGTCACAATGAATATGTTCACCCTTTGTGGTTGCTACTTGCTAATTGTTAATTTCATATCGAGTTATACATGCTCTTAGTTATTTTTGGTACAGTTGCATCGAGTGGTTCTTATTCCCGTTGGTGCCTTAACTTGTGAAGCTATATCCTATTTGGCCGCATATCCTATTCGGAGCCAAACAATGGAAAATCAATTGTGTCTCAGTAGCTGTCCTTGACCAATTAAAATGTGTCGCAAAACTGTTTTTTTCTGCACCTATATACTCTACATTGCTTATTACTACTTCGTGAAGCTTGCCCTTGTGTCACAATGAATACTTCCACCCATTGTGTGTGTTGCTACTTGGTAATTGTTCATTTCAAATCGAGGTTTTGTTATAAATTTATGTGCTTAGTTCTTTTTGGTATAGTTGCATCGAGAATTCCTTTTTCAAGTGCCTTTTTGTCGTTGGCGCCTTTGAATGTGTCGCCAAACTGAATTTTACACACTTCTAACATATTAGGTCCACCTAAATAGAAAATACTTATTCCTTGTTAACTTTATATTTTAGAAATTAATATTATCATCATAATCAGTCTATAATGCTTCCACTACTGGGACACAGGCCTCCTTTCTTCGAGATGGTGTGTATAATGCACCACGCGGGCATCAGATGTCTTCGAATTTTTGGTTCTAGGACATGCCGGTGTCCTCACGATGTTTTCCTTCACCGTTGTGAGAGAAGTGGTGATGAAATAATTTACACAAAGTAAAGCACCTGCCTGGGTTCGAACCTATGACCTACAACTCGTAATTCGTTACTGGGCCACCACTGCTCTCTTGAAATTAGTATGAAATCAGTATTTTTTGTGGAAATAAAGTGTTTGTCCAGTAATATAGAAGTCCTTTTATCAAAAAATATTTGTTTCATTTTAACTACTTCAACTGTAATTAGCTGTAGCCTTCGGTAGTATGCCTAATTTACTGAAACTAGTTCTGAAGGCCAAACTCTTGTACATTTTCCTATAAACCTTTGAATAGCAAAGGTACAGTTAAGGTGTTAAAACAAATCTAGTATTCAAGAGTAGATTTTAAAACATCTGTCTAAAACTAAAGCTATGATTATAGTTAATACTCCTTACTTTAAATCCAAATAAAAGCCAATAAATCGTCTTTAGTAAATATTGTGCGTTGTTCAACTCAGTCTCGGGCAATGAAGATTATACAAAGCACGTACCCCTCAGATAAGGAGGAACGTGTTTTGTATAAGCTTCACCTTGTTATGCCTAAGACTTGTATATAGCAGTCCACTGCTGGACATAGGCCTCTCCCAGGCTGCGCCACAACACCCTGTACTCCGCCTTCACTCGAATTCACTGTTAAACCCACGAAGACAACTTTTCACATGACGTATGAACTCTTAAATTCACTTGGGACCATCATTACCCCGTAAAGGGGATAAACATTTCACGATTTTCAACGCAGTCCCCAAAAAAAGGTTTTATATGTAACGCCACATAAAATTACCTATTCAAGTGTAAATTATGTAGGCAATCAATACGCAATTGGTTGGAAACTGTGAATGATCAGTCTTATCATGGTAAAAACGTAAGAGACGACTGAGTATATCCACATGAGTTCATCTCGTGGATAATGTTTTGATCGTTTCAACAGAAAAAGTTCAAAAATAGTGTCGATTGTTCGAATTTCAATAAGACTAACAAATCAATCTCGACTGTTCTACTTACGAGTATCTCGACTTTCAATAAAATAAAAATAGGAACCTATATTTTCAATTTTCTCACTGGTTGCTACCTTCTCCATTTTATACTCAGCAATTGCTACTGATTTATGCAATCAAAATGTCAATATTGATTTGACTATAATTACATTCTCTACTGATATTGATATCAGTATCACCGGCAGCCACAACTGCCAAACCATAATTTACTTCACAAAAATAAAAGATAATGGTGCTGATTCCCTTGTTCACAAACTAAACTAAATTTAAGTTCAGTCCATCTTTTTCTTTCTATTTCATTAAGAAGAGGACGGAAGATAAATTTTAGTTTAGTCCTGTCAAATGAATCAGTGCCTGTCACTACTCCATACAAGTTTAGACGTGATTAAAAACTTGCCTACTATAATTACGTCAATTTACGTCAAGCGCTGATTAATTTGACAGGACTAAACTAAAATTGATCTTCTGTCCTTTTCTTAATGAAATAGCAAGAAAAAGATGCACTGAACTTAAATTTAGTTTAGTTTGTGAACTAGGGAATCGGCGCCACTGTCCACCTACCTGCTGTAAACTCAAGCTCTTCACTAAGACCTGTCCCGAGTGTGTGTGCCTGCCAAACCCGACAGGTCCAAACCCGTAGCAGAGGAGTGACAGTAGCAGCACCAGGGTCTGCACTGTGCTCACCCACCACGTGAAGTAAGGGCGGTAGTCCGTCAGCTCGTCGAGCTGTCGTGCCACCTCCTCGTGATGCGCCATCGACTTGCGGAGCGAACGCCTGGAATGTAAGTTTGAACGTTAGTCTTTTGTTATGGGAAGCGGAACATGAGGTTGATGTGATCGGTCTTGTATTGACGAATAAGTTAGGTACAATATGTACATGTTTATACAGCACCAGCTGAAATAACTTAGGTATCGCATAGTTGAATGTTGAAACAGAAGTCGCTGTAATTACAATTGCGAATATTTTAAAAAGTTTGACGGAGAATAATTGCCATAATGCATTGTGCCATAAATTACTGATGCCATCCACGAAGTAAGTATTAATTCAAAAACCCATTACAGCAAGTTTTAAGTGTGACTGCGTAAACACCGTGATATATTAGAGGCTCAGGTGAATTATGAGCGAGAACGACGCCGTATTATTTTTTAATCTTTCTTTGCTACTTTAAGTAAGATTAATTAGAATGTTCCTAGTTCGTTAATGAATGTAAGTTGTGTTTATGATATTTTCAGACTTAGTATACAGAATGTGGGACTGTACAATTATGACTTGATTAAGTAGAGGCTGTAAGCAATGTCAATATTCTCTTTGAACATTTTGAACTTTGTTAGTTGAGTTGTTAACTTTATTGTGCAGGCTGTGGTCTCATATTAATACACCTACTTTATATCTCATTTTGCCCATTATTTATGTGTCATGTATTATGTATATCTTTTGTTGGATATTCGAAATAAATCAATGTAAATCAATCTACTAGAATAAATTAAAACACTACCTATCAAATGAGAGATTAAGTCTTCAAAATGCTTCTATTGTTGGAGGAGTTGACTAATAAAACACAAATAATTTATCTATTGTTGCGAGATCCGCAGGGGGTCAGCGCGTCACAGTGCATTCAACAAGTTAAAAGCTATCAAAATAGTGTGTAGTGAAAAATGTTCGCGATAATCACAAATTTGGTCGCCTGTTTCATTTCTACCTAAATCAAAATGATCGTAGCTGTTACTTAATTAAAATAATTCAATTGATGTAATAATTGAATTTTCCTTCCCCAGGTTTAACCATTCCCGTTATCTACAGATCGTTATTAATTTATTTTGATAATTTATTATTACAAGAAAACCGCTTCGTTGCCAATATTCAACTGCTAGAGCAATTCCGACAAATAGGGTTTACTATCAGACCCACAATTACCTCTCGCGGTCAGATTAAACAATCTGATCCTGGGAATTCTGGAATATGGAATGAAGTAGGACAAATCCACACCAATAATAATATTGTCAACATGGAGCGAGACCAACTACAATCAAAAGGGGTACCGTTTGGTACCAGGAAGGCTTTCAAGAATCATCATCATCTTTACAGCCGAAAGACGTCCACTGCTGGACATAGGCCTCCCCCAATATTGGGGGGGTTTGCCATAATCGCCACGCTTGGCAGGCGGGTTGGCGATCGCAGTATGGTGTTGAAATGCATAGAGAACGCTGCTGCCCATTCTCTAGTAAGTCCCTTAGTCGCCTTTTACGACACCCATGGGAAGAAATGGGATGGTGCTATTCTTTACGTCCGACACCACACGGAACAAGAATACGATAACATAATACCCTAACAACATTAGGGATGATGATTCCTGATATTTAAATACACAAAAGCGAAATTTAAAAACACTGTATCTAACACACTGTGTCTGTGTTTCAGTGTGTTTTCTGTTTGTTTCGTAGCAAATAGTTATAATGTAAATAAGTATGCGCTACTATACACCTCTATCTATGCCTTCGTGGATTCAAGGCGTGATGTTTTATAAGTAAAACCAGGGCGTCCAGCAAATTAATGAGCCTGGGCTGAGGCAGAATAAGTATGTTGAATCACCTCATCATCAGCCCACATCAGTCCACTGCTAGACAGAGGCCTCTCCTATTGCAAGCCATTCAAAGGCATACTATTATATTAACGACCACTTAAACGATAAGAATAGTTGGTCGCTGTGATTAACTCAAGACAATGTTTATGCATTCTTTCTCCAGAATTAGCTCTTACCTACTGACAGGTTATATGAGTTCATGTAATTGTTAATTTTATTTGACTGTATAAGTCAATTTATTTTTATTTTATTTTCATTTATTATTGACATAATCTAAAGTGTTTTTTTTATAATGATTTGTATTGCAATATGTGGCTAGCTAGCGACCTCGACAATTGATCATAATTATTATTCTTGCTTAGGCAAGAAGGCAACCAACAACTTCGCATTTCGTCATGCTCCCTTAGATGTCTCCACTGCTTGCGGTAGCGTCGGGGGTCGGGTTGCCTCCTTCCTTTAAATATGGCGACTGGGGTACCGGCTGAACTTTGCGTTATGCTCATGAACGGGTGCTGCTTGTGGCGGCTGGTCGTCATGCTGACGGTTTTGTTATTGTTATTAGTAATAAACTGTTTATTTATTTTACTTCGAAGGTTCTAGTTAATCATTTGTGACTTCAAGTTACAGCTATATGAACATAATCCAGCAATGCATATGTAAGCGGGCACACCCTGGAGGCTTTATTTAGATATTAAGTTCTATTTACGTTTTTATTTTCCATTTCTACTTTTCAATGTTTTTGTTAGTATATTGGCATGTGCTAGCTGACATATGGCAAATAATTTAATTTAATGTTTTGTGTTCCGTAATTTTAATGACTTACTATTGCATAGAATCAAGTTCTTCTAACTGAACAAACAGCTGTGCTTCTGGGGAGTTTATGGCGCCACTTCATCCTCCCAGCTAAATAAAGCACTAGGAAGTGGTAAAGGGCGGGCGTTTCTGGGGATTGTCTCATGTAATTTTAGCGTTCAAAAAGTACTGTTTCTCAGTTTGAATAAATGAATTTTGATTTTGATTGAACTCTATTTTTGGCATCTCTCATCCAGCTGCTACCAGCATGTATCATCATCTCATAATTAATGCCAATAACAAAAAAAAAACTAAATACCTTCCAAATATCGTGAATGTTTACAGCCAAAACCAGTCTGTTATTAGAGCACCACTCTATTTTAATCAAGTTAATATTTAATAGGCAGGTATTTTGATGACGTCGACATCGCCCTATTATATTGAACTAGTAAATAAACAGAATAAAGTGGGTCAAAGGCAACTCCCAAGGACACGTTTAATAAACTTTGTCCTAGATATGTATTCATGATGGATATATTCACTTATTACTAGAATTACGGTGCTGTAAAGGACTATAAAGCGATTCCTGAAAGCTTTGGTTCCGAATTTAATGTAGGTAGTATTAAAGGTCAAATATTTCTATTGATCTTTTAGTGGATGTTTACAAGACGAATGAATGTTTCCAAGCGTCAACCTACACAGATCAATACACTGAACACAGTATGAGGCTAAAAAAAATAAAAACAACAAGAACGCCTCTCAGTGGGAACTCTTTAATAATTGCGCGATGGGTCGATACCGGTCGTCGACCGCGTGGAAATAATTCTCTGAGCAACTGCTATACTCGGTCTTTGTTTCCCCAGCGTTTTGCGCCAAAAAGGCTTAAAATCTAAGCGTTTTCCAACTTTTTCGGTGTGTATTAAAAGTTGTTTTACGATTCATTTGGTTTTGAAGGGGGACTTTTGGGTTGGGACTTGGAAAACCGGATGATTTTAGAATTTTGCAGCCTTATTTAACTTTGTTATGAATGATAAGAGGTACGAAGCATTTTTAGCTACAGTACGTCAAATTGAGCGTAAAAATGTTTTGTATGATGATTTTATTAACCATCATCAAACATTAAAAGCGTTTTTTTTCATGTCATATAATATGCTGATTAATATTTCATACATATATACATAAACTCACGCCTTCTTCCCGTGCGGGTAGGCAGAAACTATAGAACGCCACCTGCTACGCTCCTTACATACTCCTTTTGCTTCGATTACGTTCATACATACACGCACGTCGGTTGTGAGTACTACGCACCTGACCTTTTTGAAGAACATAACCAATGAGGTCACTATAATTATGTCTTTCTGGGGCGTCCCCTCCCGGCGTTTCCACTCACATCTGCCTTGTAAATACCTTTTGTTAGTCGCCTTTCATTCATCTTCTCAACATAACCAAACCATCTAAGCATCCTCTTAATATTTCAGTTGGTGCATAAAAATATTTATTATTGATACGACAAAATTAGCTTCTTGCTGTTAGACACGACATCTGTCTCAACAAGGCAACGACCTACAATAAATCCTTATACTTTACAACATTTGGTTAGAGAAATATCTCCGTTGATCTAGGTTGGAAGGATCAGCACTAAATTAACTGGATCCCTCCGTAGCAACCTAAGGATTGTCCTCAATTTGCCAGCATGGTTGGCTGAACTAGCTATTTGTGCGTTACATAAATCTGCGTTACTTTCATCCTAATCCCAGACTCGTGTTATAAAAATGTTCTGCCGAAAGTTATTTTGACGTCGACATTCGGGAAACATCGGAAATTCTCGGGATAGCTTGGTACTACTCGAAATACTGTGGCTCGCTAATATGATTGTTTCACCCGTCAGGATCGTACATTGTTAATGAACTGAATAAATGTCCACCTGTCGTTGATATTTACTAGACGTTAATCGTAAGTCTGAAATCTGCCAACCAATGTTACTAAAGGCGCCTACTATATTTCGCATATTGCCTAAACGTTGGAAGGAGCTAAATGGTATGGCATTCAAGAGCCAATTAAAAAGGTTTCTTTCGCAAAAAGCATATTATACTCGTAGTGTCTCCAAATTTCTAGCCGAAACAGTTTTTCTTTTTTTAATGAATAAATTTATCTTTTACCTCACACTAATATAAAGGTGAACGGCAAATTTCGTACCGCTTACTTTTTTTATTGTTTTGTTATAGAATTTGTACCACATATTAAGGCAACTAAGCTATTTATGTTCATGTAAGTGTACTTAGCGGTACGAAATTCCCATACAAGCCTGCCGTTCGCCTTTATATGAATATGGAATTTTGACATTATACACTTCTCATCAGAAAAATCACTTCCGTTTTTATGCTTTCTGTCCTAATTTAACACAAAAGAGTTTTCATTCCATGAAAAAAATTACATGATTGTATAGCTGGCCGTTTAGCCATTACAGTGATAAGCGAAAATTCTAAATTCAAAATTAGAATTTCATTTGTTTATCCTATAAATGAAATGATTCACTGTTTTGAGACCAATGTGTGTTTAGAAATGGAGTATATTTCACCTTTGAAATCTAAAAATTTGCGCTTATCTTAAAACTTTATGCTCTGTGTTCTGTATACGGTGTTTGTACTGTGACTTTGGGACGTCTGAAAAAGTTTTTTTTTTCTAAAGCATATGGACACTTCGCCCGCAGAAGCTGCCCAAGTGGTGGCATTGCTGGATTCTGGACTTAGCGTGTTGTTGCTGAAAGATTGCATCTAAGCTTGTCGTCTGTTCATAGAGTCTACAAACACTATCCCGGTCGTTCAGGATCTGGCAGGAATCGGGTCACTTCTGATCGAGATGATCGATTTATTGTAACAACTTCTTTACAAAATCGACGCCTTAATGCTTTTCAACTGCAGCAGCAGCTTTATGTTGCACGTAGGGTGGCTGTAAGTGAGTCTTCAATTAAAAGAAGGTTGAAGAGCGGGCCTTAACTTTGCAAGTGAGCACCTAAATTGGTCATACCTCCAGTGGAACAAAGTCCTCTTTTCTGATGAGTGTAAAATTATGCTGTATGTTAACGACGGAAGGAACAAGGTCTACAGAAGAGATGGAGAACGCTTTGCACAATGCTGCATTGAAGAAAAGGTCAGCTATGGTGGCGGTTCGTGGACGGTTTGGGGAGGAATGAGAGCCGACGGTAAGACAGAGCTTGTCACAAAGACAAGCTCTGTCTTGTCATTGCTCTGTCTGGGCCACGTCTGCCTGCACTAAATAGTCATCGGTACATCGAACAGTATCTTGAGCCTCACGTGATGCCCTATGCACATTTTATTGGCAACGGTTTCATATTCATGCACGACAATGCTAGGGCTCACACCGCGAGCGTCGTACGAGATTATGTTACCGAAGTCGATATCTCCATTATGGAATGGCCAGCAAGAGCCCGGACATGAATCCGATTGAACATCTATGGGATGAATTCAAGAGATGAATTCGTGCAAGAGATCCTGCCCCAGAAACACTTAGCCAACTGCAAAATTCAATCCAAGAGGAATGGAATGCAATGCCACAACATTTGATCGTGACTCTCATCCGATCGATGAAGAACCGTATGGAAGCAGTAATAAGAGCTCAGGGAGGGAATACAAGTTATTAAATAAACGTTTCTTAGCTTTTTTTCATTTACGTGTGTTGTTTAATTAATTTCCTTCTTACTCCATACAGGGTAAAATAGACTTGAAAGACATGAAAATTTAATTTGAATTTAGAACATTAACATTAGGATTTGAAAACCTCATATTATTCACTATTAAACGACATTTGACATATGTATATTCCTAAATATTATACACATTTTTCTGATAATCCTTACAAAACATAAACTTGCAAGGTGTTTCGATTTTTCTATGAGATGTGTATTTATAACAAAAATAATTTCTAATTTATAAAGTTACTAAATTATAAACTTTGTAAGTGCCTTGTTCTAGGTAATTTTTCGATTTTTCTTGGTGATTCTTTTCAATTTTATGGAAATATTTGTACGTATTGACATATATTCCTAAATATACACATTTTTCTGATAATCCTTACAAAACATAAACTTGCTAGGTGTTTCGATTTTTCTATGAGTAGTGTATTTATAACAAAAATAATTTCTAATTTATAAAGTTTCTAAATTAAAAACTTTGTAAATTAGAAATTATCCGTTCTAGGTTATTTTTCTTGTTGATTCTTTTCAATTTTATGGAAATATTTGAACGCCGAAACTTACGGCTAAACATGATTGGACTCAAACATACAGGTTGAAATTGAAAACTTGCGACAAACTGAAATGGGACATTGTATACATCATTAATAACAACTTTTACTAAGGGACCAAAGCTGTAATCCCAAAAAAAAAAATCTGCTTTTCCTACATTTTGATGAGGTATTGCGAACATAAATGTAGGGGACAGCAGTTTTTTTTTTGGGATTGTAGCTTTGGTCCCTTAGTAAAAGTTGTTCATAATGATGAGGACAATCTCCCATTTCGATTTGTCGCATGTTTTCAATGTCACCCTGTATATAAACAATGTTTAACCAAATAAAGAAATCTTATCTTATCTTATCGTGTAATCCAGTTACTGGGTTGTGGAGGTCAGTTAGGCAGTCCCTCCGTGTAAAATGTAACTGTTATTCAGCTGCATTCAGTTAGATAGAAAGCTGACCTCAACTTAGCTGGGAACAGGCTAGGCAGATTACGATGATGATGATATTGCAGTCCTTACCTAAAGAATCTACCAACAACGCCCATGCCGAACTGCCTTCTGTTGGAGTTGTCTGCCAGGGGCTCCAGCATCGGTGTGTGGATGCGCGCTCCCCCCGCACCCCACGACACACTCCGCTCGGGCCTTCGGTACTCCACACTGTTTGATCCAATTGGGGATCTCGCCCTGGAAGCAGAAAAACACATTTGTAAAGGGAGGTAATGAAAACGTTTGTTTTTAGGATTCTTTATCCAAAGGGTGAAATTACTAAGCTTACTCCTCTTACTAAGCTTACGCCGTCTGTTTGTCGATCTGTTCATCTGTCACAGGGCAATAACTTTTTAACAATAATAGGTACCTTTATATGATCTTAATAGGATCTTTGAAGACATCGACTTCTTTTCTGTCTCTGCTCAAAAATTTAAAAGTCTTATCCAATAAACAGTTGAAATCACAGAATACGTGTTACCATGGCCTCTGTGGTTATTTGGCTATCTCTGAAAAGTGCCTGACAACACAGCCTATTTTCAATATTAACGAACGAAACGTGATAAACCATAAATAAAGGTGCCTTCAGGCAACCCAAAAATTATACAGAACGTGCTTTTGTTGTCCACAAATGTATCTCAATTAATGAGTGATAATGAGCATTTCGTAATTACATTTTAAATTCATTTAGATCAAAGAAATGCCTCTTATGGCGTCCTCACTTTGATAGTCTAACGAGTAATTATTTATTCACTTCTACGACTATTTATATTTTCTTTACCTTTGCGAGGATAAATGGAAAATGTAAATAAGTACCTACTATACGTGTCTAGTTTCTGTTAGTTACCCAGCTTTATCCGGTAAGACTAGAAGCCAACCCCAACATAGTTGGGAAAGGCTAGGCAGATGATGATGATGACACGTGTCTAGCTTCATTGGAATGATATTAAGTATTTTAGCAATTATATGCTATAGTGATCATCCTAATGTCTTATTGTTCACTGTTGAACAAGTACCATTTTGTAAAATACATTTCTTTTGTAAACGGTGTGCTGGTCCATAATGGCCGAATAGACTGGAGCAATATTAAAAAAAAAGTGTCACAGTAGGGACAGGATTTTCATTAAATAAAAATGAGATCCGCAAATTCGAACGTTGGTCTAGAAACACATCTGCCGAATCTGCTTTCCATGGAAATTATAGACGCAATTATCGGCCTCTGATGTGTCATAGGTAGTTTAAAACCTAATTTAAAAAGAACGACAGGCGTAAATACGCGTACCTATAGGAGTGTGAATCTACAATGATTTTCATTAAGTGCAATTATTGAAATAACTTTTACTGTCTAACACTACACAGAGTTATTTTTGTTTCTAAAAACGTCTTTTTACTTATCCTATAAATAATTATAATAATAAATTACCAGAAATAAATAACAAAGAACGAACTTAATACATTTATACATAAATTAATACAATTTCTATTATCTAAATGCTATTAAAATATCAATGAATATTTAAATGACAAATTTTAACTAACATGTTAAAAAATAATAACATAACGTAACATCACGCTTTGTTTCCCCGAAGGGTTGGGCAGAGGTGTACCTGTAGTACACCCACATTTCGACATTTTATGTTTTAAGTCCCATGTAATAGGGGGCGAGCCTATTGCCATCAACAGGGCACAAATCCAGACTCCGGGCTACTACTGAGAAATTCCAGATAGAAAAACCCAATAACACTTTGCCCAACTCGAAGTCTACTCAGCAGTAGCGCTTGCAACCGCTAGACCAAGGAGGCAGAAAAAAAAATTACAATATGTTTAACAAATAAATAGTCAAATAAAAGCCCTCTTACTCTCTCCTACTTTTGCTGCGCCTGACTGGGTTCACAATGATCAAATTTCGTAACACCTACCACCTAAGTCCACATGTGGAAGCAATAATGAGTTTTAAATACTCAAATATCTCTCTTCCTCATAGTTTTCGATTTCGTACTTGCAACATCTCAAATACAAACCCTGTATAGTGTACACTGTATACATAAGTACACAGTATATGTATACATATATTTAGTATACATAATACATGTATATATAGACATACGCTACGTATAACAGCATAGTCCGAAGATTTAATCTCCGATCACAGACCCTTGTCACAAAGATTTGGGACTGATACCAGCATGAAGTACGCATGCGCGATGAGGCGACGTGTTTTATTTGCTTTTACACAACATACATAGCTGAAGTGCGTTCCTTTCGCCCACTGTGGGTATCCGACTATTTCAACTGTTGTAAGTTGAAATATATCGTATTTTAACATGAAAATAATCAAAATCAAAAGTCATTTATTCAAACTACGCTGAGAATCAGCACTTTTCGAACGTCAAAGTTACATAAAACAGTCCCCCAAAAACGCCCGCCCTTCACCACTTCCTAGTGCTTTAGCTGGGAAGAAGAAGTGGCGCAACAAACTCCCCAGCAGCACACCTGTCTGTTTAGTTATATAGACTTGATTCTATACAAATTGTATGCAAAGTAATTAACATTACGAAACACGCATTAAATTAAATTACTTGCCATATGTTAGCTAGCACACGCCAATATACCAACAAAACAATGAAAACTGTACTCAAGCAGATAAAAATTACAACATAAAAACTTAAACAGAACTTAATACCTAAACAAAAGTCTCCAAACTCCAGGCATAAAGGGCGTGCCCGCTTACATAAGGCTACTGCTGTAACTCAAAGTGAGAAATGACAAACTAGCACTATCGAAGTAAAATAAATAAACAATGGTGCCGATTCCCTTGTTCACAAACTAAACTAAAGTTAAGTTCAATGCATCTTTTTCTTTCTATTTCATTAAGAAGAGGAGAGAAGATCAATTTTAGTTTAGTTCTGTCAAATTAATCAGCACCTGTCACTATTCCATACAAGTTTAGACGTGATTAAAAACTTGCCTACTAAAATTACGTCAATTTACGTCAAGCGCTGATTAATTTGACAGGACTAAGCTAAAATTTATCTTCTGTCCTTTTCTTAATGAAATAGAAAGAAAAATAAGCACTGAACTTAAATTTAGTTTAGTTTGTGAGCAAGAGAATCGGCACCAATTACTAATAACTATAGTAAAAACTTGGTCAGCAAGACGACCAGTCACCACAAGCAGCACCCGTTCATGCATAACGCAAAGATCAGCTATCCAATTTTACGTAAAACCAATATTACCAAAAACCAAAGCCAATATTACGTAAAACTACAATGTTCACTTAACCTGAAAAAACAATTGGTAGACCAAGGCTTCAATTAACAGGGTTCAGAATTAACAGATGATCAATTTCTCTAAAACTTTATCTACACTGTAGGTACCTACTAAATGAATTGTGTAAACCTTTTGAATTAACTTTTAAAATTCAAATTTTAGAATCGATTTTAGATTAGAATACTTCTGAGGTCATCA
Source organism: Atethmia centrago (assembly GCA_905333075.3). Lineage (NCBI taxonomy): Eukaryota > Metazoa > Arthropoda > Insecta > Lepidoptera > Noctuidae > Atethmia > Atethmia centrago. Next base: position 13,788,861 of record HG995373.1, on the reverse strand, counting down.
AACATTCAATGACGGTTTCTAAAATTAAAATCGTTGGCTTAGCATAATAACGCAAAAAAAATAAGAAAATTTAAAGCTTAAAAGACTTGAGTCGACACACTAGACGATCGATTAACCGACAAACAAACAAAAGACTCAAACATAGAAAAATGACACAAACATTATATTCTGCGTATAAGTGAAAAAATATTTTAAATATGGTCACGTATGCAACAGTGAAGCCTATAAAACTAAATTTAAAAAAAAAACAGGAGTTTATAAATGTGTACTATTAAATTTTTCGCAACTCGGAACTAGTGGTCTGTTTTTTTAGGAAGAAAATTAATATTTGTTTGTTTTTAGAACGCTTTTAATAAAAAATAATAATCTATTATCAATAGCGGTTCCAAGTCTTGTTCAATCTACGTTATTAAATAAAATATAAAGACAAAACAAAGCTGTATCGAAACCATCTTAATTAAGAACGTTACCAATTTATTGAACTCAGTTCAACTCATGAAATAAATCAGTCGCATTATACAGAAAAATGGCACCCGAAAGCCAATGACCGCACGCCCGGTCGGTAGTTCATGTTCAGATACAATTTATCATTCTCATGATACGTTTTAAAAGTTACTCACTTGAAATTGACACTGCATGCGGTTAAATTGAAAATTACGAGTTTGTCTGAAGTTTGTCAGTCTTAAAGAGCGGGGTCTCCTAGCACAGGTATTTATTATGTAAGATTATATATTGTAGAAGTTTGTAAAGTTAACTGAAATAAATTGATTATTATGTCGTTTATTATTATGTCTGAGTCAATAAATACATGAAAACCAAGTATGATCTGAATTACTTTGACATTATGAGGACCTGTCATAAAATGCTCTGTATAAGATCTAAGTACACAATAGTGATAAAAATCCAGTATAAGCTGGCCTCGCACTTTATTAAAAATCCGTACTACGCTAGGCCATTTCAAGGGCGAAGTGTTACCGTCGAAGTGGGGTACGAGCACCGCACGCATGCGGGCATGGATGAAAACAACACTGTAAGTGTAGTCCTTAGTATAAATAAAGGCGTTCATACACGTTTTGATCCACCGGAGAATGGAGAGCTCTACCTATGCAGGTGCGTGTATTGGATTAACTAGTTCTCGGAACGTACCGACATCGCGACAGTGGAATTTCCAAATGTCGTAAGGGACATTCAAATACGACATTTGAAATTTCCACCGTCGATACGACATTTGGTCGACGTAGCGGCAATCGCTTTCAAAGCGTTTTGTTCTGCTACAACGACTTTTATAAGCTTTTCGGTAGCTTATGTCACGTGTTCATCATCGTTATCGCTGATAGTATGTCACTTTGTCTTGGCACAAGTATACCTCGATGGACTGTAGCGTGTTTGGTCACAATAAAAGTAAACATAAAAAAACACCTATAAATTCTACAAGATAAAGTCCCCACGCATTGCACTATATAATAAACGAGGTAATTAATCTGTCGAGCTGGCAACATGGCGCAACTAGATCTGGTCGGAACAGGATTATTAGGCAAACTTATGTAGCTGCTACAACTTGACGTGGTTTACTTAGTACCGCGGCTTTATACCCTCTATTACTGCTTCATCTTCAGTTATGAAGTTCGGGGATTACCAGGGAATTACCGCTTACAAGATCTATGTATATCTTTGCATTATTACACAGGAGGAGGTTATTTGATTACTTTGCTATAACAATGGAATATGAACTTATGAAAAATGTGTATTATCTTTTGTGAAATAATGGGTTGATCTATGGTTGGTTGTTGGTTTCGATCGATCGTCGTTTAGCTATAAGAGCTGCAATGGTTGCCCGCCAAAGGGAACCTTACATCATGCAGGCTTGCAGAAAATTTGTGATTCAAACACTCAATCAAATTTAGTAGCAGTTTAAATTGTAGGAGGTGTCGATTAGTAATTGTATAATCAGAAGGGTTTCAGACGAGCTGAAGTAGACCCTCCTTGTTTTTTTTTTTTTTTTTAATTTATCATTTATACAAAAAACAATACAGGATTATATAAATAGATAGCAACCAAAAACCACTAAGGTTTAAACTTGTGCTATCATGAGTCTATCTCAATATCATGCAATACAATAAAGCATTTTATATGTTCGCGTTATTGTCGATACAATTAATAACATCCTTACATATTTAATAGTTACAACATAGAGATAGTAATAGATTGAATTACAAACATATTATATGTACGCGTTATTGAAGATACAACCTACATATTACTTATGTAATATTGCTTAAGTCTACATTTAATATTCTTAGGTGTAATACACTTGTTTATTTTTGAGGGTAGACTATTAATAAGTCTCGGTATAATATAACTCGGTTTAATGTTGAAAATAAATACATAAAATTAGCAGAGGCCTGTTGTCTCGGTGGTATTAGAACTCTTAAAATTCTACATGACTGTATGATAAATATCGGGTTGCCTATTTTTACGACGAATAAATCAATTTACTACCTCATAAATAATTAGAATTTGCACCTAAGAATACAAAGTTAAAGCAATTGTACTCACCCCTTAGATCCGTCAACATTATCAGTTTCATCGTGATGCTGCAATGGCGTGGCTGACGTCGGCGGCGTGAAGAACACGTCATCGACGTCAACGTCGTCATGCGGAGGCGCTCCCCCGCGAAATGATCTCGACCATTGGGCTGACGTCGATTGACGCGAGCGCCGCGTCACCGCCTGGTAAAGATGATTAAGATTAGGTACCACTAATCACGAGTTTAATAAATAGCTGTTCCACAAACGATGGGACACTTAATATCGTGTTTTGCTTATCCTGTTGCCTGCACGTTACAGGAATTGATGGACGGTACTGATGACGCCAAAGTCGTAACTAAATTCTGGACTGACTCAATTTTGATTGCCATCGACACAAATTGTGATGTAGATACCTACAGTTCTACACATATTTGTAACTTGTACGATCAAGAGTGAAATGATGCTAAACGGTTTTATCTCTGTGGTCACAATGTTCAAAATGAGCATGAAATATATATACATCAATAATTCTGCGAACTCTCTGCCAGTCCATACATTGTTAATTTTTTTTAGCCAATCACTACTTGGAAGATAATTACTATGTCCAATCCACTAGCCAAAATCTCGCCTCTCTCGACGTTCAAAGACAATCAGTAACGTACCTATTATGATTTTCTTTTACTCAAGATATATTAAATAATCTTTTTATCATCTTCTTTTATAAGGAAAAAGTGACGATATATCATTTGTTCCGGCTTTTTACCCGACGGCGGTTGAGCCCAAAAGGGTGGTAATGATTTTTAATAATATTTCGGGTTTGAGTTATTTCATTTCTGGTTATAAAATTGGTTGTTTCAAACAGTCGTAAATTTCTTGTTGGTAATGAATGCTATCACAATATCGTGTCAAGGGGCAGTAAACTACTGTGTTCAAACTAATATTATTAATGTTGCAAAGTAATATAGGTCAATGAGGATGTCAACACATGTTAGATCCACATAACGCTATGCTGATTGAACAAAGTTTTGCATCAATTTGAATATAGATTAGCACACTTTAAACGAAGTCTAGTATAATTAATGTAATTCTTGCTTAAGAAACGTTAGCAAAACACTATAAAATCGTCAGATAAATTTCATCACACTCGCGAAGGTGTCTTCATGATTATTAAAACTAAACATTGTAAATAAAACATCTGTCTTGCAAAACACGTTATGTATAGATTTACAAAAGCTGGGACTTCAAAATAATATTTATATTTGAGAGCTTAAAGAATTTGCGAAAAAGCAAAAAAAAGTACACCACCTTTTTTGGAAAAGCCAAATAAGGTAAAAAAGCCTTTTAAAATATTACACACACTAATAACCTTGCAGGCACTCATAAAGAAATATGAAAGGGGATTAAAAATTCCTTCGATGAAATACGCTGTCGAGTACAGTCGAGAACAGAACGCTTTTCACTGACAAACTCAGTGATGTTAAAAAGTTACGAACTGGAGTCAGTGAATAGATTTGGACACTAGCTTTGCAACTGTCCTAACCAATAACTAGGATTTGAAAGCACTGTGCTAACTGGCAAATTGAATTTTAAATACTGCATGCAAGGTACTATATTAAGTTTATATACATGGAAGTGATATTATATTTGTAGTATCTACTTCTCGGATAAAAGGAATCGTTATTTTAATAATGATGGATACCATTTTCGCATACAAACACTCAGATACGGAACAACTAGGTACACGTGGCCAATGAATCCGTACCCAATAAATGAAGAACAGTAGTCCAACATAGTTGGGAAAAGGCTCGGCAGATTAAGTAGCAAAATCTCACAAATGGTCAAACACTGGCCATCACTGCTTAAATAAATCCCGGCTGAAAGATCTCCGTGTAGTTATAGAACCAACAAATATAGGCAATACATTTTTTTCTACTCATACAGCAAAATCGCCACAATTTTCATAAACCCTCAAAGGGCCCGAAAAAAACGCAATAAACATGGCTACGACTAAAAGAAACCGCTCACGTCAACTGTTTTACAGGAAGCAGTAGTTCGCAGTCCGGCTAGTTCCTTCCTTGGGATATTGCCGGAAAAGGGGGGGCCGAATGGCCCCGATTATTTACGATGCCATAACGGCCGCCTCTACCCAAAAGACATCACTTTTATAATTTATTGCACGGAAATATCGCGGTCTAATTCGTCCGCCCGTATATTATAATATTTGGAGGGTTTTATGGACAGCAATATGGGTACCTATCATTTTGTGCAATATTTAATGGATCCGTACTTTGATCAAAACTGTAGCATAATCAACTTACAACAACCTACAAATTATAGGCACTGGGTCTTTTAACAACGCGGGCCCAGCGCGGGTTGGTAAAAAAAATGTACTTAGCGCAATCTCAAAACTATAAAAATGCAACTGTAAGACGTAGTATTCGCAGGAAAGTGGCCTCCTTTTCCATAGAAACATCTTAAAAAAACATTACTACACAACCTGTTCATTTCGTAGAATATAGTGCCTATCTACTGCATTAAAGACAACATAAACAAAAATAAACTAACTTTTAATACAACTTTACGATTAAGAGAAAGTTTCCAGTGCAAAATAAATTGAACATAACGTAACTGATATTGTTCGTAATAAATACGCGGACTTAATCTTATTAGTTATGTAGTAACTTCCGAGCTACGAGAGCTACGCGGCTACGGCGTAGCAGTCGCGTAGCCACGAAATGGAGTTGGCGGCGCGTGATATGATTTTAAATTATACGGAGCTTAAAGCTTGAATAGATGATCGACTAAACTATTTTGTGTTAATGTAACCTAGACTGTAATATATTAAATATAATGTAGAAATAAGAAAAAATGTTCATTAAATATAAATTGTTAGTAAGAGAAAAAGTATTATAGTAATCAATGTTATGATATTATCTAGTAGGTACGCAATATATACGTTAACGTTAAGTGTAACTTAGATATTTATTTATTATTATTAGGCTCTTCAACTATGAGTCTTTTACTTACTTTTACTATAAAAAGTTAAATATTACTAGTCAGCCTGTAACTATGGGTACATTGTGCAAATAAATAAATACTTAAATAGATATCTAGATACACAGATACGCGTGACATGACCCTGTCTTTGTTGTCGCACAGTCGTTTAAAAAGACTACTTATGTAACTCACAAAAAACCCGGCCAAGTGCATGTCAGACCACGCACAATGAAGGGTTAGTAGTTGGGATGAATTTATCTAAAGAACAAACTTAACATTGTAGTTTTTGTTTTTTTTTTTGCTTTTATCAGTTTTATATTCAATACGTTAGTGTTATACATTGTAGTTGAAAAACATGCTCATACATACCAACTCCAAATATAAGTTTGTACGCACAATATTGAGAGATTTACCATTTTATTTTAAGACCATCGACTTATTATAGGATTTCCTGTAATCTATAAGTAAAGAACTATTATTTCTGTATTTTTTCAAAGTTTTAGGCTCAGCAGCTTCGGAGATAAGAGGGGTAAATGTTTACCTATTTCCATAACTACAACAGTATTTATTTTAAAATTATAAACAAAATATACCCAAAATCCTTAAACAACCGTTTCATTTAATAATATAGCACGCGATACTGTATGCAAAACTTTTTATTTTAATTTTCTAATTGCCCCCCCAAAAGTGACTCCATATTCAGAATTCATTTATTTACGTTACATGTTCGTTTTTGGGTCACAGAAATTCATATGTGTACCAAATTTCAACTTAATCCGTCCGGTAGATTCGGAGCAAATTGGCTGTGACATACGGACAGAAACACACGAGAACGGAACCCTAAAAGCAAATATTATTAGAGAGTAGAGTTAACTGATTATGTTCCTAAGCAATTTAACTGCCAGTAAAAAAATTAAAGAGAGCTTTTTATTATCTAGAATCTTTTGACCTAACAAAATTTAGTCAGTTCTGTAACTAAAGGCGGAATTTTACGGGTCACATTCTCATTAAATAAAATGGTTATATAAAGTTTAAAAAAGGGTCACTTCATTACTCAAATACTATTACTATTCACATTTGAACTTTACGTCCAATTCTCGTGACCTCGCCATGACCACCTTTCTTTGTTTGGGTTTACTATATACTAACTATAAACATAATACTTTAAAGCCAACAAAGACTTTTAGATCAAACATTAAGGCGCAGATATATGATTATAGTAACTTTTAAATCTGTTATTACGCCTTCATATAATGCAAATAAGTTATGCAAAACATGTATGTTAAACTAGAACGCATACACATCAATTCTGTATGTGAATATTTATGTATTGTAATAAAACACTTTATGAAATAAATTGAGGAAAGAATGTCTACTCAAAGCATAAAAAACGATATTACTTTCAAACTACTTAAGATATTTTAATGATATTTTTTTGTATGAACAAACTGTTTCACTATCTATAACTCAATTTACGTTTTTTTCCATATATTCATATTGTTGTTACTAAAAATAAATATTCCCTATTCTTAAAAAGAAACTGAACGGCCGCGCGGCTTGAGGGTGACGCACATTTGTATGGCCAAGGCCAAACGCGATTACCCGACCCTTAAGAATCAGATTTCTTGTTTGTTCATGTATATACCTTCAAGTCGGTTTCGTAATTTGTAAGTCAGTCTCGAACAAAGGACTGTAGGTAGCACTTAATTAGATTTAGGCCAAATAAATTAGGTTAGGAAACAGGAGAAGGCTTTGTATGTCTCTGTCTGTCATAAGAAGATATTTCAAGGAGAAGTTATTTATATCCTTATGTTGAAGTCAATCTATGCATTAGTCTGACTCAATCCCTCTTCCGTTGTATTCAGATTCTTTAGATATTGGGCCATAAAAATTTGCATCAATTTACATGCAATCAATACAGAACATGTATGTAAATTCTTTTATTTTATAAAGAATTCTCATGTAAGTTTCGTTTCTATTTTAACTTATTTCATAATATAACTAGCTGCGCCCCGTGGTTTCACCCGCATAAGTCTCTATCCCGTGGGAATATCGGGATAAAAATGTCATGGTCTAGTCCAAGTCATGGTGTACCCATGTGCCAAATTTCAAGCAAATTTACTTTCGCACTTATAATATTAGTTAGGATATAAATACTTTACAAGTATAAAAAACTTAACGTGAAACATATCACGAGACAATGGAGTGGAATATTAGAATATGCTCCATTTTCTCTCCATTATTACTTTCTCAACAAATGAGTCGTCTATCAATATCTGTAACCAACGTCAAGCTACACTCTAATCGTATGATTTAGGAGATCCTCCATATGCCTAATATAGGTCAACAGAACCATTTATATCAACTATCTCAAAATTAACTAACCTATAAATTACTCATCCCTCTGAAATCGGTGACCTAATTCGCGTCAAAATCTGATACAAACTTGTATAAGCTATAAAACTTGCGTACACGTACGCAATTTTGTCGGTTTACTAATGTTTGACAAAAAACGAATGACAAATAATCATTTAAAAAATAATTTTATTAAAAATAGTCATTTGACAAACATCTCATTTCGCAAACATATCACTTTAAAAGTAATCATTTGACAAAATATAGATTTCACAAATGTTTTATTTACTATGCAAATATTTCAAATGTGAAAATATCATTGCAAAAATATTCATTTTACTAAGTACTTCGTTTGTCAAATATGCGATTTTACATTTTACAATGACGGTAGATAAATTGTTACTTATTATAAATTGATATGATTGTTACTTATGATAAGTTTTTACTTGTTGTTTTTTGAAGTAATTTTAAAATTTATTGAAGTACTTCAATAAATTTTATTAGGTAACAATTTACCTATCGTCATTTTATTTAAATAGTTACGGCCATAGTGCCGTAACTATTTATTTTTATTGCACTGTCATGTAAAGTGAGTGAGTAGTTGTTGTATCGACGCGTACTGTATTCCAAATTGATCAAATTTTGAAAACATAAAACTACGTGGTTTCAATTTTCATCTGGGACAAATCATTTATAGGCAAGTACTAATTTCATACAAATGCTGATACCAATCGATTGAGAGTCAATTTAAAAAAATACACTCTGCCATAACCAATTCAATTGATCTACCGTACTAATGACTGATGATTTCGTACTGTGTGTATAAGTAACCTATCTAAATTTTTATTATTAAGTAAGTAATTATCAAGCAATGCATTTTGTCAAACGTTATTTATGCTTTTTTTGTCAAATGACAGGACAACAATTTTATCACGAGCCACTGTTTTTTTAGATAGGGCATCTCGTAGTGCACTTTGAGAAGTCGTGACTACTTAACCGGTTAATCCTGTGGCTGCACTATGCTAACTCAAAGCCAGCCAGGGGCGAATTTCTTATACAACTAAATTCTGTTTTTTAATCTCGGAGACTAAATTGACACATGCAAATGTCAAAATACAAATTGAAAAACGAACAACAATCATTTGAAATGTCAAATTAGTCTCTGGGATTAAAAAACGAACTAAAACGACTGTACGCTAAGGGACGAACCAAGGATCATATTTGAAACAGTCATGTCACGTAAGGAGGCTGTGGAAAGGGAGTGGGAGATCTCTTCTAGTCACCCTGCCCGCAGCAGGCGCACCGGACGTCGGAGGGTGGACAAAGCCCTCTTCCAGCCACCCTAAATGGGTCGAGGGGAGATGGACACGGTGATGCAGCAGGACCCGAGGTGGCGGCGCGTAGTGTTCCACGCGCATCCCTATTGGGCGTCGCGGGGTGAGTTTTACATCTCATTCCCTCCCGCGGGCCTGAGGTGGCCCGCAATGGCGAGCCGGCGCACCAGCCGGGGATCGCTGGAAGTCGCACCAGATCCAATGATCCCCAGTGCAAGTGTGGGAGGGGAAAACCGGGGTGGTTATTAGTCAGTAGGAGTCTGACAGACCCTGGATATCCATGAGGATTTTCCACCCCGGAAGAAAAAAAAGAGGCTGGATCATATTTGGAGCATTATTATTGTCTGGGGAATTTAAAGCTACCGGCTCAGCTACGTTGCGGGCTAGCACTTCGTCGAGCAAGGGTCGGGGGGGAGAGCCAAGCCACTTAATGCGGCGTGTATTTATAAGTCTCGGGGCACACATAGGGTTGTCCATTAAAGCTATGTGTCCGCTGACTTATGATTTCACACGGCCTGCAAGAGCTTTTAGCATAGTTAAAACACAACAACTTTTCCGTGAGATATTTAGCCAACTTTTAAATGGTTAACGCGTGAAACTGGGTTAGCGGCTAACTATGCCACCTGTGGTCATAAGTGAGCGTTGTTGGTGTTGCATTAACACAATTTTCTGCTAAATTACACATACTATATAGCTTCCATTCCAGGTTTCCATTTAGCATTCATAAAACTGTCCTATTCATTCTTCCAGAAAATCTCATTAATTATAGTGTTTCCATGGTAGAAAGGATAGTTATAATATGGCGAGCTCTTGGTCTAAAATGTCTTCTAAAAATTAGGGAGCTAGGCTATTAGGTCATCCTGCCTACCGAGGCCCCTGGCAACACAGGCAACGCGAACGGAAGGAACACGGGTGGGCTTTAGTCAGTAAGAGTCTGACACACCCTCCCGCTCCCAGTGGCGGTACCTTCATATAAGCCCAAATGCCTTTCTAAAATGCTCGATAGAGAATCAATATCAAACCCGAACTATTTAAAAGTTCGCGCGCTTAATTCTTATCAAAGTATCTACCTATGCTACACTACTACACATCGCGATTGTTCGCGCGCAGAGTTTCGCATTTGTAGCATCTACATATAGCTATCTCGCTTACACGCACCGGCTTTTACCGGGCTTTCAAATACTATATCTGTCACTTTCGCACTTATAGCGATGTGCCGTATAACGAGTTAGACCTTGTGCATAGAACAAATCGATCACTATGGCAGATTTAAGCCGGGCTTTCGGTATGAAGTTGCACGCGTATGCGTGACTTTGTCAGCTTGCCAACTCTGCAGTGTTGCCGTTTTAGCCACGTTGTGAGATCTTGGAGATTTTTAACGAGTTTGGAAACTTTTTTAACATTTAGCAACAATAAAAACTAGCGACTTTTTAAAACAACGAAATTAAATATTCAAGCAATATCTTAAAAATAAAAAAATTGCGACATCTAGCTAGATTTTTCATATACCTGGTGACTTTTTTTGCCTAAATGACAACACTGAGTAGTTCCCGACATCCGAGAGTGCAACTAACTTCAGTTTCATTTGCTTGAGTGGAAAAAGGTTTTGTTGTTAAAGTTTTTTGTGTGTTTTCTTAGATTTCCTCAGTGATACAATTGTTTTGGTGACTTACCTACAACAATGGAGGTAATTGTACCTTGTGAGGATTTAAAATGCGTTCAAGTTTTGATTGGCGAAGATAAGGTAAAATCTTTAAACTTTGCTCAGAAAAAACAGTTAATTTCTTCATTAAAACCGACGCCTAATCTGTGTATTTCTCAGACTAGTAAATCGCATAAACGAAAATTTAATAGATCAGTGTATAAAACTAGTTGGATTGTTGGCTGTTCGCATACTAATAAGTTGTATTGCTGGTGCTGCATATTTTTTTCGAATGAAGATTCCGTTTGGAATACATCTGGTTATAATGATTTAAATAACATATATGGCGCCATTAAAAGGCACGCAAATTCCCATAAACACCTGTGTGCAATGGTTTCTTTCGGTAATTTTGGTAAACAACGAATTGAGAAATCTATATCACGCCAGTTATCTGAGGAAATATCAAAATATAACACGCGCGTTGAAAACAATCGTTGTGTTTTTCAAAGATTAGTCGATATTGTTAGTCATTTAGCACAACAGGAACTTCCTTTAAGAGGACATGATGAGTCCAAAACTTCATTAAATAAAGGCAATTTTTTAGAACTGGTCTCGTTAATTTCAAAATACGATGTCGTTTTAGAAAAACATATGCAGCATCAGGAAAGTGACAAACCGAGGCCGAGTTATTTATCTAACAAAATTCAAAACGATATTATTCATTCCGTAGCCGATGTGATGCAAACTTGCATCGATTACGAAGTTAGACAAACAAAATTTGTTTCAATTATTATTGACGAAACCCCCGATGTTAGTCATAGAGAACAACTGTGCTTGATTCTCAGATATTATTATAAAAATGAAATTCATTACCGTTTTTTGGGCTTTCTTAATGTGTCGGAAAGTCGCACAGCAGACTCACTCTCTAATATTATTTTAGAATTATTGAATAGACATGATTGCATCGCAAAATTAGTAGCGCAAAGCTATGACGGTGCTAGTGTAATGTCCGGTGTAAGAAATGGAGTGCAACAAAAAGTTAAAGATGTTTGTCCACAAGCAATTTACATTTGGTGTAATGCGCATATTTTGGCCTTAGTGTTGTCTAAATCATGCAATAGAATTCAGGAGGTTAGTTTATTTTTTTTTAGCCCTTCAGGCTTTGTGTTATTTTTTTAGTAATGGTACAAAACGAGCTGCTTTTTACGATACTCATTGCAGCAAAAAATTGCCTAATGCTCCCGCAACTCGTTGGACATACATGTCGCGAGTTGTAAACACGGTTTTTGAACAAAAAATTAAACTTATTGAGTTGTTTTCTGATCTGTGCGACAATCCACAGAACTGGGACGGGGATACGATTTTAGCTGCGGAGAATTTTGAAAACACTTTGCGATCTTTTAATCTCAATTTTTTTCTTTTTATCTTTCATCGGATATTTGAAAAAACTGACTGCTTGTACAATATTCTACAAAAATCCCAAGTTGATGTCGGTTATTGTATTAATAAAATAAAGGAATTTCAGGCATGGTTACGTGCTGAATTTCAATCCGAATTTGATCAAATTTATGAGAACACGTTGCAAAATAACTCGGCTCCTCGTTTGAGACGCAACGTACGCTGTACAAAAACGGAATACAGACGACTTTTTGTAGAAGTAATTAATAATAATAATGTTAATACATTAATACCGAAATTACTGAAATTTATAAATTAAAGTTTTTCCAACTGCTCAACAACAAAAAATTTGACAATTATCACTCACGTTATCCTACAGAGGAATTAGATTCATTATTTGACATTTATGCAAACTATTTCGACAAACAAACATTAAAAAGCCAATTGATTTGCTTGTATTCTAGTCCTGATCTGAAAGATCGTAATGTTTTAGAATTAATTGATTTCATTCATGAGAATAACCTCGACGATGCCTTTCCCGAGCTGTTAAAGTTAGCGTATCTTGTTGTAACTATTCCGGCTACAAGTTCTTCCGCGGACCCTGCTTTTTCGTCTCTTAAACGTATCCATACCTATCTGAGAAATACATAAGGTCAAGAGCGTCTTTCCGAATTATCAATGATAGCTATTGAAAAACAGTTGTTGGTAGAATTAAAACGATCACCAACATTTTACTCTGATGTAATTAAATCATATCTTAAGAAAGATAGACGATTACAATTAGAATATAAATAATTTATTTAAATTCCTTATTACATTCTATCTAGCTATTTTTTAACTTTCGTTTTGTAACTTTTTGTTTTGTTTTTTTTTTGTCTGTAACCTGGGTCCTGTTACGAAGGAAGCAACTACTTACCATAACTTTGTTCCCTCAAGCAATGAAGCAAACCAAACGGCTTTTTTCAAAGCCACCGGAGGTATGCAATTGCTGATATGTTCATTATATTCAATCTAGCACTAGCATGCCTTCAGTGTGCTTTGGTTACCTCATTCACCGCACGACAAGCAAGAGTGAAATTGAAGAAAGAAGAGGAAAGAAGAAGATGGATGGATGAATTCAATTTTAATTTATTGTACCTAACCAGTAGTTTATGAGAAAATTGCGATGATACATACGTAGGTACCTACATACTCAGTCGAAAACTGAACTTTCTTTTTTTGAAATCGGTTAAAATTTTATTGGGCTTGCGTTATTTTGAAACCCTAGGCACGCCACTGCCCGCTCCGCCCAGAGAGGGAGAAGTTATTTGATAATTACCCACCCAAAAAAAAAAAGGCTTTTAAGTTATTGATCTGTCCATCTACCAGATCGAATATTTATTCATTTTTACTTGCTACCCGTTTATCGTTTTTCAATAAAGATCAAAACTACTCAAACACAACTTCTAAACATGAATGTACATAGTTAAGTATATTTATTTTATAATCAAGGAGACCCAATCAGTATTCAAGTCTTACCACCAATAAAGCATTGGTAAAACGATAGAATACTAAGTTCTAATAAAAAATAACCTTATTGAAATTAGAATTTAGTTATTTAAAAATTTCGTTTGAAAGAAAACCAACTCCAATAAGAAGTTAAATGTTTTCTGTTTGAGTAGTTTTTATCAAAAAGTTAATAAAATTGTGTAAAAAAATAGTTTTTATTAAATAAATCCAATACGACAAGTTATTTTTATACAGATCGTGAGTGTTTAGTCCAAAAACATACACGATTGAACAAAGGCCACTGGGATCAATCGAAATTAAATATGTATGTATGAATCTTTACACTTGGCGGAAGAATCGATGATCACGGTGTGTGTTTTGACACCCTAAACCACCCTAGTTAATCATTCTCGCTAAAAACGACTAAACAATATAAATTACAAGGTGAACTTGGATGAAGTTTCTCTTTCAGCACAAAATCTCTTACACACCAACTGTTTTTATTGTAATTTATTTCTATTTTATTCGAGACGTCGCGTCGCGAGAAATGAGTACCTGGAAGAACTTTGGGGAGGCGTTTTCCCGGAACAGGGACAGCAATAGCTAAAACAAAATTGATTAAGCAAATAATATTGAAGTAGTGGCGAAAAAAAAACCCTAAGTTATAGTACTAGCTTTTGCACGCGACTTCTTCCGCGTGGAATTTCTCGTTCCCCCGTCCCACTGCGTCGCGTTGTTTCGCCCGCCCGCGCTATTGCTTCATTTTCGCTTATCATTCTTTTTGACCTTTTTAGTTTTTGCTCGGCTTCTAAGGGTCACAGCGTGATGTTAAACAGCCTATATGAGCTTATCCCGGAAAAACTCCCGCACGGAAGCCACGGTCAAAATATTACCAATTCCGAACCTTCCTCAAGAATCAGACTACCAAATGCAAAAGAATTTTTCAAATTCCCTACGTGCAAACTTACAAACAAACAAATTTTACCTCTTTATAATATCTGTATAGATGAGCCTGTTCTGCAGGGCAAAGACTTCCCTTACGAATTTAAATTTTTTGTCTTTCTTTCGCCATTTGAGTCCAATCCTTCAAGTAGGAGACTTAACTGTTTAGTTACAAAATATCATTCATCATTCATCATTCTCCTGCCCTTATCCCAATTTATTTGGGGTCGGCGCAACATGTCGCTTTCTTCCATACTTCTCTATTAGTTGTCATCTCGGTAGTCACCCCCTTTCTAGCCATATCATCTTTCACACAGTCCATCCATCATATCTTTGGTTTTCCTGTACTCTTATAGCCATCGACATTCTTACTCAAGACTTTTCTCACGACATTTTCCTCATTCCTCCGCATCACATGCTCATACTATGACAATCGATTTCCGCACAACTTTTCAGTCACCGGTGCCACTTTCAGACTTCCTCTTTTTTTTTTTTTTTTGAGTTTGGGAAATCTTCAAATAACTTCTCCCGCCCTGGGCGGAGCGGGAGGGTGTGTCAGACTTTTACTGACTAAAACCCACACGTATTCCTTCCTGTTGCCTGTGTTGCGGGGGCCTCGGTGACCCATAAGTACCTTCCCGCAACCCCGGCAGGCATCGGCCCTAGTTGACCCCTACTATATGTGCTGACGACATCTCTTTGAGGCGCGCGTGGAATACAACGCGCCGTCGACCCGGGCCTGGTCCTTACCGGACGGTGAGCTACCCATTGCTCACCGTCCGCAAGCCCGCGCCTACGGTGGCCGGAAATCCGCCCGGGATTCCCGACGCCCTGGGCGTCTCCTGCGGCGGCTAGGGGCGAGAGGGCGCGAAACTTGCCTTTCCCTCAACCGTCCCGCCTCCTCCTTCGCGAGCATTACTGCTTCGCAGAAGGAGGTGACGGCTGCCCATGCCCTCTCGCTCCGTACCATGGCCTGAACCAGGGCCGGACGCGAGAGGTCTCTGCCGCCGATCGCCTCCACGAGGACACGGCGGTGCTCTGCCCAAGCCGGGCAGACCTCCACCGTGTCTTCCGGGCGATCTACACAGTGGTGACAACCGGACGTTTCCTCCCACCTTATCCGACACAGGAACCTCCCGAAGCTGCCGTGACCGGTGAGGACCTGCGTCAGGCGGAAGGTGAGGACGCCGTGGCGCCTCTCCAGCTACTCCTCAAAGAGGGGACTTATCGCCACAATCGTGGCGTGCCCAGCACTGGGTTGCGACAACCGTATTTTCCATGACGCCATGAGATCCCGCCGGAGCTCCGTCCGCTGTGCCGCGATTTCTCGTGGCAGCGGACTAACGCCCCGGCGTTTCGCCTCCTCGCACCACTCCCATACGTGCGCGAGGACTTTTATCTCCAGATTCCATGGCGGCAATCCGGCAAGGAGGCTCGCTGCCTCACAGGAGACCGACTTCCTCTTATGTACTCATTTATTCTATCCATACGTGTCACACCACACATCGCTCTTAGCATTCTCATCTCAGCTGCATGCAATTGCCTTTCATTCATCCCTTTTGTGGCCCAACATTCTGATCCATACAAAACAGCAGGTCTTACCATTGTTTTATATATCTTCCCCTTAAGTTTAAGGGGAATGCGGGAGTCGCAGATTGTTCCCGTGACCTGCTGCCATTTCATCCATCCAGTGTTAACTCTATGCTTAACCGTCCGATCTACTTCGCCATCGCTTTGCATGAGTAAACCGAGATACCGAAAGTCAGAACAGACTGGGAGAAGCGCGCCATCAAGAGCTGTGGCCCCAGAACTGGAGAGACCGCTGAAATCGCAGAACATATATTCAGTTTTGGTTCTGCTGATTTTCAAGCCAATATTCTCCAGCTTCTCTGCTCTGGATCTCAGGTCCATCTTCACCGACAAGAACAATGTCATCGGCGAACAGCATGCACCATAGTAGTAATAAATCCGTTTCTAACTGTAGTAAACATTAAAGAGCACTACATCTTCCATCTATTGGAGAACACGTCACGTTCGCTAGCAGGTAGGTACACCAGTTATTATCATAACAAGGTTGGCTCTTACTGGCACGTGACAGCCGAAGTCCTCGCGTTTCGCTCTTATCGAATATTCTAGAATGTAGGAAATAAAATCATCGTGCGAATTTTCGGTGTATGGGAAAATCTGTTTTTGTATTGGTGAGGGACTGAGGGTAAATACGAGTAGACTTCTATTCTGGTAAGTATTGTTTTTTTTGTCAACAGCATCCAAAATCTTATTTTGCAGCTGGCGTGTAATTCAAATTTCTGTTTAGGCCCTTAATACTTAATCCTTGCATTTAATGGTTTTTGGCTTCAAAGTGGCATTTTGATGTATACAGCATTAATGCAAAACATCTGCATATTACAAACAGATATGTTAAGAGAGAGCAGTGGTGGCCCAGTGGGAACGGCCGCGACTTACGAGTTGAAGGTCGTAGGTTCGAACCCTGACAAATGCTTTACTTTGTGTAAATGATTTCATCACCACAGCTCTCAAAACGGTGAAGGAAAACATCGTGAGGAAACCAGCATGTCGTAGAACTAAAAAATTCGAAGACATGTGACATCTACCCACACTGGGCCCGCGTGGTGGATTACGGCCCACTCCCTCTCACAGAGAGGAGGCCTGTGTCCCAGCAGTGGGAACATTATAGGCTGACTATGTAGGTGCTTTTGATTAAAACCATATCGTCTTTCTAGGGAACTTGCGCAATGGATTATATTTACCCCATAGATGCTTAGAGAAGTAACTCACTAAACATCACGTCCAGGAAATCGCCGTCACACGGATGCATTCTTTAAAGATCTCTATTGTACACTAATATGATCTAATTTGGAACGGACTCACAAAAAATCGCATTTAAGCGTCCTTATAAAGATAACAAGATGTCTTCAAATCTCATATTTTACGATACACCTACATATATATAACGTTATAGGTTGCAATCGTATGCCGTACATAAATAACAATGTTGCATCGCCTGGGCAACGCCACACATATAATATTTATGACTCTGACCATTAATAAGGAATGATTTCTAAGATACAATGCGATACGATAGAATTATATATAAGACTGATATATCGGAGGAGATTAAATTTGTTCGGAGTGGCTAAAAGCTCAGTGAACTTAACCTTTTGATTTGAACAATTTATTACTTGTTGATGAGACTTAGATTTGATAGAGGGACCAGATGGTATGTACTTAATCGATTTTGAACAGCTCCAAATTTTTTGTTTTTTTTTTAATTAATTTTCGTCACTAGTTTAACTGGTTGCCTCAATTTATTATAAGCCTGACTTGCATTTAAACCAAGTTAATTTTCTTTTTTAAAGCTAATTTTATGTGCAGTTCTTTTGATTAATTAGAACGAAACAACACTGTGTTAAGCCTTATAATACAAGCCTTTAGGTAAGATACATGAGGCGTGGGTTTCACGTAAAATTGTGATTGTTTGCTCACCTTAAAGTGACAGGGACTACATGAAATTGAGTTGCGTTAGTGTTCGTAGGATAGTGAAACAGTTCATACTCGTAGCTGGGGCCTACATCTACTAATTTACCGCATTGTTCTAATGTTCTCGCCACTGTGAGTTTTTGAAAGTGTTGCTATGGCGAATCTCGAAAAAACTCACAATGAAGAGACCATTGGAACGTTTGAATGCCATACTTAAGTGCAGATTTTTCTTATATAGAGTAGACTATTGAAAAAAATACTTACAGTAACAACATAAGAAAGCCCGGTAAGCGTGAGCCTAGCAACGCTATCCTTCCCGGGTCTAGGCAGGGACGGCAGCGTGGGCTCCTCGAGCGGCGCCGGCGCTGGGAGCACGTCGGGCCGCTCTCGCGCACGCCCCCGCGCCTCTCTGGGTGCTGCGCCCGACGCTCCATACATACTGCGGGAAGGTACATGGTTACACAATCACAAGAATATATATCTACTTAAAAAAAAAAATATTTCACACACTGGCATGGCTGGGTCTCGGCTGGTCCGGGGATACCACACGGTCTCCAGTGAGGCGGTGAGCCTCCTTGCCGGATTGCCGCCATGGGATCTGGAGGCAAAAGTTCTCGCCCACATATGGGAGTGGCGCGAGGAGGCAAAACGCCGGGGCGTAACTACGCTACCGCGACAAATCACAGCACAGTGGACAGAGCTCCAGCGGGATCTCTGTCCACTGTGCCGTGGCTAGAGAGGCACCACGGCGTCCTCACCTTCCACCTGACGCAGGTCCTCACCGGCTGCTTCGGGAGGTTTCTGAGTCAGATAAGGCGGGAGGAAACGCCGGGGTGTCACCACTGTGTAGATCGTCCGGAGGACACGGTGGAGCATAAGGTGGTGGTCTGCCCGGCTTGGACAAAGCACCACCGTGCACTCGTGGAGGCGATTGGCAGCGGAGATCTCTCACGTCTGACCCTGGTCCAGGCCATGGTACGGAGCGAGCGGGCATGGGAAGCCGTCACCTCCTTTTGCGAAGCAGTACTGCTCGCGGAGGAGGAGGTGGAATGGGTGAGGTAAAGGCAAATTTCACGCCCTCACGCCCCTAGCCATCGCAGGAGACGCCCTGGGGGTCGGGAATCCCAGGCCGATTCCCGGTCACCGTAAGCGTGGGCTTGCGGATGGTGAGCAATGGGTAGCTCGCCGTCCGATAAGGACCAGGCCCGGGTCGACGGCGCGTTGTTTTCCACGCGCGCCTCAATGAGATGTCAGCACAAGTATAGGGGTCCGCTAGGGCCGATGCCTGCCGGGGTCGCGGAAAAGTCTGACAGAGATACCGTGGCCTCTGGCAACACACAGGCAACGGAAGGAACACGGGTGTGTTTTATTCAGTAAATGTCTGAGACACCCTCCCGCTCCGCCGGACAAGTTATTTGATAAAAAAAGGAAAGGTATGGCTGGGTCTACCATGAAATTTTGCACCATAGTTCCATAAATAGCGAATGTGAGCAGTAGGGAAGAATTTTAAAAGCTGGGAAGATGGGAAATCCTATCGGGTGGGTGCACTGCCTACAATATAAAAAATAAATTATTGTCCTTTTGTCCGACTTTCGGTCATGGCGGCCACTCACCGGCGGAAACTAGCAGGAGATATTATAGTGAATTCTTTTATTAAGATTTCTTTTACATAATTTTACAATTATGTAGAAACTTTCGTCAAACTTTTGTCAATACTTACTTATTTCATATTAAAATCCCTGCTTCGAATTGAAATTTTCCTCTTAAACAAATATGAACTTTAGAAGAGTGTAAATAAAGTTTATTTCGGAATTACTATTACTCGTACTATTGAAACATTCGTTATAAAATGTTGATTTTGTATGGGAAAAAAAAATGATTAAACAACAATCAACTCTTCTTCTTCAAAATCTTAACACAAAAAAACTCCATGTTTTACAAAGTCTCCTTCTACGGAAATCCTTTCCACCGGATCTGAATTATTTTCATAAAACTGCCTTTATACACGATGGCATGAAAAGAAGTTACTCGCAAAACCAAACAAAATATATTTTTATTTTAACTTTTATAAATAGGGAAGTGAAATACAAATGTTACCTTTTCATAAATTCGTTTCCCTCTTTTTTTTAATATGGCAATGTTTTTGTGCCATGGAAACGCTACAAATATTGTTTTAATTATTCATATCGTACTCTTGTGAACCATTTCAACGTTTTTTGCATTTTTTTTTTTTTGTTTGTGACCTACAAACAATACCTACTACTGATTGATTCATACACATCTCAGGTTCATCTTGATCATAGGATAAAGTGGTATTAAAATCAGAAACTTGTGTTATACACCAAATTTGAGTAAAATTACTCCACGACAGAATCAAACGCTGAAATCTTCTTTTTTATACGTTTCTATAAACACTAGGACTATATTACAGTACTGTCTTGTAGACTGGTAAAATGTTAACAGAAAAACATACTAAGAATCAACACAAACGACGAGAGAAACATTTTAAAGTTATTTCACACAGTAACGTATTCCATACTTGAAACGGAATTTATTTTACATTCAATTTCAGCTCGATGTTGGCATTGCAGACGTAACTTATAAAAGCCGTCAAATAAATATCGTGCATCGACATCGGAAAACTGAGAAATATTCTAAACAACTATCGAGATAGTGCACACACATATTTTTGTAAAATATGTGTGTGCTTTGTTTTATAAATTGTTTGTTGGAAAGTTTACGCTGTGGTCAACTGATCATTTATGTTGTGGTCATTCGCAGATTAAAAAGAGTTCTTTCAAAAAGTTCACGCTTCTTTTTCATGCTTTTCGTCTCCTGATTATTAATTTTTGGTTGAATATCAACTGCATAATGTCTTTATACTGATTAAAAGTATTCATAATAATAGTTTCGCTCGAGTTTTATGGTACTAGATATTAGTTTTTATCTTCGTGAATAAATTGTACCCCTAATCTTAGATGAAAAAACTATTATTACCTAATAGTTTTTTTAATACCTTCTTATCACCATCTCATGAGGAGTTAGAATTTCAATCAAAACGTTCCTTCGACCACGTACAATCGAAGTAAACGAGTTTAAGAAATTCCTTTGTGCCGTTAAAGTGCACGCTGTCAAAAAAATGCTTATACCATGCAAAATTTCTCTGGATTTAGGTTAAGAGTTCGTTTAAAAATGTATGGCTTTGTGAAATAGTGCAACTTTTTTGCATCATCTATGTTTAGTTTATAATTCTTGTTTGTTTCGCAATTCTAAGTAATTATACTGAGCAGAAACCGTTTGAATGTCAAAACCTTTGACTCAAAGATACAATATACCTTACTCACTTACATAACTTAATTACTGTAAATCTAATCACGTACCGACCATGTATTTAAGCAAATATACTCTAATTACTGCAGACTACGTAACATCACAATCTAGTCCATATATCACAATATTCCAAACTTCGATCGTGTAATCCCAAGCAAGCGCAAACAAATGTAAATTTAACACTAGCACACAGTCTCGAAGCGTCTGAAGTTCAACTACCAGGAGTCAAGAATTAACAGAAGCATTAATAAGGTCGCCTCGCCCGGACGTCCCGGCGGGTAAACAACTCATTCTCGTATGACTTACTTCCTCAGTTAGACACCCCTTTACGTTATGATGTCCTGGTAGATTATGTGCAGTTAAGGATAACTGTTTGTTGTAATTGGATGCTATTGAGGAGATAGTCGAGGTTTAATTAGCACTCAGTATAATTACGATTTTCTACCATAAAACCTCAAAATATTATTTTATTACGTGAAAATGGACAATATCGTCCATTTTCAAGTAACTAAAGCTTTTGCATTATTATTTAACAAGTTCTACAATGAATCTAACAGGGATTCCAGTCTGCATCCGGAAAGGAAAATAACTCATTACCGATTTGAATTCCATCTACCGGTAGACTTCCCTTCATATAATAAAGCCCTGCTCTGAGCAGTACCTAATACAGTGAGTTTTTTAATATCTATAACTTCCTAACAAGAAAATATATGTATAAAAAAAGTTTGAAGTGGTTGATTAGGTTGGTAGATTATTCTATCTATAACTATTATAAATTTTAATTAAGTCGCTTTTTGTTGGTGTCTGTGTCACTGCGTTGATCTTCTAAACTGCGCAACGGATTTTGATGCGGTTTTTATCAACATTTAGATTTAGTCCGGAAGCTTTGTGTTTATAATTACATGATTATTAATCTTATTTCGTTCATCATCATCATATAAATTTATATATGTTGATGATTCATATTAAATAATTATTAATTCATATAAATTCATTCATAATATAAAATCTTCCCAAATAAATTGGGATAAGGGCAGGAGAATGATGAACATCATTCTCCTGCCCTTAATTATAATTTAAAAAATCTCTATTTTTTGTCAACACGTAACAACCCCGCGAAGCACTGTTCGCTAGTTATTTTATAAACTGATACATCTTGAACAAAACATGCACCTTTTAAAGAAGGAATCCTGTCTAATTACAGCGAGCCAAACTTAATTGTATTGTGCCCAGTTAACTAACTCAAGGATACAAAATGCCTATAAAGAGTCTCATCACAGCTGCCGACTGCAGATAGTTACGTTTAATTTTATTATCCCGGGGAGACTGCCCGGTATTGGCAACTGGTCCCGGCTGTACCGGGATTATTCTGCTTTGTAGTCCATTTAGTGAGCCTGTAGTGAAGCGATTGTACGTCAAATGGAACAATCGATGTCGATGAATGTGGTGAATTGATAAGTCGAGACGTGATCAAACGGATTATTAAAATATGGTTTCGTAAACTGTGAGCCGTTCTGATTAATTTTATTACGTTTTATCTATTGTTAAAATTGTTATTTTGATTGATAATACACCAAACAATAAGGATAAAATTACGATGATAAATAAATTCGCAACCTTTTGTGCAATGTCTTTTTTATTTTAGGGTTCCGTACCCAAAGGGTAAAACGGGACCCTATTACTAAGACTCCACTGTCCGTCTGTCTGTCTGTCCGTCTGTCACCAGGCTGTATCTCTTGAACCGTGATAGTTAGACAGTTGAAATTTTCACAGATGATGTATTTCTGTGGCCGCTATAACAAAAAATACTAAAAAACAGAATAAAATAAATATTTAAGGGGGCTCCGATAAAACAGACATGATTTTTTTGCCGTTTTTATATATATGGAACTCTTCGTACGCGAGTCTGACTCGCAGTTGGCCGGTTTTTATATGCAGTCAGTGACCAATTATTATATCTGTATTTCTCAAAAAATTGTAAGTAGAATAATAGTCAATCTTTAACATTTCAATGTTAAAGATTTTTTTAACATCAAGCCCAAGATGTGGTACATCTTCAAAGTACTCGAAATATATATCTTTGATTTACTACCTTCATTAAGAATTCATTAAAAACCCGTATATAACTACTATGAATTATCTTGCGCTTCGACTACGCCCCGTATGTCATTTTTCCCTATTTTTTTTAACATCAAGCCCGCCACATCTTCAAAGTACTCAAAATATCTTTGATTTACGAAGAATATAAAGGTATCATTAAGAATTCACTAAACAACCCGTATAAAACTCGTATGAATTATCTTGCTTAATGTTAAACTACGGCTTCGACTACGCCCCGGGACTGCTCAAGGAAAACAAAGTCGGATTGCTTCTGTGGAAATTGGATTCTGTATCAATCTCGCAGGGACGAGTTAAAGCTATGTCAACTTGTTAGACGAAACTTTTCTCTTGTTATTGTTTTGATATATCTTATACGGAGAATGTACTGTTAGGTACAGTCAGGGAAATTAATTGTTTATCAAATTGACACGTGTCAATTTTATTATAGACATTTGTAAAACTGTCAAAGGTTAACAGTTGTGATTTAAATATACGGATGATTATACTATCGTTTATTTACATAACCAAATTACAAGATGATTATTAAACATTCACTAAATTAAACTAAAACTAAGTTAAATCTAAAAAACATCATCGTACCGAGGATGCTGGTGGCTTTTCTTCGCTGAATTGCAATGCTGATGCGTTGCGAGAGAAAGCCACCAGCTTTTCAGTCACCAGTTACATCAACTAGACCTTTCACGATTTCCGCAAATAACTTATGCGCACTGGGACCCCACGGACCGAGGGTCTCGACGCCAAAGGGCACAAAGTTGTACTCTCTGCTAAGGCCTCTATATTTAATAAGTTTCAGACAATAATTTGAAAGTCAATTCTCGGACAATTTAAGTTCAAAGTCAATTTGATAAAAAAAAAATCTCTAACTTATTTTACTAATAGAGAGGATATTGAAATTTTATTCGAGTTTTTTTCGTAATCTTATTTTGCTGGTACTCAAATACTCGTAGTAAAGTGTTTATTTGCTTTTAAAAAGATCTCAGACGGTCGATTGCCATATTAGGATCAAGCTAGAAGACCATTAGGAAAAGTCGAAAAATATAAAAATAGTAGAAACTATGAACACAGGTTCATAATTTCTATTATTTTTACTTTCTTCAGAAACATACTTATCAAAGATTAATTCAGTAGCTTTTTATACCTTTTTTTTTTCATTGTAATTATTCATTTCATTTCATTAGACTTCTGAGGCAAACAGGCTTCATGACCGGCAATTAATAAATGGTTAACAACTGTTTATGAAATCATTTTACGACAATTGCCCACGCTTAAAACATTTTAATTTTAAACCGTGTCCAGTAAAATGATATAATAAAATACCAGTGTCAATTAATAAAACATTTTAAAATTGCGTGATGCGACACAAAATTACAACATGGACCAATTTTATGAAGTGTTCAATGAGAACATTATTAGTCAATGATACGTACATATCAGTTAATTTTGTCTGAAATTTATTTGCTGTAAAATAATGTAAACCGTATTTCATTTGACCAATTAGTGGGAACATTGCTCTATCGTGCGTAAATCGATCCGGTTTGGTATATACCAAACCAAACCGCCATTATTTGCGAATGTTCGCAAATGATGGCGGTTGATCCATTATGTTATCATAAATTGGGTATCAGGGTTTTTGTTTTTTATAAATTCGGATACTAGGTACAGTCGAACCCGCGTCGGTGGTAACACTTTGATCAAGGTCAAACGTAGTTCCGCAGTTTAACAGAGTAAGAAGCCAGCTTATTGGCTAATGTTTTTTTTACTACTGGCGTGTGGCCTACTATACCTACCTAGTATGTAAGTTTAAATAAAAATTAAAAGACATTTTTTCAAATAAGGCCGAGAATCAGCACTTTTAGAAAGTCAAAATGACATAAGACTCCCCAAAAACACCCGTCCTTCACCACTTTTTAGAGCTTTAGCTGGGAAAAAGAAGTGGCGCAACAAACTCCCCAGCAGCACAACTGTCTGCTAAGATGCAAATACTTGATTTTATACAATATTTCGACGAGTTCTGGAGTGGAGACCGCGTATCGGCAAGCGTAGTGTGGGACGCCCGCCAACTAGATGGACCGAAGACCTTAAAAAGGGTGTTGTGGCGCAGCCTGGGAGCTGCCTATGTCCAGCAGTGGACTGTTATAAGCAGAGTTGATTGATTGATTGATACAATATTTACAAGAAAGCGTTCACATGAAATGATATCTCTTTGTTTCTTAATACTTTCGAGTTTCAATGACATGTGATTAAATATTCGTTTATATATTTTTTTTATTTTAAGATCCCATCTTCTAGCTCCATAATCGGACCCTGGATATCACTTCGGACCAGAGTCCTCGCCAAAACAAATGAAACGAGCCCAAACTCGATGGAGTTGCGCCGGTTTACTACAGAGTTCCCATTGGCAACTTCCGGCTTCATCATTAGATCAGCTCAGCTCAGATTTGATTACAGACAAACACCGGGACAGGTGAAACTAAATAAAAGCTTGTAATAAAGCATTGTTTTCGTAGAAAGTTAATAAAAAATATGCTTTTTTCTACAACGGACAGAAAAAAAGCATTATACACCGTTAATCTATCTTTATTGATTTAGTAGCTGCATCCCACGGTTTCACCCGTAGAGGTCTCGACCCCATGTGAATATCGAGATAAAAAGTATTCTATGTCCCAATCCAGGTCATGATCTACCTATGTGTCAAATTTCATCCAAATCTGTTTAGCCGTTTTAGCGTGATAGCGTAACAAACAAACAAAAAAAACTCACTAGCGCATTTATAATGTTAGTTAGGATTGTTAGGATTTTATTAATATATATAATATAATATAATATAATATTATATAAAATAGATCACTGTTTGGCAAGTTAGCCTAAGTTATTTGCGGATTGTAATTTACCACCAAATTAAGCCCATAAATATGTAGGTCACATAACAAGGGCAATGAAATTAATGGACTGAATAAAACGAAATTACCTATTTGCGATCAATAATATACATTATTAATATGAACAATAGAGTTCATTAACTTTGTTCGCGAAATTATATGGTGACTGGGTGGGTGACTTATTGATTAATGATGTGTATATACTGTAAAATACATTGCAGGTTACCTTGAACACCTAATCGATATGTAGGTACACTTTAGGTCATTTAGTTACGCAATTTCATTTAGAAGGTTTTATGTTTGCATTTTTGAGCGACAGCCTACGGTGACGTAGGTCTATCAATTCGAGATCTCTCTCAAAATCATTTTTATATAAATATGAAGATAGTTACTCAAGCTGTCAAGTCTTGACAAATGAGACTCTAACAGTAAGGGGCTCGTAGCTATGTAGGTATTAGAAGGATCGATAGACCTGCGAGGTTAAGTCCATAGATGGGTGATCGTTTTCTTAACATATAGAGACCCTTCCGTGCCTCAGAGAGTTCCTAACGCCGTCGGTCCTGCGCCTGATCTCTCCCCGATTGTCCCATCAGGCTATGAGAGTAAAGGACCAGGAAGTGTACCTGCGCTTGCGCATACACTTGTGCACTATAATATCTCCTGCGTACCTGGCTAGTCTCTGTTGTGATTTTCCGCTGAGACCAAAAATAAAGATTGAAACTTTTTCTAAATTAATAGATAATGTACTGTAAACTCACCTAATATCATCATCATCAGGATGATGGTCCGGCGGTAGGTCAGGTCGGAGGTCGCCGAGCGCCCGCGCCGCGTGCCTCCTCCGCCTCTCGTACCACAGCCGTCTTTGTTCCCTCTCATTATTTTTCTGAACGCCGAAAAATGTTTGCGTTTCCCTCTTGAGGTAGTCTCGTACGGCGAATGTATGCGTTCGCCGTAATCTGACGCCATCTTCCTGGTCCTGCGGGGCGGGGTCGGGAGGGGGTTGTGTGGGCACGGGTGGCGCGGACACGACGCGGGGAGGGGACGCGGGCGCAGGGAGCGGCGGCGCCGGCGCAGACGCTGCTGGTGATGATGACTGGCATGCCAGCTGCGGCGCCAGTAGGCCCGCGCTTGAACGCCTGTAACAATAGAAATGTTTTGGTTAGAATATAATGAATTGGAAGTTGCATTGTGTATTTTTATCTGGAATTGATCCTTTTCACTTGTCCAAATTTAAATAAAATGCCTGTTTTGAACTCTATAAAACTGCCTACTAAAAAAAAACATTTTATCATTTCAAAACGCTTGCACAAACACGAACATTCACAAAATATGATCCCATAAAATACACAACAGATACAACAGAACCAATAAAAAACGAGCAACGATATCGGAACATAAACGATCGCACGTTTTTCCAGTTACACAAACTAATATTGAAAATAAAATTAAACCAGCTTACATCAAATAACAACAACAACGGAATACCCATAGCAGATCTATGATGAGTAGCAACGGAATTCGTAATCCCGGTTCCCGAGTCATCGTGAAATTGGCCGAATTGATTCGGTATTTCCGATTGCAATTCCGTTCAAAATCGATTCGCACCGCCTGTAGTCAATCATCGAGCTATGGTTGGAAATTATTCGACTATTTAGATTCTATTCACTAGGAATTTGTCGGAAACAGGCTGGAATAATATTAATCAATGTGGAATGTATAAATAAAAGAATAAAGGAAATAAAATGGTTTGTATTTCTGTTATAAATTGTAAATTGAATTGCATATTTGTGATTCGTTAACCTTTCTTCTTTTCGAGCGATTCTTTTGTTTTTCTCTAGAGTTGGTACTTTTATTAACAGACTGGATCTTTCCCGCGGCTTCGCCCACTTGGAGGATATTTTTTTTTTCTTACTTATGATTCTTTTCCTGACAATAACGAAATTGTGATGCCGTGACCAAGGGAAATTGGGATTCATTTTTATATACGTATTTAATAGATTGTTTAAACAACTTTGATTTCCAGAAACAAATTGTCCGTAACACGATTATTGTCTGTCCACAGTTTATAACAAGACATGCAATTAAACAGCATTACAGTAGAAAAAAATATGGACCTACCTACAAGAAATTCTTATTGTGTAAAGTACACAGACTTTTCGTCTGTGTACTTTTCATGATCGGTTTTCATAAACAGGTTTAATAAACTGAATAAGGCATTTACGAGATTTTGAAAAAGTTTGGCGTTTTAGAGTGCCATTTCTGGCACCAGAGTGACAGTCTCTTTTTAGAGCTCAATGTGTTATATACTGAGCTCAATGTGTTATGAGTTTAAATAACACATTGAGCTTTAACTACTATTTGGAATTAAAAAATGAACTTTAGGTTCTACCAACCTAAAGTTAATTTTTTAATCCCAGATAGTAATTTGACAGCTGCAATATTTCAAACTCCAAATTGAAAAAACAACATAGATTTGAAATATCAAATTACTATCTGAGATAAAAAAATAAAACCGACCAAGTGCGAGTCGGACCACGCACAATGAAGGGTTCCGTATTTGGGATGAATTTATCCCAAAAACTAACTTAACATTGTTGTTGAAACACATGTTCTCCTATACATCGTTAAATGCCACGGTCAATTCTCCAACTGCAAATTTATGTTAATCGACTATTAATCGCACTTAGCTGTGATAGTTTTCCTTTAAATTTAATAATATGTACTACTGCCATGAATTTTTTCACATCTCCATAAACAACCATTTAGCCGGCAGAGGGGGGGGTACACTTAACTCTAATAAAAATTGGCACTTTAATCCTTAATAAATTCTTGGTGTTCACAGACCTGCAATAATTTTGAACGGCCTATCCAACGATCCACTATGGGATAGACGAGAAAAAAAAATATCTTCCCCACCTTACGTGCAAGGGAGGAACCCTAAAAAAAAAAATATTTTCAGAATTTTATTTTAGCACTTTGTCGGCGTGATTAATATGTATAAGCGTCTCTGAGCTACAGCTGAGACAGACAGACAGACAAACAGACAGACAGTCGGACATGGCGAAACTATAAGGGTTCCTTGTTTACTAGGGAACCCTAAAAACGAACTTTACTGATTCATAGACAATTTTACTCTGCGCCTACTTTTTGCCTCTCTCTAAACTCACAAACACTTTCACATCTTGAGATCACGTTTCCTAAACGACACTCCTTGTACTTGATCTATGCCTCCCTACGCACGCAGTCTATCCCACTATTATTTATGCGTTAGCAGCAGCACAGTATTAGGTAGGCAGACACAGGTGCGAGCTCAACGGGCCATAATTTTAACGTAAAGCAGAAACGGTAAATTAAGATGCAGAGCCGTACTAAGTAATGTCTTTGACAAATATTCCTTATTATTGTGTGTACGTTCTGAATAGAAGATTAAGATGCTTTATGTTGGTGTTTTGTGTGCATATTAAGGTGATGTGTGTTGGTGATATTATGTAAGGTAGGTTGACAATGTAAGGAAATTGGGCGAGAAATTGGATGAGGGAAGAATGAAGTTTGATGATGTCGCGTCTGTGCTCGTTATGGGATGTTGTTTGATGTTATCTGTTTATCTTTGTTTTTTTCTTAATAATTATTATAAATCGCAATCACTACGTTTATTAGTAGGTATCCAATTCTAATAATCCAATTTAAATAATATTTTCTGTGTACAGAATGAGAACCATACTCAAACATTCAAAAGAACCAGTACATATCTTTCAATTATATTCTAGAACGATAACCTTTAGATACACATTAAAGTAAGTACGAATCAGCTGTCCAACTAGCAGTTATACCCGATACACTCAGGAGATCATCAATCCTTATTTACTGGTACTTACTTACGTAAAAAGGTGTCAATGTGCGAATACCCTTGAGAAGTAGGCACTTAGACCGGTATCTAGGTAAATTTAGGTTCTAATTTTAGGAGAATCGCACACTGTGAATCACAATATCGTATATTAAAGAAGCCACCAGTATTCATAATTTGACTGATCAACCATCCAAGCGATCGTTATTCAAATAAAATCTTTCGATTCACTGAATTGGCAAATCTTTGCAAATTTTACTCGTAACAGCAATGTCATTTGTAGGTAACATGTTTCTATTTATTTCTAAGCTATTTATTCAAAGTTTTTACTTTAAGAGCATTAAAAAATATAGTTGGCACCTTTTCTAGACTGTCCTTCAAGGGCGAGTGAAGGGTTTATAAAAAGTCGATTTGAATAATATAAATAAAATCTGATGAGTCTGATAAAAACAAACCCGACAGTGAATAAATCATAGTCGTACTGTTTGTTTATAAATAAAATACATTTGATTTGTTTAAATATTACCTACGGAATGTACAGGATTTTAAACCTAAGATTCAAAACATCAACATTTTTACAGTTCTTAGCTGCTGCAACAATGTCTCCTAATTTCAATGGATGCTGTAGTTATACCTACTAATTAAGTTACCCAAGTATCATCTAAATCAAAATGGCTCAGCCTTCCAAATTTTAACAAACGGTTGAAGTATTTACCAACGTTAAGGATCTCCGAAACGATCAATTGCAATTGTCCGTTTTTACGTGATTGATACACATTGACGCGCAAATTGATCGTCTACCATATGCAATTCAAGTGATTGACAATATTACTACAATAGCAATTGATTGCAATTGATCGTTTCGGGGACCCTTAACAAGAAGTCAAGAGGAGGCTGCAATTTTAAATTAGACGATTTATACCTACCTTCCTATCTATAGCTAAAAGGACAAAATTCCCCGGACTATTACCCAGATCACCAGATATCGATCATCACCCGTACCAGTATTCCGCTCACGTCATTCCCCCAATAATGCAGATACCTAGTTTCCATCCGTGTTCCCCAGCTGATTGCTATTCTTACCGCTTGTCCAATATCGAGGCTATATTGCTCGGTATCGGGGAAACGTTATTAGGCCATACATCTTGGTACTTGACAAACAGATGGTTATCACATGTTTTGAAAATGATTTGTTGGTTGAAAAAGTAGTGAACAATATTGGGATTTTTCTAGACAAAGAATGCTACATCCAGAATAAAATAGGTTTATTTTGTGAAGCTTCAACAATTCTTTATGATATTAAATTTTGTTGATAAATTTTATATGACTTAAGTAAATATTACTGGACGATACAGAATTCAAGTCCCGACTTATTTGCGACACCTTTTTTCACTTCACTTTGAAATCAATAAAACCACCGCAATTTTTTGCTTACAAAGTAAGCAATCTATCTAATCTAAACTCATTAATCCAGCATCCCTTATCTTTTTAAGGCCAAATAGATAAACATGTTATGTAAGTACGTGCTTGGGTGTAAGTAGTGTTATGTTCCCGTCTTTATCTTGCAGTTGTAGTTTGACACTTGTGCGACAGAGACACAAATAATGCTGAAGTCAAATTACTAATTTCGACCTTTTATCCACATCATCATTATTTCGTCTGTATCCCAATTTATTTGGGGTTGACGAAAGATCTCTTCTTCTTCCGTAGTACTCTATTATTCGTCATCTCAGTAGTCACCCACCCCTTTTCTAGCCATGTTATCTTTCACCACAGCCCAGCCATCTTTTCTTTGGTTTTCCCATACCCTTGTCTTGCCATCCACATTCATACTCAAAACTTTCCTCACGACATGTTTCTCATTCCTCCAATCTCGGCCTTACAGCTTCACCTAAATCCACAACTACCACAAACTCCTAATTAGGCCAAGCATGCTTCAGGAAGTTCCTGATTAACATCAAATCTTCGGGACAACGATTCAATCGTTACCAAAGGGCCTGCCTAGCAACTTAAATGATATAATCAGTAATCTCCTCCAATTGATAGCCTACTAAAGCCGGTGTAACTGCGAACCCGGTCATAATTATAATGTTAATAGGTTAGCATCTATAAAATACGAGGGTATTATGGTGGATTTCAAGACTGGAGAAACAATTTGTTTTTTAATTGAATTAATGTTCTAGATTTTAGTATTATTTGGTTTGATATAGTACTATGATGTTTTAAAAACGATATAATGGTAAAGAAAAATGTTGCTGTCGCAAAATATATATTTTTTTAATTAAAGGGGAGTGCCCTTTAATTAAAAAAAATATTTGAGTGAAAATCATCAGAAAAACTATCCGAAAAATTAAAATATTGTTGTGGAACAACACAACAACGTATGCGCTCAATTTCTAAAACCTTCTTAGGGTTTCTGAATCCATCCATATAAATAAAATGAGACACAAATAAATAAAAAACATTCAATCAAAACATTTGAAAAAATACTGAGAACTGAAAATAACGAAATTTTTCAACTGAATTATGTATTCGGGACTTGTATCGTGAGGACTCATGAATAACGAGTTTCGTTATTTCAAGGAACGTTAACGTAACGAGACGAGCGTGTTTTTTTAATCCTCCGTTTATTAAGCCGAAGGCTGTATCGCTTTGGGGCTGCGCCGATACGAAGGTTGTACCTTCACAAGTTACCTTTTGTTTTTTGAGTTGTTCTCAGAAGGTAATTTAAAATGCTGTTTTTTTATTCATAATGTATCTCATTGAAATTTTACCGAAGACAATTTAATGTAGGTATTCGTTTGTTTTGGGTAAAGTACTATGTTTGCACAACTCAATGAATTTGTATGTGATCAAACAGTGTTGCTAACCGGTCGTCATAATGATTTTTCGATGGTTTTGGAAAAACTGTTTTAATATTTAAGCAAAACAAAGTTAAAACTTTATGCACAAGTAAAAAAATACCACAAAAAGGCGGACTTAATGCCGGACGCGTTTTCTACCAGTCAACCTTAAGGTGATACAGAGACAAAACATGGCAAGTGCAACATAAGGAATTGTACGTTAACGTCTTGAGCAACCGTGCTCAAGACAAGCTCATCAATGCTCGTGATTTCTCCGTATGAGAAGAGGGACAATAATAGGCTAGTATTATTATTTATTATTATTATGTTGGGACATCATTATTACTATTAGGTATGTAAGTTTCTTCAATGCTAAACGTACAATAATAGTCATAAATTTAGTTTCAAAACTGTAACTCAGCATAATTAAAGAGACGTTTGAAGATAACATTTGAATTTTATTCAAATGTAACCGGACGTCAGTATTAGGTGGTCTTACCAACCCATTTGTGTAAAGTATGTGAGCCCATTAAGAGAACAAATGTGTGCAACTAACGATGCTTGCATTCATTTTGATATTAGCTTTACTAGAACTCTGCATATTTAAGGTATAATCTTTTTGAATAGTTGCAGTGGTGGTTCAAAATAAAGATTAATATTTAGCTAGTGTTGTACATAAAACATTAGGAATTGTAGACGATTGAGATCCACCATTTATGTATTAAAAAATATATATATTAAAAAACGATTTTTTATAAATAGGTCTTTGAACTATTAATTAAATATCAGAAAGATGAGAAGTTTGCCAAAAACATAATTTGTTCGTAATAAAAATATCAACAATGGCGTCCGTCATGCAAATAGAAATCAAGAGCTCTCATAATTATAACAACGAAGCTTCCAGGATTAAATAAATACAGAGCCTTTTATGTAACTCCTACAGTAAGGAACTTTTAAAATAATTCATGGAAGTAACGATACTAAAAAAGGTTTGCACTTTTTTTAAGGTCGTATTATCTAATCTGACGTAAACATATGACTCTTCAAACAAAACACAGATTGACGGACGAAATTAAACATCGCCCATTACCGACAACTAAAAGTCTGCACAAAATGTTAAGTTTCCAGCCGTAGCAAAGCGTAGGCGCCTACGGTGCTACGTGGCTACGGCGTAGCAGTAATTTGTTATGCGAAACACGAACTCAATAACTCAAGTCTAAATGTGGAGGGAAAGAAGGATATATTAAAAGAGCCTTGTGCAATTAACATTGCAATTTGCTATAATGCCCGAGCACTAAAATAAACAGCAGTATGCAACTGGATACCATAAAGCGTGCATATCTTAGTTAAAAATCTTTTAAATGCTACTTAGAATTTTAATTAAAGCCCCAGTTCTCTGTTTTTAAAACGCCTTTTTCTAAAATATTTGATGTTCGCCGTAATGGCTTACGTCGACATTTTGTATTTGATGTTTGTTTCTTAAAATAAATAAAAATATTCGCCTTCGTTGTAAGGATATCAAAATGATATTTAACTCAAAAATTAAATATCAATTTACGGGTTCACAAAGTCATCAGATTTGCACGCAACGATAAATTATAGTCTTTAAATTCCTCTTTCTCTATAGATGGAATTTTGATCTGAATTTGATGACGTTAATTGAATTAAGATTTAGGATTACTCTAACATCAATTTAATAGTTTAGTAATTAATTATTGCAAGTTCAGTAGATATTGCGTTATGACTTGTGACATGAGATGGCTTAGTTCGTAAAAATGATCAATACAGAATTATAATCGAATGGTAAAACAGAATGGTAATAAGCATTTGCCGAGTATGGACAACTGAATTATCCTTAAAATCTTAACTATATTATTGAAATTATATGAATGATAGGCTGAGGAATAATGTAATGTCAGATGTCAATTTGGAATGTGAGATGAATGAAAGGCGACTTACAAAAGTTATTTACAAGGCAGATGTGAGCGGAAACTCCGGGAAGGGACGCCCTAGAAGGACACAATATAGTGATCTTATTGGTAACGTTCCTCAGAAAGGTCAGGTGTGTAGTACTCGCAACTGGCGTGCGTGTATGACCAAATGTATGAACGTAAACGAAGCAAAAGGACTATGTTAGGATCGTAGCAGGCTGTGTTCTGTAGTTTCTGTCTACTAAGGGACGCCCTAGAAGGACACAATATAGTGATCTTATTGGTAACGTTCCTCAGAAAGGTCAGGTGCGTAGTACTCGCAACCGGCGTGCGTGTATGACCAGATGTATGAACGTAAACGAAGCAAAAGGAGTATGTTAGGATCGTAGCAGGTTGTTTTTAGTTTCTGTCTACCCCAGGGGAAGAAGGTGTGAGTTGTTATCCACCTGCGAGGCCTATGCGGAGGAGCATGGCTTAATATGCAACTCAAAGAAGAGTGAGCTTCCTGTATTTAAAGCAGCTCCACCACGCCGCAGCAGCCGCGCAGTATTCTGCTCATAAGTTTAAACGGCGTAGTACTAAAGATTGCCGATAGTTTTAGTCACTTTGGCCACATTGTCACGAGCGACCTAAGAGATGTCATAGATATAGTGAGGGAGCGCAGGGCGTTATCTGTGAGGAGTAGCATGCGTGCCCGCAGGTTCACTTGTACTACAGACATCAAAGTAACCCTTATTAAGGCGCTGACAAGACCCAATTGACCAAAATAGGCTTCTCTTAAGAAAAAGATTGCCAAATCTGTATAGTTTGCGGTAGCGGAAAAAATATATGTTAATTTTGAACATATTTCCCAGAACTTGGTTGTTACCAAAACACGGTTTGAAAAAAAAATCTCGATACAAACTAACGTTAAACTAACCTCTTACCTTGAGTTCTAATCCAAAATATCTGTATTAAATATTAACATACGTTACGTATTTAATTAATAACAAGAACGTCTTATTTGAATGCAGAACTTGGTTGTTTTTTTATTTTCGATTACTCAACTAAATTTTGAGTAAATAGATAATTGCTTCATATTTTGCAAAAAATTACAAGCGTTGTGTCATCGCGCTTCTCTTTCTTTTCTATGCAATCTGATAGTGACCGCGGTTTAGGTGTTGTCAGCGTCTTAAGGCGTTCTGCCAATCGTTTTACATGCCTGTAGTTGTCATACACGTGTAACGCCGAGCCTACAACGTCCTGCGTTTTTAATTAAGTCATGCTTTTAGGATGCTGTTGGGACTGGCATGGCGTTGTAGCGCTTCGGGAATTGATGATGAAAAGATGGTTTCCATGCTAACATGCGAAAGAAAGCGGCCTCCTCACTACAGCGTCAGCATGGTAGTGACTATAGCATTCTGAAAATGATCGCTGCCAGAGCGGTCTGCCGGGGTGGCGGGAAAGTTCGAAAGGGTTACCAAGGCAACACAGGCAACGGAAGGAACACGGGTGGGTTTTAGTCAGTAAGAGTCTGAAACACCCTCCTGCTCCGCCCAGAGCGGGAGAAGCTATTTGATACTTTGCCACCCAAAAAAAAAGGACACTGGGTGGGAAAAGTCATAGATCTGAATAAATAATTGTGAAAACTAACAATACCAACCTGTTTACCTAAGCATTATTGTTTCTGACACCAAAATACTACCAAAATTATGAACCTTAGTCTGAAATAAAGTTTTGTTCCCCGAAAGGTTAGGCAGAGGTACCCATAGTACCAGTAGTAGCAGTACCCATAGTACGTACACCCACATTTCGCCAGTTATTTTTAAGTTTCATGTAATAGGGGGCGACCCGGTTGCCATCAACCGGGCACAAATTCAGACTCCGGGCTGCTACTATGAAATTCCGAATAAAAACCCATTAGCACTTTGCAATAGCACCCAATTGCACTCCCGACCCGGAAATCGAACCCGGGACCTCTTGCTCAGCAGTAGCGCATGCGATCACTAGACCAACGAGGCAGTTATTATTTTTATGTATATGTTAATGATGACTATGGTAGTTATTAAAAAAAAATCCTTAAATCCTGTAAAAAAGTTAACAAACATGGAATATGACCTTGAAATATAACCAAAGCTGCCTTTAGGTATATACATATTATTTGTATTCGACGCAGACAAACCGCGACCTCGCCGTACCTACATTTAATATATCAGCTCGATTCATTACCCAGTAGATTTACTTTCACTTTATTAACATACAGTATCATATTATTAAGGCGCTGACAAGACCCAATTGACCAAAATAGGCTTCTCTTAAGAAAAAAAATTGCCAAATCTGTGTAGTTTGTGGTAGCGGAAAAAAATATATGTTAATTTTGAACATATTTCCCAGAACTTGGTTGTTACCAATACCCGTTTTTAAAAAAAATCTCGATACAAACTAACGTTAAACTAACCTCTTACCTTGAGTTCTAATCCAAAATATCTGCATTAAATGTCAACATACGTTACGTATTTAATTAATAACAAGAACGTCTTATTTGAATGCAGAACTTGGTTGTTTTTTTATTTTCGATTACTTAACTCAACTTTGAGTAAATAGAGAATTGCTTCATATTTTGCAATGAATTGCATGCGTTGTGTCATCGCGCTTCTCTTTCTTTTCTATGCAATCTGACAGTGACCGCGGTTTAGGTGTTGTCAGCGTCTTAAACTAAAACTCTAGCTAATCTGAACATTTAATTCTAACTTACTAGTGTAACAAGACAACTGTTATCCTGACACTTGAACATCTAATACCTGTTATATTTGCAGTTTAAGATTTTTTTAGGCTATTTGTTTGCATGGTTAATACCAACAAACAGCTTAAAATTAAAATAATTAGTCTTTGTAAAAAACCTCACAACGCCAAAACTATAAAGAAACGTATTAAAAAAATGCTTCTCTATGCCAGAAAATGATATTGAACTTAAAATATAGTTTTAATAATTAACTTGGCTTGTCTTGGTTTTATTGTGTACAGTCACGAGCACTAACATGTTTATACACTTACCAAAATACAAAAGCGATTTTTTCGTGGAATAACGACTGCAACATTGAGGTAAGACCTATTTCATCATAGCATGGGTTCTAAAATACTATGTTCGTAACGAGATAAAATTACAATCAACACAGTAAGAGAAAATAACTTTTAAAAGTTGCTAAGTGTATACATATTAGTGCTCGTAACTGTACGTAATATCTTTATTACGTACAGTATTCTATTATATTCTTGGCTAAATAAGCACAAAGTCAAACTTCTCTCAACAGTTTATACTTGTCTTGATTTTGATTCAGTCCACCATTTGTAATTTAAGGATATCATGTTTACAGCAAATGTTATCATGCTATAAACTTCTAGTAACATTAAAAACTATAGCGTGTCTGCAGTTTTCAGAACTGAGTAATAAAATATTTTTCTTGGAAACTAATAAAATTGTAGAATGAAAATGTTTAAATATGGCTTTCAAAGCGTAGTTGTATAAAATATCTTCATTTTATTAAATTATGATAAAAATGTTCAGTGAAAACTGAGCTACAAAATTGTTTTTGTAATAAAAATGGCATCTGGCAGCTTTACAAGCTTTTATTTAGTTTTTTTTAAGTTAGTTTTTTTTAATCGAACACACTCACACGCACCGATATCCTCAGTACCTAATAAAGTTACTAAGCACGAACCTGTATTTAATTGGTGAAATTTATGACATTTTTATGATATATTTGCAAAATCACCGCATCGTCATTAGAACTCTCCACGCACAAAAGAGAAAATGAGTTTTGTGCAGTAAATTCCGCAGTCGAAACACAAAGACTTGGCCATGGTCAAAATGGACAATCTTCATCAACCTACCAGCCTTTTAACAAACCGAGTGAGGTGTAAAAGCTAATTTTAATTTGCATTAGTTAATTGGTCAAGGACAGCTAATTAACGCGCATATTGTTTAACACCGATTCGGTGTT
The DNA here is from genome assembly GCA_905333075.3 of Atethmia centrago. NCBI lineage: Eukaryota > Metazoa > Arthropoda > Insecta > Lepidoptera > Noctuidae > Atethmia > Atethmia centrago. The sequence goes on along the minus strand of HG995373.1, from coordinate 13,749,751 downwards.
AAACAATAGAAAATCAATTGTGTCTAATTGATTTTCTATTGTTTAACACCGAATCGTTGTCGCGCGGGACTTAACAAGTAGCGAGTTTAGTTCAAGTAACAAGTAGAATCCAAACGACAGTACAAAAGTGACCGTTTTTTATTGTAAAAAAAGTCAAGTATAAACGTCAAGTAAGGACTACAGGTTACCTAATGTAAATCAGCCTTAAGGGTAAATATCGGGCTACCTCTGAAGATCTTCGAAATTTGAATTGAAGTCCGATTTGTGTTAAATTCTGCACTAATTTGTGTCAACTACTAGATTCGAATCGACACGACGACGGCAGTTTTAGGAGGAAAAACATAAGTCCTCCAAAAAATCACAATGTTATCGGCAACCCCGAACCACGACGCAATGTGCAAAAAGTTTTTTATCTCAGACATGACCGATGCAGTATGTGTTCTACCTCATTGTTTAGTCGAAAATACGTCAGTATTTGCGACTGTGAGCCACGACGGTTTTTCAAAAACAAAGTTAAACATAGTCAAAGTTACACATAGGTATTATAAAATAGTATGAAATAATGAGTTGTGGCCAACGGTATAAAAATACAGATTAATAGGTAATACTCGTACGGGCTGTTGTCTGCAACTAATGACCAAAATAGGCTTATCTTATGAAAAATAATTGCCAAATCTGTATAGTTTGTGGTAGCGGAAAAAATATATGTTAATTTTTAACATATTTCTAAGAACTTGGTTGTTACCAAAACACGATTTGAAAAATAATCTCAATACAAACTAACGTTAAACTAACCTCTTACTTTGAGTTTCAAACCAAAATATCTGTATTAAATAGCAACATACGTCACGTATTTAATTAATGACAAGAACATCTTATTTGAATGCAGAACGTAGTTGTTTTTTATTTTCGATTACTCAACTCAATTTTGAGTAAATAGATAATTGCTTCATATTTTGCAATAAATTACAAGCGTCATCGAGCTTCTCCTTCTTTTCTATGCAGTCTGACAGTGACCGCGGTTTTGGTGTTGTCAGCGTCTTAAAGAGCGTATTTTGCGTTCAATTAGATTATGACTGTATTGTTCTGTGAAAATCAATTAATTAATCGTTACTTGTAGGATGGAAAACAGTTATCTATTCGTAACTTTTGAAAAACTGTTGTCCATCCCACGCATTGCCACGACGACCTGAGTTTACCTTACAGAATTATATCGATCCGCTCATAGCTTCGCTACGACCGTCTCCGGCGACGGTATAAATATGTTACGAACGGTAAAATATATACGACTATTAAAAATCCCACTTGTAGATGTTAGGGTGAGGTGGCAGTGCTAGCGTGTAGGTTTGAACGCAATACAAGATTGTTTAAAATCGTATAACTAGTTGTTTATTTAGTCTATGGAGAATCAAGAATGTCAAGAATCATCATTTTTGCTGAAAACACTGTGACTTATTCTTTTTAAGCTCGTTTTCTTACTTTTCTACAGTTGCAATTATCGTCATTTGTAATTGCCGTATGTATACAGAATAATATTACTATATTAATTTATCCTCTTGCATGTCTATTCCTGCAGAAGTAGGTATTTTACAATTTACAATGCTTCCCCAAAAATATATCGTCGCCTCGCTTCCCATGAAAACAATAAAAGACGCCTATCTATTTCACAGGTCTGACCACACGGCAAAAGCAATAAATATCGCCAGTTCGATCCTAGCACGAAATAAATGTTTGTTCAGCCTACACATATTTGTTCTGAGTCTACATACATACACAAACATTATTTAACAGAACTTAGGAGACATGGTATCTTGGTGGGCAGTCGTTTCTATGTAGATAGTGTTCTCTTTCCAGCAATATATTAAAAACGACTATTTATCTCGTCGAGTTGTATTGAGGTTTTAGTCAGCAATGTTAGCTGCATACTACCATAATCAATAGCAATGCCATGGCGATTATAAAGGTACTAGCTACGCCCCGCGGTTTCACCCGCATAGGTCTCGATCCCGTGGCAATATCGGAAAAGTTAAACTTATATCCTAGTCCAGGTCATGATCTACTCATGCGCCAAATTTCATCCAAATCCGTTCAGCCACTGGTAGCCAATGGTAGCAAAGAAACTCGCTTTCGCATTTATAATATAAAATATCATAATCTGCCTATAATGTTCCCACTGCTGGGACACAGGCCTCCTCTGTGTGAGAGGGAGTGGGCCGTAATCCACCACGCGGGCCCAGTGCGGGTTGGTAGATGTCACATGTCTTCGATTTTTTGGCTCTAGGACATGCCGGTTTCCTCACGATGTTTTCCTTCACCGTTTTGAGAGCAGTGGTGATGAAATAATTCACACAAAGTAAAGTGCCTATCTGGGTTCGAATCTACGATCTACAACTCGTAAACCACGGTTACCATTGGGCCACCACTGCTCTCGCTCAGCTATAAAATATATATAAATATATATATTATATAATAACTGCTCGTTATGCCTTCGACCGTGGATGTTCGTGGGTCAACATGGTCTATAGCAGTCCACGGCTAACCACCGTTTTGCATGGTGAAAATCTAGGCGGCATCATCCAGGCCACGGTAAGCGTGTCAGGCAAACAAATCAACCACGCAGTTAACGTGCGTAGCCTCTTCGTGCACATTCTACGCAGATGTAGAATTCGCCTTAAAAAATATTAACTCGCTACTCGCACACAGTATGACCACTACCCCACCCAATAGCGTGCTTCCCAGCAATATAATGTAGGGTCATGCTTATCCACTGCATCTATTCCGCGACAGAAAGCGAAGGACTGTTTACTAACAAAACTTTCTACGTACTCGTAAACCTTATTGTTAGTGTTGAAACATCTGACGGCGTATGCGAATGCTTTTCCTTATAATAATTTATTGTTATGTTGACTATTATAGTCGGTGTGCTTTTGGCCTGGCAATCACGGTCAGTGACCTACATTTATTGACAGACTAGCTGCACCCCGCAGTTTTACCCGCATAAGTCTCGATCCCGTGGGAATATCGGGATAAAAAGTATCCTATGTCCTAACACCATGGTCTACCCATGTGACAAATTTCATCCACAACCGTTCAGCCGTTTTAGCGTGGAAACGTAATAAAAAAACTCACTTTCGCATTAGTTAGGATTCTAGTATTTTTCATTACGAAAATGGATTTTATGTCCGTTTTAACCTTTTGACCGCCACAGTCATGTATAGATGACAAACCAAAATGTGCCCAGCACGCCACGGTCACGACTTCATGACAGTTTTTAAGTAATAATTCGTAGCATGGCGCCGTGGGCACGTCTTTGCTTTTTTGACGTGGCGGTTAAAGGGTTAACATCTGAAATCCATCCCTAATCAAAAACATTAAGTAAATAGTTTATTGTTCGTATTCCTACGATGGAGGGACGATCGCATACCGGAAGGCGTAGCGTTGGAAGGCCTCCCCCTAAAGGTGTACCGATGACCTTGTGAAGGCCGCAAGAAATCCGCTGCTGAGTGCGAGCATAGAACCGGTTGAAGTGGCGACGCTTCGGGAGGCCTCTGTCCAGGAGTGGACGTATTTCGGCGGAAATGATGATGAGGATTCGTACGATGACATATTAGGGAAAAGGCAAAGACCGCTATTGCCATTCTAAAATGCACGCAGTATAAGTACGAAATTGTATTCCTTTAGATTAGTTTGTATCGTGGTTAGTCTTTGTCCTGGGCTGGTGTAATCCGCTTTAGTTAAACTGGTTGTGCAGTATTTGATAGCGATTACGACTGTTTCTGTTTTACCATTTATCGTACAATTTAAATTTGAGGTTAAGCTATTGGATTCGATGCGAAAAAGGAAATGTTTGCAGAATTTTAGGTAAATGTAACAGGTTTGGACAACAGCATAATGGTTTCAATAATTAATAACTATTTTAGGATTAGAATGACTAAGGCAGAGCGTTTTTGTTTATTTTTCACTAGCAAGACATGTCATTTAATTTACTAATCAGAGGGTTTAAACAAATGGTAATCACTCTCAAAGCGTTTCGGGATTGACAAAAGTTTTTTTTGGTAGCGTATACTCGTATCAGTCCCAAAAAGATGAATTCTCGGATGGGACCGGTTGGCAAACGCAAACGAGGAAGTCCACACTCGCTGGGAGAACGAGATCGTGCGTATATTTAGATCACCCTGGATGGACGTAGCGAAAGACAAAAACAGTTAGCATTCTCTGGAGGAGGCCTTCACCTCAGAGATTCTCAAATAAAAGCAATTAAAAAAATATATTGTTGTAATTAAAAAAATATATTATGTATTGTTGTTAGCTCTGTAAAACAAAACTTAGCGAAGGAAGGTAATATTTTTCGAGAGTATGTATGTATGTCTATTTCTTTGGCACGCTCTGTAGCCTAAGTGGATTGTTTCTAAAACACGTTTTGATAAAAAAATCTTGATACAAACTAACGTTAAACTAACCTCTTACCTAGAGTTCTAATCCAAAATATCTGCATTAAATATCAACATACGTTACGTATTTAGGTAATTAATAACAAGAACGTCTTATTTGAATGCAGAACTTGGTTGTTTTTATTTTCGATTACTTAACTCAACTTTGAGTAAATAGAGAATTGCTTCATATTTTGCAATAAATTACAAGCGTTATGTCATCGCGCTTCTCTTTCTTTTCTATGCAATCTGACAGTGACCGCGGTTTAGGTGTTGTCAGCGTCTTAATTGTGGGAGTGCATAGGCTATACAATATTTATAAATTGCATCTGCAAATACTTATTAAGATATTTAAAGAAACCTTCCCCAGTTTTTTTTAAATAAATTGTAACAATATTAGTATCAAATAAAAGCCAGTAAAAAGTAATTTTCAAATATATACAATGTATATTAATAAAACAAAAAGCTTGAAATAAAATATATTATTTAAAAAAACAAAATCCCTGAAAAATGGTGTAACTTTTGATTGTCCCCACCTACGATACCAACATTCTATAGAATATAATGCTTGTTTTTCTCTTTTCAGTTATGTGTTTTTGCAGTCGGTTTTTTTAATAATTTATTTTTTTATTATTATTATTTTATTCATATCAGTCCCATACAATTTTGTTTTTCCATCATTGTTATCTATTTATGACAGTGTGTCGCTTTGTCTAGGCCCTCTGGTCCGTATTGCTAAAAGATTAGGTAAGAGCAAAGTCTAAAAACCAATAAACTATAGAGAAAGTTACATGTCACGGTAAAAGATTTTACAATAATGACTCAGCCTTATTGTTAGCTAAACTAACTTAGATTGAATGAAATCGCTGACGAGTTGACGGCATACAAGTACTTTGAAGGTGACTACTAAAATATTAGTCAATTTGTGTGTTTAGTATTATTGAATAGATTTAAGCCGCTTATGTAACGTAGTACCTATTTGAAATATACAACACATTCGTTTTTAAAATAGGAAACAAATTCCGCAATCTGTTATACCAACTTTGTTGGGGTCAGCTGAATACCTCCACAAAACAAATCCCGCAAAATGTAGTCGCAATAATTATGGTGGATTTTATTAGGTAGACCTTTTTTTACTATAATACCGAGTGACTTACAACACGAATAGGTACAGTTTTAAGGCTGACCTGATCGTGGTGAAACTTTTGATTTTGATTTTTGAGCAATGGTTGCATCAAATTGATTCAGTTAAAATTAGATCAATAATTCAATCAGTAATGTAATTCGTTCAGTTTAAATTAGCACTTATCCATAAAAAAAATCAAGCAAAACTGTTTGATAATTATGATCTATTTATTATAACCATAATTATTAAAGCGGGTGCAGCGGCAGAAAATGCCGAAAATCTGAAAGTTATTAAATATGGAGGCCTTTGCAGAGAGTACAACTTTGTGCCCTTTTGCGTCGAGACCCTCGGTCCGTGGGGTCCCAGTACGCATAAGTTATTTGCGGAAATCGCGAAACGTTTAGTTGATGTAACTGGTGACCGAAAAGCTAGCGGCTTTCTCGCGCAACGCATCAGCATTGCAATTCAGCGAGGAAATGCCGCCAGCATCCTCGGTACAATGCCCCGAGGGCCTTTTTTATGCTTAACTTAGTTTTAATTTAATTTAGTTAATATTAATAATCATCCTGTAATAAAGCAGATATATCAAATGAACCAAAAATAATCCTAAATGCATACACTCACATTCACAATCAACAATACCATAATGTCATTCATTATGCCAATTGAACAATATTCGACGAATTTTTTCAAACATATGAAGCAATGGAGTGTGAATTTCCTTCACAATCCTTCAGATTGTGATGGAAAGTGTGTTATGAAATTAGGGTGCAACTCCAAAATCTATCAAACGCCAAAACTTATACCTCAATGCACTCTAAAATTAAACCTTTACATTTTCCTATCTGCAACTTGTTTTCGAATCGCAAAAGTAGTTATACCGTAGTTCGCTACGTGCCGATGTCGCCAAGTATCATGTTTCTCAGAGAGTACATTAATAATTCAGCAGGCAGACTTGGGGCGCATACAGCGTCCTCCCATCTCTATTAAGATTCGTTTTCACGCGAAGCGACATTGCAAAGTTTATCTTAGTTTAAAATTGTGATTTGAAAGGGGAATATAATTTATCTTGTAGTTTAACATAGCGTATACAGCACATCAGAAATGAAATGATCAGAAATTATGTTATCTGGCAGAGAACTGGAGTTACCGACATAGCCTGCAGAGTCAGCAAGCTGAAGTGGCAGTGGGCTGGCCATGTGTGTCGAAGGACCGATGGCCGGTGGAGCGTCTGCTCCACGCTTGCCGATACGCGGTCTCCACTCCAGGACTCGTCTGAGTCCTGGAGCGGAGACCGCGTATCGGCAAGCGTAATGTGGGACGCCCCCCAGCTAGATGGACCGACGACCTTAAAAAGGTGGCTGGGACAGACTGGATGCGGAAGGCGGAGGACAGGGTGTTGTGGCGCAGCCTGGGAGAGGCCTATGTCCAGCAGTGGACTGTTATAGGCTGAGTTGATTGATTGATTGATTGATACAGCACTGCTGCGTGGGTTCTTGTATAGCACATTCAGTGGAGTAACAACACAAAAAATGCAATAACACTTGCATTATGGAAGACCTTTGCGAGGCCAACGCTAACGGTGTCGAAATGGCCGAATTCTGATCGAATTTTATCATCGATGTGACGAAGAAGAACCACATACTTCCTACATTTATTACCCAAAAATGTAAAGTAAAACAAACACTTTGATCCCATCTTTTTAACCGCCGCGCGCCGTAACACAACATCTCAAAGCTGAACGCCAACACATCTTTCTTTAAACTTCAATACAAAGACGGCAACACCGGACTGCAACGGAAAAATCAATACGACGCCCAGTACCCGTCATAGCCGCCACTCACAAAATCTAAACCAAAGTTACTGCAAGATTTATTCCCCACAAAGCTATCTCGTCTGAACGTGGCTTTACTTTAAAATATATAGGAAAAGTGTTCGACTGAAGACGCGGTAAATTCCTGTCTATTGGGACTGTTCAGTCTAACATGTCCGATCGACGAGGTATAAATACTAATATCGGTACGCTATGCATATTAAAGTACATGTTATAGCTTGGAATAAATTTTATGTACGAGACACGTAGTTTATTATCGAAAGCTTGTAATATATTTATAGTTTTTGGTTCGTTTGGTTTGACGGTTGATTATGAAATTGGTGTTGGTCAGGAATATAATATATCTACATAGTAATAATGTATCTACATAGTTAGATACATTGCTTGTTGCTAGGGGCTTGTGGCTAAGTAAGCCGCACGGATCGGTCGATAAGGTTTAGCTACGCTTGCCGTGGATTTTCCGTGGATGGGTGTCCATCTTTACATACCAAGACCCCTTCATGCCTCGGAAAGCACGTTAAGCCGTTGGTCCCGACTGTCATTTGTAGATCTTTGACAGTCATTACGGGCCGTCAGAAGTTTGAAAGTCTGACAACTAGTCTTACCGTGTTACCCAGTAACTGGGTTGTGGAGGTCAGATAGGCAGTCGCTCCATGTAAAATGGTATTCAGGGGTATCCGGGAAGACTGGAAGCCGACCCCAACATAGTTGCGAAAAGGCTAGGCAGATGATGATGATAGTTAGATACACTGCTGTTTTTCTGAATACAGAAATATAATTAGGTATCTCTCTCTCGGAAATATGTTATGTTACGTAAAAAAAAATTAGGAAAATGTGAAGCTAGGTAAGTAAGTAGTTTACCTAGCTTTACATCCTAGCAATCAATAATGTTAATACTAACCTAAAAATCTCTATCCTGTAATAATTATATGTACTTAATATTTGCACGCCACGCTTGGCAGAATGTGATGATACCATCGACTAAACCTAAGACCATATTCTGACAAATAAATGATTATTATTATTACATTTTCCTAATTTTTTTTACGTAACATAACAACAAGCCTGGTTTTCCCGAAGTGTTAGGCAGAGGTGATTACTAAGTAGGTACACTCACATTTGACCAGGTATGTTTAAGCGCCATGTAATGGGGGGCGTGCCTGTTGTCATCAACTGGGCACAAATCAGACTGTTACTGAAAAATTCCTAATGGAAAAACCCAATAACACTTTGCCCGACCTGGGAATTGAACCTAAGACCTCATGCTCAGCAGTAGCGCTTGCGACCACTAGAACAATGAGGATTTTATAAATTAAACTTTTACTTATATCTAAGTCTTCCACAATTGTATCTAAAAAACTCATAATAAAATCATTGATAGCATTTGAAAGGTAATACTTATCTAATATATAACCAATCTGTCTCTATTTAATAACCAAATTTATTTCTAATTTTATCTTCATACGCTCGTATTCCCAAAGATAGTTAATTTGATTTGACTCAATTTTCAAATAGAAATGATATGAGAATTTTCTAGAGACGTAGACTAAATTAATATTTCAGAAATTCATTTATCTTTTTACTTCACTTTTTACTCACTAAAGCAATTACTAGAACCTTTATGAAAAGTAACTTTAATAAGCCGTTGGAAATGACTATTGATTGAACATAATTAAATTACATATTATTTACATTAGGTACATACACACATTGAGAGCAGTGGTGGCCCAGTGGTAATAGCCGTGACTTCCGAGTTGTCTTTCCCGGGTTTGAACTCAGACAGGCGCTTTACTTTTTGTAAATAATTTCATCACCATGCTCTCAAAACGGTGAAGGAAAACATCGTGGTGAAAGTGAAACCTATATCCTAGAAACAAAAATTCGAAGACATGTGACATTTACCTACCCGCACTGGCGACGCGTGGAGGATTACAGCTCACTCCCTCTCACCGAGAGGAGGCCTGTGTCCCAGCAGTTGGGAATATTTTACATTATTATGCTACATACACACAGTAGTATTTACAGTCAACATCAAAAATTCATATGCTGAATAAATTGTTGCTAATGACATCTTTGTTCCAATCCTTACTTGCATACTATTCATCTATACTATTAGTAAAAGTGTGAAAGTAACTCTGTCTGTCTCTCTGTCTGCTTGTCGGCCTCTTCACGCCTATCGGGTTTTGATGAAATTTGACACATCGATTGGTAGACCATAACCTGGGGTAGGACATAGGATACTTTTTATCCGGGTAGTCCGACCCCGTGAGATAATTTTCGACCTACACGTGGGCTAAGCTGCAGGAAAAGTTACACGGAAAAAAAGGATCTCTTCAACGAAGAATATCAATATTTTCAGAAAAATTGTTTCAATCCAAGTAAATATTTTCTTAACGTAAGTAAATGTACTCAGTCCAAGAAAACCAGTTTACTCAAATTAGGAATAATAAATACTTGGTTTTTATTCTTGACTTAAGCAAATATTTTTGATTCAAGACTATAATAATCTTAATTGAAGAAAATTTCTAGTTTTTATCTAGTTTTACAAATAATATTCTTAAAATTAAACTTAATAACTCTTCATTTAAGTATAATGTCTTCGAAGAAGACAATAAAACTAAGACAAAATTTTACTTCATTCAAGACTAAATTGTTTTCCCCATATATGAATCAATATTTGTCTTGACCAAAAGGATATTGTCTTAATTTAAGACATCCTTTTTTTCCGTGTAGTTTTGCATAAAATAATGATCGTATACTTTTTTTTATTCAGAATAATTGGCTCATTCGAACACTGTTTTAAAACAACCAAACTGACAACTATGCTGTAAATACCATGGAGGAGTGGAGTGTGAGTAAATGCTTGTGGAGTTTCTTGCCCGTTCTTCTCCATAGGTACCTACTATGCTTTGGAATCGGCATTTAGCGTCATCTTTCTTACTGACCGACTCCTTGACAATTCAAAAGTGTCTGTAATAAATGCTTTGCGTTTGAGTTTGAAAGTAAACCCCCCTACGCCCCCCTCCCCAGCTAGTGCCCCGCTAGTACCCTTTTATTAAGCACTTTTTTTTGGGAAATTATCAAATAACTTCTCCCGCTCTGGGCGGAGCGGGAGGGTGTGTCAGACTCTTACTGAAACCCACCCGTGTTCCTTCCGTTGCCTGTGTTACCAGGGGCCTCGGTATCCCATCCGGAATTTCCCACGACCCCGGCAGTCATCGGCCCTAGAGGCTACACACACACTTCGGCACACACTTGTGCTGAAGACATCTCTTTGAAGCGCGCGTGGAAAACAACGCGCAGTCGACTCGGGTCTGGTCCTTATCGGACGGCGAGCTCACCGTCCGCAAGCCCGCTTCATTAGGCAGTGGATACGGTAGCACGTGCCAATATGTCCAGCACGTAGTTATTACAACTACTAGGTTATTATTTATTTGTTTATATAATGGTAAGGGAATACAGATCCTATGATTGATAAGCAGAGCGCTATGTTATGCCAGGAGGCGTACAAATATGGTGTGCAAATCTAGCTGAGGATTACAAATTAAAGTAGTATGTAAAAGTTTACTATTACTACTTATATGGATTGGGTGTACTTGTATGTGTGGCTCGAAATAAACAATAGATTATTACACAATCCAACATTTATACGACTTCAACTGAAACATGGTACAAACACAACCCTTTACATGCTGCTCACGGTTGGCTGAAACCTTGTAAATGTTCTGTAACTAAAGTTCGTTCACTTCAGCAAACGTATAGAAAGAAAACATTGATATAAACGTAATGAAAACGTCTAGCTCAAAAGGTACTCTTTTCAATCTGAAATAACGTGTACACTCGAAGAATTGATGATAAATGCTAGTACTTATATCAAAGTAGTTGATTTAGAAAATTCAAGAACGCAATACAAGTCTGCGAATTATAGACCCGACCTGGACCCATATTAAATACAAAAACTACACAATTTTATCAATTTTATAATTGTCACTCTTTGTGCAATTCAATAAGTGATAAATAGTGGAGTGATTAATAAATAAATAAAGATAATTAAATGACATAAAAATATGAGTAACAGTTAAATGTCAGATCAAATCAATTAATTTCAAAAGCACAACGCAAAATAAAAATTAATGAAATAGGACATTGAATTAAATTAAACTAGTTTTAGTTATAAATGGTTATTTCATGTAGGATGTGGGGAACGGTTAATTTTATACAGAGCTATTCTTCGATTCCCGTAGGTTCTACGGAATTTAATTTTTCAGAGAAATAAATTTATGAAAAACAAGTTGAGTAGGTAAGTTAGTTTATTTTTTATTTGTAAACACCCATTCAACACGGGAGAAGATTACACAGCTGTAATGCTCTTTTTACGTTTAGTGCAATAATTCGCCAAAATGTGCTCAATGGTACCGATTCCCTTGTTAACAAACTAATCAAAATTTAAGTTCAGTGCATCTTTTTCTTTGTATTTCAATAAGAAGAGGACAGAAGATAAATTTTAGTTTAGTCCTGTCAAATTAATCAGCGCCTGTCACTACTCCATACAAGTTTACACGTGATTAAAAACTTGCCTACTAAAATTACGTCAAGCGCTGATTAATTTGACAGGACTAAACTAAAATTTATCTTATGTCATTTTCTTAATGAAATAGAAAGAAAAAGGTTCACTGAACTTAAATTTAGTTTAGTTTGTGAACACGGGAATCGGCACCAATATCAATCTATGCGATCTCTTAGCGTACGTTTGTAGTATATAAATGTATTATATTGCTAAAGCTGGACTAATCATGTATTTCACGCCATATTTTGATGAATCATTAATGACCATCACACTACTAAATTATAGTCTAATCAAGAATATCATCTTCTTTTTGTAATCCACCGCTAGCAAGTACTATGTTTATATTTGACTAGTGGCCACGTTCCGCACTTGAGCACACGAAATAAAAATAAAAACAACTTTCAACTGAAAAATCCTAATTCACTTCAAAAATCCCAGTACGATTTCACCAAAACATGTTTTTACTAGTTCAAACTCTTTATGATACTGCCGAGTTAGCCTTTCGAAGTGCATACCGTAAACTTGGACAGTTCTGAAAGTTACGAACAGTATCATTTCAGTCGGCTAGCCAACAAAATAACCTACAATGCATTTCCTGGGTAGTTTACGAGTTCCCTTGATGCACATATAACGCGAATTGCGAACATATGTATGTATGTAGGCATATGAACTAATAGTTGAAAGTTTGAAAAGTTGCAAACAGCTATGCATCACTGGTAGGACTTACATGTTCAATTTTTACATGGGACTTAAACAGAACTGGTGAAATGTGGGCGTAGGTTCACCTCTATGGCAAGGCTTACCCGCTGTCTTCACTTCTTGTGTTGGCACTTTTTTATTTTTTCAGCAATCGTGGTTTTCATTTCAGAGATTTCCATTTATTATACGGTGAATGAACGGACTATAAGAACTCACAATAAATTTATAAGTAATGATGTACTTATTCTAACGTAGATCTAGGCTCACAAATGTAGGAATTTGAATAAGTTAGTTGTTATTATTTGTATGGTCTGTATCTAAAACACACAGGGGCTGATCCATCTTTACATATCAAGACGGAGGGGTCTTCCTTGCCTCGGAAAGCACGCTAAGCCGCTGTCCCAGCTGTCTATCGTGGATCTTTGACAGTCGTTCACGGTCGTCATAAGCCCCAAAGTCTCATAACAAGGGGTATCCTATTATCCAGTAACTGAGTTATGGAGGGCAGATAGGCAGTCGCTCCATGTAAAATACTGGTATTCAGCTGCATCCGGTTAGACTGGAAGCTGATACTAACATAGTTGTAAGAAGTATAGGCAGATAATGTTGTATCTAAAAAAACATCAAGCAAGAGTGATCTCGAAATTCAAAAGGATTTGACAGAGAATATGACGAGCAAAATGGAGTAAGAACTGAGAAGTGTACCATTTTTTTTTTAAATAGCTGCACCCTGCGTTTTCGCCTGCATAAGTCCCGATCCCGTGAATATCGTGATAAAAAATATTTATTTATTTATTTATTTATTTATCGACTTAAAACTACCATTACAGGGATTCCCTAATGCGGTATTTAAGAACATACACAACGATTATATATATACACAACGAATATAAAGAACACAACACCTTAATAATAATAATTATCCATATTTTAAAATAAATCTAGAATATTTATAATACTTATTATCTACTTATAACAATTCAAAAACCTTATTTTCTATTATAACTTAATATAAATAACAAATTACTTGTGAATTCACTGACACTACAAGTTAATACGTCCACTTTATCATGGAGTTCATTAACAGTTCGAATTGCCTGGGCCACAGCTGAGTTGGCAAGTAAGTTCGTTCTGGCTGCTGGCACCACCAGCAGCGACGGCCGCCGTCGTCTCCATACGTAGCGGTCCGGGACACTAAGTGCCAAACGCTGCAGAACTCCCGGATTACATACAATACCACGAAGCAGTTTTACAAGATACGCGACAAGTGTAAACTCTCGTCTTACCCTCAATTCGTCGTATCCGACCATACCCAGTACAAATAGGGTGGGGTACATTAAAGGGTAAAACGGATACACCCCATATAACTTATGGTACAAATGTCGCGTAAACTTGTTCTGCATACGCTCCAGCATCACCTTGTACTTAGTCGCGTGCGGGGCCCATATGACAGCACTGTGTTCCAGATGAGTCCTGACCAGTGCGTCATACAGGACCTTGACTACAGTAACGTTGGTGAAGCCTTGTGACTGCCTCAAAACGAAACCCAAATTCCTATAGGCCTTTCTGCATATCTTGACGATATGATCTCGGAATGATAATTCTGTCGTAAGAATCACCCCTAGGTCCCGAACCTGCGAAACTATCTTCTGTCCTAATCTAGAATCCAGGTCATGGTCTACCCATGTGCCAAATTTCATTCCAAATCTGTTCAGTCGGTTTAGTTAGCGTGAAAGCGTAGCAAACAAACTCATTTTGGAATTTATAATATTACTTAAATGGTTTAAATTTATTAATGGATTAAACGGTTTAAACATATTTTCATGTTTCATTTTGGTCTGCACCCCTAAATAAATACCAAACTCGTACATATCTATGTAGGTACACAAACTCTATATTAACAATTTTCACGTCCACATTTTTTTTTGGTTGGGAAATTATCAATTAACTTCTCCCGGTCTGGGCGGAGCGAGAGGGTGTGTCAGACTCTTATTGACTAAAACCTACCCGTGTTCCTTCCGTTGCCTGAGTTGCCGGGGGTCTCGGTAACCCTTTCGGACTTCCCGTGACCCCGGTAGGCATCGGCCCTAGTGGACTTTCACAACGAGGATTCCTCGTACAGCAGGCTTAGCATGACGCTTCCTATTTCTTCGAAGAATAGACACGGTTCTTTCTATACAAAGTGACATTTCGTTTGTCCTTTTTTGACATCCCACCGTAGAAATCCTTCTACAATCTATCATCTTGTCTTTCGTTTCTAACGATATTTGTCTAGGTCCTCTTTAATGTAGAATGATTTCTACGGTGGGATGTCAAAAAAGGAGAAACGAAATGTCACTTTGTATAGAAAGAGCCGTGTCTATTCTTCGAAGAAATACAAAGCGTCATGCTAAGCCTGCTGTATGCGTACCATGAGTTGTTATCGAAAAATTACTCACTAGCGTTAAACTCGCTAGCGTATTAACGTGGATCAAATATATTTCGATAATGCTTGCACCATGAGTTTTACGAAGTCATACGCAGACGCTAAGGTAAGCTCGATAGATCGTGTCGTGTAGCTAACTTCACTCCTTATGTTTTGTTTCTTTCTTTCTCAGTAACAAGTAAGGAGAACGGCTCTAAAGCTCATATGACAGTGAATATCCCGAAATAATCCGACTAAATAGAAAGATTGGCGGTAAGTGGACTACTTATGGTATTTAGTGGTTTTCCTTATAATAGCGGCACTGTCGTCAATTCAATTTGTAATTTTGTTAACGTTTTGTGGTCCGCAGCGTTTTAAAGTGAAATATATTAAAAAAAATATAATATACAATACAATGAGGACCAGTAGATCACAATTTAATATAATGAAAATAATCATTTTAGTTCTCATGAAACTCTTTGTGTTGACATCAATTCCGTAACATTATTTAATAATAAGCCCAAATCTTCAAACGCTTCTTTAAAAAGTCTGTAATGTTGGCCACTAACATATTGCATGCTAAATAGGCTCTTTCAGACATTGCTTTGACTTTAGTAGACTCAAAAAGGTATATAATTTTAATGTCAACATATGTTTCACACATCAAAACGCTAGTGAGCTACGTAACTACTCTCGCAAGCGTATTTTTCGATAGCTTTTGTCAAATTAGTGACTCATGGTGCCGTTTTGTATGGTTACAGCTGAAAAGAGACTATAGAATAGATTACGTTAGGTTTCTTACCTATCGAAATCTATAGTGCTCATGGTACGAAGTTTAATTCTTTCTGTGCCCGCTAGGAGCGCTGTACAATATTTCATACATATCATTTACGGAGACGCTAGCGAGTTTTGGCAGTGTAGTGCACTGATGGTAGAGCTACAGCACGAAATAAGTCGACAACACTAGAAGCATCGTGAAGTTTTTTCCGAAACTTCGACGGTCCTTAATAGACTTACATCGATTAGCCGGCGCGGGAATTATAAAAAAGGAGATTATGTTATACAAAGCTTTATTAAGTAGGTAGGTATACCTACGTTGAACTTTACAGGGAATCAACATTAAAAAATCAATAAGTGCTTAGCAAATAATTAATTTGGGATTAGTAAAGCTACGAATTCCTAGAAGCCCGGTGGCCGCCATACAACGAACACAGTGATGGCTTTCATGACAATTATGGCAGCGGGGTTTAATTTTACGGTGTAAAAAATGTACAACTTATTTTCAACTTATTTAGTGACGTCATATGCCTGTAAATTGCGGACGCTATGTGACGGCCACCGCTCTTCTAGGAAACTGTAGGTTTACACCTCAGATCAAATAAAAAGCCAAGACATAGCGCTGTCTACAGTGACGTGAAGCCGGTTTCCTAAACATGTGTGCACTTAGTGAGGTGTAGTGTGGTTGAAATGGGTTGTAAATGTGTGCGTGCGAGGTGTAGTTTTGGCATGACTTCACTGTATTGGTGTGAGCTTTACACTATAATGTTTCCTTTTACATAATTCCGGTTTCCGTTGTTATATTATTGAATGCTTTATTGGGTAAATAACATTAGTGGCATTGACATTTCCGGACTGAAATATTTTTATTGTGATGTAAGTATAGTAAACCGCACATTCGTGCTAAAACGTGGACTATAAAAATCGCCCTTTCAGCTACGACATAAAGGTGCTGTCAATGTCAAATTATTTCCACTGATGTGCGGTTGACTGTACAAAAAAACCTTTAGTATCGTTACGAATGTTCTTTAGAAGCCAATGTACTATCGGCAAAAGTGTGAGTGACCCACTTCTATACATCATTATATTAATACGAACTCGACTAAAATACGCTTCGTGCATCCTATTGGTCAAAACACCATCGAGGCCACCATTTGCCATCGAGTTATGATTAATGCCTAAAGACGCTGACAACTGCTAAACCGCAATCACTATTAGACTGCATAGAAAAGCAAATTTTATTGCAAAATTTGAAGCAATTATCTATTTACTCAAAATTGAGTTGAGTAATCGAAAATAAAAAACAACCAAGTTCTGCATTCAAATAAGACGTACTTACTTGTTATTATTTAAATACGTAACGTACGTTAATATTTAATACAGATATTTTGGGTTAGAACTCAAGGTAAAAGGTTAGTTTACCGTTAGTTTGCATCGAGATTTGTTTTTCAAAACGTGTTTTTGGTAACGACCAAGTTCTGAGAAATATATTCAAAATGAACATATATTTTTCACTACCACAAACAACACAGATTTGGCATTTTCTTTGTCTTAAAACAAGCCTACTTTGGTTATTTGCCTCTTGTCAGCGACTTAAAGGTGAGTATGCGGAAGTTTGGCGGATAGTACATAGTCATCCACCTTTGCTTCAATCACTGATCGAAAAATCAATACACAGATGAATCTAATACCTCATTCGGTTCATATAACGGCTGACAGCACAGGCTAGACCATACATAAATTACTCCTAATGACGTACCACTCAAATGTAGAGTAAATAATACCAGTGTACAATGTGAGAGCTAGTGGACATGTTGGCAAATAAGCCAGCTGCTAGCAGAAATTATGTAGTAGGCACGTGAATTTGTTAGGGAAATTGCGTATTCAATAGTCCTGTTTTCTGCTAGATAGATAGATAGATAGATAGAATACTCTTTATTATGTACACCATAAAAATTACAGCTATAAATGTAGAAATTTTACATAGGGTGACACAATGGGCGGTCTTATCGCTAAAAGCGATCTTTTAAAGACAACCTTTGGATGGATTAGGGGGGATAGGAGAGACAATACTGCAGGTAGTCTGTGGTGTACCATTCACATATATACAAGAAATATATACATACATAAAATATATTAAAATTATCTATATAATATATTCAATAATAATTAATCATAAAACTAGCGCTAAGAATCAAAACAGGTGCAAAGAACAGAGAAAAATAAAAAAAAATATGTTTAAGGAGAGAGACAGTGTTTTTTTACCATAATTTTAAAAATGGATAGAGATTTAGCACGCCTTATCGACACGGGCAAGGCATTCCAAGGCTAGTGTGATTTTGGTTTAATTAGTAGATAAGTCTGCAGTAAGGTGTTTACTGCAGTTATGAACGTAAAAATAATAGCAAAATACTTAATCCGAATAGCCCAAAAAATATAAAATGAATAGGCTGAAAATCCCTAACAACCATAACGACGTTCTAAATAATGTCTAAACTAAAATTAATGCCCAAACTTTCAACTCAAAACCTTTGACCAGAGCCTTTAACGAGTACCTATTTTATAACCAGGTCATTGAACTCTATACCACAATCCAACTACGGAAAATAACCTGTAAACAGGCTTTTGTCTATTAGGCCACAGTATACCCATATACCGTCCAGTCCTTGAATATACATAAATCATAATTATTATATGGACTATAGGATTATAAACTCAATTGAAAAAAATACCCAAGATGGTTCAATTCTCTTAAAATATTATGTATTTTACCACAAAATATGTTTGTTTGTTTGTAAAAGGTAATCTCTGGAAGAACAAAGAAAGAAAGAAAATTTGTTTATTCTTGTTTATTCACAAACAAAACGCACATTACATAAAAATACAAAAAATATATACATACAAAGTAGCCAAAACCAATATCCAAGCCATAAAAGTTTGACAATCTTGTCGATTGCTTGATATCAGAGCCAGGGACCAAAGACAATTTACATTGCGTAATAATTACTCTGTGTGACACTGGCAAATCACAATAAACAAACAATCAAAACAAAAACAAAATGCCGATTGCTGGGTGGGAAAATAACTACTTTTGTAACAAACAAACCACTATAACAAGAGCGATTAAACCGTGCCTCGCATCTGGGCACGAATGGGTCTGCTCAGCATAATGATGTTACTTCGGACAAACCTATCGTCAACAGCGCTGATTTTCAGCAACTACCTACCTATCGAATGTCGTAATGACGTCCCCCTGTGTGACGTAATACATCGGGTAAGTAATTTTTTTCCACAGAAATAAGTGTGATTCTAGCTAAATATAGTATGTATTTAAAAATATAAAATATATATCTGTATTCATACGTAACTTTTAAAAGTAAGAAATACATAAACTATTACTAACTAAGACTTAGATACAATGAAAATAAAAAATACTAAGTAGTAGTTACTTAGTGTTTTTTATTTTCATTGTATTTTCCTTTGTCTGGGCGTTGTGTAAAATAATAGTAATAATATTATTTTGATACACTAACAAATACTTCATAATGAAATAAGGAAGTTTTTATTGATACACCATAATATCATAGATGCACCAAGGGAATTGCGATAGTGGCCATTTGCAAACGGCATGCATAGCACCATGGCGTTGGCAAACGAGAACTACGAAACGAGAACAAAAATTATTTCATTGATAGAAAGCTACACTATTGCGGAGTGCCATGGGATATTTTTTTCCACGCGGTCGAAGTCGCGGGCAAACACTAGTGTCTTATAACCTTTAGGTTACTGATGATGACAATTTTTTTTGATGATAGCCTTAAAATCAAAATCAAAAGTCATTTATTCAAACTAGGCTGAGAATCAGCACTTTTCGAACGTTTTCGTCAAAATTACATAAGAGAGTCCCCAAAAACGCCCGCTTCCTTCGCTGGGAAGAAGAAGCGGCGCAACAAACTCCCCAGCAGCACATACATTCCTCTTTCATGATAATCACGCACTTTAGAAAGATATCCATAACTATAATTTTCTGTTAGTGCTTTTAATGTCTGTGTCCAGTATAGTGGGTAGATTTATTCATGAATCTAAACATACCTACATAAATATTCATTTCATTTTATTAATTATGATGGAAATAAAATACTTTGTTTTTAGTTCAGAATCGATTGAAAGAATAGCGTGCTTCGTTTAGTGCATAACTAATGACGACGGTATGCACTATCATGCAAGCCATTCTTCGTTTTATTATGAGCATAAAGTACTTACCTCATGACCTGTTTCCCACAGTTATAGAATAGTAACGAGGTATTCTGCATGACGACTCGAACTTGTGTTATATTCATAATTATATTGTCAACTAAAAACAACCACATTTTACAAAAAAAAAACTAGTATGTTTTCGAAAATATTAATATGTGAAAATATGAATATTGGTATGTGATTTTTTATCAGGGTAGTCATGAAGTTTAAAAGTATCTAATTTGACAGTTACCGCTAAAGTACTGGTTTTTTTAACAGAACCGAATGGAAAACATGATAAGTTTGGTGTGCCGCGTAGTTCTTAAGTTAGTTCTCTTCGAGCCTCGGAATCTAAAGGTTGTCTTCAAGAAGTCTACATATACTGATATTGTATTGAGTACCTAATTAAATAGTTTGGGTGTGCAAGAATATAATTACAGAAATATTCGTAATGACAAGGCGTTATCATGTCAATACTAATAAAGAAAACAAATTAAACACAAAAAACATCAATGATATCGAATTTCGATTCTCAGCTTCCAGTCTCATTTCAACTCTGGGATAGCTATGCAAATCCTCTATCGCTTAGCCAGCTTGTGTGACGAGCTACATAAGCTGTTAGCGGTAACTGGCAGCTTATTGGAAGCAGCTTGGGGAGAAGCGGTCGATAGCCGACCCGGTAGCTATGAATTATTTCTTAGTGCATAGTGCATATCGTTCGTTGGCCTATAATATGTGAAGGAGATCAGGAGAGGGGTAGAAGATTAGGGAAGGGTTATCCCGTATGGAAATTTTCAACTTTTTGAGTTGTGATAGTGATGGGATTAAGTAAATTTAGTAAATACTGAGAGCCTAGGTTGCTACAGTAAAAGGAGGTACTGTCTAACATATTAATGGTTGCCTGGAAGAGATCGCAGAAAGCGATAAGGCCGCCCATTGTATATTTTGTAGTGTTTGATTAATTTTTTTGTCATGTATTTTTGTGGTGTACAATAAAGTATATATAAATATTAACAAAAATAATATAAAATTAAATGAAATTATCTGCTAAATAAGTGAAGCGGTACCTACCTATATGGAACTGGCGAACCTGACCTGAATGGTATCTTCCTGACCAGCGGGGTGATTGCAAAACACACTGTCAGTAGCAATAGGTTTCATTTTGACAGTTCAACATCATTCATTGCATTATTTACGTTACTGAGCAGACAAATTTTTCAAACATATGAAGCCATATACTTCAAAATCATTCAGATTGTAATTTGATAGTGTGTTACGCAATTAAGACGCTGACAACATCTAAACCGCGGTCACTGTCAGATTGCATAGAAAAGAAAGAGAAGCGCGATGACACAACGCTTGTAATTTATTGTAAAATATGAAGCAGTTATCTATTTACTCAAAATTGAGTTGAGTAATCGAAAATAAAAAACAACCAAGTTCTGCATTCAAATAAGACGTACTTGTTATTAATTAAATACGTAACGTATGTTGATATTTAATACATATATTTTGGATTAGAACTCAAGGTAAGAGGTTAGTTTAACGTTAGTTTGTGTCGAGATTTTTTTTCAAAACGTTTTTTTATAACAACCAGGTTCTGGGAAATGTGTTCAAAATTAACATATATTTTTTCCGCTACCAGAAACTATACAGATTTGGCAATTTTTTTTCTTAAGAGAACCCTATTTTTGTCAATTGGGTCTTGTCAGCGCCTTAAAGTGCTGATCCCTTTTAAACAACTTCAAAAAGGAGGTTTTCAATCTTTCTGTAGGTATAGAATTTCTCTTCAAAACAAAGTGACAGATTTCAAGATCGTTATTATTCTTATTCGTAAGTAGGTTAAATATTGTTTTTTTATGAGTCCGCTCTTAATTTTCGGAACTCCGCAGACAGAAACTAATAAAGAATATAAATAATGTTTATAAAGAGAGAATACCTAGAAATCGGGATGACCTACTTTGGGGTTTCAACTTATCCTAGTTAAACGCTGAAGTGAAAATGTACGAAGTAAAAACAAAAATATAACTTTAAAAAGCACGTCACACGTCTTTTGCACGAAGGGATAGGCACAGATGTTTCTATTTATAGTAAAACACAAAGTGGAAATATCTTGTAAGTATTTTATACAGACTGTATAAAATACTTACAAGATATTTCCACATATGTATATACTAATATACTTAATACTTAATATTTAATATAATCTAAATAAATTGTTTTAAATAATTCAAATTTGACTTCATGATAAAATTCTAAAATAATTAGGTATACTAGAATATTAGCGAAATTCTAACTGAAGCATTTATTTTGACAAAGAATTTTAGATTTTTTATATTTTTGTACAGTAAATAAAAAATAATTAATTATTTTTTATTTCAAAAAAATAAAAAATATAAAAATAAGTAAATAAAAAATAATTAATTATTTTTTATTTACTGTTGACATTTTTTACTGAATTCACTTTAATTTAATGATGTTGACTTGAAATTAATTATTAATAATCTTAACTATTCGTATTTGCCCGCCATAATATGTGGCAAACATGTCTGAACTTATTTTTTCTTTGTAATCCTGCACGCATTTTTTTTTATTATTGTATGTGTACACATGTTTTTACAAATAAATATCTTATCTTATCTTACAGTATTTAGGTACTTGGTGGGAAATTGTTCACGAAAGGAAAGAAAGTAGTCTGGGTAGCTGTCGCCGGATACGGTGAAGAGGACTATATATTATATAGTATACAATTGGATATTATCATAAATTATAATGGGCAATAGAGCAGCTAATGACTAATAATCAGTTTTCGAAAATACTATTGCACAATCTAGGAATCAAACTCTAAATAGGTAGCCATGTTTTATATTAAAACAAATTAAACATTTCCAAAACGTAATTTAAAAACAGTATAATTTTATTGGATAGAACCAGAAATCAAATTTCAACTCATTTATTAAAAATAAACATTCTGAAACTTTTCAATTCGTCACAGTACGCGACTGAAATTTTATTTCCTTTGGAAGTGAGAGGAATTTAAAAAGTTGTCGTCGACACCGGCAGTTCCGCAATATGACGGAACTGTCATTAGCAGGCTAACGCTACGACTCAGGGCTGGCACTCTATGTGAATTTTAACTTGAGGCAGAGGTGAAATCAATAAAACCCATTGAGGACTCGTTTTTCTGCAGAATAATTAATTTTAGTTATAATGGAGATTCAGAATGCGAAATTGCCTCAAATTTTTTAAAAATTGTGCTGCTTTTTTCAATGTTTACTCAGTAAAATGAAGATTCATTGTCTTGTCCACCTGAACAACATTATCTGAGGGACTGTAAAATCGAATTAGAGTTGCCTTTACAAAATTAAAAAGTATTTTTTTAGTGTTGAAATGTTCGTAGGATTTTATGCAAACAAATGGTGACCATTTTTTCAAAAAACCGTTAGGTTGTTTTAGTTTTTTTACAATGTATCAATAGGCACCTATATTTTATTTTATTTTACATTTTAGGAAAACTTACAGCTAAACTTTTCGGGCTTTCTAGTGAAGGAGCACACGTAACACTTGGAGACGCTTAAATGGAACTTATTACTCATGCAGTAGTACTGGAACCTATCTAGATCCTCCTGTAATAATAGAGCGTCTGATATTGAGGATATCTTTGACATAATTTTTACATCATCCGCATATAGAAGTATTTTAGAGTGAAGGAAGTAGGAATCAATATCATTAACGAATAAGTTGAATAAGAGCGGCCCTAATAAAGATCGTTGAGGAACTCCAGATGGGATACGCATTGATCTTGATGAATACCCATTCAGCACAACAGTCTGGCACCTGTCCTCCACATACGACTTAAACCAACGAAAGAGATTACCCCTAACGCCCATCGATAGAAGTTTACGCATGAGAATGACGTGATCAATTCTGTCGAAACATTTGGTATAGTCAGTATATATGACATCAATTTGGGACCGGTTACACATAGCCTATGACAAGAAGTCACTACAGAGAACGAGGTTTATAGTTGTTGACCGACCACCCAAGAATCCATGCTGGTGTTCGCTGAGCCTGAGAGCAGAGTAAACTTGCCTGTACACTATTTTTTCTAATATTTTAGCAAACACGCATAATTTGGATATCGGTATGTAGTTTTCATCGCAGTTTCTCGGCCCCTTTTTGTGATTAGGAGTTATATAAGCTGACTTCCATATAGCAGGCATAACACCGGTATTAAGAGATCGACTGATTAATATTGTAAGAGGAACCGAGAGGCTTGTAGCACAGTTTACTATGAAAACCGATGGTAGCTTGTCTGGACCAGCGGATTTATTTAAATCCAAATGCATTAGCAGTTTCATAACCTCATACTATAGTGACGGGGTTTCACAATTCAATACCCAGTATTAGTACTGAAACAAGAGGTAGTAAATTTCACAGAATTGTAACACGCAGCATTCATTTTGTTTCAGTTGCATAAATGTAACGATACTACAGAAATAACTGACTTGTCTTGAAAATGTCTTAAGCGTACGCATTTTAAGAAAGACTCTTTGAACATTACCTACATAACAGATACAGCAGTGTATTTATTTAAAATCATTACAAACAAACCTTTAATACCTACCTTAATTCAGTTCTAACTCCTTTTAAATTCTAACTAATATTATAAATGCGAAAGTGAGTTTGTTTGTTGCGCTTTCACGCTAAAATGGGTGAACGGATTTGAATAAAATTTGACACATGGGTAGACCATGGTCTACCCATGTGTCAAATTTTAACCTGAGGAAGGACATAGGGTACTTTTTATCCTGGATCTCAGACGAAGTTGCGGGCAACAACTAGTTTTCATATAAAAAGATATTCGACATTGGCCACAACTTAGTTTCGTTAGCGAAAAACATTTGGCTCGCATAAATCCCTACATTTTAGTACGAAACTACGAAACGTTTAATAAAATACCACTGTGTGTTTCTGGGATAACAAGCGCTACAGCGCGCAGCGGCGTAAAACCCATTTCTGTCCAATATTTTAACGTGCCAAAAACCGGCACGTGCAATAAAATCGAACCCTGACCTAGAAACTTGCGTTTACTTACAACCAGATTTAAAAAAAAAAAACGTTGAATAATTAAGAACCTAATATTTAGCTGGTGTCAAAACGTGTTTGTAATAGACAATTTTAAATTTATTTCGTATTTTTAATTTATCATATTAAACCTACGAGTATTTGTTTTATGATGACAAAACTACATATTTGCAGCTTCGATATTCATTACGAATGTTGAGTCTTAATTATTTATTGACACTAACTATAAAATTAATTATTAGTACCCCTACAATTTCACACTATAAACATGTTAATCAGCATTTAATCCCTTTTAAAACTCCAACGGTGCCAGCCCTAACATGTCACCCAGGTTATTTGGGCCAGCACTCCAGCTAATGGCAGGTCAGGCACAGACGAAACGCTTTTCATAATAATTACCTAGATATCGTTAATTATCATTTTACTGTCCGTTATGGATTTCCGATAAAGTTTTCCATGTAGTTTTCATTTGGTAATTTGTAAGCAAATTCAACGATTAAACTGTCAAAACAACGTTTGAAAGTTATGGCAGGTTATTGAGATCTTGAAAGTTCATTCTTGGGTATAAATTGGTAGCACGTGTAACTTCTAATCTGAAGGTATACGAGTATATAAACCTACTATTTACAAACGATAGGTTTTTTTTAAATGAATAAATGTTTATTGAACAAAAAGCCTACATACTAATACAATGTTATATTATAACTAAGTGGCTTATGCTATGCACATCTCATTGAAACCCTGATCTCCAAACTAGGGGTGGCCCTGTATCTTGGAGATCAGTGTCCCTCCGCAGCAATGTCCCAAGCCAATATAAAATATTGCAGGTATATCTTCAAGCGATGAAGTATATCTATATTTTTTAAGTGTCCATGAAGTTTCTTCCCGTTCTTCTCCATAGGAACCTACTAGGCTTTGGAATGGCTAAACTATCTTCATCTTTCTGACTGACCGACGTCTTTACAATTCAAAAGTGCCTGTTATTGGCTTAATTGAAAGAAATGCTTCGAGTTATGTAGATGATTGATATCTACTACCTAACGAGATAAATATCTCAATCAATCAATCAACTCAGCCTATAACAGTCCACTGCTGGACATAGGCCTCTCCCAGGGTGCGATAAATATCTACCGATGTTCAATAAATATACTTAGTTATAACATTATTATAAGCATGAGAAAATATTGAACGAAAAAACGCAGCGGTATTCTGTCTCCCTTTATCGCTCAGATTCCGATAGTGGTTTTATGTTGATGGCACATAGTCAATCAAAACATCATAAAACGTATAATATTAACATAAAATACATTTCACTATAAACTCCCTTGCCTTACAAAGTTGAGATCGTTAAGGCTCAAGCTACTAAAGATTTACTAAAGCAAATGGGTCTTTGAGACATAATGAACCATTATCTTTAATTGAGCTTCGACTGCTACAAGGTTGCTCTCAGTAGAATCAGTAAGAAAGCGTTCAATCTAAACAAATAAAATAATTTCGTAACTGACTTATTGACAGGCACAACTGATGATTAAAACATGTAATGATTAATGAATACGGAAAATATTTATAATGTTCTTCCTTACGGCTACACTGTCGCGTTAAACGCGAACTACACTTCGCGTGCTCTCTGTCGCACACCAGTCGACGTCTCGCTGTATAACACGAAGTGTAGTCGCGAAGTGTAGTTCGCGTTAACGCGACAGTGTAGCCGTAGGTTTAGAAGGTGTACAGGTGCACTGAATCACTATTTTTTCGAAACAAAAGCCTTTAAAAGTGTATATAAGTGTGTGCTTCAAATGTACTTGTGTGTCCAGATTAAGTACCTATATACGCGTTTTATCTCGCGCGTAGTCATGCGAGCAAATTGTGAGCACATAGACAGAATTTATTGGCTCCTATTTTCTCGGCTACAGGCTTTCTCGTTACAAACGTTTCTATATGCGGACATATTTGCTGTCAACAGTGAGTCGGACAATTAAGCACTATTAAAATAAAACTATATGAGTTGGGGTTGAAACACTAGGGCCTTGGGGTTTGAGTGCTCATCAAGTATTTCGGGATATCGCCAAACGATTGGTCGAGTCTTCACGTGACCACGTGACCATGGCCTATATTTAGCCAAAAGAATCAGCATTGCCATCCAACATGGTAATGCTGCCACCCATTTGGGCACTTTTCCCATTGACAGCAATGTGGACGAATATTTTGATGCCCAATAAGCTCTTCCTGCTTTTTTCTATTTTATATTATATACTTGTACATACTATATATATTTTGTTGTTAGGTTTTAGGTTAGCTTGTGTATTTTAATTAAGGTTTATAACTGAGTAAATAAAAGTGTAGTCTCATTAAAGTAACAGAATAGAATAAAAATACTGTATTGCTTACAAGCAATACAGTATTTTTATTCTATTCTGTTCTGTTTTGAACACTAACGAGATACGTCACTTTATGACACGGCTCAAGTAGCGCTAAAATGACCCCGTATGCTTAGTTCATAACTATGTACTACTTACCAACTAGTCATTGATTTAAAAACAAAACCATTCACTCATCCATCAGTACAATAATTACTTACCTCTAATCACATCAAAACTAACCGGAGTATTTCCAATAGATGTATTTGCACATGTACTATTGCTCATACTTAGACCACTATCAAGATACGTCGCATCGTCACTTTACGACACGGCTCAAGTGGCGTTCAGAGGATCCCGTATTCCTTAGTAACCTTCTACCTACCACCTAGTCATCGATTTCAAAAAAGATCCTATGTGAAAGCAATAATGATCTCTAATGACATCAAAATACTAAGCGGAGTGCTTCCTACAGATGTATAATCATATGTTACAGTGTTGCTCCTCAACAATATCGTCCATAGACCACTATCAAAATACGTCGTTAGTTTACGACTTACGGCTCCAGTGGCATTCAGACGACCCCGTATTGCATCATAAATCTGGAAGGTCCTTATTATAATTATGTTACTATTATAAGGGCTACAGAGCTACTTACAACCGTTTGATTCGCTAACGGATTGGATTGTATGATTATTTTAGGGGGAACGATGGTATTTTTTCTGCTAGAAATTCTTTAAAATGTAAATAAATTATTATAATTAGGTATTTCATAACGTAACTTAAGTGCTACTATAAAATTTTAATTGAGTGATTCATTAAAAAGGAAACCACAGGGAATTTCAAAATTTCAAAATCTGTAATTTTTATGGTGTACATAATAAAGAGCATTCTATTCTATTCTATTCTAATTTAATAAAACGATATAATATATTATGTTTTTGTTATTTTGAATAAACTTTTCTTATTTCGAATAAATGACTGGACGATGTATGTGAGGCATACAAAAATATCATTAATTATTTAGGATGGAATATGATATGAGAATCGGTTTTGTTGTTGAATTCTTTTCTACCAATTAAAACGTCACACAAGTCACTAGAGAAGCGTTATAGCCTAGAACAAAAAAGGTTGACAAAGAAAGTACGTACGGATGCATATGACGTCCGTGAGCAGGTGACCAACGCAAGTAATCATACTCTCGATGTGTGTAAAAGGAAATATTGGGCGTCACTAATTGTCATGTCAAATCGAATTGTCAAAGATGGCGGCATTTCTGATGTGATGTCGTCAATCGATACAGCTCTTTTTATTGTTAATTATGGAACACAGAAAGTCTGTTTCATACATATATTCGCAATTAGTATCTTAAATTATGTTTATAATTATTATGTACGTCGGATGTTTGTTAGTCCTAGGGCCATTTTCGACGACGTCCTTTTCGGATATCTTTCAGTTTTTAGCTTGAACTTCAACGAAATTTTTGTCTACGGTGATGTTCAACAAAAACTAACAGATCTTGGTATCCTGAAGGCAATATTTTCGCATAGATTTAGTTCCTTCTACTTATATGTTTACGGGATATTTTATAAACTAAATGCTTCAGCCCACGACTTCGTCCGCGTAAAATTTCAGCCACCGACCCACCGCGTTGCATCCCATCGCCCGCCCCCGCTATATCTTCATTTTCGCGTAGCGTTTATTTTTGACTTTTTTCTTTTTGCTAGGCAGCCAAGGGTCGTAGCGTGATGTTAAATAGCCTTTAACCTTCCTCAAGAACTGGGCTATAAAATGCAAAAATAATCGTTCAAATCCGACTGGCAGTTCCAGAGATCATCGCGCATCATCTTTCGATTTACCCGTGCTTTGATTGACTAATTTGAACAAAAACGGTTATTGCGACTTAACTATAATAGTTAGACTAGTACCTCGTGGACTTTTTTGTCGGTAATGATGAGTACTATAAACATTTAGTACATTATTTTTATGTATCATTAATAGTTTTCGCAGCGCACGCGAAATAGTGACTTTTGTAGGCAAATTTTTGATACCTTGGGTTACTTTATTGTAATGTTCGTAGGGATCTGAAATTTTTTGAAAATAAAATATGTTACTAAAATAGTTAAAATATGAAAGGTAGTTTCGGAGCTTTTTCGGTACAAACAACAAACAAAAAAATTGTTTCTCTTTATAATATTAGTATAGATTATATTAAAAATAACTTGAAAAATCGTAGTAACAAAAGATATATAATAATGTAAATACCTATTCAATATTGACATAAAAACCTGTTAAAAGATCACTCAATAATGAACGTAACTAATTTAAAATACACAATGCTTTAACATCTTTCTCCTACCTACGTAATTAATTTAACGAGCTTAAGTTCATAATTTCATTAATGACGCAGATATATCTTTCTGTACCGACATAGGTACCTAATCTTCATTATAGAGCCTGCTCGCTTCGTGAAATTAATACACGAGCTGGTGTGTAATAATCTCACAATTCAGTTCAATCAAGGTCATTCACCTGGCTGCCCATGCTGAAAATTGTATTTAATGAAAAATAAATAGGTATGTGAACTTTTAGTCAGTAAAAGAATATACAGGAGAGCCTAGACAGTCACGCACTATGCCCCTTCTATATCAGGATTCGTTTTTGTAAAGATAAATCTGTGATGTGCTTTACGTGAAACGATCCGATCTGCAAGGCGGTATGAAAACAAAATATAGGTGCCATCCACGAAGACGTGCCCGAATCGTTTACAGTGCACGTGTGCATCCTTTCGTTAGTATTGTAGTGCTATTGACACGTACGAATTGCCTATGAGTGCGCACGCACACTACAATGATTAAATCAGCTCGGATCAAACTCCCCACAACCCGCGGCCTCCTCAACCAAAAAATAGTAGGGCGCGTCTTCGTGGATGGCACTATCTATAAAAACAAACAAAGTCAATATTTTTAAACCAAAAATTAATGATAATGATCCCTGATCTGCCAAAAGCCTCTATCGGTGCAATTCTATAGGAAAAGATTCACTATCTAGTTCACTTTTGAATCCATAGTGGCAAACAGGGCTTTGACGTAGTGTCGGATGCTGCGAAGAGAGAATAAGACAAGAAATAAAGAGTTCATTGACTACTTAACTACTGACATTTTATACTACCTACGTCCAAAAAATCTAGGCACCAATATTATGCTGGATTACACTATGTTCATGCGGTCGTGCACCAAATGTGCTCGGTGCAGTCCCTTAGTGTTTGCATAAAAAACACTCACCGCAACAAAGCTGATGCGCAGAGAACAGTCGGTGCGCGAACACCCGAACATAGTGGATACCCAGCTTATTATTGGTGCCTAAAATGTTTAGACTATATTAGTGCTCAAAATCACCATGCTTATAAACTGTTCCGTCGTCTACAGTCAGCGTATCACACGGCTATCGGTTCTTATTGCTAATTTATGCTGAATTATGTACAAACAGTGCGACTATCATATTGTTAGCACATGCAAATTAGACTAATAAGGCTGTTCAGCTAACTATTGAGCACTAAACTGCAAACACGCTGTAGATCAACAATGTTGTAGGGGCAGCGGTGTCCGCTCTAAATTGGTGACGTAATGGTTTATGATAACGTCATTTTTGGTAGAATTTAATAGCAATATGTACCTGTATAGTTAGTTATTTAATTTAATCCCTAAGGTAAATAGATAGTTGTTTTATAATATAGTTTACATAATTTTTATTAATCTTCTTACATTCAATATCATAACAAAGTAGTGTTAGACTTGCATATTATTCAAATAATCATCCAATGCAAAACATTTGGTCGAAGTTTTAGCGTATTCTAGTTGTACCTAATTGTTAATAATAGGGATAATGCCTGGGTAAATAAAAGGAAATTATATTTAGTCCGTCAGTCAGATAATAAAAAAATATTAGACACGTATTTTGCTTTGTCATATTAATAAAAAAATACCAGATAAAACGCATTAAAGTTGGAGAGCGGGGGCTCACTACGTCACAATTCGGTATTTAAAATCTAGCAAGGCGTAGGTCATGACAAATTTTAACTCAATGTATCGCCGTAATCTTATCATTACAATAAAAGAAAAAAATCGTGTCCAATATTTTTTTATAATCTACCCGACGGACAAAAAAGAATACGACATCATCCATATTGTTTATAATGTATAAGAGATGTTAATTTTTTGCCAAACTATGACTCAACGAAAAATGAGAAAGATTATAACATGAACGATGATTTCTAATACTTTTATTAATAAAGGAGGCAGGGAGAAAAACGAGATACAACAAATACTCGTAACTACAGTCAAATTGCGTATTTAAAAAATATGAATAGGTACCAATATCATCCTACCTACTTACCCAAATATTTACTTTTCTGAACTGATTCGCCAGAAGTTTACATACGATCCATCACGTAATGTCTCCCAGCGAATGGTTTTAGATCGGCCGAGATATTCGACTGGCTATATGATAGACAGTCCCCTTTTACGTTGCCCTCGGGAAATACATGAGTATGAAATACCTGCACACAGGTATATAAAGTGTCCCTCGTATAAACCTATATACTCGTACTGGTAAAGTATACCTTAAGAGGACTACAGGACCTAAACGCAAATTTTGTAAGTTTTATAATGCCTAAAAGTATATGATCCACTGCAGTAAACAAAATTAGAAAAAATATATGTTATTCTTCAGGATATATGCTAGGTAGATAGTGTGTTGAAAACAAAATAAAACTAATTTGATACTATTTAAAAAATCACGAAGATACCTCTAAAAACATCTTTTACCGATTAAAAACCATACTAATATACATGCAATGATTCTGATTTTTTGTCAGATTATTCTAGAAGCAACATAATAGCAGCATAATAGTGTTTTTTTTTTATTCCATCAATAGATTTTTGAAAAGAGATAATTGCTTCATATTTTGCAATAAATTACCAGCGTTGTGTCATCGCACTTCTTTTTCTTTTCTATGCAGTCCGACAGTGACCGCGCTTTAGCTATTGTCAGCCTCTTAACATACACAAGCATATTAACCCACACTTTCCCAGCTTCAGTGCTAAACCTAGTACATAACTTCGAAGTATATTCAGCTAGAAACATGGACTACACAGCCTTCCACCGGGGAATTAAGGCTTTTAATATAAAAGCAAAGTTACTTACATTGAGTAACTCATATACTTACACATCTAAGCTATGACGTATATGCTGCTATAAAAGATTTTTTGAAACTCGCCCTTTGGAGGGTGAAAAGGGTCATGAAACGATCAGGGTTTGGGTATAAAGTTCAGGGCTCGGCAAACTTAGGGATGCCAAAGATTATATAAGTTGGCAATATGTGCCAGACGCAGAAAAAATTATAAGAAGTCTTTTTGTAAGTTTAGATAATCGCTAGAGTTGCCCTGAGCAGTAATTTCATTGATCTAGTGTTTTAATACATAATTGAAAGTCCCCAACTCATAGTTGAGTTCCGCTTTACTTTGTGTAAATTATTTTATCACCACTGCTTTCAAAACGGTGAAGGAAAACATCGTGAGGAAACCGGCATGTCTTAGAACCAAAAATTCAAAGGCCAACTCCCGCTCACCGAGAGGAGGCCTGTGTCTGGCCTGGGAACATTATAGA
The DNA here is from genome assembly GCA_905333075.3 of Atethmia centrago. Lineage (NCBI taxonomy): Eukaryota > Metazoa > Arthropoda > Insecta > Lepidoptera > Noctuidae > Atethmia > Atethmia centrago. The sequence goes on along the minus strand of HG995373.1, from coordinate 13,716,566 downwards.
CTGATTATGTACATAATTTTCTATAATTTAAACAATACAATATTTGACAATTCAACTGTTATTTTGTTTAAATTATATAAAAATTGTGTACATCGTTTAATATTGTGTAGTTGACTTACAAGCCAACTGTTGGGCAACTGTTGGTTTGTCCAACCAACAAATAAATAAATAAAATAACCTAAGTAAATGTTAAATTTGTAACGATGCCTAACAGGCATCACGCCTAGACCATGTTCTAGATGATAAGTAGAAGTCTCTTTATCCGAAATAATGAAGCACTTCGAATAGAATACGAGTGAATCCACGGGCACCAGTTAGGTATTTAATTAATTTGTGAAAGTTCAGACTTAATGGATATCAGTATCAAATACTCGTACTACGATAAAATATACTTTATTGTACACCAAAATTATAACAGAAAAAATAACATTGTAAAAATCTTAATTACCAAAAAGGGCCTTTAAATAAAATTGTATTTTTTAGTTTTAATACATATCCATAACGACTGTAATTTCGCCAATGAATTAAAAGAAGCACTTTTATTATCAACGTCGGCTTTGAAAGCGTGCACGATAAGATGACTTTGTTTTTCTTTAATATTCTCATGATAGAACAAATCTTTTATTACACACGGTCGTCGTACGCTCATATTCATGTTCTGAGAATATTCAGCCAAGTAATTACAAACTAATAATTGTTTTGCAACTGTTGCTGTGAATACAATTTATGTTTTCTAACTTCAACTACATATCAAACGAGTTTTAATAGAAAATGTGTTGGCATTTTATATTGAATCCTTTAGTTTTGATTGATCTATGGTGTTCTTTTTCATGTAGGTACTTATTTTATTGCTTAGCTATATTAGATGTACAATAAATATTCGTATAAATTTTATTATATTTAATTTTAATTATTTAATACTTTGATGTATGTATATACATACACCAAAGTATTAAATTAGGTTAGGGACGGTAAATGTGATTAATTGGAAATTATTAATAATTGTCTATCATTATTAATAATTACCGAAAGTCGAGGTAAATAATCACAATTAATCAAATTTATCGGTGATTATTAATAATGTAACCTTAGTTCCGATAAGTCTATGATTGTATCATTTTTATTTTATCAGCTCTGGTTTGATTTAAGCAGAACCAAAGAATAAACTATTTGCATGTAGGTAAGTTCCTTTTAGTTAGGTATGTATTTGTAAGTAGTGTGAAATTATAAATAAATATCTACTGGACAAATAACTTCGAGTCTTATTTTATTTTATTACTTTTAGCGACGAGAGTAGTGAATTATTAATAACAACTTCTAAAAGTGATGAATTTAAACTTTGTATTCACATTTACCAAATCATGAGGTGATTATTAATAATGATGGATAATTATTAACAATTTTCGATTAATCACACTTACCGTAACATATACTTATGTATATATATTAATATATTAACTTTGTTTTAAAAAACTAACTACGCAGTCGGTGCTCATTAACGATTTCTTGGAGGTACACTAAAAAAAAATCCAAGGAAAGGTAATCAGGCACTAGATTACCTATATTTTCTTATCTTGGTGTGTAGGTAAGTACATAATATGGGATTTTTTACACTACATATAGTTAACAATGCCAATAGGATTTCTAGCTACCGAATACAGTACAATCTAGTCTATAAACAATATTTATGATAAACGAACAGCGTCCGTCCGTCCAGTAAAAGTCTGACACCGCAAAGCGTTATTGCCAGCGAACAATCGCAGAACATAAAAGCTTAGTCTCCCACTTTGATGTTAACACTCAAATATAATTGATAGCCGACAAGAGTCACTCAACATTTTATTAATATCAGCCTTGTCCTAAGCAAAATGTTTGTCTTCTAATTTGGCATAAGCATAATCGTCGTATCACGTCTCCACTGCTTGGATACAGGCCTACTCTCTGTGAGAGAGAGTCGGCCATAATCCACCACGCGGGCCCAGTGCGGGTTGGTGGATGTCACATGTTTTCAATTTTTAGTTTTTAGGACATGCCTATTTCTTCCCGTTGTTTCCCTTTATCGTTTTGAGAGCATACGTTATGAAATAAATTACACAAAGTAATGTAGGCACATTACTTTTTGTAATTTATTTCAAGGCGCCCGGGTTGACGAGGATGCAAAACGACACCTTGTATTTAAGTCTCATGTAATTGGGGGCGACCATATTGCCATTTACCGGGCACAAATCAGACTCCGGGCTGCTACTGAGAAATTCTAGATGGAGAAACTCAATATCACTTTGCCCGACCATTCAGACATTTGATTATTTTCTCAGTAGCTGCTGGAACGTATAGTATTTTGCCCGTTTTTAGCTTATTCCCAGCTATGTTATGCCAACATTCTTGATAGAGCCACTGCTTATACAAACTAAGCTTGTGTAGACTCACCCCCTACTACATGGGACTTCAATGTAACTGTCGATATGGTGGAATAAATCTCTCTGCGTACCCCTTCGGAAAACAGGCGTCATGTTATGTTATACATATCTAAATGGCCAATTTGGATTTCCATTTCCCGTCATCATTTCCGTAATGCGTTCCATCTAAATTCGGATCAAGTCATTCTGTTGATAGCTCGTGTTACGTACAAACGCGTGACGTATTGCATTCAATTAATCAAAATGCACGGAATTGTTTGTCAAACAATGTTTATTGGATAGCTAAACCAGTCACACTGACATATAAAATGGAAGCCCTGTACCTTATGACCGGCGATTTTTTATAGTAGCTATTTTTTATTGGTAGAAGATACCCTTTTTTTTTAGTGTATTTTTGAAAACGCTAGGAAAACTACAGGTGCCGAGAAAAAATAAATAAATCTTTTCTTGACCTCAGGGTCAAGAAAATTATCAAAGTTAATGTCAAACGTCTCGAAGTCGAAAGTCAAATTTGAAGAAAACAATTTCATATGGCAATTATAAAAACTTTAAAGTAAGGTGTAGTCGACGGAGTCTTGCCTCGCGGGGCTCCGTCAACGGCGTCCATCTGTAAGCAAGGTTTAAAGGAACCTAACACGAAGGAGATGACACCACCGAACCTAATCCTCAGTTCTCATTACCTTATTAATAAGTCAAGACGTGTTATTTTTGTATATTAATTGGTCAAGGACAGCTAATGAGACACAATTGATTTTCTTTTGTTTGACTCCGAGTCGGTGTCGCGCGGACTAGCTTTTGCCCGCGGCTTCACCCGCGTAGAGGTTGAAAATTATCCCACGGGAACGTACTACCGGGTTAAAAAGTATCCTATGTTCTAACCCAGGTCATGGTCTACTCATGTGCTAAATTTTATTCAAATCGGTTAAACCGTTTTAGCGTGAAAGAGTAACAAACAAACTCACTTTCTCATTTATAATATTAGTTACTCGTAGGATGTTGGTTTGGTGTGTAGTGTAATAGGTTAAAATAAAGACAGAACAACTGTCAAACGTTCGCGTCACTTAGGTTTCGTTACCCGCGATATTTTAAGAGTACAAATTAAACTATATTATTTTGAATTTACGTGATCGCTCGCACACCACGCTCACCTTTTTAGAAGGCACTCAAAGGACAATGGCGCTATGCTATGCTTGGAGATTCCCTGCGTGATCAAATCAGAAATTAAGAGATCCGCAGGAGAACCAAGGTATCCGACACAGCCCAAAGAGTTGCTAAATTTAAGTGGCAGTGGGCTGGGCACATTGTTCGCACAACAGATGACCGATGGAGCCAAGAGGTGTTGGAGTGACGACCGCGTACCGGAAGACGTAGCGTTGAAAAAAGCCGCAGGAATCCGCTGGATGCGGGAAGCACAGAACCAGTCGAAGTGGCGGTGCTTGGAGGAGGCATAATATGTCCAGCAGTGGACATCTTTCGGCTGAAATGATGATGAGGATGATGATTTTTATTTTATTATTTGCGTGAGTTAATTACGGTAGCAGCTATTTAAAAATGAACTAATGTTAAAAACTTACTACATTTATATTAAAATCCATTAAAATTCACTTCCACTTTGTCTGAGCGTAAAAAGAACACCTAGGAGTGAAATTCGTACATTATTTTTGGTAAAATGTCAATTTTATAACGTAAATACCTAAGTTGAAACTTGGATTTTACTCTCAAAAACTTGGCGTTTGTTAGCTGTGACATTTTGCAAACGCATTCTGCAAGAAGACATCTAAATGCAAAAAAAATATTTCACGCGCGGTTCATAGAGTATACAGTGGAGCCTGTAAAATCAATATTGTGTGATTTATAAAACTGGCCATTTTGTGTGTAATTGTTGCATGGTTCTCAGAATCTTTACTCGAGTGGTAGAATGAGGCCTTTAACATCTCTAAATAAATACCGGTAGCTCATATAATTATGAAAACATTAGAAAATTGCTATCTGATGTATATCTCGGCTGTTCTTCTAGAAATCTAGACACATAGACGACCTACGCAACGAACTTTCCAAAATAATATTTGCCCAAAAACCTATTCATTTATTTATTAATTATGGCACTCCAATGACTAATTCACAAAAACATTAACAGAGAACTTAATCTTATTATATAACTACTTCAGATAACTTGTCACTTAAAGGTGTGCACAGCACTTATATAGTTTGCCCATGAGATATAAAGGTAATCATAAAATCAAATAAGTTAATAATAATTAAATCAAATAAATTAATAATAATTAAATCAAATGAATCAATAATAATACAGTAAAATAAATCAAATTAAATTAAATAATTGAATTAATTCATTAAAAAGTTTAAGCTTTAACAATATAATACAGAACTACAAATGAATGATGTAATTCAAACAAAAAGTTGTAAAAAATGATTGCGAAATTAAATTTTCGTTCAAAAAATCTTTAAAATACGTGCGTATTTCAAGCCGAAATTAAAAGGAGAATTTACGAGTGCAATATAAATCAAACGTGTTTATCCGTGCTCGCATTGTTATGTGTCGCACGTTGAACTCGCTATAATTTACTGAATGTATTACAAATTACGAGAACGCTTACGTGCGAAGTCCACACATTTGCACAATATAATGTGAAAACCAAGTCCTGATTCTGAACATGGGTCCAGAACATCTGTCGCAGAAATCTTTACTGTTAGAGCCATACCTCACCGGGACGCCATGGCGGCGTAGCCAGGTCGTGTCACTAATAAAATGTATGGTTGACTGCGTAACCAAGCGGACGCCAGGTGAGCCACCCGCCATATAGCTGTATACATTTAGTTGGCAGCGCTACCTGGCGACGTCGCGATGGCGTCCCGGTGAGGTACGGACCTTATGGCTATGCAAGTTGACAGCGTCACTTCTTGTTTGGGTGACGACATTGACCACGTGTATGCGTTGAAAAACCGCTTCCTATCTCGACCTGCATACGATTTGTATAGAATCAACTAAAGATACAGGTGTGCTGCTGGAGAGTTTGTTGCGCCACTTTTTCTTCCCAGCTAAAGCACTAGGAAGTGGAGACGGGCGGGCGTTTTTGGGGGACTGACTAATTTTGACGTTGGAAAAGTGCTGATTCTCAGCCTAGTTTGAATAAATGACTTTTGATTTTGATTTTGATTTTGACTACCATGAACAGAAACAAGTCCAAATCAAACTATTCAGTAAATCATGAAACGGGAAACGTTCAAGAAAAATTCGATCGATTTCGAAAGTACCTACCAACATTGGAGTCGTGAGCAAATATACTCAAGAAAAGGTCAGGACAATGATGAATAAGGGAAGTGAAAAGTTGGCGAGCAAATCATAAATTAATTAATAATGAAAGGCCAGTTGGAGTGCAGCAATTACTCTAAGATTGCGAGACTCCAATGCTACGGGCAGTGAGCCAACAGCCTCGGCAGCCATTTTAATAATTATGACTTATTTCATTAATACCCCAGTACGTGGTGCTGCCTGAATTGTCTCACAAATTAATGCAAGCTCCTTTATGCAAACACTGAGGAAATATAGTTTTAATTTTGTAATTAATTGGTATTTTGCTAAAGGTATTTGTTTTTTTATCGATAGCCCAACGGATGGAGAGTGTTTACTATAGCCTACGCATATACCTACATATAATAGTTTCAAAACTGGAGTAGACCAAATACAGTCAAATTATTATTTCACTGGAGTAATTTGACCTGTGCTAGCTGCCATTTTGTGTAATAAAATGTTCATAGTTTTATGATATACATTTATTTTACACATATACATTGATTCAACTAAACGATCACCATTACAATAAATATGACCATATTATTACACAAATTGACAGCTAGCACATGTCAGATTACTTCAATGAATTAATAATTCGACTTTAAAACATGGCGGTTTGACATATTTTCTATACAAAAACTATCAAACCGCAATTTTTATTCCTCAAAAAGCAGTTATCTAAAGACTGCAAAATCGACCCTTTTTTTTTTGGATGGGAAATCATCAAATAACTTCTCCCGCCCTGGGCGGAGCGGGGGGGCGTGTCAGACTCTTACTGACTAAAACCCACCCGTATTCCTTCCGTTGCCTGTGTTGCCAGGGGCCTCACATAATCAGCCTATAATGTTCCCACTGCTGGGACACAGGCCTCCTCTCTGTGAGAGGGAGTAGGCCGTAATCCACCACGCGGGCCAAGTGCAGGTTGTTAGATGTCACATGTCTTTGAATTTTTGATTCTAGGACATGCCGGTTTCCTCACGATGATTTCCTTCACCGTTTTGAGAGCAGTGGTGATGAAATAATTTACACAAAGTAAAGCGCCTGCCTGTTTTCGAACCTACGACCTACAACTCGTAAGTCGCGGACGATACCACTGGGCCACCACTGCACCACTGCCACTGAAGGTACTGATGGGGCCTCGACCCATCAGTACCTTCCCGCGACCCCGGCAGGCATCGGCCTTAGCGGACCCCTACATTGTGGTGACGACATCTCTTTGAGGCGCGCGTGGAATACGACGCGCCGTCGACCCGAGCCTGGTGACGGTGAGCTACCCATTGCTCACCGTCCGCAAGCCCGCGCCTACGGTGGCCGGAAATCCGCCCGGGATTCCCGACGCCCAGGGTGTCTCCTGCGGCGGCTAGGGGCGAGAGGGCGCGAAACTTGCCTTTCCCTCAACCGTCCCGCCGCCTCCTTCGAAAATCGACCCTTAGTTAGATACCTCGGTTCAGCAATTAATCAAACGGCTTTTCCAAAGTTTCGTATATTCCTAAATCTTAGAATAAGAAACTCTGAGTCAGACTTTAAACTAAAGTTACTCACAGTTCGCATAATATAAAATAGATTACGCCCATCGGTAATTATGATAAAGTATAACTTTGCTAAAGGAATCAGATTAGTTATAAACGTATTTCCATCAGACAGACATGATTTATTGTTGTACATAATGTACATAAAATCATGAACCCTTAACGTTTAGTTTACTAAATGCAACAGGCCTCAGTATTGTTTTTAAAATAAAGATAGACAGAATATATTCTTTATTATGTACACCATAAAAATTACTGATATAAATGTAGATTTTTTACATACAGTGACACAATGGGCGTCATTATCACTTTTTTTTTTTTGTGGGAAATCATCAAATAACTTCTCCCGCTCGGGGCGGAGCGGGATGGTGTGTCAGGCTCTTACTGGCTAAAACCCACCCGTATTCCTTCCTGTTGCCTGTGTTGCGGGGGCCTCGGTGACCCATAAGTACCTTCCCGCGACCCCAGCAGGTGTCATTATGACTAAAGTAATCTTTTTAAGACAAACTTTGGATAGATAAAGGGAGCCACAGACTACCTGGAGTATTGTCTCTCCTTGGCGACAATACTCATAATAAAACCGGTCAAGTGCGTGTCGGACCACACACAATGAAGAGTTCCGTAGTTGGAAACTTGGTATGAATTTATCTCAAAAACAAACTTAACATTGTAGTTACAGAAAAAATACAGAACATAATTCTTTACTTATAGATTACAGGAAAACCTATAAGAAATCTATAATCTTAAAGTAACATGGTAAATCACTCAATATTAAGTGCACACAATATTGAGTGATTTACCATGTTATTTGCAATGATATTTAAAACTATAGATACGTTGTCCGCACTCTAAAATGACAACATGAAATGAAGCCAATTGGCCACATCGCGCTTAGTTACGCACCAACCTGTCGCGCGACACTACGTTTGTTTTTAATTGATATTGTGTGTGTAAACCTGTGCAAAACATAAAAAAAACATGCCGTCGTGTGTTTTCAGATGATGTACAAATTATACTCTAAAAGTTAAAGACAAAAATGTGTCGTTTCCCTTTCTTCACGCGTATCTAGTAGCTATCTAGTATTTTCGCCGTTTTTAAGCACCGCGATGTTGGTTCATGACGTGTCTATATATAAAACGTCATTGGTTATTTGCATGTTTACATGTTTTTCAACTACAATTTGTTCTTGGGATAGAGTCATCCCAAACGGAATCCTTCATTGTTCGTGGTCCGACACACATTTGTTTTAAATGATGATGTTATTTTGAATAAACAATATTATACATGAATACGTAACTACATCTCACTGAACTTCACACAATTCTTGAATATCTTTATAATCTTGAAAAATAAAGTAAAGTGGGTACTTTACTTAAAGGTTAGGTACTTTACTTTATTTAAATGCTTAGAACCTAATTTTTATTCATACTAACATTAAAATAAAAGATAATATTCTAACCTAACTAAAACTATTAACAAGCTAAAAGATGGCGTCGAAAAAATCCTCTGCATCGCTGTCGACTGGTAATGTACCCAAGAGACTGGCGGCATTGCCACGTTGTATGGCAATGCTTAGCCTCTGGCCAAGGTAAAAGCCAGCCCTTGGGTCACGGGAAGTGTCAACCAGCCGTTTGGAGATTTGGAATTTAATTTCTATTACTTAGTCGATAGATAGATCGTCATTCAAGTAACATAGGCAAGGTAAAGTCAAAGCATTTATTTCAATTAATCCAATTACAGGCAGTTTTTAATAGTCAAGCGAGTTAGAAAGTTGAAGCTAGTTGCTAGTGAGCTTTCATTTATTTTTACCGACTTCAAAAAAGGAGGTTATGATTACAACATATCTACCATTAGGTAATTGACATATCTTCCTAATTATAAACTAAGATGAGAAGATTTATGTTTCTTCCGTAATGACAATGAATGAGGCACTGCAATACCAAACCATGCTAACTTTAACTGTTTTGCTAAGAATTTTACTTGGTATCATCCATAAGACTGATACACAGACTTGCAATCCATCGAGTTACCAGTTACCAGAGCCAACATTCTCATTATTCCTTAAACCACTTTAGATCCAAACTTATAGTCTCATAGATAAAACCCTGCTCTTTTCCATTTCAGAAAACATATTTGTATCCTATCCTTACTTCTACTAGTCTGTGTAAATTTTAATTTACCTCAGATCCTAAAACTAAGGCCTAAAAAAACATAGGTTTTTGTACCTGCCTGAGGAAATTCGGGGAATTTCTATCGATTTACAGGTCCCTGAACTCAGTAGAGAATTCCTCGGAATATACCTAAAAGACTAATTTATACATTACCTTGTGTTAGTGCTGCTTTGAGCTAGCTTAATTTTATCAGGGAATCTTGAGGAGCAAAGAAAGTGAAATTTCATTTATTCAGAAATCTAATCAACCAGTCCAAGTTCATGATACCAGCAATGGTTGACTCTATAGGCAAGAAAAACCGGCCAAGTGCGAGTTAAATGAGTGTTTTTTGTTTTGATAATCGACATAACGGGAGTCGTCGTAGTCCATAAACCATCGAAAAGCATGTACATTTTTTCATTATCCTACAAACATAATTTCTCAGTATAAGGTTGTGAAAGTATTGATGGATACTTCATATTAACGATAACTTGAATTCTCGGAATGTGACACTCGAGGTTACGTATATAGAGGTTGTATTCTATTACGTGTTTGTTACACACGACAACACATCGAGCCATAGCTACAATTCCAGTATAAAATGACCTGGCATTCTATAGGTCTTTCGTACAATGAGAGGTCGGCTTATATTGGAAAAATACACCGATAAGGGGTAAAATTTGTGTATCTATTGAAATAGCGTTCTATGAAAGTCGGTAACAGGTGAAATCCGTCGCCTACGCCTACTCACGTTCCTTTTTTTCATTTTCTTTTCCTTTATTTTTTACTAAAGAAAATATAATAGCTATTTCTGTCTTTTAATGAGTGAGTCTTGATAATAATAATCCTTATTACATAAAAAAGTAGTTACAAATTGTGTGAAGTCCCTGGCACTTGTGCTAGGTGGTTAACATGTAGGTACTACAAGTGCCAGTACCCTCTCCCGGGAGAAAATACTATTGAATACGATTAATCAATAACAATAGCAATAAGATTAACAAAGGAGGGAAAAATATACTAAACAATAAAAAAGACAAAAGTATAAAAAAGACTAAAAGAATATAAAAGACTAACGAATAAAAAAGAACACAAGATCTGATCTTATGTTATTTATAAGTGATTGTTATCAACCCTTTGCCTGCTACTTCGTTCGCATTAAAATCAGATGTTGTTGAGTACGGCAACATAACCCACCATTTTTCCTATTTAGCGATTGATTTACCTACTTTACGAGGGCCTTGTTCTGCAATTTAGAACAATACTTATTAGGGTTCCGTACTTGAAAGGTGCCAAACGGAACCCTATTACTAAGCCTCCGCTATCCGTCCGTCCGTCTGTCTGTCAGCGGGCTGTATCTCATTAACCGTAATAGTTAGACAGTTGCAATTTGCACAGATTGTGAATTTCTATTGCCGCTATAATAATATATCAATCAACTCAGCCTATAGCAGTCCACTGCTGGACATAGGCCTCTCCCAGACTGCGCCACAACACCCTGTCCTCCGCCTTCCGCATCCAGTCTGTCCCAGCCACCTTTTTAAGGTCATCGGTCCATCTAGCTGGAGGGCGTCCCACACTACGCTTGCCGATACGCGGTCTCCACTCCAGGACTCGTCTGCTCCACCGGCCATCGGTCCTTCGACACACATGGCCAGCCCACTGCCACTTCAGCTAGCTGACTCTGCAGGCTATGTCGGTAACTCCGGTTCTCTTCCGGATAACTTCATTTCTGATCTTATCCTTCAAAGAAACTCCGAGCATAGCCCGCTCCATGGCGCGCTAGCGACCTTTAATTTGTGGACCAACCCGACTGTCAGTGTCCACGTTTCGGCACCGTATGTCATAACGGGCAGGACGACCTTAGTCTTCAAACACTGCGGGATTGGCGACGAGAAGACTTGACGAAGTTTTCCAAACGCTGCCCAACCCAATCGGTTGTCGGCGTCTGAAAGGCTAAAGCGTGGTCACTGTCAGACTGCATAGAAAAAAAAGAGAAGCGTGACGACACAACGCTTGTAATTTGTTGCAAAATATGAAGTATTTTGTTTACTCAATAATCGAGTGGATTAATCGAAAATAAAAAACAACCAAGTTCTGCATCAAAGTAAGACGTTCTTGTTATTAATACAGATATTTTGGATTGGAACTTGAGGTAAAAGGTCAGTTTAACGATAATTTGTATCGAGTTTTTTTTTTTTTTCAAAATGTGTTTTGGGAACAACCAAGATCTGAGAAATATGTTAAAATCAAAATCGAAAGTCATTTATTCAAAATAGACAGAATCGGCACTTTTCGAACGTCAAAGTTACATAACACAGTCCCCCAAACCGCCCACCCTTCACCACTTCCTAGTGCTTTAGCTGGTTCAAGATTAACATATTTTTTTTCCGCTACCACAAACTATATAGATTTGGCTATAATTTTTTTGAAGACAAGGCTACTTTGTTCATTTACCTCTTGTCAGCGCCTTAACACGTTGCATATTTTTTGCCTAAGACATATGTACATTAAAATTGAAGCAACAAATAACTTACGTTGTTACACTTGATTAGACGGTTCAATTTTTATTGTTCCTTCAATTGTGCATGCAACTTAAAATTTCATCGCACAGTGCAAATCAGTTTTAACTGCCTGTGTATTATGGTATTATACATTTTTTATTTATCTATATTATTAACATAACATCACGCCGGTAATCCTGGGAAGGAAGGAAGGGTTAGGCAGAGGTGTACCTTAGTAACACCCATAATTCGCTAGTTATGTTTAAATCCCATGTAATAGGGGGCGAGTCTATTGCCATCAGCTGGACACAAATCCTGACTCAGGGCTGCTACTGAGAAATTCCCAATCACACTTTGCCCGACCTGTTAGTCGAACCAATGACCTCATACTTAATTATACTTAACTATAGCCCTAATAATAATTAACTCAGTCCTAATTAATCGGTTAAGTATTTAAACTCACTAGCTGTACGTTCCGAGCATTCTCTAACAACTTAACCGTGGAATAAAAAATCTAGTAGTGAAACTAATTAATCGTATCACCTGACTCGCTCGATAAGGCGCTGGTCTAATTGCAATTAATTAAAAGAAAGCCTTTGTAGCCTCCGTGATGAAAATATAGACTAAAGTCTAGTCTAGCCTTTTAGCCAAGAGTTCTTTCTCAGTGTACTTACTTTGATAAGAAATATATTCTGTAGCCAAGTTTACTTAAGACTGGTTTTTTTTCTTGAAATTTCTTAATGGAAATTGGATCTTCATTAAGCATTTTTTATTGTATAAAATTATGCTAAAAGTTGAAAAAACTCGTAAGACAGTGTTACTGTTATTTCAATACATTATCAGCTTATTATAATCATAAATAATATTCAAATACAAATAATTTAATTCTAGTTGCTAGACAAGTTACGAGTTAGTAGTACAAGTCAGTAGACTCATAATAGAAATAATAGGAACACACACAGTCACATTAATTATAATTACATACAATTAAAATTTGATACGTTTAATTTTATTAAAATAAATTGTTCGTCATGAATTACATTTATCATTCAAACCATGCTACGAGTCGCTTACAACAGTGAGTCACGATGGACAACCTTTCCGCGAGTGCGGGCAGCATGTTTTTGGCGCTCCCCGGCACTCGCCGCACCAGTGAAGTGCTTCGCTTGCGCATTGTTGCATAGCAACAACCAACACAGGCTTCCGCAAATATTGCCGATGCGCTGCAATAGCGGGGGAGCCCCAACATCATCCTGAATAAAACGGGAAGTTTTCAAATATAAAGCCGGCTTTCGACTGTGCGTGATTATCAGCTCAGTTCGCCGTCCGAGGAATGTTCTAACTGACCCCGATGACTCCATTACCCTCCTCCAGGAAAGCAGTAGGGCCACGAGTATAGTGCACAGAATACACAAAACGACATTCCGACCTCGCTGCCGAGGTCCCTCTCGAAGACTCAGACGTAATTGCCCCCCCGAACCTTGCTCGATGAAGCGCCAGCCAGCGCCCTAGCTGAGCTGTACCTTTAAATTCCCCCGATATTAATAACTATAATATAAATAAGATTTTTTTTTAAACAAATCAACTTTTTTTCACTACACTATAAAGTGGACAAGACTAAAGACACAACAAAGCACCTACCTATCTAATAAAAATAGCCTTCAATCCACAACTTGCTGCGCCCCGCGGTTTCACCCGCATAAATCTCGACCCGTGGGAATATCAGAATAAAAAGTATTCTATGTCCTAATCCAGCGGGGCAGTTGCGTCACACACATAGAATGACAATTGATCGGAATGGGTTTCATTTGACAGCTCACCCACGTCCATTGTGTTATTGAGGTTGTTAAGCAGACGAACTTTTCAAACCTATGAAGCAATGGAGCAATATGCTTCCATGGATATGCTAGCGATATGCTTCAAAACTCTCAGATTATGATTCAAACCTTGTTACGCAATTAGGGTGCTGGTGATGGTCTACCCATGTGCCAAATTTCATCCAAATCCATTCAGCTGTTTTAGTGTGAAAGCATAACAAACAAAAAACCGCATTTATAAAATTAAGTAGGATCATAAAAAACATGAATACGAAAGTAAACTAAAACAAAATATAAACTATCTTATTAAACTTAAATATTTGACACCGTTACTGTCATGCATTTCCGCAAAGACCTCCTCTAGAGCTTGCCGCCCTTTCCGATTACGGGTCATCCTCCTCCAAGTAACACCAGCCATTTTACTCTTTTAATATAAAGATAATAAATATAAATAACTTTTTAATTAATTATGAGCCACTTTACAAATCGATTGTGGTTTTCAACGCAACCTGCAATCGTGATATTTTCAGGTCGGTGATAAAAGTAATTGCTTCATAATTGGACCTATTAATTAAAGGATTTATAACAGTGTGGGCAGCAAATAAAATTAATCGGCACAAAATAATACAATGCGCTTAAAGCTTACTTAGTCCACTATCAAAAATAAAATCATTTTTCACAGAACTAATAAAAGGATTTTGAGGAGAAAGCAATTTGGATTATTTATTACGGGTTTGCACGTCATGCATTCGTTTTTGCGCGATTTTTATCTATAGAACCAAGTATTTGAACGTATACATTTCATTGTGAGAATGAAGTAATTTGGACATTCACTTAACTTTGCCAGGATCAATAAAAACGGTTTACATGAGTACATAGCGAATCAAGTCTGAAACTAGCTTTATCAAGGCCGGTACGATTCATAGAGAAACAATATCTTAGACAGATGACAATTTATGATGAAAGATGTCAAAATTGTCAATGGATAAAAATGTGCGATTTTACAATAAGAGAAAATTAATAATATACAATATAGTCTTCAGTGTTAGAAACAGTTCATGGACATGTTAGAAAATTAAAGTCAGCTAGAACTGTGAACACATTTAAATGTTATTTTTTTACCAAACGGTTCGTCGCCTCTCTAGTCACTTACTACGTACATAAGATAATGCCCATTTAGGGCATGAATGGGCCCTGAATGGGCATTATCATATGTCGGACCACGCACAATTAAGGGTTCCGTAGTTGGGATTACTTGGAACGAATTTATTCCAAAAACAAACTTAACATTGTAGTTGAAAAACCTGTTCTCCCATACATCAATATATGCCACGGTCAAATCTTAAACTGCAAATTTAAGTTGGTCGAGTATAACTCGTTAACTTGTAAAGCCTACTTAGCCGTGATAGTTTTCCTTTTAATTTCATTATACATATGAACTACTGTCATGATTTTTTTCACATCTTCATAAACAACCATTTAGTTGGCAGTGGGGGGGGGGACACTTGACTCTAACAAAAATTAGCACTTGCTTAATATTACGCAAGTGGATCCTTGAATCGAAAAGTGGTGTTCACAGACCTGCAATATTTTTTACCCACATGGTGTGGGTAAAAAATAGGTAGACGTAGAGGATAGACGAGGAAAAAAAAATATCATCCCCACATTACGTGCAAGACAGGGAAGCTAAAAAAAAATTTAGCTTTCTAGTACTAAGCGTTTCTTAGCTACAGTAGGGTCAGACAGGCGGACATGGCGAAACTATAAGGGTTCCTTGTTTACTACACAATTCTCAAGATCTAAGGGAACCCTAAAAACAACGTAATTGCTCGACAATGAGATCATGATATCACAGCGGGATCAAACCACCACTGGTACTGATATTCATAATACAAGAATTCTTCATTGAAGCCATTCATTCGTCGCGGGAAAGGCTTATGTAAAGGAAAGCTAGATAGGGCTTAAAATCCCATACATTCCCACTAAAGCTAACAGAGCGCATCATATGAATAGAAGTGACACGATAAAGTATGGTGAGCTTAGTCCCGCGAAAAGGCACTTCCACATTTTGTATGTTTATTTATGAAATATGACTGAAATCTGCACCCAGATTATTTGAACACGCCTGTATTCTCTGAGAGATTAACAGTCTCGTTCTTAACATATTTTGAAGTTGCTCGTATTGAGAAATGGGTAGGTTTACCTAATATGATGGGTAACAATATTTTAATTTAAAAGAGTGTCCGTGGAGTTTCTTGCCCGTTCTTCTTCATAGGAACCTACTACGCTTTAGAATGGGCAACTAGCTTCATCTTTCTGTCTGACCGACCCCTTGACAATTCAAAGGTGTGTATTTAGTTTATTTGAAAGTTAATGCTTTGAGTTTGAGAAGCGCCACTGCTGAGCATGTGGTCCTGGGTTCAATTCCCAGGTCGGATTAGTGTGTTATTGGATTTTTCTAACAGGAATTTCTCAGAAGCAGTCAGGAGTCTGGATTTGCCCATTGTTGGTAATAGGACTCGAACATAACTAGCAAAAATTTGTGGGTGTACTATAGGTTCACCTCTGCCTAACCTTTTGGGGAAAACAAGCGTGATGCTATGTTAAATAATCCTTCTACGAATTCATGGGTAATGAGAATAGACATTCCAGAGAATTTGACATTTTATATTCCCATGCGGGTTGTGAAACCCACAACCTACCTTTTCTGCGTGCGTGTTGCGGCTAATGGACATGTAATGTTTTGCCCGCAACCCAAATCAAACGAGTTTTCACATTTCAGTCTATGTTTAAAAAAAGAGATTGAGTCTAAACAATGTGGTACCTATATCTGAGGTAAATAACGTTCATACGTACAAAACTGGACAATGAACATCGTATGTTCTTTTGAGTTATTGTCATTTCAGCTACAATACAAGGTATTATTGAAATAAAATGGTTTGTTCTATGTTTAAAAAGGATACCGGAATTGTCCTACAAGTTTGACTCCCTTTTTTTTTGGGTGGGAGTTTATCAAATGAAATCTCCCGCTGGGCGGAGCGTGAATGTGACTTTCCCGCGATCCCTACATAGAGTGACGACCTTTTTTTTTTTCAAATAACTTCTCCCGCTTTGTGCGTAGCGGGAGAGTGTGTCAGACTCTTACTGACTAAAACCCACCCGTGTTCCTTCCTGTTGCCTGTATTTCGGGGGCCTCGGTGACCCATAAGTATCTTCCCGCGACCCCGGCAGGCATCGGCCCTAGTGGACCCCTACCTTTGTGCGTGCTGACGACATCTCTTTGAGGCGCGCCGTCGACCCGGGCCTGGTCCTTACCGGACGGTGAGCTACCCATTGCTCACCGTCCGCAAGCCCGCGCCTACGGTGGCTGGAAATCCGCCCGGTATTCCCGAAGCCCAGGGCGTCTCCTGCGGCGGCTAGGGGCGAGAGGGCGCGAAATATGCCTTTCCCTCAACCGTTCTGCCTCCTCCTTCGCGAGCATTACTGCTTCGCAGAAGGAGGTGACGGCTGCCCATGCCCTCTCGCTCCGTACCATGGCCAAAGTGACGCCCTAGGAGGACATTTCATCAAATCTGCCTGGCCCCCTCTTAGGCCAGGCCCCCTCTTAGTGAGAGGGAGTGGGCCGTAATCCACCACGCGGGCCCAGTGCGGATTAGTAGATGTCAGGTCTTTGAATTTTTTGGTTCTAGGTCATGCCGATTTCCTCACGATGACCGACTTGAAAAAGTGATTCCGTTCCTTTTGTAGGGAAAACAAATATCATCCCCACTTCACGTGCGAAGGAGGTACCTTGCACGTGAAGTGGGGATCATATATTTTTCTCGTCTATCCCATGGTATGTTAAGGTTGAATTGGTCGTTCAAAAATATTGTGGGTCTGTGTAAAAGGAAAATTATCACAGCTAAGTAGGCTACAAGTTAACGAATAATATTTGACCAACTTACATTTGCAGTTGGAGAATTGACCGTGACGTAAGTCGATGTATGGGAGAACATGTTTTTCAACTACAATGTTAAGTTTGTTTTTGGGATAAATTTATCCCAACTACGGAACCCTTCATTGTGCGAGGTCCGACACGCACTTAGCCGTGTTTTTTTTATTTATGCAGCCGTTGCTTGTTTCCTTGAATCGTCTTTTCTTAAAATAAATAAGTGAATTTATATAATAATGGTATGAACTAAATAATAATAAACCTTTTACATGCTATCTATTTGATGTTGGTATCATTGGGCAGAGAGATAGCTAGGAAAACTTTATATTTATTATAAAACGGATGAAACCACTGGCAAAAGTAGTTTAACTTCGTATTATTAAATTAAGGCGAAATAATTCCATAATCTAGCTTTGATGATATAACAATTAAAAGGGTTCGTAAATAACTTCATTAAATAAGATAGATAATCCATTATTTTCCTAAAATTCAAAACTAAAAATCGTATCTTAATAAAATAGTTAACGAACAGAAATATTTACAAAATTAGTTTGGTTTTAATTACGCTATGTCAGCATCAGGACTCGGGTCGTTAATTTAGAGCAGTGACCTTAAAGGACACAGTCTGACTTGATTTCAGCTTGAGTTATAGCCATGCATAACATTAGGTAAATTATATTTGAAATATAAAAGCAAAAACAATTTTGTGTATTTTATCTGGATATTCTACATATGTCCACGCATTTTAAGTAACAAAATGTTGATAAACTTTTCTTGCCAGAGGTTGGGAACCTTTCAGTTTTTTGTTAGCTTTATTAAAAGCTTTTACATGTTAAATAGTCTCGGGCAACTAATTGTAATATTATTCGCTTTTTGAAAAAAGGTTTTAAGTAAACAATGGATATTACTATGCAGCCTCATTCTTATCTTAATTAATAAAAATGTTCCATGAATGTATGACAACGTTACAGGAATTAGTGCAAGAAAATGTCTAGTCCGCAGTACTACCGTAATACTCTGTTTTTCTCAAAACATCGACTTTGTGAAGCTGACAGAATAGTACCTACAGTTCGAGAAAAATAAAAGAAATGTTGACTTCCTTAATTCGTAAAAATACAGACCCAATTTTACAATATAACACTCAATATATGAAACAATGAAATGCAAGCCAGTCAATGGAGTCGTTCCAATTAAAAAAGGTTGGGTACAACAAAAATTACGACTGCATTCATATGACGATACATTCATATATTCTACGTTCGACATAAAAATCAACGTGCCATCGAGACCAGATTTTATCACACGATCTATCGCTCGTATTTCTCTAGTATCAAAATCTATTTCCGAACGAAACAAGCAACGGTAGCATGAATAAAGACATGTGTGAAAAAGACAATTTTTCTTGGCGCAAAGTGGTAGACTGGGTGTCGGTAGATGACGGCGATTAGGAGACGGGAGGTGAGGAAATGAACGATATCTCATTGCGATGAAAGACGACGGGCGGCGGAAACAGCCGACTATCGACTTGTCGATGTAGTAAGAGTTGCGTACTCGGTAACTTCGCTTCCTTTACTTAAGTGATGAGCTTTAGATTATATCGATAAGATGAGATATTTTTAAATGACATTCCTTTTATAGAGCCGGTTGGGTGATAAAGTTTATTTAAAAATGTTCTTGGGATAAGGCTGTGTGGATAGTGATGTTACCACATACTGTATTATATAATATCAACAACAGAAGCTCGAAGACAGTAATACACAACAGTTATGGTCAGTAATACACAATCAATAACGAAACAACATTTCAAATGTATGGCATATTACAAATGGCACTCGTCCAAATACATTGAATTGAAAAGTGTGACATTAAAAACTCGTTACAAGCAACATTGACATATATTAACTGACGTTTACCTAGCGAAGTCACCATTTGTATTGTACCTATTGTGTTGCGCTTGCACTGTTTATTTTTATACAGTAAATATCAATATTTTTGGTCAGTTTAGCAGTTCTACATTAGAGTTTATTTTTGAAAGACGAATATAAAATGGGAAAACTATGTCATTATCAGAATAGCAAAAAGAATCGACAGTAGGTAGACAACACATAATTCTGTCAAAACAAAATACCTAATAGGTACAAAATATATTATCTCCCGCGTATCAATTTCATAATTTAATGACCTTTAAAAAGCACTTCATAGGATTTTTTTTATTTATGTCATCAAATGCCAAATAAGGATATACTAACCAAGAAATCGCCGACTGTCATTCGTAGATCTTTGACAGTCGTTACGGGTAGTCAGAAGCCCGAAGTCTGAGAACTAGTTTTACCAAAGGGAATATGACATCAAATGCCAAATAAGTACCCATTAACTGTCATTCGTAGAACTTTGACAGTCGTTTCAGGTAGTCAAAAGCCCGAAAGTCTGAGAACTAGTTTTACCAAAGGGAATATGACATCAAATGCCAAATAAGTATCCATTAACTGTCATTCGTAGAACTTTGACAGTCGTTTCGGGTAGTCAAAAGCCCGAAAGTCTGAGAACTAGTTTTACCAAAGGGAATATGTTATCAAATGCCAAATAAGTATCCATTAACCAAGCAATCGCCGACTGTCATTCGTAGATCTTTGACAGTCGTTACGGGTAGTCAGAAGCCCAAAAGTCTGAGAACCAGTTTTACCTAAGGGTACTCGTATCATGTCACCCAGTAACTGGGTGTAGAGGTCAGATAGGCAGTCGCTCCATGTAAAATACTGGCATTCAGTTGCATCGGAATAGACTGGATGCCCTACCTGGATGAACTACATATATTCTGTTATATATGTAGTTGCGAAAAGGCTAGACAAATGATTATAATATCCAAGTAATCGCCACCACTATCGATAGCGATACAACAACGGCTCATCTCTACTGGTAGAACATTAACGACAATAAGACAACACACAGGGGGCAGCACTAATGTAACATGGATGAAGCGAGTTGTGATAAACGTGTATAACATAACATACAACCTATACATACATCGATGGTATACATATGTGCACTACAAATAACACTGTTGTTTTTATCCTCGTGACCCGTAAAATATAATAAGATGGCACATTATTCGCCCTTAAGAAAAGACAAGGTTAAAAAGGAAAAAAAGGTTGACTGTGTCGCAAAAAAAGGTTGGCTTTGACTCTTGAATTACTTAAGAAATCGTCCCCTACAGGTAACTGAAGGGAACGATTTAAATTAATGTATAAATATTAATTTACAAAACAAACCATATCATAAAATAGACAGACCGTCATCAAATTTATTGTCCAATACAATAGTGATTAATCTACTACGTCGCTATATAAGTAAATCATCAAGTGTATCGATCAATTCCGCAAACCATATTATTCAGACAAACCCGTAAAATGTCAACGCAGTCATCAATTCACGTCAAAAAATCCTACCCAAAATTTCCAAACATGGCAACATTCGTCGAAAACCAAAAGAGTTGCTAGCATTAACGTTGCAGGAATTCCAAAAGAAATAATTTAAAATTATACAGGACCGGCTGTTAACTGAATGAATAAAATTTTAAAACGCCACATTAATAACCGTGAGGTCGGAGTCAACCTTAGTCGACCCCTTTTCTCGATCCTCTGTTTTAGGCCAGGCGATATAGCAAGCTGTACTAAGCTGAGGTGACTATGACACATTGATTCATTTCGAGATTGTTATTAAATAAAAAACTGTTGGGATGTATTTATCCCAAGAACAAACATAACATTATAGTTGAAAAACATGTTCATACATTCCAACTGCAAATGTAAGTTTGTATGCACAATATTGAGTGAGTGACCATGTTATTTTAAGACCATAGGCTTCTTATAGGTTTTGCTGTAATTTATAAGTATGTAACTATTCTCTGTAATTTTTCAAAGTTTAGACTCAGCAGTTTCGGAGCTTATCTCCGAAACTGCTGAGTCTATGGGTAATTTTCATCTATTTTCTCTAATAACTTTAAAACTAAATATAAAACACATACAACATATTTGAAATTCTTATATCGTATACATAAGTCCTATGCCACATGGTACAGTTTGCAATTTTTTTTCTCATTTGTCCCCCAAAAAATTAACCCCATATTCAAAATTCATTTTTAAATACATTACACGTTCGTGTTTGGGCCACAGAAATTCATATGTGTACCAAATTTCAACTTAATCGTTCCAGTAGATTCGGAGCCAATCGGCTGTGACAGACGGACAGACAGACAGATACACGAGTGATCCTATAAGGGACTTTTGAGGTACAGAATCCTAAAAAGTTGTATGGATGTTCACAAATAAAAAATAAACTAACTTACTTAATTCCGTAGAACCTACGGGAATTGAAGGATAGATTTGTATGAAATTAACATTTTACCACATCCTACATGAAATAACTAGTTATAACTAATACTTACACTAGTTGAATTTAATTTAATGTTTTTTATTTTGCTTTGTGCTTTTGACATTAATTGATTTGATCTGACATTTAACTGTTACTCATATTTTTACGTCATTTAATTTATTTATTTATTAATCACTCAACTATTTATCACTTATTTAATTGCACAAATAGTAACACTTATAAAATTTACAAAATTGTTTTTGTATTTAATATGGGTACACCTGCAATAAATTTATTTTATTTTATAACCGTGTATACGGTCTGTTGGAGATGCTTAAAACCTCCGGTTTTTTTTTTTAAGATTCAGTCACAATAGTGAGCTGTGTTACTTGATCCCATTTTCGCTTAGCCCCGCTCCGCTCGCGCTACAACCTACCACAGGGGCATCACCTTAACGCCACACAGAACTGGGTCACCACAATTATACCTCAGACGCAGCTTGACACACTTTAATTTATCTAACAAATTAATTCCCTTTTACTTACATAAAATTTTAATGTGCAACCCTATAGAAAATCTAACATAGCCATGAAACTTTTAATGGGGTATCTGAAGACATTATTTATGTATCAGGATTTGCATTTCGTAATATTTATAAATGTCAGTTTTATGATTTAGATCGCCCCATTTTGTGTAGGTCATTGCGGTGCCTTTGTTGCTATCGGGGTAAAGGGCAATTTTATATGGCAGTAAATGAGATTTTCACAAGTTTTAGTCGGTTGAATTGGGTGTTGTGTTGGTTAATGGGTTAATTAAGCTAGTGTTTACGCGTACTAGTGCCATCTGTTAGCACTTAACACATAACATAACATCTCGCCTTGTTTCCCCGAAGGGTTGGGCAGAAGTGTACCTGTAATGCACGTGTCCCATGACCCATGTAATATGGGGAGGCTATTGCCATCAACCAGGCACAAATCCAGACTCCGGGCTGCTACTGAGAAATTCCAGATAGAAAAAATTAATAACTCTTTGCCCGACCCGGGAATCGAACCCAGGACCTCATGCTCAGCAGTAGCGACCACTAGACCAACGAAGCATGCTGTTAGCACTTTAAATTATATTTCATTAGATTACACACGTATTTTAATCCTTCTTTGACAATATTGAAGCACGTGTTTAGGTACGCTAAACTTGTAAAGATACAGTGGTGATTAAGCCATACATATAATTTATTAACATGTGTCAGGGTGTATCATCGAAATAAAGCATTTCAATGCGATCTATTCACGGATCAGTATAATTAACAAAAGACAACCACAATCGAAAAAACAAATGACTGCCAGTCCAAAACTCACCACAATCCAGAATAAAACTCACATTTATACAGCGGCTAGAGGCTTGTCTAATGTGTCTAAACGACGTACGCAAAAGGAAATCATAAAAACAAGTTACCGATCTTTATTAAACGCGGCCCCAGGGACTCCGGTTACCTACCATGGTGAATGTTAGCGCTCTAAAAGCATATTTTTCTTCTTTACCCTCTTTTTCCCCGTTTTATACGTTCATTGTACGTTTATGCTATGTATAAAAGTTCCGTAACGTAAAATATTGCGCACATTACGTACTCGAGTTACACTTACAAATGGATGAGTGATGTCTCTTGTCTTGTTTCGTAATTTTACTGCGGGATTTATATTGTGTACTCTTATTTACATAGCACTCAAAGTATTTTTATATGAGAAAAATAACTTCAACAGCACACTGCAAATTGCCCAAAATTACTTTAACTTGATGCGTAGCAAATAAAAAGCTACGCTAATTATACCTACGTCGTAGTTCTACTGCTACAACAGCGTAGGCATCGTAGCCCTCTACGGCGTAGCTCGTAGCAAAGCTTTTTTCACTATACCACATAGATAAATTTAAAAAAGTATTTGTTTTCATTCATGTATAACACAATGGTAAAAAAAATAAAGCGCTCCACAGAGCATCAAATAATGTAGAAAATTCGTAAGGCAATTTAAAATATTCAAAAAATGTACAATACTTCATTTTAATATTAGAAATATAAGATCAATAGCATATTTCAAAACTTTTCTCTTTGAGCGAACACTTAGCAATTGAATCGTAACTAATTGTCAAATCGCTTGGAAACCTATTGAGACCTGAGATTATAGGTACTTACAGTAAAAATATTTAATAAAAATTATAAGTTTCTTGACAAGTCTTGTCAAGGTTTAAAAGACCAAGAGGTATTAAAATATTATCAGCAAATAAATTTACAAGGTGTCTTGAAGTGTGGTTAAGAGAAAAGAACTTCTACTGAGTAAGCGACATATGTAATAAGAGGTTGATCAATAAATAATAATCCTAATAATGATTCACCCTCTGACATTAATAGTTTTTTTTTTTTTTTATTATTATTTATTTAATGCTCTAACAACATTGCTACTTAATTTAAATTGAAATATGACTATGACTATAAAATTATAAATATTTATAAACACAAATGTTTGCTTCTCACATTATTATGACTAAGTGTTATGGATCTGTATCATCTTTGTTAAGACCTAAATTGTACCAACACTTATGGCAAATAAATTGATTTGATTTGACCCTAGAGCAAGCAATGCCATCTTGATTTTATAGACTTGAACAAGACTAGAACTTGTAACACGAACAATATTAGCAGCCCACAAAGTACAGAAGCGATCATAATACGTTACATTTACGCAAGATTCAAAAGTGATTTTCTCCTAAAGTGTTGATAATTTTTAAGGTTCCAGCCGACTAAGGCTTCCGTCCGTCCGGCCGTCTGTCCGACCATCCGTCTGTAATAATTTTAAGTGTCTACCACTAGAAATTATCACGGAATGTGTACTAACTATGGCCGCTATAACAAAAAAATATAAAAATATGTAGTGTTAAATATTGTACGGTGGTACGGAACCCTTCGTATGCGAGTCCGACTCAACCTTGGCCGCTTTTTTATGATGTTACTTTATTTTTTATTGTATTCATTGTGATGATACTATTATGAAAACGGGTTTTCCTCAAAGTTGGGATCGTTATTTCACGAGAAAATCTAAGTGTAGATAAGGTATTTATCCTCGTGAGTGTTCCTTTTTAAATTCAACAAGAGTACCTATTAAGTTCTTAAAAACAAAAGAAACATCGCTAAATAATTAATATTCAAGTAATAAAAATGTCGAACAAAATGAAGACAAGAACACACTGAGATGTCGGTCAAACAATGTCGAGCTATCAGATAGGTCGAGAGCAATTAAAAGTGTCTCAGAACTTTGTCTCTTAAAGTCGTTGCTAAATGGTACAATGAAGTCGGTTCGATATTTTTTTAGAAGTAGGACCGACTTCTAGCGAGCTCTTATTCAATTACAGAATAAATTTGTGTTTTTTAAATAACTTACAATGTTGTAACATTTTTTACAGCTGCATTGATCTAAAATAAACATTGACTTTTATAACCTATTTTAATTTACTTAGTATCTAAGTCGCCAGATATTTTTTTAAAGAACTAATTTTTTTACATTTTTGTAAATCAATACTCGTATTTGTATTTAAATAATGTCATTAAACGGTTTCAAAAGATTTATCTCCAAAGTTACAACTTTATCAACCTTGTATCATGTTGAAAAGTAGGACTTTAGATTAAATATGCTTTGAAAATAATAAAATAATTGTTTATTTTTAAAAACAATTATTATATTTATTTTTAATAGTCGTAATATAAAATGACCTTATTCCTAATCTAGACCACCTCGCAAAGCCAGGGCGGTAATAATTCATTATTTTCCCACAGAGATTACCAAGTTATTTTAATTAAGGCCACTATTTCCCTGTTGGTTAGGAGAAAATAGCTTTCATTACCTTTTAGAAATTGCTCCGTCAGTTTGAACAGTCTCTGTTCCTGAAAAGTCAGTACCTTTAAATATAACTTGGTAGCTGGTTTAAATTCGGAATAAAAGCAGCCATTCTTATTTATCCACATCTTTAACTATGCATAGGATAAAACTAAGTCGCTTTTCGTGTCTGTCCGTGTGATCACTTAGTTTTCTAAACTCTACCATAGATTTTAATGCGGGTTTCACCATCACTTAGAGAATTTATTATGGAAGGTTTATGTGTATAATACGTTCACATTAAACTGAAATATAATAAATAAATCTTGATGTTTTGTCCAGTCATAAAAACCGCGCCAACCAGGGACAAGTGAGTAATATTCCTAGCGATAAATTTTTGTTACATAATTGAGCTACCACAACCCGAACTAACTACAAAAAGTTTACGTTTCAAGATCACTTTTCTATAAAAAAAACACGTGAGCCTTACAGTAGTCGCATAATAATATGATGTGTAACATCTGAAATCTCACCTTTGTAATAAGCAACTGAGCAGCGACAAAAATTTAGGTCAGAATTTAAAAAAGCTTAATACTGAAATGTTTATTCGAATATTTTATTCATTACTCGTGTTCGCCAATTGGTCGAAATTTGACCCCCTCTGTGTATAGTATTTACTAATTCCATGAGTACACTAATTCCCTGCTATTATAAAGTACTTAAAAATTCTATGCTATTAAAAAGAACTTACTTATTCCATGCTCAAGCTGTCACTTCCTGTCTAGACAGTTCCGTTCCTTTTCACGAAATCAAAGAAAGTTGACAAATGTGGAGGAAACAATTTGCACACTATGCCCAGTACCTTATAATCACACATACTAGCATTGAACTTCCTTTAGAGTCAGCCAGTCACTTGCCGCCAAACCGTACCAACGATGCTTCACGTTTAAAGACCCGTATTTCCCACTACCGTCAATCTAAATCACGGTCCAAGTTTGTCATTCGCAAAGTTACGGTCCGTAAAGTTGACCTAGAAACGGTTCACTAACGGAGACAAGTTTTTCAATATGAACCTTTTAAACATACTGTGATGGCCAAGTTTGTTTACAAGGCTCTTCCCATGCTGTTACTTGTAATTGGTGTATTAACGAGAGTCGACACATTTTGTGATTGAAGTGACATATATAAGTTGAACTAATGCGATGCGTAAGCGGAGCGCGTCTCTGGTGCGCAGGGTGCCCCAACACATTTGTTTAATGTCTTGCATGTCACATACAGTTGTCGGCCATTTAAGTACGGTGGTTTTTGTATTGTATTGTATTGTCAATGTATTGTTTGTTGTATGTGTGATAATTATTGAATATTGTATGAGTCATTGTAACTTGAATTATAAATGAATAATAAAAATAATTAACTTATAATGAATGTCAACTTAAGGTGGGTGGGGGATCTGGGTGACAGATAGAGAAAAAGCGTTTGTTGTGGCGACACATCCAGGAATGGACTTCGATCGTTTGAGAAAATTAAAATCACGAACTTGTCAAAGTCCATCGAAAGCGATTTGTTACATGTATTCATGTATTTATTACAACTGTACTACAGTACAATGTGAGTAACATTGTCAATCACAAAACAAAAGAAGCTCGATATCCAGCACTATTATTATATCTCGACCAAAATGTAAGCAGAGCTCACAGAAAAAACGCAATCCATTGAATCATAATTGATTTAATAAAGTATTCCTGAATAGATAGAAATAATATCTCTTCGAAATAATTTTTACTAAAGAAAAGCTCAATTTCTGAGAATTTACGATCAATGATATCCAATTTTGGCTTTTTATTCCGATTCAATGTAAAAGTTTCTTTTTTTATCACACAAACAAAGAAACATATATAACTATACTATATTTTGCACTATTCCAAAAACTGGTATATCCACAGTCACTAACCCCATAAAATTTCGACGGCGCTGTATATTTCCGAAAACAATATGGCTTCAGGGTCACATTTTTAATATTAAAAAGTGTACCTAAGTGTAAATAAGTGCACAAACATAAAACGGTGTTATTATGTCGTAGGAAACAAAAGTTGAAACACTTTCCTGTGCCTTAAAGTATTAACCTAAATACGTAAGTATGTGCACTTAGAGAAACTTCGGGAGAGTTCATGGAGGCTCCTAGAGTTTTGTCGAGTCTCCGTCAAACTTGTTAATAACAAGATGTCATGTTGCCGACGTATTACTTGATGATGTCATGAAAATTTTATTTGAACCATAAAATGTGATACAAAAAAGTCTCGTCATTACCAGAGCGACCTTTTTATTTTTCTTTCATTACATATATACATATATAGGTACGGCTGCCAATGAAAATCTGTAGATTCATTCATTATTGTGAATAAAGAAGTTAAAAATTTAAAAACCGACTACTGAAATACCACACTCTAAAAAGTATGAAACACGAAAATATTTTCATCTGAAATTGTTATGTAGATCAATATTAATTAACAAACAACTTACACGTAATATTTTAATGTTTTTAATACATATTCATAGTGATGTTCAGTTTTTAGAGTTCCGTACCCAAAGGGTAAAACGGGACCCTATTACTAAGACTCCGCTGTCCGTCTGTCTGTCTGTCTGTCACCAGGCTGTATCTCATGAACCGTGATAGTTAGACAGCTGAAATTTTCACAGATGATCTATTTCTGCTAGAATAACAAATAATAAAAAACAGAATAAAATAAATATTTAAGGGGGCTCCCATACAACAGATGAGTTTTTTTGCCGTTTTTATAGATAATGGTATGGAAGCCTTCGTGCGCGAATCCGACTCGCACTTGGCCAGTTTCTTTTAGTTCATGACTTTATGTCCTCTAGAGGGCGCCGTATTCAAGATTCTTCCAACGATATCTCATTTGTCAAATTATTTAAAGTAGTTTGAAGTTCTGAGGGAATAGATAAACATACATACATGCCCACAAACATACCGGTCATAAACATTGCCCTCCCGTTTCCTTCGCCGTAGTCGGGTAAAACTAAATGAATTGTTGACGATAGGAAATCCCGTCGGTCACACGATTTGTCCAATAAGAAATAACCAGACTTCTTTGCACACAATCGCCAAAAAACAACCAAAAACGTCTTGGTCTCCACTCAACTCAAACTAGTTCAAACCAAAATCTGTCACACAAAACACCACATTTCAAGCAAGTACATCGCATGTCAGTCCCTATCGGGCTGGAGATCGGCCACTTAATTAAGAAAGTCAAGTGTCCGGATGGTTGCTTACCCCTCGTCTTATCGGGGCACCCTTTAATTGGAGTGACGTCAACCAGAACATACTACATTTATTGATGAATGGTTAAGTTTTGCCGCCTTTGGGCGCAAAACTGACGATTTCTCGTTTAAGTGACGGGTAAAATTTAATAATTGGATCTATCTTTTTCTTAAGATAATTATGGCTTGTTATTTTGTACTGATACTTGATTTCGTCTTTGTTTTGAGGTAGTGCAGACTGCTTGGAAGTACTTAATAATTCTCAATTACTCGGGTTCAGTTAAGCTGTCTTAAGGTTTACTTACATATTAAAATACGTTTAAATAGTTATCTTCTTTCTACAAAGCTCATTTTTCTGACACTGTGAGAAATCCTTACAAAACTGAAATTCATACTCCCAAATCGGCTTTTAAACTACCCGAACTTAAAATATTACCTATGATAGAAAGAATGGAAGAACTATAATTGGCAAACCGCGACCTGTGTTAAAATTACAAGTGTCAGACTAGAGTAATAAATTCTAGAAGTTTCTACTGGATTATTCTTAAGCCCCTGACTTCAAGTTACACGGCATTTATTTCTATAAGAACTCGCTTGGAACTCAGTTTCTAGATTCTTTAACTAGAAAAGTACTTTGATCCTAAAACCGCAGGCTTTTAGTGGAGCAGTGTAATTTATGGTAACAATTTTATTTACTTTTCTTTATGAAATTGTTCTGGAAGGCTGATGGTTTTTGTTCGAAGTATCTCGTCGACCTGTTGGGAGTTTCTGTGGCTTAAAAAATGTTCGCTCATTAAAAGTGTACCGCAATCTTTCCTTGGAGGGATTTCGTACATGTTTACTTGACCGTAACAACTTTCAAATTGAATACAGAAAAACCAAGTTTATGTAAACGATGTTAACTTTAACTGCGGTCGAGTTCTTTTTAATTGAGCCTTATTCTTTTAATTAAATAATGGTAGTCATGTTTAAATATTCCCGTAAAATCAAAAACACAAACATAACATCACGCCTTGTTTCCCCGAAGGTTTGGGCAGAGGCGTACCTTTTTTTTTTTTTGGTGGGAAATCAATAAATAACTTCTCCCGCTCTGGGCGGAGCGGGAGGGTGTGTCAGACTCTTACTGACTAAAACCCACCCGTATTCCTTCCGTTGCCTGTGTTGCGGGGGCCTCGGTGACCCTTAAGTACCTTCCCGCGAAGAGGTGTACCTGTAGTACACCCAAATTTCGCCAGTTATGTTATTTAAGTCCCATGTAATAGGTGGCGAGCCTATTGCCACCAGCCGGGCACAAATCCAGACTCCGAGCTGCTACTGAGAAATTCCAGAAGGAAAAATTCAATAACACTTTTGCCCGACCCAGGAATTGAACCCGGTCCTGGGTTCAATTCCTGGGTCGGGCAAAAGTGTTATGTGTATCATGCTCAGTAGTAGCGCTTGCCATCACTAGACCAACGAGGCAGTAAAATCAAAAACATTTTACACATTTAACAAGAGACCAATTTTCTCAAAAGCCTACTATAAATAGGTAATCCCAAACAAAATGACTACAAAATTATCCATCATCAGAAAAGAGAATTCAGTCATTTATCTTTAAAACAAAATTAGGGGACTTGTAAAAACTAATTGGGATACAATGCAAATGACCGTTTCAGGGGCACTCAGCCTGGGTCACCGTCGCAAATTGTTCTCAATGTAAATGAAGTCAGGCTGCTGTGAATATCTGCCGACATTGTAGAACCAACACAGTATATTTTGTTCCGTTTATATTGTAAGTGCTAGAGGACCGCCTCTGCTTCACTCGGGTAAAATCTACTGATGTTGCGCTATGTCAGTCAAAACATCGATAATGGTGCCGATTCCCTTGTTCACAAACTACTTACCAAATTTAAGTTCAGTGCATCTTTTTCTTTCTATTTCATTAAGAAAAGGACAGAAGATAAATTTTAGTTTAGTCCTGTCAAATTAATCAGCGCCTGTCACTATTCCATACAAGTTTAGACGTGATTAAAAACTTGCCTACTAAAATTATGTCTATTTACGTCAAGCGCTGTTTATCTTCTGTCCTTTTCTTAATGAAATAGAAAGAAAAAGATGCACTGAACTTAAATTTAGTTTAGTTTGTGAAAAAGGGAATCGGCACCATTTTTGTGTTATATCTAAGTTAAATATTAAGGCGCTGACTAGAGGCAAATGACCAAAATAGGCTTGTCTTAAGATTTTTTTTGCCAAATTTATATAGTTTGTGGTAGCGGAAAAAATATATGTTAATTTTGAACATATTTCCCAGAACTTGGTTGTTACTAAAACACATTTTGAAAAAAAAATCTCAGACAAACTAACGTTAAACTAACCTCTTAACCTTTGAGTTCTAATCCAAAAAATCTGTATTAAATATCAACATACGTTGCGTATTTAATTAATAACAAGAACGTCTTAATTGAATGCAGAACTTGGTTGTTTTTATTTTCGATTACTCAACTTAATTTTGAGTAAATAGATAATTGCTTCATATTTTGCAATAAATTACAAGCGTTGTGTTATCGCGCTTCTCTTTCTTCTATGCTGTCTGACAGTGACCGCGGTTTAGGTATTGTCAGCGTCTTAATACATACACATTTATGTGTAAAACATGCGCAATAACTTCTCAAAATGATGGTGAAAACCTCATCAAAAGCCATTGTGTAGTTTAGAAGAACTAAGCGGTACACGAATTACACGAAAATACACATACACGAAAAGGGGCCATATTGTATTCTATATATAACATCACGCCTGTACTTATTCCCTGAAGGGTTAAGCAGAGGTATACCTACAATACACCCACTATTCATTATTTATGTTGTAGGGGGCGAGCCTATTGGCATTAACCGGGCATAATTCCAAGCTCCGGGCTGCTACTGAGAAATTCCAGATGGAAAAACCCAATAACACTTTGCCCGACTCGGGATTCAAACCCAGGACCTCGTTTTAGCAGTAGTGCTTGCGACCACTAGACCAACGAGGCGTCTATGTATAGCATAATCAGCCTATAATGTTTATTTATTATTTACTAGATGCGCCCCGCGGTTTCTCCCGCATAAGTTTTGACCCCGTGGGTATATCGGGATAAAGATCATATGTGTTATTCCTGGTTATAAACTGTCTGTGTGCCAAATTTCATCCAAATCCGTTCAGTTCTTTTTGCGTGAAAGAGTAACAAACATCCATTCATCTATTCTTACAAACTTTCGCATTTATAATATTAGTAGGATTTATATATACTTTATTGTACACCAGATTATAAATTACAAAAAGAAAAAAATATACACTACAAAATATACAATGGGCGGCCTTATCGCTTACTGTAATCTCTTCCAGACAACCTTGGAATAGTCAGTGATTTTCTGGACATAAAATGGGGTTGTCTTCAGAATGTTCCCACTGCTGGGACACAGGCCTTCTCTCGGTGAGAGGGAGTGGGCCGTAATCCACCACGCGGGCCCAGTGCGGGTTGATAGATGTCACATGTCTTCGAATTTTTGGTTTTAGGACATGCCGGTTTCCTCACGATGTTTTCCTTGACCGTTTTGAGAGCAGTGGTGATGAAATAATTCACACAAAGTAAAGCGCCTGTCTGCGTTCGAGCCAACTCGTAAGTCGCAGTGGGCCATCTATGTTTAGATGTGTAGATTATTATGTTTATATGTCTACATTGAAGATACAGTTAGACAGGTCACCAAGATACAGGCTGTGCCTAGTTTGGGACCCACTGTTTAATCCGTCTAAGTCTTCTGTTAATGATAATTTCATACCATGTTACTTGTAAGTATAGAACTTTAATAACTTTGTTATAGATAAATAAATTAATTTGAATTTAAATAAACAACTATGAAACCTTTTCTGAAATGTTTTAAATTCTCCTCCCCGAGCGTTCCTCTTCTGTTTGAAAAGTGGCTTTTATTTAAAAGACATTTAAAAATCAGTAGGTAATTATAGCATGCATACGAACCTCATTTCAATTCAAGTGTTCATTCATAATAAATTATATTGTCGCCCCGCTCTATCCCCTGAATTAAGAATACCCGTTTGGATTTTCAATTCAGGTCAGGTCAGTGAACTTCATTTATTTGCTTATGGTTAGCACAAGACTGAAGTTGAGTTTTTCTTGTACAGTTTTTAATGGCTTTGGTATCCAAAAATCGTTTGGACTCGCGCTAAAAATAAACCCGCAAAATAATACTCAACAAAAGTCATATAATAAACAACCAAAATCAAAACAAAAATCAAAAGGCATTTATTCAAACTAGGCTGAGAATCAGCACTTTTCGAACGTCAAAATTACATAAGACAGTCCCCCAAAACGCCCACCCTTCACCACTTCCTAGTGCTTTAGAAGAAGAAGAAGTGGTCAACAAATTCCCCAGAAGCACAGCTGTCTGTGCAGTTATAGAAAAAAAAATGGATTCTATACAACAGTATGCAAAACAATTTACGTCTATTACGTGCAACACAAAACATATGTCAGCAACATACAACATACATCGACTATTACCTAAAGACAGTACATAACATAACACATAATCAGCCTATAATGTTCCCACTGCTAGGATATCCTGTCTGTGAGAGGGAGTGGACCGTAATCCACCACGCGGGCCCAGTGCGGGTTGGTAGATGTTGCATGCCTTCGAACTTTTGGTTCTAGGACATGCCGGTTTCCTTACAATGTTTTCCTTCACCGTTTTGAGAGCAGTTGTGATGAAAGAAAGCGCCTGGCTGGGTTCGAACCTACGACAACTCGTAAGTCGCAGCCGTTACCACAATTATGTAAATAGCCACTTATGTATAACAGCTAGCTTAACTGAGTTGACCGATTTCGATAAATTAAGGTTGATCGAATTGGGCCTAGTCACGCACTATTGGAAAAAGTAGGTTGTCTAGGAAAGAATCGAATAAAATGAACAAATGCCTAACAATGTCGAACCTTTTACATTATCCAATATAACTATTCAGCACATATTGGAAAACACGAAGCATTTTAAATATTTAAAAATAAATTGGGTTCCGTACCCAAAGAGAACTACAACGGGATCCTTTTTGCTTCGCTGTCCGCCCGTCTGTCACAGGGTTGTATCTTTTGAACTGTAATAGGTAGAGACTTGAAATTTTCACAGAGTTTTGTACTATATAGTAGCTATAACAACAAATAAAATAAAGTTAAGCCATACAATAAACGTGTTTTTTTCGGTGTGCTTTTATACTAAAGTAATTAAAAAAAAACATGTCATCATCTGCCTAGCCTTTTCCCAACTATGTTGGGGTCGGCTTCCAGTCTTACCGGATTTAGCGAATACCAGTATTTTACATGGAGCGACTGCCTATCTGACCTCCACAACCCAGTTACTGGGTAACACGATACCCATGGTAAGACTGGTTGTCAGACTTTCGAGCTTCTGACGACCCGTAACGACTGTCAAAGATCTACAAATGACAGCCGGGACCAACGGCTTAACGTGCTTTCCGAGGCACGGAGGGGTCTTGTATGTAAAAATGGTCACCCATCCACGGAAGACCGCGGCAAGCGTAGCTTAACCTGATCGAGCGACCCGTGCGGCTGTTTTTACTTAGCCACAAGCCGCAAAATAACATGTAATGTTAAAAAAAAAAAAACATGTAGGTAATGTTAAATATTGCACGGTGGTAAAGAACCCTTCGTGTGCGAGTTCGACTCGCACTTTGCCGCTTTTTTATTTCAATGACATACCTACTAACAAAGTATGGATTACAATGATTTATAAGGAGACTTGCAACTTAAGTAGGTATAATGAAAACTCCATCAATTTAAAGTGTTTTCGAAGCCTCCGCGCGTTATTTTGCCTGTCAAGCAGAATCGATAGACGTAAGCTATGCATAATTCATTTGAGGGAAATAAAATTTGTCAGCTCAACAATATTCATTATATATGAAACTGTGCCTCCTTATAAATTGTTATAACAATTTCGCATAACATAACATAACGTAACATCACGCCTTGTATCACCGAAGGGTTGGGCAGAGGAGTACATATAGTACACCCACATTTCGCCAGTTATGTTTAAGTCACATTTAATAGGGGTCGAGCCTATTGCCATCAACCGGGCATGAATCCAGACTCCGGGCTTCTACTGAGAAATCCCAAATAGAAAAACCTGATAACACTTTGCCCAACCCGGGAATAGAACCTACGATCTCATGCTCAGCAGTAGCGTTTGCGACCACTTGACCAATGAGGCAGATGACAAATTCGCAGTTATAGGAAAATTGACAGAAGTAATACCGTCCACATTTGGCATCAGATTCATCATAATTACCGATAAATAATATTTATTTACATAACCAAATTACAAGATAAATATTAACATTAACTAAATTAAATTAAAACTAAGTTACTCGTAAGTCTAAAAAAGGCCCTCGAGGCATTGTACCGAGGATGCTCGCGGCATTTCCTTGCTGAATTGCAATGCTGATGCGTTGCGCGAGAAAGCCGCCAGCTTTTCGGTAACCAGTTACATCAACTAGACGTTTCGCGATTTCCGCAACTAACTTATGCGCACTGGGACCCCATGGACCGAGGGCCTCGACGCCAAAAACAAAGTAAAGTTGTACTCTCTGCCAAGGCCTCCATATTTAGTATCTTTCAGATTATCGACTAGTTTGCACGTGATTTTTTCGTGCTTTTCAAGCAATTTTGAACGTCGTCGGGACTGGGACATTGCGACCGAATTTGGTCGTAAAGCGATTGCTCTTTAAGTCGAGACTGCAGCCCCAGGATGGGCAGGTAATTGATAGTATTGGAATAATTAGCAATCACATTAATTGTTAGCATACGAATGCTCGTTTAGCATTTAGCCAATGTAATGTAATTGCGAAGTGTGAATTCATCACTTCGTAATTCATACGTTAAATACATAAAATTTGCCAATGTACTAGCTTCAAATTCTCAAATCGAGGCTAGTAAACGCACGTTAGGTGACGTCCTAGCCGACCGCCATATTAAACGCGGTCTTTAATTCGCACATTAACAAAATTCTTATTCTTATTTATTATCAATTAGCATCATATTTGCAAAATAAATAGCATTAGCAATTAGCATGCTCAGCATGACCCAGAGAGCAGTAGTAGCCCAGTGGTAACGGCCCCGACTTACGAGTTGTAGGTCGTAGGTTCGAACCCAGCCAGATGCTTTACTTTGTGTAAATAATTTCGTCACCACTGCTCCCAAAACGTGGACATCTATCAACCCGCACTGGGTCCACGTGGTAGATTACAGCTCCCTCTCGAAGAGAGGAAGCCTGTGCCCCAGCAGTGGGAACATTATCGGCTGATTATGTATACTCAAGAATTCGCATGCACATAAAAATTATGCGAAATAGCATTTATTACAATTACTAGCAACTTGAACATCCTGGCCAAAGCTCTAGTAAACCCAACAAAAAAAAAACAGTTGGAAAATAAATGTTTCTACAAACCAATTGCCTGCCTTGTACGTATACAAAAAGGAAGCATTATACGTATTTGCAAAAACCACAGAAACAAAAATACAGTACACCAACTCAAATAAAGTCCAAAAAAGCTCATACTAATTTCACAGCGACAAAATGTTTACAAAAGAAGATAATGAACGGAAAATCTCATGCTATAAAGCGGAATAATAAAGTTGTGCTCATAACGAAAGTTAATCCGATAAAACCGACGAATATCCGGAGTAGCATGTGAAAATGTTCATAGTTGCATCGTACCGACTTGGCAGCCAATAAACTCTGTTATAGTAAGCAGTATAATATACCATTGTCTAGCGACGTAGCGGGCGCCTCTCCCAGACCGAGATTGGTATGAATAATGCCACAGTATATACAAAAGACAGTAGTACAGTTTCGCTGCAAAACGGATTGTTATGTCGCCCTCACGTAAATTGTGTTAGGATAGACGTGTATATGTGTGCGTCCGTTCATTATGGCAACAGTCTATACATGTATAGCGTTCATACCCTAAATAATATAATGGTTCTGTGCAATAGTTCAGAACCAATGCCTCTGGGCTTACTCACTAAAATGTAAGCCTGTCTCGTGGTTTATGTCAGTTGTCAATTATGTAAGCTATTAGTGACATACTGATTGAGAGCCACGAGGGAGCTGCAAGGCTTTTTGCTCCAGAATATTTTAACGTTTTCGTAAATCTTTGGACTTTACTTGTCAAAGTAAATCATAATAAAAATAACGATGTACTTTGTCTACTACACTTATTCAAAAGTTTTAGGACAGGTCAAAATACTTCTCACTGGTTTGTGCCTTTTATATATTTTACTCATATTATTAAATAATAGTAGATCATCATCTGCCTAGCCTTTTCCCAACTATTTTGGGGTCGGCCTCCAGTCTTTCCGGATGCAGCTGTGACTGCCAATCTGACCTCCATAACCCAGTTACCCAGTAACTGGGTTATGGAGGTAACACAATACCCCTTGGTAAGACTGGCTATCAGACTTTCGAGCTTCTGACAACCCGTAACGACTGTCAAAGATCTACAAATGACAGCCGGGACCAACGGCTTAACGTGCTTTCCGAGGCACGGAGGGATCTTGGTATGTAAAGATGGTCACCCATCCACGGACCAACCGTGGCAAACGTAGCTTAACCTGATCGATCGACCCATGTGGCTGTTATTACTTGGTGTGACCAAGTTATAACAGCCACACAAAAAAAAAATTAGTAAATATTAAATAATAGTAGATATTATAGCAACACAAAAGTATTTATAAAACCTGTGCATGTTGCCCAGCATCACAATCAATATCAATATATTCACCCTCAGCTAACCCAACCAATCAAATTTCTCCTTTTAACCCTATCCTACTGTATTGAGTACTCTGTGGGATTAAATGCGCCAGAGAATTCATCATCCCCGCCTGTCCAGTTACACCGCCTGCTATGTGCTATCTGCACCATATTTCGGACACAGAATTATGATACAGTTCTGTATTCAAATTATCTGACACTGGATCTAGTTTGATCATTGGATTACGTCATTGTATTGTGAGCGTGTCGACTGTGTGGTGAAGAGTTACATTAAGTCTAGGGTGAATTAATGTTCCTCTTCTTAAGGGTCAAGTAATCGCCGTTAACTTTGGCCATACCAATGTACCAACCCGCACAGGGCCCGCATGGTAGATTACGGCCCACTCCCTCTCACAGAGAGGAGGCCTGTGTCCCAGCAGTGGGAACTTTATAGGCTGATTATGTTGTATACCAATGTGCGTCGCGCTCATGCAGCGCTGCCGTTCGGTTTCATAGAGATTTTTTTTTTTTGTAATGAAATTCTGAATATTTGAAAAAAAACACACATAGAAATATAGATAATAAAATAGCCTGTTCATGCAAAAAAAATCATGAAATTATCTTATGTAGTTTGAAAGTAATATAGTTTTTTATGCTTTGGGTAGACATTACTTCATTAATTTATTTTATTAAGTATTTTACTAGAAAACTTAAATATTTACACATATAATTGATCTATATACGTTCTAGTTTAACTTACATTTTTTGCGTAACTTACTTGCATTATATGAAGGCGTAATAACAGATTTAAAAGTCACTAAAATCATATATCTGCGCCTTAAGACTGACCAGTGTTATGAGTGCAATTAATGTTTTAAGAATGAGCTAAAACAGACAAATAAGTAATTCTACGTCATCAAGGGGATTAAAGCATTAAATAGGTAATGAATTACTTACTACATCGAATGTCTTAGTTATCATTGATCCTACCACACATATACGATCAGTTTACGAAAACGTCGATCACTCTTGGTCTTTGTCTTACTTAAGCTCGTTGCTTGTCTTTTGATTGTATCACGTTATTGACGCGTCATTTCTATCGTCGCTATTTGCGTTATATAATATGACAAGGTTCTAAATATAGTTAAGGTTTTCGTAGATCGACTGTACAGGGAAATAACGAAGTTAATAGGAAAGTTTATTTTTACACTTCGCAATACTCCATATTGATAATATTGGAGCAAAAACGAGCCCTTAAGACGACCCACTGACCGAGGATTTAAAGAAAATGTGTAAGGCGGCCGATAAGAGAATCTCGGTGTGCCGCAAAAAACTCTGCAGGCGTAAGGCTATTTCTCATGGGAATAAAAACATAAGCAATTGATAGTTTTTCAAAAGAAAAACTTGAAATTGATACTTTTTTCTATAGAAAAACTATCAATTGCTCATGTTTTTAACAATCAATTGGTGTCTGTGATAGTGGTGATTTTTAGGCTGCTGCTTGTTTTTTTCAGACGATACAAAAATGTAGTTAAGTTAAGGCGATAATATAAACTAGTATCTAAAGTATGTATACTAGCCTTGTAAAAAGCACATCTGAAGTGTTCAGATGTGCTTTTTACAAGGCTAGTTTGGTTTTATTAGTCAGCGTAATAATCTTTTCTGTATTTTCTTTTCTCATTATTTTACTGTTTACATTTATACCAAATCCTACCAAATGGCGTAGAGAAGCCGCGATGTGCTCTAAAGTAAATTTTGCTACATATTTCTTGAATCCTTTCAAAGCTAGCATGAAATACAAAAAGCACCTATTTATTTGTGTTTTGTAGGTCAGACTAAGTCCCAGAGTGGGAATTCTGGAACTAAGTTCAGGCAACAGACATTTGTTTCAACTTGAATGTTAATTACCTAAGATAAGGCAATCCTAGACCGAAGATGAATTTGAAACATTCATAATCCCTTATTATCTGGAAAAACGAATAAGGTCCGTGCAGACTACCGCGATATCGCGGGCGCGACAGGCAGCAATATGCCTGTCACGTCCGCGATATCGCCCCAGTCTGCGGGAGCCTTTAGACTAATTCGAGTATTGCAATCAAAATATTAAAGGCTCCCGCAGACAGACGCGACGCGACAGCGCAACGCGGCACTAGTAGCACAATCTCTATGAAAACTTAAAGGAAAGTGTCCCGCTCCGCGTCGCGCTGCATGTCGCGCCCGCGATATCGCGGCAATCTGCACGAGCTTTAATAATGAATCGATGAAATGATGGAAATT
Source organism: Atethmia centrago (assembly GCA_905333075.3). Taxonomy (NCBI): domain Eukaryota; kingdom Metazoa; phylum Arthropoda; class Insecta; order Lepidoptera; family Noctuidae; genus Atethmia; species Atethmia centrago. Next base: position 13,676,329 of record HG995373.1, on the reverse strand, counting down.
GCATCTTTTGCATACATTTTCGACCAAACCGTGTTAGTAGCGGCTAATCCTAATTGGCAAGTAAATTATTAATTGGTTTTCATAATGGATACCGGTGGACAATTACATTAATGTATTCGGGTTTACGAACGTTATATCCCAAGAGATTTAAGCACTAGTGCTGGGGTACTCACAGTACTAAAATATTAATTACATGGGACCTTAATGACCCATGTTGGCTCGCTCACTGGTCTAGTCTTCGCAAGCGCATACTCTGACTCAGGGGGGTAACCATCACCTCTTATAGCAGTATTATTTCAATATTACTTCAAAGTGCGAAAGTGATGGACCTATACAGGACTTTTAGCTCCATCTCTTTCTCACGCTGAAGTAATATTGAAATAATACTACTATAAGAGGTGATGGTTACCCCCCCCAGGTCATTTACGGGTCAGAAAAAGTGCAACTGAGTTTAGCCATTAGAAATTCATTTTTATGTTATAATGGTTTAAGTATAAAATAGCCTAAAAATATTGGAAAATTTATATCTAACAGTGAAATTTTGACGATTATTGACATCTAATCAGTCAATTTCGAATACGTGACATCTACCTGCGGGCCCGCGTGGTGGATTACGGCCCACTCCCTCTCACAGAAAGGAGGCCTGTGCCCCAGCAGTGGGAACATTATAGTACATATAAGCTACGCTGCTACTCCTAACCCTCCACAATTTTACAACTCATTTTACAATTCAACACATGACATTGTGAAACTATAAGGATTCCTTTTTTACTAAGGAATCCTAAAAACATACCTACAGAAAGTTCAAAAAATCCATCCTATGTATGGAAATAAAAAGAAGAAAAGAAAGAAAAACAAGTACATCTTTCATCATCTTCATGAATTTATTTCATTGAGTATTTTATTAGAATACTTAAATATTCACATTATATAGAATTGATGTGTATACGTTCCAGTTAAACATATATTTTTTGCATAACTTACTTGCATTATATGAAGGCGTAATAACAGATTTAAAAGTCACGAAAATCATATATCTGCGCCTTAAGACTGACCAGTGCGCAGAGTGCAATTAATGTTTTAAGAATCAGCTAAAACAGATAAGTAATCTCCCTTTTACCTCATCAAGGGGATTAAAGCATTAAATAGGTAATCGATTACTTACTACATTGAATTTCTTAGCTATCATTGATCCTACCACACATATACGATCAGTTTACGAAAATGTTGATCACTCTTGGACTTTGTCTTACTTAAGCTCGTTGCTTGTCTTTTGATTGTATCACGTTATTGACGCGTCGTTTCTGACGTCGCTATTTGCGTTATATAATATGACAAGGTTCTAAGTTTAGATTAGTCGTTGGTCTATAAGAGTGAGTTCTTATAGTCCGATGGGACGACAATTCGACACGACCGGAGAGAGATCAGGCGCAGGACCAACGACTTATCTAAACTTCCGACAAGTGAGTGCGCAGACACAGGTAAACTCTCCTCCCTCAGGAAGAGAGTGTATCTGTGTCTGCGCACTCACTTGTGCACTATAATATCCAATTATGCCTAAACGGCTGAACGGATGTCAAATAATATTGACACTCAGAGACCATATCCAGAATTAACATAAATATTTTTTTTTATGGTAAACGAACAGCGGGCTACAGCCAGTTCTAGTACCTATAATCTCCTAGGTCACAGGGTTCCCCTAGTTTAGGAAGCAGGGTTTTTCACTCCTGCCGGAGTCGCGGGATGGTACTTATGGGTCACCGAGGCGAGCACAGGCGACAGGAAGGAATACAGGTGGGTTTTAGTCAGTAAGAGTCTGACACACCCTCCCGCTCCGCCCAGAGCGGGAGAATTTATTTGATGATTTCCCACCCAAAAAAAAAAAGGTTTTTTCACTATTTGTGCAGCCTTTCCTTAAAATCCAATATACCTAGTGAAATGTATTGGAATTGTATACAAAGGTATTTTGTGTCAATAAACTTATTTTTATTTTATTTATAATAATATTTACAAAATTGGACTTAAGTGGTCATAATTGGCAGCAATTTTACTTTAGCAAGAAGTTACAGTACAAACTATGCAGACTACTCAAAAACAAAAGTCATTTATTCAAACTACGCTGAGAATCAGAACTTTTCGAAAGTCAAAATTACATAAGACAGTCTCCCAAAATGCCCGCCCTTCACCACTTCCTAGTGCTTTAGCCGGGAAGAAGAAGTGGCGCAACAAACTCCCCAGCAGCACCTGTTCAGTTAGAAAAACTTGATTCTATAAAATAGTATGCAAAATAATTTACACTACGCAACACAAAACACACGCCAATAAACCAACAAAAAGAAACATCGAAACTATACATAACATAACTTTACGCCTTGTTTCCACGAAGTTTCAATTATGTTTTTAAGTCCCATGTCATAAGGGGCGAGCCTATTGCCATCAACCGGGCACAAAAACCACACTCCGGGCTGCTACTGAACAATTCCAGATAGAAAAACCCAATAACACTTTGCCCGACCCGGGAATTGAACCCAGGACCTCATGCTCAGCAGTAGCGCTTGCAACCAAAAGACCAAGGCAGTTATCAGTCGAAAACTATACTCAAGCAGAAATAAAAACTAATAACGTTAACAGAACTTATTATCTAAATAATATAAAAGAATCCAGGTATAAAGAACGTGCCCGCTTACATAAAGCTATAGCTGTAACTCTACTCGCAACCTCTTCACACCATGCCCATATAACAACACACCCATTAATATACAATAAAATTCCGAATGACTTTAAGCAATTAAATTTTAATTTATTTAAGAAAACACTTAAAAAGCTGCTTAGTGATAAGTGCTACTATAACATTGTTGATTTTTTAAATGATAAATTTTGAATTTTATTATATATTGACATAATTACTTTGTTTGTAATTAATATTTGACTACATTTTGTACTGACTCTGATTGTATATTGAACTATTGACTATATTTTTCACTGACTCTAATTTTATATATGAAACTGACATTAATTTATAATTGCTAATTTAATTAATAACATATAAACATTTTGTACGCCGAGTGAGGCAAAACGTATTGGTCCGGTATAATTATGTTTCCATCTATATGTGCATATTCATGTATCATGTTACACATGTTTGAACAAATAAATTTATCTTTATCTTATCTTAACAGTCTCTAATTCAATTAAATTAATTTCTCTAATTCATCTCAAATCAATTTATTTGCGGTCGGCGCAACATGACTTATTCTTCCTTACTTGACTATCAGTCATCATCTCCGGTAGTCACCCTCATATCATCATACCAGCATTATACTAAAAGCTTGCACCGAAGTCCGTGAAATCGGGAGCAATTTACGTTTAGCAAGACATTACTGTACTTGAGTCTCCTAACCTCTCCTGACATTATGCTCACACCCAGTATTCCAGTATTAGATAGCAGCAGCTTGCCGACACAAACACTAGGTACTCGCTTACTTGCTGTGTCATTTCCGAACACACTGTATATACGAGTATAAGTTGGCGAAGTTAAATCGCGACAATTCGCATTTATATGGCCGTCATAACCCAGGTTCCGTTGCTTTGTCTAGCCATATTGCAGAGCAAATTTTACCCAACTAGGGCGGAGAGAAATGGCGGGTAATGTGTTTGGTTTTGTTTGGAATTGTGTGAATGGGTAATGAGTGTCGGTTTAGGGAAAATATTTTTTGGGCTTTATTAAAAGTTTTTGATGTGTAACATCTCGCTTTCTGATTTCGTGAAAAGGAACGGAAGTGTGTAACAGGAAGTGACAGCTCGAGCATGGAATAAGTAAGTCGTAAGTTCAAATAAACATTTCAGAGTTTAGCTTTTTTAGGGTACCGTACACGGAAAAAAAGGATGTCTCAAATTAAGACAATATCCTTTTGGTCAAGACAAATATTGATTCATATATGGGGAAAACAATATATTCTTGAATGAAGTAAAATTTTGTCTTAGTTTTATTGTCTTCTTCGAAGACAATTATTAAGTTATTAAGTTTAATTTTAAGAATATTAGATATTAAAACTAGATATTTTCTTCAATTAAGATTATTATAGTCTTGAATCAATAATATTTGCTTAAGTCAAGAATAAAAACCAAGTATTTATTATTCTTAATTTGAGTAAACAGGTTTTCTTGGACTGAGTACATTTACTTCCGTTAAGAAAATATTTACTTGGATTGAAACAATTTTTCTGAGAATATTGATATTCTTCGTTGAAGAGATCCTTTTTTTCCGTGTAATAAACAGGAAACCCTTCTAGATTCGCCATGTCCGCCCGCCTGTCTGTCTGTCTGTCTGTCCCCGCTGTAGCTCAGAGACGACAAAATGCGAAAATAAAATCTTGAAAAAACATATTTGGGGTAATGTGGGGATGATATTTTTTTTCTCGTCTATCCCATGGTGTGGGATATCGTTGGATAGGCCGTTCAAAAATATTGCGGGTTTCTCAAAACCACTTTTCGATTCAAGGATCCGTTTGCGTAATATTAAGCATTGAAGTGCTAAAAATATGATTGAGGTGTAAGTGTTTGTACAAACCTACTTACAGAAAATAAATAATTTATCATTTAGCATTAACTTTTATTAGAATCAAGTGTCCCCCCCCCTGTTAGCTAAATGGTTGTTTATGGAGATGTGAAAAAATTCATGGCAGTAGAACATTTAATGAAATTAAAAGAAAACCTATCACAGCTAAGTGGGCTTTACAAGTTAAGTTTGTTTTTGGGATAAATTCATTCCAACTCCGCAACTACGGAACCCTTTATTATTATGATATTGTGCGTGGTCCGACACGCAAATGGCCGGATTTTTAAATTTTGTGGGTAACATCTGTCGCTGCCTGTTGTTATTACCAGTTGCTTATTACCAAGGTGAGATGTCAGATGTTCATATGCGTCGCGGGAAGTTACTTATGGGTCACCGAGGCCCCCGCAACACAGGCAACAGGAAGGAATACGGGTGGGTTTTAGTCAGTAAGAGTCTGACACACCCTCCCGCTCCGCCCAGAGCGGGAGAAGTTATTTGAGATTTCCCACCCTAAAAAAAAAAAAAAAAGATGTTCATATGCAACTATTGTAGGGCTCGCTCTTTTTTTTTATATTTATGGTCTTACGAGTAGTATAAAGTGCTCGCTCATATTGACGTTGACAGTTCTCAATAACGTGTCGTTTGGGAAAAACTTGAAGAAATACTAAGAGATAACTACTGCCAAGTTGCGGCATAGATTCATATTACGTCATTGAATAACTTTAAGAGTAGGTACGAACCTTTAGACAAGCAGTCGTAGTTCTCAAGTAATCGTCCATTAGTAGCGCTTAATCTAGGATCCAGATTTACCGCTAATAATAGCGCAATAACAATCTATCATCTAGATTCTAGAAAAACAGGGCGAGGAAAAAACAAGATAGCTAAACTAATATTACTACCCTTGGTATAGAAAAACATCGTGTAGGTATAACTACCGTGTAGCACAGCACTAAACAAAACACGATCGTTATACCTACTGACAAAAGAGTATAAAAACCCATTGTAAAACACTAAGAACTTATTTCACCAAAACTTTTTACAAATACTTGTATAATAATGCCATTTTTCTAAGCCAAACAAAGCAGTAGAAGAGTAAATTAACATACAAATAGTGGTTTTGTTGTCCGTATGACGTAGCCCGGGCCTTTTACTACAATTAGACTGGATGAAAAAGCAAGGAATAATATATGTATTTGGTCGCTCTTTTAAGTAGGTAACTATATTTTTTTAGGACTATTTTTTTGTACTTACATGATAAAAAAATGTTTAGTAATATGTATGAGGTTTAACGTAGAGCTACTGCTTTATAATTAAAGGTTGTATGAAAAATATTTTGTATTAAACGGTTGGATTTCAGCATTTTTTATGATCATTCAGACTAGGTAAATACTTTGATCACCAATATTTTAGTGGTGTGGTGATTATTTTTATTGTATTGCAGGTATTGTATTAAAGTATTGAATAATTATTGTGTATGAGTCATTGTTACTTGAAGAAATTATTTAATAATTGCTATATTTCATACTTTTCATAATATTCGTAGTTTTATTAGTATTTAACCTCAAATATTTGACAATTAAAACTGACAAACCTACCGCTGTCGTTTGGATACTGTGCTTTGATACAAAATACACATGTCACACTCTACACTACACTGGACAGAGCTTCATTCAAGAAGGGCGCCATCCGTCGCATAGTCCAGGTGCGCACGGGCGACTTTTCCCGCCGCGATATTTTTTCGCACTTGGAGGTTAGCGCCAAGAGTTGAAAACCCAACAGTGAGCCTTTTCAACACTCTGTTGGATTCTCAGCGCTCGGCTTATGAGGCCGACAACACCTAAAGCGCGGTCACTGTCGGACTGCATAGAAAAGAAAGAGAAGCGCGATGACACAACGCTGGTAATTTATTGCAAAATATGAAGCAGTTATCGATTTACAAAAAAGCGTATTGTATAGAAAAAATAAAACACTATTATGCTAATATGTTGCTTGTAGAATAATCTGACAAAAAATCAGAGTGATTGCATGTATGGTGATCGTTAAAATAATTTTTTAAAGGTATCTTCGTGATTTTTTTCTATCGTATCAAATTAGTTGTATTATGTTTTCAACACACTATCTACCTAGAATATATCCTAAAAATTATCATATATTTTTCTGATTTTGTTTACTGCAGTGGATCATATACTTTTAGGCATTATAAAACTTACAAAATTTGCGTTTAGGTCCTGTAGTCCCCTTAACACTGAGAGTTGAAAATCCAGTGCGCGATAATATCTCGTTGCGATATTTTTACGTCCGTACGTACGTAGGCTTAAATTGGTCGACCTCTACGTCGATTCGTGTTTAAGTCAATTTTTTAAACAAAAGACAATATTCAATTCCCCAGGAATTTGACTTCGCTAATGCTAATTTTGCGCCAGCTATGCAGGTAGTAATAGAAGGTACACATTAATACCGGCCTTTTGAAGGAAATCTCCAAACGACTGGTTGACACTTCCCGTGACCCCAAGGGCTGGCTTTCACCTTGGCCAGAGGTTAAGCATTGCCACACAGCGTGGCAATGCCGCCTGTCTCTTGGGTACATTACCAGTCGACAGCGATGTGGATGAAGTTTTCGATGCCATATTTTAGTTTGTAAATTATTTTAGTTAAGTTAGGATATAATTTAATTAATTAATTAGGGAAAAAATGTATATATATACCCTATATATATAAGTTTTTATATCGGTCAACAAAACCTTATCAAATACACATTTTAATGGCTTAAATACCACGTTTAATAGACCCCGTTAGATCTTTTGCTTCTAATATTTGTAATATCTAGTCAAATTCAAATATGTATGTTTATTTGTAGAACATATGTAGGTAAACAAAAAAGTACAGATTGTCTTGCGGACAAAGAGCGATATCATTTGATACTAGCATAATTCATAAACATAAACATATTCAGCTTATGTTCTCACTGCCGGGACACAGGCCTCCTCTCTGTGAGAGGGAGTACACACAATATGTTGAATACACATTAATATAGAGGCGATTCTGAACAGCCCTGCTCCTGACCACGGTCTTACTGTGTACAGACGTTCTCCCCAATATAATAAAATTTTAAATCCTCTTTTATGTAATACACTTTAATAAAACAGTTACTTTGACTAGTGATATTTTCTTCAGCATCTGATAAAAAACTTAAGTAGTCGGAAGCATTTGAGTTCTGGCCTTTTCTGGAACACAAGGCGGCCCTTTTCGGCACGGAGGTGAAACTTTGTCCCAAGGTTTCGGGGCTTATCACAAAGCACTTATGTTAGGGACTAATACAGAAAAGTTATTTTTTCTTTTTGTTTATAAATTATATGAAACAATTTCACCTTATTGCGTAGCCTACTTTGAGTAGCGAAGTTCCCAGTTTTATTTTTAAGATTGAACAAAAAGTATAATTATTATCTACGAACGGGGCCAATGATTCCATAGAGACAAAAGTTTTCTTTTATATTAGTGAGTGATGACCTAATTTCGAACGGTTATAGGTTTTTTTTTTTGGGTAGGAAATTATCAAATAACTTCTCCCGCTCTGGGCGGAGCGGGAGGGTGTGTCAGACTCTTACTGACTAAAACCCACCCGTATTCCTTCCGTTGCCTGTGTTGCCAGGGGCCTCGGTAACCCTTTCGAACTTCCACGCGACCCCGGCAAGGTTAAAGAACGTTTCAAATCAAAAGCGACATGATTCCGACACAGCCTAATAAAGCTTATAGCGATAATATTCGAAAAAGGTAAAAACCCACGATTTATTGTCCTCGTCATAGGCACACAGAAACCACAGCCTAAATATAGAACTAGGCATTTTAGCAGACCTTACACGGTGGTTAGAAAACCTTCAAGAAACCGTAAAAGGAAAAGTTAAACATACATCTTGTGTAACTTTGTGCCTCAAAGTAAAAGTGAAGGAAAGGTCACGCCACACTATCGGGTTTCAACTTTCGCATTTAAGCATGTAATTTCTCGAAACACAAGGCTCTTTCACACTTTTATCTTTGCGCTATTACTCCTTTAAGAGATGAAGAAGTGAGAATGTAACTTGGTATAAAAAAGTAATATACACTGAATAACACAATGAGTTCATTTTCAGAGTCGTTTATAGATAAGGAATACTTACTACACTTGCGCTTATAAAAACGACCTTATATTTTTGTAACATCAAATTCTAAGAAAACGTTTATATTTCACCTCTGGCGAACGTAATTTCCAGATCCTATTGCCTTTAAATAGATCTCATTCAAGCTCTTAAATGTCTACGGGTAATTTCCTGTCAAAAATATATATTTGCTTGAAAATACGACATATATATTCGCTTCTAGACGTAAACTAGGATTATATCACTTCCAAAAATAAAGCTATTCAACTGCATCCAGTTTGACTGGAAGTCGAGCTACTTGGGAAAAGGCCTGGCGGATGATGAATGTGGAAAATCATTATTAATTGAAAATGAACATAGCAGACTTTCTATTATTGTCGGTATGTAAAGTCAGGGAAATAATTTTTTTAGCGTTAACTTAAACTGCCCGTACATTCAATTCATAAATGTCATTATATGACAGTTGCATGAAATACCTATAACACGGCAAATCGACGTAGTTCCCTGGCCGTATTAAAATAGTTTCTAAGACACCTGCAATACTATATCGTCAGCTTATTGAATATTTGGAATGAAAATTATCCACGGACTTAATAAGTAGTACCCACTCTACAGTCATGTCTAGACGTCTTATTGTATAATTCTAAACATGAAAAAATATCTTTTGATCGTATTCTTGGGTGTAATGTATAAAAGCAGACCACTCAGTCTGGGAAGACAGGTGAGTATATAGATTACAGGTAGATGGGTAAACCACTGTCAGGTTCGATAGATCACTAGGGATTTACCTGGATTGTTTAAGATTCCTATAATATAATAAGAGTATCTCCTTTTTTAAAATAATGCATTTTAAAAAAAGTAGACACTCTATAGAGAAGTTCTACAAACTTAGCGGCGTACTGTCTGTTAAAAAACTATATATTACTCAAATAATTCTAAAAAAGCACTAAACCTTACCTTATAATTCGGATGTACACTCTAGGAGGAGAAAACATAATATAATTCAAATACTTTTAGTTTAGGTATTTTTTTACGGTGAAAATATAACGTTACGTTTAGGCTACGTTTTTTTTTTAATATAATAAAAAAAAACGTAGTAAGTATCTGCTTTATTTTTAGCTCAGTTATTAATATTATTATGCAAAGTTTCGTAATCTAATTTGAAGCATTTTTTTTTAATACTAGCGGTTTATTGTTTGGAGGTAACTTTGTCGGGAGGAGGTTTTCTGTCGAGATAATTTTATGGAATCGTGTTTTTGTCAAACATAGTACTTAACATTAATTCTCCGCTTTCATCATCATCATCATCATCATTCCAGCCGAAAGACGTCCACTGCTGGACATAGGCCTCCCCCAATATTGGGGGGTTTGCCATAATCGCCACGCTTGGCAGGCGGGTTGGCGATCGCAGTATGGTGTTAAAATGCATAGAGAACGCTGCTGCCCATTCTCTAGTAAGTCCCTTAGTCGCCTTTTACGACACCCATGGGAAGAAATGGGATGGTGCTATTCTTTAAGTCCGACACCACACGGACTATTCTCCGCTTTACCATATATTTATTTCGAAATGAATGCTGCAGTATTTTCGACATGATGGAGGCTCATGCTAAGCAATTTGAGGTATGATAGACTCTTAAGACTTTGGTTAGGGAAAACTATTTGTATCTGTTTATGCTGATTATTTTTGCAGTTTTTAAAACCAACCGACTCATGTGTGATTCAAAATCAAAAAAGAATTAAACTTTAATATTAGTACAGTTGCCAACAGATCAAGTTACCAGAACCTGTCAAATTTTCTCATTCGATTTTGACCTTCCATCAACATTTTAAGGTCTAAAATCATTTGGAGAAATTTGACAGTTTGTAGTAACTTGATGTGTTACTACTATGTTGTTGATTGTGTAGGTCATGACTAGGTGGTCTTATGTAAAATCAAAAAATAAAAAAAATAAAATAAATTGGTTTGACCCAAGTTAAGGCTTCCTGTACATGACGCCGGAGCCGCACCGTTGCCGGAACGCATGTTTGTGTATACGAATAAATATCGCGCATGCGCCGCACCGTCGCAGCACTGGAACCCCGAGTACACCAAATTGATCCCGAGTTAGATAAATAGTAAAAAAATGATCACAGTAAAGCATTGCCAACGAGACTGTAAAAACCTTTTTCATTTTAATATTGATACCTTATGAGGTTAATTTTAACAAAAAGACAAAATGGCGGCGCGGCGGCGCGGTGGCGGTGTGGCACATGCGCTATTTGACATTCGTATACACAAACATGCGGTCCGGCACCGGTGCGGCTCTGGGGATCTTGTACAGGAAGCCTTAAACAGGAGTTATAAATTACAAATAATCTCTACGCTTTTTCACTTACTTTCAATAACATAAGGAACAGTTCGTCACAAAGCAGTTCCTCTCTACATTCTCAGTATTTATAAACCCTGTCTCTATAATTCCATACCTAGGTACTACTACCCACTCCGTTCCGTCATCTGTGAACATAAGTTGGAAGGCGTCAGCTATTATCAGTTTCTGCCGCGTCAGGTAAAACGAAGTGGAAAGTCGGTGTTCTGTTATCAAGCGAACTCTTCTACTTAAAAGTTACGAGTAGAAGCGCTGCAAAGAACTCTCATCCGATTTAAACTTTGATTGTCTATCACAAAAGCCGTCGGCTTATTTTTAACGAAACCAATATTGGGTTCTTAACATTGTAATAAGACGTCAAAGCAATATTAATTACAGAGAAATTCAAGTCTTCTCCTCTTAATTTTGTGTTATTGGGAGTTTTAAAGTGTGTTTTTATTTGTTTTGGTGCCTTAACATAATATGCGGTTTAATAATGATTTGTAGACTCAATAACATAACGCCTGTATTCCTCAAAGGGTGGGGCAGAGGTGTACCTATAGTATTCCCACATTTCGGCAGTTATGTTTAAGTCGCATGTAATAGGGGCGAGCCTATTGCCATCAACCGGACACAAGCACAAATCCATACCACGGACTCGAACACAGGACTCATGCTCAGAAGTAGCGCTTGCGACCACTAGACCGACGAGGAGTCTAGGTATAATTGACCTCATAATTGCCTTACCACCGTTGACATGCAGTTAAACGTCATAAAACGACAAGGTCTATTTGTGCCCGCATATAAATCAATAGAATCCGGTTTTGTAAGTTAGATTAATTAACATCGCTGATTGCGAATACATTTGCACGCCATATTATGGCAGGATATGCTGAAACAAATTTACTGTAACACCTTATGTACCATATTCCAGCAAATAAATATTTTTGTATTTTTATATAGTGCGTTTACTAACTTGACGCTTGACAAGATTGGTAGCGCTGCATTTAGTGCGTTTTAATAGAGTTCAAAATGGCGACTGACGAACAGACCTACCAATCATATGACTGCAAAATTCAATGTTACCGATCGCGTCACTTGCCAAGTTATAGTGAACGCGCAGTATTATTGAAGTTTTAATCTACTTGTTTAATTGCTTGTCAAAAGTGTAGTTACTTGTTTAGTTCCTTGTCAAAACTGTACTTGTTTAATTGCTTGTCAAAAGAGGCCGTAGGTACTCTAAATAACATTGAAAAGAGCACCGTTACATCGAATTTAACCTAGATCCATTTACAAAACACCCACTTAAATATTCTAATGTTATTATTATGCGAAACACCTACATTATGTCAGAACAGACATTTTTCTCACACATTCCAAATAACGTTACTTATACACGAGTTAAACGGGCGATGGAAAACTATATGTAGTCCATTTTTATTCTCACAAAACACAAAAGAGGTGTCAGAAATACGGTTACATGGACGCTTGTAGCGTTGCCTTGAAAATTTTATGTTCCAAAATTCTAGCCAACCATTTCCCTGGAGGACGGAGAGGGGTGAGGGGGAGGAAAGACCCATAGCTATCCAGGACCTACATTTATGAATACCTAATGACAATTACATTTACAAAATAGGACTTTGATATTCTTTCTCGGTGTATTGTCCCTCTGAGGCGCACCTTGGAGAGACAATACACCGAGATAAGGTCAAAACTCAACAGATATAAGAATAAGAAGCTCTTACCCCATAGACCATTTGGAACGCATTCCAAATGGTCTATGGGGCTTCTTATTCTTATATCTGTTGAGTTTTGAACCTATCTCTTGTGTAGCTGCTGGATCTGATGTGCTTGTTAGACATATGTTTATGACGGCATTGCCACGGGCCAACTGACCCAAATCTGTTATTGCAGACAATAACAGCTTTTGGGTCAGTTGAAGTTTGCGCGTGACGAATGTCTTAGGTATTTTGTCATTTGAAATGTACCTTCCTGATAAATTTTAATTTTGAATTTTAGTGGCTGTTTAACTAGTACATAGATAGTTGTCTGGTAGATGTGAAGGAGGGTGAGTGCGGATTAAGAATGAAGTTACCTGTCAAATGCCTTCTTTATGCAGATGATTAAGTTCTACTTGCATCGTCAGCAGAACAGCTGCAAGACATGGTGACTGTGATGGATGAAGTGTATAAGATGAAAGGGATGAATATAAATGTGAATAACATATATAACATGGTGTTTAAAAGAGAAGAGCATATATCAGTGTGTGATGTGATAATAAATGATAATAGTGCAGAGCAAGTACCTAAGTGAATTTTTATATTTGGGGAGTCTGTTTACAAGGGATGGAAAGATTGAAGAAGATGCGGAAAGGAGAGTAAATGCGGGAAATAAAGTGAATGGTGCTATACATGCGATGGTGACCAACTAGTCAACGTCCAAAGAAGCTCGACTGGCTGTTCATAACGGTGTGCTGGTGCCTACGCTTAGGTATGGAAGTGAATGTTGGGTGTGCCAAAAGAAATTTGAAAGTAGAGTACATGCTGTGGAAATGCGTTCCTTGCAAAGCATGTGTGGTGTGACTATAAATCATAGGATGAAAAATTATGTGATAAGGCAACGGTGCGGTTTTAAGGAAGATGTAGTGACAAATTTAAAAGAGTATGCTTAGATGGTTTGCTCATATTGAGGGGATGAATGAAAGGCGACTAACAAAAGCTATTTCCAATTCAGATGTAAGTGGAAACGCCGGGAGGAGACGCCCCAGAATGAGATATAGTGACCTAATTGGTGATGTTCTTCAAAAAGGTCAGGTGCGTAGTACTTGCAACCGGCGTGCGTGTATGACCAGATGTATGAACGTAAACGAAGCAAAAGGAGTATGTAAGGAGCGTAGCAGGTGGCGTTCTATAGTTTCCACCTTCCCCCATGGGAAGAAGGCGTGAGTTTATGTACGTATGAATTTTAGCGTATGTAGATTTGTTATAATCAAGTATCACCGAAGGAACGTAAGAATCAATATTATTTATCTGGTAGGTCAAAACATGCCCAACTCAACATCCAAACTTGAGACTCGATACTTACAAATGTAGCGGTGTCTGTTATAAGATTATAGAACATAGTTTGCATTTTATACTCGTATTTAGTAAAATTGAGATACAGACTGAGGTAAAATAATCTGTAAAAAATTCTAAACATTTCACGGAAAACTCTCCTAAATCCATCAGCACGCAATTTGGAAAAAAACTGTTTGCGAAAAATATCAAATTAAAATGAAAGCAGGGGCTTTCAAAAACAACCTTTAACTCTGAAAAATCACGGGGTAACGTCTTTTGACGGCTCACAAATTACTAAGATAGAAAAGACACGAAATGTCAACCTGTATTTTGTGTCTACTTTGTTCGAATAACTAATTATGGTGGTTTTATGGTGTACGTAATAAAGAGTTCTATTTGTCTATCTAATTATTTTGAGGTTAATTCGAAAATCTTAGTTTTTGTCTTTGGTTTTCCTAGTATTGGCGTTAGGTTTTAGTGTTACCATGTGGGATTGAATTCAAACCTTTTACTTGAAATGACAAGGCAAATGAGAATCAAAGCACTGACTCTCGCACCCTTCTGCATACCAATTTTAGTTTCACCAGTAAAGAAACTTTCGGAGAAGCAATGAAAATACTGGCAGAACTGGCGTTTTCTGTCCTCTCCAGGACAAAATAATACCAATGCAAAGAACAATCACTCAGCTAAGACAAGACCGCTGATCAAGTCACTCGTCAATCGATAAATTTCAGTAGCCAATTAGCCTTTTAACGACAAGCTCTCAAAACTTGCAAACTAATTACACAAACATGACTTCACTACTTCCACCGAGTTTCACCATGACGTCACTGCACCATTAAGCACATCCACAAGGCACGTTTGTACAGTCCACATAAAGCAGCCTACACACTCGGTGAAGGCCATCTATCTTTTCATGCAGTCTATTGAAACGATAAAACAAAGACTGTAAGATGCGGAGATAAATTCTACGCCAACAAAAACAAAAGGTACCACACTAGTCTATAAATTCAATTACTTTTTCCAGTACCTTGCTCATATTTAATTCAACGTGGCATTTAAACCGACAATTTTCAATTCGTTATCTTGAATATGGTTACACAGGAAATATAATGATGTCCGATAACCAATTTCGTAAATATTGAATGTAAATAGAGGATGTTCTTTTTATTAAACTTGTCATCGACCAAATCTTATGTAAGAACAGCAATTATTTGATTACGTTTCCCCTTGCACGTTAAAAGCAATTTTATAATATGATAATATCTTTTGTCGAAAGCAATTATATATATTAATATTCAATATAAATACCTAATAATATTGCGAAACCCTTTAACACTCTTTTAATATTTCATGGTTAATGAAATCAGTATCAACCCAAACATTGCAAAGAATACACCAAGTTCCCTAACAAAATTGCGAGTACAATCGCAGGAAAAATCATTAACCGGAATCTGACAAATATATACAATCTCCAACCGCGCTGCGATCCAATTTGCATCCCAGCCTACGGACAATTATTGCTCCCCCTCATTGGAAAACCATTGGAGTCGCCATTTTAATTTTAAACTTCCATTCAACCTCAGATAAATAAGCTGTCTTTTTCGATTTGTCTTGTCGGTTAAAATAAAGATTTTTTTAATTAAATACTGGCAGAGATATCACACTTGAGTTTAATTGAATTCCTTGTAAACAAAGAATTCAGAAGGACGATTCCGAAGCAATCTCGGCAAACATTACTGGGCGTAACTTTTACAACATAATGATCCGAGCCTGTAACTTCCCAAGGAGCGCACTTAAATATTTACGATATTTCGAAACCTTCGTTTGGTATAAGTATACATTGTATTTTTCATGTGCATTATTTATTTTAATGTCGACTGAGTGTGTTTTTACAGTGTAGAAACAAAATGATCATGACGATATTGAAAATAAATCGTTGCAATGAAATGCATGAGATCCTAACTAATATCTTTTCTATCTAGACTTTGTTTGTTACGCTGTCACGCTTAAACGGCTAAACGGATTTGGATGAAATTTGGCACATGAGTAGAATATGACCTGTACTAGGACATAGGCTTTTTATCTCGCTATTCCCATGGGATCTAGACTTACGCGGGTTCTGTGTTCTATATTAGAGGGTTTGGTTTGTTCTTCGGGTGGACGATTGTGCGTGGGCTATGGCGGCCGTTCGGTGGTTATTCCAACCAACCAACCTACCTCCCTCCAGAAGTTAATCACATCTCCTGGTCTGTTTAGAACCTTACGCGGGTATAATAACATATTTCACAAAGTCGACATGATTATTTATTATGAAATGTGTTAAGTACCTACATTAATCACCAAGATTGTAGAGAAAATTTTAGGCACAAAGGACCTGTGTAGGTAGGTTATTCCTACACCATACACAATATTTATTGCAACGCACCGCTGATGACGCAACGGCATTCACGTTGCTGCAGCCAGAATGCCGCAGCGTATCTGTCGTACCATGACTTGCCGCGAGAACTACGCAAGTACGCATTGGGCACTATGCAAGCCGGCTGCGATCGTTAGATTAGCGAACGCGCCTGGCCGTCTGCCTAACTTGCAGGCGGCTATAAAATAAGCAATGTGTTATGGCTAGGGTTGATAACCATATTTATATATAAACTTGATTCCCTATTTCCCTTGGTCACAGCATCTCGCGTGAACGGCTGGACCGATTTCGCTAATTATTTTTTGTTGCGTTTGTTATTGTCAGGAGAAAGTTTTTACGTAAGGAAAAATACCTCCACGCGGGCGAAGCCGCGGGAAAGCCCTAGTACTTTATAATATTTAACGTAACCTACTTTATTTTGCTCAAGAAAAATTAAAGATATATAATTAAAATTATAACAATCTGCTAAGAGTACCAAAAAATATGTTTTCAAACATTTAAATAAATGGAAAATACTTTTTTTTATCAGAGAGGAATATTCGTTATTTTCCTTAAAAAAAGTTGGCAACCCTAGTTGTGGTTATAATGTTAAAGCGTAGAGTATATGTAGTAAGCGCATCAAGACAGTTATTTGAATGGCCTTAAGTTATTTGTGTTGGGTGATGTTTGTGCATAAGATTAATCTGTAAATGTAGTCTTACGATTTAGAAGGAATCATAAATAGGTGTTCTAAATCCTTATAGATAGAACACTAGCTTAGATTTTCAAGTATAAAAGAAACTGAACTATAGTTGGTACAGGTTTTCCAATATACGGGTAAGCACGTGAGCATATTCTTCTTAAGAAATAAAAAAATATAAGTTATAACTTATAATTTATTTATGTTATTACAAAGCTGAAGGTATCCTTGAAACATGAGAAATGAATTTGACGACTCAATTCAGGTCGCTTCGCGATTGAAATATCATTCACGTATCTCCAATAGGGACAGGATAATACAGTCTTTGTGACGCGGGCCCCGTAAAGTGGGTTCGCAAAAACGGACAATAATATTATGAAAAACTTATGTCCTTCTTTGAGAAAAAATATACATGTATAAAAGTATCTCTATTGCGTACATATGTGTTCAACGATTTTTATCGCTTAAAAAAATGTTGAAAGAATTCCAGCGTTGTGAGCAGGAATGTTTTGCAAAAGTACTATTTGAAGTTGCAAAGCCAGTCTGGCATGCAGCTTAGTTACAATAAAATTTAACAAAACATATAAGTAAACAGAATATTTACTTAAAGAGCTATGTTTAGTCCGTGGTCAGATTGAAATCCGACTAGTAGTTCCAGAGATTACCCCCTACATTTGTATGTAATCTTTGGAACAACCAGTCGGATTTGATAAATTCTTTTTGCATTTGATAGCCCAATTCTTGGGGAAGATTAAGGCTATTTAACATCTCGCTACGACTCTTAAAGCCGAGCAAAAATACAAAAAGTCAGAAAGCGACGCAGTGGGTCGGGGGAACAAGAAATTTTACGCGGACGAAGTCGCAGGCAGAAGCTAGTATTATATATACACAATATTACTGTAGCAGTATTGATTTTATGTGGATCGAAGAAATACGATTATTAAAATATGAAAATGTCCTGGAAACCTGTAACCTTTCATTTTTTGTAGGTAGGTAAATGTATTTTCGAAAATATACACAAAACTGTTATAGTTATAACAGGTTTTACGCGTTTAAAACGTCGTTCCGCTTCTGATAACCCTATTATCAAGTTCCATGTACTTACAATTGTACAGATAGACATGTCCGTCCTTTTAACGTACCGACGCGACGTAGCCTACATTTTTACATGCGACCCTCAGAATTGGGCCTGGATTTGGCAACGTATAAAAGGAAAAATAGTAAGATGGAAAAAAATTGCCAATGTAAAATATTTACTGCTGTAGTGGAGGGGCCGATACATAATTTGATGGCTTCTTGTCACCTTGGCAACCTTCAAACGTGTATAGGTAGATAGACAATATTTTATGTGCACGGACATAAAAGTGTAGGAGCGATATTTTTCTCGATAGAAAATGTCAAAGAAAATATTAACAGTCGAATCGAGATGACGCCGTTAGTAACGAAAGAGCGTTCGAGTATTTTACGTAAGTTTCCCTTTTGCACGACATATAAGGCTATTTTTCTTTTTAGAACGTTTGAAGGACATTTTTTCAGAGCAAAATATCCTAATATCATTCACGAAAACAAGTCTTCTCAACATATCGACAATATTTTTTTCTTTTTTTTTTTTGTTGGGTGGGAAATTATCATATAACTTCTCCCGCTCTGGGCGGAGCGGGAGGGTGTGTCAAACTCTTACTGACTGAAACCCACCCATATTCCTTGCGTTGCCTGTGTTGCCAGGGGCCTCGGTAACTCTTTTGAACTTCAGCGCGACCCCGGCAGGCATCGCCCTAGTGGACCCCTGCACATCGAGCAATACTTGATATATATCGTCTGTGCATAATCTAAGAATGATACCTATTTTCCATCATTTTGGGCATCCCCAATAAATTCGATATTGACCATAAATTGAAATGATCGTCGTCCCCTGAATTCTAAATCCCGTACATTCAGGCATTTCTTGCATTACAGTTCCATTTCAAACAGAAAAGAGATTCACAAAATTAATGTATGTATTTATAGATATCGAATTGTCAAAAGCCTGAATGTCAATAACTAGCCAAACTTTTTTTTTTTTTTTGGTTGGGAAATCATGAAAAAACTTCTCCCGCTCTGGGCGGAGCAGGAGGGTGTGTCAGACTCTTACTGACTAAAACCCACCCGTATTCCTTCCGTTGCCTGTGTTGCCAGGTGCCTCGGTAACCCTTTGGTACCTTCCCGCGACCCTGGCAGGCATCGGCCCTAGTGGACCCCTACGCTTGTGCTGACGACATCTTTGAGGTGCGCGTGGAATACAACGCACCGTCGACCCGGGCCTGGTCCTTACCCATTGCTCAACTAGTCAAACTTGAGGTTAGAAGTCGATACCTAAATGGTGTGCCTAAATATCATTACACGGTGAATTTTCAACACTTGGCGCTAAGTCAAGGGTTGAGAGAAAATACCAGGGCACTACCGTGATTGTCGCGCAACTGTAAAACTACAACTGCAAGATAGAGATGTGAACATATTTAAGCCAAAGCACTAAGTAAATGGAATGTATTTAATAGCACTTTAAAATAATAATACATCTAGAATTTAATATTATCACTTTAATAAAGATGAACCAAATTTACAAAATAAATAGTATACACTATAAAGTAATAATTTCATAAACAACATATTTAAAATACCTACAAAAATAATGGTTTGCACTATAATGGTAAAAATTTACCTTCCGGGGGTTCCTTTCCCCTGGCACCACTCCCATGAAAAGATAACGCACCGTTCTTGAGTAAAATAAATTATTATAAGCTAACCTTAAATCACTCAATGGTTTTAAAAAAAGAATCACGAAGGGGATGGCTGGGTCGGAGTTTGCTCGCTCCGCTCGCTCACGGCTAGACCCCGCCATCCCCTTTGAACCTAACCTGTCCGAGTTGGGGTGCTCCAAGTCCCGAGCCCGCTTCGCTCGCTCTTGCATTCTAAGTTCTCCTAGTAACAATAGTAACATTGCCGGTTGTACACACATAAGATCAGTGGGAATACAAACACAGAGAACACATTCACGCAACTCGAGGAGAAACGGAATGATCGAAAACGAGCCCCTTTTACCCCCCACTCCTGCCAAACGATACTAGATCCTACCCTTTTTTATAGCCTATTAATTTTAAAGCCATTCATATTTATAGTGGAAACCTTTATGCGTTTATATATTCCCCTAAGTAAATCTCGACCTACAATATATTCTCGCCATCTAACGAGCATATTATTATCACAGAAAGTAGGTACTCGTACTCCGTGATACGGCGCGCCCTCGTCAAACGTCCACACGGTAATTTGAACCCTGAAACCAATCATATGGGTGTGGTAAAATGAAACATTGATGGTAAAGTGTGGCCAGGCCGGCCACACTTCCAAAATTGAGCGCTCATAATCACTTCACTACGTATTATAAAACAATGTCCATCCGCCACGTCTGTCTGTCTGAACGCGATAAACTTAAAAATTGCCAAACGGATTTTCATACGGTTTCCACCAATGGACGGAGTGATTCATGAGGAAGTTTTAAGTGTATAATAAATTATGGTTTTGTGTATATTAGCTGAAATATGACGATGATTGTTGAAGATGTCGGAAAAAATCATGCCGACTGGGAGTTCAATCATGCCGACTTTACTGGCGTGCGCATTACGGTAGTATATATGTTTCCGAGGAATAATTTCCGTCCGGCACGCGGGCGATTTTATTTATGATAAAAAGACGGAGTCAGTCGGATATATAACATTATAGGCTCCTACATACTGGCGCGACTTGTCGCGCGACGCGACGCGACACAAAGACACCGCGTGTAGCGCTACAAGCGGTGCCGTCGTCCCGTCATCGCGGACCGTCGCTCATTTCTCTTGTCATCAAATCAAACCTTGTAACTCTTAGTATCCAATATATCACATAGTACCAGACCATACAATCAGCTTATAACGTTCCCACTGCTGGAACACAAGCTTCCTCTTTGTAAGAGGGAGTAGGCCGTAATCGCGGACCCAGTGCGGGTCGGTAGATGTCACATGTCTTCGAATTTTTGGTTCTAGGACATTTTGATGACACCGGTTTCCTCACGATGTTTTCCTTCACCGTTTTGAGAGCATTGGTGGTGAAATTATTTACACAATGGGAAGCGCCAGTATGGGTTAGAACTCACGACATACTTCTTCTCGTAAGCCGATGCCACTGGGCCACCACTGCTCTTACCTTACCAGACCAGCTTACGTCCATTATTTTATTCGAAGCCTATATTATATATATGTAGGTACACAACACACAGTGGCATTAAACGTTACAATCACATACAGAGATCCCGGGTAAGACCTCTCTGCATCCCAATTCCGTAAACACACTTTCAAATCACAATCTAAAGGATTTTCAAGAAATGTTCCGTTGCTTCGATATGTTTTAAAAATTCATCTGCTCGACAACGTAAATAACGCTTGTTGAATTGTCAAAATGAAAGAAAGGCATTGTGATTGTTAGTGTGTTACAATATTATCAGGCTAGTTGTGGCACAGACCAGGGGAGGATGATACAAATGAGAGGCTTTTATTCAGCAGTGGATGGAACAAGGCTGCCCATGACGTGATTATTCATCATAGTGATTACTGTATTCTGGAGATGTAGACAGTGGCGTGCCTAGGGTTTCAAAATAACGCAAGCCCAATAAAATTTTAACCGATTTCAAAAAAAGAAAGTTCAGTTTTCGACTGAGTATGTAGGTACCTACGTATCTACGTATGTATCATCGCAATTTTCTCATAAACTACTGGTTAGGTACAATAAATTATCTATCGAGCATTGGGCTTATATGAAGGTACCGCCACTGGATGTAGATTAAATTGATCAAAACGCAAAATATCCCAAAACGCTTCAAAGGTGGGATATCTTTGTTTTTTTTTAATTAGGCCTTCTATCGCAGTGTCTCTTGACCGCGAATAACAACGAGTTCACTGATCCCATTTCGATCAGGTATCGAATCATTTGTACGCATCCCTAATTCGTTCGACGAATTGAATTAAGCTCTAAATGACTAAAAGCTCTCAAAAGCTAATTAGCAGAAAGTTTGTACCTATTAATTTTGCGGTAGATGTCGGTATGACTTTGTGAAATCAAAAGTTAATTTAATTGATCGATATGAATATTCATTCATATTTTATATCCTATTTTTTCATACTTTAGATATATCGACTAAATATGTATCCTTAGGCCTGTGAACAAGATCTAGTTGTTAAGTACTTGTTCTAAAAACAAAGAGAGAACTTTGTCTTGCCATTGTTAAAAATAAAAAATAAAATATTTTTTACCGTAATTACGGAATTCGAAAAAAGTTGTTCTCTGACTTAAAGACAAAGAAGAAGTAGACTTCGAAATGCGAATCAAAAGAAGATATCTTTGTTATTTAATTTTTACTTTTAATTTTGCCGAATAATGAGATAGACATGCCACGAAAATTCAAATCTTGTTCAAAAACAGTCATGTTTATGAAAAAACTATAATAATCGTATTTGAAAGATACCTATGGGCAAAATTACCTTATTTAATTAGATAATGTTAGCAGGTTTTTTTTTTATATACACTGATATTTAATGATTATTCTAGACACAATAACATATTTACTTTGTGGAGTTTAATACGAGTATATTATTATTTAAATTATTGTGAATGTGAGGACTATGTGGGTCATATTTGGTCAGTTAGCTTTAATGATAGTCTGGCAGTTTGAGTACTTTATGCGGCCTACCCAAATGTCTTTTCTATGGTATTATTCGACGAGTCGTTGATTACCGACAAATGCGTGCACTGACTGAACAGGTCCATTCAAACCTCTGTGGTTCTTTCCTCAAAAGACAATTTCAGACACCAACCTACATGGTTCTCTGTACACCCCCGGCATTGATGATTTTTTATATATACAATGACATGAATAGTTACTTGTAAAGTATTATATGGTTTTCATCATTTATCATAAGAATAAACAGCCTATTGATATCGCAATTCATAAATATTAGCGAATTCATAATTAACGCTCCTCCAGACAGGCGCGGCGCGACAGCCCGACGCGATACTAGTAGCACAATTTCTATGAAAACTTCATGGATTTCAAACTAAAGGGGATTCTAGATCCAAAGATAAAAAAAAAATATCGTCTGTTAAACAACGTAGATAGCATATTTTTAAATTATAAAAATTAAAGGAATTGCAATTATTTGTATGTTATCTACGCAATAGGGCTGTTATTGCGTAGATAACATACAAACAATCACAATTCCATTCCTTTCCTTTCTACTTTTTTTTTCATCTTTGGATTTAGAATCCCATTTATTTTGAATGGGGTGCTGAAATATTTCTCATCAAGAATAACTCTTTATTTTCACAGTCTGTTTGATTTCACAGGAAATTCAATATAAAAGCAAACATATAGAACGTTTCAGTTTAATTCAATTTTACTGTACATATGATATCTTTTTAAACGACAGCCTTTTTTAACTAGTTGTTCAGCACCAGTTCCGTTTCAAAGATCACGAGATTAAAACATACATTTCCACCGAACGTTCCGCGAATGCAAACGTAGAACAAATATTGCTTTGATAGTCTGATTATATTATTTATTTGGAACGCTATTTACTATCTTAAAAACGTATTTTTAATGCATACTTAATATTTTAAATGAGCGAGTAACCGTAACTTTATCTTACGTTTTCAGGGCTAAACCCCTCTGAATGATATTTGTTGACTAAGAATATGCATATGCCATGAGTTACAAAAGTTCCTATATACCTGTTCTACCGTCTCAAGTAAACGTTTATTATTTGCTTACCTTTTTGTGAGCCAATTAATTCATCAAAAGCTAACAAACCTGAAATCAAACTTAGAGAGTTACCTTGTTAAAGTGGAAGGTAACTTCTGAACACGTGTATTTAAGGGACCGTAAAACACATAATTCTGTCCTTGATCCTACAAAAGCAAGGTCGCGCAGCGCCGTGATTTTTTAAACACAAATGCATGGCTCGTATTCAAAATTATTAAAAAAAATATATAAAAAAAAATATTATCTTCACATAAATCGACAAAATACATGCATAATATATGGAACAGCTGCTAATTTTTCACGTTTTCAATGTTAGTACCATAGTTTTTCTCATTATAACCAGTACAATGACTCCTTTTCAAGTTTTTTTTTTGAGATTTTTTGGAATGGAAGTTATAACGAAAAAATATGTTGTAAAAGTACTCCAATGTTCAGTTTAATAACGAACACTCCCCCGTAACACACGTGCCCATTGTACCGTGCCAAGACATGACACGTGTGATCCTTTCCTTTTTTGAAATTGACCGTGAAAGGAAACGGCGGGAACGAGACGTTACTTATTAGGGTCAGTACAGGATATGGGATTTAATTCCATGGGCTTTTTGTTGTTATGTACATTCAAACATGTGGCTCTATGGAGGGGCTCATGGCTAAGTAATAGCAGCCGTACGGGTCGATCGATCAAGTTAATCTAAGCTTGCCACGGTTGATCCGTGGATGGGTGACCATTTTCTCATACCAAGTCCGTGCCTCGGGAGGCACGTTAAACCGTTAGTCGGAAATCATTGGCTGTCGTTACGGGTCGTCAGAAGCCCGAAAGTCTGACAACCAGTCTAACCAAGGGGTATCGTGTTGCCAAGTAACTGGGTTGTGGAGGTCAGATAGGCATTTGCTCCATGTAAAATACTGGGGTTCAGCTGAACTCCGGCTGAGCCGACCGAAAAAGCCGACCCGAAAAAGACTAGGCAAATAATTATGTACATCTTAAAATAATGGATTACCATTATTTACATATTCAATGCAAGTAAAGCAAGGTATTAAGTCTGCCATTGTACCTTATTTTTAGTTGCATGAAGTTTCATAAATCCTAATCCTTATCCTAACTAATATTATAAATGCGAAAGTGAGTTTGTTAGTTTATATTTTTGTTTGTTACGCTTTCACGCTCAAACGGCTGAACAGATTTG
The DNA here is from genome assembly GCA_905333075.3 of Atethmia centrago. Classification (NCBI taxonomy): domain Eukaryota; kingdom Metazoa; phylum Arthropoda; class Insecta; order Lepidoptera; family Noctuidae; genus Atethmia; species Atethmia centrago. The sequence goes on along the minus strand of HG995373.1, from coordinate 13,651,129 downwards.
GATGAAATTTGGCTCATAGGTAGATAGACCATAGTCTGGATTAGGACATAGGATAATTTTTATCCCGATATTCCCACGGTAGCGTATTTTGTGAGTCTGTGTATAATATGAGGAGGGAATCCCCAGAACCACAGCTCCTTTTTGTAAAAAAATATTTCACCATTGGAAACGTACATTATTCCAGATGGGCATAGGCTATATATTATGTAAATATATACAAAAGGAAGTACTTAATAATACAAATTAAATACTACCTCTAATTCACGCAAGCTTAGCACTTGTTAGGTTACTGCTCAGAACTTGTGCTCAACGTGTCGTGAACAGAATACCGTCTTCACAGTCATTTAAATTGCATCCGTGCGAAACTGGGGCGTGTCGCTAGTTATTAATAAAAGGGACCAAAGAATATCATGACGGTTATTTTTGTTTATTTTTAGACCAACATAGTTATAACCAGCCCCTTTTAGTACCTACCACTATGCAGTATTTTTACGCCGCCTGATCACATACACACACATACTCGTATGTACTATCGGCCAAACTTCCGCATGCTCACCTCTAAGGCGATAATCGTACAGCACGGCTTACGACTCGATCGCCCGATGCAAGCGTTTTGACCAATGGGATGAACGAAACGTATTTTAGTCGTGTTCGTTATAACGTAATTATGTATAGAAGTGTGACACTCATACTAGGCGCGTGTTATGCTCACTTGTTGTGAGATCATTTTTAATGGTCTCGGCCAGCGAGAGCTCTTTATGAATTATTATTGTTGACAAGAAGTCATTTCGTACTTATATCTTCCGTTTGGTTTAGAAAATGTAATATGCTGTATACGATGTAGTATTGCTATATTTAATTAGTATCAATAATAAAATATTTCCATAAAAAATATAATAATTTGGAATAAGGAATGTCAAACAACAAATTATGTCTATTCTATACACTTTGATATTTACCTCTCTCCGACACATGGCTATGCTCTGTCGGGTATATAAATTTAGTTATTTATCATTACTTTCACTGCCTCTCCAATTTTCGCGATGTCCTATGCGATGCCGGCAAACAAATCGCAGCGAACGCGCTAGATGCGTTAACCGACACTGCATAAAGGTATAAAATGTTTATATTGACATTTTTGTGTTTTATCAGCGTGCGACTTGTTACTTGTGCAGTGCTATTGGAAAGTAAATAACTGCATTTAAATGTGTTTAAACTTGGGAACTTAAAGCTTAATATCACGCATATCGATCCCTGAATCGAAAAATTGCTTTGAAAATCAGCAATATTCTTGAACGGCCAATCGAATGATACACCTATGGGATAGGAGAAAAAAGTTATCATCGCCACTTTACGTGCAAAGGACGTACCCTAAAAAAATGTTTTTCAAGATTTTAGTTTACTACTTTGTTGGCGTGATTAATATGTATACCCATGCCAAATTACAGTATTCTAGTAGTAAGAGTCTGTGAGCTAAGCCAGGGACAGACAGACAGACGGACAATGCGAAACTTTAAGTGTTCCTTGTTGACTACGGAACCCTAAAAAGGAGCAAGTTACGTAGTTTTGTTAGAAATTGACAACATTTGGTATATTTTTCTTTTATTGCTCTGTTTTGATTGAAATAGCAAAATTACAGTAGTGTTTGAACCAATAGTTGACGCAGTTTTTCAGAGATTTTTGTTTATTGCTGTCGCAACTTTTGCAACTGCAATAAAAATAAGTTCATTATCTAAGTACCATTGTTATTGGTCGACAACCGGTTAAACAATAGGACGGCTTAATAGAAGGGCCATAAAATACGGTCATAAAAAATGACAAAATATTTCTTCAACACACTTGCTTGTAAAGTGACTCTTATAGCAACGCATTTAGGTTCATAATTCAGCGTTTATTACACTAGTATTTTTACTTTACAGTTATTTTTCTCAATCTCCGCAAAGAGTTTTTATATCTAAAAACAATGAATATTTTTGAGAATAAATAAACTATTTTAGGATACATTTATGATAAATCAATCATCAAAATTATTATCATTTCTTCAAATGATATATTTTTCACTACGAATTTACCTTAATTTGCGTATTCAAAACTTTATTTTGTTTTTATTATATTTTTATATGGGCTGTTCAGCGGTTTTGCCGTGCCTTTATTTACACCTGGACGCGCATCGCTAGCGTGGCGCGCGGAAGAAACGAAACCAGCACGCCATTTTCTATAAATACTCGTTAACGTTTTCGTTGTGTGGTTAATTATTATCAAAAATGTTGACTTCAAGTAGGGAAGAAGAGCGAAGAGCAACACGTAGATTTGACCACCCCCGGAAATTAAATCGAGGCACGAAACGCGAGTGACACGCCTTTTGCCACCAAAATCTAGAGAGAAATACCTAGCGGCCTACGAAACTATAATAACAATACAAGTCTGTTTTTTCCTCTCAAGTTGAAAACCATCGTATGAAACGCGTGTGTATTGATAATTACTCACTCGGCGCCCTTATCGCGCTCGTCTTCGGCTCGCGCGAACAATACCGGTTCAAGTGTAGTTAGTAACCAACATCACACACTTGTATCATAATGTACTAGTATGTCTGTTGTTATTTTTTGTTACCCGCCCAATACTCACACAAATGCATATTGCCTCTAATTGGACGAAACCAGGAAGAGGTGTGGTCTGTCACTAGCTGCGCTTGCCGCAGAAATATTTTCTTAAGTGAGCATGCTTAAGTTTTGCCGATAGTACATAACATAATCAGCCTATAATGTTCCCACTGCTGGGACACAGGCCTCCTTTCTGTGAGAGGGAGTGGGCCGTACTCCACCACGCGGGCCCAGTGCGGGTTGGTAGATGTCACATGTCTTCGAATTTTTAGTTCTTGGACATACCGGTTTCCTCACGATGTTTTCCTTCACCGTTTTGAGAGCATTGTCATCATCATCACCGCAGCTCCTCAGACGTGGTGATGTTCACCATGTCTGAGGAGATGCTTAAGACCCTTGTATGCAATAAAACCAAGAACCAAACAAAAGCGAATCGCATTCTCATAGAAAGTTTACTGGCGAACAAAGATAAACTTAATAGAGACGCTAAGAAAAAAATCTGTTATTTTCTTTAAACCTAATTATTGCTTAAAGCTGGAGAATTGAGTGTACAGGCGGAATATACATACACATGAATAAACGGTGTCCTGTCATACATTTTAATTTTAAAAATACCGTTAGGTAAATTTATACTTGATACAGTTATTTATTACTTTAAAAACTATTATTTCTGTGAATAATTCATTTGAAAAATATTCTATAGATAACGTTTCATTACATCAAAACATCATTTGACAAACTAATCTTTTTATAATCATGTTAATAGTTAATTGGTAAAACAACGCAAAGCATAAATAATGTTTGACAAAATGAATTGCTTGATAATGACTTAATTTACTTTCAGTACGAAATCATCAGTCATTAGTAGGGTAGGTCAATTGAACAGAAATGGCTAGGGTTAGGTTAGGTTAGAACTGTGACCACAACGCCAGAACCGAATTCTACCTATTTTATTTTACTTGGTTAGGGCAGCGTGTATTTTTTAAATTGACTACCAATCGAATGGTATTATTATGAAATTAGTACTTGCCTATAAATGATTGTCCCAAATGAAATTGCAACCATGTTACAATTTTATAAAATCGCAAATTTGACAAACGTCAAATTATTATTTATTAGTACTTGGTCAAATTAATATTTTTGGAATTATATTTTAACATTTGAAATATTTGCAAAGTAAAACATTTGTGAAATCTGTACTTTGTCAAATGATTACATAAAAAGTAATATGTTTGCAAAATGAGATTTTTGTCAAATGATAACTTTTTATATCAAACATTAGTGAACCGATAAAAGCAGGTCAAGTGCGATTATCCTATTGAGTTCTGATGACGTAATTTCTAGAATATCACGCATTTTGTTAGTCTGAGAGCTAGAAAAGCTATACAGAATATTGCTAAAAGCTTTCATATTACTTTTTAGGGTTCCGTACGTCCGAATGAAATCCGGTAGGTTCACCCGTGTGCCTGTCACAGCCAAAATTGCTCCGAATCTAATGGATCGATTAAGTTAAAATTTGGTATACATATGAGTTTCTGTGACCCAAACAAGGACGTGTAACGTAAATAGATGAATTTTAAACACGGGGTCACTTTTGGGGGACAAATTAGAAAAAAATAAGTTTTACAAACTGATGAAAAGGCTTACTTTAAAGGTCTCAATTTATTTTTCATAATGTTAAAATAAATAGTTTTAAAGTTAATTAAAAATATACATCAAAATTGACCATTGGCCCTTATTTCTTATAAACTAAAATATAAAACTAATAAAATTAAAATAACGTGGCAAATCTCTCAATATTGTGCGACCAAATATACATTTGCAGTTGGAATGTATCGGAGAACATGTTTTTCAACTACAATGTTAACTTTGTTCTTGGGATAAATTCATCCCAACTACGGAACCCTTCATTATTAATGTTTCCTTGGGTACCTACCTAGTAAAATGTGGAGCATGCAATAATATTTTCATGAAACTTTTCACCTGACACTAGAACTCCCTGAAGTGTTAAAAATTTAAAATGTTTCAAAGTTAAACCTTAAAACCAACTTTCGAGCTAATAAGACTTTCTCGTATTTAATTAAGAATAACTGTTAGCACCTGCCTGTGTGGAACTAGGTTAATAGATTTTTTTTTCTCTCCAACCCTTTATATGCAGCAATGCTACGAAAAATTATTTAAATAGAATCTAATGCAGGGTACCTGGGTAGGATTTGAAAGTATCGATTATTTAGTTTAGTAACCACGAATGGATTAAAGTATCGATTATTTAGTTTAGTAACCACGAATGGATTAAATACCATTTCTCTTTAGCTCGATGATTTCAAAGACCACTTAGCCCACGTTCGCACGGACGTCAAAATATCGCGGTGGGATTTTATCGCACACTGGATTTTCAACTTTCGGTGTTGCGCCAAGCGTTGAGAATTCAATAGAGCGCGTCGAATGCAAACCAGCGCGTAGAAAAAAAAACACTTTTGGGTTTTTCGACTCTTGGCGCTGAGCAGAGCGTAGAAAATCCAGTGTGCGGAAAAAACCGCCTGTGCGTGCCTTTTTTTCTTTGGGTGGGAAATCATCAAACCTGGGCTTAGCGTCTTTTTTAAAAGTACACAGTAGCTGGTAGTTAACATAATAATACATTTTATTCCGTTTAAAATCACAATTTTTTTCTCTTTTTAGTTGGCAAACAACCAGACGGCCCACCAATGTTAAGTGGTCACCGCCACTTATCTGCAATATCAGAACCATTGCAGGTGCGTTGCCATCCCTGGTACAAAGCTGAATTATCTCACATAATCAGCCTATAACGTTCCTACTGCCGGGACACTGGCCTCCTCTCTGTGAGAGGGAGTGAACTATATAATCCACCACACGGGCCCAGTGCGGGTTGGTTGATGTCACATGTCACCTCACATGTTTTCCTTCACCGTTTTGAGAACAGTGGTGATGAAATAATCTACACAAAGGAAAGCGCATGTCAGGGTCAGAACCAACACCGTAGGCGCGGGCTTGCGGACGGTGAGCAATGGGTAGCTCGCCGTCCGATAAGGACCAGGCCCGGGTCGACGGCGCGTTGTGTTCCACGCGCGCCTCAAAGAGATGTCAGCACAAGTGTAGGGGTCCGCTAGGGCCGTTGCCTGCCGGGGTTGCGGGAAAGTCCGAAAGGGATACCGTGGCCTCTGGGAACTCAGGCAACGGAAGGAACACGGGTGGGTTTTATTCAGTAAGAGTCTGACACACCCTCCTGCTCCGCCCAGACCGGGAGAAGTTATTTGATAATTACCCACCAAAAAAAAAGGGATTTGAACCTACGACCTACAAGCTCGTAAGTCGCGACCGATACCACTGGTCTTGCAAATCTCTCATGTTCCTGTAATAACACTGGCGGCACACATACCCCACAAACTGGAATTCAGCAATACTGTAATGTAAATACTGGGATGGCTAAAAATCAGCGTCAGGTGGGTACATCTTGTGTTGTCATCTGGCATTATGCTGAGCTGAGGCCCTTTTGGCATTAAAATCATTGCTTTCTGTTTTTTATAGTTTTAAGGTGTATTTTTTGGGTTCCGTACCTCAAATGGAAAAAACATAACCCTTATAGAATCACTCGTGTGTCTGTTAGCTAATTTTCTCCGAATCTACTGGACCAATCAAGTTGAAAGGTACACACATAAATTTATGTGACCCAAACACGGACGTATAACGTAAATAAATGAATTTTGAATGACACGTTTGGGGGCAAATTAGAAAAATTAAAAAAATAGTTTTGCAAACTATACCGTGTGACGGTGTGACATACCAAATCAAAGGGCTTGTAGTGACGGTCTCAAATATTTTAAAATAAATACTTTTAAAGATGTTTAATAAAATTGATAAAAATTGACAACCCCCTGCCCCCTAATCTCCGAAAATACTACAGAAAATAGTTCCTTACTTATAGATTACAGGAAAACCTATAAGAAGTCTATGGTTAAATAACATGGTAAATCTCTCAAAAATGTGCGTACAAATATATATTTGCAGTTCGAATGTATGGAAGAACATGTTTTTTAACTACAAAGTTAAGTTTGTTCTACGGATCTTGTCTTGGGAAAAAAAAATGTGGTAGATAACATATTCATTGTACGGAACCCTAAGCACGAAGGTTCAACTCGCACTTGTCCGGTTTTTTCTGCAATACCAGTAAACACATTTTTTTTTTCTTCTTTCTTTCTTTCAGATCAAAAAGGTAGGTAAGGTATTTTTGTCAACATTACTTTAAATTGGTCTTTATGTGTTATGTATCTTAATTATGTTGACCCAACCAATTTAGAATTTTAGATATTTATTGAATTCACTTTATTATTTACGTACAATGAAATCCCAACAGATATGATCCAATCATTTTTAATCGGACAACTATTCATTCAGGTGAACATTTACTTTTCGGCGGCCTATAGAGACATGGATGATCGACAATTCGATTACACGAGCAAAACAGAATCTATGAAATTAAAGATCACGAATTATATTCTGTGGATTGCATTGTTTTTATTTTTTTGGGCTCGTAGCTAAGTGACAACAGCTGCATGGGTCGATCGAAGGTTAATCAACGCTTGCCGCGGTCAGTTCGTGGATGGGTGACCATCCATTTCATATCGAGACCCCCAGAAGGCACGTTATTCCGTTGATCCCGGCTGTCATTCGTAGATCTTTAACAGTGTTTACGGGTCGTCAGAAGCCCAAAGGTGTGACAACCAGTCTTACCAAGGGGTATCGTGTTACCCAGTAACTGGGTTGTGAAGGTCAGATAGGCAGTCGCTCCATGTAAAATACTGGTATTCAGCTTTATCCGGTTAGACTGGACATCGACCCCAACACAGTCGGGTAAAGCTGGGTAGATTGAATGTTTTAGATTTTTTTACGTTAGCATTTTATAACACGTACACAGTGCTCTGAACTTTGGAGATCATTTTAAGCTCTGGCCACACTAAGACAAATCCCGCGCGGGACAAGGGACGCGACTACGTGTGTCGATTGTCTTAATAAGTAGGAAGTCAAGTGACGATTCGCGCCACTTTGAACACCTCCTTACAACTTAGTTGACACTATTGGCGCGAACGAATTTCGTCTCGCATTCCGCGCGTTGGCCAGATCTTTAAGCCTTCAATATAAATACTACTGATGCCAATAATTTTAAGCGTGTAGTAACAGGGTTATTTTTTGACATTTTCCCGGTCCAGAACATCATAAGACTAACTGAATGTCATTCGGTATTTTTTACCAGTCCATCTTAAAGTTTCAAGTACCTCAACCTTTTCATTTTTCTTATCGATTGGTCTTTGCAAAGTCTACAAGACTCGTGTCTAGTCTAGGATGTCTGAGACAACAAATTCACCCTTCGGGATAGAAATATCTATAACTAGCTGTTTTAGCCCACGGTTTTAGTCTTAATCCCGTAGAAATTGCTAGATAAAAATAATCTTATATCCTAACCCCGGTGATGATCTACCCATGTGCCAAATTTCATCTAAATCTGTTTAGCCGCTTGAGCGTGAAAGCGTAACAAACAAACAAACAAACTCACTTTCGCATTTGTAATATTAGTTAGGATTATCGTAATAATCCGACCTCTGAGGTCGGGACAGATGTTTCGACGAGCGCCCATAAATTCTTATTATCTCGCAGTTTTAGACTTAGACGATGTTCAGCCAGAATTTATTGGGTAAAGACTAAATAATTATGTCCCTTAGGTACCAATCTGGACAGTTTACGAGTACTGTTCAAATTCATATTATTTGGAAGAAAATCACAAATTACGTCGTGAATTTTGAATACAGATCCTTTGATACTTAATTGGTCAAGGACAGCTAATGAGACACAATTGATTTTCTATTGTTTTACTCCGAATCGGTTTCGCGCGGGGCTTAACAGATTAATAATGAAATAAATAGCACTTTTATGACTACTCATAATAATGAATCATCGTCATGATTTTAATGTTAGAGTATTTTCCAGAAATTTTTAACCCGTCTTGGTGTTCGTTTGGATTGATCCTGTATTCGTCATTTTAGACATCCAATCATGGAGAGCTATTTCGAAATAATCTAGGGTCCGTACTATATACCTATTTTATAAAACGTTTCGGTTCTTAATTTTGCAATGTGGGACATTGAAAAACATCACGCCGGTATTTCACGAAGAAGTAGGCTGAGATCCATCATTTTGCTAGCTGGGGTGAGTGTATTGCCATTAACCGACTACAAATCCACACACCGGGCTGCTACTAAGAATATTCTAATAGAAAAAGCCATTAAAACTTTTTCGAACCCGGGGATAAATTTGAGACGCACAGTTTGCACAGTTCGCACAATTTGGTGTTTCGGATGCGCAGTTGTTGCACTTACGACCTATAGACAAACGAGGCAATCAACATGACTTTTAGGGCGCTTGCAATTTAGACGGTTGGTGCCGGACTGTTGCAGTCCGGGTATCGTGCTGCACACGGGCGGTTATGGTTTTTCATACAAAATGTCTCGACGCAAGGTCGTGCGAGAGCAGTGCGGCAAACGTCCGTTGGCGGAACGGTAACAATGTATATACTACCTGCCTCAGTCGTTGTTCGCTAGTGCGGGTGAACGCATCGTGTTTTTGATGGAAATCACTAAAATTCGATCGGACTGCAGCTGCGTATCTCTTCAAATAAGATAATTCACTTCGTACTGCTGTCGTCCGGTAGCAGTATGGCTCACGGTCGTAATAATTCTGCAACAACCGTGCGGCAGCAGACCAACCGTCTAAATTGAAAGCGCCCTTATCCATAGGTGCATAATTCAGTCACGTAGGCATGATCCACATACGTAGTTATGTATTTATCCTGGGACCAACATTTTTACACCCCACCTTCCCTAGAGATCACTCATTCACGTCAACATTCGGGCTATCCACGAAATTACATAATTATTTACGTCTCATTTCGGCCGACGAATACGAATCATTTACAAACCGTCCACAGTATCAGATTTCGTGTTATTTGCTCGCATGGAATGTCCTTGTCAATAATTATGGAACGTAAAGGATAAAGTAACTGTACATATTGAATTTCAGCGTTTCTTTTACGGTAGTGTTAGTTCCAAGTTGCAATTTTGTTGAAAGTAGTATAGGACAACTGAACTGTGCGTAAAGGCATACTTATCAGTGTTATTTAGTTTTGATCGTAGTTTCCAATTTTAAACCGACTCTAAATAAGAAACTATTGAGGCTACACAAGCTGGCTTGTTGAAGAACCCACTACGAACAAATTACATTTTCACCATCAGAAATAAATTATGATATTGCCAATTGGAAAATAGAATTTACCAAACGTGATGATCAATGGCGGTCCCAACACTCCCAGTAGGACGACAATTATTGTTACAGTATGTAATTATTAAGTAAAATACGAGCAATATATTAACCACCCTTATAATTGCGTACAATTTACCAGCAACAAAACACACAGCACACAGACGGTTTATAAACGCAATGCGAGCCGTAAGCTGTTGGCAACGGTTACCCGAATGTAACCAGTTTACATTGCCGCACTTTCACGGTAAAACAAATCGTAAGTCACACACAATACGTAATGTAAGCGGAACATTATCGAAATAATGCGTTTCATTTACGACAGGCTTTACATTGCCAACGTAGCTTAAGCCTTATTAATTTTCGAGCGTAACGTAGTAATGTGTAGTATGGATTTGACGAAAATTTTCATTGGTAGGTATAATGTTGTGAATATTGTGTGGTTTATTTATTAAATATGTAGCTGCCATTATATGGAACAGTAGTAAATAATATAAAGTAACAGGCCACCTCAGATAAAACACAATGTTCTATGCACAAAAACCTTCATAATAATAATGTGCTGACTCGTCGCGTAGCAGGTCGGCTCTATGCTACGACAAGACTGTATTCGTAGCCTCGTAGCGTCTTTATCGTGCTGCTACGACGTAGCAACAACATGAAAACCAAACATTAATCTTGAAGTATATAATTAACTAACCCACAACCAACCCGCACTGGGCCCGCGTGGTGGATTACGGCCCACTCCCTCTCACAGAGAGGAGGCCTGTGTCCCAGCAGTGGGAACATTATAGGCTGATTATGTTATGTATGTATATAATTAACTGTAACCTATACTATAGTAGGTAATTACTTATTTTTTTGTTTAATATGAACTATATGTTTCTTGTAGTGAACTAGTCTTGTGTAAAGGCTCCTTCAAACAGGCGCGACACGCGACGCGACACAAAGGCACCGCGTGTAGCACTACAAGCGGTGCCTTTGTGTCGCGTCGCGTGTCGCGCTTGTTTGTAAGAGTCTTAACGTTAAACGTTACACACGACTCGTTGCTTACCTATGTAGTGTTTCTGTATCAATAGATTTATAGTAATAATGTTATATTACGAACTCGAGACTTTGTAACGCCGACTTCTATGACATTTACAAGAATAGATAACGTGGGCGCCCGTTCGAATGAGTAACACAGTTTTAATGGAATATTTAAATAAACAAATATATTTTAGGCAAAAGTAAAAGGTATTTAAATCAACGACCTCGTTTTGTTGGCAAAGATGAAACTTCGTCGTTGCAAATTTAAAATCTCCTATGTGACGAAAAATACTTTTCGAGAAAAAAATTAAAACTTCCTAGCACAAAATAGGCGCAAAATTGTAGTGTTGGGTCACCACATAAGATTTATTTTTATTATAAAACTGTTAAGTACCTACTAAAAATTCCCTTGTGAACATTAGATACATGGGACATTTTAATTCACAGTCAAATGTAGGCTCACATTTGAGATTTTTTTTAATGACAATTACCTGCTTTAACGAAATAATAAGATATTCACATGGAAGTATTTGCTAAATATGGGTGTTCAAAACCGCTTTATAAATATTTACAATACTCATTTTCGACAAAAATGTAACATAGGAGAATTTAGATTTGCAACGACGATTTCCATGAATAGAAAACATGGGGTCGCGGAAACCGCTGGGGTCGCGGAAATGTCCGAAAGAGATACCATGGCCTCTGGCAACACACGGGCATCGGAAGGAATACGGATGGGATTTAGTCAGTAGGAGTCACACACGCCCTTCTGCTCCGCCCAGAGCGGGAGAAGTTATTTCATTTGTGTGGTTCTTTCCTCAAAAGACCATTTCAGACATAGATCTACATGGTCCTCACATGATCTGACCAAGATTATGTCTGGACTTTAAAAGAGACTTTGACCCTTGAGTTTGTTTCGCCATTTCTTCTCAGGGGTAGTCAGATAGGAAATGTCGACTCCATCTAGCTTATTTTTTAATATGACGTGTAAAAGTGATTCTCATATCCTATTTACAGAATAAACAATTTCATTTCATTTCATTTCATAATATGCCACCCAAAAAAGGGTGTAGTTAGTAAAAAGAGCAATGAACATTTGTCAAAAAATTCTACATAACTTACGAGTACGAACATAAAATTATTGACTAAAGGTGGCCAGTACCCAAAAGACCGAATCACACTTAATTGCAATAAAAATAACCCACCTTTACGATATCAATAAAACGGTATCATACCGAGACTCGCCATAATTGAAGATTCAATTAAGCCTGGAAAATATCCTCCAATCTTTTATGTACACAAGAAGAATAGCAAGTAAATTGATATTAGGTAGCAGCCCCTTAATGTACTTGGATTCCGGATTTTATGGGCTCATAAAAATACCCCATAGAACACACTCGTAGGTAGCATTAAGGTAACATTTATTTAAGGGTTTCACCGGACCCGCTATCTTAATGAAGAAGTAGTGGATGTAGTTGACTGTACATTAGATACTAAGAAAGAAAGAAAGAAAGAAAGAAAGTTATCATTTATTTGCTGATAATGTAGGTATACATATAAGTTGGAATATTGATACGAGTACCTACATAATTATGTGGTGGTGCCCTTATTTTACAACTAAGCATTTTATGGGTGGCATTATTTATTTTTCTTTGACTTTGAAGTATGCGTTTTATGTCAATATTAAAAGGTAGAATTATTATAGAGAAAAACAAAGATTAGCAAACGTTGCTGTAATGACGCTTCGTTTCTTGCAGTCTTCATCATCATCTGCCTACCTTCCCAACTATGTTGGGGTCAGCTTCCAATCTTACCAGATACAGCTGAATACCAGTTTTTTACATGGAGTGACTGCCTATCTGATCTCCACAACCCAGTTACTGGGTAACTCGATACCCCTTGGTAAGACTGGTTGTCAGACTTTCGAGCTTCTGATGACCCGTAACGACTGTCAAAGATCTATAAATGACAGCCGGGACCAACGGCTTAAGGTGCTTTCCGAGGCACGGGAGGTCTTGGTATGTAGAGATGGTCACCCATCCACGGACCAACCGCGGCAAGCGTAGCTTAACCTGATCGATCGACCCGTGCGGCTGTTATTACTTCGCCACAAGCCCCCCTTCTTGCAGACTTATGCTGCAAAATTATGAACTTCTGAACAAAATGAGAATACGCAAAAAGTCTATCATAAAATGCATACGCTGATGAACAAATTCTCCCAACGCACAAAAAGAAAATAACATATTATTTTGTTAAATATTTTTCCTTTTATCATTGAACTTTGCCTCACTTAAAGCAGACTGGAAACTTGAAGCCACGCATATTACGAAGATAATTGGTATCGAGTGACTGATTGCTTTTGCTTATCCACAACTTTTATGAGCTTAATGTTGATAACGAGTGATATGTTAATTATTACTTTTGCGCCAGTTAAGCCTAGCATCTGCCAAACCAAATATGTTTCTCCTTCAGCAAATCTTTGAAGATATAAACTTTCTTTCGAGGGTAATCTATGTGATACATTTGGGCTATCTTTTCCTTAACTCATACATTTACACCCTACTCACATATTTACACCCCCACTCTCGCACACACCCCCAAGTTCGTATTATATTATAACCTGGTTCCCGTGAAAGGTCCCAGTATAGATTTTGCGGTGAGCTTACATTACATTGAATGTGACGTCACACAAAGGGACGGGAAATCGGTCTATGAGCCGTGAAGTATTCAGTCCGTAAAGTACACGTAAGTACTGCCTTACTCTGAGATCAATGTTAAACGACTCAATAGATGCGACATTTTCTTACCTTGGAAATTTGAAGGAAAACACGTTGAAAGTATTTAGTTAGTTGGAACTAACTGATACTTTATTCGCTGGTGGATTTATTACGGACTTGCTTATGGCAGCGGCTTTGCCCGCGTCGACTTCGGAAATTATACCGCAGAAACGAACTACCGGGATAAACAGTATCGTTTGTATTCAGGTCATGGTCTACCTCTGTGCCAAATTTCATCGAAATCTGTTAAGCCGTTAAGACGTGACAGCGTAACAAACACACAAAATCACTTTCGCATTTATATAATATTAGTTTAGAGACTTCGATTATTGATCGAAGTTTAGAGAGCGAAAGGGCCTCATATTGCGTTTTAATTTTACTAATTTTGTGTGTATTTCCCTACATTTTTGTAAATAAAAAGGAATTATTGTTAGTATTATGTCTGTAATAAAATGAAATGAAATAAATCAAATATTTTTATTTCAAACATATTTGGCCCATAATATTGTTAGTATAACGACTTAAAAACTACGTTACATTTAAAAACTATTTTTTTATTAAATAAACTAAATTTAAAAAAAAATATGAGGAGAATATAATGGTCACTTTGTACTAGAAGTATAAGTATACTTTAATACCAACTTTTGCATTCCTCATTATATATGTGGAAGATTACGTTCTTCCCTAGCGACGTCCATGACGCACCATTTGAAAAACAGACTGAAGCAACCATTATTAAACGTATTATTTCAATGAAATCACGATTCTCATTACCATCTATACCTACACATTATGAATTAAAGTCGCTTTTCGTGTCTGTCTGAAGGTATGACCACGTTTTTCTTCTAAACTAAGCAACGTATTTTCATGCGGTTTCCACCATCATTTAAAGAATTTATCCAGAAGATTTGTGAATGTATTATAATATATTAATATTTATTTATTTATCTTCTTACATGTACCATTACAGGACAACCCGATGCGATAAATACGCATATCTTATAACTTAATCGATAGATCTATGTATAACAAATTACAAACAATGCATTCCTTGTGAATTTACTCAGAGAAGAACAGAATAAGTCCGTCTCAATTGCTATGAGGTTGAGTGTGAGGAGTGCACGCGTCAGCGGCACCTTAAAAGGTTTGTCCGAGCGCGCGGTTCCACTGGCAGTGGCAGCTGCAGTCGTCGCCACACGTACCTGTCCGGAACACACAGACTCACTTGCACTAAAATAACTGCATTATGTACCTTCCCTCATAGTAACTTTAATATTATCATCATCATTCTCCTGCCCTTATCAACCCATAGAACGGAATGTTCCCTTCGCTATGTGACGGAATGGCTCTCAGCTAACTTGTTAACTCTTAACATCGACAAGACCAAGCTAATGCGCTTCTCACTGCCCAACTCGGTCCTCCCACCTGCAGAATCCAGTGATGTAAAAGCGCATTCTTGCTCAGGTTTTGACCCCTCCTGTCGCTGCCTGGCACTTTCTTTAGTCTCAAATATCAAATACCTTGGGGTTTACATTGATGCAAAACTTTCTTGGTGCTCCCATATTGAAGCTCTTTGCTCACGAACGAGAAAGCTTATTTATTTGTTTAAGCAATTGCGACACGCGGCAGATCCTGTAACCTTGTCCTTGGTTTACCAGAGTTTGTGTACTTCAATCATCACGTACTGTATTCCGGTATGGGGAGGCACTTATAAAAATCTCCTGCTTCAAGTAGAACGTGCTCAAAGGGCGATTCTAAAGGTTATGCACTTTAAGCGTAGAGATTATCCTACTGCCCTATTGTACTCTGAATCCCAAGTTCTCACTGTGCGTCAACTCTTCATTCTGCGAGTAGTTCTCCGCCGTCACTCCATGCTCCCACTCGACTCAAACATCACCCTCAGACGTCGAGGTCACCCGGTATGCGACTCCCACCAGTATCGCACCGCTTCTGCCAGTCGTCAGTTCGGTATTCTAAGTGCACGAATTTACAACAAGGTCCATCGCTTGATTAACATTTACACATTAAACAGATTCACTCTTAAAACTAAATTATCTGATTGGTTGCAAAAACTATCCTACGACAACACCGAAACGCTTCTAACAATTGCTGCATAAGTATTCATATCATTCTTTAAAACTGTTACACGTCTCCGTATAAGCTATATGATTTGTTTGTAACTTATTGTAATGATCATCTCTTAGGAGGAACTGTGGCTCCTAAGATACAAGTATTTATTTACTTAGTTTAGGAGTCCACCTGTTCATTTATATTTCCATTGTTCACCGTTTGTACAATTACTGTTTCTATGCTTAAACAATGTTACTATGTGTTAAATGTATGTATGTACAAATAAATAACTTTTATTATTATTATTATTATTATTATTATCCCAATTTATTTGGGGTCGGCGCAACATGTCGCTTTCTTCCATACTTCTCTATTAGTTGTCATCTCGGTAGTCACCTCCTTTCTAGCCATATCATCTTTCACACAGTCCATCAATCGTTTCTTTGGTCTTCCTCTACTCACTTATAGCACTACTTATAGCTATCGACATTCGTACTCAAGACTTTCCTCACGACATTTTCCTCATTCCTCCGCATCACATGCCCATACCACTAACTAACACTAACTTAAAACTGCAACTTAAAGTACTAAACTACTAAACTGTAACTTAAATATACAGGGTCAAAATAAATTAGCTAGTTTAACTCCGCAGAAGTGTAGGGTATCGATATATCAACATGATAAAACAATAAAGAAATTAATTTGATGAGTTTTTTTTGTGGGGTCATCGACCGCAATTAGTGTTATCACTAGAAATATTAGTATAGACTTAACATACGTGATTGTTATCGATACCTAAATACGATAAATCAAAATAAAACAGATTTTCTCTACTCATACTTCAAGTAACAACACGACCAACTGTCGTTGAACCCAAAAAAAAAACTTCAAATCTTACTTTTTTTTATTTTTTAGATGTCGATATTTAACACTCTGCATAGATTCTCTAGTTAATTTAAATTTGACCCTGTATATGAGGTGAGTAGAAGATCCCTCCTAACCCTTAGCTCACGGTATCCTACTATACCTAATAGAATAGAATAGATTACTCTTTATTATGTACACCATAAAAATTACAGATATATGTGTAGAAATTTTACATAGGGTGACACAATGGGCGGTCTTATCGCTAAAAGCGATCTTTTAAAGACAACCTTTGGAAGGATTAGGGGAAGGGAGAACCTACAATAGATACATGCATAATCATCTGCCATATGCATGAATACCAGTATTTTACCCCTTGGTAAAACTGGTTGTCAGGCTTTCGTGCTTCTGACGAACCGTAACGACTGTCAGAGATCCACGAATGACAGCCGGGACCAACGGCTTAACGTACTTTCCGAGGCACGGAGGGGTCTTGGTATGTAAAGATGGTCACCCATCTACGGACCAACCGCGGAAAGCGTAGCTTAATGATCGTTTGACCCGTGCGGCTGTTATTATTTAGCCACAAGTCCCATACATAAAACTTATTTAAATTATCTATTTATATATTAGAAATTAATACTGCCAAACTATTTTATGTAAATTATTAGTTTTTTAAGAAATAAAAAAAATAAAAAAATAATTATTATAAAAAAAATAATATATTTAATAAATAAAAACTTTTTATTTTATTATTATAATATATTTAATAATGACCATAAAACAAGTATGAAGGACAAGAACAGGTGCAAAGAACAATGAAAATAAAAACCAACCAACTTTATTTATAATAAATATACAATAAAGAAAAATCTCGTTGTTTTCTCAAGTCATAAAAACCGTGCTAAGCCAGGGCGGGTCGCTAGTTACTTAGTTAGTTTTATAAAATAATTCTTCAAGAGGACATTAAAGTTAGCACTTACTATGTAAAGGTAGCTATGTATTTTCTCTGGCAGTATAAATAATAGTCCAACCGTAGAGGCAAGATATAAGTGGGTGCCACTCCAAACTACCGGCAATAAAGTGTACGAACACTTTATTTTGTGACGGTGTCTTATAATGTGTGATACGTGTCTCTTTCACTCCTCTAGAGCACTTTAGGCTCATTTGCTTATTTGAGAGCTCAGTTTCAAAGAACTGTTAAACGTCAGAATTACTGTATGCAAGCAATGGAGCACGTTTGATGGTAAACTTCATTTGATCGTCATAAATCGTTGAGCCTTATAAAGTTGGTTCATACTCGTAGTCAGTAAGTTTTGGCCATGTTTTATTATTACATAAATATGAATACAACTCAACTAACAGAACCCCATTGAAAAGTCTATTATCATCATCTGCCTAGCCTTTTCCCAACTATGTTGGTGTCGGCTGCCAGTCTTACCGGATACTGCTGAATACCAGTATTTTACATGGAGCGAATGCCTATCTGACCTCCACAACCCAGTTACTGAGTAACACGATACCCCTTGGTGAGACTGGTTGTCAGACTTTCGAGCTTCAAACGACCCGTAACGACGGTTAAAGATCTACAAATGACAGCCGGGACCAACGGCTTAGCGTGTTTTCCGAGGCATGGCCCCCCCCGCGTCTTGGTATGTAAAGATGGTCACCCTTCCACGGACCAACCGCGGCAAGCGTAGCTTAACCTTATTGATCGACCCGAGCGGCTGTTATTACTTAGCCACAAGCCTATTATAAAGTCTATTATATAAACCAGAAATCCATTTCCAACTCCGTATGCCTTCAACGCTTCATTAATCTTTCATCCACAAACATAAACGCTGGTACATGTAAACGGTTAATAAGTTACGGCAAAATTTTCCACGCTAAATTAACAATGCATGTCCAGTGTACGTACATGTGCCCCTAACAATAACTACAAACAAAGCGATCGATTCTAACCGGACAACTCTATTGTGGCAACACTGATTACAAACTTTTTCATAAGCTACCCTCATCACTGGCTGGAAACCAGCCGTCGGCTTAGCCCCTAATAAATTCGAATTTCGAATTGATGACCTAGAAAAGTCGAATCTTAATCCGTGATACGAGGGCTTCATAAATATTCAGTGTCGTTATTTCACCTCGGCGGATGTCGATCCTGAGACGCGAGCGGCCGGAGCCTGTGTTTATGTTTACAGGGGGTGGGGGGGCGCCCAGCTGAGATCCCCGCCCCCCTCGCCGTCCGCCTCTCCCCGCCACAGACTGCGGAAAATCGATACCGCTGCGAGCGCCGCAGACCTCTGTGCGGATGTTTTACTGAATGACGTGCCTTTGATCCTAACAAGCCAGTACTGTCCAACACAGACACGACATTCAGCCCTGTAGCACACCTTTAACATCAAATATGAAACAACAACGATTACTTTTTCCACTCGCTCTTTTATTTTTATTCGCCAAATATTATCACTCTATTTTCGTTTAATTTTCCCAACGAGTTATCTTATGAAAATAAATGGAATGCTGGGAAAAACCGCTTATGATGCCATTAAGAATAATTTCGGAGGGGGCTTTTGTTAAGTCCTCTTGGCTGGCGAGGTCCTATTACAACTCCAATAATGTCAATTTCGATTACTTATGAATATTTAACGCGAGTATTTGGCACGTGCTTACAAAACAAGTAAGTATTAGTTCCAAGAATAAGTAAATAACTTTTAGTTTTTTACTTATGTAATAGATTTCATAACAAGTAGGGACAAAGAATAATTTAAAAGATCTCATAGCATCGCAGCTAGGATGACAAAAATATCAAGATTTATATATTTTTGTTTTATCGAAATAAACTTACGTATTGTACAAAAAGGTCGAACTTCGATAAATGTTTTAAAAACGTTGCTAGAAAACCCTGCCTATTATTGTTACAAACATACACGATTGAAGAAATTTTGTTTTGTTGTAACTAGATTTATTCATTCGTGAAGCTTCGAGACGTAGCCAGCCCCTGGTTCTCTCATAAATATTAACGGGAACAATTCTTACAACATTTAGTTTTGAAATAATAGGCAAAGGTTACAACAGTTAACAGTTAATATTGTCAGTTGTGAGATACGAAACTTTAAACTTTGGTTAAAGTAAACTGCAAAATCTCCATTCGAGCAGACTCCAGGTGAAATTCTATAATACTGTAACAAATAGTCGGCAGCCACAGAATAAACAAAACCTTATTAAAGTCATACAAATTATACAGCTGCTTCAACTGACTGAAAGGTGGCACATTTTGCTACGCTGTGACATACAATAGAGACCCGGGTAAATAGGTCAAGCGAATTTAATAATTTCAGTGTCTTTCACGTGAGGGATACCTATCTAAAAGCGTCCCCAGCAATTAATGTCAATTAAGTCTTTGAGATAACTGTATTTTCTAAGTTAATGAAGAGAGAGTGGGTAGTCAGTTTGGCGTACAATTGCGTAGGAACAGTAGATATTTCTGTTCGCTAGAAGTATTTTTTGAAGTATTTAGCCATAACATTAGTTGCGTAATAATGTTCTTTATTTTTAAGAGAAAATAAAAACAGATACACACAAAAAATTTAAATTGCCCAGATTATAAATCCTACGTTGTCTCGAGGAAAAGCTCTGTGACAGTCAGACAAAAAAGTGATCTTACAAAGGTTTGATGTTTCCTTTCTAGGTCAAAACCTTAAAAATTAACAATTGCCAGTCTTATCGCTGAAGTCGATTTCTGCCAGACCACCTAAGGATGGAAATTGTAACATTGTACATTTTGATTTTATTGCCAGTTTCTGTTAAATCAACAGTTAGTGTGAGATATACACCTTTGATTAGTAATTCAGAGAAGGAACGTTGATTGACTGGTTTTTCGTTTAGAAGAATGTATGTGTCCTTTGAGACATAGTCCATTTTGCGTGTTATACACACATTATGGTATAAATAAATATATATTTCCAAAAGGACAAAAGCTGTGTTCCATAAATGGTAGATTGCAAGTCAATCATCGAAGCATACACTACGACCTATTTCCCTCCGTTAGCTCTCAGAGCACTCAGAGATCGTGAAAGGCCAACAGGCCAACACCAAACGTTGGCAACCAACGCTTCATTTCCATACAATAGATTCGTCAAACTGGTCAGTGACTCGTCAATGGATATTGTTGTGTAGCCAATATTGGACAAAGGTAGGTTACGTTGTAGGCTCAGACAGTGATGGCGAGATGAGAATGAACGATTGCTTTACGTCAGAAAATCAGGCGCAATGAAAGAAAAATATAGTAAAAGAACAAAACATGGCTTTTCGGACGAGCATGTGTTTAAAAAGAAACAAATGCATAATTTGTTGAACGTTATAGACATAATTTTTGGGCCAGCCATAATAGTTGGAAATAAAATTCCAGCTACAGATTTACCATGAGTATTAGGAACCTACTAAAAACAGAATACCTTCTATCGATCCAAACTAATAATGTAGATAATCTAGAACGTAGTTTCGTTACTTCTATATAAAACTGTTTTACTTAAAGTTAAGTCTACTCAGTACCTAAAGGACATGATCAAATTTTAAGCGTAGGTATATTGACTCTGACATCGATAGTAAGTACTTAGGTATGCAAACAGATCTGTTCAGACGATATTAATATTCTTATATTGTGTCTACGTCAGCTTTTAATGTAAATATTGGATAAAATGAATCGATATAACATTGGCACGTGAATGGGTTACCTACTACAAAGATAATTGAGTTTTAAATTCAATATACAAAGTTCAAAATGGACGACGTAAACTCGTAAAAAGGTTTATTCACGTCTCATTATCATCGTCTCATATTATCGTCTCATTAAGCAGGAAAATATAAAGTACGATAAAATTGTCATAAAAAATTCAAATTGCTTCCAAATGTTTGGTAGTGCGAATCGATCGAGTGCATACAGATTCCGTGGAAGCGAAAAATGCAGTAGCGAAAAAATTGCAACGTATTGCTGAAATATGTCGGAGCGTTTATACCGTACGCCCCGCCCGTAAACTCGAAATTTCGCCCGATATAAATCTTTCAAGTGGAGATGAATTTGCCGGGACTGCGAAATGATACATAAAATATTCATCCTCGTTCAGAAATACAAGCATCTGTTTTTCGTTCTGTAAGATATTTTCGATCCTACATTTATTTTTCTAATTTACACTTTTAATCGGCGTTGCTATAAATTTTGTGTGAGTTTTTGATTCAGTAACAGAATATTTAAGTAACAAACAAATATAATATGAACGATCTTACCAAAATGTTTAAAAAAACGGGTACATACCTGGAAAAAAACAGAACCATTAATTAGTGTTTCATTGTAAGTACAATCAATCAAAAACGTAAAGTCCTGTAAAAATTATATAGCAATATTCTCTCAAGGTCAGTCTTTTGTAGCGGTCTGTGAAGGGCTTCTTGAAATATGTTAGCCAGTAAACTGTGGTAAATGAATAGCTAAAGGAAAGGAGAATAATGAAAACCCAGGCCTTATTTAACAAGTTATAGAATAGAATAGAATATAATATCATTTATTTCTGAGTCTATGGTACATTAAGATCTTAATATTAATAAACAGCTTCTGTTGGAGCACAACTTCCAACAGTGAAAATGTTATGTTGATTGAGTAGACAGCCGATGGGTATAAAGGTTTTATTGCTACTAAAAATAACATGTTTTCAGGTAATAATGTACAATTAATGTTGGATTAAACAAACTGCAACGTTTCACTGTAAGTAGGACGAGTTAGTTACATGTACAGCGTAGCTCGTACAGCTTCACATATACTACCATTTTTGGTGTAGAAATATTAAAATAGGAGTCCAATTAATATAATTATAACTCAGCTATGAACTTTAATTCAGTAGGTATCTATATTATTGACGTGTAAAAGTGTTTGTACAAACCTACTTATAGAAAATAAATCATTTATCATTTATGATTATCATTATTTCTCAACGTGTAACTGGCAAAATGTGGGTGTAACTTCTATAGGTATACCTATAGAAGGACACCTGTAATCCCCGAAGGGTTAGGCAGAGGTGTACCTCTGCCTAAACCTTCGGGGTTTACAGGTGTGATGTATAAACATATGTATGATGTTTTGTATAAACTTTAAAAAAATTATATTAAATTTAAATCTTCTCACATGTTCTAAAGTTCATTTAATTAAATTGGATTTGATATCGTACTAGCTGCTTTTTCTAAAATAAGTTACTCTTTATAATATCAGCTATCTGCCAGTGAAAGTCCCGTCAAAATCGGTCTAGCCGTTTCGGATATTAGCCGGAACAAACAGACAGATATGCAAAAAAAAAATTTTTTGTTAAAGGTACCGTCTATACTTTCATATGCATTTAGTTGACGTTACAAACAGACACTTAAATTGTATTTATTTGTACAGATTTCACATTTCACGATACCCAAGTGCGTGCCCAACATTATGTTTGAGCAGAAGATAAGATTACAATTTCTCTTCACCTCCACAGCCCATAGAGGCTGGTTTCTTTAGGTAGCACCCCTAAACCCCACACAAAAGGCTACGGAAACGAGACGACCCATGATATATGCGTACGAACAGACATTGAGTTATATGTTCCACTGTTTAGTCTTGGCAACAAGCCTATGTGCATGCATCCTTGTTGGGTTTGTTACGGTTCGAAGAAAGGTGAACGACATCATTAGGATATCAGGTACTTGCGTGAGCTCGCATTACCGCTGTTCACAAAATGGTGTAGGAAAATATCGTGAGAAAACCGGCAAGACTTAGAACGAAAAATTCGAACACATGTGACATCCACCAACCAGCACTGGACCCGCATAGTGGATAATGGCTAAACTGAGGATTTAATTTTTAACTCAAAACGGGACATTGATTTATTATACGTCAATTAACATGGAAACAGGTTAACATGGAAAATAAACACAACATTTTAATTTTCTTTATTTATAAAAACTGTAACTTAATACAATTAATGTTCACTATTTATATTCCGATTAATTATAATTATATTTATTGTAACCAATTGTGAAAAAACATATCAATTACCGGTCCGCCAGCTTAATAAAAATAATAAAGCAAACTTCCTCTGACAGTAATTATTAAATTATATACAACATTTTTTTTTTTATTACTTACGAGTATACTTGTTTATAATAGGTTGGGGAAAAAGTTTCTTCGCATTTTTTAAGAAAATTCAAAACATTTTTTTAATATAGTTTATTTACATTTAACTAAAGTATGTAGGTACCATTTTGTTCGATAACTTTTTGCCATCTTGTAGGTAGGGACATGATCCCATTGCTATAGAAATTTTGGGACTTCTGATCCCAATACCGCGACAAGTGGTTTTGGTAGTCCTCTCATGATGTTAACCTGACACTGCCTAAAGAATTCTGAATAGACCGAAACAGGTGGAAATCTGAAGGTACAAGGTCAGGACTATACGGCGGATGCATTAACACCTCCCAGCTAAACTCTCCTAATTTTTGCTGAGTGGCTAAAGATGTGTGAGGTCTAGCGTTATCATGATGAAAAACCACACCCCTTCTGTTGATTAATTCCGGCCGCTTTCTCTCAACTTCTTGCTTTAATCTCATCAGTTATTCGCAATAGAGTTCAGAATCGATGGTCCTGCCTGGTAGTAACAGCTCATAATGAATAATGCCCTTCCAATCCCACCACACACACAGCATCACCTTGTTGCGAGTTAAACCGGGTTTCGCCACAGTTTGTGAAGCCTGACCGGCCTTTGACCACGACCTTTTTCGCACGTTCTTGTTGTACGTGATCCACTCTTCATCACCAGTTATCAGCTTCTTCAAAAATGGTTCGGTTTCATTTTAATTAATGATACTTTAATTTAAACTTTTAATGATACCAAAACCAGCCAGATACAAATAGTATACCCAAAGTGATTTTATTACAAGTTCATACATACTATAATGCGAAAAGACTTTTTCCCCAACCTAATTTGTCAGAGGAATTTTCGCGCAGTTTCGGAAAACGGGACTATTTTGCGTCCCGGAGCTTTGTCTGGGGATAACGGGACAGGTGACCAAGAGAAGGGCAAGTCCCGTTCAAAACGGTCATTTTAATAATGGCCCACTCCTTCTCAAAGAGATGAGGTCTGTGTCTCAGCAGGTTGATTATGCTTATTGGCTCGAATAGAGAGTCTTGTCCAAGGAATGAGTCATTTCATTTCATTTATTTATTGTTTGTCACAGGTAAATAGTCAGATCTTACAATAGTGTTAATGAATCACTGTAACATACCCATGGGGTGTACAATATTTATATTAATAACTAGGTAGGTATATCAATGTTGTTGGTTATGTTACTGTTTTTGTCAACCTCATTTTACATTAATTCTTACACAATTATTAGGGACATACAATTTAGTTTAATAAGTCAAAAAAATAAAAATAGAAAAATAAGTATACCATGTCAATTTTGCGTCAACCTCATCAGACATTATTAATAGACATAATTATTTTGGTCATGCGATTTACATTAGATAAGTACAAAAAAGTAAACAAAATAAAATAAGTTTAACATGTCAAGTTTTAGTCAACCTCATACTAACATTAACAATAGAAGACATAATTATTACGGTTGTATATTTCACCTTAAATAAGTCAAAAACAAGTTTAGTCAATAATTCGGTCTGTTAGAAATTCATTAATTGAATAATATGTTTTACTTAGGAGAAATTCTTTTAACTTTAATTCAAAAACTTTTAATGAAGAGATATTCTTGATGCAGTTTGGTAGCTTGTTATAGATTTTAACTCCAACACCAAATACACTCGATTTAAATTTAACTGTTCTACATTGAATGCCTTTAAGTTCATTTTTGTGTCTCGCGCTTCTCAACGCTTCATACTTATCTATATCGCGTTTTATCATCCTTGCCGCTTCAAATATGTAAAGTGAAGGTAGGGTTAAGATTTTCAACCTTTTGAAAACTGGTCCACATGAATCCGTCTGTCTCAATCCGCATATACTTCTGATGCACTTTTTTTGTGCTTTTAGAGCACACTCTCTGTTCGGTGAATTACCCCAGAATAGGATACCGTATTTTAGTATGGAGCCTACATATGCATGATAAACACTTAGTAAAGTACTCTCATTTGTAACTTTTCTTAACATGTAGAGGGCATATGAGAACTGATTTATTTTTTTGCAAACATGGTCAATCTGTATTTTCCAGTTTAGTGCAGAGTCAATATGTATGCCAAGAAATTTGGTTGTCTTAACTTCTTTTAAGGTTTCACCTTTGTATTTTACGTTTAGGTTCTTTAGTTTTTTATTTATATTAGCAAACGAAATATAGCAAGTTTTATCTAAGTTAATTTTAAGATTATTTACATTTAACCAATTTATAATACATTCAAGGGAATTATTTACATTAATTTCGTATTTATCTTCATCCTCGTCAGTGAAAATAGCTGTACTGTCGTCTGCAAATAATATCATGTCATGGATTACGGCTTTTGGGAAGTCATTTATATATATTATGAACAAAAGTGGACCAAGAATACTTCCTTGAGGTACCCCGTACTTAACTGTTTTAGGCTTAGACTGAAACGTTTGTTCATATTTTGTTTTATTTGATATTCTTGTTATTTGTGTTATTTGAACCCTATTTTTGAGGTATGATTTTATAACATCTAAAGCATTCCCTCTAACTCCGTATTGTTCTAGTTTATTTAAGAGTATGTCATGATCTACGTAGTCAAATGCTTTTGACATGTCCATAAATATTGTAGTTATATGTCGTTTATTGTCCAGTCCTGTCATTAGGTCAGGGAGTCCTGTCATTAGTCAGAGGAGGCTAAGTCAAAACAAAGTAATTGAAAACGTTTCCCATTATATAAAAATTTGACCATACAGCTAGAAGATATTTATTCATTTAGAAAATACCTATATCACCACAAATCTTGAAGCGCCTTTAACCCTATCTCAGAAAGTTTTAGCAGGCAATTACTCCGGTCAGTGTCGCGGGGAAAGATGGATTGTACGAATTACATCGAAGCCTTGCTACGGAACATCTGAAGGGAGTGGGGAACGAACATAGTGATGTAGATTTATGACGAGACGCGACTCGTGACGGCTGTCCCTACGTTTTATAGCGGTGTATATGCGTATAGCACATTGGGTGTATATGTTCCATGGGACTATAAATCACCGTACAAAATGGGCCCCCACTTAACATTTTGTCGCGGAGATCGGTTTTGTGTGTAGAGGAATGATAATAATGCGATGTTTGTAGATTGGAGCATCTTTTTACGTGCATTTTTTGTATTTACTTTTAAATCTTTCGGTCGATTTATGTGTGATTTTTGGTTAAAAAACAGCTACTGAATGCAACGACCCAGGTAGGGTGGCTTGTTCATAAATAAATGTTGTGCTTTTTTAATGCAAAACTGCTAATCAGCAGCCCAACTTTTATTTTTATTTCTACTGAATATATTTCAACTTATGTATATATTTGTCAGAAGAATTTTGTCACAGTTTCGGAAAACGGGACTATTTTGCGTCCCGGAGCTTTATCTGGGGACAACGGGACAGGTGACCAAGAGAAGGGCCAGTCCCGTTGAAACCGGGACGTATGGTCACTTTATTAATGGCCCACTCCCTCTCACAGTGAGGAGGCCCGAGCCAGCAGTTGGAACATTATAGGCTGATTATATCATATACATTATATATGTATGTAGTTTGCACGGGTAATGATGGTATAGCCATTTTCACTTTGCGTAACTGCTTTAATCTCTTACTAGAGTCCATTGGAACTAAACAGGGTTACAGCAGGAAGGCTAAATGGCTGCACAATAAAAGCACAACGCCCACAAGACCAGTATTATATTTAAAGACTTTTCTAACAAAATGAACGCAGTTTCCACTTAACCGACCCTTGGCATTTAAGACTTAAAACGTGGGTGTTTGTTGGTATCAAATTGGCTAGCCATTCGGAAAACGGCTTTCGAATAAAAATAAGCCGGCTACATGCGCAAAGGTAGTTATAAAAGTGAAGGTAAGCTGCGCAAATGTATGTTATAAATAATTAATGTCGTGTACAAGTGATTTTCATATAATTTCTTGGAATATAATTTACTTAGCGACGTAATTTATTGCTTTAGCCTTGAACTAGAATTGTGTTTGCTACGAATATGGATATGTAGGTACTGCTCTATACTTTTCCCCAATACGGGGTATAAGAAATGAAGGCTTCTATTGCTTATAGACGTCTACTGGTAAACACGACCCTCCTAATTTATTGCTACAAATGCTACAAGAAATTATCATAATATTTATATGCTTAGGTAGAAGATATTTGCCAAGAGATACGCTGTAGAAGAGACATCCTGTACAGGATGTAGGCACCAAATCAATCTGCCTAGCCTTTTCCCAACTACGTTGGGGTCAGCTTCCTGTCTAACCGGATACACTACTTTACATGGAACGAATGCCTATCTGACCTCCACAACCCAGTCACTGAGTAACACCATACCCCTCGGTAAGACTGGTTGTCAAACTTTTGGGCTTCTGACTACCCGCAACGACTGTCAAAGATCTGCCAATGACAGCCGGAACCAACTGCTTTTTTTTTTTTGTTTTTGTGGATGGGAAATCATCAAATAACTTCTACCGCTCTGGGTGGAGCGGGAGGGTGTGTCAGACTCTTACTGACTAAAACCCACCCGTATTCCTTCCGTTGCCTGTGTTGCGGGGGCCTCGGTGACCCATTAGTACCTTCCCGCGACCCCGGCAGGCGGAGCCAACTGCTTAACGTGCTTTCCGAGGCAGGATTCGGTACCGGGATGTAGGTACCACATTTCCATAGTCCTCGTATAAATTCCCTTCCGTACACAAAATACGCGCATTGCCGTGGAGTTGATGACTTCAGCCCATTTTACCTATTACCGATGGGTTCCGTTTGGATTCAAAACTAGCCGAACTTAAACTAACAGACATGGCGGACGTTTTTGTTCTAGTAACAAAATTATTCTTTATTTTACACACATAACATAAAATAACATCACGCTTGTACTCCCGAAGGGTTAGGCAGGGTGTACCCAAATTAAAATAAAGGTAAGATGAGGTAGTTTAAACCTATACGTACCTACATACCTACCTTTTATGTTACTTTAGCAACTAACACTTACATAGGCAGACATAGGCGACATAGCCTGTAGATTCAGCAAGCTGAAGTGGCAGTGCACTGGCCATGTTTGTCTAAGGACCGATGGCCGGTGGAGCAGATGAGTCCTGGAGTGGAGACTGCGTATAGGCAAGCGTAGTGTGGGGCGCCCCCCGGCTAGATGGACCGACGACCTTAAAAAGGTGGCTGGGACAGACTGGGTGTGGAAGGCGGGGGACAGGATGCAGTGGCGCAGCCTAGGAGAGGCCTATGTCTAGCAGTAGACTGTTATAGGCTGAGTTGATTGATTGATTGATTGACTTCCATAGGTAATGAGTATGTGCAGATGTCATGATGCCAACTTAGAAAGAAAGCAAGAATAACGTTTATTTGGATACAGTTCGTGAAACAAAATACAAATAACAGAATAAAAAAGTGAAAATAATGTTTTAACAACATTAGTGTATACCCCACGGCTGTGCCAAAAATACATACTGCCATTAAGGCGCTGATGAGACCCAATTGAACAAAATAGGCTTCTCTTATGAAAAAAAATTGCCAAATCTGTATAGTTTGTGGTAGAGGAAAAAATATATGTTAATTTTGAACATATTTCCCAGAATTTGGTTGTTACCAAAACACGTTTTGAAAAAAAAATCTCGATACAAACTAACGTTAAACTAACCTCTTACCTTGAGTTCTAATCCAAAATATCTGCATTAAATATCAACATACGTTACGTATTTAATTAATAACAAGAACGTCTTATTTGAATGCAGAACTTGGTTGTTTTTTATTTTCGATTACTCAACTCAATTTTGAGTAAATAGAGAATTGCTTCATATTTTGCAATAAATTACAAGCGTTGTGTCATCGCGCGTCTCTTTCTTTTCTATGCAATCTGAGAGTGACCGCGGTTTAGGTGTTGTCAGCGTCTTAACAATCGGAATGCGTGTTGAATATTACAACAGGTATTCCCTAACGACGCACCGAGTTTCGAGGAAACCCGGTTTCATCGGTAGCAGACATTTTCGAACGACTTGTCAGTAAGCCGTAATTCTGGGAAAAGGCACTACATTTGAACCGATCAACTCTATGAATAGACCTTGAAAACTCCCTCAAGGCTGTTTCAGTGTTTAGTTAAACATTAAATAAATAATTTATTTATTTACATAACCAAATCACAAGATGATTATTAACATTAACTAAATTAAATTAAAACTAAGTTAAGCCTAAAAAAGGCCCTCGGGGCATTGTACCGAGGATGCTGGCGGCATTTCCTCGCTGAATTGCAATGCTGATGCGTTGCGCGGGAAAGCCGCCAGCTTTTCGGTCACCAGTTACATCAACTAGACGTTTCGCGATTTCCGCAAATAACTGGGAGCCTACGGACCGAGGGTCTCGACGCCAAAGGGCACAAAGTACATATTATTATACAATACATCACGATTGTATTTTGCGGAGGGTAGGCAGAGGCGTAATTTACCAGGTATGTTTAAGTCTCACTGGCCTTATGCCATTAACCGGGGTACCAATCCAGTATCTCGGCTGATAACATTTTGCCCGAACTGATAATCAAAGCCAGGTCCATTGCTCAGTAGTCCCGTTTGCGACTTCTAGACCAACGACGCATTGATTTCACATTCAATTCGAAAAAAAATATTATTATCAAACAAATAATAAACAACAGATGGCTTTAGTACTTACTGAAAGTCATTTAGTAGTCATGAAATGTATTTTTCATAGAATCACAAATACTAATTACATTTTTGGAACATAAATCTCAGACAATTAATTGCAAATCTTAATTATAAAAGAGATTATTTTTCGTTTTGCAACACTGGCTGAATATTCAACATCTTTTTAAAAACTAAATCAAAAGGGAGGTCGTTATCTACAAACGCAATTTTCAAGTATGGACCGAAAAAAGTAATAGTTATACTTTATGCGGCTTATTCGGAGTCACGAAAATTACGGTATCTAATGTATATTTTTTTCAAGATTTTCTAAATATGTTAACAATATTGGCTGCTCGAAATTGTCTACGGTGATGCGGTAGTATGAATTTGAAGTTCAAATGTTATCGATGTTACAATATTAGTAATATCATTTATTTACATAACCAAATTACAAGATGATTATTAACATTAACTAAATTAAATTAAAACTAAGTTAGGCTTAAAAAAGGCCCTCGGGGCATTGTACCGAGGATGCTGGCGGCATTTCCTCGCTGAATTGCAATGCTGATGCGTTGCGCGAGAAAGCCGCCAGCTTTTCGGTCACCAGTTACATCAACTAGACGTTTCGCGATTTCCGCAAATAACTTATGCGCACTGGGACCCCACGGACCGAGGGTCTCGACGCCAAAGGGCACAAAGTTGTACTCTCTGCCAAGGCCTCCATATTTAATAACTTTCAGATTTTCGGCATTTTCTGCCGCTGCACCCGCTTTAGAAGTAGTCCGTTGGAGGTGGGACGGTGCCAGTGTGTCTACACAGGTAGCGTCCCACACAAATGTTACAATTATAATTATAAAATACGCGCATAGTGTAGATTAAATTATTCGAATTATGATCCCGTTTGTTTTCGTTATGAAAAGTTGTAAAACAGAGCTGTCAGAGCCATTTATAATCTACGTCGCCGTGAATCTCTTAGGGAAGAATTTAAGAAGATTAATATTATGACGGTACCTTGCCAATTCATTTATGAAAATATTATGTATGTAATAAAAAATCGGCCTTTTTTTAATAAAATAAGTGATAGACATAATTTTAATACTAGAAATAAAGATAAAATACGAGTAGATCAACCATTTTTCAGATTATCTAAAGTACATACATCTTTTATGGAGTACTGTGTCAAATGTTACAACTAAATACCTTGTGATATATTGCAATTAAATGAAAGAAAATTTAAAACTCATGTTAAAAGTATACTTTATAAACAAGTATATTACAAATTAGAGGATTATATCCAAGATAAGAATGCTTGGAAACATGCTGGTCCAGCTCCATAGGACAATCTAGAGTCTAGACAAAATCAAACTGGATGCTATTTTAGTTGTACAATTTATTATTTGATACAAATAATAAATCAATCAAGGTTGAATTTAAATTATGTGATTACTTTAACTCACACACTGACCTATTACTTTATTTATTCTTTTTAGGAAAACGTATACTTTTACAATGTTTGTAAATATGTGAGCAATCATGTACCTATCACATAATTAATTTATCTGTCATTGCTTAATTTTTATTTCTTTTTTACCTATTTTGATACAGTAATTTTATTCTAGGTGCATCGTCTTCACATATAATTATATAATGTACCTATACAAAATTTTGTAAAACATTTTTAAAGAGTAACGGTGGAGTTTCTTGCCCATTCTTCTCCATACGAAACTACCTTTTGGAAGGGGCAACTAGAATCAATTCTATTTTTTTTGTAAATTTAGACGTTCTAAAGTGCCTTTTATGTGCATATTTGAAATAAATAATTTGACTTTGACTTTGAGTTAACTTCAAATTAGTTATTTTATTGATAGATCACTGTATATGTAAAAATAATAATTATAGGAAAAATTAAATTGCAAAATTTCCACGCCAAAGGCTTCTTCTCCGTTCTTCTATACCCTATATTTAGCCACTCGCCCCTTCAAATAAAAAGAAGTTAAAATGACAAGAACTCTCATGGCCTATCGGTCAAATCCAATAATGTACCTAACTATTATAATTATTATTTAGATATTATGCAGATACTTAATTTGTATAATTAATTTTATTAACCACCTGCCATCTTATCCCTTCACCCTTTGTTGACTGGTAGAGAATGCCTAAGGCATTAAGTCCGCCTTTGTACCTAATAGTGTGCGAGAAGTTTAAATAAATAAATAAATATTAAATCGAAGTAGATAAATCCTATTCTTTAGGGACTCAAGACCACATAGGAGCAATAAATAATATACCTACAAATGTATATAAGATGTAAGAATTATCTCGTGAAAGGAAACTTCACGAAGCAGCGTCCTAATGTAGATACTTATGAAATTACGAACTCATCTCGACTCCGAGTCTGAGTGAGTCAAACTTGTATTGTTTCACTCGGATTGTTTACGTTTGCGAACAAAATGTAGGTACTCTCGATAATAATCAAATAAACATACAGAGTAAGTTTTGTTCTCTGTTATTTTTCAAATAATAATTTGTTGAAAAATTATGTTAATTTTTATGCCCCCGAATTTTGAGTCAATTGTAATGCGATAGTTTAAAAGACTTTTCAGTTCGTTTTTTCATGAATAACGACTGAAAAAATAATTTTGTATTTGTGATTAACACAAATAAAATAGTAAAAACTACATAATTATGCAGACGTCGTTTCCAAAATAACATTTTAATAGCTAACTTGAGTGGGGTTCTAACAATAAACGTTTGAACTACAAGAAGAAAATCATTGTAATATTTTTTCAAGACATCGAGCCGACCCGAAGTTTTCTACATTAGATTAACATTATATAATTACTTTATATAGTCAGTGACTCGCATAACCCAACCCTCTTTCCCCTCTTCTTCTTTGTAAGAGGGGTCAGGTAATGTAGACCACTGACTGTACCATGATTTTAGGTTACCATGACTTTATATTTACAAAGAACTATATCATTAAATCGTTCCGTGTGGTGCCGGACGTAAAGAATAGCACCATCCCATTTCTTCCCGTAGGTGTCGTTAAAGGCGACTAAGGGACTAGACTTCTAGAGAATGAGCAGCAGCGTTCTCTATGCAATTTTAACACCATACTGCGATCGCCAACCCGCCTGCCAAGCGTGGCGATTATGGCAAACCCACCCTATTGGGGGAGGCCTATGTCCAGCAGTCTTTCGGCTGGAATGATGATGAAATGATGATATCATTAAAAGTTTTATATACAAGCTACCACTATGCAGGGATTACTTG
Organism: Atethmia centrago; assembly: GCA_905333075.3. Taxonomy (NCBI): domain Eukaryota; kingdom Metazoa; phylum Arthropoda; class Insecta; order Lepidoptera; family Noctuidae; genus Atethmia; species Atethmia centrago. Next base: position 13,617,343 of record HG995373.1, on the reverse strand, counting down.
CTACAAAAGTACATGCTGATATACCTCAAATATATGTTTATTATAAGTATTAGGCTTCTAGAAGCCCGTGACTATGTCCATATATGTGTATACATCCATACTAGTAATATAACTTGCGAAAGTAACTCTGCCTGTCTGTCCGTTAGTTTCAACGCCTTAAGGGTCGGGTAATCGCCGTTGGCCTGGGCCATACAAATATGCGTCGCGCTCACGGCGCGTCGCCGTTCAGTTTCATAGGGAATATTAATTTATAGTAAAGAAAAATGAATATTTGAAAAAAATCACAGGTAGTATTATACATAATACAATAATCTGTTCATAAAAAAAAAACGTGAAAATATCTTAAGTTGTTTGAAAGTAATATGGTTTTTTATGCATTGGGTAGACATTACTTCCTTTTATTTCATAAAGTATTTTTTTACAATACTTAATTTTTCACATAAAGAATTGATATGTATGCGTACTAGTTTAACTTACATTTTTTTGCATAACTTACTTGCATTATGTGAAGGCGTAATAACAGATTTAAAAGTCACTAAAATCATATATCTGCGCCTTAATGGCTGACCGGATTTGGACGTTTGGCATACGGATAGACCATGTGTTAGGACATAGAAAACTTTTTATTCCGGTAGTAGGTTCCCTTGGGATGAATTCCGACCCCCACGTGGGTGAAGCGCGGGTAAAAGCTATTAAATGTATAACCTAGAAAAGCACTAAAATGGAGGTAAAACAGGTTAATGGATTCATTAAGTAGATACCTTGATGGGAGAGACTAGACTGACTGTCCAGCCATTAAACTTGCCTATACCCAGATGATAACAGCTTTTATTACTTCGAACCATTACTTTGGCAACAACGAAAAAATAAATGGAATTAGAGTGATTGAGCTTAATTTAATAATGAAATACTTATTTCACTTCACGCTAGTGCTTCATTATTTTAGCTCTATTTACTAAATTAGTTGGAATAGAAAAGAACCATTGATTTTAATTATTTCAATTAGTATAATGTGCTTTGTTCGAAAGACAGTGTTAATTGAGTCAAGTGAATTGAATTATAGGTTATGTTAGCTCAGGCTTGCGTCACAGGCTGTGTTCTGTGATTCGATTGGCTTCCACCATGAGCCAATCAAAACGTTGTACATAGCCCCCATAATTCTAGAACGGTTCTGGTTTTAATTCAAGTCGTATCAGTACATAGTTCTGTATGGAAATCAGGATTTGGGTTGGTTTGATTTAGGCTAATCATAGCGACTTGTAATAGACGGTTGAATGGATGTAATGGATGACAAGACGTAGACAGACCATGTGAGAGCACAATAACTGATTTGACGATAAACATAACTTTACTAAAATATGGAAAATAAAACGAAACCTTTCAGATTTCTAGCTTTTTAGCTTTGGCAGTGAACTGTAGGTACAGAATACATAATCAAAAAGCAACACTCAAAAGGATTTCGTTCATAAATAGGTAGCTTAAACTTAACGTGACCTGTGTTTCTTATCGGCTTTTCTAGGTCATTAACAATAGGTAGGTACGTAGGTTTATGCTTCATTTTCCGATATTTTCTCAACTAGTTTGGCGATAAAAAGTACATTAAAAACTTTCTTTTTCACTCCAGAAACCTTAAATTGTCGTTGGAGATCAAATCATCGATAAGTAACAACAAAAACGAAAAGTAACAAATCTAACCCATTAGCTACAAGCTTATAATGTCCCTTCTGCTTGGACACAGGCCTCCTCGCTGTGAGAGCGAGTGGGCCGAAATCACGTATGCCACAAAGACGGCCCAATGCGGGTTGGTGGATGTCATGTCTTCGAATTGTTGGTTGTTTTTCACAATGTGGGAAACATTCACCGCATGCCCGTATAAAATGTTACATAAATGATTTATCTATACTAATATGTTATATAAAAAGGAATGATTTTTGTGTTTGTTTGTACCGAATAAGCTCCGAAACTACTGGACGGATTTTTTTTTTTTTTTGACCTATAGAAAGATTAATTATCAGGAAGAAACACAGGCTGTATTTTTTTTAATAGGGGTCCCTACGAAAATTACAATAATGTAACACAAGGTATCAAAAATTTGCCTTTAAATGTCACTATTTAGTGTGCGCTGCGAAAACTATTAATGATACATAAAAATAATGTACATGTTTATAGTACTTACAAAAAATGTATGAGGTATATGTCTAACTATTATACAATAACCGTTTTTGTTCATATCAGTCAATCAAAACACGGGTAAAATCGAAAGATGATGCGCGATGATCTCTGGAACTGCTAGTCAGATTTGAAAGATTTTGCATTTTATAGCCCGATTCTTGAGAAAGGTTAAAGGTTTTAACAAGACACTACGACCGTTTGCAGCCGAGAAAAAAGAAAAAAATCAGTAAGAACGCTAAGCAAAACGAAGTAATAGCGCGGGCGATGCGATGCGATGCGGTGGGTCGGGGGTCGAAAACGAAGTAATTGCGCGGGCGGGCGATGCGATGCGATGCGGTGGGTCGGGGGCCGAAAACGAAGTAATTGCGCGGGCGGGTGATGCGATGCGATGCGGTGAGCCGGGGGCCGAAAACGAAGAAATTGCACGGGCGGGCGATGGGATGCGACGCGGTGGGTCGGGGGCCGAAAACGAAGTATTTGCGCGGGCGGGCGATGGGATGCGACGCAGTGGGTCGGGGGCCTCCCTACACTAACGAATAATGAAAGTTACTAACAGTCTCAATCGTTTTTTAAAAGTAAAGTGAAAACTTTCAACTAACATATGAAAAATTCACTTTGCAGCAAAATCGCCAATAGTTTCAGAGCCAATCATTGGAAATGGCTATTTACAATAAAACTTCCGTAAAGAACTCACAAGTTAAATATTGATTTAAAGCACTGACAAGATCCAATTGACCAAAATAGACTTCTCTTAAGAAAAAAAAAGCCAAATCTGTATAGTTTGTGGTAGCGGAAAAAAATATATGTTAATTTTGAACATATTTCCCAGAACTTGGTTGTTACCAAAACACATTTTGAAAAAAAATCTTGATACAAACTAACGTTAAACTAACCTCTTACCTTGAGTTCTATTCCAAAATCATCATCATCTGCCTGCCTTTTCCCAACTATGTTGGGGTCGGCTTCTAGTCTAACCGGATGCAGCTGAATACCGGTATTTTACATGGAGCGACTGCCTATCTGACTTCCACAACCCATTTACTGGATAACACGATACCCCTTGGTAAGACTGGTTGTCAGACTTTCGGGCTTCTGACGACCCGTAATGACTGTCAAAGATCTACAAATGACAGCCGGGACCAACGGCTTAGCGTGCTTTCTGAGGCACGGAGGGGTCTTGGTATGTAAAGATGGTCACCCATCCACGGACCAACCGCGGCAAGCGTAGCTTAACCGGATCGATCGACCCGTGCGGCTGTTATTACTTGACCACAAGCCCCACAGTTCTAATCCAAAATATCTGTATTAAATATCAACATATGTTACGTGTTTAATTAATAACAAGAACGTCTTATTCGAATGCAGGACTTGGTTGTTTTTTATTTTCGATTACTCAACTAATATTTGAGTAAATAGATAATTGCTTCATATTTTGAAATAAATTACAAGCGTTGTGTCATCGCGCTTCTCTTTCTTTTCTATGCAATCTGACAGTGACCGCGGTGTAGGTGCTGTCATCGTCTTAATAACATCTTTTAAAATACATTTTCTCTTTACTAAAAGCTGTCAAAGATAATAAAAATGTATACCTATTATTTTGGGATAAGGAAAATTGAGGTCCCTCTGTTGTCTTTTTATATCTTCCTAATGGATTCCGAGTTTAACATTAATTTAAAGGTAATAATAAGCATTTGTAATGGATGTCAGAACCGTCATGTCTTAGAACCAAAAATTCCAAGACATGTGACATCCACCAACACGCACTGGGCCCGCGACGTGGATTACGGCCCACTGCGTCCCAGCAGTGGGAACATTATAAGCTGATTATGCTTATGAATTTTGTTAGTATCAAATGAGATCGCTTTTTGTGTGACCGCTTCTTACGAGTACCTAATTACACAATGACTTTGATGCGGTTTTTATCTAACATTATACCATATAATTTAACATTTCGTCATTTTATTTCGGAAGGTATCCTATATCCTTAACCAGGTCAAGGCCTATCCATGTGCCAAATTTCATCCAAATCCGTTTAGCCGTTTTATTGTGAAAGCGTAATAAACAAGCAAGCTTACTTTCGCATTTATAATATTAGTTAGGATTAGGATTAGACGCTTTTCGTGTCTGTCTGTTGCTCGCGTTATTCTTCTAAACCACACAATGGATTTTGCGGTTTTCACCACCATTTAGACCATTCCGGAAGGTTTATGTGTGTAATACATTAATCTTTAACGTAGATGTAACATAGGAATCTCGATGTTTTGACATGTCACCACATCAGTACTTTGCAACCATAGGAAGCAGAGGCAGGTCGCTAGTTAATATATATGAAACGAGGTCGGTTTTCGTGTTTGTCTGTGTGACCGCTTACATTTTCTAAACTACACAATTTTGATGCGGTTTTCACCGACATTTAGAATATTTATTCTGGAAAGTTTATATGTATATGTGTGTGTGCTTATATTTAACTTAAAAAAAAACAGACGAACTGTACTGTGTATGGAATACCTCAGCCTATCCCTTCGAGAAATAGAGGCACGATGTTATGTTATTTTATTTAACTTACCATAATCAGCCTATAATGTTCCCACTGCTGGGACACAGACCTCCTTTCTGTGAGAGGGAGTGGGCCGTAATCCACCACGCGGGCCCAGTGCGGGTTGGTAGATGTCACATGTCTTCAAATTTTTGGTTCTAGGACATGCCGGTTTCCTCACGATGTTTTCCTTCGCCGTTTTAAACGCAATGTTGATGCAATAATTTACACAAAGTTTAGCGCCTGTCAGGGTTCAAAATTACGACTCGTAATTCGCGACCGTTACTACTGGGCCACTACTGCTCCTGATTATACTTAGATATAACACAGAAATCTCGATATTTAACTTAGATATAGCACAGAAATCTCGATATTTAACTTAGATATAGCACAGAAATCTCGATGTTTTTACCGTGTGAAGCCAAGCGGGTACTCGCTAGGTAATAAATATAATCAAAATTTTTGCTGACAGACTTGCAAAGTCGTTCAAGGGTAACTGGAATATTTTGAGCCCGATAACAAGTATTTACTGTAACATCAGGCGACACGAAAATAGACACGGTGAAGGTATTTCATCTAGGCACCCTTGGGTTACCTAGAAAAGGTAACCCAAGAATGGGGGAGCTAAGGATGGGGATGGGTAACCTAGGTTATATTAGAGAATAAGTTAAATAGATATAATTGCTTTATCATAGCAATTTATGATATAGACGCATAAGGAACAGGGTGTAAAGTTCACTTATCCTCCATAGAAAAGGGACGATCCTCCGACCAAACGGGTGTCGTGTCTTATGGGCGACTGCCCGACGGTCGATGTCGGGATGTTGTTTAAATGCTAGTTGCGCGGTAAACTCTACTTGTGCGATGCAGGATTTTGCGTGAGTTCAGTCTGTTGCGTAATTCGCATGTGGCGATGTAGATGCCGCCACAATGACTTAACTGTTACAGAAAAACAAGCTGGCCTACAAAATGTATTGATTTATTGATTAAAACTAAACTTATGAAAGCACAGATAATATATAACATTATTTTTCATTAATCCTGTAGGTACTTAAAGCTTTTCATTAACCAATTCGTAGTAGGTTCTTTTATCTACTATTAAATTGTTTAATGAAAACATTGAATTTTAGTTGAAACAATATAAATGAAAAACAATACAAGTAAACTAAATTCCTCAATCCTGTAATAAAACAATGTTTCTGAGAAAACTTCACCATAGTCGCTGGGGTACTAAATATCTATGTTCATTTAGCATTATCAAAGTATGCCTAAATTTCAAATGAAATATTTAAAGTGCTTTACAACATTGCTAATTTATAGTTCAACTAACTGCCAAACTGCTTAAATTAAATTTAGACAGTTTAAAAGCAAAATATTTGAACGACTTCATAATTATGATGTGAAATTTAGATTAAGTATTTTACTAAGCAGGTTTTTTTACCAGGCGATATAACCTGCTTAGTAAAATACGTAGGGTAGGTAGACGGGTTTTACCTATGTCAGTATCATAGCTAACCTTCTGTCAGATCATTTACACTGTTATAAAAAACCGGACAACTGCGATTTGACCTCGCGGGGTGAGGGTTCCGTCCAATAAATATTTATTTATATATTTATTTATTTATTTATTCACTACATACAAATACAAATATCCTTACAGGCTAGACCCAATGCGATGTTGTAGAAAAAAAAATGCGCGAATACGCGAATATGTTATGTACCATGTTTTTTTTATCCCAAGAAAATAATATTCCAAGAACAAACTTGACATTGTAGTTGAAATACATGTTCTCCCATACATTGCAACTGCAAATGTAAATTTGTACGCACAATGTCGAGACATTTACCATGTTATTTTAACACCATCGACTTATTATAGGTGAAACCTGTAATGTCTTTGTAAATAACTTTTTCTGTATTTTTTATTTTTTTTTTATTTTAGGCTCGGTAGTTTCGGACATAAGGGGTGATGGCGAACTCACTTTTATTCCAACAACATTTTTATCAACAAAACCCACTCCTGCCTAAACTACAATTCAGCTACAAAATTTTAAAACTGCCACACAACAAGTCGTCGTACTACATTTTAATTTAACAAACATCTAGCCCACATGACATGACGTAAGAACCTGTAAAAGCAAATTGCAAAAGAAAACAACAACAGTTGCTTCATACTAATATGTTCGCTCGTCCGTTGAGAAAATGCTTTCACATTCAACTGGAGTAGGTACGCTGGCATTGTGGGGGTCAATGCGCCCTGCACCCTGCCACCTAACTACTCGACAGAGAAAAACAAGTGAAGACGCTATACGTACACGTAGGTATATACCGCCGTCGGTATTCAATGTACATGACTCCATTTTTCGCAGTAACAGTTCCACAAGATCTACTTTGTAGAGCTAGCAAGCTTTTACGTAATGTGACAGTTTTAAGGATCGTGTTTGCTGTCTAAGTGAGTCATACGTTTCAATGGCGGTATGACAATGAATATACAGTGCTTTGTTTAGTTTGTTTTGTTGTGAAAAATAATAGCATTACTGAAGAAGTTTGCTAAAGAATGCAGTGGATTTAAAGTTGCATTTTAATGGGCTACTTGAGCTGCTTCTTCTAGAGTCCTACCCAAACCAATACACACAAGGTGTCGATTTGCATCCTCGTCAAATTTCAAGAGGCTGCTATAAAAGACATATGTAATCAAATAAAATGACGATACCTGCTCAATAATTAATACATACTTGTTTTTTTAGTTATTTAATTTTGACAGTATTTTACAATACACCACTTTCACAGAACAGAATCACCCCATTGCGTATGCGGTAGTGTGTGTGTAAAAGGGCAGTTACAGTGCGGTATCACACGGGCCGCGTTTTAACATGCGTGTCCCACACATGCCGATTTCCGAAACCTTGATAAAAAAAGTCCTACTGATTTTATTATTGATTCGTGTCGAGAATCATTAGCATAGTTATCTCCTTGAATTTGCCGAGGATGCAAAACGACACCTTGTATTTACTCGTGTATTTAATGTGCGTCTAATTTATCAAATGAAAATATTAGATCATAACGTACCTTTTTTCATAAGTGAACGGAGGCAAGAAACTCTTGGCTGAAGTATTCAGCTACATAGACGGAGAGAAAAGCGAACATTTTAAAAGTCGCATCAACCAAATGAGTTGATCGCAGCAATTTTAACCTCGATCACACAAAAAACTAGTAAAAGAATACTTTTCAAATTTCACTGTCAACTCTCCGAAAAGCTAATCAAAATGTTGATAAATTCGGTTAAATCACTTAGAAATTATTCAAATACTCAACCTTGTTTTACGACATGAATAACTTTGAGGCGAATTAAACCTAATCTTTTAGTGCTTGAAAATCTGTCTCGAGAAAATTCTGTAGGTGTATAGCACAACTAGCAATTACGGTTAATCGCTTGACGACTGGTCGCCTGTCGTAGCTACGTAATGGAGTCATTAGGAGAGCATAGTGGAGCGTGACCATCTGACGTGATTGGGCATCGTTATGCGTAGATGTGACTAAATTCTTGCCTACTTTGTCGTGGTTTTCGTAGATTCATTGCCCGGTTTTGGTCACGTATGCGGGGTAATGTTGAACTGAAGGAATAGGTGCGAAGTCTCATCAAATAATAATGGAAGGTAGTACATCGTAGCAGCGGCTTGTGGACATATGCAACACAAGACAGAGTCCTCGCAGTTAGGACGTAGCGCTCTTTATTTTTGTTCTATCGGTCAGTACGTGGCACATAATCCGTTTTCCAGACTAGACTTAGCGTATTTCCAACACAAACATTTTCATAGAGATGAGCACATTAATTTGCCCGCAAAACATCCCAACAATGTTATTTAAGAATGTGTTAATGAAGACCCTTTCAGCTATTACCTCAAAACTCCAATATTAGTTCCCAAAAATATTTTCAAAAGGAATATTTTATGTGAAGTTTAGACTAGAATTTTAATCGCTTCATTAGTCTTGAAAGGTTTTATTTAGGTCGAAAGAGAGTACTATGGTTTATATTATAATTCAGCAACTTTCAATAATAATATTACCAGAAGGGAAATTCACATATTTTTAGGAACATTCGCATTGTAATCTCAGTGTCCTCAAACTTTCATACATGTTTGTCATACTTTTGATATTCATTGTGTCTGCGATGAGATTACGACTTGACGCGAAACAATTGAAACGTTTTTTTTTTTAATCACAAGACACCGTTCTAATCCAAGACCTCTTTTGTATATCATCCAAGTTTTTATTTGAATCTTACATAGAACATCGCAAGATTAAATAGATCGCCAAATACCTACATATTTATTGGTTACCATATTTAATAATAATATGTTAGTCTTACAGCTTACATTCACTTAATAATATGTTTGAGTACAAAGTTACCTGTGGCCGTCGGCAGCCATTCCTGGAACCGTTCTGTTCGTAAATACTGCATGGTAAGGGTGGAATCGATTTGAGAACGGATTACACTATCATCGGTATCGGATAACTTAGTCGACACTTTGGCTTCTTTTGGATGCTTTCGGTGCATATAATTTGAAGATATATGATTACATACAAACATAAACTCACGCCTTCTTCACATGGGGGTAGGCAAAAACTAAAAAACGTCACGTGCTATGATTTTTACATACTCCTTTTGCTTCGTTTACGTTCATACATCTGGTCATGCACGCACACCAGTTGCGAAGACTACGCGCCTGACCTTACTGAAGAACATCAACAATAAGGTCATTAGGTATATGTCCTTCTAGAGATGATGTAACAGATATTTTGTAATGCTTGTAAAACTTTATCGATTTACCCTGTACTCTTGAATGAAATTGTCAAAAGCAACTTAAGGTATGGAGAGATAAACTGAATACAGATGACTCTGATAGAAATGATCAGGGGCCAACCATCACCTCTTATAGCAGTATTAATATAATATTACTTCACAGTGGGATAGTGATGGAGCTGTACAGGCCTTATAGCTCCATCTCTTTCTCACGCTGAAGTAATATTGAAATAATACTGCTATAAGAGGTGATGGTTGCCCCCCAGGATCATCATGCCAAACGGATCGGACTGTTCAGTTTCAATGATTTGCTCCTAATGGCAATCGTTTTGGCCATCGTTAATGATCAATCAGATCGAATCCATACCCACACGCGCTCCCGATTTTGTTTGGAGGGCCTTGTGCGAGTCTTTATATTTATTACGTCAATTTATATGGAATTATTGTTTCCCATTATTAGCGCCAGATGGCGCTTATTCAGATTCAGTAAAAAAAAATATATAAGTTTACGTTAACGCGATCGAATCCGTATAAAAATTCGCTAAGCATATTTATCATAGCGTAAATAACTATACTTAAAATGATAACATTAGTTTATTGTAGTGCAGTTCCTGTAAGTAGATTCATAAAAAGATTGTGAAGTCTCTAATTAAAAGCAATCCTTGAAATTATTCTAAGTAACTCACTTCCTTCCAAAAGTGAACTTTTAATAAAATATTTTTATAATTTATAGAAGGCAAAACTAGGTCGTTTCCATTAGGAGCGGCCAGAAATGAAAACTTTATAAAAACCTGTGATTTTAATAATCAGGGGCGGAAGTGACTTTGTTGAAACTCTTCTGGGAATTGACGGTCAAAGGCCATTGTAATTCATCTCCGTAAGTAACTCTTTGTTTCAATTCCGGAACGAAAGGCTAAAATAAAAGTTACGTAAATAGGTACGAGTACTGTAAGTGTAATATAAACATTACCCTGTCTTTACAGTCACGCAGCCGTAAAAATACATCTGATGACAGTGTATGCGTTAGTTTAATTTAAGTGCACATTTTTAGCTAAAAGCTTTTAAATTTATACGAAGAAATAACGAGTAATTTTAAAATATTACGTTTTGTGAAAATTCCAAAACCACTGTAGCTTTAACTGATGCAACGTCAAAATATATTTTGAGAATTTCGGTAAATGTGTGGCCCATTTTGGTCAGACGGGCTTTAATTTCTACGAAAATAAATCTGACTAGAGTATAGCACCTGTGCCACCGAAACGAGTACAGCTAGCAACTTAGCGACGAGCAGCGAGTGCGCGACGGCGACGAGCAGCGAGTGCGCGACGGCGACGAGCTATTACTCTCTGGCAAGCGTGAGTCTCTCAGTGCATGTTCTGCCCGCCAAGCGAGCGTCGCTGAACGAGTACTCTCTTTGATACTTGTCGCTGCGACAAAAGAGTAAGTACTCGCCGGCGCTGCGGCAGTGCGAACAGTCAACGAGCAACTACACTAAACATATGTATCTCTTTTACTTACACGGGACCTACAATCCTTTGTACGTTTCTTGAGCGAGAAAATCGTTGTTAGCTAGTCGCTTCCTCGTCGGCGTGCCTTGCATAATCAACCTATATCGTTCCCACTACTGGGACACAGGCCTCCTCTCTGTGAGAGGGAGTGGGCCGTAATCCACCACGCGGGCCCAGTGCTGGTTGTTAGTAGATAGATGAAATAATTTAGACAAAGTAAAGTGCCTGTCAGGGCGTAATTAAACTCGTAAGTCGCAGCCGTTACCACTGGGCCACAACTGTGTGTGGTGTGAGAAGTGTACACTGCCACTACACGGCAGCTTCGGGAGGTTCCTGTGTCAGATAAGGCGGGAGGAAAGGCCCGGGTGTCACCACTGTGTGGATCGCCCGGAGGATACGGTGGAGCTTACGGTGGAGGTCTGCCCGGCATGGGCAGAGCACCGCAGTGTCCTCGTGGAGGCGATCGGCGGCAGATATCCCTCGCGTCCGGCCCTGGTTCAGGCCATGGTATGGAGCGAGAGGGCATGGGAAGCCGTCACCTCCTTATGCGAAGCAATAATGCTCGCAAAGGAGGAGGCGGGACGGTTGAGGAAAAGACAAATTTCGCGCCCTCGCGCCCCTAGCCGCCGCAGGAGATGCCCTGGGCGTCGGGAATACCGGGCGGATTACCGGCCACCGTAGGCGCAGGCTTGCGGACGGTGAGCAATGGGTAGCTCACCGTCCGGTTAGGACCAGTAAGGACCAAATATTTAAAACATTAAGAAATAAATTAATAAACTATGACGTATTGGTTTTACGAAATGAATTGACCAAAACAGAGGTGACTAAGTTACAATATTACAATATTGATCAAGAACTGAATTAATTGAACTAATACGTATTGGTTTTACGAAATTAATTGACCAAAACAGAGGTGACTCGTATGACATTTCGGCAGATTCAAAATATCCAGCAAAAATAAATCAGTTGGATTGCTAAAGGTCGCACGACGTAATTGCATTAAAATATAAGACCTTCATTCAACACACATAATTTCCTGTAGTAGGTAAGTAAGTTAGTTCAACTCTGGACTAAACAAATACCTACAAGGTGTACAAGTATATAAAAATAACAAAAAGGCGGCAGAGCTCATTGGCCATCAAAAAATTCGTCGGCATCGCTGTCAGTGGGAATAGTGCCCAAAAGGCTGGCAGCATTGACACGTTGGATGGCAATGCTGATTCTTTGGGCTGAAAAAGGGCCAGCCCTCTGATCACGTGAAGACTCTACCAAACGTTTGGCGATGTCTCGAAATACTCGATGCGCACTCGGACCCCAAGGCCCTAGTGTTTCAACCCCAAACGGCTCAAACATATAGCTCCCAATAAGGTTGTTATATTTGCGCCGTTTGAGGTCTTCTGGTCCTGCAGCAGCCGCCTCAGCACAGCCCGCCGTGCTAGGAAGATGGGAAGGCGCGAGGAGGAAAAACGCAGGTTGCATCCCACACCAAAGGCCTACCCAACTGCCACGGCATTATGGTCATTCCATCTGGCCTCTTCCTCTTCACTCTGGATTAGTGACCAATTTGGAATACCTATACACAATGCTTGGGTTTATACTCGTAAGTTGCGGCAGTAGCGTCGTATTCCACGCGCGCCTCAAAGAGATGTCGTCAGCACAAAGTAGGGGTCCACTAGGGCCGATGCCTGCCGGTGTCGCGGGAAGGTACTTATGGGTCACCGAGGCCCCCGCAACACAGGCAACAGGAAGGAATACGGATGGGTTTTAGTCAGTAAGAGTCTGACACACCCTCCCGCTCCGCCCAGAGCGGGAGAAGTTATTTGATGATTTCCCACCCTCAAAAAAAAAAAAAAGTTGCGGCAGTAAGATAACAAAGTTCGTTGTTAAGTTAAATCCCTAGTCAACGGATGTTCAAGGCTATGCGGATTATGTTATGTAGGTCATAATATCTCTAAGCACCTAAATATGAAAAAGTCATTCAAACTCAGACTCAAAGCATTTATATTATTAAACCATTTATAGGCACTTTTGAATTGTCAAGGAGTCGATCAGTTAGAAATATGAAGCTAGATGCCCGTTCCAAAGCGTAGTAAGTACCTATGGAGAAGAACGGGCAAGAAGCTCCATGGGCACTCTTTTAAATTATAATGTTACAATAAAGATTAGTATAAACAATGTTGAATTTATTACAAAATGTAAGGACGATTTAAAAAAACGCGACCATTGTACAGCAAAATAAACAACAACATAAAACAATTTAAAAAAAAATAAATTAAAATAAGCCGAGGCAGCTGAGACATGACCAGTCCCAACTGACGGCGCTAGTTCACGAACATGATGCATGGATCAGCACCATTCAACTCAACCATTTGGAAGGGTACTAAAAGATCCAAAACACGCGCCACCATCAGCGAGACATTTGAGTGAGCATGACATACTCTCAGCCGCCAGAGCACATTCAAGTCAATGAAATACATATAAACCGTTAAATAATAGCACTATTATAACTAAGATAACTAATTATATTAGTCACAATAATTATGGACCCTGTCCAACACAGCATAGATCAAGTAGGAGAGAGGAGGAAGACTGGATGTTAAAAGTGTTAACTGATAAATTTTATTATTGGTTAAGTATTTCGTGTGTTTCGTAGGTTATATATACTGTTTTATTAAAACGAAATTTTATTTAAGAATTATAATTATTGTTTTATAAATTATATACATTTATTTATTAACATTGTAAAAGCTCTTTATTTTTTAAATTATTGACCCTTGTTGACTTCGGAACCCTAAAAATCGGTGGTTTTGACCTCTCATGGGATATATAAGGGATAAGTCAAGAATCCCTTATAATCAAAAATCCGGTATCTCTCCTGGGATTAGGTATCTACAATCACGTAAGTTGTCATTTTCACCGTATGGATTTCTGCATTATATCGAGATGAAGACAAAAATGTGAAATATCGTTTATTATTCGCACGAAAATGAGTGACAGATTGTCAGCCATATTGAATATTCGTGAAAGTCACACGTCAAATACCTGATTTATAAAAATCGGCATATCATTAAAAAATATATATTTTAAATCCACAGCTCTGCTGCATGTTACGTTTACAAATGTTTAAAAATTGAAATTGAAGGCTCGTGCAGACTGGTGCGATATCGCGGGCGCGACACGTTCCATGAAGTTTTCATAGGAATTGTGCTTCTACTCTCGCGTCGCTCCTGCCTGCGGGAGCCTTTAACCTCGTAAATAATCAGGTGTTTATCACATTGAACCCAATCATTATTTTAATTGGCATCAACAAACACCTCACTTACTTGTCCTCTCCATAGGAATGCCGTTACTATAATGTTCATTATATTTTCTTGTCACACAGTATGTATCGCAAAATTGCTTATTGCACACTAGACTTAACAGTATGTTCAATGGATACATTGTGATTTCCATGGCTATCCTTATATTACTTGTAAAAGATCTTAAACACAATAATACAAGCTAACACACTAAAATATATACGAGTTTATTAACTACAAGTATGTATATAAATAAAAAAGGGAAAGAGCTCTTTGGGCATCAAAAAATTCGTCCGCATCGCTGTCAATGGGAAAAGAGCCCAAAAGGCTGGCAGCATTGCCACGTTGGATGGCAATGCTGATTCTTTGGCCTAAAGATAGGCCAGCCCTTTCGTCACGTGACGAGTCGACCAACCGCTTGCAAAACTAATTACAACGTACACACCAACTACAAAAAAGTCTCTTACATAGACATTACCCCACTTAAGTACCTTTGTCACAAAACACGTATTACGGAGTAGTCGGTACAGTAAGTAAGTGCACAAAAACTGTCCCAGTTTGCTCCCCTCGCACCCTCGCTTAGTTACCGTAACACATTGTTCATTGAATTTCTGAGTATATTTTTTGCCACATGATGACCTAGAAGTAGCATTTTGCTCGGTTTATTTACCACATGTTAGAGCTAGGTTATTGTTGAAAATGATCAATGAAGATGTAATTGGGACCTAAACTTGGTATTGAGGCTCGTGCAAACGAGCGCGATATCACAGGCGCGATAGGCAGCAATATGCCTGTCGCGACCGCGATTTCGACCCAGTCTGCGCGAGCCATTACGTGTTGTAAGTACGTATTTGACCTCTCTAACCTTCTGTGGAGGGTTATTATTTTAATAATTCCACCATCTTTGCGGTTCTGCGCTATTTCAGAAGTAAAGAAAGCAAATCATAAATAAATAATAAATAAACAAAATTTTGTTATTCATCCGCAAAAGTAGGTTATTTTCTAAGCGCCCGTTCAATGCTTTTGGTTTGCCATAGTTTATTTTTTTTTTAATATGAGGGACAATGGACGAAATGCGATAGATTTAAAACAAATGCATCTTCCAAATACAATCCTACTAATATTATAAAATATGTGAAAGTTTGTAAGGATGGATGGATGGATGGATGGATGTTTGTTACTCTTTCACGCAAAAAGTACTGAACGGATTTGGATGAAATTTGGCACACAGATAGTTTATAACCAGGAATAACACATAGAATACTTTTTATCCCGATATACCCACGGGATCAAAACTTATGCGGGTGAAACCGCGGGGCGCATCTAGTAGGGCCATAAACGGATGTTACGCGTAGCGGTTGTAGTGCGACTCCGTCATAACTTCATGAACTACCTACTTATCGCCAACAGAACTGTCAATTAATCAAAAAAATAGAAAGGTCTATCAGGATCTCGCTTACCGGTATCATCATCCTCATCATCATCTGCTAGCCCTTTCCCAACTACATTGGAGTCGGCTTCCAGTCTAACCGCATGCAGCTGACTACCAGTAATTTACATGGAGCGACTGCCCATCTGACCTCCACAACCCAGTTACTGTGTAACACGATACCCCTTGGTAAGACTGGTTGTCAAACTTTCGGGCTTGTGACGACCCGTAACAACTGTCAAAGATCTACAAATGACAGCCGGGACCAACGGCATAACGTGCTTTCCGAGGCAGAATTACCAGAATACAAAAAACTTTATTACCGATTCTCACCCACGTCGATCTAAGATCGTGAAAACGCTTAAGGGGGCGGTGGACTGAATGTTAGTAAACACACTATGTAGTGAATAGTGCGACTGTAACCCTTTCCTTAAGTTTTTACGATCGTGTAAGGAAAACCGGCTAATAAAATGCTTTACTGCAAACCAAACTATCGGCAGTTGATGTTTTCTATACTTTTCTTTAATCTAGACAATGTTCCCGAGTTTTTGAATCCTTTTTTAATTCGTTTTTCTTTTTTGATTCGTATTGATTTGAGTGCTTCGTAGGTCTAGTGGTTTTTGAGTTTTTCCATTTGATTTTTTTTAGTAGCGGTCCGGAGTCTGGATTGGAGCCCGGTTGCCCTGGCCTTAAACATAACTGGCGAAATGAAGGTGTACTAAAAGGTACAACTCTGCCCAAACCTTCGGGGAATACATACAGGCGTGATATCATGTTTTTTAATTCGTTTACAAAATAACATCGGCTTTCCGCCGCAGTGCAAGGGCCTTTTTCAGCCGAATGCATGATATCCATACACTTAGCGATAAGACTGCAGATTATAATACCGTATGTAACTTTCAAAAATCTTATTCATAATTTGTTATGGTATACAGTAAAGAGTATCTAGTCTGTCTATATATCTTTTATTATTATGTCGTATTTATTATTTTTCTTTCTTATCTTACCTATCACATTTTTAAATATAAAATCACACTTTTAAAATCACTTTTTTAATAAAATAAAAAGATTTAAAAAACATGTAAAAATATAAAAAAGGTCCGCTGGTGTCGGGAGCAGGGTCCAAGCTAACGGTGGTTAGGGCTACAGAGACAGGAACCTCCTCACAAAGCGAGCCGTATCGTTATAGGACCTGTAAGATGCAATACGCAAACAAAATAACAAAACAAAACAAAAACAACAACAAAACAAAAAAATACAAAACAACAAAACAAAAGTTTCAAAAGGAAAACAAGTATCAAAGTTGTGTTTTGTTATTTTTAGTTGCTTTTGTTCATTTAATTAATTTTTCCCTGACTACAGTTAACGTTTGCCAACAGGTTGTAATTACCTATTTAAGTTGATCTATGGAAAATGTAGTTCATTTAAACGTTTAATATACTACTGTATATACTTACGAAATAAATTTAAAATCTATTACTCCATCACTTCCTTAATAGGCCACTCAATGCCTACGGAATAAGAGGTAATGTTCTAAAAGTAATTGAATCAAACCTCAAAGGCCGAAATCAATATACTGAAGTGACTAAAGTGAATGTTCTTACTAAACAAGAAGAAGCCTTTAGGTCATATGACGGAAAAATAAACTACGGAGTACCACAAGGTAGCGTTCTGGGTCCACCGTTATTTATACTATACATTAATGACCTACCCAAAGCCACTGATAAGCCTATAGCTCTCTTTGCGGATGATAGCACTGTTACTGTCAAATGTAAAAACAAACATACTTATGAAGATGACTTAAATAGCACCTTGAGTTCTATTATGCATTGGTTGAATTTAAATAATTTAAAAGCCAACTTAGGAAAAACAAAATTAATGAACTTAAGACAGCGCATACCAACACAAAACAACCTAAACGTAAATTTTAACCACCAACCTTTTGAAGAAACCGACACCTCAAAATTTCTTGGCTTGCATATTGATAATAAAATAACTTGGAAACCACATATTGAACAATTGTGTAAGCGAGTGAGTCGATCAGCTTACGCTCTACATGAACTTGCATATTAAATTAAATCTAGAACACTCATAGCTGCATATCATGGGCTTGTGGCATTTATCCTCAGATATGGCATAATTTTTTGAGGGAACTCCACTAACAAAGATCTTGTCTTTAAGGCACAGAAACGGTGCATTAGGG
Organism: Atethmia centrago; assembly: GCA_905333075.3. NCBI lineage: Eukaryota > Metazoa > Arthropoda > Insecta > Lepidoptera > Noctuidae > Atethmia > Atethmia centrago. The sequence goes on along the minus strand of HG995373.1, from coordinate 13,599,392 downwards.
CTATGTTCGGTTTAGAATCTACCGAGAGTTGTGTACATTTCTTTATAAAGTACAGTATCTTATCATTGCCATCACTGTATGTATCTATGTGAAGTAGCTGTCTTTGTGAAACAAAATCCTGCACTTTTTGTGTTTGCATTTGAAGATTCAAAACAGATGAAATTCGTCTCTGTGTTCGTCAAACGAATACTGCCTTAATTAATGTATAAGAGTATTTTTCATATGGCACCCGTCGTTTTAAATAAATTGCCAAAGTACCTTAAAAAATTTAATGTTAATTTATTTAAACAAAAATTAATAACAAGTAGGTATTGTTAATTTTTGTTTAAATATGTCAACAATGTTATTATAGTATCTCAGATTTTTTAATAGATAATTTTTGACATTAAATATATTTAATATTATATAAATAAATTGTTTCAAATAATTCTAATTTGACTTCATAATGAAATTCTAGAATAATTTGTTATACTATAATAATAATAATATGTATTAGCAAAATTCTGACTGAAGCATTTATTTTGACATAGATTTTTAGATTTTAGATTTTTAATTTTTTTGTGAATTATCTTTTATTTACTGTTGACATTTTTTGCTGAATTCACTTTAATTTAATTCACTTTAATAATATTGCATAATGAGTCTATAATGTCCCCACTGCTGGGACACAGGCCTGTTATATACATAATGATATTGACTTGAAAATAATTATTAATAATCTTAACCATTCATATTTGCACGCCATATTATGTGGCAAACATGTCTGAACTTATTTTTCCTTTTTAATCCTGCATGCATATTTTTATTATTGTATGTATGTGTACACATGTTTTTGCAAATAAATATCTTGTCCAGAATTTTCCTTTGAAGAAGGTGATACGCCTACACAAAAAAAAATGAAAAGAACTGTTCAGGACGATACAGCAGGTAGTGAGGTATAAGTAAATACATTGAAATCTACAAATGAGGTGGAAACAGAAAACGAGGCACTTTAAGGTATCAATGAGGTCACTTAGGAAAGGTTTAAAAATTGTAGATGGTTAGCTGTAGGTCCTTAAGTGACGTATAAACTCTTAAATTTATACGTAGTTATGTATATGGCGACGCAAATTGAATGTAGTAATAACAGCCACACGGGTCGATCCATCAGGTTAAGCTACGCTTGCGGTGTTGGACGTGGATGGGTGACCATCTTTACATACCGAGACTCCTCGTTAAGCCGTTGATTCTGGCTGGCATTCGTGGATCTTTGATAGTCGTTACGGGTCGTTAGAATCTCGAAAGTCTGATAACCAGTCTTACCAAGGGGTATCGTGTAACTCAGTTACTGGGTTGTGGAGGTCAGATAGGTAACCCTGGTAAGAACCATCAATTACATACCGAGACTCCTCCGTGCCTCGGAAAGCACTTTAAGCCGTTGATCCTGGCTGTCATTCGTGGATCTTTGACAGTCGTTACGGGTCGTCAGAAACTCGAAAGTCTGACAACCAATCTTACCAAGGGGTTTCGCTCCACACAAAGTACTGGTATTCAGCTGCATTCCGGTTAGACTGGACGCCGACCCCAACATACTCGTAGTTGGGAAAAGGCTAGGCAGACTGATTGATGTTTATGTAGGTAGGTTTATTTAGGTCTGAGTGTCTAAATAGTACGCTAGTAAGTATCCAATTGGCTAACGCAGCTATTGCCTATCAGAAAACCATCTCTTGGAGTCGAAAAAACAGTCAATTTTAAATTATCACTATTTCAAAAGTACCTAAAGTACTAAAATCAAACCACAACTTAACCGCCGCAATTTATAACGCGACTAAAAATTCCTAGTTTGAATTCAAAATTCGAGTTAGTTCTATTTCCAAGTGCTTAACGTCGCAGGCGCTTAATGTTATCGTGTTCTCAGCCTTAAAAATGCCATTCCCTTGAGTTATAAGATAAGACGGCTATAAAATAAGTATCGATTTCTGAACGCCGAAGTCGAAGTACTTAAACTTATTCATTCATACGACATGTAGTACATGTCGTATACTTAAAGGAAATCTGACTGAAGCATAGGTGGATTGTAAAATGTTGGAAGGAATCTAATCGCTTTATAGTATTTTGAATATACAAGTAGGTATCTGTAATCATAATAAATCTTTTTTTTTGTGCCGTGGTGGAGAATCGTCATGAATGGTCTCCGCCTTGAGGCAGAGGGGTCTGTCAGACTCTTACTAACTAAAAACCACCCCGGTGTTCCCCTCCCACACTTGCACCGGGGATCATGGGATCTAATGCGACTTCCGCGATCCCCCATCATAAGACATCTGCCATAACTGTTATGATAAATCTAGAAGATAGAATTCCAAGAAATCAGGATTCAGGAGAAATATACTGTTTTAACATAGGAGCGTCCAACCAACTCGTGTGCTCAAACGTATTTATATGGCCATCAATAAATACGACATAATTAACCTAGTCCCATTGTACTGATAAGTAGAACAAAAGAAGTATCCAGGTTTACACAACAGAATCTTATCTTAACGACATTCAAACTAACAAATGTTAGCTATAAAAAGACCTAGAAGACCGCTAGCAGACAAGAAAAATAAGAATGAATTAAAAGTACAAAACATAAATTAGGTTTGCCACTGACAAAAATGTCGTTGAAGCGGCCGCGAGCGGGTCACGTTCGGAAACCGAGCTGCGAAATGAAAATAATTACACGTCAAATGAGTTGAATGACGCCTATTTAAAATGGCGGACGCGGGCGCGGGGGAACAGCCCACGAATTATACCCCACGTCATGCCGCGCGCCGCGGGGGGGCGGAACGCTCTCCGCTCCTTTTTAAATTTAATAAAATTATTAACAAGTGTAACATAAATTAAATTAATAAAGTAGGCTCAGGAAATTTCACGTACGGCCTATTTTTATTCTGTCTAAAGGAAATGGCGTTCCTGTTTCTGTTAGATATTTCCTTGTCATAGTACGAGGTGCATTCAATAAGTACCTAGCCTCATCGCCAGAGGGCGCTGTAGTTTCAAAACAGTTTTACCACAGTGTAGCACATTCTTTTTTAATTCTTTTTTCAAATTTTCATTCCAATCCCTTCATTTGTTTTAATTTGACAACTTATGGAAGCGAACGTGTCGATCGGTTTTACAAAAATGGAAAAAGAGCAATATCGTTCGGTGATTCGATTCCTATTTTTGGAAGGGAAAACGCGCATCGAAATCAAAGAGCGCTTGGATGCTGTGTACGGTGACTCTTCTCCATCGATGGCCACCGTCAAGAATTGGTTCAACGAGTTTGCACGTGGCCGTACGTCGGTTTTTGATGAACCACGTCCAGGTGCACCGAAAACAGCTGCTACGGAGGAAAACATTAAAAAAATCCATGATTTCGTATTGGCAGATCACCGATTGAAGGTTCGGGAGCTAGCTGAGACTGTAGGCATTTCAGAAGGAACAGTGCATCATATTCTTCACGAGGAACTCGGCATGAGAAAGCTGTCAGCGCGATGGGTGCCGCGTTTACTCACACCAGAAAACAAGCGCAACCGTGAGACCACATCGGAGACGTGTTTGGCGCTGTTTAAGCGGAATCCAGCGGAGTTTTTGCGTCGTTTTGTGACCGTCGATGAAACCTGGATCCACTGGTACACACCAGAGACCAAGGAGCAATCAAAACAATGGATCCAGACCGGGGAACGTGCTCCAAAGAAGGCGAAAACTGTAAAATCGGCCGGAAAAGTTATGGCCACCGTTTTCTGGGATTCACAAGGTGTGATCTACATCGATTACCTCGAGAAGGGTAAAACAATTACAGGGCTTTACTATGCCGATTTATTGGGCCGATTCGACGCCGAATTAAAGAAAAAACGACCCCATCTAGCGAAGAAAAAAGTGCTGTTTCACCACGACAACGCACCGGTTCACACGTCTGCCGTTGCCATGGCCAAATTGGTCGAATTACGCTACGAATTGTTGCCCCATCCACCGTATTCTCCAGATTTGGCCCCTTGTGACTTCTTTCTGTTTCCTAATCTGAAAAAATCACTCGCCGGGAATAGATATGGATCGAATGAGCAGGTCATCGCCGCCACGGAGGCCTATTTTGCAGAGTTTGACAAAAACTATTTTTCGGACGGGTTAAAAAAGTTGGAGCATCGCTGGGCTAAGTGTATCGAACTAAAAGGACACTTTGTTGAAAAATAAATTGCCACTTTTCCAAAATTTTCGTTTACTTTTTGTAGGCTAAGTATTTATTGAATGACCCTCGTAGTTTCCTCTTTGGAATAATATGTTCTTCAAGTCTAGACGAAAATATTGGTTATTATTGCATAATAAAAGGGCGCTTGGCCAATAGGGGGGGGAGGGGGGGGGGGCTGTGTAAGACATTTAACGAATATTTTGGCACGGCGTACTATGTAACCTCTGAACTTTTTACAACACAATGTAAAATTACAAACTTATACTACTTTACAAGTATCAAGCATCAAAGGAAGTCGTTACAAAGCTATATGGACCATCGAAACACTCTCTCGTATAAATTTAATAGCACTTTGCAACCATGTTAAAGAAAACACATTTCATTTTTAACGACGCGACAATACTTACTCGACATAAAAAACGCTTTGTAATTGTTTTTTTTTCCTATCATAACATCTTCCCTTAAACCCTCTGTGATGAGAATCCACTTGGCCCCATTAATAAAGAAAACAGAAATACCGTGTCTTTTTAAACGAATCAAATGTAAAATTGTTCATCCCATTTTCACTTTTGGTAAGATCATAACTTTTGATTCACATTAACCCAACGGGAAAACGAGAGATATGTATCAAAATCTAGCTTTTTCCTTAAACAACAAACTGAGGAGTAAAACCCATAACTTCCCTTGGCCTGTAATAGGGTAGAATATAATCACGCTCTAAGTAAAGTATGGCGATAAAAATCTAGTCGTAAAATATGTCAAATGAGTCGACGTCAGTCATCAATAAAACTTGGGTTTGAGATGGAAATTACGCCCAGAAAGTCATTGACTTGCCAAATATGTACCAAAATATAACAAAGGAAGAAAAAGTCCCCAAACTAAAACAGAATATCTTCTAAAGTCGAATTATTAATGCACTGGTAATCTGACATGTGCTAGCTGTCACTTTGTGTAATAAAATGGTCATATTCGTTGTAATGGTGATCGTTTAGTTTAATCGATTTATACAATAAAGGTAAGTGTAAACTTAATAATAATAATAAACCATTTATTATCAGGTTACAAAAACCCATAGATGAATACCTTAACCTAAGTATACTTATATTAACAATTGTGTTAGTAAATTAAACTTAAAACTATGTTAGTATCCCATAGTTGCACTATCTCTTTGTGCGTTCCAGTGGCACTTGTCCGCGAAAGCGGCGGAACACCACATCCTGTGGCCAAAAGCTTTCTTCCATCACCTGGTGCAGGTAGCATGTTGGTATGCGCACCACAAACGCCTTAAAGTTGACGTTGCGATGCGACTCCAGCTGCTGCATGAATGTATAATAATAAGTGTATAAGTCTAGAAAACAATAAATACAAAAAATAGGACCATCTTATTCCACAAAGTGACAGCTAGCACATGTCAGATTACTCCAGTGAATTATAATATTTAATTATAATTATTATATTAATAATTCGACTTTAGTAGCGTGTCCAAAAGACTGCTAATATTTAATGTAAAAAATCAAAAAAGAACAGCACTGCCAACGTCTGATGGCAATACTGTTCGCATTGCCATCCGACGTTTACTAACCAGACTAGCCTTTACCTAGCCTTTTTTTTTTTTTAGCCTTTACTAAGATATCTAAATCTTTGACAAGTATAGCTAAATAAACCTGGCTTTTTTTGTTAAAAGCCAGCCTTTATACAAACAAATAGATCCATAACCATTGAGCCCGTAGGCATTAAGCACCCTATTTCAGGACCAACCTGCGTCTAAATTCGGACAGCGATAAGCTCGATTGATTGATTGATTAAGTCCACTTTTGCATATCGAGGCTCATAATTACCTACGCTGTCAATCCGTATGACTTTTCGTAGATATTAATATCATGATAATTATAACTATAATATAATTGTAACTTAGAGCATCGCAAATTATTGTTAAAATTATATCAACAAAATTCTACATAACATCGAACAGTGTTTTTTTTTTCTACGTTAGCTGTTTCAATTTTGATTCGGTTCCTGTTTAATACTGACGACTTTTTAATAATAATGATGTTTCATTTTGTACAAAAGTATACAAACGGCGATAGCTTTCACCTCCATCATTTATCACATCAATATCATTTATCATATAGAGCACGAAAACGCCTTTGATAAAAGTGTCATTACACCGCTCGGTGGAAATTCTCGCGCTCTTCAATGCAATATCACACTATCTAGCTAGTTAGACATTGCAATCTTGAGCACGAAGTTTAGAAAAATGAGCGCGTAACAAAGGATAGGAAAACGTCAGAATGAAATATACGAGCACCTATCACAGGATATATTAAAACGGGAACAAAGTCGCAAGATTTTGTAGCCATAAAAATTTTATGCCGAGATCAGCAAAAAAGCACGGTGGCCACGAATATATCATGCGACTATACCTGACTACTACCAATTTATAACGCGGGCGAACTCCCACGGCTCTTGTCAACGCGTGATTCATGACTGCAGAAAACTGCGACATTTAAAAAGCAGGCTATTAAAAACAGTGCGGACGCATTCTTTCAGCTCATAGTGTATATAGGTTAATGCATACTCCTATTTGCAGTAATAAGCAAGCGTTGAACGTAGGTACTCGTATATAGAGAAACCGCAGGTAAACATTATAGCGAAAACTGCGAACGCGTAATGAGGTTCTGTAAGTTTCTGTTAGTAATTAATGGCTCGGTTTGATGGTATGGGGAGATATGATGATGAGTTGCTGTGCAACACCTGTATACTGAAATACAACCGCATCTACTTAGTTTAGACGTCGATACTATCGTAATTAAAAAAGGGCAGGGAGGATCCAAAAATTGTATTCGTCTGTTCGGAAATTATATTTACCTGCATGAAATGGCGTATATTTTGGTTACTGGCGACAAATTCGCGAAAACTTACGAAAATACAGTACCAATCCACATGCATTAGATCATCCGATTCATTAATATCAAACAACCGACCGCAAGTAAAAGACACGATCGAACGCAACGCAATAAAATTAGGCTTTATCCCGAGCGGACGCAGTGAAAGCGACAACACCGGAGGGAGACGGGAGAGTGAGGGGTGACGGGGGGAGTCGCCGGCCCGACCTACTTTCCCGTAGGTCCCTCACCCACAACCCTACCGCACTTCAACAGCGCGCCGGCATCGCAGCTCTCCTATCGCCGCGTTTATACCACCTACCGACAGCTCCAAGGGAATTCGTACTTCAATGTAAAGCTGACAAAGTGAGAAGAAGCGAGTCGCGAGCGGCGAGGACGATCGATCGCGGACGAGTGCCGATAACCATTCGTGTAGGAGGAACGGGATCACAATTAGCGGTGACGTAACGCGGTTACCGGCTGAGTGATTGATGCCCGCACCCCGAGAAACGATGTAAAAACACGACGCGTGTGAAATTAATTTCATTGAAGATTATATTTCAGGCTACCGCTTGTGGGTATACGGGAGCGCCCCTCATGGGTATCGTAAAACGCGGCGTTTCGGACATTATCAACCTGCGTATTAATAACACCATACTGCGATCACAAATCCAGCTGGAAAACGCGGTGATAATGGAATATTCGCCTCGGGTCGTTAGTTGTAGCCATCTGCGGAAAGGTTTATAGCAATGTTCATTTTCGGGTTAGTGTACTTATATAACGATACGACAGAAGGAGGGGCTCATGGCTAAGTAATAACAGCCTCACGGGTCGATCGTTAAGGTCAAGCTACGCTTGCCGTGGTTGGTCCGTGGATGGGTGACCATCTTTACTTGCCAAGACCTCTCCGTGCCTCGGAAAGCACGTTAAGCCGCTGGTCCCGGCTGTCATTTGTAGATCTTTGACAGTCGTTACGGGTAGTCAGAAGCCCGAAAGTCTGACAACCAGTCTTATCAAGGGGTATCGTGTTACCCAGTAACTAGGTTGTGGTCAGATGGGCAGTCGCTCCATGTAAAATACTGGTATTCAGCTAGTAGCCAGTTAGACTAGAAGCCGACCCTAACGTAGTTGGGAAAAGGCTAGGCTAATGATGTACTTATGTAACGATATTATTATGGCATTTCAAGAGCCCATAACAGATAGATATAGAGATGTGGTTTTCATTGAAAACCGCTTCTTAAAACTGATACACGTGTCGATGTTGAAAACACACAAACGTCACAAACCCTTGGAAGTATTTCATTTATTTGCTACTGGGTACATTTTCATTATGATTTTAAAAGTAGAATGTTTTCATTTACGAAGCGAGCGATGATGTTCCTCTGTGAAAGGTCTCGCAGGACAAATTAATTAATACGGAGATAGTGATGATATTAATTTACCTTAATCTAAAAACAATGATTGCAATTGAAATTACAAAAGAAAAAGAAATCACAAAATTAAGAAATAACTTGTAGTTTATTTGCAAAGTTCGTGTTATTTGAACTTGGAACTAAATTATCTTGCAAAAATATCCATCCGCTTCAATGAATCCGAAATATAATAAATATCACTCCATTAGGTGTTCAACGCCTATCTGCTGAAAGTTTCCCAACTTTCGTTGTTACATGATATCGGAATGCTGATAATATAACATCTCAACTTTTGAATTCTGTTTGAGACCTTGTTTTTCTTGAAGCATTCAGAATATTTTTAGCCAACAGCTGTCTTGCGTAGAACTTCTGATCTATATCAGTTGCTTCCTAAGCAAGCTTGTCGACTTTTTACCTCATATAAGTAGTGACTTAGAGTACTTACTACATAGTTCACAATACATGTACACGAAACTAGCACGCTAAGGCAACTCTTAGCTAAATTATAATATTACTGTTTCAGCTCAACAGTATACTCGTGAACTTACTTAAATAAAGCGAAACTGAATAAAGCAAGCATAAAGCGTCAAAGTAAAATGAACTTTCCGCTTTGAACATTAAATGTGTTATCGCACACTCCTCACAGATTGAAGAACTGTATAACTCGCAAGAAGCCGTTTAGTTTGTACTCGATCACACTGTGTACGTGATCGAAACTTGTGCGGCTCCGTGTACAACGGAAACAAGTAAACACAGATGTGTATTATCCTTGTATTTTATTTCATCTCACTGTGTAAAGCTTATAGCTGGGAAACGAACGAAATCAGAAAACTTTGGGAAAAGGAAAACTGGTTTGTCGCTTAGTTACGTTAGACGCCGTCTATAGATGGAAAGTTTCAAAGTATTTTGAACCTTTTGGTCTAGCTACGAATTTCATTTCGAAGAAAGTGTACCTACTTATAGTTTTTAGGGTTCCGTAGTGAACAAAGAACACTTATAGTTTCGCCATGCCCGTCTGTCTGTCTGTCCCCGGCTTAACTCAGAGACTTAGTACTAGAAAGCTGTAATTTGGCATGGGTATACATATTAATCACGCTGACACACTGGTAAAATAAAACCTTGAAAAAAAAATGTTTGAAGGGTACCTCCTCCCTTGCACGTTAAGTGGGGGTGATATATTTTTTCTCGTCTACCGTATTGGGTATCTTTGGATAGGCAGTTCAAAAATATTGTGGGTCTGTAAAAAAGATTTTTTGATTCAAGGATCCCTTTACGTAATATAAAGCTTTAAAGTACTCATTTTGATTAGAGTCAAGTGTCCGTCCCTGCCAGCTAAATAGTTGTTTTTGGATATGTGTAAAAAATCAGGGCAGTAGTATAAATAAATTTTAAATTTATTTTCTTTCTAGTACTAAGTCTCTGAGATAAGCCGGGGACAGACAGACAGACAGACAGACAGACGGGCATGGCAAAACTATAATATAGTTAACGAGTAATAGTCGACCAACTTACATTTGCAGTCGGAGAATTGACCCGTGACGTATGTACGAGTATATCGATGAACATGTTTTTCGACTACAATATTAAGTTTGTTTTTGGGATAAATTCGTCCCAACTACGGAACCCTTCATTGTGCGTGGTCCCACACGCACTTGGCCGGTTTTTGTAACCTATACCTAGTTACCCATCGAACCACCCATATTCAATACCAATTTTTTTCTTTTTAGCACGTTACAAAGCTTTTTCTTCGAAAACCTTTCAAGCAGCTTTTCAGGTTGACACAATAATATGACACTTCTTCATAATACAGTGGTTATTTTCAAATCTGTCATCCCAAAATGGTCCGTAGATGCCTTTTAACTAATAAGTACTTAAATAAAAACTTCACGAAATAAACATGAAGATAATAAAAATTTTCTTTGAAACGAAAACAACGTCGCATTTAATTCCAATCGTAAAGCGAGATCATAGAATTTCATTCTCAAAATAAATCTAGTCGTAAAATTACACAAGCAAAACATTGATGAATAAAGTTAATTACACCTAAAGCTTAGCTCACATAAGAATTAATTTGTAACTTGATTACATATTAAAATTACAGTGTAATCAACATAGTACCTATAAGTGGCGCCCAACGTGCCATTGCCAGCGGTTGCGCAGCGGAGTCAGGCCCGTTTTAGCTTAATCAAAACTCAATTTAGTCGTATTTAGTTCGTCGGCTTGACAACAAGCCCTTTAGGGGTGGAAAACTTTATGTCTTCGTGATTAATTATCAGTTTCGTAACGACCTGGACGCCGCCGCACGTGCTGGTATCAGATAGTTTCGCAGATTTACGAGCATAACTTTTGATGCGCTTTTTAAATGGAAGATTGAATTTACGAGTTGTTTATAATTTTAAGCTTTTAAGAGTTTTCGTGCTGTTTACGTTATTTTTAAGGATTTTCTACAAAATGAAGAGATATTTAGCTTTAAAAAGCTTACAGTGGCCATTTTAATAATGTCAAACGCCCCTTATTTTGTGTTTGACTGTAAATGCGCGTACTACTAACCTATCAACGATAATAAGGATGAAAATATAAGGAAAAATCTTTCTTTCACTACCATTTGCACCCTACTACTCACCACCCCTATAACACAACAAATCAAAATCTCAGTAACACAATTAAACTAATCAGATTTCATTCACTAAACATCAAAAACAACCCTCCAATTTATCGCCCGAGAACAGATAACGAACAAAACAATTACTTTGATTAACCCAAAGTGGGGGACCGCCTCAACAGTAAGGCAACACCACACTGACTATAACCAAAGACATTAAGCCGTAACCATGCATTGGGGGAGCTGCATACATTTTCCATAACTCTTGGCTGTTATTCCTGACTGAAATATTAGGTCGTAGTCTCGGAGTCTGATTTAGCTGTAGAGCTCTCAGAATAAAAAATATCGCTTTTCTTTTTGATATTTTTCCTTATGGGATGAGGTTTTGTGTGGTGAACATAGACAGTATGTGTGTATGTAAGTAAAAATATGTTTCTTTAAAAGTTCGCAGCAATGACAATTTAGAACCTGGCAAAATCTGAATTATCTTGGAGGATTTTCAAACAATTTTTCTTTGGTAGGTCTTAGGTTACCTACGCCTACTTTTATAATTATTCGGGAAATTATTGTTTATTTGATTATAGAACAAGATGTTCAAATGATTTATTGATTTTTTTTAGATACTCACTATTACTTACCTATTAGTTGTAATTAATAGACAAATATAGTGTTGTACATTTTCGTTATAACTAATTTAATTCCTAACTTTTTTTAGCTTTAGTTGAGTCTACCTATCAACCTAATTTAGCTGTCAAAGCTTGGAAAACAAAAGTATAATTATCTTCGGTGTTTTCCTCATAGGGTGCATTGTTGTGTAGGTACTGTATCTTTTGTATATTATGAAATACAGAGATATTTCTGAGAAAGATTTAGGTATTTGTATTAGTAGATGCTGAAATCCACGAAACGTGGAAGTCTTAATTTTCTTATACTTTTTGCTTAAACGATATAAGTAGGTACAAATTGATTATTTAAGATTTTGTAGCCTAGGAGATGTGAAACTGAACAAGTTTAAAATCAAAATTATATTTTATTATTAATCTATTTAAAACACTATAATACTATATAATCCTAATCCCAACTCATTATAATAAAACAAGTGAGTTTGTTTGTTTGTTACGCTTTCACGCTAAAACGGCTGAACAGATTTGGATGAAATTTGGCACATGGGTAGACTATGACCTGGATTAGGACATGAAATACTTTTTATCCGGATATTCCCACGGGATCGAGACTTATGCGGGTGAAACAGCGGGGTGCAGCTAGTAACACTATAAATGTTAAAGATTGTATGTTCGGATTATTGTTACTCAATCAATCAAAAACGGCTCAACGGATTTGTAGAAATTTGAAACACGAGTAGACCATGAGCTGGATTACGACATTTTTATCCCGACATCACGTTTCCGTGGGATAATTTCCGGCCTTCACGCGGGCGAAGTTTGCTAAAAGTTATAGTGAATAATAATTTCAACAGTTACAACTCCCCGTCTAAAAATATCTTTCTATATTTTCTTTTCATACATTTTCCGTATAGAACAGGATAAAATACCGTGTGTTGAATCGATAGCCTTCACACAATGGACTCTTGGTGTCCACTAGCGTCCATTGATGGACAGCCAGTCACTTTGAAGAGTAATAGACCGATGTGCGAAGTGTATTCAACTCTGACTATTGTTTGTTGAGACTAGATAATCTATCAGAATTCTGTAATATCAGCTTTATTTTGATACAGTCAGCCTCAAAAAGATATCTACGTCAACAAGAATACATTGAATTGTTTACAATCTTTGTTCCATAATATTGTAGCAATGAACAAATTGCATAGTGGGTACTTTATTTGTAGTAATAAAATATTTTGAAATACAAAACATATCTTCTTACCTTTTTGAGGCTGACTGTATTTATATATTTTGTTTCCCGGGTCAAAAAACACGAAAGCTATTGTTTAAAAACTACAAATGTTGCGTTAAAACTGTTGCAATTCACATTAATTCTAACTTTTAGAAGTTTAAATATTAGCCGGAGCTCGCGTCGCTGTCAGATTTTATGTTCGAGCGTTTAAAATATTTATAAAACATCACTTTATTTTTTGTTTTAGGTGCGAAATGGGTGAAGATTAAAAAAAAAAACATCCAGGTTTCAATTTGTAGGAGAAACGAACTGCGAATGTTATTATTTTTTTTTTAAATGGCCAGCCGTATTCTGAGAAAAGGGTCTTGACAGGTAGACAACCAGGACGGTAACAAAAGGGCATACATAAGAGTTCCGTCTTTTTAACATATTGTACGGAACACAAATATACACATTTTATTCACAACTTTAACTGCTTCGTTGCTCTAGAGGGCCATGAGCCCCAACCAAGGATCAATTTCCAAGTTTAGCAAAATATTAACAGATTTTTCGACATGGTATTTCCGAGTAGCCCAAAGTCTGGATATGTGCCGAATTTATGGTAATAATATCCCATATAACATGGAACTTAAACGTAACGGGCAAAATGGGGGTGTGCCATGCAGATGCACATCTGCCTACACCTTCGGGCAATAACACAGGCGACACGTTATGTACAACTTCGTGCGTGTGTGAGATTATTCATATTCACTGGAGAACTGTCTGCGCTCCGCGGTTTCACCTGCATACGTCTTGATTCAGTGGGAATATCGGGATTAAAAGTATCCTATATCCTAATCCATCTCATGGTCACATACATAATCAGCCTATAATGTTCCCACTGCTGGGACACAGGCCTCCTCTCTGTGAGAGAGAGTGGGCCGTAATCCACCACGCGGGCCCAGTGCGGGTTGGTAGAAGTCACACGTCTTCGAATTTTTGGCTCTAGGACATGCCGGTTTCCTCACGATGTTTTCCTTCACTGTTTTGAGAGCAGTGGTGATGAAATAATTTACACAAAGTAAAGCGCCTGTCTGGGTTCGAACTTACGACCAACAACTCGTAAGTCGCGGCCCTTACCACTGGGCCACCACTGCTCTCGTGGTCCCATATGCTAAATTCCATCCAAATCCGTTCAGCCGTTTTAGCGTGAAAGCGAAACAAACAAACTCACTTTCGCATTTATAATATTACTTTGTGGTAACTTGTGTGGCAACTGTACGAGTAACTCGTGCACAATGGCGGATAGAGAGTAAACACATTCTAAACAGTGACGGATTACTGCTAAGTCTATGGTATTTTCACAACGAAATATCAGAATGCCTAAATCATTACCAGGATTGAGTTTCAAACCCTAGGATTACCTACTTAGGTCCACTAGGACCGATGCCTGCCGGGGTCGCGGGAAGGTACTAAAGGGTTACCGAGGCCCCTGGCAACACAGGCAACGGAAGGAATACGGGTGGATTTTAGTCAGTAAGAGTCTGACACATCCTCCCGCTCCGCCTAGAGCGGCAGAAGTAATTTAATGATTTCCAACCCAAAAAAAAGAGTTAAATGAAAAAATATTTCATGCAAGTGTCCTTTTGTTTGTGTTAGTTAGTTAGCCATTTGTTTAGTACCTATAGTAAATCGTTAGCTGTGTAATAATTGTATATAGGTAAGCAATTTAAGGCGATACCAAAATCATTTGGGGGCTTTTTCGTAACCATTTTTTTCACTATTACAGCATGAATAGATTTAATTTTTGGATATATGTTTATTGTCTATTTGATTAATACTCTGACTGAAGGAAAACGCGATTGGGTTTTTCCTCGATAGAATTTAATTCCGAAAAGACCTCTACATTTTTATATTTTTTTCTGTGATTCTAAAATCCTAAGTAATTTCATTGCAAAATTGCATTCAATATATTCATATTAGATAATTAAAAACCTTGGCTGAAAATATTTTTGATACATAGCCTTCATAGCTTATTTATTTTTAAACAATTTTTATTTGGTTTGGCTCTCTTACGTTGTTTTATTTTGGTTCCAGCGCATTGTTGCGCTCTTTTTTTCATGGAAGAAGACTTTTGGCCGCAAGACGTGATGTTCCGTCGCTTCCGCGGACAAGTTCCACAGGACATAATAATATTTAGTGACATAAAGAGTATGTTACATTTATTTATGGAAGCCCTGACTCCTGCGCTAGGTTGTAACCTGTTTTACAGGAATCAGTGTCTTCTCCCAGTAATTTTACACAAATATTATGCAATAAAATTTAAACAATTTTAAATTATACAATAACTGCTTGAGGCGTATCTGTGAGGGTGTGTGTATGTTTAAGCGAGTGTGAGCGTGTGTCTGTGAGAAAAAGGATGCGTGAGCGTACGTGTGAATGTGTATCATCATATCATATATGTATATATTTATCGTGCATATTTATAATGGGACCTGGCAATTGCAGGGTTTGTGTTATTAATTTTTCAGTCTGAATGTAATCCAATGTTTGTCCAAGCCAGGTGTTTATTTTCTTTTTTATTTCATTTTTAGAGAATGGGTTAATCAGTAGGGCCTTGTTTACCTTAATAAAGGACAGCACAAAGTCTAGCTAGTGCAAAGTGAAGTGCTACTAATATAAGTATTAAGCCTATTTATTAACCACAAGTTTTGTTTATTCAAATATGTATGTATGTTTAGGTTAAGGTATTTTTCTATGAGCCTGTGTCGACTGAAATAAATGGTATTATTATATTATTATTATTTTTCGCATGTGGAAGTAATTGACTCTGTCATTTTCTTATGCCCAGTTCGCTATGATTTATTTTTTACGTATCACCTTTATAAACTTTCTAACGTAAATAATGTGGTTTAAAGTAAAATTAAATTGTTAATTTTTGTACATGAGTTGTTTATCGGTAAGAATATATGAATAATTTAACATACACGTGTTTTCTTTGGAGGCACAAGTTCTTTCGTACCAAAATTTGGCCTTCATAACTGGCTGTTGGTATTCGATGTCGTCATTATGTTGATTACTAGGTACATTCGCCAGCACACCAAGTTACCCCAAACTGTCAAATTTCTTCAAATGATTTTAAACTTTAAAATGTTAATGGTTAATTTCAAAATCGAATGATAAAATTTGACAGTTTGTCGTAACTTGATGCGCTGGCGACTACGAGTATACAAATAATCATTTTCTGTGAATGTACAATAATTATGTGTTTATACATAAACAATATTCATAGGAATATGGGAAGACTAAAGAAGCTGTCGGACTGTGTCAAATATTATATGACTGAAAAAAGGTATTTACCCTCTTTAAAATCGAAAATCATAATCAAAAGTCATTTATTCAAACTAGGCTGAGAATCAGCACTTTTCGAACGTCAAAATTACGTAAGACAGTCTCCGAAAAACGCCCGCCCTTCACCACTTCCTAGTGCTTTAGCTGGGAAGAAGTGGCGCAACTAACTCCCCAACAGCACACCTGTCTGTTTAGTTAGAAAAACTTGATTGTATACAAATTGTATGCAAAGTAATTAAAATTACGAAACGTAAATGTTTTGTACATTCAATTAAATTACAAATAACTTAAATAAAGTGTGGTTAACAATATTTAAATGTTGAAAAAATAAGGTGAAAATAATGAACACTTGTGTCCTCGTGAGGCTTAGTCCGTTTTATCATGTTTGATGTTTTCGAAATTATCGACGTATAAAAGTTCAATCTGCCAACATACAATAAATTAAAGAGATATAAAAATATATTTGTGAAAAATTACAAAGGTTCTTGAATTAGAAGTCTTCCCAGATACCAAGCTACTTCTCTGCTCTTCATCAAAATCGGTTCTACACTTTACTAACATACACAGACATAGAAGCACAGAGGAACATTCATATAAAATATTAACTCTGATGCTAACATAACTTTTTAGTCGCACTACGACTTTTAATCGCGCGATTTTGGTCACAGAAATGCAACGTACACAAGAAAAATATCGCCGCGATATCATACGTTATCATACGTTACCATAAACCAATACGTCGCATTTCTGCGACAAAAAAATCGCGCGATAAAAAGTTGCACCTAGTGCGCACTCGCCCTTAGGCCAATGCTAATAGCTGTTGGACAGATAATGGACAGGTCAGCTAAACTGGCGTAATCAGTCGAGATGGTCAATGGAATGCATAGAGCCAAGCTAGGTTAACTGTCAGCCATATTGCATAACAGAATGTGTCGTGCAATATTATCCGGTGAGAAACTAATGTTACGTAACATAGCACCACGCTTGCTTTTCCTGAAAGGGAAAGCAGACGTGTACCTATTATACAGGGTGAAATTGAATTCATGGGCATCCTCTTAAGGGGTCATTGTAATCATCATTATGAACAACTTTAACCAAACCTGAAGTCGCGAAAAAAATCGCCTGTTCCCTACATTTTGACGAGTTGGGGTAGTAGTAGGGACTACAGATTTTTTTTTCGCGACTTCAGGTTTGGTCCCTTAGTAAAAGTTGTTCATCGTATAGTTTCATAATGATGAGAAGCCTACTGCACTGTATACAGGGTGAAATTGAATTCGTGGGCATTCTCATTGCTATTAAAAGAGCATAAAACTAGAATTCGGACCACTACTCGAAAACCCAATAATAACTATTATTGACTTCCACCCCACGTTCTCAACCAGGAACCCACACTCAACAACAGCATGAAGTAATTTATTTATTTATTTCCTTTGGGAGACTTACAGCTAAACAAAATGGACTAAGAAATTGAAAATGTCACAGTTTTATTGACAGCCAATAAAATGACAAGTCTTCAAATATAATTAACTATCAATTAACTATACCACCATGTAATTAATAAAGAAGCGTTGCATTTCTCAGTCACGTCTACGCAGCCTTCAATCAATCTGCCTAACCGATTGAATTTACTAGTATTTCACATGGAGTGACTGCTTATCTGATCTCCACAACCCAGTTACTGGGACAACACGATACCCTTTTATAGTCTACGTAGCCTTATAAAACCAAAAAGGATTGTAAACTAAACCTTACATTAGTTCTGAAGACTACATTAAAATATTACAATACTATCTACTGTGGCTTTTTCTAAAATAACGCCTACGTTACTCCTTATAACATCAACTATCTGCCAGTGAAAGTCCCGTCAAAATCGGTCTAGCCGTTTCGGAGATTATCTGGAACAAACCGATATACCTACTGACAATTTTCTTTAAAATAGTTTTCCTTTTTGTTATAAGTACCGTATAAACTTTCATATTTATTTAAAAAAAAAACAAACACCTCAGTTTTATTTATTTGTATAAAGTTGAATTATTATTTCACTGGAGTAATCCGACATGTGCTAGCTGTCACTTTGTGTAATAAAATGGTCATATCTATTGTATTCTAGACTTTTATTTATTTATTTAACCATGTACACACATATAAAAACAGAAAAGAAGAACAAAACAGAAAAATACGTACAAAGGTGATGCTTATTTCTAAAGAAATCTCTTTAGAAATAAGCAATAAGCGCCGGCTATCGCTGAAAACCAGCGCTGGGGCTCTGTCTCGCATAGGGTCGCAGCATTATGCTGAGCGTTGGCCGTTTTGCGTGGACGTGACGCATATTCTCCCCCAAATTGTTTTTTTTTTGTATTTGTGTTCCTTCCTTGCGTCATGTTTACCGCAAATAAATGTATTTTCTTTCTTTCTTTTCTTCCAGCATACCTGGAACCTTCCTTCCTTCCTTCCTTTTACACATTATTAAACATTTATTTTACACTTATATAAATCGATTAAACTAAACGATCACCACTACAATAAATCATCATCTGCCTAGCCTTTTCCCAGCTATGTTGGGGTCGGCTTCCAGTCTTACCGGATACAGCTGAATACTATTAACATTATTAGTATTACAATAAATATGACCAAATAAATATTACACAAAGTAACAGCTAGCACATGGCAAATTGCTTCAGTGAATTAATAATTCTCCTTTAGATCAACGAGACTAAACGCTGAACTTCAAAAGCCAAAAGTCAAAGTACAGGTTTTCTTTCAACTTTCACTTTTCGATACTTAGCCTAGTACATAATTAATGTACTTTAACGTAGGTATTTAATGGTAATAAGTTTCCGAGAACTTAGTACTTCGGTGTTTGAATGGGAAGGCAGGCAGTACCTACTCCGTAATCTCTAAACTTAGTGTGGTAAACGTGGTTACATGCATATTGTATCAGTTCTGCTGTTTGAAGGACTATGCTCATAAATGATGTATGTAATCTTTTATTTATAACTTTTGTGTGTGACTTTTTAGTGGCGGGGTGGTTGCGTCAGTTAAGAACAAAAAGATCAATGCTTATTTCGCGACATGTGAGTCTGAACCAACTTTTGTATCGGTGCGTGATATCGGGATTTAAAAGGTATTCGAATATCATGTGTGAATTCACAAGGATGACATTGTTTGTAATAAGTTTTAGAAAATAAGTTGTTATTATTAAGTTAGTAAGTACCTGTAATAATAGTTGTAAGTGATTATAGATAAATAAATATTTTTTTCTCAGTTTATTTCAGATACATAATTATCTACCATCTTCCGCACGCAAAATACGCGCATTGACGTGGAGTTGCGGACACCGGCCCGTTTTACCTATTACCTATCTACCATCTTCCATCTGTTTTACAAGATGCAAGGATGTTCTAAATCCGTGCAACTCTTCAAACTTGCATATTACCTACGACTGACTGAATCGTCTCTTTTGACTTTTGACTCCGGAGTCGAACGATAGCGATGGCTTGGAGCACCATGCACCCTTTGGGAGAAAAAAAAACTTTGCAGATAGATGTCTGCGTCATCTTTGGGTATTTCACAGGATGTTTCCTTTACATGTCCCATGAACCACATAATTATGATTCAGGTTGATTACTTAACTATTGTGTCCACTTTGTGGACAGTAAAAGTGTTAATTGAAACCACAGATCTTTATTATTTCAGTGATTAAAACGCACGATTCAAACCACTACTGAGTCAATTATCTACGCAATCCTTTAAGCGTTTACATCGCAGTGTGAATAGGACCAACGACTAGCAATTTACATACCAACAAAACAGCGGATGCGAAATTCCGCGCCTAAGTCGGTAATGTGTAATCATTTGCAGCGATTGGGCTGCAATAGACGATTATGTAAAGTGTCGAGTTGCAAATGAGTACTGGACATTTTAAGACTTTTATTTGCTTCGCTATTTGGTCTGTATCCTAGCATTCGTTTAACCTTTCAGTGGTACATGAATCCTTTGGCACTTAAGAGTCGTGTAATCGCTGTTGACCTTGGCCATACAAATACGCGTCGCACTCACGCCGCGCCGCGCCGCGCCGCCGTTCACTTTCATAGTGAATATTTATTATTAACAACGAAAACATAAATACTAAAGTAAGTAAAAGTAAAAAAGTTTAATGACAATATAAAAGAACAAACCTTACATACAAATCCCAACAATCCTGTGAATTGTGTCTACTAATACTAGTATAATTACATGTGTGATTAATGTGATTATAAATACCTGTGTACGTTATGCGGTTGTTT
This sequence comes from Atethmia centrago, assembly GCA_905333075.3. Classification (NCBI taxonomy): domain Eukaryota; kingdom Metazoa; phylum Arthropoda; class Insecta; order Lepidoptera; family Noctuidae; genus Atethmia; species Atethmia centrago. The sequence continues at coordinate 13,578,837 of HG995373.1, read as the reverse complement.
GAGCTTAATTCACACTGACATCCGTACTAGTGAAAACTGTATCACGGCAGGTCAGTCTTCCTCGTTCACAAACGATTCACACAGATTACCGATAATTTGTATTTGCCTGCTAAATAAAACATTGATTTATGAGTATGGCTACAAGAACACAGATACTTAGTGGGTATTATTTGTTCATTTGATTATTTTAAGAAAAGCACTAGAATTATAGATAATACTAAAGTCTGTTTATAACTGAAAATAAGATAGTTGGTAGTTTGAAATTTTAAGTATGTTACTACAATACTTAATATTCACATATGGAATTGATGTGTATGCGTTCTAGTTTAACATACATTTTTACTACCTTTATAACAATATTATTTAATACTATTACTTACATTATATGAAGGCATAATAACAGATTTAAAAGTCACTAAAATTATATATCTGTGCCTTAAATAACATAGACGGCGGGCTGTGTTGGTAAACATTTGAGAAATTGTATTAAAAAAAAACAAGATTGCTCATGGCGCCGTAAGTTCCGATTATTGCCACGCAGCAAGAAATCCTCGTAAGCACAGTTGTAATAGCTTGATGTTTACCTATGCTTCCTTTCCTACACGCTTCGGTAGACCAAACACCAAAAACATAACACAATCAATAGCAAACAACACAAACTTACGGCTTATTACTTTTAATATTTTGGTAAAGCGGTATCTGGTAAGACGGAACCCCGCATTTGGCTGCCAAGACTGCTGGGAAGCGGCCAAGTCCGTGCCAAGTCTGAACGCGGCCTATCGTGATCTCCGCAGATAGCATGCACCCTTCCTCTCCGACACCCTTGAGTGATTTTAAATTAAGCCAAGCTACGTTTTTGAGGTTCAGCGATAGAGGCGTATTTTTAAGCCAGTTCTGCTCCAGTTTGGCCACTTGGCCACCTGATTCTACCTAAATTATACCAAAATAATGACAAAAGTTCGCAGTTTTTAAAATATGACGAGAATTTCCCAGTCGGTTTGATAACGAAAAGATAAGTTAACAACGTTTAACAATGAAAAGATGTCTTTATTAAAAAAATGTTTTGTTAAATCGAAAAAAAATGCTAGTAGTAGTGTAAAACTTCAAGGCCTTTCTTTCTTAGTTGATCACGATAATACATAATTATTAGAGATGCGCCGAATATTCGTTTGGTATTCGGTATTCGGCGTATTCGGCATTTTTGCCACTATTTGTATTCGGCCGAATTATTCGGTTTTAGTGCCTAATATATTCGGTTTGAGTATTTCTATTTTCCTGGCTACATGACATGGAATAGAACTGAAAGACAAGCTTCTTATGTAAGATATGTTTATTATAAGTTAAATAAAACTTGTGAAGAATGTGTTAAAAAGCTAATACCTGAATGAAAGCAATCAAACTTGAAATCAACATTTATTTTAACGTCTTAAGTCCACATATTTATTTCTTGACCTATAGTTAACATTCATTTTAAAACTTAATTCAACGTTTATTTTTAAGCCCTAGCTCTATATTCATTTTACTATTTATTTCGAAACTTAACAAATTAACATGATATCGATACTTTTTTTTTTAATTTATATTAATATAAACTTTTATTTTTCAAACTCAGATCAACATTTTAAATTTTAAACGAACACATTTACGTGGCAAATTATTATAAATTAAAATATTAATCAATAGACACTATAGTAGAGATACCTTATAAAATAATAACTAAGAATATAAAATAAGAAATATATAATAGAGGTCACAAATAAAATAGAACATATACAAAAAGGAACATACATATTCTAATATTTATAATTTATTAATGGTAAGTTATGGTGCAGAAACACCAAGCTCTCGGCCCTCTCCGGCAAGAGTCTATTGCGTTTTTCTTCATACAGGTTCCCTGCTTCCGAAAATAATCGTTCACTGTACACACTACTACCAGGAGCACATAGAAACACTCTAGCTAAATTAGCTAAATGTGCATATTTTGACTTATACTTTGCCCACCAATCAAAAGGGCTCTGGTTTCTTGGTAGTAAACTTTCAGCTTCATAACTGTCCAATTCCACGGCGATTGGGCTTTTAGGATCTTCTGAAAAGACAGGATTCGTCGAGGCAAGTTCTTCATAACAATTCCAAAATGTCACATGAGATTCCTCTAAAAAATTTGAAACATTTTGTGGAGGTCTTCCTCTGTTTGACTTTGTAGCTTCATCTTCGCTTGAGCTTTCAGCATCAGGGTCGCTTCTTTGAATCGCTTCTAGAAAAAGCTTTCTTCTTACCAGTTCATAATTTTCTTGGGCAAAAAATCTCGTTCTAAAACGGGGATCCAACAATGTGGAAAGGCAGTAGTATTTGTCTTCTTCCAAATTTTTAAAACGACTCTGAACTTCTTCTCGTAGTTTTTGTACCATTTCTGGTATATTTGAACATATTACTGAAATTTCGGGCTTTGTTAAATATTTGATCAGTGTTACTGTGGGGAATCACTTCTGAAATTGTAGAAAATGTAGAACTTGTAATTTTGGTGATTTCTTCAAAAGGTTTTAATAGAATTAAACATTCTTTGAGAATCTGCCACTGTCTTTCAGTACAATTTCGAATGTTAACTGAGCCAGAATTGTCAGCAATGTAAAGCGAAATCGCACGTTTTTGTTCAACGATTCTTTCCAACATATAATAGGTGCTGTTCCACCTAGTTGTAACGTCCTGTACAAGCTGATGCTCAGCTAGATGAAGTTCTTTCTGGATATCTTTCAGTTTTTGTTGCGCCGTGCTGGAGTGGTTGAAGTGTGTTACTATTCTTCGAGCGGAGATCAAAGCATCATTTACGTTTTCAACCTCTAATACCGCTTTAATTGCTAACTGCAATGTATGTATAAAACACCCCTTGCCTTCAAATGCACTTTCTCTTATGGCTTTTACCATATTGGGACCATTATCTCTCACAATCACATGGATAAGCGAAGATATGTCCCAAGTTGAAGCTAACTCTTCTAATACAGAACGTATGTGATCACCTGAATGAGACCCAACAAAATGTTTCATTTGCAGAACTCTATGTTGTAGAACAAAATCTTCATTAAGCCAGTGTGCAGTAAAGCTTAGAAAGCTAAGCATGTTGTTCAAGCAAGTCCACATATCAGATGTAATCGAAACAGCATTGGCTTTTGAGATTTCATCTTTGATTATTTTTTTAACTCTTTCATAAATTGCCGGAATTACCACTTCACTCATATACTTTCTTCCAGGCAACTTATATTTAGGCTTCAATAAATGCAATAATCTGTCAAAGCCTTTGTTTTCCAGAATCGAAATAGGCTGATTGTCAGTTGCGATCATTTCAGCGATGGCGTTATGAATTTCTTTTGCTCGACAATCATTAATATCCCATTTCGTAACAAAAGCCTCCTCTAAAGTTTGTTGTATACCTTGTGAATGAGACCGGTCTATATTGGATCTTACGCTCGAAGTCGTAGGTATAGTGTCAAAGCTATGTTCAGGAGCGCTTACAGAAGTAGACGATGTTTCTGGCAGTTGTTCTTTATGCTTCAGCTTCAAATGATTTGTCATTCCACTCGTCGAAGCACTGCGCCCTGTTCCACCGCGAGAAATAACACAACTACACAAAGTGCACTTAACTTTCGTTTTGTCATCTTGCATTTCATCAAAAAAGTCCCAAGCACGTGATCTTTTACGCCCATTCATATTGCAAACACGTAAAGTTAATATTTTAATTTATTTACAACTTACTCGTGCAATGTTTTAAAGCAAAGTGGCAGCGCGGTATATGCGCGAGTGGCGGGCGGCGAGGTACGGCTCGCTCGCAACTAGCCAGCAGCGACGGGCAGCGAGCGCGTTTGAACCTGTTTACGCGGGAATGCAATGAAATGGTAAACCGAATAATTCGGCCGAATATCCGGTTCGGTAAAGATTGAACCGAATACTATTCGGTATTCGGTTATTCGGTGAAACCACTATTCGGCGCATCTCTAATAATTATGTAACAGCGATGTATTTTTCGTTATAAATACCTACCTACGCTATTTTACATTTGACTTTAACAACGTTTAACAATGAAAAGATGTCTTAATTAATATAATGTTTTGTTAAATCGAAAAAAATTGCTATTAGTAGTGAAAAACTTCAAGGCCTTTCTTTCTTAGTTGATCACGATACTACATAATTATGTAACAGCGATGTATTTTTTTATAAATACCTACGCTTTTTTACATTTGTCTTTAACAACGTTTAACGATGAAAAGATGTCTTAATTAAAAATGTTTTGTTAAATCGAAAAAAAAATGCTATTAGTAGTGAAAAACCTCAAGCCCTGACTTTGCCTTCATTGTGGGATAACAAAGAAAAAACTACTTCATGGGTAAACCGAGTTTGTCACATTTAACAAAAGCAACTTTTATTAATTCACACCGAACAGGAATTACTTCTGAACAGGAACAAATTAAAGTGTGTAAAATATTAAAAGCATTGCATGTAGGTACGATAAAAAATAAGGTTATAAGGTCACGCTACACTGCGACTGCAATGTTTATGAGCAAAGCAACACTGTGTATAGAAATAAATAAAAATGCAATGCAAGCGTCAAATTAAGTTCAAACGGGCACGCGACACGTACTACCACGTCAATATAAAAGTACACAAATACTTGTCAAGCCATTTCATACTTTATGTGCTCGGGATAAGGTAGCTGTTTTTAGCCAGTGGTAAATTTAAAGTGGTCGGGTGTGTGCTGTGACAGCATATCGACGTTGCAGGCTTGCAGCTAACAACTGGGTCGGTCAGAACACTCGACCCGAAACCATGTTTCTCGTATACGACAACGAATTCGGTGAACAACACATTTTAAATCTTTGAAACAGTTTGAGTGACAGAAGGAAATGATACCTCGTAAGTTGTGAAATACGAATTTCACAAGTTAATTAAAATTCTCATTTCAAGTTTCTCGATTACGTGACGTCAATCGTTTTCATATTATTTTTGTAAATTGAATTTTATATGAATACACCAATATCAATATTTTAGGACGAAACATATATTTAATAAAATCAAACCAAACGTGTCCTAGTTGAGCGCTGCAGAATTCAGGTCAATGAAAATCTTGTTGCGGCGGAGTGAGCAGTCCCAAATGATATCGTTGCATTATTAGGTCCAGAAGTCACGCTGCGAGAATAACATATTCGCTCCAAGAATCACAAGTGCTATTATATTTCCCCAAACACGTCTGAGAGACACTTGTTATACTTTTTAAGAACCTACAACCTTTTTCCGTCGTCGTCGACTTCACCAAATACTGCTGACTGCCTCATTGGTCCAGTGATCGCAAGCGCTACTGCTGAGAATAAGGGCACTGTTATTGGGTCTATCTAGAATTTCTCAGTAGTAGCCCGGGGCCTGGATTTGTGCCCGGTTGATGGCATTAGACTCGCCCCTATTACATGGGACTTAAGGCGCTGACAAGACCCAATTGACCAAAATAGGCTTCTCTTAAGAAAGAAAATTGCCAAATCTGTATAGTTTGTGGTAGCGGAAAAAATATATGTTAATTTTGAACATATTGCCCAGAAGTTGGTTGTCACCAAAACACGTTTTGAAAAAAAAATCTCGATACAAACTAACGTTAAACTAACCTCTTACCTTGAGTTCTAATCCAAAATATCTGTATTAAATATCAATATAAATTACGTATTTAATTAATAACAAATACGTCTTATTCTAATGCAGAACTTGGTTGTTTTTTATTTTCGATTACTCAACTTGATTCTGAGTAAATAGATAATTACTTCATATTTTGCAATAAATTTCAAGCGTTTTGTCGTCGCGCTTCTCTTTCTTTTCTATGCAATCTGACAGTGACCGCGGTTTAGGTGTTGTCAGCGTCTTAAGCATAACTGGCAAAATGTGGGTGTACTACAGGTACACCTCTGGCTCTTCGGGGAAACAACGCCTGATGCTATGGTATGGTGTTGTATTTTTTTCTTTGTTATTACACAATGAAGGCAAAGTCAGGCCTTGAAGTCACTAATAATAGCATTTTTTTCGATTTAACAAAACATTATTTAATAAAGACATCTTTTCATTGTTAAACGTGGTTAACTTATCTTTTCGTTGTTAAACTTACTGAGAAATTCTCGACATATATTAAAAACTGCGACCTTTTATCATTATTTTGGTATAATTTAGGTAAAATCTCAAATAAATTTAACATAACTGGCAAAATGTGGATTTACTTAGGTGCACCTCTGCCCAATCCTTCGGGGAACAAGGCGTGATGTTATGTTATAAACAGCTAATTCTAACTCGACTCTTCATAGCTAAAAGCGACCATCAGCTAAGACATTACGATTCTCTTAAACTCATGACAAATTCTCATTCAAGTTCTGACTTTACATGCAAAATTCAGAACAACAAAACAGGGATGCTATATTGGTAAACTGTTCGTATAAAAGTCAAGAACTGAAATTAAACGGTCAAAAAAGTTAGTCGACGTTCCATATTGCAAACAGAACTTTCAAGCGGATGCTGGGTATTTTACTAAATACAACACTACTTCCTGAGCACAGGTTCTTATTATTCGAGTTCTAAGTTCGTCTGGAAACTTGCGCTATTCATTTCAATATTCAACGCAATGCCTAGAAATAATGCAGGAAGTTGACTAAGAACTGGGATTCTTTACACTTATAGTGTTAAGTGAACTATAGTCCATATTTTAACTACAGATGCGTTTAGCATTAAAATTAAAGTTACAGCTCTGGAATATAATTTTCTATGCGCATCTGGGGCGTTGTAAAATATAGTTTATCATCTACTCTTGTAGATTTGCATAAAGGACAATGGAAACCGAAGTGTGCTCAGAAGCTGTGTTGAGCTTATGCTGGGGCTAATCCCTTTTGTGCCATTACACCGTATTATGTGCCAATCCTATTCTAAGACTTTGTGACTTTTTACTTAACGATTTACGTCGAAAATTTGGTTTTTCACTAATTCGATTATTATTTATCTTTTTACACCGACTTCGAATTAGTCGATTTTTGCAGCATTTGGCTATGTCGACTTCTGTTTGCAAACCTTGAGAAGACTCTGTGGTTTATTACTAAGTGGGAAATTAAGAATTAAAAAAAAAACATCACAACCTAGTCAAATATTTTTAGGTACTTTAGATACGTACTATAGTTTTGTCCATTATCACATTGACTACCAGTATCATGAATACCAGTACCAGTATCATGGATCTATGAATATACTTATACTCCCGTGCGACTTAAGACGCTGACAACACCTAAACCGCGGTCTCTGTAAGACTGCATAGAAAAGAAAGAGAAGTGCGATGTCACAACGCTTGTAATTTATTGCAAAATATGAAGCAATTATCTATTTACTCAAAATTGAGTTGAGTAATCGAAAATAAAAAACAACCAAATAAGTTAACCAAATAAGTTCTGCATTCAAATAAGACGTTCTTGTTATTAATTAAATACGTAACGTATGTTGATATTTAATACAGATATTTTTGATTGGAACTCAAGGTAAGAGGTTACTTTAACGTTTGTTTATATCGAGATTTTTTTTTCAAAACGTGTTTTGGTAACAACCAAGTTTTTAGAAATATATTCAAAATTAACATATCTTTTTTCCGCTACCACAAACTATACAGATTTGGCAATTTTTTTTCTTAAGACAAGTCTATTTTGGTCATATGCCTCTTGTCAGCGCCTTAACTAGTTACCTCGCCAGAATGCGGCCCCATAATGTACTGAACAGTACGAGTGACGGCACAGCACCAGAAGCCTAATTGCGTAACACACTATCAATCACAATCTGAATGATTTTAAATATATTGCTAATCCATTGCTTCATATTTTTGACACATTAGTCTGCTCATCAACGTAAATAACGCAATGAATGTTGTTGAACTGTCAAAATGAAACGTGTTGCTACTAATAGTGTGTTACGAAATTACCCCGCAGGTGTCTTATTAACTCGCATGGGTTGCATAATTCTAATTCATAAGTGTTCAGTGGTGCCGATTCCCTTGTTCACAAACCAAACTAAACTAAATTTATGTTCAGTGCATCTTTTTCTTTCTATTTCATTAAGAAAAGGACAAAAGATAAATTTTAGTTTAGTCCCGTCAAATTAATCAGCGCTTGACGTAAATTGACGTAATTTTAGTAGGCAAGCTTTTAATCACGTCTAAACTTGTATGGAGTAGTGTCAGGCGCTGATTAATTTGACAGGACTAAACTAAAATGTATCTTCTGTCCTCTCTTCTTATTGAAATACAAATAAAAAGATGCATTGAACTTAAATTTGGTTTAGTTTGTGAATAAGGGAATCGGTACCATTGACCTATGATTACCAAAATATACCCTCTAATTGCTAAACAATAAAGGGCAAAGAAAAAACCCTTATCTCATAACAACGTTCCCGAGGTTCTTAAAATCATTCATGAAACGAGTTAAGAAAACTGACCAGATGCACAAGGTGACGTATTAGTGAATGTGACCTATTAGGGATAGCGACGAAATGGCGAATGTGACAGATGGTCAACATATCCAAAATTATTATGTACGTAGATAAATTATAACCATGAGCTCTAAAAAGGTGGAAAAATAAAGACTGAAATGGAATTCTCGTAAATACAGTAAAACTTGGTTAAGTGGGACCTGGATAAGTGAGAACATATGCTGAGGTCGGGACCTCAGCATAAGTTCCAGCTATGGAGATTTAGCAGTGATTTACCTCTGTTAGTGCAACAAAACATACCTCTATATCTGGGATTCGTCCTTTCGATTTTATCGTCATAAGTACCTCTATAATTGAGACTGCGAGTGTATTTTATCTCTTTTACTGAGACTATATTTTAAAGAATACTTTTGCTAAATTGTTTTCTTTGAATTTTATAGGTATTGACCTCTGTGACTAAGATAACGTTTTATTACCTCTCTAACTCGGACTTTATTGCAGATAAATTGCCGTTTTGTTTACTAATTCTTAGTCTACCCGCAAATTCCGCACTCGACTAATTGTGCCCAAATTACCCCCAGTTTTAGTCAAATATGACCAAACAATATTTGATAAATTATGTCAATGAAAAACATGATATGTACTTACAAAAGACAAACCAAAATGACAGATTTTTTTTTATTGACGTATTCTGTATACATTTTTGTACTGTTTAAAGAAAACAGTCCTTGATTATTTTTGTTTATTATGTTTTTTTGATTATTAAAGATTACAACTCATATATATTGTTTACAAAATACGCTATTTTATTAAATAATCGCACCTGTATAACTGAAATAACCTCTATTTTCACCTTTAGTAGTGGAACCCTCTGTAAATGAGACAGATATTTATTTATACCTGGATATCTGAGACACTGGGTAAGTGGAATACCTCTTTAAGTGAGACAAATTGTAGGTCCCTTAATGTCCCAGTTTCACTGTTTCCAGGTTTCACTGTATAAGCATTTATAAAAACAGTCTCTCACAATCGAGTCGGTCAAAACGACGGAGTTTTCAAAATGGCTTCTGCTACGAACACCTAGTCAGCTAGTGAATGGAGCTTATGCCTCCATGGATTTCACACCTAATTGGTATTTTACTATTTAACGATGATCTCTATGTAATCCAAGTGTAGGTGTGTGGTAGCCATCTAGAACGACACATGCGAACTACGCATCAAAAACCTGACGTCACACAAATCCTGCATCGCACAAGCAAAGTTTGCCGCGCGACTGGAATATATACAACATGCCGACATCAATCGTCGCGCAGTAGCACACCAGACACAACACCGTCTTATAAATTAATACTTATACGCTTAGTTACTAGGCCATTTGCAAAATAAAGTGAACACTAATTTGTTGACCAGGCAGACTTTTCCTCTTTGTTTTGATTAGAGTTCTATAAATCACTTGTTAACCCTGGATATTACCATCATCATTAGTCCATCAAATATCGAAATTACAAAGACAAAATGCAGTGGTGAAGAAAAACAATCGGGAAGAGAAAGAGTTAAATAGAGAAAAAATACCTTCAGTGGGTACTTATATGGAAAGTGAATGAACAGAGTACCTCACACTTTTCATCCTATTCCTGCTCCATTTTCTACAATTCTTCTTGAAATCTATAAAGTTAAAGAGGGTATAAGAAGTCATAAACGTAAAATATTTATTCGAGGAAACGCATAATCTGGAGCGCCCAATATTAAAGGTACGAGTCAATTACCAAATCCTTCACATATCAGCAGGCAACAAAAATAGAAAGAAGACTTCAACTAAAATTCTCAATATTCAAAAGTTTTTATTCTTTTCTTTCTTCGGTACCTAATTATGCCAGCAAACTATCTCATTCCAAAAAACACACAGTCTAGACTAACAGAAACTAAAGTACGCAATAAAGTTGTTATTGAAGCAGAATTTGTTATAACTAAAGGTAAACATAAAATGTGTATTATTCTACACCCACTAAGATTGTGGAACCACAATCTGGAAAGACGTTAACGTGACGATAAAATATGAAAGTCTAGCCCAACCTTATTGTGAGATTTTCTGTGAATAGAGAACTAGGAACAAGGAGTAAGAGTCTTTTCTTGCAGATATGTTGAATTCTACGCCCAGTAAAGGCTGCGTGTGTAAATTCCGTTGTCACTACACGGAATTTTCACGAGCAGCGTAACAGTTTTTTTTTTTTAAGTTAGGTGATTCTCAGTAGCACCCAGGGCAGTAGATATTACCTTCATACCCTACAATTGTAAATAATACATCTGCTTACGATAGTAAGCTGACACAAAATAAAAAGAAGATTGTGGAACCACAATCTGGAAAGACTTTATCGTGACGATAAAATATGACAGTCTAGCCCAACCCTACGGTGAGATTTTTTGTGAATAGGGAACTAGTAAAAAGGAGTAAGAACCTTTTCTTGCAGATATGTTGAATTCTACGCCCAGTAAAGGCTGATTGTACAAATTCCGTTGTCACTACGCGGAATTTTCCCAAGCAGCGTAACAGTTTTTTTTTAAGTTGGGTGATTCTCAGTAGCACCCAGGGCAGTAGACATTACCTTCATACAATAGTATGTACCCTACAATCAATAAATAGAGGACTAAAGAAACAAGATAAATGCGAGACACACGATAAACTTTCCCATTCATAAAATTAACAATACAGATAACAGTCTGAAATTCGATACGAACTTGAGCTGTAACTTCGTATTGCCATTGTCAGAAGTATTAACTCCCTAGCTTGCAATAATCCGATACAAGAACTTGAATGGTTGCTCTGTACACCTGTCCTTTGATGGTGCATTCAATGAACTTAATCTTTGGCAAACGGCTGACACAAGGTACTAGGCATTTGAGACAATATTATTGATCTGAGTAGCTTTAGGTTTCATCATCAGCCCATAGCAGTCAACTGCTGAAAATAGGCCTCTCCAGTTGCACACCATTTAGCTAATTCTCGGCAACTCTCATCCAGCTGCTACCAGCCACTCTGCTAAGATCGTCGCTCCACCTAGCCTGAGAACGTTCTACCTTGCGTTTGCCGATTTGCGGTGTCCACTCGAAAACACGTCTACCCCAACGGGGTCACCGTTGGGGTAGACGTGTTTTCGAGTGGTTCTATGGCTAATATGGCCGGCCCATTGCCACATCTGCTTGCTTATTATAGTTTTAGGTTTAGTCTTTTGATATTGAAGCAACGTAATAACCTCCACTAGTGTCGATACTTAAATATACTTCTGGCGACCTCGGGTAGTTTTTACCAACCAACCAACTTGCCGACTTTTTAATATTTTAATCACGGCGTGAGGTATTCTCGTGACTCTGATTGAAGGGAAGAAAAGAAAATTGTTAACGGTGAGAACCACGGTCTAGTTTATGTAGACAAGCTAAGCACACGACATCTATTGTCGTGTGCTTAGCTTGTCTACTATATAATTACGAGTAGGCAGGTACCTTTTTTCATAGATGAGTCCAAAATACTGCAATCCAAATTGCGATGGAGTAGTTCGGCTACATAACAGAATCAATGAACCTAAGCGTATCATACGGAACCCTATTACTAAGCCTCCGCTGTCCGTCTGTGCGTCCATCCTTCCGTCTGTCTGTCTGTCAGCAAGCTGTATCTCATGAACCGTAATAGGAAGATAGTTGAAATTTTCACAGATTTTAATTGCCGCTATAACAACAAATAATAACAATAAAATAAAGTTAAAAATAAAAGGGGTCCCCATACACGAATCGTGTTTTTTTACTTAAGTCAAAACGTACATAGTATTATATATTGTACGGTGGTACGGAACCCTTCGTTTGCGAATCCAACTCGCACTTGGCCAATTTTTTCTAGTTTTATATCTATCGCAAGCCAAATTAAAACTTCATCATACATATTTAACGATCTGGGTACCAAGTTCTCTGTTTTGACCTTCTGCGGTCAGTCAGCCTGCGGTGTGTCTTTCACTTCACACATGACAAACAGCTTAGTCATCAGAACACAGACCATTTGACCTTTCCCTGCCAGTGCGGGCTCCTAATACAATTGAATACAATTCAATAGCACCTACACAATGACCCCTATTTGCCACACTTCAACTAACATCATTTCATTCGTAAACAATGGAACATCAAAGCAAGTAGTCAGCTATAAACTCAGCCCGCGGCTTGGATCGACGTTTAAAGAAAATATCTATGAAATCTCTTCATTTCCTACTCATTTCTCGATTTCTATAGTGTGGTTGAGGATAACAGAGGTAACACGTTGGTATTAGGCCTATTTAATACCGAAGTGTTACCTAACATTGAGAATTTGACAGTTTATACTGTCAAATTTTCTCATTCGATTTGGAACTTACCTATCAACATTTTAAGGTTTAAAATCCTTTGGAGAAATTTGACAGTTTATGGTAACTTAATATGATGGCAACTGCACATGCACTATCTGTTGTCTGAGAAAATTCTGACCTTCTCTGGTTCCCATAGCTCATCCCTACTAATATGCGAAAGCAAATCTGTCTGTTTGTCTGTTTATTTGTGTATAACCTTTTCACACCTAAACCACTGAACCGATAGATATGAGATTTGACAGAAAGGTAGCCAGGGACCCGGATAAGGGACATAGGCTGCTTTTCATTCTGGGTATTGGTATTAAAAATGATGGAATCCTATTTTCCTAACTTAATATTATAAATGAGAAAGTGAGTTTTTTTTTTTATGCTTTCACGCTAAAACGGCTGAACGGATATGGATGAAATTTGGCACATGGGTAGACCATGACCTGGATTAGGACATAGGATACTTGTACTTCTACTTGTATGTATCTATGTATATATTATTTAGGATATGTATATACAAGGTGTTGTTTTGGATCTGCAAAACATTTTAGGAGGTAATTATGTTAGTGATTCTCGACCCGAATCAACAATAAAATGGGCAGATATTTTTTTTTCATTTTATTCTTATTTACGGAAATCGGTAAGTGTGAACTCCCCTTTTTAAAACGCAAAAAAAAAAGAAAACAAAAAAAAAATAAAGATAAAATTAAAAAATCTAAAATAAAAAGTATTATTGATTATTGACTTGGTATCGTATTGATATATGATTATTTACGAGTTTCACAACAACCTCCTGAAATGTTTTGCAGGCTCAAAACTGCATCTTGTATATATATCTGTGTATCAATTCTAGTAGGTATATTGTATGTATTTTTTGCACCAACGACAGCCCCACTTTATGTCCAGGCAAATCACTGTAAATTCCATGGTTGCCTGGAAGAGATCGCAGAAAGCGATAAGGCCGCCCATTGTATATTTTATAGTGTTTGATTTATTTTTAAAAACATATTTTTGTGGTGTACAATAAAGTATATTTATAAATAAATAAATAAATACTTTTATCACGATATTCCTAAGGGATCGAGACTTATGCGGGTAAAACTGCGGGGCGCAGCAAGTACAAAATACACGCAGATGAAATCTCTGGAACAGCTAGTGTAGTTACAGGCTATTTGAATATATCTACTTGATTACAAGTTTGATCAGAATCACCCAATATAGTGTAGTTAAATATGAAAATAACAAAATAATATAAAATCTAACACAAAAGCTGCCATGCATTTGCAAAATAAATATCTAATAAATCATTTTAACATGTTTTATGTATGTATGTATTTATTGTATATATGTAAATGGTTCACCACAGACTACATGCAGTATTGTCTCTCCTTTCCCCCTAATCCATCCAAAGGTTGTCTTTAAAAGATCGCTTTTAGCGATAAGACCGCCCATTGTGTAACCCTACGTAAAATTTCTACATTTAATTGTAATTTGTATGGAATATTCAAATAATAAAGAATAAAAAAGAGTATTCTATATCTCCGCACATAAGTTTAATATTTAAGTCCTCAGGTCAACATTGGGACATTGTCAACAGGTGTGCAGACCCCTCAAATAAATATTTCAAATCTAGATACACTCTAATAATATAACTTTTGATTTGAAATATTTATTTGATCAAACAATATAAAAAGCATTCATATTGAAAGGTTTAAACCATCTGTGTCCATTTTATATTGTATCTAAAACAATACATATCATTAGGTATTGGTATGGGAAAATATTTAACTGATGCACTTTAAAGTTATTGAATTTCTAATAATGGACACTTTTTAAATTAATAAACCTTTAAATACTTATACTTATTGCGCTTCTAACGATGCAAACTTTTTTAAATAATTGAGCCTCTTTTTAGCGTTCTGGCGTTTTCTCACTGTTGGTCACAGTAACTAAGTTATAAGGTACCCTGACCAAACTTGTTGGAACTGTTACAAAACACGCGCGAGCCGAGCGAGCGGTGCCCCGGCAGCGGCCGGCGAGCAGTACATCAAAGTTAGTCTCAGTTACTTGGCTATTTAATATTTTAAGGACCCCAAAATAGGAATTATTTGAGGACCATAAAAAAGGCGCAATTATTATATTAGAGCGCTCAATAAATTTTTAGGAGCGCAAAATAGGGAATTATAGGAGGTTCGTTTAAACACATGCTTTATGTATGTATAGCCCCATAATACAAACTATCATATCTTATCAAATGTTATATTTTCTTTAGTCGCACAGCGTATGCAATGGCAAGTATTTCATTCTTTAATTCTGCGAAATGAAAACCATCGTTGTTTTCATACGAACAATTTAATAACAATGTTTCGAGGAACTTCCATTAAGACTGTATAAATATAAAGATAGCTCATTTAATTATGTTATGGATTCCTTTGTGCGTAGGAGGAATGAAATAATGAATTCGTTAGCCGCCCGATTTTATGAAAATAGAATCACAATTTTAGAAAAAAAGAATTGTGTGGAATCACAGGTATATACAAATCACAGTGTGCGTGACGGGAAGACACTCCTTATTCAGGAAAAATCGAAAACATTTTTTTTTTATGTGTCAAATCTAGAACCTACGTATTGTACCTAATACAACATTTCAATTTAGTTCTCCATTTAAACACGCTCAAATAAATGTGTCCGCTCTATAAGTACGAGTAGGTACCCATTATCCACGGTATTATTACCAGTGATACTATCTCTCTATTCGGTGTAAGTGGGCGATGTACATCGCCTTTGACATTGACAACTTTGAAAGACAGCTCGAGGTTGGGGGTAGTACCCCTGCGTGCCCCCCTTCTACCCCCCAGTGACCAACTATGTAGTGGGACAATTTCAGTAAGTGAGGCCGCGTTTACATTTGCCAGAATTGCTCTACTCTCTCTAGAACCATTGATGTCTAGAATCTAGAACGTTTAGAGGCCTGGAAATAAAATTTCTGTACCATGAGTGGTGCGGAGCGTAGAGTAGACTCTAAAATGGCCACCAGGGTGATAAAAGGATACCGTACGATCTCCTTTGAGGCGGCGAGCCTCTTGTCCGGATCACCACTCTGGGATCTTGACACCAAAAATCTTAGCGTCACTATATCGGTGGCGCCGGGACGCGCTAGAGCGGGTCGAGCACCTGATGCCTCGCCATGTCGAGATGTACAGGGCTGAGCTCCACCAGACCCTAGTGGTGATGTGGGAACAGCGACTTGCGCAATCCAGCACGGGGCATGGCACGATAGCGGCGATAAGACCCGTGGTGAGGGAGTGGCTGGAGAGACGACATGGCATCCTTAGTTTCCGGCTAACACAGTATTGTCCGGACATGTATGCTTCGGAAAGTACCTGTGCCGCATAGGCCGGGAACCGACACCCGGTTGCCACCATTGCAGCTGCCTCGACGACACGGTGCGGCACACCCTTGAGGAATACCCTGCGTGGGCAGTGCAGAGTCGTGACCTCGTCGCGGCGGTTGGTGCTGCGGATACACTCTCGCTTCCGGCCATGGTCCAGACTATGGTCGGAAGTGAGAGCGCGTGGGATGCCGCCGCCTCCTTCTGCGAGGAAGTGATGGTCGCGAAAGAGGTGGCGGAAAGGGAGAGCGAGAATACAACCTCCCTACCAATACGTAGCAGAGTCACCGGGCGCCGGAAGGTGCGGAACGATCTCCGGCCGCCTCAGAGAGAGGCCTGCAGGCAACAGACTTGGAGAGTTTGTTACCTGAACAGTGAAAGGCCCGAGACGGCGGCGCACCTTGTTCCACGCGCGCTTCTCTTGAATAATTGTAGCCGTATGCGGTTGCTGAGGGTGACGGGGTCTGCATGAAGTAATGCGGACTAACACCTAGCCGGGGGAGCGTGACGAAATGCGCAAGCACTCCAGCGCCCCGGCTAAAAGTAGCACCAGAACACCGTGTGGTTTGAGTCAGTAAGAGTCTGACAGAACCCTCCAGGGGAGGGGGGGAGGATTTCCACACGATAAAAAAAGGCTCTAAAATAAATCTTATTAAGGTGGATCCGCAGTGGTAGCCCGCGAAATTCAATTTTACGTTTTTTGCATTTTCCAGGTCAGTGTCAAGTTATATTTTGATCAAAATATGATTTTCGACCATAACAAATATGTATGTACAGAATTATAATCATTAATGCATCTTTCTAAGTTATATTTGTTCCATAAGAACTTTTCCATAAGAGATTTGTTCAAAATATTAATGATTATTTTTTTCGCGGCCTACCACTGCGGATCCACCTTAATAAGATTTATTTTTTGTCAATGTAAACGCTTGCTAATGCTGCACAGGTCGATCGATCAGGTTTAGCTACGCTTGCTGCGCTTAGTCCATGGATGGGTGACCATCTTTATATACCAAGACCCCTCCGTGCCTCGGAATGCACGTTAAGCCGTTGGTCCCGGCTGTCATTCGTAGATCTTTGACAGTCGTTACGGGTCGTCAGAAGCCCGAAACTCTGACAACCAGTCTTACCAAGGGGTATCGTATTACCTAGTAACTGCGTTGTGGAGGTCTGATAGGCAGTCATGCAAAATACTGGTATTCAGCTGCATTCGGTAAGACTGGAAGCCCCAACATAGTTGGGAAAAGGCTAGGCAGATGATGATGATGTAAACACACGCTAATTGTAAAGTAATACACGGTGTAACATCTACGCAAATATTTAATTCCAGATACAAACAAGCAAATAATTTTATTTACTAGGGTTGACCGGTTCATCGTCTAACGTCTAATGTATCGATCGATTTCTAAGGTGAATGTACCTTTTGACCTATGTAAAACATAATAGATATAAGTATCTATTATGAATGATCTATCTTTACAAGGAAAAATAACAAGATGATTAATTGGACAAGGACAGCTAATGAGACACAATTGATCTTCTATTGCTTGACTCCGAATCGGTGTCGCGCGGGGCTTAACAGGTTAAAAAACATCATGACCAGTTTCATGACCAGTGAGTGTCATGACCAGTTTTTATTGCCGTAGGAACTGTAAAAGTAGTTATGTTGCTATTAGTGCCACGTTTTAACAGTACCTTACTTACACAAGATCTTTACTGCACTATATATGAAGGACTAAATGCACCCTCAAAGTATAGCACCGGTTCACCGTGTCGCACACCGCATACTTAGCAGTAGCACCTTCGTCACACGCCGAGCGAATATCTAAATGAAGCAGCCTGTATATTGCGAAATGCATTCAAAATTCTGTTTGAGTTACCTCCCTTAGATTACTGCTCTCCTGGACCCTGGGAGCACTTTGTACTAAATATTCTTTATGTTTATGTAACTGGTCGAATAGAGATAGTTAGGTATTTTAGTGTGTAAAATGAATGTTATTGTACGAAAATGATAAATCTGTGATTTTCCAAAGGTCAGTTTCCGGATGAGATCAGGCTGATATGGTTGGCAAAAGGCTATCATAGGTTGATTGAAGTGAAAACTTGTTTAGGCACGTTCGGCACTATTGGGATGGGGAAAAAGCACTGACCTCGCGTGACCGTCACGCTCCGATACATATATATAGCAGGCTTAGCATGACGCTTTCTATTTCTACGAAGAATAGACATAGCTCTTTCTATACAAAGTGACATTTCGTTAGTCCATTTTTTGACATTGCACCGTAGAAAACCTTCTGCTATCTGTCATTTTGTCTTTCGTTTGTATAACGATCTTTGTCTATGTCCTTTTTTATGTAGACTATTTCAGAAGAAAGTTTTCTATCCCCAAACTGTCAAAATCACACTGACAACTGACAGGTCTAAGGAAGTGAAGACAATTTGTATTTTTCTACTCGACGGCCACAAGGTATATAAGGTTATCTACAAAATCATGATTTTAAAGGACGTTTTGAACGCAATACTGTGGTAATTAATAGAAGAACAAAGCTTCTTCTATTTTAATTTTCTAATTTATTTTAATCTTATCCTATTTTACATCATTTAGTTAACAGGACATTACCAAGGAAATGGTTAAGGCCAATATTACTATAATTTATTTTTTTTTTCTAAAATACGATACTTCGACACTTTGAGACAAATTGTTGTAGTTGTGTTTATATACGTGGCGTAATATCAGTAAAAAATGAGAATCAAACAGAAAAAAATCCTATGACAAAATAAAGAATTCTGGTCGAATTATATAAAAGAGTGAATTTCGTAAAAAGTGCAGTTGACTATTTCTACTTTACTGCCGTCGTAATTTCTACACGCAACGTCATTTTTGTCTATTCTTCCGTAATCAAAACGGTTCTTGTGCTAAGCCTACAGATGTTTACAAGTTTGTGAAGCTAAAGACTTCAGACATACATGACCAAGATTATGTCTGGACTTTAAAAGAGACTGTGACCTCTGAGTTTGTTTCGGCCTTTCTTCTCAGAGTAGTCAGATAGGAAACGCCGGCCTCATGTAGTTTAAAAAAATATGTTTTGACGTGTAAAAGTGTTTGTAAAAACCTACTTACAGAAATAAAATCATTTATTATTTAAAAAGATTTCACTCCTGACGTGCAGTCCTACGACTGACAGTTTTTTTTAAAGCTTACCAACTAAATACATACACTGGATTAACCCACAGTATTTGTCATAATCTCACTAGTATTATGAGTGTTTTATAATATTAATTTATACTTTGCCTTGAAATTGTTCGTAAGTTATAAAAAAAAAATCACCTGTTTCCTGCAACAGTGCAATATCTACGCGGTCAAAATGTAAGGAAAAACGTTGTTTTTTTTAACCGACTCATGAATTGAATCCATGGTAACAGGTTGCGCGTCGATGTCCCTGCCACCCTGTATAAATATACTTATTGGCTTGGTATTTACGAGTAACTATAGGTATACTCGCATGGGAGCAGTGGTGGCTTAGTGGTAAAAGCCGCGACTTACGAGTTGTAGATCGTAGGTTCGAACCCAGACAGGCGCTTTACTTTGTGTAAATTATTTCATCACCACTGTTCTCAAAACGGTGAAGGAAAACATCGTGAGGAAACCGGGATATCCTAGAACCCAAAATTCGAAGACATGTGACATCTACCAACCCGCACTGGGCCCGCGTGGTGGATTACGGCCCACTCCCTCTCACAGAGAGGAGGCCTGTGTCCCAGCAGTGCGAACATTATAGGCTGATTATGATTTGTCATAATTATAGACAGAGGTTAAAGGGCGTGAAGATTATTATGTTAAAACTCGTAACAACAGCAACCTAAGTGCCATCATTACTAGTTAAGACAGCTGCCAATGGCACCATTTGGTATCGCGCCAACTTCAAAGTCTCAAACCGCAATGTTGCAGAGCTACATCATGAAGAATGAATATTGAATAGACTTGGCACTTTGAAATGAAAAATATCGGTATTTTTGATTGGGTGTCATGTACCTAATCATAAATACCGAATTTTTTATAGATAATCACATGACATAATGAAGCTAAACTCCAAGCGTAGCTTAACTTGCGAATACCGTGTAAAGAACTCATGAATAAGAGCTTAGTTTGAGCCCGAAAGTATTTGGGCAACCCTGATAAAATGCTCTTGCGCATGCGCGTAACGAAATTTTTTAAGAGTCCATAATACCTCAGCGCCACAGCGTACTTTATCTCGCTCACACACGGCAGGAAGAAGGCTCCAAGGCGCCGATAGTTTGGGTTAAAATAATGATAATAAAAAATACATAGTATCTCCTTTATATTTAGTTCAGTTATTAATGTTATTTAATTGAATACTAGCGGTTTATTGTTCGATTTAGAAGTAACTTTGTAATTTTTTGGGAATCGTATTTTCGCCAAACATAGTACTTAAATTTACCATATATTTATTTGAAAAGAAATGCTGCAGTATTTTCGATATAATGGAGGATCATGCTTAACAATTTGAGGTATTGTACTCTTAACAGACGTCGACGGTCCTCGTAGGAATACCTAAGTACCTCCATCAGTAAATAATAACAGACATCAATAATCACAACTAAATTACAACACCACAACAATAACAGCAGCAATTACGATTAGTTAAAACATAATGGAAGCTTCTAAAGACCATCAAAGCATGTAAATTGCCTGAACACGGCCAAATGAATAAATTATTCCAAAAAACCTTCAACAATGACATTAGAACAATTAAACAACCATTTATATGATGCACTGCAATTACGTATAATTTTTTGGCGACGAAACTTCAAAGGGCAAACAAAATTACCTTTTATAAATCACCAACTAAAAGGCCTATTATTTCGAGATGATAAATTGTTGGTGAATTGTAAAACTCCTGGTTTTCCACTTCAGTTATATTGTCCCCAACATCTGTCAAGAATCTTAGAAATTCGGTTTGTGCTCTGTTATTCGGTAACTGGGAAATGGACTGAATGACTTTTTGCCCCTTGGAACAACCCTTCTCCTGTAAAAGTACGTCCCGACCAAAAAAGCACTGAATTTAATCAGGCTTTTTTTGCTACTTTAAAGGTACTTTTGCTGTTATTGTTAAAAACGTTTTTGAAAGGGCAAAAGCCTTTGCAAGGTCGAAAGGAAACATTAGGGTTTTGGCGAAGACAGAAGCTTCATAATTATATCAAAGAAATGCTTTTGTGGTGCGCGGCCCAATTGTCGGAAGTCAAACGGCTGTCTGATGTTAAAACAGGGCGCGCGTTGTCTGTTATTCAGGAAGATTCTAGAATGTTCTAGAAGCTTCGACTATTGCATACACGGGATTGTGGCAGAAGCGGTTAAAATTAGGTTCGCGTTTTATGTTCAAATAGAATCCTAAATTTTCTTGTACTCTGGCTTACAAACTTTAATTCTTATAACAATAGTAATTTTGAAGACGTACTTCTGGGACGATAAATTGGCACCGTTTCTAATAAACTATTAATATTATTTTCTAATTATTTAAATACCCGGATACCTGTTTAAGTAATAAAATATGGTTAATGATAGATAGAATATGGTTAATTGTTCACCAATCAGGTAAGTTCTCTTAAAAAGACATGCCAAAGCCAACAGAAAACAAAAATACCTACTTCTATAATTACATACATATTTAAATGAGCAAAAACATGAAAGTAGATAGAATTTTCTAAACCTAAATAAATATCAACTAAAAATATTCATACATGTAATTAAAACTTTTCTCATTAGCTTCGACAGGCACTGTTCGAAAAATGTAATGCTTATGATAATCCCAAATTAATGTTAGGTATGTGAATCCCATCGCTGGTACAGGAACGTGGGGATTGGCACATGAAAAGAGAGGTCTGTGCTCAGCAGTAGGTGAAGTCAGGCCATGGATAATGATGAGGATGTGAAGCCTTTTTGGTTAGACACACCATTATATTTGAACCTTCCCCTTCAAAATAAGATTAAAATTCTTATGTTAATGATCGCTAAGTCATATTCTTAAACGCATTTGACGTTTTATTCTGATCTATTGTGTAGTAGGCAGTATTGTGAAATTTTAGTTTATTATATGAAATATGGGTTTTGCCTGAATTATTAACCATTCATGGTTAATATTTATTAACCATTCTAGAGACCACAAACACCTAAAAGTATTAGCTACACCTAAAAACCTAATTGAAAAATATTTAGCGAGAAATAGTATTCACATAAAATCAAATTTCGATCTAAATTGCATCCAGAGCCATTAGCCACAAAGCTTTCAGCTTCAATCTATAGCGCTTTAATGTCGTAAAAAGAGCTGTAAAACTGAACCCAGTAAAATAAAATAGTTACCATTGCTAGCGAATCACAAAAAAAAAAATGCTCTATGCTTTATTCTTTATTCGATCTTATACACAATGGATGCTGGTCACTTCAACCGCTTGTTCATTACATACAGTTTAATCAGAATTGTTTGGAAATACATCAATGGATGTCAAAATACGTTCAAAACTAGCTAAAGTCGAAGTATTAATTCACTAGAGTAATCTGACATGTGCTAGCTGTCACTTTGTGTAATAATAAGGTCATATTTATTGTAGTGGTGATCGTTTAGTTTAATCGATTTATATAAGTGTAAAATAAATGTAAAATAATAAGTTTAAAAGTCTAGAATTCAATAAATATGACCATTTTATTACAGAAAGTGACAGCTAGCACATTTCAGATTACTCCAGTGAAATAATAATTCAACTTTAGTGTTGAACGTAGTTTCTAAAGTCTACAATAACCATGACATAAATAGTAAAGTTACCTTTTATTTTCTTAAATAAATGTTGTAATCACGTATGATATATGCCATATATGGGTAACAACCGGCCCGCGGGCCGGATCCAGCCCGCTGTAAGATATTATCCGGCCCGCGAGACATTTTGAATAAACCCAATTTAAAAAATATTACATTAGGTACTTATACTCACGGGAGTGACAGTGAGGCGCCAAACATCAAATCCTTTGATGTTTGCCGCCTCACTCTTTGGAATCGCCGCCACTCGGCTTGCTCGATCAAATTTTTTGAGGTTTGCCGCCTCACGGGCGACACATCAAAAGATTTATTGCTTCTCAATTATTCTAAACTAGTTTATTCCAGATTATTCCTTCATTTTGCCTATATAAGTGGGTGGATGGCCCGAACGTTAGTTCAGTTCTATTTGAGCTACCGAGGTGATAACTTGGACAAGCGATATCCTAGCGAACTGCTCGAGCCGTCAACATGCTTTGTGACTTTGTGTGCATCTTGAGTGGTTACTAACTATAGTTTGTTATTAAGTTTATTGAACGAAAAGTCAACAAAAATGATGTCTTGTGGAAAGAAACGAAAAGTAGATACAGAAGGTCGCCAGTTTCAAGAAAAATGGACTGAAGAATTGTTTTTATCTTGCACAATGGTAAGCCTATTTGTTTGCTGTGTAATGAATGCATTTCAGTAATGAAATAATTCAATATAAAGAGGCATTACTCAACTAAGCATGCTACGCTGCACTCACTGACAGGACAATTAGGTAAGAACAGACAAAATCCAGAAGCTTACCGCAAATTTGGAAAAACAGCAACAAATGTTTCATAAACAAAGAACACAACTTGATAATGTTCTGAAAGCTAGTTTTATAGTTAGCTCAAAATTGGCAAAGGCATTAAAACCATTTGCCGAAGGAGAATTTATCAAGGAGTGTATGTTAGAAGTTTGCAGTATTTTGAGTCCCGAAAAGAAAAATGAATTTGAAAAAATTTGTTTGTCAAGATGAACTGTTGTTCGACGTATAGAAATGATGGCTAATGATATAAAAACAACATTGACTGACCGTATGGCTGGTTTTGAATCATTTTCCATAGCATTAGACGAGAGCACCGATTTGTCTGACACAGCTCAACTGGCTATATTTATTCGAGGTGTTGATAAGGAGTTCACTGTTACTGAGGAATTGCTTGCTTTACAGCCGGTCAAAATTAATTGGAGTATGCACTGATGGTGCACCTTCTATGGTCGGCTTACGTAAAGGTTTAATCGGAATTTTGAATGAAAAAATACAGAATTAAATGTGCAAAAATATGATTTGATAGTCCTTCATTGCAGTCCTCCACCAACAGAACTTGTGTTCTAAGTCCATTCGACTCCAGAATGTTATAAATGTGGTAGTAAAAACCATCAACTTTATTCGATCCCGAGGTCTTAACCATCGTCAGTTCAAGGCGTTTTTGGATAAAATATCAGCTGAATATAACGACGTAACATATTATTGTGAAGTCAGATGGCTGAGCAAAGGAAAAATTTTGAAACGGTTTTACGAGCTTAGAAATGAGATAGCAGACTTTATGAAAATAAAAGATAAACCACTATCTGAATTAAGTGATCCAAAATGGATATGTGACTTAGCATTTCTGGTCGATCTTACAGACTATTTGAATGATTTAAATTTGAAACTTCAAAAACAAGGACAGTTAGTAAATGATTTGTACAGCCATTTGAAAGCGTTTCAGATCAAACTACGCTTGTGGGAGTCACAGATGCTGTCTGGTAATAGTTACCATTTCAACACGCTCTCTGCGTATGAAAATATTGCTTATGCTCAATATGCTGAAGAACTCATGTTACTGTCGGAACAATTTTCGAACAGACTTAGCGACTTCAAAAACATGGAAGAAAGTTTCAGTTTATTTGCTACTCCTACAAAATGTAATGTACAAAATGCTCCAATACTCTTACAAATGGAGTTGATCGAGATTCAAGAAAACTCACTCCTAAAATCCAAATTAAAAAATAAAATACCTAGAAGAAGACAATTTTCCGCAGCTTAGAAAATTCGCAAGAAGATTGATTTGTGCGTTTGGCAGTACTTATAAATGCGAACAGTTCTTTTCATTGATGAAAGTTAATAAATCAACACATCGTACAAGACTGACTGACGATAATTTGGAAAATTCTTTACGTCTTTGTATCAGTCGAATTAATCCAAATATCGATGGATTAGTTTCCCAAATTCAAGCTCAAGTGTCTCATTGATTTCGGTGTATTTAACTTTCGTTGTTTGTAACAATTGCAAATTTAACGATTTAATTATAATGTACCATTTTTTTGAAATTTCATTTTGTTATTTTAATAAATTGTACTATAATAACATTGTCGTATTATTTCATGTCTAACATCTATCGCAAAAAATATGATCACTACTTAAAAATGCACTAAGTACTCAGCTACTTTTAAACGCGGCCCGCGAACGTATTTGAACGCTAAAGTTTGGCCCTCAACATGTCAAAGGTTGCCCATACTTGATATAAGCCGTAGGTATGTATCCATTTTCTATTAACACATTTAATTCACTTTAGGAAATCGATTGCTTTATTCGCGCTGTTCGATTATAGGTATTAAACTTCCTTCGTAGCAAATGCGCCATCGTCAACCATTGTGTACAACCAAATTGTACACGTACCTACAACCATCATAGAATAACCTTCAACTATTCCGACTGTTCTAATTACAAATGTCAGAAACATTACAAGCTAGCTCGATTTTTAAAATGAATGAGGTCGAACCAAAATGGCTGCCTCGGATGTAAACAATGAATTGAAAAGGAATCCCGCAACATCGCGTTGTGAAGACTCACTCAAGATACACTCACACTCACTTTCTTTGATAAATTAATGGGGTAAGATCGTCAGATATTACGAATATTAATCATGGTCCTCACTCACGCAACTGGTAAATAATGAACAAATTTGACGTCACCATGGAATAGTTAATGGTGGATGGATGGATTAGGTGATTATTGTAGCACGATGTACTACTACACACTGGTTTTAGGTCATTTGTTCATCGGTATTTACTGTTATCTAGATTTCATCTTTTTTCAATTAATCCATGATAGCATTTTTGAAGTTCAAGTTAAGTCTATCAAATAAGTCGTCATGCATCATAAGATTTCAAGTCATCGCATGTCAGACTTCGTGAAAATATTCATTGAGCAATAACAACACACATGACCTTAAATATCTTCGATTTTAAACCAATCCAAGTAAATCCAAAAGTACCTAAGTACATCACACGCAAGTAAATCTTCTAAATTGAATTCGCTTAAAAGCCCGACATCCACTCCAAAATCCTTTAAAACTATAAGTAACGCAATTGAAGAAGAATATATTCAACCCATACAATATACATTACAACCCAGTATTAATCAAAGTCACCTACTAAATCGATCTTTACACTCGTAAGCAGAAAAAAATAACTAAGTATATAACGTTTCTCGATAGCAGGAAGCAAACTCTTGCTCCAATAACATCTTCAACGTTGAAGAAGTTAATAATGCAGTTGCTTTTGTTTTAAAAACAAGTGAAGACGACGAGCAATCAGCACAATCGACCAATAGCAGCAAGGGTTCCAATCAATTGTGCTGAACTGAACGACCTGCACCCGATCAAACGTCGGAACGATTTAATTGGGTCTTACTGTTGGACGAAACAGTAAAACTGACTGAGTGCAAATTGAAACAATCATTGCATCGACTTTAATGAAAAACATTTACTGGGAAGTGAGTGGGAATTTTACAGCTGTTCATAGAAGTACCGTGTATAATTAATTAATTTAAAATTTGCTTCATATTCCAGACGATACCTTGGTTTAAAATGTATGAATAGTGCTTAAGAAATTTACAACATCATCGCTTGTTTAGTTAGCTTACACTGCGGTCAGTTCGAGATTAGATTTAATTTCGGTAATAACTTTGATATTAGCTTTTATACTGGAATATTCAACTTTACCATGGGTGTAATTTTGATAAACAGAAAGACAGAATGTGCTATAAGGTGAATCCAGATCTATGGAGCCGTAAAACACAAATACATAACTGAAATACTCTAAGCCGTTTGTCCACCGCACCGTCAACGGGACGTCAACGAGAAAGAGATGACGACGCCGAAGTCGAAGTAGCGACAGTACATTTACTGGTGGGGTCGCGGGAAAGTACGAAAGGGTTACCGAAGCCCCTGGCAACACAAGCAACGGAAGGAACACGGGTGGGTTTTAGTCAGTAAGAGACACACCCTCCCGCTCCGCCCAGAGCGGGAGAAGTTATTTGATAATTTTCCACCCAAAAAAAAAGTACATTTACTATGGCCGTTTAATCTCGTTTCTCGTTGACGTCCCACGTGACGGTGCGGTCGATAAACAGTGTAAGGTCCTTTGTACACGGCACGGTTTCTTCACGGTACGGCGTGTTAACCGAGCCGTAGAAAAATCGTAAGACCTTGTATATGACACGGTTATATGCGGCGCAGTACCCTAGTGCCGCCGTGTCGTCAACAAACTACCACAGTGATCCATACAAAACTAACGACCGTGCCTACACACGACGAATAAACAGTAGTTTTTCAAGACAAGAAAAACGTGAGCGTACAAAAGGCCTTAAGGTCCCCGAAACGATCAATTGCAGTTGACCAATGTTTACGTGATTGATACACATTGATGCGCAAAATGATCATCTACAAAGTTAAAGCGATATTAGGTACTAGGATATTGACAGCAAATGACAAAAATGTTGATTGATCGCAAATTAAAGCTCCCGCAGACAGGCGCAACGCGACAACGCGACGCTACACTAGTAGCACAACTTCCATGAAAACTTCACGGAAAGTCTGCGCCGCGCTGCCTGTCGCACCCGCCATATCGCGCCAATCTGTACGAGCCTTGACGCACCGTGTATTTTTGTTCAATGATTGCAAATGACAATCGTTATTTTAAAATCGACCGCGCCAGCATACTTACGTGACGGACCTAAAATGTTCTGTCTCATCTCTGTTTATATCATTCTTCATACTAAACCCCTATTTTTCTTTGGAGCTTCATTCGTCTAACATTTGTAAAACTTCATCCTCGTAAATATTGACATTTGCAATGGATCGTTTCGGGGACCCTAAACCGCAATGAAAATTAAACTATGCGTAATAAACATGATATAAACTGCCATTATAAATGTACGTTGTCTCTTTGCTGATGAAACCAATTTCGTGAACAAATGCGTTAATTAACTACATTGAGTATTTGAATACACAAATGGATCGCCCGTTTTAATTAGTCCTGCGAATGTTTTGTGTCAAACAGTTTTTTTGTCTCATAAATAAAGCTTAGTTCGTCGTTCGTTGGTTTTCTCCATTTCGTATAACAACTTCTTTAAAGCTAGACTTGTTTGTTCTTTGTTTTTTTTTTTAATCAATTTCAAATGTAGAATACAAATAATATTGTAAATTAAAAGTTTGGCCCGAGGTCCTAAGGAGCCGGACTTTTAACTGCGTTTACGACTGTAATTTAAAAATACAGATGGCTTCATAAAATATCAACTAGTGACATTGAACCCACTTGAAAGTTCGACACAACTCAATCAGGGTCGTAAAAAAACGAGCAAGCCCTACAGTAGTCGCATATAATTTCTAACGTCTGACATCTCACCTTGGTAATAAGCAACTGAGCAGCGACAGAAATACTGAAATATTTATTCGAATAATTATTCATTTGCCACTCGCCCACTGGTTGAAATTCGCCCCCCTCTACTTACAATCTACATCTATAGTACTTACTAATTCCATAAGTACACTAATTCCATGCTATTATAATGCACTTACTAATTCCATGTTACATACTTACTAGTTCCATGCTATTAAAAACTTATTCCATGCTCAAGCTGTCACTTCCTGTTATACACGTCCGTCCCTTTTCACGAAATCACTCCCACAGAAAGAGCGAGAGGAAAGATCAAAAATGACGGGTAAGTGGCATATCTTGACAAAACAGACATTTCAAGAATCGCCATCATCATCTGCCTAACCTTTTCCCAACTATGTTGGGGTCGGCTCCCAGTCTTACCGGATACCGCTGAATACCAGTATTTTACATGGAGCGACTGCCTATCTGACCTCCACAACCCAGTTACTGGGTAACACGATACCACCATGGTATGACTGGTTGTCAGAATTTCGAGCTTCTGACGACCCGTAACGACTGTCAAAGATCTACAAATGAGAGCCGGGACCAACGGCTTAACGTGCTTTCCGAGGCACGGAGGGATCTTGGTATGTAAAGATGGTCACCCATCCACGGACATACCGCGGCAAGCGTAGCTTAACCTGATCGATCGACCCGTGCGGCTGTTATTACTTAGCCACAGGCCCTTCAAGAATCTCCAACTAGGTAAATCCACGCATAAATGAATCTTTCCATAGTTGCAACAGTAAAGATAAAACAAAACCCAGTCATCATAACCGTCTCCTCAAAAAAGAAAACTTTAGCGTGAGAAAGAGATGGAGCTATAAGGCCTGTATAGCTCCATCACTTTCCCACTGTGAAGTAATATTATAATAATACTGCTATAAGAGGTGATGGTTACCCCCCAGTACTGGCACTTAAGCTAAGAGTTACCCGTCGCACGAACACGGAAACGATCTCGTACGAAGGAAAACGATTCCGTGCGAAGGAAAGCTTTTAAGTAAACAAGATTTGGAGGGCACGTCCTCTAAGGTCAGAGGAACCTCGACCCTAAGGAATTTAAGCAGGAAAGAGCAACAAAGATGTCTCTAAGACTATATAAGTTATTTGTCAAAGGCATGTTTAGGTATTTCGAAAAATGTGTGGTATCTCGCGTACCTTCCTACTGATAAAATTAAGAATTTGGATGTACATAGGTTAATGTCTGTCAGTCCGCAAGATGTACCTACTGATTATGAAGCAATTTTCTTACTTGAAAAGATAATGGTGATGAACTGCCATATATTTTTTATCTAAATAAAATAATGTCTGAATAAAACTATACCCACATGATAAAAAATTAACCAAGTCCTCTAACAACTAGAAGTCATCAACTGAAAAATACGTCATGATTAGCTGAGTCTACCAGGATTACAGGCCTTTCCAGTACTAATATTTGCTGAATTATTATTGTACAGAGTACAGCTTGCTCACAAATGAGACACACTGAAATCAACTGAACTGGAATTAGGCGAACGAATAATGGAATCAGGGAGGCTAAAGAAATATTAATGAGTAATGTAAAAGCGAAATGAGAAATTGTAACAATATTTAATTATTTTTGTGAGGACGATGTTTTGAAGAGGGTTTATTTCAATCGGGTTAAAATCAGTGGGCAATTACAAATATTGCTTGTGATTTTAATGAGGGTAATGAAAGCTATCGGACAAAGAGTCATATACCTCAGTCAGCATTATTTTACCAGTGAAGAAGGAAAACAAAATAGGCTATCTATGTACTCGTTTAAAAACATAATGCTCAATTTGGGCTTATTAACAGCCATGTAAAAGTCAATAGTTAATGATAAATAGTTTTTTGTGATTTCATTGAGAAGGTAATAAAAGCTGTAGAGGAAAAATAATACCTTTGTCACCATTATGTAGGTACCTATGATGTTAATAACAGTGATATTTGAAAGAACTGAAAATATGAAATCAAATAACGACTAACTATCACTAACTTCCCAACAACTTTATTTATCTGAAAATTCTGCATCGAACAATCTTGCCCATGAATTGTAAAATCGGCATCCTTGAATGTCATTAAGTTAAATACATAATCAGCCTATAATGTTCCCACTGCTGGGACACAGGCCTCCTCTCTGTGAGATTGAGTAGGCCGTAATCTATCACGCGGACCCAATGTGGGTTGGTAGATGTCACATGTCTTCGAATTTTCTAGGACATGCCGGTTTCCTCACGATGTTTTCCTTCACCGTTTAGAGAGCAGTTGTTATGAAATAATTTACACAAAGTAAAGCGCCTGTCTGGGTTCGAACCTACGACTTTACAACTCGTAAGTCGCAGCCATTACCACTGGGCCACCACTGCTCTCATTAAGTTAAATGCAGCCCCCTAATTGCGCAACAGAGTTTGAATCACAATCTGAATGATTTTGAAGTATATTGTTTATCCATTGGTTCATATGTTCGAAAAATTTGTCTGCTCAACGACGTAAATAGAGCAAGGAATGTTGTTGAACTGTCAAAAAAAACCATTGCTTCTTATAATGTATTACGCAGTTACCCCGCTCGTCGAAGCTTGATAAACGACCGAGTCATTAACTCATTTAGCTCGATATTTTGCTCGGTAGAAGCACGCAATGTAGTATTTATTAAGGCTCCTACATACTGGCGCGACTTGACACAAAGGCACCGCTTGTAGCGCTACACGCGGTGTCTTTGTGTCGCGTCGCGTCGCGCGACAAGTCGCGCCAGTATGTAGGAGCCTTTACTGAAAATTATGTTCGTGTGCATTTTTGAAGAAAAAGTGTATGGTTTGGTATCAAACGGACATGCAGACACAAAAAAACAAAAAACTGCTGCTAGTTACTTGCGATTTTTAAACATTATTTTTTTAAGCATAAAATTGTAAAATCTATGATGCAGATTAAACAAAAAGTATGCAATGTGTCATATTATAATCGTAAGTTTGCATTTTTTATATTATGAACTGTTTCAGCAACTAAAATTATTTTGACAGTGAATAAATGTTTGTTTCATAGTATCTGCTTAGCTGATTAAAGTTCCGCTGCTCCCACATGGGATTTTGTCAAATAATCGTAAAAGTACTTTGACAAGAATTTCTTTTCATCCAGACCATATTTACATACACATACATAAACTCACGCCTTCTTCACATGGGGTAGGCAGAAACTACAGAACGCCACCTGCTACGCTCCTTACATACTCCTTTTGCTTCGTTTACGTTCATACCTCTGGTCATACACACACGCCGGTTGCGAGTACTACGCACCTGACCTTTTTGAAGAACATCACTAATGAGGTCACTATATGTCTGACCTTATTTATACTATGTTTATTTTACTCTAAAATGAAAAGGTTTCATGAAAAATTTTAACGTCTAAACTTTGAAAGATCTGCTTAAATATCATGACGTATTTATATGTTGTTCATCAAAAACCCTACAATCATTTATGTCCTCAGGGACTAAAAGCTCATATTGTACAAATGTTCAACATACCATTGTAAATAGTGATAATACCTGCAATAGAAAGTATTTTTTAAATATAAAACTTCTGCATAAAATATATGTGAACAGTAAACTTTCTCATTAATTGGATTTTTAGGAGAACCATCGTGAATGAAATTAATTATAGGTTTTAATAAACAATCAGAATATGTACTTAAAGACATTAAGCAAAGACATCATAGTGGCTTTTGCTTCACAAGATAAGTTATTAAACTCAACTAAAATTCGAAAACGACCTTTACAAATTATTTTTAGTTGCAAAAATATCAAATCGTTATTCTTTTAAAATCGAAGCAAATCGTTCTGCAATATCTCAAAGTCTGTTGATCAAAAGTTTTGCGAGTCTCAGAAGTCGAATTGACTTGAAAATTGGTTTAGAAAGTGTTGAGATGCTGTAGTGATTTCTGATATTTGAGTACACATAATAGAGAAATGAGAACTTGATGGATAATTTAACACTTTACAAAATGTATTCAACAAAAATACAAAAATAAGGGGTTTAATACACAGTATATACGTTTTATTATAATCAGGGGGCTACAAAAGCAATACAGGATGTTTCCCCATGGCAATACAAAATATTCACTCAATAATATGAGAGAGAAGAATGAAGATTATTTTGTCCATTTACATGTGTCATGCTTGTCACGTTCCCGTTCGAGTAAGTACATATAAAGTACATACTCGTATGTAGGTATGTAGGTCACTTTACCTATGGGTACGGAAGTAGCTACTTTGGGATTACATGTTACAAACATGATGAAACGACATTCAGTTAAAAAAAAGAAAATACGTTCATTTTCGGTAAAGATGACGCAAATAAGGAACATAAATGTAAAAAGAGCGGCCAAGTGCGTGTCGGACCACGCACAATGGGATAACTTGTAACTGTGTAGTTGGGATGACTTTATCTTAAGAATAAACATAACATTGTAGTTGAAAAACATGTTCCCCAATACATTATAATTGCAAATGTAAGTTTGTACGCACAATATTGAGTGATTTACCATGTTATTTTAAGACCTTAGACTTCTTATAGGTTTTCCTATAATCTATAAGGACAGAACTAAGTATTCTCTGTATTTTTAAACTAAGTATTCTCTCTCTGCCTGCGTCTGTGTTTCCGAACGCATATAACCCTAATCTCTTCAAAGTGAGAGTGAACAGGCTTCTTCTGGGTAAGCTCGCTCCATCGTCGACTTTGTTTCTGTCGCCTCTGGCATAGACTAAAGTCAAGAGCAAACCCATCACAAATAAAAAAAAAAAAAAAAAAATTTTTGTTCAAAATTTTAGGTTCAGCAGTTTCGGAAAGAAGGAATGGTCAATTTCCATTTGTTTTGTTTAATAACTTTAAAACAAATTATTATTAAATTCATTACATTCTCATAACAAATCCTTTCATTTGATATGTCACACATTACAGTTTGCAAACCTTTTTTTTTTAATTTTCTTTTTTCTCCCAAAAGAGAACCCCATATTCAAAATTCATTTATTTATTTATTTATTTACGATACACTTTCGTGTGTGAGTCACAGAAATTCATACATACATAATCAGCCTATAATGTTCCCATTGCTGAGACACAGGCCTCCTCTCTGTGAGAAGGAGTGGGCCGTAATCTACCACGCGGGCCCAGTGCGGGTTGGTAGAAGTCAAAGAAAAAAAGAAAAGAAAGAAAGAAAAGTTGTTGATTCTGCACAAACAAAACGCACATTACAAAAATTTACGTAAAATACACACATATACAAAGTAGCTAAAAGCCTCGTACTCAATCCATATAAGTTTGACGATCCTGTCGATGTCTGTCTGTCCTGTTGTCACATGCCTTCGAATTTTTAGTTCTAGGACATGCCGGTTTCCTCACGATGTTTTCCTTCACCGTTTTAGAAATTCATATGTGCACCAAATTTCAACTTAATCGGTCCAGTAGATTCGGAGCAAATCGGCTGTGACAGACAGACAGACACACGAGTGATAAGGGTTCCGTTTTTTCCTTTTGAGGTACGGAATCCTAATAAATTTACGTACGTAAAACAAAAGTTGGAGGAAAATATGCGTCACATCCACGCAAAACAGCCATCGCTCAGCATAATGCTGCGACCCTATGCGAGACAGAGCCTCAGCGCTGGTTTTCAGCATTGACGAAAATATAAAGCAACGTTCAATAAATAATTCATGTAGAAAGAAACCACTACATAGATAACATAAGATAAGATAATATTTATTTGCTAATTGGATATGTCAAAGAAATACTGAAGAAAGTTATTATTATTGTGTCAAATCTACTTTGCTATAATGATTGCTTATTCAAACTCAAAGCATTTATTTCAAATAAATAAATTACAGGCACTTTTGAATTGTCAAGGGGTCGGTCGGTCAGGCAGAAATATGAAGCTAGTTGCCCATTCCAAAGCGTAGTAGGTACCTATGGAGAAGAACGGGCAAGAAACTCCACAGACACTCTTTTAAAGCAACGTATTATGGTTACAAAATATTGTTTACATCATTCATTTTGAAATTATACATGTGAGAACGATGCAAAACGTAAAAGCGTCCGTAAAATAAAGACTATCTAAAAAAATAATCTCATGCTTTCCACCATCATCATCTGCTTACCCTTAGGTATACTAATTATGTTGGGGTCGGCTTCCAGTCTAACCGGATAAAAGAAAGAAAGAATAAGAATTTATTGGGACTTGCACAGGAACCTCACAAATTAAACTAAACACACTCATAGAGACATTAAAAAAAAAACAAAAATGAAATGAAACCAGCAACAGCAGGTGCAGCTGAATAGCAGTATTTTGAAGCAACTGTCTATACGATTTCCAGTACCCAGTTACTGGGTCACACAATACCCTTAGATAAGACGGTTTATTAGACTGATTACTGCCAAAGATCTACAAAGCTAACCAAAGTCACCAAAATGAAGTCACAATTTCCAAACTCATTTAAATTAAAGCTTTTGAAAAGTCACCATATATAACAAAGTAACTTAGATCAATTCAGTGATGGCTACCCAAACTTTGGAGTAATTTGTCAACGTCCGGGTGCAGTATCGTTCACGTCATAGTCCGACTTAATGACCACGGTAATGACGGAATGCTCTTAATGTTAATGAAACTGCCTCTATTTGCAGATGATATAGCCTTGGAGAGCAGTGGTGGCCTAGTGGTAAAGGCCGCGACTTACGAGTAGGTCGTAGGTTCGAACTTAACGGTGTAAATTATTTCATCACTACTGATCTCAAAACGGTGAAGGAAAACATCGTGAGGAAACCGGCATGTCCTAGAACCAAAAAATCGAAGACATGTGACATCTACCAACCCGTACTGGGCCCGCGTGGTGGATTACGGCCCACTCCTTCTCAAAGAGAGGAAGCCTGTGTCCCAACAGTGGGAACATTATAGGCTGATTATGTAGTTTATATATGCATATGCACTTATAAGAGAATATATAAAATCATCAAGTTTAGGTAAAAAGTTAACAAAATTTTCATAAATCTCTATCACAGTACTTCTGACATGCAAATAAAATCTTCGTTCATTCGTTCGCACACAGTTCGTTTGTTGGATGGACTCTATTAATAATAAGATATCGTTATGTGCGGCCAGATTACTTAGCAGGACACTGAGGACTTTGCACTCCTACTCCTTCTCAAAGAGAGGAATCCTGTGTCCCAACAGTGACTATGACTAGGCTGATTATGATATAACCGATAAAAACGTTTATCGTTACACTAACATAACGTTTATCAGTAGATCACGTCCCCTGTTTGATGACTGTTCCTAAATTCTAATACCGGATCGAATTGCTGGGTTATTCTCTGAGTACCCCGATCCCCGAGGCCCCCGTCCCGGAGGACCCCGATTTATTTTTATCTTGATAAACTCTAAAAGTCAGTTAGCTTAAAAGTACCGTCAGCACGGTTTTTTCACGATGTTTTCTCTTACCATTGTAATGTTGTCGCGTGATACACCATTGGTGCATAAGAACTTAGGAATCCGGAGTCTGGCGTCCAAAAGAGCACCAGTGATATTTTACCAAGACCTTGTGCAGTATCTAAATACTGCACAAGTATACAACACTATTGCTCAGTACAATTGATTTCAAAGATTAGTACGACTTTTCTGTGACATTCGTAACACCAGTTGATTTTCTTGAGGTCATTCGTACTATATAATGATTCGACGCTTCCAAATTCTGAACTACAAAAAGTGACACATGATCTCAGTGGTAATAATTGTAATTTTTTTTAATGTATTTTTTGTTCAAATGATCTCACTCTCAACATCGACACACACATAAGAGTGTTTTATAATGTAATATTAATGTATATTTTGCTTTGAAATTTGTCGTAGGTTATTAAAAAAAAATCACCAGGGTCCTACAACAGTCCAATATCTACGCGGTCAAAATGAATGCAAAACATAGTTTGTGTTTAATAACCGACTCAGGAATTGAATCCATGGTAACAGGTTGCGCGTCGCCACCCTGTACCCTGCCACCCTGTAAAATATGTATAAATATACTTATTGGTTTGGTATTTACCTATAGGCATACTTATTGTAAATTGTAAATTATTTTGCATACGTATAGAATCCATTTTTTTTAACTGAACAAACAGCTGCGCTGTTGAGGAGTTTGTTGCGCCACTTCTTCCCAGCTAAAGCACTAGGAAGTGGTGAAGGGCGGATGTTTTGGGGGACTGTCTTATGTAATTTTGACGTTCGAAAAGTGCTGATTCTCAGCCTAGTTTGAATAAATGATTATATTTTGATTTTGATTTATTGGTTTGGTATTTACCTATACTTATTGGTTTTGACCAATAGTGTTCATTTTCAGCTATTATGAAATCGGCATTGAACGTTTCACACCCTCAAGGCGAAGAGCAAAATGGGGCGTAATGCCTCTTCTTCTGGCGACAATAATCCTGTCTTTGTTAAATTCCGCCCACGACATCCTTCAATACCGTTTGGTCAATCGTGGGAGTGCAAAATACCTACTCAGAGTATTAGGGGCATATTATATTAAGTAAATCGATATCTACAAAGGAATTTATGACATGAATGAAACGATGCTGAGTGGATGTAGATACCTACAAAGAAAACTTAATAAATGATATTATTTTTGTAAGGTTTGTACAAACACGTCAATCATATTACAAAAACTAGATGAGGTCGGTGTTTCATAAACGACTACTCTGGGAAAAAAGGCCGGAACAAACTCGGTCGTCACAGAATAAAAGGGCAAAGAGTACATACCTAACTCAAACTCAAACTCAAAGCATTTATTTCAAATAAACCAAATACAGCCACTTTTTAATTGTCAAGGGGTTTCTCAGACAGAAAGATGAAGCTAGTTGCCCATTCCAAAGCGTGTATGTTCCTATGGAGAAGAACGGACAAGAAACTCCACGGACACTCTTTTAAATTAAGGCTCAGATTATAGAATAGAAGACCTTATAGAAGAATCGAATTTAAGACACAGAGAAAAAAATACTTCTTAAATATGTAGGTTACCAATTATACCCAAATATTATCCTCCTCACAGACAGAAACATCATACCGATAAATTTTACGGAAAAAAATCTATGAAAATTCATCGATCATTGAACTGTTATGAGTTTTATAACTAAAACCAATAGGGCTTATACAAAGGCTAGACAAAAACTTATAGAAGAAGATTTAGATTAATCCATTGTGTGACGACGTGAATCGTGACGACAAACAGATATGCATTAAATTTTTTCAAAACGCTTGCATGATTGTTACTAATAAAATTTTATATATGTATAGGTAGTTAATTGTAGGTAATTTAATAGTAATTTAATGTAGGTAATTTTATATATGTAGCAACTTACCATTTCATTCTTTGTATTCTCCTCTTGTATTTTATTTTCAAATTTCGCTTATAGCGTCTTTTTTTGTATACCCACCTATATTGATTTTATAAATAAACATACGTTAATTAATAACACACTTAATTACTACACGTAATTTTTTAATTAAATTTATTGTTATAATATATACATCAAGGTATATCTATCTAAAAGTATATTAATCCTTTAATGTCAAGTCTATAGTTTTTAAAACATCCCAGCTAATATGTATTCCATTTATAATTGAGAGTATAGAAATGATTTTTTATAGGAAAATTTTGACAAGGTGACATATCGAGCAGGAGCACTCTCACACGCCGAAGCGTTGTGAGAGGTTCAATAAACATTATTCTATTCTATTCCAAAACTATAAATATACCTGAAAAGTTTTTAATAAAACAATGTGTATCAAGCCATTTAAGTTGCCTACTTTATTTTGTTTCAGCAGATTATTTGAATATTTTAAACAATAAAGAAAGTATGCAAGGCAATATTTAATATGTACGAGTAGGTACAGACAGTAAATCATAAATATCGCAACGGTATTCAAATGTTTTGCTGAAGAGTTTTCATTTTGTCAGCAAAACAGCGATTTTTCAATTTTATTTTATATGCATTGGTGGTTGAAAAAGTGCGCACAGCACTTTTAGAAAATTGATATAACAGATGTGAGTGGAAACGCTGGGAGGGGACGCCCTAGAAGGACATATCATCGACCTAATTCTAATAAAGCGTAAGTCAAAATTTAGCCTACCAACGGTTTTTTTGCCATTTAGATAGAGTGATCAAAACTACATCTATTTTGTTTTTACTTTTCAATATCATCATAACCAGCCTATAATGTTTCCACTGCTGAGACACAGGCCTCCTCTCCGTGAGAGGGAGGATCTCAATATCTGTATGGGAAAAAAGAGATAGGACGTTTGAAAAA
This sequence comes from Atethmia centrago, assembly GCA_905333075.3. Classification (NCBI taxonomy): domain Eukaryota; kingdom Metazoa; phylum Arthropoda; class Insecta; order Lepidoptera; family Noctuidae; genus Atethmia; species Atethmia centrago. The sequence goes on along the minus strand of HG995373.1, from coordinate 13,539,696 downwards.
CACATATAGTGAAAAAAAGAAGAAAATAAATACATATAGTGACCTTATTGGTGATGTTCTTCAGAAAGATCAGGTGCGTTGTACTGACTACTAGCGCTAGGAAGTGGTGAAGGGCGGACGTTTCGGGGAACTTTCTAAGGTAATTTGGACGTTCTAAAAGTACGTATTCTCAGCCTAGTTTGAATAAATGACTTGAGTATGTATACAGGATCTAATGGCTTCTACAGATGTAATAAGAAATGTCATCCGATGCAGAGAGATCGAAACAAGGATTAGAAACACAGACCAATAGGTTTAAGAATTGATTGTGACTTCATTGAAATAAGGACATGAAACAGGTTTTAGGTATCATGGAAGTCATTGTTTGGTGTTATTCAAACAAACAATGACACATACATTCATTTGGCACTATTGACGCGCCTGATCTAAATGCTGTGCTGTGCTTTTTTCCCAAACAATTACTGCCGTGGCAGAAAGCACAGGCTGTTTGCTGTGCCTCCATGTCGCACTGTTGCGAGTGCAAAGTCCTCAGTGTCCTGCTAAGTAATCTGGCCGCACATAACGATATCTTATTATTAATAGAGTCCATCCAACAAACGAACTGTGTGCGAACGAATGAACGAAGATTTTATTCGCATGTCAGAAGTACTGTGATAGAGATTTATGAAAATGTTGTTAACTTTTTACCTAAACTTGATGATTTTATATATTTTCTTATAAGTGCATATATGCATATGACCTTATAAGAGAATATATAAAATCATCAAGTTTAGTTACAAACTACATAATCAGCCTATAATGTTCCCACTGCTGGGACACAGGCCTCCTCTCAGTGAGAAGGAGTGGGCCGTAATCCATCACGCGGGCCCAGTGCAGGTTGGTAGATGTCACATGTCTTCGAAATTTTGGTTCTAGGACATGCCGGTTTCCTCACGATGTTTTACTTCACCGTTTTGAGAGCAGTGGTGATGAAATAATTTACACAAAGTAAAGCGCCTGTCAGAGTTCGAACCTACGACCTAGGTACCTACAACTCGTAAGTTGCGGCCGTTACCACTGGGCCACCACTGCTCCATGTATGTATATACAAACTACAAATACACAATAATTTATATTTGTATTTGTATATATACAAATCGTCTTAAATTTTTGTAATTGGTTTTAGACAGGAAAATTACTGTCTATCACACCCGCGATATCGCGCTAGTCTGCATGAGCCTTTAACAAAAGAAAGAAATAAATAAATTTGTTTCAGCGCATTGCACTTTCACTGCTGAATATAAAGCCCTTTATTTATAAACGTTGCCCCGCGCGACACCGATTCGGTGTAAAACAATAGAAAAAAGAGGCTTGAGATTCTTGTAAATGGCTTGTCATAAATCACCACACTATTACTTCTGTAATGATAGCTGTAAGCCACCCAAACACAATAAAATAAAAAATAAAAAAAAATAAAATCAATTGTGTCTTATTAGCCGTCCTTGAGTGATTAAAGTTAAGTCATAAGTAGCGTCTGTTTGACCACACATTTTTGATATTTAAATGTCTCGATACTTCAATCAACGTTTTTAAATAAACCCCAAAGTTGTGAACAATGCCATGGCTGATTTTTTGCCAATACCTAACTAAATTTTATCAAAAATCAAATGCCACAATCTCAAGTTTCAGATCTGGCTAATATTAAGGAACTAGCTTTTGCCCGCGTCTTCGCCCACATGGATATAGGAAAATATCTATAAATACCAGGATTAAAAGTACCCTATGTATGTAATCCAGGATACAAACTATCTGTGTGCAAAATTTTATCCAAATCCGATCAGCCGTTTTGGCGCCAATCCGAAAAAGCATACAAACAGACAAACGAACAAAAATTGTTAAAAATATATTTTGGGCATCACTCATTTCACCACCTCTTAAGAAGCTGACAAGACGCAAATGACCAAAATAGGCTTCTCTTAAGAAAAACCTAATTGCCAAATCTGTATAGTTTGTGGTAGCGGAAAAAATATATGTTAATTTTGAATATATTTCCCCGAACTTGGTTGTTACCAAAACACGTTTTGGAAAAAAAAATCGATACAAACTAACGTTAAACTAGCTTGAGTTCTAATCCAAAATATTTGTATTAAATATCAACATCCGATACGTATTTAATTGTAACAAGAACGTCTTATTTGAATGGAAAACTTGGTTGTTTTTTATTTTCGATTACTCAACTCAATTTTGAGTAAATAGATAATTGCTTCATATTTTGCAATAAATTACAAGCGTTGTTTTATCGCACTTCTCTTTTCTGACCGTGGTTTAGGTGTTGTCAGCGCCTTAACAATTACTTTTTTTTTTCAAAAATATGTAATAATATGTTTTGAATTCGTTAGTATTTTATTATACATATTATATATTAGAATAATAAGCAATCCAACACAATAATAGGAGTCTAACTAATATAGAACCAAAATATTGTTACACTGTGGCATTAATCTAGCCGATTTACGTCAAATAAATTTTATCTAATATATTATAATTTGATCCAGTCTGCTGGGTAATGATTAGTGCATTACTTTGTAATCAATCTAGGCGAAACACACAGGAGCGTGTCAATACACCTTAGTTACGGTTAATCGAAGATTTACGATTGATTCTAAATGGATTTAAATTACTGTAACACATGTTTGTTGGCGAAATTGTTTAACTAGGTAGGAATATATAGATAACTAGGAATGCCTGTAGAATTAAGGAAAACCTTAAAAATGCGTCACTTGTTAGAAAATATTACGAACAGTAGTGCAACATTTATAATACATACATACAGTTACGCCTTTTTCCCATGGAGGTAGGCAGAAACTACAGAACGCCACCTGCAACGATCCTTACTTACTCCTTTTGCTTAATTTACGTTCATATATAGGACATTATAATACTACTAAAGTTCGTTTTTTTAATCCCAGATAGTAATTTGACTGATAAATGTCAAACTCCAAATTGAAAAAACAAACAACAAAGATTTGAAATGTCAAATTATTATCTGGGATTAATAAACGAACTTTAGTGTTATTGGGTTTTTCTTTACGTATTTTCCCAGAAGCAGCCTGGATTTTGGATTTGTAATTTGACAGGTAAATGTCAAACACCAAATTTAAAAATACAAACAACAAAGATTTGAAATGTCAAATTATTACCTGGGATTAAAAAACGAACTTTAGTGTTATTGGGTTTATTCAATAGGTATTTTCCCAGAAGCAGCCTGGATCTTGGTTTTGAAATTTGACTGGTAAACGTCAAACTCCAATTTGAAAAAACAAACAACAAACATTTGAAATATCAAATTATCATCTGGGATTAAAAAACGAACTTTAGTGTTATTGGGTTTTTCATTAGGTATTTTTCAAAAGCAGCATGGACTTTGGATTTGTAATTTGACTGGTTAATGTCAAACTTCAAATTGAAAAAACAAACAACAGATTTGAAATGTCAAATTATTATCTGGGAATAAAAAAACGAACTTTATTGTTATTGGGTTTTTCATTAGGTATTTTTCAAAAGCAGCCTGGATTTTGGATTCGTAATTTGACTGGTAAATGTCAAACTCCAAATTGAAAAAAACTAACGACAAAGATTTGAAATGTCAAATTACTACGAGGGCGACACTGAAAGTTTTTAGAACTGGCCACTTGTAAACGATATAATAAATAAAACAGTTCAAATTTTGAAAATGGAACTCTTTGCCAATATTATGGTGTATGTATTTTATTCATTTGTCATTTGTTTACGATTTGGCGGCGAATTGAAAATGGTCTGTGTCACGTCAGCATTAATTTAACGCGAGAAAATTTTCGCATAATGATTTTTTATGACTTTCGATGTCATTTAAGTCAACAAGAAAGTTATGATAGAGTTCGATTGGCCTTTCACGATAAAGCCCCATCTCGTGCCACTGTTTACAAGTGGTTTAATGAGTTAAACGTGGTCGCACTAATCTCACCGATGATCTGCGTGTGGGACGGCCTTCTAAGGCGACGAATGAAGTTAACATCAGTGTTGTGCGACGAATGATAGAGACTGACTTATCAGCAGATTCGGACAAGCTTAGGCATCGGTATGAGTCAAGTGCACAAAATCCTCCATGAACATTTAGCGGTCAGGAAGGTTTGTGCCCGGTGGATACCTCATAATATGACAGAGGCCCAAAAACTCCGTCGTGTTGATTGTTGTCGTGAAATGGTTCAAAGATTTAACGGAGGTGACTCAAATGCTGTGTTCGACATACTTACGGGTGAAAAAGCTGGATTTATTGTTATGATCCTGAAACTAAGAGACAGTCTGCTGTCTGGGTGTTTCCTTCCGAGGAGTTGCCAACTACAGTGAAGAGAGATCGAAGCGTGGGAAAAAAGATGGTGGCCTCGTTCTTCGGAAGGGTGATTTCTCGCGGCAGCGGAGTTACGCCCTGGCGTTTCGCCTCCTCGCGCCACTCCTATACGTGCGCGAGGAAAGTGGTACACTAACAATTATATGCCACTTGTCTTGGAAAATGTTCGGGAGAAACAACCTCGCAGTAGGATCCTCCTTCACCACGACAACGCCTCGTCGCACACCGCCAAGCAAACAATCGACTACTTGGCGACGTCAGACTTGGAATTACTGGGTCACCCGCCCTATAGCCCCGATCTGACACCTTGCGATTTTTATTTATTTCCGAAAATAAAAGATTTTATGGAACTTTGAGGAAAACATTTTATGGACGCCGAGGAAGCAGTGGCTGCGTTTCAAAATGCCGTTGAAGAGACCCCTAAGGACGAGTGGGTAAAGTGCTTTTCTCAGTGGTTCCATCGGATGCAGCGATGTATTAATGTAAATGGACACTATTTTTTTTTTTATAACTTGCTAGTTTGTTCAGTTTTTGATTTTCTAAGAACTTTCAGTGTCACCCTCGTATCTGGCATTAAAACCTACCAATTTTCCGAGAACCAGCCCGGATTTTGGGTTTCTACCTGGTCGATGGCAATAGGTCGCTCGTTCGACTCGCTCCTTAATGTATAGGATTTAAACATAACTGACGAAATGTGGATGTTGCTACACCTCTGCCGAACCCTTCCGAGAATACAGGCATAATGTTATATTTGTATATTTTTGTGAGATTCTTCGTGTATTTGAAGACGATTATATTTACGTTTATAAAGAATCGCTCGACTAGCGATTTCGCCGATAAATCGGATCATCGCTCGTATCGTGCAACTCGGTTCATGAATGTTGCTGAAACCGGAATCTATGTAAATGCATTTATTTATGACAAATTCATTATGTATACTCGTACATAGGGTGCATTCGGAGCATTATAGACTGACAAATTTTAAACCGACTACAGCAAAGCCCAAATTGGGAATTATGTTTTTTTTTTTATAACGATATTAGTTATGCTTTATACATAATATCGAGGCGAGAAAAGAAGAAATTGTGCATTTCCGGTTCATGCAAGTAACCAAAACAGTAATCTGTCTACATAATATTTACATACGTGAAATATGGCCAAAAAAAAATTCTGTCTTCTGAACAGTTTTCTTTACAACTTTTCTTGCAAAGCTACAAAGTCCTTGACTAGCCCCATTTTACGGTAGCTAGCTAAAGTAAGCAACGTCAGATCCATTCATAAACTATGTACCTACTGTATGTCATACATGATCTCAACTGCGAATGGATAGATTCATATTTTCTTTGCAAAAAGCACTTCTTTCATAGTTTTTTAACCGTAGTTAAAAACCTATAAGAGTAAGAGTAAAGAGAGTAGTGTTAAGAGTATTCTCTGCAATTTTATGTCAAGGTACTTTGGATCTTATTATCACAGCAATATTTCAATTGAAGGATTTATAAATATTTGAGGCAATCGCCGCTCACCCGTACGCCAAAAATCAAGCCCATTGTTTAATTTGCATCAGACAGCCAATTATCGAATTGTTCGTTTGTTTTTCATTAAAAATATTCACTGACTGGTCTTTAGGAATAAGTCATTAGTAAATTTGGCTCAAATACATTCCATGAATACTTCAAACAGAGTTTGAATACTTACGAGCTTATTCGGCAACAACTCCCTGTATAGCAATCATAATATTATATTTCGTTGAAGATTATATTTCGCAGACGGTTTTAGATTTTTAATCAGAGCTAGCACATCGCTTTACAATATGTACTTACGTTATATAACTATGTATGCCCTGGCATAGTTACCTGTAACTAAGGATAGAAAAACCTATGTACCTAGCGCTGTAAAACTGTTGTTAAGGCACAGGTTTATGATTTTAGTGACTTATAAATTTGTTATTACGGCATCATATAATACAAGTAAGTTATGCAAAAAATGTATGTTAAACAAGAACGCATACACCAAATCTATATGTTAATATTTATGTATTGTAGTAAAATACTTTATGAAATAAATTCAGGAAGTAATGTCTACCCAAAGCATAAAAAATGATATTACTTTCAAAAGTACTTAAGTATTTTCATGTTTGTTTTTTTTTGTATGCTTGTTACTATCTATAATTCTATCTGCGATTTCAAATAATTCAAATATTCATGTTTTCGTTACTAAAAATAAATATTCCCTATGAAACCGAACGGCAGCGCGGCGTTAGCGCGACTCACATTTGTGTGGCCAAGGTCAACGGCGATTATCCGACACTTACATATTCAGCCTATAATGTTCCCACTGCAGGAACACAGGCCTCCTCTCTGTGAGAAGGAGTGGGCCATAATCTACCATGCGGGCCCAGTGCGGGTTGGTAGATGTCACATGTCTTCGAATTGTTGGTTCTAGGTCATGCCGGTTTCCTCACGATGTTTTCCTTCACCGTTTTGAGAGCAGTGGTGATGTAATAATTTACACAAAGTAAAGCGCCTGTCTGGGTTCGAGCCTACGACACACAACTCGTAAGTCGCGGTCGTTACCACTGGGCCACCACTGTTCCCTTCGATCCATCCGACACTTAAGTACACTAATCTAGATAAACAACAAATATCAGAGATCCAAACGCGATCTATCACAGTAAAAAACAGTTAGGGCTTAGCACAAATGGATCTTTGGAAATGAAAGTAATTCATTTATCTTCCTTACCCGCTTGTTTTGCCCAGCCCCACATTTTCAGTGAGGTTATCAATAAATCACGTAGGTACCTTGCTTCCTTACTTAGGTTAATTTCTTTTACCTATGTTAGCCCTGCCGTTGTTCGTAAAATCATTTGTATATTTTTTCATGTAACGATCGCAGGGTTGCCTGCGAGACGATACGTAAGTTACACTTGAAAGGGTCGCAGATATTGCTAAAGTTGTTTCCTTCAATGTCTTTGAGGGATTATTTCTTTGAGAAACTTGTACACGCATACCTTAACATACATTTGTAGGTAGTATGTATTTTTACGGTTTTATGTTTAACGTAATTTCATAGGAAATCTGTCTACAAGGTCCAACCTTCGTCAAGCAAGGGCTAAAGGGTTTTTTTGGGTGGTAAATTATCAAATAACTTCTCCCGCTCTGGGCGGAGCGGGAGGGAGTGTCAGACTCTTACTGACTAAAACCCACCCGTATTCCTTCCGTTGCCTGTGTTTCCAGGGGCCTCGGTAACCCTTTCGAACTTCCACGCGACCCCGGCAGGCATCGGCCCTAGTGGACCCCTACACTTGTACTGCCATCTCTTTGAGGCTCGCGTGGAACACATCGCGCCGTGGACGCGGGCCTGGTCCTTACCGGACGGTGAGCTACCCATTGCTCACCGTCCGCAAGCCCGCGCCTACGGTGGCCGGAAATCCGCCCGGGATTCCCGACGCCCAGGGCGTCTTCTGCGGTGGCTAGGGGCGAAATTTGCCTTTCCCTCAACCGTCCGGCGCGACGCGCAGCGCGACACTTTCCATGAAGTTTTCATAGAAATTGTGCTACTAGTGTCGCGTCGCGCCTGTCTGCGGGAGCCTTAACTAGGTAGGTATGTAAGCATTTGAAGAATTAATGATGAGGTAAACACAGCAGATATACTTAATTATATACTACTACGTAAACTTCTTTTTTTATTACTTTTAACCAGCCATACTGCAACTATCTTATTTATTTATTTATTCAGTTTGGACAACAATATAGCCCAATTTGTTACCAAAATACCTTATTACTAGTGCGCAAACAAAGAATAGCAAAGAGAAGAATAGTAGGTGACTGCGGCAGGATGTGCGGAGAACGATAAAGTATGGAATAAGCTACCTGACCATTCTCCCCACATAGTGCCTCAGAAAAGGGGAGTAAGGGCTTTCCATCACTGTTTTCAGGATGCTATTGTCACTGACCCGCGTTCTACGCATCAGTGATGCAACTTTTTTGCGAATCACTGCGTGGAAGCCGTCAGTTCGTTTCTGAGCAAACATCTCCGATGCGCTACAGAAACGGGGCAATTTCAACAGCATCCTAAAAACATTGTTGTATTTGATACGTAAGACATCTAGCGATCTTTTGGTGTAGCCCATAGACCCCCGCATACAGACCTTGACAAAACGCCTTGAACAAACGCCTGGAAAGTTGTCATAGGTTGAATTTTTTTAATTTGATTTACTTAACACGTAGGTACTTCGGCTAAGCGTTATTCCTGTCAAAGAGCAAAGTCTAGCTTGGCAAAAAACCCTTAATTACTTTCGCCCCACGCCATAGCAGACGCAAAACATTTATGCATATTAAACAAAAAGCCAAATTAAAGTAGTGACAGCCCTGATTACTCGTTTAGCTACAATACACCCAGAATCCTTTTCGCTTTTCAGGAAAACTATGATAAGCACTTTATAGGTTTCTCGAAAAGGGTACGGGTCGCAGATTCCTAGACACAAAAGGTTGGGATACAAAGTTTGCCTTCAAATGGGTAGACGGCCCGATAAACTAAATTCTGTTTTAGTAGTTGAAAGTCAATAACTATATTTTTAATGCAGAATTCGAAACAGATTTGTAGACTAATGAAAGGGGACATTAAGGCTCCACTGTACTTTAAAACCCACGAGTGCAAAGCTTCAGCTTTTTTTTTGGAGTATAGATAAAGCGTTCTACTTGAAGAAAGTAGAACGCTTTTGCAAAATTTCACGCTGCGCAAACGAGTACTAATTTTTGAGAAAAAAATCTTAAAGTGTAAAAAAATCAACTTTTTTTTTTCTTTGGCTTCGCACAATCAACTTATTTGCGATTAAAATTGACATTTTACGACAGATAGTATACGAATATCACTCCTAGGATGTTCGGTTTTACGTTCAGACAAAGTGACAGCGGATTTTAATGGTTTTTAGTATAAATATTATAATTTTTTAACTTTAATTCATTTTTAAATAGCTGCTACCGCAATTAACTCAATTATGAAGTCAAGTAATCATATTAATGAAATTAAAAATAATAAAGTTTTATTTGTATTCCTCGTGAGTAATCCATAACGAAACGTATTCGAATGTCAGTGAAGTGACCGTACCGTGACGCTAACGTTTGACAGTTCTCACTCATCATAATTAAATATATTCAAATGTATACAAAAGGCAATGTTTATTAAAACTGTTACTTAGACAACTTAGGTAGCAAGAGCGAGCGAAGCGAGCTCGGGACTTGGGGCACCTCAACTCAGACAGGCTAGGATCAACAAAGACCCCGTCAACCCCTTCGTCGTTATTTTTTGTACACAAATATTTAATTCACTAGATTTGCCTTTAAAGTACAATCAATACTATTCTAAGTTTTAAAATAAAAATCAGGTAAAATTTAAGTTAGATAAAAATTGGTTATTAGTCTTATAGCCTAGATTGTAATTACTAAGAACCTCATTCTTTTTAACAAAAGATTAAAAAAAAAACTAGATTTGGCTTCATCCCGAAAAAGTATCCATACTGCGAAGAGTATAGATACTTAAACACACGCACGGACTCACGCATTAATAAATAGCGTTTCCATGACGATCAAGTCGAGTCACGGCGTCATTGTGTGTCAGAGGCGTCAAAGGATACCTAGGCGCGTTTCTGTTTCGTTGACGCAGTAGGCGTCAAAGCATACCTAGTCGCGTTTCTGTTTCGTTTTGACACCTCTGATACACAATGACGCAGTGACTTGGTAGAGAGAATCTAACGATTTAAATCTTTGTGTGTACTTATTCACTCAATACAATTCTCAAATATAGCAATTTCACTGTAATTGTACAGTAAAATTACCTACTCAAGAAAGAAATATGAATCCACGAAGCAAATAAAACAGAGCAAACATGAATGAACAAAAGTAGGGCTCTCAAGAAAATATGACATGGCGTCTGTAATATACCTATGTAAGTTACATACAAAAATCCTACTTGCAAAGAGAATAGAGACAGAACATCTTTATACTGCCTATATAGCCTAACCCTTTCCTTTGTTCGAGGAAACACAGATGTGATGTTCTGTTATGTATTTTTGCGCACAAGTTAATGACCCCTATTTATTTCATCATCATCTGCCAGTCCAGTCAGCTTCCAGTCTTACCGGATGCAATTCCAGAATTTAGCATGGAGCGACTGCCTACCTGGGGGCTAACCATCACCTGTTATAGCAGTATTATTATAATATTACTTCACAGTGGGAAAGTGATGGAGCTGTACAGGACTTATAGCCCCATCTCTTTCTCACTCTGAAGTAATATTGAAATAATACTGCTGCAAGAGGTGATGGTTGGCCCCATGACTTCCAAAACCCAGTTACTAGGAAACACGATACCTCTTGATAAGACTGGTTGTCAGACCTGAACTTGTGGTTGTGAGTTCGGGTTTCTGACTACCCGTACGTAAAGATCTACGAATGTCAGCCAGGGGGGCAACCACGACCTCTTATAGCAGTATTATAATAATATGTAATATTGCTTTAAGGCTCCTACATACTGGCGCGACTTGTCGCGCGACGCGACGCGACACAAAGTCACCGCGTGTAGCGCTACAAGCGGTGCCTTTGTGTCGCGACGCGTCGCGCGACAAGTCGCGCCAGTATGTAAGAGCCTTTACAGTGGGAAAGAGATGGAGCTATACCCTGTGTGTAGCTTCATCTGATTCTCACACTGATGTAATATTAAAATAATACTGCTTTAAGAGGCCGTGGTTGCCCCCCAGGGCCAGCGGCTTAAGGACTACAGGAGCTAAACACAAAATTTATAAGTTTTATAATGCACAATAAAAGTATATGATCCACTGCAGTAAACAAAATCTGAAAAATATATGATATTCTTCAGGATATATGCTAGGTAGATAGTGTGTTGAAAACATACAACTATTTGCTACGTACATACTAATATACATGCAATCATTCTGATTTTTTATCAGATTTTTCTATAAGCAACATATTAGCATACTAGTGATTGATTATTTTTATCCAATCAATAGATTTTTTTAAAATAGTGATTTTTTTCATATTTTGCAATAAAATACCAGCGTTGTGTCAGATCAGGCAGACAGACAGTGACCGCGCTTTAGCTGTTGTCAGCCTCTTAACATGCTTTCTGAGGTATGCTCTACCTGTTTAAATAAATAGGTAGAGCGTGCCTCGGAAGATAAAGCAATTAATGGAATTATTTTGATTAGGCAGGCACACTAATCAGTACAGAATATCGTTTTCTTTCAGGAAATCACTCATTCATAATTTAAACAATTTAAAAACAATTATAATTACATACCGTATCGGTTTAACGAGATAAGCCGTTTCTATGTGAATCCCTTAGAAATAAAGATGCACTAAATCTATACATATTATAAATGAATCCCTATTTCCCTTGGTCACGGCATCACGCTAAAACGGCTGAACGAATTTGGATGAAATTTGACACATGGGTAGACCATGACCATGATTAGGACATACAATATAAATACTTAATAATGACGTAAGAAGTTTGTCAATAAAATAATATATTTGGTAACTACTATTAGTTTGTTCACATATTTAGCAAAAGAGACCAATACTTTACTAAGCAGGCAAACAAAATTCAATCTGCCGTACTTAATATAAAAATGCCGTATCAGCAAATAAGTCCACTTCGGGCTCCACGTAAGTACCTAAATATGAAGGGCTTAGCTCAGATTAACATTTAATCACTAAACGCTATTACGAAGACCCAACATGGCCCTTTTTGAGCTAAATATAAACACCGACCAGATGTATGAAAGTAAACGAGGCGAAAAGAATATATAAGGATGCAAGCAGGTGGCGTTCTGAATGAAGTTTCTGCCTACTCCCACGGAGAGAAGGCGTGAGTTTATGTATTCTAACTAATATTATAAAAGCGAAAGTGAGTTTGTTTGTTTGTTTGTTACGCTTTCACGCTAAAACGGCTAAATGGATTTGGACGAAATGTGATACCAGGGTAGACCATCGGGAAGGTACTAAAGGGTTGCCGAGGCCCCTGGCGACACAGGCAACGGAAGGAATACAGGTGGGTTTTAGTCAGTAAGAGTCTGACACACCCTCCCGCTCCGCCCAGAGCCGGAGAAGTTGTTTGATGATTTCCCACCCAAAAAAAAAATGGGTAGACCATGACCTGTCTTAGGACATTTTTATCCCGATATTCCCACGGGATCGATACTTATGCGGCTGAAACTGCACGGCGCAGCTATAGTATATGTATAAACACTGTATACTTTTTCCAATAATTTCAGTCTTATCTAGATGTTAACCACACTGCTTTACCTACAGAATTATTGATCTAGCTGAGTTCCACAAATATACTGATTTACTTGATTCGAATGTTGGTAGCAGAAATGTTATCCTAAACCAATTTCCCCAGAGTAATAGAACATCAAGTCTTCAAAGAAATCAAGTAAAGAATCCCTAAACTTTCCACTCGACATTCTATAAAGGCACACGAGTTACTTGAACTCTAACTATTGTGAGTAGTTTGCTGTTATTTGGTCTATTTTCCTCAATCAATCAATCAACTCAGCCTGTCGCAGTCCACTGCTGGACATAGGCCTTTCCCAGGTTGCGCCACAATACCCTGTCCTCCGCCTTCCGCATGCAGTCTGTCTCAGACACTTTTTATGGTCGTCAGTTCATGTAGTTGGAGGACGTCGCATATTAAGCTTGCCGATACGCGGTTCTCACGCCCGCCTCAAAGAGATGTCAGCACAAGTGTAGGGGTCCGCTAGGGCCGATGCCTGCCGGGGTTTCGGGAATGTCCGAAAGGGATACCGTGGCCTCTGGCAAAACAGGCAACGAACGGGTGGGTTTTAGTCAGTAAGGGTGGGTCTGACACTTCTTCCGCAAAAGTTATTTGATAATTTCCCAACCAAAAAAAAAAGGATTCGTCTGCTTCACCGGCCATCGGTCCTTTGAAAAACATAGCCAGCCCACTAACTCCAGTTCTTTCCACGATAACTTGTTTCAATGCATTCTTATTTTGACTCAAATCAAAATCAAAATATTTTTATTTCACGTAAACCTACATGGGCACTTATGAAACGTCAGAAGCTAGGTGCACGGTTCCAATTTGTCGTTTCCTATGGAGAAGAGCCGGCAAGAAACTCCACGGTTACTCTTTTAAAAATAATTGGCTTGTACAATGTTTTCAAATCACAGTGTTAATAGGTATGGGAGGACAGTGTAGGCCTGTCGTTTCTGATTTTATCCTTCAAAGAAACTCCGAGCATAGCCCACTCCATAGTGCACTGTGCGACCTTGAATTTGTGGACCAGCCCAATATTTTCCACATTTCGGCCTAAAAACTAGGCAAAATTTGACCAAAAACTAAACAAAATTTACTTTAGACGTCAATCATAAAGTGTTTATATTTTTGAAAGATCACACACGGCATTTGATGACTCAGCTTTGTAAACGTATACAAAAACACTGAGAACACCACATAAATCAGAACAGTTCACTTACTTTTTATCCATAGAGATCCTTTACACGGACGTACGGAGAAAATGCGAGCAACCACTATTCACGAGACATTTTTTCGAGTCACTCACAGACAGACCACAGCTGCACAGTAAAGTTTTTATTCGCAAGGCTAGGGAACACAGTTCACTTGACTAATGCAAATGGCATGCCAGTCTAATTGTTACTGGAGCAACGATACGCGATACGATGACACGCCCGAATCTTATCGCGATTATCTACGTCAACGTAGTGATAACACATTGTACCTACCTGCATTTTACTTTTCTTGTATTTATCCATTGATTAGTAACAGTTACAATGTAGATAACTACTGTTACATTTCATAAAACATGTGTTGGGAGTATGAAAATAAATCTTCAAGATAATCAAGGTCCCCTTTGTGAGCATAGCATTGATATACAATTATACATATATTTTTAAGTGGGTATTAGAGTACACTATCTGGCTTTCTGTGTTAAATAGCATAATTCACAATTCCAGAAGATCATTTATGCCACTACAAAAAATTACAACTACCGTCAAAAAACATTGTAATCTATACAATGTTTTTTGACGGTAGTTGTAATTTTTTACTTATCGTTTGCGGTTAAAAGTTGCCATCCAAAAAAACTGTCGCCATTGATTTTAAAAAAAGAAAAAGAAAAGAGAATTAAAGAAAATATTAGTCTTACAATTTATAATAAATTCCTTTTCATTCAATAAAAGTTTAAATATTGAATCGACCTAAAACAAACACATTAAATTAGGAGTTGGTAACACTGTGCCTCTTCAAGCTTTAGGTGCTTCAGGCTAGCCTTAAAAATAAAGTATGTATGAAAAAAGTTTCACATTAAATTACATTGTTGAGAGATTTTCGAGAAGACCTTTTGAAAATAACATTATAACACTTATGAGCAGAGAATTACAATTTAATATCTAAGTTTCGTAACAGGTTTATTAAACGTATTCTTTATTGGAAGCGACAACAAAGACTTGAATGAAGAAAATAAAAAATACCTTCCTCGGTCAATCAATCAAGTGTTTCCAACTACTTTTGTAAGCGCCTTGTTAGTAGTACGTGCTCAAATCTAAAATGTCTTAGTAAGTAGGTAATAGAAAATGTGTCTCATTAAGGGCCGGGTAATCGCCGTTGACCTTGGTCATACAAATGTGCGTTCGGTTTCATAAGGAATGTTTATTTTTACAACTTAATCGAAGGTGTTTATCATATCATTATGGAGTGTGTCCGGAACGAGCCAGAAAGACGAGATTTGTTAATAGTATTTAATCACATGTGCGAAACTGGGGTCTGTAACAGCGTCCTTGCTGCTCCTGCTTCGGAAGCAGCCAGGATGCTATACAGGCTCGTAAACATTGGGATTAATCGTAGAGGTAGATAGTGTAAGATAATTTTTAGTTGTGTATGTAAAGTCGATTTAAACAAAATAAAGAAAAAATAAATCCAAATATGAATATTTGAAAAAAATCACAGATATAATTATAGTAAATAACGGTCTATTCATACCAAAAAATCATGAAAATATCTTTATTAGTTTGAAAGTAATATCGTTTTTTATGCTTTGGGTAGACATTACTTCCTGAATTTATATCATAACGTATTTTACTACAATATTTAAATATTCACATATAGAATTGATGTGTATGCGTTCAAGTTTAACTTACATTTTTTGCATAACTTACTTGCATTATATGAAGGCGTAATAATAGATTTAAAAGTCACTAAAATCATATATCTGCGCCTTAAATACCTAGTCCTTTATTGTCAACTACACTGATATTTTAATTAAAATCTGTACGCGTTTCGAAGCAGACAGGTATTATAATCCCTCCGTAGACTAACGAAATGATTCTATACAACCTACAATAGAATTAAAATGCTGAACACATTGTCAAAGTCAAATTTCCCATCCCGTATTTTCATAATACCGAGAAAGTGTACCTACCTACTACAGTTTCACTTAAGTAATACATTTTTCAGCTCTAACTGAACTTGCAAATGTTATTTTGCACTTAATGTTATATGCACTTTACTGAAAATAATAGCTTGAAGAAATGTAACATTACTCGGTAAAATTATAAGGATTCTGTTTTTGCCATTAAATTTTGGCCACCATTTGTCTACAGAACCACAAAGTAAAATAGTCTTGCTTATGTTTCATACACAATGACAGTCAATGCCAAAATAGAACATATCGTAATGAACCACTATTAATAGCCTAAAGATACTCGTAATTTCATACACACAAGTAGCCTATGCAGTCACTATCAAAGCTACTAGGATTTACGATGCAATAATGTAAAACAGAACTATGTAGGACACTAACCAATTTTGGTACATTTCCAAGAGCTTGATACATACTAAAATTATTTTGCGTTTTACTACAAAACAATTGCGAAAACATGGGTCAGTTATTTTCGGACTGTAAATATAAGTGTCAAAAACAAAATACTATATTTTCATATCATAATAGGAATGTGAAAGATCGAAGAAATGACGTCACAAAAGTTATAGGTCGATTGAGAAAACGCTAGCTTTTTATAATGAAAGATTGGTCCGCGACATCAAAGGATTGAGAGATATAAAGGGACCGTAAACTACGTACCTAACCTACATAGAAATAGGTACAACAATAAAAGCTAACAAATGCGACACATTCGTAGATGTCGAAATGTTCGCCGAATGAGTAGTGGAATGCCGAACGTTGGCGAAAAGCTAATCAGTGCGTACATGTGAGTAGCTCACAAATGTCGATCGTTAGCCAGCCGCCATCAATCACACGTTATCGGCATCATCCACAAAATATTAACCAATTATAACAGCCCGGATCTCGCTATAATCGGCGAATTATTAAAAACGCTTTATTTTATATGGCGCTGACATAGTCGACGCACTTAGTATGCGAGATCTATTGCGCATCTAGTTAATTACAAGTTTGTGAATGTCACATGATTTGTTATTTCTATTAGAAATCTGATCAAAGTTAACGTCACATAGGTACATCAAATAAATTGGTTAAAAGAGGGTAGTCAGAGATTCTGATGGGTGGTAGGTAGGTAAATAAACATTTTCATATCGGACTTGTCAATCATGGTAATTTTTCCATTCTGGCAGGGTACTTACCAATCATGTGGTGGTTGTGGTCGTCTGCGAGCCTGCACGCAGCACGGAGGCTCCTGTGGCTCGCAGGGCAGCTGCAGCGCGGGCGGCGGTGGCGGCGGTGGCGTGCAGGCCAGGCGCCGCGCGGCCGCCGCGCCCACGTACTCCACGTAGCGGGACGGCGGCGGCGACCCTGCGATGTCCTCGCGGCACGCCGGCCCGCAGCACTTGCGCGGCGCTGGTGGCGGCGGCCTGCACGCCAGCCCGCAGTACACCGGGGGCGGAGGCCGCAGCGGCGCCGGCGGCCGCGGCACGTAGCGCTCCACGGGCACGTGCGCCGCCGGCGGCACATAGCGCGGCCGCCGCGCGCGCTCGGCCTCCGCACAGCGGCGCACCCGCCGCGGGGACGCTGAGAACCGATCCGGCAGCGGCGCGGGCGGCGGCGGGCTGAGCCTCTCTGGCGGCGCCACGCTGAACGCGCCCGTCGCCGGGAAACGTTCGCACGGTGAGCGCGCGTACTCCTCGCCCATGGCGCGCGGTCAGCCGGGCCCGCCGCCGCCCGCGCGCCCTCCCAACCACGCCAACACTCTGTCTCACATGCCGCGCGACCACTCTAGCACTATCACTGGGCGGGCGCTCCGCTCGCGTTCGGGGGCTGCGGCGCTGTCCCGATGTCCGCATTCACTCCGCGGGCGCCATGACGCTACCGGATCGATAGCGGCGCGGGGCGGCCTCAGAGGGCGCACACCGCGGATCCTGCTTCAAGACGCATCGCTTGTTTCTTACGGCTTATATGGAGCTTTCGAAACGAGCTTTGAAGCTGGGGCGAGGCGAAAGTGCGTCCTCGGCCAAGATGGCCGCTCTCATCATGTCCGCTTGCGGCGCGCCTGCGCTAATGCCTTGTGATGTGTTTGTTTTCACCAGATACTGATTTTGCACAAATCGCGACACTGGGTGGTTCCTGGGGCTATGTCTTGATGGGGTTCACAGTAAACAGTCACGAGGTGATGGTGCGCGTCGCGGTGTGGTGGTCGGCGCGGCTCGGCTCGGGTGCCGAGGGTGTCGCGGGTGTCGAGTGTGACGTGCGCCACTGGCGGGCGCGGGGCGGGGGCGCGGCGGCGCGGGGTCGGGGAGCGCGGCGACGTCAGGCCGGTGCGCTATCGACGCCGTGCGCCGCCGCGCAGCCCGCGCCGCGCTACGCAACACACTTCACGCCGCACCGACACAAACACTCGATTGCAAAACGAACGACCGTCGCCTGTAAGCCTACTTTTACTTCCAGCATCCTGTTCACACGAAACCTTAATTTGATCCGATTTTATTGAAATAACCCAGATTTCCAATTTCAGAATAAGCTCGTAACTCGTAAAAAAGAGCGTTCGTTTTCAGAGTGAGTGCTTACGTCTACATGACCTACACGATTTATGATTGAAGGGCATAAAAAGCAAACGCAGCCGTTACCTTTGTATCAATAATTACGTTTTGACACATTTTAATAATAAGTACCTATGAGGTTATTTAAAGACGAAACGAGAAACGCTATAAAGAACATACTGTGCGCTTCATATATTATTTATTTAAAGAAACATGGAAGACTTACGGCTTAAAAACTAAATAAAAAGAAAACCATAGCCTACAGGAAGCCAATTACAAGTCTTCGCATGTAAAATTAGACTGAACTGACTGACTATTATCAATTAGATTGGGAAAATGTAGAGATAAAGAAAATGCCCACGGCATGACCTTCCCTCCAGCTAATTTTCTTACAATCTTTTTACGTTATCAAATGGTCACAAACGGCTGTGTCGCAGTCCTTTGAAGCTGTAGACTCACTAACGAAATAGGTTAAGAACCTATTTCGTGACATTACTGTTTTAGGATAAACTTTTCGCGCTCCCTCTCTGTTTGTACGCGAATATTGACCTAATTTTATATAAGTAGAGCGCTTCGATTATTATGAAAGCAGTTTCAGAGGTTTCACGCACTAATAATGTCGATATTGGCACAAAGGAGATTAATTAAAGCTTAAACTTAATACCTGAACTGGATCTGTTATATTCCAATTATTTTTTCATTAAAAAAATTATACGAAAAAAGAAAATATAAAAGAGGTTTACGTAAATGGACGGCCAAACTTTATCTATCAATAAACTAACCGAAGAAAATTTGTGAGGGGACACACTTCGACATAACGAAGCTGCGTCGTACCTACACCGCTCGCATTGCCATCACTCAGCTTCACTTGTCATGCAAACTGGGTATGTATTATTCAGTATATGTTAAGGATAACACGCATCTTAGAAGTCAGAATTGACGTCGGAAAACGAGAAACGTTGGACGGACTCGTCGGAAGTGAAACGGACTCAATTAAGTAGGCAAGACCTAACTATGTTAGTCGAAGGCCGCAGTTAGTAGGTCCTAGTTATTCAAGTCACGTTCTGAACCCAGTTGTCAATTGTTGCTATTACGAGGACAAATTAAGTGTAGCTTGTTCTGGATGGAAGTTTCTAGGGATGATGTAGTCGTCTTTAAATTATGATTATGCAAAGTTTCCGAATATTGAAATACAGGCTCTGCCTAGTTCGGCTACAGATGAGCACACCACTTAAACTGTCCTAAATTAAGTGTAGCTTGTTCTGGATGGAAGTTTCTAGGGATGATGTAGTCGTCATTAAATTATGATTATGCAAAGTTTCCGAATATTGAAATACAGGCTCTGCCTAGTTCGGCTACAGATGAGCACACCACTTAAACTGTCCTAAATTAAGTGTAGCTTGTTCTGGATGGAAGTTTGTAGGGATGATGTAGTCGTCATTAAATTATGATTATGCAAAGTTTCCGAATATTGAAATACAGGCTCTGCCTAGTTCGGCTACAGATGAGCACACCACTTAAACTGTCCTAAATTAAGTGTAGCTTGTTCTGGATGGAAGTTTCCAGGGATGATGGTAGTCGTCATTAAATTAAGATTGTGCAAAGATTCCGAATATTGAAATACAGGCTCTGCCTGAAATACAGACACTGCCTAGTTCGGCTACAGATGAGCACACCACTTAAACTGTCCTAAATTAGCCTGTTAAAATATTTTGTAATATTTATGTCAAGTTTTCTTTAAATAAACATTATTATTATTATTATATTATTATTTTCACGACGCGTCGGTGGCATGTCGAGATAAAGTGTTTTTTGTTTTTTTGGTAGGATACCTATCCTGTAATATGTATGAAAGAAACGTACGTAATTTATTAAAATCTAGGTTTTGCCCGCGGCTTCGCCCGCCTGAATGTAGGAAATAATCCCAATATAGGAAATGTACTACCTGCATAAAAAGTAGGTATCCTATATCCTAAATTCCTAATCGAGGTCATGGTCTACCCACGTGCTAAATTTAATCCAAATCCGTTCAGCCGTTTTAGCGTGAAACAAACAAACAAAGAAACTCACTTTCGCATTTATAATATTAGTTAGGATATTGTCATTTTCTTTATCATCATCAGATTTGAGGGTCTCGGAAACTTAGAATATAGAAAGAATCCGCGTTCAACTGTCATTGCAAGCCGCACGCTGTGTCCAAAATCAAAACAAGCGTCCCGCGCCCGCCTCACTTCCCACCCGCATAATGTTGCTAGCTCGGACATTATGAACCCGTTTTGGGGTAAACGTTGAGAGTATTGGTAAGATAATATAAATAATAAAATCACAATTGGTCTTTTCATAGATACATAATTTCATACACCTCTAGAAATCCTAATAGTCTAACATAGTACCTATTATGAATGTTATGCAATTCTAATAAAATCATATATATATACATACATACGGGTTGCATTGATAACCTTTCTTTTTCAAGTCGGGTTTTTTTTTTAAGTTGTTATTAATTTAACACTACCTACAACGAAATGCCCTCAGTAGGTAATAAAAAGAAGGGAAAATCAAAACTTTTATACTGGCAACACTAACAAGATGGATGCATCATTCTCTATGACAATTACAAACTGAACAATTTATTCAGTAATTAAATAAGACGACATTTGAATGCGCTATTCACACGTGAAATGTGATCCCATCCTGTTTATTTTTTAGCCCCGCTGCATTTTTAAAGGTATAAACGACACAAGACGGCATAATTAAATAAAATTGCACACCGGTTAAACACGTTACGCGATACGACGTTCACAGAGTAACTGATCGGCTGCGCGTCAAACTACTCTATTTAGGAGTAGTTTTTGACGCTTCAGTATTAGGAGTGTTCGCGGCTTCTGGTTCTTTCTATATTCTAAGTTCGGAAAGTGACTAGAATTAGCGCCATCGATTTGTAATATGAAATATTAATGTTTTTTATTGATATGGTATACCTCTTCAAGTAGGAAGATACTATAAGGACCCCTCGTCCTTATATTACCGGGTCATTCAAATAAAAACAAATAATATTACAGTTCAACTTGCATACACATTTAAATCAATTTATATGACACATTATATCAAGTCACTTCTCTGTCTCTTCTTCTTGACTTTTATTCTAAATACAAATTAGCGTTTGTCTCATATTATGCCATCAACTTATAAACTATTCATAGAGGTTAAACCATGCAGATCGAGACTCCTACAGTACCCGGCAATTCTTGTATTTTTTTTGACATGTTTCGTTTGTTTTTGAAAAAACCCCGAGAATTGTTTTTTTTGACAGCTAGGTAAATTGACCTCAACGCGTTCCTGAGAAAAAGGGTCTTGACAGACTGACGGACAGACAGGCAGAAGGACGGACGGACAACGAAGTGATAAGGGTTCCGGTTTTTCCTTTTAAGGTACGGAACCATAAATATAGACATTTTCTTTAACATAACATACCATATCTTTTTTATTGCCATTAGAATCGCTTTCACACTCATAGTTTTAGATTTTTTTTAGAAACTTACTTAGTAAAAAATAATCTTAAATAAAAATAAAATAAAAAAACAAACGGTCATTCAAAATCAAAATCAAAATCAAAATATTTTTATTTCACATAAACCTACATGGGCACTTATGAAACGTCAGAAGCTAGGTGCACGGTTCCAATTGGTCGTTTCCTATGGAGAAGAGCCGGCAAGAAACTCCACGGTTACTCTTTTAAAAATAATTGGCTTTTACAATGTTTTCAAATTACACAAATTAGGTATGGGAGAACAGTGTAGACCTGTCGAAAAGTACTTAACAAAAAAAAAGAGAAAAGGAAACGGTCTAAAGAAAAAAAAGATCTAGTCTATTAAGCCTACAACGTTCTCAGATTCACAACGTACACAAGAATCCATGTAAAATAATATTAATAATATTAAGTCTGAAATATAAATTGTAGGTATATAATGTCAAAAATGTATGTCTAAAAAATAATAATAATAAACATCGTAATTTCGGAGCAGTTAATAGATATTTCCATAGTTATGCCGTTTCTGGTGTACCAGGGAAGCCACATGTGCAGAAGGAATTATTGCCAAACTTCCTTGTCTTCAACGTAGTCTTTAATCTTGTAATATGCGTTTTTGATAAGGACACGTTTGATGTGGGTTTTGAACTTTCCATCGCTAAGTTCTGTAACTGACTTTGGCAACTTGTTATAAAAGCGGATACTGTTGATAACAAATGATTTGCTTGTTTTTGTTAATCTAAATTTGGGTATCACAATTTCATGTTTAGGTACTACGTGTATTTATATTATGGAAATCACTTCTTGTTTTGAAAAGACATAAGTTCTTGCGAACATACAAAATACTTTCTAAGATATAAAGAGAAGGCAGAGTAAGTACATTAATTTCTTTGAATTTGTTTCTAAGGGACTCACGAGGACCCATTCTATATACTGCGCGGATTGCCCTCTTTTGTAAGATAAAAATTGAATCTACATCAGCTGCCGATCCCCACAGCAGAACGCCATAAGACATAATACTGTGGAAATAAGCAAAGTATACTAACCTAGCTGTGGCTATATCAGTCAACTGTCTAATTTTTCTTACTGCATATGCAGCTGAACTTAATCTACCTGAAAGAGCTCTAATGTGGGCTCCCCATTGTAATTTTGAATCTAGAGTAATTCCTAGAAATATAGTTTCTGTAATAGCATCTAGTCTCTTGCCATCAAGTTTTAAATTTAGAGCCACTTGGGGTACATTTGGTAGTGAGAACTTTATAAATTTTGTTTTGTTCGCATTAAGTAAGAGATTATTAGCTGCGAACCATTTCGAAAGAATATCCAGACTATCATTGACGTGTAAGACATCCGGATTTTTTCTATCTATTTTAAAAATAAGAGAAGTATCGTCAGCGAATAGAATTATATCCGATAAGTTTGCCATCATGTAAGGAAGATCATTAATATAAACTAGAAATAGGAAAGGGCCAAGAATTGAACCTTGGGGCACGCCCATCTTTACTAGAGACCCCGAGGACGTCCATTAACTCCATCCTCCTTCCATCCATAGTACCTGAAACTCAGGTTTTGGTCTAACTTGGGTCAGTTATGTGGCCGGCATCTACAGTCGGTCAGAGCGTAGTCATGGCAACTACGCATCACATTGACGTGTCGCCAAATCCTGCATCGCACAAGTAAAGTTATCCGGGCGTTTTTTTATTAAATGCTATAAACAACATCCCGACTCCAAACTTCAGACAGTATCCCACCAGACACAACACCCGTCTGTTCGTAACTTCCTTCCCTTTCTCTGGAGTAAAGTCCCTCACGGGCTTTACACACTGTTCCTAATACCTCTATACATTTTCCTCAAGCTCTCGAGCGGTGAGTCACACGGCCAGCCAACAGCCATGGCCTCAACGAGAATTCTGTTCACCAGACCAATTAGACCTTAGAACACTGTAGGTAATTAGAAGTGGGTACGCTTTTTATGAAGCTATTCGTTTTTGTTCACAACCGTTGCACATTACATTCTGACTCTGGAATCCTTCACTGTGCGTGGTCGGACAAGTATTTGGCCAGCTTTTAAGTAATTATTCAACCGCTTTTCCCTCGTTTTTGACCATTCACGTTGGTTAAATATGTATGAGTGGCTGCTGTTTCATGACGAGGTGACCTCACACAATTTTTGGTGGTGGGACCAATCCTGAACGTCAATTGATTTTAGGTTTTCCAAACGAATTTCAACACCCCCTCCCCCCTTTTTAAAGGTATTTATGGAAAATTTATCATTACGATCTTTATTGTATTTGTGCCAATGATGTATAATCAAAGGAATGTGATTTTTCATACAAATTGTTTTCCCGTTTTTCACCCCGTCAGTGGTTGATTTTTGAAAACTCGTTTACAACGTTTCCATTATTTGACTATATGATTATTTATATCAGTTTTCGAGTTAATCGAAACAAGCAATAAAATCTTCCCTTAAATACTTGATTAAGTACCCCTTTTCATCCAATTAAAGGTTAATTAAAAAAAAATGCAAAAACACGTAATTCTTATTTTTATCATGATTATTAAAGAGGAGTTTCGAATTCATTAAGATTTTTCTATACAAACTTTAACATCCCCTAAACCCCTATTGGAGGGTAGTTTTGAAAAACGAATAATGTCAAACCTTTTAATTTACTTAGGTACGTATTCGTGTCAAGTTTATAAATCAAAAGGGTAAGATTTTTCATTCAAACTATTTCCCCCCTTTTCACCCCCACAAGGGTTAATTTTCGCAAAATCCTTTCTTAGCTCCACGTAGTTTTATACTACAACTACTTTCCAAAATAACTGGTGACCGAAAAGCTGGCGGCTTTCTCGCGCAACGCATCATCATTGCAATTCAGCGAGGACATGCCGCCAGCATCCTCGGTACAATGCCCCGAGGGCCTTTTTTAGGCTTAACTTAGTTTTAGTTTAGTTAATGTTAATAATCATCTTGTAATTTGGTTATGTACATAAATATATCTTTCCAAAATTCAAGTTTCTGTCTTAAGCGGTTTGGGCTGTGTGCGAGTCTTACGAATGATTTTGATTTTTTCGACCACTAATGACGTTACTAATAATGATGGACTCTGCCAAAACATGTAATAACATGTTTATAAAGCAAGATTTAAAATAAAGTTTCTCGCGTAAATATAAACTCATGTATTATAAAAATAGTTCCATTATGAACAACAGTGCATTACACATAGGGCAGGCTATCCGGATATCCGTCGAATATATTATCCGGAAATCGTCAGTTTTACAATCCAGATAGAATGAATAATATGGATAGTTCCTTTTGTGCCTTTTTAGGGTTCCGTACCCGAAGGGTGCCAAACGGAACCGTATTACTAAGCCTCCGCCGCCCGTCCGTCCGTCCGTCTGTCTGTTTTCGGGCTGTATCTCATGAACCGTAATACGTAGACAGTTGAAATGTTCACAGATTATGTGTTTGTATTGCCGCTATAACAACAAATAATAAAAATTGAATAAAGTTATTAATTAAGGCGCTGACAAGACACAATTGACTAAAATATGCTTCGCTTAAGAAAACAAATTGCCAAATCTGTATAGTTTGTGGTAGCGGAAAAAATATATGTTAATTTTGAACATATTTCCCAGAACTCGGTTGTTACCAAAACACGTTTTGAAAATAAAATCTCGATACAAACTAACGTTAAACTAACCTCTTACTTTGAGTTCTAATCCAAAATATCTCTATCAAATATCAACATACGTTACGTATTTAATTAATAACAAGAACGTCTTATTTGAATGCCGAACTTGGTTGTTTTTTTTATTTTTGATTACTCAACTCAATTTTGAGTAGATAGATAATTACTTCATATTTTGCAATAAATTACAAGCATTGTGTCATCGTGCTTCTCTTTCTTTTCTATGGAATTTGACAGTGACCGCGGTTTAGGTGTTGTCAGCGTCTTAAAAGGGGTCTTCATACAAGAAACATGTTTTTAGGCGTTTTTTACTCGATCATAATACGCTTAATACGCGAGTCCAACTCTCACTTGGCCGTTTTTTATATTTTATTTTACGAAAATCAGTAATAATATAAAATTTTGCATTGTATTTTAATAAAACAGGCATGCGCAATCATAAAAATTCATGCGATATCTTCAAAAATCCATCTAATGAATGACACAATTACTAGATTCGTCATACAGATAATTCAAAAGCGCTTTTGCCCAGAGGTCGACCTATGGCAACACAGGCCACGGAAGGAATACGGGTATGTTTTAGTCAGTAAGAGTCTGACACACCCTCCCGAGCGGGAGAAGTTATTTGATAATTACCCACCCAAAAAAAAAGCGCGTACAAATGGACCTCTTTGATAGTGAGGGACAAAGAAACATTCATCTTAGTCATGTATACAAACTCCTCATCACAATTCCTCCAACCAGCTTCGAAGCTGAAAAGGTTTTTTCCTCCACCCGGCTACATATGTAATAAATTGAAGACATCTATAAACGACGCAACATTGGATTGCTTGAGTTTCGTTAGGTCTCATTAACAAAATGTTATTTAATTTCGTTGCTTTGACTTTATTTTCAAAATGTTTTACACATGTACATGTATAATGTACGTAGAAGCTATTTAGAATCGTAAAAATCTTTTTAGGATTCAGAATTTAAATTGTATTGAAATAAAATAATTTATTTGATATTATTATGAACGTAATACTTGAACAGTTTATTTCTTTAGATTTCACTCATAATAAGACTTAAAAGAGATGAAAAAGTTCCAAATGTACTTATTTAATGAAAACAATGAAATATAATATTACTAACTTGTAAAAGTCTATTGCATTGTTTTCATTCCCCAGCTAGATGGACCGACGACCTTAAAAAGGTGGCTGGGACAGACTGGATGCGGAAGGCGGAGGACAGGGTGTTGTGGCGCAGTTTGTGGGAGAGGCCTGTGTCCAGCAGTGGACTTTTATAGGCTGAATTGATTGATTGGTTGATTGTTTTCATTAGAGAAGTAGGTATATTTGGAACTTTTTAAGCGATTTATTATATTAAAGACGTTTTAAATTTAACGATTCTTTAGTAACAAACATATAATTACATAATTGTTCACGAGTTTTTGTAATGAAAATGTTGATTGGAAAGTTATATTAGTTTGCAGAGGTACCCAAAATATTCATCATCATATATTTAACAGGATTTATCAAGATGTGTTCTGGAAGTATCTGAATTATACGGATAGTAAAATGTGGCTGATAATTGCATGCCCTGATTACACATTATCTAGAAAAGTTAGGTGACACAAATGACATTTTTTGTGACAAATATCCGAGAACTAGATCCTATGACTTACTTTAGAACTTAGTGCTTCTACTTCCCTTCGGCGGACCGGGCACGACTGTTGAATGTGTTGCGTAAGGGGTGGGTTGCATTACATACTGTTATCGACTTCGGGTCCTGCTTATACCAGCTCGACTTTGTAACATCATTCAATCATTCTTAAAATCAATTATATTATTTTAATAGTTAATTGTTATGATATTGTTTAGGTAACTGTTTGATTTATTCTTGGTGATTTAAAATAATCAGAAATGTTGATTATACAATATGGCGCCTTCAGTTTGTCAGCTTCCGGCGCGCCAATTATTAAGTTTAAATTGATGGTTGCATAAG
Organism: Atethmia centrago; assembly: GCA_905333075.3. Lineage (NCBI taxonomy): Eukaryota > Metazoa > Arthropoda > Insecta > Lepidoptera > Noctuidae > Atethmia > Atethmia centrago. The sequence continues at coordinate 13,512,123 of HG995373.1, read as the reverse complement.
ACTATTTATTACTTTAATTCATTTATTTCTTTGTTAATAATTGTTATTCAATTTTACTCGTTATAGTAAGTAATGCAATCTAATTATTTAGTTATTAGTGAAATCTATAAATGCGGATGTGTTAGGCAGTTTGAGTCAGTTGTTTTGTAACCGTCACCAAGTGCAAACACCTTAAGTGGTAACTCTGTCCGATTTTAAAAAGAATAAACCATATATAGTGCAAGCTCATCGTTTCTTGTGACCATCCTGACTGTCCACCGTTTCACAGTCAGAAGTGGGATATGTCAGGCCCATATATTGATGGTATTGGCGCCAAGAAGAGGAGACACCATCAAACAGCGTTGTCGGAAAATGACGAAAACTCTGATTTTTTTTCTTCCGATCAAGAGGAGACCGATAGAAGAAACCGTCGACGTAAAAGGCACCGTGTTACCCAAACTGATGCTGAAGTTATTCCAAAGTTCCAGCCGGATGAAAAATCAAGCAATGTTAAAGGTTGGTTGCACAAAATTGACCAATTTGGCGATGTTTATGGTTGGAATAACAAGGATCGGCAGTTCATCATGCAAATTCGTCTTCGTGGATCCGCACGTGATTGGTATAACGACTTGGATAATTATAATCTCACTTGGAAGGAATGGAAAGATGCATTAGAGACCGCCTTTCCACGTTCTACCGATTATGTTGAACTATTAGAGACTATGCTCGCTCGAAAAAAAACCGACTCTGAAACAATGACCAAATACTTTCACGATAAAGCATCCCTACTCAAGAAATGCAACATTATCGGTGAATCTGCGATTTCATGCATTATTAAAGGTTTACCAGTGGAAATAAGAGCCAATGCTAAAGCCTATCAATGCGAAACCCCAACGCAGCTGTACTATGGATATTTATCATCCCTTGAAAACTACAAGCAAGTGGAAGCAAGTAACTCCAAGCGGCCGACTTCAACATGGAGGAGAGGGGGCAATATTGCTCCAAATTCTAAAGAAACCGACCTTCTACCGAGAAAATGCTACGCCTGCAGAAGACAAGGACACGAGGCAAAGGACTGCAGAACTCCACGCTGCGACGTATGTCATCGTCCGGGCCACACTGCCGCCAGCTGCTGGTTTGCGGCCAACTCTTCACAGCAACAGCTTCAAAAGGTTAGTAACGTTATGTTTACAACCTACAATATTTTCATAGACTTGTACAAGAAGGCAGTGGTAATTAATGGACATAATCTTATTGCATATATCGATACGGGCAGTAAATTAAATATTATCACAATGTCACAAGCTAATAGTTTAAAGTTAAAAATCATACCTTCTGCGGTTACAATGAAAGGTTTTGGTGGTGCATACTCAAATTCTTTGGGAACATCTCATGTTGATGTTAAAATAGATAATATAATTTTAAGTGGTTTTGTTGAATTAACCAGTAATGATCTAGCTGATATAGACTTAATAATCGGCCAAGTAGAACGTGTAAATCGAACTTTGATTAACGGTTTAAATACTATGTCTGACAGCGAGTGCACCTGGGATGATCACTTGAGTGATATAGTTTGGGGCATAAATAATACTCCTCATACAACAACCGGTTTTCCCCCCTTTAAGTTATTATTTGGCCATTTCAATTCACGGTTACCGGCTTATCCGAACGGGCAACCTAACGATTTTGAAGGTCAAGCGCAGGCTCTTGAGGAACGGCGAAGTACGGCTAAATTGCGTATTGATAGAAATATGACCCTCATGAAGGACAGATTCGACCGATCTCATAAGCAATGCGTTAAGTACTCTGTAGGGCAATTAGTGTTATGGAAAGGAGGAATTACTAGGGAAAGCGCGAACGTAACTAGAAAACTTAACGGTTTGTACACAGGGCCCTATAAAATATGCAAAGCTGATCACTCGTTAGATCGTTACACGATAAGTAGTATAAAGGGTATGAAAGGGTATAGAAAATTTACAGCAGTTGTACGTGGTGAAGTCCTCCGACCTTATAAATCGTCTATATCTGATGAAAGTAGTGGTAGTGACCATGAAGTCGATAGGGATGATCTGATAGACCTGTTAGAAAGCTAATTAAAGTTATATTCAAATTTGTATTGTAAAAAAAAAAAAAAATAACATGCGTAGGTACCTAACTTAATAGGATGATTTATTTGGTACAGATTAAGCACATAAAACAAAATAAAACCCTTGTCTAAATTTGATTAACAGATTTATTTATTATAAATGTAAGTCGCACTCTTCCACAAATTACAGCTGTATAAAAGCTTATCATAATTAAAGCTGTATGAGATAGGAGTAATTAAATCTGTGTGAATAATTAAAGCTGTGTGGATAATTAAAGCTGTGTGAATAATTAAAGCTGTGTGAATAATTAAAGCTGTGTGAATAATTAAAGCTGTGTGATATAGGAGTTATTATAGCTGTGTCAGATATAACATTTACACAATACCTACGAACTGAGCGACATGGAATAAGCTATGTGAGATCTTATGAACAACACAATATTATAAAAGCTCTTATATGATATGAACTGCAATTACTGTACCTTTCGATCTGTTAATTAGAAGAATAAATGTACTGCCCATACTGTTTACTATTCCAGACGCTGAATACCAGCGACAGACCAGTGATGGGCAATGCTGACCGCCGTGGGACACGTCAAACACAGGATGGCCGAGTGTTATCGACTTCGGGTCCTGCTTATACCAGCTCGACTTTGTAACATCATTCAATCATTCTTAAAATCAATTATATTATTTTAATAGTTAATTGTTATGATATTGTTTAGGTAACTGTTTGATTTATTCTTGGTGATTTAAAATAATCAGAAATGTTGATTATACAATATGGCGCCTTCAGTTTGTCAGCTTCCGGCGCGCCAATTATTAAGTTTAAATTGATGGTTGCATAAGACTATTTATTACTTTAATTCATTTATTTCTTTGTTAATAATTGTTATTCAATTTTACTCGTTATAGTAAGTAATGCAATCTAATTATTTAGTTATTAGTGAAATCTATAAATGCGGATGTGTTAGGCAGTTTGAGTCAGTTGTTTTGTAACCGTCACCAAGTGCAAACACCTTAAGTGGTAACTCTGTCCGATTTTAAAAAGAATAAACCATATATAGTGCAAGCTCATCGTTTCTTGTGACCATCCTGACTGTCCACCGTTTCACAATACTGAATTCGTGTATAACCTCGAAAGACACTACTCGCACACATGAATGTAACTAATGACATTTTTTTTGTGACAAAGTATTAGAGTGCACAAAATCATTGTTTTTTATAAATGTATTTGATCTTATTATTTTATTTTGCAGACACATTAGTTAATGGTTCAAAGTTATCGTCACATATTGTTTATTCAGTCGCTTGTATAAATTAAGACACCAAGACTGTAAGTGATCTGCCGGGGTCGTGGGAAAGTCCGGAAGGGATACCGAGGCCCTGGCGACACAGGCAACGGAAGGAATACGGGTGGGTTTTAGTCAGTAAGAGTCTGACACACCCTCCCGCTCCGCCCAGAGCGGGAGAAGTTATTTGATAATATCCCACAAAAAAAAATACTATATGGTGGTGTTTGGGACCGGAGGTGAATGACGGTTAAGTGATGTTTTTATTTATTTTTTTTAAATTTAACAAAACATAGGTTATTGAATAACGACCCCAAATTCATCCCATGAGAACATTTTAGCAAAATAGACTCAGTGTTTAATTGTTTTCAGAAAAAAATATATGCAAGCGGAAAGAGATTTTTATTCAAAACCGAGAAACAGCCATGGTCACCATAGAATGGACAAATCTGGGAGTAAGCAAGTAAATGACATTTCAAATGAGCGGACGACAATTGATAATCCAATACGCTGGGAATACTGGACGATAAAGAAAATGCTTGCTTGCTTATTTTTAGGGATCTGTAACTCAAAAGGAAAAACGGAACCCTTATAGGATCACTTCGTTGTCCGTCTGTCTGTCTGTCTGTCAGTCTGTCAAGACCTTCTCAGGAACGCGTGGAGGTATCAAGTTGAAATTTATATAAAATACGTAAGTCCCTTGTTGCTCAAATCAAGCTTCTAAGTCAATGCAAAAAAAAATATGGCCATGTATGCGACATATTTTTATAGTCGCAAATAAATCAAAACCTTTCACTTAAACTTCCCGATGAACTAGAATCATGAAATTTGGCAAGAAGCAGTCTCAAAGCACAAGTAAAGGAAAAAGGCCGAAAAACGTTAATTTGTAGTTGAATTACATACAAACAAAATGCGATTACAAACTTACATTTTCAGTGGCGTACCTATATCGAACTATGGGAGAACATGTTTTTCAACTACAACGATAAGTTTGTTTTTGGGAAAAATTCGTCCCAACTATGGAACCCTTCATTGTGCGTGGTCCGAAACGCACTTGGCCGGTTTTTTATTGGAAGCCAACACAGTTCCTTGTAATAGAGAGGTGGGTCACACACACATGTTGGTGTTGGTACACAGAACAAACAGTGAACTTAGAAATACAAGGTGATTTGCATCCTAGTCAAATTTCAGGAGGCTGCTATGACAGACATATACTCGTATAATCAAATAAAATTACGACACCTGCTCAATAATTAATACACACTTGTTTTTTTAGTTATTTCAGTTTGACAGTATTTTAGAATACAGCACTTTCACAGAACATAATCACCCCGTTGCGTATACAGTAGTGTGTGTGTAAAAGGGCAGTTACAGTGCAGTATCACACGGGCCGCGTTTTAACACGCGTGTTCCACACATGCCGATTTCCGAAACCTTGAAAAAGAAAGTCCTACTTATTTTATTATTGATTCGTGTCGAGAATCATTAGCATAGTTATCTCCTTGAATTTGACGAGGATGCAAAACGACACCTTATTTACTCGTGTATTTATTGTGCGTCTAATATAACAAATTAAAATATTAGATCTTAACGTACCTTTTTTCATAAGTGAACGGGGCAAGAAAGTCTTGGGTGAAGTATTCAGCTACACAGACGGAGAGAAAAAGCAAACATTTTAAAAATTGCATCAACCAAATGAGTTGATCGCAGCAATTTTAACCTCTATCATACAAAAAAGTAGTAAAATAATACTTTTCAAATTTCACTGTCAACTCTCCGAAAAGCTAATCAAAATGATGACAAATTCGGTTAAATCACTTAGAAATTATTCAAATACTCAACCTTGTTTTACGACATGATTTTGCGGTTACAGTGCGGTATCACACGGGCCGTGTTTTAACATGCGTGTCCCACACAATATGCCGATTTCCGAAAATTAGAAAAAAAACAAAAAAAAAATACCTACTTGTTTTATTATTAATTCGTGTCGAGAATCATTAGCATAGTTACCTCCTTGAGTTTGACGAGGATGCAAAACGACACCTTGTATTAACACCTTCCGAGAACTCACACTTTATTACAGGAATAACAACATCTCGCTTGTAATCAGCGAAGGGTTAAGCAAAGGTGTGTCTCCTTTACACCTACATTTTGCCAATAATTTTCTGATCCCATTCAACAGGGGGCGAGCCTATTGCCATCAAACAAGCACAAAACCAGATTTCAGACTGCTACTGAGAAATTCCTGATGGAAAAACCCTGTAATGCTTTGCCCAAAAATCAAACTTGCAGGACCTCATGTTCAGAAGTGCTTGCGCCCACTAGACCAATAAGGCAGTCAATTACAGGCATAACTAACATACCTAATAACCTCATACATTAATGTCTCAAAGCATAGTTGGCTCTTTATAAACTGAAACATCGAACCAATTCATCAAAATAGTATTATTTTATTAGCCTCTTAAGTATTTAAGAAAAGTATTCAACAGCTAAAGCGCGGTCACTGTCGGACTACATAGAAAAGAAAGAGAAGCGCGATGACACAACGCTGGTAATTTATTGCAAAATATGAAGCAATTATCTATTTACAAGAAATCTATTAATTGGTTAACAAAAATAAAACACTATTATGTTTTTTTTTTGGGTGGGAAATTATTAAATAACTTCTCCTACTCTAGGCGGAGCGGGAGGGTGAGTCAGACTCTTAATGACTAAAACCGAACCGTATTCTTCCGTTGCCTGTGTTGCCAGGGGCCTCGGTGACCCTTTTGGACTTCCACGCGACCCCGGCAGGCATCGGCCCTAGTGGACCCCTACACTTGTGCTGACATCTCTTTGAGGCGCGCGTGAAACACAACGCGCCGTTGACCCGGGCCTGGTCCTTATCGGATGGCGAGCTGCCCATTGCTCACCGTCCGCAAGCCCGCGCCTACGGTGGCCAGAAATTCGCCCGGGATTCGCTTCGTCCAGGGCGTCTCCTGCGGCGGCTAGGAGCGAGAGAGCGCGAAATTTGCCTTTTCCTCAACCGTTCCGCCTCCTCCTTCGCGAACATTACTGCTTCACAAAAGGAGGTGACGGCTGCCCATGCCCTCTCCATGCTCTCTCATTATGCTAAATAATATGTTGCTTGTAGAATATTCTGACAAAAAAACAGAATGATTGCATGTATATTAGTATGGTTTTTAATCGTTAAAATATTTTTTAGAGGTATCTTCGTGATTTTCTTCTATCGTATCAAATTAGTTGTATTATGTTTTCGACACACTATCTAACCTAGCATATATCCTGAAAAATATCATATTTTTTTCTAATTTTGTTTACTGCAGATGGATCATATACTTTTAGGCAAAACTTATAAAACTTGCGTTTAGCTCCTGTAGTCCCCTTAATAAGAGCCGTTGAATGATTTATAAGATTTTCCCGCGGCTTCGCTCGCGTGTAGGTGGCAAATTTTCACACGGGAACGTACTACAAAGGTATAAAAGTATATATCCAATGTCCTAACCCAGGTCATGGTCTGCCAAATTTCATCAAAGTTCGTTGAGCCGTTTTAGCGTGAAAGCGTAACAAACAAACAAACTCACTTTCGCATTTATAACATTAGTTAGGTTAATTAGGATTCCGTTGCCATGCGGGATACTTTACCATCGATACGTTAACACAAACAATGGAAAAACGGTTTACCATTTCCCATGGTTGGAAATGGTAACAGGGCTACGTCACGCAAACGTTTACGTTTACGTATTGTGTTACTACGTATTGTGAGATTGCCTGAACAATTTCGTAGGTAACTCTAGAATAGTCAAAACAAGAAGCAAACGTTTCAAATAACGTTGTTTCGTTATTGTATCGTGTATTCGTGAGGCATACGTACAGCAGTCGGCTGAGTTGATTGTTGGTTGCGTTCGTCATAAGATGGTCGTTTTTTTAAATCAGAAACACGTATTAATGTTGGATTTTTGTCAAACCCCAGTATAACTATTCTTTGACCACCACCACCACCACCTTCTATAGTTTCCATTTTTTTTAAGTGAAAACCTCTCTAAGGCTCGTGCAAACTAGCGCGATATCGCGGGGGCGACAGGAAGCAATATGCCTGTCACGCCCGCGATATCGCTCCAGTCTGCGCGAGCCTTTAAGCGCGTTGAGCGTTTATGGATTCGCGTCATCGACATGCCCGCGCCGATATGCTGTAAGCAGTAAGTGAAGTTAAATTGACGACGTGAAAAGTTGTTTAAATTGTGTTTTAGATAATCATTATTTTATTGCAGTGAAAACTTCTTAAGGCGCGTTGAGCGATAAGTTTTCACTTCTGTCAGCAGTTGACTACCATGTTTTTTAACCAGATTTATTGGACTTAGTTCTGCCAAAATGTGCCAACCCACAATCTCTCATTACTTCAGTTAATTGCGTCAAACGAATTCAATATTCTAAATATGTATGTTGTATTTCTATTCATCAAAATCAGTCCAATATACACACAAAACTTAAGCTCGGAATTAATTTAAAAATAATGAGCGTCAACTATCCACAATCATTACAATTAATTACTTCTGAAAATGGGAGTTTGATATGGGCCAACCCACAATTAACCCCCATTTTCCAATAGTTCGTGTTGGTGGAACTTAATAATTGTGAATCAGACAATCGTAAGCCGCCAGATAAAAGTCTGCCTAAGGGTGAGCCATGCCATTGTAAATAGGATTAGCCAATCAGTAATGGTGGTAGAAAGACTGACTGAGGTTACTTCCGGGGAAGATGGGCCATCGTCACGTGAAGACTTTTTAGGTACCTACACTCATTTGAAGATCCTTCTTCTCATCTTTTTACCGCGACGCAAAGGAGGGTAATCTGTTTATCAGCGTATATATGTATGTATGTATGATTCTTCCTTTGTGGCGCTCTAGAGACCAAACGTGTCGGCCGATTTTGATGATCTTACGTTCATCGATTTTTCATAATCTTGTCACTAAAGACATGACAGTAATCAAAATTCAACATGGCGACAATCAGACGCCATATTGTGAAAAAGAAAAAAATAAATCGACGAACTATGTCAAGTGGAGTATCATTGAATAGGTATTTGAAAATCTTTAGGTTTCTCTAACCATTTTTCATTTTGAATAACCATTTAGGATCTATATCGATTTTATGTTGGATTGCAACCATTCTCACTTAAATTTTCAAAACTTATAATAAAGCCATGATAAAAAATAGGTATAATCGAACAATAGGACTTATTAAAGTGAAAATAAAAAAATAAAAAATATATTTAGAAATCTATAATCCTTACTGAGTAAAAAGTGAACTTTTAAAATAGATGGAAACAAGATATGTAGGTATATATATATATATAACTTAATATTATACCTATATAAACAATCTGATGCAGTCAGAGGCATCCTCTTAAATTTAATAATAAAGGGTCCGACTGCATCAAATTGTTTAGTTATACACGTTGTTTCCATGTTTTTTAAAGTTCATTTTTACGCTATCGGATTTTTTGATATTTTTAATATCTTTTTATTGTTAAAAATATTCAGAGGAAGAAAGCTAGCATTTACCTCTATTCAAGGTTTAACAGTAACATACATAATTAAGCACAGTTATTAATTATATGTTTATAGGTCGTTTATATTCCCTTATAACAAAATTATGCTTTAAATCGGCACCCTGAGTAGTAGGTAAGTGTATTATTATTATTGTAACACAAATGCCATATTAATTAATTAAAATAATAAGCTGAATAATAATGTTCGTAGGAATATTTCATATTCAAATATTGTGTTTATTTACTAGGCAAGGCATAACGTAATTACCTTACTTACCTTATTTTGTACATAATAAGTCCCAGCTCAACTTTAATCAGGGGGGTAACCATCACCTCTTATAGCAGTATTATTTCAATATTACTTTAGCGTGAGAAGGAGATGGAGCTATAAGTCCTGTATAACTCCATCACTTTCCCACTGCGATGTAATATTATAATAATACTGCTATAAGAGGTGATGGTTACCCCCCTGCACCTTAATTGCGTAACACAGTTTGAATAACAATCTGAATGATTTTGAAGAACCTATATTGCTGATCCATTGCTTCATATTATGTCCAAAAAATTAGTCTGCTCATCAACGTAAATAACTCAATGAATGTTGTTGAACTGTCAAAATGAAACGTGTTTTTTTTTTTTTCTTTGGCTTCGCACGGTTTGTGCATTTAGCCAATGTCACGTTTTATGAAACGTGTTGCTAATAATAGTGTGTTACGAAATTACCCCGCAGGGTTATAAATAATAAGAATCCGGGATAAAATAGGTAGGTACTGGATTTCCGGGAAAGAACCGGAGTACCATCATTGCTTGCCAAGTTAGCACTCTGAAGTACTGTAGTACTATGGAGGCCGAAATACTACACTGGCCTTCAAAACTTTGTAAGTGTCACACTTTTTAAATTGCAATTAATTTTAAAGTACACAATATATATATTTTTATTAAATAAAAAAGATTACTTACAAAAATAATATTATTTTTTTATATAATATAGAACTTTATAGTCGATAACCTTCTTTTAAGGAATGGCTGAAAAAACTTTATATACAAAAACACTCCTTTTCAAATTGGTGTCTTACTTTTGACTTCTTTGTTTTCACATTTATTTCTTTATCGATAAATTTTGATTCAAAAGCCAAGGTGTCTATAATACGTAAACTTTACATTCCTCTTTTACCTAAAGAATGTGCAAGAATCATGGCTTTACTGGAACTAGGCATCAGTATGCGTCGTAGGTACTGCAAGAATTGTGGGCGTAACATTAAGAAGGGTCAGGGAACGGCAAGTGAAGCGAAGGTACGAAGAAACTGGAAACCATCTGAGGAGACTTTGTAATGGCAGACCCAGGTGCACTGGTACCAGAGAAGTCCGCTATATTGTCTCCATTGTGTTGAAAAATCACCTCCTTAATGCAGTTGAAGTCCAACAACAGCTTCTTCAGACCTGAAGAGACTATATTAGTGACATTACAGTGAAAAGAAGACTTGCTGAAGCAAACCTGAAGCCCCAAAGGCCAGCAAGTGGCCCCAAACTCGAGAGAGGGCATCGAATAGCTACGCCCGTGAACATATACAGTGGAGTGAAGAAGAATGGGCAAGAGTTTTGTTCACTGATGAGTCTTGATTCTCACTATTCACTTCCGATGGAAGGCAAAGACGACCTCGTGAGCGAAACATTCAAGCTTGCTTCAAAGAAAGAGTCCAATACGGTGGAGGATCTGTACACGTATGGGTTGGCATCTCTTCCGAAGGTCGCACAGAGCTAGTGGCTATAGAAAATGGCACCCTATCTGGGGAAAGATATGCTCAAGAGATCCTTAATGAGTGTGCAGGGCCTTATTAAGTAAATGATAGATCGATACTGATGCAGGATAACGCCCGGCCACGCCACGCTCGGGACGTAGAGTACATTCAGGAGGCTGGTATCAACTTGGTGGCTTTGCCATCAAGAAGTCCTCATCTCAACCCGGTCAAGCACGCCTATGATGATCTCGGGAGGCTAGTCAGAAGCCGCAGAACACCCCTATTACCCTCAGGCCCCCAAAACAGGCCCTGATGAGAGAATATTGCCCAACGTCGATTCCGAAACCTCGTCTTTAGTGTGCCAAACCAGCTCAAAGCTGTAATCAGAGCTCAAGGAGGCAATACCAGTTATTAAAATGTAAATAAGGCGTGAAACATACTTATAAATGTTGTTTAAGTTTTTTGCCAGTAACTTGTCAGCATGTCACGCACTTAGGAGCCTTAGGGATGAATTGAATATAGAACAGTTATTATGCGTTGGTCGAGTCGAGGATAAGGTATAGCATCCTGCTCTGGGGAAATAGTTAAATAGTACTGTCAGAGAGCGTTCATCTTACAGAAACGAGCCATAAGGACAATAGTCAGAATTTCACAACGTGTCTCGTGCAGAAATTACTTTAAAAAATTAGCAATATTAACAATTCCTAGTCTATACATATTGGTTCTCTTAAGTCATTTTGCCAATTATCTACATGAGTTTGAATCACCATGAGATTAGAGAGAAGAGAGACAGAGCACGCGGAGAAAAAAAAATAAACAACAAATAGCACCTAAATTTAACATAGTAGAACATTGCTCGAAGTATCAAGCTGTAGAGATATTCAATAAGTTGCCTTCTGAGCTAAAGACCTTGATTTATAATACCCACTTGTTTAAAGCAAAATTTAAGGGCCTTTTTATTAGAAAAATGTCTGTATAATACATATATCGGAATTAATGTCAGACAATAATAAATGAATTATATTTTTTTTTTCTGTTTTTAATCTTTTGACATTAAATAATTTAGAATCATTTGCGTACATTTAATATATCTTTTGACATTATACTTAAAACTGTTTGACATTACATTTGAAACTGTTTGACACTATATTTGAACTTTGCTTTAGATTCATAGATTTATTTTGTTTTTTTTTTTGTATTTGTATGTAGATTGCATGTTGCCTGTATTCAACACAATGTGAATTGTTTATGAATAAATAAAATGAAAATGAGTTAAAAAATGGATTTCTTTTTTGGTTTTTATCTTTTTGTAAGTTAAAAACGTTACTAATGTATAACTATATAATTTCAAAAAAGTTAATGAAATTTGCTACAAAACGTTTTTTATTTCAAGACTGACTTCTATAGTTTAGGAGGAGATCAATTTTAAAACGGTGGTAAGCTTTTAAGGCCAGTATATATTTTTAAATAAAAAATGTAGTAGGCGAAACTAATATATTTTTATTTCAATGCAAAATGGCGAGATGATCGCAGTTTTTAAATTAATCTCAAAAAAAGCTGAGTTAATGGTATTTTGTAACGTTAATTTAAAGTGTAAAAATAGTTATGAGACATAAAAAACCGGCCAAGTGCGTGTCGGACCACGCACAATGAAGGGTTCTGTAGTTGGGAACGTTGGGATGAATTTATCCCAAAAACAAACTTAAAACTGTAGTTGAAAAACATGTTCTCCCATACATCGATATACGTCACGGTCAATTCCACAACGGTAAATTTAAGTTGGTCGATTATTATGTAGTTTGTTTCCTTTTAATTTCATTATAATATGCCCATGAGTTTTTTCACATCTCCATAAACAACCATTTAGCTGCACCGGGGGGACACGACTCTAACAAAAATTTGCAGTTTAAAGCTTAATATTACGTGCAACGGTGCAAGGGTGACCTAAAAAAATATTTTACAAGATTTTATTGTACCACTTTCTCGGCGTGATTAATATGTATACCTAAGCCAAATTACAGCTTTCTAGTACTAAGCGTCTCTTAGCTACGCGGGGACAGACAGACGGACATGGCGAAACTATAAGGGTTTCTTGTTTACTACGGAACCCCCAAAATGCCTGTTAATAAGTTCATAGTAGCAAAAAATGTGCATTAAAAGAATATTTTTTTTTTGTGAATGAAACATACCTAATACTCCATTTTTTAATTTTTTTCGTCGTCTACTATATTTTTTACAGGCAATTGTTTCGAAAATATTTGATATAAAAAAGTTGGCAACCCTAAGCCGAAGTGGCAGTGAGCTGTTCGTGTCTGTCGAACAACCATCGGAGCAGACGATTCCTTAAGCAAGCGTTATCTGGGACCCCAGTTACATGGACCGAAGACCTTAAAGCCGACTGAGGAAGATGTAAGAAAATTCATTAATTTGACCCGTATTAAGGCATACAAGACTGTTACGGATAATGGAAAGCCAGAAGTTGTCAATTTGGAAGAAGCCTATGTTTAGTAGATTAATCGCAATACAATATTATAACCGATTAGTTGTTTTCGAGACACCTCTTCTCATTACTATACTTTGCTTGGGAAAAACTTTGTGGCGTTACAGTTTGATGTAAAGGAGTTTTTATATATTTTAAGTACTGGCTGCTGTAAATAACCATTTAGTTTCTAGGATTCCGTAGTAAACAAGGAACCCTTATAGTATCGTCATGTCCGTCTGTCTGTCTGTCTGTCTGTCTGTCTGACCCCACTTTATCTCAGAGACGCTTAGTACTAGAAAGATGTAATTTGGCATAGGTATACATATTAATCACGCCGACAAATTGCTAAAATAAAATCTTGAGAAATATTTTATTTAGGGTACCTCCCTTGCACGTAATATGGGGATGATATTTTTTCTCGTCAACCCCGTGATGTGGGATATCGTTGGATAGGCCGTACAAAAATATTGCGGGTCTGTGAACACCACTTTTCGATTTAAGGATCCGCTTGCGTAATATTAAGCATTAAAGTGCTGATTTTTGTTAGAGCCAAGTGTCGTCAACCTTCATTGTGCGTGGTCTCACACACTTGGCCAGTTTTTGAAGTTTTTATGTATATTTTTAGTTCTATCATCTATCAAAAAAAAATTATTTCGATTTTCCCTTCCGTCAAGTAGTTGATTATTTTCCTATTCAAATATAAAAGACTGGTTCGCAGTCAGAGCCACACACTACTGTTGGCAAATTGGTGACCCCGACGTGACGTGGCGTTCCGTCACGACTTCAAGGGCATTTCAAAATTTTCAAAAAGGACACAAAAAATACTTCTTTATGGCCTTCCAATTCCACAAATAAAACAATTTTTTTTTAATCGGGCCTTGACGGACCAAAATCCTTTCTAGCCACAATCTGTTCACATCTTGTGTGGAGTATAAAAGGTGGCCTTTTAGCAGAATATTTCATACTTAAACTGCTCACATGAATGAAATGGGTTTCCTTTAAAAGGCAATTAGCGAGCGCTAATTAACCACATAATAAGAAGAGAGGATCTTCAAATATAAATGTAGCATAATAAAAGTTGGTGGCTCATAAATCTTAGAAATGGGTACCTACACTGCGTATTTTTGTAATCAAATCAAACCGAAATATTTTATTTCACATGGGCACTTATGAAACGTCAGAAGCTAGGTGCACGGTTCTAATTGGTACTCTTTTAAGAATAATTAGCTTTTACAATGTTTTCAAATTACAGTGTTAATAGGTAAGGGAAGACCGTGTAGGCCTGTCGCTCATTTGGAGCGACAGTGACACAACTGCAAAAAAATGCGAAACTGACCTAATTACATCAAAATTATCTGCCTAACAAATAATAAACGGTCCACAAATCTAGTCTATTCAGCCTATAACGTTCTCACATTCACAAAATATAAAAGAATCTATGTAAAATATTAATAAGATAATAAAAATAAAAACCTATTTAAACCCAATGACATGTAGTAGGTACTAGTAGGTAATCACATAAAGGCTCCCGCAGACAGGCGCGACGCCACTCTAGTAGAACAATCTCTATGAAAACTTCATTTCCGTCGGCAGGAGCCTTAAAGGACAGGATATGAAATAGAAATATTCTATTTTAATATACCGTCATTTGCAAGGGCCGACATAAGAAGGTATTTTACCTAATGTTGCTCAAAGCATTTATTTAAAATAAACCAATTGGAGGCACTTTTGAATTGTCAAGAGGTCGGACACCGGGGTCGCGGGAAGGTACTAAAGGGTTACCGAGGCCCCTGGCAACACAGGCAACGGAAGGAATACGGGTGGGTTTTACGAGTAGTCAGTAAGAGTCTGACACACCCTCCCGCTCCGCCCAGAGCGGGAGATGTTATTTTATGATTTCTCAACCAATAAAAAAAGGGTCGGACACACAGTGGGTCGAAACGATGATTTTAGTGACTTAGGGATCAACTTTGTTTTTTTACTTTTTTCTTTATGCGGATCGATAGAACTCATTAACCTCAATAATAATTGTTCTGATGCTTTTTTTTCTAAACTTGCTCTTTTAGGTGTAAAAATGCATTTTGTGATATTTTTGTATGGAGCGGATCAAATTAAATTAAATTCCTGCTAAGTGGCGAGTGATCCCGCTTTGAAACTATATTTTTCTTAAAGCTTGCCCAGTCTACTATAATTTGATGCTATGAACATTTGCATAAAGTTGCAACAATGCCAAATAAATGAATCGAAAAAAATGAAAAAATACAATGAATAATTTTTATTTTCTCAAGTTCTTTTAAGTTAAAATTGATGTGGAATAGTAAGTAAAAGCACTTAATAATTCACATAATTAATTAACAACTAACGACAATATATTAAGGTTCGTTATTAGCTTAAATTTACTAATTACGTATTACTTAAAAATGTGGATATCATTTATCTATAAATTTCTATTGACTGTAATTAGCTTGACTTTTTACTTTATAAAAAACAATGTTTTTCACTTTTAGTCATTACTTTAATGTTAATGAGGGTAGTAGAAATATTAGTAAACATTTGATTGTCACTGGAAGTATAAAATTACCATATTTATTATATATTTACTAGTGTTCGTTTATTCGTACTACTATTAACATCTATTGTGATTGTGATCGTCCCTTTTCGTTATAATGGAAAATTTAGTTAACAATTTAGATTTATTTATGATAGATGTTGAATCTACATTTACACCTCGAAAACCTTTCGAAGATTTGGGCTCCAGGCAAAAACGAAGACGCGTTGATCAAATAAACCAATCGCTTTCGTTATCTCCGGATGAACTGAAAGCTACTACAATTGCTAGTTTAAGAAACACTGGAAATGAGGATGTAGGAAAAATAATGAATCATTTGCTAAATCACCCCGAAGATCTAGAAAAAGTTAAGCAGTGTTTAAGTGCAAATAAAGCAAACAGAAGTACATATTCACCCAATAAGGCACTGGCTTTATTAGTTTCACTTAAATTAAGTAAGTGGCAATATATAAGCCTAAGAGAAGCAGTCAGTGAAAATGGGTCTGATTTATACCCTTCTTATTATAAAATTAAGCAAGCAAAGTCAAAATATTATCCAGGGAAAGAAGTCATAACCATAACTGAAGAAGGAGCTGCTATTAAACTGCAAGCATTACTCAACTTGACGGTTTCTAGGCTTTTAGATGTAATTGCTTTGGATTTGGACTCGGCAACAGAGTTACTACTTATAAGCAAATGGGGCTTTGATGGAGCCTCAGGTCAAAGCAATTACAAACAAAAGACTGAGAAAGAGTTTGATGACTCTACTATATTGATGGCCAGTCTAGTTCCTATAAGGCTTCAACAATCTGATGGAACAATTGTTTGGGAAAACGACCGACCATCATCCACTTTCTATTGTCGTCCGATAATGTTTAAATTTACCAAAGTAATCCAGACAACAGTGGCAACTATAAAGGGTAACATAACAGAAGAAATAGAAAGACGTCTGCCAACAAGAATCCACCAAGTAGAAGTTAAGCATCAATTGTACCTGACGATGATAGACGACAAAATAACATCATATTTGTCGGATACATCAGCAGCTGTCTGTGATATTTGCAAGGCAAAACCGTCAGAGATGAACAATTTAGAAGCATTTTCTCAAAGAGAAAAAAACGAGGATATGTACCAGTATGGTATGTCATCCTTACATGCCTTTTTTTTTTGAGGGTGGGAAATCATCAAATAACTTCTCCCGCTCTGGGCGGAGCGGGAGGGTGTGTCAGACTCTTACTGACTAAAACCCACCCGTATTCCTTCCTGTTGCCTGTGTTGCGGGGGCCTCGGTGACCCATAAGTACCTTCCCGCGACCCCAGCAGGCATCGGCCCTAGTGGACCCCTACTATATGTGCTGACGACATCTCTTTGAGGCGCGCGTGGAATACGACGCGCCGTCGACCCGGGCCTGGTCCTTACCGGACGGTGAGCTACCCATTGCTCACCGTCCGCAAGCCCGCGCCTACGGTGGCCGGAGATCCGCCCGGGATTCCCGACGCCCTGGGCGTCTCCTGCGGCGGCTAGGGGCGAGAGGGCGCGAAACTTGCCTTTCCCTCGACCGTCCCGCCTCCTCCTTCGCGAGCATTACTGCTTCGCAGAAGGCGGTGACGGCTGCCCATGTCCTCTCGCTCCGTACCATGGCCTGAACCAGGGCCGGACGCGAGAGGTCTCTGCCGCCGATCGCCTCCACGAGGACACGGCGGTGCTCTGCCCAAGCCGGGCAGACCTCCACCGTATGCTCCACTGTGTCCTCTGGGCGATCCACACAGTGGTGACACCCGGACGTTTCCTCCCGCCTTATCCGACACAGGAACCTCCCGAAGCTGCCGTGTCCGGTGAGGACCTGTGTCAGGCGGAAGGTGAGGACGCCGTGGCGCCTCTCCAGCCACTCCTCAAAGAGGGGACTTATCGCCGCAATCCTTACATGCCTGGATAAGATGCATGGAGTGCTTACTTCATATCGGTAAATATAATTTTATTACTTCATATTTTTTCATGTTTGTAGTTTCCTGTGAGATTATTTTAAGTGACATTTCTTTTTTTTTGCAGCTTATAGTTTGGACTTCAAAAAATGGAGTTGCAGAGGCGACGACAAAGAAAAACTGTCCCTTAGAAAGAATGCTATACAGCAAGCATTTAAGAGGGAATGCGGTTTACTCATCGACATAGTCAAACAAGGAGTAGGCACAACCAATGATGGCAATACTGCCAGAAGATTTTTCAGAGATGCAGCAACAACAGCCCGCATAACTGGGATTCGTGAAGATTTGATAGAAAGGTTTCACGTGATTCTTCAAACCGTTGCATCTGGAGAGCGCGTGGACCTTTCTAAATTTTCCGAATTTTGTAAAGATACGGCAGAATTGTATGTTACCTTGTATCCCTGGTATTATATGCCTTCCAGTGTACATAAATTGTTGGTACATGGGAGTGACATAATAAAGAACTTTGGTGTCATACCTATAGGGAAACTGTCGGAAGAGGCAGCGGAAGCTCGTAATAAAGATTTTAGGAAATATAGAGAGAGTCATTCTAGAAAGGTAAGTAGAACGGCGATAAATGAGGATGTTTTACACAATCTTCTTTTGTCGTCTGATCCAAAGATCACAAGTCTACGGCCTCGATTGGCGAAACAAAATAGAATGGTTCTCTCTCCAAAAGTCAAAGAGCTTCTGCTGATTTTTCCTTCAGAATCCGATTTAGATTTTATTGATGTAGATAATTTACAAGATAGTGAATTATTATTGATAGATTGTAAGTTTCTCGATTTTTTTTATTAGTTTGTATGTCATGACTGAAAGGAAATAGTAAATTTGTTGTTGTATATAGTTAGTTTTAAGTTTTTACCTTTAGTAAATTTGTATTTGCATGTATCTTTACTTACTATTCAGTATTAAATCTAATTTAAAAGATTTTATAAGTTCATTAAATAAACAAATAGAAATGAATAAATCCACATTTTTAAATAATACGTACTTAGTAAATTCAAGCAAATCAGGGTCCTTTAAATGTATTGTCGTTAGTCTTTAAGTAATTATGTGAATTATTAAGTGCTTTTACTTACTATTCCATATCAATTATAACTTAAAAAAACATCCGAAAATAAAAATGAAGCTTTTTATTCAAAGTATTTTTTCATTTTTTCGATCCATTTATTTAGCAGTGTTGCAACTTTATGCAAATGTTCAAATCATCAAATGATAGTAGACTGGACAACCCCTAAGAAAAATATAGTTTCAAAGCGGGATCACACGCCACTTGGCAGAAATTTAATTTAATTTGGTCCGCTCCATACAAAAAAAATATCAAAATGCATTTTTCCACCCAAAGGAGCAAGTTTAGGAAAAAACTTATCAGAACAATTGTTATTGAGGTTAATGAGGTCTATCGATCCG
This sequence comes from Atethmia centrago, assembly GCA_905333075.3. Classification (NCBI taxonomy): domain Eukaryota; kingdom Metazoa; phylum Arthropoda; class Insecta; order Lepidoptera; family Noctuidae; genus Atethmia; species Atethmia centrago. The sequence goes on along the minus strand of HG995373.1, from coordinate 13,493,050 downwards.
CATAAAGGAAAAATTCAAAAAACAAAGTTGATCCCTAAGTCACTAAAATCATCGTTTCGACCCACTGTGTGACAGTCAGAAAGATGAAGTTAGTTAGTTGCCCATTCCAAAGCGTAGTAGGTACGTATTGAGAAGAACGGGCAAGACACTCCACGGACAGTCTTAAATAAAAATATTTTTACAAAATATTGGTTACATTCAAGTTAAAATTATACATGTGACAAGGATTTTGAAAGACGTGCACGTTAAAAGCGCCCATAGTTAAAAAAACATAGGCAATCATGGGGACTGCACTTTAATAAGTCCTATTATTATACGATTATATAAAAAAAAAATATCACAGCTTTATTAAAAAGTTTTGAAAAATTAAATGAGAATGGTTGCTAACCACGGAACAGAAAAAAACAGATTAGATTTTATTAGAAAACAAATAAAATCGTACCTACAGATGGTACGAAACACCTCCATTTTTAAGATTTTTTCTCCTTCTATCATTTTTGCACTCCAAAATGGAACAATGCGGCATAGCTACGGAAAAATAAATTTATCGTGAGACTAGCGACTCGACGCGATGTTAGAACACGACTGGGATCAAGTAAGCGCAACAGCGCTTATTTGTGGCACGTGTGCCACGCTTACTTTGCACTTCCACTGTTTTTTCTGTTCCGTGTTGCTAACCAACTTTAAATCATTATAGATCCTAAATGGTTAATCAAAATGAAAAAAACCGCCCAAGTGCGTGTTGGACGACGCACAATGACGGGTTCCGTAGTTGGGAAATTGGGTTAAATTTATCTTAAAAATAAACTTAACATTGTAGTTGAAAAACATATTCTCCCATATATAGATATATGCCACGGTCAATTCACCAACTGATTTAAGTTGGTCGACTATTACTCGTTAACATGCAAAGCCCACTTAGCCGTAATAGTTTTCCTTTTAATTCCATTATATGTACTACTGCCATGATTTTTTTCACATCTCCATAAACAACCATTTAGCTGGCCGGGGGACACACTTGACTCTAACAAAAATTAGCACTATAATGCTTAATACTCGTATTACGCAAACGGTTCCTTCAATCGAAAAATAGTGTACACAGATCCGCAATATTTTTGAATGGCCTATCCAACGAAACCCCACACCATGTCGGTGTGATGCATATGTATATATACCTATGTCAAATTACAGCTTTAATCGCTATATTGAATTTTGATTACTGTCATTTCCTTCAGTCCTTTAGTGACAAGATTATGACAAATCGATTATCGTAAGAATCATCAAAATTGGCCCACGCGTTTGGTCTCTATAGCGCCACAAGGGAACAATCATACATACATACATACATATATAGACTGATAAACTCATTACCCTCCTTTGCGTTGCGCAGTCTGGTAAAAAGATGAGAAAAAGGATCTTCAAATGAGCGAGACCTAAGTCTTCACGTGACGACGCTATGGAACTTAAAGCAAAACAAAACAAACAAAACAAACTTAAACGCACTATGGAAAATAAAGGTCTGTTTCTGATTAAAAATCAATAACTTTTTTATTTATAAATATTATGTTCTAAAATTTTGCACAAATATAGAATAGTATATATGGCTTCCAATGGAATGTAATTTATTATTATTGAATTTAAAACCATACATTAAAAAATAAAACAAATTCAAAATTATCAAAAATGTCCAATATTTATTTTTTAACAATGAATACCATTATTTTAATGTTTACAAAAACCAAAAATCATATAGTACATCAAAATATAAATCACTTTAAATAATAAAAACATTTTTCTTCTGAAAAAAAAAATGTTGTGATTGAAATCGAACACAGATTAATTAATTAATTGTAATGTTTACTAAATGTTATGTTATTTATACTTGATGAACTTCGGGATCTAAAATTAATTCGTTCACTTTCAAAAGATCTAAGGTGTCTTCATCAAGTTCCTTCACGTTTTTAGTATACGGTTTTCTAATGCTGGTTATGTAAGGATCTGAAGTATAAAGTTATGAAATACATCCTCGTTTGTAGCGGATCTTAAGCATTTTCTAGCATGATGTAGACGAAATTTTTTATAATCCTTATTACGAGATTCTTGTGCATCTTCCGAAAGTTGACCAATAGGAATTACTGCAAAATGCTTTATGGCACTTTCTCCATGAATCAAAATTTTGTGAACAGAAGATTCATAATTGCTCACATAGATCCTGGCAGTCTCCATAGCGTAACTGCCAATTTTTTCAGCATTTATCATTACACCCGATAAAAGAGCTTGCAGAATCATGTAAAGTCGTTTAATCAAATTTATATCCACTCCTGTAATTTCAGCAGAGCAGCTTGCATTGTGAAAAAATCTTCTGGCAGTATTACCGTCATTAGAACTACCACTTACTTGTCTTGGTTTGTCGATGATCAATCCTAGCTCTTCACGAAAACGCCTTTGTACCAGGGTTTTCTTCTCTTGCTTTAGTCGTTTCTTTTCTTCGCTTGTGGCTGACCATGTTTGGACATACAGATTGTAGGAAATATGTAAAATTATTTCCATGCAACGAATCCAGGCGTGCAAAGTAGACAGTCCGTATTGATAAGAATCTTCATTTTCAGGCCTAGTAGTCACTTTAGTCAAATCGTTCATTTGGCGTGGAGTAGCTCCACATATTGTACATGTGGAACCCGAAGGCGTATCTGTTAATGCCTGAGCTACTTTGCTATCTATCATTGTAAGAAAGAGATCATGCTTCACTTGCACTCCCTCACCTTCTTTGTTAATTAATGATGGACCCAAAGAATTTATTTGACCTTTTATTTCATCCACAACAGCTTTAGTTTTCTCGGGAATTTCTTTGCAAAATTCTATTAATATAGGCCGGCTAAACCGAACAGATGAAGGTACCGGATTTTGCCAGACAACATCACCTGTTAGCTGGTTAATTAATAGTCACCAAAGAAATGATAAATAAATTTGCATCAGAAATTAGTTCAGACTCTTCTGGTAGTTTCTGTTTGTATTGGCTTTGAACGGATGAGCCATCACAGCCCCATCTCCATTTACTGTATAGAAGTAAGTTATTCAATCCATTCCTATACACTGAATCTATTGTCAATATTCTAGCTGCAGTGTGATCTAATAAATCTTGAAGTCTTACTATTTTTGCACTTGCGTCTGTAATTTCTATAGCTGAAGATGGTGGATAGCAAGTAGTTTTAACTTCTTGCACTTTGTAATATGGTGGAAACACAAAACATTTTCGTTCGTTCGTTAAATTTCTCAAATACCTATTGTGCTTTCGTTAAATCCAAGTCAATAAATACGCGTTCAAATCCATATTCATTAAGTAACATTGTATTTTTTCTTCTTTTACTGGATTCTGACAAGTCTGGATAAGATACGCACGGTCTCCCACGTTTTCAAGAAGAAGTAGATGGTGTGGAGACGATTGTAACGTATTCAGAGTTCGTTAAAGTTACTAAATATTCTGATTCCAACCAATTACTGGTTTTCATTAAAAATATATCCTTTTTCCGTGAAGCTTCTGTCCATCGTTTATTAAAAGCGGGAATAATGTCTTTGAAAATCACTGAGGATAAAACATAAGTTGTCTTCAGATACATGATAATTTTCTTTTAAAACTGTTGATAATGCCTCCAATGATTTTCCTCCTTCGATATACGAAAGTATTATTTCACGTTTAGAACACTTGAAAGTAGACATTTTGAAGAGTCAACAACAATGAAATGAAACAATTGTTTATATACTATATGAAATATGAGGGCAGTGTGCATCTTGTTGATTAATATTTTCACACGCAGCATGAGTGCAAAAAAGATAAACGCCCTAATATCAATGATAAATTACAAAAACTTACAGCAAACTATTGATGTAAACAGCAATATATCAAACCGCAATACATAGCGAGCGGTTTTCCGTTTTCTGACTTTTATCACATTTTTACTAATTACTCCGAAAACCGCAAATATCGGCAGCTTTTTTTTATTTGATTATGTTTATGGATAGCTAGGCTACAAATCAACATTAAATGTAAAGCAGGGGTAAACGTGGGCAACTATCAAAAGTCTCGATGAACTTTAAAAAACTTTTTTTCACCATATTTTATTTTGCAATTATTTTAAGATAAACGTTAACATAATATTAAATACATATTAGTTTTTTCATATTCTTCAAAAGACGAGGTTTCCAGCAATATATGTATAATACGTTACACCTTTTCCTGTAACGTATAATATAACAATAAAATCAATGAAAGTGATGAAGTGAACGGGCTTAACATGGACGTCCGTCAAAACTATAAAGTTTGTGGTATTGTAAAAAAATCATTTCATACAATATGTACTCGTATGTATAATTTTTTGATATCTAGTTTGGTCCTTAAACTATTGAGTAAAATAAAAAAAGCATGCCAGTAGCGACATTGACAAAAACCATTTTTAATCAGTAGCTGTTTTTCTACGATTTTTCATATTGCGACGGCCTATCTATCTTCCCCAGAAGTAACCTTAGTCAGCCTTTCAACTAACATTACTGATTGGCTAATCCTATTTACAATGACATGGCTCACCCTTAGGCAGACTTTTACCTGGTGGGTTATGATTGTCTGATTCATAATTATTGAACTACATAAGTTCCACCAAAACGAAGTACTTCGGATAATGAGAGTTTGATGTGGGTTAGCCCACATCAAACTCCCATTTTCCGAAGTACCTACTTAATTAATTTTGGATAGTTAACGCTCATTATTTTTAAATTAATTCCAAGCTTAAGTTTTGTGTGTAAATTGGACTGATATTGAAGAATAGTAATATACATTTGGAATATTAAATTCGTTTGACTCAATTAACTGAAGTAATGAGAGTTTGTGGGTTGGCACACTTTGGCAGAACTCATCATTATCATCGTCATCACTGCAGGACATAGGCCTCCCACAAGCACCGCCACTTCGACCGGTTTTGTGCTTCCCGCATCCAGCGGATTCCTTGACAAGGTCATCGGTCCACCTTGTAGGAGGCCTTCCAACGCCACTCCAGAACCTTTCGGCCCCATCGGCCATCTGTTCTGCAAGCAATGTGCACTGCCCACTACAACTTAAATTTGGCAATTCTTCGGGCTATGTCGGTAACCTTGGTTCGCCAGCGGATCTCTTCATTTCTGATTCGATCACGTAGGGAAACTCCAAGCATAGCCCTCTCCATTGCCCTTTGAGTAACTTTTAGCCTTTTAATAAGGTCCATTTTAAGCAACTACATTTCAGTGCCATAGGTCATCACTGGCAACACGCACTGGTCAAAGACTTTCGTCTTGAGACACTGCGGTATGTGGGACGAGAAGATATTGCGTAGCGTAATTTAACTTTTCACGTGATCAATTTAACTACACTTTGTAAAAAACCATACCGATATCCAACTAAACAACTCTACGAGGACTGGGAGGTCTTAACTGTTAGACAACTGTTCATTCTGCAGTCAGCCCTCAGGACTCACAGATCCATGCCCAAATCAAATCCTAAAAAGCGCACAAATGTCCCTTCAGGCATTAAACATAAAACTTCTTTTGCCCAACACCAATTTTACGTTTTAAGTACCTAAGTATTTATACAAAAATCTGCACAAAAAGCTAAACATACTGGATCTAAATAGATATATGTTAAGGAAAAAAATAAGTAAATGGCTATTGCAACAGGACTATGTGGCAACAGAGAATCTGCTAACTTACATCTCATAACATGATATAATATCATATATGTACTCATAGATCACATCTCACACCCTACATCGAATTATTATATATTCATTACATTCACGGAATCACTTACCACTCCCATCCCCACACACATACACCCACGCAGTCACATACCACACAAACCCATACATGCAACACGCACCCACACACCCCTATATATACATACATACATACACATGCTCACTGTGTCTGCTCATTCAAACTCCTTGTGTTACTTAGCATTAGTTTTTGTTATTATTTTATTTTTATTTCTGTACAGCTGTTAGTACAAACCATTGACACTGTCTTCACTTGTTTCTGGTTGTGAACATGAACAGAATCCACTTGGCTGAACCCTATCTTTTAAGATACAGGCTAGTCCTAGTTTAAAAGATAGAGTCTACTATTGCATCATAATGTAAATATTATTTTCAAACAATGTATACAGTGCAAAGTGTTATGTTGTTTTTTTTTTGGGAATTAAATACTTATTATTATTTCGTTTATTATATTGTTTGTCTTATAAAATACATTTTTAAATATTTCTTAGAAAAAATATTAAAAAACATTTAAAAATATATAAAATAGTGATCCGCCGGTATCGGGAGCAGGGTCCAAGCTACCGGCAGTTAGGGCTCCAGAGACAGGAACCTCCTCACGATGCGAGCCGTATCAAGGAGTACTGCCTTCTGAATCAGGCCCTTAATCCAGCCGTCTAACGTGAGCCTCGAGAGATGATGGTTGAGGCTTCTGGCCATCAGGCCATTGGCCGTAACGACAATCGGCACAACGACAGCCGAGTCCACATTCCACATGTCAACAACCTCGTGTGCTAAGTCGAGATATTTTATTTGTTTCTCTTTCTCAGCTTTCACGAGGTTATCGTCATGTGGAATGGTAACATCGACTATCATTGCGCGGCGCGCTAATCGATCTATCACCACTATATCAGGTTTATTGGCAACAATAGTCCTGTCAGTAATGATAGACCGATCCCAGTACAACCTGACATGGTCATTTTCGAGAACTGGGTCGGGCACATACTTGTAATACGGTACCTCAGAGTTCACAAGTTTATATTTCAAAGCAAGTTGTTGGTGAATAATCCTAGCTACTTGGTTATGTCTGTGCAAGTACTCGCCGTTAGCCAGACGAGAACAACCAGAGATAATATGTCTGATAGACTCACCCGGACGGTGGCATGCCCGACACACGTCAACCGTCCCGTCCTTCATAATATGTCTCCGGTAGTTGTTCGTCAAGATAACTTCGTCCATAATTGCACAGACAAAACCTTCAGTTTCCCCGAAAAGGTCCCCGAAACGTAGCCAGGACACGGACGCTAAGAAATCTACATCGGGCTCATGAAGAGCCCGATAGAAGCGCCCGTGTAGCTCCTTGTTTTGCCATATCTCCTTGCGATCATCGGTAGTAAGTACTACAGGTTTGCACCAGTTCTCTTTAGCCATGGAAAGTGGGGTGAGCCCCTTGTCCACTGCGACCACATCACGGTGCATACCCACTTCGGTTTTCAAAAAATATTCCCTGAGACTGCATATCTCGCGGTTGTGGAGGGTCTTTGCATTTAAAAAGCCTCGACCCCCGCACTTCCGCGGGATGTCTCATCACCGATGATCGTGGGTGATGCATCCGGTTTGCGGTCAACAGTGTACGGACCCTCCTATCCAGGGCGTCTAGTTCGGTCTGAGTCCATTTGAGTATGCCGAAAGAGTACATCAAAACCGGCATGACCCAACCGTTGAAGGCGCGCACCTTGTTACCGCCTGAAAGAAGACTAATCAATACCTTCTTCAGGCGGCCAAAAAAGTGCTCCTTCAACGATTGCTTCATGTCAGTAACGTTGATGCCTAACGCTTCCGACATTCCCAAATACTTATAGCTTTCGGGTGAGGAGAGGGATCTAAGGTGTATGGAATCCGAAAGTCGAATTCCCTCGGATTCCATTATCTCCCCTCGCTTCACATGCATGACTGCACATTTGTCCACACCAAACTCCATTCTGATGGCGCTACTGAAAGTTTCAGTTACCTTCAGTAGCTCCATCAGTTGCAATTTGTTGGGGGCAAAGATTTTCAAGACATCCATGTAGAGGAGGTGAGATATGACCTGACCACCTCTCCTCAACCGATAGCCTAGACCTGAATCCTCCAGCTGCATGCTTAGAGGATTCAGGGCTAAGCAGAACCAAAGTGGACTTAAACTGTCGCCCTGAAATATTCCCCGTTTAATCCATACAGACTCATCATTCCCCTGGATCTGTCGACAGCCCGGATAGCGAAGGACTGTCCTCCATTGCCCCATACACGATTCAAGGAAGGTGCGTAGAGTCATATCTATTTTGTACAACTCCAGCACCCTCATGAGCCATGTATGTGGCACCGAGTCGTAGGCCTTCTTATAATCTATCCAGCAAGTCGACAGATCCTTGCGGGATCGAAGAACCTGTTGGCCATGTCGAAGAGAAGTAGCTCCTTAGTGCCACGAGACCCGTTCCTACATCCATTTTGAGAGGCAGACATAATGGAATTACTGTCAATGTGTGTGTTAATTTTTGCTCTCAAAATGGATGTAAGAAGTTTATAGACCGTCGACAAACACGTGATCGGTCTATAATTCTTGGGTTCCGCGGGACTACCTGACTTATGGAGCACGTGGGTAATGCCTGTCGTCATAAACTGCGGTAGCGACCCAGACTCTAAGGATGACTGGAACTGAGATGCCAGGCAAGTGTGTGAACTAGTTAGCCATTTCAGCCAAAAGTTGTGCAGTCCGTCCGGTCCCGGTGATTTCCAATTCGGTAACGGACGGACCGCTCTAGCTATATCTGATGGCGTGATAATGACTACTTCCATTTCTGGTATAGTTTCACACACTCGCTCGACATCCCGCATCCAGTCAGCCTCAACATGGCAGACAGGTACCGACCAGATGCTGCGCCAGAACGCAGTTGTGGTGGCATCATCCGGGCGACACACGTCTGTCTCGTTTTGTTTAGGTCGCTCCCAAGCTCTATATACCCACCTCTCATCGCTCTGGAACATGCGATTTTGCGTGTATCGATCAAGCCGCCGCTTATACCGCCGAATACGGCTCGCCCATGCACAAACTTTCTGCTTCAGGAAGTCGATGCGCTCTGTGATATAGGACATGTATTCTCGAGGGCTAATTCCAGTCCCCGAGAATGCCCGCCTTACAAAGCGCATCACACGTGATCGGTCGGTATTGCCCTCCCTGAAGCAGTAGAGTTTGCCGATGAGTACCCTGGCCCCATCAATACGACGCTTAATCCTGCACTGCCAGGCTGGTACGGCTGGTTTTGGTCGAGTAGCTCCGTCAGAGTTTGGAAACTTGACATTCGCTAAACGACATGCCGCAACAGCCGCGCAATACAGGATCGAGTTTGTATCAACGAGATCCTCGCTGCTCTCGAAAAAAACCTTAAGCTGCGAGTCCAAGGCACACATCAGTGCCCTATTTTTCTTGTGCATGGGTAGGCGTGGTAGTCGGGGTCTAAGTTCGGTTGGAGTGGACCTATACTCGCGAAACGCATCCTCCAGTGCGCTCCTCAATCGGACGTTGCACTGGCTACTTACTGTGGCAGCCCTATCATCCTCTTCTTCAACACCGTGATTGGACCGCGGCGGGATTACATCAATAATTGGGGTATGTACCGCGGTTTGTGCCGGAGTCGAGATGATATGGTTGCTCAGTACCTCTGAACGCAGCCTATCAAGTGCGACATCGTCCAACCTACGATTGCGTTGGATGACCCGCACCTGATCCGACAATCGTTGGGCCGAGACGTTGACGGCTGGCTCTAGTTCCTGAAACATAGACAGCATCTTAACACGGTACGCAGTGAGGTTAGTTCCCCCCTCTGTAGACCCGTAATATGCGCGCATGACGTTCTCGTTCATAGACTGAGTCCATTTCATGCGCTGCACACAACCACCGGCAGCGGGGACCCGGCTTGGGGCCGGATGGCCCCTAAGTCCCAAGCTCTTCGGTGGCCGGCTTCTCCCCTGCCGACGTACAGGTGTTGGCGACGACGGCGGGGAAAAATACTCGTCGCTCGAGCTCGACGCAACTGCCGCGGTCGGTGTTGTCATAGCGCTCACGGTGGCGCTGGGTACCGGCGGCGGCGAGGCGGAGCTGAGCAATGGGTCCGGAGGTGGTGGGCGTGTTCGTGTAGCTGATCTCGTTAACATATTATCAATTTCGTTTTCATCTTCATACTTCCTGTTTTGTCGGAGATGACATGACAGGTGTCATCTCCGATTCGGCATTTTTCTATTATAGTTTATTGATTTTTCTGTTTATTTTTTAAATTATATTGTGATCTTAGTTGTTTCAGGTTTTTCAGGTTTGATGCAGATTATTCTTAAAATAAAATACTGCGTCTAAAATTAATAAAAATATCAAGATTCTGAAAACATTTTTTTTGACGTTCTGTTAACTTTGGTGTTGCCAGCTTATTATTATTATTATTACTTACTGCTACTGACGCGAACCCATAAGTTTTCCCTTACCAAAAATCGCTCCACGCGCCTAAAAAGTTTTTACAAAAATACAATTAAAATAAGCCATGACAGCTAAGAGATGACCAGTCCCAACGGCGGCGGCCGTTCACGAACACGACGCCCACCACCAGCACCATTTAGTTCAACAATTTTGAAGGAAACCGAATGATCAAACACTTGCGCTACCATCAGCGAGACATATGAGTGAGCATGACATACTCTCAACTGCCAGGGCTCATTCAATTCAATGAAAGACGTACCTACCCAATAGATTTATAGTACATTGTACTCACACATGTGCACTGCAATGATATACTCTTAGGCAATACTAATATAGGCCTGTGTCCCATCAGTAGGAATATTGTAGGCTGATTGTGCTATGTGGGGGCTTCGTTCGTCTGTTTCCAGTTAGTCGCATTGTCATCTATTTTTCAAGCACTTCCTGGCTTTGGCGATTGAGCTGAAACTTGGCATACTTATATAACTTCGATGACAACGCAAAAATATGATACCATGGAGCTGGTCTGATGATGGAGCTCAAAACAAATACTAAATCTTCAGATGGTGTCCAGGTGCTCATGATGGAGCCGGAAGGTGGCCATAGGAACTCCTCAACCAAACAAGATAGCACCATCGTGTTTGGGCTCATTAGACATGTATTGACAAGTGCTGTAGCACTAGGTGGTTTCTAGGGTCTCATGATGAAGCCAGAAGGTGGTCATGGGCACTCCTCAACCAAACAAAATATCTCTATCGTGTTTAGACTCATTGAATATATATTGACAACTGCCATTACACTAGGTGGTGTCCAGAGTATGTTGATGGAGCCGGAAGGTGGTCACAGGCACTCCTCAACTAAAAAAAAAGCCCTGTGGTGCTTGGCCCAAAAAAAAATTGGTAGAAATCTTTTTAAAAACAGGCTTTTAATGAACTTAAAATTACAAAATAAAACTTTCGTAAACATGGAACTTATTTTTTTAAAGCTTGAGGCGTAAACGTCCGTCTTACACTTAAGGCGCAGATACATGATTTAAGTGACTTTAAAATGAAGGAAAGAAAGAAAGAAAAAACGTTTATTTGTCACAGAAACACGCGCATACAAAAAGATTTAGAGTAGGTAAACAGAAAAATAAAACAGAATAGATCGACATAATATAATCACGAGCACAAAACACAAATAGTCGGCAGCTGCACGTCATGACCGTGACACGAAGGCTTTCACTCAGCATGATGCTGTGCTATGCGGGACCCACAGCACACCGCTGATTTTCAGTGGTCATCCATCAAAATCTGTTATTACTCCTTCAGAGAGAGCAGTGGTGGCCCAGTGGTAATGGCCGCGACTTACGAGTTGTACGTCGTAGGTTCGAACCCGGACAGGCGCTTTACTTTGTGTAAATTATTTCATCACCATTGCTCTCAAAAACGGTGAAGGAAAACATCGTGAGGAAACCGGCATGTCCTAGAACAAAAATTCGAAGACATGTGACATCTACCAACCCGCACTGGGCCCGCGTGGTGGATTACGGCCCACTCCCTCTCACAGAGAGGAGGCCTGTGTCCCAGCAGTGGGAACATTATAGGCTGATTATGTACTCCTTCATATAATGCAAGTTATGAAAAAAAATAATATTAAACTAGAACGTATACACATCAATTCTATATGTGAATATTTAAGTATTGTAGTAAAAAACTTTATGAAATAAATTTAGGAAGTAATGTCTACCCAAAGCATAAAAACGATATTACTTTCAAACTTCTCAATGCCCATAGGGGCTCGACTAGCTGTTCATAATGGTGTGCTGGTGCCTACGCTTATGAATGGAATTGAATGTTGAGTGTGGCAAAAGAAGCATGAAAGTAGAGTAAATGCTGTGGAAATGCATTCCTTGCGAAGCTGTGTGTGACTATACACACCACACATACTTCGCGAGGAATGCATTTCATTTTTCAGCCAATCATTTATAGAAATGATAGGCTGAAAAATTATGTGAAAAGGCAACGGTGCGGTTTAAAAGATGTAGTGACAAACATTGAAAAGAGTATGCTTAGATGGTTTGGTCATTTTGAGACGATGAATGAAAGACGACTAACAAAAGGTATTTACTGGTAGAGTTGCCACCCGTACTATGATATATGTATAGTACGAGGGCGACATTGAACGTTTTTAGAACTGGCCACTTGTAAACGATATAATAAAAAAATAGTTAAAATTTTGAAAATGGAACTCTTTGCCAATATTATTTTGTATGTATTTTATTCATTTGTCATTTGTTTACGATTTGGCGGCAAATTGAAAATTGTCTGTGTCACATCAGCATGAATTTAACGCGAGAAAATTTTCGTACAATGATTTTTTATGACTTTCGATGTCATTTAAGTCAACAAGAAAGTTATCAGTATTGTGCGGCGTATGATAGAGACTGACAAAAGAGTGACTTATCAGCAGATTCGGCCAAGCTTAGGCATGAGTATGAGTCAAGTGCACAAAATCCTCCATGAACATTTAGCGGTCAGGAGACTTTGTGCCCGGTGGATACCGCATAATTTGACAGAGGCCCAAAAACTCCGTCGTGTTGATTGGTGTCGTGAAATTGTTCAAAGATTTAACGGAGGTGACTCAAATGCTGTGTTCGACATAGTTACGGGTGACGAAAGCTGGATTTATTGTTATGATCCTGAAACTAAGAGACAGTCTGCTGTCTGGGTGTTTCCTTCCGAGATCCAACTAAAGTGAAGAGAGGTCGAAGCGTGGGAAAAAAAATGGTGGCCTTATTCTTCGAAAGGACAGGTCATTACGCAGCAATTGTTTTAGAGGATCGAAAAACAGTTACTGCAGAGTGGTACACTAACAATTGTTTGCCACTTGTCTTGGAAAATGTTCGGGAGAAACGACCTCGAAGTAGGATCCTCCTTCACCACGACAACGCCTCGTCGCACACCGCCAAGCAAACAATCGACTACTTGGCGACGTCAAACGTGGAATTACTGGGTCACCCGCCCTATAGCCCCGACCTCGCATCTTGCGGTTTTTATTTATTTCCGAAAATAAAAGAAAAACTTCGAGAAAACCGTTTTATGGACGCCGAGGAAGCAGTGGCTGCGTTTCAAAATGCCGTCGAAGGACCCCTAAGGACGAGTGGGTAAAGTGCTTTTCTCAGTGGTTCCATCGGATGCAGCGATGTATTGATGTAAATGGACACTATTTAGAAAAAAAGACATAATACAACTAATAACTTGTTAGTTTGTTAAATTTTTGATTTTCTAAGAACTTTACTTTTGTCCGTCCGTCTGTCTGTCTGTCTGTCTGTCCCCGCTGTAGCTCAGAGACGCTTAGTACTAGGAAACTAATGAAATTTGGCATAGGTAGACACGCTAACACAAAGTGCTAAATAAAATCTTGAAAAAAAAAATGTTTAGCGTATCTCCCTTACACGTAATGTGGGGATGATATTTTTTTTCTCGTTTACCCCATGTGGTGGAAATTCGTTGGATAGGCCGTTCAAAAAATATTGCGGGTCTGTGAAGACCACTTTTCGATTGGAGGATTCGCTTGCGTAATTAAGCATTAAAGTGCTAATTTTTGTTAGAGTCAAGTGTCGTCGGGGGAAGACGACACTTTGCCAGCTAAATGGTTGTTTATGGAGATGTGAAAAAAATCATGGCAGTAGTAGTACATATAATGAAATTAAAAGGAAAACTATCACAGCTAAGTGGGCTTTACAAGTTAACGAGTAATACTCGACCAACTTAAATTTGCAGTTGGAGAATTGACTGTGGCATATATCGATGTATGGGAGAACAAGTTGTTCAACTAAGTACAATGTTAAGTTTGTTTTTGGGATACATTCATACAAACTTCCCAACTACGGAACCCTTCATTGTGTGGTCGGACACGCACTTGGCCGGTTCTTTTTTATATTAATTGTGACTGAAAATCTGGAACGTACCCGCAACGCCGCACGGGGAATTTCAGAACGAAACGCATTCGCGGCAACAAAACGTCAACTTAAGACGAGGCAGAATGGCTCAGTTCCTTCGCCTTTCCAACAGGAAAAATTCAACTACTACTAAAAAACGTCAATAGTCAAACTGTCAATAATGGAAAGTGATGATGGTTCTTTCACGCCACCCAAGAAAAAGCAAAAAAAGATAAAAGGCTTCAAAAATATAAGAAAGAATGGGAGTCCAACTACCAATGTGCAAAGAAGATGTTGATAGCAAATAAACAAATATGAAGCAAAGTGTACTGTTATAAAGATAACAGATCATTGATGGCCAAAGCGAAGAGAAATGCCGGGAGGGGACGCCCCAGGAAGATATATGTAACTTCATTGGTGATGTTCTTATAATAGTCCGAATGACCTCCCAAGATGAAGTCATGACCTCTCAAGGTCAACTACGAGATGCCATTAAAAAAAATTATATTCTTCAAAAAGTTCAGGTGCGTAGTACTCGCAACTGGCGTGCGTGTATGACCGATGTATGAACGTAAACGAAGCAAAAGGAGTATGTAAGGAGCGTAGCAGGTGGCGTTCTATAGTTTCTGTCTACCCCCACGGGAAGACGGCGCACTATGGGACCAAACAGTATTTTCCATCTCAAAAATGGTTTTGTCGAAAGTCGTAAATCCATAGATTGTTTTATGGTTTTATACTCTCAAAAGATGGAACTTACGAATAAATTACAAAATATAAAAAAATATAAAGCTTTACGTTTATAAAATGAACCTCAAACATTGGGCATAAATATTTTCATGCCAATTAAATTACCGTTAAGGGAGTTCAACACATAATTATTCGGAAGTTTTCCAAGGAAACATATTAGTGTTATACATCATTAGATAGCTTAGAATATACACTTTGCAACCACGTTCAGTTTTTGTAAAAAAAATATTTTTATTTAATTTTTTAATATTTTTTTAGTGAAGTAAAGAAAATTTAGTTTTTGTTAATTTCAATTGGAGTTTTCGTTGTTGCCGAAAGCAGCCGGTGTCAAGTTAATTACTCTATTAGAGACCTTATCTACTCAGTAATATGAGGATTTAAAAAAAACTTGCGCGTTTTTTGCGCCAGAGGTGATTTTGAAGCAATAATGTCAATCGGGGAAAAATCCTCGAAAATTACGGTTCTTCTTTTTTATTATGAAATATTATATTTAGTTATTATCCTTTGATGTCTATATTGTTTTTTTCTATTTCTATGATAAAAACATACATTTGCAAATTAAAAAACTGCTATTATATTTGAAAGAATCTTCCCGTGGCAATTTTGTTTGGGGTGGTCACCTTAACCACAAGTATGATAAACTATATTGCTGCGGAAGTTCTATTTATCTGTTGTGGTAAATAATTACAATCAGTACTGATTACACTATTTCGATGAGAACTGTTATAATCAATTGTCCCATGGTTTTTGCACAAGGCACTAAAATATTAGTCCTTTAAATACCCGTGTATGTTCAGCATACGATTCATCAAAGTGTTCAGATACTTCTTTTCAATAACAATTAACGCATAAAAAACATTATTATCTAACAATGAGTGAATTCGTTTGTGTTCGACGCGATCTTTGTGATCAAATAATAAAAGGGAAAAGTACTTCAGACCTCAAAAAATATTTATTGGAAAATTTTCAACTATCGGAAACTGACGTTAAAGGCTCCTACATACTGGCGCGACTTGTCGCGCGACGCGACGCGACACAAAGACACCGCGTGTAGCGCTACAAGCGGTGCCTTTGTGTCGCGACACGTCGCGCGACAAGTCGCGCCAGTATGTAGGAGCCTTAATACTGTAATAGAGAGTATTAAAAAAAATCTAACATCGAGTTGCAACCAGAAATGGACCAAAGCTCAAAGAAAGCCGGACCGGTTCGAGAGCCTATACTCAAATTGGTTAAATGGTGAGTTTAAAGTATCATTGAATTCTTGCAGTACCTCAACCACTGTAAATTCTGGTTTGAATACTTCTGGTGAACGTGGAAGACCAACAAAACAATATGACGAGTGCTCGGAAAACACAAAGAAACGAAAAAATATGGAGCTGGTCCAGGAGTATGGAATGGGACATGTCCGTAACGCTTATGTGCAAGGTTTAAGATCCATGGGGGAAAATGACGAAGCGTCGATTGTGACTATTATCAGAAATAAGGAAAAAGAAGAGAAAAAAGTTATTCTACAAAACATACTCAATCCAGATAACGCACTTTCTTTTACAAAAGAGGAAGCATTGAGTATATGCATTGAAACTGATTTAACCAAAGCACAATATGCGTACCTAAGAAAAAGGCTCGTTGATAAGAATTTAAGTTCTGTATTGCCTTCGTATCAAACACTAAGTGAAGCAAAAAAGGCTTGCTATCCGCCTGCATCCAGCATTACGGTGACAAATATAAGCGCAAAAATCAACCTGCAAGATCTCTTAGACCATACAGTCTGCCGTATTATAAGGATAAAGTCAGGATCGACTTACAATCGTCTCAAGCTTTTCACTAAATGGGGATGTGATGGATCCTCCGGGCAAAGTGAGTATAAACAAACTCTACCGGAAGAAAACGAACAAATATCGGACGCTAATTTGTTTATAGTGTCCCTTGTACCACTGCGACTAGTAGACGAAGAAACTTCTACGGTCATATGGAAAAACCCTACTTGCTCATCTGTTAGATATTGCAGACCAATTTCATTAAAATTTGCAAAAGAAGCTCCCGAAAAAACTACAGCGGTTGTCAGTGAAATTGAAGCCAAAATGAATCAATTGATTCCAACTCTTGTGTCAATAGAAGACAAAGTCATCGAAGTTAAACATCAACTGTTTATGACAATGATTGATGGGAAAGTTGCTCAAGTGTTGACAAACACATCATCCAGTGCTACCTGCACTGTTTGTGGAGCAACTCCCAGACAAATGAATGATCTTTTAAAAGTTACAACGAGAGTTGAAAATGAAAATGCGTTTAAATACGGATTGTCGACGCTACACGCATGGATAAGATTTATGGAAATGATCCTCCATATTTCTTACAATTTAGGTTTTGAGAAGTGGTCTGCAACAACTCCAGAAAACAAGCAACTTAAAGAAGACAAGAAAAAATTTGTCCAAAAACGTTTCCGAGAAGTGCTTGGCTTGCATATTGATAAACCACGTCAAGGTTCCGGTAATAGCAATGACGGTAATACGGCAAGGAGATTTTTCCAAAATTACCAATGTTCTGCAGAGATAACCGGAATTGATGAAGAATTAATCAAGAGACTATATGTAATTCTTCAAACTATGTCATCGGGATTTCCTATAAACGCAGAAAAATTTGGTCAGTATACATTGGTAACCGCGCAATTATATGTAAGCAAATATAACTGGTACTACATGCCATCTTCGGTCCATAAAGTACTTATACATGGTGCTAAAATAATAGAGCATTATGCAGTTTTGCCTATAGGACAATTATCCGAAGATGCCCAGGAAGCTCGAAATAAAGATTATAAGAAATATAGGTTACATCACGCTAGGAAGTGTTTCAGATCAGCAACAAACGAAGACGTTCTGCATATTTTGTTATATACGTCTGATCCTTATATATCTAGCTTAAATAAACCGTTAAAAATAAAAAGTTTTCTAATATCCAAAGAATTATTTGACGAAGCTAAAGAATTGTTGGAAATAGAAAGTGATGAGTAGGATAAGTTTAAGTAATAATTTTTTTTTGTCATGTAACTGTTTGTTTAATAATAATAATTTAGTTTTAAACTTATTTTAAGCATAAGTGTAACTTTTATTGCTATTTTAATATAACTGTATGATTTTTTGTATGAAATTTCGTATAACTTTATCTTTGTAATTTTTTTTCGGAAAAACTTTTTTTTTAGAATGATGATGTTTGATTTCTTTTATTGCCTAGATATTCACAAATACGTGAAAAAAAAATCAAGGAGATAAATCACAAAACAACAGAGTTATCGATTTTTGAGATGGATAATACCGGTTGGTCCCATAGTGCGGCGTGGGCTTATATTATGTCGTTATGTTACTTAAGAAATGTTCATGATTTTTTTGGTATGTATTACACGTTTTATTATCTATAATTATATCTGTGATTTTTTTCAAATGTTCATATTTAAGTTACTAAAAATAAGGATTCCCTTCCATATCAGAAAAAATCTGTGGGACCTAAGTGTCGATGTTGTTGCAATTTTAATTGGTACTCATTTTGTTTTAAGTTATAATATTCCTGACATGCTCTTTTGCAATAATATTTAAAATTAAAATATAATTGGTTATTTGACTTTTTGATAAAATAAATTATTTCTTTTTCTTATTTTTACGTATTTAAAGTGACATTTTTGTAATGTATCCATTGACATAGTTATTATTGTAGCCAGTGATTTGATGTAATATTATGACATCTTCATCATCTTCTGTAAATTAGTGTTGATAATAATAATTTTGTTCTGAATGTTTATTATAAAAATTGATTGTATTCAAAAAAATTTAATGTTTGTTAATTGTATGTAATTTCGATTTTAAAATCTTGTATTGTTGAATAGTGTATGCCCTAATGGGTAGTTTTTTGAGTTACCATAACCTAACATTAAGACCTACTGTATCACCAAAAATCACACTAATAAATACTTACTTACTTACCTATGAAACCGAATGGGGCGGTGCGGCGAGAGTGCAACTCACATTTGTATGGCCAAGGTCAGCGGCGATTACCTGACCCTTAAATAATAAAATAATAAATAAGGGGAGACCTAGGTCCAGTATGCAGCAGTGGATGTCTTTCGGCTGAAATGATGATGATGATGATGATGAAATAAATAAAATCATTTTAATTCGGACAAAGAAAAGATCCTTAATATGTTAGTAACAGGTTTGTACTTAAAATAGTAACTTAAACTATAAACTAATTAGTGAGAAAACCACCAAACAGCTAGACACAACGAGAAATGGATAACTATGGTATATGTCTTCACACGAATTGCCTTATAATGGCGGCGGAAATATCTGCCACCACAGCTTTCAGAATGCAATTGTGACAGCCTCTTATTCTGCTCAGGAGTGAGCCCAAAAAAAATAAAGATAAGCCTTACGCTTTTAGGAACATACATTACATACACGTTTTATTTAGTACTTTTTAGTTCATTAAAACCTATATAGTATGCTGTATTTATGTATGCATGTATTTATTGTATCGTAACTAACATTATTGGAGGGACAGGCGTATAAAATAGCCGTGTATCCTTGCGGGTCGAGGACGACAGAAAAATTATTATCTGGAATGCATAATAATTCAATTTGCCTTTTTTTTTTTAGCAAACTTTCAAAGAGGAATTGGTGACGGTCAGGTGGCGTTTGTAGCCTAACTCCAGCAAATAATGCAAAAGCGGTACCTGTGCTTCTCCTGGCGAAAGTCTTGAAGAATCCTTCTGGGCAGGTGGCCACCTTGCTTGCCCGTACACTGGTCACTTGAAAGTCTATATTTTGGATTTAATCGGACGTGGGTTATTATTTTTAATTTTGAAAACGTAGCACAGTATATCCCCAAGGATTACGGGATAACGTAATAAAGTTTTGCGGTTTTGCGGGCGCGATGAACTGAGATTGAAAAAACGTGGTTTGCGGTGAGACGAAATGCTTCCGTTCGGCGCCGGTGCACTATGACGTCTGACAGCCATCATTAGCTGTCACTAGCCGCAGGATTCTCTAAATCCCGCGACACACAATATCCGCGGCTGCAATATAAGCCTAAGACAGACTACAGACACCTTATAAACCGTCCACAATCAAAAAAAATGTAAGGGGCAATAACTTGCCACACCATACTCCCCGCCTTGAAAGGTCCCGAGCTTTCAAAGATGATAATCTATACGCTGAAAAGCTGGTGCGGTTGGGAGGATGAGATGATGTTTATATATCTGGCAGTCTGAAAGCATCAAGAGAATCCCAAGCAGCAGTTCAAAACACCATTACTAGGAAACGGCGTTCGAAATTAATTATCAGATTCCAAAGAATGAAATTGCAGTTTGATTAAATTAAGACAAAGTTGAATTACCAAGCTAAATTACAACTATGTAATGGCGTACCATTGAGAAAATATACTATTGTAAATTATAAACTAAATTAAACTACGCAATAATATAGTTCTATTGGGTTGGCAAAGGATATGACTTGGTGACAGGACGTTTATATGTACCTGACGCGGTTTTTACTGAAGCTACTCGAATTACACCATCCGATCCCGGAAAAACTTCCACTATGATGCCCAATGGCCAAGTCAATGGTGGTACGTTATCTTGACCCAAGAGAACGACAGTACCGATCTCTATAGGGCGATCGGGAGTGCACCATTTCTGGCGAACTTGCAACGTGTGCAAGTACTCAACTCGCCATTTGTTCCAGTAGGTTAACACAAGCTGATCCAAAAGCCTTTTGCGGTTTGTTAAATTTATGTTTTCTTCTGTCAATTCAGAAGAAGGCAAATGCTTAATTGGACTGGACATTAGAAAATGCGCAGGCGTGAGCACGTCCGGATGCGGGTCTGATGAGAGAACACTAAGCGGTCGAGAATTTAAAAGGCACTCGATTTGTACCAGTACGGTAGAGAGTTCCTCGTAAGTGAGAAGCTGCTTTCCTATGACTCTATACAAGTGAGTTTTAACACTCTTAATGTTCGACTCCCAAATACCTCCGAAGTGCGGAGCTCGCGGCGGTATTCTTGTCCACTCAATGCGAGATTTTAGAAGCTCATTTTTAATATCTGTTTGAACAGACGAGTTCAATAAGAAAGAATAAATATCATCAAGTTGCGCCTTAGCGCCAACAAAATTGGTACCATTGTCTGAGTACATGACAGACACTGGACCGCGGCGAGAAATAAATCTTTTAAATGCGGATAAGAAAGCCTCGGATGTGAGGTCCAATACGAGTTCGATATGTATGGCTTTAGTTACCATACATATGAACAAACATATATAAAGTTTTTGCGAACGTTGACCTCTACGGCGAATAGGTGTGTAAGCAAGCGGCCCGGCGAAATCTACTCCAGTGTGCACAAAGGCTTTAGTATCACGGACACGGTATCCAGGAAGTTCAGCCATTTTGGGTGTTAGATGCGTAGGATTTAGACGGAAACAAGTGTTGCATTTCCGACAGCGGGAACGTATGACTGTTCGTCCATCTAATATCCAAAACCGCTGCCTTATAATAGACATCAATAATCCGGGGCCCGTGTGGCAGTACGTATTGTGATAGTGATCAATAATTAGATCAACTACGCGGTCACGTTTAGGTAAAAGCGCGGGATGCTTGGCTTCATATGGTAAGTCAGATTTAGACAATCTGCCCCCAATACGTAAGATTCCGTAGCTATCAATAAAGACAGACAAACAGCGCAACTTCTTAGATGGAAGTTCGCCTGCTTTAATTAAATTTAAATCGTTAGAAAAATGCGTATTTTGAACTATTCGAATAATGAAATTTTCGGCGGTTTGTATATTTTTAACAGAGCTATGACTAAGTAGTCTGTTCGTAAATTTAAGAATGTACATAAATACACGTAACAATTTATTCCATGAACAAACACGGTCAGCTATTGTATCTAAAATACGCGGTTCAGTATTTGATGTTTCTACAAGAAAAACCTTTGATTTAAACTCTGGCAATGTTTCACATTCAGTAGGAGAGAATTTTAAAGGCCACTCGCTAATGGGTCGATGGAGCCAAGTAGGACCGTTCCACCATAACGAGTGTTCAATTAAATCAGATGGCAGCATGCCGCGGGAGAGACAATCGCTAGGATTCTCCTTTCCGGACACGTGATTAAAACTAGCGGCAGGTAGGTTTTCCTGTATTTTAGCAATGCGATTACTGACAAAAATAGACCATCTATGGGGAGATGAGTGGATCCACGAAAGAGCTATGGTGGAGTCCGAGAAAGCGTAGACACCTGCAATAGGTACACGAGCGGAAAGTTTATCTTTGACCACGCGAACAAGCTTAGACAGAAGTAAAGCGGCGACCAGTTCTAATCGAGCTAGCGTTGTTATTTTAGCGGGGGAAACTTTGGACTTTGCACATAAAAGCCGAACGCTGATATTGCCTTTAGAGTCAGTTATGTGTAAATAAATACAACAACCATAACCACTAAAGCTGGCGTCGCAAAAGGCTACGATATTCACTACAGCTTCTCTAAAGACGCCAATGTGGCGAGGAACCTTTAGAGAAGAGAGTGAGGGGAAATCGCGCAAAAAAACGGAAAACCGATTGGTGATGGAGTCCGGAGGAACCTCATCCCAACCTATTTTAGCTAACCAAAGTTCCTTAATTAGGATTTTCGCGTACAACACGACGGGTGCTACGAGGCCAAGTACGTCGAACAAGCGGGCTACTAGCGATAGAATCGCACGCTTAGTGCATTTATCATCTACAGCGACTGTTGTCAAAGAAAAATAATCATCAGCGGGTTCCCAGGTTAATCCAAGGATTTTGAAATTATGTTTATCATTATCCATGCCAGAAAAATTAACTGGTAAGCGGTGAGACTCTGGGAGAATCTCCAACAAAGCGGGTGAGTTAGTAGCCCATTTGACCAGGTCAAGGGATCCTAACTTAAATAACTCAATTAAATCGCGGCATAATTGTATAGCAATCTGTTCATCAGGAACAGAATAGACATAATCGTCCATAAAAAACTGAGTTTCTACTAATTTAGAAGCCTCAGGATAGCGGTCGCCATGCTCACACGCTAAATTTCGTATTGTGCGCATCGCTAAATAAGGACTAGGCTTTAATCCAAAGGGAACGCAGTTAAAGTGAAAAGTACGTATAGGTTCATTTTTGTTGAATCGATATAAAATTCGTAAATATTTGCGGTGGTGCTCATTTACACCGATCCGTAGGAACATTTGTTTTATATCCGCTGTCATTGCGACAGGGAGGCTACGAAAATCGAGTAATAATAAAAACAAGTCGGCCTGTAAATTAGGTCCGACATGCGGAATGTCATTGAGTGACAACCCCGAGTGTGTTTTGGCACTAGCGTCCAAAACCACTCGAATGCTGTCTTTGTCCGGTCTAATAACGGCGTGATGCGGTATGTAGTAACCCTCTTCTGTTAATTCAGAGTCGGGTACCTCCGATAAATACCCCTGAGTTATATAATCGGTGATAGTTTTATTGTAATCCTCGCGTAGGGTTGGCACGCACGTGAATTTACGCTCGAGCGCAAGTAGCCGCCGATGAGCGACACCGCGTGAATTGCCTAATTCGGAGGGATTGCGCGCGAAAGGTAAATCGACAAAATATCTACCGTCTTTAAATAAAACTGACTCTAATTCGTCCGGACTAATAAAACGCTGAGATGGAATTTCCTCTAGCTCAAAAAACTTCTGCAAACTTGACTCGACGTCAATGCTAGCAAGCGCGGTAAACGAAGATGTCATGTGTGTTACGTCACTACTATGACAATCAATATCACCCATCAGTACATATCTGAAACCAGTCAGTATAGCTGGGGGTGCGCGGGTGCCTGAGTCAACCCTATCACCTAAATAAATAAAAGGGAACAGCAACAATATGACATATCGTCATTTAATCTGATAAAACTAGCGGGAAGTCTATCTGTAATGCAATCAACAACTAATGCGTGTATAT
This sequence comes from Atethmia centrago, assembly GCA_905333075.3. NCBI lineage: Eukaryota > Metazoa > Arthropoda > Insecta > Lepidoptera > Noctuidae > Atethmia > Atethmia centrago. Next base: position 13,469,119 of record HG995373.1, on the reverse strand, counting down.
AATACTTATTGTGAGGATTAATCCGAGATTCTATATTGAGATAAATAAAGCCGTGTACAGGTCGTGAGGTCATACCAACACCTTGTAAAGACGAATTGCGTAATTTAATTATGGGTAAGTTCAAACGTTTACAACAGTCCACAGTAATTAAATTATTTTGCGATCCATTGTCTATTAAACACCTGACAACAAGCTTATCTCGGCCGCTGCTATCATATACGTATATCTGCGCGGTAGCTAACAAAATAGTTGTCTCTGTCGGTAAACATATTTTAGCGGCGGCACTAAGCGAGACAGACGTAGCGGCAGGCTCGCTCGGCGTTGAATCACTTTTTACTTCGGAGAAATGTAACAATGAATGATGTGTTTTCTTACAAGTTTTACAAACACTCCGTGATTTACATTTAACCAAAGAGTGGGATAGACTTAAGCAATTTACACAGCCATGTTTCTTTTTAATAAATTCGAAACGAGCTTGCGGAGAATTCATATTTTTAAATTGTGGACAATCAAACAGTCGATGATCGACGTTATCGCCGTCACACAGCGGGCAGCGGTTATTCGAAGCTGGTTCGCTACAAGATACAAACGCTTTAGCGGTACTTTGAGTATTACTTCGATTGTTAGCTAAACTAGACTTAGCACGCGATTCCGTCTGTGAATTATTAACGTGTGAGCGCTGGAGTACCTTAACATAGTCTTGCATAAATATTATAAACTCCGTATAGGAAGGCAATTCCTTGCCACTCACACGGCTTTCAAATTGTTGAACAGTTTGTGAGTCAACCTTTCTTAAACCACAGTGTAATATCACAAAATCTAATAAGTCTGAAATGTCTAACTGCTTCAATGCAGCGACAGACGCTGAATATCGTTCTACAAATGCATTCAGACTAGCAGCATTGCCGGCGTATCCTTTAATGTCCATTATATTATTGAGATAATGAATACCTAAACTACGTTTATCTTGATACCTTTTGACAAGACTGTTCCACATAACACTGTATGTATCTCCTGTGGGAACAATGCCTGCAGTTAGTTTTAAGGCATCATGAGTTAATTTACTTATTAAATACTGCACACGCTGCGAATCCGTCAGATCAGTATTTAAATGAACATTAGTACGGAACATTTCATAAAACATGGGCCAATTTTCAGTTCTACCGTCGAACGATGGTAACTCGATTGGTGGTAACTTTATGCTTCTACCTCCCTTCTGATCTGATGTTAATGTTTTGCCACTTGAAAGAATGAGATTACGTTTGTATTTAATAGTTGAATATAAGTCTTCAATAGAACTTAGACTCCCATAGTCGGGTGGGGTTTCATCAATTTCAAACTGCAACTCATTGATCTGGTCAATTATTGTTTCAAACTTGCTGTAAGATTCACCAATAGATTCAGACTGCGCTAGGAATAACTCGTTCGAGCGTGAATCATAATTAGATATACTTTTGGAAGAATTATACAAGCGATTAACTCGCTCAAAAATTACTTCTTTTTTAGCAATAAGCTGAGCTAATTTAGTTTCTTGTTTTTGAGTTGCCATTATAAGGCACTATCTAATATTAATTGCTGTAAATTATCGTAAGTACTTGCAATGACTTGTACTTATTTAACTGATACCTATCCGGCTCGAAGGACCATAAGTATGGAGGGACAGGCGTATAAAATAGCCGTGTATCCTTGCGGGTCGAGGACGACAGAAAAATTATTATCTGGAATGCATAATAATTCAATTTGCCTTTTTTTTGAGCAAACTTTCAAAGAGGAATTGGTGACGGTCAGGTGGCGTTTGTAGCCTAACTCCAGCAAATAATGCAAAAGCGGTACCTGTGCTTCTCCTGGCGAAAGTCTTGAAGAATCCTTCTGGGCAGGTGGCCACCTTGCTTGCCCGTACACTGATCACTTGAAAGTCTATATTTTGGATTTAATCGGACGCGAGTTATTATTTTTAATTTTGAAAACGTAGCACAGTATATCCCCAAGGATTACGGGATAACGTAATAAAGTTTTGCGGTTTTGCGGGCGCGATGAACTGAGATTGAAAAAACGTGGTTTGCGGTGAGACGAAATGCTTCCGTTCGGCGCCGGTGCACTATGACGTCTGACAGCCATCATTAGCTGTCACTAGCCGCAGGATTCTCTAAATCCCGCGACACACAATATCCGCGGCTGCAATATAAGCCTAAGACAGACTACAGACACCTTATAAACCGTCCACAATCAAAAAAATGTAAGGGGCAATAACTTGCCACACCAATTATAAAGGCGAAACCGAGTTGTTTCTTGGTTTGTTTGTTACGATTTCACGCTAAAACCGCGAGGCGTGGCTAGTAGTTATATAAATGGTATATCACTGACTACCTGCAGTAGTGTGTCTCCTTCTCCCTTTAATCTATCCAAAGGTTGTCGGTAAAATACCGATTAGCGATACCCAACGAACATTTTGGCGCTAAGGGCAACCTTTTTAGCGCTCATAGTATTATAAATAATATATAAGAGAACCGATAATAACATTCGATTCTACTGTATTTTAAGGATAAATAATTAAACCTTCAAGAGTAATAACAATTACAAAGAAATCATTAAGTAAGGTGGTAGCATGGAGTTGGTGTGAGCCATTGTATAGCTTAAAGAAGCGTAAAACACAGAAAGCATTTGTAAGGTGTCCACTAACACTCACTGACGGCTGATGTCTTCAAACACAGTTAGTTAGATGCTTTGTAACACCTTAAGGTTTACTGGAACAGCTTTAAGAAGTATAAAACATTAGGCAATTGTAAGGTGTCTACTAACGAACAGCTAAAGTCTTTAAATAGAGTTAGTGAAATACTTTGTACCACCTAGTGAGTTCTGTCAAGCCTTAAGAGTTTGCAAGAAAGCTATTAGTGTCATGAAAGGATAAGCGGTCTAACCCATCTTATCGTCACCAAAAGGTAAAAGGTCACACAAGAGGTCAAAAGTACAAAGAGTTGATTTCGGAAGAGGATATTCCAGGAAAAGTTTACGTCATTTCTAAAGATTTTCTGAACAGGTAATTAGAATAACTATTTATGGAGGAGCCCGTTTGGACGTTAAACCACCAATCCTGTATATGTATATCTACCGCCAAGCAGCGTTTTCCGGTTTTAAGGGTATAAGTGCGGCGTGTACAACAACACATGAGATGTTTTGACTTTGTCTCTAGAAGACTTCAACAAACTTGCCGCTGGTATTGCAGCTGTCCATAAGCCATAGGCAACGGTAACCACTTACTGGGCTGTCTGCCCAATTGGTAGGCTTGTATGCTACCTAAACGCTACCTATCTAAATAAATTTGCTTTACTGAGTGTAGAGCAGGATGTGATTGTGACATAGTATTAATAAAGAGTAACTAGAATTTGTCGATATAACTATTTTCCCGGGTATCACGCTCGTTTCAAGGCTAGAATGGGATCCACATTCAACACCCCTTTCAGGGCGGCTAAATTCAGCAGCATATGCTGTCAATTTAATGAAGTAGATACCACGTGACTAATACCGCTATTTTAATTACTTTCATAATATCATGGCTTACGGTATTTTACTATGGGAACGGGCTGCAAAGATCAAGTCTATTTTATCCTGGAGAAAAGACCCATCAGAGCCATACATTTACCTCCGCAGGCGCGATTCTTTAAGGAAATTGTTTATAGATATTAACATCATGACGGTATCTTGTATATAAAAACATCATGTACGTACAATAGAGGCGAAAGGCAGAACTATAACATTACAAATAGCGACCAATTAATTCAACCATGTTTCAGACTGGCTGAAGCAGACTCAACTTTCATGGGTTACTGTTTAAAATACTACAATAAAATAGATGGATAGACGGTTATTATGTCACCATAAAAATTACACATATAAATGCAAGTAATTTTTTTGCATTATTATAACTTAAAGTGGTAACATGGAGTTGGTGTGAGCCATTGTATAGCTCACTCTTATAGCTTTAAGAAGCGTAAAATGGGCGGTCTTACCCAACTAAAATTTTGGTGACATGAATATAAGTGCTACATGGCTGTTTAAGAGAATTCTAAGAACCTAAGGCACAATAACACTAGCTTCTGCCAGCGACTCCGCCCACGTGGAAGCCAACTTTATCATAAAATATTTTATGTCATATGGCACTCCGCAACAATGTGGCTTTCTATAAGTGAAAGAATGTTTTAAATCGGATGAGCAGTTTCGGAGATTACCTCCTACATCCAAACTTACAAATGTACAAGTTAATTAAAATCAATTGAATCCACAACCTATTAATTAAAACTTATACAAGTTATAAGCAAAATATACCTAGTTATACCCGCGCTTTTATTTATCTTCTGATTAACACAACCTAGACAAACATAGCCTTATTGTGTTGTCCTAGAAGTAGCTTCAACCTTCGATATTCGACTTAAACTAATATACCTCGGGGTCGCGGGATGGTACTTATGGGTCACCGAGGCCCCCGCAACACAGGCAACAGGAAGGAATACGGCTGGGTTTTAGTCAGTAAGAGTCTGACACACCCTCCCGCTCCGCCCAGAGCGGGAGAAGTTATTTGATGATTTCCCACCCTCAAAAAAAAAAAAACTAATATACCTACGAATAAAACTTGAGCCGCATACTCAACTTTTATCCGCCGGAAATTTAGTAGGAACGTCAATTGTAGCGAAGATGAATATAATCTAAAAACCGGCCAACTGCGTGTCGGACCACGCATAATGAAGGGGTAGTTGGGAAGTTGGGATGAATTTATACCAAAAACAAACTTAACACGTACTTAACGTATTGTGGTTGAAAAACATGTTCTTCCATACATCGATATATGCCACGGTCAATTCTCCAACTGCAAATTTGAGTTGGTCGACTATTACCCGTTAACTTGTAAAGCCTACTAAGCCGTGATAGATTTCCTTTTAATTTTATTATATGTACCTACTACTGCCACGATTTTTTTCGCATCTCCATAAACAACCATTTAGCTGGCAGGGGGGGGGACACTTGACTCTAAAAAAAATTATTACTTTAATGCTTAATATTACGCAAGCGGATCCTTGAATCGAAAAGTAGGGTTCACAGACCCGCAATATTTTTAAACGGCCTATCCAACGATAGCCCACACCGTGGGGTAGACGACAAAAAAAATATCATCCCCACATTACGTGCAAGGGAGGTACCCTAAAAAAAAAATCTTCAAGGTTTTATTTTAGCACTTTGTCGGCGTGATTAATATGCATACCTATGCCAAATTACAGCTTTCTAGTACTTAGTGTCTCTGAGCTACAGCGGGGACAACCAGAAAGACGGACATGGCGAAACTATAAGGGTTCCTTGTTTACTACGGAACCCTAAAAAGGAGAAACCGACTGACTGACATATGAACGCACAACCGAAACTACTGGGACTAGGTACGTGATATTTTGCACTCGGCTTCCTTTTATAATGTAGGCACTAAAAAGTTAATAAACTTGAAACTTGACGCGAATGTTTATCTAAGTAAATTATAAATAATAATAATAATATATTTATTTAATTTGACACTGGTAATTATTTATTTACTTACATAAACAAATTACAAGATTATTATTAACATTAACTAAATTAAATTAAAACTAAGTTAAGCTTAAAAAAGGCCCTCGGGGCATTGTACCGAGGATGCTGGCGGCATTTCCTTGCTGAATTGCAATGCTGATGCGTTGCGCGAGAAAGCCGCCAGCTTTTCGGTCACCAGTTACATCAACTAGACGTTTCGCGATTTCCGCAAATAACTTATGCGCACTGGGACCCCACGGACCGAGGGTTAGTACAAACACAAACTTATTCACTAGGGGTTAGTATTTCTTAACTAAGTACACAAGACAGTTATTCATCCCTGGCGCACGAGCAACCGGACAGAATGCCTCAACATTGATGCATCGTGTTGATCCGGCAGGGTTTTCAAAATGCTGTTGCTGCTAGTCCTCAATCTGTTTAATAAGGATGCGGTCTGTTTCCACATAATGGCACAAAAGTCGTCAGTATGTGTCACTGCAAATATGCTAGACGCGCTACAGAGCCGGGGCAACCTCAACAGCACCCTGAAGCCATTATTATATTGCACACACAGAGCATCTACAGCCTTCCGCGTATAGCTGACCCACAAACTGCACGTGTAGAACCCTTGAAAATAAGCTTTATGTTTAAACAGAGTTATTTTAACCTCATTACTACAACGAGCGAACCTGTGAGCCAACATATTGCATCTGGCTGCCATTGCCCTGCGCTCGCGATCCATATCTACCTAATCTTTGAGGTCCTCGGTGACATAATGCCCCAAGTATTTAAATTGTGCGACCCTCTTAAATTTTTTTCCGTTGAGCGATATTGAGGGTTCACAATTTTGATGTTTCCCAGGAGCAGCAACGATCAGATACTCGCTTGTAATTAAATTATATACTAGGCCGTGTGCTGCCGCAAACCTTTCACAGAGGCTGAACATCTCCCTGATTGAGCCAGCCGTTGAACCCAGCAGCACCATGTCATCGGCATAGCTCAAGTTATTGACGCTAACACCACCTACTTTGCACCCAACTGGTCTGCTGTTGAGTTCAACGATCAACTCATTTACATACAGATTGAAGAGCTTAGGCGAGGTTAATCCCCCCTGTCTCACCCCACTCTCCAACCTGTACGCTTCTGAAAGAACGTCTCCCCAATGAACTTGATTCGACTGGTTAGAGTACCAGTACTGGAACAAACCCGTCAACTCACGTGGTACACCTGCTCCCCTGAGCTTATCCCAAAGGACATCATATGACACAAGGTCAAATGCCTTTGAGAGATCAAGGAAGCAGGCATACACCGCAGTACTTCTATCCTTATAGTATTGAACGGTCTGCTTTAGACAGAGGATAGCACTCTCAGTGGAAAGTCCAGGCCGAAACCCAAACTGTGCGTCATGTAAAGTTATCCATTTGTCAAGTTCATTGTCCAGCAGACCGTCCAATACCTTAGCAATTACAGTGGCCAATAAAGTTTGTCATCATTTGTTTTTCTAAACTACCCCATAAATGGGGATGGGGGTCAAAGTTTGTATGAAAGGGTTTTTACGAGACATCCGATTAACTCGAAACTCGGTATTTATACTTAAAACCGAAAAAAAGAATAACGTGTATCTCGGTTTTTTGAAATTCTACCACTAACGGGTTGATAAGGTTTAGTCAATTTTACAAGGGAGAATTTTACTGCGTGCCTTGATTAACTCGACAAGTCGTAAACCAGTTTTCAAAAAATAACCCCTTTGGGCGTGAAAAGGGGGATACAGTTTGTATGAAAAATCTTATTCCTTGAGTTAATAAACTTGAAACATGGCAAGAATACTTATCTAAGCAAATAATACAGTTTGATTTTTTTGTTTTTTTAAACTACCCCCTAAAGGAGTCAATATTTGTGTGGAAGAATTTTAACGTGTGGTCCGATTAACTCGAAACTCGGTATTTATACTTAAGACCAAAAATAAAGAATAATAATAACATGGTTTTGGTAAAATCTACCCCTAACGGGGTGAAAGGGGTAGTCAATTTTACAGGGGAGGATTTTACTGCGTAGATTGATTAGCTCAATATTTTTTTTAAAAACATACCAGTCAAATAATGGAAATTGCTCGATTTTAAATAATTAATCTCTTTGAGGGTGAAAAGGGGAATAAGGTTTATGAGGAAAAAAAATATTTATAGGGGCAGTGCCGACTGACCGACATAAGAAATTTTAATTATTATTAATAATCATTTTATTTCAGAATAAAACATTCCTTATATTGTAGGCGAGCTCTAAGAAGGGGTTTTTTAAAATTGGACCTTTAAAGGGGTGAAAGGGGCTTAACGCGTAGTCCGATTAACTCAAAACACGGTGCGCATAATTTTGATAAAAAAAAGAATTGGTGAATGTGGTTTTCGAGAATCGACCCCTAACGGGGGAAAAATTAAGTCTTTATGGGAGAATTTTACTGAGCGCCTTGTAGAAATAAAAAATAAAGTAGAAGTCAAAAGAATACATAAATTAATTTTTAAGAACAAAAACGTAGAAAAATAAACAGTAGGTACCTACAAATTTCTTGGACTACAAATAGACTCAGACATGATACGTATATTGAACAAGTATATACAAAACTAACTCGGTATTCATATGCCATCTAAAAAGTAATTGGTACCAGGTGTTCCCAGAACGAGTCTGATGCCAAAAATATAGTTTTTTAGAATTTTCGCCCGTTTGTCTGGATGTACTCGTATGTTCCGGATTGGCCCAAAAACGGCTGAACGGATTTAAAGTAACCGTGGATTTTCTTACCAGCTCTTCTCCATAGGAAAGGACCAATTGGAACCGTGCACCTAGCTTCTGAGGTTTCATAAGTGCCCATGTAGGTTTATGTGAAATAAAATATTTTGATTTGATTTGATTTTGGTAGCACCAGTCGAAGTACCGTACGTCATGAGAATAATTGAGTTGAAATGTGTGTCAGGTAATTTTTTAGTACCTATATGTATGGTGGCCACCTACTGGACCCAAACAGTATAAGTAATATAGTCGTAGATGTACCATCGAAACAAAAGAAGAAGAAGTATAATTACGGTGGAGCTATAAAAGCTAGTAACCGATATAGTTACAGCTCGATTCAAACTTTATGGCAGCTCGGAACATAGGCGAGTGCCAGTAGTAACAAATTCATGAGTCAGCGGGGGTGAGGGGTGGGGTACTACGCAGCGAGTAGCGCACTTCAGAGTCGCCATTACGTTTGACGCGTACTATACCGAGAAATTATACCTCATCATCATCATCATCATAATTTCAGTCGAAAGACGTCCACTGCTGAACATAGGCCTCCCCCAAGCACCGCCACTTCAACCGGTTTTATGCTTCAAGCGGATTCCTGCGGCCTTCACAAGGTCATCGGCCCACCTTGTAGGAGACCTTCCAACGCTACGTCTTCCGGTACGCGGTCGCCACTCCAGAACCTTTCGGCCCCATCGGCCATCTGTTCTGCGAGCAATGTGCCCTGCCCACTGCCACTTAAGTTTGGCAATTCTTCGGTTTGGAAAATTATACGTACTAATAATTTATTCATTTTTATAACAATTGCTTGTTGCGCTTACAACGAAAAAGCATGCAGCAAGCCAACAACACAACATTTAACTAAAAAACTTTTTGCAAACATTAAACATAGAACACAACACACATATTTTGTAACAAGTAAACTGGGAATCAGCTATCTATCTAGAACTTTCAATGAATGGCATGCCCGCTCTTGACTTCGTTTGACAGAAGCTATAGATTTGATCTACGATTGAAGGAGGCGAGTGTACCCTCACCTACTTTGGTGTAAGAAAAGCCGTGTTAAGGATAATATGGCTCCGGGTGTCACCACTGTGTGGATCGCCCAGAGGACACGGTGGAGCATACGGTGGAGGTCTGCCCGGCTTGGGCAGAGCACCGCCGTGTCCTCGTGGAGGCGATCGGCGGCAGAGACCTCTCGCGTCCGGCCCTGGTTCAGGCCATGATACGGAGCGAGAGGGCATGGGCAGCCGTCACCTCCTTCTGCGAAGCAGTAATGCTCGCGAAGGAGGAGGCGGGACGGTTGAGGGAAAGGCACGTTTCACGCCCTCTCGCCCCTAGCCGCCGCAGGAGACGCCCAGGGCGTCGGGAATCCCGGGCGGATTTCCGGCCACCGTAGGCGCGGGCTTGCGGACGGTGAGCAATGGGTAGCTCACCGTCCGGTAAGGACCAGGCCCGGGTCGACGGCGCGTCGTATTCCACGCGCGCCTCAAAGAGATGTCGTCAGCACAAAGTAGGGGTCCACTAGGGCCGATGCCTGCCGGGGTCGCGGGAAGGTACTTATGGGTCACCGAGGCCCCCGCAACACAGGCAACAGGAAGGAATACGGGTGGGTTTTAGTCAGTAAGAGTCTGACACACCCTCCCGCTCCGCCCAGAGCGGGAGAAGTTATTTGATGATTTCCCACCGTCAAAAAAAAAAAAAAAGGATAATATGGCTATAGTAAAATAACGCCTCTGGTGGTCTGGAAAAGACTGCTTTTAGCGATAACACAGCCTATGTAACTTTCAAAACTTCTAATTTGCTAGTTTGTGTGTTTGCTAGTGTATAATAAGTCAAAGTCATATTATTTATTTCAATAAAGGGCACTAATGAATGTCAAAATTTACAAAAAAATAGAGTTGATTCTAGTCGCCCCTTCCAAAAACGTAACTGCCCAGTTTCTTGCCCATTCTTCTCCATTTCGTATGGAGAAGGATGGGCAAGAAACTCCACCGTTACTATTTTAAAAATGTTTTACAATATTTTGTATAGGTACATTCATTATATAATTAAATAAAATCATCTAGAATAATCTAGAATAAAATTAGTATACCACAGTAGGTAAAACGAATTAAAAATTAAGCAATGACAGATAAATTAATTATGTGATAGATACATGGTGCTCACATATTTACAAACTATGTAAAGTATACGTTTAGCTAAAATAATAATAATTAAAATAATAGGTCAGTGTGTGAGTTAAGATAATCACAGAATGTAAAATCAATGTCATAAAAATAATAAATTACACAATTACAATGCAAACTGTTTGATTTTGTCTAGACTCTAGATTGTCTTATGGAGCTGCACCAACATGTGTCCAAGTATTCTTATCTTGGATATTCTTATCTAATTTTTAATTTGCTTGTTTACAAAGTGTACTTTTTATATGAGTTTAAAGTTTTCTTTCATTTATTATTACATTTATATATTTACATCACAAGATATTTTGTTGTAACATTTAACACAGTACCCCATAAAAGATGTAGGTATGTACTTTAGATTATTTTAAAAATGGTTGATTTATTATATTATTATTTCTAGTATTGAAATTATGTCTATCACTTATTTTATTAAAAAGATAGATAGATTTTTCTTACATATATAATATTTTCATAAATTAATTGGCTAGGTACCGTCATAATATTAATCTTTTTAAATTATACTTTGCGCGCTCTCTGTTGTACAGCGAGGCGAGACGTCGAACTGTGTGCGAGACAGAGCGCGCAAAGTGTAGGTCGCGTTATCGCGACAATGTAGCCGTAGCATAAGAGATTCGCGGCGACGTAGATTATAAATGGCTCTGACAGCTCTTTTTTGCAAAATAAAGATGGCTTCAATGTCAGCAGCCCGACCCCACAATAAAATGCCATACGACATAATGCTGTAGACTACTTCCACAGCGTTATGTCGTATGGCATTTTACTAAAATAGACCAAACGCGCGGTTTCTACATCTGCTAACTGTCTAATCTTTCTAACAGCATAAGCGGCCGAGCTTAGCGGCCCCGCAAGAGATGTTACATGTGGTCCCCATTGTAGTTTCGCGCCTAGAGTGATTCACAGAAAAACCGTTTGATTAATAAATTCCAGTTTTACTCCACATTCGCTACTTCTAACATTAGGTAATTTAAATGTAATGCATTTCGTTTTTTTTTTTTATTTAGTACCAAATTATTTACCGTATACCAATCACAATACACAATCGTAAATGCAATAATGAGTAACTAATCTATTATGGTGCTAGCTGACCCGACATACGTTGTCCTGTCCACATTTCAATAATTCATACAAAAATCTTAAAGAAAAAAGCACTTCCACTTTTCCACATTTTTTTCAATTTTCCTAGCAACATTCCCAGTTTTTCTTTTCTCTAAAAACCGAATTCGGATTATAATGAGGAAGATTAAACAAAAATATGACCATTTTTTCTTTTTAATCTTCCTCATTACAATCTATCAAGTGATACCTACGCTTACCAATGATCGGCATTTCATTTTTAGGGTTCCGTACCCAAAGAGTAAAACGGGACCCTATTAGGTCTCTATAACGACACCGCTGTCCGTCAGTCTGACTGTCTGTCTGTCCGTCTGTCACCAGGCTGTATTTCATGAACCGTGATAGTTGATATTTTCACAGATGATGTATTTCTGTTGCCGCTACATATAATTACAAATACTAAAAAACAGAATAAAATAAATATTTAAGGGGGCTCCCATACAACAGACATGATTTTTTTGCTGTTTTTATAGATAATGGTACGGAACCCTTCGTGCGCGAGTCCGACTCGCACTTGGCCGGTTTTTTTATTTATATAGATAGATCGATAACACAATAAAGAGTAGAAGGTAAGTAATTATCAGTATAAAATTGTGTCCCTTTTTTTTTGGATGGGAAATCATCAAATAACTTCTCCCGCTCTGGGTGGAGCGGGAGGGTGTGTCAGACTCTTACTGACTAAAACCCACCCATATTCCTTCCGTTGCCTGTGTTGCGGGGGCCTCGGTGACCCATTAGTACCTTCCCGCGACCCCGGCAGGCATCGGCCCTAGTGGACCCCTACATTGTGCTGACGACATCTCTTTGAGGCGCGCGTGGAATACGACGCGCCGTCGACCCGGGCCTGGTCCTTACCGGACGGTGAGCTACCCATTGCTCACCCGCAAGCCCGCGCCTACGGTGGCCGGAAATCCGCCCGGGATTCCCGACGCCCAGGGCGTCTCCTGCGGCGGCTAGGGGCGAGAGGGCCGAAACTTGCCTTTCCCTCAACCGTCCCGCCTCCTCCTTCTCGAGCATTACTGCTTCGCAGAAGGAGGTGACGGCTGCCCATGCCCTCTCGCTCCGTACCATGGCCTGAACCAGGGCCGGACGCGAGAGATCTCTGCCGCCGATCGCCTCCACGAGGACACGGCGGTGCTCTGCCCAAGCCGGGCAGACCTCTACCGTATGCTCCACCGTGTCCTCCGGGCGATCCACACAGTGGTGACACCCGGGCGTTTCCTCCCGCCTTATCCGACACAGGAACCTCCCGAAGCTGCCGTGTCCGGTGAGGACCTGCGTCAGGTGGAAGGTGAGGACGTAGTGGCGCCTCTCTAGTCCCTCCTTAAAGAGGGGACTTATCGCCGCAATCGTGGCGTGCCCAGCACTGGGTTGCGACAACCGTACTCTCCATGTCGCCATGAGATCCCACCGGAGCTCCGTCCGCTGTGCCGCGATTTCCCGCGGCAAAATTGTGTCCCTAACCATCAACGCAAGATCGATCGCTCGTCGGCCCCTAAATGCGTTAGAAAATCAGCGTTCCCACAAAACTGACGGCTATTGGCCATAATTCGTGCGTAATAATCGTGATTGGTTCATGCTTTCGCTTCGTGTCTAAATGGCGGATAATCTGTCATTTATGAAGATTACTTTAAATAGAATGGTAAACATCTCTTACTGAATGCTATAAAACGTGGTGGTACATAAGGAACGGTGTTAAGCGGTAGTTTGGAATAGCAGCAGTTATTTATTGATGGCTGTCTGTCAATAGATTGAAGTTATTCTCCGCGAAATTCAATTTTCTTACGTTCTTTGCAATTTGCATATGATTCGCGACCGTGACAAATATAGATATAGAATTATAATAATTAGAAGGAGGGGATTTCCCATCGGCAAAAATTACGAACTTCCATACAAACTTTCACCCCTTTGTAACCGTTTTAAGGAATGAATTTTCAGAAATTCACGTTAATTAGGGAACTCTTGTGCAAAATTTTATGTTTTCTTTCACCGAGCGAATTAACCTGTGAGTTGTCTGTGAGAGAGTGAAAGAACTTAAGATTTTTATATAATGCTCGATTTCCGAGCAACAGAGCGTTTTTTTTTTTTTTATATGTATTCCTGTAATTTGTTATTCATGAATTGTGTGTTGTGCTACGTCTTTTGTGTGCACTGAATAAATGTTTTATCTATCTGTCTATCTACATATTTCATGGTAATTGCTTCCTTACCTTCGTTCATTCAGTGACGAACTAACACATCTAGGGGACAAGCAAAAACAACAGCCAGAAGCATGGGGGAGAAAATGGCGCGATCAAACAATCGTCCAGACAATTAGATAATGTTAATGAACGTGGCTCGGACATGGACGGAAGGGGATTAATGAGCTCACACGCAAACTCGTTACCCTCCTCACGATTGTAACGACATTAAATGATAAAGTTGTCGATTCTTTTTAATTTTCGCGTTTGCTTTGGATGGCCGAAGGTCTACCGACTGAGAATCATTTGTAAGTGGTTTTTATGGAAATAAAAATTTGAAAGTTTCCTCAAAAATTTTCAAATTCAGGTAAAGCTGAGCGTCCTTTTTTACACGAATGCCCAAAAAAGGATTGTTATTTTTTCAGGGTTCATGTATGTTTGTGAGTTTCTTTATTCCACCATAACTTCTAAACGGCTTAACCGATATCAATGTATGTGGTATCGTTAGAAGCGTTGCGTTATTCCGGGTAACATAGGCTGGTGAAAATTTAAACAATATAAAAGGGAAGCCATGGTTCATGAAAAAACCGTTTTTTTATTAATTTTGCTAATTATACTATAATCGTTTAGACTCTAGAGCTTGCTTAGTAAATAACAAAAATATATAATAGTAGTATTCAATATGCATTCGTTCACTAAAAACGTAACAAATGAAATATAACAGTAGGTACTATTCATTATCCCATAGAAAACTTATAAAAAATATCGTTTTATCACTAAAAGGTATAAAATAAAAAATTATAAATAAAAAAAATAAATAACACTTACTGTTTTAGTTCAATTTTTGTTCAGTTCAACTTCTTGAAAAGGCAGGCGTGTTTTTAATTTTTTTAATTATTTATTTTTTCAATGGGATTTTTGTATGAATTATTGAAAATTGTACAGGACAACGTCTGTCGGGTAAGCTGGTATCAAATAAAATTAGGCAGCATATAATTGGAGCAGTGGTGGCCCAGTGGTAACGGCCGCGACTTACGAGTTGTATGTCGTAGGTTCGAACCCAGACAGGCGCTTTACTTTGTGTAAATTATTACATCACCACTGCTCTCAAAACGGTGAAGGAAAACATCGTGAGGAAAAACCGGCAATGTCCTAGAACCAAAAATTCGAAGACATGTGACATCTACCAACCCGCACTGGGTCTGCGTGGTAGATTACGGCCCACTCCCTCTCACAGAGAGGAGGCCTGTGTCCCAGCAGTGGGAACATTATAGGCTGATTATGTGTATATAATTGTTTCATTTTTGTGGTATCAACGAAAGAATTATGTTTTTTTTTTGGGTGGGAAATTATCAAGTAACTTCTCCCGCTCTAGGTGGAGCCTGAGAGCGTGTCAGACTCTTACTGACTATAACCCACCCGTGTTCCTTCCGTTGCCTGTGCGTTGCCAGACCCCACGGTATCCCTTTCAAACTTTCCCGCGGCCCCGGCAGAGCTCGTGAGCCTAGAGGGGTTTTCTCACGAGCTGTTATCCTTCACTCTAGGTAAGTGATTGTACGTAAGAACTGGTAATAGAATTAAAAATGACAAATTAGGTTAAACTCGCAACCTCGTACAATAATTATTAAACCATCAAAATAAAAATTTAATTAAACTACAACTTAATTTATTTCACGCTAATAGTCCATGATAATCTCGGAAAAATCCCGAGAAATGTCTCAGTTGTTTATTTACCCTCACAAATTATTGCGATCAAAAGTGACTTTAACATAAATTGATATTACTTTTGGCCGTGCTTACTACGCAATTTATTAATAAAAATGCTGATTTAAGGCAAGACGCAACCATGACCTACTTATAAAATCCTACTTAATGTCTACGGAATGAAAATAAGTGTATTCTAATGCTTTATAATGTTAACACTTTGGAATTAGGAAAGGCTTACTTTTAAGTGTCAGTTTGGACTGATGGGATTCCTAGGTTTGGTGCAGACGGACATCAAAGTTTTATCACCCTATTACTGTGCGACTTTTTATCACCGGGGCCTCCAAGTTTGTTGGAAACTGACAATTCATGGCGGCTGGTAGCGATAGGTACCTGATATACAATACTTCAACGATCACCCCACCGCTTACAAAACGTGGTGATAACCTACGACATGATCCCCATTTTCCATAAGAACCTTACAGGGTACAAAGAGGTCCCTTTACCTACTGCAGTGAATAAACAAAATTAATGTATGGTACCAATTTTGGGTTGAATTTTTAATTCCTAAATCTACTCTTTTAAACATAACATTACGCCTATAATCCCCGAAAGGTTAGGCAGAGATGGACTTATAGTAAACCCACATTTCGCCAGTTACATTTAAGTCCCAAGTAATGGGGGGCGAGCCTATTATCATCAACCGCGCACAAATCCAGGCTGTTACTGAGAAATTCCAGATTTTGCCCTACCTGGGAATCGAACCCAAAACTTCATGTTCAGCAGTAGCTCTTGCAACCACTAGACCAACGAGACGAAACCTACTCTTTTTTATTGATAAATGAGCTAATTATAATCTAGACAGCCAATGTAATTATAGACTCGATAAACTCCTCTCACGAGTTCTTTGACCAAATAAGACGGTCTCTAATATCACAATAGTGTTCTGTCCTTCACGACCCAATTAGGAGTAATAGGACATGACTTGGTAACGAATGAAGACACCTGACACCTAACAGGATTACCCATCTGCAGACTTTATGACCGAAACTAGTACATCGCTAGAGTAGGTATTACGGCTGTAGAGCGCATTAGGGAAATTTTAACTGATTCAGCAATCAATTGCCTAGCCTTTTCCAACCGGATGCAGCTGAATACCAGTATTTTACATGGATCGACTGCCTATCTGACCTCCACAACCCAGTAACTGGGTAATACGATACCCCTTGGTAAGACTGGTTGTCAGACTTTCGGACTTCTAACGACCCCTAACGACTGTCAAAGATTCACGAATGACAGCCTAGACCAACGGCATAACGTACTTTCCGAGGCACGGAGGGGTCTCGGTATGTAAAGATGGTCACTCATCCACCGACCAACCGCGGCAAGCGTAGCTTAACCTGGATCGACCCGTGCAGCTGTTATTACATAGTGTGTAATTTTCTCATTCGATTTTGAACTTAACCAACAATATTTTAAGGTTTAAAATCATTTGGAGAAATTTTACAGTTTGTGGTAACCTATCCAGGCGCTATAGAACAGCCTTAAGGACAGATTGTAAAGCAAGACGCAAGCAAGTCATTTGCAAGTAATTTTTATACACTTTTAAAGCATGCTTGACAATGCATGTCAAGAAAAAATCATAGTTAAAAAGATTGACATATCAACTTAATTTGTTCGTATGTTCAAATCACATCATTTGACAGTTTTATGAAATAGCTATAACGCGACAAACTGACGTAGGGTGTCGATTTACTTAACAATTAATTTCCCTAACTGTACCAATCACTGAAAATGTACTGTGGAATACACAATATTATTACTAGAACATAAACAAGGCATAAAAAAGTTTTGACAAAGTTGCTTCTGAGGTTGACGTATTTGACCACAGTGCTCGTTGTATTCATACTCCAAGCTCTGTCGTATCGGATGTTATCCGGACGTTGAAAGATGAAAAAAAAGCCAGTTGACCAGAAAGCACCCATTAAACAACTTTACCGTATCTATTGTGGTTATAGAGCTTTGAAACGACGGGTATAATCAATGATCTATTAATTAAAGGTAACTGAAGAGTTGCGCCACTTCTTTCCAGCTCAAAGACTAGGAACTATATGTGTATCTATTTTAGTACAATGTATACTTATTATTATTTACACCAAGCAACGACAGCACCATTGCAATGTTGCCTGGAAGAGACCACAGAAAGCGATAAAGCCGCCCATTCTTGGTATGACTACTATTCTAATTCAAATTCATTTATTTCAGATAACTTAATCCATACAGTCCGATTTAAATAAAAATAAAATAAATTCAAATTACCCGCTTAATAAAAAATCTCCATATTGGAGAAGAGATCCTATCTGCTAGTCATCAGAATCCCGTTGCAACTGCAGTTTTCTTGCGGATGACTAATGCAATTAATTTAATGCAATAAAATACTTACCTAAATAACCCTGAGTTTCTACAGCATAAGCAATACTAAAATTCCATAAAAAAAAAATATATTGAATATTAAAACAAATATTGTGGCTCCTTTTATTTATTAATTAAATATAATCGCCCAAATGGATGGCTGACCAGCAAACGTTTCCACTGCAAATCATTCATTTAACTTTATTCTGTTTGACTACAGTTTAATTATGATATTAACTGTAGCGATCAATATAAAGCCGGGTCAACATTATTTAAATTGTTTTATTTAATCAACTAACCGGCTGAAAATCATTTATCGAAGCATTTGCACAGTAATTTTGTATGTGTTTTGTTTTGTAAATTACTTATTAATAATTATTTATTATGTGTCTATTAGATAAAACAACATTTGTTTGTGTTGGTGTTTTCCCAGCAGTGGGACATATTATTATTACTTACCAACCGCTTTCCTTATACTTTAATTGAATTTGCGTTGTACTAATTACTACTACGCATTACTCATCCTTGAAATCTAAAGGAAAAGCTAAATGGTATCAAATAAAAATCAACAATTACAAAATAACAAATTATATTTTCCTTTTTACATTCAGTCTTACAACAACACATTTGATACAGCACATACTAGCATCTTATTGAAACGCGATAAAATATACATATAACTGGGATAATGGCCGACATAAATACACTTATCTGTAAGAGTTATAATTACTGTTATAAGAAGGCGCTGAAGCCGGCTTTGAATAAGTTGGATTAGCAGGAGCACGCTCAGGCAAATGTACAGGACACTCCTCCCACAACCACCAAACAGTTATCAACACTTCTATGTTTATCAACAACAAAGCTATTACAGGGATAGACAACTTACTAATCAACACTTTTAAACCTCCCTGTGCGACCAATAGTGGTCTTATTATTCCTTCGATAAGGATGTCCTTCAATCCAGACAGTTGCGAACCCGACGAGCCACCAGTAAGAAGTGAAAAGATTAAGCCGATCAGACCGCTGAATTTGCTGGCAACTTTTGTAGTAACTGGTGGCATAAGGCTGGAGAAGTCGGGCTTCAGTAAGGAAATTTTCGGTTGTGCTGATGATGGCGGTGTGAGCGGAGCTGGGGAAGCAGTCTCGTGGTAGGTCGCCGGAGGTGCGTAGTTTGGTCTCGAGTATCCCATTGGCCGAGGAAGGGTGGGATAAGCCTGGTTATCATCACGCCCAGTTGATGCAGCCGTCCGGAGTCGCTGTAACTCTTCTTCCCTATGTTGAGACTGCTGAGAAACTTCATTCAAAACTTCCATAAATTCACCAAACGTCATGTTTTGGTTGCTTGGCTTCTCCGTCACAGGAACTTGCGGTTGCTTCCTGTGCATGACGTTAGAGTTAAGTACTTGCTGCGGTTTATTTATGTTTGCTTGAAACTGGAACGTATTCGGTGGTGACGGGGGTGACAGGTACGGGTCCACATTCCGTACCTCAAACGGAGGCATTAACATTACATTGTCACCCGGAAACCCGTAAACTAATCGAACCGAAAATAACACGAGCAACGGAAATGTAACACACACTCGACTCATTGTCACTAAGTAATTAAAACAATTATGTGCAGTTACTTAAACACACTTACTTATAAATAAGTGAAACATCAATTTGCAAGTTGGCAGTTCATGCTAGCCGCACAATATCTGGGTCACATTGTGAATGAAGCAACTGCATTGTCCCACATACTTGAATGTTAGTAAACATTAAGATGTCAGCTTATATCGATTCCGGAACTACAGTCCAGTGACATACACTGAGCTATTTTATCGTCGGATAAAATGCTAAGCATGCTTTTGGCAAAAGAACTATCTTCTTCGAGGTCATCAATTAAGAAAAATGTTGCAGTTGCTCCTATGTAACTAACCCAACTAGCTGCAGCGGATCTTTGAATCACACAGGCGAATCTCTGGGTACAATCCGTAATCATTCTTGATTTGAGCCCTTTCTTCTTTTTCTTCTTGAAGTATTTCATCATTTTCGATATCATCGGCCATAGCAGGAACGCTTTGAATCCAATTTTAACAAATGTTATAAACACGACTGGCAGAAGCAGCAATTTTCCTACAATCACTTTTAGGAATGCAATGAGAGCAGCTGAGAACATTATTTTAGCAGCACTGCCGAGTAGGTTCGCAAAAGTTGACAGGGTGTCGGTCTTTGGGCACGTAACATAGTGCGGTGGGTCTGAATATGTCTTTCGTATAGGTTCCGAATAGTAGCTGGATGCACCAGTGAACAGATCCAGGAACGGCATGGGTGGTGAGTTAGACGGAGGCACCGTGCTCATAGACTGGTCCTGAGCACAAGCCCGCGACGCAGCAATAAGTACTACCAGCAGCACAAACATAGCTCACGGACTGTTCCGCTTCAAATAATTCCTCTAGTTTAAAACCTCGCCCATGAAATTTGAATTTCAAGATATAATATGCGGGAACAGATAATTATCTCTGTGTAATTTAAAGCAACGGTACAAGGGTCAGGTCATTTCATTTTTAGAGCAAGTAATGAAAGTGTGTTGTGTCTTATTTTTTTTATAAATGCCGTACGACCTTTGTAAAACATTTATCTTGTTTGAATATTATTTAGTCTTCTTTTTGAATGGCTTTATTGATGATTTTGATATTTTTTAGGGTTCTGTACCTCAAAAGGAAAAAACGGAACCCTTATAGGATCACTCGTGTGTCTGTCTGTCCGTCTGTCACAGCCAATTTGCTCCGAATCTAAAGGACCGATTAAGTTGAAATTTGGTACACATGAATTTATGTGACCCAAATACGGACGTGACGGACGGAATTTTGAATACGAGGGTCAGTTTTGGGAGGAAAATTAAAATAGTTTTGCAAACTGTACCGTGTGACATATCAAATGAAAAGGCGTGAGAGTTTCAAATATAATTTATAATTTTTTGACGACACGGTTGGCGTAATGGCTGAGCAATCGACTGCTGCGCAGCGTGTCGCGGGTTCGATCCCCGCACGGAACAAATATTTGTATGATCTGCAAGTAATTGTTCCGGGTCTGGGTGTTTGTGTTTGTGAGTTCTATGTTTGTGAACGCACCCAAAAAAAAAAAAAAAAAAAAAAAAAAAAAAAAAAAAAAAAAAAAAAAAAAAAAAATAATAATAATAATTTTAAAATAATTAGTTTTAACCTGTTAAACCCCGCGCGACACCGATTCGTATTCAAACAATAGTAAATCAATTGTGTCTCATTAGCTGTCCTTGAGCAATTAATGTTATTAAAGAAAATTTATGAAAATTGACCTCCCGTATCTCCGAAACTGCTTAAGCTAAAATTACAAAAAAAATACAGAGAATAGTTGTATACTCATAGATTACAGGAAAACCTATAAGATATATGGTCTTTAAATACCATGATAAATTACTCAATGTTGTGCGTACAAACTTACATTTGCAGTTGGAATGTATGGGGGAACATGTTTTTCAACTATAATGATAAGGTTTTTCTTGGAATATATTCATCCTAACTACGGAACCCTTCATTGTGCGTGGTCCAACACGCCGACTTGAACGGTTTTGTTATTGTATGATAAAAACATTTTCACATTTTCAAAATCAATTTTTTTTTTTTTGTGTTCATGCAATAAATATTTTCGTTGCAAACTAAGTACATCAATTTTATTAAAACCGTAATTTTCCGACACTATTCTTCTTATTTTCGTGTCGATGGTAAGTCGATTTTATATTGTTTGAGCCCAGTAGATACATTAAACTACCTAATTACTAAATCATATTTTAAAAAGTCGCCGTTAAAATGCTTATTTTTTAACGTATTTTAACAAGAATAAAATATAATAATACTTACTTCATAACAAATTGCCAGTCACTTGCACAACTTTTTAATAATGACTAAATACGTTTGGGGTTCGTCCATTGCCTTTTCCAGATAAACTATGGCTAAATTGGAGGGAAAACTTTGTCTATGACAGCGCACCACAGTGTCAAAAAAATAACAACATCGAGTTGGTCGCGCGCCAAGATAAATAACAAAGATTTATTCAGTAAAAAATATAAAAGTATTCACTCAATACGCATAAATGGTAATCGTTACTAGAAGCGCGTATAGAAAAGCTTGTGAGAGTTTTGATAGTAGCGGAATATCAGAGAAAAATATTATTCCACCATGGTGCTCGTCAGGTAAGATAATTTTAATAAATGGCAAATATTATACTTATCTTAGTACAAGATAGATGATGATCTAATATAACTACTTAATAGAAATGACAAAGCTCTCATATTCACTTTCTCTGATCTAAACAGACACTAAAAAGATAAAGATACAGCATTTAATTTAATGTTAAATTAAGAATTCAAACTTTTAAGTACTTACTTAATTTATTTTTAATCTTCTAGGACTCTTGAACGCAAGCAATAAATGCGATCATTAAACTAGGCAGTATGTTGTCTTTGCCTCATAGTTCTAAAAGAGACAGTTTAGGTTTTATGAATAATTCAACAAAGAATTTATTCAAGCAACATCAGTCTAGCATAGAAAGTAGTCTAGCAGTGAATGCGTAAATTATTAATAAGTACCTACAGGGTAGGTACAGCGGCGCACACAAGGGTGAGCGTGGGGGTCATGATTTTATGAATTAACAAGATAACTTCAAATCTAAATTATGCATTGCCACAAAACTATTTTGAAAACGAATCAATAGAGCCTAGTTTATATAAGACTTCTAACAATAAGATTAATAGATTCTCGACCCGAAAAAAAAATAATGCACTTATTTGCTTCAACGTTTTTATTTTGAAATACTACTTACTGGCTACCCCATTGTAGCTTCTAATATTAAGTAGGTACTTAACTAATATTCTTGTAGTAAAGTAAGTACCCACTAAAAATGTTTGAGGTAGGTATATAAGGTTGTAAAAAATGCCTCAGACATTAAGAACGGTTTTTTTTTTACGTGTGCATAAAGTGTTGATTAATAAATAAATATATTGACTGTGACCTTTGAAATCAACGAATATAATTTGAAGTTCAATCAATTCTTACGCTCGTTTAGTTACTAGAGCATTTACAATTACATCGGTGAAAGTCCAATCAAAAGATAATTCAATGAGAAAAATGTAGTACCTACTTAGATACCTACTACCATAGTAAGTAGTTAATGTTTCGATTCAATATTTACGTTTAGGTAGCCAATAAAAAATACAAGGACATGGGCGACTCAACAAAGGCTCCTGCAGACAGGCGCGACGCGACACTAGTAGCACAATTTTTATGAAAACTTGATGGAAAGCGTCGCGCTGCGCGTCGCTCTGCCTGTCGCGCCTGTCTGTACGAGCCTTAAAGTAATTCTCTTGAATAATGGAATACTTACGAAGGTACCAATGGCCTATATTTTAATTTCTACCAAGGTCTAGATATTAGCATTGGTACCTACCTATGTATATAGCTGTATATGTAGCTGCCGTTTGGCTGTAAACGCAAGTTCTATGATGATAAACGTCTAAGTTCGTTGTAAAATCAAAGCATGTCGTCTACAAAATTAACGTAGGTAGATACACACCTAGATACTACTTAATTAGAGCAATCTCAAAACAGAGTAAGTAATTATGTTTTAAACACACACGTCCAAAACCAACAGTAGGTAACACTCGCCCAGCAGGCTTAGCGTGACGCAGAGACATTTCGTTTCTCCATTTTTGACATCGCACCGTAGAAATCCTTCTAAATAAAAAAGGACCTAGACAAAGATTGTTAGAAACGAAAGACAAAATTACAGATTGCAGGATCTCAACGGTGCGATGTCAAAAATGGAAAAACGAAATGTTGCTTTGTATAGAAAGAGCCGTGTCTCTTCTTCGTAGAAATAGAAAGCGTCATATTAAGCCTGCATGACATATTTATGAACGTAGCCTTACGCTACGGCTACATTGTCGCGATAACGCGAACTACATTTCGCGCGCTTTCTGTTGTACAGCGAGACTTCGAGCGTTGTGCGAGAGAGAGAGCGCGCGACGCGTACCTAGTTCGCGTTATCGCGACAATGGTAGCTGTAGCGTTACAGAATTATGGATCACAGGATCTTTAAGGCTCCTTCAAACAGGCGCGACACGCGACGCGACACAAAGACACCGCGTGTAGCGCTACAAGCGGTGCCTTTGTGTCGCGTCGCGTGTCGCGCTTGTTTGTAAGAGTCTTTACACTTTCAGCGACGAAGAGAGAAAGACAAGAACATAATTCATTGCTACAAAGCATGAAAGGACAGACATTAGCTTGTAGCGTCCACTTCTGTCTTCTCTCGTCCGCTCTAGCTCGGTTAGAAAGGGCCTAACTAAGGCCCGTACCGAACCTCACTCAAAACTCAAGCATTAACTACTTAAAACTCGTTTAAGACGCTGACAATGACACAACGCTTGTAATTTATTGCAAAATATGAAGCAATTATCTATTTACTCAAAATTGAGTTGAGTAATCGAAAATAAAAACAACCAAGTTCTGCATTCAAATAAGACGTTCTTGTTATTAATTAAATACGTAACGTATTAATACAGATATTTTGAATTAGAACTCAAGGTAAGGGGTTAGTTTAACGTTAGTTTGTATCGAGATTTTTTTTCAAAACGGGTTTTGGTAACAACTAAGTTCTGGGAAATATGTTCAAAATTAACGTATAGTTTTCCGCTATCACAAACTATACAGGTTTAGCAAATGTTTTACTTAAGAGAAGCCTATTTTGATCAATTAGGTCTTGTCAGCGCCTTAAAGCCATTTGATTGGTTGAAACTAGTTTTAAGCAATGCTCGAGTCTTGAGTAAGGTTCTGTAATACGGTCCTAACTATATTAAAAGAGCTTTCACAAGGAGTTAGGCACACACACGTTTTTTTTCCTAAAAAAACTACGGTTGATTCGCCGTGTGTAGGCACGGTCGTCAGTGTTGTACCTGTGGATCACTATGGAAGCTTGTTGACCGACACGGCGGCACGACGGCACGGTGCCGTCGACTTATGCGTTGTCCGGTGGTTTATCGTGTCATATACAAGCTCACACGATTATTCTATGGTGCGGCTAGCGCGCCGTACCGTAAAGAAACCGTGCCTTATTCTGACACAATACCCTACATCTGATTCACTGGTGGAAGACTAATCCTATGGTAATAGTACCCCATTTGAGGTGAATCCGATTTGGGGATCAGGCTGGCATAATTCAGACTGGCATTCTTCACGAGTCAAGTTACCAGTCCAAGCTAAGATAACTACTAATAAACTAAAGCTGAAGAGTTTTTATTTGAACGCGCTTATCTCCAAAATCGGATTTGAAAAAATCTTGCATATGATAGGCCAATTCTTGAGGAATATTATTAGCTATTTGACATCACGCTACGAAAATAATTCTAACGGCCAGGCGATGTGATGCGACGCGGTGGGTTGGGACTAAGGGAGTTTGATGTTATTTTAGTATATTGTTTTTCTTACGACTTCCATGCGAGCGAAGTCGCTGGTAGAAGCTAGTTAGTTAGGTATAAATCAATCCTCTCTCCTTGGCCAACGGTTCCCATCAAAATAGAAAAGCCCAATAGGTATGTACCTACAACGGCTTGGGACAGTCATCCTGAAGCCACGCTGTAGGTATACAGGTAAAAATGTGCATGATTTATTATAACATAACCTACAAAAGGTATTAATTAGCATCCGCGCGGTCAGCATTTCACAGCAACTTGTTTACCTACGTTTTCTTTATTAAATAAATATTCGATAAATATCTATATGTATAAAATGGAACCTTGAAATACCTATGATGTTTCGCTTGCTTTTTTTTTCACAAACATGAAATACCTACTGTATTTTTAGAGTTCCGTAGTCAACAAGGAAACCTTATAGTTTCGCCTTCTGTCCGTCTGTGACAGACAGACGGACAGAAGGCGAAACTATAAGGTACTATAACTATAATATCTATCTGTCGGTGTGTCTGTCTGTCCGCAGCTTAGCTCAAGAGACTATTAGTACTAGAAGTTTAATCATCTATCCCATGGTGTGGGGTATCGTTGGATAGGCCTTTAATATTGCGGGTCTGTGGAAACCATTTTTCGATTCAGGGATCCGTTTGCGTAATACAAAGCTTTAAATTAAAGTGCAAAATTTTGAGTTCAAGTGTCCGAGCCCTGCCAGCTAGCTAAATGGTTCTTTTTGGATATTTGAAAAAATCACAGATAGAATTATTGATAATAAAATAGTCTGTTCATACAAAAAACATCATCAAAATATCTTAAGTAATTTGAAAGTAATATAGTTTTTTTATGCTTTAGGTAGATATTACTTAACCAAAATTAATATTTTTTAATTAATAAAGTTTTTACTACAATACTTAAATATTCACATATAGAATTGATGTGTATGCGTTATAGTTTAATATACATTTTTTGCATAACTTCCTTGCATTATATATTATGAAGGCGTAATAACAGATTTAAAAATAACTAAAATCATATATCTGCGCCTTAATGAGTAATAAATAGACGACCTACTTAAATTTGCAGTTGGAGAATTGACCGTGACGTATATCGAATATCGATGTATGGCAGAACTTGTTTTTCAACTACAATATTAAGTTTGGTTTTGGGATAAACTCATCCTAACTACGGAACCCTTCATTGTGCGTGGTCCGACACGCACTTGGTCGGTTT
Organism: Atethmia centrago; assembly: GCA_905333075.3. Lineage (NCBI taxonomy): Eukaryota > Metazoa > Arthropoda > Insecta > Lepidoptera > Noctuidae > Atethmia > Atethmia centrago. Next base: position 13,442,474 of record HG995373.1, on the reverse strand, counting down.
TATTTCAGTCTCCATTTTAAACTGGGGATTGGAAACAGCAAGTTTTGTGATGCACATGATTTTTTTTGTAAATTTTTCAAGTATTAAGGCTCTTATTCATAAACGTCCATCAAACATATTTTAGTTAAAATGCTGCTAACATTCGTTTGTCCTTATCTGTCACTTTGAAATTTGAGTTTGTTAGAAAGTGACAAAACCTATTTTAACTAAAATAGGCATGCTAAGTTTTATGAATAAGGGGATAAGACTCTTACAAACAAGCGCAACACGCGACGCGACACAAAGGCACCGCTTGTAGTGCTACACGCGGTGCCTTTCTGTCGCGTCGCGTGTCGCGCCTGTTTGAAGGAGCCTTTAATAAACTAAGACATGCCAGACAAAATTCCATTCCTAGTCAGTCTTGCCATCTCCTAAGAGATTTTATCTCTTCAGATCCAGTAGGGTTACTTTACTTTTTAGTATCGTACCTACACGTTCTAAATCCTGCAAGTTATTCTGAAAAACAGTTTTCATGTCGTCCTCGAGTTTTCCGCATACAATAAGGGTGACCGCACGTACATACATAACCCCTTTTAACTGAACACCATTTTAGTCGGCTCAGCTGAACCATACGTATCTAAACATATAATATATGAAACAACATGGTTTTTTTGATGGTTTGTGCAACCCCAAGTTGACCTAAATGCTCAAACGAAATTGAACTCATTTTCCAGAGATTTTTCCTGTTTCAGTATTATTTTCTTGTTTTCACAGCATTTCGTATAGACTGTGTTTGTTTATGTACATATTACCTATATGTATCTATTCAAACGTGAAACGAGCACGATTTCAGACACCTACCTAACCTATATAGGAGTTAGGTAGGTAGGCTATCCGATAGGTAGGTACCTATCATCGTTTGCCTATAGATAGTATAGCCTCTCCCTCCCCCTATCTATGTTGAGTTTGGTTTCCAATCTAACCGTATACCTACAGCTACATATATGCAATGAACAGTCGAATGATGATTCCCTTTAGTGTATTAAATAAACTGTTACCATGTAACCTTCATTTATTACAATTACGTACGTACTTATGTTACAATAGCGCGGATAAATAAATGTAGGCAGGTATAATTTCGAACGTAGGTGTACGATTTTTTAACACGCGATCCATGTTTGTACTTAAGTTAAAACGATAAGTAGATACTTAGGTCCTAAATATACCTAAGAATGACCAAAGAGGAAACGGATTAAATGTTTTCAAAAACCGATTTTTTATCATCAAATAATACGTACTTATATTATATGTTTAGCACAATACCAAAAATCTGTATAGGTTAGGTACCTATCGAGGATTTTTTCTAAGTATTCAATTTCAAAGTTCCACATAGTATCAAATAATGTTCCAGCTTCCAGTAGCATAATAAACAGTTAACAGTAACACAACACTGTCAAACTTTTCCATTGAATACTGAGTTAATGAAGTCTGTATTACTATAATCAGTGCTACCCAAAAACGGATTTGACTCGTCAGATTTCACTTCGTAATGCAATTGGAGCGTGCCACCTGCCTCTCTAAGCAATGAAGCTCGGCCAACACTAAATATCAGACGAATTATCTTTTACTGTCTAATTAAGGCCACTTAAGCTTGAAAACTGCGAAATTCGAGGTAGAAAAACGTCATTAGAGTTTGAAATTGTGAAGCTAGTGATGTTTGTTATACGCTTTGTTTTTTAACTTAATATATAAGACGAATATATACCTAAATGAAAAGCTTATTTATGAAATAGGCATCCTTGAACGTTCAAATTAAAACAAGGTTTCAGAATGATAAAGGTATTTTTAATTAAGTATATAATTATATTACAAGTTTACACTATATACCTAGAGGTAGGGATAATTAGAAATAAACACACCTATCTACCTAATATTTTTTATCTATTTAATAAAAAAAACATACCTACTTACATTGGACCTAGACTGATCTGTCAGCATAAAATTGCAAAAGCCAACAGAACAAAATAGGACACCATAGCGCTCGCAGCCTTTAGATATAAAGTTATACGTTAGCTTCGAATCAAAGTAATAGTTGTTATGCCCGGTTCACATTATTCCAGTCCAGTAATCCAGCGAGTCAATCCAGTCCAGTGCTAGACTGGATCATATCGTCTACATTAATCCAGTCATTCAGTCAGTCTGACAAAATCAAAAATGCGTGTTTACTGTTCAACGTTTAATCCAGGTCTGGATTGGCCGTCTACACTACAGTGGCGCTGGAACGGAACCCGAGCTGGAATGAAAAAGTAGACTGTCACTGTTCACTGGAATGGGTACATTCCAGTGCATTCCAGTGGCATTCAAGCGCGGGTTTCGATCGCTGGACTGGAACGCTACCAGAATACTGTTAACCGGGCATTAGAACCCTATTAATATATAGAGCTGATTTTTAAACCGTTATTAACCCTACTGGACAGGTCTGTCATTGAGGGTATCATCAGCCTATAACATTCCCACTACTGGGACAAAGGCCTCCTGAGAGGGAGTGGACCATAATCCACCACGGGCCCAGTGCGGGTTGGTGGATGTCACGTCTTTGAATTTTTGGTTCCAGGACATGCGGTTTTCTTACCATGTTTTCCTTCACCGTTTTGAGAGCAGTGGTGATAGAAATAAATTACACAAAGTTATGTGCCTGCCTCGGTTCGAACCTACGACAAACTGCCGCTAGGTCACCACCGCTCTAGCATGATTATAACCTTGTTTAATCACGTGCAATATTGTTTGTTAGAGAAAGGAATTATGTGCAATAAGCTATTAAAATAAAACCTTCACTTATGTAAGGGGCAAACGTGGGAGGAACAAGGTCCCACGGGATCACAACAACGATGGGCAACATCCATACGTAAATGTCATTAATGTATATGGGAAGTTTTGATGAGGCTCCGGGTAAACATGAAATGGGTCAGCCATAATTATGATGACATACATTTAGAATCATTCCATGGCTACTTCGGTTCTCGTGAACTAAACGTCCAATCGTCCATATAAGTAAGATTAAGTTTAGATACTGTCGAAATGACTCGTGATGGTAGACATTCGATTCGAGGTAAAACACTGAAAGTTATGAACCTAAAAACTTAACGAGAAAAAGTCACTGATAGGTAGGTAGGTACTTTTTCCAGGGAAACAATCTGTTGTCCCTGAGAGAGAAAGAAAGAAAGAAAAATATTTTATTTGGGACACGCACAAGAAATACAAAAAATAAAAAAGTAGCATTTAAAACTATCAAAATTTACGTATTTGTTCGAATATACAAAGAAAATAAATAAAAACGACTTGTGCGACGCCAAAAAGGCTCCTATCTCAATATAACGTGCGATATTTAAAAAAAAAATACCGCTGTGCTGGTAATCTGATAGGGCCCGTTATGATGCCACGGACACAGAAGTAGTAAATAAACAGAAAGCATTCCCTTTTTCGCCTCAACACAGCTCATGTGTTGGGTTAAAGAAGCATACGTAGCTCGTAATTGATATTTATCTCCCAGACAGCATTTTAGCACAACCCCGTCCAAGTGTTGGCATGAAAAAGCATTTGTAAACACCCTCCATAGTTACCTAGTTCTGCAAGAACAGTACCTAACACAGCAGATCTCACTGTTTATATTTTACAAAACCATGGATTTTTGCTTTACTTACAGTAGCCAGACTTCTAAATTACTAAGCCCGTATAACCGTAACCAAGCATTACTTAAAACACGTTTAATGCCATTTGATTGGTTGAAACTAGTTTTAATTAATGCTTGAGTCCCACCCGGTCCCTTACGGCTAGACCGCTGCTGCAATCGTAAAATAAGCAATGAAACGAAACCGAATAGATACACGTCTACTATAAAACCTACCGCTATTATCGTATTAATAAATGTCCGCTCATATGTTTTATCCCCACTATCGTCACATCTTTAGAGTTTAGTATTATAGAGGCCCAATTTTGTTTAACAAGATCACAAAAATTGGTTTGATATCATAACTAACATCTTACGTTTAACGTTACAAATAGATAAGGCGCATTCTCCACGGACGAGAGTATCGCGGCGACAGTCACGCTTTATTTTTTTTTTTTGAGTGTGGGAAATCATCAAATAACTTCTCCCGCTCTGGGCGGAGCGGGAGGGTGTGTCAGACTCTTACTGACTAAAACCCACCCGTATTCCTTCCTGTTGCCTGTGTTGCGGGGGCCTCGGTGATAGATAAGGCGCATTCTCCACGGACGAGAGTATCGCGGCGACAGTCACGCTGTGCCTTAAAATTGCCCCCGCGATGATATCGCCGTGTGGAGATTGATTCATAGAGTTTCTATTGAATTTGATGGCACGGCGATGCTATCGCCGCAATTTTCTCGCCCGTGGAGATGTTGCCTAAGTCTATCGGTCATTATTTCACCCCTTTTGACTTAAACAGAAACTTCTTTCCTAATCCTACGATGACCTTATTAGCATTAATAGGTATATCCAAATAGAATCAAATTGGAAAATTTATATTATGTCTCTTAGATATGTGCTGATTATTAACCTACTCCGATTCAAGGGCACAATACATTAATTGTGTTTACCTCAGTAGAATTTCTGATAAATATTCAACAATAAATCATTAAAGTCATAACAACTGCAATTGCATACAAATCAAAAACACACTGGCCTAGTTACACCGGTCCATTTACCTTACATTGCAGGAAAAGTTTACGAAAGAAGCAAATCTAAGAAACTTGCGACGCCGAAGTGGGAAATGCGATCCACGTATCCGTTACGAGAAAACATCTGGGAATATCTGTATGAAGATAGCATCGAACAAAAGTTCAGTTGCAGCAATAAAAGAAGACATAGGAAATGTAAACAAAAGTCGGTGGAAAGCAATTCTTGTAGGAAAACAGCTGTCTGGTTTCTTTTGATACTTGGTGCTGCGATGGGAATTTTAGGTTAGTGGTGAATCAAACTTTTCTGTGGTTTTATTATCCGTACGTTCCAGTAGGTCAACGATACCTATATGGTCTCAAGACCAATAGAAGGCCGCGATGTCATCGGGCATTGGTGTGACCAGGCCATCACCTAAATCAACTACACACAACATTTGTATGGCCATACAAGAACTATTTTCGGTATATGTTTCAACATTTTCGTCTCAGTAGTTTCGGAGATAAGGGGGAAATAGTCTCAATTTTAATCTATTTTCGTAAATAACTTTAAAACTGAGTTTAAAATTATAAAACAAAAAAGCATTGAATTGTCACGCGGTAAGTTTGAAAAACTTTTTTTTTCCAAAAAGTGTCCCTCTTTGGGTCACAGTTCAACACAACTCATACCTATGTGTCACAGGTTCCAACTTAATCGGTTCGGTAGATTTGGAGCTGTGATAGACGGACAGATAGACACCGGACGGTTTTTGAAGTACGGAACCCTAAAAATGCGAAATACTTGATAGCAAATACTCTAATTGTACCAACCGCAAGCTATCATTTTAGCCGCAGGAGACGCACTGGGCATCGGGTTTCCCAGGCGGATTTGAGGCGGATTTGGCGGACGGTGAGCAATGGGTAGCTCGCTGTCCGATAAGGACCAGGCCCGGGTCGACGGCGCGTTGTGTTCCACGCGCGCCTCAAAGATATGTCGTCAGCACAAGTGTAGGGGTCCACTAGGGCCGATGCCTGCTGGGGTCGCGGGAAATGCCAAAAGGGTTACCGAGGCCCCTGGCGACACAGGCAACGGAAGGAACACGGGTGGGTTTTAGTCAGTAAGAGTCTGACACACCCTCCCGCTCCGCCTAGAGCGGGAGAAGTTATTTGATAATTTCCCACCCAAAAAAAAAAACTATAATTTTAGGGACTATATACCTACCCCCCTGGGCTCCCTAAATAAAACACCAGGAAAATGCTACGATGAACAAAGTGTTTTAACAGCTAGGTAAAAAAATTGTACCTAGGTACAATTTTTTGGTCTCCTCATTAAAGTAAAACTGTTCATGGTACAGACGAGTTCATTAATATATTGGCCATTTCAGTCTTCAAAAATATATGAACGTCAAAAAACTTCATAATATTGTAACACCAAGCATCATTAAATTTTCAAGATTTAGATTAATTAATATGTGACTGTTTTTTTTTAAGTAACATGTATACAGCCAAAGACACATTATTATAAGAATCATATTATTTGAACAATGTAGGATTCACAATTATGTATGCACACATGAATACAATAATATCTGATCAAGTTAATGTAATTCAAATTCAACCTTATTACTACGTCATTTAGGATTTTACAAGCAATCTTAAAATTGCATGGTCAAGGGGTTTGCAACATTTTTTATCACTGGCTAGATTAACTTCAAATGACGTTATGTTTTTCTAATAAAATTATAACTGACGCACATGTCATTCAACGATTTAATAAAATCCTACGATTTACGATACAATATTAATTCAATTGAAATATACCTACCTATTTAAAATAAAAATGTATAGAATTGATGAGCATACGAAACATACAATAGTTTATAGGTATGTGTGAGGAAGGTGTTTCTAAATGAGCCATTGCAGAAGAATTAGGCATATCGGTAAACAAAGTAATTTTAGGTTTTCGTCCAAGTTTTTACCTAATCTCTAATGACGTGGTAATTTAATAAAATCGTTCTCTAACAGAAAAATACTGTTACATTATGGTGGAAAAGGTGGCAAGCAGAAGGAAATCTTACAAAACGTGTATTTTGGCTGACCTAGGAAAACAACTCATGATCAAGCTCATGAAGTGGAAATTTATCACCGAATTCCAGCTAAAAAAATGTTATTAACGGAAAGGCATAAAATGTTACGTTTACAATTTGCTAACAGATATTTAAATTATGATTTTGAACATGTCGCTTTCATGGACGAGAAAGTTTTTGTTTCTTCGGCGGACGGGCGGATCTCTTTGTATCGTGCAGCCAATACACGTTATGATGAAGAGAATGTATTGCCAAATAGACGTGGTGGACGCATTAAGGCTCCTACATACTGGCGCGACTTGTCGCGCGACGCGACGCGACACAAAGACACCGCGTGTAGCGCTACAAGCGGTGTCTTTGTGTCGCGTCGCGCCAGTATGTAGAAGCCTTTACGATCGTGTTTTGGGGGTGGATAAATTCGGTTGGACCCATAGAATTGTGCGAAATATCTGGCCGAATGAGGAGTGATGCCTATTTAGATATTTTAAAAGACGTGTTTTTATCAAGTGCAAAAATTGTCTATCCTGATAATCACCGAATTACTTTTATACAAGATAATAGTTCCGTTCACAATGCCAGACGAGTTCAAAATTGAATAGCTGAGCAAGTAAACTTGGAATTCATAAAAATTCCACCGAAAAGCCCGGACCTTAACCCCATAGAGAATCTATGGGGGTTAATGGTACAGAATTGGGACTGTAATGAGGCTCGCACGGAAGAGAATTTAAAGGCTCATGTATATGACATCTAGAAGAGTTTTAGAAATAGTGATTGATGCCACAATATGGTTCAGTCAATGAGAGCTCGACTACAAGCATTGATTGATGCGAACAGATCATACACAAGATAATACGTAACAATCACTTTTAATTGGGTCGGTAATTAGATAATCTATTAAAATTTACTTATTTGATAGACGTGCCCTTTTTATATAGTTAATAACTAAGATTCATTTTAGTTTAAGATAAGATATTGTTTGTTTTTTTTTAACCTAAGTCAAGTGCTATTTGGTTGCATATAAGTATTTATTTACATAACCAAATTACAAGGTGATTACGAGTATTAACATTAACTAAATTAAATTAAGACTAAGTTAAGCCTAAAAAAGGTCCTCGGGGCATTGTACCGAGGATGCTGGCGGCATTTCCTCGCTGAATTGCAATGCTGATCTGATGCGTTTCGCGAGAAAGCCGCCAGCTTTTCGGTCACCAGTTACATCAACTAGACGTTTCACGATTTCCGCAAATAACTTATGCGCACTGGAACCCCACGGACCAAGGGTCTCGACGCCAAAGGGCACAAAGTTGCATATTACTTTAATATTTTCTTAGTTATATTTGTCAAATAATACAGTTTATACTATAATTTAATGGTATTCTTTTCTTTCCCGTGACGTGAAACTCAATTCACAGCTATGACTTCGTTAGTCCTGTAAAAGTTGTGGCAAAATTATCAAACTTTACGTCGAATCATGTTACTCGTACTATATAAATGACAGGTGGCGCCCTCCATTTTTTTACAATTCTTAAATGGCCAAGCTGTACAAAAACATACGGCATTGAAAGACACTCATCTTAAAAACGTAAAAAGCAAACGCGAGGAAAACAATGGAAACTACTGTCATTTCTGTAACAATGTAAACTAGATCTTATTTGTTCGAGCAAATAATTGACTTTACCATACATGTAGAGATAATTCAGAAGCTTAGCCTGCTCAGATATTTTTGCCTAATGCACAGCATATATTATGGAACCGTTCACATAAGGACATATTTTTGATCTATAGATTCTATAGAATTTATTCAGCTTTCCAACACTCACAATATTTTGAATCCTTGACAGTGCCAATATATTAATGAACTCGACTGTACTAGGACCTAAACAAGTAACCTGGAGACGAATAATTAAAATCATTAATTAACTTGAAACTATAATTACGTGGGTATAATCTGTAAGATTAATATCAAAACTGGCGCTAATTATAATTAACTCAGTTTCAGTATCTCTATGGAAGACTAACAGGACGGGAAAAGACTTGACACCTAAGACCAAGATAATGTCGTTACGTAAGTAGCTAAGTAATTGTGTTCCTTACGACGTTTAATTCAATTACATGGTGTCGCACCAGGCTTTATTTATAAGACAGTGTAGTTTAAGTTAGTATTTTTGTTACCTACATTCAACTTTAAAGATGATCCGTTGATCGTATTTAAAGTTGTTTTTTTTTCTTTCTTTCTTGATTAAAATCCTTAGTTTAATCAAGAAAGAAAGAAAAAAATATTTATTTGGGACACGCACAGGAAATACAACAATAAAAAGGACATTAAACTAACAAAATCATGAAAACATTAAAAAATAACATAATAGTGGAAACAATAACAAAATAGAAGACCTGTGCGAGGCCAAAAAGTCTCCTATCTCAGCATGATGCTGCGATATTTAATAAAAAAACAAATACCGCAGCGCTGGTATTCTGATAGGGCCTGCTGTGATGCCACGGACACACCTACGGACAAAAAAATAAATCCCAATAGAGGATGCGGTAAAAAACAATAATAAATAAAATAAACAATAAATTAGAATTTAAAAAAAAATAAGTAAATGAAAACCGTATTTCTTACGATAGGATACGCTTGTCCATGCTACAGACTATAAAATTGTCTATTGTCTATGACAAATGAAAACGATCAAGGAGGAGGATCCACAATCCAATCAAACCACGCTGAAAATGGATCTCCTCAATAGAAAACTGCTGTGAACGTCCACAGCCACTTTCAGGGTGATCCATTGAGATCGAAAAATCGGAAACTATACTCAGATAAGAAACGCCTACCTCATCTACCTAGATGTTAAAATATGATTGACGTATAAAAGGGTTTGTACAAACCTAGTTACAGAAATAAAATCATGTATCATGTATAGAGATCGGATATTCGGATGCATATTTACCTAAAGTGAATTTTTAGGTATGAAAGTATGGAAGCGGCTTCTTAAAATATTTTTTCTGTAAAAAAAAATGTATATGCCAGGAACACCGGGAATGCATAACTAGCCGGGTGTATAGTATGGATGCGACCTCTAAAGAAATATTTATTAAACAAAACCAAGAAATAAAGAATCAGGTTTTTTTGTGTTGTTTTTATGCAATCCACAATCCAAGAGGATTACTTATCTATTTAGATAAAATTATTCCAAATATATGTATTCCGTTATCTTGACGTTGTTTGCTATTCCAGTTTGGTATTTACTTACGTACCTTATTAGGTACTACCTTACAATATTAGGTAGGTAGATATGCATCCGATTCGATAGGTGGTCAGAAAAAACCTCAAAATTCCGGAATCGCGGGATTTTTACGATCGATACAAAAGTGCATTCCATAATAGCTAACATCTCAACTTTAGGTGAATATGCATCCGAATATCCGATCTCTAATCATCTATCATATCATTCTATTTTATGTAGAGAAAAGATCCCGCAAAACCTTTGATGTGCATAATTTTATTATTGTTGTTTAAAACATAAAAATCGTTTTTAAACAACAACTTTAAAATGGCTTATATCCAAAACACGTCATTATTTTAGTACGTTTCATATTTTATGTGACTTAATTATACCATAACAAAATTTACTTACTAAAACTAATGAAGTTACGTAACAATATGAAATATCGTAAATACCTATCCGTAAAACAACTACGTAAAAGTAAATTCCATGTAAATTGCCTACAATTAAAATAACTGGCCTCTACCATCCATCAAGTCTTATCGGTAATTAATGCAAAGTAATAAACGTTTTTAATTATGTATGTCGCCTACCATGAGCAATATTACCAATTACCATAGGCGCATCGTAGACGTTATATGAAGTCTAAGTAGGTACAGAGGTACACTAGGACCTAGTTGATCTACTGTCAACTTGATTTCAACCTTTTTACTGACGTAATGAATCCTTGTGATCAGCATGTCGATTCTGTAAATATCTCACTGTGAAAACTCGCGTGGAGTGAGCTGTCAGTGTCAACCCACTGATGCTAGGGAGTGACCAAGCATTACATTTATAATCATAATCGAGATTTTAACAATATTTTTAATTTTTATACTTATTCTATTGATCATTTTATATTATTTCAAAACTAGTATTTAAGTGTTGAAACGTTACTATTAAGGGGTTTTTTAAATAAAATAGCAAAACAGAAATTCAGTCAGAAATTCAATTTGGTTTATTTTATTCCAATACGTTTGGTAATTTTCACAGCCACCATCTTGCTCTTTAGATTTGACCTCACTATCGGCTTTAACACCCCTGAAAACCATGAAAACGACACCCATGATGCAAAAATTTGAACATTTTCGCAGCCGCCGTCTTGCTTTTTAGATTTGACCTCACTATCGGCTTTAACACCCCCAAAAACCATGAAAACGTCACCCATGATGAAAAATCTGAACATTTTTGCAGCCGCCATCTTGCTTTTTAATTTTGACCAAACTATTGGCTTTAACACCCCCGAAAACCATGAAAACGACACCCATGATGAAAAATCTGAACATTTTCGCAGCCGCCATCTTGCTTTTAAATTTTGACCTCACTATCGGATTTAACACCCCCGAAAACCATGAAAACGATACCCATGATGAAAAATCTGAATATTTTCGCAGCCGCCATCTTGCTTTATTTAGTTGACTCCACTATCGGCTGTAACACCCACAAAAACTATGAAAACGACACCCATGATGAAAAATTATTGTAGCCGCCATTTTGGATTTTGATATAAAGGTGGTAAAACCAGTTGTCGCGCATTCGTCATGGGATTGCGTTTATTTAATCTGTTAACTGATTATGATCATTATGATTATCATAAAAATATTATTAAAATCTCGATTATGATTGTAAATGTAATCCTTGTTCCATCCCTAGTACCCGGTGGAATGACACTGACAGTTCACTCCACGTACACTTAAGTTTTCACGGTGAGAAGGTTACAGAATAGCACTGCAGATCTTTATATCTTGGCTCGGTGAAGAAGGTAGTATGCTACTTCAGGATGCTAGACAAAGGCAATAGCTACCTCTACCAACGTACATAAGCAGGCTTATATAACTCTAGCACACATTACCCATTTTTTTTTGGGTGGGAAATCATCAAATAACTTCTCCCGCTCTGGGCGGAGCGGGAGGGTGTGGCAGACTCTTACTGTCTAAAATCCACCCGTATTCCTTCCGGTGCCTGTTTTGCCAGGCGCCTCGGTAACCCTTTTGGACTGCCACGCGACCCCGGCACACATTACCCTAAGGGTGCTTTTCCACCAGATGTGCCCTGCTACGTTACTATGGATCCATTTGATATCCACCAATCATATTCGTTGGTCCACATAGCATAGCACTGGTGGAAACGGATTCACCTAAGCTTTGTTTTTTTAACCGACTTAAAAAAAAGGAAGGGGTTTCTCAATTCGACCGTACATATTTTTTTTATGTATGTTCACCGATTTCGCCGTCAATTGTGGACCGATTTTAAAAAATCTTATTTTGTTTGAAACGCTATGCTCCCGAGATGGTCCCATTGTCACCAAGTCATAATGTGATGAGGGGATCCCTAGAAAATCGAGGAAAATCCTCAAATTTTAATCGCACACCTATAGCGATTTAGGTATTTTTTATAGTAACTTGTGCATTAGCTCTCGGAAAGCACCATTTGGTGGAGTGGAATTTATGATGAAGACCACAGATGGCCACTGGAATTAATTAATAAGATGTATTTAACGATTTGCGATTCGATTAGGTACTTTAATATGGTTGCTAAGCCATTTATGCTCTTCAGAATGCATATGGTGAGTGGCAGTTCTCCTGGTTCTTACATGGAGAACTCCTCAACAATTAACGTTCCTGCGTCAAGAAAAGAATATTTTGTAAAAGGTGATGAGCAATTGACATTAGGCTATTGTAACTTAGATAAATTACAAACTGACCCGCTAAAAAGTGAAAACTAAAAAACTTTTTACATAAAAAAACAACTGACTTCCAAAAAAGCACTACAAAGTGAAAAACAACTTTAATTTCGGAAGTCGGTGGCAAAGAACTAAAATACAGATCCAAAGACACCGACTTCCGAAATTAAAGTTATTTTTCACTTTGTAGTGTTTTGGAAGTCGGTTGTTTTTTTTTTGTATGAAAAGATGCGTGCTATGGATGGAAGCTGTGGATGCACGAGTGGTGTAGCTATGTGCAAAGTTACGAAATGGACTGGCCAAGTGGCCGGCAGGACGCGCGGCGCGGCGCGAGCTCCTCTCCCCTCACCGCGCCGCAGCCGCTCCTCGTGCCTTGATACTGTCGATGCATAGCATAGCTCGAACGCATCTTCCTCACACAGCTACTGAGCTACCTCGCGGCGGCGCATCTTCATAGCGCATCTTACTCGCTCCGCGACACAGCTTAGCATTAGTGGAAATGGTCACATAGTTTCGTAGCATAGCTCGCCGCAAGGATTTTTCAGTCAGGGTGCGTTTCCATTCCACCCGAGACGTGTTTTCTGGTGGAAACGCACCCTAACTCAAAATTCCTTTTCTCCTTCTAGTACCTATTTCCAGTGTATTTGTTTCTCCATGCGAGTTCGCACAACAAAATATTCAACCTTCGTTCTAACAAATAAGAATTTCCCATATAATTTAGGAATGATTTTGTGCCAACTCCATGATAACCGTAAAATTTAACGATGTCCGTTAGCTGCAATGGTCAGCCAAGTCAGTAAAGACTCGTGCAGATTGGGGCGATATCGTGGGCGCGACAGGCATATTGCTGCCAGTCACGCCTACGATATCGCGCTAGTCTGCACGAGCCGTAACACTATCTCTCTCACAATCTCTTTTCCAGCCGATACGGACTCATCTTCAACGGTCAGCTTCCAATGCTGCAACAGAATGAAATATTTAGCAGAACAGCTTGCCAAAGCGGAAAAAACTCTCAGGTAGATACCATAAATCTCCTAGCTAAATACACGGTCGGATTTTCACAGGAATCTCTATGGGGGGAAAGATTTTTTGCCAGATCATTAATGTGCGTCCCTACTGCGGCACCGCTGCACCGTGATCATTCGTTTGCGAGCGATAGAAAGCGCTCTTTCGAACGCTCGCAAACTAATCTTTTTTTCGCTCTCTCGATTCCCGTGTTCGAGAAAATGATATTCCACGAAAATCATTTTTTGTTTGTGAATCTATTTACTTATGTAGTTAATTTTACAGTGATTTGATTGGAACGTCCTTATCAAATAGACTAAGTGACCAACGTGCGTGCTTGGTAATGGTCGCGAACAGATGTCGCAGTGTAAACGCACCTTATTATTTATACTGAAGTTGTAAATTTCACAAAACAAAACCTGAATCGAACAAGGAATTAACTAGTTCGTTTAAGTTTAATTTAAACCTTGCGTTTGAAAAGGAACACGACTCCACTCCTTTGAGTCTTATGGCTTCTACCTTACCTTTAGCTACCTACATTTATACTTACGTTTAATAACACGAACTTTGAAAGTTCTTAATATAATATACTACCTGTTACTTACCTGCTTATATTGGTATTCAATATTCATAAGGATTCAGAAAACAGTAATTAGTTATTAGGTACAAAGTGGCAAAGTAGCAAGCCACATAAATTTCTTATATAACATATTATAATATGTAAATCTTTATTAGTTGGTAATCGTCAACTTTTGAATATTAAGGCACGTTCAGCAACAAAAGTTGATTTAATCCAAGCCCACATTACAGCCGCAGTGCAACGCATTTTCGTACAAAATAGTGCGGTGCGGCCCCCGCCTTTAGAATGCGTTTCGTACAAAAATTACGCAAATTATGTAGGAGGATTTTTGCAATGCGATGCGGCCTGCCCAAATCTGCGTCAGCCTTACCTTACCTTACCGTTACGACACAAAATTATTCGATAAAAATCTGCTTTTTAGCATTTGATACAACAGCTAAGAGTTAATATTCTTTAAATTTTACTCCTATGCTGATTATTCTGTTTTTTCTTAAATATTAAAGATTTTGAAAACCGAAGTGTTCATCGACTTTAGTGGCTGACTATATCTGGAGAGTGGGTACCTACTGCAGAATTGGCTGAGAACGGAGGACGCCATTGCCCAGGAGGGGGGGGGGGGGGGATAATACTAAACAAAGATATCTACTAATAAAAATACGCATCATTTCAGAAATACGCTCCGATCTCGTACCATGATGTTGACATCGCGTACGAAGAGTGGTAACATACCTTATTAATTACACCTTAATTTACTTTTACAGATTTCCCTGCAAACGTATGCGTTTCGGCAATCATCGTCTATCTTCGGAAATAAGAACGCTTGAGATTAAAGACTTTATGCAATGACAAGGTCCGACCAAAGTAGGCAACCCAACAGAGAGAAAGCTTTATACAAACGCGCAATGATGGGTGCACTACGACTAAAATCGGCAGTACAAGACTTAGAAGTTCTTCCTATTTCGAGGGTTACTCTATGGCGCGACGGTCATACTAATTCGGAAACACGAAGATTACCGAAGCGCATACCTAGCCTTTCTGATTTACTTGTACCTATGTAATTAAAGTTCTCTTTGGAGACTTGGTGCTATTTCATGGATTTAGCCTGCCGTGAACAGACAGAACACCGAAAATTTTACAACCGAATCCGAAATTACCTTAGCATAGCTTAATTGGTCAAGGATAGCTAATGAGACACAATTGTTTGACTCCGAATCGGTGTCGCGCGGGGCTTAACAGGTTAAAGGTTTTTAGGTACACTGGCGGACAAAATTGATGGGCCGTTTATTTGTGATGTCACTTTTGTTCTAAATTTATTTTTCACTAACAACAGGTTAAGGCAATACTAACACATTATGGATCCTGTAATCTGAAATAAAGAGTTATTATTATTAAAGTCACTCAATATACATAACATACATACATACATAATCAGCCTATAATGTTCCCACTGCTGGGACACAGGCCTCCTCTCTGAGAGGGAGTGGGCCGTAATCCACCACGCGAGCCCAGTGCGGGTTCGTAGATGTCACATGTCTTCGAATTTTTTGGTTCTAGGACATGTCGGTTTCCTCACGATGTTTTCCTTCACCGTTTTGAGAGCAGTGGTGAGTAAATAGATAGTTGCTTCATATTTTGCAATAAATTAGAAGCGTTGTGTCATCGCGCTTCTCTTTCTTTTGACCGCGGTTTAGCTTTTGTCAGCGTCTTAAGAGCAAAGGTTTAGATTTACAATTGCATTATATTTAGGTACCTCATTATGGCGCAGTTAGGTGTGTATTTTTCATTTTAGATGGGTACAGCATTCATAGAAGTTTATCTATTAAAATAAATACGAACCTTACACCTCTTGTGCACTGTAAGTCTCTACACTACAAAATCGAAACCCCCGTCAAACGAATCGTCTAAAGTTCAACGCTACCTTTGAGCTAACGTGATCGATTCTCTGTAATCTAATCATCTGCCTAGCCTTTTCCCAACTATGTTGGGGTCGGCTTCCAGTCTTACCGGATACAGCTGAATACCAGTATTTTACATGGAGCGACTGCCTATCTAACCTCCACAACCCAGTTACTGGGTAACACGATACCCCTTGGTAAGACTGGTTGTCAAATTTTGGAGCTGACGACCCGTAACGACTGTCAAAGATTCTCTGTAATCTAATCTCTAAGTTTTATTCGTTCAAATGGCAACAGTTGCAGGGGCTAAGGACATTGATACACGATACATAGAAGGTGCGACGGCGTCAAAGGGTAGTGACACAACGGAGTGGGGTGGTAGGGTAGCCCTGTGGGGGGTCGTGCCATTGTGGCGCGCTGCCCCACCGCCCAACACTGTGCTCGCCTTGCGAAGACCTACGCTGTCCGACTGTTGGCCCTTCATGTGAGTTAAATTTCAAAGATAAGAAGTAGCTACTGGATAGGTACTCAGTTTTGAAACGTTTAATCGTTGGTTTTAGTTCGTGAATTGTATTATTAAGCCTCTGGAGATAGTGAAGTTTGAGAAACTTTAATTTGAATGTTATTTTAAAAATTATAATTGGGTATAATGGACATATTTTACATCAGACAGTACAACAGACAGATTACATCGTACACACGGCTACATATCAAGCTATAAATTACCAGTATAAGCTGACATCTCATTGTACGGAAATACTATACAATGCGAGATCAGCTTATACTGGAAATGTATAGCTTGATATGTAGCCGTATACTAAAAACTTAGGTTTGGATAAGGTTCGCGGAGCTGCTACAACGGCTTAAAAACAAGAGCTTATTACTTTTCTATGATTCCAAAGAACATAATAGGGAATATGCAAGTAATTCAAAAATGTATCCATTATTTAAATTAAATATACATTGTGTAGGAGTTCTAGAAACAAATTCCTATTATTTTTACGTTTTTTAATACATTACTTATTTTACAATTCATTAATTTATGTTGCGTTTTTTGGTGGAACGGAATGCAAACTCAAAACGCGTCGTCTTCGACAATGCCGGAAGTGACGAGAGACTATGTTAATAAAAATCTATTCTTAGCAAAGTTCTTGAAATTTCACTAAGGTAAGTAAGTAAGTGCGATTTCTGCTTGAATAAAACACAACAAATAATTTAATTTGGGGCTACAAACAGGTGTAAACAAAGAAGTTTTGTGGTAAATGACAGAAATGGTCGTTTGAACTGTATTAGAAAATTGTTGGAGTTTCATAATTATTTTGAGCAACACTAGTTGAATTTAACTTTTAATACTTTTTTTGGGTTTATATTCCTGTCTATTATTGATATAGTGAAAAAAAATTACATGCATATTCCCTATTATATGACTACCTACACATCATGATCCGTCATAGAGATAATCGTCACGTCCGACATAGAGATAATCTGCACAAACAATTTAAAAAGACACCCGACAATGAAATTTTAAAAACATCCTATACTAGATACAGAAACTACTGCAACAAACTATTAAAAAAAACAAAAAAAGACTATGAGAAGAAGGAAATCAGTGAAGCTGGTAATAATGCCAAAAAACTTTGGGAAGCCATAAACTCAATCTCAAACAGAACTAAAAAGAAAGACAACGCATCAGATCTGCTGAACTTGCATGCTACTCCCCAGGCATCAGTTAACCTAGTCAATAAATTCTTCGCAGAAGTCGGCAAAAATCTAGCCGAAAAGATACCTAATAGGACATGTAATCACGCGCGTAATACCGTTAATCATGAGGTCACGCAATCAATGGTTCTTTTACCCACTGACGAAACAGAAGTTGCCAATTTGATAATGTCCCTACATAGCGACACCGCCGCGGGCTGGGACAGAATATCCAGCGGGCTCATAAAGAAACATTTAGACATTATTGTGCCACCGCTCACGTATATCTGCAACCTTGCGCTCTCATCCGGTCAATTTCCAAAATACTTCAAAAAAGCCATAATACACCCGATCTTTAAGAGTGGGGACAGAAGCCGTGTCAACAATTATAGACCCATAGCAGTACTTCCTGCTCTATCTAAAATTCTTGAGCGAATCATGAACAATAGGCTTGTGGATTACTTAGAAAAGTTTAACATCCTCTCACCGTCACCAATATGGTTTTCGGGCTGGCAAATCCACGGCCGATGCAGTTCATGATCTGACTAATTATGTCATCACTAACCTGGATGCTGGTCAGAAGGTTTTAGGCATTTTCCTAGATCTTGCCAAAGCGTTTGACACAGTGTCTGTCCCGACTCTGATCCGTAAGATGGAAACCATAGGAATCAGGGATGTTCAGCTCAAACTCTTTGAGGATTACCTGAGTGAGCGTACCCAGTGCGTTAGGATAGATGATGCCATTAGTCAAGAATGCACTGTCACCTACGGCGTGCCTCAGGGCAGTGTAATCGCCCCTACACTCTTCCTCATATACATTAACGAGCTGGGTATGCTTACTCTTCCTAAAGGTAAGATATTAACCTTCGCAGACGACACTGCCCTTCTCTTTAGTGGTAATACATGGCCTGAAGTATATATGAAAGCTCAGGCTGGTTTCGGAGTCGTGACGGAGTGGCTGCGCAATAATGTTCTCACTTTGAACGCGGAAAAAACCATTTACATGCCTTTCTTTCTAAAAAACAATACGCAAACCACACACATGAACTCATTATATACTATAATAGCCCATACATGTATAAATCATAATTTAAGTAACTGCACCTGCACCACGACCATTAAGAAAACAGATAGTGCAAAGTACCTAGGGGTAATATTAGATAGCACCTTAAGCTTCAAAAAGCATATTCATACCCTCAGCAGTAGGTTACGCAAACTTATATTTGTCTTCAAGACACTAAGACATGTGGCAGACGTAAAGCTTATAAAAATGGTTTACCTGGCACTTGCCCAGTCCTTACTAACCTACTGCATAACATCCTGGGGTGGTGCTGCAACGAATACAATGTTGGAACTTGAACGAGTTCAGAGAGCCATTCTGAAAGTATCTTTGTTCCTACCCTTCCGATATCCAACAGTTCTGTTATATAAGGAAGCAAAGGTGCTAACTGTTCGGCAGCTGTTCATATTGCAAACAGTTCTAAAACAACATGGCCTCACTACCTTCAACCCCTCACTATCCCACAATATTAGACGATTTGATCCCATTGTCCGATATCACACCCGGCTCTCGACTGTTTCCTCCAATCGCTTCTTTTGCTACCTTGGTCGCTTTCTTTATAATAATATAAATAGAACAATCCCAATTTATAACCTCACAAAAGTCAAATGCAAAATCAAACTTAGCAGTTGGCTCCGGGAGTTAAATTATGATGAAACCGAACAACTACTTGCTGTCCCATCTTAACCATTTATCTCATTCACACACTCACACACACACCCCCCACTCACTCACAGATACACATTCACACAAACACCTACTAACCATACTAACACCTTGCATAAATGATATTAGGTTCTTTTTTTTTTTTTTTGTTAATTCCAGCACTTCCTATTGTACTAGTACATAACTGTAAAATGTAAGTAATACCCAAGGGGTGGAGGCCTGGTGTCCTGAAATACAGACTCACGTCTAGTTTAGGCACCAGTCTCCCACAGTATATTATTTAAGCCTTTATGTATTGATACCTTTCTACTGTACCTATATTGTGGCGAGAAATAAATCATTATGATCAGGGGCCTTGGCCCAAACAATGGCGGGAAAAAGTTTACAAATCCTTGGATAAGAATTGCCAACTACAATTATAATTATTGATCCAGGCCCACCATTGGCATTGTTGATCACCGTTCATAAACAACAAGTCCTTCAGACATTATTATATTACCTATTTGCAAACAAAATAACAAACACTTTCTAACACTGAATTATTTCCAGTGGTTCATACGGCGAAATAATAATACGACTGCCACAAACGCAGAGGGTGCGTTTCATCACAGTCGAGCACATACACCCAGACACCGCCCGGAGTGCGCCCAAGCATTTCATAATCTACGTTAGTAGTCAAACAGCTGAGATTACGCTTTGAACTCTCAATGGTAAAACAAACGTGATATCTACATCATAGAAGCACATTTAATATAATTGCTATTCTGCATAGCGGTTCACTTAAGTATTACTGAACGTGAGTCGCGGTTTCGCCCGAGTAATGCGTAAGATGTTAATTTTATTTACGTCTTATCTAGACATTGGTGCCGATTTCTTTGTTCACAAACTAAACTAAATTTAAGTTCAGTGCATCTTTTTCTTACTATTTCATTAAGAAAAGGACAGAAGATACATTTTAGTTTAGTCCTGACAAATTAATCAGCACCTGTCACTACTCTGTACAAGTTTACACGTGATTAAAAACTTGCCTACTAAAATTACGTCAATTTACGTCAAGCGCTGATTAATTTGACAGGTCTAAACTAAAATGTATCTTCTGTCCTTTTCTTAATAAAATGTAAAGAAAAAGATGCACTGAACTTAAGTTTAGTTTAGTTTGTGAACAAGGGAATCGGCGCCATTATAAGAAAAGGGCTAGGCGTCGTATTACACGCGTCAAAAACTGTTATTTCAAGTTAAACAAATAAAAACTTTACCAAACACAAAAAAATATCAGTCAGTTATTATATTACTTTTACTGTGCACAATAGTGAAATTATTATTCTACATTGCAGTTCCGACAGCATTATTATAATCTGGTACACGTCTGCTTTTCCATTCGGAGTTCGTCGCCTTTATTACTTATTTATACGATGCAATTTTATCAATACGTACACTCTGTTAAAATCGTTAGAATACTTAAATGGAATATCTTGATTTTAATTTCTAAGGAAGCTCTTCAGTGAAATTGTTTTCCACGAGCGCATAGACAATTCCACTTTAGAAATAGGGATGCTATGTTATTCGGGTCATGTTGCTTGTTCGAGTCTTAGCTCGGGCTCGGATATGAGAACTCGTACAAATTCAGTTTTGTTATTCAGCAATGCTTTTGCATTAACTAATACTTTGAAGTACAGTGACGCCACTGTGACATATTCTAGTTCAACGGACCATATTATAATTTTGCGTCCGTACTTTCTCTTTTTAGGGTCCCGTACCCAAAGAATGCCAAACGGAACCCTATTACTAAGCCTCCTCTCTGCGTCAATTAGTCTGTCTGACTGTCAGCAGGCTGTATCTCATGAACCATAAATAGGTAGACAGTTGAAATTTTCAGATTCTGTATTTCTATTGCCGCTATAACAACAATAAAAATAAAATAAAGTAAAAATGTAAGGTATACATGAAACGTGTTTTTGTAAGTATTTAAAAAATATATGTAGCGTTTATTGTACGGTGGGTACGGGAACCCTTCTTGTGCGAGTTCGACTCGTACTTGGCCGGTTTGCTAGTAATATTTTTTGTTTCCATATTATGCATTTGTAGGTGGCTTTGGACAATACCCAGAGCGTAAGGTTAGGTCTTAAGGTTTCGGTCCAACACTGTACACTGGCAATGTCGTTCAAGCTTGATTCCATACTCATCATCTGCCTAGCCTTTTTTTTCAAATATGTTGGTCTATGTTGGCTTCCAGTCTAACCGGATGAATACCAGCATTTTACATGGAGCGGACCTCCACAACCCAGTAACTGGGTATCACGATATCTCTAGACTGGTCGTCAGACTTTCAGGCTTCTGACGACCAGTAACAACTGCCATAGATCGACAAATGACAGCCGGGACTAACGGCTTAACGTGCTTTCCGAGGCACGGAGGGGTATGTAAAGATGGTCACCCATCACGGGCCAACGCGGCGAGCGTACCTTAACCTAATCGATCGACCCGTGCGGCTGTTATTACTCAGCCACGAGCCCCACCTTGCCAAGGCTTGATTCATACTGTGCCCTAATAATATGAACAAGGTCTTAATTATTTTTTTACTATTTCTAGGGTATCCTTGCCAACAACACTTGGATCAAAGTAGCCAACGCACAATACCGAGCTGAAGGTCCCCCGAAACAATACTACCCATTAGCCTACAATCATATTGAATGGAAGAGCTTAGTATTCCGTGTGCTGACTAACCAAGGGAACGAGAAATATACTTGTGTTTATAGAGTTCATTTGTATGGAAAAGTTGAAAATAGTCTAGTCCCTTTTAATAAATTGTAAATGAATAAAATAGGTGTTGGATATGAACTGTGATCTTTCTATTTATGCCGTATAGTCACTTAAACTACACATAGTTTATTGATCGCTACATAATCTGTACCTTCGTTCACAGGTGACCATTTCATTCCTAAAAAACCAAATAGCCACCTATATGCTTTTTCAGCATCACTCGCACTTACAATAAACTCTGAACCCGTAATTTCAAATGATCTACTATTTCAGTACTCGCAAATACTACATTAGTCAACTACTATACAGCTGCAATCTACTTTCAAGTCTATATTTTCTAGGGAAGGTCTACAAAAAGGATCAGTATTCAATAGTAAATAAAACATGTGGTTGGTTTTACGTTATATTAACCAAAGCAAACGCAACGTTTACGAAGCGCTCCAGTCCTGGGCAGAGCCTCCCCAAGATGGGGCCGGTGCGGGCGCAACCGGCGCCGGGACGGCGGCGGCCGCGGCAGCTGTGGTGCCCCACTCCTCTTGAACCTGAGAACGAGCATGTTTTGTGTTAAATATTTACTTATAAAACATCTAAGAGATTATAATAACAGTTCTTAGTTCTAATGTGCTAGACTGAACATCGAGTAGGGTTACGTAATAATGATAATCGTATCATTATTAACCTATTGACCGCCCCAATCGGATTAATGCGACAAAATTTTTTCGTGCCCGTGACGCCTCAGTCGTATAAATATTTGTCTAATATTTCATTTCACGACCGGACAATAACATAAATTTATGAGTTATGAACTGAGCGCTGGGGGCACGGCAATTGATATAAAACCAAGCGGTCAATAGGTTAAGTAATCCTACGACCATCGACCATCTCAAGACTGTCGAGTCGTAAGATGCGAGCGTACGAAGCGACGTCGGCCATAACCCAATGCTAACGCTTTGCAAACATATTACCTACTACCAAGTGTTTTTCTTCTTAAAACTAGCACTCCTATACAATACAACAGTCAGGGTTTGTTATACCCAATGTTATTGTCCCAATTGGAAAGTTATCTACGATCAAGGTAGCTGGTAACGGCTAGACGAGAGGGGCCGAATTAGACCGAATAAAACAGCGTGTGAATGGAGAGGGCTGGCAGTGGACTGTTATCAACTGATGATGAATGTTCCAAGGAGTTAATGATTTTTATTATTGATGTGGAACATCTATCTCGCTCTTCGCTTAACTCCATTCGCTTTCCGTAGGAGTGATTTCGTGAAAAGGGACAGCAGTGTGTAACAGGGAGTGACTCGACAGCTTGAGCATGGAATAAGTACATTTTAATAACATGTAATTAGCAAGTACTTTATAATAGCATGGAATTAGTAAGTACTATATAGATTGTAAGTAGCGGGGGTCTAGTTTCGATCAGTGGGTCACCACTAATTAATAAATATTACATGCTGCTGAGCATGACGTCCTGGGTTCGATTCCCGAGTCGGGCAAAGTGTTATTGAGTTTTTTTAATCTAGAATTTCTCAGTAGCAGCCTATTACATGGGACTTAAAACATAACTGGCGAAATATGGGTGTACTACAAGTACACCTCTGCCCAACCCATAGGGGGAAACAAGGCATGATATTATGTATGTGTATTAATAAATATTTCAGTCTGTAGCTTTTTAAATTTTGAAGTTAATTTCTGTCACACTGTACCAAGGTGAATATCAGATTTTACACATCATATGCAACTACTGTATGGCTTGTTCGTTTTTATTTTTACCTATTTTTGTCCTACTGTAGGGCAAAGGCCGCCTCTTCTCATTCAGAGTAGACATGAGCATTGATCATCTGTTTGCTCAAGGTAGATTGGAGATTTCAGGCTTAATAATGTCTAACTACATAATATTCCAACTATGTACTACATACCTGAGCAGCCCAGTCTTCTTGCGCGGGGGGAGCTCCGAAGGTCGCGGCCGGTGGTGGCGCGGCGTCTTCAGCCCATGAGGTGACGGGCTCCACTGACTCGTTCCAGTCCTCGTGCACGGGTGCAGGCACCTCGGGCTTGGGCGGCGGTGGGGCCTAGAAAGAACAGAGGTTACGATGTTGAGCATGATTTCATGGTAACAATAAAATAGGGATAAGAAACAACCTAGCTGGAATTTCTCAAGACTCAGGTTTGTAGAGCACTCTCCCTCTTCTAGTCTTTTTCTAAAGCTCTAAAGCTCAATGTGTTATTTACGCTGTAAGAGCTTGAGTTGATAATATATATTGAACTACTTCAGCTAGCAGATAATAAAATAGCAATTTATGATAACGCTATCTTGACACTCCATAGCAGCCCAGTTTGAATCTGTGCCTGGATATTGGACATTTTAATTGGGGGGTTGAAGCACTAGCGTCAGGCACTAGCGTCAGGCACTAGCTGTGTGACATGTTTGCTGAACTGGACCTATTTGGCGCAGCGGTGAGGACACACATTTGTACAAATTTTTCTTATGATTTTTTGGAATGAAGTCGGTATTGATTGGTAGAAATCGTCACGTAAGATAAATGCGTTATGCCCCTCTACGCGACTTTCGCTCTCTCTTTCTAGTGTATATGTGCATGGGAAACTTTGTTCCTGACAGCGATCCCTTGACCGCATACATTCTTTTGCATTTATTAATTTATCATTCTTCAGAATATGTGTTGTGTGTGCACATTCTGAAGAATTGAAATTCTGAAAATTCACATATTCTGTGTCAAATGAATGTTTATTCTTTCTTTTAACCCATGGTCCTTTGCCTCCCAATTTGGGGACAATTTAGATGTTACTTCTTCAGTAATATCTTTTATGAAAGTTATACTTACAACAACTTGCTCCTTAGCCTGTTGCTCCTCCTTCTCGCTCTCTTCAGGGTCGCGGTAGAAGAAAAGATCGACGACCACGTCCCAACGCTGGTCACGGGCAAGCACGCCACGCAGTCTGAGGACCTCGCGTGCCAACAGCCACCACATCAGACCAATGGAGTGAGAGGACTGTGGATTAAACATTGTGATTATTAGTTTACAATATACCCTGCAAGCTGCCTGGTGGTTTTAAATGGACTATGTTTATTATTAAATTTCACCAATATATCAATGTTTTTTTTTTTCAATATATTGAATTTGATATCAATATTTTTTTAAATATCAATACGATATATATTTTTACCCGACTGCCTCAGGAGGGTAATGTTTTTCGAGAGTATGTGTATGTATGTATGTATGTATGTCTATTTCTTTGGCACGCTCTGTAGCCTAAACGGCTTGATGGATTTTAACGTATGAGGTGTCCTTAGATCCGTCTTAATTGTGGGAGTGACATAGAAATGAGTAATTCTCAAATATATATATTAATAAAACTAAAAAGCTTAAAATAAAATAAATTATTCAATAAACAAAAAACCCGACTGCAAAAACACAACTGAAAAGGGAAAAACAAGCATTATAATCTATATAATTTTGGTCTTGCAGGCAGGGACAGTCGAATAACCTGAAATATGGTGTAACTTTTGATTGTCCCCGCCTGCAATGCCAAAATTATATAGATTATAATGCTTGTTTTTCCCTTTTCAGTTGTTTTTGCAGTCGGGTTTTTTGAATAATTTATTTTATTTAGCAACTCTTACATCCCTACAGCTTACCTTAGTGTTGCATGGGATGGCGATGTCCACAAAACGTAGCGGGGAATCAGTGTTGCAGAGGGCAATGACAGGAATGTTGACATAGGAAGCCTCAGTGATGGGCTGGTGGTCCTGAGCAGGGTCGAGCACGATCAGGAGACGGGGCTCACGGAACGCAGCTTGAATCTGTTGATTAAAAAATTAACTTATAGAAAATCTTTACCTGTTATATTATTACTAAGGTTTATATTGCTTTCTAAATAATCAGAAAATCTTATAATCATTACTACATAAATGTAGTCAGTGGTTCCTTAGTTTGTTTGTCATCATTTTAAGGAATTATTTACAATAATGATAGCATTCATTGCATAAAAAAATTACCACTTCTTTTGTTGACAGAGGGATAAAAAAAGGAATAACAGTAACATCAGTTACATATATTAGTTACTTATTCATTATGATAGTTACCTGGTTAGTAAACGCACCAGGAGTGAAACGTCCAGCAATGGGGGTAGCTCCGGTGTGTGCGGCGAACTTAAGCACAGCACGCTGACCGAAGGGACGCGACGAGATCACGAAGACGTCCGCAGGGTTCTCGATGGCAACCACGGCGCGGGCAGCCAGCACGAGCTTCTCCCAAGTACGGCGCAGGTTGATTACGTGTGTGCCATCAGCGCGGCGCTTGTACACGTACGTTTCCATCTAAAACCATCAACTTCATTCACTACATGTTCACAAACAGCACATGGTAATAATTAGAGGGTCATACATAACTCAGTTGGGAGAATGGATCGTCAATATTTTCAGACAATTATATGGAACGGATTCTTGGCTCATCATGTTTGCATGTTGTTTTTCACTTTTGAGGTTATGATTTATATGTTAGGTGGTACCTGGAAGTTGACATTTTCCGACCCAAGGTGGGTCGTTGCCGCCAGCATCTTGGTGACATCCTCCTCGTTGAGGGCAAGTATGTCTAATCCTCCCGACATCGTTGCGTTTAAATGAGTTACGGCTAAACCTGAAGCAAAAAATGTGACACCGCTAAAACACAACGTCTAAAATTATGTTTATACCATATACTTAAAAAATACCTTACATTTTAAATTGTACAACAGATCTTACTCCAAATTCAAACACTTTCTATAACAATACATGCAGGATTTTGAAAAAAATTAGGGATTCAAAAAATACTTACGCGTATAATGCCACTGGGAGGCGAAATGGACATAAAAAGAACTGTCAAGCTTTAATGTCAGTTTTATAAATTTATTTTGACAGCTTCGCACTTTTGCAGCTAACTTCACGTGTTATGCCGTTTCTATCTATTTGCTCATTATCTCAATGACTAGAAAGGAACAAACAGATTTTGGCAGTTACTCTCTTATATTCTACAAAAAACACGGATAGCTTCCGACGTAGTCCTAAGAGCCTAATTACGGTTTTATGGCTGCGTTCTGAAATAAAAATCAAGTGAGTTGACTTGAAAAAAAATCGAAGAGTTCCTATCTCTTCCCATTTGCCACAAAAAGTTTTTGGGTTGAGTTTGAATGACTTGTAAATTGTAATTCCCAGCAGCTGCTAAGAGTAAGTACAGGCCGACCGCCTTAGATCCGTCAGCCCGTGTTTGCGTACAAATACCCACATAGGGCCAAGTTTGAGCACATCGTCGTCAGAAACGCGCACACATGTCAGTTGGAATAATAAAGTGGGTTTTCTTTTATTATATTCTAAGATCGCAGCCGTCGACTGGAAACCTTTATATAACTTAGATTTAGATACGAGTTTATTAAAGTATTTTTATGACACAATTTATCAATTATAGACTGTGTTCCCAGGAAAAAGCGAAGTCGTGTACGCTCGAGGTACATTTATCCTGATTGGTACACGGGTGAGATAATTCGCGACATAAAACTCAAAGCTACTCTTCATAAAAAATATAAAAGTAGTGGTTTATGGAATGATTACGAAACGTTTACGTAAGTTCATAGGGCGTAGCACAGAAACAATATCGCCAACGTGTACAAAGCCAGAGATCAAGTGACCCTTAATCTTTTTTGGCTTACGTTAATTCTAAAAGAGGTAATAGTAGTAGCCAAAAGATTATAAAAAACGTGTGTTCAAGAATTCGCTGAATATTTTTATTTAGTATATACCTAATGTAGAGAAACCCAGATTAGATGTGAATGCGGTGATAGTGGAAGCAGGCAGTCAGAACGGAGCAGGGTCATCTTCACAGATTGGAGTTGGATGACGTGGTACGCGCCCTGAAGCACCTTAAGCCGAAAAATTCGTCAGGGCCTGATGGTATTCCGCCGCACGGTTTAAGGGACTGTCGAATGGGATAAGCGAGACCGCTGTTGCACATCTACACTCATTGCCTTAAATCAGCTGTATTTCCCGAGATGTAGAAAATTACCCGGGTCAAACCGGTACTGAAGGGAGATTCAAGAACTAAAGTTGAAGAATATAGACCGGTTGCTGTATTGTCATCAGCGGCTAAAATATTAGAATCGGCTATTTATAAAAAAGTATATCAGCAAGTTAGCTCGCAACTCACCGACGCGCAGCATGGATTTCGCCCGACTACAAATACTACGAGCAATTTATTTAGCTACATGACGGAAATGGTGCCGATAGTGGACGGTGGGGGGCAAGCCGATGCTGCATACTTCGACTTTAAAATAAATTATTAAAAAAAAAACCCGACTGCAAAAACACATAACTGAAAAGGGAAAAACAAGCATTATAATCTATATAATTCTGGTATCGCAGGCGGGGACAATCAAAAGTTACACCATATTTCAGGTTATTCGACTGTCCCCGCCTGCAAGACCAGAATTATATAGATTATAAAGCTTGTTTTTCCCTTTTCAGTTATGTGTTTTTGCAGTCGGGTTTTTTGTTTTTTAAATAATTTATTTTATTTCAAGCTTTTTAGTTTTATTAATATATATATTTGAAAATTACTCATTACTAGCTTTTATTTGATACCAATATTGTTGCAATTAATTAAAAAAAAAACCATTGCCTTCCTTTTTTTTGTATTTGCAGATGCAATTTATAAATATTATATAGGCTATGTCACTCCCACAATTAAGACGAATCTAACGACACCTCATACGTTAAAATCCATCAAGCCGTTTAGGCTACAGAGCGTGCCAAAGAAATAGACATACATACATACATACATACATACTCTCGAAAAACATTACCCTCCTGAGGCAGTCGGGTAATAAAAAGCGTTTGATTTAATCGATATTGGTGCCGATTCCCTTGTTCACAATCTAAACTAAATTTAAGTTCAGTGCATCTTTTTCTTTCTATTTCAATAAGAAAAGGACAGAATATAAATTTTAGTTTAGTCCTGTCAAATTAATCAGCGCCTGTCACTACTCTATACAAGTTTAGACGTGATTAAAAACTTGCCTACTAAAAATACGTCAATTTACGTCAAGCGCTGATTAATTTGACAGGACTGAACTAAAATGTATCTTCTGTCCTTTTCTTAATGAAATATAAAGACAAAGATACACTGAACTTAAATTTAGTTTAGTTTGTGAACAAGGGAATCGGCGCCAATGACGTATTACTGAAAAAGTTAGCACGGGTCTGTTTCACCCCGCATTTACTTAAGTGTTTTGCGGGTTATATGAGTAACCGGCGGTACCGCGCGCGTGAACTAACTTGCTGCGTGAGGCGCCGCTGACTCAAACTCACTGCGTTCGACATATTTTGTTGCGCTTTGGGTGAATTTGAAAGCTACCTGTAGTATTTGTTATGGTACAAGCAGTGGAACTATTTAATTTTGAATGAAAGTGTACTACAATATCGTATTGGGTCTACCCTGTAAGAATGTTTGTATGTTTGGAGTGAAAAAGTAACTTAAAATAAATAAATAAGCGCGATCATCCCGGAGGTTGGGGGGACGCGGTGCACGAATACACACGGTATACGTACCTCTACCTATACTAACCTGCACTGCACCCGCGTGGTTCCGGCCCACTCCCTCTCACAGAGAGGAGGACTGTGTGTGTCCCAGCAGTGGGAACATTATAGGTTAGTTATGTATACCTATATCTAATACTAAATTAAATATTTCATTAAACAGAATATTACTGTCATTATTAAAATGGATAGCAAAATACTTACGTTTGCAGTTGGAATGTATGGGAGATCATGTTTTTCTACTACAATGTTAAGTTTGTTCTTGGGATAAAAAATATGGTAGATATTCATTTTACGGAACCCTCACCACACGATTTCAACTCGCACTTGTCCGGTTTTTTACCATTTTGATGGCGTTCACACATGCGATTCATTGAGCCGTACAATATACTCCAAAGATTTGTTAAAGACTTGAAAATATTCTGCTTTGTGAACCGAAATAGTTTTGCTAATTAGCATCTTTCTTTTTTAGAAATATTTACAAAGTTTACGTTATTTAGGGGTTTTTTACTTTCAATATTAAGTCTTGATAACGTAAGTTCATTGACCAAACGGAGCGGTGCATGTACGGACTCTGTTCGACTATCAAACAAAAATTACACAGCGGCGGCGGCGTTTCCTTCTTTTCCTTGGTTCGAGTGTTGTATTATTGCAGTGAACAACAAATAATAAAAATGGTCAAAATCCTTAGTGGTAGGTGAATTTATAAAACAAACGTGAATAAACTCCTCCTATTTTTGAAATCGACTATGACTTCAAAAAAAGGCAGACGTTATACATTCAACAGGTTTCTTTTAGCTAGTTGAATTCCGTTCCAATCGGGTATTTCTCGCTCATTACCTAATGCTTAATGCTAAATATAGGTCTCCTCGGCTGTCCTCCAGTACACGTCATTCTTGAACCGGCAAAAATTATGCTAGATGATCCTCAAATAGGCCTTACACTGTTTAAAGCAACTGTACTTAATTTCCATTAATTTTTTGATTTTTGTAAACGTCAAAGTTAAATTATTTATTTTAAATAGGCACTAAGGCACTTTTGAACTTCAGAATCTAATCTACAAAAAATATATAATTGAGTCTAGTTGCCCCTTCCAGAAGGTAGTTTCGTATGGGAAGAATGGGCAAGAAACTCCACCGTACTCTAAATGTTTTACAAAATGTTGTCTATGTACATTATATAATTATATGTGAAGACGATGCACCTAGAACAAAATTACTATACCAAAATAGGTCAAAAAATATAATAAAAAATGAAGCAATGACAGATAAATTATGTGATCGGTACATGATGCTCACACATTTACAAACATTGTAAAAGTATACATTTTTCTAAAAAGAATAAATAAAGTAATAGGTCAGTGTGTGAGTTAAAAGTAATACCAGGTTTGAAGCTAAGACCAGTTTTCTTGTAAAAGAAATTTTAGAATAATTTAGAAAAAATACAGTATTGCAAGCTAATCTGACCCGGTGGCTATAACTGAAACTAACGAAATCAATATGAAAAGTGACAAGATCTGACATTTTTAGTTCGTCGACAGCATTGACATATAATTTTTCCTATCTCAATGGTCGTCAGCGCCGCCGACCGTCACCGGGCCATGCACTAACAGTTTCGTTCATTTTACGTTTTGTTGTAAATGGACTGAAAAACTGGCAACTCTGCAAAGATCGGATATTTTTAGTACATGGCAACATATCTTTATACTTTTGTGACTGGTGATGTGATTGATGTGTGGCCTGTGAACGGAGATTATTTTTCCGTATCGGCATTATATCGTACTAATTTTAGATTGTTCTGTAAAACAATACATGCACTATGATTACTTTACTTCCCTGACCTTAAACGTTGTAAAAAGTTTGTATACTTAGTGAGTTATTTTGGTAATCGGTGACATTTTAGTGAAGTGCCTAATTTGATCATGGAGGCTATAGCAAAACACGATTTCACTGCAACTGCTGATGATGAGCTCAGCTTTAGGAAGAATCAAGTCCTCAAGGTACATGTGCATTCCTCGAAATGATGTGCAGTGCATTTTATTTTGTAAAATGACAGGTCCTTTCTAGAATTTTTGATATTACAGATACTAAACATGGAGGACGATATGAACTGGTACAGGGCTGAATTAGACGGCAAAGAAGGACTTATTCCTAGTAATTATATTCAAATGAAAAGTCACAGGTAAATACTTACATTCAGTGAATAATGCTTCTGTTTCTAATAATAGTCTTACATAAATCGTTCCTATTAATTCCGTTTGTAAAAACAAGACTGGATAGGTATTTATGTTTAGAATAACAAGAACCCGTTGTGTATCACATAAATCTTTATTATTTTACAACATGTTACATTCTTGCATACAGCCCAGTGAGTGTATTATCTGTTTAAACTAAACCTACCTGATTCAATGCACAAATGAATGAAACTTATTGGAAATCTCTTCACCAAGAAAGTTGTAAGAGGTTATAATCGTAACTCGATTAATTTAATTCATTCTACAGTATGATAATCTCACTATAACAATTCTTCTAATGGGCCAGCTAAAACTTTAAATAAAACATAAAAAGTAAATTGTTATAATAACATACACATCCCATTAATCATTCTAAAAATATGACCATGTAGGTGTTTATATTTTAGTGCTGCTACTGTTTCAATTGTTGAAAATATCTTGTTCAGAAACTATTGTTAACTAAACTCTTTTGAAAATAGAATAGCTTTTAAATTAAAACCTCATTTTTAGCTGGTATTATGGAAGGATCACAAGAGCAGATGCAGAGAAACTTCTAGCTAATAAACCTGAGGGTGGTTTTTTGATAAGAATCAGTGAATCAAGCCCCGGTGACTTTTCCTTATCTGTCAAGTGAGTAGTTTCCTTATATGTATGCATGTTTATCTAATGTTACTATAGTTCTAAGAATATTCTTTCCAATTGGATTATTATTATTACAGTGAGTCACTCTGTATATGATAATATGAATGTAGTTGTCAGTGTTGAATGATTGAGATGAAGCATTTGACCTGATTTTTTGTTGATTTGTTTGTTTGTTGGTTAAGTGATGCCTTAGAACAGTATTAATGAGTAAATCCTACTATGTTTCTTTGAAACAAATGGTCTACATTATATTCCTTATATCTTCATTGCCATTATTAATTTGGTTGTCACTGTTTGTGGAGTTCCAGCAAATATAGGACACATATGTCACATGGACGGACACAAAACAACCATGTTGTCAACAACACGCGTAAAATTGGGACCAAAAGAGCAAACAAGCCCAATTTCAGCTTTGAATTAGTTAATATGAATAATATTGCAATAACCACAATTGTTGGTGAACAGTTTGACGATTGCAATATGTTGTTATCAATTCATTTTTGTATTTATTTACGGAATTCCAATTAGCTTCATAGTTGTAAATCTTTTAGTCTCATACACCACTTTTCATGGTAGGTACCTATATTATTATAATATATACGTGTACAGAAGCTTACTCAAGACTCGTGCATTACTTTCAACCAATCAAATGGCTTTAAACGAGTTTTAAGTAATGCTTGAGTTTTGATTGAGGTTCTGTAATATGGGCCTTAGAATAATTAATATGGCCTAATTATAAAAATAAGAGTAGTTGCACATGGGTTTTCCCAATCAGACAAGATTTTTTTTGGTATAAACAAAAAATCTTGTTCCTGTGAAGTACTTCTGTGAATATTCAAATTATAATTGAATCCTCTTGGTGTCTACCTAAGTATTTGATACACATTATATATCTCATATTGTTTGTGTATTAAAGGTAAACAGCTGTTCAATTGTTTGTTTACATGCAGTAACCAATACAATTTAGGTTATATTAATGTGCCATAGCTAAGCAATTGATTATAGAAATGAACACCAATGGTTTAGGGTTTAACATCATTCGCAGAAAAGTCTGAAAGGCATACAGTGACCCTGGCAACACAGGCAACGGAAAGAACACGGGTGGGTTTTAGTCAGTAAGAGTCTGACACACCCTCCCGCTCTGCCCAGAGCGGGAGAAGTTATTTGATAATATCTCATCAAAAAATAAGGGTTTAAAATCACGATTTTAGATTATGGTAAATTATGGTTTTCATCATCATCCTCTTGCCCTAGCAACTTGTAAATCTTTTTATTTCATTCATCTCTATCAGCAGGCTTAGCATGATGCTTTCTATTTCTACTCTTCTTTAGAATAGAAATTGCTTATCTATATTTCTCAGTAGAAAACTGTCAACTGTTTACATGGTAACGTCATTTTTGTCTACTCTTCTGTTGACAAATAGCTTCTCTTTGGTTCTTTTGGTGTTTACTTCTTTTCTACCCATATCATCTTTCACACAATCCATCCAATTTTGCTTTGGTCTGCCTGTTGTTTAATAGCAATTCAAATTCATTCCTTAAATTTTCCTTGTCACATGCTCCCCATATCTTTAAAAAAAAATATTAAAATATTGTCATACGAATCTCCTATGTTAAAGAAGATAAATATGACTAACTTTCCGTACTAAGGTATCTGTAGTTGTGGGGAGTACCTACGTACATCCATATATTACGCAAGTAGGTGCTCCCCCATATAACACCATTGATAGACTGTATACTTAATTAGTTTTGCCCAAAGTAATACATTTTTTTAAACACTACTGTACATGGCATACCAACACGGGTGAATAAAAAAAAAACTGGCTGGGAACAACAGTGCTAGGCTTATTTATTACGTATTTGTGCATACTTAGGTATTTCAATTTTCAAATGCGTCAGTTCGTGGTATTTTACCTACATACAATACATTTGGTACAAAAATTTGTGTTTTTTTTTTTAATATAAACCATACTAGCTTTTGCCCGCGGTTTCGCCCACGTGGATGTCGTAAAATATGCCACGAGAACATACTACCGGGATAAAATACTTTCGTTTTCGTTTCCTGTGTACCCAGCACTCTAATTGCGAAACACACTAAAAATCACAATCTGAACGATTTTGAAGTATATTGCTAATCCATTGCTTCATATGTTCGAAAAGTTTGTCTGCCCAACAACGTAAAGACCGCAATGAATGTTGTTGAACTGTCAAAATTAAACTTGCTACTGATAGTCATCGTCTGCCTAGCCTTTTCTTAACTTCGTTGGGGTCAGCTTCCAGTATAACCGGATGCAGCTGAATACCAGAATTTTACATGGAGCGACTGCCTATATGACCTCCACAGTTACTGGGTAATACGATATCCTTTGGTACGACTGGTTGTCAGACTTTCGGGCTTCTGACGACCCGTAACGTCTCAAAGATCCACGAATGACAGCCGGGACCAACGGCACGGGGGGGGAGACTTCGTATGTAAAGTCTTAAAGGTGGTCACCCATCTACGGACCAACCGCGGCAAGAGTAGCTTAACCTGATCGATTGACCCGTGCGGCTGTTATTATTTAGCCACAAGCCAATCAATAGCTCAAACTTGCTACTAATAGTGTGTTACGCAATTACCCTGCTGGTCAGGGCCGATCCGTATACCACCTATCATCCAAATCAATTCAGCCGTTAAAGCGTGAAAGGGTAAACATACAGACAGACAGATAATAAATGGTAATAATCAACTTTTTTCAAAAATTAAACAGGATTTTATGATTCTTAATTCCTAAATTAAAAATAATAATAATTGATATTAATATTATCACCATTATTTTGAAATACTCTAGCGCTGGCATTGACCTCATAATTATCTACATAATAGCTATAACTTTAAAATGTAATAACTTTTGACCGGGTGGACTGATTTTTATGAAATAACTATTATGATACAGACTCTGACTTATTCCTTTGGGGGATAATTTTACAAAATCACGAACTTTTTTATTCTTATCAAAAGCATAAATTTTGAATTTTCGTATCCCTAACTTAAAGTTCTCCATACAAACATTCATCCCCTGTATCACCCCCTTTAGGATTAATTTTGAGATAAAAAGTAGTGTTTATGTCCTTCCCCAGGATGCCATCTATCTCTTTGCCAAAAATTTATCGAAATCTGTTCAATGGTTTAGGCGTGAAAAGGTAAGACACAGACAGACAGAGTTACCATCGAATTATTATTATTATTTTTTTCATTTATGTAATACATTTTTGAGTAATCTAACTACTAATATAAATGCGAAAGTGAGTTTGTTTGCTACGCTTTCACGGTAAAACGGCTTAACGGATTAGGATGAAATATGGCACATGGGTAGACCTGGAGAAGGACATAAGCTACTTTTAATCCTGGATCGCAGACGAAGTCGCGCGCAACAGTTAGTGAACTATAAATCTGAATGATTCCTTAGTTCCACACTAACTTGCATGTTCTAATTACAACCACGAATCATTTTTTTAATTTCTCATAATATTAATCACTATTATACTCTGAAGTGGTGTCGAGTGTGTAACATTTACCCAAGAACTAAGGTCAGCTAATAGTAAGTGGAGCAACTATAGGAATGTTGTTATTGTTTCTTATCAGAAGGACTTTCTTATAGACTGTTTAGATTGTATGCTTTGTTTGTTATAACTACTCACTGTACTTAAACATACACGTAAAGGAAATAACGGCTTCTTTACGTCTTTAAGACGCTGACAACAACTAAACCGCGGTGACTGTCAGATTGCATAGAAAAGAAAGAGAAGCGCGATGACACAACGCTTGTAATTTATTGCAAAATATGTAGCAATTATCTATTTACTCAAAATTGAGCTGAGTAATCGAAAATAAAAAACAACCAAGTTCTGCATTCAAATAAGACGTTCTTGTTATTAATCAAATACGTAACGTATGTTGATATTTAATACAGATATTTTGGATTAGAACTCAAGGTAAGAGGCTAGTTTAACGTCAGTTTGTAACGAGATTTTTTTTCAAAACGTGTTTTGGTAACAACCAAGTTTTGAGAAATATGTTCAAAATTAACATACGTCTTTTCCGATAGAGAGGCCACCATTTTTTTTGCAACACTCCGTGAACGAACAATTTTTGTTGGCTTTAACTCATTTTCGAACACCCAAACTCGTGACTGGTTTTTTGTTTCGGGTTCGTACGCATATATCCAGGATTCGTCACCTGATACGATGTTGTATACAGCATTTGAGGATCCTGCGTGGAATCTTTCGAGAGTTCTGACGCACCAAGTAACGCGAGCCGGTTTTTACTCTTCACAGAGCGAATGCGGTATCCATCGGGAAAACTAACTTTTTTACACCTAATTGTTTATGCAAGATTATTTGTATTTGACTCATGCCAATGTCTAAAGTTGCCTTATTTTCGCGGTATGTCACATGTCGATCTTCCTCAATCAGCTTACGCACAGCATCAACGTTTTCTTGGGTGACTGCAGTTTTTGGACGACCTTGACGGGGATCATCACTGAGCTTGACACGTCCACGTTGAAATTCAGCAAACCAGCGATAAATTGTGGTTTTGGATGGGGCTTCATCACCAAATGCAGAAATCATCCGGTCAACACACTGTTTTTGTGTTAAACCACTTCGAAAGTCATAATAAATCATCGCTCTTGAATTTTCTCGAGTCAATTCCATTTTCTCAACGACTAAACAAGTTTGACAAAACCTTGTGACAAGACCGAGAATCTTTTTTTAAATAAATAAATAAATAAATGGTATTCGATTTTTAAAACCAAGGAGTTTTCAATTAAAAAGATTTTAATATGACAGGAACAGTGGAAATATTCCATTCCCGATACTTTTAGTGCAGCCCTCGTATGAGTTGAGAAAATCTGTTTAATTTTTGTTTTTTTTTTTCTGATAACTCACTACTACTACTACCTACTCACTTGAAAAAATGACTACACTAACTGCGGTCGATTACGTCACAAAAAAAAAAATCATCAAATTAATTGCTTTTTTGTTTTATCATGTTTAATTTGCCAAGGACACAATTGATTTTCTATTGTTTGACTCCGAATCGGTGTCGCGCGGGGCTTAAGACGCTGACAACACCTAAACCGCGGTCACTGTCAGATTGCATAGAAAAGAAAGAGAAGCGCGACGACAAAACGCTTGTAATTTATTGCAAAATATGAAGTAATTATCTATTTACTCAGAATTGAGTTGAGTAATCGAAAATAAAAAACAACCAAGTTCTGCATTAGAATAAGACGTACTTGTTATTAATTAAATACATAATTTATGTTGATATTTAATATAGATATTTTGTATTAGAACTCAAGGTAAGAGGTTAGTTTAACGTTAGTTTGTATCGAGATTTTTTTTTCAAAACGTGTTTTGGTGACAACCAAGTTCTGGGAAATATGTTCAAAATTAACATATATTTTTTCCGCTACCACAAACTATACAAATTTGGCAATTTTCTTTCTTAAGAGAAGCCTATTATGGTCAATTGGGTCTTGTCAGCGCCTTAACAAGATATAAATCGATACCCATCACGTCTGCGGAGTTTAATTTAATTTGACCCTTTATAGGATAACGTGTATATGTGCCCATTGTGCATGTTATTTTTATGTTGCACATAATAAAGAGTATTCTATTATATTCTGTATGTACCGTAAATGTCTTCATGTGCTGTTTCGTATGTTTACTATACGATGACGTCATCTAGAAACGAGAAAGTTCAAAGAATCCTAAATGGGACGGGGTCCCGCCCGAAGTCAATTCCCGCATCGGGAAAATACTCTTGAGTTTGATGCGTATCAGTGTACGCCAGCAATCCTAGTTAGAGCTTTAAATCTGACTTGAAGTTATATTGTTATATCCAACACTGCAACTATTGATAAAATTATAAATAAATACTGCAAATAAATCCCATATTGTTTTACCAGAATAACGGAATGATTAGGAATGTGAATAATCCCGTGGTAGCTAAATGCTCTAAATGATAAGGCAGTCGGTTGAATTATAATTAATTATTATTATTCTGATTGTAATCCTTACATTAGCGCCGCCAAATATTGGCGGTAAATTACCTTATTTGAGGAACATAATTTGTAATAACTAATTAAAGAATACATATGTAACTTACATTGATATTTAATACAGATATTTTGGATTGAAACTCAAGGTAAAAGGTTAGTTGGCCGTTAATTTGTATCGATTTTTTTTTCAAAACGTGTTTTGGTAACAACCAAGTTCTGAGAAATATGTTCAAAATTAACATATATTTTTTCCGCTACCACAAACTATACAGATTTGGCCATTTTCTTTTTCATAAGATGGCCTTCTTTGGTCTTTTGCCTCTTGTCAGCGCCTTAATGATACTTTCCGCGTTCGTGCTTTTTCCAATTTCCTTATAAGCTTGTCAAATAATCAATAGGTCAATAACAAAGTGGTTCATGTGAGGTGACGCACAACAAACAATTTCATTACAGTTTAAATTGGTAGTTAATAAAAAAATAAGGTTTGCTTCTTTGCCGCTCCGGAGTGCGCATGACTCACGAGTATCTAGAGACGTTTTATTTTGTCTTGAATCTGTCTTGGCGTGCTGTATTAGTCATATTTATCTCTATACTGCTAACATTACGTCGACAGGTAATTTGATTATTAGTATTGCCTATTTTCGTGTTTAACATATTTCAGAGTTTCTCTCAGAACTCATGAATAATTTACGTTGTAGATTTTTTTTTGTACCGAGATTTTGTATCTGGAATTTGGGGCACGAATCAATAATTTTTACAGTTTTGAAATTTCCTCCTTCTGTCTTATTTATATAAGAATCAAATTGAAAATATTAAGCACATTTTGTGTACGAAAAAATAAACTATTAGATACCCTTGACCTGTACTTGTACTGATCATTTACCCCTTCAGATAAACTACGCAGAGAAAAACTAGAAAATTAATTCTGCATTTAATCTAACGGGAAAATACCAAGACCAAATTAATTATGTATGTATAAAATTATATAAATTTCAAAAGACTGGTCATAATGTTCGTAAAGTTTTCTCTATTTTAAAACCTGTTTCCTGTCAAATAGTATGAATCAGCGGTACCGAGATTGCGCTGAAACCAGTTTTGGGCTATAGATTTTAAGCACGGACCTCATTTGAGTTGAAACATACCGTTTCGTAAAATAATTATTTTCTTTCTTTCACTTCTTGTCATGAATACCTTATAGGAACTAACATCCTGGGCTAAGAACGCGTACATTGGAACTGGGAAAACCTGGTATCCGTGACGTTACCCGCAGGCAATTGTTAGGCAGCTCTACTTCGAACTGCTTGCACAGCATGTGTGTAGGAACTGATGGTACGACTTAATGGACCATGGAAGCAGAAAAAACAAGCTCCCGTACATGATTCAACTATGTATAAATAAACTAAATCATTTTCCTTATAAACAGAAAGTGCTTCATATTTAATCAATGAGGGGATTAACCCGTTTGCGGAACGAGTGACGGGCAATACCCCTTTTGAGATACCTAGCTAGGTAGTAACATGAAGTTCCAAGATTCCAAGAATTTCTCCACATTCCGATAAACGTTACAGCTGCTCTGTTTATTCTAATGATACCGTTTGGTATTTACGCAAATATCAGGAAAGCAGAAAACTTGAATGACCCGCGAAACAATCCACACACAACCGGTTTCAGTACAAACCATATTTTATTTTATACGACGATATTCTCGGGTTAACGCCTGACATTCGATATGTCGACCTTACCGTTCCCATTTACGATTTCGGTTTTATTACGTCAGCAACTTCAATTAGTTCCACAAATATTTGTTCAGAGTTTGAGGATCGACACGTTTTCTATTCACCAAGACATAAATATTTACAGCCACGCCCATGAATCCTCTTCGAGTTAGGTGAACTAGAGAACTGAAAGCTACTAAGTTTGCCAAAACTCTTATTCTCAGCACAAATATGCAGGGGTCAAGAATTGCCGAAATTGCATTGAATCTGTATCGGATAGGTCAATTTATCGGGACGA
This sequence comes from Atethmia centrago, assembly GCA_905333075.3. NCBI lineage: Eukaryota > Metazoa > Arthropoda > Insecta > Lepidoptera > Noctuidae > Atethmia > Atethmia centrago. The sequence continues at coordinate 13,401,607 of HG995373.1, read as the reverse complement.
TTATTTTTAACCTTGCATAATGTCGATCGCGTCACTATTCTTCTCCCGTCTACGATTACACAGTAGGTAAAATGTCTGATAAAGAGGCGAGCCTTATGCTTGCGGTATTGTAGCTCGCTGGTAAATCAAATTGGTGGATCATCCCAAGACTGGTATTTGGTAGGAAAAAAACACAGTTATATTTTTACTGCAGACTTACCTTTGCGGCTCGCCGATTGATTAGGCTATAAGGCGCAGATATATAATTTTACTGACTTTTAATTCTGTTATGACGCCTTCATATAATGCAAGTAAGTTATGCAAAAAATTGTATGTTAAACTAGAACGCATACATACCAATAGGGTATTTTACTATATACGAGAAAAAATCTATAAATAGATCATTGAGATAATTTAGGCAAAAAGGAGTCGAAAATGTTACTTTTAGTTCATAAAATAACAAAATAAATTTTAAAATTCAAGTCAACGTTTTCAGTTTTTCTAATCTGTTAAAAAACACCATGAAATAGTAGCCGCCATGTTATTACGTCATACCGCTATGTAAAGTAAAACGTGTCAACTGTCAACTGATAGTTAGGTAATAGATCAGCGCATTTGTTTACATAGCCAAGTGACGTCATGACCACAGAGCAACATGGCGTCCACTGCATCCAGCGTTTTCGTCAAACTACGCGCGAAATTTGAAAATGTATAATTTAAATGCATTTTTATGGCACTTATCGATTGAATAAAATTTTGTGATTTTTTTGGGGCATACGAGGGCGGCACTGAAAATTTCGGGAATCAAGGAAGTGACACAACATTACTATTTAAAAATGTATTTATTGCTTTTCGAAGTATTCTCTGCGAAATTTGACACATTTTTCCATACGATGGAACCAATCATTGAAGCAACCATTCCATTCGGAAGTTGGGGTCTCCAAAATGGCCGTTTTGTAGGCGTCCATAGCTTCTTCAGGTGATGAAATCTCTGTCCACGCAATTTATTCTTTATTTTATGGAAAGTACAGAAATTATTAGGGCTTAGGTCGGGGCTGTACGGCGGATGGTCTAATAATTCTAAGTTTTCTTGCTCTAAAAACTCTTTTGTTCTGTGCGCGGTGTGAGAACTCGCATTGTCGTGATGGAGGATGATGCGGCGGTTGCAGGTCTCTTTACGGAGTTCAGAAACGACCTGTGGCAAACAAATGCTAGCATACCATTCTGCATTAACCGTTCTTTGTCCCTCAAGAGGAATAGTCGTAACATGGCCGGTTTTGGAGACAAACGTGGCCACCATTTTTTTTGCGACACTCCGTGAACGAACAATTTTTGTTGGCTTTAACTCATTTTCGAACACCCAAACTCGTGACTGGTTTTTTGTTTCGGATTCGTACGCGTATATCCAGGATTCGTCACCTGATACGATGTTGTATACAGCATTTGAGGAGCCTGCGTGGAATCTTTCGAGAGTTCTGACGCACCAAGTAACGCGAGCCGCTTTTTGCTCTTCACAGAGCGAATGCGGTATCGATCGGGAAAACAACATTTTTACACCCAATTGTCCATGCAAGATTATTTGTATTTGACTCATGCCAATGTCTAAAGTTGCCTGAATTTCGCGGTATGTCACATATCGATCTTCCTCAATCAGCTTACGCACAGCATCAACGTTTTCTTGGGTGACTGCAGTTTTTGGACGACCTTGACGGGGATCATCACTGAGCTTGACACGTCCACGTTGAAATTCAGCAAACCGGCGATAAATTGTGGTTTTGGATGGGGCTTCATCACCAAATGCAGAAATCATCCGGTCAATACACTGTTTTTGTGTTAAACCACTTCGAAAGTCATAATAAATCATCGCTCTTGAATTTCCTCGAGTCAATTCCATTTTCTCAACGACTAAACAAGTTTGACAAAACCTTGTGACAAGACCGATAATCTTTTTTAAAATAAATAAATGGTATTCGATTTTTAAAACCAAGGAGTTTTCAATTAAAGAGATTTTAATATGACAGGAACAGTAAAAATATTCCATTCCCGATACTTTTAGTGCAGCCCTCGTATTAGCACTATAGGATTTAATTAAGACACTTTTCAAAAATGGGTGTAAGACCCTATTTTATATGTGAATATAAGTATTGTAGTAAAATACTTCATGAAATAAATTCATGAAGTAATGTCTACCCAAAACATAAAAAACGATATTACTTTCAAAGTACTTATCTTTTTTTTAAAGGTCTTATGTTTTTTTTTTGTATGAACAAACTATTTCATTATCTGTAATTCTGTGTTTTTTTTAATATTCATATTTTCGTTACTAAAAATAAATATTCGCTATGAAACCGAACGACGGCGTCGCGGCGTGTGCGCGACGCCGTCGTTCGGTTTATATATGGCCAATATATATATGTATGTCCAAGGTCAACGGCGAGTACCCGACCGTTAAACAGAACTAACAGCTGATATTAGTCAGTAGTATATGAGTGCTACTGAATGTAAGCCCCACAATAAATCACATTCATAAATAAAGAAAGATCATATTGGCAAACTGTCTAAATTGGATTAGATGTCCCCGACAATAGTTGCTAGCAGATAAGGGACATAGGATGCTGTTGCCCTTTCTCTTTACGTAACAAATTCCTCGGTTGCCTTTTACGACACTCGCGAGATAACATGACCTTAAGATAACATCCTAATTTTTTGCCTACTTCACTTACTTTCAAAAGTTTTACTTTGATTTTACAATTTGGGTAACCGCCTTTCCACAGATGTCCGGATGGTGTGCAGCATTTCAAAGTGCTTCGGGATGCCTCGAGCAAATTCTTCCTGTGGGTGGTGAAGTTCAATTCTCTCAACGAGCTGGTTGATTATCATCGTACTGCGTCAGTTAGCCGCCTGCAAGATGTCAAGCTCAGAGATGTTGTTCCTGAAGAGGTGAGTTTTTTTTTTTCTAACATGGGATTTTTTACTTGTCCTTCGCCATACAGCACTTAAAAGACGTCCTGGAATTCAACGCCTACTGCTTTCTACCGCACATTTATTTAAGAAATTATGTTTTTTTTGTTACTTTTGTCCAATGGAGTTATGCAACCTTTACTAGATCTTCTGTATTATCTGCTCGATGGTCATCAATAGCACAGATTTTAACTAAAACTTTGGACCCTCGTCTTTCTAGCCGGTCAGTTCTCCGATATGTTTGCCTCACTGGCCTTAATCCTATGCTTCAAACGCAGGTGGGGTACATTACGTTTGCTTCAGTGGGCCTTTGGTTCCACCTCAAACGCAACTACTGCTCCTAGATTTTGACATTACGTTGTACCACTCAATATATAAAATATTGGCAGAACTCTTGGAGATACACCCTGTATATTTTATTATCTTTTTTTTTTTGTGTGGGAAATCATCAAATAACTTCTCCCGTTCTCTCTCTTCTACCTTCCCGCGACCCCGGCAGGCATCGGCCCTAGTGGACCCTTACACTTGTGCTGACGACATCTCTTTGAGGCGCGCGTGGAATACAACGCGCCGTCGACCCGGGCCTGGGGGGTAACCATCACCTCTTATAGCAGTATTATTATAATATTACTTTACAGTGGGTAAGTGATGGAGCTATACAGTACTTATAGCTCCATCTCTTTCTCACGCTAAAGTAATATTGAAATAATACTGCTATAAGAGGTAATGGTTACCCCCCTGGTCCTTACCGGACGGTGAGCAATGGGCAGCTACGGTGGCCGGAAATCCGCCCGGGATTCCCGACGCCCAGGGCGTCTTCTGCGGCGGCTAGGAGCGAGTCCTTTGTGTTGTTACTTGAAGTATGAGTCGAGAAAAACTGTTTTCTTATGTTTTATCGCGTTAAGATATCGATAACCACCACGTCTGTGAAGTTTACGTAAAAAGAAAAGAGTTTTTAAACTGATATTTCAAGCGACTACAATATATGCGGTCGATAACCCCACAAAAAAAATCAAATTAATTTCTTTTTTGTTTTATCATTGGTAGATATAGATACCCATCGCGTCTGCTAACCTAACCCTGGTATACAATGTGTCTGTATACGGTGTGCTGAAAATGAAGGGTTTGCAGACCATCAAACTGAGCAACTTTTTCCCGGGGACTAAGATCGTAATCGTGAAAAAAAGTGAGTCATCCCATACAAAACTTACTCGACCAAACGTATGGGACGACTGATAATTTTTACACGATTCCGATATTGGTCCCCGGGAGAAAGTGGTTCAGATTGACGGTCTGTACCAGACCCTTAAATTTCGGCACACCGTATACAGACACATTGTATGCTCTAAGCCAGGGATGCATAGACTTATAGAGAATACTTGGGAAAATGAGGCGGGCCTGACTGACTCTTAATGTGCCCAATGAAAAATAACTAGGTAAACGTTTAAAAGAATTGAATTAGGTACCTTTTTTGTAAAACTTACAAGATTTAGTTGATGCATGGCATTGCATTGCCGTGACAATTTTTTTGTGCGCCGCACCCCACCCCGCTCGCCCGAACTCACCCAACTGCTACCCGAATAGTTCCGATCGCAACCTCACTCACGACTAGTGTGTTCAAAGTTGCTTTATGGCAATCACTTGCTTAATGCTAATTATTTTAAGCATACTATTTTATATGCTTTATTTCAAGCATGCTTTTTTATATGCGTAGGTACTTGTTGTTTGGTTGTTGGGCGGGCGCGAATAAAACCAGCGCGGTGTTGTCAGAGCGGAATATTACATCGCGTTTATGAATTTATTACGGAACAGTAAAAAAAAGACAATGAACTTTCCTTCATACTTTCCAGGCTTAGGACTGTCTATTTGACTAAGTGTTATCAAGAAATAAAGTATGTTAGTATTTAAAACCATTATAGGCGTATTTAAAAGTTCAATGTTCCTTCTAAACATTTTCGTCCGTTAAAATACCTACACACAAAACAACAACACGATACCTCACTCAGTCAATCGTCCTCACTTACACAGTTAGTTTTTATTTACATAATAAATATTGCCTATCCTATCACTGTTTATTTACACTCAAAACGCACGAAGCAAAACAACATTGCTTATAACATTACGTTAAGTACGTGAGCCGCCTGAGATCGCGATAACGCACGCGGTACCTAAAACGCTAGCAAGCCTAGAATGCGACGACTAGCCACCCGGCGGCCGGCACCCGCCGCTTTGCTAAGCCTGGTTGCTTATTACTACATGCGCTTGCTATGTGCGACGGACTGAACCAGAGAGTGCGATGTAAAGCAAAAAGCAAATAGCAACAAGAGCGAGCCACGATAGCATTTGCTTTATGTTATGTATGATAAGCAAGATGCTTTATTATGCTATATGCTTTATTAACCACCACTACACACGACCATATGCCTGTTATGCATATTGGCCGCTTAATTAGGTAGATCACATTGTCAATATTTATTTTATAATTTTCTTTTATTTTCCGCATTTATTTTAATTTGTTGCGGACTGCACTCGTACTGCGGCCCGCAAGCCGTGGTCTGTGCATCGCTTAGAGTTTAAGCAATCACCTCGTAGCGCGGAACTATTGCATTTCGTGTTTTCCGATATGACTCCACACCTCTGTCGGGATATTTATTATTTCCTTTTACAACACGCGTACTGACAGGGGGCCGCATGCGGCCCGCGAGCCGTGGTCTGTGCATCGCTTAGAGTCTAAGCAATATCTCGTAGCGCGGAACTATTGCATTTCGTGCTTTCCGATATGACTCCACACCTCTGTCGGGATATTTATTATTTCCTTTTACAACACGCGTACTGACAGGGGGCCGCATGCGGCCCGCGAGCCGTGGTCTGTGCATCGCTTAGAGTCTAAGCAATACCTCGTAGCGCGGAACTATTGCATTTCGTGCTTTCCGATATGACTCCACACCTCTGTCGGGATATTTATTATTTCCTTTTACAACACGCGTACTGACAGGGGGCCGCATGCGGCCCGCGAGCCGTGGTTTGTGCATCGCTTAGAGTCTAAGCAATACCTCGTAGCGCGGAACTATTGCATTTCGTGCTTTCCGATATGACTCCACACCGCTGTCGGGATATTTATTATTTCCTTCTACAACACGCGTACTGATAGGGGGCCGCATGCGGCCCGCGAGCCGTGGTCTGTGCATCGCTTAGAGTCTAAGCAATACCTCGTAGCGCGGAACTATTGCATTTCGTGTTTTCCGATATGACTCCACACCTCTGTCGGGATATTTATTATTTCCTTTTACAACACGCGTACTGACAGGGGACCGCATGCGGCCCGCGAGCCGTGGTCTGTGCATCGCTTAGAGTCTAAGCAATACCTCGTAGCGAGGAACTATTGCATTTCGTGCTTTCCGATATGACTCCACACCTCTGTCGGGATATTTATTATTTCCTTTTACAACACGCGTACTGACAGGAGGCCGCATGCGGCCCGCGAGCCGTGGTCTGTGCATCGCTTAGAGTATAAGCAATACCTCGTAGCGTGGAACTATTGCATTTCGTGCTTTCCGATATGACTCCACACCTCTGTCGGGATATTTATTATTTCCTTTTACAACACGCGTACTGACTGGGGGCCGCATGCGGCCCGCGAGCCGTGTTCTGTGTATCGCTTAGAGTCTAAGCAATCACCTCGTAGCGCGGAACTATTGCATTTCGTGCTTTCCGATATTACTCCACACCTCTGTCGGGATATTTATTATTTCCTTTTACAACACGCGTACTGACAGGGGGCCGCATGCGGCCCGCGAGCCGTGTTCTGTGTATCGCTTAGAGTCTAAGCAATCACCTCGTAGCGCGGAACTATTGCATTTCGTGCTTTCCGATATGACTCCACACCTCTGTCGGGATATTTATTATTTCCTTTTACAACACGCGTACTGACAGGGGGCCGCATGCGGCCCGCGAGCCGTGTTCTGTGTATCGCTTAGAGTATAAGCAATCACCTCGTAGCGCGGAACTATTGCATTTCGTGCTTTCCGATATGACTCCACACCTCTGTCGGGATATTTATTATTTCCTTTTACAACACGCGTACTGACAGGGGGCCGCGTGCGGCCCGCGAGCCGTGTTCTGTGTATCGCTTAGAGTCTAAGCAATCACCTCGTAGCGCGGAACTATTGCATTTCGTGCTTTCCGATATGACTCCACCCACACCTCTGTCGGGATATTTATTATTTCCTTTTACAAATACTTTACGTTTTTCCAATATTATCTCTTGCTTGAATAAACGCCTGTAAGTACGAGTATGTATTGTTTTTTCCTTTAGCCAACAATTCATACTTGCACGGTATGAACTCGCTCGCACATATAGACACGGTAGGTTTTCGATAGAATACTGTTCCTTATTCCTGACTTCCTGAACTTTAGTGCTCTTACTTTTTAGTGGTTCCGTACCCGACGATTGCCAAACGGAACTCCATTACTAAGTCTTCGCTGTCCGTCCGCCCGCCTGTCTTTGACCGGGCTGTATCTCATAAACCGTAATAGGTAGACAGTTAAAATTTTCACAGATTCTGTATTTCTATTGCCGCTATAACAACAAATAAAAACATTATAAATTAAAGCGGTCCCCATGCGTTTCGGCGTTTTTTGATAAATATTGTACGGTGGTATGTAACTCTTCGTGTGCGAGTTCGACTTGCACTTGACCGGTTTTTATTATAAAATGCCATAATATTATCTCTGATTTTTTGAGTTGTTTGTGTCTTAGCAACTCAAGACTCAATTTTTGTATTAAGGCGCTGACAAGACCCATTTGACCACAATAGGCTTCTCTTAAGAAAAAAAAATGCCAAATCTGTATAGTTTGTGGTAACGGAAAAAATATATGTTAATTTTGAACATATTTCCCAGAACTTAGTTGTTACCAAAACACGTTTTGAAAAAATATCTCGATACAAACTAACGTTAAACTAACCTCTTACCTTGAGTTCTAATCCAAAATATCTGCATTAAATATTAACATACATTACGTATTTAATTAATAACAAGAACGTCTTATTTGAATGCAGAACTTGGTTGTTTTTATTTTCAATTATTCAACTCAATTTTGAGTAAATAGATAATCGCTTCATATTTTGCAATAAATTACAAGGGTTTTGTCATCGCGCTTCTCTTACTTTTCTATGCAATCGGACAGTGACCGCGGTTTAGGTGTTGTCAGCATCTTAAAGAGAAGTATGTATAATTCGTACATATTATGTGGTCGGTCAGGCTAGGATATAGCCAGATCACAATATCTATGAATTAATATTGGTAGCCCACGTGAGTGGTGCCAGGGGCACAGCTAGTGCCATAAACGAAAATATTTGAATGACAGTTAACACTAAAACTTTTCAATGCTTCATTGCTTCGAAAAGTGTTTCTAACTCACCAAACACGTCCAGAGCAATTCCAGTATTTACGTATGCGGAAAAAAGAGAGATTTAATGTGACCTAACACAGCTGGCTTAAATCTCTGCGTTCTTGTATATTTTAGACTGGAATCTCGCCATTCAATCCCTAGCTAGACTACTGCACAAGACAAGTTACTTGTGTAATAGCTTGGGAAAAGATATTATCGGATATTAGCACCCATTATTTACGAGTTGCGGCTGTAAGGCGACATGAACGATTTTATGCACTCAAGTCCGTTTTTAGTACGGTAATATAAAACATGTTTTCGTCGGCCTTATATTCAACGAATTGTAAAAGTTTAAGCAATGAATAATCGTGTTTCTTATTATAATATTTAATTTAACTTAAGATAATGTTAGTATTTGGTAGTCGACGTACACACGGCTATACATATCAAGCTATATATTTCCAGTATACGCTGATCTCGCATTCTATAGGATTTCCATACAAAGAGAGGTCTGCTTATACTGGATATGGATTCATTTTTAAGTTCGTGAAGCGTGTATTGATGAGTAACATTAGCTACAAATATATTATGGTTATAATTATAATACGCGAATACCTTTGATAACGAGGACAGGATTAAAAGCACAAATGTCTATGGTCGCTTAAGACGCTGACCACAGCTAAAGCGCGGTCACTGTCTGACTGCATAGAAAAGAAAGAGAATCCCGATGACACAACGCTTGTAATGTATTGCAAAATATGACGCAGTTATATACTTAAGTACTAAAAAATGAGTTGAGTACCTACCTAATTGAAAATAAAAATAAAACAATTTCTGCATTCAAATAAGACGTTCTTGTTATTAATTAAATACCAACGAACGTTGATAAATACAGATATTTTGGATTGGAACTCAAAGTAAAAGGTTAGTTTACCGTTAAGGCTCCTACATACTGACGCGACTTGTCGCGCCAGTATGTAGGAGCCTTTAATTTGTATCGAGATTTTTTTAAAACGTGCTTTGGTAAAAATCGTGTTCTGATATTATATGTTCAAGATTAACATACATTTTTTCCGCTACCACAGACTATATAGAATTTGGCAATATTTTATTTAAGGTAAGTCTACATACATGAATTGTCTCTTGTCAGCGCCTTAATTATGGTGTAATCTAGCTTCCCGCAACGCATAGTTCCTAGCAATGTCAATACCGCTCTCGATAAATATCGATTAAATTTTATTTGGGCAGCGTAGAATTATCTCAATGAGGAACATTTTCTCGAAGCAATCCCGTTATGATAATATTTTCCTTACGAAATCATACTTTTATGATTTTATGATTTAGTATCGTAAAGAAATCAAATACAATAAATCTGGGCTTGGAATAAATTGCCTTTTACCAATCTTGATAACTTTTGCTCCTCTGTTTAATACAAAATCTTTGAGACTTGCTCGTTATATGAAACTAACTTCTGCCCGCGACTTCGTCCACGTGAAATTTCTTGTTTTTAAGAGGACTACGTGACCTAAACGTTTTATAATGCCGAAAAGTATATGATCCACTGCAGTAAACAAAATCAGAAAATATATGATATTTATATATTTATTTACTTATAGGTTCACCCACAGCACATACATATATATACAAATTGTTAAACATACGGTAATATTCTAATATATATGCCAATTACAGGTAAACACAACATTCACAACAAAGACGCCAGATTACCGCTTAGTTGCTAACTTAAGTCTAGGTGTACAATTAATAAGAAAAAAGAAAAAATAAAGTTAAGTTACGAAAATAGATAATTAGAAATTTTGACTCATTTCATTGGTGTGTAGGGAGGCCAAGATTCTTGATTTAAACTTCACCTTAGGGTCATTCTTCATATTCGTGATATTCTTCAGGATATATGCTAGAAACGTAGTGTGTTGAAAGGCACAACTAATTTGATACGATAGAGAAAAAATCACGAAGATACCTCTAAAAAAATATTTGGGTTTTCGGCCACCGTAGGCGCGGGCTTGCGGACGGTGAGCAATGGGTAGCTCGCCGTCTGATAAGGACCAGGCCCGGGTCGACGGCGCGTCGTATTCCACGCGCGCCTCAAAGAGATGTCAGCACAAGTCCACTAGTGCCGATGCCTGCCGGGGTCGTGTGGGAGTTCGAAAGGGTTACCGAGGCCCCTGGCAACACAGACAACGGAAGAAATACGGATGGGTTTTAGTCAGTAAGAGTCTGACACACCCTCCCGCTCCGCCCAGAGCGGGAGAAGTTATTTGATAATTTCCCACCCAAAAAAAATACATGCAATCATTCTGATTTTTTGTCAGATTATTCAACAAGGAACTTATTAGCATAATAGTGTTTTAATCTTTTTATCGTTGCTTCATATTTTGCAATAAATGACCAGCGTTGTCATCGCGCTTCTCATCCTTTTCTATGTAGTCCGACAGTGCCCGCGCTTTAGCTGTTGTCAGCCTCTTAACATACAATTTATCCTATGACACTCGGCACTACTGTAGCTTCCCATTAGTGAAAGAATTTTCGGAATCAGATCAGTAGTTCCGCAAATTACCCCCACATACAAACTCACAAAGAAAGGTTAACCAAATACTTCCCACATGACAATTGAATTGTTTCCCCACAAAAAGCTAAAAAAAGATAGTAAATAGTAACATAACGAAAATTCCCTTTCGTCGTCCCGTTTTCATTAGCACAATTTATACACGTTCAATACATTTATGTGGAACCGCGCTGTGTCTATGTAAATAATGCGGCCGCTGTGACCCTGATAAGTAACGAAAATAACCCGGTCACTGCGTGTTCCCTATAATCTCGGTTACGAGTGGTAGCCTCTGCCTCCAATTGATAGAGAGTAACGATGATTTGTTTAACGCTTCGTTTTTTGGCTAGGAATGTTTGTATGTCAGTGTTTTTGAGACAGTATTTACTAACGTCGTGCTAATCGAATCCTAATTCTGATGTTTAATTACGACAAGATAAAGTAATTTTCACGAGCTCGGTACGAATTGATTTACACCGCAAGCGGCGCGGTTTCGGCGGCGCACAGTGGAACGAATGTATGGGAGCGGTTGGACGTAGACATGTCCGAAAAATAAGAGTAAAATTATGACAAACTAATGATGCCATCTTATTCGATTACTTAATGCCTTCATAAATTGTGGTGATGAATTTCTTCATAACTCCCATATTTCGGGAGTAATTTGAGAAAATGTGAAATTTTACTATGAAAATGAGTGTATCGAGCTCTCTCCCTCCTGATTCCGGGCTTGTTTCAAGTAGCGGTCTCTAATATCGTAATGCTATTACTAAGAGCTATATTTAATACTAAGACACATAGTGCGCCAAATGTGCACTTTCTGGGATAAAAGGAAATGAAAATTTAAAAAAAAAAACGTTTTTTCCCCATTTGTATTTACTTTAAACCGCAGACAGACTTATTAAGAGGTCTATAAATATATTATATATATACAGAAATATATATTAACAAAAATATTCACAAGAACTGATGAGAGTATGACTTTTAAGTAAGTTGATAATAAATTACCTAGTTTCATTAAAAGTACAATAAATAATTAAGATGTAAGCTCTAATTTACTAAGTTACACATTTTAAAACAATAACATCATTTAATTATCTTCGTCATCATCATCATCATCAATTAATTCAAATTCAGAATCGATGTCCGCTAAATCATTTATGTTAACAAATTCGATATCACTTTTCTCAGAATCTGTAAGCTCATAAAATTCCTTAAAAGAAGATTTTTTTACAAACTTATTTCCTTTTGGACGGATACTTGTAACAAGTGGATCAGAAGACAGTAAAAGATTGTGCATAATATCTTCATTGCATGAGATACTGCTATGCTTTCGAGAATGCCCCTCTCTATATTTTCTAAAATCTTTATTTCTAGCCTCAGATGCCTCTTCGGATAGAAAACCAATGGGCACAATTGACATGTTCTGAACTATGTCTGGCCCATGCATTAAAATTTTATGAAGTGAAGAAGGCATATAATACCATGGGTATAACTCCACGTAAAGCTTAGCAGTATCAAAGCAGAACTCTCGGAATTTAGTTACGTTGATCTTCTCTCCTGATGAAATACACTGCAAGATCACACAGATTTTTCTTAAAAGCATAGCATCTATTCCGGTCAGTTCAGCAGATTTAGTGTAGTTTTCAAAAAATCTCCTTGCCGAGTTGCCATTGTTGGTGGATCCACTGCCTTGTTTCACAACATCGAGAAGTAAGCCCGTTTCTCTTCTTACAGCCTCTTGAACTCTTTTCTTCCTGTCACCAACTTGCCTTTTTGCTATATCACCCCTTACTTGCCATGATTTTATGTCTAATTTGTAGGAAATGTGTAATAAGCATTCCATTGAGCGAATCCAAGCGTGAAGGGTGCTTAAGCTATATTTATACATGTCCTCGTTTGCGTGTTTATCTTTGATTAACTCTAAATTATTCATTTCTTTAGGACAAGCCTTGCATATGTCACACACTGAAGCTGCTGTATTGGATATAATGGAATGAATTTTACCATCAATCATTGTCAACAGCAGTTGGTGTTTGACACTAATTCCATCAGTGATGGTGGATGGAGTTAAGGCTTCAATCTCTGCTTCGATTTCAGCCATCTCTCTCTGCACATTTTCTTTGGTTTCCTTTATAAACTTAAACAATATTGGCCGGCAAAATGAAGTGGAAGATGGTCGCTCGTTTTCCCAAATTGTTACACCTTTTGAGACGAGCCGCAGTGGTACAAGACTAATCATAAAATTACTAGCAAGATCGATTTGCTCATCTTCACTCGTCCTTTGATGATAAATGCTTTGGCTAGATGATCCGTCAAAACCCCATTTGCTGGTCAATACGAGCTGTTGATTGGGATCAACAGGGGTTTCTAACGACCTAATAAGTCTTCTTGAGGTTAAATCCATCAAGGCTTGTAATTTGATTTTTGCAGAGCTCTCTGTAACTGTGAGATCTTCTTTGGCCGGATAGCACTTAATTTTTTCTTTAACCAACATGTAGTAACTCGGGTATTGAAGAGCTCCTTCTTGAGTGTTGAAATCCCGAAGAGTGTTATAGCGCCATTTCGATAAGTTCATCGATACATAAAGAGCCAATGCCTTCAAAGGGGATATTTCCCGTACCTGAATTGATTTACCTTCAATGAAGGCTTTGATTTTTGAGGCCTCTTCTGGATTCTCCGTCAAGTATTTCATAACATAAGCTGTATCGCTTTGTCCTGCCTTTTGAAGCGCCCTTTCGGCCGAAAACATAATTTCAGCGCTGCTACTGCTGCATGAAAGACTATCTTCAGTGCGTCTTCTTTTTTGCCGGTTACTAAGGTCCTCAAAAGATTTACGAGGACTAGGATGTGTACAAGTTGAAGCATCAGATTTAGCAGGAGAAATTATGGGCTCGATGACGTCACTTATATTTTCTGTAGAAGGTTCCATATTTTCATTCTGTAATTCCGGCCATTGAATTGCAGCCTGTAGCCAAATCTCATGTTTCTTCCGAAACTTATCTGTGCTTCTTCCAGACTGTGTCCATTTTGCATAAATGCGGTAGCAAAATCGACGACACCAGTCTTTTAAACTTGTTTCAGCACTTTCACATAACTGAACACAACTGTTATCTTTTAAAACACTGAACAAATAGTTAAAGTCGCGTAAATCTTTATGTGCGCGTGCGCATAAAGCAACGTGAATATCAAGATTTGTATTAAAATTTGGAAAATACATTGCGAGATTAGCTTGGATACAACGAGGTGTAAATCAACACTGATTTTAAAGTTACTAATAGTGACCTATTTATATAAAATCCAGGTATCCCAGGTATCCTTTGTTAAATATTGCAAGGTAATTAGTTATTGTGATAATTAGTAAATGATGCATGCTAAATTAGTGTATTAAGAGCCATTTAGTAATTAAATAATAGCAATGTTCTTATCAGTAATCATTAGTGCATCAGTTTTATATGTAAACCTTAAGTCCCTAATTATATATCCTAATTAGCTTATATCTTCTCTAATTGGCTGCTCAGAAATGTTATTGTAATAAGGTAAACCTTTAGAAAAACGGTTTTAATCAACAAAATAAACAAAAAATAAAAAAATTGTGTTATAAAATAAACATCACTCTTTATCCCAGAAAGTGCACATTTGGCGCACTATGTGTCTTAGTATTAAATATAGCTCTTAGTATTAGCATTATGATATTAGAGACCGCTACTTGAAACAAGCCCGGAATCAGGAGGGAGAGAGCTCGATACACTCATTTTCATAGTAAAATTTCACATTTTCTCAAATTACTCCCGAAATATGGGAGTTATGAAGAAATTCATCACCACAAGTTATGAAGGCATTAAGTAATCGAATAAGATGGCATCATTAGTTTGGCATAATTTTACTCTTTTTTTTCGGACATGTCTACGTCCAACCGCTCCCATACATTCGTTCCACTGTGCGGCGCCCGCGCGGGTCTAGGCGAGGCCTGTCATAAGTTGTAAGCGAATATATACACATTTCAATTTCCTTTACCGCAAATAATTGTAAAATGTATCCCGCCGAGCCACGACGCTTGACTCGCTGCTAGTCTTAGAGGCTATTCCTAAATTAATCACAACAGGAATTTAGGATCAGGAAACGCCTAAGTTTTAATTTGCAATTTAGACAATTCTTGGGCTTAGTGCAAACGGGCAGACGACCTTGTCGAGTGTTGTGTTTCATATTTCATTCAGTATGGCTTACTCTTCCCTCTTGATCGTGTGTTTTTGTAAAGTCTCGCTTCTATAAAATATTCTTGAACGCAAAAAACAGCCGCAATAAACATGCTCTTGTTTTTCTAACGTCATCGATACAGCTCCAATATTTATTAAATGCAATACAGATTTTTTTCGTAGAAAAGGAGCTAATATACGTTTCAATGTTACAGCACTTGTATACTACCTACTGTGATTTGACACTCAGTGCGGAAAACTGGTCTTAACAATTCGGTTAATGGCTTTCCCATGCTATTTATATAGCAACCCTTGGACCTTTTCTTTATAAATCAAAGTATCTAATATCTACAGGATCCATTTACCAAGCCGCGTCGTCGACGTCACATTAATTAAATAGAGCTCTAATTCTCAGAACACTGAGATTAAAGGCTCCTATATACTGGTGCGACTTGTCGCGCGACGCGTCGCGACACAAAGGCACCGCTTGTAGCGCTACACGCGGTGTCTTTGTGTCGCGTCGCGCCAGTATGTAGGAGCCTTAACTTGGCATAAACTCACTGCGTGTGGCACTTTCTACCTAATCTCGTGGCTCCATAGTTGTAATAGTAACTACTTAGTAGTAGTTTTTTTACTGAGTTAGTTACGACTTAAGTACCTAACACTGAGTGGCGCGCGCAGAGGCGGTGGAGCGCATTTTACGCGGGGTTCCAATGCGAAGGTATACGATGTATACAAATATGAACATATTATTGTATAGACACTTCAGTAAATTTTCTTCAATGCATTGTAAAATCCGCACGACGAAGCACTTAACTGCGGTAGGTTTCTGCCCGTTTTCACTAACACTGGGCGACACCTTAACAAATGCCCAAATAAAAGTGTGGTGTTTGATACTCAACGCTCAGCTTAGCTCCGAAAATTCAACAACGCGCTTGTATTTAGGCAATCATTTAGGTGCCGCCTTACACCTAGCGTTAGTGGAAGAGGACATTCACCACCATAATAATAACCATCATAATAATTTTAAATGATTTTATTTCTGTAAGTAGTGTTGTACAAAGACTTTTACACGAAAACCATATTTTAAAAACTATATGAGGTCGGCGTTTCCTATCTATAGTTAGATAGAAAACGCCGACCTCATCTAGTTTTTGAGAAGAAAGGCCGAAACAAACTCAGAGTTCAAACTCTTTTTTTTGGACGTAATCGGTCAGATCATGTGAACACCATGTAGATTGGTGTCTGAAATGGTCTTTTGAGGAAAGAACCACACAGATTTATTTATTTTCACTTTTTACGCACAAAAAAGGCGTTAGGCCTTAGGCATTCTCTACCAGTCAACCAAGGGTGGTGAAGAGATTTGATGGCAGGTACTTTATTTGAGAGGAACAATTCTTTATTAAAATTATACAAACACATAACATAAACATAACATCACGCCTTGTTTCCCCGAAGGGTTGGGCAGAGGTGTACCTGTAGTTCACCCATATTTCGCCAATTATGTTTTAAGTCCCATGTAATAGGGGACGAACTTATTGCCATCAACCGGGCACAAATCCAGACTCCGGGCTGCTACTGAGAAAAACCCCAATAACACTGCCCGACCCGGGAATCGAACCCAAGACCTCATGCTTAGCAGTAGCGCTTGCGACCACTAGACCAACGAGGCAGTTCGAATATTAAAAAAAAAATCGATTAAAATTATATCATAAGGAATTACAAATAATATACACAAGTACATAAATAGGTTATAAACTTATAATACACATACATACATACATATTTACTATAACATATAACTATATTATAAATATACATATATACAAGTTCATGGGGAAATGTTGAGATGGCTCTACACTATTTATTTAGAAAAAAAAAACTGCTATTTCCACTTAAAGTGCGTGCCGACTGGTGGCCGTCCTGATATCAAGAGGAAGCGCATTCTAAAGAACAATCGACTGAATATGAAAGGAAGAATGAACAAAGTCAGAAGTATGAGAAGGACAGAGTAGGGGAAGATTTGTTAGAAGAATGCAGATTCTTAGTGTGTGAAGAACACAGATATTGGAAGTGAGACACAAGATAAAAACGGGGAGTGGGAGAGTTGGGAAAGGTGAAAAGCGTGGTCAAAGCACGCAAACTTCTTCTTTGGCAATTAGACATCCATTTGAGGTCAGACCTATAGCTCGACACATGATCATATTTCCTGAGGCTGATGAATATGAACCGGATACAATTGTTGAGCAGTCTGTCGAGCATATCCAGCAAAAGCACATTCAAGTCAAAGTAGCACATGTCACCATTGTCGATGATAGGGAAGATCAAATTCTGCACAAGCATAGTTTTCGTCTTAGCGAGCAAAAAGTTTCTCAGACGATACCGTGATCGCAGAGTACCGTTGACCCTTTGAATAACACTAGAGACCTGGCGTTGCCAGATAAGTGTCGAGTCAAGATGCAAACCAAGATCTTTTCCAGTAGGGTTAATGGGTATGACGGTACCGTTGAAAATAAGAGGAGGATGAGTGCTAAGCGTCACCCTACCCATCATGCGCGAGCTCCTAATTACAATGGCCTGACACTTTGAGGAGTTTACTGACACCCCAAAACTATCAGACCACTTTTTGATAGCATTTAAGTCTCGGTTAACATCTGCTATATCGTCCAATAAACATTCAACCCGCTTAGCTGTATACTACTGAAGATCATCAGCATAAAGATGATACAAACACCGAAGACAGCGTGTTATAAAATTAATGAAGATGGAGAATAGCAATGGAGAAAGAATACCGCCTTGTGGAACCCCAGCATTCAGATTACGCCACCTCGACGAGCTTTCATCAACGCGAACCGACTGCTGACGTCCTCGAAAATAAGAAGAGAAGAGATTCCAGATCCTCGGACGGAACCATAAGATGAGAGAGGATAGAAAGGAGAATATCTTGGCTGACAGCGTTAAAGGCATTGGAGAAATCAATTATTACCAAAGGGTAAGGTTACCAAGGGTAACCTTGGTGTCTATCGCTTCTCTAATGTCACCAGTCACCTTAACCTTACTGTGCCCTGGCCTGAATCCAGACTCAAAAGAGCTAACAAGGTTGTTCTGGTGAACAAACCCTGTGAACTACTTGTATACGCAGGCCTCAAGTAGGTACTTTAGACATGAATGGGAGAATGGAAATGGGAAGGGAGGGATTTGAAATTTTAGGGAGTGGGCGGACATAGGCCATACGACACAGGGATGGGAATTGTCCGGAATTAAGAGAAAAGTTGATGATATGGTTAATCGGAGGGAGAAGGATATCAAGGATCCAAATGACCATACTACGACTGCTGCCGTCATAGCCCACAGCCATGGGTTTTATGGACAGGGTGATCTTTTTTATTTTGGGCAAGATGACCCGAGAGAGGTGAAATGGTTCTATGACGGGGCTGACTAGGCCAGTAATGAAATCGACCGTCTGGGACAACATTTGGGAATCCAAATAACAAGTAGCTGTGAAGTGAATGTTGATATCATCAAGGCCAATTGTATTAGGAAAATCTACATAACGCGGTCTGTCGATACCAAGAGTACCAAGGAACTTCCAGATATCAGCAGGTGAAGATGAAGATATGTTAAATATGTCGGCGTTTAGCGATGTGTATCATGTGATTACACCTATTTCTAGCAGTTTTGTAAAAGTTCCGAATTCTTCATACCGATCCTTTATAAATTGAGTGAGTGGACCTATCCAGTCAGTGCACGCATTTGTCAGTAATCGTGTAGCTCAACTCAAATAAGTAAGGCCGTTCAAAAGCCGCTCATTTTACTTACATGCACACGCATAATGTGTGTCACAATAAGTACTGAAGTTTTCCCACGATGAGTTAACGGCCCATCGCATTTCATTGGATGATTACTGAATACATTATCGTGACTCACTATTGGTATTGCGTAGGTATTTGGACGCACGTCTTGACGTATCAGTCCTAAATAAGGAAAGTGAAAATTCTCACGTAGCTTTTGCACGTATGCTCGCACTTCGTATTTAATTGGTATTGTGTGTTATACTAGCGCCCGCTGGGTGGTTTTGTGAATGACAACTCCCCCACAATCTCTGTAATACCGTGTAATAAGGCTCTTATGGCGAGAACCGTTTCCTTAATAGAACAGTAATGTACATATACTACATTTGGTGCAAAACGAGTAATTGTCACAGGGTTCACACTCAGGGACAGCTGTACCGTGTTTGTAGCAAAATATTATGTTCTTGGTTATCGGGCCAAAATTTTCTTTCATTTTTCCTCTACAGCATTCTTTTGTAACTATCACCGTTCTAGTTTTGTTTTCCCCCAGTTCATCACGAGCTTCCATAACATAGATCCTTAATTGGTTACATAAATCCATGGATAATTCCTACTTTTAGGGTTCCGTACCTTAAAAGGAAAAGCGGAACCCTTAAAGGATCACTCGTGTGTATGTCTGTCCGTCTGTCACATCCAATTTGCTTCGAATCTACAAGACCGATTATGTTGTAACTTGGTACATAATTAAACGTGTTTCTGTGCCTCAAACACGGACGTGTAACATAAATTTTTAATAAGGGGTCACTTTTGGGGTCAAATTAGAAAATAAAATAAAATAGTTTTGGAAACTGTACCTACTTGTGACATATCAGGGCTTGTCAGGGTCTCATTTTTTTTTTTATAATTTTAATATACAGTTTTAAAGTTATTTAAGAAAATTTATGAAAATGGACCGAAATTATTATTAGATGAAAATTTAATTGCGTACAAACTTACATTTGCAGTTGTATGTATGGGAGAACATGATTTTCAACTACAATGTTAACACTTTGACAGCCGGCCGGTTTTTAGCACGCATTCTCTTGTATGACGGGCATTTTTAAGATACAGTAAGATTAAAAAAAAAAAATAACTGTAAGTGCTTTAAGCATATTTTTTCATTATTTCTCGTATGTATTAACTAAACTATATGAAAATTGATCACGTATTCCGTACGTAATCGGCGTCCTGTGGAATGAGCGGCATCACGTATTGACTACGTGATTGGCTGTCAAAGTGTTAAGTTTATTCTTGGGATAAAAAACATGGTAGAAACATATTCATTGTACGGAACGCGAGTACAATTCGCACTTGTCCGTTTTTTTTATAACACTAGCACTTTTATTGACGAGCTGTTGGCCTTTGATACTAAACTGCTAATTCATACCAACACTTAGTTAATTGGGTCTATTCAATTATTTTTAGTAATTGGTACCAATATGTTAGCACCATTTAGCTAATAGCTTCATTGGGTTTCACATATTTGAACAAACATTTGTGTCTGTATTGGTGGTATGTTTAGGTCGTGGCCAGTCGAATGCATTTTCAATCGTAATCACATTATTACTCCGCTGAATTACTTTGAATAACATAAATAATTTGGGTCTGTAACACTAAGAAACTTGCGCTAACTTTGCACAGAAAGTTTTATTGCAGCTTGTAACAATTCAATCAAATGTAATGGCAATCATGTCATTTGGTTCAAATAGGTTTTTATTTTTATTATTTTATTAATATTTTACATAGATTCTTTTATATTTTGTGAATGAGAGAACGTTGTAGGCTTAATAGACTAGATTTCAAGACAATTGTTTTTTTTTTATTTTTTGTTAACTACCTGGTACTTCTTGTATTTAACTCCAAACTTTTTATTGACTTTGTTGTCAGAGCTTTCGAGACGCGTCACTTCGCATTTTGCAACGCTTCAACCTCAAACGAATTCGTTATGTAAATTGTTCATAAGGGTAAAAGCATCTCATGTGTGTTTTGTTTGCTGACCTAATTGCAGCGGTACATCGTTACATATAGGTCATCGATTTGTTCTTCTACGTATTGCGATTGTCAGAAACAACCCCCGCCCCCGCTGAGAGCGGCAATGACAGTTTCGATTTCGATAAGATTAGACGTCCCTTTTGACACTTTAATGTGATTTACTATCTATGCTCATAAATCAAACGGCTTTCATAGTTTATCCCTATGCTTTGATGTCTAATCTTTGATGTTTAATTGTCACGTAGCATAATATCACGCCTTGTTTCTCCGAAGAGTTAGGCAGAGTTGTACCTATACCCACATTTTGCCAGTTATGTTTAAGTCCCATTTAATAAGGGGCAACCGGGAAAAAAACTAGTTTCTGAGCAGCTACTAAGAAATTTCAGATGGAAACCCAATAATACTTTGCCGACACGGGAATCGAACCCCGGACCTCATGCTCAGCAGTAGCGTTTTTGACCGCTAAACCAACGAGGCATTTTAATTATCCTTCTTTGATCATTGATTTCATCCAGATTACCATGACATATTTAAAAATATTGCTTCCATTTCATTCTATTTTCTGATTAATTTTGATGCGGGATACAAGGGCATCATTTTCGCTGGGACTCCAATCTTCTCGGCACTTGTTTTCTGGTTGGTCGACACTGGATTCTTGCTTACAAGAGTTGCTGTTGTTGAAAATAGTGCGTAGCCGGCATATCTCATATAAAAAGAAAATATGTTAAGGTAGTCAGTGCAACCTACTAACGACAAGCAAAAGATGGCGGGAATCCAAGTCTAAATACTCATGTCCTGTTAAGGTGAATCCGCAGCTGAAGGCTGCAAAATTAAAATATTCTAACGTTTTTTGCAATTTGCAGGTCAGTGTCAGGTTGTATCTTGATCAAAATGTAAATCGTAGCCTATAACAGATATGTATTTACAGAATTGTGATCATAAGAATCATTAATACATCTCTCTAAGTTAGATGTATTCTCCAATGGTGCCTGTTCTCTTGTTACAAATTTCTCTTCTGTAATTGACTAAAGTTTTTTTTTTTTTCTTTTAAATCTGCAATCGGCTTTCAGCCATAATCAGATGTTTTCTGGGACTAATTTGGGTTGGGTGCGATTCCATTGAGCGGCACCGTATGAGTTGGTAGAGACTAAGTTGTTAGTTTCTCTGGTCTATGTCTAGTATTTGCCATCTTTTTAGGCGAGTTACATTGACTAAAGTGACACAACTTAATTATAATGTAGTTTGACAGCACTAATGTCTTTTAGTTAATCAATTTAGTGAAAATGGAAATTTTGCTATTCTGAATTTGAAGTTTTCCACCTAAAATTATGATTGTCAAACTAAATCAGACTATTTTTAATCGCGATTCAAAAGACGTGGAATACAATTTGTTGTCATGAACTAAAATTTACAAAGCACATTTCTCTTTTAGTTCTTGAAAGTTTGACAGTTGTCCTTTCATACCTATTAACACTGTAATTTAAAAATATTGTAAAACCCAATTATTTTTAAAAGAGTTTGGAGTTGGAGTTTCTTGCCGGCTCTTCTCCATAGGAAACGACCAATTGGAACTGTGCACCTAGCTTCTGACGTTTCATAAGTGCCAGTGATAAGTAGGTTTATGTGAAATAAATATTTGGATTTTGATGCATAAGTCATTGTAGCTGTTGTCGATTCAGCAGAAAGTTAATTAATAAAATTATTGTTATTAAAATACAAGCCTTAATCACATGAAACTTAATGTACAAAAATGTAGCCATATACGTTTCACGAGGAAAAAGCAGTCCTATACTATCTCATATAATATAAAAGGAGCAGTATTGGAAACTGTGAATGAGGTTCGTGATCTTGGCATCATCATGGACAGTAAAGTCAACTTCAGAAGCCATATTGATAATATTGTTACGAAATCGGCTCGGCTACTAGGATTTCTTAAGAGAAGCACTAAAGGGTTTAAGCTCGTAAGAACAAAAATTGTGCTTTATAATGCCTTAGTTCGGAGCCACCTTGAATTTGCCAGCGTGGTGTAGAGCCCGCACTATGCAGTACACTCACAAAGAGTAGAAAGTATCCAAAGGGCCTTCACAAAACACCTAGCATATGCCTTCGGTGATATATCTCCCCGGTGTCCATACGAACAACGTACTCAATGTTACCAAATGATTACTCTGCGCGACCGTCGACTGGTACAAGATCTCATGTTCTTTTTCAAATTAGTTAACAATAAATTGGACTGTGATAAATTAACTGAACAAATTGAACTAAAAGTCCCCTATAATTTACCCAGATATCCCATTACCCACTTATTCTGCACTAAAGCATCAAAAACAAATATAGGAGTAAACTCACCTCTCAATAGGCTCAGCCGAGAGATGAATTCTTATATAAAATCCACTCCACATATTGACATTTATCATGACTCCGTAAACTTTTTAAATCCCAAATTTTAAGGTCCCAAAGCACGCAAAGCACGCAACCCACATAATCTAAAGATTTGTTGTGTTAGTACGGAGGTATTTCTTGCAACCTTATTTCTTGTGTCATATTGTACTTCTGTTTATATAGTTTGAAACCACATAATTTTTATTTTTTATTTTTATAAGTTTTGTTTAATTTCGTTCTTACCTTAAGTTGTCACTGTATTTGAGAATGCTGGTTCACCTGTTATTGGCAACTGTATAAGTTCATGACTGTTATCTTCTTTTATTTTATATTTTGTATATTTTGCTGTTGGTGTACCTTTATAAATAAATAAAGAAAAAAATACGAAATTCCTTCTGTGAAAACTAAGAGGGATTTTTGTACTGAACATCTAATGTACTACGATAATATTTGGAAAAGAAGTGGATAAATCCATTTTTCAGATATGAAATGACATTTTTTTTAGAAATTACCAAGAAAGAGTTGAGTTGGAAACATTGGCGAGACCAACCAATTCCAAATGACTGAAGAAAAATAAAAATAAATTGTAGACTACCTAGATCGGGAGTTTGCTGAAGACCACCAACTTTAGAGTAAATATTTTCCTTGCCACCAACCAATTGATATGACAAACAAACAGACAAATTCAAGATGTCCTTGATAGGGCTTTCCTACGGCGACGTGAATACCGAAGATTTTCAACTTACTGAACGAAAAACCAAAACATTTTCTTTTGTCGATATCACATTTTTATTAGTAAATTAGCTTTATTATGCTGAAATTTGATTTTCCCGGGCTACCACTGCGGATCCACCTTAAGACGCTGACAACACCTAAACCGCGGTCACTGTGAGATTGTATAGAAAAGAAAGAGAAGCCCGATGACAAAACGCTCGTAATTTATTGCATAATATGAAGCAATTATCTATTTATTCAAAATTGAGTTGAGTAATCGAAAATAAAAAACAACCAAATTCTGCATTCAAATAAGACATTCTTGTTATTAATTAAATACGTAACGTATGTTGATATTTAATACAGATATTTTGGATTAGAACTCAAGGGAAGAGGATACTTTAACGTTAATTTGTATCAAGATTTTTTTTCAAAACGTGTTTTGGTAACAACCAAGTTCTGGGAAATATGTTCAAAATTAACATATATTTTTTCCGCTACCACAAACTATACAGATTTGGCAATTAGGTCTTTCTTAAGAGAAGCCTATTTTGGTCAATTAGGTCTTGTCAGCGCCTTAAATGAAACGGAAAGAGTTCCATTGGGTTTTTTAACAAGAAATAATTTTGAGCAAAACTAGTTATCTGTAGGTTGACAATTTCCTATTGCTTTTACAGAAACTAATTTGTTAATTTCGGATTTTATCTGTAAGGATTCCAGTTTAGAAAATTTATCATCACAGGTGTGTAACTCGTCACGCAGGTGACATACTTTGCCCCCATTTTGGGACACATTAGTGAGGTACCGATTCTCGAGAAAAATCGGTTTTCATTTAATACTGGTACGAAAGTATTTTCAACTCCCACGAAGCATCATATAAAAGAACTGCGAAATGCGTAGTTGATTGATCGTTATGTACACAATTAAATGGGTGTTGTGTTCTATTTCAGATGCTGGTCCAAGCGCTGTACGACTTCACTCCACAGGAGGCCGGCGAGCTGGAGTTCAGGCGCGGTGACGTCATCACGGTCACTGACCGCACGGATCAGCATTGGTGGCAGGTACGTGATGATACATGTTTTTTATATATTAGCTATAAAAGTCCACGGCACCTAATAATCGCCATGGTGATGGTCGATCTTTTGGCCATAATCACACCATGCTTGGCAGACAGGACAGATCTGTCCAACCTTTTGAATCACTTAGGTAGTCTTTTACTATACTCACTAGTGGAGCCTCTCTCCACACACCGCCTTTGTGGGTGCCGGTTCCTTGTTGAAACGATTAGCCTTTTAAATGATCACTGGTGGAGCCTCTCTCCACACACCGCCGTTGTGGGTGACGATTCCTTGTTGAAACGATTAGCCTTTTAAATGATCACTGGTGGAGCCTCTCTCCACACACCGCCGTTGTGGGTGCCGGTCGGTTCCTTGTTGAAACATTGTTTGCTCAAGACGTCAACAATTAATGTTTAATCTTTTTAACATGTTACTTAGAAGACTTTTCACTTTCAGGCTTATAAATAATTATTTTTTTGTGTGAGGTTCACTATTCGTCATGGTCTAGAAGTAACATATTATTAGGATCAAACCGCTGTCACAGGCAATGCGATAACCTTTTAGACCATGTGAACTGTGGTTGTACGAAAGTACAAGCCACACTTAACTGCCTAAGGTGGATCCGCAGTGTTAACACGGGAAATTAAAATTTTCTTACGTTTTTTGAGAACTTTTCCTTAGGAGATTTGTTCTTATGGAACAAATCTGACTAAGAGAGCTGATGATTATAATTCTGTAAATTTGTCATGGTCGCGAATCATATTTTGATCAGGATACAACCTAACACTGACCTGAAAATTGCAAAAAAACGAAAGAAAATTACTTAGGCGGGCTACCACTGCGGATCCACCCTAACCACCGGAGCTATGCGATGATGTAACAGCTGCGTGTAACACGTGTTGCAGGGCGAGATCGCCCACCGGCGCGGCCTGTTCCCGGCGTCGTACGTGACGGCGTACCACTCGTCGTAGTGCGCGCGCGCCGCCGCCCTTGCCTCTCTACGCCGCTCCCACGCGCGCCTCAGCCCGACAATGATCACACTCGCCTACCTACATCATATCAATAACTCGAACATCGAACATTATTCGTATTAGTAAAACTATTACATTTGAAAACGTTATAGTTTTCTCAGTTTTACTACACATTACAGCGTAATATTTTATGCGATTTTAAAATTTGGTCACACTTACCAGAGTTATTGACTAGGCACAAAGTGTCATCAATGTCTCGCTCGGATGAAGTTTGATTTTTATATAACGTTTTGACGAGATGGTGCTTCGTGTTCACAGCTGATTACGATCATTTTAATTAATGTAATAATTTATAACAATAACTTACGCGTAATCGTCAATGTCCATTTTTATCGCGTGTTGAAACTGCCTTGATTTTTGCAATAATGGGTATGTAATTTGGTAGTACAAAAGTTTGTGTCGTGTTTCATTGTATTCATTGTTCTGAGACGAATTTATTATTGTTCTCTCATTTTATATTGTGACGATCGCTGGATGAGAGAGAGAATTATTTTATCCTCGAAAACGTGCCAGAATGTTATTTGTAGTTTTTTTGAAATATACGTTTAGTAATAAAAGGTGAAAGGGATCAAATCAGTGCTTACTGACTACCCCCTACAAGTATATAGATTTTCTTATTTGATGTGATTTTTAAAGTATGACCATTATTTATCCCTGTATTAGTCTTTAATGCTCATTATTAAAATATTTACCATTTATACGTTAGTTAAGTGATATTTTTAAGTTCGGTTTACATTTATTTCGATCTTTTTTTATATTGGTATACAGCCGTGTATCATCTGGTACAGTAATCATGTAGAATATAAATTGGTAGTGTCCCCCAAAAGCTTAGCTCTCGTTAGTTTCAGAGTCAGAACGACCGCGGTTTGTGTTGCGCACAATTTACAATGCCACGAACATTATTTTGCATAAATCTGGAATTAGTTTATATGTCGACGATGTTTTTTGAATGAACGGATGTAAGTATATGAGCGATGTATTTTATATAATAATATATGTATGTTGTAACACCATGCTTTTTGATAGCTTTTGACGTGTTAGTTTGACGCAAATTCGTTACCTGTACGTATTTTACCATTTACCGATCTATCGAAAGAAAATGTCTAAAATGTTGTAACGTAAAGTAATTCAATGTTGATATAAGGCGGTGGTAGTTGACAGCGACTACAGCAAGCTTAGCACGAGAACCGTAGAGAAGTGTTTTGTCGACGGAAGAGTAGACAAAAATGACATTTCCGTGTAGACTGTTGACAGTTTTCTACCGAGAAATGTAGACAAGCGGTTTCTATTCGTAGAAATAGAAAGCGTCATGCTAAGCCTGCTGCACTGATCTGAAGTAACGTAACACTGTGGCACGCGCGTGTCATTGTACTTAGTTAGCGATTAACATTTAGTCAAGACTTTAATAAAACTTTGTGTGATCGTTGATCCAAGTGTAGATATTTATTTTTGTTATTGTATTGTACCCAAAATTACTATATTTATGGAAACATGATAGAGTTATAATCGTCGCTGACGAACTCTGATATCCTTAGGCCGATCAGATCATTAGACGTAAGCAGACATCTAATGTAAGGAGTATTTCACCGTGCATGTTTAACTATATCGTTTAAAGAATTTCCCTTTCATCGAAGCATTTAAACTGTGTGTAATTATAGTATAAGTGTGGTACAGCTCCGTATGTAACGTGCTCGCTGTGAATGTCAACTGTTGAACGTTTGTATTGCGATTCACACATCCGATATTAACGCCCCCTTATTTGTGCTTATAGCGATAGTGACAAGTAAGTGCATAAAGGCAAGTTTCAATAAATCGGAAGTGCTATAATCTATAATAATCAAATATTTAAATAATTTAAGTTATGATTCTCCAATATTGTGGAAGATGTATAATATTTTTTACTAATAAATTTAATATTATATGTTTTGTTTTATTTTTGGTGCCGTAAAAGGGTGCTTTCATCAATTATTATTTTTATAATTTATTTTAAATAATAACATCACATAGCTGCTTCTAAAACACTCGACTATAAGGTGCGAGCACACTGCAGATAATAAACATTCAAAACAAAATATTTTAAATTTTCTGGCTATGTTAATGGTAATCAACTTTTAATAAGACCTGCAGTGCGTTCACATATTGTAGGATTACGTTGGCGTTATATCAAATCACAGTATTTATTTGAAGAAGCATCGGCTAACCTTTCAAAATATGTACACAAAATCGCCCATAGAAGTATTTACAACTTATATATATTCATATTTTCTTTGGGTTTTGCATTAGCTATGAAATTGCAATAGGAATCTATTTTTGTAAATTTATCTGCTATTGTTTCTCGTATAAACACATCAAAAGTGTTTAGGGGTCAAAGCACATATATTTTTCTTTGTAACTCCTATGAATACCTACTTTATAAATTTCGTCATTTAAAAAGGGTAGTTTTTGAATTTCGGTCAAAGAGGAAAATCTGTTAAGACGCTGACAACACCTAAACCGCGGTCACTGTCAGATTGCATAGAAAAGAAAGAGAAGCGCGATGACAGAATGCTTGTAATTTATTGCAAAATATGAAGCAATTATCTATTTACTCGAAATTGAGTTGAGTAATCGAAAATAAAAAACAACCAAGTTCTGCGTTCAAATATTCTTATTTGAACGCAGAACTTGGTTGTTTTTTGTTCTTGTTATTAATTAAATACCTAATGTAGGTATGTTGATATTTAATGCAGATATTTTGGATTAGAACTCGAGGTAAGAGGTAATTTTAACGTTAGTTAGTATCGAGATTTTTTTTAAACGTGTTTTGGTGACAACCAAGTTCTGGGAAATATGTTCAAAATTAACATATATTTTTTCCACTATCACAAACTATACAGATGTGGCAATTCTTTTTCTTAAGAGAAGCCTATTTTGGTCAATTGGGTCTTGTCAGCGCCTTAAGTCGTATTCCTTGAAAATCAGGATTGCAACGAGGAGGAGAAGGGCAACGGAATTAATGGCCTCAATTCCGTTGCCCTTCTCCTCCTCGTTCATCTTTCAGTATTTCAATCAGTATTTTTTTTTTCCATAGTGAATTCAATACAAAAGAACGTTACTATGGAGAGAAGACTTCATTTGAGCCGAGAAAAAATGATCAGAGCCATGGGAATATTGGAAGCTGATTCTCGGTAACGTGCTGTGGCAATCGATCTGGGTACTATACGCATAGGAACTGGCAGCGTGGCAGAGCGACATGGAGGACGAGCTCGCATACCACGGGCAGACAAGATCGTTACATACAAATTACTGCCCGACGAAATCGTACAATGACCGCGATGATATTGGTTACGAAGCTTCATAGCTCTTCAGGGATGTCAATAAGCGATCAAACCATAAGAAATTGCTTGCATGAAGTCAATCTCCGTTCCCGAAGGCCGCTACGGGTACCACCTATGGAGCCCCGCAATCGCAGAGCCGGTTTACATTGGGCTCGTGAACACAGAAATGGGCAGAAGAAGAGTGGCGTTCTGTGTGTTTTCTGACGAATTTCGCTTTGGTATGAGGCCAGATACTAGACTTACACTGTACCCCTGGACGCCAAGAACGTTTAATCATGACATAGTCCATGCATATAGTGGTGGAACAATTATAATATGGGCGGGTATTTGGATCGGCGGAAGAACCAAACTGATTTAGATCAAGATTTACGCTGAAATTATTCTATCAGATGATGTTGTCATTCCTTTGCGGACCCAATTTGGCGCTTCATTTCTGCTTATGCATGATAATGCACATCCACACACTGCCAGAATCGTAGAATAACAACGTGCTACCATGGCCTGCTCAAATACCAGACTTGAATCCCATTGAGCACGCATGGGATATGCTTCAAAGAAGAGCTCTGCCAAATATGGATGCCGTACACAGACCAGGAAAAGGGCGGTCATTCCGCAACGAGATTTGGATGAGCTCATATTGATTATGCCGAATCGCTGCGATTGTGTTATACGCGTTAATGGCGGAAATACAGACTACTAATTGTTTATTTGAGAGCAGTGGTGGCCCAGTGGTAACGGCTGCGACTTAAAAAGAGTTGTAGGTCGTAGGTTCGAACCCAGACAGGTGCTTTACTTTATGTTAATTATTTAATCACCACTGCTCTCAAAACGGTGAAGGAAAACATCGTGAAAAAAACATCGGAATCGGAAACATCGGAAACCGGCATATCCTAGAACCAATAATTCGAAAACATGTGACATCTACCAAACCGCACTGGGCCCGCGTGGTGGTACGGCCCACTCCCTCTCACAGAGAGAAGGCCTGTGTCCCAGCAGTGGGAACATTATAGGCTGATTATATATATATCTAATATAATTGTTTATTTTCCGCAATAAAAACGTTTAAAAACTTTTATTTTTGTCTTTTTACAAAATACTAACTTTCCCGGGCAAACAGTTAATAATAAAGTTAGGGAGAAGAATCGTCCGTCGCGGTGGAGTCTGTTGAAGCGAGCGGTCGTCAGGCCGAGCCGTGTCGCCGAGCGTGCCGATGACGCGTTGATCGCGCTGCCTGCGCGTGCAGACCGCGCGCAAGGTGCTCTGTTGGGTTCGATTCCCTACATGCTGCCCGGGTTGAAGCGTAGACTTAAAAAATCTGGAAGGGGGCAAATATGAGTACGTGCCTTCTAAATAATACCCCTCGTTGGTTTCACCAGTGACTCCTGTCACTGTCAGGATGACAGTGACAGGAGTGTCCATATTTGGACTCTTTCCAAATATGGTTCGCAGCTGCAGGTGTTATCATTGCCATCAGGGACCTGTGAATAAGAATAGAATTAAGTGGCCCTCCGACGAAAACAGAAGGAGCACAAGTAGAAGAATTTAGGGATTCTTAGGGTAGAGGAATATGAGGATGAGAGTTTAAACCAGCTTTTAATTCAGTGAGGCTGGTACCCATTTCTCATTAGGTACTAGCAAGCAATGATAAAGTATGAATAGGAGAATAAAGGATAAGAAATTAGGAAGCGTATCAGCGTATGGTGAATGTTGACACAGGATTGAAGAGCGGATAAGTAGGTTAATATTCACTAGATAACGCAGCAATGAGTTCGATATGACAGGCTTGTGTTGAATTACGGACAAAATTGCCAAAAATGATATAATAAAATTGCAATCTCTGCTATTACTAGCATCACTGGCTTAGCGTAAACAACGCTACAATACAATAATGGATAGGTACTTCGTATCACAAGTAAGGAAGGATACATAATGTGTATGAATGATTTAATTGACGACCAACACAGGTTATTGGATTATAAAATGGGAACAAGAAAATAATAAATAATTGTAAAAACTAATTAATATGAAATGTTTTGAACATTAACAAACTAAGACCTATGGTTAACTACACTATCTATAGAATCTGCTTACGAATTAGGTACTCTTAGACAGAACAAGAAACACTAAATTCCAAGCGGACGCATAATTCAATGATCAATAAGTAGTAGCACACTATCTTTAAGAGAAGCACGCAGGGTAGTGGAACTTATTAATAATAATAATAATAATTTTATTCAAGTAACAAGACTCATAGTGTTAGTAACAATATACCTACTTACAAACTATGTTAGCAAAACATTAATTCAGAAACTATATGTGACACTGCTGCACGGTGACATGCCCAGCCGATACCCTCCTGCCGGGGTCGCGGGAAGGAACAAAAGGGTTACCGAGGCCCCTGGCAACACAGGCAACGGAAAGAATACGGATGGGTTTTAGTCAGTAAGAGTCTGACACACCCTCCCGCTCCGCCCAGAGCGGGAGAAATTATTTCCCACCCAAAAAAAAAAAAGCCGATGTCCTACAGCAGTGGTTCATAAACACATAATCAGCCTGCTTGCTACCACAGACAGGATGCTGTTGGTGCTGCCCGCTACTAACCAGGGATGCGCACCGCTTAGGCGTCACAGTGTATATGCAGTCAACACGAGCTTCAGCAAACATCCCTGTCAAAGTCAAAGTCAAATTATTTATTTCAAATAGGCACATAAAAGGCACTTGAACGTCAAAATTAACATAAAAAAAATAGAATTGATTCTAGTTGCCCCTTCCAAAAGGTAGTTTCGTATGGAGAAGAATGGGCAAGAAACTCCACCGTTACTCTTTTAAAATGTTTTACAAAATTTGTATATGTACATTTTAAAATTATATGTGAAGACGATGCACCTAGAATAAAATTACTATACCAAAATAGGTAAAAAAAGAATGAAAAATAAAGCAATGACAGATAATAATTATGTGATAATTATGTTATAGGTACTTACATGATGCTCACATATTTACAAACATTGTAAAAGTATACGTTTTCCCAAAAAGAATAAATAAAGTAATAGGTCAGTGTGTGAGTTAAAGTAATCACAGAATTGAAATTCAACATTGATTTATTATTTGTATCAAATAATAAATTGTACAATTAAAATAGCAACCACTTTGATTTGTCTAGACTCTAGATTGTCCTATGGAGCTGGACCAGCATGTTTCCAAGCATTCTTATCTTGGATATAATCCTCTAATTTGTAATATGCTTGTTTACAAAGTGTACTTTTAACATGAGTTTTAAATTTTCTTTCATTTAATTGCAATATATCACAAGGTATTTTGTTGTAACATTTGACACAGTACCCCATAAAAGATGTATGTACTTTAGATAATCTGAAAAATGGTTGATCTATTTTATCTTTATTTCTAGTATTAAAATTATGTCTATCACTTATTTTATTAAAAAGATGTCGATTTTTTCTTACATACATAATATTTTCATAAATGAATTGGCAAGGTACTGTCATAATATTAATCTTTTTAAATTGTTCCCTAAGAGATTCACGGCGACGTAGATTATAAATGGCTCTGACAGCTCGCTTTTGCAAAATAAAGATGGAATCAATGTCAGCAGCCCGACCCCACAATAAAGTGCCGTACGACATAATGCTGTGGAAGTAGCTAAAATAGACCAAACGCGCGGTTTCTACATCTGTCAACTGTCTTATCTTTCTAACAGCATAAGCGGCCGAGCTTAGCCGCCCCGCAAGAGATGTTATATGTGGTCCCCATTGTAGTTTCTCGTCTAGAGTGATTCCTAGGAAAACCGTTTGATTAACAAATTCCAGTTTTTCTCCATTCAATATGAGATCACATTCGCTACTTCTAACATTAGGTAATTTAAATCTATGCATTTGTTTTTTTTTTCATTTAGTACCAAATTATTTACCGTAAACCAATCATGGACCTGAAGAATAGAGTTATTCACGTCGTCATGATTTTGTGATCGTCGGTCTATTTTAAAGATCAATGATGTGTCATCTGCAAATAACACCATCTTCGGTTGATTTTGAAGTAATTGGGGTAAATCATTAATGTAAACTAAAAAGAGGAATACCAGGAAACCCAATATCGAACCTTGAGGAACGCCCATTGCCATTTCAAACCCAATGAGTTTACGCCGTTTACTTGAACTTTAACCTTTCTATCTTTTAGGTATGATCTTAGTAAATCAAGAGCTGTATTTCTAAGTCCATAGTGCTCTAGTTTCAGCAGAAGTGTCTCATGGTTTACGCAATCGAACGCCTTAGAGAGGTCGCAAAAGATACCAATGGCATCCTGTGCTTCTTCCCAGGCGTTAAAAATGTTCTTTATTAGGGTGACACCCGGCGTCAGTCGTACAACGCCCTTTGGTGAAACCGTACTGTTGTTCATAAAAGATGGAATTATTATTAAAGTGGCGTAACATTTGATTGAGCATCAACTTTTCAAACACCTTACTGAGAACTGGCAGAACTGACACAGGCCTATAATTGTTGGGTTCTTTACTATCAGCGGATTTGAACAAAGGAACTACTTTACTGTGTTTCATAAGAACTGGAAAGACTCCTTGGTCAACACTGGTGTTAAATATGAAAGCTAAATAGGGCGCAATGGTTTCGATGATGGATCTACAGACTATTACAGACATTCCCCAGAGATCTTCTGTTGATTTCATTTTAAGATCTTTAAAAACTTTTATAACAGCCTGGGGGTTTGTATGCTGAAACCTAAACTCTAAAGGGCATGCCTTTACATTGTTTTTAAGTAAGGCAGCAGAAAGCGCGGGTGAGGAATTTAAAGTTTCAGTAGTTTTAAGGGGAATATTAGCAAAAAAGTTTTCAAATTCTTGAGCTATCTCTACATCTGAAGTGATGGGCCCATGTGCAGTCTCTAAATTAAATTCAGTATTACGCGGTTTTTTCCTACCTGTTTCATTATTTATTATTTGCCAGGTAGTTTTTATTTTATCATCAGAAGATTTTAATTTATTGCTAATGTAAAGAGCTTTAGCAATTTTGCACACACTTTTAAAAGTTTTAGAATATTTTGCAACATACTCATGAAAGCTTTTGTTTTTCATATTTTGCTTTAGGCCATAAAGTTCAAAAAGTTTTTCCCTGCTTTTACGAATACCTGGAGTTGCCCAATCACTAAATAAGAACTTTGTGTAAATACTTTTAATCTTTAGTGGAAAAGTGTCATTAAATTGCTTTTTTAATAGTCGCTTTGACCGAAAACGCGTGGTTAATGTTTGACAACGCCATGGTTCGATGCACGCCGTTGGCAAATGGCCGCCATCGCAATTCCCACGGTGCATCTATGAAATTATAGTGTATTGATGAAAACTTCATTATTTCGCCATGGAATATTGTAAGTGTAACGAAATAATAATATATTGTTACTATAATTATAAAATAGCATAAGTAGGCACCACACTTAACACAACGCCTTGAGTAATTAAATTACTTACTTAGTACTTATTCTTATTATTTTTCATTGTATTATAGTCATAGTTTATGTTGTATCTTTTTATTTTTTTTAAGTTATTCATTGTTACAGATATATATTTATTATTTATATAGATACTTTATTCAGCTTGCATCACAAATATTTCTGTGGAAAATTTTCACTTACCTGATTTATTACTTCACACAGGGGACGTCATTACGTCATTCGACAAGTAGGTAATTGCTGAAAATCAGCGCTGTTGACGATAGGCTTGTCCGAAGTCACAGCATTTCGCTGAGCAACGACCTTTTCTTGCACAGATGCGACGCACTGTTTAATTGTTCTAGCTATAGTTGTTTATTTGTTATAATAGTAGTTAGTTATTTCCTCTCTCTGTAATCGTCATTCTGTTTTTGTTATGATTGTATGTTATGTCATTGGTTGTCATCTGTCAGTGTCGCAACACAGAGTAAATATTACGTAATCGACAGGATTGTCAAACTAAAATGGATGGATTGCGAGGCTTTTAGCTAGTTTGTATATGTGTTTATTTTACGTAAATTTTTGTAATGTGCGTTTTGTTTGTGCAGAATAAAAAATTTTTCTTTCTTTTTCTTTCTTTCTTTCTTTCTAAAAAGAACGCGGCATAGAACTCATTTGGGTCACATATATTATTAAAACTCTGAATACATAGTTGACGGGCCAAAGAAATATTTAATTTTTCTAAATTATTACACGTAATTGGCCTAAACCTTATTTGAATTTTTTGCAAAGGTATATAGGAACAAAATGTTATTTTTTGTCCACTGTGATCAGATGGCAACTCATTTATAATTTCTTTGTGTAAGTGATCACAATTACAAAAAATCTTATCTAATATACAAGTGGCAGAAGAAGCGGTCACTCGGGTTGGTTCATTAAAAACATTTGACAAATCAAATGACCTAAACAGGGTTAACAATCTAACAGTATTTGAGTTATTTTCTATTAAATTAATATTAAAATCACCACATACGATTCAATAATCATATGTGGTGATTTAAGTTTATAGTATATTTGGTGGTAATCAATACTTACTACAAGCACTAAGTTTCTTTAGCACATCTTCCATTACAGAATCAAACATTGATAGATTCTGGTAACTTGGAGGTCGCGGAGGATACGCATACTATAACATGCTTATCAAGCTCAACACAGGACAATTCAATGGTGTGTTCAACAGACAGTCCGACGATGTCTTTTCGTTCTTTCGATTTAATAGAATTTTTAACAACTATTAATGACCCGCCATGTATGATTCGTTTTCGGCTGAAATGGCTAACTACACAATAATTTTCATAGTTAATTGAAATTACTTGATAATCTTTTAGCCAATGTTCTGTTAAACAAATGACATCAAACTTGGTATTTTCCAGAAACAATTCTATTTCCAGTAATTTGGAACAGCAACCTTGGATATTTTGATTAAACAATTTTAAAGTATGTTGCCCCCCCCCCCTTTGATTTTTTTAAATTATGAGTAATTATGCCAGAAGGTACCTTTTTATTGTTCTCAAATAATAATAGGTTATTTGAAGGGGTAGCTTCTGTTGTCTTACTAACTAGTTTAAAGTGTTATCCGGAGTGACCTCCACAACTATAACTGAAGAGTCTAGAATGCCTGTATGAGTTCCACCAGGAAGAGAGTACCCTTTCTGACTGGTAGTGGCCTCCACGGATGTTGGAATTATAGGTGGATCCTCCTTCGTACAACATGATGATTCTAAATTAATCACTACCTATGTTGTTAGTATAACTAGACAACACAGACTCGTCCCTAATGCTACAATTTGTTATATTAGCTATAACCTCGTTAATATTATATGCTATCAACATAGCAATCATATGTCTACATTCCCAAGACAGAGATAAAGTTCTCTGAGTTAACTTAAAACCACTAATACAATAATTTGTCACTATGACAACATGTCAGCCTGTGAATAGTATTATTCAACTGATAAATATAATTATTATCATTATCTGATAAAGTATCAGAGTAAGGAAAAGCACACAACATCAGCTTTCCTACACTTAACTTTAATAAGATGTCCACACCATCCACTATGTCCTTTCTGGTAATACCAGTACTATTACCTAATAGCAAAACCATTGTAGAATAATTGTTTAGGTTTGTGCTAGCAATTCTTTTAATCATTTGTTTAAAACTTATGTTATGATAACTATGATTGGTAAAACTATGGCTAAGGTAATTGAGTAACATTTTTCCAAAGCCTGAACCTAATTCGTCACAAAAAAATATTGATTTATGTTGCTGTGAGCTAACACAGGTCTCTGCTGGGAGAGCCAACACCGGAGGGGGCAAGTTAGGCTGAGGCTGAACTGGTAGTAGTTGGTTGGCACAGCTGCATGAGAGGCTATTTGTCAGAGACTCATACCTCTCAGCATTGTCTTTCACCAAATCCTGTAGTTCCCCAGCCTCAAACAAGCGGTCACTTAATTTTCTTTTTTCATGTATTAGCAGTTAACGAGACTTGACAACGACCGGACGAGAAGGGGGCGAGCGCCCACTGTGCCAGGTTACCGCCTGCGCCACATGCCTCGACCGCTTACTTTATACGGGGGTCGGGGGGAGTGGTGTGGGTTTTTATCTTAAACGCGGCTTGACCGCTCGTACCTGGTCCACCCCAATTGACCCTAGATACGGCACTATCGAACAAATGTGGATAACCCTAACACTCAATGGAAATAAAATCGCCATAGGCACAGCGTATCGTCCCCCACGCGTTGACTTGGACCTCTTTCTCGACGCCATTAGCTCCTTAGTAAAATGTGATCACTACATACTGCTCGGCGATTTCAATGTTAACTTATTGAATGCTAACGGGCAAACTATAAAAGTATGTGAGTTTTTGAATAGCTAGCCAACTGGTAAGTTCGCCCACTCATTAAACAGACCATAGCGAAACATTGATCGACCTTGAATTTAATATAACGCCGGGTTAAAGGCAAAACCGACTATCTGAGATTTTTTCAGTTTTTCACTTTAGTATACCAATCGAATCGGTATTTGATTCTATATCTAATGGTAAAACCAACTAAACCGCAGGACTTACCGTTCCCGAGTTACCGAATGTAAAAACCGATTATATAGTTATTAGACTGAAACAAATAAATCGAGAAAGTGTATCTCTAAAGAATTAAAAACTAATAATTCGTAATAATTTGTCCGAAATATTTCGAAATATAGATGCAAAAAATACCAAACTTTTTTAGTGGGTTTTTGTTCTACAATAATGTCAAAGGAAGGTCTTACTCACGAATGGTACAAAATAATATATTTGATTAGCACCTTTTTGTTTTTAAACATTCATACTAAATAAATATTATATAAATATACTTAGTCGATTTTGGCATTCGGTTTTTCGGTTTATGTTTAGCGTATTGCCTAGAAGCAAAACCGATTAAATTATTATAGTCGGTACATCCCCGCGCTGCCGCTGTCCCCCTCCCGCGATACGGGGATTTAGTCGAATCTTGCGCAGCGAACGACGAGGTCTTTATAGTACCTACATTATTTGGATTTTTGCGTATTTTTACTGTGTGTTTTGTGTGTTTGCTGAGGAAACATATTGTTGAAGAATCAGAACCGTAGTCGTCGTCGTCTGATGCTTCTCTTATTGCTACACAAATTTTAATGGAAATATTCGATAACAGCCTGGAATGTCATTGCTAATAAAATACCACAAAAAGATTCCGTTATAGCCGCCACTACCGCTATAAACGAAATCTTTGAGAGAGCTTGGAAAATTATCAAACCCAAAAGTCGCTGGCGTATGCCAGACCTACCAGCTGGAAGGGAAATGTATAAATAAAAGGAGAGCTTATGGTATTCCTTACATAACTGCAAATAAATATAGACCAGCCAAAGTACCAAAGGCTGTAGACTGCTCAAAATGTAGATTTAAATGCACCGTAAACTTTCAGAGAAACTGATCGTGAGAGATGTTGTAGGAAATACTGGGCTCAAAGCTATACTGCAAAGAAAAGCATGATTTTGAACTTGATAGAAGTAAAACCAATCAAAACAACTGTGCTTGATAGAAAACGAACTACAAAGAGATCAAATTCAAATAAGTACTTCTTCTATAAACAAGGCGTTAAATCTTAGATATGCCAAAACTTCTTCTGCAAAACTTTGTGCATT
Organism: Atethmia centrago; assembly: GCA_905333075.3. Taxonomy (NCBI): domain Eukaryota; kingdom Metazoa; phylum Arthropoda; class Insecta; order Lepidoptera; family Noctuidae; genus Atethmia; species Atethmia centrago. The sequence continues at coordinate 13,362,519 of HG995373.1, read as the reverse complement.
TCTGCTTCAGTTATTACAGGAGCAATAGAAAGCCGAAATGCGATGGGATTTTATTCTCGAGATTGTGATCCGCGAGGACATGAGCCCCAAAACAAAACGCCACCAGAAAAAGCTGAAGAAATCCGGCGTCAAATCAAATCTTTCCCTACGATGGAAAGCCATTATGTGCGCAAAGATATTAAACGCATTGGCGTTTAATATCTTTGCGCACATAATGGCTTTGGATATTGATCTGGACTGTAGTCTGTCAATTACAAAAATGTACGCATTGAATGTGGAGGAGTGTGAGAAGGAGAACGTTACACCCATGCCGGAAGCTACGTATCGAAATGTATTTTACACCGAATTCAACTTGGGGGTTTTTGTTCCCAAAAAAGACCAGTATCTTTTGTGCACCAAGTATCGTCGTTTGGATACCATAAAGAAAACTAAAATTGAAGAAGAGTATAACCAGCACATTCAAAGAAAATATACATGCAATAGCAAGAAACAAAGGGACAAAGAGAAAGCAGAAAAAGAAACGAACTTCACTTCGGCATCCTTTGATTTGCAGACAATTTTACAAATACCTAATGGAGATGTAGGTCTTTTGTATATTGCAGGAAACTTACACTATACAACTTGACGATTTATGGGAGCGCTATACCAAATGGAGCATTTCGTTATGCGTGGAAAGAAAATTAATAGCAAGAAAGGAAGCTCTGAGATTGGATCGATACTTTTACATTCCTTAAGCGAAATCCCCGATCATATCGACGAGGATTCTTTATTTTCAGACACATTTGGTGGACAAAACAGGAACCAATATGTGGCCGTTGTTTTGTTTTGGGCTGTCCATAAAATCGACCACCTAAAACTGATTGAACACATATTTTTAGAATCGGGCCACTCACACATGGAGGTCGATTCTATGCACAGCAGCATAGAATCGGCCCAAGAACACTCAAACATTTACTCAATTACAGAGTGGTTAAATATTTTTCGGCGGGCCCGATCATCACGTCAATGCAAGGGAAAAAGTAAGGGTCAAACTAAAAAACCCTATCATGTAATAGAAATGAAGTACACGGACTTCAAAGATCTTAAGAGACTAGCCAAAAGTATGATGATTGCTAAAGCCAGTAATGGACAAACGTGTCGGCTTAAAATAAAAAGAATGCGCTACATTAAAAGTGAATTATAAATATTTTTTAATTACGACATGTCTGAAACTTTTTTTTATATAGATCTCGGAAATGAAGATCCCTCTTTGGAATCACCGTCAAAAACACAAGATCAAAGCGCCTCAGAGAATTGTCATCGTTACGTTATGCGACTCCAATCTGAGCACGTCAAGCCAGTCCAAAAAGTTGTCACTGAACCACCACCACAAGCCACAAATGACCCATGTTTTCCAAAGATACTATACCCGTTAATAAAGAACCATTATGCATTTCAAAAGCCAAAAAAGCCGATTTATTGAAACTTTGTGAAAAAGGCGTCATTCCCGACGAATATCATAGATGGTTCCAAAGTTTGAGATCTGATGGCCAAAAAGTGGATCGTATACCTGATGTGACCGTTTCTTAAGAATCAGAGGACCCAGAAGACTGAGTGATATTTTTATTCATTTTTAAAGGCCAATTATTGTCTGTTTAGATTAAGAAACTTTTATGTTCATACAAGGTAATAAAACAATAAAATAAATGCTTCTTCTTGTTACCCGTTAGTTTTATTTTCTGAGTGTTTTCTTTTATTGACTGGGATGCTAGGTAAACAATTTGAATGATTTAAGCAATGTTTATCAGTAATTTGTAATGTTAGTACAATTTTGCATTCTACATTCAAAGACATCTATTATGAAGTAGAAAGTCAAAACCAACTATTTTTTCGTATTTTTTAAAATTGTTTCAAAACGAATGTTTCGACAATCAGCCTTAGGAGCTAATTTTCAAAACAATACTATAAGTCACGTAAATGCGAAGTCTGTTAGAAGCAGGACAATTACTTTTTCAGATATGCTTTTATTTGTACTATAGAGGCAAAACCAACTAAAGCCCCCCTGGCTTATAATTATTTTTATTTTTTTTTTGTACAAATGAAGCAAACTTTTGTGTTTAGTATGTAACTGTTTGAAACTTAGATAACTATAGAACACGCTTTTACATTTGCGACTGACATAATTTTATTACTAAGGACTTAATTTTAATAGCAATCTTTCCAAATGCGCTTACGGAAAGTTTTATATTAACTTTTTTGGACTAAATAATTGGTTTTGCCTTTAACCCGGCGATAAGGTGTAGTAAATATAAACCCCATACAGTTACATACAGACCCTTTAAGCAAATAAATAGAGAAGTACTAGGTAGTGATTTATTGCACATACATTGGGAACCGTCATATCCCTGGATAACAGATACAATTAAACTGATGACGCACTTGCGGAATGACGCTCTGACCAAGTACCAACGAAAACGAAATCAGAGTCCAAAAAAGTATACTACAAGCAGCTGAAATCTCTAGTGGTGATTTCGATATTTAGAGAAAAAGTTGCATATTTCAAATTCAATATAATTAACCAAATTAAGGATTCTAAAACATTATGGGAAAATTTAAAAAACACTGTATTACCAAAGAAACAAATTGATGACCTTCCTTCTCACTTCAGAGATCCAAACCAATTAAATAATCACTTTTTGAGTGTTCTTGGTAACCCCGTCTGCAATATTATCGCAACGCGCTTTCTTTGAATCGCACCATTATGGTGACGATAGCTTTGCATTTGCATTACAACCAGTAACTGCGGATCAAATTCTGCGATACTTCCGCCAGCTAAAACCTAACACTGAAGGCTGTGATAAGGTGACCCTGAATTTGCTTTTGTTTACACACCCTCATACACTAAAAGTCATCACTATCATTGAAAACAGCGCAATCGTATCAGCAACATTGGGACACCTGGAAAATTGCTATCGTTAGGCCATTGCCTAAAAAAACCTATCCCACTGACTTAAAAGACCTTAGGCCTATTAGTATTCTGCCTTGCCTTTCTAAAATTTCTGAAAGGCCAGCAGCTATCAAAATATGTAGAAGATAAAAACATTCTGCCTGAGCTACAATCAGGCTTTCGGAAACAGCGTGGTACCTTCCTCTACGGCTCTTATGGACGTGACAGATAACATTCTGTCAGCACAGGATAAGGGCCTATGCACACTTCTTGTCCTACTTGATTTTTCGCGAGCTTTTGACTGCATAAATATAGATTTGTTCCTATCAAAGCTTCACTGCTGGATTTGACCAAAATACGATACACTGGTTCCAAAGCTATCTCACCAACCGTCGGCAGCGTGTAGAAATACGACTGCGCAATGGCTCATCTCTTGTTTCTTCACTTACTTCTGTTTACAGGGGGGTCCCGCAAGGCTCAATACTGGTATTAAGCCTTGCGGGACCTTGGGGGCCTGGGCCCTATCATCTTTATCTTGTGTTGTGCGGATATCATAAATTCCCTGAAGCGATGTAGGTACCATATTTACGCTGATGACGTGCAAGTCTATATCTCCTTTAAGCCAAGTGACTATGACATCGCGATAAAGGATCTAAACGATGATCTTGACAGGATAGCATATTGGGCTAAAAATAACGGTTAAGTACTTTCTTTGGGTGGGAATTCATCAAACAACTCCTCCCGCTCTGGGCGGAGCGGGAGGGTGTGTCAGACTCTTACTGACTAAAACCCACCCGTATTCCTTCCTGTTGCCTGTGTTGCCAGGGGCCTCGGTGACCCTTTAGTACCTTCCCGCGACCCCGGCAGGCATCGGCCCTAGTGGACCCCTACATTTGTGCAAACGACATCTCTTTGAGGCGCGTGTGGAATACAACGCGCTGTCGACCCGAGCCTTACCGGACGGTCCTTACCGGACGGTAAGCTACCCATTGCTCACCGTCCGCAAGCCCGCGCCTACGGTAGCCGGGAACCCGCCCGGGATTCCCGACGCCCAGGGCGTCTCCTGCGGCGGCTAGGGGCGAGAGGGCGCGAAATTTGCCTTTCCCTCAACCGTCCCGCGTCCTCCTTCGCGAGCATTACTGCTTCGCAGAAGGAGGTGACGGCTGCCCACGCCCTCTTGCACGGAGCAACCATGGCCTGAAACAGGGCCGGACGCGAGAGATCTCTGCCGCTGATCGCCTCCATGAGGACACGGCGGTGCTCTGCCCAAGCCGGGCAGACCTCCACCGTATGCTCCACCATGTCCTCCGGGCGATCCACGCAGTGGTTGTCACCACTGCGTGGATCACCCCCACCCGGGCGTTTCCTGCCGCCTTATCCGACACAGGAACCTCCCGAGGAGGAGTGGCTAGAGAGGCGTCAACGTCCTCACCATCCGCCTGACGCAGGTCCTTACCGGACACGGTTTAGTACTTAACCCCCACTAAAACCAAATACATGTAGTTCGGAACTAGGAACCAAATCAGTGCAGTGCCGGCAACACTCGACGTTACCCTGCTGGGTGAGTCAGTTAGTCGAGTCAGTGAGGTACGTAATCTGGGTCTGAAAATGGACGCTAGGTTGAGATACGAAGCGCACGTGTCCGAGTCAGTGCGCACTTGTTTCTACCAGCTTAGGGTCCTTTATAAAATAAGGCCTTTTCTATCAGAGGAGCTGCGGATCCAGCTCGTTGAGTCACTCGTGCTATCCAATATGAACCATGCGGACACAGTTATTGGCCCTCGACTACTAGCAAGAACTGAACGACTGATCCAGAGGGTGCAAAACGCCTGCGCTCGATTCTGCTTCTCCATCCACCCAGAAGTAACTCCATTCTTAAATAAGCACTCTATCCTGAAGATGAAGTCACGGCGCAAGTTGCACTTAGCATGCCTACTGTTTGGTGTTATAAAGTACAAACAGCCGACTTACTTGTACAATAAACTGAGCTGGATCGTTAGTAGAAGAGAATGCGCAAGTAGACAGTGCTCGCAGCCATTCTCCACTCAATCGCACAAGACGGCTGCTTTCAGAGGAAGTTTTAGATACGCTGCATCCAAATGCTGGAACAATATCCCCCGCCGATAAGGAATTTTAAATGTCTTGGGGTACCAAGACATTTAGAGTTCGGCTGCGGCAGTTTCTTATTGCCTCGCAGGAGAAACTGGGTAAGACTGTTTCGAACACGTTCATTATATAACTGGCTGTCCTGTTCTTCCCGAGTCATCAAGGTGTCCAACATCTGCCGTCTCACGGGCCTCGTCATCGAGAAGCCCAGGAAGAGCGGTGTCGTTGGACAATGCCACAGATGCCGGTTATACGGGCATGCGCAGAAGAACTGCCATGCCAAACCCAAGTGCGTCAAGTGCCTGGGCGGACATGGGACGACTGACTGCCCCCGCCCCAAGGGTAGGAGCTTGTGCACCGAGCCACCCAGTTGCGTGCTGTGTGGTGAGGCTGGACACCCAGTCAACTACCGCGGCTGCCCCATGGCCCCTAAATCAACCTCCTCAAAGCTGGCGAAGCGTGCAGACGCCCGCCAGCAGCGAGAATGCCCCTTTTATGGGTTCTTCCCCCCACCTCAGACTCTCTCAACTTCCCCAGAGACTAAGCCCGCAAAGGCCTAGCCCCTCGAACTACCTGAACCATCAACAGGCCTTCCCTGCTACGGTTCAGCCGAGACCTACTCCGCCTCCCGTCAGAGCGCTGATGGATCCGCGTCCCCGCAGCCGTACCCGTCCAACCCGCGAAACCCGTGCCCACTCTCATAGCCGTTGCCGCTGCCACTGCGACACGGCCCGTCGCTGCTTCAACCACTCCAGTGGTCGGTCCGTCAGTCTCAGTAGATCCATTCAGCGTGATCTCTGGGACCTTTTCAATCTTTTTCACGCCCCGCACGCGTAAAATGGCCATCGAACTCGTTGCCGCCCGTAACTCCTGCAATCTCTCTCAGATCCAGAAGATCTTTCATGCGTATCCCGAGATTACGCAGGCCCTCGAAAAATTCGCAATACCCACTCAGTTTTGGATAACGAGTCCAAGCACGAACCAAACCCCAATCCCTAATGCTAGGCTTCTTTAATGCCAATGGAATTCAAGGACATCGTGATGAAATCGCTGCGTTTCTCCGCGACCATCATATAGACATTCTCCTCTTACAGGAAACCTTTTTAAAGCCCAGCCTTCGAAACCCGTCAATTGCCAACTATCGCATAGTTCGCAATGACAGGACTAGATGTCACAAGGGCGGCACCCTAATCTATTATAGAACGTCCCTGCACTGCATCTCAATGGACCCGTCCCCTCTCTCACGTTTAGAAGTGTCTATCTGTAAGCTAGGCATGACTGGCCACCAACCGATATATTCCCCCCTGTTTCCACATCAGAGGTAGCCCCACCCCCCCTCTCTGATGACCTTTCCATCCTACTTGGCCTGAGTGAATCCGTTATCATAGCGGGCGATCTCAACACCAAACATCCTGCCTGGAATAGCACCAGGGCCACCAGACGCAAACACCTGTTTGACCTATGTCCCATCCTCAATTTCGACGTCATCGCCCCGAGGACTCCCACTCACTTTCCCCCCGACCCTAACCACGCCCCTGACGTACTTGACATAGCGCTGCTTAAGAGTATCAACCTATGGTTGGATTCTATAGAAGCGCACGACGAACTCTCCTCAGACCACCGTCCAGTTGTCGTAAAGCTGGCCCCCCGCCTAGGTCTCCACAACCCTAACCGACCCCCTCTCACCAAGTTAGTTACAGACTGGAGGAAAGTAAGCGACTGCCTGAAATTTGCTACCACGTTAGGCCCCCGACTAGACTCCATTTCCGACCATTTCAACTCTATCGCGGCCACGACAGCCGCGATCGACTCATTCACGGTACACGTATAATCAGTCCTGAACGACTGTTCAAGGGAGGTTCCGGCGATGAACGACCGTCGCTGGAAGCTTCCGGACGATATGCGTGAACTGTTGAATGAGAAGAACGCGGCTGTCCGTGCATACAGTAACTTTCCCTGCCACGCGAACAAAGCCCATATGTGCTATTTACAGAGATCTGTAAAAACACGCCTATCGGAGCTGCATAACGCCGGATGGGATAAGATGCTGAGCGAGTTAGAGCCCACCCACTTAGCCTTCTGGGAACTTCAGAGGGAACTTAAATCCGAAGAAGTCGTCTCTATGCCCACCCTGGTGCGCCCCGACAAGACCATCGCTTTCGATGACGTCGAGAAGGTGGAATGCCTAGCCGATAGTCTTGAGGCTCAATGCTCACCCAGCTCTCAACCAGTGGACCAAGCTCACCTGTCCCAGGTCGACGCGGAAGTCGAACGTAGAGCCTCCCTCCCGCCCGTTGAAGACCCTGATTATCCTCTGCCTCCCGTCACTCCAGATGAAGTGCACGATATCATCAAGGGTCTAAAACCTCGTAAAGCCCCTGGCTCAGACGGAATCACCAATAGGGTGCTCCAACTGTTCCTCGCTCACCTGATAATGGTCATGGCCACCATCTTCAATGGTGCCCTGAGCAATAACATCTTTTCACAAGAGTGGCAAAAGGCCACCCTCACCATACCCAAGCTCGGTAAGCCAAAAAAGGAGCCCACCAGCTACCGGCCCATCAGTCTGCTCAATGTCTTCGGCAAAGTCTATGAGAGGCTTATTTTAAAGCGCCGCAGAGATTTTGCTGAAACAAAGGGCTTCATCCCCGACCAGCAGTTCGCTTTTAGAACCCAACTCTCTTGCGTCCTATAGGTCCACCGCATCGTAGAACACATAAGCGTTGGTTTCCAACGTGGTCTTACGACCGGTGCTGTATTCTTCGACATAGCGAAAGCGTTCGACAAGGTCTGGCACAACGGCTTATTATATAAGCTCTACAAATTTGGACTTGAATTTCGCACCTTCCGCTATCGCATCGAAGGAGCGCTATCCTCCCCCCATCCTATCGGCGCAGGCGTCCCCCAGGGCTCCGTGCTAGCCCCTCTCATTTTCACTCTCTTCACTAGCGATATCCCCAAAAGTAGAAAGGCGCAGTTGGCTCTGTTCGCAGACAACACGGCCATTTACTACACCAGTTTAGTTCCTGACCAGATTTCTCGCACTATCCAAACCGAAGTTAAGAAGCTTGGCACATGGTTTAGAAAGTGGAGAATCGAAGTCTATACCGACAAAAGTCAGGCGGTACCAAACCGCGTAAAAACCTCAAGTCTATCCCTTGGAAAAAGCGAGCCAAATACCTAGGCGTGACCCTCGACCACCATCTCTCCTTCTCAGAGCACTTAAAGCAGGTGCGTTCGCGTGCCGCTTTCGCTTTCGGTAGACTACATTCCGTCTTAAATGCACGCAGCAAATTGTCCCTTAAGTGCAAATTGCGTATTTACACAGCGTGCATCCGTCCCATCATGACATATGCCTGTGCAGTCTTCGCACAAGCTAGGCCCCACCACATCCGCAGGATGCAGTGCCTCCAAAACCGTTTCCTCCGAAAGGCAACGGGATCCCCCTGGTTCGTCCGAAACAAGATCCTCAATCTCGATCATAAAATCCCCACCATGAAGCAGTTCATGAAGCGCACCGCGAAGCGATTCTTTGACTCTGCTGTCACCCACTGCAACCCTCTGGTTGTGAAGGCCGCCAGTTATAGGCCCTCCTCCATTAGCTCTATTCGCCGTCCAAGGCATACGCTCACCGACCCCGATGACCCCATTACCCTCCTCCAGGAAAGCAGTAGGGCCACGAGTACAGTGCACAAATCACACCGACCGACCTTCCGACCTCGCCGCCGAGGTCCCTCGCGAAAACCCCTACGTAATTGTCCCCCCCGACCCTTGCTCGACGATGTGCCAGCCCGCACCGCAGCTGAGCCCGTAGCTTTAAATTCCCCGTTTAATAATAATTCAGTTCAGATCCATCCTGTCCCACCTTGCTGTCCCCCAGCGACGCCTTAAGCCGAGGTCCGTACCCCACAGGGGGTGCCCTTAGCGTGCATTAGCTTAGTAATGTAAGAATTTCGCCCCTGGCTGGAGGCTTTGAGTCCGCTTAAGGCAGCCAGCCCTCAGGATAGTCCGGTTGAGTAGTCAAGACCTCTCAAGGTCAACTACGAGATGCCATTCCAAAAAAAAAAAAAACTTCCCGAGTCAATCTGACTATAAGTAGCGTAAATGTGTGGACAGAGGATTACCGTAATTGAATGGTTTGTGGAGCAAACCAGAAAATGGGCCGTTGTATGACGACATGTATACAACACGTAAAGTGTTCAAATCCAGGCTAAAGTTTTGTCAAAACCACGAAAAACAGCTTGAGATGGACATTTTAGCAGAACATGTTGCCGGGAAAAACTTCCGAGCATTCTGGAAGAGTACTAGGAAAATGAAGGGTAAAGTGAGCATACCTGCTTGTGTTGAGGGATGTAGCGATGCTCTGGGTATAGCCAACTTGTTCAGGGATCATTTTAAAGTTGTCTCACCGCTGTCGTCGGGTGCTGCCGCGCCCGCGGCGATTGCCCCCCAGTCGGATAATTTTATAGGCTTTTCCAGCAAAGATGTGGTAAACGTTATCACAAATATGGTACGAGGCAAATCCCCGGGCAATGATGGCCTCAGTATTGAGCATCTGCAGTATGCAGGCAAGCATCTTTATAGGGTCCTATCCATGCTGTATACCTTTTGTATGCGACACTCTTACCTACCTGCAAAGCTGATAGAAACTATTATGGTACCAATAGCGAAAAATGTAACTGGTGACGTCACGGATATAAACAATTACAGGCCGATATCTCTTGCGACTGTAATTGCAAAGGTTTTTGACAGTCTACTGGATGCACAAATCGGCAAGCATATTCGGCTTAACGATGCGCAGTTTGGGTTTCGTGAAAATCTGTCGACCGAATGTGCTATCTTGACACTGAAACATACCGTCAACTACTATGTTAATAGAAAAACACCTGTCTATGCTTGTTTCCTGGACTTGTCAAAAGCCTTCGACCTGGTGGATTACAACAGGCTCTGGACCAAGCTTGGGGAGGTGGGGGCTCCCATTGAACTTATTCGGATGAGTATGCACTTGAGTGTGGTGTCAGACAGGGAGGCCTGACCTCTCCAAGACTTTTTAACTTGTATGTTAATCAGCTGATTGAGGGCCTCAGTAACAGTCACGTTGGTTGTCATATAGATGACGTCTGCGTAAATAACATCAGTTACGCTGACGACATGGTGTTGCTGAGTCCGTCGCTCAGTGGTTTGAGAAAACTGCTCGGTATTTGTGAGTCATATGCGGTCGCTCATGGTCTCAAATACAATGAGAAAAAAAGTGAGTTCATGATGATTAGAGGTAAGAATAAGTCACCGGAGCATGTACCCCCGGTCTTTTTAAACGAAGTACCTCTGAAACGTGTCTCTCAGTTTAGATATCTAGGACACATAGTGACTGAGACCCTAAATGACGATGCAGATATCGAGAGGGAGCGAAGGGCGTTGTCGGTTCGTGCGAATATGTTGGTGCATAGATTTGCAAGGTGTACAGTAGATGTAAAAGTGACACTGTTCAGGGCCTACTGCCAAAGCTTTTACACCAGTGCTCTATGGACCAGCTACACGCAACGGGCCTACAACGCTCTTCGCGTACAATACAACAACGCCTTCAGAGTTCTGGTGGGGCTCCCACGTTTCTGCAGCGCATCAGGCATGTTTGCTGACTCTAGGGTCGACGATTTTTATGCCATAATGCGTAAAAAAGCAGCATCTCTGATGTTTAGGATCCGTGGGAGCCCCAACGGAATTCTGAGGATGATATCACATAGGCCGGAGTCTGCAGTGCTGGGGAGGCTTATTCGGCTTCACGTGACATAATTAATATATGTAATGTTATTTTTGTTGTATTTTTATGTGGTGTTTTAATGTCTATTTGAATTTTTATAATGTGAATTAATACTAGTATACTAACATAGTTTTTAAGACCTCTGTTACTAACACTATATGGACAATTTTGTAATTATGTCTGAAATAAATGAATTTATTATTATTATTATTATAAGCATGTTTTTCTTTTTTTTTGTATATTGGCACCTTGTTTTTATATATGTTCCTGTAATTTGTTATCCATGAATTGTGCTATTGTGTGTTGTGCTATGTCTTTTGTGTAGGTACACTGAATAAATGTTTTATCTATCTATCTAAGTATCTATCTATATTTCATATGAATAATCTGTTTCTTGGACTGACGAAAACAGAATTCTTAATAGTAGTGCCAATATGCTGAGAGAAACAATATCACATCCATTTAAAAACGAAGCCGCGGGTGAAGGTTGGTAGGCTGGCTTTATGATGAGTTAAGTATGATTGAGACTGCAAAATATGTCAGAAGACTGATTATGATTGTGGTTGTGAACCCAACCTGTTAATTATAAGTATGGTGTGATTGTTATGAAACAGTTCTAGTCATTGATTGACGTTGGTCTCATTAATTTAGTACCTAGCCGCTTTGCCCAATTTTTTTTTTTATCATTTACCTTCGCTTACCCGTTTTGGGCTAATCTCCCCTACACCCGCGATTATGACGGTCATGAATTTACCGTATGGTATATATCGATGTATGGGAGAACATGCTTTTCAACTACAATCTTAAGTTGTGTTTTTGGGATAAATTCATCCCAACTTCCCAACTACGGAACCCTTCATTGTGCGTGGTCCGACATGCACTTGGCAGGTTTTTCTTATTTAAGATCAAAATAAAATAGATTATATTATTATACATTTTATTATTATAAATTATATTATTATAAATTATATTATTAAAAATTATATTACATTATAAAATAAATTGCAATAAAATTGTATTATTGAGGATTATTTAAATAACCTTTTATTCTTGTTGTATGCTGTTGCATTTCCTAAAAATAAAACAATTCACAAACAAAAATAAACAATAAAACTAAAATTATGGTAACAAAAATAAAATCTTGAAATTTAATGTATAGCCATTTATCTCAAACTTGCATTGCAAAACAATTATTTTAAAAATCTGACTTTTATATGAGAAATATTTAGTCATTAATAAAACTCTGTATATCCTATAAAAGAGAAATTCAAACTATATAACTATATAGTAAAAGGTACTTATAAAGCTTGGAAGTCTCACTCTCGCTCACTAAAAGCTATTTTATAACGTAAAAAGTTCATAATATAATACAATTTTTACACGTTAATTTTAACACGCGTAAAATAATGTTTCAGCATAAAAATTTGCTAACAATTGACTAGGGCGACAAGGTTTTATTATATTATTAGGTCTAATTACACTATGTACTTGGTTCTAGCTATTTCTAGCATCACGATCTTACCAATAACAGACTTTTAGGCGCGGCGCCCACTATCGGTGGGCATCGGTGCGGCTCGGTACAGCTCGGGCGCCTTACTGCGGCTTCGGGCGCCTGAGGGCTGCTTCGGGCAGCTTCGGGCGCCTGAGAGCTGCCTTGGCAGTCGTAAGCATACCTAAGGGCGCCGAGGCTGGTTTCGGGCAGCTTCCGTAAAACTAAGAATAGTCCGGGTGGCAGACACGTCGCAGAGGAGTCGTAACGTTACGTGAAAAAAGTTGTGCGTGTGTATTTATAATGGTGGATTGGGCCATAGTTTTCATTGTTCATCTTGCTGAAGAAGAAGAGAAACTTGGAGCCTTAAGGCAAAAAAGATTTTGAGTTCACCCAAAATCTTCTTTTTTGCTCTTTCTTTTTTGAAAGTACATGTACTTTCGGTGAATTTCATAACTTGTTTAATGATTTACGATATGACGTTCGCAAATTTTACGACTATCAAAGGATGAATTATAAACATTTTGAAGACTTGGTTGCTTTGCTCTGTCCTTACATAATGAAAAAACCGTAATTGTAATTAATGAGGCTGTTGCCTTTTATTTTCCTCTGGGTGTTGCCAAGCTAATGGAGGCGCGCGCGGTAAACGTTGACTGTTCTGCGACGTGTCTGCCACGAAAATGCCATCCGAGCTATCCTACCTAAAGCCAGCCTCAGCGTCCTTAGGTATGCTTACGACTGCCGAGGCAGCCCGAAGCCGCCCGAAGCAGCTCTCGAGCGCCCGAAGCCACCATAAGGCGCCCGAGCTGTACCGAGCCGCACCGATGCCCACCGATAGTGGGCGCCGCGCCTAACTGAAGCATATTGAACGTAGCCAGAATCGAAAGAGAAAAGATTAAGTACTTTAACCACTTTATCAACCATCACAATTCTTTTTGTCTTTACGATACACGAACTTTAAGTTTAGTATCTATTTACAGTAGTTTTAGTATATCGATTCAGTGCTGTAAGGCAGTGAAGGGTCGATATTGAACCAATATAAACATTTAAATCCAGTTCAGCATCCTGTGCTGGATTCGTAAAGATCACCCGGTAATTTCGATCCAGTGCTATTGGATTCAAACGCTGGATTGAAATACTGGATCAACGTAAATCAGCCCTTTATGTCCAAAGTTCCGTGGTCGGTCAGCCCCACAGAACAGATAAAATTAACAAACATAATTGAGAACGAAGATTTTGCGCAGCTTCGTTGGAACTGAATTTTTTAGCAAAATTAGTAATCATAAGATTGGATTATATCCTACTGCGAGCCATGTTACAGACGTAACTAAAGCTATTATAGGAAAATAAATTAATGTTAGATTGCACTTTATTTTGAAAAAAAAAAACTAATTTAAAAGAGAACAAGCGCATGTTACTTAATAAATACGTATTTATTATTCCAGGGACAATAATAAAATCAGCGTTGTGAGTTTAAATATTATTTTTCAATATTAAAATAATCTTGTATTTTTAACTTGTGTCATTTTATTTACTTACTAGTTCTAGCATAAGCCCATGTCTGTGAAAGCATAAATGACGTTTATCACGGATGCAGACAGCCCAGGTATTAAATTATATTATGTCAATAAGTCTAAGGGAAACATTCGATATGGCCGTGAAATTCAAATTCTAGTTTTTTGCATATTGTAGCTGTTTTACGTTTTATGTTATTCATAACGCGATTTGCGCCTGTAACGGTTAATCAATTATATATTAAATAATCATCAAAGTTGTAAGTAGGTATACTTTTCTAGGTTTGCGATTCTCGTAAATAGGATTATTTCCGAAAAACACATGTTTTAAAGCATTATGATGATGTTTGATGATGTACATGATTTTATTGATTATTTTTAGTAAATATACTATCGTCACGGGCGCAAACAATATTTACATATTATTATGACGTAAAACAGAGCTGAAATTAGCAAAAAATGAAAGAAAATTTAAATTTGGCCTCGTCTACACCGTCCCGAAAATAAAGCAAAACATTGCAAAACTGAAAGTAACAAAATAACAGTAATATTATCGATATAAATAATCGACCTTTCGGTCGCCGTAACATGTATGAGAAATAAATTGCTTTTGCGCGTGTGTGAGTGTACGTCAAGCGCAGAGTTTGCGTTAGTGTGTCAATCAATAAGAAACTCGCGATATAAGTGCGTCTAGTTTATTTGTGTGTGTACTGCGCGTATGTACCTATTGGCCTCTTGCTTGGAGTGGAGTTAAATAGTGGGAGACAAGCGGCGCGGCGAAAGTGAAGCAACATCGAGATTTTTGAGGGAATGATGTTTGATATATTATTTAATTCCCGAAGCTCGTTTCAGTATAAATTTAAGAAACCACTTACTGAAATAAATGCAATCTCACAATCAATTAAGAAAATTTAGATTTTTGTTGGAGCACTGTTTTCAAATGAAATATATTCGGACCTTAAATGTATTGTAGCAAAAGATAAAGGGGTCTCTTGTACCCTTCGAACTGGTACTAATTGTAAAACGTCCGAAGAACTGATATTAATTGTAAAACGTCCGAAGAACTGGTACTAATTGTAAAACGTCCGAAGAACTGATATTAATTGTAAAACGTCCGAAGAACTGGTACTAATTGTAAAACGTCCGAAGAATTGATACTAATTGTAACACGTCCGAAGAACTGGTACTAATTGTAAAACGTCCGAAGAATTGATACTAATTGTAAAACGTCCGAAGAACTGGTACTAATTGTAAAACGTCCGAAGAATTGATACTAATTGTAACACGTCCGAAGAACTGGTACTAATTGTAAAACGTCCGAAGAATTGATACTAATTGTAAAACGTCCGAAGAACTGGTACTAATTGTAAAACGTCCGAAGAATTGATACTAATTGTAACACGTCCGAAGAACTGGTACTAATTGTAAAACGTCCGAAGAACTGGTACTAATTGTAAAACGTCCGAAGAATTGATACTAATTGTAACACGTCCGAAGAACTGGTACTAATTGTAAAACGTCCGAAGAACCGATACTAATAAATTGTAAAACGTCTGTCAAGATTCACACCGACAATCTTCGGAAAATTAACAAACAATGTTGACAACGAAGATTTTGCGCAATTTCGTCGGAACTGAATTATTTAGCAACATTAGTAATCATAAGGTTATATCCTACTGCGAGCCATGTTACAGACCTAACTAAAGGTACTTATTATAGGAAAATAAATTAATGGAAAATTGCACTTTATTTTGAAAAAATCGAATTTAAAAGACAGCAAGCGCATGTTACTTAATACATACGTATTATTTCAGGAAAAATAATAAAATTTGCATCGTGAGTTAGAGTGAGTTAAATATTATTGTTCAATATTAAAATATTCTTGTATTTTTAACTTGTGTCATTTTATTTACTTTCTTTGCTTTATCCCGTGTCTGTGAACGCATGAATGACGTTTATCACGGAAACAGATAGATCAGGTATTAAATTATATTATGTCAATAAGTCTAAGGGAAACATTCAATATGGCCGTGAAACTCAAATCTTCTATCGTTTTTTGCAAATTGTAGTTTTGTTTTACGTTTTATGTTATTCATAATGCGATTTGCGCCCGTAACGGTTAATCAATTATATCATCAAAGTCGTATCGTCGTCGTAGTCGTAGTCGTGCTTTTCTAGGTTTGCGATTCTCGGAAATAGGATTATTTCCGAAAAAAAAATATGTTTTAAAGCATTATGATGACGTTTGATGATTGACATGATTTTATTGATTATTTTTAGTAAAAATATTATCGTTACGAGCGCCAACAACATTTACATATTATTATGACGCAAAACAGAGCTGCAATTAGCGAAAAACGAAAGAAAGTTTGAAATTTTGTGACCTTATCGGATGTTCCTCCTGAATTTGACATTATTATTTATATGTATTTAGGGAGTTTATACTATTTCGTACGTACCCCATCCCGAAATTAAAGCGAAAAATTACAAAACTTAGAGTAACTACATTACAGTAATATTGTCGATATAAATAATTGAGAAATAAATTGCCTTTGCGCGTGTGTGAGTGTACGTCAAGCGCGGAGTTTGCGTTAGTGTGACAACTAATAACAAACTAGCGATATAAGTGCGTTTAGTTTATTTGTATGCTTAATGCGCGTACGTATTGATCTCTTGCTTGTAGTGGAGTTAAATTGTGGGAGACAAGCGGCACCACGCGTTCTAATACAAATCAGGAACTATTTTCCTTTCCAACCTCTTTTATCTGTTCTGTGGTCAGCACCTACCTCTTGTCGACACAACATCGAACGTCGATTTTATTTGTCATTCGTCACATGTAACACGAAAACTGCGTCACTAACAAATTAACCCTTTGTACCTACCGAGAAATTAGGTAACGCTGTTCTTCCTTTACTCAAGAAAGATATACAAATATCTTTTGTCTCACCCTGGCTACGCTCCTGAGAGAAGCCAACACCTTAGGAAACTAAAACGTGCGTCCGCCAATAGCCATCATGATTTGTTCGAAGGCCACCCAGTTGACGAGCGACCAGGGTCCCAGCCTCATCCACATGGGTAGGAAACCTTTGTACATTGAAAATATTCCCTCATTCCTCACGGATTGCTGCAGGCAATCGATCATGCCATTGTATAACAAGCCCCTGGAAAATGAGAAAATAAAAGTATTTTAAGTATGGAGTGAAAGTCATTATAAGGTGTCGTTTTGCATTCTCGTCAACTTTCAGGAGGCTGCTATGAAAGATATGTATGTATAATCAAATATAATTACGATACCTGCTCAATAGTTAATACATACTTGTTTTTTGTTATTTAAGGTTGACAGTATTTTAGAATACACTACTTTCACAGAACAGAATCACGCCGTTGCGTTTGC
This sequence comes from Atethmia centrago, assembly GCA_905333075.3. Taxonomy (NCBI): domain Eukaryota; kingdom Metazoa; phylum Arthropoda; class Insecta; order Lepidoptera; family Noctuidae; genus Atethmia; species Atethmia centrago. Next base: position 13,345,332 of record HG995373.1, on the reverse strand, counting down.
GGTCGAGAAAAGCTGCATATACAAGTGTCTTCCTATCCACGTAATACACACACAGTCACATACAGTCTGCTTGAGCTCAAGTATAGCACTGTCAGTGGAAAGTTGATTCCAGAACCCAAATTAGGCATCGATCGTTTAACTTTAAATGTCCACTGAGGTGGCGGTTAAGAAGACCGTCTAGAATTTTCCCTATAAGAGCGGCTAGAGAAATAGGCCTATAGTTAGCTTTGTCGGAAATATCGCCCGTTTTATCTTTCACGAAATCACGACAGGGACCACTACACTCTCCATAGGCTCCATTGGTAAATAGGTGTGACGAACACAAAACGTCGATAAGTTCTGTAACCGACTTTGGCAACTTGTTATAAAAGCGGATACTGTTGATAACAAATGATTAGCTTGTTTTCTTCGATCAATAATAGTTTTTGTTAATCTAAATTTGGGTGTCACTATTTCATGTTTACTACGTGTATTTATATTGTGGAAATCGCTTCTTATTTTGAAAAGTCCTAAGTTTTTGCGAACATACAAAATACTTTCTAAGATATAAACAAAAACAAATTCAAAGAATCTGATGACTTATGGAGACTGACTGACAGTGTCAGTATATCATTTTTTTTAAATTTGTTTCTAAGGGACTCACGAGGACCCAGTCTAGATCGCGTGGATTGCCCTTTTTTTGTAAAATGAAAATTGAATCTACGTCAGCTGCCGATCCCTACCGCAGAGCGTCATAACACATAATACTGCGGAAATAAGTAAAGTATACTAACCTAGCTGTGGCTAAATCGGTCAACTGCCTTATTTTTCTTACTGCTTATGCAGCTTATGCTGCTTAGCTGAACTTAATCTACCTGAAAGAGTTCTAACGTGGGTATCCCATTGCAATTCCGAATCAAGAGTAATTCCTAGAAATACAGTTTCCGTAATACCATCTAGTTTCTTGCCATCAAGATTTAAATTTAGACCTACTTGGGGTACAGTTGGTAAAAAGAATTGATTGTTTGTTTGAAGAATGTTTTGCAATCACACCGCTAAGCCTTTCGAATATATTGTTAAAACAATAGGTATAAGTAACAATGTGTGGTCCAGTTTTTTTACAAGCTTCTTTAAGGCAATGATTTGTCCAAATCTTAAAAAGAAAAGAAATGTCTTTAGAGTTTACTTACTTTCCATTAGGTCCAACAGGCTGGTTCATAAGTCTGGTCTTCATTACATCGGCGGGTGTGCCAAGCACGGCAGCCACGAATCCGGCCGTGAACGCTGCCAGTGCGTGCGCCAGCATGGTGTCGGCCATGCCGACCTCCCGTATTAGGAACTGTTTGGCCCAGTCGTATGCTGCTAGGTCTCCAATGTTGACTAGGGCTGCGCGTTGCACATTGGGAAGGGCACCTAGAAATAAGATTTTAATTTTATTAGGCGATGGAGATAGTCTGGTCCATCATCATCATCATCTTATCGCAGTCCAATGCTAACATAACCAGAGAGGGTTACATCATAGGAAACAAATTACAGTTAAACAAAATGTCAGTATATTTACTACCAACATAACATTTTTTGAAAACATGAAGTTTCAGCCCCATTAAACCCTACGGCACGGTAATATTAAGATACTATTACCGTGCCTACGGCTACACTATCGCGCTAACGCGAACTTTACTTCGCACGCTCTCTGTTGTACAGCGAGACGTCGACCGGTGTGCGAGAGAGAGCGCGAGACAGCGTGTAAAGTTCGCGTTATCGCGACAGTGTAGCCGTAGGGTAACAAACAATGAAGGCTTGAAAAATATAGCAAGACAAACTAAATCTATTTATTCATCAGACACAGTTCTAATCTCGGGTTATGCTAGAATAATCGGTAATGCTAGACTAGAATTTTAGATTAAAGCTAGTATTTTATAAAAAAAAATATTATAAAATACTAGCTTTTTCCCGCGGCTTCGTGTTAAAAATTAAGTGGCAACATTCATTGGTTCCTGTTTTTGACACAGAAAAGTGTGTGGCGCTAGACGTATTGAGATAGAATCATTATCAGAAAAAATCGCATTTGAATATTTTCCCTCAGCGAAGTCCGAATGTAAAGGAACATAATATTTGCTCTGTAATCATCTAATGTATACATATATAAGTCAGCCTAGTCAGCCTGTGGCATATTCATTAAAATGTACCAGTAATGTGCTCTGTGTAATCTGTGGTCTATCTGTGACATCTGTCAACAATAAAGAAGGTTCCCATCATCATGTCGCATCTGCCGTATTTGATTCCATCCAACAAATCTATCCTAATCAGGGTGATCCCCACGAACTTTCAATACTTCGCCCGCGTGGATGTCGGTAAAAATCTCACGGGAACGTAATACCGGGGTTAAAAGTATGTGTAACCACATAGGGTTACACATACTTTAATCCAGGTTATAAACTACATGTGTGTCAAATTTCATGCAAATCTGTTAAGGTGTTTTTGCGAAAATGTGTGTTCTGGACCAGGGTTGTTGCGAACATCAGCATCAGCATCCGCAGAACTTCAGCATCATTTTCAACATCAGCATCAGCATCCGCATTGATCGATGCTGATTTTTAATGCTGAAGTTCGAGTCGTGAGACTCGTGACATGACCGCAGAGGGGGCGGGGCTTGTAGCACGGGTTGTGTTCGCTTGCGAGTTTTGACCAATCCAGAGCTCGACTGCGGTGATTGCGATTGTAAACAAACGCAAAATTGTCTCATTACGGTATAATACGTCCTTGCGCGTGAAAGTTATTGTTTTTTTTGTAAACTGTTGTGTGATAAAAATAATGCCGCCTCCGTTGAGAAGTGGAATATGGTCGTATTTTAAATTAGTCAATCAAGGAAACCTACACCAAGTGTATAGTACCAAGGAAAACTGTGCAACTTTTAGATATAAATTCATAATGGTCACTGCTTTTTTTTTTTGGAAATTCTTAAAATCAGCATCAGCATCAGCATCCGCTGATGTGAAAGAATTATGCATCAGCAACAACCCTGTTCTGGACACACATCCAGACACAAACAAACGGACGAGAATTCTAAAATTTGGAGGCAAAATAAGTACTGTTACATTGTATTATTTAAATGAATATTTTTATACGAGGGCGGCACTGAAAATTTCGGTAATCAAGGAAGTGACACAACATTACTATTTAAAAATGTATTTATTGCTTTTCGAAGTATTCTCCGCGAAATTTGACACATTTTTCCATACGATGGAACCAATCATTGAAGCAACCATTCCATTCGGAAGTTGGGGTCTCCAAAATGGCCGTTTTGTAGGCGTCCACAGCTTCTTCACGTGATGAAAATCTCTGTCCACGCAATTTATTCTTTATTTTAGGGAAAGTATAGAAATCATTAGGGCTTAGGTCGAGGCTGTACGGCGGATGGTCTAATCATTCTATATTTTCTTGCTCCAAAAACTCTTTTGTTCTGTGCGTGGTGTGAGAACTCGCATTGTCGTGATGGAGGATGATGCGGCGGTTGCAGTTCTCTTTACGGAGTTCAGAAACGACCTGTGGCAAACAAATGCTAGCATACCATTCTGCATTAACCGTTATTTGTCCCTCAAGAGGAATAGTCGTAACATGGCCGGTTTTGGAGACAAACGTGGCCACCATTTTTTTTGCAACACTCCATGAACGAACAATTTCTGTTGGCTTTAACTCATTTTCGAAGACCCAAACTCGTGACTGGTTTTTGGTTTCGGGTTCGTACGCGTATATCCAGGATTCGTCACCTGATATGATGTTGTATACAGCATTTGAGGATCCTGCGTGGAATCTTTCGAGAGTTCTGACGCACCAGATAACGCGAGCCACTTTTTGCTCTTCACAGAGCGAATGCGGTATCCATCGGTAAAACAACTTTTTTACACCTAATTGTTCATGCAAGATTATTTGTATTTGACTCATGCCAATGTCTAAAGTTGCCTGAATTTCGCGGTATGTCACATGTCGATCTTCCTCAATCAGCTTACGCACAGTATCAATGTTTTCTTGAGTGACTGCAGTTTTTGGACGACCTTGACGGGGATCATCACTGAGCTTGACACGTCCACGTTGAAATTCAGCAAACCAGCGATAAATTGTGGTTTTCGATGGGGCTTCATCACCAAATGCAGAAATCATCCGGTCAACACACTGTTTTTGTGTTAAACCACTTAGAAAGTCATAATAAATCATCGCTCTTGAATTTTCTCGAGTCAATTCCATTTTCTCAACGACTAAACAAGTTAGACAAAACCTTGTGACAAGACCGAGAATCTTTTTTTAAATAAATAAATGGTATTCGATTTTTAAAACCAAGGAGTTTTCAATTAAAAAGATTTTAATATGACAGGAACAGTGGAAATATTACATTCCCGATACTTTTAGTGCAGCCCTCGTAAGTAAGAAAAATAATCTCTAATGTACTTATCGAGCTAATTGGTTTTCAATTCCACACACGCGTTTTCTTGTATGAAAATTTAATTGTATTGAAGAGCGCTCTCTACACTGCATTCAGTGCCTTATGAGTGACATTCAATAAAATTGGTATTATTTCTAATTTGAACCAAGTAGCGGCATCTATGATTACGAAAGGAAAGTGACAACAGTCAATTTCAACCAATTTTGCATTAATTGGAGTTAGATGGCAGCACCACCTCGCTCAGCTAGTCATTCAATCGAAAATTTTAATAATTTGCCGCGTGCCATGCGAATCAATTTGAAAATAAGGTAAATAATTGTTATTGACGGAGTGTAACAGTGGAAAATTGTTTTTATTTCGAAAAATCTGTGTACTAAGCAAATATAAGTATATTTTTTAATTTGACAGTGTGATAATAAAATTTTACAATTACTGTATGTGCCCGATGTGTCACTTCATGCAGTGGTGGTCCAATTTTAGGTATTTTTACTAATAATGGTATGTTGTTTTTATTTTAGATAATGCCAAAGAAAAGTTTATCCAGCGCTCAAATCCAAAATTATTTGACGATACCATCAGACAGTGAAGACGAACAAGACTCCTCAGGCGCTGAAAGTGATGATGATATTGCCGTAATTCGAACTACCGTCAACCAACTTTGTGAAACGTTTAGCGGTGCGGATGATGAACAGCAATGTGTTTCACCGAACAGGTATCAACCCTCTGCACCATTATCGGGGTCCTATGATGATGTGACTGGAAATTCTAGCGTACTTGATGCTGATTTGCAGCAGCATATATCGAACCCTAGTGGTTTAATTCCTGCAGTTCCAAGTCTAGGTCCCAACATCGTCTTAGATAATGGCGTGCTTGAAAGTGTAGACTCGGCAGTTTTTCTTGGTATAACAGTAGATGCCAAACTTCAGTAGGGCCCTCATATATCAAGCCTAGCGGGCAGGCTCAGTTCGGCCGCCTACGCCGTCAGAAAAGTAAGACAATACACTGACGTTGATACAGCTCGATTAGTTTATTTTAGTTATTTTCATAGCGTTATGTCCTACGGTATTCTGCTGTGGGGCAAAGCCGCTGACATTCAAAATATATTCGTTCTTCAAAAACGAGCTGTTCGAGCTATTTACCAGCTTGGTGCCAGAGTTTCTCTGGGAGATTTTTTTAAGGATGTTGGTATTCTCACGGTTGCATCACAATTCATCTTCGCCAACATCTTATGTATTAGGCAAAATATACACTTATACACTAAAAATAGTGATATTCACAATATTAACACCAGAAATAAGGACAAATTATGAGCTTCATTTCACCGGCTTCATAAGGTACATAACTCATTTGTTGGGCTTGGTATAACTTTTTATAGCATGCTGCCCTCATCTTTGCTAGATTTGCCTTTTAATGCGTTTAAAACTAAAGTTAAATCCACCCTTTGTTCAAAGGCATATTGTTGTATCAATGACTACTTAAACGATAAGAATAGTTGGTCACTGTGATTAACTCAAGACAATGTTTATGTTCTTTCTTCAGAATTAGCTTACCTACTGACAGGTTATATGAGTTCATATAATTGATTATTTTTTTATTTGACTGTATAAGCCAATGTAATTTAATTTAATTTAGTTAAATTTTAATTTATTAGTGACATAATCTACTCATTACAATGTGTGTTTTATGAGTTGTATTGCAATAAGTGGTTAGCTAGCGTCCTCGACTATTGATTATACTATTTTTGCCTGAGCAACCGGCAGCAAGCTCGTCATGCTCCCTTAGATGTCACTGCCTGCGGTAGCGTCGGGCGTCGGGTTGTCTCCTTCCCTCCAATATGGCGAGGGGGGTGATGGCTGATCTTTGCGTTATGCTCGTGAACGGGTGCTGCTTGTGGTGACTGGTCGTCTTGCTGATCATAGTTTTAATTGTTATTTGTAATTGTTTACTTATTTTACTTCGATGAGGCTAGTTTATCATTTCTCACTTCGAGCTACAGCAATAGCCTTATGTAAGCGGGCACGCCCTTTATGCCTGAAGGCTTTTATTTAGGTATTAAGTTCTATTTACGTTTTTTTATGTTGTAATTTTTATCTGCTTGAGTACAATTTGTTCATTGTTTTGTTGGTATACTGGCGTGTGCTAGCTAACATATGGCAAGTGTGTAATTTAATCCAATGTTTTGTGTTTCGTAATGTTAATTACTTTGCGTACGATTTGTATAGAATCAAGTTTATATAACTAAACAGACAGATGTGCTGCTGAGGAGTTTGTTCCACCACTTCTTCTTCCCAGCTAAAGCACTAAAAAGTGGTGAAGGGCGGGCATTTTTGGGCGACTGTCTTATGTAACTTTGACGTTCGAAAAGTAGGAGGAAAGAGGATATTCAGAAGAATGGGTAGGTAATGTAGATGGCACAGTCATCGACACAGTTATGTGGTGTTGTCTTCATATTTTGTTAGAAAAGAGCCTAGTCAAAAAGTAAGGAGGTTTTGTAAAAAACAAAAGAAATATTTAGATGTCGACTGCCCTCAAATTGTACGTAACTACAATCAGCACATGGGTGGAGTCGACTTGCTTGACTCATTCCTGGGAAAGTACAAGATAAAGATGAGGTCAAAGAACACTTACTACTTTACTCGACATAGCTACCACAAATAGTTGTTTGCTATATAAAAGAGTTGGGGAGATGCGACAAAGAGCAACGCCGCTAAAGTTGAAATACTTCAAGTTAGAAGTGGCAAAGAGCCTCTGCATGTGTGGTCTATCAATGAATAAGAAAAAAAGGCCGGCCGTCTTCTGCAAGTGATGACTTGATAAAGAAGAAAAGAATGAGAGCCAATGTAGCGATTCTTCCTCCTCGTGACGTAAGGCGTGATGGATGTGAACACATGTGGGGACAGAAGCGCCAGCGATGCAAGTATCCAGGCTGCAAAGGAAAGTCGTTTGTTGTGTGCGAAAAATGCAGGGTCGAACTTTGTTTCAACAAGTACAAAAACTGCTTCCGTCTGTTTCACCTCTAGTTATGTAGCAAATATAGGTAGGTTATTGCATGTTGTGCCACATATGGAACTAAAAAAAAACCATTTATCTCCATTATTATTTGTTTTTTATCATTTTAACTATATTTCCGGGTTTCTAGACCACAAATACGATTAGGTAAGAATTTTTTTCTGTAGAAAAAAAATCATGCAGTGTAGGGTTACAACTGGAGAAAGAAAATCTTCATTTACTTAGTTTACGGAATTTTGTAGAAGTTTATTGAATTTGGCAACAAACTATGTATGAAACGACGTATGAAAAGCCTATACCTTTTTAGCAAGGTTAGGTATCTTACCTCTCCAGAATCCTCTGATCCCGTTTTCAGCATACAGCATCTTGTAAGCTTCTCTGCAGTTGGCGAACCTGGGTTTCTTGCCCTGCATGATCCTGCGGCCTTCAGCCTGCATCTGTACTTTGACTAGGTCAGTGGGGGACGCGAACAGCTGCGCCAGAGATCCCGCCCCTACCCCACCTGCCGAACTTCATGACAATTAGTTATGTTGTTGCTTAGTATGTTCTAAATCATGCTGGGATTAGATTTGCCAGGAGTCCGGCTGTAGCCGAACATGTCCAACTTTTTAAAATTGTGTCCTGCTAAATATATACAAGGATACTGTCCGGATTTTGGTCAGCCCCGCCCCGCCAAGAGATGCAGAACGAAAGTGCGCGAACGACTCAAGCGGACTGTAATTGGGTATAAAGGCTCGTGCAGACTATCGCGACTTATCGCGCGACGCGGCATCGACACCGGTAGATTAATATCCATGAAGTTTTCATAGAAATAGTTCTACTGGGGCAGACTGGCACGACAAGCCGCGCCAGTCTGCACGAGCCTTAAATTGGAGTAAAGCTAATTGAGTACCTACCTCTATTTTTGTAAACTGGAAAGTTACACCTACCTATAATTTATTTACAAATGATAAGGGTGATTATTGATTGTTTTAGTTACACTTTCAATGTAAAGAAGTTACAAATTAATTTAGTAAGAACAAAATGTGATTCATAATAACATAATATAAAATAATTAAAATTAGAGTAAAGGCTCCTGCATACTGAGGCGATATCGCGGTCGCGACACGCATATTGCTGCCTGTCGAGCCCGCGATATCGCCTCAGTATGCAGGAGCCGTTAGTCTCAAAAGAATAAAAGTCAAAAATACACAAATAAATGTATCCATTTTTTTTTCTTGTAAAAATCAGTGTGTCAGGCTTGCAGGGCAAAATGACCGCCTAAATATGAATCAGTATCAGGCTTTTTATTTTTGGGCCTAACAAGCCTAGTTGGGATGGTTTTATCGAGTTATTAATAAAGATTAAAAGTAAGCAACGAAGGATTTTTAATTATAAATAACAAGAGATATTTTGTTTAATAAATTCTGGTAAACATTTACCAGCTATCTATGACATTAGTGGGAAGCAAAACAACTACATCTTCCTCTGCAACCTCTGACGCCATTTTTAGGGTTCCGCCTTATAGTCCGCTATGTCAATCTGTCTGTCTGTCTGTCCCCGCTGTAGCTCAGAGGCGCTTAGTACTAGAAAGCTGTAATTTGGCATAGGTATACATATTAATCATGCCGACAAGGTGCACTTTGTCGCACGTAATGTGGAGATGTTTTTTTTCTCGTCTATCCCATGGTCCACACCATCGTTCAAAAATATTTCGGGTCTGTGAACACCACTTTTCGATTCAAGGATCCTTTTGCGTAATATTAAACATTAAAGTACTAATTTTTGCTAGAGTCAAGTCGTCATCCTCCCCGCTAACTGTCGTATCTCACAAACTGTCGTATCTGCACTGACATTATCTACGTGTTCATGGCATTTGGCTGGCAGGGGGCTTTTTCGAAACAATCGAAAAGCTCCCTGCCAGCTAAATGGTTGTTTATAGAGATGTGAAAGAAATCATGGCAGTAGTAGGTACATAAATTAAATTAAAGGGAAACATATTGGTTGCGCTGATCCGATTAGAATTATACTACTTATTGTAATTTCCTTTCTTTTTTTATGTTGGCAAACGAATTAATACCTAGATATGGTTGGTATTGCAACTTCCTATCTCCTATCCTATCCTGCACATTGCCTTTCGTTCGCGTGTGAGCAAGATGGGTACAGCAAGTGGCGCCACCCCGTGAAATCGCGTCACATCATATAACGAGAGAAAAAAATATGGCAATTTGTGTGGGTTCGAAACGCGTCGCTCGCAACTCGTGCGTTGAAACTCGGAGAAACAAGAAAGATTCATGAAATTGCATACGTATCGTCGCTCCAGGCTTCAAAATGCCGTTCACAATAACGTATCACTCACGGATTCTGAGAAATTGTATCATTCGATAGGTAAATTAGGTAAGGCACGTTTCATGCCGACCTACTTCAGTCGTGTGGTCGAGGCCTATCTGACGGACAGGGCCGTCATCTACCCCGGTCACCAGGGAGTATGGAACCGGCAAGAGATGTCGTGCTATGTCCCACAGGGATAGGTCCTGGGGCTATCGGAATTGACTGGGTGCTGTGTGCCGACCTCCCCTAGCGGCGTCAGCTTAGTGTTCTACGCAGATTTCACGTTGGTCCTGGCGCTAGGGAGGTCGCACCAGGCGGCGGCCGAAATAGCGACACGCGGGGTTGTGACAATCGTCGACCTGGATCTGGTAATTGGGACTTGAGGTGGCCACCTCAAGTTGTGCAGGGCCCTGCACAAGTCGGAGGCCATGTGTTTTCATGGTCCTCGGAATGGGCCACCGTCGAGGTCCCAAATAACGGTAGGAGGGGTTCACATCGGTGCGAGTCAACGATGAAGTAACTGGAACTCGTCCTCGACAGCCGGTGTATCTTCGTGGAGCATTTCCGACGTTTGGCTGCCAGACGGGAGCAGGCCGGGGCTGCCTTGAAGCGGCTCCTGCCCAATCTAGGGGGTCCAAACGCCTCCTGCCGGAGGCTCTATGCGGGGGTCGTGCGATCCATGACTCTTTACGGGGCACCGGAGTGGGCGCGTTCCCTGGCGCGGCGGCCAGCCCGCCGCCGCGCCGGTCGAACGCGGCCCAAAAGGTCATGGCCATCCAGCTGGTCCGGGGATACCGCACGGTCTACGGTAAGGCGGCGAGCCTCCTTGCCCGATTGCCGCCATGGGACCTGGAGGCAAAAAACCTCGCGCACGTATGGGAGTGGCGCGAGGAGGCAAAACGACGCGCCGGGGCGTAATTTTGCTGCCGCGAGAAATCACGGCACAGCGCCAGAGCTCCGGCGGGATCTCATGGCGTCATGGAGAGTACGGTTGTCGCAACCCAGTGCTGGGCACGCCACAATTGCGGCGATAAGTCCCCTCTTTGAGGAGTGGCTAGAGAGGCGCCACGGCGTCCTCACCTTCCGCCTGACGCAGGTCCTCACCGAATACGGCAGCTTCGGAAGGTTCCTGTGTCGAATAAGGCGGGAGGAAACCACTGTATGGATCGCCCGGAGGACACGGTGGAGCATACGGTGGAGGTCTGCCCGGCCTGGGCACAGCAACGCCGTGTCCTCGTAGACCTCGTGTCCCTGGTCCATCACCTCCTTCTGCGAAGCAGTAATGCACGCGAAGGAGGAGGCGCGACGGTTGAGGGATAAAAAATTTCGCGCTCCTAGCCGCCGCAGGAGACGCCCTGGGCGTGGGGAATCCCAGGCGGATTTCCAGCCACAGTAGGCGCAGGCTTGCGGACGGTGCGTAATGGGTAGCTCATCGTCCGATAAGGACCAGGCCCGGGTCGACGGCGGAACCCCAATCCCCCAATATTAACTTCATCAGCTATTAGATATTCTTTTAGCATATTAAGTACAAATCAGCAGATGCTATCTAGGCCATGCGTCACTAGCATAGATGCTTGGTTAGCAATAAGATTAGTATATAAGATCAATATTTTTTAGAATTAATTAATTACTGTTATGCTGTAACTGGGTATAAATAAAGTTATTTTTTTGTAAACTCGTTCGTGGTCGTTCACTTAATTGGCGCAGCTGGTAGGATCTCTGCAGTCAGTCTGTCGCGTATCTATATCTACGGGAAGCAGCCGACGTCCGTTTCAACGGTTTAGCAGAGATCGCCGAACAAATAAATATATTAAGAAGCTACTTCGAGTTAGGGGAGGACCAGGAAAGCTAAGGTAAAACCTCGCTATGAAAAAGCCAAAATCACTGGCGAAACCGAACGTAATATGGTGCCTGTAGAATTAAATAAAAGACCAACTAGAGTGGCGATAAGAAATATAAAACGTCCTCCACAGGTCAAGCCTGGTACTTCTGGTACTGGTGATGTCAGGATTCACACTGGACCTCCAGAACTGCACTCGGAATCCGGGGATAGCGTCATTGAAGATGGGAGTAGCAGTGAAGAAGACCAGTTATTGGACTATATTTAAGATGTTATACTTAGTATCCTTAAGCATATAGATAGTAACATTAGCGATTTTAGCAATATGAACGTTAAAATTGTAGAAAGTAAATTAAGTAATGAAACTTTAGGGATAAAAAAACAAATAGAGTAAATAGTTAAACTTACTAAAGATAAATTGTCTCAAATTTTACCCTTTCATCATAGAAAGAAACAAGCTTTGTTTAACCCACGGGATCAGTTATAAAAGCTATAACTGGTACAGATGTTCTATGTCACGAAGTCCGTTTGGCTATGAATGTTGTCAAGCGTGCACATGCACATTGTTTTTGTGTGCGTAACCTCGAGAGCGCTCAGTGTCGATCGGGACACGGTCCGGATCAGTAGTGGTTTTTAGTTCGCGCCAAATTGTTTCACGGAGTAAGATCAGCATGGCAACAAAACGAACAAGAGTTGTCCATAGTGAGGTAATATTTATTTATACGTTTTCAATTAAAATGTTATACAAAGATACTTAATATAGCAATAGAAGTATTTATAAAATGAATGTTTTTTTGTGGTATAAAATGTTTATATTACTTAATTATTTTGATTACATTTTGTTTTAGGGTCGAAACATGATAGCTAGTGTTTATCATTTTCTGCGAGAAGAATATGAATTTACAAAATCATTAATGGAACTCAACTGTGATTTGTCTCATTTACGAGACATTACACGCCGTACAGCTGAAGCTACGGGTGTGAGCCAAAAAACAGTTCAAAGAATATTAAAAGAAGAGAAGGAATTGCCATCCACTTCATCAAAATTCACTTCACCTATGAAGAAAAGGAGAAAGCGAGATAATAAAGTGGATATAGATAATTTTACAGCCGATGTGGTTCGCAGTACTGTACAAGATTTCCATATTGTCCATAAAGAAATTCCAACATTAGCTAAGTTAAGAACAGCATTGAATGAAAAAATCGGATTCAAAGGTTGTTTAGAAACTGTTCGCAAGTTACTGTTGAAATTAGGTTACAAGTGGCGCAAAACAGAGAACAACCGTAAAGTCTTGACGGAGCGTCATGATATACAAATGTGGCGTTTAAAATATTAAAAAAAAATAACAGAGTACCGCTCTCAAAGTCGGCCCATTGTTTACACCGATGAGAGCTACGTCCTTTCGACACACGTGCGAAACAACACCTGGGCAAAAAAAAAGGAAAGAACTCCGTTTTTAAAAAAAATTAGCACAGGCACTCGCTTTATTTTAGTGCACGCGGGAGGAACCAAGGATGGTTTTATTGAAAATGCTTCCTTGGTTTATAAGGCCAACTCAACAGCTGGTGATTATCATTCAAATATGAGCTATGATAACTATGTAAAATGGCTAAATGTAAAGTTGCTACCCAATTTACTTCCGCGCTCTGTCATTGTCTTAGACAATGCATCTTATCACAACACACAGGCTGAACGACTACCGACGCAATCTACAAAGAAAGCCGATATGCAGCAATGGCTCAGGGATAAGGGTATAGCATTTGATGAATCTCTTCTTAAATTGGAATTGTACGATACAATAAAGAAGTACAAAGCCCAACACGTAATCTACAAGATTGACGATTTTATAAAAAGCAAGGGTTTTGATGTCTTACGCCTTCCCCCTTATCACCCAGAATTAAATGCGATTGAAAATATTTGGGGGATCGTTAAAAATTATGTCGCATCTAAAAATATCGAGCAAAACATGACGAATACGGAAAGACTGATCAATGAAAGTTTGGGCCAAGTTAGCAGTGAAACGTGGCAAAAAACTTGTGCTCATGTTGAAAAAATTGAAAAAGACTACTTGAAATATTTTGATCTCGATTTTGAATTTATAATCAATGTACAAAATGATTCTGACGACAGCAAAACGGAATCGGAAATCGAAAATTTATCTGATAGTGATTGAAAATACTGAATAGTCCTACTTGTTTCGTTTCCATTCTGTAACACCAATGCTTAATTAAATGCCTACATATTCTTAATATTTTTGTATTTATTGCAACCTAATCTAATTTATTTACAAAATGTATATACTTTTAAAACCAAAATTTTATTTAGATTATTAAATCTCGACTTGAATATATATCAGATTTTTTTGCTAACGTTACCTACTTTTACACACACAAGCGCGCTTGTCGGGATACGTCACTACTACAATCAAAGCCGAACGGACTTCGTGAAATAGAATATCTGTAATTTAGATAAAGATGATGCAATTAAATATGATAAAGAAATCCTATTACTCCAAAATAAAGAACATGCAGTCGAACGTAAAATGCAGAGCTTTCGATAAATTAGTAAATGACTCAGAAATCATAAATTCAAATATTAAAAACTTAGGCTTACACACTTCCGGGTCGACGGCGCGTTGTCTTCCACGCGCGTCTCAAAGAGATGTCGTCATCACAAATGTAGGGACCACTAGGGCCGATGCCTGCCGGGGTCGCGGGAAGGTACTAATTGGTCACCAAGGCCCCCGCAACACAGGCAACGGAAGGAATACGGGTGGGTTTTAGTCAGTAAGAGTCTGACATACCCTCCCGCTCCACCCAGAGCGGGAGAAGTTATTTGATGATTTCCCATAAAAAAAAAAAGGCTTACACACTAATGAGATAAATAGACTAGTTGAAAATGAATCCAATTTAACAAGTTACTATAAATAGTAAATACTATGTATCAAATTTTAAGTAACTTTCGAACTTGCTATGAGAACATACAAGAAATTGAGTCTGCAATTGCCTTCAGCAAATTAAATGTATGGCACCAGTCCATTATAAATAGCACAGAACTATACAGTACTTTAGTAATAATTAGTAAACTAAACATGCTAGGACAATTTATACTGTTAGTAAAAATAATTTAATAAAACTAGAACGTAATATCATAGTTAAATCATATTTAAATAATAATAGGTTAGTCTTTGTGTTAGAAGTCCCTCTAATAGATAACGAGACATATAATTATTACAAGGTTATTCCCATTCCAAGGTTAATAATAAACCAGTTGTACAAAACTGTCGGGATGTTGTATTGTATATGCTAGTTGCGCGGTAAACTCTGCTTGCGCGATGCAGGATTTTGCGTGACGTCAGTGTGATGCGTAGTTCGTATGTGGCGCTGTAGATGCCGCCACAGTTAGCAATAAGATTAGTATATAAGATCAATATTTTTTAGAATTAATTAGCTGCTGTAACTGGGTATAAATAAAGTTATTTTTTTAACTCCGTGGTCGTTCACTTAATTGAAATGTCGTTAAAGAGATGTCGTTAACACAAGTGTAGGGGTCCACTAGGGCCGGTACCTGCCGGGGTCATGGGAAAGTCCGAAAGGAATACCGAGACCCCTGGCAATACAAGCAACGGAAGGAACACGGGTTGGTTTAAACTGTTGAACTACGGTGGCTGGAAATCCACCCGAAATTGCCGACGCCCAGGGCGTATCCTTCGGCGGCTAGGGGCGAGAAGGCGCGAAATTTGCCTTTCCCCCAACCGTCCCGCCTCCTCCTTCGCGTTACTGCTTCGCAGAAGGAGGTGACGGCTGCCCATGCCCTCTCGCTCTGTACCATGGCCTGAACCATGGCCGGACGCGAGAGATCTCTGCCGCTGATCGTTTCCACGAGGACACTGTGGTGCGTGTTCTGCCCAAGCCGAGCAGACCTCCAACGTGCCCTCCGGGCGATCCACACAGTGGTGTCACCCGGGCGGCACCCGGGCGACCCACAAATAAGCGACATTGTGAAAAAAGCATCTTTTTTCAAGCTAATAGCCACGAACTCCGCAACAGGTAGTACGCTAATCATATCATTTCGAACCTGTTGAGGAACTGGTATGATTTTATAAATCATATAGCTGTCTCTGGTGGTCAATGGAAAGGTAATCTCAAATATGAAGTATTCATCTTCATTCTCGCTTTTACCTTCAGCGTACTGTTAACATGTTTTAGGTCAGACTGTAAGTTGTCCACGGGCAGTGTAGTATCTTTTGTTAGTTGTCCAGAAATGCACTGTAACTCATTCTGTAACTGATCTGGAGATAACAGGTGAAAATTGAATGGCAAAGTAGTGTCGTCGTGCTTTTTGATTTTCAGGAAGATCGTTATTTGTTTGGTTGTTTAATTTCGGTGATGCTTGATCTAGCTTTCTGTGGAATTTTTCTAGACTCTAAATTTAATTTCTAAGTAGTCCATAAAATCCTACAAAACCGGTAGCCCTCTCGAATTTTTAAGAGAGTCTATGTAATCTCCGTAGGTTTCAAGCTTCTGTGACAATAAATGCAAGAGAAGCGGATCCTAATGCTGATATCAATCCCTAAGTTCCGTATGGCATGCAAGCTTTCTAGCGCTACGTCATGCAGTTTTTTAATATGACCTTTTGATGTTGGATACTAGATTAACCAAGCATAGTATTTATTATTGATGTAAAGATGAGTTTTTTATTGTTATACAGATGATTTAAGATTTCCCAACAGGTATCGTAGTTACTGGAACTGATAGGAAGATGCTGAAAGAGTCTTCCTGCTTCTCCCTTGACCTTTACTTTCAAAAATTTGATTTTTTGCGTTTGCGACAAGGTAGGGTTGCTGTGAATAGCTTCAGTAAAGAGGTCCTGACCTTAAATGAAGTCCATTGCTGATAATTTCTCGAAAATACAGGTATATCCATTTTCGGTGTGGAATGCTCTCTATGTGATACACTCCAAAGCTTTATGTTGATAATTTTTTTTCAAATGAATATATGATCGATATCGCTCATGCTGTGTTTATACACAGCATGACCGATATCGATCGAGGTGGAAAGGACGATGATTACGAGGCAGTTTATACTGCCTCGTAATCATCGTCCTTTCCACCTAATTTGCTATCAATCTCCCAATAAAGAGAGTCAATTTGTGACCAGCGTTTGTTCTTAATGCATCCTCCATTTCCCATTTTTCTGACTTGGAGTTTAGGTCGATAAAACCCGCTGACCTCTTGAATGCTTTGAAATTCGCTGCTTGTTTACGAATCATGTCTTTTAATTTGCTAGTTGAGCCTCTTGACTCCATGGTACGTAAAATGCTGACTTTTCTTGGCTGCTCATAACCCGATGGCTGTGCTTCTTCTTCGGCTTATTTTTGCTCCTCTTGTATCGCTTGAGTACTCCTAACGGTTCTCAAGGGCGTCAGCTTGCTGGACATCTGCAGGCGTTGTTCGCTGATTAGAGATTTGGCGGCTGTATAGTGCTTGCTAACCTTTTCATGCTCAGAGTTTATGAAATACGTATGATCTTGGACCCCATATTCACATATAGCTAAGTGATTATTCTGATAATCTGACTAATACTTCTTTAACATCTCTAATCGCCTTTTGAAATAGTCATCAGATTTCCTATCGACGCTATCCTTTTTTATATTTATCGGTATTTTCCGGATTAACTCACTAAGTTCAAGTTGCAGATAGATAAGATCCCCCATTTTGCTGCTAGCTAGTTTTTGAAGTAAAAAGGAAAGATCATACTTGAAAAATACTGGCTTTTCACTGCCGCTGGTTTGCTGTTGTCGCACTCCGAATGCTGATGCTCTGCTATAACTGGACACTGTCGTCCTGCTGCTATAGATACCGAGCGTTGCTGTTGTAAATACCGATTTGCGGCTTGCTATTTCGGATGCTGATTGCTTCGTGCTGGAAGCGCTGATGTTCCGTTGCTCGGGATGCTCAGGAAAGTTGCTCGTGTTCACTAGTATTGCAACTCCACCCTGTGCTGCTATAGGGTTTTGCTACATATACTTTGCTAAAGTTCTGTGGTTGCGAAACTATATCCACAGTTCACACGTATCACTGTAATCCGATATACTGATTTTCGAACGAGATCACTCACAAGATTCTAAATACACGTAACTCCCCAAAGAAAAACGAATACTAAAACTCGCGAGGTCCTGGCCGATAGCTTGAAGAACCATGTAGAAGGTTGGAAGATAGTCAATGATACTGCTGTGTTTAAAGTAAAAATAAATGTATTTAACGGACCAAAGGTTATAACAATATCTTTATATTAACACAACCTTTGGTCAAGACTAGAATAAGAACAGAATAAGTACAAGGACGCTCAAAAGAGCGAGGGAGCACACGTGATGACCACTAGTCTTGTACTTATTGCTCAATTAATAGGTATTTATTAATGAAGTTACGTAAAAATGCTTAGTCGTCGGTAGTGTATGGTTTCACCGTACAGATAATTTCCCAGCCGAAAAAAAAGTGGCGCCACCCCGCGTAATCGCGTCAGATCATATACGAGAGAAGAAAAAAATATGGCGATTTGTGTGTGTTCGAAACGCGTCGCTCGCAAATCGTGCGTTGATACTCGAAGAAACAATAAAGATTCGTGAAATTGTATACGTATCGGCCTCCAACGCATCTAGTAAGGTATTGTGTACCTTTCCTTTGTATAAACTGTCGTTTTTCGCCTGATTTCTGTCCAAAGACTAATTGTACGCCATCCATTGTTTTTTATCGCTTATTCGCGCATCCACATATAATGAAATTAAAAGGAAAACTATAACAGCTAAGTGGGCTTTGCAAGTTAAAGTAATGTTGATTACTTTTAGGAACAGTCTGGCTATATATTGAGAGATTGCCAAGCCCAAGAGCACCGCAATCCATCTCACTCAACGTGTCGTACAAATTCATTGGTTCAAGTGCCTGCAAGCTCCAGGAGATATACAAACTCTCACTGAATAGCTCTTTATGGAAAGAAACTATATTTCTATGTGCCACTGCAGCTGCCTCAAACTAGTCTCCGTCAGAATGGACGGTCACTAAGCGTATTTAACGTTGAATTTATGCCCAAAAATTGCTTCTCTATTGCTTCTTTTTGCTTCCTATTCTCAAACAATTGCTTCCATCCGTTTCTAGAAGAAAAAAACATTTTAAGGGTGACCGTCCATTCTGATGTCAGAACTGACGGTCACCGAGTCGTAGTGTCCCTGATAAATAGAATTATTGAAATTCACGGTGGCCATTAATTACTTCCCATTTGCTTCTCGCAATGTTTAGGAAGTTAAGAATTGAAATATTATCTATAAAGGTGTTTTATTACATTTGTATGAATTTTTGACACTAAATACGATAGGCACTTCTTTTTGATAACAATACTGAGCTGTAGGCCACCGGTACAATACGATAGATTTATTGCCTACTCAAGCATAACTGCAATGTTAAATAAGAGTTTTGCTTTATATTTTTGTCAGGCGCAAAAATATTGATAAAAAACACTTGCCGATATCTTTATTGCCGTGATAGTTACAGTATTATCATTGTTAAACATTGCGAGAAGCAAATGGGAAGTAATTAATGGCCACCGTGAATTTCAATAATTCTATTTATCAGGGACACTACGACTCGGTGACCGTCAGTTCTGACATCAGAATGGACGGTCACCCTTAAAATGTTTTTTTCTTCTAGAAACGGATGGAAGCAATTGTTTGAGAATAGGAAGCAAATAGAAGCAATAGGGAAGCAATTTTTGATCATAAATTCAACGTTAAATACGCCTAGTGACCGTCCATTCTGACGGAGACCTCAAACTTTACAAGAAACAGCGTATTTTTTTTAAACAAAACGACCATTTGTGGTATTTTTCTACAATGTTGTGCTACTGCTCTGATTCCAAATTATTTATAATCAACGTAACATGTCATCTTCTTCTACATCTCTACGACCCGTCAAAGAGCTTTCAACAAAGCAGACTCGATTACAAGCTGAGTCCATAAACCAGGTTTTGAAGATTAATATAGTTATGATTCACGTTAGCATAACATAGCATGATCAGCCTATAATGTTCACACTACTGAGATACAGGCCTATTCTTGGTGAGAGAGAGTGGGCCATAATCCACCACACGGCTCCAGTGCGGGTTGGTAGACAGTCATGTCTTCGAATTCTTGGTTTTTAGAGCAGTGGTGATGAAATAATAAGTAAAGCGCCTGTCAGAATCACGTTAGCTACCTACAAAAACCTACACTAGATAGGACCTCTAATCTGATGACGTACGAGTACATTAACAAAGGAGTTTCTCGGTTATCGAATAACCCTATTACGAGTATATAGAGGATAGTTGTTGAGTAAAGCACTGATGGCAACGTTAATGAAAGCGGATCGGCTTAGTCGAACGTATTACGATGAGAATTAAGAGTTTCCAATGATTTTTTTTATCTCTAGAATGAGAGGATTAAAGTGTTCCTGTATTCTATTCCAGTATCTATTTGGCTTTGTTGTGAAATATGGTACAGACACTGTGTTGTGTAGGAGAAAAATCTGTGACATTTTTGGGGCTTCCATCATAGCTACTTTTTTATTATGTAGTTCGTAACTTTGAAGTTCTTCGTCAGTGTCTGGATAGGTACTACCAGATAAATTAAAAATTACTGCAGAATTTTTATGAATAATTTGCCTAGTATATAAAAAGGTCGTGAAGTGGGCCATTATTTTGTAAGTAGGCTACATAAATTTAAAAAAAAATATCACTCACTAAATCTTCCTTCCACTACACTCAAAACCACAGTAAAAAAAAAGAAAACCAATTTCCTAACCTATGGATGACATCCAAATGGACAGTTTTCCCTTTTCATCCTTGAAGATGCTCCTGTACTTCTCGTAGATGAGGAGCCGGCAGCCGGAGTAGACCATATGGCGATGGAGCATGGGCATCAGGCCGCTCCAAAGCTTGGTCACACCTTCCTGCTTCGCTATAGTTATTGCTGATTTTATCATGCCGTGGTGCTCCATCTGTTAATAAATGGTCATTGGGTTGGTAAGGTAAATGGTCAACTAAAGGTGTTTTCCTAAGTAGTGAAGGACGATTTTTGCAATCCGCAACGCAACGTATTTCAAAATCCTTCTTCATCACTTTTGTACATTTTCCTGCACCGAACTTCATAGGATTCCGTCATCAACAAGGAACCTTTATAGTTTCGTCATGTCCGTCTGTCTGTCCGGCTTGTCAGCCCGCGGCTTAGCTCAGAGACTATTAGTACTAGAAATCTGTAATTTGGCATTAGAAAGAAATAAAGAAAAAATATTTATTTGGGACACGCACAGGAAATACAACAATAAAAAAATAGGACTTAAAACTAACAAAATCATGAATACATTAAAAAATAACATAATAGTGAAAACAAAAACAAAATAGAAGAACTGTGCGAGGCCAAAACGGCTCCTATCTCAGCATGATGCTGCGATATTAAATAAAAAAAACAAATACCGCAGCGCTGGTATTCTAATAGGGCCCGCATTACATAATCAGCCTATAATGTTCCACTACTGGGGCCTCCTCTCTGTGAGAGGGAGTGGGCGCTATATATGGATAATTCTACAGTATGTATACCCACTACATACTGTAGAATTATCACTCAACAATAAATTTTCCTCCTTAGTTTCATAAAGTTTTCAACCTTTTTTAAAGGTCGGTACGGGCATTTTGGTCTTGCTTTCGAATATTGATTAGATTTTTTTTTGTTTGTGACAGTTTCATGTAACACCATGTTTTTTCCTCGTCGGAGTGTTATTCCAGATTGCTGCCTCGAGCAATACACATGTTATTTTGAACTTTCACACCAAAAATATATGGATTATTTCTTTTCTTCATTACATCGTATTAGCAACTAATACTGACGACTGTTCATCGTAAATGAGTTTTATTAACGGTTTATATCCTCTCTTACCCAATTCCGAAAGTTGAAACTTTTACGTATTACTTGTTCTTATGATATTTGTCTTCTCGTCCTGGGAACCTCAGAGGCGCTCATTTTTTCTGTTTAAAGATCTGGTTTTTTTTTTTTGGGTGTGAAATCATCAAATAACTTCTCCCGCTCTGGGCGGAGCGGGAGGGTGTGTGAGACTCTTAGGTAAAAAAAATACAATAAAAACAATGGTAAAAAATCACGTGGTAACCAATATTATGAATCCGAGATGCTCATAACATGCGAATAAAAAAAAAATACGGGATAAAAACATTCGTTGCGTTTCAGTGTTAATCACAACGCGCCAGTGGTTTGGTTGCAACCTTTAGGTACGCTTACAAGATATGGTTTTGTAGGAACTAACTCGCGGCGTTAAGCTTTAAACCGTTATGCAGGCTTAGTTTGAAAGGAAAAGACTAGAAATGAATGGTTCGCGTTAGCAATCATCAGAGAAGTGGTGGCCCAGTGGCAACGACCGCGACTTACGAGTTGTAAGTCGTAGGTTCGAAGAAGAGCTCTGCCAAATATGGATGCCGTACACAGACCAGAACATATTTTTCGTCTGTTACAACGGACGTGGGCGTCCATTCCGCAACGTGATTTGGATGAGCTCATATTGATTATGCCGAATCGCTGCGATTGTGTTATACGCGTTAAGGCGCTGACAAGACCCAATTGACCAAAATAGGCTTCGCTTAAGAAAAAAAATTGCCAAATCTGTAGGTATAGTTTGTGGTAGCGGAAAAAATATATGTCAATTTACCCAGAGGACACGGTGAAGCATACGGTGGAGGTCTGCCCGGCTTGGGCAGAGCACCGCCGTGTCCTCGTGGAGGCGATCGGCGGCAGAGACCTCTCGCATCCGGCCCTGGTTCAGGCCATGGTACGGAGCGAGAGGGCATGGGCAGCCGTCACCTGCTTCTGCGAAGCAGTAATGCTCGCGAAGAAGGAGGCGGGACGGTTCAGGGAAAGGCAAATTTCACGCCCTCTCGCCGCTAGCCGCCGCAGGAGACGCCCTGGGCGTCGGGAATCCCGGGTGGATTTCCGGCCACCGTAGGCGCGGGCTTGCGGACGGTGAGCAATGGGTAGCTCACCGTCCGGTAAGGACCAGGCCCGGGTCGACGGCGCGTTGTATTCTACGCGCGCCTCAAAGAGATGTCGTCAGCACAAATGTAGGGGCCACTAGGGCCGATGCCTGCCGGGGTCGCGGGAAGGTACTAAAGGGTCACCGAGGCCCCTGGCAACACAGGCGACAGGAAGGAATACGGGTGGGTTTTAGTCAGTAAGAGTCTCACACACACACCCTCCCGCTCCGCCCAGAGCGGGAGAAGTTATTTGATGATTTCCCACCCAAAAAAAAAGCCAGATCTTTAAACAGAAAAAATGAGCGCCTATGAGGTTCCCAGGACGAGAAAGTTCAAAATAACATGTTTATTGCTCGAGGCAGCAATCTGGAATAACACTCCGACGAGAAAAAAAATGGTGTTACATGAAACTGTCACAAACAAAAAAAATTCTAATCAATATTCGAAAGCAAGACCAAAATGCCCGTACCACCTCTAAAAAAAGGTTGAAAACTAAAGTTTTCAACCTTTTTTTCATAAATAGTTTCATAAATGAAACTAAGGAGGAAAATTTATTGTAGAGTGATAATTCTACAGTATGTAGTGGGTATACTTACTGTAGAATTATCATTATATAACGCCCACTCCCTCTCACAGAGAGGAGGCCCCAGTAGTGGAACATTATAGGCTGATTATGTAATGCGAGCCCTATCAGAATATCAGCGCTGCGGTATTTGTTTTTTTTATTTAATATCGCAGCATCATGCTGAGATAGGAGCCTTTTTGGCCTCGCACAGTTCCACCCAGGATACAGTGGGAGCTAGCACGTATTCTACCGAGAATGGAAGCGCATCGTTTCCGAATAATGGCATGAAAACCCTCAACCCTGGCCTCGGTGAACATCCAGAAAGCGCTACAAAAGCGTGGTAGACCCAAAAGCATCCTGAATAAATTATGATACTGGACACGCAAAGCGTTGTATGCCCTCAGCTTTAATGTTCGAAGCTAAATAAGTTTTCCATTTTAAGTTTTCACCTTTAGACGGGGACGAATTTGAAGAGCTACTCGTAGTTATAGGTACGTTGGCAAAAAACTCATAGAATGCCTCAGTTACGTCAGCTGCTTTATTAACTAATTTGTTGTCCACCATAATCTCAAGTTGTTTTTCTTGTTAAACCGACTTACCCGTTTCATTGTTAATAATTTTCTAAGTGGTTTTTACTTTATTATTGGATAAAAGTATCGCTTAAAAATTTAGATTTAGCAAAAACACAAATCTTTTTAAAATAATCTTAAGTAATTTTTAACATACTCTAGGAAAGGATTGTCAACCCCGTATACGAGTATTTTCAAACCGTATTACTCGTATAGTGACGCTCTACTTTTATAAATCCCTGGGGTAGCCCATTCTATAAAGCCAACGCAGGTGCCATTATTAATGTTAATGGTTTTGATCTTGAAAGTAGATTGGTACTCCTTTTGCACAACATCAATAAGGGCTCAATAGATTTTATTAGGATTCTCGTGTTCTAGTATAGTTCTCAAAATGGATGTAAGAACTTTATAGACCATCGGTAAACACGAGATCGGCTTATAATTTTTGGTTTGTTGCGGTGCTACCTGATTTATGGAGCAGGTGGTTAACTCCTGTCATTAGGAATTGGGGTAGCAAACCAGACTCCAAAGCAGTCTGGTACTGAGCCGCCAAGCGAGCGAGCGACCTTAAAAACCATTTGAGCCAGAAGTTGTGCAGCCCGTCCGGCCCTGGGGACTTCCAGTTAGGTAACGACTAACGGACTGCACGAGCTACATCTTGGGAGCAGATGGTAATAGCATAATACTAATCGCAGGCTCGCTCGACTTCTCGAGCCTAATCACCTTCGGTGTGACTGACAGGCACCGACCAGATACTGCGCCAGAAAGAACACATGGCACCATCATCCGGCAAGTGCGTGTCAGTCACACCTTGATGCGGTCGCTCCCAACCCTAATAACCTACCACCACCACCACTTGACCTTTCATCGCTCTGGAAGGTGCGATTCTGAGGGTATCGCTCTACTCGCCGCTTATACCTACGAATAGGGTTGGCCCATGCAGACACTTTCTGCTTCAGGAAGTCGATGTGCTCTGTGACACGGGACATATAGTCCTGAGGGCTGATATCAGTCCCTGAGAACGCCCGCCTCACAAAGTGCATAGTAATGCTAGGGCGAGTATTGCCCTCCCTGAAGCTGATTAGTTTACCGATGAGCGCTCTGGCCCCACTAATACGGCGTTCAATTCTGCACTGCCAAGCTGGTACGATTGGTTTCGGTCGTGTAGCTCTAGAGTCATTAGCAAATTTGACGTGAGCTACACGACATACCGCTACAGCCGCGCAGTACAGAATCGAATGAGTATCAGTGAGGTCTTCGCAGTCACCAAAATAGTTTGACAACTGCGAATCCAGAACCGACCGAGCGCCCTATTTTTCTTATGCATGGGTAAACGAGGTAAGCGTGGCCTTAGTTCGGGCGACATGAACCGATATTCCCGAATCGCATCCTCCAAAGCACTCCTCAATTCCTCATTGCACTGGGTACTTACGTTTGTAGCCCCGTCATCACTCCCCTCGTCAGCATGATATATATTTAACTGAGGTGAAACTATATTTTTACGGCCCACAGAGAGGAGGCCTGTGTCCCAGCAGCGGGAACGTTATAGGCTGATTATGAGGTGAAACTACAACAGTCTGCGACGGAGGGGCGATGACATGGCTACTCTGCATTTCACTTCGTAGGCGATCAAGTACAGTGTCATCTAACATATGATTACGCTGGATAACCCCCACCTGATCCGGCAGTCGTTGTGCCGAAACGTTGACAGCTAGCACAAGCACCTAAAACAGAGAGAGCATCCGATCTCGGTCCGCGGTCAGATTGTTTCCCCCCTCTGTAGCGCCATAGTTTAAGCGCATGACGTTCTCATTAATGGATCGTGTCCATCTCATGCGCTGCACATTTCTGCCGGGAGCTGAGACCCTATCAGAGGCCGGTGGGCCTCGAGGTCCTAAACCGTCCGGCGGCCGGGGTCCTCCCCGTCGACGAGCAGGTGGTGGCGTCGTGGACGGGGAGAAATATTCGTCACTCGAGCTCAACGCAGCTGCCGTTGCCGGTGTCGTCACAGCGCACACGGTGGGGCTGGATACGCCGGCGGTAGCGAGGCGCAGCTGAG
Organism: Atethmia centrago; assembly: GCA_905333075.3. Taxonomy (NCBI): domain Eukaryota; kingdom Metazoa; phylum Arthropoda; class Insecta; order Lepidoptera; family Noctuidae; genus Atethmia; species Atethmia centrago. Next base: position 13,319,496 of record HG995373.1, on the reverse strand, counting down.
CGAAGAGTCCGGAGGTGGCGGTCGTGCTCAAAGTGCGGCTGATCTTGTCAACATAGTATCTTCATTTTCCGTATTTTCTGTTCATGGTTATAAAAGTTCTCTTTGATTGTTCAGCAGTTTTTCATATTTAATGCACGAGAGAACTCGCAAAATGCTATTGGAGTTTTCTGTGATCTCTCCAAAGCCTTTGTTTGCGTGCACCATGATACGCTTTTGCGTAAATGACGTCATTGTGGTGTCCAAAAAGAAGCTCTAAATTCTTATTAACCTATTAGGTTCCAATGTGTAGATGTTAATGGTGTGAAATCTTCCGGGTTACCAGTTCAGTTAGGTGTACGAGTACCTCAAAGCTCAATACTGGGTCTATTCTTATTCTTAGTGTATATTAATGACTTACCATACTATGTATTTAAAGGGTATTTGTGACGTTGTACTGTTTGCAGATGACACCTCTCTTCTTTTTAAAGTAGACAGGAATAGACAAGATTTTGACGACGTAAACAGTGGACTCTCAACAGTTACGGATTGGTTTACGACAAATAACTTAGTTCTCAATGCCAAGAAAATGCAATGTATAAAGTTCGCCTTACCAAATGTTAGAAATCTAGATCTCAACATCGTTTTAGATAAAGGGGTGCTTGAAACTGTAGACTCGGCAGTTTTTCTTGGTATAACATAAGATTCCAAACTTCAGTGGGCATATATCAAGTCTAGGGGGAAGGCTCAGTTCAGCCGCCTACGCCGTCAGAAAAGTATGACAATACACTGACGTTGATACAGCTCGATTAGTCTAATTTAGTTGTTTTCATAGCGTTATGTCCTACGGTATTGTGCTGTGGGGCAAAGCCATTTATTGTGACCAAATTATTTCTGGTAATAATTTGGTCACAATTAATGACATTGATTATCATTTAAATTAGAAATTAGGACAATAGAGTCAACCTCTTGCAAAAATGTTATGAAAGTAAATAATAAATCAAATGAAAGTGTAAAAGAATTAAATAAAATCAACCTGGTGCATCAAAACATTCAAGGGTTTTTGAACAAAGATTTAGAAGTAGAATTATTCCTGAATTATAACAATATAGATATTCTTTGTATGACAGAACATTGGCTTAAAAGCCACCAGTTCATGTTCAATTTTAGTAATCACCAGGTTGGTAGTTCGTTCAGCAGAATAAATGCTATACATGGAGGCTCATTAATACTAGTAAATAATCAGCTTAGATTTAAAGACCGCAAGGACATTGTGAGCCTCTCAGTTGAGCGGACCATTGAAATAGCCTGTATAGAGTTGGAGCAGTTCATTATATTATGTGTGTACAGACCTCCTTCAGGATTGTATGATTGTTTTGAAAAGGTTATGGATGATGTGTTGCACAAAATCTGTAATTCGAATAAGTCTATCATCACTTGTGGTGATTTTAATGTTAATCTATTAGAAAATTCGGGTTTAAGTACTAAAATTATAAGTTTGTTTCAGTCATACAATCTTGCTCACCAATTTTTAGAGCCCACTAGAATAACCCCCACTAGTGCCACATGTCTAGATAACATTTATACAGATGTTACACCAGCCCACAAAAAAATTATTAATTTAATAGAATCAGATCATTGCGGACAATTTATCACTGTTCCATATCAAAGCAAAAAAGTTACTAAAAAAGAAATCACTGTGAACCCAAAAACGACTAAGCGTTTGGAAACATTTAAAACTAAAATTCTGAGTAAATTACCACTATTATCAACTAATGACGCCCCTAATCAACAATATAATGATTTTTTTAATATGTATTGCACACAATTTGAGAATACTTTCGTTCCTAAGACATTGTCGGTTAATAGTATCACTTCCTTCAGTGACTGGGCCACCATTGGTATACATAAAAGTAGAAAACGACTATATGAGTTGTATGATGAACGGACTAGTATAAACACTGCTGAATTTAATTTATATGTTAAGAATTATTCTAAATTATTTAAAAAAGTTTGTTGTATGGCCAAGTCACGCTACTTGAGCTCAAAAATTAAAAATAGTGGTAATGTGATTAAGATGACATGGAATATCATTAATAGTGAAACGGGAAGGTCATCCAACCGAAGTAGTGACTACAGCCTTGCTATTGATGACAATATAATTAAATCAGATTCTGAAGTCGCCATGGCATTTGAAAATTTCTTTACAGAGATTCCTATATCAACTACAAAATCTCTAAACTCATCACCCACTGCCGCAGAGTCTTTACTTATAGAAAACGTTCCAGTTTGTGATTCAGAATTTAGTTTCCAATATGTCACCTGTAAAGATGTAATTAAAACCTTTCACACGTTAAATGTTAAAAAGACCGCAGATCTATGGGGTAATTCTGTGGACGTTGCTAAGTCGATTATAAACATTGTCGCACCTACATTAGCTGTTATTTTTAATAATTGTATTGACTGTGGTGAGTTTCCTGATCTTATGAAAAACAGTAAAATAATACCGTTGTTTAAATCGGGTAGTACATCAGACCCTACTAATTATAGACCTATTTCAGTACTACCTACCTTTAGTAAAATTTTCGAGAAACTTATTTTAGATCAAATCCAAATATTTTTCAATAAACATAAATTAATGCATAACAAACAGTTCGGTTTTACAAGGGGTCGTTCGACTACTGATGCCGGTGTTGAACTTTTAGGACATGTTTATAATGCATGGGAGGATAAATGCGATGCTTTGGGTATTTTTTGCGATTTGTCCAAGGCATTCGATTGCGTTCTTCATGAAACTTTGGTCAGAAAACTGCACCACTACGGAATCCGAAACGCCTCTCTGGATCTTCTAACTTCATATTTGAGTGATAGGATTCAGAGAGTTGATGTTAACGGAAAAAGATCACCTGGATCTGTAGTAAGAATGGGGGTCCCCCAGGGCTCAATTCTCGGCCCATTTTTGTTTCTTATTTATATAAATGACTTGCCCTGCCTCATAAAGGATAATCATGATATAGTGCTGTTTGCAGACGACACTTCACTTTTATTTAAACTCAAACGTCAGCAGTTGGTTACTGACAATGTAAATAGTGCCCTCGAAAAAGTAGTTAACTGGTTTAATGTTAACAACCTACTTCTTAACGAGAAAAAAACCAAATCTATTAAGTTTACAATACCTAATGTTAGACAAGTAAAAACTAGTGTTCTCATAAAGGGTGAAGAGTTGAACCCCGAAGATACCACTGTGTTCTTAGGCATAACTTTGGATGCCAAGCTTCAATGGGGCCCCCATATAGATAAATTGTCAAAAAGGCTTAGCTCTGCAGCATACGCCGTTAGAAAAATTCGTGATTTAACGGATTTAGACACAGCCCGTTTAGTATACTTTAGTTATTTTCATAGCGTAATGTCGTACGGTATTCTGTTATGGGGAAATGGCGCCGATATTCAGACAATTTTTGTTTTACAAAAAAGGGCAATCCGTTCAATTTATAAATTAAGTCCCAGATACTCCCTCAGAGAAAAATTTAAAGAGATTAATATAATGACTGTAGCTTCTCAGTATATTTATGAAAATCTTTTGTACGCACATAAAAATATCAATTTGTTTAAAAAATACAGTGATATCCATAATGTAAATACTAGGAACAAACACAAATTTGTTGTTCCTACAACCAGGCTCAAAAAAATAGGCAGCTCGTTTAGATGCCAATGTATACGTTTTTATAATAAAATTCCTAGCCACATTCAAGAACTAAGCCTTAATAAATTCAAATGTTTTATAAAACAGAAACTGTGCCTAAAAGCCTTTTATACTGTTAAAGATTATATTGAGGACAAAAAGGCTTGGGATTGAGCTGCTCCAATAAACTTACAGTGAATGTTGTTTTTTTACTCTTTTTATTTTGCTAGCTATTTATATTTTCTTATTCTATATAACATTCTATATAAACAATGACATGAATATTTACTTTGTATAGTATATTATATTATATTATTTTAATTATTAGGAATGTGAGGACTATGTGGGTCATTGTTTGTTTTTTTTTTTTTTTTTGTCTCTTACTTTTAATGATGGTCTGGCAGTTTGAGTACTTTATGCGGCCTACCCAAATGTCTTTTCTTTGGTATTGTTCGTCAAATCATTGAGCTCCTTAAGTTTTGAGTTGAGCTGCATGACAACTGACAAATGCGTGCACTGACTGGACAGGTCCACTCAAATCTGTGTGGTCTTTCCTCAAAAGACCATTTCGGACACAAACCTACATGGTCCTCAAATGATCTGACCAAGATTATGTCCGAATATACACATTGACATTGATGAATTTTATTTATGCAATGACATGAATATTTACTCTGTGTAGTATTATATTGTTTTAATTATTGTAAATGTGAAGACTATGTGGATCATTGTTTAATTTTGTTTTATTCTCAGTTAGTTTTTAATATGGTCTGGCAGTTTTGAGTATTTTTTGCGGCCTAGCCAAATGTCCTTTCTTTGGTATTGTTCGTTGAATCGTTGAGCTCCTTTAGTTATGAGTTGAGCTGCACAACGACTGACAAATGCGTGCACTGACTGGACAGGTCCACTCAATCTGTGTGGTTCTTTCATCAAAAGACCATTTCAGACACCAATCGACATGGTCTTCACATGATCTGACCAAGATTATGTCTGGACTTTAAAAGAGACGGTGACCTCTGAGTTTGTTTCGGCCTTTCTTCTCAGAGTAGTCAGATAGGAAACGCCGGCCTCATCTAGTTTAAAAAAATATGTTTTGACGTGTAAAAGTGTTTGTAAAAACCTACTTACAGAAATAAAATCATTTATCATTTATCATTATCATTTATCATTAAAACATTCGAAACATATTTGTTCTTCAAAAACAAGCTGTTCGAGCAATTTATCAGCTTGGTGCCAGAGTTTCTCTGAGAGATTTTTTTAAAGATATATTTATTCTCACGGTGGCATCACAATTAATTTTCGTCAATATCAGTCACTCAACACTAAAAACAGTGATATTCACAATATTCTCTATTTCACCGGCTTTATAACTCATTTTTTGGGCTTGGTATAACTTTTTAATTCTCAATTCAATTCTCAATTCTTTATTGCATTCCATATGTATTACACAGATGATATAAAAGTAAAAGATCAATATGGACCCTGTCGGGCACAGCAACATTTAGGAGAGAGGGAGAGGGCTAAGTCGCAATTCAAGAAATTCAATATTATTATAAATTATTATATGTGTTTAATTGGTTGTATGATTATGTATTTAGGTTTGTGTGTATAGGTATAGTATATAATAGTTATATTTAATTTATGTGTTGTATAAGAATGATGTAGGTAATTATTATGAATGTTTTAAGAGGTATTTTCATTATTATTAAATTATGTTATTATTTATGTATTCATATTTTCTTATTTATATTTGATTTTCTATATTCCATATTATATTATTTTATTTTGTTTTGCAATCGATTTATCATCTAAAAACTCCTTAACTGAATAGTACGATTTGGATTCCAGAAATTGTTTCAATTTATTAATAAATATATTTGTTTTGTTTACTTCTCTAATGTTATTTGGCAATTTATTATAGATTTTTATGGACATAACTAAAGGGCTGGTTGAGTGCATTTTGAGTCGGGATTGAGGTATGTTTATTTTGTTTTTGTTGTGTCGGAAAGTATATCTTGTTTGTGTTTCTTCGCAAGTGGTGTAAAAATCTGGGTGTTTCCTGACAAATTTACATAATTCTAAGATATATAAGCAGGGAAGTGTGAGTAATTTGTGTTTTTGGAAGTGTTGTTTGCAGCTATCTGTTTGTTCTATGTTAGTTATTATTCGAATTCCCTTGTTTGTAAAATAAATATGGTTTGTGAATCCGTACTGTTACCCCACAGCATGACCCCATAGCTGAGCCATGCCTGGGCATAAGCATAGTAAGTGACAAGTGCAGTTTGAAGGTCGGTACTTTTTTTAATTTCCCGTAGGGCATATGAAAATTTTGATAGCTTTGCTCTTATTTTCTGTATTCCAATTTATTGATTTCCAATTTATGTGGGTATCTATAGACAAACCTAGGAGAGTAAATTCATTTACTTGTTCCAGTTTTGCATTATTAAAAATGAAATTTAGTTTTAGTGGGGATTTTTGATGGGGATGAAAAGTAATTAATTTTGTTTTGGTGAAGTTTATTTCTAGATTATGGTTATCCATCCAGTTTACAGTTGTTGAAAGAAGGGACTTTAATTTGGCGTTTATATTGACATCGTTCTGGCATGAGGTAAGCAGAGAGATATCGTCCGCAAATAGGACACATGGTCCGTTTATAATTTTAGGAAGGTCATTTATGTAGATAAGAAACAAAAGGCAGCCTATAACACTCCCTTGGGGAATTGACGCGTTAACTGCTTTACTGTCGGATCTAATTTTAATTATTTCATTTGTGTTGTTGTCGAAATATTCAACTTCTACTAGTTGTACCCTATCCTTTAGGTATGATGCAAACCATTCATGAGCTTTTCCTCGTATTCCTATCCCATGTAACTTGTCTAATAGTATTTGGAATTGCACCTTATCATAGGCTTTGGTCATATCGAGCAGCATACCTATGGCGTAGTTTTTATTATTAATAATAGTTAGAGCCTCTTGTACGTATTTGTAGACTGCTAGCGTTGTAGACCTGTTTTTACGGAAACCGTTTTGGCAGTCGTCAAGTATTTTATATTTTTCACAAAAAGAGTATACGCGGTCACACATAGCCTTTTCAAAGATTTTAGACGCAGTTGGTAACAGCGCGATTGGGCGATAGTTATTAGGGTGAGTTTTTGAATTTTTCTTATGTATGGGTTTTATTAGTGCGTTTTTAAGTAGACTGGGAAAGGTTCCCTCTTCAAACGATTGGTTAATTAATTTATAAAATGGTAGGGTTAGTTCGTCTGCACATTGCTTAAGTAGAAATTGAGGAAGTTCGTCTACTCCATAGCTCTTTTTATTTTTTAAATGTTGTATTATTTTATTTACTTCATATGGATCGACAGGACTGAGAAACATGGTGTTTTCTGTGGGGCACATCACAGGGGCTCCTTTTGCTGGTGAGGTTTTTTCCCCGAATTTATTATTATTATTACACGAATAATGAGTATCGCTGTTCTAAAACAACAGGGCAGCTGTAAGCTATGTATAAATGACAGATCTCTACATTACAAGATTAAAGAAGCAGGACAGTAGAGATTTCAGGTCAGTAGTGGTCATTAATATTAGTTACAGTAAATAGCTCTCATTGTAATATGTTTGTAGCCAGTATGTTGGTTACGGATGGACAGATTTATCTAAACTAGTGATGGCTCACTGGTCGAAATTCGACCCCCTCTACTTGCAATCTATATAGTACTTACTAATTCCATGCTGAAGCCTATCTATCTTCAAGTCATGAGGCCCTGGTACTATGTGTGTGTGTGTGTGTGTGTGTCAAATGCATGGTAGTGTGTGTAATGTAACTCACCACTGAGTTTTTCGTTGAGTTTCCTAAAAAGGTGGCATTTATGGCGACACATTTATGGCAACACATTTGTGGCAACACGTTTATGGCGACACATTCTTCGCATGGTGCGCAAAACTAGTCCAAAATGTTATATTCAAAAGATCTTTTATAATCACGCAATTTGTTTTTGTTTTTTATTTTGACATAATACGGCAATCAGCCAATTACATTAGCGAACGAACAAAATTTGCCAAAACAAACGTCTGCGCTCGGGAGTCCACTACGCGATACTCGCACGCACACACTCGTATATAAGAGAGCGAGAGAGAAATATAGTGAGAGAAAGATAGAGATAGTGAGAGAGAGAGATAGTGAAATAGAGATAGACATACAGAGAGAGATAAAGAGAGGGATAGATAGAGAGAGATAAATAGAGAGAGAGATAGAGTCACATAACGCGTTTTCCTTACGTGACGATTTCTACCAGTCAACTCCTACCGCAAGCTGCATCAAGGTATATACTTCGTTGCAAAAATTCATACACTCATCTCCTAGATCTCGGCATAGGTACTGACATGATCTTTCAATGTATCTGTCCCTCCATGAACCAACAAAAAATATAATTTTATTATTTAAGTAACTTTTTGTTTACGAACGCTAGTACATAAGCTGTTATCACAAAGTAGTTGCATGCATATTATAACATTTTACCCTCTTCTTTGCTAGATTTGTATTTTAATGTATTTAAAGCTAAAGTAAAATCCAAATTTGTTCAAAGGCATACTATTCTTTAAGCGCATTTTGGCAGATTCCTCGCAGATAACGAGAGGTGTGAGAAAACCGCTGTTATAGTTTATTCGAGTTTGTCAGAGTGCCATTTGGTCTCATGAATGCGGCTTCTGAGATGCAACGTCATACTGGTATGATTGTTAATTTTGAAGTCACCTCCACCCAAGGCCGTCTTAAACTAGGGTGGGGGCCCTTGGGCACACAAGAATTTGGGGCCCTTTTGGAAAGTAAAAACAGCGAATTATAATAACATTTTTTTACTAAGTATGACGATTTATTATAGGTAATCAAATACGGTATGATATAATATGTCATTAATGATATTAGAATGCTGCTGTTTTTTTGGTTACGATGACGATAACGGTTTCTTTCGGGATTTCTGTTGAGCAAAATCTTCTATTATATGCTTAATAAAGTCATTTTTTTGAAGGATATCACTTTCTATGCACATTATTGACAAATTACTCAGTCGTTCTTGTAACATTGTTGTTCGCAATTCATTTTTTATTCTCTTAAGCTGCGAAAATGACCGCTCTCCACTACAATTGGTAACCACCTAATGGTTTATTCTTGTAGCAATTTCTACGTTTGGAAAAGTTTCTTCCAATTTATCTGATTTTATTAGGTTATGTAAGGTTGAGATGTTTAAATCCGCTGATTGCTTCGCTATGTTTTTTTAAATATTGGCTTAAATGAAAACATTCTGTTTTGAGCTCATCTTCATTAATGTCTTCGTGATAAAATTCTGAAATTTATCAGACTTTTATTAAGATGACAGGGCGAAACTAAAATTTATCTTCTGTCCTTTTCTTAATGAAATAAAAAGAAAAAGATGCACTGAACTAAATTTAGTTTAATTTGTGAACAAGGGAATCGGCACCATTGTCGACATTTATGTTAGGCCTTGTTCAGACGGTGCAGCTTGACTTTGGAATCGGAGGAATTGCGTGAGTGATCGCTAGATGGTGTACTTAGTAAATTAGGTAGGATGCGTTCGGAAATATTATTAATTAGTACAGTAGGAATAGGCGCAGTCATCGATATAATGGCGTAGTATATATGCCTTGTAAATACCTTCTGATTTTGAGAATACTCGTAAATGTGTGAGAGAAATTGTCGGTGCTTCGGGGCCCCCTGAGAATGGGGGCCCTGGGCACAGGCCCCGTGTGCCCTTATGGTAAAGATGGTATTGCCTCCACCAGTGGACTGTGTTTTTGGTTATGTCGATGATTTAATTATAATTTCTAAATACTAAACACTATTTAACTTTCTGCTTATTAAGGTGTTAGTGCAAATGGGAAACTTTATTCATTAAAATTGTATAAACTAGGACATCAAAAACAGCGTCCTAATCCAGAAGTGGAGTTGATTATAGTGTGGCCATTAGTGCTGTGCACTCCCTGAGGTATGCGCGGCGAGGTGGGAGGCGAAGAAAAAAGTGCATGAGTTCATATGAGATCGATACATGTCGGACAGATCTTACGATATCAGTTTGCATTTCTATGGCAAGACTTGTGGTGGGACGATGGTCGGAGGCTATCTATCTGTAATATATTATACTAACTTAGTTGATTAAAATGTAACCCAAATATATTTTATTAAAAATATGCAGGTGATAAATAAGAACTAAACTTATAATTCAAGACAGGACTTGTTTTATTGAACATTTTTTATATTTACAAACAATTATATATTCTAACGAAAGTTATTCTAACATAGATTCTGTTTCAACTTCATCTAAAAATTACAATCTTCATATCACGAGGTAACGCACGACCCATCTTTGAACATTTATCTCATGTCCGTCTGACATAGACAGTCCGATACAGATAACACTACCTGCCGCCACGAGCGTTGACGGCGCACTGACAGAGCGCAGCAGCCGATTCTCCCCCCCGTCTCGCCGCGCGCATACCTCATGGAGTGCACAGCACTAATGGCCACACTATAAGCAGTAAACGGACGAGGAACTATTTAACTTTCTGCTTATTAAGGTGTTATTGCAAATGGGAAACTTTATTCATTAAAATTTTATAAACTACCTATCGTCCCCGTATTTGGAAAACTAAATAACTTAGTTTTTGGCGATTTTGTCTTTTCCCTATTTTTAAATAATCCAAAACATGACGCATGTTTGAGTCTTACAGGAATTTACTTATCTTATTCCGTTCCAAAAATATAGCCATTTTTGTCGTTCAGATGGAATAATGCATATCTTCAAACTAATTCTAATTTTTTGAAGGAAAAATAAACAACTCAATAAATAAATCAATAACTGTGGTCAATGATTAGTTAAATTTTTAATGAATTAAATAAAGTAAGTTGTTGATTTTTTCTTCAATTTCCAAATTCTATCATAAAACTAACAAAGTTCTAGGAAAACTAAATAACTCTACTTATTTAATTTTGCTACTCAGAATTCTGTCAAAACGTACATTACTTTATAAACACTTGATGTTATCTATTTCTTCTACAACTAGATAATTATTAATTACAAGATGATAGGCAAATAAAATCAAATAGATTAAGTTATTTATAATTGCCACGCGAAATATTGTAGTGTCTATTCAATGAATCGGAACAAGGAAGTGCGCGGGGGGAAGCGCGGGTGTCAGCGCGAGTGACTGATGCATCGCTCGCGTCACAAGCATTTTAGTGTAATGCGTAACCTTCAATTGCGTTGACGTCAGTGACCAGAGTGAGAGTTTTACACTATAATGAATTCGCGGGGTAGATTTATGGTGAAAATGTGCCAAGAAGAAGATAATTCATCTGAGGTATGTAGCTACGATGATTTAGAACCAATTTTTTGTAAGTAGAAAAACTCTTCAGTGCATCTCCCACGAAACCAAGACTGATTTATGTCATCATAATACTGAAATAATTATTTTTTACTATTTCCTAAGTTAAGCGAATTTGAATAATATGAATCACTTTAAGTTGTGGGAGAAGTTAATAACTCTTCTGCTGTTATTTGAATTTTGACTCTTAAGCTGAAGGTTTAAGGTTACTTTTAGCTTGTTACGTATTTTTTTTTTGTTAGGTATTTTTGTTGAACATTTTTAGGGTTCCGTACCCACAGGGTAAAAGCCGAACCCGTTTACTAAGATTCCGCTGTCTGTCTGTATGTCTGTCCGTCAGTCTGTCACCAGGCTATATCATGAACCGTGATAGCTAGAAAGTTGACATTTTCAAAATGTAACCGCTAAATAGCCACTATAACAACCAGAGGTCGGAGTAGGTAGATCGATTTAAGGTCGTTGAAGTCAAACGTAGAGGATAATGTGGATATGCCTCTAAAATACCGGAACTTCAAATTGATTTTGAAAAAATCTGAAATTTCGAAATTAGCACGAATTTGTGTTTAAGGTGAAAAACGTATTAATAATATCAATCTACGCTGCCAATGTTAGCTAATGGTGAAAGAAATCAGTATTTTATTTTATACAAAAATACCTTGGCCTAGTTGCACCGTATTTTGTCCCTTACTGTTGAATTAGAAATGACGCTTGACAGTATGAGACAAAACTTAGACAGGGCCTTTTGTTTCTTTATCTCATGTTCATCTATGTTAAGAACGCATTGACCGCACGCAACGACCAATCAGAAGCATCTCGCACATTATGGATAAAATGGCATGTCCATATCATAATATCTTGACGCAAGTATATAAAATCAATCTACCTACTCCTACCTCAACAACAAATACTAAATCGAGATTAAGCAACGGTGGATGGGTGACCAAATCAGTTTACCTATTTTTATTTGTATGGAATCCTCTGTTTTTTAATACTTAATAAAACAATGTAGAGTAGGTATGGATTTGAGTATGCTGTCACATGACTGCATAAACTCTTGTCAAGTTGTTATTGTTTTTCTTTGTTCGTAATTTAATACCTACAATATGGCTTCTTATTGTTTTAGGGTGAAAATAAGACAATAAAACAACAGGAGCAAAGTACCGTCAGCCCACAAAAACATAATATTATAACATGCCAGAAATCACCATCCGAAATTAACAAACATGTTTCCAATGACGTAAATTTCGCTGTTGATATTACGCCTGATGTTCTTAACCTTCCTGAGCATGACGAATTTAAGATTATTACATGCGAATCGGCTCCTGCTTCAATAATGGCTAGCGAAATGATTTCTAATAACATTAAACCACCCCAATCAGCACCTATGCCCGTAAATGTCAGTCCCATGTCTTTGTGTAGCAGTAAAATTAATTTAAATGAAGATGACAACATACCATTATACAACTATAAAGATGTCAGTTCACCAGTCAGAGGGTCAAGTCCCATTTCGGGTGTCGAACCAATGCCACCTTCGACAGATGAAGAACCTTTTTCTGATTCTGGATCGTCATGGATTCCGGACTCAGAAGAAGAAAATAAAATAAAAAGAAAACGTACATCTTTAATGAACATGAGATTTGAAGGTATAAACTCAATTCCGTCGAGTGATTCTGAAGATGAAACAAGTAAAATTATAAAAACTTGCACTATTATTGAAACTCCTTTTGACCAAGTCTCATTAGTTAACCCCGATAGAAGAACCATGAAACACGATGTCACAATTGCAGAAACAACAGATTCAGAAACAGAAACAGGCAATAAGGAAAAAGAAATCTACAGATGGAAAAAAAGTAATCAAACAAATTGGAAAAGAAACAAAGAGTTAGAGAAGAAACGAAAATGTTTGCCATATAAGAGTAAAACTGGAAAGCTTTGTACAGCTAAACTACCTAAAAGTCCTAAATGCAGCAATAGTTGCCGTCAAAAATGCACAGAAAAGTTTACACAAAACGAGCGTGAAATAATTTGCAAACACTATTGGTCTATACAAGATTATAAGCTACAAAAAGAGTTTCTGCTTAAGCGCATCATCATTAAACCGGTGCAGACTACAAGAAAATCTGTACCGATCGACAAACAAAGAAGTACTAGCAGACAATATGGTTTTTATAAAAATAAGACTGTATTTGAACAAGTATGCAAGAATTATTTTATGTCCACTCTTTGCATTTCTACTGGTCCTATTGAAACAGCAGTAAAACACGTGGATGATCATGGTGCATTTACAAAAATAGATAACCGTGGTAGACAAGCGCCTGCAAACAAAACTCCTGAAGAACAGATACAAGACGTAAAAAATCACATTGAAAGTTTTCCTGTAATGGATTCCCATTACTGTAGAAAAAAATCAAACAGGAAATACTTAGAGCCTACCTTGTCAATATCAAAAATGTATGATTTGTATGTGCAGAGAATGAAAAAAAACAATAAAGTGCCAGTTAAATTTAACATTTATAAGAAAGTATTTGGCACACAATACAATTTAGCGTTCTATCATCCCAAGAAGGACCAATGTAGCACGTGTAATAATTACAATAAAGATAAAAGTAATATAAATATCCTAAATGAATATAGTCAGCATATAGAGCGAAAAGAGGCGTCTTATAGATCTAAAGAGCTGGATAAGAAGAGGTCGGAAGAAGATGATTCATATTTGTGTGTCACCATGGACTTGCAAAGTCTACTGCAGATTCCATCGACTGCAGATAGTCTAATGTATTATTCCAGAAAATTAAATTTATATAATTTATCTATTTATGAGTTTAAACCTCCACAAAACGACGCTCACTGTATGATCTGGACGGAAATAAACGGCAAAAGAGGCAGTGTGGAAATAGCATCTGCTATTTATTTATGGATTAAGAATCTACCCGAGGCTGTCACGCACGTCACCCTTTATTCAGACACATGCTCGGGACAAAACCGGAACCAGTACATAGCAGCATTTTTATTGTACTTAGTACATACACATGGGACAATAAAAGTGTTAGAACAAAAGTATCTCGAAAGTGGTCATAGTAATATGGAGGTAGATTCGATGCACAGCGCAATAGAAAAAGAAAAAAAGTACACAGACACGTTTTCTATAATAGATTGGAAGGGAATTATGCAACGGGCAAGATCCAAAAGACAAAATAAAAATGTAAATCCGTATAAAGTAAATGAGTTGTCGTATCAAGACATGATTGATGTAAAATCACTTTCTTCAAAAATAATTAAAAACAAAACTATAGCGGAGAATGTGGAGAAGGTGTGTTGGTTGAAAATAAAATGTCTAAGATTTCAAAAGGATTTACCTGGTTTTATTAAATACAGATACGATTACGATGGGCCATATAATTTATTAAATGCTCTTTGTAAACCAGGGAGACCGACTAGAAGAACTCAAAACTCTGAAATGCCAACTATAAACACTGAAGACCTTCCCCGGGCATATAAACAATGTCTTCCTATAACAAAACAAAAAAAGAAAGATCTTTTACAGCTTTGTAAGAAAAATATAATTCCTAAAGAGCTTCATGGCTGGTACGAAGGTTTACCATGTTTAAACGAAGACCAGGGTACTCCACCCTGCACTGATTCATCTGAAGTCGATGATTAAACTTATTTTGACCCCTGCCCTACATTCTGGTGATCTTTTGAAACCTAACAACACAAACAAAATTATTTGAGTTTTTAGGGATTGACATTGTTAAATTTACGTGATTTTAAATTACATACATACGCCGTGTTTTATTTAATGTGTATGAAGGTAGTTTTTATTTTAAGTTGCTGTACTTTTGTTTATGTCTCTTACATTTACCTTTCAGTATTGATTAAGTACAGACATTTCAATTGTTTTGAATTTTAAATGTTTTATTTTACTTAATTGTAGGATCAATAGTCTTAAGTAATTGATATTAGAAGTTTGTTGATTTTTGTACTCAATGTACCTACCTGATGAGTCATATTATTTTTTGAGTTTTATTTTAGTTGTGTTTCCTAAATTACCAATGAAGAATTATTTTTATTTGAATTGAGTTGTTTTAAAGTTTTATAATGATTGCTATACCTTTGATTTGTTGTTCATTTTTTAATAAAGTCTATTTTATGTCAAAATACAGCATATTATTTTTAATGGCACCAATAACAGTTAAACAATATCAAAGTAATAAACGTACAACTTTTACATTTAAACATATTTCAAGTTTGATAAATTCAATAACTGCATTTATTTCACCTTCTTTTACTCTACCAGATGGATCTAGGTTGTAGGAAAACTAAATAAATAGCCGAAATAAATAACTAATTGCAGTTACGTTACAAAAAGCAGTTGTGGCAAAATTAAACAACTTGGTTTTATATATTTTATTTAGTTATTGTTGAAGATAGAGTCCAGTTTGTTTAAGCATAATGTTAAAGATAATCAGGTCCACAAAATATAAAATTACCGACGGTAAAATTGTCTCAATTTTTTTAACAAATGAACATTAATTGAAAAAAAAACACTAAATCACGTTTATCTCAAAACTAGAAAATCGGAGTTATTTAGTTTTCCAACTACGGGGACGCTATGTTCTATTTTATCAGTTTACTTGGAACCTGGGCCATCACAAATGCCGTTCTAATCCAGAAGTGGAGTTGATTAAGCAGTAAACGGACGAGCAAGTCCATGCTTATTAGATTAGTGCTGACGGCCCAGTACTCTGTTCTAACAACTTTTAAATACATTAAGGGGGGAATTCACCGACTTTTAAAACGGCTGTTTATCATTTGAACAACCGATTAAATCATGTTTAATGTTCACCACACGTTAACCAGTGTTTACAGCCCTTAAACAGACGATTTTATTAACCGAGCTTAAAAGCATCGTTTAACCGTCCATTAATACCATATTTTGACATTTGCTGTGACTTTACAACAGTTGAACCGTCAGTGGCGGTACCTTCATATAAGCCCAAAAGCCCAATGCCTTACTAAAATGCTCGATAGAGAATCAATATCAAACCCGAACTATTTAAAAGTTCGCGCTCTTAATTCTTATCAAAATAACACAAAGTATGCTACACTACTACACATCGCGATTGTTCGCGTGCAGAGTTTCGCATTTGTAGCATCTACATATAGCTATCTCGCTTACACGCACCGGCTTTTACCGGGCTTTCAAATACTATATCTGTCACTTTCGCACTTATAGCGATGTGCCGTATAACGAGTTAGACCTTGTGCATAGAACAAATCGATCACTATGGCAGATTTAAGCCGGGCTTTCGGTATGAAGTTGCACGCCTATGCGTGACCTTGTCAGCTTGCCAACTCTGCAGTGTTGCCGTTTTAGCCACGTTGTGAGATCTTGGAGATTTTTAACGAGTTTGGAAACTTTTTTAACATTTAGCAACAATAAAAACTAGCGACTTTTTAAAATAACGAAATAAAATATTCAAGCAATATCTTAAAAATAAAAAAAATGCGACATCTAGCTAGATTTTTCATATACCTGGCGACTTTTTTTGCCTAAATGACAACACTGAGTAGTTCCCGACATCCGAGAGTGCAACTAACTTCAGTTTCATTTGCTTGAGTGGAAAAAGGTTTTGTTGTTAAAGTTTTTTGTGCGTTTTCTTAGATTTCCTCAGTGATACAATTGTTTTGGTGACTTACATACAACAATGGAGGTAATTGTACCTTGTGAGGATTTAAAATGCGTTCAAGTTTTGATTGGCGAAGATAAGGTAAAATCTTTAAACTTTGCTCAGAAAAAACAGTTAATTTCTTCATTAAAACCGACGCCTAATCTGTGTATTTCTCAGACTAGTAAATCGCATAAACGAAAATTTAATAGATCAGTGTATAAAACTAGTTGGATTGTTGGCTGTTCGCATACTAATAAGTTGTATTGCTGGTGCTGCATATTTTTTTCGAATGAATATTCCGTTTGGAATACATCTGGTTATAATGATTTAAATAACATATCTGGCGCCATTAAAAAGCACGCAAATTCCCATAAACACCTGTGTGCAATGGTTTCTTACGGTAATTTTGGTAAACAACGAATTGAGACATCTATATCACGCCAGTTATCTGAGGAAATTTCAAAATATAACACGCGCGTTGAAAACAACCGTAGTGTTTTTCAAAGATTAGTCGATATTGTTTGTCATTTAGCACAACAGGAACTTCCTTTAAGAGGACATGATGAGTCCAAAACATCACTAAATAAAGGCAATTTTTTAGAACTGGTCTCGTTAATTTCAAAATACGATGTCGTTTTAGAAAAACATATGCAGCATCAGGAAAGTGACAAACCGGGGCCGAGTTATTTATCTAACAAAATTCAAAACGATATTATTCATTCCGTAGCCGATGTGATGCAAACTTGCATCGATTACGAAGTTAGACAAACAAAATTTGTTTCAATTATTATTGACGAAACCCCCGATGTTAGTCATAGAGAACAACTGTGCTTGATTCTCAGATATTATTATAAAAATGAAATTCATGACCGTTTTTTGGGTTTTCTTAATGTGTCGGAAAGTCGCACAGCAGACTCACTCTCTAATATTATTTTAGAATTATTGAATAGACATGATTGCATCGCAAAATTAGTAGCGCAAAGCTATGACGGTGCTAGTGTAATTGTCCGGTGTAAGAAATGGAGTGCAACAAAAAGTTAAAGATGTTTGTCCACAAGCAATTTACATTTGATGTAATGCGCATATTTTGGCCTTAGCGTTGTCTAAATCATGCAATAGAATTCAGGAGGTTAGTTTATTTTTTTCAGCCCTTCAGGCTTTGTGTAATTTTTTTAGTAATAGTACAAAACGAGCTGCTTTTTACGATACTCATTGCAGCAAAAAATTGCCTAATGCTCCCGCAACTCGTTGGACATACATGTCGCGAGTTGTAAACACGGTTTTTGAACAAAAAAGTAAACTTATTGAGTTGTTTTCTGATCTGTGCGACAATCCACAGAACTGGGACCCGGGGATATGATTTTAGCTGCGGAGAATTTTGAAAACACTTTGCGATCTTTTAATTTCAATTTTTTTCTTTTTATCTTTCATCGGATATTTGAAAAAACTGACTGCTTGTACAATATTCTACAAAAATCACAAGTTGATGTCGGTTATTGTATTAATAAAATAAAGGAATTTCAGGCACGGTTACGTGCTGAATTTCAATCCGAATTTGATCAAATTTATGAGAACACGTTGCAAAATAACTCGGCTCCTCGTTTGAGACGCAACGTACGCTGTGCAAAAACGGAATACAGACGACTTTTTGTAGAAGTAATTGATAACATTAATACCGAAATTACTGACCGATATTCTGAAATTTATAAATTAAAGTTTTTCCAACTGCTCAACAACAAAAGAATTGACAATTATCACTCACATTTTCCTACAGAGGAATTAGATTCATTATTTGACATTTATGCAAACTATTTCGACAAACAAACATTAAGAAGCCAATTGATTTGCTTGTATTCTAGTCCTGATCTGAAAGATCGTAATGTTTTCGAATTAATTGATTTCATTCATGAGAATAACCTCGAAGATGCCTTTCCCGAGCTGTTAAAGTTAGCGTATCTTGTTGTAACTATTCCGGCTACAAGTTCTTCCGCGGAACGTGCTTGTTCGTCTCTTAAACGTATCCATACCTATCTGAGAAATACACAAGGTCAAGAGCGTCTTTCCGAATTATCAATGATAGCTATTGAAAAACAGTTGTTGGTAGAATTAAAACGATCACCAACATTTTACTCTGATGTAATTAAATCATTTCTTAAGAAAGATAGACGATTCCAATTAGAATATAAATAATTTATTTAAATTCCTTATTACATTCTATCTAGCTATTTTTTAACTTTCGTTTTGTAACTTTTTGTTTTGTTTTTTTTTTTTGTCTGTAACCTGGGTACTGTTACGAAGGAAGCAACTACTTACCATAACTTTGTTCCCTCAAGCAATGAAGCAAACCAAACGGCTTTTTTCAAAGCCACCGGAGGTATGCAATTGCTGATATGTTCATTATATTCAATCTAGCACTAGCATGCCTTCAGTGTGCTTTGGTTACCTCATTCACCGCACGACAAGCAAGAGTGAAATTGAAGAAAGAAGAGGAAAGAAGAAGATGGATGGATGAATTCACTTTTAATTTATTGTACCTAACCAGTAAGTTATGAGAAAATTGCGATGATACATACGTACGTAGGTACCTACATATTCAGTCGAAAACTGAACTTTCTTTTTTTGAAATCAGTTAAAATTTTTTTGGGCTTGCGATATTTTGAAACCCTAGGCACGCCACTGTGAACCGTTACGTTTAAAGTTTATTTCGATTTTTCGCTGTTTTTGTGAATAGATAAACATGCAGTCAGTGTTCAATGTATTAATTGATAACTATCAAGATCACTACTTAGGTCTTCTTGAAAATCTAGAAGATATAGAGACCAGAACAAGACGACCTAGAGTATTTCAAGTGCGTCGTAATTATTACGAAGAATATATTGAGGAATCTTTTAAAACTAGATTCCGTTTGTTAAAACCTTCTGCACCGAATTTTAGAACACTACACTTTCACAATACAACAAAATAATAATCAACACGGAGAGTAAAATGAACACATGCAAACTTGCAAAGAAACAATAACAATTGACAGCTTGGGCGCCTTGACGTTATTACCCATCCAAATTGGACACTACAGGCTAGCATACCGTTCCCAATGCGTTCTCGAACTTCTCAAGTTCAAAACATTTTAATTTGTGCTACTAAATATAGTTGTCACCAAAACTAGTGATGACTAAATGGAACGACGTGACTTCGCCAATGAGTAAACTTATAGCATTCGTTCGTTCACTCTGAGCGTATGGTTATTGCCCGATTTATTAACCACGGTTAAAATATTCGTGGTGAACAGTGAAGACTTGACCGGCTGCTTTAACAATGTTTAGGAATTTATCGGCCGATTACTCAAACATTGGTCAAATGACAGTCCGTGAACTCCACCCTAAGTTTGGAACAGCTTTAGCTTTCACGACGTTGGAATAGTATGAATGATAAAGCTTTTTTTTATTTTGTTTTGTTCCAAAATACGGTACTTCGAGAGAAAAATTGATGTAGTTGCCTTTGTATACGTCTCTAAATATCAGTAAAAATTGAGAACCAAACAGAAAAAAAAATAACTTTAGTCTCCAAGTGACGTGATCAATGCGTAGAGCATTTATGTGACAAAACTTTACACACTGTTGATCCTATGCAGTAGGTTTTTACGATGTGGGTGGACCATCACTTCCATTTTCAAATAAAAAAGCCTTATTATTCATACTATTCCAACGTCATGAAAGCTGAACTGTTCCAAACTCAATGTATTTAAAAGTTGGTGGAACATAGTACTGGCTGGTCAGTACTAATCTAATAAGCATGGACTTGCTCGTCCGTTTACTGCTTAATCCGTGCCCGCCCGCCCCGGCTCCAAGCCCTCGGCCTCGGCGCAGTCGGCGCTGCCCGGGTTCCAAGTGAACTGATTATTGGAAAAAGAACAGGTAGTTTATACAATTTTAATGAATAAAGTTTGTCCATTTGCAATCTAGATACTTAGAATAGAATAGAATAGAATACTCTTTGTGTAAATTTCAACATTTGTATCTGTAATTTTTATGGTGTTTATACACCATAAAAATTACAGATACAAATGTTGAAATTTTACAAGGGGTGACACAATGGGCGGTCTTATCGTTAAAAGCGATCTTTTACAGACAACCTTTGGGTGGATTAAAGGGGGGGGAGAGACAATACTGCAGGTAGTCAGTGGTGTACCATTTATATAACTACTAGCCACGCCTCGCGGTTTTAGCGTGAAATCGTAACAAACAAACCAAGAAACAACTCGGTTTCGCCTTTATAATTGGTGTGGCAAGTTATTGCCCCTTACATTTTTTTGATTGTGGACGGTTTATAAGGTGTCTGTAGTCTGTCTTAGGCTTATATTGCAGCCGCGGATATTGTGTGTCGCGGGATTTAGAGAATCCTGCGGCTAGTGACAGCTAATGATGGCTGTCAGACGTCATAGTGCACTGGCGCCGAACGGAAGCATTTCGTCTCACCGCAAACCACGTTTTTTCAATCTATATATATATATCTAATCTATAAAATCTATAAAAAATATATATAATCTATATATATATATATATATGCCATAAACATGAAACAAGATCAAGAACTATAATAAGTAATGATGATGTTTAATGAGAGAAAGTGTTTTTTACCTGAATTTTAAAAGTGGACAAAGTTTGAGCACGCCTTATCGACACGGGTAAGGCATTCCATAACCGTACTGCTTGAACTGTAAAAGATTTGTCATAAAAGCTGGTGGAATGTCTAGTCTTAAGTTTTCCGATGACCTCAGGTATCTAATATGTGTGTCATGAAGGAACTTGAAACGTTCTTTATGATAAGAGGGGGTTGTAGGATTGAACAGAATACTGTAGGTATAGCTGAAATAAGATATGAGCATTCCGGCGAAGACGTATGGGAAGCCACTTGAGTTTTGTACGAAATTCAGAAATGTGATCATACTTGCGCAAGTCAAATATAAAACTTATGCAAAAGTTTTGAAGTCGCTCAAGTTTATCTAGTTGTGCCTCAGTGAGATCGAGATAACTGACATCAACGCAGTCAAGGATGGGAAGTAAAAGGGATTGTGCAAGCGCAGTTTTAGTGGCAGTTGGAAGATACTTACATCTTAATAATTATAAATCTCCATTGATTGACAACAGCCGTACCAGAAAATTAAAAGCCCATGGACTAGACACCTTAAGCCGGCGCTATGCCACGAGATCAACCGATTTCTTGTCTACATTTGTGAATATGTCGTTCAGTATTTCGTAATGAATCAATATGCTGCCTTATCAATCGAAGCCGGCCCTTAATCCATTATACATTATGTCTGGACGATGACGGCGTTTTCGCAAGTTATTGACAAAATGAGCACAGTCAGACTTGTAAAATATCTCCAATTATCCAATCTGCACTTCGATAAATAGACGCCAACACTTACCCCGTTACTTCCACTACTCTCACACACAAATTCACAATATTACACCAACGACAATACGTATATTTTGTAGTAACTTCTTTAATTTCCTGGAAATTATGCTAATTAATTACGGAGCTACCGTTCTGTCTTTTATCAATTGACATATGTCCGGTATAATTAATTATATTACTGCCACCGTCACTTGTCTAATATCATTAAGTTATTATAACTACTGTGGCGAGCCTAGTAACGCCAACTAGCATTGGACTCGAGAACTAAATTATCGATCATTACACATTTATACCATTTTTTTTGTTATAAAGAGGTAAAACTTGTAAGTTTGTATGTAGTGGGGTAATCTCTGAAACTGCCCGTCGGATTTGAAAAAATCTTTTTGTATTTGATATTACGCTTTCTGTTCCTTCGAAGAATAGGCACAACTCTTTCTATACAAAGTGACATTTTGTTTCTCCTTTTTTGACATCCCACCGTAGAAATCCTTCTACATAAAAAAGACCTAGACAAAGATCGTTAGAAACGAAAGACAAAATGACAGATTGTAGAAGGATTTCTACGGTGCGGTGTCAAAAATGGAGAAACGAAATGTCACTTTGTATAGAAAGAGCCGTGTCTATTCTTCGAAGAAATAGGAAGCGTCATGCTAAGGAAGGTTATAGGCAATTTAACCCTGGGTCACTAACCATTCGTATAGGTAAGTTACGATGCGTACCTTGCGCATTTCGTGTTTTGGTAAGATCCCGACCTCCGTCACCCCATCCGTTTCTAATACCTTCCTGATTCGCCTCATTAGTGATTTTCAGTCACTCATTGCGGATGCACGCTTATTAGGTCGAGCTATATCGTATGAACATCGTCAAATTTCAGACTAATAATTTGGTTTTAGCCGAAACGTTCTCAAAACTCGCAAAACTTGCAGCTGCAAAAAAAAGTCATATGACTACGCACTTCTGCAAGGGCTGCAATAAAAGCGATTTGCAGGGAACATGTTGTTTGCATGTGCAATCATTTTTCAATGTAGCTTATTTCTAAAAAAAATATGTTATTGGATAAAGAGAAAACTAAGACTGCTAATTAAGGTTGTTTTGTGTCATAAATGAAGTTGATTAAATAAAAATTGATCTTTTAATCCGTCGTAAAATTTACGAATGGTTAGTGATAACGTTACTCGAAATTAAGGTTAGTGAGCTAAGGTTAACATCACGCTACGACCCTTAAGAGCCGAGCAAAAAGAATAAACGCCAGAAAGAACGCTAAGCGAAAACTAAGTGATAGCGCGGGTGGGCGATGCAATGCGACGCAGTGGGTCGGGGGAACAAGAAATTTTACGCGGTCGAAGTCGCGGGCAGAAGCTAGTTGTATATATGACGGGCTATTGACATTGGATATAGGTAAGTTCATTAGTAAAGTGCTTAATTTTACGGTTCACTAACATTTTCATTGCTTTTGGAAATCCGCTGTCTATTTTTGTACAGAAAGCTTTTAGTAATTATAAAAAGTAGAACAACGTGTTTAACTATGTGGCTGCGACATAAAGGCTCCTACATACTGGCGCGACTTGTCGCGCGACGCGACGCGACACAAAGACACCGCGTGTAGCGCTACACGCGGTGTCTTTGTGTCGCGACGCGTCGCGCGGCAAGTCGCGCCAGTATGTAGGAGCCTTCATACTGGTGTCTTGCCCCGTTTTAACCCTTATCAACTAGGTACTCGCAGCTTCAGAATACTCACAGCTACTCGTAATGAAAATGTTCATTAAATACTCAACAATTCCGTTTTCTATTTACCTTGAATCCATGTTTAGCGGATGCGGCTTCCGATTGTATTTGAAGCCTTGTCTTTATAAAGTCGAACGGGTAGGTAGCTGCAAGAGAAAAAAGATTATTTTAATTACAATACTCTAGAATCAATAAGTAGAAGAAGAATGATATTGGACTGTTTGCAGCATGTTTTAAGGGATGTTAAAGAGAGGAGTATCTGGACAGTATGCTGTGAGTTTATACCTTTAATTGACCAAAATGTAGGTACATTCTAAAAAAAAAAACATTTCGTGGGGTGCTAACGTTCATAATATCAGGCTGATATTATGAACGTTAGCACCCCACGAAATAGCTGATATTATCAGCTATTAATTGGTCAAGGACAGCTAATGAGACAATTGATTTCCTATTGTTTGACTCCGAATCGGTGTCGCGCGGGGCTTAACAGGTTAAACGTCAACAGCTAAAATTAGGCTTTCCAAATCGACAAAACTGATTGAACAAAATATGAAATATCCTAACCGATACCTAGATTGTTACAACGGCCCAATCAAAAGTTTTCATTAATTCATTAATGATCTACTTGTTTACTACTGACACAGAACATTACTTGATTGGCGGCTACAATATTCTGCTTAGGTACCTACAGATACTTGTCGTCAATTTCGCTCGAATAGAATAGATTATTTAGTTGCGGCGAGTAGAGTTGAGGGACCAATTAGAACTAGTCCTCATCATTTCAGCCGAAAGACATCCACTGATGGACATAGGCCTCCCCCAAGCACCGCCACTTCCGACTGGTTTTGTGCTCCCCGCATCCAGCGGATTCCTGCGGCCTTCAAATGGTCATCGGTCCACCTTGCAGGAGGCCTTCCAACGCTACGTCTTCCGGTACACGGTCGCCACTCCAGAACCTTACGGCCTCATCGGCCATCTGTTCTACGAGCAATGTGCCCTGCCCACTGCCACTTAAGTCGTCCTAGTCCTGTTACTGTATAATTGTGATATTTTGATGGAAACTCAAAACATTGAGATGTAGAGATTTTTTTCAAGTCTTTCGTGTTCTTAAAGTTCCATTATACTGCTCATTAAAAGTTTAAAAATAGATGGTCCCTTTATTGATTTCCTATCATTAGATTGCAAAGGATTGATGGTAATTTGTTGTTATGTTATGAGGCCTGCTGTCTAATCTAGTGATTAGCGACGTCAAATCCTTCAATTTATACAGTCTTTATGTTAATTAACAAAGGATATTCCTTTAACAGGTAATACTGCGTCCATATTGATATGCTAAAAAGATATAGTAAAGTAAATATTTTTATTTTTTTCAAATATGTGTACGCTACCGCCATTATGTCTATACATTATACGTAAGTACTACTAATAGTATTACCGGTTATACGGAATGCCCTTCGTTAATCAACATACTGTACGAAGTACGTACCTACAAAAATAATTATGCTTTGAATATAATAATAATATCCTTTATATCAGGCAACTAAGGCCCATAAAAACACAATACGTATAGGTATAAAAACAATAACTATAAACTAATACATATTTCCTATAACAAACTTAAAAACTACTGCACACGAAGTGATGGCGTCGTGTTGCGCTGCGAGGTGTCGCGTAGCCGACCGCGGAAACGCCGATACAGCACATCTTTCGGCCAAAAATCTTCCTTGAGTAAGGTCACCAAATAATGAGTCGGAACACGCACTACGAACGACTTGAAATTGGTGTTATGGCGCGCCTTTAACTTCTCCACCCTCAAGGTCCAGTTGGTCTTCTCCCGTATGTACTCTACGATGTCCTCAGTCTTCGTAGAGTGATGCAAACGGGACACGTACAGCTGCGTCGTCGGTACTGCAGGACGCAGCAGCATGTTAGTACCTGCAGGCGCCGTCCTACACTGGTTGCCATAAGTAGGCTTCCTCTTCTTTCTCTCCACCTCGATGAAGCCGTCCTCATCACATATGATCTTCGGTAGACCCCGCAGTTTGCGGTCCATCACAGCGCCTTTAGTCGCACTCGATGCTGAGCGACTCTGCTTTCCCCCTTTAGGCTCTGCTTGTCGTTTTGTTTGCGACACAGCTGGTTTGGCGACAATTGCAGAATAGGCACGTTTCGGGGTTGATGTACCTATAACACGCGTTGCTTCCCCGGCAGGTACGACGCGATCAGTGGAAGATGATGCAACGCTTATTCTTGACAGCCGATGACGTAGATCCACTAGCCGACTGAAAACTGCAGACTGAAGCATTTTGTGCCTCGCGACGTGTGTTTACGTTGGAGCCTTCCACCTTCCGGTGACCCACCTGTCGGAATAGCGTTGCGCAACAACGCTACTTCGGCTCGCAGTTCACCAACGATGACATCCAATGACTCCAACTTGGACTTCATCTCAGCCAGGCTCACCTTCAGAGACGTGATGTCCTTCAGCAGCCTGGTGACATCGACGTGGTCGAAAGTGACGAAAGGTAGCTTGTGCAGCTCCTTCGCCACAAACTCTGGCACGTCATGCAGATCTGTCCTCTTCAGCAGGTTGATGATGTCCTGCAGACTCTTCTGGCCACCATCCCTCCGGCGAGATGGTATCTGTCCGACCGTGGTCGAGTGATTGAAATAACAGCATCTTGGCACTGCATACCTCTTTCTCTTTGAAAGAGGACTTGCAGATTTGCAAGATGCTTACTCGTCCATGTAGTCGATGGCATGCTTGACGAATGCCAAAAGCTCGTTGGAAATTTGCTGCTTTGTAGCCGAACTAAATTGGGCAGCGATTACCGCTGCGCAAAACGGGAATAAAATATTCGTGCTGTGTAGCGCAAACGCGTCCGTTTCCGAGCGCGCATCACACACGACTGAATATGCTCAAAATTCCTGCATGTTATAATAAGATTGTCTGCGCCAGTGGCGGATTTACCAGCAGGCTAAGTAGGCTTGAGCCTAGGGCGGCAGATTTTAGGGGCGGCAAATTTGGGCCCATTTTTTTGTAAGGCGTTTTTCTGATGTCTTGCAGACAGAAGTCTACAAGACATCTTTCAAATATATTTTTCCTCTTCCCTTTCATAGTACATTCAATGGTACCGCAAATTTCTATATTCTATGGTAAAACATCCAGTTCCCGGTCCCCAACCAGTAATCGGCCTCTGCCCACACTTTGTTTGAGTGACAAGAGAGCGAAATTGCAGAAAATATACAGGGTGGAAGTGACATCGACGCGCAAACTGTTACCATGATCCCAGAGTAGAAAATTTTCTAAAGGAGTTTTTAGAGGTTATTAAAAACAAATTGCTGCTGCATACGAGTAATATGAAAAATGGCAATATCCACACGATGAAAATTTATGGAAAAGCAGTTTTTTTATATAACCGACTAAAAAGTTTATACTCTGGGGGTCTAGAATCATGTACTGAATTCATAGTACCAGTTTGCGGGACGATGTCACGTTAACCCTGTAATTTTCACTGCTGCTGCTGCTTTTGCTCTTCTCACTGCACTACGCCTTCACACATTACCTAAATTATTCTTTCTACTGTTTTTAAGCGCAATAAAATTTATTTAATTACGTTTACCGAATGTAACATTATTGTGTAAGTACTGGCGGACTAAGGGGGGTGTCAGGGGCGTTCTGTCCCGGGCCGTGGGAGGCCGCCAAATCTTGGGAAGTACTTTTAATCAAATCCCAAACAAGGGCAAAATATGTTCAGTAAAAAGCATTTAATTGCACGGTGCTAAAATTTTCAGTTCGTTCGCTCTTGTAGACATTCTCTTAATCGTCAGGCTTTTCTGCATATAATCTAACTCAACAAGTCACTTCTGTTTCCAAAACCTAACCTACACAAGCTGGTGTGCTACAATTTTCGAGCTCACTTCGCTCGCTTTGGCATCCTGCATTGTATTCATTCTCATGATTTCTTTATAAGTCGATAAAGTAACTGTTTTATACAGTATGAAGGGGCCACGGCATGCAAGATTTTCGTTCCAATTCTCTAACTCTCCTGCATAAGTCAAACAAAGCAACTACGCATGAATGTTCAAAAGAAACCTACAAAAATTTCGAGCTCGACCCGCTCGCTCTTGCATCCCACTTTGCTTTTATGAAAATGATGAAAATGTCAGTGATTTTTTTAATTGAAATTATTCAATTTCTGCAAAATGTTATTAGAAATGCTCTAAAGACCTGGGGGCGGCCTCATTTTGTTTTGCCGCCTTACATTACATATTAGTTGTACATGATTCAGCTTTGATTAGCTCAGAAATATACCCAAAAACAATTTCTTGTGCCATTTCAATCAAATTGTTGGATTCAAAAAAATCTGAAACTGACAATTGTAGAGGTAAGGGCGGCAACAATTTGACAGCCTGTACTTGGAAAATGTGTAAATCCGCCACTGGTCTGCGCTACACCTTGGCCTCAAATCTGCTATTACAATAGTGTCACAATGGTCCATAATTGATTTTATAATTGTTGATTCTGACAAGTTTGGTAATCTACTAATATAATGGCGTCATTAATGAGGATCGGAACAGACCATTTTGACACTATTGTAATAGCAGACTTGAGGCCCTTGTCTGCTACCACCAATGTTTGCCTATAACTTCAGGTGGTCTAGGGCGAAATTCCCTCAGGATCGTTCTGTATAGAGGTCGATTAGAAAACCCGAGTTTGGTAGTAATGGATTACGGTCTAATCTTATTAAAACAAATGATTTTCCTTTTATTTACAAACTGATTCTTGCAAAACTTAGGGGCGTTGACATGGCTCAGAGGGGGCGCACGGTGGCCGGTGGTAATATTGGTGGTTTCACGCGCGCCCCTATTGGACGTCGCGGGGGGAGTTTTACACCTCATTCCAACAAGGTTATTATATATCAATAAGTACGAGTATGTATTTACCTCCTTCAGCGGCCCAAGCGCCTAGCACGGCGACGCAGTACCTCACGGGGAGAGAGTTAGCCAGGTTGTTTGGCGGGGGTTTGGCTGGTTTGGCGGGTTTGGTTGGGACAGGGTTGTCGACGTTGCGTGGTCGTTCCGGCATGGTTGCTATTCTTACCGAGCGGCGTCACCGACTCTGCCTATATTACCTGCTGGATATTGGGACATTGTTAGTTGAGCTGTTTGGAATATGCAATCCAAGGGGCTAGGATACGAATGATAGTTTGGATCAAAGTGAGTAAGGGTAGGTGAAGAAATTTATTTTCGAAACGATCGATGCCTAAATCTATACTAATATAATAAACCTGAAGAGTTTGTTTGTTTTTTTGAACGCGTTAATCTCTGCAACTACCAGTCGGATTTGAAAAAAGTTTGTGCATTTGATAGCCCAATTCTTGAGGATGGTGATGGACTATTTAACATCACGCTACGAACCGAGCAAGAAGAAAGAACGCTAAGCGAAATTTAAGTAATAGCGTGGGCGATGCGTTACGGCGGGTCAGGGGGGAACAAGAAATTCAACGCGGACGAAGACGGGGGCGAAGTTATACGATACGCAGTAGTGATACTGCAACAAAAACATTGGAGCACCAGAGCAACACTGAAAGTAAAACAGTTAATTACTGAAGTAGTTACCCATTTCTCAACCCCACCATAAGCTTAACAAGTAATGTGGAAACCTAAAGTAGGTATCAGATATGGCGAAATTAAAACCAATAAGTCAACAAATCATATCATAATCAGCCTAATGCGTCCCCACTGCTGGGACTCAGGCCTCCTGTATGTGAGAGGGTGTGGGCCATAACCCACTCCGCGGACCCAAGGCGGGTTGGTGGATGTCTAATGTCATGTGGAAAATTATTATATTTCGACAAAATAATGAAGAGACCAGTTAGTTGAGGTGCATCCTACCTACCTTCCTACTCGTAAGTAGGCACCAATTAAGTTTAAAAACAATTTAATTACACTTTTAACCACTTAATAATACAATAATACCTAATGGTCTGTTACTCAGCTTCTTATAGTATACAGACAATAGGGGGCAAAAACCGAGGCTTCAGATGTACGCCATAATAGCATATGGCGTACATCTGGAGCCCCCTAGCTCCACACTGAGTGCCTAAAGCACTATAACATGTAACCATCCTGTGGATTGATTAATAACTGGAATAGATTTCTTAACATAGAACTTGTATCCCAGTTATTGTTTAAATAAGTATCATTAATATGTGGTGTTATACTTTATGATACTTGACTGCCCAAAACGGAGTGTAATGTGTTTAGGGTCCATGTATGTGTATGTATGTATCTATGTATATGAGTTTCTTTGTTCCACCATAACTTTTATATGCCTGAATAGATTTCGATATAGGTATCGTTAGAGTTAAGGATTCTAACGATATATCCATCATTCCGAGTAACACTGGCTATTTTTTTTAAATCGGTGTGGCGGCAGTAGGTGTGGCTCCATTTCCAAACGTGAATAATATTTTTTCATCCTTATTAAAATATGGGTATCAAATTGAAGGCCTTGATGAGCATATTCCAAAACTATATAATTTATTGGCATACATTTTACATAGTTACATAGGGTGTGCATGCAAAGCAAACATTTGGTTCATCTTTTGCTGTGAACGATTTAATCAGACTTTAGTTAGACTGTGAATGTCTAAAAGCCACCTAGCATAACATGTTTTAAAATAAAATTTGTCACTAACATGTAAAAAATAAATAATTACAAAAAAATAAAAAAAAAACACGACTGGCGCCTTGCCGAAATAGGTACTAAAAAGTAAAAAACGAGTTGTATTAGCTAATCTGTGTATACATTATACAGTAATATACGATACGTAATATATGATAAATAAAATTTTGACTGCTATTGGGGGACCGTTCTGTGGAACACTTTTTAATCTAAGAGGTTCCCCGACTGCAATGATAATTTTATTTATCAATTTAGTCAGCGAGTAAATGAGTGACATTTCGCTTTGTATATGTCACCGTATGATAATGAACATCGTTAGTTTATAATCTATCCATGACAAACTGACAAATTGTGAACTGGTATCAAACTGGCATGCGACGAACGCACCTTGCGCTATTATTATATAGCCAAGTAGCTGCGACCAACATGGAAGAAGTTGCGTGGTTGGTCACAGTTCTAACTTTATTTTTTTGTTTTTTCCGGGATGGAAAATCCTCATGGATGTCCTCCGCCCTGAAGCGGGCGTTCAGGGGTCTGTCAGACTCTTACTGATTAAAAACCACCCCGGTGTTCCCCTCCCACACTGGCACCGGGGATCTCGGGATCTAGTGCAACTTCCGCGATCCCCGGCTTTGCGGGCCACCTCTGTTCCGCGACGTCCAATAGGGGCGCGCGTGGAACACTACGCGCCGCGCGCGCGTTTAGCTGGCAGCCCAAAATGCCAAATTACAGGTTTCTAGTACTAAGCGTCTCTGAGCTACAGTGGGGTCAGACCGACAGACACAGACAGACGGACATGGCGAAACTATAAGGGTTCCTCGTTTACTACGGAACCCTAAAAAGCATACCTTATAGTTATTTTTAGCCGTCAGTACGTTTAAAAATTGTATTTTATTTAAATTCCACTTTTAGCGATATTGTCCTAGTTCTTGATATTTTGACGTATAAAACGACGGTAAATATTCTCATCCGTCAGAATGATCTTAATGACAACGAATCTTTACGAAGTTTCTGTAACGAGGCCGCGGTTTGTTTTAAACCGTTTCACAGTGGAACGAATGTATGGGAGCGGTTGGACGTAGACATGTCCGAAAAATAAGAGTAAAATTATGCCAAACTAATGATGCCATCTTATTCGATTACTTAATGCCTTCATAAATTGTGGTGATGAATTTCTTCATAACTCCCATATTTCGGGAGTAATTTGAGAAAATGTGAAATTTTACTATGAAAATGAGTGTATCGAGCTCTCTCCCTCCTGATTCCGGGCTTGTTTCAAGTAGCGGTCTCTAATATCGTAATGCTATTACTAAGAGCTATATTTAATACTAAGACACATAGTGCGCCAAATGTGCACTTTCTGGGATAAAAGGAAATGAAAATTTAAAAAAAAAAACGTTTTTTCCCCATTTGTATTTACTTTAAACCGCAGACAGACTTATTAAGAGGTCTATAAATATATTATATATATACAGAAATATATATTAACAAAAATATTCACAAGAACTGATGAGAGTATGACTTTTAAGTAAGTTGATAATAAATTACCTAGTTTCATTAAAAGTACAATAAATAATTAAGATGTAAGCTCTAATTTACTAAGTTACACATTTTAAAACAATAACATCATTTAATTATCTTCGTCATCATCATCATCATCAATTAATTCAAATTCAGAATCGATGTCCGCTAAATCATTTATGTTAACAAATTCGATATCACTTTTCTCAGAATCCGTAAGCTCATAAAATTCCTTAAAAGAAGATTTTTTTACAAACTTATTTCCTTTTGGACGGATACTTGTAACAAGTGGATCAGAAGACAGTAAAAGATTGTGCATAATATCTTCATTGCATGAGATACTGCTATGCTTTCGAGAATGCCCCTCTCTATATTTTCTAAAATCTTTATTTCTAGCCTCAGATGCCTCTTCGGATAGAAAACCAATGGGCACAATTGACATGTTCTGAACTATGTCTGGCCCATGCATTAAAATTTTATGAAGTGAAGAAGGCATATAATACCATGGGTATAACTCCACGTAAAGCTTAGCAGTATCAAAGCAGAACTCTCGGAATTTAGTTACGTTGATCTTCTCTCCTGATGAAATACACTGCAAGATCACACAGATTTTTCTTAAAAGCATAGCATCTATTCCGGTCAGTTCAGCAGATTTAGTGTAGTTTTCAAAAAATCTCCTTGCCGAGTTGCCATTGTTGGTGGATCCACTGCCTTGTTTCACAACATCGAGAAGTAAGCCCGTTTCTCTTCTTACAGCCTCTTGAACTCTTTTCTTCCTGTCATCAACTTGCCTTTTTGCTATATCACCCCTTACTTGCCATGATTTTATGTCTAATTTGTAGGAAATGTGTAATAAGCATTCCATTGAGCGAATCCAAGCGTGAAGGGTGCTTAAGCTATATTTATACATGTCCTCGTTTGCGTGTTTATCTTTGATTAACTCTAAATTATTCATTTCTTTAGGACAAGCCTTGCATATGTCACACACTGAAGCTGCTGTATTGGATATAATGGAATGAATTTTACCATCAATCATTGTCAACAGCAGTTGGTGTTTGACACTAATTCCATCAGTGATGGTGGATGGAGTTAAGGCTTCAATCTCTGCTTCGATTTCAGCCATCTCTCTCTGCACATTTTCTTTGGTTTCCTTTATAAACTTAAACAATATTGGCCGGCAAAATGAAGTGGAAGATGGTCGCTCGTTTTCCCAAATTGTTACACCTTTTGAGACGAGCCGCAGTGGTACAAGACTAATCATAAAATTACTAGCAAGATCGATTTGCTCATCTTCACTCGTCCTTTGATGATAAATGCTTTGGCTAGATGATCCGTCAAAACCCCATTTGCTGGTCAATACGAGCTGTTGATTGGGATCAACAGGGGTTTCTAACGACCTAATAAGTCTTCTTGAGGTTAAATCCATCAAGGCTTGTAATTTGATTTTTGCAGAGCTCTCTGTAACTGTGAGATCTTCTTTGGCCGGATAGCACTTAATTTTTTCTTTAACCAACATGTAGTAACTCGGGTATTGAAGAGCTCCTTCTTGAGTGTTGAAATCCCGAAGAGTGTTATAGCGCCATTTCGATAAGTTCATCGATACATAAAGAGCCAATGCCTTCAAAGGGGATATTTCCCGTACCTGAATTGATTTACCTTCAATGAAGGCTTTGATTTTTGAGGCCTCTTCTGGATTCTCCGTCAAGTATTTCATAACATAAGCTGTATCGCTTTGTCCTGCCTTTTGAAGCGCCCTTTCGGCCGAAAACATAATTTCAGCGCTGCTACTGCTGCATGAAAGACTATCTTCAGTGCGTCTTCTTTTTTGCCGGTTACTAAGGTCCTCAAAAGATTTACGAGGACTAGGATGTGTACAAGTTGAAGCATCAGATTTAGCAGGAGAAATTATGGGCTCGATGACGTCACTTATATTTTCTGTAGAAGGTTCCATATTTTCATTCTGTAATTCCGGCCATTGAATTGCAGCCTGTAGCCAAATCTCATGTTTCTTCCGAAACTTATCTGTGCTTCTTCCAGACTGTGTCCATTTTGCATAAATGCGGTAGCAAAATCGACGACACCAGTCTTTTAAACTTGTTTCAGCACTTTCACATAACTGAACACAACTGTTATCTTTTAAAACACTGAACAAATAGTTAAAGTCGCGTAAATCTTTATGTGCGCGTGCGCATAAAGCAACGTGAATATCAAGATTTGTATTAAAATTTGGAAAATACATTGCGAGATTAGCTTGGATACAACGAGGTGTAAATCAACACTGATTTTAAAGTTACTAATAGTGACCTATTTATATAAAATCCAGGTATCCCAGGTATCCTTTGTTAAATATTGCAAGGTAATTAGTTATTGTGATAATTAGTAAATGATGCATGCTAAATTAGTGTATTAAGAGCCATTTAGTAATTACATAATAGCAATGTTCTTATCAGTAATCATTAGTGCATCAGTTTTATATGTAAACCTTAAGTCCCTAATTATATATCCTAATTAGCTTATATCTTCTCTAATTGGCTGCTCAGAAATGTTATTGTAATAAGGTAAACCTTTAGAAAAACGGTTTTAATCAACAAAATAAACAAAAAATAGTAAAATTGTGTTATAAAATAAACATCACTCTTTATCCCAGAAAGTGCACATTTGGCGCACTATGTGTCTTAGTATTAAATATAGCTCTTAGTATTAGCATTATGATATTAGAGACCGCTACTTGAAACAAGCCCGGAATCAGGAGGGAGAGAGCTCGATACACTCATTTTCATAGTAAAATTTCACATTTTCTCAAATTACTCCCGAAATATGGGAGTTATGAAGAAATTCATCACCACAAGTTATGAAGGCATTAAGTAATCGAATAAGATGGCATCATTAGTTTGGCATAATTTTACTCTTTTTTTTCGGACATGTCTACGTCCAACCGCTCCCATACATTCGTTCCACTGTGCGTTTTATCGTTACTGGCCGGCAATCATCTGGACGTAGTTTAGCAGGAACGACCTAACCCACAAAAAGTAATTTTTGTGTTATCAAGGTTGACTCATCAACTTGACTCATAAAATAGTACTCGTAGTATATTTGCCCATATGTGACAATATTTCAAAATATTCCAAATACAACATCATTGCAGAAATGATCATCTAAACCAGGGATTCCCAAAGTTT
The DNA here is from genome assembly GCA_905333075.3 of Atethmia centrago. Lineage (NCBI taxonomy): Eukaryota > Metazoa > Arthropoda > Insecta > Lepidoptera > Noctuidae > Atethmia > Atethmia centrago. The sequence goes on along the minus strand of HG995373.1, from coordinate 13,284,240 downwards.
AGAAAGGTTTCCTAGGGGTCGACATAAACGAAAACTGATTTTGGGGGTCGACGAGGTCTAAAAATCGAACCCTATTAAACTAACACAAGTTCTTATTTAAAACTTTCAAGATAGGTAGGTAGGTACTTACTGTATTGTTTATGTTGTGTTACGTGTACTAAGAATAATTAATATTTTTGTAGGAAATAGCATTGTAGTAATGTAAAGTCTCAAGTTCGTACAAGATGAAAAACTTGGCAAGTCAGTGTGGACAAGTTTGTGCAAGATAATGAGTTCGAGCATACGTCTTTCAGGCGCATTTTGACTTGCACTCTATTTGATGCTTACGCGATTTAACACGAACGAATTCATGATCAAGTTGCAAGTCCAAACATGTTCCTGATATTTTACTATTTAACGAGCTTGCACTTAGGTTGAAAGTTAGGTTTGCGTTTTGAAATTCGTTGGAGCTTGAACGATAATAACTCACATAAGTACTCATTTATTTCAAGAGATTACAAAGTTATTACATAGCTAATAAGTGAAGTAAAGTGACTGAAAAAGAATTTACATAATGCTGAGCTCCCTACGCGAGTTACAGATATTCTATTTCACGAAGTCCGTTCGGCTTTGATTGTAGTAGTGACGTATCCCGACAAGAGCGCTTGTGTGTGTAAAAGTAGGTAACGTTAGCAAAAAAATCTGATATATTCAAGTCGAGATTTATTAATCTAAATAAAATTTTGGTTTTAAAAGTATATACATTTTGTAAATAAATTAGATTAGGTTGCAATAAATACAAAAATATTAACAATATGTAGGCATTTAATTAAGCATTGGTGTTACAGAATGGAAACGAAACAAGTAGGACTATTCAGTATTTTATTTTTGTTTGTGTGTTTTATTTTTTCAACATGAGCTCAAGTTTTTGCCACGTTTCACTGCTAACTTGGCCCAAACTTTCATTGATCAGTCTTTCCGTATTCGTCATGTTTTGCTCGATATTTTTAGATGCGACATAATTTTTAACGGTCCCCCAAATATTTTCAATCGCATTTAATTCTGGGTGATAAGGGGGAAGGCGTAAGACATCTAAACCCTAGCTTTTTATAAAATCGTCAATCTTGTAGATTACGTGTTGGGCTTTGTACTTCTTTATTGTATCGTACAATTCCAATTTAAGAAGAGATTCATCAAATGCTATACCCTTATCCCTGAGCCATTGCTGCATATCGGCTTTCTTTGTAGATTGCGTCGGTAGTCGTTCAGCCCGTGTGTTGTGATAAGATGCATTGTCTAAGACAATGACAGAGCGCGGAAGTAAATTGGGTAGCAACTTTTCATTTAGCCATTTTACATAGTTATCATAGCTCATATTTGAATGATAATCACCAGCTGTTGAGTTGGCCTTATAAACCAAAGAAGCATTTTCAATAAAACCATCCTTGGTTCCCGCGTGCACTAAAATAAAGCGAGTGCCTGTGCTAATTTTTTTTTAAAACGGAGTTCTTTCCTTTTTTTTTGCCCAGGTGTTGTTTCGCACGTGTGTCGAAAGGACGTAGCTCTCATCGGTGTAGACAATGGGCCGACTTTGAGAGCGGTACTCTGTTATTTTTTTTTAAATATTTTAAACGCCACATTTGTATATCATGACGCTCCGTCAAGACTTTACGGTTGTTCTCTGTTTTGCGCCACTTGTAACCTAATTTCAACAGTAACTTGCGAACAGTTTCTAAACAACCTTCGAATCCGATTTTTTCATTCAATGCTGTTCTTAACTTAGCTAGGTTGGAATTTCTTTATGGACAATATGGAAATCTTGTACAGTACTGCGAACCACATCGGCTGTAAAATTATCTATATCCACTTTATTATCTCGCTTTCTCCTTTTCTTCATAGGTGAAGTGAATTTTGATGAAGTGGATGGCAATTCCTTCTCTTCTTTTAATATTCTTTGAACTGTGTTTTGGCTCACACCCGTAGCTTCAGCTGTACTGCGTGTAATGTCTCGTAAATGAGACAAATCACAGTTGAGTTCCATTAATAATTTTGTAAATTCATATTCTTCTCGCAGAAAATGATAAACACTAGCTATCATGTGTCGACCCTAAAACAAAATGTAATCAAAATAATTAAGTGATATAAACATTTTATAACACAAAAAAACATTCATTTTATAAATACTTCTATTGCTATATTAAGTATCTTTGTATAACATTTTAATTGAAAACGTATAAATAAATATTACCTCACTATGGACAACTCTTCTTCTTTTTGTTGCCATGCTGACCTTACTCCGTGAAACAATTTGGCGCGAACTAAAAACCACTACTGATCCGGACCGTGTCCCGATCGACACTGAGCGCTCTCGAGGTTACGCACACAAAAACAATGTGCATGTGCACGCTTGACAACATTCATAGCCAAACGGACTTCGTGACAAAGAACATCTGTAATAGCGTAACCATACAATATCTGCAGTTTATGAAAAATTAACAGGGTGTATCATATATGAAAAAGTATTCAGTAACGATGCCATGAAGCCTTCAAAAATGGATGACCACTTATCAAGAGTACATGCTGACAAAAAAGTAAGCCCTTGTCATTTTTTCAAGCACTTAAAGAAAAACTAGACAAAAGGACATAAGATCGACGTTTGCGTCATCATCTATTAAAGACGATGATGGTTTACGAGCGTCCTATAATATATCTTTACTAATAGCGAAGTCGGGGAAACCCCACACAATTGGAGAGCAGCTTATCTTACCAGCCATTGCGGAGGTCCTTAACAATGTATTGCACAAACCCGCACATGATATTTTAAAGATAATCCCTTTGAGCAATATCACCGATCAGAGACACATAGACGAGATGGGACGCGATGTGGAAAACATTTTATGCAAGTTCTTACAGACCAACAGATTCTCTCTCCAGTTGGACGAGTCTACATTACCCGGCAATGAAGCTCTGTTGTTAGGATATGTTCGATATATCAAAGATGAAAATATGTGCCAAGAACTGCTTTTTGCTACATATTTAAAGACTGATACCAGATCGATTTTTCAGGCCGTGGAACATTTTTTTACTGACAAAGCTATTCCATGGAAGAACATTGTTTCTGTTGCGACTGATGGTGCACCGTCTATGGTTGGTCGTCATCGTGGTTTTATAGCTCACTTAAAGGGACAACTGCCTGATGTCCTGGTCATTCACTGCGTGATTCACAGGCAGCATTTAGTAGCAAAGAAGCTGAGTCCTAGATTGCATAAGTCTTTACAATATGTAATAAATGCTATCAACAAGATTCGAAGCAATTCTTTGAACTCTCGGTTATTTGCTCAGCTATGTGAGGAAAACGACGAAGTCTTTACTCGATTACTTCTGCACACTGAAGTTCGCTGGCTATCAAGAGGCTCTTGCTTAGAAAGATTTTCAGCCATTTTTGAATCTGTGTTGGAGTTTTTACAAGAAAAAGATCCGAATTTGAAAGAAAATCTGAACAATTGTAAAACAGATATTTATTACTTGATTGATATCTTTGGAATGTTCAACAAAGTTAATTTGCAGCTGCAGGGTGACGATCTTAACTTGATTAAAACAAAATCAATAATATCGGCCTTCGTGGGTAAAGTATTTCTTCACCGCCTCCCTGATCCCTTCTGCCGTCTCTTGTCCGTGTGCCGTGCGTGCGGCAGATAAGCGGAGGATGGAGGAGTCCGCCAGGACGAAGCCATCAGAAATCATCACAAATGGCTTGAGTTTAATAAGAACGGGTGAACAAATTTTATTAAGTCTGAACTCAAAATAATCCATTATGTAGGTAGTGTTTTCATTGAACATGACGCAACAAAATGGTTTCAGCGAACGCGAGGTCGCTAGTGGTAGCAGCGTCAGTTCGATGCGGGAGTTTTTTCATAAAGCGGTATATGAAAACAATAATACGCCACAACTTGGTCCATGACGACGTATGTTCTGCGAGTGCGAGTAGAAGCGAATTGTCCGAACTTGAATACGCGACTATGGGGTGCGCGTGGAACTTTTATTCAGGAATGGGTTCTGAATTCATGTCAGTAACCTTACGCATGGGCCATTTGGAAGGGTCGCGCTTAGCCCCGCTTGTCCGTGCAAACATATATTTATAAATATATGTTTGTATTATATAATAAATTTGTCAGGTGTTTTAAACCAAGTGACAAACAGTCTGCCTATCTGACGGACAGGGCCGTCATCTACCCCGGTCACCAGGGAGTGTGGAACCGGCAAGAGATGTCATGCGGTGTCTCACAGGGATCGGTCCTGGGGCCGCATCTGTAGGACATCGGATACGACTGGGTGCTGCGCGCCGACCTCTTTAGCGGCGTCAGCGTAGTGTGCTACGCTGACGACACGTTGGTCCTGGCGCAGGGGAGGTCGCACCAGGCGGCGGCCGAATTAGCGGCACGCTGGGTTGCGACAATCGTCGAAAGGATCCGGCAATTGGGACTCGAGGTGGCCCTGCACAAGTCCGAGGCCATGTGTTTTCATGGTCCTTAGAATGCGCTACCGTTGGGGTCCCAAATAACGGCAGGAGGGGTTTCCATCGGCGTCGAGTCGACGATGAAGTACCTCGACAGCCGGTGGAAGGAGGAGGCAAAAGTCCTCGCGCACGTATGGGAGTGGCGCGAGGAGGCGAAACGCCGGGGCGTAAGTCCGTTGCCGCGAGAAATCACGGCACAGCGGACGGAGCTCCGGCGGGATCTCATGGCGACATGGAGAGTACGGTTGTCGCAACCCAGTGCTGGGCACGCCACGATTGCGGCGATAAGTCCCCTCTTTGAGGAGTGGCTAGAGAGGCGCCACGGCGTCCTCACCTTCCGCCTGACGTAGGTCCTCACCGGACACGGCAGCTTCGGGAGGTTCCTGTGTCGGATAAGGCGGGAGGAAACGCCCGGGTGTCACCACTGTGTGGATCGCCCGGAGGACACGGTGGAGCATACGGTGGAGGTCTGCCCGGCTTGGGCAGAGCACCGCCGTGTCCTCGTGGAGATCGGCGAATCGGTGGCAGAGATCTCTCGCGTCCGGCCCTGGTTCAGGCCATGGTACGTAGCGAGAGGTCATGGGCGGCCGTCACCTCCTTCTGCGAAGCAGTAATGCTCGCGAAGGAGGAGGTGGGACGGTGGAGGGGAAGGCATGTTTCGCGCCCTCTCGCTCGTAGCCGCCGCAGGAGACGCCCTGGGCGTCGGGAATTCCGGGCGGATTTCCGGCCACCGTAGGCGCGGGCTTGCGGACGGTGAGCAATAGGTAGCTTACCGTCCAGTAAGGACCAGCCCCGAGTCGACGGCGCGTTGTATTCCACGCGCGCCTCAAAGAGATGTCGACAGCACAAATGTAGGGGTCCACTAGGGCCGATGCCTGCTGGGGTCGCGGGAAGGTACTTATGGGTCACCGAAGCCCCCGCATCACAGGCAACAGGAAGGAATACGGGTGGGTTTTAGTCAGTAAGAGTCTGACACACCCTCCCGCTCCGCCCAGAGCGGCAGAAGTTATTTGATGAATTCCCACCCTAAAAAAAAAAAGTCTGCCGGGTTTTCAGTACCAGCTACCATGGGCGTGCCGTCCATAGAGGCAATTACGCCAAATAATTTTTTTTTTAACTGTTTATTACAAGAATACAAAATATGAAAAAAAAAAAACTCTTGTTATAACACTTATAGGAACTTCTCGCACCCGTGTGACGTACCTCTCAGTTCGATGGAGCTCGGTACGCACTATTAGGCAGGCACACGCACGACCAGCCTAAATCCTATTGATAAATTTACGCTCACTGGTGTATATTTTCGTTTCGCGTGTATGAACGGCACACATTGCTGCCATGGTTTAAATCACGGAATAGATAAATAAGGTTGGAAAGGCCCTCGCTCCAATTTTGTATTAGGACCAGCGTCGCCGCTTGACTCCCACTATTCAAATTTCTACACATACGCAATACTATGTTTACAAATATTTCGCACACAACCAAATCACACACACATAAATCTCAGGGCAGATATTCGTTCGCACACTAGCACTAAAGTCTCGTAGGCAAAGACACTCAACACGCAAAAAAGAAATAAAATTTTTCATATACGCTAGTGCTTTTTTCATATCATTAAAATTTTTCATATCGATATTCTTTATCGATAAAATTTATCTGATGAATGTATGGAAAAAAAAAACATGAAAAAAATATTAAGAAATAATTTTATTTTAGTGTTATTAATTACAAATAATCACTGTCCTTGGAATAAAACGTATTTATTAAGCAATTGGCGCTTGCTATCAATTGCGAACGAATTTTTCAAAACAAAGTGTTAATATATTTTTCAATAATTGCTTTGGTGAGGTCTGTGACGTGGTTCGCTGTAGGGTATTGGCCAATTTGATGATAAATTATGTCTTTGAATATTTCACTCCCTACAAAGTGACGCATAATTTTTGTAACCAACATTTTTTTATTTATGTTATGAAGTGTTTCCGTATAAATTTTGATAACAGATTCCGATATTTTACAGATCTGTATCAAATCTTTTGACGGGTATAACAGACCACCCTTATCTTTAGCAACAATAAATTTATGTTCTTCATTTATGCTATTGGACAATAGCGCTCCGATGCATATAATTATCGCAATCTATTTTCTTTATTAAAATATGCGCTATATATCCTGCAATATGGCTAATGATTTGATTGCTAAAATCTGAGATGGTATTGAAAAATGCGTTAATATCCTCTTCGTTATTATTATCATCATCATCATCATCATCATCATTTTCAACCGCAATCCTTCGTATGGATCTATTAATCCGTGCTACAGGAGATGAGGCACAATCAAGAATTGAAATGTGTTCAAGCGCAGTACAATTTCCACTATCGGGGTTATTGTTGCCCCCACCATGTGACCTTATATTACCAAAAAGCATTTCAAGGTGATCCTGGCTTACTTTGTAAAATGGCATAAAAATTAAAACTCCGGGACGTATTAACGTTTCATAAAAATGTTTAACAGCTGCTGCACATCCAATAAAACCATTGAAACCAGTCTTACGTAAACTTTTTGTCAAAAGAGTTCCCTCTTGTGTTCTCAACTCGGATAGGTATGTCGTCGTCATGTCTAGATAATTAAGCAGCATTGCAGCGTTGGCTTCTGTTAAAGCTTTTTTGAAGTTATATTCATAAGTGTTTCGGGAATTAAAAATGTCAAACATGTTATTAATAATCCTTAAAAAAAATGTTGTGCTTTCACTATTTTTGAATGAAGGCAGATTTAATTGGTCACGACAAAAGTCTATAGCGTCTGCTACACTTAGGCTGAACAATTGCGTTGCAAGCTTAACTTTCATCTTATTATTTTTTAAATTAACGTGATGGTAACGAAGCTTGTTCGCTAAATGAAAGTTCTCCTTCATTTGAAGGTTATTTAAGTTCTCCAAAAATTGCCATTATTACCATCTTTATCTAAAAATGTGTTATAGCATTGAAAAGCATTACGGATTAATTTTATCATATGTGATGGGTCTAGCACTACAACTACTAAATTATTCATTGACGGGTGTAGAAAAAAAAAATGTTTATCTTTGATTGAACAGTTTAAGCATTCCACCATAGCCATATTTGCAGCGCATCCATCAAAAGTTAGGGAAATTATGTTTATGCCTGTTTCTGCAATAAGTTCCAAACATTGTATAATTAAGTCTGCGCGCTGTCTTCCGTTAATTCCGTCAACTAAGAAATATCCAACGGAAACCTTAAAATTACAATTTATCCCTGTCACTAGAAATACTAGAGCCTCTTTGGCTATTCCTACATGGTCTCCTTCAATACCACTGCCAATATCGACATGACCAAGTAGTTTTTTTCCGTCCCATTCTATACGACGACGTATAGCCATTTCATCCAAGGAAAGGGCTGCAATAATGGGATATTTGGGGCTTTTCACTTTTATTTTTAACGCCTCTATGGACTCTGAAGTAAAACCAGGATCGCCTCCCATATGTTGGTACCATTTTCGGAGCGTACGGCGATCCGGGAGGCAAGTATCAAAAGTTTTGCGTACGTACTCATATGCCTTTGGCGAATAATAGTCAAGTGTTAGCGCAAAACTACGCAGGGCTGGACTATATTTTTGCTTAGATGACCCGCCACCAGTATTTTTTGCGATCATACGATTTGTCAGTTCTTGTACCTGTGAATAAAATAATAATAATAACAATAATCTTTATTAACTCTGCTATTTTTTTAAGGCCACGTCCAAAACAAAACATACCTTAACATTAATATTTTTGAGAACAGATATATCTTCGTCCTGCAAAGCAAATTTTTCTTGAAGATCATTTAAAAGAACTTGCATTTTATTAATTTTTTTTTTTCAATCTTCGGTTTTGTGCTTGTATTTTTCTGATCTTCATTCTCTGTTTCTTTATTATACATTCTTTGTTGATAATTATCTTTTGTAGCTTTCTTTTCCTAGGAGTGGTTGCATTTGAAGATGACATTAAGTTTTCCTACAAATAAATGAAATATAAGCATAACTTAACCTCTGTACATAAAAAGTGTTATTATGACGGATGTGACAGATTCATTAAAACCCGTATTACAGAAGCTAGAAGCATGACATTACTTAAAAAAAACAACAATTATCTTACGATTCTTGACCATTTCCTATAGGTATTTACTTACTTCAGTGTCCTTTCTTTTCAAATATTTATCTTTTTTTGGTGTCAACAAAATTGAAGTTAAAGCTTGTGAAAAGCTTGCCTAAAATTAAAAATAGCATAAAATATCTTGAAATGCAGACTTGACAAGAGCGGTTAGAATTCAAGACAAAATTTACGTAGTGGGTAACCTGAGGGCCTTCGCAATTTTGCACACTGGTGACGGTAGCATCATAACTGGGATTTGTAGGTATTGTAACAGCATTGCAAGAAGTAGTTGTCTGAAAAACAATGCAAATATCTTTTCATGCCACGTACATTAATTATACAGTAGAACTACTTATTTCAAAAATATTTTTATAGAGCTGAATGCTTGCATGATAATGATTTACCGGAGTGAGATATTAATCTACTGTAAGTATTATAAGATACTATCATACCATATATTCCCGAAATATATATCATGAAATGAACAATCAAATAAAATAAAAATAGTTGATCCTTACATTTTTAATGCCGGGATCAGATTTGTTCATAATTAGGAGTATAAAAAATAGGAGTAAAATATGCAATATGGAACTTAGTTCCAACAAGTTAGCAATACATTTAACAAAACTTACCAAAGAACTTGAACAAATCTGAACAATTTGTTGTCTTGGGATCGCCCCTGGTTTTAAGTACCTATAACCCGATTTTTTAATGATAAAATCATTTTCAGTAAAATGTTTAGAGCAAATAGTACTCGTCTTTGTCGGCATCCAGTTTCCTCTACCCGTAACGTCAATCCATTGTTCCCTGGCGTTAGGTTCTTTAGGAAACCTAAAATTTATAATTTATTGCATTACTCAAATTGCATTTTACTTAGATTTTAACACTAAATACAAAAAAAAATATTATATTATATTATTTAGTAAATCCTCGTAGAATATGTCCCTTTATATCGTTCGGTTACATTCATTCAATGATTAATATAATATTGAATTTACTCAAAATACATCTAACTAAAAATATACTATCATTAATTAAATATAAAATAATTCTTAAATTATCTTTGTCAAACATAAATATAGTCGAGAATTCTATCGATGATTTTATTTAACTACATGGTCCACCTCAGTATCGATAAACATACGCCGTGCGTCACGGCCAATCAGGGCAAAGGACGAAACGTCAATGGTTGAAGTGTACAGGACGCAATGCATGCAGTACATTGTAAGCGCACTTGGTCGTTGCGTTGCTTGAGCGAGTACACATCGCGCAATGTATATTTTTTGTAACTTGTTGCAATAATGTTGTTAATGTTTGGAATTTCATAATGATCAGTTTATTTTTATGTTTTTTACTAATAATATTTTAATTAAATGTTATTTTCGACTTACCGATAGAAAGATATACCTCCTCGCTCTATACTTGAGGTCTGACTTTTTGTCTTACAAGTTATAATTGCACAACACGGCATTATAAGGCAGAGCTCTGTTCTCCGAAGTAATCCGATGCGCACTAAACGCGGTGAATGAATGAATCGGTCGAGTTATGATTTTCGAATCATAATTGTGGCGCGCTTGCCCCGTACCATTCCAACCTTATTTATCTATTCCGTGGTTTAAATAAGTATCGGCAACCCTGGAGTCCTGGACTGTATTATCCGGCAAAATTTGGTAGTCTCTTTTGTAGAAGAATACGGTATGACAATGATGCAATTTTAATTGGTAGTGTTTTTTTATCGACAAATTAGAAATTATATTTTACTTAGAGAAGCCACATTGTTTCATGTGACAAGCAATTTATAGCCGATCTTTAATGTTTTGCTTTTTTATATCTTATGAAGTTAGGTAAAATAGGTAAATAGGTAAAACGGGCTGGTGTCCGCAACTCCACGTCAATGCGCGTATTTTGCGTACGGGTGGGAAATCGATTATTCGATCCACCCCAGCTCCTCAAGGAAGGCCAGCAACGCCTTGGTGTTACTGACCATCTCCCGGAGGGTACCTGGGTTACCGAAGTACTTTGCCCTGTATGTGGCGACGACCGGGCAGTTTAGTAACACATGTGCTGCTGTCTCGTCGTCCGTCATGCAGGCCCTGCACAGCGGACTGTCTGTGACTCCTATGACAAAGAGGTGTTTGTTAAATGACCCGTGGCCTGTTATAGCTGCTGTAACAGTGCGCAGCTGTAGTTTAGTTAATCGGAGAACCCGTTTCGTGAGGCGACCATCAATTGTAGGGAGAGCTTCCTTGGCCTGCCTGCACTCACCTTGGTCCGACCATAGTTTGAGATGTTTATCTCTGGTGCGTTTCCTTACCAGAGTGCGTAGGTACCCGAAGGGAAGTGGCACGATGGGTTCAGGTCCCACTGGTGCCATGCTCGACCCCCTCCTGGCAAGTTCATCGGCTGCATCGTTGCCTAGCGAACCGCTGTGTCCTTTAATCCATTGAATGGTTATGTTGTTGAGGCTACCCACCTGGTTGAGGCGCTGATGGCACTCGTATATTAGCCCAGAGTCAACTGTGTGACTGTTTAGCGCTTGCAGGACAGCCATGCTGTCTGAGAGTATGCGGATTGAGTGGTCCTTAACTTCCCTGGCCATGATGGCTGAGGCGGCCAGAGAAATACCTAAGCACTCGGCCTGGAACACTGTGTTATGGACCCCCAATGGTGTGGCTATGCGTATGTTGAAGTCCTCCGAGAAGATTCCAGCACCTGTGCCACTACCTGTTTTGGATCCATCTGTGAAGATGCGCAGCTCTGCGGGGCGCAGCCCTTCGCATCGGCGATCCTCGTGGAGTTGGATCTTGTATTTCTTATCAAATATAAATTGTTTGGGTACCTGGTCATTTATTGCTTTCGTGATGGGGAACTCTTTATTGAGTCCCTCAAGCAGCGCGGTGTGTAGTGTGTCTCTCTTGCCCCAGAGATTCAGTGTATTTAGGCGTACTGCCGCCATCGTCGCTTCCTGCTGTATGAACAGGTGGAGCGGCGGCAGTCCCAGCATGGCTTCGATTGCTGCAGTCGGAGTTGTCCTCATGCAGCCCGTGTTCGCCATGCAGGCAAGTCTTTGCATGCGTTGTAGTTTATTGGAGGCTGTGACTAGCCGGGTGCGGGGCCACCAGACCACGGCCCCGTAGGAGATCATGGGGCGGATTACCGCCGTGTACAGCCATAGTATAATTTTGGGGGATAGGCCCCACTTCTTACCTATCATTTTCTTGCACTGCCAAAAGGTGATGCAAGCCCTGTTTATTTTGTTGTCTAAGTGACTACTCCAGTTTAACTTACTGTCTAGAATGACCCCGAGGTACTTGACTTCGTTGGCTAACTGAAGTTCTGTGTCGAACAGTATTGGTAGGCGGAAAGGGCCTAATGCTCGTTTATGGGTGAACATAACTAGTTCAGTTTTGGTGGGGTTCACCGATAGGTCGAAATCCCTACACCATTTTTCTACGATACGTAGTGCCTGCTGAGTGAGGTTGCAGATTGTTCCCGTTACTTTCCCCGAAACAAGGATTGCAAGGTCGTCTGCTTAACCTATTGTGTAATAGTGGTTCGCGTTGAGTTTGGTGATGAGATCGTTTATCACCAGATTCCATAAAAGGGGGGACAGCACCCCTCCCTGGGGACAGCCTCTGGCTATCATGGCCAGCTGTCGCTCATCCTCAAGGCGAACCACACGTTTGCTTAACATGTTTGTAATCCAGTCCGTTAGTACCTGTTCTACTCCATGTCTGGAGAGGGCGCTGCTGATGCTGGAGAAGTTTGTTTTGTCGAAGGCTCCTTCGATGTCTATGAAAGTGCCCAGGCAGGTGCCCTTCTGATGAATCGCTTCCTCTATCTGTCTAACCACTAGATGAAGAGCGGATTCGGTCGACTTACCCGAGCTGTATGCATGTTGGTTACCGTGCAGCGGTATGGTTTTTAGAGCGCCATCCCTCAACTCCCTATCACACAGCCTTTCCAGAGTCTTTAGTAGAAAGGAGGTCAGGCTGATTGGTCGATGGGATTTGGCGTTTGTGTAGTCCCCCTTACCTGGCTTAGGGATGAATATGACTTTCACTTCCCTCCATCCTTTGGGAACGTATCTAAAGGCCAGACACGCTCTCATTAGTGGCACCAGTCTTATTGCGACAGAGGTTCCGCCCCATTGTAGTAGGGCGGGGAACACTCCATCAGGGCCAGCTGCCTTAAAAGGATGGAAGCTCCGGATGGCCCATTGGAGTTTCTCCAACGTGATCACCCTGCGTGCGTAATTCCAATCGTTGTCTGATGGCGTTTGAATTACATCTTGCCAGTCGATTACCTGCGTGAAGACACATCCAGGGAAGTGAGTCTCGATAAGGACGCGTCTCGTTTCTTCTGGCGAGGAAGTGAGTGTGTTATCAGGTTTGCGGAGGGTAGTGGGCCCAGGAGATTTCTGTTGCGCCAGTACCTTTCTTACCCTGTTAGCTTGCTGGCAAGATTCAATGCTACCAAAGAATTTGCGCCATCCCGCGGTACTCCTGAATCTAATGCATTTTTTGTAACTGGACTTGGCTGCGTAGTAATTATCCCAGTCCTCATCCGCACATGTGTTCATGGCTCTGTTCAGAGCTGCCCTTACTTTGCCGCGCTTGCGCTCTAGATCAGCGCCCCACCATGGTTGTTTGCCCGGTGTGCTGCGCGGGGTGGTCTCTGGGCAGGCAGTTTGGTAGCTATCTATCATTGTTTTAGTAAGATAGCTCACTTGTACCTCAATCTGTATCGTGTCCGCAAACGTCACCGGATCGCTTATTGTCGCAAACTTGGATTCAAGGTTGCGTGTGTAGGTGGCACGATCCGTGTTTCGCGGATTGCGCCGTGGTAGAGTTGGAGAAACACAGACCTGGATGTCGAAGCGGATCCACCTGTGATCAGAGCAGGAGGCCTCGTTGGAGACCTGCCACCCAGCAGTGATTTCCGCCGCGCCCTCTGTTGCCAGAGTGAGATCTATGATTGTTCGGCTACGCCTGGTTACGAATGTTGGTTCGGAGCCAGTGTTTAGTAGGGATAGGTTAGTCGAGAACAAGTATTCAACCAAGGCCTTACCCCTCTCGTTTTGCGTGTCCATACCCCACAGTTGATGGTGAGCGTTGGCGTCGGCCCCTACCACGACCTCAAACCCACATCCCTCGCAATGGCTCACGAGGCGGGCGAGGTCGTGCGGAGGCGGCGCCTCCGCCTCGGGCATGTAGGCCGAGGCGAAAACGATCGTCATCTCCGTGTTGTCGTCACGCTGTATTAGCAGCTTAGCTGCAGAGACATCTCTGCAACAGAAGTCAGTTAAAAGATGTGTTTTAAGGTTACCTGTGACATAGATGCACGCTCTAGGGTGTGCGTGATCTGTGGTTACCAGGAGCTTACCGCCAAGATTGGAAAGTCCTTGTATGCGGCCCGTCCTAATCCACGGCTCTTGGATCAAGGCAATGGCCGTGTGTTGCGCCTCCAGCCACTTGCGAAGCTGAGCCGTCGCGGTCTGACTGTGGTGGAGGTTTGCCTGCAGGACTTTACAAGTTGACGAAAGGGATGCCATCGCTGGTCGAACCCTCTTCGTCCCCCCCAAGTTTAAGCCCGGCAAACAAGTCGCCCTCGTCGAAGCCGTCCCCTCCCGGGCCCGAAGCCGGCGACAAGAGCATGTCATCCAGGTCCTCACCCGGTGGAGGGACGGCGCCCTCGGAGGCGGCGGCACAGTCGGCCGACCCTGCTGCAGCAGGTTCAGCCGCTGATGCTTCCGGGATGTTTGGCGGGGGAGTTGTCTCCCTTGCTGGTGTCTGGGGCAGCTGCGTCGGCGCCTCGCAGATGGTCTTTGTAGTAGGGTCCCATCCCTGAGGGACATCGGTGAACCTGCCGTTCCGACCCTGGAACTTCACGTACACCGTCCCCAGTCCAATTGAGAGACGGCGTCCGGCCTCCATCAGGATCGGGATTTGGTCCATAGGGACACCAACTACCACAAACCATGCTGCGGCCTGTTTGTCGGCATGCAGAAGTACCCACCTCTTTATGTCGACCCAGGGGTTTTGATAGCTGAGAGCGCGCCCAATATTGGTCGGCTCTCCGAAGACTCCCTGCTCGTCTGGAATCACGACGCCACATCGTGCTCGCTTCAGGATCTCCGATTGGCTCTTGACAACTAGCGGGATGCTAGTTGGGAGAGACAGGTCGGAGACTGTCTTCCTTAGCCAGGCTAAGGTGTGGTCGTTACCGCACCACAGTTTAAGGAACCTCCGGCGAACAGCGGCTTGGCGTTGAAGGTCGGTCCTGGAGTGTCTTGCTTAGGGGAGCAGGCCTCGAGAATGATCTGCTTCTGGATAGCAGCGAGTACCTGGTCCGATACGTCCTTGCTGAGGATTCCCGTGCGGTCGCAGGTGATCGCGACGTCTAGGGTCGAGCTGGCAGCTTGGGCGTAGCTTCGCTGGTCGACCCGTTTGGATTGGTCAAGACGCGGCCGCTTATGCTCCCCCCGAGGTGTCAATGTCTCGTTGAGAGCTCGCTTGGCCGCGGCATGATCCTTCCAATCGGGTCGCTGTTTATTTTTATTGCCAGCAGCCGGGACACTGGTTGGCGGTTGACTTGGCGCTGGACGGCTTGTGCCGGCCTCTGCCTGTGACCTCTTACCAGCGGAGAAACTTAGTTGGCCGCTTGTTGTTTTGACCATACTAGCGGCTGTGGCCTGTTTGTTGCGGGAGCCCTTACCTGGCCTCCAGCGGGCTTGGCGTCGCTCCTTCCTCGTCACTCCGTCCCTCTGCTTGCCTTTAACTGCAGCAGTTGATGGACCTGAAGGGTCAGTGCAAGGGCGGCGGGCTTGTTGAGTGCATTTACCCTTGCCCTTGCGTTTCTGCACTTGCCAGGCATGCGAAAACGCATCCTCTGTGCAGCTGGTCGTCTCCGTTTGACCGGTGACGGCCGTCTGGTGGGAGGAGGCTAGAAGAGCCTCAGGAGGAGGAGGGTGTTTGGCTGGACCCCTGGTGCCGGTGTTACCCAGCACCGGGATCGTCACCTTGGTATGGGGAGGGTCGGTACTGGTCCCAATCAGCGCCGACGTCCTTTGTTTTTTTTGGGACTTTTTTGTTTTGGTCTTAGCTGTGGTTCTCGCCACAGCCAGACCTACGCCCGCGCTGGTACCCGCAGCGTTAGCCGCAAGGCCACCAGGGGCGAGAGAAGTGCTAGCACCTCCCTTCGGAGTCTCATTGGCTTTCGCCTCCACTCCGGTGTCTGTTTTTTTAACTGGCCTATTTTGATCCATGTTAAAAATTGGTTTTGGATTCATCTCTCTGGCTCCCACCCTCCATGGAGCCCGCACCTGGGAACGTCACACTATGAAAAAGCGCGAACGTTAGGACTACCAGAGAGATATAGGGGCGCAAGGCTGGCTTACAGTGCGACATCGGGTGCTCGATCGGGTTGGCGTAGGGGGTCGAAAGGCCCACCCCCAAACGAACTGATCAACCCTCACTTACACCGTCAGCATGACCTTTACCTACCGCTTCAGCCGTCCGAGGACGACCTCAGTGGACCTCACGCACCTCGCCTGTGGCCCTCTGACGGGACACTATGACCATTTCCCTACCCCTGGCTATTGGGTAGGGCCACCGTTTCGCTTGAAATTCGGACCAAAGAGGGCGTGTTGCCTTACGGGCACATTACAGCCAGAGCCGCTCGGCTCAACCCCCCAGGACTCCTTCATCCCCGCTCACGGCGCTCAACTGCGCAGGTCCTAGCGCAGGTGACTAATTTCTCCTACTCGCCATCAGCTGGTTTTAGTGACAGTCGAGCCCGCAACCACCCAATCACAAAGGGGTCACGGTTAGGAGTGGAAATTGGACAGGTGGAGGAGTGGAAACAAGGATGTGGATAGGATGGGGTAAGGAGGGATTATTCGATTTGGGGCAGGAGAGTGAAAGACGGGAGAGAATGGGGTTAGGGGAATTGGGGAGAGGAAGTGATGACGCCTGGTGGTTTTTGTTACGTCTATTTCTTAAGGAACTAGACCAAGAAACGGGGTGGCAACCTCGGGAAGGTGCATCCGCCAGACTTGCCTTGAGGATCTACACGACTGTAGCGCTCTCCCTCAAGACCCCGCCACCCTACCACCTCTGAAGGAAGCGGCAGGATAGGCCTGTATCTATACTACCAAGCAAAGCAAAGCAAAGCATGTCGTTGTGCAACCGCAAAAGCATAAATCCAGACCCCCCCCTTATCTTATGAAGTTATAAGTAATTCATTTTGAAACGTACAGTAGTGTAAATAAATAATATTTGTGTTTATTATTTGTTTATTTACCTAAGAATGGTGTTCTGTTGTGAAGTTTGCGCCAATAATGTGTGTTTGTTAGAAGTTAAAAGCAGTAAGTTTTCGCAATTATCGTTTAATGATGTGCCTAAAGGTAGATGTGTGCCCGAACTATGAGAATTAATCCAACAATATGATAATTCATCTCGTACTCGTCATTTCAATCCTCAAAATTATGCAACAATCAAGTGACGTGTTCTATAATTATCACCCACCATCATTAATTATAGTTATGATATTTGAGGTAGCCGAAAGTGTCTTGAACACGGTGAAGAAGCTTAGCGAGGAGATCGGCACCGCAGAGCTCCAGTCGAGCGATAGTCAATGGTTTAAACAGCGATACCTTCGACTTAGCACAAACCAGCAGAACGACCACATCGTCGTTGCTAGTGATATGCGCATATCACGCCTTTGTTGGCGTTGGAAACTCCAATTAGGAGAAGAACACAATTTTCAAAAAGACCTAAATAGCGCGGAATTTAAAATAATTTAAAACCGGCAGGGCAGAGCGAAAATTTTATTTTGCCACAATTCTTTGATAACTAAGTAGAGTTTAGCATAGAGAACTACAGGCGCGACAAGACCCATGTCCCACAGTGTAGCTTCAGCCAAAATTATAGCACGTGTAGTACACGTGGCACTGGCGGTGCGGAAATAAGAATCGACTAACCGAAGACTCGATTGGGATGACACTCCCCCGCGTCACATCATAAATATTTAGCAAAATTTTGACTGATTGACGATTAAACTGGACTTGAGGAACGTTCTGTAATACGGAACTAAGTATACCATGCCCAACTCCAAATAAAGTCAGTCTACCCCAGTTCGTCGTCTACCTTCAAGCTACAATCAATAAGTTTTATTTTAAATTCCATCTTCCACTTTCCGCCGCGAGTTTAATGTTAACCCTCATGTTGTCAGTCAGACTCATCTGACCTACCGACCGGGAGGCACAGGGCGGCAGCGTCCGGTAGGCACCGGGTGGCAGCGTCTGGGATCTGTTCCTCCCATAATTTCTGCGGCCGCTTTGCTGCATGGTGTAAATAAGCCGCAGCTTAGACTCCTCCACTCTCTACTCTCCTTCACACTCCTGGCACACTAGCTGCGTGGCGTAAGACGCTGCAGCCCTGATTCCTGACCACTCCTGGGCAAGGTTATCTCCGATGCCGGGGCATTGCTCCCGCATGGCGTAGGATGGCAGAGCACTTCCCCTGGTTGGCGTAAGGCACTGCAAAGTGCATCCGCTGTCTTTCTTTCCACTGCTGCACGGCATAAAGACGCTACAGCCCTAACTCCGAAGACATTCCTGCTGCACGGCACCACGTTCCTGACAAAGACGCTGCGCGGCCCGCCCCTGCTACACGTGCTCGCCGCAAGACCCAGCTACATCACCTGCTGTTGTTTCTATTTTTTTTAACTTTTTATACTTTGTGTAAGTAACTTGTATCCTAGAATTCGCTTTATTAAATAGATAACGTTAGAATATGCAGATTGGTTCAAATTTAAAGAATTAGTGAGTAAGTTTTATAAAGTTGATTTTCTTCATGAAATACAAACTTATTTTTGCGGCCGGTAAAATCCGACACGCACTTGGACAGATTTTTCACTGTAACATTAATAAAAATCATAACACAAGCAATAATTATATCTGTACGAATAATATCAAGAAATCAAATCAAATCAAATCAAAATCAAAAGTCATTTATTCAAACTAGGCTGAGAATCAGCACTTTTCGAACGTCAAAATTACATAAGACAGTCCATCAAAACGCCCACCCTTCACCACTTCCTAGTGCTTTAGCTGGGAAGAAGAAGTGGCCAACAAACTCCCCAGCAGCACAGCTGTATGTTCAGTAAGAGAAGAAAAAAAATGGATTCTATACAACAGTATGCAAAAACAATTTACACTACGTTCAACATAAAACTTTAAATTATTAACCAAATGTCAGCAAGCACACCACTATACCAACAAAAAAAAAGAAAAGAAGAAGACCGAAAACTATTCTCAAGCAGAGATAGGTAAACGTAAACAGAACTTAAAACCTGAATAAAAGCCTCCAAGTATAAAGGGCGTGCCCGCTTACATATAGCTATAGCTGTAACAGTCACAAATGATGAACTAGGACCATCAAAGTAAAATAAATAAACAGTTAATTACTAATAACAAAACAATGGTCAGCAAGACGACCAGTCACCACAAGCAGCACCCGTTCACGAGCATATCGCAAAAATCAGCCATTACCCTCCTCGCCATAGCGAGGGGGGTCTGGTTGCCTGCTTCCCCCATAGCCTTGGGGGAAGCAGGCAACCAGAGCCCCGACGCTACCGCAAGCAGTGACATCTAAGGGAGCATGATGAACTTGCTGCCGGTTGTAAGAATAATATAATCAGTTATCGAAGTCGCTAGCTAACCACATATTGCAATACAACTCCACAAAAAATATGAGAAGATTATGTCAATAATAAACGCAATAAAAATTAAAAATAAATTGACTTATAAAGTCAAATAAAATAAACAATTATATGAACTCCTATAACCTGTCACTAGGTAAGCTAATTCTGGAGAAAGAACATAAACATTGTCTTGAGTTAATCACAGCGACCAACAATTCTTATCGTTTAAGTAGTCGTTGGTAGAATAAAGTTTGAACAAAGTTTGGATTTTACTTTAGTTTTAAACGCATTAAAAGGTAAATCTAGCAAAGACGAGGGTAGCTTGTTATAAAAAGTAATACCAAGCCCAACAAACGAGTTATGAACCTTGTGAAGCCGGTAAAATGGAGCACGTAATTTGTCCTTATTTCTAGTGTTAATATTGTGAATATCACTGTTTTGAGTGTATAAGTGTATATTTTGCCTAATATATAAGATGTTGGCGAAGATGAATTGTGATGCCATCGTGAGAATACCAATGTCTTTAAAGAAATCTCTCAGAGAAACTCTGGCACCTAGCTGGTAAATTGTTCGAACACCTCGTTTTTGAATTCGAACGCCTTCCCTCTGCCCATTAAGTTATCAAGTTTACAAGTTAAAAACGAAAAAGCTTCTTATGTTTTTGAATGTTGTTAAAACTTTAAACAAAACCATAGCATTATACCTACCTAAAAATAGTTACATAATGACAAGTTCCAATAAAATGTCATCTTCATCGTTATAACGCCATGAATAGGCCCGGAGTTACGAGATCCCGGGCCCCTAGGCACTTGACATTTTAGCCCGCACCCCCCAATCTGAAGCCATTTTGGAAATTTTGCAAATAAAATCCACTAGTACAGAAAATATAACTTTAATTACTATTCATAAATATCAGTATATCAATGCTGTTACTTTTGTTTTTTTTTTAACTTACAAATAAATCATATCAAATAAAAAAATATATGAATATCAGTTTACTACGTATTTTTTCCTTAAAAATAGCGATCGGAAAAATCACATAATGAAAATTCATATCTTCAAAAAATGGCTACGTGCAAAGCGGCACCCAAAGCTGCATTCCATTAATGTTCATGTCATTAGTACTCGTATCTAATGCGGCGTTACCTCTGCTGTACTGGGGGGTAACCATCACCTCTTAAAGCAGTATTATTTCAATATTACTTAGCGTGAGAAAGAGATGGAGCTATACGTCCTGTATAGCTCCATCACTTTCCCACTGTGAAGTAATATTATAATAATACTGCTATATGAGGTGATGGTTACCCCCCAGACCTCCTTGCGCGCAAAAACGGTCAAGCACGTTTTATTGTTCATTTTCTTTAGAGAATTTTTAAATTTGACTGTTGGTTGATACTTTGTCAAAAAAATCGGTTGGCAGAAGTCAGTCGAACAGTCGCTTTTTAATTGATGATATAAAAATTTACAAAGTGGTGATTTAGCGAAACCCCTAATGATCGGTAAATCGTTTTATGGAACATGACGTCATCGGACAAAATTAACAATTTTAATTTATTTTTTTACTATAGAACTATACCTATACTAGCCTTTCACCCGTTCTTACTTCTTAGTGACGTCACGGTACAAGATCGGAATTGAATATTTCCCAAATTATTCTATGCGATGTTTGACACAGAGATCTGTCATTGTGAGTGACATCATGCTACTCATGTTGCTAAAATACATAACTGCCAACTGAACTCAGCAGGATCTTTAAATTTTGGTATCATAAGCATGTCGATTCTGTAAAAATCTCCCCGTGAAAACTCGCGTGGAGTGAGCTGTCAGTGTCATTCCACTGATGCTAAGGCCAAGCATTGCATTTATAATCATAATCGTGATTTTGATAAAGTTTTTATGCTATTTCTATTGATCATTTTATATTATTTCAAAACTTGTATTTAAGTGTTGAAACGTTACTATTTAGGGTTTTTTTTAAATAAAATAGCAAAACAGAAATTCAGTCAGAAACTCAATTTTGTTTTTTTTTTTATTCCAAAAGGTTTGGTACTTTTCGCAGCCGCCATCTTCAACCATGAAAACGATACCCATGATGAAAAATTTTTGTAGCTGCCATTTTGGAATTTGATATAAAGGTGGTAAAACCAAATTTTTGTTAGTCGCGCATTTAAAAATAAAAACGGCAAATTAAAGAAAAAACAACTTTATATTAATAAAGTTGCGCCTCACGCGCAAGCACGGCGTGTTCTTGTCACTTCACCCAATTCTCGTAACCATAGTAACCCCCCGTGCCGAAGTGATTCGGCTGGGTGAAGTGAGTCGGTAAGCGCAACGCGCGAGTGTCGTGATCTTATCACTTCACTCGATTCTCGTTGCCATGGCAACACCATTTCACTTGGGCTGGATGAAGTAAGCCTAGCCGCTCGCCGACCGGTGCGCGCACTGCGCGAGTGTCAGTTGAACTGTTGAATTTTGTTATAGTATTGATGACGGTGATTTTATGAATATTAATTTATTATTGGTAACACGTAGGTCGGTATTAATTTACATAACTAAAATAAAATATTAAAAGGGTACTTATTAAATAATCCGCACGTTTTTATTCAAATGGCTTATGTACACATATACACACATCGTTATGTTAGGTTTCCACATAGTTTGTGAGGGGATAAATTCTATGGTCCGTCAGCCAGGCACACTTTTAGCACTCGATCACTTGAGACACGGTTATCTCTTCTTATTGAATAGATTTGGGCTAATAACAATGCTGAATAATGTCGCACAGTCTTTACTCGACTCAGTCCACTATCGCTTTTTCAAAATACATCGCGGTTGGGTCATGGGATTGCGTTTATTTAATCAGTTAACTGATTATGTTCAATAGAATTAGCATAAAAATATTATTAAAATCTCGATTATGATTGTTATTGTACATATGTATGTGTCCTTGGTCCATCCCTAGTATCAGGTGAGATGACACTGACAGTTCACTCCACGTTCACTTCACTTAAGTTTTCACGGTGAGAAGGTTTCAGAATAGCACTGCAGGTCGATGTCGTGCGATGGTCGAGTGCATATTTCGAACCGTACAGGTTGGAACATGGGGTGAGGCAGGGGGGATTAACTTCACCCTAACTCTACAACCTGTACGTCAACGCGCTGATACAGGAGCTCAGCAGCACCCGTGTCGGCTGCCATATTGATGATACAATGTCTCAATAATATCAGTTACGCAGACGACATGGTGCTGCTGAGTGCTTCTGTATGTGGACTTTCAAAACTGTTGGGCATCTGTGAACAGTACGATCACAGCCTTTGCTTGATATAATGTCAAAAAAGTGAATGCATGGTCTTTCAGGCCAGAGGAAAATGTCCGACAACGATACCTGCCATAAAATTATGTGGGAGGCCACTGAAGACCACCCTCTTCAGTGGCCTCCCCTCCCTCATTTTAAACATCTTGGATATATGATGTCCTCTGATCTGAAAGACGATGCAGACATAGAGCGAGAACGCAGGCCGTTGTCTGTAAGAGCGAACATGATGGCCCGTATGTTTGCTCGTTGTACAGCTGAAGTGAAAACAACATTGTTCAGAGCATATTGTACATCTTTCTACACGAGCAGCCAGTGGGTCTCAAACACGCGCAGACAGTACAACGCCGTGCGTGTCCAATATAATAATGCTTTCAGGGTGCTGATGAGGCTGCCCCGATTCTGCAGCGCATCAGGGGTGTTCGCCGAGTCGCATGTAGACTGTTTCTATTCTACTATGCGAAAACGGTGTACATCCCTGGTGCACAGGGTTTGGGCTAGCTCCAGCAGCATCCTGAGGGCATCCGCGCAGAGGTTCGATTGCCAGTACCTGAACCATTGCTGTATGGTTCACATACTCAGCAATTGAAGTGTGTAATATGTTTATGGTGTGGTATTTATAATTGTGTTTTTTATTTTATTTTTATTTATTTATTGATATTTTTCTTATTTTGTATTTTTTTTTGTGCCTATGATCCTTTTGTTGGTCGAAATAAACGTTTTTATTTATTTATTTATAATGTATAACTGAAGAAATGGACGAATTCTCAGCTGATGTGTTTATAGACTCCGAGAGTATTCTACCATCAGTTCGTAAACAATGCCAACCACGTAACAAATCAAATCGACAGTTTCTGAACCTGCACATATTTTTTTAATCAACAGTTTTCAAATACGAGACTAGCTACAATCAAGTGACTGAGACAAGTGACGCTAAATACGAGGGTGACACTGAAACTTCTTAGTAAATCAAAAACTGAACAAACTAGCAAGTTATTAGTTTTATAATATCTTTTCTAAATAGTGTCCATTTACATCAATACAACTCTGCATCCGATAGAACCACTGAGAAAAGCACTTTACCCACTCGTCCTTCGGGGTCTCTTCGACGGCATTTTGAAACGCAGCCACTGCTTCCTCGGCGTCCATAAAACCTTTTCCTCGAAGTTTTTCTATTATTTTCGGAAATAAATAAAAATCGCAAGGTGCGAGGTCGGGGTTATAGGGCGGGTGACCCAGTAATTCCACGTCTGACGTCGCCAAGTAGTCGATTGTTTGCTTAGCGGTGTGCGACGAGGCGTTGTCGTACTGCGAGGTCGTTTCTCCCGAACTTTTTTCAAGACAAGTGGCAAACAATTGTTAGTGACGTGCCACTCTGCAGTAACTGTTTTTCGATCCTCTAAAACAATTGTTGCGTCAGTTGCGTCAGTCAAAGCTGTCCTTCCGAAGAACGAGGCCACCATCTTTTTGCCCACGCTTCAAACTCTCTTCACTTTAGTTGGCAACTCCTCGGAAGGAAACACCCAGACAGCAGACTGTCTTTTAGTTTCAGAATCATAACAATAAATCCAGCTTTCGTCACCCGTAAGTATGTCGAACACAGCATTTGAGTCACCTCCGTTAAATCTTTGAACCATTTCACGACACCAATCAACACGACGGAGTTTTTGGGCCTCTGTCAAATTATGAGATATCCACCGGGCACAAAGCTTCCTGACCACTATATGTTCATGGAGGATTTTGTGCACTTGACTCTTACGATGCCTAAGCTTGTCCGAATCTGCTGATAAGTCACTCTTTTGTCAGTCTCTATCATACGCCGCACAACACTGATGTTATCTTCAGTCGTCGCCGTCCCTCACGCAGATCATCGGTGAGATTAGTGCAACCACGTTTAAACTCATTAAAGCAATTGTAAACAGTGGCACGAGATGGGGCTTCATCCTGAAAGGCCAATAGAAGTCTATTATAACTTTCTTGTTGACTTAAATGACATCGAAATTCATAAAAAATCATTGTACGAAAATTTTCTCGCGTTAAATTCATGCTGACATGACACAGACTATTTTCAATTTGCCGCCAAATTGTAAACAATTGACAAATTAATAAAATACATACACAATAATATTGACAGTTCCATTTTCAAAATTTGATCGGTTTTTTTTTATTATATCGTTTAGAAGTGGTCAGTTCTAAAAATTTCAGTGTCGCCCTCGTAATTATTTACTGGTGGCCAGTTTGATAATTGTAAAAGTTTTGTTTTGTTGTTCCATAGAACAATTTGAGAAATAAACATATTATTCATGTTCTACACATAAGAAAAAACATCCATTGAACAAATGGGAGCTTACCGCTAGTGATCTGGTCATATTTCTAAATAACCAGGTACATAGCCACTTCTATATTATAATTTTTTTTTTTTTAAGTGGTACTGTGATCGCCATGGGATCTGGAGGCAAAAGTCCTCGCGCACGTAT
This sequence comes from Atethmia centrago, assembly GCA_905333075.3. NCBI lineage: Eukaryota > Metazoa > Arthropoda > Insecta > Lepidoptera > Noctuidae > Atethmia > Atethmia centrago. The sequence continues at coordinate 13,259,106 of HG995373.1, read as the reverse complement.
GGGAGTGGCGCGAGGAGGCGAAACGCCGGGGCGTAAGTCCGCTGCCGCGAGAAATCGTGGCACAGCGGACGGAGCTCCGGCGGGATCTCATGGCGTCATGGAAAGTACGGTTGTCGCAACCCAGTGCTGGGCACGCCACGATTTCGGCGATAAGTCCCCTCTTTGAGGAGTGGCTGGAGAGGCGCCACGGCGTCCTCACCTTCCGCCTGACGCAGGTCCTCACCGGACACGGCAGCTTCGGGAGGTTCCTGTGTCGGATAAGGCGGGAGGAAACGTCCGGGTGTCACCACTGTGTGGATCGCCCAGAGGACACGGTGGAGCATACGGTGGAGGTCTGCCCGGCTTGGGCAGAGCACCGCCGTGTCCTCGTGGAGGCGATCGGCGGCAGAGACCTCTCGCGTCCGGCCCTGGTTCAGGCCATGGTACGGAGCGAGAGGGCATGGGCAGCCGTCACCTCCTTCTGCGAAGCAGTAATGCTCGCGAAGGAGGAGGCGGGACGGTTGAGGGAAAGGCACGTTTCGCGCCCTCTCGCCCCTAGCCGCCGCAGGAGACGCCCAGGGCGTCGGGAATCCCGGGCGGATTTCCGGCCACCGTAGGCGCGGGCTTGCGGACGGTGAGCAATGGGTAGCTCACCGTCCGGTAAGGACCAGGCCCGGGTCGACGGCGCGTCGTATTCCACGCGCGCCTCAAAGAGATGTCGTCAGCACAAAGTAGGGGTCCACTAGGGCCGATGCCTGCCGGGGTCGCGGGAAGGTACTTATGGGTCACCGAGGCCCCCGCAACACAGGCAACAGGAAGGAATACGGGTGGGTTTTAGTCAGTAAGAGTCTGACACACCCTACCGCTCCGCCCAGAGCGGGAGAAGTTATTTGATGATTTCCCAACCTCAAAAAAAAAAAAAAAAAAAAAAAAAAAAAAAAAAAAAAAAAAAAAAAAAAAAAAAAAAAAAAGTGGTACTGTGATACCAGTCCATATGTGACAATCCCCAAGCAGGCTCCGGCGTATGATAGGAAAGGTCAAATTTTGACCTCACTTCCCGGTTAGCCCCCTAGACTCCGCATACCGCCGGCCGTGCCTGGCGTGGTTTGCGCTAAGATGAGCGCCGCATCCCGTTGCCTCAACGGCGATGCGGGCGACCTGGTGGTGAAACGGCGACAGCGTGAACGGACTACGTCCGAGAGAACTGCTGCGGATTGCTCCACGACGTGTCGCCCTCCGCCAGCCTAAGCACCCGGCGCACCCTCCTCCAAACCAGTTGTGTCGGTTAAATTATTCTTATTGTAGACGATTATTCTTATTGTGATGATTGATTATCACATTCTCCAATTATTTATACCGATTTGAACGGGTAGACCCAGGTTTCATCGCTTTTGACACACCACTTACATTATTAGCGACGCGGGCTAATCTAATAATTGCAATTGGTCAATGGCCACCCGCAGTTAACTAACGAAATAATACCGATTGATGGACCGAAAGCTTCCCCACAAGCCTTTTCTGTTTAAATAAAATGTCCTCTAATTAACTAATGACTAAAAACGACTAACAAAATATTTTATATCACAATGTAATTTTTATATTTTGTTTCGTGATTTTTTATCCGTTTTCTTTATTTAATAAATTAAATTAATGAGTGTTTCATTTTTTTGCTCTATGGCGTCGGGGTTCGATTACCTGGTCGTTCGGTGGACGTCGAAGCGAACGGACGTGTCGATAGTCCTCCGTCAAAAAAATATGTTTACTATGCGCAGCGCGTGCGCCACATGGTGTAAATTTGTGTTTTTGTTTTTGCTGTGTGTTCGTGTCGTTAAATAAAATCGCTAGAGCTGTGCAAAGTTAGGGTGGACTAGGCCTATGAGTGCTCCTGATCTCAGGCGATGATTTTGACCCCGTCCAAGCTAATCTGGTGAGATCATTTTTCATTCTCTAAGAACTTTCAGAAACTTCATTTTTCTAAGAACTTTCAGTGTCACCCTCGTAAGTACAACTAACACCCATGTTTTGGCTAAAGCTGTATTGAGACTACACGACGACCCACAACATTACAATATATAAAAATGCACCTATACAATGTCTCCTTACTAGTGTGTGTTTGTATGAATACCAACTGTCCGATTTACTGTTAGATTATATAAATAGTAGTGAACTATTATTTTTTTTTGGATATTATCAAATAACTTCTCCCGCTCTGGGCGGAGTGAGAGGGCGTGTCAGACTCTTACTGATTAAAACCCACCCGTGTTACTTCCGTTGCCTGTGTGTTGCCAGAGGCCACGGTATCCCTTTCGTACTTTCCCGTGACCCCGGCAGGCATCGGCCCTAATGGACCCCTACATTCAGCAGTAGCTCTTGCGACCACTAGACCAACGAGGTAGTCACTAGACCAACAGTCAGGCATCAGTCATTCTTAGTTCATTTGTAGTGAGATAATAATATTGTATTCTAAAAAGAATCTTCTTTGGGATGCTGATAGGTGTCTCATAATATTAAGTCTACAGTAATAAAAAATAGGTAGGAACCTATTACAAAATGATAGTGTTATATTTGGGGGTGACTTAAAAATAAAAATTAATCATTTTCATTTTTTCACCATCATTTTGAAATAGTGCTGCCATTGACCACGTACCCACACGTTAGCCAAGTTATTTTATGACTTTTGACCGAATGAACCGATTTTACTGAAATAAATGTTAACTAAAGATACGAACTACTCGTATAACCATATTTCGTATACCTGAAATCTCCTTAAAAAACCTCATTTTTTAAGATATTTCACACAAAAACGTCACTATAACATGTGAATTTTATAATCGTTCATAATTTAAAAAAAATCATCCCTCATAGGGGTAAAATACCCCTATTTTACCCCTATGAGGGATGAATTTTCAAAAACGTGGAACCACCTATTTCTTTTTTTCTTATCAAAATCATACATTTGAATGTCCATATCCCTAGCTTGCGCAGGTAGGTGTAAGAGTTAGTTGGGGCCTTTCTGCACTGGTTCTTACTTCCGGTTGTGACTAATTGCACTTTAGCAGTACGTCACCTACAGGGAAATGGTCGATTTACCATACAAACTTTCATCCCCTATATCATCCTCTTCAGGATTAGTGTTTTGACAAAAAGTAGTATATTTCCTTCCCCAGGGTGTCATTTATCTCCTTGCCAAATTTTATCGAAATCGGTTCTGTGGTTTAGGCGCCAAAAGATAACATACAGACAGACATACAGAGTTACTTTCGACTTTATAATATTATAATAAGGATGTAATCTTGCCATTACTGGTTATTAATATTGATAAGTATTTCGAGGTAAGAATTTGATTAAAATAAATTAGTAACAAAATAAGTATAAAAAATGGACATTGACTGAGTCGAAGTATGAAAAGCTTAGTCGACATTTTAAATTGCTTTCTTTTCAACAAAAAAGATTAGGTGAGCGAATCAAATCACAGTTCATTGTATCAAATTCCTAAATGGGAAGCCTAGCTGAGGAGGTCGTTGCGCCACTTGTTCTTCCCAGCGAGCACTAGGAAGTGGTAAAAGGTGCACATTTTTGGGGGCCTGTCTTATGTAAAATTGACGTTCAAAAAGTGCTGATTCTCAGCCTAGTTTGAATAAAAGTCTTTTGATTTTGTAATTGTGCTAGAACGTAACTTACTCACCTATTTATGGCCAAACCTTGCCTATTCTTTTAGTGCCAGTTAAGCATTCCGTGTTTATATACACGGAAACTGATCTCAGGCGATGATTCTGACCCCGTCCAAGCTAAACTGGTGAGATCATTTTTCATTCTCTAAGAACTTTCAGAAACTTCATTTTTCTAAGAACTTTCAGTGTCACCCTCGTAAGTACAACTAACACCCATGTTTTGGCTAAAGCTGTATTGAGACTACACGACGACCCACAACATTACAATATATAAAAATGCACCTATACAATGTCTCCTTACTAGTGTGTGTTTGTATGAATACCAACTGTCCGATTTACTGTTAGATTATATAAATAGTAGTGAACTATTATTTTTTTTTGGATATTATCAAATAACTTCTCCCGCTCTGGGCGGAGTGAGAGGGCGTGTCAGACTCTTACTGATTAAAACCCACCCATGTTACTTCCGTTGCCTGTGTGTTGCCAGAGGCCACGGTATCCCTTTCGTACTTTCCCGCGACCCTGGAAAGCATTGGCTTTAGCGGACCCCGACATTTGTGTTGTCGACCCGGGCCTGGGGGGCAACCAACCTCTTATAGCAGTATTATTTTAATATTACATGAGTGTGAGAATGAGATAAAGCTATACAGGGCCGCCTGCCGCCCGGGAGGGGTTGTACTCCGGCGACCCCCACCGCCTGCGCCGCGCGCGCCCTTGATATTATTACGAATAGATTGTGTGTGATTTCAAGTCAGACAAAAAAAAAAGCAATGAACAAATAATGGAAATATGTTCTATTGCTAATACAAGCAACACCAAAAAAAAATATGCGCATTGGTTATTTTTTTTCTGTATAGATGTCCGTGATTCGTATTCCATTTAAATACATACCTTTATTGGAACATAAGCTTGTAAGCCGACCTTCAATCTAAATAGATTTTTGTTAAGAAAATATTTGAAAAAAAATCCTAACTCATTGACAAACACTAGTAAGCTGTGCCAGATATCTTATAGGTATAGTGACAAGTAAGTGCATAAAGGCAAGTTTTCATAAATCGGAAGTGCTATCCTAACTAATATTATAAATGCGAAAGTGAGTTTGTTTGTTACGCTTTCACGCTAAAACGGCTGAACGGATTTGGATGAAATTTGGCACATGGGTAGATCATGACCTGGACTAGGGATACTTTTTATCCCGATATTCCCACGGGAACGAGCCCTATGCAGGTGAAATCGTGGTGCGCACCTATTTATCTAAAATAATCAAATATTTAAATAATTTAATATTTATGATTCTCTATTATTGTGTAAGATTTATAATATTTTTTATTAATAAATTTAATTTTATATTTTTGTTTTGTTTTGGTACCTATAGTAAAAGGGTGTATTCAACAATTACAATAATTTATTTTACATAATAACATCACAATGTGTAACAATTACCAATTAACGGCCATAAAGCAATTTCTATAACACTCGACTGTAAGGTGCGAGCACACTGCAGATAATAGACGTTCAAAACAAGATTGGTTAACACTTTTGCTATATATTATTTAAAATATTCTACCAATTTTAATGGTATTCAACGGTCAATAAGACCTACAGTGCGTTCGCATCTCTGTTGTAGGATTACATAGCGGCTTTAAATCAAATCACAGTATTTATTTGTAGAAACATCGGCTAACCTTTCAAAATATATATAAACACAACATATATGTATTTACATGTTATATTTTTTTTTGTGTTTTACATTAGCTATGAAATTGCATTAGGAATCTATTTTTGTAAATTTATCTGATATAGTTTCTCGTATATATTATGTAACGTAATACCAATATAGTCTTGGCTTATCCTGCACGCATTTACACGTAAACAATTATAATAGCAGCTTTGGCAACAATAAATACATAAGGACACCTAAGTTCAGAAGTGATCTAAGTATAATTTTGGTCGAAATCGCGTTTTCTGTTATTTGTAACTAATATCTTGGATTTTAAAGAACGTTACATTCTTCACATTTAGCTCAATATTTCGAAACTAATAAAAAAATCTATAATCACTCATGAACTAAGGCTGTCATTTATTAGTGAATATGATATAACATGATTTTGAGGCATTAAGTACGCTTTTTGTTACATGTATTTATTAAGGTTTAAATTATTTGTGTGCAAGCTTCGATGTACTTATACTAATAAAGACTACAAATGTTTTGAGGATTATGTAAATAAACGTTCTATTCTCGTTGTGCAAGTTGCATGTCCTAAAAATAAAACATTTCCCAAAAAAAAAAACATCAAAATTAAATTAAGTATACATAGTAACATAAATAAAATTTTGTAATTTAAAATTAGCATAGCCCTTTATCTCTTATTCTACCTCCCGTAAAGTTGCATTGTTAAACAATTATTTTAAGAATCTGACTATTATATGAGAAATATTTAGTCATCATTATAAATGTTCGTGCAGACTAGCGCGATAACGCGGGCGCGACAGGCAGCAATATGCCTGTTGCGCCCGCGATATCGCCCCAGTCTGCACGAGCCTTAACGCTGTGTTCCTATAGAGGAGAATCAATAATCCAAACTATATACTTTTACTATAAAGCATGGAAGTCTCACTCTCGCTCACTAGAAACTAATTTAGAAAAAAGTTTATAATATAATACAATTTTTAGACGTTGGTAAACGCGCGTAAAATAATGTTTCAGCGTAAGTATTTGCTAACATTTCACGGCTAGGGTGACAAGTTTTTTTTAATATGTAACAATATCCGTCTCGCTTTCTGTGGGAGTGATTTCGTGAAAAGGGACGGAAGTTTGTAACAGGAAGTGACAGCTAGAGCATGGAATTAGTGTACTCATGGAGTTAATAAGTACTATATAGATTGTGAGATGTCAGATGTTACACATCATATGCAACTACAGTGTGAAGCTCGCTTGTTTTTTTATATTTTTTTTTAAATTAGTTCTTATTAAACTATGTACTTGGTTCAATAATATTGTTCTAGTTAAGAGGTAACAAGGTTGCTAGCTATTTTCTAGCACCACGACCTTACCAATAACAGACTATTACAAGCATAAGAAAGATATTCATGAACTGAAGCACATTGAACGTAGCCAGAATCGAAGAGAAAAAGATTAAGTACTTTATCAACCGTCAATTTTTTTTGTCTCTACGACAGAATAATTTTAATTTCAGTACCTACATTGGTTTATTATTTCAATTCAGCCAGTACCTACATTGATTTAGTATTTCAATTTTGCTGTAAGCCAGTGAAAGATCGATATTGGGCTAATTTAAAAACTTCAATCCAGTTCAGCATACTGTGCGGGATCAGAATAGAGCACCCGGTATTTTCGATCCCGTGCTACTGGATTCAAACGTTGAATTGAAATACTGCATCAACGTCAATCAGCCTGTATGTCCAACGCTCCGTGATCAGTCAGCCCCTACCTCTCGTCGACACAACATACGATTTTATTTGTCATTCGTCACAAGTAACGTCAAAACTGCGTAACTTACAGATAAACCCTTTGTACCGAGAAATTAGGTAACGCTGTTCCTCCTTTACTCAAGGAAGAGATACAAATGTCTTTTGTCTCACCCTGGCTACGCTCCTGAGAGAAGCCAACACCTTATAGAACTAAAACGTTTGTCCGCCAATAGCCAGCATAATGTGTTCGAAGGCCATCCAGTTGATCAGCGCCCAGGGCCCCAGCCTCATCCACAGGGGTAGGAAACCTTTGTACACTGATAATATTCCCTCATTCTTCACGGATTGCTGCAGGCAATCGATCATGCCTTTGTATGACAAGCCCCTGGAAAAAGAGAAAAAAAAATATTGTAATATGGAATTAAAGTTACAAACCTAAAACTGATAATTAAATTATTCATAACGCGACTAATAGGTGTGTCTGCCGCATTTATTTCTGCCCTGGGTAGTTCTAATTAAGTTGATAAGGTAAATAAGATGTGATTTTTAGCATGTGGATAGAGAGTCAGACTGAACTAAAATCTTTATTTCGTTTCGTCCTTCAAAAGAGGGAGCCCTTCAATCATTATGCTCAAAGTAATGGGACAATTAGGAGATCTCTGTTTCTTCGAACATGTTATAATAATAGGGATCTCCTAATTGAGTTATTATGACCATTCAAGTGTTGTTAAGTAATTTAATAATTAGCAGTAAGTAGGTACTACATAACGCCACTGAGAGCAAGATTTAAACGCGACAATCTAAGAAGTCCGATTTGACAGTTATAAAAATACTTTGAGTAGTGATGGGAACAAAAATCGGTTGCTTTAAAAACCGATACTCGAGACATATCGATTTATCATACTTAGAGTTTGTAATCGACAATTTATCTACGTTGCTTAAAGCTGATTCTAGAGGCATATCGTTTTATTACACGTAAATATACACATAATTTACACACGTATAATATAACAATAACCAAGAATACAAAAACTTCCAAGATAGCGAAAGACTACGCGGAGCATTGACGAATCAATGACGTGGAGAGAAAACTTTGAGGTTAAAATACATTTAGGGTTCCGTACCTCAAAAGGAAAAAACGCAACCCTTATATAAACACTCGTGTGTCTGTGTGTCTGTCTGTCACAGCCGATTTGCTCCGAATCTACTGGACCAATTAAGTTGAAATTTGGTACACATATGAATTTCTGTGACCCAAACACAGCCGTATAATGTAAATAAATGAATTTTGAATATGAATGTCAAACTTTTTTTAACAAATGTTAAAAAAAAGTTTTGCAAACTGTACCGTGTGACATAATTATGACATGACAAACATGAAACGGCTTGTGAGGGTCTCAAATATATTTTTTTAAGTAAATAGATAGGTTTAAAGTTATTTAAGAAAATTGTTGAAAAGTGACCACCTCCTTATCTCCGAAACTAAAGCCTATTTTTTTTTTTAAGTCCAAAAAATTGTTCTTTACAAATACGAGCTTCGAGTTAATCGGTCGTCGCGTAAAAAAGCTTTCATACAAACTCTGACACCCCCCCATCCCCGTTTAGGGGACAGTTTACAAAAACAAATGATGAGAAACTTTATAATTTTCTTAGATAAACATTCGAGCCAAGTTTATTAACTCAAGGAATAAGATTTTTCATACAAACAAAATCCGCCCTTTTCACCCCCTTAAAGGTCGAATTTCCAAAAACTTATTATTAGTGCTACGAGTAAGTATGTGCTAAACTAGGTGTAGCCGCACTTCGGCTATAAGGCGTATCATATTTATATAAAAGGAGAAACTTACTGACTGCCATATCAACGCACAGCCGGAACAACTGGGACTAGGAACGTGAAATTTTACACTCGGCTCTTTTGTAATGTAGGGGACATTATAAAAGAGCCGAGTGTAAAATTTCACGCCGATGATAAATAGGATACACCTAAGTTTAACCACCGGTGTGCTGCTGCACCTAGTTCTAAGCGCTGTGAAGAAGGCTAAGCCTAGTTCGTACCGAAGATAAGTAGGATACATCTAAGATTAACCGCATGTGGCCGGCTAAAACTAGGTGTAGCCGCACTTCGGCTATTAGCCGTAACATATATATACATAGATTATACATAATAATAACGTTTTTGGCAAACCTTCTTACAACTTATTCGAAAATTTCGCATTTGTAAATTCCTTTACAAATGCAAAGCTCATAAAAACTCAAAAAGGATGCATTCGTCCAAAAATAGAATAATATAACTAATTCCATTCATAACGTATTTACATCGGTGCGTTCGCGCGTCGTAAATCCGAATCCGAAAGCATTCGAGCGTGCACCGCGTCCTGCGACTCACGGGGCGACTTTGACCTCGTTCGTGTGACCTCGACCGCTTACCTACGGTCGTAACTAACCTATTCACATGCTATAAACAGCTTGCCAAAACAACCATTCAGAATTCTAGTACATAGCAACATATTGATGTGGCTAATAAATAAACAGTCCTGTTTGTAATGTCAGCTGTTTTAGTAATATTTCTGTCCGTAATTTTAGTACCGAATGGTCCTATTCGCTAGAATTGCGTAAAAATTTAAAATTCTATGGTTTTCTGCTACTATCCGAGCCCTAGCTATAAAATATTGTACCGTAGGGAAAACAGCTCCGTAAAGCTAATTTATTTGAACTTTTAGAAATATTTTTTTTACTTTTTACTTCTAAGTAAGCTTTTTTTTATATCTACGCGTGCTTCATGACAATAAGACGATATCAATCTGTATAACATGCTTAGGTACGACTTTTTGCTGACAACTCAAGAGCAAGTTAAGGCACAAAAAGTGTAATGTATTCACAATCACTGTAAAACAGGACTGCAATATGTACATACCTAATGTGGGTATTTAGCTTGAGTACCTACCTACCTAATTTTTTTTAAACATAAAACTTATGTCATGTCATTTAAGAAACGTCTAGTTGATGTAACTGGTGACCGAAAAGCTGGCGGCTTTCTCGTGCAACGCATCAGCATTGCAATTCAGCGAGGAAATGCCGCCAGCATCCTCGGTACAATGCCCCGAGGGCCTTTTTTAGGCTTAACTTAGTTTTAATTTAATTTAGTTAATGTTAATAATCATCTTGTAATTTGGTTATGTAAATAAATATATTAGTATTGTCATGTCTATTTAGTATTTTTTGGACAAAATGGATGGCTCATAACTAAAACTTACCAGTAATAAATATGACGTGTTTTAGTTATAATGGGTCATCTTTAATTAATTAATAAAATGTTTTACCTACAACGAAAATGACTAACAAAACGTGGACTTTAGCCCCTCATTGTAATTAATTGTAATTGAGGTTAATTTAAACACAAACACAAAATGGACTTTGTACTCCACTCTAATCTGAACGTACCTATATAAATAATGAGTCAAAGTCTATAAAAGTGTTACTTAAAACGAACTAAGTAACGTTTTAGTCCACTAAAAATGAAGCGAGTATTTTAAAATACAGCTTCCTTTCTTTTAATAGTGAAAATCGTTATTCCTCTATGTAGTCTATGTTATGAAGTATTGATTACTCTTTGCGTAGCCCTCCGCCCCTTGCCCCTTACTTTGGCGAGGCGGCCGGGAGCAGAGCCAAACTGGGAGTGACGGACGGTACCTAAATTGATTTTAATTAAACCTAACGATTGTCTAGCCAGTCACTGACTAATTGTTTGTAGATACACAAAGTACCTATACATCTCATTTGTATACGATTATATTTTGTTTTAGTAATGTACCAAGATTATGGGTTTTATTATATTCTAATTAAAAGTGTGTTAGCTTATGACAGTTATGACTTAATTAAAATAACAATTAATTAACACCTTATAAAAAAGCGTTTTGTTTTTTATAACTAAGCAAACATTTGCCACCGAAACTTGTTTTCGTAAAATGTTTCCCCTTTCTTTCACAAACAATACGATTGTTTTGCAATCACACCAAAGCTTTCGAATTTTTGTTACCTAAAACAATAGGTATAATTAACAATGTGTGGTCCAGTTTTTTTACAAGCTTTTTTTTCATGGCAATGATTTGTCGAAAGCTTAAGACATGACTTTAGAGTTTACTCACTTTCCATCAGGTCCAACAGGCTGGTTCATAAGTCTGGTCTTCAGTACATCGGCGGGTGTACCGAGCACGGCAGCCACGAATCCTGCCGTGAATGCCGCCGTTGCGTGCACCAACGCAGTATCGGCCATGCCGAACTCCCGCATTAGGAACTGTTTGGTGTAGTCGTATGCTGCTAGGTCTCCCATGTTGACTAGGGCTGCGCGTTGTACGTTGGGAACGGCACCTGGAAATGAGATTATTGGAAAATTAGGTGATGAAGGTAGGCCGGTGTATCATCGTCATCTTATCGCAATATCCAATGCCGACATAACCCTCTCTATACATAGGAAATAGGTTACTGTACATTAAGCATAACAATCTAAAGGTGTTTAAAAAAAAATATGGGTATGTTTACTACCTACATAACGTCAATCTTTTGAAAAGACCAAGTTTCAGTCCCACTAACAAACGGTAAAATATCAATTCAAATTTACTATCTAAAACAATGAGGACTTGAATAAGATATACCTAGCTAGACTATCTAAATCTATTTATTCATCGGGCACAGTTCCAATCTCGGGTTATGACTAGTAATTTGTAGCAAAAACTCTTGGATCTGTTACAAAGTCGATACGAAATTGTTCTACGTAAGTCTAGCTGGAACTACCTACTACTAAGTATAATACAAAGGCCTAACTCTATACGAGTTATAGACCTATAGTTATCTTTATCAAAATCTTACATACCAATAATAAGCTTTTGAAATATATATCTATTTCATCTGCCTAGCCTTTCCCAACTATGCTGGGGTCAGTTTCCAGTCTTACCGGATACAGCTGAATACCAGTATTTTACATGGAACGACTGCCTATCTGACCTCCACAACCCACTGTGTTACTGGGTAACACGATACCCCTTGGTAAGACTGGTTACGGACGAACCGTAACGACTGTAAAAGATCTACAAATAACAGCCGGGACCAACGGCTTAACGTGCTTTCCGAGGCACGGAGGGGTCTTGGTATGTAAAGATGGTGACTTATCCACGGACCAACCGCGGCAAGCGAAGCTTAACCTGATCGATCGACCCGTGCGGCTGTTATTACTTAGCCACAAGCCCCTCAAATATATATCTATTTCAAAGGCTGTTTATACATATACAGATACCTATTTACTTTGTTATACCCTATTTAACGGGTACCCTTATTATTATGTAGCACGGCCCGCCGCGCCGGCCGGCCGCTGCGCGCCGCTTACATTTTTGCGGCCCGCAACGTATACAGGGTGACATTGAAAACATGCGACAAATCGAAATGGGAGATTGTACTCATCATTATGAACAACTTTTACTAAGGGACCAAAGCTACAATCCCAAAAAAAAAAACGGCTGTCCCCTACATTTATGTTCGCAATACCTCATCAAAATGTAGGAAAAGCAGATTTTTTTTTTGGGATTACAGCTTTGGTCCCTTAGTAAAAGTTGTTAATAATGACGTATACAATGTCCCATTTTAGTTTGTCGCAAGTTTTCAATTTCAACCTGTATATTCTTCATCTAAGAACCGAGAACTTAATATTTTTTTAAATTCATTTCACAAAATAGATTTGGTATATTTTTTTTAGTTTCTGGCATCCCAAATAATGAATAGATATTTACTATGCAATAACACTATTTTTATAGCGTTGTTGAATATTTTAGTACTTTTTCATTGATAGTACTTATTTCAGTAGTGAAATGTGGTGAGTCTTGAAGGAATAAATAAAGTTAAGACGCTGACAACACCTAAACCGCGGTCCCTGTCAGATTGCATAGAAAAGAAAGAGAAGCGCGATCACACAACGCTTGTAATTTATTGCAAAATATGAAGTAATTATCTATTTACTCAAAATTGAGTTGAGTAATCGAAAATAAAAAACAACCAAGTTCTGCATTCAAATAATACGTTCTTGTTATTAATTAAATACGTAACGTATATTCATACTTGATACAGATATTTTGGATTAGAACTCAAAGTAAGAGGTTAGTTTAACGTTAGTTTGTATCGAGATTTTGTTTTCAAAACGTGTTTTGGTAACAACCAAGTTCTGGAAAATATGTTCAAAATTAACATATATTTTTTCCGCTACCACAAACTATACAGATTTGGCAATTTTTTTTCGTTAGAGAAGCCTATTTTTGTTAATTGGGTCTTGTCAGCGCCTTAATGTATTTATCAACGCTAAAGAAGTGTCTGCAGAAATGGCGCCAAATTTCCAAGCCCTGTCCAGTAATGTTATTTGACTTAGAGTAGAGAGGTCATTTTTAGACTACAAATTAATAATAAGTGACAAACGTCAGAAGTTTTCTCTAGGTAATTAATAAAAATATTTAATTTATGTTGTCACAAGAATTACAACTGACTATTATCTAATATCAATAGGTATTGTGAAAACAAACGTAAATTCTAATAAAGACTCCTACAAACAAGCGCGACACGCGACGCGACACTGTAGTGCTACACGCGGTGCCTTTCTGTCGCGTCGCGTGTCGCGCCTGTTTGAAGGAGCCTTAATAAATAGTATTTTGAGCGTGCTTTGATAGTGCATATAATCCGATGTCTAGTTATTTGTATGAAATCGAAATATACAAGGTGTCGTTTTGGACCTGCAAAACATTTTAGGAGGTAATTACGTTAGTGATTCTCGAACCAAATCAACAAAAAAAAAAATAAAAAAAAGAAAAAGAAAAGATAAAATCTAAAATAAAAAGTATTATTGATTATTGACTTGGTATCGTATTGTTATACGATTATTTACGAGTTTCATAACAACCTCCTGAAACGTTTTGCAGGTTCAAAACAACAGCTTGTATAGGTCTTCAGTGTCAGATAAGTGAGTTGTTCACGCACTGCAGCTGGCTACATCGCATGTTGATATTGATTTTGACAGGATTGTAAAAGATTAATTAATTAGTAAACAATATAACATGTGACTAATGTCACCTGAATATTTTAATTGTCATTATTATTGGTCTCTGCAACGAGGGGCTTGTGGCTCAGTAATAACATCCACATGGGTCAATCGATCAGGTTAAGCTACGCTTACCGCGGTTGGTCCGTAGATGGGTGACCATCTTTACATAGCAAGACCCCTCCGTGCCTCGGAAAGCACGTTAAGCCGTTGGTCCCGGCTGTCATTCGTGGATCTTTGACAGTCGTTACGGGTCGTCAGAAGCCCGAAAGTCTGACAACCAGCCTTACCACGAGGATGCATTACCCAGTAACTGGGTTGAGGAGGTCAGATAGGCAGTCGCTCCATGTAAAGTACTAGTATTCAGCTGCATCCAGTTAGACTGGAAGCCGACCCCAACGTAGTTGGGAAAAGGCTAGGCAGATGATGATGGTCTCAGCGACCCGCCGCGCCAGTCTATGTCGTAATTTGTATTGGGCCGTGAACGTCTGCAGCTTGGATACCCCTACATAATCAGCGTATAATGTTCCCACTGCTGGGACACAGGCCTCCTCTCTGTGAGAGGGAGTGGGCCGTAATCCACCAGGCGGGCCCAGTGCGGGTTGGTAGATGTCACATGTCTTCTAATTTGTTTGTTCTAGGACACGCCGGTTTCCTCACGATGTTTTCCTTCACCGTTTTGAGAGCAGTGGTGATGAAATAATTTACACAAAGTAAAGCGCCTGTCTGGGTTCGAACCTACGATCTACAACTCGTAAGTCGCGGCCGTTACCACTGGGCCACCACTGCTCTCACCTCTCACTGCTTGGATACCCCTGATTCTAGCATTACAGACTATGTTAGCCACGGCCCACGGTATTTCCTTATCAGGCCGTAAATGTACAACTGTCATGTTAAGGCTCCTACATACTGGCGCGATGTGTCGCGTCACCGCGTGTAGCGCTACAAGCGGTGCCTTTGTGTCGCGACGCGTCGCGCGACAAGTCGCGCCAGTATGTAGGAGCCTTGATACTAACACGAAACTGGTTTATATAATAATAACATATATGATCACAGCAACATATAACATACCTACACAATATCTATTCTAAACAAACGCGTGCGAAAGTCCTATAAATACGGATCAACAGTGAGTCATAGTTAAATGTTAATAATGGCTAACAATACATCATTAGTTTGGAGGCAAAATAAGTACTGTTAAGGTATATTGTATAATTTAAATGAATATTTTTATAGGTAAAGGAAAACTAATTTCTAATATGCTAATCGAGCTAATTGGTTTTCAATTCCACACACGCGTTTTCTTGTATGAAAGTGTAATTGATTTGAAGAGCGCTTTAACAACGGGAGAAAGAAAAACTACATTTGTTTAGTTTACGGAATTTTGTAGACTTTATAGTGAACAGTCAAGTCTTTTATATCTTCGTCAGTTTGCAAATTCTTTCCTTTATCAAGTCAGGTAACATAATGCTGATTCGGTAAGGCAGATTCTATCGTGCTATGCGCCGACAAAAACAAATTATTAAAAAAACAAAAAACCCGACTGCAAAAACACATAGCTGAAAAGAGAACGGGTTTTTTGTTTTTTTAATAATTTGTTTATTTCAAGCTTTTTAGATTTTTTAATGTATATATATATATATATGTAATTTACTCATTACTAGCTTTTATTTGATACCAATATTGTAGTAATTTATTTTTTTAAACCTTTTCCGCCCTTTTTTTGTACTTGTAGATGCAATATATAAAAATAATATAGCCTATGTCACTCCCACAATGAAGACGAATCTAACGACACCTCTTATGTTAAAATCCATCAAGCCGTTTAGGCTGCAGAGCGTGGCAAAGAAATAGACATACATACATACATACATACTCTCGAAAAACATTGCCCTCCTACAACAATGATTAAATTAATTATGTCCCTTTGACCGTGTAAGAGGATTTCCGTACAATGAAAGGTCGGCTTATACTGGAAATTTGTAGCTTCATCAGTTCATGTGTCTTGTCCAAAAATATGTTCGTCACCTTCATTTATTACCCGACTGGGGGTAATAAATGAAAGGGACATAATTATTACAAGAATAACAATTATGAATTATAATTATTACAATAATAACAATTATTAATTACCTCTCCAGAATCCTTTGAGCCCGCTTTCAGCATACAGCATCTTGTAACAATCTCTGCAGTTGGAGAACCTGGGTGCCTTGCCCTGCAAGACCCGGCGGCCTTCAGCCTGCATCTGCACCTTGACTAGGTCGGTCGGGGACGCGATGAGCTGTGCCAGAGAACCTGCCGCTAACCCACCTGCCGAACTTCGTGACAATTATGTTTCGTTGTAGCTAAGTCTGTTCTAAATCGTGCTGGAATGGTTTTAGCGAGTTAGTAATAAAGATTAACACTTAGTGCCAAGCACCCGGCTGCCGGGTAGAATGATAATTTGTTTGTGTACCCACAACTCGCCCTTACCCTAGTACCACCTTTTGATTTGAACCTACTAGGTGGGTGCTGGGCATGGTCATATGATACCTACAGCTATTTATATATATATGTATGTACGACGCGGGAGGCGAGTTGTAGGCACACAAACGAATTATCGTGGCACTAAAAGTGTAAGTAAGCAACGAATGATTTATAATTAAAATTATCAAGAGATATTTTGTTTCAAAATTTCTGGTAAACATCTACCAGATATCTATAACATTAGTGGTAAAACAAACAACTACATCTTCCTCTGCAACTGTCGCCAGTTTTCTTATAGAATTAAAAACGCTAACTAGCTGAATAATAAACTAGGTAGTATCGCTTAAAGCAAAGTCGATTACTTGTAGCAATTGTCTGGCTGTATATTGAGAGATTGCCAAGCCCTAGAGCACCGCAATCCATCTCACTCAACGGGTCGTACAAATTCATTAGTTCAAGTGCCTGTAAGCTCCAAGAGATATAAAAAAACTATGATCTCACTGAATAGCGCTTTATGGAAATAAATAAAAATGAAGAAGACACAACGTAATTTTGTTAAACAAGACGACCATGTTATTTTTCTACAATGTCGAGCCACCTCATAATAGCAGTATTAAATATTACTTCACAGTGGGAAGTGGTGGAGCTAATCAGGGCTTATAGCTCCATCTCTTTCTCACGCTGAAGTAATATTGAAATAATACTGCTATAAGAGGTGATGGTTGGCCCCCAGATTCCAAATTATTTAGAATCAGCGTAACGTCCTTTTCTATACATCTCTATGATACGTCAAACAGCTTTCAACAAAGCAGACTCGATTACAAGCCGAGTCAATAAAGCATGTTTTGAATATTACCTTAGTTATGATTCACGTCAGCATAACCAGCCTATAATATTCCTACTACTTAGAACTACTTAGATACAGGCCTCCTCTCGGTGAGAGGGAGTGGGCCTTAATCCACCACGCGGACCCAGTACGGGTTGATAGACGTCACATGACTTCGAATTTTTGGTTCTAGGAAATGCCAGTTTCATCACAATGATTTCCTTCACCGTTTTGAGAGCAGTGGTGATGAAATAATTTGCACAAAGTAAAGCGCCTGTCAGATTTACGTTAGCTACCTACAAAATCCTACAGTAGATAGGATGACATACATTAACAAAGGAGTTTATCGGTTATCGAATAACCCTTCATAGATACTCGTACCTAGTTATTAAATACCCACTACTGGAACCTTTTATGTCTGAAGCCACGGATGGCAACGTTAATGAAAGCGGATCGGCTTTGTTGAAAGTAATGGGGTGGGGGGTGTTTGTGTTTGTGAGTTTCTATGTTTGTAAACGCACCCACGATACAGGAAGAAATTCCTAGTGTGGGGCAACGTTTTTAAAAAAAAAAAAAAAAAGAAAAAAAAAAAAAAAAAAAAAAAAGAATCCGATGAGGACCAAGACTTTCCAATGAATATTTTATCTCTTGAATAAGAGGATTAAGGCGCTGACAAGACCCAATTGACCAAAATAGGCTTCTCTAAAAAAAAAAATTGCCAAATTTGTATAGTTTGTGGTAGTGGAAAAAATATATGTTAATTTCGAATATATTTCCCAGAACTTGGTTGTTACCAAAACACGTTTTGAAAAAAAAAATCTCGATACTAACTAACGTTAAAGTGACCTCTTACCTTGAGTTCTAATCCAAAATATCTGCACATACGTTACGTAATTAATTAATAACAAGAACGTCTTATTTGAATGCAGAACTTGGTTGTTTTTTATTTTCGATTACTCAACTCAATTTTGAGTAAATAGATAATTGCTTCATATTTTGCAATAAATTACAAGCGTTGTGTCATCGCGCTTCTCTTTCTTTTCTATGCAATCTGACAGTGATTGCGGTTTAGGTGTTGTCAGCGTCTTAAGTAAGTTCTGTGTTCCAGAAAAAAATGTGACATTTTTGGACTTACATCGTAGCTACTTTTTTAATATGCAGTTGATGTTTTTCAGTGTCTAGAGTTACAACCGGATTTTTTTTAATTTCTGTAATTTTTTTATGAAATAATTTGCCTGAGTAGTGATAAGTTAACCGGAATTTATCAAAAGGTCGTTAAGTGGGCCATTATTCTTATTATACCCGTCTGCGCGACGCAAAGGAGGGTAATATGTTTATCAGTCTATAAATGTATGTGTGTTTGTTCCTTTGTGGCGCTCTAGAGACCAAACCCGTGGGCCTATTTTGATGATTCTTACGTCAATCGATTTGTCATAATCTTTTGAGTGTCACTGAAGACATGACAGTAATCAAAATTCAATATGGCGACAACCAGACGCTATTGTGAAAAATAATAAAAATAAGGTCGACGAACTATGTCAAATGGGGTATCATTGAATAGGTATTTGAAAATCATTTGTTTTTTTAGGTTTCCCTAACCATTTTTCATTTTTAATGACCATTTAGGATCTATAGCGATTTAAAGTTGGTTCAATTCTGCGATAAAGTTCTTGTATATAATCGTATAATAGGTCTTATTAATTAATGAAATGAATGAAACGTGAAATAAAATAATAGGTGCAAAAATAAAAAAAATTAACATAAAAATCTATAAACGCGACTGCGTAAAAAATGAACTTTAAAAAAGATGAAAACAAGATACCTATATAACTTAATACTATAAACAATGTGATGCAATCGAAGGCAATAGGTCTTTATTGATAAATTCAAGAAGATACCTCCGACTGCATGAGATTGTTTATAATATATAGTAATAAATAAGTTATCTATCATGTTTCCATCTTTGTTAAGTTCACCTTTAACGCACTCGGGTTATCTGTTTTTTGTAAATTGTTTGAAAGACTTACTGCTCTTTTAAAATGACTTAAGAGAAAAATGTATCACTCACTACTTTACAAAACCACAGTAAAAATACTATTCAACCAATTTCCTCACCTAGGGATGAAATCCCAAGGGACACTTTTCCCTTGTCATCCTTGAAGTGGTTCCTGAACTGCTCGTAGAAGATGAGCCGGCAGCCGGAGTAGATGGCATGGCGCTGGAACATGGGCATCAGGCCGGTCCAGAGCTTGGTCACACCTTCCTGCTTCGCTATACTTACTGCTGTTTTTATCATGCCGTGGTTCTCCAGCTGTTGAGGAATGGGCATTAGGTTAGTAAGGTAAATGGTTAACTAAAGGTGTTCTCATTTCTCATACTTGGAAAGTACGCTTGAAGTTACCTGATCACAGGGATGAAAACAGTACTTTATTTTCGTCCCCTGGGAATAAATTTACATATATTTGAGCTAAATATTTACCATCATCATTGAAAAAACATACTGGCTAGCGGAATACCATATACAAAGAAACAAAAAGAAACATAAAAAGGCGGGAAAGCGGCAATTCGATTTTCAGTTGTTTTGTCCAGTGCTAATTATTTACGTAGGTATTGTATACATATTTGTAATCCATAACCGAATCAGATGAGAGCTTATTCAGATATGGATTTAACGCCTGATTTCATTAGAGTATAGGCTAAAAAAGTAGTTGGAACCTTTTATCATACCAATATTGTTTATATATGTTTTAATAAAATATTGTTTGTTTATCTAATCAGGTTTTTATTTACTTTCCTCATATTCTAAATGAAAAGCAGATAGTGTTTACCTCGGGTTAAAGACCTATTTAGGCACTCGAACTATTAGCGCCCTAGCTGCGCTCGTGCGCCAAACCATCTCGTGCCTAAATAGGTCCCTTTCATCCCTTGTACAACAATTTACTATGTTGATACAACTGTTGTGAAAGATGGACTACCTATAATGTTCATGTACCTAAGTTAATAAAGAACTTAAGTTGATTGATCATATTTCTTGATTATTGCTAATTACTATGTTTTTCTGTATGTGTTATTTATTATAATATGTCCTATGTGTTAAATCTAAATAAGGAATATTCATGTTTTGTTTCTTTCCGTTGCTATAACTTTGAGAAATGTTCCAAGAGATTAATGTGATAAAAATAATTTATGCTAATGTAAAAATGTGTCGAACAAATACTTTAAAACAAGCTGACGTGGATTTTTTATGTCCTTTCTTCTCTTATGTCCTTTCTCTTTAACGTATTTAACTGACAAGCATACTCGTAATTAAAATAAATGTCTAGTCTTGTCTTACTGTGCTTTTCTACATGAAATCACTACACACCATATTCATAGGTACTTTCATGTGCAGTAAATAACTAGAAACCATTCTGACATAAATATTCATCCTTCCACTCTTCGATCAATAATAGTACATTCACTTATCTGACACGGGCGAACGACTGACGCTCCCGCCGCACTATGGGACCAAACAGTATTTTCTATCTCAAAAATGGTTTTGTCGAAAGTCGTAAATCCATAGATTGTTTTATGGTTTTATACTCTCAAAAGATGGAACTTACGAATAAATTACAAAATATAAAAAAATATAAAGTTTTACGTTTATAAAATGAACCTCAAACATTGGGCATAAATATTTTCATGCCAATTAAATTACTGTTAAGGGAGTTCAACACATAATTATTCGGAAGTTTTCCAAGGAAACATATTAGTGTTATACATCATTAGATAGCTTAGAATATACACTTTGCAACCACGTTCAGTTTTTATAAAATAAATATTTTTATTTAATTTTTTAATATTTTTTTAGTGAAGTAAAGAAAATTGATATGATAAAAACATACATTTGCAAATTAAAAAACTGCTATTATATTTGAAAGAATCTTCCCATGGCAATTTTGTTTGGGGTTCACAATCAGTACTGATTACACTATTTCGATGAGAACTGTTATAATCAATTGTCCCATGGTTTTTGCACAAGGCACTAAAATATTAGTCCTTTAAATACCCGTGTATGTTCAGCATACGATTCATCAAAGTGTTCAGATACTTCTTTTCAATAACAATTAACGCATAAAAAACATTATTATCTAACAATGAGTGAATTCGTTTGTGTTCGACGCGATCTTTGTGATCAAATAATAAAAGGGAAAAGTACTTCAGACCTCAAAAAATATTTATTGGAAAATTTTCAACTATCGGAAACTGACGTTAATACTGTAATAGAGAGTATTAAAAAAAATCTAACATCGAGTTGCAACCAGAAATGGACCAAAGCTCAAAGAAAGCCGGACCGGTTCGAGAGCCTATACTCAAATTGGTT
The DNA here is from genome assembly GCA_905333075.3 of Atethmia centrago. Lineage (NCBI taxonomy): Eukaryota > Metazoa > Arthropoda > Insecta > Lepidoptera > Noctuidae > Atethmia > Atethmia centrago. The sequence continues at coordinate 13,237,297 of HG995373.1, read as the reverse complement.
AAATGGTGAGTTTAAAGTATCATTGAATTCTTGCAGTACCTCAACCACTGTAAATTCTGGTTTGAATACTTCTGGTGAACGTGGAAGACCAACAAAACAATATGACGAGTGCTCGGAAAACACAAAGAAACGAAAAAATATGGAGCTGGTCCAGGAGTATGGAATGGGACATGTCCGTAACGCTTATGTGCAAGGTTTAAGATCCATGGGGGAAAATGACGAAGCGTCGATTGTGACTATTATCAGAAATAAGGAAAAAGAAGAGAAAAAAGTTATTCTACAAAACATACTCAATCCAGATAACGCACTTTCCTTTACAAAAGAGGAAGCATTGAGTATATGCATTGAAACTGATTTAACCAAAGCACAATATGCGTACCTAAGAAAAAGCCTCGTTGATAAGAATTTAAGTTCTGTATTGCCTTCGTATCAAACACTAAGTGAAGCAAAAAAGGCTTGCTATCCGCCTGCATCCAGCATTACGGTGACAAATATAAGCGCAAAAATCAACCTGCAAGATCTCTTAGACCATACAGTCTGCCGTATTATAAGGATAAAGTCAGGATCGACTTACAATCGTCTCAAGCTTTTCACTAAATGGGGATGTGATGGATCCTCCGGGCAAAGTGAGTATAAACAAACTCTACCGGAAGAAAACGAACAAATATCGGACGCTAATTTGTTTATAGTGTCCCTTGTACCACTGCGACTAGTAGACGAAGAAACTTCTACGGTCATATGGAAAAACCCTACTTGCTCATCTATTAGATATTGCAGACCAATTTCATTAGAATTTGCAAAAGAAACTCCCGAAAAAACTACAGCGGTTGTCAGTGAAATTGAAGCCAAAATTAATCAATTGATTCCAACTCTTGTGTCAATAGAAGACAAAGTCATCGAAGTTAAACATCAACTGTTTATGACAATGATTGATGGGAAAGTTGCTCAAGTGTTGACAAACACATCATCCAGTGCTACCTGCACTGTTTGTGGAGCAACTCCCAGACAAATGAATGATCTTTTAAAAGTTACAACGAGAGTTGAAAATGAAAATGCGTTTAAATACGGATTGTCGACGCTACACGCATGGATAAGATTTATGGAAATGATCCTCCATATTTCTTACAATTTAGGTTTTGAGAAGTGGTCTGCAACAACTCCAGAAAACAAGCAACTTAAAGAAGACAACAAAAAAATTGTCCAAAAACGTTTCCGAGAAGTGCTTGGCTTGCATATTGATAAACCACGTCAAGGTTCCGGTAATAGCAATGACGGTAATACGGCAAGGAGATTTTTCCAAAATTACCAATGTTCTGCAGAGATAACCGGAATTGATGAAGAATTAATCAAGAGACTATATGTAATTCTTCAAACTATGTCATCGGGATTTCCTATAAACGCAGAAAAATTTGGTCAGTATACATTGGTAACCGCGCAATTATATGTAAGCAAATATAACTGGTACTACATTCCATCTTCGGTCCATAAAGTACTTATACATGGTGCTAAAATAATAGAGCATTATGCAGTTTTGCCTATAGGACAATTATCCGAAGATGCCCAGGAAGCTCGAAATAAAGATTATAAGAAATATAGGTTACATCACGCTAGGAAGTGTTCCAGATCAGCAACAAACGAAGACGTTCTGCATATTTTGTTATATACATCTGATCCTTATATATCTAGCTTAAATAAACCAAGTTTTCTAATATCCAAAGAATTATTTGACGAAGCTAAAGAATTGTTGGAAATAGAAAGTGATGAGTAGGATAAGTTTAAGTAATAATTTTTTTTTGTCATGTAACTGTTTGTTTAATAATAATAATTTAGTTTTAAACTTATTTTAAGCATAAGTGTAACTCTTATTGCTATTTTAATATAACTGTATGATTTTTTGTATGAAATTTCGTATAACTTTATCTTTGTCATTTTTTTTCGGAAAAAATATTTTTTTTAGAATGATGATGTTTGATTTCTTTTATTGCCTAGATATTCACAAATACGTGAAAAAAAAATCAAGGAGATAAATCACAAAACAACAGAGTTATCGATTTTTGAGATGGAAAATACCGGTTGGTCCCATAGTGCGCCGCCCGCACACTTGTACGAAAAAGTCGCCCTATAATTTTATGTCACTAATTTCGTAATGCTATTTTGGCTTTATATACCTGCAGGTGTCCCTATTTCCATAAGTAGCTACTTGTATGGTAACATTAACTGCGCATATAACTCTCTTTCGCAGCGAAACTCGAACGAGTTCGGTTTCAAGATACGGCAGATACTATTACAAATGAATAAGGACCTCTATATCTGTTACTAGTTTCACACAATTTGGTTACCGAGGGTTTCCACGAACTGTCAGCAGGTCTTCCCTTTAATCAAGTTTTTATTGGAATAGTGTCTATAAGTAGGACACCTTAGGAAAGTGTTCCGTTAAAAGGGTATCATTTACCGACACTTAAAATGAGGGCGTTTGACATCATTTCTTTCAGAGTACTAAGGCGTCAAAGAAAGAACCAAGTCTGTTCATTGCATCTTTTTAACTTTGTCTACGCGTCGGAGGTCGGGTTGCCTGCTTCCCTCAAATATCACGAGGGGGGCGATGGCTGATATTTGCGTTGTGCTCGTGAACGGGTGCTGCTTGTGGTGACTGGTCGTCTTGCTGACCATGGTTTTGTTATTGTTATTAGTAATTAACTGTTTATTTACTTTTCTTCGATGATGCTAGTTTATCATTTTTGACTTCGAGTTACACATATAGCTTTATGTAAGTGGGCACGCCCTTTATGCCTGGACGATTTTATTTAAGTATTAAGTTCTGTTTACGATTTTATTTCTGCTTGAGTATAGTTTTTTTAGTTGGTATAGTGGCGTGTGCTAGCTGACATATGGCACATAATTTAATTTAATGTTTTGCGTTGCGTAATGTATGTAATTTTGACTTTCGAAAAGTGCTGAATCCCAGCCTAGTTTGAATAAATAACTTTTGATTTTGATTTTACAAGTAACGACTGCAATGCATGTAGCAATTATGTGACAAAACTTTACACACTGGGGTCCTATGAACATGAAGTAACAATTCACAATGTCGGTGGACCATCACTTCCATTTTCAAATAAAAAAGCTTTATCATTCATACTATTCCAACGTCATTAAAGCTGAACTGTTCCAAACTTAAATGTATTTAAAAGTTGCTGGAACAGAATCCTGGCCGGTCGGTACTAATTTAATAAGCATGGACTTTATCACGCCATGCTCGTTCGTTTACTGCTTAATCCACTCCACTTCTGGATTATGACGCCATTGTATTATACGACGGGCTATCGACTTTCGATTTAAGTGTATTAGTAAATTGCTTAATTTTATGGTCGACTAGCATTTGGAAATCAGTCTATTTTTGTACAGAAAGCTTTTAATAAATTTATAAAGTAGAACAACATATTTGGCTATGCGGCTGCGATTTAATGTTGTTTCGGAGCCTTTTATTAACCCTGATCAACTACTAAGATTAAGTAGGTACTCAATACCACTAGCTTCAGAATACTCACAGCAACTCGTAATGAAAATGTTCACGAAATATGAACCATTCCGTTTTATATTTACCTTGTATCCATGTTTGGCGGCTGCGACTTCCGATTGTATTTGAAGCCTTGTCTTTGTCAAGTCGAACGGGTAGGTAGCTGCAAGATAAAGGATTATTTAAGTTACAATAAACTAGAAACAATAAATAGAAGAAGGATGATATTAGACTGTTTGAAGCATATTTGAAGGGGAGAGGAGTACCTGGATAGTATGTTGTGTATTTACACCTTTAATTGACCAAAATGTAGGTTAAATTACAAAAAAAACACCTTATTTGGTTGGGGAAAGGTGCAAACGCTCATAACATCGGCTCGCGGCTGGCCGAAATTAGGACTTCTAATCCGACATAACTGAATGAACAAAATCTGAAATATCCTAATCGTAGATCTTTACAACAGCTAATTCTAAAGTTTTCATGGTTTTCATTCATTAATGATCTTCTTATTTACCACTGACACAGAACATTTCTTGAATGGGGGCTACCATATTCTACGTAGGTAACCAACAGATAATTGTCGTCAATTATATATACGCTCGAGTAGAATAGATTATTAAGTTGTGGCGAGTAGAGTGACCAATTAGAACTAGTTCTGTTACATGTGATATTTTGATGGAGACTGTAAAGCTTCAGATGTAGAGAGTTTTTCACGTCTAGAGATTCAATATCTTCAACTTCTTAAAGTTTAATTATATTGCTCATCGAAGTTTTAAAAGAGATGCTTCTTTTACTAATTTTCTGTCACTACATTAGATTGATGATAATTTGTTGATACGAGGCTTGCTATTTTTGTGATTTGCGACGTTATGCGAAGTCCTTTATTTTATACAGTCTGTATGTATAATTAACAAAGGGTTCTCCTTTAACCGGTAACACTGCGTCCACATATGCTAAAAATATATAAGTAAGTACCCGCCCAAAATAATGTTTTTATTTTTATCAAATTTTCGGACCCTTCCGCCATTACGTCTATACATTATACATACTATAGTATTACCGGTTATATGGAAAGCCCTTCGTTAATTCACATATTGTATGCAGTACCTGCCTACAGCTGATATGCTTTAAATAAGCTCAACGTGCCTGCATGTTGGGATAGGTTAGGATTAAAATCAAATCAAATCAAAATATTTTATTTCACATAAACCTACACTTATGAAACCTCATTGGCACTTATGAAACGTCAGAAGCTATAAGCATTGTTCTAATTTGGCGTTTCCTATGGAGAAGAGCCGGCCAGACACTCCGCGGTTTCTCTTTTAAAATATATTTTCTTTACAATGTTTTCAAATTACAGTGTTAATAGGTATGGGACGACAGTGTAGGCCTGTCATCAAGTACCAGGTAGTTAACAAAAACTAAATGGTTTACAAATCTACAGTCTATTAAGCCTACGAAATTCTCACATTCGAAAAATGTAAAAGAATCTAATATATTAATAAAAACGTAAAATATTAATAAAAAATAAAAACCTATTTAAACCAAATGACGTTTGCCATTACAACTGCAACAAATCTGAATTAATATCTTGTCCACAAAAGCCACTAATTTGTCTACGCTACACGTTGCCTGCGGCCACCAATATATTTGCTTATCATGTCAGGAAGAACTTCCCTCAGGATCGTTCTGTATAGAGGTCGATTAGAAAACCCAAATTTGGTAGTAATGGGTTACGGTCTAATCTGATTAGAAACAAATGATTTACTATTATTTACAAACTGCTTCTTGCAAAAGTTCCCTTTATATACAAACGTCCCTTTAAGTTAAGTAATGATTAGCGACTGTTCAACCATACATTTTTGACGATTAAACGTCTCGTAGCTTTAAGCAACAAATTTTAAACGTGTTCAATGCAATAACTTTTGCAATAACAAATTCAGGTGCTTTTGTTTTTAAAATGTTATTACCCGACTGCCCCAGAAGGAGGGTAATGTTTTTCGAGATTATGTATGTATGTATGTATGTATGTATGTCTATTTCTTTGACACGCTCTGTAGCCTAAACGGCTTGATGGATTTTAACATAAGAGGTGTCGTTAGATTTGTCTTAATTGTGGCAGTGACATATTCGTATAATATTTTTATATTGCATCTGTAAATACAAAAAATCGGGAAATGTTTTTTTTTTAACTACAACAATATTGATATCAAATAGTAGCTAGTAATGAGTCTATTTCATATATTAATAAAACTAAAAAGCTTGAAATAAAAAGAAAAACAAGCATTATAATCTATAGAATTTTGGTATTGCAGGCCCGGCAAAAAAAATAACCTGAAATATGGTGCAACTTTTGTTTGTCCCCGACGATACCAAAATTCCATAGATTATAAATATAATGCTTGTTTTTCTCTTTTCAGTTATGTGTTTTAGCAGTCGGGTCTTTTATTTTTTAAATAATTTGTTTTTTTGTTCTTATTTTAATGCTCCATCGACTACTTAACAGAATTATGTGTTTATTTATGAATGTATGCAAAAATCCTAAATAATATTATAAGTGCGAAAGTGAGTTTGTTTGTTTGTTACGCTTTCACGCTAAAACGGCTGAACGGATTTGGATGAAATCTGGCACATGGGTAGACCATGACCTGGGTAAGGACATAGGATAGATTTTACCCCAATATTCCCACGTGATCGAGACTTATGCGGTTGAAACCGCAGGGCGCCGTTAGTCAGATATAAATCTTTAATACCAGTAACGAAAGTATTACAATGTATAGTCACGTACAGTCGAGTTCAAGAGGCTTTTCGCATTAATATCTTATATTATATATCAGTCGAGCATAAGCACCACTTGAAGGTACTACAAATTGTATAAACTCTGCTACTTCAATGTTTAACAAGGAAATGATCGGATCGGAATAGAGAGTACCACAGTTACTTACTTACCTGTGGTACTCTCTGAAGGGCGTTGCTATGAGGGAAGTTCTTACTCTTGCTTCACTATGGAAACCCCCTTTTTGTGGGGAAAATATTCATGGATGCCGTTTGCTTGAAAAAAAAAAAGTCTTTTATTCAAACTAGGCTGAGAATCTACACTTTTTGAACATCAAAATTACATGGACAGTCCCCCAAAACACTCGCCCTTTAAGGCTCGGGCAGACTAGCGCGACATCGCGGGCGCGAGCTGCGACAGGCAGCAATATGTCTGTCGCGTTCGCGATATCGCCCCAGTCTGCACGAGCCTTTAGAAAGAACAGAGGGTTATGTGTCGGACGCCTACAACCTTAACATAACAAAACATGACGCCTGTAGCTAAGCTGTGCTAAGGTAGAGGTGCTACTCCCTCATTTCGCCGCTGAGGAATTCCTAATGGAAAACCCACTAACACTTTTCCTACAGACTTATTATGCGGGATATGATCGCATTATGCACCGGGCCTCGCCTCGGTCTCCCCACACATAATGCATAGGTACATAGAAAGGAACGAAAACAGGATTAGCAACAGTTAATGCTTTTATCATCCTTTATGGCTCTGGGTGTCAACTGATGAGAGAAAGAGGCCGGATGGCAGCATCCGCTTTAGTAGCTGTAATTTTGTTACCACCAAGCGGATGAAGCGTTGCTTCGCGGAAATATGGTTTTTGTGAGTTAAGAAAAAAAAAACCATGAAAATATCTTTAGTAGTTTGGAAGTAATTTCGATTTTTATATTTGGGTAGACCTTACTTCCTGAATTTATTTCATAAAGTATTTTACTACAATACTAAAATATTCACAGATATAATTGATGTGTATGCGTTCTAGTTTAATATACATTTTTTGCGTAACTTACTTGCATTAATTGAAGGCGTAATAATAGATTTAAAAGTCATATATCTGCACCTTAAGGCGCAGATATATGATTTTAGTGACTTTTAAATCTGGTATTACGTACGCCTTCAAATAATGCAAGTAATGTATGTTAAACTAGAACGCGTACACATCAATTCTACACATGAATATTTAAGTATTGTAGTAAAATACTTTATGGAATAAATTCAGGAAGTAATGTCTACCCAAAGCATACAAAATAATATTAATTTCAAACCACTTGACATATTTTCATGTTTTTAGGGTTCCGTAGTCAACAAGGAACCCTAATAGTTTCGCCATGTCCGTGTCTGTCTGTCCCTGGCTTAACTAACAGACTCTTGGTACTAGAAAGCTGTAATTATTATTATATTATATATATAATATAATATATTATATTATATAATATATTGGCATGTGTATACATATTAATCACGCCCATAAAGTGGTAAAATAAAATCTTGAAAAAAAAAAAAATTGTAGGGATGATATTTTTTCCTCATCTATCTCATGATGTCATATCATTGGATAGGCCGTTCAAGAATATTGCGGGTCTGTGAACACCATTATTCGATTCAAGAATCCGTTTGCGTAATATTAAGCTTTAAAGTGCTAATTTTTGTTAGTCAAGTGCCCGACGCACTTGACCGTTTTTTTATTTTTTTACACACCATTTTATAATGTATAATTGTATCTGTTATTTTTTTTTCTAATATTCATATTTTATTACTAAAAATAAATATTCCTTTTGAAACCGAACGGCAGTGCGGCGCGGCGGCCGCGGCAGCGGGAGCTCGACGCGCATTTGTATGGCCAAGGTCAACGGCGTTCACCCGACCGTTAACTATATCCGACAGGATTAATATTAAGAGTAGGAGCGTTTAAATGAGACTTAGAAAAATTGTGCGTTGATTGAATTGATACATATTTGGTTTGTGAATACATAACCAGCCTATAATGTTCCCACTGCTGGTACACAGGCTTCCTCTCTGTGAGAGAGAGTGGGCCGTAATCCACCACGCGGGCCCAGTGCGGGTTGGTAGATGTCACATATCTTCGAATTTTTTGGTTCTAGGACATGCCGGTTTCCTCACGATGTTTTCCTTCACCGTTTTTAGAGCCGTGCTGATGAAATAATTTACACAAAAAGTAAAGCGCCTGTCTGGGTTCGAACCAACGATCTACAACTCGTAAGTCGCGGCCGTTACCACTGGGCCACCACTGCTCTCGGTTTGTGAATGTGACTCGTAATTTCTTTACAGAACTTCTTGTAACTAAACTGATCCAAATACCTTATACGAGTAGTTGCTTTTATTTTGAAAGAGCACTATTGCACTATATATTTTGAAGTTTCCTAATTACAAAACTCTTTTACGTTAGTAGAATCACTTAGGATTTGTCATCCATCATCATAGTCAGCCTATAAGCCATTCCCAGGGGGCCACTGCTGGGTCACAGGCCTCCTTTTTCTCTACACGGGTCCAGTGCGGGTGGTTGACTCAGGATTATCCACATTCGAGGCGATGGTCGGCAGCGAGGAGTCCTGGGACGCGGTGGTATCCTTCTGCGAAACAGTCGTGTCGCAGAAGGAGGCTGCGGAACGGGAGCGGGAGATCTCTTCCGCTCACCCGGCCCGCAGCAGGCGCACCGGGCGTCGGCAGAGGGCAGACAACGCCCTCTTCCGGCCCCCCTAAATGGGTCTAGGGACGGCGGACTTGGGGACGTCCGCCGCCCCCCATCACACTGGACCCGAGGTGGCGGCGCGTAGTGTTCCACGCGCGCCCCTTTCAGACGTCGCGGGGGGGTTTTAAACACCTTACCCCCCCCAGACTTGAGGTGGCCCGCAGAGGCGGGCCGGCACTAGCCGGGGATCGTGGAAGTCGCATTAGATCCTATGATCCCCGGTGCAAGTGTGGGAGGGGAACAATACGGGTGGTTTTTAGTCAGTAAGAGTCTGACAGACCCCTCCGCCTACCCCAGGGCGGAGGACATCCATGAGGATTTTACACCCCGGGAACAAAAAAAAAAAAAAAAGGATTATCTACATCAGTTTTACCAGAAAAGCCCAGGGGACAACCATCACCTCTTATAGCAGTATTATTTCAATATTACTTCAGCGTGAGAAAGAGATGGAGCTATAAGTCCTGTACTTCTTCACCACTTTCCCACTGTGAAGTAATATTATAATAATAAGTACTGCTATAAGAGGTGATGGTTGGCCCCCTGTGGTTGAGAAATTTTCAACTAGATTATTATTTATCAGTAAGTAGATATTTACCTCCTTCAGCGGCCCAAGCGCCTAGCACGGCGACGGTGTACCTCACGGCGACAGAGTCAGACAGCGCGTGCGCAGGATGGTCGACGTTGCGTAGTACCGGCATGGTTAATGTTCTCACCGACCGACGTCACCGACTCTGCCCATAATACCTGCCGGATATCGGGACATTGTTAGTTGAGCCGTTTCAAATATGCAATCCAAGAGGATAGGATGGGCTTGCGGACGGTGAGCAATGGGTAGCTCACCGTCCGGTAAGGACCAGACCCGGGTCGACGGCGCGTTGTATTCCACGCGCGCCTCAAAGAGATGTAGTCAGCACAAGTGTAGGGGTCCACTAGTGCCAGCCGGGGTCACGGGAGGATACTAAAGGGTCACCGAGGCCCCTGGCAACACAGGCAACAGGAAGGAATACGGGTGGGTTTTAGTCAGTAAGAGTCTGACACACCCTCGCACTCCGCCCAGAGCGGGAGAAGTTATTTGATAACTTTCCATCAAAGAAAAAAAAGGAGATAGGATCCTGCCGGGGTCGCATGGAAGTTCGAAAGGGTTACCGAGGACCCTGGCAACACAAGCAACGGAAGGAATACGGGTGAGTTTTAGTCAGTAAGAGTCTGACACACCCTCCCGCTCCGCCCAGAGCGGGAGAAGTTATTTGATAATTTCCCACCCAAAAGAAAAAAAGGGCATAGAATACGAATGATAGTTTGGAACAAAGTGAGTAAGGGTAGTAGAGAAGGAAGTTTATTTTCGAAACAATCGATGCCTAAATCTATACTTATAAATAAAGCAGAAGAGGTTGTTTGTTTGAACGCGCTAATCTCTGCAGGGCCGGATTTAGAGCAGGGCAACAGGGGCACTGGCCCCGGGTCTTCACAAAGAAGGGGCCTCCACAGTTTGTTTTTTTTAAGATAAGAAAAAATACATCCTTTGTGTCCTTCAAAGAAAAAACGTTCACAATCATCAAAAACAAAGGTCACCTTCACATGATACCTTTTTTAATAATTGTTTTTTTTTTCATCTGTTCCATACATTTTTCGGGGACTCCTTCTTGGTTGCGCCAGGGCCTCCACACCTGTAAATCCGGCCCTGAATCTCTGGAACTACCAGTGGGTTTTGATAAAATCTTTGTGCATTCAATAGCACAATTCTTGACGAAGGTTGTAGGCTATAAATATGTCGCTACGACCCTTAGGAGCCGAGCAAAAAGAAAGATCGCTAAGCGAAAACGAAATAATCAGGGGAACAAAAAGTTTCAGGTGGACCATGTCCTGCCGGGGTCGCAGGAAAATCCGAAAGGGATACCGTGGACTCTGGTAACGCACAAGCAACGGAAGGAACACGGGTGATGGGTTTTAGTCAGTAAGAGCACGCCCTCCCGCGCCGCCCAGAGCGGGAAAAGTTACTTGATAATTTACCACCCAAAACAAATATCTTGTTATACTTTATCTATACGCAGTTCGTGATACTACAACAACAATATTGGAGCACCAGAGCAAAACTGAAAGTAGAAGAGCTGTTATTCACTGAAATAGTTACCTATTTCTCAATCCCACCATAAAGGCTCGTGCAGACTGAGGCGATATCGCGGGCGCGACAGGCTTATTGCTGCCTGTCGCGCCCGCGATATCGCGCTAGTCTGCAGGAGCCTTAAACATAACAAGTAATGTGGAAACCTAAAGTAGGTATCAGATATGGCGAAATGAAACGAATAAGTAAAAAACAAAAGATAATAATAAAATAAGTTTATCGACACAAAATACCTCTGTATACAATACCAATACATTTCACATTATGTGAAATGGGAGCGGGGGAGAGACGGCAAATTTTGGATTTGCCCCGGGTGGCAGAAATACACGCTACGCTCCTATTCACACATTGGATTTAGTACAAATAATGAAAAACCCTGCCTCCTAAACTAGGGGGACCCTGGGACCTAGGAGTCAGTGTTCTACTGTAACTTCGTGTACAAAAGACCTTTAATTATTTATGTGTGATAATAAACCCATAATGACCTGGGGGTCTGAAGTAATATTGAAATAATACTGCTCTAAGAGGTGATGGTTACCCCCATATTGAACTATGAATCTGGATGACTGTGTGAGTGTGTAAATCAACAAATCATATTATAATCAGCCTAATGTGTTCCCACTGCTGGGACACAGGCCTCCTCTCTGTGAGAGGGTGTGGGTCAACATAACCCACTACGCGGGCCCAGGGCGGGTTGATGGATGTCTAATGCGATGTGGAAAATTATATTTCGATAATTGATGAGAACAGTTAGTTGAGGTGCCTCCTACCTACCTACCTACCTTCCTAAGTAGGCACCTATGAAGTTTAAAATTGTATTCATATCTACACAAGTTCGTTGCACTTTTAAACACTATAATAATGGCCTGTTACTCAGCATCTTATAGTATACAGACAATAGGGGCAAAAACCGGGGCTCCAGATGTACGCCATATGCTATCTACATTGAGTGCCTAAAGGACTATAACATGTGAACATCCTGTGAACTGATTAATAACTGGAATATACATATTTCTTAATATAGAACTTGTATCCTAATAATAAATTGAATAAGTATCATATGCATAATGGTTCTTATTTAAATAATCTGTTAGTAAGCTTTATAAAGTTGATTTTCTTCAAGAAATACTAATAAAAACAAACTTATTTTTGCGGTCGAAAATCAACATTGTTTATGCGTCAAACTCATACTTAAAGCATTTTTTTTTCCAAATAAACCAATTAAGGGCACTTTTTAATTGTCAAGGGGTCGGTCAGTCAGAAAGATGAAGCTAGTTGCCCATTCCAAAGCATAGTAGAGTAGGTACCTAAATATTCATCCCGACAACGGAATCTGTTGTGTGTGGTCCGACAGGCACTTGGCCGTGTTATTTCTGTTACAATATAAAGGTACAAGACTTACTAAAAATCATAACACAAGCAATAATGTTCTGTACGAAAAAAATCAATGCTTTCGCCCTGCCATTTACTCTGAATCTAATGTTAAGTTTGTTCTTGAGATAAATTCATCACAACTACGGAACCCATCATTGTGCATGGTCGGACACGCACTTGACCGGTTTTTTTAGTAACAACTTCAAAAAAACAAACCTTATATAGAGGTACTTAAGTACATAGGTATACCTATCTACTTATTGAAAAGTTCCAAGTTTAATGTCACTTTCATCGTTCCATCAAATATGCATGGTTATTAGAACGCCATGGAGTACAAAATCGAAGGGTATCGATTCATGAGCGATAATACGACGCAATCGATCATCGCCACTCGAAGGCGTAAACGAATGGTTTGCTTTAATGAGAATGTCAGCGAGTTCGGAATAGCAGCCATTTTTCATACTTCAGTGAGGCAATGAACTCTTGGTTTTTATTAAGGCTCGTACAGATATCGCACTAGTCTGTACAAGCCTTTACACAATAACTTTGTTTGTTAAGTAGTTATTATAATATGGGCTATATCCAAATAAAAATATTACTACACGTAGGTAAGTACGGTAAATTATAAGTTCAAAAAGTATTTTGAAGTAAGAGACTCTTTTCTGGGATCTCCCGAAGGAAAGTTATAAAACATTAGCTTGAAAAAATTTGGCGAAACATAGATCTAACTATAATTCTATACTGTTCTACACCTACAATAATTAAAACAAAATATAGGTACGGTTACGTATAGACAATATCGTACGGCTAACCGTCTTTATCCAACAAATCACGAAACTACAGACGGTTTTTTCAAAGTATGTATTTACTAATAAGTTCCACGAAACTTGTCTACAAGTTGATGAAGTAGCCTACAGAATTATTAATCATGTGCCGTCTCCATCTTTCCAGTTCGTCGTCGGATAACTTAGCAGCTGTTATCTATCAATAATATAAATTAAGTAGTCACTGATACAGAGATCAAATGAAAGGTCCTGGGATCGAACTGGCAAACACATTCACATAGCAACGTATTGAGCCTGCCACCGTTGTCTCAACAAGGGCGCCAGTCAAATTAAGACCGGCAGCGTTGATTAGGGTTATTTCCGTGCCGACGCCAGTGTCAGGTTGTATCTTGATCCAAATATGATTCGCGAACATAACAAATATGTAAAGAATATATACATACATCATATAGTTCTGTTTATATATATACAGAATTATGACCATTAGAAATTTAATACTAATCTCTCTAAGTTAGATTTGTTCTCCAGTGTCATGATTTCATGAAAGCCATTCAATTTCATTTCAATTTTGATCAAGATACAACCCGGCACTGACCTGCAAATAGCAAAAAAACGTAAGAAAAAAATATTTTGCGGGCAACCTCTTTTTTTTTTTTTGATTGTGTAATTATCAAATGACTTCTCCCGCTCTGGGCGGAGCGGGAGGGTGTGTAAGACTCTTACTGACTAAAACCCACCCGTGTTCCTTCCGTTTCCTGTGTTGCCAGGGGCCTCGGTGACCCATTCGTACCTTCCCACGATGGCCGATCCACCTTAACAGCTGTGCTTTAATTTAGAATTAATGTCTGGGTCTGAATGTTCCATTGAGAAACCAGCGGGATCTTAGTGGTACATTCAGATTCGAATCGGATTCTTGATGAGGCATTTAAATCAAGTACCAACGCGATTGGAAGTTTTCATTATTCCCATGTTTGTTTGTTACACAAAATTAATATTAAAATAAGCTGGTATTAAATGCATAGTACTGAAATAATTAATTAAGTAGGCACTTACTAATACTATGATAACTATGACCTAATCTTGTTTTATAGACCCAGGCTTTTGCAGACTCGGGCGATATCACGAGCGCGACAGTCATATTGCTGCTTGTCGTGCCCGGGATAACGCCCCAGTCTGCAGAAGCCTTTACAGCGCATTATCCTACTAATATTATAAATGCGAAAGTTTGTAAGAATGGATGGATGGATGTTTGTTACTCTTTCACGCAAAGAGTACTGAACGGATTTGGATGAAATTTGGCACACAGATAGTTTATAACCAGGAATAACACATAGGATTTTTTTCACGATATACCCACGGGGTCAAAACTTATGCGGGTGAAACCGCGGGGCGCATCTAATAATATATATATATGACTGCCTCGTTGATGTAGTGGTCGTAAGCACTACTGCTGAGCATGAGGTCCTGGGTTCGATTCCCGGGTCGGGCAAAGTATTATTGGGTTTATCTCTTTGGAATTTCTCAGCAGCCCAGAGTCTGGATTTGCGCCCGGTTGATGGCAATAGGCTCGCCCCATATTGCATGGGACTTAAACATAACTGGCGAAATGTAGGTGTAATACAGGCACACCTCTGCTCAACCCTTCGGGAAAACAAGGCGTGATGTTGTGTTATGTTAAATTAATATAAACAAAGGAGATAACGCGTAATGAAATGAAATGAAATTGTTTATTCTGTAAATAGGATATGAGAATCACTTTTACACGTCATATTAAAAAATAAGCTAGATGGAGTCGACATTTCCTATCTGACTACCCCTGAGAAGAAATGGCGAAACAAACTCAAGGGTCAAAGTCTCTTTTAAAGTCCAGACATAATCTTGGTCAGACGTACGTAACGTGTGGGTAATCCTAGCGAGTAGCTTGTTGTGATAGACTGTTTATAATAAAATGTGTCTTGTATACGGAGTGGCGAAAATTAAGGGTGGTACAGACATCAAAGTGAACAACTTTCTCCCGGGGACCAACATCGTAATCATCATCTGCCTAGCCTTTTCCCAACTATGTTGGGGTCGGCTTCCAGTCTTACCGGATACAGCTGAATACCAGTATTTTACATGGAGCGACAGCCTATCTGACCTCAACAACCCAGTTACTGGGTAACACGATACCCCTTGGTAAAACTGGTTGTAAGACGTTCGAGCTTCTGACGACCCGTAACGACTGTCAAAGATCTACAAATGACAGCCGGGACCAACGGCTTAACGTGCTTTCCGAGGCACGGTTCGAACCTACGAGCTACAACTTGTAAGTCGCGGCCATTACCACTGCTCTCAAAGAAAAAAATCTGCCGTCCCAGACAAAACTTCAGTTCCATGAATTTTTGTATGGCAGATTTTTTTTCATGCTGACGATGTTGGTCCCCGGGAGAAATTTGTTCAGTTTATGCTGACGATGTTGGTCCCCGTGAGAAATTTGTTCAGTTTGATGGTCTGTACCACACCCTTAATTTGCACCACACCGTATACAGACACACTGTGTTTATAAACAGAACTACAAAATGAGTCTGTGAATCAAAATGAGTCTACCATGCTTAGAAGTAGGTGTCTCAATAGTTGACGATGAAAAAAGTGTTCCGTGACTGAAAACAACGTCTTGAACCAGAACTAAAAGCTTCAAGTCAGATAAGTAGTCAAACTGATCTAACGAAACTCCATTTTCAATATCTACCTGACATTATGTTACAAATTGTTTATGTTATGGGAACTTAACAACATTTCTCAGACCATAATTATTGACAGTAACGGCGTAAATTCCACTTTTTACCCAACTTCAAAAAAAAAAAAAACAGTCTAGGAGCGTGCCGGACCACGCACAATGAAGGGTTTTGAAGTTGGGATAAATTTATCCCAAGAACAAACTTAACATTGTAGTTAAAAAACATGTTCCCATCATACATTCCAACTGAAACTTTTGTACGCACAATATTGAGAGATTGACAATGTTATTTTTAATTGGTCAAGGACAGCTAATGAGAAAAAAATGATTTTCTATTGTTTGACACCGAATCGGAGTCGTGCGGGGCTCTACAGGTTCAGACCATAGACTTGGTCGTACGTAAAGAACTATTTTCTGTATCTTGTTCAAAATTTTAGGCTCAGTAGTATCGGAGATATGGGGGAATGGTCAATTTTCATCTATTTACTTAAATAACTCATTTTAATGTATAAAAAACTATATCTGCAATCCTTACAACAAGCCCTTTCATTTTTTATATCACACGATACAATTTGCAAAACTTTATTTTTAAATTTTTTAATTTGCCCCCCAAAAGGGACCCCCATATTCAAAGTTCATTTATTTACTTACGTTACTGGTCCGTGTTTTGGGTCATAGAAATTCATGTGTATCAAATTTCAACTTAATTGGTCTAGTAGATTAGGAGCAATTGGCGGTGACAGACAAACAGACACGAGTGAACCTGTAAGGGTCTTTCGGCGAGTTTTTGAAGTGGACATTTTCGCACCATTTGAGGTCATCATCATCATCATCATCATCATCATTTCAGCCGAAAGACGTCCACTGCTGGACATAGGCCTCCCCCAAGCACCGCCACTTCGACCGGTTTTGTGCTTCCCGCATCCAGCGGATTCCTGCGGCCTTCACAATGTCATCGGTCCACCTTCTAGGATGTAGCCTTCCAACGCTTCGTCTTCCGGTACGCGGTCGCCATTCCAGAACCTTTCGGCCCCATCGGCCATCTGTTCTGCGAGCAATGTGCCGAACTTAAGAATTGCCAAACTTAAGTGTCAGCGGGCAGGCCCACTGCCACTTAAGTTTGGCAATTCTTCGGGCTATGTCGGTGACCTTGGTTCGCCTGCGGATCTCTTCATTTCTGATTCGAGGTACGGAACGGTACGAGGTACGGAACCCTAAAAAGGAGGAGGTTATGCATTCGTTGAGTTTTTTTAGACATTTTTGCACCACGCGTCAACAAAAGAAGTGACGCTATCAATTTATAAATGTAAATCAGATCGCGCCAACGGAGGCCATTCTGTGCAGAAGTCATAAAACCGCCTCTTGTTAACGATAGCTCTCTCAAACACGCTGGGAATAAACTATCAACATAAATTGAGTTCTCAACATTCTCAACTTCACAAGGTCACTGCTGCCAAACCATAGATAACTGCTTTCTAATTAAGTAGTTTTACTGCTAGGTGATTACTTCAGTAACATTGATTTAACAGGGGGGCAACCACGGCCTCTTATAGCAGTATTATTTTAATATTACATCAGTATGAGAATGAGAAGAAGCTATACAGTTGGTATAGCTCCATCTCTTTCCCACTGTGAAGCAATATTAAAACAATACTGCTATAAGAGGCGGTGGTTGCCCCCCAGGAGTGCAACTATGGGCGTAGCCCCACAGATTCTTGAAATTAAATAAATAAATAAAAACGTTTATGTCTCACTAAATAATACATTAAATAATATATAATAATTAGAGCAGAGGTGGCCCAGTGGTAACGACCGCGACTTATGAGTTGTAGGTCGTAGGTTCGAACTCTGACAGGAGCTTTACTTTGTGTACATTATTTCATGACCACTGCTTTCAAAACGGTGTCTGAGAACCAAAAAATTCGAAGACATCTACCAACCCGCACTACACGGAAAAAAAGGATCTCTTCAGCGAAGAATATCAATATTCTCAAAAAATTGTTCAAGTAAATATTTTCTTAACGTAAGTAAATGTACTCAGTCCAAGAAAACCTGTTTACTCAAATTAAGAATAATAAATACTTGCTTTTTATTCTTGACTTAAGCAAATATTTTTGATTCAAGACTATAATAATCTTAATTGAAGAAAGTATTATAAGAGAGAAATAATATTCTTAAAATTAAACTTAATAATTCTTCATTTAAGTATAATGTCTTCAAAGAAGACAATAAAACTAAGACAAAATTTTACTTCATTCAAGAATATATTGTTTTCCCGATATATGAATAAATATTTGTCTTGACCAAAAGGAAGTCTTAATTTAAGACATCCTTTTTTTTCGTGTAGGCCAGCGTGGTGAATTACGGGCCACTCCCTCTCACAGAGAGGAGGCCTGTGTCCCAGCAGTGGGAATATTATAGACTTATGCTAATACATTAAAATATGACAGGCACTACGTCACAATCTTACAATTTACCTATGTATTACAACGATTTGATCCTATAACTCTCAAACTAGGCCTACGCCTATATTTTGGGATTTGCCCGCGACTTTGTCTGCAATCCAGGCTAAAAAGTAGCCTTTGTCCTTACCCAGGTCATCGTCTATCTGAATGACAAATTTCATCCAAATCCGTTCAGCCGTTTTAGCGTGAAATCGTAAGAAACAAACTCACTTTCGCATTTATAATATTAAAAGCTGCAGCCTGCGGTTTTACCCGCATAAGTCTCGATCCCGTGAATTCCCGTGGGAATATCGGGATAAAAAGTATCCTAAGTCCTAATCAAGGCCATGGTCTATCCAAGTGCCAAATTTCATCCAAATCCGTTCAGCCGTTTTAGCGTGAAAGCGTAACAAACAAACACACAAACTCACTTTCGCATTTATAGGTAGGAAGGGTAGTGATAGTTGACACTATTTGGAGCATTTTGAGCATGTTTTAAAAAAGGTTTTTTATTTATCAAAGATTGAGGCTATTTTATTTTTAAGTATTCTACGACTTCAAAAGTGTCTAGATTTTTTTATTTAATAACACGGATGCTTGAAACTTGGTTTATTAGAATATATGCACATCAAAATAGCAGATTTATTAAAAAAAACGTACTACATCCTAGACATGGCTATGACTTAAAAACACTCCAAATTGCCACCATTTGGAGTGTTTTTAAGCACTACCACCCCCTTTAAGGCTTTGCGCCCAGGTTACAAACATCCTATATATATATATATACAAGGTGTTGTTTTGGATCTGCAAAACATTTTAGGAGGTAATTATGTTAGTGATTCTCGACCCGAATCTACAATAAAATGGGCAGGTATTTTTTTCATTTTATTCTTATTTACGGAAATCGGTAAGTGTGAACTCCCCTTTTTAAAACGCGGCCAGTCTGTACGTGTCCTTAAACTGCGCTTTCATAGACACACAAACAAACGCAACCGACATTTGTTTCATAGATCTTAGATAGAGATATTAAGAGAGTTATTCCGAAAAACAATAAAATTTAAAAATCTAAAATAAAAGTATTACTGATTATTGACTTGGTATCGTATTGTTATATGATTATTTACGAGTTTCATAACAACCTCCTGAAATGTTTTGCAGGTTCAAAACTGCATCTTGTATATATTAAAGTTAGGAAGTTAGAATTTGAAAACCTTTCTCGAAATAAAAGCGGAATCAGTGTTAATCGATAACCATAATAGGTAACGGCCGCATTATCACATAAAATCAGTTTAGACTATGACAGCAGTAAAATCTTGTGATTTTTAATGCGATGACAAAAAGTACCTAATAAATCTAATCAATAATCATACATCAGTTCTACACACGAAACTTCATAGTTCTCACGAAACTTAAATTCGATGGTTTTATTTAATACTTATAAAATAACTATGATATCTTGGCCCCTCAGTGACCATGACATCATTGAATACAAAAGGTAATTCTAATTTCTCATTAGCAACAAAACTCATTGACAAACAAATCTCGCCATTTATCGTTTACCTGGCAATCAATAAGTTAGGTACTATTGAGTTACGTAAAGGTCAAGTCAATCAAGACTGCGAGAACGTATGTAACAGTCCGAACGTTTGCTGACACTTTAAGATTTTTTTTTTTTAATTTAAGTTCATTATTATTTAATAACGAATTTAAATTAAAAAACAATCGATTTCTAATAATGTATACTGCATGTCCATTACTGCTTATAACAAATTACCTGATGGCTTCAAAACTCTTACCCTCAGATTAAATGTAAATTATTTAACTTTCTTTTATGCAAATGTTATTATTTGACTGAAGATTTTATGAATGAATAATTTACCTAAATATTGGACATTATTGCCTATAAATCATATATTATATCCTTGATCTTATTGAATTTTGACCTAAGTATATATTATATTAATCTCTTTTACAACTATTGTTCAATGTATTTAAATTATCTGTAATTAGAATAATAATTTAATTGTAATGTAATGATGACCCGTAATTAAACTATATTTAAAAAGTAATAAAGATTATTCTATTCTATTCTATTTGTACACTGGAAACGGCAGAATATTCTGATCGTAATACACACATAACAACTTTGTACAATATTCTGACAAATAAATGCATTCTATTCTATTCTATAAAACTGAAGAGTACTGGAGACAAATGAATACTACAAAAAAAAAAAACAATTGACACATTGTAAAAGTTACATGCGACACTAACCCTGTCAGTATGTTAACTTTTCACGCCTAAACCACTGAATCGATCGTTGTGACATTTGACAGATAGGTAGCCTGGGACCTGGACAATAACATAGGCTACTTTTCATCCTGGATATTTGGATTGATGAAATACAAGCACGCAGACGAAGTCGCGGGCAACAGGTAGTAGATTTATAAACTAATTTCTTTCAAACAAACAAACAAACAAACAAACAAACTTACCAATCCGCTTGTTGGAAGCGGAGATCGTGGCATTATTATCATCACCCATCATCATATAAAGAAAGACTCCCGAACAAGAAACAAACCAGCCAAGTGCGTATCGGACTGCGCACATTTAGGGTTCCGTACCAAATGTAGAATATTAGGTGTCCGAACGGCATAATTATTCATTAGCAGTAGGTGAGTGACCTTAACACTTTTTATGAGGAATCTCTTAAGCTTGGTTATAGATATCTTCCTGTGAGCGAATTTCAAAGAAAAATCTGATTTCCAATATGTTAGTAGTTATTAGTATCTAAAATATACGTAATAATGAACATTACCACCAAATTTCAAGTTCATAGGTCAATAGGAAGTTAAAAAATTCTTCGGAACAAAATTTTGTAAAAAAGGCTGACTTTGGTGGCTTCTCATTCCTTTGTTTTCCAATATTTTTTTAAACAAAAAAAAACAGTATTTATCTACTCAACGAGCTCTAAACATCGATACCCCACTCGATGGGGTAGATAATTTTCTTTTTCGCGCTCGCTTTAGCTGTATGGGAGCCCCCCTTAAAAACATTCAAAAATATTTTTTGACAATTTGTGTGGCTTTGGGTCAACAAGATGCTTATACTGTGAAAATTAGAAGATTATAGCTCCAACCGTTTGGCTGCAAAACCTGTGTGACAGACGACGGACAGACGGACACGTGAGTGGCTGTTTGAACCCTTCGGGTACGGAACCCTAAAAATGAAACTAACGGGCATAGGGTAATAGGTACAAGTAACACCAATGTTTTGGCTAAATATGTATTGAGACTAAACATACCAGAGTACATGCACACAAAAATGTATACAATGTCTCCTCACTAGCGTGTGTTTGTATAAAATGTACGCAATGTCTCCTTACTAGAGTGTGTTTGTATAAATGCCTACTGTTCTACAGATTGTATAAATAGTTAGAATCAATTGTGTGAACCAATGATCTATATTGGCTTGTCGATCTAGATCATACCAGTGGACTGAACCTTGTACTACTTCCAATAAGTAATGATTTAGAGTTGTTGTTTACCTTTTATTACTATTACGGTCATAAGGACTGTCTGCGGTTTGTTTTTTACTTGTTAGTAATGCAGCAGGAGGCAACAGTAGAATGATAGTCCAATTACACTCATGCGGGGAGCAGAGGCAGAGGCGTAAGCTCACTGCCTAAAAGCCAGAGATAATTTCATTAGAAAAGTTGTTTTATAATAATTATTAAGTTAGTAATTAAAAAAAAACTCCATTTATATTACATACATATCTATAATTCTCTTGCTGTGCATAATAAAAAGCACTTGTTTTATTATATTAATTATGTTAAACAAACATCATGTATACTTCAACATAACACCGGGCATACTAGGTCAATATTTGGAATAATTAATAGAACCTAGATAAGTACAAAATCCACATTCAAAAGGGTATGTCAGTCAGTCGACCCCAGTAGCGCAGCGGCGGAACGACTTCCGGGACAAAGATCCGATTTCCACAAAAGCTTACGAGAGCGAAGCGTTGAAAATTAGTTTAGAAATCGTTAATAGGAAGTAAAGTGCTGAAACACCGATAGTATTTATTTATTAATCTCTCATAAAACAATCGTGAATGTAACTATAATATTAGGTCTTTACCTGTGAAATTGCCGTTTACTATACAGAAAGTTAAAGTATTTTTATATAAATACTTTTTTTTTCTATCTATTAAAATATGCACCCATGCTATCGATGCACCTCTGCCAGCGCCGTGGTAATTTTTCAAAACCCTTCTTGAAGAAGTCAGGTGTACGGGAGCCAACAAACTCTTCAACAGCATTTTGTACTGCCTCTCGGGTATTGGATTTTTTCTCTGCCAAGAAGTTGTCCAAATGTTGGTAAAAGTAGAAGTCTGTCGGCGCAAGGTCTGGTGAGTACGGTGGACGACGCAAAACTTCCAACCCTAGCTCTTGTAGCTTAGAGACCGTCTGTTGTGCCGTATGAGGTCGAGCGTTGTGTAGGAGCAGCGGGGACGAGCGATTAACCAAGGCCGGAGATTTGCGATTTGCTTCTCCATCATTGTATCCAACTGGATAGGTACTGTGAGGAACTCCTCACAGTACCGCAGTAATTCTGGTGCCATTTCGTAAGAAACTATGATGAATTATACCGGCTCTAGACCACCAAACAGTGACCATGACTTTTTTAGGGGTAAGTTTTCGTTTGCATTGCCTGAACGAGGGTCTAACCAACACGATGACCGCTTACGATTATCAAAAAGAATCCATTTTTGATCGCAAGTGACAATGCGGTTCAAAATACCTTCGTGTCTGTGTCTGTTAAGCAATACAAGGCATACCTCAACGTGGAGGTCGCGCTGGCGATCGTTCAGTTCGTGCGGCACCCACTTATCAAGTTTTTTACCTGGCCAATTTGACGCAAATGGATTAATATTGTTTTAATGCTAACGTTGAAAGCTGCTGCTAACTCAGCCGTAGATTGAATATCCGTCAGCTTCCAATATCGCCTTTAATTCGTCGATGTTGACTTTAGTTATCGAGCGACCACGGGATTCATTTTTTAGTTAAAAATTTCCATGTCGGAAGCGTTCAAACAAATAACAAGTCGTGCGTTCGTTTGTAGTGTTCACTCCGTACACGTAATTAATGTTGCGAGCCGTTTGTGCGGCATTGCTACCGCGACGGAACTCGTATTCCATAATAAATTACTCGTATTTTGATCGTGTCCATGTTGATGAAAAAGATACAAATGTAGTGAAAACAAAACACTAATCAATAAACAAATGACTGAATTTTAAAATAGAATTCCGTATTTTTTAAATAATATTCATTTGAATTTAGAATTTATTGCCAGCCATACATACATTACGTTTCAAATGGCTAGTAGGTATTATAAAACGGCAACTTCAAAGGTTAAGGCCTATTATTAGGATTTCCGGCCACCGTAGGCGCGGGCTTGCGAAAGGTGAGCAATGGGTAGCTCACCGTCCGGTAAGGACCAGGCCCGGGTCGACGGCGCGTTGTATTCCACGCGCGCCTCAAAGAGATGTCGTCAGCACAAGGGTAGGGGTCCACTAGGGCCGATGCCTGCCGGGGTCGCGGGGGTTACTAAAGGGTTACCGAGGCCCCTGGCAACACAGGCACCGGAAGGAATACGGGTGGGTTTTAGTCAGTAAGAGTCTGACACACCCTCCTGCTCCGCCCAGAGCGGGAGAAGTTATTTAATGATTTCCCACCCAAAAAAAAGGCATATTATTATTAAGATACAAATAATTATAATAGTGACAGGTTAAATAGACGGCTAAAAGCCAAGAACCTACCCCATAGACATAGTCAAGCCAGGAGTTCATATTGCCCCATAAAATGTGATAAAGGAAGGAGAAACGATGGACCAACTTGGGAGGAGGAAACAGAGAAGAACAGGATCTGGGCGTAAAATGACGCATCGAGCTTTAGAGAGTTCGCAGACGGCATACTATCGGCGGCCAATTTTTGTAGGAGCTTAATGAAACAGTAGAGACCAATGTATCTACGCACACAAAAAGGAGGTCATACGAGCGCGCTTAAAATTTACATCTATTTTTTTTTAACGCGGTGTGGCATTTACGGCCGAGTCCTGAGAATAAGTATTCAATAGCCAGCGAGTTCTGAATTTTCTCTATGCCTAGATTAAACTCAAAATTATTACCAAACTACCTGTGCCCCGCGGTTTCACCCGCCGCGCCGCCGCCGTTTAATTTAAAAGAAAACCGATCACCCGCCCGCGCTATTACTTCGTTTTCGCTTAGCGTTCTTTCTTTTTTCCATTTTGCCCGGCTCCTAAGGGTCGTGGCGTGATGTTAAATAGCCTATAACTTTCCTCCCGAATTGGGCTATCAAATGCAAAAATATTTTTTCAAATACGACTGTTACTTCGTTAGCGCGTTCAAACAAAGAAAACAAACTCTTCAGCTTTATTATATTTATTATATTAATAGAAATGTCCGTGAACCTATTCCTATTTCCTACATACATTGGAACATAAGCTTGTAAGCTGACCTTCAGAAAATAGATTTTAGTTAAGAAAATATATGAGAAAAATTCCTAAATCGTTGGCAAGATACGAATATACTCGAAGCTGTGTAAGATATCTTCGTAAGAACACTGTGACAGTTCTGGAAATAAGCCAAGTACATAACGCTGTTTAGACCCAAAACTGTTGTATGTGAAGAAAAAGAAAGAGGAAGTCTTGGAAGTAGCGATAACAGAGTATGTAATTTATTTGTAGTTTTAGTACCTCTGTTTGTATCTGTGAAATTATGTTAGTAACTAAAGCAATAAGAACTCGCCTTACCTAAATATTAAAGTATTCATTATAATATGTATAGATAAAGTAGAGAAGAACAAGTCATCAAAAATTCCTCTAAGTTTTATTTTTCTTAACTGACTGAAAAATATTTCCTAGTGAAAAATATTACCAACAAAAAATACCGAAACGAAATCTCACACCTACATATAAATGAGCCTCAAGGCTATAAATTCTAAATCGCGAGTCACGGCTGACAAAAATCTCTAAAACATTTTTCAATAAAAAAAAAAGAACGCATAGGTAAACGATTTTCCGGAAAAGAACCTACTTAAAAAACCTGTTACTGGTGATAAATTAGCTTTACTAAGTAAGCACTTGACCGTATGACCTTAACCCGATACTGCGACAAAAAAGGTCAAATAAAAAAAGTATGCCACTTTCCTATTCGAATTTCAAAGTGATATAGAATAAAATGTCGTACCTCGAGAGTTCGCGGGACTCAACAACACCAGCGCAGGTGGAGATCGCAGTACGACTGATAACAGTGGGCACATGTCACGCATATATCATAATAACAATCAATATCTACACGTATACATGTACGACAATGCTGCACATTGGACTCATATGATAATTAACGGTAGAATGATCTTAATTGGACTTCCGACCGAGAGTTTATTTATGTACTCTTTTATTAACGCCCATTCGTAGTTTAAAATTTTCTGACGTCAATAGGTCTGAGCCCTGTATTAATAAATTAAGCTCATCTTTGAGCGCTTTTGCAAGATCAAAAATCAAAAGTCATTTATTCAAACTAGGCTGAGAATCAGCACTTTTCGAACGTCAAGAGATGCTAATTGATAAATAGGAAAGTGACATTTGTCTCTTTATAAAAAAAAATGTGCACCGAGTGTACCGAGCAAAGTCGTAGACTAAAATTAGTAAAGAAAAATAAAAGTCTATTAAGTCGCTTGGCACTTAAATTGAAAGAATAATTAGTCCTGTATGAAACCGTTAAAGAATTCTTTTGAAAACCTTATTAGCACTTCTAAATTGGTTTTCGCGCTCCAGCTTGTTGTACCTAATTAAGTTAGAAAATTATTTTGAGCGAGAACTTATATCGATAGTTCGTACACACGGCTACATATCAAACTATAAATTTCCAGTATAAGCTGCTCTCGCATTTTATAGGGTTTCCCTACAATGCGAGGTCAGCATATACTGGAAATGTGTAGCTTGATATGTACCCGTGTACCAGTTCTCGATTTGATGTTCAGTCTACCTTATGGGAGAAATATGGGAAAGGAAACCTAGTAGGTATAACCGTAAATGAAAAAATAAGAATATTAATAATTTATTGGTATATTTTTACAAAATATAAATTAATAATAATATTCTTACTTAACTTAATAAAATCTACCTACATATATAAAAATGTAACATGTATAAATTATGCGTAAAGTAAAATAAAGGTAATTTTAATATAATGCTTACTGTAACCCATGGTTACACAGAGCAATGGTCCCCAAACTACGCAGCGCCTGTATATGCCTGTATCTTGGGGGCCCGAGTTACGTTCGAGAATGACATGTATGCGTTAACTTAAATATGAACTCATTGTTTGAAATTTACACGTGTACAAAATCAACCCTGATTATGAAACGATTTAGTTGAATAGGGATTAATATCATGATACTAATGTCATTGTCTTTCGATTCTACCCGTGTTTTGAATGACTAATTTGAAGAAAAACGGTACAGTCCGCATTAACATCTAACATTAGTACACTTGTATCTTGAGTGTTGGCGATGTTCTTCTCGCTCTGTCTGAGCCACGCTCATCTACCCAGCGATCTCATTATAGCCTCGCGGACTTTTTTGTGGGTAATGATGAGTTTTTTTTTTGGGTGGGAAATCATCAAATTTCTTCTCCCGCTCTGGGCGGAGCGGAAGGGTGTGTAAAACTCTTACGGAACACAACGCGCCGTCGACCCGGGCCTGGTCCTTACCGGACGGTGAGCTACCCATTACTCACCGTCCGCAAGCCCGCGCCTACGGTGGCCGGAAATACGCCCGGGATTCCCGACGCCCAGGGCGTCTCCTGCGGCGGCTAGCGGCGCCGCGGCGAAAAGGAAATTAAGAAATTTGCCTTTCCCTCAACCGTCCCGCCTCCTCCTTCGCGAGCATTAGGCTTTAAGGCTCCTACATACTGGCGCGACTTGTCGCGCGACGCGTCGCGACACAAAGGCACCGCTTATAGCGCTACACGCGGTGTCTTTGTGTCGCGTCGCGTCGCGCGACAAGTCGCGCCAGTATGTAGGAGCCTTTAGGCTGCGTCGCAGAAGGAGGTGACGGCTGCCCATGCCCTCTCGCTCAGTACCATGGCCTGAACCAGGGCCGGACGCGAGAGATCTCTGCCGCTGATCGCCTCGAGGACACGACGGTGCTCTGCCCAAGCCGGGCAGACCTCCACCGTGTCCTAATGATGAGTACTATAAACATTTAGTACTATCATGATTTTCAAATTTTAATAAGATTTGTAGTGATTTTAACTAGTACTAAATAGAAAATTTAAAGTATGTGATTTGCTTAAAATGATTTTTCTATCAAAGTCATGAAGTTAAAAGTATCTAATTTGACAGTTACCGTAAAAGTACTGGTTTTTTTAACACAACTGAATGGAAAACATGATATATTTGGTGTGCCGCGTAGTTGCTAAGTTAGTTCTTCGAGCCTCGGAATCTAAAGGTTGTCTTCAAGAAGTCTAAGTAGTCTATTCTGATATTATATTGCGTAATATACCAAGTTTGTATATGTGGAAGAATATAAATACAGAAATATTCGTACTGACAAGGCGTTTTCATTTCAGTACATTAGGTATTTTATGTATCATCAATCGTTTTAGAAGCGCACGCCAAATTATTATTTTTGTAGGCAATTTTTTGATACCTCGGGTTACATTATTGTAATTTTCGTACGGCTACGTTACTCTCTGATAATGTAGCTTTCTAAAGCTCAAATACTTTTTTAAATCAGTTTAGGAGTTTTTGAGAATATCCATTACAAACAAACAAAAATCAAATATTTCATCTTTATAATATTAATATATAGACAATGCTTACGCTGCGCGAAGGTACAGCTGCTAGGTGCTAGAACCAGTGGCGGTACCTTCATATAAGCCCAAAAGCCCGGCCGATGCCTTACTAAAATGCTCGATAGAGAATTTATTGTACCTAACCAGTAGTTTATGAGAAAATTGCGATGATACATACGTAGATACGTAGGTACCTACATACTCAGTCGAAAACTGAACTTTCTTTTTTTGAAATCGGTTAATATTTTATTGGGCTTGCGTTATTTTGAAACCCTAGGCACGCCACTGGCTAGAACTATATAAATAAACATACCTATCTCTGAAATATATATACATATCATAGTATAGCATAATCAGCCTATAATGTTCCCACTGGGCCACAAGCCTCCTCTCTGTGAGAGGGAGTGGGCCGTAATCCACCACGCGGGCCGGGTGCGGGTTGGTAGATGTCACATGTCTTCGGATTTTTGGTTCTAGGACATGCCGGTTTACTCAAGATCTACTCCTTCACCGTTTTAAGAGCAGTGGTGATGAAATAATTTACACAAAGTAAAGTGCCTGTTTGGGTTCGAACCTACGACATAGAACTCGTAAGTCGCGGCCATTACCACTGGGCCACCACTGCTCTTTTCTCTGAAATATATGCCTACAGTAAATAAACTGATTTGTGAATAAATTTTTAAAAGCATTGCCATTCGATTCCGGTTTTAAAAAAATACTCCGATAAAATGATCAAAACATTCGTTTTAATTCGTTCCTGAGAGGAGATTGAAACTGCACCGCATACTATTAGTAGCTGAATCAACATCAACTGTCTAACTTTTTCCCATCTACGTTGTGGTTGAATTTCAGTCTACTAGGCCCTACCGTTCACACCATTCAGCCGTTCATACCATTTCAGTTAACCTGCTTGTCTGGCCTCAAAAACCCAGTAAGGGTGATTGGATTTCGAGCACTGTGATTGGCGTCACGGTCCGCTCCTCTCCACTCCGCCCCGCTCCGCGTCAGTTGAAACGCACCCTTAGTGGGTTACACGACATCCCAGGGTTATAAACGTATAACCAATCGCGTAAGCCCGAAAATCTGACAACCAATATAAATACTTACAGGTTGTCAGATTTTCGGGTTTCTTACTTACTGAGTTTTGATCGATAAAAATATTAGAACACTTACATTAAACCTTCTAGATATCTCAGTCTTCACCGTGCAACACAAAAAATACGCTTAATGTTTTAAGTGGCACAACACATTAGCAAAGGTTATTTAACGAAGACGTACATAACCACTATGAAGCGATGCCGCGGTTTTAAATCATCGCAAACTAACTGAACACGAGCAATGAATTTACATAAAAGATCTTATTTATGTACACTTCACATAAAACAGACACAGTCAGGAAGAGTCCATAAGTTAACAATAGCCAGTCAATGTCACAAGTTTGCTTGAAAAACGGTAGTGCTGGCCACAAAAGAATTGGATATTATGATCTGAACAGTTCCTATAGATTCTAAATTAAAAAAAAATCGGAAAATACACGCATATTCGAATATGCAGTGTTTATAATACGAACGCCGGTTAAACAATGATAATAATGTGTAACTAGGTAACTGCTTTATCAATGTTATAATCGCGTGTGTACTGTGGACTATGACCTGAGTATATATCTACAATTATAATCTTTCAATTGTTTGTTATCTTGATTATATTAATACCACGTTAGGTTTTAATCCGGCAGTGGAAAGCTGATAAGGACAGAAAAAGGTAAAAGTCCAGTACAGCCTGATTTAAACTGAATGTCGGCTCGGAACATGAAGCGAGTCGCTGCGCAGTAACGAATTCGGGCTCGTGTACACGGCACCGCCGTGTACCCGAGCGCTTCATGTGTAGGCGGGGGTTCTGTGAAGTACCCCACCCCTCGGTGGGGTACTTCACAGCGAGTAGCGCACTTTAGAGTGTTTAAGTCGCCATTTAGTTTCACGCGTACTATACGACTTAATGAGCAGCTGTGGCCCAGTGGTAACGGTCGCGACTTATGAGTTGTAGGTCATAGGTTCGAACCCTGACAGGCGCTTTACTTTGTGTAAATTATTTCATCGCCACTGCTCTCAAAACTGTGAAGGAAAACATTGTGAGGAAACCGGCATATCCTAGAACCAAAAATTCGAAGACATGTGACATCTACCAACCCGCACTGGGCCCGCGTGCAGGATTACGGCCCACTCCCTCTCACCGAGAGGAGGCCTGTCTCCCAGCAGTGGAAACATTATAGGCTGATTATGTATACGACCTAATTTGGCAGATTGGTGATAGTTATATGTTGCTAACAGGCAGGGGGTAACCATTACCTCTTGTAGCAGTATTATTTCAATATTACTTCAGCGTGAGAAAGAGATGGAGCTGTAAGTCCTGTATAGCTCCATCACTTTCCCACTGTGAAGTAATTTTATAATAATACTGCTATAAGAGGTGATGGTTACCCCCCTGGAAGATTGCCCAGCCCCTGGAGAATAAGAAACGTCTTTAACTAATTACACTGTCCATATTCACGGGAATAGTACCTACATTATGACACAAGTGTGTTATGTTGATCATTCCACTCGACGTGAAAGGGAGCCTAGTGTGTAATGTATGTAATTGTAATGTATATAATTTGATGATAATTTTGATGATTGATTTAATATATCATCATCATCTGCCTAGCCTTTTCCCAACTATGTTGGGGTCGGCTTCCAGTCTAACTGGATGCAGCTGTATACCAGTATTTTACATGGAGCGACTGCCTATCTGACCTGCACAACCCAGTTACTGGGTATAAGCTCTACCAGATTAGCGCAATATCGCGGGCGCGACAGGCAGCAATATGCCTGTCGTACCCACGATATCCCTTGGTTGTCAGACTTTCGGGATTCTGACGTCCCGTAACGACTGGGTCTTTCCGAGGCACAGATGGGTGTTGGTATGTAAAGATGGTTATCCCATGGTCCGTGGACCCATCCACAGACCAACCGCGGCAAGCGTAGCTTAACCTGATCAATCGCCCCGTGCGGCTGTTATTACTTTGCTACAAGCCGCAGCAAGATTGATTTATCATAATTATTATGTAACCAAAAATAGTTTTGTTTTTAGACATAAAGACTCTTTGCGGAGATTAAAAATAAATGTAAAATAAAAAACAAGAGTGTATAATAAGCTAAATTATGAACCTAAACGCGTTGCCATATGAGTCACTTTACAAGCAAATGTGTTGAAAAAATTATTACGATACTGGATTGAAAAAATATGTTTTAATTTTGTTACAGTTTTTTAGATTATGAATACTGCTAATTAATCACAAGTAATTATTCAATAAAATAGGAGTTTTTATTCGACTCTGTTCTAGATCAATTTAAAACCGTTCGCAATAAAAAACGATTCGACCTCCATTAAATACATGCAGCGTTATAAATAACGAACATTATGCATGTCTGTCAATATTTTTATTGCATCCTGCAATTACAAAGACTAGGGTAATATTTGAACCGAATAGATCTGAATGTGTCGGGATTACGTAATGAATGTCGATGGATAGAGATGGAGAAGAAGGCCAAAGAAAATATGGATGGATTGTGTGAGGAATGATAATAGAAAAGTGAGTGAATGATAGCGTGACGATTGACAGGGGAGAATGGAAGAAAACGTTCAGGCATTAAGTCCGCCTTCATACCTTTTTGTGTGTAAAAAGGGGAACGCCCGAAAAATGCCTGAAACGGACAGAAACGATTAAATAGTCCTTAATTGTATTTAGAATAAAATATGTATACTTAAATTATTCTCAAGTTTGTTTATCTAGGGTAAAAATATAACGATCATTAAAATATTTAACTTGATATCCGTCTAATTCCTTCTTATTTTTTTTATTGGAGGTCCGTGTTTATTTGACATGAGTAAGTGACATTCAGTCAAACAGGAATCGTTAAATAATCCTTATCGAACTATTTTATAGAATTAGTGCACAGTTATCATTAATTTAATATAATTCGAGCTATATTTACCGTAAATCTATTTTAAATAATATATGCATGTCAATATGAATTTAAATCAAATTATTTTCAAAATAGAAAACGTATCGTAGGTTGTATGAATCCTGTCCTTTTCCTTACTGACAGTTTAACATTACAGCATTTATTTTTTTCGATTGTTTACTTGATTGCGTTTGCGACTTGATGTTGACGTTTGCTTTTTGAGATATTTAACGCTGACTGTGGCCATTTTTTAAGGATTCTGATTTTACTTCTGCACACGATGTATACTCATTTTTGAACACGTACTTAGTTTGGAACCGCCTAAAGTACGACACGGCTTTTTGACGAAGGACCTGAACGTGCTTTATATACGACGCTGCTGTTGTTTTGGACTTATGCCTCGTGTACTTTAAAAAAACCGGCCAAATGCGAGTCGGACTCGCGCACGAAGGAAAAAAGTCGTCTGTTGTATGAGAGCCCCTTTAAATATTTATTTTATTGTTTTTTTTTTTGTATTTTTTGTTATAGCGGCAACAGAAATACGACATCTGTGAAAATTTCAACTGTCTAACTATCACGGTTCATGAGATACAGCCAGGTGACAGAAGGACAGACAGACAGACAGACAAACAGCGGAGTCTTAGTAATAGGGTCCCGTTTTACCCTTTGGGTACGGAACCCTAAAAATTGATAGAAACCTACTCGATATTGCAAGGATGAGATGTAACCTCTTATCAGTTCAAAATGATGAAGTACGTACTTTAATACCCTCCGTATTAAAAAGTCCTAAACGCAAATGCTCCTACAGGCATGGATAACACCACAAGCTGTAAGTAAGTATTGAGATTCTTTATTTTTCTTGCCTAATTATATTGATCGCACTGCAGGGGCGTGCCGTCCATAGAGGCTATTAGGCCTGGCCTACCCTACCAACAACGACAAATGCATTTATTTTAACTATGTTATACAATAAAACATAATATTTAAAAAAGTTAAACTCCTGTTATAACACTAACAGCAACTTGTCGCGCCTGTGTGACGTAACTCACAGTTCGACGGAGCTCGGTTCGCACTAATTATTAGGCAGCACACAGCCAGCCTTTTTTTTTTTTAGGGTGGGA
Organism: Atethmia centrago; assembly: GCA_905333075.3. Taxonomy (NCBI): domain Eukaryota; kingdom Metazoa; phylum Arthropoda; class Insecta; order Lepidoptera; family Noctuidae; genus Atethmia; species Atethmia centrago. The sequence goes on along the minus strand of HG995373.1, from coordinate 13,203,796 downwards.
CACCCTGTGGGACCCCGGCAGGCATCGGCCCTAGTGGACCCCTACTTTTGTGCTGACGACATCTCTGAGGCGCGCGTGCAATACAACGCGCCGTCGACCCGGGCCTGGTCCTTACCGGACGGTGAGCTACCCATTGCTCACCGTCCGCAAGCCCGCGCCTACGGTGGCCGGAAATCCGCCCGGGATTCCCGACGCCCAGGGCGTCTCCTGCGGCGGCTAGGGGCGAGAGGGCGCGAAACATGCCTTTCCCTCAACCGTCCCGCCTCCTCCTTCGCGAGCATTACTGCTTCGCAAAAGGAGGTGACGGCTGCCCATGCCCTCTCGCACCGTACCATGGCCTGAACCAGGGCCGGACGCGAGAGATATCTGCCGCCAATCGCCTCCACGAGGACACGGCGGTGCTCTGTCCAAGCTGGGCAGACCTCCACCGTATGCTCCACCATGTCCTCCGGGCAATCTACACAGTGGTGACACCCGGGCGTTTCCTCCCGCCTTATCCGACACAGGAACCTCCCGAAGCTGCCGTGTCCGGTGAGGACCTGCGGCAGGCGGAAGGTGAGGACGCCGTGGCGCCTCTCTAGCCACTCCTCAAAGAGGGGACTTATCGCCGCAATTGTGGCGTGCTCAGCACTGGGTTGCGACAACCGTACTCTCCATGACGCCATGAGATCCCGCCGGAGCTCAGTCCGCTGTGCCGCGATTTCTCGCGGCAGCGGACTTAGGCCCCGGCGTTTCGCCTCCTCGCGCCCCTCCCATACGTGCGCGAAGACTTTTGCCTCCAGATCCCATGGCGGCAATCCGGCAAGGAGGCTCGCTGCCTCACAGGAGACCGTGCGGTATCCCCTGACCATCCGGATGGCCATGACCCTTTGGGCCGCAGCGCCAGAGAGTGCGCCCATACAGGAGCCCCGTAGAGGGCCATGGACTGCACGACCCCCGCATAGAGCCTAGCCTGGCCGGAGCAGGAGGCGTTTGGACCCCCTAGATTGGGCAGGAGCCGCTTCAATGCAGCGCCGCTCCAGTTTGGGAGCCAAACGTCGGAAATGCTCCACGAAGTTCCACCGGCTGTCGAAGACGAGTCCCAGGTACAAAATCCCATTGATAAATTTTCGCACACTGGTGTATATTTTCATGTGTAAAAGGCACACATGATTGATATGATTTAAATTATGGGCGTAACTACTGCGACTGGAGTTGGCCACCGCGTGTTGTGATTGGCTGTGTGTAAAGTCAAGATTTATTGAATGAAAAGTATTGAAGACCAGGGTTCCCAATTTTTGGACAATTCCCCAAATTGCGGGGAATTTGAAAAACAGACTACACACAGACACGATAGTTTTCTTTAATGACTACTACAGACATTAAAAAAAACTGGGGTGTATTGTGGTATTGTTGACCTTCCAAAAAATTATAAATTGTAAGGAATATCAAAAGCCCTATAAAAATAATTTTCAATCATCATTCAAATCAAATCAACATTTCAATCATCCTCATATTTGGGAAATTTCGCTTTGATTTTTGGGGAGTTAGGAAAATAAGTATCGGCCACCCTTTTTTTTTTGTGGGAAATCATAAAATAACTTCTCCCGCTCTGGCCGGAGCGGGAGGGCCTGGACTGTATTATCCGGCAAAATATTATATTTGGTAGTCCCTTTACTAGAAGAATATGGTATGACAATGATGCAACTTTAAATGGTAGTGTTTTTTATCGACAAATTAGAAACTATACTTTTCTTAGGGAAGCCATATTGTTTCATCTGACAAGCAATTTATATCCGATCTTGAATGTTTTGCTTTTTTATATCTTATTATTATTTTATATATTTTTATATCTTATAGTGTAAATATTATTTGTTGTGTTTATTATTTGTTTATTTATCTATCTAAGAATGATGTTCTGTTGTGAAGTTTGCGCGGATAATGTGTGTTTGTTAGAAGTTAAAAGCAGTAAGTTTTCGCAATTATCGTTTAATGATAAGATTCAAGTTGTGTCTAAAGGCAGATGTATGCCCCAATCACGAGAATTAATCCAAAAATATGATATTTGCATTGTCAGAAAATCGTGTTTTGGACCTTGAATAATATGGTGAGTTCTTGTTTTTATAACTTTTGTTTTTACAGGATTATTTTCAATGTTTTTTTTTCAAATATTTAAATCAATAATGACTACTTTGAGGGTCATCATATGTAGAGCGACGCTGTGATGTTGCGCGAATTAGTTTTTATTTGGTGTCAGTATGCGTGGCCTACCCTCCGTGGAGAACCACTGCACGCCACTGTCGCACTGACATACAACAAAGAAATTATCTTTTGTTCTTTCTCACAGGTTGAACAAGACAGTGTTGTTTTTAACCTGCGTCTACCTAGTTTTTTGATAATGATTGAAATTGTAATGGGTTTTCTATGACTTGTAGTACAATGTGGCGTATATTTCATTGTTGTTCATTTCAGGCATTTTTTTTTTGTATGGCTTATTGGCATTCCCCTTTAGATAAATAAATAAAACGTGTATGTAACGTAACAAGGGCAGGAAGATGACGTGTCGGAATTACGTCATGCGTTCTATATATTATATAGTCTGTAAGTTCAGACCAAGTAAAAAATCAAGACATAGCGTTGCGAACAATACAGTGAAGCATGCCAAAACTGCACCTCGCTCTGAGCATTCACGCTCACACGCACACTTTTACAACCAAACTACACCTCCCCGGAACACTTACTAAGTGCACACATGTTTACGAAATCTGCCTCACGTCACTGTTGACAGCGTTATGTCGTGGTTTTTATTTGGTTTGTTTCTGTAGGTAATCAAAGATACGCTTAGCGCAGTGTTTACGATAATAATGTTCTTTTAATCTTAAATAAAAATAAATTATATTTTATTTTAACAGCCCATTTTAAGTGTTGCTTATAAGAATCCATATCAGCCACCTGTATTCAATAACGATCCGTTCGCTGACATATTACTGTTTAAATTAGCTACTGGAAGATCCTGCAGCCTATCCAGCACCCTAATGGCGTGAACACACTTTGAATCACAATCCGATAGTTTTGAAGGATATTGCTAATCCATTGATTCATAGGTTTGAAAAATTCGTCTGCTCAGCAACGTAAATAACGCAATGGACGTGGGTGAACTGTCAAAATGAAACCCATTGCGATCAATTGTTATTTTGTGTTACCAATTACCCCGCTGTTTGGTTGCTCATTCTTTTTACCCGACTGCGAGACGCAAACGAGGGTAATTTATTTATCAGCCTATGTTTGTATGTATGTTTGTTTTTGGGTTGCTTTGTGGCGCTCTTTGTTGAGACCAAACTCGTGGGCCGATTTTGATGATTTTTACGTCAATCGATTTGTCTTAATCTTGTGAGTGTCACTAAAGACATGACAATAATCAAAATTCAAAATGGCGACAACCAGACGCCATATTGTGAAAAAGAAAAAAAAATAAGTCAACGAACTATGTATGTCAAGTGATACTCCATTAGATAAGTCTTTGAAAATTATCATCAGGTTTTTCTAATCATTTTTCATTTTTAATGACCATTTAGGATCTCTAACGATTTAACCCTTTATAAGGCACAGAAAACTGCTAAGGGTATGGAAATAAAAAATTGATAAATATGATAACTAGGACCTCTTTATTAAGAATATGAGTTTTTTTTTTTTTAATGTTTTTTTTAAACATGGTGTCCATTATTTGGCCAGAGCCTTACTAGGGCTTATGGAATTCGGCAAAGCATGGAACCACACACAAGGTTATTGCTAACAAACTGTCAAATCACAGAGTACAAAAACTGAATTTGACTGACGTTTCATTCAGCCGCAAAAATTTAAAAAGTATGGTGTCCAAAATATGGACAGAGCCTTATAAAGGGTTAAAGATGGTTAGCAACCATTCTCACTGAAATTTTCAAAACTATACAAGGTGTTGTTTTGGACCTGCAAAACATTTTAGGAGGTAATTATGTTAGTGATTCTCGACCCGAATCAACAAAAAAAAATAAAAAAAAAATAAAAAAAGAAAAGATAAAATTTAAAAATCTAAAATAAAAAGTATTATTGATTATTGACTTGGTATCGTATTGTTATACGATTATTTACGAGTTTCATAACAACCTCCTGAAATGTTTTGCAGGTTCAAAACAACAGCTTGTATAATCGTAGTGTAGGTCTTATTAACGTGAAAAATAATTATTAAAAGAGTAAAATAAAAAACCTGACTGCGTAAAAAGTGAGCTTTAAAGGAGATGGACACAAGATGACCTATTTCTATTTCTACGAGTATATAAACAATCTCATGCAGTCAGAGGCATCTTCTTAAATTTAACAATAAAGACCTATTGCCTCCGATTTGAAAATGTCAGTGAGAATGGTTGCTAACCAACTTTAAACCGTTACAGATCCTGAGTCATCTTGTTTTCATCTTTTTTAAAGTTCACTTTTTACGCAGTGGGGTTTTTTAGGGTTCCGTAGTAACAAGGAACCCTTATAGTTTCGCTTTGTCCGTCTGTCTGTCTGTCTGACCCCACTGTTGCTCAGAGACGCTTTGTACTAGAAAGCTGTAATTTGGCATAGGTATACATATTAATCACGCCGACAAAGTGCTAAAATAAAATCTTGAAAAAAAATTTTTTTAGCGTACCTCCCTTGCACGTAATGTGGGGATGATATTTTTTTCTCGTCTCCCCATTATGTGGGGTGTCGTTGGATAGGCCGTTCAAAATATTGCAGGTCTGTGAACACCACTTTTCGATTCAAGGATCCACTTGCGTAATATTAAGCATTAAAGTGATAAACTAATTTTTGTTAGAGTCAAGTGTCCCCTCCCCCCTGCCAGCTAAATGGTTATTTATGGAGATGTGAAAAAATTCATGGCAGTAGTACATATAATGAAATTAAAAGGAAAACTATCACGGCTAAGTAGGCTTTACAAGTTAACGCGTTATAGTCGACCAACTTAAAGAGGAGAATTGACCGTGGCATATATCGATGTATGGGAGAACAGGTTTTTCAACTACAATGTTAAGTTTGTTTTTGGAATAAATTCGTCCCAAGTAATCCCAATTACGGAAACCCATTGTGCGTGGTACGACACGCACTTGGCCGGTTTTTTTATTGTTTAAATTTACTTTTTTTTATTTTTGCAGAAACGAAAAAGGGAAAGGCAATAATGATTTGTATCTTTTTACTAGGTCGAGTGATTGTCACACTCACGTCCGTGGAATTTTAGGTCATGAATTCAATACAGTTGAATCGATTAGGCTTACTACAGTAATTCAATTTTGTTGGACATAAGGAGCTAATAGCGACAGGATATAATTCGCGTAAGTGTGCCTGCACAAGTGTGTTCTGTGAATTGTGTGTGAAGTGAATTTTAGGTTGCCACACTCAAAGTTTCACTTTAATTGAAATTTGAAGAATTTCCTAACATAAACAGAAAATCTTATGTGCCTAGTCTACTTCGTCCGGCTTTGGAATTTCATCTGAAGCCATTGAGGCGGCTGACCTAATACCATCTGTGGCGAAGTATGAGCTAACGATACAAGTTTAGTAGTTCTACATGTACTCATAGGAACATGATCGGGCCCATCTGGTTATACTACAAACGGACTCATTTTTTTAGAAAACGTGTTAGCGCAGATGTTTTTTATTTCTCAGTAGCGACCCGGAGTCTGGATTTGTGCCCGGTGGATGGTATAAACCTCGCCCCACTAATTTCTCTTTTAGTCGCCTTTAAAGTAATCATAGCAAGCGTAGTTCTAGCAATCATAATCGTGTAACTAAGTGCTAACAACTATTTTATATAAATAATATATAAATTATCTACATGTTTACGACCGTAATGATTAGTGTTTCAGTCAATTATAAATTAACTTCATTATTCATAAAACTTATGTTAGATATTGGTGCCGATTCCCTTGTTCACAAACTAAACTAAATTTAAGTTCAGTGCATCCTTTTCTTTCTATTTCATTAAGAAAAGGACAGATGATCAATTTTAGTTTAGTCCTGTCAAATTAATCAGCGCTTGACGTAAATTGACGTAATTTTAGTAGGCAAGTTTTTAATCACGTCTAAACTTGTATGGAGTAGTGACAGGCGCTGATTAATTTGACAGGACTAAACTAAAATTTATCTGCTGTCCTCTTCTTAATGAAATAGAAAGAAAAAGATGCACTGAACTTAAATTTAGTTTAGTTTGTTAACAAGGGAATCGGCGCCAATGTTAAGAAATCAGTTGTCCTAATAGTAATTGTAAGAACTCATGCCGCCTGTGATACAGGTTTATCCTAGTAGAGGCATCATACTTTGTAATACCTACATTATTTCTTAGATTTATACTGTATTATTATTATTATTTCGTTTAATTATTGTTTTACATATAATATATATTTTTAAATATTTCTTAAAAAATATATAAAAAACATTTACAAATATAAAAAAATAGTGGTCGACCGGTGTCGGGAGCAGGGTCCAAGCTACCGGTGGTTAGGGCTTCAGAGGCAGGAACATCCTCACAATGCGAGCCGTATTGAGGAGTACTGCCTTCTGAATCAGGCCCTTGATCCAGCAGCCTAACGAGAGCCTCGAGAGATGATGGTTGAGGCTTTCGGCCATCAGGTCCAGGCCGTTACGACAATCGGCACAATGACAGCCGAGTTCACATTCCACATGTCAACAACCTCGTGTGCTAAGTCGAGATATTTTATTTGGTTCTCTTTCTCAGCTTTCACGAGGTTTTCGTCATGTGGAATGGTAACATATTATTGTTTATTATTATAGTTTCAGAGAGAGTCCCGTGGTCCCGAGATACCAGTAGATAAGTACTCGTAAGTCCTTCTCCGTAAGTCTGTAAACCAGTGACCTTACTCCTTAGGTATCTGTTTTTTTAAATCGCTCTATAAAACATTTGTTTTCAACTACATTTTCCTCGTGAGTCACCGCATTTCTCACGGAGTAATGCAGTCGAGGTACGTTTATATTCGTTCGTCATCGCGTTATGAGCGGCAATGAAGTGGCTGGGAATATTCCCGCGATTTGTTTAGACACAACTTTTCTCGCCTTTTTGTTTGTGTTAAAAATATATCGAGTGTCTCAAAATATTTATTTATTTATTTTATTTTTAGGTAAACTTACAGCTAAACAGATGCATTAAGTAACAGTTTATACAAAATATGGTCAATTACAGGTTTCCACATATACTTAGTTTATAAATCATATATTATGAACAAAACAGAAAAAAAAAATATGTGAAGCTAAATTGGACAGCAATGATGAAACAATACCCCATTGCTGGACTTTTCCCTGTAAATTTATCGACGGTGTAGTTTTGATTTTGTAGAATTCACATGGTTTTTAGGGTTCCGTAGTAAACAAGGAACCTTTATAGTTTCACCATGTCCGTCTGTCTGTCTGTCTGTTCCCGCTGTAGCTCAGAGACGCTTAGTACCAGAAAGCTGTAATTTGGCATAGCTATCATATTAACCAACAAAACACAAAAATAAAATCTTGAAATATTTTTTTTATTAACCTTGCACGTAATGTGGGGATGATTTTTTTTCTCATCTATCCCATGTCAATCGATCAATCAATCAAAATATTTTTATTTCACATAAACCTACATGGGCACTTATGAAACGTCAGAAGCTAGGTGCACGGTTCCGATTGGTCGTTTCCTAAGGAGAAGAACCGGCAAGAAACTCCACGGTTACTCCTTTAAAAATGATTAACTTTGACAATGTTTTCAAATTACAGTGTTAATACGTATGGGAGGACAGTGTAGGCCTGTAGATGTATCAGGTACTTGACAAAAAAAAGAAAAGGTCTAAGTACAAAATACTTTTTGGTTCAAGGATCCGTTTGCGTAATATTTAGCATTATTAGTGCTAATTTTTGTTAGTGTCAAGTGTCCCCCCCCCCCCCCCCCTCCTGCCAGCTAAATGGTTGTCTATGGGGATGTGAAAAAATCAGGCAGTAGTACATTTTAATGAAATTAATAGGGAAACTATCACAGCTAAGTGGGCGTTACGAGTTAACGAGTAATAGTCAACCAACTTAAATTTGCAGTTGGAGAATTGACCGTGGCATAATAATATATCGATGTATATTTTTCAACTACAATGTTAAGTTTGTTTTTGGGATAAATTCATCCCAACTTCCCAACTACGGAACCCTTCATTGTGCGTGGTCCGACACGCACTTGGCCGGTTTTTTTTTATCTTTTGCATTAAGCATCATTTACCTAAATGCATATATCGGAAACAGAATGGGTACAACCTACCCATTCTAAGTTGATTCCGATATACATACATTCATTAAATTGGATAACAGTAATAATTTATTCACATTAGAAAAACAACGTTATCAAATCGTTTATTACAATCCACAATGTACAATTACAGGTGGTAAATAAAATGAAAAAATAATAGAAACAATTATTGGTTATAATATATAATAGCAAATTTTTAAAATAAGTAGAGAGAGGAGGAGCGCTTTATTAATTTTCCTTGTTATTAAATTAGATTTTTTTATATCCCTCCTGTTTTGTTGTGAACGTACTCACAACAAAACAGGTAGATGGCGCTAGTAGTCGTTAAATAAGCTTATACTGCCCTACAAAAATACACCTAACTAAGACCACGTGTTTTTGTATATTAAGCGACAAGATCCCACGCATATAAGTTCTCAAAGAAAGGTCATCTTTGGAACGTTGCTAGAGGAATACAAAGTTCATATTCCCATTTCTAAGTAGGGCAATGGGTTAAGTACACGATCGCTGTCTCCAATATATTTAGATTTGTCACTAGATGGTGATATTGATGTTTTTAGGACACGCGATTAATTTGACAGGACTAAACTAAAATTTATCTTCTGTCCTCTTCTTATTAAAATACAAAGAAGAAGATGCACTGAATTTAAATTTAGTTTAGTTTGTGAACAAGGGAATCGGCACCATTATTAAGGATTGTCGACACAAAACTATTTTCTCTGAATCTATTTCATACATAACCAGCCTTTTTTTGAACTCTAAATATCATCATCATCTGCCTTTCCCAACTACGTTGGGGTCGGCTTCCAGTCTAACCGGATGCAGCTGAATACCAGTATTTTACATGGAGTGACTGCCTATCTGACCTCCATAACCCAGTTACTGGGTAATAGGATAACCCCTTGTTAAGACTGGTCGTCGACTGTCAAAGAGTCTAACCGGATGCAGCTGAATACCAGTAGTGCCAGTAGTACCAGTGAGTTGTAGGTCGTGGGTTCGAACCCAGACAGGTGCTTTACTTTGTGTAAATGATTTCATCACCACTGCTCTCAAAACGGTGAAGGAAAACATCGTGAGGAAACCGGCATGTCCTAGGACCAAAAATTCAAAGACATGTGACATCTACCAACCAGCTCTGGGCCCGCGTGGTGGATTACGGCCCACTCCCTCTCACAGAGAGGAGGCCTGTGTCCCAGCAGTGGGAACATTATAGGCTGATTATGACATGGAGCGACTGCCTATCTGACCTCCACAACCCAGTTACTGGGTAATACGATAACCCCTTGGTAAGACTGGTTGTCAGACTTTCGGGCTTCTGACGACCCGTAATGACTGTCAAAGATCCACGAATGACAGCCGGGAGCAACGGCTTAACGTGCTTTCCGAGGCACGGTTTACATACCAAGACCCTTGTCTTGGTATGTAAAGATGGTCACCCATCTACGGACCAACCGCAGCAAGCGTAGCTTAACCTGATCGATTGACCCGTGCGGCTGTTATTATTTAGCCACAAGCCCCTCACTATCACTAAATATATATTATACTAGATTCTGCCAGCGGCTTCGCCCGCGTGGATGTCAGAAATTATCTTAAGTGAATGTGCTACCGGGATAAACAGTATCCTATGAACCCAGGTCATGGCCTTCCGTATACCTAAGTATCATCCAAACCCATTCAGCCGTTAAAGACTCGTACAGACTAGCGCAATATCGCGGGCGCGATAGGCAGCAATTTACCTGTCGCGCCTGCGATATCGCCTCAGTTTGCACGAGCCTTAAAGCATGATAGGGTAACAGACAGACAGATATAATAAATGCATTTAATCTTCTTTTTTTATTAAACAGGTTATTATGACTATAGCTTTTGCCCGCGGTTTCACCAGCGAGGATGTCGGAAAATATCCCACGTGCACGTAAGTACTACCGAGATTAAACAAGGTAAATCCCAAAAAAAATCAATGTCAACTAATAGACTAAGCGTAGGTCTTTTCGCTCACACCGCAGCATTTTTCTTACTTTTAGTATTTTTATACCCGTCGTAACTTCACAACGAAATGTCAGATTCGAATAATTTAAAGAGAAATTTACATGTACATAATCAACCTTGATTATGAAACTATTTACTTGGATAAGGCTTAATACCATGATACGAATGTCATCGTCTTTCGATTCTACCAGTGTTTTAATCGACTAATTTGTACAATAAACGGCTGCTCTGACTTAACTATAATAGTTGGACATATAGTATCGCGGATTTTTTTGTGGGTAATGATGAGTACTATAAATATGTAGTACAATATGTTAAGGCGCTGACAAGACCCAATTGACCAAAATAGGCTTCTCTTAAGAAACAAATTTGCAAAATCTGTATAGCTTGTGGTAGCGGAAAAAATATATGTTAATTTTGAACATATTTCCCAGAAATTGGTTGTTACCGAAACACGTATTGAAAAATAATCTCGATACAAACTAACGTTAAACTAACCTCTTACTTTGAGTTCTAATCCAAAATATCTGTATCAAATATCAACATACGTTACGTATTTAATTAATAAAAAGAACGTCTTATTTGAATGCAGAACTTGGTTGTTTTTTATTTTCGATTGCTCAACTCAATTTTGAGTAAATAGATAATTACTTCATATTTTGCAATAAATTGCAAGCGTTGTGTCGTCGCGCTTCTCTTTCTTATCTATGGAATTTGACAGTGACCGCGGTTTAGGTGTTGTCAGCGTCTTAACTATAATAGTTAGACATATAGTCTCGCGGATTTTTTTGTGGGTAATGATGAGTACTATAAACATGTAGTACAATATGTTAAGTATCATCAATAGTTTTCGCAGCACACGTCACAATGACTTTTATAGGCAAATTTTGATACCTTGGGTTACATTATTGCAGATTCGTAGAGATGTCTATTACAAAAATAAAACAACCCATGTTACTCGCTGATAATATAGCTTTCTATAGGTGAAAGAATTTTTAAATCAGTTCAGTAGTTTTTTAGTTTATCCATTACAAACAAACAAACAAAAAATCAAATCTTTTCTCTTTATAATATTATTATTATTATAATAGGTATAAAAGTATAGATAGTATAAAAAACAAAGACCCCGCGTCTGTTTGAACGCATATCTATACATATTAAGCACTATCTTTTGCCCTCGGCTTCTCCCGCGTGTGAGTCATAAATAATTATCCCACGGAAACGTACTATATCGGGATAAAAGTATACATAATCAGCCTATAATGTTCCCACTGCTGGGACACAAGCCTCCTTCTCGCAGAGAAGGGGGTGGGCCTGAACGCGATAAACTCAAAACTACCGAACGCATTTTCATACGGATTTCACGAATGGATGGGTGATTCATGAATAAGGTTTAGGTGTAGGTATAATTAATTAAAGGTTTTGTGTACGATGTTTCATCAAGCGCTAAAAACCATGCGACGCAGGAGCGGGTCGCTAGTCTATTACAAAATCAATGAACAATAACGACGCGGGGTAATCTATTCACAGTAAATGGAACTATTTAATTCACGTGAATTGAAAATAATTAAATTAAATCTTTGCATAATAATGCAAGTAGGTTGTGGGCTTAGAATATAGAAAGAACGTTGTGGGTTTAAAGGTCGAGGTAGGTACCTAGTCGTACATAATTAGAAAAAGCAACATATCGATCGTACGTGTGGGTTCGCTACGAATGAGGAACCTTTGGCTTCGTGTATAACGTCCTAATCGTTTTCGATTCTAGATAGACAAGAATAATGCTATGCTCATTCTACCCAGAGGTGTAGTCAAGGCAACGACTAGGGACCACGTCCTGCCGGGGTCGCGTGGCCTGCCGGCGTCGCGTGGAAGCCTGCCGGGGTCGCGTGGAAGTTCGAAAGGCTTGCCGAGGCCCCTGGCAACACAGGCAACGGAAGGAATACGGGTGAATTTAGACAGTAAGAGTCTGACACACCCTCCCGCTCCGCCCAGAGCCGGACAAGTTATTTGATAATTTCCAAAGCAAAAAAAAAATAGGGCCACGTAAAGATAATGAATCTGTATCTGAGCATGAATCTGTCTCCCAAGCCAAATATTAAATAGTATATAATATATTTAATAGTAGTAACAGTAATAGTGATGATAAAATGGTGTTATAATTTCACTGCGATGAGCAATCCTCATTTCAAGAGAAGTATTAATGGCAAAAATGTCCCTGAATTACAGTTTTCAGAGAATTGCTACGTCCTAATTCGCATGCCAAATATGGCCTTGTTTTAATTAAATATACGTAGCTCCGAGATGGTTAGGTATTTATATGTATTTTCGGATTCCCTGCTCTCTGTCCTATAACTTTATAAATATGTTAATTTTGTTCGCCGACAAAATTGTACAAGTAAAATGTTTAAGTTTGATTATTATAATCGACTCTGCAAAAACCCGCCTTCTCCCGTGGGCCTAGCCATGAAATCCTAACCTACCCTAAGTAAGTATCCTATATAAACTTATATATATTATTATATGCGTTATTAATATTATTCTAAGAGAAAGTGAGTTTTTTTGTTTGTTTGTTACGCTTTTACGCTCAAACGGCTGAACGGATTTGGATGAAATAGACCATGACCTGGATTAACACATGGGATACTTTTTATGGAGATGGTGGCCCAGTGGTAACTGCCGCGACTTACGAGTTGCAGGTTGTAAGTTAGAACCCGGATAGGCGCTTTACTTTGTGTAAATTAATTCATCACCAGTTCACCACTGCTCTCAAAACGGTGAAGGAAAACATCGCGAGGAAGCCGGCATGTCTTAGAACTAAAAATTCGAAGACATGTGACTTCTGCCAACCCGCACTGGGCCCGCGTGGTGGATTACGGCGCACTCCCTCTCACAGAGAGGAGGCCTGTAACCCAACAGGGGGAACATTAGATGCTGATTATGCATACTTTTTATCCCGATATAGTACGTTTTAGTAGGATAATTATTTATGACTCACACGCGGGAGATGATTAGGGCAAAAGATAGTTCTTAAATAAATACTGATCAGTTCAATTCTTATCAGTCTAGTACCTATTCATAATAGTGTGAGTTCCAATGAGTCCTTCGTCGAATGTGAGTAAAGTTTACACCGAATTTCTTCGTACTTATAAACGCACAGTCAGCCACAAGAGCATAATAATATGCTTCCCTTAAACCGAAAGAAAATTTAAACATCCGAGAAATACAGCCAGAATTCAGTCCAAACAAAATTGACAAAATGTCTTTTCATATGCGACGTATGCCAATCATATGCCAAAGCGAACTGAATTGTAACAGGAAAACCTTTGGCATTGAATATTGACAAAACGGAAACCTCGCATTTCCCGTTCATTGTTATGTAGTTTTCTTTTTTTTTTGTAATGTTAACGACTTTACAGCCGCCATTACTTCGATTTATTTTTAATTACTCTTGGAAATTAACAAAAGCAAAAATATAGTTGGCTGAGGTTTAGATGATTGTGTTACTTTTGTAATTGTAAAAATGATACATCATTTATTAACATTTCTTCCATCGTTATTGAAAAAATATAACTACTCCTCGTTGAAAACAGTTATGTCATAATATTAGTACTGTACCTTTTTTTTTTGGTGGGAAATCATTAAATAACTTCAGGGGTGTGTCAGACTCTTACTGACTAAAACCACCCGTATTCCTTCAGTTGCCTGTGTTGCCAGGGGCCTCGGTAACCCTTTGGTACCTTCCCGCGACCCCGGCAGAATATCGGTACCTTGGGAGGTCATTAATTTGACTTGTTCTTGACATTCGTTTGATGCTCAATAGGTAATTTACCTATCGTTTTGTTTTCATTATACGAGTAATAGAACGGTAAAAACAGTTATATCGAAATCGATCCCGACGTTTACCTTCTCGTAAATCGATAAACTTGTTATACTGGCTGGTTAGAAATTGGAATTCCAATCTGTCGATTCTAAAATCAAAGTTAATTTTCTTATTGGTCTTTATTTATTGTTGATAATACTAATGAAACCACGTTGTAATTTACCAATGTTCTGTGTTAGTTATCAAATCAGGTGTATATGTGCTCAGTAGTCAAAATGTATGTCGAATGACGAAATTCTTAAATGATTCTTGACATGATAACGACTTATTTCAAATTGGTTCCATGGGGAAGCTCAATACTTCTGTTGTATGATTGTATGTGTAATTTTAAGGCTCCTACATACTGGCGCGACTTGTCGCGCGACGCGTCGCGACACAAAGGCACCGCTTGTAGCGCTACACGCGGTGTCTTTGTGTCGCGTCGCGTCGCGCGACAAGTCGCGCCAGTATGTAGGAGCCTTTAAGCGATGATGGTGATTAGTGATTACTGATTATGCATAGAAATTAATTTGTGAATATTGGTTGACATATTGGTATTTATATTTTTATTTAGGTAGGTATCCACTATCCATACTATGTAAACATTTTTATGTCGTTGATTTGTCGTTGATACTTGTATGAGACATGTTTTGCACCTTCTTTATCGTAAAACTGGGCAACTTTCTAAATTAAACTTTTGAATGATTGATGCATTATGTCTTTTTTTATATTACATTTATTACCCACCTATACATAAGCCGGGGAGAACAGCAACAGCATTGAAGATAAGGCCGAGTTATCGCAATTTGAAATGAATTCCCATTCATCACCTGATAGCAGTCACAATGTAAACATTGAACTTATTACATAAATAACTGTATAATACCGCGGGCCGAGAGAGAAAACAGCCGAAAGAGACAGGTAGATTAGTAACACGTGGGTTGGTAAGGGAGGGGTATATTTGTGCTTGGCCCAAATTCGCGGTGTAGCAATGAGCCGCGGCGCGAAAGAGCGCGAGGCGAGTGGCGGCGAGGATGTTGCGTCCGTCTCACATCGCTACCGAGTTGTGACTATGTACTTCTGACTATTCTATTCAGGCAGGGCAGCTGACGGGCTATTCTCAAGGCGCCTAAAATTAATGATATCGTGTCGTTATCGCAGACGTATAAAAAAATAACTCTAGAAATTTTAGATCATTATGTGTTCTTTTTTATTTGAATGCGTTCTCAGAGGAGCGTTATTGTTATTCAATGGTTTTATGTCAAGGGTGACTTACCTAGAACTAGACACTGCGTAACTTCACCGTGCTATAATGGGACAGAGTTCACAGTTTCAAGTGATTATGAGTCCAAATTATTTTCCAATAAATTTTAATAAGTACAAAAACTGACTTAAAACAATCCATAACGATTTAATGCGCATTTAGCACAAAATCCGTAACCGACCCGTCTGAACTAACAAAGACAATTCGCCTCTATTGTCAACGACACGCTTCCGCGACGCCTCCCCTCATGGTTGTCGAATAACCCCACTAACATCTGACGCAAAAGAAAGAACCCAATAATCTATACTATAAGTACACAGCTGTTTATACGTATAGTTGTACCTACTACGTAGTGACGTCATTTCATTCAAGAAACGGGTTTCGCGAAAACTTCAATGAAATGTTTCTACGCAATTTAAGTTGACGTCTATTACCAGTACCACTATCGTACGTATTTTAGTCCTCGTGTAGATTAATTAGAAGTTATATCAGCACGTGGTATTTTTAGCTCGTATATTTCTACAATAGATAACGTGACGAATCACGTAATGTGTTACGTTATTAACTTATTACAAATACCGATATCATTACGTGAGCTTGTTGTCATAATAAGATCCGTCTGTAAACGGTAAATAATTAGGCAGCATGCTTGTTATTAATATCAGCTGTTCAATTGATTGTTAACTAACCTTGTTCAGTACCTATTTACGTCAATGTTTCTGAATTAAAAAGTAATATTCGATGCCCGGGTCGAGCAGTATTATTGGGTTGTTCTATCTGGAATTTCTCAGTAGCAACCCGGAGTCTGAATTTGTGCCCGGTTGGTGGCAATAGGATCGCCCCCTATTAAATGGGACCTAAACAAAATTACCGAAATGTGGGTGTACTACACGTACACCTCTGCCCAACCCTTCGGGGAAACAAGGTGTGATGTTATGTGTGTGTATGTTAATATTCATACTGAAACGTCCTCTCTCATTAAAGGATTTAAAATTGGGCGTATCGCCGGTACCCATAGAGTATTGATTTTGTGTCACAGCCAGGCAAAACCTGCCATGTTCCTATGAGTGGGTACGAGGTAGAAAAAATGGCATGTTCAAATCGTTCATGATTTTTTAGAGAAAGGGTAGACTGGGATTTTCATTAAGGCGCTGACAAGACCCAATTGACCAAAATAGGCTTCGCTTAAGAAAAAAAATTGCCAAATCTGTATAGTTTGTGGTAGCGGAAAAAAATATATATTAATTTTGAACATATTTCCCAGAACTTGGTTGTTACCAAAACACGTTTTGAAAACAAAATCTCGATACAAACTAACGTTAAACTAACCTCTTACTTTGAGTTCTAATCCAAAATATCTGTATCAAATATCAACATACGTTATGTATTTAATTAATAACAAGAACGTCTTATTTGAATGCAGAACTTGGTTGTTTTTTTATTTTCGATTACTCAACTCAATTTTGAGTAAATAGATAATTACTTCATATTTTGCAATAAATTACAAGCTTTGTGTCATCGCGCTTCTCTTTCTTTTCTATGGAATTTGACAGTGACCGCGGTTTAGGTGTTGTCAGCGTCTTAATGTTTCATATAAAGACCTTAAGTTAAAATTTAGTAGGATATTCTTACTAAATTCTTTTAAAATTTTATGTAAGTAGAAGAAACGTTTCGGATTCGTTAAACGTTTCTTCTACATATTTTTTTTTTTAAAAGAACAAGCAATGTTTTTGATGATGGCTGATTGGAACTGTGGCTTTTCGTTTTTAGGGTTCCGTAGTAAACAAGTAACCCTTATAGTTTCGCCATGTCTGTCTGTCTGTCCCCGCTGTAGCTCAGAGACGATTAGTACTAGAAAGATGTAATTTGGCATAGGTATACATATTATTCGCGCCGACAAAATGCTAAAATAAAATCATGAAAAAGTTTTTTTTAGGGTATCTCCCTTGCACGTAATGTGGGGATGATATTTTTTTCTCGTCTACCTCATGGTGTGGCATATCGTAGGATAGGCCGTTCAAAAATATGCGGGTCTGTGAACACCACTTTTCAATTCAAAGAACCGCTTGCGTAATTAAAGTGTTAATTTTTGTTAGAGTCGAGTGTCCCCCCCCCCCCCCTCTGCCAGCTAAACGGTTGTTTATGGAGATGTGAAAAATTCATGGCAGTAGTACATATAATGAAATTAAAAAGAAAACTATCACAGCTGAGTGGGCTTTACAAGTTAACGAGTATTAGTCGACCAACTTAAATTTGCAGTTGGAGGATTGACCATGGCATATATTGATGTATGAGAGAACATGTTTTTCAACTACAATGTTAAGTTTGTTTTAGAGATAAATTCATCTCAACTTCCCAACTACGGAACCCTTCATTGTGCGTGGTCTGACACGCACTTGGCCGGTTTTTTGTATTGATCATTCTGCCCGTCCGTCCACTAATAAATATTTTAAAGCCCGCTTATGTTCAGCGGGCCAACCATCATCTCATATAAAGCAGTATTATTATAAATAATTATAATACTCGTATTACTTCAGAGTGGGAAAGTGATGGAGCAGTACAGGACTTATAGCTCCATCTGTTTCTCACGCTGAAGTAATATGTATTGAAATAATACAATACAAGAGGTGATGGTTGCCGCCCAGAATGTTGAACATAAGCCGACGTAAGTTCTACTGTTACAACATCATGCTTCGCTTGTTAAACTTTAGATGACAGATTGGGGGCTGCCGAGACCCTTGGCGTGTTATCTCTACCGCCCCTTCATAGATACAACCCTAGCTATCATTTTACAAGGTGCCCCTACCTACCCCAATTGTACCTGGTTATTTAGAAGTACAGTCACGAGCATTAATAACAACTACGCAAGATTCAGAGGGGCAATTGCGTAACACACATAAACTAACAATTGATCGCAATTGGTTCCATTTTGACAGGGTAACCATCACCTCTTAAAGCAGTATTATTTCAATATTACTTAGCGTGAGAAAGAGATGGAGCTATAAGTGCTGTATAGCTCCATCACTTTCCCACTGTGAAGTAATATTATAATAATACTGCTATAAGAGGTGATGGTTACCCCCCAGGTCACCTACGTTCATTGCATTATTTACGTTGTTGAGCAGACGTATTTTTCAAACCTATGAAGCAATGGATTAGCAATATGCTTCAAAACTCTCGGATTGTGATTCAAACTGTGTTACGCAATTAGGGTGCTTGGGGGTAACCATCGCCTCTTATAGCAGTATTATTTCAAGATTACTTTAGCGTGAGAAAGAGATGTAGCTATAAGTCCTGTATAGCTTCATCACTTTCCCACTGTGAAGTAATATTACAATAATACTGCTATAACAGGTGATGGTTACCCCCCTGAAGCGATATCGCCCCCCAACTATGTTGGGGTCGGCTTCCAGTCTAACCGGAAGTAGCTGAATACCAGTATTTCACACGGAGCAACTGTCTATCTGACCTCCACGACCCAGTTCTTGGTAATATGATACTAATAAGACTGGTTGTCAAACTTTCGGGCTTCTGACAACACCTAACGACTGTCAAAGATCCGCGAACCAACCCCGGCAAGCGTAGCTTAACCTGATGGACCGGCCCGTGCGGCTGTAATTACTTATCCACGAGCTCCTCCTAAACAATCGATAGATATACGGTGTTAGTTATTATCTTTGTTTTATCGAAACCATACTATTATAAAATAGGTATTTTCTCAAAGTTGCCATTTATACTTCACGAGAACTCTTTTGAATTTTGCGTAAATATAAGGTGTTTAGTGTTGGTGACTGTACAATGTTGTTACCTTAATTGGACTCCAGCAATTATTCTATTATGCCCCCTATGTATCTTAAATCAAAACAATGTAGAAACTTGATTGAGGGTTGTTAGTAAAGTAAACATTTATTGTTATAATTATATTATATACTGTTTTACAAAATAACCTTATTTTTTTATTGGGTCTATCTTGCCACTCTTTTTCTAATCATTAGAACTCTTGTAAGCCAGAATTAAAAAAACTAACCATTTTTATGGTCGCGAATCATATTTTGATCAAGATACAACCTCACCCTGACCTGCAAATTGCAAACAACGTAAGATTTTTTTTTATTTCGCGGGTTATCTCTGCGGATCCACTTTGAGAATAAAAATAAAACATAATCGTTGATGAAGCTTGCCTTCCGTGCCTCAAAGCCTGGCGGTCACCTGCCATCATTATTACGACCCAAGTAAGACAATGGGTCTAACCAAAGAAATCAAAGTGCTTCTTAGCAATAACCTTATTGCTAAGAAGCACTTTGATTTCTGAGGTCAAATGAAAGTCGCTCTATGTAAAATACGAGCTGATATTTAAATACATCAGCAGGCTTAGCATGACGCTTTGTATTTTTTGAAGAATAGACAAGGCTCTTTCCTTCTATACAAAGTGACATTTCGTTTCTCCTTTTTGGACATCCCACCATAGAAATCCTTCTACATAAAAAAGGACCAAGACAAAGATCGTTTCTAGAAAGACAAAATGACAGATCGTAGAAGGATTTCTACGGTGAGATGTCAAAAATGGAGAAACGAAATGTCACTTTGTATAGAAAGAGCCGTGTCCATTCTTCGAAGAAATACAAAGCGTCATGCTAAGCCTGCTGGTTAGACTGGTAGTACTGACGTTGTGCAACTGATCGTTTGAATGCTGCTTAGGAAGTCGTCACCAATCTGAGTGAGACTGCGTAGATCGTATGACTTCATTAGAACACCCAGCGGACTCATACCATTTCAACTTATACTGTCCTAATAATACCGATCATCATCATCATCTGCCTAGCCTTTTCCCAACTACGTTGGGGTCGGCTTCCAGTCTAACCGATGGAGCGACTGCCTATCTGACCTCCACAACCCAGTTACTGGGTAATACGATACCCCTTGGTAAGACTGGTTGTCAAACTTTCGGGCTTCCCACGACCCGTAACGACTGTCAGATCCACTAATGACAACCGGGACCAACGGCTTTTTTTTTTGGGTGGATAATCATCAAATAACTTCTCCCGCTCTGGGCGGAGCGGCAGGGAGTGTCAGACTCTTACTGGCTAAAACCCACCAGTATTCCTTCAGTTGCCCGTGTTGCCAAGGGAGTCGGTAACCCTTTGGTACCTTCCCGCGACCCCGGCAGGCATCGGCCCTAGGGTCTTACCGGACGGTGAGCTACCCATTGCTCACCATCCGCAAGCCCGCGCCTACGGTGGCCGGAAATCCGCCTGGGATTCCCGACGCCCAGGGTGTCTCCTGCGGCGGCTAGGGGCGAGAGGGCGCGGAATTTGCCTTTGCCTCAACCGTCCCGCCTCCTCTTTCGCGAGCATTACTGCTTCGCAGAAGGAGGTGTCGGCTGCCCACGCCCTCTCGCTCCGTACCATGGCCTGAACCAGGGCCGGACGCAAGAGATCTCTGCCGCCGATCGCCTCCACGAGGAGGGACCAACGGCTTAACGTGCTTTCCGAGGCACAGAAGGGTACTTGGTATGTAAAGCTGGTCATCCATCTACGGACCCACCGCGGCAAGCGTAGGTTAACCTGATCGATTAATAATACCGATCGATCATGAAAATCTTCTCTAATATATGTATATAAATCTCGTGTCACGGTGTTTGTGGACGCACTCCTCCGAAACGGCTTGACCGATTTTTATGAAAACCGAGGCACAGAAGGGTACTTGGTATGTAAAGCTGGTCATCCATCTACGGACCCACCGCGGCAAGCGTAGGTTAACCTGATCGATTAATAATACCGATCGATCATGAAAATCTTCTCTAATATATGTATATAAATCTCGTGTCACGGTGTTTGTGGACGCACTCCTCCGAAACGGCTTGACCGATTTTTATGAAAATGTTTAAGTATATTCGGTAGGTATGAGAATAGGTCGCAACGTATATTTCATCCCGATATTCCCACGGGATCTAGACTTATGCGGGTGAAACTGTTGGGCGCAGCTAGTAAAATTATAAATGCGAAAGTGAGTTTGTTTGTTACACTTTTACGCTAAAACGGCTGAACGGATTTGGATGAAATTTAGCACGGGTAGACCATGACCCAGAGAAGGACATAAGCTACTTTTCATCTTGGATCGCAGACGAAGTCGCGGGCAACAGCTAATACTTTAATAAATTAGTGTAGACAAAATAAATAAGCGCGGACAACTGGCAATTAGGGCGTTGAAAACAGGACAAAGTAGAAAACACTGTGCCGGAGGGCTCATTCTGGTAGAAGGCGGGATACGCCAGACAGAAAACGAAGAATCAAGGTTTTATGAGATTCACTTAATATACTTTAGAAGAAATCTAGCCTTTCCGAGCCTGCTGTAGTTAAAATAATTCATTACAAAATTGCTTTTGACACAAAACATTGTTTAGTGAGGGACAGAGGCATTTCATATATTTTGACAGATGGTACCTTTGACTTTACAACTTTGGGTACCTGAGACACAGGTACCGAAACCAAATGCCAGCCTTTCTCAGAGAGAGCGCGTCGTTGAAGGCACCTATATCCATTGTATGCTCTATACACATAACGAACAGAATGTTAATCTATATTCTACCCGATTTAACCGTCGTAATATTTCAGTCACATACTTTAAGCACTAAAATAAAAATGTGCCGAGCGTCGCTTTACTTATCATATTTAAATAAAGCCGATTACTGCCAAACGAAACGAGCTATGGAATTCAGTACGCCAATTTAACGTGTTCTTTTTTTATGAGTCTGATACTGTTACGTATGTCCATACAGCTTGTATCAAATTCTTATTTGTTGGGTTCGGTGACAATGTGGAAGAACAAATTACAGGTGCTTTTGTTTTTTAAATGTTATTTGTTTTTGATTATTTTAATGATCCGAAATGTGTTTATTCATGAATGTATGCAGAAAACCTAACTAATATTATAAATGCGAAAGTGAGTTTGTTTGTTTGTTATGCTTTCACGCTAAAACAGCTGAACGGATTTGGATGAAATTTGGCACATGGGTAGACCATGACCTGGGATAGGAAATAGGATATTCCCACGGAATCGAGACTTATGCGGGTGAAATCGCGGGACGCAGCTTGTTTATTATAATCATTATCTTTTTTAGGTATGTCCGTCATTGTTATTATGAGAGTCAATTGTGTAATTGTGTTGAAAGGAAAAGCATTCATTCTGTTATCGTTTGGTAGTTATCTTCCGTTCATGGACACTTGCATACTGAATGTTGCCGAATTTTAATCGCGTGTATGATTTTCTGTTAATTATATAGAGCTACCTTGAAATCAAGTGTTATCTACTGCCATAAATAAACATAAGAAAGCAATGCCATAATTATATGCATGGTTACAAACTACAAAGTGTGACTCTCATTCAACTAGAGTAGTATTGGACTAAAATATATGCTTTATCGTGGTGCCTATCAGTGACTATTGTCGCCCTGAGCTATTTGAATTCGATAAGATAAAACTCTGGCGTTCTCGCGTCAATGTTCATACAGAAACCGGTACTGTGGTTTTGGATACTTTCAATATATACATATTTTTTAGCACGAGTTGCGATTATCTGCGCATTCCAAAATTGCGCAAATGTGCTAATATTAAGTGGTAATTCGTTTTTTGTAGATTAGTACAGCTGTGTAGTGACAGATGGCGTTAGAAGTATGTTGGAGCACAAAGCGTATCGCGTGGTTTCAAAAATATCTGGTTTCTCCGTATCGCGGCCGACCGCGCCACCGAGAGCACGATGTGATTACCACAAGTCACAACTCACTGACCTTGGGGCAAAAAGGAGAAACAATTTTAATTCCAACTGCGGTGTTTTTCTTACTTGAGCATACTAATAAGGCGTTCATTCTTAGAAACTTTGTTTCACGAAGTAGGTAGCGATTTTGATTAGATGTTTTCGTAGTTTTCCATTAGTTTTTTGTGGATAAAGTAAATTAGCTGCTTGAATGATGTATTTTGCGATTACCATGGAAGATTTTTCTTAAATTTTTGGACTGGCTGTTTGCTTAAAGCTTTTTAAATACGGTAGGTAGGTAGGTAGTGAATAACTGCTGTACCTACCCAATTACAACAATTTTGGCTCGCACACTCCATGCGCCACACGTCTGCGATTCGACTGCACTACATCAATTTTCAAACTAAATCACTCCTTTAGGTAGGTAATTCGAAACAAAATTATCAAGCAAAAGAAATTCGAATGCACAGGGCGCAGTCAGTGCTACATTTGCGCGCGCTTTCCAGGAACGCGGACAAGTGGGCTGTCAACATACCACGGCGCACACTCAGTGACGCACCCAATTTTAATTCCCGCTATTCAACAGCTACCTTAAAACGGTAGTACTTACATCGATATGCGGTGTGTCATATCTGTTTGATTTGTTCATTCTACGCGTAGCATTCTGTCCTGATAATAAAACAAAACTGGCATTTTGTTAACACGACAGTGACAATAAATTTACATTGGGTGATCGTTTTCCTAGGTATAAAACTATAAAGTAACAAACTGCCGATACAACTGTTTACGCACTACTGCAGTAGAACACTGAATGCAAATTATGACCGGTAGCGGCAGTAATTTTCTTCGAAGTTTCGTTTTGGATCATTACTTTTTAATACGATGTAAAACTGTTATTCGCGCATATTTTCAAACCATCAATATTTTATAGTGTGTTCTAAATAAATAAAAAATAACTATTTCATTTTACTTTTAATTAACGTCGAGACAAAAAATACCTATATTTTCAACCATGTATTTTTTTTTTTACCAATCTCAATTTTAGTATTATGTTCCATTCAAAAATTTATTTGTGCACGTTGTTGTATTTTCGCTGAGCCAGGTCCCAACAGGCTGCCAGTTCGTTTATCGAATACAGACGCTATCCCTTATACAAATAAAAAATTAAACCTCGTCGAACCCTCGCCTCGCCTCGGCGCGGCAGCGTTTGTTCCCTTCATACTTTTTGTGCTCGCGGCGAAACCCTCGATCGCTCACCGCTTTTAGGGCCCGTATCCCTGCATTCAACTGGCACCCTATTGAAGCCATATTTTGTTCGAAATATCCCGTCGTAAAGAACGACGACACTGTATTATCGTTAACAAATCGTTGTGAGCTAAATAATACAGTGTTCAACAGTTTTGTTATCATGAATTTGAATGAAGATTTTTGTTCTGAATATTTTTCTTTTGTTCTTTTTTACTAAGAAAATCGTTAAGTATCCTTTTGTTTTTGGAAATATTTAACGCATTTTTGTCTCACCAAAAGGATACTTGGTTGATTGTTTACAGTAACCGTATATTTTTCTTAGTACAATCGAATTAATTGTTATTGTCTGTGACGCCGTTGATTATAATTTAGTTAGTAGCGACTCGCGAGCGTGCGATCTGATTAAAGGAATAATTGGATGTCATATCATGTGAAATTATCTGTCTATTAGTGAACATACTGCCTGTTTGTTCGTCCTACTTATAACACGTAAACGTCTGTTACTAATGTTTCGTAGACAGATAGGTACTTGGAACCGTAAATGGACATATTTAATTAACGCAGTTAATGATTCATCTACGATGAATTAAAAGCCACATTATTTCCTCTCTGATAAAAATAATGTTCTTTTATAATGTACACATAAATACTATTACGGGTGCGAAATTGAAGAATGTTTTTATAGGCTAAAGCCAGCTGGATACATTCACCATACAACCATTAAGAAGGGGACTTTGAAAGCAGTTGTTAGTGGAACATACACATAGGTACATAGAGAGATGACAACCACTTTGTACAGTTGGTACCAGTATTACCGTTTGTTTGTATTCAGTATCGAAGTCTAGTGCACCAATCAGTCTGCGTACACAGCAGTAACTGCAGCTGCATCAGAAGATGAAGTTACTCGTGCGTTGACTGCATACGGTCGATTTGAAATTTAAAGAACTCCATCTGTAAAATGCATTAAATTATGTTTTTATTTCAGTCATATTAGGTGGGTTAGGTACTAAACTGGTTTCTAGGTATAACATTTCAGGTTTGAAGGTTCAAAAACAACCAAATGCAACTGAAATGAAGGGAAATGGTTTAGGAATTTTTAGCAGAAATCAGTACCTACGTTACCCTACTTTCAAAATAACAGATAACCTGTTAAAAAAATCACTAATATCGGAAATATATGTTTAGTCAGTGGCATACCACTCCTGTTTCATGCCGGCGCCACACATTGGCCTTGGCCATTGATTCTGGATTGGCGTCAAATCCAATGTTCAAGCAAAAATCAGTAAAATCCTGTCCAATATCTGTACAAACCCGATACACACATTGGAGCCAATGCTCCAAAGCTACATCTTGGGTCAAACTATCTCCAATGTGTGGCTCTGGCATTGCAAATAAAAACATGTAGGGTACACAATCCTTTCATCGACCGTGAGGTTCCAAGAGATTAACCCCGCACCACACGTTGGTCCCAACACCGGTATCAATGTTGGTTGAACAAGCAGCCAACGTATGGACGTTTCGCGAGCGTTGGCGTAGATTCCTTTGATAAAACCGACACGCGCCGACCAACTGCCATCGCTCGCACCAACGTTGGGGCCATTGCTTTTTTCTAGATCCATACGTCTGATGAGCGGTGTTGGGGGCCAACATTGTGTCAACGTGTAGAGCCGGCCTAAGCCATTCCCTTTTCTCCACTCGTTAATTTCGACTAGTTATCAGTATGGGCATACGCTAGTGCGCTAATAACAACATACTGCATTCCTATCCGATTGCCGTGGCTAATATGCCAGAAACCTAAAAATGTCAAGCAGTCTGATTAGAAGACTTATTCAGTACCTACTGTATGATCACCGGCTTATCTGGTAGGTTTCTAGTGGGTCATATGACAATATGTCGAGCGACCAACACATTCATGTGCTTCATTCAATGTAGGTCACCTCATCATGGTTTGACAGGCTTCCTGAAAAATAAAAATACTTTCCGTTAGAAACTAGCATAGTTAGTGCAGGTAGGTAGGTCACAAGATTTTAGAAAACTTAGGTTACGCCTATAGTATACACGGCTACATATCAAGCTATACATTTTCAGTTTATGTTGATCTCGCAGCGTATAGGATTTCCGTCCAATGAGAGGTCAACTTATATGAAAAATTGAAATGTATAGCTTGATATGTATGTGAAAGAATACTTTTAATATGAATGTAGTTCAAGGGATCGTTGAAATCGACAAAACCGGGTTTTTATTTCTTCAATATTGTATTGCTCAGTGTTTGTGAAAGGAAGTAGGACATGAATCATCTCGATACCGTGTCAAAATCTTGAGAAATTGAGAAACAACGTTTTAGAGGGGAAAATCTAAACAATCTTTGATTAAGTAATTTTCGGGACTTAAGTAGATACCTATGAGTTTTGTGAAAAATACTGCTTACTGCAGTATTAAGGAATTATGATAGAACTGATGCGTATGAGTTTAATGTAAAAGTTCTTCAGATAGACGAGAAAGCAAGTTACTTCTACTTCTTCGAAATGAGTTCTTATTTTTATTGACTTAGTTATATACAGATCAGAAAGACCTTGAAAATAATTAAAAGAAATATCCACGAATAGCAGGGCGCCTAAACTGATACAGATATGAAGCAATCTGAAAAACTGAACAATTTTCTAGATTCCTTCAACATCTTTCTTTTACCACATAGACTGGTTATACCTACCATGTTTATGGAACATAGTTTAATAGTCCTATTTCTTTAGATGTAGGTTCTTAATTTATATAATTATTATGTTGTAGGCTTCAAGCAGAGTTCAAGCAGAGTTCAATCGTCGTTCATCATAATACGATGTTCATCATAATGACGATACATCATCATATAATGACGATGGTCACAAAGAGGGTCGAGAGTCGAGACAAGTTGGAAACTCATCGCCAATTACTCGTTGAACTTCGGTCCTTCGATCGATGCAAGGGTAGTTTAATTATGGCATACGTTCCGTTTTATCGAACTTCCATATCTAGACAGTAACAAACGTCCAGAAGAAAGTATTTTCGAGTTTTATAGGCATGCAAAATTGGAAAACTTCGAGAAGGTTCTAGAAATTGTAAATAAAAACGCAGGTACAGAGCAATAAAGTGCAAGGATTCGTTACCTTGTAATGTAGTAAGTAAGACGTTAAGCATACTCATACCCACTCAATCATAGAAAATCCCGATCGATTCCTCTAAGTACCTTCAAAAGAAAACATGATTTTGGGAACGGAAAACCCGCGAATTCATTCAATCCAAACGCTACACATCTAATCAATGAAATAAATAAAAGCGCAACATTACAACGAGCTATTAAATAAACAATAATACACCTAAATTAAAGAGGGATCAGAGCACATGGCGATCTATCTTTCGAAACAACAAAGCCGATTGGTGTGACGTTCCACCCCGGTGATATGTACGTCCTACTACCTAAATGCCTTATGTACACCGCTAGTTACTACTTCATGACTACTCCGAGCTCAGTGTGTACTGCAATGCAACGGAAAATATGCGTGTTTACCAAAGTCGTTTCGGTAGAACGGTGTCGTGTGTTGCGTCACGTTTAAGGAAATTGATAGTGCGCCGAGGCCGACGTGACTAACATTATCGTGATTGTGCTCATTTTATGCTCAGTTTTTCAAATTTCAATTTGATATTATAGTGTGGTGCAGTGATTTAACATTAAGATGGAATTTATTTTTTCTCATCCTGTTTCACCCTGTGGGTGGAGGCCAGACAAATGTCCGACGCTCGACACGCCGTGCGACCGACATAACCTTGTGATGTCGAGTAAGTATATTTTTTGTTACAATCGTACTCAAACTGGTTAAATACCAGGAATGTTGAAGTAAATTGGAACATTGGGTCAATTTTGATAAAGTATTATGCTAAATAATAGTTTTAGAAGCATAAATGCAATACGAATTGAGCGTATTTCGAATAATAATATCGAACGTCATTACGAGGTTCACTGTACAAGATGGCGGCGAGTGGGGAGAGGGCGCCCAGTTGGCCAGGTGCTGCCGCCGCGTCGAGTTCGGCGCTATAGCTAAACTAAATACGCAGTGTTGTACATTTAGAACGTTCACAATGGCTACCGCGAAAGACACGTCTACTTTCTTTCTGGAGGCAGATGCAAAAGATTTTGACAGTGTTTTAAAGTTATACCCACAAGCGATTAAACTTAAAGCTGAACTGAAAACAAAGAAACCCGATGAGCTCATAAAATTGGACAATTGGTAAGTACGAACGCCTTTGAAAGGAGAAAATGCGGCCGTGGCGTGTCAATGAACTTGTATTGTGTGTGTATCCGTGCAAACTGATTTGATAGCTACCTCCCTCGCGGACTGCATCTCTAGTCCGCGGACGGCTCATTAAAACCACTGCGTCACGTGGGATCGATGTCAAATTGACACGATCGTTTTTCCTGAAGCCAGTGTGGGGGAAAATATCACCGCGCTTAGGCGTTATAAAATGGTGGCTGTCCTTTACGTATCATGACTCGTTTTAATGCAATAAACTTCATGTTTAGGATCGTCCGCTCCCTAATTCCACAGATTCCCTGACTAAATAACAGCATTGATAATGTGTACGATATGTTGTTGCATGTATGATTAGGTACTTTGCTAGATAATACAATGCGTTGTTGAGTACAAACTCACAATTCACATCCGTTCAAAATGGTGACTTGCCTTTTAAAGTTAAGTTTTATTATTAGTATTTCTACTAGTTCAGCATGTGTTTGATCAATTAGATATGATTACTAACTATCCTACATATTTCTAGGATTTAAATGAATAAATCTTTTGTATTAGTATATTAGTTTACTAAGCACAATGAGTCATCATGTAAGTACTTTAGTACAATCAACTTTTACCAGAGCAGAAAGTTTAAGTTTTTCCCAGAAGTTTTGGTGTTTCTCTTTGTCATTAAAATAAACTTTGGATTTATTTTTAGAAGAGATTACCTACGTAGGTACTTATTATAAAATAACATTATAACGTTTTAATTATGAGTCAATAACTAACATTTTACGCACCCTACTCGCCAGGTGAAAAAAATGTTTTATGGGCGAATATTTTACGATCCTGTAATAAACTTAATAAAATTAATATATTATAAAAATGTATTGAGAATAATTAAATATTGTTCCGGCAAAATCAACGAATACACATTTATTTTCATAAAACACGTTAAAGATACATCAATCTTAAAAATAATAAATGGTGTCTAATGCGAGTTTGAGCTTAGTCTTCCCCTAATACTTTGTAACGCCTCGTTGTAATTGTGAATAATCTCTTTAATGTTTAAGTAAATTCATTATTCGTCTTTTTAATTAGGTTTTCCGAACACCTAGGGGTGCAGGAAAAATAGATAATAGTATAGTACATTTTAGGGCTCGGAATCTTTCATTAAGTTAAATTAAATAACATAACTTTCCGGTACCTGAATTAATTATTGATGTTCCGTCTAGATAAAGAATAGATGCACGCCCATACGGAACTACTTCAATACATCATAAATATTTTCTTTTATTGAATTAGGTGCATACCTACCTACTGTAGGTACTGGTTTTTCATATAGTTAATTATT
This sequence comes from Atethmia centrago, assembly GCA_905333075.3. Classification (NCBI taxonomy): domain Eukaryota; kingdom Metazoa; phylum Arthropoda; class Insecta; order Lepidoptera; family Noctuidae; genus Atethmia; species Atethmia centrago. The sequence continues at coordinate 13,173,796 of HG995373.1, read as the reverse complement.
TTTAATTTAAAGATCTAAAGGAAGTTTAGATTACCAGATGACAAAAATAAAATGTGTCTCGTTTCTTTAGGCCTATCTTGGGCGTACATTTTGACTAAGCGTTTTACCATATGGCTACTTAGGAACATGTGCTAAACGAATACAGCAATAAAAAGGACCATTTCTAGTAATTAGCATCTACTTTATGTTCATTGAGTAACAAAATGTAGCGGGATGAAAATGTAGGTATAGCTTTAATTCCCGCGGTGAGTTTGATATTAATGTGTTCCAATTTCAACCATTCTGAAGGGTTGAATTTCAAAATAATTTTCGTCTCGAATACCGCTCAATTCCTCGATTTCAATAACTGAATCTTCAAACCAGACGGGCGATTTATTCCGTCGGTAATTTTGCCGAATTAAATACAACGTAAAAATGTCACGGTAATTTATAAAATATTAATTTTTTTATATTATTTACAGGTACCAGAATGAACTACCAAAGAAGATTAAATCCAGAGGCAAGGACGCGCATCTGGTGCACGAGGAGCTGGTGCAACTCATGAAATGGAAACAAGCGGTCAGTACGAGTTTATTATACTAACATCCAGCGAAACCCGTTTCATAACTATCGTATTATTGATAAACTGTTAGTTTTGTGACAGCTCTGCTCTGAGAAATTAATTGACTGCAAAATATTGAAAATTGTCTTACATAGATATTCGATTCTATCACAGAAATATATTATCATCATCAGCCTAGCCTTTTCCCAACTATGTTGGTGTCGACTTCCAGACTTACAGGATACAACTGAGTACCACTATTTTACATGGAGCGACTGCCTATTTGACCTCCACAACCCAGTTACTGGGTAACACGATACCCCTTGGTAAGACTGGTTGTCACTTTCGAGCTTCTGACGACTCGTTACAACTGTCAAAAATCTACAAATAAACGGCTTAACGTGCTTTCCGAGGCACGGAGGGGTTTTGGTATGTAAAGATGATGACCCATCCACGGACCTACCGCGGCAAGCGTAGCTTAACCTGATCGATCGACCCGTGCGGCTGTTATTACTTAGCCACAAGCCCCTCACAGAAATATATCACGATGCTTATTACAAATAGCCTTAAACTTGGGCTAGGTACGTAATTCGGTGAATCAACGTATTTTGCATCCGTAATTACACTGAATACAAGCATTGAATTCAAAATATCCAGATATCCGTATTCATTTGAATAAAATAGTTAAATTTTAGCCGATTCGCAAACGCTACACAAATAACACGTCGCGTATGTCAATCAAGCGAAAGAATAACTTATAAACTACAACCAAACATTTACAAAAGATTTATAAACACATTGGACACTTGCAATTCCAAACGACCTATTCAAACCTAACAATGGCTTGAATTTTTTGTATATTCTGTTACAGAGAGGAAGATTTTATCCACAATTATCATATCTGATAAAAGTGAACACGCCAAGGGCTGTCATGGCAGAGACGAAGAAGGCCTTCCGAAAGCTGCCGAACATCGAGACAGCTATGGCAGCGTTGAGTAATTTGAAGGGGGTGGGAACTGCCACGGCGTCAGCAGTTCTCGCGGCCGCCAGCCCGGACATAGCCCCGTTCATGGCCGACGAATGCGTTCAGGCGATCCCTGAGATGGAAGGAAGCGACTACACTGCCAAGGAATACCTCAATTTTGTAACCCATATTAGGAAAGTCTGTGATAGATTAAATAAGGTCAGTACACGACTTATATCAATCTGCGTATACGATGCAATTTTCTCCTTGGCAGAAGGCCCGAGTAACCTTTTGTAATGTTTTGGCAGTGAGTCTAATGGGGTCTGTTTTAAAATGCCCATGATTTTAAAGTACGTACCTTTACACAATAACACTTTAAACTTTAATTGTCCGTACACATTGAAGTTGGAATTGATGAAATTAGACAGGAAACGTTAACATTTAAGTTAAATAAACACGCAAATGACTGCTGAACATACTATAAATTAGGCCAGATAAAATAACAGGATAACTTGAACATAATATTGTTAAACAATCCACGAGTTTATCTTCACAAAAACATTCTGAAAACTGTTGAGTGTTCGCAGTGCCCTATGTGGTACAGTAATGTGTGTGGCAGGGGTTATAAAGTTAAAAGTACCATATTATATCCTTCTTCAGCTAACAACCTACCTCTGCCAAATCTCATTTAAATCGTATCAGTAGCTAACCAATAAAAACTGAACAGACAGTGCCAAAACGATTTTAAAAATAAAAACATTAAAGCTGATATATACATACAACCAGATATAAACAGTACGACTCAAAATTCAACATTTCATTTTTCTTCTAACTCACGGTCATATTTTAGGAACAAAACGGCTGTGGCAACAAGTTTTCCCCACACATGGTGGAGCTGGCGTTATGGACCCACTTCATAGTGTCGGACCTGCAGCCCGAGCTCTTGGGCAAGGAGCCCCGGAGCGTGGTGCCGGCCAATGGGGGCTCGCCCCTGCCCAGTGATGAGAGCAATCTCGAACCACCCTCCACTAATGGCAACGGTGAGTATCAAACTCGTAGAATTTATTTCAATTAAACCAGGAACTTTTGAATTGTCAAGGAGTTCGTCTGTCAGAAAGATGAAGCTAGTTGCCCATTCCAAAGCGTTGTAGGTTCCTATTGAGAAGAACGGGCAAGAAACTCTACACACTCTTTTAAATCAAAATATTGTTACAATTAAAGTATCGGTTTAATGACTTATGTTTGAAATTATACATGAGAGAACAATGTAGAAAGACGTGCACGTAGCAGTATTGGAACAAAACAACCGACTTTAAAAAAAAAACACTACTAAGTTAAAAATAACTTTAATTTCGGAAGTCGGTGTCTTTGTATCTGAATTTTAGTTTTTTTGCAACCGATTTCCGTACTTGTATTTTTCACTGTGTAGTGTTTTTTTTTTTGGAAGTAGGTTGTTTTTCTTTTGTAAAAAGTTTTATATTTTTCTCTCTGTGGGTCAGTTTGTAATTTATCTAAGTTAAATTAGTCTAATGTCAACTGCTCATCGCTTTTTACCAAATAGTGCTTTTTTCGATGCAGGAACGTTAATAGTTCAGGAGTTCTCCACCATATTCATTGTGACGAGCATAAATTACTTAACAACCATATTAAAGCACCTATCGAATCGCAACCTGTGAAATACTTATTATTAAGTATTTCCGGTGGCCACCTGTGGTCTTCACTATCAGTTTCACTGCACTAAATGGTGCTTTCCGAGAGAAAACGGTCGAGTTACTGCAAAAAATACCCAAATCGCTATACTCGTGCCTATAAATTTGAGGTTTTCCCTCGATTACCTTGGGATCCCCAGATCATCAGATTCTGACTTGGTGACAACGGGACCACCTCAAGAGCAGACCCATTAAAAAATGGGATTTTCAAAATCGGTCCACAATTGACGGAAAAATGGGTAAACATTATATTTAAAAAAAAAAAACATACAGACGAACATATAACCTCCTCCTTTCTGGAAATCGGCTAAAAACTACAAAAAATATAAAACAGGATCAAGATGGGACCAAGTATACAGTAAAGTTGAGATTTGGGCTTTAAGTAATCGTACAGACAAAAATAAATACTAACATAACAGACAAGTGGAATTGAAACTTGGAGGTTTTTGGAAGGCGACAGAAAAGATAAAGCAAATCTGGTAGTGGTATAGCGAGAAAAAATTGAGATTCGTCAAATTAATTACATTGTAATATGATTAAATTGGAAAGCAATCTATGATGATGGTCATTCTTATAACCAAAAAAATTGGTAGCAGTAAAAAAAATCGTGGCATACGACTGTAGGATTTATTAATTCTTAGCATTAATAAATCCTACAGTCGTATGCCACGATTTTTTTTACTGCTACCAATTTTTACCTAATAAATTAAAATATTCAAGGCTTCTTCAATCTATTATTTTCGGTAGAAATAATCCGGATTCCTTGTTATCCTCAGTATGCATTGGTTACTTTAGTAATCTTACAACTTCGCCCACAAACTGATGATTTTTTTAATGGTAACTGATGAGTTCCAAAAATGGTAAATATTGAACTTTAAACCTCTGTTTACACAGTTCAGTAACTCACTTGTACTGTACTTAATCGAGGCAACTTGAATTGCAGTGCGGTTAGTCCAAATCTGTGGAGGCCTGCTTTCATTTCCAACCCCGTTATTTTGATTAATCAAGTTCAACATTTTCGTCGGAAATTGGACCAGTCTCTCTCTGTCTTTTGTCAACACAGTTGTTCTGAAAGTCACTAATTAGGGTTGTCTTTCCGGCTACGATCAAGCTTTTAACAACAAAACAAAAGGTGAGGTACCTGAAGTAGTTAAAACAGAGACAATTTACCGTCAGAACCCTACTGAAATATAATCTGAGCTGAGCGTGAACATGTCACTCTGTGTGTTTACACACACAGAGTGACATAAACACACCTTTTGTTTATAATTGATAGGGGTTTTTATTATACACATTAAACAAATCTCGCTCATACATAATAAGCCTATAATGTTCCCACTGCTGGGACACAGGCCTCCACTCGAGGAGTGGGCCTTATTCCACCACGCAAGCCCAGTGCGGATTGGTAGATGTCACATGTCTTCGGATTTTTGGTTCTAGGACATGCCAAATCTCCCTCATATGTCATAACTAATATTATAAATGTGAAAGTGAGTTTGTTTGTTTATTACGCTTTCACGCTATAACGGCTGAACGGATTTGGATGAAATATCGCACATGGGTAGACCAGGATCTAGGTTAGAATAAAGGATACTTTTTATACCGGAAGTACGTCCCCGTGGGATAATTTCCGACCTCCACGCGGCCGAAGCCGCGGGCAACAGCTATAGTTCAGTATAAAACTGATACATTAAGGCGTCTATTGTAAAAACAAAAAGCGTTGGAAGCACATAAGGGTAGGGTATTAACATTATGCGACATCCCGCATGTTTAAGCTAACGATGTCTATGATAACCGAATGCGGGGCCGACGAACGAGTACGAGGAATAACGACCACGTTTTATGTTATTGCCCGTTTGCTAACCACAATCTACTGGGTAAACGAGCCGAAAATATGTGCTGTTTAATTGTGATGTTAAAGCTTACTACGACCCGATTCAAACTTTATAGCGACTCGGAACATAAGGCGAGTCGCTGCGCAGTAACTAATTCATGTGTCAGCGGGGGTGGGGGGTGGGGTACTGCGCAGGGAGTAGCGCACTTCAGACCCGCCATTAAGGTTGACGCGTACTATACTAGGCATCCAGTTAACTTAGGAGTAATTGTATCCGCACAATCACTTTGTACAGAATACAAGACGCTTTCGGCTTAATGTCTAACGAGTAATAAACGCGTTAGGGAAATGAGCCGTAATAGCACGCTCATAATTTCTGTGGGGGTTGAAAGTAATCATGAGATTTTTGTCGTTGTTACAGGAAAGTTAATCACTGCGGACTCAGTGAACGAGGACACAACGACGTCGTGCACAGAGGACTCGATGGACGCGAAGGCGGCGTCGCCCGCCACTCCCGCGACCCCCGCCTCCCCCTCCGACAACTCCGACTCCGCCTTCAGCACGCCGCGCGCAAAACGGTAACTATAACCACATTGCATTGCACACTATTATTACATTGCATTGTTCCAACTAGAACAACCAGCCGTTACATCGGTTTCTATGCATACAGCTGTTTCACCATTCTACGATAACTGATATCGAATAGGTTTACTAATTTGTTCCGTTTGTTTGACGCAGGCAAATAGAGGAGGCGAGCTCAGCAGAAGAGAACTCACTGGGCGACTCATCAGACGCGTCTGCGCTACCTATCGCTAAGAAACTTCGAAAAGCTACACACTGACATCCGCGCACTCCCACCAAGCGACCCTCGTGCGCCTATAAATAGCTTTCTAGACTAAAATATTGTACCTAGGTAATTTATTTTTCAATTCCGATTAATTTTAACTTAGCGTTAAGTTTAAGAGTACCGGTCGATTTTGTAAGTTTTATAGGGTATCTTTGGGGCGCGCAACCGAGTGGTCGGACGCGTTCGGGAGTATGAGATTGTACAATATTTCGATGTGAGTGTATCTTCGGAGTGGCCCACGAGGGGGCCTAGCGTTAGGTTTCGTTTGTAATATTTTTTAATAACGTTCGAACGTTCGCATCCAGCGTGACATTCCAATAATTGTAAAGTTTCGGCGGCGAGGGCGCAGGGCCGTCGCCGCGGAGTATCCGGACCAGATGCCTTGACGAGGCCGCAAGGCCGCCATTCACACCATTGCCTTATGACACAGTCTGCCCGCAGAGTTTATATGCAACAAGATAATACAAAGGTCGTGTTACCCGGGCGCCGGGCACACGGGCCCACATGTAGTTTTTATTGAACAAATATAAGATATTAATTTTATAATTCGCATTTTTCATTTGTCCCAAATTAAACCACGTTTTCTTATTCCAATACGTTTATTCACAAGTTCGCTTATTACATACCTACACTACAGTTAAATCTCCCATTAGTGTATTAAATCATACAAACAAAAATACAGTAATCAATTTTACAAGGAATGGCTCAGAGGCTCGTTAATTTGCCGTGTTATAGCCATTTCATACAACTGTCACAGAATAACAGTTATGATTTGAATATACGGACAATTTTAGGTGGTAGTCAATTGGCTTAATAATTTATTTCCCTGACTTTACATACATGGATAGATATACAAGGTGTCGTTTTGCATCCTCGTCAAATTCAAGGAGGTAATTATGCTAATGATTCTCGACACGAATCAATAATAAAATAAGAAGTATATCTTTTTTTTCTATTTATTGAAAATCGGCATGTGTGGGACACGCATGCTAAAACGCGGCCCGTGTGATCCCGCACTGTAACAGCCCTTTTACACACACAATACCGCATACGTAACGGAGTGATTCTGTTCTGTGAAAGTGGTGTATTCTAAAATACTGTCAAACTCAAAAAACAAGTATGTATTAATTATTGAGCAGGTGTCGTAATTTTATTTGATTATATATGTCTTTCATAGCAGCCTCCTGAAATTTGACGAGGATGCAAAACGACACCTTGTATACTCAGGCTAACGATACGAGATAAATACATAAACTATATTTACATCCTACTACATTGTTACTTTCAACACAATTCTTAGGAGCAATTGCACCAACACAATCATACACAAGCCATAACATGTTCGCTGCAACCACAAAGTACGGCGGCTAGTGTCCCTCAACCACGTAGTGTTAATCAGATGACCACATCCTGAATTCTATCGACATTCATTTACACATTTTATCGCAGCTTTTCGTAACGCAATACTCTTAAATTACGATTGTATAAAAGGTTTTCTTATGAAACAGTCAAGACTTAGGCTAATATTCGACCATAAACATCGATTTAAATCTACACTTTTTTTAATAACAAAAATATTTACTTTTATTTATAGCGAAATGAAACTATAACATAACATCACGCTTGTAATTTCCGAAAGGTTAGGCAGAGACTAACTATAATGTAATAAAAATAAAAGTAAATATTTTGTTATTTAAAAATCTACACACAATTGATTGTTAATGAGGGGCCTCGACATCCTGCTGTAACTGCGGGTACAGGGTGGCTACCCTGGTCCCGGCCGCCATGCGGCCCGCGAAGTCGGCCCTCCGCGCCGGCCGCGGGGCCCCGAGCAGCGCGTCGAGCACATTGCGCGGCGCCCACACGTCACTGCCGTTGCTCGAACCGCCGTTGCCTGCGCCGACGGGCGAGAGAGGCGAGTCTGTCGTTGCTCGGATCACTGTGGCACGAGATTCGCCTGTAATTTATGAATGAATATAGCAATGATTACCTAGTTTTAAAGGTATGCGCTTTCTTTTGATTATCAATGATTGGTTGATAATATAAAGCTCTTCGAGATAGCAAACACGAGAAGTCGTTGTGGATTTTTGGGAGGCATTTGATTAGCAGTGAAGATTTGAAAACTTGTATTTGATTATGTATGATGATTACTTATTTAACCCTTTATATGGCACAGCAAACTGCTAAGGGTATGGAAATAAAAAAAAATAGATTAATATGATATCTAGGACCTCTTTATTGAAAATACGAGTTTTTATTTTATTTTTGTTATAAAAATACGGTGTCCATTATTTGGCCAGAGCTATCTAGGGCTTCTGGAATTCGTTTTTGTATTTTTTTTACGTTTTGGTTTTTCTAAGAAACTCAAAACATAGAGTAAAATAGTTGAATTTGCCTGATGTTTCAGCCAGCAAAATGTAATTATTATGGTGTCCAAAATATGCACAAAGCCTTATAAAATTAATACCAGCCACTGCAAGCCAGACTAACTACAACTACTTTCTACTGTATTCCAATGAAAAAATAAAAAGGATTGAGACAAAAAAAAAAGTACATACTAACTGGTTGACAAATGCAAGATAAGTTCACTCCTATAAGACTCGGCTGTTCTTGGTGAAAGAAAGGTGAAATGGATGGTCTCTAAATGAAGTCGTTTGTCTGAGTTGTCGCTTCGTACTCTCTACTTGAAGTTGCAGTTTCCTCATGATTTGGAGAATTTCTTGAGCAATGTTTAGGTGTACTAATTTCTTTTGTAATAAATATGTACATATTTGGATATCTAGTTTTTTTTTTGATAATTGTACCCTTCCGATTCCTGGATACGATTTTCAAGAAATCGCATCCATGCGAAGGCGGGACGGGATCGCAACTAACAACTACGAAAATGTGAAAGTCTAACGTTTGAAGTCTTGTGCTACTAAGCATTTAAAATTAAAGACATTGTTGTATCGCCGCCGACGCACACAATCGACGAAGCTGACCTTTTTATGCTAATTAGTCCCGACAAGGATACTGTAGTATTAGTTACGTTTTAAAATGCCGCCGGTTTTAGTGCATTTTATATTGTATATGTTACCGGCCAAACCCGATTTCAGGCCAAACTAGTTTATCCTACTCGTGTCATTATATTTTATACTAGCTGACTCGTCAGACGCTGTCCTGTCTAAATTGCAACAAGTTTCACGTTCAGCTTTTCCCGAATTTGAAATTTTTACGAGAAACTTTTCCAATTTTTCTTTCCATATAAAACGAATTCGGAATATTACGAAAACTTAAAAAAAAAAACCAAATCGGTCCATTCATTCTCAAGTGACGCGTTTACCAACGAACAGAATTTCAAATTTACATGAATAGACAATGCACATAATGACTATACCGGGCAAGCTACAGTTAATTTATCGGGTCAGTAATTCGACATCGTTATTATTGATTACATAATCAGCCTATAATGTTCCCACTGCTAGTACACAGGCCTCCTCTCTGTGAGAGGGAGTGGGCCGTGGGGGCCACCGGCCCCAGGTCGAGTTGGTAGATGTCACATGTCTTTGAATTTTTCTAGGACTCCGGTTTTCCTCACGATGATTTCCTACGCCGTTATGGGAGCAGTGGTGATGAAATAATTTACACAAAGTAAAGCGCCTGTCTGATTGATTAAATGAATGTAATTTCAACTTTTTAAATTGAAGACGAGCTCCTGTATTGAGGATGTAACGCAGACACACACTGATATCTTAAAGTTTTGCCTAGCTTAAGTTGCCAACCGGTGAATGTGGGCTTTTTGGGGTGCCTGCAGTTTACTTGTTTTTAGTGCGTGTTTGCGATAGATTCACCAAGTGATTGTTCGCTTTCACAGTGAACAATTCGATTAAAATTATTGCCGTGGAGAACGATTCAGGCGCGGTGATAAGTTGATAACGTACAATCAGTGATTGACATAGAAGAATGTTTGTATTGCTCAGATTTTGGTAGTTTCACGTTGAAGAGGTAGTTATGATTAGTAAATAATTATGGCAGTCGAGAACTGGATGAGTGACCGTTCGCTGTGTTTAAATAACTTCATACGAAAGCCGTGCTTTAAATACAAAACCGCGTTAGACAAAAATATAGCCCATCCTTGGAGGGTGCGTACCTCTGGGTCGTGCATAAAAGCAAGCATCTTCATAAAAATGCACTGTGCGGCGCAGTATTGGTGGGTACACATAAGTGAAACATATCATGAAATATAACATAATATACGTTGTATGTTAATTTCAAGAATAGAATAGGTACCCTTTATTATGTACATACATATATACATAATCAGCCTATAATGTTCCCACTGCTGGGACACAGGCCTCCTCTCTGTGAGAGGGAGTGGGCCGTAATCCACCACGCGGGCCCAGTGCGGGTTGGTAAATGTCACAAGTCTTCGAATTTTTGGTTCTAGGACATGCCGGTTTCCTCACGATGTTTTCCTTCACCGTTTTGAGAGCAGTGGTGATGAAATAATTTACACAAAGTAAAGCGCCTGTCTGGGTTCGAACCTACGATCTACAACTCGTAAGTCGCGGCCATTACCACTGGGCCACCACTGCTCTCTTTATTATGTACACCATAAAAATGACAGATATAAATGTTGAAATTATACAAGGGGTGACACAATCATACTTACTTACTTACTATATTTCATGTTACGTTTCACATATATGTGTACCCACGATAAGACGTGCTCAAACTTGTAATATTCCAAAAGATTAAAAACGCCCCAATTTAAAACAAAAACAGTTACAAGCTCGTAAAAATAGTTGTTCTTTACCGTCAGAAGGATGGTTATTGTGTGCTCGACAGTCCAGCAGTACCCGCAGCAAGGCGCGGTGTTGCGGCGCGGCGGCGTGCGCGCGCACGAGCGCCTCCAGCTCGCCCCACACTTGCCGCCACTGCTCCTCGCGGCGGCCCGAAGACTTGCCCCTGTTGAACATACTTCTTCATTGAATAATATTATCGAGTTTATTCGCGGATAGATTAAATGCACTGCCACTAACTGAAACTTTGTTGGATATACAGGGTGGAAAATAGAATATACACAATCATTCAGATAGAATTCCTTTTTCATCCCATCTATTCGAAAAGAGGCGAAGGGTTCTCGATAAGTGCGAGCAAAATGGGTCATTCGCACTTAGCAACTGCGCCGGAATGGGTCATACAGTCAGTGACGAAATGACTTTTGAATTTGGAACACTATTGAATAAAAAAGTTTGAACGCAATTCGCTTCGATAAAGTCCCAGCCGTTAATTAAAAAAAAAGCGCGCCTGCCGACGCGGCATTGAACAAACAAATAAAAAAAATACACGGGAACTTCTTATTCGTTTTTTCATTACTTTTTGTCAAAATATTACAGACAATTTTAATTTGATATTAATATAAATTTGTAATTTGGTTCTGTTAATATAAATATTCGTCACTACTAAAAGCATCGCTTATTTACTTTTTTCGTAGAGTGGGATGATACGCAGTGTGCCACACGGTACCAAAATTATTAAACCTCGAGCGACGTACTTTGAGTCCCTCGCTACGCTTAGGATTCTACTCTAGAATCCTTCGCTTCGCTCTGGATTCAAACAATCGCTCTCGGCCTCAATACATTATTTGGGTCCCCTATGCCACAATCTACTATAGTGTTTCGGATGAGAAACTACATGATAAGATTTACACCAGTCGCTAACAAAATCCAGAAATGGAACTCCTATAACTACCGTGTATAACATAATGATCTCTCAAAAATAGGAGTTAACACTTTCTAATAAACACAAGCCACCGATAGAATATCCCATCGTCAAAAATGACGATCTTCCATGCAATCTTTCATCAAATTTCATGCAATTTTACTTTTATTTACCAAAACTTAAATTCGGTTTTTACTTTATACTGGTTGTTAATTTATCAAATTGAGTATTTCTGCACTTCCTTGCCTGAAGCACAGGATAAATCTAGTTCAGGCAAATAAGCAACTATGCTCTATTTTTAATGTTAGGTTACTTATTGTAAATGTGCACTTTTTTATAAATAAACGATTATTATTATTATTAATATCCGATATTTAACCACATTAGGGGTGAATTAAAAAAAAGACGCTTTCTTTCTTAGTGCTCACTTCAACCTAACGGCTTGGGCTGTGCATTGTTTGTCAGTGCATTTAAGATTTATATTAAGTAGTTTTTTTCCAATGGAAGTCCATGAGTTGCAAGTCGTTTAAAGAGAGTTTATATTGTGTTTCGGACCACTAACAATGTCCGAAGTTACAGAATGAAAACAATGCTCAAAATAAAAATCATGCCTACATAGACTTTTTTTTTCTAAAAATTTATTTCTACAAATATTCCCAAATTAGGTAATCTCAGCAACAGGTGCGCAGCTAAGTTCGATAAAAGTGCTGGCATACAGACACTTGGAACACTCTGGCAAATGGTACCAAGTCTGGTCAGGGGCACCAAACTCGCACTGTGTTAATTTCAAAGAAAATTTGCAGATTAAAAAACCTACAATAGAAAACGAGCACTACCTACAAAATCATCAGCCACAGTATAGAGTAATACCTCATGTTAGGAGGTAGCTGCGCTGTCGGGAACTCATGGCGGGACTCCATGCCTAATAGTGAGAGCAGTACATTTCTGCATGTATCCACTTCTTCATCAGTCAATGTCTCTTGTACCACCAGTCGCGTTAGCGGCTCCAATACCTGCGAACGTTAAGAACATTAAAATATTAAACTTGAAATTGAATTGTAAAGTGGAATTATTCTATTCTATTTTTCTCTATGGCAATGGTGCCGTTGTCGACAATTCTGCCAATGTCAATGTGTTGAGAAAACGTGCAGATAAAAAAAATAAAGAGAGAATACCACTTTCTGAACAAGAGGGTGGGAGGATTTGACTCTAGTCCAAAATCTTGATGCTAGATACTGTCTTTTCAAGGCCAACGGCGGTTCTGCACACTCTACCTGCAATGCGTTAATTGGTGAGGACTTCATACAACCCGATATGATCCGTAGACACTTAGCCTGATTTCTGTCCTTCTTGTCAAAGCACCTTTGTTGCAGGGAATTAAAAGAAAAGATCCGTAGTCCAGAACACTTCGAATTAAGGCATTGTATACAAGTTTCATAGTGTAGGGATATGCACCCCACACCGGCGAGCACTTTTAATACGGGAATAGTTCTCTCGCATCTATTCACTAAATAATTTAGGTGATGTAAATTAATTTAGTGGAATAATCTCACATTTGCTAGCTGTCACTTCGTGTAATAAAATGATCATATTTATTGTAATGGTGATCGTTTAGTTTAATCGATGTATCTATGTGTAAAATAAATGTATAAATAAGTGCAAATGTCAAAGACCATTGACCAATTGACCATTTTATTACACAAAATGACACCTATCACATTTTAGATTTCTCCAATGAATCAGTAAATTCGACTTTAGACGTATTGTCTTTAGTGAGGCCAAGACTGGGCTTTTCAATATAACACGTATGTTCAATACTTGAAGGGTCACAAGCGTGGCGAATGTCATGAAAACCTATTAAAAAAATGGTTCCAATGCCGAGTGTAATAAATAAGCCGCTCCGAGTATCTTGTCGCTAAAAAAATCATACGTGCTTGCAAACGGAATTAATTATAATGGCCATGGCGGTATGCGAGGTTTCTGATACTCGGTGTTTCTCTTCCAAAAACCTATGCAAGGTCAAACGAAATTTAATGGCGAAACTTCACAGACATGAAGGGGTTTCGTTTAATCGTGAATAGATATATACCCTGTCTGTAGTCTGAAAGTATGGAGGTCTTTGCCCTGCATTGGGACATCACAGGCTTTTAATAATAATAACCCCACCGCTGTATCTTTACGTTGACGTCGTGATGAGGCTTGCGCGCTCCTGAACTTTGGGTCTGTGCCAGTAGAGTTTAGTTTACCGAAACAGGTGAGGTGCCAGACCAAGAGAGATACATAAACCTGCAGGGCAGCATGTGCCGAGCTGTCGGGAAGTAGCGACCCAACGGACTAGCTCCCGGGATAAGTCTCGTCCTCAACTCCTACATAATACATACATAATCAGCCTATAACGTTCCCACTGCTGTGACACAGGCCTCCTCTCTGTGAGAGGGAGTGGGCCGTAATCTACCACGCGGGCCCAGTGCGGGTTGGTAGATGTCACATATCTTCGAATTTTTGGTTCTAGGACATGCCGGTTTCCTCACGATGTTTTCCTTCACCGTTTTGTAAGCAGTGGTGAAGAAATAATTTACACAAAGTAAAGCGCCTGTCTGGGTTCGAACCTACGACCTACAACTCGTAAGTCGCGGCCGTTACCACTGGGCCACCACTGCTCTCAACTCCTGCTTGCCTTTATTAGCCGGCTGGAGTAGACACTGACGAGGAACAGAGTTTCCACCTCTTTCTTGCTTTGTTTGGCTGGCTTGAGTGGAGATTCGCAAGAGCAAACGTGCTCGGAGGTAGGAAGTATTCCAGTAAGATGCTGGTAGTGATCTTGACCGTACTTCCGGGAATGTTTTGCTAGCCGTGGAATACTTGTCCACTCTTCAACCACATCAGGAAGTGTTGCCCCCTTGTCACTACGTCACGTGCTAGCGACCGTTTTCAGGGGCCCACACTTTACGTGTATTACATAACATAGAAGGACTATGACTGCTTGATCAATATCAGGCAGTGATAGTCTTTCCATAGTTGTAGGTAACCAATCCATTAGAGCCACCCAAGCCCATAGCCATATGTTTTGTTTCCATGTTCTGCAATACTTCTGCACAACTTACAGAAAATAAATCATTTATCATTTAACTCAAGGACAACCCTGAGTGCACTGCATAGTGCATACAGGGATAATCGTCGGTTGGTGCCTCGACACTTAAAATTGTCTAAGGGGCCTCTGCCAGTTGGCTTCGGCCCCTCGTACGCAGCCAAACGTCTGGGACCCCAGGGTCCGGAGACTATGTCAGCCATTTAAATAATAATAATAATAAGCGTGGTATTCGCAGGAGGGGCTTGTGGCTAAGCAAGGGCCGATCGATCAGGAAGCTACGCTTGCCGCTGTTGGTCCATCTTTACATACCAACACCCGTCCGTGCCTCGGAAAGCACTTTAGGCCTTTGGTCCGGCTGTCATTCGTGGATCTTTGACAGTCGTTACGGGTCGTCAGAAGCCCAAAAGTCTGACAACCAGTCTTACCGAGGGGTGTCGTATTAACCAGTAACTGGGTTGTGGAGGTCAGATAGCCAGTCACTCCATGTAAAATATTGGTATTCTTCTGTTAATAAAATACTGGAAGCCGACCCCAACATAGTTGGGAAAAGGCAGGCAGATGATGAAGCGTGGTATTTGTAAAATACTTACCGTTCCTAAATTAAATATGAGCGTGGAGGATATAGTGAGCGGCCAGTACGTGGTGTGCCGCTGTAGCCTCGCTCTCGCTCGCCCGTTCGCGCCCGCGCCGCGCAGCGGGTGCAGTCTGTTCTGTTGCATTAGAGCGCCGAACTCCTTAATTCTGTACGAAACAAATAAAACTTGCACTAAGAGAAATGGAGAGTCGTTTTTATAAATATTAAATCAAACTTGGCCCTGCTTATTTAAAAAAAAATACATCGATTCAAGTTTCCAGTTTGTGTTTTCAAACTTATGCTAGACAGCAGTATCACCAGTGAACTTTCTGTAAGAGGCCATTTTAAATGCCGGTTGCGTAGTTTCGTACTCACTGCAATAGATACGACCATATATCGCATGTCCCTTGCAACAGACCAAATGTAGCAATGCCTCTTTGCAGTGAGTACGAAACTTTGCAACCCGCATTTCAAACGGCGTCTTACATAAGTTCACTGGTGATACTGCTGACTAGCATAAGTTAGAAAACAAATTGGAAACATTAATCGATGTAATTTCTTGAAATAAGCAGGGCCAAGTTTCGCGGTAATTTTGTCGTTTATATAACTTCCCTTTATAAGTATGTTAAGCAAGATTTGACGATGTCCAGGGATGTTCCACGATGTAGCAAGCTACAGCAGTTGTATTGTAGGACTTTTTCTGCCTGACTAGGCTTTATACTGCCACAGACATACCTGTAATCAGTGACTCGTCCACCGGCGCCTTCAGATAAAGCAGGAGGATCGTCGTAAGGCGTGCGGCCGCCTAAGGCACCGATCCACAGTTCACCACCCTGAGCCGCTAGCACATGTGACGCGGATCTGCCGCCGCCTTTTCTATAAGTTTAAGTCATATTTAATAAAGTTATTTTGTTCTTGTTATATGTTTTCGTTAGATAGTAGACAGTAAGAACTTGAATTTCGACGTGACAGATTTGCATATTTTTACTTTTGTTATAACGTAATAGCCTCGACTGCCACGTTGGTCTATCAAGATCGCAAGTGCAACTGCTGATCTTGGCCTGGGTTAGATTCCTAGGTCGGGCAAAGTGTTAGCGGGTTTTTCATCAGGTTCTCAATAGCACCAGTTTCTTTATTTATAGAAGTTAAAAACTATCTTGGACTTGAAACTCATTATCTTCCCACCCTTGTCCCATGTACTTGTTGTCGGCGCAAGACATGTTCTTCTCCCACTCTCCCCTGTCAACCGTCACGCTATCATTCACTCCTTTCTCTTTCATATCATTCCTCACACAATCCATCCATCTTCTCTTTGGCCTTGCTCTCCCACTCCATAACCTTTACATTTATTTATTTATCAAAACTTTATGCACAAGTAAAATAATACTGTACAAAGGCGGACTTAATGCCTGAGACATTTTCTACCAGTCAACCTTAGGGTGATGCAGAGACAAAACATGGCAGGTGCAACATAAGGGATAAATAACTCGAAAATCAAAAATATACATACACACATATAAACAAAATAAAACTGTCAGGATAAATAAGATTGGTAGGGGAGAAAACGAATCAGCGCTGGGATGATTCTGCCAACTTTTTACGAATATATTTCCCGCGCCGGCACTTTAAATGATAGACTGTTTGCCATCCTGATGTTCAGAGGGAGCGCATTCCAAAGGAAAACCGCCTGTACAAAGAAAGAAGAGTGAATGAAACTAGAGCAGTGAGAAGGACATCGTAGAAGACGATTGTTGGTGGAACGAAGATTTTTACTATGGACAGAGCATAAGTATTGAATATGAGAAGTGAGGTAAGGAGAGAAGTGGTTTTCTCGAGTAGGGAAAACAACATAGACAAAACTCTCAACTCACATTTTAAAACCAATCAGTGCGCGGACACGTGATCACTCTTTTAGTCGCATGCGTTTCTCCCTCCTCATCACATACCAAGCTAAAAGATGTCCTGTCACTGGCGCCATTCCTTACTTTATCCATTTTGTACTTAAAATAATGCCCCACAAAACCGTTTCCACAATTAGTCTCAGTCAGTCAGGATTAAATTTTGTGCTTGTTTAATCAGAAAAAGCTCGCCCCTTTTACATGGGATTTAATCATAACTGGCGAAATGTGGGTGTAGTCGAACCTTTGCCTGTTTCGTCGGAGAATACACGCGTGGGTTTTTTTATGTTGTAACCCGCTGGATATACTTGAACAAATACCATCTTGACGATACCAACTTTGATGTTCATCACTTGAACATCGAAGTTGGTATTGTCAAGATGGTATATGTCTTGCGAAACCCGGGAAGAACTACTACATGATTTTCTGAAATAATCATCATTTCAGCCGAAAGACGTCAACTGCTGGACATAGACCTCCCCCAAGCGTCACCATATCGACCTGTGCTCCTCGAATCCAGCGAGTTCAATGCGTCCTTCATCTCTCTGGTATATGAGACAAGTCAGTCAACTCAAATCTTGGTACATTACCAAAAAAAGAAGTGTAATGTTTTCAGGGTTCTTGTGTGTGTTTCTTTATTCCATCATAACTTCTAAACGCCAGAACCGATTTCGATGTAATTATGGTACAGATGTTCTATGTCACGAAGTCCGTTTGGCTATGAATGTTGTCAAGCGTGCACATGCACATTGTTTTTGTGTGCGTAACCTCGAGAGCGCTCAGTGTCGATCGGGACACGGTCCGGATCAGTAGTGGTTTTTAGTTCGCGCCAAATTGTTTCACGGAGTAAGGTCAGCATGGCAACAAAACGAAGAAGAGTTGTCCATAGTGAGGTAATATTTTTTTATACGTTTTCAATTAAAATGTTATACAAAGATACTTAATATAGCAATAGAAGTATTTATAAAATGAATGTTTTTTTTGTGTTATATAATGTTTATATTACTTAATTATTTTGATTACATGTTGTTTTAGGGTCGAAACATGATAGCTAGTGTTTATCATTTTCTGCGAGAAGAATATGAATTTACAAAATCATTAATGGAACTCAACTGTGATTTGTCTCATTTACGAGACATTACACGCCGTACAGCTGAAGCTACGGGTGTGAGCCAAAAAACAGTTCAAAGAATATTAAAAGAAGAGAAGGAATTGCCATCCACTTCATCAAAATTCACTTCACCTATGAAGAAAAGGAGAAAGCGAGATAATAAAGTGGATATAGATAATTTTACAGCCGATGTGGTTCGCAGTACTGTACAAGATTTCCATATTGTCCATAAAGAAATTCCAACATTAGCTAAGTTAAGAACAGCATTGAATGAAAAAATCGGATTCGAAGGTTGTTTAGAAACTGTTCGCAAGTTACTGTTGAAATTAGGTTACAAGTGGCGCAAAACAGAGAACAACCGTAAAGTCTTGACGGAGCGTCATGATATACAAATGTGGCGTTTAAAATATTTAAAAAAAATAACAGAGTACCGCTCTCAAAGTCGGCCCATTGTCTACACCGATGAGAGCTACGTCCTTTCGACACACGTGCGAAACAACACCTGGGCAAAAAAAAGGAAAGAACTCCGTTTTTTAAAAAAATTAGCACAGGCACTCGCTTTATTTTAGTGCACGCGGGAACCAAGGATGGTTTTATTGAAAATGCTTCCTTGGTTTATAAGGCCAACTCAACAGCTGGTGATTATCATTCAAATATGAGCTATGATAACTATGTAAAATGGCTAAATGAAAAGTTGCTACCCAATTTACTTCCGCGCTCTGTCATTGTCTTAGACAATGCATCTTATCACAACACACGGGCTGAACGACTACCGACGCAATCTACAATGAAAGCCGATATGCAGCAATGGCTCAGGGATAAAGGTATAGCATTTGATGAATCTCTTCTTAAATTGGAATTGTACGATACAATAAAGAAGTACAAAGCCCAACACGTAATCTACAAGATTGATTACGTGTTGTCTTACGCCTTCCCCCTTATCACCCAGAATTAAATGCGATTGAAAATATTTGGGGGATCGTTAAAAATTATGTCGCATCTAAAAATATCGAGCAAAACATGACGAATACGGAAAGACTGATCAATGAAAGTTTGGGCCAAGTTAGCAGTGAAACGTGGCAAAAAACTTGTGCTCATGTTGAAAAAATTGAAAGACTACTTGAAATATTTTGATCTCGATTTTGAATTTATAATCAATGTACAAGATGATTCTGACGACAGCAAAACGGAATCGGAAATCGAAAATTTATCTGATAGTGATTGAAAATACTGAATAGTCCTACTTGTTTCGTTTCCATTCTGTAACACCAATGCTTAATTAAATGCTTACATATTCTTAATATGTTTGTATTTATTGCAACCTAATCTAATTTATTTACAAAATGTATATACTTTTAAAACCAAAATTTTATTTAGATTATTAAATCTCGACTTGAATACATATCAGATTTTTTTGCTAACGTTACCTACTTTTACACACACACAAGCGCGCTTGTCGGGATACGTCACTACTACAATCAAAGCCGAACGGACTTCGTGAAATAGAATATCTGTATCGTTGGAGTCCTGGCATTATCCCAGGAGGCTAATTAGGTACCTACCTCATTTCCTACTTTGGATTCAAGGCAGACTGTCTATGCCTAGTAAAAGATTTCCGAGGTATATTTCCCTACAACATAAGTATTTTTTTACTTTTAAGTCATTTATTATTTTTGCCGGCGTATTTTATACATACATAAACTTGGTCGTGAGGTCTAACACAGCCAGGCGCTTTACTTTGTGTAGATAATTTCATCACCACTGCTCTCAAAACGGTGAAGGAAAACATCGTAAGGAGACCTGCATGTCCTAGAACCAAAAATTCGAAGACAGGTGACATCTAACCCACTTTTTCTCGAAGAGAGGAGGCCTGTGTCCCAGCAGTGGGAATATTATAGGATGATTATGATGATACATAAACTCGAGCCTTCTTCCCATGGGGGTAGGCAGAAACTACAGAACGCCATCTGTAACGATCCTTTCATACTCCTTTTGCTTCGTTTCCGTTATAATTTCTTAATTATTTTGTTTTTATTTCATATATTTTAGCTGAATCGCTTGTTACCTGGGGACTTCAAGAGTGACAGAGCGTCCGTTGAGCAGGAAGTTGACAAGGCAGGCGGAAGGTCTTGAAGCCACGTCAGCCGGTGTGACGCGCCACAGGGAGCCGCAGCAGCCCGACGCGCCGCCCTCCGCCCCACGCGGTGTCCACCAGCGGAGCACCACCTGGTGCCATTACTTTACATGAACTTCCTTATTCCTTATTATTACTTCCTTATAAAGCGTTATCGGAACCATGAGAGGGGGAAAGGAGATATCAGATATGACTGTGGGTATCACGCCCAGTTTTTGGCACAAACGTTATCGACGCGTCAACATCAACGCAAGTCAAGTGATGCGATTGGCTGTTGATAGTTTATTCAACCAATGGCGGCAGGTTACGCGCGCTTGAGAAATTGTTAGCTAATTTTTGTTGATTTTCGTTCCAGAAACCAGGCGTCAGTCCTTTAGTCTGTACTGAATAAAAATGTATTTTCTTTCTATTATTACCTCTATTTTATTAAGTTGATTTTTTTATTTATTCAGAATTTGTATTAACAATAACATACAAAAAGTCTGCCAAACTGCAAAACAGTTTGTCGGCAGTAGTTCTCGTCTACCAATAGATCACAAATTTTCAAAATTAATATGCTATAACTTAATTGTGCTAAGTAAACAAAACATTTTCTATGGACACAATGAGAGATAATGTTTTTGTTCAAATTTTCAACTCTTCTGTGTGAGAAAGTTTTGATCGGCAGGAGACGCTGTGTGAGGTCCACTTTATAGAATATAATAGAATAGAATACTCTTTATTATGTAAACCATAAAAAATACAGATATGAATGTAGAAATGTTACATAGGGTGACACAATGGGCGGTCTTATCGCTAATAGCGATATTATTTTAAGACTGCACCGAGCAAAAAGTGAAAAAGGACAGTTACGGTTATGTTGATATTAACTAAAATAGTTTATTTACACAATTAAAATCTACATAATTATTACCACGGATAATGTGTTTACAATGTTTGCGAGGCAAACATATGAAACATGGTATAGTTTTTTAAATAGCCTCATATGAAGTTGAGCAAAAATCTACAAAAAGACGTGTTGGCATTCAGGGGATTTCATGTATTTTTCAATTGAAATATTCTGTAGATATTAATTCAACCAAATATCTAATATGTTATCTTAAAATTTTGCGTCACATATTTTCATAATATTATCTAGAAGATTTAATATATTTTTATTTAAAATGCGCTCTGAATTCGCCATACAAAATTACTATGAACGCGCCGTGCTGCCTAAATACGTAGCACGCGTCACCAACAATTCAGTCGTCTTCGAGAGCTCAGAGCGTTGTCACGACACTTTACAGAGCGAGCGCATAGATCGCAAATTACCGTGTAAGCACTCGCTGCTGCATATAAAAATAAGGTACGTGACATTCCCGATACCTTGAATTTAATTTCACTATCTACATTAGTTAATGAATTTTATCTTGTAGCATTTCTGTAAATCGAATGAGTATAAATAAAATGTTGTAGGTATACTTACATAAGTTTTATAGCATCAACTATTGTTTTAGGAAATATTTTACTTTTGTATTAGGAAAATGGGAAAGCGAAAGGAGAGGTATTACAGAAAGAAAAGGAATCAATTCAAGAAAAAAGCCGTTCTTCAAAATGGATACGTATCATATCCTAGTTTAAGTTAGATTCTCTGTCTCTTAGAGCTAGATACCTACACAAAATAAATACCACGATTGGTATTTCCAAGCATAAGGTCAGATTCAAATCACGCAAAGAAAAATATGCATTTCTGCTGTTTGGACAGATGTGGATATGATAATAGAAATAATAGAGGAAGACATAGCATTTTGGACTGTGATGGAAAATAAATTTAAAATGTTCTACTTCGACTGTTTACTACCGGAAATAATCGACTCAAGATTGGACAGACAAAGGGAAATCAAAGAACTCGAATACATCTTCGAAGCTATCAATGCACGGGCAAAGAAAAATAAGCGAAAAACTGAAGATGAAAAATTGACAAATGTGAAACGTAAAAGAATATGTAATTATTAGTAGATAGTATCAGCTACGTCCCTTGTTAACAATCTACTATTTGTGTTTTTATAATAAATAATAATGAAGAAAATATGAATATTGTATTTATTATCGCACCACCCTGCTGTTTGACACGGTCCATAATGTACCTATAAAACAGTACTGATTTTTTCTTCATACTTGTCTTGTACACATTTTCGGTACATTTTTTAAGGTAAAATTTTATATAAAGTTGTTCTAAAATAATTTTTGTACAAATAGACAAAAAACTTAAAATAAATAGCATTTGATAAACATTTGTTTTAATTTTTGCAAATAAAAATTCATTGAAAAGATTGCACAAATTGTTTTCAATTCAAACCAAATAGGAAAAAAATATGAAGCTCAGGTAAAAATAATTGAATAGAATGATATTCACTCATAATCCCCATGATGCCATATTTAACTAAATGTAAGTTACCATGTTCTGATTTTTAACAGCCACGCACGTGTGCAAGTGCAGCTGTGTGCGTGACTGCGCACACAGTGAGTGCATGAAGTTAAATACCTAATTAGCGCTAGCCGCTTTTGCTCGGCACAGTCTTAAAGACAACCTACCTACCTTTATATGACCTATATCTACACTATGAAGATTAAAGTACAAACAATACAAGAAATCGAGTTTCAATTTGAATTTGAATTTTGAATTTTGCATGGGAAATGTCGAAATACACGTTGATGAAACCGCGAGCCAAATGCTGGTAGGTCTACTATAGAAAAAGAAGACTCATGGTTCAGAAGCTGCTAGTTATTGTTTTAGTTTACTTACCGATTCTAAAGCTTCAGCAGGCGTTTGCGACGCTCTCAGACCTGCGTGAGCATCTAATGCGTGGATTATCTCAACGTCATAGTTCGCACTAGAACTGGCGTTTTGTTCCTCCTATAAAATTACAAATAATAACATTAACCTTTTGACCGCCACGTCAAAAAAGCAAAAACGTGCCCTCGGCGCCAATCTACGAATTATTCCTTAAAACCTGTCATGCAGTCGTGACCGTGGCGTGCTGGGCACATTTTGGTCTGTCATCTATACATGACTGTGGCGGTCAAAAGGTTAATATACCTGCTTCGTTGGTCTAGTAGTTCCAAGCACTACTGCTGAGCATGAGGTCCTGGATTCAATTCCCAGGTCGGGCAAAGTGTTAATGGGTTTTCCATCAGGAATTTCTCAGTAGTAGCCCGGAATCTGGATCTGTACCCAGTTGATGGCAATAGGCTCGCCCCTTATTACGTGGGACTTAAACATAACTGGCGAAATTAACATAATGGGTACACCTCTGCCTAACTCTTCGCCCATACAGGCATGACGTCATGTTTATGTATGTAACATTAATATTGCTGCCTGATCTTTCAGTCAAAATAGTAAAATAAAACGTACCTTCATAGGAATACCAGTGACGGTAGTAGTAGCAAGTTTATAATGTGGCAACACCAAACGTCCCAATAAATTGGCTAAGGCACTCGCTCTTGCCACTATCACTTCTACACCTATCTGTCCACCTGCTATCTGGAATAGTTTAATTGGTTAGTTACCTCCAGACGTATTTCATAGCTGAAAGATTTAAGCGTCGCGGTCTGATGAAGATTTGAGTTCAAGGGTATAGTTTTTGCCAGCAGACAGTGGACATTTGTTTGTGAAACTCACCTCTGTTAGTGGTTGATTCGTTACTCTAGTATCAGCATTCTCTGGTGTAACATTGATTATTACTATGTGGCAGTAATGTATCACTAGGGTCCTGAAATTCAAGATATAAGTTGTGTTTATGTTTAAATTAGAGATTGTTTTTGATAGAGGTTTAAAGTTAGAAATGGAATGTTTGTGATGCTGCTATTAAAAGCCGATTAATAATATATTTATTTATAAAACAACTTAACTGGCATGTTTTACTTACTGTGGCGTTGTACTAGTAGATTCTGAAGTACTGGCAGGCTGAGCCAAAGTCGCCTTTTTGTTTATTTGTACAATCGTGTTGTGTGCAATATCTTTTAGATTTTTGATAGAATCATTGTCTCTGGCGCTTGTTATGCAAATTACGCGGCCGCTGAAACGTAAGCAAATAATGGTTCCGAATTTATTGTCATTAAAAGCCCTATTTAGGTTGAAGGATAAGTTGATGAAATAGGTCCATAACGAGGGTTACCTTCCGTCCCGATTAGTCCAGACATGGCCGTCTTTTTGGCTTCCCTTCCGGCATGGCATTTGACCGGACTTTTCAACTAAAGGGGTTTTTTTTTTTAATAAATCAAGTTCAATTATTTCTGAATAAAGATATCTTAAGAAGTACAATATCCGGACTTTTTTACAAATATCCGACTGTTTAACAGAACACAACAAATTAAATGAGCGGTGGCTGATGGTAACGCGTACCCAACAACGCCTTTTTGCATGACACGGCGTATAAGTATTTATGTGTGACCCCCAACCATGCACTGCTAACAATTGGAAAGAACGTTGGTTATTGTATTTTACTTATATGAGGCTAGCTGTGACACCGACGCCGCAGGAGACTGAGCCCTGGGCGTCGGGAATCCCAGGCGGATTTCCTGCCACCGTAGGCGCGGACTTGCGGACAGTGAACAATGGGTTGCTCGCCGTCCGCTAAGGACCAGGCCCGGGTTAACGTCGCGTTGTGTTCCACGCACGCCTCAAAGAGATGTTAGCACATATGTAGGGGTCCACTAGTGCCGATGCCTGCCGGGGTCGCGGGAAAGTCCGAAAGGGTTATCGAGGCCCCTGGCAACACAGACAACGGAAGGAACACGGGTGGGTTTTAATCAGTAAGAGTCTGACACACCCTTCCGCTCCCCCCTGAGCGGAAGAAGTTATTGGATAATTTCCAAGACGAAAAAAAAAGAAAGTATAATATTCGGACTTTTTTACAAATATCCGACTGTTTAACAGAACACAACAAATTAAGTAAGCGTATGTATGGTGGCTGATGGTAACGCGTACCCAACAGCGCCATATTTATGTGTGACCCCCATCCTTGCCCTGCTTACAAGTCGTTTTTATTGTGTTGGTAACTCTTCACATTTTTTTTATTATGATAGTTTTCCTTTAAAACGTGTGCTGCGCCCCAAATTATATTAGAGTAGAGATATTGTGGTTTCCATTTATTAATGTAAATATGATACAAACTCTTAGCTACAAATACAAAAAACAGCATCTAATAATTCCCTTTATGTGGTAGCTGAGCTGCAGGTGAAAATCAGTATTAGGTACCTAGTGTTGCCATCTGAAAGTATGCTGAGCTGAAGTCTTTTTGGCGTAAGCATTTATTAGGTGTTGCCAATAAACAAATTTTCTTTGGCATATAATTTATCACCACAAATAATTTGTTGTGTTAGTTAGTCTTGACATGAGCATGTCTTGACTTAGTAAAAGTTTTTTAATTAAAGAAGAAAATAATTTAAAAAAGCGTAAATCATTAGGTCAATAAGTTTTTAGAGGATTAATTTAATATATCCCGTTTTCTTTCTTATAGCAACACTTGTCTCTCTCGGCAGCACTTACCGGTTCTGAAAGTGCCTTTCAGTAGGCCTAGAGGTCTGATCAGGCGAAGGTTCAGCTAATGCTTCAATGGCGGCTACCAGTCCCTCCACATCGCCCCCCGCGCCCCTTCTTACTGGCCCCACCACACATAATCCATTCAGGAGCTATGATAATAGATAAATATATAAATACATTTAGTTAACATATCTGGCATTGCTTAATTTTTAATAAATATACTTTGTACCTTTGTAGTATAGTCATTTTATTCCAGCAGGCTTAGCATGACACTCTCTATTTCTTCGAAGAATAGACACGGCTCTCAACTCAATATTTTGTCACTGTACGTGTACAGTTTCAGAGAAAATTGACATTAGGGCTGCTTCCAAAGGTTTGGTATGCTCATATTTTGTAAGGTAAACTGCCTTGTTGGTCTAGTAGTTGCAAGGGCTACTGCTGAGCATTCGGTATTTAGTTTGATTCCTAAGTTGGGCAAAGGGTTTTCCATCAGGAATTTCTCAATAGCAGCTCGGAGTCTGGATTTGTGGCAAAAGGCTCACCCCCTATTAGATGGGACTAAAACATAACTGGTAAAATGTGTGTGTACTTACTAAACACACTACTTGGCCAAAACAATTAGGCGCATGACAGCTAAGACGTCATGCGTCACTAGGGGAGCGCTGGGATAGAGGCGGGGTATGGGCGTCGAACCCATATGCCTATCATGCGCCTAATCGTTTTGGTCACTTAGTACACCCTTGCCTAGCCCTTCCAGGACAACAGAAGCATGATGATATTTTATGTAAGAAATAAAAGTACTGCGAGGGATGTTTTACTTACATGTGTTAAGTTTTGTTGTACCACAGCCCATGTATTTAGCATGTGTGCAGTATTATCACTCACAACAAACCGCACCTAAAATAAAAAGTAAAAGTATTTTCACAAAAGTAGCAAACTATTTTATGAGTATTTTAACAAACATAAATAAGGGATTGTATCAAGCACATAGCTTGTTTCAGTATTTGCAGAGAAAACTGGGCACGCTCTAGTTAGCTACATTTAAACATACTTAAATAAGCATAAGTTATTAGAGCTACACCTAACCTTTAAGAGATTCTTAAAACTATTTGTTGCTACCAATACACCTTAACAGGAATACACGGGGTAGTATTAGTGCAGAGGAGTTACTCTTATGTAAACAGCATCTTAAAATCAAGTTCACTTTTGATGAGTATTAAGCGGTAGTAAGTTTTAAAGGAACAGTGAGATGGACATTGTGTGGAGGGAACATTGGACATGAAAAGGCAGGCAGTTTTTTATTGAGTGTTTCATGTTATGAGGTAAGTTATTGATTGAGAACGGGCCAACTAGCAATGAAAAAGTACATGATAGAGCAACAAGTGATCCTTACCAGTTTTCCTTCAGGAAATAGGTCCCATACTATCCGGCAGTACTCAACAGCCGCTTCAACACTGCACGTCCACAACGATTTGCAAATCGGTGGAACTGGAAGATATCCCCGGTTTTTCGGGACATCAAAGTCTATTGGATTATCTGATGATATGCCGAAGTAAGGAGTGTGGTCGAGAACGAATATTGTTTTGTGATTTATGGGAAACATTACTACTTTTAAATTGTTCTAAATTTTATTACATTTCTAGCTAAATTGCGTGGAATTGAGGAAGTAAAAGCTCAATAAATATACCAAAAGAAACCTAAATCAAACAGGAATACGTTTGATTGAGGCGATGAGGCCTATGTTTGCGATAAATGTGTCAGTAATGTACAATCTAATCAACTCTGTAGGTAAATGTCAAACAAAATAAATTGTCAATCTGACAATGTCAAAATCAAAATTTATTTCATCTTGTTTGGGTACATTCCGAATTGCGCTGTAAACGATATCAGCGTGCTTACACCCATATCGAATTAGCGTGAGCGCGATAAAGAAGTCCCATGAATCGTCATAGATGACGTCATGACATGCACCATCTTGCAATAACTCCGACCATGCCCTAAATTAATATCACCGTGAGAGTTATCAAAAATGACAGTTGTGCTGTTTTATTTTGAATCGCATCATATATCTTTCAACTGACGTGGCATTTTCGAAATTGCACTTCCGGTTACAGTCACCATCTAACGAAAAACGTTGAAGAAATTTGTGTTGTATACACAACGACATACTTTAATCCAACCATAAATCATCATCATCATCATCATCATCATTTCAGCCGAAAGACGTCCATTGCTGGACATAGGCCTCCCCCAAGCACCGCCACTTCGACCGCTTTTGTGCTTCCCGTATCCAGCGGATTCCTGCGGCTTTCACAAGGTAATCGGTCCAACCATAAGTATTCAAATGAATATAGCTGTCGAGCCTAACGGGCGACAAATTTCTGTCATGCTCACATCAGAGCAATACGAGAGGACTCAGTGTCAGTGGTAATAATTTAATCTATGTAATTTGTAATTCGTACAATTTTTCTTCAGGGCAAATCTTTGTTGGGAGCATATAAATAAGCTATTAAAAGCACTTCGTTATCCTCTTCATCACTGGATGAATCGTCGTTCTAATCGATCTTGCTTGTGTTTGCGGTTATGTTCTGACGTTGAGCGATCACTGTGAGCGCGTTCACGAGCGTTTTTTTTTACTTCATCGAAGTCACGTCTGCTACTGTATCAGTTGACCTATTATCAATTCGATTTTTCCGTTACTCCGACGTTTCATTTGGGCAAAAAACTTTTTACCGAAGTTACACTTAGCCGAAATAACGTTTTCATATTTCATCAAACGCATAGAAAGTTTGATTAAGATTAAGGCAACAGAACTAATTTCAGATTAGTTTAACCTACTATTTTGTTTAATTATTTAAATTAAACAAAACAGTTGATTATGAACATAAGTGATTTTAAGTGGTCCCAGTAAGAAGCATGCAGACAAGTATGTTTGCTTCAAGCATGCAGCATGCAAGCAGGCATGCAGCGTGCATACTGGCATGCAGCATGCAAGCAGGCATGCAGCATGCAAGCAAGCATGCATGCAACATGCAAGCAGGCATGCAGCATGCATTGTTTCTGTCACGGCTCCGGCACTGCGGGATTTAGGCGGCGGCGGTCACCCCACGCGAGCTTATTGTTGCAGATGGTTTTACGCTGACCACCGCAGCTTCGGCCTCAGCCGCGGCGGCAGGCCTTTAAACCACCTGCTCCTCAGCTCGCGGGCCACTTCACCCCTTCGTGTCTACGCGGACATAAATTATACTCTAGGTCAATAGTCAAGTATTCGGTAAAGAAAAGATCGAACAAAAAAAAAATCGGAAAAGTGATCGGTTTCCCGTTCCGAAGCGTTGACAGGTCTCAGCTGTCATAATCGTGATATCTTAATCGGAACTTAAATTATTGATGTGAGCGTTGTGAGGGATTATGGCTTAATACGGAATGTAGCGAAAATCGGAACGCAGATTATTGATGTGAGCGATTATGGCATAATTCGAAATGTACCCGTAACTTTGTTATGTTTGTTCACTATTTGTTTTGAAAGCTTTTTGTCTTGTTTCTGCTAAATTAATCAACGCAAGCTTTATTAGTTAAAATAAAATAGCAATAGAATAAAATAAATACGTCTCAAATTCTCATTACAATACAAAAGAAGAAATGTTTTAACAATATTCGTACAACAAAATAATTATAATAATAAGATCGTCAGAGCTCACAAAAAAAAAAAAACGCTATCTTCGGGTAAAAAAGTGACCCCAAATCATATTCCAAATATAGTTTCAACAATGAAAATACCATTTGAAGAGAAATTCAATAAGATTTTTGGAAAAACTGGTAGCATTATTTTCCACAGAATATAATTCTCGTACATCTTTTCATAAACAAAACTTCAAAAACCGATAAATGATGTTCGGTTTTTGAACTTTTTGAATTCAGTTTGGAAATAAACAGTAATGCAATAAACAGTTTCATTTATTTACAAAAATATAAACTACTACATGAAAGTAAAAGAACTAACGATAATAAAATAATACAAATTTTTAACAAAAAATGGTTTGGATTAAACTGGCCAATTAGGTGCTTCAGGACCGCAAAAATTGTAACTTAATGTGATTATTTTAAACCCCTAACTTCATCTGAGTTCAGTTAAATTTAACGAATATAAACTTATTTGAGATTTGATTATATGTTAAAATAAGTAACAAAAAAACCGAAATATTTCTTGACGCGTACAACACTATGGTGAATGTGAGAGAATGATAAAATGGTGCATTCGTCGATCAAACCGGGCCACACATCCGAAGCCAGAAATTAAATTAACATCCACCATTTTGTTTATTTTCGCGAAAATAAGTCTTTTCCCGGATACGTTGTAGAATATTCCTGTTTAACCAGTATACGACAGAGTGATCTACTTAATCTGGCAATGATTATAAGATTAGGAATGTGCTATTAGCGTTCCTATCTATTATCGGGCCCTTGTGTTGAGATTTGCAGACATCGGCCGCGCCGCTAGTAAACACTCTTTGAAAAATTAACAGCATAACGTTGAAGACAAGTAAAAACCCAAACACGCAGGGCACCCGAGTTGATGAGAAAAGTTCGGATAATCACCAAGTTCAAAGGGAGCAATCCCCTAGCGTTAGAGGTACGTGAAGTGCAGTAATCGGAGTTCGGACGTCATAAGTGTGAATAAGCTGTGCGCGTACAGTCTATTCTTATGGTGGAATATTTGTTCAGGAAATAACCAAGAGTAGTGGGCGAGAGTCCCCCGTGGCGCGCCCGGCTAACATGAACCACACGCCTGCACCGGACAGGCAGCAGCAGCACGACTCCAATGTCAACCAGGTGGAGGAGATGGAGACTCAAGATGGTTAGTGATGTCACAATATTTACGTTATAATTCAACTGTATAACCCACACACGGCCAGGTAATCTCTAAAACACATCAAATGAAACCATTACTCATCATAACCACATTATAAAATTGCCTATTACATTAATTTGCAAATGTTATTGAACTTATTTGTTAACCAGATTATGCTACATAACCTCAAACTGTATTCATTAAGTTGACATTGTAATTGTTATACTGTTTTGTGTCAAATGATAATCATTTCAGTGTAAAGTTATGATAAAAATGTGTACTGGAGTGTTCACTTATTAGATTTGGAGTGTTGCTCTCTTTGTTTCAAAAGTGCAAGTCGCTGTCCTGAGAGTGAAACAAAAATATCTAAATATAGAATATCTTTGTCTACATACACGTTTCATGTATGTAATATTGTTGAATTTGCTTATATTTTAATTCAATTTGTGTTTTTGTTCATCATTGTGTCAAAAAATATCTTGATTGTTACACATTGTGCTTACTTATGTATTTATTTATACCTCAGTGCATGTTACCTCAGTGTGTTCAAATGTCAATGTGATCTTTACTTGCATGAATGAATGTGCAGCACTGCCAACTGGTGAGAATTTATATAAAACATAAAAATAAACAAAGCTGTCATGTCAAAAACTTGTGATCATGTTGACTTACAAGAATTTATTGATTATCTTTTTATCATTCTGTAATGTAGATAAGTACGTTATGTTTGCTCATTCTAATTCATTGATCAGCTTACATGGTTTCAGATATTCTGCTTAGTCTTCTTCTTATAAGTACTTACTTGAACTATTTATAGGTTGTTCAATTTAGTAAAATAATGAGTTGATGCAAGTGAACTAAATTGCTAAGTAAGCACAAAATGTGAATAAATGAAAAAGCTTGTAAGTAGAAATGTAAGTAATGATGAAACACTTATTTGAACATTGTGATGTATTTAGAAATTATGTGGAGTGCACTTAGTCATACTGCATCTAAGTTTAAGAAAACACTGTATTGTTTTTGATGAAACTATGAAGTTAGTGGGCAGACAGCTGTGAAAAATCCTGCATCTAAAGTCCTGCTTGGTGAAAAAGAGATTTTTGGAGCATTGAAATTATGAATTCTACCCAGATTACTGAAACTGAAGAATGCTGAACTTGATCCAATGACTTGTTGCAAACTGATTTCTAGACAAAAAAGTTTTATTTAAGAAAAAAAAAACTGGTTGTATTAAATATTTTTTCTTCTAATCCTTTGTCAAAGTTGACAATAACTGTCAAAATTCAATATCTGTAAAACAATGGACAGATCTGTTTCTCCTGAATAGTTGCTGTGTTCTATTTTAATTGTTAAGTTTACTTTAGTGAGTTGTACATCCAAATCAAATAGAGGTAACATGTATTCTGCAGTTATTCTTTGTTAAATTAGTTATTTTTTATAGTTTTTGAATAAAAATTAAAATAAGTAGGCACACTGCAAACAGATATGTAGAACCTAAAAACATCTGTTTTTTGTTTACAAAAGCATGTATGAACAAAAGATTACTCTCCAAAGTATGTATAGTGATTTTACACTGAATCTCACTCACCCACAGAAGTTGATATCATGTGGTTTGATTGTAGGGTTTCATAACTTACCTATATCAACTAAATAATTAAATGTCAAACATTAGTCATGTGTTGGAATGGAATTTAGGAATAATGAAATTGTATGTCTTCTGTTGCAGTGGAAACTGTAGACACTGTCACTGACAAGACCTGGGAGGACGATCTCATGAAAGGTCCCAACGGCGAGGTTGTCATGGGTGAGGTTATGAAGAATCAGGAGACCACATCTTCAGACATGCCGGTGAGTAAGAGATGGAACAGTTGCTCTGGTATTGAAAACCATCATTGTTCTATTGTAAGAAAGGGATGGTGCTACTTCTTGTGTAGCTCCATCTATCTCTCACACTGTGATGATGAAAGTCCCACACAGATTGTCTAATCTGACAAGCAATTACATTGTCTGCTAGATAAAACTTAATACCACCATTATTAAAATAAATAAATCTGTCTACAACCTTTTTCTTTAAAAGGAAGTCAGATTGTCATCAAGGCAGATATTCAATTTATATTATTGTATCAGGTTGCTATATTTCCTTCTTTACTTACTTCATAGCATGTCTTGGAAATTTGAATGCCCGACTTGGTATGCAGAAAAAAGAAACTGGGTACAAGTAACAATGGAGTTGTCTAATTTTCTTCTCTCTTATTGTTTATACAACAGTCTCCATTAAATAAATTCCTAAGAGATCAACACAGTTGTTTGCTATTCACTTCATTGAAAACCAAATTATGGAGTGAAAGAGACAGAAGCACTTTTCAATTTCGAAGTATCTGCAGGGTCTGATAAACAGAGATTGGGTTCTAATTTATCAGATAATACTAGTATCACGAATTCGCGTGTTGCTGTATAAGTAATGTGCGAATATTTACGATGTTATACAACATTTAAGGCCATTTGAATGCTATAGCAGTTAGTATGAAACATGTTATCTTGTTAATAAACGGCTATGTCGTATAGTCGTATCGTATATCGACGGTTAAGTATCAATATACAGGGTTACTGCTAACTCGACTTATTATTCCTTGCAGGACGTCATAGTAGGGTTAAAATGCAACAAATTAAGCCACCAAATGTTCTACCGAACTTGTAGTTTTTGAGTTAGTTAGATTTTTAATTTTTTTTTAAGAAAAATCCAAGATTAAAACATTTGAAGCCAATTTAAAAATGATTTACGACGCGACTCTACTGAATTTTTAATTATCATCATGGTTGATACCGTAGCAGATCTTTGTTAATAATTAAAAGTTCAAAAATGCTTTCAAAGTTCAAACTTTGGCAAGGATCACTAATCAAACATTTTCTTTTTTGTAATTTTTGCTATTACTTTATAAAAAGATTACTAAGCCTGATTACAAATTACTAGGAAAATATCCTTGTCTTATCAAAAATAAAATGTTAAATAAAACCACAAAAACATGATTTTACAGGGGGCGAAAAACACGTTTTATTTCTATAGTTTTGAACATTAGAATCAAAAGTTATTATAGTAAAATAATAGACATTTCAGGTTAGGGATATAAATGTAGATAAAAGTCATTGTTTTAAATTTAACTGATGTTTTTGTAGTTATTATATATTGATATGATCATCGATATGATGATATCGCACATTCGCGCCATAATAGTCCATCTGTTTCTTGATTTATCTGTCTTCATGACTTTCAACTACCTTTGTAATAGCTCTTTTAAATTTGACGTCTTTTTTGGTCTTGTGGCTGAAGTCCAGTACGTGAAAGCAAAGAGAAAGTACCATGTTATTAAATAATACATTACACTTTCAAAAATATGCATTAACATAAGTTACACACAAAATCAGGCATTATTCATCAATTTAGGAATATTATTAGCAGGATGTTTACCTCCACAGCTGGCTTGTCTTGATACCGAAATGGAGGATGACGAGGCGCGGTCAGAAACGACATTCCGTTTTACGGTACAGAACTTCAGGAATTTGAAAGATTCTGTGTTGTCCCCGGCGTGCTTCGTCCGGAACCTTCCATGGAAGATCATGGTCATGCCGCGGCAAGCTCCGTCCCCGGATCGTCAACAACAGAAGTCCTTAGGGTTCTTCCTCCAGTGCAATGGCGAGAGCGAGTCTTCGAGTTGGTCATGCTATGCAATGGCAGAACTAAGACTGATCTCCCACAAGCCAGAGACTGAGCCTTTCTTCAGGAAGATCCAACATTTGTTTTATAGGTTTGTTGATTGTTTTTAGACAGATATTAGGCACTTATTTGCGCCCGGGAATAAATAACACACATCGAGCTTCAGAGAAAGACTGTCACACAGTGACTGAGACGACGCTTTATAAGGCCGAACTTTTTTTTAAACTCGTTGTGTCATATTTACTTACGGGCGAAGGCTGGATAAATTTAGTTGATTAAAAAATATTCAAAAGTGATATGGCCTTCCTGCAGAAGTTAATTTTATGGGCATTTTACAGTAGTATAGTAATCTCGGGCCGGCTAACTAGGCAAATCTCAACTCTACGTGGATTTCTATGGTTATATATAGTATATTACAGAATTATAGTGAAATAAAGTACAAAATAAATAGCCATAAATCGTCCACGTGAGTATCAACTTAAAGGCACACAGTATGGTTATTTATTTTAAACTTTACACACATTGTTTAGTACATTTGTAGACAGTGAAAACCGCTATGCTTTTCGCTTCGCCAAGTCTGTGCCAACCCGAAGTTTGCAGCGACTTTGTAACGACGACAGCCTTTAGTATTTATCCTGTCTTCCTTAAACACAACTTTACTCATAATAATTATTTATACAGTCGTAAATGTTGATTTAAGTAATACATCTGTTATTCAGTTGTCTATAAATAAATTTCCTTGTAATATCTCCAGTAAAGAGAACGACTGGGGTTTCTCCCACTTCATGGCATGGAACGATGTTTTGGACCCCGAGAAGGGTTACATAAAGGACGACGCTATCACGTTGGAGGTACATGTGACTGCCGAGGCACCGCATGGTGTCTCCTGGGATTCGAAGAAACATACCGGCTATGTTGGTAAGTCTTGTGTAATAAATAGCATAAAACTTTCGTTTTGTTCAGGACTCTTCGATTTTGTACGGCTTGACTGACGTGCATGCTCCCAGTAATAGTTGCTTAGTCCTACTTCGGATCGCGACCTCGCCACGGAGAGAGCTCACGATAAGGGTGCGCTTAAAAACGGGTAAAAAAAAAGTCACGGGTCAAATAGTTTCGTCAAACACAGATGGAGTATATTGTTTATTCGTTTTGGTTGGGTAGGTACTTTGTAGCCTGCATTTTCATATATTTATAACACGCATAAATTAGGTTCAACTGAATGTGTGTTTGTTTAAATTCAACAGAAGTTTCCACGTTTTCAGTTCGTGTATGAACCGATTAACGCAGGTTTCTGTAAAATGTTCGTGTTTATTCTAGGTCTGAAGAACCAAGGCGCGACGTGTTACATGAACTCGTTGTTACAAACATTGTATTTTACAAATCAACTACGTAAGGCCGTTTACAAGATGCCGACAGAATCTGACGACAGTACCAGGTAAATGAGTAGTTGCTTTTGTAATCTAGGATAGATTATTATCTATTACAGTGAAACTTAGATTATCCTGACTAATGTATGTTGAAGGTCATACCAATAGCAGGAAATTCGCATAGTCGGAATTGATAGAATAACTAGTTCGTTGATTTTAGCTTAGTTTGTATACACAAAAAGATTTTGGATGTGGGAAAATGTAATTTAGGTGCTTAATATTTTGGTTTTTTTTCCTTAGGTCCGTAGCACTGGCACTGCAAAGAGTATTCTACGAGCTACAATTCTCAGATAAACCTGTCGGCACTAAGAAACTTACCAAGAGTTTTGGATGGGAGACATTGGATTCTTTTATGCAACATGACGTGCAAGAGTTTCTTAGGGTACGTGCTCTAATGCCATTAGCGCTGAATTAACATACTTATTGTTCTTTTGTATTTTGTTCAAAAATAAAGTCGTCGTTTTCACGTGCTGACCGTGCCGTATGCGATGATTAGTCCATTCATACACACAGAAAGCGGTAAAATTGTGCGTGGTATGTTCAACGCGTTATTATAGTTTTTATTCAATGACATTCTAACTACTGCAGGAATATAGACCATAAACTTGGCACTTACAGAAGTCGACAATACAAGCTATCATTATTACAGGTACTGCTAGATAAATTGGAGAGTAAAATGAAGGGCACTTGCGTGGAAGGAACAGTGCCGCGTCTGTTTGAGGGCAAGATGACGTCGTACATAAAGTGTAAGAACGTCAACGTGTCCAGTACGCGCGTCGAAACCTTCTACGACATACAACTTAACATTAAGGGGAAGAAGAACAGTAAGTATATGAATTACATAAGCCTTTTCCACACTAAGGGGCATAAGTTCGAAATTATCAGACAAGATACAACAATTTTGTCATATTGTGCCCAGCTCTTGTTGCGAAATGTGTCGTAGGTCGGAAGCTTTATAACGTAACAAATACTGACAGGAATAAAAAGGTCAGTTTCTTTCATGTGACGATCTTCAACTGTGTAAAGTTTAACTCTGTCGCCGATTGTCGCCTCGTATTTAGCATAGTCAAGAAAAATCATTATTCTACTGATGTATAAATTTAAAGACACTCGTTGCAATTTGCAATGGGGACCTTAAAATAAATAGTTTTATACACACACCTCACCAATCCAATCCACTAAGACAGCCCAATGAATACTTTTTATTCCAGTCGACGAATCCTTCAAAGACTACATCAGTACGGAGACTCTTGACGGCGAGAACAAGTACGACGCAGGGGAGCATGGTCTTCAAGAGGCGGAGAAGGGAGTCATCTTTGCTTCGTTTCCGCCGGTACTGCATCTACACCTCATGAGGTTCCAGTATGACCCCATCACGGATAGCTCTGTCAAGTTTAATGATAGGTAAGTTTTGAGATATTTTAGCCTAGATGCGCCCCGCGGTTTCACCCGCATAAGTTTTGACCCCGTGGGTATATTGGGATAAAAAGTATCCTATGTGTTATTCCTGGTTATAAACTATCCGTGTGCCAAATTTCATCCAAATCCGTTCAGTACTTTTCGCGTGAAAGAGTAACAAACATCCATCCATCCATCCATCCTTACAAACTTTCGCATTTATAATATTAAGTAGGATGTTTTTAGATGGTGATAAGCTCCTCCCAATAGCCTGGTGTCTTCCGAGAGACGCGTAATTATGTACTAACTTCGAATACATGTCATGGAGTCTAGTTACAAAACTGCGGGCGAGTCCAGATACTCTTACTCGTCCAGTAACACATCCGGACAAGCTTTTAGGTGTTTTAATTATGCCTCTTTGTTCTTCATTTTGACTTTCGTGCGACTCTGTACAACATCATTATTAATAATGTTTTACAGTTTGAAATTGCGTCTTTACCCCACTAGTTTCGAGCTCTTATTGATGAAGTTATCCTCAACGTCACTTTGACTTCAGATAATAGGATGAATCTCTTGTTTAAAGTCTTCCACACTCCCATAGATTCGAGTTCTACGAACACATCAACTTGGACGCGTACCTTCAAGAGAAGCCGGAGACGCCAGCAGATTACACTCTACACGCGGTGCTGGTACACTCGGGAGATAACCACGGGGGACACTATGTGGTCTTCATCAACCCTAAGGGCGATGGGAAGGTGAGGAATTACGGTTTCATAAGCTATAGTGTATGGGATTTTGTGATTATATTTTATGGCAAACTTAGAGGCTACTAAGGCTTCTAGCCTTAGTAGGTGCTGGTCTCTAAGTTTGGAGCGACGACCTACGTAGGGTGTCTGGTAGCAGCTGGATGAGAGTAACCGAGAATCAAAATGAAGAGAGGCCATGTCCAGCAGTAGACTAGTTGACTGATGATAATGATTTTGTTGGAATGTTGTTTTGGTGATTCCAACTTTCCTAGCCATGTGAAGTAATTGGTATGTTTTATCATTCTGAAAGACATTGATGTCTGCATATTTTCAAGTTTTTGACACTTGTTTGACAGGCATCCTCTATTTATGTTGAGTCTTACATGGACATGAAGAGAACGTTTAAACCGCATTTCAACACCCACTCTTATTTGTAAATTGTAGTAGTTTTACCCAATTAGTTATGAACTCAGTAAGAAAATAATTTTACAGACAGCTTTAAAACCAGGAACAGTAAGTAGCTATTTACCATTTTAAAGTCTGTGCACTGAACAAGCACTAGAGAAAAGAGACAGCTGAGCTGACGGCACTTGCCTTATTGTTTAATTTACACAATGAAAAAGGAGTTAAGAAGTATGTTTTATCAATATCTTCATACAAATAAAAATGAAATGCTGTTGGTTGGTGCATCATAAGTACAGCTGGACTAGTTTGTTTTTTTTTTGTTTTAAAATGTTCTTAATAGTCCGAATTAGGTAAAGTCAGGAAAAGTTTTGGTTAAGTCCGCCTTTGTACCCTTTTTGTGTGTAAAATGTTAAAATAAATAAATAAAAGCCCGGAAAATTTGGGAAAAACATTTATTTTCTATTGGATTTTTCTATGAACTCAAGACCACATTAAAATTTTGACAGTACAACTTCTGTCGGGTCAGCTAGTTTCTAATAAATACTCTTGTTGTTTAGTGGTGCAAGTTCGACGATGATGTAGTTTCCCGCTGCACGAAGCAGGAGGCCATCGAGTACAACTACGGTGGACATGACGAGGACATGGCGTTGACCGTGCGCCATTGCACCAACGCCTACATGTTGGTTTACATAAGGTGAGTTCTTTAAAATTGTAAACTAATCTATTACCAATATACCTACAATTTAAAATTTTGAATTTAATTAAGACTTAGGTAGTCCATTTTCGCGTCCGGCCCTGGTTCAGGCCATGGTACGGAGCGAGAGGGCATGGGCAGCCGTCACCTCCTTCTGCGAAGCAGTAATGCTCGCGAAGGAGGAGGCGGGACGGTTGAGGGAAAGGCACGTTTCGCGCCCTCTCGCCCCTAGCCGCCGCAGGAGACGCCCTGGGCGTCGGGAGTCTCGGGCGGATTTCCAGCCACCGTAGGCGCGGGCTTGCGGACGTTGAGCAATGGGTAGCTCACCGCCCGGTAAGGACCAGGCCCGGGTCGACGGCGCGTCGTATTCCACGCGCGCCTCAAAGAGATGTCGTCAGCACAAAGTAGGGGTCCACTAGGGCCGATGCCTGCCGGGGTAGCGGGAAGGTACTTATGGGTCACCGAGGCCCCCGCAACACAGGCAACAGGAAGGAATACGGGTGGGTTTTAGTCAGTAAGAGTCTGACACACCCTCCCGCTCCACCCAGAGCGGGAGAAGTTATTTGATGATATCCCAACCTCAAAAAAAAAAAAAGGTAGTCCATTTGCATGTTTTATACTAATTATCCTAGTTATATAGAAACTTTTTTTTAGCCATACAATACTGTAATAAATATACTCTGTAATATATTTTTTTTTTTTTTTTTTAATAACGTTGCCCCACACTAGGAATTTCTTCCTGTATCGTGGGTGCGTTTACAAATATAGAAACTCACAAACACCCAGACCCGCGACACGCTGCGCAGCAGTCGATCGCTCAGCCATTACGCCAACCGTGTCGTCAAATATACTGCGTGTATTGCTGATGGATACCTAAATAAAGTAAAAAAAATGATGACAACGCGACAAATGGGGTTACGTGCTGGAAGCTTCGCCGCGAAAGAGCACTGTTTGTCACTTGTCAAAGTGATCTTAAATGAGAAGTGACCAATTGGAGAATAAGACATATCACTTTGCGCCATCTCGCAGCAAAGATTTTAACAAGGAACTCAACGGAACTAATTTAACAGATTTCTTTCGTCTTCAGTACCAATAGTACCGTCAACGCCAAAGATGCGTGTCTTAGGGGTTAGGAACCGCTAAGAAACGCATCTAAGACTGTAGCGGAGAAAAAACTTTTTCTAATTCTACCACCGTCTGCACCACATCAAAAAACAAGTGTGTGTCGGACCACGGACAGTGAAGGATTCCGTATTTGGGATGAATTTATCTTTAATTGCGTTGACTTGAGCTGTATTTTTTAGAGCTCCAAGACCTTGGCCTACGTATTTGATATAAATTTCTCTCCACGCGTTCCTGATAAAAACGAAGTGACCCTATACGAGTTTTCTTTTGAGCTAAAAAATCGACGAATTGATTTCGGGTCAAATTACTTAGCGCAAGTGTAAGGCCTGAATGTGTTAAGAATATGAAGTGTGCCACCCTGTTCAAGTAAGTACAGTCAAGTATTAGAATTCATGATGATTTGTGATTTCCAGGGACTCACAGTTGAAGACTGTCTTGCAAGAGGTCACTCAAGCTGACATTCCTACAGAACTGAGCGAAAGGCTCGCTGAAGAAAAGAGAATTGAAACTGTAAGTGACTAACAGTTTTATTCCTACTTTAATGTGTCACGCTGAATTTTACTATAAATGTCATTGGCATTTTGCAGCGTACTTGCTGTGGGAACATAGGACGATGTCACATGGGATGTCTTTTAACAGTTAAGCTAAAAAATACTCATGTGAAATTTACGTGGTGACACCAGAGGTCACCAATATTTTTAACGAGATACTCCAGTCTGAAGGCTCCTACATGCTGGCGCGACTTGTCGCGCGACGCGTCGCGACACAAAGGCACAGCTTGTAGTGCTACAAGCTGTGCCTTTGTGTCGCGTCGCGTCGCGCGACAAGTCGCGCCAGTATGTAGGATCCTTTACTTAAAAGAGTTATCACTGAATTTATGCCTCGTTTCGTCTTGCATTGATATGCAAGACGAAACGAGGCATACATTCAGTATAGCTTAAAAATATTAGGCATAATTGCCTAATATTTTTAAGCTTTAACAGGCTGTAATAAGACCCATTACATAGCCGTTATCTACGCATTCTGTACATCAAAGTAAAAACATTAAGCAAATATTGCTGGTTATCAGTTAATATTTAAAACTGTTGTGAAAAAAATATCAAAAAATTACTTTGACCTTTAAAATCTTCGTAACCAAAAGGTTCGCAGGTACCGTCCAGTACAAAAAAGTGTCAAAATGACGTCACTAAGGTGTGTCTCGGCTTCGTTCAGCGTCTTTTTACACATGTTTTACTCCAATCGAACAGATCCGTCGCAAAGAACGCAACGAAGCCCACCTCTACATGAACGTCAACGTCGTTCTAGAAGAGGCCTTCGACGGTCACCAGGGCAACGACCTGTACGACCCGGAGCGCGCCCACTACCGCGTGTTCCGAGTGCGCAAGCAGGCCACTGTCGCCGAGCTCATGGAGATGCTGGCCGACAACTTCAAGTACCCGCTCAAACAGCTGAGGCCGTGGCCTTTCAGCGCGCGTTCTAATCAGGTGAGAGAATGCATCATTTGCTTAGCGTTTTGACTATGTTCGGGTCGGCTTCTAGTCTAACCAGATAATTACCAGTACTTTAAATGGGACAACTGCCTATTTGACCTCTAAAATACTCCTAGGTAGGACGATCAACTGCCAACTGTTCGCCACATTGTTTAGCTGAGATTTTTAAGCGATAGCAGCATAGCTTACAAAAAAAGCCTAATTGTCACGGCATTGGAATAATCGATCATTATAAGGTATAAAGCTTGAAATTCGTAAAATATCATGCCTATCATATTTTATGTATCAAGCAGTTACTGATAGGCAAATAAAAAAAAAAAAATTACACTTAATAACCACAGTCTCTCCCAACAGACATGCAGACCGACTTGCCTAGACATCCTCAATGACCAGCACAAGACGGTGGCCGACGTTTCCGAGAACATGAACCCTTGGAACATATTCCTGGAGATGCTACCCCCAGACTCTGGCTTCAGTGCGCTCCCGAACTTTGACAAGGAGAATGATGTTGTGCTGTTCTTCAAGTTCTATGACCCCAAACAGAAGCGGATTCATTATTGTGGACATCACTACTTGCCTATTGCCAGCAAGCCTGCTGATCTTATTCCAATACTCAACAAGCGTGCAGGTAATTATTGTAAATGATGTTTCATGTATTGTTTATCCACAGCCATTTTCGTCCTTATTTTAGCTCTGATTTTGCATTAGTGATTTGTAATCTCGTTACTATAAAGTTGCTCTCAAGGCGCTGATAATACCCAATTGCCCAAAATAGGCTTCTCTTAAGAAAAAAAATATTGCCAAATCTGTATAGTTAGTGGTAGTGGAAAAAATATATGTTAATTTTGAACATATTTCCCAGAACTTGGTTGTTACCAAAACACGTTTTGATAAAAATCTCGATACAAACAAACGTTAAACTAACCTCTTACCTTGAGTTCAAATCCAAAATATCTGTATTAAATATAAACATACGTTACGTATTTAATTAATAACAAGAACGTCTTATTTGAATGCAGAACTTGGTTGTTTTTTATTTTCGATTACTCAACTCAATTTTGAGAAAATAGATAATTGCTTCATATTTTTCAATAAATTACAAGCGTTGTGTCATCGCGCTTATCTTTCTTTTCTATGCAATCTGACAGTGACCGCGGTTTAGGTGTTGTCGGCGTTTTAAGAGGTAAAATTACAATGAAAGGACTGCAGATTGTGATTGCAGTATGTTTTAGTATATGGAAACGGAGCTGCTGTTTTGACAAATAATTTCTTATACGCCGTGCCTTTTGTGAACCTACAAGAAGGCGTGTAGTCTAGATTATATACAGACTCACCCCAGTATTCAGTATTCTAGCCCCGTGATACAAATAAAGCAAAGTGCTGCAGCTGCCAAATAACTTTAACATGGACGAAAAACTATAGTACATTGTCATTTGAGGAACGTAAGGGGCGTGGGAACGTGTTTCCAAGTGAGAGGCCGGCGCAGTCGGTCCCCTGATATTACAAGTTCCGGCTATAATATTGTCCTCATCACTGAAATCATAAATACCATACCGGTCTGGTAGTTCATTGACCTAAGGTTGTGAATTATTCATTTTTATTCAATTTTGTAATCAAACTGAATGTTATTAATATATTTCCATTCATTGTGCCTATAAATAAAACGCGTTTTAAGATATATCGATAATGATCTATGAACTTAACTGATGTAATAAATGGCTAACATTTATAACATTTTTTTAAATGTAAGTTATTTTAGCCATATTACAATTAAAAAGATTCAGAGATTCAAGATTCACAAAATTTCACAAAATGAAAAGAACGATTCTGCGAATTACTTGATTTTATAGATACCATTTTCCGTGTGGTGCTGGACGTAAAGTATAGCACCATCCCATTTCTTCCCGTGGGTGTCTTAAAAGGCGACTAAAGGACTTACTAGAGAATGGGCAGCAGCGTTCTCTATGCAATTTAACACCATACTGCGATCGCCAACCCGCCTGCCAATCGTGGCGATTATGGCAACCCCCTATTGGGGGAGGCCTATGTCCAGCAGTGGACGTGGCGTGACTTTCGACTGGAATGGTGATAGATACCATAGGCGGCAGTAACTCTGCATTTAAGTTTTTGCCGTGCTTACTTTATAATTTACAACTTATGTGAGAGCAGTGGTGGCGTGGCCCAGTGGTAACGGCCGCGACTTACGGGTTGTAAGTCGTAGGTTCGAACCCTGACAGGTGCTTTACTTTGTGTAATATAATTCATAACCACTGCTCTCAAAACGGTGAAGGAAAACATCGTGAGGAAACCGGCATGTCCTTGAATCAAAAATTCGAAGACATGTGACATCTACCAACCCGCACTGGGCCCGCGTGGTGGATTACGACCCACTCCCTCTCACAGAGAGGAGGCCTGTGTCACAGCAGTGGGAACGTTATAGGCTGATTATATTATAAACTTATTTTAAATTGTATTTTCCAAGGTTTCCCGCCAGACACTCCGCTCGTCTTATACGAAGAGATCAAACCTGACTTTGTTGAGAAGATCAACAACTACAGCGAGCCTCTCGAAAAGGTATTATTTATCAGTTTTATCCCAACAAACTATTCACTAGACATAAGCTTGTACTACACAAATATCTACCCAAATAACTATGTATTTAGAAGACTCTTCCTTCTTTTATATAAACTCTATTACAAAGTATCTATATGTGTAAGTGACTAATAAACACAATATATGCCCCGAAAATTTGTAATTCTATGTAAAATTATATAATTATATCCTTGAAACTTGGTTAGGAATAGTATAATGTTATGATCGATTTTAGTTCTAGTTTGATCCACATTC
The DNA here is from genome assembly GCA_905333075.3 of Atethmia centrago. Lineage (NCBI taxonomy): Eukaryota > Metazoa > Arthropoda > Insecta > Lepidoptera > Noctuidae > Atethmia > Atethmia centrago. The sequence goes on along the minus strand of HG995373.1, from coordinate 13,129,173 downwards.
AGGTATTGCTGGCTCAGGTATAGTATTTATTAGTAATTATTTATAATCATGTAATGAATCTTTGAATAGCACTGTTCAGACTGTTATACTATATATAAGATTACATACAATTACTAGACACGAACAAAACACCGATATTTTGTAGGAAGTAATCTACTGAAGCCGTTCAATACTCTGCTTAACCTCTGTGTACAAGCTCTAATTTTCCATCCCGAAATACGCGTAGTATCGTAAATTGTCATGTAAGTTCAAACAATAACTTTCCTCGTAATTCTTTCCTCTTCCGAAATTGATTCTTCGCTCGAGATTTTGATGACGTCAGCGTAGTAGCGAAACAGGAGAACTTGCTTATAACTCTTTGTACATAATTATATTCAAACACGATGTCATAACGCTTGCTTTCAAGGTCACGACGGATTCTCGTAAACATCTGAGATTTTTTTTTTAACCAAACACCAACAAACATTTTTGTGTAATGTTCACTGTCTGAACAGTGCTATATTATTTATTGTATATTTATCAGCTTCTCCTCATCCTTATATTATTTTATTTCATTCTAACACACAAGCTTTCTCGATTGTTTTAGGCATAATTCCCATGACAACGCAAGCTGACGCGTTCTTTCGCCTAGACACAGATTAGTACGAAATGTAGACTCGATACAACGAGAGAAAACACGCACGTATTGACACGTACGTATTGACACGTACTCCCGATTGGCGTTCGGTTGAGATATTCGAGATAGCTATACGTACGCGTCAGTGTGCGTGCGTCTGTTTTCGGTCGTTGTGTGGAACCGACCTTCTGTATATTCCGTGGACGTTCATACGCGTTTGGACGCTCAGTTTGAAACAAGGCAATGTTACTTCAGTTGAAATGTGACGCCTGTCAGATTTTTGTCTTGGGAACTAAGCCACTTGAGTGACTCATCAATTATGATCATAAGCTACACGCTGCTTCATTATGTTGAGTTACTTGTATTACCACTTACGTCACCTCTCTATAGGATTGTTTCGTATACGAACATGCGTACATATATTACGAATATACATAGTGTCTATCGAACCTAAAGAAACTTGAAAAAGGAAATTACTAATCTGTTACTGAGCCCAAAACAACAAAAAATATTCCTGTCTAACTATCTAGATCCGTAGATTGTAGTATATATATTTTTTTATTGATTTGAGCCCAGAACGGGATTTACGATACCCTTTTCAAGCTTACTCGGTTTAATTATTCACTTCGTATAGCCAGTGTTAGAGATTTTGCATATTATAAGATCACAATGTAAATTGCACACAAAATACTGAGTCTATCACGCTAAAGTTTTAAAAAGTGTGGAAAAATATCACTTTTCGACCTCTTTAGAAATTGCAATATCACGATTTTGGATTCACCCATATTTTAAATTAAGAACATATTAACCGCGTCATGAACGAAACAAAACACTAAACAGTGACATGACACGATCACATATCCACGCATTTTGGTATACGCCACAAACTATGGAGGGAGGGCATAAGGCGGGCTACCCTCGGGTTGAGTCGTGTGCACGCGGCCAGGTATTGGACGAGCTGATGGACGGCGACATCATCGTGTTCGAGCGCGCTGACCATCGGCACGAGGACCTGGAGCTGCCAACCTGCCAGGACTACTTCAAGTACATATTCTACAAGGTGGAGGTGCAGTTTGTGGATAAGACCGTGCCTAATGATCCTGGGTAAGACTTGTGTACCTTTATTATTTTTCGTGATGAGAAACGGAAAGCTTTTTAAGAGATTGGTAAGCGTTACTTATAACATAATTTGGCTAAGCATTATTCCTGTCACTTTCGCACAACTGTCAAACGACAAGTGCAAGATAGAGACGATGATCTGTCTAAGCCTAAAGCATGTGCTAAGTAAACTTTATCAATCTTGGCCTCAGTAAGATGTGATTTGTATTTGAATAATGTACAATGTAAAATCCATAAATTCCAAATTTGACTACGCGTCATTGTTGTAACAATGTAAATGAGAACTAAATACCTTGAATGGGTACAATTGTTTAGTTATAGCACAGAGATTCGCGATTTTTTTCTTACAGGTCCTAAGACATGTTTGCTACCACGGTAGAGAAAGGCATTGTATTAACTATTTATTTCAATTATTCTTAGATAGTTGCTCTCTAGTATTATTATTTCTCCTTGTTTATTAGTTACAATGGCGAATAGTTATTTTGGTAACAAATGCAGTGATTAATTGGCGTTGAAGTATGGCTAAAGCATATCGGATTTTCTTGATGGCTGTTCTAATATTACGGAGGCGCTTTCCTGGGAAATCAAAGCTTATGTCACTGTGTCGGTCAACAAGCACGATATGACCCTGTTCAACGCCATATGAACTAAGCCACAGCCGAATTCGACATCTCGAAGTCGACAACAACAACATTTCCATCAATAGTTTGTAGTCTTGTTAAAGTAGTTTTGATAGCCTTCTGTTAAAAGTATTTACCGATAATATAAGCTACCTTATTTCGGACAGGCAGTAGTATTGTATCTATAAATTGATATATAAGATGTATTGGAATTTCATGGTTAAAAGTTAAGCAATATTAACATTATTTCTCCTTCGCCTATGTTGCACAGGTTCACAATGGAGCTGTCGATGCAGATGCGTTACGACCAGATGGCGCGCGCAGTGGGACAGAGGCTCAACGTGGACCCCTACTTAATACAGTTCTTCAAGTGTCAAAAGTTAGTGTTTTGAGATATTACTAGCATATTACATCTGTTTCGCAGATGGATTGTCGAACATATATTGCCGCTGTTTTACATAATCGCTAGCTGTTTTACAAAACAGCTCCGTTTTGTCATTCACTTTGGCAATCCAGCTGCCATTGTTTTACGTTTAGTAAAACTGCTACCCAGAATGGCTTATTTGCAGTCACAATAAGCGTTCTGTGTGGCTTCTTATGCAAGCGGTCTTAGTAACTAAGCTAGGGCACCCAGACCAATTGGTTTATGTTAGGTTAGAACTGTGATCAACTGCGTGCAAGCCGAGCCAGCGAAGCGAGCGGTGCCGCGGGCAGCGGCCGGTGAGCGCTTCTAAGTTGGTCGCAGTTTCTTGGCTATTTAGTATTTTTAACCGACTTCAAAAAAGGCAGGGGATATTTAGCTTTTATGTCTCTGTATGTATTTCTTCAACTGTGGAGTAATTAAAAAAAAAAAAAAATGGTAGAGAATGCTTGGGCGGTGGTCTGGTCCCATATTAATTTTATTAACTTTGCTTGGGTAGTTTTTGAGTTAGCTTCGACATTACGAATTAAATCCACTTTGTGTATATTGATGATGTTATAATATTTATAATACTTACTGTCACTGTTGTTTACATAGCAAGTGGTGGTATACGAATTGGTCTGGTCAAAAAAAAAAAAAAAACGGTGGCAAAAAACAAAAATACAGATCACAATCGGACAATCAAAAGTTACACCATATTTCAGGTTATTCGACTGTCCCCGCCTGCAAGACCAAAATTATATAGATTATAATGCTTGTTTTTCCCTTTTCAGTTATGTGTTTTTGCAGTCGGGTTTTTTGTTTTTTAAACAATTCATTTTATTTCAACTTCTAATCGTTGACTGCATTGTATTGATTGCAAAACGTTAATGTAATTCTGCGTGTTAACGTTCTTAGTTAAACTTATGGAAAATCGTCAAACATTGTTCAGCTGTTTTACTCAACGGAGCTGTTTTGAAAAAAAGTTAGCGGTTATGCAAAACAGTGGATTCGACAATCCATCTGCGACATCTGCAAGCCAAAGAGATGGTGCAAAAATCAAGCATGTTGATTGTTTTAGTCCTACTAATAAATGATTTGGTTTGGTCTTGACTATAATGTTGCCTGATGGAAAATGATGGATGTGGTTTATGAGGGAACGAGCGCAACCTGAAGATACTCAAGAAATGTTTGTTAGTGCGGCAAGAGGAGAGGCCTATTTTAACATAATATGATTGATGTTTCTTTTAATCTTTGGTCAATTTGAGCCTACTCATAGAACGCTTTATATATATATATTTTTTTTTCTATGAAATCATGCCATAATCGCTAAACAAATCGGTAAACTGATTAGTGACCAGTTTAGCCAGTACAATAAGTGAGTTTTGGTATGTTTGAACTGAATATTACTACAAAAGCGACTTGGTGTGATCAACTATTGTTAAATTTGTTGCAGCTACAAGGATACCCCAGGCCTGCCACTCAGATACTCTTACGACGGAATACTTAAAGATTTGCTAGTGTACTGTAAACCAAAGTGCCCTAAGAAGTTGTTCTACCAGATATTGTCTATTAAAGTTAATGAATTGGATAACAAGAAACAGTTTAAATGTTTATGGGTAAGTTGAAACTTTTGATTTTATTACTTACTTTATTACTTTTTATTGTATACATTTTAATATTATGTATTGTAGTTATGTGTATGTTTGTTTGTTTGTTTGTGTGTAGTTATTAGGTTTGTTCGAAAAACTTACTGGTATGAGATATGTAAAATGCACTTAGTTTAAGGTGGATCCGCGGTGGTAGCCCGCGAAATTCAAATTTTGTTACGTTTTTGCAATTTGACTTGCAAATTGCAAAAACTTAAGAAATTTTGAGTTAACCTTAATTCTTATTGGTAGAGAAATTAGGAGAGAGATAAAGCAGACTATGCTCTATCTCTCTTCGAGGGTTTTGCAGTAGGAAATCCTAGAAAGAATTTATGAGAAATACCAATTTCAAATTTATGCATAGAGTGCTAAGAAGAAGTGTCAAATATTGATAAGTGTTTGTGGTATTTAAACCTAATGTTTTTCTTTCAGGTTGGTCCAAATTATAAAGAAGATAAGGAATTAATTTTATATCCAAACAAAGGCGGTAAGGTGTCAGACATCTTACAAGAGGCAGCTAAAGTCGTCGAAATGTCACCCGACGGTTCTGGAACGTGAGTGATAGTTTTCTTACATCTATACAAATACATAAAGTGTCTATTTGTAATGTCAAAATAACAGCTTTTTACGAAATGCATATGAAAGTATATACGGTACTTAGAAATAAAAATACAATTTTTTGTTCTGGCTAATCTCCGAAACGGCTGGACCGATATTGATGGGACTTTTACTGGCAGATAGCTGATGTTATAAGGAGTAACTTAGGCTTACTTTTATTTAGAAAAAGCCACTCAGGCGAAGTCACGGGCAGCAGCTAGTTTATGCGTAAATATGCTATTTTAATGGTAGTAGTAGAGTATGTGAATGGGGCTTGTGTTTAAGTTATAACAGCCGCACAAATCGATCGATCAGGTTAAGCCACGCTTGCCGCGGTTGTTCCGTGGATAGGTGACCATCTTTAGATACCAAGACCCCTCCGTGCCTCGGAAAACACGCTATGCCGTTGGTCCGGCTGTCATTCGTGGATCTTTGACAGTCCTAAAAGTCTTGATAACCAGCTTTACCAAGGAGTATCCTATTACTCAGTAACTTGGTTGTGAAGGTCAGATCAGACAGTCGCTTCATGTAAAATATATTCAGTTGCAACTGGTTAGACAAAAGGCGACCTCAACATAGTTGGAAAAGGCTAGGCAGGACGAGCTTCTTCACATACACTACTCATAGTGTATGTGAAAAACTCGTCCAGAGAATTACTAGTACCATTCGAGTTTGTGCTGTCAAACATCGGGGCAGTGTTCAGATTTGTAAGCACATGTGGCATTTCAGCTTTGTGTCTGGGATTGCGATACTCCTGTGATGCATCTAGTATCGCATATGTTGCCATAATTGGTGATCACCACTTATCATCAATGAAAGCCAGCCAGCATGTTCGCTATCCAATAGTATGAAAACCAAAAAGTAGTTTTAGAGTAAGGAAGGAATGGAATTGGAAAAAATACTCGCAAATGTACAGAGTTTATGTAGTAACTGTTTGATAATATTCGATGATGTCATAAAATTGTGTTGTTGTTCAGGTTAAGGATCGTGGAGGTGTCGTGTCACAAAGTATTACCGGGCCCCGACCCCGAGCTTACGCTGGACCAGGTCACCATATCGCCGCCTAGACTCTACAGAATAGAGGAGATTCCTAGAGATGAGCTTAACTTGCAGGTATGGCATACTACATCTTCTTTTTTCTTGTCAATAAAATATTTCTCAACAAGAAATTAAAAGGATTTAACTTAAAGCAAAACTGACGACTTTTAATTTGATAAACTTTTTGTGATACCTATTTCAAAATCTGCACATAAACTCCCATAGAAATATAGTGTTAGCTATACTGCTGTTCAATTCATGTTTGCATGAATATTATTGGCGCTATAGAATATTAGCTAATATTATACCTACATGGGTATGATCAAACAAAAAAAAATGATATAAAATTATTGGGTCAATGACCGAAAAGTATTTTACAAAAATAAGTTTTTTGTGGTAAACTTCACAGACGTTATGGCTATTGATATCTTAATACGATGAATATAATTGTATAGAATATATTTATTATAAAACATGAGTACACATCAAATAATATGTGCAAGGTTTTAAAATAATGGGTAGATCTATTTGTTTTGCCATTGATGGTGTACAAAAAAACATATTTTTGGTTTAGAATAAACCATAAAAAATGAGTCTACACAACAAACTATGAAGTTAATAACTTAATACTAATGCTATTGTTTTTACAGATTTGAGGGTCAAATTGTGAAAATGTCGTAATTATAGGAATCTATTTAATTAATTGCGGTCATTTAAAAATTCCGATATGGACTATGGCTATGAGATATTTTTTATTACTGCCACGTTGGTCTAGTGATCGTAAGCGCTATTGCTGAGCATGAGGTACTAGGTTCGATTCCCAGGTCAAAGGGTAAAGATTTGTGCCCGGTTGATGACACTAGGCCCGCCCCCTATTACATGGGACTTAAAACATAACCGGCGAAACGTGGGTGTAATACAAGTACACCTCTGCCCAACCCTTCGGGGAAACAAGGCGTGATGTTATGTTATGTCATTTTTTTATTTATTTTAAACAGCAGTAGGCATGATGAAATGAAAAATAAACTCATTTTCTCAACTCCTGCTTCAAGTAATTACAATACCTGCAGTTTTTGACTCCAAATAAAGTCATCAAATCATATTATATATTTTTTTATTATGTTTAGATATCGAAACCCATCACGTCAGTTAAGTTTCGCTGGCTAATATAATTTGACCCTGTATAGCGAAACATCTTCGGGAGAGGCTCGTGGCTAAGTAATAACAGCCGCACAGGTCAATCGATCAGGTTAAGCTACGCTTGCCGCGGTTGATCCGTAGAAGGGTGACCATCTTTACAAACCAAGACCCGTCCGTGCCTCGGAAAGCACGTTATGCCGTTGGTCCCGGCTGTCATTCGTGGCATCTTTGACAGTCGTTACGGGTCGTCAGAAGCCCGCCAAATGGTATCGTGTTACCCAGTAACTGGGTTGTGGAGGTCAGATAAGCAGTCGCTCCATGTAAAATACTGGTATTCAGCTGTATCCGATAATACTGGAAGCCGACCCCAACGTAGTTGGCAAAAGGCTGGGCAGATGATGATGACAGCGAAACATCTTCCAGGATTTTCCTCCTTTAAAGAAATTAAATCATTGACTTGGTGCTTGCTATTGAGAAATGCACCGATTTAGAAGCTTGTTTAAAATGTTAATTGTCGTTTTGTTTACTATTCTAGGAGGACGAGATCGTAGTGCCGTGCGCACACTTCCACAAGCAGGTGTACGCCACGTTCGGCATTCCGTTCTACGCGCGCGTCAAACACAATGAGCCCTTCCAGGCGGTCAAGGATCGGCTGCAGAAGAAACTCGACATACCCGACAAGGAGTGGGAAAAGGTGAGCTTTCAAACTCAAACCATTTATTTCAAATAAACCATTCAATTTACACTTAAGGCGCTGACAAGACCCAATTGACCAAAATAGGCTTCGCTTAAGAAAAAAATTTGGCAAATCTGTATAGTTTGTGGTAGCGGAAAAAATATATGTTAATTTTGACCATATTTCCCAGAACTTGGTTGTTACCAAAACACGTTTTGAAAACAAAATCTCGATACAAACTAACGTTAAACTAACCTCTTACTTTGAGTTCTAATCCAAAATATCTCTATCAAATAGCAACATACGTTACGTATTTAATTAATAACATGCACGTCTTATTTGAATGCAGAACTTGGTTGTTTTTTATTTTCAATTACTTAACTCAATTTTGAGTAAATAGATAATTACTTCATATTTTGCAATAAATTACAAGCGTTGTGTCATCGCGCTTCTCTTTCTTTTCTATGGAATTTGACAGTGACCGCGGTTTAGGTGTTGTCAGCGTCTTAAGTACTTTTGAATCGTAAAGGAGGTTTATTAAATCTTTCGACGTAAATTTCCCTGGGAAGCAATTTGGGATAGAAACTTTCTTCTGAAATAGTATACATAAAAAAGGACCTAGGCAAAGATCGTTAGAAATGAGACAAACTGACAGATTGTAGAAAGATTTCTATGGTGCAATGTCAAAAATGGAGAATCGAAATGTCACTTTGTATAGAAAGAGCTATGTCTATTCTTCGAAGAAATGGAAAGCGTCATGCTAAGCCTGCTGATAATGGTCTGTAGTTCTCTCAAGTTGGCCTAATACTGCAATTAAAATAATTAATATCTATGTTTCTTATATTTGTTTCAGTACAATTTCGCTATAGTGACAAATGGAAGACCTAACTACATAAGTGAAGGAGCGACAATAAACATTTACGACTTCAGGCCAAGCAGTAACGCGAGTGAGTGTCATATTAGACTTGTAACAACACTTTACATGTCTGATCAGTAAATATTTTCTTGTTTTTCAAAATTATAGATTACAATAGATCCAATCCTCAAAAGAATGTGTGCTAAAATTTAATCTAGATCTGTCACTTCCAGACGCGACGGCGCGGCCGTGGCTGGGGCTGGAGCACATCAACAAGACGCCCAAGCGGTCCCGCGTCAACTACCTCGAGAAGGCGATCAAGATATACAACTGAGCCGTGAAGTGCGCTCCCTGGGTCGCTAGACGGAGCCGCGCGGCGGCGGCAGGAGCGCCGCACCAGCGGACGGCTCGCGCCACACTCACGCTGCTATCCCAGTTATACACATATTATAGCTCATAATTTCGTACTCCGGACCACTCTTAATTTATTCGTCCTCTTCGATTACTAATAAACATTACATTAAACAGGTGCACTCCGCTATGCCGTGTTACTATCGCCCGGATACGCAAAAAATAGCCTTATCTACATAATGTGCATCACTAACACCAATATTTGACTTTCTTTACCCTATGTACTCTATGTAGGAAACTGACCCTAAACAAACGTGTAATAGACATTGAGGCCACAGAGTAGTCCTGCTAGAAAAATGCTTTTATGATAATTTGTAACAGTAGCTTCGTATGGCCGTCGTATCTTAGTGTTGTCACTGAAGCAGGAGGCGTCTCGCCGGTAGAGTGTATACGCCGGTAAATCGAGTATTATCCATCATATTTTTTCATGTATAGCGTCATATTTTTCTTTTATCCGTGGCATTAGTAAGTTTAACACGTTTTTTCAAACTCACGTTCATTTTGAAAATATTCAGTTATACCTAACTCGACATTAGTTAAATTAAACCAGAAGTGACTAATGTCACGTTGGTTACGTTGTTTAGCCTCGGAATAGTTAGCATGTACCGTGGAACCTGCGTTTATTTCGGTTGCGCGGACGATGTATACGAATTGTCGCGAGGGCGTTGCTCCGTCAGTGATTTGCACCAAAGGCTCTGTGTCAAACACGCCTTCATCTATAACGAGTGAGTGAACCACGTGGCCTCCCGAAAATACCGATAAGTGTCTACAGGTGTATTTTAAATGTTAAATGTACCTACTGATAGCTGTTGGCTGAACGAGACAGAGACATTATCGTTAGTGTTGCCTCGAAGGCTGTGCCAACTGTCCCAGTCTCGCTCAGTCGAGCAGCGCGGTCGTTTGGGGTGATTCGGCAATGTAAAGCATTTTCACGGAGTATACAAGACAACATTATTTAGACATGAATTTGAATAGTAATAAAATGTGCCTCTTGTGTGTTGACGCTTGTTTGATTAACTATATTAACAAACTAGTGTAATATAAAGAAGTATTTACCAGTTAAATTAAAATCGGCTTGCTGATCGTTCAATGACGGCAAAAGTTTTCAGAAGCTTGTAATGTTAAAAACTATTTTATTATAAATGTTGAACATAGTAATCGAGTTTGAATGAAATGCATGATAGGAATAGTATTAATATTCAAAGGTATGAAATACAGCCAATTAATAACATAGTAACATTTTCAACAATAGATACATTCGGCGATAAACGATATACGCATATTATACCCGTAACTAATTAATTTTGTAACATTTTACAAATTAGCTTGACATGATTGAAAACTACTTAGAATGCTCAAAATCTACATTGTTTTGCATAATGGGAATTAAAAACTGACAACATGACTTGCAAATTAATTTGAATGTTCTATTATATTAAAAAGAATTCTTTTGTATCTACAATGACCGTATTGTGATAATTAATATTAGTGAAGCCTGTACATAGCTACTGCGCACATCTCAACCAACGACAATCATGTGTAGGTCTGTGCTTTACTATAAAATAAATGTTAAAAGACACTCGCTGAACCTTTCATGTGTAATCTGTTTTTAATATAAATTATTGCAGTATATTATATACTTAAGTCTAAAATGTTTTATTGATTGTCGAATTGCCAACACCCGGGTGTATGTTTGAGGCGAAGACGATATCAATTTAGTATAATAAATAGAACAGCGAGATGGCGTAGCGTTTAGCGGCCTCAAGTGTACACTATGTTTAATTGCACATAATAGATTTAACGTTAGCACTGTATTGTTAATTCTGGCTAAAAGCGTCCGAGCGATCTAAAGCGAAGCGGTCTACATGTTACTATTTGATAATTGGTTGAATCAGAATCTTTCCTTTGAAAAAAAATCATTGTAAAGTTATATTTTGGGGAAAACGGACTTTCTCTAAACGTTTCTTGGAATGAATTAACGGAAGAACAATGGGGTGTCCGTAGGTCCTTAATCAACACTAGTACCCAACTGCTAACAATTTATTGTCTATCGTTGTATACCAAGTGAAAGTGAACTCATTTCCTCAAAGTATAACTTTATGTAATGTTACTATTTAATTTTTTACTTGACCTGCCAGAGATATGTTACGTTTTAAATAAATGATTATGTCGAAATTATGTATATATATGATGTAATAAATTAAGAAAAAAAATACAATAAGTTTTCGTAAAGATGCCTTAGACGTTTTAAGACATTTTTAGTGGTTTGAAATGGTAGTGCTTAATTTAATTTATACCCTTTTTAGTTATTATTTCGTGCCTGGAGAAGGTAATTTCGCGCCTCCAGCTGATTATATCATATAGATAGATTGTCTAAATGAGTGGAAGCGATGTCCCCGCGTGTAGATTGTTTTCTTTCTAATGTTTCTATTGAACTCGTTAATTTTATGTTAACAATGTGTGTTGGTTGCGCTACTTTCATTAACATGGTTTGAGGTATTTTGAGAGGAACTTAGAAACGTAGTGGTTTAATAGCTGATACTTGCCGACGATAATAAAATGTGGCAAATGGGATTATGTACTATTAGTTGTTTCATCTATTGAGCTATCTTCCTAGGTTCAAGCCCGTTGTGTAGGCGAGTCTGTATACAGCTTGTGCAAACATTGAAATTACTCCAATGTTTGTTATGTTGGATTTAAATGTTTCACTGAATATAATCCTATATTTGTTTTATTTGGTTTGTTTTGAAAAAAGGCTCCCTCGGGACGTACGTTAGCAAATTCTCTCCGTACGCGAATGCTTATCCGTTGTGTCCGAATGGTCATTTCTGCAAAGGTCGAGGGGGAACTAAAAGCCTCTTTTTCAATCAGATAGCTCAGCACAACGGAGAACATAAATGCAATATTATTTTTAATTAACTAGTAAATAGTGACAAATTCTGCAAATTGCACTGTACAATTTTGAACACAGGTATAGAAAGATCTGAAGAATTGGATGAAATTCCCTTGAATTATCCAACTGATTCGGTAGACATAATATAAATTAGTTTTATACAGGGAGAAAGTTGATAAAACAGTACAATGACTCCAGTAAATAGTTCTTATTGTTAGCTGAAAGGATAACTGTTGCGGTACATTGATTAGTGGTCGTACGTAGTACGTAGGCCGGGTAAATAAAACTGACCTGTGGGGTAATTGCCTAACACACAGTAGCAATGGTTCATTTTGATAGTTCAACAACATTCATTGCTTTATTTACGATGTTGATGACGATGTTTTTTCGAACATTCGAAGGAATGGAATAGCAATGTACTTCAAAATCATTCAGACTGTGGTTGATAGAGTGTGTACTTGATTTGAAATAACACTCCTAAGAAATTGAAGAATCGTTACATATTTTTATCGAATACTAGATGCGCCCCGCGGTTTCACCCGCATAAGTTTTGACCCCGTGGGTATATCGGGATAAAAAGTATCATATGTGTTATTCCTGGTTATAAACTATCTGTGTGTCAAATTTCATCCAAATCCATTCAGTACTTTTTGCGTGAAAGAGTAACAAACATCCATCCATCCAAACTTTCGCATTTATAATATTAGTAGGATTTTTGTGCTCTGTATTGCAGACTTCTTTGAAAAGTTTCAACATCTCTCTGCCAGATAACCCATTCCCGTTATATTAGGTCTTCAACATAACTTTCAACATGTTGTCAATTTTAGAAAAACAATCTTACGTGTCAGATATAGAACAATAAGCACTATCGGATCGATAAACTCCGGTTAAGAAACTGGGGGTTAGACATGGATCAGGATTTGTCTGTGAGATTAGTTAATTGGGACTTAATAAAGCAGTATTACCTAGCTGTCTCCAATAGGTTGCTATTACTCAACTATGATTCCTTTTGAATACGGTTGAAATTGGTATAGCAAAATAAAATTTGTGTAGGAACAAGAAAGAAGACCCAGCTATGAATCATTGTGTGCGTTAACCCCAGCAAAATAATGTCGAAAATTGTCATGTAAATCTTACAGATAGAATAGAATAGAATACTCTTTATTATGTACACCATAAAAATTACAGATACAAATGTTGAAATTTTACAAGGGGTGACACAATGGGCGGTCTTATCGCTAAAAGCGATCTTTTACAGACAACCTTTGGATGGATTAAAGGGGGAGGAGAGACAATACTGCAGGTAGTCAGTGGTGTACCAGTTACATATACAATAAATACGTATAATACATAAAGCATATACTATACATAACATATAATATCATACATACATACATATATATATATATATGCCATAAACATGAAACATGATCAAGAACTATATAACTATAAGTAATGATGATGTTTAGGGAGAGAGAAAGTGTTTTTTTACCTGAATTTTAAAAGTGGACAAAGTTTGTGCACGCCTTATCGACACGGGTAAGGCATTCCATAACCGTACTGCAAGAACTGTAAAAGATTTGTCATAAAAGCTGGTGGAATGCATCGGCATCTCTAGTCTTAAGTTTACAGATAATTAGTTGCCCAGCTTCTGTAATTGTTGCGCACATTTTTAAATTTGTAGCACTTGTAGTTTTTTAGTTATTTCACAAAACATTTCCTACTAGGGTAACGTTTATAACGTTACCGCAGCGACTTTTTTTTTTAATGGGATTATTGAAACAAATATTAGCTATATAATTAGTTGTCTAGACGAGGTAAATGTTGCACCTTATATTGTATATTTTGTTCTGTCTTCGGCTGCGAAGTTATTCGAGATCCTGCTGAAGTAACGTTTGTGGTTTTGCTTCCCAGCAGGAAATGTTTTTGTGAAATAACTAAAAAACTATAAGTGCAACAAATTTAAAAATGTGCGCAACAATTACAGAAGCTGGGCAACTAATTATCTATAAGACTTAAATGACTATTTTCGACATTATTTTGCTGGGGTAACGCACACTGAATCATTGATGATTGAGAAATTATTGGAACTTGTGGTGTTGTTTCATTATTCCACTATTAGCCGTTGACTTAGGTTCGTATTACATAAAGAAACTCAAGCATTGATCTCTGTTTAAAACAGGTTATAAATAAGTCAAGTAATTTTATAACGTTTATAAGCATAGATTCCTTGATCATAGTTCAGCTAACTTTGGCTTTATTTTAGATCGTTACTCAGTTCGTGAAGCGAACCCAAGCAGTGATGATCTGTGACCACCCAAGTGTCAATTTTTTGTTATTTTCATGTTTATCTTCGTTGCCGAGTTTTTTTTTTAATATCTGGAATTCAAGCATTACTATCAAAGTGGAACCTGTTTGGAGAATTAGATTATTACAATCATGTTAAAGAGATACACAGGGCCCATATAATTGTAAAAATAGGTTTCACTTCATTATTGTTAATTATAAAACAATATGTAAAATCAACAATCAACTCATCCTGTAACAGTCCACTGCTGGACATAGGCGTCTCCTAGGCTGCGCCACAACAGCCTGTCCTCCGCCTTCCGCATCCAGTCTGTCCCAGCCACGTTTTTAAGGTCGTCGGTCCATCTAGCTGGGGCTCGTTCCACACTACGCTTGCCGATACGCGGTCTCCACTCCAGGACTCTGCTGTATATGTAAAATTATCAACTTTATTTAACAATAATCAGCTGTATTTGTGCAATAAATATGAAAAAACAAAACAGTAAAAAAAAACTAAATAATTGGGTTCGGTACATTTTAGTATTTCTAATCCTGCAAAGGTCAGAATAAAGTTGTAAATTAAATAAATCGGAAACCAAATTAGGCTGATTCATAGACAATACACATCACTGCTTGAGCCTCGATTTGAGTATAAATTCAGCTGAGTAGGTAATGTTCTGTAATACGGACCTTAGTGTTGTCATTACTTCAATCCCCAATAAATACGATTATAAAAAATAAAACTATTTTATATGAGAGAGTACCTTACCTACTTGTAATCCAGGAAAATATCTATTGATATTGAGCTCGAGAAACGAAGTCTGGCGCCGGGCGGGCTTGCAGAAAATCGTCGACGGGACAAGACAACTGCTGCCAGATGAACTTTGAGAAGTTCCAGGAACATCGTTCGATGCCAGTAGATTTTTGTGGCTCTACCAAGACCGAATACTGTATGATAGATAGCCTAGATTTAAGATAATGATAGGCGAAAAATTCGTCGTGTGTCAGGATCGCGGGTGTATTCCTCAGAAATTGTCGAAATATGTATAGGTATCTAAAAAAATTGTACTTTCGCCGTCAGATATATTGTAGCAGACAAGGTGATCAAATACTTCTGAACAATATAAAATGTCAATAAGTTCCATACACTACAAGTTACCGTTAATATCTGAACATTCATTACTTCATCAATATCTGAGCAGATGCTTTTCAATAATTTCTATACAAACAACTAACCAAAAATATCTGTACACTTACAAAGTCAAGTGTATCTACCCGAGGACACGGTGGAGCGTACGGTGGAGGTCTGCCCGGCTTGGGCAGAGTAGGTACCGCCGTGTCCTCGTGGAGGCGATCTGTGGCATAGATCTCTCGCGTCCGGCCCTGGTTCAGGCCATGGTACTGAGCGAGAGGGCATGGGTAGCCGTCACCTCCTGCGAAGCAGTAATGCTCGCGATGGAGGAGGCGGGACGGTTGAGGGAAAGGCAAATTTCGCGCCCTCTCGCCCCTAGCTGCCGCAGGAGACGCCCTGGGCGTCGGGAATCTCGGGTGGATTCCCGGCCACCGTAGGCGCGGGCTAACGGGCGGTGAGCAATGGGTAGCTCGCCGTCCGGTAAGGACCAGGCCCGGGTCGACAGTGCGTTGTATTCCACGCGCGCCCCAAAGAGATGTAGTCAGCACAAGCGCAGGGGTCCACTTGGGCCGATGCCTGCCGGGGTCGCGGGAAGGTACCAAAGGGTTACCGAGGCCCCTGGCAACACAGGCAACGGAAGGAATATGGGTGGGTTTTAGTCAGTAAGAGTCTGGCACACCCTCCCGCGCCGCCCAGAGCGGGAGAAGTTATTTGATGATTTCCCACCCAAAAAAAAAAGTGTATCTACGCAGACAAACACTGAGCTTGTCTCATTTGTTACTGCGTGATATAAAGGACGAACCAACAACTACTATCGATTTGACTATCTGTGGTAAGTCCAGTCATTTGGTAGTTTTACCTGGAAAGTTTTTATTGAGGTTTTACTGGTGATTTTATTGAGGTCAACGTGCTCTCTTCGAATTTACACATTGTCCCCAGAGTTCTACCGCAAAGGCATACATGATCATCCCATGAGATGGCAGAAATGAATATACAATGATGGTGAATACTTTGATAAAATAAATATATTTTACCCTAAAAAAAATATTGTATTTATAGTAAAGTTGGAAGCACTTTCCTACTGCAATTTTTCCTCAACTGCTCAGATATCTAAGACTACCCCATCTGCGTAGATAAACTTGACGTTGTAAGTGTTCAGATATTTTTGGTTAGTTGTGTTTAAAGAAATTATTGACAAGCATCTGCTCAGATATGAATGAACTAATTAATGTTCAAATATTAATGGTAACTTGTAGTGTATGGAACTTAATGACGTTTTAAATTGTTCAGAAGTATTTGGTCACCTTGTCTGCTACAGTGGCGCCGATTCCCTTGTTCACAACTAAATTTAAGTTCAGTGCATCTTTTTCTTTCTATTTCATTAAGAAAAGGACAGAAGATAAATTTTAGTTTAGTCCTGTCAAATTAATCAGCGCTTGACGTAAATTGACGTAATTTTAGTAGGCAAGTTTTTAATCACGTCTAAACTTGTATGGAGTAGTGACAGGCGCTGATTAATTTGACAGGACTAAACTAAAATTTGTCTTCTGTCCTTTTCTTAATGAAACAGAAGGAAAAAGATGCACTGAACTTAAATTTAGTTTAGTTTGTGAACAAGGGAATCGGCACCAACATATCTGACGGCGGCTGTACCTAATTAGTACCAAATTGTACCACTTGTTAAATAATTAGTACCTTCTGTGGCTAAGTTCGGATCTGGGTTCGATTCCCAACATCGTGCGACGAGAGTAGATTCTTATGGTTCTACTTGCATAATTACAGTGCTCTGTGGGCTCTACCAAAGGGTACTCTTTACTCCAACAGAAAAGTGGCTCCTAGAGTGATGAGTGGAACGTATAATTAGTGCGTAATTGTGCATGGACAGAGAGCTCATATTTGTGCAAAAATGTGAAATATAATTTGTGCGTCTTCAGGTTTTCGTGATATTGCGTTTCCTGCTGGAGTAATGTTTTGCAGAATCGTGTATCTCTAAAACCATTGTATGCGCGCTTTTAGAATAAACATACCTACACGAGGAGCGCATTTGTGACCATTAGATTTAAGAAAATACTTATTTATAATTTACAAGTTCTTTTTTGAAAACTCGAAAAAATATTGCAGCGCTTAAATGAGAAAACGTACCTTTAAGCTCGCTGAAAACTGTATCCGGTCCTTCTTGACGCTTAAAGTAACCATAAAAGTATTTAAAGTGTAGGGACAATGTAGGCGTAGCATGACGGCATAATACAAGAAACCGGCTCAACCAAAGATGTGTAAACCAAAAGTTAGTGCGTTTAGTCAAAAATATACGTGAGACACTGGTGCCGATTCTCTTGTACACCGAACTAAACTATCACTACAATTTCTTACTTTTGGCTATGAGAATTTTGTAGTTATTCTGCAAATAATTTTCTCTAAATTTAAAAACTATTTTGACAACTAAAATCGAGTTTGATAATCGCGACTCCGCGTGGTACTTGTTTGCCCTACCCCGAGAATGATTTTTAGAGCCGGAGGCGCGCACGGAGGGCAGCCTCAACGTGTTTTATATGGAATTTTTCACTTTTTGTTTATAAAATTTGAAAAATGATTACCTACCTATATGTTGTGTTTTAGGGGCTTGTGCGTTTCAAAGGGGGGCAAAATTTTCATTATTCTTGTGATAGAACACCGTTTTCGAGATACTCGTATAAGCAAAAGAAAAAAAAAGGATACAGTTCCGTTTTTGCACTTGAAGTCAAGGTATTGCATTGGTGAGAATTTTAGTTCATGACAACTAATTTTATTCCACACCTTTTTAATCGCGATTAAAAATAGTCTGATTTAGTCTTATAATCAAAATTTTAGGTGAAAAACGTCAAATTCAGAATAGCAAAATTGTCATTTTCACTAAGTTGATAATTCAGTGCCATCTTAGTGCTGTCAAACTACCGTTGGGGTCCCAAATAACGGTAGGAGGGGTTTCTATCGGCGTCGAGTCGACGATGAAGTACCTGGGACTCGTCCTCGACAGCCGGTGGAACTTCGTGGAGCATTTCCGACGTTTGGCTCCCAAACTGGAGCGGGCGGGCGCTGCATTGAAGCGGCTCCTGCCCAATCTAGGGGGTCCAAACGCCGCCTGCCGGAGGCTCTACGCGGGGGTCGTGCGGTCCATGGCCCTCTACGGGGCTCCTGTATGGGCGCGCTCTCTGGCGCTGCGGCCAGCCCGCCGGTTGAGCGCGGCCCAAAGGGTCATGGCCATCCGGATGGTCCGAGGATACCGCACGGTCTCCTGTGAGGCAGCGAGCCTCCTTGCCGGATTGCCGCCATGGGATCTGGAGGCAAAAGTCCTCGCGCACGTATGGGAGTGGCGCGAGGAGGCGAAACGCCGGGGCGTAAGTCCGCTGCCGCGAGAAATCGCGGCACAGCGGACGGAGCTCCGGCGGGATCTCATGGCGTCATGGAAAGTACGGTTGTCGCAACCCAGTGCTGGGCACGCCACCATTGCGGCGATAAGTCCCCTCTTTGAGGAGTGGCTGGAGAGGCGCCACGGCGTCCTCACCTTCCGCGTGACGCAGGTCCTCACCGGACATGGCAGCTTCGGGAGGTTCCTGTGTCGGATAAGGCGGGAGGAAACGTCCGGGTGTCACCACTGTGTGGATCGCCCGGAGGACACGGTGGAGCATACGGTGGAGGTCTGCCCGGCTTGGGCAGAGCACCGCCGTGTCCTCGTGGAGGCGATCGGCGGCAGAGACCTCTCGCGTCCAGCCCTGGTTCAGGCCATGGTACGGAGCGAGAGGGCATGGGCAGCCGTCACCTCCTTCTGCGAAGCAGTAATGCTCGCGAAGGAGGAGGCGGGACGGTTGAGGGAAAGGCAAGTTTCGCGCCCTCTCGCCCCTAGCCGCCGCAGGAGACGCCCAGGGCGTCGGGAATCCCGGGCGGATTTCCGGCCACCGTAGGCGCGGGCTTGCGGACGGTGAGCAATGGGTAGCTCACCGTCCGGTAAGGACCAGGCCCGGGTCGACGGCGCGTTGTATTCCACGCGCGCCTCAAAGAGATGTCGTCAGCACATAGTAGGGGTCCACTAGGGCCGATGCCTGCCGGGGTCGCGGGAAGGTACTTATGGGTCACCGAGGCCCCCGCAACACAGGCAACAAGAAGGAATACGGGTGGGTTTTAGTCAGTAAGAGTCTGACACACCCTCCCGCTCCACCCAGAGCGGGAGAAGTTATTTGATGACTTCCCACCCTAAAAAAAAAAAAAAAAAAAAGTGCTGTCAAACTAAAATATAGTTCAAGTTGTGTCACTTTAGTCAATTTCAGAATGGGATATCATCATTTGACAGGAATAAACTAAATTTTGGTGATTTTTAATCTAGTAGACATTTTGTGACAAGAGAATCGGCGCCACTCTTTGCGAAAATTAAAAAAAAATGTTCTATAGGTAAATATGTTTTATTAAATCTTTTCAAAGTACTCTCCACTAGCCTCTTTAAAAAGTTACATGCGTCTGAACCAGGTATCGAAACACTTTTTTAGGCCGCCGCAGACACCTCGTTTACACCCTGCTCGAACACTGACAGCGCATCTTCCGGCGACGAAAATTGTATCCCTTTGAGCTGATATTTTATTTTCGGGAATGTAAAGAGGTCACACGGTGCTAGGTACGGCACGGTCTCAGGGCTGTAAGAAGGGTGACACAGGAGTTTGACCGGCGTATTGTCCAGGAAGTCCCTCTTTTTGAGCGTGGTGTGCGAAGGCGCGTTGTCGTGGTGGAGCAGTAGCCCGCGGAGCCGTGTTTGGTCGCTTGTTGCTCACAACAGAGAAAACTTATGCCAAGCATTTGGTAGTATCCCATTCAGCGTTGATGCTTCTTTGGTTCCGTAAAGGAAAATAGTAACATGTAAACCGTCGACTGGCGCTTCGTTTTTGGATTGAATTAATAAATCCAAGACTCATCACCAGTAATGATGTCGTAAACACGCCGAGACGAGCCTGCTTCAAATTTGTTTATCATATCACGGCACCATTCCACCCGGGCCTGTTTCTGAGCATCGGTAAGGTTGTGAGGCACCCAGCGTGAAACTATCTTCCTCAGGCGAAGATGCACGTGTAGAATTTCGTGAAGGCTTCCCGATCCAACCTGCAGTATGTGCTGAATCTCTTGATACGTAACTCGCCTGTTGTCATGAATTAAATTTTTCAGTGTTAGCACGTTTTCGTTTCCGTAACAGCCGTCAAAAGTCGACTACTACTTTCTTCCAAAGTTAGTCGACCACACTTGAATTCGTTATACCAACGATACACGGTTGCCTTAGAAGGGCCTTCATCCATGAATGCCATTTGAAGGCTGTCGTACGCAGAGCAAAGGTATCGTAGAGCAGTGGTGGCCCAGTGGTAATGGCCGCGACTTACGAGTTGTAGGTCGTAAGTTCGAACCCAGGCAGGCGCTTTACTTTGTGTAAATTATTTCATCACCACTGCTCTCAAAACGGTGATGGAAAACATCGTGAGGAAACCGGCATGTCCTAGAACCAAAAAATTCGAAGACATGTGACATCTACCAACCCGCACTGGGCCCGCGTGGTGGATTACGGCCCACTCCCTCTCACAGAGAGGAGGCCTGTGTCCCAGCAGTGAGAACATTATAGGCTTATTATGTACAATTCGTCCGCTTTCAGGCGACACTTGAAATAGTAAAAAATCATAGCGCGAAAATATTCCAGGCGCAGATCGATTTTTTAATGAGACATAATTTAAATTAGCACGCAAACAATGTGGAGGGAAATTTGATAAGGGAACGTAGGTAAGTACCTATGTTTACTTACAAATAATCATATTTTCAAAATAGATTATAACTGGCCAGTCTCTCATACATAAAAACTTTTTTCGCAATAGGTACTTTCTGAATGGCTTGGTATAGTGAAAATATTCAGCTTGGATTGTTTCGCAACAAAAAACAAAACGTAAACATCCGACCAAATTCGAATGACTACAAAAAAGCGACGGATTCGTACATATCGACGACCTTCTGCTCACGAACCGGTTGCCTGAGTACCTACCCTGAAGTAGGTAGTAAAAAAATAAACTTCTACTTTATAGGTTTTGGTTGCAACCACGCCCTAATAGGTTCGCTTACATGAACAAAAAAGTGCATTTATGAGAAATGGCACAGTTTCGTTTGAAAAAAAAAATGATTTACCTAAACGTTAATTACTAAACCAAGAGGAAATATAAATGTTTGGAAATAAATGTCAAATCAAATGGGGTTATCTGTAGGTGATCCGGACGCCGCTTCACACGGTCTCTTGATTAAAGTCGCGCGAACGTTCCCTGGCGGCTACCGCGAACAGCACCACGTCTCACACACGACGGACGGTGTCAATTCTGTCCCTGGCGTAACAGCCAAAAAAAGTCTGGCGCGATCTTTCCAGTTACCGGTGAGATCAATAACTTGTTTCAACAGAGCTCATGTTGGACACATAATGAATACCTATCCCTATAGGTAAAAACATCACGAAGAAAAGGACCAAGATAGTTTAAAAACTGACCCCTTTTCGAGGTAGCCCTATAATTTCTAGGCCACCTCCGATTCCGCCTAGGGATCAGTTTTCAAACTGTCTGGGTCCCTTTCTTGGTGATATTTTTTCCTGTTTCGAGAGCTGTAGGTATGTACACCACAAACTCACATACACACACACTAGCTTTTATATCTTTACTCTTGATCTTTACATTACATATTTATTTATAAGTATAGTAAAGATTAGATTATTCAACATTTTCTTCTAATACCTTTCTAAATTTATTTCAAATATAGCTCAATACTTGCTTATTTTTATTAAAATTTCTTTCCTTTAGATTCATTTATTTAATACTTTAAGCACACAAATGTACAGAGGCGGACTTAATGCTGTAGGCATTTTCTACCAGTCAACCTTTGGGTGACGCAGAGACAAACAGTGGTAGGTGCAATAGCGAAAACTGTGGAATAAATATTTATTTAAATATAATATATATACCTAATTATACATAAATATAAGACCTAATAAATACACATAAATACACGAATATACTAAAACAGATAAGACAAACAATGGGAAAACATTACCATTGTGATGATACTGCCAACTTCTTACGAATATGCATAAATATGTCGTAGTAGCACACATCACCATAATCGATGATAGGCAAAATTAAAGACTGCACAAGCATTGTCTTGGTACTTGATGGTAATAAATTTTTCAGTCGGTATAGAGCCCCAAGCGTTCCAGTAACCCTCTGGCTCACACTAGCGACTTAAGTACGCAAGTTCAGGGTACAATCGATGTGCAAGCCTAGGCTTGCACATCGATTGTCTTTCACGTCAGTGCTAAATTGAACGATCGTACCATTGAAGAGAACCATCCACCCTACTAAAACTACGATGACTCCCAATGATGATCGCCTGACACTTATTAGGGTTTACTGCAACACCAAATTTATCAGACCAGGTTTTATTGGCTGTCAAGTCCCTATTTAACTTGTCGATAGCGTCAGGTATTTCATAAACCCTCCCTTGACAGTACAACTGGAAGTCATCTGCATACAGATGATACGCACACTGAAGCTCAGAAGTTAAGATTAATAAAAATAGAAAACAGAAGAGGAGAAAGAATACCGCCTTGAGGCACACCAGCCTCCAAATCACACCAGCGTTACGAAGAATCCGCAACATGAATGGCCTGCTGATGTTCCTGAAGGTGAGAGGAGAACCATTCCAGTGCTTCAGGAGAGACCATAGAGACCATAGGAAAGAATAGCTAACAGGATGTTGTGACTGACGGTATTAAAGGCATTCGAGAAATTGACCAACACTAGAGTAGTGACTTTGGTGACTTCCAGTCCTGCCCTTATATCGCCAGTCACTTTAAGTAGGGCGGAAACAGTGCTATACCCAGGCCTGAACCCAGATTGAGGAGGGCTAATTAGTAAATTACGATGAACAAAATTGGAGAAATGTTTGTGGACACAGGCCACGAGCACTTTGGATAGGAAGGGAAGTATAGAAATTGGACGGAAGTCGGTAGGAAGGATTAGATACCTTAGGTAGTGGACGAACATAGGCTTTGCGCCACAAGGAAGGGAATACTCCGGTGTACAGGGAAAAATTTACAAATACCACGGGTGATATTGTCACGTCCCACCGCTTTCGATTTGATGGAGAGAATGATCTTTCTGATCTCTCCCGGTTCAACTGGAATTAAACTGAAAGGATTAATACGAGGACGCGTTAGACCAGATATTAAAGACAGAGTTTGTTGCTTGGTTAGACAATCTATGGACTCTATGGTAGAAACAGTGGAGAAAAGACGGTTGTGATCGTCTAAATCAATTGAACTAGGAAGGTCTAAGTGTCGCGGTTTGCCAATACCAAGAGTTCCAAGAAATTTCCAAATATCAGCAGAAGAGGAAGAAGTGCCATATTCTGGATACTATGTATCCAGAATATGGCGGCGTTTAGTATTGCGTATCATCTGATTGCATCTATTTCTTGCAGCCTTAAATAATGTCCAGTTCTCATCAGTACGATCCCTTTTAAATTTACGAAACGCGCGGTCCCTACGTCGCATTGCCATCAGTATCCCTCTCGTCATCCTTGGTGCAGGTGGGCGTTTCAACTTTACTTTTTTGACAGGAGCATGGATGTTATAAAGGTTTACTACAATATCATTGAAGATGGCAATTTTGTCGTTAGTTGAAGCGGCTTCCATCATAGGCTCCCAATCGACCATAGATGTATCCCCCATAAGCTTCTCGACATGGATCCGCGCAAAACAACGTCTGTACAGAACCTTGGGTTTAGGTTTGGGAGGTTTCAGGATATATGAAAGGAAAATCATGTCGTGAAGAGAAAAGCCAGGAGCGTCATGTTGACCATTGTTGGAAACGAGGGAAGGATTCGAGGTAAGGATCAGATCGAGCCAGGTGTCATCACCGACAGTGTTATGATGAGTAGGCTGGAGCGGCAACACGTGCAGACTAGCTGACTCGATAAGATGGACGAGCTTACGGGATCGAGGGGAGTTGTGGGCAAGGAGGTTTGTGTTGAAATCACCCATGATGATGTGATGTGCATACTCCGAACCCAAAGATTCAAGTACTGATTTAAATTCAGTGAAATAATCAACATTAGGAGGACAATAGACAACACAAATAATGGTTTTGGCTCCTTTGACACACACACTGGCCACACCAATTCGATCCTTTCGATCCTTTACCAATACGATCATTCCGTATAAGAACGAAACCAGTAAGAGGGTAAGTGGTGGACAGGAGATGCGGTTTGAGCCAAGTTTCGGAGATCAGGATAGCGTGAACGTTGCTGTTATTAAACGCGTCGTACAGATCGCTGAAGTGGCATGGAGAACTTTGAGCGTTAATGTGACACACATTCACCAACCGATTAGACTTATCCATGAAATTATGTTGTAAAATGTCACCAAGGGTGTCGCTGAATGAACAAAAGCTTTCATCACTTGAAGAGGCAGTAGATCCGTTAACAGAAAAATAAGACTCATTGTCTGACATAAATATAAGTAGGTTGCTAATATGTTGAAATAAATATGTAATTAATTATACTATTTATAAACACAGAGCAACTAACAGGTGCAAGACACTGCACCACCCGCCAGCTAACACCAACACTAATAACAATTAACCAAACGGACAAAATTACATACACATACAATAGCCTGACATACACTTATATATTATAGCTTGAATTCACATTTTTGCCCAGCCTATAATGTTCCCACTGTTGGGACACAGGCCTCCTCTCTGTGAGAGGGAGTGGGCCGTAATCCACCACTCGGGCCCAGTGCGGGTTGGTAGATGTCACATGTCTTCGAATTTTTGGTTCTAGGACATGCCGGTTTCCTCACGATGATTTCCTTCACCGTTTTGAGAGCAGTGGTGATGAAATAATTTACACAAAGTAAAGCGCCAGTCTGGGTTCGAACCTACGACCTACAACACGTGAGTCGCGGCCGTTACCACTGGGCCACCACTGCTCTCACCACTGCTTTTGCCCACTTTACTGGAAACAAAGCGAAAACCGTAATTCCCAATAATATAAGAGAGAATTTTTTTTAGAGTAAAAATCAAAAGTGGCACACCTAACTGCAGATTGAACGAATGAAGCGCATCATGAAACGTAATCCCTTTATTATAAATAAACTATAATATTTGGCTTAACTTTTAACCAATAAAAAAATCTTAGAATAAAAACACTAAAGATATAGAATACTATATTTTTCTCTTTTACAAATTCCCTTAAAACCCTTTGTGCAAGGTCTAATTAGATTTAAGTGTCAGAATGGTCTATCATTGATTTCATAATTGTTGATTTTGACAAGTTTGGTAATCTAGTAAGATAATGGCGTCATTATGACTTTCCAATGGTCAACCACTGACACTCCATCGAAAGGCATAGAATGGTAATCTCGTACGAGCACTAATATGTATACACTTAGCAAAATACAAAAGTATTTTTTTCGTGGAATAACGACTGCGACACTGAGGTAAGCCCTATTTCATAATAGCATGGGTTCCAAAATACTATTTTCGTAACGACATAAAATTACAATCAACACAGTAGGAGAACATAACTTTTAAAAGTGGTTAAGTGTAGGTATACATATTAGTGCTCGTGACTGTACATAGTGACAAATGAATGACTGACGTATGCGGTAATCTGATAAAACTGTCAAAATTTAAGCAAAATTTTGACAGTTCATTGCAGTGAACGGAAAAAAACATGGAAACATTACTTCAAGGGAACTAAGCGCGCATCTTGACACAAAATCCCAAACAAACTCACACATCGAAAACCCGTCGCTGATTCGCGAAAATACACAAACAATATTATTACTACTCTGGATGCACAGTTAAAAATGAACCTTATTTCGTGATTGTTTGGGTTTAAATTAACATGTAAAGTATAGGCCGCCAACGACATTTCTACGACGCCGCTTCTTCTTCAAGCGCCGCGACAAATGGTGGGTACCATTCGTCGCCCGGGATGTTTTATGTATTAAGGTGCAACGCAAATAATTAATCGTGATATTGATGGTATTAAAATATAGAACTAAGATAAAACATATAATTTATAAACTGGTTATGAGGTCTGTAAATAGAGCAGTGTTTAGGAAGTAATAATACATTTTAGCATACACCTACCATGTATGCTAAAATGTATTATAAGGTAAATAAAAAAATGTGTGGTCTATTTTTTATTTATTTACAATTTAGGTATCTATACATTAACATTATATCACTGCTTATTATTTGCTCAGTGTTACATACATACATAAACTTACGCCTTCTTTCCATGGGAGTAGACAGGAACTACAGACATTGTTAATGCTCAGTGTTATCATGAACATAATGAACGTGAATCCCAATGTTATTACCGTCTTTGACATTTGACTATTACTTAAGTTACGTGCCTCGGAAAATTGTGAGTTTAACGAATTTTAAGGAATTCTTGAACAATACTTTTGATAAACGGTATGTCGTGGGATGGGATATCAGTAGTGCTTTTAAAAAAAGTTTAATATGTCATTATAGCTGGTCACATATTGAAAGCATGTGTTTGATATTACAGTCAGGTTATGCTCGCTGGTTAAACATTTTCCTGATTGAACTTTCATAATATTTCGTAGGTTACACTCAGAAAGGTAACATACTTTAAATAAAGTTACTGAGGGATACGCCAATCCACCAGTCTTTAAGACATATTAATTGGTGAAAATAAACATTTCGCATAATGCCGTTCCCCATAGAAAAAAAAGGTTATGTCTAATAAAATTTGTCATTATTGTCAGGTAAAAAAGTAAATTGTTTGGTTGGCATAATATCATCCCCATAGATTTCGTGTCCTATTCAAACCGACTTCATTTTTGATAGAAATATAATAAATAGCGATGTATTTTCACGTGAAAACTAAATCCAGCATTATTTTTATGCAAATGTGATTTATTTATACACCACTTCACTGCACAAGAAGGCATTTTTAAATATTGAACACGCAAAAACCTGTAAATACAAAGTCGACCACCGCTGTTGCCTACTGCGGACGAACTAAAAGCGTCAGCGGCGCCGGCGCAATCGGTAAGCCCCGCCCACCGCGGCGCAATCTGCTTTGGGTCATTTTTTAAAGCTAGGAATGCTTCCATGTTTTTTTTCCGTTCACTGGTTCATTGCTTTTAATAGCTCGGTTATCAAAAATGTTTGCTATCTATCGTGTTTGTGGAGTATTGAATGGAGAAATGTATTCACTACGAGCAAATATTCTCGAGCTAGCCAACGCCGTGGATGCTAGAGAAAGAAGATGGGCGGAATGCAAAAGATGTCGTCGAGCCCGTCGCAAGTATCGTCAATTATTACTATATGCTTCCCACTATAATTCCGCAAGGCTGCCAAAAGAAAAGTATTGCTTAACTGTTGCACTTATTTCACTCTTCTGTGATTTAATTTTCTTTAAAGTTTTACTTTTATATTCATTATAGAACTAAAAAATGTGCAAAAATTACAATAATGATACATTTTATAATGCATACCTATTACTAAATACTTAAAGGCTCCTACATACTGGCGCGACGTGTCGCGCGAGTATGTAGGAGCCTTAATACTGTATTTAGATACTTACTGTGCGCCATTCTGCCGTCGTTTTATTGGGGCATTCCACCGATATCGAATTTAAAATTTGGGCACACTTCATCCAATATCGTTTTGATAAACTTCGCCCTTCATTGGTGCGGCTGCAGTGGCCAAGCGCCAGGTCTTGGTGGTTTTCCAGAAAGTCAATTAGAGCCGAAATTTGCTCAATTAGCACCATTTTGTATAAAATGTAACAAATAAATAAAAGATAATTTAAATATATACAAACAAAAATATAATTAAAACACTCAAATGAAAATAAATAACTAACAGAACACCGACCGCTAGAAATAAAAACCAGCCAAGTGCGAGTCGGACTCGCGCACGAAGGGTTCCGTACCATTATCTATAAAAACGGCAAAAAATCATGTCTGTTGTATGGGGCCCCCCTTAAATATTTATTTTATTCTGATTTTTAGTGTTTGTAGTTATAGCGGTAACGAAAATACATCATCTGTGAAAATTTCAACTGTCTAACTATCACGGTTCATGAGATACAGTCTGGTGACAAACGGACAGGCAGACAGACGGACAGTGGAGTCTTAGTAATAGGGCCCCGTTTTACCCTTTGGGTACGGAACCCTAAAAACAGATTAACGTCAGTAAGCAGTAATGTCACATTTCACTTTGACAGCTAAACAGATAAAATATTATTGAGTTGTATAGTTTTACATTTAATTTTATCCGCGTTACACATGTAATGTTTTTGCTATTTACGAACTTCTTACTAATTCAGATTACTTATAACACTAATAAATAATATGTCAATATACACTTCTCATCAGAAAAATCGAAACACTTCCGTTTTTATGGTTTCTGCCCTAATTTAATACAAAAGAGTTTTCATTCCATGAAAAAAATCACATGATTGTATAGTTTGGTCATTACAGTGATAAGCGAAAATTCTAAATTCAAAATAAGAATTTCATTTCTTTATCCTATAAATGAAATGATTCACTGTTTTTAGACAAATGTGTGTTTAGAGTTGGAGTACATTTCACCTTTCAGAAAACTAAAAATTTCCGCGTATCTTAAAACTTTTTGCTCTGTGTTCTGTATACTGTGTGTGTACTTACGTACGACGCCTTAATTCTTTTCAACTGCAGCAGCAGCTTCATATTGTACGTAGGGTGGCTGTAAGTGACTCTACAATTAGAAGAAGGTTGAAGGAACGTGGACTGGTACCGCACAAGCCAGCAAATGGGCCGAAATTAACTGCAGACCATCGAAGAGCGTGCCTTAACTTTGCACGTGAGCATCTAAATTGGTCATACCTCCAGTGGAAGAGAGTCCTCTTTTCTGATGAGTGTAAAATTATGCTGTATGGTAACGACGGAAGGAACAAGGTCTACAGAAGAGATGGAGAACGCTTTGCACAATGCTGCATTGAAGAAGAGGTCAGCTATGGTGGCGGTTCGTGGACGGTTTGGGGAGGAATCAGCGCCGACGGTAAGACAGAGCTTGTCTTTGTGTCTGGGCCACGTCTGCCTGCACTAAACAGTCATCGGTACATCGAACAGTGTCTTAAACCTTACGTGATGCCCTATGCACATTTTATTGGCAACGGTTTCATATTCATGCACGACAATGCTAGGGCTCACACCGCGAGCGTCGTACGAGATTATGTTACCAAAGTCTATATTTCCATTATGGAATGGCCAGCAAGACCCCCGGACATGAATCCGATTGAAAATCTATGGGATGAATTAAAGAGACGAATTCGTGCAAGAGATTCTGCCCCAGAAACACTTCGCCAGCTGCAATATGCAATCCAAGAGGAATGGAATGGAATGCCAAAAAAAAATGATTGTGACTCTCATCTGATCGATGAAGAACCGCATGGAAGCAGCAATAAGAGCTCGGGGAGGGAATACAAGTTATTAAATAAACGTTTCTTAGCTTATTTTTTCATTTACGTGTGTTGTTATACAGGGTAAAAATATATAATACATACTCCATACAGGGTAAAAATGACCTTTAATCAAAATACGAAACCTATGCAAGAATTTAGAACAGTAACATTAGGATTTGAAAACCTCATATTCGATCTATGGGAGAGCATGCTTTTCAACTATAATATTAAGTTTGTTTTTGGGATAAATTCATCCCAGAAACCCTTGATTGTGCGTGGTCCAACATGCACTTGGCCGGTTTTTAATTATATATTTGCAATTATTTGTTTTGACGCGGGAATCGAACTCAGGACCTCATGCTCTGCAGTAGCGCTCAATTTTGTTGCGGATAACTCGACTTACCTCTATAAAGTAGTCGATTGAGTTCCGTTAAGTAAGCAGAGATTTACTAAGTAGGTGATGATTTGCATTCACAACTAATTTACTTTATTGTAATTAAACAATCTACGAGGGCGGGTCAATAAGTCCGTGACTTTTGGAATAAAACACAGATTTTTTGATAAAAAATTATTTTATTTTTCAACGTAGTCTCCCTTGAGCTCTATACACTTTGTCCAACGCTTCTCCAATTTTTTTATCCCTTCCAAAAAAAATGATTTGTCGAGGTCCTCAAAATAGGCCTTTGTTTGCGAGATGACTTCATCATTGGAGTCAAATCTTTTTCCACCAAGCCATTTCTTCAGGTTTGGGAACAAGAAGTAGTCGCTCGGAGCCAAATCTGGAGAATAGGGTGGATGAGGGAGCAATTCATAGCCCAATTCATGGATTTTTGCCATGGCAACTGCACATGTGTGCACCCTTGCATTGTCTTGGTGGAAAAGAACTTTTTTCTTGGCCAAATGAGGTCGGTTTTTTTTCAAATCGTCATTGAATCGGTCCAATAAATTGGCATAATATTCTCCATTGATTGTTCTTCCCTTTTGAAGGTAGTCAATGTGGATTATCCCGCGTGCATCCCAAAAAACAGTCGCCATAACTTTATTGGCTGACAAACCCACCTTGGCCTTCTTCGGCGCCGATTCACCCTTAGAAACCCACTGTTTTGACTGTTGTTTGGTCTCTGGTGTGTTGTGATGGATCCATGTTTCGTCCACGGTTACAAAACGGCGCAAAAACTCCTCCATATTGCGATTAAACAACGCCAAACCTTCCTGTGAAGTTGTTACACGATTGCGTTTGTGGTCGACTGTGAGCAAACGCGGCACCCAGCTTGCGGAAAGCTTTCTCATGCCCAAGTGATCATTCAAAATTGAAACCACTGAGCCATGCGAGATCCCTACGGCTTCCACAATCTCTCGCACTTTCAATCTTCGGTCGGCCAACACCATATCGTGAATTTTTTCGATTGTTTCGGGTGTAGAGACCTCAACTGGGCGTCCAGGACGTTCGGCATCTTCAGTGCTTGTACGGCCACAACGAAATTCAGTAAACCACTTTTTTACCATTGAAATCGATGGTGCAGAGTCCCCATAGTATTTATCAAACTTAGCCTTGGTCTCGGTAATGGTTTTTTTTCGCAAGAAATAATGCTTAATAAGCACACGAAATTCACTTTTTTCCATTTTCTCCTCAAATTAGTGAGTAGTCTGATAAAAATAGCTGTCAAACACAAACTAACTGACGCAGCAAGTTTAAATTTTGACAGGAGTCAACTGACAGATGCCTGTTGGCAGGAGCAGTGTTGCTGTTTCAGTAAAGAGGTCAGAAATTCAAAAAGTCACGGACTTATTGACCCGCCCTCGTATTTTAGCCCTATGATATGAGTCCTTTTGATATTTATTAGGTATTTAGCACGATTTATATTTAATCACAACACGAACACATATTATCTTTTTTACGACAAGTTCTGCCCAGAGCACTTGCGGTAGTTCTCCTCTTGCATGCATCATAGATCTGGCAGCTTCAACTAAGGTACGGTTTTCGCGCTCACTGCATCCATTTTGCTCAGGAGTGTAAGACATTGTCAGCCGATGTTGAATGCCATATTTCTGTAAAATATCTTGTACTTCTTTGTTGTCAAACTCTCCTCCGTTATCGCTAAGAATCGTCTTAATTGTGTATCCAGCGTTCTTGGCTTCTTGCAACATTTGAAGAAGTTTATTCTTAACTTCAAACTTGTTTCTAATGAAGTAGACCATGCGGTAGCCAGAGTAGTCATCCTTAAAGAGTACGTAATATTTGTATTTTGAGATGCTATCTACGAAGGGACCGCAAACATCGGTGTGAATCAGCTCTCCTACAGCTGTTGCTCTTTCCCTTTTTCGGAACGGTTTTCTGTGTGACTTCCCATAAATGCAGCCTTCACATTTGATGTTGTCAGGACTCAACTGTACTCCGAGCTCTCTCTTCACGAGGCGGATCACATGTTTTTTGTCCTGATGTACAAATCGCTCATGATATAGCTGTAGCATATTAGAGCCAGTCACAACGTTGACCTCTATGGTCCTAGGTTTAATTGGCATGACCGTCTTCATGTTCAACCTGTAAAGTCCTCCTTATTGGACTCTCTTTCCAACAACTCTAGTTGTGCCTCCAATATCTAGCTTGCACTCTCTAGTCGTCGAAATGAAGATGCTGTTCTGCATCCTGTCTTGTGCTGCAAGCGGTGAGAAGAGGTTCTTTGTTAGTGATGGTACTAACCACACATCGTTAAGTGTTATTTGCTCCCTCTTGCCACTGACATTTGATTCCACCTCAACGGTGCCTTTCCCTATCGCGGGTATGACGCTCCCGTCCGCAGTCGATACGGTATGGTCTGAATCAAATTCGTGAAACTCCTGGAAATAATCTCTCCATACTGCAATGTGAGTTGTGGCTCCATTGTCAACGAACCAGCTTTCCCTGTCTTGAGTTCGTCCAGTGGAACAGGCATTCACTAACAGAGACATGTGTTGCACTTGCTTTGACGTTGAACCAGCTGCTGATGTGCCTGGTGTGGGTTTGGGCGGTCTCCCATCCTTTATCCACTTTTTGCACTTCCGTACTTTGTGTCCTTTACCGGAACAGTAGTTACAGATGAGCTCTTTATCAATGCTTTGCTTGCTCTTGTGTTCCGTGCGTGTTGCCGCTAAGGCCTCCTGCTTTATGTGCTCTTTACTACCGAGCGCTCTTTCAAATGCGCACAAGTGACTCGTTAAATTGTCCACTGTCCGTTCACTTTGGTTCAGTAATAACCAGCTCGATTTGAAAGCAAAATATTTATCATCTAGCGTGTCTAGGATTTTGCAAATCAGGAATAATTCTGGCAGCTTGACAGTGACATCTTTCCTTGTGATTTCTGTATTTAAATTTGTCCAGAGGTTTTTCAGTTTTGACATGTGGGTAGATACGTCATCCTCATTATGACGTTGAAAACTGAAGAATTCTGCACACAAATTGTATGCTCTGTCATCAGACTGTCCATCATATAATCTGTGTAGCTCCTGCCAGACTTCTTTAGCCGTTTCAAATCGCATTACTTTTTTAAGTGTATCCTCGGACATATTAGTTGTTAATATGAGCAGAGCGCTACATTCAGCCTTCCTATATTTAGCCATGGCCAAATTATAGGTGCCGACTTCAGCGTCACCAGCTCCTTGGGCGCGGGTTAAGGGCTTTTCGAGGGTTCCTTCGGCTGCTTCCATTGCGCCATCTACACCTCGTAGCATTATTGAAATTTTATATTTCCATGTGGCCCAATTGTCTTAGTTATCCGCAACAAATTTAAATATCGACTTCAGAGTCCCGGGGTAAGCCGCGTGTTCATTGGGAAACAAAGCTGCGGCGAGACATTGTTCGGCAACATGTTTTTGGTGTGTTGAAGGAACATGTTGCGTTTTTTGAACCATAACGGGGAGTCTCTTGGCCTTCATCTCATCTGATGGTAAGTGATTATCAGGCCGAAGGTAGAAGCGAGCTTCACCCGGAATCTCTTTTAGCCTTCATCTCGCTGGATGGTAAGTGGTTATTAGGCCAAAGGTGGAAGTGAGCTTCACCCGGAATCTCTCTTGGCCTTCATCTCGTCTGACGGTAAGTGTTTATCAGGCCGAATATGGATCGAGCTTGTGGTATTTTGCTACTCAAAGCCACATCTTTATGTTATAATAATTATAAATTTACCTTTGTTTTGATTCCTATACTGTTTTACTTTCTTTAAACATGAAATCATATTATTTCTCTGACTTTCTTACATATGTTTGAACACCACAGCTGTAAATCAACATCACAATGAACTGTTTTTAACACTGAAGACTGTATTTTATATTATTAATTTTCTCTTATTGTAAAATAGCATATTTTTATCCATTGACATCTTCAATCATAAATTGTCATCTGTCTAATATTTTCTTTCTCTATGAATCGTACCGGCCTTGATAAAGTTTCAGACTTACTTCGCTATGTAAACCGTTTTTATTGATCCTGGCAGGCATTCAAACTAATCATTCGAATTATGTTTCACAGAAACTTCTAGAACCTTTGCCAGGATCTATAAAAGCGGTGATCGGACAGTTCAGTTCAGTTCGACTCAGTCAGTTCAGTTCTATAGCTTACTTTATTTCTTGTACTAATAATTGTAACGTGTAAAAAATATAATATCTAAAGAATCTCATAGTGTGTGTGATTTGTGATTCACCTTACATAGCCCTCTCACTTCCGCCTTTGGGAGATTTCTAAGGCCGAAGGCGTTATAGTCGCGTGGCTTAGGACGCCATAGCGTGCGTCTTAGGAGTCTCCCGTGTGTCTTAGGAGGTTCAGACACTCGTCTCGTGGAGCGTGAGGTGCTGTAGAGTGCCTCCGCAGTCAGCCGTATCGGCGAGATTCGGACTACGCCACCGTCTTACTAGCCCGCTCCGGGACAGAGAGCACTATCATTATTAAGGCATTCTATCAACGTGGCGTTGGACACTAACTCCGACTACACATCATACCACCAACCTCACCAACAATACCACTAATTTAAGTACTATAGAACCGAACCTCTTGTCTTACAAAAGACATTTTACTCCTTGGGACAGAGTTGCCGACTGACTGTGAAGGCGAGATCCTCGTCTTCGTGCTCCGCCTCGTCTGTCAGCCCTGTCCCACTGCTGCCTGCCGATCCAGACCAACTACCTGCCGACCCTGTCCAGCTGCTGCTAGCCGATGCTACGTCCTGCCGTCCAAGCGTCGCGTGTACTCGGACCGGAACCATAGAATAATTTTAATATTTAGTCTTATCTTTTAAATATTTATTAGTAAGTACTCTTACTTTAGTTTTCTTTTTTTAACGTGACTTACGACTGGCCCTCCGGCCAATCGTAACGTTACAGTTTTGTTCAGTGTTAAAAACAGTTCATTGTGATGTTGATTTACAGCTGTGGTGTTCAAACATATGTAAGAAAATCAGAGAAATAATATGATTTCATGTTTAAAGAAAGTAAAACAGTATAGGAATCAAAACAAAGGTAAATTTATAATTATTATAACATAAAGATGTGGCTTTGAGTAGCAAAATACCACATTTCCCCGACAACCCCGCAAAATTTTCAACTCCATTGAAAATTTTGAAGGTTACAAATAATTCCTTAATTTAGCATACAACATCTTTTATTCTTTCATCAAACACTCTCACTCAATCACACGTAGGGGATATGGTTCACATTCAATGACGCATACTCCATAAGGAAATATTTAATTATAGTTACTAAGGCTTATTTTTTTAATTAGGTGTCGTAACCCGCACCTGTTTGAAGACCCATTGGCATTGGAGGCTTCTTTTACGAGTTGCGCTCGAAGAGTTTAGGAGACAAATCCAAGTTTAAGGATTTAAGGGAAATCCCAAGTTAAGGATAACCTAAGTTTAATGAGAAACCCATTAAGAGTTTAAAGGAAACTGAGCTTAAGAAAAACTCAAGTTTAAAGAGAGGTTAAGGAACACAAAGGCTTATTTAACGAGTTGTGTACCGCTCGAGTAATAGCTTAAGAGTTTACCCTTTAAGGGATGAGAACGCAAGACAAGAGTTAAGGGAACTCAAGTCGAGAGTTAAAGAGAGCTCAAGAGTTAAGGAAACCCAAGAGTTAAGAGAGGAGAGAGTTAAAAGAAGAACTCACTCAAGAGTTAAGAGTTAAGAGAACACAAGGGCTTATTTAACGAGTTGTGTACCGCTCGAAGGAGTTTAAGAGAACACAAGGGCTTATTTAACGAGTTGTGTACCGCTCGAAGGAGAATGGCTGAATAGCCGAAGATTGAAGCAAAAAAAAATTGTGGAATACAAAATTTGCCTAATGGGTTCGGTTGTTATGAGAAAGTTTATATTGAAATATTAAAAGTATAAGAAAGTAGATAAATAATATCTAAGAAACAAAAATTGTTATCTAAAATAAGCTTAAGCTCGCTCAATCGTCGACTTTGTTTCTGTCACCTCTGACATAGACTAAGGTCAAGAGCAAACCCATCACAAATAAAAAAAAAAAAAAATAGTTATATAAAGAGTCAGCCAGTTTAATTAGTCTGCACTGTTCAAGTTAAATAAAGTTTGAAGGTAAAGTCAATTGATCATCTAGAGGTCCCCTTGGGAGAAAAATACTCCAAAGAAAAAGTAAGTAAAGGTAGTAAAGAGGTTTACTACAAGAAGGTTTCAAAGTAAAAAGCTCAAGGGTAGATGATCGTCTAGGGTCCCTTTAAGAGAAAGGTACTCTTAGAGGTAGTTTATTTAGGCAATTTGAAAAAAAAAAATCTAGGTCAGAGGGAGAGTTTCAGCTCAGAGGGCAAAGAGGGATAGAACTAAGTCCATTTAATGAATAGATTGTACAAAGTTACATACTAGAGGTAGTATGTTTATAGAATGTTGAAAAAAAAATTCTAACACAGAGGGAGAGAAGCAGAGAGGGAGACAGACAGAGAGGGAGAGGGAGACAGGCTGAGAGGGAGAGGGAGAGGGAGAGGGAGAGGGAGAGGGAGAGGGAGAGGGAGAATATTTTAAGTTTATTTAATAAATAGGTTGTCCAAATGTTATGTACTAGAGGTAGTACAATTTTAGAATTTTGAAAAAAAATCTAACACAGAGGGAGAGGAGGCAAAGAGGGAGACTGCCAGAGAGGGAAGATATTAAGTTTATTTAATCAATAGGTTGTCGAAATGTTTTGTACTAGAGGAAGTACTATTTTAGAATTTTGAAAAAAATTCTAGCCCAGAGGGAGAGAGGGAAGATATTAAGTTTATTTAATCAATAGGTTGTCGAAATGTTTTGTACTAGAGGTAGTACTATTTTAGAATTTAAAAAAAAATTCTAGCCCAGAGGGAGAGAGGGAAGATATTAAGTTTATTTAATCAATAGGTTGTCCAAATGTTTTGTACTAGAGGTAGTACTATTTTAGAATTTTGAAAAAAATTCTAACACGGAGGGAGAGGAGGCAGAGAGGGAGACTGCCAGAGAGGGAAGATATTAAGTTTATTTAATCAATAGGTTGTCGAAATGTTTTGTACTAGAGGTAGTACTGTTTTAGAATTTTGAAAATGGTCGAGCCCACGCTATATATATAATGTGAGGTCTGACAATAAAGAGTAAGAGAGAGGGTTTAAGAAGGGTGTAGGTTCTAGAAAGGGGTGCTAAACTGTAACTTTAGGACTCCTTTCTATAACGTTAGGGCGCCAAACTGTAACGTTACGATTGGCCGGAGGGCCAGTCGTAAGTGACGTTAAAAAAAGAAAACTAAAGTAAGAGTACTTACTAATAAATATTTAAAAGATAAGACTAAATATTAAAATTATTCTATGGTTCCTTTCCGAGTGCACGCGACGCTTGGACGGCAGGACGTAGCATCGGCTAGCAGCAGCTGGACAGGGTCGGCAGGTAGTTGGTCTGGATCGGCAGGCAGCAGTGGGACAGGGCTGACAGACGAGGCGGAGCACGAAGACGAGGATCTCGCCTTCACAGTCAGTCGGCAACTCTGTCCCAAGGAGTAAAATGTCTTTTGTAAGACAAGAGGTTCGGTTCTATAGTACTTAAATTAGTGGTATTGTTGGTGAGGTTGGTGGTATGATGTGTAGTCGGAGTTACTGTCCAACGCCACGTTGATAGAATGCCCCAATAATGATAGTGCTCTCCGTCCCGGAGCGGGCTAGTAAGACGGTGGCGTAGTCCGAATCTCGCCGATACGGCTGACTGCGGAGGCACTCTACAGCACCTCACGCTCCACGAGACGAGTGTCTGGACCTCCTAAGACACACGGGAGTGGTCGGCTATGGCGTCCTAAGCCACGCGACTATAACGCCTTTGGCCTTAGAAATCTCCCAAAGGCGGAAGTGAGAGGGCTATGTAAGGTGAATCACAAATCACACACACTATGAGATTCTTTAGATATTATATTTTTTACACGTTACAATTATTAGTACAAGAAATAAAGTAAGCTATAGAACTGAACTGACTGAGTCGAACTGAACTGAACTGAACTGAACCGTGTGAACCCTTGTCAGGTCCGATCACCGCTATTATAGATCCTGGCAAAGGTTCTAGAAGTTTCTGTGAAACGTAATTCGAATGATTAGTTTGAATGCCTGCCAGGATCAATAAAAACGGTTTACATAGCGAAGTAAGTCTGAAACTAGCTTTATCAAGGCCGGTACGATTCATAGAGAAAGAAAATATTAGACAGATGACAATTTATGATTGAAGATGTCAATGGATAAAAATATGCTATTTTACAATAAGAGAAAATTAATAATATAAAATACAGTGTTCAGTGTTAAAAACAGTTCATTGTGATGTTGATTTACAACTGTGGTGTTCAAACATATGTAAGAAAGTCAGAGAAATAATATGATTTCATGTTTAAAGAAAGTAAAACAGTATAGGAATCAAAACAAAGGTAAATTTATAATTATTATAACATAAAGATGTGGCTTTGAGTAGCAAAATACCACAAGCTTCACCCGGAATCTCTCTTAGCCGTCATCTCACCTGATGGTAAGTGATTATCAGGCCGAAGGTGGAAGTGAGCTTCACCCGGAATCTCTCTTGGTCTTCATCTCGCCTGATGGTAAGTGATTATTAGGCCGAAGGTGGAAGCAAGCTTCACC
Source organism: Atethmia centrago (assembly GCA_905333075.3). Classification (NCBI taxonomy): domain Eukaryota; kingdom Metazoa; phylum Arthropoda; class Insecta; order Lepidoptera; family Noctuidae; genus Atethmia; species Atethmia centrago. The sequence continues at coordinate 13,090,113 of HG995373.1, read as the reverse complement.
GGGAATCTCTCTTGGCCTTCATCTATTCTCCTGATGGTAAGTATGATCAGGCCGAAGGTGGAAGCGAGCTTCACCCGGAATCCTCAATCATAGAGGAACTGGCTATCTTACCCTAACTGCCGAAACACAACAATGTTAACATTGTTGTTATGGCAACAGACTTAGATGAGATGATGGTAACTATACCGGAGGCTTAGCATGACGTCTTCTATTTCTTCGAAGAATAGACATAGCTCTATCTATAGAAAGTGACATTTCGTTCCTCCATTTTTGACATCGCACTGTAGAAATCCTTCTACAATCTGTCACTTTGTCTTACGTTTCTAACGATCCTTGTCTAGGTCCTTTTTTATGTAGACTATTTCATAAGAAAGTTTCTATTCCCAACTGTCAAAATCACACTGACAACTGACAATTGTCTAAGGTAGTGAAGACAATTTGCATTTTTCTAGTCGACGGCCACAAGGTATATATGGTTATCTACAAAATCATGATTTTACAGGAGAGCGTTTTGAACGCAAAACTATGGTAATTAATAGAAGAACAAGGCTGTCTTCTCCCATTTTACATCATTTTGTTAATAGGGCACTATTAAGGAAATGGTGCAGGCCAATATTACTATATTTTTTTGTTCCAAAATACGGTGTTCGACACTTTCAGCAAAAAAAATGTAGTTGTCTTTATATACGTGACTTAATATCAGTAAGAATTGAGAATGAAACAGAAAAAAAAATCGTATAAAGAAATCTGAGTCGAATTATGTAAAAGAGTGAATTTCGTAAAAAGTGCAGTTGACTCTTTTGATTTTGCTGTCGTCGTACTTTCTACACGGAACGTCATTTTTGTCTATTCTTCCGTAGACAAAACAGTGCTCGTGCTAAGCCTGCTGGTGGACTTAGAAGAAGCCCTACCAACAACCAAACCGAGCAGAAAATGTTGCTTCCACTGGGAATCGAACCTGGGAGCTCTGGGTCTGAGACAGGTGGTGTTACCACTAGACCACAGAAGCGGTTAAAGATAGAGGTTGTGTGTAAACCCCGCTCATCGCCCGCATGTGCCACGATTTCTCGCAGCAGCAGAAATACGCCCCGGCGTTTCGCCTCCTCGCGCCACTCCCATACGTGCGCGAGGACTTTTGCCTCCAGATCCCATGGCGTTAGTATAATGCTACGAGCTCATTGTAGCAATAAAGCGAACTCCACTTTCCGCGCTCTCTGATACACAGTGAGACGTCGAGCGGTGTGCGAGAGAGCGCGCGAAGTGTAGTTCGCTTTATCGCGAAAATATGGCCGCAGCATTAGCAGAATGTTCATAACCTACCTATCTACTAAAATATATAAAAAAATATCCTATCACTGAGCTCGCTTTCACGCGCTCCCGATTAGATAGACGATTGGGATCAATCAACGCGAGATGCGTCCGATATTTTAGGATATTGGAAGCTGTAGGTATATCATTTCACGGTAAAAGGCTTTTAGGCTTGCCTACAAAAATAAGTAATAGGGAGGCGTTACCGCTGGGGCTTTACGATAAGAGTTTGTGTTAAAATCACAGTAGGGACCTACCTAAAGCGTAGATCTATAATATAAAGGGATGCTGTGGATACCTTTTTTAAGTAGATAGTTTGTTAGACTTCATGAAATACAGTCAACAGTAGCATATTTACTTTCCATGAGTACTGTAATTAAATATCTCTCGATTACTAAAAATCTGTTACAAACAGTCGATTTTTCTACTTTTGTATCTCTTGTATATTAAATGGCGGAAACAGATTTTGTAATCGATATATAATTAAGTACAGTACTCATTGGTAAAATTGCTCATGGAAAGTAAAGGCTCCTGCATACTGCGGCGATATCGTAGGCGCGGCAGGCATATTGTTGCCTGTCGCGCCCGCGATTTCGCACCAGTTTGCAGGAGCCTTCAAGATGCCACTGTTGACGGTACTTAAGTTCTATCTATTCTATCTATCCTAAAAAAAACCTATTTAAGGTGTAGGTGGTTAGATACCTATGTACCTACTCATATCATGATCTGCATATATGAGATTACTTACTAAGATTGATACTAGTCTAGTAGTCAATCAAATCAAAATATTTTTATTTCACATAAACTTACATGGGCACTTATGAAACGTCAGAAGCTAGGTGCACGGTTCCAACTGGTCATTTCCTTTGGCGAAGAGCCGGCAAGAAACTCCACGGTTACTCTTTTAAAAATAATTGGCTTTTACAATGTTTTCAAATTACAGTGGTAGGTATGGGAGGACAGTGTAAGCCTGTCGAGAAAAAAAGGTCTACAAAATATCTAGTCTACAACGTTCTCACATTCACAAGGTACACAAGAATCTATGTAAAATATTAATAAAATCATACAAATTAAAACCTATTTTAAACCAAATGACATGTTAGCCATTACAACAAGTCTGAATTAATATCTTGTAGTAAACAAGGAGCTCTTATAGTTTCGCCATGTCTGTCTGTTTGTCCCAGCTGTAGCTCAGAGACGCTTAGTACTAGAAAGCTGTAATTTGTCAAAAGTATACCTACATATTAATCACGCCGATAAAGTAGTACAATAAAATATTGAAAAAGAAAATTATAGGGAAATTGAAAAAAAATCATCCCCACATTACGTGCAAGGTTGGTATCCCTTGCACGTAATGTGGGGAAGATTTTTTTTTCTCGTCTGTCCCATGGTGTGGGGTATCGTTGGATAGGCCGTTCAAAAATATTGCGGGTCTCTCGACACCATTTTTGGATTCAAGAATCCCATTGCGCAATATTAAGCTTTAAAGTGCTAATTTTTGCTAGAGTCAAGTGTCCCCTGCTAACTAAATGGTTGTTTATGGAGAAGTGAAAAAAATCATGGCAGTCGTACCTACATATAATGAAATTAAAAGGAAAACTATCACAGCTAAGTAGGCTTTACAAGTTAACGAGTAATAGTCGACCAACTTTCATTTGCAGTTGGAGAATTGACCGTGTCGTATAACGATGTATGGGAGAGTTTTTCAACTACATTGTTAAGTTTGTTTTTGGGAGAAGTTGATCCCAATGTCCCAGCTACGGAACCCTTCATTGTGCGTCGTCCGACATGGACCTGGCCGGTTTTTTTCAATATTCCGCTAAACCAGCGAACATTTCAATTAAAAAATAAAGGTAACGTGCAGGTATCTGTATTGGATTTTCCAGGATTAAATGAATTTTACGTGTAACAAATAGTATTTATTACAGCACGTAAAACAAAACACATAAATCTAAGCGATTTATTTATTTTTAATTTATAATTTACAAGCGTCAGGGCGTCCATCGGCGCCCGTCGGAACAATGTCGTAATTTCATTTAAATCCTCTCTGGCTTCGGCCTACAAATCTTGGCGAAGCTTTCGAAATGATTGAATTTTTATGCGGCTCCCTGTCTGTTTTTATTTTGCTACCGTCGCTGTTTTTACATTATATTATGCTGGGCGATATTTCATTAAACTGATTTTTGTTGGGTTTTAGGTAGGGCTGACTGACGTTGATATAATGGAAAGAAATTGAATCAGAGACGCAGCTAAATTCAGCCAAAAAGTGGAACTTTTAACTCCAAAGGCTAACCAAAAGATGTAGGTATATCTCGGAATATATAGGTACAAGAGTGTGGCATAAAATAGGTGCGATTGAAAAATTGCCATCAATTTGAATTGTATTAATATTGTCAATCGCTTCAAGTCGCATTTGGTAGACGATCAATTTGCGAATCAATGTGTATCAATCATGTACAAATTGACAATTGCAATTGATCGTTTCGGGGACTCTTTAGACCTAACTTATTCAATAGTTTCACTTCACTTAGGGCCGATTTTTCAATCGCCAGATAACATTTATCGGAAGAATATGTTTGACGTTTTGACAGCTTTTGTATAGAAAATATGTCAAAGCGCCATATTTATTCCTCAGATAGAAGTTAACTGATGATTGAAAAATCGGCCCTTAGGCAGGTAGCTGCCTAGGTAGGTAGCTACCTACCTGAAGTGAAAGTAGGTACTTACTCAATATACGTATAGCAGTTGCCATACACTTACAGGATTCAATTGAATTAGCTAGCGAAACTCCGCAGACGTGATGAGTATTGATAACTAAACATGATAAGAAACACGATAAAATTAAAATATTAATAGATTATCTTTAATATTTTAATTTTATCGTGTTTGATTTAATAGATTTTCTCAACTCATACTTCCAGTAACAATACTACCAGAGGTCGTTCACCACAGCAAATCAACAAATCTTTGTCATTTTTATTTTGTCGTGTTCGATACCCATCATGTCTGAAAGAGAAAGAAAACAATGAAATGACCATGAAAAAAAAATTAAAGACCCTGTAAAAAAAATGGTAACATGTAGTTTGATTGAATTTTGATGGTCTGGTTACCTAACAGTAACAGCCGAAACTGAACCGATAAGATTAATAAGTAGCTAGGTACCGAACTAACTAGAGTTACCGAGATAAATAAATAAAATTGCAACTTAAACAAATGTGAACTTTAAACTCAAGTGATCTAAATTGATTTTTGAATGAAAAAGCTACCGCTAAACGTCATAAAATCATAATTGTTGCTATGGAAACTGAACCACAGGCCATTAAATTAATGTTTTTAATCCCAAAGCATGAAATGTATCTTAGCTCGATCGCTTTAGTATACTAGCTTCTACAAATACATACCAAGAGATAAACTATCAGATGTTAGCTGAAACTTATGAAATTCATCAAACAATAGCCAGACTTCAATCATTAAAACTTACGAACTTGTGAGTACCTATCTCTAATAGGTAACTAACCGTGTCTGAAAATATACGTCTGCTACTTCATCAGGCCCAAAGATTAAATAATCCTGCAAAGCTGAGAGACAATTGGCTTTGCAGCGATAACCGTAGTGACAATTAATTATTAATCGTCGTCGCCGGAATCCACTCGTAATCCTGCTTTTAGTCGACCGACGACGGACTAGTAGGGATGAAAAACTATTGTAATTAATCCTACAGCGGAATTGTACATTTAAAAAGCTTTGTGAAGAGCTATCTGCGTTCTCGAAATTACGTTTCTCATTAGGATTCTCCTCGGGGAATGGTAATTTGCAACATCGATAGAGCTTCTGATGAGGACCTATTGTTTCAAATGCAGATATTATGGTTAGAGGAAATTATTATTATTTCATTCAGAGAAGATTATAACCTCGTAGCTACCTACAGTTACAAGTGTTAGAAAGAAAGAAAGAAAGAAAGAAAGAAAAATGCGTATATTGGCATTACAACAAAAAACTACACCTTAAAACTAATAAAAAACAGAAAACAATTATAATAATGCCAAAAGGCCCTCAGCTCATCATAATGTCAGATGACACACAAGATGTACCACCTTTTTTTTTTTTTTTTGAGGGTGGGAAATCATCAAATTACTTCTTCCGCTCTGGGCGGAGCGGGAGGGTGTGTCAGACTCTTACTGACTAAAACCCACCCGTATTCCTTCCTGTTGCCTGTGTTGCGGGGGCCTCGGTGACCCATAAGTACCTTCCCGCGACCCCGGCAGGCATCGGCCCTAGTGGACCCCTACTATATTATGTGCTGACGACATGTCTTTGAGGCGCGCGTGGAATACAACGCGCCGTCGACCCGGGCCTGGTCCTTACCGGAAGGTGAGCTACCCATTGCTCACCGTCCGCAAGCCCGCGCCTACGGTGGCCGGAAATCCGCCCGGGATTCCCGACGCCCTGGGCGTCTCCTGCGGCGGCTAGGGGTGAGAGGGCGCGAAACTTGCCTTTCCCTCAACCGTCCCGCCTCCTCCTTAGCGAGCATTACTGCTTCGCAGAAGGAGGGACGGCTGCCCATGCCCTCTCGCTCCGTACCATGGCCTGAACCAGGGCCGGACGCGAGAGGTCTCTGCCGCCGATCGCCTCCACGAGGACACGGCGGTGCTCTGCCCAAGCCGGGCAGACCTCCACCGTATGCTCCACCGTGTCCTCCGGGCGATCCATACAGTGGTGACACCCGGACGTTTCCTCCCGCCTTATCCGACACAGGAACCTCCCGAAGCTGCCGTGTCCGGTGAGGACCTGCGTCAGGCGGAAGGTGAGGACGCCGTGGCGTCTCTCCAGCCACTCCTCAAAGAGGGGACTTATCGCCGCAATCGTGGCATGCCCAGCACTGGGTTGCGACAACCGTACTTTCCATGACGAAGATGTACCACCTGACGCTGATTTTCAGCTGCAACCAACGAGTGCCATACGCTAGAATAATAAACACATAAGGGAAGTGTGTGCCCGCTTTTAATTAATTAAGAGGTGAAATTAAAGGTGATATTATAAAAAAGCTCATACAAAATAGACATAAAAAATAATAAGTTGTGACATACATATGTTCATGAGTGTGTTGTATTGTGTTTAATGAAAAACTAAAATGAATACCCAATACCTATAACAAAAATCTATAAATAGAGTACCTTCAATGCAAAATCGTGTGATTGCGTGTACTTCTAAACTACGAAACGGATTCTGATGCGGTTTTCATTACCATTTATAGTATAAAACAATAATAATTGACTAATAAAAATTAAAACTGATAAAATTGGTAAAATTGATAAAATTTGTAAAATTGATAAAATTTGTAAAATTGATAAAATTTGTAAAATTAATAAAAATGTTTTCTTATATGGCAGATATGTCAGCTCAAACATTTTCAAAATCTCGTGTTGAAAATAAGGAAAGCTGTTATTCGTTAGTAAAGGAGTTTTTAGCTGCAAAAATGTCAGGTGTCTGCAAGCACATCGCAACGAGCGGCATACCTTATTGCGACCATTCCTCATGCGTGTCATCCTCGTATGTGTCCTGATTTTTATTAAAGTGATAAATCGGTCAGGCATGCACGGGAATTTAATGTGTGGATGCTGGGGGATCCTGCAACAGTTTATCAGTGTCGCACAGGACACGGCGGGAATGCGGTCGACTGCGGCGGTCATACAGAATGGTGCGTCGTTAGCGTTAATCCGATTCGGGCATTGGAGCATTCGAGTATCCAACGTTGTCGGCATCCCGCCGCCCTCCCGCGGAGCTCAGCAATGCGAGCTCAGGAATTTGAATGCAAATTGAAACTGCCATTAGATCAGCAAACATTCAGCTTGCCGATCACACGTTGCATTGTGTGCTGGTAACGGAGAAATAATTAACGTAATCGTTCTGCCGCGCGATTGCATAGAGAATCGTCTAGATATTCTGTGGGTGTTTCTGGTGGGGTTCGTATCTACCTAGGTAGGTATTTGTTAGATAGTAGCGCGGCATGACAGAGTGCAATGCAATTTCATTGGAATATTGTGTAATTGGTAGGTACCCAGCCACGTAAATACCTACTTACTCAAGGAACTGCTATGCTATGTATGTTATAAAAACCATTGGTAACTGCCTTACGATTTTGTTTTAGAAAATGTTGTAAACTGTACCGTCATAAATAAACGTGCAAAAACTTATGATTTCACTGTGCACGCGCGATAACTGGTTTATAGCGATATAAATTCTGTGCTTAACATTTATTTCACACCGGAGTACCTGGAACAAAGTTAATAAAACACCGAATTTCATATTAAAAAATGGAAGGTTTTTTGAACACTGTCGTAATATTCGGGGTGCTGTTATTCTGTGCGAGTTTTTCATCGTCAGAAGAAATTTCTTCTCATGTTACTAAAACTATTTTGACTACAGCTAAAACTCGTGGTAGTGCGTCACCTAAACCAACCAGTTGGTATCGAAGAATAAATGTTGACCCCGTTCAAGAGGTCTCAAGCACTCCGTATGACTTGCTCCAAGTTTCGAGAGAGAGTCTTCCCCAGAGAAAAAGTTAGTATCATCATGATAACCACATTTTCGTGGCCAACCAAAAAAATATTTTTACTAGATGCGCCCCGCGGTTTCCCCGCAAAAGTTTTGACCCCGTAAGTATATCGGGATAAAAAGTATCTTATGTGTTATTCCTGGTTATAAACTAAGTGTGTGCCAAATTTCATCCAAATCCGTTCAGTACTTTTTGCGTGAAAGAGTAACAAACATCCATCCATCCTTACAAACTTTCGCATTTATAATATTAGTAGGATAGTAGGATTTGGAGTCAGCGCAGCCTGACTTCTTCTTCCTAACGTCTCTTTTACTCTTCATCTCAGTAGTCAACCCCTTTCTAGCCATATCATCATGTCATGTCACCATTATTATCACAATATATGAAGCTTCTTGTCGTCTTTTGGAAATGGGTTTAATAAACTTCGGTATTCAGCTGCAAGTGGTCATCATATAGGAGTGATTCAGACGCTATGATAACCACACTATGTTTAACATGTTGGCCAACATTCTAATATCTCTCAATTGCCCTGGAGCCTGGTCGTCATCCCAGCATTGTCGGAGAATGTGTCCTTCCCTCGTTTCTGAGGTATTGTCAACCCTTAGTGCTGTTGTCCGATTGGATAAGATTGTGCGTACCTTGCAAAGTCGTTCACCGGCTGGTGAACGCTTTAGACGAAGTTCAGCAAGGGATCTTCAGGTTTCCCGGCTTACCCTCATTGTATGCACTGTCTTTATGAACCATTCTTTGACACTGTAGAAAAGTCGAGGTGGACAAGACACTAGCTAATTGTTTGGTGACAAGCTTGGTTGTCAGGCTGGCAGGCATCCTGCCGGGGTCGCGGGAAAATCCAGAAGGTGGCCCTGGCAACACACAGGCAACGTAAGGAACACGGGTGGGTATTAGTCAGTAAGAGTCTGACACACCCCGCCGCTCCGCCCAGAGCAGAAGTTATTTGATAATCACCCAAAAAAAAAACATTACAGCTAGTGGGGTAATTGCTTAATACATATAAAGTGGCAATCGATGATAATTCCTTTCATTTTGAGAGTTCAGTCACGTTATTTACGTTGCTGAGCAGACGAATTTTTCAAACCTATGAAGCAATGGATAGAGATAGATTAGACATTTTCTTCAAAACCCTCGAATTGTGATTGAAAGCAGGTTACGGAATTAGGGTGCGGGTCTCTTTCAAGTTTAACTACCTACTACATAACGTTATTTTGTTTGTTTTAATTTTAGATAACGTGGATACTGTATGGGAATGGGATTTCTCTTGCCAATTACAACCTAAAACCGGTAAATGTTCAGGAACGGGGAAGTAAGTTCTTTAATTTTCCTCGAAGTTAACTGTTATTCGTTTTTCAATATTTAAATGTAATACCTAGTTAGGCAAATGCGATATTAGTTTTAGATTGAAGAAGACAGTAATAACGTAGGTACCTACCGTATATAACTTCATGTAGAAAGTGAATTTATGGTAAGTCGAATACTTAATTATTTACTTTCTGGGAACTTAATTGTATAGATTTAAGATAATAAACACATAATTATTTTTTTTTAATTCGCTGGAGTTATCTGACGTGCATCTGTCACTTTGTATAATAAAATGGTAATATTTATTGTAATGGTGATCGTTTAGTTTCATCGATTTATTTAGGCGTCAAATAAATATAAACTTCAAATAAATGTAAAAGTCTAGAATACAATAAATATGACCATTTTATTACACAAAGTGACAGATGCATGTCAGATTACTCCAGTGAATTAATAATTCGACTTTAGGCATGTAGATAATCAAAATTACATGGCTGCTTCCGGTTAGACTGGAGCCATCCTCAACATAAGTAATTTTAATATATATATGGTTGGGGAAAAAGCTAGAGGGATGGTGATGTACTTAAATAATCAAAACTGTGAATTTTGTTCTTGGGCATTGTACCTAGATAATTAGAATGCGATCATCATGATCAGAGCAGTGGTGGCCCAGTGGTAACGGCCGCGACTAACGAGTTGTAGGTCGTAGGTTTGAACTCAGACGGGCGCTTTACTTTGTGTAAATTATTTCATCACCACTGAAAACATCGTGAGGAAACCGGCCTGTCCTAGAACAAAAAATTCGAGAAGACTTGTGACTTCTACCAACCCGCACTGGGCTCGCGTGGTGGATTACGGCCCACTCCCTCTCACAGAGAAGAGGCCTGTGTCCCAGCAGTGGGAACAAAATAGGCTGTTAAGTTGAAAATAATCATAATTTTATACAATTTTACAGGAGACAAGGCCCGATGACACAAAAGTAAGTTATTTGTTTAAGTAGATATTAAATATCCGATATAAATCTATTTACGCCCATGTGATGTAAACCTGCTTACAGCTACTATTACGACACGCTGCTTGACGCCTGTAAGATGTTCATGTTCTCCGGGTGCGATGGAAATAAGAACAATTTTCAAACGTTAGTTGAATGTGAACGCCATTGTAAGGGTATGTTACTTTATACACATTTAAATAAAAGAAAAGGCTAGAGTACCTTAATTTAAAAATAATTTAAATGTCATAGGGAAGAGATCTAACCAGACGAATCTGAACCCGATCGGATAAATGGCATCTTTTGAAGGCCTACCTATTGTTGTGAGGGAAAATAGCCATATAATATAGTGACATTAGCTTCTGCCCGCGGCTTCGACCGCGTGGATGTCGGAAATTATCCCACGGGAATCCATGGGATAATTTCCGACGTCCACGACGTCCGACATCCAATATCCTACCAATAAAAGTATATTTATTTACATAACCAAATTACAAGATGATTATTAACATTAACTAAATTAAATTAAAACTAAGTTAAGCTTAAAAAAGGCCCTCGGGGCATTGTACCGAGGATGCTGGCGGCATTTCCTCGTTGAATTGCAATGCTGATGCGTTGCGCGAGAAAGCCGCCAGCTTTTCGGTCACCAGTTACATCAACTAGACGTTTCGCGATTTCCGCAAATAACTTATGCGCACTGGGACCCCACGGACCGAGGGTCTTGACGCCAAAGGGCACACACAAGTTGTACTCTCTGCCAAGGCCTCCATATTTAATAACTTTCAGATTTTCGGAATTTTCTGCCGCTGCACCCGCTTTAGAAGTAGTCCGTTGGAGGTGGGACGGTGTCAGTGTGTCTGCACAGGTAGCGTCCCACACAAGCATCCGTCCCAAACTCCACGGGACCAAAGACACACCATCAGGTCTTTTGCCATCAGCTCTGACAATGACAGTCGGCTCAAGAAGAGCAGGCACATTGATGCTGGCAAGAGACCGGCGGATTATGTCATTAAGTGTCGCATGTCTTGAAAAGCGTCCTGCACTTTTTTGACAACAAAGTCCGTGGTGACCCAGTCGGCCCACGTCCGTGCCACAAGGGCATGTGTGTGGAGTGCATACCGTGACCCCAAGCTGCAGACCAGTCGTTAGACGAAGCGAGGTCGGATCCAGGAAGGTACCGGTATATGGAGAAGGATGGGCATGTAGCCAATGACCGGCCTCTCTGGTTCCGACCGCCAAAAGTCTTGCGCGATCCGGACCTGAACTGCGGCTCAGGATCGTGAAGAATTTGTATGTTAAATCGCAATAAATATCGTCCCAGCTCCTTTGAGATTTTAGGTTGTCTGGTAATTCTTTACCCGGGCAAGCAATTTGAAAAGCATTCTTGGCATCCTCCAAGCCCGCAGTCTCATAGTTTGTGGGCAAAGCCCTTAGGACATTACCTATAAGACATGACGTGCTATGGGTGGACGACAAAAAGGCTGGGGAAACAACACTCGAAATTTTGCGGATTCCTAAACCGCCAAACCGAATAGGGAGGGATGCTTGTAACCAAGATGGTTCATTGAGCTGAATATTTAAAATCATTTCTAAACTAGTTTTGACTAAATCGTCTATTGGTGAAAGCAAATTTGGATGTATATTATATATCAATATCCTACCTACATCATAACTCCAGTCATGGCCTATTCGTAAACTTATCATCCAAATCCATTCAGCTGTTAAAGCGTGAAAAGGTAACAGGCATACAGTAGATAATAAATGCAAAAACCCTTTTTTATTAAACAGGATTTTATGATTAAAATTAAATCTTATTAAAAAAATATAATAATTAATTTTAATATTATCACCATTCATTTGAAATACTCTAGCGCCACCATTGACCACGTAAAATGTATATATTATATTATATTAGCTATAACTTTAAATTGTAATAACTTTTGAGCGAGTGGACCGATTTTAATGAAATAAATACTAAAGTAAATATTGGTGCCGATTCCCTTGTTCACAAAATAAACTAAATTTAAGTTCAGAGCATCTTTTTCTTTCTATTTCATTAAGAAAAGGACAGAAGATCAATTTTAGTTTCGTCCTGCCAAATTAATCAGCGCTTGACGTAAATTGACGTAATTTTAGTAGGCAAGTTTTTAATCACGTCTAAACTTGTATGGAGTAGTGACAGGCGCTGATTAATTTGACAGGACTAAACTAAAATTTATCTTCTGTCTTTTTCTTAATGAAATAGAAAGAAAAAGATGCACTGAACTTAAATTTAGTTTAGTTTGTGAACAAGGGAATCGGCACCATTGCTTCAATATACAGACTCTGACTAAATTTACGGTTTCTTTAATCTCTTAAAAAGAGGTACACATTTTTTTAATTATTATTAGAATTTTAAAATCATCCCCTATTTTATTCCTTTGAGGGATGATTTTACAAAAACGCTGAATCATACATTTTAATTTTCATATTCCCAACTTAAGAAATGCTTAGTTCCCCATACAAACTGTCATCCTCTATATCACCCCTTTTAGGATTATTTTTGAGACAAAAAGTAGCCTATGTCCTTCCCCAGGATGCCATCTAAGTATATAATTGCAAAATTTTATTGAAATCCGTTCAGTGGTTTAGGCGTGACAAGGTAACATACAGACAGAGAGAGTTACTTTCGAATTTATAATAATGTATTAAGTAGTATGGATGATTAACCAACCGATATATTGGCAATTTTTCCTACTTTTACAATACATACACTGCTAAAGGGCGGGTCCATCTGTTGAGTCTTAATGGACCCTTAATATAGACGTATATACATCAGATCATCTACCACTTTGTATTGAGTGTGACTTAAATATAGTAAGACCTAAGGTGACAACAATTCCTACTCCTTGCAATAAAGTAATTTGGGGGGAACGAAATGAATCGCAAATTGACAGATACCCTGAGTTATGTAATAGTAAACTGCATGATACTGACTTTCCTCCAGAGTTTCAAGAGTGTAGCCATAATTTTTGTAATTTAAGTGAGCACAAAGCCATTTTAGATAAGTTGTATAGTAAAATATCATATGCATTATGTGATGCTGCCGAGCAATCATATGAAAAGGTAGGGACTGGAGGTAGAGGTAGGAACCACAGGACATTGTGCGGGTGGAATTTCCATGTAAGAGGTGCACACCGAAAGGCCAGGCTTAAATTCGAAATGTGGGCTTTGCACAATCGGCCAACTTCTGGAGTTATTTTTGAACAAATGCGAGTGGCCCGTAACACCTTCAAGGCTCGGCTAAAATGGTGTCAAAAAAACCAGGAGCAGATCAAGATGGATATTATAGCAAAAGCAAGAGCAACAAATAATTTCGCTAAGTTTTGGAAGTCCACGAGCAAGCTTGATATTAAGCCTGGCCTATCGGTTACTGTCGGCGGGAGGAGTGCTCCGGGGGAGATTGCGAATATGTTCAAAGAACATTTTACAGTGCAATCTCCTCTGGGTCCCTCAGTAGATGTGATCAATGCTGGGCCTGAATTTCAGGGAGATAAGTCATTAATGTTCTTCTCGGCCAGACAAGTTGCAAAAGTAATTAAGAATATGAACAAAGGCAAGTCTCCCGGACATGACAGGCTCAGTATTGAGCATTTCAAGTTTGCTGGGGTGCATCTGCCAAGGGTTTTGCGGTGTTTTATACCATGTGCCTTAGTCACACTTACTTGCCGGCGGGACTGATGAAAACACTGGTGGTTCCCATAATTAAGAATAGAACGGGCGATATATCAGATAAGTCAAACTATCGACCTATATCTCTCGCAACCACATTGGCAAAAGTGCTGGACGGTATGACTGATTCCACTTTGAAAGAATCTGTTTCCGTGCATGACTCACAGTTCGGGTCAACGGAAAGCGCCATAGTAAGTCTCAAACATACCGTCCAGTATTACACTGATCGGAAAACACCAGAATACGCCTGTATTCTGGATCTCTCCAGAGCCTTCGATCTGGTAAATTATGATGTACTCTGGAGAGAGCTTGAGGATAGGGGTGTACCGGCCGGAGTGCTCGGGATCCTACGGTATTGGTATGGGAATCAAGAAAATGTTGTAAGGTGGTCCAATGCACTCTCTGATTTATACAGGTTGGAATGCGGTGTGAGGCAGGGTGGTCTGACATCTCCATGGCTTTTTAGCACATATACAAGGTGTTGCTTTGGACCTGCAAAACATTTTAGGAGGTAATTATGTTAGTGATTCTCAACCCGAATCAACAATAAAATGGGCAGGTATTTTTTTTTCATTTTATTCTTATTTACGGAAATCGGTAAGTGTAAACTCCCCTTTTTAAAACGCGGCCAGTCTGTACGTGTCCTTTTAACTGCGCTTTCACACACACACAAACAAACGCAACCGACATTTCTTTCATAGATCCAAAGCACCAAGCACCGCACGCTCCCACTACCACTAGCCACGCCCCCGCGGCCATCGCAAGCACATAAATCGGGTCAATTTATTAGTGTGATTGATGGCGCCGGCGCGTGCATACGCTTGCAAATTCCGCCCGTCAAGTGCGCCTTCGATTAACGGTCGCGATAGGTACCTACCTACTACCTAGTTGTAAAAATGACAGACCAATACTCCAATGTAGTTGGCGGAGATGGTACGCTTGTATGCCATCAGCGGAGACAATGTATCTCGTGCCATCGAAATGTTCGCGGAGTTATTCCCCAATCGGCATTGTCCCTTACACAGTGTAATGCTGGCTGCTACGCAGAGACTCGATCATCGGCAGTTCGACGTTCCCCAGCATGCTTAAGGTCGCGGCAACGAAGGCCTGCCTGTCGCCTTGCAGGAAGATATTCTGGAATTCTTCCGAAAGCCACGGGCAAGCAAACGGGAGGCTGGTCGACGGTTTGCAGTGCACCACTTCACAGTGTGGCGGCTGCTGCACAAAGAAATGCAGCATCCTTTTCATTACCGCAAGGTACAGGATCTCCACCAACTTGATAACGCCGCGCGAGTTACATTTTGTCGCTGGTTGCCGGAACACCAAGACACCAACATCCTGTAGACGGACGAGTGTTTATTTACTCGAGTTGGCGTCTACAATGTTCATAACAAACCAAAAGTGATCAGTGCTTTCGACACAATAAAAACGAATGTGTTTGTGTGGTGCAACGTCGTGCTAGAGTGTGACGGTTGAAACTTTGAACAATACCTCCAGGTAACATAAGTAGGTAATTTATTTATTTGTACATAGACAATAATTTGTAAATACGATGTTAGCTAAATCAACTTGATAAGTGTAAAGGCTTCTACATACTGGCGCGACTTGTCGCGCGACGCGACGCGACACAAAGACACCGCTAGTGTAGCGCTACAAGCGGTGCCTTTGTGTCGCGACGCGTCGCGCGACAAGTCGCGCCAGTATGTAGGAGCCTTAAATAAGTTGATTTAAAATTTTTAACTACGCCAAAAATACCTATCAGACAAAATAAATCACTTAAAATCCCTAACACATGGGTACCTACCTACTTAACTAGCACAAATTATCTTGAGGTATTTTTGTCTATCCTCACCCCGTTAAAAAGCAGAAAAGAAAATCTTAAATCAACAATTTAATCTACAAATAAAAACGAAAACCGTCCTTGGGGCTGAATTTGAACTGGAACTCGAAAGGAACTGCTTACGTGCTATGTAAGGTTTATTTATCGCCGCCTATTATTTTATTCATCAGCTGATAGGTACCTAACTAACGACGCCAACGTGAACTTTTTTTTGGCGCAGTAGTATCTACTTCCTACTATTATTATTTATCGTAATAGCCCAGTGGTTAAGGCGTTCTCCTCTCATGCATGAGGTCGCGGGTTCGCAACTGAGCAAGTACCACTGTGTTATTTTTAATTCATAATGACTAATGATGTACTTTCTAAAACTTAGGACATCATTGAAATCATGTGTTTCGGAAAGCACTTAAAGCCTTTGGTTCCGATAGATTTGTAGCTCTCGGACAGTCGTTAGGTACCACACGGGTCGATACGGGTCAACGACCTTACAGCCCTGCCGTAGGGTCATTGGTACGGGATAAGCCAGAAAGTCTGACAATTAGTCTAACACATGGGTATCGTGTTATCAAGTAACTGGTTTGTTGAGGTCTGATACGCAGTCGCCCTACGTGATTCACTGGCACTCCATGTAATGAGCTGCATACAGTTAGACTGAAAGCCGACCCTAACATAGTTGGGAACAGGCTCGGCAGATGATGAAGATTTTCGGATTGTAATGATGCTTAAAAATGAGTTATTATTTAGCGAAATTTTAAAAACAATAATGTAGAAACAACATTGTTATTTCCAAATTCGAACTACATCTCAAGGTTAAATTATTTGCTAAAGTTGCTGTAGCTACAACAATTTGTACAGATCGCGGCACGTTGGTTGAACCTTGCGCAGTAACAGATTTTCGAGTCTCAATCGAATTGCGGTATGCGTGCAACGCGGGGCTGCGCGTATAGGTCCCGTCACGTAAAAAGAACGCTGGCCTTGAACCTGCGCACTGGGCTATTTATCGATCAAATTGGTGGCATGAAGGGGGCGCGCGGGGAAATGCTTCCCGCGCTGAATCATAGCAACGACCGCCATTTTAGTTCAACTTACGTGCCGCGTTTTTTTCGTAGAAATGTGGGCGGAGCCTCGTACAGCCTGTCGTCACTGGTCATCGCATTCACGCACACAGTGACATGACGCGCGATAAATCGCAATGGGTGATTCTGTTTTTTTTGAAGAGGGTTATTAAGAGAGTTATTCTGAAAAACAATAAAATTTAAAAATCTAAAATAAAAAGTATTATTGATTATTGACTTGGTATCGTATTGTTATATGATTATTTACGAGTTTCATAACAACCTCCTGAAAGGTTTTGCAGGTTCAAAACTGCATCTTGTATAGATGGCCTAATCGTGAACCTCAGCAATATGAGGGTGGGATGCAGCGTCCATGGTATAAAAATAAACAGTATCAGCTACGCTGATGACATGGCGTTGCTGGCGCCGACGGCAGGTGCGATAAATGAAATGCTTCGGGTCTGTCAGGCGTATGCTGCCTCACACGGATTTGTGTATAACGTTAAGAAGTGTGAATACATTGTCTTTAAGGCCCAGATACTATACCTGACATTACCCTAAACGGCTTGAACGTCAAAAGAGTGACAACATTCAAATATCATCTTCTCACTTTTGACCTTAAGGACAATGCTGATATTGAAAAAAGAGCGTAGGGCACTGGCGGTCCGAGGTAACATGTTGGCCCGAAGATTCGCTCTTTGTAGCAGTTTAGTAAAAGTAACACTGTTTAAGGCATATTGCCAGTGTTTTTACACGGGGAATCTTTGGGTCAACTATACTAAAAGAACGTTGGATGACCTTCGCGTACAATATAATAATATTTTTAGGATGATGTTGGGACTGCCGCGATGGTGCAGCGCTTCTGCTATGTTTGAGCAAAACCGCGTCGCTGCTGTTGTCAAGGGTGCGGGCGAGTGGCAACAGCATCCTAAAAACTATGGCGGAGAGTATCGGCTCTCCGATTGTTAAAAGTTTTGTGAGAAGGACAATCACTGGACATTAAACCGGAGATGTCCTTTTCACAATACTATTTACTCTTTATCTCTATTGTATCTCAGCTACTAACACTAGAAATAAGTTATTTTGTTTTGCTTACTAACACGATGGATCACTGTTGTCCGAAAAATAAAGAATATTATTATTATTATGTCCTTACATATCTCGGGACCATTGGGTCTCGGACCTTTGGAAAGCGTACGAGGGGCCGAAGCCAACTCGCAGAGGCCCCTTGGACAATTGTAATGGAATAAGGCACCAACCGAAGATTATCCCTGTTTGCTCTATGAAGGTGCACCCAAGGACAACCGGTTGATGCAAGACTATTGCAGAACATGGGAACAAAAAATATTGGGCTACGGGTTTGGGAGGCTATAGTCGGTTTCCTAAGACTATAGAAAGGCTATGGCCCTGACCAATGCTTTATATAAAATACACCGACAAAATGGCAGGGGGTGACTTGCACACTCAATTATTTTTTTATTATTATTAATATACTCGTACAGAGGACGATATGCCTATAGGTACCTACAGCCGAGTATTCAGCCTGTGATAACATTTACTTCATAAAGGAAAGAAAAGAAAAGAAAGAAAAGTATTTTATTTGGGACACGCACAAAAAATACAAAAAGTAAAAAAAGTAGCATTTAAAAAATTAATAAAATTTATATATTTGTTCGATTAAACAAAATTTAAAAAATATAAAAACGACTTGTGCGACGCCAAAAATGCTCAAATTGTTATAAAAAAAAAAAAAATATAATTATATAAAACTAAAACTACACCGGCCTGCAAATAAACCGAGCCACCCGCTACCTAGGAACTCTGATTCGATTTTCTCAAAAAGTATAAAACTTACAACTATCAAAGTTATACCTACAAAAAGTGCGTTTCATGGTGATTAAAATGAATACAAATTAATTCGAAAGTACCGTCAACTCACATTGTAATCAAGCAACAAACACAATGCTAACGATTTGCTCTGTTTGCACCAGAGTTTGAAATTAGCGTTCTTTTTATCTACAATGAGGGTAGTCGGATGTTTCTTATCATTTCTTTAGTTTTTGTCCATCGTTTGCTCAGACGCGCGTGTTTTTGCTACTTTTTTCGATTAATAATGGATACAACACCTCAGGAAGCAGCTCAAGCTGTAGCATTACTTCAAGCAGGCATTGCGCAACGTGAAGTCGCTCGAAGGCTTCGAATCAGCAGATCTTCGGTGCAACGAGTTTACAGACGATACCTAGAAACTGGAGCATTCGATCGCCGTCCAGGTACGGGCAGACCTAGGGCTACATCAGCAGCAGATGATCGTTATATCCACCTTACTGTTCTGCGAAATCGCCACCTCAACGCAGTTCAAGTCCAACAAAGTCTGCGTGACGAACGCTAAGTGGTCATAAGTTCAGATACCGTCAGAAGGAGACTTGCTGAACGGAACCTGACCCCAAAAAGAGCTGCAACAGGCCCAGCATTAACGGTAGCACACCGTCGAGCACGACTTGAATTTGCTCGAGAGCATAGGGATTGGACATTAGAGCAGTGGAGTAATGTACTCTTCACTGATGAGACCAGGGTGAGTCTACATGGAAGTGATCGACGTCAGAGAGTATATCGTCGCCCTGGAGAACGTTATTCTCAGTGTTGCATCGAGGAAACTGTTGCTTATGGAGGAGGATCTGTAATGGTCTGGGGCGGCATCTCGTTAACAGCACATACAGCGTTAGTTTTCATCGAACCGACGGGCCGTACACGTGGACTGACTTCTCATCGCTACATTACTGAAATCCTCGCAGACCATGTGGTACCTTACGCAGGATATATCGGGCAGGATATGCAATTGATGCATGATAATGCACGGCCTCATGTTGCTCATGTGGTGACCCAGTATCTACGCGACGTCAGCATTCGTACGATGGACTGGCCAGCTCGAAGCCCGGACTTGAATCCGATAGAACACTTATGGGATGAGCTGAAACGTCGGGTTCGAGCCCGGGTACCTGCTCCAACAAGGCTTCCAGAGCTGCGAATCGCTATTGAAGAGGAGTGGAATACAATTCCTCAAGATTTTATCGTCAGGCTCGTAAGGTCGATGAATACAAGGATGTTGGCAGTTATCCGAGCAAGGGGAGGGAATACGGAATATTGATCAAAAACTTTTTTTTGATTTTATCTTTGTTTTTGGCTTTAATTTTTTTTTTCACTTTATCATTACTAACGATTGTCACGACTGGAAAACGACTCTTCTTTGTAAAATCCTTAATAAACACTGAAATATTGATTAAACCCAATGAGTTTCCTTTCATTTTAATCACCATGAAACGCACTTTCTGTAGGTACAACTTTGATAATTGTAGGTTTTTGTTTTTGAGAAAATCGAATTAGAGTGCCTAGGTAGCGGGTGGCTTGGTTTATTTGCTGTCCAGTCTAGATTAATAAATATCTTTTGTACAATTTCTTTATGCATGCGGAGTTTGCCTGTAAGCGATTGTTGCACTGTTGCATACACACTTTCGCATGTAACTTTTGGCAATAGAACTTGTGTAAACAATTGCTGTTGAACATTAATATATAAAAGGTTACGTTTTTTAGTATATCAATGTTGGTGAACCAATAAAAATAAATAATTTATTTCAGGCTCCATCTACATGACTTTAAAAGACACTACAAAAAGAACTTATTGCGGCTTACAACCGAATGCTGGCATATGTTTGGCTTTAATTCAAAGGTAAGCAAAATCCAATACGTAGCATGTAGCTTAGCCTAGTAGCCAGATCGAGGAGTTTCGAGTCTGGTAGGGGCAACCGGGGCAGCCGGGCCAGCCGTTTGATGTGATCTGCAAGAGCTTTAGACTCCAAGGAAGTTACTGTTGTCGGTATGTACCTACCTACGTCCCATTTGCTATTTTATTTATTTATTAAAACTTTATGCACAAGTAAAAAAAAATACTGTACAGTGGCGGAATTAATGCCTGAGGCATTTTTCCCTGCATATAACCTTTCAAGCCGACCCCAACTTCGTTTGGAAAAGGCTAGACAGATGATTGATAACCTTTCAAGCCGGTACAAATAATGCTGTTATACCTACAGGCTATATGTACTATGGATACTACTGGATACGTATGGGCTACTACTAATAGTAGGTACTTCCCAGAATAAGCTAGTAACAGCTATTATTACCCCGATAAAAAAAAATAAACGAGCTAGCCTTACAGTAGTCGCATATGATGTGTAACATCTGACATCTTACCTTGGTAATAAGCAACAGAGTAGCGACAGAAATTAACCTAAAAATTTAAATAGCTTTTTCAATTTTTAGGTTAATATTAATAATAGTGAAATATTTATTCGAATCATTATTAATTACTAGTGGTCGCCCACTGGTCGAAATTTGACCTCCTATACTTAAGATCTATATAGTGCTTACTAATTCCATGCTATTTTATAAAGTACTTAAAAATTCCATACTATTAACAAGTACTTACTTATTCCATGCTCAAGCTGTCACTTGCTGTCTACACACTTCCGTCCCTTTTTACGAAAACTCTCCCACAGATAGCGAGAGGAAAGATGTTACTCCAAAAAATCTTGCTGTATGTGCAACGTCTTTGTACGTAATGTATAAGGGGGGTGCTCCACACACGTTCGTGTCGACTTGATTCGGCACAGGCATGTATACTTTGCCGCTCGGCTGTGCCGAATCAAGCCGGCTGACCCGAACGTGAGTGTAGCACGTCTAACATCGTTCACATTTCTAATTTTTATGAATAGCCCAAAGGGCTGATGCGAGAGACAGTGTCAGTGGTTTTATCAGCTGAAACTGTAAAACCTTTAGTCAAATTATGGTAACGATAGGATGACAATATTTTCTATTTTCCAAGGTATTATTACGACGTGAAAGCAGAGGACTGCAAGACTTTCGTATACGGAGGCTGTGGCGGCAACCAGAACAGATTTGAGACTCATGAACAATGCAATGAGCGGTGTAGAGAAGTTTAATTAAAACATATATAAAGTTTTCAATCTTTTAATATCCGTGAAACGGACCTGCCTTTATTGGTTACTTTATTGGTTGGACTTTGGGCTCCCCCACACAAAACTGCGAATTCGCATCGCATTGCAAAAACCTGCGAGCTCGATGTTATTTTATTATATTATGTTATTCGATGCGGCGTCGTATCGCATCGCGTCGCAGTTTTGTGTGGGAGCCCTTTGGGCACGTAAATTGTGTTTTTACACTATCATACGAATAACTACCCACCAGGATTATTGCATATTAAATTGAATATTTCTACGACTTCATAAAATACGTGCACTTTATTTCTAACTTGCTTAGATGTAGATGTAAGCAAGTTAGACATTTAAAACAATGCCCTTTCATTTACGAATGGCAAACGTAGTACATTGCCTACACCTTGTTTTTTCATCTAGGTATTGAATGACGATAATAGCTGGAAACATCGAGAGTCATCTGGGAACGTTTCACTCTGTGTAATTGTTACTGACGGATACATTAGTCCTTGGAGATGTTTGATTAAGACCCGAGTCACTGACGAATGGCCCTCCGCGATTGCTTCGTTACGGCCAATCGATGAGTAGACGCTTCGTTGATGAGTTACGGGCCTATCACAGCGGTTTTTGTTTTGATTGAGGAAGAGGCGAGTTCGGTAGATTTCTATTGTATTTCCTATTTATTAACCGTTTGAACGCCACAGTCATGTATAGATGACTGACCAAAACGTGCCCACCGGTCACGATTACATGACAGATTTAAAGAAATAATTCGTAGCTTGGCGCCGAGGGCACTTTTTTGTTTTTTTGACGTGGCGGTCAAAAGGTTAAGGTTGTTCTTGGTAGCAAATCCTATCCTAACTAATATGTATTATAAATGCGAAAGTAAGTTTGTTTGCTTATGCTTTCATGCTAAAACGGCTGAACGAATGTGGGTGAAATTTGGTACATGGGTAGACGACAATGACTATAGATCTTTCATTGTCGACTATATATCTTTCGTTGATCGATCATTGTCGTCTACCCATGTGCCAAATTTCATCCACATCCGTCTTTTTGGTAGACGATGCCCTGGGTTAGGATATAGGATACCTTTTATCCCGATGTTCCCACAGGATGGAGACTTATGCTGGTGAAACAAAGGGGCGCAGCTAGTAGTTGATAATTTTCAAATCCAATAAGTACTTAAGTAGGTATACATACCTACATTTAGGTACTTTCGCTTTTCGACACAAATACAATAGAATAACGTTTATTGTCTCCAGTATTACAGCTAGTAGTAGTGGTACATGCACAAAAAACTATAATACCTGAAGCAAAAGGTTTAAGCGTCAGCATTATACTTAGGTCCCCCCCTAGCGAGTTGCTAAGCGGGGGTTTTGACATTCACTATTTAACATTTATGTATCTACGCTTTTCGACACTTATTTAAAGTTGAAATAAAAACCGGAGAAATGCGTGTCGGATCACGCACAATGAAGGGTTCCGTATTTGGGAAGTTAAGATTAATTTATTCCAAAAAGAAACAACATTGTAGTTGAAAAACCTATTCTCCCATACATCGATATATAATATCTAATAATTATTTAATTCAGATAACTAAGATCCAATGTGTTAGTAATTACAATAATGACTTATCTACAACTATTGTTAGTAAAGTGACACGATATTGGCGATTTATTATGACAATATTAATTTATCACCGTCCTCACCATCTTTTTTAAAATTGAAGAGGAAACATTCTCCCCTATTATTTTGAGGATGCTGTTGATAGTTTCTCGTACTCTGCTTAGTAGAGATGCAGTTTTCTTGCGAATCACCTCATGAAAGCCATCGGTTCGATTTTGCACAAACATTTCTGAAGCTCTGCAAAAACGAGGCCTTCACAACAGCATCCTAAAAATATTATTATACTGGACGCGCAGTGTGTCCATCGATCTTTTGACTTAAGCGACCCACAGGTTTCCCGTGTAGAAACTTTGGCAATATGTCTTATAAAGGGTGAGTTTGACATCTACACTACATCGGGAGAGTCTGCGTGCCATCATATTACCACAGCTTATATGCCACGGTCAATTCTCCATCTACAAATTTAAGTTGGTCGACTATTACTCGTTAACTTGTAAAGCTAACTTAGCTGTGATAGTTTTCCTTTTCATTTCATTATATGAACTCGGGGGGGGGGGGGGGGGGGGGAGGGGGAGACACTTGACTCTAACAAAAAATTGCACTAATGCTTAATATTACGCAAGCGGATCCCTGAATCGAAAAGGTGTGGTGTTCACAGACCCGCAATATTTTTGAACGACCTATCCAACGGCACCCCACACCATGGGGTAGACGAGAAAAATATAATCATCCCCACATTACATGCAAGGTACCTCCCTTGCACGTAATGTGGGGATGATAATTTTATAAAAAAAATAAAAAATCAAGATTTTATTTTAGCACTTTGTCGGCGTGATTAATATGTATACCTAAACCAAATTACAGCTTTCTAGTACTAAGAGTCTTTGAGCTACAGTGGGGACAGACAGACAGACAGACGGACATGGCGAAACTATAAGGGTTCCTTGTTTTACTACGGAACCCTAAAAACATACGTAATGGAGCATTGTGGCTACATAAATTCACAAAATCCAGGTTATAATATATAATACTCGGAGGAGGTTCACGCAAAAAAAGAAAAGGAGACACTTAATACAAATGTCCTGAAATAACTTTTCAAATATGCTACGTGGAAAATATTCTGAACTTGTACTTTTCACGGTAGAATTAAGTCCCAAATACACTTCGCAGTCCCAGTCTTTTGTGAAATAGTGAACTACTGAAATAGCTGAGAAAGAACTATTTGTCAGTGTCCATGCATTTGGGTCACAGTTAGTTCTGTAAAGCGGGAAGCGTTTGGTAAGTCAAATAATTAATGAAATTCTGTGACACCAAAGCGAGTTAACGAAAATTCCGTAAAACAGAGTTGTCAACTCATCAAAATCGGGCACCAGACACATTTTTCGTGGAGAGTCGTTTAAATAAAAAATAGTTAAAGCTTCGTCGCTGGCAATTACTAAAGTCTCGCCGGCTGTAATCCTCGTTCTGACGATGAAAAACTCCCCTAATTAATAGTGCAGCTTCCAGATTAATTAGCAGAGATCTGCCGCCGCCTGCCGCTCCTATTATTTGAATTTCGTTAGTTATTTTCTTAACTATTCTCTCGGAGCAGGAATTAATAAAGTGGCGTCCTGTAAAAAATCAGAGACTCTTAATTTGATTGCAAAGCCGAGTTTGGAAGTTTATTAGAAATTATTTTGTCTCCAACACTGATTTCAAAGTAATGCCGGGATTAAATTAAAAACTCTCTGTCAAAATATTTACTTAAGGAAGACGAACTTATAAATGTATGAATAGAATAATCAGCCTATAATGCCTGATCTATGTTGCCGTCAGCAGAGCCGGTTAGATATAGTCTTTTAGTTTGTTTTATTCTTATTTTTATTATCCTTTTTATTGTGTTTTCTATATTTGTGTGTACTCCACATATGAGTTAAGGTTGCTCGAAATAAATGTATTCTGTTTATTTATTTTATTTATAATGTTCCCACTGCTGGGACACAGACCTCCTCTCTTCGAGAGGGAGTGGGCTGTAATCTACTACGCTGGCCCAGTGCGGGTTGATAGATGTCACATATCTTTGAATTTTTGGTTCTAGGACATGTCGGTTTCCTCACGATGTTTTCCTTCACCGTTTTGAGAGTAGTGGTGATGAAATAATTTACAGAAAGTAAAGTGCCTGTTCGAACCCACGACCTACAATTCGTATGTCGGGACCGTTACCATTGGGCCACCCCTGTTCTCAATATATGAATATTCGACTGAAATGTTACAGTCGAATGGTTTTGCTTTTACGTTTTATATTGCTTAATTGCGTCGTTATTGTTCTTCAAATGGAATAAATAAGGAAAAGAGGAGAAACAAAGGTTTATAATTACGTTCGGTTGCGTCCTGGTGGCAGTTTGATTAAGTTGATTGATGTCCCCAGAGACTTCATTTACTAAAACAAAGCTGATTGTGATATATATCTATTCTTTTTCTTGTCCCTTTATTGAGAAGACAGTCTTGTTATTTACGACTATAATTTATTTACATATTCCATTTGTTTGATTAAGTGGAACAGGAGCAGTTGACGTTGTTTTTTTATATTTCACAGAAAAACGTCTTTGTTCCAAAGATGTTGACGTTGTTTTGAGCAAAATATGATGATAAATGTTGAAAGTGCGTTTGATCTATGTTTACTTGTTAATTTGAGTTTTTGGAAAGTCAACATGAGAGACACGTTGTTTTAGCGCCTGTAACCGTAAACTGAGAGGTACTTAGTACCTACTAGTTATAGAAATGCAAATTTGTTCGGTTTGTTGTTTTTACTTAACCATGGACTCATCATACGTCAGTGACTGCAGAAAGACATTGCAGATTATTAGGTACCAAATATTATATATCACATCGTATTTTATATCACAATAAAGTTGAAGTTAATGTTGGGTGTGCAAAAGAAGCATGAAAGTAAATGCTGTGGAAATGCATTCCTTGCGAAGCATGTGTGGTGTGACTACAAATGATAGGCTGAAAAATGATGTGATAAGGCAACGGTGCGATTTAAAAGTAGATGTAGTGACAAAAATTGAAAAGAGTATGCTTTGATGGTTTGGTCATGTTGAGAGGATGAATGAAAGGCGACTAACAAAAGGTATTTACAAGGCAGATGTAAGTGGAAACGCCGGAAGGGGACGCCCCAGGAAGACATATAGTGACCTCATTGGTGATGTTCATCAAAAAGGTCAGGTGCGTAGTACTCGCAACCGGCGTGCGTGTATGACCAGATGTATGAACGTAAACGAAGCAAAAGGAGTATGTACGGAGCGTAGCAGGTGGCGTTCTATAGTTTCTGCCCACCCCATGTGAAGAAGGGGTGAGTTTATGTATGTATGTATGTTATGTATGTATGTATGTATGTATGTATAAAGTTAAAGTGAAGAAGGCAAAACTACAAGTGGTGTGTTGAAGTGTTGGAAATACAGAGCCGGTACATTGTGATGCCATGACAGGTAGATTCTGTGTGTTAGCTAATAAAAATATGATTTCTTAATGTCTTTTATATTTAAATAAAAAAAAAGAAAGAAAGAATAACGTTTTAATGATTATGGCTCTATTTCGTTCTTAAATCCTCGGTGGATCCGCAGACATCTTTATTTAGATACTCCATAGCCTTGTGAAGTCTTTTGTTTTAATTAAAACTTCTAGCAGTCCAGTAGTAATTTCATAGTTCTCTAGTTTTATTAAAGTTCATAAAAACTGTCTGAGAGGATATAAAACTTGCAGAGCTGTGGGAACCGTAATATGATTATAATTGGTATAAAAGATGTAAGAATTTCTTCCTGGTGAGTATTTTTAAAGTAGGTTCGTAGGTCTGTGAGGTTCTAACTGTAGTCGCTTTTGTAAGCTAAGGTTTACGCTTGGCCTAATTAACTCACGCGAAGTTTTCCAAACATTGCAAGCATTGATCTAACTAATTGGCCAGGAAGATTCACTAATGACGATTTTTTTTTGTATATGAACCTAATTTGAAACAAATCAGATGAGATATGTTTTTTAGGGTTCCGTACCTCAAAAGACAAAAAAACGTGTGTCTGTCTGGCCCTCTGCCACAGCCGATTTGCTCCGAATCTATTGGACCGATCAAGTTCAAATTTGGTACACATACGAATTTCTGTGAACCCAAACACGAACGTGCGACGTAAATATATGAATTTTGAATATAGTGTTCACTTTTGGGGGTTATTTTGCAAACTATACCCAAGACATATCAAATAAAAGGACTTGTTATGAGGATTTCAATTATATTTTTTATATAATTTTAAAATAATTGTTTTTAAAGTTATTAAAGAAAATAGATGAACATTGACCATTTCCCCCTCTTGTCTCCGAAACTGCTGAGCCTAAAATTTTGAAAGAAATGCAGAGATTAGTTCTATACTTATAGATTACAGGAAAATCTATAAAAAGACTATGGTCTTAAAATAACATGGTAAATCAATCAATATTGTGCGAACAAACTTACATTAATTTGTAGTTGAAATGTATGGGAGAATATATATTTCAATTACAATGTTAAGTTTATTCTTGGGATAAATTCATCCCAACTACGGAACCCTCAACCTTCATTGTGCGTGGTCCGGCACGCACTTGGCCTGTTTTATTTTAACTGTTTATACTTAGTTTATCCTACTAATATTATAAATGCGAAAGTTTGTAAGGATGGATGGATGGATGGATGTTTGTTACTCTTTCACGCAAAAAGTACTGAACAGATTTGGATGAAATTTGGCACACAGATAGTTTATAACCAGGAATAACACATATCATACTTTTTATCCCGATATACTCACGGGGTCAAAACTTATGCGGGTGAAACCGCGGGGCGCATCTAGTTAAGTATAAATGAATGTGGATTAAAATAAATTACTCTAGCTTCATATACGATTCAAGAAGAAAAATCCACCAATTAAGAAGCTGAGAAGCTTCAGTCACAGTGGGTATAATAACTTTTTTATACCGTGCTTCAGTTTCATCGTTTCAATTACGTTAGCCAGTGTAAATTGATCTCATGTAACTTATACTTAGTTTGTTTTCCTGATATATTATCAAGTTTTGCTATGTTAATGTCTATTTTAACTATTACTATGTTAAAAATGAGGGGCTTGTGCCTAAGGAATAACAGCCGCAGGGGGCGATTGATCAGCTTAAGCTACGCTTGCCACGGTTGGTCCGTGGATGGGTGACCATCTTTACTTACCAAGACCCCTCCGTCCCTCGGAAAGCACGTTAAGCTGTTGGTCCCAGCTGTCATTTGTAGATCTTTGACAGTCGTTACGGGTCGTCAGAAGCTCGAAAGTCTGACAACCAGTCTTATCAAGGGATATCGTGTTACCCAGTACCTGGGTTGTGGAGGTCAGATAGGCAGTCGCTCCATGTAAAATACTGGTATCCAATGAGACTGGAAGTCGACCCCAACATATTGGGAAAAGGCTAGGCAGATGATGACTATGTTAAAAATGAAGACGTGTGACATCCACCAACCCGCACAGGGGGGTTACCATCACCTCCTATAGCAGTATTACTTCAATATTACTTCAGCGTGAGAAAGAGATGGAGCTATAAGTCCTGTATAGCTCCATCACTTTCCCACTGGAAGTAATATTATAATAATACTGCTATAAGAGGTGATGGTTACCCCCCTGGGCCCGCGTGGTGGGTTACAGCCCACTCCCTCTGACAGAGAGGTCTGTGTCTGCTAGTTGGCACTTTTTTTTTTTTTTTCTCATTTCAAAAACTAACACTAACACTAGGAATTTCTTCCTGTATCGTGGGTGCGTTTACAAGCATATAACTCACAAACGCAAACACCCAGACCCAGAACAATTACTTGCAGATCATACAAATACTTGTTCCGTGCGGGGATCGAACTCGCGACACGCTGTCGTAGCAGTCGATCGCTCAGCCATTACGCCAACCGTGTCGTCATACTTTATAGGCTGATTATGCAATACATAGTCTGGTCATAAGTTTTGACTTCTGCGGTAAGTTAAATAAATGACACAATGAGTTACGCACTATAATCATTTATATCGGGTGTAAAAAGACACTTTCCGAAGCCGAAAGCCACATATTTATGTTTTCTTAGTTGTTGGTGAAGTATATTAAATAAGAGATTTGGATTTTTATTTCGTCTATAAATATAGTTGTGCAGTTCTAGTTGATCAGCGGGCATTACCCACTGCTCAACTATTCATAGTTGAGCAATTACCAGTTGATCCGTTGGTATTACCCACTGCTCAACTTTATGCAGTTGAGCAATCTAGTTGAGCAGTGGAGAAGAAGTGATTACCCATTATTTGGATATTTTTTTCCACTAGAACATACCTGGGAATCCACTGGTTCTGGAGATATTGCAGGTCAAAGTCGCATTTTTTTTTACTTTTTACGATAAAGCGTATAAAATACAGATTTCAACCACATTAAAGTTATTCGAAATGTCTTCCTCTTGCTTCGATACAAGCCTTCAATCTGTAAGGCCAGTCATCAATCGAAGCACGCACGATGTTCATGTCAATATCGGCGACTGCTTTAATCAGGGATGCATTTAGTGACTCCAAGTAACGATGGGCAGACCTCCTCTAAGTGCTACCATATTTTGTAATCCAACGGTTTCAAGGTCTGGACTTGATGAGGGCCAATCCTCATGCCTGATAAAGTCGATTCCACGGGTCGTGAGCCAGTTTTGGGTACTTTTCGCCTTATGAGTCGGCGCAGAATCCTGCTGGAATACTCAGTGCCTGTTTTCGAACATTGTATGTGAAAGAGGTTCCACAATGTTTGTTAGGACTGTGTTTTGATATACGAGGGCACTGGTTTTCACTCTTTTTTTCACAAGAAAACTCCTCCATTGCACCTAAATAGGACACCCCAAGCTAAACTATGAATGTCGAAGGGTGATGACCACGCTGAACACGTGGCACACGTCTGCTCGCTTCTTCACTAGAGTGTGCATACACTTTATCATTTTGTTTTTCTCCTCAACATTAAAAAATGTTTCGTCCGAAAAAAGTATTTCACGGTATTTTTTCCCGCGTACCGCCTTAACAAAACCCGGCTTCTTTCCAGTCTGTTTCTTCAGCCGTGCATTAAGAAGATGTGCTGCTTTTTTCTATAAGCACGCAGTCCTAGGTCTTCATTTAACACCCTTCTGCTTAGTCCCATCTGCAGAGCCAACATTGTGTACTTGCGGACAGGATTTCGTTGGATTGGCGCCTTCACTGCTTTGATGACCGCTGGAGTCCGAACAGTACGAGGTCGACCGCTCCTTTTTTGTTTGAAAATCTCAGTTGGCGCGTGACCGCAACGATGCATTGCAATTACTGCGACTCTGTCTTCTTTGCGCGTCCACTCCATTTTAGAAAATGAACAATTTCCACAAAGCCTTTGTTTTTATTTTCTTTAAATATTCAAATTTCGAATGCCCATAATATTTTCCTCGGCTTGCATTCTAAATTCTAAACTTCACCTATGTGACAGAACTTACGGCCCGACTACGTGGGTATATGTTAAAAAAAAAATTGAGAGAAAAATAAAATTCAAGATACATTTTCGAGCACCTAGCTTCCGAATTTTCCCGAACACAGTATTGTTTTTCCTAAAGAACGTCAACACAGCACTATTGTTGTTGTTGTGTACATCCCAAATTCGTAGTTCCACAACTACAAACAATGCCGGTGTAGTCAGTAACTGGACTCTAATTTATCGCATGTCGCGGCAGATTTATTGCCACAATGTAAAGCGAAAGGCAATTTTTTAAAACAGAACTTCCGGCTTTACTAGTTACCACTCTAGATGGGTACAAATGGTGTTCATTCACCGTGAATTTTATATGTCAAATACTCGAATGTCTGATTTTAACGGAATCCTAATTTATCGGTTAATAAACTGATAAATGATGATAACATTTAAGTTTACCTACCTAGTATTTTTCACCTTTAAATGGTGTTATTTACATACATAAACTCACGGCTTCTTTCCATGGGAGTAGGCAGAAACTAAAGAACGCGACCTGTTTCGCTCCTTACATACTACTTTTGCTTCGTTTACGTTTATACATGTGGTCATACACGCACGCCGGTTGAAAGTACTACGCCTGACCTTTCTGAAGAACATCACCAATTAGGTCACTATATTATGTCCTCCTCTCCCGGCCTTTCCTCTCACATCTGCCTTGAAAATACCTTTGTGCTATTTCATCATACATAATAATTATACTTAAGCCTAGATCAGTGAGCTTTAAATATCCCGGTCTCCGGAGAAGTTAAGCAGTACCTAGTGCCAAAAAGCTTTCCTAATCAGATGACTCAAAAAGATAAACCAGTTTAACTCAGTCGACCTTCACTGTAACCAAGTGAAGGCTCCGAGATTTTGGATCTTGGGACTTTGCATTAGTGACTATCAGTCATGCGTGTAAGCCTCAGCCGTCTACGGCTGTCTGTCGTGACGTAACGTAGGTAATCTAAAACTCGACCTGCATACCAAACATGCTGAACATTTGGTTGTCACAATCTCAAACAAGTTTACACTCTCACATATTGAAAGAAGCCCGTTGTGCCCGTTTGATGGCAACAGTTTGGCCCTGGCCCTGGACGTAAACATAACTAGAGAAAGGTGGGTGTACTATTATAGGTACCTATGAAATGAAATCTTTTATTTCCAGATATAAAAATCTACATATAAATCCACACACAACTTTCAATAAATGCATACATATGTCGGAAATACGTTAGTTACTCGTTTGACTAATCGGGACGAAAGCGCCACCAAGCGGCGCTCGACAAAGTCTACAACATAACGCTCGCCCAGTCTTAAGTTCAGGTTTGTCGGAGGCGGTCAAGGAGTGAACACGTTCAGAAACTGTCGCGCGTTCCGTGTAGTGGTATCGTGTACCTACAGTGTGATTATTTGATCGTAAATTATAATTTGATTTAAACTGCAAACGGTTTTTCTATTGTGCAGTAACCAACACTTCCCATTGTACGCCCACAGTAGTTAAAATATGGCTGATGATAACGAGAGAGACCTACCTTCTCCGTCACATAGATAACGTAATAAATAATTATACAAAATCACATTCAAATTACACAAACAGCGTAGAACACCCAATTCGCTGCCAATGAAGCAGCCTATATATCTACCCAACCCTTCGGTGATACAAGCCGTGATGTTCTCGTGTTTTTGCATAAATTAAAATGTCTGAGCAATGCTCTGGTATAGAATTACAAAGTGGATTGAAGACGCTAAGTGCAGATTGTACATTAGTAGTCTAACCACTAGTCTAACCAAGATTATGCCTGGACTTTAAAAGAGAATGTGACCTCTGAGTTTGTTTGTTTGTTTCTCAGAGTAATCAGATAGGAAATGCCGACCTTATCCAGTTTTTATTTTCTTAAACAAGGTGTCGTTTTGCACCCTCGTCAAATTCAAGGAGGTAACTATGCTAATGATTCTCGACACGAATCAATAATAAAATAAGTAGATCTTTTTTATATTTTATTTTTTCTATTTTTCGGAAATCGGCATGTTTGGGACATACATGATAAAACGCGGCCCGTTTGATACCGCACTGTAACTGCCCTTTTACACACACACTACCGCATACGCAATGGGGTGCTTATTTGAAAGTGGTGTATTCTAAAATACTGTCTAACTTAAATAACAAAAAAAAAACAAGTATGTATTAATTATTTAGCAGTAAT
Organism: Atethmia centrago; assembly: GCA_905333075.3. NCBI lineage: Eukaryota > Metazoa > Arthropoda > Insecta > Lepidoptera > Noctuidae > Atethmia > Atethmia centrago. Next base: position 13,056,981 of record HG995373.1, on the reverse strand, counting down.
CGTATTTTTTTTTTATTATATATGTCTTTCATAGCAGCCTCCTGAAACTTGATGAGGATGCAAAACGACACCATGTATAATTGACGTATAAAAGTGTTTGTACAAACCTACTTACAGAAATAAAATCATGATTATCATTTTTATCAGTAACCAAAAGTTCTGTTTAACCAAATAAAAATCAAAGTTTCTTTATTCAGACAGCAAAGACACTAAAACATGGACAGTCCAGTGTTAAAGTTATAACAAGTGCGAGAGGAACACCCCTATATACGTGTAATTTATTTACTCGACAAGACAAGACAAATTTTAATTACCCGACAAGTAACTTAAAACCCAGAAGAGGAAGTTTAGGTACCTTCTTCTTGTATAGGTTAACAAAAAACTTGTCGGGCAAAGCTGCGGGTATTGCTCAGGTCAAATATCTAGCAGAGTCCAGCTTTATAGCCTGAGTGGTAACGAGAAATGCCAACCTTCACATAGCATTAAAATTTCTATGACGATTTTTTGTGATGTTTTGAGGTGATGACATCAACAAGTAAACCTGACAGGTATCAAGGAAAACAGTGTTAACTCGCTTTTAGAACGATTCTGATTGTTGTTCACCTCATTATTCATTAATTATTAACAACCCACTTGGCAGACGTCCTTTGTTTTTACAGAGAAATCTAGCGGCCCTAGTCGTGAATAACGTATGTCTGTGGATGTGGATCCGTATGTAAGTGGATGTCTTACATATTTCAATACTGTTCCATTGAAACATGTAAGACATCCACTGTTCACTTATATTCCGTCTCCACCTTCATTTATCATGCTTCGCTATATTAGGATTCTAATACTGAGCAGTGAGTAGTATTCCGTCTTTTCAGTTTCTAGAACTAGGATATCTAGAGATCTTAAAATAATAACTTTGATTGTAGAGCTAGAGTCTTTCATTGAATTTTCTTAATGAACTGTGCCATCCAATTATTTTGAAGGCGTAATATCATTACGAGTACACACCATACAAGGGTTTTCACCAAAAGGGCTTGTAAAAACATTACAGGATTAAATTTAGAACACGTCATAGCACAACGCCAAGCGGCTTATCCCCACTTGGTGCGCGATTCGTCAAACGGGTCGGTATAATCCTATGCATTATATGTATAGGAGAGGATGAGAGATTATCTCTCAACACTTAACTATAGTAGGTAAGTATAACATAACATAACATCACGCCTTGTTTCCCCGAAGGGTTGGGCAGAGGTGTACCTTTAGTACACCCACATTTCGCCAGTTATGTTTAAATCCCATGTAATAGGGGGCGAGCCTATTGCTATCAACCGGGCACAAATCCAGACTCCGGGCTGCTACTGAGAAATTCCAGATAGAAAAACCCAATAACACTTTGCCCGACCTGGGAATCGAACCCAAGACTTGCTCAGCAGTAGCGCTTGCAACCACGAGACCGCCGCGGCAGTCAGTATAGTGTAGTAGGTAAGTTTAATGATATTAAAAGTAACATACATAATTTGTTACTTCGCTGTCACGTAATTAATGTTTTTTAAAGCAATTCCGATCATATCTGTTCAAATTAAAATAAAAACACATTGTAAATAACGTGTAATATATGAAAAATGCCATGTAAGTGGGTAAACGGTTGTATATTAATGATTTCGTAGATATAGAAACGGCAACACTGACGTCATACAAAAACTTTGAAGTCTTCCTCTAGTTTTTCACCGATTTGGGTTCTTTCTTTAACTTCCATAAAATATGATTAAAATTCCTAAGCATGTGAAATAGTATAAAAATACATCAGCATCTGCCTAGCCTTTTCCCAACTATGTTGATCGCTTTTAGTCCAAACGGATGCAGCAGAATACCAATATTTTACATGGAGTGACTGCTTATCTGACCTCCACAACCCAGTTACTGGGTAACACAATACACCTTGGTAAGTCTGGTTGTCAGACTTTCGGGCTTCTGACGACCCATAACGACTATCAAAGATCCACGAATGACAGCCGGGAGCAACGACTTAACGTGCTTTCCGAGGTACGGACGGGTCTTGGGTATGTAAAGATGGTCACCCATCTACGGACCAACCGCGCCAAGTGTAGCTTAACCTGATCGATTAACGCGTGAGGCTGTTATTATTTAGCCACCAGCCCCTCAAGTATTCAAATACCTATTCGAAAACTTTGAATATTAGATAGTTAAAGAAACAAAGCAATGCTGATTGCTCAGTGGGTTGCATAAGTAAATAGCGAGGTAAGGCCATGTCTTTTGGATATCTCGTCAGTGTCTAGGGCCTTGTTTAGCATGCAACATGCACCGGTTTTATTCATAGCACCGAACGAGGTGAACAATGTTACGAGGTACCCTCAAGACACAGAATAGTACAGAAGGTCCATACAACGAGCGACAGCGCACGCACATATAGACATGTGTTCACACACACAAAACATTTACGATTTAAAATTTTCTAAAACAATCCCCTTTAGCGCAGGTCTGCATTGCATCCGATCCGAATCCGAATTCAAGATTGGGAATGTTCTAAATTCGGACGGACCCCTTATACAAATAGTACTATGGCTACTTCGGACCAAAATTTCTCGGATTCGGACTGGATGCAATGCAGAACTGCTCTTAGTCGAAAAGTTACATGCGTTTGGAGGGAGGGCCTTAGTTTAAGAAATTTATGGACATTTGCTTCAATAGTTTTTATTTTTTCAACTAATTTCCCTATAAGTCTTAATTTGTTACGCAAGAATTAAAAAAAATGGCCCTCACTCCAGATGCACTTTAAAAAGTTCGGACAAATGACGAATAGTAAGTAACGTTACTCGACTGATGATCGCTGTCCGTACGCGTCTGTGTACGTGCGTCTTGTTTTCACTCGTATGGAATCGGACTTCTGTACCTATTTATTTTGTGACCCGTAACCCGAGACGTATTTCTGAAATAACGTTGGCGTACCTAACGCCTAATTAATGATTTAACAATGGAAGCGCTAGACGCGGCTAGACGGAGGATTTCTTTTATATTTTGGCCATTGTACATTAGGTTTTTGTTCAGAAAATATTCTATGGTGTAATTAGGATGAGGTAATGTGCTTGGTCCATTTATTAATTTGTTTGGATGTGTGAGCTATATTTGTTGTTACTCCGTGTCCTAATTTGTAAGCTTCCGTCGCGTTCATTTTGTTTGGCGAACCCGAACGTGTAGGTTTTCCGAACGAGTGTGACGAATGAGCACGAATGGTGCTGATCAGCCGGATAGCATCGCCAACATGTTTATGGACCACTTTAAAGTGGAGTCACCGCTGGGCTCTTCGTTGCGAGTGCTCGATGACGGATGCTGTCGTGACTCTGATCTGGTTCGTTTCTCGGCCAAGCAGGTGTCAAGCACCATTAAGATAATGACAAGAGGGAAGTCCCCGGGTCACGATGGTTTAAGCATTGAGCACTTGCAGCATGCCGGTCCACACATAGCGAGAGTGCTCGCTATGTTTTACTCGCTATGTATGTGTCACTCGTACATTCCCTGTGAACTTTGGCAAACTATTGTCGTGCCTATTGTTAAGAATAAAACAGGTGACGTTGCTGTGATAAGTATAACTATCGACCCATCTCCTTGGTAACTATTATCGCGAAGGTACTCGACAGTCACCTGGACACACGATTGGATGGCTTGTTAAAATTACACGACGCACAGTTTGGGTTTCGGAATGATCTTGGCACTGAAAGTGCGATTCTCGGCCTCAAGCATACGGTACAATACTACACAAAACGTCGAACACCAGTGTATGCTTGCTTTTTAGATCTCTCCCGTGCCTTTGACCTTGTATCTTACGAGATTTTGTGGGAAAAGCTGCGGGAGAGAAAAGTGCCAGCGGAGCTGTTGCATATCTTTCAGTATTGGTATTATAACCAAACGAACAGTGTGAGATGGGCCGATGGGCTGTCTGTGTCGTATGGGCTAGAGTGTGGGGTAAGACAAGGAGGGATTACGTCACCAAAATTGTTTAACCTGTATATAAATGATCTAATCGTTGAGCTCAGCAGCAAGAAAATTGGATGCCGCATTGATGACGTTAGTGTCAACAACATCAGCTACGCTGACGATATGGTGCTGCTGAGCCCTACGGTTAGGGCGCTTAGAGAATTCCTTAATTGTTGTGAAGGCTATGCTCGAGAGCATGGCCTAGTGTATAATGTCAATAAAAGCGAGTTCTTGGTCTTTAAAGCTGGCGGTGTTAAATGTCCTGAGTATGTGCCCCCGATTAAACTAAATGGGAATTAAATATTGCGAGTGTACCAGTCAAGTACTTGGGGCATTATGTAACCGACGACCTCCCAATATCTCCCGTGCGTCTCCCGAACGTGGGGCGCTGGCCATTCGATGTAACATGTTGATTCGCAGGTTTGCACGCTGTAGCAGGGCAGTCAAAATAACGCTTTTTAAAGCTTATTGCCAAGTGTTTTACACGTGCAGCCTGTGGAGCAACTATACTCAGCGGGCTATCAATGCCCTACGGGTCCAATATAATAACGGGTTCAGGATTTTGATGGGGCTGCCCCGTTTCTGCAGTGCATCAGGCATGTTTGCACAAGCACACGTCGATGGCTTCCACGCCATAGTCAGACAGAAATCTGCCTCTTTGCTCTGCAGAGTGCGGGACAGCTCCAACTCCATACTGAAGACCATAGCGGGGAGGTTGGATTCTCCTTTGTTAGGTGATGTTGTTCAAAGACGCATTTTGAACAACAGCCTTGTTATCAAATAGAGAATACATAAGTTCACCAACATAGGTATAAGTTTTCTTTTTGTTTTTTACTAACCCATATGGATGTTGCTTATCCGAATTAAAAACTATTTTATTTTATTTTTATTTTATTTACCGAAACTGACAACCCGTGAAAACTGTCAAATATATACAAATAATTAATAACAGCCGAGACCGACGGCTTAACGAAATTGGAAATGAATATCTTCTAAAAAAATATTTATCTTATATAGTTAAGCAATATAAGTAGCTAAAATTAGTCTGTGGCATTTTATCCCGGGCGGTACATGGAGAAAAGATATGTCACGGTCTAAGAAAAGCAGCAATATTAAAGATTATCGTCACGCAAATCTTATACTTATCCATTATAAATAAATGTATTTGCCCGTTTCTGTCTGCCATAGATGATAGAATGGTTGAGAAATACCGTATCGCGTGGGAAGAAGGATAACTCAAAAATAAACCTGAACAATATCGCAACAAATTTTATTAACAGTGGTACATAAATAATTACAATAAAATATACACAAAGAAAATATATTCAGATTATATAAAGCTTAATTACCTACCTGACAAATTTACTATATTTATCGGTAAACACTCTGTAATAATTTCAAAAACTGTAAAATGTATAAAAAATAATTTGGACAGTGTTGTGTGGTCCGTGTCGTTCATTATCTTCCTTTATATTTAGAGCCGGCTAGGGCCTGCAAAGTGAAGAACTGTTTTAGTGCGCTGAATATCTTCGCATAGTACTTGGCAGAGGTGACTGACGTATCAGATTTAAATTTCCTGCATCTTATTTTTCTGCCGCCTGAAACGGGCAATGGGTTTGCTTACATAAAAAAAGGATAAAAAAACTCAAAGTCACGTAAGGTGGGTTGTGTGGATTGATATTTACATGTTCTTACCATCTCGTATCGCATCTCTTCGCTGATGCGCTCGCACAGGTCGCTCGGGATGTCTCCCTCCTGGCAGTCTTGCAACACGTATTTTAGTTGCGATGTCCTGCACATCGAAAAAAAAATACTCTTACAACCACAAGTAGGTAAAGCTGGCACCATGACCATGAAAAGGCGAGAGTGCAGTTGCACTCGTACAAACGGCTCGTATAAGGCTCATGTTTGTTCTGAAGGCAGGCTAGCAGGACGCCGAATTGTAAGCGTAGCTTTTGTCTTAGTTTCTGACCTTGTTATGTTATGTTAGAGGGTTTGGTTTCCGCACTTAGTCCTTCAGGTGGACCTTTGTACCTACGTGGGCCATGGCGGTCGTTTGGTGGTTATTCCAACCAGCCCACCTCCCTCCAGAAGTTGATCACATCTCCTGGTCTGTTTAGAATCTCTGTGTAGGATCTGTGTGCCCCGAGGGTTTCTGTTCTAATGTGGGTGACGCCTGTCCATTCGAAGAGCACATGCGTATCCGTTATGCCTATTGTGTGGAAGTGTTTGTTTAGCGAGCAGTGACCCGTGATGGTCCCCGTCAACAGGCGCAGGCCGGTCCTATCCAGGCGTAATAAGCGCCTGGTTAACTTACTATCCAAGGATGGCATAGCCTCCTTGGACTACCTGCACCCCGGTACTGAGGACCACCAGCTCTCCCCTTGTGTGTGGGTGAGCTCCTGTAGCCACCTGCGTAGTTGGTTGCAGGGGAGTTTCTGACCTTTTTTTTTTAAAAAAAAAAGCTGGACCTTTTTTCTAAGCCCAACTTCAGGGACTAATAGGGGGACCTGCTACGTATAACAAGTGACATCCTAACTAATATTATAAACGCGAAATTAAGTTACACTTTCACGCATTAAGGGCTGAACGTATTTGGATCAAATTTGGCACATGGGTAGACCATGACTTGGAGAAGTACATAGGCTCACTTTCATCCTGGATCGTAGACGAAGTCATGGGAAACAGCTAGCATACTATAAAATCTACTATAGTCCATAGTTTAGTCTCATCAAAATCGCAATAAGCAATTATATTGAAACTGGATTCCCCTTAGCTAAGAGTGGTCATTGGCAGCTCTGAACAGAGAGACCTAGATGAAAGTAGTGTAGGGAGACTTGCCTAGAAAAAGGGCCAATAAAGGCTTATAAAACATAAGAACAAAGGAGTCCTTTTTTTCTATTTTTGGGGATTTGTTAACACCATACTGTGACTGCGATGTCTGCAATGCTTTAAGTACTAAATAAAAGTATCTCACTGTATATATATGAGCATGTAAGCACTGGTGGCTTTCCGCGCGAGGTGTGGCGCGTCCTCTTTGCCTCCGTAGTTGTATTCAATGGCCTCTTGTTTACTGCATCGGGATACTACGTCGTCGTCGAATTTGCACCACTGCACAGGAAAAAAGAAAACTCACTTAAAAATTTAACATCAAATATACAATGTGTAACTGAATTAATGCACATAATGTAAGTAATTTGTCCAAAATCGTTTACTGAATCGATTTCTGTTACTTTTAATATAAGTAATTTTTTGTAGCAAAAATAATTAAAACGACGTAAATTAGGGTCACACTTCTGCTGTAGGTACAGTCGAGACAAACCAAAATGGACGAAGTACTTACTACGCTAAGTACGTGTGCGACTGTGTGCGTGCGTAAATTTGTAATGTGACCACAATTTTCTCCTACAATCTGTATAAATAATTTAATAAATAAGTAATGTTTTATAAATAAATAATGTTGTAATGTTATTGGGGTGTTTGGTTGTGTGCGTTAATTCCGGGACATGTATAAACCTGCCTAGCTTTAGAAAGAGACTTTCATGTGCGATAAAAAGACGGTTTACAAAGCCAATTTGTTTCTTATCTACCTACTGTATTTTTTTTTACTAGCTCCTACTACATCATCTTTCAGGGGAGATTAAGAATAACTACCAAAATAAATCAAATACTGTCTACCCAGGAAGGGTCGGTAAAAAAGTATTGGAAAATATGTCTAAAGTCCCCCCAAAAAGGAAAACTTTATAATTTATCTTCTGGAATCTGATCCTTTTAGCTATCGATTTTGCTGTCACATCCAAGGCCCTTAACAAAGAATGAAAGGATAAACATTATGTTTTTTACAGTTAACTTGTTTTATTCATGTTTTCGTCGACCACACGGACAAAGACACGGGGAATAGCTAGTATTACATATATGTCTTAGGACTTTAACGCTGACGGTACCGGTGTATACAGATATAATATCTAACTGCACTTGGAGAGTAGCGCTCACTTGGCACGGTATAAATTAAGCAAATACATACGGAGTGTACCTACGTAATGTTCGCATTAGCAAAAGCTTCATAATTATCTACTGAATATTAATGTACAATTTTCAATTTTGTTGGAGAAGTTGCATTTCCCCTTCATATGTTTTAGTTGGATAAAATATCCTTTACTAGTGGTGATCTCTACATAAATGCGCTTTGGCGTACTCTAAACAGTCCGCCCCACTTTCTTTTTACTGTGCTATTCTCAGTATCTGAGGATCGAATTAAAAGGCGTGCGATTGTAGAAGCCTATGTCCAGCACTGCATAATCAGCCTATAATGTTCCCACAAGCCTTCTCTCTGTGAGAGGGAGTGGGTCGTAATCTACCACGCGGGCCCAGTGCGGGTTGGTACATGTCACATGTCTTCGATTTTTTGGTTCTAGGCCATGCCGGTTTCCTCGCGATGTTTTCCTTCACCGTTATGAGAGCAGTGGTGATGAAATTATTTACACAAAGAGCGCCTGCCCCACGACCTACAACTCGTAAGTCAGGGCTGGTACCACTGGGCCATCACTGCTCTCACTGTATCCAGCACTGGACTCTTATAAACTGATGGTGATTTGTGAGATTATCTTAAAGTTTGGTACAAGAGACTTCATAAAAATGGGAACATTTTTGTTCAGTTCTAATCTCATACAAGAAAATACCTCACCTTTCCATCACCCTTAGGGTTGATGAAGACCACATAGTGTCCTCCGTGGTTGTCTCCCGAGTGTACCAGCACCGCGTGTAGCGTGTAGTGAGCTGGTATCGACGGGATTTCCTGGAGATACGGGTCCAAGTTAACTGTCTCGTAGAACTCGAACCTGAAGGATTTAATAAATATTTTTAATTTTTTTTTAGTGCATATCCTAGTCTGCATACAAAATTTTAGCTTTCTAGGAGTTCTGGAAGTGTCCTAGGGGTTTTGATGAGTGAGTGAGTCAGTCAGTCAGTGAGTTAGTGACGAAATCGATGTAAGTATTTTAGGTGTTAATAATATCCAAAGTATAAAAGCTAGACAAATGAAACTTAGCATGTTTTATAATTCTACTAACTAAATTTTATCTTGAGAATTTTGGCTTTCTAGCTTTATCCAGGCCAAAGCTATGAGGGTTTGAAAATACGAAGAAAAGGGTAGTGCCCCTTTTCTTTTTTGGCTCGTTTTGGCGGGGGCACTACCGTGTCCCCCAGATCTCTTAATTAAAACATTTTACAGATTTTCTATGATTTTTTTACTATAATTCAATATCAATAGACTTTATTGATACGTGTGGCGGCCATCTACATCGCCACATGCGAACTACGCATCACACTGACGTCACGCAAAATCCTGCATCGCGCAAGCAGAGTTTACCGCGCAACTAGCATGTATACAGCATCCCGACATCAACCGTCGGGCAGTTGCCCACCAGACACGACACCCATCTGGTCGGAGGATCCTCCCTTTTCTATGGAGGATGCGTGAACTTTACTCCCTGTGCCTCATGCTTCTGTATACGCATTAATAAATGGGAAAAAGTATTATTGACGTAAAATAGTTTAATGAAAACTAAAAATATTATTTTTCATTACTTTACGTTGAACATACTAGAGTATCAATTTGAGGCAACATTTTGAATTTTGGCTTAAAAACAACGACACCTGTGGCACCAATATCAGAGGATGATATGGTTTTGGTAAGGATATTTGCATAATAGTCTTGTTTAAAAACGGAGATATTAAAGCTAAAATGTTTACAGCAGTATTTAAATACAAAAGCCTGTATAGTTGTTCAGGAAAACAAAATTAAATTTTGATTACGGTAAAGATAAGTTAAGCCTACAACAATGGGAGGTTATTAATGGAAATCGCCTGTAATTTGAGAATTCTCGAATACATTTTCCGTATGTTAGGTACTATTGTTATTAATATTGCTGTTCTGTCCCATTGCTGGGCAAAGGCCTCCCTCCATTCTTTCCACCAGTCCGTTTCTGCGCTATTCCTAAGGAGTACACCTAAGTCGACCTGCTAGCTTCTTCGTGGTTTAGGGAAGTTTAGTTTTTACTAACTTGTCATTAAACTTGACGGATGCGTCGCTCTGCGGGTCATACTGGAACCTCATGAGATGTAGATGCAGCACTGGCGGGAACACATCGAACCTGACTCCCTTCTCCGCCTCTTGAAGACCATGCTCCCCTGCATCGTACTTGTTCTCGCCGTCAAGTAGCTCCGTACTTATGTAGTCTTTGAATGACTCGTAGACTGGGTAAGAGGAAGAATAAAGTGGAAAGGCAGGAAAATTAAGGTTTATAATTAAAGTTTATTTTAAGGATGAAAATGGAAGGTATTCAATTCAAAGCATTAATAAGAATTTTATAGATAGTTGAACCAGAAAATATTTGGCTATTGTTATTGCCCGCGATTTCGTCTGCGATCCAGGATGAAAAAAGCCTACATCCTTCTCCAGGTCCCAGGCTGCTTACATGTCAAATTTTATCTAAATCGGTTCAGCCGTTTTAGCGTGAAACCGTACCAAAACAAACAAACGATACAAACTCACTTTCGCATTTATAAAATGAGTTAGGATACGTCGCTTAAACCTATTTTACGTGGACTAAAACCCTAAACTTTTAACAGAAGTAATTTAAAACTTGATCTGGAGCCCATTCTCTTCAAACTTCAACCTCATATTCTCGTATAAACGCAAATGTGTTCTTTACTAGACTTAATTTAAATGCAGGCGCCTCCTTTACAGTACTGATATTGAAAGATTTATTAGCACCTGTTACAGGCAAACACACTCCCGCTACTCGGCCTATAAATAATTTATAAACTGTGACGTCATAGCACCTCTTCACTAAATGGTAACACGGAATGGAAATGAATGTAATGCAAATTTCCTAAAGCCTTTTAATAAATCGCATTTTCAAGTTGCAAATTGGAACCAATTTATTGGTAACGAAATAGCTTCGGAAAAGTAGGTGGGCATTGATTGTGCCCTATTTTCTCGTCGGTTGGTTAGTAAATTCCGAACTGAGCTGCGATTAAAGTCGGTACCGTCTGAGTTGCACGGGTAAAAAATACTTTGAGTAGTTTTATCACGATTTTAAAGCCTCGACTGCCTCGCTGTTCTAGTGGTCGCAAGCGCTACTGCTGAGCAGAGGTAACTCCCAGATCTGGCAAGGTGTTATTGGGTTTTTCCATTAGAAATTTCTCAGTAGCAGCCCGGAGTCTGGATTTGTGGCCGGTTGATGGCAATACAATAGGCTAGCCCCCTATTAAAAAGGGCACGCCCTTTATGCTTGGAGGCTTTTATTTAGGTATTCAGTTTTGTTTAGTATAGTTTTCGATGTTTTTTTTTTGTTGGTATACTGGCGTGTGCTGTGTTAGCTGACCATGCTTTGCTAGCAAATGCATTTGCTAGCAAATAATTCAATTTAATGTTTTGTGTTTCGTAATGTAAATTATCTTGCATACTATTGTATAGAAACAAGTTTTTCTAACTGAACAGACAGCCGTGCTGCTGGGGAGTTTGTTCAGCCACTTCTTCCCAGTTAAAGCAGTAGGAAGTGGTGAGGGGCGGGCGTTTTTGGGGGACTGTCTTATGTAATTTTGACGTTCGAAAAGTGCTGATTCTCAGCCTAGTTTGATTAAAAGACTTTTGGTTTTGTTTAAATGGGATTTAAACATAACTGGTGGAATATGGGTGTACCTAAGGGTTAGGCAGAGGTGAAGCTTCAACCTCTGCCTACCCCTTAGGGGATTACAAGCGGGAATGTTTATACGTTATGTTATGTTGGAAACAGAATATTTAAGTAATAATAGCTTACTATTATTCTTCCCCTTGACACTGAGTTGTATGTCGTAGAACGTTTCGACGCGTGTGCTGGTGCAGTTCACGTTTTTGCACTTTATGAATGACGTCATTTTACCCTCGAACAACTTTGGCACGGTTCCTTCCACCACCGTCCCTTTCATTTTGTTTTCTAACTTATCTAGTAATACCTGCAAAGAAGCATAAGAGTCATTGCTAATTGATTTAATACAAGATTATGTTTCGCAACGGCTGCACTGATGACCTTGGCTTTATTAATCCTTATAGATCCCCATAAAGCTGTTTTACTAAGCTGCTAGCATTGTTAGAATGGCATCATTCTAAGGCTTTGCTATTGCTTCAATCAAAGGCAATTTGACAATTCAATACTATTTAGATTGTCTTATTACACCTACTACTGGAGCGGGAGAATCAAAAGTATTGAACATAGCTTTATGGTTGATCGAAGAACCTTATTAATGATGTTACTATAACAGATATGCTGCTATTTCTGATAAAAGCAAAAAAAAGGTATAGGTATAGGTATACAATATTCAAGAGGGATGAGTTTTAACCGGGCAAAGGCTTGAAGCCTTTTATATGCAAAAATTCCGGCGTAGTAGTTATAATTGTAAGCTTGCACGTAAAAAATGTAAAACCTTTTAACAAAATAGAAACTGAAACCTGGTGAAAATACGAGTCAGAAGAAATATTTGGCTTGTATAATGAAGAAATGAAATGAAATTATGATATTTATTTCTGTAAGTCGGTTTGTACAAACTCTTTTACACGTCAAACATATTTAAAAAAAAAAAACTAGATGAGGTCGGCAGCATAAAAACCAGTAGTTATAATGGTCTCTACCTAAATCGGAGAAAACTGGCCATAGCTCAACGCAAGAATGACATAATCAGCCTATAATGATCCCACTGCTGGGACTCACGCCTCTTCTCTGTCAGAGGGAGTGGGCTGTAATCCACCACGCGGGCCCAGTGCGGGTTGGTAGATGTCACAAGTGTTCGAATGTTTTGGTAAGAGGATATACCGGTTTCTTCACGATGTTTTCCTTCGACGTTTGAAAGCAGTGGTGATGAAATAATTTACACAAAGTAAAGCGCCTGCCTGGGACCCTAGGACCTACAGCTCGTAAGTCACGGCCGTTACCACTGGGCCACCACTGCTCACAAGAACGGAAGAATTAGTGTCTTCATAACAAGAAAAAAGAAACTGCTTACCCGTAAGAATTCCTGTACATCATGCTGCATAAATGAGTCTAACGTCTCCCAACCGAAACTCTTCGTCAGTTTCTTAGTGGCGACCGGTTTGTCGGAAAACTGAAGATCATAGAACACGCGTTGAAGAGCGAAGGCGACGGACCGTGAACTGTCATCGCCGACAGTCGGGATTTTGTAGACGGCCTTACGTAGGACGTTTGTGAAGAACAGGGTTTGGAGTAAAGAGTTCATGTAGCATGTTGCTCCTTGGTTCTTGAGTCCTGAGAAAAGAACTCTTTCGATCATCCTAATGAGTATACAACAAAAGACTAGCCTGTTTTTCGACAAAGATTAGGCAGGCTACATTTCTCCTGTTATGTTTAAGTTCCATGACATGGGGCGAGCCCATCCTAATGAGCGCTAAGCAGTTTTTCGTTGAGTGCAACCTCATTCAAACCAAATTTAATTCTGTTCAGACCGATTGCGACTGCCTCACCAAAAATATTGATAACAATGCTCACGATAAACGCAAATATCCGTATTATTAAGTCTACTGACGGATACTATTGCCCATTCTCCGTATAACCCCTTTGTCGCCTCATGCAACTCCCATTCGATAAAATAACTAGTTCTATTCACTCGGCCATTATTTCCGTTCTGATAATTTTCCTTTAACCCTTTGACCGGCGTGTTATGCACTTATGCATAACGGATTGCCACCCACGCGGGCTACGACTATCCTAATCCTAATCTTATATTTTAAATGCGAAAGTGAGTTTGTTTGTTACGCTTTCAGGCTAAAACGGCTGAACGGATTTGGATGAAATTTGGCACATGGCCGCGGGGGGCAACTAGTTTAAAAAATAATATTGGTATCAAAAGCAAATTGCATTCAGTATTTTCACGAATCAAAACAAGAAATTGTGAAAGAAAAAACACACTTAGACGCAGAAGCTTGTAAGGCAACGGTTAACGTTTTATACACGTCTATGGTATTGGAGAGGTTGTAAAAATAAGCGTCCCCAGTCAAACTTCTAGGACGGCTGATCTTTTCACTACGGCATGACCTACTTTCATTCATCTATAATGAGGATAGTAAGATTATCTGTTATTGTTTATACCTATCACCTTACCAACGTATCCCGTGTGTTTTTTGGAGTCCCATGAGACCCCATGTGGTGCTTCAGCGATGACGTGAGCTTCTACAGTGATGGAATCGTCTTTTACGAAACCATTGTCAGGTTCCATGAGGTCATCCCATGAGATGAAATGAGCGAAACCCCAGTCATCTTCTTTACTGTAAAAAGCAAATAGTTCCAAAATACTAAATACCTACAATGCTAATCTCAATTAGTACGTTAAATTTTGAGTGGCAAGTGGTTATTGGTCATGCATTAGCGGATCAAAGGGGTTACCCCCTTTGCTCCACTAAAATACGAAAGATAACTTTAAATGTACAATTTAGCTGTAGAGCACACGATATTTCCAGCTAGGCTTGGCATGGCCCTGGCTTGGCTATGCTATCGATTTGTTATGTGTTAAACCTCCACGTGAAATAATTGTCAAAGTAAATACCAGTGATACATGTGATGAAGTTTCCGACAAAGTGCTTGACCACCCTCTGGCTTGTGAGACAGCAGCTTCAGTTCCCCTAGGCCATAGCACGACCAGCCTGGTGAGTCACTGTCACCATTGCACTGCAAGAACACGCCCAAAGCCTTCTGCTGCTGACGCTCTGGCGTCGTTGTGTTCCTCAGGAGTATGAGGATCTTCCAAGGCAGGCATCTCACGACGCAAGGCGGCGAAAGAACTTGCTCCTTCAGCTGACTTATGTTTTGAACTGTGAAACGAAACGTCGCTTCTGGTCGGGCGATGTCGTCGTCTTCTTGTAAATCCTAAGGAAAAAAGTTATCAATTTGCCTTCAGAAATCAAACAGGGAATTAAATAGACATTCATTCTGTTAAGGATGAATGTCGGTACAGTTTTTTGCCGTTTTCATTTTAAGAGATGTTTTCATTAGGATATTGGGATTCGCCATCGGTATTGCGTAGTATCGTAGGACTAAAACAGGCACGTACTCTTACTTTAGTATTTTACAACTGTATTTTGGCAAATATTTTTTCTAGTCACACCAAAGCGACCGCAGAAAGCGATAAGGCCGCCCATTGTATATTTTGTAGTATTTGATTTATTTTGTGTTATATATTTCGTGGTGTACAATAAAGTCTAAATAAATACATATAATAAATAAGCGACCGCTTTGAGAAAAGTGCGCTAAATAAGTATTATAAACGGTAGACTCTTTTCAAAATTAGTTTTTTTAGTAGAGTTGAATTAATTTTCATTTCATTCTTTGTCCAAACAGAAAATCTTTAAACATCGCTAGATATAATCTAAAAAAGTGACCAAGATGATAAATTCTATGATAGATCGGCTAACCGGGTTTCCCGCTGGTGTTACAGCTGTTGCGTTATCGCTGCCAGTTTCAATCATTGTTCAGCAGCAAATGTAGTGCTACAAAAAACAAAAACTTTATACTTTTCAACATCCAAGCTAGTTTTTCTTAACATCCATTCACAACGAATAAAGTTCTTCAACATTATCTAACAAAATAAATATATTTACCTTATTTCAGAATATTATACATAATGGTTGTTATCAAAATATAAAAAAACTAATTTTGTATTTTTTTTAGGCCGATGACATACGTCATCTATGATTTTTTAAATGTCATTTTGACTATTCTAAAGTTAAAACAATGTTATTAATAAAACTAAATGTTGAACAAAGAGGTTGCTAGGTATTTGCAAAAAGTTTAAACATAAATACTAACCTATACAGGTGACTTGTAATTTGACTTCATCCTTGCAGGGGGGCAACCACCGCCTCTTATAGCAATATTATTTTAATATTGCTTCACAATGGGAAAGAGATAAAGCTATGCCCTCTGTATAGCTTCATCTCATTCTCACACTTATGTAATATTAAAATAATAATGCTTTAAGAGGCCGTGGTTGCCCCCCTGGACGTGATAGTATGACCCATTTGAGGTGACACGTTGTCGAAATTAGCGGCTAGGAATGGAAAAGAAATAAATACCACATTAGATTATTCTGAATATTTACCAAAATTTGAAAATACATACTATGATTATTGGAAAGAATGTTTTAATAAATGGTCATTAGAGAAGGGTTTATGGTATAAACCATACAGTGTGAACCTCTCCGCGTTGCCCTGGTTCATGAATAGTGATGTTAGTAAAAAACTGATTGTTACTGCTCTTAGATTCAGATCTGGACACATTCCATGCTAAAAAATTGCCTTCATGATGAAGAAAATCGCTTCACCCAATTGTGAGGAATGTGGAGTTGTCGAGGACTACGTTTATTGATGGAATGTGTCCAACATGAGTCCAATAGAAATAATTTAGTAAGGTCCCTGAATTTGAACAGAACTGATGTAGACATGTTCCATACAATTCTATCCCAACCAAATGGCGACGATGCGAAGGGTTTGTTCAAATTGCTACTCCATTGGGTACCTAATACTTTAACAAACCTTGAACGATGTAACCAAATTTACTAAAACATGAAATAGTTAGTTAATAGTTACAGGAAGAAGTTAACTAACCGTTTTCAATAATCATCTACGTACATGAACTTTGACACCAGTTATCTCATAATCTCTAATTTTACCATGGCATTAAGCGTATACATTACGGGATCTTCATTTAATCAGCTATCTGACGATACTTATTCTATAACGAGAATGTTGGAGATTTCCAACATTCTCATTATTTCCAAAAATCATTGGAGTTTTTCAATATTCTCATTATTTCCAAAAAGCATTGGAGTTTTCCAATATTTTCATTATTTACAAAAATCATTGGAGTTTTTCAACTTTCTCATTATTTACTACAATCATTTAGGGAATGAGAATTCCACAATGATAAGTACAAACGTACTTAATGATTTATGGAATCAAATTTCAAGGATATCTTTTTCCGTAGCGCGGCAGTTCATTATAATTGAACGTGGCATGATACCTACTGGATACTGGAAATTAATTAAATTAAATTTATGAATAGATTTTTAAGAGGCGATCACTCTGTTGTTAATTACTTGAAGGAGTTTCAAAATAACAGCGGCACTTTTTATATACTCTCTTGAGTTGGGTACATTAGGTATACGGGTTAAGGTACGGGGTAAGCATAATGATTATTATGCTCGGTGATTATGACTATAATTAAATACGGCCACAAAAATAGCCGAGAGGTGTAGTGGAACACGCGGTTGGAACGTAACGTTACGTAACACACGCACGACACTTTTGTAACGAACAAAGTGTTGTGACGGTCAAAATGCTACACTTTTTTCGGTATAGTTCTCATTTGCCAAGTATGCAGAATATATCGTGCGATAAGGAACTCCGTTCTAAAAATTTTGGTTTAATTGAATAGTCCTTGAGGATCTAACTGGTGGAGATAAATAAAATTTTTTTTTTACTTATAATGAGCTGTCGAAAACATTAGAACGAGATCAAACAATCTATATCTATCTACCCTAGGAATAAATTAGTTTACGATACGCGAGGCTTTTTTTTATGGGAAATTATCAAATAACTTCTCCCGCTCTGGGCGGAGCGGGAGGGTGTGTCAGACTACTACTGACTAAAACCTACCCGTGTTCCGTCCGTTGCCTGTGTTGCCAGAGGCCACGGTATCCCTTTCGGATTTTCCCGCGACCTCGGCAGGCAAGATACGTAAGGCTGAGCGCGCACTGCGGTGCGGTGGAATGGGGTAAGTTAGTTCTGCCGCACGGTAAAATAAACGCTGTAACTGGTCCGCGCACTGGCGGTGAAAAAGGCACGTTTTTCCATTCAAGCTTCACACATACATACATAATTACGTAAAATCATAGGTACAAGAACACATGCGGTGGACCGACCGTAAAGGAGATGGGCAATCCTGGGCCCAGCAGTTAACTAGTTGAAATGTTTATTAAAAAAACCGTTATATTTTTCTAAAGTAAATCACAAAATACAGTACCATGTTTCTATCTAGGAAGCGAGAAAAGTTAAATTATGAAACTAAATAATCGATTAAATAAATGCCTGAATTCTTAGTAATCGATATCAATAATCGGTAAAACCTCAGAATATGTATGAAATACGAGTGACAAGTGCTTATCAATCTTTTCGTGGAATCGATTCATAGCGAATCGAGTGCCTTTAATTTTTCTTCAGTTAGCAATACTGGTCACTGACTGACAGATGACAGACAGAAATAACCGGCAAGCGTTTGTTTTCTTTCATTCTGTGTGCTCACATATTTTCCATGTTTTATTGTATAACTCCACGACCTCGGCTTTGCATGTTATAAAGGACTATTCGACGGATCTTGCTACTTTGAATTACCTGGCTCTCTATTTTGGACAACTGATTACGCCTATCGATCGGATATTGACGACATGGATCGCTGTGTGAAAATTGTACCATTGCGACTGGTCGCAGTAACTCTATTGGCAGAAGAGTCTTGGATGTTGAGGCGATTTTATCAGTTATTCGTCAGTGGCGTGCATCTCAGCTTGTAAGTACCTATAAAAGTCGAGCTATTGGCCTATCAAGCGAACAAAACCAGACTTATGTACCTACTGTTTACGGTCTCCGGTGACATGTATGTCCGCTGTCTCTATGTTGGATAGCATATATTAAAACAATACTTACTTAATACCTAATTAGTTGATTAATTAGCCATACGAATCTATGGAATGTGCCGTTTGACCATTTCACTCATAAAAAAGGTGTAGGTAACCATCAAGTCCCGATGGGACCGATTCGGTCCCAGACTTTGGTGCTTTGAGGTGTTGACAGTTATTGGGACCATTTCGGTTTTGGCCGGGATGTAGCCATTTGGTTGAACATGCATTAGGATTAGGTACATGTAATGAAGCTTGTTTATGGTTGAACATGATTTAAATAGTTAACTTATTTCAGGTAACCAGTGAGAACTATGTATGCCCAGCATGTTGGAATGTGGCTCAAGATGTGGTTCTTGGGAGACGTCCGATTAAAGCACCAACCCAAGTTGGCCATTCCAGTGTTGTGTGTCGGCTGCCGCAACCACCTTCTTCGCAATGAGTTTGCTCGTGATTAATTCCATGTTAGGCTGTTATTGTAATTGTATTGTAGGAAGAAGGACTGTAGGCTGCTGTGCCTTCTTGTTATCTTGCCGAACATATTATGCACATTACATATAATGAAAAGAACAAAACTTAGATGACATTCTCATAATTATTGAAGATGAATAATAATATTTTATACATATATTGGTGTTTTATTTTACTTTCTCTTCTTCCGGTTTTAAAAGGTACCTACTGCTTCTAAGTTCAGGATATTGGACTTGTCTTCGACTGTAGCGACTGTCCAGGGCGTGCCAAACGTGTCAGATCTTCGACAAGTCACACTTGAAGACTCTCTTCTTGAACTCCATGCAAAAACCCATTACACAAGCGAAGCCGTTCAAAAATATTTCGCAAATAACACCAAAAAACTACAATGTTATTAATGTAGCCTCACTTTTACTATACTTCACATAACTTGATTCCTGGATAGCCAAATTTCACCAAATTTTCAGGGAGGCCTTGTTATTATATCCTCTTACTAATAAGGCTAGTTTGGTTGAGTTAACACCTGGGCCCAGAAACCTATGGAGGCTTTCCCTTCTCCTTTGCAGCGGGCGGCCTACTGTGAGTAAACCGCATGCGTTTTTCTTACCACAATGCGCGCAAAAAATTGTAAGACATTCCGTGCGTCACAGATTATACGATAGAAAAACGTGCGGCAGTGCGCCCTAGGCCTAACTGACCATTTTTTATTCATTGCGTAAATTGTAGCCCCTCTGTACAGCAAGTCCCAAGCCCCCTCTTCCTAGTTAGGTATATAACTGTTAAAGAATAACACGAGGAAATGGAGCGCAGACTCTCTCTCAGTGGCTCTGTTATGCCTGGGCCGCTCTCACTATTTTACGATGACTATTGTAGTTGTACCAACTCGCTACATCATTAACCTAGGCTAAATCACGTGTTGTTTAGGATATAATTACACGTGGTTCAGCATGGCCTATTTTTACTTGCCATTATTTTAGTACCTACCACATCAGATGGTAAAAGTTTGGGTTATTTACGATTACAGTAAATGGATCCGCTAGGAAACTTTTTAACGATATAATATTACAATATATATATTATAATATATATATTATAATATATTATATATATATTATAATATAATAATATAATATAATTATAATCATATTATAATCACCCTTTTGAAGTATTAGCGTTTATTATAATGCATACGTAAACAATAACTTTAACAACGAGAAATATATATAGACTTCCAGAACATAAGAAATGGCGTCGCGACTTAGAGTCGCGGAGGATCGAATTATGCGACCGTATTCGTCTACGGTCGGGGCGCACTCTTCCTGCCGCTCCCCGGCGTCTCTCCTGCGCTAGCGCGTGAGCCGCGCGGGCGGCGACGGAAGGGGCGCGCGTAGCAACAACATGGCGGCCTAAAGTTGCCTACAATAAAAATCCCGCGCTACAGTAGTCTATAAAACTTTGTAATAATTGAGTTATTTACTACTTTTACTTTATGAGTCAAAATAACACTATAAACAGAAACTAAAGAAGTCGGTTAAAAAAGAAATAAATTTGAAAAATAGCAAAAAGTTTAAATCCTTGCAGAATGTTTTGAATGTCTTCGTCAAAAAGGCGGCTATATGACTTTGCCGCCATTTTGAAATGACAGCACATTTTTTTCCGGAAATGTCAGGTAATGTTAACGTTTTAATTAAAAGCAAAGCATTAAATGCGAATGGAAGAATAAAAGTAATAACAAATAAGTCCTGATTTTTGCGATAGAGATTATCGTGAAGCAGCGGGGATCCAATCACCCATAGAGTTGCGGCGATTAACTCCATTAGTGTTAATGGAAACAAGCAATCCCCAGCGTTACGGCTCATTAGTGAATTTGAAATTAGAATCATGTATATAACACCACGTAGATCCTCCACGTATAACGTCACGTTAGAAATTATAAAAGTGAACAATAGCTATAATTTTGATTTTATATTTAATTCTTATATCGTAGGTACCTACCGCAGTTCTATGTACCTAGTAAAACTACCTTTAATCCAAACTTTGAATACGAAATTGTGATCAAAAATATATTTACAGCTCGTGAGGGAATTGAACCCCCGACTACCTCCTTGAATTTCTCAATGGGGCGCTCTGACCGCTGAGCTAACGAGCTGATAACTTTATTTGCGAATTTATACCTTACAATTTTCTTTAGTGACGTTATTTTGATAAACTTTGATATCAATATACCTGATATTATCATATCTATATCTATACATATTATCAATTTACCACAACATAACTTCACGCCTGTATTCCCCGAAGGGTTAGGCAGAGGTATATAAATACCTATAGAACACCCACATTTCGCCGGTTATGTTTAAGTCAAAATCTAGACTCCGGGTTTATGGGTAAATACATTAAGCATAATACACTATATACTTACACAAAGTAATCTCGAGGTTTTTTGAAGTCGTAATAGCGTGCGAAGCAGGAGCAGTCGCTAGTATATCTAAACTAATATTATATAGAGAAAAGATTTGATTTTTTGTTCGTTGGTATGTTTGTTTGTTACGTTTTCACGCTAAAACGGCTGAACGGATTTGGATGAAATCAAAATCCAACCTGGAGGAGGACATAGGCTAGTTTTCATCTTGGATCGAAGAAGAAGTCGCGGGCAACAAACAGCTAGTATCAGCTATCTGACTAAGCAGCTGTCTGACGGTACTTATTTTATCATTGTGGAATTCTCATTCCCCAAACGATTTTTGTAAATAATGAGAATGCTGGAGATTTCCAACATTCTCATTATTTCCAAAAAATCATTGGAGCTTTCCAATATTCTCATTATTTCCAAAAATCATTGGAATTTTCCAATATTCTCATTATATTCAAAAATCATTGGAGTTTTCTAATATTCTCATTATTTACAAAAACCATTGGAGTTTGCCAACATTCTCATTATTTACAACAATCATTTAGGGAATGAGAATTTCACAATTATAAGTACAAACGTACTTAATGATTTATGGAATCGAATTTCAAGGATATCTTTTTCCGTAGCGCGGCAGTTCATTATAATTGAACGGGGCATGATACCTACTGGATACTGGAAATTAATTAAATCACCGAGTCATCTTGCGACGACATTATTCTCCGTCGGTTCAAAGATTGACAGTTAGATGCTGGGCGCTTTAATTAAAATGCTGAATAGATTTTTAAGAGGCGATCATTCTATTGTTACTTACTTGAAGGAGTTTCAAAATAATAGCGGCTCTCTAAGCCGTTTATGTACTCTCTTGAGTTGGTTACATTAGGTATGTATACGTTTTAAGGTACCTATTGGGTAAACATAATGATTATTATGCTCTGTGTTTGTGAGATTGTGACTATAATTAAATACGGCCACGAAAACAGTCGAGAGGTGTCGTGGAACACGCGGTTAAAACGTAACGTTACGTAACACTTTTGTAACGAACAAAAGTGTCGTGACGGTCAAAATGTTACACTTTATTCAGTATAGCTCTCAGTCGCTAAGTATGCAGAGTATATCGTGTGATAAGGAACTGCGATCCAACCGGTGGAGATAAATAAACATATTTTTTTTTACTTATAATGAGCTGTCAAAAACATTAGAACGAGATCAAACAATCCATATTTATCTACCCTAGGAATAAATTAGTTTACGATACATAAGGCTGAGCGTGCACTGCGGTGCGGTGGAATGCGTTAGTTCTGCCGCACGGTAAAATAAACGCAGTAACTGGTCCGCGCACTGGCGCGGGCGGGGAGAAAAAGGCATGTTTTTCCATTCGAGCTTCACGCATACATACATACAAAATTAAGTAAAATCATAGATACAAGAATCCATGCGGTGTACCGACCGCAAATTTACAGCGGGCGGCCTACTGTGAGTAAACCGCATGCGTTTTTCTCACCGCAATACGCGCACTTGTAAGACATTCCATACTTCACAGATTATGCGTTAGAAAAACGTGCGGCAGTGCGCACTGTGCCTAATTGACCATTTTTTATTCATTGCGTAAATTGTAGCTCCTCTTTACAGCAAGGCCTAAGCCCCACCTTCCTAGTTAGGTACATGACTGCAAAGAATAACACGACGAAATGGAGCGCAGACTAATTAGTGGCTCTGTTATGCCTGGGCCGCTCTCACTATTTTACGATGACTATTGTAGTTGTTCTACTAACTCGCTATATCATTAGCCTAAGCTAAATCACGTGTCGTTTAGGATATAGTTACCTATTGTAGTTGTTCTACTAACTCGCTATATCATTAGCCTAAGCTAAATCACGTGTCGTTTAGGATATAGTTACCTATTGTAGTTGTTCTACTAACTCGCTATATCATTAGCCTAAGCTAAATCACGTGTCGTTTAGGATATAGTTACCTATTGTAGTTGTTCTACTAACTCGCTATATCATTAGCCTAAGCTAAATCACGTGTCGTTTAGGATATAGTTACCTATTGTAGTTGTTCTACTAACTCGCTATATCATTAGCCTAAGCTAAATCACGTGTCGTTTAGGATATAGTTACCTATTGTAGTTGTTCTACTAACTCGCTATATCATTAGCCTAAGCTAAATCACGTGTCGTTTAGGATATAGTTACCTATTGTAGTTGTTCTACTAACTCGCTATATCATTAGCCTAAGCTAAATCACGTGTCGTTTAGGATATAGTTACCTATTGTAGTTGTTCTACTAACTCGCTATATCATTAGCCTAAGCTAAATCACGTGTCGTTTAGGATATAGTTACCTATTGTAGTTGTTCTACTAACTCGCTATATCATTAGCCTAAGCTAAATCACGTGTCGTTTAGGATATAGTTACCTATTGTAGTTGTTCTACTAACTCGCTATATCATTAGCCTAAGCTAAATCACGTGTCGTTTAGGATATAGTTACCTATTGTAGTTGTTCTACTAACTCGCTATATCATTAGCCTAAGCTAAATCACGTGTCGTTTAGGATATAGTTACCTATTGTAGTTGTTCTACTAACTCGCTATATCATTAGCCTAAGCTAAATCACGTGTCGTTTAGGATATAGTTACCTATTGTAGTTGTTCTACTAACTCGCTATATCATTAGCCTAAGCTAAATCACGTGTCGTTTAGGATATAGTTACCTATTGTAGTTGTTCTACTAACTCGCTATATCATTAGCCTAAGCTAAATCACGTGTCGTTTAGGATATAGTTACCTATTGTAGTTGTTCTACTAACTCGCTATATCATTAGCCTAAGCTAAATCACGTGTCGTTTAGGATATAGTTACCTATTGTAGTTGTTCTACTAACTCGCTATATCATTAGCCTAAGCTAAATCACGTGTCGTTTAGGATATAGTTACCTATTGTAGTTGTTCTACTAACTCGCTATATCATTAGCCTAAGCTAAATCACGTGTCGTTTAGGATATAGTTACCTATTGTAGTTGTTCTACTAACTCGCTATATCATTAGCCTAAGCTAAATCACGTGTCGTTTAGGATATAGTTACCTATTGTAGTTGTTCTACTAACTCGCTATATCATTAGCCTAAGCTAAATCACGTGTCGTTTAGGATATAGTTACCTATTGTAGTTGTTCTACTAACTCGCTATATCATTAGCCTAAGCTAAATCACGTGTCGTTTAGGATATAGTTACCTATTGTAGTTGTTCTACTAACTCGCTATATCATTAGCCTAAGCTAAATCACGTGTCGTTTAGGATATAGTTACCTATTGTAGTTGTTCTACTAACTCGCTATATCATTAGCCTAAGCACGAGTCACGTGTCGTTTAGGATATACACACGTGGTTCAGCATGGTCCATTTTTATTACCCATTATTTTATTACCTACCACATCAGTTGGTAAAAGTTTGGGTTATTTACGATTAGGTACAGTAAATGGATCCGCTAGGAAACTTTTTAACAACATAATAAAATACGTAGTCTATAAAACTTTGTTATAATTGAGTTATTTACTACTTTTACATTAGGAGTCAAAAAAGTTTAAATCCTTGGCAGAATGTTTTGAATGTCTTCGTCAAAAAGGCGGGTATATGACTTTGCCACCATTTTGGAATGACAGCACATTTTATCCGGAAAAGCCAGTAAATGTTATCGTATTAATTAAAAGCAAAACATTAAATGCGAATGGAGGAATAAAAGTAATAACAAGTGCTGATATTTGCGATTATCGCGAAGCAGCGGGGATCCAATCACCCATAGAGTTGCGGCGATTAACTCCATTAGCGTTAATGGAAACAAGGAATCCCCAGCGTTACGGCTCATTAGTGAATAATTTGAAATTAGAATCATGATTATAATCTGATCGTAATTAAGTCTTCCGTCCCGGAAGGTTAAGGTAAGATAAATATTTTAAATTTTAAGGTGATAAATTCTTACAAATCGATGAACGCCACCGGCTGCACGCGCGAAAAAGTGTAACGTTCCGCCTGAGCCGAGTGTGCAAGCGAGAGCGCGGAACTAGCGATAGAGAGGCAAGATCGGCCTAAGCGTTCGGCTTGTGACACATCTCTCTCCTGTTATCACGTAAAATTATCGTCCGTAAACCGACTTTACAGACAACCAATTTTTTGTTTCCAACTTTATCTTCAAAACTAAAAACAAAACCTTAAAAGACTAAAACCCACGCGTATTCCTTCCTGTTGCCTGTGTTGCGGGGGCCTCGGTGACCCATAAGTACTTTTCCCGCGACCCCGGCAGGCATCGGCCCTAGTGGACCCCTACTATATGTGCTGACGACATCTCTTTGAGGCGCGCGTGGAATACAACGCGCCATCGACCCGGGCCTGGTCCTTACCGGACGGTGAGCTACCCATTGCTCACCGTCCGCAAGCCCGCGCCTACGGTGGCCGGAAATCCGCCCGGAATTCCCGACGCCCTGGGCGTCTCCTGCGGCGGCTAGGGGCGTGAGGGCACGAAACTTGCCTTTCCGTCAACCGTCCCGCCTCCTCCTTCGCGAGCATTTCTGCTTCGCAGAAGGAGGTGACGGCTTCCCATGCCCTCTCGCTCCGTACCATAGCCTGAACCAGGGCCGGACGCGAGAGGTCTCTGCGGCCGATCGCTTCCACGAGGACACGGTGGTGCTCTGCCCAAGCCGGGCAGACCTCCACCGTGTCCTCCAGGCGATCCACACAGTGGTGACACCCGGACGTTTCCTCCCGCCTTTTCCGACACAGGAACCTCCCGAAGCTGCCGTGTCTGGTGAGGACCTGCGTCAGGCGGAAGATGAGGACGCCGTGTCGCCTCTCTAGCCACTCCTCAAAGAGGGGACTTATCGCCGCAATCGTGGCGTGCCCAGCACTGGGTTGCGACAACCGTACTTTCCATGACGCCATGAGATCCCGCCGGAGCTCCGTCCGCTGTGCCGCGATTTCTCGCGGCAGTGGACTTACGCCCCGGCGTTTCGCCTCCTCGCGCCACTCCCATACGTGCGCGAGGACTTTTGCCTCCAGATCCCATGGCGGCAAGCCGGCAAGGAGGCTCGCTGCCTCGCAGGAGACCGTGCGGTATCCCCGGACCATCCGGATGGCCATGACCCTTAGGGCCGCGCTCAACCGGTGGGCTGGCCGCAGCGCCAGAGAGCGCGCCCATACAGGAGCCCCGTAGAGGGCCATGGACCGCACAACCCCCGCGTAGAGCCTCCGGCAGGAGGCGTTTGGACCCCCTAGATTGGGCAGGAGCCGCTTCAATGCAGCGCCTGCCCGCTCCAGTTTGGGAGCCAAACGTCGGAAATGCTCCAGGAATTTCCACCGGCTGTCGAGGACGAGTCCCAAGTACTTCATCGTCGACTCGACGCCGATAGAAACCCCTCCTACCGTTATTTGGGACCCAAAGGTGGCGCGTTCCGAGGACCATGAAAACACATGGCCTCGGACTTGTGCAGGGCCACCTCGAGTCCCAATTGCCGGATTCTTTCGACGATTGTCGCAACCCCGCGTGCCGCTAATTCACCAGAATTTATACCTTACAATTCTCTTTAGTGACGTTATTTAGATAAAATTCGATATCAATATACCTGATATTATCATATCTATATCTATACATATTATCAATTTAACATAACATAACATCACGCTTGTATTCCCCGAAGGGTTAGGCAGAGGTGGAATAACCTATAGTACACCCACATTTCACCGGTTATGTTTAAGTCCCATGTAATAGGGGGCAAGCCTATTGCCAACCCGGGAATTGAACCCAGGTAGTAGCGCTTGCCACCACTAGACCAACGAGGCAATCAATTATTATTAATTTATATTTTTTGTTTATTTTTTTTGTCGTTTTTTGGGGTTCCGTAGTAAACAAGGAACCCTTATAGTTTGGCTATGTCCGTCTGTCTGCCTGTCTGACCCCACTGTAGCTCAGAGACACTTAGTACTAAAAAGCTGTAATTTGGCATAGATATACATATTAATCACGCCGACAAAGTGCTAAAAATATTTTTTTAGCGTACCTCCCTTGCACGTAATGTGGGGATATTACTTTTTTTTCTATACTACCCCATGGTGTGGGATAGGCCGTTCAAAAATATTGCAGGTCTGGGAACACCACTTTTCGATTCAAGGATCCACTTGTGTAATATTAAGCATTAAAATTATATTTTTGTTAGAGTTGAGTGCCCCCCCCCCCCCCCTGCCAGCTAAACGGTTGTTTATGGTGATGTGAAAAAATTCATGGCAGTAGTACATATAATAAAATTAAAAGGGAAATTATCACGGCTAAGTAGGCTTTACAAGTTAACGAGATATAGTCGACCAACTTAAATTTGCAGTTGGAGATTTGACCGTGGCATATATCGATGTATCGGAGAACAGGTTTTTCAACTACAATGTTAAGTTTGTTTTTGGAATAATTCGTCCCAAGTAATCCCAACCACGGAACCCTTCATTGTGCGTGGTCCGACACGCACTTGGCCAGTTTTTTTATTGTTTAAATTTACTTTTTTATTTTTGCAGAAACAAAAAAGGGAAAGGCATCTGTCTGTGTGGCCGCGTTATTCTTCTAAACTACGCAACGCATTTTGATGCGGTTTTCACCATCATGTAGAGAATATATTCCGAAAGGTTTT
Organism: Atethmia centrago; assembly: GCA_905333075.3. Taxonomy (NCBI): domain Eukaryota; kingdom Metazoa; phylum Arthropoda; class Insecta; order Lepidoptera; family Noctuidae; genus Atethmia; species Atethmia centrago. Next base: position 13,028,735 of record HG995373.1, on the reverse strand, counting down.
TGTGTCTAATACATTTTTAAACTTACATACAATAAAAAAATCTTGGTATTTTGTCAAGTCGTAAGTGCCGTGCAATACAAGGCAGGTCACTAGTCTATTATAAATTAAAGTATCTTTTTGTGTCTGTCTGTGTGGCCGCGTTAAGGCTCCTACATACTGGCGCGACTTGTCGCGCGACGCGACGCGACACAAAGACACCGCGTGTAGCGCTACAAGCGGTGCCTTTGTGTCGCGACGCGTCGCGCGACAAGTCGCGCCAGTATGTAGGAGCCTTTATTCTTCTAAACTACACAACGCATTTTGATGCGGTTTTCACCATCATGTAGAGAATTTATTCCGAAAGGCTTTGTGTCTAATACATTAATATTAAACTTACATACAATAAAGAAATTTGATATTTTGTCAAGTCGTAAATGCCGTGCAACACAGGGCAGGTCACTGTCTATTATAAATTAAAGTCACTTTTCGTGTCTGTCTGTATAATCGCGTTGTTCTTCTAAACTCCGCCACGGATTTTCATGCTGTTTTTTCGATAATTTAGAATCAAAATCAAAATCAAAATATTTTTATTTCACATAAACCTACATGGGCACTTATGAAACGTCAGAAGCTAGGTGCACGGTTCCAATTGGTCGTTTCCTATGGAGAAGAGCCGGCAAGAAACTCCACGGTTACTCTTTTAAAAATAATTGGCTTTTACAATGTTTTCAAATTACACAAATTAGGTATGGGAGAACAGTGTAGGCCTGTCGAAAAGTACTTAACAAAAAAAAGAGAAAAGGAAACGGTCTAAAGAAAAAAAGATCTAGTCTATTAAGCCTACAACGTTCTCACATTCACAACGTACACAAGAATCCATGTAAAATAATATTAATAATATTAAGTCTGAAATATAAATTGTAGGTATATAATGTCAAATAGTGAAAATATAATGTCAAAAATGTATGTCTAAAAAATAATAATAATAAACATCGTAATTTGGGAGCAGTTAATAGATATTTTCATAGTTATGCCGTTTCTGGTGTACCAGGGAAGCCACATGTGCAGAAGGAATTATTGCCAAACTTCCTTGTCTTCAACGTAGTCTTTAATCTTGTAATATGCGTTTATGATAAGGACACGTTTGATGTGGGTTTTGAACTTTCCATCGCTAAGTTCTGTAACTGACTTTGGCAACTTGTTATAAAAGCGGATACTGTTGATAACAAATGATTTGCTTGTTTATGTTAATCTAACCGTCCGTAACAACTGTCAAAGATCTACAAATGACATCCGGGACCAACGGCTTAACGTGCTTTCCGAGGCACGGATGGGTCTTGGTATGTAAAGATGGTCACCTATCTACGGACCAACCACGGCAAGCGTAGCTTAACCTGATCGATCGACCCGTGTGTCCTAATCCAGGTCATGGTCTTCCCATGTGCCAAATTTCATCGAAATCCGTTCAGTCATTTTAGCGTTAAAGCGTAACAAACAAACTCACTTTCACATTAAGGATAAGGATAGTTTTTGCCCGCGGACATGTCGGAAGGTATCCCACGGGAACGTACTACCGGGATAAAAGTATCCTATGTCCTAATCCAGGTCATGGTCTACCCGACTAATAAATAGAAAGAAAATACGCTTATTTGCCGTAAACATGGCGTAAAGAAGGAACACAAATACAAAAAAAAAAAAAAATATTTAAAAAGCAAAAAAACCCGACAGCAAAAACACTTAACTGAAAAGGGACAAACAAGCATTATAATGTATAGAATGTTGGTATCGCAGGCGGGGATAATCTCGCGGGAAGGTACTTATGGGTCACCGAGGCCCCCGCAACACAGGTAACAAGAAGGAATACGGGTGGGTTTTAGTCAGTAAGAGTCTGACACACCCTCCCGCTCCGCCAGAGCGGGACAAGTTACTTGATGATTTCCCACCCTCAAAAAAAAAAAAGCCGGGGATAATCAAAAATTACACCATATTTCAGGTTATTCGTTTTATTTCAAGTGTTAAATTAATTTTATTTCAAGCTTTTTAGTTTTATTAATATATGTACCTTATATTTGAAAATTACTAGTTTTTTTTTAATACCAATATTGTTGCAATTTATTTAAAAAAAACCTTCCCTTCCTTTTTTGTATTTTTAGATGCAATATATAAATATTATATAGCTTATGCCACTCCTACAATTAAGACGAATCTAAGGACACCTCATATGTTTAAATCCATCAAGCCGTTAAGGCGACAGAGCGCGCCAAAAAAATAGACATAAAACATACATGACATACATACATACTCTCGAAAAACATTACCTTTCTTCTGGGGCAGTCGGGTAAAAAGAAACAATTTGGGGGCAAATATCCACGCAAAACGGCCATCGCTCATCATAATCTCTCTCTCTGTCTCTTAAGATACAGGTTTACCTAGTTTAAGAGGCAGGGTTATAATACTTGAGTAACATAGAACTAAATGTATACAATGTACGTATTTCATAGTGAATCACCTAGGTTCCCATCTGTATTTTTATGGCAAATAAATTTATTATTTTTTTATTTATTAATGGTGCGACCCTATGCGAGACAGAGCCCCAGCGCTGGTTTTCAGCGATAGCCGGCGTTGACGTGATGACGTCAACCGGTGCAGCACACAGTGAGAATATAATAAGAAATAAAAGAATAAAATAAATACAAATATTTAAGGCGCTGACAAGACCCAATTGACCAAAATAGGCTTCACTTAAGAAAAAAAATTGCCAAATCTGTATAGTTTGTGGTAGCGGAAAAAATATATATTAATTTTGAACATATTTCCCAGAACTTGGTTGTTACCAAAACACGTTTTGAAAACAACATCTCGATACAAACTAACGTTAAACTAACCTCTTACTTTAAGTTCTAATCCAAAATATCTGTATCAAATAATAAGCATACTTTACGTATTTAATGAATAACAAGAACGTCTTATTTGAATGCAGAACTTGGTTGTTTTTTATTTTCGATTACTCAACTCAATTTTGAGTAAATTGATAACTACTTCATATTTTGCAATAAATTACAAGCTTTGTGTCATCGCGCTTCTCTTTCTTTTCTATGGAATTTGACAATGACCGCGGTTTAGGTGTTGTCAACGTCTTAAAATGGCATCATTCCGTACCGTCGGCCACTACGTACGAGTCGCTTGCCTATAGTAATCTGTGCACGCAGCTGTCAGAAAACTATTTGTTTGACGTTAAATAAACAAACAATCTAATTTCCGCATTTATAATATTAGTTGGATAGGATATTTAATGATGACTCAGATGCTATATTAATGCCTGTGTCAACGGTTTCTCAGATAACATTGTTAAACCCAAATATCTATCAGCTTACTGGATTATAGTTACACACTAGGTAATAGGTACCTTGACACTGGTATTCAATTAACTGTAATCAATAGAGATGTGGGCTCGGATCCTTGGGACTTGGGACGGGTACCTACGTGTCGGTGGTTTATAGGTACATAATGTTATTGGTATATAATAATTGTTATGTAATTACTTGTGTTTGAAACCTGCAACTATGGCTGATTGGGTTTAATTGGTTTCGTTACCTACTGTAGTTTTAATTAGTTTCGTTACTGTGGTTGCGTTTGGTTCAGTGATAGAAGCCGTAATTTAATTATAAGTTTAAATTACGGTCGTTTCAATATAAACTTTTGGACTATTAGGAGCATAAACTCAAATATAATTATGAAGAAAATGACCATAAAATCAAAATCGAAAGTCATTTATTCAAACTAGGCTGAGAATCAGCACTGTTCGAACGTCAAAATTACATAAGACAGTCCCCCAAAACGCCCACCTTTCACCACTTCCTAGTGCTTTAGCTGGGTGGGAAGAAGAAGAAGTGGCCAACAAACTCCCCAGCAGCACAGCTGTCTGTTCAGTTAGAGATTCTATACAATAGTATGCAAAACAATTTACATTACGTGCAACACAAAACATTAAATTATTAGCCATGTGTTAGCTAGCACACCACAATACCAACAAAAAAAAAAAAGAAAAGATAAAAACGTAAACATACCTAAATACCCAAATAAAAGGCATAAAGGGCGTGCCCGCTTACATATAGCTATAGCTGTAACAGTCCCAAATGATGAACTAGGACCATCAAAGTAAAAAAAAACCCAGTTAATTACTAATAATAACAGGGATATTATAAATTGCATATCAAATAAATAATCGCCTATCAATACATACTCATCATTTATATTCTTATTTACATCTAATAACTTACTTCACTACAAATAAACTAAATGTTTAACAAAACTCAAACTGCAGATAATTCGAAATTATACATCAATATAACATTACTTTTTTCCTCATAATGCAATACAGTTAAATTTATTTTTGTACAAAAATACTACATACATAGCATAAATACTGACTGCACAGCAAATTTTTCAGTTGTTGGGTTAGGTTAGGTTAGAACAGTGACCATTAACGCGCGAAGGCGAGCGAGCGAAGCGAGCGTGTCGCGGCAGCGACCGCCGAGCGCCAGATGCCCTCTATTACCAAAACAAAAATTCGATGCCAGTTTAAATTAAAACAAAGCTAACAACTGATTATTAAGCTGCTACATTTTACTTATATGTACGTTATGGGGACAACGGGAAATAAATTTAATCACGTCCCGCTGTCCCTGTAACGACTGTGACTAATAAAACGCTGTTTTATTTAGAAAAACTGCTGTAAATAATATAAAAATAGAAGCTATATTTAAAAGAAAAAGAGTTAACATGTATAATGTGCATTAAGATTATTAGCTGTGCATTAATAAAAAAGCTTTTGCGTGGTAGATTACGGCCCACTCCCTCTCACAGAGAGGAGGCCTGTGTCCCAGCAGTGGGAACATTATAGGCTGATTATGTGTTATGTGCTGTACGCTGCGAAAATAAATTGTAGTGTGTTTAGTGATATTTTGAGTTGAATATTTTGCTGTGCAATCAGTAATTTTGATGGGAATTCGGAATCTTATTGCATAGAAAAAGGATATTTTTTGTTTTGCGTTTATATACTACCCATAATAAAACAAAACAATGGTCAGCAAGACGACCAGTCACCACAAGCAGCACATAACGCAAAAATCAGCCATAATTTACATTTTCTTCACAGTAAGTTTGGTTGGTTTGTTACGTAGTTATAAATAGGTACCAGACATAGTACCTACTTATATTATTTATTATACCGACCTATTTAAGGCACTGACAAGAGGCAAATGGTCACAGTAGGGTTGACTTAAGAAATAAATTGCCAAATCTGTATAGTTTGTGGTAGCGGAAAAAATATATGTTAATTTTGGACATATTTCTCAGAACTTGATTGTTATCAAAACACGCTTTGAAAAAAAAATCTCGATACAAACTAACGGTAAACTAACCTTTTACCTTGAGTTCCAATCCAAAATATCTGTGTTAAATATACACGTAAGTGACGTATTTAATTAATAACAAGAACGTCTTGTTTGAAACCAGAACTTGGTTGTTGTTTTTTTTCGATTACTCAACTCAACTTTGAGTAAATAGATAAGTAATTGCTTCATATTATTTTGCAATAAATTACAAGGTTTGTGTCATCGCGCTTCTCTTTCTTTGCTATGCAGTCTGTTAGTAATATTTTAGTAGTAAGCATGTCCTAATGTTCTTATAAAATAAAAGTTAAAGTTCTCATTATTTTTTAATGTCAGAAGAAGACACAGCGCAGGGCACAGCTTGTGCCTTGTGTCCTAATATATTATTATATTCTATCCACCAAAATTCCTGATACTAGCTCAACTAATGATCACGAATAAATAACAAAATAATGAATTATTGACGTTCGCCGGTCAATACAACTACATACAAACAATAATGGTTTGTGATAAATGAGCCGACTTCGGGAAATTGCCTCGGCGGTATCTCCCGGTCGGGATTGACGTCTACCCTCGAACGAAGCAAAAAAATCTTATCCCATCGGATTCCAATCAGACTCGCTCATTTATTGCAATTGGCTGATGGAACAAGAATTCCGCTGAAATACGAAGTAATTTTACCTACTTTGTTGGTGATTTTTTTTTTCCTTTTCGCTTGTTTTTTTATCGGAGATAACGGTAACGGTTTGGTTGATTATAAGAACTTACCTACTATTGATTCATTTCCAACATTAATGTACCTACTAAAGGTACCACTACTAAGATACCTACATTGCTTTGTGATTAATTGTGATTACTTATACCATATCTCAATGTGTCGCAGATAACGAAAAACATAATTTAATCATTTGAAATGATGAGTCATCAGTCAGAGTTTAAAATGATATTTAAGTGACTAAATGCAAACTGAGTTACAAACTAACGTAATAAAGTATTGGACTACTATCAAAGAAATACATGAATTAATACTTAATTTGAATATGTTACTAAAAAGAGACGTTTTGTAAAAAAAAAAACAAATAAAATCAGTGGAATTATAAAGAAGTTATACGCTTTTGAAATTATTCTTCTATCCTTGTCACACAAAACGATCATTGTACTAAATGGCACGAAATTGCTATGGCTCTCCTGTGTTATGACGTCAGATGCTAGTTGTGCTGTTTCTGTCTAGCATAGACTTTAAAACGAAGGTAACTTCGCCATATATTTTATAGATATTTAATTTCATTTTTTTAGGTTTTGAAACATCAAATGAAAAAATATCTGTCAAATGGGTACCCTATTATCTAAGTACCAATATTGTAAAATAAAAATATCCAAAAAGAGGCAAAAGGTAAATTACAGCTCGTGAGGGATTTGAACCCCCGACCACCTCTATTAAATCTTAAACGGGTGCTCTAACCACTGAGCTAACGAGCCGACAATATGTTTGTTGAAAATAGTGATGTTATTCGAGTTGATGATGTCATCATCAACATGACTAAACTAAAAAACAGATTCCACCGGAATGAAAATAACAGGGAGAAGTATACCATATGTCAGAAGTTTTAAAGTTGGTTTTATGATGATGTCAGGTATTAGTTGTAGGTTTGGCAAGGTCACGGCGCGCAGTCACTATGTTTATGTTGATTCAAAGTTTGATCTACCGAATTATAGTAAGCTAACGGACAAAAATATCATAATAATGGACTCTAAGTACCTAAGTAAGTATTTAAAGCGGTTGTTCACTAGACATTCTTATTTTTCATGGAATAAATAGGTAAGTTACTTAAATAGGTAGGTAAGTAACTTACTTAATTATGTAGGTAAGTACTCCGGTGTAGTTTGGCGCATAGATTCTCGTGTGGTGTGATAGAAAATCAGGGATATGCAGGCGGGATACAAGAAAAACATATAAACAAACGAACACATATTTTCAAATTATTTACCATCAATCGTTTACAAAAATCCAGTAGTGTTTGTGTTGTTATATTTGAGTAAGCTCATTTCATTTGTTTTTAGTTCCTACCAAACGTAACAGGTGGCGCTAACAATCCGTTGTAGAAGATTCATGATCCATGTCCACTAAGTTTGGGTTGAAAGAGCTTAATGGTTGGCGTCAAAATTTTGACGATGACTATTATCTACATACCTACTGACATAAAGCAGCCGGAAAATTCAAAAGTTTGTATAAAATCAAAGTTATTCATATAAATGTCACCATAATTATGTTACAAACTAAACGATTTATTTCCAAAATTTCCGACTAATGTAACATTGCGATTTATAATTAATTCTAGTTCTGCAAGCCGTTCATATCATGTCATGCCGTTGAACAGAACTTCCAGTACCCACTTAGAGCTAATGAAGTTCGACTAAATTTCTAATTGGCTCAGCTCTGTGATACGAAAGTTTAGCTTTCAGCGTTTAATGGTTTGTGACTTTGTCCTCGGATTTACTAGAACTAATTTCGTAGTCCAAAGTTGGATCTCCAGGGTGTTACGTTTAGTTGGACTTACACTTGTTGATGGAATTATGTTTGTGTGTGTGTGTGTGCCGTGTGGGACTCAATCCGCTGAGTGTCAAAGTTTTTGAGGCTTTCGTTTAGTATCATACGGTGTGCTCAAACCGCCTTATTTATAAACTTGGTTAAGTAATGAGTAGCGTCTGTTCACCCACACATTTTTGACGTTTAAACGTCACTTATCTTTTATCGACGTTTATAAATATGAGGGAAAGATTGTCTTAGATAAAATTATTAAATATTTACTAAGTATAACAACACGTGAAAATTAAGTTATTAGAAAAATCGCATCAAATGTTTTGCACTATTGATTTTGTCGACCGCATTTTGTTGGTGTCATCATGCATGACGGTATGTTGTGTTCCATCAGCGAATCTAATGAAATTCATAACATTTTTTCTAAAATTGAACATTCAATGACCAACAACAAAGCATTTATTCTATAATAGTTACTTTCAACAAATACAATGCTTTCCACAAATAAAAATTGAGTAAAGGATGACTCACGCTAGACCGTGTCGGGTCCGAGCCGAGTGTCGGCCGTAGCACGGTCACCGAGCCGGTTCCGTGTCTGGAATTACTAAGACGGGCCTCGACCGGGCAATCATCGTTGCGCTGTGATACAGTATACTCGTCCGAGAAAAATCAGTGTTGTAACTAAACTACAATCATGTTCAATTTTAACGATCTGGAATTAGCGGGTATTGCGATCGCTCTGGATGACGAAGAATCTGAAGAATCTTCAACTACAAGGAAATGGAGTGTGCATCCAATTTGGAGAGAGCGACAAGAGAAAGGAGAATATGTGAATCTTCATCATCTACGTAGTTATGAAGACAAATATTGGGACTACTGTAAAATGACTAAGGAATCTTTTGACATCTTACACATGAAAATTAAAGATGATTTGACCAAAGGCAATACAAAGTTTCAGATTCCTATTTCATCCAAACATCGATTAGCTCTTACTCTCAGGTATGTATCTTTATAAACTTTTTATAAGTCTATATAGTATCTATATATATATAAGTAATTTTATACAAGCTTTCCCTAGTTTAGGGTCAGAAGCCCGTGTGTGATTATCCAAGGTATCATTATCATTAAAAAAAATCAATTATTAAAAAAAACAAAAAACCCGACGGCGTACCGAAACAACTGAAAAGAAAAAAACAAGTTTATTTAAAATGTAGACCTATTCAACTTTACAAAATAATGGTCCCCGACTGTTAAAGTTGCTATTAACAGAAGTTGACTGCTATATTTGTTTACTTTGGGTACGCAGTCGGGTTTTTTGTTTTTTTTTTTAATAATTGATTTTTATTTTGGTCTTTTTAGTTAGGTTGTGGTTTAATTATTTTTTATTTTAACCCATTAAAAAGAAGAGACGGTTGGGTTTCTGGCAGTAGCACAGTCGGTCAGAGGCAGAGTCCCCCCCCGCTGCGCCGCCGCTGCGAACGGACGTGTTTACAAACGCTCCGAGTCATACATTCATAAATTAATGTTTAATTTCGCTAATAATCCTAAAAAGTGTCAGCATATGGTAACAAACAAGGTGACAAAATAAATATCGTCAAAACAAAAACAATTAAGAACAATGAACTATATAAACAATAGTGAGTAAAATACTTTGAGTGAACAACAGTGAGTAATAAACTATATAAACAACAGTGAGCAAAATACTTTTAAAAAACAATGAAAACAGTGAACTATATAAACAACAGTGAGCAAAATACTTTTAAAAAGTGATCAAGAAAAAAGTGGTTGTTATGCGAACCCGTTAGTGCGAAGTTTGACCTTTAAAACTAGTAAAGGTGAACTACTTTTTGACCACATCGCACGTACTAGCAGCACATCGCTTATTTGATCTATATACTTATCGCAAGTTTAGTCTCGAGGTGCAAAGAAGCGCTGTACAAACGAGTTGTCTCGAGTTCAATCCTGGGTCGAGCTAACCATTTTTCGCATATTCTTTTGTTATTTTTTTTTTTTTTTTTTATTATTCCTTTTTGCTCACAAAAACTAAATAGTCATCGTTCTTGGTCAAAAATAGCGACTTCTACTATATACATTATTCTAGCTGAAAAATATTTAATCGCCTAATTTCCATTGATCTATCTACGGCTGTTTCTGTGGTTTCTGTGGCCAATTTACTGAAATCACACAGTGAAACTACGCACTTCCGCCACCATGCCGCTAAATCGCACACCCCCTGCCTCAGCGCCTACCGCGGAATCTGAGATGTTAAGCTCCGCAATACAACTTCCCACAGAAACAAACGATCTACCGTTGCAGCACTGCGAATCCGAGCCTGATCTGCATTCGTTCACGTTAAATATTACTGAACGTAAAAAAAGAAAGCATGACGGTGATACTGATATTACGTCTCTAATTAAAGAAATGTTTACTACATTCTCAAAAGAACAAGAGATGCGCTTCCAAGAGTTAAAGTCAAGTATGGATGTTATGTCCTCTAAATATGATGATTTTCTAATAAAAATTACTTCTCTCGAAAAAGAACGGCAAGCTGACAAAATTTTGATTAAAGAGCTAGAGGAAAAACTCGAAACATTGGAACGGAGGTCTCGAGGAACCGGTATTGAAATACGTAATATACCTAAACTAAACGGTGAATCAAAAGAAACCTTAAGCAAGGAAATTATGCAATTAGGGAAGACCCTAAATGTCGAGATCGACAGTTCCAGCATAAAAGATATCTACCGATTAAAATCAAAAGACGCCTCAAATCCGGTTATTTTGGACCTCACCACGGTATTGCTCAAGGACAAAGTTATTAAGGCTGTCAAACATTTCAATAAAAATAAACCAAAGATAGAAAAGTTAAACACAACTCATTTGAGCACCAAACACCAACTAAAGCCACTGTACATAGCAGAGACTCTCTCTCACAAAACTCAGAAACTCTTCTTCTTGGCAAGACAGTTCCAGAAAAACTATGGATATCATTTCTGTTGGACGGCGAATGGGGTTGTTTATTTAAAAAATACCGAGGATTCGATACATGTTCGAATAAACACTGAGGCAGACTTAGACAAGTTAAGAAATTCCATGTGACTATATTTTTCTGAAATTAAAGTTTGTCAAATTCTCAACATAAAAATAGAGCATGTTTGGTACGCTCATATTTTATTTTTACTTAAACTTTGTCATTCTTGTCACATTTACAACGTTGTTAAAATTATGTTATTGCATGTATATCGGCTAATTGAGTCATTCATTTTTCTTGTTAAAATAATCAGATTTATTTTGTTACCAAATGTCTCTTATCTAAATACAATACAACGGAATAAAAATTGTCATATTATACTCCACAAAAATTACACAAATTGCACATTTGACATATTTCTCGATGCTGTTATTTATAATTATAATCACTTTAAATTAAATTATAGACATTCATATCAATACACACCGCTACAAATTCATTCAGATGCAAGTTTATTATACAAATTCAACTGTGAAATGTACGCACACCTAGCTACACTACCAGTCTTCTCATACACACATTCTCCACGCAAACATCACACAAAAAATCATTTCTTACAATCATCAAAATGCTGTACAACAGTCCAATATTTGCTCTTAAACCTAGAATACTATTCATGCCAAAATATTTTCCCGCCTCTACATTCAACGACATAATACAGTTATCAGAAAATATTGATCAAGTTTCTGTATCCAAATCTCAAGTTACAGATATTGATGACTGTCATAAAATACTATCGTCATTGGATGATCAACACCTGCTCATTCTTAATCAGAACATTCGTAGCATAAACTGCAACATGCCAGAGTTAGACATTTTGTTAACGAGAATGAAACTCAAATGCGACATAATTATATTGAAAGAATGTTGGCTCTCAAAAGCAAATGTTATACCAAACCTATCAGGTTATTGTAGTGTGGGAACTAAACTAAACCTAAAACAAAACGATGGTGTAGTTATTTTCTTCGATGAAAACCTTAGTGTAGTTATTGAAGAGCCTACCATGCAAGATTGTAATAGTTTGATCGCTGTAATCGACAATCGTATAGCCATACTTGCCGTATACCGATCACCATCCTATAAAAACATCGATCAATTTCTTACCTCATTAGATACCACATTGCATAAACTTTCCGCCCTCGAACATATCATTATAATGGGAGACATAAATATCGATATAACGCACAACAAAATCAATCAAAATGGAGAACGCTATCTGACCTTAGCAGCCACACATGGTCTCTTACCAGCTCATACGTTAATTACACGTAGCAAAAGTGAGGCCTGTTTGGATCATGTACTAATAAAAACTAATTACCCCACCACCACCCTAGTACCCCATACTACGCTAACAGACCACTACCCTGTTTTGTTGAGTGTAAGGTTAAAGAAAACACGACAATACGCTTTAACAAAGATCACAAAAGTCGACGTACTAGGTATACAACAGGACCTAAAAAACATTGATTTTAGCCCAATTTATCACTTAGCAGATCCAAATGCCTCCATTAACTTTTTCACGGAATCCCTACAACACGCAATTGCTAAAAATACTAAAGAGATTACTCTATCTAAGCGCCTCCAAATAATAAAACCCTGGATAACGCAGGGCCTGCTACGATGTATAAGAAATCGTGATAAACTACACAGAAAGTCAAAAAAAAATCCAAATAATGACATCTTAAAACTTACATACAGTCGTTACAGAAACTTCTGTAATACTATACTGAGGAAAGTAAAAAGAGCATACGAGAAAAGTCAACTTGAAGCAGCAAAAAAGGACAATAAAAAGCTGTGGAGAGCAATTAAAGATGTCACAAACACGTCTAAAAAAACTAACTCTGCCAAAGAACTGCTAACTATTTCAACTTCCCCAGAGAAAACACTTAATGAAGTGAATAGCTACTTCATTAATGTAGGACGCTCATTAGCAGAGAAAATATATCATAAAAACATGCAAATGGCACACAATAATACTCCAAACACAAGCACTGATGCAAATACACTAAATTCACTTGTAATAATGGATACAACTAACGAAGAGATAGACCGACTCATTTCTGGTTTAAAGACACATTGCGCCAGTGGATGGGATAACATTAGTAGCGCACTTTTGAAAACGCATAAGTTAATTCTGATCCCCCCTATAGTAAAAATTTTTAATGACTGCTTACTCTCTGGAGTGTTCCCTGACTCTCTAAAAAAAGCAGAGGTATGCCCTGTCCATAAAGGCGGGGACAGAAATCGTATTAATAACTACAGGCCAATATCTATCTTGCCGGCTCTATCGAAGATACTTGAAAAAATTATAAACTTGAGACTAGTGAACTACCTAGAAAATAATAATCTGTTATCAGCAAATCAATACGGATTTCGGCAAGGTAAATCAACTGAGCAAGCCGTGAATAGATTAATAAATTATATAAGCTCTGGTCTGGATAAAAGAAAAAAATGCCTTACTATTTTCTTAGACTTGGCAAAGGCCTTTGATACGATTTCTGTTTCCAACTTATTGGACAAACTGGAGAATTTAGGAATACGAGGCACGCAGCTCAAGCTTTTTAAAAGCTATCTATCTGGGCGTTCTCAATGTGTCAGAATCGAAGGTAACAAAAGTGATGACCTACCTATCACGCATGGAGTTCCGCAGGGCAGTATCCTGGGGCCTACCCTTTTTCTGGTATATATAAACCAACTCTCAAGTCTTAAACTCTCCCAAGGCGAAATAATCTCCTTCGCAGATGACACTGCCTTATGTTTTACAGCCGATTCTTGGGAAGAGGTCTTCAGTGCTGCACAGCTTGGCTATGAGACGGTTGGAAAGTGGCTGCAGAGTAACATCCTGACTTTAAACGTAGACAAGACCAAATATATCTGCTTTGGCATCAGAAATTTAAACGGAGTTAGTGAAAGGCAGAAAATTATATCACATGAATGCCAATCCACATCGATCTGCTCGTGCCACTCACTTGAACGTGTTATGACGGTCAGATATTTAGGCGTTACAATCGATAGCAGACTCGATTTCAAAGAACATATAAGACTCCTGTGCGGAAGAACACGAAAACTTATATATGTTTTTAAAAAATTGCGGCACATAGCTGATCCTCCACTGTTAAAGCAGATCTATTATGCCCTTTGTCAGTCACTTCTAACTTACTGTATCTCATCCTGGGGAGGTACCTGTAAAACTACACTTAAGCCTCTTGAGATCGCCCAACGTGCAATCCTGAAAGTATGTACTTTTAATCGTACGTACTTTCCTACCGCAACACTGTACAAATTTTGTGAGGTCTTGACAGTAAGACAACTTTACATACGTAACGTTACTCTCCTTCAACATAGTAAACAAAATTACAATCCTGCTTACCTACAAAAACGTAGAAAGGACAAAGTATGTGTTAGAAGTGATATGAGTAAAACCAAATTCAGCTCGAGATTTATTAACTTTATTGGACCTTTTATCTACAATAAGATAAACAGAGCCATTGACATTTACCCGCTTACAAAAACAAAATGTAAAAAAAAAGTCTGCGAATACTTACAAGCTCTTGATTACGAAGAAACTGAAGCCCTTCTAAATATACCACAGTGACGCATACCTTACACTGCCACACAATAGACACCCTTACATACATACACAACACACACAAACACCCTTACTCGTCCACACACCCTCTTACATTCCACGCACATACATTATCATCACACACAAAGAGAGGACTCACACTGACACCCAACACCTAAAGATAAAAAAAAATGGTAATTCATGTTTAATATAGATTAATTTACGATTATTCTTACGTTGAATTATTTTTTTTTTTTTTTTAGATTATTAATTTATATAATTCTGAATTCCAAAATTGTTAATTATTATTATTTATTTCATTTATCATTTAAACATTGTTAATTGTTATAATTAATTTTTTATTCTATTATTGTTAGTAATAATAAGTTAATTTAATTCAATATTTTTTAATTTACTTTTTAATATATATTCTTAATTATTATTAAATAAATTGATCAGTATTTCAACTTAATTATGTTTGATGGCTAAAAATGCATTGAAATATTTGAGGGGATTGGCGCTGATAGCTGAAATACAGGCTTCTGCCTAGTTCGGCTACAGATGTTTAATTCATTTGTAATTTTAAAACACAGCCTAAGTATTTTCATGAATCAGTATGTAATTTGTTTTTGGGAAAAAAAATAAATGTTATTATTAAATATAGAGAAATCATTTACATTAATATTATTACAAAGAAAAATTCATTAATTTAATTTACACATATATTTGTTGAACTATTACAATCACAATAATTTTAATCAGATATAAAATGAGATAAATAAGTTCCAGCAGAATTTTCTGTAGATATTGATGGCAGATTTTCGTCTAATGGAGCAGGAGCTTGGACTGTAGGAGATATCGATGGCTGCTCTGTACCAGTTGAGTCTTGTGATTGACGAGATGAATCCAAAACGGTCGATGCCGATGGTGGAATTTCTGTGTATTGTAACATAATTGGTGTTGAGGCCGATGACGAAGGTGTTGATTCATTATACATCTGTTCGAATTCCAGTTCCTGTACAACTGCAAACAGTCGTCCCTTTGCGACATGTTGGTAATATGGAGAAAATGTTTTCACTGTACTCGACAGACCATTGAAAAAATCATATATAGGGTGTGATTTATTATATTCATTTTGCTTCTTTGCGTTATTTTCAAGAATGTACTTCATCAAGGTATCGGATGAGGATTGTTTGTGTGGAACTGTACGACGTTTACTGACTTTAGCACTGCTACGGTTACTACTTTGACCACTCTGTTGTGTTGTAAATTGATCAATCCTTTGTACTTCTGTGGCCCTGTCTCCTATAACCCCTCGTTCGCTGTCTGTGTCTCCTTCGTTTCTTATCTCTTGCATGGATTGATTATTGTATGTCCCTGTCTCCTGTGACTCTTGCTCTTGTTGTATCTCCGATTCATTTGTGTCTGCGTCGTCGTCATCGATGTTGGATCTCGTTTTACGATCTTGAATGTAGGGTAGCAAAAATTGTAGAATCTCCTCATACTTATATTTCTTTATAACGGTAGAACTTTGCCCACTTTTTGTTTTTCTATTGTTTAGTGACCTTTTGAATTGATCTCTAATATTTCACCATCTTTTTTTGCAATTCACATCTGTAACAAATAATAATAATGCAATATTTTTGTGTTTCAGGTTTTTGACAACCGGGGATTCGTTTAAAACGATTTCATTGAATTATCGGGTTGGTCACTCAACTGTAGTTCAAATCATAAAGGAAACATGTCGAGCTATAGTCAACAGATTAATAAATGAAGTAATGCCACAGCCAAATGAAGAGACATGTATTGCTCATGAATTCCAAAGGCTATGACAATTTCCAAACTGTATAGGGGCGTTGGATGGAAAACACGTTACTATTGAGGCACCAGCTAACAGTGGATCTGTATACTTCAATTACAAGAAAACGTATTCCATTGTATTGTTGGCATTGGTGGATGCTCATTACAATTTTATTTTCATCGATGTTGGGTCCTACGGCCGCAATAGCGACGGTGGTATATTTGCAAATAGTTCTTTGGGACAACGATTGAATAACAATTCACTAAATATACCCATCGGAAAACATTTGCCCAATACCACAATAACTTCACCGTATGTCATAGTTGGCGATGAAGCCTTTCCTTTAAAAACTTATTTAATGCGACCATATCCACGTGATCAGGCCGCTACAAATAGTGCTAATGCATATTTCAATCAGAGATTGACGCTGGCTAGACGACTAGTTGAAAATGCCTTTGGCATATTGACACAAAAATTCAGAATTTATTCTAGAAGAATCAAATCTAAACCAGAAAATGTGGATTACATTATTTTAAGTACTTGTGTACTCCATAATTTTTTACGACAAAGAAACGACATTGGATATTTAAGGCAAGATTCAACAGCTACAACAGACAATTCGTTAAGACCATTGCTCGCTCATGTTGGGAGGCCTTCTAATAATGGTTTTGAGGTTAGAGAAATCTTTAAAAATTATTTTGTCTCTGAACGTAATAACGAAATAATGTAATACTCAAAACGTAAATAAACGCATTAAAAATTCATAATCTGTGCGCGACAAGTTGAGACAGTGGTTTGAGCGGTCTATGCAGCGGGCATTGAGCGCAAGTCTCAACTTGTCGCGCATGGCTAATAGATAAGTTACTAAGGTTGATTAATAAAGTACAATACAATGTATCTGCTTACCAGTTTGTTTGATTTCTTCGCTTATTTTGACCCATAATGAAGACTTATAATTGGAGTCCATATATTTCCCATCGCTCATATCATATAATGCTGGATACTTCCTCACAGCCTCAATCAAACGTTCGTTGTTCATTTTCCGACGACGAACAAAACGTCAGAGCACTGTATAGCATCACTACCGACTGCTCGGGCGCAGCTCGGCGGCGCTGTATTCATGCAACGGGCCGTGGCCGAGCCGAAGCGGGACCGAGTTGTTTCCGAGCGTTGTCCGTTGCTCGGGCGTCACTCGGTTGCCGCTCGGTATAACGTGAGTGTGTTCATACAAAATATATGTAATATTAGTTGACCGTGCTACGGCCGACAATCGGCTCGGACCCGACACGGTCTAGCGTGAGTCATCCTTAATGGTGGGACGTACCCACCTAAAGTTGGACGAACCGTCCAATACAAGATAATTGCGTTTATTATCAACACAGGAACGGATACAGTGACTTATGATTTCCTCCGAGATATCGGCTATTTTCTGACACGTGTTTCTCTGTCTGTTATCTAATCTTATAGCTACTATGGACGTTTGACTATGCATACTTATACATATATGTATGTTTATTTAAGACATAGGCATAAAGGAATTGGGCTCGCCACAATTGCGGCGATAAGTCCCCTCTTTGAGGAGTGGCTAGAGAGGCGCCACGGCGTCCTCACCTTCCGCCTGACGCAGATCCTCACGGGACACGGCAGCTTCGGGAGGTTCCTGTGTCGGATAAGGCGGGAGGAAACGCCCGTGTGTCACCACTGTGTGGATCGCCCGGAGGACACGGTGGAGCATACGGTGGAGGTCTGCCCAGCTTGGGCAGAGCAGCGCCGTGTCCTCGTGGAGGCGATTGGCGGCAGAGATCTCTCGCGTCCGGCCCTGGTTCAGGCCATGGTACGGAGCGAGAGGGCATGGGCAGCAGTCACCTCCTTCTGCGAAGCAGTAATACTCGCGAAAGAGGAGGCGGGATGGTTGAGGGAGAGGCAAAAATCGCGCCCCCTTGCCCCTAGCCGCCGCAGGAGACGCCCTGGGCGTCGGTAATCCCGGGCGGATTTCCGGCCATCGTAGGCGCGGGCTTGCGGACGGTGAGCAATGGGTAGCTCACCATCCGATAAGGACCAGGCCCGGGTCGACGGCGCATTGTGTTCCATGCGCGCCTCAAAGAGATGTCGTCAGCACAAGTGTAGGGGTCCACTAGGACCGATGCCTGTTGGGGTTGTGGGAAAGTCCGGAAGGGATACCGAGGCCCCTGCCAACACAGGGAACGGAAGGAACACGAGTGGGTTTTAGTCAGTAAGAGTGTGACACACCCTCCCGCTCCACCCAGAGTAGGAGAAGTTACCTATTTGATAAAATCCGACCCAAAAAAAAAATGCCATAAAGGAATAGTGAAGTACCTAATATTGGTGTTGCAAATCTTCATAAAACGCACCCATCATACATTTTATTTTATTTCCAACTAGCTGTGCCCCGCGGTTTTACTCGCGTAAATCTCGATCCCGTAAGAATATTGGTATAAAAAGTATCCTATGTCCTAATACAGGTCATGGTCTACTCATGGTCTACCTCATTTAGCTTTATTTTAAAAATATGATTGACGTGTAAAATTGTTGGTACCTACAAACCTACTTACAGAAATAAAAATCATTTCTCATTTATCATGTGCCAAATTTCACCCAAATCCGTTCAGCAGTTTAAAAAAAATATATTTTCAATATTTTGTTTTAGCACTTTGTCGGCGAGATTAATATACCTATTAATATACATATATTTATGCCAAATTACAGCTTTCTGGTACTAAGCGTCTCTGAGCTACAGTGGGGACAGACACACAGACAGACAGACGACAGACAGACGGACATGGCGAAACTATAAGGGTTCCTTGTTTACACCGTAGGCGCGGGCTTGCGGACGGTGAGCAATGGGTAGCTCACCGTCCGGTAACGACAGGCCCGGGTCGACGCACGGCGCGTTGTATTCCACGCGCGCCTCAAAGAGATGTCGTCAGCACAAGTGTAGGGGTCCACTAGGGCCGATGCCTGCCGGAGTCGCGGGAGGGTCCGAGGCCACTGGCAACACTGGCAACGGAAGGAATACGGGTGGGTTTTAGTCAGTAAGAGTCTGACACACCCTCCCGCTCCGCCCAGAGCGAGAGAAGTTATTTGATGATTTTCCCACCCAAAAAAAAGCCCCTGTTCATCGGCTTGAGTTTGCTAGTTATATACACTTTGATAAACTTCTATCTAGATACCATCTCTATCAAATAACTGTTATCCAAAACAACATCAAACAATAACAAGTAGTTCATAAACCAAAAATGCTTTGCCATTTTTATTTCCACCGTTAAATTGTCCTCGATATCGACGCTTTATTTGAGGGCACTTACAGCAGAGTCGCCATTGAAACCTAGTTCATTTGTTCTGAATGAGCTCCGTTGGTAGGATCTACGTCACGAACACAGTTGTTCACTGAACTAAAGTAATTAGAAGTCGCATTTCACGTAAAATACGTCAGGGAATGCCAATGGTCTTAAGTGCTTTATTGAAAAGTGGACTTTTAGCCAGGGTGAAGTCTGAATTGTTTTAAGATGTAAAGGCATCTTGGTAGTGGTGATTGAGGTTTTTTGTCTGACCATGATTCCTATTTTTAGATTTTTCAATTGTTTTAGTAGCTTTGCCGAGATAATTAATGCTGGTATTAACCCACAAACTGATTATTATAATGTTTCTTTACTATGGCTACTTCGGTTACGTCATAAATTGCTGCAGCTAATCTAGACACATGTGGTGCAATTTGTTGCACGCTGCGCACTCGAGAAGACATGAAAGATAAGGATATACGTAGTCATAACAAATGTGGGACACTTCCTCGTAAGGGGCAATGAGGGTAAGTGCATAACGTGTAATAAAACAAGACGAAAATACTAACTTCCTAACTTTAATTATTATTATAATATTATAAATGCCATAGTGAGTTTGTTTGTTTGTTTGTTTGTTACGCTTTCACGCTAAAACGGCCTAACGGATTTGGATGACATTTAGCACATGGGTAGACCTAGACCTGGATTAGAACATAGAATACTTTTTATCCCGATATTCTCACGTGATAGAGACTTATGCGGGTGAAACCGTGGGGCGCAGCTAGTATAGAATTTGGAAAAAAGTATTTTACATACATTGAGCTAAAAACTAGCACTCTTCCTTCTTTACCATATTTATTGTCACGTTTTATTACTTCAATTGAATGGGGAAGGCAGGTCAAAGCATTTTTGTAGATGGCGTGACCATAGCTAGGCCCCTCTGGCCTATACTAAATTTGACTTTTCGTACATTCAATGCCTTTATTTCCATTTCGTGTTTATGCAATAGTTCATTCATGAGTTTGGTTTTACTTCACTATTTCGTTATTTTCAGTGATTTTAATAGTTTAAATCAAATATATTCGACATGGAAAGTGCCAGAATTTAAAACCTTAATTATTGTTTATTTCCTGGGAATCACTTTCTTAAAAATGTTCACGACATAACTCAAACTCTGTTTAATCATATTTTTTTCTCTATCGTCTTTCAGAAAATAGTGGACTCCAATTTCAGAGTATTTAGGAACACAACAATTAAAAATTTTCACAAAAATAAAATAAAACCACCTCTCGCCTTGTATTATTAGTTTGTTTTGGGAACTATCTACGACAGCGCCATTTTGACAGTTGCCTTCCTCATTACTTGAATGGAAAACTGCGTGCAGATATACGTAAATTAAAATGGTATCTTTGTCTAGGAAACTAACCGCTATTCAAGGTTTCGTAGCAAAAGATGAGTCAGTTTACAGATTTTTTTATAATAATTCCAAAGTTGTAAAACCCAACACATCGAAGACAAGACAAGACCACTTCCAGACGTAACTCTGCTGTGTGTAACAGAATCCCGCGCAAATGGCTGGTCGGCAGCCGCGGTATTGGGTTACACAAGCGACAGGGGACGGCCATTTCCTCAAGCCGAGGCGCTAACTCAATCACCACTCTCAGGATTTTTCCCCTCGGGTTCCGTCGCAGACGGCGGACGTGACCGAGCTACGTTGATGACTGCCTAACTAAGTTCACTTCAATTTTACGTACTTTCGGGCATTCAGGCTTTCATGTCCGCTAGGGTGTCCCTTATTTTGTGTTTTTTATATTTTTTTTATAATGCATACCCTCTAATTATAATCGTGTTTATATACTCCCAGTAAAAATTTCAGCTCATTCTATGAACGGGACCCCGTGCCGACTTGCATCTTAATCATGTTCATACAAGTTGCGCGTGACAAGTTGCGCGTGCCCTGCAATTAGTTATTGTAGTGACTATGTTCATGCAAATAACTCGTATCAGATTGCTTTTCTAACATGACCAAAGTGTAAAAAAAAATATTTACTTAGGCGGTGACATAAAACACCAAATAACAGCTGCAAAATTACCTTCAAAGTGACAATTCCTAGCAGTTTTTTTTACAATATACGGAGAGTTGACTACCGAGAACTTATTGAACCGTTTGTTATATTTTTGGGCGGAGATCAGGAAAAGAAATTATCAATCAAACCTCCAGGAGCGATGCACCAAGCAAAATGGATGGCAAGGGCTATTTATACTTTGAAAATTTGTTTGCTGCAAGCTCAGTTCAAAATCAGCTAAAGACAAGCAAGCTCTCCTAGATGTTTCGTTATTTATTGCGACAACCTATGTTAAACGCTGGCTTCAGTGTAGTTTGGCAGCAAAAGCACCATATCAATATTTATCGTTTTTGAAAGTTTTATAAAAGTACGAAGCAATTGATATATCTATATCAAAAGCAGCTTTGACCAAATTCTGCAAACATGACATGACATGACATGACTAACTGTGGTTAGGAGACATAAGTGTCAAACAAGAGCAAGGACTTATTTTCACGCCTAAAGATCGACGACAGTTTTCTGCAGGAAAGCGTTTCTTCGTGGAAAGAAAATGAAAAAGTCTATATGAAAGCTAAAAGTCAAGCTGTGATCTTAAAAGCTGTAAATAACATAGCAGAGAGAGCAGTTAGGCTAATGCAAGACTTTCGCGGTTTGATAACCGCCGATTAAGAGCAGAAACAATTTCTTCTGCGTTGCATGCAAGAGCACAGAAATATCTATCCTGATTGTAAAGAAAAAACACTTTAAAAAGGAAATATACTTCATGTCTTTAAATATTTTTATTGAGTTTATGAGTACTAATTTACATTAGAGCTTTTGTTTATATCCTTTTTTATTTTGTTTGTTTTATTTTTTTATTTTTATTAGTGATTAAGTTTTGTTTTGAAATTTACTTGTAAAATTGGGTAGCAGACCTACCCAATTTTACAAGTATATTTCAAAACAAAACTTTGAAGTCAACAGGTTGCAATTTTTATAAAAAGCTGAAATTTCATATCAAAGTATATTTTAGGAATACTAACATACGTACTCGTTTATAAGGGGTTTGCGTTTTAACAAACGTAAAAAAACATTTTATCATTCATATAAGGACACCCTAGTCCGCGAGCCACGGTTCAGGTATGTTTTCAGCTTTGTTTTTGAGTGGCGACTTTAAGTTGTTCTTGACTGTACATCTTCTGTGTCACAATAGGTCATGATGACTCGATTGAAGTAGAGAAATATATTTGTATTTATTTTGTTGTGAACTGATTTACTCGGTACTGTATTAATTAAAAGGCGTACAAAGGAAACCACATAGTCGTTTAATGACATTATTTTGCTTTGCTTTAAAATATTATGATTAAATTCCATTATGCCTTTCGTATTGTGAAACTGAAAAAATCCTTTGTATCATTATAGAACTTTAACCAACTTTTTTTTGTTATGTATAACAAAAATACTTTTTTATTTGTAGTCTCGCAGATATGTATAGGTTGAGGACACTTATCTAAATGAAACATTGGGTAATAAAACATTTTTTATTGCTGTTGTGTTTTTCAAAGCAGTTATGATACTAACTCAATGGACGTTGTGCTTTTCAACTAACATACAACAAACAAGTTCTACTGATATATTGGAAATATGGACACAATAGCAAAAGTATGAGGTACGAGGGCGACACTGAAAGTTTTTAGAACTGGCCACTTTTTTTTTTTTTTGAGGGTGGGAAATCATCAAATAACTTCTCCCGCTCTGGGCGGAGCGGGAGGGTGTGTCAGACTCTTACTGACTAAAACCCACCCGTATTCCTTCCTGTTGCCTGTGTTGCGGGGGCCTCGGTGACCCATAAGTACCTTCCCGCGACCCCGGCAGGCATCGGCCCTAGTGGACCCCTACTATATTATGTGCTGACGACATCTCTTTGAGGCGCGCGTGGAATACAACGCGCCGTCGACCCGGGCCTGGTCCTTACCGGACGGTGAGCTACCCATTGCTCACCGTCCGCAAGCCCGCGCCTACGGTGGCCGGAAATCCGCCCGGGATTCCCGACGCCCTGGGTGTCTCCTGCGGCGGCTAGGGGCGAGAGGGCGCGAAACTTGCCTTTCCCTCAACCGTCCCGCCTCCTCCTTAGCGAGCATTACTGCTTCGCAGAAGGAGGTGACGGCTGCCCATGCCCTCTCGCTCCGTACCACGGCCTGAACCAGGGCCGGACGCGAGAGGTCTCTGCCGCCGATCGCCTCCACGAGGACACGGCGGTGCTCTGCCCAAGCCGGGCAGACCTCCACCGTATGCTCCACCGTGTCCTCCGGGCGATCCACACAGTGGTGACACCCGGACGTTTCCTCCCGCCTTATCCGACACAGGAACCTCCCGAAGCTGCCGTGTCCGGTGAGGACCTGCGTCAGGTGGAAGGTGAGGACGCCGTGGCGTCTCTCCAGCCACTCCTCAAAGAGGGGACTTATCGCCGCAATCGTGGCGTGCCCAGCACTGGGTTGCGACAACCGTACTTTCCATGACGCCATGAGATCCCGCCGGAGCTCCGTCCGCTGTGCCGCGATTTCTCGCGGCAGCGGACTTACGCCCCGGCGCTTCGCCTCCTCGCGCCACTCCCATACGTGCGCGAGGACTTTTGCCTCCAGATCCCATGGCGGCAGTCCGGCAAGGAGGCTCGCTGCCTCACAGGAGACCGTGCGGTATCCTCGGACCATCCGGATGGCCATGACCCTTTGGGCCGCGCTCAACCGGCGGGCTGGCCGCAGCGCCAGAGAGCGCGCCCATACAGGTGCCCCGTAGAGGGCCATGGACCGCACGACCCCCGCATAGAGCCTCCGGCAGGAGGCGTTTGGACCCCCTAGATTGGGCAGCAGCCGCTTCAATGCAGCGCCCGCCCGCTCCAGTTTGGAAGCCAAACGTCGGAAGAACTGGCCACTTGTAATCGATATAATAAAAAAAAAACAGTTCAAATTTTGAAATGGAACTCTTTGCCAATATTATTGAGTAAGTATTTTATTCATTTTTGTCATTTATTTACGATTTGGCGGCAAATTGAAAATTGTCTGTGTTACGTCAGCATGAATTTAACGCGAGAAAATTTTCGTACAATGATTTTTTATGAGTTCCGATGTAATTTAAGTCAACAAGACAATTATGATAGACTTCGATTGGCCTTTCACGATGAAGCCCCATCTCGTGCCACTGTTTACAACTGGTTTAATGAGTTTAAACGTGGTCGCACTAATCTCACCGATAATCTGCGTGAGGGACGGCCTTCTACGGCGACGACTGAAGATAACATCAGTGTTGTGCGGCGTATGATAGAGACTGACAAAAGAGTGACTTATCCGCAGATTCGGACAAGCTTAGGCATTGGTATGAGTCAAGTGCACAAAATCCTCCATGAAAATTTAGCGGTCAGGAAGCTTAGTGTCCGGTGGACACCTCATAATTTGACAGAGGCCCAAAAACTCCGTTGTGTTGATTGGTGTCGTGTAATGGTTCAAAGATTTAACGGTGGTGACTCAAATGCTGTATTCGACATTTACGGGTGACGAAAGCTGGATTTATTGTTATGATCCTGAAACTAAGAGACAGTCTGCTGTCTGGGTGTTACCTTCCGAGGAGTTGCCAACTAAAGTGAATAGAGGTCGAAGCGTGGGAAAAAAGATGGTGGCCTCGTTCTTCGGAAGGACAGGTCATTATGCAACAATTGATTTAGAGGCGATCGAAAAACAGTTACTGCAGAGTGATACACTAACAATTGTTTGCCACTTGTCTTGGAAAAAGTTCGGGAGAAACGACCCGCAGTAGGATCCTCCTTTACCACGACAACGCCTCGTCGCACACCAGCAAGCAAACAATCGACTACTTGGCGACGTCAGACGTGGAATTACTGGGTCACCTGCCCTATAGCCCCGATCTCGCACCTTGCAATTTTTATGTATTTTCGAAAATAAAATATAAAATTCCAGGAAAACGTATGGATGCCGAGGCTGCGTTTGTTTGTTAGTGGCTGCTTTTCAAAATGCCGTCGAGAGAGACGCCTAAGGACGAGTGGGTAAAGTGCTTTTCTCAGTGGTTCCATCGGATGCAGCGATGTATTGATGTAAATGGACACTATTTTGAAAAGATATAATACAACTAATAACTTGCTAGTTTGTTCAGTTTTTGATTTTCTAAGAACTTTCAGTGTCACGGTCGTATGAAGTATGAGGCGCCTTACTTTTTATGTCTTTACGTATAATAAATTGTAACGAAGTCAAAACAGTACTTTTAATATTCTTGAAAAAAGTAAATGCTATGAGCTGTAGCAACGACTCTGATGCCGAAAATATAGTTTTTAGAATTTTTGTCCGTTTGTCTGGATGTATGTTCCAGACTGGCGCAAAAACAGCCGAACGGATTTGCATGAAATTTGGCACACATATGTATAGGGTCTAACACCAATTACCAATTATTTATCTATTTATTTATTATTACCACTTACATTTGTCACACACACACACACATAATTACTAAATATTAACACATAATTTTAATCCCGGTAGTACGTTCCGGTGGGATATTTTCCGACATCAAGACAAGTCGCGGACACAACCTAGCAGTTAATAATTATTGGAAACAATATCAAGTTAGCCTATTATTTCTGACCACTGAAACCCAGCTCAACAGTATTGGTATAAATGCGTACTTCAGAACTTTCCCTTAGAAACAAACTAGTATGTTCAGAGAATGTAGTAATGTCTTAATTAAAACAGCATTTCAGTTAATATACTCGCAGTGACAAAGTATAAAAGAAGTCAGCTCGCAAAGGTGAGCAGTTAAAGGCAGCTCGAACATTGCTAATTAGAAGTGCTGCCGGCACACTACACAAAGTTACTGCTACCTTTCATAGTGCAACTGCACTTTGCTCAGAAACATTTTTCCGCCGCGACTGAGGGCAATGCCGACGTTTGCGCCTTTTTGTTCGAACTAGCTAGTTATGTGTGACACATGGTTATGTGAAATCGTGAACCTCTTCGAATGATACCACTGGTGTGCAGTTGGTAGTATGTTTCGGTTGTTTTCCCAGAAAAGTATAATATGTAGTTGTGTGTTAAGTAAACTTCATTTTTGTGCAAGAAAGTTCCCAAGTAAAATAATTAGGGATTTTTTTTTCAAATTCATTAATTCATTCATTTCAGCCGAAAGACATCCATCCATAGGCATCCCCCAAGCACCGTCACTTCGACTGGTTCTGTACTTCCCGCATCCAGTGGATTCCTGCGGCCTTCACAAGGTCATCGGTCTACCTTGTAGGAGGCCTTCCAACGCTACGTCTTCTGGCCCCATCGGCCATTTGTTCTGCGAGCAATGTGCCCTGCCCACTGCCACTTAAGTTTGGCAATTCTTCGGGCTATGTCGGTAACTTTGGTTCGCCTGCGGATCTCTTCATTTCTGATTCAATCACGTAGGTAAACTCCAAGCCTAGCCCTCCCCATTGCCCTTTGGGTGACTTTTAGCCTTCTAATAAGGCCCTTTGTGAGCGACCACGTTTCAGTGCCATAGGTCATCAATGGCAACACGCACTGGTCAAAGACTTTCGTCTTGAGACGCTGCGGTATGTGGGACGAGAAGATATTGCGTAGCTTCCCGAACGCCGCCTAGCTTTGTCGGATTTGACGATAGACCTCTTTCTCGAAGTCGGACCTACCTAAGTGGACAGTTTGTCCTAGGTAAACATACTCCATCACAACTTCGAGCGTAGCGTCTCTGATCTTCATCAGTCGAGAAATTTCCAGCTTGATATCTAAGTTCAATGTGCCTCTTACCATTCCATGATCACTTCCTGTTTTCACCGCGTTGATCACAGAGACATCAATGAATACTTGCTCTTTCGTCGATATAATGAAGTCAATCTCTTTTTTTGTTGCACCATCAGAGCTTTGCCAGGTCCACTTTCTGTGCTTACGTTTTCTGAAGAAGGAGTTCATCATAAAGAGGCCTTCCTTCTCTATAAAACTGGCCAGTAGGTGACTCCGGTAGTTCCGACGTCCAACTCCAAATTGCCGCACTCGCACCTTATCATCGTTTCGTTTGCCCAGTTTCGTGTTGAAGTCCTCCATGACAACGGTGAAGTGAGTTTTAGAGCCATGCATGGCTCTGAAAATATCCTCATACATGGTCTCCACCACATCGTCGGGGTGTGTCGAAGTCGGGGCGTTAACCTGTACGACCTTCAGCGAATATCTTTCGGATATTCTGAGTGTAAGGTACGCCACCCTGGTCGAAACACTCTCGATCTTCACCACGTTGCTCACAAGGGACTTGTGGACGATAAACCCGACACCACCTTGGGACTGCTGGTTGCCCTTCCGGAAATAGAACAAGTTCCCGGATTTGAGGATTATCGAGTCCTCTCCCTCTCTTCGGACTTCAGATAACCCTACTATACCCTATCGAAAACTGCTCAATTTTTCCTCGAGTTCGATGATCTTCTCGTCGGTCCGCGGATGCGTGTTGTATGTTGCCAGGTCCAGTTTTCGATGGTTGTGGTAGTAGGATCTCTTCCGGGGATTCTTAGCACCCCTTGCCTCACCGTAGCCGCGTAGCCTTGACTGCTACCGTAGCTATGAGTAGGCGGGCCGCCGGGTACTAGGGGCCGTATTTTCTTAGTATTTGTCATTTTGGGAGTCAGTCGGGTTGGCGATCGCAGTATGGTTACGTCCGGCATCACACAAACCACTTTATTGCACAAAAACGAAAATTCCCAATTAAAATGAAAAAATAAAAAATGGGCAATCTACCTGGTCTTTCGTTAAAAATCATTTTATAAAACAGAGTTATCTAGCTAAATTAATGGTGAAAGGAACACTTGTCCCTAAAACAATTACAGATATTCTATTTCACGAAGTCCGTTCGGCTTTGATTGTAGTAGTGACGTATCCCGACAAGCGCGCTTGTGTGTGTAAAAGTAGGTAACGTTAGCAAAAAAATCTGATATATATTCAAGTCGAGATTTAATAATCTAAATAAAATTTTGGTTTTAAAAGTATATACATTTTGTAAATAAATTAGATTAGGTTGCAATAAATACAAAAATATTAAGAATATGTAGGCATTTAATTAAGCATTGGTGTTACAGAATGGAAACGAAACAAGTAGGACTATTCAGTATTTTCAATCACTATGAGATAAATTTTCGATTTCCGATTCCGTTTTGCTGTCGTCAGAATCATCTTGTACATTGATTATAAATTCAAAATCGAGATCAAAATATTTCAAGTAGTCTTTTTTAATTTTTTCAACATGAGCACAAGTTTTTTGCCACGTTTCACTGCTAACTTGGCCCAAACTTTCATTGATCAGTCTTTCCGTATTCGTCATGTTTTGCTCGATATTTTTAGATGCGACATAATTTTTAACGATCCCCCAAATATTTTCAATCGCATTTAATTCTGGGTGATAAGGGGGAAGGCGTAAGACATCAAAACCCTTGCTTTTTATAAAATCGTCAATCTTGTAGATTACTTGTTGGGCTTTGTACTTCTTTATTGTATCGTACAATTCCAATTTAAGAAGAGATTCATCAAATGCTATACCCTTATCCCTGAGCCATTGCTGCATATCGGCTTTCTTTGTAGATTGCGTCGGTAGTCGTTCAGCCCGTGTGTTGTGATAAGATGCATTGTCTAAGACAATGACAGAGCGCGGAAGTAAATTGGGTAGCAACTTTTCATTTAGCCATTTTACATAGTTATCATAGCTCATATTTGAATGATAATCACCAGCTGTTGAGTTGGCCTTATAAACCAAGGAAGCATTTTCAATAAAACCATCCTTGGTTCCCGCTTGCACTAAAATAAAGCGAGTGCCTGTGCTAATTTTTTTTAAAAACGGAGTTCTTTCCTTTTTTTTGCCCAGGTGTTGTTTCGCACGTGTGTCGAAAGGACGTAGCTCTCATCGGTGTGGCCGAATGGGCCGACTTTGAGAGCGGTACTCTGTTATTTTTTTTAAATATTTTAAACGCCACATTTGTATATCATGACGCTCCGTCAAGACTTTACGGTTGTTCTCTGTTTTGCGCCACTTGTAACCTAATTTCAACAGTAACTTGCGAACAGTTTCTAAAAAACCTTCGAATCCGATTTTTTCATTCAATGCTGTTCTTAACTTAGCTAATGTTGGAATTTCTTTATGGACAATATGGAAATCTTGTACAGTACTGCGAACCACATCGGCTGTAAAATTATCTATATCCACTTTATTATCTCGCTTTCTCCTTTTCTTCATAGGTGAAGTGAATTTTGATGAAGTGGATGGCAATTCCTTCTCTTCTTTTAATATTCTTTGAACTGTTTTTTGGCTCACACCCGTAGCTTCAGCTGTACGGCGTGTAATGTCTCGTAAATGAGACAGATCACAGTTGAGTTCCATTAATGATTTTGTAAATTCATATTCTTCTCGCAGAAAATGATAAACACTAGCTATCATGTTTCGACCCTAAAACAAAATGTAATCAAAATAATTAAGTAATATAAACATTTTATAACACAAAAAACATTCATTTTATAAATACTTCTATTGCTATATTAAGTATCTTTGTATAACATTTTAATTGAAAACGTATAAATAAATATTACCTCACTATGGACAACTCTTCTTCGTTTTGTTGCCATGCTGACCTTACTCCGTGAAACGATTTGGCGCGAACTAAAAACCACTACTGATCCGGACCGTGTCCCGATCGACACTGAGCGCTCTCGAGGTTACGCACACAAAAACAATGTGCATGTGCACGCTTGACAACATTCATAGCCAAATGGACTACGTGACATAGAACATCTGTAATTGAGAAATGATTTTCAACGATTTTGAAAATGACAACCTTTTTTTCGAAAGTCTCATTCATTACTAAAGTCTGTTTTTTAATCTCAGAGACTAATTTGAAAAACCGAACTTTAACCATTTAAACCCAAACTGTCGAATCCAACCCGAAAACGGTAGCAGGTATGAACAAAAATCCAATATTTTGTTTCGATAAAAAGTATTTTAGGACGTTCAATATTTCACGCGGGTATATTTTAATTTTGATAGCCGCCAGGTGTAAGCTCGTATAACTTTATGGCCGTGTGTACGTAGCATTTCGTACTCTACGGCTATGGGTAGCCTTTCACGTTACCTTTTAGCTTTTACATTGTGAAATTGGTGTTGTTCACGTTAATAAACTTTTTCTTTGTGATCCGTGCATTTAGGTCTGTTTCTTTCCACACATAGTTTGGTACCACGCTCTTTCATTACAAGTAGTTCACCATGTACTGGTATTGCAGGGTTCAGTCCTACAATGTGTGTACTCACAGGGCCGGATTAACCAGGTCGGGGCCCCTAAGCAATGCAATTCTGCAGGCCCAAACCCTTTTCTATCTTCCAAAAATACATTTTTCCTACTACCATGTAGAATTGTAGAATTTTTGAAACGCCTTGCCTTTATAGCCTGCTCTTGCTTTTGCTTGCCGTACCGTCGTCTGATTAGTTGGCGTTAAAATCGCCGCGAAAACATCGAATATCATTGTATAATAATTTAAAATATGACATTATAATATAAAAACACAAAGCAATAATAAAGTCATTGAGGATACAAATCTTCAAATAAAATTTTTACTCCATGAAACATTTTCAATTTTTTTATCTCGGCGCGCGGGGCCTCTTGCCGGCGCGGGGCCCCTAGGCAGTTGCCTACACTGCCTTATGGAAAATCCAACCCTGTGTGCTCGTACAATTTATTTCTTTTAAAATACCTAATGTCTGAATAAAATAAAAGACTAGAACGAAAGCATCTAAACCCATAATTCGTAACTAAGTATGAAAAACCTTTTTATTTTCATTAAAACATTTTCACATTTATGAACACCTGAACATAACTTAGGTAACTAAGTTATTATTCTACGTAGACTTTTTCATAACACGTATCGTGTAGCTGAGCATACCATTACCGTAAGTTTTATTATGACTAGGTACATCATGAAAACGGCTAAGTCATGAGTGTATACAGCGTTGCCTGAAAATGGGACGTAGTGTGGCATATTGCGATGAAAAATGTTTTTATAAAAATCTCGCCGAGTTCGCTCAGCGCCGCTCACTGATCTTTTAATCTCTTAATTACATGAGGGCAGAATACGCGGGGATTTCACCAAAATAGCCATGCAAAATGGATGGCCACCCCCGCCCCGCGCACCTCGTGAATATGAATTATTCTTTCGTTGCTACAGCTTGGACGCATATTTACATTTTATATGAGCGCCTACGATGCTCAGTGTGCCCATTTCACTGGGGTGGCGTTTTTGTTGCGCTACGGTTGGTGGATTTTTCGTGAGCGGTAACGTTTTTATTCTATTTTTGGCACGATTCGTCATCAATCTCGTTCACACAGAAGAGGGTATATTTTCCGGTGCCATTTCCTCACGGCGATTGCGAAACACCCACAATACGAGGTTTTATTACAAATCCATCGCTGAAGACATCGGCACTTGGGAGTACGGTGTCAGTTTATCACGGCTCCCGTCGGGCCACGGCCTCCACACTTACTTTACGAGCATCACTGAAAACGAAGCAGCCCGCAGTAAAATTTCAATATCCGCCAAAATATGGCATTTCATTTGGCGTCTCGCTGTAATGCCAAGATGGGACGTAAAAATGTAATGGGTTTCTGTCTAATTATTTATGTTCCTAATAGAATGGGCCTGCTCTCTTTGATATTAAACCTATAAACCAGTGTATTTTTTCCTGCCTGGTATTCCATGAAAAGCTCCTTTTCATAGGCCTGAATAATGTAAAAATCAAAATATTTTTCGAATATCGAAATTAATTAATTAAAACAGGTTGGCTAAGTTTGAATTGTTTGTAGCTGCAATGGGAAAATGGTTTATATTTTAAGATTTGTAATACGCTAAGTAATTAGAATCGTCAAGATGTACGGGCGTATGCATAGAAGTGTCAGTGAGCCCTCCGTTGGAACTGTGGGGACCGCGTTAGTAACATTCTAACTATTATTTTTCATAATTTTCTTCAGTACCTCAATTAAGTAAGCCAATACTGGACACAGCGGTATTGGCTATATTTATCATTTCAAAATAAAAAAAAAACTAACTTTGTTCAGGGTCAAAGTTAGTGCTAGGAGGTTTCGGTATTTTTTTTTTCACTACGCTGTGAATGATGCCTTTAATGGGTATTTCAGGACAATAAACACAAACGCGACTGTGGATGGAACTGACCACTACTCTCAGATGAAATCCAGAAAGGACAAAGCCTTTGGGAACTTACTGTGGGAGGGACGAATGAAAAAAATTACAACCGCTATTCTGATGACCGCTTGGAATCAACGGTTTCAGGTATATTGGTAAAATTACAATACCACGAAGTAAATCTGT
Organism: Atethmia centrago; assembly: GCA_905333075.3. Classification (NCBI taxonomy): domain Eukaryota; kingdom Metazoa; phylum Arthropoda; class Insecta; order Lepidoptera; family Noctuidae; genus Atethmia; species Atethmia centrago. Next base: position 12,995,678 of record HG995373.1, on the reverse strand, counting down.
GTTTTCACTTCGTGATCACTATAAATTATCTAGATGGCTCGTATATATGGTAGCTTTACATAATAATGTATTTTTAATTAACTGGCGAAACTCCAGAGATGCGATGAGGAACGGTAGGTATCTAAGAGCTATAAACAAAAAAAAAAACTATTTACTAAAACCACAATTTAAATTATTTATTACCTAGTTCTACGTGGGACAAGCCCCGCGGTGAACTTGGTTGTAAGATATTATTTAATTGTCATTTTTTATGCATTTAGTTACTAATAGGTACCGATGTCTAAGTTTCGTTAATTAATAAAAAAACACCTTGTATGTAGCCTAACTGAGCCTAACTGACCTTGTACAACACTACTTACTTGTTCCAGGCATTCATTCTTCTCTCCGTAGTGTACAAGTTTTTGCTGCACCTCCTTCTCGCTTACTACATGAGTGACCGGTACAGGCTTATTCTAGAGTTAACCTTGACTCTGCCAGAAGTATGCTTTTTTGTCGATGTAATAGTGCATGTACTTCACTCGTACTGGTCACTGGTTCGGTTACATGTTCGAGTTTATCGGAGGAACTTGTTCTTCCTGACTTACGATATAATTTCACTCTTGCCTCTGACCATGATTTGTAAGTTTCTTATAATATTCAAATAGTTAGTAGAAAGTATTTTCATAAAGATTATTATGTACCTACTTGTCAAGTAATTCAACACCGATCGTGGCACCTGACAAGCCTCCTAGGGCCATTATTATATTCCCAAAATATGAGGAACATTAAAGTGCTTTAACAGTTTTTTTTTTACTTTCTTGGCAATTGTGGTGGTGTCGACTAGTTTAACAATTATTTTAGCTCTGTTTGCATTACTGTCAAAATCAAAGTAATGTTTTTTCGTTGTAATAAGGTTGTTATTTGGTTGTTGTCAGACGTAAAATAACTGAAAGGACTGTAGGATGTTGTCTAAAGTTGCTACGAAAGAAGTATGATGCTACGCGCCGTAGCATCTCACTACTGCTACAACTGAGCAATATTTCTAATTTTATTTACCAGTAGCCTCAGTGCCAGCGAGTTTTACCGCTGGTTGTGGTCATTTCAAAATTAATATAGTATACCTATAGCTCTGGGCCTTTACAACATCAATTATTTAGTAACACTTTGTTTGCAGTTAGAAAAATACCCGGCTATGAGAAGTGGATGTTAGCTGGTCGGTGGTTGGAAATTGGAAGGATTTACAGACTGTTTATTTTCTTCCAAGAAATAAACGAGCATGTAAGTTTTAATAATAACAAAAATTAAGCTTGGTTTAATAGTTTTTAGATTAAACGAGGATATAACACTGTATGTTTCGCACGATTTTGGTTATTGTATTTAGTTGACTCTAGATCGCAAGTCTGTCAAGATTACAATATAGTCATTTTATTATCTACTATCTGAACTAATATTCAATCCATCAGCCTTGCCTTTTCCTAACTATGTTGGGGTTTCCAGTCTAATTGGATGCCGCTGAATACCAGTATTTTACATGGAGCGACTGTCTATCTGACCTCCACAACCCAGTTACTGGGTAACACGATACCCCTTGGTAAGACTGGTTGTTAGACTTTTGGGTTATTGACTATCCGTAACGGCTGACAAAGAGATTTAAGAATGACAGCCGGGACGAACGGCTTACCGTGCTTTCCGAGGCACGAGCAGACCGCGGAAGGGTAGCTTAACTTTTGATGGACCTGTGTCTGTGTGGCTATTTATTTTAAATTGATCTAATATTATAAAAAGGTTTATGTATTAAAGAGGTAAAGTTTGTTTGTAATCTCTGAAAGAACTGATTCGATCATAAAGATTCATTCGCTGATGAAAGCTACGTCCAGTCAATCTGCCTAGCCTTTTCCCAACTATGTGGGGGTCAGCTTCCAGTCTAACCGGATGCAGCTGAATACCAGGATTTTACATGGAGTGACTATCTGACTTGCACAACCCAGTTAATGGGTAACACAATACCCCTTAGTAAGACTGGTTGGCAGACTTTCGGCTTACGCTATGGTCGAGTGTCATAGAATATTATGTTTTATGGTATAGCTTACATTTCATTGTATCATATATTTTCAGATGCGTAAGTCCCGTCGGTTATTGTTTTTTAGTGAACAAATAATAACTGCAGCATTGGTCCTACACGCAAACACTTGTATATGGTACTCCATGAACCGGGCGCCTGAAATGGAAAAATCTTGGTACAACATAGGGTATCCACCACACGTGCACGCTAGAAGCTTGAAATTCAATTGGTAATAAGTATATCTGTTTTCTGAATTGTATTTTTGTAGTATAGTCGACCTTATTTAACCACACTAAGGTTCCATGTCACTTGCACATCATAAAACGAAAAGTTCTCTTGTTTTTGTAACAGTTACATAGATTCTACGTCAGTTAGGCCCTTTTCTCATTGGTCGGTAAGCAGCAATGCGGTATAGTACCTATGCGAAACTATACCGCACTGCTTTCATTTACAGACCTGACGTTATGTTTTCGGCATAATTTGTGCAGTACCGCTTAAATCCTCGCGAGAAAATGTCGTCTCTGGAAGTGTTTTACCGCGACGCGGTAAACCGAAATGATCCCGCCCCGCTCCCGCGCATACCAAGCCAATTAAGAAGTGCTTATTAAAATAAAGGCGCTCGTTGTGCTTTTGGTAACGGGTATACCGACCATGCTGATCCCGTACTGCTGACGCGCTGACCATTGAGGAAAGGGCCTAAAGTTTCAATGTTCCAGGAATTTTTGACAAAAGTGGTACTTAGAGCAATCAAGAGGTCTGACTGGTATACTCGTTATAATGAGAGTTTTCTTTGAAGTTAGTTGTGTTAGTTGTATCCACCCTACCTCGTAGTTTATTTGGTTAGGTGAGTGGTTAGTTGGATAATACATACTTATGTTGGTACAACAGTACTGAATAATTACTATAATTTTCGCAATTTTGATCACCATGCATGGAAAATACCTAAAATGAATATGTAATTTAAATGTATAATGATGGGGAAAAGCGGGAAAACTAAAAATAAATTCAAAATGTGCAATTTGTTCGAAAATTTTATAACCTAAGTCACATTTGATATAAACTTGGCGCAAGGTGGCTGCAGTCATACTCGTAACTCTGAATGGTACTCAATAATGTAGGTATCTCCGAATTTTTCGTTTATTTTCACATTCACCATTTTTATATTGCCTAGGGTTTAATATTATTCTAAATGTATGTTTTAAAACTAAATTGGTATATATGTCGCAGCCATCAGATTAAATTAGCCAGCTAATTGGACGCCTAGGCCGTTCATTAAACGCCGGCATCCAATTAAATAGCTGAAGGATAACTAGAACTGTGACCAACTACGCGCGAGCCAAAGTGGCAGCAGTAACTAAGCCAGGGCATACCGATCAAATGGGTTAGGTTAGGTTAGAACTGTGACAAAACGCGTGCGAGTCGAGCGAGCGAAGCGAGCGGTGCCGCGGCAGCGGCCGGCAAGCGCTACTTGTAACGGTTAGGCTGTTAACTAAACGGCTAATTAAGCTAGTTGGCTGCGACATATACATAAGTACATTCAACCCTTTTTTCCACTAGATTTGGCATAACCTATCGCCATCATAAAATAAAAAGGTACTCCGTTTTGCGTCGCCAGGTTATTGGCAATAAAGTCGCCCCCTGTCACCTACCTGGGACTTAAACGTAACTAGTGAATTGTGGGTGTTCTAATAAACCTGTGCCTACCCCTTCGAATAATACTGAAGTTGTTTTGTGTATTGTATTTTTTATTTACAGTTACAGAACTTGTATGTATTATTGTACTTGCCGTTTCTTCAATGTCGTATTTGGAGATTCATTTCCTATAGTGAGTTCCTTGTCTGTTATCTAATTCAAATGCTTTTTCAAATATCAAACCAGAAGATTTAAACATTGCGTGCTTTAAAACATATTTTTGATTGCTCAGACTCATCATCATCTCACATAATCAAGTCTAAATTGGCTTTCCATTACATTACAGCGTGACGCCCAAAAGTGGTTGACGTCAAGTCTGATGCTTGTTGGCTACGTATTCTTCCGTTATCGCTTTATAGGCACCCTGGCCTGGGAGCTGGTCATCGAAAACACTAGGAGATGCCACTTTGTTGATAGGGTAAGTTTATTGATATGCAAACTGTGCAAAGTCCCTTTGCTATGATTTTAAGTTCTATAGAATTGTTTTCCACGCGAGTTATTTTAAAGTTTCTGAAAACTGTTAATTAAATTCAAATAATGACTTTATAAATGCGCAATGTCCATGTCTGCCTTTGTAAACATTATTGGAGATATAAATACTAAATTTATGTGTGATTACCAGTGATCGGAAAAAGATGAGCTAAAATACCTAAAGTTCGAAAAAGAACAAAGTGGAGACACCTTACGACAAAATATTTTTTCGGAACTAATTTCGGGAAATTACTTAAGTACAACTAAACCTAATAAAGTAAAACTACTATCGAATTAATTTCCTGTTTCTGTTTAAAAAAAACTGTATGCGCGATTTATATTACTTTAAAAAACCAAAGGTAATCTCTTTATCTTCGTTTGAACGATTTAAGTAAGCGCGGGAGCTAATGTAATTTACATACCAGCTTTAATAATTATAACTAGCAAGGTTAAGATAAAAAATAAAACAATTTTATAGCTTTTCATACCATTTATTGATTTTGTACAATTATTGGAACTACACGTAATTATAAATCAACCTCAATAACTAAGAAAGTCACCAATCTTAAGACTCAGACAGATTATTATTTCCGTTGATGTTGACAGTTGTCCCCCGTTGAACACCGGATACCTAAGTTCTTATGCACCAATGGTGTATCACGCGATATTTAAGAGATTAACATACATGCTATGGCTATCAGAACATAAGACTAAAACTACTTTGACTTCATAGGAGTCTCCCCACATATTTTCTAAGCAACCAGTCACAAATTGATCTGTTGTCTCTCCATCCACCTTTTCTAACATTTTGCAAGCTATTTAAAACGGTTTATTTGTTACCACATTTAAAGGTTTTACAAGAAAATTTACTCGGTAGTCTCATCTAGAGATATCCAAAGTTTTTTATTATGAACATGGTCATGAATTGAAGCAATTTTTTTTTAAACTGTCCAAGTAAACTTTCCTCAATACTCGTAACGATTCATCGGGATTTTTTTTTACTTTTGTACATTTTTTAAATTTTTTTTTTACTTAAATACGTGTGTTGTAACACGTATTTAAGTAAAAATGTTTTAAACACTGATTGATTTACTCGTGACCAGGGTATGTTATACAATATAAGGAACTGTATTAAATCAAGATAAAATGTTTTGACGCTTGGAATGCGAAACACCCCTCAACCCTTTTGTCATTGTTTACCAGTGACAAACAAAAGCTAGAAATAGACAGCAAGTTTTGGCTATTCTGGGAAACGAAAACATGAGGCGGACCCAGTTCTTTACCTGAATTAATAACCATAAAAACAAATCTACTGGTTTTTTGAGACGGTTCTCCTTGATTTTGAAGCCGGTTAAAAAGGAAAATGAATTCAATTAGTTTACTGTATTAATAACATTAATATTAAATGTACTTAAGCGATGTCCCGAAACTCGGAACAAATATTCCGAAAAAAATTTTAGTCGTAAGGAAGTTTCCACTTTTTTTTTTCTCTGTTCTTTGAACTTTAGGTATATTAGCTTTACCTATTCCGTTCACTGTATGACAATTCATAATTTATTAGGATTCCGTACCTCAAAAGGAAAAGACGAAACCCTTATAGGATCACTCGTGAGTCTGTCTGTCACAGCCCATTTGCTCCGGATCTACTAGACCGATTAAGTTGTAATTTGGTGCACATATCTGTGACCCAAATACGGACGTGTAACGTAAATAAATTAATTTAGAAAATGGGGCCACTTTTGGAGGCAAACTAGAAAATTAAAAAACATAAGTTTTGCAAAGTGTACACCAAAACTGACATCAAATAAAAGGGCTTGTTGTGAGGATTTTAGATTTTCTATAATTTAAAATAAATAGTTTTAAAGCTATTTAAAAAATTAGATGAAAATTGATCTCCGAAACGGCTGAGCCAAAAATATTGAAAAAATGCAGAAAACAGTTATTTACTTAAATATTACAGGAAAACCTATAAGAAGTCTATGACCTTAAAACAATATGGTAAATCTCTCAATATTGTGCGTACAAACTTACATTTGCAGTTGGAATGTATGAGGGAACATGCTTTTCAACCACAATGTTAAGTTTGTTCTTGGCATAAATTCATCCCAATTACGGAACCCTTCATTGTGCGTGGTCCGACATGCGTTGGCCGGTTTATTGAACATAAACCTGGCATGAATATTCATTATTAGATTGCACAGTTTTTAATCCTTATACTTAAATAATTATTGGGAAATTAATTCATGGATTATCGAATTCATTTCAGTATCATTATATGATGAACTACCTAAAGTTAAGCAAGGCGCCAGCTTGGTTGGTACACCAATGTAAGAACTACAAGTTACAACTGTGGCAGATGAAGGCGGGGATACTAAGATCGAACCAACTACAGACACTGCCGCTACCACTACAGATGGAACTAATCTTCGACATTAATGTCGGGAATTTCCATAACTCCATTCTGTTTAGAGACACTAGTTAGTGTAATTTATACTATACTACAGACTAACTAAAGTTAGTCTGTAGTAGCTGCAAAGTTTGCACTGAATTCAATAGCCTCGTAAATTATGACGAAGTTCCTAAAAACGTAGTGGGCTTTTACTTTGGGTCCCGTTGGATAATGATATTGTATTCAAAAGAAGTTTTCGTTAATTAAGAGCTGCTCCGTGCATATTTTATTAAAGTTTGTTAGTCTCCTATTGTCTGTGTTTTAAGTGAAACATCTTTAAAGGCAAATCTTCGAGGTTTTTACTAGTTCTTTGTAAACTAATATTACGGACGTCGTTTGTAGTTTAAATGAGGTTGATTGATGAATATTGCCAAACCATTGCAACCTATCTTTTTCTGCATATTATCCATATTGTAGAAATAAATTTTATTTTGATTTTGCTCGACAACATTTCATCGTTGTGCTCACTTTTCAAGACCGTGTTTTTTAAGTCTTTGACAAGTAAAGATATTTAGGAAACGTTCACTTAACAACTTAACAGCGTTCACTTAACAACTCTGGGTTCTTTGTACTTATTTTATTATACTTATTTTATATAATATACTTATTTCATTATCTTGTAGAGGAATCATTTATGCGTCAAATCTCGCTATTGATGCGGCATGAGCTTTACTTGGCTGGGCAGTATATCTGGAGCCAAGGTGTCGTGAAGAGTGGAATGATTTGCATCAAAAGAGGCGTAATCGAAATGTTATCCGACGAAGATGACGAGAGCCCTATGATTGCTTTCAAAGATGGAACCGTTAGTATTCAAAAGAGATCTATTATGTAAGAGACAATAGAAAACTTTGTAACATAAAAAATGTTGCTTGTCGTTGTTCACTTTTTTCTAATCGGTACCTACATGGATAAACTTGACCATTTATTTTTTAATTCAAAACGGGACATGGGTTTATATACGTCAGTTATCTGGTTAACATTGAAAATAAACACAACTTTTTAATGTTCTTTATTTATAAAAAGTGTAACTTAACACAATTCATTTTCACTATACTTAATTATATTCAGATTAATTATAATTATTTTTATTGTAACAAATTGTGAAAAAAACAATTCAATCCCGGTGATTAATTTGTTTCGCCAGCTTAAATACAGTGCAGTGCAGTGTTTACAGTAGATAATTATTAAATTATATGCAGCATATTTTTTAAAATATTGTATTTATATTTGTCAGAGGAATTTTCGCGCGGTTTCAGAAAACGGGACTATTTTGCGTCCCGGAGCTTTATCTGGGGACAACGGAACAGGTGACCGATAAAAGGTACAGTCCCGTTCAAAACGGGACATGTCACTTTATACATGGACTATGGTGAACAGCACAACCTACATTCATTTGCCAATGTGTTTGCTAAAGTAATGTTTTAATGCATATTTTAGATAATAATTAAGCTTTTGTTTTGCTTATCTAAACTAATATAATAAAGAGAAAACATTTGTTTTTTTTTGTATGTTTGTTTGTTACGCTTTCAGGCTAAAACGGCTGAATGGATTTGGAGGAAATTTGGCACATGGGGAGACCATGACATGGGTTAGGTTAGGATATATGTATAATATAACGATATTTCCTCGGGATCGAGACTTTTGTGGGTGAAACCGCGGGGCACCGCCAGATAGCAATAAGCATAAAGGCTCCTACATACTGGCGCGACTTGTCGCGCGACGCGACGCGACACAAAGACACCGCGTGTAGCGCTACAAGCGGTGCCTTTGTGTCGCGACGCGTCGCGCGACAAGTAGAGCCTGTATGTAGGAGCCTTTTAGCATTATTAGTAGCTTACCTATTACTGATAATGAACATCATTTTATGTAATGGCCTGTTTAGGTTCATCTAAGTCATTATTAAATAAATAATAATAATACAGTTTATTTTTCTCAACAAGGTACATTGTTACAGTAGTTTGTATTTACAATTATGTCTTAAGCTAAACCTTCGTGAGAGCTGGAGTCTGAACTAGGTTCGGGACCTGTATGACAGATCTCCAGGCTCATACCCCTTTGAACATTTATCACATTTAGCGGCGTCTTGATACAATTTATTTATCTTGATACAGTTTATTTATATTACTATTAGCAAACAGTTTAGATAGAGAGGTAACATTTTACTATAATGAAAGATAAAATTTGTGAAGTGTAATGTTAGTTGATGTTATTGTAGTATTGTGTGAGTAGTGTAGTGTGTGAATGTGTGAGGGTGTTGTGTGTATGTGCATGTAAGTCCTGTATGAGAGTTTGTGCGTATTAGTAAATGGGTGGGTAATACGTTCAAAATTATTTAATGGTTTGGATGATACTTTCTGTACTTTCATAGTCCATATTCAGCAACCAGTTCCTTACAGTAGTTTTGCACAATATTATCCAAATATTTGTAGGTATATTTATTATTTCAATTATTACTCTGTTTCTTAAATAATATTAATTTACTGACATTAATTCGTTACTGAGTTAAACGATACAAAAGACATTACCACATTGTATGAAGCGGCTCCAAGTCATAAATCCAGTGAAGTTCTTTAAAGTTGTTTTCTAAGTACATCGTCCGGTCATTAATGAAGGTGGTCTCTGATTAAGTTGGTGAGACAAGCGGTAATTCTGTTTCAGGTACTTGGCGAGTTAAGCCTGTTCTACTCGATTCCGTCCAAAGTTACCGTGAAGGCGGCTACTTACGTTGAGTTGCAGGTCAGTGTGTACTTACCTACAATTATGATGGTTTGAGAAACTATTTATAACGATGTTTTTGTGCCCGGTTGATGGCAATAGGTTCGCCCCCTATTACATGGGACTTAAAACATAACCGGCTAAATGTGGGTGTACTATAGGTACATCTCTGCCTAACCCATCGGGAAATACAGGCGTGATGAATAGAAGATTATGAATGTTGTTTTTATGATTATTAGTAACTAGCTTTTGCTCGTGGCTTCGCCCAAGTGAAGGTCGGAAATTATCCCACGGGAACGTACTACCGGAATAAAAATAATATTATAAATACGAAAGTTAGTTTGCTTGTTTGTAACGCATTCACGCTGAACGGCTGAACGGATTTGGATGAAATTTGGCACATGAGTAGACCATGACCTGGGTTAGGAAATAGGCTACTTTTCATCCTGGATCGCAGACGAAGTTGCGGGCTACAGTCAGTATTCATATATACGAGTGCCTTAGACATTTAAATATTTATAGGACTGTTTGATCTTGTCAATTTTTCCATAAACAGGTTTTACGAAGGACAGATTTCATGCGAGTTATTGCAGAGCATCCCACCATGTTTGAACTTATCAAAAATAAAATAAGGCATAGACTTCAGAGTTCGACAGCTAGACAGGTAACGGCCCGTTCACACGTACCACAACCACACCACAACGACAATACGTGGTCGGGCGCTGATTTGTATGAAAATTAATAGTTTATTCACGCGACATACTGACAATGGCAAAACGCGCAAAATGTGAGTTTTGCCATTGTCAGTAATCAACCACGTCACAGCCTCAAGGCAACCACAGCGCAACCACGAGCGAGGACGCGTACTAGTGGCCGGCCACATTGCAGACATAATGATCTGTCTGTCTGCAAACACTAGCCACAACCTAACCACATCGCAACTACTAGCGGCATTGCAACCACAATGCAACTGCAAGTAATTGCAGCGTCACTATCCTACATTTTGTCGCTGAAATGTGATGTGGTTGTGGTACATGTGAACGGGCCCTAAGAGAGTAAATTGCAGATTGAGTACACGATGAAATAGTCTCAAAACCAAAAAAAGTACAATCGCAGTATCTGTATAGTCGACATATGATATATTTATACTTACGTCTTTTTCCCGTGGAGTTAGATAGAAGTCTTCACCAGCTATGACCCTTATCCATCCTGTGAAGACTGATCCTAAAATAAATATAAGGTGTACTAATAAAGAAAGAAAGAAAGAAAAATATTTAATTTGGGACACGCACAAGAAATACAAAAGTAAAAAAAAAGAGCATTTAAAACTAAACTTCGAATAAACAAAAAACAACAAAGAAAATCAATAAAAACGACTTGTGCGATGCCAAAAAGGCTCCTATCTCAGAATAATGCTGCGATATTTAAAAAATAAATACCGCAGCGCTGGTATTCTGATAGGGCCCGCTGTGTAACAATATATAAATCCCACCAGGGGAATAAAAATGAAATAAAAAGACAATTTATAATGAATAAAATACAGATATAATAGAAGAAGAGGTAATATACAAATATAGATAATCAATAATAGAGCCTCCACGAGTGTCAAAATTTTTGGGCTGTCAGCCCCGCTAAGTACCGCACTTGCATACTGCAAAAAAAAATAACCACAGTAAGAACAATTTTCGTATAGCTCCCCCAACACGACATAAGAACAAAGATCAATGTTTAGTAGTTTCTGTCAGACTCTTACTGACTAAAAACCACCCCGGTGGCCCCACACTTGCACCGGGGATCATGGGATCTAATGCGACTTCCGCGATCCCCGGCTGGTCCCACCGTTGCGGGCCACCTCAGGCTCGCGGGGGAATGAGTTGTTAAACTCTTCCCGCGACGTCCAATAGGGGCGCGCGTGGAACATTACGCGCCGCCACCTCAGGTCCTGCTATGTGAGGGGCGATGAATGTACCCGAGTCCGTTGTCCCTGGACCCATTTAGGGGGGCTAGAAGAGGGTGTTGTCCGCCCTCCGCCGAGGCCCGGTGCGACTGCTGCGGGCGGGGTGAGTGGAAGAGGTCTCCCGCTTCCTTTCCGCAGCCTTCTTCTGTGACATGACGGTTTCGCAGAAGGATATCACCGCGTCCCAGGACTCCACGCTGCCGATCATGGAGGCGACCACGGGTGGCAGCGATAGGTCACTGCCTACTCCTGAGACGTGGGCACACTCTGCCAGCGTATGCCGCGCCGTGTTCTCCCGGCATCATCTACAGCCTGACTTAACCCACTGCTGGGCATAAGCCTCTCTTTTCTTGTGCCACCATGCACCTGGGCCAGCCTCATGCAGGTTCTACCCGCGACGGCAACAATGTCGTCCGCCCATCTCGCCGCCGGACGACCGACATTTCGATGTAAAGTCCTTGGACGCCACTCGGTCACTGCTATACTCCACCTGTCATCACTGCGCCTTGCCAGGTGTCCTACCCAACTCCATTTCTGCATATACCTTCTTACAAAGATTAAAGTTTTATCCATTAAAAAGTCCTTCAGCATAAAATTACGAAAAGCTAACTTATTTCGAAATCTGCGCCATTTTAAACATGTTAATTCGGAATTTCAGTTGTAGGTTTTAGTTTCAGCCACAGCAGTTTGTTCAGTCCGCCCACCTGACTTTCACTAGAATAATAAAGTAGTTGTAACTTCAGCATTTAATTTTAACATTTTTATTTTAGCATTACCATTCTATGTTATTATTTTTTTGGCTAAGTATGATGATTATTATTTTCATTTGTCTATTATTCAGTTCCAGATAACTTCATTAATTAAAAAATAACTTTATAGACATAGAAATAATGATTAATTTTAATTAAGTCTTGATTAATAACTAACGAAACTAAAAACTTGGGCATCATTTTCAGTTATTACTATTATATATTTTTTGTTTATTATGAAAATACATATTTTTCTTACTACGTGGTAAAGCATTTTTTTAACAGTTTCATTCCTAAACTAAACAATTTCTACAGTCGTAAAACAACAAAATAAGCATACAAATTCCATCACCAAGTAAATTCTCTTTATTTCTCTAGGAAGCAATAGAGAGATACGATAAAGGAGACTCGAGACTAATTCGCACCCGTTACCGGCCCATGAAAGTGCTCAAAGACAAGTTGGCAGGGGTCGAGGAAGAAGATCCCACTTTTGTAGACGACTCTCACATGTATTATAGAGGTAATACACTTTCTATTTCGTTGTTTGAACTTAGTTTTTGCTCTGTAGATCGCGAAGTTTGAAGTGAGTTTTGAATTTATTTACTACTGTTCTATAATTTCTGTGAATTTCTAGGTTTATAGGTACTTTTTATTATAAATTGTTTTTTTTTTACTTTGGAAGAGTAGTTAATTTTATTTAGGTCTAAAACCTAACACCCCTAACCTAACCAAAACTCCCACTAAATTGAATGTTTTGGCATAGGCCATTTTTTACAAACTTTTATTTAGTTTCACCTGTCCCGGTATCTGTCTGTCTGTAATAAGATCTTGCAAATTAAGTTTGGCCTACTTCCTCGTTTCCGATTGAGCTGAAATTTTGCATGCATTTATATTTAAATCGGATGACAATGCGATATCATTAACCTTTAAACGACAATGAAGCATATTCGTCTATGTCAAAATCATCCCATGTCATCAAGCAAAAGCGTCTTCGAAAACTTGACACTGTGCTAAATACACAAAGATTTAATATATGGTATGAAGTCTCAAGGTTTGAAAATATATAATTATGATATGGGATGATTTTAACATAGACAGGAGCATCATTTTCGTTTAAAGGTTAAGAAGTATAAAACTGCTTATTTCCATAAAATTAATTTTATCTGTTAAGTTCTTTTTTATTAACAACTAATAAAAACTTGTTTAAAAAAAAATCGTTTATTTATTTTTAATATTAGTTATTATCCACATAAACAAAAAATACGTAAATAATTAATTAATATTATTGCTACGATAGAAGCTACGCTCGCGCTACGAAATAAGCTTAGCTTATTTCTCGTAGCACCCACCGTACCTACGCCGGAGCTCCCGCGTAGTCCTTAGAATTAACCTGCATAACGTTAGTTCATTGTTTAGACGAGAACAACGAACGCCAGCCAAAGTTCACGACGGAGTTCCTGGAGCTATATCAAATGTCCAGCAACGTGACCACGATAGATGCACCTAATATTTGTCTAAGATCCAATTTCCCTTGGATACTGATTCCTGACACCGAATTTGTAAGTAAACGCTCTAATTTTGCTTTTGTTAATTTAGCCAAGTTTTAGGAGATTGTATAACTATAGATGTAATCTGGGGTGTATTGCAACAGCATATAGATGGATTATTGATGTAAATTAATATTGTGTGGAGTAAATAAAACAACATTATTTTCAAACTCCATCCAGTATTCCTAAAAATAAAATGTGTAATTCGTATTATGACTCATTTATTTTAGACTACGGTCTTATTTCGTGTGATTAAAAAAAATATGACACTCGAAAAACTGACCAACAGCGATTAATGTACACCCCACCCCTCGTGACGGTACATACGATCAAATAAATTTTAACTGACATAGAAAAGGAGGAAGTTATTTGAAAATTGTGTCTGTTTTCTAAAGTGACAGTATTTCCATTTTACTACTTTACTAAAATGAATGTAATTGGTGTTATACCGTTATACATAATGATACATAATCAGCCTATAATGTTCACAGTGCTGGGACATAATCCACCACGCGGGCCCAGTGCGGGTTGGTAGATGTCACATGTCTTCGAATTTTTGGTTCTAGGACATGCCGGTTTCCTCACGATGTTTTTTCCTTTACCGTTTTGAGAGCAGTGGTGATGAAATAATTTACACAAAGTAAAGCGCCTGTCTGGGTTCGAACCTACGATCTACAACTCATAAGTCGCGGCCGTTACCACTCGGCCACCACTGCTATAATTATTATCTGCTATAATTAATTCAACGCCATATTCTACCTGAACCAACCTGATACATTACAGACACGAATGTTCGACGTAGCCCACTTTCTAATGGTCCTGTACGTGTGCTATATGGCCCCGTATTCGGCGCTACAGAACCATCACTCCGACGCCGAGAAGGTTCTCACTACGATTGTGGTCTTCGGATTAGTGCTGAATATCTATATACAACTCACTACTGCTACTTTTGAGAATGTAAGTTTGTGGGTACTTAACTTATACAATAGTAGGTACTGGGAACTTTTTTAGGTAAATACGGATAGTTTGAACTTAGCAAATCTAGCACACCAAACATGACCTTAACGGTCATGTTTGGTGTGCTAGATTTGCTTTATGGCAATAGTGAGCGGTTTAATAAGGGTTTTGGTACTTCATCTGTATATATCTTGAGCTAATAACTGAGCTGAGCTAAGAAGTAAGACAAGAGTTTGATGTATTAGCAGTAGAAGTACAGGATTTTAATAACATGGGATGTGTTTAGAAGCTTGAGTTTTATAAAAAAAACTTGTCAGGACAATAGGCCCATATTGTCCTGACATGTTTTTTATAATGCTTAAACGTGTTACACAATATAATCAGCCATATATTATAATGTCAATTTACGTTTTTCCTTTAAAATAATATCGAAATTACCTACTTTAGAACCTACATTAAACTCACAAGAATGAATTCAAAGTAGACTCACAAACAACTGCATACGAAAGAGCACAAAAGGAACATGACAGCGTTCCTTTTTAACTTCAAGGCTAGTGATGACTAGCTTTTTGACATCAACAAAAATATATTCTTGTAAACTGTTTATTATGCTACGGCTACATTGTCGCGATAACGCGAACTATAATTCGCGCGCTCTCTGTTATACCGCAAGACTTCGAAACGAGAGCGGTGTGCCAGGCAGAGCGCATTTTTTTTTTTTTTTTTGGATGGGAAATCATCAAATAACTTTTCCCGCTCTGGGCGGAGCGGGAGGGTGTGTCAGACTCTTACTGACTAAAACCCACCCGTATTCCTTCCTGTTGCCTGTGTTGCCAGGGGCCTCGGTGACCCATTAGTACCTTCCGGCGACCCCGGCGAGCATCGGCCCTAGTGGACCCCTACATTTGTGCTGACGACATGTCTTTGAGGCGCGCGTGGATTACAACGCGCCGTCGACCCGGGCCTGGTCCTTACCGGAAGGTGAGCTACCCATTGCTCACCGTCCGCAAGCCCGCGCCTACGGTGGCCGGAAATCCGCCTGGGATTCCCGACGCCCAGGGCGTCTCCTGCGGCGGCTAGGGGCGAGAGGTCCCGAAATTTGCCTTTCCCTCAACCGTCCCGCCTTCGCGAGCATTACTGCTTCGCTGAAGGAGGTGACGGCTGCCCATGCCCTCTCGCTCCGTACCATGGCCTGAACCAGGGCCGGACGCGAGAGATCTCTGCCGCCGAGGCAAAGCGCATGATGATGATCCACGTGGCCAACACATTAAAGTCAGCATTCCACTGCTACGTAGGATGTGCACGGAGAGGTTTGCCATGTTAGCTGCGCGGTTCATTTGTTTGCCAGCACCGCTTTCGTGCTATATGGATCTTTTGGCGCTCGAATGACGTTAATAGGGGGGCGCTGTAGATAAACATTTGTGCAATATTGTTTTGTGAAATGTATTGATAAAAAAACGAGCGAGCCTAATACTAGTCGCATAAGCAACGAATCACCTTGGTAATAAGCAACTAAACAGCGACAGAAATTAACCACAAAATTTAAAAAGGTAAATACTGAAATAATTTCTTACTAGTGGTCTCTCACTGGTCAAAATTCGGCCCGCTCTACTTACAATCTATATAGTACTTACTAATTCCATGCTATTATACAGTACTTATTTTTTCCATGCTCAAGCTGTCACTTCCAGTTATACACTTCCATCCCTTTTCACGAAATCACTCCCACAGAAAGCGAGAGGAAAGACGTTACATATCAAAAACAAGATGGCGGTGTTAGTTCCGATTTTGGCCACGTGCCAAAAAATCCTTTTACAGTTATAAGTTGGCCGCCGGTCGCAGTAGACGATCCCGCTTACATTTTCATACAACGCGACGCTTCGTACACGTGCTTAACTTAGTTGTGGGTGTGGAGGGCGCATTCAATCCCAAATAAACGTGCGTGTTACCGTAATAGACGAAATTCTGGGAAAGTTAATAAGTTTATTTCTATTTATTGGTCGAAAGTAAAAAAGAGAAAACTACTCCTACATGTCGCATTATCGGCAGGCCGCAGAAAATGTCATGTTATGTTCATGTAATTGGAGTTTCTTAAAATAAATATTTGTACAAATAAATCAAAAGTAAACAAATATTTGGTCTATAGTTACATTGTTCTGGGTCTTGAGATTCTGTTTGTATATTATCTCACTATACAGGACAAAAACATAGTGGGAGGCTACATTTATCTCCTGCCGGGGTCGCGTGGAAGTTTAAAAGGGTTACCGAGGCCCCTGGCAACACAGGCAACGGAAGGATTACGGGTGGGTTTTAGTCAGTAAGAGTCTGACACACCCTCCCGCTCCGCCCAGTACGGGAGAAGTTATTTGATAATTTTCCACCCAAAAAATGGCTACATTTTACTAAACAAAAACTATGGTATCGACATTTCACCAGTGATGAGTGTGTTTATTTTGGTACAACAATTATGCCGCCTTCGTCGCAACAGCTTGTTCGTATCTCCCCATCCTTTAGGTGTCGCTTATTAGAAAACATTAATTAATTTAAATTTTGCATCACATTATAGACATTTTATTATTTGCCTTTGAATAAAAGACAACTCCGACCAACAAAATTAAAACCGATGAAAAACTAAATAACGAATCCCATTCCATTCACTCTGACCCTAAAACAGACAACAATAAGAATAAATAACAAGTTTTAGGTACACTCAGGTAAATTCTTACGTACAGACAGAGCCTATAAACTCTGGCAAATAAAGGCCCAGTTTGCTATTGTAGTTATTATTGTGGCACACAAAGAGCCTGCTTGATTGGATCGAACGGTACAAAGGGAGGTCGCCGCGTGTACTCTGTTAATTCATATCGATTAATGACATTGTGGGGTTTGTTTCACAATTGGTGTAAACGCTGATGTAATACCTACTATGGTTTTGCTCGAGTGTAATGGGAAGGTTTAGGCTGCTTGCAAATGTGACCGCAACCGCACTGTGACCGGATCGTTATCCGTGTGTTCTAATGTAAACTGCGTCTGAACCGCAGCGTCACGGTTGCGATCTGTGCAAATTTCTTACTAGAAACTGAAATAGGTTATACAATGTACGTAATTAGGACAATAGGTCGACTTTTAAAAGACGAGATTTTTGGGCTGTAGATATTTAAGAAAAGCTTGTTTATAATGTCAAAGTCTGGAGCTTAGTGCCTAGTATAAAATCCGTAACAGTAATTAAACGTTGCTTATGTCTTTAGTATCAAATGCTCTCGGTGAGAAGCACACTTCGCGTGATGAGCCTGTTGGCTATATCTATCTTCAATTCAATTAATCTTTATTGAAATCCATAATGTATACATACATACAGGTGGTAAATAATAATACATAGAAAATATGTCGGGCACAGCAACATTTTAAATAAGGAGAGAAGAGCGCTTCAATGATTTTCCTTATTACTAAATATTTAAATTATTTCATATCTATCTGTTTTTTTTTTAAACAGTATTATTATATATTATCACTCATTTATTTATTCTCATTATAATCCAAATGAAGATTTGAAGATTTTATGTTTTTATTAGTTAATTATTCGTTTAAATATTTTGTATTGCAATTAGTTTATTTAAAACAGTTAAATGTTTATTTATATAACTACTTATATTTTAACTCATTTATTTTTATTGTTTTACTTATCTACCCGAAATTATGCCTTGAGTGCATGTATTGCAGCAGAATTTGGAGAGTTGGCAGGTATAGGACGACTAGTGGCTGAAGGGGGTAAAAAAAATTGTCACACACCCGCGCACGGCATTGCATTGTCAAAGATGAGTGCAGATTTCTCTATGAAATATTTCGTGATTTACTTTAATTTCAGACATAAAACGGTTTATTAGCATTTCAAAAACGTTATCTATAAAAAACGATGTGCACCCATGACTCTGCCGGTGTGATTGAAAAAAAAAATACAAAAATACACCGCATATTTTGCGGGTTTCACGAGAACACCCCATAATATTTCGTCCTGCTTCAATTTAGCATTTTTTTATTTAGTAGGTACTTCTTTCATATCGCTATTGTTAGTAGTTACACACCATGACTAAGCGCTCCAAGTACAGCACCATGGCTTAGCAGTTGCTAAGCCATGGAGTTGTACTTGGAGCGGAACTAATCGATTTTAAGGATTCTAGGAAACAGACGTCCTGGAAAAAGCGTTAAAATTTTTGTATTGGAAGATTTTTATGACTTGTCCGATAAATAATGGAAAAATCTGATGTGGTAGAAAATAAAATCTGTATTTACCTATAACTCTTTAGTCTTACGTTATACATAACTAGCTGACCCGAGTAGTCACGTAGTCCTGGCAAAACGACAATCTTAAAAAAAGAAATCGCTTTCAGTTTTCCCAAACTTTCCAACTTTCGTCTAGCCGTTTTGAAGTAAGCGCATTACTTCAAAACGGCTAGACCAATTTGGCAAATTATTGAAAAAAATGAAAAGTTTCCGGGAAAGTTGGAAAGTTTGGGAAAACTGAAAGCGATTTCTTTTTTTAAGATTGTCGTTTTGCCAAGACTACGTGACTACTCGGGTCAGCTAGTTATGTATAACGTAAGACTACGAAAATCATTTCATTTTTATTATAGATTATTTATATATATAATATTATTATATAAATTATTCATTGAACCTAAAATAAACATGCTACCTACTACCGCTTTCAATCATATTTCTTTCGTGTTTTGAGTTAAAAAAAAATATTTTTACAGAATATAAGAAAAGAAACTGTAAAAGAAATAGCGGAAATAAAAATGTCATCCTTCGGTTTCTACCTAGACGTTGTCTCTGTATTCCCTGTATCAATCTTCACTGACACTTTGGACCCTCAAGGAGAGACGGTGGCTGGGCAGATAGCCATGCTATTTCCCATACTGCAAGTGTGGCATTTATGGGACTATATTGACAAGTGGGCAGATAATTTTGATAGCCATTTGAAGGTATGTTACGACTTTTGTATAGTAGGTAAACACTTGGTGTACACATAGCTTACAAGAGAGACATTAGTTAAGAAGAGTCTTGGTATAGTCGACTTCGTAGTTATTTTACCAATTTTGACAACAATTCCTAGAAAATTTAAACTTCACTTAAGTTAAAACTCTAACTGTCACATATACAAATATACCTTGTCGTCACATGCAAGTGATATTGAATCTTAGAGTGATATGGCAATTACGATGGCGAGGGAGGTCATGGCTGATCTTTGCGTTATGCTCGTGAACGGGTGCTGCTTGTGGTGACTGGTCGTCTTGCTGATCATGGTTTTAATTGTTATTAGTAATTGTTTACTTATTTTACTTCGATGGGGCTAGTTTATCATTTCTCACTTCGAGCTACAGCAATAGCCTTATGTAAGCGGGCACGCCCTTTATGCCTGGAGGCGTTTATTTAGGTATTAAGTTCTATTTACGTTTTTTTATGTTGTAATTTTAATCTGCTTGAGTACAGTTTGTTCATTGTTTTGTTGGTATACTGGCGTGTGCTAGCTAACATATGGCAAGTGTGTAATTTAATCCAATGTTTTGTGTTTCGTAACGTTAATTACTTTGCATACGATTTGTATAGAATCAAGTTTATATAACTAAACAGACAGATGTGCTGCTGGGGAGTTTGTTCCACCACTTCTTCTTCCCAGCTAAAGCACTAGGAAGTGGTGAAGGGCGGGCATTTTTGGGGGACTGTCTTATGTAACTTTGACGTTCGAAAAGTGCTGATTTTCAGCCTAGTTTGAATAAATGACTTTTAATTGATTGATTGACGAGGTCGACTATACTAAAGGATTCTGAATGTCAACTGATGGAACTACCAGGCTTTAGTGGATACAAACTTCCGTCTCGATAATAATTATTCATCTTACCAAACATTATGATGTTTGACTAAACCCGTAATGAAATCCTTATACTTAATACTTCACACATTTGAGCTCTTGCCAGTTCAGAAACCACAGTTTCACATACACAATTTCAACCCGCATCCACTAAGTAAACGTAGTGGTTATATTCTCTTTGTTGGTCTACAATTTCATGTAAGTAAGACGATGCGTCTTTCGGCTATACATATTATATCCTAGAGCAGAGTTACCTCAACCCTTCGGAGAATATAAGTACTGTTATAATTTGCAGCTGCTGATCCTGATGAAGTTCTGCCTGATATTCGTTATATTTTGCTACTGGTCGGGATGTTTCTTGTATCTCTATGCGTGTCCCAGGAAATTGTGTCGTGCGGTAATTATAAACTTAAATATGAATTAAAATTTCTGCCTTTTGTAAAGTATTTCTCTAAGCATCAACTTTAAGTCTAAGTATCATTGCTATCATCAAGCCTTGAGCATGTGCTCGTAGCAAACGTGAAATTTACATGAATTAGATTAACTACAACAAACAAGTCGTTTCTTATGACATCAGTATCCGCTTTTATAACAATTTGCCCAAAATCGGTTACAGAACTTAGTGATAGAAAGTACAAAACCTACATTAAGCTTGTCCTTATCCAAAAATCATATTACAAAATTAAACACTACTCTGAAGACAAGGTTGTTTGGCTATAATTCTTTCTGCACATGTGGCTTTCCTGGTAATTACCTCATTAACGGCATAATTATGTAAATGTCTCTTAAATTACGATGTTTTTTAAGGTGCCATAGTAAACAAGGAACCCTTATAGTCGCGCTACGTCTGTCTGTCTGTCTGTCCCCGCTGTAGCTCAGAGACGCTTAGTACGAGAAAGCTGTAATTTGGCATAGATATACGAGTACATATTAATAACGCCCGCCGACAAAGTGGTAAAATAAAATTTAGAAAAAAAAAATGGGACCTCCCTTTCGTCTATCCCATGGTGTAGGGTATCGTTAGAAAGGCAGTTCAAAAATATTGCGGGTCTGTTAACACTATTTTTCGATACAAGAATCCGTTTGCGTAATACACAAGTTAACGAGTATTAGTCGACCAACTTAAATTTGCAATTGGAGAATTGACTGTGACGAATATCGATGTATGGGAGACATGTTTTTCAACTACAATGTTAAGTTTGTTTTTGAGATAAATTCATCCTAAGTTCCCAACTAGGGAACCCTTCATTGTGCGTGGTCCCACACGCACTTGGCCGGTTTTTATTTAAATCTTATTTTATACATATTTCTTTATACGAGATAACATAATCTTCTCATTATACGATATGCGGCTTTTCATCTGCCTAGCCTTTTTTCCAACCATGTTGGGGTCGACTTCCAGTCTAACCGGATGTAGCTGAATACCAGTATTTTACATGGAGCGACTGCCTATCTGACCTCCACAACCCAGTTACTGGGTAACACGATACCCCTTGGTAAGACTGGTTGTCAGACTTTCGGGCTTCTGACGACCCGTAACGACTGTAAAGATCTACAAATAACAGCCGGGACTAACGGCTTAACGTGCTTTCCGAGGCACAAAGGGGTCTTGGTATGTAAAGATGGTCACCCATCCACGGACCAACCGCGGCAAGCGTAGCTTAACCTGATCGATCGACCCGTGCGGCTGTTATTACTTAGCCACAAACCCCTCCAGCAGACTTTTGTGGACAAGATATCCATTCAGATTGAACCAAATCAATAAAATTCAACCAAATCACAGCAGTTAACAATTAACATGTGTTTGAAAGAAAAGAAAAGAAAACAGATGTTGTTAATCAATCAGTAAATGTTTGGATTGATTGGCCGGTGAGAAACCGGGTGTGAAGCCAAGTGCAAAATGCAGCCGTAACGGGCCGCAGCGCAACATATGTTTTAAAAAATATCATCCCCACATTACGTGCGTAGGGAGGTATCCTAAATAAATTTTTGAAGGGTTTCGTAGTTGGGATGAATTTACCCAAAATAAAAACTTAACATTGTTATTGGTTGAAAAATATGTTCTCCCATACATCGATATAGGTACGTCACGGTAAATTCTCCAACTGCAATTGTAAGGTGGTCCACTATTAAGGCTCCTACATACTGGCGCGACTTGTCGCGCGACGCGTCGCGACACAAAGGCACCGCTTGTAGCGCTACACGCGGTGTCTTTGTGTCTCGTCGCGTCGCGCGACAAGTCGCGCCAGTATGTAGGAGCCTTTACTCGTAATCTTGTAAAGCCTACTTTGCCATGATTTTTTTACATATCCCATAAATAACCATTTAGCTGGCAGGGGGTAATATTACGCAAATGGATTCCTGAATCGAAAAATAATATTCACACACCTACAATATTTTTGAACGGCCAATTCAACGATACTCCACACCTTGGGGTAGATGAGAAAAAAAATATCTTTTCCGCATTACGTGCAAGGAAGGTAGGCAATTTTTTTTTTGTTACATTTTATTTACATTAATATGTATACCCATGCCAAATTACAGCATTCAAGTACTAAGCGTCTCTGAGCTAAAGCGGGGCCAGACATACAGACAGACATGGCGATAAGGGTTCCTTGTTGAGTACGGAACCCTAAAAAATGCGGTGCGGCCCGCCCTTAGTGTGCGTTGGTTTATAGAAAATGTACGAAAGGGATGAAGCTACTCGTAGATGGACTGACGACATTAAAAAGGTAGCTGGGACAGATTGGATGCGGAAGGCGGAGGACAGGGTGTTGTGGCACAGTCTGGGAGAGGCCTATGTCAAGCAGTGGACTGCTATAGGCTGAGTTGATTGATTGATTAACGAAAGAGATGAAGGAGGATTTCGGCCCGTCCCAGTCTGAGCGCCTTTAGGCTCTTTCGAAACAAATTACTCATGAATTTCCAACAGAACTCCTGGATGTCCCAGCTGATATATTGGGAGACGAAGGTGTTCATGGCAATCGAGGCACATCACGAGAGCCCTATGTTGACGTCCTTCCTGTTTGGCACATCTGTGTTCACTGGGACTGGCAACTCGGAACTCGCGCCCGGCGACCTTGATCTTCTCGTTGTAAGTGCTAGA
Organism: Atethmia centrago; assembly: GCA_905333075.3. Taxonomy (NCBI): domain Eukaryota; kingdom Metazoa; phylum Arthropoda; class Insecta; order Lepidoptera; family Noctuidae; genus Atethmia; species Atethmia centrago. Next base: position 12,972,125 of record HG995373.1, on the reverse strand, counting down.
TAAAGCTAATGTTTAATTATTGGCTGGCATAGGCTACATCACACATCATACACAGACACACATCTCACATCTTCAGGTTGGCACATTTGATTCGGCAGCATTTTTTTAACAACAAATCCGACCCATAGTTAGCTTAGAGCATAGATTTAAATAAAATTAATTATTTAAAAAACAAATAACCCGACTGAAATGAGAAAATCAAGCAATATAATCTATAGAATTTAGGTATCGCAGGCGGGACAAGCCAATAACCTGAAATATGGTGTAACTTTTGTTTGACCCCCCCGGAGATACCTATAGATTATAATGCTACATATGTAGTACTCCATATTCTTAGTTAAAAAAAAGTGTTGTATTACTATTCATTAAGAGTATACTTGTCACCATTATTTCATCTTTCATATCAGCACGACCTTTAGGCGAATAGCTCAAATTGTCGCAATAAAAATGCTGCCCGGTGTATCCGATGCACATTTAATAATCGAGACTATGCTAATGCACTCATTCCTTATTATTCAACATTGCACGTTTGTCAATAATAGATACATAGTTTCTATTATACTTATATATGATTTTTTATTATACTGCACAGGATGACTGTGTTAAATAGCGTTGGTAAGGGACAGGTAATCCGTTCAGTTACAGGAAACTCTACTCGGAAGCGGTTGTATGATCTGCAGATATATGTGAAATCCAACTCACGTAGCTTAGGTAGGTATTACGCAGAACTACATGAATGAGAGTCCTGTGAAATGTATACGTATAATGTCTGTAAGACAGGATTAAAATCACTGGACTACACTAATGGACATAGCATAGGATATAGCATGGGGGTCGTTGATCATATATTTTGTAACAGACTATTTGATTAAATTAAGTGTCAACCTGTAAAACTGTACTTTTAAGTCAAATAAATATTTATTATTATTTATTTATTTATTTATTATTATTACTGTTCTGATAGTTAACTAATTCCTAGCTACGTGTTTTGAGGATACCGTTTGGCCTCCACTTCTAAATTTAATTGAGATTCTTTTATTTTGTTGTTTTACACTAATAACTTTAATTTTTAGTTTCAATAATATGGTTAAAAAATATTTGCTACATTAACACTGAGACTTGAAAAAAAAAATCTATATACCCAAAAAAAAAAACTTGAGAGGTGTCAAGGGACACCCGGATGGAACCAAGTTCCTTTCGATTAATTAGTGAAGGATTTATTATGTACAAAAAACCTGTATACACTGAACAAAAATAATCGTCGCAACACCACACTGTTCAATGCGAAATAGAAAGACGCAACGAAAATAACTGACTTGCTTTCATGAGAGAGAGAGAGAGAGACAGACAGAGAAACACGCGCACGCCTCACGGCTTACAACTATAGCAACTATAGTAAAAAGTGTCGTTACAACTTTTGGTCTTAATTTTTTCCGTCTAGCCCCCTTTCGCAACGCACGATAAGGAACTTCGTTCCAAAAACATTACAAAACAATCGTTTTAGCCGAGTTAACACTAAGAGTTTTATCAGAATATTGGCAAATTCAAGATTAAATATGCCACTATAAATATGAACGTTCAGTTATCCTGAAAGCGAGTGTAATCTATCGTAAAAACGTGAACCTTCTCGCTCCATACAAAAACACTTCATATTTTATCCCACGTATGTTTCCCATTACCTCCCGCACCATAACCATATATTTTTCTCTGAAATTTTGTTCAATGCACAAAAAGTTTTATGGAGTGTAGGGTTCGATTTATTATAGGCCTATGTTTTTTCATGTGGTTTCAGTCACGTAAGATTTACTAGTAATTGGAAATATTGGTTTATTGTTACCTGTTATGTTAGCCCATAAAATTGTGTTTCTTCGTGTGTTGCTTATACAACATTTCGTAACAATATTACCTACCTACATTTAATTCCACGTTGATTTCTATAGTCAGTATGTTAGGTAAAAGAAGGACATAGTCTTAGAAATTAAAACAAACAACTGTTCCATACATATTGATCGTGTTAGAATGCACTTTTGTGTGGTTTAGCAGATATTTTTTTAATATTTCACAGGAGGTCGCATATTAAAAATTCTTCATTTTCATGATTACTACACTCCTTTAAAGTATGTCGCTTCTTCTACCTAACATATTGTGTAATAAAAAATATAGGATTTATAATTAAATTATACATGTGAGAACAATCTAAAAAGACGTGCACGTTAAAAGTGTCAGTAATAAATAGATTAAAACAATTGAAAAATTAAAATATTTATTGACACTTTTAACGTGCACGTCTTTTTAGATTGTTCTCACATGTATAATTTCAACATGAATGATGTAATCAATATTTTTGTAACAATATTTTAATTTAAATAAAGAGTCCGTGGAGTTTCTTGCCTCTTCTTCTCCATAGGAACCTACTACGCTTTAGAATGGGCAACTAGCTCCATCTTTCTGACTGACCGACCCTGTGACAATTCAAAAGTGCATGTATTTGGTTAATTTGAAATAAATACTTTGAATTTGAGTTTGACTTATAATATATTCACATCCAGATTACCACAGATGCCTTTTTATACGTCCATATTTTAAATGTGTCATGAGCTTCGAGTTATGACGGGCAACCCTGGCTAATCCACGCATTTAATTATAAATTCTAAATGGGTGCCCTGAGAGTATCATGATAAGCGACACCACCCCTTCAGCGATATAAAGTGGTGACACTTTTATGGACATGCACATTTTATATAGCAACGTAACAACGTCAATGTACCTACCTAATAAAAACTAAATATCTTCGTACTCGTGTTAGATGCCGCGCCGTCCTAAAACTTTTACGCGCGTAACGAGATGTGCGTAGCTGGGTCACTAGGAGCCTGCAGGAAACTTCGCCCATAATAAGCGTGATACTCGTATTGAAACACGCATTTTACGAGCTTAAATCGCCATCAGGTCCTGAACTATGACATCACTTTAGTAGACATATTTTACACAAGTAAACTATTGGGACTTATATGTTCGAGCTGTATGGGGAAACACTATGGCCATGGGGTCCGAGTACCCAGTTAGTTTTTCGAGACATCGTCAATCGGTCGGTTGACTCCTCACGTGATCAAAGGCTGGCCTATTTTTTGGCCAAAGAATCAGCATTGCCATATAACGTGGCAATGCACTTTTTGGGCACTTTTTCTGTTAACAGCGATGCACACGAATTTTTTTTATGATGTTTTTTTATATCCTATGATTATTTCCCCTCCTTTTTATATACTTTAACATATTTTTATTTTAAGTCTGTTAGTTTTTAAATGATGTAAATATTTTGAAAATTAAAGTAAACTAAAATGTTTTGGTTCAGGTAATGTTTCTCTTCGTGTTGGGATCATACCTGAGTTGCTTCTACACAGCCATAATCTGCAGCAACTACTTGCTATCCACATACAGAAAGTTAAAATTCAAGGTACGCAAACATTTTTAATTAAAATGCACGGAATCTCATTATTTTTCAAGTGAAAATGCCGATCGCTACCGATAGGTATTAGGTTAATTCATGCTTAGAACGTGATTAAAAAAGGTTGGATATTGATCCAATTGATCCTACAATTTAAAAGGATAGTCCCTGAGAAATTTTAATGAAAATAATCTTCCTTCATACCTTTAGGTAACAACATTTGAATAGGAGAAATAAAATTTTAATCTGTGTCGAAAAACAAGAACAATATCCGAATTTTCTGAATCAGTGAACATGAATGATAGAAACAGAATTGATTGTATTTGAGCTGTCCAATGACCCGTTGTTTTTTTAAACTATTGGGTTGTGATAATCTATAATAAAGTTACCTATATATAGGTACACATAATACATAACATCACGCCTAGCATTTCCCGAAGGGTTGGGCAGAAGTGTACCTATAGTAAACCCACATTTCGCTAGATAGGTATACTTTATATTTAAATAGGTTAAGTCTCGATCCCGTGGGAAAATCGAGATAAAAAGTATCTTATGGCCTAATCCAGGTCATGGTCTACCCATGTGTCAAATTTCATCCAAATCCATCCAGCCGTTTTAGCGTGAAACCGTAACATACAAACAAACATATAAACAAACAAACTCACTTTCACATATTATATATAAGTTAGGATCATTGGGTACCTAAACAGTATCTTCTTTACATTCTACAAATCTGGCTACTTACTTCTCCATTATTTTCTTCTCAGAGCGGATAAGCACAAACTATATTATCCCTGCCTCGTTGGTCTAGTGGTCGCAAGCGCTACTGCTGAGCATGAAGTCCTGGGTTCGATTCCCGGGTCGAGCAAAGTGTTATTGGGTTTTCTCTCTGGAATTTCTCAGTAGCAGCCCGGAATCTGGGTTTGCGCCCGGTTGATGGCAATAGGCTCGCCCCCTATTATATGAGACTTGAAAACATAACTGGCGAAATGCGAGTGTACTACAGGTACACCTCTGCCCATACCTTCGGAGAAACAAGGCGTTATGTTATGTTATATTATCCCTTACTTATAATATAAATTCAAAGTGCTAAAAAGAAGTCAAATTAGTGTATCTTCTATGACATATTCTTCCATCTTCATTCTAATGTTAGAGCTAAATATTTTCCCGGACTTTATTTATTTCCCCATCCATCTTTCGTAGGAATCCATGACCGAGTTGTTTTATTTCCTCTCCGTAAATCACGTTAGTGGAAAAATCAAAGCGCGGGTGAAAAAGTTCTTCTGTGTGCAATGGTGAGCGAAGCGTTTGGATTCATTATATAACTAAAGTGGACTCTAAAGTGGATTAAGTAAAAATTTGCTTCACCTCAGGTTTCTTAGGTTTTGATATTTTATGATTTTTATTCAATTTAAAAAAATCGGCAAAAGAGATCAACGCAAGATTTCAGTTGTGATTCATTTCTGAATTCATTGAGTATAGTTGGTCCGTGACATTTTAATCACGTATTGTATCATTATCAAAACAGGTACTACAATCATTCGGTTTCCACGGAGGAAATATTTGCAGATATGTCCACAAATATCCAGCAAGATGTACTTTCTATAGAAATGGTTGAAACTTTGCTCTTCTGCCCGCTATTTCAGGTACGTAGTCCGATCAATTAAGGGAAGTACTATTTTCGCTTTTGTTCGAATGTGACTTTCCATGTAGTAGTATTATATACCTCTTTTTTTTGGGTGGGAAATGATCAAATAACTTCTCTCGCTCTGGGCGGAGCGGGAGGGTGTGTCAGACTCTTACTGACTAAAACCCACCCGTATTCCTTCCATTGCCTGTGTTGCCAGGGGCCTCGGTAACCCTTTAGTACCTTCCCGCGACCCCGGAGTATTTTATACCTGCCCCGTTGATTAGAGTTTCTAAGAATATTGTTAGGTTCTACATACTGGCAATATCGTATTTTCTTGCTGCAAGCGTTTTCGCCGAGCGTAGCTGTAGGCAAGATATATGAGGCCCTTTGCACACGTTTCGGCTGCCGAATAGACGCCGCCGCCGTGCCGTTTGGTGGCGACGTGGATTGCTGCCTGTCCACGCCAGGTTTTTAATACCTTACGGCATCCGGTGCATACTTCCATTGTAACATAAACAAAAAAATAACCGGCCAGGTGCGTGTCGGAGCACGCACAAACAATTTATCCCATGAAAAAGCTTGTAGTTGAAAAACATGTTCGCGTGTTGCGTACAAACTTACAATTTTGCCGTCGGAATGTTAATTCCAATTACAAATTTAAGTTTTTCACACACATAATTGGGAGATTTACCATGTTATTTTAAGATTATAGACTTCTTATAGGTTTTCCTGTAATTTATAAGTATTTAATTAATTCTTGTATTAAAAAAATAGCTCAGTAGTTTCAAATATATGGTAAATTTTCATATATTTTCTTAAGTCCTTTCATTTAATATGTCACACGGTAAAATGTGCAAAACCTTTTTTATTTTTTTAATTGTCTTCCAAAAATGACTCCCATATTCAAAATTCATTTATTTACGTTACATATCCGTATTTGTGTCACAGAAATTGATATGTGTACCAAATTTCAAATTAATCGGTCCATTCGATTCAGAGCAAATTTGCTGTGACAGACGGACACACCGTGATCATATAAGGGTTCTGTTTTTTCATTCGGACATACGGAACCCTAAATAGGTCTATTATCCGGTGAAAAACCGGACGTCTACAAGCTGGCTATGGATTTCACACGTACCTGGCTTAACTATACATTAGCTACCGGGTATCCGGTGCTAACTATCCGGCAGATAGAATGAGTAAAAATCTTGTTAATCGGCATTCAGTTTCTCTCCAGGTAAAGGTGCTATCGGGTTCTTCAAAAGGGAAATTCTCAGAATGGTATTTACTATAGTGCCTAGAAAATTGTCATCCGCTAGCTCTCTGTTTATTAGAACTATGTGCTGTCCATAAACTAATTAGATTGTTCGAAAACTTACCTGTTGTTTATTCCCGGCGAAGGCTTTCAGAAGGTTGTGTACCTATATTGTGAGATTATATCACGTATGATATATTTTTCATCATACTTATGCTACAATGGGAAAGAATAAGAAAGGAAACCGGATATTTTTAAAAACATCTTTTCATCAGAAATCTCCGCCGTGATTTAAAATAGTGAACAAAAGCGAGTTTGTATTAAATAGAGCGTCCAAGACAGATGTAGGGCATTTTAATTTGTTCATAGGTACAGAACAGGGACTTCCTCCAGACAGTGGCCAGTAATACGAGGAAGTTGGTTTTGCCTGACAATGAAGTGGTACAGCATGCTGCTGACATCGGACGGGATATGTATATCTTGCAAAAAGTATGCCCTTTTGATTCCTTAGAAGCTTTTAGTGTAATTTTGCTGAAATTTCAGCAAATTGCTTTGAATTGAAACCTACTTCATTTAGATATTTTCATGATGAAACACAGAGATTCCTAGGAATAACTGTTAATCATTGAGTGGATAGTTTTTTTTTTTGTTTGTGTGTTTGGCAAATATGGATTTATAAAACAATTCAGTTTTTACCTATGTTCTAACTCAGAGACACAAAATATTCCATTACCTAACTTTAATGACCCTATTGGAATCACTAGGGTCATTAAAGTGATCAACATCAAAGTACCGAGATCGTTAAGAATCCACTAACCAAAGCTCTATTTATAGGGTCACTGTTACATGTTGAATAATCTCGGTAAAAGACAGATGATCATAGGACCTGGCACCCATTTTGGTGTTGTGGAAATGCTCTTCGGCTTACCTAAGGTAAAATATTTACAAGTTAACCCAATATTTATAAAATATCATGTAACTTACAATTTTCTTTCCTTATAATACAAAACAGAATTATTTTTCATTGTCCTAACTTTAATTAAATAATTTAAATAATTAAATTATTTAGCTGCCCGGTTTGTTTTAAATACGACATCTACACCAATAACGTTTTTCCGGGAAGGTTTTTATGTGCTTATAAAATCACTTTTAGAAACTCCAAATGTATTTTTGATTATGATCACAAATTGAGCATACAATTATAACTAGATACAAAAGCGAATAATGTAATTTAGTATGTAGGTAAATACATATTTTACAATAACATCATAGTCAAACAAAATTGCTATTAATAGCCCGTCCTAGCGTTCTATGCAGATCAGTGGCAACAAAGGCAGTATTCATTAACATTACCGTAGTGAAAATATAATTTGTCCAGGTATACACGGTGGTGACGTCAACAAACTGCATATTACTGCATGTGGAATACAGTGCCCTGGTGCAATGCTGGGGAACATTCCCGGACATTAGTCACCCCATTATCACGGTGATTCATGCATTTAATATCGCCGTACAACAACAGATAAGCCGCAGAATAGATAGGTACAGAAGGTAGTCTCTATACAACGAGCAAAAACGCACGCACACACAAACACGGCTCACGTACAGCGAGACTGGCATTCAGTCCGTCTACCATGAGTTGGTATCGAAAAATCACTCGCTAGCATTAAACTCGCTAGCGTATTAACGTGGATCAAATAGATTTCGATAATGCTTGCACCATGAGTTCTGCGAAGTCAAACGCAGATGTTAGCATCTGCGTTTGACTTCGATCTATCGAGCTTACCTTAGGGTAAGCTCGATAGATCGTGTCGTGTAGCTAACTTCACACCTTATGTTTTGTTTCTTTCTTTCTCAGTAACAAGAAGTGAGAACGGCTCAAAAGCTCATATGACAGTGAATATCACGAAATAATCCGACTAAATAGAAAGGTTGGCGGTTAGTGGACTACTTATGGTATTCAGTGGTTGTTGAATTTGTATTCCTTATAATACGTCACTGTCGTCGATTCAATTTGTAATTTTGTTGACGTTCTATGGTCTGCAGCGTTTTTGACTTAAAATTAAAGTGAAATAAGTTTACTAAATTATAATATGTATATATATAATGAGGACCAGTGGGTGACAATTTAGTACAGTGTATAGATAAATGAAATTTATTGTTTTAGTTCTAATGAAACTCCTTGTGTTGATTTAAATTCCATAACATCATTCAATAATAAGCACAAATCTTCAAACGCTTCTTTAGAGAGTCGATAAAGTTGGCGACTAACATATTTCATGCTAAATAAACTCTTCCAGACATTCTTTTGACTGTAATACACTCAAAAAAGTATATAATTTTTATGTAATCATAATATGTTTCACACCTTAAAATGCTAGTGAGCTACGTAACTTACGTAACGCAACTATCGCAAGCGTATTCGATAACTTCTCTCAAATTAGTGACTCATGGTGCTGTTTTGTATGGTGACGACTGAAAAACGTTAGTGACTATCGAATAGATTACGTTAGGTTTCTTATCTATCAAAATCTATAGTGCTTATGGTACGAAGTTTAATTTTTTCTGTGTCCGCTAGGGGCGCTGTACAATATTTCATACATATAATTTACGGAGACGCTAGCGAGTTTTGGCTGTGTAAAGTCATGGTAGAGCTACAGTTGAGATAGATTGAGATCGTCGTAGGTATCTACGTTTCTATGTGTGCGTGGGGTACGCACACGTACGTGTTTTCACTCGTTGTATGGAACCGACCTTCTGTACAGTATCTACTTCGTAGCTGAGGGAAGCCTTTGTGTGCCTGCGTCTGTGTCTGATGTAATCGCTTCTGGGTGAGCTTACGATGTTGTTCATAGCTGTTTGTTGTTTCAGTTTTATGTACTTATAACAATTTAGTATGTAATGTTAGGCAGATTGATCGATTCCAGAATCGGTCAATCTGTGGCTGGGTGGAATGCCCAAGCATTTGTAGAAGGTTAGTTTCCTGGAGATCCCACAATTGTACAACTGACTATAATAACATAAGTATTCATACATAAAATTTTTACTTGAGTCAGACGGCAAGTGATTTATGAAATATAAAATCAATTCCGCTTCAGTGATTGGGAAACTGATGTAATAAGTAAATTGTTTATATCACCTTTACTAGCTTCAACTTTCTGACTGATCGACTCCTTGAGAATTCAAAAGTAGAGGTTAATGGCCTGAGTTTGAAATAATAATTTCAAACGAGAAAAACAGAAGATTCTGGTAGGTTCATGAAATCGTTTATCTACCAATAATTTGCTATTTATAGCCCAAATTAAAATTACTCCAACAGAAATACAATTTGAGTGTAAACTCGTTTAACGTTCTTCAACTTGATTTTCCTCATCGATTACTCGCCCACTCAATTTCCTTTGGCAACTTTTTGTAAGGGTTTATTTACGTTAAAGTACGATTTTCTTAATATAACCTAATATTTAGATATTTAATGTTATTGAAGAAAGGAAGGCAATTATTGTAATTTAAGTAATGATTAGTCAATCAAAATTTTCCAACAGCTGTTTGTGGAATGAACGGTTTTAGCGCGATAATAACACATTGAGTTATTATAATATAGATTCACATTGTTGTGTGCTCCCTGATATTAAAACTCTGCCTATAACACACAGGCTTTAGAAGACCATGAACTCAAAACCAGGGCCGCTTGTTACGAAGACGCGAAACCTCTAACCGGTCGATTGGACGCAAAAACGAACAGAATTGCAGTCAGTATACTATCATCGCACTAGACAATATTACACGGAATTCATCCAATTTCGTATGAAAGATAGACTGCCCCATTTAATGGCGAAAACCGCGACTGTTGAGTGTAGGGTTCTAGCTACCATTTATTTATTTTATTTTAATTACTCAGCATGAGTGACGAAGTTTTTTTTGGCAGGAATATCCAAGCATTTTGTCTCCATATCTCATGATGTGACAACGAGGGGCTGAATATCATCATCTTTGAAAAACAATGACATGCTATTTCTATATAATATGGAAAGAATAGAATACTATTTTTTATGTACACCATAACAATTTCAGATATAAATGTTGAAACGTTACATAGGGTGACACAATGGGCGGTCTTATCGCTAAAAGCGATCTTTTACAGACAACCACACAGACAGATACTTTTACAACAGTATTTGATCTCCTTTTCCCTTTAATCCTTTTTTGGATGGATTAAAGGGTAAAGGAGATTAAATACTGCAGTGGTGTACCATTTACATATACAATAAATACATACATACATACATAAAGCATACACCTACTTATCTATATAAATATTTATATATATATACAATAATAAACATGAAACAAGAGCAAGGTATACTATATTATGTAATGATGATTTTTAAGGAATATTCCTTTGGTTATTATACCTTATGAGTTTCAACAAACCTGTTACATAACAGAGTCTTGTAACAGATAAGCGTCCTCAAATTATATAACACTACACAAGTTTACTTACCGCACTAATTTCAAAAGTAAATAATTTGTTCTAGCAAGAGATAAAGGAAAGTTTCGTGGTGTTTACCTCAAGAGAACAGAGGGCCCATTACGTGAAGACATTCAACAAGTTAGGCGTATTGAGGTATGTAAGTCTTTGTGCTACGATTTTATGAGATTAATTAACTCTGTTATTGTGAGAACAATACTTGTTAAAACAGGCGTACTTATTCGAAAGAGCTTTAATTGGGAATAATTCATTATTATGGAAAGGCAGGTCTTTATAAACATGAAATAACAATAAGCTGCTTTAAATAAAGATACTGACGGATTGAAAGTTATCTTCTTTCACATTTCGGATACTATATTATTGTATTGGTTTATAGAAACTTGATCCTATCTTCTTTTAATGGCTACTGTGAAAAAAACAGTGTCTGTTATTTACACAGTAGCCATTAATTTTACTTCCATAACATCCACAACAAATTGCCTAATTTATTCGCGGATATCTCATACTCTTTTTACATGAAAGCTAATTTAAACTGGTTGTCAGAATAAACACCTTTCGTACGCAAAAAGCAGGATCCTAGCTTTGTATATTTGTATGTATATGAAACAGAATTTTAAACTTGGCTTTGTTCGTCGTTTTCGAAAAAAAAATGGTCCACTCGGAAGGAAAACATTGCAGAAATCCAGATGCATTAGTTAAACTAACAGGAGCAGCATTTAAAACTATTCTGAATGTGGTAAAAGTAGTCGGTTAGAAGCGTCATCGCTATAACACGACCTTGCAGTTTCTAGTTCCACTGACTCATGTGTTGGTTGTACTGTCCTTACCCTTACGTGTCCCATCTACCTACTGGGGATCAGATATTTGAAATGTAATGTCAGAACCGTTCGCTCTTAAGATTGTTTTTATTCCGCGACTGTCACAATAATACTCAATCATTTATTGCATTCCACAATGTTCACTTAAGTGGTAATCTATTCAAATAAATAAAATAAAAGTGTCTGTTTATAATGGAATAACAGCTTTTTATTAAATTCATATGAAAGTATATACGATACATATATTAAAAAAATTATTTAAAAAATTTTGTTTGTTTGTAGAGACAAAAAAATAAATTCGTTTTTCTGTGTGTTTATTCCGGTTAATCTCCGAAACGGCTGGACCAATTTTGACGGGACTTTCGCTGGCAGATAGTTGATGTTATCTACTTTTTTTTTAGAAAAAGCCACGCGGGCAAAGCCGAGGGCAGCAGCTAGTTGAAAACATAATGAGATAGTCATGGACCCTGTCGGGCACAACATAAAACCACCGTTATGTAGCCACCATCCATGTTGCGACCGCAGTTTTCTATTACCATCCTCATTCAAATAGCAGTCCAAACTTTACCTATTTTAGAGAAACATAATTTAAAAATATGATTCATGTATGTACTCTTGCTGGTGTCTGATAGCTCGTGTGTTGTGCAGACACCTCAGGTATCTCTTCGTGCCGGGATGCATTACTCCCCACGGAATGTTCTTGAAGTTCTGGTGTGCCGTACGTTTCGTAGTCGCCGTGTTTTACATATTCGCTGTGCCGTACGATATTGCCGTAAGTTTGCATGTTTTATTGTGTTACTGTAGTACGTCGTCGGGAAATGTATGTGAGTTAAAGTTTGTGTAAAGTGTCGAGTGTGCTTTAAGTTTTTATTACGTTATACTGGGAAAGCTGTGTCTGTGCACGGCTTTTTCCACATACTTTTGAATGATAAACGATGACCTTTGAGACACTCACCAGGATGAGATAATTTACTTAATTGGTCAAGGACAGCTAATGAGCCACAATTGATTTTCAATTGTTTGACTCCGAATCGGTGTCGCGCGGGGCTTAACAATTGAATGTATTCTTAAGACTTTCTGGCACCGTCACGAGAAGGTTGACTCTATGGTTGAACTCCTAACCAAATCCTTTATTTCGCACAATTTTATTATTTAACACGTTCAAGCCGGGGTGTACCACTGTGGAGCATGGAATACTCGCTGATATGGCGTCATGTACCACCGGTGGCAACATCACACTATATTTTCAATGTTCTAAGAAAATCGCGCGGCCTTGAGAGAACGTGTTATATTAACGTTGCCGCCCTGTAAAATTGACAAATATTCATAGAGTAGCTCAGGAATTTGACATTGTTAGGCAGGACTTTTGCTTTATGGGGCGGTGATGTACCACCAGTGGTCATGTGAAGATATGCCCCGTAGGACAGCATATAAGAGTTCATGTGATCCCGGTTTGAACGTGTTAAGTAAGAAATTATGCTTTGTCCCTCATCTACTAGGCTCTGATTCTCTACTAAATTGTTACGCAATTTCAGTCAAAACAACACAAACATGGTGGCCCATACAACTGGTCGGATGTCGTTTTATATATAGACATAGTCATAATGGCGTATGTGGCTTACTACAATGAGAAGTCCTTACTGGTCACGCATCCGTTGTTGACTGTGTCAAGATACTTGAAGCATGCCTTCTTATTGGACATTATAAGCGTCTTCCCATTTGAAGAAGTTGTAAGTATTCCAGAAATTAGATTTTTCCTTGGTCTTACCGCCGATTCCAGAAACGTTAGTTAAATAAAACCCATCAATAATTGACCAGCATATCTAAGCATACCGGTGAGGGGCTTGTGGCTAAGTAATAACAGCCGCACGGGTCGATCGATCAGGTTAAGCTACGCTTGCCGCGGTTGTTCCGTGGATGGGAGACCATCTTTACATACCAAGACCCCTCCGTGCCTCGGAAAGCACGTTAAGCCGTTGGTTCCGGCTGTCATTTGTAGATATTTGACAGTCGTTACGGGTAGTCAGAAGCTCGAAAGTCTGACAACCAGTCTTACCAAGGCGTATCGTGTTACCCAGTAAATGGGTTGTGGAGGTCAGATAGGCAGTCGATCCATGTAAAATACTGGTATTCAGCTGTATCCAGTAAGACTGGAAGCCGACCCCAACTTTGTTGGGAAAAGGCGAGGCAGATGATGATCTAAGGTCGAAGTGGCGGTGCTTGGGGGAGGCCTGTGTCCAGCAGTGGACGTCTTTCGGTTGAAGTGATGATGATGATGATATCTAAGCATATGTCATCGAAACTAAAATGTTCTCATTCTGTCATACTTTTGTTTTGACTGTGAACGGGTAAACTAAAGTTAAAGATTGATATTTTTCAGCGACGTCTATGAGTGCAGCAGTAATTATGTTGATTTATGATACTTTTCTTCTGTTACAGTTTAAAATAGTAAGTGATAACACCAACATGGATCTTTACAGACTGAATCGAATGCTTTTGGTAAGTGATTTTAATAATGTTGTATTATTGCAACTAATAGTTTTTTTTTTTTCCTTTTTGGCAACTGAGCCGGTGTCAACTATTCTGCCAGAGTCATGTAGTGACGGCAGCACAGCAAGATGAGCCGTCGAACTTTGCACGTTGTGGTAGTTGTTAGTTGTTAATGTTAGTAGAGTTATTTCGTGGATCTTTGACAGTCGTTACGGGTCGTCAGAAGCCCGAAAGTCTCACAACTAGTCTTACCAAGGGGTATCGTGTTACCCAGTAACTGGGTTGTGGAGGTCAGATAGGCATTCGCTCCATGTAAAATACTGGTACTCAGCTACATCCGGTTAGACTGGTAGCCGACCCCAACGTAGTTGGGAAAAGGTTAGGCAGATGATGATATATTTTACACAAAGAAGGTTATATTTCCATAACTAACTATGCTTACGAATGGGCAACTAGCTTCATCTTTTTGTAAGACCGACTCCTTGATAATTAAAAAGTGCCTGTTAATTATTCAATTGTAATTAATGCTTTGAGTTTGTCTGTTGTAAGTCTAGTCTCATTTGCGTATAGTCCTAAACGCAAACTAGTAATAAATAATTATTTCTTTCAAGATTATCATAGATATCTCAATTTCACAACTGTGCAGCTCCGTCAATAAATCTTTTTACCGGTGACATCATAGGTGGTAGCTAGATGACCAGTCACATTCCCTCTGAGTACAACCCACATTATGTTTCGCAAACATGTTTTCTCAAGGGATTGCGTTGATTTGACGGGATCCACTGTTGTATATGTATAATGTATTGACCATAATTATATTATATACTTTTGAAAGATATGAAAGATGAAACAACGCGTACAATGACAACAAAAGGACTAAATTTATTTATATATGGAAATACGACAAGTCCAGTGTAGTACACATTCCTACCACTAGATGGCGACACATTATAAATATTTTGATAAAACACAAGTCTCTATTATTTAGAATAAAAATGAAACGCTATTCGTTGATAAGCGCATCACTTGAGAACGGCTAAACCGATTTGGCTATTTTTTTGTTTTAAAATGTTCGTGATAGTCCGAATTAGGTTTTATGAAAAGAGAAATTGGAAAAGTTTCCCGGAAAAAATTCAAATGCGGGAAAAACTGATCGTCCGTTTTTTCTATGGGATTTTTGTATGAACTCAGGACCATATACGATTACGATATGCGTAGTTCTTTTTTTGTTTTGTGTATGCTCATAAAGAAGTTATCGGTAAAAAAATCGGAAGAATAGGGAATAAAAACTTCGCATTTTTATCATTTTCCAACAACTTTTTACAAATTCACAAAAAGATCACAAACAAATTTATTGAAATTAGGAAAGGACAACGTCTGTCGAGTCAGTTAGTTTAAAGTAAACCACCATAACGAACTACATAAGAACAGAGAAAATGGGTGTTCACACGCCTAGAAAAAGCTTGAAAAAGGTCTGAACAAAAGAACGCGCAACAACAAATAACAAAGGCTGTATCTAATCGTATCTAGATACACTGCCGATCTTCACACAATAGTATTCAGTGAACATTCCTTTTTGTTCAGGTGACGAGAATAACAGGTGCTTTCTCGTACTGGGAGAGCGATATAATGCGGATAAATCCAGCTGTAGCGTTACTGAAGTTCCTGCCTATAGCCTTGACAATCGTGAACTTTACTACAGCGTTCATTTTTGTGAACGCGTGTGAACCCTACTTTCCTCCTAACTCTCATTATATTATGGTTAATTGTACGAAGATCTTGATTATTTCGAGCAAAAAGTATGAGATGAGATGTAAGTGAACTTTCATTATTAATTTGTTACTTAAACATTATCCATCTTATTAAAATACGACTTCTAACTCTAGTCCATGCCCAAATCTTCTAGCCAGTTATTTTGGTCTTTACTCCGACAAACGTAAAGTGTTTAATAAAAAATTGACAACTTAGACTCGGGTTTAACGAGAACTTTAACTTTGTCATAATAAAGTTCGAAATTATAAAATGGCTTGGTGGTTTAAACCTAAGTCTAAAGATAAGCCTTGTTTTGTAATAAGGCTGAATGGGGTTTATTTATAAGCGTTGCTTAATGTTAAAACACGTTTAAACGTCACAAATGTATGGCTAAACAGTCGCTATAATCATTGACTAACTTTAATTCAAAATCAAAATCAAAATCTAACGTAAAGCGTTAGTTTATGCTAAAGGTCTGTGAAATAGGTGTTTGCTCATTTTGGTTCGCTACCCGTATCACAGATGAAAGTTGAGGCTTTGTACATAGGTACATGATAGAGTCGTCTGTGTATCGATGTGATATTGTATGAAATACTTCAATACATTTTTACGTGCCTGCTTGTACTAGTAGTATTAGCCATATGGCAAGTACGCGGAAATAAATATATAATGTAAAAATGGAATTATCCCTTTTATGTTTTCACGGATCAACACGATTGCTTTAAATCTGAACCCAGTGACATAACTTAGTGAACCGTATATTTTTGTCATAAGTTAATATATAGCCTTTTACCCTTTCATATAACCACTAGCCTCCGACCGCGACTTCATCTGCGTTAAATTTCTTGTTTCCCCGACCCACCCCGGCGAATCGCATTGCCTACCCCGCGCTATTACTTCGATCTTTCTTTTTCTTCTGACTTTTCTGTATGTTTCAAGAATTGGGCTATCAAATGCAAAGAAGAAATAATTTTTCAAATCCGACTATTAGTTTCAGAGATTACCGCCTACATACAAACTTACAAACAAATTTTACCTCGTTATAATATTAGTATACATAATCATAAGTTATCCATTTTATGACGAACGTGTGGTCACCCTACTTTGTATGCTTGTCCCAGATGCAGTCACGGAATACGTGTACACGTTCTACTGGGTTTACGAGATATTCGTGGGTTAGTACTCCACGTAATTGATGCTACGGTACAGGTAATGTATGGAGCGGAATGTTTCGGGTTATGTCAACGACTTACAGTCTATTCAAATCCTTGTTTCCAATTGATTTTATTTCCATTTAAGGAATATCAAGTTTGTGTTAGTTTTAATTAAGTTAATTTCAGAATGACGAACATTTTTATGAATTTTTCAATAGTAGCTCTATTGAAAAAGTCATAAAAATATTTGAAGTTGTAGCGCAAATTGAAAATAATGTGTGTATTGAAGTTGTTTATTCTAAAACATATATTATTTGTTTACGTATTTGGAAACAAAATCACGAACGTATGTTAAGGAAGCAGTATTGATTCTAACGTATTTCGATGGTTCGTGTGGTTGTTTAATTGGAATAAGTTTCTTAACCGTTTGTTTTCGAATGCTGAAGGGTGAAGGGAAGCCCGTTAAATAATGTCATTTTTAGTTTGTGTTTTTGAAAGGTACTTGAAAGTATTTTAAGTTACAAACTTTTTAATTACACCCTTAAAGGGTTAATTTATTAATTTAATTTATTAATTTACGCAACCATCTGGCCGAACCACAGATATAGATAGACCTAGATAACGCAAGTATCACGATCTGTATGAAAACCAAGCGTGCCATTTTTTGACTACCTACTATGACGTCACAAGCACTATTTAGTGATGGGAAAATCAAATCGATTCAAAGACGCCGCCGCGTACGGCGCCCCCCTCGTCCTATCCCCCGCCATGCGCCAGCGCTCACCCGACCAGCAGTATGCTGAAAGTCTTTGTAGTGAGAGGTTGCGTGCTCGAGCGCTTGCGTTCCGACGACGTGCTAGTTTTTGGATACCTTTGCCATAATTTCAAGTAAGTTTACCATTATAAACACGTAAATATTCGATCAAAACACCTTATATTTAAATATTAAGGTGTTTTGATCGAATTCTTTTAGTTCTAGTGTTTACAAGAAGCAACAGGATTCTACCCTTTTTCATTTCTTTCTATCACTTAAAGATTTGCTGGGTGAAAACTCAATTTTGAATAAAGTTCGCCTTTGTATATACCATTTCTCAATTACTATACGAATACTATTTATTGAGTAATTGTGTACAGTACCTAAAGCATTATTAAGAATCGTTCAAATCGATTTATGAATCGATTTTATGACAGAGTAATGAGATATACAGAGGAATGAGATAAACAGAAAAAGAATGACATAAAATAAAATTCCAGATCTGCTTATAAGGCAGTTAGGAATATATATATTTTTTACAAAATTGTTCGTATTTCCCTAATTATTTCTTATAATTGTTGTAGACTATCAAAATGTCGGAAACAAAGAAAAAATCCAGAGAAGAAATTT
This sequence comes from Atethmia centrago, assembly GCA_905333075.3. Classification (NCBI taxonomy): domain Eukaryota; kingdom Metazoa; phylum Arthropoda; class Insecta; order Lepidoptera; family Noctuidae; genus Atethmia; species Atethmia centrago. Next base: position 12,953,711 of record HG995373.1, on the reverse strand, counting down.
TAGAAGCAAAACGAAAAGCAAGTAAAATACGTTATAATAAAATTAAAATAGATCTAAAATTACATGAGCTACGAAAACAAAAAGATAAAGAAAATTACTTGAAGAAAAAGCAAAACAAGAGTGTTATAGGTATAAAGGACAAGAGCATAGATGAACAGCAAAAACAGCGAGATCAATGGCGTAAGAATTCGAGAGCATATTACAGACGTAGGCAGAAGCAGAAAAAAACCCTCCACGTGAATGTTAATGAAAACGATCATGACGTCATGATTACTGACCACAATTTAGAAAATGACACGGATCCTTTAGAGCTGTCATGTACTGTGAAGTCAAATACCAGCATAAAAAACAGAATAGAACCCAAAGTGACTATACTTTCAGATGTCAAAGTTAATTTTGATCTGAAAAAATTGTTTGGATCCGGTCGTACTACGTCAAATTGGGAATATAATATCTCATCATCTGACGTCGGAAAAGATTTCGAAGAATTGAAAAATAAATAAGATTTTTATGGCGCAAATATCACTGAAGAAAAAAATCAAAAATAGGGTGTTTCAAAAAGATAATAATATATTTTTTTTCCAATATTATATAGTTATACAGTATAAAGCATTCAAGATCTCATCAAAATCTGAATCTTTTTAAAACGCCCTGTTTAGAAGAAACTGGAGTTCCTATAATTATAATTTAAAATTAGTAGTTGCAAAATGCCAAATAATGTTATTTTTATAAGTTAATTTACGTCAAAGTTTAAATGGCTAATTATTATAAAAGTTTATTTTTGTTAAAATTCAAGTTGATTATTTGTTAAGTAAGTAAGCATACCAGTACGTAAAAATGTTATGCCTTGAAATTAAGGTATGATAATGATCTCAGTACGTTTTACTTGGTTTGTCACTAATGCACAGATTGGTGAAACGTAACATGAAACTCAACACACATTGAAACAAATTCGCATAACAATGCGAATTTGTTTCAATGTTTATTGTGTTGTTATATTTCAGATTGCATTGCATAAATTTGGACGGCTCATTTATGTAAAATTTAATGTTACGTTTCACCAATCTGTACCGGGCGTAAGGGTCAACCTATTTCTATTTTAGCGCATTTATAAGAAGAAAAACAACAAAATCAGAGAATTATGTTCTTTATTAAAAGTATTTTGAAAATAAACCTTTGACTCATTCAAGTTAAATTTGTAGTTTCACTTTGCTTCACAATATTAATATTAAGGGCGCAACGACAAAGTTATTGTCCCTGCAATAAAATTAGCTTATTATATAATTGTCTTTTTGTTACAGCAGATCTCAAAAATTTTGTTAAATAATGAAAACGCACATCCGTATATGTACTCGCGACTGTCTTAATTAAATTGACTAAATGGTTCTCTGTCGGCGATTGATCGAATTGATGAATGGCAATGCTACTGAAGATGTTACTATTAACAAAATAACGTAAAATCTTATTAATCAGAAGGAGTTTACTTAACGACGGCCTCATGTTGAATTTTTGTGATTTGTTAATTATATCCCGAATCTCTATCTCTGCAACTTTGCATATTTGAAATACATCTTTTGTGGGATAAACGAGACCACCTTTATCCTTGAAATTAACAAATTCATAAGTATGATCAATATCCGTTTTTTCACGTAAAGATAACGCACTGATACATTCGTCGCATTTGATACTATTTTGTATTGCTCTTACTACATATCCGGCAATGTATGTGATAATTTGCCCACTAAATTCTGTAATTCGTGGCAACGTGTTGCAAAAATCATCAAAATCTCGGAGACTACTTATATTAAGTTCCGTACAATCTGTTTCATCATCTGCTAGTGGTCCGCGTGTTGTGGTAGCATTAATTGTTTGTATCGCCGAAGAACAATTCAGTATTGAAATTTGCTCCAATTCCACACAGTTACCAGCATTACTATTTTTTATTTCAACGTGACTCAACAGTTTCCTGTAAAAAGATTGGAACTGTCTTGAAGTAGGATTGTTGTTACTTCCACCATGAGCCCGAATATTGCAAAAGAACAACTCTAGGTGATCCTGGCTGAATCTGTACATCGACATAAATTTGATTCTGTTTTCTTCAATCAAATGTTGAAACAGTGCTTTTGTACTTTTGATGCAAACCAAAAGACCAACGAATCCTGTTTTTCTGCGACTTTGAGTCAATAAATCTCCTTCTGAAGTTCGCAATCCTAAAATGTAATTTTCGGCCTTATCCAAAAAATCTAATATTCTTGATTTGTTATTTAAGTTAAGTGGCTGTTTATAATCTATTTTTTTTAAATTTCTGGAATTGAGTACATCGAATAAGTCGTTGAAAATACGTATGAATTCTGCTGTAGCTAATGAATCTTTAAAATCAGAAATTCTTAATTTTTCTCTACAAAAATCGAGAGAATCAGCAACGCTTTTGCTTAGAAGTTGGGTAGCCAACTTAACTTTCATTTTCTGATTGTGAAAATTAATGTGTTGGTTCCGTAATTTGTTGGCTAAATGGAAATATTCCGTAGTTTGAAGTCTGTTCAGATGTTCAAAATACTCCCATGAAATACATTTGCCATTACCATCAACAAGGTTTTTACATGATTGAAGACAATTTCTCACTAATTTCATCATATGACAAGCATCTAAAAAAATTGCAATTGGTTGTTTAGTAACAGGGTGTTCAAACGTTGTTTTCATATTATTTGGTTCAAATTTGCCACCCAATATTTTTGCCATTGTTATGTTAGATGGACATCCATCAAAAGTAAGACCGACTATGTTTAAATTTGACTCGTTTAAATGTCTTAGACATTGTAGCACTAAATCGGCTTTTTGCTGACCAGTTGCTCCATCTATTAAAAAATATCCAACAGGTACCTGTAAATAAAAGCAAATTAATAAAATATCATCATACACAATAAAAATACATTATTAATAAAAATTTCAAGATCACCTTCCAGTTAGCATTTATTCCAGTGACTAAAAATACCAGTGCTTCTTTAGCTTCAGAAACCTCTTCGGTATCTAATACGCTACCAAAATCTACATAACCATGGAATTTATTTCCGTCCCATTCAATTTTCCTTCTAATTGCCATTTCATCAATCATAAGACAGCAATATAAAGGACGTTTTGTTTTATTCGCTATCAACTTCAACGCCTCTAAAGATTCAGTGGTAAAGCCAGGACTACCATTTATACATTTATACCACTTATGAATAGTGTGAGGATGTGGTAAGCTCAAATTAAAAACCTTTCTGACATAATTGTAAGCTTTTGTTGAATAATAGTGCAACGTCAGAGCAAAAGTCCGTAATGCTGGTGAATACTTCGACGTACTGACTACGTTTTTGTTCTTCAACTGTCTAAAATAAAGTGCTTGAGTTGTAACGTTGGTTGTTTTAAGCACATTAGCTTGCTCATCATTAATTAACGTTTTTTTTTTTAAGCATTCTAATAACGTTACCAAGGCGTGTATTTTTTGGACTTTGCGACGGTTTCGTTCCCTTAAAATTTTTATTTGTTTTCCTTGCTGTTTAACTTTTTCGTTTGATTGATTTAATTTTTTTAATATCTTTTTTTTCTTTGGAGTGTTTTCGTTTGATTTGTGTAATTCGTTGACATCCTGAAACATAAATCATATTATAAACAAAACAATTACTATTATCATGTCAGCTGTTAAAAGACCTTAATTGCTGAACAGAGATCTCCCTCAAATGTTTACAGACCAGCTAGCTTGTATTATATGGCGTGTTTATAATAATAACAAGATAAACAGCACAAGAAAACATACATTAGTAGGTACTTGTACACTACTATAAATTTTGTTATTTTGATTATTATCCGGTCTTGTATGTAATAAAAAAAGCACCTATAAAAATATATATAAAACAATAAAGTACCTTTTCTAATTTCCTCTTTTTTGGCGATAACGTAGCTTTTTCTGGCGTCACTTTTGGATCTATATTCTGTAATACAAGTACAAGTAAAATTCAACATTTAGACCGTTATACACTTCTAAAAGCTCGAAGGTACATATACTTATCAATTAACTGTAACTGCAATTCACAAAAACTACTCCTTAAAAGCTCACTACTGCCCCTCCAACCATCTCTGTTCCTGTAGACATTTAGAAATAGCTTCTAGTATAAAGTATCTTGGAGTCATGATTGATAGTAATCTAAGCTTCAAACATCACCTTGACTTACTATCCTCTAGAACCAGGAAACTGATTTACTTCTTTAAAAGTCTGAGGCACATAGCTGACAAAGAAGTCATTAAAATGGTATATATGGCATTATGCCAATCCATCTTGAGCTACTGTGTTACTGTGTGGGGTGGCTCCTGTAGGACACACATACTAAAACTGGAAAGAGTCCAAAGAGCGGTCTTAAAAGTAAGTTTGTCACTACCTTTTTTCTTTCCTACTAAGGATCTCTACTTGCTCTCTGATGTGTTGACAGTACGCCAACTGTTTATATTGTGCACAGTTCTAAAACAACACTCACTAATAGGGTATGATCCTTTGTTGAACAATAACAAGAGAGTCAAACACAGGGTTTGCCAAACGCTTACCAAGCGAAACACTGCTTTCTCTCGCAAATTTTTAAAATTTTTAGGTGGATATCTTTACAGTAAAATAAATAAGAAGCTTGCAATTTACCCACTTACACGAGTCAAATGTAAAAGGACTTTAACCACTTGGTTAAAGTCCCTCAGTTACGATGAAACAGAAAATTTGCTTAAAGTCCCATCCTAGAATTACTACGTATTACTTGACAACACCCACACACTCATTCACATCCACATACACTCATACACCCACACCCACACATACACCCACACCCACACGTACACCCACATATACCCACCTCACACACACACTCATACACCCACTCCCACACATACACCCACATATACCCACCCCACACACACACATATACACCCACAAAACACACACACCCTCATATACACATTCACACACCCGATTCTCACACCCTCATTTACTTAATCCTCACAACAGTCAAACTTCACCCAGTTTTACGTATTTAAAATATCACTTACCTGGAATGATGTACACCTAGAACCTGTTACCCACTTCCGGAGTCTGGAGAGGCTGGTAATCTGTCATACAGGTCTCCTAGTACAGAAACCAGTCTCCCACATAGATTATAATTCGCTTATGTACTCTTTGAATTATGTATATTATACCTTGAATATTTCTATGTGAGAGAGAAAATAAACTTTTTTGTATTTTGTATTTGTATAACTAACTTCATCAGTTGTGATCTTCAGTACATCAATAGTCGGATATGCTGCTTTTGTCAATATTCGTTGCTTTTTCCCTTCAACAAAGCTTGCTTCCTCAAAATGTATTGAACAAATAGTGCTATGCTTTGTTGGGAACCAATCTTTGTTTCCCGTCGCCTCAATCCATTTTTGTTTTAAATTGGGTTCATGTGGAAAACTAAAAAAATCACGAAACGTTACGATTATTTATTGTCTACATAATAAGTACTTATATAATACAAAATCATTCCTCTGTTTCCGAAATCGATTCTTGAGAATCGATTTGTGTTGCATATGATGAACAGCACTAATCGCTAAAATTGACAGAAAAATGATAAAAGTCCCTGTACTACAAAACCGAAACGATATACGACAGTATCGCTTGTTTCGATATTCATTACTTGTTAAAACAAAACGTCTCATCGACCGCTCCAAGTAAAAGCTACAATGTAATAGGAATGTTTTGTTTTTCTCAAATTTGGTATTACTAGGTATTACTGAGGGTATTAGATTAAAAATAATTGTTTTTTAAATTAATTACGCATAATATTAATCATACAATGACTTACCGATGGAAGGAAACGTTTACTTTATTTTTTCTCTTCGCACTTGTACAGTTTTTACAATTTATAACAGCACAATTAACCATTTTAATATTTTTAACTGACGTCCGACTAGCGCTATGCTCCGATGCAGACTGAGCGCGAAATCTTTCTTTCTTTAGGTATGGCATCTCGTAGTTGACCTTGAGAGGTCGTGACTACTTAACCGGACTTTCCTGTGGCTGCCTTAAGCGAACTCAAAGCCTCCAGCCAGGGGCGAATTTCTTATAGTACTAAGCGACTGCACGCTAAGGGCACCCCCTGTGGGGTACGGACCTCGGCTTAGGGCGTCGCTGGGGGGAGGACAGCAAGATGGGACAGGCTGGATCTGGTTAATATTATTATTATTAATCGGGGAATTTAAAGCTACAGGCTCAGCTGCGGCGCGGGCTGGCACTTCTTCGAGCAAGGGTCGGGGGGGACAATTACGTCGGGGTTTACGCGAGGGACCTCGGCGGCGAGGTCGGAACGTAGGTCGGTGTGTAAAGCGCGAAATTGGCCACTTACGATTCTTATACGTAAGCTAGGCACGCGAAGTAGTTACTCTCGCGTTATCTAGGTCTATCTATATCTGTGGGCCGAACACTGTCTCTAAAGATACAGGCCTCCTAGTTTAAGAGTTAGAGTTTATATAGATTTTTTGTAACCTTTTAACTTCTGTACGAATAATTATGAATCATTTTAATATCTACCACTGTGTTAAATCTGTGTCTATGTATTACTTTGGATAAATAAACATTTATTTTTTAATTTTAATTTATTATTTTTTTATACTTGGGAACAAAGATATTCGAAACTGCGTGAAGATAAAACATAGTACACGTAGGTAATCTTACATATTTTAGTACAAGCTTTAGACTTAAAGGATGGCCACCGTAGGCGCGGGCTTGCGGACGTTAAGGACCAGGCCCGGGTCGACGGCGCGTTGTGTTTCACACGCGCCTCAAAGAGATGTCGTCAGCACAAGTGTAGGGGTCCACTAGGGCCGATGCCTGCCGGGGTCGTGGGAAAGTTCGAAAGGGTTACCGAGGCCCCTGGCAACACAGGCAACGGAAGGAACACGGGTGGGTTTTAGTCAGTAAGAGTCTGACATACCTTCCCGCTCCGCTCAGAGCGCGAAAAGTTATTTGATAATTTCCCAACCAAAAAAAAGGGGGTCGTTGTTGGTAAAATTTGCAAAAAAATAAGTTGTATTGAATGATTTAATTAATTATGTCTCTGTATTTTTTCATTGTATTTTTATCTTTTTGTAATTTTATGGATTCATTTTTAACTGAAATAAAATGATTAATAATAATAAAACAAAATGGCGGCGTTAGATCCAATTATGGTCACGCGCGAAAAGAACCTCGTACCTTGACGTACAGCTGCCGACTATTTCTGTCATGTGCTCGTGATTATATGAAGATTTAATGTTTTATTTTTGTATTTACCTACTTGAGCTAATTATCTTTTTGTATGCACGTGTTTTTGTGACAAATAACCAATTTATCGTTTTTTTCTTTTTTCATTCACTATAGACTAATATAACATATTAAATATATACATTTTAGGTATGGGATGCACTCCAGTAGGGATGTCTAACTCTGTAGACCTATGGCTAGTGATGTACCTGAAGATCACTGGATTTATGTACTTCGCCTTTATGTTTGGATATGTTGCCTCCACACGGTCGGCCGCCGCGCATGCTTTGTTGGAACATAATGTTAGTACTTTTTCTTCGTGTCATAATGAAACTTAAGAATATGCAAAAGCAATCGAACAAAAAGAAAAGAAAGAAACACTGTTTATTCTGCACAAACAAAATGCGTGTTACAAAAAAAATACATAAAATACACACATACAAAGTAGTCAAAAGCTTCGTATGCAAGCCATAAAAGTCTGATAATATTGTTCATTGCTTGATGTCGAATCGAAACGTAACTCCTCGCTACGCCGAATCGTAGCGCGTAGATCCCATGCTACGAGCTCGTAGCACATGATCTACGCGCTACGGCTCGGCTACGGCTAGACTACTTTATCACTCACCACGCACTCACGCAGCTATGTGTAACTGTATCAACCTGTATTTATGCATTGTATGGATACAATAATTAATTATTTTATTTGTACCATTATCACATAACAGGAAGTAATTTTGTGATAATCCATTTCCAAGATCGATCAGTTTTTTTAAACAGTAGAAAAGCAATTAATATTAGTGCTACTTGCAGGGTTCCTTGCTTCGTTAGCTAGGGGAGGGGGAATATGACTAAAAAACAACGTCAACAACATTAATTGATGTTAAAATAATCAAAAACACGGTCAGCCGATTGGCTCTAGATACTTATAAACAATTAAAATGAAGACTCGCGTATTATGCCCGCTTATTTGTTATGATTATTTGAATTGGTACAAAAATAATTAGTACATAAATATATTTATGTACCAAGCTGTTATTGCCCCTGTTATCTCCCTTTGTGGGCAACTTTAGCTGAAGGTTCCCTCCTAGCGGAACATTAACAGGCGGCCGCTATGGTTAGTAGCAAATAAAAAGTTATCGCTTTTAGGAGGCCACTTAAAGCCACAGAAATGTTGAAGCCATTTCAAGTCATTTGACCTTTCACTGAACATGTGAAAATATCTCTTTTTATATTCCAAAGAATGTACTGCCAAGCTACGTCAATCAGTATCCGAAAATAAAGTAAGCCTACTTCAACAGGAAATTCATTTCATATTGTTACTTATTACATTGTCAGCGAAATTTCAATTGTCTTCAAAGCCGATCAAATATCTGCAAAGTTAATAAACTGAATATGAGAGGAAATCAATACCCTATTATGAAACAGTTGCGAACGGGAAAAACGATCTTATTTATTACAAAACGAATATTAAATCAGACTTATACATGTGGAACACACATGACTGAGTCTGTAAAGTTGCGCAATGTAACACTGAACAAAATCTAATTAACGTCGTAGATAGACTGTACTGAGAGTCTAGTACTCTGTATTACGGCTAAAGTTCCGTCATTAAAAATATTACGACTTCGCAGTTCCAGTACAGTAATTATATTAGTTTTAACGAGCTCAGCCCTCGTTTGTTTCATAGGAAAAAACAAAGGATCTAGCCAACTTTCTGTACCAAGAGAACGTGGATCCTATGCTCACTATGAAAACGATGAAGTATTTCGAATATGTGTGGAAACGAACCAACGGCAGTAACCCGCAGGTAAGTCATAACAAAATACTCTGTTTACACTATGCTACAAACTGAATGTTGTACAAAATTGTAAACAATGAAAAACAGCAAGTATTTCACTGGTCACGTAGTCGTAAAATATTACGTTATGCACTTTTTACGGAAAGTACATTAATTCCGGTGAAACGCTGACGGCTGCTGTGGTGAAACATTTTTTATGTTTGTTTTTGTTTCAGTTTTGCATTTTTATCACGTTCTCGCAACAGAAAAACATAGTTTTGATTTTGATTATCGTACAATATTGTATTGGAAAGTTTTGTTTATATCGTTAATCTAAATATAAAATAAAATTGAACCTTCGATTCAAAATTTCACAGTCCCCTTTTATTTGAAAGCTCAGCAAGAATATCTTACACCTTTCTTTTAAAGTATCTCATAACATCGGATGCTGACTCAGCCATACATATTATATCGAATCTCGTTTCAGCCGCGCGACCGCAGGTGGCATTCAGTGGTGACAGGTGCGGCGAGCAATGTCGCTTCATCATTTTGTCGCTAAATTAGATCCTGGGTCACGATGATATATTATTTAATTAATACTTGAATAATCTGCCCTGTCTTGTTCTGTTGTTGTGGCGTTTTCAGAGCTTATGTTTTCAGACATTCATGGGTTGTGGTTTTAATTAAACACATGTCTAACCTGTATCATACTAAAAGCAAATAATGATCTTGATTGTAATGGAAATTATCTTTGACTAGACTATTCCGAGAAAGAAATGCAATACTAGGTATAGGATAGCTCGGACGGTGAGCAATGGGTAGCTCATCGTCCGGTAAGGACCATTCCACGCGCTCCTGAAAGAGATGTCGTCAGCACAAGCGTAGGGGTCCACTAGGGCCGACGCCTGCCGGGCAACACAGGCAACTGAAGGAATACGGCTGGGTTTTAGTAAGAGTCTGACACACCCTCCCGCTCCGCCCAGAGTGGGAGAATTTATTTGATGATTACCCACACCAAAAAAAAAAAGGTATAGAATAGCAGTACTATTTAAGGTAATTTCTTAACCTATTGGTTAGAAGTTACTGTAAAAATAGCAGAACATTATGTAGTCGTAAATTATGTTGCTAATGTAGTTACTATCATAAATCCATTTAGGATTTAGTCATGCATTTTTAAATAAAATAATTTATCTTTCAGAAAATATGCCGTCGTCTAAATTCAGCCTTAATGGAGGACACGTTAGTATTCATGTATGAGCGAGCCTTACGCGAAGTACCTCTGTTCGGGAAGGTGGAGAGGTCCTTTATCAGGGTCATCACTCAACACCTGCACGAAATGTACCTGCTCAAAGGAGACACTGTTATACAGTGCAGGGATATACAGCCCTGCATCTATATTATATATCGTGGGAAGGTAAGGCCGGGTGTATTAAATTTTCATATATTTTTAAGAGGACTATTAGAACTACATATTTAGGTGTTCTTTTCATTGTGTTTTTTACAAGGCGGTCCCTGTATATATAATATTTGGGTTTCATATGTTCTCAACGTACTTAAACATTTTAATTGTTAAAATGTTTAAGTACGTTAGCATGCGCTAGCCGCGGCGTGCGTCGCTCACTCACACAATGCCGACGACACATTCGCCAAATAGTGACTTACCAGGTGGTTGTAAAATTGTCAATTTAAATGAGTGTGAACATCGTTGTAAGGAGTGTAAAATGGTGGTTAACGAACGCTTGCCGTTTGTGGCCCATAAGATAACCACTATACCTGAAACTGGCATACTGCTTTGCCCCCGTACTTATTCTAATGAGGAAGTAGAAACGGCCAGATCTATCGTGTATAAGCTGTTAGTACCGACAAAAAACCAGATGACGTCAGGATGGTTCCGAAGCGGGAAAGTCCGAAAGGGATACCTTGGCCTCTGGCAACACACAGGTAACGGAAGGAACACTGGTGGGTTTTATTCAGTATGAGTCTGACATACCCTCTCGCTCCGCCCAGAGCGGGAGAAGTTATTTAATAATAATTTCCCAACCAAACAAAAAAAAAAGGAAAATATTATTGCGATCGTAAATAAATTTGAACTTAATAACCTTCCAGTATTTGTAGCGAAAAATCTAAATAAGATACCTTCTGTAATAGTTGACTACGTGGACGTGACTGCGTTTCTAAAAGACATGCCTATATTAAACTGACCTGGGTTCTGTTAAAGCTAAAAGGGGTGTTGTGTCTGATGACACATCCTCATCCTTGGATATGGAGATCCGAAAAACAGGAATAGATCAATTAAAAGGTATGGTGATTTAACTTAAAGAACATCAATGTAAACAAGTGAAGCAGCTAGTTATATTATGGAGTAAGGATGCGGGCAAGTGAAGGGCGCATCCTCGCGCTCGCTCGCACTTACTATGGAATTAAGAAAGTAAGTGAAAGGCGTATCCTCGCGCTCGTTCACACCTACTTTTGCATCAAGCGGATTACCTTAAGAAGCTGACAACACCTAAACCGCGGTCACTGTCAGATTGCATAGAAAAGAAAGAGAAGTGCGATGACCAAACGCTTGTAATTCATTGCAAAATATGAAGCAATTATCTATTTACTAATTAGGAAAGATGCTGGAGCGTCATACAGCATGAACTGCAGAAGAATATAAAAATTGACGATGCGCAGTTTGGTATCCGACCCGGACTCAACAGACTCAGCGCTTATTAGCCTTAAGAGAACGATAGCCCATTAGATCCACCTAAGAACCTCAGTGTATGCTGGCTTCTTAGACCTGAGTAAAGCTTTTGACCTGGTGAATTATGAAATCCTCTGAGCCAAGCTAAAAAGCCACAAATACCTCACAAAATTGTAGATCTATTGAGATTCTAATACGGAGGCCAAACCAGTGAAATGGGGTGACACTTTATCTAGTAGTTACAGGTTAGTTTGTGTGTTCGCCAAGTGGGGTTGACTTCTCCGGACCTGTTTGTTGGCTGTCATCTAGGCAATGGCCGTGTGAATAGCTTGAGCTATGCTGACGACATAGTTCTTTTGAGTCTCTCGATTAAAGGCTTGAGGAAACTGGTGTTTGTATGTGAGCATGATGCTCACGGACTGACATATAACGTTCTCAAGACCGAATCTATGGTATTCAGGTCTGGATCTGGTCTGGATCTGGTCTGGGGTATTTCCCGGACCAGACCTAGTCTGTATTTAACTGTTGCAACAATAAAGGTCGTAAAGCAGTTTAATATTAAGAGCACATTCTGACGGACAGACTTCAGGACGACTGCGACATAGAAAGAGAGCATAGGGCCCTCTCAGTGAGGAGTAAGATGCTCGCGCGCAAATTAGTGAAGTGCAACAAAGAAGTAACGAACATTGTGTTCAGAGCTTATTGCTTGTTGTATTTGTCCAATTTCACAAAAAAGATGTACAGTTCATTAAGGTTTTAGTAAAATGATGCTAACCATTATGAAACTGCGAAGATACTGCAGTGCCTCGAGCATGTTTGGCGGAGCGGGAGACCCGAACTTTTCCGCCGTCATGAGGTCGAGGGTCGTGTCTTTTTGGAAAGTTTTAGATGCTCCATTATTGGAGCGTCTCAGCATTTTGAGGGTTGTGTAGTGCAACCTAGCAATCCCCATATTTGTGCATTGGATTTCTGTTCACCTAAGCGAGAATAAATAATTACGAAAAACTATGTATGTTTTTTGAAGACTGGGTACATACCCCAATAATTTAACTTTTAATGTTTTTACTGTTTACCATTTATATTTTTTTTGTATATGGGTTTTTGCCTGCAATAAAACACTATTTATTTATTTATAAACTCATACTAAAGTATTCATACTGTATTCAGAGAAGGGAACAAGGAAGGCACTAGAGAGATTATAGACTGATTATGGATACAGAATTCGCCATAATTTTTTACATCTCTCTTACCAAACCCTTCATTCCAAGTCAAGAAATCGTGAATAAGTTGTACAGTACCTATCTTATTTATATTCATAGACATTTTTATTACGCACACAAGTCCATGTCCACAGTCAATCTTTCAAGTCAAATATCGTTCAAGGTAAATGATCGAAGACCCTGCGTATCCCGGAGACATATACTGATTCATTGAACAGGAACAATAGGGAAAGGTTTTTTGATTATTCCGCTTTTGTACAACTCACTAAGTTTATATTGTAAACATGGAGGAGGATTGAAGAAAATACAATGTTATAATGTTCGATGGGACCCCTGACCCTTTTCTGTTTGTTGACAATATATTTTTAGGATCAGTTATCGTATTATGAGCAATATAACATTTCATAATATTGTATTTCAGTTTCCCAATCTTTAAAATATTCTGTTATATATAAATGTTATGTTTTAAATAACAGGTGGATGTTTTGTCATCGTATAATGAAATGATAACCTGTATGGGCCCAGGTGGAATGTTCGGGAATTTCACAGGCGTTAGTAGCTAATTATGTTATTTTTGTGTACTTTGTTGTATATACAAATACCTAGACATCGCCAGCGTATTTATCCGAATGCACATAATTAAAATATTTGTAATGCTTGACCTTTCTGCATACATTGCCATCTTAATTTCTTTTACATTTCGATACACGGAACACTTTGACTTTTTGCGTTATTCAGATTATAGATATTTAATGTCTGCCTCGTTAGTCTAGTGGCCGCAAGCGCTACTGCTGAACACAAGGTCCTGGGTTTAATTCCCGGGTCGGGCAAAACAGCTATTGGATTTTTTCATCTGGAATTTCTCAGTAACAGCCTGGAGTCTGGATTTGTGTCCGGTTGATGGCAATAGGCTCGCCCTCTATTAAACTGGGACTTAAACATAACTGGCGAAACGTGGGTGTAATAGTTACACCTCTGCCTAACCCATCGGAGAATACAGATGTTATGAACTTATGTTAGATAATTAATTACCGAGTGATAGGTTGTATATAATTCTTTTCAGAAGTTCTCAAAATACGTATTCCTGAAAAACTATAGAGTATTTTCATATAATTTTCAGCAACCAATTTCATGTTCGGAAGTAACGATATACGCAAGTCGGAGTCTCGATTTATTAGTAATACCCAGCGTGACATTCTTCAACTTGGTCAAATATTACCCCAAGATCCAAGAGCCTTTGAACAAGGCTTTCGACATGTCTCGAGATTATATCTTGCCTATAAATATGGAGGTGAACGATGACGACTCTTCGGAAGGTGAAGTACTATGCTCTGATACTGTAGATTGTGTAAGATTTGTATTTGAATTGAGAACCTCTTCCTTGTTTTGATGTGGGCTAAAAATCTGTCTCATACGTTGACTGGTAAAATATTGTCCATCCCAATGTCCCAAATATTCCAAAAAAATATATAAAAAAGAACTTCCAATTATAATTTGTGAAATAAACAAAAAAAAAATAAGTTCCATAGACTTAGCTACAATTATGAAATTTCTTTTTAAATTATACACAACGTAGACTGAGTAGGAATAATGTTCAAAGTTTGTGTTTGAGATAAAAAATAAAGCTTGAAAGTTGCCGTGTCTGTATTGGAAAAACGAGATATAAAAAAAAACCGGGTTTTTGGATTAACTGTAACTTTATCTGTAGACTGAAGAGATTAATAACTTCCGGCAGCTTATGGCACTTCATTACCTTGACTGAAAAAGGTCCAAAACGAATAGTATCAAGTAGGTGCCGATGATGTTATATTGATACGTTTTATTTCGCAGATGACTCGACGTTTGACTTGACGTCATTAGAATCTGGAGCTGATTCGAAGAGCGGTTCCAGTAGATTTGATGTGCCGGGTTTGTTATAAACAGTTTTATATTCAGCTGTATCTCTACATCACATTAATCACATAGGACATGTTTTAAAAAAAAGGACAATAAAAAGTAAGGACTGAATAGAAAAAATATTTTCGCTTCTTATGCTCTAAAAGTTCTTCTTTCGTTCGTCTTATAAAGTGACTTTTATGCATAAAGTAATTTTTTTATGTCTGTTTCATTTTCTCGCAATCGATGTGAAAAGTAGAGTGTTTAACTCGGGCATAAACGAGCCATTTTACCCCTCGACTTAACTATCTTTTGTTGTGGATATAAACGTCTCAGGGTAAGACGGCTTCTTTTATGCACTGGTTGTACAAGCTACTATTATGTCAATAAAGAAGAAGAACACACATACATTCTGAAGTCATTCAGAATGTGTTGCATGCAATACCTACGTATAATATTGTCTCGTGAAACAAGCGTCATAAGAACAAAACACAAAAAGATTTACCACAGAACTTTTCTAGATATCTGCACCATTAAGTTGTACAAAGGTGTCTGTTTACTAAGATAACAGGCCACCTTCGGAGCAAAAGGCAGCATTTTCCTCTACCCGTTCAAACAATGTTGTCATCAAACTATCGTGTTCCTAATCCATAGGGTCGCTGCCGACGAGTATATCACAGTCTAACGTTAGCCAGGCGAAGTCGTCTGCCAGCGTGTCCACGTATCACAGCTATACTGACGCCTCTAATCTGCTGCGGCCCGGAACGCTCATGTTTCAGGTAAATTGATACCGCTCTAATGAGCCCTTGTGGCTTACGAAGCGGAAATTTGTTTGTCTGTGACTTTGGGAGCCGGTATTCATGTAGGCTGCTATGTGCTTGTAAGTGCCATGATGACTGATTTATGTTCGCTTGGAAACTCGCCGTTTTAGGCATAAATCTTGTCTTGATTGACATTTTGATTGAGTGTTTTAGTTCTATATCAGGAAAGAAAACATGCTCAAAAATACAACATTTTCTGTGTCTATAATCACTTCGCGCTGCTCTTAGCGTAACAGGTATTACCTCGCTTTTCTTGGGACAATATGTGGAATACACAAACACTTTACGTGCCTACTTATTTTTGCTAAATCTTGTTGCCAACGGGATATTTTGCTTCTCTATTTGAACCTGCGCCGTGTTTACTTACCTACATAATTAGTTCTTAATATTAACTTTAATGCTCCGTGCACGAAAACAATACTCTTTAGTAAATTTCTTATCTAATTGTGAAAAAGCTTGAATTATTGAAATATATGGTCTGTGTGATTATAACAGTACTATTTTCGTGTCGCAAAACCATTCGTGCCAGTCACAGCACCTGTTAATAGTTTCATCACTTTAGTGCTCTCGAAAAAAATGTTAATTTAGCCTTTGATTTATCTAATGAAGTATTTACATAAAATACAATTTCAATTTTATTTTAGGGATAGCTGAAGACTAAAATTGTGTGATTTTTAAAATTCTTGAGTTTTGAAGTTTTTTTTTTAAAATAGAAAGAAATACATGATTGACAGGGTTTCTTTAAAAAAAAAAGGTTTTTCAAAATTATTTTTCTGCTATATTTTATATCGAAATTGAAAAAAATGGTCCCGACACGTGCAAGTAGACCATAATTATAATCATGTTGATGTTAAATGATGAATGATTTTATTTCTTTAAGTAGGTTTGTACAAATACTTTCACACGACAATCATATTTTTTAAAACTAGATGAGGTCGGCGTTTCCTCTATGACTACTCTAAGAAGAAAGGCCGAAACAAACTCCGATAGATGATATTTTTTTTTCATGTTCACAATCACACCTAGTTTCTTGTAAAACGGTGAACAAACGTCAGTCTTACATAATTTTTCGGAAAATTACATAGTTGCGAATATTAGTGATTTTGCATTAAAACATAAATAATTTTTTAATTAACTTTCAGCCACATGAAAAACGAAGAACCTAACTTTTCAAATCACAAACAATTTTGTTTAATTTATCTTTCCCTTTCTCACAAAAAGTTAACAAAATTGATCCAAATCAGTCGATTTCGTGCACGGTCCTTTAATAATTTGGCATTTGCGTATGGAAGCTGAGGCTATTTTGCAATCGTATCCTACATTAATTATTATCGCTTTTATTCAATAATAATAATCAATAATACTTTTTATTTTAGATTTTTAAATTTTATCTTTTCTTTTTATTTTTTTTTAAATTTTTTTTTGTTGATTCGGGTCCAGAATCACTAACATAATTACCTCCTAAAATGTTTTGCAGGTCCAAAACAACACCTTGTATAAGATAATTGCCAACAATAGAGGAATATTCTAAACACGCGCTCACATTATATCATTTTTCCTAGAAATATATTTCACTATTTTGTTTGTCCCAGAATGTGTAATTCATAACTGAAATACACTTCCTGGAATGAAATACAATGCAGTGTGTTAAATGAAACAGTTCCAAAAAAACTAGTAGGTATCCCGGACAGACCGGAACAGTTTAGAAAATTATTTACAAGTTCGGGTTTATACATCAGTATCACCTTAATTTTTTTATTTCATTCGCAGAGTTACGGCTACATTACCTGTGTGGTGGTCACCATACATTATGTGATGGGTCTGTATGACCTGGTGACCCTCAATGATTGCTACGTGTTGTTCTGGATACACGCCATCTTGGATATCTACTTTTATGGCAAGACTTATCTGTCTATGCATCAGGTGAACGTCGTCCATCACGATTTCATTTGACAAGTAAGATCTTGTGATGATAGTCCACATGGGCTTAGGCTAAACTGCAACCAGACGGCGGTCGATTGACGTCGATCGTCGCCTCAAAATATGTCACAATAGGGTCTATCGACCGCGGTCAATTAGACCGTGATCAATCGAAGCAACCCTTTAAAAGCAGCTGTACATTGTCTGCAGCAAATTATTGCCCATCTGTAAATGTGGCTATATATTATAGGATGTAAAAACGCATGTGATGATTAAGAATCTACATTACATAAATGTATATTTTTACACCCGAAACACCAACAACTACACCCATTACCTATTATTTGATACAATTTGGTCTTTGGATAAGCTTTTCTATATCAAAAAGTAACATGTTTAGCTGTCTTAGCACGAACACTCGTACAATACGCCACACACATTGTCAATTAACGTGTGAAAAAAAAGTATGATTCTGTCTAAAAATTACAAACATAACATGCGGTAACCTGGCATAGATCTATTTTTGCCCGACTACGGCAAAACGAGGGAAGTGTTATTTTAACAGGCTATGTATGTTCATCTGTTCCCTCATAACTCCTAAACTGCTAGTCGTAATTTGATAAACAAACTATAATGGGACGTCATGTTGTTCCGACGTTATATGACGTTACGTAGAATCGAACATGGCGGTTTATAGCGGACGTGAAGGGATACAAAAAAAACTGATTAATATCGTGTTTGGTATTCAGTGAAGGGTCATAAGGAGTATTCTTTTGAAAACATATTGGTTATATATCTACATAATTATACGTACGTAAACCCCAAATAAGAATAAAAAACGTATTTTTCACTCTGAATGTTTTCAATAACACTAATTACGGTTCATATATATATATATTTTAATGTATACACCGTTTTTGTTTCCGTGTACCTAGTTATCTTGATACATAACAATATTTTAATACTGCTTTAATAAAGCCATAACTTGTAGGGCTACGTAAGCAAGCATGGCGAACTCATATTGGAGGGACCCAAATGTCGCCACAGATATTTTAAGCACAAACTGTGGTTGTGGACTGACATACTGGTTAATGCTCCTTTGGAATTCCTCGGCTTTTGTTTTCCGTGAGTTGTTCTTTCTTATTTAAAAATAAATTATTATAATGATCTTGGAAAACTATAAAATATGTTTTGATATAATAATCCTTTTTCATCCTTTTGGCAGAAATACCTATTTTTGTTTCAAAATTTCATTGTGGCACCTTGATTCAATCAAACATGATTTATTTGAGAATGTACTATTCGTTTTAACTTTTTTACTTTTAGGAATCCTGTAAGGGCTATACACTACTTGCGAGCGAACAAGCTGTTCAGACTGAAGTATTTGTTTGAGTTCTATCGGAGTACTTCTCGTGAACTCACAAACAACCTCACCACTCTACAGGTATTATTTACAAAGCTAAATAAACAGAATAATCTTAAGGTAATAAGAAAATAATTACCACTGTGTTTGTTGCTAGACAACTTAATATTTTAATTGGATAATTTAAAAAAAGGAGGTAGACTGTAGACTAGGATCCAGTTAATTAGCGAAACGAAATTCATTTGATTTATGGCTTATTTGTGATTTTATACTTGGCTATAAAAAGTGTAACTAAGATTATTTCAACGTAATTATTAGCTCTTCATTAATTACACGAAATACGTACCACGTTTTTAGGGTTCCGTAGTCAATAAGAAACCCTTAAAATCATAATCATTTTATTTGTAAAATTATTGACACAGTGTTGGTCTTAAATTAAGTAATTAAGTTCCTAATACATGATCAGACATTTGATATGAACAATTACTGTATATATAATGTTAGAGTATAATATTTATGTATAGCATGCTTTAAATACATAATCAGCCTATAATGTTCCCACTGCTGGGACACAAGCCTCCTCTCTGCGAGAGGGAGTGGGCCGTAATCCACCACGCGGGCCCAGTGCGGGTAGGTAGATGTCACATGTTTTCCATCACCGTTTTTGAGAGCAATGGTGATGAAATAATTTACACAAAGTAAAGCGCCTGTCCGGGTTCGAACCTACGACGTACAACTCGTAAGTCGCGGCCGTTACCACTGGGCCAACACTGCTCTCACTGCTTTAAATGCTAGTTTCTATTATTCATGAATTTTACAATACATTCAATATTAATTATTTATCGTCATATTAATTTAAAACAGATTATTTAGCAATATTTATAAATTCATTCATAGAATAAAATCGTTTTTTTGCTGCAGCCATAATTTTAACTTTATAAAAAATAAATTATTAGGTGTCTCTTTAAAATTCTTTGGTATTTTGTTATAGATATAATTATTTAGGCTGTAGGCTTTGAAACGTCTAGTTGAAGTAACTGGTGACCGAAAAGCTGGCGGCTTTCTCGCGCAACGCATCAGCATTGCTTTTCAGCGAGGAAATGCCGCCAGCATCCACGGTACAATGCCTCGAGGGCCTTTTTTTAGGTTTAACTATAATATCATTTATTTACATAACCAAATTACAAGATGATTATTAACATTAACTAAATTAAATTAAAACTAAGTTAGGCTTAAAAAAGGCCCTCGGGGCATTGTACCGAGGATGCTGGCGGCATTTCCTCGCTGAATTGCAATGCTGATGCGTTGCGCGAGAAAGCCGCCAGCTTTTCGGTCACCAGTTACATCAACTAGACGTTTCGCGATTTCCGCAAATAACTTATGCGCACTGGGACCCCACGGACCGAGGGTCTCGACGCCAAAGGGCACAAAGTTGTACTCTCTGCCAAGGCCTCCATATTTAATAACTTTCAGATTTTCGGCATTTTCTGCCGCTGCACCCGCTTTAGAAGTAGTCCGTTGGAGGTGGGACGGTGCCAGTGTGTCTACACAGGTAGCGTCCCACACAAGCATCCGTCCCAAACTCCACGGGACCAAAGACACACCATCAGGTCTTTTGCCATCATCTCTGACAATGCCAGTCGGCTCAAGAAGAGCAGGCACATTGATGCTGGCAAGAGACCGGCGGATCATGTCATCATGGTTTAACTTAGTTTTAATTAAATTTAGTTAATGTTAATAACCATCTTGTAATTAGATTATGTAAATTAACATACTTTTTACTATATAGGCTTATAATTTCGCCATATCCGTCTGTCTGTCTGTCTGTCCGCAGCTTAGCTTACAGACTCTTAGTACTAGAAAGCTGTAATTTGGCATGGGTAGGTATACGTATTAATTACGGCGACAAAGTGATAAAAAAAATCTTGAAAAAAAAAATGTATGTAGGATACCCTTGCACGTACTCGTAAAGTGGGGATATTTTTTCTCGTCTGGTCCATGGTATGGGGTATTGTTGGAAAGGCCATTCAAAAATATTGCGGGTCTGTGAAAACCATTTTTCGATTCAGGGATCCGTTTGCGTAATATTAAGCTTTAATGTGCTAACTTTTGTTAGAGTAACGCTATATGATTGTTTTGGATATTATTATGTGAGAAAATTCATGGCAGTAGTATATAACGAAGTTAAAAGGAATACTATCACAGCTCAGTAGGCTTTACAAGTCAACCAACTTACATTTGCAGTTGGGGAATTGACCGTGTCGTATATCCACGTATCGGAGAACATGTTTATCAAATACAATTTTAAGTTTGTTTTTGGGATAAATTCATCCCAACTACGGAACCCTTCATTCGCACTTGGCCGGTTTTTTTTTACAAATAGGTAGTGCACTATTTTAAGTCAGTGTAATTTGTGACCATAATTGAAACTTGCGCAGGCGGTGATGACAATAATTATGGTAGTGGTGATGATCCACACATTCGCATGCGTTTGGCTGGTGACAATGATTAGCACATCCCCAATCAGCGTCATTCGAACACTGAAGATACATCTTATAGATGAGTAAGTATCTTAATGATTATTTGTGGGTTGTGTTGTGTCCCTTTCCCCCTGATAATCGTCCTTTTTTTTTTCTCTACTCCAGACTTTTTTCTTGTCCAAACGCCTCCTACCGGAGGCTCAACGCGGGGGTCGTGTAGTCCATGGCCCTTTACGGGGCACCTGTGTGGGCGCGTTCCCTGGTGCTGCGGCCAGCCCGCTGGTTGAGCGCGGCCCAAAGGGTTATGGCCATCCGGCTGGTCCGGGGATACCGCACGGTCTTCGGTGAGGCGGCGAGCTTCCTTGCCGGATTGCCGCTATGGGATCCGGAGGCAAAAGTCCTCGCGCACGTATTTGAGAGACGCGAGGAGGCGAAACGCCGGGCGTAACTCCGCTGCCGCGAGAAATCACGACACAGCGGACAGAACTCCGGCGGGATCTCATGGCGACATGGAAAGTGCGATTGTCGCAACCCAGTGCTGGGCACGCCATAATTGCGGTGATAAGTCCCCTCTTTGAGGAGTGGCTAGAGAGGCGACACGGCGTCTTCGCCTTCCGCCTGACGCAGGTCCTCACCGGACACGGCAGCTTTGGAAGGTTCCTGTGTCAGATAAGGCGGGAGGAAACGCCCGAGTGTCACTACTGAGTGGATCACCCGGAGGACACGGTGGAGCATACGGTGGAGGTCTGCCCGGCTTGAGCAGAGCACCACTCGCGAGATCTCTCGCGTCCGGCCCTGGTCCAGGCCATGGTACGGAGTGAGAGGACATGGGCAGCCGTCACCTCCTTCTACGAAGCAGTAATGCTCCTGAAGGAGGAGGCGGGACGGTTGTGGGAACGGCAAATTTTGCGCCCTCTCGCCCCGGGGGACATTTAGGGGGGATTTGTGGAATAAGTCAATTAACTGGCAGTTTTCAATTACATTGCTATAGTGTGCCTTTTAGTGCTGTGCACTCCCTGAGGTATGCGCGCGGCGAGACGGGGGGGAGAATCGGCTGCTGTGCTCTGTCAGTGCGCCGTCAACGCTCGTGGCGTAGAGATGGGCAAATTGTATCACTAAAAAGAAAAGATTGAAATGTATCTTTCGATCACTGGGATATGTATCACTCTTTTGTATCTTTATATCCATATGTATCAGTAGCTCACGCTCGCGCGCAGATTCACAGCACATTTGCTCACTCACTCAGCGTGGTTCGCCAAACCAACTTACTATCTCCGTCTTGCGAAAGCGCGACAGAACATTCTAAATAGCGACGTGCGAAAGAGACGTCTGGACTTTCCGATATCTTCCTTGAATTGGTCTTGGAGTGGCCGGCCGCGGCCGTCCCAGCCGAGGTACATTTTGACAAACTTGGACATTTTTGGGACTAACATTTTGAATGGGACTTAAGATCGGTTTTTAATTATCTTTTGTAGTTTTGGTGACGAACAGCGCCACCAATAATTGCATAGTTAAGTTGGTCGAACAGTAAAATCAAAATAATAATTTTGTTTCGCGACGCAGATAGATCAAGACAATGTGAGTGAATGAGTTGTAGAGAACTAGAGATACAGTGATACATTCGGATGTGAACGGATACAAAGAGTGATTGATGGAAACGGAATGATTCATATCTTTTGTATCTATCACTCATGAGTTACCCATCTCTATCGTGGCGGCAGGTAGTGTTATCTGTATCGGACTGTCTATGTCAGACGCACATGAGATACATATTCAAAGATGGGTCGTGCGTTATCTCGTGATATGAAGACTGTCATTTTTAAGGTGGCTGAATATTTTAAGAAAGAAAAGCAGACAAAGAAAGCTTTGAATTTAAAAATGATGTGAATATTGCCAAAATCGTTGCGGAGGCTACGGGGTACAG
This sequence comes from Atethmia centrago, assembly GCA_905333075.3. Classification (NCBI taxonomy): domain Eukaryota; kingdom Metazoa; phylum Arthropoda; class Insecta; order Lepidoptera; family Noctuidae; genus Atethmia; species Atethmia centrago. The sequence goes on along the minus strand of HG995373.1, from coordinate 12,930,348 downwards.
CAAAAGAACTGTGCATAATGTGATTACTGCGGGTTATTTATCAATTGAAAATTCAAGCCAATTAAAATTTCAATCGTCAAAAAAACCCAAAGTTCTAAAGAAAAAACACGTTGTGGATGATTTTGACCTTGGAGTTATCAGAAGAAAAATTCATCAGTTTTACGAAGTTGAAAAAATAATACCAAGTGTCCGTAAGTTACTATCAAGTTTGAGACAGGATGGCATATTGAATTGTGGACGGGAATATTAAAGACAGCTTTCACACAAAATGGACTACCGTTTCAAAAAATGCAAATCAAAGAGACATCTCCTTATACAGGTTGAAATTGAAAACTTGCGACAAACTGAAATGGGACATTGTATACATCATTATTAACAACTTTTACTAAGGGACCAAAGCTGTAATCCCAAAAAAAAAATCTGCTTTTCCGACATTTTGATGAGGTATTGCGAACATAAATGTAGGGGACAGCAGTTTTTTTTTTTTGGGATTGTAGCTTTGGTCCCTTAGTAAAAGTTGTTCATAATGATGAGTACAATCTCCCATTTCGATTTGTCGCATGTTTTCAATGTCACCCTGTAGAACAGCCTAATATTACAGTGTGGCGGAAAAAAATATCTTACACAAATCAGAAATTACAGAACGCAAAACCGCAACATATATTTTCTTGATGAAACATACATCAACGCCAGTCACCATGCCAGCAAATGTTGGCAATCATCGTCAGAACCCGGAATTCATGCTGATATTGGGAAAGGACGGCGATTGGTAATTCTCCACGCTGGGTGTCGAAATGGCTTAGTGGATGATGTATTGACTATATTCAATTCAAATCAGATGCTAGAACCGGTGACTATCATGGAGATATGAGTGGACCTATTTTTTATAAGTGGGTAGATGAAAAGTTAAAAGATAAGTTGCTGCCGAATTCTGTGGTTGTAATGGACAACGCGTCTTACTACAGCGTTCAGGTTGAGAAGAAACCAACTATATCAAGCCTCAAAAGTAAAATGCAGAACTGGTTGCTACGCCATAATGTAGAATTTTCAGGAACCATGACAAAGGCTCAACTGCTCCTTCTTATCAAAAATACACAAAAAGAACCCGTGTATAGAATTTACGAACTCCTGAAAGCCAGTGGACACACTGTTCTGCGTTTACCTCCGTACCATCCAGATTTAAATCCAATTGAGTTGGTCTGGGCTGATATTAAAAACAACATAGCTCAAAACTATATTAATTCTTCTCTAGACGAAAAGATAATCTTATTGGATAAATTGTTTTCGGAATTCACGGCGGAAAAATGGCAGAGATGCGACGATCATGTCCAGAAAAATGAAAATGATTACTGGAGTCGTGATTAGGTTCGATAATGTTATCGATTCATTCATAATAAATTTACAAGACTGATTCAAGTTCCGGTGGCGAAGTGGAAGATGAAGATGATGACGAAATGGAAGATGAAGTTGAAACAGAATCTATGTTGGAATAACTTTCGTTAGAATATATAATTGTATGTAAATATAAAAAAAATGTTCAATAAAACAAGTCCTGCTTTGAATTATAAGTTACGAGTAAGTTCTTATTTATCACCTGCATATTTTTAATAAAATATGAGTATATTTGGGTTACATTTTAATCAACTAAGTAAGTATAATATATTACAGATAGATAGCCTCCGACCATCGTCCCGCCACAAGTCTTGCCTTAGAAATGCAAACTGATATCGTAAGATCTGTCCGCCATGTATCGATCTCATGTGAACTCATGCACTTTTTTCTTCACCTCCCACCTCGCCGCGCATACCTCAGGAAGTGCACAGCACTAATGGCCACACTATAGTAACGCCGCTCAGTCCAATATTTTTGAACCAGGAAGCTTAATTCTTATAGGCATTTGTTTTGTTGTCTCATCTTAGGAGATGCTAACTAGCTATTGCCAGCGGCTTCGCCATCGAGAAGGTTGGAAATCATCCCACGGGAACGTACAGCTGTGATAACAAATATCCTGTGTCCTAATCCAGGTCATTCGTTCAATTCTTGAGGCGTGTTTGATAAACATTCAAACAAAGACTTTCACATTTGGATTCTACACCTGATTTGCATTTTCCTTCAAATGTCATTTCCCATTTACAGAGAAACACCACAACAACGTTGGAATTACGTCACGTCTTTTTACATTGTGGTATCCCAGCTAACCACGACTGGCAGTGACGAATTCTTCATCGACGAGGTCCTGCCTATGTCCATCTTAGCCGTGATCCTCGTCTGTGGCAAGATGTTAGCCGCAATCGTAGTCGCAGCCTCCATTCAGCTTGCTTACTCCACCAAGTATGCCCTGACGGCTTATGAAAAAGTGACCAGGGAACTTATTGATATGTTGAAGAACCAGGGACTGTCGAGTGAGTAAATAGAAACTACATATTTTTTTATTACCACTGTCAATTATCTACAAATGACAGCAGGGACCATTGGCTTATTATTGGCTTTCCAAGGTATGGAGGGATTCCGATATAAAATGAATGGTCACCCATCAACAAACTGACCGCGGCAAGCGTAGTTTAACCTTCGATCAACCCGTGCGGCTGTTATTAAAATACAGTCTTACCATATACACTCTGCCTATCTGAACTCCACAACCGATTTTTATTTATCACAGTGCCTACATAAATAGTCCTTTATTGAATAATTTCCAAAAAGTGTAACCTTTATTTTACGTGAAATTTTGTAGTGTGGAGTACGTTATTGGAATTGGCTGTGTACCTACTCATATCGTATCGACGTATTATTTACGTCTAATCATTATAGTTTCCATTTGAAAAGGGATCCAATTACATAGGCTTCCAGGTAGTCTATGATTGTTTAAATAATAAAACTATCATAGACTACCTGGAACCCTAATTAGGCTGCTACCTAAAGCTGGGTACCTAATAAGGTTGCGAAGTAGCCTTCTAGTAAATTGTTACAGGTTACCAATTGAAGAAGTTTTGGAAGTACATACAGCAACTTTGGGTAACGGAGCGTGGAAGACAGGTAGCTATCTGATTTTATTGGCATGCTAAAATTAGACCATGTTTGCATGGTCATGATACTATACTATACTATACCACGAGTGAATTCCTAGAATTTTCACGAAGGGCTTCCGTGATGCATATTAGCCTAGGAGTGTGCATTTTAAAGTGTAAATAATTTATCACCAAAACACATTTTTATAAATATAAAACTTACTTTGCATCTTAGTACCCCAAAACATTGTATACCCTAGGTAATAATGGAAATGACTGGAACCATTGGACAGGAACAATCAAAGAATTGCCGAGGTTTCCCTGTCTCTAAATCTGCTCGCTGCCAAGTACTAACTCCCATTATATCAGTTGCCAGTCCTGCTATCTCAAACGCCGTACGTGCGGCGTTGTGACCTGATGTCTGCCATGTTCGGTCATCATCTGAGGAACTGTTACATCTTCGCTGAGACTGGAGAAGCGTTCCTACGACAGCTGACTGTTGCACTTGACTTTACCATTTTCTTTCCTGGTAAGCTGGCTCGTGTTTGATCACTATCTCTTTGACTTAACTGATAATAGGTACGGTCAGTGCTCTGCATAACCTGACCCCTTTTACAAAGAAGAAGAGGGGAAAAGGGGACGCGTTGTGCAAGTCACTGACTTAATCAAATATAGACCTTTGTGACTTACTAGCTGTATTGTTACAAGCATAAATCACGTATGATATATCGTGGGTAAGTTTTTTGTACGTGTATAAAAGTTCAATTAAAGAAAAGTACTGTCTATAATCAACCTGCCTAGTCTTTTCCCAATAATGTTGGGCTCGGCTTCCAGTGTAACTGGATGCAGCTGAATACCAGTATTTTACATGGAGCGACTGCCTATCTGACCTCCACAACCCAGTTACCGGGTAACACGATACCCCTTGGTAAGACTGGTTGTCAGACTTTCGGGCTTCTGACGACCCGTAACGACTGTCAAAGATCCACGAATGAAAGCCGAGACCAACGGCTTAACGTGATTTCCGAGGCACGTAGGAGTCTCGGTATGTAATATAATATTTTATTTTGACTTAAAAGTACAGTTTTACAGGTTGACACTTAATTTAATCAAATAGTCTGTTACAAAATAAATGATCAATGACCCCCATGCTAGGAAAAACCTGTGTTACAGGGGTCATCCATCCGTCCATTATGGATCTATTGGTTACTTGCAAATTAGCAAATGTGCACATTAGGAAAAAAAAAATAAAAAAGTAAAATTAAATTAAATTAGCTTAAAATAATTAATTTTTTAAAGGGATATGAAACGGGAGGAGGAAAGTTAAAGAGGGTTTTAAATGAGTTGATAACAAGGAAAAGGGAGTATGTATTGAGTGCCGGACATGTGTTGTTAGTGTGAGTGTAACTATGTATGTGTGAGTGTAGATATGTGTGAGTGAGTGTAGATGTGTATGTGTGAGTGGGTGCCTGATTTGTTTAAGTTACGGTTTGAGTAATTCTTCCGTGTCGTCATAATTTAGAGTGAGCAGATATTCCTTTATTTTTTGTATGCATTGGAATTTGTTCAAACAATGGATGTTTAATGTGCTGTGCAGTTTATTGTAAAGTAATGTACTTAAATAACGGTTATGCCGTCGTGCAAAGGTGGTATTTGTACAAACATTGGGACAAACGGGTTTGGGTCTTCTTCTGAGCGCAGGGTTTTTACATCTATTGGGGGGGGTCACTTTATGTGTACGTGTGATAGCTCGAAGTATATACATTTGTCGGACTGTCGGTACTTTAAATTCTGAATAAACCTGCTGAGTGGGATATCTAAATGGTTTGCTTAATAGGACTTTGATTACTGCACGTTGGGCTCTTTCAGCTGGTATAAGGATTGTCTTGGCTGCACCACCCCACGCAACGATACAGTACCTTAGTATTGATTCACATAGAGCGGTGTATACCAATTTTAGGATACCTTTGTCTGCAGAGGTTCTTAACTTTTTGAACACGTAAATGAGTTTTCTTGTGCGCGCAGACAAAGATTCAATGTGGGTCTTCCAGCTTAGACTGGAATCCAGGTAAATACCGAGATACTTGACGGAGGAGGCTCTCGACACAGTCTGGCATGAACAGAGATTAATTCTGTCACGCTCGTCGCAAACATGGGCTTTGATTTGTAGTGAGAGGTCAGATGGAAGGGAAGAGGGTCTGGAACCGAAGGCTATAAAGTTTGTTTTGCTGACGTTCAAGGTTAAGCCATTACTGCCCAACCAGGTCATAACTTGGGTCAAGGAACTTTCAGCGGCCTCCCTAGCTGTTTCCCAGTCGTGACTGCTGGACAGTAGAACAGTATCATCGGCGTACGCTATAATTTGAGTATAAGGGAGAGTAAGTAGACAGAGTTCGTTAACATAGATTTGGAAGAGGAGGGGGCTGAGCAAACTTCCTTGTGGCACACCGAAATCTAGTGGTTGTTCACTGCTGATATAATCGCCTATTTTAACGCACTGGGTCCGGTCTGATAGAAAATCCTTAAGCAATTTGAGAGCTGGGCCGCGTATTCCAATCTGTTCTAGTTTTCCGAGTAAAATAGGGACCGAGACAGTGTCGAAGGCCTTAGACAGATCCAAGAATATGCCGACACATTTGTGTTTACTGTCAATTAAGTAAAGATGGTCATCCGTCCACGGACCAAACCCAGCAAGCGTAGCTCAACCTGATGGATTGACCCGTGCGGCTGTTATTACTTAGCCACGAGTTCCTCTGAAAATAACTGTCAGCCTACTATAAGAATTTTATTAATTGCTTAAAGCCATTGCAGCAATTGCTTTGAAAATGCTAACCTCGTGTTATATTTATGTACGTATTAACTAGACTTGTTAAATTTTAATATAAGTGGTTAAATAATCCTTTCGAATAGCTAATTTTTTTAAAACGCATTGCACTACGTAACGCGTAACGTATTCAAACTCACTTTGACAAACTTTTACGTTTCAAAATCAAAACTAGCTTCGATCTGATTCCAATCTAAAATTCTCTATGGCATCACTAGTTCACAGAGACGATTGAATGGAACTGTGAATTTAACTAGTGAGTGGATCTATAACAAAGATAGACCTGATAATTTCGCGTTGAATTTTGACAGTGCCAACTTGAGCAATATATCGGTCAAGGACAGCTAATGAGACAGAGTTGATTTTCTATTGTTAGACACCGAATCGGTGACGCGCGTAGTTAATTATACCTACTACTACCTACTCTTCTACGAATTGCCGTAAAGCTCTGGCCAAAGTAAAGTGAATCCCGCGCGGGATGCGGGACGAAATTCGTTCGCGCCGATTGTGTCGACTAACTTATATGGAGGTGTTCAAACTGGTTGGAATAGTCGCCTGACTTCCAAATCATTAAAATAAACGAGACGCGTAGTCACGTCCCGCATCCCACGCGGGTTCGCCTCAGTGTAGCCATAGCTTAAGGCGCAGATTTTAGTGACTTTTAAATCTGATATTACGCCTTCATATAATGCAAGTAAGTTATGCAAAAAATGTATGTTAAACTAGAACGCATAGACGTCAATTCTTTATGTGAATATTTAAGTATTGTAGTAAAATACTTTATGAAATAAATTCAGGAAGTAATGTCTACCCATAGCATAAAAAACGATATTACTTTCAAACCAGGTACTTCAGATATTTTAATGTTTTTTTTTTTGTATGAACAGACTATTTATTATCTATAATTTTATCTATTTATTTTTTAAATATTCATGTTTTCGATATTAAAAATAAATATTCGCTATGAAACGGCGGTGGCGCGGGGCGCGGCGAGAGCACATGAATAAATAACCGAGCAGAATGAAAGCTTCCTAACAGAGTTCAAAATACTTACCTACTTTCATAAGGCTGTCACTCGGTTATTGAAAATATAAAATCGGGGTACCTACATTTAATTGTTAGAAATGTAAAAAAAATGAAATGCTTTATTTTAATTAGTAAATACTGTGAAATAGTTATAGATAAATAGATGCATACATTGCATACTTTTTTGAAGTTGGTTAATAAAATTACTGTGACTTACGGACGGACGGACAGACGGACATGGCGAAACTATAATGTTTCCTTTGTTTTCTATTTCACGAACGTAAGTTAAGTAAATTTATCAGCGCCTGTCACTACTCCATACAAGTTTAGACGTGATTAAAAACTTGCCTACTAAAATTACGTCAATTTACGTCAAACGCTGATTAATTTGACAGGAGTAATTTATCCTTTTGTTAATGAAATAGAAAGAAAAAGATGCACTGAACTTAAATTAAATTTGTGAACAAGGGAATCGGCACCATTACCTAATCGTAACTAAATACTTCTGTAATAAGCATTAAACCTGTGTAGGTAAGTAGATATAGATAATTACCTGACAAGATCAAAGGATCTTGTCAGGTAATTATCTATATCTACTTCCAAAGGAATATACATAAAAAGAAGTCTCCTTGTTTTTCCTACCATTATTTGTACACACAGTACAACAGTTTGGCATCTTTAAAAATAATATAAAATAAGACGTCCGAGTCGTACCGCTGCCGCTGGCACACCTTAACTTTGTCCGCTTACTGAGCCGGCTCAAACCGGTTTGTGCCCGAGTGGGCGCCGGCGCACTCCCCGCGTGCCGTGTCCGTGACAGGTCACGCACACATAGCTGTGCGTGTAGTAGTGTACCTACGCACGGCGTTAGCATGAAGCTTTCATTCTGCTCGGTTTATTATTCATGTGGCGAGAGCGCGACGCACATTTGTATGGCCAAAGTCAGCGGCGATTACCCGACCCTTAAAGAGAACATGATGATTACGTTTACATTTAACCACACAATCAAATACTACTTTGCGACAAGGTTTATGTGTTAGGTAACTATTCTAATACTAGCTATCCTTACTAATCGTTCGAGGCATCACAGCGGGCTCTATCAGAATACCAGCGCTACGGTATTTGTTTTTTTTTATTAAATATCGCAGCACCGTGCTGAGATAGGAGCCTTTTGGGCCTCGCACAGGTCTTCTATTTTGTTTTTGTTTTCACTATTATGTTAACAAACAGACAAATAAATAAACAGACACTTTCGCATTTGTAATATTAAAGAAAAAGAAAGAAAAAATATTTATTTGGGACACGCACAGGAAATACAACAGTAAAAAAGGACATAAAACTAACAAAAGCATGAAAACATTAAAAAAATATTTATTTTTTTAATGTTTTAAACATTAAAAAATTATTTATTTTTTAAAACATTAAAAAAAATATTTATTTTTCCTGTGCGTGTCCCAAATAAATATTTTTTCTTTCTTTTTCTTTAATATTACAAATGCGAAAGTGTCTGTTTATTTATTTGTCTGTTTGTTTATTACGCTTTCACGTCTTAACTACTCAACCAATCACCATGAAATTTTGCAGACACACTGTCAGGGGTACAGAAAAGGACAAAGGGTACCTCATCCAGAAAAAAAGTACTGTTCCCAAGGGCTAGAAAAATAACTTTACAAAACCTACATTAACGCGAGCAAAGGCGCGGGCAAAAGCTAGTATAAAGTTATATATGCGAGTGTGTTTGTTTGTTTGTTACGCTTTCACACTAAAGCGGCTGAACGGATTTGGATGAAATTGGGCACATGGGTAGACCATGATCTTGGTTAGGACATAGAATTTTACGTTTTATCCCGATATTGCCACGGGATCGAGACAGCGGGTGAAACCACGGGGCGCAGCTAGTCTAATATAAATGTCATGCTAACGATGATGATTTCAATTTCCACTTTACAGGCAATTACATAGTAGTGGCAGGCGACAGCGAGGCACGGATGTACTGGGTGGCCTCAGGGTCCGTCTCCGTAGTGTCGGTGCGAGCAGACCTGACCGAGATCACGCATGAGCTGCTCGGGCCGGGTGACGTGTTCGGCATACTGCAGGGCATGAACAGGGGCATCTCACATTGTTTCTCTTACAGGGCAGAGACGAAGGTACCTACTTACTTAATTTTGACATAGTGAAGTTTTTTTTACAAGCTTAGTTTTTAGGGTTCCGTACCTCAAAAGGAAAAAACGGAACCTTTATAGGGTCACTCGTGTGTCAGACGCACACGAGTGATCGTATAAGGGTTCCGTTTTTCCTTATGAGGAACCCTTATAGGATCACTCGTGTGTGTCTGTCCGTCGGTCACAGGCGATTTGGACCGATTAAGTTGAAATTTGGTACACATGTGAATTTATGTGATCCAAACACGGGCGTGTGACGTAAGTAAATGGATTTTAAATTACTTTTGGGGTCACTTCTGGGGGTAAATTATAATATAAAAATAACGAAAAAAACAATTTTGAAAACTTTTTTTTTTATAATTTTAAAATACATAGTTTTAAAGTTATTTAAGAAAATAGATGAAAGAGATGAAAGTTGACCATTTCCCCTCCTTTCCAAAACAAATGATACAAAAATTTTACAAGCCCTGAATTGGCGGTGAATGCGTTCCACGAAGCCATTGAAGAGGTCTCTAAGGAAGACTGGTCAAATTGCTCTTTACAATGCGAATGCAAAAAATTATTAATTGTGAGGGCATATACTCGTACTTTGAAAAACAATGAATGTAGGGTAAAACCGGAATAGATGCTGCAGTGGGATAGATGCCTCATTTTTAAAAAACCTAAGTTCCCAAACTCGCAACTATGAATTAATAGTATAAGTAGGAGCCGCAGTCACCCCGCACTAGAGATGGGCTGAGTGATGATTTTATTGTATCAATGACTGCATGACAATGACAATAAAAAATAAAAATATCGGTGACGGGAACAATGACAAAATCATCAATGATTTTTATTTGAGTATTAGATCTCGTCACTTCATTTGTGAGTAGATACTGAAATGATCGCGGAACGGCTTAGTGACATTATCATTAGTTATGTATGTAGGCATGGATCGAGTTTGTCAGTTAGCCCGCGTAATTCAAATTTTCTTAGTTTGTGACATTCATGGCAATTTTTTAGGCATTGATAATAATCATGGAAATCATCAATATGATTCCATTAGTGATATTTGCATGGCAATCTGGCGTTCTTGCATACGTTGGATGTTTTTCTTACAGTTGAAGCCATTTTTGAATATTTAGGTAGGTACAAACTGAGAACCTACCACTAAACGTTTCTTGCCTATAAGATAGAAAAATATACGAGTAGTAAGTAAGTACACCACTGTAGAACGTCACGTTGTCTACGTATCAAAACGTATTTTTTTTTATATATTAACAAACTGCACGAAGTACTAAGTACCTAAACAAATGTCTTAACTTGGTTTTAAAATCTATGGTACACTTCACCAAACTAAATTCACTAAAACGTATCAAAAATCCAATTATAGTGAGTCAACACACTACACTACGTATTTCGTATGCGTAAAATTAAATTAGGTAAGGGTGGTTGGTCGTCCTCGTCTAACCAAAACAATGATTCGCGAAATACTAAATGCTAGATAAATAGCATTAGTGATTTGCCGCGCATATTGTAAACAACGCAAGTGAAAGCATTGTTGCCATTCGCCGTCGCAAATCACACCGCAGTGCCCGAGACGGCCCGAGCCCATCCGATCCGAATCACCGAAGTCCACGTTCATTCAAGTAATGATTTAAAAGCATTGATGATTTTGTCGTTGTCATTGCATGATAAAATGATTTTAAAATATCGATGATTTTAACATGTGACATGATATCGGACTCATCTCTACCCCGCACCTCATCTGCTCCCTGTCTGTCGTACGATGAGGACGTGTTTCGCTCGTGTGTGCAATCATCTCCGCGGCGAACTTCACGAACACGTCAAAGATTTAAAGGTTAGTATTTGCCATTGTATAACTTTATAAGTAGTAAATACATTCCATTATATTTTTATTACATCGATGTACTGGTTCATTAAGTGTTCATCTGGGTGTTAATAGCTGCACTTTTGCTTTTAATTTATTTAAAAAATACTTGGGCATCTATCCCTCCATACACTATAATGGCGTCAGCGCATACTTTTAAAATATTTTTGTGTTCTGTTATATTTTTTGTTTTTCCGTATTCTTATATTTGGACTCTTTACTTGTAGCAGAACCATGCCACGAAAATACAAAAGAAAGGAAGGAGTGCGAGCTCGAGTATGTTCTTGGACTGTAGAACAACTACAGTCAGCTTTCGATGAAATGGACAAAAAACCGTGGGGATAAATTAAATATCCCGATAATTTGGGATTCCATCGAGAACATTGCGAAGACGTTATGCTGCTAAAAATACAACGAAGTTGACATTAGGCATGCACCTGTTAACGATCATGTAATACAGGACCAGGACCTACAAGCTTTTACTTAATTCCAATGGATTTTTAATAAATCCATTGGAATTAAATAAACTATTTTTTCTTTAGGAATTCATATTTTTGTTGAACAAATGTTTTTGAAATTTTATTATGTTTGTTTGTGTCGTATTAGAATTATGTTATAACGATAACAATAAAATTAAAACATTAAACAAAATGAAAAATGATTTTCATAATTCGACCTCATATTTGGTTGGGGTTTTCGTTTACACGAAAACACGAGTATAACGGGCATCTATCTCGCACTGCAGGCATCTATTCTTCTTAGTATTTTCTTGGTGGGGCAACTATTCATACAGGTAGGCATCTATCCTCAAAAAAAGTGTTCCACAAAAAGCTAAATTCTGCAAAATTTATTATTGATAAGTCAAAAAATAATTATTATAATTCACCATAATTGATTAAACTAGCTACACTCATAGAAATTATTCTTATAATTTTTTTTTTTTTTTAATATGGAGGCTATTTCAAAAAGTGGGGCATCTATCCCGGTTTTACTCTATCATATGCCTAATAATCTTATTTATCAGAATCCAGAAACTTTCAGTATGACCTAAGTTTATTTACCCCTTTTCAAGCCATCCACATTTTATAATCAACTATTTTGTGGCGACATGCATTGCTAAATCTATAGTTTTCTCTAATTATACAGTAAGCTTGTGTTAATAAGTAAGCATAAAATGTATCAATAGCCTTAATGATACGAGAAAAAACATGCTTTTTACAGGTAAGCATTTTAACGCTCAGTTTGGATTCCTGGATCAACATATTACCATTTTTCCCCGAAGCGAAGAAGATTATATTGGAGAGATCGGAAGTTTTATTTACGCAGATTACGTAGAATTTCGATTTCTTGCTTTTATACAGAAAATCGAAAATTATGATTGGAATTGTGTTATTACATTAATTATGATATGATGTATAATTAATAATATGTAAGTAATATGTACTTAGCTATTCGTTTACTAGTTAGATTAATAAAGTATTGGCGTGGTAGTCACGTCTGATTATTTTCGCTTCCGCAGTGCTAGAAACGTAATACCTTACCAGTTACAAATTTGCAGCACTTTGAATTCGAAGGTGGCATGCTCCCGCAAAGTGGCAAAGGAATGTATTAGAAAATTCCTGAAACTTTTCGTTCCGCGACTGTACATGTATCATAACGTTATTGGAGAGCCACGCACACACACGCAATAAGTACATTTAACTATTGTACACTAGCACACATAAAGGCACTTCATTTTAGATTGGAAGCCACTTTAAGCCGCTTACGACAGTTTCGATATTCGTGCCTTTGAAATGATGAGAGCCCAATGGAATCGAATCGAAACTGTACTCGCGGCGACAAAAGTGAACGGAAAATCGAAATATTTTGTTAAATTCCACCACCTATTTTCTGCGCAATACGTTTTTATTTTTTTATACCCAATTTTATTTTTAAACAGAATTTGCTTGTCACGTTTTTGGAAGATGAATGTATTTTACGAGTATATCGGGGATGGGCAAGGGTGAGTGAAAACTGGTTAGCGATTATTTTGCAATTTTTATATGCAGCCTGCAGGTGCCCAGACATTCGTGTCACACTTACCGACAGGTGAGGTTACTAACGGATAATTATGTAGATTTATTTGTTATGGGCGTACTGTGAGCGCCTGTTTAAATGTCTATTGCATAAGTATTTGTTAATTATTAAAATTAGCTTTTAAAAACAAGACGTGTTATTCGTGCACATACGATTTTTATATGTGGAGTTGTTGAAATAATAAAAAATAATAAATATCTTTTTACGCAAATCTGAGCTGTTCATATTACGATCAATAAATCATGCTACATGGGTCAAACATTTGATGGTCCCGTTCATAAATTTTTGATGAAAATCAAAGTTTGGACAGGACTGTTGTAATTTCTATACCTTCGAGTTCTCGATATTTGATAGACAAATGTAATATGATCGGGGTTAGTGATATAGCATTGGACACGCTTGACATTAAGTGGGTACCTACCTACTTACGTACCTAAGTAAAAACCAGAAGGTACCTAGTGGGTTTTGTTTGGATTTAACATGATGTGCAGCTAGCTATAATATCTCATTTTGTTTATTTAGGAATGCTGAACTGGCTCGTAAAATAATCAAAACATAAATAATAAACCCGTCTAATGAGCTTTGTAATCTAGTGTACCCATTGCCGAAGTCAAAATATTATTAATGTTAACCAAACGAGTGTTGTCGCTAGCAATGTTTGCTCTGTACAAATTTGTATACGAGCTGAGCAATAATTAGAATATGAAATATGAGGGAGCAGAGCCTGTGTACTGTGTAGCTTTCAAATTTCAGATACGGATGCTATTAAAATAATCTTAATTGGTTTATAGTCAACCATAGATTATATATTTGGAGTTTCAGAGGAAGCTTTTTACGATCCTATTAAATTTTAATATTACTTGTATTTATTGTTCGAAAAGTGTCTCTGATTTCAAGCAAGGAACGAACATAAATTAAAAGCAACGAAATTTTAGCTGCTTGTTAAGCACAAAATTCCCAATGAACTTTAAAACACATTCCCGTTGCCCGGCGCTGCTCGCTGAACTTTCAACAATACCATCTGCATTTGACGCACTCCACTGACTAATGTTGCACAGCTTGCACAAGCCAACAAAGCAAGAAATTAAGTACAATATGCACCGTTCTTATAATTGGAAATAAATGATATAAAAGCCAGGTTTTCTATAGACGATAAATCGATATAATGGCCTATTAAGAAGTTAAAATTGTTCGTTAATTGGGTTTGCTCTGCGAGTTTGGTGACGCAAAGCCGACAAAGTTTTGTAAATATTAAATATTTCCGGGAGGAGCAGCCCGCGCGTGCCGCTTGGCGCGCGCTATGAAAAATCAGATTTTCATATATTGAGGTGGTGCCCAAATGGAGGCAATATCGAAGTGCTGATTTGTCGCTCCGCTGGATATTGGTCTGGCGTTGATTCAAATCGGTGCGAATGTGGAGACGAGGTAAATTGGCACGGTTTAATTCCCGGAATAAGATAAATAGGTACATTGGTTTTATCGGAACCTTATATTGGAAACGTAGGTTGATTGTTTTTGTTTTTTGTTTTATATTATGTAGGTTACATATAATTAAACACAATTTCAGTGTTCGAAAAGCTTTCGCATGAATTTTGTATTAATTTGTCTCTTGTGCCCACACACGTTGTTTGTACGAAGCTGTTGTAATTTCCAACACAACATTATTCATAGTGCAAAGAATTTCATATTACTGTCGTGTTTATCGTTATTTTTTTCGTCATTTGCAACAGCAGATGACATTGAGGCATGTGGAAGATTAATCTGGGAGGTGTAGGGGACAAGCTGGCTGCGGGAAGGGGACGTGGTGTAGTAGGTAGGGGGAAAAGGGGTGTAGATGTCCGCGTTATTTAGTTGAGCATTACATCAAGCTCCTGCGACGTTCCGTTCTTCGCTCAAATTAAATCAACGTTCATTGAAGTGGCTCGTCGCGATCGTTAGTCATTCATTACACTCGTCGGTCACGAAATCACATTGCACACTTCTTCCTTTTAAAAAATAATGAAAGGAAAACGATTCTGAGTTATTGTTATAGCTGGTATTAGGTGCCTCGTTTCCAACGTTATTACTTCCATTTAACAAAGTTTGAACAGCTCCGAAAGAAAGGACGCTCAAACGTCGCCCACGTCCCTTGTAAGGTATCAATTTAATCATAAGAAGTTACGAGCTTCATGGATATATTTATGTCGCTCTATCTCAAGCGAAATCCATTCGGGGTGAAATTAAATTGGGGGTAGATTGAAATAACCTGCCCAAGATGCCAATAGAATACCATCTTAGCTTAAGAGTTTTTGAATTGCGTGAATTTCGCTCGTTTCTAACAAACATTATTTATGCCTTTGTGAGCCATGATAAGTGAACAAAACGAAGTCAAATTGTCAATATAGAATTAATAACTGGCTTTCTTATAGGAGTTTTCACAATCGTCTGTAAACTCGGAATATCTGTTCATCATCATCATCATTTCAGCCGAAAGACGTCCACTGCTGGACATAGGCCTCCCTCCCCCAAGCACCGCCACTTCGACCGGTTTTGTGCTTCTCGCATCCAGCGGATTCCTGCGGCCTTCACAAGGTCATCGGTCCACCTTGTAGGAGGCCTTCCAACGCTACGTCTTCCGGTACGCGGTCGCCATTCCGGAACCTTTCGGCCCCATCGGCCATCTGTTCTGCGAGCAATGTGCCCTGCCCACTGCCACTTAAGTTTGGGAATTCTTCGGGCTATGTCGGTGACCTTGGTTCGCCTGCGGATCTCTTCATTTCTGATTCGATCACGTAGGGAAACTCCAAGCATAGCCCTCTCCATTGCCCTTTGAGTGACTTTTAGCCTTTTGATAAGGCCCATTGTAAGCGACCACGTTTCAGTGCCATAGGTCATCACTGGCAACACGCACTGGTCAAAGACTTTCGTCTTGAGACACTGTGGTATGTGGGACGAGAAGATATTACGTAGCTTCCCGAAAACTGCCCAGCCGAGTCGGATTCTACAATCTCTATCTGATATCTGTTCACGTTTTCAATATTTTCTCGCGTAATATAATGGCTTCTTTGTTGTAGTCGATTAAATCTATGTTCATTAATCAAAACAAGAGTGGAATAATATTACATAACATAACATCACGCCATGTTTCCCCGAAGGGTTGAGCAGAGGTGTACCTGTAGTACACCAACAATTCGCCAGTTATGTTTAAGTCCAATGTAATAGGGGGCGAGCCTATTGCCATCAACCGGGCATAAATCCAGACTCCGGGCTGCTACTGAGAAATTCCAGATAGAAAAACCAATAACACTTTACCCGACCCGGGAATCGAACCCAGGACTCGACTCATGCTCAGCAGTAGCGCATGCGATCACTAGACCAACGAGATCGCCAATAAAATAATAGTGGAATAATATTATTATTGTTAATTTTTCAATCTCACACAGTCTAACGCAAAAGTCATAGAAATACAATATGATGTCTTTTGAAGGAATATTAGAAACAATTTCTGGTGGTATGTTGCTCAGTGAAAGTCAAACGAAGATGCAAATAAGCCCCACTTGAATCGAGCACGCGCTACGCCACCACTACGAGTACATTGTGCTTTTTGTACCTTTTTGTATACCTAATACTTGTCCCTGAACCGTTTGCCGAAATGAAGGCTAGAGCTTATTTTAAATTCAAAACGATATTGAAAAGAATGGTTTTCGGTCACAAGACTGTACGTGAGCTTCTAGATTGGATTCTTTAGCAACGTTTACAAAAAAAAAATCAGAACCAACTCAAAGTTTCTTAGTTTTTGTAGCCAAGGCAGGCCTAGGAAACACTGATGTGACGATCTGGACTCGTTCTTGCCAGATTGATCGGAGAACGCAAAACAAAGAAAACTGGAAAGATATGGGGGAGACCTTAGCCCAGCAGTGGGACAACATAACTTAATAAAAAAATAAAATAACTCGAAGTTTAGATTTACCCAATAAATAACGACACCACAATAAATTAGTAAAGAGAATATTAACAAAATAACGGAAATATAAAATTAACGTCATATTACAAACCTACACAGTTCCTTGACCTACTTATATGTGACCCATACAGAATGACCTCAGTGGTCCTGCACGATTGCTTCAACAACGTCAAGTCTACTTAAAGCTAAACGAAGGAGACACCGAGGCCACTTCATTAAGTGCCTGTAGAGGCCGCCGGGGGCTTCGCGATATTGCACGTGAACTTTACTCATATAGCAACGATACTTTAGTGAGTACGAGCCTTATTATTTTTGCTTTGTTCTCGAAGAATCACCCAACCATGGCTAATGAAGTCACTTTATGTACTTAAAGTTGGTTATTGCAAGTATAACTTAGTTAAAATACGGTAAATGATTAAAAGGTCTGTGTTTTTAGGTAAATTAGATACTTAAGTAAGTATTATAAGTAGTACCTGTGCGTTTTTTTTTGTTTTGGGTAGGTAATCATCAAATAACTTCTCGCGCTCTTGGCGGAGCGGGAGGGTGTGTCAGACTCTTACTGACTAAAACCCACCCATTTTCCTTCCGTTGCCTGTGTTGCCAAGGGCCTCGGTAACCCTTTTGGAATGCCACGCGACCCCGACAGGAAGTAGTATGCCTAAAGAGCAGCAGTGATGAGATCAGTGTGTTTTGCATTAGATGTCTATCTACTTACGTCGAGGTTACCAGTGTAGATCGTCAATCCGTCTACAAATAAACATATTGTAATTATGAAATTACACACATTGTACCGCGTTAATAGCAATGCAAACAATCCATATTATTTAATTTATCACGCGCATCCTACATGAATGCGGTTACGAACTCCCTCCATTATCGTTAATATTTACCTGCTCGGAGTTAATGTGTGCTGAAATACAGAACAAACATGAACTGGAGTATTATCTAGGCTTTATTTTTAAGCCTACGTTAGGTATCGTTCACGGTCTTCATTCTTAAGGGATCAGTAGAAGTTGGAGTGGAGCCAACACGATGTTATACGGTGTCAATTGATCTCCTGCATCAATAACATTGGCACATGGAGGCTGTAAACGTTGAATTCGGATATTAACAGACGATGCATAGGGTACGGTTTATTTTCTTAGGTATTGGATAAATGTTTTTCTCATGTGCATATTTCTGTGGAACACAGTTAGGTTCGGACTCTAATAATTGACCTCGTGATCTGTTGGTAGTGAATTCCTGAAACATGCATGATGTGAAACCGTAAACAAAACTAAAATCACAAGATTCATCCATCGTACTTAACCCCTCTTATCGCATTCTGAAACATTTCTCCGAAATTCGTTTCGCCGTTGAACGGTTCACCGACAGAACGATTCAGTTTTAATTTTTTCACTGATAGAACGTTTCAACGGCGAATGATTCGCCGACAGAAGCCAGCCTTTCATATAGCGAAGGATAATGTTGGGTTAGGTTAGGTTAGAACAGTGACCAGATCCCCTCTATTACTCTCGTCGAAAGTGACGCATATGAAAGGTTCTGTCGGCGAATCGTTCGCCATTGAAACGTTCTATCGGTGAAAAAATGAATCTGACTCGTTCTGTCGGTGAACCGTTCAACGGCGAAACGAATGTCGGAGAAATGTTTCAGAATCCTCTTATCGTCTTCTTTAAAAAGCTATTCCGTTCGCACCCAAAATATAATTCAAAACTTCTAGAATTGTAAAAGTAGGCCTTAATATCACAAAGTCAGTAGATACAATAATTAAGCGGTGTCGCAGTAGAACTAATTCAGTGAGATGTCTGGCTCACCAAGCGGTACAGTTAACAACTCTCTTGCTAATGTACTTCTTGTCAAGTGTGGTACACTCACTTGTAGCCGCTCGATAATCCTAACTAAGATTACGTATATAAATGCGAAAGTGAGTTTATTTGTGACGCTTTCACGCTAAAACGGCTGTACGGATTTGGATGAAAATTTGCATATGGGTAGACCATGATCTATGTTAGAATATAGGATACTTTGTTATTCCGGGAGTACGTTTCCGTGGGATGATTTCCAACCTCCACGCGGGTGAAGCGGTGGGTAAAAACTAGTATATGCATATACTTATAAACTACCAATAAAATAAAATAAATTATAAAAAATATTCAAGTATAGAGTAAAATTATGACTTACATTAAATTACAACCGAGTAAAATTTAATTATGTCTGTAATGTAGACCTGCCTGATCTAGGTTTATGAAAACCTGTGTTTCAGGCCATCACGTCACACCAACGTCAGACGTCACATCAACAAAGATGTGCCTGTGACCTATTTATAATCTTTGTTGAAATACTAAAATATGCTAATGGCCCACCAGAATCATAGTCACTGTTATCCATATTGACCTACAACACTCTTTATTTTTATTGTTAATGAAACTAGGCATGTATTGTATTATGTATTATATGTCATTTAGGTACTTGTCATAATTATGTTTATCAACATCAGGCTAAGCTTTGTTTTGATTTCCTACACTATTTTGAAAACTCATCGAACTGGTTACAGTAATCATAAAAATATCCCCAGAAAACTATGCTACCTGATACTTACTGAAACTTGAAAACCACAACGAATAAAGTTTTCCTCCAGTATCGTCATCATCATCTGCCTTTTCCCAACTATGTTGGGGTCAGCTTCCAGTCTAACTGGATGCAGCTGAATAATATACTGGTAAGTATATTATATGGAGCAACTGCCTATCTGACCTCCACAATTACTTACGTAACTGGGTAATACTATACCCCTTGGTAAAACTGATTGTTCAACTTTCTTGCTTTTGACGACCCGTAACAACTGTCGAAGATCCATCAAATCGATTCTAGGATCAATTATAACAATTTAGTAACATAAAGCGCAATAAATATTACTGCTAGTTGTCCAAATATAGCTTTTCTCAATTTGTTACGATAACACTAATATCGAAACAATGACACTAATGAATCATTTATATTATCAGTTACAATGTTAAATGCCCACAGCATTGTGGTCATAGGTTATACGGTCATTAGCTACCTAAATCATAATGCTTAAGAGACACATAGTTGATCGCTATAACAATGTTATTAAAAGCCAAGAGGGCGCCATTTTTCTTCCCCTTGGCGAAATCGCTTAGGTAGGCCGCACACCACACATACACTTGTGTTACGACAATTGTGGTGCAAGGGTAACTAATATTTGATATAAATACAAAATCTCTAATATTTACAAGATATAACAACTGAACCTATAATTTTATTTGATATAATGATCAGTTAATTTAATAAACTATTGATATAATTTTAAAATAACAAAAAAAATATATGTTGATGTTAGTGATGGAGGTGTTAACCATAATGATGGTAACGATATGTATTTTAAAAGATAGACCTAACGATTTTCGATCATAGTTAGTAACCTGAGTAGATATATATACCTAGTAACTGATTACCACCTGCAAAGATAGCTCGACGGCTCCATCGAGCGATAGGCACTTAACGAGTAATGAAATGAAAAAATCAAGTACGTATTTTTCACATGTATAAGAAAAATATTAAAAACTACAGTTACTTCATCTTCATTCCGATTTTTCACAATTTGGCAAGCTTGTGTCTACTAAATATTGTACTTTCCGAACTTTTCCGCGCGTATTACCAAAAATATCTTTTATCAAATTAATTTAGTTGGTCAGGGGGGCAATTACTTCTCAATATAATGCATTCTTGAAAATGTTCTCTCGTACAAACCCGACTTTTAGCAGGATCTTAAAATATCACCAGTTCACGGCGAGTAAAATTTAATACAAGCCCTACAATAAAAAAAATAACGTCAAGATTAGCAAACTTTAGCAAGATTTTGTTTCATATCATAGTAAAAGAAGGTTTGAGGTATATTTTACTACAAGTTTTGTTGCGAACAGTAACGAACTGCTATAACTTTTACTCTAGTGAAACAAATATTATTTGTAAAATTTGAGCCTATTAAATTCACCACTATTTTTTCATTTCTTAAGTAAAAGCTTAATGTAAAAATCTATAGTATCATAAGAAACTAAATACTCTGAACTACAAAATCCATGTTTCAGAATCACAATTACTTTGGTCGTTTTGTAATTATACAGCAACAGAGAACTGCAATTTATACTGCTCGTAGCTCGTAGTCAACCGATTGTAGAATGTTTAAACTATTGATAATCCTAAAATTTGCCGTAAACATTCCTTCATATTTGCGCATTTTGACGGAGCAACTATTCAATTAATATTAGCCATAACTTTTTGTGACCTACTCGTACGAGTATCTTCAACTTTTAGAAATTGGTTTTTGACCGACTCTAGCCGCTTTGTGCGCCGGTGTGCGGCCTCACTTAATCCTCTTTTACGACAACCACGTTTAGGGTGATGTCTGTCACTAAGTATAACTAAATTCATTCGGATAATACAATTACATTTTTAGGAGGATTTTTTTGCTGGCTCTTCTTCACAGAAAACGATTTGCACCTAGCTTCTGACGTTTCATAAGTGCCCATATAAAAAATAAAATATTTTTAATTAGAATTTATAACATTTTCTTTGCTCTTGCCGTGGAAGAATATAACATGGTCAGCAAGATGTTACTGTATGTGACTGCCTGGGGTGTGCCAGATACATTTAAGTGATGCCACTCTTGGAGGCTATTTTATTTTATGGATGGGATAAAAATTTGCAGGTAGTTGCCTAACGTCTAATTTAAAGTTCGTATAAAAGGTTTTCAACTCTGCTAACCACTGCAGAGGTTTCAACTATAACTCCCGTGATTATGCCTTAAAATTCATGACTGTTAGTTATTTAGGATTATCCAGAAATGGCCGAGTGTGGCAGTTAGATAGTATTCCGACATTTGTGAAAATGTGCTGCGTAGTCGTTTCGCAAGGATACATTATTCAGGGTTCGCGCCAACGCCTCGTCTCTCACTCTGTGTACGAGTTTGTACCAGTTCATTTTTATGAGTCAGTTTTGAGTAAATTTTTGTTACCTCCTTTAATTATGTTTGTATATTCTCTGCGTAGGAATACCGTTTCTGATGCTGTAGTACTGTGTTATGAGAACACGGTCTACATCATTATACTATGAGATATTATTAAATGATAATAATTAATGGTAATAAATAATTCCATAGCTACTGCAACTATTTAATAGTTCTATTAACCTTCGGTATTAGGTATCTATATTACGAGTAAGTATATAAATAAAACTGTACTCGTATTAAAAGAAAGCTATTGTATTTTTTCCCATTCTCATTGTTTTGGTTTAGAAAGAAGGTTCAATTATCTAGAAAGGTCGCTAAGGTTTTCTTTTGTTAAAGTAATCTTATCAGTTGATGGAGCGTCGGGTGCGGGTCGATCGTAATATTTAATGAATTAAGGCTCGTGCAGACTAGCGGGATATCGAGGGCGCGACAGGCAGCAATATGCCTGTCGTGCCCAGGATATCGCCCCGGCCTGCACGAGCCCTTATCGTAAGAAATACTTTCATTAATTTTTGTATATTTATTATATTTTATTATTTATTCTGTTTTTATGTGCACACATATAAAAACAGAAAAGAAGAACAGAACAGAAAAATACGTACAAAGTTGATGTTTATCATTTTACTGTTTATTTGATTTTTTAATCTATTTTGTGACTGTAGGTGTTGCCGTGGCATCACAGCGGGCCTTATCAGAATACCAGTGCTGTGGTTTTTTTTTTTTTTTCAAATATCGTAGTGTCGTCGTGCTGAAATAGGAGCCTTTTCGACCTTGCACATGTCTTCTTCTTGTTTTCACTTTTTGTTTTTTATTGTTTTCATGATTTTGTTAGTTTTGATGTTCTTTTATTATTTTTATATTTTCTGTGCGTCTCCAAAATAAAATATTTTTCTTTCTTTCTTTATCGAAGAACTATTGCGATACATCAGTAGGTACTTAATTACTATAAAAGTACAAGAAATGTACCTAGTTGTTGTTAGGAGAGCTCAAATTGTTCCTATTTTCGTGTATTTGAAGTCAGCAGTATTTACTTAGATACATTGTTAGTTTCACAGTTGCATTTCAGTTCAGAAAATTCTTCCTCGTTGCTTAGTTTAAATTTTTGAAGTTGAGAGCAAGACGTTTGTTGCGAATATAAAAGAATAAATAAGAATGTTACATTTCTTTTCATAATTTTTTAGTGTTAAGAAAAAGAAAAATAAATCCTTCTAGAATGTCAGATTGACATTTAGACACAAATATTGTACCTACCTATAGAGTATAGTATCTTGAATTTAATAGTTACTTTGTAAAATTTACTTTCCAAGATTTTGTGTAATTTATGGTTACACCTGTTTATTTTAATGTAAATAAATTGTACCTACCCTCTTTTAAATAATGTCCTCTAACCAAACTTTGTCGAGTAATTCGTGTTGCTTTTTAGTTGTCTTGTTAATATTTAGTTTTCCGTGAAAAACCTGAAAACTTTGTTACCTTGAGACAGTGTTATTCTATAGTACTTGTTTACAGGCGCTGGGAGTAAAACTATGAATTTTTAATGGGGTTACCAACAACGATATGCTAAGTTCCTCATATTTATTCAAATTGCTTTGTTTTTTGTAATTACGCTTTGTACCTACTACGTAAATCTACGTTGCCGGTGTTAATGGTTCACACAGGGATTTGTGAATGTAAAGCGAAAACTTCCCTTTGTACATAGAAATCTTAATTAAACGTCTGCACGGGTATTTTATTTTTAAGAATTTTTCCACGGAATTTCTGCTAGAGCTTCGATTTTTCGAATAATTGCTATAATTCATTAATTGATTCAGTTATAATAAATGCATTCAAATATTTATTTACATCTCTAATATAAATTTCTGTTAATAGCCATCTACTACAAATTGTTACCTACTTGTATAAAGGCTCGTGCAGACTGGCGCGATATAGAAAGAATGAAAAATTAATTGTTTATTCTGCACAAACAAAACCCATATTACAAGAAAATAACAAAATACACACATAGCCAAAAGCCTCGCAATCAAGCCATACAAGTTTGACAATCGTGTCTTTTTTTTGTTTTGGTTGGGAAATCATCAAATAACTTCTCCCGCTCTGGGCGGAGCAGGAGGGTGTGTCAGACTCTTACTGACTAAAACCCACCCGTGTTCCTTCCTGTTGCCTGTGTAGCCAGGGGCCTCGGTAACCCTTTAGTACCTTCCCGCGACGACAATCTTGTCTATTGCGTAATTTACTCTGTGTTGCGACACTGGAAAATGACAACAAAACTAAAACAATTCCGATTGCAGAGTGGGAAAATAACTACTTTTATAACAAATAAACAACTATAACTAGATCAATTAAACACTGCGTCGCATCTGTGCAAGAAAAGGTGGCTGCTCAGCGAAATGCTGTGACTTCGGACAAACCTTTCGTTAACAGCGCTGATTTTCAGCGATTACCTACCATCGAATGACGTAATGGCGTATGAGGACGCCATTACGTCATTCGATGGTGTGACATAATAAATTGGGTAAGTGAATATTTTCCACAGAAATATTTGTGATCCTATTTGATTAAAGTATATACTTATAAATAAAACATATATATCTGTAGAAACATGTTAATCGTTTATTTACATAATTAAATTACAAGATGGTTATTAACACTAACTAAATTAAATTAAAACTAAGTTAAACCTAAAAAAGGCCCTCGAGACATTGTACCGAGGATGCTGGCGACAATGCTGATGCGTTGCGCGAGAATGCCGTCAGCTTTTCGGTCACCAGTTACATCAACTAGACGTTTCGCGATTTTCGCAAGTAACTTATGCGCATTGGGACCCCACGGACCGAGGGTCTCGACGCCAAAGGGCCCAAAGTTGTACTCTCTGCCAAGGCCTCCATATTTAATAACTTTCAGATTTTCGGCATTTTCTACCGCTGCACCCGCTTTAGAAGTAGTCCGTTGAAGGTGGGACGGTGCCAGTGTGTCTACACAGGTAGCGTCAGCAGGCACATTGATGCTGGGAAAAGACCGGCGGATTATGTCATTAAGTGTCGCATGTATTAATTTATATTATTATAATTATCTGTATTAATGCGTAAATTTACAAAATAAAAAAAACAATAAACTAAGACTATAATACAATAAAAAAAAAATCTAATCTCAAGGCGTTGTGTAACTGCCGGGGTCGCGTGGCAGTCCAAAAGGGTTACCGAGGCCCCTGGCAACACAGGCTACAGAACGAATACGGGTGGGTTTTAGTCAGTAAGAGTCTGACACACCCTCCCGCTCCGCTCAGAGTTATTTGATGATTTTCCCACCCAAAAATAAAAGGCGTTGTGTAAAGTGTGGTGTGTATTCTTATTAATGCTATTTTAAGATTTTAGTAATAATATAATTTCGATACACTAACAATAACCCATAGTTAAATGAAGTATTCATTGATACCCCATCATTTCATAGATGCACCATGGGAATTGCGATGGCGGCCATTTGTCAACTGCGTGCATCGAGCAAATGGCGTTGGCAAACGAGAACCATGTTTTTTTCTGTCAAATCGATTTTGTACAAAGCCAAGCCCTCCCAAGCGAAAATCTTAATGATAAGTATTATTATAGGTATATTACATTACTAAACAAACTTAAACAAAAATCCACCTTACATTAAATTCAATTGAATTATACACATTTTCCCACCTAGATAATGCAGCATCAGTAAGACAGCAACCATACCCCGGATAACTAAGGACTACCATTGCTCCTGCAACAATGACACAGACCGGACCTATACTGGGAGGAATCAGAGAGAGATATCGCAGGCGCGACAGGCAGCGCGACGCACAGTGCGACAGTCTCCATGAAGTTTTAATAGAAATTGTGCTACTAGTGTCGCGTCGCGTCTGTCGGCGGGAGCCTTAAATACTTCATTAATTTACCGGTATCATGTAGGTAGGTATATACCTATCTAATCGAAAGATAAGCCCCGTCTCTTACAACTCACACTTAACTTTGAAATGTATCTCATTAACTCTACGTACACTTAAATTAATTATGAACTCTGTAAATACAACTTTATTAATTACTTTTAAATTTTGTAACAATATTAGGAGAAGATATCCGTAACTCAACTTTTGTTCCAGTATACTCGTATCTATGGTCCACACCGTCAGCTAATTCAGTTTGTAATTGTTACTCAAAGCTGCGGGCAACATTCTTAGTCACGAATGCTGCAATTCGTAAAACTCACTCGCGTATTAAGAATATTTTACAAATAATGAGCTAAGTATCTAGTGAGTCGCATTTTTGGATATTGGATAATCGTATCTTAATTTATCTAAAAACAACCACAACTTTCGAGTTGTAATGCTACGGCTACATTGTCGCGATAATGCGAACTATACTTCGCGCACCCTCTCACACACCGCTCGTCGTCTCGCTGTACGACAGAGAGCGCCATAATCAGCCTACAATGTTCCCACTGCTGGGACACAGGCCTCGTCTCATCAAGAGCGAGTGGGCTGTAATCTACCACGCGGGCCCAGTGCGAGTTGGTAGATGTCACAAGTCTTCGAACTTTCGGTTCTAGGACATGCCGGTTTCGTCACGTTGTTTTCCTTCACCGTTTTGAGAGCAGTGGTGATGAAATTATTTACACAAAGAAATGTGCCTGCTCGGGTTTGAACCCACGACATACAACTCGTATGTCAGGGCCTTTACCACTGGGTCACCACTTCTCTCTACGACAGAGAGCGCGCGAAGTGTAATTCGCGTTGTAGCGACAATGTAGCCCTTGCATTCTACAGCGAGACGTCGAGTGGTGTGCGAGAGAGAGCAGGCGAAGTGTAGTTCGCGTTATCGCGACAGTGTAGCTATTTTTCTACGGCTACATTGTCGCGATAACGTGAACTACACTTGGCGAGCTCTCTGTTGTACAGCGAGACGTCGAAAGGTGAGCGAGAGAGAGCGGGTGAAGTGTAGTTCGCATTATTGCGACAATGTAGCCGTAGCATCTGAGATAAAGCATTACCTACCGCCTATAGCAGCAGTTTACGCTCTGTTGACAATTTGCCACATCATTTTGCAACAATTTTCGTTCGGGAAACTAGCCCTAATGCTGCGACTACAATGTCGCGATAACGCGAACTACACTTCGCGCGCTTTCTCTCGCACACCGCAAGACGTCTCGGTGTACAACAGAGAGCGCGCGAAGTGTAGTTCGCGTTATCGCGACAATATAGCCGTAGCATAAGTGTTATAAGTGGTTAATGAAGTTAACGACGACTAAATACCAGAATCCATTACTTGGCTAAACTCTACCTTAAAATTCACACCCAGAAATAAATGAAATGTGGAACGTTTTTTTTATAAACTAAACCTCCAGAAAAGGTCACCTAAATCCGAGCTTAGAGCGGCTCAAGTTTCACTTTCTGAAATTAGCAGTTTGTAGGCAAACCGCTTATTTGTGTAATGGCGAACTTGTCGCGGCCCGAGCTCAAACGTTGTTGAGTTTGTGATGTGTTGTCACCCCTTTGGACGAAATGCTGAATTATAAATATATCGCTTAGCCGGATTTTGTAACAGCCTGTGGCTTAACAACTTTTGGATGGAATAAAAAATATATTTCCGTGAAATGGTTGCGGTGACACGTGTTTGTTAATTATGAGTTTGTGAGTTTTGACGACCGGATTATTAAATGATACACCGTGATAACGGCAGTTTGCAACAGTAAGTTTGTGGTAGGGGTAGTAAGTCGGGATTTCGGAAGTCGTGCTAAGGCTGCCTGTCTACTGAAGCGGAGCGGGGCTGCGGAGCGGAAGAACGGAGAAATATTAGCCAATAGGATTGCATAAAATCTCGGAGCGGAGATTTTATGCAATCCTATTTGTTAATATTTCTCCGTTTCTCCGCTCCAGGATAGGGTTGCATAAAATATCGGAGCGGAGATTTTATGCAATCCTATTGGTTAATATTTCTCCGTTTCTCCGCTCCAGGACAGGATTGCATAAAATATCGGAGCTGAGATTTTATGCAATCCTATTTGTTAATATTTCTCCGTTTCTACGCTCCAGGATAGGATTGCATAAAATCTCGGAGTGGAGATTTATGGAATCCTATTGGTTAATATTTCTCCGTTTCTCCGCTCCGCAGCCCCGCTTCGCTTCAGTGGACAGGCAGCTTATACTCAGCACAGGATCTCTGGTGAAATGCCTGTGAAGTCACACCTACCTTCTTGATTGACCCCTCGAAAGATATTTTTAGACAAAAGATACTAAGGTAAATAGATCATCACATTGGCTTCCATGACTCATCATCTGCCTAGACTTTTCCCAACTACATTGGGGTCGGCTTCCAGTTTAACCAGATGCAGCTGAATACCAGTATTTTACATGGAGCGACTGCCTATCTGACCTCCACAACCCAGTTACCGGGTAACACGATACCTTTTGGTGAGACTGGTTGTCAGACTTTTGGGCTTCTGACGACCCGTATCGACTGTCAAAGATCCACGAATGACAGCCGGGACCAACGGCTTAACGTGCTTTCCGAGTCACAGAGGGGTCTTGGTATGTAAAGATGGTCACCCATCCACGGACCAACCGCGACAAGCGTAGCTTAACCTGATCGATTGACCCGTGCGGCTGTTATTATTTGGCTTCCATGACTGTCACAAAATATTTATATTGGCAAAGTACCTTGTTAAGTTATAGTACAAAAATATTGATATATGTAATTCAGTTCACTGAACGAAAGCTATTATAATAATGTTTAATGGAACACACATAAATTATGTGATTAAATGTTGACATATTTATTTGGATAACTATTTGTCATGAATTATTAAAATATGCAAAGTAGGTATGTGAAGAACCTTGAGAGCTTTAAGTAATTTCATTAGTGTAATGCATTGCACGCCGATATAAATTGCACCGTTCAATCAACCTGAAATGTTTTATTTATCTACCAACATTTCTTACCTAGTGACAGTAAACAATCCGTTATTATTATTATGAACAATTGAATACAACTGTACCGATGACTAAAAGACATTTTTTACGGAGACGTCAATTCTATAATGACGTGCACCGAATTAAATTTTCCTGAAATCCATAAAACCACTTGTCATCGGTATTACCTTGGGAGATAAAACCGAAAAATCCCTTTTACGACTTCCAATAACGAAAGGAGACATTTGGTGTAACAGGAACGCGCATGACATAAATCATGTTGGGGCCCGATATTTTATAGGTTTTAATTTTGGCATTTTATGTTGTGATAACATCTGTGGACGTAACGGGCGAGCCAGCCACGCCAGCCGTGCCCGCAGGGTCTTTACGAGGTCCGGTTTATGACGCCGCAGCTTCTGATCCCCTCGTTACAAACTAAACTGAGCTATTTTTCAACAGATCCGTGACATTATTAGCTACCTTACTGAATGTGTATTGCGTACCGCTTTGGTGTTAGACATTGATTAATAGGATTACGTACACGTTAATTACGTTTGATTTCGTTAACCTTGCTTAGTTTCATATAATAATATTAAAGCCCGTGCACACTACAAAGTACTCAAAATACGGCGAGTTCATTGAGAAAAATCCTCACTACCATACCAAATAAAATGAGACTGGAACAATCTCAGTGGAAGGCAACATTATTTACGTTGCGACTGGACAAAATATTTCATCAAAATGCAAAATAGCACAATTTCCCCGCAGCGGCCCGCGCGCTGGAGAAAGAACTGAATTAACTGGACGTTGGAAAACAGATAACTTAATTTGCATAACTCGTTCACACGGGGCATCGCCAGATAACCTAATTTGAGCTGACGGGTTAAAACGAGCGGAAAAAGTCTGGCAAAATGTTGGTCTTTTCATGTCAATTATGTATTAGAGCCAGCGATTGGCCACTATTAGGGAGTTCCTTTTTTCGGTTCTTATTTAGGAAAGTGCTGTTTTGTGCTCCGTTTTATTAAGTTAACTGTTATTGTTCACTGTGCATATAAATGGTGGAAAAGTTTACATATGGAGTAGAGCAGTAGATTTCATTTTTGTTCTTGCTCCTTTTAGTTAGGTATTTTATTTAAATTTTTGTCAGAGTCACCAATCGTTTCAGACGGAACAGACACACGAACGTCGGACAGCCGATCAGCTTAGCGAAGCGATTTAAAATTTTATACAAAATATTGGTTTTACCTATTTCAATGCTTAATTAATAAATATAATTAAAACATCTCTCTTATTTCAAACTAATATGAATTTCTTTCATTGACGTAAATCAAATCAGTGTTTAACGCTTTATTGCTTATTTCATTTAAAACATGAATTAATTATTATTGTTGACTAGCTGTTGGTCGCGACTGCGATGCTCACTTTAACCTCCGTTTGACTCAGACAGAGATGGAGTTGCATGCGAATATTAGGTATGTACCTACTTTTTTACTGCGCCTCTACGTGAGATAAGTCCTATGCTGTAAATATAAATGACATGATCTTTACACTCGGTACCTACTCTACTCGTATAAGGAAAATATTTTATTATTTGTCAGTGTGTCATCAAATCAGCGAATCATTTTAGTCACAGACTTAAATGTATGTAGATTGGTACCTACTACTTATCGTAAATTATAGTGACCTTTACTCGTAGTACTCACTTATTCATTTTTATCTTTTCAAACACATCTAACTTGAAACTGTAACAGTAGATCGGAACACATTGTTGCCTACTGGCAGTTATACGTTTCTTATTTTTCATTCAAACACGCCGAGCGAGCAGTTACCATTAAAAGGTCTGACGTTTGCCCCCCGAGAGCTCTTTCATCGCGCCGTGTGTATGTGTGGTCGTGAGTTACGAAGCAACCAGGAGACTAATTGAAGTTTTCAGTTGTCAGAAGCAAGTCACTAATTACAAACTTAGGTAAATACAATTGAATCGAAGGGTTAATGAGTATTATAAAAATATATAGACAAAGGACGAATACAGAATTATTTAATAGGTACAGCGTTTTAGTATTAATTTCTCATATTTTGTTCTTGTGGAAATAAATAGGTATTTACAACCTATGTCCTTAAATAGCTATTTTACAGCACACATACATTTTTGTGTCGGGTTCAGAATATAACTGTGCAATGCTGTGTGTGTGTGCTGTGCAGTGTGATCCATCATCCATCTTATTTAAAAGGGGGCCTAAAACAAAATTGCCAACCGCTTTGACTATTACCTACATGAAATTGACAAGCATTAATTTTGGCCTTAGTTTAACAATATAAGTTAATTAATGTAAACATACACATGATATATTTTACTGCTGGTATAGGTTTGATTTTCAACAGTGCCTCAACCATTTTATCAGCACCTTTCACCTCCACCCTTTCCCACCTCGTGAACTCTAGTGTAAACGAGTGTGATCGCTTGTGTGCGTGCGCGACACCTGAAGATACCCGGCTCACTTGTTTGTGGCTCATTCATCAAGTACAGTCTACAGATAGCATACAGATAGCGTCGTTGGCGGCCAGATTGAATTGCTCTTTGAACAATTTTTTGGGTCTTTTGCAGGTCATTTCTTTGACAGTGCACTTTGCGCCTACTTTTTCATTCGGCCCTGCAGATTTTTTTTTCTAACTGCAATAGTAACATTATTTACTTTTAGCATTTTAGCCTCTCATGGCAATCCATGAGAGGCTACTAAAAGTAGGAATACACAAAAAATAAAAGCTTTTTACAAACATTTCAAGTTCACTGATAAACATTCAGCTCCACCGTTTCCCACCTCAAGAACGCTAGTGTAAACAAGTGTGGGCGCGTGTGTGCGTGCGCGACACCTGAAGATATCCGGCTCACTTGTTTGAGGCTCATTCATCCACTACAGTCTACAGATAGCATACAGATAGCGTCGTTGGCGGCCAGATTGAATTGCTCTTTCAAATGGTAGCCATTTGACTGAGGCTTTTGTTGATGGCTTTTGTCGTGTCGAGTGTGTAGAAGGCTTACAAATGTTAAATTAATGTGTGATTAGAGGTAGAGGTAGAGGATCATAAATGCAAAGGCAAAATTAATCTGTATGTTAATGTGTGTCATACACATAAATTAAACACTTAGCTGGGCACTAGGTACGTAATGCAAAACTTAATAAAATGTGTGTAATGTTACTATAAAAACCTGGGGGGTAACCATCACCTCTTATAGCAGTATTATTTCAATATTACTTTAGCGTGAGAAAGAGATGGAGCTATAAGTCCTGTATAGCTCCATCACTTTCCCACTGCGATGTAATATTATAATAATACTGCTATAAGAGGTGATGGTTACCCCCCTGAACTCTGTTATCTTTATAACAAAAATCTCAAAGTCAATAAGCAATTGCATTATTAGCATGTGCTCTTTATTCATGACTCCTCTTTGAATAACATTAACCTACACGATGCCAGAATGTCCTGAAATTATAATACCAAAGTATTATAATTTCAGGACATTCTTGCATCGTAATGAGCAATTGGATATTAATAAAAATGTTTGAAATAGCAAAAGTAAGCTAATATTTACTCGTAAAATACAGAATTATTGAATTTTTTGCACAAAATTCCCCTAAAATTTTCTTATTGCACTTCTCGAATGGCGAACAATACTGATTTAGCTATGTACAGCACCCACTCAACAACATTGTGGGCTTTTAAATTTCACATCCACTCACAAAGCAAGGAACGAATCATCTAATTAGACATTACGTCTGTAACATTTCTGAAAATCCTTTGTATTGCAGAATTTTATGCGTTCTTTGTTCCAACGGCATTTTTTAAAATGTTAACGGTGACGGAATTTGAGTCTTAAAACTTTGATGTTAAGGTTGTTTTTATTGATTGGTGGTGCTGGATATTGAGGTGGTGACAATCGCGGAGCGCAGTAGGAGACCGTTCGCTAACGAGCCCCCCAGCCCCCTCATTTTCATTGTATCGTCGTGCCGCCCTCGACGGCTACTATTTACAGTTCTTTTTCACCACTGTCATAAGGTAAGTATCTCATTTTGTAATATCCTAATGAGAAATTTTGAACATCTTTATTTGTACGGCTTAATGAAAGTGTCTGTAGAATTGTAGATACGTTGATATGACTGTTTGCTTTGTATATACCTACTACAAGTACGTAGGTTGGATATGGTATGTACATAGGTGAACTGTGATGAAAATAGGCAATTGCTTCAGTGACTATGTAAATTTCATTCTTGACAGTTTGCTGACATTTCTGAACAATTGCTTGAATCACAACGTTATTTTTCTCGACGAATATATGTATATAGAAGTCGGCTATAGCAATAAATTTTAATATGTTTTTCCGAAGCCACTTGTTTTTCCTTTCAACTTCAGCTGCGCATTGACTCTTTGACATGACATTGCAAAACAATTAGGTTGTCACTACACCACTGAAGTAGGTTACCAGTTCATAGAGTGAACTCTACTTTTTTCATTTAATTGGTCTTTTTATATCTACCCACTTCTTGGGACGATAAAAATAACTGTGAATAAAACCAGGCAACAAGAAGTGAAGATTCAACTAGTAACTGGTTAGCTATACAGGGAGAATTACTTAGTAAAATATTGTTATTGGTTTAATGATTATTATTGTGTTTGTGTAATTTTGAAATTTAATTTAAATATTGTTGTTGGTTATTTTAATGTAGGTAATGTGTTTTTAATGATTTTATTTTTATATAATGTATGGACTATGTCTGAAATAAATGAATTATCAATATTATTATTAATGGAAATTGATTAGTAATTGCTCAGAAGTAGCCCGGAGTCGGATTGTGTGTTGATAGCAATAGGCTCCATTACATGCGACTTAAACGTAATTGGCGAAATGTGGGTGTACACCTCTGGGGTTAGGCCCTTTCGCGTGATCGCTTTGGGAGATGTTACGTGTTTTTAGACCATGAAATTATCTTAATTAAATCCGAACATAACTATAAGCCTGATGATTATGGAAAATTCATTTTCGGTTTGGCACACGTTCGACATTTTTATTTTAAAGGCTGAAGTCAGCTCAGATTGCTAGTACCTTCTTACATAAAAATAAATGCGAAGTCAGGGTTCGACATACGCCACGGATACGGGCGAATGCTGACAATGAACTAGAAGTGATGAACAAGCGAAACTTTACTTTGATCTAGATTGTACTTAGGCACAATCTCATAGTACTTAGTTGTGTAGTAGTTTGATTTAAATATGTCCAAAATGAAACAGCTTTTATGAAGGGATTTATCTTCGATTTTTACAAAGGAAGACCTTTCTCTCGAATACCTTAGGTAATCGAAGACTTAGGAAAAAAAAAAACGTATTTTCAAATAAATTCAAGACTCTATATTAGAGTCGATTGAAAAATGTGCTAACACAACATCAAATATTTAAGTTTGTGTAAGTTTTACACTGCGCTCGCATGTAAGATAATCTTTCTTCGTAAAAACTTCTTGTTAACCTACAACACATTATTAAACTGCAGTGCAATAATAGTGTACGAATTGAAGAGAGCAACGACCGACGGCAGCATGGACATGTTGACGTCTAGAGTTCCGAACACGTGCACACGGACAGGACGCGTGCGCACGTAACGGAGTAGGTCCTTCGTCAGCTTGTAGTATTCCTCATCTGAGAAAGAGATTAATGAATTAGCTTCCTTATTTAAATAAATATAATTTTTACAAACGAATTTTTTAAAATACAAAACTTAATCGTTACATTCGTAGGTTACGGCTACACGTGCACTAATAAAGAAGAGCCGTCCCAAAAAAATGTTTTGAAGAAATTATTCTTAATAATACCAGCCTATTTTTAGCCTCCTTTCATGTATGAAAGAAGGCTAAAAATAGGCTGGTATTATTAATCATAATTACACCACTAATGCTCGTGGTTTCTCTACAGAGAAACCACGAGCATTGGTGGTGTAATTATTAATTTAAGTCTAGGGTCAGAGTCACGAGCATTGGTGGTGTAATTATTAATTTAAGTCTAGGTTTCCTCATGGTGGTTTGCTTCACCGATGTCAGTTATGTCCAAGATAAACTCGAAAAGAACATATTAATTAAATTGTCCGAATTTAGACCCACAATCTCGTGCGTAAGAGGCGAAGCCTTTACCACTGGGCCATTATAAACTCACGCCTTCTTCCCATGGGGGTAGGCAGAAACTACAGAACGCCACCTGCTACGATCTTGTGCCATGAAGACCAAGATCCATACATAAATTTGGATTCGTTTCAAGCTTTCCCGAAAAGGTAAAGATCACTAATAGGTAGTATTATTGAAACTTCACGTACTTTCAAGCGTGTGCAGACAAAACTCGCAGAGTTTCTGTTGCAGCTCCATGGAGCTGTTCTGAATCTCCTGCCCACCACGAGAAATCACAAACAGCGCTATGAGGAACACTATCATCGAAAGTAGGTTTACGAGCAGCATTTGTATGGTCTGCACATCCTGTGGGAAACAAAGTGACAAAGTGACGAAACGTCGTGACGTTTAGTGACGTCCATATAAAAGATATTGGCACAAGTCTAAGGAAACTTATTTTATTAAAAACCGGTTCTGTTTTACTGCCGTAATTACTCTACTATCTAACAAATATTATACTCTTCACCATTTAAACATGAAAATAAAAACATTATATCTGAGGTTCAAATTAAGCCACACATTTAGACAAGAATTAAGCCCAAGAGGTAGGTACTCAAAATTTCTTGTACTACAAATAGACTCAGACATAACATGGAGGACAGGTATATTAAACAAGTATGTAATACAAAACTAAGGAGTATGCACTCCTACCTTTTGTCCCGCGGCTTCACCCGCGTGGATGTCGGAAAAATCTCACGGGAACGTACTATCTGGTTTACAAGTACCCTATGTTAATCCCGGTGTGCCAAATTTCATCTAAATCCGTTCAGCCGTTTTTATGCCAATCCGGAACATACATCAAGACAAACAAATAAACGGACGAAAACTCTAAAAACTATACATATTTTCGGCATCAGACTCGTTCCCACACCTTGAGGCAATTACTTTTTTTCAAACATATTCAATGTAGTACGTACATTTTGAATTTGTTACTATTTTAATATATGATACGTAGAGATGTCTAATGCTAGTTCATAGAGATTTACAAAATGTGGTTTACATGTATCTGTTAGTGTTAATGCACATAATGCCTTTGAAAATAGTTTCTCTCTCAGCAAAATTCCCCCAAAACATTATACCATACCTCAGTGTGCATTTTGATTTAAAAATTTACGAAGTATATAGATGGTATATAAATACCGACTTAGTTTTGTATTACATACTTGTTTAATATACCTGTCCTCCATGTTATGTCTGAGTCTATTTGTAGTACAAGAAATTTTGTAGGTACTATTTATTTATTCTACGTTTTTGTACTTAAACATGAATTTATGTATACCATGTTCTGATTTATTAAAGGCACGCAGTAAAATTCTCCTCTAAAAACTTAATTATTAACGCTTTTTCCCTTAGTTAGGGGTCGATTCTCGAAAACCCCATATACTCGTTTTTTTTTCTGTCAAATTTTTGAGCTAAATTTCTTCCATACAAACTTTAATAACCCTTAAAACCCCGTGGAATTGGAACCATGTGGAATTTTGAAATACTTTATTATTTATTTAATATTATATTCGTGCTAAATTTCAAGTTTATTAACTCGAGAAATAAGATTTTTCATACAAATGAAATCTCCCTTTTCACGGGGGTGAAAAGGGATATTTCATTTCTATGAAAAATCTGAAAAATATGAAAGGCGAACGGCAGGCTTGTATGGGAATTTCGTTCCGCTAATAAAATTTCGTGTTTAGGGATATTTTTTGTTTTAATTGGTAGTTAATATGGTAGACAAGCCCTTTTTAAATTCTTGTATTTTTAGAACTTGGGACATAAAAGTTATAACCAGTTTTATTTTTTAAGGTTATGTTTTAGTGTACCAATGTAGATTCTTACAAGGCACTTAAACATTGTTACGGTAATAAAGTATATGTTCTAAATTGGTTGTCGCAATTTTTTTAGTGTTTTACTTACTATCAAGTAGGTAAATTGAGATGAGGATCGTACCTACTCAGCGGAGTGCATTGGGAGATACCTATGTCCAGCAGCTGACTGCAACAGTTGATAATGATGAAGTCCTGATGGGGTTTTGAGTGTAGGTAAATAAAACAATACCGTTAATAGTTTTTTTAAGTTTCTTTATTTTATTTATAATTAATTCATTCTTAATATTACTCTATCTAAGAAGGGGGCAGGTTGGGTAATACCCTCATGGCGAGCATAGCTTTAATACCAACAAAACTTCGTTTTGTTTACGACTAAATTACGTGTAGTTATTAAAATCTTTGTTTTACGTTATTAATTAATCCGAACTTCTAAAAATAGTACACTTACATGAAAATAAATGCCTTAGTTGCCTTAATATGTGGTACAAATTCTATAACAAAACAACAAAAAAAGTAAGTGGTACGAAATCTGCCGTTCTCCTTTCAACCCATAAGGGGTTATGGGTTGAAATTCCCACAACACCGATGTACGTTGCGTTAGTGTCCAATAAATTTTGCGATTTTGCTTTGAAAATGAAGGACTTTCTATACAAAACTTCAGAATAGAATAAAATATATTTATAAGCTAAGAATATAGGAAAAATCAGATGTTACATGTTAGTGTATCAAAAACACTGAGACAAGTATAAATAAATTTTCAATCGTCAGCCTAAACACAAAATTTGAAGATCCTAACTTCAAAACTGACGGACATCCTTAGCCGATACCTATACTGTATAAGTTATCTTTGTGCAAAATCTCTTTATAAGTGTATAAGTTATCTTTGTTCAAGTCTCTCGGTCCAGCGGTTTGGGCTGCGCGATGATATATCACCTAGTCAGTCAGTTTCCACTTTATATACACAGAAGATTATTCAAGTTCATACGTACCTCAACAGTTATTATAATGATGGTATACATCAATATTATGTAATACACGGTCACTATCAAAAGCATGATAGTCAACTGCAATCAATCATACATATATTTTAGAATTAATCACTATTTTTAAAAGGTTCAGTGCAAATTGAAGCAATTTTATGTGTATAATATTTACATATTTATGTATGTTTATAAATACCTGTACGCTAAACATTGATTTGCATAAGTTTGAACTGTCGTTAATATTTTCGTACGCTTTCATCCATTTATTTAACTTATCATAGTTGACAGCCACACTGGACAAATCTTCGTGTTCCACATCCCCACGATTTTCTCTCATTGCCGATAGTTCACCATCTATAGATCGCCTAATTGCATCCAGTTGCTCAGAAACCACGAAAAAATAGAACGCAATATAAAATATTGGAAAGTGTAGCGGAAGTCGGCCATGCTAATGTTGTACTGAGATAATGCAGAAACTACCAAGTTCATCGTTATATTGTTGTAATACGTCCGAACGAAAGTGAAGAAAATTATTTTAAAAGAACAAAACAAAAAGAAACATAAATGTCAAACTTTTTTGGGCTTTCAACATTCTTTGGTTGTAGACCTCGTCATCGAAATTTTTTTAAATCGAATCAAAATTTAATAGAAGTCTATAAAAACTTTTGGAGTAACCTATAGCATCTATCATAACATAGATCGAGAAACCGGTCGACGAAAAGTAATATATCTGTTGAGCGTGAAAGTGTATTTCGGTGTTATGCCAGAAGTTGACCACACTGTCTAAGACAAGGTTTAATATGGTTAGAATGACCCAAAAAAGCATAATAATACGAGTACGTCTTTTTAAACACAAATAATTTCTGAACACAGCTAGCCCATTTTCTACGAACAAAATATATTTTAACGGTGAGAGATTTATCGTCATTTAGA
Source organism: Atethmia centrago (assembly GCA_905333075.3). Taxonomy (NCBI): domain Eukaryota; kingdom Metazoa; phylum Arthropoda; class Insecta; order Lepidoptera; family Noctuidae; genus Atethmia; species Atethmia centrago. The sequence goes on along the minus strand of HG995373.1, from coordinate 12,891,543 downwards.
CGATTATAATATGGAACTTGATCGACGAGTAGTAAGACTGCAGGAATAAACGTGACTATTAGTAATGGAACAAATAAGTGGCGAGCCAATAAGCCAGGAAGAAGATCATATATTTCTAATCCATTTTTATAATGAGATTGTTAGTGGTAAAGTAATTGTTTTCATTAAAATAATAATATACTTTCTAATTTTGGGTAGTGTGCGTCAGCTGAAAATAATGACGAGTAAAAATCACAAAAATCAAGAAAATTATTTTGATGAACCGAGCTCGGCTAAAATAATACTATTTTAGCCGAGCTCGGTTCATCAAAATCATGCTTATTTGCGTATAAACCTATGGTTTTGATGAAAAATGACGTATAACTTGACTAAATTATAGCAGGTGGAGTTTATACAGGCAGGTACTTACTTACCTACGATGATTTACTACATCACACGAAACGCATTTCCATAGAATATTGATGCTAAAGAAATCAGCATAATTTATCCCAGAATTAGAGACTCGAGGACGTGATACATCCTCCATCAACCCGCACCGGGCCCGCGTGGTGGATAACGGTTCACTTCGTCATTCATAGAAGAGGTCTGTCTAATATGTACTTATCAGCAGTTTATTAATTATAATATAGACTGTATATTATATCTCCCAAAATAGAAACGACTTCTAATTTCTACGAGAAGATAGCCACGTTTTACAGAAATGTAATCGAAAGCTTTGAAACAAAACAATTTCTGAAATAAACTGTTTAAACGCACATAAAGATGTTTTTACAACAGGTAAGTAAGACAGCGAATTATTTTCTGAAAAATCAGAAAATAATAATTTAAGAGAACTGTTCGTGTACTATATGAGAATAAATTCTTTAAAACGAAGTATTTTATTCTGTGCTTAAGTCAAACATTCCCAAATGTGATGTGGAGATACAATCATTAAAACCATAAATTAAATCATAAAGTTCTGTTGATGACCTACAACACATTATTAAACTGCAACGCAATAACAGTGTACGAAGTGAAGAATGTAACAACCGACGGCAGCATGGACATGTTGACTTCCAGACTTCCGCAAAAATGCAAACAGACAGGACGCGTGCGCACGTAACGGAGTAGATCCTTTATCAGCTTGTAGTATTCTTCGTCTGAGAAAGAAAGTAGATAAAATTTCGTAAAATAAAATGCCATTATTTTAATATGACTCATCATCTCTTTGCTTTTGCAAAAGAGACGATGATAATGAAAGAAGAGAGATAATGGCGCCGATTCCCTTGTTCACAAACTAAACTAAATTTAAGTTTAGTGCATCTTTTTCTTTCTATTCCACTAAGAAGAGGACAGAAGATAAATTTTAGTTTAGTCCTGTCAAATTAATCAGCGCCTGTCACTACTCCATACAAGTTTAGACGTGATTAAAAACTTGCATACTAAAATTATGTCAATTTACGTCAAGCGCTGATTAATTTGACAGGACTAAACTAAAATTGATCTTCTGTCCTTTCCTTAATGAAATATAAAGAAAAAGATGCACTGAACTTAAATTTAGTTTAGTTTGTGAACAAGGGAATCGGCACCAATGTATGCACTCAGTTTTGATTATGCTATAATGCTAAAAACGCGACATATTTGCTTCTCTTTTCTAAAAAGCGTTATTGTATGTGCTGGCTGCTTTATGGTTTTGTAATAGTGTGTTTCGGGTCGGGTGGGGGTCGATCTTCAAGGTAAGCAACGCTTGCCGAAGTAGTCCATGGATGGTTGACCATCCATTACATAATACCGAGAAGCCGTTGGTTGTCTGTCATTTGTAGATTTATGACAGTCGATACGGGTAGTCAGAAGCCCGAGAGTCTGCCAACCAGCTTTGCTAAGGGGTATCGTGTTGTGGAGGTCAGATGGGCAGTCCCTCCATGGGATTCAGCTGCATCGGCTAAGACTGGAAGCTGATCCCAACAAAGTTGGAAAAAGGGCTAGGCAGATGATTTGATGCTTCTGTAGTAGTGGGTAGTTTCGTAGTAGGTATTTTTATTTGTTACATTTTGACTACAATTAATTATGATTGAGTATATCCACGGATATCTATGAGTATATCCCTTGTTTAACCACTCAAATTGTTTAGGAAATAATGATTCCTATTTTGTTTATAAAATACTTTTTAAAGGTTCCGTACCTCAAAAGGAAATAACGGAACCCTTATAGGATCATTCATGTCTGTCTGTCCGTCTGTCACAGCCGATTTGCTCCGAATCTTTTAAGACCGATTAAGTTGAAATTTGATATACATATGAATTTCTGTGATCCTTTTGGGGGAAAAACTAGATTATATTAAAAAATAGTTTTGCCAACTGTACCGTGTGACATATTAAATGAAAGGAGGAATGTTATAAGGATTTCAAATATATATATTTTTTAAGAAATCAGTTTAAAGTTATTAAAGAAAATATTTGAAATTGACCACTATCTCCGAAACTGCGGAGCCTAAAATTTAAAAAAAAATACAGAAAATAGTTTTATACTTATAGTTTACAGGAAACCTATAAGAAGTCTATGGTCTTAAAATAACATGGTAAATCACTCAATATTGTGCGTACAAACTTAAGTTTGCAGTTTTAATGTACGGGAGGGGAACATGTTTTTCAACTACAAACAGTTTGTGCTTGGGATAAATTCATCTCAACTGCGGAAATATTCATTGTGCGTGGTCCGACACGTACTTGGCCGGTTTTTTTACTTATTTTGCAGCAATATATTTTTACTAATTTTAAAAGCTTGGACTTTGCTAATAGAATAATATGCTAACTTTCAAGCGTGTGCAAACAGAGCTCGCAGAGTTTCTGTCGCAGCTCCACGTAGTTGTTCTGAATCTTCTGACAACTGCGAGATACCACAAATAGTGCCATGAGGAACACTGTCATGGAGTACAGGTTCATGAACAGCATTGTCAAAGCCGTAACACCCTGCGGAAGGTTACAACTGCTTAATAGACACGACTCATAAACGAAAGTGATTGGACAAAACGCACACGATATTATTCATTGTTGTATTGCCACATACTGACATTTTAGTAAACATTATACTAATGCATACGTACCTCAGCGGTTGTTATAGCGATGGTATACATCAATATTATGTAATACACGATCACTATCAAAAGCATGATCGTCAACTGAAACCAATCATATGTATATAACACAACACAACACAACACATACTACATACATACATTTAATTTCAACAATTTCATTGAAACATACTTTTAACGTAAAATGTTTCTGAAATTTGTTTATATTTATAATTTACCTGTACGCTAAAAATTGAATTGCATAAGTTTGAACTGCCGTTAATATTGTCGTACGCTTTTACCCATTTATTTAACATCTCATAGTTATGAGCTTCACTCGACGAATTTTCTGCGTATTCCACATTTCTTTGACTTTCCCTGATCGTGGACAGTACGCTATCTATTGATCGCGTGATTGCTTTCAGTTGTTCAGAAACCACGTACAAAATACAATGCAGTATGAAATATTGAAAGATGTAGCGCAGGTCAGATATGCTAATGCTGTACTGAGTTACGGTGGTGTTTACCCATCCTTTTTGATCAGCACTGTGGGACACCCGCAAGTAAGCGAATGTAAAAAATTTGATACCACAAAACGGAACTACCATAGATGTTAAAACTTTTTGTGCTTTCGTCATTGTTTGGTTAAAGATCTCGTCGTCGAAAATATTGTAAAACGCATCAAAATTCAAAAGAAGGCTATAGAATCTTTTGGCGTAATATAATGATGCTATCATTACATAGATAGAGAATGCGGTGGACGAAAAGAAATATATCCGTGTAGCATTTATGTGAAATCCACTTTCACACGCAATGTTGGTTACAGCACTAACTGCAATGTTGAACAATTCAAGAATTACCCAAAGAAGTACAACCATACGAGTACGTCTTTTTTTTAAACAGAAATAATTTCTGAACACGGTTGTCACATTTTCTATGAATAAGAGGTATTTCAACGGCGTCACATTCATGGTTATTTGAACGATTATTATTAAGTTACTCGATCGAGGAGTAGTTTGACTATAGGATTTTACGTGACTAAGTAATTGAACGATGAGTAATAGTCGATAGTTAACGGTTATTTGTTATTAATCTTATTATTTAATGAGAGTAGTGGTGGAAAAGTTATTAGAAATTAATTGTTTACATGAAACAATTAAAGATTGAATATTGAATTGAAGATTGTTTTATTAACAATTATTATTCTGATATTAAAGTGAACTTTAGCCGTCAACCTATAGGTTGACGAACGGATAGTAACCTTTTCCCGGGATGTTATTAGGAGCTAATAAGACAAAGACTTGTTTTTAATGCGTATATTTATATTATTTGACTTATACACATAGCAAAGCATTGTATTCTAATGTTTTTTTTTCTTCAAAGGTACGTGAAAGACACCTAAAATACTTTCAGAGTAGTTTAGGCATAACAATTGTGCTATTAAAAAACTAAGAAATATTTGCATAAACTCGTAATTGCAGAGGTTATAAGGTTTCATAACCTCTGAATTACATACATTTCGTAAGTATTTGTCTTTAGTTAAATACAAAGACTTACGAAATGTATGTTATTCCGATTCAAGACAATCTATAACGGTGAGATGTATGTATAAAGTAAAAAGAGAAATCATTAGCACGCTAAAGTATTTTTAAACATACAAGGTCACATAAAAAAAAAACTTTTCTTTAAAATAGTCAAATTAAACTCAAAATATCTTAAGTTAAAAAATAAAATCACCAAACATAATTATATTGATAAAACAGCCTCCTCCCATGTTCCTTATTACGATACGACCAAAGTATTACCTACAACACATTATTAAACTGCAGTGCTATTATAGTGTATGAAGTGAAGAAAGCAACAACCGACGGCAGCATGGACATGTTGACGTCCAGAGTTCCGAATACGTGCACACGGACAGGACGCGTGCGCACGTAACGGAGTAGGTCCCTTGTCAGCTTGTAATATTCCTCATCTGAAAAAGAAAATTCCGGGTGTGTATGTTATATATATTTTTTAAATATACGGGGTGTGAATTTCCTTTAAAAAATGTTTTACAAACATTATTATAATACGTCAATGCTTTTGCTGCAATACCACTGTATTATTTTGTTATTATTGTTGTAGTTTAAATTCGTCCTTCCGTCGTCATGAAGATGAGAATAAATGAATGCTGGATTTATTGTATGTAATTTAAACGTTAAGAATAAAGTATTAGAATCCTAATCCTAACTTCCTAACTAATATTATGATTGCGAAAGTGAGTTTGTTGTTTGCGTTTTCGCGCTAAAATTGCTGAACGGATTTGTATGAAATTTGGCATATGGGTAGAACATGACCTGGAACATAGGATCCCGATATTTCCACGGGATCGAGACTTATGCGCGTGAATCCGCGGGGCGCAGCTAGTTAAAGTATAAAACATTTACTTTCCAGCGTGTGCACGCATAGTTCGCTGAGTTTCTGTCGCAGCTTAACGTAGCTGTTCTGAATGTGCTGACCAGCGCGGGATATCAAGAGCAGAACACTGAGAAACACCACCATCGAAAGCAGGTTGGGGAGCAGAGATGACAACGGCGCAGCACCCTTTCCCTGTGGTGAAAAAACAATAGAGTTAAACGAAACTGATTGAAAACCCAAAAATATGACACATCGCACATCATGAAGTTACGTGATTTAGATTCTAAATCACTCATTGCGATTGCAAATCGTTAGAAATATTTAAGAACTACAACTTTCAACGATTTTTTTTATTCAGCATCTTTTTGGTAAGTAGGACCCAGATATAATAATGAAACAGACTGACAGTCATCGAGATACTTCTAAAAAAACTATATTAAGTTAAAGTAGAAACAGTAATTGTTAAAATTCTGTTAATCATTCAAAACGATTACAAATTTTGACTGTGACATTATATTGATGTTTTTTATTTTAAGCCAGATGTATATTACCTAAAGTATGTTCCAATGATTCAAGTTCATACGTACCTTGACGGTTATTATGGCGATGGTATACAGCAATATTATGTAATACACGGTCACTATCAAAAGCATGATAGTCAACTGCAACCAATCACACTGATATTTTAATATATTATTTTTAATAACTTTAAAATATTTTATGAATTTTGAATTTTAATGCATAAGAATTTATGTTTAATTTATAAACTTACCTGAACGCTAAACATAGAATTGCACAAGTTAGAACTGTCATTAATATTTTCGTACGATTTCACCCATTTGTTTAACTTGTCATGGTTGATGGCTACTCTCGACAAAATTTGTGTGTGTTCTATTTTTCCTCGATTTTCCCTTACCGCCGACAATTCGCTGTCTATTGATCGCGTCACTGCTTTCAGTTGCTCAGAAACCACGAACAAAATACAGTGCAAAATAAAGTATTGGAAGATGTAGCGGAAGTCACACATGGTATTGATGTATTGAAATGTTATGTCAACGGCAAATCCCATTTTATTATAACCTGTGGTATCACTACCAGACACCCGAACGTAGGTGAATGCTAAGGATAGAAAACCACAATACGATACTACGATAGATGTTAAAACTTTTTGAGCTTTCAACATTCTTTGGTTATATGATTCATCATCGAAAATTTTGTAAAACTCATCAAAATTTAATAGAAGGCTGTAAAATCTTTTCGAGTAACACAAAGATGCTATAATTACATAGATGGAGAAACCGGTAGACGAAAAGAAATATATCCGTTGAGCATGAACTAGATATTTACTTTCTGTAATGAAGTTGGTCATAGCACCAAGTGCAATGTTGAATGATTCTAGCACTACCCAAAGAAGTGCGATAAAACGAGTACGTCTTTTTAAACATAAATAATTTCTGAACACGGTTGTCACATTTTCTATCAACAAAAGATATTTTAACGGTGTCAGATTCATCGTTATGTTTTGATGGTGGTCGTTTCTTGATCGACAAGTAGTACGACTGTAGGATTGTCCGTTAATGAAAGTTGTTGAACGCTAAGTGATGATACATTGAGCGGCGGTGCTTATTTGTTTTTAATCCAATTCTCTAATGCGAGTGACGGTGGTAAAGTAATTGTTTTCCTAAAAAATTACACAAACAAAACTTTAAAAAGTTAAAAAGAAAATAAAAATAATTAAACACATTATTTATTGCTTATTGCCATAACAGTTATTTTTTATTATTATTATTTTTTTTTGTAATAAAGTTTTTTAGCTGTGGTACTTACCCCACACCAATTCGTATACCAATATTTGCAATGTAAACAACAGTGACAGGAAGATTTTTAACATCATCAACATACACCGAGTGGATTAAATACGTATTATTGAAGCTCAAAAACTACCCAAGCAAAGATAATACAACTTATATGGGACCACCGCGCAAGCTTTCTCTACTAAATGTAAGAACTATAACAACCGGCCAAGTGCATGTTGGACCACGCATATTAGTTGGGATAATTTCTCCCAAAAACAAACTTAACATTGTAGTTGAAAAACATATTCTCCCATACATCGATATACGTCACGGTCAATTCACACGGTCACGGTCGCCAAGGTGGACCACGGTGGTTTTCGCACACACACACAACTACACAAACACTACACTCTTTTACCACACCACTAAGTAATAACGTTATGTTACTGATGTGTTTATTTATGCATGTTCATTCATATTTTCAGTTCTGTATTTAAATATTTTATGTTAGTTTATTACCAATGTTTATTTTCATTATTATCTTTTTATTTTTATTTTGAAGTTTATAATTTTATAATTAATTACTATTTCCATTATTAATCAATGTTACTTGTCCGTCTATGCTGTGTCACAATGAACGTTCGACAACTCAATTTGTCTTTACTCTTAATATTGGGCCATTAAGATGCAGGCTGTGCCTAGTTTGGGGCTCACGGCTATTTCTACTTTATATTGTTATAATTTTCATTGTATTTTCTATGTCTGTTTGTTAATGTGAGTGTGTGTGTAAATAAATTATTCTTATTTTTATTCTTAATTCTCCAAATGCAAATGTAAGTTAGAAGATTTACGGAACCGTGTCGGGGCAGCCGCATCGAAAATAAGTGAACGACGCTACACGTGACTGCTCAGGAGAGCATTTATTCGTAGATGTAGAGCCTGTTACAGAGTAAGTGGCAGACAATTTGCACATTTATTGTAATTCATAACTAATATAGTGTCATTAATGGTCAAATATTGTGTTTGGTCAGGTATGGTCCCCAATGGTCAGGTACATTTAATGTAAATAAATATCCCATTTTTTTTTGTTGTTTAACCAAAATTCACAACTTTTCTACACAAATATCAATAATTCACAATTTACATTAGATACAATAATGAATAAACCCATTTTCAAAGCGACTTTAACCACATAATATTTTAAAATAATTGGTCACTTCAAGCAAGCATCCGTATCTTAAACTTAAGCCGTCTTATTACAAAACAAGGATTATCTTCAGACCCAGGTTTAAATTATTGAGCCATTTTTTAATTTCGAACTTTATTCCGACTACGTTAAAGTTCTTAATGCCAAACTGTCAACTTAGTACCGGACTAAATAGTAAGTTTTGTATAAAGAACTGCATTTCAATCACAGTAACGTTCTTATTACAAAAACTAGCTCGATGGTTTAAACCATGTCAAAAGAAATCCTTGTTTTGTAATAACACCGTAAAAGTTTCAAGATATACCCAGGCCGACGCCTTTTGACAATGCCTTTTGGTAGGCAAACGTTTGTTTTGATGCGTTTCTTATTATAAGGTATACCACTGCTGCTTCTTACCAACTTTCAGAATATAATTCTGTCTTACCGTAAGTACTTCACACTTCTCGTATAAGACTCTGGTGGGAAATTTAAAGGGCCTGGAAGTCATGACTTTAAGTAGAGATCTTTGGGCCCATTCCAGGTGAATAATAAAGGTCTTGCATGCACCACCCCAAGACTGACTGCACGAGCGCATAGTACTCAGTACGAAGGAGTTTGATGTCGGCTACGTGTCTAAGTATTTTAAATTCCCAAATAAGTTTCCTTGTACGCGTTGTGGTGAGGTCTATGTGCTGAAGCCAGCCAAGCTTTTCATCTACAATCACACCAAGGTATCTCACATGTGTAGAGTTACTGATATCTGTGCATGAACATATTATTGAAGCAGCGAAGTTGCAGTCATGTAGTCTAATATCTAAATTTACAGGTTTTTTTTTAGAAAAAGAGAATTTGAGAAATTTAGATTTGAAAAGGTTCAAAGTGAAGCGGTTAGATCTTTCTTAGCCAATGGCTTACTTTATGCAGCTCCAGTTCGGCGCTTTGTTGAACTTCGTCCCAGGTCCCCCCATGAAATTCTAATACCATATCGTCGTGTTTATAAATGGCAGCTGACACAGGTCATTTACGTAGATCAACAAGAGACTCGAGCCAAGAATACTGCCTTGTGGGATGCCATAGGTAACCCAAGTATCAGATCTAATATATTCTTGTATCTTAACTCCTTGCTACGGTCACAAAGAAAATTCTTTAAAAAAATAAAGAATTCCCGTGAACACCGATCTGATCTAACTTGAACTTAAAACAACTAAATAAATTTAAATTTAAATTTGTTGACAAGGAAAGGAATCATGACGGTGTCGAAAGCTATGGCCAGGTCGAGAAATATGCCGACGATTTCTGTAATAGTGATGAGCAACACAACAACAAATAATTGGGAAATTGTTCATTATTCTAAGTGAATTAAAGCTGATTAATAATTACGAGGAATAATTTGAGAAGAACACAAACATATATTTTCAAATTCTATAATTATTTTTAAATTGTTTGGGTTATACACAGAAAAATGATAAAAATGTATGAAAATAAAATATTATATTAAGGATATTATAAAGTTTTTCAGTTGGTACGTGAGAAAGTTAGATAGATAACTTGTGTTATTAAAACGTCAAAAATATGTGCTAGACTGAACTTATAACTACACTAGTCGTACATAGATTATTAAATAATAAACTTGAATAAAATTGAAAAGTATATCGTTTTATAGACAATCCACAACAGCGAGTTGGATGTGAAATTGTTAGGAAATAAAATACCTCGGTAATATGCTTCAACATTTCCTAAAAAAAGTCTACGTAAAAAATCTTTAAAATAGTCAAACTGTATTAAGAATGAACAACCTGTGTTTGAAACAATGTTTAAAAAAATTCACAAGCTAAGCTATCACACCTACATAAGTCATTCTACAACACATTATTAAACTGCAGCGCTATAACAGTGTACGTAGTAAAGAATGCCACCACTGAAGGCAGCATGGACATGTTGACGTCCAGAGTTCCGAACACGTGCACACGGACAGGACGTGTGCGCACGTAACGGAGTAGGTCTTTTGTCAGCTTGTAGATTTTCTCATCTGGAATCAAGGTTTGCATTTATTAATTTACCTGCAACTACTTCTTGGACTATGATATCGTAATTGGTTTTATGTACATGTATTATGTACATTATTCTAAATTAAAGTCGCTTTTCATGTCTGTCTTTGTGTCCACCTTTTTCTTCTTAACTGCGCAACGGATTTTAACCATATGTAGAGAATTTATTCCGAAAGGTTTAAATAAACTAAACTTACATATGGTAAAAAAAATTTCGATGTTTTGTCAAGTTGTAAAGATCGTGGAAGCAGAGGTGGGTCGCTAGTTTGGAAAAAACGAATTATATATAAGTATAGAATATCTATGTTCTATTTCACCAACCAGCTCGGTAGACACAACTTTGAGAAATAAACCAACATGAGGATCCAGTTGAACTGGGCAGCATTTTGAACTAGCAGGGCTACGATCCCAATTTGTTCCCTTTTTTACAATTAACCCTTTACAAGGGTACAGTCATAACCTGTCGGATTTAAGATTGCTATCGTTTGCAAAGAGGACATTTTTGGGGAGTCTTTTCCTGGAAGTATTATTATTTATTATCAGCCAAATGCCTTTCATTGTATTATTTCTTCCTAGCTAATGTGTCGATGTGTCGGTCGTGTTTGGAAAAATTTGTCAAGTCTTCTCGTCTTCTATCCCGCAATGTTTGAGGACTAAGGTCATCAGCCAATGCGAACTGCCCGTTATAACATATTCAAGGAACGGCCTTGAATATGTCAGCGCGCTATGGAGCGGGCTGTGCTCGGCGTTTCTTTGAAGGATAAAATCAGGAATGAAGTCATTCGGAAATGAACCGGAGTAACTGACATAGCTTGTAGTAAGCAAACTGAAGTGGCAGTGGGCTGGCCCTATTTGTCGAAGGACAGATGGCAGGTGGAGCAGACGAGTCCTAGAGTGAACACCGCGTATTGGCAAGCGTAGTGTGAGGACGCCCCACACTAGATGCACCGACTACCTTAAGAAAGTGGCTAGGACAGACTAGATGCGGATGGCAGAGGACGAGTTGTGGCGCAGCCTGGGCTTTTTCCCAGCAGTGGACTGTGATAGGCTGAGTTGATTGATTGTTAGAATATAAACTTGCTTTCCAGCGCGTGCACACAGAGTTCGCAGAGCTTCTGTCGCAGCTCCACGTAGCTGTTTTGAATCTGCTGACCAGCGCGGGATATCAAGAGCAGAGCACTGAGAAACACCACCATCGAAAGCAGGTTGGATAGCAGTGATGACCACGACGCAGCACCCTGGGGTGAGACATAAGAGAGTTGAAACTGATTGAAAACCGTATAGTATGTTGTGCACATTGATTTTTTGTTTAACATTTCATTTTTCAAAAAATGTTATAGTAATTAATGATTTTAATAGCAAAATAAATATACTCCTAAAATAATGTTACTGTAATAAAACTGTCGCCATCGAGGTACTCGTACTCCTTCTTCATAAAAAAAAAACTTTGAACTGCTTCGTAGGTATTTCATAATCAAGACGTTACCTTTATCATCTATGTTACAAAGATCAATTATCTTAAAAAGTCAGCTAAAAAAACAGATTAGGGCTCTACAAAATGGGCTCATTTGCTCACAGATGGAAAACGGCAGACCTGATACTGCTCCACAAAATATTTAATGGAGTCATAGACTGCAGTGAACTATTAGGCAAAATACATATGAACGCGCCATCACTTCTGCCGGGAAAAAGCAGCTACAATTTATGTTACGTCTCAGGATCTGAGACTCTGGGACATTTCGCCGCTCTCCCATGACAAAGCATTTTAACCTGGACATAACCCTCCCAATTTCAAAATATAAAAATAATAATTTAACCACCGCAAAATAATTAAATAGTAACTAAGTTTGTTCGCTTCAATACTCAACAAATGTGGAATAATTATTTTTATACTTAACAATTCTATTATTAATGTTCATTCTTATGAACTAACTAATGAAATGTTTTTTATTGTTCATCTAATTTCAACTTTTAAATTCTCTATATTTTATATTACTAGCTTTATTATTTTTATCCTGTTTACGCCTAGTTACATGTGCATGCTGTGGTCTCCTGTAATTGAAGGAGCACACGTAAAATACCCTTTCGTATTGTTATGATTTATATGTAGGTATGTATGTGTATCCTTTGTTGGTGATCCCAAATAAACAAATCAACAAACATGTTTTTTTATTTTTTATCACAAGATTGAATTTACAAGTTAGTCTAAACATTCAAGTTTATACGTACCCCAACGGTTATTATAGTGATGGCATACATACATATTATGTAATACACAGTCACCATCAAAAGCATGATCGTCAACTGAAACCAATTAAACAGATATTTTAATATTATATTAAAATACTTTACAAGTACTACGAAACGAACATTTTCCTTTAAGATTGGTGAAAGAAAGTGTAAAGAAAGGTATCGAATTTTGAAATTTTTATATTTGAATTTAATTTATGAACTTACCTGTATGCTAAACATTGAATTAAATAAGTGAGAACTGTCGTTAATAGTTTCGTACGCTTTTAACCATTTATTTAACTTATCGTGGTTGACGGCTACACTCAACGAATCTTCCACATCCCCACGATGATCTCTCATCGCCAAAAGTTCGCTATCTATTGATCGCGTGATTGCTTTCAGTTGCTCAGAAACCACGAACAAAATAGAATGCAGTATAAAATGTTGGAGGATGTAGCGGGTGTCAGACATGCTATTACAGTACAATGCTATTATGGTGACTAACCATCCCATACTACCAGCACTGCTGGGCAAACGAATGTAGGTGTACACAACGATTATAAAACAACAAAATGAAACTCCTCTATATGTTAAAACTTTTTGTGCTTTTAACATTTTTCGGTAATAGACTCCGTCATCAAAATATTTGTAAAACGCATCAAAGTTTAATAGAAGTCTGTAAAATCTTTTGGAGTAATATAAAGATGCTATCAATAAATAAATGGAGAAGCCGGTGGACAAAAAGAAATATGCCTGTTGATTGTAATGAACTTGATGTTTATTATCTGGTGCAAAGTTGGCCACAGCAGTGAGTGAAATGTTGAATGCTTCAATAAATACCCAGACGAGTACAAAAACACGAGTACGTCTTTTTAAAAACAAATAATTTCTGAACACAGATGTCACATTTTCGACGAATAAAAGATATTTTAAAGGCGCGAGATTCATGTTTATAATTTCAAATCCAGTAAATTAGTTGGTTGACGAGTAGTTATACGAATGTCGGATTATACGCGACTGTTACTATTTGCATGATAAGTGATGAACTACACAAACAGTCGCGCTGGTTGTTTGTTTTTAATAACATTTCTAATGACTGTGATGGTGGTAAAGTAATTGGTGGCATAAAAAAATATTACAAACATAATTTCTAATATTGTAAAGTATGCTTCAGCTGAAAATAATGATGAGGACAAAGCCTCAATAATCGAGACAGTGTTAATTATTTTAGCTGAGCTCGGTTGAGAGCTCATCAGCTGTGGGTTGTGGTGCAAAATTAATAGCGGCCAGACAATCATATTGCGGATTGTAGGTCTGAACGGGGTTTAATGGATGTAAAATGTTGAGTGTCTTGTTTTGATTATTTATTTATTTAGGTAGGTTAGGTTTTCTCATAATAGCATGCATCGTAAAACATTTTAAAAATATAGCACTATTCATCACATTTGGATCGTGTTATTGCTATAAAAAAAAGAGTTGTCAAACGCAGCAAAAACAGCGCTATGATTGGAGCTCAACACTGCCGATGAGTGAGTAAGTTTATCACAGATACAGCACTGGCAGCATAAAATGATTGAACCGGATTTCTTTTGCCCTCATTCCACAGCGAGTAGTGAGCGGGTCATAAGCCGCTGTCTTGCACCGCTGCAGCGCTGACGCAGTGCTGTCGTGGCTGTTTGCACAGCACTGCACTGCCTGTCATGCGGTTATGGATATTGAAGAGTTCGACCAAGCTGAATTTTTGTTACTGATAAAAAAATAGAACAGTTTCGTTGGTCTAAACTCTAAACGGACGAGTGGTTATTTTAACAGATTGTGTTTGCCTTGATCTTGATTGTGTTTATTTCATGGTTTTTCATTAAAAATATTTTTTTTATGTTCGAACATTGTACACTTTTCGTCGTTTGATATGAAAATGATGAAATGAAAACAAGATGTGTGCCGCTAACCAAACTAAATAAATGAGCTATGTAGAAAATGTTAGGAAAAGCTGCAGCAGATGAAACTGCTTTTAGTGTTTTTTTTATTTTATTTTTAGAAATTGAAATTCGTTTGACAAATTGAGAAACGAGTTGAGAATAGATAAATAATAAAAAGCTTAAAAGCAGGAGTCAAGTGGTCCTCAACGTATGAACTACTTACCTTATTAAGGCGACATTAGGTGACGGCGACCTTGTGCGAAAGGGAGGAGCCATGCGTCACCCCGCAACTGTACAGTTGCGGGGTCGCGGGGGGTGACGCATGGCTCGTAGGCATGCAATAATAATGCCGCGTAATAAGCGCGTACAATTTAAAATCATTAGAAGTCGTCTAACTGCGCCTTAATAAGTAAATACGACTATAGAGAATTTTGTGAATTGGTATCCAACAATCGACAATCTTATCTGTCTAGGATACATATACTGAAGTTTCAAATAATTGATAGAAACATGTAGTAGGAAAAGGACCGAAAGTGCGTTGAAGTTTTGTCCGACTTCAAAAAGGAAATTCCTGATACATATTTATAATCCTTATTTTTGAATATGTTTTTCTACTAGATACACTTCCCTATAAATAACAATAATAATCAACGTTTATTTCGGATACAATCCATAAAACATAATAGTAATAAAAGTAATAAAAAGTCAGCTCATAAATATAAACATTAACAAAATAAAAGAATTCAATTAATAGCATTTCCCTAAAATATATCTCGACAGTTTGAAATTTCAATTTCAATGTGATTTCAATGTGATATTTAAAAAAAATCACTGACAAAGCTAATCTTAAAAAAATCTCTTAATATAAAGTATCTCTATTAAATCACAACGCTTCCAAGAAATGTACCGACTCCTCAGTTATCTCATGCACAATTTCTCTTCATAGCAATAAGAGATAAGTTGAGCTTTACACTGCCGGAAAATAATGTGCAGGCGGGATGAGCACAGATATTAGCGCAATTACACACGCGACCACGCTCAGCGACACGGTGGTGTAAGGGTACGCCTGCATGTACGCGGCACGGGTATTATGTTGACATCGGGTCTCTGGTGGTAATATGCGTTTTGGTATGGGTACACTTGTGTACGTGCACTGTTTAGTACGGGTAGCCCTTTGATAATGGCTACTTTGGATGCTAAATGGCTACTGGATCGGTTAGCTGAGTCACTTTTGAGATAAAGAAAGAAATATAAATCCAATAATATTATGACCGGGTGTAAGTTGTAAGTTGAAGTGTAACCTAAAGTAAAAGAATCTTTTTCGCTGGAGAAGGCAACATGACTATTTTGGATTAAAATATCCACTTCTAGAAATAGGTAATTATGTTAACATTATTTATTCGTCCAGTAATAGCGTCTTTCTGGTCCCAAAAAGACGCTAAGCGCACAAAACTCTAGTCCAACTACACCTTGCCAGACATTATTGTTGTGAAGTGTGTGTGCACCTTAAGGTCTCATAAGTAACATGCGGTGGTGTGACGGCGTGCCGTAACGCGTCGTGTCATGCTCTGCGTAGCGTGCCGTACTGATGTCCTTAACAAATTCTGAGCTCGGGATTTTTTTTACCATTCTTGTACGTTCTTATCTCGTTGTTATGCTCGCTCGTGTCACTAGAGCACGTTTTTATAATAACCACTATTACTAAGAATGTTTTTTTTAAACATAAGCCAATCTGCCTATTCCCAATGTTGGGCTCCTATCTGAGCTTGTGTTTTTTTTTTTGCTAAAATAAAATTGTTTTTGAAATTGTATGATTAGTCGATGGTTAGAATGTTACATAATCACGAATAAAACCTTTTATACTTTCGTCCTTTTTCGCCAGTCAAGGGTCTGATAACGTATTATACTAGCGAGTACCATATAACATTGACCCCTGGGACCTATCTGTAGTTAATTGTCTCCCCATGGCACCTAACGACAGCCGGTAGCAACTTGAGCAGTTTGGGACCAAATGATCTCATCTATATGCTTTGTGCGATCCAAATATTATGTACCTACTTATCAAAACGGGGTCTGTTGCTCCATTCACCGGTTACACACACGACTATCGTAGCTCGAGTGTTACGAAGCTTAGCAGTCTCGTAGCGACCGTGTAGCGATCGTAGCTACGCCGGTTTAATTTCAGAAAACGTTTATAATACTTTTTTTTGCGTAAGCACTTATCGCCAGTAAAAGTAAAAGTAGTGAAGTTGTTAAACTTCGTGAAAGGGTAAATGACGCGCACGATTCAGCAATAAACCTTAACGTAATGCAGGTAACGACCCAAGAGATACTAACTTACCTGCCTGTTGAGAGAAAGTTAAGGGTTTACTGTAAAAGTTACTAAACTTACTTTGTATAACATTCATATTTAACATTTCTATATTTATAAGGCTTGCCACCACATCAATTCATTTATTAGAGGATCATTAATTTCCGATCCGTTTTTATTTGTGGTGCTGTCCACATTACATTAGCAAGAATTAATTCTCGTAGGTTGTTATTTCATCAATTATTCCATTTTAATCACTGTTGGACATCAGAAAGGGTTATTTTCTCTAAATGTTCTTCGTGGATTTTAATTAACTATTTATTTATTCTTGGTATAACTCAAATGTCTAAAACAATAAACAGTATTAATTGTAATATAATTATGTAATATCTACACTAGATATACCAACTCTTATATCCCATCCTCTAACCAAGAGGTTGCGTAATAAAGTGGTATCCAAAGATAATCTGTGCGTATAATACTCGGTGGGTAACATTAGTACAATATTGACAGAAGCCATAAGGCCCGCGCCCAGCCGTGACTGGGATAAAGTGCGGTCTGAAGTGGCCGCCGACCACCGGCCGCGTCCCGCCGTCCCTCGGACTGGGCCACTAATGGAGGCAAAGTGGCCGATTACAATTACGACTTACCGAGTGGAAAGTTGAGCTTTCACGATATTAACTCGAAGGCTACGTGCTAAAACCCACGTTTTAATACTTTCTTAAACTTTTGCATACAACTTCTAATGGCGAATTTACGAGTTCTCACGTTAAGTTACGATGTCCTCTCTTTATTCCCGGAGTGGTGAGCGTGCTTTAAATATATCTTAGTTGGAGTGAAATTTATTCTTGTGTACGTGCGTTATAATATTATTATTTCGCGTTCTTTGTGACTTTTATGAGCTTATTTTACAGAGAAAATGACTCCACTAGATGCATAACAAGTATATTGCTTACAAAAGGTTAGGTAAGTACGTAGGTTTATAACAAAAAAACAAGTGCGAACGTATAATACTTTTGCAGAAATAAAGCACCTACTGTCTTTTGGACGTGACCGATGATCTAATGACCTTACTGAAACTTCCTATACTTAATTGACATTTTGCCTGATGAATAATTTCATAATGACATTTAAAAGTACCTACTCGTAAGCTCCCTTGTCTTCTTTGTCTTTATTGGCCAGCTTGAGTGGATATTCACAAGAGCAAACGTGCTCGGAGGAACGAAGTATTCCGGTAAGATGCTGGTAGGGATCTTGACCATCTTGACCATCGGGCTCTGGGATTGGCTTGATAGCCGTGGAATACCTCTCCACTTCTCAAGCACCTCAGGATATGTGGCCCCCTTGTCGCTACGTCGCTAGCGACAGTTTCTGGGGACCCATTATTGAGTGTGCAAGTCACCCCCGCCATGTTTTTAATAAAACATTTATCAGGCAGGGGCCACAGTCCTTCCATAGTTTTGGTAACCAATGTGGACTGGTTACCAAAAAAATGGAATTTTGTAATTTAGCCATACAAACACATATTCCAATATCTTTGTTTCGATATCCTGCAATAGTCCTAGACCTAACGGGGGTTGTCCTTGGGTGCACTTACATTGTGCGTACAGGGATAATCGTCGGTTGTTGCCTCATTTAATTAAAAGTATCTTAACGGGCCTCTGTGAGTTAACTTCGGCCCCTCGTACCGCTGCCAAAGGTCCGGGACGCCAGGGTCCCGAGATATGTCGAAGAACTTAAATAATAATAATAATAAAGTTTATTCATCATAAAGTAACAATTCAATGTGACAGATTCGGTGAACCGCAAACTAAGCGTCGCTTGTATCTTGTGGCTCTGGAGTGCAAATTTTACAAAGTTACAAAGATTACATTACAGTTTGAGGATGTTAGATAATTATAAATGTCTTATAAACACAAGATAGGAGTTCAAATAAAGTAAAACAAAACATTCGTACGATTCAGAGCACAAAATTAAACGTTTAACGGTTATGTTGGGCTTTGGGGTGTAGGTGGATATGATGGTGCATATGTGGGTGTATGTGTGTGTTTGTGCTTATGTGTGTGTGTGTATGTAGATGGTTTATCAAGACTTCGGTGTCGTCGTATGATAATTTTAAGAGAGCTGAAGTTAGGGTTTTTCTTACAGGTGGTGGTTGAGCAGCCCCTTAGGTCGCAGATTTTGCTAAGTTTATTGAAGTGTTGGGATGGGAAAATGGGTACAACGTCTAGCTAGTTCGTATAAGCATTTGGTATGGGTACTCAGAAGACACGCTTGTTTATTATATCCCTGTAGTCAGGCCGTTTTTTTATTGTTGCGTGATATTTAAACTATGCTTGGAAGGCGAATATTTGTCGTACCCTGAGGACTTGAAACGCATGGTAGACAAGGTCTGTAAGGAATCCGAAAGGTTGTTTTAATGCAACCTTGACCAGTTCCCATTTCGCCCTCTCTAGCGTTATAAATGTGCTTTTACCAGCGCTTCCCCAAATGCAAAAACAGTACTGGAATCACTGGCAGAGTGCGAAGTAGACCATTCGCAGAATACCGATAGGGGTACATTCGCGGAGTTTTCTCAAGATGTGTATTCGTTTTCGTAGTATAGGGCATAAATGTGGGCTTTGTAAGTTTGTTAAGTTTGTCGTCTATGGTTATTCCGAGATGTTTAATCGTGTCATTACGTTCAAGGACTTTTCATGTGAGGCACTATGGCATTCCTGTAAGCAGGTATGTATTTTTAAGGATATAGGGTGAGAGGCACTGGAGGTTCTTGTTTTGAAGAAAGCAATATAGCAGCAATATAAAAGTGGTAGCAAAACCAGTATAAGGCTCTTATTCAATTAGAACAGCGTACTATGCTAGGCCTACTCAATGTCTAAGTGTTACCACCGACGCGCGGCCTCCTATACTGTGAACTGCTTCCATTGCTATTCACAGTGCCTTCTATAATATTGTTGTGAAGTGGGGGGGCTAATAGAAACTACAAAACTTAAAGAGAACTAACTTATCTTTGGCCACCACGTGAATACACCACATATCCACAGAAACGGGTTATTTCACTTGACTGAATTTAGTAGTATAAACGGCTCAGTTACTGAATTCAGACAAGTGTAATCGCATTCAGGAAGGTAACTGTCTGAAAAGTAACATAATTAGTAAGAAAACTGGCCAAGTGTCGGACCACGCACAATGAAAGGTTCCCTAGTTGGAATTAATTTATTTAAAAACAAACCTATCATTGTAGTTGAAAAACATGTTCTCCCATACATCGATATACGTCACGGTCAATTCTCCAACTGCAAATGTATGTTGGTTAGACGTTAATGACGGCAAAAAAATATCATCACCACGTTTTTTTTTTATTTTAGCACTTTGTCGGCGTGATTAATATGTATACCCATGCCAAATTACGGCTTTCTAGTACTAAGCGTCTCTGAGCTAAAGCGGGGACAGACAGACATACGGACATGGCGAAACTATAAGGGTTCCTACGGAACCCTAAAAACAGTCACTTAATTAGTTACGAACTCTTTTCTATCCTACCACTTTATAAACGCGAAAGATTGTGAGGATGGACGGATGTAAAGATGTTTGTTACTCTTTCACGCAAAAAGTACCGAACGGATGTTTGTGGAACTTTACAGTAAGTAATATAGCTTATAAAAATAAAAATAAAATATTTTTATTTCAGAAATATATGGCCCATAATATTGTTAGTATAGCGAATTATAACTATGTTACATTAAAAAATTAAAATAAAAAAAAATAAATGAAAAAAAAAATTAAAAACATTTAAGTATTTGCCGCCCACTGGGGCCCAAGGCACACGCACTTGTGCTTATACATCAGAATAACACATAGGCTATAATTTATAAAGACACGACACGAGCGAAGCCGCAGGCAAAAGCTTAGTTTAAAAATTAGTTACTAAAACCTGCCAAGTCGACTAGCCCCTTTACCAAACTTATTTAGGTATATTCTATTCCCATACACACAGATGAATTAATACTGAATTTTCTAGTGTTTCTAATAGAGAGATATCCTAGGAACACAAAATGTACCTACAGGTGTTAACTATGAGAACAACCGTGAAATAGGAGAAAAATCTGTTCTCTACAAAGTCCAACCAACGACGCGATTAAAATCAAGAACGTAGCTGATTTTTTGGTTCATAATTCATAGTTGGTCCTATAGTAAAAGTCTAGACTCCCTTAAAGCATATCCTTCGTTTTCTTTTTTCGTTTTTACATATTTTTCGCCCTGTACATATTGTATAGGTACCTGTAAACAACCAAGCACAATTACCTTTTAACAGATCTTTTCTAGCCAAAGGTTAGGCGTCTTTGATTCCATGGAGTCGCAATCGTTTCACAAGTGAACAAATTCCAAATGACTATCTTCCGAAAATGTTGATTTGCTTCAGTGGCTTTTATGTATACTCAAAATGTATGTTTGTACCGGGTAACATTTTCTTTAATCATGAAAGGTGTTTCTACATAATAACATAACATCACGCCTTGTTTCCCCGAAGGGTTGGGCAGAGGTGTATCTGTAGTACACCCACAATACGGTGTTTTATGACGTACAATAAAATAATTTTTCGACTAGCTGCGCCCCGTGGTTTCACCTGCATAAGTCCCGATCCCGTAAGAATATTGAGATAAAAAGTATCTTATGTCCTAACCCAGGTCATAGTCTACCCATGTGCTAAATTTCATTTAAATATGTTCAGCCGTTTTAGCGTGAAAGCGTAACAGACAAACAAACTCACTTTCGCATTTATAATACTACTAGCTGCGCCCCGCGGTTTCACCTGCATATGTCTCGATCCCGTTAGAATATCGGGATAAAAAAGTATCCTGTAGCCTAATCCAGATCATGGTCTACCCATGTGCCAAATTTCATACAAAACGGTAAAGCCGTTTTAGCGTGAAAGCGTAACAAATAAACTCACTTTCATATTTATAATGTTAGTTAGGATGAGGATATAGTTAAGGTAGGTAAAACCATTGTTGTTTGCAATGGTTTTTGTTCTCGAGATAAGTAATTTATAGAACACATAAAACGAGACGTTATCATATCCTTTGCTGATGACAAAATAAACTAGATTCTGATGAATTACTTGTAGATTCAATAAAATAACTTTGAAATTAGGGAAACCATCTTTCTCCATGAGAAAGAACAGAAAAAAACAAAGCAAATACGAAGCTACAAATGTCATTTACATTTGTAACTTCGTTTAAGCTTTGTTTTATCAAAAAAAAAACAAAAACAAAGCAAATGCGAAGCTACAAATGTCATTTACATTTGTAGCTTCGTATTTGAATTGTTTTTAAAAAAAAAAAAAACAAAAAACAAATCAAATACGAAGCTACAAATGTCATTTACATTTGTAACTTCGCATTTCCTTTGTTTTTTTTCTGTTCAAGCAATTAATAAACATTTGCAAAGCAACAATACAAACCATAAAAATGGTCACCAACTACGAATCGTAGCCAACCTACAAAAAGCCGGGTGCCACACTTGTAGCGATATGAGAATAAGCGTTTTCAAAGTCTTTTACCGAATCGTTCGAATGGAAAATCGCTAATGAGGCTGAACGCAACTCAAAGAGGACATACTCTCCGAACAAATTTGCCTATTTCGACCCAATTCAGATATTTCTTTTATTATAAATGCCTTTATTTCGATATACAAGTTAGCTTTATTTCGAATACGAAGCTATTTTCGGATACACATGTTTGTAGCGTATATTATATGTAGCGTATAAATTAAGTAGGCAATTATTTATGATACTTGCGAAGCGTAGGTATGAAGCTGACGTGAACGCAAAAATAATAGTGTTATTAATCCTACTAATATTATAAATGCGAAAGTTTGTAAGGATGGATGGATGGATGGAGGGATCTTTGTTACTCTTTGACGCAAAAAGTACTGAACGGATTTGTATGAAATTTGGCACACAGGTAGTTTATAACCAGGAATAACACGGATTTTTATCCCCACGGGGTCAAAACTCATGCGGGTGAAACCGCGCGGCACTTCTAGTATAAATTAATTTAGTATTGTCAAACCGATAAGTACTTTTAAAAAATTTGCATACCGATGTATGGGTGCATTGGTATATTTGTGAGATGCGAAATGACTGTAACATTCTCAGAAGGGTTTAGTAAATTAGAGCCATACATCAGTGTCAATCCTTATTTGTGAGCGTATCACGTAGGTACCCATGTGAATAATCGTCCTTTGCTTGCTTTACTGATATTGACACTTTCCTTTTAACTAAAGCCTACAGCTAGTGGCGTAGGTACCTGCACACCTACAACCTGCCTAGCCTTTTCCCTTTTTTTTATGTTGGGGCAGGCTTCCAGGCGTTTGGGCTGCCGACCTAACGGCCGGTAGCATCGCTGTCCTGCGAAAGCCGCAGAGAGCCGTCGGAGTCATTAGGAGATATCGCACGATCTCCAACGAGGCGCCTTGTTTACTGGCTGGATCCCCGCCCTGGGACCTCAAGGCAAAAGTACTCGCGTCACTGTATCGGTGGTTCGAGGAAGCGAGGGCGCGAGGCGAGTGGCTGGTGCAGCGACAAATGGAGTTGCGTCGGTTGCAGCTTCGCGCAGCCCTGGTGGCGGAATGGCGGGACAGACTTTTACGCCCTACCCGGCCTCGTTACCATTGAAGCGGTCCGGCCGGTACTCCAGCGCTGGCTCGGGAGGAGGTACGGCTCCCTGTCGTTTCGGGTAACGCAGGTGCTCTCGGTGCATGGTTGCTTCGGGAAGTACCTGTGTCGCATAAACAGAGAGTCGGACGCCCGGTGTCACCACTGCGTTGACTGCCGGGAGGACACGGCGCATACGCTGGCAGAGTGTGCAGCTTGGGAGGAGCCTCGCCATGCCCTCGTTTCGGAAGTGGGAATTGACCTGTCGCTGCCGGCTGTGAGTCGTTCTATGGTTGGCGGTGCAGTGTTGTGGGACGTGGTGATCTCCTTTTGCCAAATTATAAAGGAGATTTAGAGTGCTCTCCCGGCTCGCAGCAGGCGCATCGGGCGTTGGCAGGGGGAAGATAACGCCCTCTTCCGGCCTCCCTAAATAGGTCCAGGGGCGGCGGACTCGGGGACGTCTGCCACCACCTATCATATAAGACCCGAGGTTGTGGCGTGAAATGTTCCACGCGCGCCCCTGTTAGACGTGACGTGGTGAGTCAAACACCTCACTCGCCCCGCTTGAACAGATGGAGCCCGCAGAGGCGGCGACCTGTCGGGAGCTGCGTTGAAGAGTGCTTAAGTACCCCCGTAGCCTCCGGTGCATGTGTGCGAGGGAACACGTGGTTTTATTCAGTAGAAGTCAGACCCCTCCGTCCACCCCAGGGCGGAGGACAACCAAGAGGAATTCCTCCATGTTACCAAAAAAAAAAAGGCTTTTAGTCTAACCGGATGCTGAATAACAGTATTTTACATGGAGCGACTGCCTATCTAACCTCCACAATCCAGTTACTGGGTAATACGGTACTCCTTGGTAAGACTGGTTGTCAGACTTTTTGGACTCCTGACGACCCCTAACGAGTGTCAATGATTCAAGAATGACAGCCGGAACCAACGGCTTAACGTACTTTTTGAGGCACGGAGGAATCTTGTTATGTAAAGATGATCATCCATCCACGGACCAACCGCGGCAAGCGTAGTTTAACCTGATGGATCGACCCGTGCGGCTGTTATTACTTAGCCAAGAGCTCCTCTCCACACACTTACTACTACTATACCTACACAAGTCGAAAAACAGTTAGATTAGGTACATTTCTGAACACAAAATATATCTAATAAAAAATTAAATTCCTAAGTCCGTGTTGACCGGTACGATGTTATAAAGAAGTAATTATTGAAATTCGTCAGACTCTCAAATAATTCCGTAACCCAATGACCTGATATTAATTTCTTTCCCTCCCTCTACTAAACCAACATAGAGTGACGAAGACAATTAAGATATTAAACTGAAGATTAATAACGAATAATTTAAAAAGGTAGACAATGAATAAATGTTCCCTTTTTCTTGATAATTCCTCCGTGCGGAAAATCGCAAAAGGGTTTTAAAGTGCTACGGATAAAGGGGGGGTGGTGCGGATTAAAAGTAGAGGGGGAGCAGTGCGGGGTCTGTGTGCACGGGGGGAAGAGGGCGAGCTCGTTAGCGACAATTTTTCTCAAAGCTCTCGCCAGGGAATTGTCACAATTCCGATTGTGACGAATTACGCCGGGAACAATATGGCGCACTCTTTTTATTTATTAAATGAAATAGAAATTAACGACTATTTCGAGTGGGACGAGATCAATCGAGTACCCTTTTACCGTTTTTATATCAATTTAATTTCCAATACAATTATTTCGCGCATTGTTTTCTTATTTTACTTCTTCTTCAAACGCAACCGTTGTCTCTGTGATTTTCAATAAGTAACAATTTGTAAGACTCTTACAAACACAAGCTAGCGCCGTAAGATTAAAAAAGTTACCCATTCACATGGCAGTTCTAAAGACTTTTTATTCGGAAAGTCGCAATTTGTAATCCAATAAATTGGTTCCCGGAATCCATTAAATTAATAGGATCATATAATGCGACAAATATACACAGGTATACGTAGGTAGTACGTGGTACAGTAGGTACAATTTATAGGCTTTACTCGTTTAAAAATGTTTCCAGCGCCGAGCGACGTCATTGGCTATGTAATCCAGCGTGATTGTATTAAATGGTAATTTATTTTAGTTCGCCTCGAAGGCGTGCCATGCGGCTGTTAATTACAAAACTAATTAAAACTGCCGATTCTGTAATTAATCTCCTCGCCGCCGGAGAAGGGGACGTCTGCTAAAAATACCTATCTATACATAAGCTGTGAGACATTATCGATGTCCCATTACACAAGTTTTCTTATTAGAGAATTTATATTTCCTAGGGTTTTGTTAGGTGAGCTTCTGAGAAGAACTGGACCATCTCGTCTACTCCCTAAGGTGTAATTAAACATAAAAATGATTGAAGATGTAAAATAAATGGATTAAAAGTTAATGTTCTAATGGCAAACACTAAAAAACGTGGTGATTCTGTCAGTTATCGTCAATAGTTTTTTTTACCTTGAAGCTCTCCGTTGAAAGCTTGATGACCACCAAACCTTTCTCCGATTTGAATTTGCTCCGAATGTGCGTCAAGTAGAATACACCTCAGTTTGATTTCAATTGGGCGTATCAGATCGACAAACCATCTGTATTCTTCTGACATTAAAGGTAGTGATGCAACGATACGGCTATCACGATACCAATACGAATGACGAATACATCGTAATGCCCAAATACGATACGAAAGCATTACGATTTTTGTTTAATTGCATTTTATTGAATTTATTTGAAGCTTTGTTTGTATTACTTTGTTATGTCAGCCTATAATGTTCCCACTGCTGGGAAACAGGCCTCCTCTCTGTGAGAGGGTGTGGGCCGTAATCTACCACGCGATCCTAGTGCGGGTTGGTAGATGTCACATGTCATCGAATTTTCGGTTCAAAGACATGCCGGTTTCCTCACGATGTTTTCCTTCACCCTTTTGAGAGTGGTTAGTGGTGATGAAATAATTTACACAAAGTAAAGCGCCTGTCTGGGTTCGAACCTACGACCTACACCTCGTAAGTCGCGGCCGTCGCTCATCACTTTGTCATGTAATTTTATAATTAAGACTTACTAAACTAAAAAATATGTTACGCATTTTTAATTAATTACTTCATTTAATTTAAAATTTAGTTACTTTTTTTGGGGTTCCGTAGTCAACAACGAAATCTTATAGTTTCGCCATGTCCGTCTGTCTGTCTGTCTGTCTGTCCCTGGCTTAGCTCAGAGACTCTTAGTACTAGAAAGCTATAATTTGGCATGGGTATATATATTAATTACGCCGACAAAGCAGTAAAACAAAATGTTGGAAAAAAAAATCGAGTGAGATACTTTAAATACAGGTAAATCGAGGATGATATTTTTTTCTCGTCTATCCCATGGTGTGGCGTATAGTTAAATAGACCGTTCAAAAATATTGCGGGTCTAACAATCTTATTTTTATATATTGAATTAATTATAGTCGTAGGCATTTTTTTTGAGTAAACACAACTTTTTGAAATGAAATGAA
This sequence comes from Atethmia centrago, assembly GCA_905333075.3. Taxonomy (NCBI): domain Eukaryota; kingdom Metazoa; phylum Arthropoda; class Insecta; order Lepidoptera; family Noctuidae; genus Atethmia; species Atethmia centrago. The sequence continues at coordinate 12,864,454 of HG995373.1, read as the reverse complement.
ATGAAATTGTTTATTGTGTGAATAGGATATGAGAATCACTTTTACACGTCATATTAAAAAATAAGCTAGATGGAGTCGACATTTCCTATCTGACTAGCCCTGAGAATAAATGGCGAAACAAACTCAAGGGTCAAAGTCTCTTTTAAAGTCCAGACATAATCTTCGTCAGATCATGTGAGGACCATGTAGATCCATGTCTGAAATGGTCTTTTGAGGAAAGAAACACACAAATTTGAGTGGATCTGTCCAGTCAGTGCAAGCATTTGTCAGTAATCATGTAGCTCAATTCAAAACTTAAGGAGCTCAACGACTCGACGAACAATACCAAGGAAAAGAGAATTGGGTTGGCCGCATAAAGAACTCAAAATGCCAGACCATCATTAAAACTAAGAGGGTTCCATACCTTAAAAGTAAAAAAAAGGAACCCTTGTAGGTTCGCTCGAGTATGTATATCTGTCCGTCTGTCACAGCCAATTTGCTCTGAATCTTAGTTAAAGTTTGGTACACATAATATGAATTTCTGTAACCTAAACACGGACGTGTAACGTAAATATATGAATTTTGAAATGAGAGTCACGTTCGGGCGGCAAACTAGAAAATAAAAAAAATATATATTTATTTACGTAACCAAATTACAAGATGATTATTATTATTAACTTAATTAATTTAAACTAAGTTAAGCCTAAAAAGGCCCTCGGGGCATTGTACCGAGGATGCTGGCGGCATTTCCTCGCTGAATTGCATGCTGATGCGTTGCGCGAGAAAGCCGCTTTTCGGTCACCAGTTACATCAACTAAACGTTTTAAAAAAAATAGTTTTTTAAACTGGACCGCCTGACATATTAAATATAAGGGCTTGTTATAAGGATTTCAAATATATTTTTTATATAATTTTAAAATAAATACTTTTAAAATTATTGAAGAAAATAGATAAAAATTGAACAATTCCATCCTTATCTCCGAAACTACTAAGCATAAAATTTAAAAATAAATACAGCAAATAGTTCTTTACTTACCTATAGATTTTAGGAAAACCTATAAGAAGTCTATGGTCTTAAAATAACAAGGTATATCTCTGAATACTGTGCGTACAAAATTACATTTGCAGTTGGAATGTATAAAGGAACATGTTTTTCAACTACAATGTTAAGTTTGTTCTTAAGATAAATTCATCCCAACTACGGAACCCTTCATTGCGCGTGGTCCGACACCCACTTTGCCGGTTTTATTCCTTAAGGCGGTTTTTCTCATCACGATATATTTAGCCCTTCTTTTTTTTTGGGTGGGAAATTATCAAATAACTTCTCCCGCTCTGGGCGGAGCGAGAGGGTGTGTCAGACTCTTACTGACTAAAACCCACCCGTGTTCCTTCCGTTGCCTGTGTTGCCAGGGGCATCGGTAACCCTTTCGAACTTTCCCGCAACCCCGGCAGGCATCGGCCCTAGTGGACCCCTACACTTGTTCTCGCCGATCGTATCGGTACCGTCGCATCACTAATTAAAGGTACAACATAATTATTTTCACCAAATAACAAACTAATTACTGATGTAGGTAGCTACTCATTACAAGCTAGCTAGTAGTCTAAACATACTTTTACAAAGCCATACCTACTAAAGCGAAGGTACATCGGTCTATATATTCTAAATTGAAAATACAAATGATTGTTATTTACGAGTACACTAGAGCAAAACCGCCTTTACGACGAAAATCTATTTCAGGTTCAACCAATTTAATTTCTAAAGCAAATGGAAGTAGGAGCGCTGTTCAAATAACAATATCTATGTAAAAGCTCTTAACTATTACGACACAGTAGGGTTTTAATATAATAAAATACAGAGTGGGGGATAAAAGGTATAAAAGAGGACAAATTGATTGAGAGTTGCTATTACGCACGACACCGCACTGCTGGTAGGGCTGTCAAACGATTGACAATCAGGCTGAATGGAAAATAGAATATTAATGCTACAATAGAATGAAGTAGACACTCACGATTTAATATTAATTAAAGATTGCTTGTATTAGGGCAAAGTATATTCATCCCATCTATTCGAAAAGAGGCGAAGGGTTCCTCGACAAGTGCGAGCAAAATAGATCATTCCGTTGCACTTAATAACAGTGACGAAATGACTTTTTCACTTCAGTAGCTCAAACATGTAGGTTTTGCTGCCTGAAATCAGTAAGCAAAATGCGATTTGGCTCACTGAGTGAGACCAAGTAACTTTTTAATTAAACGAAAATAAGTATTAATATACAAATAAAACTGATATTTAACCGGTAAATATTTATTTCTAGTTTCAATAATGTTACGTCATATATTTTGAATAATAAAATATCATGAGTGCTATTTCCGAACACAAATTTAAATAAAAGAGCGTGAATAAAATTTCGTGGCTGGCGTAAAGAGTTGAATAAGTTAAAAAATATTAAAATAATCGTAAAATATGAGTGAAACTAGCGACGAGAACAGTATTTTAACACCGGAAGATTTAAAACAACAAGTTATTAATGCAGAATTAAGTTTCCTACCTGAGAAGTCTCGCGAGAAATATCTGAAAGCATAGTCTTCAGTGAATTGAGACTTACAAAGGGCGCAAGCAGTTTTTCGGAGACGGTGTTGCTATCTTAATTTTTAGATTTATTACAGACGAGGCGATCATCTACAATGTGGAGAATTTACTCAATGTTGAAAGCTACTTTAAAAACAACACATAACGTGCATATGGAAACATACGCAAAACTCGTATCTTTTCTAAAAAGAATGTCAGTTGTCCCATAAGGCTAAAAAGTCCAAAACTTTCACGGCCCTTAAGATAGAAAAATTTCTTAATGAAGCTCCGGACTGCAAATTTCTTGCCGCTAAAGTAAGTGGTACCTATGAATCTATGTTGTTAGTTATTAAAATTTGTGTGTAGACTGTTATGTATAAAGAAAGGTACTTACTGCCTACTACTAATTTTTGGAGGCGTAATGAATCCTAGTCTGGCTTTGCAATACTGTTAAAATATTTATTACGATATGTAAAAGATGCTGTAAATGTTAAATTATACATATTAACGATGTAATGTTTTCATTACAGGTTGTACTGATCATAGAAATTAGTGAATCCTGTCGCAATAACGAACTATTACAGCTAACAGTTTATAATATCGAAAAGCATTCAGATAAATGACTGTTAGTAAAATTGAAAAATACGAAGACGAACCTGGACAGGTCTTTTGTCGTACGCGAAGAATTTGTAACTATTGTAGAAAAATACCAAAATTTACGTCCAGCCAATATAAAAACCGACCGATTTTTCATACAATACCATAATAATAAATGCCCAAGACAGCCTATGGGAGTAAATAAAATAGGTGTTATACCGCGAGAAATTGCCACTTTCTTAAAACTGGAAAAGCCTCAGTTATACATGGGTCACTGCTTTTGGAGAACTTCGGCAACCGGAAGTTCATTCCGGAGCCGATCTCACCACTTTAAAACGTCACCGCGGGTGGAAGTCCAATAAGTTGCAGAGGGCTATATTGAAGACTCAATAGAAAATAATTCGAAAATCTGTAATTATAGCGGAAACAATAAGTCTGAATTTGACCTCGGATCCTTGGTCTCACCCAAGCCCATCCACTTCCAACGACGCTCGGTGTACTTATACAGAAAGCCGATCAGAGTCACCAACGTTTACCGTTGTTCCTTCTCAATCCGCCACCGAAACAGAAACCTTAACAAACAAAGAAACCTTAACTTAGATAATCAAACTCAACTCTATGCAACTATAACGTTGCCAAATAAATCTGTTACTTTTAATTTGCAGAATTGCAGTAATTTTACTTTTATCTTTTAAAATGTTCCATTTTATTGAATTGGTACCTCAAACTACAATGTTAATTGTTTTGATTCACAATAAATAGTTATTTTAATCTATTCCTGTTTATTATTTTATCTCCTAAAGTGTTCTCGTTGCTGAAGTGAAAAGTTATGTGTGTTACACGAGAGCAAAGTTTTTTTCATCTCGTGCCTTTGAATCCCTCGCAACTCTCAGGATTCAAAATCAGCACTCGCAGCAAAAAACGACTTTGCTCTCTAGTTGCACAAATAACTACTGAATTTGAAAGTTTGAACGTAATTCGCTTCGATAAACTCCTGTCCGTTAGGTAATAAAAGCGCGCCTGCCAACGCGGCATTGGTTAACTAAATTTAAAAAAGAAATACGCGGGATCTTCTTATGCGTTTTTTCATTACAATTTTAATTTCATATTAATCTAAATTTGTAATTTGGTTATGTAAATATTAATATTTCGATTTTCAAACTCCATACCTAGTAGGCCCAAATAAGAAACAAACAATAAAACGTTCGGATATACCTACATATTACTCTATAATTACAAATAATCTGTTACGGTTTTAAAATCTGTAATTATTATATTTTTTTCTAAATAATTGAATTATATTTTATAACGTTTATTTATTTTATTGTTCTTTTACAAATATACATATGGTTTAATTTTTACCATGTTGTATTTTTTACCTTTAGGTAATAATATATTTTCTTACTGCTGAGGTGAACAGTTGTATGTGTTACACGAAGCTAAAGTCATTTACATCTCGTGTCTTTCTAACCCAGAATCACTCGCTACTCGTGATTCAATTGTAGAATCCTTCACTTACTCGGGATTCAAAATCAACACTCGCAGCAAAAACCAAGTTTCCTCTCTTGTTGCACAAATAATTATCTTAAATATCTTGATGGAACAGTAATTATAACTAGGCAATATTTTAAAGTCGATGTCATATTTCAATGTTATATTAAACTTCCGTCACATTGCATTCGATACAGGAATAGTCAACATAATCCTCATACATTTCGTAGATCCTTCTGAATCTGTCATTTCTGAAAAAGCTTTGGTATAAATGTTATACCTAAAACACGGTAACTGGAAATTTCTGAAACCTGGTAATCATAATGTTGTCCAACGTGACGCACATTCAAGTTTTGTGTAAACTGAAGTGTATCTTTTATTATTTATTCTTATTATATTATTCTTATTTATTACATAAAAATAACTTAGTATTCTAGTTATACAATTCATTTTTTGTACTGTTGAACGTCCTCGCCGTCTTGAAGACCCTATAAGCTAGGGAGCGTTGGTTGCGGATCTAATTATAGCTTCAACTTGACTCTAGACGTGAGAACCAAGATCGGGTACTCTATACGATGCATCTGTGGCGGCCGAGAGTCTGGTGTTAACGTTAATGCGTGTGCGAATAATCGGGTTTAAAGTAGGCTAAGAGATGGATAGATTCAAATTGAATGAAATAAATGTTTCAATAAAAAAACTTTTTTTTTTTTTGGGTGGGAAATCATCAAATAACTTCTCCCGCTCCGCTCAGACTCTTACGGGCTAAAACCCACCCGTATTCCTTCCGTTGCCTGTGTTGCCAGGGGCCTCGGTAACCCTTCAGTACCTTCCCGCGACCCCGGCAGGCATCGGCCCTAGTGGACCCCTACACTTGTGCTGACGACATCTCTTTGAGGCGCGCGTGGAATACAAGGCGCCGTCGACCGGGCCCTGGTCCTTACCGGACGGTGAGCTGCCTATTGCTCACCGTCCGCAAGCCCGCGCCTACAGTGGCCGGAAATCCGCCCGGGATTCCCGACGCCCAGGGTGTCTCCTGCGGCGGCTAGGGGCGAGAGGGCGCGAAACATGCCTTTCCCTCAACCGTCCCGCCTCCTCCTTCGAGAGCATTACTGCTTCGTCCGTACCATGGCCTGAACCAGGGCCGGACGCGAGAGGTCTCTGCCACCGATCGCCTCCACGAGGACACGGCGGTGCTCTGCCCAAGCCGGGCAGACCTCCACCGTATGCTCCACCGTGTCCTCCGGGCGATCCACACAGTGGTGACATCCGGGTGATTCCTCCCGCCTTATCCGACACAGGAACCTCCCGAAGCTGCCGTGTCCGGTGAGGACCTGCGTCAGGCGGAAGGTGAGGACGCCGTGGCGCCTCTCTAGCCACTCCTCAAAGAGGGGACTTATCGCCGCAATTGTGGCGTGCCCAGCACTGGGTTGCGACAACCGTACTCTCCATGACGCCATGAGATCTCGCCGGAGCTCCGTCCGCTGTGCCGCGATTTCTCGCGGCAGCGGACTTACGCCCCGGCGTTTCTCCTCCTCGCGCCACTCCCATACGTGCGCGAGGATTTTCCTCCAGATCCCATGGCGAAATATGTGCTACTTGCGTTAATCATCACGCTTAAGTACTCGTGAAAATGGACAACTTTTGAACTGGGATCAATATATTTCTTTATCAGATTTTTTCCCATATTTAAATTGTTTCGATTTTATAAGCATCCATATAAAATTGTAACATTCAAACAAAAGTTAACAACTTAGTACCTAAAAGCATTCTTTAATATATTTTTTGTTTTAATAGGAACTAAATTAAAACTGAAGACGATGAAAGATGCTTAACATGCCAACATCATCATCATTTCAGCCAAAAGACGTCCACTACTAGACATAGGCCTCCCCCAAGCACCGTCACTTGGACCGATTCTGTGCGGGAAGCACAGAATCGGTCCAGAATAACCAGCGGAATACACACCTTGTGGGAGGCCTTCCAACGCTACATCTTCCGGTATGCGGCCGCCACTCCAAAAACCTTCGGCCCTATCGGCCATCTGTTCTGCGAGCAATGTGCCTTGCCCACTGCCACTTAAGTTTGGCAATTCTTCGGGCTACGCCGAATACCTCGGATCTCCTGCGGATCTCTTCATTTCTGATTCGATCACGTAGAGAACCTCCAAGCATAACCCCTCCATTAACACATTTAGCTTCTTATAAAACCCTATCAAACACTTAATTTCCAGTTATTGTTTTCGGAAAATAATTCTTCAAGAATACTTTTCCGGTTACTAAAAATAAATGCATTCCATATTTGTTCATAAAGTTCTCCATTCATTAATGTAACCAGAAAGTAACAAAACAAAAACTAACACACCCTATCAAACACTTAATTTCCAGTTATTGTTTTCGGAATATAATTCTTCAAGAATACTGTTCCGGTTACTATAAATAAAAGCATTTCATATTTAAGTTCTCCATTCATTAATGTAACCAAAAAGTAACAAAACAAAAACCAACACGATAAAGTTACAGCTTCATGCGTGGAGAGCGCCATGTCCCCACGCTTAAAGGACACAATTACCCTGTACGTTCAATAAATACGCTAACTATTGAGATCGTGTCAAGCAGATGTACACAAGCTAACGAAAAAGGTTTCAGGTAAACCGAATTTTGTAAACTTTGAATGGAGGCTTTTCACCGCAATACGCGTATTAAAAATATGAAAGCAACGCCGACAAAATGCCGACCACTACACCATCAGCATTTGATAAAATTATAATTTCAAAAATTTCCACATTTTTCTGTGCAAATAAAGTATGTATATTCGAATGCGGACTTGGAAACTGTTCAAACTTTATGAAAATACGTTTTTCTATGAATAGAGAGTGAAAATAATCTCAATGCGAAAAGTTGAGCCAGTTCTACATACCTACATACTGGTTAATTTCATACGTACTTTAAGAAATAGGATCATTGTTGATTTGAATATTTTTCTTATGTGTCCGTATGACACAAAACAGATGCTTTCCAAACCTCTATAAAGGCTCCTGCATACTGAGGCGATATCGCGGGCGCAACAGGCAGCAATACACCTGTCGCGCCCGCGATATCGCCTCAGTCTGTAAGAGCCTTGAATCTCGGTATCGCACGACCATCGACCTCGTCTACACTCAAAAGATCCACCAAATAATTTCTAATAAAATTAATTGTACTTATAATAAATTCCCTCAGTATATAAAATAGTTTAATTACATCTTACAAAGTCTTGGTATTACAGGCTTGGTCCCCTATTAATTTTGTTACAAGACAAAGATTGATTACTCCGGATGTCTTCATTATTTCAGACTTGTTATAATCCCGACCTAAATTCTTAATTGTTTCTCTAAGGCCTTGTTTTAACTAGGTAATACTTATTTATTGAAGCAGAATTTTGTAAGATATAACATAGATTGTACTTTGCAAAATTATAAGTTGTTAAATTGTTTGGCCGTGTTAAGCTTAAACAACCTTACTTGCATTTAATTCTGTATCCTTCTGCATCATGATGCAGAAGGATACAGAATTAAATGCAAGTACGGTACATGTACCGTCGGTAGAATGCGTACTCAACTCATCCATAAGATCTATGTCGTAGGACTGCCGATGCTAGTTGATGCAATACACATTTTTAATAACAATTTTAGAAGATGCTACCCAAAACTTACCTCAGAAATGATATTGTTCCAAACACAATGATTTCTATACATAAACACATAAACTTCTTCCCATGGGAATAGGCGAAAACTACAGAACACCACCTGCTACGATTCTTACATACTCCTTTTGCTTTGTTTACGTGCATACATCTGGTCATACACGCACGCCGGTTGTGAGTTTACGCACCTAACCTTTCTGAAGAACATCACCAATAATGTCACTAAATGTCCTTCTAGGGTGTCCCCTCCCGGCGTTTCCACTCTCATCTTTTTCATATATACCTTTTGTAGTCGATTTTCGTTCTTCCTCTCAACATGACCAAACCATCTTAGCATACTCGTTTAAATTTTTGTCACTACCTCTTCTTTTAAACCGCATCGCCACATGATTTATATTTGTTCTAAATAATAATATTACGCAGCAGAATAGGGTATTTTACTATAAATATATTATTGAAATAGTTTAGGCAAAAAGGAGTCGGAAAATGTTAGTTTTAGTTCATAAAATAACATTCAACGTTTTCAGTTTTTCTTATCTGTTAAAAAACACCATGAAATAGTAGCCGCCATGTTATTACATCATACGGCTAGTAAACAAAAACTTGTCAATTATCATACAAAAGATCAGCGCATTTGTTTTTATAGCCCAGTGACGTCATGACCACAGAACAACATGGCGTCCACTGCGTCCAGCGTTTTCGTCAACCTACACGCGAAATTTGAAAATGTAAAATTTTAAATGCATTTTTATAGCACTTATCGATTGAATAAAAATTTTGTGATTTTTTTTGGGGCATATGAGCACTATAGAATTGAATTAAGACACCTTTCAAAAATGGGTGTAAGACCCTATTTTTATTTCGTTCGATCCTTTTGACTATACTCGAATCACTTTAGCGTGGCAATAGCAGTCACTGAATAACCTACATTTTCTAGCATTCTTTATTTCAAAAACTGAAATGAACTCCGTTAACTATCGTGATCTTTAACATGTTCCAATAACGAAAAACCATACATATTTTTTTGTTTGGGGACGTTTGGAAAAATATTAGGGAAAGGGCAATGACCGCTATTGCTACGCTAAAGTGATTCGGGTATAATGAATCGTCATAAAGATATCTAGTAAATACTTAGCTACTTATTCGCCTATTCATCGAATAACATGATAAGCTGATTGAATGGGATTATAGATTACATGCGAACATCAGAATATGATCACTATTTTCTACCATGTCTTGCGTAGATCCCAAACAATAAAATCAGTTCCGCTATTTCTATAAAAGTAAACAAGCATATAGATAACAAGTCAACCACTGTTCCCACCATTATAACCATATCTCAGGAATGGAAGCCCTCGAGATCGGTGTAAGTTTCCAAAGCTGTGATTAATAGCCCTCAAGACGGGATAATCTGCTATTACATACCTTTACAAAGCCAACCGTATCGCTTTACTAACTAAAGCAAAATGTACGCTCAATTTATAACAAATTCTTTAGGTAGGTATGTACCTATATTTATGTCTACGCATATTTAGATAATTAAAAGAGGATCCCGGTAACGGCAATTTGATGAAAAGATTTGAATTGCGAGTGGGTATATGATCCAGCTTTGTGTCCGAACATTAATACAAACGACCTCAATTACTTATCTTTTACCCTCCACTCAATTTCATGACTTTCCATTACTAAAATCGTAATCCTTCAACCAAATCTCGTATAAATTCAAGTAGAGAAGATATTCAAGAGATTTAACGAAATAGTAGGTAATATGACATTTATGTAAATACTTAATTCGAATAATTCCGTTTGTATGATAAGGTAATGGACTCAGTGGGTCTGTATTTGGGATGTGTTATCAAATCGACCCAAAACTTCGCCTGGGTCTGCCCGGTCTGATAATACCGACTTGGAGGGACCCTTTTCCATCAGACCGGATTTTGGGAATAAAATTAGCATACAAACGTGTTATATACGGTAATGTACTGAACCGTTTTGGAATTATATCAACTTTGCGTAGCTTTTACTCGTAGGTTATAGTTTTTCTTGTTTGCTTATTTTTTTATTAAAGTCTGAATAAATGATATTGTAACCCGTTCAAATTAAGAACTAGGATAATTATTTATAACTAGTATCATTTTTGGGGTTCCGTAGTAAACAAGGAACCCTTATAGATTCGCCATGTCCGTTCGTCTGTCTGTCTGTCCGCGCTGTAGCTGAGAGACGCTTAGTACTAGAAAGCTGTAATTTGACATAGGTATACATATTAATCACGCCGACAAAGTGCTAATAATTTCTTGAAAATATTTTTTTTTAGGGTACCTCTCCCTTGCAAGTAATGTAGGGTTGATATTTTTTTCTCTACCCCATGGTATGGCATATTTTTGGATAGGCCGTTCAAAAATAATTGCGGGTCTGTGAACACTACTTTTCGATTCAAGGATTCGCTTGCTTAATTTTAAGCATTAAAGTGCTACTTTTTGTTAGAGTCAAGGGTCTGCCAGCTAAATGGTTGTTTATGGGGATGTGAAAAAATTCATAACAGTAGTACATATGTATAATGAAATTAAAAGGAAAACTATCACAACTAAGTAGGCTTTACAAGTTAACGAGTTATAGTCGACCAACTTAAATTTGCAGTTGGAGAATTGATTGCGGCATTTATCGATGTATGGGAGAACATGTTTTTCAACTCCTATGTTAAGAATGTTTTTGGGTTAAATTCAACTTCCCAACTACGGACCCTTCATTGTGCGTGGTCCGACACGCACTTGGCCGGTTTTTTTCAATTAAAATTATTACAATGTATGATTTTGTTTAGGTCCATTATTATAATATTTTTTTTAAGTAAAATGACCTACAACGAAATAAGTCTGTATATAAATACAGTATTAGATAAATACAAAAATAATCTTAGCAATACCCCAGCAAAACTAACGAAACACGCACTCAATACAATAAAACTTCGTCGGACATTTTCCCTGGCAAATATTCTCATAGTGCGTGCGAGTGCGGGCAAGTGTGGGCAATTTACTTACATTTTTGTGTGGCCACCATATGTTGCGAGTGGCCGCCTCTCTTAATTGCCACTGTCGGAACCCTTCTGCGGATTGTAGATTGCGCTGCGGTAAAATAATTCACAGAGCAACTTCTGTGTGAATTAGTTCTGCCTATGTGCTGGGATATTGACTTAGCGCGGATGAGTTTAGCCGTGAGGCGTGGGAAGTGGGGAGTAGTTGCGCTTTGCATTTTGTCGCTGTTAATATGGCACATCGACTTATGAAATGCTTGGCTTTTCAGAGTGTCGTCCCTATCTATAATAATATTAAAAAGTGGTCAAATTTGTGAGTTTGTACATATTTATACATACATCTTCGGAACATCTGATCCAATTCCAAAAATTCTTTCACTAATAACTACAGTATTGCCGAGTGTCATAGGCGCTCTGAGGACAGTGAACAGTGTTGAGAAAACCCCGTTACGGCAGTACTTCCGCAATGTTTGCGGATGCTTCCATCGATGATTTCTTCGCCATCATTAGGAAAAGAACTGCATCGATGATGAGCAGGGTCCGTGGTAGCACCAACACTGTCCTCAGAGCATTAGCGTGCAAAATTGGTAGTCCTGTTACTATTTACTGGGCAAGTGTACACCTGCACAGAAATATAAAATAGGCGTAGTCCTATTTTCTATTTCTGTGCAGGTGTACACAACAACAAGTTACACAATAATGACTACTCATTATTGTGTAACTTGTTTTGTTTACTAACAAATTACTAACACCTTTTTATTTCTTATTTTTGTGTGTATTACTAACATTCTACTAACGCTATCTTTGTAAAAAATTATGAACGTATGCCCGAATTAAAGTAAATTATTATAGGATATACTTTATGACGATACAAGAAATATCACGCAGAAGAGGTCACGGGCAGAAGCTAACTCGTACGTTCATGACGGTCTCTTTCAAAAGCTCGATGTGCCATATTTACCAACGGCCAGTGTGGTACATAAATTATTGAGTGTAGAATGCTACACTCAATAATTTATGTACCATAGTGACCAAAAACCAATGGGTTTTGGTTGTAGACTGTGACATAGGTAGGTATGTTTTGAGAGGAGAGCAATAAAATATCTGAATAAGTCAACTTTTTTGCTTTACATTCTATATAATCTGTTTCGCAGAGCGCGGGCACCTCAGTGTAAACCGAGGTTCTCGCGCTCTGTGAAACAGATTTTAATATATTTCGTATACGTTCGCATCCTAACTACCATCTCGGTATAGATGCGGTCGACGATGGTTTTCACTTGACGATAGAAAAATAATGACTTGGAAAGTTGCTAAGCTTCTAATTTCACAACCTACCTCTAATTTGTGCAGGTAAGGTGCATATTATATAATATGCACAAATTAATTCTCTCAGAAACCTCCTCATAACTACTGATCGCACCCGTATTTATGATAGTTAATTATGACTTCACCTATGATAGTAACAGCATCGCTGTGAATAATCCTGTATGGATCAACTTCACAGTTAATGCTTGTAAGCGGATTACTTACTAATTGATCCCATCGGTTGAGACGAACACAGATTGCCTTGATCCCAGATTAATTGCTGTTTTATAGGTATAATTGTGTAATATATTGATGTTAATTTCGTCCTTGTTAATCCTAATCCTAACTAATTGTTGTATATGCTAGTGCGCGTACGACACCTGCGTGTGTTGGCGCGCGTGCGACAGAGACTTCATTCAATAAGAATAAAGTAGTATGACACTGACTCGCTGTTTGATCTCACGTGTTTGTACCCCGCTCCCGTCCGATACTTAACAGTGGCGACGAGGATCAAAATAATTAAAACAATGTTTTCCAGTGGAGTTTTTGGTTTAATAACGAACTTCGACCATCTCACAAGCGAATGGGATACATATAAATCACGGCTCACGCAGTGCTTTATTGCGAACGACGTAAACGATGCGTCGGACAAAGCCAAGGTCAAACGGAAGGCAATATTGTTAAGTGCTTTAAGTGAGTCAAGCTACAAATTAGTGAGTGACCTGGCGCTGCCGCAGAAAGTTGAGGAGGTAGAATATGACAGCATCATCCGTCTGTTAGACAGTCATTTCACCCCGAAACGGCTTGGGTTCGCGGAGCGGTACCACTTCTATTCAGCTACACAGCGCCCAGGTGAGAGTTATACTCAGTGGGCAGCAAGGATCAGGGGATTGGCGGCACATTGCGGGTTTAAAAATCTGGAAGAGGCCCTTCTCGACAAATTTGTGATGGGAATGGCAGCAGGTCCCGAACGTGAAAAGTTGTTCGCAAATGATCTGCAGGAACTGACGCTGGGGAAGGCCGTGGAGTTGGCTGAGAACGTGTGTGCAGCGCGCAAAGCAACAACTACCACCCAACTATCGTACGAGCGACGCGGCCCCCGACGCCGTGTTCAGTATCTCCAGAAACGAAAAGTGCAGTGTGTGCGGGTATACCAACCATAAGGTCAATCAGTGCCGTTTAAAAATTACAAGTGCAAAAAGTGTAACCGTAAGGGTCATTTAAGTAGAATGTGTGCGTCTAACTCGAAAGTAAATTTCGTCACGAAAGGTAATGCGGATGTCGGAGACGATGGTAAGTCACCTGTGCTTAATATTAAATGCGTGAGGGGTAGACCAATGACAGAATTCGTGCATGTAAATGGTATATTTTTGGAGTTTGAAATAGACAGTGGTTCAGCCGTTAATGTGATTTCAGATCATACCTACTAATCGTATTTCAAGGAAGTACCATTGTCCGAAACTAATAATAATATATTTAGTTATACGGGAGGTAAAATTATAACTTTAGGTTTTATTCAACTGACCGTGACGTATGCAGATAACGCGCATGAACTAAAGTTCTACGTAGTGCGCGGCGGCGCACTGTGGAAAATAATGGTCTGTTTCTGATTAAAGATCAATAACTTCTTTATTTCTGAATATTATGTTCTAAAATTTTGCACAAATATAGAATAGTGTATATGGCTTCAAATAGAATGTAATTTATTATGATTAAATTTAAAATAATAAATTAAAAAATAAAACAAATTCAAAATTATAAAAAATCTCCAATGTTTATTTCTTAACAATGAATACTATTATTTTAATGTTTACAAAAACCAAATATCATATAGTACATCAAAATAAAAATAAAATAAAATAAAAAAGCATTTTTTTAAAGATTAAAATCGAACACTGATTAATTAATTAATTGTACTGTTTACTAAATGTTATGTTATTTATACTTGATGAACTTCGGGAAAATTAATTCGTTCACTTTCAAAAGATCTAAGGTGTCTTCATCAAGTTCCTTCACGTTTTTAGTATACGGTTTTCTAATGCTGGTAATGTAAGGATCTGAAGTATAAAGAAGAGTATGAAATACATCTTCGTTTGTAGCGGATCTTGAGCATTTTCTAGCATGATGAAGACGAAATTTTTTATAATCCTTATTGCGAGATTCTTGTGCATCTTCCGAAAGTTGACCAATAGGAAGTACTGCAAAATGCTTTATGACACTTTCTCCATGAATCAAAATTTTGTGAACTGAAGATGGCATGTAATACCATTCATAATTGCTCACATAGATCCTAGCAGTCTCCATAGCATAACTGCCAAATTTTTCAGCATTTATCATTACACCCGATGAAAGAGCTTGCAGAATTATGTAAAGTCGTTTAATCAAATTTATATCCACTCCTGTAATTTCAGCAGAGCAGCTTGCATTGTGAAAAAATCTTCTGGCAGTATTACCGTCATTAGAATTACCACTTACTTGTCTTGGTTTGTCGATGATCAATCCTAGCTCTTCACGGAAACGCCTTTGTACCAGGGTTTTCTTCTCTTGCTTTAGTCGTTTCTTTTCTTCACTTGTGGCTGACCATGTTTGGAAAGACAGATTATAGGAAATATGTAAAATCATTTCCATACAACGAATCCAGGCGTGCAAAGTAGACAGTCCGTATTGATAAGAATCTTCATATTCAGGCCTAGCTGTCACTTTTGTGAAATCGTTCATTTGGCGTGGAGTAGCTCCACATATTGTACATGTGGAACCCGAAGGCGTATCTGTTAATACCTGAGCTACTTTACCAACTATCATTGTAAGGAAGAGATCATGCTTCACTTGCACTCCCTCACCTTCTTTGTTAATTAATGATGGACTCAAGGAATTTATTTGACCCTTTATTTCATCCACAACGGCTTTAGTTTTCTCGGGAGTTTCTTTACAAAATTCTATTAATATAGGCCGGCAAAAACGAACAGATGAAGGTACCGGATTTTGCCAGACAACATCACCTGTTAGCTCGTTAATTAACTTAATAGGCACCAAAGAAGTGATAAATAAATTCGAATCAGAAATAAGTTCAGACTCTTCTGGCAGTTTCTGTTTGTACTGGCTTTGACCGGATGAGCCATCACAGCCCAATTTACTATACAGAAGTAAGTTATTCAATCCATTCCTATAGACTGAATCTATTGTCAATATTCTAGCTGCAGTGTGATCTAATAAATCTTGAAGTCTTACTATTTTTGCACTTGTGTCTGTAATTTCTATGGCTGAAGACGGTGGATAGCAAGTAGTTTTAACTTCTTGCACTTTGTAATATGGCGGAAGCACAAAACATTTTCGTTCGTTCGTTAAATTTCTCAAGTACAAATATTGTGCTTTCGTTAAATCCAAGTCAATAAATACGCTCAATGCTTCTTCATCCGTTCCATTTTGGTCTGCCTTGCGTCTTCTATGAGACTCGAAAATAAGGTCTTATTTTCACTGTCAGCAAACCTTAATGTTTCCACAAGTTTAGCTTCTGTTCCTTCTCCTATCGAACGTAACCCTTGAAGATATGCATTATAGACGTGTTCAAATCCATATTCATTAAGTAACATTGTATTTTTTCTTCTTTTACTGGATTCTGACAAGTCTGGATGAGATACGCACGGTCTTCCACGTTTCCCAGAAGAAGTAGATGGTGTGGAGATGGTTGTAACGTCTTCAGAGTCCGGTAAAGTTATTGAATATTCTGATTCCAACCAATTACTGTTCTTCATTAAAAATTTATCCTTGTTCCGTGAAGCTTCGTTCCAGCGTTTATTAAAAGCGGGAATAATATGTCTTTGAAAATCACTGAGGATGAAACATAAGTTGTCTTCAGACACATGATATTTTTCTTGCAAAACTGTTGATAATGCTTCCAACGATTTTCCTCCTTCGATATACGAAAGTATTATTTCACGTTTAGAACACTTGAAAGTAGACATTTTGAAGAGTCAACAAATGTAATTACACTTCTGTTAATTCACCACTATTTTGTTATTTACAATGGAATGAAACCACTGTTTATATACTATTTGAAATATGAGGGTAGTGTACATTTTGTTGATTAATATTTTCACACGCAACATGAGTGCAAAAAAGATAAATGCCCTAATATCAATGATAAATTACAAAACTTACCGCAAACTATTGATGTAAACAGCAACATTTCAAACCGCAATAGATAGCGAGCGGTTTTCCGTTTTCTGACTCTTATCACATTTTTATTAATTACTCCGAAACCCGCAAATATCCGCAGCTGTTATTATTTGATTATGTTTATGGATAGTTAGGCTACAAATCAAAATTAAATGTAAAGCAGGGGTAAACGTGGGTAACTGTCAAAAGTCTCGTTGAACTTTAAAAAAACTTTTTTTTCACCATATTTTATTTTGCAATTATTTTAAGGTGAACCTTAACATAACATTAAATACATATTAGCTGTTTCATATTCTTCAAAAGACGAGGTTTCCAGAAATATATAATACATTATACCTTTTCCTGTAACGTATAACAATAAAATCAATTTAAAAGTGATGAAGTGAACGGGCCTGACATGGACGTCCGTCAAAATTATAAAGTTTGTGGTGTTGTAAAAAAATCATTTCATTTAATATTTATAATTTTTTGATATTATAGTCTAGTTTGGTCCTTAAACTATTGAGTAAAATAAAAAAAGCATGCCAGTAGCGACATTGACAAAAACCATTTTTAATCAGCAGTTGTTCTACGATTTTCCATAGTGCGGCGGCCCGCCACTACTAGGTCGGGAATTTTTACATGTTTTCAACTTAGAATTTGCCCCGGCGGCGCCCGTTAATTATATGGGTAAATCACAGAATCAGGTCATCACTGAAATTATTTCGCAATTTTCAAAATTATTTTCCAGTAAATTAGGTTGCTTCAACAAAAATAAGGTATGTTTAAAGTTAAAACCAGATGCAAAACCGTTATTTTTTAAAGCTAGACCGGTTGCTTTCGCCTTAAGGGACAAAATCGATGCGGAGCTGAATCGTCTTGTGGATCTAGGGATATTGGAACCTGTAGAATATTCAGAATGTGCCTCTCCCATAGTTCCGGAATTAAAAAAAGACGGTGGTGTTAGAATATGTGCACATTACTCTGTAACTATTAATAAGCAATTAATGATCGAAAAATACCCATTACCGTCTATTGATGAGTTATTTTCTAAACTACACGGTGGTGAGCAGTTCACTAAACTTGACCTATCTCGTGCATATAACCAATTTCTACTGACAGAAGATTCACAGACCCTAACATGTATAAACACGCATCGTGGCCTTTTCAAGTATACCAGGCTAGTGTTTGGTCTGGCAAGTGCTCCAGCCATTTTTCAACGGGCGATAGAATGTGTGCTTGCAGGCCTAGACGGGGTAACAATATTTTTAGATATTTTAGTAACAGGGAGTAATATTAACGAGGACATAAATAGGTTAACAGTAGTTTTAAAACGGCTGGAAGGCGCAGGTTTGACTGTTCAGCAGGAAAAATGCGAATATTTTAAAAACGAAATTTGCTACCTCGGTCATATTATTGATAAAAATGGTATTCGGAAATCACCAGATAAAGTTCTGGCCATATTAAAAGCACCAAAACCGACGAATAGTACGCAGTTACAATAATTTTTAGGGTTAATTAACTATTATAGAAGTTTCGTGCCAAACGCATCGTCGATTCTGAGCTCATTATATGAGTTACTTCATAAAAATACAAAAACGTAATGGATTTCAGTTCACGACGAGGCATTCGAACGAATAAGGAAACTGCTAGCTTCCGACCAGTCGCATGCCCATTTTGATCCAAACGCTAAACCGTTGCTAACCGTGGATGCTTCGCCACAAGGTTTAGGTGCCATTCTATCTCAGTTATCACCTGCTGACGATCGCAAGAGACCTATCGCATTTGCTTGAAGGACGCTCACAGCAGCAGAGAAAAATTATGCACAGTTACAGAAAGAAGCAACGGCAATAATTTATGGTGTAAGAAGATTTCACCAGTACCTATATGGTCGTACTACACCATTCATATTACGTACGGACCAAAAACCGTTGATAACGATTTTTGGTCCGCATCGTGGCATCCCTGAGGTATCGGCGAATAGACTATAACGGTATGCTTTATTCTTGTCGGCGTACAATTATACAATCGAATATATTCGTAGCGGTGATAACAGTGCAGATTTCTTATCGCGAGCGACGTTAGTGAATGAGAAGCGGGCACAGGACGAGGCGCGGGGGGAGGACCGCGACTGTGAAGAGCGCGCTGCTTACGTAAATTTTGTTGTTGAAGGAAGTTTACCCATTACTATAAACGATTTACGTTACGAAACAGACCGCGACGAGATTTTAAAAAAAGTTAAAAATTATGTTTTAAAAGGATGGCCGCGTAAGGTTCACGACCCCCAATTGCGAACTTATTTTGACGTTAGGTTTCAATTGTCATTTGAAAATGAATGCTTAATGCGTGGTCATAAAGTAGCTATTCCACATGCACTTAGAAATAAAATATTCGGAGAATTACACGATTCGCACTTGCACTACACACTATTAAAAATGAAGGCCGCTGCGCGCGAAAGATTGTGGTTTCCGGGAATCGACGCGGCCCTAGAGCGGTTGGCAGCCGCGTGCAGCGTATGCGCGCAACTACGTCCCGCGCCGCACCGCTCGCCTCCCTCGCCGTGACCTTATCCGCCCCATGCGTTTTATAGAATTCATTTAGATTTTCTTGGGCCGTTTCATAACCAAATGTTTTTAGTTATAGTTGATGCATTTTCTAAGTGGGTCGAATGTTATACGGTTAGTACAACATCATATGGAGCAAAAACTGTCGTAAGTAAGTTATGTGATTTTATGTCAAGAGCCGGTGTGCCTCACACGTTGGTCACAGACAATGGTACTTCTTTCACGTCTAGGGAGTTTGAACATTTTTGCAATTTAAACGGCATTCAACATATATTGTCACCGGCGTATCATCCTTCAAGTAACGGCCAAGCTGAAAGTTTCGTAAAAATAATTAAAAAAGGTCTTGAAAGCATCATTTTGCAAGGTAACACTAAAATACCTCTGCAAGAAAAAAATGCAAAGTTTCTATTCGATTATAGGAACTCCAAAAATAGTACCACAGGTAAATCTCCAGCGGAAGTACTGTATGGTCGACCCCTACGCTCGCGGCTGGACTTAATCAATCCTTTGCAAGTCGCATCGACATCCGCCGATCTTTCGTTGACCGTAAGAGAAAAACAGTCCTTACAGAGTAAGGGAGGAAGGAGAAGACAAAAATTTTAACTGGATGACGTTGTTTGGGTTAAACGATTTTTAGCAAACAATAAATATAATTGGGTGAAAGGTATAATCAAAGAGGAAATTGGGAATGTGATGTATTCGGTGTATATATCGGAACTAAACTGCAAGGTGATTCGACACATCGACCAGATTCGACGTTTTCAAGCCGAAGGCGATTTAGAGGTGGCAAATAAAAATAATGATTGGCACTCGGACATAGAAATAGATGATAGCAACTTAATTGCGCAGTCGGAAGCCACAGACGTAACGGATGAGACAGTAGTACCCGTAAGCGAACAATCACCAATATCAACTGGAGAGAGGGAAGGTCCGAGTGTTGAGCCATTAGCATTACTGCCAGATCATTCTATAATAACGAGTCCGGATCGACAAGCACCACAGGAGAGAGCAGGAGATAATGAGAACGCCTTAGAAACCGACCAACCAAATCAGAGATCCAAAAGACGGGTTATGCCTGTTAATTATAAGCCATTTTTCTAAAATATGTGGGAAGGGAGTGTTGTATATGCGAGTGCGCGTACGACACCTGCGTGTGTTGGCGCGCGTGCGACAGAGACTTCATTCAATAAGAATAAAGTAGTATGACACTGACTCGCTGTTTGATCTCACGTGTTTGTACCCCGCTCCCGTCCGATACTTAACACTAATATTATAAATGCGAAAGTGAGTTTGTTTGTTTGTTGGTTAAGCTTTCACGCCAAAAAGCTCAACGGATTTCGATGAAACTTGGCACATGGGTAGACTATGGCCTGAATTAAAACATAGGATTTTTTATCCCAATATTCTCACAGCATCGAGACTTTTGCGGGAGAAACCGCGGGGCACAGCTAGTGTTTAATAAAGGCTAATTATTTTCCAGGTGACTAACAACTTAAAGGGCGACTAACTATTTGCTACTAAAAAATAAAATGGGTAGCAAAAATAATAGGTTGGCAGCTAAAGTGAAGTAGTTTTAAGTATAAAATCATTTGGTTAGGTTCGGTTTGGTTAGGTTAGAACAGTGACCACTAACGCGCGAAGGCGAGCGAGCGAAGCGATCGTCAGATCCCCTCGGTTGTTGGTGACTCTGTTACCAAAACAAAAACTCGATGCTAGTTTAAATTAAAACAAAGCTAACAATTGATTATTAATTGATTATTAGGCTCCTGCATACTGAGGCGATATCGCGCTCGCGATATCGCCCCAGTCTGTAAGAGCCTTTAAGCTGCTACGTTATACTTTGTTTTTTTTTTGCGTGGGAAATCATCTAATAACTTCTCCCGCTCTGGGCGGAGATTGTTAAACCCACCCGTATTCCTTCCGTTGCCTGTGTTGCCAGGGGCCTCGGTAACTCTTTTGTACCTTCCCACGACCCCGGCAGGCATCGGCCCTAGTGGACCCCTACACATGTGCTGATGACATCTCTTTGAGGCGCGCGTGGAATACAACGCGCCGTTGCTACTCAATACTTAAAATGCTACTTCACTGTAGCTGCCAACCTATTATTTTTGCTACCCATTTTAATTATTTTTAAAACCCTAAATCAGATTAGTTTGTCGCCGCCTTTAATAAATTGGAAATGAGATGTTCAACGTTTTTAGTTTTGCTGTAAATTATCTACTTATTAGGTATATATTTTTAACACTACAAAACATCCGTTTTCGGCTATTCACAGGATCCTCTCGTTACCAACGTTAAGCCATTCTATTGCTTTATTTCTTATTATACTCAGAATTGTATTAGACCGATAGTCTAACTACCAGTCTCACCAAGGGGTATCGTATTACCCAGTTACTGGGTTGTGGAGTTCAGATAGGCAGTCGCTCCAAATAAAATACTGGTATTCAGCTGCATCCGGTTAGACTGGAAGCCGACCCCTTGTATTAATCCAGTGCTTGCTTTTGTTTTATTTGGACGCCATTGCCACTGCCATTTTAAATACAAATAAGAAATAAGTATTGTGGTAGACCCTTTCATTAAATAAAAAGATGGCACTAAGTTTTTCTTTTAATTTAATAACAATATTTAATAGTTTTTTATTGAGTTTTTCACTTGGTGTACATAAGAGGAAGTCTGAAAGTGGCACCGGTGACTGAAAAGTTGTGCGGAAATCGGTTGTCATGGTATGGGCATGTGATGCGGAGGAATGAGGAAAATGTCGTGAAGGAAAGTCTTGAGTATGAATGTCGATGGCTATAAGAGTAGAGGAAGACCAAAGAAACGATGGATGGACTGTGTGAAAGATGATATGGCTAGAAAGGGGGGTGACTACCGAGATGACAACTAATAGAGAAGTATGGAAGAAAGCGACATGTTGCGCCGACCCCAAATAGATTGGGATAAGGGCAAGAGAATGATAATGACTTGCTGTGGCCAGTAACAAATAGAGTATTTTGCAAGACCTAACTTGTGACTACCGTTATTTGCTGGAGTTATTTAAGACCTAACATGCGAGATTTATGTCCGTAATGTGTAAAAATATTATATGAGCATAAAATTTTTGCATTTACCTTCTTAAAATTATTTTTATTATTTTTTTCTTATGCTGTGGCCAGTAACGGATAGAGTATTTTGTAAGACCCTGTGTGACTGAGTCATATTTTTTTTTAAATAAGTCAATATTTGTTTACATAAAAATTATAATAAAGTTTACAACTGCAGTAAAAATTATTCTACATATTTAGAAACTGTGATTTATTAAGATAATCCTTAGCAGCAACAACTATCCATTCATTAATTTTATTACATCATACAGTCATATTACGATCATTCATTTAGTAAACTGTGAGGTCGAACCCGCTTCAGGTCGAACGGACCACATACACAAACGAAATAGTCTCATCAGTTAAAACGATTTGCTCAAGTACCGATCCTAGCAATCTGTATCTCAAAAATCTGTACCGTGTGTGGATGTTTTATGCCATAAGGTATAGGAATACTAGGCATAAAAATCCACACACGATACAGATTTTTAAGAGGTAGGCGGATCTAAAATGAGTAGATGCTTCACTAAGTATAGCCGTAATTCCGCATTTTTGTTGCCTCTAGTACCTAGACGTTGTGAGAGTAATTAAAACATGTAACGATTATAATAAGTATCTACTTATAATACGAAACAGTCTCATCAGTAAGAACGATTTTCTTCAAGTAGGTTGTGGTGGCTCCGGCCACCGGGATACGTTCGGCCTTAAAGCATAAAACATCCACACACGGTACAGATTTTTAAGAGGTAGGCGGTACTGAAGTTAGTTCTGAATCTCATGTGTGTCCTAGTTCTGTTTTGTAGCCTGTAGTAGTTAATAATTTAAAACATGTATTTGAAATTTTATCTTTTATAAAGTCTCAATATTGTTAACTATCAATTAAGGGAAGGAGCGAGACAACCGTATTATTTATTACTCATTGGGGTTGTTTCATTCACATTTGTAAATGTCACCGTTTGAGACACAATAAACAATTTTATTGTATTTTATTTTGATTTACATACATACATACATACATAAACTCACGCCTACTTCCCATGGGGGTATACTGTTACTATAGAACGCCACCTGGTACGCTCCTTACATACTCCTTTTGCTTCGTTTACGATCATACATCTGGTCATACACGCACGCCGGTTGCGAGTACTACGCACCTGACCTTTTTGAAGAACATCACCAATGAGGTCACTATATGTCTTTCTGGGGCGTCCCCTCCCGGCGTTTCCACTCACATCTACCTTGTACATCAATGGTGAGTACATCAATCACCTTCGGTTTGCCGACGATATAGTTGTCATGGCTGAGACTATGGAGGACCTCAGTACAATGCTCGATGACCTCAGTAGAGCTTCCGAAAGAGTGGGTCTTAAAATGAACATGGACAAGACAAAGATCATGTCAAATGCCCATGTTACATCCACTCTCATGAAAATCGGAGACGCTACGCTCGAAGTTGTGGACGAGTATTTTTATCTAGGACAAACTGTCCAGTTAGGTAGGTCCAACTTCGAGAAAGAGGTCAATCGTCGAATTCGACTCGGCTGGGCAGCGTTCGGGAAGCTACGCAATATCTTCTCGTCCCACATACCACAGTGTCTCAAGAAGAAAGTCTTTGACCAGTGCGTGTTGCCAGTGATGACCTATGGCACTGAAACGTGGTCGCTTACAATGGGCCTTATAAAAAGCTAAAAGTCACTCAAAGGGCCATGGAGAGGGCTATGCTTGGAGTTTCCCTACGTGATCGAATCAGAAACGAAGAGATCCGTAGGCGAACCAAGGTCACCGACATAGCCCGAAGAATGGCCAAACTTAAGTGGCAGTGGGCAGGGCACATTGCTCTCAGAACAGATGGCCGATGGGGCCGAAAGGTTCTGGAATGGCAACCGCGTACCGGAAGACGTAGCGTTGGAAGGCCTCCTACAAGGTGGACCGATGACCTTGTGAAGGCCGCAGGAATCCGCTGGATGCGGGAAGCACAAAACTGGTCGAAGTGGCGGTGCTTGGGGGAGGCCTATGTCCAGCAGTGGACGTCTTTCGGCTGAAATGATGATGATGATGACCCCGCCGTTTCACGCATAAGTCTCGAACCCGTGCGAATATCGGGATAAAAGTAACCTATGTCCTAACACAGGCCGTGGTCTACCCATATGCCAAATTCATCAAAATTCGTCGAGCCGTTTTAGCGTGAAAGCGTAACTAATAAGTTAGGGTTAGTTACCCTAACTAATAAGTTAGGGTATCGTAACATCCCGCCTGCATCCTCCAAGGACTGGGCACAGACGTATAGTACCACTCATATTTATAATATTAGTTAGGGTATCATAAAATCCCGCCTGCATCCTCCAAGGATTGGGCACAGACGTATAGTACCACTCATATTTATAATATTAGTTAGGGTATCATAACATCCCGCCTGCATCCTCCAAGGACTGGGCACAGAGGTATAGTACCACTCATATTTATAATATTAGTTAGGGTATCATAACATCCCGCCTGCATCCTCCAAGGACTGGGCACAGACGTATAGTACCACTCATATTTATAATATTAGTTAGGGTATCATAACATCCCGCCTGCATCCTCCAAGGACTGGGCACAGGCGTATAGTACCACTCATATTTATAATGTTAGTTAGGGCATCATAACATCCCGCCTGCATCCTCCAAGGACTGGGCACAGATGTATAGTACCACTCATATTTATAATATTAGTTAGGGTATCATAACATCCCGCCTGCATCCTCCAAGGACTGGGCACAGACGTATAGTACCACTTATATTTATAATATTAGTTAGGGTATCATAACATCCCGCCTGCATCCTCCAAGGACTGGGCACAGACGTATAGTACCACTCATATTTATAATATTAGTTAGGGTATCATAACATCCCGCCTGCATCCTCCAAGGACTGGGCACAGACGTATAGTACCACTCATATTTATAATATTAGTTAGGGTATCATAACATCCCGCCTGCATCCTCCAAGGACTGGGCATAGACGTATAGTACCACTCATATTTATAATATTAGTTAGGGTATCATAACATCCCGCCTGCATCCTCCAAGGACTGGGCACAGACGTATAGTACCACTTATATTTATAATATTAGTTAGGGTATCATAACATCCCGCCTGCATCCTCCAAGGACTGGGCACAGACGTATAGTACCACTCATATTTATAATATTAGTTAGGGTATCATAACATCCCGCCTGCATCCTCCAAGGACTGGGCACAGACGTATAGTACCACTCATATTTATAATATTAGTTAGGGTATCATAACATCCCGCCTGCATCCTCCAAGGACTGGGCATAGACGTATAGTACCACTCATATTTATAATATTAGTTAGGGTATCATAACATCCCGCCTGCATCCTCCAAGGACTGGGCACAGACGTATAGTACCACTCATATTTATAATATTAGTTAGGGTATCATAACATCCCGCCTGCATCCTCCAAGGACTGGGCACAGACGTATAGTACCACTCATATTTATAATATTAGTTAGGGTATCATAACATCCCGCCTGCATCCTCCAAGGACTGGGCACAGACGTATAGTACCACTCATATTTATAATATTAGTTAGGGCATCATAACATCCCGCCTGCATCCTCCAAGGACTGGGCACAGGCGTATAGTACCACTCATATTTATAATATTAGTTAGGGCATCATAACATCCCACCTGCATCCTCCAAGGACTGGGCACAGGCGTATAGTACCACTCATATTTATAATATTAGTTAGGGTATCATAACATCCCGCCTGCATCCTCCAAGGACTGGGCACAGACGTATAGTACCACTCATATTTATAATATTAGTTAGGGCATCATAACATCCCGCCTGCATCCTCCAAGGACTGGGCACAGACGTATAGTTCCACTCATATTTATAATATTAGTTAGGGTATCATAACATCCCGCCTGCATCCTCCAAGGACTGGGTACAGGCGTATAGTACCACTCATATTTCGCATTATTTTTTAAATAATGGATCACTATCTTACTATTCTTTCTGTTTTACATAAATAATAAAAAAGCCGGCCAAGTACGAGTCGGACTCGCGCACGAAGGGTTCCATACCATTATCTATAGAAACGGCAAAAAAATAATGTCTGTTGAATGGGAGCCCTTAAATATTTATTTTATTCTGTTTTTTAGTATTTGTTGTTAGAGCGGCAACCGAAATACATCATCTGTGAAAATTTCAACTATCTAACTATCACAGTTCATGAGATACAGCGTGGTGACAGACGGATAGACAGACAGACAGACAGCGGAGTCTTAGTAATAGGGTCCCGTTGTACGGAACCCTAAAAACAACCCCCATTTTCTTGGATTCTGTAATAAATAGTGCAGGGCTACTAGCAGGGATACGATCCCAATTTGTCCCCTTTTTTACAATGAACCCTTTACAAGGGTACAGTCATAACCTGTTGGATTTAAGATTGCTATCTTTTTGCAAAAAGGATATTTTTGGGGAGTCTTTTCCTGGTAGTATTATTATTTATTATCAGCCAAATGCCTTTCATTGTAGTTACAAAGAAGTTAAATGGAAAAAGTGAAATATTATTTCTTCTTAGCTAACGTGTCGATGTGTCGGTCGTGTTTGGAAAACTTCGTCAAGTCTTCTCGTCCCCAATCCCGCAGTGTTTGAAGACTACGGTCTTCAACCAATGCGTCCTGCCCGTTATGACATACGGTGCCGAAACGTGGACACTGACAGTCGGGCTGGTCCACAAATTCAAGGTCGCTCAGCGTGCTATGGAGCGGGCTATGCTCGGAGTTTCTTTTAAGGATAAGATCAGAAATGAAGTTATACGGAAGAGAACCGGAGTTACCGGCATAGCGTGCAGAGTAAGCAAGTTGAAGTGGCAGTGGGCTGTCCATGTTTGTCGAAGGACCGATGGCCGGTGGAGTTCACGTGTCCTGGAGTGGAGACCGTGTATCGGCAAGCGTAGCGTGGGACGACCCCCAGCTAGATGGACCGACGACCTTAAAAAGGTGGCTGGGAAAGACTGGATGCGGAAGGACAGGGTGTTGTGGCGCAGCCTGGGAGAGGCCTATGTCCAGCAGTAGACTGTTATAGGCTGAGTTGATTGATTGATTTTACAGCCCAGAACTTAGCTAGGAGTTTAGCGTTATTTATTAATATACTAATGCCCGTTTACAGTAACACTATGTGACACCTAAAACTATATACTTTTGTGTTAGTACACAACAACTCGCGACACTTCATACTATATAGTAGTATGTAGTGTCGCGTGTTGTTGGTAAAACCGGGCATTACTCGTACTTATCTACTTAACAAATGAACGTACCTACGCGCTTTTATTGGAAAAGGTACAATAAGCGTTCCTTAAGTTTTTATTTAAACGTAAACTCGGTTATTATCCTTACCTCTATCCGACAAAATTTAATATTGTTATCAGCTCAATGCTAAAAATGCTAAAAAAAACTTAAGGAACGCTTATTGTACCTTTTCCAATAAAAGCGCATAGGTACGCGCTTTTATTGGAAAAGGTACAATAAGCGTTCCTTAAGTTTTTATTTAAACGTAAACTCGGTTATTATCCTTACCTCTATCCGACAAAATTTAATATTGTTATCAGCTCACCATGTCACCATAGCCTGCAAGACGCTCCGTGGCACTATTGACGCACCTCACCTGCATGTTGTGCTGGCTCGCTTCTTTTTCCCAGAAAATTACTGCCGCGGCAGAAAACACAGGCTGTTTGCTGTGCCCCCATGTCGCACCGTTGCGAGTGCTACACCCCAGTATCTCGCACTATGGCCGCACTTAATTATCTCTTAGATTCTAATCCAACAAACGATCTGTTTGCGGATGAATGGACAAAGATTTTATTGGCATGTCGAGAGTACTGTGAGAGGGATTCATGACAGTATTGTTAATTTTTTATTGTTTTTACCTGAATTTTATATTTCCTTTTCTATGTGTATGTATATGCCTCTGCCTTTAATTATTGTTATTGATTTTTAACGGTGTAAATTAAAGTTAAATAAATAAATACTACAAAGTTAAAGTCAATCATTTGAAAATCTGTGATCCGAGTAAATAGTTTCTGTTAAATATAATTTAAACTTGAGTATCTAGTTTCAAAAGAAATTTGAGATTTACTTTTGATAACTCTAAGTCCCATTATCTCAAAAGCAATTTAAGTAGACATTCTATGAATCAATTCAAAGATTTTCTTTGACGAAATAGGTTTTCATATGAATAACTTGCATGATATATTTAAAAGGAAAATAAATACTGTATATGTTTAATGTGTCACATTATCTTTTTATTGAAAATTTCGGGAAAATAGGTAGAATAAAGAAAAACATCGTAATATAAATAGACAATATTATTGTATAAATTTTTGTATACATATTAATATGTATAACCGAATTAACTATATTATTATTACACTGACTAGATATTTTTCACTAAGCAATTTGGCAGTTTCGTTTCTCAACTTCCTGAATCTTGTGAGCAACCTGGGGACAAAGAGCACATTGTTAGTTGATAATGAACCAAACATATCGCAACGATATTTTTGAGAAGATACGATCAGCAAATAATAGAATAGAACATATCGTCCCTTAGCTAACAAAACCGCATAAGTCATTTTTACCAACTTTACAGGACACGAAAAACTTGTGCGGTGTTGAGAGGCCAACCGACTTGCGGCGCTGTCACTACTTTTCGAAATACGGCTTCTGATTGGCTGAAATCTATATCATGTGACCAATGGTTAGACGCGCAATGAGCAGCTCCATCTAAAGGCATTCAAAAGTAAAAACCGCAAATTTTCGACTTGAGCGGTGTTGTAAGTTATTTATGGTATTTATTTGTAAGGTATTTAAATTATATGTAAAAGTAATATCGTCGTTTAGGACGATATTACTTTTACATATAATTTAAATTGACACCAAAATATTCGAAACAATGCTTTTAGGCATTCATGAGTTTGTTTTATGATGTGTTTAGTCTTATATGACTTTCATTGCTGACTGTACCTATGAAATGTGGTATTCTAACATACATACAATATCCGATTATTTTTACTCAGAATCGTATATGTTTAATTCGATAGTTTCCTTACCGTGGTCCGGGCAATAATGTCGTCGGCGTCTCCGTCGCCGTTGAGCGTCGCATGCGTCCACGCATGTTTCTTCTGCGTAAAAAAATAAATATTACATTATAATGATGCATAAAAGTATAAACTACATTTTTAGGGCCTGTTTCGCCAGTTCCAGACAGGCACTATCCACTTAAAATAAATGGAACAGAATTTGAACAAATATTTGTCAGATAAATTTAACCGGTACCTATCCGGGTGCAGTGTTACAAGCCCTTAGCATATAAAAGAGAGCTAAAAATATCGTTTATATAAGATTTTAGTTATTGTCGGAAAACTACCACCTTGGCGGCGCAACCTTAATTAATAGCGTAATTTTTCTGATTTTGTATGAATAAGGAGTGTGTCAAGTAAATGATATGACAATGTGTAAGTTTGGTTTTTAGTCAACATTCCAGCCGAAAGACGTCCACTGCTGGACATAGGCCTCCCCCAATATTGGGGGGGTTTGCCATAATCGCCACGCTTGGCAGGCGGGTTGGCGATCGCAGTATGGTGTTAAAATGCATAGAGAACGCTGCTGCCCATTCTCTAGTAAGTCCCTTAGTCGCCTTTTACGACACCCATGGGAAGAAATGGGATGGTGCTATTCTTTACGTCCGACACCACACGGACACGGTTTTTAGTATTGTATAGTTATAGATAGATTGTGAGTGTTGTCAGGTCTCACCATCGCAGCAGGCGGGGTTGAGTGGCGGCGCGGCGTCGTCGTCGTGGCGAGCGAGCGCGCGCAGCTGCAGCGTGTAGGCGCGGGCGCCGCCCGCCACCGCGCCGGCGCCCCCCGCGAACGTCGCGTACGGACTTATCTCGTACACATCTGTTACCAACAGGTACTCGTATGTAGAAATGTTATTCACTCGTCTATGTTACAGGAGAATAGAGAGTGCGCCTGTGTTTGCGCAGAAACTTGGTCACTATAATATCTCCTGCGTACCTGGATAATCTCCGTTGAGATTGGCCGCGGTGACAGAAATTGGGTCGGGAGGATATTATTTTACGATAAAGGGGCCACAAAGGGGCCACAGCAACCCACGGCTATAAGCTACGCATGTAAGCTTCGCTTCGTATTAAAATGCAGGCGGGATCGTCCACTGCATCCCACGGCTGTCGGTCAAGCTACGCGTGGATGCTTGGCCGGCTAACAAATGTACCGTATATCTAACGTGAGTACCCTGTAACCTCTCGGAAGTCGACCATCCACTGCTACATAAGATGTGCCCGGGCACAGCTTATGTAGCAGTAGATGGTCGACTTCACACTTACTAGGAAACCGCGAATATGAAGCAAATAGGATATCCACTGACACTGTAACACCAGCCTGAGCGTATACTTGTATAGTTTAAAATACGCCTGTATAGTATAATATACAAGGTGTTGTTTTGGACCTGCAAAACATTTTAGGAGGTAATTATGTCAGTGATTCTCGACCCGAATCAACAAAAAAAAAATTAAAAAATTAAAAAAAGATATAAAAAAAAATAAAAAGAAAAGATAAAATTTAAAAATCTAAAATAAAAAGTATTATTGATTATTGACTTGGTATCGTATTGTTATACGATTATTTACGAGTTTCATAACAACCTCCTGAAATGTTTTGCAGGTTCAAAACAACACCTTGTATATATTAAGTATTTTTACGACTAGTTAGACACACGTTTCTACTAGTATAACTGTATTGGGTACAGATCACACGTTTGCCAATAAATACGCGATATAATGTTGTGTCTTTTTTTCGTTACTGTAATTGTATCTTCATTTGTAATGTTGTGTATTCATTTATTTTCGTTTGTAATAGACTTCTTATTTATGTATTTAGGATATGTCTATTCTAGTATATTGTATACTTATTTTTTGCACCAACGACAGCCCCACTTTAGGTCCAGGCAAATCACTGTCCATTCCATGGTTGCCAAGAAGAGATCGCAGAAAGCGATAAGGCCACCACCCATTGTATCTTTTGTAGTGTTTGATTTATTTTTGTGGTGTGTTATGTATTTTGTGGTGTAGATAAGTATATATACATAACAATAATAGTGGGCAAACTTTGTATTGTCACATTTATAAATAGCCTTCACTAACTCGGCCTAATATAGGTACTAACGCTATACAGAGGGTTTTTTTACTGGGACAGATTCATAAGAGATATGGGGAACTGTCTAAACTATTATGTAGCTTCTTTTTACATGTTTTTGTTTCCAGACTTAATTTTTTGAGAAAGTGCGAGTTGACCATAAAAAGCATACGTACCTAAACATAATTACGATTGCCAGAAACAGAACGATGTTTTGTGCATTTAGTAATATTAGTGGTGCAAGTGGGCCTAAATCCTTTCAAAGAGCGTTGAGTATGAATAACGAAATAGCAAATACGCTACGCCGTAGCTACGATCACCTACCATTGCTACAACTTGCTACGCAGCTACGAGCTCGTAGCAGATTGTTCGTCCGAGAGCGACCTCGATGGATTTATCGGTTTTTTTTTATTGGGAATATAATAATATAATACTGAAAGTTTCTTTCTGGAACTGGCCACTTACAATAAAAATAATAAAAAAGCAATTACGGCATTCGAAAATGGAACTCTCTGGGAACATGTTACTTTTTAATTTGCGAGACTGTCATTTGTTTTTTTTCATTGTGGCGTCCTTTAGAAAATTGTGTGTCGCTATTACAATGATTTAACGGGTGAAAATTTTCGCTCAATGATTTTTTTCGATTTTCGCTGTGGCTTAAGCCAACAAGAGAGTTGTCGGAGACTTCAATTGGCATGTGATGATGACGCCCCATGTCACAGCACTGTGTATTCGTGGTTCGGAGAATTTAGACGTGGACATGATCGTATATGACGATGTACATGAAGGTCAACCGGCGACGGCGGTTACAGAATCCAATATTGATACCGTACGACAACTGATTGAAACTGACAAAAAAAATGACGTCACCAAATTCGTACTGTATTAGCAAGTGCAAAACATTTTGCATGTGCATCTGAAGGTTCAGTGGTGCCGTAAAATATAAAAAGTTTAAAGGAGCACAGTCATTGGTTGTCTATAATAATATCGTGACAGGTGACGGAACCTGGATGTACTACTTTGAACCAGAAGACTTGCCGACGAAAGTTAAGAAAAGTCGAAGCATTGTTTGTAGGAAAATGGAAAAATGGAAATGTCTTTTTCGGCTAATCAGGACATTACACAACAATATCGCTTGAAGACCAAAGGTCAGTGACTGCAGATTGGTACGTCAACACTTGTTTGCCCAGAGTCTTAGAAAAAGTTCGCAAAAAGTGTCCTCGAAGCAATGTCGTCCTTCACCCACGATAACGCATCCTCACATTCCACTAAGGTAACGAAAGCGTATTTGAAGGCTTCAAATGTAGAACTGATGACGCATTCGCCATACAGCTCAGACCTCGCACCTTAAGACGTCTTTTTATTTCCTAAAATTAAAGACAAACTTAAAGGCCCACGTTTTACGAGCCCTGAAACGGCGGTGAATGCGTTCCATGAAGCCATTGAACAGGTCCCTAAGGAAGACTGGTCAAACTGCTTTTTACAATGGTTCCAGCGAATGCAAAACTGTATAAATTATGAGGGCATATACTTTGAAAAACAATAAACGTATCATAAATCTTATATCTGGTATTATTTATCAGAATCCAGAAACTTTCAGTATGACACTTCGATCAAATTCAGGGATTCAAAACCCGAAAAGAACATTACACTAGTTTTCTATATCCGTGCGATTCATATTTAATGAACAGCTCATCTCATACTTTTAGAAAGGCTTTAGTTTTAACTGTGCATATTTTATCATTAGTGTATTTTTGTACTTAAAAGTTGAACAATGTGATATCAGAGTCCTCTTCTCTAAGCTTAACGGGATCTTTTATGAAATTGGCGGTTCCAATTTCATAAAAGATCCCGTATTAAATATTAAATCCCCCAGAGTAAGTGTCCTGAAAGCCTGTAAAAGGTTTTCGACGCATAAAAATTCTTAGCAGCTTCTATTTTAAAGGTTTTAAAGAAAATTGATAATGAAGAGTACTAAGAGCTATGTTTAACTGTTTGATCTTTTATTAAAAGCTTCTAAGAAATTCAATATTCGTTGCCTCTTACGTTGAACCTATGAAAACCAACAGTTTTCATAATCCTCAAGGCACCGGCAAAGGTAAAAATTAAAAATGTACAATTGAACAAGCTACTTCGTATAGATACTTACAGGCAAAATATACATTTTAATTGTGTGAAATAATTGACTGCACATGCACAGTAAACTCACAAGAATGTTTAAAAGTAGTCGAGTGTACCTGTGCCAATAGTCTTGTTCGAATGTACCTAAAGTAAAAATGTAAGCTTAAAACATTAGACAAAAAAGAAAATACATTTATTTGCGGCAAACATGACGCAAAGAAAGAACACAAACACGGAAAGAACAAGTTGGATGAAAATATGCGTCTCATCCACGCAAAACGGCCATCGCTCAGCATAATCCTGCGACCTTGTGCGAGCCAGAGCCCTAGCGACGGTTTTCAGCGACAGCTTTATTAAACGTAAGGTGAAGGTGCGCGGACGAGCTCGGGGCATCTCGGGGCAACGATTTTATTTTCATTCGATTTAGCATTAGGTCGCCCCATCCCGAAAATTTCTCACATTAGGATCCTGTCTGGAGCACACATGCAACGTAAACAATAAAGCGTAACAACATAAAAGTAGTTAATACTTCCGAAACAAATTTTTAGGAAAATAGATAAGTCTGACTGCGATTGTATCAAACATAAGTACGGTTTAGGACAGCCATACGAGTACTCAAAGTGTGCTCCGCGGAGCCCCGCAAAGCCTATGTGGGGGCTCCGCGAAAATACGAGACATAATGAAAAAAAAACTATATTTTATTTTACTCTGCAACCTGAGTAAAATAAAATCTATATAAATATATTCCAACATAAAGTTAAGAAATATACAAATTTTAATGTGAAGTAATATTATTATTAATAAATACACAAATACACAAAACCGTTTCTGATAATTTTAGGGTTCCGTCAATTATTTTGTTTTCCAAAAGAGTTCCGAACCAAAAACCAAAAGTTTGAGAACCACTGGTTTAGGAACATGGGTTCATGAAAACCAGGACAAAAAAGTTAAGTAATGAGTCTGACTCTGAACTTTTATGTTTACGTAAAGGGCGAGGATTTGGAGCACATTTTAATAATGTTAAGCCCCTAATACACAACACCGTCAATGCTTAACATGCTCATAATATAAAATGCATTTATTTTGATAAGTACACGATTTCAATCTTTTTAAAATACATCAAAATTCATTAGTCGATATGTCCGAAATTCATCCTCTAAATAGCTGGAAAAAGCAAAATGAAAGCTTCCACGATCCCGAGAGTGTTACAAAATCATGTTACCGATCCATTTGGCGTAGAGTCAAATTAATCAGCAAAATAAAGAGTACTAAAATACTACTGTACAGGGCCGGATTTATAGGTATGGAGGCCCTGGGGCAACCAAGAAGTGAAGGCCCCGAAAAATTTGTAGAACAGATAAAAAAAACAATTTAAAAAAGATATCTTGCGATTGTAAACTTCTTTTTCTTTGATGATTGTGTACTGTTTTTCTTCGATGGACACAAAGGATGTATCATTTTCTTATCTTAAAAAAAAACAAATTGTGGAGGCCCCCTTCTTTGTGGAGGCCCGGGACCAGTGCCCCTGTTGCCCTGCCCTAAATGCGCCCTGCTACTGAAACAGAATGTCGTGTACAAACCTGGCGGATCCGGTGGTAGTTTAGTCGCTTGATGTTGTGGCGCCCTGTATGTCCCGCAACTGGGCTTCTCTGCGCTCGTCGATACTCGAGCTGCGGCCCCGTCAGTCCTGATTGAGGAAACCACATCATTATTTACCAGTACACAAGTGAATAAATACACCTACTCAATACCTAATATTGCGCATCATATAAGTAAGTGCCATGTCTTGTGTATATGTTTTGTTAGAGATCCTCTATAATAAATAAATTAATTACCTATATTATTAGTAGACCAGCTGTTGCCCGCGGCTTCAGCCGCGTGTTTTTTTCTAAAGTAGCCTAAGTTACTCCTTATTAAGTCCCGTCAAAATCGGTCTAGGCGTTCCAGAGATTAGCCGGAACAAACAGACAGACAGACAGACACTGACAAAGACAGACTTATGTGCCGTGTAAACATCCATATGCATTTAGTAAATAGCGGTTATTTTAATATTACAAACAGACACTCCAATTTTATTTAGCTGTATGTATATGACGGAGAAGGTACGTCTCTCTCGTTATTATCAGCCATATTTTAACTACTGTGGGCGTACAATGGGAAGTGTTGGTTATTGCAAAATAGAAAAACCGTTTGCAGTTTAAATCAAATTATAATTTACGATCAAATAATCACACTGGCTATTCACACACTGTAGGTACACGACGCAACTATACGGAACGCGCGACAGTTTCTAAACGTGTTCACTCCATGACCGCCTCCGACAAACTGCTCTCGATAAACTGCTCTGACTAGACTCTGTCGAACGCCGCTTGGTGGCGCTGGCGTCCCGATTAGTCAAACGAGTGACTTACGTATTTCTTAGTGACTGACGTATAGATGTATAGATAATATCGTCTTTCTCTCTGCTTGTCTGTTCGTTAGAGTGCCTAGAACTAGAAAATCTCCTGTCCGATTAGCGGCTAGGCTTTAATCTAGATAAGTAAGTCCATATTAGCGGAGTTGGGGGCACAGACTTATATTTAAAAGAAACGGGGTGAATAGGGATGCAGGGGCGAATCGGGACGTAACTTTAAAATGGATTTTAACGTTGAAATAATACAGTTTGCTGTCAACAAGGAAAGTTAGTCGTAAATTATTATACAGCTAACACATTAGAGTCCTTTTTGGCAACAAACTACATTATTTTCGTTAAAATCCATTTTAAAGTTTCGTGCCGATTCACCCCTGTATGCCTGTTCACCCCGTTTTACGGTACATGAAAATTGGAACAGCCTTGTTCGAGTAGCCATATCAAGTTGGTTTTTGTATACGAACGAAATCGCGGGCAATATTATGTAAGTACCTTCACTATATCAAGTAAATGAGCGTACATATTTATGACGACACAATATTAGCATTTTAAATTAAAAATTGTACAGACAATGATTAATCTGTACAATTTTAATTTAAAATTCTTCCTCTAGTGATTTTAATAAATATGCGTCGTCAAATTAAATCGTAATTGCAAAATTCATGCCTACAAAAGATGATATTGGTTTTGCCAATAACAAAGATTTTAATTATTTTTGATAAAAATATGATCCTAATTTATTTCTACAGTTATTTATTAACAATTATGAATATGTTTACGTTCATACACCTGGACCCGCAAAACGAAGCAAAAGTACTCCTTTTGGTTCTTCCTTGGGGGTGTGTAAGGAGCGTAGCAGGTGGCGTTCTATAGTTTCTGCCTATTCCCATGGGAAGTAGGCGTGAGTTTATGTATGTAGGAATACGTGCATATTCCTAACACATAATTCCAATTATTTTGAACAGACAGCACATATTTCTGATTTCAATATTCATTATCGAAATGGATATTGATGATGTGTTTCCGAAGTATGGGCGACATTTAAGACGCTGAAAATACCTAAACCGCGGTCACTGTCAGATTGCATAGAAAAGAAAGAGAAGCGCGATGACACAACGCTTGTAATTTATTGCAAAATATGAAGCAATTATCAACTCAAAGTTGAGTTGAGTAATCGAAAATAAAAAACAAGCAAGTTCATTCAAATAAAACGTTCTTGTTATTAATGTACGTATTTTGGCAACAACCAAGTTCTGGGAAATATGTTCAAAATTAGCATATATTTTTTCCGCTACCAAAAACTATTTGCCAATTTTTTTTCTTAAGAGAAGCCAATTTTGATCAATTGGGTCTTGTCAGCGCCTTAACAAGCGCTATCTAGGTCACGTTTAGTTCCAATTCAAACGTTTATGAATATAGCCAGTGAATATTCAAACAAGAGTCAGAATTTATTACAAGTCGATCGTAAAACACGTTTACAACCGCGCCTGTTGACTTGCTAACTACTCTGGATTACTTTATGGCTCGTATATTTCCAGTGTTGCCATTGTTTTGTTAAGTTTAGATAATTACTGTGCAGTTTTTGTTTAACGAGGAGGACCATTAAGTCCTGCGTTAGCATCATCTGCCTAGCCTTTTCCTAACTAAGTTAGGGTCGGCTTCCAGTCTTACTGGATACAACTGAATACCAGTATTTTACATGGAGTGACTGCCTATCTGACCTCCACAACCCAGTTACTGGGTAACATGATACCCCTTGGTAAGACTGGTTGTCAGACTTTTAAACTTCTGACGACCCATAACGACTGTCAAAGATCACCGGCTACAACCATCCGGGACCAACGGCTTAACGTGCTTTCCGAGGCACGGAGGGGTCTTGGTATGTAAAGATGGTCACCCATCCACGTACCAACCGCGGCAAGTCTAAGTCCTGCGTTAGCAAGCAGTTTTTTTACTTAGGTACATGTATTTTTTTTTACTTTTAGAGTTAAAGAGGGTTATGGTGAAGTACGTTGTTTAAATTACAATATGACGACCATATTTTTTGCATAGTTATTATAACAACCTTTTAATGCCTGACATCCTTAAATACCGTACACAAAGTAGGTCCTTTGATCAATCATAATCAAAACTCTATTGATAAGCTTGGCTCGTAATAGGCAGCGTTCCAACAAAGTTACAAAACATTATAGTGGAAAGTTTTCTTCGAGAGGACCAAAAGCCTATCAATGTTTTTGAGATATTTCTGTTTTCTATCACATTGTTAAAAACTTTTCTTTTTTTTGAGGGACAAATAATCCAGCACGGTAGAAAAAAGCGTGTATCTGTCTTTGTTATATTCACTAGGTACTCGCAACCGGTGTGCTTGTATGAACAGATGTATGAACGTAAATGAATCAAAAAGAGGTGGCGTTCTATAGTTGCTGCCTACCCCCAAAGAAACAAGGCACGAGTTTATACATGTATGTATTATGTAACCCAGCAAATATAATATCGAACATACCCGATATTTTTGCATTTTGCCTCATTTGTCGCTGACATACCATACGTACGTGAACAGGCAAACCGATGGCGCGTCAATAATTTCCACGTAAAACCTAACGTTGAACGAATCACGCGCGTCAAAGGAACGTTCAAACGTCATGTCACATGTCGACTCTTAAGGCAGGGACTGAAAAGGGTCGATGGAGCGACACCGCTTATGTCAGCACTTTGTCACGCACAGATCGCGAACGTTAACGATCTACCCTTATTTTTACTAATAATATTTTTTTCGAATTCGGCTTAATGATTTGACTTTGATCTTGATTCATTTTAGTCGCGTCTGCTGTCTGTCTAGTGATGTGATCGCTAGTCGACAATTCGACACTGAGTTCACTGAGTTAAAAATAAATGATTTTTGTAAAGTTAAAAAAATTGAGGATAAAATGTCAAAAGGTCTTGGTTGATCCCGAAAATTTGAATTATGTTTTTTTGCCTTCATATTTTTTCATGAAAACCATTTTAACAGTTTTTAAAAGTTTGTGGTATACTGTGAGTCCTACAGTCTTCCCGTCGTTGCTATTGTTTTTTTGTACTGGACAAATACCTAGGAACCGACTGGTAATGAAGATATAAAAGATCTACATTTTCATTACTGCCACCTAAGGAAACTTACAAAACTTTTTTGTAGCAATATAATGACCGGCTCCATGTCAGTCAGTAAAAACAAGAATCCTAAGCCATCCGTGGGGTGCATACTAATATTATAAATGCAAAAGTAACTCTGTCTGTCTATCCGTTACCTTTCCCGCCTTATCGGCTGAACGGATTTAATGAAATTTGGTACACAAGTAGACCTCGTGAAATGAACACGCCTTGTCAGTATGGATACTCGTATTTCTGTATTTATATTCTTGCACACATACAAAATTGGTCTATAGCAATATTTAACAAACTATTTAATTAGGTACTTATTATAATATCAGTACAGACTTCTTAGCAACTACGCAGCACACCGAATATATCATGTTTTCCATTCGGTTGTGTTAACAAAACCAGTACTTTTACGTTAACTGTCAAATTAAATACTTTTAAACTTCATGACTGACCCTGATACAAAAATCATTTGAAGCAAATCACATATTTTCAATTTTATATTTAGTATTTAAAATCACTACAAATCTTATTAATATTTGGAAATCATGAAATTCGGCCATCCGACACTGTGTTGCCTCCTGGCATACACACAAAAATCATATTTTTTTTTAAATAATACATGACACTTGGCTAAGACATATAGGCTACTTATCCCGGAAGTACGTTCCCGTGGGATAACTGCCGAATTCCACACGCGCGAAGCCGTGAGAAAAAGCTAGTTTTGAATAATAAATCTGTCTCACCTTTTCCTCCTCAGTAAAATGGCGAGGATAGTAAGTGCAGCTAGCGACAGCGCGGCACACAGCGCCAGCAGCAGCGCCAGCTCGCCGGCGGTGGCGGGGAAGGGCGCGTCCACCTCCTGCGCCAGGTGCCCGTCGGCCGCCTGCGTCGCGAACTCGAACACTTCGCGCGTCCAGCCGGCTTCGTTCGACGCACGCGCTGCTACTCGGTAGCGAGACCCCGGGGAAAGACCTATGGGGGGAGAAAATGCGGTAGTCCTACAGTAAGACAGACGTCTTTTTTGTTAAATCGTTCAATCATCATTTTCCCCTTTAATTAATAGTTGCTCATAGTTAAAACAAGCTTAAACGTCAAAAAATGTGTAAGTGTTTATATATTATATAAACCTGTAATGAAAGTAGGTAAGTACCAAAAAACAGTGAATAAGTATTTTTTTTGTTGTATTGACTATGTTATAAAGTGGAAATTTTAATAAAACAAAGTTTTAACGATCAGAATTTCTGATAAATGCTAATTAGTTCTTCGATTTTTTATAAACATGTTTACTTACCTTGAATTTAATAAACTAGATAATGTACAACAAGAAAAACATACCTCCCAAAATAACTTCTCCACCTACGGGTACATCCCTGGCGCCTGCTACTCCAGACCCCGCCCACTCCAGCTTCAAGGCCACAGGACCACATCCACCATCAGTCCATGTACTAGTATCAAACCTAGCATGGGTGGCATTGGCTCTAATCCATCTTGCATCTGGAGGGGCAGTAGGGGGGCCTCCAGAGGTCCTTACAGCTAATTCGGAACCCGGTGCCCCTCCAGCAGAACCATACGCTCTGTATGCGGAACCACAGCGAAGTCCAGATAGTATAACCGGTCCGGGAGTGGCCAATTGTAATCGCCATTCACCCTAAAATGGATTTGAAATGTATGGAATACGCCACGTTCTAAAGGATTCCGGATAAAAGTATAAATTAGAAGAGCTTTAAGATATAAAGTAGGGTGTATTTACGTTAGAATCTTATTATTGCTAATAGCGAAACGTGAAAGAGTTTTATTGTAAAAAACACTTTTATCTACACCCATGCTATAAATCCTCTAAATTTAAGCTTATTGCCAACATTAAAACAACCAGTGTCATAGTAACCATAACATCATCCAAACGAGTGTTTTAATGTTGTACAAAATTTCATTATGCAACTCCTTTTCAAAAAAAGAACATTATAATGCACGCGCGTTTCACTACCACAGTGCCGTAATTTAAAAAAAACTTATAGGTTATTCGAATTGTCGAATCCCGCCATTTTTGTTCGATATTAGTATTGCAATAATGTAATACTTTGTTGTTTACAAAAATGAGTGATACAAGCTTTGATAACACAGCACCAGATATTTCTAATGCAGCAAAGGACATTTCTAACCAATTATTAGGTACCAGAAAATTTCCATGAATTTACATAGTTCGTACAACACTGTAGAACACCCTATGGTTTCAGAACTTTTTATAGAGGATTCATATCATGTGTGTAGATAAAGTCTTGTATGCAACTGTACATAATTAGGTCTTAAAACACTCATGTGATACTATACTTAAGTAACCCACATTCGTTATACAACAGTTGCGTAAATAACTACTAATACACGGTGGACTTGTGGCTTAATCCAATTTTAATGACGTAAATATTTATATATAAATTCGACGTACCTCTGGTGAAGCCAGTCTCCAATGTAAGCTGTAAGTCTTAGGGATGGCATGTCCAGGTGCCCTTGGCGCCGGCCTGAGCTCAAGCTCCAGTTCCCTCGACCTAGCTTGAAGCAGTGCCAGCCCTGGTGGCGCAGGCGGTCGCAGTACTATCACCCGCCAAGTTGCAGAGTCAGAACCGTGAGGGTTCTCAGCCACGCATGTGTAGTTGTCAGCGTGGGATAACTCTAAACCTGTTAGGATATTTTTGAAACTGTTATTCTGATTGTTTTTCCTGAATTGGTGCATCTGGTCACTTTGGAAGCACAATTTCCTAAAAACGATGCTCCGATTCACGCAATCTTCTTTCTTTGACATTTATTTTTAAATTAATTTTGTACCTAAAACCTCAACGTCAACAAATTGTCTCCATCAATCGAAGTGGGCAGAACCTTACAAATGACATCTTGTTCATCATTTCCAGGATACAGTTACCTCGTATAAGCAGTGCATCTCCATCGAGATGGAAGGGTGGTCTTGGATGCAGCGCGCTGCCGGCGCGCAGCCAGCGCCTGGCGGGTGGCGGCGCGCCCCCGAGCACGCAGCGCAGCGACAGCGAGCCACCCGCGGCGCCCAGCGCCACGCCGCCGAATGACGAAATACGACCAGGGGCTAAAGAAAATAAGCAGGTCTGTAAACCCATGATCAATTTTGTGTATGTAGGGTGACGGTGATTTCACTCGTGTGATCGTAGGCTTAGGTTTGTCAATGTACATTTTTTGAGCTGGAATTTTGCCTGCGGTTTGAAACTTTTGGTTACTATATAGGCCTTCGTATAGTCCTGGTCTTAAGTAGGTAG
Organism: Atethmia centrago; assembly: GCA_905333075.3. Taxonomy (NCBI): domain Eukaryota; kingdom Metazoa; phylum Arthropoda; class Insecta; order Lepidoptera; family Noctuidae; genus Atethmia; species Atethmia centrago. The sequence goes on along the minus strand of HG995373.1, from coordinate 12,821,833 downwards.
ATTCTGATCGCAAAGTTAAGATTATGCTTTTCTATTGCGAGTGGGAAGGATATAAAGTTTCCTACGTTAACAAATTGAGTCCAAGTACACTGTTCACTGTACACGATCAGATTTCCGGCTACCGTTGGCGCGGGCTTGCGGACGGTGCTCAATGAGCAGCTCGCCGTCCGACAAGGACTAGGCCCGGATCGACGGCGCCACGCCCACCTCAAAGAGATGTCGTAAGCACAAGTGTAGGGGTCCACTAGGGCGGATGCCTGCCATATGCCATATTCCTTTCGTTGCCTGTTTTGCCAGGGCAAAACAGGAAACGAAAGGAATACGGGTGGGTCTTAGTCAGTAAGAGTCTGACACACCCTCTCGCTCCGCCCAGAGTGGATGGATTTATTTGATAATTCCTAACACAAAAAAGTACACTGTGGATGTAGTCATAGCTAAAAATATGTAGGATACTTCGTAAAATTCAACAACGACTTTCTTGTAAAAGTATTGATTGAAATTATGTAGTGTTGTGCAATCAAAATCTTCGCACACATTATATTTGTAAATTGCGCATGTCAACTTTTAAACCGATACTACTCTACGAGAAACTCCTATTTGAATAGGTATTTCTGTTATAAAAGTCTAGGTTCCTACATATTTTTTCCCTTGACTGGGCACCTAATGGTAATGCAACGAAGCTACTGAAGCATAAGTATTAAAGGAAGCGACTATAAAATATAAAAGGAAAAATAATTGAAAGCAAGTTATGACGTTGAACATCAGAAGTATGTAGGTCTTTACTATAATTTGCTTATGTTGACAGAAAATAAACTTGAAGCTGAATAATTGACATAATTGATATTAGTTGCATGCAAGTATTGCGAGATTAATTGTGTCAAGGACGGCTAATGAGACACAATTGAATTTCAATTGTTTGACTCCGAATCGGTGTCGCGCGGGGCTTAACAGGTTAAATTCTTATTTCGTTTGTAAATATAAATTATAAAAGTCAATTACACATCTTCAGGTCCATCTTTACATACAAAGACCCCTCCGTGCCTCGGAAAGCACGTTAACTATTACTATTACTATTATTTATTTATTTCAACCAACTTAGGATCATAGTGTACAAATTAAAATCAACAACACAATTAAAATCAACATCACAATTAAAATTAAGAGCAAAAATTTAAATCATAATAAAATTAAAACAAATTAGAATCAAATTAAAACACAAATTAAAATTATTATAAAGTTAAATAAAATTAGAATCAAATCAACCATACAATCAAAACAATATCATAACATTGGTCAGTACGTGAACCATGCAACAGTGGTTCACGTACTGACAGTCGAAGCGTTCAGCAAAAGCCTGCAGGATACTGTTGCGGCTGGCCCGCACCCTGCGCACCAGGGATGTGCACCGCTTGCTCATGACTGTATAGAAACAATCCACACGCGCCTCGGCAAACATCCCCGATGCGCTACAGAAGCGAGGCAGCCCCAAAAGTACCCTGAACGCGTTATTGTATTGGACACGTAGAGCGCTTTACTGTTTCTGCGTGTAATCCATCTACAGACTGCCGGTGTAAAAAGACGTACAAAATTCCCTAAATAGGGCTATTTTGACACCCCTCGAACACCGAGCAAATCTGCGGGATATCACATTCGCACGAACAGACAGCGCCCTACGTTCCCTTTCAATGTCTGCATCGTATTTCAGGTCAGAGGTTAATACTCGTAAGTGTCCGAGATATTTAAAAGTATTCACTCTATTGAGTGGGCATCCGTTAAGCTTAATTGCCGGCAAGTAATCTGGACACCTCCTCCTCCCCGAAAGACCATGCACTCGCTCTTTTTCGCATTGTACAATAACCCATGTTCCTCAGCATACTTCTCACAGATGCGAATCAGTCTCGACACACCACAGAAAGAGGCGCTCCATGCAACACCATGTCGCCTGCGTAACTGATATTGTTAAGGCACACACCTCCAATATGGCAACCGACATGCGTGCTGCTGAACCCCTCTATCGGTGCATTAACAGGTTGAAGAGCTTCGGCGAGGTTAGCCCCCCTTGCCTCACTCCGCACTCCAACCTGTATGGAGTCGAGTAAGCCCCCGACCATCGAATAACATTGACCTGATTGTTGTACTAGTATTGGAATACCCGAATCAGTTCGTCTGGCACTGACGCTTGCTGCAGCTTTTGCCACAGCAGATCATAGCAAACCAAGTCAAATGCCTTCGACAAGTCGAGGAAGCAAGCAAAGACAGGTGTACTTCTATCAGTGTAGTACTTGGCAGTCTGCTTTAAACACAATATAGCTGTTTCTGTAGAGTTGTTGTTTTTGTTGATGTTTTGTTGTAGTTTTTTTTTTCTCATTTAGTATTAATCATGGTCTGGCAGTTTCAGTAATTTATGCGGCCTACCCAAATGTTCTTTTTTTGGTATTGTTCGTCGAATCGTTGAGCTCCTTAAGTTCTGAGTTGAGCTGCACGATTACTGACAAATGCGTGCACTGACTGGACAGGTCCACTCAATCTGTGTGGTTCTTTCCTCAAAAGGACCATTTCAGACACCAATCTACATGGCGTTCACATGATCTGACCAAGATTATGTCTGGACTTTAAAGGAGACTGTGACCTCTGAGTTTGTTTCGGCCTTTCTTCTCAGAGTAGTCAGATAGGAAACGCCGACCATATCTAGCTTTATTTTAAAAATATGATTGACGTGTAAAAGTGTTTGTACAAACCTACTTACAGAAATAAATCATTTATCATTTAGTGACCAGCTTTGAAACCAAACTGGTTATCATGAAGATTTAAGTATTTATCCAGCTGAGTATTAAGCAAACCGTCAAGCACTTTCGAAATAACAGAAATGGGCCTATAGTTGTTTTTATCGCTGACATCATCGGTTTTAGTCTTAATAATTGGCACCAGCACAGCTTTCATCATCCGCTCAGGCAGATATGAATGAATATCACATACGTTAAGCCGTTGGTCCCGGTTGTCATTTGTAGATCTTTGACAGACGTTACGGGTCGTCAGAAGCTCGAAAGTCTGACAATCAGTCTTACCAAGAGGTATCGTGTTACCCAGTAACTGGGTTGTGGGGGTCAGATAGGCAGTCGCTCCATGTAAAATACGGGTATTTAGCTGTATCCGGTAAGACTGGAAGCCGACCCCAACATAGTTGGGAAAAGGCTAAGCCGATGATGCATTACAAATCTTCAGGTTATGAGGTACGAAAAAAGGTTTAGCCTTTTTTATTCTGACGATATGTATGTAAGACTAAAGCCCACTTGCACCACAAATCACTAAATGCATTTAAATCACCATTCTGTTTCTGTCATCTTCAAACCAAAACGATGTTTTAAATACATTTAACGTTAAACGCATTTAGTGATCTGTGGTGCACACGGGCCTTAATGTAAAATCTAACCTTAATTTTTTTTTAATTCACAAAACTGATTTACAATCGCGATTAAATCCAATAAAACAGCTACAACACAATATGTCTGATTGACATCTACGAGTACGAACCTAGCATGCATATTTTAAGTAACACTTACAATTAACACTTACTAATAAAAAAATAATTAGATAAACAAATCTTACAAATTGAAACTTTTCCAAAGATAATGAAAACGTTCTAGAAAGAAAAAAATATATAAAAAAATAATTATACAATATAATATAATATAATTATTATTATTATTACTTACCCAGGGAGCTAGTCTGGCAGGCCACAGCGGGGGACGGCGGTCCTTCGCCGGCCGCGGTGGCGGCGCGGACCCAAGCCTCGTACGTCCTTCCCGCCCGAAGTCCACGCATCGTGCGCATACATTCCGTTGTAGTTCCCTCGATTTCGGCGCACGCGTTTACGCGGGTAACATTGGGTTCTTGTGACCTACGGTAGAGATTTTAAGATTTTTAATTTAAAGTTTTAAAGCAACTGCACACTTTGATGGCGATGACACCGTACACCAGTTAACGTAAGAGGTGCGTTCGGCGCATCTTGTGTGACCACACAATATGGTCCAGCTACAAGATAATTTACCAGCTACGTTTTGGAAGGGGCAACTAGAAACAATTATATTTTCTTTTTCACATCCAGAATAAATGATTTGACGTTGGCTTTGACTTTGAATACTTGCTAAATGACAATTTTCTTATCATAATATAGTAAAGAACACAATGATATAACATAACATCACGCCTTGTTTCCGTGAAGGGTTGGGCAGAGGTGTAATGATAAATGGTAAATGATTTTATTTCTGTAAGTAGGTTTTTACAAACACTTTTACACGTCAAAACATATTTTTTTAAACTAGATGAGGCCGGCGTTTCCAATGTGACTACTCTGAGAAGAAAGGCCGAAACAAACTCAGAGGTCACAGTCTCTTTTAAAGTCCAGACATAATCTTGGTCAGATCATGTGAAGACCATGTCGATTGGTGTCTGAAATGGTCTTTTGATGAAAGAACCACACAGATTGAGTGGACCTGTCCAGTCAGTGCACGCATTTGTCAGTCGTTGTGCAGCTCAACTCAGAACTAAAGGAACTCAACGATTCAACGAACAATACCAAAGAAAGGACATTTGGCTAGGCCGCAAAAAATACTCAAAACTGCCAGACCATATTAAAAACTAACTGAGAATAAAACAAAATTAAACAATGATCCACATAGTCTTCACATTTACAATAATTAAAACAATATACAATAATAAACAATATCCACAGAGTAAATATTCATGTCATTGCATAAATAAAATTCATCAATGTCAATGTGTATATTCGGACATAATCTTGGTCAGATCATTTGAGGACCATGTAGGTTGGTTTCCGAAATGGTCTTTTGAGGAAAGACCACACAGATTTGAGTGGACCTGTCCAGTCAGTGCACGCATTTGTCGGTTGTCATGCAGCTCAACTCAAAACTTAAGGAGCTCAATGATTTGATGAACAATACCAAAGAAAAGACATTTGGGTAGGCCGCATAAAGTACTCAAACTGCCAGACCATCATTAAAAGTAAGAGACAAAAAAAAAAAAAATCAAACAATGACCCACATAGTCCTCACATTCCTAATAATTAAAATAATATAATACCTATAATACTATACAAAGTAAATATTCATGTCATTGTTTATATAGAATGTTATATAGAATAAGAAAATATAAATAGCTAGCAAAATAAAAAGAGTAAAAAAACAACATTCACTGTAAGTTTATTGGAGCAGCTCAATCCCAAGCCTTTTTGTCTTCAATATAATCTTTAACAGTATAAAAGGCTTTTAGGCACAGTTTCTGTTTTATAAAACATTTGAATTTATTAAGGCTTAGTTCTTGAATGTGGCTAGGAAGTTTATTATAAAAACGTATACATTGGCATCTAAACGAGCTGCCTATTTTTTTGAGCCTGGTTGTAGGAACAACAAATTTGTGTTTGTTCCTAGTATTTACATTATGGATATCACCTGTATGTACCTGTAGTACACCCACATTTCGTCAGTTATGTTTAAGTCCCATGTAATAGGGGGCGAGCCTATTGCCATCAACCGGGCACAAATCTAGACTCCGGGCTGCTACTGAGAAATTCCAGATAGAAAAATCCAATAACACTTTGCCAGACCCGGGAATCGAACCCAGGACCTCACGCTCAGCAGTAGCGCTTGCGACCACTAGACCAACGAGGCAGTCCAAAGAAAAGTATAGTAAAGAAATACATTTTAATTTCCCCGTTCAATAGCTAAACAACGGATAATGGAAATATCATAACAAAAAACAGTAAACCGGTTTAGTATCAGACCTTCGCTGCCTTGATTAAACTGAAAACGGAAGCTCCACATGAAATATCACATACCATCTTCGTAGAACCAGTTTCTGCCAGCACAGAGCGTTATAATCCGATATGCATGCAATCCAGATATTCGATACTGTTATGCAAAACCCTTTAGTGATGTCTGAAAGGCTATAAGTCTTGTAAAAAAGGTAAGGTTTTAACCAAACGAAGAGCAGTGGTGGCCCAGTGTTAACGGCCTCGACTTACGAGACTCTCAAAACGGTGAAGGAAAACGTCGTGAGGAAACCGGCCTAGAACCAAAAATTCCTAGACATGTGACATCTACCAACCTGCACTGGGCCCGCGTGGTAGATTACAGTCCACTCCCTCTCACAGAGAGGAGGCCTGTGTCCCAGCAATGGGAACATTATAGGCTGATTATGTTAGACCAAACTACGGTCGAACCCAAACAACGCAACGCGAGTTACTTAGTTAACGGAACAAACTAGGCGTAAGTAAAGCGGTTAGACATGGATCAATTGAAGCGGTATTAATGTTTGATTGCTAAACAACTTTGATTATTCCCCTGCCATTATTTATTAACTCCCGATTAGAGCGGCTAAACTATGTAAGTAATTGGTTTTATAATAGGTGGAGAATTTAGAAAACTATAGATTTTGGGAGAGGAGATATAATAAGCATAATAATAATAATAATAACTCCACCGCCGTATCTCTTTCGTTGACGTCGTGGTGGGGCTTGTGCGCTCCGAACTCTGGTCTATGCCAGTAGAGTTTACTTTGCCGGAACGGGTCTAGGGTAAGGAGCCAAACCAAGAGAGATACAGAAACCCACAGGGCAGTATGTGGCGAGCTGTTGGGCAGTAGTGACCCCACGAACCCTATGTCCTGGGAGAAGTCTTGTTCCTAATCGTTGGCTTGCCTTTATTGGCCGACTGGCGTGAACACTGACAAGGAACAGAGCTCTCACGTCATTCTTGCCTTTATTGGCCGGCTTGAGTGGAGATTCGCAAGAGCAAACGTGCTCGGAGGAAGGAAGTATTCCAGTAAGATGCTGGTAGGGATCGTGACCGTAGTTCCGGGATTGTCCTGATAGCCGTGGAATACCTCTCCACTCCTCAAGCACCTCAGGAAGTGTTGCCCCCTTGTCACTACGTCACTATGTGCTAGCGGCCGTTTTCGGCGGCACATTATTGAGTGTGCAAGTCACCCCCTGCCATTTTATCGGTGTATTTTATATAAAGCATTGGTCAGGTAGGGGTCATAGCCTTTCTATAGTCTTAGGAAACCGATCTACTATAGCCTCCCAAACCCATAGCCCAATATGTTTTGTTCCCATGTTCTGCAATAGTCCTGCATCAACCGGGGGTTCTCCTTGGGTGCACCATCATAGAGCAAACAGGGATAATCGTCGGTTGGTTCCTCATTCCATTACAATTGTCCAAGGGGAATCTGCGAGTTGGCTTCGGCCCCTCGTATGCCTTCCGAACGTCCGGGACCCCATGGTCCCGAGATATGTAAGGAAAAATATTAATAATATTTTTTATTTGCTCAGTTAGTAGGTACATAATAAAGGTGTTCAGAAAAATTCTACAAGGATCCATTAAGTTAGTAATGGATCCTTGTAGAATTTTTGAATTGAATTGAAAAATGAAACCTTAAATTAGGCATGCAAAACAGTTTTATTTAGTTTGACATCAAAAGACTGGTGATATGATTACGCTTATTTATCATTCCAATCCAATCACAAAATATTATGTCAAAGAATAAAAATAATAATACAAATTAATGTCTTATTATTCGGTTAGGCAAAGGGCATCCATCCATCGGCTGTTGCTGGTTATTAATTATAAAACGCAACGTTTTTGTCTGCATCTAGTTTTCAATAAACCTCGTTTTCTAATGTTACTTAGCTAAGTAAACTACATTCATAACCTCACGCCTTCTCCGATGGGGGTAGGCGAAAATACAGATCGCCACCTGTTACGATCCTTACATACTGCTTTTGCTTCGTTTACGTTCATACATCTAGTTATAACGCACGCTGTTTGTGAGTACTACGCACCTGACCTTTCTGAAAAACATCATTATTAATAAGGTCACTCCCTCCAGGGAGTCCCCTCTCGGCGTTTCCACTCACATCTGCCTTATAAGTACCTTTTATTAGTCGCCTTTCACTCATCCTCTTAACAGGACCAAACCATCTAAGCATACTCTTTTCAATTGTTGTCACTACATCTTCTTTTAAACCGCACCGTTACCTTATCACATATTTCCGTACTAAGTAAACTATCTGCTATAAACTATGAATAATTCGTAATTTAATAGAAACACATACCGGAGGTGCTACACGGATGCCTCAACAAAGCAATATCCCTTTCGCTTTGCCACTCATCTCAGTGAGCTCGTCGTTCCGTGTAATCACATTAACGCTCCGCTCTGTGGAACTCTGTACAATCTACGTAGAACCATCGAACTATACTGATTTGTTACCGGTCAATAGTGGTACATTGGTGTTCGGGAATGATATCAAATAATCTAAATAATTATTATAGTATATATAGCCTGCTCCACAAGGGTGCATAAATCAATTTATTAGCATTCGACAATATTTGGTAGAGCTGCTGAAGATCATAAAAACTATCTTTGCATTGTATAAATTCATTCTCTTAGTATTGTATAATTGCATGGCACATGTGTGAGCACTTGGTACCTACTAAATAAAGCTACCATTTACTGGGTACGTTTTTATGGTTATGTAAATAAACTTCTGTTAGTAATTATTTAATTGAGATTCGATTACAATTCGAATGGTGGCAAAACGAATTTCCTAACCATTTCGGAATTCATCATTTACTTAGACAAGAAGAATTGTAGCCAGCAAACGAATTCTAAAGATTGGATCGGGGCCCGAATAACTGGTTCGAGCGAGAACAAAGTACGCGGAGGCACGGATGGGATACGGAAGAACAGGGGATTTATTTTAATTTCTATGGTAGATAGATATTCTGAAATACTTTTGACATCTTCGAGTTCAAATCTTCATTCTTTTCAAATCTTAATTCCGAGAATCAAACGACTCGAAAATGTCAGCTTGATTTTTTTTGTATTAACTATGAAATGAATTTCAATTCAACCCATAATCAACTCTTGATTTGATTCAGAACTATTGTGTGGCAACCCCCACTGCTTAAAAAGTATACCCGCTTAAATAATGGCGATGCAATGTAGGTAATAATAAACCTTTCATTTTGAGGCACCGATATGAGATAACAATATTTCTAACGTGTTTGGCAGCACGCGCCTCGCGGAAGCTTTAAAAGCGCTGCACTATTTAAGCGGATGCACTATACCAAAGCGCCGCACTATTTAAGCGGATGCACTATACCAACTATAAACTTGCAACATGACTTACCCGGACAGATCCTTGACATAGAGCGTGTAATGCGTCAGTTTCCCGTTGGGCTCGGGCGGGGGCAGCCAGGAGGCTCTTAGCGAGCGCTCACCCAGAGCTATCAACTTCATGCCGCCCGGAGCGCTGGGCACTATCGGAACAATGCAGTTTTAATGACTGGTTAACAACTGAAGCTTTGATTTTCGTATTGGGTTTTATGGTCAGAAAATACTCATGCTTTGTACATATGTAGCATATAAAGCATGCTAATTTCGTGCAGATGCTATCTAGTAGCAAACAATTAGAAAGGAGTATGATTTGCAAATGAGAGCAATGTGGCCCAGTGGTAACGGCCGTGACTTACGAGTTGTAGGTCGTAGGTTCGAACCCGGTGCTTTACTTTGTGTAAATTATTTCATCACCACTGCTCTCAAAACGGTGAAGGAAAACATCGTGAGGAAACCGGCATGTTAAAACCAAAAAAATCGAAGACATGTGACATCTACCAACCCGCACTAGGCCCGCGTGGTGGATTACGGCCCACTCCCTCTCACAGAGAGGAGGCCTGTGTCCCAACAGTGGGAACATTATAGGCTGATTATGTGTATGATTTTCAAACACACAGAAAGCATGCTACTTACTTGCAAACAAGCATTTTTTTCAGCTTTTTAATAGCGTGTGTATTTTTCAGCCTTGTATGGTACTGTAGAATATTGAAAATTATGTCCAAACGGAGTTAAGCGAATGCTTAGTTTTAAAGATATTTATTTCTCATAAGAACTTTTCATAACAGTTCACTTATAATGAGATACTAAATACTTCTTTATAATAATTATACCATAATATTTGCCTCTGGGGCGATGGTGACGTTATAGGGTACATACGTGTTTTTTTTTAAATTTTCTCTTAAATATATTAATATTATTGCACATTTTTTATGTCTTCCAGTAATTCATTGAACAGTTGTACTTCAAGAAACTGTTTCATATCCCAATAGGACTAAATGCTCACAATAATTCTTACTCAATGCATGTGCTGTCTAGCCCAAAATTTAATAATCAAAATTTGCTATAAAATTGTAAGTAAATACCTAACTTTTCTGATACTCTAGGCAGAAATATCAATATTCCTAGCCTTGACTTACCGTCCTCATCAGTCCTGCAAACTTGCGGGGCCGACAGAGGTCCGTCGCCCGCGGCGTTGTGCGCCCGCACTCGAATCTCGTATTCAGCGTATGGTGTTAGACGCGAAACCGTTGCTTCCTCGCCCTAATGAAGAGGCAAATAAAAACAGCCCGAAAATTAATAAAACATACTCAACAAATTAATGTGTCTAAATTACTTACGTAATATTCCTTTAATATTTACAAATAAAAAACATAGAACATTTTATCTCCAGACTTTGATTTTCTTGAACAATAATAACATCATCAATATGTACGAGTAATCATTTATTATTCATGTCAGAAGTTACGTTAAACATTTTTTTAATAGACAATATTGACGAGTGTCCTTGGGCCGTATTGCCTTTTGAATTAATGAGGATAAAAGGATAGAAACGAATCAATCGTACCTGTATCCTTAGATACGCGTCTTGTGTAGGCAGCATAGGATCGGCGTCGCGTCGCGTGTATTGGAGAGTGTAGTGAGTTATGAGCCCTCCTCTGTTGTCTATGCCTGGTGGCCGCCATGACACCCGGAGTGATGTGGACCCGCTAGATATGCAGGCCACTCCTTCTGGACTACCCGTTGGTGCTGTTTGACATACATTAATGTATTGCTGATCGATGAGGGCAGCGCGCATTGAAAAATATTATCAACCGTGAAAAGAGCTCGTGTAATTTTCAGACCGAAAATGAGTACAGAACAAAAGTATCAAAATTAGCTTAGAAACTAAGAACTTTTGTTAGGAAAGTTCTACTTTTCCTACTTTTATTGTTATTCTAATCCTATATAAATGCGAAAGTGAGTTTGTTTGTTTGGCTTTTACGCTAAAAGGGCTATACGGATTTGGATGAAATTTGGCACATGGGTAGACCATGACCTGGATTAGGACAGCGATCGAGACTTATGCGGGTGAAACTGCGGGGCCCAGCTAGTAATTTTATAAAGTTGTCACTGTCAGCTTTTACGCGTCGTTACATCATTAGGTTAACTAAAAATTTAACTAGCTTCTAAAGTGGTTGCCCATACGTCAGCGCAGAGAGCAAAGGGCGCTGACCACATTGTTTTCATTTCTTGACTCGCCCTCTTCCCCTAGTTATCTGGCCCCCCACTTTCAGTACATTTGCGCGAACCACAGTAGAAACCTACGTTCATCACACAATCGTCTTCTTCAATGTCCCACTCACCGCACTGACTTTATTCACTCTTCCTTCTTCGTTCAGTCTATCTCTCTGTGGAATGCGCTCCCCCAGGAAATCAGGATGGCAACCAACCGATTATCCTTTAAAGTCAAAGTTCGCGAGCATATTCGTAAGAAGCTGGCAGTATCATCACAATGGTAATGTTTTCACATTGTTTGTCTCATCCGTTTTAGTATATTCGTGTATTTATGTGTATTTATTAGGTCTTATGTTTATGTATAATTAGCTATATATTTAAAGTTTTTAATAGGTATATGTATGTATATCCTTATATTTAAATAAATATTTATTCCATAGTTTTCGCTATTGCACCTACCACTGTTTGTCTCTGCATCACCCAAAGGTTGACTGGTAGAAAATGCCTACGGCATTAAGTCCGCCTCTGTACATTTGTGTGCTTAAAGTATTAAATAAATAAATAAATAATATTCTAGGATCAAATACAAGCTTTTATTTTAGCAGCATTAATGAGTCGAGTTCCTTAAGACTAATGAGGTATCCTCAAGGATAAACTTCTCAAAGGTCTGTTCCAAAAATGTATCTCTTAAATAATGTTTGTATTAATTTTATGCTCAAGAGTTAATAATTCAAACAGCTTTTTCATCTCTTCCAAACCGTTGCAAAGCAATTCCTTGATAACAATCTTCTAAGATTAATTACAGGAAAGGTTGTTGAGCGCACATGTGACTTATTAAGAGCATTAATTAAGCCTTTTCAAGTTAATACTGTTTAATTTTGAGGAAGAAAAACATACACATATACATACATAAACTCACGCCTTCAAGAAAAACGTGTTTGTATTTGAAGGATTTATTGAAGTGAAGTTTAACCTATCTTATCTTATTAATATAAAAGGAGCAACTGACTGACTGACATATCAAGGCACAGCCGAAACTACTGGGACTAGGCACGTGTAATTTTGCCTTCGGCTTCCTTTTATAATGTAGGGGAGCACTAAGAAGGGGTTTTTGGAAATTTGATGTATATGGGGGTGGAATAAGATTTTTCATACAAACAAAATCCTCCCGATTTTGTTTGTATGAAAAATCTTATTCCTTAATAACTTGAAACTTGGCACTTATGTTTATCTAAGTAAATTATAAAGTTCATATTTTTTTTTTGTTAGGGGGGTTTGTAAGGGGTAGTTCGTGTCAAAGTTTGTGTGAAAGAATTTTTACGCAACGTTCGATTAACTCGAAACTCATTATTTATACTTAAAACCAGCAATAAAGAATAATATATATCATGGTTTTCCGAAATTCTACCCCTAACGAGTTGAAAAGGGGTAGTAAATTTTACAAGGGAGGATTTCACTACGTGCCCTGATTAACTCAAAAATTGATATAAATAACCTATGATTCAAATAATGAACAAGTCGCAAACCAGTTTTCAAAAATTAACCCCTTTAGGGTGAAAAGGGTATCCCCCTTTTGAGTTTGTATGAAAAATCTTATTCCTTGAGTTAATAAACTTGAAACTTGGCAAGAATAAGTACTTATCTTAGGAAATGATTTGTTTTTAAACTACCCCCTAAAGGGGGTAGTTTAAAAACAAATCATTACGATTAACTCGAAACTCGGTATTTATACTTAAGACCAAAAATAAAGATTAGAAAATCTACTCCTAACGCGGTGAAAAGGGGTAGTCAGTTTTACAGGGGAGGATATTACTGCTTGATTTTTTTTATAAAAACCTACCAGTCAAATAATGGAAATGTCACGCTTGTAATCTCGGTAGTAGGTACGTTCCCGTGACATTTTTCCAACATCCACGCGGGTGAAGCCGCGGGCAAAAGCTAGTCATTTAATAAAAAGCATCACCGTTTTATACGAGAGATATTTAGAAACAGCCACCGATAAAAAATCGAACGAAACACCTATAACTGAAAAAGAACAAGGCCCGTAAACGTTTCTGATCGATTGCAACAGATGGACCACCGGACAGACGGACAATTGAAACTATATTTCTTTTTGCCTCCCAGATATAGAGTCTACTTTAAAAAAGGGTATCTATTATTTGCATGAAGAAATAAAAGTGAAACAAACGCAGAACACAAAAGTGCCATCAATTTGTACTGAATCGTTTGACCTAGATCGAGAAGGCCACAGTCCAATTAAGCCATTTTGCATTTTGATGGGAAAATTTACGATCGTCGCTTCACGTCGATAGCGGTGCTCAGTTATTTACTACATCGACAAAACTTGCCTTGTCAGAGTTTCAACTCCGATACACTTCTGCGGCTGACTGCTCGGAACATTAAAGAAATCGATCTTTTACATTTTCCAAGTTTTACGATTTTATACTGTTTTCAAAGTGATTATCGAGAACAGGAATAATCTGCGGGGAGTTTGTGGGTGGCTTTGTTCATTATGCTTCTTTGCATAATTTTGTTCTGACAAATTGAGCGGATTAATGCCACGTCTGAATAAAGATGAAGTAATAATTATTTTCGACAAATCAGAACTTTTTTTACTATCTAAGCAAAAGCTTTTGTTTATAATTAAAGTAAATTAAGAAATAGTAGTAAAACGTAACATTTCCTAGAAAATAAGCAATGAAAAGGAAACTCACGTGATTCAAGCGTGTGTCTATAATGTGGCGGCGACAGAGGTCCAGTCCCAGCAGCATTATACGCTCTCACGGTGATTCCATATCGTGTAGCTGCCTTCAGTCCTCTCAAGGTAGTACTGGTAGCATCAGCACTGGCCCCACTTTCGGACCCGGGACTGTCGCTCAACGTTCCCTTGCCCTCTTCGGATACTTCCCACCAACGGATGGTGTAACCAAGTAAGGTACCGTGCCATGTTTCTCGCGGTGGTGGCTAAAAGATATGGTAAATATTAATATAGGAACAACCCAACATAAACAGCCACTCACACAGTCACACAGCCACAGAACATAATGTTCCCACTGCTGGGACACAGGCCTCTTCTCGGTGGGAAGGAGGAACAACCCTGAATTCGCGGAAAAAAATTGCTTTTCCATACATTTATGTTCGTAAGATATCTAAGTCAACAAAATACAAGGTGTCGTTTTGCATCCTCGACAAATTTCAGGAGGCTGCTATGAAAGATATATATAATCAAATAAAATTACGATACTCGCTTAATAATTAATATATACTTGTTTTTTGTAGTTATTTAAGTTTGACAGTATTTTAGAATACACCACTTTCACAGAACAGAATCACCCCGTTGCGAATGTGGTAGTGTGTGTGTAAAAGGGCAGTTACAGTGCGGTATTACACAGGCCGCGTTTTAACATGCGTGTCCTACACATGCTGATTTCCGAAAATTTGAAAAAAAAAGACCTTATTTTCTTATTTATTATTTTTACTTATTTTTCTGATTTTTCCGGTTTTTTATACTTAGTGATACTTGTTCATAAGGATGAGTACAATGAACCCTTTTCAGGTTTAGGTAAACAAAAACTAAGCTTATAAACTTATGTATTAGTACAGTAACCAGTGTTATTTAAAACATAATAAATATGCCTGGCCACTTTTGTTGTTATTATTTCGTTATTGAACTTTCCGTTTCCAATCTAAGGAGAACCGCAACGTCTATCTAAATGTATTCGACGGAATTGAGCCATCATTTGCAAACTCACGGGACTTTGTTAATAGTGAGTGAGTAAAATAAGTAGAATAAAAAAATATAACCAATTTTCATAACCGTTCCAAGAATTATGACTTCAACGTAATTTAAAATGAAAACATAATTCCTAAGACCCAACTATACGTCCTCATCTTCAACACAAGATAAAAACAAATTATTTAAAAAAACGAAAAACCCGACTGCTCAAATACATAACTGAAAAGAGAAACCGGCCAAGTGCGTGTCGGACCACGCACAATGAAGGGTTTGTAGTTGAAAAACATGTTCTCCCATACATCGATATAAGCCACGGTCAATTCTCCAACAGCAAATTTAAGTTGGTTGACTATAACTCGTTAATTTGTAAAGCTTACTTTTAATTTCATTATATGTACTACTGCCATGAATTTTTTTACATCTCCATACACAACCATTTAGCTGGCAGGGGAGGGCGACACTTGATTGTAACCAAAAATTAGCATTTTAATGCTTAATATTACGCAAGTGGATCCTTAAATCGAAAAATGGTGTTCACAGACCCGCAACATGTTTAAACGTCCTATCTAACGATATCCCACACCATGCGGTAGACGAGAAAAAAAAATATCAGAGTCATACAGACAGACAGACGGACATGGCGAATTTATAAGGGTTCCTTGTTACGGAACCCTAAAAAACGAGCATTATAATCTATAGAATTTCGGCATCGCAGGCGGGACAAAAAAAAGTTACACCATATTTCAGGTTATTGGTTTGTCCCCAATTTGTCCCCATTTTTTAATTTTTAAATAATTTGTTTTATTTGAAGCGTTTTAGTTTTATTAATTTATATATATGTACAAGGAATTGACTCATTACTATGTATAAAATTTGAAATCAATATTGTTGTAATTTAATTTAAAAACCTTCCCATCCCTTTTTTTCTACTTTCAGATGCAATATATACATATTATATAGCCTATGTTAGTCAGTCCCACAATTAAGACGAATCTAACGACATCTCTTACGTTAAAATCCATCAAGCCGTTTAGGCTACAGAGCGTGCCAAAGAAATAGACATTTATATACATTTATATACATACTCTCGAAAAACATTACCCTCTTTCTGAGGCAGTCGGGTAAAAATATAAGAATTTGCGAATCCCATCAGCATATATTTGACACCATCTTTAAATAAAGATGTATGCTGAATAAATATCTACGTAAAAAAAAGTTGTGAAGATACCTACCTGCCAAGTGATATGAAGTTCTCGCGCCCTAAGTGCCCGCACGGTAATGTCACGAGGCGCTCCTCCAGGCGCTGGCAAAAAAAACCACTGTTAAAAGCGACACCCACAAAAAAACTCCACCACATTTACTACTCCATTATCAAAGAACAATCAACTTTATGTCCCACATGATAGAGTCGGAAATTACTTGGGGTATACGGCCATTTTATCCTGTGCACAAAGTAGGAGCACATTCTCATACATCCACACACATTTACGAAGCTTCCTGCGGAAATTGCACAGCACTGTTTTTTAATGGACGGGAAAGCCTCAAGTTGCTCTCACTTCAGCCGACCTTCAGGAATATATTAATGATACATATATCCGCACAGTGTGTGTACTTTGTGAGTTTGTAAGCAAATGCCAGTGAGAAATATGTTTAATATTCTTTGGTCTGAGTCAACATTAGGTAGGAATGTTTAATTAACTAAAAGAGCCGTTTGATTGTATTTTTATATGGTAATGGAATCAATTTTATCTCTAATTAGCAACAGAACTAAACTGAACTATCGAACGGTAGTTCTTAGTTTTGCCTAGGGTTCAGTATAAAAGTTTGGCATAATAATATCAAACTTAGGTTCTGGACAAGACGTTGGCCTTTTCTTGTTCTATGACAACAAGAAAGCTATATGCTAGCTAGCTAGCTTAGCTCAAGCTATGACAATGAAGCGATGTTATTGTTTAATCCCGATTTACATAATGCAACATTCTTGCCTGTGGCATAAAATAAAATCGAAGCAACAACTGACTTGCATTGTCTTTACACTGTTTAGACGATTGTCACTGTCAATTAAATTACACCGTACACGTACCTAAGGTATAATAACGCGTTTAGGATACTGTTCGGGCTGCCGCGCCACTGCAGCGCTTCAGCAATGTTTGCGGTAAAAAGCGTGGATGGTTTTCATGCCATCATGCGGAAGCGTTGTGCGTCTCATAAGAAGCGCATGCGGGCCAGCTTGAACAGCTTTCTGAGCGTGTTCGTGGGTCGCTGGGACTCGCCGATGTGGCAGCACTGGATGCGACTACACACTGTGGGTGGTCGCGTCCAGGGTTTATCATAAACTGTAGGCTTAGCATGACGCTTTCTATTTCTTCGAAGAATAGACACGGTTCTTTCTATAAGTACAAAGTGACATTTCGTTTCTCCATTTTTGACATCTCACCGTAGAAATCCTTCTACAATCTGCCATTTTGTCTTCCGTTTCTAACGATCTTTGTCTAGGTCCTTTTTTATGTAGAAGCATTTCTACGGCGGGACGTCAAAAAAGGAGAAACGAAATGTCACTTTGTATAGATAGAGCCGTGTCTTTTCTTCGAAGAAATAGAAAGCGTCATGCTAAGCCTGCTGATACTCCTCCACTTTGTGATTTCTGTGGCTTTGTTTTTGTATGTACTAACAATAGCTTTATAAGGTTTTTTTGTGTGTTACTAACAGTATATGGACTACATCTGAAATAAATGCCTTATTATTATTATTATAAAGCTGGCTATAGTTTCACACACATTCCTCGCTACGCTTCTATTCGGTAAAACTGACATTTTGCAAACCAGGCACGTATAACAAGATGACTTACCTTCCTCCCGTGTAGTGAAATGCAGCGGCGTTGTGTATGGCGAGGCGCCGACATCGTTGAATGCAGCTATGCGCATCGCGTATCTCGTGTCGGGAGAGAGTCCCGCAACTGACGCGCCCGCACGACCCGGCCCTTCAGACCTAGGTACAATTATTTCTCTTAATATTTTTAGGTACACGGAAAAAAAGGATCAGCGAAGAATATCAATTTTCTCAGAAAAATTGTTTCAATCCAAGTAAATATTTTCTTAACGTAAGTAAATGTACTCAGTCCAACCTGTTTACTCAAATTAAGAATAATAAATACTTGGTTTTTAATCAAGACTATAATAATCTTAATTGAAGCAAATATTCTAAGAGAGAAATAATATTCTTAAAATTAAACTTAATAATTCTTCATGTACAGTATAATGTCTTCGAAGAAGACAATAAAACTAAGACAAAATTTTACTTCATTCAAGAATATATTGTTTTCCCCATATATGAATCAATATTTGTCTTGACCAAAAGGATATTGTCTTAATTTAAGACATCCTTTTTTCCCGTGTAGCAATAAGACATCCATAAATTACCTCATACCAATTGCATGATTTTGGGAGCGGTCCGTCGTTGGACGTTGGAGTAAATGGTCATCTCGACAGTGCTCTCCGTAAAATTTTATTTTTTTTTTTACTGGGCGTCTACTGCAGCGTGCGCGACACATGTTGCAGGTTTTATTTTGTTGTGTCTTTGTGTCGCCAAATACAATTTGTTAGACCTGTGCAAAGGTGGTGTGGACTAGGCTAATGTGCGCTCCTGACCTCAAGCGAGTGAACCAGTGCATACGAGGGACTGAATCAGAATCAGAATCAGAATGCTTTATTTGTAAACATAGGTCAAATTACAACAGAGTGTGAGATGTTACAGATAGGTAGATCTTCTATGTTTTGCCCAGAGGCGTACAAATATATGTAATTAACATTGTCAAATTTTTACTTTTTAACACATATTTTACTTTTAAAATATCATAAAATGGTAGAATTACGTAACTTTCACATCGCTAGTAAAGTCAGTATTAATAGATACATACACATCAATACAAATTTAAAATACAATCAATTTCAATAAATGTCAAATAGATTAAGTTACATGTCATATTAATATTAATATCAAACAAAATTCAAGGTCGTCAAAATAGGTGAGGTAATGAATAATTTTCTGAGGCAGTAACTATAGAATTATCGTCCAAATATTCCTTTAGTGAGTAATAGCATTTATTTATCAAAATTTTAAATAGTGCTTTTTTGAAATTGTCCAGATTTAACGTTTTTATTTGTTCAGGTAATTTGTTAAATATTTTTTTTGGCCATACAGAAGGTACTTTTATTCATTAGTGTAGTTTTGCCATAAGTCACTTCGAGTTCTGACTTATTCTTATCGCGTAATTTTCTTTAGTAACTTTTAGCAGCTATTTTGTATAATGAGATGTTAGATTTGACAAACACATTTGTTTCGAAGATTGCCTGCCGAAGGATCCTGAGCCCCCGTGCAAGCTAATTTTGTTAGATCTTTCCATATCGTTCAGGGATCTGCTGAAGAGGTCGGTTTAAACTATAATACGTGAGTTAATTATAATAATATTATTTTCAGTGCAGTGCTATAGTGTTCCAAGCAAGTGGGGCTTGTGGCTAAGTAATAACAGCCGCACGGGTCGATCGATCAGGTTAAGCTACGCTTGCCGTGGTTGGTTCGTGGATGGGTGACCATCTTTACATACCAAGACCCCTCCGTGCCTCGGAAAGTACGTTAAGCCGTTGGTCTCGGCTGTCATTTGTAGATCTTTGACAGTCGTTACGGATCGTTAGAAGCTCGAGAAGCTCGTCCAAGAGATTCCCTTCGAGAAAAATTCAAAGAAATAGATATTCTGACTGTAGCCTCTCAATATATATTTGATAATCTTATATATGTACACAAAAATATATCAAATTTTAAGAAAATGTCCGATATCCACAGTTTAAATACCAGGAATAAACATAATCTTGCTGTACTTCACACTCGCCTCCACAGAGTAGGCAACTCGTTCATGGGTCAATGTATACGCTTTTACAACAAACTTCCTATTGCTATTCGAAATTTACCCATTAAACGATTTAAAAGCTGTATTAAAACCAAACTTTGTACAAAGGGGTACTATAAAATTTCAGATTATTTAGAAGACAAAAAAGCTTGGGATTGAGCTGCTCGCTCTGATAAGCTTTGTGCTAAAACCATTAAATTTGATATTTAAATTATGCAAAATCATCATTATGTACAACAATATGTACATATTGACATTGATGAATATTATAAGCAAAATTAAGTGAATATTTATGTATGTACCTTGAAAAGTATTATATTACTTTAATTATTGTGAATGTGAGCACTATGTGGGTCATTTTTATTTATTTCTTGTTGTTTTTTTTTCTCTTAGTTTTAATTATGGTCTGGCATTTTGAGTTCTTTATACGGCCAAACCAATTGTCCTTTCCTTGGTATTGTTCGTCGAGTCGTTGAGCTCCTTAAGTTTTGAGTTGAGCTACACGATTACTGACAAATGCTTGCACTGACTGGACAGGTCCACTCAAATTTGTGTGGTTCTTTCCTCAAAAGACCATTTCAGACATAGATCTACATGGTCCTCACATGATCTGACCAAGATTATGTCTGGACTTTAAAAGAGACTTTGACCCTTGAGTTTTTTTTCGCCATTTCTTCTCAGGGGTAGTCAGATAGGAAATGTCGACTCCATCTAGCTTATTTTTTTAATATGACGTGTAAAAGTGATTCTCATAACCTACTTACAGAATAAACAATTTCATTTCATTTCATTTCATTTCGAAATTCTGACAGCCAGTCTTACCAAGGGCTATCGTGTTACCCAGTAACTAGGTTGTGGAGGTCAGATAGGCAGTCGCTCCATGTAAAATACTGGTATTCAGCTGTATCCGGTAAGACTGGAAGCCGACCCTAACATAGTTGGGAAAAGGCAGGCAGATGATGAGTGCTATAGTGTTCCAAAATTTAATGTTTTTTGTGAGTGCGCATTCTATTTTTAGACATTTCGGGATTTACGTGTTGAATTCAGGTAGCTGTAACCCAACCCGACATTCCTTTTAGTTTTTTTTGCTTTGGGTGGGGGTGTTTCCAAGTGGAACGTCATTTTATTTTATTAAAAAGTCTGAATAGTTCAAGATACCGCGTATTTGGCAATTTTTTCGTCCCACTGATGATTGCAACTTGGCAAAGTTCGGGTTATAGAAATTCCACTGAAGTATAAACGCACAGCGCACTGTTTCGTTAAGTGACGATTTCTAACAGTCAACTTCTACCACCAACCGCGTTAAAGAACTTCGTTCCAAGAAGGAAGGACCTCTGACGAAAAGATTGGAAACAGTAACGTGTAATATAATGTGTGCATAGCAGTGACTTAGAAAAGTGTAGAGAAAGCAGTCTAACCCCGCCAAAAGGTTCACCATTCAAGATTCGGTGAAGCTGGACCTGATGCATATCTGGTACGGCTTTAATAATCATTCCATATCCTAAGCGCACGTCTTCCCTACCATTACCGCGCCCCCCGGTCTACTCCTTGATATGCAATGGTCTCTGTAGCCCCATGATACATATGGCTCCAAGGGTAATACAAATCTGTGGGTTCATTAGAGTAATCGAGTCTGGTTAAACCACGCTAATTAATTAATTCATACGGATTTCATGTTTTTTTGGAGCCCCCTTCCCCTGTCCTTGGCAGTTGTCACAGGTGGTCATATTTGTGTGACTCCCCAACCACGGCGTATCGTCCCATATTTTGCCATTTTAAACCTCATTTAAATTTTGTTATAGTTTGTCATATTAAAGTTGTGTGATAAAGTTGAAGTCAAGAGTCGTAGACCCCTCTCGCGTCCGGCCCTGGTTCAGGCCATGGTACGGAGCGAGAGGGCATGGGCAGCCGTCACCTCCTTCTGCGAAGCAGTAAAGCTCGCGAAGGAGGAGGCGGGACGGTTGAGGGAAAGGCAAGTTTCGCGCCCTCTTGCCCCTAGCCGCCGCAGGAGACGCCCAGGGCGTCGGGAATCCCGGGCGGATTTCCGGCCACCGTAGGCGCGGGCTTGCGGACGGTGAGCAATGGGTAGCTCACCGTCCGGTAAGGACCAAGCCCGGGTCGACGGCGCGTCGTATTCCACGCGCGCCTCAAAGAGATGTCGTCAGCACAAAGTAGGGGTCCACTAGGGCCGATGCCTGCCGGGGTCGCGGGAAGGTACTTATGGGTCACCGAGGCCCCCGCAACACAGGCAACAGGAAGGAATACGGGTGGGTTTTAGTCAGTAAGAGTCTGACACACCCTCCCGCTCCGCCCAGAGTGGGAGAAGTTATTTGATGATTTCCCAGCCTCAAAAAAAAAAAAAAAAGAGTCTTAGACTATGACTCGTCCCCCCCTTGTCACACGATGTCATGCTTTTTGACCCTTGTCCCTCCTGTAATTGCCTACACCTATATCCATCGAATCGGAACATAAATGCTGCTTGACGACTGAAAGAGTTATGGTAGTAGTAGCGGGCGAGCTCATTCACATAAATAAACCATTAGATATATTCAAAACTCGGTTAACATATTAAATAATAATTACGATGGTGAAATCTATAAATACTGACATCAAAAGTAATGGAAAATTTTAATGAGCGGTCTAAATATCCAAGTAATTAAGCAGGAAAAACGTGTTATTTTTTAACTCATAAACAAAGAGAACCCTCGTAGATACATCTAATTCACACTTGTTTGTTTTTTTTTTTTACAAAAAATTAATTAACCGGCTTTACGAGCCTAACCTTTGCTGAAAAACCTTGGCTTTATCAAATTTTATTTACAATCCAAAAGCTAATGTTTGACTTCGAATTCTACTTTTAGTACTTTGTGATTCTATATTGAAACTTAAACATTGTAGGAACTTGTAAAGTCTACGTCAACATCGTATTAAAAACTGGAAATTAACTTTGCAAAATTTACAGAAACATTAATTGGTTGTATTTGATTTTTTCCCGAGTACCCAAGTTACACAAAAGGTTATAAAATTTCAGTGCTCCCTGTTGGACTAAAAGCTATTAAACTTTAAATCCAAAGCAACTGTTACACGGTACACAGCATCCGGTATTTGTTTCTAAAAATAACTGTTTTTTTTTTCAGATCTATTTATCCGGGAAATACTTCAATAAACGCTGAAATTAAACCAAAATTCCACGAAAAAGTAATAAGGTAGTTATTTCTTGTACTCCTAACTTTTTATGTGTAACGAATTAAACGAGAATCTTTAAAAAATAAGTTTCAATTATTCTTTGTAGGTTATAGGTAACAGTATGAATTCGTAAATAAGTCAGTAGATGTACGAGGTGCATTCAATAAGTACCTAGCCTCATCGCCAGAGGGCGCTGTAGTTTCAAAAGAGTTTTACCACAGTGTAGCACATTCTTTTTTAATTCTTTTTTTCAAATTTTCATTCCAATCCCTTCATTTGTTTTAATTTGACAACTTATGGAAGCGAACGTGTCGATCGGTTTTACAAAAATGGAATAAGAGCAATATCGTTCGGTGATTCGATTCCTATTTTTGGAAGGGAAAACGCGCATCGAAATCAAAGAGCGCTTGGATGCTGTGTACGGTGACTCTTCTCCATCGATGGCCACCGTCAAGAATTGGTTCAACGAGTTTGCACGTAGCCGTACGTCGGTTTTTGATGAACCACGTCCAGGTGCACCGAAAACAGCTGCTACGGAGGAAAACATTAAAAAAATCCATGATTTCGTATTGGCAGATCGCCGATTGAAGGTTCGGGAGCTAGCTGAGACTGTAGGCATTTCAGAAGGAACAGTGCATCATATTCTTCACGAGGAACTCGGCATGAGAAAGCTGTCGGCGCGATGGGTGCCGCGTTTACTCACACCAGAAAACAAGCGCAACCGTGAGACCACATCGGAGACGTGTTTGGCGCTGTTTAAGCGGAATCCAGCGGAGTTTTTGCGTCGTTTTGTGACCGTCGATGAAACCTGGATCCACTGGTACACACCAGAGACCAAGGAGCAATCAAAACAATGGATCCAGACCGGGGAACGTGCTCCAAAGAAGGCGAAAACTGTAAAATCGGCCGGAAAAGTTATGGCCACCGTTTTCTGGGATTCACAAGGTGTGATCTACATCGATTACCTCGAGAAGGGTAAAACAATTGCAGGGCTTTACTATGCCGATTTATTGGGCCGATTCGACGCCGAATTAAAGAAAAAACGACCCCATCTGGCGAAGAAAAAAGTGCTGTTTCACCACGACAACGCACCGGTTCACACGTCTGCCGTTGCCATGGCCAAATTAGTCGAATTACGCTACGAATTGTTGCCCCATCCACCGTATTCTCCAGATTTGGCCCCTTGTGACTTCTTTCTGTTTCCTAATCTGAAAAAATCACTCGCCGGGAATAGATATGGATCGAATGAGGAGGTCATCGCCGCCACGGAGGCCTATTTTGCAGAGTTTGACAAAAACTATTTTTCGGACGGGTTAAAAAAGTTAGAGCATCGCTGGGCTAAGTGTATCGAACTAAAAGGAGACTTTGTTGAAAAATAAATTGCCACTTTTCCAAAATTTTCGTTTACTTTTGTAGGCTAAGTATTTATTGAATGACCCTCGTATCAATCCACTTCAGTTGATATAAACTTACTAATTAACTTAGTCTAGCAAGTTCGAGACTGAGTTCTAAACTAAGGTAGCTATCAAATGGTAATAAAGTTACCCTTACACGTCACGATGTCTCTGAATAGATAATTCGTGACTTCACCGTTAGTAGATATCACTTCTAACTACTTAGAAACAACGACCAAATCGGTATAAATTGGTAGGGTGCAGCTGCAGGAGTTACCGACAAACCCCGTAATAAAAACAAATTAATAATTCAGTCTACTCTGAAAGTCATTTAACAAGAACCTTAAAGGAATACTCTATTTGATACAGTTTACACCTACCTTGATCAGCATTATCACAGTTTCGAAGTTTTCTTAAAAAAACAGGTATCAATGTTTCAGCTATACCAACCGTTGATAGAGAATAATTTGAAGTTAGAATTTCATGCAATTTTTTCCAAGGAGTATTAAAACTGATTTTAAGTATTATTTCTGTCGAAAACCAATGACAAAAAAATAACCATAGACCACAAAATCCTATCTGAATAACAAAGTAAAAACTTACGCAACATGTAGTAGATCAGAATTAGCCAATGTGATGTTGAGGACATCTTGTGTATCCCAATTGTCGAGCAGAGCGGGCAGTGGAGCGTCGAGCGGCGCGTGCGACAAGTCGCGCGTCAAGGCGCGGTATTGTAGAGAGTAGTGCGACACGAGCGCTCCCCGCGCGATGCGCCATGTGACGCGGGCTTTACGCGACCATACTTCTGATACGCGGACCTCTTCTGGCACGCTTGGACGTTCTGTGTGGAACAAAATATTTTTTAGGCAAAGTAGCATGTTTTTATCATATTTTGGTACATATAGGTAGGTACTAAACGCATTTAGATTAGAGATACGGCGACTATAATGACTTAGGGCGACACGAGCGCACCCCGCGTGACGCGCTATGGACGGGGATTTTACGCGACCATACTTCTGAGACCTCTTCTGGCACGCTTGGACGCTCTGTGCCGAAAAAGGTTTTTTAGGAACACAAGTGTTTTCATCATGCCTAAATAGCCTACCTACCTAATATTTACAGACATATTCTCAAACGTAAGTCTAATACGTGTTTGTCAGTTTAAGGTGTGTATTGTAGCGAAGGAAAGACTTCAGAACGTCTGAAAGTTGAGTTTTGTTCAAGAATTCGGAGAAACTTCACTACGAATAGCTAGTCGTAAGCGACTTTTTACCAAAGAATGTTGAGAAGCCATTTATAGCACTATTTTTAGGACCATGGCGTATTTCATAGTTTGGATAAACAAAACAACAACTACGCCGAAATGGTATTAGATGGCGGCGTTTGGTACATTTGTAGAAAACATAATGGAGTTAAAAACCCCACTTTGTTGAGTACGTGACTTGACTGGAACTTCTCAGACAAGACATGGGATCCCTGCGCTGTAATAAATTGTATCTACATTCCATTTAAAATTATAAGTTTACTAAATATTTGGTCACACTCTGTATGCTCGGAAAACGAAAATATTTAACTTCCAATATTTTATTAAAGCCATGTATAACTATATACGAAACATCGCATGTCATAAATTACACGTTTGTATGGGTAGAAACCACCAACAGAAAATAAAGCCAGAAGACCCA
The DNA here is from genome assembly GCA_905333075.3 of Atethmia centrago. NCBI lineage: Eukaryota > Metazoa > Arthropoda > Insecta > Lepidoptera > Noctuidae > Atethmia > Atethmia centrago. Next base: position 12,795,520 of record HG995373.1, on the reverse strand, counting down.
TTCCACAAACTTTCACACATGACTAGGTGGTGTGCCAGATCAACGATGCAAAAAGCCGCAACACCCGGTTTCTGAAGAGCCGATCAAGTCTTGACTAACGTAAGCTGTTGTGATTTGTCGGAAATATGCACCTGGCATGTTGCACCTTTTATGTAGCATATAGGTTTAATAAATAACAAGAGCCATTCATATTACTTGACCTGACATATGACAACAGATTAAACCGGATTTCAGAGATGTGTAATCATAAATATCCAATATGCACGTAATTCATAACGTATCCATTATATAAATATACATTGTATGAGAGTCAAGAAACAAATTTATATTTTTAACCGACTTCAAAAAAAGGAGGAGGTTCTCAATGGAACCTTTATAGTTTCGCCACGTCAGTCTGACTGTCAAAGTCAAATTATTTATTTCAAATGAGCACATAAAAGGCACTTTTGAACGTCAAAAAAATAAAAGGCAGGTTTGAACGTCTGTCTGCCTAGAGAACCTTCGTACTAGCAAGCTGTAATTTAGCATGGGTATGATTTAGGGTGGGTGGGCACCTCCGCTCAAACAGTGTCGTAAGTCAAAAAATCTAACTTTTGAGAAAAAGGTGTTTGAAATTTATTCTATTTTTTTTCACTCTTCGGGTCTTAAATCAACGACTAAGAGAATTATCGCAATAAGTTTATTTGTAAGTTACAATAGCAAACTATGAAGTTCTACAAAATGGTGTATAAGATATGCTGAAAATATGAAGAAAAAAATGAGTTGTGAAACTATAAGGATAAAAAAAAAACAATAATTTACGAAATATTGTTTATTTAAAACTAATTAACAATAATAAACAGTACAAAAATTAAACGGAAAAGTAGTTAGTATTAAATCTTAGAGGAGAAAATCTTTAAAATCTTATATAATTAGAATTAACTTCAAAAGAACTCACAAATTGTTAAAAAAGTGAGCATTAAAACGCTTCCTTTGTACGAGTATTAGGAATGATTGCTTTATTATTTCGGGAGAGTAAATTACCTTCTGACCATTCGGTGTCCGTGTAAGACGTTTTGTATTTTAAAATATTTGGTCTGTCTTTTGACAATAGTCATCATTTTTAGATCGGAGATATAGGATAATAAGGAGATAATAAGATTTTTGACTAGTCTTAATCAAATATACTGTAATAACCGACAAACAACACTGTATACGATATTAAGGCTCCTACATACTGGCGCGACTTGTTGCGCGACGCGTCGCGACACAAAGGCACCGCTTGTAGCGCTACACGCGGTGTCTTTGTATCGCGTCGCGCCAGTATGTAGGAGCCTTTAGTTATACGACGACCTGGCGCAAGTCGAGACTTGACACTGTTTCTGTTTGGTATGACATAACTTACATTTAACATTGTAATGATACGAGTGCCATCTAGGGATAAATATTTAAGCCATAAGTATGACACTATCTGAGAAAAGACTTTGAAGTTTTCTGAAACGAATGGTACAATAAAACAGTTTTTCCAACTTTTGGAGTTGTGACACTATTTGAGTGGAGGTGCGATATGTTAATCACAAAGTGGTAAAAACAATCATGAATATCCTTACACGTAAAATGGGGATGATTTTTTTTCTCGTCTATCCCATGGTGTGGGGTATCGTTGGAGAGGCCGTTCAAAAATATTGCGGGCCTGTGGAAACCATTTTTCGATTCCGAGATCCGTGTGAAAAAATGCATGACAGTAGTATATACATATAACGAAATTAAAAGGAAAACTATCACAGCTAAGTAGGCTTTACAAGTTAACGAGTAATAGTCGACCAACTTACATTTGCAGTTGGAGAATTGACCGTGACGTTTATCGATGTGTTTTTCAACTAAAATGTTAAGTTTGTTTTTGAGATAAATTCATCCCAACTACGGTACCCTTCATTGTGCATGGTCCGACACGCACTTGGCTGATTTTTTTTTAATATATGTTCCCCGATTACTCGAAGATGGCTGGACCGATTTCGATTTTTTTTTTTTTGAAATGGCTTTACATATGTGGTCCCATTATTATCAGGTCAGGATTTGACGATGAGATCCTGGAGAAATCTAGGAAACTCTTTAAATATTATAGGCAGACCTAGCGATTTGGGTATTTTTTATAATAACTCGTGCATTTTCTCACGGAAAGCACCATTTGGTGAAGTGGAACTGATGATGAAGACCACAGATGGCCACCGGCACCACTCAATAATAAGTATTTCACAGGTTGCGATTCGATTACTTTAATAAGGTTGCTATGCAATTTATGCTCGTCACAAAGCATGTAGTGAATTGGAGCTGAATGTGAAGTGTCAGAAGAACTCTTCAACAATTAACGTCCCTGCTTCGGGAAATGCTGGTATGTGTGGATGATTTTATAATAACTTCGTGTCACTATTATTTAGATAGCAGGTAGTGGTATTCGAATTTGTGTAAATTTGTGTGAGGTCGGTACCAAAACAGAAAAGTGAAAAATAAAAATGTAATAAAAACAACTACGAATACTTTTTTTTGTAAAACAGTTTTTTCTACATTTTTAATGCATTACTTATTTTGCCATTCATTATTTTTAGATGTGTTTTTTTTTGTGGAACAAAGCGCATACACAAAACGCGTCGTCTTCGACGATGCCGAAAGTAACAAAAAAAAGTATGTGAATAAAAATCTATTCTTTGCAAAGTGCTTGAAATCTCACTAAGGCAAGTAAGTGCGATTTCTGCTTCAATAAATTTGGGGCTAAAATATTTAGTAAATCAATCAGTATCGTAGTAAATGACGTCACATCTTGACCGCGACAGAAGTTAACGTTTGAACTTTAGTCGAAAATGCTCAGCCATTTTCGACTAAAGTTCAAACGTTAATTTATTTTTTTTTAATCTTTTTTTCGAACAACAAGCAGTAGTTAAATGTACCTTTTGATACCTTGATATGGATTCTTAGGTTTATATTACTGTTATTTATTGATTTAGTGAAAAAAATATTTATTTGCATATTTTGCTCTTTCTTCGACCTTCGTCGCTAATTTTAAGCAGCCACCCGTTTTATTTATTTCAAATCTACCTACGTTGGTCGCAGCACTTAGCACGTATTTTTATTTATTTTGTAGTCTTCTAGTGCATTTTGTACGTTTTACTTTTACTGTACCACAGAGACCACTTCAAAATCAAATGCTCCTTCTGTACCAATTTTCTTATTCAATGTAACAGTACAGTAGAGCGACCTATTCAGTATTATCGCGGGCGCACATTAAGCTTTATGGCCCTCCGCGAGTACATGACGACCGCTGGACGGCACAGTACAACGGCACAGTACAACGGCACGGAACAACGGCACAGAATAACGGCACGGAAACAACCACTACCTACATAGCAAGTACTGTTTAACTTATTGTTGTTTACATGTTAAATAGCCCCGATGCGATCCGAAGTTGTAGGATTTTAAACACCATACAAAGTGGAAACTGTGTTAACCCTTTCTCTTGGTCACATTATGATTGATGACGATTGTTTCACTATTGTGTCTGGTTCAAGTGTTAAGCTTAAATATGAAGATATCGCCAGAAAGACGTAGATAGCCATAACAGAAAAGGACTAACAAGAATTGCAAAATATCATGATGGGTCAGGACCAAATTTTTGACGTATTGCACAACGGAAATCACAACGGAAATTTATCACACTGGAAAATAAATGCAGCGCAATATAATTATTAGGGTGTTGTAAATCGTCGGAATATTTTAGGCAAGTGTACTTAATTTGATTACACCTGCCTAAAATATTCACACACCACACACTAATATATATTGCGCTGCATTTATTTTCCAGTGTGATACATTTCCGTTGTGATTTCCGTTGTGCACGTCAAAAATTTGGTCCTGACCCGAATACCTATACTTTTTTACATTGAAATCAACGTAAACACTGACAAATCAAATAGCGAACGTGATAGAACGAGTAAAATATAAAAAGATCCAAGTAAGTCAAGCCCATTTTATTTTGTTTTCTTTTTCAGAAGTCGACTTTGAATATTTGAATATTAGGTATAATATTTCCAACATAATAGAGGTGCCTTTAAAAGCTTGTCCAAAAGCGTACTGATATTCAATGCATAGCGAACATATCGTAAATACTTAATGTTCTACGAAAAATATGTACCTACATACCGACTTACTTTTTTATTGGAAAACGAGATTATTGAACATACAGAGGCATTCTGTAAGTACGCTGAAACTACAAAAACCCGGATACTGAAATTGACTTGAAAACACCACTTTTTTATACAAGCTTTATAACATATGTCAATGGCATTATCAGTGTTCGAACACGATTCCTACCTAGACTACGAGTATCCATTTTTGTTTGTGTAAATATGTATGCAAATAACCACAAGTGACCTTAAACACCTCTCGTGACTAACCCAACCTGTACCTAGTAAAAATCCAAAATGTCGCGAGTAAAAAGTTTTAATTACTTGTAAGAAGGTTTGGGTGGTTGTAGTCTCCTGTATCGTAATCCTAATGTATTTATTGAGTAATCCAACCTATAAAATCATGCTCCTATTAATTATTACAAAATATATAGTACGATTTCAACAGTTGTTTCACCCTCACGCATAAATATCCATCCGTACTTGCTTTCCTGTTAATACGAGTACCTTACCCCTTTTCTACCACATACGATATCTTTTTTTTTTTGGGTCGGAAATTATCAAATAACTTCTCCCGCTCTGGGTGGAGTGGGAGGGAGTGTCAGACTCTTACTGACTAAAACCCACCCATTGTCCGTCCGTTGCCTGTATTGCCAGGGGCCTCGGTATCCCTTTCGGACTTTCCGGCGACCCCGGCAGGCATCGGCCCTAGTGGACCCCTACACTTGTGCTGACATCTCTTTGAGACGCGAACACAACGCGCCGTCGACCCGGGCCTGGTCCTTATCGGACGGCGAGCTACCCATTGCTCACCGTCCGCAACCCCGCGCCTTCGGTGGCCGAAATACGCGTATATCTAGATTTATTGTTTACACAAAATAAATAGTCCAGACTTGTTTTGTAGGTACATAGGGGTGCTAGCATTTTTCGGAGCTATATTTTATCCTCATTTTTGACGTCACAACACCACTGTAACTCTTTCCTGTTATTTTATTTTAACCCTGACGTGAAACAATATTTAAATTTCAAAATTTATTCTGTTTTTGGTTTTAGATTTGTTTTTTACAACTTTTACAAGTTCATGAAGTTAATCTATAAAGAGCATTAGTATGTATCTATAAAGTTATGTACATACAATTTATTTCGGTCACATACTCATACGCAGCTAATTTTAAATCACCGTTAAGTCACCCTTGCTGCGCACAAGCGCAAACTCTATCTGTTGCCTGTTGCTTTTACATCTGAAAATGACAACATTTTCAGATGTATTTGGCAACATAGTTATCAGAACGATCAAATAAGGTGGCGTTAAGTATTCTCCTGGTTATAAATAAGGTTTTACTGTTTATGAAAGAAAAACTGAGGAAACCTTACCCTTAACGAACAGTCGGTAGACCAGCTCGTCACTTCCGTACAGGTTTCTTGCCAGACATCGGTATTCACCAGCGTGTTCTGGTCCCGCGTGAGGTATTGTCACCTCTGACGTCATGGCCCCAGTACTGGTCTCCCTATTTTCAACTCCACCGGAACCACTAACAGGAAAAAAGGTTGATTGAATTTTGCTTCTACTAAAATCGGTCTTTAATCAATAACAACTAGCAATTTTCTATGTAAAGTTATGTAATAATAAAACAACTGATACGAATAACTGTTTTACAATTTTATTAAAAAAAAGCCTTTAAAAATACTCAACATTTTCCAAGACAGACATTGAAACTGATTTATAAATTGATCGGGACGCGTTTTCAGAATTCGATATCAAAACAGGAAATTAAATTGTCAAGTCTTTACGAAAAATGATAAAGTTGTGAAATTTTCACAACGTTAATCAATTAAATTAATTGCAAGTTTTGATTGAAAATGTACAGAAGATGATGCTATCATCACGCTTGTCAGTCGCCTGAACTTCGGCTGAGCATGACAGCCACATGATGAGATACGGGAGAGACTGGAGGAGTAAGTACCTAAGAAATCCTAAACATTTTTTTTATTTTATTTGTTTATAGGGCTGTTTCGTTTTCTGCAATAACTTCTAGAGATTGCAACTTATCACCGTTATTTTGAACACCCAATCGCACTTTTTAGGGTTCCGTAGTAGACAAGGAACCCTTACAGTTTTGCCATGTCCGTCTGTCTGTCTGACCCCACTGTAGCTCAGAGGCGCTGAGTACTAGAAAGCTGTAATTTGGCATAGGTATACATATTGATCGCGCCGACAAACTGTTAAAGTAAAATCTAAAACATTTTTTTTTTAGCGTACCACCCTTGCACGTAATGTGGGGATGATATTTTTTTTCTCGTCTACCCCATGTTGTTGGCAATCGTTGGATAGGCCGTTCAAAAATATTGCAGGTCTGTCAACACCACTTTTCGATTCAAGGATCCACTTGCGTAATATTAAACATTAAAGTGCTAATTTTTGTTAGAGTCAAGTGTCCCCCACCCCTGCCAGCTAAATGGTTGTTTATGGAGATGTGAAAAAAAACATGGCAGTAGTTCATATAATGAAATTAAAACGAAAACTATCACGGCTAAGTAGGCTTTACAAGTTAACGAGTTATAGTCAACCAACTTAAATTTGCAGTTGGAGAATTGACCGTGGCATATATCGATGTATGGGAGAACAGGATTTTCAACTACAACGTTAAGTTTGTTTTTGGAATAAAATCGTCCCAAGTAATCCCAATTACGGAACCCTTCATTATTGTGCGTGGTCCGACACGCACTTGGCCGGTTTTTTTTTTCTTTTGACCCCAAAAGTTCAAAAGGGTTTGTTGTAGTGTCATCTACTTATAAATCTTTAATTCACTGATAGAAGCATGAAAATGTTCACAAGAGTTCCTCATATTATGGAGGTAAACATGATCATCCCCTGAATAGGGGATGAAAGTTTGTATGGAATTTCGTCATATTTTCTGATGGAAAAACCCGTCGGGCACACGGCTTGTCCAATATTAAAATGCACAAAAACCTCATCTTACTTACTGTAACGACAACGGCCTGGAGTCGTGCGTCCAATGCACGTGTATTTCTGGTTCCCCTCTGACAGTGCAGGACAGTCTTGCCGTGGTTCCTCTCACCACCCACCGAGTTTCACCACTACCACTTCTGCTCAATCTTGGAGGTTCTGTTATGAGGCACAACTTAGATGTACAATATAAGAAACAACGGTAGCTAAAATGGCACTTATTTTCGTATCGGCTTGGCAAATTAAATAGGGATTCACACAATGCAATGTAAAGCTGCTTCGATTTTTATACAGTCCAAAACCATTACGAAATAACATTTTGCATTGTGAAAAAAAATGGTTTTAATCCAGCTTTAGCCACGTTAACGTCCGTGGATATCTAACTATCCAAAAACAGATTAAACTGTGAACTGGTAGCTTGGTTTCATTAAATTAGCATTTTATTAAAGAGTAAATGAAAATGCAAACATCATGTATGTAAATACCCAAAGTATTCGACAATATATTCTATCTTTTATCAATATAATCTATGTAGGGTTATCACATTGGGCAAACTTACCTCGAACATCGAGATAAAACGAGTGATGCAAGAAGGAATGCTGCACGCGAGCAGTACATCTGTACCAGCCCTCGTGTTCGGGGCTGGCCGCTCTGAGCCACACAGTTCCGTCAATCAGTATGGAGCCACCGCTGGTGTCTGTGGCCTCTGACTGGCCCCATAGAACATGACGCCAGTTGTCCCCATCTATATGTACATAAATCACAACAGGCACTTTTAGGGAAGGAAGCTTGAATTTGGATCTAGTTTTTAGCTTGTTATTTTTTTAGCAGAAAAACCTCCTCACACAATTTTATGAGGCCACTTCTAGATACTACATAATATATATAAAACCTAGCCTAGCCATCTGACCTAGCCTTTTTTTTTTTTGTTCCGGGGTGGAAAATCCTCATGGATGTCTTCCGCCCTGGGGTAGGCGGAGGGATCTGTCAGACTCTTACTGACTAAAAACCACCCCGGTGTTCCCCTCCCACACTTGCACCGGGGATCATGGGATCTAATGCGACTTCCACGATAACCTAACCTAACCTAGCCTAACCTAGCCTATACATAAATAAAAAAATCGCACTGTTCTCTACAGAATCTTGTTTTTGTTTGTAAAATGATTTACCTTCCTCCAATCCTAATACAGATTTATATAAAATAATCCTATAAAATTATAAAATCATATAAAATTATTTTCCATTAAAAGTAATCAAAACGCAATATTTAAATGCCAATACCTGAAATTACGCTACCACAGAAATCCGATTACTGGCTACCTACATAATTCAGTTTTCCGTATTCATGAAATTTCAAATAATGGCGTGTTAAGCTCCTCTGTAATGAAATGACGTCAGTGGCGAATCTGACAATAAAAGAAACAATTAATCCCTCTCTAGTAGAATTGCCGAATAGGTTTAAAAGTGGGGTTTACACTGGTTTAGCGATGGATAGAATATGGTTTATTGTATACCCTAAAAAAAGCTTACTTTGATGTGATTCTGTGACATAGAGCATGGTCCGAGGTTCCCATATTAACACTTTTCGTATGCACATGCCGTGTATTGTACTGGCCACTCTCGAGTTTCAGTCAGATGCATTGCAGTATATAAGTATGCACAATTTATTTAAATAAAACACTTCCATCCGTTCGTGGGGCTTGTGGCTAAATAATAACAGCCGCACGGGTCAATCGATCAGGTTAAGCTACGTTTGCCGCGGTTGGTCCGTAGATGGGTGACCAAACGTACTTTCATAATGTGCATTAATTCAGTTACACATTGTATAAATCAGACTACACACAACACAATACAGTCATCTATGAAACTTAATAACTTTTTTGTCATCTTAGGATTGATTTGCAGATGTTATTAAGTCAGATGGAAGTCATCATCTGCCTAGCTTATTCCCAACTTCGTTAGGGTCGGCTTCCAGTCTAACCGGATGCAGCTGAATACCAGTATTTTACATGGAGTGACTGCCTATCTGACCTCCACAACCCAGTTACTGGGTAATACGATATCCCTTGGTACGACTGGTTGTCAGACTTTCGGGCTTCTGACGACCCGTAACGACTGTCAAAGATTCACGAATGACAGCCGGGACCAACGGCTTAACGTGCTTTCCGAGGCACGAAGGGGTCTTGGTATGTAAAGACCCACCCATCTACGGACCAACCGCGGTAAGCGTAGCTTAACCTGAACGATCGACCCGTGCGGCTGTTATTACTTAGCCACAAGGCCCTCTATGTATTACATATATCACAAAATATTCTTACTAGGGTGTTTGGTGGTGTGCTGAGGTCCGGCTGTGGCGAGAACCACAGCCAAGACCAAAACAAAACAGTCCCAAAACACACAAAGGACGTCGGCGCTGATTGGGACCAGTACCGACCCTTCCCATACCCGATGCGACGACCCCGGTGCTGGGTAACACTGGCACCAGGGTTCCAGCCAAACACCCTCCTCCTCCTGAGGAGCCTCCTCCCACCAGATGGCCGTCACCGGTCAAACGGAGACGGCCAGATGCACACAGGATGCGTTTTCGCATGCCTGGCAAGTGCAGAAACGCAAGGGCAAGGGTAAACGCACTCAACAAGCCCGTTGCCCTTGCACTGACCCTTCAGGTCCATCTCCTACTGCAGCTAAAGGCAAGCAGAGGGACGGAGTGACGAGGAAGGAGCGACGCCAAGCCCGCTGGGGGCCAGGTAAGGGCTCCCGCACCAAACAGGCCACTGCTGCTAGTACGGACAAACCGACGAGCGGCCAACTGAGCTTCTCCGCTGGTAAGAGGTCACAGACAGAGGCAACAAGCCGACCAACGCGCAGTCAACCGCAAACCAGTGTTCCGGGTGCTGGCAATAAAAATAAACAGCGATCCGATTGGAAGGATCAGGCCGCGGCCAAGCGAGCTCTCAACGAGTCTTTGACACCTCGGGGGGAGCATAAGCGGCCGCGTCTTGACCAATCCAAACGGGTCGACCAACGAAGCTACGCCCAAGCTGCCAGCTCAACCCTGGACGTCGCGATCACCTGCGACCGCACGGGAATCCTCAGCAAGGACGTATCGGACCAGGTACTCGCTGCTATCCAGAAGCAGATCATTCTTGAGGCCTGCTCCCCCAAGCAAGACACTCCAGGACCGACCTTTAACGCCGCCAAGCCGCTGTTCGCCGGAGGTGTACTTAAACTGTGGTGCGGTAACGACGACACCTTAGCCTGGCTAAGGAAAACAGTCTCCGACTTGTCTCTCCCATCTAGCATCCCGCTAGTTGTCAAGAGCCAGTCGGAAATCCTGAAGCGAGCACGATGTGGCGTCGTGATCTCAGACGAGCAGGGAGTCTTCGGAGAGCCGACCAATATTGGGCGCGCTCTCAGTTACCAGAACCCCTGGGTCGACATAAAGAGGTGGGTACTTCTGCATGCCGACAAACAGGCCGCAGCATGGTTTGTGGTGGTCGGTGTCCCTGTGGACCAAATCCCGATCCTGATGGAAGCCGGACGCCGTCTCTCAATTGGATTGGGGACGGTATACGTGAAGTTCCAGGGTCGGAACGGCAGGTTCACCGACGTCCCTCAGGGATGGGACCCTGCCACTGGGACCATCTGCGAGGCGCCGAAGCAGCTGCCCCAAACACCAGCAGGGGAGACCACTCCCCCACTAAACAACCCGGACGCATCCGCGGCTGAACCTGCTGTAGCAGGGTCGGCCGACTGTGCCGCCGCCTCCGTGGGCGCTGTCCCTCCAACGGGAGAGGAGCTGGACGACATACTCCTGTCACCGGCTTCGGGCCTGGGGGGGGGGGGCTTTGACGAGGGCGACTTGTTTGCCGGACTTGGGGGGGACGAAACCTCCACCACAGTCAGATTGCGACGGCTCAGCTTCGCAAGTGGCTGGAGGCGCAACACACGGCCATTGCCTTGATCCAAGAGCCGTGGATTAGGGCGGGCCGCATTCAAGGACTTTCCAATCTTGGCGGTAAGCTCCTGGTCACCACAGAGCACGATCACCCCAGAGCGTGCATCTATGTCACAGGTAACCTTAAAACACATCTTGACACTCGACACTTATCACTGACTTCTGTTGCAGAGATGTCTCTGCAGCAAAGCTGGCAATACAGCGTGACGACACCACGAAGATGGCGATCGTTTTCGCCTCGGCCTACATGCCCGAGGCGGAGGCGCCGCCTCCGCACGACCCCGCCCGCCTCGTGAGCCATTGCAAGGGATGTGGGTTTGAGGTCGTAGTAGGGGCCGACGCCAACGCTCACCATCAACTGTGGGGTATGGACACGCAAAACGAGAGGGGTAAGGCCTTGGTTGAATACTTGTTCTCGACTAACCTATCCCTACTAAACACTGGCTCCGAACCAACATTCGTAACCAGGCGTAGCCGAACAATCATAGATCTCACTCTGGCAACAGAGGGCGCGGCGGAAATCACTGCTGGGTGGCAGGTCTCCAACGAGGCCTCATGCTCTGATCACAGATGGATCCGCTTCGACATGCAGGTCTGTGTTTCTCCAACTCTACCACGGCGCAATCCGCGAAACACGGATCGTGCCACCTACACACGCAACCTTGAATCCAAGTTTGCGACAATAAGCGATCCGGTGACGTTTGCGGAGACGACACAGATTGAGATACAAGTGAGCTATCTTACCAAAACAATGATAGATAGCTACCAAACTGCCTGCCCAGAGACCACCCCGCGCAGCACACCAGGCAAACAACCATGGTGGGGCGCTGATCTAGAGCGCAAGCGCGGCAAGGTAAGGGCAGCTCTGAACAGAGCCATGAACACAAGTGCGGATGAGGACTGGGATAATTACTACGCAGCCAAGTCCGGTTACAAAAAATGCATTAGATTCAGGAGTACCGCGGGATGGCGAAAATTCTGTGGTAGCATTGAATCTTGCCAGCAAGCTAACAGGGTAAGTAAGGTACTGGCGCAACAGAAATCTCCTGGGCCCACTACCCTCCGCAAACCTGATAACACACTCACTTCCTCGCCAGAAGAAACGAGACGCGTCCTTATCGAGACTCACTTCCCTGGATGTATCTTCAAGCAGGTAATCGACTGGCAAGATGTAATTCAAACGCCATCAGACAACGATTGGCATTACGCACCCAGGGTGATCACGTTGGAGAAACTCCAATGGGCCATCCGGAGCTTCCATCCTTTTAAGGCAGCGGGTCCTGATGGAGTGTTCCCCGCCTTACTACAATGGGGCGGAACCTCTGTCGCAATAAGACTGGTGCCACTAATGAGAGCGTGTCTGGCCTTTAGATACGTTCCCAAAGGATGGAGGGAAGTGAAAGTCATATTCATCCCTAAGCCAGGTAAGGGGGATTACACAAACGCCAAATCCCATCGACCAATCAGCCTGACCTCCTTTCTACTAAAGACTCTGGAAAGGCTGTGTGATAGGGAGTTGAGGGACGGCGCTCTAAAAACCATACCGCTGCACGGTAACCAACATGCATACAGCTCGGGTAAGTCGACCGAATCCGCTCTTCATAAAGTGGTTAGACAGATAGAGGAAACGATTCATTAGAAGGGCACCTGCCTGGGCACTTTCATAGACATCGAAGGAGCCTTCGACAAAACAAACTTCTCCAGCATCAGCAGCGCCCTCTCCAGACATAGAGTAGAACACGTACTAACGGACTGGATTACAAACATGTTAAGCAAACGTGTGGTTCGCCTTGAGGATGAGCGACAGCTGGCCATGATAGCCAGGGGCTGCCCCCAGGGAGGGGTGCTGTCCCCCCTTTTATGGAATCTGGTGATAAACGATCTCATCACCAAACTCAACGCGAACCACTATTACACAATAGGTTATGCAGATGACCTTGCAATCCTTGTTTCGGGGAAAATAACGGGAACAATCTGCAACCTCACTCAGCAGGCACTACGTATCGTAGAAAAATGGTGTAGGGATTTCGACCTATCGGTGAACCCCACAAAAACTGAACTAGTTATGTTTACCCATAAACGAGCATTAGGCCCTTTCCGCCTACCAATACTGTTCGATACAGAACTTCAGTTAGCCAACGAAGTCAAGTACCTCAGGGTCATTCTAGACAGTAAGTTAAACTGGAGTAGTCACTTAGACAACAAAATAAACAGGGCTTGCATCACCTTTTGGCAGTGCAAGAAAATGATAGGTAAGAAGTGGGGCCTATCCCCCAAAATTATACTATGGCTGTACACGGCGGTAATCCACCCCATGATCTCCTACGGGGCCGTGGTCTGGTGGCCCCGCACCCAGCTAGTCACAGCCTCCAATAAACTACAACGCATGCAAAGACTTGCCTTCATGGCGACCTCGGGCTGCATGAGGACAACTCCGACTGCAGCAGTCGAAGCCATGCTGGGACTGCCGCCGCTCCACCTGTTTATACAGCAGGAAGTGACGATGGCGGCATTACGCGTAAATGCACTGAATCTCTGGGGCAAGAGAGACACACTACACACCGCGATGCTTGAGGGACTCAATAAAGAGTTCCCCATCACGAAAGCAATAAATGACCAGGTACCCACACAATTTATATTTGATAAAATACAAGATCCAACTCCACGAGGATCGCCGATGCGAGGGGTTGCGCCCCGCAGAGCTGCGCATCTTCACAGATGGATCCAAAACAGGTAGTGGCACAGGTGCTGGCATCTTCTCGGAGGACTTCAACATACGCATAGCCACACCATTGGGGTCCATAACACAGTGTTCCAGGCAGAGTGCTTAGGTATTTCTCTGGCTGCCTCAGCCATCATGGCCAGGGAAGTTAAGGACCACTCAATCCGCATACTCTCAGACAGCATGGCTGTCCTGCAAGCGCTAAACAGTCACACAGTTGACTCTGGGCTAATATACGAGTGCCACTAGCGCCTCAACCAGGTGGGTAGCCTCAACAACATAACCATTCAATGGATTAAAGGCCACAGCGGTTCGCTTGGCAACGATGCAGCCGATGAACTTGCCAGAAGGGGGTCGAGCATGGCACTAGTGGGACCTGAACCCATCGTGCCACTTCCCTTCGGGTACCTACGCACTCTGGTAAGGAAACGCACCAGAGATAAACATCTCAAACTATGGTTGGACCAAGGTGAGTGCAGGCAGGCCAAGGAAACTCTCCCTACAATTGATGGTCGCCTCACAAAACGGGTTCTCCGACTAACTAAACTACAGCTGCGCACTGTTACAGCAGCTATAACAGGCCACGGGTCATTTAACAAACACCTCTTTGTCATAGGAGTCACAGACAGTCCGCTGTGCAGGGCCTGCATGAAGGACGACGAGACAGCAGCACATGAGCTACTAAACTGCTCGGTCGTCGCCACATACAGGGCAAAGTACTTCGGTAACCCAGGTACCCTCCGTGAGATGGTCAGTAACACCAAGGCGTTGCTGGCCTTCCTTGAGGAGCTGGGTGGATCGAATAATCGATTTCCCACCCGTACGCAAAATACGCGCATTGACGTGGAGTTGCGGACACCAGCCCGTTTTACCTATTACCTATTTGGTGGTGTGCGTTAATTCCGCGACATATTGTAGAGTCGGAATCCAAAATAGGGAAAAAAGATGATTCATACTATGCAGAAGTACGACCCTTACCTGTAGAATACTCCCAAGATATCCTAGGCGTCGGTTGTCCTTTAGCCGAGCAAGGCAGAAGTAGTGCGGCTCCCGCCGACACCGATGTGTTCTGAGCTCGCCACACCCATGTCGGCGATTCTGTGCGGAGAGACTGCTTTATATGTTACGCTGGTCCTCTTAACAGTATAGAAGAATAAAGAAGTAAGGAAAGAAAAATGAAGAAGTCAACCCGCTTTATACCAGACTAAATAGACAGAAATATAAACACAGATTACGATAAGTTGCAACAAGACAAAATGGTTTTTTCTTCATTCAACTGTTATTCTGGCCAGTTCCCATTATTTTAAGTGAATTTGCATAAAGAACACTGTAACGTGTTTTGTATGGAAATGACACGTGACACGTACCTAATGACACGTAATTTACTTCAAAATAAAATCAGAATGGTCCGAGTTTTTGTCAAAATAATGTACCTACTTTCCATTTTTTTTTAAGTGTGGTACAGTATGTTACAAGAGATGCAATTTTACAATTTAAGGTTCAATCTTTGATCAAAAATTGGGTTGCTATTTCTATTCCGAATATGTCCAAAATCAATTTCAGTCGAGAACTATCGTAAACTAGGGCACGTAGGTATGTTACAAGGCAGAGTAAACTTAGAAGTAAGACAATAAATACCTTTGACAATCAGCGAAGCGCTATGGCTAACTGTTCCGAAGTCGTTTGTAGCTCTGCAAGAATACTCGCCGCTGTGAGCCGAAGTTAGGTCTTGAATGATCAGGAGAGAGAAAAAGTCCATGTTTTTCTGTTCGACCTGACAACAATGAACCATTTAAGTAATTATTTTCAAATAAATCAAAGTTATAAACGAAACACTGGATATTTTAATTTGAGAGCACAATGCTAAGTATGTAGTATGTAGTCGGATAATGCGGGAGGAAACGCCCGGGTGTTACCACTGTGTGGATCACCCGGAAGACACGGTGGAGCAAACGGTGGAGGTCTGCCCGGCTTGGGTAGAACACCACCGTGTCCTCGTGGAGGCGATCGGCGGCATCTCTCGCGTCCGGCCCTGGTTCAGGCCATGGTACGGAGCGAGAAGGCATGGGCAGACGTCACCTCCTTCTGCGAAGCAGTAATGCTCGTGTTGGAGGAGGCGGGACGGTTGAGGGAAAGGCGAATTTCACGCCCTCTCGCCCCTAGCCGCCGCAGGAGACGCCCTGGGCGTCGGGAATCCCAGGCGGATTTCCGGCCATAGGCGCGGGCTTGCGGACGGTGAGCAATGAGTAGCTCGCCGCCCGATAAGGACCAGGCCGGGGTCGACGGCGCGTTGTGTTCCATGCGCGCCTCAAAGAGATATCAGCACAAGTGTAGGGCCGATGCCTCCCGGGGTCGTGGGAAAGTCCGGAAGGTGGCCTCGGTAGGCCCCTGGCAACACTGGTAACGGAAGGAACACCGGTGGGTTTTAGTCAGTAAGAGCCTGACACCCTCCCGCTCCACCCAGAGCGGGAGAAGTTATTTGATAATTTCCCACCCAAAAAAAAAAAAGTAATCTCTCGTGGATGTTTTATATGACGAAAAAACTGTTTTGTGCACAAAATCCACAAAATACATTGAAAAAAATATTTTTAAAGTAAAAAAAATAAACAAAACTTAAACCCTACTTACTTTGAGTGTAGAAGGAATCGGCAAATTATCCTTATGCCACGTGAACTGTATCGGTTTATCACCAGATATCAAACTACACGTCGCTTGAGTGCTGCCGCCCACTTCGAGTTCCTCCGGAAATTGGAACGGCGCTATTTTCGGTGGCTCTGTTGACAATAACCTGAACGTTTAAATATTGCCAGAACGTTGGAATACTGCAGGTAAGCAAGTAAACCGCTTACTATGAACGTCAAGTCGTACTGTTCTTCTTGCAAGCTCCCCACTTTCAGCCCTCACTTCACATGTATAAGTTCCCGCCGCTGCGCTTCTAACTGAATTCAGTCTTAAAACTCCGCGTTCGTCACTTGATTCCAATATGCTTTCTACTAATGAGCCGTCTTCTCGCTTCCACACTACTTCTCTAAAAAATAACGAAGGTTAGGTGAGTTTGACAAAATGTGCTTCACATCGTTTTCCCCTCAAAGGATCATATTATTCCCACATTATTAAAGGAATAGGGCTTTTATACTTTTACTTACTTTATTGGATATCCTGAATATGGACAGTGTATTGTCACATCCGTATCAGTCTTAACATGTAACGCCGGTAAATATCTGATATTTGGAGGACCTGTACCAAAAACAATAAAGTTTATTTCCGATCATCAAAAAATACACCAGAAAAGCTTACGGTCACAGTTAACCTACCATAAACATTCAGTCGTGCTTGATGTGCATGGGATCCTTGTGAATTTGTGGCATTGCAACCGTATCTACCACCTTCATCTGCAGTCCTAATCGTCACACTTAAAGTAGATACTATAATTCCTTCTTCGCTTCCTGGTACTGCCTCTGCCCTTGTGTTAACGCTGTATCTGTAAAGAAAACACTCTGTACAAAGAGACCATACAAAAGAGCAGCTGATAATAAGCATCAAAAATATTTAATTGGAACAAAAACATTACAATTTTTTTGTACGTTAATACTGCGTTAGTTTAGTAACTGTGTCGAAGTTATTAGAGCCCACCCCCGGGGGCGCAGAGACGGCCACGACGTTTTGTCAGTGAATGTCTGTGTGAGGGAGGGTGTGGAGGTGCGTGCGTCTGTGTGTGGGAAGGGTGCATGTATGTGTGTGCGGAGGATGTGATATTTTAATATACTTTAAGTTTGTATGAGGTTTCCTCATATCAGTCAGCTTCGACACCACTTTATTGACTGGTTAGTATCAGCTATTCTAATCGTGCCGTTATGAGAGAACGTTCCTATACCCTAAGGAGAGGAGGCCTATTATACCCACACGTGGACGACGATGTGGGAAGATACAAAATACCACGAAATTGCAGACTTGACGCCTCGCTTGTCTAGTGGTTGCAAGCGCTACTGCTGAGCATGAGATCCTAGGTTCGATTCCCGGCTCGGGCAAAATGTTAGTGGGTTTTTCTATTTCGAATTTCTCAGTAGCAGCCCGTAGTCTGAATTTGTGCCCGGTTGATGGGAATAGGCTCGCCCCCTATTACATGGTACTTAAACATAACTGGCGAAATGTGGGTGTACTATAGGTACACCTCTGCCCAACCCTTCGGGGAAACTTTTTTCATCCAACATACCACAAAATTGCAGATTTGAAACAGAATCATTATTTATTTAATTATTTAACAGTTTATGTACACACATATAAACAGACAAGAAGAAAGGAACAGAAAAATACGTACAAAGGTGATGCTTATTTTTAAAGAAATCTCTTCCAGCATACCTGCGATAGGACAGTAGACAAAGAGATGTAGACACCGTGTGTAAGATCCTTGTTGTTTATGATCCATGTTCATATATGGTCGTTAAGTTATGGACTTACTTGTCAGGAGCTGCCGGCAACGGTCTGTCATCTAAAGTCCAAAGTATACGAGGCGATGGAACACCTGTGGCTGCACATCTAATAACTATACTCTGTCCGATTCTGGTGACCGCCCCGCTGAACGTTGACACCAGCCGTGGCGGCCTGTCTGAAAGCCGGATTGAAAATAAACGGGTGCACAGATTGTGGAGTTTTAGAGTGAAGTGTGTGTGTAAGGTAGCCAAGGCATTTAAGTAAAAAATCCGCGATATTTAGTCAATGATTTACCTGCCTACTCGATCTCACTGTTAGGCTTAGCACTGAACAAATTGATACCGCAAAATATACAATTTTTGACAGTGTAACCAATTAAAGAACAAATAGTAAAATGTTGGTGCACCATAATCTGAAACTTTCTAGTATTTGTAAAGACTGGAGAAAGTCTATCATCACCAGTGCTTTTAGTGCCGATATTAAAGCTTTGACTACCTTCTACGGAAATAATTATAAGCTATTGTTACCAGCAATAACTAACTCGGCACCAGCAACAGCGGAGTCAGAATGGTCGTGAGCGGTGCACTGATAGAGGCCCGAGTGATGCGACCGAACTGGACCAAGTGCAAGGCGAGACTGCGGCGCGTGCAGGGGCCGGCCTTCGTGTTGCCAGCTCAGTGTGATACCACCGCCTCGTCCTCCTACTACTGAGCAGTTCAGGTGACCGGAACCGCCTGTACCTATCATCTACAATAAGGAACATTTTGTGAAGACGACATGGACAGGACTAAATGCAATCGCTTTCAAAGCGTTTCGTATTTCTACAACAACTTACAACAGGATTGACATTAGCTTTTCCGTAGCTTACGTCAGTCCCATACATTTATTCACTTTTCTAGCATCATTATCGTTGATAGAATGACACCTTGTCTAGACCCTCAGGTAAGAACACGAATAGGTGCACTGAAATTCGCTTGTATGGTGCTAAACGTGATTGTGGCAACAAGCTAAGTAGTGAAACCTGTATCCACTAACATAAATAGGAATTTCGTAACTTACCAACGGATTCGGTGCCACAGTAACAGACAGCGGTTCATACATGACGAGTTTCACAAGTACTCTCGATGGTGACTCCGGATTGGACGAGCAAGCGTATCTTGAAGCGTGGTGTGCCCGCGCAGATGAAATGACGAGTGAGCCACCGCGAACTGTCCCTTCTCCTGAGACTGCTGCCCAAGTTCCAGATGCTTCCTGCCGCTGCCAACTGATGATTTAATTTTGCCACATATAATCTAAGCCAGAAGTTGAATGGTAGAACAATATCGGTCAAAAACCAATAGCCCGGTCAAGTTAGACATGGAAGGTACTAAAGGGTTACCGAGGCCCCTGGCAACACAGGCAACGGAAGGAATACGGGTGGGTTTTAGTCAGTAAGAGTCTGCCACACCCTCCCGCTCCGCCCAGAGCGGGAGAAGTAATTTGATGATTTCCCACCCAAAACAAAAAAAAAGGTTACAAAAATACGTATAGAGCTGAAAATTTGTACGAATGTTTGGAACACCATTACCATAAATGAAATGTGAAAAGTCCCATCGATCCGACATTAAAAAAAAAATAGGTCAAAGTTCGCAAATATGGGTTTTCGCGTTTTTCAGCCAGAGGGTATTGTAGCTCAAGCAATTATCTATAAAAATTGTCTTTACACTTTTTCTCCCAAGAGTCACCGTTCCTGAGTTATAACGATCCAAAAAGTTGTATTCTTCATAACAGGCACACGTTTTTTAGGGTTCCGTAGTAAACAAGAAACCCTTATAGTTTCGCCATGTCCGTCTATCTGTCTGACCCCACTGTAGTTCAGAGACGCTTAGTACCAGAAAGCTGTAATTTGGCATAGGTATACTTAATATGTATACCTATGCCAAATTACAGCATGACAGCCACATGATGAGAAACGGGAGAGACTGGGGGAGTACCTAAGAAATCCTAAACATTTCTTTTTATTTTATTTGTTTATAGGGCTGTTTCGTTTTCTGCAATAACTTCTAGAGATTGCAAGTTATCACCGTTATTTTAAACACCCAACCGCACTCTTTAGGGTTCCGTACGGACATGGCGAAACTATAAGGGTTCCTTGTGTAAACAAGGAACCCTTATAGTTTCGCTTATGTCCGTCTGTCTGACCCCACTGTAGCTCAGAGACGCTTAGCACTAGAAAGCTGTAATTTGGCATACGTATACATATTAATCACGCCGACAAAGTGCTAAAATAAAATCTTGAAAAAATGTTTTTTTAGCGTACCTCCCTTGCACGTAATGTGGGGATGATATTTTTTTTCTCGTCTATCCCATTGTGTGGGGTATCGTTGTATAGGCCGTTCAAAAATATTGCAGGTCTGTTAACACCACTTTTCGATTCAAGGATCCACTTGCGTAATATTAAGCATTAAAGTGCCAATTTTTGTTAGAGTCAAGAGCTCCTCCCACCTACCAGCCAAATGGTTGTTTATGGAGATGTGAAAAAAATCATGGCAGTAGTACATATAATGAAATTAAAAGGAAAACTATCACGGCTAAGTAGGCTTTACAAGTTAACGAGTTACAGTCGACCAACTTAAATTTGCAGTTAGAGAATTGACCGTGGCATATATCGATGTATGGGAGAATAGGTTTTTCAACTACAATGTTAAGTTAATTTTTGGAATAAATTCGTCCCAAGTAATCCCAACTACGGAACCCTTCATTATGCGTGGTCCGACTCGGTTTTGGCCGTTTTTTTATAATGATGCTGATGTCCTGATAATTGAAACAGCAATAGTTCAACTTGACAAATACAACTATTGTTGTTGGTGAAGACGTTGATTTACTGCTATTACTTACTGCTCGAACAAATTATTATTTTTTTTTTTACTTGGCAAGCTCAACATCAGTCGGAAATATATTCATCCAGAAGTTTATCTGCTTTTGCAAAGTGTATTAGTAAGTATTTTTACACGCAATAACTGGCTGCGATACGACATCAGAATTTTTCAGGATGGCTTTTTTTTTTGGGTGGCAACAATATTTAAAATGTTTGAGAAACAAGATTTAGTTCATTGTGCTGAAGTTTTTAAAAAGAGTAACTCTACTCCACTCTCACACACACAGAAACGGTGAATCTTAGGAGAAAAACTGTAGAGACAATTTGTATAGATAACAGCATAGTCTTAAATTTTAGTCTGATCTATTTATTTTATAAAACTTACCTTTGAGCAAAATAATACATTTTTACGAACTTTGACCTTGAACAATCTGTTTTCCAAATGTCGAATCGATGGGGACTTTTCACATTTCATTTATAATAGTGTTTTGAACATTCATACAATTTTTCAGCCCTATGCGATTTTTTGTAACCTGGGTAAGGTTTTTAAGCTACGTTTGGGCTAACTTGACCGGGCTACAAACCGACCGAAACTGACCTGATAAGCCTAAAAGGAAAATTTTAATTATTAAGAACTTTTTTACACGGTGATACAATAAATATCTTTATCTTTAAATTGTTCCTAAAATTCTTAGAGCCTATTTCAGTGTCCGGTTAAGACATGTTCCAAATACATAAAAAAGTTAAACAGGTATTATCTGCCAGATAAGTAAACCGTAACTTAAACGTGGTAAAACATGCAACGAGCATTTTGTAGAAAATTCATCTCAATAATATTAACCACGGATAACCAAATCACTAGGAAAGGAAATATACGATTACGTACCTTACAGCATGTCCGGTAATATGTCGTAAAATACACGGTAGTACAACAGTATCCCCAGTGCGGGCTTCCACCGAATTTAATTCTATATTTTCCAGCCAGCTACTGTCTACACGAAAAAGAAAGATACATTGAACAGACGAAAATATACAACACATCTTAAAATTATCAACGTGTATTTGCAGAACGTTTACTGGCGACGGCAAACAGATATGAAACATAAGCTTCAAAAGAAATAGAAATGTTTGTTCTACGAGACTGATAAATAATATCCTTGTGTACCTAGGTGTGTTATTATATCAGCCATACGTATTCGTCTATGACCAGTAAACGCGGACCCACCAATTTCTGCCGACCAAATTTCAAGACATATAAATACATAAAGCTTTATTACTGACCGTCGGTGGTGAGTTTCAAAGGCGGGCTGGGAGTGTCCAGTGCAACGCATGAATATTCCGCCTGTATGTCCGCTTGAGTCAGGTCCAGGCCGAGTAGGAGACCACTGGCTCCGGACACCCAGCGAGGTTCTAAGACAACATGGAGCTATGTAGATTTGTTATTCATTAGATGACAGTAATCTAGCATCTTCATTGTATAGCGCTAGAAGTTTATTTTGGCGCGTAAACCAAAATCAGAACTAACGCTGCCATCTTGTTTTTAGGGTTCCGTAGTCAACAAGAACCCTTATAGTTTCGCCATGTCCGTCTGTCTGTTTGTCCGCAGCTTAGCTCAGAGACTCTTAGTACTAGAAAGCTATAATTTCGCATGGGTATTTCACATATTAAGACGCTGACAACACCTAAACCGCGGTCACTGTCAGATTGCATAGAAAAGAAAAAGAAGCGCGATGCCACAACGCTTGTAAATGCAAAATATGAAGCAATTATCTATTTCCTCAAAATTGAGTTGTGTAATCGAAAATAAAAAACAAACTGCATTCAAATATGACGTTCTTGTTTTAATGAAATACGTAACGTATGTTGATATTTAATACAGATATTTTGGATTAGAACTCAAGGTAACAGGTTAGTTTAACGTTAGTTTGTATCTAGACTTTTTTCAAAACGTGTTTTGGTAACAGCCAAGTTCTGAGAAATATGTTCAAAATTAACATATATTTTTTCCACTCACACAAACTACACAGATTTGGCAATTTTTTTTTTCTTATAAGAAGCCGATTTAGGCCAATTGGGTCTTGTCAGCGCCTTAATCACACCGGCAAATTGGTAGAATGAAATCTTAAAATATTTTTTTTAGGGTGCCTGTCCTACACGTAAAGTGGGGATGATTTTTTTTCTCGTCTATCCCATTGTGTGGGAAAGATCGTTCAAAAATATTGCGAGTGTGTGACAATAAGTTTTCGATCCAGGGTTCTGTTTGCGAAATATTAAGCTTTAAAGTGATATTTTTTGATAGTCAAGTGTCACCCAACCATTTAGCCGGTAGCCTGGGGGCCTACCAGCTAAATGGTTGTTTTTGGATATGTGAAAAAATTCTCGGCAATTGCTTAAACAAACGAAGTTAAAAGGAAAACTATCATAGTTAAGTAGGATTTACAAGTTATAGAGTAATAGTCGACTAACTTACATTTGCAGTTAGAATGTATTTTAGAACATGTTTTTTAACTACCATGTTGTTTGTTCTTTGGATAAATCTATCCCAACTACGGAACCCTTCTTTGTGCGTGGTCTGACACACACCTGCAGGGCTAACATGACAGGCGCGAGAACGCTCTCTTTCTCTATTTGTCGAAATATGTCTACGATTCTGACGTCATCCTAATGCCTAACATGACCGCTACGCGCGAGTAAACTAGAGAAAGTCACTTTGACAGTTTTTTCTCTCGCGACGAGAGACTGATGTAGCAAATTATTAAAAACATATCATTTTATTATAGCAACATCGGCTCATTCATTCAATTTTACGCATGGTATTAGTTACGTACGAGGGCGACACTGTAAGTTTTTAGAACTGGCCACTTGTAAACGATTTATTATATCGTTTACAAGTGGCCAAAACAGTTAAAATTTTGAAAATGGAACTTTTTGCCAATATTATTGTGTATGTTTTTAATTCATTTGTCATTTGTTTACGATTTGGCGGCAAATTACTCGTAAATATTCTCTGTGTCATGTCAACATGAATTTAACGCGAGAAAATTTTCGTACAATGATTTTTTATGACTTTCGATGTCATAAATTATTCGATTGGCCTTTCACGATGAAGCCCCATCTTGTGCCACTGTTTACAACTGGTTTAATGAGTTTAAATGTGCTCGCACTAATCTCACCGATGATCTGCGTGAGGGACGGCCTTCTACGGCGACGACTGAAGATAACATCAGTGTTGTGCGGCGTATGATAGAAACTGACAAAAGGGTGACTTAGCAACAGATTCGGACAAGCTTAGGCATCGGTATGAGTCAAGTGCACAAAATCCTCCATGAACATTTAGCGGTCAGGAAGCTTTGTGCCCGGTGGATACCTTATAATTTGCCAGAGGCCCAAAAACTCCGTCGTGTTGATTGGTGTCGTGAAATGGTTCAAAGATTTAACGGAGGTGACTCAAATGTTGTGTTCGACATAAGTACTTACGGATGACGAAAGCTGGATTTATTGTTACACATACATACATAAACTAACGCCTTCTTCCCATGGGGGTAGGCAGAAACTATAGAACGCCACCTGCTACGCTCCTTACATACTCCTTTTGCTTCGTTTACGTTCACACATCTGGTCATACACGCACGCCGGTTGCGAGTACTACGCACCTGACCTTTTTGAAGAACCTCATTAATGAGGTCATGTTTTTCTGGGGCGTCCCGGCATTTCCACTCACATCTGCCTTTTGTTAGTCGCCTTTCATTCATCCTCTCAACATGACCAAACCTAAGCGTCTTTTCAATTTTTATCACTACATCTTCCTTCAAACCGCACCGATGCCTTATCACATCAATTTTCAGCCTATCATTTATAATCACACTACACATGCTTCTCAAGGAACGTATTTCCACAGCATTTACTCCACTTTCATGCTTCTTTTGCCATACCCAACATTCACTTCCATATATAAGTGTAGGCACCAGCACATCTATATGAACAGCCAGTCGAGCCTCTTTGGGCATCGACTGGTTGCAAGCCAAGCAAACAATCGACTACTTGGCGACGTCAGACGAGGAATTACTGGGTCACCCGCCCATAGCCCCGATCTCGCACCTTGCGATTTTTATTTATTTCCAAAAATAAAAGAAAAACTTCGAGGAAAACGTTTTATGGACGCCGAGGAAGCAGTGGCTGCGTTTCAAAATGCCGTCGAAGAGACCCCTAAGGACGAGTGGGTAAAGTGATTTTCTCAGTAATTCCATCAGATGCAGCGATGTGTTGATGTAAATGGACACTATTTTGAAAACATGATAAAACTAATAACTTGCTAGTTTGTTCAGTTTTTGATTTTCTAAGAACTTTCAGTGTCCCCGTCGTATACAGCACATGCCGAAATAAAAATACAAAATGACGGAAATGAAAATGAGTGAGCCATTTTTGGTACCGGCAAAACCACTGGGTTCGCGTCACCAACACGCAAACTGAGTCATCGACATGCTAACAGCGTCCCCGATCTGCTAATCTCATCACCGACACGCTAGCCACGTCACCGACATGCTAGCCACGTCACTGACATGCTAGCAGCATCACCGACATGATAAGCCATCTACGGCGTGCTAACCACGTCACCGGCATGCTAAAAGTACCCTTCGATATGCAATCTGCGTAACCAACGTGCTAACCGCGTCACCGACCTTGAAACCACGTCCCCGACACGCTAGCTGCGTCACCCACATGCTTACCAAGTCACCGACATGCTAACAGCGTTCCCGATCAGCTAGCTGCGCCACCGACATGTTAACCGCGACACTGGCGTTTGAACTGCGTCACCAACACGTTAACCACGTTACCGATATGTTAACCGCGAAACCGGCGTTTGAACTGCGTTACCGACACGTTAACCACGTTACCGACATGTTAACCGCGTTACCGATATGGTAACTGCGCCGCCGACATGCTAATGTGACGTGTGCATCACACTGGCGACGTGCAGCGGCCTGTGTACATGTATACGCGTATATGTTATTCCAAAGTTTTAAGTTTTCACTTCTGTCACTAGTCCCCATGAATGGCCATTTTTTTTGTATTATAATTTTGTCTACTCGTCTCGTCGTCATAATCGAGGACGACTAAATACGACAAAAGAATCGGAGATTGTCTCGTGTTGAATTGTCAAAATTCGAGAAAGCTTAGGTGCCATGTTAGGGATTGTCGAGAAAACATCAAGTTTGACAGAACGAGTCGAGTATTTCGTATGGCAGCGCTGTCGGAAAACGAGAAAATTGACAGAAATCGACAAGATTTACTCACGCGAGAGTGAGTAATTGTCGTGTGTGTATCATGTTTGCCCTGCTGGCCCGTTTTTCTTATACATTTCAAGTGTAATTTTACAAAAAAAATTGCACAAATGTTTACCAAGAGTAACATCAACCCCGTCAACATCATTCAAGTGCTAAAATATCGTTTAAGCAGTGTAATTTATTAATCAATTTATTTGATTAATAAATAACACAGCAATAGCACGGCAAAAATGTTTTAACATCAGTCACATTTTTTCAGAATTAATTTCCATTTGGAATGTAGGACAAAGTTATTAAAGTCCTGCAATATTCAATTTTATCTTACCTCCACTCAAATACCCAGAGGACAACGGCAGTCCATCTTGCAGCCAGGTGATGTCCGCTATGCCGACTTGTGGTGACAGTTCACATCTCAGCACCACCGAACCACCGATCTTGGCAGGAGTCAGCTGACGAGCAGTGTGGGACAAGACGCTGTCTTCCACTACACAAACAAGACATTATGATAATCATATTTCTTTCGGGAGTAAATAAAATAAAGTAACCAACATCTCTTATTCAATAATCCCCCCGAGTATAAAACAAAGTGGTAAAGTTTGTTTGTTTCGGCAAAATAAAATAACTGGGCCTCTTTACGAAACGTAAACTTATCCAAACAAAAATTTACCGTAGTTATGGACTACCTATTTACTACGAAACTTTGTAACTCAAACGTAGTAAAAGAATGAACACAAAAACGGACCTCGCATTCAAAATACTTTTACATTTGGAATATTAAAAATGTTCTGTTACTTATATTCCGATTGGGGTCTGCTTTGAATCAAACAAAAATGGAACAAAAGTTTTCAATTCTCATCTCTCAATATTTTGTCTACTACAAGTCATCATTTATCATCATTCTCCTGCCCTTACCCCAATTTATTTGGGGTTGGCGCAACATGTCCTTTCTTCCATACAACTCTATTAGTCGTCATCTCGGTAGTCACCCCCTTTCTAGCCATATCATTTTTCACCTATCCATCGTTTCTTTGGTCTTCCCCTACTTACTACTACTCTTATAGGCATCGACATTCATACTCAAGACTTTCCTCACAACATTTTCCTCATTCCTCTGCAACACATGCCCATAACATGACAACCGATTTCCGCACAACTTTTCAGTCACCGGTGCCACTTTCAGACTTCCTCTTATGTACTCATTTCTATCCATTCGTGTCACACCACACATCCCTCTTAGCAGTCTCATCTCAGCTGCATACAATTGCCTTTCGTTCATCCCTTTTGTGGCCCAACATTCTGATCCATACAAGACAACAGGTATTTTGTCTACTACAAGTATATTGCACTTATTTTTATAGGAAAAAAGGAATAGGATATTTTTTATTTAATTTTGTTTAAAGACACTATAAAAGTTCCCGTTCATTTTAATAATGCGTAACTTGAGACTTTCATAACTTGTCAAAAGAAATAACGAAACAAAAATGAGATGGAATAATAAATAAAGGAATAATTGCGTCCGACATGGCTTTGTTTATGAAACCATCTTAAGCTTGACTCCATCAATTTCAAGCTATATTTAAGTTTTGCCCTTTGTGTAATTCTTTTACGACTTCTTTTTGTATTCAGTAAGAAATACATTGAATTATTGGACGATATAATAGATGTGCAAACTTAAATAACATGTGATACAGTTGTGAAAATTTCAATTTGCCTTGATCAATCTTGGTGATCAAGGCATATGTCTTCTCTCTATCAGAAGAAACCTTTGCCCTGCAGTGGAATAATAGCAGGGTGTTTTTATTGTTACCCTTTTATAGAACTTTTATTTGTTTGTGATAAAAGTTCAAAATTATGTAAGTTTCTGATTAGGAATCTCGTTATGTTAATGCAACATCGTCGACAACAGATCCTACGAGATTAACTTATCACGGAAATGAAAAACCTTGCAATACTGAAACAAGGTAAGTAAGTAAATATCACAATATCAAAGTGTCGAATACTTTCTTCGAAACTCATTTGAATGAGAATAAGCTTCTCCTGCGCCCCCATTTGTTGCCTTTCAATTTTCTCTTTGTAGTCAGCTTCATTGTAGGGGAAAATATTAAAATATGGTAAGTGAAATCTGTAACTTGAGAGCTAGTTCATGAGTTTGAAGGGGATGTTCTTACAACCACTTACGATAGACGATTGTGGAACCTCGTTAGCGTGGCTTGGTTGTTCCACATTATCTGGGTTCGTATTGTATCGGTGCTCCATAACGAAGATCATCGAGTTAACGAGCGCACTACAGAGTTTGTTTGCGGAGTTGTCTTAACTGACAGTCTCAATTGATTAATGTTCCTCAAAATATGACGAGAAACAAAACGTTCAAGTAATCGAATTTTGTTCATTATTCTCCGGGGTACACATCGCTCACGGCTCATGTGCCAAAATAATATTCGACATAATAATTCATAGAACAATAGAACCATCCCTTGTTTACAAAAGCTTAATATACCACTTCAGACAAAAAGGTAGGTATACTCTCTAAATACACTTCTCTTGTTAAAGTCAACACAACATAAAATATGAAGGCTAGGCTTACAGAAACAAAATTATTTTCAATAACAGACCGTCGGCTTCGTTCTAACAAGGTTATTTTTCCGAGATGAGGGACATAATGTCGCTCAATCTTTAATTAAAACTTTCATCGTCCCTCGGTGGAAAAGTAATTGGAGTGAAAAAAATATATTCATCTTTTCAAATACCTAATATTAAGGTTTGAAATTAACTGGAATAGAAAGTGGATGTTATGAATATTAGTTATGAGTTGGAATTGTAGATGGTAAACGAAGTAGCTTCTCGAGACAGTTTCGTTAAATAAACTGAATCTTAGTTGAGATTTCAGTAGTAATACCCATATCTAGTCGTTACGTGGTATTTTAGCATTAAGTTACAATGCTGTAATTAATACGTTTGTGATCTTAGCCAGTCTACGTATTGATCACACAATATCGTTCAAGTTGCCGACATCGACATGAGCAGTGCTAACTGGGTTTTTGTACCTATTAAAATCACTGGTATTATTATTTTTCATATTCCTGTATATTAAACTTATTTTGTGTATTTCTAGTCAAGTTTTTATCACGATCACAATTATGTGGAACGTGGACACTGACAGTCGGACTGGTCCACAAATTCAAGGTCACTCAGCGTGCTATGGAGCGGGCTATGCTCGGAGTTTCTTTGAAGGATAAGTTCAGAAATGAAGTTATCCGGAAGAGAACCGGATTTACCGACATAGCCTGCAGAGTAAGCAAGCTGAAGTGGCCATGTTTGTCTAAGGGAGGATGGCCGGTGGGGCAGACGAGTCCTGGAGACCGCGTATCGGCAAGCGTAATGTGGGACACCCCCCAGCTATCGATCGACGACCTTAAAAAGGTGGCTGGGACAGACTGGATGCGGAAGGACAGGGTGTTGTGGTGCAGCCTGGGAGAGGTCTATAGGACTGCTATAGGCTGAGTTGACAATTATGTATAGCTACCTATACATAATTTGATTGTGTTAAAAACGTACGTAGGAATTATGTATACGTCAACGTATTATAGAGTCAAAGTCGCCATAAAAGCGTGGTTACCATTTTTCTATGTTTTTATCTACAACATTAAATTGATACCAAAGTTAACATCAATAAGGACGTCATTACTAATGCTTAATTACATTTGTTGATAAATAACCCACTTTTGTTTCTAACAGCCCTGGAAAGTGCCTCCAAGTTTCCGACATTCTGGTTTCTTAATGAATGTTACAAAACTAAGTTTGTAGATTATTTTCCTTTCAGTGGTCCTCAAGGGCGGTGAGGTAAGATTTTAACAAGGCTTAATAGAAAATGGAAGCAGTACTCTGTGCTTATCAATTTACCTAATCATAATTAGTGCTTTGTTTTGTCCGGAAACAAAGAGGAAGTTACGTGGCTGCTCACTCACTCTAATGTCATTTTTAATCCCTTAATTAAAAGTTTTTCCATGTAAAAAAAACTCGGGAGCCGTGGGCTGTTTTTCATTTTATTTCATATTTCCCTCGCTGTAACGGAAAGTTAATTGGTTCAACTCGACTCGAAGTTGTAATTTGTTTTGCCCTCTTGCCGTACTCGTACATCTGTTTATTACACAAGTCTGTTGTTTACCAGTTTTATAAAATCCATTATGGCTTCTGTGTAATTGAGATAGAAGATATACTAGAGACGAAGGCACGTGGAAGCTAAAATCAAAATAATAAATATTTGGGCTCGCAATTATTTATTCATAACAAATTCTGCTTTTTCGAGGTCAAACCCTCAAATAAATCTCCTTGTTTGAATAAATAACCTTTGTTAGGACTCGAACCGGCTAATTTCGTATTATAATTATGGTAATAAAGAAACACAAGTAGTTGCAAATGAGGTATATTTGTAATCAGTTCGCATCTCTACAACGTGGGACAAATATTTATTTTATTAATGGGTTAACCCAGTACGACTAATTAAGCCGCTTAACAATACCTATAGGATTTTGCAAACTCGATCTCACTAAGCCTAAGCCAAAATAATAGAAGGCTATCCCTTCTGGATATCTTCACTGCAGGGCTTTAAAATTTATTCCCTCGACAGGTGCACCCAATCTGGGCCAAAATTTGGTAACACAAACTCCAGCATAACAAATTATAGTTAATAAACTCAATTTCTATGTCAATTTTTATTTGTCAGAACGTAGGACGGAGCCTAAAAAAGATCAACATTGCTGAAAACAACTTCAAATGGCGTCACCTGGATGCAAAGTTATAACGATTTGATGTAATGACTGTACCTACATATGTCTAAGGTGGATTTCGAAGGTTGGTGAATTTAATTGATATATTTTTTTTTAGCGTTAATAAACTCACCAGGTTGTAACATGACAGGTCTGGAGAGCACCGTGCCTGCGCGATTCGATGCCCGGCACCTCAGCAATGCGCCAGCGCCGCTACCAGCGTCCATCAGTGACCGTCTTGCTCCAACCACTAGTCTACCGTCGCTTAGTACGTGTCTGGTGGACAAAAGATTATTCATTAAAATGGTACGTATACACGTGCAGGATCAGCTTTTCACTGTAACATGTATAGAAGAAAATATCATCATAATAAAGTCCTCACGATGCCAATGGTCTGTCGGAGTCGTGGGAAAGTCCGAAAGGGATACCGTGGCCTCTGGCAACACAGGCAACGGAAGGAACACGGCTGAGTTTTAGTCAGTAAGAGTCTGAAACATCCTCCAAGTTATTTGACAATTTGCCACCTAAAAAAAAGGGTCCCAGTGCTAAAAAAGGCTTCTCTCGATTTCGCGGTCCTTTAGCACACGTATTAAGTTGGGTAAAAACGTATGGATGGATCTATTTAAGTCTAATTGGATAATTCGCGAATTTAAGTAGTTAACCTTTTTTTTTATAAAATATAACAACAAATACTGATTTAAACTTGTAGGAAATATATTATCCATCGAACCCAACAAATGGTGAGAGTGCAGAATATAGTAATTCTGCATCAACAGAAAATTGCGTTTAACTAAATTGATAGCAGAAGAGTGGTATTCTGTTGAGGTGTCGATCAATAAAATGAGAGGGAATGTAATTGCTCCCGCAAGGAGTTGACTGAAGGAAATGGACCGCTATGATATTGAGGGACTTTACAAATTCCTAATTTTAAAAAGTTATTTTAATAGGCCTACCTAGATGCCTATCAAAATAACACATTTTTAACGTCATTATTAACCTAGTAGCGGACTTCCTCATGTAATATAAGTTAAAAAGGCATTATAATAGTAATGAATCAAACAAAAAAATTCAAGACAGACAAACAATATTTAATTTTTTTTTAATTTCGTGCTTGCAAGAAAAGCACGTGATTTAAAAAAATAAAAAACAGTACCTAGAAAGAAATAAAAGAAAGAAAGAAAGAATGACGTTTATTTGGATACAGTTCGTGAAAAATAAAAATAACAGAATAAAAAGTGAAAAAAAATGTTTTACAACAATAGTGTGTGCCTCACGGCTGCACCAAAAAGGTTCATTTCAGCATTAAGGCGCTGACAAGACCCAATTGACCAAAATAGGCTTCTCTTAAGAAAAATAATTGCCAAATCTGTACAGTTTGTGGTAGCGGAAAAAATATATGTTAATTTTGAACATATTTTCCAGAACTTGGTTGTTACAAAAAAAAACGTTTTGAAAAAAAATCTCGATACAAACTAACGTTAAACTAACCTCTTATCTTGAGTTCTAATCCAAAATATCTGTATTAAATATCAATATACGTTACGTATTTAATTAATAACAAGAACGTCATAATTGAATACAGAACTTGGTTGTTTTTTTTATTTTCGATTACTCAACTCAATTTTGAGTAAATAAATAATTGCTTAATTTTTTGCAATAAATTACAAGCGTTGTATCAGCGCGCTTCTCTTTCTTTTCTATGCAATCTGACAGTGACCGCGGTTTAGGTGTTGTCAGCGTCTTAATGCCAGACAGATGCTGTCTGACGCTGGTTTTCTAATGAACCTTTTAGGGACAAGTGACGTCCCAGTACAAACAGCTTCAACATACCTAATACACATTATTTTACTTATAAATGAATACATTAATTAGTAACTAAACATAATAACAAAAACTACACATACGAATAAAAACAACTGTCCCAGCTATAACCAGTTCCTAGCGATTAGCTATAGTTCGTTAGGTCGGTACGTACCTATTCACCAACGTTACGTAATTTAAATATCACACAAAATTACCTTTAGGTATCTAACATAATTATGGACACAGCGTGTCTCTCACATTATGCACGATCAACGATGATGTATTCTAAAATGCACGACATGAATAATAAGCATCAAACATTTCCCAAGATGATTGACATTCGATAATACGTTTGCCCAATAAGGAAATAAGATAGAAGGGGAGTTCTTCCTTTCTTTTGGAATAATTATGTCATTTTACATCCACCAACCCACACAGGGCGTGGTGGATTACGGCCCGCTCTCTCTCACCGAGAGGAGGCCTGTGTCCCAGCAGTGGGAACATTATAGGCTGATTATGCTATGTTATTTTAACAATAGCTCGGGAAATAGTAAAACACTAGTATGATCTATTTTGTTTGATATTTCATGTCGAATAGATACCTCGTACACCTTTGCATCCTATGCAAACTTAACTGGGTTTAAAGTTACAGGTAGTAGATATTAGGTACCTATTGAAATTCTTATGATTTCAGGTTATCAATTGCCATTTTTGCTTGGCTTTATAAAATATTAAAAATACCACCAATGTTAACACAAAGGTCAATGTAAAAGCGCTGAGCAGTGGGCCCTGTCAGAATACCAGCGCTGCGACACTTATTTCTTAATTACTGCATTATGCTGAGATAGGAGCCTTTTGGCCTCGTACAGAACTTTTTGTTTTTATTTCAATTTTTGCTTTTGTTTTGTTTTTATGTTTCTATGAATGTTTTTTAGTTTAATGTTTGATCTCCTGTGCGAGTCCCAATAAATACTTTTTCTTTCTTTTCTTTCTTTCTTTCTTTCTTTGAAATGAGCGAAATGGCAATAAAAATGACGATTACCCAGGAACTTCACTTATTAGATATATTTGAATTTCTCAAATTATTAGATATATTTGAATTCTTCATCAAGTCATTTTATTTGATGTGCCACACGGCACAGTTCGCAAAACTTTTTATTTAAAAAAAAATCCACAAGAGTAAACTCAATATTCAAAATTCATTTATTTTCGTTACGTTCGTGGTTAGGTCACAGAAATTCATAGGTGTATCAAATTTCAACTTAATCGATCCAGTAGATTCGGAGCAAAATGGCTATGACAGACACACGAGTGATCCAATAAGGGTTCCGTTTTTTAGTTTTGAGGTACGGAACCCTAAAAATGACCTACTTTGAAATTAGAACGTGTTCGATTTAGAATGCATTCATATCCTCAATTTAAATAATGAGATATTTTACTAGTTATTGACTGCTGTTTCACTGAAATTCTTCATGCACCTGGAGATGATGTGTTAATGCAGGACATGGTCTGTCATTCTGTGTGCCTTTTAATCGGATCTATTCAGTTTACCCGTGATTAACTAACAAACGTCTTGACAGAGAATTAGCTTTGGATAGAGAAAGATGAAAATAGCTACACCGACAGGTGGATGCTGGACGGTGTATGATGTGTGCCAAAAGTATCTGATGAACATTGACTGTACAAATGGATCCGAAAACGTACCTGTGCTGTGGATATTAAATAAAGCCACTTATAAATTGAGTGCTTTAATTTGATAATTTTAAAACTTAAAAAACCCGAAATTCTAATTTAAAATCCCCCTAAAGATTTCTTTCATTTGACAATTGAGGTAAATTTTATATCCTCAATTTTCATCGATGATTATTCAAATGCAATTTAATAATATTATTCAAACAATAATTGTTGATAAAAGTGGTGAGATAATATGTGACAATCCGCGGCTAAAGGTACCTTGTGGTCGATATGGAGTTATGCATACGCTAGTAATCTGCGATTAATACGCTGTAGATATCAGAAAAGATCAACCTCCTACGATGTTTTGTTACGGAGATATATTTTTTTTTAAATTATATTCGATATTGTGCAATTTTGAGAAACAGACATTTTAAGTTCAGTCACCTCGAACAAAGCATCTATATTTCTTGCAAAATTTACAAAACATTCAATATCTTCGAAACTATAAACGTCCATAAGGTACCTTTAGCCGCGGATTGTCACATATAAAGTTAAAACCTTCGAAATGCAGATGAATGTGTTACTACTTACTTCCCTTTAGTGAGTGATTCCATAAGAATTTAACCTGGACAGGGTTTGTTTACACGTTCATCAGATAGTTTTGGAACAGACACCATTTACATTCCAATTTTATTTCTAATATCAATTTGTTATGTATCTTAAAAACTGTATTACTTCATAATCAGCCTATAATGTTCCCACTGCTGGGACACAGGCCTCCTCTCGGTGAGTGGGAGTGGGCTGTTATCCACCACGTGGGTCCGGTGCGGGTTGGAAGATGTCAATTGACTTCGATTTTTTGGTTCTAGGACATGTCGGTTTCCTCACGATGTTTTCCTTCACCGTTTTGAGAGCAATGGTGATGAAATAATTTACACAAAGTAAAGCGCCTGTCTTGGTTCAAACCTACGACCTACATCTTGTAAGTCGCGGCCGTTACCACTGGGCTACCACTGCTCGTCTGTGTATTACTTAGATACAAACTGTCAAAAGATAGTCGTCTGTTTGAAATAATTCCTTAAAACACGAAGGGATCGTCAGTATTCTAGTCGGTCTGCCGTAACTTCATTTAAGGGAGTTGCAAACTTCATAGTAACTTAATTTGTGACTCGGTGTAACGATAGGCCGTAAAACTGAGAGTAATGTACGAGAACAAATTACTTTACCGGCTCACAG
This sequence comes from Atethmia centrago, assembly GCA_905333075.3. Taxonomy (NCBI): domain Eukaryota; kingdom Metazoa; phylum Arthropoda; class Insecta; order Lepidoptera; family Noctuidae; genus Atethmia; species Atethmia centrago. The sequence goes on along the minus strand of HG995373.1, from coordinate 12,759,660 downwards.
TCGCGACGCAATCATATTAATTAAAGTAAAGTATTTATCTGGCGTTTGGTTTTAGCAAATAAATGAGAAAGGGAAGGAAAAATAGAGAAGAGAGTGAGAACTTATTTTGCATAAAACGACATGTAATTTCTATTAATTAAAGTAAAGTATTTTATCTGGCGTATGGTTTTAGCAAAGAAATGAGAAAGGGAAGGAAAAATAGAGAAGAGAATGAGAACTTATTTTGCATAAAACGACATGTAATTTCTATTAATTAAAGTAAAGTATTTTATCTGGCGTATGGTTTTAGCAAAGAAATGAGAAAGGGAAGGAAAAATAGAGAAGAGAATGAGAACTTATTTTGCATAAAACGACATGTAATTTCTATTAATTAAAGTAAAGTATTTTATCTGGCGTATGGTTTTAGCAAAAAAATGAGAAAGGGAAGGAAAAATAGAGAAGAGAATGAGAACTTATTTTGCATAAAACGACATGTAATTTCTATTAATTAAAGTAAAGTATTATATCTGGCGTATGGTTTTAGCAAAGAAATGAGAAAGGGAAGGAAAAATAGAGAAGAGAATGAGAACTTATTTTGCATAAAATGACATGTAATTTCTATTCTTTTTAGTAATACGTTGGCTTTGTTTTACAATTCATTAATAACATAAACACAACAAAATATAATATTACGCCTCTATTTCCCGAAGGGTTAGGCAGAGCTGTACCTATATTTACCCACATTTCGCCAGAACATTATATTAAGGTCTCATGTAAATCCAAGTCCAGACTCCGAGCTGCTACAGAGAAATCAAAGATTAATCATAGTGAAATTTCGAATATCAAGCGAAAGATGAAAACCAGATAATTCTTTTACATTATAAATTATTGCCTCTCGTACACTGCCAGTTAGTAATTTTTCCTCGTTTCAATTCACGTAAACTGGATTTTTATGTAACTTTTATCAGTGTCATACTAAGTTTTTAAGGAAGAATTCTTGATTGGGTTAACTAGGTAATACTTTTGGATATTTTCGTAATTTTATATTCAACTTTTCAGAGTAAGCAGCGTTTTTTTTATATTATATGTTCAATATTATGCTTTTCCCATCACATCCTTACTAGTTTGTTTTAGTAACAAGTACCAAGCACTGCACTAATTTACCTGGTGGTACCACGGGGTCCGAATCCAAGTACCCGTGGCACCCTCAGGGGGTATCCTCCAGGGGTGTCTTGGGTCCGGAATGATAAATACGAAAGTGAATTTGTTTGTTTGTTAAGTTTTCACGCTGAACCGGATAAACGGATTTGGATGAAATTTGGCACACAGGTAGACCATGACCTGGATTAGAATATTGGATATTTTTATCCCGATATTCCCACGGGATCTAGACTTATGCGGGTAAAACCGCGTGGCCCAGCTAGTAAAAAAATAAATACACAAAAACGTTATGGAACATACTTTACGTGATCATGACTATGAAGACTCCCATTTTATTCAATCTTTTGCTGTCATCGCGCCGTCTTCTTCCCGACAGGTTATCTTCACGCGTTCCGATATTCGATCATTGCCAATTTTCTGCTGACATAAATATCCTATACAACTTTGTCTACTCACATATTTATATGGAAATCTAATTTTCTACTCCAATGTTTTGGTTATTTTGCCGTAGTTTTTTTTTCCAAATAAAATTGGAAAATGACGTGAGCAAGTCGTTTTAATAATTTCGTTCAAGTTAATTCTACCTTTTTTTTTTGTTCCTGTGTGGAAAATCCTCATGGATGTCCTCCGCCCTGGGGCGGGCGGAGGGGTCTGTCAGACTCTTAAGTACTAAAAACCACCCCGGTGTTCCTCCCACACTTGCACGGGGATCATGGTATCTGGTGTGACTTCCGCGATCCCCGGCTGGTGCAACCATTGCGGGCCAGCTCAGGCTCGCGGAGGAAATGAGGTGCAAAACTCCCCCGCGACGTCCAAAAGGGGCGCGCGTGGAACACTACCGCGCCGCCACCTCGGGTCCTGCTATGGTGGGGGCGACGGATGTCCCCAAGTCCGTCGCACCTGGACCCGTTTAGGGGGGACTGGAAGAGGGCGTTGTCCGCCCGCCACCGACGCCCGGTGCGCCTGCTGCGGGCAAGGTGAGTGGAAGAGATCTCCCGCTCCCCTTCCGCAGCCTCCTTCTGCAATATGACTGTTTCGCAGAAGGATACCACCGCGTCCCAGGACTCCTCGCTGCCGACCATGAAGTCGACCACGGCTGGCAGCGACAGGTCACTACCTACTCCTGAGATGAGGGCACGGCGCGGCTCCTCCCAAGCGGCACACTCTGCCAGCGTATGCTGTACCGTGTCCTCCTGGCAGTCGACGCAATGGTGACACCGGGCGACTCCCTGTTTATGCGACACAGGTACTTTCCGAAACAACCATGCCCCGAGAGCACCTGCGTCACCCGAAACGACAGGGAGCCGCGCCTTCTCCCGAGCTAGCGCTCAAGTACCGGCCGGACCACCTCAATGGTGACGAGGTAGGTAGAGGTAGGGCGTGAAAGCCTGTCCTGCCATTACGCCACCAGGGCTGCGCGAAGCTGCGACCGACGCAACTCCATTTTTCGCTGCATCAGCCGCTCGCCTCGCGCTCTCACTAAGTTAATTCTACCTGTTCTAAGGAAGCGGAAAACATTAACATGGATTTATTGTATATTTGGCTTACTTGAGGCTATGTGTAAGATCATGGTACAAGAGTGACAAGCTACATCAAATTCAGCGTATTGTCATAATACAATACGCTGAATTTGATGTAGCTTGTCACTCTCTGCTTATTGTTATTCTCAATTGAGAATTACTTGTCAAACCCGCGAAATTAATTTCATTTTTCGTTTTGTACACTGAAATTTTGAATTTCGCGGGCTTTCACCTTAAGCAATGCTAAAGTTTTGAAAGGTTCTTTACTTAAAATTCTCAAGTCAGAATCCGGGTTATAATCCAAAATTAATCAGATCACAAATCTATTCCTTTACTAGGCTTAAACTTTTAAGCAGAAGCGGTAAATGGTGGAAATTCTGGGGACTGTTTTATTGTATTTTTTTTAATAACGCCCCTGGCAATGTTTACTACCAATATCAAACCAAATAGCCTATATCCAACATAAAAACCATTCCATGTTTTTTGGAACGATGCTGAATTGAGCCAACATTGTACGTTTCATAATGGGATTCACGCATTTTTTTATGGAATTCTCTCTACCTTCACGTATATATTTGAAACTTCAATCACCCCTCTCTTTTTTATTCTTGCGTTAACTATGTATCTTAACGAAAGAGTTGCAATACGTAAGCAATATATAAGCGAAAAATACGATACAAGGAAAATACGTTAGCGTTGTTTTCCCTTCCCCTGAAAAGTTTCATTCGGTAATGTTAAGTCTGGTTACCGCAAACACACTACGTTGAGCTATTCTTCACGAATAAAACTTAAAGTAAGTTCACAGGTGAGATGTCCAAAGTTTCCAACTCGACACGAGTAAACAACGCCTTGTTACTACTTACTGCTGACACGAGTTGGACGTGATACGTAACGAACCCAAACTACCTTTATTTTGCCGAAGAGAATATAGAAAACGACCCTTATGTCTTCGTAGGAGCTGTACGAGGTTTGGTTCAGTTATACGCTACTTGGCGACGGCAACTTGCTACTCCCACTAAATATGCGAAAACTTTATCCCGACATTGTGTCATATCAAAAAGACTTTATTATTCTTGTGGATTTTAATGCGGCTAGGGGACAAACCGTGATACTTCGTGAATAACGTAATATCCCCTCTGTTGTCGAGGGACCAAACATAATCACGCCGATAATAGAATGTTGAATCACGTTAAACGAGATCCCTCTTGTCTAGCCACTATCAGCTGTGTAACAATAGATTCCATTAGCGTTCAAACAATTGGGACTGGCACCTAAAGCATTAACTGATACTTTATACTAAACCAACCGCTGGCGAATGTTTAACAGAGCTTATAATGAGTACATTCATCCAGGGAGCGATGGTGAGTATTTTTTCCAAGATTTCTTTTGAACTAGTCTTGCTACGATATAAAAATGATTATTATTGTTTCATTACCACTGCTCTCAAAACGGTGAAGGAAAACATTGTGAGGAAACCGGCATGTCCTAGAACAAAAAATCGAAGACATGTGACATCTACCAACCCGCATTGGGCCCGCGTGGCCTCCTCTCTGTGAGAGGGAGTGGGCTGTAATCCATTACGGCCCACTCCCTCTCACAGAGAGGCCTGTGTCCCAGCAGTGGGAACATTATAGGCTGATTATGTATGTAGGTATGTATGTTGTATGTATGTACGGTATAAAAATGTTACTTGAAACGAGTGCGCTTGGTATCGTTGAAAAAATATGGTAGCGTGAGAACGTGCCGTGGCCATTTATCGCTGCTCGCTCGCTATAAGTCAACTGTCACCATAATCGTTTGTTTCAAGCTCACTTTGCAGTCGCCGGGAGTGGAGTGTATGGCAATTGAGAGTTACTTGCACGTTACGCCGAACAGTCGTCTTTTTAAAATTCTACAGAATAAGTGCCCTACGTAATATTTTACTTGCGTAGATGGGAATTGTTTTAAGGATTAATTCAGCGCTGTGTTATATTTTATTACCTCATGCTTCTAATTTTTGAAAGTGAACTGTAATCTCATTTAATTAACTTTTATTTTCTTCTTACAATCTTCTTTATCTATATTTTCCATCCAAAACGATTTGTACTTTACTGTACGAAGATTTGGACCGAAATGTTGACATATTTTTTATGGTTCCGTAGTAAACAAGGAACCCGTCGGTAGTTTCGCCGTTCAAAAATATTGCAGGTCTGTGAACACCACTTTTCGATTCAAGGATCCACTTGCGTAATATTAAGCATTAAAGTGCTATTTTTAGTTAGAGTCACGTGCTCCCCCCCCCCCCCTGCCAGCTAAATGGTCGTATAAGGAGATGTGAAAAAATTCATGACAGTAGTACATATAATGAAATTAAAAGGAAAACTATCACGGCTAAGTAGGCTTTACAAGTTAACGAGTTCGACCAACTTAAATTTGCAGTTGCAGAATTGACCGTGGCATATATCGATATATGGGAGATCAGGTTTTTCAACTACAATGCTAAGTTTGTTTTTGGAATAAATTCGACCCAAGTAATCCCAACTACGGAACCCTTCATTGTGCGTGGTCCGACACGCACTTGGCCGGTTTTTTATTTTATTTTAAGTAGTACGTTATAGGCAACTCTGCTATGATCTAAAAATAACCCTAACGGACAACATCTTTCTTTAACTACAACTTGCGAAAAAGAACATAATCCTTTAGATGGTAAAGTTGCATACACCCTCACACTAGGTTAAACTTCTAACATATTGCAAAGTCCGTTTTATTCAATGCTTTGTCGTTACTTTCGCTGAGCTCCGTGCAGGGCCAACTTTGCTTGCCTTTGAGCTGTCGTTATGTAACACATAGTACGTCATGCTCCTAACAACTGTCGAAATAGTGAGCTTGCTTGTTAATTATTGCGTGTACTTCGCAACAACTTTGGAAATACCATTTAAACTAACAACCAAAATATCAAGGAAGATTGGTAACTATTTATTTAGGTATGTTTGATTTTCACGTATTTATTTCGGGGTTGCCTGCCTAGTTTCAAACGATGGTTTGAAACTAGGCTTTTCAAATGGATTTCTTTTCTCTAATACCTACGTGAGTATCACAGTAAGTTAGTCATTAATAAGTATGAATGCCTGAATCCATACTAATATTATAAAGGCATGTATGTAACGCGACGACAAACTAATCTGATTTAGGGTTTTAAAAATAATTAAAATGGGGAGCAAAAAGAATAGGCAGCATTTTATGTATAGAGTAGCAGCTTAATAATCAATTGTTAACTTTAATTTAAACTAGCATCGTCTTTTTGTATTGGTAACTGAGAGTCACTAACAACCAAGGGGATCTGACGCTCGGCGGCCGCTGCCGCGGCACGCTCGCTTCGCTCGCTCGCCTTCACGCGTTAGTGGTCACTGTTCTAACCTAACCTAACCCAAATGAGTTTATACATAAAATGCTACTTCACTGTAGCTGCGACCTATTATTTTTGCTACCCATTTTATTTTTTTATTAGCAAATAGTTAATCGCTGTTTAAGTTGTTAGTCGCCTGAAAAATAATTAGCCTATTATAAATGCGACAGTAGTTTTGTCATTTGTCTGTCTTTCTGTTACTTTTTCTCACCTTAACGGCTGAATAGCTTTAAATGAATTTTGGCTCACAAGAAGACCATGAACTAGGTTAAAACATAAGATACATTTATCTCGGTAGTAGGTACAGCATAATCAGCCTATAATGTTCCCACTGCTGGAACACAGGCCTCCTCTCTTCGAGAGGCTGTAATCAACCACCCGGGCCCAGTGCGGGTTGATAGAGGTCATATGTCTTCGAATTTTTGATTCTAGGACATGCTGGTTTCCTTAAAATGTTTTCCTTCACCGTTTTGAGAGCAATGGTGATGAAATTATTTACACAAAGTAAAGCGTTTGTCTGGGTTCGAACCCACGAACACAAATTATAGAACTCGTTAGTCGGGGCCGTTACTACTGGGCTACCACTGCTCTTAATAGTAGGTACGATCTTGTGAAATAAATTTCGATCTCCATTTGGGCAAGTTCGCAGACAAAGCTAGTGCATATATAAATAAGTAACATATGTATTTTATCTATCTATCTAATGCACCATAAGAGTCCTAAGATCGGTTACCAATGTTTTTCCAATTACTACCATCGGTATTTCTACGTATCTCTAGACAAGTACATCAACATTCTCATGTTCAGAAATTTGGTATAGCGTGAAGTTAGCGAACACTGAAGACTTTAGTAATTGCGCCTTGGAAGTGTATCGGAGATCGACAAAGTTTTCAACTCAACACATAGGTAGGTAGGTCTCTCACGCGTCTTCGCCTCACAACTTCCCTTAACGGACTCCGATCGGAAACTCAGCCAATTTATTACTGGCACCCCACAGGGAAACTACGAATTAGTTACTCCACACATTATTTTGTGACTGTTTCGTTACTGTGATAAAGTAGCCTTCACATAAAACATTAATTGAGTATTGGATAAGTTTTATAGGGCTGCTCAGTAAGATGGACATAAAATGTAAGTTAGAGACTTTGTGATGTGTGAACGTTTAGCAATAATGTTGTATATCATTTCGTTAACAGTGTTATCGTCGCAAAATATTTACAGAGCGGCCCATTAAGCTGGGTAGGGTTTTATTTATAAAAGGAGTATGAGATTTATAACTAGGAACTACTTAAATCTCACAAGCGAAGAGTACTAAACGAGCCCTTAAAAAGTCATCAATAATTATAGGTAATCAATCACCAATCAATCTGTTGTCTCACTGCACTTTCAAAGTATTAAGTAAAATGCTAGGGAACATTCACTGCAAAGTTTTAAATGTCTCTTCAGTAAAGTTTGCGAAGTCGCCGGCACACTTACACAAGGCCTTATTAAAAATACAAAACTCGTCGAGTCGCTTGCCGTTAGTCATTAGACACTGTGGAAGCAAAAACTTTGGGACACCCGGTGCTTGCTTAATGTAGATACATTTTTCTTGTGAAATTTCAGCCGAGATTAATTGACACAACTTTGTCATAAGCTTTTAGGGATGGATGTTTTATTTTGCGGAAGCATCGCTGCCCACTTAATTTTAATTAAATAAATCAGTTTTATTTATATCTTGTGGGGAGAAAAAGTATCTTAATTAATTTAGAAACATTGATAAGGATTCTTAAACTGAGACAGAAAGGAGTCTTCTTATGTCGTACCTAACTCTGTACCTAACAAAGCATTTTTATTTATTTATGAATGCACGTTATACTTGAAAAGCTCCAAGAAATCAGTAGAGAAACAGCTTCAGATATTGAATGCATCATCTTCCTCGAACTGCTCATTTAGCTAAACTAGTGAGTTTCCTAATTAATATCTAAGAGAAATTCAAGACAAGTATTCAACTAGTAGGAACGCGTGCTCCTAAGCGTAGCGAAGGCATTCGCCTGGGGTGCTCGCAGTAAATATTAACTTGCTCACTCCGGTATCGCTTTCTTGTGAAATATAGGTGAAGTTAGAGTAGTTTATTTAATGGAGCCGTCGCCGACTTTCGCCTGTAGGTACCACTAACACCCAATCCCGAAGCAATCTAAAGACCGATCAGACGATCAGTCGTTCTAACTCCCGAGAACAGAGTGTGCCGTAAAACTAGATACAAAATAGCACTTAGATAAAGTATTGCCAATGTATTGGAGATATTTAATTAAATTTGTTTCTGTTGTCTTCATAGGTCATTTAGATTTTCCAACAAATAACTTTACGTTTTTACGAAGAAAAATACATTCACATTTACTTTAAGATTAACTACAAGTAGCTACGGGTAACCCCGTAATCCTAACAGAAAGTTCTGAGCAAATATTAACGGAAAATCAAGTTTATTATAATATTTTTTTAATAAACTAACAAAATATGAAAGTTTGAACAGTCAATTAAACGAATTTTATTTGAATATAATTTATTTTATATTAATAATGAAAAATTTATTTTTATTTTATTTTATTGTGTTTGCGTGGCGTACAGCTATCAATACAGAGGTAATGGTCAGGTTATACGACAAGCCATTTACAAGCCTCCACCACAGTTAGCCATAGAGTATCTACCGGGGTCGCGGGAAAGTCCGAAAGGGTGACCGAGGCCCCTCAACGGGACGGGTTTTAGTCAGTAAGAGTCTGACACCCTCCCGCTCCGCCCAGAGCGGGAGAAGTTATTTAATAATTTCCCAACCAAAAAAAACAAAAAACTATACTTAGAGTATTGTCGTACAAGTTTTGAAATTGATTAAGCATAAAGCATAACACTAACTAAGTATAATATTAAATTAACGAATAAATTAAGTAACTGCGTAGGCAGAAATGCATGCGCCACCATTATTAGGATGCATCAGAAACAAAATAGTGTTTAGATAAAACAGTACTAAAGAACGCTTTTTTTTTGGGTGGGAAATTATCAAATATTTTCTCCGGCTCTGGGCGGAGCGGGAGGGTGTGTCAGACTCTTACTGACTAAAACCCACCCATGTTCCTTCCGTTGCCTGTGTTGTCAGGGGCCTCGGTAACACTTTCGGACTTTCCCGCGACCCCGGCAGGCATCGGCCCTAGTGAACTTCCCCACACTTGTGCTGACATCTCTTTAAACACAACGCGGCGTCGACCCGGGCGTGGTCCTTATTGGACGGCGATCTACCCATTTCTCACCGTCCGCAAGCCCGCGTCTACGGTGGCTAATGGACTCTAAGCTGCTTGCAAACAAATCGATTGAGGGGTGTTCATCCTTAACAATTTGGATAAATGCTTTGAATGAGCGAATCATATAAGAATTGCTGCAGTAAACTGTGCGACCGTAAGGAGCATGAAGAAGATTTCTCCAAGAGAAGGACGAGTTAATATTACTTATGTAATTATAATTTACGAACTTTGGGTGAACTAACAAAATGTGGTAGAATGTGGTGTAGTCTGGTGTGGTGTGGTGTGTGTCGTTCAATAATTTATACGATTTATCGGTAATGTCATTAGTATTTCCTACACTTCATCTAACACCAAATTGACCGATAATTGGGAATTTGGATAGAACAATTTTAATGGAAAACCATTTCGTACGTCATACGGTCTAAAATGCTCTGGCGTGTTAAAAATGTAATAGTCCAATATGCAATGAATTGGTTAGTCGGTGAATTGGCAATATGAATACAAAAAGCACAATTTTATTGCGATTTATAGCTTTTGGTTGCTAGTGGGTTTGCAATAGACAAATTGCAATATTAAACATTAATCTGACAACGACCAATTGGAACCGTGCACCTAGCTTCTGACGTTTCATAAGTGCCATGTAGGTTTATGTGAAATAAAATATTTTGATTTTGATTTCAACAAAACGAATACTGCACTAAAGTGCTTTTAACCACAACCAATGAAATAAGAAAAAGTCTCTCGTAGACCATAGCTACGAAACTCGTAGCAAACGACTACGAGAACCGTAGCACGCAGCTACGAGAAAGTTAAATTCAGCGAAAGAATCATAATTATTAACCTTTAGGCGAGTGGAACCAATGCAGTGGACTAGTGTTGGATCAGTGTAGGTCAATTCAATCAATTTACGTCACTGACACACGTCAAATACGAGCTGTAGGTGGTAGGTTCGGACCCTAGATTTTGTAAATTATCTCATCACTACTGCTCTCAAAACGGTGAAGGAAAACATCGTGAGGAAACGGCATGTCCTATAGGACCAATATTTTGAAGACATGTGACATCTACTAACCCACATTGGGCCGGCGTGTTAGATTACGGCCCACTCCCTCTCACAGAGAGGAGGACTGTGTCCCAGCAGTGGAAACATTATAGGCTGATTATGCTACTTTTTACTCAGAATTTAGTATCAGTACGAAATCATTTGAAATAATGCCCAAAGTATTTTTTGGAGGAGTGCCTTTAATTTCCTGAGTCGTTATTGATTCTAAACTTTTTATCGTCTAGAAAGAAGCAAAACAGCCAAGTCTTACCTCAATCCTGGTATAGTAGTGAGCAGTTGTCCTTCAGCGGTGACCCAATGTACGTCTGGAGGTGGATGGCCGGTCGCCCGACACAATGCGTGCGCGCCTCGGGTGGCGGGCCACAATACGCGCGCGGGTGGCTCTGTGACGAACCGCGGCCGCTTGTCGCTTGCTCCCACCGCTTCTAACACTGCCACGGTGATAAGCATCCATGGCAGCGTGTACTCTGCAATAAATGTTATTTAGATTTAGTTATGTATGTACAGGCAAATTACTCTAAACTAATATTATTAAGAGGTAAAATTGTTTGTAAACAGTAGTCTCTTTTTTTTTGGGTGGGAAATTGTCAAATAACTTCTCCCACTCTGGGCAGAGTGGGACGATGTGTCAGACTCTTACTGACTAAAACCCACCCGTGTTCCTTCAGCTGCCTGTTTTGCCAGGGGCCTCGGTAACCCTTTCGGAATTTCTCGCGACCCCGGCAGGAAACAGTCTCTGGAAGCACTGATACGATTTAAAAAACAAGTTTCACTGGTAGAAAGCTACACAACTTAATGTAGAGTGCCATGAAATATATGTTATGTTAAAACACGTGGAGGAAGTCGCGGCCAGAAGCATAATATAAAGAAGAAGAATGTAAGGAATAGACTATGTTTCAAATTGGCAAAACAGACTAACAGATTTCGCAGATACTTAAGTGTCGTACTTAAAACGTGAAAATATTATTAACGATATATTGAACTCGTTTAGTAAGATAAGATTCTGATTAATATACTTATTTGAAAACATTATCCTATAAAGTTCAAATAAAGAAGTCGAAAATGTTCATTTATGTCATACTGTTCGCAGCATGACGTAGATGAACACCACTTTTTTATAGTAGTAACTATTTTAAGTATATTAAGATCAAATGCCGAGGAAGTTAAAGTAATTAAGAAAATGCGAGCATAACGCTAGAGTAGCTGATGAAGAGAGACGGGCAAAGCGAAAAAGACAAATTACGAACCGCGTAATACTAAAATCGTGAGTCGGGTTATTTTTAAGTTGGTCGGTTTTTTATTTGGTTTTCTTTTTATTGTGCAAGTATTTCTACATTAAATATTCTTATTAATACTATGCATTTTAAATAACCTTTTTAGTATAATTTGATTCCTATGAATAATTCTACATAGTTAAATGAGCCTTCTCTAGACTTCAAATAGTATTATAAGATTTTCTTCGAAATAAAAACAGTATGGATACTTAAATTCGATTGAAAAAAGGTTTTAAAGCAAGGTAGAGTTTTTAAATCATATTAAGTTTAGTTGTCCCATTCTGCCCTAATGACCGCACGCAGTTCGAAAATGGACTCACTCGTCTTTGGTCGGTCGGACTAAAGAGTCGCTAATTAGCACCTCGAAATCTTCGGATTTTGTTTAAAGAATTACATAATCAGCCTATAATCTTCCCACTGCTGGGACACAGGCCTCCTCTTTTCTAGAGGCAGTAGGCCGTAATATACCACGCGGGCACAGTGCAGGTTGGTAGAAGTCACATGTCTTGGAAGTTTTGGTTCTAGGACATGCCGGTTTCCTCACGATGTTTTCCTTCACCGTTTTGAAAGCAGTGGTGATGAAATTATTAACACAAAGTAAAGCGCCTGCCTGGGTTCGAACCCACGACCTACTACTCGTAAGTCGCGGCCGTTACCACTGGGCCATCACTGCTTCTCCGTTTAAAGAATTACTCTACAGGAATTTCATCATCTAAACTCATTTAGCTTATAATGAGGCCAAACTTACAAATAAACATCACAAAATAACGAACTCTTATTACCTACAATTAATTAACTAACTTCCAACGATACATAAATCATGATTACAAACCTGCCAGAAATACGAAAACAGTTATGAAAATGTTTGTTTCAAAAAGTTAGTTTTAATTTCCTTTGACGCGTTTAAACATTCTGCATCTACGTAGCTCGAAGTCTGAACATAATCCATCAAAAGCGAACCAGAACGAATCAACTCCCGGATCGAACGCTGAGTCGCGTTTTAAAACTTTATAAGGGAACGCTTTGTATAATATGCTTGGGGTCAGCACTTTTCATTGTAGTAAATTGCACTGCCCTTTTTGTTGATAGAGTAGCTGCTAAGAATCATGACGACAGATCGATTTATCTAAGCTATACTCAAACGAATATTTTGTGAAGACTTTTTCAGTAATAGGCCAAAGTTAAGAAATTGTCACCGGTAAATGACAAGAGACCTAGAAACAAAGGCTCTCAAACTCAAAGCATATTTATTTCAATTGAACCATTTCCAGGCACTTTTGAACTGTCAAGGAGTCTGTCAGTTAGAAATATGAAGTTGCCCATTCCAAAGCGTAGTAGGTAGGTACCTATGGAGAAGACTAGGCAAGAAACTCCATGGACACTCTTCTAAATGATATTGTTGCAACAATTTTATTTACATTTTTAATATTGAATTTATAACTATATGTTAGGGCGGTATAAAAAAGACGTACACGTTAAAAGCGTCCAGGGTACTAGAGCAAATAGAAAAGATTAAATAATCAAAATAAGCTGTGGAAGCTAAGAGATGACCAGTCCCTACTGATGACGCTCATTCACACGAACATGACGGTTGATCATCACCATTTAGCTCAACCTTCAGCGAGATATTTGAGTGAGCATGACATATTCTCAGCCGCCAGGGCACATTCAAGTCAATGAAAGACATACGTACATAATCAGCTTATAGTGTTCCCACTGCTGGGACACAGGCCTCCTCTGTGAGAGGGAGTGGGCCGTAATCCACCACGCGGGCCCAGTGCGGGTTGGTAGATGTCACATGTCTCCGAATTAAAGAAAGACATATTTCCCGGTAAATGGTAGCGCTATTGTACATAGTACTGGATGGATTGTGTGTGACATAATATAGCTCAAAATGGAGTGAATAAGAAGATAACTGCTGTTTAAGTTGTACGGGAGAAGACATGCTACATGGACGCCAGATATTTTGGAATAAGGAGAAAAGGGAGATAAAAATGCAACAGACGATGCAACAGAGGATAGGAACACGTGGTTCAGCATCACTACACCTCTCCCCTTTAAAGTACCTCTGCTAGCGTAAAGATATGTTAATTTCTTACGTTTTTTTTTTAAGATTTACCGTCGGTGTCGTTCATAGTGGGTCATAACATAAATCAGACCGCGTGAACGTCTATCGTAGCTGACGGATTATTTACTGGCGAGCTGCGAGCTGCGACCTACTTGCCGGCAACATTGCTCAGCTTTTAAATTAAGATTTTTCGTTTACACGCTTTTGATGTTATGGTGGAATGCAAACTAAGATTTGTTTTAGTTGTCGATATAGATATTATAAATTGAAGTCGCTTCTCATGTCTGTCCCTTTAACTGCGTTTTTGTTCTAAACTACGCAACGGATTTTGATGCCATTTTAATGTGGGTAAAAACTGCATCAAAAACCGTTGCGTATTTAGACACAAAACTTCCTGAACAAATTCTCTGAATGTTGGTGCAGAGAATTTGTTCCGGAAGGTTTATGTGTACCTACAGTACCTAATATTAAGCAAAACAAGTTTATTCTAAAAAAACAACGCGAAAACTTATGACCCAGTTAATTGAATATCATAGTCGCTGCTTATTCCATATGAACTCACTAATGGACAGACAGGCAGACATTTTTGTTTCTAATTTCACGTTTGGACGAGTTGTTTTTGATCCAGTACCCTAAACACTGGGTCAAAAACAACTCGTTCAATCTGCCTGCCGCGGGCAGTCCGCATCATCAGCGATGTCAATCCCTCGATGTTATTTGACTTTCCTTACAGTCCTTACCAAATAGTTATTAAATAACTAGGCTACCGAGCTTATACAAGATATTTATAATTGCCGTACCCGGAACATAATATCGTACATGCAAATAAACCAAAGAGTGGTTATGTTACTCTGCCGAGTAGAAAAATTGCAATAAAGTTAAATAACATGGTTAGGATATGCTCCATCTTTAATAAAATTCCTAATCCAAAAAATACTGAGACCAACCTAAACCTAATGTTAAGTAGAGTACCTACCCAAGGTAATTCACGCTATTCCTGAAACCTCTCAAATTATGTATAACTAATGCAAAGTAAGAAGCGAAAAGTTTTAGCACTCCTGAGATTTACGGCTGCAGGTATTTAAATAATTTTCATAAAAAGATGTTATTATTTTGACATCAGATTTTTAACTTTTTTACTTTTAGCCATAAAACTGAACTAGCGTTAAAAAATCAAAGATATTTTATGAATCTCATACTACCTTCAGCTCACAAAATTAACTATTAATACTCTCCTTAATCAAAATTAACAATATATATATTCAACCAAAAAAAAAAACAGTAATAAAAGTACAAACTAACCTTTCATTATTCCCGCAATCACTGAACACCACTGTTCAAACTATCCATCTAAGTCATGATTTTTACACAGTCATAATAAAAATTCACATGCCTTACAAAGCGCACTGCAGTTCCAAAGTCATTTTATTTTACAAAAAACACAATTTTTTACCATGCATTTTCCCGGAGATCGTTCGAAGTTTTCCCTCCAAAATCGGTAAGAGAATGAACACGTGTTGCTCGGGCAGCGTTCGCACGCAGACTGGACGCTCACGGCTTGAAACCCGCCCTCGAGTACTTGACTGTTCCCAAAGTCCCAACTGATACGCTTCTCTACTCGACTTAATAGCGACTTAAGTTTGATTTTATGTGTGAATTGCCCTCGCGGTCAATCTGCTTTAACTCTTGAATAATTATACCGAATAGTTCGAAATACGTAATTAGTAGTAGTGAATTTGCGTTTAACAACTCTTCAAGACTATTGACGCCGTTACTTTGATTTTTTAAATTAAATTGTACGAATGATATTAGCATTCTATCCAATACAGTTGTAAAATTATAACATTGGACTAAAATATTATTTGATTACGCAAAATGTAATTATTCCTACTGTGGTAAGGTCATAAAAATCGGAAAACAAGGTAATAAATAAGGTTGATTTATTGATTTCAGATTTTGCTAGTAACACAATTAAATTGTGATATCATCGCACTACTCTGCGGGGACTGTTTAATAGTATTGAACAGAAAAATTAATTATGAATTTCAGCTTCGAAGAGTGATCATGTTATTGTAATGATTATTTCTATTAAGTACTTTTAATTATGCAATAAGGTCCGATAACAATTTTTCCGTCTTTCATTTGGTTGCAAAATAGACCAAAGAACATTTTCATTTTGGAAAAAATACCTTTAGATAATAGGTATAACATAACATTACGCCTGTTTTACCGGAAGGGTTAGACAGAGGTATACATAGTACCTACCTATAAATTTCGATATATATGAAATAATGGAAATAGAATCGCCCATTATTATGTAGATATCGATATATATATATATATATATATATATATAATAATGGGCGATTCTATTTCCGTCAAGCGGGCACAAACACAATAACACTGTCCGACCTGGGAATCGAACCCAGGACCTCATGCTCAGCAGTAGCGCTTGCGACCACAATACCAACAAGGCAATAGGTAAGTCAGTTATACAGGGTGACATTGAAAACATGCGACAAATCGAAATGGGAGATTGTACTCATCATTATGAACAACTTTTACTAAGGCACCCAAGCTACAATCCCAAAAAAAAAAACTGCTGTCCCCTACATTTATGTTCGCAATACCTCATCAAAATGTAGGAGAAGCAGATTTTTTTTTTGGATTACAGCTGTGGTCCCTTAGTAAAAGTTGTTAATAATGATGTATACAATGTCCCATTTCAGTTTGTCGCAAGTTTTCAATTTCAACCTGTATAGGCTCGTGCAGACTGGTGCGATATCGCGGGCGTGACAGGCAGCAATATGCCTGTTGCGCCCGCGGTGTAGCACCAGTCTACACGAGCCTTAAACCTACAAACGGATTCGATATACCTACTTACTTATCTACATCTAGACTAATATTATAAAAGGAAAAGGTTTCATTTTTTGTTTGTTTGTATGTAATGGATAAACTCAAACACTTCTAAACTGATTTAAAAAATTCTTTCACCTATAGAAAGCCAAATTATCAGCGAGTATCACGGGCTATTTTAACACATAATACACCTTATTTCCCCGAAGGTTTGGGCAGAGGTGTACCTGTAGTACACCCACATTTCACCAGTTATGTTTTACATAATCAGCCTATAATGTTCCCACTGCTGGGACACAGGCCTCCTCTCGGTGAGAGGGAGTGGGCTGTTATCCACCACGCGGGCCCCGTGCGGATTGGTAGATTTCACATGTCTTTGAATTTTGGTTCTAGGACATGCCGGTTTCCTCATGATGTTTTCCTTCACCGTTTTGAGGACAGTAGTGATGAAATAATTTACACAAAGTAAAGCTCCTGTCAGGGTCGAACCTACGACTTACAACTCGTAAGTCGCGGACGTTACCACTGGGCCACCTCTGCTCACACACACGGCTCACACACAGTTATGCACAGTTATGTTTTAAGTCCCATGTAATAGGGAGCGACCCTATTGCCATCGACCGGGCAAAAAGCCAGACTCCGGGCTGCTACTGAGAAATTCTTGATAGAAAAACTCTACAACACTTTGCCCGACTTGGGAATCGAACCCAGGACCTAATGCTCAGCAGTAGCAGTAGTATGCTCATGCTATATTTTATTTTCTTAAAATAAAGAGATCCCTACGAAAATTACAATAATGTAACCCAAGGTTTACAAAATTTACCTATAAAAAGCATTATTTGGCGTGCGCTGCGAAAACTATTAATTATATATCAAATAATGTACCTACTACATGTTTATAGTATAAGTACTATAAACATGTAGTAGGTACATTATTTGAAAAAAATTAGGTCATTTTTTTGTGGGTAATGATAAGTCATTACCCACAAAAAATTTCACAAGGCTATACGTCTATCTATTATAGATAAGTCACAATAACCGTTTTTGTTCAAATTAGTCAATCAAAACACTGGTAGAATCGAAAGATGATACGCGATGATGTCTGGAACTGTCAGTCGGATTTGAAGAAATCTTCTTGCATTTTATAGCCCAATTCTTGAGCAAGGTTAAAGGTTATTTAACATCACGCTGCGACCCTTAGGAGCCGAGCAAAAAGAAAAAAGTCAGAAAGAACGCTAAGCGAATACGAAGTACTTAACAGCGCGGGCGGGCGATGGGATGCGACGCGGTCGTGTCGGGGTCCGAAATTTCACGCGGATGAAGTCGCGAGCTGTCTTAACTAATTCGATAATAATTACAAGGAATCGCAGTTTGGATTGCTTATAAACCGTTTTTTTTTTTTTTTTTTTTATTTGTGATGGGCTTGCTCTTGACCTTAGTCTATGTCAGAGGCGACAGAAACAAAGTCGACGATGGAGCGAGCTTACCCAGAAGAAGCCTGTTCACTCTCACTTTGAAGAGATTAGGGTTATATGCGTTCGGAAACACAGACGCAGGCAGAGAGTTCTATTCCTTTGCTGTGCGCATTATAAAAGAAGTTTGGAAACGCTTAGTGCGAGTTGGTGGGATAGCCACCAGGAAGGGATGGTAACCTGAAGTGCGCCTAGATGACCGATAATAGAAGGGGGCCGGTGGAATGAGGTCGTGGAGTTCTTGAGCACACTCTCCGAAGTACAATCTATAGAAGACCGACAAGCAGGCAACCTTGCGACGATGGGCCAAACTGTGAAGCTCGGCATCCACCAGATTTACGTCGCCAATGAGCCTCTTAGCTCTGCGTTCCACCGAGTCAAGCGCGGCAAGTTGGTATTTAGCCGAGCCATCCCAAAGGTGGCTACAATACTCCATGCAGGATCGGACCTGCGCTTTATAAAGGGTCAAAAGCTGTCCAGGCGTAAAGTATCGCTTCACCGTATTGTATAAGCTCGATTTTTTTTGAATAATGGCCAACAAGATATTTGATAATAGTTCAAACCTAATCCTCGTATACCACGTAATTTACTTATACGTACCTACTCAATTATTTTGCTATATTTATTACTAACTAGCTTCTGCTCGCGGCGTCCCCGCGTGGATGTCGGAAAATATCCCACGGGAACGTACTACCGGGATTAAAAGTAGTGTTTTAATCTAGGCTATAAACCGTGTGCCAAATTTCATCCAAATTCGTTCAGCCGTTTTTGCGTCAATCCGGAACATACATCCAGACAAACAGACAAAAATCTAAAAAATCGCGCACGAAGGGTTCCGTACCATTTTCTATAAACACGGCAAAAAAATCATGTTTTTTGTATGGAAGCCCCCTTAAATATTTATTTTATTCTATTGTTTAGTATTTTATGTTATAGCGGAAACAGAAATACCTCATCTGTGAAAATTTCAACAGTCTAACTATCACGGTTCATGAGATACACAGCCTGGTGACAAACGGACAGACAGACAGACAAATGGGTGCCGTTTTACCCTTTAGGTACGGACCCCTAAAAACTATGTTTTCAGCATCAGACCTCGTAGCAATTACTTCTTTTCAAAAATATTCAATGTAGGTACCTACAGAGTTTTTATTAAATGTATAGGTAGATATTACCCGTACAGCTCGTGTCATTTAAACCACATAAAGGAAATATTTCACATAACTACTTGGAAAGCCATTCAGGGTTTGTCTTATTTCAGTTCGCCATTGAAATGGAAACATTTAATTGCAAACGGGCAGCGGGCACAGTTGCATTCAAATCGGCTCATACCGGTTATTACCGGTCCAAACCACTTCGGGGTTTCAATGCGATTGTAAATGTGGATATACCTGCCGTAGGTACTTATAAGAAAATTGTAGGATTCGTGCCGTAGTTTGTAATGGGTTTGATTACTTTGATTTGTTACCTATTTACTTATAACTAATTCTGAACGAATGTTAAATATTTATCTACTTCAATATTGTTAGGTTAGAAGTACCTAATGAATAATCAGCATATAATGTTCCCACTGCTGGGACACAGGCCTCCTCCCGGTGGGAAGGAGCGGCCCTAATCTACTACCTCATCACGAAGTACCTAATACATTGACTGATTTAACAACGCAGACAACTGAAACTAATTAGAGTACCCGCTGAAGCAAAATAAGTTTTTGTCAATAAGTTTCGTTTGTATGCTCAGTCACAAAAGAATTTGAAAATTAATCCCCAAAGAAGGTAAAATCAATGCTGAAAGGATAGAAGACCCTGACATTATGAAGATAGAAGAAAACACATTTTCATAATAAAAGTAAAATGCCAAGTTAACGAAACTAAGGGCCCCAAATTTTCTTGATAAACATTTAATTACAATATTCAAATGAGCGCGTAATAAAAGGCATCTATTAAAGCCTTTGCTAAAATAGATTAATTCTATTAAAATTGTTCGAGGACGATGATCGCCGTTGTCGCTTGACGCATTAATTTATTGGACCCAAGTTAAACGAAAGATTACCTGTTTAATACTCAGAAAGTCTCTTATTGACATTCACGTGCCATTTAGGGCTTTGCATTTTAAGTAGGTGAAGCAAAGATGAGAGTTCTTTATAACAACGTATGTATTAATCATTACTGGAGAACAACATTTTTATTGATTTGTTTGGCTAATGGCCTGATTTTTGATGATGACAAAACTTCATAAGTAAACAATTTTTAAATATATTTTCGACTAATTGCTTAGCATAAACATAAAACATTTTCTCTCATCTTCATTAATCAACTTTTAATGTTTACCCGCAAAACTGGTGCAAAGCAACGGAAAACGCAAAACTTTTACCTTCTACAGATTAAAAAGCAACCATAGACAACTTAATTAGAATCAGTTCTTTCTTTTAAAACTTGTTCTTTTTTGCCGAGGTTATTTAATGCATCTACATTTTGCTTAATAACATAAAATCCCTGTACAAAAACATTTTTATTTTAATGAAATTAATGTATTTCATTTATTCATTTATTTCGGTTTGGTAACGAGCTGTAAAATAAAATCGGTGCAATTAGAAAACAAACTTTTTTTTATAGGTAGCATGCTATACCTACTCGATGCAAAGAGGTTTTATTTCATTTTCGATGATATATCAAAAAATTTAAAACCAAAAAAAAATGTTTTTTTTACATCGTTGGCTTATTTAAGTTTTATGAATCTCTAGGAGCAACAATAGTTCAGAAAATAACATTTTGCCTTTTTAATTGAGTCAAACATAATTTAAAATACGTACACCAAAACTTTTCATCACGGCCTCCCCAAAAGCAGTCAGGGTAAATCCTGCAGCTATAAATCCGTTCCCTGCTCCATGTAATAAGTAGGCATTACGAGGTCCCTCAAGATTATTGATTCCTCATTCAGTCCATTGGAAGAGCCCCGATTTGCTCCAGAATGGCGAACGAAGTTGAAAAGCAGAACATTAATTCTGCTAATGCGTTTTCTGTATTCACAGATATTACATTTCACCTGTTATAACACCGAATGCTACTAAAGAATCTCCTTTCATATTTATATTTCACCAGTTATTGAAAACATTTATTTTCGTGTTTTTGTATGAGATACGAAACTCGTGTTACGGTGTTAACAAAAAACGAGTTTTCACATAAAACCTTATTCACTCTGGATGAGTGAATAAGGTTTTATGTGAAAACTGCTAGAAAAACTGCTTTGTGAATGAATTTAAAGTAAATATTAGGTACAAATAGGCCAGCCGTACACACAAAAATCGCGTTAGGTCGACAAAAATTGCACTGCACTGATCTTTTGGGATGCTGTCGATAGATACCAATAGAGTAAAACAAGTTTGCACCTTCGAAAGACCTGTGCTAACTGCGTGGTGCTCGAAAAACCTGACTTCTTTCAGTTTTTAACTTAACTTCTAAAGGTGCATCCTTTGGTGACAAAAACGAAAACTACGGAACCAAAGATCTTTGGTTCTGTATTTTCGGTTTTTGCTGCCGAAATTAAAGTAATTTTTCACTTTTCAGTGGTTTTTTTTTTTTGGAAGTCGGTTTTTTTTTGTAATAATTTTTTTTATTTTTCACTTTTTAGTTATGGTACCTACCCCACTCAATTCGTATACTACTACCTACAGTGACAGGAAGTTTTATAACATCATCAACAACACCGAATAGATTAAATACGTATTATTGAAGCTAACTCAAAAACTACTCAAGCAAAGTTAATAATGGGACCACCGCGCAAGCTTCGTCTACCAAATGAAACAATTATTTAAAAAAATATAAACGACGAAGGTCTGAGCTAACAAACATTAAAAAAAAACAACCGAAAAGAGAACCTCCTGTTTTTTTATGAAGTCGGTTAAAAAGTACATGTAAATTGGGTGTTTCTGGGCTACTGTCGTTTAGTTTCTGTTTCTCGCTTCGTAGATACAGTGAGTGAAACTTTTAACCTTTTTTCACGCATTGCATTGTAATAGGTTTTGATGACACAGAAATTTGATTTTTGATGAATTTCGGTGATGACCAATAAAACTCAGGTAAATCAAATAGTTCGTGTTTTTTTTTTATGGTATTACGCTGCCCATTATAGAAAAAGCCGCCTTTTAGACTAGACAGCGGTCACTTTAGCGTTACTAAACTCATTCTCTATCAATAACCTTTTTCACTTTGCCGATAACTACAATTTCAGGCTGCATACCATTACCACTACACACTACCCGAGGTTTAATTTGGAGGAAATTTCAACCGTTCTTCGTAGACAGTATATCCTCGGTGAGCTGAGTCAGCGAACTTACACGATCGCTACCTCAGCATCTACTTTCAGTGCGGGCGCGAAAAAATCTCATTCGCAGCATGAGTTATTTTAAACAGTTCTGATAGATAGATTTGTAGGGAAATTTGGAATGGATATGCAAATAATAATAATAATAACTTTATTTGCATTATAAAAGTACAACCTTAAAATTAGGTATTTTTAAACATTTGATAGGTAGACACTACAAACGAAAATAAATAGGTTTCTGCAATTAAATACTAACCAACAATGTGATATGTGATTTCTCACCTTTCTAACGTCTTCTAAATGTTGTTCGTTAAGTACTTACGTCATATAATAATTATTTAGTACGTATTTAAGCACTGCCTCGTTGGTCTAGTGGTCGCAAGCGCTACTGCTGAGCACGAGGTCCTGGGTTCGATTCCCGGGTCGGGCAGTGTTATTGGGTTTATCTATCTGGAAATTCTCAGTAGCAGCTTTTTTTTTTGGGTGGGAAATCATCAAATAACTTCTCCCGCTCTGGGCGGAGCGAGAGGGTGTTGCAGACTCTTACTGACTAAACCACCCGTATTCCTTCAGTTGCCTAAGTTTCCAGGGGCCTCGGTAACCCTTTGGTACATTCCTGGGACCCCAGCAGGCGTCGGCCCTAGTGGACCCCTACATTTGTGCTGACGACATCTGTTTGATGCGCGCGTGTGGAGTCTGGATTTGTACCCGGTTGATGGCAATAGGCTCTATTACATGTGACTTAAACATAACTGGCGAAATGTGGGTGTACTACAGGTACACCTCTGCCCAACCCTTCGGGGAAACAAGGCGTGATGAATCACTCACCAATTATTACTTAAACTGATATTGTTATTTAGGTTGTAGCATTCGATTCACACTGTCCTCCGTTCTAGTCGAAACTGTATCACGGTAGGAGAGTCTTCCTCTTACACAATTAACCAGTTCTAAATACAAAATTAGTATTCCACTATCATTACATAGTATAATAATTTAGTATCTAAGATATTATCTTCCAATGAAAACCGGTAGGTATCAGAACATTTTGCATTATCTACGAACAGAAGTGGTCACAATACAGGTAGTGTTAAAATAATTTTAGTATATGCAAAGTTTACAGACAATCATTAGATTTTTAGTCTCTATTACTTAAATTATGATTTTCGTGGGAACTAACATAACTTAGTTAATAGCTGCAGACACAGATAATAAGTTTAGAATTTTAGATTTTATGAATAAATTAATGTTTAAGCAAGTTATATGAGTGTGTGTGAGCGCGATATTTTGAATATGGTTTAAGATGTTTGTAAAGTAAGGTGTGTGTGTGTGTGTGTGTGTGTGTGTGTGTGTGTGTGTGTGTGTGTGTTGTGTGTTGTTTGTTCGTATGTATGGATGTGTTTGTTTAAGTCAACCTTTCAATAGTTTTTCCGTTTTATCATAGTTAAGTTGTTTTAAATATTCAACAAGAACTTTCTTACAGGCTAAATATTTCGTGTGCGTTAAGCGTTAAGTGCTATATGTTCCGGCTTGGCGAACAATTATGGACTTATTCCTGCTAATGATACTCATAGGTGCTACTAGTCACTAAACTGTCAGCGTCTGCATTTAAGAAGGATACTTAATCATCATGAAGGATACTTAATATGCCAAGAGAACGGAGAGCAGCATCCTTCTTCTAAAATAATTTGTAGATAATCAGCCTATATGTGTTCCCACTGTTGGGACACAGGCCTCCACTTTGTGAGAAGGAGTAGGCCGTAATCCACCACACGGGCCCACTGCGGGTTGGTAGATGTCACATGTCTTCGAATTTTTGATTCTAGGACATGCCGGTTTCCTCACTATGTTTTCCTTCACCGTTTTGAGAGCACTGGTGATGTAATAATTTACTCAAAGTAAAGCGCCTGTCTGGTTGCGAAACCTACGACCTACGACTCGTAAGTCGCGGTCGTTACCACTGGTCCACCACTGCTGTCGAACAAACAAATTGTGATCACTAAGAAATTCGTCTACTAAGCGTATTGATCGAGGGATTTTCTTTGTCCATTCATTGAGTCATACAAAGGACTAGATGAACTGGGTGATGATCCATGACGATATAATGAGAAAATCAGTTGTAGAGAGTTCACACAAAAATGCACAAACAATAAGCTAAAATTCACGATAATGCATGACAAACACGTACATATGTACAAATTACTAATGATTCCAAGCCTTTGCGTATGCAATACTGTTTAGCTAGTTAGGCGCAATTTAGCAGGACGTGATGATTCGAACGTATTTCGCCCGTTATAGTACGGCAAACGCCGACCGTACGGCCCAGTTGTGCTGTTAATGCTTAATGAGTGGGAACATACGCGAACAGTGTTATTCATCCGGGAATATTATTATGAGAGCCATTTTGTGATTGCATGTACCTAATGAACGGCAAGTGTTGGAATATTTTGTATCCAATGAGGAAATATTTTAAATCCTGACGAGTTGATCTTTTGCTGTCACTGTTTTCCATTACTTCATCACATATACCTCGTCAAGATTCGCCCTCGGTTTACCCTTAATCTTACTAACCGTAATAAAGTCTCTAGGCCACGCAAATCGATTTTTTATCCAAAAACACGACGATATAGATATTAAAAATACTTCCCTTAAATCTTTTATCCGTAATACAACCCCAAGTTCACGACTTTCTTTTAAAGCCTACTAAATTTCAACCTCGTTAAAACTTCAGCTCTGAAAGATGCTATCAAAATTTCAGAAAGTCCCTTCTTTCATGTACTCGAAAAAAAAATAACAATAAAGTGGAATGACCAAAAGTCCATTAAAGTTTATTATTTAACAGTCAAGTTGGTCGTCGGGGCGCTAAGTGCAGGTTTATGCAAAAGTTTCGCGCCAAAACTGTAGTATCGTTATTCTTAACTTTGTAAGCAGCTGTGAGCGGCCACTGTATACTTGAGCGACATAATTTACTCCCGGAAAATAAAGTTCAGAATAAGTTATTGATCGTAATGTTTCACTAAAGGCAAAGACAAAATTTCCTTATTTTTATTCATTAATGTATATATTGCGCCAATGTACAGACGTCAAGAATATATATTAAGAAAACTTCATTCAAACTAACGTTAAACTAACCTCTTACCTTGAGTTCTAATCCAAAATATCTGTATTAAATATCAACATACATTACGTATTTAATTAATAACAAGTACGTCTTATTCTAATGCAGAACTTGGTTGTTTTTTATTTTCGATTACTCAACTCAATTCTGAGTAAATAGATAATTACTTCATATTTTGCAATAAATTACAAGCGTTTTGTCGTCGCGCTTCTCTTTATTTTCTATGCAATCTGACAGTGACCGCGGTTTATGTGTTGTCAGCGTCTTAAGTTAAGAATTGACCGCGGTGAGTTTACGGATCTTATGAAAAACAGTAAAATATATATAAAATAATATACATACATAACATAACGCCTTGTTTCCCCGAAGGGTTGGGCAGAGGTGTACCTATAGTACACCCACATTTCGCCAGTTATGTTTAAGTCCCATGTAATAGGGGTGAGCCTATTGCCATCAACCGTGCACCAAAATAATATACCGTTGTTTAAATTAGGTAGTACATCAGACCCTACTAATTATAAACCCATATTCAGTGTACCTAAAATTTTATCTTTAGTAAAAATTTTGAAAATCTTATTTTAGATCAAATGCATCGATCAAATTACAGCATAACAGTTTTGTTTTACAAGAGGTCGTTCGACTACTGCAGAGTTGACAAATATAAAGAAATTAATAAAATGACTGTAGCTTTACATTTATTAAAATCTTTTGTAAGCACATAAAAATATTAATCTGTTAAGAAAAATACAATCATATCCAGTGTGAATACTAGGAACAAACACAATTTTTTCGTACATACAACCAGACTCAAAAAAATTGGTGGCTCGTTTAGTTGCCAATGTATACGTTTTTATAATAAACTTCCTAGTCACATTCAAGAACTAAGCCATAATAAATTCAAATGTTTTATAAAGCGGAAACTGTGAAAGAAAGCCTTTTATACTTTTTATGACTATATTGAGGACAAAAAGTGATTGAGCTGCTCCAATATAATATAATTTACAATGAATATCGGTTTTTATATTTCTTTATATATACCATTTTACATATAAAATGGCATGAATAATTACTTTTTAAAGTATTATATTATTTTAATTATTGTGAATGTGAGGACTATGTGGGACATTGTTTTTTTTTATTTTTTCTCTTAGTTTTATCAAAATCAAAAGTCTTTTATTCAAACTAGGCTGAGAATCAGCACTTTTCGAACGTCAAAGTTACATAAGACAGTCCCCCAAAAATGCGGGCGCCCTTCACCACGTCCTAGTGCTTTAGCTGGGAAAAAGAAGTGGCGGAACAAACTCCCCAGCAGCACACCTGTCTGTTCAGTTATATAAACTTGATTCTATACAAATCGTATGCAAAGTAATAATTATTACGAAATACAAAACATTAAATTAAATACCTTGCCATATGTTAGCTAGCACACGCCAATATACCAACAAAACAATGAAAACTGTACTCAAGCAGATAAAAATTACAACATAAAAACGTAAACAGAACTTAATACCTAAATAAAAGGCTCCAGGCATAAAGGGCGTGACCGCTTACATAAGGCTATTGCTGTAACTCGAAGTGAGAAATGATAAACTAGCACCATCGAAGTAAAATAAATAAACAATTACTAATAACAATTAAAACCATGATCAGCAAGACGACCAGTCACCACAAGCAGCACCCGTTCACGAGCATAACGCAAAGATCAGCCATCACCCCCCTCGCCATATTAGAGAGGAGGAGGCAACCCGAACCCCGACGCTACCGCAGGCAGTGACATCTAAGGGACCATAACGAAGTTGCTGCTAGGGCAAGAATAGTATAATCAAGTGTCGGGGACGCTAGCTAACCACTTATTGCAATACAACTCATAAAAAACACATTGTAATGAGTAGATTATGTCACTAATAAATTAAAATTTAATTAAATTAAATTACATTCACTTATACAGTCAAATAAAAAACAATCAATTATATGAACTCGTATAACCTGTCAATAGGCAGGTAAGCTAATTCTGGAGAAAGAACATAAACATTGTCTTGAGTTAATCACAGCAACCAACTAATCTTATCGTTTAAGTAGTCATTGATACAATAGTATGCACGTATGAACAAAGATGAACAAAGATTTTTAATGATGGTCTGGCAGTTTGAGTACTTTATGCGGCCTACCCAAATGTCCTTTCTATTAGAGCTCCTTAAGTTTTGAGTTGAGCTGCACGATAACTGACAAATGCGTGCACTGACTGGACAGGTCCTCTCAAATCTGTGTGGCTGTGTGTGTCAAAAGACCATTTTAGACACCAATCTATATGGTTCTCAAATGATCTGACCAAGATTATTTGCCCGGATTGTTATATACACATTGACATTGATGAATATTATTATATATAATGTGAAGACTATATGGATTATTGTTAATTTATCTTTTTTTTTCTTATTTAGTTTTTATTATGGTCTGGCACTTTGAGTATTTTTTGCGGCATACCCAAATGTCCTTTCTTTGGTATTGTTCGTTGAAACGATGAGCTACTTAAGTTCTGAGATGAGCTGCACGACCACCGACAAATGCGTGCACTAACTGGACAGGTCCACTCAATCTGTGTGGTGGTTCTTTCATCAAAAGACCATTTCAGACACCCATCTGCATGGTCTTCACATGATCTCACCACGATTATGTCAGGACTTTAAAAGAGACTGTGATCTCTGTGGTTTTTTCGGCGTTTCTTCTCATAGTCAGACAGGAAACGCCGTCCTCACCTAGTTTAAAAAAATATAATTGATGTGTAAAAGTGGTTGTACAAACCTACTTCCAGAAACAAAATCATTTATCATTTAGTAGGTTTATCCGTAGATATGTCGAAAGCTCTAAAATTGTTCAACTTCTTTGAAAACCAAAGTGTATTTTCTCAATAAAATAAAAAATTAAAGTAGACCTAATCGTATTAACGAATAAAGCTTAAACACATACAGAATAAACACAAAGGATCCAATAGCACTTAAGTAGTGCAGATTGCACGCTAATTAGCGACTACGCGCCGTAATGACCCAATTCAGGCCGGCGACTTTTATAGCTTCTGCGGCTGGTTGAGAGAAAAGCCTGTGCCTTTTATTTTTTATTTAATTCTTAATTAAACGAAGACCTTATAGCTGTTTGGTTTATTTTTTATATTGTAGTAAAAATCGTACAGTCAAGAGAGAGAAACATCGCCAGCTCAATTTTGTAGTTGTGTTCTCTCTATTGTGTTAATTCCTAGGACTTCTTGTAACTCTAACCTTTATTTGCTGCTGTCAACTCTTTTAGTTCACAAATTTATTTAAAATAGGCACAAAGATACCTTTGAAAATCTCAAAATAAAAACACTCAATATTTGAATGTTTGTTGTCTCATTTTACCTTTGAAAATCTCAAAATAAAAACACTCAATAATTGAATGTTTGTCGTCTCATTTTCGTTTTAAATGAAACTCTAAAACATCTTAGACATAGCGATAAATGAATAGGTATAGGTATACCTATTCATTTATCGCTATGTCTAAGATGTTTGCAATAGTTGTTATATAGGTATATAACAACTATTGCATACTACACACAGTATCATCGTGCATTGTTGATATCTAAACCAAATCCAGTAAAACCCGTGTATCCAAGTTGGAACGAAAAGCCAACACTAACGAGAAGTCGTATATTTTCATTTAGTTCGGTACCGTATTCCAAAATTCGTAGGTAAGGACCGGCTTCCATCGATAATTGGCTTTTCTCTGCTTTGTGTTCCAACTGAGGTGTACTTGTGATATAGGAAGTCTGTAGAAACTGTTGTGGACAAATAAGTACCTATTGTGTGATGATATTGGTTTGTTTTCCTGGAATTTGCTAGATCACTTCAGTATTTATGTGGTAGTACTTCAATTTTCAGTATGGAAGTAAAGTTGTTTAGGTAGTAGACGTTACAATAACAGGGTGGACTCGTACAAAAAAGGGGTTGGTAAGTCTTCATAGCTCTACAATATCGTATAGGCCCGGCCTGCCAATCACTTAAAGAGCGACATACATATATTAAAATATAACTACTTCCCTAATAGAATATCAGCAGAAAGATTGCCGCTGTCCAAGTTACTATAACAAGCTAAAATCAATTAGTTCCCCCATACAAAACTTCCACGTACGTAAGTTATTGTGACACCAACAAAGTTCCCTTCCCTGTAATATTTCTTGTCGTAACTATGAACGGTCGTCACTAAATTCGCTGCGAATAAGTTACCTAAACTAACTTCTTTCAATGTGGAAGCAGTTTAGCAAGTTTCAGCCAGCAATCATGTTCCATGTAAATTTAGAAGTTTCACTTTTGCAACTTTGTAATACAACACATTACTGAGTCGAGGGTAGTTTCAACTTAATGCCCCCAGGTAAGGTCTAGACGTACTGGTCTTGCTTTTAAAGGAAAAACACTTCGCTACTTAGTAGCTGTATCGATGGCAATCCTTTTAGCTCGCAACTAAGTACTTTGAGTACTTAATAATCTCGTAGTGACTATAAATCTTCTCTAGGACTGCATTAGGCTAGGTAGGTATCTACGGTACGGCAACGGTATGCACTGAATAGACAAATGCATTTATTATTGCTTAATAAGTTTGAGTTTAGTATAAATTCCTTATTTTTGAAAGTTCTCAACATATTGTACAGGCAATTTTCGTATTTTTAGAGAACGTTCGCATTCTAATCTCAGTCCCAATCTTTCAAAAATATTTCTCTTACATTTTTGTCGCTGAGATGATATTTCGACTAAATTTTGAAGCTTCTAATTGCTTTATACATATACGTAAGGATGTTCTTTTAATCAAAAGCACAACCTCAGACATCGCCAAAATACAGCTAATATTCAAATCGAAGTACACAGCTTGATACCGGTCTAAACTACATCTAAATCTTCGAAGTGGCGGCAACAGAACTCAGTTCAGTTCAGTTCAAAGGCACTCCTCGACAGTTAGTGCAACTGTCGGCAACTTTCACTGTCGCACTCTCGCTAAACTTTACCTGCAGCTGTCAAAGGGCAGCGCTAAGAGGCTGGGTAACCGTGTATTGGAGATATCTTGTCTTTGGCTCTGACATCAAGCAATGGACCAGATTGTCAAGCTTTTATGGCTTGAATACGAGGCTTTTGGCTACTTAGTATGTGTGTATTTTATGTATTTTGTTGTAATGTGCTTTTTGTTTGTGCAGAAAAAGCAATTTTTCTTTCTTTTCTTTCTTTATATAAATATTTTTCGAGATTCTGGAGTCTGTCAGTTGTTTTGTTACTAATCTATGAAGAAATTTTAACTTGGGATCAATCGCGTGGGCAGGGCGCTTAAGTGGCATGTGAAAGAGCAATCATAAATAAGCCAAAGACAGATAGTAATTAACTGCCTATTAGAGCTATAAACACAATTTGAGTAGGGTAACTGCTATGATAATTGGCAACGCTATAGTAACTGGCCACTCATAATAAAAGAGGTAGAAACAAGGTAATCCAAGCAAGCCCATAAGTGAAAAGGACAAAAAATATTCCTGTGTCTATTGTATTTTTGTTTTAGTTCACATTAACTTGTTTCTTACCTCTTTTGTTATAAGTGGCCAGTTACTATAGCAGTTTTACTTTATCTGTATTTGTGTTGCTACATTATAGTAATATCACATTTACGAAAATGTAGTTCCTTCATTCAAATGTTATAAGCAAACTTAAGTTCAAAGTTCCCTTTATCCAACTTTCCAAACATTTGGCAGGCCAACTTAATAAATGAAAGAGAATTACCCAAAACCGAATGATTGATTTGACTACTCGTTATCCTAACTGATACGAGTATAAGAAATGCCAAAGTGCGTTTGTTTGTTACGGTTTCACGCTAAAACGCCTGAACGGATTAGAGTGAAATTTGACAGATAGGTAGCCTTTTTTTTTTGGGTGGGATATTATCAAATAACTTCTCCCGCTCTGGGCGGAGCGGGAGGTCTATTACTTACTAAAACCCACCCGTATTCCTTCCGTTGCTTGTTTAGCCAAGGCCTCGGTAACCCTTTAGAACTTCCACGTGACCCCGGCAGAGATAGGTAGCCTGGGACATGGAAAAGGACCGATGTCCTATTCCACTTTTTAACCTGGATTGCAGAAGAAGTCGCGGGCAATAGCTAGTTGAATATAAACGAATACGGAGAAAAAACCAGCAAAGCATACCATAATAATGGTTATTCCTTACATAAAAATATGACACGAAATCACGCCTTGTTTCCCCGAAGACTTAGGCAGAGGAGCACCAATACTACCCACCACATTTCAGTTACGTTTAAGTCCTACTGAGAAATTCTAGGTGGAAAAACCCAATAACACTTTTCCCGACCTGGGAATCAAACCCAGGACCTCATACTCAGCTTGCGACCACTAGGCCGACGAGGCAGTCTTACATAAAATGTTTATAAAATCCCGCAATAAGTACGTCACGATATGCATTAGTTAGATAAACAAGAAAGTTCCTTTTACTAAGAAGTCGTCAGTCTATTTTAATATTCATACAAGTGTAAAATGTTCTTTCAGTAAAAACTTTGCTGAAACTCGTCTCAAGAAACCACCTGACGGAATTTACCGCATTAATTATTATTACATAGAGGCGTCTGTTTAAGATCTGGTTTATCAGAATTCACAAAAGGTAAGCATCTTTTATATAGCTGAAAATATTCATGAAAGTATTGCTTCCTCGAATGAAACACTATTCTTTCTTTCTCCACTCGGGTTTTTGCAGAACTAGGCCTATAATGAATCTAAGTCGACACAAGTTTGTCGAAATAGTCGTCTGCTGAACATAATCTAAATCAAAGACCACATGGACCGCATAATTGAATTCAAAGAGATTTGGATTAGGAATACACATCAAAATTACTCTAAAAAAAGTTCTGCTTGTACAGTAAACAGATAGGTAGCTACACCGTATTTTCCGTATACAAAAATCTTAGTAAGCAAAATGTAATCTCCGTCACAAATAGGAAGCCGCCTCGATATTCAGGACGAAGTTTGTTCAGACAACATTGTATACAGCGTTTACTTTATAAAATATATTAAGCCGTTCGCCATCAAGTGTTGGAACTGAGTGTTTTATTCATGCCGGTAATAATTCATTAAGGCTCGTCCATGGACTCACTAAATCTGTCGGCTTTCGGCTTTAGTAAAACAAAGAGCCACCGGCCATCTCTAAATGCCCTCGCTCTGGAAACGTATCGAGATACTATTAAGAATCAGTCTGACTTAACAGACGATTACTGGGTTGGAATTAATTGCTATTCGTTTTTCGGATGTTCCGTGCCTTTCTTTATTTACTTTGTAAAATGGTCTTGTCCTTGGATAAGTTTTTAGTGAATGCCATCTCACAGCCAGAAGCAAGAAATTATGATTTATAATGTTCATTAATTATTGGGTATTTTTTATCATCCCGTCATTTATGTTTCAATCCATTTTTTGACAATATTTTTCACGGTTTTTTGCTGTAACGACCCTAAAAGAACAAAGTAAGTGTAATTGCTGTTTGTAAAGTGTGTTTATTTTCATGTAGGTATTTTTAATTAAATTATGTATTCAGAGTACAAATGTGCACCCCATAAGTATAAGCGGTGGTTAAATAATAAATGATTTATTTTCTGTAAGTAGGTTTGTACAAAAACTTTCACACGTCAATCATATTTTTTTAATAAAGCTAGATGAGGTCGGCGTTTCCTATCTGACTACTCTGAGAAGAAAGGCCGAAACAAACTCAAAGGTCACAGTCTCTTTTAAAGTCCACACATAATCTTGGTCAGATCATGTAAAGACCATGTAGATTGCTGTCTGAAATGGTCCTTTTGAGGAAAGAACCACACAGATTGAGTGGACCTGTCCAGTCAGTGAACGCATTTTTCAGTAATCGTGCAGCTCAACTCAGAACTTAAGGAGCTCAACGATGCGACGAACAATACCAAAGAAAGAACATTTGGATAGGTCGTATAAATTACTCAAACAGCAATGACCCACATAGTCTTCACATTCACAATGTGGTTACCTGTATTTGAGTGTGCATTACAGGATAATGTACCTATACTGTACAAGTTTTAATTTGAAGGTATCAACCGACTTCCAAAAAAAACACTACCAACTTTACTTTCGAAAAACTGAAATGAACTGATACAAAGACGACTGTCTTTGTATCAGTTCATTTCAGTTTTTTGTCATCAACTTCCGAAATTAAAGTATTTTTTTACTTTGTGGTGCATTTTTGGAAGTCTGTTGTTTTTCTATATCTTTGGTAGTCCTTAAATAAACAAATAGTATTCCCGAGATCCATTAAGTCTTTGAATGAGTACCTATCGCTTACATTGTCTCATGCAATCTAGCTTACAGCCATCTATCAGACCAAGCAGTACAGCATGTTGTAATCTATGGTTTATCGCTAAGCTGCTCTCAAGCATAGAGCTTGTAGTATCTCGATAGTTTCCCTACTCGCCTTATATTGAAAATTCTTAACATTGACCGAGACCTGATTACAATACACAATACAGTCCTACATTGCCTTAAACATTGTTGAAGGTTTGTTATTTTTTATTTGTGAAAATAATAATTCAAGTGTAGCTGCAAACTTAAACGGCTTTCGTTACCATGTTATCCTATCGTAATCCTAACTAATATTATAAATGCGAAAGTGAGTTTGTTTGTTACGCTTTCACTCTAAAACGGCTGAACTAATTTGTATGAAATTTGGCACATGGGTAGACCATGACCTGGATTAGGACATAAGATACTTTTATCCCGATATTCCCACGGGATCAAGACTTATGCGGGTGAAACCGCGGGGTGGGCTAGTTTACTATAACTGTAATCATTGTTTAATCATGAAAAAAATCTATTAAACAAAAAACTGTTTCATTGGATGGCTTAATAGTAAAAAGCAGCAACTACAATACACCACGTAAAGTAAAACCATCAAACTCAACCACACACGACAAAATTTTTACAAAATAAGTATAGTACATTATTCCCGTATTAGGTAAATCTGGGCTCGATACGTAAGGCCGCAATATCAGCCGGTACGGCACACGGCTCACATCCGGCACAGATAAGCCGCACTTGTATCCGTCTCGGCGGCACTCAAGCCTGTTGTGCCCGATTATACCCACCGATTCCCTTTAATGCTGCCTACTTTATTGACGATGTATTTTGAACGGTTACACGGTAAAATATCTACACAATATAAACATTTTCCCGTTAAAAGAAGCGGAAAGTTTTCTTATTTAAACTTATAATGGAGGATGAAATTGTCCTTTTCGTGAGCCAATCATAAGTGAGTCTATCCTGCAGATATCGAGTCTATTTTTATTCTGCAGAAAAGAGCCATCAGAGCAATATATGGCCTCCCCAAGCGAATATAAAGTAAATAATATTCTCTAAAAGAACTGTTTAAAGATATTAACATCATGACGGTACCTTGTCAATATATCTATGAAAACATCATGTACGTAAGGAAAAGTCTTATCAGAAAACTGGTGAACTCAATTATATTAATTATAGACTAGAAATAGGGACCAATTAGTTCAACCAGGTTTCAGACTGGCTAAAGTAGACTCATCCTTCATGGGGTACTGTTTAAAATGTTACAATAAAATACCTCCCCATATAGTCCAACTATGTAAATGAAACGAAATTTAAATCTTGTATTAAACGTACACTAAGCAGCCAAGCATGTTATAAGTTGGGGATTACTTCGCTGACAAAAATGCTTATCTCAACGCTGGTCCTACTCCACAAGGGCGCTTAAACTAATTTATTAGCATTCGAAAATATTTGGTAGAGCTGCTGAAAGTAATAAAAACTATCTTTGCATTGTATAAATTCATTGCCTTAGTATTGTATAATTGCATGGCACATGTGTGAGCACTTGCCTACCACTATAAAGCTACCATTTACTGGGTACGTCTTTAAATGACTTGAATGTGCCACAGGACAAGTATGTGTCATTAAATGGTGCAGTAGATGTCTTTCATTTTCTTACGTCTATAATTGACTTGAATGTGCCCTGGCGGCTGAGAGAATGTCATGGTTACTCAAATGTCTCGCTGGTGGTGGCGTGTGTGCTGGATCATTAAGCTCCCTTCCAAATGGTTGAGCTGAATGGTGCTGATCCAAGCTTCATGTTCGTGAACGGGCGCTGTCAGTAGGGACTGATCATTTCTTAGCTGCCACGGCTTATTTTTATTTTTTAATTGTTTTTATCATTTTATTACGGACACTTTTAACATGCACGTCTTTCTAACTTTGTTCTCACATGTATAATTTCAACATGAATGATGTAACCAATATTTTTGTAACAATATTTAAATTTAAAAGAGTGTCCGTGGAGTTACTTGCCCGTTATTCTCCATAAGAACCTACTACGCTTTGGAATGGGCAATCTAGCTTCATCTTCTGACTGACCGATCCCTTGACAATTCAAAAGTGCCTGTAACTGGTTTATTTGAAATAAATGCGTTTGTGTTTCAGTTGAATTTGACTTTGTGTCTTTGTGCAGTTTCATATTTTCGTAACTACTCGTATATGCTTCTTCTATCCAAGTAAAGTTTAAAAAATTTGTAATGTCGAATATGAACAAAACACACAACACAACAATTGCTACACTTTATATCTCCTTTTAACTTACACATTCGACCAAATGAACAATACTTTATTGCTGTAGGTACAGTGTAGTTTAAATCACCAGCACAGCTACAATTACGCGGCCGAGTGGTTCCTCTCAATGGCGCAAACACACCACAAAGATCAGACTGTAAGGAGTACGGAAATGTCTGTTTACATCGCATGAACCGGGGACATACTAGTAAGGACTGGCGCGCACACGACAGTTTTAGGATCGGTGAACTGCGTTTTTTGTTTTTTCATGAAAAACTTTTCATGAAAAAAGAAAACAAAAAACGCAGTCAACATGAGATAATGTGCATTGGACTAACTACTGAAACCATATTAAAGCGTACTTACATGAAGGTACTAAAGAAGTCCTAAAGCTCACTCACAGACTTTCGTCGTTTTGCTTGATCACCGAGACTAATGTGTGTGATCGTTGTTTTCCGTAAACGCCTCACCGAGACTAGTGAAGCGTTTACCGTACCGTACACTCGAACTATTAAAAAATGTACGTACCATCATCCTTCTGCCTTTATGTCAATTTGTTTGGGGTCAGCGCAGCGCGTCTTCTTGTATGAGCTGTCATCTCAATATTCTCTCTCTCTCTCTCTCTCGGTGTCTCTATGCATCCTAGAGTAAGCAACGGAATAGTGGAGAAACGGGTGATATTTATATATGCAACAAATTCGAAAGATACGAGTAAAATATCCGATTTCTAATCGCAGCTCACCATACCAGTGCCAACATTTGGTTACCTTAAATTGTGTTCAGGCTGAAGGAAAACATCGTGAGGAAACCAGCATGTCCTAGAACCAAAAATTCGAAGACATATGACATCTACTAACCCGCACTGGGCCGTGGTGGATTACAGCCCACTCCCTCTCACAGAGAGGAGGCCTGTGTCCATTAGGAACATTATAGGCTGATTATGTAATCCAAACAGACCCTTAAAACAATTTTGAAATTGTACAAAACGGGCAATAAACCAGTGTAAGCGAAAGCAGTGTACATTGGTCGATTGTAGTGACTTTAGGATGAGGGAAAAGGTTAAGGCAGTCAGTTTTGGGACGCGCTCGAAGTGGGTTTTAGAACCACGATATGATACGGACGTCCTAGTTTAGGCTAGTTAAATTAGGAGACTGGTTGAATACCAAGAGAATGAATGTCCGAGTGAGCTGCCGCAAGTATGTTAAAGCCCAGATTATATTAATTTACTATTTAATGTATGTGTGTGTTTGTTGGTGTGACTGGGTGAGTCTTTCATTATAATAATTATTATCCTAGGCTGAAAGAGTTTGTAATATTTTTTTTGTAACTAAACAGACAGAAACGTGTTGCTGGAAAGTTTGGTGCGCCACTTCTACTCCCCAGCTCAAAGACTATGAACTGGGGAAGGCCTATATGGCTGAGGTGCTATTACTGACCATTTATTTCAGCATGATAAGTACTTTTCTAAATTATCTTATATTTTATCAGTAATGCTATTTTCTCTTGTATTACTTGTCCATCTCCTAACTCGAACCTTAACAGATATTTGTCATTTGCGTTTGGTTATAGGGAAACGGGGAAGGCCATCCGCTATACTTGACACCGAGCACTAACTACTGCCTTTTAACGACTGATGACCTTGAGTTGACGCACCACATAATATGAAAGGCAGAACCGTAAATACTCACAGTCCTCCACGAGGACATGGCGGTGATCTGCCCAAGCCGGGCAGACCTCCACCTTATATCCACCGTTTCCTCCGGGCGATCCACACCGTGGTGACACCCGGGCGTTTCCTCCCGCCTTATCTGACACAGGAACCTCCCGAAGCTGCCTTGTCCGGTGGGGACCTGGGTCAGGCGGAAGGTGAGGATGCCGTGGCACCTCTCTAGCCACTCCTCAAAGAGGGGACTTATCGCCGCAATTCTGGCGTGCCCAGCAGTGGGTTGCGACCATCGCATTCGCCATGTCGCCATGTAGCCTGTTTGTAGGTATTTTACTAAATCGACACTATTTAGTGAGACATACCATTTGGACGCCAGCCGCTTATAGCCGCACCGCATCCTCTAAATGGGGCAGATTAAAGAAATGTGAAGTGACGAAATACCACTGCGGCGTTCACCAAGAACGATCGCAATGAATTCTGCTAGAGATTGAGTCTACGGTGCGCTTGTGCTAGCTTTATAATAATATTAGTAAAAGGGGGCTAGGCTGCCGTGAGGGTGTCATTCACGTTACTACGCGTTTAGAACCATTCAATACTTTTCTTCCTCAATGGCAGTTGGACTTCGCAGTACTCTGTCTTAGGATTGAGTAAGACATTTATATTATACAGTGCTTAGGGAACGTGTTCTTTAGAATCGTATTATTGTCCTCAGAATAGATGTTCTATGGGTCTGGTCTAGCAGAAAACGTACAAAGAGACAAACCTTGTAAAACGGTTCCCGGTCTCACTAAAGTGGGTACAATATAAACAGACAGATGAACGTAGCTATAAATAATGAATTTAAGCGAAAGCGTAACGATCCCTTTACCCTTTTCACATTTACAAGACTGTGTTGATCCACAACTCTATTAATGAATGATTCTTGAGTTTCGATTCTGAACTCTATTATCTGGTAATTCTTGCAATGTTGTATTCTTTATCTCAGACCCATAATCGGGTCAGACTGACATAAACACGTGTCTTGCAGATGTGAGGTATCGTGTGGGTAATGATTAACCAAATAAATACCTGTTACGCTAGCGTAAGGGTCACAAGTTTATATAATAATATACTTTGCATACCTATATTTTTTATTACATTCTAAAACTACATCCAATTTCATAACTATTAATTCCTAAGTCTTAATTACCATTTCTTTCAATCCTTTTGTTGCCCTTGCAAGACAAGACATTGGATTTCTTCATATTCGTAATTTATGTAATCCCTGCCGGTGGGAGGGCAACCAGTCTGGGTCAAGCTCTACAGAACCGTGCGGAAAGGAGGGGCACGGTTCTTTCCATTAAGGGGGAAACCGACCGAAACACTAATATTAACAGAATTAGTAAAATAGAAAATTTTATCTGCCTAGGGTAATTTAGGAACCTTCACAGGGTCTATGGAATTTAGGCGATAAAGTCGCCTGATTCTTATCTGTATTTGCCGTGATAAGTATTTAGTATGCGCTTACCCTCAAGGAGTTCAGACAAAGGACAAGTTCACAATAGAGGCGCGATGCGAGAGCGCATCGCAGATGACAGAGCCGCGATAATAGAGCTCCCTGTTTAGCGAGTTCGTCCGGACCGGCCGGAAATGGCGCAGCCCTACAGACAACCTTCATTTCCTGAGTAGTCCTTTTGCTAGGCCCTGAGGGACGTGATGTTAATCTCTGTTTTTGCTGTCATAATTTTGTATTCTGGCTGTACTTATTCAACTTTTTTCTAGTAAAAAGATGGTAGTCTTTTGTCTTTTTTTTTTCAGCCAAATTATGACAAAGGAAATGATTACCCAAAATCGCAAGCCGCCAAGGAACGAGGACTTTAAAGTCGGAAATACTTTCCCCTTGCAGAATTTAAAACTGTTTTTATTTTAGTTGCTTTCATATTCCACGTATATATCTCTTAGTAACATCGATCTGTCAACAGTGCCGCACGGCATTAACATTACGTGTTTAATTTAATAGTGTTTTTTTAGGATTTAAATTACCAAACCCTATACATGCATCGTTTCCATAGAATCCACATAGACTGACATGCCTAACGAACAAATCTTCCAAAAACAAAACAACTACACCACCGATTATAACCAGAACATATAATCCCCACACTATTAAGAGCGTCAAATAGTTTTTGTTGTTCACAACAATAAGACTGACAACAACTGTAATAGCAAGACAACAGCATCGCGAGTGTTGTTGTCACGCGACTGAGCTCAAATGAACAGCGAACATTGAACAACTGCTAACAATCCGTGTCGAAGAACTGGACACAGACACTGGACGGTTTATCGACGAAAATGGCTGCTTTATTTGCTATTGGGAATGCAGACAATGGAAGTTTATTTGTTGAGGAGGTGTAATTGTGTTGATAGCTATGTTGAAGTTATGTTGAAAATTGTACATATTAGTAACTTTAAGTGGATGTCGTAAATTATCCCACGGGAACGGACTATCGGGATTAAAAGTAGGTACTATATGTATTAATTCAGGTTATAAACGATCTGATTGAGGCTGATTATGTATGTATGTATGTATAAACTATCTGTGTACCAAATTTAATCTAAATTCGTTCAGTCGTTTTTGCGCCAATCCGGAACATACGTCCAAACAAACAGACAAACGGACAATCTTCGTTACTATTTTATTATAAGTAGATATCGTACAGTTAACCACAAGTCCGTTGTTTTACTTTAAAAGCACCTTTATTTCGAAGCCAAAAGGGCAATATTTGTAGTAAAGTGTCACTACTGATGTGCGGCTGATCGCTTACCTACTTCGAAGAAACTTTGAAAAAAGTATGTAACCTATTCTTTATTGCTATATTATAAAGTTTAAACACAACAGGAGGTCCTTATTATTATTTTTTTTAATACATCATTAGAGGTTACAGTTTGTAAGGCTATGGCAGGTGTCCTATAAACGCCGTCGGCCGCTTAGAGTGTAACGCCGTACGCCGCGTCACGATGCTTACTATAGAAATGTACTATTGTGGTCTCTTTCACACGTCGAAGTCAGCGTCTTGACGTCGTACGCGGCCTACAAACGCTTTGCGTCGCGTCTCTAGTTATTTTGATCCATTGCATTGCAGCGTCAGATCCACGACCTGCAGGCTTAGCACGAGAACCGTAGAGAAGCGTTTTGGCGACGGAAGAG
Organism: Atethmia centrago; assembly: GCA_905333075.3. Classification (NCBI taxonomy): domain Eukaryota; kingdom Metazoa; phylum Arthropoda; class Insecta; order Lepidoptera; family Noctuidae; genus Atethmia; species Atethmia centrago. The sequence continues at coordinate 12,718,667 of HG995373.1, read as the reverse complement.
TAGACAAAAATGACGTTTCCGTGTAGGCAGTTAACAGTTTTCTACCGAGAAATGTAGACAAGCAATTTCTATCCACTAGGGCCGATGCCTGCCGGGGTCGCGGGAAGGTACTAAAGGGTCACAGAGGCCCCTGGCAACACAGGCAACAGGAAGGAATACGGGTAGGTTTTAGTCAGTAAGAGTCTGACACACCCTCCCGCTCCGCCCAGAGCGGGATAATTTATTTGATGATTTCACATACAAAAAAAAAAAAAATGACGTCAATCGGAACGTTGACGCTGAAGGCAGACGTCGCATATAGCATAAAATGGGAGACCAAAGCCATTCATAAAAAAACTTTTACTAACTGGCAATTTACCTATTACCTTATTTTCATCTGCACAATCTTTCTATACTAACTTATGGAGCGTAATAAAAGTTTACCGAAGTTTAAGAGCGAAGTTCTGTTCATGTTATTCACGTCACACGTCCGTACCACTCCCTCTTGTCGGTTACCCGGAAAGACTTCTCAAGGATGACTGACATACCTACTAGATAGAGTGGTTAAGGGGCAAAAAAAGGTATTGGTTTTTATACTACGTGACTTTTACTGTTAGATGTTGTGAGGGCTCAAGGCTTTTTACTTACAACTTTAGTTTACTGATCTTGCTTAGCACTTTATTCTAGACAGACTACTTTGAAGACAAGTTCATTGAAAATTTATCTTTCTATATTCTATTAATTTACCCTCACAAAAACAACATTTGACGCTTTTTGACCCAATCCCATACATAAGTATTCGATAATTTAAAAAATCTGCCAAGTGAATGTCGGACCACGCACAATGAAGGGGTAAACCCTTCATTGCGCGTGGTTGCTGTAAGTTGGGATGAATTTATCCCAAAAACAAAGTAAAAATTTTACTTGTAAAAACAAGTTAACTCTAACAAACCATATAACATAATAACAAATACTACTTTAAAGCTTAACATTTCGCTAATGCATGTGAAGTGGTTTTCCCAGAACTGCAATATTTTTGAACGACCTTTCCAACGATACCTCACACAACGCGTTAGACTAGAAAGAATAATTCTACCCGATATTACGTGTAGGAGCGGTACCCTAAATAAAATTTATTTTAAGATTTTATTTTACTCTTTCTCGGCGTGATTAATATGTATACCCATGCCAAATTACAGCTTTCTAGTACCCCTGAGCTAAGCTGCGGATAGACAGACAGACAGACGGACAGACAGACAGACAGACAGACGGAGAGACGGACATGGCGAAAATATAAGAGTTCCTTGTTGATATTATGTTTTGCCACAACTCTTGATATCATAAAAGTATACAACAGTTTTGAACACAATAAGTAGCATTAATAAGCTTCTTATCGGGTCTTACATAACAAACATAATCAGCCTGCAATGTTCCCACTGCTGGGACACGGGCCTCCTCTCTTCGAGAGGGAGTGGGCCGTAATCCACCACGCGGGCCCAATGCGGGTTGGTAGATGTCACATGTCTTCGAATTTTTGGTTCTAGGACATGCCGGTTTCCTCACGATGTTTTCCTTCACCATTTTGAGAGCAGTGGTGATGAAATTATTTACACAAAGTAAAAAGCACAAAAAGCACAAAAATCAAACCAATTTCCCAAGATCACAATACCACAATACTTCACATTAATATAACGCAATATAGGACTTTCATAAAACATAACATGGTTATAAAAGCCGAGGCAATATTTATGAAAATGGAATATCTAAGGTATAACAACTTATGCGTTTTCTCTTCACCTCTTTAAATGAATATATACGAGGAAGATCCACCGTTAATATACTGTTCATATACAGAGTGAATTTAAAAAACGAAAATACATGAATAATATAAAAAATCTGTTTACCACTTGCAGAATATGATCCTTCTTACTACACGTATACAGGATGGAATTTTGTAATGTCACCTGGAGGGAAAGTACTCTTAATACTGCAGATAGAAAGTTTTACTCAAAGGAAACATTCCTTTATTTTTTAATAGAAAGCAAACTGCATTCAAATATTTTCGAAAATTTTCTTCTCCCACACCAGGGAATCGAACCGGCTAAAATCTGAAAAAATATACCCTGTACTTTTATTGCATCGATCGTTAGGGTCAATTATAAGGATGAAATCTCTCTAACAAACATAAATTAAATGAAAGGAAAACCAGGAAATCTTAAATTAATTTAATTATTTACAAAAAATGGTAAACTAACTAATTAGTTGCTCGAAATGGGCTCCATTCTCTTGGATACACAAATTTAATCTTTTAACGAATTCATTTCTAGTCACCTTTAATAAAGTGTTGTGGTGAATATTATAAATCGTATTCTGAACTTCAACTCTCAACTCGTTGTCATTCGCATAAGATTTCATGTAAATTTGATTTTTTACTTATCCCCACAAAAAAAAAAATCTAATGGGGTGAGATCTGGCGATCTCGCAGGCCATCTGATTGTGCCGTTTGTACCAATCCAGGTATTAAAATGGTTATTAATGTAGGCAGTAGTGTTTCTGCTGTTATGTGCTGGAGCACCATCTTGCTGTAGAATTATTTGGTTTCGCTCTTCCTCGGGGAAACCATTTAACTCGTTTCTTAAGAGATCCAGTATTTCAATATACTTGACAGTGTTTAAATGACCTTCGTACACGTGGACCAACACTACATTATTTCTCATAATTCCGCACCAAACGTTGAAAGAAAATCTTACTTGATTGTTAGTTTCATGAACACGAACAGGATTCACTCGACACCAATAATGGTTATTGCGGCGATTGTACATGCCATTATTGCTGAAGTTGGTTTCGTCAGACCATACAATGTTACTCAAAAAATTAGGGTTTCGGTCAATTTCTCCAAGCATGTTTTCACAAAATTGTAATCGTCTGTCACGATCCCCAATATGCAATTTTTGCACCAACCGACCTTCACGATAGCATTTATACTTATACTTTTTCAGCACTTTAAGTACGCGAGTGTGGGTTGTTCCTAATTCATCGGCAGCATCTCTACTTGAAGCCTTTGGAAATGATTCAAAGTTTGTTAAAACATCTAGTTCAAAATCGAAAGAGTTTTGCTGAATAGTTTGCCGTCTCTTCTTGAAACCACCCGTATTCTTTAAATTTTCTACCATTCTTTTCAATGCGAACCGAGTTGGTGCCTGTCAGTCTTGATATCTCTCTCCATACCACCGCAGAGCTAGATTCACGTTTTTGTTATTTAAAAAATAAGCTTCCATTAAATCAAACTGTTCTTGATAAGCCATTTTCACCGTGAGACAAAATGTGAAATGAGTTGTAAAAACAATCAAATGTGAATAACAACTATGACAGTCTAATTTTCAAATTTTAATCTAACATTCCATATTTAAATTACCTCATACACGCAGCTACGAGTATGTCGCAAAGAAGTCTGCATTACAAAAGATGGATGTTAGTTAAAGAGCTTGTAACTTGACTCATTGAATTTGTAACTTCAGATTTCCTGGTTTTCCTTTCATTTAATTTATCATGTTTGTTAGAGAGATTTCATCCTTATAATTGACCCTAACGATCGATGCAATAAAAGTACAGGGTATATTTTTTTCAGATTTTAGCCGGTTCGATTCCCGGGTGTGGGAGAAGAGAATTTTCGAAAATCTTTGAATGCAGTTTGCTTTCTATTCAAAAATAAAGGAATGTTTCCTTTGAGTAAAACTTTCTATCTGCAGTATTAAGAGTACTTTCCCTCCAGGTGGCATTACAAAATTCCACCCTGTATACTGTTCATATATAGAGTGAGTTTTAAAAACGAAAATACATGAAAAAAAAACCTGTTTAGCACTTGCAGAATTTGGTCCTTCTTATTGACACGAATATACTGTTCATATACAAAAAACAAAAATACATAAAAAAAAAACAAAATATCTGTTTACTTGCAGAATTTTGTCGTTCTTATTACACGATAATGCTGCAGTATTATTTTCAAAATGCTCTTTGCAAAAATACCAGAGTCTACAAATGACAAATATCTTACTGCTTTTCACAGATTTAATAAATTAAAAGTCTCCAATTAACACTTTTTTATTCTTCGTTTCTATTATATCTCAATGTGTCTATTATGCTATTCTATATCTATTAATTTTTTTAATTGAAGGTGCATTTCGTGTCTGTGTGACCGCGTTGGTCTACTAAACTGCGCAACGGATTTTGATACGGTTTCTACACCATTTAGAGAATTTATTCGGGAAAGTTTATGTGTATTAACATCAAATTTAACTTAAATATAATAAATACATCTCGATGTTTTGTCAAGGTTTAAAAACCGTGCGAAGCAGGGTCGGCTCGCTATTTTCATATAATGTAGGTAATACGTTGTGCTTCGTAGGCGACAGAGTGAAACTTCGGAATAAAGACTAACGCTAGTTGTGAGCTTATTCAAATTTAACCTAGTTCACTGCAAATAGCTGGAAGCGTAAGATGCTTAGAGTTTTAAAGTTGAGTTTTAGTAGCCTTCAATATTATATTAAGTTCGAAAACATTGTAAAAGCCAATTATTTTTAAAAGAGTAACCGTGGAGTTTCTTGCCGGCTCTTCTCCATAGGAAACGACCAATTGGAACCGTGTACCGTGCTTCTGATGTTTCGTAAGTGTCCATGTAGGTTTATGTGAAATAAAATATTTTGATATAAATTGCTTGTAGGTTTTAATTTAAAACAACTGATAGTCAAATAATCTTTCAATTACTTACTATTTAAAACATTTATTTTGCCATTTGCATAAAATAGGTAAGCACAAATACATAATCGACCTATATTGTTCCCCTTGCTGGGACACAAGCCTCCTCTCTGTGAGAGGGAATGACCCGTTATCCACAACGCGGGCCCAGTGCGGGTTGGTAAATGTTACATGTCTTCATTTTTTTTTATTCCAGGGCATTTTATTTTTTTATTTTTTTTTCTCTGGGCGGAGCGGGAGAAGGAGGGGCGGGAAGGTGTGTCAGATTCTTACTGACTAAAACCCACCCGTATTCCTTCCGTTGCCTGTGTTGCCAGGGGCCTCGGTGACCCATTAGTACCTTCCCGCGGATTCTAGGGCATGCCGGTTTCCTCACGATGTTTTTCCTTCACCGTTTTGATAGCAGTGGTGATGAAATAATTTACCCAAAGCACAAATAATACAACTTTATTCGTCTAAATCATGTGTTATTAACAACCTTACTTAACTTTTGAAGTTCATTATATTGTTGGTAGTGTTGTTGTGGGTTGTGTGTTGTGTTGTGTTGTTGTTGTTGTTGTTCTTTTGTAGTTCGTTGTATTGTTTAGTTCGTTATATGGGTATATGGAACCTTTTCATACAATAAAAAGAACATGACACATTTTCTAGCCGCTACATGATGACCTACAGTCTCCACGTAGTTCGCGATAGCAATCTGTCATCGTTATAAACTTTTACTACATTACCGCTGCTACCTACCACGTCTCATATTATGTTCTTAGATTTGCATGAAGCTGAAGCTTGCCTTGTTTCGTAACCAAAAACGCGACAGCAACACATCGCAATATTTAAATGAACACCCATCATGGAGTTATGTTAATGTTTCAAGTAACATTATACAACTTTTCTGTTCACCGAAATTCATGTAACCGATACGAAAATAGCCAATTATTGTATTGTAACTTCATCTTGAGACGAAATAAATTGACGACGTTTCTTGAATAAAGTTAGCATAAACGAAATAAAAGGCCTCTTTCAATTCGTTGAACATCAAAATGTTATGATGAGTACGTTAGTACTTTTGTTGAATGTGGTTTGAATACAAAATGGCGGTGGGTATTCAGAATAAGGGCGCAGGTGGACAGCGACGCTAAAAGCCGATCCGTGTAGCGTGCAGCGTGGCCCGGCGCGTATCAAGCATTTATCATTGAGTTTACACGCGGCATATATTACGGTTAACTAAGCATTTTTTTAGTTTCACCTTTTGGATAAAATGTGTCCGACACGGTTTGGATTTTATTCAGCGTTTTTAGGAGTGATGTGTGGAGTGATTTTATTACTAGATAATAGGTAGACTCTATATTAGTAAACATACATGTGTAAATCTATAGCCTTATTTACATAACATTAGGATGTTCTTTTCTAATCTGTGGTCACTGTCATAAAGCCAACTCTTTTTAATGTGCTATCTTGCTGTTCCCTTTTTGCACGACTTTTTTTTTGGGTGGGATATTATCAAATAACTTCTCCCGCTCTGGGTGGAGCGGGAGGGTGTGTCAGACTCTTACTGACTAAAACCCACCCGTGTTTCTTCCGTTGCCTGTGTTGTCAGGCGCCTCGGTATCCCTTTCGGACAATCCCACGACCCCGGCAGGCATCGGCCCTAGTAGATCCCTACTCTTGTGCTGACGACATCTGTTTGAGGCGCGCGTGGAACACAACGCGCCGTCGATCCGGACCTGGTCCTTATCGGACGACGAGCTACCCATTGCTCACCGTCCGCAAGCCCGCGCCTACGGTGGCCGGAAATCCACTTGGGATTCCCGCCGCCCAGGCGAGAGGGCGCGAAACTTGCCTTTCCCTCAACCGTCCCGCCTCCTCCTTCTCGAGCATTACTGCTTCGCAGAAGGAGGTGACGGCTGTCCATGTCCTCTTGCTCCGTACCATGTCCTGGACAAGGACCGGACGCGAGAGATCTCCTCCGATCGCCTCCACGAAGACACGACGGTGCTCTGACCGTATGCTCCACCGTGTCCTCCGGGCGATCCACACAGTGGTGACACCCAGACGTTTTTTGCGCGTCTGCCATTGCATAGTTCACGTGTGTCGCTCTTGTATTTGTATTTATTTAATATACAAATGTTATTTTATCAAAATACTCGTTTATTTAACACTCTTCTTGCTTGAATGGGCTTTAATGCTGTCCACAAGTTGGACATAGAAAATTATGACAATAAAATACTCAAATATGGGCAAAAGCTATTATTACCCGTTAAACAATAAATCACTATACGAAGATGGTCCCTTGAATGTTTTTGGGCAGTTATTTAGCTAACCAGTGCCTCGTGCTAGCGCAGGAACAAGTGAAGGGCGAATCACAGAAAATGGGTAAGCAAACAGGACTCGGTAAGCTACATACCATTATTATAAATTGTATCTGCTCTCGAGAAAAACTAGTTCAAATACGCATGGTCTCTTATTCAGCTGTTGGGGCCGTTGGGGGTTAACAAATACACTTTTATTTGAGTGTCAGTGATGCAACGTGGTGAATGCTTAGCGCTCCATGCATCCGGGGTGAAATTCAAATGGAATTCGTTGGAAATTCAACCCCGCAATATGGAGTGCAGTGTGCTACTTGCTACACCTCTAGTGGCAGAGGTACAGTTGTGTGTATTTATTGTATATATATTTGTCATTTTATACTCATCCAAAAAGGAAAACAAGAAAATTGAAGTTTCACCTATAATATTCGTAGAAAATTGCAGTTTCGAAGGTTCTTTAAAAATGGTGAAATAAGTACTAACTTAGCTATTCTTAGTTAACCTATTTAGCTTCTTTGTTGGTACCTGTGCTTAGTACAGTTATCTTTTACGTTTGTTTCTCTAAATTACATACATACATAAACTCACGCCTTCTTCCAATGGGGGTAGGCAGAAACTATAGAACGCCACCTGCTCCGCTCCATACATACTCCTTTTGCTTCGCCTACGTTCATACATCTGGTCATACACGCTCGCCGATTGCGAGTAACTACTACGCACCTGACCTTTCTGAAGAACATCACCAATTTACTATACGTCCTCTTAGGGCGTTTCCACTCACCTCTGCTTTGTAAATACAGCTTGCAGCTTTGCTTTTTTCTATATATCAACTTTTATAAAATTACCTTAATCTTCATTTAAATAAACCACGGAGTCAATACAAAAAGAAATACTCTTCTAACCCTTTTAACATTCACCACCGACTTCCAAGCACTTCAAACTGAACGAAACGAACGAATTTTCTATTCATATAACAGAACACCTCCTTTCATTTAAGATTCACAACTCGACAGAATACCCACTGACTACTGCCGGGAATTGAATACACTCAAATGAAACTGCAAATGCCGTTTCCAATATCTTCGCCGGAAATAACATTTCGAGTAGGGTTTCAATTTAATAAAGCACGTCGAAGGATGTCGGCGTCTTGACTAGTAGCTACAACAATAGGGTGGAGAATAGCGCTGTGTGCCACGCCTTACCAACGAGCAATAAGTGCAAGTGCTGCAAATTACTTTGAAATCGGTTTATTTGAAACGTTTTTGTTTTGTGTGGTTTCGTTTGAAGCTTAAATGGTTTTTTATTGTAAAACCTCCTTCCTTTTTTTTTTGTTTTTTTTTTTCTGTAGTAGAAAATCCTAATGGATGTCTTCCGCCCTGGGGCGGGCGGAGGGGTCTGACAGACTCTTACCGACTAAAAACCACCTCGGTGTTCCCGTCTCACACTTGCACTTATTGTTATTCCTAGTCCAAGTTGCGCCAACTTCAGTGGTCGCATATATTATCTATAGGGCGAGAATATTACCATTTACAGATAACAGTTCCATTTTCCGGGTTGCAGCTGAGTATTTCCTGATAGACAACCCCAGTTACACGCAAAGTGTTGCCTGACGACCAGAGAAAAACCACAAACGTCACGACCAGCAGCAACACTTGAACTTACGGGACTACTAAGTAAGATACGAGTATAAGCATCTCATCACAATGCCTTCTTAAACTAACGGAATTATTATTTCTCAATCAATCTACCTAGCCTTTTCCCAACTATGTTGGGGTCAACTTTCGGTCTAACTGGACGCAGCTGAATACCAGTATTACACGAAGCGACTGCCTATCTGACCTCCACAACCCGGAATCCGGAATTAGTATTTCTATAACCCAAAACAAAAACAATAAACACAGAAAAACCTAAAAAGAGAACTTAAACCCACATCCTACTTAATACCAAGATCCGATGTGTATTCAAAATCCGCGCGCCGACTATTTTCCGGGGCGCAATCTTGCATTGAAAGAGTTATTCCGTGGCTCCATACACGGCTGCCACAAAGAGGCTTTTATCGCCGACGGTCGCTGAGTGCCCGGGCCGACCGCAAACAAAATCCGACACACGATGAATACCGCTAAGTAGGTTAGATGTGATATAATCTTGAGATTTACGATACTGAAAAAGTAAGTGCGATGTGAAAGTGTTTTTGATGTGGGAATGTGATTTAGATTGTTGGGTTTATTGTGTTTGTTTTAGTTATGATGAGGGGAAGAATGTGAAATGAAAGATCCTAAGTTACGGAATTGCTTTGCAATTAAGTTAGAACTACAAGTTGATAAGTTAAGTTTAATAAGCTATTTTGGTAAGCCTTTGGGCGGGACATAGTATACAGGTTGAAATTGAAAACTTGCGACAAACTGAAATGGGACATTGTATACATCATTATTAACAACTTTTACTAAGGGACCAAAGCTGTAATCCCAAAAAAAAAACCTGCTTTCCCTACATTTTGATGAGGTATTGCGAACATAAATGTAGGGGACAGCAGTTTTTTTTTTGGGATTGTAGCTTTGGTCCCTTAGTAAAAGTTGTTCATAATGATGAGTACAATCTTCCATTTCGATTTGTCGCATGTTTTCAATGTCACCCTGTATACCAATATTTTTTTTTATATAACATCTATATAATTGTACCCTATGTTCACAAAATTAATAAAGCATTTGAATTTGAAACCATTCTACGCATTTGTCAATACGTTTATAGTCGGATGACTTTCGCAGCGACAAAATTATTAATAATTATTATGGCGTTTAAAAAAAGAATTATAACGCAAAAAGCATTTACATAAAAGCAACATAAGGTGCCAATAACAGCTGTATAACCCCGTTAATCATACGCCATTTTAACAAATTGAAGCTTAATAAAGGATAATGAAATCAACATTTTAACTGCTGCATTGTGCGGAAAAAGTTTCACAAAATGTTCAAAATACATACAAAATATGTACACAATAGTCTCTTGTACAAGAATATGCCATTGAGCTGGCAGTTTAACGTGAAAGGGGTTTTTTATCGGCGCGGCGGCGTGGAGCGCAAGTGGCGAGTAGCACAGATAAAATCTAGCTTTGCTATCCAAGTAAACATGTGAGTGAAACGTGCCTTAGAAAGAACCCAGTAGCTAATAACCTTTTGCTGTGTAGATTTACAGTTAGCGTACGTAACGTGCACTTTAGTAAGTAGCTCCGTTAATTAAAAAGGACGGCTTTGTAAAGGAAAACATGTTACTTTTTAAGTCTCTAGGCGTCTTTTCAACTTAAGTTTTCATTTATCAACTATAGTCTCCCTGCAAAGCTTATTTTGGTTTCTTTATATTTTATAATACTAACTTTTGTTTAAACACAAATGCTTAAGTACAAAAAGCATACAAACATACCTCTACAGTAAATAACATAAATCGCCGTGCACCAGGGATTACTAAAGATTAAGTTAAGTTTCCGACGTGGCAGTCTCAGACAATGCATCTCCCGACACCCAATAATCCGTGCCACAAAAAAAAGAACGCAACGTGACAATACAATTGAACAACTCAGTGTCGTACGGTTCCGTACGATTCTGTACGTGTGGCGGTAACCACAGCCTGTATCGTAGTCGTCGCGTCGTAAACGCACGAACTCGTGCGAAAAATTTGATCGTGGGAAGAGTGCATTTAGAACTTCATGACGTATCTACCGTATATAACGCTGTTATTGGTACATAGCTAAGTTCAAGGCTACTTCTCCATGTATGACACTCAGTATATTTCATTTACGATGTAGGAAGGTTTGAGATATTAATGTAGGTACCTGTGTCTTTCTGTAGAAGAGTAGCTACATTTCTAGAGACGGAATGTTTATAGTACGAAATGTCGCTAGAAATTCTATTGCATTCTTTCATAACGTAGCAAAAGGCTTGTAATTTTGGAGTTCATGCATTCGTCATTCGCGGTTTAAAATATACTAGAGTGATTGATTAGAAAGAAACACACGACATAACGAACTGGCGGCTGAGAGTATGTCATGCTCACTCAGATGTCTCGCTGATGGTGGCGCGTGTGTTGGATCATTTAGCTCCCTTCAAAATGGTTGAGTTGAATGGTGCTGATCCATGCGTCATGCTCGTGAACGGGCGCCGTCAGTTAGGACTGGTCACGTCTTAGCTTCCTCGGCTTATTTATAATTATTTTATTTAGAAATTGTTTTTGTTTCTTTTTATTTTACATCGTCCTCACATTTAGTTATAATTTCAACATTATTTTTGTACTAATCTTTATGTATCAATATAATTTAAAAGAGTGTCTATGGAGTTTCTTGCCCGTTCTTCTCCATAGGTACCTACTACGCTTTGGAATGGGCAACTAGCTTCATATTTCTAACTGATCGACTCCTTGACAATTCAAAAGTGCCTGTAAATGGTTTAATTGAAATAAATGCTTTGAGTTTGAGTTTGAGTAACATGTCTGTAATTCCCGAAGGGTTAGGCATACCTACAGTACACCCTCATTTCGCGAGTTATGCCCGGATGGCAACAGGCTAGAGCCTGTTGACATCAACCGGGCATAAATCCAGACTCCGGGTTGCTATTGAAAAATTCGTGAAGAAAAAACCCAGTAACACTGCCCCGACTTGAGAATCGCAGCCATGACCTCATGCTCAACGGTAGCGCTAATTAGAAAGGACACCCTTCGAGAAATACCACTAAAATACAAAAGAAAGAGTAACCTAAAACGCTGGGAAATATATTGATTAATTTTTATGTTTTAATATTTTTACATTTTATAACATTTTACAATTTGACAATTTTATTTTATAATATTTAAATTGAATTAAACATAATTTTATTTTGGATTTTTATATCTTTTTTTTTAATGTTTTTAAATTAATTTAAATGTATTGTAGTAAAAATATGGTCTAGAATTATCTCTATGACAATATTATGAAATAAAAAATAAATAAAAATGTGTTCGTACCTAACCTTCAGTTATATTACAGAACTCATCAAACAATTCAAACATTTTTTGACTGCACATTCACTCAAGTGTGAACAACAAAGAAACTTATAATATCCGGTAAAAGTCGTGAACCGGTGAAAGTGTAAACATTCTACATAAACCCTTGCTCTTGGCAACTTAACCTCCGTCGTTCTGGTACAAGTTACGGTAAGTTACAACTTACTTACTGCTTCACTCAACAGATATGTCGGTAATGACAGTATCTGTTAAGCCTACCTTACACGAAGAGGAAAAACTGAACAGGTGAGGCTGCGTCAGTTTCACCTGCTCGAATACGTACACATCCTTCATGAATCACAGCGAGACTGTTTTACTATGTAGCCTATCAAATCTTGACTAATTTGACGCAATTAATGATTTATTGTTTCATACCTCCTGGGCTACACGGACATCAAAATGGCACCGATTGATTTTAAGTAGTGGTCACTGGACAAAACAAACGACTAATCGTCATCTTCGGCCCTGGAGGTCTACTCCCTAATGATTCCTAATCCATAGTATCATTTACGGAGATACGATTAGTTTAGGGCTCGACCTAAGAATGAATGACACCACGAATCGACAATTGTCCCCAAACACGATGTGCTTTTACCTGTACGAAAAAGTTTCGAACTACTTTCGGACAGGCCCGTATCTCCGTTGACGGAGAGTAGGCCAGCTGGATTGCAAGAGCTGAAAGGGGGAAAGACCTTTGCTCAGCCGTGGAGTGCCTTCGTTCAAACAGGTTGACTAACTAGTGGTCACTCAGGCTATCATAATAATTATATGAGAATATTTCTTGAAGCCATACGCAAACTCAAAGCATTTACTTCAAATAAACCGATTACAGGCACTTTTGAACTATCAAGGGGTCGGTCAACACCACGGCCTCCTCACCTTCCGCCTGACGCAGGTCCTCACCAGACACGGCAGCTTCGGGAGGTTCCTGTATCGGATAAGGCGAGAGGAAACGCCCGGGTGTCTCCACTGCGTGGATCGCCCGGAGGACACGGTGGAGCATACGGTGGAGGTCTATCCGGCTTAGGCAGAGCACCGCCGTGTCCTCATGGAGGTGATCGGTGGCGGAGATCTCTCGCGTCCAGCCCTGGTCCAGGCCATGGTACTGAGCGAGAGGGCATGGGCAGCCGTCACCTTCTGCGAAGCAGTAATGCTCGCGAAGGAGGAGGTGGGATGGTTGAGGGAAAGAAAAATTTCGCGCTCTCTCGCCCCTAGCCGCCGCAAGACACGCCTTGGGCGTCGGGTATTCCAGGCGGATCTCCGGCCACTGTAGGCGCGGGCTTGTGGATGGTGAGCAATGGGTAGCTCACCGTCCGACAAGGACCAGGCCCGGGTCGACGGCACGCTGTGTTCCACGCGCGCCTCAAAGAGATGTCAGCACAAGTGTAGGGGTCCACTTGGGCTGATGCGCGCCGAGGTCGCGGGAAGGTACGAAAGGGTTACCGAGACCCCTGGCAACACATGCAACGGAAGGAACACGGGTGGGTTTTAGTTAGTAAGAGTCTGATACACCCTCCCGCCCCGCCCAGAGCGGAATAAGTTATTTAATAATTTCCCACCCAAAAAAAAGGGGTCGGTCAATCAGAAAGATGAAGCTAGTTGCCCCTTCCCACGCTTTGGAGAAGAATGGGCAAGAAACTCCACGGACACTCTTTTAAATCAAATTATGGTTACATCATTCATGTTGAAATTACATATTGTAGTGTGGTGTGAAAGGAAAAAACGCTATACGAGGCAATATAACATGTAATTTCAAAAGTTGAGTAAAATATACAATATAATTTAGGAAAAGTAGAGATCAGATATGGATTGGTTGGCTTGTCAACGAGCTAAAATGATTGGTTATAATCAACCCCCCAGGTGCGTTGAATACGCAGGTTAGAATAAAAAAAATGAAAAAAATTAAATCATCTGTGGGAGCTCCGGTTGGTGACTCGGCAAGGTGAGATGACGGCACGCCACGATGGACCACGCTACGTTGCTCAGGAGCGATACCACGTTGAGGCCCTCTGCGTGGTGGCGTGAGACGCTTTCGTTGAGGCCCTCTGCGTGGTGGCGTGAGACGCTTTCGCTGAGGAGCTACGCGTTGCCAGATGATGGATGTGTTTGGATTTGGTCTGAGCGAGGAGGTGAAATGCTGCCCAATGTAGAACTCTAGGTGGCTTCCCTAAATAAAATGATGTGGTTAAAAATTACCAAGCCGGGACTTTCAAAATAAAAAAATACATACCACTGGAACGTGGGACTCGTGGCAAAACAACGCCTTCACAGCACTGCCGAGCAGGACGTATATTCTAAAATAAAATCATGATTGGTAGATAGCCAAAATTACAATATCCGAGGTTAACAAATATGCAATACGTACCGAAAAATAAATGATGATTTATGCAGGAGCGTTATATAAAAAAGCATACGACTGATTTCAAGTTTTTTTCTCGAGACGAACTTAAAAATTATTTAAGTGAAAAAAATAATCTGATCTCCAATAACAAAATATATACAATGACACACAACCATCTTGTCAAAAAAATCAAAATTTTTTATACTAAAATTCAAACGTTAGGCACATGTGTGCCAGTAGGGTTCCGCAAAAGAGGTTGAAATATGTAGTGTAGATTGCAGGTCAAATACCAAAAAAAAATATTGTAGAATTTATAATTCTACAACATGTGAGAATGATGCAAAACGTTAAAAGTGTTCGTAATAAAAAGATTAAGAAAAAACAATTAAATTAAAATAAGCCGTGGCAGCTAAGAGATGACCAGTCCCTAGTGACGGCATCCGTTCAAGAACATAACGCATGGATTAGCACCATTCAGCTCAACTATTTTGAAGGGAGATAAATGATCCAACACACGTGCCACCACCAGCGAGACACTAGAGGAAGCACGACATACTCCCAGCATGAGGCACATTCTAGTCAATGAAAGACGTACCCAGTAAATGGTAGCTTTATAGTAGTACTCACACATGTGCTGTTATACAATACTAAGAGATTGAATGAATGAACGTGATCTGTCACGTCACTGTCTGTCACTTTTTCACAGCTCATATTTATTTAAATTTACATATTTTACGTGGCCCTAGATGTCCAAATTTGATCTTTTTCTTGTTAATCAAGGCTTAACTGCTGTGCCAAAGTGTAGGCAGCTCCCAATTTTGAACAAATAATAAAATATATTTTTGTTTCAGACGTTGCGGTCCTCCTTGGCAACGTTATGGCGTGTCGTCCTGACGTCCGACGTCAACGCTTCTGAAAGACTTTAAAATAGTTATATTTTAGTGATAATTTCTATTTTGTGTTTAGTTGAGTGTTTTTCTCTATTCAAGTGTTGTTTTCTGGTAAGTGGATGCATACCGCAACCCAATCCGGTGATGGCACGTTAAATCAAAATTACATTTGTTTACATTGCGATAGATCTTTTCAATCAAAAAGGGGTCTTAACATTCATATTTCAAAAAAACATCGTCTTTGTATTAGCCAGAACGGCCCTGCTCTAAATTTAGACCCAGTTTCTTTACCGGCACCTGTTTCCGACAGTCCAAATTCTACCCCATTCCATTTGTACCTTAGTTACCTAAAAAATAATGTGCCTGTTATCAAACGAGTCCCGCGCGGCACCAGGATCTCCGTCGCAAACCACCTTTCAGGCTTGATTAAAAAATGTGTGGAGAGCAACCAAATTGTAGACTGGCATAATCTCTTCCTTTTTTCGTATACCACTTTGCATGTCAAAAAAGATGAGGCTACTATTTCTCTAACCCAAAAAATCAAAAATAACTGTTTAACAAAAACATCTTCACCTTTTGATTCTCCCAAGAGGGGAACATTATCTAGAATTAAATTAATTGAAGGCAAAATTGCCGACGGGGATCTCAAAGGCGCCGCACGTCTTCTTTTTACTAACGACGTGTTGTCGCCTGATACTCCTGATACCCTTTCGGCTTTGCATTCGAAACATCCCCCGGCTCCCGTGATCCCGTATTTTTTCGACTCTCCTACAGCAGACCAGGCCTGCCTCGAAATCGAAGGCAAAGACGTTATTGACGCAATAATTTCTTTTAAAACCGGTTCAGCGGCCGGCCTGGACGGAATCTCACCCCAACATTTAAAAGATTTAACTTCTTATTCTGTGGGTGATGCAGGTGTGCAGCTTATTTGCTCTATTACAAAATTAATAAATTTTATGTTTTCAGGCAAAATCAACGCTGATATTGCCTCACTTTTATTTGGTGCTAATTTGATCGCCCTAACTAAAAAGGACGGAGGGGTGAGACCCATTGCTGTGGGGTCAACTTTAAGACGTTTGGCATCCAAAATTGCGGTGAGACATATCAAATCTAAATTACAGTCTGTTTTCGAACCTATACAATTAGGATTTGGCACGAAAGGTGGGTGTGAGGCAGCCGTCCATGCCTTAAGAACCTACCTTTCGTATGATGATTGCGAAATTGTAGTCAAAATTGACGTCAAAAATGCTTTCAATTCAGTAAACAGGGATGCCATGCTGACAGAAGTTAAGAACAAAATTCCGGAACTCTATCAATACCTGCTTACCTGCTACGCAGAACCTTCAAAATTAATTTACCGTTCCCATGAACTTTCTTCGGAGGTCGGCTGTCAGCAGGGCGATCCCCTCGGGCCAGCAATTTTTAGCTTGGCTATAAATCCGATTATTCAAAATTTAAAATCAAAATTTAACGTTTGGTATTTGGATGACGGAACCCTGGGAGGCGATGTGGACACTGTGCTATCTGACTTATCAGATATTAAAACAAATTTCGAAAATATTGGTTTAGAATTAAATTTTAGCAAATGTGAACTCTTCATTCAAAAAACTTCTTACGGTTTGGATAATTTAAAATCCAAATTAAATTTTCTGGCACCGAATATCAAAATAGTAGACAGAAAGTCACTTTGCCTCCTGGGTTCTCCCATCTTTGAAGAATCTTTTCCTGATTACATTACTAACACTATTTCTAAATTCCAAAGTCACGCAAATTGTTTACTCGAAATCAGTCCTCATTATGCTCTTATAATTCTAAAGTTTTGCCTTTTTGTCCCTAAATTTACTTATGTGCTTCGCTGTAGCCCTTTTTGGAAACATCCAAATTTGCTTTCACCAATAGACGATTTAGTCAAAACTAGTTTAGAAACGATTTTAAATATTCAGCTCAATGAACCATCTTGGTTACAAGCATCCCTCCCTATTCGGTTTGGCGGTTTAGGAATCCGCAAAATTTCGAGTGTTGCTTCCCCAGCCTTTTTGTCGTCCACCCATAGCACGTCACGTCTCATAGGTAATGTCCTAAGGGCTTTGCCCACAAACTATGAGACTGCGGGCTTGGAGGATGCCAAGAATGCTTTTCAAATTGCTTGCCCGGGTAAAGAATTTCCAGACAACCTAAAATCTCAGAGGAGCTGGGACGATATTTATTGCGATTTAACATACAAATCGATTCTGAGCCGCAGTTCAGGTCCGGATCGCGCAAGACTTTTGGCGGTCGGAACCAGAGAGGCCGGTCATTGGCTACATGCCCATCCTTCTCCATATACCGGTACCTTCCTGGATCCGACCTCGCTTCGTCTGGCGACTGGTCTGCGGCTTGGGGTCACGGTATGCACTCCACACACATGCCCTTGTGGCACGGACGTGGACCGACTGGGTCACCACGGACTTTGTTGTCAAAAAAGTGCAGGCCGCTTTTCAAGACATGCAACACTTAATGACATAATCCGCCGGTCTCTTGCCAGCATCAATGTGCCTGCTCTTCTTGAGCCGACTGGCATTGTCAGAGATGATGGCAAAAGACCTGATGGTGTGTCTTTGGTCCCGTGGAGTTTGGGACGGATGCTTGTGTGGGACGCTACCTGTGTAGACACACTGGCACCGTCCCACCTCCAACGGACTACTTCTAAAGCGGGTGCAGCGGCAGAAAATGCCGAAAATCTGAAAGTTATTAAATATGGAGGCCTTGGCAGAGAGTACAACTTTGTGCCCTTTGGCGTCGAGACCCTCGGTCCGTGGGGTCCCAGTGCGCATAAGTTATTTGCGGAAATCGCGAAACGTCTAGTTGATGTAACTGGTGACCGAAAAGCTGGCGGCTTTCTCGCGCAACGCATCAGCATTGCAATTCAGCGAGGAAATGCCGCCAGCATCCTCGGTACAATGCCCCGAGGGCCTTTTTTAAGCCTAACTTAGTTTTAATTTAATTTAGTTAATGTTAATAATCATCTTGTAATTTGGTTATGTAAATAAATGATATTATAAAAAAGAGATTGAATTAATACAATGCAAAGATAGTTTTTTAAAATTTTCAGCAGCTCCAACAGTATTTTCAAATACTAATCAATTAGTTTTGCGCCCTTGTGGAGCAGGACCAACCAGGACGACCATAATATTCACAATCAGTTTGGATTTTTAGAGATGTAGCGAAACTAAAGTCTGAACTGATAGTGTACCCTTTACAACTAGGTACCTACGTCTGTACTCAAGTCTAAGTGGAAGCTATTTGCACAAGTACATATAGTAAAATCTGACCTTTCGATCTAGATTATTTTGCCAAAGGGCTTCTCGAAATAGTTGTTGTTTCGTAAGCCGTTCTTACAAATATGATGTTGAATAAACAAAGAAATGTTCAATAGACTTATCTATGGAATAAATAACTAGAAAAAATGAAAACAAGTAAATAAATGTGCACATTGATGTAGGTACTGTTTTATTTATGATTATTATCGTTTTCTTTGTATTGTGTCTTTGACATATCTCGGGACCCTGGGGATCCGAATCTTTGGAAGGCGTACGAGGGTCCGAAGCCAACTCGCAGAGGCCCGTTAGGGGCTTTCATTGAAATGTGGTACTAACTGACGATTCAATCAACTCAGCCTATAACAGTCCACTGCTGGACATAGGCCTGTCCCAGGCTGCGCCACAATACCCTGTCCTCCGCCTTCCGCATCCTGTCTGTCCCAGCCATCTTTTTAAGGTCGTCGGTTCATCTAGTTGGGGGGCGTCCCACAGTAAGCTTGCCGATACAGTCTCCACTCCAGGACGCGTCCTTCGACAAACATGGCCAGCCCACTGCCACTGCAGCTTGCTTACTCTGCAGCATAGCCCGACTGGGCAATGCTTGGAGTTTATATTTCATAGCGCACCGAGCGACCTTGAATTTGTGGACCAGCCCCACTGTCACTATCCACGTTCCGGCACCGTATGTCATAACGAGCAGGACGCACTGGTTGAAGACCTTAGTCTTCAAACACTGCGGGATCGGTGACGACAAGACCTGACGAAGTTTTCCAAACGCTGCCCAACCCAACCGGATCCTTCTGTCGGCTTCTTTCTCAAAATGTGCCTACCTAGCTGGATAACTTGCCCTAGGTAGACCGACGATTATCCCAGATAAAAAGGCAGGGGGTGACTTGCACACTCAATAATGTTGTAGAGGCCTATGTATACTCGTACATTACAGAGACATATATACCTCCAACCATTCAGGTATCCCTTCTACATATATCTTTAACGAGAATGTACGTCTTCCTTCCGCATACATTTTGATGTACCTAAATTGAAACATTCGTCAAATAATCAGATTACTCAAATCTGCTTATGGAAATATCCTAATTTTGAAATTGTATCAACGTTTCCGCCTTATAAAACGTAATCAGAAATCTTTTTCTCCATTTGTCCATGAAAAATCTATAAATATAATAAAATAGTAAGAAGACATAACTGTACTATTGAATTAAAAAAAAAATATTGCTACGAATCAGATGCCTAAAATATAGTTTATTGAAGTTTTGTCCGTTTGTCTGGATATATGTTCCGGATTGGCGTAGGAACGACTGAACGGATTTGGATGAAATTTGGCATACATATAGTTTATAAACTGAATTAACACCTGGGTACTTTTAATCCCGGTATTGCGTTCCCGTGGGATATTTTTCGGCATCCACTCGGGCGAGGCCGCGGGCAAAAGCTAAAATAATCTAATCTAATTTAATCGCAAAAAGTATCGTTAATCTTGTAAACGTATGTGTACTTAGCTACAGGGAAAAAAACAAATCTTCGGATTAATAAAAAAAAACGGCCAAGTGCGTGTCGGACCACGCACAATGAAGGGTTCCGTAGTTGGGAGGAATTTATCCCAAAAACAAACTTAACATTGTAGTTGAAAAACATGTTCTCCCATACATCGATATACGTAACGGTCAATTCTTCAACAGTAATTGTAAGTGACCGATGACCTTGTGAAGGCCGCAGGCATCCGCTGGATGCGGAAAGCACAAAACCGGTTGAAGTGGTGGTGCTTGGGGAGGCCTATGTCCAGCAGCGGACGTCTTTCGGCTGAAATGATGATGAAATGTAAGTTGGTCGACTATTACTCGTTAACTTGTAAAGCCTAATTAACTGTAATAGTTTTCCTTTTAATTTTATTATACACTAGATGCACCCCGCGGTTTCACCCGCATAAGTTTTGACCCCGTGGGTATATCGGGATAAAAAGTATTCTATGTGTTTTTCCTGGTTATAAACTATCTGTGTGCCAAATTTCATCCAAATCCGTTCAGTACTTTTTGCGTGAAAGAGTAACAAACATCCATCCATCCATCCATTCTTACGAACTTTTGCATTTATAATATTAGTATAGATACTACTGCCATGATTTCTATCATATAGGTAGACTTTAAAGCTGAATATTACGCAAAGGGGTGCCTAAATCGAAAAATGATTTTCACATACCCGCAATATTTTTGAACGGCCTATCTAACGACACCCCGCAGCATGGGATTGACGAAAACCTGCGACAGAGACATTTCAAAACTATAAGGTTCCTTGTTGACTACGGAACCCTAAAAAGGCACATTATAATACTAAATTTTAGTAACTTGTTTACCACAGTTAATTTATGTAGCGAAAATACTCATTTTGTCATGCTTGTTACACATACAGGTTGACTTGTAATTTGACGTGATTGTTTGACCCATTAGCAACAATTAAGCACCCCATAAAGCCAGACGAAAAATTCATGGGGTTCGAGAAAAACCACACACCACACCACACCACACCACACCACACCACACCACACCACATATTATGTTTTTTTGAAAAGTTCCCAGAATTCGTCACTAAACATCACTTTTCTAAAAACTCTCAAATTGAATGGCCTTCATTGCTATTCCTTTGGATACTCAATACTTTAACAAACTTATATAACCAAATTTTCTAAAACAGTTAATAGTTCAAGGAAGAAGTTTATTAACTACATTCATAAATCATCTACATTCGTGAAATTTTACACCAGTTATCTCAAAAATTTACTATGGTATTAAGCATACAAATTACGGGGAAGACATATTCATTTAATCAGCTATCTAACGAGGTAAAAAAATAAAAAAAAAACATATTTAGCGGTGTCGATGAAACAGTCGATAGAGCTGGCAAAGGTCTAATTTGCAAATTGTTGAAATATTTTTAATTTTTGTAATAATCGTTTGAATTAACTGGTTTCTCACAACCCAGCAAACCTTCCTTCGTTATTTAGCCAAGACGTCGGAACCAGACCCTGCAGTCTCTACATAGAAAGCGATCGTTTTACGACCGAATTCAGTCGCAAAGTCCTAATGGGGTCCTTAAATTGCTTGACGAAGTTGTGATTTTTTCGTCAAGTAATTTTGACCGTCTCATGATAAATGATTTTTATTTCAGTAAGTAGGTTTGTAGTAACACTTTTACTCGTCAATCATATTTTAAAAACTAGATGGGGTGCCGCGTTTCCTATCTAACTACTCTGAGAAGAAAGGTCGAAACAAACTCAGAGGTCACAGACTCTTTTAAAGTCCAGACATAATCTTGGTCAGATCATTTAATGACCATGTAGATTGATGTCTGAAATGGTCTTTTGATGAAAGAACAACACAGATTGAGTGGATCTGTCCAGTCAGTGCTCGCATTTGTCAGTAGTCGTGCAGCTCAACTCAGAACTGAAGGAGCTCAACGATACAACGAACAATACCAAAGAAAGGATATTTGGATAAGCCGCATAAATTACTCAAATTGCCAGACCCTCATTAAAACTAAGAAAAAAAAAAAAACAATGACCCACATAGTCCTCACATTCTCAATAATTAAAATAATATAATACTTTATAAAGTAAATATTTATGTCATTGTATATGTAAAATGATATATAGAAAATGAAAATATAATTAGATAGCAAACAAAAAATCAATATTTTACTGGAGCAGCTCAATCCCAAGCCTTTTTGTCCTCCATATAGTCTACAAGGATTAGGATCAGTATACAAGGATTTCAGCTACAGTTTTCTTATAAAACATTTGAATTTATTAAGTCTTAGTTCTTAGTGTGAAGTTTATTATTGCAATCTAAACGAGCCACCTTTTTTTTGAGCCTGGTTGCAGGAACAACTAATTTCTGTCTGTTCCTAGTATTTACATTATGGATACCACTATATTTTTTAAACAGATTAATATTTTGATGTGCATACAAAAGATTTGCATAAATAGACTGAGAAGCTACAGTCATTATATTAATCTCTACAGTAATTATATTAGCCTCTGAGGGAGTGGGTGGGACTTCATTTATAAATTGAACGAAAGGCCCTTTTTTGTAAAACAAAAATTGTCTGAATATCGGCGACATTTCCCCACAACATTACACTTTAGAAATAACTAAACTAAACTAAACTGGCTGTCTCTAAATCAGTTAAATCACAATTTTAATAACGGCGTATGCTACAGAGCTAAGCTTTTTTGACAATTTAATTTTATAACCATTGAAGCTTAGCATCCAAAATTAACACTGTGGCATCTTCGGGTTTCAACCCTTTATGAGCACACTAATTACTTTTCTAACATGAGCTATTGTAAACTTAATACATTTAGTAGTTTTCTCATTAAGAAGTAGGTTATTAACATTAAACCAGTTAACTAATAAGGACCCCATTAGGAATTTGCTACCCAATTCGGTAGTTAAAGGATCGCTGTCTATGTCGAGCTGCAGCCCCAGGTCGCAAGTTGAGACGCCACTTTTGAGTGGTTAGTAGTATTCCCAGTCTATGTGCT
This sequence comes from Atethmia centrago, assembly GCA_905333075.3. Lineage (NCBI taxonomy): Eukaryota > Metazoa > Arthropoda > Insecta > Lepidoptera > Noctuidae > Atethmia > Atethmia centrago. The sequence goes on along the minus strand of HG995373.1, from coordinate 12,695,520 downwards.
AATCACAGATCACTTTCGCTTTGTTCGCGTGTTTTTAAACTACTGCATACAAAAACATGATGTGAAATCTACATTACAGGCTAATGATATGATAAATAACCGACTATTTGTCAAAAGCCCAAAAGAACCGAAGTAAGTTCAAAAATAAAATGTACAAACTCTTAATTTTTTATTTTCTTCACATCATATTTTTGTGCGCAGTAGCACAAAAACAATGTTTCACCGAAAGCTTTCAAGTCATATTGTTGTTGTTTAAGAGAAAGATCAAGCATTGCCATAATCTTTGACAACAGATTGGTGATTTTTGTTAATAGTAGAAAAGAGTTCGTTGCTGCCAACTTTGTGCCGATGACAACTTCTTACGACATCCAGTATCCAAACCACCAATCAATAGTCTATCACAATTCACAGCTGGATCTTGACCTTTCCCGAGCTACTGGCATGACACAAAATAAGCCTTTTAAGAAATAATGAACGTGGTTGATGTTAATAACTTAGAGCATCTTAACTTGTCTGGAACTGCCAGTTCACGTTTTTAATTAAAAGTAAATTCTTTTACAAAAGCCTCATAATTGAAGTTTATTATAGAATTAAGAGTTTTCACGTGCACAGTACGTTAAGACACGTGTACTAAGCGACAAGTGATGGACCACAAATCTCTTACTTAACTTGTGCTTCTCGACTTTAGCAGTGCCTTTAATTCTGTTGATTTCGATATCCTTCTAGGGATCATTAATTCTTTAAATTTCTCCTCTTCCACTATTGGTTGGGTCGACTCGTATCTCAAAGGCCGCTCGCAGCGGGTTCGTCTCAAAGAGTCGTCTTCTAATTGATACTCTCTTACCGCAGGTGTACCTCAGGGAGTTCTCTCTCTCCTCTTCTCTTTTCTATTTTCATTAACTCTATCACCCGAGTCATCTCTTCCTACTTCCATCTTTATGGCGATGATCATGCAGCTTTACAATAATTTCTTAAGGAAAGATGCGGTAGCCACCGTGTCTGCCATGAACATGGACCTGGATTCGATTAGCGAGTGGTCGCAATCAACCCTAGGAAATCCCAAGCCATTTTTATTGGTGGCAGGTATATGCGAAACAGGCTTGCTGTTGTATCGCTGTCTCCACTCTGTTTGAATGGGGTTAAGATTGAATACGCTAATACGGTTAAAAACCTGGGGGTGACCAAGGATTCCTACTTATCGTGGACTGCCCATGTTGCTCAAGTCAGTCGCAAAATACACTACACGTTCCATTCATTAAAATGTCTCCAGAGCTTTTTGCCCTTGAACACCAAAATCTCCCTTGCTCGAACTCTCATTTAGCCTATTATAGATTACGTCGATGTTTGTTATTTGGATTGCCACCGAGGAGCTTTTAAACAAACTTGAACGTTTGCAAAATATATTTATTCGTTTTGTATTTAACCTTAAAAGTATGATCACACAATATTTGCGGGAACGTTTTTCCTACGCCCGTCCTTCAGATGCGCCTTGCAGGTCGCATCTTAGAAACCTTCTTAAGTCCCCTCCCCACTCCACCGATTTCTACTCCTACTCCTTCACTGTGCACGCAGTGCGGTTGTGGAATTCACTTCCGCCAGACATTAGGGACTGCCAAACTGTTCCAGTATTTAAAAAAAGAGTGAAAGAACATTATTTATTTCCACGTCTTCATAGTCTGTTGCGTATGTATTTTTTTTTCTCTTCTACTCTTACACACAGTGTCTACATCTCTTTGTCTACTTTCCTATCGCAGGTATGCTGGAAGAGCTTTCTTTAGAAATAAGCATCACCTTAGTACGTATTTTTCTGTTCTGTTCTTCTTTTCTGTTTTTATTTGTGTGTACATAAATGCTTAAATAAATAAATAAAAAAAATGTTTTTTCTCAAACCCCACGAATTTTCGCCTAGGCTTTATTGTTGCAAATAGGTGACACTATCACGTCCTGGACAGAATACATCAAATTACAAGTCACCCTAAACATTACTTATCTATTTAAAGGTATTGCCTTTAAATTCCATCTGAGATGCCCTACATGATAAATACGAAAACTTTTTCGTACAAAACGCTATCAATGTGAAGCATGCTCAATAACAGAGGCACGTACTACGTTAACCTTCTCTCGTAGCTGAATAGCTACGTCGTAGCTGATAGCTACGCCGTAGCCGGAGTAGCGCGCCTGTTTAGCCCTGTCGTTTGAGATAAGGCTAAATTCAAAATTTCGCTGCGAAGATAAGCTAATGAGAATAATTTTTGGACTGCCTCACTAGCATATTAAGCTGTTTTTGTATTAGACTGGGTTATTGTGTACGGGTGTATATTTTTTCCTTGTAACAAAAGCAACTTAAGTTTCAGTAAATAATTAGAAGAAAACCGGACAAGTGCGTGTCGGACCACGCACAATGAAGGGTTCCGTAGTTGGGAAGTTGGGATGAATTTATCCCAAAAACAAACTAACATTGTAGTTGAAAATCATGTTCTTCCATACATCGATATACGAGTACGTCACAGTCAACTCTCCAACTGTAAATTTCAGTTGGTCGACTATTACTCGTTAAGTTGTAAAGCCTACTTAGCTGCGATAGTTTTCCTTTTAATTTCATTATATTTACTACTGCCATGATTTTTTTCACATTTCCATAAACAACCATTTAGCTGGCAGGGAGGGGGGGGGGGGGACTCTGACAGAAATTAGCACTTTAATGCTTATTATTACGCAAACGGATTCTTGAATTGAAAAGTGGTGCTCACAGAACCGCAACATTTTTGAACGGCCTAGTGCAATTTTTTTTTTCCAGCTTTAATTTTAGCATTTTGTGGGCGTGATTAATATGTACACCTATGTCAAATTACAGCTTTCTATTACTAAGCGTCTCTGAGCTACAGCAGGGACAGACAGACAGACAGACAGACGAACATGGCGAAACTATAAGGGTTCTTTGTTTACTACGGAACCCTAAAAAGGAGGAGAGATGGATAGGAAATATGTATTATATGTAGTAGCTCTGTTGAGGATGCGTTCGGGCCACATCCCATCGAATAAGTTTAAATATTTAATGGGTAAAAGTACCTCACCAAACTGCGAAGTTTGTGGGGTGATTGCGGATATTTACCCCGTGCTGATGGAATGTGACCGGAACATACACGATAGACAATATTCGCTTGGTGTGGGATTTGAAGTGGGGGCATGTAACAGCATCCTAGCGTCCCCTTTGTCGGAGGAGGTTAGTATGTTATGTCTACTGTTCTTGGTTATTTACCAAAACGAATAGGAACAACACTATTAAATTGGTCACAATGTTTTTTGTTATGGGGGTGACAATATCACTAAGTGATAAGAACCTTTCAAATATAAAAAAAAAGAATTAAAACACGATAAAAAAATACACATTATTGTTACACTGGAAGAAAACGTATAATAACCCAGATTAAGTTTTTCCTTTTTGACTTAATGATAAAATATGTTAACATTTTTTAATTTCCCTACTTTGTCGTCCACAAAACGTTGTTTATGCAAGGTATTACTAAGTTTTTTATTAAAATATACCTACCCTTTGCTCCACCGCAATACTTTTCCGCGTCAGAACAGTAAATCCTTATAATCCGCAAGGAGCGTCAACATTTCGGTGCAAATACACAAAGCCAACCGTTGTGTGCTTTACCTACATTTTTTGTCCTCCAAAATCTTGGTCTTAGGAATACCGCTGAGATTTAGCAGGATGATGAATAATCTGGCTAAGCATTAAATATTACTTACTATTCTTAAGTTTTTTTTATTTCTCACAAGTAAAGACTTATGAGAAACTTATGAAAAAACTTAAAAATAGTAGCACTAACTTAGTGCTCAATTTCAAAATTAAATTCTAGTTCCGCGCATAATATTTACTCATTTTTAAGGCTTTATTAATATCTATGGGTGATTATACTCATTGTGCTTGTCGAAACACTTTAAACCAAAATGCTATAGGATAGTTGTATTTTAAGTTAAAATAGTAGTTTATGAAACTGTTGCATAATGAGGGGTATTAAAACACGAGTGTGTTTTAAAACCGAGTTGATGTTTTTAATACTTCACACGAGTGTTTTATTTAATACCTAGTTATGTGCAGTTTCATACACTACTTTATCCACTCTCATACATTGGGATTGAACCTACTTAATAAAAAATCAAAGTTAAAAGAGTAAGAAATTGTTTATTGCATAATAATTATTCCCCAGCAGATAACCGCGCTTGCGCTAAAGCGGGCGACGCAAGAAGACAAGTAAAAATTGGAATCAAAACTTTTTTGAAATGCTACAAAAATGGCGCGCCCCGCATACACACAAGTTCCATTAGAAAAAACATATTGGTGAAAACTCCATGGTGATATTAACTTCTTGGATTTGCAAAAAATGTTTTATAACATTAATTTGGTAAAGAAAAAGTGTCATAATTTGATTCTATTTTAAAATTTCGGTATTTTGTTTATGCATAATCAATCTATATTGTTCCCACTGCTAGGACACGGGCCTCCTTTCATCGAGAGGGAGTGAGCTGTAATCTACCACGCGGGCTCAGTGCGAGTTGGTAGATGTCACATGTCTTTCGAATTTTTGGTTCTAGGACATGCCGGTTTCCTCACAATGTTTTCTTTCACCGTTTTGAGAGCAGTGGTGATGGTTTTGTTTATAAAGTATGTCAATACCTACACACTCGTTTTGAAGTTTATGATTCGAATTTTACGATACGAGAGTAGATAAAATCGTTTATGTGCTCTCTAAAGCTTTGGTTTCTTAAGAAAATGGTGAACGGTCACCCAGTAAAGTGACCGCCAGTGTCCGCAATTTACGGGCGAATGACGTCACTGGAACCTTGTTCATGAAAGTAAGTTGGTGTGTTTTCCTAGGGAGAGTTTTTGACACCGTAAAGTCAAACCCCGCTGCCCAAAGATTGAAATCGCTAGATTTGCCCTCACCATACTTAGTCACTCGAAAAAGTGTTCATACTAAGAAATGTGACCTGACACATTATTAAATAGCGTTTTCATGACAATCGAGTCAAGGCACTGCGTCATTGTATGTCAGAACAAAACAGAATCGCTGCTATCTTTTGGCGCAGTAGGACGAATCTAACAATTTTAATCTTTGCTGCTGCCATCATTTTCATGACAGCCGTCACTGCGGCTGTTATGTGTGGCTACTGCTCTTTGAGGAAACCGTAACTTTACGGCCGTCCACAAGAGTATTTTTTGTCACCTTAGTGACAAATACTGGTGAAAATTACAGATTTTCATGACTGCTGTCATAATATCACAGCCACCTGTCTTCTAGACAATCGTAACTCAAGAAGAAGGCTCCTTGACATAATCCTCTTTTCACTACGAGGCGACAATTTGAAATCCATGCAACGTGTCGAGTGTCGACGCAGAATCTAATAACCACTTTAACGGGTGTCAGCCGTTTGTCATCTCAGACAGGTTATTAAGGTCAACTAGGGCAGCACCGGTTATTGCACTACCTACATTTTCAGTTCAGAGGTGACTTAACTTTTTTTGCGTAATATTTATGCTAGTGGTTGAAGTAAACGCTTACATTTGACTTCAATGTGATGTAAAGAACTTTACTTCAGTCTATTCTGATAGAATCACACCGTGAAAACTCAGGTGAAGTCAGCTTTTTTTTGGGTGGGAAATAATCAAACAACTTCTGTCGCTCTGGGCGGAGCGGGAGTGTGTGTCAGACTCTCACTGATTAAAACCCACCCGTATTCCTTCCGTTGCCTGTGTTGCCAGGGGCCTCGGTAAACATTTAGTACCTTCCCGCGACCCCGGCAGGCATCGGCCCTAGTGGACCCCTACATGGTGAAGTCAGCTTGGAGTAAGTTGTCAATTCCTAGCATTAGATGAAATGACAGCCCACTTCAACTAAGTGCGATTTTTACCAAATAGACCGACAGAGCTTACACTAACATGATATATTAGGTCTTTATCTATGAAATTGGAGATTTGTATGAAAATTTTAAAATATAAAAATTTTGGTATTTTTTTATTTCAGCTAATCAAAATACTGGCCCAAATTATCTATACAATTTTGCCATTTTGATGGCAGTTTGTTATCCCTTTACTGTAGAAATCTGCCGGACGGGAGGGGATGAAGACAGCGAACGCGTTTTGTACTGCCTCTAGGATGTTGATATTTTTCTCACTTAAAAAATTGTCCAAATTTTGAAAAAAGTAGAAATCTGCTGATGCAAGGTCCGGTGAGTACGGTGGGTGACGGAGAGCTTCCAGCTGTAACTCTTGTAGCTTTGCGATGGTCTGTCGTGAAGTGTGAGCTCACGCGTTGTCGTGGAGAAGCAATGGGGAAGAGCGATTGACCAGTTGTTGTTGAATTGCGAGCTTCTCCATCATTTTTTGCAATTCTTGGCAATAGATATCTGCCGTCACTGTTGTGCCATTCGGTAAGAAGCTGTGATCTACAAGTAATCTTTTTTTAGCGCACTGATTAGGTGCTGCACCCGGGTCCACCCACTTTTTTTTTTTTTGGGTGGGAAATCATCAAGTAACTTCTCCCGCTCTGGGCGGAGCGGGAGGGTGTGTCAGACTCTTACTGACTAAAACCCACCCGTATTCCTTCCTGTTGCCTGTGTTGCCAGGGGCCTCGGTGACCCATAAGTACCTTCCCGCGACCCCGGCAGACATCGGCCCTAGTAGACCCCTACTTTTGTGCTGACGACATCTCTTTGAGGCGCGCGTGGAATACGACGCGCCGTCGACCCGGGCCTGGTCCTTACCGGACGGCGAGCTACCCATTGCTCACCGTCCGCAAGCCCGCGCCTACGGTGGCTGGAAATCCGCCCGATATTCCAGACGCCCAGGGCGTCTCCTGCGGCGGCTAGGGGCGAGAGGGCGCGAAACGTGCCTTTCCCTCAACCGTCCCGCCTCCTCCTTCGCGAGCATTACTGCTTCGTAGAAGGAGGTGACGGCTGCCCATGCCCTCTCGCTCCGTACCATGGCCTGAACCAGGGCCGGACGCGAGAGGTCTCTGCCGCCGATTGCCTCCACGAGGACACGGCGGTGCTCTGCCCAAGCCGGGCAGACCTCCACCGTATGCTCCACCGTGTCCTCCGGGCGATCCACACAGTGGTGACACCCGGACGTTTCCTCCCGCCTTATCCGACACAGGAACCTCCCGAAGCTGCCGTGTCCGGTGAGGACCTGCGTCAGGCGGAAAGTAAGGACGCCGTGGCGCCTCTCCAGCCACTCCTCAAAGAGGGGACTTATCGCTGCAATCGTGGCGTGCCCAGCACTGGGTTGCGACAACCGTACTTTCCATGACGCCATGAGATCCCGCCGGAGCTCCGTCCGCTGTGCCGCAATTTCTCGCGGCAGCGGACTTACGCCCCGGCGTTTCGCCTCCTCGCGCCACTCCCATACGTGCGCGAGGACTTTTGCCTCCAGATCCCATGGCGGCAATCCGGTAAGGAGGCTCGCTGCCTCACAGGAGACCGTGCGGTATCCCCGGAGGGTCCACCCACTGAGACGAACGCTTACGGTTGTCGGACAGGATCCACTTTTCATCGCAGGTAACAAACAATTCGATTTAGAATTCCGTCGTTTCTATGCCGATTCAGTAGTGCTATGCATGCTTCGACGCGTAAGTCTCGCTGTTGGTCGCTTAGTTCATGTGGCACCTACTTATCTAGCTTTTTTATCTTTCCGGTTTGACGCAAGTGCTTTAATGTTGTTTTGACACTAACTCCACGGCCCGCAGCAAGCTCAGTCGTAGATTGAGTTGGATCCGCTTCCACTATCGCCTTCAATTCGTCGTTATCGACAAATAATCGACAATAGTCACCGGCCGACCGCGAGACTCGTTCTTCATTTCAAAATTTCCAGATTTAAAACGATTGAACCAATAATGGACCGTGTTTATGCAAGCAGTGTTAGGCCCGTACGCGTCGTTAATGTTTTGTGTTGTTTGCGCAACGGTATTTCCACATAGGAACTCACATTCGAAAATTGTACGAATTTTCAGTTTATCCATGGCGCCTAAAACTACCACAATTTCACAAAAACAAAAAACTATCTAAAAACAAATGACTGAATTTGAAATTAAATTAACACGGCTTTCGAATAAAATTTATTTGAATTTCGAAATGCGCACTAATCCACAGATAATTAAATCTAAAAATGCTGGTTATAGAATCTCCAATAATATAGGTAAAGACCTATTATTAAAAATATGTATTTACGGGCCAGAATTGTGTAGATTTTAGTGTATCTATATTTGATAACCTTTTTGCTCTTTCATGCAAAATATGTTTTAAGCTCAGGGATTCCCAAACTATTTTGGGCAAGAGACCCCTTTTGCAAAATCAACTGATACCTCAGTCCCCTATAGCCAATTTTTTTCATCTTATACGAACTAGAGTTGGGTGGTTAATATAGTTAGTGTGTATGCACCCCAGTCTGGGTGTGAGGATACTGTAAAAGAGAAGTTTTAGAAGGACTTTGATCGGGTGATGTGCAAGATAGTGAAGAAGTGTATGTGGGGGTGATTTTAACGGGCATCTAGGAAGACAGAATAATGGGTATGAGAGAGTGTATGGTGGTTGGGGATACGGAGACCGTAACACTGATGGCATGACATTACTGTAAGCTGCTTCGGCCTTCGACCTGGCAATAATAAATACGTGGTTCGAAAAACAAAATGAGCATCTTATAACCTACAAAAGTAGTCGCCTCGCAACACAAATTGACTTCTTGCTGATAAGACGGCACAGCCTTAACAGAGTCAAAGACTGTAAAGTGCTCCCAGGTGAAGATTTAGTCTCACAGCATAGACTCCTAATAATGGAAGTAAACGTCAATGTCTCGTCCAGTAGGAACAAGTAACGGCCCCCACCCAAAACCAGATGGCGTATGATAGAAAAAAAGGTGCCAGTATGTTTAAGAATCAAGGGGTAATTAAAATGATTGATGATGCTTAAAGAAAAGAAAATTGATAAATTGTTTAAAGAATGGCAGGGTGTAGAAAACAGGAATGATAGTTTGAAAGCTGATAAGAAAAAGGTTTATAAGGAATGGAATAAAAAGACGGTAGCAGTTTCGAGGGCTAAGGCGCAGAAAAAGTTGTATGACTCACTGGACAGCCTTGGAGGCCAGAAGTAACTCTATCGGATTACAAAAGCAAGATTACAAAAGCAAGAGAAAGGAAAATGAGAGATATAATTCACATTAAATGTTTGAAAGACGACGCCGGCAACGTTTTATCCAAAGATGACGAAATAAAAGAACGATGGAAGGTTTATTTTGAAAAACTAATTAATTAAGAGAATAAATAGAATGGTGTGCTCACAGAGGTAAAGGTAAAAATGGGTTTAGTGAGAGAAATTAGCATGGATGAAGTAAGGAAGGCAGTTCGAAGTATGAAACATGGAAAGGCCATGGGCCCAGATGATATACCAGTAGAAGTATGGAGGTGTTTAAAAGAACTGACTTTATTCTCCAATAAGTTGTTGCATGAAGAAGGGATCCCACAAGAATAGTGCAATAGTTCGCTAGTGCCCATCTTCAAGAATAAAGGTGATGTTCAGGACTGCAACAACTATAAAGGGATAAAGCTCATGTCACATAGTATGAAGCTATGAGAGAAAGTAATAGAGAAAAGATTGCAAGAGGAGATTGAGATTACCCAGAACCAGATTGGGTTTATGCCAGGTCGGGAAACAGTGGACGCCACTTTTACACTCCGCCAATTGTGCGAGAAGTACAGACGTGCACACAAGAACTTGCACATGATGTTCATTAATCTGGAGAAAGCGTATGACAGGGCACCTAGGGATGTGTTGTGGTGGGCTTTGAGAGAGAAAGGTTTGCCCGGGAAGTATGTGGAGTTAATTCGTGCTATGTACAGCCAATCTTGTACCTACGTCCGGTCGGCTGCTGGCAATACCGACGAATTCAGTGTGGCTGTAGGCTTACACCAAGGGTCGGTGTTAAATCCTTACCTCTTCTTGTTGATTATGGACGCCCTGATGTCAGACATACAGGAAGAGGCACCCTTGTGCATGCTGTTCGCCGATGACATTGTTCTTGTCGGTGAAGATGGACCTGAGATCCAGAGCAGATTGGAGAAATGGCAACAGAAGCTGGAGAATATTGGCTTGAAAATCAGCAGAACCAAAACTGAACATATTTTCTTTGACATCGACGGTCCTCTCCAGTTCTGGACCCATAGCGCTTGATGGCGCGCTTCTCCCAGTCTGTTCTGACTTTTGGTATCTCGGTTCACTCGTGCAAAGCGATGGCGAAGCAGATCGGACGGTTAAGCATAGAGTTAACACTGGATGGATGAAATGGCAGCAGGTCACGGGAATAATCTGCGACTCCCGCATTCCCCTTAAACTTAAGGGGAAGATATATAAAACAATGGAAAGACCTGCTGTCTTGTATCGATCAGAATGTTGGGCCATAAAAGGGATGAATGAAAGGCATGCAGCTGAGATGAGAATGCTAAGAGCGATGTGTGGTGTGACACGAATGGATAGAATAAGAAATAAGTACACAAGAGGAAGTCTGAAAGTAGCACCGGTGACTGAAAAGTTGTGCGGAAATCGTTTGTCATGGTATGGGCATGTGATGCGGAGGAATGAGGGGCATGACAATTATGGGCATGAGAATGATGACGAACTTGTGCACGCTTATCGACTTGTTGAGTTTTTTTAAAGTACAACAATGATACGTACTACTAAAATATTAGTCATTCTTATAACAAGTTGGTACACGTACAACTTATACAGTATCTTGAAAGTTTCAAATAAGAACTTGTGTTAATCAATAGGGGTCGATTTTTAGATCTCGTCGATCCCCAAAATCAGTTTTCGTTTATGTCGAGCCTTTTTTTGGGTGGGAAATTATCAAATAACTTCTCAGGTGTATCAGAATCTTACTGACTAAAACCCACCCATGTTCCTTCCGTTGCCTATGTTGCCAGGGTCCACGGTATCCCTTTCGGACTTTCGCGTGACCCCGGCAGGCATCGGCTAATGGACCCCTACACTTGTGCTGGCATCTCTTTGAGGCGCGCATGGAACACAACGCGCCGTCGACCCGAGCCTGGTTCTAATCAGACGGCGAGCTACCCAGTGCTCTGGGAAACCAATTTCGACCCCAAGGAGTTGATATCGACCACTTTGGGAATCCCTGCACTAGATCAACATACTTTCACATAAATCCTAAATTATATTCAGAATGTATTTTATTTAGCTACATCAAAACCAGCTAAAGCAAACCATGTATATGCTGGAATTCCAGGGAGTGCAATAAAGTGGTTATTTTAACGACATTCGGTACAATCAACTATCCCATTACTATTATATTAAGGTTAAAACTATAATACAGCACAATAAATGTAGAATTCGCTAGAGATAGGTACCTAATGTACTGGAACATTATATTATTAATAATGCCGACAGATAATGGATATTAGTTACTTTGCAGCTAGGTATAATAGTTCTAAAATACAGAAATTATTCTGTATCCTATCTTTAGTTCTAAAAATACAGGCTTTCTGAGCCTCAGAGTCCATTGTGGCAATTATGCTAATAGATAAGACGTGGCAATACAATGAGAAGTCGACGGCGCTCCAGTATCAAAGAGCCCCTGGGTTCCAATAAGAACAATGTTTTATTTTCGCTGACTTTCAGCTTATCTTCTTGTTTAAATTAAATGAGTTATTAGTGGAGTAGTCCGTGAACAATTGGTTTTTAACGTTTTAATTTAATTTCAGAAAATATTATTCCAACAGTTTTATGGAACTAAATATCTACGAAAAGCGATATTTTAACGTCCTTTTCCAACGTATTCAGGCGATAATGGTGCACTGCGTCATTAAAATTTTATGACGCGCGTCATAAGTGAAAATATCGCATAAATACGTCCGGGAGCCACAAAATTAGCGTCAACAATGAAATCGATCCTTAATGTGCCTCAAAACGCTAACCATGCAAAATTAAAGGAACGTTTATTATCATAATGTGGTCCGTAAAAAGCTTTTGCTCGTTGTTACGGTAAAATCACTTTCCCTGTGAATTTTTATAGCATTTTATTGTTTATGCCCGCTCCCCCAGCCTATTACAGCACTTTGCGTGTGAATTATTTGGCAACTTGCTTGCTTATACCACCCATTACACGATTTATGTACTAGGCCAACAGAACACACACCAAATAATACAATGCCCGTTAAAAAATCGTGCCTCGCATGTTTATAGCAGTTTGTGAACTTCAAATGTACTCCACTGAGTGTTTTTGATAGTATTCGATAGCTGGATTATTAATATTTTATGTAACAAAGTTTGAGACGGGCTATTTAGAAGTTTACAGCTTAAGGCGCCATTCAAGCGGTATTATATAATGTCAATGACTGATTTTTGTTACGTATTTGTGTAGTTGTATATTCCGTGTCGGCAAACGTAAGTAGGCAGACGACGAGACGACGTTTAAGGACTTGTAAACACGCTTTCTATAGCTAAATTCCAAAATTAAACACTGCATTATAATTTCCCTCTATGTTCCTAAGCTTATATGAAACACATACCTTATACTGAAGGAGATTTTGAATCCTCTTAGAGCTCCTACCATAATACCGTCGCAATTTCTTCTAATTATGACATAATGTGGCGTAGCGAGACCACTCTTGATATCTAGCACAGTGCCTCGCAGGAAAACAGACAAATTCATATTAAGTAAACTAGAATTTTCTTCTTTATGTGCTTGGTTTACAGGTCAAAGTTGTTTGCGCAACTTTATCACATGATACAGCTATAAGTGCAGACGCGCGTACCTTTTTTTATGATAATAATATTCAAGTAGGAGAATTAAGCTGACAAAGCGACATATATTATGCGTATGAGGTAATTATACTTAATTGAGCACTCTACGTATTCCCCTTATCTAAGCAAATAGAATAATCATAAAAACTTTTATGTTGATATGAACGAGTTTTACTTTTATTTGCGGAATAAGTGGGAACAAGGTAAGGGCGTCTTTTATTGAGTAAATAATGATAACAAAAGTTAAAGATATAAAAAAAAATATAATTTATGACTTGAGCAGTTCCATCTGTTATAATAAGTTGAGTAAAAAAGTAAAAACAAAGCTTTTTTTCTCCGAGCAGAAGGTGAACCGGACTCGTTGAGTTTAAGTGGAAAATATTGTAGTAAATCTCAGAATAGGCAATCAAATATTAAATATTAAATTGGGTTCCGTTCACAAACAATAAAACAGATTACGACAAAAACAATACAATTCTTAAACATTTTTATGTACCTTGGTAAGCCACTTGCACCCAGCTGTATCTAGATAAATATTGAATTCTACGTTAACAGCTTCTCGATGGTTTTAATAAAAGATTTATAAAAAACATTATTATCCAGCTTTGTTTATGGTCGTGTGCTATTATTAACGCAATAAAGGATGCAGCTACCGACCCTCCTACCATAATCACCTAATCGCCATTTACATCTATTTTTTTCTATTAATGGAACACCCCACAGCGTAACTACGAGTAAGTCATTAATTAAATTACGTTCAATTCAAAATGGAATTCACGCTACTCCGTAGTAACTCTAAAGTGCTCGTAAATGGTATTCCGATTGAAACATTTATTGGTAAGTAAGGCTTGGGGGCGCATTTGGTGTTGCGTCATGACCGAAGTACGCTGTATTGGGAATCTTCTAGGGATGGGCCGAACGTGGTTTGGACTGAACACGAACTTTGGCTGAAAATTCGGTGAATAACCGAAGTTTGGCCGAACTTTTTATTTTCGGTTTCTTGAAACTCTTATCGCCTCCTGTAAGCTCCGTATATTCTGAGCGATTTTTCTCAGAGGCAAGAAATGTATATGAACAAAAACGTAACAAACTCCTTCCAGATAACGCAGAAGGCGTTTTTGCATCATAACCTGCCCTTGGTAAATTTTAAATACCAGTAGGTAACAAGATTTAATTTTACACTTTTATAAAAATTAATAATAGTGATTTTTGCCGATAATTATTTCATTGTTTAGATGGCATATTTTTGATACTGTTGTATTGTTACATAAGTAGCAACTAACAAACGATAAATGCTTAGCTTATGATTTTATTTTACTGGTTTAATTTTATTATTTTAGTCAAAACAGTTCAGTTATTTTAATATTTTCATGTATCGAATGTTCGGCATATGAGCCGAATTTCGGCCGAACGCCGAAGTTCGGTTAAACTGAATGTGAAACGGATTTCGGCCCCTCCGAGATTTGGTAAACAATTTAAACATGTTACGAAAATCAGGAGTTTTCGTATCAATCACACTAAGTTAGGTTTGAATGTTAGGTATTACTAACATCAAAAACTATTTCGAATTAACCATTTAAACAGACGTTTCATGTTCTGAAAATCGAAATATCAGTACGCCATATTTGTTTACCAAAAGACAACTGAAGAAAATACACTGTACTGATGCGTTTCATGCACATTTAACACAAATTTCGCATTATTTCCCGAGATCTGTGATAGTGCAAGGCGTGTGATAAATATATTCCGTAAACTACTGTCCTTGCATACAATTAACAGTAGAACAACTTAAGACGTCAGCGTCAGCGATTAGGTGTTGTCAGCAACACCTAATCCGCGGTCAATGTCAGACTGCATTGAAAAGAAAGAGAAACGCGATGACACAATGCTTGTTATTACAAAATATGAAGCAATTATCTATTTACTCAAAATTGAGTTGAGTAAATAAAATAAAAAACAACGTTGATGTTATTAATTAAAAACGTAATGTATCAACATTCATTACGTTATACATTACATTATATTTAATACAGATATTTTGCATGTATCGAGATTTTTTTTTCAAAACGTGTTTTGGTAACAACCAAGTTCTGAGAAATATGTTCAAAATTAACATATATTTTTTCCGCTACCACAAACTGAACAGATTTGGATTTTTTTCTTAAGACAAGCCTATTTTGGTCGTTTGCCTCTTGTCAGCGCCTTAATATTCAAGATGGATGCCTAGATATTTGGTAGGTATCACCTATTATAATTTCAAGTGAAAATAGCTAGAACGTATAAAAAACATCATAGATTTGGTTGGGTTCTGTAAAAGTTTGGATAAAAAGTTAGAAGAAATCGGACAGTTTTAATCTCATCAAACAGCAAGGCACGTAACGTTAAAATCAATGCACCGCGTCAAGGCAAAACGGGTTCGAATATTCCACATTCATAAATAATAAAGTCAGCCTACTGTTCTCCTTGTGTTGTGGTCAATGGGCGATAGCGTGGCCTCGTCCTGTGTACTGCATTGTAGCAAATGCATATAATATGATACAATTATGCGGCACACAATGACGGGTCGTTCGCATAACGACCGGCTACAATGGACAGTTAACTAGAAAAATTAAACACGTTCTGTATAGCGTAGAATATTAGATCACTGCTGATTTAATATTAAAATAAATGCACTACATGGAAGCGTAAGGCCCTGTACACTTCCTCGGGCGATGCGACTTGCATCACGTCGTGCGTCACGACTTGCGTCAAGCGACTCACGCACCTTTTTTTTCTTACGACAACCGTACTATCCATGTCGCCATGAGATCCCGCCGGAGCTCCGTCTGCTGTGCCGCGATATCTCGCGGCAGCGGAGTTACGCCCGGCGTTTCGCCTCCTCGCGCCACTCCCATACGTGCGCGAGAACTTTTGCCTCCAGATTCCAAAGCGGCAATCCGGTAAGGAGGCTCGCTGCCTCACAGGAAACCGTGCGGTATCCCCGGACCATCCGGATGGCCATGATCCTTCGGGCCGCGCTCAACCGGCGAGCTGGCCGCAGCGCCAAAGAACGCGCCCATACAGGAGTCCCGTAGAGGGCCATGGACCGCACGACCCCCGCTTAGAGCCTCCGACAGGAGGCGTTTGGACCCCCTAGATTGGGCAGGAGCCGCTTCAAAGCAGCGCCAGTTTAGGAGCCAAACGTCGAAAATGCTCCACGAAGTACCAGCGGCTGTCGAGGACGAGTCCCAGGTACTTCATCGTCGACGCCGATGGAAACCCCTCCTACCGTTATTTGGGACCCCAACGGTGGCGCGTTCCGAAGACCATGAAAACATTTGGCCTCGGACTTGTGCAGGGCCCCCTCGAGTCCCAATTGCCGGATCCTTTCGACGATTGTCGCAACCTCGCATGCCGCTACTTCGGCCGCCGCCTGGTGCGACCTCCCCTGCGCCAGGACCAACGTGTCGTCAGCGTAGCACACTATGCTGACGCCGCTAGGGAGGTCGGCGCGCAGCACCCAGTCGTATCCAATGTTCCACAGATGCGGCCCCAGGACCGATCCCTGTGGGACACCGCACGACATCTCTTGCCGGTTGCACACCCCCTGGTGACCGGGGTAGATGATGGCCCTGTGACTCACGCGCCTGTCGCCTGGTTCCGTCTGTCACTCCGAAAGTCGCGACTCGGTGACTTGTGGCATGCTCTAAACAACTTCTTTCATTTGTTTTCTCCGCACTCATTGACGCAAGACGCGTGTCCCTTGAACGTGTAGCTCATGGCCACGGGAAATGACAAATATGAAAACGAATAATAAATAAAGACGAATAATATGCTACTCAAAATAATACCAGGCAGCTCGGTGTTCTTCTTGCCTTTCTTGCATGGGTTATTCTTAAGCGGAGCCTTAGTAATAGGTTCCCGTTGGTACCCTTTGCGTACGGAACCCTAAAAATGATTTATTCTATGAAATGAGCTAAACTCAAATGGGTTAGGTTTTTCTCTATACGTTATTATTTTACTTTCCACAAAACTATTACCAATTCTCTACAAATAATGACGTTTTCAATGTATTTGACACTAATGGTACTATTACTACTGACTGTATGCACTAACAAATTATGAATGCTGAAACTATTATGTGCAAAGCAAAATAATTGTCGATATATTATTTACTGTATTTCTGTTTGTACCAAATTTAATAGCCACTGAATCAGAACTACGAACTACAGACATATTATGTACTGCACACTACAGCTGCTGCCCGCGGCGCCGCCCGTGTGGCTTTTTCCAAAATAAAAGTAAGTTTAAGCTAAGTTATTCCTTATAACATCAGCTATCTGCCAGTGAAAGTCAAAATCAGTTAGACAACAAAAATGTAAAACATGATTTTTCGTTATAAGTAGTTACCGTATATTACTCTCTCACTCGTATACATTTAGTAAAGCTCTTATTTTCACATGACAAACAGACACTTAAATTTTATTTATTTTTATAGTTAATGCAGATTAGCTTCGATCATACATCACAACAATGAAACTCAAACTCAAACTCAAAGCATGTATTTCAAATATAACCAAATACAGGCACTTTTGAATTGTCAAGGGGTCGGTCAGTCAGAAAGATGAAGCTAGTTACCCATTCCAAAGCGTAGTAGGTTCCTATGGAGAAGAACGGGCAAGAAACTCCACGGACAATCTTTTAAATTTTAATATTGTTACAAAAATATTGGTTACCTCATTCATGTTGAAATTATACATGTGAGAACAATGTAGAAAGACGTGCATGTTAAAAGTGGCCGTAATAAAAAGATAAAAACAATTGAAAAAGAAAGAAAAGCCGTGGCAGCTAAGAAATGACCAGTCCCCGCCAGCGCCCGTTCACGAACATGACGCTTGGATCAGCACCATTCAGCTCAACCATTTTGAAGGGAGCTTAATGATCCAACACACACGCCACCACCAGCGAGACATTTGAGTAAGCATGACATACTCTTAACCGCCAGGGCACATTCATGTCAATTAAAGACGTACGAAAATGAAAGACATCTACTGCACCAATTAATGACACATACCTGTCCTTAAATTTGTATTTAAATAAACTTGCTAATAAAATTATAAATTAAAGCTGCAAAAATGTAGTTTTCCATAATTCTCAATCACTTAACCCACTTGACATTGCTTCACTGAGTCTAAAATAAGACCAAATATCTTCCCACGTCGGCTTATATTTCTAAATAGAGACCTATTTACTCCCAAACCCAGTTTATGTTTAAAACCCATCAAAGAAAACTTCTAGCGACATAAATCGCGTACCACCGACATATTATGTTTCTCAGTGCACCCGGTTGTTACGTAGGTAGGTAATGTTCAGACATTTTATGTAAGAGAAAACCACACATGACACGCTCCTCATAGTTTAAGCCTTAAGCAGGGCGACAAGGATTTATGTCAGTAAGCTATGTGATATAGTTGGAGTTTTAATTATCTGCAGTAAAATGACACTTCTTATTGATATTTCGTTATAAATGCTCTAAATCAAAATCAACTCATAAGTCATTTAATCAAACTAGGCTGAGAATCAGCACTTTTCGAACGTCAAAGTTACATAAGACAGACCCCCGAAAACGCCCGCCCTTCACCACTTCCTAGTGCTTTAGCTGGGAAGAAGAAGTGGCGCAACAAACTCCCCAGCAGCACACCTGTCTGTTTAGTTATATAGACTTGATTCTATACAAATCGTATGCAAAGTAATTAACACTACGAAACACGCATTAAATTAAACTACTTGCCATATGTTAGCTAGCACACGCCAATATACCAATAAACAATGAAAACTGTACTCAAGCAGATAAAAATTACAACATAAAAACGTAAATAAAAGCCTCCAGGCATAACGGGCGTGGCCGCTTACATAAGGCTATTGCTGTTCTAAGTTATTGTATATATACGATACGTCTCTTGTCCTTTCAGCTACTAACAACTAACATTACCTAGATAACTACCACAAAGTGCAAAGTTCGACGGCTTACCTTGCTGCGTTGCCTTCACCACATGAGGCTGGCAGAATAGTCGAGATCGGCTCAGTTGCCAAAGATGAAAAAAAAAAATATTGACAAAATGACAGTAAGAAGTGTCATTGTGTAAATTTGAACGTAGTGATGGATTTTTATTAGTTTAACTTCAGTTCATCATCATCATCTGCCTAGCTTATTCCCAACTACGTTGGGGTCGGCTTCCAGTCTAACCAGATGCAGCTGAATACCAGTATTTTACATCTGACCTACATAACCCAGTTTCTGGGTCATACGATACCCCTTGATAAGACTGGTTGTCAGACTTCCGGGCTTCTGACGACCCATAACGACTGTCAAAGATCCGTTAATGACAGCCGGGACCAACGGCTTAACGTGCTTTCCAAGGCAGGGAGGGGTCTTGGTATATAAAGATGGTCACCCATCAAAATCAAATCAATCAAATCAAAATATTTTTATTTCACATAAACCTACATGGGCACTTATGAAACGTCAGAAGCTAGGTGCACGGTTCCAATTGGTCGTTTCCTATGGAGAAGAGCCGGCAAGAAACTCCACGGTTACTCTTTTAAAATAATTGGCTTTTACAATGTTTTCAAATTACAGTGTTAATAGGTATGGGAGGACAGTGTAGGCCTGTCGAGACGTACCATGTACTAAACAAAAAAAAAAAGTCTACAAAATATCTAGTCTATTAAGCCTACAACGTTCTCACATTCACAAGGTACACAAAAATCTGTGTAAAATATTAATAAAATAATAAAAATAAAAACCCATTTAAACCAAATGACATGTTTGCCATTACAACAAGTCTGAAATCAAAATTGTAGGTATATAATGTCAAACAGTGAAAATATTATGTCAAAAAAATATGTATAAAAAAAAAATTAACGTCGTAATTTGGGAGCAGTTAATAGACATTTACATAGTTATGAGCCGTTTATGAGGTACCAGGGAAGCCACATGTGCAGAAGGAATTATTGCCAAACTTCCTTGTCTTCAACGTAGTCTTTAATCTTATATTATGCGTTTTTGATAAGGACACGTTTGATGTGGGTTTTGAACTTTCCATCGCTAAGTTCTGTTACTGAGTTTGGCAACTTGTTATAAAAGCGGATACTGTTGATTACAAATGATTTGCTTGTTTTGTTAATCTAAATTTGGGTATCACAATTTCATGTTTACTACGTGTATTTATATTATGGAAATCACTTCTTGTTTTGAAAAGACTTAATTTTTTGCGAACATACAAAATACTTTCTAAGATATAAAGAGAAGGCAGAGTTAGTACATTAATTTATTTGAATTTATTTCTAAGGGACTCACGAGGACCCATTCTATAGACTGCGTGGATTGCCCTCTTTTGTAAAATAAAAATTGAATCTACATCAGCTGCCGATCGCCACAGCAGAACGCCATAAGACATAATACTGTGGAAATAAGCAAAATATACTAACCTAGCTGTGGCTATATCACTCAACTGTCTAATTTTTCTTACTGCATATGCGCTGAACTTAATCTACCTGAAAGAGCTCTAATGTGGGCTCCCCATTGCAATTTCAAATCTAGAGTAATTCCTAGAAATACAGTTTCCTTAATAGCATCTAGTCTCTTGCCATCAAGTTTTAAATTTAGAGCCACTTGGGGTACATTTGGTAGTGAGAACTTAAGACATTTTGTTTTGGTCGCATTAAGTAAGATATTATTAGCTGCGAACCATTTCGAAAGAACAGCCAGACTATCGTTGACGTGTAAGACATCCGGATCTTTTCTATCTATTTTAAAAATAAGAGAAGTATCGTCAGCGAATAGGATTATATCGGATAAGTTTGCCATCATGTAAGAGAGGTCATTAATATAAACTAGAAATAGGAAAGGGCCAAGAATTGAACCTTGGGGCACGCCCATCTTTACTAGAGACCCCGAGGACATCGCCCCGTTACCGTTTACTTTTTGCTGCCTGTTTGATAGATAGGACTGAACAAGATCAGCAGCCTGTCCACGAATTCCGTAGTGGTGTAATTTACAGGTCAGTGTATTGTGGTCAACGCAGTCAAGCGCTTTTGAGAGGTCACAGAAAATGCCAATGGCATCCTGGGATTTCTCCCAGGATTCCAAAATGTGACTGATGAGTTTTACTCCTGCGTCAGTAGTCGACCTACCTTTCGTGAAGCCAAACTGGCGACAATGTAAAATCCTATTAGAATTGAAATGTGACAGCATCTGGTCTAGCATGATTTTTTCATATATTTTACTCCATGCTGGTAGCACAGATATAGGTCTATAATTAGAGGGATCACTCTTACTACCCGATTTGAAAATTGGTACTACTTTACTATGTTTCATTAAATCAGGAAACGTACCGCTGTCTAAACATTGATTAAATATGCCTGTTAGGACAGGGGCTATTGTGTGAAGGATATCTCCAAGAACCCTAACGGAAATCCCCCATAAGTCTTCAGTTTTCTTTATGTTAAGACTTTTCAATGACTTCTTAATTGTGACAATGGAAATGGGCTTGAATTCAAAACTTGGAATGTCCTTAGAGAATTGTTTTTTGAAAAGAGATTCAGCTAATATAGGTGATGACGGGAGGGATTTCGTAACATCTACGGACCAACCGAGGCAAGCGTAACTTAACCTGATCGATTGACCCGTGCGGCTGTTATTACTTCGCCACAAGCCCTTCTCCATTAGTTTAACTTCAGTTATACCTAAGCATATAATTATACCTATAGTATCGGACCTGCTTGGCTATAAGGTGAATAACTCGCAAAATGCAAATGAGCACTTATAATAACTTTATTGACACTTCCCGTGACCCATTGGCTGCCTTTTACCTTGGCCAGAGGTTAAGCATAGCCACACAACGTGGCAATGCCGCCAGTCTCTTGGGTCAGCCGACACCGATGTGGATGAATTTTTCGACGCCATATTTTAATTTGTGAATAGTTTTAGTTAAAATATAATTTTGTTATTTTTATTAATTAAAACTCGTAACCTAGATAATTATTATAATGAATTACGTATATAATATAAATATCATGCGACATTTCACAAGTTATAGCATCATGGTTTTTGAATCATTATTCGTTTGAAGTTGATAGAGTCGAAATAGATTTGTACACTAACTATTACCTAGTGCTAAGTTATTTTATTAACTGTCTGATCTGCAATCTAGCCTTGCAGTCACACTATAATTTGGAACAAAATCGTAAAATCATAAGTCTTTATATATAATCATAAGTCGTAATTTTGTTTATTTTTGTTTGAAAGGCGACTTAATCGAGAGTGTTCTTAGCTATGATTCAAGAAAAACAGTTCAGTCGTTTGAAGATAATCAGTTCTTTTCTATTTGATATTTAACTCGCTCACCAACTTACAGCGCAGGTATAGTGTTTGGGCTCATTGTACTGGTCTCAATAAATAGGTTATAAATAATAGCCGCTGTTAACTTCCTATTTTCATTAGCCGTCCTTAGCTCAACATTAGCTCGACGACGCTTAGCTCAAGATATTAACTACATTTTTTAATTGTAATTAAATCATAAAATGATACATTTTGATTTGAGAGTGTCGAAATATAGGTTTTTGCGGCATAAACGGCCGTTTTACATTAACTTAGAAGTTTGATTTTTTCACAGCTTATGGGACTGTAAACTTGAGTATATGGTTTTAATTTTAACTCGATACCTCCACACCTTCCCGAGATAAAGGGTCTTGACAGACAGACAACAAAGTGATCCTTTAAGGGTTCCGTTTTTTCCTTATGAGGTACGAAACCATAAAAACTAATCAAATCGAATAGAACATTGTGAATAGTCCAACACCAAAACAACTGCACTTCCAATCTAAGCCAAACAAACACCGTACACAACATAATATTAAAACAACCAAGACGTACAACATCAGTAATAAAAGGTTGAATGCAAATTCCGCCGACAGACATAGTCGACCTACATGAACGGATCACAGGCTTTAGTTAGAGAGTTCGCGGTAATCCGTTTTCCATTATCGCTAGCGGCATGACCCGCTCTCCACACAAATCCGATTCCTGATGGACGCCCAGGCTTCACCATTGTGAATATGTAGCCTTTAGAACGACGCCAAATAGGTTATTAACTTGCAAAGCAGCTGGCTGCGTGCGAAAACGGGTATAACGGTATCTGTAGTACCAACTGTAATCAAGCTGGAGTGATGTGATGAGTTGATGACAATCGGGTCGTAAACGGATTACGGAGATGTATTATGAATTTTTCAGTTGGTGGAGAATTTTTCATTTGTGATTGCGACGCAACAATCTGTTAGTTTCAGCTGTTTTCTATTTGAAATTAGATAAAAGCTTGGAAATTACGTTATTTCTTAGAAAATATCTAAACGTATGTTTACTGGTTATAGGGGAGAGGGGCTTGTGGCTAAGTAATTAAACCTACGCTTGCCGCGGTTGGTCAGTGGATGAGTGACCATCTTTACCTACATACCAAGACCCCTCCGTGCCTCGGAAAGCACGTTAAGCCGTTGGACCCGGCTGTTATTTGTAGATCTTTGACAGTCGTTACGGGTCGTCTGAAGCTCGAAAGTCTGACAACCAGTCTTACCAAGGGGTATCGTGTTTCCAGTAACTGGGTTGTGGAGGTCAGATAGGCAGTCGCTCCATGTAAAATACTGGTATTCAGCTGTATCCGGTAAGACTGGAGACTGACCCCAACATAGTTGGGAAAAGGCTAGGCAGATGATGATTTCTGGTTATATTATATTGCATGGCCTCTCGATCCATGATCAGATCAAAGACGATAAGCACTTGGACCGTAGTATATAAAAATGCAAAAACAATTGCTGTGATCGATGAATTATAAGCATCTACAATATATAACTGCATTGAAGGATTGTCGTTCAATTCAGTACATTCAGCGGGGCAACTGCGTAAAACACAAAATTATATTTATGTAAGTATATTCTCTTATTGTATATTTAAATTAGTGAATAGTTTTTCTTTTTTGTTGTTTTTGTGTATTTTGTTTTCTCTTCTACTCTTACACACGGTGTCTACATCTCTTTGTCTACTGTCCTATCGCAGGTATGCTGGAAGAGATTTGCATCATCTTTGTACGTATTTTTCTGTTCCTTTCTTCTTGTCTGTTTATATGTGTGTACATAAACTGTTAAATAAATAAAATGACAATTGATCGTAATCGGTATCATTTAGACAGTTCACCTAAGCTCATTGCGTTATATACGTTTTTGAGCAGACGAATTTTTCAAACCTATGAAGCAATGTATTAGCAAAACTCTCGGATTGTGATTCAAATTGTGGTACAAAATTAGAGTGCAGTTCATTGGAAGTTCAGTGTTCAGTAGTATTTCGAATTATAATTTAATATGTCGCTTTTATTTTATAGCCTGTGAATTACCACTGCGGCAGAGCTCGGCGCTGCACACCAAGTTCAAAACCGCATGCCGGAGAGTGTAGGGAGGTGGGCCTAAAACGGGTACCCCGCCTAAAGCGGGTAGGCTTTTAAATTTCCTCACCGTAAGTAAAATAGCAAATGTGTGAGTGCAGTGTGGTGTCTCGAGCATCAACCAATCACATACAGTCGGCTCGCTACAGTGATACAAGCGCTTTCAAGGTAAGATAAAAAAATGTTTTTTTGCTATTTTTACTAAAAAATATTGGTATCTTATAGCTGTGTTTACTTAAAAATGGTGTATGATATGTTCTCAAAAGGTTTACACTATGATTTTGCTAGTATTGTGCTATTGTATCTTTGAAAAATTGTGGGTACCTGTGTTTTCATTTTAAGGTGATGAAATGTAAAAACTAAAAAGTGCTCTTGGGCAAAACGGGTAGGGGTAAATCGGGTACCTACTTTGCCCTTACCCGTTTTGCCCTAGGTATGGCTTCGTGGGTTGGCAGGCGTTACTGTGTTTAGTTTTTAATTCATAAATGGATGAAAAATGAGAATATAGCTTGTTAATGTAGGTATTTTTTAGATGGTAAATAAATATAAAAGCAAATGCATCTTGGTACGAAGATATTATGAAACTGGCAATGGCAGAAGCTGGCAAGACTTCAGTCAAAGGTGCAGCCAAGAAATATGGCATCAACCTATCAAAATTACAGCGGCACATCAAAAAAGGATGCCCGAAAAAATAAACTTGGTAGGTTCATCACTGTTTTTAATGAAAATCAGAAGATACACCAATAAAAGATCAACAACGAGAAAAAGAAGAGAAAAAATAAAGTTCCTATGAGTAAAATCCAAGCAGTGATGAAAAATTTGAAGGTTGTAAAAGCTTCTAGAAGTAAGACACAAATAAGCAGAAAAGGTCCAAGCGAAGTCCAAAGGATAATGAAGATCACGGAGCCGAATACCAATGCATGGTTTGTTCCGAGTTATACTCATACCCACCTATAGAGGACTGGATCAAATGTGACGATTGTCAAATATGGGCTCACGAGGCGTGCACAACATATTCTGGTAGAGGTTCCTATTACTGTGACGGCTGTCAGGAATAACTTTAATTTTATAGTTAATAACTGAGACGTTAAAATTGATTTATGATGACCCAAGAAAATACAATAGGTAAGTTTACTAATGGACTGCAATGAAAATGAGGACTTAATGGTATTATTATTGAATTAGTTAACTAACTAAATTTCGCTGTAATGTGGATTGATCTCGATTATTACCCCATACCCGTTTTGCCCAAACGCCGTACCCGTTTTAGGCGCCCTATGGGGGCAAAACGGGTAGTTGAAAGGGTATTTTTGTTTTTTGTTTTTGTTCGAATTATAAAGAAAATGGCTATGTTTGTTCTTAATTTAGATTCTTTATTAATTAAATATTTTAAAAGTAAAAATAGAAGTTTAATTTTCTTTTCTAGGAGTTTTTTATTGGTCATCTCCCTTAGCGTACCCGTTTTAGGCCCACCTCCCTCTTTACCCAAAGTAGGTACTTCGCTGCTGTTAAAGTGACTAGTTAGTTCACTGTGCAGCTATTCAACGTTATAGCCTAACTGGGACAGTAAAAGAAGTCAATGAACCGATTTTAGTGGTTTTGATTGTGTTTTGTTAAATTGCAGGAAACGCAGTCGTTCATGAGAGATTGACCAGAAAAGGTAATACACAGACAGTGCAGAAGGCTATGAGGAAGACCATTTTCAGAAGGATAGTTATACAAGTTGAACAAAAATACATGATGATACAATAAAATTCAATTCACTTTCAGAAGAATTTTTCTTCAAGAAAAAAAACACTTTTTAGACAAAAAATTCATAGGTCGAAATTGAAGTCGCTTTTCGTGTACATACACAGACATCTGTGTGACACGGATTTTACCAAACATTTAGAGAATTTATTCTGGAAGGCTCATGTTTATAATAAACTAGCTGACCCGACAAACGGTGTCCAAACCAAATTTCAATAATTCATACAAATTCCCATAAAAAGAACGTTCAAATTTTAAAATTTTCCGGGAAACTTTTCAATTTTTTATTTCAATAATAACCTATCTCGGACTAATAGCAACATTTTAAAACAAAAAATATCCAAACACAAAATCAAAATCAAAATATTATATTTCACATAAACCTACATGGGCACTTATGAATCGTCAGAAGCTAGGTGCACGGTTCCAATTGGTCGTTTCCTATGGAGTAGAGCCGGCAAGAAACTCCACGGTTTTCAAATTACAGTGTTAATAGGTATGGGAGGACAGTGTAGGCCTGTCAAGAAGTACCAGGTACTTAACAAAAAATAATTGGTCTACAAATCTAGTCCATCAAGCCTACAACGTTCTCACATTCACAAAATATAAAATAATCTATGTAAAATATTACCAAATAATGCAAACCTATTTAAACCAAATGACATGTCTGTCATTACAACTGTAATAAGTCTCAATTAGTATCCTGTCTACAAAAGCCACTAATAAATAGTTTGATCCAAATCAGTCCAGCCGTTCTTAAGTGATGCGCTTGCCAACGAACAGCATTTAATTTTTATATATATGGTATACCGGGTGCGGCGATTGAACTGTCCGTCTCTATCTAACTGTTTTAAAATTCGAACTACTGAATCGAACGCTGCCAAAATTTCAAATGTTGGTCTTTGACATATTCTCTATCATCATTTGAAGTGATTCTGTTGTGAGAGAAACACATTCGAATTTAGAACAATGGATTTAAAACGAAATTCAGGGATTGCTCTTCATTTAGATGGAAAACCGAACATCAAAATACGTCGAGCGCTGCCAAATCTTCAATTGAACGAGAAATTTGTGCAGTGCGATGCACAAATTTCTCGTGTTCAACGTTATAATGAGACTGGTAGCGTTAAGAAACGCTACGGTAGCGGACGACGTAGTACTGCAACTGCGCCAGCAGCTGTCGAATAGGTGCGTCTTCGATTAGACAGAAATCCAGCGCGCTCAGCAAACCAGCTCGCTCAGGAGCTCAAGGTGACCGATCGCAGCGTTCGTCACATATTGAAGGAAAAGCTTAAAGTCAAACCATTAAAAAGCCTTTCTCATGAACTCACTACATCGAAAGAGCTGATTCGCTTGCTCTGGCGAGCTTTCCAATTTGGTGTTTTCAGAAGAGAAAACTTTTTGCGTTGAACAGTTTTTAAAGAAACAAAATGACCGTGTTTGGCGGAAGGGACGTGTCAGCGACTATTCAGACGAATTGCAAGTCACTCGACGTCAAGGTCTGGCCAAATCATGGTCTGGGCGGCGGTGTCTAAAAAAGGCCGTTCTCCGCTCATTTTTCTTCCAATGGGTCGCAACCAAGTCAAAATAAACCAACAAATCTATCGAGACAAAATCTTGCAACCAGGGCTGATACCGTGGGCACGCAACACATTCGGTTCTGAGCGTTGGAATTGATAGCAAAACTCGGCACCATAGCACAGAGCAATTGAAACGCAAAATTGGTTGAAAGCAAACGTTCCAGTGCTGATCGACCGAGATATGTAGCCGTCGTCATCGCCCGACTTGAATCCGCTGGACTTTTGTATTTGGGGTGTTTTACAGGCCAGGGCCTGGGCTAAAAAACACACTTCGGTGGAAGCGCTCAAAGTTGCTCTTACGCGAGAATGGAATTGTTTGAGTGACGACGGCGTTCGAGCAGCCTGCGCTTCTTTCAGAAAGAGGCTTCAGCTTGTAGTAAAGGCTAAAGGCGGTTTTATTCCTTCGGAATAAGTCATAATAAAACTTTGAACTTTCTATTTTCACATGGCAAAAGTTTATAAATAAATATTGAAAATTAACAGAAATATTTCGTTTTCACATACGGACACTTCAATCGCCGCACCCGGTATATCTAGAGAAGATTTATATCAAACTTACATACGAGTTTAATAAAGAAAACTCGATGTTTTGTCAAGTCTTAGAATCCGTGCGAAGCAGGGGCGGGTCGCTAGTTTAGACATAAACCACTCATACTTTATAAATTCAACTAGCTTCTACCCGCGACTTCGTTTGCGTGGAAGACGTAACACACCACTATTATACCAAATTTAAACAGTCACATTTCCCGCCCGCGCTATTACTTCGTTTTCGCTTAGCGTTCTTGCAGACTTTTTCTTCTTTTTCCTCAGCTCCTAAGGGTCGTAACGTGAAGTTAAGTAGCCTATAACCTTCCTCAATTCCTCATTCCTTCCGCATTTTTCCAAATCCGAATGGTAGTTCTAGAGTTTAGCGCGTTCAAACAAACAAACAAAAATCAAACTCAGCTTTATTGTATTGTAGTATAGACTAAATCCTCCTGTACTGGTGCATTGTTTATATTTAAAAACGTGTTGTTAGCACAGCAGAATTGGCTGTGAGCACTTGATGAACGCAAACATTCTGACGCGCCCGGCGACATAATCCGATTTCCAATTATTATTATACAAACGAGGCGCTCCCTGACGGACATATTGGATAGGCAATAACATGTAAGTACGTGCCTACAAGGTATGGAGGTGTAGCTTCTAAGTTGCATGAGGTTTAAGGGTCCGGTAATCGCCGTTGATCTTGGCCAAACAAATGTGCGTCGCGATCACGCCGCGCCGCGCGCTGTTCGGTTTCATAGGAAATATTTATTTTAGTAACGAAAATATGAATATTTGAAAAAAACACAGATAGGATTATAGATAATACAATAGTCTGTTCATACAAAAAAAATCATGAAAATATATTAAATAGTTTGGAAGTAATATCGTTTTTTATGCTTTAACGACATTACTTACTGAATGATTTTCATAAAGTATTTTACTACAATGCTTAAATATTCACATATATAATTGTTTTGTATGCGTTCTAGTTTAACAATTTTTTTTTGCATTGTATGAAGGCGTAATAACAGATTTAAAAGTCACTAAAATCATATATCTGCACCGTAAGAGTCGTCGAGTCGTAGGATGTGCACGAAGAGGTTTGCCACGTTAGTTGCGCAGTTCATTTGTTTGCCAGCATTTGATCCATGTGTAGCGTAGCCGTCGGTTGCAGTGGACAATGCCGCCTACGTTTTCATACTAAACTAAGCTACCTACCCTACTTAGCTGTGGATTGCTGTTCAGCGACGTCTTTAAGTCAATACATTGTTAAAAAAATTGAGAAAACAAGTAAAGAACTATCTACTAAAATGACAACAATAGTAGATTGTGTCATAAGGGACCAAAATAATGTATTGAGGGCGAGAGCGATTGTTTGAATCCAGAGCGAAGCGAAGGATTCTAGAGTAGAATCCCGAGCCTAGCGAGGCATTCTAGAGTAGAATCCTAAGCGTAGCGAGGGATTCAAAGTACATCGCTCGAGGTTAAATAATTTTGGTACTGTGTGGCACACTCTGCTTTTCATCCCCCTCTATGAGGAAAATAAATAAGAGATGCTTTTAGTAGTGACGAATATTTATATTTACATAACCAAATTACAAATTTATATTAATATCAATTTAAACTTGTTTGTAATATTTTGACAAAAAGAATAAGAAGTACCCGCGTTTTTTTTTTAATTTGGTTTACCAATGCCACGTCGGCAGGCGCGCTTTTTTTACTACCGGCAAGGACTTTATCGAAGCGAATTCCGTTCAAACTTTTTAATTAAATACTGTTCCAAATTCAGAAGTCATTTCGTCACTGTTATTAAGTGCGCCGGAATGACCCTTATTTTGCTCGCACTTATCGAAAACCCTTCGCCTCTTTTCGAATAGATGGGATGAAAAACAATATATTCACAACATCCTTTCACATTCACAAATACCGACAGCACCTACACATCATGTGATCGCGCATAAATAATGCAAGTAGTAACAGGGCACTTTATTTACGACGGCATGCGGACAGCCAAACGAGCGGGCTCAATGGAAGGGAAATCACTTGGGTCTCCCACTCATCCATCGAACCCAATGGCCCGGAACATGTACGTATTGTTCTATTTACACTTACAATGCATGCTGCCTTGCTGAACCGATATCAAAGCTTAGGGGGGTATAATCGATGGTATTTGTGCCTTCAAGCGCCTTCATTGTTATAGGGTTCCGTAGTAAACAAGGAACCCTTATAGTTTCGCCATATCCGTCTGTCTGTTTGTCTGTCTCCCTGTCCCCACTGTAGCTCAGAGACGAGTATTAGTACTGCAAAGCTGTAATTTGGCATAGGTATACATATTAATTACGCCAACAAAGTGGTACTGTCCCCGTAATGTCCCCGATGTCTTTTTTTTCTCGTCTATCCCATAGTGTGGGGTATTTTATGATAGGCAGTTCAAAAATATTGCGGTCTACGAACACCATTTTTCGATTCAAGAATCCCTTTGCGTAATACTAAGCTATAAAGTGGTAATTTTTGAGAGCATGTTTTTCAACTACAATGTTTGTTTTTGTGATAAATTCATCCTAACTTCCCAACTACGGAACCCTTCATTGTGCGTTGTCTGACACGCACTTGGCTGGTCTTTTACACTTATCATGTGCGACCTATAAACGTTCTACAGCCTCATTGATCTTGCGGTCATAAGCAAGATTGCTGAGAATTGGGTCGTAGGTTCGATTCTCACGTCAAGCCTTATAATTGTGTTTATTTTATTTTTTATTTATTTATTTTTTCTTATTTTGTATTTTTTTTTGTACCTATGATCTTTTTGTTGGTCAAAATAAACGTTTTTATTTATTTATTTATTATTTAAGAGGATGTTCATCAGTTTTTAGAACCCGCGCGGAGACAGGGCCAAATACACCACCTTTTGAACGACTTTACGATGTTTGCGTCAGATTCAATGATTGCTCATCGATACGATCTGCACACACAAATAAAATCTCAGTTTAATTTCTGTTCGTATAAACCTCAAACAACAACCCGATTTCTACAATTAAACAGCAATAAGCACTAATTCGATCGAATCGTAACAAGCAAACAGAGCAAAATAAGTGTGTCTGCTCTTCAACGAAGATTAAAAATTTTACGCTTTCCAATATTTACGATCCATTTACAGTTTATTGGTATCTGAAGCCGTAAACTGTGCTGGTGTTGATATCTCTTCAATGAAAGGGATTTAATTTTAAAACTTATCGACGCGGAGTTCAATTACATTGTTAAATGGTTAAATGATTATATGTATAGAACGTGCTGCGAATCCTGCTGGTTCATTTTCCATTGGTACTTGTATAGATTATAAGCTAAGCATGACGCTTTCTATTTCTACCCTACTGTAGAATAGAAATCACTTGTCTACCCTTCTCAAAATCTCTTCTTCCCGAGCACGAAGTCACACCTAGACTCCGGTTTCTTCGCAGACGGTGACTTTTCCATAATAATTTCCCGGAGACTGAAGGGTTCATGATTGCAATTCAGGACCAAGTAATTGAGACCAAAAATTACAGAAAATATATTATAAAGAATTTAACAACCGATACTTGTAGAAAGTGCAATAGTTTTCCAGAGACAATTCAACATATATAACCGGCGCCTGCAAATCAATAGCCCAAACAGACTACAAACATCGACACGATCAAGTAGCCAATGTGTTACACCAAAAACTAGCTCACAAATACAAACTTATAGACACTGTAGTACCTTATTATAAATACAACCCTGAAACGGTATTAGAGAACCCCACAACAAAACTATACTTTGACCGAGCCATACTCACCGACCGCACAATTCACTATAATAGACCCGACATCACATTAATAAATAAAATAAACAAAACAGGGTTCTTAATAGACATTGCCGTGCCAAATACGCATAACTTACAGACTACAATAGCCGAAAAATTTTCTAAATACACCGAACTAAAAGACGAAATAACCCGACTTTGGCATCTTCAAAAAGTGACAATAGTCCCCATAGTGCTATCTACAACAGGAGTAATACCTAAACAGCTTCACCAGTCCCTCAGTGCCCTTAACCTGCCATCTAACACCTACCACCTGCTGCAGAAGGCAGTGATTCTTAACACATGCAGGCTAGTTAGAAAATTTCTTCAGTGTGAGCCGGACAATTTGCACCAATACTCTCACTCAAATATAGATTCGTCTACCATGCATTCTACTCATAATATTACTCCCACACTCAACCCCACTGCTGGACACTTGGCTTAGGCCTGTGCCATCAGTTCTACCGGCTAGACCAAGGAAAACAAACATAGAAACAAAAATAATAATAACCCCACCGCCGTATCTCTACGTTGACGTCGTGGTGGGGCTTGCGCGCTCCAAACTCCAGGTCTGGCCGGTAGAGTTTACTTTGCCGGAACAGGTCTTGGATAAGGAGCCAATCTAAGAGATATACAGAAACCCGCAGGGCAGCATGTGGCGAGCTGGTGGCAGTAGCGACCCCACGGACCCTATCTCCTGGGAGAAGTCATGTTCCTCATCTCTGGCTTGCCTTTATTGGCCGGCTGGAGTGAACGCTGACGAGGAACAGAGCTCCCACCTCGTTCTTGCCTTTATTGGCCGTACTTCCGGGATTATCCTGATAGCCGTGGAATAGCCTCTCCACTCCTCAAGCACCTAAGGAAGTGGCGTCACTATGTGCTAGCGGCTGTTTTCGAGGGCCCATTATTGAAATGAAATGAAATGAAATTGTTTATTCTGTAAATAGGATATGAGAATCACTTTTACACGTCATATTAAAAAGTAAGCTAGAGTCTAGTCAGTCGACATTTCCTATCTGACTACCCCTGAGAAGAAATGGCGAAACAAACTCAAGGGTCAGAGTCTCTTTTAAAGTCCAGACATAATCTTGGTCAGATCATGTGAGGACCATGTAGATCCATGTCTGAAATGGTCTTTTGAGGAAAGAACCACACAAATTTGAGTGGACCTGTCCAGTCAGTGCAAGCATTTGTCAGTAATCGTGTAGCTCAACTCAAAACTTAAGGAGCTCAACGACTCGACGAACAATACCAAGGAAAGGACAATTGGGTTGGCCGCATAAAGTACTCAAAATGCCAGACCATCATTAAAACTAAGAGAAAAAAAAACAACAAGAAATAAATAAAAATGACCCACATAGTGCTCACATTCACAATAATTAAAGTAATATAATACTTTTCAAGGTACATAAATATTCACTTAATTTTGCTTATAATATTCATCAATGTCAATATGTATATATAGTTGTACATAATGATGATTTTGCATAATTTAAATGTCAAATTTTATAGTTTTAGCACAAGGCTTATCAGAGCGAGCAGCTCAATCCCAAGCTTTTTTGTCTTCTAAATAATCTGAAATTTTATAGTACCCTTTTTGACAAAGTTTGGTTTTAATACAGCTTTTTAATACAGCTTTTAATCGTTTAATGGGTAAATTTCGAATAGCAATAGGAAGTTTATTGTAAAAACGTATACATTGACCCATGAACGAGTTGCCTACTCTGTGGAGGCGAGTGTGAAGTACAGCAAGATTATGTTTATTCCTGGTATTGAGTGTGCAAGTCACCCCCTGCCATTTTGTCGGTGTATTTTATATAAAGCATTAGTCATGTAGGGGCCATAGCCTTTCTATAGTATTAGGAAACCGATCTACTATAGCTCCCAAACCCATAGCCCAATATTTTTTGTTCCCATGTTCTGCAATAGTCTTGCATCAACCGGGGGTTGTCCTTGGGTGCACCTTCATAGAGCAAACAGGGATTCTTCGGTTGGTGCCTCATTCCATTACAATTGTCCAAGGGGCCTCTGCGAGTTGACTTCGGCCCCTCGTACGCCTTCCAAAGGTCCGGGACCTCATGGTCCCGAGATATGTAAGGACATAAAAGTAATAAAGATAATAA
This sequence comes from Atethmia centrago, assembly GCA_905333075.3. Classification (NCBI taxonomy): domain Eukaryota; kingdom Metazoa; phylum Arthropoda; class Insecta; order Lepidoptera; family Noctuidae; genus Atethmia; species Atethmia centrago. The sequence goes on along the minus strand of HG995373.1, from coordinate 12,661,436 downwards.
TAATAATAAATCATTTATTTGCATAAAACATAATGGCACAAACATGTTTAGCCAGGATAAAACATACGAGTAGCATGCAAAATTTCTGGGTTTATGAATATGTTACACTCACATCAACATTTTTTATCCATAAATTCTTTTAAAGACTAGAAACTACAATCATTCAGCCACTTGTACAACTTTATCTTAAATAATCGAAAATTTAATGTTTTAAATTGGCTTGGTATCTTGTTATAAGTACGCACGCACATTGCTAGGCAATTTTTGTTATATTTGGCAAGTCTTGGCTAATCATTCAGCACTAATATATGGTTCTCGTCTATTCCGAGAATTTAAGTACACCATTTGCTGTCTTAAATAATTATTTATTCTTAACTACGAACACATATTTCTGTACAGAGATGGCCACGGTAACAAACCAAGCTCTTTAAACACTGGTTGTCATGAGTCATTAGGTTGAAGGCCACATATTGCTCTTATGCACTTTTTTTTGAGCGACAAATGCTCTATTCAGATCGGTACTATCACCCCACATTACAAGACCATAGCGTAGTAATGATTCATACGCGTTGTATGATATAATAGCAGTTTTCGCGTTCGTTACATTTTTAACTTGTTTCAGTACATACACAAATTTATTAATTCTAGTGCTAACGCTACGTGTTGTTTCCAGTTAATATCTTTATATTATTATACCTAAGAACCTAAAATGCAGAATGCAGAATGCTAGAATGCAGTTATGTGTCTATTGTATTATTAATATCAAATTCATGATCTGTAAGGGTACTATTCTTGTTATCAGATGTCACTAAAATAGATACGTCGTCGGCAAATCATATGCATTTATGCTTGGTTATTTTTACAATGTCATTTATGTATAAAACAAATAATATTGGATCTAGTACGCGTCCTTGTAGAACGCCATATTTATTATGTTTGTATTCCGATAAGTAAGGTGCCATTTCTTTATTCTTAGTAATTTTATTGATAATGACACGTTGTTGTCTATTACTTAAATAGGAAGATATCCACTGAAGTGCAGGTCCCCTAATCCCAATAGTCTCTAACTTATCCAGCAATATATCGTGTGACACCAGATCGAAGCTTTTCCATAAATCAAAGAAAATATCAGTAGTCAGATGATTATTGTTAATATTTGTAAGTATTTCTTTCATATGAGAGAAAACGGCTAATGATGTGGATTTGTTTTTTGAAATCTTACTTACTTATTATTTGGATCTTATAGCAGAAATCAGTAAGTCTTTTATACATCATTTTTTCGAATATTTTAGACAAGATCGATACCAAATTTATAGGTCAATAATTATTGATATCAATTTGGATCTTATAGCAGAAATCAGTCAGTCTTTTATACATACATTTTCGAATATTTTAGACAAGATAGATACTAAAGTTATAGGTTGATAATTATTGATATCAATTTTATCTCCCTTTTTGAATAATGGCTTTATAGTGGATAGTTTTAATTTATCGGGAAAAGTTCCTGTCAAAAATGACATATTTACTAAATGAGTTAAGATACCAGTCAGTTCATTACAGCAAGCTTTTATTATTTTTGTGTTAATTTCATCACAGCCCTCTGCTCTGGTGTTGCGCAAAGACATTATTTCCTGTCGCACCTCACTTTCCAGCATAGGATTGAGAAACAGAGTTGACACATATATTTCCCCTAAAGCTTTGGCCAACACTTTGTTGAGTTTGTACATGCGCTAAATTTACATACTGGTCATTAAATACACAAGCCATTTCTACAGGATCTGTAATGACGGCATCATTTAGCTTTATAATTTCTATTTTGTATTTGGAGGTATTATTATTTATCTCATTTTTAATAACATTACAAGTAGCTATGGATTTGTTATCCTGTCCATAGCAACGGGGTAGTTGCTAGTGATGTGTATTACTACCCAATTTTACAAATATATGAAGAAAAGTGTTTTGAACGAATCTTTCTTCAATAACAAAACGCAAATGGTCTATTTTTGTTATGTTATACATTTTGATTTATGGCTGGTGTACGTAAAAGATAAAACCGCAAACTAAGTTTTAAATTTCATTTGTGTGTATTGCGTATAATCTGTAGATTATACGCAATACACACAAACTGGTTTTTGGCCATTATTTAGAGTGCCATAATAATACTATTTTTATGGCGTCACGCAAAAAGCAAGTATCCTTTAAGGCCTTTATGTTTTTACTAGGTAAGTTAAATTGTTATTCATTGTTGTATCCATTTATGTGAATAATATCATTTGATTTTAGGAGTTTTATACATATAATAGTTTAACCTCCGTTAAAAACTAAATGTAGTCAGTGTTCAACTATTCAATGAGACTTTGGCTCTTATTAAGTTGGTTTACGAGTATTTTCCCTGTGAATGTATTTTATAGATCACAGTTAAGGGACAACATAATGTAAAAACTAAAGGATCTTTTGTGGTTGTTAGTTTACTGTTAATACCAAAAATCTATTATTTACAGAAGATTTGGGCGACAGATCTTGGTCGAGTCCCTCGTATACATATCGCACCGTCTCCTTGCTTATTTTATAATTCTGCAGGACCTCACTTTCCGGGAGATTCAAGGCTAGCGAGCTCTCTAATAGTATTTCTTTCCCATCTTCGCTCAAGTTTTTCTATATAAAAACTTAAATATAATATCGGTGATTTGAACCCAGCGTGTTAATTTTAGAATATTATATGATAAAAGCAACAAAGCACCGCCTAAAATTACTCGCCTTAACTAAAAAATAAATACTTAACGAATCTTTGTCTATATGTCTTTTTTATGTAGACTATTTCGAAACAAAGTTTTATATCCCAAACTGTCAAAATCGTAGAAAAATTGTACGTCATCACGCTTGACGTTGTAGACAATAATTGTCTAGGTTAGTGATGACACTTCTCTTCAAATTTGATTTTGTAATCGCCATGCTAAACACAGTACTTATAAAACTTTCTACTGTCTACACGGAAACGTAATTTTTGTCTACTCTTCCGTCGATAGAACGCTTCTCTACGGTTCTCATGCTAGGCCTGCTTGGAGAGATTAGCGTTATACGGTTGGCTTTACCTCACTGATTTGTTATCATGAACGATGCACAATTATCAAATATGAGAAAACCTTTCTATCTGCATGTTTAGCAAAGGTAACTCGGTGCCTACAGAAAAACAAGCAAATAGTTTTGCGTAGGGTGATTTTCACACCGGAAAATTAAAACTTTACAGGCAGCCCGAGTTGCGAACAAAACTCCATAAAATAGATAGATGTCACATTATTTTTGTAAAACGAATCCTGCAATTCGATACTTTCGCAGGAAAATACTGACAACATAAACACCTCCCTACAAAATGGTTGAGCTGAATGGTGCTAATCCATGCGTCATGTTCGTGAACGGGCGCCGTCAGTAGGGACTGGTCACCTCTCAGCTGCTACGGCTTATTTATTTTTTTTAATCTTTTTGTTACGGACGTTTTTACGTATCGCATCGTTCTCACGTGTATAATTTCAAAATGAATGTTGTAAACAAAATTTTGTAACCATAATAAATGTTGATTTAAAAGAGTGTCCGTGAAGTTTCTTGCCCATTCTTCTCCATAGGTACCTACTACGCTTTGAAATGGGCAACTAGCTTCATCTTTCTGATTGACCAAACCCTTGACCATTCAAAAGTACCTGTAATTTGTTATTTGAAATAAATAATAATAATAAATAAATCGGCACCTACAGCTCACCAGTATAGAGGTCAAATGCGAGTGGTACAGTTAAAACTGCACCTGTTAAAAGTGTAAAAAGGCGCGACGCGACGGTGCTACGCGATTCTGGTAGAACAATTTCCATAAAGTTTTTTTTAGAAATTGTTCTACTAGAGTCGCATCGCGCTGTCTCTTCGCGCCTGCCTGCGGGGCCTTTATGAGTAGATGCTACCGTCTTCCCCTTCAAAAGAAACGCTAGTTAATCTTTAATTCAATCAAAAGTACACCTTTCAAATCTTTAAAGCCTATTCAAAAATGTGACAGGTACAAAATTGAATATTTCGCTGCACACAAAAGAGAATGCGATATTTATTTATAATCCTGAAATCGTCGAGCGGAGTGAAGAAGTTATGAAACCTTTGATGTCTGCCGTCGTTACTCTCGCTTGATTAGTCGCACATAAAGCTGTGTTCAGTGTTGGCTGCAAAATAGAATATCACGCTTATTTCGCTTGTGTCGTCGGTAGAGATATCGTTGAGTGCTATTCAGCGAGATTATTAGGAATGTATTGGCATTCGCTGTTGCGTTGCCGTTTAGGTAAGAAACGTAGATGTTTCATTACACATAAATGCGAATTTTCACTTTTTCATCTGAATTGTGCCCTAAAATAATAATATAGTATCATCCTACCAAACTCCTCTAGTCCTATAGAATTTAAACAAACTTCAAAAACAAAAATGTTGTTTCCTTCAGTTTCCTTTGTTTCCTTCAGTGTAGAAACATATTTCTAGATAGAGGACGAGCTAAATAAAATCTTAAGTATTGTGATAGTTTAAACACCATTACACCCATTCCCTAAACAAAAAATCCCAATTAAAACCACGACACAGCAAAAATGCAAACAAATACACAAATCAACCACAACATTGAACACGTAGCGAGACCGCCTCATTATTTTAATGAACACGCGACGCAAACGTGCGTCGGCGTCGCAGATCGACCACATGCGTGTCACAACTGTCATCGAACAATGTGACGCCAGTTATTATGCAGCACAAAGTGCACCACAGAGCTGCAAAAGCGGCGACCAACAAAGTACCGCGCCTATCCCGCAATTATCTAAATGCTCTCTCCAAAGGTGTCGGCATATGCACAGATGTGCCATGAAATAGAGGGGGATTGCCTAGTGTAGTTATACGACGAGATTATAGCCTGTTTTGATTATATTCTTTCATTTCTTCTACATTATATACAAGTTTACGTGCGTAGGTTAGAGCAGCGGTATAATTCGACAGTTACGTGCCAAAAGTTGATCAAGTTGGGCACCAGAATGCTCCGTACCTCGTAGATCTGTGACGTCCTTACAGGTAGTCTGAAGCCTGAAATAAATATTGGTATTCAGGCTTTTAAAATGGCAGCCGACACCAAACGGCTATGGCTGATTGCATAATCAGCCTACAATGTTCCCACTGCTGGGACACAGGCCTCCTCTCTGTGAGAGGGAGTGGGCCGTAATCCATCACGCGGGCCCAGTGCGGGTTGGTAGATGTCACATGTCTTCGAATGTTTGGTTCTAGGACATGCCGGTTTCCTCACGATGTTTTCCTCCACCGTTTTGAGAGCAGCGGTGATTAAATAATTTACACTAAGTAAAGGCGCTTTACTTTGTGTAAATTATTTCATCACAGTGTCTGGGTTCGAAGCTATGACCTACAAACTCGTAAGTCGCGGCCGTTACGACTGGGCCACCACTGCTCTCTATAGGCTGATTATGATAATTATATTCTCTAAACGTGCTCTAAACTCGTATACTCATAAACAGTCAAAACAACAGAGTAGGTAATAATGCTGATTTAACTTTTATGGGTGTTAAATAATATTATAAATCCCTAGGTACTATTTACAAGTCATCCAATTCAACGCTCATGTGAGTTGTATTATTAATTTATAACAATACATTTGTGTAAATGATTAATTTTATGATTCTCCTGAATATTTTATGCGACAGGAACAATGTATTTTATATGTTTACAGTAAAATCAAGCTCCACAGGTTTTAAAATGGACACAATGTTAAAATTTATTACTTATATGCTTCCGCTGCTTTTATGTTATTTTTTCTTTTTTGTAACAACATATACTATATATGACAGCGTGATATCGCCGTCATCATCTCGATTCGGTGGTACGGAAACCATAGTGCAGGTTTAAAATTAAACACGATGATACAGCAAATAAATTAGTATTTTTAATTACACAATAATTAACACAGTAGGTACAATACTAATGCAGTTTCGCACTATTTTCTAAGTTCAGGCAAACCGACAGTTTCGCATAGGAGTAGTGGAGGTCTGCATCTGTTCGTTGCCCTCAAAAGACTGGCTCGTCTTTCAGTCACTTCCCTTACCATGACTCTGCCCACGTGCCCTCTATCGGATGGTCACGGCGTTTACCCTCACCTTAGTACAACAATAATCAATTGAGAGACTAATATCACTCAACTTTTATAATCTGCGACGTATATGATAGAATTATGAGCAAATTATAATGGCTCTGGTAAAAACTAAGACTAATAAAAATAAGCAAAAGAATAAATTAAAACCAGGGTGTCGCATTCTGAATAATATTCTGTGGTGAGTACCCCAGCACGAGGAACACGTTTTTCACTGCCACTCCCAGAGGAAATAGAAACAGAATTAAAACCCTCAAAAAAGAAAGTTCTATCTTTGTGTCTCATAAAACAAAGTTAAAACTTAAGTCCTTATTCTACATTTCGGAGTTCTTTAAAACAATACGTAGTCATTAAGAACGGAGTGTCCCAACTACAGTCGGTAGTCCCGGTACAAGTCCTGGTGGAATTATTCAGACGCCCTTTTAAAATGTGCTCTTAGCCACCTCGTGTAATGCGATGTCGTTTGCGCAAATTGTAATGGCCGCTACGAAAAGTATTAAAATTTATTACGACATCTTTGTGAATTTGAGAAAGGCGCGCTAATGAGATGCGAAATTATGGACTCATTGTCTGTTCGCGAATTACACGTAATTTATGCGATTAAGTATTTAGATCTGATGTTTTATGGATTTCGTTTTCCTTACTTTACTCAAAGTTTTACCTTGTCTAATAAAGACTATTCTTTTCGTCCGGCAGGATTCCGTTCGTTGCCCTTAGATATACCTACCTAATTAAGGAGATATATTTATGTAGCACAAGGGACACTAAAATGTAAACGTATGTTCTTACTACAATTAAACGTTACTTAACGCACAATCCTCACTGTGTTCATCTGCTTACATAATCAGCATATAATGTTCCCAGTGCTGAGACACAGGTCTCCTCTCTGTGAGAGGGAGTGGGCTGTAATCCACCTCTTGGGCCCAGTGCGGGTTGGTAGATGTCACATGTCATCGATTTTTTTGTTCTAGGACATGCTGGTTTCCTGACGATATTTCCTTCACCGTTTTTGAGAACAGTGGTGATGAAATAATTTACTCAAAGTAAAGTGCCTGTCTGGGTTCGAACCTACCACCAATAACCTGTAAGTCGCGGCCGTTAGCACTGGGCCACCACTGCTCTCATGTTCATCTGCTTACGAATTAATAAAGACACGTACAACTAAAGTTATAATTATAGGTAGAGAGCAAAGCCGAGTATCCGAGATCCCGGCGGATTATGCAGGAATTTAGCAGATTAAACCTTCATTACTGTTGTTCGGTAACTTGCCAGGAATGCCGGCCGAGCTCAAAGCGAGATTTATACGGCTCCATCTGGATTCCGCGATCAAAACATTCGAATACCCGCATAATTTGCTGAATACGAGTGTTTTATGTAAATACAGTAACGCTGGATCACCGACGCGGCGATATTTTAAATGAAAATGTCACCTCTGTAGCTCTAGAAGAAGCCGGAGGATTCTGTGCGCCTTCCAGATAGCTGTGAATGTCGTATTTGTAATTTACAATGTAAATAGGCATCATACGTAAGCTTTCGTATGTTTGTCTGTAGACACTTGTAATAAATATTTGAAGACGCTTACACATATCTAAGTGTATGTATAACGTTTGTATATACCAGTATCTACAACGGATTTAGGCAGGCAGGCATTAGTCTCAGCTGTATTAGCAGCTCCGACGGTTGTGGCCTGTAACGGGATGCAATACATTATGGTAGATACTTCTCATAGGCTTCCGATATACGTAGTGCCAATATTAATATTCCTGATCGTAAGTATACATACTCGTACCGCCGCGATAACTCGATAAGTGTCCAACATATTCGTCAATAATTGCATTTTATATATTCGGGCTTGTAACACCATACTTATTTCCCAAAGCCAAAAAAGTGTGGTTAAAATTTCAAACCACGCAACGTCGATCCATATTCATCGTATGAATCCAATCAAAAATTCATTATTAAAAACAAATCATGCGTTCCGAAGATTTAATCCTAAAACAATTCAAATCTCCGTCCAATATGTCTTTGTGATTGGTTTTAAATCCGTGGCCAAATCTTTATTTGCTTTCGAGGCGAGCGGTTTGTAGGTATCTCGCTAATGGTGCTCTAAACGAAAATGCTGAAAAATGGAGCTATTTCCAGTGCTCAGCGGAAGATCAGACATCGGTAATACTCAGTTATCGACTGAGAATGGAAAACTGCGGATGAACTGTTACTTACAGCTACCTATTAATTTCATAGCAATGAGCTGATGTTGATGAAAACGGCATTCTGATAACCTATGAAATGAAATGAAATTGTTTATTCTGTAAATAGGATATCAGAATCACTTTTACATGTCATATTAAAAAATATATATAAAAAACTAAGCTAGATGGAGTCGACGTTTCTTATCTGACTACCCCTGAGAAAAAATGGCGAAACAAACTCAAGGGTCAGAGTCTCTTTTAAAGTCCAGACATAATCTTGATCACATCATGTGAGGACCACGTAGATCCATGTCTAAAATGGTCTTTTGAGGAAAGAACCACACAAATTTGAGTGGACCTGTCCAGTCAGTGCAAGCATTTGTCAGTAATCGTGTAGCTCAACTCAGAACTTAAGGAGCTCAACGACTCGATGAACAATACCAAGGAAAGGACATTTGGGTAGGCCGCATAAAGTACTCAAAATGCCAAATCATTAAAACTAACTGAGAAAAATAAACAAAAATAAATAAATAAAAATGACCCACATAGTGCTCACATTCACAATAATTAAAGTAAATACTTTTCAAGGTAAATATTCACGTAATTTTGTTTATAATATTCATCAATGTCAATATGTATATAATTGTATATAGGTAATTATGATTTTGCATAATAATACCTACATGATTAGAATGACCAGTTTTCAAAACTTTCACAAGTTGAAACAGTTATATAATTTTCATTTGAAAAAGAATCAAATTATTAAGGCTCGTGCAGACTAGCGCGATATCGCGGGCGCGACAGGCAGCAACATGCCTGTCGCACCCGCGATATCGCCCCAGTCTGTGCGAGCCTTTAATGTTAAGTAGTCGGACAAATCTCTATTATAAGCTGGAACGTGGACCGCCTCTACTCATTGTTCTTTGTTCTATCGCTCGAAAGGTAGTAAAAGATACATTCAACCTGTAAATAACACAGTCCATACTGCGATAGACTATTAAAACTTTCAGGCTAAAAGCTAACGCGTAGAATATTAAACGCGAATGTCATGTGAATATTTACTGAACAGTTATTATTTATCACAGGCTGTTATGTCGAAAAAGTGTATAGTGTTGGCAACGCTTTATTTACGTCGAAGCGAGCGAAGAATCCGCGCTAAGCCGCTATGGGTGGTCCACTGAGTCAACTTCCAACGAAGCGACAATGTCTTGGATAAATTACATGTGGGAATGTCATTGATGTTTTCTATTTCCGAGACAATATTTTTGCGCCGTTCTGACGTTCACTTACGCAGTTTTTCTCGATGACCCGTATTATGTTTGGAAATTTTCTATAGGAAAGAATACGGGGCTGTCTATAACTATCATGATAGATACCTTTACATAACACAGGCATAATATCGATATTTTATAAATACAAAATTAATCGCTCAAACTCCTAATATTTTTTGCGTACCGTCGTTAATCCCGGCTGTTACCAGGGATCCAAGCATTTACAATTTTCCCGGCTTATACATGGATAGACGCATGATTTATTTTTAATATTCCCATTAATATCCCACAAATCCGATTAATTAATTGAAACAAAGTGGCGGCAATGTATTCGCCGCATTACTTCTCTGCGGTCAATACAAATTCACATCATTCCGATCAATATTCGATACCGGGATAATTGGTGGTGCTGTTTTAAAGCGTTAATTATTCTACTTCTCATTATCTCGGCTTAAAAAATAATGTCTCGTTGTTTTCACTAGTTCTTCGTTGGAATTTTGAAAATTGTAAATCAGTCTAGGCATACGCTAAGGTTTAGGCACAGTAACAATATCAGTTTCCGGAAAAAAAATATTAGAAAATTGGAAAAGAAAAAATGTTATACGGTGCTTCAAACGAGATTTCCAATTCAAAATTCAAATGATGAGCACATGACTGAAAGTTATCACTAATTTTAAACAATAATCACATATAATGTAGCCTCAAACTACGCTCAAAAACATCAACCCCATTCAGTCTCTCTACAGCCGTGACGTCTACTATATGAATTTCAAATGAACCTCTTGAGCCAACTGCAGACGCTTCAGAATCACACGCTCAGCTATTCATGCATTCCTGGTAAATTAACTATCAGTGCTTATGACTGTAGCGCCAGCAAAGTGTCGCGATTAACTACTGAAACTACTGAATATTGCGTACGTTTCATCAAACTTTCATTGGCTGTTGGCAAACGTTGAGTTTTATTTGAATAGTGTAGCTAATTCTAGGGGCTTGTGGCTAAGTAATACCAGCCGCACGAGTCGATCGATCAGGTTAAGCTACGCTTGCCGCGGGTGGTCCGTGGATGGGTGACCTTTACATAACAAGACCCCTCCGTGCTTCGGAAAGCACGCTAAGCCGTTGGTCCCGGCTGTCATTTGTAGATCTTTGACAGTCGTTACGGGTCGTTAGAAGCTCGAAAGTCAGACAACCAGTCTTACCAAGGACTGGAAGCCGACCCCAACATAGTTGGGAAAAGGCTAGGCAGATGATGAGTGTAGCTAATACAAGTGTTTGGTGACAGTGAGTTTTGATATTTATTATTCGTGAACTAAGGTAGGTTTTACGATGATAATCTGTTTGAATCAAATAAAATGTTCTTCGCTGTTTTTTTGACATGTATGATTTGGTATTTGTAGGCAGCCAAGCTAACAATAAAAATAACGTTCTTTGTAAAAATAAGTTTTAAATAACTGAATTAATAGGTATTCATGATCAACTGGTGAAATGTGGGTGCACCTAGGTACCTACAACTCTGCTTAACCTTTTGGACAATACAGGCGTGATGTTAGGATGTAATATTTTATTTCATTATTTGATGTTTCGCTTTCTGAAACTTTTTTTTTTTCTGAAAATTTCATTCAATATTAGCGTTTCTAATAGGTTCTTACCTAACATAGGGTTGTGCATTTTATCGCTAACAACTTTTTGTAACATCGTGTATCATGTCGCATAAAACATTTCCTAGACAGAAACTGTGTAAAAAGATAACTAATTAGTGCTAGTAATTGCCAACATACAACAAGAGCTGCTAGACATTAACCATTTTCTTGATTAATCTCCCTTATGTGAGTTGCGCAATGGAGGAATTACATTATTGTTCCACACACTCATTTTTTATCGTTTTGTTTTATATTTGTTTTTCTGCAACTGTGTAAAGTTGTAGAAAAAGCAAATAATAAAAAAATATTAAAAATTCATTGCATGGGATTTTAATCACATTCACATAAATTATAATAAATCTGAAAGTGTCTGTTTGTTTGATATCTGTAGTTTATTACTACCGAACTGATTGATTGGAACATAATTTGGCACAGAGCTTAACAAAAAGACGCGGAAAAAAACTATAGGTAACGAGATGCGGGATAAAACTTATGAGCTTTTATAACAGTAAATTCTCTAGTTATAGGCTATGCAATTTCGTGAGTTTACATCGTTGCGGTATCTATGACGGCAACATCACAAGAAACAGCTGCACGACTAAAATTCATTGATTTTCAACCATCACTCGCGATTACCGTCACTTGATTAACTCGTACTTAATCCACAATTGAAATAATACCTACAATAAAAGGCCAGAAGTTATCTTCCGACATACCTACCTAAGTAGGTAACACAATATCCCTACAATCATACGGGATTGAACGAGTGTGCTGCTAATATCCTCTTAATCGAGATTAACTCATCAGTATTTTACGTTCGAGACGAAGTACACAGCCCGAAAATTGAGACCAAAGGGGTAAGCTATCCGCAATACGAACAGTAAATCATGCAGTAAGCGACAAAGCTCCATCGAAGGTGGCCATGCGTGTCACATCGCGACGGCTGGGCGCCCAACCAGGCTGTTTGCGAACAACGCGCCGGATTAATCGATTCAATCGTCCGAATGATTCGAATGCATCGCTCACTGGCTGTATGGTTGTCTAATGATTTGCCTTTGCCTAACGTAAAGGAGCAAAATAAGTGTAATATTTTCCATTTCGCGCCTATAAATTGCGACATGAAAAAGCGCGGGAAACATAACTTTGTGGACGTGTGCTTTTTTACTTAAATTGAAAATTATTAATTAACTTGTATTATAGGATCAGTAGTAGTAGTTTTAGTGTTTTATCTTCTTTCACTTATATTTTAATTTTAGTTTTGTATATTTTCTTCAGTAGGGTAAGTTTTTTTAACTAATATTTTATAGCGCGGGAAAATGAAAGACCCGCCTGACCCGGGGGACTTTGTTCCCCCGGCAGGCAATTTTGTCACTATAATGTCCAACGAATCGGGCATGGATACCGATGGGTCATCGTCGGCTCGCCATCTTAAAAGAAGCCGCGTGCATGTGTGCAAAAGTTGCAATAAACGCCGTCGTAGGTACCCGAAAAAACCTAGGTTCCGAGTCTTTGGGTTGTGGTTGCTTGGACTCTACTCCTCCCTCTCTAACTCCATCGGAACCTAAAAGCTCTGAAACAATTATTGTATGTAAAGATATTCCGGATATTTCTGCTCCGCCTTCAGTTATTCCCACTCAGATTGGTCGAAAAACTTATGATAAAACTGACACCGCGCCATACGTTGTTCACGTACAAAAAATATTAGTATCACCAGATGATGGAACGTCATTGCACCCTATTACATTTGGCAAGTTCCTAAAACACAACGCTTTCCAAAATATTATAAACGGTAGCGTCAAAAAAATCGGACGTAATAAAATATCTATTTCTTTTTCCAATTTCCTGGACGCAAATTCTTTTATTACACATAATAGCCTTGGAACATATAATTATAAAGCTTTTATACCTACTTTTAATGTCACTAGAATGGGTTTAGTGCGTGGTGTTCCTGCGGAATGGTCTCCGGAGGAAGTTATTGATAATATAACGGTACCAATTGGTTGCGGTCCAATTTTAAAAGTCAGACGTCTCAATTTTAAAACTGTTGTTGATGGTACAACCATTTGGAAACCATCCCAATCTATAGTTATTACTTTTGATGGGCAGATTCTGCCTAAAAGAATTTTTATGTGTTATAATGTACCTGTAGATTTATATATTTTCCCTACTGTACAGTGTTTCAGTTGCTGTCGTTTTGGTCACACAAAAATTCAGTGCAGGTCCAAACCACGTTGTTATAAATGTGTCCAAGGACATACGGGGGACAGTTGTGAAAGAGACAGTTGTGAACAAGAAAGTGCATCTTGCTGCCTTTGCTCCGGTTTTCACTATGCTACAATAAATCTTGCCCAGAAATGTCTAGGCAAAAATTAATTAAAATATACATGGCACAAAGTTCAGTATCTTATGCTGAAGCGGCAAAAATGTATCCCCCAGTTACTAAATCGTATGCCGATACACTTTTATCTTCTCCTTCCAAAAACTTTGCAGATACTCCATCTTTCCCTTCAACTATTAGAGTACCTGTTTCAAGTAGCTATAAAAAAACTGTCTTCCTTAAACCACGCTCACCACCCAAATCTGTACAAGGATATAATAAAGAGGCTCACAATGCCATTATTAAAGATTTCAACATTCCCCAACCATCAAATGGTTGTGCTTTTTCTAATCACAATAATGGACAAATTGAAGCAAGTTTTTCCATAAACGATTTTCTTTCTGCATTACACAATCTTCTGTCTCAGTTCAACATTTCACCGTCCAACGTTGCCCCATCTTTCAATGTATCTCAATCCATTCATAATCGACAACACATCCAAAATAATCCAGTGGAACTGCCGCAGTCTAGTAAACAAAAAGAGTGATGTTATATATCTTATAAATAAATATGAGCCATTTGCCTTTGCTTTAGCAGAGACTTGGCTCAAATCTAATCATAGTTTTAAAATTAATGGTTATTTAACCATTAGAGAGGATAGATCTGATGGGTATGGTGGAGTAGCTATACTTATCAAGAATTCTATCTCTTTCTCCACCATTACATTACCTCCTCATAGTGAGGAAATTTCTATTGTAGCTATTAAAGTGCATCATACTTGTCTTGTTTCTATTTACATTCCTCATCCCTCTTTTTCTGTTCTTCAAGAGATGAATAATCTTGTTTCTTTTCTTCCAAAGCCATTATTAATACTGGGGGATTTAACATGTTAATAGGAGACCATGAGATATCACATCTTGTATGGAGGGGTCTCCCACAGGGTTCTGTGCTCAGTCCCCTTCTATACAATATTTACACTTTTGATTTAGATCTATCCTTAACTAGTCACGTTACGGTTCTTCAATATGCCGATGATTTATTATTATATTCTTCAAGTCAATCTGTTGAGCAAGCTAGCTCTGCTATCAATTCTGCTTTATCTATTTTGGAGTCATGGTTACATCTAAACGGTTTGGATTTATCCACATCTAAAAGCGCGGCTGTTTTATTCACCCGGAAGAGAAATATTCCCTTAGTAAATCTCTTTTATAAGGAAATACCTATTCCAGTTAAAGATAAATTCAGATATCTAGGTATAATACTTGACTGTAAATTAAGTAGTGTCCCTCATTGTGAATATATTGTTAACAAATGCGAAAATCACCTAAATATGCTTAGATGCCTCTCTGGTGTGTGGTGGGGTGCACATCCCTTTTCTTTGAAACTCATTTACAACGCAATCATCAGAAGCACTCTGGATTATGGATTGTTCGCTCTAGAACCTGGTAGTGTAATGGCTTTTAAGAAATTGGATCGCATCCAGTCTAAAGCATTACGCATTATTTCAGGTGCAATGAAGTCTAGTCCCATTAATGCACTTCAAGTGGAATGCGGGGATGCTCCTTTAAGCATTAGAAGACAATTCCTATCTGACAAATATTTGTTCCGGACTCTTCAATTCTCAACTCATCCTCTCATTCCTAAACTGGACGCTTTAGTGTTGCAGATTGAATCTTCAGATTACTGGTCCCATAAACGTGCTCCTTGTTTAGTTGTAAGTTATAAAAAATTTCTTTCACTTTCTTCTCCTATTTTCCGTTCCAATAAACTTCCCCTATTTAGCAGTAGTTATGAGAGTTTACATTTCAGTCCCTCTATAAAATATAACTGTGTAAGTAAATCAGATCCCGATTGTCATTTAAGTTTGAATCATTTTCTGTCAGAACACTTAGAGTACCACCATATTTTTACGGATGCTGCCAAGCCTTCTCCGATGGGTTGTGTTGGGATAGGTACTTACCATTCCCAATACAACATCGTACAAAAAATAAAACTACCTCCGGAGACTTCTGTTTTTACCGGGGAATGTTTTGGCATTTTTAAAGCCATAAATATATCCGTATTTTGAAGCTCAAAAAATCTATAATTTTTAGTGATTCTCAAAGTGCTCTTCTAGCCATTAATAAATCTGCTTTCGAACACAAATCGCAGTTACCTATCATTTATTTAATAAGAGAATTTGCGTTCAGGACCATCTCTGAGGGTAATTCACTACAATTTGTGTGGATTCCGGCCCATGCTGGAATCCATGGCAATGAAGTAGCTGATAAACTTGCCGGTGATGCGGTGCAGTGTGGGGACTTAGTTCCATATATAAATTTTAGTTATGATCTCGCGTCGTTACCAAAGACTTTTCTTCGGGAAACCTGGAAGGTAGCTTGGGATATCGGAAGCAAATCGAAGGGACATTATTTCTCACTTATCCAACCTGATATACCAGAAAAACCATGGTTTGGCAAGGCCAAGTTTGGCAAGATGGAGACCTCCATTTTAATACGGATGAGACTGGGTCATGTTTGTTCTCCAGCCCATCTTGCCAAACTTTCTATCAGCGACGATCCCATTTGCTTATGTGGCACAGATGTAGGCGACTTAGATCATATTTTTTTCTCCTGTCCTTTAAATGACCGTTCTTCCTTTCTTAGTAACCTCTTATCCCTCCGTACTCCTTTTCCTACCTCAATACTTTCCTTACTTTGTACAAATAGCTCTCTTGTATATAAATGTATAGTCTCATTCATTATTCTAAATAATATCAAGTTGTAATTTTTTTGTTTTCATTTATCCATATGGTATCCTTGTTACTTATAATTATACTGATCCTATTTTTCTGTCCTATCCTAAATCCCGTTAAAATATTTATAATAATGTTGTTTCCCTACCTTTAAATAAAACTAAACGTGACATTGGCTAAATGCACAAACCGTGCGAAGCCAAAGAAAAAAAAAAAAAAAATTGCGACATCAAGAATGTTTTTGAGTAAACCATAAACAAAGATATGAAGTTAGGCGCTCTCTCGTTGGTGGAGCCCAAAGTTATTCACCCTTAGAGGTAAAAGCAACATGCAATTTTGTAAATCATGCTAAACTCGCTCATCATCAAATTATTCATGCACATAGAACGAGAGAGTAGCTGGGTAGGTACTCACATTTATAGACAAATAAGTAGATATTTTCCCGTTTTCCAAAAGCGACTAGCAGGCTTTTCCGTATTTTTAATGTTTAAAACGTAAACACAATAAAAACGACCGACCCACGCCACGGGCGCGGCACGAGTAGATAAATAAAGTGTCACGCATAATTGCCGGTATTGCCAGACATTAATACATCGATTACGGCGCGTGCATAAATCGTGGTAGGGGCTCGCTTCGCCGCTGGCAACCCTGGGCTGCCACTGAGTGCTCTCATGTCCCTTTGTACAGCCCTTGTACTACATGCGCCGCAATTTGCCACATTCTCTCAGAGGTGTACGGTAAAGGGAACTGTTTCTTAAAGGACTAATTTTTCACTCCAGTTTTTACTTTGACGTACCTGACGGAAGGTTACTTAGAAAAAAAAAGTGTCGGGGCAATATGCAGCTGTATTCATTTCTGTTGCTAACACACAGTTTTTTTTTTTTTTTAAATAAAATCTATCCCTTTAGTTCTATTTATCTTTATCTATCCAAATAGTATTATTCCATCGACTCAAAGCACTCAGCATTTTAGAATGAAAAAAAATATGAATTTGATGAGCTGCAATTGATCCTCTGTCGAATACGAAAAAAAAAATCTGGTAAAAAACAATAATCTGATTGCATTGTTATACCACGAATATATCGCGTATATACGATCACAAAAGCTCTGCAGTGAAGTGGTACAGTGGTGCACACAATACATTCGAACGCTGCCTCGAGTGGCCGTGTCGCGATTCTTGTAATATCGAGTGGCAATTAACCGTCCGCCAGCGCCGATGTCAGTATGTGTGTTTTACTCCACTACAATTAAATTACAAATAAATGCGTTGCATTTCGCTTAAAAGGGCCGTTGAGCGCAATTATCCGAGCTAAATGAGTGGTTGGAATTATGTTCACATTTCGTCAGCAAATGGCCACTGCTATATCATGTCAGGAAATAATTTAATGATGGCCGGTAATGACTAAATAAACCACCGATAACCTGTTATTGAAGAATCGATTTAATAGGGTATTTTACTATATACGAGATAAAATCTATAAATATATTATTGAGATAGTTTAGGCAAAAAGGAGTCGGAAAATGTTAGCTTTAGTTCAGAAACTAACAAAATTAATTTTAAAATTCAATTTAACGTTTTCAGTTTTTCTAATATGTTAAAAAACACCATGAAATAGTAGCCGCCTTGTTATTACGTCATACGGCTATGTTAACAAAAACGTGTCAATTATCATACAAAGATCAGCGCATTTGTAAAGCAAGAATTACAAATTATTTATTTATTATTTCAACAAATTACCCTATTGTAAATATACAACTTCGCCATCGCTTCATTCCTATAAGAGCAACTTGTAACACACCTTTGTTTAATTAATTGTATTCAAATTAAGTTAAGTGGAGATTATGAACATCGTCATTAATAATAGCTTTTAATTATTGGACGGATTATCAGTCACTCTATTTTATTACAACAACTCTGGTATTAATCAAATAACCATTACTGGGAGTGGATGCATTTTCTTCGAAGCTTGCTTTGTGCATCCCCTTTCCTGTGTAGTGCGGCGTGCCTTATCTGTATTAAGCGGTCTCATCGCGGACTACTTCGACACAACCTACTCGAAGAAAGGTAATAAATGGAACGAACTCCTCCTATGAGTACCAAAGGTTTCCCATTCATGTTTATTTGTGAGTAAAATAAAACATTAATTTATTTAAATATTAAACAGCACACAATATAGGAGTAAGTCACTCGTGGTGCCACGGCGCGTGAATGAACATGTATGAGCTCTAAAAGCGCCCTTATTGCAATTTCCACTTTTCCTAATAACCCCCCACATGTGGCTCGTGCTGCATGTTACACGTAATTTTGCATATTTTTGCGGTTAAGTACCCTTGTATAGTAATTTATGTGCATTAGTTATGAGCTTCAAAGAATCGCGGAAATGCTGAATGGCTGTAAAATGCTCCATAATGAAAATGACGCACCTAGCTACAGAGTAAATTCACTGCTCCATCATCAAGTATTATACTTATTCGTATTTGCAGTTATTTTTCAGTTTATTATTAAAGCTATTTAAACAAATTATGAAAGGATTTTGATCCGTGTTGTTTACAAAAGGCGATGCTAATCGCCCCGCTGATCAATATGGAGGAACACGTACCAAAGTTTCCAACTGGGTGCATCGTTTAATTCCAAACTCGGGGGAGACTACATACGTATAGAAATTATAACACTGTTCTTCTACTTGAAATCTTTTGTCGTCAAACAAGCTGTCAAGGGCGTGTCTAAACAAAATTTAATACGCTGCTAACAATCGAGTATTGTGACATGTAGTGAGCATGGTCGAGGGTAGTCGAGAGGGCGAGACAAAGCACTTGATTGGAGCACGCTCGACGCGTGAGACCACGAGGGTGCTCCAACAGTCTTACTAATGGCCACTTGCGGAAACCGATCGATTCTGCAATTTGTTTCTCCCACGTCGATCCGATTATAAATCATTAGTCGATTTCTGCGATTCTGAATTGCTGTAACTGTAAATAATAAGTTACAAAACTTAAAAAAAAAAAACTAAAATTTTCTCATTCGATTTTGAGCTTAACCGTCAACATTTTAAGGTTAAAATCATTTGGAGAAAGGCAGTTTGTAGTAACTTAATGTGCTGGCGACTGTACCTATATTTGATTCCTCTCATTATTTTTGTTTTGTTCGATTTCCCATATCTTTTTTATTTGCGTTGTCACTGAATCGTTAATCCTTTGAGAGCTACGTTTCACTTTTATGCAAACAATACAAATCATTTCAGTCGCAACGCAATGTACCTGAAGAGCGAATATCGCAAAAATATTTAGCAACTAATTTACAATTTTGGTGCTCAGTGTTTTTACGGGGTATGAACAGTAATGAGGTTGACACGATGTAAGCCGTAAGCTCGTATTTTTATGAAATATGTACCATGTCAATTACAAGTTTTAAGGTGTACAAAAAATTTATGAATATATGAGTGGTCTGAGTTTGACGGGAAGATCCATCTTTATGACTGAATTTTGTAACGTCGGTAGTCATCTCTCAACATGAGATTCGGCATTCAAACCATGTTCCTGTACCTACACAAAAGAAGTTCCACGATTCCCAGAAAGGCAAAATAAACTTGAAAGTATTGCAAGACCACCTATTTACCAAAACTTCTAAGCTTCCTAAGTCTAAACTATATCCACTATCGCTTAGTACAGCAAGCCTTCCTTATTTTAACTTTCAGATTAGCGTACATGCATAGATATAACATGAAGGAGTTATTATGATAATTTGAGGCACACACGAGGCGCCTCGGCGAGGCGTCAACACAAAGCGTGCGCACTACAAAAGGCAGGTCACAGAGACTGCGCCAGCAATCAGCTAAAATGGAACCCGGCGACAATTATTTAAACAACTTTATATAGGTACGACTTTTGTTGCCTGGATTTAAGCGTAAACTGTTTTTGCTTTTTGAAGCATTGTTGGCTTATGAATTCTCCGAGTAAGTAAGTACTATAAGGGATCGTGTAGCCCTAAGCTACTAGAGAATTGAACTTATGACTTTCATTTGTTGTTATTGCCTCGCCTGCGGAGAGTCCCCGGATGCTGAATATCGACCCAGTTATCGACTAATAAAAATGAGACACAAAGATACGAAAAGAGTCGACAGATTTAAGAAAAAGTGTTAATTTCTAAATATAACACTCACAACAACTGCAACTCAACAACTTTGCAGCACAACTATCTCGCAGTAACATATAACAATCGCGGAGGTCAGATGGCAAAACCATCCAGATAAAACCTCTACAGTACCTACTCTAAGTACCTATACGCAAATGCTGGTGCGACCCGGTTTACGATGCAGTACGTCGCAACAAATTATATCATCGATTACCGATTACAATCGATTGACATATTTATATGTAACTTTTTTCCTCAATCTATCAATAGCAACACAGCTTATCGCAAATCTATATAATAAAACACCACCGCGCCACAAAGGGTTAAACCGCAAACTTAATTGTAGTTGAAAAACATGTTCTACATTCTAACTGCAAATGGAAGTTGGTCGACTATTACTCATTAACTTGTAAAGCCTACTTAACTGTGATAGTTTTCTTTTAACTTAAGATTTTATTGTACTACTTTTGTCGGCGTGATTAATATGTATACTCATGCCAAATTACAGCTGTCTAGTACCAAGAGACACCGATTTAAGCCGCGAACAGACAGACAGACGGATATGGCGAAACTATGGGTTCCTTGTTGACTACGAAACCCTAAAGTTCGTTTTTTAATCCCAGAGACAAATTTGACATTTCAAATGGTTGTTGTTCGTTTTTTTCAATTTGGATTTTGACATTTGCATGTGTCAATTTAGTCTCCGAGATTAAAAAACAGACTATAAAACTGAAATCATGTTCGTTGGTAAGCGCATCACTTCAGAAGGGCTGGACCGATTTGGCAAATTTTTATTTTAAAATGTTCGTAATAGTCCGAATTAGAATCAAAGTTCAGGAAAACTGAAAGTGTATTTTCTATGTTAATTGTATATGTATTATAGATATTTGGAAAGGGCAACACCTGTCGGGTCAACTATTTAACAATAAATATTTGCAATCCATAGCTGAACATTCAGTGTGCCACAACTCCATCCACATTCCACCTTTCTCTACTGTTAAGGCTTCTGCAGACTAGGGCGATATCGCGGGCGCGGCAGTAATATGCATGTCGCACCCGCTATATCGCCTCAATCTGGAGAAGCCTTTACTCTTTGAATTGTGAAACTCTCTGATTCATAATTCACAATTATTTATTGCATTCCATAGGCTTAAAAATAATGAAACAATTATGGACCCTGTCGGGCACAGCATAGTAGGAGAGAGAAGGAAGAGCGCATAATTGTTATTATATTATTTATGTACTCTGGTAATTGTATTTTTACTTTATTACAATTTTTTTCTTCTTCTTCTAATGTTATTTTATGTATATAAGTATTTTAATAATATTTTAAGTAACTATTTTGTCTTTATCTCTTTAAGTAATAATAATATCCGATTGAGTAAAAAGGTAATTTCTATGTTATACCTATAAAGTTTTAGTAGTTCAGGATTTGTTTAAACTATTATATTTGCTCTGGTTAAGATTCCCCAGTATATATGTAGATCAAATTATCATTAAAGCGATGTAATGTAATCATCGGTCCTACGTGGAAGGACCGCCACCTCTGCTTTGTAACATCTATCCAATTATACTTCTTGCCAAGAAATTGGACCAACCTAAACTATCGATTATAACTCTAGTATCGTTCTACTTTAGAAGTAAGGCAAGCATAATCAGCCTATAATGTTCCCACTGCTGGGACACAGGCCTCCTCTCTGTGAGAGTGAGTGGGCCGTAATCCACCACGCGGGCCTATTGCGGGTTGGTAGCTGTCACATGTCTTCCAATTTTTGGTTCTAGGACAGTTTCCTCACGATGTTTTCCTTCACCGTTTTGTGAGCAGTGGTGATGAAATAATTTACACAAAGTAAAGCGCCTGTCAGAGTTCGAACATACGACCTACAACTCGTAAGTCGCGGTCGTCACCACTGGGCCACCACTGCTCTCGAAGTAAGGCATAGTCTAACTCAAATCGTATATTTCAATAAGACCATTAAAAGTCACTTTTATACGTCAAAAATACATGATAAAGAAGAATTGATTGAGGCAGGATCAATCAATATCGTTGTTGTGATGTACATATACTACTTTAATCACTCAAGGACGACTAATGAGATACAATTGATTTTCTATTGTTTGACACCAAATCGGTTTCGCGCGGGGCTTAAGTTAGATTGTAAGGGTTCCGTAGTAAACAAGGAACCTTTATAGTTTCGCCATGTCCGTCTGTCTGTCTGACCCCGCTGTAGCTCAGAGACGCTTAGTACTAGAAAGCTGTAATTTGGCATAGGTATACATATTAATCACGCCGACAAAGTGCTAAAATAAAATCTTGAAATAATAAGTTTTTTAGCGTACTCGTACCTCCCTTGCACGTAATGTGGGGTTGATATTTTTTTTCTCGTCTTCCCCATGGTGTGGGGTATTGTTAGATAGACCATTCAAAAATATTCAGCATTAAAGTGCAAATTTTTGAAAGAGTCGAGCGCCCCCCCCCCCCCTCCCCCCCGGCTCGCCAGCTAAATCTTTGTTTATGGAAATGTGAAAAAATTCATGGCAGTAGTACACAATATAATGAAATTAAAAGGAACATTATCACGGCTTAGTAGGCTTTACGATTAACTCGTTAACTTGTCGACCAACTTAAATTTGCAGTTGGAGAATTGACGGTGGCATATATCGATGTATGGGCGAACATGTTTTTCAACTACAATGTTAAGTTTTTTCTTGGAATAAATTCGTCCCAAGTAATCCCAACTACGGAACCCTTCATTGTGCCAGTTTTTTTATTACAAACGAAATTAACCGTAATTATATTATTCAGGCTTAGCAATTTCATTGGCTTCATACATATCTGTGGTAAATAACATCTGCCAAATCTCTACTTTTGTAATGCTTAAAAATGCGATCGATTTTCATCGTGTTTTTCATAAAATTTCCGCATACTTTATTAAGTCACAAATATTCGGCTTTTCTATTCAAGATTGACCACGACACGTCCCTTTAGATAACCCTACTGATATAAAAAATTCAGGACCTGACGTGAAATCCTCACTGGTGAAAATAGTATTCGTTAGATACTCGTAAAAATTTGTTAGACCTAATGGGTCGGTTTTAAATTGGGTGGTCATGGTCTTATAGGCCGCAATTGAACAGAATTAAAAAAACAACTGCAATATTTGGCGCCAAATCAGAATGGTGGCTTAATTATTTATTTATTAAAACTTTATGCACATGTAGAAAAAATACTGTACAAAGGCGGACTTAATGCCTGAGACATTTTCTACCAGTCAACCTTAGGGTGATGCAAAGACAAAACATGGCAAGTGCAACATAAATGATAGATAACTCGATCATCACAAATAGATACATATGTACGATTGGTAGGGAGAAAACGAATCAGCGCTGGGATCATTCTGCCTTCTTACGAATTTACCCCTGTGCCTTTACTTTAAATGATAATAGTCTGGCTGTAATTATGTTGTATACATCCGAGCTAGCTACATTGTACACGTAGAAACACTGTGAAGCAGGCTATCAGAATCACCATCATCTGCCTTGCCTTTTCCCAACTACGTTGGGGTCGGCTTCCGGTCTTGCCGGATACATATACCAGTATCATGGAGCGACTGCCTATCTGACCTCCACGACTAAGTTACTGGGTATCAGAATGTCCATTTTAATAGCGTCAGGTAGTAGTATATGTTGCAGCTTCGGGAAACGATATAATTGTCCATTATTGGAGGTTATTAAACAAACTGTCTGGCAGTGGCGCAGCGGCGGAAACGGAAGCGTGCGATGCAGCGCTTCGGCCGGAATCGGACACGTTCCGGAGCGTTATCCGCACGAGCACTTCCGGTCACTCGACTATCACTTACTACCGCTATGCCATTGCGATCCGCGGCCATTGTCCACTACACTGCTTAAATTTTTCACTGAAAATTGTTGTCGTTTATTTTAAAATATATCTGCACGTGCGTTCAAAAGCACAAATTTTAATGTTTACGTAAACCAAATATAGCGATCGTATCGGATCGAATATGAGAAATTTTTGACACGGCTTAAAGTTTTAACAATGGCCAAATTTTACAGGAAATGTTTTTCAATTTTTATTTATGAATGCCTACGTCACGTATTGAACAAGGGAAAAACCATAAAACAAATGACTCACACAAATAGAGTTCTCACGAAGCGCTAAATAGGATATGTTTAGTCATGACGCAGTCCTGTAAAATTCTAACGAACACAAGTTCATCGAAATTATTATATCTAACAAGTGTTGAAATCTAAATTCTAGCAAATTCTAGCTGCTCGTGCCTTGAATCAGAGCTTTTTTCTAGTCTTATTTTTTCCATTACCTTCCGTCCCGCATTTTGCATTATCATGAAAAGCACACTTTTCGATCATGGTTTTTCTCCGAACTGGAATTCAAAGTGTACTGTGCGAATTGAAAACTCTAAGTTGAATTTATGAGTGTAATTTATTTATTTAGTTGTCAATTATTTAGAGCACGGACACTTAATATTTACTTTCCCCAGCGATACTTTATATATATATTTATTTTCCAGTGATATTAATTAATTCCAGATTAGATTTTTAACACTTATTAGAACCAATGGCTGATAATGACGGTTCCTTATCAGACATCGGTTCTAATAAGTATTTAACTCCGATTAAGGCGCTGACAAGACCCAATTGACCAAAATAGGCTTCTCTTAAGAAAAAAGATTGCCAAATCTGTATAGTTTGCGGTAGCGGAAAAAATATATGTTAATTTTGAACATATTTCCCAGAACTTGGTTGTTACCAAAACACGGTTTGAAAAAAAAATTCTATACAAACTAACGTTAAACTAACCTCTTACCTTGAGTTCTAATCCAAAATATCTGTATTAAATATTAACATACGTTACGTATTTAATTAATAACAAGAACGTCTTATTTGAATGCAGAACTTGGTTGTTTTTTATTTTCGATTACTCAACTAAATTTTGAGTAAATAGATAATTGCTTCATATTTTGCAATAAATTACAAGCGTTATGTCATCGCGCTTCTCTTTCTTTTCTATGCAATCTGATAGTGACCGCGGTTTAGGTGTTGTCAGCGTCTTAAGACTCCAATTATTATGATAATAGTATCATAATCATTGAAGTTAGTTCGTTCCCAAAGGGCCGTTACACGCATTAACCTATAAATAGAGTTGGACGGATAGTATATGAAAATAAATCTGAAACAGAACTGAATATTAAGCAAAGAGGTAAATTTTAATGAACCTCAATAATTTTGGTGCGAAAATGCAGCGAGCGAGGCAGGCGTGACATGAAACTGTGAGCTACGAAACAGAACACTATATGATAGTGTGTGCGTGTTATTTTAAACATTTTTGTGCATCTTTAAATGATTATATTTTATAATTTCCGAGATTGTTGGGAACACGCCATTTGGAGCAAGTTATGGACTGAACGCTTGCCATTTCTTATGAATCTGGAAAGTACTTTCCTACTAACAATTTCCGTTACAAAGATTTAGAACAAAATTACGATTCCTAGCGAAAATTTATTAGAGAATGCGTTCCTGACACGTCAGTTGGACACGATTAGGGATTCACAAAATATATTCTTACAAAAGAGTACTCAACGTTTGCAGTCTTTTCAAATTACTTTACCTCTGATTTTAAATCACAGAATATTTGTTGTCGTTGTTATATACGGCTACTATCAGATGTAAAATAACTGTACAGGAACTATAGCTATAGTGCAAGTACTACACTGGGTAATCCATCTGCTAACTGGTTAGTCTTATTGCCACAGCATGAACTGTAGTTGTCAGTGAATTCTCTGTTCTCTCTACCTACTCCACATCCTTCGCAGCTCAACAAGTCGCGAGCGCCTCTGACCCACCAATTTGCCGGTACGCATGCTTGCACTCTGTGCAGCATCATTCGCTGATATAATTGTTACCTCTGAAATTCACGGCGAATATTAACATACTACTAACTACTACGAACCCATGTTGCATTAATTAAAATTGGTCTGGAAACTTCACAGATTTATATATATTTTTTTTTTTATTAAAAAGAATATTTTAAATGATTACGATGATTACGGAAAGCATTGAAATATAATATTACCTTACTACCAATACTCTACAGCCTACTATGATGATTCAAATAAGATACATTTTATAGTGTATAATGTCGATAAGCACCCATTAATACGCAAAGAAGCACAATCCTGTTCTTCATGAGGATCTGTTACGCTGTCAAATAAGAAAGTAAATGCTATTCCGCTATTCTTTGTAAAATCATAAAACCAAGTTATGAAGTGAGTCGCGGGAAGGTACTAAAGGGTTACCGAGGCCCCTGGCAACACAGGCAACGGAAGGAATACGGGAGGGTTTTAGTCAGTAAGAGTCTGACACACCCTCCCGCTCTGCCCAGAGCGGGAGAAGTTATTTGATGATTTCCCAACCAAAAAAAAAAAATATGAAGTGAAAAAGCCTAGCCAAGACTCTTTTCTTAAGCTCAATAATGCAAACTAACCGTCGCGTCACGTGTAGCTATCCAGGAAGGTCTACCAACACAGAATGTATCCGGTCTCTTTTTAGAAACGACCGGACGCTCCCTAGACAAAACTAGGACAAATCCGGGAAAAACCGGACGGACGCTTGATTCATGTGGACCGAACTCTAAAGGGTTAATCCACTATATTTTTCTTTCGTCCCCATCATGTAGATAAACTACAAACATAATATTTCACTGTAATACGGCCTGCTCACCCCGGATGCGGCGGCGATAACGAAACGGATCGCGCCACTTCCGGCTCGCGAGCGACACCTTCCTCTACTTCCGGCGCGTTATCTATGGTCACGCCACCCTCCACTGGCTCTGAATTATCCATGTATCTTGTATGGTATGCTATTGGATGATATATGCAGTCCATAGCAAGTTGCTGTCTTTCAATATTGTGGGTTTCCTATCCAATTTATCTTACTTGATAGGTGGGACTGTCTTGTAAAATTATTGAAACATATTAGTTTTTGTTTTTTTTTTTTGTTTCTCACTGCTACGCTCAAATGCACAGTTCATAACACAGTTTACCACGTGGTTTCCCAGAGAGGAGTCCTCTGTCCAAACAGTGACAACATTGTAGGCTGATCAGATCATGCTTGTGCAGCTTATGCACACTATTACCAGGTTTCAGCCCCATCATTCGCCAACAACCATAACCACTTTTGTGTATAAAAATCCTACTACAATTTTTAGTAATGCATCAATGAATGATGAATGCTGAAGCGCATGAAATATCGCCTTTTTCGCTGAATGGCGTGCATCGAAAATTCCTTTCGGATCTTTTTAGGGTTCCGTACCACGAAAGGAAAAGCAGAACCCTTATAGGATCACTTCGTTGTCCGTCTGTCGGGATGTCAGTCTGTATAGACCCTTTTTCTCAGGAACGCGTGGATCTGTGCCCGGTTGATGGCAATAGACTCGCCCCCTATTACATGGGACTTTAAAATAAATGGCGAAATGTGGGTATAGTACAGGTACACCTCTGCCCAACCCTTCGGGGAAACATGGCGTGATGTTATGTTACGTTATGATAAATCTACAATCCCCAATGGATTGTAGATTTATCATAACTTCTAAAAAATCAATCTTTTAAGTCAACGCAATAAAAACATACGGCATTTTGACACTCGCAAATAAATCAAAACGGGGAATACCCATTCCCCGTTAACCTAGAATCATAAAATTTGGCAAGATGCAAGGTCTCACAGCACAAGTAAAGAAAAAGTCCGAAAATCGTTCATTTATAGTTTTATCGCATAAAAACAAAATTGCGATTACACATTTGCAGTTGGAGAATTCACCGTGACGTATAGCGATGTATGACATCTTTTTCAACTATTATGTTAAATTTGTTTTTGGATAAATTCATTCCAACTACGGAACCCTTCATTGTGCGTTGCCTGACATGGGCCGGTTTTTTGGTTCTCAAATGCATTGAATATCAGATATTGAGGCATGCTTTTCGTATCCCAGTCTCAGGTGTAATAATTTGCCTCAAAGAGATGTCGTCAGCACAAAGGTAGGGGTCCACTAGGGCCGATGCCTGCCGGGGTCGCGGGAAGTTACTTATGGGTCACCGAGGCCCCCGCAACACAGGCAACAGGAAGGATTACGGGTGGGTTTTAGTCAGTAAGAGTCTGACACACCCTCCCGCTCCGCCCAGAGCGGGAGAAGTTACTTGATGACTTCCCACCCAAAAAAAAAAGGTGTAATAATTTAAACACGTACCAACTACACTTTGTGTATTTTTTGCCCATTTTCCTCCAGTAAAAACTCTTTAGACGTACTTATCTCATATTTTCTCGCATACTTAAATTCCCTGCGAAAAAGCTTTTTGAATTTGTTTAAGGCAACCTCTCGTTGGTACGTTAAACGATCAACTTGTCATTCTACCATCTCTGTGTTCCGCGAAATAATCGCCACAGGTGTAAGAATGTATAACACCTACGGTAAAATATCAATACCGAACCCAGTAAGTACCTACTACACGATCAGCAGTCATTCTTGCGCTGTCACCTGTTGGTGAACCATCTTTATTGCTTGCCTCGTTGGTCTAACTAATGCTTGCAAGCGCTGCTGAACATGAGGTCCTGGGTTCGATTCCCAGGTCTGTAGCAGCCCGGAGTCCCCTTTTTTGCCCAGTTGATGGCAATAGGTACACTTCTGCCTAAGCCTTCAAGGAAAACAGGTGTGATATTATATTACAAGTATAAACTTGTATAAATAGACCGAAATAATCTTAATGAAACATTAATTACGGGGTACTAATTTGGGTAATCCGAAGGCATTGATTTGAGTGCGCCTTGCTGAGCGAACAATCGGCGTGATTTGATCGACGGCCACAACATCACAATAGGCTGACCTGGATCGTGTAGCATTGTTTGATAACGGCGCCAATCAACTGATTAATAATTAACTCTCTACTTAATTAGGTAATGGTTGGTGTATTTCCTATTAATAAACGTATGATCTGTGTTGTTTTTTACTGATGACAAACCATATTTTTGTTGGTCGATACCCAAAAAGTTTTATCAAAGGGAAGTTAAAGGATATATCATAATTATAATAATAAATATTTATTTATCTCAACATCATATTAACAGGCACTGGTTAATAAAATACACAATCTTCAATAGAGAAAGGATTCTAAGGTAGGAAGGTCCTCAGTTACAGATCGCGCGGCTCTCTTAGATTATTATAGGACATGTTAAATTATAAAACGGATAAAGTCAAAATATAACATAATCAGCCTATAATGTGCCCACTGCTGGGACACAGGCCTCTCTGTGCGAGGGAGAGGGCCGTAATCCACCACGCGGGCCCAGTGCGAGTTGGTAGGCACATGTCTTCGAATTTTTGGTTCTAGGACATGCTGGTTTCCTCACGATGTTTTCCTTCACCGTTTTGAGAGCAGTGGTGATGAAATAATTTACACAAAGGAAAGCGGCTGTCTGGGTTCGAACCTACGATCTACAACTCGTAATTCGCGGCCGTTACCACTGGGCCACCACTGCTCTCAAGTCATAATATATATGAGTCTAAAAGGCGTTCAGTAGCATCCTCCTTTGTGTTACTTACGTCTTGGTGACGATACATGGTCAGCTTGAAAATTACCCACTACAGAGCAAAATTACATTCTCAAAAAAAAAAGATCTCGATTACTCACTGCGTTTTGGATATATTAGACAGCAGCAAGCTGATGGATATAACAACATTAGGTAAATTACATAAACGGCAAGTAATCCTAAGTTGTTAGGTCTAATGATAAGACAAAACAATTGCAGTACAAATAAACCTTGTTGATCTGGAAATTAAAGATAAAGTTTTATGACGTGCTTATCATTTAGCAGAATTTGTTAGAAATGTTATATAATATTGTTTGGAAAATTTATAGGTATAGAATCCAACTACTACATTGACACGGGTACACACACAAGTGTACGCACGGTTAGCTACGGTAATAGTAGTCAAGTGAACTAATTTTGATACTTTGAGTTTTTATTTTTTTTTATTTCGTTATTTTCGTAATTACAAATAAATATTTCGTATTGCTCTTTATAATTTTACTAAATAATTCTTAGATACAAATACTTCAGTGACTCCTAGGCACTGGAAGCCTTCTACTAGTAGAGAGACGTGGGCTGTGGACTTTAGGCAAGTTTTATTAGTTATGATGAGACCTTACCTCCGGACTTGATGGTGTGACCTGAAGGTGTACTTCGGTGACTGCTACTGGAACTCGTCGACGAATAGAACTAGGTGTGAGTTTGGGCTCGTTTTGATAGTTATGATGAGACCTTACCTACGGACTTGATGGAGTGACCTGAAGGTATACTCCAGTTACTGCTACTGGAACTCGACGACGAATAGAACTAGGAGTTCCAGTAGCAGTCACCGAAGTACCTACACCATCAGGTCACTCCATCAAGTCGGAGACGAATAGGCATTTATAAATCCTCTTTACTTTTAGCGAAAAAGAATAGGTATTTTTATAAAAACATGTGATTATAAAAACATCGTATCAAGTATCTAATTTGGTTTATCGAATACTTTGTACATGTACAGCGATCTTTTTCAACACGAGGCGCGGCTAACAGGCGATACAGTGTCCACTCACGACGGCGCGCGGCGGCCAAGCGCGGACTGAGGTTGCATTCGAAACGTTGAAAATAAAAGACAGGAACGAAAATAAAATAACCCCTAATGCAACCGATTAAGATTCATCCGTAATAGCAAAATATGTGAAAAAATAAGTTCAGTTTTTAATTTTTTCTGCAACTATGTGTGACATTTTGATATTTTTTGTACTAGTTTTTGGAATTGAATATATCTGCCTACTTTTAGTATTTTTAGAGACCTTAAAATATGTTGATAATAAAACAAAAAATGTACTGAAACTCAACTCGGTATCGTTAATTTTGTGAAAAATGGGAACAGAAAATCGTTTTTACATTATAAAAATCTATAATTTTCAACAAAATGGTTACTATTATTGGAAGATGAAGAACCAATTTATATGTGGTAGTGATTAGTTGTATTTGATTTGGTTTAATTTGTCACAATATGTACCGAAAAACAGCACAATTTTGTCTGATTTGCAAACGCGCCCTTAATATAGAATGGGATTGTTTACCCACGTCATGACATCAGCAACCTAATTGCGTAACACACTATCAATCACAATCTGAATGATTTTGAAGTATATTGCTAATCCATTGCTTCATATGTTCGAAAAATTTGTCTGCTCAACAACAAAATAACGCAATGAATGTTGTTTAACTGTCAAAATTAAACTCTTGCTACTGATAGTGTGTTACGCAGTTACCGGAGCTTGAGACATTTTTAAAACATTTAGCCGTTTTCAATATAAAAACCCAATCGATTGTAAACTTTTAAACATTAGGTAAGATGTTTCTAAATAAACATGGAATTAGTATGTAGGTACTTTGTAAATAATATAGAGATGTATTCCTTGTTAGCCTACTTTGCGCGTGACAGCTGAGAAAACGACACAAAAGTAAATTTTATCACAACAAAACTTAATCTTATTAAATAGACTTAAGACTGGTGCGATATCACGGGCGCGACAGGCATATTGCTGCCTGTCGCGCCCGCGATATCGCCTCACGACATACGCCGACATAGTCAGTTCACGCCGGCTCCCGGGAGTGCATAATTTGTGAAAAAATCCTTATCTGGCGGTTAAAACTTTTCACCTAAATAAAAGTCTCGATAATAAGTATTATGACTTGAACCGACTCTCCTGAAACACAGTAAACCTTTGTATCGCCTCTCTGTGCCAGTGTTACACTGAAAAACTTTAACGAGAAACTCGACGGACACGAATACGCTTTTAGGGCCAATGGCTGCTCCAATGCATCCAACCGATGTGGCTGGAATACAGTATAGGCCACAGTTTCCTTTTAAACTTTTAGCGCCAAGTTTAAGTAAATAATGGTCTTTTAAATATTGATGGTGTCTTGCCGTCGGAAAGGTGATTTTAAGTTTTTAACAATAAAAAAGTCGCTGAATTCGAGATAAAATTGAATGAATAATTTACCTTTTTTAACTGTCTTTCTAATAATAAGAATGAACGATAGATTTATTACTTACTTCATTAGAAATTGGTATGATTTTACTCCTAAAATGGCTCCACATAAAGTTCCTTCCTTCTTATTCGTACTCTCTCCGCTCTCAATAAATTTTCTGCACTTCAACGCTTCTCGCCAACAAGGTAATTTAATATTTACTTACCAACCAGTAATGTACATATTTAAAGTATTGAATAGTTGTAAGAATTCAAAAGGGAACAAAGCAGCTCGTTTGCGGCGAACTGGCAAGCAATTCTTCAGGCGTCAGTTTTTAGCGCGCTTTGTGACAAAGGCAGAAACTGCGACGGCCATTTTGTGAAGAGTCGGTATTGCAGCGCTGCAGCGCTGTACGATTCCCACGATTATGTTTGTGTTTCAAAAAAGAATGTTTCGTACTCGCCCGCAATTAACTTTCGTGTTCATCTGGGTGTGAGAGAAAAATGTTGTCCCCAATGTCGCTTGGGGAATGGGGTCTGTACCCTCGCTGATATTTTGGTAAGGCCGAGAATTTTTTTGGTATAAGTTTACTGTAACTATACTTTAGATGTTACCTATAACTAGTCTCCAAAACCTAGTATACTGTGAAAGATGGGAGATAAGAATTACTTGGCGCATAGATTACGACTCTGGCACAAAAAGGCTCTGTTGAGCAGATCCTTACAAAATCAAGAGACTTTTTCGAGTCAAGAAAACCTCAACCCCGTCACTTAACCGCCCATCTCATAAACAGTAACCTAAATACCTGCCGTACATATTTGAAGACGGTGTTTTCCGGAGTATTTCCCCTGGTACCCTGATACTGCGGAAACGCCCTGCTCGGGTGAGGCGGGCCTAATGGTCTCTATTCAGCCACCGACAAGTGACACTTGGGAGCAACGCGTATTGTTACCACCGGGGGTCGTTCCTACGCACTGAGTAAAGTGTCGAGCCGTCAGCTAAATGCGCGAGTGCGCGGTGTTGTTATAGATTTCTTTTTAGTTTTTAGACGCGAAAAGTACCTACTTGCAGGGACGTGGCATATTGTCAGGTGTATATTATAGGTAGGTGTTGTTTCAAGAACACCCTTTTTGTTAAAACTCAAACTCAAATTTATTTCAATTAAACCATTTACAGGCACTTCAGAACTGTCGTAGAGTCGGTCAGTTAGAAAGTTGAAGCTAGCTGCCTATTCCAAAACGTAAACCTCTATGGAGAAGAATGGGTAAGAAACTACAAGAACACTCTTTTAAATCAAAATATTACAAAATCCTGGGTACAGTCAACTACACATCAGGTTAGACTAAACTGTCAAACTTCTCCAAATAATTTTAAACCTTAAAATGTTGACCATCAACATTTTAAGGTTCAAAATCGAATGAGAAAATTTGTCAGTTTGTGGTAACTTGATGTGCTGGCGAGTGTATATTATTATTGTTGCTTCTATATGTGAGAACAACGTAAAAAATAATATTAAAAAAAAACAATTCAAAACAAAAGATTTAAAATAAGCCCTGTCTCAACCGAAGGCCCCGTTCACGAACGTGACGCTTGGATCAGCACCATTCAGCTCAACCATTTTATGTTACACAAGTGTGCTGTCCATCCATGTAATTATTTAAGCTTATTAATTACTGCCTCATTTCTTGGTGCCAGATGTAAAATATTTGTCGGTGTTATGTCACAGATTACTCAGGAACAACCAGGCACGTATCCAGACTTTTGGTTCGGGGGGGGACAAACATTGAAACAACCATGTGAACTGTGTGAAAATCGCTGTAATCACTGTACTATAATTTTCACTGTACTATACTATAATTATATAAGTATTTTTCTGTTTCCGCTGGCAGCCATTACGTCTAGTTCCATATCAGGATCTGGCGCCAAAGCGGAATGAATAGACAATAGAGCGAGACCAGTAAGCCTCTCGCCCGCCATTCTATTCCTTAGGAAGGATTTTATTCTCTTTAGGCATGAAAATGACCGCTCCACAGATGCCGTTGAAACCGGAAGGGTGGCCAGAATATGTATTAGCCTGTTAATGGTAGGAAAGAAAACTTTGTCACACGTGTCTAAAATTTCCATAATTTCGACTGGTTTCTTATCTGTGTTTTTCCACTTGGCACACCACATACTGTACTCTGCTTTTATTAGTGAGTTCTCCAACACTTTCTTCCCAATAAATTTTCATATTTTCTAATTCACTTATTTTCCTCTCGTCCACATTTTTCGGAAGAATAATTTCTAAAGAAGAAAGCAGCTCTCTTTGATTCGCAAATCTATCATTCATGCCAGATATCAAATCGCCCAAGCACGGTATAAAAATAGTTCTTCTGAAGTATTCTTCAGCAGTATCGCTGGGAGGGTTGCTTCGTGCAGTTTGGTGGGCAGTAACTCGAGGACGCTGAATTTCTATTTGCAAGACATCTTCCGCTATTTTGCAGCATGCGTTATATATTTCTGAGAATACCGGGTTAACATCGTCACGTATCTCTTTTAGTTTTCCGATAATGTCATCGGAAAATTTCATAGCAGAGGCCAGGTCGTGTGTAGGGTTCTGCAAATATGCTGACAGTGGGAGAGTATAACTGAAAAATCTTTCACAGGTTTTTAGAGAAATCAAGAAACTACTCTTTTCCATCGCAGCTATGAGTGTAGAGGCAGTTTGGGCGACAGTTCTGTTTGTGTAGGATAGTTCTCTTAATGTAATGACAATAGGTTCGAGTAACTCACCAAATACATTTATAGAGTCGTGACGTTCTATAAATCTAGTGTCACACATCCAGCCGACCAGTCTTTTTTTCTTACTTTCTGGTGTGAGCTTTTCCACATTTTCCTTGAACTGTTTCCCGGCCATTGCATTGTTGCGAAGTAAATTGCAGACTTCCTTCACAACGCCTATTGAATTTCTCACCTCGGGAACTGAAAGAGCTTTTGAAAGAACTAGGTTCAGACGATGTGCTGAGCAATGTACGTATGTGGCCTTAGGAAATTCTTTTCTGATTCTCGTCTGCACACCACTGATGTGTCCTCCCATGGTAGCAGCTCCGTCATACCCCTGACCAACTAGTTTATCGAGATTCAAACCAATCTCATGACATTTCTTTAAAATTTCTGCACTTATATTTTCGGCACTTAGGTCGTGTATTTCAATGAAACTGAGAAAGTCCTCCCTCAAAATACCTTTATAAACGTATCTCGCACATAAAGACAATTGCTCAGTTCCACTCACATCTAAAGTTTCATCGCCAAGAATCGCGAAACACTCTGAACTATTTATTTGTGTCACAACTTTTTTCTGAATTATCTTTCCGCAAGTATCTATTATTTCATTTTGAATAATAGGGCTAAAATACGTTGCATTTTTAGGGGTTGTAATGATATGATCTTTCAGGATATTATCATAGCTTGCTCGGTATCGTAGCAGAGCCCTGAATTTTTCATCTTTACCAAGTGGCTTTTCTAAAGTCAATGGTCCACTGTCTTTGTCTCCACGAAGCGGCAACTCTTGCTCTCCACAGAAGATGATAGTTTCGATTATAGGTTTTAGTGCTGTTCTATTTCTTTCCTTTTCTTTGAGCCTTTGATCATTAAGCAGCGATGCAACGTCTATAGCTGCTGAATCCATTACGCGTAAGAAATTTTCTGCGCATAACTTAGAAAACTGGTGATATTTAGCAGCAGAATGTTCGCGAAATCTCTCTGTTGCATCTTTCCAATTATCAAATGGTTTGCTGACAAAACTTCCAAGTGTTTGGTGGGAACCTTTTCCAGCGGTGCCTGATGAAAAGACAACGCAATATTTGCAGAACACACCATTTCTCCTCGGCGAATATGTTAACCATTCCCATGATCCCATCCATTCTCTTCGAAATCTAAGTTTCCTCTTTCCAAAGCTACTAGCTGGAAACGAATTTGACGCATCTGGGACAAACGGCTGTGTAATAATATTTTTTTTCTGTTCATCTGTGAGTACAAGAGGAGGATACTGTGTGTTATATATGGCATTAGAAACCACGCCGATATCAGGAAAAGTTTCACTTATAATCATTGTATCTAAACTGCACGTTTTTGAAGTTGAACATTCTCCTTCATCTCTACATCTTCCAGCCGGTTCGGCTGAAATCACATTTTTTTCTGTAAATTTTGACGAAGTTGTTTCTAGTTGTCTACTATCAACAGCAGAAGCCATGCTTGGAGTAGTTTTTTCCTCGCTAGTAGTAACAATTTTTTTTGCCACTGGCTTGAAAAAGTTGTCAATTCTCTTCATTTTAGCAGCAGCAATTTATATACGTTCAAACAAGCACAAATCAAGAAGCACTCACATTTCACACATTACTTTACTTTATTTAAGTAATCTGTGATGGATAGGGCGAACGGTCCAACAAATTATGACGTCTGCAGGTCCAAAATTGTCCAACACTATCTCACGTACGTAACGGACTGGCGATTTGGCGAATCCAATGAAAACAGTGGTTTTGAAGTTTTTTTCCTTTATTTCACGGCACGGGCAAAGTATCAGGTGAACCAAGTCGGAAGGAATTTACTCTACTCTCTATGAAACTGAAACCAATATCAAAATAAACTGGTCTATTGCACTATGCTGTCACTATTGCAGAGGTATTTCACTTTTCTTCTCGCTTGTCGCTCTCGATTCTCACTTGAATCGCTCTCGAAATAAACTGACATGCAGGTTCCCGGACTCCCGCCCCCGCCGTATTTATACTACATTTTCGTATTCTGGAACACTGTCAGGCACGTATCCAGACTTTTGGTTCGGGGGGGGACAAACATTGAAACAACCATGTGAACTGTGTGAAAATCACTGTACTATAATTTTCACTGTACTATACTATAATTATATAAGTATTTTTCTGTTTCCGCTGGCAGCCATTACGTCTAGTACCATATCAGGATCTGGCGCCAAAGCGGAATGAATAGACAATAGAGCGAGACCAGTAAGCCTCTCGCCCGCCATTCTATTCCTTAGGAAGGATTTTATTCTCTTTAGGCATGAAAATGACCGCTCCACAGATGCCGTTGAAACCGGAAGGGTGGCCAGAATATGTATTAGCCTGTTAATGGTAGGAAAGAAAACTTTGTCACACGTGTCTAAAATTTCCATAATTTCGACTGGTTTCTTATCTGTGTTTTTCCACTTGGCACACCACATACTGTACTCTGCTTTTATTAGTGAGTTCTCCAACACTTTCTTCCCAATAAATTTTCATATTTTCTAATTCACTTATTTTCCTCTCGTCCACATTTTTCGGAAGAATAATTTCTAAAGAAGAAAGCAGCTCTCTTTGATTCGCAAATCTATCATTCATGCCAGATATCAAATCGCCCAAGCACGGTATAAAAATAGTTCTTCTGAAGTATTCTTCAGCAGTATCGCTGGGAGGGTTGCTTCGTGCAGTTTGGTGGGCAGTAACTCGAGGACGCTGAATTTCTATTTGCAAGACATCTTCCGCTATTTTGCAGCATGCGTTATATATTTCTGAGAATACCGGGTTAACATCGTCACGTATCTCTTTTAGTTTTCCGATAATGTCATCGGAAAATTTCATAGCAGAGGCCAGGTCGTGTGTAGGGTTCTGCAAATATGCTGACAGTGGGAGAGTATAACTGAAAAATCTTTCACAGGTTTTTAGAGAAATCAAGAAACTACTCTTTTCCATCGCAGCTATGAGTGTAGAGGCAGTTTGGGCGACAGTTCTGTTTGTGTAGGATACGAGTAGTTCTCTTAATGTAATGACAATAGGTTCGAGTAACTCACCAAATACATTTATAGAGTCGTGACGTTCTATAAATCTAGTGTCACACATCCAGCCGACCAGTCTTTTTTTCTTACTTTCTGGTGTGAGCTTTTCCACATTTTCCTTGAACTGTTTCCCGGCCATTGCATTGTTGCGAAGTAAATTGCAGACTTCCTTCACAACGCCTATTGAATTTCTCACCTCGGGAACTGAAAGAGCTTTTGAAAGAACTAGGTTCAGACGATGTGCTGAGCAATGTACGTATGTGGCCTTAGGAAATTCTTTTCTGATTCTCGTCTGCACACCACTGATGTGTCCTCCCATGGTAGCAGCTCCGTCATACCCCTGACCAACTAGTTTATCGAGATTCAAACCAATCTCATGACATTTCTTTAAAATTTCTGCACTTATATTTTCGGCACTTAGGTCGTGTATTTCAATGAAACTGAGAAAGTCCTCCCTCAAAATACCTTTATAAACGTATCTCGCACATAAAGACAATTGCTCAGTTCCACTCACATCTAAAGTTTCATCGCCAAGAATCGCGAAACACTCTGAACTATTTATTTGTGTCACAACTTTTTTCTGAATTATCTTTCCGCAAGTATCTATTATTTCATTTTGAATAATAGGGCTAAAATACGTTGCATTTTTAGGGGTTGTAATGATATGATCTTTCAGGATATTATCATAGCTTGCTCGGTATCGTAGCAGAGCCCTGAATTTTTCATCTTTACCAAGTGGCTTTTCTAAAGTCAATGGTCCACTGTCTTTGTCTCCACGAAGCGGCAACTCTTGCTCTCCACAGAAGATGATAGTTTCGATTATAGGTTTTAGTGCTGTTCTATTTCTTTCCTTTTCTTTGAGCCTTTGATCATTAAGCAGCGATGCAACGTCTATTAGCTGCTGAATCCATTACGCGTAAGAAATTTTCTGCGCATAACTTAGAAAACTGGTGATATTTAGCAGCAGAATGTTCGCGAAATCTCTCTGTTGCATCTTTCCAATTATCAAATGGTTTGCTGACAAAACTTCCAAGTGTTTGGTGGGAACCTTTTCCAGCGGTGCCTGATGAAAAGACAACGCAATATTTGCAGAACACACCATTTCTCCTCGGCGAATATGTTAACCATTCCCATGATCCCATCCATTCTCTTCGAAATCTAAGTTTCCTCTTTCCAAAGCTACTAGCTGGAAACGAATTTGACGCATCTGGGACAAACGGCTGTGTAATAATATTTTTTTTCTGTTCATCTGTGAGTACAAGAGGAGGATACTGTGTGTTATATATGGCATTAGAAACCACGCCGATATCAGGAAAAGTTTCACTTATAATCATTGTATCTAAACTGCACGTTTTTGAAGTTGAACATTCTCCTTCATCTCTACATCTTCCAGCCGGTTCGGCTGAAATCACATTTTTTTCTGTAAATTTTGACGAAGTTGTTTCTAGTTGTCTACTATCAACAGCAGAAGCCATGCTTGGAGTAGTTTTTTCCTCGCTAGTAGTAACAATTTTTTTTGCCACTGGCTTGAAAAAGTTGTCAATTCTCTTCATTTTAGCAGCAGCAATTTATATACGTTCAAACAAGCACAAATCAAGAAGCACTCACATTTCACACATTACTTTACTTTATTTAAGTAATCTGTGATGGATAGGGCGAACGGTCCAACAAATTATGACGTCTGCAGGTCCAAAATTGTCCAACACTATCTCACGTACGTAACGGACTGGCGATTTGGCGAATCCAATGAAAACAGTGGTTTTGAAGTTTTTTTCCTTTATTTCACGGCACGGGCAAAGTATCAGGTGAACCAAGTCGGAAGGAATTTACTCTACTCTCTATGAAACTGAAACCAATATCAAAATAAACTGGTCTATTGCACTATGCTGTCACTATTGCAGAGGTATTTCACTTTTCTTCTCGCTTGTCGCTCTCGATTCTCACTTGAATCGCTCTCGAAATAAACTGACATGCAGGTTCCCGGACTCCCGCCCCCGCCGTATTTATACTACATTTTCGTATTCTGGAACACTGACTAACACTGTGGAATATTGCGCCATCTACTACCTGGTAGCAGAAAGTTATGGAAGCTTCTCGATATTTCGCTACTCAACGCGACGATCTTTCTACTATTAGTTTTTCTACTCGACGATAGATGTCGTTCATTACTGTTTTCGTTCTCGGTTTCTCTCTAAATAGGTTAGATGGCGCTACTAGTAACGTCGCTTACATAATCAGATCAAGATCTATCTATATTTTTATTTTACCTACTTATTGAAAGAACACGCAAGCGAATAAATAAACAGATGGCTTAAAACGTTTTATTTTTTGTCAGATTTTGGGGGGGGATAAATCCCAACTATCCCCCCTTCTGTATACGTGCCTGGGAACAACGTTTGATACGACTATCGCTTACTACTTAGTTCCTTTTGTACTATCGGCCAAACTTCCGGATGCTCACCACTACGGCGATAATCGTATAGCACGGCTAACGACTCGATCGCCCGATGCAAGCGTTTTGACCAATGGGATGCACGAAGCGTATTTTAGTCGTGTTCGTATTAATGAAATTATGTATAGAAGTGTGACACTCACCCTAGGCGCTCAAGGTATAAAATGTTTATATTGTAATTGTTTGTGTTATCGTTAGTTTATATAACCTTTATGATGACAATATAAAAAATCAGCTAAGTGCGTGTCGGACCACGCACAATGAAGGGTTCTGTAGTTGGGAAGTTGAGATGAATTTATCTCATAAACAAACTTAACATTGTAGTTGAAAAGCATGTTCTCCCATACATTGATATACGTTACGGTCATTTCTCCTACTGCAAATGTAAGTTGGTCGCCTATTACTCGTAAAGCCTACTTAACTGTTATAGTTTTCCTATTAATTCCGCTATATATACTATTGCCGTATTTTGTTTCACATATCCAAAAAGAACCATTTATCTGGACATTTGACTAACATAAATTAGCACTTTAAAGCTTAACTATACGCATACGGATCCCTGAATCGAAAAATTGTTTCCACAAACCATTAATATTTTTGAACGGCCTATCCAACGATACCCCACACTATAAGATAGACAAGAAAAAAATATCATCCCCACTTTAGGTACAAAGGATACGTCCCTTGTACGTAAAGTGGGTATGATATTTTGAAAAAAGTTTTTTTTCAAGATTTTAGTTTACCGGTTTATTGGCGTGATTAATATGTATGCCCATGCCAAATTATAGCTTTCAAGTACTAAGAGTCTGTCAGTTAACCCGGGGCCAGACAGACAGACAGACGGACATGGCGAAACTATAAGGGTTCCTCTTGTTGACTACAGAACCCTGAAAAGAAGCAAGTTACGTAGTTTTGTTAGAAATTGACAACATTTGGTATCCTTTTTTTTATTGATCTGTTTTGAATGAAACAGCAAAATTACAGTAGTATTTGAAGTTTGAACCAATACTTGGCGCAGTTTATACAATGTTATCATAGTTATTTGTTTATTACTGTCGCAACTTTTGCAACTGCAATAAAAATAAGTTAATTATCTAAGTAACATAGTTTTTCAGTGGGAACGACAGAACATCCGGTTAAACAATAGGACGGCTTAATAGAAAGGCAAAATAAGGTCGCAAAAAATTACGAAATATTTCTTCAACACACTTACTCGTAAAGTTACTCTTATGGCAACGCAATTAAGTTCATAATTCAGCTTATTATACAGTAGTGTTTTTATTTTACATTTCTATTTTTCAATCTCCGAAAAGGGTTTTTACGTCTAAAAACAAGGAATATTTTTGTGAATAAATAAACTATTTTAGGCTACATTGTAACGTTACGATTGGCCGGAGGGCCAGTCGTAAGTCAGGTTAAAAAAAAGAAAACTAAAGTAATAGTACTTACTATTAAATATTTAAAAGATTAGACTATATATTAAAATTATTCTATGCTTCCGGTCCGAGTGCATGGGACGCTTGGATGGTAGGATGTAGCATCGGCTAGCAGCAGCTGGACAGGGTCGGCAGGTAGTTGGTCTGGATCGGCAGGCAGCAGTGGGACAGGGCTGACAGACGAGGCGAAGCACGAAGATGAGGATCTCGCCTTCACAGTCAGTCGGCAACTCTGTCCCAAGGAGTAAAACGTCCCTTGTGAAACAAGAGGTTTTGTTCTATAGTACTTAAATTAGTGGTATTGTTGATGTGGTTGGTGGTATGATGTGTAATCGGTGTTAGTGTCCAACGCCACGTTGATAGAATGCCCTAATAATGGAGTGGGCCTCTCAGTCCTGGAGTGGGCTAGTAAGACGGTGGCGTAGTCCGAATCTCGCCGATACGGCTGACTGCGGAGGCACTCTACAGCACCTCACGCTCCACGAGACGAGTGTCTGGACCTCCTAAGACACACACGAGTGGTCGGCTATGGCGTCCTAAGCCACGCGACTATAACGCCTTCGGCCTTAGAAATCTCCCAAAGGCGGAAGTGAGAGGGCCGGCGGCTATGTAAGGTGAATCACAAATCACACACACTATGAGATTCTTTAGAGATTATATTTTTACACGTTACAATTATTAGTACAAGAAATAAAGTAAGCTATAGAACTGAACTGACTGAGTCGAACTGAACTGACTGAACTGACTGACTGACTGACTGACTGACTGAACCCTTGTCAGGTCCGATCACCGCTTTTATAGATCCTGGCAAAGGTTCTAGAAGTTTCTGTGAAAGATAATTCAAATGATTAGTTTGAATGCCTGCCAGGATCAATAAAAACGGTTTACATGAGTACATAGCGAAGTAAGTCTGAAACTAGCTTTATCAAGGCCGGTACGATTCATAGAGAAAGAAAATATTAGACAGATGACAATTTATGATTGAAGATGTCAATGGATAAAAATATGCTATTTTACAACAAGAGATAATTAATAATATAAAATACAGTCTTCAGTGTTAAAAACAGTTCATTGTGATGTTGATTTTCAGCTGTGGTGTTCAAACATATGTAAGAAAGTCAGAGAAATAATATGATTTCATGTTTGAAGAAAGTAAAACAGTATAGGAATCAAAACAAAGGTAAATTTATAATTATTATAACATAAAGATGTGGCTTTGAGTAGCAAAATACCACAACATAAATGATAAATCAATCACCAAAATTATCATTTCATCAAATTATATATTTTTCACTACATATTAACCTTAATTTGCGTATTCAAAACAATACTTTGTATTTATTATATTTTTATATAGGCTGTTTAGCGGTTTTGCCAGTGCCTTTATTTACACCTGCGCGTGAATCGCTAGCACGGCGCGCGGAAGAAACAAAACCAGCTCGCCATTTTCTATATATTATACTGGTTAATGTTTTCGTTGTGTGGTTAAGTATTATCAAAAATGTTGACTTCAAGTAGGGAAGAAGAGCGAAAAGCAATATGTAAGTCTGACCCCGCCGAAAATACTAATCGAGGCACGAAACGCGAGTGACAGCTTGTTACCACCAAAATCTAGAGAGAAATACCTAGCGGCCTCAGCCTCGGATCTAAGGGGGCAAACCCGGGCCCTTGCCCCGGGCGGCAGTTTCATGGGGGCGCCAAATCCTTGAAACGTGAATTTGAAATATCGAACAAATGAATCCTCTTTTTCTACAATTTCATAGTTTTTTATCAAGTAATCGAATCTTAATATAATACGTCTGAAAAACAAATTTTACTATTTCCATACGCCCAGTTAGTTTTTGAACACATACTAAGTGATTTATGAACGCATCTTAACAGATCAAGTAAATTTTTGAACGCGTGCGTAGTGTTCGTGATCTTTCTGCCAGAGGAATCCCCGTCACATCTATACGAGCCGAGCCGAACAAATTCAAACAGTCCAACGTCAAGTGACAACACTGTGGATCCAGCAATCGGGACTCGAGGTGGCCCTGCACAAGGGCCTTCACAAGGGGTTTCAAGGGCCATGTGTTTTCATGGCCCTTGGAACGCGCCACCGTTGGGATCCCAAATAACGGTAGAAGGTTTACATCGGCGTCGAGTCGACGATGAAGTACCTGGGACTCTTTCTCGACAGCCGGTGGAACTTCGTGGAGCATTTCCGACGTTTGGCTCCCAAACTGAAGCGGGCAGGGGCTGCCTTGAAGCGGCTCCTGCCTAATCTAGGGGGTCCAAACGACTCCTGCCGGAGGTTCTGGGTGGGGTTCGTGCGGTCCATGGCCCTTTACGGGGCTCCTGTGTGGGCGCGTTCCCTAGCTCTGCGGCCAGCCCGCCGGTTGAGCATGGCCCAAAGGGTCATGGCCATCCGGCTGGTCTAGGGATACCACACGGTCTCCTGTGAGTTAGCGAGCCTCCTTGCCGGATTGCCGCCATGGGATCTGGAGGTAAAAGTCCTCGCGCAGGTATGGGAGTGGCGCGAGGAGGCGAAACGCCGGGGCGTAACTCCGCTGCCGGGAGAAATCACAGCACAGCGCACGGAGCTCTGGCGGGATCTCATGGGGACATGGAGAGTACGGTTGTCGCAACTCAGTGCTGGGCACGCCACAATTGCGGCGATAAGTCACCTCTTTGAGGAGTGACTAGAGAGGCACCACGGGAGCCTCAAGAGCGGGAGAA
The DNA here is from genome assembly GCA_905333075.3 of Atethmia centrago. Taxonomy (NCBI): domain Eukaryota; kingdom Metazoa; phylum Arthropoda; class Insecta; order Lepidoptera; family Noctuidae; genus Atethmia; species Atethmia centrago. Next base: position 12,616,497 of record HG995373.1, on the reverse strand, counting down.
GTTATTTGATGATTTCCCACCCAAAAAAAAAACAAAAAAAAAATGACAACACAGTTTGTTTATGTAGTGCGCTTGCAAGTAATCAGCGTTATTATAATAAGTAATTTATTAGTGAAATCATATATTATCGTAGTGGAAATCAACAATGTGCAAGAATTGCAGGTAAGAAATAATTACATATTAGAGGCATATTTTTTATGGGTGCTTTTGTAGGTACCTACTTTATAAATATCGTCGTTGAAGCATGTAACAAGAAAAATCTTCCGCCGATGCAAAATTGAACTTTTGTTTTCATCTATTTACTATAACTATTTAGTAAAAAATAAAGCTAATATTGGAGAATATATCACACAGCGCATTCTATAAAAACTAAAAGCTGATGGTTTGGATGTGCAAAAATGTCGTGGACAATCTTACGACCACGGATCCAATATGGCCGGCAGATACAAAGGAGTCCAATCCAGGGTTATGCAAATGAACGAGCTGGCAGAGTTTGTACCGTGTCTAGTGCACTCTTTAAATCTTGTTGGCGTGCATGCAGCTTCAACATGCCCAAAAGCAGTTAGCCTATTTGGGGTTGTACAAAAACGCGCGCGCGTTTTTTGGCGTGGTGGACCACGCGGTGGAAAATAATGCAAAAGTGTACAAAAACAAACTTAAAAGGAAGTAGTCAAATGGTCGGCTAAACATCAAGCTGTTACTGCTCTATTAAATAATTTACCGGAAGTTAGGTAGAGTATACATACTATATCCCAAATCCAATAATAGTTTTCGATTAAATCATCACCAAGTAATACAAAAATTGTAACTGATTGACTAAACTTTTAAAAATCTATGATATTTAAAGCGGTTTTACAAACGATATTGTGACGAATTGTGCGTAATATTGAGAGAGATTTGAGAGTAAAGAACATTATACGTATCTACTGATTATATATATGTATATAAATATAAAATATTATTGATATACATATAAAAGTGATTGCGGATTATTATATGGCTATTAACTTAATAAATGAAAACAACTGAATAGGTATATGCTCCGTTGTTTTATTGATTTTAAAAATGTTACATATTTTCTAAATCTAGGAGAACGCTATCAAAAAAAGCCACTGGCTGTTGAAGCCCTTCGTGTCTTGCAAATGCAAGGTAGTATAACATGCTTATTATATGAGCACAACTGCCTAAAGTTCGGCGACCATGAATGCATGAACAAACGTATTCTACAATTGCGTCTCTGCTGTTGTGACCCGGTGTATACATGATGTATGTATACTACGTTCTGGATCGAACATGCCGCGACTGTATGCGTCCTCTTAATAAAGTTTTCTCACCTAAGTCACCAATATTAATATGATGACGATGTCGGTACCCATCTATTTCGTAAGTACCGTTCTCTCTTACATGCTCACAACAGTACGACCGTGCTATCTTTAAATGGTAGGTGCCTGCAGCAAACAAAATCGATTCGTGGTATGAAAGTCTTGGAAAATCTTGTAGGTTTGGGGGTTTGCTTGTAATCTCTCAAACGCTACTCTTTGCCGATTCATATTTTGTTGTTCCACATAATCTGCCAGCAGGTTCGGTTTATGCATGTTGGTATTAATTATGTTGATGAACGCGTCAGAATATTGGCTGTCAGCATAAGGTTCTTGGAATGCGTTTATAAGAGCTGCGGCAATTCTGAAATCGGTCATGGCAAATGGCGCTGATTTATTAAAATAAGTGTTGCGGAATATTTTGAAGTCTCTTTAGAAGCGAACGTTAATTGTCTCAACAACCCATCGGACCATTGTAATAAGTCTGGATTTGTTTGCATCCTCTGTGCTGAGTTGTGTTTCATGCCACCTCTTAGATGGCGGCATGTGCGGTTCAAAACCACATTCTTCTAAATTCGGAATTACGTCGCGGAATCCTCGGTCTAAAATCAGTGCGTCGCCTGCGTTTTAAAACCATCGAATAGGTGCCTCTTCTAATGGACCATTGTGGTTATTTAATATATTCTGCATTATTGTAGCGTCTGACTTGGTTGCCGCATATGGTCCAGAGACTTCAATGATATAGCCATCTGCACATACGATAAGGAAAGCTTTAATCAAGTTTTTGTATTTGTGCAATCTATAACTCTCCCTTTGGAACAAGAAGTTAGTACTCTTCTGTAAATATAAATATGTGCCATCACATATACTTATCGCTTTCGTCCTTGGGATGGACCCAAGGACCAAAGCGATAATAAATAAAATAAAAGACCAAAAATATGGTTTGGAATTTGTCTGTTTCTTCTTACAACCTCTTCCTGCGTTATATGGTCAAACCCCAAATGAACAGACACAAAATCTCGATCCAAGCATTCCCTTGCCAAATGTATTTTTCTCTCAAGATTCTGTCTTGACATACCGAAAACTGCTGCTAGTCGCACACCGGGCTCGCCAGTCCGTATTTTACTTAAATATGCTGCTAGGTCGGTGTTGGGTGTTTAAGACGTTTCATGAAGGGATGGAACCTCGTTGAGAATACTGTTAAATTGCGTATGGTGTACTCCAGTTCAAAAATGAAGGGTGTTTTCATCAATTTCATCCAAATTCTCGAAGTTAAGTGACGATTTCTGTTCAAGAGCTTTTGTATAGATTTGAATGATATCTTGCATATACTCAGCGTTAAAGTCGTTTAAGCGGCGGGATACGTGTGTCGCAAAATCTTCCCAAGTGGTGTTGCCCAAATGGTTTTGGCAGATTCGAGAGAGTGAAGATATCGCACGCCGAGAATGAAAGTGACTCAAGTCGAAATTGAACTGATTGAACAAGAACTGATTGCGTCCCTTTCATTCCGGCGCAGGGAGAGTGAAATGCTCAAAGACAAAGGGACCGAAAATACCTCTATCCCTCTCAGACCATAAACGGGCTGTTTTTTAATATAAGTCTGATAGAGTGTACTTTTTTGAGTCATTTTGTATATTTAACTCATTTTACTAAAATTTTGAGATAGGTCACTTTCGTTCTCAGCGTGCGATATATATGAGTTATAATAACTAAGAAGATAAGCCTTTAATGTGTTAGGTACTTGACGGAGTTGAAGATTGTTGCAGTTTTCAAATATGCATCGTCTGGAAGAATTGGGCGTACGTGCTAATCCAGCAGGACTAATGGATTGTCTTGTTGGTGGAATTGGTGGAGCTGGCTGGTCTTCTTGTTGTTGCGTACGACGTAATGCGTAGTCGATTCGTTGCCAACAAGGATGACAAAGTGATCTCGAACCATGAAATTCAATCTGTAACAATAGTGGAACTTGATGAAATGCTAGCAACTCTTGTGCTAATAGCCATCGGTAATAATAACATACATAATAACAATCGGTATCACTTGGTAACGACCAAGTGATATCGATTATTAGAAATAGGCTAATAGAAGCCTCGAAGAAAATTGTGTATAAGCCATGTAACTACTCATCCCGCTCTTTAATACCCCATCGTTAACACTATTAACGACTGGGAATGTTTTGTTCTACTTGTTAACACAGATGACGAACGAGACTTTTTTTTCATTTAGGTACGTACCTACGATTTCTGAATGTAATAAAATACATTCCTACACAATACATACGACAAACAACAAAGAATAGCCAATCGCCGCGGTGCATACTGTATGCAACCATTTTGTAATCCAGAGTTTAAAAAAAATGCATTGAGTGACGATTAGCCTCTGGGCATTATATAGTTATATTACCTATATGTGAGTTAAAGCAATTTCAATAACAGTTATGTGATCTTCTGTGAACAGTTATATCTAGCCAACACTGACATTAATCGGATAAAAATACAAAAGGATGAGTAACTAAGAATGTTTAGTATTTTTTAAACGGTCTATTGTTTTGAATTCCTTGTAGGTATCTATAAGTATTCAAAGTGGTACATACATACTTCTTGTTGTGGCCCAATGCTGCTGAACATAGACTCCACGAACGCTCTATGCGTATCAAGGAAATCAGCCGAGAGAACATGATGCTGTCTTCGTGCCAGTGAACGGTCACAACTAACACAATGGTTGTTTCAATCCATATTCAGTCCACAAAGCACAAATCGGTGTTCATAAATGAAAGCCAAGTTCGTCACAATAAACAGATTCAGTACCTAAAGGGAAATGCAAGTGGTCGTCGTAAAAATAGAAATGAGATAATTAAAAATAATACGGTCGCAACGAAAGCTTACGAGGGACTGCGCGGGGCAATGCAAGACCTTGGTAAGATCTTGCAAGAAATGAGAGAAAAACCGGTAGAATATTGGATCAAAGAAGCTACACCTGTATTAGAAAAATTGGAAATTGAACCGGTTCTTAAAAACAAATGAATTTCCAAAAAGAAAAAGCAACACGACGAAATCTGTGAAGACGAAACAAGAGTATGTTTCGGCCTTTCTTCTCAGATTAGTCAGATAGGAAACGCCGAGCTCATCTAGTTACTTTTTTTCTAAATATGATTGACGAGTAAAAGTGTTTGTACAAACCTACTTACAGAAAATATTTCAAGAATGCTAGATCCGACTAGGCTATTTTCCAAAGATATAAAAGTAGTGTTTGACAAAATTTTAACAGAAATTGTGATAAGAGTAGAGAGTGCAAAGAGTCTACATGAAAAATTTGCCTTCCTCAGTGGCCACGCCTTTTTAAATATGTCGACAGAAGATCTGCAAAAAAATGGAGCCGATCTAGAATTAAAATATTCAAAAGACTTGAATGCATTTGGTTTTTGCCAGGAACTTACCGTATTTAAAGAGCTAGTACATGAAATTAATGAAAAATCAAGTGCCTTAGACCTGTTACAACATCTATAAGAAGCGTTTCCCAATGTAAGTATAGCTTTAAGAATTTATTGCACATTACCAACAACATCTGCAAGCTGTGAGCGAAACTTCAGCAAACTGAAAATAATTAAAACTTATCTACGTTCTACGAGGTGCATTCAATAAGTACCTAGCCTCATCGCCAGAGGGCGCTGTAGTTTCAAAAGAGTTTTACCACAGTGTAGCACATTCTTTTTTAATTCTTTTTTCAAATTTTCATTCCAATCCCTTCATTTGTTTTAATTTGACAACTTATGGAAGCGAACGTGTCGATCGGTTTTACAAAAATGGAAAAAGAGCAATATCGTTCGGTGATTCGATTCCTATTTTTGGAAGGGAAAACGCGCATCGAAATCAAAGAGCGCTTGGATGCTGTGTACGGTGACTCTTCTCCATCGATGGCCACCGTCAAGAATTGGTTCAACGAGTTTGCACGTGGCCGTACGTCGGTTTTTGATGAACCACGTCCAGGTGTACCGAAAACAGCTGCTACGGAGGAAAACATTAAAAAAATCCATGATTTCGTATTGGCAGATCGCCGATTGAAGGTTCGGGAGCTAGCTGAGACTGTAGGCATTTCAGAAGGAACAGTGCATCATATTCTTCACGAGGAACTCGGCATGAGAAAGCTGTCGGCGCGATGGGTGCCGCGTTTACTCACACCAGAAAACAAGCGCAACCGTGAGACCACATCGGAGACGTGTTTGGCGCTGTTTAAGCGGAATCCAGCGGAGTTTTTGCGTCGTTTTGTGACCGTCGATGAAACCTGGATCCACTGGTACACACCAGAGACCAAGGAGCAATCAAAACAATGGATCCAGACCGGGGAACGTGCTCCAAAGAAGGCGAAAACTGTAAAATCGGCCGGAAAAGTTATGGCCACCGTTTTCTGGGATTCACAAGGTGTGATCTACATCGATTGCCTCGAGAAGGGTAAAACAATTACAGGGCTTTACTATGCCGATTTATTGGGCTGATTCGACGCCGAATTAAAGAAAAAACGACCCCATCTGGCGAAGAAAAAAGTGCTGTTTCACCACGACAACGCACCGGTTCACACGTCTGCCGTTGCCATGGCCAAATTGGTCGAATTACGCTACGAATTGTTGCCCCATCCACCGTATTCTCCAGATTTGGCCCCTTGTGACTTCTTTCTGTTTCCTAATCTGAAAAAATCACTCGCCGGGAATAGATATGGATCGAATGAGGAGGTCATCGCCGCCACGGAGGCCTATTTTGCAGAGTTTGACAAAAACTATTTTTCGGACGGGTTAAAAAAGTTGGAGCATCGCTGGGCTAAGTGTATCGAACTAAAAGGAGACTTTGTTGAAAAATAAATTGCCACTTTTCCAAAATTTTCGTTTACTTTTTGTAGGCTAAGTATTTATTGAATGACCCTCGTACAATGAGTCAGGATCGTCTATCTGGCCTCGCGATCCTAGCCATTGAAAACAAAACTGCCTATGCGACGGACTTTGAGGAGCTAATAGATTCTTTCGCAGAAAAGAAAGCACGCCGTGTAAAGTTTTAGTCTTTCCTGGTTATATATTTTTTGTGTTTGTGTTATGTCACAAATGAAAGTTATTAGATAATAAAACGTTTAAATTTATTAAAGGATTATTATTTTAACAAATGGTCACAAAAATGCTACTCATTGGCAGTTTTTCTCAAACACTGAAGGGAGGGGGCGCCACTATCAAGGTTTTGCCCCGGTTCGAAAAAATCGTAGATCCGGGGCTGAGCGGCCTACGAAACTAATAACAATACAAGTCTGTTTTTTTCCTCTCAAGTTGAAAACCGTCGTATGAATGTCGTATGTATTGATCATTAAATACACTCGGTAATAATACCGGTTCGTTTGTAGTGAGTGACCAACATCACCACCACGACCACTTGTATCATAATGTACTATTATATCTGTTGTTATTTTTTGTTACATACCCTATACTCACACAAATGCATATTGGCTCTAATTGGACGAAACCAAGAAGGGAGAATATTTTCTTAACTGAGCATGCTTAAGTTTTTCCGATAGTACTTAGTTACTTATGTTCGAAATTGATCCGTCCTAACAAACTGGATCGTTGCCTACGCCAGGTATCTACCTAAATAAGGCGTAGCTAAGCTCATACTAACAAAACACAGGTGTCAATGCTAAGCCAACATCCTACAGCCACATGTACGTGTGTAAGTGTAAAATCTATACGATAATAATGTATTCAGAACGTAGATACAAATTGAAACAATTGGATTCGTTCGTGCCTGAAATATTATGTGGAATTGGTAAGTTCGCGGGAGATTGCGAATAGTTTCTGACTATTCGCGAATAAAAGGCTAGAAAATTATGTAGCTGCTTTGAAATCAAGGATCTATGTAACGCTGCTGACTGAATTGGCGGTTTGTTATAGGAAAACCGCCTAACCCATCTTTTTAACTACTATATAATACTATCCAGTATTCCCCAAAGGTATCAATGGATACCTACGGATGGACGAAGAACATGCTAAGAAATGATAGAATGGTATTGTGGCAGCAGGTAATAGGTGTGTTAAAGAGAGGGCTCATATAACAGGCACACAGGCAGGCCTATAATGTTCCCACTGCTGGGACACAGGCCACAAGGGAGTGGGCCGTAATCTACCACGCGGACCCAGTGCGGGTTGGTAGATGTAACATGTGTTCGAATGTTTGGTTCTAGGACATGCCGGTTTCTTCACGATATTTTCCTTCACCGGTTTGAGAGCAGTGGTGATGAAATTATTTACACAAAGTAAAGCACCTGCCTGGGTTCGAACCCACGACCTACAAACTCGTAATTCGGGGCCGTTACCACTGGGCCACCACTGCTCCTGAGAGGGCTCATGGTAGGAGGAAATCCAGCATCTGACAAAAACCTTAAAGAGACGTAAGTACCCAAAAAACTCAATCGTATAATAACGCTAAGTGCCTCAGAACTAACCGATCTCAATAAGAAAAACATTACGTGGACTTGAAAAAGATTGCCCTCGTTCCGTTCCACACAATTTCTTTAATACAATGCCTACTTATTTTGTGTAATACTACTTCAAAAAACCGACAGTATTCCTGAATATTTTCACCCGGCACTCACCGAAACCCTCGTGGGATCATAAAAGGGAGAGCTGGCTTTTTTACTACAGTTCGCGGCAACCTTTGGAAGTTCATAGCTATACCTACATTTTCAAGTCTGGTTTTAAATAAAGAGGCAGATATATTATTACCTCCTCTGTACCTACTGAGTGAGCGCTTATTATACTTTTGTTGTCCGTACCTAGGTAGTTTTTCTCTTGATTAAGTAGAGTGCGGGAGATGGTATATCTTTAAGTAAGTAGATAAAAAAATAAGCATAAAGCGATGACGATGTCTTATGATCCTACCAATAAATTAATATCCTACAAAGATAGTAATAAAATAAAATAAAATTCGTTTAATTCAGGCAAAACCCATATTACACAAAATAAAACAAAATTTCACAAAACTGCAACAGAATAGAATAAAATGTCAATACAATTAAATATACAAATAGTGCTTAATTTATTTCTTATGTAGCCAATTAAGTAGTTTAAGCCTAGGTACCTAATAAAAGGTTTTGGAAAGACGGCTTTAAAAAGTTCTGCTCCAATGCACAATGGTTGGTCGAATTGTTGGCGGTGCAAATGTATTGAACGAGAATTTAGTGCGGTCGACCGTGTGTAAAATACTTTAGAAGCCTGTGCAGTTTTAATTACCAACGCTGAAACTATTCAAGCAAATATCGTTCGCATGCGAAACTATATGTAAACATTTTCAACTTTTAACATTAGATAACCAATTGAAAATGTAAAATTGCGTCGTGTTCGAGCAACTTTCAATGAATAATTATGACGACGACTTGTTCTTTTTTGCCGTGAATCATTGCCAATTTTCCTCTATTTCACGAAGTTACTTTCTGTAAGAGAAAGAAGAGGTACTCGCGCGCTGCATTTTTACGAGCTCCAATAGATCGCTCCGAAAAATCGTTCGTGTTTCGTACAAACTTCAGTAATAAAAGCGATGATCCACTTGCATTCAGAAAGGAAGCAGGGGATGGGGGAGGTGGAAAAGTGAAAAATAAAAAGTGGCATAACCGGGGAGTGTTCGACCGCATCGCGCAGACGAGCCAGAATTTAAATTAACCACTTCATATTCCGGTCTGTATGCGATGAAATATTTATACGGGCGCACGGCACACACATCACCTCGGCATATTAAAATAACAACGCAATGTCTGACAATGAACTGTAACTTTTTACCGTATTAGATTGATAATGTTTTGGTTCGTCTCCTGTGTTCGCATTAGCGGATGCTCCGTTGTATCTCGTCTTCTCTACTCCAACATATTTAAACCCCCATCGGAAAAAGAGGGTAGTTATTAAACTCTTTTCCTTTATAACTGTATGTTTTCCGTCTACGTATATTTTCCGTGTCACCGCATGTATATGAGCATAGTTCCTTTATAATCTATCCAGCGAGATTCTAAACTATCGAAAAATTGTGAACTGTAACTAACCATTTACAATTTAACGCATTATTTTTCGATACTTTGATGAACTGGTATCAAACTTGCATGCGGCGAACGCACCTTGTGTTACTAAATAGCCAAAGTAACTGCGACCAACTTGGAAGAAGTGCTCGCTCGGCTCGCGCGTGGTTGGTCACAATTCCAACCTTTTTTTTTTCCGGGATTGTAAATCCTCATAGATGTCCTCCGCCCTGGGGCGGGCGGAGGGGTCTGTCAGACTCTTACTGACTAAAAACCAACCCGATGTTCCCCTCACCTCACTTGCACCGGGGATCATGGGATCTAGTGCGACTTCCGCGATCCCCGGCTGGTGCCGGCCCGCCATTGCGGGCCACCTCAGGCCCGCGGGGGGGAATGAGGTTTAAAACTTCCCCCGCGACATCCAATAGGGTCGCGCTTGGAACACTACGCGCCGCCACCTCGGGTCCTGCTCTGGGGGATGGATGTCCCAGAGTCCGTCACCCCTGGACCCATTTAGGGGGCTGGAAGAGGGCGTTATCCGCCCTTCGCCGACGCCCGGTGCGCCTGCTGCGGGCAGGGTAAGTGGAAGTGATCCCCCGCTTCCTTTCCGCAGCCTCCTTCTGCGACATGACTGTTTTGCAGAAGGATTCCACCGCGTCCCAGGAGTCCTCGCTGCCAACCATCGAGTCGACCACGCCCTTTGTTCGGGGTGCTCGGCTTTGTTACTGCGCCCAATTCGGCTGCTGCCAAAACCTGCCAATGATAGGGTTCACAATTTTACGGATGTTAAAATCGGACAGATTACGAACTCTGTCGATAAGTGCTGGTTCGTCCACAATTTGACAATCATAGATTATAAACTACCAAAAATGAATGCGTTATATTATAACAGATCTCAATTTTTCGATAGTTTATAAACTAACGGAGCTCACAATCTTACCAGTGCCATATTGTAAATATTAAGGCAACCACCGATTCGGAAAAGAAACATGGACATTAGACAATAAAACTCGGACCCATATCGGTCCACAAAATTTTACTAAAATTAGAACAATCACGCTAATTTCAATAGCCCACTATGAATAGATACCCACTTATAAACGCGATCGTTTCATCACAATGGTTTGTGCAAATATTATGAAACTACTATTATATTACTACCTACTTGTTTCTGCTAATAATTCCACACGCAGCCACGTCATAAAGATAAACATGGTAAAACCGTCTATGAAATGATTTATTCTGTAACCTATGTTAAGTCCCATGAATATTTGCCAGATTGCAACACAAAGGTATCGAAGTCTCCCGAAGATCGATAGCCCCATTCCATAATTATAAAAGGCTAATTATTTTCCAGGCGACTAACAACTTAAATGGCGACTAACTATTTGCTACTAAAAAAAAAATGGGTAGCAAAAATAATGGGTTGGCAGCTATAGTGAAGTAGCCTTTTAAGTATAAAATAATTTGGGTTAGGTTAGGTTAGGACAGTGACCACTAACGCGCGAAGGCGAGCGAGCGAAGCGAGCGTGCCGCGACAGCGGCCGCCGAGCGTCACATCCCCTCGGTTGTTGGCGACTCTCAGTTACCACTCAAATCTGTGTGGTCTTTCCTCAAAAGACCATTTCGGACACCAACCTACATGGTCCTCAAATGATCTGACCAAGATTATGTCCGAATATACACATTGACATTGATGAATTTTATTTATGCAATGACATGAATATTTACTCTGTGTAGTATTATATTGTTTTAATTATTGTAAATGTGAAGACTATGTGGATCATTGTTTAATTTTGTTTTATTCTCAGTTAGTTTTTAACATGGTCTGGCAGTTTGAGTATTTTTTTTGCGGCCTAGCCAAATGTCCTTTCTTTGGTATTGTTCGTTGAATCGTTGAGCTCCTTTAGTTATGAGTTGAGCTGCACAACGACTGACAAATGCGTGCACTGACTGGACAGGTCCACTCAATCTGTGTGGTTCTTTCATCAAAAGACCATTTCAGACACCAATCGACATGGTCTTCACATGATCTGACCAAGATTATGTCTGGACTTTAAAAGAGACTGTGACCTCTGAGTTTGTTTCGGCCTTTCTTCTCAGAGTAGTCAGATAGGAAACGCCGGCCTCATCTAGTTTAAAAAATATGTTTTGACGTGTAAAAGTGTTTGTAAAAACCTACTTACAGAAATAAAATCATTTATCATTTATCATTATCATTACCAAAACAAAAACTCAATGCGAGTTTAAATTAAAACAAAGCAACCAATTGATTATTAAGCTGCTACTTTATACTTAAAATGCTACTTCACTGTAGCTGCCAACCTATTATTTTTGCTACCCATTTTAATTATTTTTAAAACCCTAAATCAGATTAGTTTGTCGCCACGTTAAATACATGCCATTATAAAACGCAAAATACTACCTTTATTTACATAACCAAATTACAAGATGATTATTAACATTAACTAAATTAACTTAAAATTAAGTTAAACCTAAAAAAGGCCCTCGAGGCATTGTACCGATAAGCTTGCGGCATTTCCTCACTGAATTGCAATGCTGATGCGTTGCGCGGGAAAGCCGCCAGCTTTTCGTCACCAGTTACATCAACTAGACGTTTCAAAATTATAAATACAAAGGTACCTTTTAATTCCCGCCGTTTAGCCCAAACTGCACCGCCCTATAGTCTCTGGCAGACTGGCATCGACAGAGCCTCCTTTGTCTTGATTTTTACGATTCCGTAACCGAAGGGTGCCAAGCGGAAATCTATTCTAAGCCTCCACTGTCCGTACGTCCGTCTGCCTGTCAGCGGGCTGTATCTCACGAACCGTAACAGTTGAAATTTTCACAGATTGTATATTTCTATTGCCGCAATAACAACAAATAATAAAAGTTTAATATAGTAAATATTTTAAGGAGTCCCCCATATAAGAAATGTGTTTTTTGTCGTCGTTTTTTGCTCAATCTTAATACGGTACGGAACCCTTCGTGTGCGAGTCCGACTCGCACTTTGCCGGTTTTAATCCACATTTTCACACGGTATTGCGGCGACGTGTATCCTACATAAACAGACGCCCTTGATATATTTCACTCTCCTTATCAAAATTGCAAATGCAACTATATATTCAGTTTATAAAGGAAACCGAAAAAAAACTCGAAAGACAATAATTATTACTATGTCATTATTTCCCTTTTACCCCCATAAGTATTTAAAGGTCAAGTCTGGTGAAGAAACTCTTTGACCAATCGTTATGTTTGAAAATGTTTGACGTAAATGTAGCATCATAGATATAATGTTGATAGATTTGGGTACAAAAAAAAATCACCATCGCGTATACGGAAACGTCAACTAACCACGTGTACAACCCGATTCAAACTATATGGCGGCTCGGAACATGAGGCGAGTCGCTGCGCAGTAACGAATTCATGTGTCAGGGGTGTGAGGGGTGGAGAACTGCGCAGCGAGTAGCGCAATTTAGAGCCGCCATTAAGTTTGACGCGTACTATAGCAGAGAGTAGGTAGCAACTACAAAAGAACGAAGTATTTAGATAGGTGGGTACACCTGCTCCCTAATTGTGTCACCCACTTTCAATCACAATTCGAGAGTTTTAAAGAAAATTCCTAATACATTGCTTCATAGGTTTGAAAAATTCGTCTGCTCAACAACGTAAATACGCAATGAACGTAGCTGTCCAATGCCCCGAGGGCCTTTTTACCCGACTGCCTCAGGAGGGTAATGTTTTTCGAGAGTATGTATGTACGTATGTCTATTTCTTTGGCACGCTCTGTAGCCTAAACGGCTTGATGGATTTTAACGTATGAGGTGTCCATAGATTCGTCTTAATTGTGGGAGTGACATAGGCTATATAATATTTATAAATTGCATCTGCAAATACAAAAAAAAGGAGTGGAACTTTTTTTTTAAATTAATTGCAACAATATTGGTATCAAATAAAAGCTAGTACATAATGAGTAATTTTAAAATATATACCTATAATAATAAAACTAAAAAGCTTTAAATAAAATAAATTATTTAAAAAACAAAAAACCCGACTGCAAAAACACATAACTGAAAAGGGAAAAACAAGCATTGTAATCTATAGAATTTTGGTCTTGCAGGCGGGGGGACAGTCGAATACCCCGAAATGTGGTGTAACTTTTGATTGTCTCCGCCTGCGATACCAAAATTCTATAGATTATAATGCTTGTTTTTCCCTTTTCAGTTATGTGTTTTTGCAGTCGGGTTTTTTGTTTTTTAAATAATTTATTTTTTTAGGCTTAACTTAGTTTTAATTTAATTTAGTTAATGTTAATAATCATCTTGTAATTGGTTATGTAAATAAATCTACTACTCTACATTGCGTAACACAGTCTGAATCACAATCCGAGGGTTCCTAATACATTGCTTCATAGGTTTGAAAAATTCGTCTGCTCAACAACGTATATAACGCAATGAACGTAGCTGAACTGTCAAAATGAAGGGAATCAATTGCATAATTGCATATCAATTGCATTGCGATCAATTGCCATTCTAAGTGTGTTACGCAATTACCCGCGGGTTCTGCCGGAAGCGAATATGAATACGCGAGTACATTGCGCTCCCTAGCCAAAGGTAGTTAGAGTCTGGCTGATAGGTACTGATTAAAAACAGATGGTGTTTCCATGAGGTCTCAGTCAGTACCTGTCAGGCAGACCACTCTGTCCGGCCCAAGGCTAAGGACATCCATGAATATTTCCTCATCCAATACAACAACAAAGTTGTAGGTAAGGTTTTGTACCTAATTAGCCACACCGTGTGAATCAAGTGGGAAAACATTTGAGTCACTCACTTATACATACGAAATTGACTGAGTCGAATAATTTACACCAAGTGGCGAGGTGAGGGCTATTTTGGACTGGAATCGATATTCAAAATAAAAGACCCAATGAATACGATCACAAGAAGACAAATCTTGGATTACCAACTTGAAATTCAAGATTTATACTTAAAACCAAAAATAAAGAATAACGTGTAACGTGGGGTTTTTCGAAAATCTAACCCTAAAATTAACTACTTGGGGTGAAAAGGGGGATACAGTTTTTATGAAAAAATACTTATTTCGTTGATCTATAAACTTGAAACTTAGCCCGAATACTTCATCATCATTCTCCAGCCCTAATCTCAGTTTATTTGGGGCGCAACATGTCTGCTTCTTATGTATAAATAAATAATAAAGATCTTGATTATAAAAGGGGGATTTCTATTGTATGAAAATCTTATTTCTTAAGATAATAAACTTGAAACTTAGCACGACTACATTCCTAAATGAATAATAAAGTTTGTCATTATTTCGTTTTTCAAAACTGCCCCTATGGATTTTAAGGGGTGCTAAAGTTTGTATGGAAGAATTTTAACGCGCTGTCCGGTCACCTCGAATAACGGTATAACGGTAACGGAATACTTTTGACAAAAATATAGACATACCTAAGTTTTCTGGGTTTTTCGCAAATCGATCAGCAAAAGGTGGTAGGTATTTAAGTTTTTAGGGTACAGTTTCACTGCGTATCTGGATTAAGTCAAAAGTAATCTAAACATTAAATTACGAAACACGTAAACGAAGATTTTTCAAAAACCAGCCCTTTAGGGGTGAAAAGCGAGCAACAGTTTATGTGAAAATTAAATTTTTCCTTTGATCAATAAATTAAATAGTAAGTCTATAAATTAATCAACAAAATAAATAATAGGATAATAATAAGTAAAAGCATCTTAATAATTCGTTTTCCAAAACTACTGGTCAAAAGGGATGCAGAGGGTGTTAAATTTGGAATTAGAAAATACGAAATCCACGCGGACTAAGTCGCAGGCAAATTGCTAGTAAATCATTTGTACGTAGGTATCATTTGAAAGACGTAGGTACCTAATCTAAAGCAAAAACGACTAGACCTACCACAAATTAGAGCATTTAGTACCTTTTACGGGAAATTACTTAGGAAAATCCACGTGGAGAATGTTAAGCTGCAGACTATACATGACTCAAGAAGTCACCAATTAGCATGTTTGTTCGAGGTACCTATATTATATGGACGCCCATAAATTCTATATCAGTCGTTTAGGAAAAACACAATAACATGGATATCAATGTAAGTATTTAAGTTTAAAATTTGCTAAAAACATTGGTTAAAAACAGAATTTAACGGTCAAAAAAATAAACAAGTGTGTGGTGTTGTGATAATCGACGCGTAGGTAAAATATAACATTGTGTGAAACATTTTTTTATAACAGACTGATTAAGCACGCATTTAATTCTATCATGCCTAGCATATCGATTAATAATAAATATGCAAATCAAATTAAATTAACGTATGAGCAATGTTATGCAATAATCTATCAACTCATGAAATTATGATTGATTGTCACAGCCTCATCGAAGTAATGGAATCATCATTCATCACTCGTTTTATTATATTTGCTTTCAGAATTTCGGATTCACTATTTTCGTCGTATTTCTAATAGGAATACAAGAAATTCGTTCCACAAAAGAGGAACAAACAACACAACAGCTGGACGAAAAATCGAATCCATTAGCGAATCTAATACTAAACGAAAATGAAATTGGAGATGTCAGCGGCAATGGAGACCACACAAAGGAGACTTCATCTAGAGTGAAACGACAATTCTATTATGATCCATACTATCCATACTATCGCAGACCAGGCAAGTAAAGGGTTCCCGAAATGATCAATTGTAATTGTAGTAATATTTTCAATTTGACGTTTGAAAAGTCCTGATTCTCAGCATAGTTTAAATAAATGATTTTGATTTCTGTCGCTTCAATCGCATTTGGTAGACGACCAATTTGCGCATCAATGTGTAGGTATCAATTTCGTAAAAATTGACAATTCAATTGATCGTTTCGGGAAGCAATATATCGATAAATTAACTATGAGCTATTACAAAACCTATACTAATGGCAATGAGTTAGATATTAGATGGTTGGTAGGTACTTGCTTTCAAACTGATAATTATGTATCAGTCAAATTAGTAAATATAATTTGCAATTTTCCCCATTTTCATGATTAGGTATCAATAAAAACATTTTTACAAAAAAAACAACTGTCTTTGGTTGTGTATTTTCGTTTTTTTGCCACCGACTTCCGAAATAAAGGATATTTTTCACTTTTTAACCGACTTCAAAAAAAGGAGGAGGTTATATGTTCGACTGTATGTATTTTTTTTTTTTTTTTTATGTATGTTCACCGATTTCTCCGCCAATTGTCAACCGATTTTGAAAATTCTTTTTTTATTCGTAAGGGTATACTCCTGAGGTGGTCCCATATTAATTTTGTGAAGATTTGATGTATACTTTGGGAGATAAACGATGGAACTCCTCAAAAACAAACAGTACACGTAATGTGATTTGGATATTGTACTAAAGATCAAAAAATAATTGCTGGTTCTATCTATCCATCCGTGGTGAACTAATTATAGTCTTCGAAGATACCGCATGGAACTCCTCATCGGTGAACAGTACATATAGGAACTTACAGTGAAAGGTTAGAAGGTTAGGGGATAATTCTTTGAATATTATAGGCACGTTTAGACCGTTACTTGTATTCTTATATTCCGTTGAGCTGATGATGGAAGGTACAACTCCTTATCGATCAGGAGTTAGAAGATATCTTGTCCTAGATAGACATACTCGTTGACATCGAGAATTGATTCCTCAGCAGACACTAGAGTGGGCTCTTACCCACTCTACTGTCTGCTTAGTAAAAAAAAAGCAGCCTTAATCATTTTGGCCTGGCCAATTATTATATTTTTATTATTATTATACAAATTTACAATTGCCTTAATCGTTGCATTTCACGCAATGCTCTTTCGTCATGCGGTTTCTTGAGCAATTTGTTTGGCTCTAAGTCGCAAAGAGCAATACCATCCAGAGTCTTTACACGACTTAGCGCAACATAAACTTGGCCTTTAGCAAAATTTTTCTTGCCTAAGTTAATCACGGCTTTGTTTAGGGTGGTGCCCTGAAGTTTATGCACCGTTACCGCCCAACTAAGGATCAGCGGCAGCATCCTCCGTTCAACATCCCCATAACCTTTTGTGGCCTGATATGTTGTTGAAACAGGCGCTATGGCAACTAACCCCTCAGTGTCTTTCACTTTTGTGCCAATAGTGTCATCATCAAATTTTATAAAAACTGAATCGGGTAACTCGCCTGATTCTATTTGATCGCGACGAAAGGCAGGCCATTTAAACTTAGAGACAATCCCCATTGCCCCGTTAACCAGGCCCTCAGTAACAGAAATGTTACGTCTCAACATAACTCTAGAGCCTATGCCAAGTTGCAATTCGTGCAACAAACCACCACAGTTATTTACATCTGCAGGAATAACATTAGATGGTGGTCGTTTTCCGTAGGTTGCTGCCTCTCGTGACTCATCGATAGCACGCAAGATGTAAACGAGACTTGACTGAAGCAGTTGGTTCGTCATCTTAGTGTTATAGTTATCTACCAATTTAAGAGTTGGAAAAATCCTTACTGCAGCACCATCTGCGAATTCACCAATCTGTTCAACTCGCCGTCTTTCACACAAAAGTTGCAATTGTGAGATTGTGAGCTCACCAAATCGCAAGTTATTTAATAAATCAACAAATTCGATATCGCTACTTTGACGCATGTTGATGGTGAGTTCGCAGAAGGAGAACTGTTGCCATAAATGTATTTCTGCGGCTCAACCGATCTCGTATCATAACGTGTCGGTGTTCGCGCTGTTCGGGAGACTCGTTGCTCAACCGTTTTCGTATGACATCGTGTCGGTGTTCACGCTGTTCGGGAGTCTCATTACTCAACCGTTCTCGTATGACACCGAGTCGATGTTCACGCTGTTCAGGAGTCTCGTTATCCAGTCTGTTTCGTATAACATCTAGACGACACTCACGCTGTTCAGACGACTCGCTACACAAACGTTCCTGGATACGATTAAGTCGACGACTCCGATCACTTTGCGACTCCTGTGACAATTGAGAACGCATGTAATTTCTCATCTGATTTAATCTAGCATGATAAGCCAATGGTGATTCCTGGGAACGAGATATAATATTGCGTTTGCAATTCTTCGATAGACGCTCCTTATTTTCTTTAATGGTTTCTTGTATTCTGTTCTTCCTCATCCGGGCGGCACCTTTAGTTGGTCTACCCATGGTGCTACTTAACTTAATGAATAATTATGTCAAATAATATTAACACTAAAAAAGGAAAAATAAAAAACTTTTTAAAAAAAAAATTATACCGACTTCAAAAAAAAACTGCAACACTAAAAAGCTAAAAATAAATTGAATTAAAAAATTAAAAGCGAAAACTTAAAAACACTGAAAAGTAAAAAATAATTTTACCTTATAAATCAAAATACCTTAATTACTGCCTACCTATACCTAATTAAATTTAACATTAAATTTTTTGGAGTCGGTGCCAAGCCAGTAAACCAAAAAACCTTGCTTAATAACTAATTACCTATATTAAACAATATCGAAGTAAAATTAAACCTAACCTAACTTATTCACTAAAGTATATAATTATAAACTATCCTACTATGATTTATAGCAAACTATAAAATGCACAAGAAAAAAAAATTAAACACCTAAACTAAACACAGTTAAAAAAACACAAACCAAACCCGACGCTATTAATACCTAATTACCTACCAGAAAAAGAAATCAAACAAATTAAAATAGAAAATTTTATAACTCTATGGAATAGTAAAAATTATATCAAAACAAAAAGAAAACCAAAACATAAACATTCAAAGCAACAGATCACCAAAAATATCGCGGTATTATTGAAGATCGGGATATTTCGCTTAGATTTTTCTAGTAAATGTCATTAATTCGCTGAGAATCTTAACACCGCGATACAGGAATGTATCGAATTATACAACGCCATCTAGGGAAGTGTCGGGTAAACAATCAACAATGAATTGAGTGTTACTTCTAAAGTTCTGCCTATAATTTACAATAAAAGTCATTATGAAGTGTTGTTATTAGATTTAGATTTCGTATATTTACTGCGTAAATTTTCCTTTATTAACCGACTTCTTATTATTATATAGTGTAACTTTATATTATTATTAAGTACGAAAGTTTAAGAAAAATTACTGATCTGAGATGACGTTGACGTGGCTTGGCACCGACTCCAAAAAATTTAATGTTAAATTTAATTAGGTATAGGTAGGCAGTAATTAAGGTATTTTGATTTATAAGGTAAAATTATTTTTTACTTTTCAGTGTTTTTAAGTTTTCGCTTTTAATTTTTTAATTCAATTTATTTTTAGCTTTTTAGTGTTGCAGTTTTTTTTTGAAGTCGGTATAATTTTTTTTTTAAAAAGTTTTTTTTAGTGTATTTTTTAGAAGTCGGTTTTTTTTTTTTTGGAAAAAGTTTTTTTTGTTCACTTTTTAGTTGTGGTACCAACCCCACACCAATTCGTAGGTATACCAATATTTGCTATGTACACAACAGTGACAGGAAGCTTTATAACATCATCAACATACACCGAGTGGATTAAATACGTATTATTGAAGCTTACTCAAAAACGACTCAAGCAAAGTTAATAATTTTTTTATGGGACCATCGCGCAAGCTTCCTCTACCAAATGAAATAATAATTATAAAAACGGACCAAGTGCGTATTGGACGACGCATAATGAATGATTTCCATTAGCTGGGATCATTAATCCCAAAAACATACATAACATTGTAGTTGAAAAACATATTCACCCATACATCAAATTCAAATGTAAGTTGGTCGACTATTAATCGTTAACTTGCAAATCCTACTTAGCTGTGATAGTTTTCGTTTTAATTTCGTTATAAATGTGTACTACTGCCATTATTTTTTTCACATATCCAAAAACAACCAAGTAACAACAAAGTACCTACTTTATTTAATGCTTAATATTACGCAAACGGATTCCTAAATCGAAATTTGTTTTCAGAAGCTTTCTAGTAGGTACTAAGAGTTTCTGAGCTAAGCCGGGGTCAGACAGACAGACAGACAGACAGACGGACATGGTAACTATAAGGGTTCCTTGTTTACTAGTCATAAACAAATAACTTATGCTCGAACATAGGTATATATTATATATAGATGAATTGAGAACCTCTTCGTTTTCGTGAAGTCTTTTAAAAATCATTTATAGCCAGAGCATCTCATGACACGGCTAGGACACATTGCTTTATTACGGAGTTTCGGTGACTACCTTCCGGCTTCATCATCAGATCAGCTTGATGGCATAATTTTGATCAGAACCATTTATTTAAATTTGCTTTGTCATAGTCGCTTAACTATATTAATCGAGATATATTATCTTATCGCCACCCGTGAAATACTTATCATTGAAGAGGTCCGTTGGCCATCTGTGGTCTTCTTTATCAGTTCCACTTTACCAAATGATACTTTCTGAGTGCAAATTATTAACTTGTTGATGAAAATACAAAATCGCTATACGTATGCCTAGGTATAATATTTGAGGAATTCCCTCGATTCCACATCATCAGAACTAAAATGGAAAATATAAAAATGGGACCAATCTGGAAGTAGGTATATCCTATCAAATAAAAAAAAGGATTTTCCAAATCGGTTTATAAGCGACGGAGTTCTGAGGTAACAAATATTTAAAAAAAAAATACAACCGAACTGAGATCCTCCTCCTTTTGATGAACTCAGTTAAAAACAATTTATGTACATTTTTCTTTTAACTTGTAGGTTCTGCTTATAGTTAATTTCAATGCAGACTTTTAAATATATAATTATAATGTCTTGATTCTAGCCGTTTTGTAAATTAACATGTCCTATCTACGAGAACCGGGTGGGTGATCTGTAACTCAGGGCCCTCCTACCTCAGAAACCTTTCTCTATAGCATATATCATAGATATGTGCATTTTATTAACCTGTGCCTGTAATACTCGTATGATGTTGAGATAAATAAAAGTTTATGATTATAGATTTATGATTAGGTACCTATATCAATAAAAGAATTAACTAATTAACGAGCCGAATTTATTGAATACTTTATCACAATACCTACCTACCTAATACCAGCATGTTCATGTTTGAGCCATGAGAGTGCTATTAATCCATGACCTCTTTATCTATTGGTTCAATAAAATAATTAATTATTTGTTTCACTATTTCAGTACCTGTGCCAATAATAATTGGTGGATTTGGCGGATTTGGTGGATTTGGCGGAGGCTTCGGCCGCGGCTTTGGGGGCCCGGGCTTTGGAGGCCGGGGCTTTGGAGGCCGCGGATTCGGGGGCCGCGGATTTGGAGGCCAAGGATTCGGCGGTGGAGGGTTTGGAGGCCGAGGGTTTGGAGGCCGAGGGTTTGGCGGAGGCCGAGGAGGTTTCGGTGGATTCGGTGGTCGTGGAGGCAGAGGATAGATACGTTTGACTACACTAATTGAGCTGCTGTAACTTTTAAGATTTTTATAGATTATATAAAGTAAGTAAATTGTGTTATGAAAATATATTTTGTCGCATTTTTTACAACCACTACTGTGCTCCTACTTCCTACCACGGCTAGTAGTAATCTCTACTCCTTACCTACTCTATCAATAACATCAATAATAACATTAACAATAGAGTATGACTGACAGACTACAGCGAAAATCGTTGATTGCCTTGTGAATATAATCATGAATGATGAATGAACAAGTGGACAAACAGACTTACAATTTCCATTTTTTTCTAACTGGAATAATTACCTATCTGTGGATAATAGCTAAAAGGTCCCAGCACCCAAGTCATTTAAAAATATATATACGTTTATCTGTAATCTGTGGTGCTAATGTGACAGTTTAGATGTCAACAAAAATCATCTGTCAGTAATTGCAGAGTTGTTAGCGATGCAAGGTCGCAAGTAGCGAGTTTTTGTGTTTAACCTAATTAATATTCAGTCCGACACGGCCAAACCGAGAAGCCATAATAAGACTACTTCTAGTGTGCTCATCTGCTTTCTATGACATCAAGTTTATAGTAGTTTTCTATTTTTAACACCACAATGGATGGTACTTACGATGAGATTATTTCTGATAACCCATTCTTCATTGAATTAAAGACTGAATACGTTAATCTTTTTCAACATTGTATCACACAATCTTGGGTAATATGTGTGCCTCGGATCGGGAGTTTAAGTACTCGTGTATTCACCGTCGAGGACTTTTGTTCTCATTTACTGGTGCCAAGTGACGAGTTGCCGGAGACGCACTACAGCACGCTTACAGAGAAACAAGTGACAGTGAACAATAAAGTGATCACGCTAGAACTGACCAAAGGCCTGCCCCTACAAAGCCATATCCTGTTTGAAGAAACATTCTACACAGAAGACTTCATCAAATACAAAGTATGGTGCATAGAAACTCCTCTTGAACCTACTGCCAATTTCAGTGATAATACAATATCTAAGGAATATCTCACTTCTATCAATGACTGCATTGACTTGCTCTGGACTCAAGCTGCTGGCCGTCAAGTGTTGGACCAAATTGAACACAGTGTGCAGTCATTTTTAAAGAGTCATCCTACATTTCCTGTTGCTGTGGGACCTCTGAGAGACACAGTAAGTGAACTGTACACACAATGTCTTCAAATTGCCTTACAAAACAGAAGACTAAGAGACAAGTCAAAGTCTTGCAAACAAGTGTTGGAAAACATCAAGCTAGCCGTAGAGTGTTATATGCAGCACTTACTGTTTGGTGCCTTGTTCAAACCCATCTGCACCTGCTGTGCATATGAGGACTCACACCTCAATAAAAAGATAAGGAATATGAGTGACATTCAACTTAGAGACCTGGACATCAAAAAGGAACTATACCATGCAGTGCCTAAAGCTAAACAAATCCTTTCTAAGATTGACACATACAACACTGTGTTAGAAAAAGTTTTATGTGTGAAACAGGCCCTAAATGCCATCAACAAGAAGGACGAAAGCAACAATATTGTACTGCTAACTGCTGATGACATGTTACCAGTTTTTGTGTTCCTGGTCATCAAGTCTGGTCTCCCAAACTGGTACAGTCAACTAATGTACATGAAAGAGTTCCGTTTCAGCAGTGTGGGTAAAGGTGATGCTGATGAAAGTGCCTTTCTCATTACTACTTTAGAAGCTGTCATAGAACACATACAATCTGGTGCACTCACCGGATCCCCAGATCCTGAGTCCTATTATTATGAAAGTAATCTCACAGAAGAAAACTTGAATGGCAGTAGAGAAAGAAGGAATAGTTTGACTGAATCAATTTCCACTAGTGATACCAATGGCAAAGAAGAAACTTTGGAATACATTTTTGAGCTAATCAAAGCAAATCACTGTGAACAAGTGCAAGCAATTTTGCAAAAAAATCAAAAACATCTGAAAACTATGCATTTGAATGAAAATAATGTTCTTAAAATAACTATGGAAAACAATCTGTCAGATGATAATGATGACGACAGTGATACAGAAATATATCATAAACTCTGTCATCCTTTGTGTAACTGTAAGAAATGTTGTTGCAAAATATCCAAGAATCTTTTGAAGACTTCCCCTACAGTGACTTCTAGAGACAGCCATGGTCTGACAGTACTGCATGTAGCTTGTATTCATGGGAAGGCCAACATAGTGGAATCTCTCATTGAAATTGGTGCAGAGGTCAATGCAACAGACCTTAATGAATGTACTCCACTGCACTATGCATCCTCAAGAGGCCACCAAAATGCCTTGCTACTGCTGCTACATACCGGTGCTAACATAAATATAACTAACATTGACAAGAACACACCACTCCACATGGCTGTGAATAATGGGCATTTGAATTGTGTTAAAGCACTTATATACTTTGCAGAGCACAGTAGACGGAAGATTAAAATAAATTGTGTCAATGAGAGTGGTAACACCCCATTACATCTGGCCTCTAAGTGGGGCTATGAAGGAATTGCCAGATTGTTAATAGAAAATGGAGCTGAACCATCTTTACAGAATCGATATAATAAAACAGCATTTGAATATGCACACAATTTGAAGATATTGCAAGTCCTAAAATCTTGCACTCCCAATTTGTATGAATACATACATATTACAAGTACTGATGTCAAAGCCCTGAACTGCAAACCTGACAGTCCTATTGCTCATAAGTTACAAAAAATTAAAATCAATGAAAATAATAATGTATCAAAAGCAGTGGAAAACCTCAAATTATTTGACAGGATATTGAAAGCTATATCATATGGAGATGTAAAGCTGGCCTGCTTCTATATGAACATCAACTACTCTGCTTATGTGGACTTGAAAGACAAGCCTGAAATTTCTGAAAACAATACTCCTTGCCACCCTTTGTGTGAATGTTCTGTCTGTAAGAAGAACACTGAATCATATTTATCAGACTTCAACATTAACTTCACAGACACAAATGGTTGCACAGCCTTGCATTATGCAGCTAGATATGGTTCAGATGAGCTGTGTAAGATATTGATTCATAACAAAGCAAATGTGAATTGCATTAATAAGAAGAATCAAACTCCTTTACATTTAGCTGCTTTAAATAATAAAACTTATGTTATTCGTTTGCTGTTAGATAGTGGCGCGAATATAAACGCTATTGATATGGCAGGGAACACGCCACTGCACGATGTCTGTGCTATGGGCAACATAGGGGCTGCCAAAATGTTGCTGAGTTACTACCCTGATTTATCTATGCTGAATGGAGCAGATAAAACTGCCCTGGCAGTAGCCAAGGAAAAGGTTCATCTGACAATCATAGATTTAATAGATAAGTATACAAGTGGAATGTAATGAAATAATAAGAGAGAGTTATTTTTATCTAGAATAGGACTAAAATATTAATGTATAGGGAAAAATGTATTTAATAGCTTTAATTTTGTACCAATTTATGTTAAATCACTACCTATCCAATTATGCATTTTTTTATACATTCCAACTATGTACCTAATGGTTTTGTGTAAGTCACAATATTACGATTTTGTGTTCATTACTTTAATAACTACATAAGTAACATTATAGGATGAGGAATTGTGTCGTTTCTGCCTACCTGACAGAAAAGTGAACTGGGTTTATGCAATATGTTTTATAAATGTATATCTGCAAGCTCTACCAGATTACTATCTTTTATTTGTTTCGGTTTAGAACAGTGGCGCATGCTTTTCGGAGATCTAGTTTGAAGGATACTTATCAAAAACCTGTTGCTATGTAACTAACGCTCGACGTTCGCCAACAACTCGAGTTTTCTCTTATTCTTATTTCTTATTTTGCCATTTGCACAAATCTTAGTGTCTCAACTATCTGTGCCATTTTCTACTCAATGTATCCACAATTTATTACATTTTACAGAACTCCTCTAAGACTGATTATGTAAACAATAGTATTTTTAAGTTTATATTAAATACCATTGTTACTTTATTTTTAAGGTTTGACTGACAATAAACTTTGTAGTGAAGCATAACCCTTAGTTTTATACAAACAAAAAAAAAACAATAAAATAAAAAAGCGTGTCATGTGTATGTAGTACATCTTTATTTGATATTTAATAAATATATCATTAACAATTTGAGCATCTGAAATCTCATTTAATGATCAATACAAACAGGATCAATTTTGAAATATATACTTTTTAAAAAAGCATTAAAATATCACTCGGGTAAAATTCTTTGTATTATCTACGTATAAAATGCCAATCTCATTATATATTTAGGTCACTAATTATTATCACTTAAAAATTAAGTTATCGTTATTTGTTGCGATTAACGCTAATTTTAAACTTATTACATTAATTTAAGTACCTAACTTAATATTTACAATTTACAGGAACATTATTCATACATTCTGGTGATTCATTATGCGGCATTATTTATTGTTAATTATATTACCTATCCTTATAGCGGGCCTATGCGGCGCTGATTACGCGTAATTCTTTAACCAAAAAAGGAACTATCATAGCTCCATGCTTTTGAACGATAGAAATCACACTTTATCGAACCACATCTATCAAACCTTTGAACATGCGTTTCAAGGTTAACAAGTCTACATTCGTTTATTGACCTTTGCATAGTACCTACATCAGCTTGCGTAACTTTTAATAAATCTAGAGTGCGTATTTCAAAATATCACTTCAGACTTTTACCATTCTTTAGAGATCAAACTCATTTGGATATTTATTGATAGTGTCATAGTAGTAATATTTCTAGCATACAATCTGGTTCTTAACGCCCACCAAACTTTATACCAAACTTGGGTAACAGAATCTAAACAGGTTTTAAAAGTGGCGTTTCTTTAATATTACAACCTGACTACCTGCTTAATTTTCGTACGCCTATTTTGGTAATGAACGCTAGAGTGATACGATAAATTCGTTAAAAATAAAAATTATGTAGGTACCTACCTATTATTATAGTATTTTATCGTAACTATATAGTAACTAAATAGGCTTCTTGCTGATAGACAACTCTCCAACATAGTCTTATGTTTATGTGCTAAGGATCACGGATTCGACACCCGCACAGAAACATTTAGGTACATATATCGTCTACTTATATAGTTGCTCTGTCTGGGTTTGTGCAAGCAAGACTTGTGCTTATCAACGAGTCCCCGCTACAGGGATTCCTATTACTGATTGCTTAGAAAAGTTCGGCCTTCAACTCTGAAAAATATGTTCGTGATTGTGACAAATACCTACTCAAAATACTACAACAAAATTATCGTGTCTGCTAAACGACCGTGTCCAAGCATAATTACACTAAATGTCAAACACACAAGTATCGAATTACGATCGAGCATTTGATAACACACCTGCGGTTCGTATGTTTGTCAGTCGCATAATGAACCAATCACGGTTTAGAAGGTTCCTAATTCTAATGTGATTATCTAGCACTATCTATTAATATTTGCACGTTTCATACATTTACATAACAATCATAGCACCAGAACCAAATCTTGTTTTGTAGAAAATTAATTTATATCAATATTCTATTGTAAAGAAGAAACAGATATGTATGTATAAATATCGATGTTTTGTTCAGCATCAAAGGATAATGTCAAAAACATTAGGTACGTAAAATTATCTGTTTGAGGAAATTAATATCTATATTCTAAATAAAACCGGGATTATTTAAATTTTCCGTCATGTAGTTAATATAGGTTGACCTGTCAAGTCGACCTAATACTATTTTATTTATAAACACTATTTAAACAGAAATTTTAATGGTTTTAGGAACAGTCTCTTTTTAGGGTACAACAAAGAAGCCTTATAGTTTCGCCATGTCCGTCCGTCTGTCTGTCTGTCACCGGCTTAGTTCAGAGACTCTTAGTACTGGAAAGCTGTAATTTGGTATGGGTATACACGTTAATCACGACGACAAAGTGGTAAAATAAAATCTTGAAAAATCTTCAGGGAATAAAAAATATCATCTCCATTTTACGTGTAAGGGAGGTAGGTACCTTACACGTAAATGGGGATGTTTTTTCTCATCTATCCCATGGTGGGGATATCGTTCAAAAATATTGCGGGTCTGTGGAGCACAAGTTAAATGCCGGCAACTATACCTAGGGTTATGCAATTTAAGAATGTTAGTTATGCATGACTTTTACGCAGTCGACATGACTTTTTTGTTGTAATCTCTCTATACCAATGTAAGACCATGGTGTCCATGAACTATTTGTACTTGACATAATAAAACCATTAAAATGTCTGTATACCACTTTTAATTTAGACGACCTACTGAGTATATCAGGAATGTGACATTCATTGTGAACGGACACACAACACTCGATTATCATAATATTACAACATTAAAAGTATGATATTTGATGCTCATTCATAATCATGACGTATTCTCTGCTATTTACGTTTGAGTTTGATTGAAAATGATACTTATACTACAGCCAATGAGACATAATAAATTTCATGCTTTGGGATTAAAAACTTTAAACTTTATCGCATATGGTTCAGTTTCCATTACAACTAAAATTATTTTATAACGTTTAGCGATATTTTTTTTTTTCATTAAAAATCAACTTAATTACTTGAGTTTAATGTTGATATTCGAATAAGTTGCAATTTTATATATTTATCATCGTTGGCCTAGATATTAGTGCAACATCCGTGTGTGATGAATAAGAATTCTTAATTTATTAATAGTTTCGGAGTTACACGGAGTATTCGAAAACTGTTTTAGAATACTAACATGCAGGATTATGATTTAATCATTATATCGGGTTCAGGCGCCAAATTCCCTGATCTATACAGGCTACGGGTTAACATCTCATAATTATTATAGCCAACAATTTAATTAATAAAATTAAAATAATTATGTTCTCTAGCTATTTTGAAAACATAAACTCCATTGAATCAACTGGTTTGAAACTAAAGCCATCTAAAGTGCATTCACACACATTTTTTAGAAACTAATGTTCCTATTGACCTTCTGAATGATCATTAAAACTAGTAGGTATTTTGAAATTTTGCTTGAAGATTCCATGATTGGCAACAAGATACATTAGAAAAGTACAGTATGTATCTTTCCTTTTGGTCCCAAACTCTATATTCTTTCGCAACTCTAATATTAACTATTTCATAAAAATGCTAAATATTAACTAAATCATTAGAGATCTCTTACAAAGTACTATCATTTCATTTTGTAGAATATATTAATTATATTACTTAATCTTAAACATATATTAATAAATTCATTTTAAATAAATAATCATCACAAAACCGATAATTTTGTGCATTTTAAATAAGATTCAAGATTCATATTGCTACAACCTGACCAGAAAAACAACATTTATCTAAAATTTACAAAAAGCTACTTTCAAGATTGAATTAAATTCAGTTATTTACGAATACAAATTAGGCCTATAAAGTAGTCAATAAACTAGTCAAATAATAAAAAAACAAAAAAAAAAAACATTAACATTTTAAGTAATACTTTAACATTTCCACTGCTGGGAATTGACACATGTCATTTTTTTTAGCTAAAATCACTATACACTCCATACATACTCAATTGATTCATCGACGCTGATTTTCGCAGGCCAATTGGATTTTCCAAGGATCGCTTCATGATTATACAAATAGATTTGAACTAACCGACACATCAAAGTACTCATCTAAATTGTAAATTTGAACGCGCACAACAACAGCACAAATAATCCATCCAATCAATCTAATGTCCCGAACTAAGGCAGCTCGGGACGCGAGCCCACCTTTTCATATGAAAACTATACCGTCAACCGACTGTATAAAGTTCGATTTAGATAGTACTACAACTACCTAACCCGATAACTACTCCCTGTGACTTCTGGTTAAGTAAAAACTGTTTCTCTTAAAACTACACTTCACTGCCGAGGCAATGTCCAAACCGGGATTTCCTCCCGTTTCTTTTCCTTCTTCTTATAATAATGTCTATCTCTAAGTCTGACGTCATCCTGCCTCGTTCGCTCTTGCGCGTCGCTCCTCCAATCATTACGTTTTCTTGGCGACTCTTCTTTTCTACACCGGGGCTGTTCTTGATTTTCGTCGTAGAACACTCTACTTTTTACGAAGAGAACGTTTGTGCCGGGATCACACACGTCGACTGGTAATTCATCTTCTATGTCTCCTTTTTCGTCAAGTTCGGTGACATCGTCTCTGTTGAATGTGAAGGAGTGTGGGTAATATGCTTGGAGGATGTCTTCGTGTCGGTACGCCTGCATTTGAAGCCAGACGTGTGGTAACAGGAGCGGGAACCTTCGTAACCAGTATGTTATGAACCCATCAGGTAACTTGCCTAAACTGTCTCTGACTTCCGTTTCTAGTTCTCTGTAGTGATGTTTCTGTTAAAAGAATATTTCGGTTTTAAAAAAGAACGACGGCTGCGACACAAGGTTGTTAAAATACTTGACATAGTCTTCATCGTGAATGGTGACTCAACAATTTCATGATTTTAATGGTAATGCTTGACTCAGTATTCATACAATCATATTTTGTCGCTATGGTGAACTCGACGTTTTAAAACAAGCATATCGAGCAAAGTGATAAGTGATCAACAACCCAGTGTACCAAGCCCTGCCCTTGAATAAAAAAAACACCAAATCATCGCATCTACCATTCATCATCATTCCACATACCTTATTCCGTATAGCCCTCAGCAGATGCGCGGCGCGGTCGCCGCGGTAGGTGCGGCGCGCGCGCAGGTCGCGGGCCACGGCGCCGCACACGCGCGCGCGCCAGTCGCCGCGCACGACCCGGCGCGCGCCGCGCTCTAGGGCGGCTTCCGAACCACCGCTGCCGCTCTCTACTTGGTCACTTACGTCCTGTTAAAAAACAGAAAAACACGCAACTTAGATATGAAAGAAAAACAAAACATTTTATGCACTAAACGTGTTGCATAAATAAAAAACCGGCCAAGTGCGTGTCGGACAACGCACAATGAAGGGTTCCGTAGTAGGGAAGTTGGGATGAATTTATCACAAAAACAAACATAACATTGTAGTTGAAAAACATGTTCTCCCATACATCGATTTATGCCACGGTCAATTCTTCAACTGCAAATTTAAGTTGGTTGACTAAAGGAAAACTATCATGGCTAAGTCGTTACAAGTTAACGAGTAATAACTTGTAACGACTTAGCCATGATAGTTTTCCTTTTAATTTAATTATATGTACTAGTACCATGATTTTTTTTTTACATCTCCATAAACAACCATTTAGCTGGCAGGGGGGGGGGGACACTAGACTGTATAATTAGCACTTTAATGCTTAATATTAAGCAAACGGATCATTGAATCGAAAAGTTGTGTTCACAGATCCGCAATATTTTTGAACGGCCTAATCAACGATACCCACACCATGGAATAGACGAGAAAAAAAATATCATCCCCACATTACGTGCAAGGCCCTACATAATCAGCCTATAATGTTCCCACTGCTGGGACACTGGCCTCCTCTAGGTGAGAGGGAGTGGGCCGTAATCCACCACGCGGGCCCAGTGCGGATTGATAGATGTCACATGTCTTCGAATTTTTGGTTCTAGGACATGCCGGTTTCCTCACGATGTTTTCCTTCATCGTTTTGAGAGCAGTGGTGATGAACTAATTTACACAAAGTAAAGCGCCTGTCTGGGTTCGAACCTACGACCTACAACTTGTAAGTCGCGGCCGTTACCACTGGGCCACCACTGCTCTACTTTGTCGGCGGCAATGCCAAATGCATTTATTTTAACTATGTAATACAATAATACCAAATATAAAAAAAGAAGTTAAGCTCCTGATATAACACTTATAGCAACTTGTCGCAACCGCCGTGTGACGTAACTCACAGTTCGGCGGAGCACACACTATTTGTTAGGCAGGCACTCGGCTGACCTAAATCCCATTCATAAATTTACGCACACTGGTGTATATTTTCGTGTGTATGAACGGCACACACTATTAAAATGGTTTAAATTATGGGCGTAACTACAGTGACTGAAGCTGGCAATTCCGTGTTGGGATTGGCTGTGTGTAAAGTCTAGATTTAATGAATGAAAAGTTTTGAAGATCAGGGATCCCAATTTTTGGATAATTCCCCGAATTGCGGGAATTTGAGAATCAGACTACACATAGACACGATAGTTTCCTTAATGACTACTAGAGACAATTAAAAAACAGGGTGGTATTGTCGAATTTATACCTTACAAAAATGATACATTGTAAGGAATAGCAAAAGCCCTATAAAAATAATTAGAAACTTCATATTTTTTATTTTTCTCCTCATTTTTGGGAAATTTTGCTTTGATTTCAGGGGAGTTAGGAAAATAAGTTTTGGAAACCCTGGACTGTATTATACGGCACAATTTGGTAGTCCCTTTTGTGGAAGAACACGGTATGACAATGATACAATTTTAATTGGTAATGTTTTTCTTAGGGAAGCCATTTTGTTTCGTGTGACAGTGACACGCAATTTATATCCGATCTTGAATGTTTTGCTTTTTTATATCTTATTAAGTTATAGGTAATTCGTTTTGAAACGTTAAGTAGTGTAAATATTATTTGTTGTGTTTATTATTTATTTATTTACCTAAGAATGGTGTTCTGTTGTGATGTTAGCGCCGATAAAGTGTGTTTGTTTGAAGTTAAAAGCAGTAAGTTTTCGCAACTATCGTTTAATGATAAGATTCAAGTTGTGTCTAAAGGTAGATGTGTGCCCGTAGTTTTTATTTTTTTGTGTCTGTATGCGTGGCCTACCCTCTGTGGAGAACCACTGAACGCCACTGACTAAGCATCTCTGAGCTACAGCGTAGACTGACAGACAGACGGACATGACGAAACTATAAGGGTTCCTTGTTTACTACGGAACCCTAAAAAAAGAGGGGTGTCGTGGGACACCCGGTTGGAACGAAGTTCCTTTCGCTGTATATTATGTAATATGTAACAGGCATAATTAAATAAATTAATAACGTTTGAGAGTAACTAAATGAAAATAACAGTGTGGTGACGGTCAACATGTTCCAATGTCCAGGTCTAACTCTCATTCGCCAAGTATGCAGACTACAAAGTGCGATAAGGAACTTCGTTCCATCCAACAAGTAATCTTTAGATTTTATAAAAAGGATTTTTATGTCCGGAACTTAGCACTCACTTAATAATAGATCATGAATGCCTTTTATACTTTTATACTTAGAGACTGTAGTACTTTTCAGAACTCGTTTACTTTTGGTGGCAGACGTAGCAGTACAAGCAAAGTCGTGATCGACTAACGTTCCACATCAACTGCCGAAATCAGCAATTAAGTTATTGAATAGAAACGTCGACCTGTTTATACAGGGTGGAATTTTGTAATGCCACCTGGAGGGAAAGTACTCTTAATACCGCAGATAGAAAATTTTACTCAAAGGAAACATTCCTTTATTTTTGAATAGAAAGCAAACTGCATTCAAAGATTTTCGAAAATTCTCTTCTCCCACACCCGGGAATCGAACCGGCTAAAATCTGAAAAAAATATACCCTGTACTTTTATTGCATCGATCGTTAGGGTCAATTATAAGGATAAAATCTCTCTAACAAACATGATAAATTAAATGAAAGGAAAACCAAGAAATCTGAAGTTACAAATGCAATGAGTCAAGTTAAAGCTCTTTAACTAACATCCATATTTTGTAATGCAGACTCCTTTGCGACATACTCGTAGCTGCGTGTATGAGGTAATTTAAATATGGAATGTTAGATTAAAATTTGAAAATTACATTGTCATAGTTGTTATTCACATTTGATTGTTTTTACAACTCATTTCACATTTTGTCTCACGGTGAAAATGGCTTATCAAGAACAGTTTGATTTAATGGAAGCTTATTTTTTAAATAACAAAAACGTGAATCTAGCTCTGCGGTGGTATGGAGAGAGATATCAAGACCGACAGGCACCAACTCGGTTCGTATTGAAAAGAATGGTAGAAAATTTAAAGAATACGGGTGGTTTCAAGAAGAGACGGCAAACTATTCAGCAAAACTATTTCGATTTTGAACTAGATGTTTTAACATACTTTGAATAATTTCCAAAGGCTTCAAGTAGAGATGCTGCCGATGAATTAGGAACAACCCACACTCGCGTACTTAAAGTGCTGAAAAAGTATATGTATAAATGCTATCGTAAAGGTCGGTTGGTGCAAAAATTGCATATTGGGGATCGTGACAGACCATTACAATTTTGTGAAAACATGCTTGGAGAAATTGACCGAAACCATAATTTTTTGAGTAACATTGTATGGTCTGACGAAACCAACTTCAGCAATAATGGCATGTACAATCGAAGCAATAACCATTATTGGTCTCGAGTGAATCCTGTTCGTGTTCATGAAACTAACAATCAAGTAAGATTTTCTTTCAACGTTTGGTGCGGAATTATGAGAAATAATGTAGTGTTAGTCCACGTGTACGAAGGTCATTTAAACACTGTCAAGTATATTGAAATACTGGATCTCTTAAGAAACGAGTTAAATGGTTTCCCCGAGGAAGAGCGAAACCAAATAATTCTACAGCAAGATGGTGCTCCAGCACATAACAGCAGAATCACTACTGCCTACATTAATAACCATTTTAATACCTGGATTGTACAAACGGCACAATCAGATGGCCTGCGAGATCGCCAGATCTCACCCCATTAGATTTTTTTTTGTGGGGATATGTAAAAAATCTAATTTACATGAAATCTTATGCGAATGACAACGAGTTGAGGGTTGAAGTTCAGAATACGATTTATAATATTCACCACAACACTTTATTAAAGGTTACTAGAAATGAATTCGTTAAAAGAATAAATTTGTGTATCCAAGAGAATGGAGCCCATTTCGAGCAACTAATTAGTTAGTTTACCATTTTTTGTAAATAATTAAATTAATTTAAGATTTCCTGGTTTTCCTTTCATTTAATTTATGTTTGTTAGAGAGATTTCATCCTTATAATTGACCCTAACGATCGATGCAATAAAAGTACAGAGTATATTTTTTTCAGATTTTAGCCGGTTCGATTCCCGGGTGTGGGAAAAGAGAATTTTCAAAAATCTTTGAATGCAGTTTGCTTTCTATTCAAAAATAAAGGAATGTTTCCTTTGAGTAAAACTTTCTATCTGCAGTATTAAGAGTACTTTCCCTCCAGGTGGCATTACAAAATTCCACCCTGTATAGTCTAAACTGAATTAATTTTATAGCTTACGAAATTGAACCTAAGAAGGAAAGCGACTGATCACTTTTATTCATACGGCGGCCGGTAATCATTCCACAACAGAACGCAATCAATTAAATAATAAAAGCGTATAATTGGACAACGATAAGAGAGGTTAATGACCGCTTAACAGTCTTAAGTAGGTACTAATGTACCGATACATGTCTCTAAGCTATTCAAAACTCATAATTATTGTTTATCCAGGCTCCTGTCGTATTTATCGTAAGCAGAAGTCTAAATACTTTTTTTTTACCTTTACCTTGTTAGTTATAATTCTTAAAACTGGTATGTAAATTACATTAGCTTCCGCGTTTACTTACATCGTTCAAACGAAGAAACAGGAAATGAATTCGATAGTCGTTTTACTTTTTTCATTTTAGTTGTACTTAAGTAATATCCCGAAACTTCGAACAAATATTCCGAAAAAAATGTTTAGTCGTAAGGAAATTTCTACTTCATTTTTCCTCTGTTCTTTAAACTTTAGGTATATTAGCTCTACCAATTCCGATCACTGGTCATTATACAAACGGCGCCGACCGTTTGCATACTGTAGCTGTTATTTGTGTATAACTATCTGCGCCCGCATAAGTCACGATCCCGTTGGAATATCGGGATAAAAAGTATCCTAAGTCCTAGTCCAGGTCATGGTCTACCCATGCCAATTTTCATCCAAATCTGTTCAGCCGTTTTAGCCGACAAGCGTAACAAACAAACTCACTTTCGCATTTAAAATATTAGTTAGGATGCCTAAGGCAAAATGTATAACCCCTAGGCATTATGTAAAAGTCCTTGACATCTAATTTATGATTTGATCGCCGTATTCATAATGCCTAGGCGAATTGATACAACTAGTTTTATTTTCTGCCACCTGAGGCGCAGTATGTAAACGGACGGCGCCGTATATATAGTGACGAATTATACAATCTGCCTTCGCCAGATGTAAGTGACGAATTATACAATCTGCCTTCGACAGATGTAAGTGACGAATTATACAATCTGCCTTCGACAGATGTAAGTGACGAATTATACAATCTGCTTTCGACAGATATACCACTCTCATAATGTGCTCAACAGAACAACAAAAAGTGGTTTTGTTACAGAGGCCCTTGGGACTCTGTAAACGCAAACATTTAACATCAGCACACGTTTTAACAAAAAACATCGTCTGTACTTTTAAACGTTATGTTAGCGATCCCAATTTTCTATGCGTTTGACCCGATTTGTCATTTTGCAGATAACAGTGCCGAGACATAAATAATGCGTAGACGCATGTTTCAGTACACATGATTTCAGTCGTTTTATTTTTAGTTGCTATCATGTGTGGGAATGATTCAACTGTGTTATAAATTAACTATAGTGACTCGTCCCTGCTTTGCATGGTTTTTACGATTTGACAAAACATCGAAATTTGTTTATTTATTTATATGTAAGTTTAACATTAATATACGGTCTATACTACATACTTAGCATAATCATAATCAGCCTCTAATGTCCCCGCTGCTGCGATACAGGCCTCCTCACTGTGAGAGGGAGTGGGCCGTAACCCACCACGCGGGTTCAGTGCGGTTTGATAGATGTTACATGTCTTCGAATTTTTGATTCTAGGACATGCCGGTTTCCTCTCGATCTTTTCCTTCGCCGTTTTGAGAGCAGTGGTGATGAAATAATTTACACAAAGTAAAACGTCTGTCTGGGTTCAAACCTACGACGTACAACTCGTAAGTCGCGGCCGTTACGACTGGGCCTCCGCTGCTCTCCTACATAACACTTAACCTACTTCACACTTAACCGGAATAAATTCTCTAAATGATGAACCGCACCAAACGTTGCACAGTTCAGAAGAACAACAGTCACACAGACACACACAAAAAGCAACTTTAATTTATAATAACATAACACCACGCCTTGTTTCCCCGAAGGGTTGGGCAGTGGTGTACCTACTTGTAGTACACCCACATTTCGTTAGTTATGTTTAAGTCCCATGTAATAGGGGGCGAGCCTATTGCCATCAACCGGGCACAAATCCAAACTCTGGGCTGCTACTGAGAAATTCCAGATAGAACAACCCAATAACATTTTGCCCGACCCGGGAATCGAACCCAGGATCTCATGCTTAGCAGTAGCGCTTGCGACCACTAGATCATCGAGGCAGTTAATTTATAATATGTATAAATATTATAATTATACTTTTACTCAATGGTAATTACGGAGTGTAACTGACGTAAAATATCTAATCATATATGTCTATATTGATTTATTAACTTTGGTGTGGGTTATGGACGTGGTAGGCTTATTCATGGTTTAGGCCCGTACTACCCACTCTCATTTTGTAGCTTAAAGTCAAACTGTGAATCAATATCTCTCTGTTTTTCCAAATATAATACTTTAGACAACATGAAAACAGACACATACGCTGAAAAATAAGGTGGCGTTTTAGTCAGTAAAATTTTGACGAAGATTATTGTCATTATCTAAACTATTATTAAAAATTTGTTTGTAAGTTTGTATGTAGGAATCTCTGGAACTACCAGTCAGATTTGAACAATTCTTTTTTGCATTTGATAGCCCAATTCTTGAAAAAGGTTATAGGCTATTTAACATCACGCTACGACTCTTAGGAGCCGAGCAAAAAGAAAAAAGTCTGAAAGAACGCTAAGCGAAAACGAAGTAATATCGCGGGCTGGCGATGCAATGCGACGAAGTGGGTCGGGGGAGCAATAAATTTCACGCGGAAGAAGTCACGGGCAGAAGCTAGTTAGAACATAAGTTTAGTAATATTATTACCTGTAAGAAGTTGAGTATGCTCTGTTTGCCCCAGAACATGGGGTACTTAAGTACAGTCTCACACGGCGGCCGCGCGCTCGGACGGGCTGAGATCATCGAGCGGATTAATATCTTCGTTATTAGCTCCTCTTCTTCGGGTAATACTTTACTGTGGGCAAAACATACTTTATTATTATACAGATTTGAGCAAAAGAAGCAATAAATAATGTAGAAATCTATCTCTACATGTCAATCATTGTAGAAGGTAGTGCTCGGCGCTATCATATGGTTACCTAACAAACCTTTCTCTTATTGACAGGATATGGTAAAAGTTAAAGTCTCGAATTATAAGGGACACAGCTACATTAAATCACTATAACACCTAGTTAGAAGAAATGGTAAAAAATGGTAAACTATATAACTAACTTATTGGTAAAATATAGGGTAAAACGGTAATGGTAATGGTTTCGAGACGTGGTGAAGACACCACGTCTCAAAACCATTACCATTACCGTGAGTAATGTAATGAGATAGGAACGCGAACGGGCCCACATTTTGGTGAACGAGCGAACGGGCATGTTTGCGTTCAATGCAATTATGCATTTTCGCTGAGTGTTCGATTAAAACTCGAACAAAGCAGCTAAAAGGTTATTTCAGAAGGAAGGCTAAGATCACATTTCTTTGCGCCTAATTGTGGAGACCGTCAATCTGTTTGCCAATCTGAAATCCAGTGTTCAGTATTTATTTATTGTATTCTATTCGGGAAACTTACAGCTAACTTATACAGTGTTCTTATACAATATGAAGTTGAAGGTCATTTAATTTCCACTCAGAATCACTAAATATAAAAACCAAAAAAAAAAAGTTGGCACAAAATACCTATAACATAAATTAGGAAATAAATAGTACAGTAAAAATCGTTTAGACGCAAACCGATTCCTCCGTATACAAGTCTGATCAATCGGTACCAAGACATGAGGAGGACAGACTTTCAGTATACCAGGGACAGGCTTTCAGTATACCAGGCACAGACTTTCAGTATACCAGGGACAGGCTTTCAGTATACCAGGGACAGGCTTTCAGTATACTAGGGACAGGCTTTTAGTATACCTGGGACAGCCTTTCAGTATACCAGGGACAGGCTTTCAGTATACCAAGGCGAATGAAGTTTTGAGCCTAAGCCTAAGAAATGAAAGCGACGATACGAGCATTTCGCAGGCAAAGATGGCGAATATTTTTCACTGTGTTAAGAGCCCTTTATCATAAAATTAGGTAGTGCATTGAAGTAGAGAGAGATTACAGAGAATAATATATTTTTTATACTTTTCTATCAGCATTTTGAGTACCCTAGGCTCAAACTTTTCATCTGCCCTAGTACGAGGGTATGACACAATGTTAGTTAGCAGTAATATCTTGGCAAATAAAATGTCACACTATTCATCTGACTAAACCCAAATAAATGGCCACTGTGCTATGCAAAACTACTAATTTGTGATCTACTTACTGTGCGAGTCTCAATAAATACTT
Organism: Atethmia centrago; assembly: GCA_905333075.3. Taxonomy (NCBI): domain Eukaryota; kingdom Metazoa; phylum Arthropoda; class Insecta; order Lepidoptera; family Noctuidae; genus Atethmia; species Atethmia centrago. Next base: position 12,577,151 of record HG995373.1, on the reverse strand, counting down.
TTTCACTTCTCATTCTCTAAAAGTACGTCTTTATGTTGTGCGTAGGCGACATAAAATTTTTCAAAGACTAAGATAATTAGGCCCAACAGGCACAATAAAACGTCGCAGATTAAAATCGTTATTTTATTTCATTTGCTTTAATTTATATCGCTTCCGTGTTTTCTATCGTTAATTTAATAAAACCAGATTAGCTCATTTATTATTTAAAAACGCAAAGAAACGTTTTTATGACTTGGCAGTATTAAGTAAGTCCCCAAGTCGAATGACCCATGTTGAAAATTTAAAAAAAACTTTTAAAAAGTTTCGTGGCCGGAATTAGCTTTTCTCGTCTTCAATTTTGCAAAATTTTTGGACAGTGAAAAGTGATCAAACTATAACAATGTAATATTCATGTGATGAAGAAATTACACTCTCGCCTAATGCGCTAATGGGAATGCGAAAAACGTGGTTGAAGAAATATTACCGCCGAAATCTAAGCATCTTTATCTCAACGCGTACGACAAATTCATGCGTTGGAGATCAAACAAACAAGTAAATACTGTTATATACTTTATGCCTGTTTCATTTTGTCGCAATCAAAGTGAAAAACAGAGTGTATAACTCGGGCATGAACGTGCCATTTTACCCTTCGTATTAACTATCTAGAGCAGGGGTGGCCCAGTGGTAACGGCCGCGTACGGCCACGAGTTGTATGTCGTAAGTTCGAACCCTGACAGGCGCTTTACTTCGTGTAAATTATTACATCACCACTGTTCTCAAAACGGTGAAGGAAAACATCGTGAGGAAACCGGCATGTTCTAGAACTGAAAATACGAAGACATGTGACATCTACCCACACTGGGCCCGCGTGGTGGATTACGGCCCACTCCCTCTCACAGAGAGGAGGCCTGTGTCCCAGCAGTGGGAACATTATAGACTGATTATCTATTACTACTACTACTACTACTTACTCGAGTTGCTCCAGATTGTACTCTCCAGTGAGTATATTCGCCTGTCTCCTCAACATGTCACCGAACGGATGCTGTCCCTTCGATAAAACGTAGTAGAACACGCAGCCTAGCGAGAATATGTCTACTGAAGTCGTCTGAAAGAAAACATTCTAGTTAGTAGGTGCGTAACTTATTGAGCTCCTTAAGTTCTGAGTTGAGCTGCACGATTACTGACAAATGCTTGCACTGACTGGACAGGTCCACTCAATCTGTGTGGTTCTTTGAGACACCAATCTACATGGGCCTCACATGATCTGACCAAGATTATGTCTGGACTTTAAAAGATACTGTGTCTGAAGTGTAGTCAGATAGGAAAGGCCGACCTCATCTAGCTTTATTTTATAAACATGATAGACGTGTAAAATTGTTTGTACAAACCTAATTGCCGAAATAAAAATCATTTATCATAACTTAAATTCTGTACTGTGGTGTCTGTAAGAGAGGAGGTTTCCTACGAAATGGGCCATTGTAGTCACAACACAACAGTCCATTTCGAATAAAAAAAGATTAGCCAATCATAATATTTTATATCAGACTGCAAGATTAACCGCATATTTTTTTACTCTGCATCCCATCAGGGGAAAGTGATATTTCCTACCAAAGAAACTGTTTTAGAAAATGTTTGAAAAGAAGATGCTATTTTACTAGTATTATCAGGGGGAACAAGATTTCTAGCAAAAGTAAGCATTAAAAACCTGAAGTCGGGCTGTTCCCTTCCAAAAGAGCCATGCACATGCCGCCATAATACGCATTCCCTTCAAAACTTTCTACAATCAGGTATTCCTAGATCACAATCAAACCATCGACCCGACTGACTGCAAATAGTTTCAAGATACTTTTGTCATTAAAATTTGTCCAGTGCCCTTGGTAAGACTGGTCTAGGAATGACAGCCAGGACTAACGGCTAAACGTGCTTTCCGAGGCACGGAGGGATCTCTATATGTAATGGATGGTCACCTATCTACGAACGGACCGCAGCAAGCGTAGATTAACCATCGATCGACCCGTGCGGCTGTTATCATTTAGAAAACTTTAAACTAATGTTTGTACCCAAAATAAACATAATACTATTATAAAACCAGGTATACTTAAAAAAAAAAATGCTGCAAAATGATTTGATAAGGCAAGCAACGTTTAAAGGAAGATGTAGTGAAAAAAAATTAAAAGAGTATGCTTAGATGGTTTGGTCATGTTGAGAGGATGAATGAAATGCGTCTAACAAAAGATATTTACAAGGCGGATGTGAGTGGAAACGCCGAGAGGGGACGCCCCAGTGATGTTCTACAAAAAGGTCAGGTGCGTAGTACTCGCAACCGGCGTCCGTGTACGACCAGATGTATGAACGTAAACGAAGCAAAAGGAGCGTAGCAGGTGGCGTTCTATAGTTTCTGCCTACCCCCATGGGAAGAAGGCGTGAGTTTATGTATGTATGTTATGTGTGTCTATCTTTAATACGTACCGTCCTCTCCCCATTAATCATTTCAGGCGCGATCCACCCATCTGTCCCAGTTATCCCCGACCGCCGAGAGAAGCTCATTCGACCGAGGTTCAATTTCTTGGACAGGCCGAAGTCTGATATCATGGCGCGCACCTCGCCGGCACCCGTCGGCATTGACAGTAGCACGTTATGTGGCTTTATGTCCCTGTGAACTGGGGAGATGGAAATGTATGTTAGTATAGTTTCAAGAAAAAGATACTTACACTTAAAAAAAAAACAAAATGGAGTTTTACACCAAAATTATTAAGGTGTAAAACTCCATTTTGATTTTTTTTTCATTCGGAAAATTACAGAAACCTCCTTATTACTACCGGGGGTGGTTTCTGTAATGTTTCGAATGATGAATGTAGAATTGAGGTATTTTTCATTCACCCAGCGATTAAGGCGCTTCTAACAGTGCCAAATTATAGAGGCCAACAAAAAAATCACGAAACATATCCTGCAAATCACAATTTAAGGCCCGCTTGCACCACTGAATACATTTAATGCTAAACCAATTTAAAACTTCTACTTCTGTTAATCGTTTGAAGATGACAGAGACTGAGATGATGTTTTAAATGTTTAGCGGTAAACGCATTTAGTGATTTGTGGGGCAGTATTGTAAACCGTGAATTTTTAAATGGCGTTATAATAGTTGTCCTTTCACTGTTCACATGAAATCGACAAAAACCGGTAGGTATAAAGCGTTTGTAAATGAATACTTTACTAAGCGACAGATACATAAGGGCCTTATCACACTAGCGAGTTGGAAGCGAGTGGAAATTGGGGCGAGTGCGCAGCGAGCTCGCCGCGAGCTCACCACGAGTGCGCAACGTGTTGGAAACGTTTTCACAATATTTAACACTCGCTTGTCTCGCTCTCTCTTGTACACTCACGTCAACTGCTCTCGTTCCGCAAACGCGGCGAACTCGTTGCGCACTCGCCCCGCTTTCCTCTCGCTCGCAACTCGCTAGTGTAATAAGGCCCTAAAGAGTACCTGATGTAGGTACTGTAATTTTATCTTACATACCGACTTGCTGCACGTTTAAACCCAAACAAGAATGTCACATAAGCAGTCTAGTGACAAATACCTTATGCTGTTAAAAAAAAAGCATAAAACATTAGTTACTATTGGTATCTGTTTGAGCGACTTTCCCCATGTCCTTCAAATTCTTAATTCGAGATCTTTCAGTGTTTTGCAAAGCATTGTAAATCACCGGTCTTGGTAATCATAATGGAAATTGATGACAGTCACTAAAGGCATTCAGAAGCTCAAATGTTTGACAACCTTTGCTCGCTTTTGAATATCGGTATTGCCCAGTACCCAGATTACAAACGTAAGTACGCTTCATGTAAAATACCTACCCAATGCCCGTTTTCAGTAAAACTAGGTGAGACCTAAATGAATGCCTAAATATAGGAGCGGTGTTGGATTCTCAACTTTCGGGGCTTGGCTTTTATTTTTGTGTGGGAAATCATCAAATAACTTCTACCGCTCTGGGCGGAGCGGGAGGGTGTGTCAAACTCTTACTGACTAAAACCCAACCAGATTCCTTCCTGTTGCCAGGGGCCTCGGTAGGTAACCCTTTAGTACCTTCCCGCGACCCCGGCAGGCATCGGGCCTAGTGGACCCCTACACATCTCATTGAGGCGCGCGTGGGATACAACGCGCCGTCGACCAGGTCCAGGTCCTTACCGGACGGTGGCCGGAAATCCGCCCGGGATTCCCGACGCCCAGGGCGTCTCCTGCGGCGGCTAGGGGCGAGAGGGCGCGAAACTTGCCTTTCCCTCAACCGTCCCGCCTCCTCCTTCGCGAGCATTACTGCTTCGCAGAAGGAGGTGACGGCTGCCCAGCCCTCTCGCTCCGTACCATGGCCTGAACCAGGGCCGGAAGCGAGAGGTCTCTGCCGCCGATCGCCTCAATGAGGATTCGGGCCTGGGCTAAGAATTTAAAATCCAACAGCGCGCTTATAATTAGATCAAGTACTAACCTCGATATAGTTGAAAAAAGGTTATGCAAATATTTTATTATTACATCATTAACCCGTACTGGCCCACAGGTGGGCAATGGCCTCCCTTCATTACTTCATCGGTCACGATTCCGCGCAACCTCATCAAATATTTCATACTTATAATAAAACTAGCTGCGCCCCGCGGTTCAACCCGCATACGTCTCGATCCCGTGGGAAACAGTATCCTATGTCCTAATCCAGGTCATGGTCTACCCATGTGCCAAATTTCATCTAAATCCGTTCAGCCGTTTAGCGTGAAAGCGTAACAAACAAACAAACTCATTTTTGCATTTATAACATTAGGATAACGAAAAGCCAAAAATAGAAATTATGAACTATGGAATTAGCTAGTAAGCACTCCTTATTTTTTTAACATCTCTTCATACCGATATCCATGGAATGTAAGTGAGAGAGCCCCATAGTCGCCTGCCTCAATACTTCTACGGCATCAATCGTGCACTCGAAATTTAGTTTCTTCTCAACATAGTCTTGTAATGTCGCCGAGCATAGTTCTAACGCGATGTACCTAGGGAGAAAAACAGTAGAGTTAATAATTATAAAATAGAATAAAGCGGTATGGCAGTAAACACTGCAGTCACTGAGTCTACTAAGAAAATGCCTGTTCACGGCCGAACTAATAAACTCAGCGTGTGGACTACGACACTGGACATTGGACTCTTCCAATTTTTGCTAAGAACTCCGATTTTCCGCATACAGTCTGTCTCAGCCACCTTTGTAAGGTCTTCTAGCTGGGTTTTTTGCTTCGATGTTGCTAGTTTATCCATTTCTCACTTAGAGTTACGACTATAGCCTTATGTAAGCGGGCACGCCCTTTATGCCTGGAGGCTTTTATTTAGGTATTAAGTTCTGTTTACGTTTTTATTTATTTCTGTTTGAGTACAGTTTTCATTGTTTTGTTGGTATATTGGCATGTGCTAACTAACATATGGCAAGTAATTTAGTTTAATGTTTTGTGTTTCGTAGTGTTAATTACTTTGCATACGATTTGTATAGAAACAAGTTTATCTAACTAAACAGACAGGTGTGCTGCTGGGGAGTTTGTTGCGCCACTTCTTCTTCCCAGCTAAAGCACTAGGAAGTGATGAAGGGCGGGCGTTTTTGGGGGACTGTCTTATTTAATGTCGACGTTCGAAAAGTGCTAGCCTAGTTTCTATAAATGACTTTTGATTTTGGTCCCACATTAGGACTGCTGATAATCCATTCAAAAAAAAAGCTTCAATAATATTAAAATACGTTTATTGCATTGCCGCCAACTTAGCTATATTAGCTTGCGATAGGCAACAGCAAGGGTTCGAATGACGAACTTATGATCGTCATTCCAACGTAAGAATTAAAATCACTACGTCCTACACAATACATACCGGAATTGTTTATCCCTTTCGGTGCAGTAGTATCGTACGACATGCGCATGCGCATCCGACTCGCGCAACAGCGCCACCTCGCGGTCGGCGAACGTAAAACATTCTGGTAACAAACGCTTCACTGCAACAGCGCGTTTGTCAAATGTGCCTCTGAAAATAAAATAAGGATACATCAATTTAAAACAAAATAAATGACAGAGGGTGTAGAAGGAGAAAAACGTTTACATGAAGTTATTAAAAAATCAGGAAAACACACGCACTATTATGAATGGACGACATATTACGAGTCACTTCCAGACACCGTTGAATTCGTATCTAAACTGCTTTAAAGACAGTTCGGTTATTTTTAAAACACAAACCAGCTAACTGCGTTTTGCGCCTTCATTGATTTATCATGTTTCTGGCTAATGAAAATAACTGTTTTACTTTGACTTTGAAAAGTAGGGAGGTACCCAACTCTGAAATATAATCTATTTTTAAACCACAAGTATTTTTTTTTTAATGTAATTTTTGTCATATAGTTATAAATAAAATGTTTTTAAATTGAGCCGCGGCGTGTTTAAATACTTTTTTTGTGCATAAAATAATAATTTTGATACACGAATTTAATATGTAGAATAGATGTCAAGGTGAGTTCGTGTATGGTTTTTCGTTATACAAATATTATAATAATATTAAGAAAGGTAATCTTACTTGTATACAAAAGTGCCTTCACATCCCTTCCCAAGCACCTCATCGGTATTGAAGGTGATCCGACCTATACGGACTTCTCCGCCGCCGACCTCCACCAACTGACCGGTCACTTCACCGTTAGATGAGGTGGAAGCGTTTGAGGTACGAGAACCGCCTTGTGATAGCTGTTGGAACTCACGAGCCTGTAAAAAAGAAATTTTGGGATGAGTTTTAGGAATTTGATACTTTTCAACTTTCATAGAATACCAGCAAAAACATAATTTGGGAAGAAATAGGATTAAGTGTTGTTTCTTTTTGCTTTTAAAAACTTTGCCGCACAATAGGAATTTCTCCTGTGAGTAACTCATTGTGTGTTATAAACACAAGTCTCAGATGCATAAACAATATGATACCGAAAAGGTTTAAACATCTCCTCGCCTGTCAATAATGTATCATCAACCACTGCCTATTTCTTCCCACTATAAAAGGTGAATTCCCCGCACATTTGGTCTCCCCGAAAACATATAAGACAAGATAAATGTAGGTCTTAACCTCTTACCCGATGTTTAGTTTATTTTTCTTAAAACTTTGATTTTTGCATCTACGAACACAAGACAAAAACTGATCTACTGATACATAATGTAAACAATAAAATAATATCGGAGATACCGTATGATAGTTTTACAATGATAAGGTTAAAATAACGTGCCATTTCTCCTGTACTTTTTATCACACTTAACCTGATGACATAGTGCTACCAGCAACTGTGATAAGGAGCTACAAAGTAGCTATAAACCAGGTTTAATTTTGTTCTTCGTGTTTTTAATCAACGAAAAACAATCAATTTTACATGGCAATTCAACTCAAGACAAACTTCGACATTTTTAAAGTTAGAAAATATCTTTTTGTATCGTGTCTTTCAAGTCAATTCTAAACTGTATGATTCCAAATCTTCGTGATAATTTTTATCAATACAAGATAAATTTTAATTGGAAAAACACTACGTTTAGCCCCAACAGTTGACCTTGGGGTATTTTAATACAAAAATAAACAATTGCCAGTTGTTATGTCAATCTTATTAATATATAAAATTAATACGTTAAATTAACTGAAAATATAGTAGACGGCGTATCTGCTCTAGTTAAAGTCAACATCCCCAATTGTACAAACAAGCTGAGGAAACTTGCGTTTTCTCGTCATCAATGGTATGATATGAATTTCAAACAAAACTTGTACTACAGACAGGCAATTGTACATAGTTACATCAATATGTATATTGATATACAACCGCATGGCCTATAGTATAATACTATCGAATAAAATGGTACTATTAAAAAAGTATGTACGTGTAAAACTGCCAATCACGGTCACGGAAAACACTGCTGGCAAGAGTTAATGTATAATCAATATAATCATTCGCTTTTTTATTAATGAAACTAACTTTTGTCCGCGGTTGCGCCCGCGTGGATGTCGGAAAATATCCAACGGGAACGTGCTACGGGAGTTAAAAGTACCCTATGAATTAATCCAGGTTATAAACTATCTGTGTGCCAAATTTCATCCATATCCGTTCAGCTGTTTTTGCGCCAATCCGAAACATACAAACAGACAAACTAACAAAAAATTCTAAAAACTACATTTTCGGCATCAGACTCGTTGATGCCGAAAAGAGCCAGACCTCGCAGCAATTTGTTTTTCAAAAATATAGAATCTAGTGCACAGTTTTGACTTAGTTACTGTTTTATATATGTACATGCGGTAGGCAGATTGTATGATTCGTCATTATACATACGCACCGTCCGCTTAAAAGCGCTCGCAGCTATGAAATATGTATATGTATCCCGAAGGCAAATTGGCAACTCGTTCAATTGCTATAATTTCTACTTCCAGAGCACCTCGACTAAATGATTAGGCTAGAACTATGACCAATAGCGCGCAAGCCGAGCGAGCGAAACGAGCGGTGCCTCGGCAGCGGCCGGCGAGCGCCTTACATGTTGCCTTCGGCATATTTCCTAACTGCGAGCGTTTTTAAACGGACGACGCCGTTTGTAAAAAGCGAAATCATACAATTTGCCTGCGACATACAGATGCCATGTAGTTATATCGTATTACAAAGTAAATCCCAAAATGATTCAAGTTAAATGCATATTAACAGTACAGCTACTGACAGTTAAATATTAACCGTCATAAGTAACCGGCATTCTTACATCAAACGTCATCAAAACTTCAATGTCAATTCCAATCGCATACGCTTTGTATGATAAGAAAAATAAATGCAATACATAAATCACGTTTGTAGCGGTGTGTTGGTGCCAACAAGCTGGCCGCGTGGCGTTATATCACTACGCATTTTATTCAGTTAATAATCTAATAATGTTTACCTGATAACGAAGATACCAGAACATGGTGATCACCAGTCCCACTAGAATTATCAGCGCCACTTTCAGGACTTGATTCTCTTGTTGATGAAACCACAAGTATGCTTTTTTGTACCATAGGTCAGGTCTAAAGTCAAACCCTTCAAATAAGTCGTCTGTTTGCACTGACACCGAAATCGAATTCGGATTCGAATTCGACTTCAAATTTGTCTCATTTTCGACGTCATTCTCGCCTTCGGAATGGACTTGCCCGTTAATCAGTTTAATGGCACTATTCTGTGAGTTATGCACATTTAAGAAGTTTGAATTCGGAAGCTGAGGCATCCACGTCGTGGTCAGTTCGGGGACTTTGTAATGTCCCAATAAGAGATACGGCGCTGATACATGGAGGTTTAAATCTTTGAGTTTGTAGTGCACGTTTTTGAAAGGTTCGTATGTGGGCGTTTCAGACTTAGCCTCGTTTTCTGACGGGCCTTCAATGAGTAATGGCTGTGTATGGCCAGTCGAAATTGTGATCGTGTTTTTGTCGACAAGCGATGATAACGCGTAGAGGCCGTGGTTGTGCTCGCCGACGTATAACGTGGGGCTGAAAAGAAATATTACTTTTTAGAACAATAGGTTTATTTCTCCGGTATCTATACTATTTCTTTGACGTTTAGTAGGTTTTACTGGACTACTTGAAATAAATGATTTGGTTGGAACATAGCCCATATTACTCATTTGCGTGCCTGTCTTAACTATGTTTACATCGCAAACAACATGTTACGACTGAAAAAGCAACTTAATGAAACAACAATTACGCTCTACTGAATGCACCATTAATTTAGAAATAATTAAAAAAAAACATGCATTCTGCTATGAATTTCTCTGTTTTCCACGAATTATATCTTTTACTTTTTACCACTATTTTGTAGACAAGACAAATACGAACAGATATGGTGAACTTAAATGACTAACAAAATGGTGAAATCCATTTGAATTATTACTATTCGTTTTAATAATTAAATACTTATCTTCGAGTATAAATAGTAAAAAATGGCTTATTAATAAATAAATCGTTTTTTAAGTTTAGTATAAAATATTACTGAAACAAATCAACAAAACATAAATGCATTTAAACGCGGAAATAAAGTCAGTGATGCATGGTAACAAATAAGTTTCAATAAGACTTGTTTAAATCAGAATAGACATCAAAGTTGCATGACATTTTATCTCGCAGGTGTAATGACAGATTACACTTTACTTTTACCAAAGTACATACAAAAACTCTCGCCTTCTTCCCATGGGGGTAGGCAGAAACTATAGAACGCCACCTGCTACGCGCCTTACATACTCCTTTTGCTTCGTTTACGTTCATACATCCGGTACTACGCACATGACCTTAGATTAAAAGATTACTGAACAAGTACTTTTACCAAAGTACTCGTTCATTAATCTTTGTAGGTTTCATAATCAGACGGTCAGTCCTTCAGTTCGTAAAATAGTGGTATAAGAGTATTCACTACTGAAATATGTTTGTTATCGATGTTTACGGTATTCATATAATGTTACGCGTTTTACCTCAAGTACATAGTGCTTGAAACAGCGAATTACAATCGATGCAACTGTTTATTTATAGGAATAGGTCATCTGGTCGGTTTTTAAATAACCAAAAGCTTTTTGATATTATTCTCGTATTTTTCTCTGAGCATTGAAATAATAATAATAATACATTTAATTGAAACGAAAAAACTCTGTGTTCGAAAACAACTGCATTAGTATAATATCAGTACTGTGTCGCAGTCATTAACTCCCACCTCCAAAGAGTCGAGACAAAAGCAAAACTAGAGGACTAAAAACTAAAACTAAAAATAAATATTCAAAATAAAATAAAAATAGCTTTAGTTTTTGGTCCTCAACAAAATCCTAACACAAGATATGTACTTGAACAAAGTCCTAATACAAAATATCGACGGTTAAAAGGTAATAAGATAAGCGACATTTTGGTTGAAAATGAGTGATAAATGCCATCCTATTTAAAAATAGAGATTAAGTAGAATGGCATTCATAACTCATTTTCGACCAGAATGTCGCTTATACCCTATTACCTTTTAACCGTCGATATGTACTTGAACAAAGTCCTAATACAAAATAAAGTACATATTTTGTATTAGGACTTTGTTCAAGTACATATCGACGGTTAACTAAATAGATATTAATCATAATAAAAATAAATGTGAAAGTGAATGTTTGTTTGTTACGCTTTCACGCCAAAACGGCTGAGCTGATTTGGATGAAATTTGGAACGTGGGTATACCATAACTTGTGTTAGGACATTTTATCCCGATATTTCCACGGGATCGAGACTAATGCGGGTGAAATCGCGGGGCGCAGCTAGTACATTAATAAATTTCAAATCCTCTATCGTGCTGTTAAATTCTTCTCAATTTCTTTACTCCAAAGCCTTCCTATTTCAGATAACATAACATCACGCCTTGTTTCCCCGAAGGGTTGGGCAGAGGTGTACCTGTAGTACACCCACATTTCGCCAGTTATGTTTAAGTCACATGTAATGTAACAATTTAAGCCTCTCGCCCCCTGCGAGAGGCTTAAATTGTATAATTATTTCAGATAACACCTAACTAATACCAGTACTCAATCCATTCTTTGCAACGTTAAGTTTTACCACTTCAAAACGGAGTTTATCAATTCTATTCGGTATGGGGAATATGAAACGAGCAACAAGTGACAGTCAGTCATTCTCAATGTCGCCGTATTGAATGTCTGCCACGCGATGTTACTACAATGCGCGTGGTATAGTAATTTTATTCTAGGTGCATCGTCTTCACATATAAATATATAATTAATGTACCTATACAAATATTGTAAAACATTTTAAAAGCGTAACGGTGGACATGGTCATGCCCATTCTTCTCCATACGAAACTACCTTTTCGAAGGAGCGACTAGAATCAATTCAATTTTTTGTAAATTTTTTCGTTCAAAAGTTAAAAAAAAAAAATATTTGACTTAGTATTACGTAAGCACCAAAGGGGGGTGGGGGGTCTTTGCTTTGCTTATTTTTGATGATATGGGGACGCGGAGATCTGTATGGTGATTACGTCAGCAATGTTTATTTATTTACTTTTTCTGATTTTTCTGCAAAATTTAGAAGATTCTGTTTTGAACAAATATGACAAGCCCACTTGTCTATGCTCGAATGCGAAAAACATGTTTAGGGATTCTCTAAAATAATTGATATTGCTAGCTCGCTCTCACGCGTTGTTTGATGGTTAATTTAGAAAGCACCGCAATAGGGAAATTACTTAAATGGGCATTAGCATAAAATTCCTGTATCCTTAATTGGTCAAGGACAGCTAATGAGACACAATTGATTTTCTATTGTTTGACTCCGAACCGGTGTCGCGCGGGGCTTAAAAGGTTAAATACTTACATAATATAAAACAAAGCCCTGACGCGCCGCGTCTGTCTGTCTGAACGCGATAAACTCAAAAACTATTGAAACGGTTTTCACCAATGCAATGGACGTAGTGATTCATGAAATCATGAGTAGTTATAAGAAAGGTTTATGTGTATTTTTAATTAAGGTTTTGTGTAAATTAGCTGAAATATGACGATTATTGTTGAAGATGTCGGAAAAAATCATGCCAACCGAGTGATTTACTGGCGTGCGCCGCGTAAACCGTACGAGATACATCAAATTTATATTCAACAAAAAAAATCCGCGATAGCATATGTCTATCTTCTTAGGATGACCCACAGTAATCATTTTTATCTTTTAGAAATTTAGAATTTGACAAAAAATTCATTATTATTTACGAAGCTATTTTGACCGGTATATTTATGAATCATTATCCAATAAAATATGTTTGTTAAATTGGTCATTTAATTTAGATTGAAATATGCCTCTAAATCATACCATTTAAATTAATGCTTTAAAGATATCACAGATTCAAAATTACGCGTAACAAAATAATTATGGTTGACGCGGCGCGCGGCGGGCGCAGCGCTCGCCTATGAGGTATGGGATCGCTTTTGTTTCCTTCTAATCCCGGTAGTACGTTCATCCACGGGATAATTTCCGAGATCCGGGCGAGGCCGCTAAGCTAGTACCTAGTCTATAAATTCCTTAATTCTAGACTCATGAATAACAATAACGAAACCTGAACGGAAAAAATATCCCTATACCAATATTTACGTAAACATAGGAGGGGGGATGGGGGTAAGAGCTTTGCTTACCCTTGCTGACAAGGAGTAAATTATTAACCATTCAAGTATTACGTACCGGTTATGTTTATGTTTAAGTCGGGACAACATTTAAATCCCAAAGGACCAAGGCTATCAGGCCTTTTAGCGAGTTTCCTTAGGCCCATCATAAATAAAATAAATTCATGTGAAAAATATAGATATTAATAACACTGATTCATAGATGACCACAAAAACGGTGACGTTTTAAGTCTTTTATAGCAGATTTTTCAATGGTCAGAAAACTTTTATCAAACAAGAATAAATGTCAGTTTGACATACTTTCCATTCAAAGCTGTCAAACGGCAATATTTATTCCTCAGAAAATATCTGGTTATTGATAAAACAGCCCTAAGTCTATCTATGTGTAAGGATCAGACCCTTTTGGCCAATTCTCCTAAAGATTACCGGACGGATTACGGAAGATGGTTCAAAACCCAGAATTGACTGATGGTAGCAGGTGGCATGCTTTAATAAACCATATACTTACTACAATTCAATATTAGAATTCTTGATCCCCTGCCCATTGCTCAAGGTCGTAGCATCTTCCATGATATGGTCCAGTGTGTCATCGCCCATGGAATTGAAAGGGACAGTGATAAGTCCGTCTCTGTCTAACAAATAGGCGGCTACGACTGGCGTCTCGAAATTGTGAGACCATACGAGATCTCCCGTCTTGCGGTCGAAAGACATCACTCGGCCGTTCGAAGTTGATGTGAAATGGATTGTGCCTGTGGATAACATATCATGATTATTTTATTTATAAACTAGGTGCTGCCCGCGGGTTCGTCCACGTGGATTTTTCTAAGATAAAAAAGTAGCCTAAGTTACTCCTTATCAGCTATCTGCCAGTGAAAGTCCTATCAAAATCGGTCTAACCGTGTCGGAGACTAGCCGGAACAAACAGACGCAACGACAATTTTTTTTTAAATAGTTTTGTTATAGGTACCGTATATACTTTCTTAAGCATTTAATTAAAAGCTGTTATTTTGACATTAGATACAGACACTTCAATTTTATTTATTTGTTTAGATAATACTTATACAAGGTGTCATTTTGCATCCTCGTCAAATTTCAGGAGGCTGTTATGAAATACATATATAATCAAATAAAACTACGATACCTGCTCAATAATTAATACATACTTGTTTTTTTAGTTATCTAAGTTTGACAGAATTTTAGAATACACCACTTTCACAGAACAGAATCACCCCGTTGCGTATGCGGTAGTGTGTCTGTAAAAGGGCAGTTATCACACGGGCCGCGTTTAAACATGCGTGTTCCACACACGCCTTTCCGAAAATTAGAAAAAATAAAGACCTGCTTATTTTATTTATTCGTGTCGAGAATGATTAGCATAGTGACCTTGAAGTTGACGAGGATGCAAAACGAAACCTTGTATACTAGCCTAATATTGTCCCACTGCAGGGCGAAGGCCTTTTCTTATAAGGCCTGAGAAGGCCTGACCATTGCTCACCACGCTTGCTCAACATAGGTTGGCGATTTCAGATTTATATTACTGAACGAGATGATTGTTATCGTATCACAACAATTAACATTATAAAGTGCATATTAGTGTGAGTATCTAGGGGATGTTTTTCCTCCCGATAATGGTTCTACTTTGACTCAATTTCGCACCTGTCTGTCCAGGAGTCCAAAGAACCTCCTAATTTATTCAATTTGAAAACTTTTACAACAATACTGTATTGTTAACTGTGGAGGCTTGTAAATGGCTTGTCATAAATCACCACACTATTACTTCTGTAATGATAGCTGTAAGCCACCCAAACAATAAAATAACATAAATAAAATAAAATATTTTTTTGAAGCCGATTAATAAAGATATTGCCCTTTCGTATTGGATGCAGGATAATGTAACATACCTGCTTGCATTTTAACAACTTTGAATAGTATTAATAAGGTACAAGCGCCAGCATATCAAGTTACCACAAACTGTCAAATTTTCTCATTCGATTTTGAACTTAACCATCAACATCTAAAAGGTTTAAAATCATTTGGAGAAATTGTGGTAACTTGATGTGCTGGCGACTATACAATACAATTGGCTTCAAAAATACCACGTAAAAATACTTACCATAGTCATTCAGCATCTCTTTCCCCATAGCAAGAGACGTATAATCAAAGAACGTCACATTCCACTTATGGTTCTGATTCTTAGAATCATGCATCAGTATATTGTACTCAGTTCTCGCTACATAGATGCCTCTCTTTTTGTCTGGCGTGCACGTATTGTCATCGGAGCTCTTGAAAATCTTGGATTTGTCAAAACCTACAACACAAGGAGAAAAATGTAAACTTTGCAGAGTAACAACAACTGGGAAATTGTGACATATTGTTATCAAATAGGAAAAGTGTATTGTCGAATGCTTTGTTTGTACACACGAATGCATACCTATCAAGCTTTTCATATACATTTCCTGTATAAGTATGCCATAAGGGCAATTCCCGTATTTTAAAGAACGTTCGCATTATCCCATTAAGCTTTTCATACACATTCCCTGTATAAATATGCAATAATGGCAATTCCCGTATTCTAAAGAACGTTCGCATTCTCCTATCAAACTTTTCATATACACTTCCTGTATGTATGCCATAAGGCAATTCCCGTATTCTAAAGAACGTTCGCATTCTCCTATGAAGATTTTCATATACATTTCCTGTATAAGTATGCCATAAGGACACTTCCCGTATTTTAAAGAACGTTCGCATTCTCCTATCAAGCTTTTCATATAAATTTCCTGTTTATGTATGCCACAAGGGCAATTCCCGTATTCTAAAGAACGTTCGCATTCTCATAACAAGCTTTTCTTATACATTTCCTGTATAAGTATGCCATAAGGGCTACCGTCAAACGGGGTGAATCGGGATTGAGGGGTGAGTAGGGAAAAAATCAGGATTGAAATTATCGTGGTAATAACTCTGAAAACCGACTTACCATATTCTATAAAATGGCAAGAATGTATGGTAGAATAGTTATACCACTTATTTGACATGAAGTTGGAAAAAAATTGTCAAAAAATCATTCTGAAGTTGCTCATTTGATTTGTCTGGTATTGAAGTGTTTATTTTTATCGAGTTAGTTTTCTTTTGTGGCTAAATTGGTATCAAAACAACTGTATGCGAGGTTTGTGTTTATTCTGGAAGCTGAATAGCTTAATGTAAGTACGGCTAGAGGGTCAATAAGGACGGAATATTTAATAAATAGGGACGACGCAGTGTGTCAAGAGACAGTAAAGGGACTATAGGGACAGGGTTGTCACTTGATTTATAAAGTAATTTAAATGACTTATTCGCGATGTAGGTACCTAATTATTAACAATTTTAATTTATAGCCCCCGCAAAAGTAGGTACCTAAAGTGTTAAAAGTTTGAAGCGTATGCATATTTATTTGTGTATAGTATTATGTATGTGCCATTGTAGCCACCGAGTAGATGACCGATTTTAATGCGCTTCCATCAGCCGTTTTGAAGACCTACCGCAGTTTTTCTCGTAATGGGTGAAAGGATTTAATGTGTCAGGGGGATTTTTAGTGTTTGCATAGTATATTAGTATACCTATGAAATAATAGACTAATGACGGACTTATGTACGTAATTACTTTATACGAGTATTTAACAGTATAAATAATATGTGGTGAATCTTAGCTTTAAATATTTAAAAAATATTTTTTTATTGTTTGTTTCGCTTTCACGCTTAAACGGCCACAGAGAAAACCATATTTTATGCAGTGAGAATTCAGGTAACACATGAAAAATGGAAATATAGTGTCGATCTCGTCAAAAAGGAAGAAGTAAAGATGAAGGGACTCCTCGATCATCAGATAGATAAAATAGCCCATCGCTTTATTATACATGTTACAGACACTTCAGAAAGTGAAAGTTCCGTGAGTACGGACACAGATTCCTCTTCCGAAAAGTGACTGTCGAGTGTTCCAATTATTAAAAAATAATTTAATGCGAAACTATGTGCCTATTTGAAATAAATGATTTGACTTTGAATTTGGTTTAAGAGTTTCATTTAATAAATACCTTCCAAAATAAATACGACTGAATATGGTTTTGGCTAAAAGGTTTGTAACTCATGCCCAGTGAACGCGTCAAGGACACCCCTACCGCGATACGTTTGTTATGATCGTCTTTAGCGACACTTCCTTTACATTTTTTTCGTACCGTTTTGAAATATTGGATAACATTGGTAGACGGGTGCAGGTGTTAACAACTTTTATTTTTTTCTTATCTGGCGAAGACTATAGAACATTAATTTTATGTATATCCAACGTTTTACGCGGCGCGCGCCAGTAAAACTCCCAATCGGCATGATTTTTTTCCGACCTCTTCAACAATAATTGTCATATTTCAGCCAATTTACACAAAACCTTAATGAATTATACACTTGAACCTGCCTCATGAATCACTCCGTCCATTGGTGAAAACCGTTCGGTAGTTTTTGAGATTATCGCGTTCAGACATACTGACAGGATTTCCTCACATTTTTGACATTGAGACGAGATTGCGAATACATTTTTAACCTTTTTAATGTCGAAAATTGGCCTTCTGGCATTGCACAGACTTTCAGTCCAATGAGAGGTCAGCTTTACACGTCGGCGTGCGTACGCCCACAATTTGATGATGGTGGTTTTAAATCATATGATATACATCTCATAAATTAAAACAGTCATCCGGCATTTATTTGGACACAATTTATTTCAAAAACGTCTATAGAGCTATTCTATCCTAAATAATATTATAAACGCGAACGTGAGTTTGTTTGTTACGTTTTCACGCTAAAACGGCTGAACGGATTTAGAGGAAATTTGGCACATGGGTAGACCATGACCTGTATTAGGACATAAGATATTTTTATCCCGATCTTCCCACGGGATCGAGACTTACACGGGTGAAACCGCGGGCGCATCTAGTCTGAAAAAAAATATCAACACAATTGGTCCTTGTGCACAAATAGATTCAGGAAATAAATAAATGCCTTATTTTGTCACTGCCATAAAAAAACGGTGTTTTCATTTGTCGCGTTATTTTCCCTGATGAGATTAACTTATATGGGCTTCATGTGGGACCGTTTGTAAAACATACATCTGTTTACATGTAGATAGATAAGTAGATAAAACAAATATTCAGTGCACAAAAAAACAGCACAACACACAATAGCACAATTAATAGATAACAAATTACAGGAATATAATATATACAAACAAGATGCCAAATTGCCAATATACAAAAAAGTAAAAAAAAGTTAAAAGTTTATTGCACAAAAAGCATTCACGAGAATTTGGTACATTGCTACAATATGATTACATAAGGTACTGAAACTGATACCCAAACTAAGCCAGGGCTTGTACTTTGGGAGTCAGTCCTCCAACTTGGGAGCATTTTATGGAGATCGTGTCAACGTGAATGTGAATGGCGTGACGTAAATTATTATATTAGCATAATAAGCACTTGTGAGTGTGGGTGTGTGTGCATACTTAAAGAAATAGAGTGACGCTATGACATACTTCAAGTCAATTAATTATCGAACAACGTGCGGTGTGCGTCTCTAAGTTGCACCAATTGGGAGTCCAGGTCAGTATTGAATGTATCATAAAAAAGCGGCCAAGTGCGAATAGTACTCGCACACGAAGGGTTCCGTACCACCGTTGCCATTATTAAGACCGAGCAAAAAAACACCGAAATAAAAACACGTTTCTTGTATGGGGACTGACTCCCCGTAATTTTTAACTTTATTTTATGTTTGTTACAGCGGCCATAGTAGTACACACTGTGAAAATTTCAAGTGTCTACCTATTACTGTTTAAAAGATACAGACAGACAGACAGACCTGTGACAGACGGACGGACAACGGAGCTTTAGTAGTAGGGCTTTGGGTACGAACCCTAAAAATAATGATCAGAAAAGTCGCGTCGTTTCTTTCAATAAGGCCGCTATTTTCTTTCAATAAGGCCAACGATTTACATCTGCTATTGACATTATCATTTTATCGTCTTAGAAAAATTAAATCTTACATGCGATAACAGCTATGAGATGAGACATTTACATATTTATTTTTACGATATGACTCATCGGCCGGTGAACTTTACAAAAACTTTGCGTTCGATGGTCTGTCGTACGAGTATCTACTACGTGGCAAAATGCGGTGGTGGTGACTCTTCCAAAAGTAATCAAGCCTTGAAATTTAGTGAAATACATAGTTATAACGTCACATTTGATATAAGGTCTCATACTACATATGACAGTGTTTGGTATAATATTATAAAGAGCAGTGTACTCAGACCCTAAAAGCCTATTGTCGTCTTATGAAACAGTTATTTCGTGACAGAGTGGCTCCTAAAGATCGAGCGGTATTTATCGGATAAATTCTGAATTCAATCTGAAAATCAGCCTGATGAGTTGCGAATATTCGAAAGTGCTCATCGCATTTCAGCAATAAGTTATGTTCCATTTAACGTTGTCACTGGCTGTTGCTTTCGAACGTTCGAATTTCGAACCATCCGTTAATTGTTCATGACTACTTTCACAGTTCATTAACTTGCAACACCGATTTTTCCAGATCAACGCGTTTAGAACTAAAGTGTCTTTCGAAGGCCCTTTTGGTCTACATTATTATTTCGTATAATTAACATGCTTTAATAGTTTCCGATCCCATATCGAATGACTGCAGTTTCATCTACATTTCGATAGAAACACAGGTCATTAGTATGGACCACATGTCCGTACCCGCACCGACTAATTACCGAACGTCGATAAGCATAAACGTAAATAAGCTATTTTTATCTATAAAACCGTAGCGTTATAACTATGTTTGTTTATTACGGACGAGGTCAATTCGTTGGAACGAATTTTTACTTTTTTTGGTAAATATTTGAATAAACGACTATACGGTGCAATGGTGCCATAAACACAGGGCGTAAGAGTAGACAGCGAAAGTAATGAACTAGATAGATATCTTCATCTAATCTGGTTATCAAGATGAACGCTTTGGTTAACATTGTCCAACAGACTAGCAGTGACAGTACCTAAATCGTAAAAACAAACAAAACTTCAAACATACCTGAAACATGTTCTCTAAAGCCTGTCAAAGGATCCAGCATAAACCATGTATCACTCTTCTTCCCCGTATAAAGAATACCATCAGTTGACCGACACGGCGCGTTGGCTACTAACTCCGGTATGGTGAAAGGTAGCTTCTTCAGCATCTGCTGGTCTCCTCTAGGTCCGTACATGTAGAGGGTGCCATGCCGAGGGTCTGGGAGGAACTGTGGCATCAGGTCGGCCTGCTGGTTTGGGACTTTTACTACCGGTTCTAAAGAAAGAAAAAAAAGAGCGTCACACCGGTAATTGGTTTATCGTTGTTTTTATAGTTCGCTACAGATATTAAATTCTTGATTCAGAAGGACTAAAGAAACAATGCATGGACTGTGTGAAAGATGATATGACTAGACAGGGGGTGGCTACTGATATGAGAGGTAATAGAGAAGTATGGAATACACATGGTGCGCTCGCCCTAAATAAATTGGAATAAGGGCAAGAACATGATGAAAGATATTATTAAACTCTGTACTGTTTGTTTAAATGCCTTTTCGATAGCCTAGGTTATCACTGAGATTCTTTTAAACCAAAAAGCTTGAGGCCGTGCACGAAATCGACTGATTTTCATAAATTTTGTTAATTGTGTTTGTGATTTGTAAAGTCGGGTCCTTTGTTTTGCATCTGGCTGAAAGGGATTATTACATAACAGAAAATAAATCAAACACTACAAATATACAATGGGCGGCCTTATCGCTTTCTGCGATTTCTTCCAGCAGGCTTAGCACGAGCACAGTTTTGTCTACGGAAGAATAGACAAAAATGACGTTCCGTGTAGAAAGTATGACGGCAGCAAGAAAGAGTCAACTGCACTTTTTACGAAATTCACTGTTTTACATAATTCGACCAGAATTCTTTGTTTTGTCGTAGGATTTCTTTTTCTGTTTGATTCTCAATGTTTACTGATATTAAGTCACGTATATAAAGGCAACTCCAACATTTTTTCTCAGTGTCGGAGTACCTACCGTATTTTGGAACAAAAAAATATAGTAATATTGCCCATTTCCTTCTAAATAGAAGAAGATAGCTTTGAAAATAGGAGAAGATAGCTTTGTACTTCTATTAATTATCACAGTTTTGTGTACATAACGCTCTCCTGTAAAATCATGATTTTGTGAATAACCGTTTAAACCTCGTGTAGAAAAATGCAAATCGTCTTCACTACCTTAGACAACTGTCAGTTGTCAATGTGATGTTGACAGTTTGGGATAGAAAACTTTCTTCTGAAATAGTCTACATAAAAGGATCTAGACAAAGATCGTTAGAAACGAAAGACTAAATAACAAATTGCCGAAGGATTTCTACGGTGCGATGTCAAAAATGGAGATACGAAATGTCACTTTGTATGAAAGAGCTATGTCTATTCTTGAAAGCGTGCTAAGCCTGCAGGCAGGGATTTTTCAATTAAATTAAGTTTTCATGGAAAATCACTAAAATCGCAACAAGTTCTCGAAAAAACCGGACAAGTGCGAGTTGAACTCGCGTGGTGAGGGTTCTGTACAATGAACATATTATCTACCATGTTTTTATCCCAAGAACAAACTTAACATTGTAGTTGAAAAACATATTCTCCCATACATTCCAACTGAAAACGTTAGTTTGTTCGCACAATATTGAGTTCTTTACCATGTTATTTTAACAACATAGACTTCTTATAAGTTCTGTAATTAATAAGTAAAGAACAATTTTCTGTATTTTATTAAAAAATTTGAGTGGTCAGTTATCAACTAGTTTCTTAAATAACTTTAAAACTATTTACTTAAAAATTATAAAAAGATTATAAAATATATCCCAGATCCTCACAACAAGCCCTTTCATTTGATATGTCACACGATACAGTTTGCAAAACTTCTTTATTTTTATTTTCTACTTTGTCCCCAAAAAGTGACCCTGCTTATATTCAAATTTAATTTATTTACGTTATAAGTCCGTGTTTGGGTCACATAAATTCATAAGTGTACCAAACAACTTAATCCGTCCAGTAGATACGGAGCCAATCGCCTGTGACAGACGGACAGACAGACACACGAGTGATCCTATAAGGATTCCGGTTTTCCTTTTTAGGTACGGAACCCTTAAAACTACGCGAGACTGACGTTTGATCATCTTTTTACAAGAAACTACTTTTGATTTTGAACATTAAAAAGTATCATCAACATCATTAAATGGTCCAGTCCAAGTGGCTGGACCACTTTTTTCAACTTCGATACAAAATATAACAGAAAATATTATGTAGAAAAAACCTATTTTTCGTAAAAAAAAACCCCAGTCAGTAATGCACTTTTTCCTATTATTTAACAAACCATTTCATCAAATTTAAAAATCACACATTAGTCTACAGCTATCCTTAAAATAAAATCAAAAAGTTATTTTATGATATTACAATATCTTCATGTAAATGAATGGCGAAACAAACTAGGTGCTTTCGAGAGCGCAAAAGTGATGAAACTATTAACACTTTCGAGAGCGCAAAAGTGATGAAACTATTAACAGGTGCTGTAACTGACGGGAATGGTTTAGCGCAGGGATGCACAGACTTATAGAGAATACGGACCACTCAACAAAGAAAAATAACTAGGTAAACGTTTTAAAAGAATTTAATTAGGTACCTTTTTTTGTAAACACTTAAAATATTTAGTTTGATGCATAAGCATTACATTGGCGCCGATTCCCTTTTTCACAAACTAAATTAAATTTAAGTTCAGTGCATCTTTTTCTTTCTATTTCATTAAGAGAAGGACAGAAGATAAATTTTAGTTCAGTCCTGTCAAATTAATCAGCGCTTGACGTAAATTGACGTAATTTTAGTAGGCAAGTTTTTAATCACGTCTAAACTTGTACGGAGTAGTGACAGGCGCTGATTAATTTGACAGGACTAAACTAAAATTTATCTTCTGTCCTTTTCTTAATGAAATAGAAAGAAAAAGATGCACTGAACTTAAATTTAGTTTAGTTTGTGAACAAGGGAATCGGCACCATTGCCGTGACAATTTGTTTGCGCGCCGCGTCTCACTCGCCTGAATTCACCCAAGTGCTACCCGAATAGTTCCGATCGCAAGCTCGCAACACATGACATGCTTGATAATGTAGGTAATTAGGTGATGGTATACAACATTGTCAACATTTATTTTATAATTTTCTTTTATTTTCCGCATTTTTTTAATTTGTTGGCGGGCCGCACGCGAACCGACCGCTGGCCGCGGTCTGTGCATCGCTGGTATAGCGTCACAAAAACTGTATAAAGGCTCCTACATACTGGCGCGATTTGTCGCGCGACGCGACGCGACACAAAGACACCGCGTGTACCGCTACAAGCGGAGCCTTTGTGTCGCGACGCGTCGCGCGACAAGTCGCGCCAGTATGTAGGAGCCTTAACTGTATTTATAGTAACACCGAGTTTAAATTTTTCCAAGCTTTCTCACAAGTAGATAAGAAATTGACGAAATAGGATTGTTTTCGTGAACAATTTCAAGCATCGAACCAAGGACTTTACGATTGGCAGATGCGATTGCGTAGCTGCGCTATTAGAGTGATGACTGATGAGTCATTACCTACTCAAAAATTTTAAGAGTAGAAAGTCTATTAAACATTTCTATACTCAAGTGAACACAAAGTTATTCAGACTTACCGTCAACATAAGTTTGTTTTGTTAGCTTCGTTGAGTAAATGCAGAGAAGCTATACGAAAGTATTTAATAATATGTCGTAACTTGGAATGAACATTCAAGGGGTTTATTTATAACTTATTGTGTTCGTTAAAATAGATGCAGTGTAACAATACACATAAGTAGATATCGATAATCACGACTAGTTAACGTTTACTTGAGTAAACAAGTTCAGGGCAAGATTTTAATGAGATTTAGATTTCTCATTAAAATCTTACCTCGAACTAGACCTCGACTGACC
Source organism: Atethmia centrago (assembly GCA_905333075.3). Classification (NCBI taxonomy): domain Eukaryota; kingdom Metazoa; phylum Arthropoda; class Insecta; order Lepidoptera; family Noctuidae; genus Atethmia; species Atethmia centrago. The sequence goes on along the minus strand of HG995373.1, from coordinate 12,552,972 downwards.
ATGGAGTTAGACAAAGTCCTCGAAATAAGGGATACATATAGATTGTCTAGATGAGACATGCTCAGACCAGGGAAGCATAACACAAAAGGGAGGGAGGGCTACTGGGTTTCCGAAGACCTAAAAGACAGTCTTTTTTATTATTATTATATTTATTAAATACAAAGTTAACTAATACTCTACTAACATGTAACATATCACTCCACTGATTGCACCTCACCAATTAAATTGTAAGTAAAATAATAATGAAGATACTGTTTACTCTACACAAGTCTATGCAATTCAATTTAAATAATATGCCTACTTAGAAGTGATAATTACTATCCACAAATATTTACTGATAACTTGTTTAATCTAGGCACGTCTGGCACACACAAGATGATAATATTTCTTATCAATGACCTATTAATACATATTCAAACTTTTTAATCTATTTACTTATTTCACTAGCCAAGCACCTTTCACAAACTCACATTTACACAAATTTTAAATTCAAAAATTAAAAAAAAATAAAAGTATGGCAGATGTTAACTTGTTTATAATGAGGTATACAAATTATCTTACAAAAATATGTTTGGATAACCGGTGATCCATAAAATAAAAGTATATTTGCACCAACAGAATCATGCCATGACCATTTTCATTGAAATCATAGACTAAGTGTGTAATGGTAACTTATTGTTTCTATAGAAGCCATTAAAAACATGGATAAGGCAGAAAATTAAATAAATACTGAATATCTTGTCTTTTATCTAAATCCTTTTATCTAGGCCTTGGAAATTAGATTTAAAAAACATTTAATTATTGGAAGATACATTAATTATTAAATGTAATATTATTTCTTATCTGTATAAAAGATTAAAGCCATATGTGGAATTAACTGTAGGTACCTAACCAATTCTTAAGTGGTAACTATATTTTTTTAACTCAAACTTATCCACAATTGTTAGTATTCTTAATTTCACTGATAAAGATCAGATGCAACAAATACTGATAACAGCAATATGATGAATGAAAACATGCAACATAATAATATAAAATGTAATGAGAATTTTAGAAATGGTTGTTATTGTATCAAATTGTATGAAACAGAGATTAGCTGAACCTTAATAGCATTCAATGAACATTATGTCAACCCGCAACAATAATTTTATTACACATTGAAGGAAATAGAGCAATAAATACCGCCACCCTAGTAGTAATAAACAATTAAATACAATTCTATAAATTACTTTATCACTTGCACAATAAGTCGTGTTATTACAGCCCCCTAAGACGACCCACTGACCCAGAACACAAACTATAAATTAAAATTAAATTTATTAACAATAATAGTTATTGCTCACCATCTTTTAGTTTCCATATAATATTGCCCGCCAGAGGCTCGACGGCGACCATGCCGCCTCCTAACGTGGCAAACAACAGAGGCCGCTCATCAAAAGCACGAGACAACTCCGTACTTTTCTACAACAACAATAACACAACTCAACACACAAATGATAACCTTGTACTTACATATTTCATAGCTCTATCATTAATAAATGCGGCGCAATCGGTGCAATCTCACCTTTCCACCACTCTCCAGAACAGAACCTACGCCGTACGAACCAAACAAGATCAATATCACAAATAAGTACTTCATGTTTCTCACTAAACTTAATGCACTTTGTATTTAATCGTAAGTGTAATTTCCATTATTTCTGTTGTAATAAACGCAAAAACCAAAACACTACAAAGAATCCTCGCGAATGTTATTTTTGACAGGAGGTCGACTGACTGATGTCACACAGATTACACTGAATCATTTTAGAGTTGTGCTTAGTCGAATATGATTCATTCAGAGTGATAAGCGTGTTGGGAATACTTGGGAATATTAGTTAAGGGACATTAGACGATCAATCCACTATAATGGAAGCTCATTAGCCGACTTCAAAAAAGAGGAGGGTATTTGGCGAGTATTTTTTATTTTATAGTATGGCACCGAGTCGGATCGATATCATACCGTTCCAAACCAAATATTTTTTAAAGTCACATTGGTACTTGCCCGGATTTGAAACCATGACACAACCTCGCATGGGCAACGGCATGTTTATTTTCAGAGGGGTTCATCTTCAGCTCCACGAAGCGAGCTCGTATATGTTAAGGTTATCGTTTGTCCATTCACAAGGGGTGACTTTACTTTGTCGACATATGCAGGAAAGCTTATGTTATTTGCATCCACCTCGAATGGGATGGGTTTTATTTTGTCCATTCATAGAGAAAGAGGACTAACTGTGTCGATTTTTTCAAAGAAGCCTAAGAATTAAGAAGAATAGGATGCAAGAGCGAGCAAAGAGCAAAGCAAGATCGATAATGTTGGCACCCCGCCTAGGCTCGATTAGATTTTCGGAAACGGAGTTCGGTTGTTTGTCGAGTAATGCACTGAAGCTTTAAAATTGAGAGGAACATATTAGGATCTCGCCTCAAATAGGTTAATGGAAAATAAAAAAGTAGTGTCAAGCATGTTTTTACCCGAGACTGCGTGATGGCACAGACAGGTGGTGTTTTTCACGGGTATCAAAAAGACAATAGGGCCACTTACATAAGAACACAAGATAACATAATGTAATAAACTTATTCTAGGTAACGGCCACCGATAGGTTCAATACAATAAGCTTAAAATCATTTTGTTTTTAAATTGATTGGGTTACACGTTCAACAGTTTTATTGTCAACTAGTAGGCTAGGCTAGTAAAATTGTTAGTGAGTGGTTTCAATTATGTAATGTGATAGTTTTGATTTAAAACCGCTGAAATAACTTACATTTTTTTTATATAGGATGCTAAATTATTATAAAATTGTGCTCCTTCATAGGTGATATTCTTTTTAGCATAATTTGTACATGTCTTTGGCACGGTATAAGCTGGGTCGTCGAAGACTATGTTAACATATCTGAGATTTATTCGTAAATGTTACGATGGTGTGAATGGTTCCATCCATTATTTTTCAAATCAAGATACTAAACGTATATATATAAAGTTGTTCGATATTCATCAGTTTAATATCTTTAAAAATTTGGCGCGTTGGTATCAAGTACTGATAGCGAAACAGTGCCTTTATGGTCCTGTTCTGCATTCTTTGCAGTTCCCAGATAGCTTTGTTTTGCTTTGTTTTGTGAATTGTAAATGTTTCGAAGTTCAAGTCTTATTAATATCTTGAAAAACAAATTATGCCGTGACGTGCCGTGTGTGGGGTATCCAAAGGCCTTTTTCTTTTGGGTGGGAAATTATTAAATAACTTCTGCTCTGGGCGGAGCGGGAGGGTGTGTCACTGTGTCAGACTCTTACTGACTAAAACCCACCCGTATTCCTTCCGTTGCTTGAGTTGCCTGGGGCCTCGGTATCCCTTTCGGACTTTTCAAAGATCTAAAGGGCTTGAGGAGACGATTCCAAAAATATAGCACACTAAAAAGATAAAAACCCTGGCTAATATTATAAATGCGAAACTGAGTTTGCTTGTTTGTTTTTTTGTTACGCTTTCATGCTATAACGGCTGCGAAGCAGAACAGCGGCGAAGTTGGATGAAAGAAGAAGTGTCATCTCCCATAGTTAATTACCCCACGTCTGACAGCAAAGTGAGCATTTTAAAAAATCGCTAAAAGTTAGTTTTAAAAAATACATACTTCTGGTTTTAATCCTTATATGTCTGACATACGAAAAAATCACTGAATATTAATTTAGTGGTAATATATAATTTAGTAAGATCTGCAGACTTTAGTTTTAAAACGAGTAGAACTGCAATACAAAAATACATACAGTCCTACCAACTTATCTGTGAACTGAGAGAGGACGGTGCCGTCGATTCAGTGTTGCTAATTAATATAAGGTGCCCAAAATTGGGTAAGTTTTCAAGAAGGAAATTTCACATTAGACATAATCATTTAATAAGAATTACAGTTTTTACAAATTAAAAACAATGATACCTATAAAAATAATAAAATAAATAAAAAGAATTTGATAATTTACAGTTACGTTGGTACGCTAACAGTTTAGTCTCTCAGGAATAAACAATAGCTTTATCGAAAAAGTAAACCAATGAAGTGGAAATTCAGCAGATAAAATGGTCCACGGGGGGGATACAACTTTCATTTAATGCGAAGTTAAGTAGGTACCTACCCTGCAAGAGGTACCTGGATGTCTAGCATTTAGTTATGACCGTACTTACCTAACCCCTAACACCAGATTTGACTAATTATAATTAGCAGTAGTACCTAGTGGTAGTGTAGTGTAATAAAAAAAACAAATTACTTTACAGTAATTTATTGAAAACCAGGTTTACAGTATTTGTGATCTTTAGATGAACCTACATACACAACTTCCTCCTGGTTGTGAGGCCATACTCTGCTTATTTCCGTACCACTATCATCATTATCACTATCGCTTTCGGTTTCAGTGTCACTTACCACATCTATAATAAAAGGTTTATCTAAATACAAATCATGTTTTAAATATTCTCCTTCTAACCGGTGAACGTGTTTACAATGCTGTGCCCACTCATGAACTGTAATAGCGTCAAAAGCTTCTCTAGCTAGGCGGGGAATTTCAGCATTTTTATGCTCAATATTTACATCAGCAACTTTTCTTTTCATTGTGCTCCATATGAGTTCAATGGGATTGAGATCACAGTGATAAGGTGATAAATATAAACATTTGTGTCTATTGTTTTCTATTTTTTTTTTCAATCTCATATACAGGTTCAGGCTTGTTTCTCTTAATTATTTCTAAAACCTGAGGTTTAGTCAAATCCTCTCAGTAGTCAATTTTATTTTGGTTCAATCATAATCGCATATCTTTTTTTTAAGGAATTCGTATTTGGGACTTTATTCACACAAATACGGTGATAAGGAGCATTATCCATCACATAAGAACCTTCCGGATGGATTGAGATTTTTTAAAACGAAATCCCACCTTGTGAAGCAGTGACTTGCTGTCCTGTGTAATTTATTTCTGTCTTTAAGACCTCTAGAACCTTTTTACCCGACTGCCCCAGAAGGAGGGTAATGTTTTTCGAGAGTATGTATGTATGTCTATTTCTTTGGCACGCTCTGTAGCCTAAACGGCTTGATGGATTTTAATATAAGAGGTGTCGTTAGATTCGTCTTCATTGTGGGAGTGACATAGGCTATATAATTTTTATATATTACATCTGCAAATACAACAAAAAGGGAGGGAAACGTTTTTTTCTTAATAAATTACAACAATATTGATATCAAATAAGAGCTAGTAATGAGTCAATTCCATATATATATATATATATATATATATATATATATTAATAAAACTAAAAAGTTAGATTTAAAAAATAATTGAAAAAACAAAAAACCGGACTGCAAAAACACATACCTAACCGAAAAGACGAAAACAAGCATTATAAGCTATAGAATACAGTCGCGTTTTTTGTTTTTTAAATAATTTGTTTTTTACTGTAGGGACCTCTTTTCTAGCAGAATAAAATTCATGTACTTTCCTCCGTATAACTCCCATGTCAAACAAATCAACATGCACAAATCCACTTTTACGTTTTCTCTCCTTGCTTGCTTAAATAAATGTTAGTAGAAATTTGAAATCTGGCAGGTTAGTTGGCTCACTCACTTAGCAGGTTACCTAATAGATGTACGTTACCGTTACACTAACCTGCAGCAAGAATAGAAATGAATATTTCGTGGACTTAAATAATTAGTTAAGTATCGGGTAATTTATACCAAGAAAGTTGACAACACTAACCTGGCGCTGCCGAAATTCGTTTGAATATTTGATTAAATGGAATAATCGGAGACCCCGCCCGAGCTTCTTTTTCAAAAAAGGTTTTAACCTTTAGAATAATGTTTCGAGCATCACTTTTTATAGCTTTCGGCATATTTAGCTTTATAAATTCAGCAACATGCCGACAAAACAACCAGAGAACCCAAATGTAGTAGACACTGACAATCGAATGACATTTCAACATGACGGCCGTAGTTCCAATTTTCGCCATTTCACAGATAAGTTGGTAGGAGTGTACTTCCAGTTATCATCCTTAATGGCTAACTTACGAAAAAACAACACAACAATAACTCTCCCATGATAACAATGTCATGTCTCTCTCCTATTTTAAATTTCTTTCTGACAGCGAAGAAAGAAAAGTAGAATAAAGAAGGTTACATTAAATGGGTGTTAGTGAAAATAAATTAAAAGAGCTCCAGGAGATTTAAAGAAATAAAAAAATTGAATTATTTATTCATTTTCTATGTGACTGACGACTGACTCATTTCTTCAGAGAGATGCGATTACAGATTATTGTTACAACTTGTTATTGTTATAACTTATATAGTATACAATGATAGAGTTGAAGGGAGACCTTCAACTCTGTCTTGGTTGGGCAAGACATGAAGAAATGAGTCAGTCGTCAGTCACATAGAAAATGAATAAATAATTAAATTTTTTTATTTCTTTAAATCTCCTAGAGCTCTTTTAATTTATTTTCACTAACACCCATTTAATGTCACCTTCTTTCATCTCTATCATTGGTGCCGATTCCCTTGTTCAAAAACTAAACTAAATTTAAGTTCAGTGCATCTTTTTCTTTCTATTTCATTAAGAAAAGGACAGAAGATAAATTTAAGTTTAGTCCTGTCAAATTAATCAGCGCCTGTCACTACTCCATACAAGTTTAGACGTGATTAAAAACTTGCCTACTAAAATTACGTCAATTTACATCAAGCGCTGATTAATTTGACAGGACTAAACTAAAATTTATCTTCTGTCCTTTTCTTAATGAAATAGAAAGAAAAAGATGCACTGAACTTAAATTTAGTTTAGTTTGTGAACAAGGGAATCGGCGCCATTGTATACTATAAGTTAGGTATACTTTTCTTCGGTGGCGTGACTAAATCCTGCACCTGATGAAGACATTATTTGTATTTTCCTGATTGTTTATATGTATTATTTCTGCGTCTATGACTTTATATTTCAAATACACCAGTTCTGTTGACATGTTCAAAACAGTGTCAGTATGATCGTTCTAACAGCTATCAGAATCAAATCTACATAAGTATGACAGTTTAGAAAAATCATTTACTTCTTCACTATTTTCTTCCAACATGCTAAAATAAACTATTGTTAAAAAGCTGTCATTGTGCACTACCCAGAACTCTAGAAATATTTGTAGAAAATACTTGAAATAATGTTTTAAAACGAAAATCTGTAGATTTTACTAAATAATACACTACGCCTGAATTCATATTCAAAGCATTTTTTGCGTTAGCCAGTAAGGACTAAGGATTAACTGAAACTATGTATTTTTTTAAAATTAAACTCTTTTTTTTTATTTTTTGAGATACTATCTAAATAGAAAGCGTTATGCTAAGCCTGCTGGGTGAGGACATAGGATACCTTTTTTTATCCTGATATTCCCACAGGATCGAAACTTATGCGGTTGAAACCGCGGGTAAAAAATAAATTTAAAACGTCAGAAAAACCGACTGCAACTAAATAGTTCAAAACAAACTTACTTTTCAAGCAGTCTGATACAGTAAGTCAGGTGGCAGTTACTTCAATTCAATCTCAGATTTGTGTTTGTTATGTTTAAATCAACTTATTTCTTGAAATATACAGGGTTACAGGGAAAGTCGTACTGAATATTAAAGGAGGTTATTATTCAGGTCATTCCTGATGATTTTCATTCTGAAATAAAATGTCCGAAACTTAACCGCTAAGGAGATATTAAATTTTAAAGATTATTTTTAAAAATCCTTTATTTTTTGGCTTTTAGTCGTTTTCTTTGGGGTTAGGGCTCCTAGAGTCGGTTTTATTGATGTATCTAGTTAGAGGACATGTCCATTAATAAAAATGATCAACAGCTTAAAAAACTGCTCGACAACGGTTAGCATTATGAATTTTCTAATAGAATGTTCTTAACTTTAACAGGCTTTTAATAAAAAAAATTGTATGGAACTTATTCTGCAAATAATTTTATAAAGTTCTACGTCTCTTTAGCTATTCAAAAAGGTATAACACTTGCTATTAAATAGGCAAATCATTGCCCAAATAACAGTTAAGTTGGGAGAGGGTACATTTTTAGTTTGAGGTAAAAGTAGCTAAAATACGTAAAAAAAGACAAAAATTTTAGCAATATTTTTATAATTCATGTTCTACATGGCCGCCGCTATTTCTTACACAAAGTCTCATTCTTTTTCTTAAATTACTTTTCACGACAGAAGTTCGTAGGTTCCGCCTCATTTCCTCAGCCGCATCAATAATTTTTTGTCTTAGAATATCGACATTTGCGATCGGTGTCATTTGGTCGTATACTAGGCTTTTCATATGACCCCACACATAAAAATCCATCGGCGTTAAATCGGGGCTCCTCGCCGGCCATGCTATGGGTCCGCCTCTTCCAATCCATTGGTTTGGGTAATTCTCGTCCAACCATGCTCGAACACTTCTTCTGTAGTGCGCTGGGCAGCCATCATGTTGAAAGAACATGTCTCGTCTCAATGCAATAGGCAAGTCTTGCATTAAAGAGGGTAACTCCTCCCTCAAAAAGTTTTCATATGTCTCGCCATTCAAGTTATCGGGCAGGAAGTATGGCCCTATTAAGTTATTTGATATTATACCCATCCACACATTAAGACTGAATCTCCTTTGTGACCCTTTTGGTCTTTTTTTCTTGGGGTTACCTTGCGCTTTGGGAGCCCAATAATGGGTGTTATGATAGTTTGTGATGCCGTCTTTGTCAAATTTCGACTCATCTGTCCACATGATTTTCTTTAAAAAATCCGGATCTTCATTATCGGCATTGAGCATAAATCTGCAGAAGTCTAGTCGTCTCAATGGATCCCCTTCTTCAATTACTTGCACTGGCGTGTAATGGTAAGGGTATTGCCCAGAACTGTGCATTACGAACCAGACTTTCCACTGGGAAATACCAAGCCGTCGAGCGACAACGTTTGTTGATGTGGTTGGGTCGGCTTCAAAGAGACTTCGTATTTCATTATCTTCGTCGTCGTCATCAAGAACACGAGGTCGTCCCATGTCAGTCCGACGTACTAGCACAGAACCAGTTTCTCGTAGTCTTCGATAAACTCTGTCAAATACGGACAGAAGATACATTTTAGTTTAGTCCTGTCAAATTAATCAGCGCCTGTCACTACTCCATACGAGTTTAGACGTGATTAAAAACTTGCCTACTAAAATTACATCAATTTACGTCAAGCGCTGATTAATTTGACAGGACTAAACTAAAATTTATCTTTTATCTGTCCTTTTCTTAATGAAATACAAAGAAAAAGATGCACTGAACTTAAATTTAGTTTAGTTTGTAAACAAGGGAATCGGCACCAATGTCTTCCCAAACCTTTTTTCATTGTTTAAAAGTGCCAGGTAGTAAGCCGGATTTTTTTGTATCGAAATTCTGTTATGTTGTACTACCAGATGGGCCTATTCTAATAACATTATTTTAAGATTTTATGAACAAACCTAGTAGATGATATACCTTTTTGAATAGCTAAAGAGACGTAGAACTTTGTAAAGTTATTCGCAGAATAAGTTCCATACATTTTTTTTTTAAAGCCCATAAAAGTTAAGAACACTCTATTAGAAAATTCATAATGCTAACCGTTGTCGAGCAGTTTTTTAAGCTGTTAGTAGTAGGTTCAGTTTCTATTGATCATTTTTATTAATGGACATGTCTTCTAACTAGATACATCAAAAAAACCGACTCTAGGAGCTCTAATCCCAAAGAAAACGACTAAAAGCCAAAAAATAAAGAATTTTTAAAAATAATCTTTAAAATTTAATATCTCCTTATCGGTTAAGTTTCGGACATTTTATTTCAGAATGAAAATCATCAGAAATGACCTGAATAATAACCTCCTTTAATATTCAGTACGACTTTCCCTGTAACCCTGTATATTTTGTCAGTATAAGTTTTGTTTTATTTGTTGTACCCTTGAACCGTACTTAAATCGCCTCTTTAGAATTATCGAATCGACTAAACCTGTTTCGTTATCATCGACAACTGACCACTATGACATTTAAAATTTGACAATTTGACGTGAGTTGACAGTTGTTGACTGACAAGAAAATCTTATTTTTGATTCAGCGAGTGGAGCAACTTTTACTAAAATTAATTAAATTCGGGAAATAGACTCCGAAGTTAATTTATGATATTTATAATAGGAGTTAGTTGTGACTAATGTGAATAAAACAATGGTTCTATATAAATAATTGTTATCTCTAATTTGATAAAATGGAGATCTCTGGAGTGGGTATGTGTCGAATATATTTGCCAACAGCTTTATTGAAATAATTTTAGCATACGGTTGTATGCGCGGAATAGGAAACTTGTTTACTTAAATAAACAATATACGCCAGTGTCTGCGAGGACCGGTTGTTTATCAGCTTATAGATTCATGTGCAAGTTTCGGTATTGGTTGTTGTACCTCTGACAACAAAGACGATAACACAAACAATCGGACACAAATTGATCGCCACTTTACCACACCAATCGTGTATCATTAATTCATTATAGTTCTTAGCTTTCTGCATTCTTGTCTTTGTTTTATTTTTAGAGTGTGTTTTATACAATGTTAATTTACTTAGGCTGAATATAGAATGGGTAAATGAAAATAAAAAAAATGTGATGTTTTGTAAAGTGCCAGTAGTTTAACAGTGTTTATATTTACAGGTAAATCACCAAATTCATCCGTATCCTTTAGATACAATGCTAATAATGAGGAGTTAGAAGAGTTGTATCATGTGTGCGAAGATGACCCCCCTACCCCACAGTGTGAGCTTCCTAGCACACCTGTAGAGAGTGCAAGCCCTAAACGAGGAGAGAGGTCATCCTCCATTATAGACAAATATTTTAAATCAATTCGTTCCGAAAAGGCTTTGGAAAAGCTTGAGGATGCCAAACCTAGTGAAACTAAACCAGAAGAAGTGAAGGCTAGCACACCTAAGGAAGTGACATCTTCTCCAATGAAGGAGTACTTGAACCGCTTGGGCAAGCGGAGTACGCCTGACGTGACTCCTGATGTGAAGGAGGGCAAGGAGAGCAATGAAACATGGAAGATATTCCATGATTTCAAGTTTAAAATTGCCCAAGCAGTTGAAGATATGAAAACTCGTTCAGTTGATGGTAAGAAGCAATTTATTATTATCACTATTGATTTTTTGTAGCATAAACACGTAAACATTCATCACAAACATAAACATTGAAAATGTCAAGAGCTTAGTAAGTTCTTTACTTTGGCATGATTAAAATAATAGATAACCACTTTGTAATGCGGTTATGTAATAAATTGTTAACAGATGTTATTACCTTTCTCATTGTTCTTATTATTGCAAAATTGATGTTACTCAAAGTTTGAGTACTTTATACACACATTGATATATTAAGTGTCATTTACCCTTTTAAAAAGAGATTGTTTAAAGGTGAATGTATTCTAATAATTGTGTCATTTAAGGTGATCTTTCCCATTAACCTTTTGACCGCCACAGTCATGTATAGATGACAAAGCAAAATGTGCCCAGCACGCCACTGTCACAACTACATGACAGATTTTAAGGAATAATTCGTAGCTTGGCGCCGAGAGCATGTCTTTGCTTTTTTGATGTGGCGGTCAATAGGTTAAATATCAATCAGTTTATTAATAAATACTCATTATAACCATAAATAAAGTAGCTGAAAGCACTAAGGGACAGGGACAATATTCAATCAAGTTTCATAAAATGTAAGGACACCAAGTACTTTAAACAAACAGCTATATCAACATAGATAAGTCTATTGGTGTCTTAATAACACTATTACCATCAAATGTAATTGATATCTAGTTTCAATTTTTTTTTTTTTTTTTAACTTCTTACGATCGCCTTGACAAGCCCTTAACAGATTTTTGTGGGAGTTTATTGCCAGGAGACAACTGTTCCCACAGTGAGAAAGCTGTCTCTTATTAAATTATAATTTGTTAGTCAAAGTCAAATTATTTATTTCAAATAGGCACATAAAAGGCACTTTAGAATGTCAAAATTTTCAAAAAAATAGAATTGTTTCTAGTCGTCCCTTCCAAAAGGTATGTTTGTATGGAGAAGAATGGGCATGAAACTCCACCATTACTCTTTTAAAATGTTTTACAATATTTCGTATAGATACATCTATACAGATAAATAAAATTGGAATGTCTGTAATATTAAATTAACCGCTTTTTAATAAATGCATATACACGGTACTTATAACAAAAAAACTATTTTTTAAATTTTTGTCTGTCGGTCGTCCGCCGGTCTCGGTAACCCTTTGGTACCTTCCCGCGACCCCGGCAGGCATCGGCCCTAGTGGACCCCTATGTTGTCTGTCGGTCGGGCTGTCTGTTTGTTCCAGCTAATCTCGAAAACGACTGGACCGATTTTGACGGGACTTTCACTGGTAGATAGCTGATGTTAGAAGGAGTAACATAGGCTATTATAATATAGGAAAGAGCCATGCGGGTGAAGCCGCGAGCAACAGCTAGTTAATTATACAATTCTATGTGAAGACAATGTACCTAGAATAAAATTACTCTACCAGAATAGGTAAAAAAAAAGAATTAAAAGTGAAGCGATGAGTGATAACAGATAAATTAATTATGTGATAGATACATGATGCTCACATATTTGTAAAAGTATAGGCCTTCCGAAAAAAAAAAGTGAACAATAAATGAGAAAATATACTGTGCATAGTTTGCAAATTATGGTACCATATATCTTTTTGCATACCTATAAAACATAAAGTCTACAACGGTTGCATCCAATGCAAATGGCAATATGAAGAAAATGTTATCTTAGTTTCAGAATTCAAAGAGTAAAAAAAATGGTCCATAAATATTGTAATAAAATTTGATCTCTATGTGATGGATTTACAGTTCCAATTCCAAAGCATATATTTTACAGTAAATAGTGGCTGTAATTGGTGTTTTATAACAATCTACACTTTCAAAGTAGGTGCAAGGTCATAATAGAATCTTAAGTATTTCTATTTCACAATGTAGGTTAGCTACACATACTGTATCTGCAGACTACAATAATTACTCATTATGTATTCATTTTGTATTTACCTACACACAAGACTACATTAACAGTTAAGCATGTAATTATTTTCCATCTGATAGAAATTTGGTTAAGAATACCTAACATTATAAAACTTTTTAACCTACCACAACGTATTTTATTTTTATTATAAAAAAAAACTTCTTTGCGTAAGAAATAATATTGTTGCTGATTTTAACCTCAACTCATTTCAAATCTAATAAAAAACGTAACAATGAAACAAAACTATTTAACAATAAAATACCTACTTAATAATATTTCCTTTCATACATCAGATACAAAGGAGAAATCAATCCTAAGAGAAAATTCAACATCAGATTCAGAAGAAAATTCAGCAATCAAGGACTTGGATCAGCAGAGTGTAGGAGATACAGACAACCAGGTAAGTTATCCCAACACCCTGTACACATAGGTCGGCCAACATCATCCATTAAGACGCTGACAACACCTAAACCGCGGTCACTGTCTGTTTGCATAGAAAAGAAAGAGAAGCGCGATGACGCAAAGCTTGTAATTTATTGCAAAATATGAAGCAATTATCTATTTACTCAAAATTGAGTTGAGTAATCGAAAATAAAAAACAACCAAGTTCTGCATTCAAATAAGACGCTCTTGTTATTAATTAAATACGAGTACGTAACGTATGTTGATATTTAATATAGATATTTTGGATTAGAACTCAAAGTAAGAGGTTAGTTTAACGTTAGTTTGTATCGAGATTTTTCTTTCAAAACGTGTTTTGGTAACAACCAAGTTCTGGGAAATATGTTCAAAATTAACATATATTTTTTCCGCTACCACAAACTATACAGATTTGCCAATTTTTTTTCTTAAGAGAAGCCAATTTTGGTCAATTGGGTCTTGTCAGCGCCTTAACATCTTCTATGGAATCATATTTAATCTTAACTAGAATACAAAGGGTCTATCATACGCTTGTTACTGTGCATTTGGAGCAGTTAGCTGACCAACGTGTAAAATATCTACAGTGTATTCTTACATGTCTTATTTGGTAAACAAAATTACGAAATACGCGAGTTTCCGCAGCAATCACACACTTTATGATCTGTTCCAAAAGTATCCGATTAAAGTGTAAACAAATCCTGTTCAAGTAAAATTCTTACGCAATCAATCACTAAAGATAATTAGTAATACATTTAGAAGGTTTCAACTTGATATCTCACCACCTTTTCCAGCGATTATTAAGCAAAAATCGAATTGTAAAAACGAATTGTCGACGAAAATTAAGGTTATAAAATTAACCTCAATTGTCAAATGTAAAAGCACTTAATTGTAAGTGGCACTATAAAATGTCATCCACAGGCGCGTTGTATTCCACGCGCGCCTCAAAGAGATGTCGTCAGCACAAAGGTAGGTGTCCACTAGGGCCGATGCCTGCCGGGGTCGCGGGTAGGTACTTATGGGTCACCGAGGCCCCCACAACACAGGCAACGGAAGAAATACGGGTGGGTTTTAGTCAGTAACAGTCTGACACACCCTCCCGCTCCGCCTAGAGCGGGAGAAGTAATTTGATGATTTCCCATCCAATAAAAAAAAAGGTACGTTTTTTGACATTTGTTTGTTTACATTTTCATCAGATACTTTTGGAGCAGACACTAGTACTACTGATAATACTGTGGATACTTTTGGGTAATGGTTGAATGACATTGGCGCCGATTCCTTTGTTCACAAACTAAACTAAATTTAAGTTCAGTGCATTTTTGTCTTACTATTTCATTAAGAAAAGGACAGAAGATACATTTTAGTTTAGTCCTGTCAAATTAATCAGCGCTTGACGTAAATTGACGTAATTTTAGTAGGCAAGTTTTTATTCACGTCTAAACTTGTATAGAGTAGTGACAGGCGCTGATTAATTTGACAGGACTAAACTAAAATTTATCTTCCGTCCTTTTTTTAATGAAATAGAAAGAAAAAGATGCACTGAACTTAAGTTTAGTTTAGTTTGTGAACAAGGGAATCGGCACCACTATAAACTGCTTCTAATTAAATAATCATGATAATACAATACACAATACATCATTTTTTTTCTTAAAAATCGAAATTCCAATATGTCATATTTGTTTACAAAATAAGACAAACAAAGAAAAATACATTCACATTTATAATCATTGCACTGTGACAAGTACCTACTATCTAAAGTATTGTATTGATGACACTGCCATAGCCCACCTCGATCGACGCTGAAGAACATGTAAGTGATAAAAAAACATTGTCAGTGTCTATGTATTGTTTAGGTATCTAATATGAATAACTACATTTTCCATAAGGGCCGACGCAGTTAAGGCGAAGCTCAGCGCAGTTTTCACTGCCAAACAAAAATCAACAATAGGGCCCTTAAAATAAAGTCGAAAATAAAAAACTTTCACCGCGTAACTCTATTCACATTTGATGCTCTCTAGGACTAGGTAATGAAAATGTATGTATTTTCAACTTTATTTCAACATTTGCAAGGTTGATATTTGCTTGGCAGTCAAAACTTCGCTTTGCCAAGTTTGCACCGGCCCTAAGTGTGCACTGCATCCAGCGCATTTTTCTCATATGAATGCTATTGCTAAAAATATTTACGCTAAGTATATGCGTTTGGCCTATGATTGGCTTACCATGTGGTGCTTATGGAATAAAGTCTGAAATATTTAACATGTATGGTATTTTTGTGTGATGCTGAGACCAATTAATTTTTATACAATTATATCCTCGATACATCTATGAATTGCACTCTATATTTACTATAACTTATCCGCCTCGCTTCGCCCCTCATTGCTCAGGATATTATAATAATCTGTTAACAAAGTTCACACTTGCAACACCTATACTGTTTACATAAATTCATCTTGCCCACTGTTTGTCTCCAGTTGTCTCCACTGTTTGACTAAAGTTGCATTTCATTGATGATTTCATTGATTTTGTTGATGATCTTTCATTACAATTTGAACCTTATGTTAGAGCTATAGAAGCTACAATTCAGTCATCTTGAAATTCGATAGTTGTATGACGTGTTTATTTTTTTATAAGTCGTATTCTTTCTATTAGGTATCTTCCCTAGACAGCAGTATACAAAACTTATCGGAAATGACGCAACCGCTGACGGCTAAGGCCATGGAGCGAGACCCAAGTCTTCCTGTAGATAACAAGAACTATTCGGATTCCAGTGATGATACACACAAGAATTTTGGTGAGTGAGAATTGGGCTTGTTACTAAGCACTTAGGCCATTGTCGTACGGTCCTGGAACATGTTCAACGCAGTCAAAGTCATAGAGCAAAATAAAAGGAAGCCCTCAATTTACAGAAAACACACAACTTCTTGTGCAGCATATTCTGAGCGTATTGACCATTTTATTTTGTCTGAAATCGCTAGGTTTTTTGAAAACATGGAGCTAATGCATCTTAATTAATCGCACATAGAATAGTTAAATATTCTCCATTTTGAACGTAACCATATTTTTAGCAGTCCACAATGAGGCGGCTGAAGTGACAAAAGAAGTATTAAACGACAGCCAAATGGAGGTAGAATCAGGGGTCGAAGCTTTGGAAGATACAATGGATGGTTTTGGCGATATCCAAGACACTGACCCTCTGATCTCTAGCGGAAAACCTTTAGACACAGACCCTTTACCACCACCACCGACCTGTGTGAACTTCGGCTCGCCCCCGAGCAAGAACAATATGAATAAAGACCACAAATTGCCCAGAAAACCGAAACAATTCTGCAGTTTCTCCATGTACATCCTTACATTCCTCATCTTTATAAGCTTCATTCTGTTTCCTAATTCAAATATTTGGAACGGTTTTGTGCTCGGCCTATGGTGCTTTTGTTTTACGAGCTGTTTGAAAAGCTGGGTGTTAGATACATATTTTAGTGAGTTAGAGCCGAAAAGCTCGAGCTTGCTCCAACTGAAGCGAAGTAGCGCTATGCCAACTGCTTATACAATACCGTCTGTGAAAGAACATACGCCTATAAAAAAATACGAGGTTAGTATCACTTGAATCCTCTAATTTTATCGATGTCGTTGATGTAGAATTTAAAAGTTATTATTATTTTAGGGTTGGATAAACCACTACAGATTTCCGGATTACGATCCGTACACGTACCACATCAGCAAGACAACAACAGCATTTATGAAACTCGAAGGTCAGTCACGTCATTCGCTTTCTTTTATCACTTCAATTGTGTTTTGTAAACAGAAATAACTCACTTTGGGTAAACATTTAAGGGTGGAATACACATGCTACCTTGTAGTACAAGGGCGTGCTACTTTCGAGCAAGTGCTACTTAGTAGCATTCAACTAGCATGTGTATACGGCGCAGATAGCATGCTACCTAGTACCAAACAAGCATGCTTATTGTTATGTCAGCTGTACGGTTTTGTCCGGTTGTAGTATACTGGGAGGGTAATCGACTGTCTTCTCATTTGAAAAGTATAATACAATACTATAACACACTCACACGGAACTCCTCTTGCACACTTCTTACCACTTCATGCGAGTTATGTACCTATTATGTTTTGTTATTTGAAGTTTTTGTAAAGAAAGTAAATTTTAAATCGTAAGAGCTGTAGATTTTGTGATTAATAAATAAATAAATTCGTAGCATGTGTATTCCAGGCTTTATAAACATTAAGAATGTTTGTACAAAACTCGGAAGTTTATAATCCCGTTATCTTTCACTAATTATCTCCTTATCATAGTAAATATCCTATGCTTTGTTTTGTTTTGTTTTGTAGGATGCAATCTAAGGATATCGTATACTTCGACTAAGATACCAAAGAGGGCGTTATGGGATGAGAAATTAGATAAGGTGGCGTTTTACCAACATAGGCTGTACAATTTGACTGGAGCCAGGGTCACGTTGATGCCTAATGGATTAGTTAGAAGGAGGTAAGTAACACGAATTTATTTATAAAAAGACCTGTTTGGGTGTTTTTCTTGATAACTGTTAGTCTGGTTGCGTAATATTTGTTTATGCATTTGTTCGTCGAGATTAGCTGCGTGTTTTTTTATCGTTACCGACTATCGTCTCCATTGCGTAGCACGGTAGCAGTAGCAGCTTTTATCTTACGATAAAAATAACAAACACTTTCCATATTATCAGCAAAAGTGCTATTTAAGGTGCAGATATATGATTTTAGTGACTTTTAAATCTGTTATTAGGCCTTCATATAATGCAAGTAAGTTATGCAAAAAAAATTGTTAAACTAGAACGCTTACACATCAATTCTATATGTGAATAAAAACCGGCCAAGTGCGTGTCGGACCACGCACAATGAAGGGTTCCTTAGTTGGGATTACTTGGGACGAATTTATTCCAAAAACAAACTTAACATTGTAGTTGAAAAACCTGTTCTCCCATACATCGATATATGTCACGGTCAATTCTCCAACTGCAAATTTAAGTTGGTCGCCTGTAACTCGTTAACTTGTAAATCCTACTTAGCCGTGATAGTTTTCCTTTTAATTTTATTTTATGTACTACTGCCATGAATTTTCACCCAATCAGTGAATAACGATAGCCTTAATAGAAAAAAACACTTAATATAGTGACGTGCATACCCCTACATGAACTGGTTCTATTTACTACTTATCGTTTCTAAACGATGTCTAAGCGTGACGTATTCTAATATATAAATTACCTCATTAGAGGTCACTAACGAAGCGCTGATAAGCTGTTGGCGTAGAAGGGCCTCCGTCATGCGCACGAGTGCAATTGACTAACAATTGGGTTAATGAACGCGCAGCGTGGCTCTTGTCATGTGGACATTAGTATTTAGATCATTTAGATGTATGTTCAAGCAAATATGGCAATTTTCATGTGTATACGCTATTGAATACTTCTTCTAGTTTCTTGCCCGTTCTTTACTTTGAACTTAATACGCTTTAGAATGGACAACTAAGTATATAGCTTCATCTTTCTGACTGACCGACTCCTTGACAATTCAAAAGTGCCTGTAATTGGTTTGATTGAAATAAATGCTTTGAGTTTGAGTTTTCGATGCCCAGATTGGGGAAACTGTTGTTGGATTTCCGCTTTTCCATTAAAAGTTTCCCAGTAGCAGCCCGGAGTCTGAATTTGTACCTAGTTTAAGGCAATGGGCTCGCCCCTTTTCACTTAGGATTTATAGCTACCTAACTGACAGAAATAAGGGTTTACTAAACACCTCTGCCCGCTGTAGGTCTATCTATTGCTACATTTTCATTCAAATATCGTAAATGTCATGTGTATACGCAATTTTAATTGTTTACTATCAGAAACATAACTAACTGATGTTGTTACGTCAGTAATGTAAATATTGACTTGAATGTATCCAAAAGCAATAATAATATTATGATGGTAAGTTATATACTTAATATATTAAATACGATATACTTGATCTGTCTACTGTCTATTCAAGTTATATGGATTTGATTATAAAGCTTTTGATCTTGGTATAATTGTTGCCTATTTGAAGGATTAGTTAGGAAGGTTAGATTAGGAGGGACCAATTAGTTCAACCAGGTTTCAGACTAGGTAAAGTAGACTTCATTGGGTACTGTTTAAAATCTATACATACTCGTACAATAAAATCGTAGCGATGTCAAAACTGTACATTGAATATTTATGAAAAAAAGTTTGCTGCGAGGTATTTTATTTTTTGGATGGGAGGTTATCAAATAGCTTTTTCCGCTCTGGGCCGAGCGGGAGGGTGTGTCAGACTCTTACTGACCAAAACCCATCCGTGTTCCTTCCGTTGCCTGTGTTGATAGGGGCCTCGCTAACCCTATCGTACCTTCCCGCGAGGTCTGGGAACGATTCTAATGCCGAAAATATAGTTTTTAGAATTTTTGTTCCTGTTTGCCTGAATGTATGTTCCAGCATCACGTAAATACTACCATATAGATTCTGTTAAAATTTTGCATAGGTATGCCCTATAAGTTTGGTCAGTCTGTAGGCTATAAATTATCACGCTATTGGCTATGGGGGATGAGCAATATTGTATTATGTTAGTATTTTTCTATAGTTTACTGCAAATTTTTAAATGACGAGCCAAAAGGTTAGAATATTGCAGATAGTTACAGATTTTACCTTTTAAATTATTATTTTCACGCTATGCCTTAATGGAGCTATGCATTAAATCATAACATACCTAAACAGGGCGCATTTTTGAGAACCTTAACTCAATTAGAGAGAATCTTAACGATTATAGCCACAGCAAAACGATCATAGAAGACTATCCTTAAATTATTGAGAAATTTTGATCCGAATTACCATTTTGACAAAATGGTACATTCGCCAAGAAAATAATCAATTTTCACAAAAACTTTTGACGATGCCAATCGATCCTGTTTCATATAAGGATCAAATAACTCCATGGGGCCAACTGAGGTTTGAGTACTATAAAGGTCAAATTACTTTTCCTATACATTTCGTAGGAAATGAGACTCGAACTTTTTATCATAGATAAACTGGTATTATACTATAATAATTATGGTATTAGGTAGAACGTACATAGAAAAATATGAATTTTAGGCCTTTTCTGTCATCTAACTTGGTTGTTACCAAAACACCTTTTGAAAAAAAAAACTCGATACAAACTAACGTTAAAACTAACCTCTTACCTTCAGTTCCAATCCAAAATATCTGTATTAAATATCAGCATAAGTTACGTATTTAATTAATAACAACCACGTCTTATTTGAATGCAGAACTTGGTTGTTTTATATTTTCGATTACTCAACTCAATTTTGAGTAAATAGATAACTGCTTCATATTTTGCAATACATTACAAGCGTTGTGTCATCGCGCTTCTCTTTCTTTTCTATGCAGTCTGACAGTGACCGCGGTTTAGGTGTTGTCAGCGTCTTAAAGAGAAATCCCGTGTGTTTATAATCTACTGCTATATTATTTTAGTGATAGCCGTTCGTCAAGAATAATCTGTTAGAACGCACCAGTCAGTGAATTAGTGTTGTGCCATTAGGTAGAATATGCAGGAACGCAGGCGTTCATTAATTCACTACAAACGAAAAAAAATGGCAAGTTATTGGAAATTGCTAGGTACTTAAGGCTGTGGAGTCGACCTCAGCACAAACTGCTTCTCACACGAACAACTGGACGTCGCTTGCTCACCAATCTTGACTCTCAGTATATTTTTGGCTAACACCAAAACTACATACGTTGGCTGTTATTTAGTAATTGTGGTTTCTTACGACTTCCACGGGAACGAAGTCGCGGGCAGAAGCTAGTGTTAAAATTAAATACCTCCCCACATACTCCAACTGAATGAAACGATTTTTAAATCGCAGTATAAAACTCACATTATGCAGCCATGCACATTATAAGTTGGGGGATTACATCGCTGACAAAAATGCTTGGCTCAACGCTGGTCCTGCTCCACAAGGGCGCATTAACTTATTGACTAGCATACGAAAATATTGTTAGAGCTACTGAAAATTGAAAAAAGTATCTTTGCATTGTTTAGATTCAATCTCTTAGTATTGTATAATTGCATAGCACATGTATTGTGTGAGCTCTATGTACCTACTATGAAGCTACCATATACTGGGTACGTCTTTCATTAACTTGAATGTGCCCTGGCGGCTGAGAGTATGTCATGCTCACTCAAATGTCTCGCTGGTGGTGGCGTATGTATCGGATCATTAAGTTCCCTTCCAAATAGTTGAGCCGAATGGTGCTGATACATACCTACGACATGTTCGTGAACAGGCGTCGTCAGTAGGGACTGGTCATCTCTTAGCTGCAACTAGTGATGTTCCGGATATCCTCATTCGTATCCGTATCCGTATCCCTATCCGTTACATTTTTTAAGGATCTTTTACGGATCTTTTACCTTATTAATTTTTAATACATAGGTTCAATTGTACATGTAGGTGATTACGTAGCAATAAAACACTATTATATTTCAATCAAGTTTGTTTATCTAAAAATCAAATATTTGGCATCTTTGTATTGCAAACATTTATCGTAGTGAGTTAACATACCAATTGTACGTAACTTAAAGGAACTAAATCGACTATCTAATTATATTTAAACACTTACTATTAAAAGAAGTTATTATAAAATATTAATTAAAATATCTTTGAGTTTAAATCTTTGTAACATTTATTATTGAAAGTTATAAGATCACTTTTATAACAAAACTTAAATCTTTGTAATATTTTAAATTGTAATTAAATGAGTATGTTAATTAGAAAGTTAAGATCCGTATCCGTATCTGCGGATCTTGACGCGGAATGATCCGAATCTGCGGATCTACATTTTTAATGATCTACATCACTAGCTGCAACTAAGCTAAATTAGCTCTGTCTCTTAGCTAAACTAACAATTTTTTTTATTGTTTTTGTTTTTATGTTTTTATTACGGGCGCTTTTAACGTGCATGTATTTTTATTTTGTTCTCACATGTATAATTTCAACATGAATGATGTAACCAATATTTTATAACAATATTTTGATTTAATAGTGTCCGTGAAGTTTCTTGTCCGTTCTTCTCCATAGGAACCTTAGGAATAGGCAACTAGCTTCATCTTTCTGGCTGACCGAGCCCTTGACAATTCAAAAGTGCCTGTAATTGGGTTATTTAAAATAAATGCTTTGAGTTTCAGTTTGAATTATTAATAGACCCAAGGACGATATTATCGAATGACACCAACAAGATGTAACCTCATAAACCTCAAGAAAACCGGTCTATTGATAAAATACCGACAAAATTATCACTACATATTAAAAAAACAAAGTCCTCCCGCCGCGTTTGTCTGCCTGTCTGAACGAGATAAACCTAAAAAACTACCTAGCGGAATTTCATACGCTCTTCGCCAATAGACGAAGTGATTCACGAGGAATATTTAGGTGTATAATTGATTAAAGTTTTGTGTAAAGTCGGCTGAAATATGACTATGATTATTGAAGATGTCGGAACAAATCATGCCCACTGGGAGCTTTACTGGCGTGCATCGCGTAAACTAATAGTATTAGTATATGAAAACAATGTATTACGGAATTATTACTCCCGTGAGATATTTTCCGCCATCCACGCGGGCGAAGCCGTGTGCAGAAGCTAGTTTATTATACTATGTATAGTAGTATTTAAATTTTATTTAAAAATTGTAAAATCTAAAACAAAATGAGAAAAACTATCTGTACTTTCATTTAATTTTACAATTAAGTAAAGAACGTACTGTTTAGCCACATCATATCACAAATTGGCATAATTAAACCATCCGTATAATTTTAAAGTGGACCAAGCCAACCAATTGTTTCGTTTGGTAACAATGATTACTTGATTAGATACGAAAATATTATGTAAAACAGTGGTTCAGTGTTACAGTACATTCGGATTTCCTCTTTTGTGATAAAAAATAATTAGTTATATATTGAACAACAGTTCCTGTTGTTATGTGGTATTGTGTAAGAGAACAGATAAGATTAAACTACTCATTGCTATATTTGGGGGTAGGATTATTGCGTTTTTGTACCTTTTTACGTGTAATAGTGGCTTTCAGTTTCTTTAATCAGTCGTTATGTCAATCGGTAATCTATTTACGCATTATTACATAATCCGCCTATAATGTTCCCACTGCTGGGACACAGGCCTCCTCTCTGTGAGAGGGAGTGGCTCGCGTGGTGGATACCACGCGAGCCCAGTGCGGGTTGGTAGATGTCACAAGTCTTCGAATTTTAGGTTGTAGGACATGCCGGTTTCCTCACGATGTTTTCCTTCACCGTTTTGAGAGCAGTGATGATGAAATAATTTACACAAAGTAAAGCGCCTGCCTGGGTTCGAACCTACGACCTACAACTAGTAAGTTACGGCCGTTACCGCTGGGCCACCACTGCTCCTATTAGTTATTGTCAATAACTAATCTTAAGCCATGGCTAATTCATAGAATATTGCTCCTTAATCTCGACTTAGGCAAATTTCTAGTAGATTAACTACCAAAGACAGATGATGGTACATAGCCATAGAAATACTGGCCGGTACACGGTACAGATGTCCATGAAGCTACTAAAATATAAGTACCTATACAAGTAGGTATTAGCTTCATGGACGCTACAATTTACTATATTTCTTGGAACATGCAATCAAATGTCCATATCGCATATTCCTGCCGTGGTCGCGGGAAGGTACGGAAGGGTTACCGAGGCCCCTGGTAACACAGGCAACGGATGGAACACGGGTGCGTTTTAGTCAGTAAGAGTCTGACACACCCTCCTGCTCCGCCCAGAGAGGAAGGAGAAGTTATTTGATAATTTCCCATCCAAAAAAAAAGTATACAAAGTGGAGCAGGACGACTGACATTCCTTTAAACCACGTAAAGAGTGTCATGTTCTTTACCCCGTATACAAAAAATCAATCAAATCCAATGAATACTTTAGCCAC
Organism: Atethmia centrago; assembly: GCA_905333075.3. NCBI lineage: Eukaryota > Metazoa > Arthropoda > Insecta > Lepidoptera > Noctuidae > Atethmia > Atethmia centrago. Next base: position 12,528,489 of record HG995373.1, on the reverse strand, counting down.
AGGAAATTATTTTTCATTTTCTTATTTTTCAACATGATGTAGATCTGAGTCCGTAATAATAGGTAAACATTGTAAGGTCAGGAACCTGTGCAAAAACGTACGATTCTATTCTCTACGTCTCAATATGCTTGAAAGACAGAGAAAGGTGTCATACCATTCCACTCTTAGGCGCCCCGCCCACTCCAACAAAATACTACAATTAGAAAGAAAAAGAAATATTACTTACGCAAATAATGTATTAGTGGTGCATAGAAAACTGCGAGTGTGTGTGTGAGCGGAATTTTTTCGACAAAAAGACTTTTATTGACTCGGTAACTATGTCAGTCAGTGCATAGCGGAGCCCTTTGATGAAAGCACACGCGCGCGCGCATTGTTGTGATTTTATGAAAAGTTTTAGTTGTTATTGTGTTAAAGACGATTTATGATAGTTAGATTAGTGCACAGGTTATTGTGACATATTGTTAAGTGTTAGTGTATTATTAGTTAGTTAATTAGGCATTTATTAGATAGTTTTTGGATTTAGGTTAGGTTTGTAAGTTTTTTAGTTTAGGTAATACTATGCCTCAAATAAGGTACACAGCTGCCGAGTACACTGACATGGTACTTATGTACGGAGAATGTCACCAAAATGCGGCTTTAGCATTGCGTACATATCGGGAGAGATATGGTGACACACGAACGTGCCCTACCAACAGTCGTGTTTTTACCCTGGCCGTTCAGAGGTTACGAGAGAATCGGCCTTTGGTTCCTCAAGGAGAAGGCGTGTCTTCAAATTCAAATATCGAGGAGCGGATATTACAACATTTTGAAAATAACCCGACTTTTAGCCCCCGGAACGCAGCGCGGCGGTGTCAAGTGAGTCACAGAACTGTCCATAGATATTTGAAATGGCATGCACGGCGACCTTACAAGTTCAGAAAAGTACAACAACTGTTATCCAGAGATATGCCAGTCAGTGTTATTTTGGCAATGGCTTCTCGACAAAATATCAGACGACCCTGACTTCATATCTAATATTATGTGGACAGATGAGAGCACGTTTACAAGAAATGGAGTTTGGAATAGACAAAACCTGAGATATTAGAGTCATGAAAACCCGCGCCTAATTCGAGAGTCTTCATTCCAGTACCGGTTTTTGACTAAATGTCTGGGCTGAAATTCATAGGAACAAAATAATAGGTCCAGTGTTTATTGATGGGACGTTAAACGCAGAGAAATTCTTAGAACTTCTTAGTGGCCCAGTGTCAGACTATACGGACGATTTACCTTTGGACGTGTATGGACGACTGTGGTATCAATTGGACGGTGCGCCCGCCCATTCAGTAGTGCCTGTTAGACAGCGACTAACGGATATGTTTGAAAGTCAGTGGATTGGCCGTTTTAGACCTATTCGATGGCCAGCAAGGTCACCGGACCTGACACTGGATTTCTTTTTGTGGGGGGGGGGGCCGTAAAAAACGAGGTGTATTTACGAGAAGTGAACACTGTGGATGATTTAAAAATTAGAATAATTAATGCCTTCGACAAACTTAAAAGAACAGATGGGGACTTGTTAAGACGAGTCCGTGAAAATTTAATAAGTCGATGTCGCTTGTGCATAATGAACAACGGTGGACACTTTGAAAATTTAAAAATTTGACTACTTATTGATGATTTAAATTCTGATTGTGATGTGATAATATGTGATTAATTATTCAATTAGTGATCTTTTATTAATTAACAACGCGCAACTTAATGAGTTTATGCCGCGGATTTGTTGTTCTCCGACTAAAGTACCTACCTACGTCCACCTACGTCCCGCTACCCCGCCCGCTGCATCCCGCACCACACCGCGCAACAGGTCAGTGACTTTTCGTAGATAAAGCGTGTTTACATTATATGCAGTTGATTTTGCTATTAATTTTGTTTGAAAATTGCAATTCTTAAATTTTCCATTAACTACTAATCTTCGTGTTTTAAAATGTTTCGATGGACTAGTACTGTGCTCGTTTTAATTTAATATCGTAAGTCCTGATCCACATTGTATATAGGTATCGCATAATATCATTAGCACATTTTAACAATATCGCGCTTTTATACAGTAAGCCAATAATTATTAATATCTGGCTTATGATGTATCATCAAAAAAAAAAATCCCGAGTGGAACAGACCGTTCAATACTGAGTCAGAGTGCATATCAAAGATGACCTTTGTAATTACGAGTATCGTAAAAATTGTTTGACGATACTGACACGTGCGTTTCACAATTTTATGGTGTGAGACTAGTATATAAATTTACAATAATACGTATATCATAAAGTCCAATTTGATAAAACGGGTAGGTAAATGAATAGAAGGCTGTCGAAATCCTTTTAAAAGAATTTCGGGGAAGTACCGCGGCAGCCATGGCTATTATTGCCTCAAAGCCAATATTGCATTATTCGGGACTGCGAACTTAGAAACATAATTAAGAGCGGTAAACCCATATTATACATATATAACGTCATACTTTTCATACGAACGCTCGTACGTGATTAAGTGATTATGGCTCTCTAGCACATCTTTCTTTGAAATTTTTGAACTAATAGGTATTTTGTAAAATTTGGAGCAAATTCAGTATAAGCCTGCAAAAATCTGCTTTTTTGCTCAAATTATACCTGAATTTTGACCGTTCATAATGTACTCATAAGTTGTAAAAGTAACGAAAACATCTTCATAGAAACCTTGCACATGTAAAGGAGATTCTAAATGACAAACGATTATTTCCAAATTCACGTATTTCCTGCAGGCTTAGCGTGACGCTTTCTATTTCTACTCTACTGTAGAATAGTAATCGCTTTGTCTCCCGAAAATGTTCTACTGTCTACACGGAAACGTCATTTTTGTCTACTCTTTCGTCGACAAAACGCTTCTCTAAGGTTTTCGCGCTAAGCCTGCTGGAACAAATTTCCGACCACTATTTTTCGTTCAATGTTATTGCGTTCTCGCTTGCTTGTTAAAAGCGTTCTCACTTGCGTCAAATGAAACAACAAGCTTTTCGACCATGCACCCGTTGACGATAGACGGACCGGGAACCTCTTAAGAGCCTTTCTTACATCTCTAAAATCGACCTCAAATTGGCATAACCGACTTACTAATTACATTATTTAATTATGTAATATTTATTTTTATTGGTAGGCTCTCTTTTTACCACCATCTCGCCTGATGGTAAGCGATGATGTGGTTTACGTATCTTCCAATGCGACGACATGAGACAATTTACAGTAAAGTTGCACCTTGCTCCAAAGTAATGGCTGTCTTCATAATTATTACATTATATAACATCACGCCAGTATTCCCCGAGGGGTTAAGCAGAGGTGCACCTATAGTATACCCACATTTCGCCAGTTATGTTTAGGTCCTATATAATAGGGGGCGCGCCTACTGCCATCAACCGGGCACGAATCCGTAATTTTTAAGAAGACTGAATCTACATAGTTCTTAATAGCCTTTACCAAAAAATAAACTTTCTCGTTCTGTGGGAAGCATGCTATCATTATAAAGCTTATACAAACTAGATTTCTGAATGCTTATAACATTATGATAAGAATCGTCGTAATCTAATATTGATTATAGCCACCTGATAAGCTCAGTATTATAGCTACCTTCTAAGTATAAATCGATTAAACCAGTATGGAAATTTGACAACAGGTATAGGAATGTTTTGAACTTACTACCAATCTTGGTACAAATACGACCAAGGTCTGTCTGGACAGTGCGTTCATATGGCTAACTGCTTCGCAGGGATTTTCGTCTTGACAAAACATCGAGATTTCTTTATTAAGTGTATGTTTAATATTAATGTAGATATTATACACATCAACCTTCGGGTATAAATTCTGTAAGTGAAGGTGAAATAGTAGATTTTACAACTAGTGCATAAAAGAAGCCGTTTATAGTTAAGTCGAGGGGTAAAATGGCTCGTTTATGTCTGAGTTATACACTCTGCTTTTCACTTCGATTGCGAGACAATGAAACAGGCATAAAGTATTTAACAGTATTTACTTGTTTGTCTGATCTCCAACGCTTGAAGTTTTCGTACGCGTTGAGATAAAGTTGCTTGGGTTTCGGCGGTAATATTTTTTCTTCAACCACGTTTTTCGTATTCTGCTCCATTAGCATGTTAGGCGAGAGTGTAATTTCTTCGTCACATGAATATACCATTGTTTTCGTTTAATCACTTTTCACTGTTCAAACAAGTTGCAAAATTGAAGAAGAGATTAGCTAATTCCTGCCAAGAAACTTTTTTTTTTTTAATTTATTTATTTACTTCATACTGCCAAGTCATAAAAACGTTTCGTTGCGTTTTTAAATAATAAATGACAGCAATTTTATCTGGTATTATTAAATTAACGATAGAAAACACTGAAGTGATATAAATTAAAGCAAATAAAATAACGACTTTAAGCTGCGACGTTTTATTGTGCGTGTGGCTTAACGTTAGGCCTGATTACCTTAGTCTTAGAAAAAAAGTTACTTTATACACTAGAGCATAAAAAGCGATTTTATGTCACCTACGCACAACATAAAGACGAACTTTTAGAGCATGAGAAATGAAAACTGCATTAAAATCCGTGTCGTAGGTTAGAAGAACATCGTGGTCACACAAACAGACAGGATAAGCGACTAATTTATAATAATTATGTATAATATTAATAATTATATATAGATACGATACATATTGCATTGAGTATGCATTCCACGTGTTGGATTATCTGATTATATTATATTTACTACGTAATCATTTTCGTGCTGCGATGCCCATAGATATCTAAAGAATTCATGAACATTTCGAGAGTCAATTATCATTCCATCGACATAAAATATCGACTAAAACGAGTTTGAAAGTAGATTGCGGTCTAATGGTCGCAAACGTGAAAACTGAGCGTTGGGTCTTCGGGTCAATGATTCGATCCCTGGATGAGGCATTGTTATTGTGTTTTTGCATTAGGACATTCTCAGTTCCCAGGTTCTGCATTTGTGCCCGTTCATTGAAGTCGCTGGGTAGGAGTAGGACATAGGGTGCTTGCATAAAGATACTGGGTTTCCGGTCCCTATGTGTCAGTACAGACCTGTACAAAAAAGTATGGAAAGAAAAACTTCCCGTGGTACTACTGGATCGCTTGGTAGTTCTAAGGGAATTTTTTGGTTACCCGTGGTACTACTGGTACTAATTCTGGTTATATTACTTCGGGCAACAAACGGAAAAAGTGTAGTCGTTACCGCGACTGTACTTATAGCTCCATCTCTTTCTCACGCTGAACTAATATTGACATAATACTGCTATAAGAGGTGATGGTTGGCCCCCTGTACTAATCCTTGTCGACTTGCTCATACTGAGAACCTGTACCTTTATGCAAGCAGCCTTAGTATATAGCTTGCGGCATAACGGCAGACAGGCGCGACGCGTTTCTAGTAAAACAATTTCCATAATAACTTTATGGAAATTGTTCTACCAGAATCGCGTCTCACCGTCGCGTTGCACTTGACTGGGGCAGCCTTAAAAGTGGTTATCCTAGGCGTACGTTTTTTGGACCATTTTAAAAACTGATTTTTTGTATGTAACTAACTAAGGCGTTACGGTTACGTTAATTTTGGATATAGAAAACGCGTTATAACTTACTATGGGTTTTCACTAAAATCAGTCAAAAGTAGGTACTATATTTAAATGTTTCTATCTTCTTGTAGACAATGGAGCAAGAAATATCCGATATGCATAATACTAAACGACAATGAAAAGATTCAAGTGTTGGAGAAAGAAACTTCTGCGGTAGAGAAAAAGGCGGCCGAGACTCCTCTTGAAAAGAAGAAGGAACAACAACATGAGATGGAGACCGAAACCAATACCAGTCCTGAGAAGAAGCGGAAGTTTGTGTGGAGAAGACGGGAAAAGAGGTTGGCTCATAAACATAAAAACGTTCTTTAAAACAAAAAATATTTAAAGTTTGATATTTTTATAAAAATCTATTTTTTTTTACTTCCTAGACATTCGTTGGATCTTCTATCTCGCGAAAGAGTAAAGTGTCAATGGTATTTTTTTTTTCATATTTTATCTAATCTTTTTGCGCCACATAGATGAAAACGCCATATTTTATAACTGTTTGTTACAGTAATTCACATTCGGACGGGGAAACAGGAAAGGAAGGTCTTAGACATAGACTCGTTAGGAAAATGCACAGAGGTGAGTGGGTATTTAAATATTTTCACACAATTACGTCAACTGTTTGCTTTATCTTGTGCAATCGAGTTAATATTTGAACTGTGAGTCACATTCATACAAACATGGGTGTCTATTACACCGTGAATAGTGGCATTGATAGGTGAATACTACAAACATAACTCTACATACGTGAACTTACGCGGTTTTCCCACGATATATGCAGAAACCAAATAACGCCACCAGCAGGCTTAGCACGAGAACCGTAGAGAAACGTTTTGTCGACGGAAGAGTAAACAAAAATGATGTTTCCATGTAGACAGTTGACAGTTTTCTACCGAAAAATGTAGAAGAGTGATTTCTATTCTACATTAGAGTGGCTTAGCACGAGAACCGTAGAGAAGCGTTTTGTCGACGGAAGAGTAAACAAAAATGACGTTTCCATGTACACAGTTGACAGTTTTCTATCGAAAAATGTAGACAAGTGATTTCTTTTCTTCATTAGAGTGGCTTAGCACGGAACCGTAGAGAAGCATTTGGTCGACAGAAGAGTAAATAAAAATGACGTTTCCACGTACACAGTTGACAGTTTTCTACCGAAAAATATAGACAAGTGATTTCTTTTCTTCATTAGAGTGGCTTAGCACGGAACCGTAGAGAAGCATTTTGTCGACGGAAGAGTAAACAAAAATGACGTTTCCATGTAGACAGTTGACAGTTTTCTACCGAAAAATGTAGACAAGTGATTTCTATTCTACATTAGACTAGAAATAAAAAGCGTCGTGCTAAGTCTGCTGCTACGATCCTTACATACGCCTATTGCTTCCACGCTCAAACATCTGGGCATAAACTGACATTTATACAGCTGAATACAAAGGCAAGTGATATTACCATGGGAAGCACAATATAAATATTAACATTAGGCGAAAAACACGATGAGTCATATTAGAAGATGTATTGTGTGTGCCAGAAGGAGTTAAACATATTTGTAATTTGAATTTTTTATGTTCATGCTTGCAAATCCAGCTGATGGTAAGTAGTCTCCGTCACCTTTGAACATTTGTCATACTAGAGGAATTGTGTTGCCAAGCCAGAGACGAAGCTAGAATGTCTCATATCTCATATGTATGTAATTACACCGGCATCGGCACTCATACCCTTCTAACTGAAACACAGCACCGCTGCTTGGCCATTGAAAGTTTCCCAGGCGAGGCGCTCGTCTATTACTAAATGACATAATACTCGTAAATTCATTTTATTTTTTAAATAAATAAATAAAAGTGGAATTCGTCTAGTCATCAACTAAAGTCGATTACGGATTAACACTTCAGTTTTACAATCATAAATAATATACCACAATATTGTAAAACAATCGGGAAAATGTAAAATTAAATTAACACAGATTCTTTTCCGGGGTTTCCTAGGTAATCTACATAAAAAGCGAAAAGACTTGCGAAAAGCTTGCCGACCGTACAATCTCAAGACCTATTGACCGCCACGTCAAAAAAGCAAAGACGTGCCCTCGGCGCCAAGCTACGAATTATTCCTTAAAATCTGTCATGTAGTCGTGACCGTGGCGTGCTGGGCACATTTTGCTCTGTCATCTTTACATGACTGTGGCGGTCAAAAGGTAAATAAAATCTCTTATCTCCCTTTAGACAAGAAGACAGACACCGTCTCCACAGTAACAGAATCAGTGGAGACTCAAAGCCAGAGCGCAGTGCGGTCTGAGAAACCGCCGTTACTTGATGACTCCTTCCATGAGCACGAGATCGATCTGGCCTCCAAGTCTGCTACCAGCACTAAAGATTATAACGAAGACGACTTCGATGATAACGAACTGTCCAAGATTAAGGACCTTTTGGAGGAAACGGTAATGTTATATTTGTACTATAGGGTTAAAAATATTCGTGAATTACGTAACCTTATTGGGAAGCCCTAGGAGCGTGCATTCTAAAAGTTGGCAACGTCGCAAATAGCTGTCAAATATTTGTTTTTATTAATTTGTTAATATTATTATATGGAAATATGAAATATCGCTAACTATAGTGACCTAAAATATTAATAATTAATTACAATTATAACGCTGAATTTGATGTTGGAACCGTTTCAGGTATAAAAAGGGCATTTGGAAAGTTTCTAAATACTTTTTTTACGTCTAAAACTAAATATCCGGTGTTACGATATTACAGAAATATTAACAAATTAATAAAAACAATTAAATATTTGATAGCTATTTGCGACGTTGCCTACTTTCAGAATGCACGCTCGTAAAAATAAGTGAGGTATTTGATTTTATTGAAAAATTTAAACTTCAGGATTGCATTGTTGCAGCACAGATTGCTAAACTTCATAGGTATATGAAACTTTCTAAGAACTTCGCACTAAGGTTATTTCGTTAAAATTGGTTTATTTCTTTTAGCAAAAAAATACCTGCTTCTATGCCTGGTTTTTACAACAATTCGTTGCAAAAAACACATTGTTCGATGTAATTGTATCTTTTATTCAGAACTTCCTCATATATTTTCCTTCAACGCGCCAACATCGCGATACCTTGACTCATATCAGAACGGTAATACTTTATATAATGAACTCGATAATAATAAACAATTGGTAAAGCTAATCGGAAGATTAAATATGGGTATTTTTAAACAAGAATATCAAGGTTCAAGAAAGGCTTAGAATTTATAATCGTCAATGACCAAGTAATTTTTGTAGGGAGTTCCCAAGCCTTTTATTCCGTTTAATCTTTTTTCAGCCAGAAATGTGAACGGCGGAGAATTGTGTGTTTTACAGTAACTTCGGTACGCCCAACTGCTGATTTTACTATTCTCTGTCCCTTTTATTGTCTATTAGCCACTGCCCCCCTTTTTTTTTGGTTGGGAAATTATCAAATAACTTCTCCCGCTCTGGGCGGAGCGCGAGGGCGTGTCAGACTCTGACTAAAACCCAACCGTGTTCCTTCCGTTGCCTGTGTTGCCAAAGGCCACGGTATCCCTTTCCGACTTTCCCGCGACCCCGGTAGGCATCGGCCCTAGCGGAACACTACACTTGTGCTGACATCTCATTGAGCCGCGCGTGGAACACGACGCGCCGTCGACCTTGGCCACCAGGTCAAGGTCGACGGCGCCGTCCGATAAGGACCACCTTATCGGACGGTGAGCTACCCTTTACGCACCGTCTGCAAGCCCGCGCCTACAGTGGCTGGGAATCGGCCTGGGATTCCCGACGCCCAGGACGTCGACGTAAGAGCGCGAACTTTGCCTCTCCCTCACCCGTTCCGCCTCCTCTTTCGCGAGCATTACTGCTTCGCAAAAGGAGGTGACGGCTTCCCATGCCCACCCGTTCCGTACCATGACCTGAACCAGGGCCGAACGCGAGAGATCTCCGCCTCCGCCGCCGATCGCCTCCACGAGTACACGGTGGTGCTCTGCCCAAGCCGGGCAGACCTCCACCTTGTCCTCCGGGCGATTCACACAATGGTACCTTAGCCACTGCCCCTGCACGGTTTTTTACGACTTGATAAAACATCGAGAATAGTTGATTATATTAAAGTTTATTTATTTAGGTTAGCCAACAATTGTTTACACAATACATTTAAAATACTTTCCTTCATAGTACGTTTATAAATACAACAATTATTTACAGGCTAACACAACATGCACCATTTATGGTTTTACATAATATTACAAAGCCAAAAAGAATATTTACAATCAAAGTTATTCAATATTTTTTGAATTCATGCGTATCAATAAAAATAACAAAAAAAATAATTATAAATAAAAAAAACAGATTGATAACATCATCATTTAATACAAATAATATAGAAATATAAGATTATATTTAATCAATATTATATTTCAGTTTAAAGTATTGTCTATTTAAACTTTTCGGGATAAATTCTCTAAATGATTTTATAAGAAGCGCATCAAAATCCGTTGCGTAGTTTGGCAGAGCAACGCGTTCACACAGACAAACACGAAAAGCGAGTTTAATTTATAATATGTATAGAATCTATGGCTTGAAGACATATATTAGACCAGAAAAGAAATAAAGAAAGAAAAGAAAAATAGATTTATTTGTCACAGAAACACGTGCACATAAAAGGGTAATTCTTATAAATAATAAAACTAAACAGACTTACACAGAGAGACACAGAACATATACAAATAGTCGACAATTGCACGCCGTGACTGTGACAAGTAGGCTTCCACTCAGCATGATGCTGTGCTATGGGGGACCCACAGCAAAGCGCTGATTTTCAGTGGTCACCCGAAAACGACGTGCGGAAACCAAGTCAGGTTATGACATTTTTACATACATATTAGAAAAAACAGGTAATAAAGTATAACAAAATAAACAGTACTTAGAAAATAATATAACCATTATGATCGATAAATACTATACAATAACAACACAAACAATAAAATAACATAAAAAAAGTATTTAAGTAGGCATCATCACCATGCATAAACAATTCCTACCCATAGTACCTACACAATAATTTACAGTGATTTGTCTCGCTCCCACTCTCACCTTCTCGTCATATTATCTATGTTCGCGTCGCCTGCGCGCGCGCTCACAATATAGTAACTACTCGACGGTACTCGACCAAGTGTTACTCTACACTAACCGGATCCGATACCTGATCATTATCGGTCAGATTTAGACATAGTACTAAACGGTATTCATTGGTGCCGATTCCCTTGTTCAAAAACTAAACTAAATTTAAGTTCAGTGCATCTTTTTCTTTCTATTTCATTAAGAAAAGAACAGAAGATAAATTTTAGTTTAGTCCTGTCAAATTAATCAGCGCCTGTCACTACTCCATACAAGTTTAGACGTGATTAAAAACTTGCCTACTAAAATTACGTCAATTTTCGTCAAGCGCTGATTAATTTGACAGGACTAAACTAAAATTTATCTTCTGTCCTTTTCTTAATGAAATAGAAAGAAAAAGATGCACCGAACTTAAATTTAGTTTAGTTTGTGAACAAGGGAATCGGCACCATTGTCTCAGAGAAGAAATCTTTAAGTCAATTTTGGTGTCCATTTCATTTCAAATCATTCACCACCAAATACTGAACTGTTATGTGTTTTAGGAAAGGGAGATAGCTGCGGACGGTACGAGCGAAGGCGAGTGGAGCGTGCACGTGAAATATTCCAAAGACAAACACTCGCATCTGTACTTGTTCACGCGAACTGGCAGAGACAAGCACGAATGGTAAGACATTTTAATTAGGAACTAGCGAATGTGATATGTATGGCTTACCCTGAAAAGCTAGCACTCAGTAACACACAGTATAACCCAACGATATAATTATGAATACAATTGACTGTTATCAAACAGTCGCAAAAGTACTTTTGGAACCTTATCGAACGAAATACATTTTATTACCGTACAAAATTCCTTAATGATCAATGTCAGTTTTCTATCTGCGAGAATGCCCCTTTGGCTTAAAGTAGGACAGTGAAGCTGACACCCCATTGAGATGGAGCGAAGAAACATTACCCAATAAACGGTTCTTCTCCGCTCAACATACATGAGTGAACTAAACTAAAAATATGTATCTTTACAGTAACATGTAAGGATACATTCCGAATTAAGGCGCTGACAAGACCCAATTGACCAAAATAGGCTTCGCTTAAGAAAAAATATTGCCAAATCTGTATAGTTTGTGGTAGCGGAAAAAATATATGTCAATTTTGAACATATTTCCCAGAACTTGGTTGTTACCAAAACACGTTTTGTAAACAAAATCTCGATACAAACTAACGTTAAACTAACTTCTTACTTTAAGTTCTAATCCAAAATATGTGTATCAAATATCAACATACGTTACGTATTTAATTAATAACAAGAACGTCTTATTTGAATGCAGAACTTCGTTGTTTTTTATTTAAGATTACTCAACTCAATTTTGAGTAAATAGATAATTACTTCATATTTTGCAATAAATTACAAGCGTTGTGTCATCGCGCTTCTCTTTCTTTTCTATGGAATTTGACAGTGACCGCGGTTTAGGTGTTGTCAGCGTCTTAAGCCATAATGGCTCACAGCGCTCATATCAATAATTTGCGTTCCGATTTAGATATTACGATTATGACAGCTGAGAGCTGTCAACAATTCGGAACGGTTGTGATCTCGCTCACAGTGCTCGCTCAACGTCAAATCTTCTAACATAACCCCAAACCTTGCACAAGAAATACCATAGAACGACGTTTCGTCGAGTGCTAAAGAGGATGACGAAGTGCTTATATTAGCGTATTTGTATGCTCCCGGCAAATACCACGAATTACATATTACAAAGATGCAACAATAATAATGAAATATAATGCGCATGAGTTTAAAAGTAATTTCAGGTATGCTGTTAGAGCCCTCTCGTATTGCTCTGATGTTAGCAGGACAGAAATTTGTCGCCCGTTAGGCTAGTCGACTATATTCACTTGAAAACTCATGGTTGGATTACAGTTTTTCTTTGTGAATACACCACAAATCTCTTTTGGTTAGGTGGCTACAGTAGCCACAAGCACAATTTAGAAAATGTCACGTTAGTTTAAAGGTATGATGCGACTCAAATCAAAACAGCACAACTATCATGTTTGGCTCACAGTGATATTAATTTAGGGCATGGTAGCCGCTATCGCAAGATGGCGCATGACGTCATCGATAACGATGCACGGGACTCTGTTATCGCGCTCATCCTAATTCGGAACGGGTGTAAGCACGCTCCGATTACAGTGCAATTCGGAATGCAGCCTAATTCATCATTCTCCTGCCCTTATCCCAATTTATTTGGGGTCGACGCAACATGTCGCTTTCTTCCATACTTCTCTATTAGTTGTCATCTCGGTAGTCACCCCCTTTCTAACCATATCATCTTTCACACATTCCATCCATCGTTTCTTTGGTCTTCCTCTACTCTTATAGCCATCGACATTCATACTCAAGACTTTCCTCACGACATTTTCCTCATTCCTTCGCATCACATGCCCATACCATGACAACCGATTTCCGCACAACTTTTCAGTCACCGGTGCCGATTTCAGACTTCTTCTTATGTACTCATTTCTTACTCTATCCATTCGTGTCACAGGGGCGTGCCGTCCATAGAGGCAATTAGGCCTAGCCTACCCTACCAACAACGCCAAATGCATTTATTTTAACTATGTAATACAATAATACAAACTCTTATAGCAACTTGTCGCAGACGCCACGTGACTCACAGTTCGACGGAGCTTACGTACGCAAGGCAAAGATTTGTTTCGCCTACATTTCGTTCATAAATTTACGCACACTCGTGTATATTTTCGTGTGTATGAACGGCACACAATAGTGAAATGGTTTAAATTAGGGGCGTAACTCCGGCGGCAGGAGCTTGGTTCTCATTGGTTGTGTGTAAAGTGAAAATTTAATGAATGAAAAATATTGAAGACCAGGGTTCCCAATTTTTGGACAATTCCCCGAATTGCGGGGAAGTTTCCTTCATGACTACCAGACTACTAGAGACAATTAAAAAAAAAGGGTGGTATTGTTGAATTTATACCTTCCAAAAAATTATAAATTGTAAGGAATAGCAAAAGCCCTATAAAAGTAATTAAAAACTTCATAATTTTTTATTTTTATTCTCATATTTGGGAAATTTCGCTTGGTTTGTGGGGAGTTAGGAAAATAAGTTTCGGTAACACAGTCCAGTGTGTCAGTGTTATCCGGCAAAATATGATAGTCCCTTTTGTGGAAGAACACTGTATGACAGTGATACAATTTCAATTGGTAGTGTTTGTTTCATGTGACAGTGACACGTAATTTATATGTGATCTTGAATGTTTTGCTGTTTTAGATCTTATTAAGTTATAAGTAATTGGTTTAGAAACGTAAAGTAGTGTAAAGATTATGTGTTGTGTTATTATTTGTTTATTTACCTAAGAATGGTGTTCTGTTGTGAAGTTTGCGCCGATAATGTGTTGGTTAGGTTAAGTTAGTCGCACTTGTCGTTTAATGATAAGATTCAAGTTGTGTCTAAAGGTAGATGTGTGCCCGAATTACGAGAATTAATCCAAAAATATGATAATTCATGACTTCGGATATCTTGCAAGTGACGTGTTCTGTAATTATCATCCACCCACTTGGTTATGATATTTGAGGTGGCCGAATCTTTCTTCTGTTTTCATCGTTAGAAAATCGTCCTTGAATAATGTGGTGAGTTCTTGTATGTAGAGCCGCGCTGTGATGTTGCGCGAATTAGTTTTTTTTTTGGTGTCCGTATGCATGGCGTACTCTCTGTGGAGAACCACTGCACGCCACTGTCGTGTCACACCACACATCGCTCTTAGCATTCTCATCTCAGCTGCATGCAATTGCCTTTCATCCATCCCTTTTGTGGCCCAACATTCTGATCCATACAAGAAAGCAGGTCTTACCATGGAATGCAGCCTAATTATCACCATTATTATTGTTGTTGTTTGCCATGTTGTGCGATAACGCTTTGGTTCACAATCAGTTCGAAACCTTTAATGTGAACCTAGTGATATACTGTGATTGTTCATTGCTGTAGTTGCCTTATGAATAAATATACGGACCACGCACAATGAAGGGTTCCGTAGTTCGCAAGACGGGATGAATTTATCCCAAAAACAAACTTAACATTGTAGTTGAAAAACGACATACATCGATATATGTCACGGTCGTTAAGTTGGTCGACTATTACTCGGTAACTTCTAAAGCCCACTTATCTGTGATAGTTTTCCTTTTAATTTCATTATATGTACTACAGGTACTACTGCCATGAATGTTTTAACATTTCCATAAACAACCATTTAACTGGGGGGGGGGGGGGGACACTTAATATTACGCAAGCGGATCCTAGAAAGCTGTAATTTGGCGCTTAGTCGTCTCTGAGCTACAGCGGGAACAGACAGACGGACATGGAGGTAGAAATTAGAGCGGCGGTACGCAGGCTTAATGCCAAAAATACCGCCCCAGGACCCGACAGCTTACCTGGGAAGGCCTGGGTCCTGGCCATGGAGGCTCTCGGGCCTTGACTTAGGGGGCTCCTAAGCGCATGCATGGAGTGGGGCCAGTTCCCGCTTCGCCGACCTCCCTAGCGACGTCAGCGTAGTGTGCTACGCTGACGACACGTTGGTCCTGGCGCAGGGGAGGTCGCACCAGGCGGTGGCCGAATTAGCGGCACGCGGGGTTGCGACAATCGTCGAAAGGATCCGGCAATTGGGACTCGAGGTGGCCCTGCACAAATCTGAGGCCATGTGTTTTCATGGTCCTCGGAACGCGCCACCGTTGGGGTCCCAAATAACGGTAGGAGGGGTTTCTATCGGCGTCGAGTCGACGATGAAGTACCTGGGACTCGTCCTCGACAGCCGGTGGAACTTCGTGGAGCATTTCCGACGTTTAGCTCCCAAACTGGAGCGGGCAGGTGCTGCATTGAAGCGGCTCCTGCCCAATCTAGGGGGTCCAAACGCCTCCTGCCGGAGGATCTACGCGGGGGTCGTGCGGTCCATGGCCCTCTACGGGGCTCCTGTATGGGCGCGCTCTCTGGCGCTGCGGCCAGCCCGCCGGTTGAGCGCGGCCCAAAGGGTCATGACCATCCGGATGGTCCGGGGATACCGCACGGTCTCCTGTGAGGCAGCGAGCCTCCTTGCCGGATTGCTGCCATGGGATCTAGAGGCAAAAGTCCTCGCGCACGTATGGGAGTGGCGCGAGGAGGCGAAACGCCGGGGCGTAACTCCGCTGCCGCGAGAAATCGCGGTACAGCGGACGGAGCTCCGGCGGGATCTCATGGCGACATGGAGAGTACGGTTGTCGCAACCCAGTGGTGGGCACGCCACGATTGCGGCGATAAGTCCCCTCTTTGAGGAGTGGCTAGAGAGGTGCCACGGTGTCCTCAAGTTCCGCCTGACGCAGGTCCTCAGCGGACACGGCAGCTTCTGGAGGTTCCTGTGTCGGATAAGGCGGGAGGAAACGCCCGGGTGTCACCACTGTGTGGATCGCCCGGAGGACACGGTGGAGGTCTGCCCAGCTTGGGCAGAGCACCGCCGTGACCTCGTGGAGGTGATCGGCGGCAGAGATCTCTCGCGTCCGGCCCTGGTTCAGGCCATGGTACTGAGCGAGAGGGCATGGGCAGCCGTCACCTCCTTCTGCGAAGCAGTAATGCTCGCGAAGGAGGAGGCGGGACGGTTGAGGGAAAGGCATGTTTCGCGCACTCTCGCCCCTAGCCGCCGCAGGAAACGCCCTGGGCGTCGGGAATCCCGGGCGGATTTCCGGCCACCGTAGGCGCGGGCTTGCGGACGGTGAGCAATGGGTAGCTCACCGTCCGGTTAGGACCAGGCCCGGGTCGACGGCGTGTTGTATTCCACGCGCGCCTCAAAGAGATGTCGTCAGCACAAAGTAGGGGTCCACTAGGGCCGATGCCTGCCGGGGTCGCGGGGAGGTACTAAAGGGTCACCGAAGCCCCTGGCAACACAGGCAACAGGGAGGAATACGGGTGGGTTTTAGTCAGTAAGAGTCTGACACACCCTCCCGCTACGCCCAGAGCGGGAGAAGTTATTTGATGATTTCCCACCCAAAAAAAAAAAAAGACAGACGGACATGGCGAAACTATAAGAGTTCCTTTTTTAACCTCTTATGCATGTGGAACGGAGAAGAACCGATAAAATAAACGGACTCACCGTTTATACGGTTACGGTTCTTCTCCGTTCCAACATATTGTTTTGTGTATCTATTGTTAGTATACTTAAGCCAAATTGTGCGTATTTGCCAAAATTAAAATTAAAATCATCGGTCGTAAAGGTCTTATGGGGTCCATAGACGGTCAAAACTGCTTGACAAGATTGGGATTTTTTCGTGCTTGTCAAGCAATGTTGTCTGTCTAGGGACTCCATTTGGTACGACCGATTTCGGTCGCAAATCGATATCGCTATCTATGTCGAGACTGCAGCCCCTGGGCTTTTTCCTCTTTTGATAGGATTTCTAAATCATTTAAAGTTTTCCTTATTGTTTTTGAAAACTTATCAGTATCAAGTACAGATTAGAGTAGCGATAAGTACCCCTTATCACTTAATCGGCGAACTGTAGTTGCAGAAGAAATATATTTTTTAATATTGTATAAATAAACAATGCTGTTTAAAATTATTATTATTTGATATAATTAATTCGTTTATGTGTTCATACATAGTTGATTTATCATTTAACTATTTATTGCTCCACGTTACTTTAACCCCTAGGTATTCATCTGAATCCGGTTAGACTGGAAACCGACCCCAACTTAGTTGGGAAAAAGCTAGGCAGATGATGACTTTACCTCCTTGTTCTGTGTGAATTTGAACCCGACTACGGCTTGCGAAAAGTACTGGTTGAAAGTCTTTGGATTTGTTGAAAGAATATTCAGACTTTATGTTTATGATCAACTTTTCTTGTTTTTTTCTGCTAGTTGGGTATATTTGCCAGTCCAACAATATTTACATAAAATCAAAATATTTTTATTTCACATAAACCTACATGGGCACTTATGAAACGTCAGAAGCTAGGTGCACGGTTCCAATGGGTCGTTTCCTATGGAGAAGAGCCGGCAAGAAACTCCACGGTTACCCTTAATGGAAAATCTTAGTCATGAAAATATTGTGTACCAATGGAAAGATACCTTTTCACCCAGGTGTACCAAAAAACCTACATGCCATATGCAGTAGAAAACTGCAATCGATTACAATACATGCTTCGTTTCGACACAATAGTTCCCATAAATAACTTGTACTTTGTGAAGCCAGCGAAATTAATAATTGTTACCAAAATTGACTGCCAACTTAAGTTATCCGTGTATTCGAATCACAACTGCCGTTTTTTGACATTGTATGAAATAGCTATATTTATTTATTTATAATAAGCACACCAACAGCACTGTCACTTACATTTCAAACAAACTGACATCTAAAATCGGCATTTCAGTAACCGTGCAAATAACAGGTATGCATGACATTGACATACTGAAAAAAATTAGAGACAGTAAGGAAAAATAAAAAGTGTGTCTAGTAAACCTGAATCCAGAACACTACAAAAAACTAAACAATTAGAGCTATATAGGCGTACAATGTTCGCACTGTTTATATAGGAAATCATAATAATAATCATATATAATAAATTATATACAACGTAATAATTGTTTCTATTTTAATTAATGTTATTGGTGTTGTACCGTTTTAATTAACTATAAATAAATGATAACACGGCAAACTGACGAAGGATGTAATTTTTCTTAAAAAATAATTTCCCTGACTGCAAAAATGAATATTTTATACTTGGTCTGTTTTTTTTTTTCTTTTTAGGTATCGTCGCCTAGTAATAGCGGTATCAGAAGCCAATGCAGCTTCGGCGGAGAATTCAGCGGCGGAAGACAAGACAGGCAGCGAATCCACAGCGGAGAACAAAGATAACGTTGAAATGGCTGTTTATAAGCTCACCGAGAAAGAAACTGTCGCTTTCAATAAGTCATCTGTGAGTATAAAAACTTTGTTGTTATTTTTGTAAAAAGATTTTTATTTTTCACTTTTTAGTCGGTCAGTTTGTAATTTATGTAAGTTACAATAGCATAATGTCAACTGCTCTCCACCTCTTACAAAATATTGTTTTCCCGAAGCAGGGACGTTAATTGTTGAGGAGTTCTCACCAGGTTCTCTAAACAGGAGAACTAGAGCTGATGGTGACTTCACCATAATTATGCATTGTGACGAGCATAAACTGCTTTGCAGCGATATTTAAGTACCTAATCGAATCGCAACCCGTGAAATACAAGTAGTTCCGGTGGCCACCTTTGGTCTTTATCATCACTTCCACTTCACCAAATGGTGCTTTTCGAGGGCAAATGCACGAGTTACCAACTATAAATAAATCAAATCGCTATAGGTGTGCCTATAAAACTTGAGGATTTTTCTCGATTTCCATGGGATCCTCTCATCAGATTCTAACATGGTCACAATGGGACCCTACCCTTGGGGAAATACCCTTTCAAACAAAAAAATATTTTCAAAATCAATCCACAATTGAAGGAGAAATCAGTGAAAAAAAACAGACAAACTGACGAACATAGAATCTCCTCCTTTTTGGAAGTCGTTAAAAAATAGAGACCGATAAAAAACGATATGCAGGCTGATTCTTTTTCAGTCCAAAACCAGAAATAAAATAAAAAAAACATATTTGTTGGTAAAAAATATAACAAAAAGTAAACGAAATACAATCAGTGTGACTCAAGGACCAGACCTCGAAACCTATCTTTCTGCAGCGAGGTGTGAGGCAGGGAGACGTTATCTCTCCGAAACTGTTCACCACTGCACTGGAGGATGTCTTTAAGGTTTTGGACTGGAAAAGGCCAGGCATCAACATCAATGGCGAGTAAATCACTCACCTTCGGTTTGGCGACGATATAGTTGTCATGGCTGAGACTTTGAAGGGTTCAATACAATGCTCGATGACCCTAGTAGAGCTTCCGAAAGAATGGGTCTTAAAATGAACATGGACAAGACAGAGGGTCATGTCAAATGCCATGTTACTAAACCCACTCTCATGAAGATCGGAGATGCTGCATTCGAAGTTCTGGACGAGCATTTTTACCTAGGACAGACTGTCCAGTTAGGTAGGTCCAACTTCGAGAAAGAGGTCAATCGTCGAATCCGATTCGGCTGGGCAGCGTCCAGGAAGATATGCAATATCTTCTCGTCCCACATACCGCACTGTCTCAAGACAAAAGTCTTTGACCAGTGCGTGTTGCCAGTGATGACTTATGGCACTGAAACGTGGTCGCTCACAATGGGCCTTATTAGAAGGCTAAAAGTTTCACAACGTGATCGAATCAGAAATGAAGAGATCCGCAGGCGAACCTGGGTTACCGACATAGCCCGAAGAATAGCCAAACTTAAGTGGCAGGGCATATTGCTCGCAGAACAGATGACGAAAGGTTCTGGAGTGGCGACCGCGCACCGGAAGATGTAGCGTTGGAAGGCCTCCTACAAGGTGGGCCGATGACCTTGTGAAGGCCCAAGCACAGAACCGTTGTCGAAGTGGCGGTGCTTGGGGGAGGCCTATGTCCAGCAGTTGACGTCTTTCGGCTAAAATGATGATGATGAAAAAAAATACAGTGTATCATTATTTTAACCATTAATAACCGTTTAAACTGAAATTACAGGAACTGTCTGCACACAATGTCGGAACTTTTCGTTTTCAGCTGAATAACATTATTTTTGTTCTTGGTAAAAATAAAACGGAATTTCCTTAGCTTAAATCTAGGTCTGCAACTAGGTTAAATATGACATATCGAGCTTTAGAAAGAAACTGTCACCACAAGTATGAGAGACAAAGACGACGCTCTTACGAAGCCTACGTTCGCACGAACGTAAAAAAATATCGCGCACTGGAATTTAAACTCTCGGTGTTGAACCGAGGGTTGAGAATCCAACAGAGTGCAACCCAGCGCGTCGAAAAAACACTGTCGGATTTTAAACTCTTGGCGCTAAGCAGAGCGTTGAATATCCAGTGTGCGAAAAAACATAGCCGGTGCGAACATGGGCTAAGTCGAACTTTTGCAAAAGCTACTATTTGTCCGATAGCTTAGCTCATGCGTAATAGTAAGACGGATATCTATAAAATACATAACATAACTTAATTCCTATATTTTCGGAATGGGTAGACGAATGTGTATAGGACAAATAATTAATATAAAAATCTTAAATTCATTCACTGACAGACAATGCACAGCAGCCCTTGGCTAAGTAATAACAGCCGCACAGGTCGATCGACCAGGTTAAGTTACCCTTGCCGGGGTTAGTCCGTGATGGGTGACCATCTTTACATACCGAGACTCCTCCGTGCCTCGAAAAGCACGTTAAGCCGTTGGTCTCGTCGTCAGAAGCCCGAAAGTCTGACAACCAGTCTTACCAAGGGTATCGTATTACTCATTCAATGGGTTGTGGAGGTCAGATAGGCAGTCGCTTCATGTAAAATACTGGTAATCAGCTACATACGGTTAGACTGGAAGCCGACCCCAACATAGTTGGGAAAAGGCTAGGCAGATTGATTGATTGATTGACAGACAACGCACCGCCTTAACCGCTGGGTCTAGTCGCATGAAATTGCTTGTACATAATAATCTACTTATTAATAATATATAAAATGAAAAAAATGTTTTTTTTTTCTTTCAGAGCAAAGCATTAGACTCATCTGATGGCGGTGTCACGATTTCGTCGATATCGCAGCCCATACCGCAAGAAACGGACTACGAAAAGACTTTCTGGCCATACCTCCTCAAAATCATACAGGTGATTATTGTACTTTATTTTTGTGACGTAAGGTGTAATTTGGTTTGACACGGCTAGAGTATCCCGAGCATTATTTGTCGTGACATCATCGAGGCCTTGAATTCTGCATAAAAATAAACTGTCAGCGCCTCAGTGGAAATATTTAACATTAGAAATGCTCGCTACTTATGACGACTTACAGATTTTCTCCAATTTAATTAAACATAGGTCCTCTGTTAAAGTGTAAGGCTGGCACTTCACCGAGGCGAAGAGGAGAAAAATTTACCGTAATGTGAATGTCGAGCTAAGAAGAGCCAGTTAATATAAAAGGATCCTTCGCTGCGCCTCGGTGGATTGTCAGCCGAAAACAAAGACCCCACCTAGTTGCTGTACTTATAGCGCACGAGTACTGTCGTTTCAAAGTTATTTGACCAGCAGGCTTAGCATGACGCTTTCTATTTCTACTCTTTAGTAGAATAGAAATCGCTTGTCTACATTTCTCGGTAGAAAACTGTCAACTGTATACAAGTAAAAGTTATTTTTGTCTACTCTTCCGTCGACAAAACGCCTCTCTACGGTTCTCGTGCTAAGCCTGCTGCAGAAACCTTATTGGAACAAGAATAAAGATCATTGTAATTTTGACAGTTATGCAATATCAGAGGTAAAACAACTGAAAGGACTGTAGTTACGTACCTATAGATAAGCAGTTAGGCCTCGTCCTGGGTGAACGCGCGGTGATGAGGACGGTAGGGAGCGCAATTATGTGACCACAGAGCACCGCGAATTGTCGTAGCGGCGGGCTAGACGTGTTTCCACTAGGTAAAACAATAGACGTTCGCTGGGCGCTCAGGTCGGTCGCGCTAGGCCGCCCATAGTTAATTCAGTATCCATACTTAAGGACGCGTTTGCAAAATTAATAGGTATAGAATCCAACTACTACATTGACACGGGTCACACACACAAGTGTACGCACGGTAAGCTGCGGAAATAGTAGTCAAGTGAACTAATTTTGATACTTTGAGTTTTTTTTTCTTATTTCGATATATTCGTACTTACAAAAAATATTTCGTATTGCTCTTTATAATTTTACTAAATAATTCTAAGATAGAAATACTTCAGTGACTCCTAGGCACTGGAAGCCCTCTACTAGTAGAGAGATGTAGGCTGCAGACTTTAGGCAAGTTTTATTAGTTATGATGAGACCTTACCTCCGGACTTGATGAAGTGACCTGAAGGTGTACTTCGGTGACTGGTACTGGAACTGGTCGACGAGTAGGACTAGGTGTGCCGAGTTTGGGCTCGTTTTGATAGTTATGATGAGACCTTACCTCCGGACTTGATGGTGTGACCTGAAGGTGTACTTCGGTGACTGCTACTGGAACTCGTCGACGAATAGAACTAGGTGTGCCAAGTTTGGGCTCGTTTTGATAGTTATGATGAGACCTTACCTCCGGACTTGATGGTGTGACCTAAAGGTGTACTTCGGTGACTGCTACTGGAACTCGTCGACAAATAGAACTAGGTGTGCCGAGATTGGGTTCGTTTTGATAGTTATGATGAGACCTTACCTCCGGACTTGATGGTGTGACCTGAAGGTGTACTTCGGTAACTGCTACTGGAACTTGTCGACGAATAGAACTAGGTGTGCCGAGTTTGGGCTCGTTTTGATAGTTATGATGAGACCTTACCTCCAGACTTGATGCTGTAACCTGAAGGTGTACTTTTAAGTAAGTAAGTAAGTAAGTATTTATTTGCATAAAACATGGTATACATGGTGTTACAATAATTTACAATAAAGATCTTACATGTTTTGCCAGAATTGTACTTAGCATGCATATGTTCACTTAATACTAACATGAGAATTTGTTATCCATAAATTCTTTAAGATTATAGAAATTTTTCAAGTTTAACCAGTCAAACAATTTTCCCTTAAATAATCTGGAGTTTAAGTTTTTTATGCTACTCGGTATGTTATTATATATACTAACACAATTATATAAGCAGCTTTTATTATATTTAGCAAACTTGGGAAGATCATGCAGAACGAGTCTCTGTGGATCACGCCGGCTCCTTGGATTAATATCATTGGCTGATATAAACAGGTCTTTATGTTTATTAACGAACATACATATTTCAAATATATAAAGCGACGGCAGCGGTAACAAACCTAGCTTCTTAAATATGGGTTTACAAGATTCCTCCGAGTGCATCCCGTAAATTGCCCTAATGCACTTTTTTTGAGCAACAAATGCTCGGTTTATATCGGTACTATTTCCCCATATTATAAGCCCGTAACGTAGTACCGATTCTACATATGCATGATAGGTCATGAGAGCTGTTTTTAAGTTTGTAATATTTTTGATTTGTTTAAGAGCATATACAAATTTATTTATTCTCTTTGCAGCGTTATCCACATGCTCTTTCCAATTCAAATTTTCATCAATAATTACGCCTAGAAACTTCGTTTGTGCTACTTCTTTAATTTTTGATACGTTTAGTTTAATATTATATTTAGGATTATTACATTTTTGTATTAATTTATCTATAGTATTATTAATGTCAGTCTCATGATTATTTCTAAAATTGTTACATTTTTCTGTCGCTATAATAATAGCTATGTCATCAGCAAATAATATACATTGGTGGTCAGTTATATTAATAATATCATTTATGTACAGCAAGAACAGGACAGGCCCCAGTACACTTCCTTGTGGTACACCACATGGATTGTGCTTGTATTCCGATGAAAAAGGCACCTTAACTTGATTTTCATCATTTTTTTCAATAATGACTCGTTGTTGTCGGTTACTGAGATATGATTTTATCCACTGAAGTGTAGGACCCCTGATACCTACAAGTTCAAGTTTTTTGAGCAACAGATTGTGAGAAACTAAATCGAAGGCTTTTGAGACATCAAAAAATAGCCCCGTGGTCAGATTTTTATTATTGATATTAGTAACTACAGCCTTTACCAGGGAGAATATTGCCAAAGTAGTGGACTTGTTTTTCTGAAAGCCATATTGTTCATTGATAATTATATGAAATTTATCACAATAGTCAATTATTCTTCCATACATGCACTTTTCATATATTTTGGACAATATGGGTATTAACGTTATAGGACGATAGTTATTAATATCACATTTTTCTCCTTTTTTATATAAAGGCTTGACTATCGAGTATTTCAGGGCATCAGGAAAAGTTCCCGATGCAAACGATAAATTAATTAAATATGTCAGAACAGCAGTTAGTTGATTGGCACACTCTTTAATCATTTTAGTGTTGATTTCATCATAGCCCACAGAATTGGAATTAGACAATGACAGTATTTCTCGTCTAACCTCGCTTTCCTCCATAGGTTTTAAAAACATCGAGTTTTTAAAACCTATGGAACTTTGGTGACTGCTACTGGAAATCGTCGACGAATGGAACTAGGTTTGCCGAGTTTCGAGGTCATTCCATCAAGTCCGGAGATAAGGTCTCATCATAACTATCAAAACGAGCCCAAACTCGGCACACCTAGATCTACTGGTCGACGAGTTCCAGTAGCAGATACCGAAGTACACCTTCAGGTCACTCCATCAAGTCCGGAGGTAAGTTCTCATCATTACTATCAAAAGAAGCCCAAACTCGGCACCCCTAGTTCTGCTGGTCGACGAGTTCCAGTAGCAGACACCGAAGTATACCTTCAGGTCACTCCATCAAGTCCGGAGGTAAGTTCTCATCATTACTATCAAAAGAAGCCCAAACTCGGCACCCCTAGTTCTGCTGGTCGACGAGTTCCAGTAGCAGACACCGAAGTATACCTTCAGGTCACTCCATCAAGTCCGGAGGTAAGTTCTCATCATTACTATCAAAAGAAGCCCAAACTCGGCACCCCTAGTTCTGCTGGTCGACGAGTTCCAGTAGCAGACGCCGAAGTACACCTTCAGGTCAGTCCATCAAGTCCGGAGGTAAGGGCTCATCATTACTATCAAAACGAGCCCAAACTCGGCACACCTAGATTTACTGGTCGACGAGTTTCAGTAACAGACACCGAAGTACACCTTCAGGTCAGTCCATCAAGTCCGGAGGTAAGGGCTCATCATTACTATCAAAACTAGCCGAAACTCGACACCCCTAGTTCTACTGGTCGCTGAGTTCCAGTAGTAGTCACCGAAGTACACCTTCAGGTCAGTCCATCAAGTCCGGAGGTAAGGTCTCATCATAACTATCAAAACGAGCCCAAGCTCGGCACACCTAGATTTACTGGTCGACGAGTTCCAGTAACAGACACCGAAGTATACCTTCAGGTCAGTCCATCAAGTCCGGAGGTAAAGGCTCATCATTACTATCAAAACGAGCCCAAACTCGGCACCCCTAGTTCTACTGGTCGACGAGTCCCAGTTCCAGTAGCACCATCAGGTCACTCCATCAAGTCGGAGACGAATAGGCATTTATAAATTCTCTTTACTTTTAGCGAAAAAGAATATTTTTATAAAAACCTGGGAATATAAAAACATACAGCCTTGGCCAAAAGTATTGAGCACCCATGACATCTTTCAGTTTTATGAGGAGTATCAACTAGAAATAAAACAAAACGTTTAATATAGGTTTATTTTACTATTTATTAATTGAAAATTAATATTTTGTGGGTCCACCCTTTGCCTTAATTACGGCAAAATTCTGGGTAAAGAGCTAACAAGATTTTTACAGTCTTCAGCAGTAATCGCGTTCCATTCTAGGCGCAGGAGGCGTTTCAAATCTTCTCTGTTGTTAATTATGTGGCGCCTAACTCTACGCTTTAATAAACCCCATAAATGTTCTATGGGGTTCAGATCTGGCGACTGGGCAGGCCAGTCAAGAAGCTCTGTGTTATTTTCCCGAAACCATGTCATAGTGCGGGCAGATTTGTGGCATGGCGCGTTATCCTGCTGGAATTTAACACCATCCATGTTCGTGTCGCCGAAAAGTTTTGTGAATGAAGGCAGCAACGCACTTTCTAGTACATTTATGTACTTAGTAGAGTCCATGCGGCCCTCACACACGAACAATTCGCCACCTCCGGAATCGGTCATGCAACCCGAGACCATTATGCTGCCGCCGCCGTGTTTTACGGTTGGGATCACACACTCTGGCTTAAATTCTTCGCCCACCCGGCGACGCACAAAGGTCACACCAGGTGTACCAAAAATCTGCAATAAAGAGAAAAATATTGAGTTCCGTAAAAAAAAAATAACTTCATCTATGCGTTTCGTTTTTAAACCATTTTATATAATTTTATTAGGGCATTAAATTGACTTATTCACCTCAAAGTTTGATTCGTCTGACCACACAACATTTGACCACTCTTCAGCGGTGAAAGTTCGGTGTTTTAAGGCCCATTTATACAGCGCTTTTTTGTTGTTGTCGGAGAGCCATGGCTTCTTCCTAGCTCTACAGCCTTTCAGACCAGCTTTCTGAAGTCTTCTACGAGTAGTTCGAGCAGAAATTGATTTCTTAATTTGTTCTGACAACTCAGCAGCGAGCTCTGAAGATGTTTTTATTCCTATTTCTTAACGACTCTCTCAGTAACTGATGATCCTGACGGTCTGTGGTGATGCGTTTCCGCCCGGTTCTCGGTTTATTTTGATGTGATCCGGTGGCAGAGAATCGCTTAATAGCATATTGCATGGATCGGCACGAACATTTCACAGTTTTGGAAATGTCTACTTGTGATTTCCCTTGCTCATGCAGAACCTGTATCTGCACACGTTTTTCTAAAGAAAGTTCGTTTCGTTTTGGCATATTGCAACTATAACACTAAACTTTGAAATAAAATACCAAAGGCGCACTAGATCACTGGATGTGTTCACAACGAGCGATGGTAGCGAACTGATAAATAAATACAAAAATTGTAAAAGACACATTTTATTGCACCCAGGTGTTTTATTGCTAGCTGCGGCGTCGGTCATTGTTTTTATTAAATCTTTGTAGATGACCGACAAAAGAATATTTCAACAGTAGATTTGGTTTTCTCCCATACTTACCGTGAACGAGCGAAATTTGTAAGGTGCTCAATACTTTTGGCCAAGGCTGTAGTATCAAGTATCTAATTTGGTTTATCCAATACTTTGTACATGTACAGCGATCTTTTTCAACACGAGGCGCGGCTAACAGGCGATACAGTGTCCACTCACGACGGCGGCCAAGCGCGGACTGAGGTTGCATTCGAAACGTTTGTGCAATATAGCAAGACAGGAACAAAAATAAAATAACCCCTAATGCAACCGATTAAGATTCATCCGTAATAGCAAAATATGTGAAAAAATAAGTTCAGTTTTTAATTTTTTCTGCAACTATGTGTGTCATTTTGATATATTTTTGTACTATTTTTTTGGAATTGAATATATCTGCCTACTTCTAGTATTTTTAGAAACCTTAAAATATGTTGATAATAAAACAAAATATGTACTGAAACTCAACTCGGTATCGTTAATTTTGTGAAAAATGGGAACAGAAAATCGTTTTTACATTATAAAAATCTACTTAATATTTGCAGAGAGCATTGGTGGCCCAGTGGTAACGACCGGGACTTACGAGTTGTGTGTCGTAGGTTCGAACCCAGACAGGCGCTTTACTTTGTGTAAATTATATTTCATCACTACTGCTCTCAATACGGTGAAGGAAAACATCGTGAGGAAACCGGCATGTCCTAGAACCTAAAATTGGAAGACATGTGACATCTACCAACCCGCACTGGGCCCGCGTGGTGGATGACGGCCCACTCCCTCTCACAGAGAGGAGGCCTGTGTCCCAGCAGTGGGAACATTATAGGCTAATACTTAATATTATAAATGCAATGCCTAATATTATATAAAAGTAACTGTCTCTGTTACCTTTCACGCCTTAAGGACAGAACAGATTTCAACGAAATTAGAGGCACAATGGTAGCCCTTGACCGGAATTGGGATACATTTTATTCTGGTATTATGTTCCCGTGGGGATAATGTCCGACCTACACAGGAGCGAAGCGGTCAAAGGGGACTTAATATTTTTGTTTTTTGGGCTCGCCTCACCACCGCGTAAGCTTCTCACCCTGGACGAGGCCATAGACAGTCGCATTAGGCTAATTATAATGCGACGTGAAACAGAGTCACGATATGACGTTAAACACGACTTCGGAAAAGGCGGTGTTGTGTCAAATAGAGCCGACGCCACGCGACCGATCCAAGAACAAAAAGAAGAGAAAAGATAAAGAAGTTCGTTTTTGTGTTTATTTATTTTGTTTAGTTTGTGTTTACTCTTTGGTGCCGATTATTTTGTGCTTAAGGTATACTTCATTTACGCTATTTCCATATTTTTCTCTTTAATAGAACAAGAAAGATACGGACATAAATAAGAGCTGTCATAATTTTTTTTTTCAATTATATTGAACTATGACCTCCATACAAATATTCCATAAAAGAGTTGACTCGTTCGAACGTTCAAAGCATAAACTATTTTGACATCTCTAACTTATTTTTTATCTGTCATCCTCCTTTTCTCGACCTGTGTATCAGTAAAAAAAGTCATTTCACTCAGTTTTGTCAGTATTACAGTTGTACGATTAACCGCACGTTAACAGTAACACTTGAACTACATAAACAAGCCTTACTGCTTTGAAAGGTGCTTTCAAAGTCAAATTGTTACCATAGATGTGCGTTTATGAACATATAGAGCGCTCCAAGAACTTTATTAGTAATAGAAGTACATATAGAATTGCGTACACGCATCATATTATGATATATCAGCAAACTTTGTATTTTTATGAGTGTTTAGTGTTTTTATTATTTTTATTTAATCTATTTCTATATTCAATTACATACAAACCCTTTTTTACCATGAATCTTGGTCGTATCGTTTGTTCTCAATAGTTAGGTGGGAATATTAATGGTTGAAGGGAAAGCCCTTCTATAATTGATATAGGTACTTTACATATCATCAGAAGCGATTCCAATGTACTCCTACAAGTCTTGACCTGTTCGTTCCAATGATATTTATAATAAATAATAAATAATTTTAATTTTACGTTTACTGCAGAACAAAAATTCACCGCCGGATTGTTCATGCCGACTGCTTCCGTCAGAAGTGACGTGGGTGAATACAATGTTAGCGCGAATCATGTTCGACCTGATGAGGAACCCTGTCATGATCACCCGTCTGCAGAACAGGATACAGAGGAAACTCAACACGCTCAAGGTAAAGTAACTTTTATTGTGATTGCATTGGGATTCTTTTTATTAATTTATTATTCATTACTATACATCTCTGCCTTCACCTTCGGGGAATACGATGAATACAGGCGTGATGTAATGTTTAACCTTTTGACCGCCACGTCAAAAAAGCAAAAACGTGCCCTCGGCGCCAAGCTTCGACTTCATCATTTAATACCCGTGTGACCGTGGCGTGCTGGGCACATTTTGGTTTGTCATCTATACATGACTGTGGCGGGCAAAAGGTTAAAAGTATTTTCCCTCCCCAGCTGCCATCCTTCATGTCCCCTCTCATGGTGACGGAGTTATCCCTGGCGGGCGCGTGCCCGCTGGTGGAGCGGGTGCAAGTGCCCACGTGGGACGCGCGCGGCGTGTGGCTCGACGCAGACATACGGTACGACGGAGGCGCCTACATCGCCATACTGACGCAAATCAATCTCATGAAGCTTAAGGAGAAGAGTTAGTATTATTTTTACATCTGATCAAGTTAACTGGCGAGACTTCACAGGCACGTGCATATAAAAGAAAATCATAACATAATTAGTTACTTATTAGCATTGGCGTTACCTACTCATAAATTTATCTTTTGATATTGCACGACTCTGCATAATCTCTTTACTTACTAATTATTTAGAAAATAAAGAATAAATGTTATATATCTACGTATAAAATGATTTTATTAATATAAATTAAATAAAATATGTTAGAAAGAGATTATATATTAGCAAGACTAGATATTTTGTAGACCTTTTATTTTTTGTTGATTACCGGGTACGTCTCGACAGGCCTACAGTGTCCCCTCATACCTTAATTAACACTGTAATTTGAAAACATTGTAAAAGCCAATTATTTTAAAAGAGTAACCGTGGAGTTTCTTGCCAGGTCTTCTCCATAGGAAACGACCAATTGGAACCGTGCACTTAGCTTCTGACGTTTCATAAGTGCCCATGTAGGTTTATGTGAAATAAAAATATTTTGATTTTGAATAATAGTTAATGTTCCCGTTGACAGCGATGTGGACGAATTTTTGATGCCCAATGAGCTCTTCCGCCTTTTTGTTATTTTTATTATATACTTGTAGGTATTTTTTAAGATTAGTATAATATCTATTTAAATTTAATGAATTATGTTATTAAATCTTCTTGTTACAATACATTAATGTTGTGATATTAATATCTAGTAGGTATGCAATGTAATGTTAACTTCATAATACTTGCTGCGCCCTCACAGGGTCATGTATTCATACGTTTTAGCCTAGTTTGTAACTGAGTGTACATTATGCAAATAAATAAATAAAATTAGCAAGCAGCCCAACTGTTTGCCAACTAATAAAATTTGTTAAAAAAAAAAACTGTTATTCTGTACCACCGATCATTTATAGACCTCATAATTTTGTTTGACAGAATGAATATACAACTAATATTTTTCAGACATGACGCTAGAGGAACATTTGCTGGCGACCACCGTTCATGGGCTGAGCAGCGGCATACAGAGCTCGTCGTCTACAGCCGAGGAAGCAGACCATGCGCGACGGGTAACACTACGTTTTCAATAACATTCTACCACGCTGTAGCTAGACAAAAATCATTTGGCGCGTGGCCAAAATCGGAACTACCGCCGCCATCTTGTTTTTTTAGTACAATTTCACAAAACAATTGTACAAATGTCCACCAACAGCGCCTCTCTGGCAATGTCATTCGAGTTCCAGAAGATCCTTGTAGTAGTGTACTTGTGTGCTATTTAGTTTGTCGTTTGACATTACTTCACTGAAAATGATCCTTATAAGCGACCTATTGGCTGGTGTAGTTGTCATACCAAAATTCCTTCCCCGAGACTCGGAGTATTTTTCGCTATTTCTTTTAGTTTCGGATTTGGCCATCCATGCACACTTGGAAAATTCACCCTGTATACTTAATCCAAAATACGAGTTGCCACGAGTCAAAGCTTGATCAGCTACCTCAATCATAGCTGAATTATAACACATGAAAATATGACTAACAAATAGTGAATATGCTTACTGATGTTAAACAAATGTGACCCTTGTGTGTTTTCTGTAAGGTTTACAATATTGAACAAATTTATAGTTATGATCAATAGAACTTCTGGAATTTGCATAACTATTCGTTAGTTTGAATAAACTATCAAATTTCTTATTTTAGTTGAGAAACCCAGCGATATACGACTCGGATATGGAAGATTCTGCGGAGTCGAGTGACGACGATGAAAGTCCACCAATGCAGCCTGTAGATAGCAACGAGACTATTACCTCTGATCCTGGGTAAGACTCATAATAATTATACAGTATGTAAATTAACGAAAGGCATTGCTATTAACCGGTAATATTATAGCGTACAGATTTACCAAGAAAAAAAATGCGCTTCGGGGCGCATCGTCTATCTTCGGAAATACAAACGCGCGATAATGAGAAAACTTTTTTTTTTTTTTTTGATAGATCGTCCGAAGCTAATAACTATTTAAACACATTTTTGAACAATATGAATAAAACAATACGAAAAAAGAAATGTGTGGTTTTATGAAACCACGATGCAAGTGAAACTTTAGTGAAGCTGATGCGAGCCATGGCCGCCGCCATTATGGCCTTGCCTGCTCTGCCAAGCGCCTTTCACTTTACCCCTACTGCGCGGCCGGCTGTAATGCGATATGCGATAGATGGACGAAAAAAAATGAGGCCGTGTAATATAAATTTCACTATAAAAAAGGTACAAAACCAACATAACCCGCGTAGGACTTAGGAAGGTAATACAGAGCTTCTACAACTATGGAAGTACTTGCCAATTTTGTATTTAATCATGATTACAAAATTAGGGATTAACAACTCTATGCAATTCCAAAAAACTTTTCAAAACTTTTGAGTTTCAAATGCAAGTTCTGCGACCAGAGCAGGTAATCCCATGGAGAAAACTTCATAAAAAAAACCCAATGATAGGTGCATTACGACAAAGCGCGACAATACAAAACTTAGCCGGGTACTCATTAGCCTGCGGTAACCGTAACATGCGTGATACAGTACGATGTTCTAGTGTGTACGCTTGTTACAGTTTAGGCTCACGACGTCGCTTTCACCGAGCGTACTCATTTTGAGAGCTGTAACTGTAACCAAACAGATACAGTAACGAGGTTCTAGTGTGTACGCACTGTGTGAGCGCACTGCGAGCGCCCTTTGATTCGCGGCAAAAACCGACAATCTTCGGCTCGCTGCGAGTCGCTCGTGTAGCGTTCGTTGCAGGCTCGCGAACCACGTACACACTATGTTTTTGGTAACAGTGCATGCAACGGTTACGATTACAGCTCGCTAATGAGTACCCGGCTTGTGACGTGACGTTCGTACTAATTTGGAATCACGTAGATAACCGAAGCGCATAACTTTTCTGGTTTATCTGTAAATACATACAAAAAACAAAATATGTATAGGCGCACCCGCTGTTACCGGACTAGCGTCCATACATTATTTTATTGGTGTTATTTTTTTGTACGTATGGTCGCTATAGTACTGGCTGTTAAAGCAGGCTAGCATCTTTTGAGGTCTCATGAAGTCCTCGAGAACTTTTATAATAAATCTGAATCATTCGGGTTAGGTTTTTTTATAAGTTGATACGCTTTATTATTAAATTGTGCTCTTACTGGCATAAAAAATGGGAGCAAACTCTCTGTTAAGCCCCGCGCGAAACCGATTCGGAGTCAAACAATAGAAAATCAATTGTGTCTCATTAGCTTTCCTTGACCAATTAAAGAGTGAGGTTTAGTATCTCAAAAGATTGATTTTTGTAATAAATTCAAATGAAGTTTACATTTGGGCAGAGTTCTTTAAAAGTGGCACCTCAAAGTGTTAGCGATTCTTTTTACTTAAAGACAGTGACAACTCAAAGCTGCAAACATAGACTAAAAACCGGACAAGTGCGAGTTGAACTCGCGTGGTGAGGGTTCCGTACAATGAATGTGATATCTACCATTACTTTTATCCCAATAACAAACGTATTTACCATGTTATTTTAACACCATAGATTTATTATAGGTTTCCTGTAATCTATAAGTAAAGAACAATTTTCTGTATATTTTCAAAATTTTAGGCCAGTAGTCTCGGAGATAAAGGGGGTTGTCAATTTTCACCTACTTTCTTACATAATTTTAAAAAGTATTTCTGAAAAAAAAGAAAAGAAAGATTTACTTCAAAATTATTAAGAAAATATATTGGAGACCGTTCACATCAAGCTCCTTCATTTGATATGGCACACGGTACATTATGCAAAACTTTATAATTTTCTAATTTGCCCCGCAAAACACACAATTTCATACGTGTACCAATTTTCAACTTAAACGGTCCTATAGGATCGAAGCAAATCGGTTGTGACAGACAGACACAGGAGTGGTACCACGAAGTGCTCCGTTTTTCCCTTTGAGGTACGGAACCCTAAAAATAAGCCGTTTAGGCTACCACTACTATAAACATTCTACACTGACAAATTAAATTATCGGTATCGAACCACGGAAAAAACTCAATACATATCGACACCCCGTAATCAGCTGTAATTACACGCAGTACAAGATAAGAAAACCATATTTTTTTGTTTTATCGTCTGAAGTTTCGCCAGCTAATTTAATTTAGCCCTGTATACGTGGGCGTTAATACGTCAACATCGAGGTTTGGAAGAGATTGTCACAAAGCTATAAGTGACAGAGACGACGCTCTACAAAGATTGTCACAGCTAGGGAGAGACAGAGACGATGCTATACAAAGACTGGCACACATTTAAGAGCGACAGAGACGACGCTCTACAAAGATTTTCACAGCTATGGAGTGACAGAGACGACGCTCTACAAAGATTGTTACACAACTATGAGTGACAGAAACGACGCTCTACGAAGCCGATTTTTTTTTTATAAAATACGATGTTCGTGTGCCATATTTAAAGTCGTATGGTACCTAGTTTGACACTATAACACGTTGAAATTAACTGTTTCATTCCAGATCTTACACTCCACTTACCGAAAGTACTTCTTCTAAGAAAAAGTTCTTACGTATGGTCGACAAGATAGCTACTAACAAATACTTCCAACAAGTGAGTATGCTTTTTTATAACGAATACATGTAAGGTTACAAAATGTTTTTGTGGTGAAAATCTTTGGAAAATATAAACGTTAACTCAAACAAAACAATAGCGAAATAAACATTTAAGGGTGCAATCAGAAAATAGTAGTTAGTAAGTTGTAGTTAGCCGACATAAATAAATAATAACCATTTTATTCAAGCAACAACACTTAAAGTGTTAGTAACAATATACTTACTAACTATGTTAGCAAAACGTTAACACAGAAACAATACGTGACATTACTGCTGCAAGGTGACAGGCCCAGCCGATACCCTGCAGCAGTGGTTCACAAACGCACAGTCTAGCCTGCTTGCTACCATAGACAGAATGCTGTTGGTGCTGCCCCACACCCACTAACCAGGGATGCGCACCGCTTCCGCATCACAGTGTAGAAGCTGTCAACGCGAGCTTCAGCAAACATCCCTGATGCATACACGTATTAATATACAGGGTGGTCGGAACATTGACGTCCAAAAATAAAATTTAGGTCCCTCGTATCGTGGGGTATCCGAATCACCCCCATGTATGTTCCGCGACTTTTCATAGTTTTCGAGTTATGAATTTTTTTCTGAATTTTTGAGAATGTTCGACCTGACCAATCTAAAAAAATTCAAAAAAAGAAGTACAATACTTTGTCGAGATTTTTTTTTCATGATTAGTACTTTTATGCATAAAATAATCAGCTTCGTAACTGTGATGAAAGTTATCAAAAAGTTGGTCTAAAGTGAAAAAATTACGTTCGGTAAATTATGACTTAAATTTTCAACTTTAAATAAAAAAAATAACCAGGTGACTTCATGGTTCCTAAGTAGGCTTCAAGAATGCGCCAGACTCTCAGCTTTCATAATCATAAAAAAATAGTACCTAATGGGCTACTTTGGCTTAAATCGGCCTTCAACTGCGAGTTAGAAAATTCTTAAAATTAGCCATCTGACGAATACAATTTTTTTTTTGCCTATTGTCTCGTTCCTAAGGTTAATAATTAATGATAAGAATACTGAAAACTAAACAACAAATAGTTTCAGAGGTTGGGTAAGAATTTTTTTTAGTAAGAA
Organism: Atethmia centrago; assembly: GCA_905333075.3. Taxonomy (NCBI): domain Eukaryota; kingdom Metazoa; phylum Arthropoda; class Insecta; order Lepidoptera; family Noctuidae; genus Atethmia; species Atethmia centrago. The sequence continues at coordinate 12,492,644 of HG995373.1, read as the reverse complement.
GTTAAAAGGTTTTCAAAGTGGCCACCACCAGCAGCAATACACATTCTACCCCTACGTAAGAAATTGTCTGGCAATCGTCTAAAAGCTTCTCTGTTCTCTCTCACAAAACGGTCAGCTTCTGCAATCAACTGCCTCAGCTCTTGTTCACTTGAACAGTCTCGGGCGTATGCTATTTCCTTGTAATAGCCCCAAATGAAGAAATCAATGGGTTCGAGATCAGGTGAGCGTGGATGCCACCTTATTGGTCCGCTGCGTCCGATCCATCTGTTGGGGTATGTTTCATTTAAGTAATTTCGGACCTGCGTTGCGTAGTGACACGGGGCGCCGTCATTTTGGAACACCATGGTTCGTCTAAGTTCAAGGCTCACATCTTCCAGCAACAATGGCAGTTCATTTTCCAAAAAGTTTTTGTAGGTTTCTCCATCAAGTCTGGACGGCAGTTCAAACGGGCCAATTAGTTCGCCATTGAGGATACCCGACCACAAGTTAATGCTCAAACGATGTTGAAACGTTGAAGCTCTCACTTCGAGTGGATTTTCAATCGCCCACGTGTGGTAATTATGAATATTGAATATTCCGGATCGCTCAAATCGTGACTCATCTGACCATAAAACTTTATTGAAAAATCCAGGATCCTCTTGCTCTTTTCGTAACATGGTTAGGCAAAAATCAACGCGTAATTGGTGATCTGTAGGCAGCAAAGCTTGGACTCTTCGGATGTGGAACGCGTGGTATCCTTCGTCTTGAAGAATGGCTTGGATAGAAGTCCTTGGGATGTTCAGAGCACGAGCCATATTTCTCGTACTCGTAGACGGATTTCGCTGAACTTCTTCCAGCACCATTTCTCTGCGATCCGGGTTAGCTCTAGGGATTCCTTTATGACTGCCGCGTCGACCAGGAATGCGGCCTGCCATTAAAGTGTTGTGCGTGTTAATCAAAACACGATGGTCGGGATATCGCTCAGGTTGCGCTCCACCATGACGTTGAAGTTGTTCGCGATACAGTCGCGCTGACACATGGCCGTTTCCTCGTGCAACTCCATAAAAATAATGCATTTCTGCATATGCACTTAACGTGTAACTCATATTTTACACTTTCAAGTAAACAAAGTTTAAATCAGAATGCAAAACACAGTCCAATAAACGAGCAAAGTAGTCAGACAAGTAGGCAGCGGGGTCCGTGGGCAAAGCGAGTGTGGTAAAGACAAAATGGCGACACGCGTATAGCAGTAAACACAATGTGAGCACGACTGAGGTACTTGTTTTGCGTTGGCTTCGGTTGCGCGCCTTACTATCTCTGCTATCTCTCTCAGCCTATTGTTATTGCAGGTAAAAGAGTAGCGCCCTTGTTTACAACTCATGGTCCACGAGAAAGGATCGCGCAAAATTCATGAAACTTAAATTTTAAAAATCTCTAAGTTTTCAAATCTTAGCTTTCCTGTAGTCATTTTTGGTTAGCATATTAAATAACCTTAGCAACGAGAAAATAGGCAAAAAAAAAAATTGTATTCGTCAGATGGCTAATTTTAAGAATTTTCTACCTCGCAGTTTTTGAAGGCCGATTTAAGCCAAAGTAGCCCATTAGGTACTATTTTTTTATGATTCTGAAACCTGAGAGTCTGGCGCATTCTTGAAGCCTACTTAGGAACCATGAAGTCATCTGTTTAAATTTTTTATTTAAAGTTGAAAAGTTAAGTCATAATTTACCGAACGTAATTTTTTCACTTTAGACGAACTTGTTCATAACTTTCATCACAGTGACGAAGTTGTTTATCTTATGCATAAAAACTCATGAAGATTCAGTGGCAAAAAAAAAACTCGACAGTCTTGTACTTTTTTTTTGAATTTATATATATATATAGATTGGTCAGGTCGAACATTTTCAAAAATACAGAAAAAAATTCATAACTCGAAAACTATAAAAAGTCGCGGAACATACATGGGGGTGATTCGGATACCGCACGATACGAGGGACCTAAATTTTATTTTTGGGCGTCAATGTTCCGGCCACCCTGTACAGCCCGAAGAATTGCCGAATTGCCGAGTGGGCAGGGCAAATTGCTTGCAGAACAAATGGCTGATGGGGCCAAAAGGGTCTTTGGGCTGCAGTCCCAATATAGGTAGTGACCGCTTTAGGACCGAATTCGGTCGCAAAGTTAGGTCTTTGTGAACGAACCGACCGCTTTTGTATTAGGATGGGGTTCTTAGACAGTCAAAATTGCTTGACAACCACGAAAAAATCACAATTTTGTCAAGCAATTTTGACCGTCATTAGGACTGCCACCGAATTCGGTCGTAAAGCGATCGCTATCTATGTCGAGACTACCTACCGCGTACCGGAAGACAGCGTTGGTAGGCCTCCCACTAGGTCGAAAGATGAACTTGTGTAGGCCGCAAGAATGCGCTCGATACGAGAAGCACAGAACCGGTCGAAGCGGCGATGCTTGGGCTTGCTTGATTGCCTATGCCCAGCAGTGGACGTCTTTCGGCTAAAATGATGGTGGTGATGAATCAGAAAGTCAAAATATTTCATATTTTCATTCAGTATTGACAAATGAATCAAAACAGATAAATATTTGACATCTATAATTGGCGACGTTGCTAACTTTCTAATTGCAACCTCTAAAGTAGCGTTATTATTGGTGTTCAATAAATGTATACAATAACAATACATTTACTTTGTATCACTCAGGTGACCGACTACAAGTACGTGAAACGTGCAATGGAAGGTCTATCGAACACGGATATAAAACTGCATCTAGAAGTGCACGCTCTAGAGGGGCGACTAGCGTTCAACTTGCCGACACCACCGCACGATAGGATATGGCTCGGGTAAGACATCAATACATTAAATTTTTAGACATCTGTGTAAGGCTCAGCAAAGACCGAAAGGAGCACAAAACAGGGCAAATGTGTGATGATCCATGCGTTATGTTTGTGAGCGGGCGCCGCCACCGTTGGAACTGGTTATCTCTTAGCTGCCACGGCTTATTGTAATAACTTTTTTTTTTACAGTCTTCACTTTTTGCTCTGGACACCTTTAACGAGCACGTCTTTTCACATACCTTTGTACTTAGATGTATAATTTCATCATGTACGATGTAATCAATGTTTTGTATCAACTTGTTTGATTGAAAAGTGTGGCCATGGAGTTTGTTGCTCGTTCTTCTCCATAGGTACCTGACGCTTTGGAATGGGTACTAACTTTTTAACCTTCATCTTTTTGACAGACCGATTCCTGGACAGTTAAAAAGTGCTTGTAAATGGTTTAATTGAAATAAATGCTTTGAATAATAAACTTAATTGTTAGTGCTATAAAGTGCAAAATAGTCTATGCGACCTTATCTTATTATCCCCATCTCTTCTCAGATTCCGCACGAACCCACAACTAATATTAAAAGCCCGGCCGGCGGTGGGTGCGCGCACGCTGCGTTTTGCGCACATCACCAACTGGATCGAACAGAAGCTCAGCAAAGAGTTCGAGAAGTTTCTAGTTCTACCCAATATGGAGGACATTATCATAGACATCATGACACCAACCCCGGTACAGTTCGCGTGAAATTGTACGTACAAATTTGAGTCTTACGTCTGAGAGTTAAGTGTGTTTTTGAGATGACACTGTGAGATTTGCATTTTGCACCTCAGTTGCGTTAATGTAGCTGCTGAATGTGATTCAAAATTACATTCAGTAATCGCAATAAACTGTTCAAATATAATTTTGATGTGTCTATGGTAGGTATTTGTGATTTGACAGAAAAGCTATGAATATTGTTTTGAAAAATATTGATGTGAATAAATTGTTTGAAAGTTTTGCCAAGAATGTTTCGGATATGGCAATCGGCAAATGAAACGAAGGTCGCGGTAACATGTCGGCCCAAATACTGTTCTTATGCGTATTACCTATTTATGTATAGTTTATATTTTTACACCAGTATAATGCTATAAAGACTACTTATATTATTATTGTTGCGGTCTAAAATGCAAAGTATTACGTTAACTTAGAGAAAATATTGATTTAAATCGTCATTTTAATTTCATTCCATAAAAGTACATTAAAATGTTCGACTTTACAAAAACGCCTTGAGCTAGTTGTGTTAATAGTCCGAAAATATTGTATTATTTTGTAAAATTCCCTAATCTGTAGATATCTATGGTCAAGTATCATTTTATTCTTTGTCTTTGGTATTCCATAGAACAATCAAAAACAGCTTTTAAAATTTTGTAGATGTTCCTTTTATTTTAATAACTCGCAATAGAACTTTTGAAAGTCTCAGGGTAAACGACGGAACATAAATGAAAAAAAAAATCTTGCCTCAGAAAAACGAAAATAAAAAAGGAAAGGATACGAAGATAAAACAAAAGTTACAAAACCGATAAAATCGAGAGAACTTCAAATTATTAGCGAAGTTAAATCGAACAACATTAAAAGAGCCAAAACATACGTAAAGTTTAAAACTTATAGCAATTACGTCTCAGCAATGATTATAAATGAAAAAACAACACTAAATATAGTGTAAGTTGTAAAAAATTAACACTAAATTAGAGTTAGCATTTAAAAATATATAGATTTATTGTGTAAACTATTTTCTTTTCAAATGTAAAAAAAAAAAACTTATTTATATAATATACACGTCAAACGTTTCGAAAATATTATGGAAAATTGCCTAAAGTTGAATTCTTTTGTGCAATATTTTTGCTCTTCCCTTAGCCAATAGAAATTAAGCAGTTCTAAGCTGCGGTCACTGATAGTAATGAATTTAAATTTTGGAACATAAATTGCATTGTGTTAATGTTCATCACGATTGCTATTATAAACGCCAAAATGTCAGACGCGGTCATAAAACGTGCGAGTAGGACGAGGAACATTCAGCACCCTACGGAATTTCTCAAAACTTTATACTGCTTCTCGTGTCAGCTCGCTTCAGCGTTGTATGACCGCGACCGCCACGATTATTAGTGTACACTATAGTTACTTAGGTTACCAGATAAATCATTTACATATTGAATTAATGTTAGCTGATTCATCTTGGCACAATGTTTTATGCTAATAGTGTCACATCAAATAAAAGGATTATACTTTATGTTTAAGAATATTCATGTATATTATGTTGATTTAAAGGTTTCTGTTCATCACATTTGTATTGAATTGTATTATTTATTTAATAACTGTGATGTAACCCTTAGTTAGACCGTAGCTTGTCTTATAATTTTAGATTTTTTATTTTTATAAATGATATCCTCAATTACTTTTATCGCACGCTACTCGAACTTAATATGTTTGTAACACAAATAATTCATTAATTTGAGGAGGAAATGAGTTTTTAATCACCCAAATATCACTAGAACGAGCTTCCTCGCGTTACAAATAAATGTTTTCGACAATAATTCCATCTTAACCTGTTATTCGTAATCGCAATATCAAATTTTATAAATAACAAGACTATGAAAAATATAAAGAATTGTAAATCTATGAAAATTAAATTAATATTTTGGAGAATATTGACCTGAACGGTATATGTAGTTGTTAATGATCGTTCATATTTTTCTAGTAGTCAACAGACTTTCTAATGTGTTTTCTATCGGCTTTATCTTGAAACGTAATCGTAATGTACATCTCAGTGACATTCTGTCAGCATTTTTTCTGAATAATTGGTCGCACAACTAAATTGGTAATTGGCTTGCACATCGCATCATCTTTCGTTTATCTATCTGTATTAATAGGCGGATGAATTGCATTGAAATAGTTCCTGCATGGGTATCTGTCCATTAAAATTGAACAAAGGAGACATAATATCTTTTGAATAATAACTCTATTTTCCCTGTGTCTCCTCTTCACATCTTTGGTGGGCAGACATCCATAATAATTAATTACTCGTATTTATATGAATGTGAATATTATAGAGTGCGCAATTACATAGAGAGGTGGTTCCGAACTATGGTTCAGAACCATAGCCTTCATAAAGGCTGATATTACTTTGCTCATTGTGGTGGCGAATGTCGGTAACGGTGGTGTGTGTTAACTTGTACGAATTTAATGAAGATGTGGATAAACGAGTGAGCTTTTGGAAAGAATTACTGAGTATATGATGAAATAATTTAATACCTATTACTAAAAATATGCATAGCCTATGCTATATTACTCCGTAATTGAATCCTTAACATAATATCATTTAACCTTTTGACCGCCACAGTCATGTACAGATGACAGAGAAAAATGTGCCCAGAACGCCACGGTCACGACTACATTGCAGATTTTAAGGAATAATTCGTAGCTTGGCGCCGAGGGCACGTCTACTTTTTTGACGTGGCGGTCAATATGTTAATACTGCTTAGCATTAATTCAGTTTTTATATTGCTAATATTATGAATATATTCACTTAAATGCCAAAAAATCCGTTGTAATATAGACATGTGTTGTTCTACAACTTATTTGCATACATAATATATTACGTATAGTTATGTAAAATCTTATGAATGTTTGGATCAATATTGTTGCCTACAACCACTGTTGGACTGTTTTAGTGGTATAAATTCTAAACTTATACTATATTGAGGTTCTAATACATTATCTTACACGATGGTGTAAGTTTCAGTTACTGTACAAACTGCTACATATCAAGCTATACATTTCCAGTATACGCTGATCTCGCATTGTATAGGATGCCCGTACACTGGAGAGGTCAGCTTATACTGGAAATGTATAGCTAGATATGTAGCCGTGTGTACCACAACGTGATGATACTCGAATTTCTCCGACGTATGTAGTACATGAAAGACGTATATTTTGAAAAGACATTGCATACATATCAGTTATGACATTTTAAACTACGTACCTGTTGTTTTTCCGTTTTGTAAGCAGTGTGCTATTCTGTATAAATCTCACCGTGAAATCATAGGTGAAGTGAGCTGTCAATAGTGTCCCTAATCCCTAGCGATCCGTAGCCTCAGGTGGACTACCAGCTCACATAAATCTCACTTCACCTAAGATTTCACGGTGAGATTCTTACAGGATAGACCGGCAGTTGATAATAAGCTGCAATTAGATTCACATGGAAATAGTATTCAGTAGTTACAGCAAACGGGTAGTAGTGAAAACATTTTCAGCTAAATGAATAATTAAATTTTTGGTTGTTGAGACTTTCCCGAGGTGTTGGTCCGGTCCGGTGTTGAGATGTTCTTGTGTAAGACAGTTTGTAACAAACTGTTCTGTTTATTATTTACTGAATAGGAGTGACTTGTAGGCAAAGGCTTAACCAGTTCGACTCGTTGACAGTAAAATACATAACATCGCGCCTTGTTTCCCTGGAGGGTTGGGTTGGTTGGGTTGGGTTGGACTGTAAAATAGTATTTATTATAATTAATTCGTTACACATACTGTTGATCCGATCCATATTTTATTTTTATTTATATCAGTATGTATATTATTTCGTTGTTTCTTTTCTAGTTATTTTTTTTTAATTTAAAACTCGAATGTAAAGGAATTATTTTGTTTTGTTTTATTTAAACCTGCGATCACCTAGTGGTTGGTATTTTCACAAAGTGTACCAAATACGAATAAATGTCAATGTATATAGTCTATCAAATTATAAAGTGTTTATGTGATATTATATATAATTAAGAGTTAAACCGTGCCGAGTAGTTTTTCTATGTGGTATCAGTTGTGATTTTTTCAATAAACGAATTGCTATATTTCATGTTTATTTTTCTTAATACTTAAGACACTTTCAATGTTCCACATAGTTTTAGAGTCGTATTTGTAATTACAAATACGACTCTAAAACTATGACCGTTCAAATGATTATTTGACGTGTTACCGCCCGCGGCTTGAACGTTCAGAACGAACGTTCGTTCGTTATGAAGCGTTCAGAAGTAAGTAACAAGTTTTACATGTCACTAACATCAATGTCTGCAGTGGAAAACATTAAATTAAATATATCTTGGGTCAAATTAGGCGCTTATTATATGACTTTTAAAATAAAATCGGCTTCACTAAACTGGGAACAGTAAAAAATGTAAAACAAAAGTATCTATTTTGAAACTATTTTATTCAACAGTTTTTCTTTTTACATAATATGTGTATATTTATAAACGCTATGTATTGTCAATAGCTATATTCTCGTATATACATTAGGCACTTCATAACATACTCGTTGTAAACTATATCACATATCGACAACTATACTTATAATTTTGTACAAAATATATTACTAAAATATTCACAAAGGCTGAATGGTTGGTTTAGGCGATAGTATAGTCATTATAAAAAAAAAATAAAGGATCTGTCTATGGAAGCACTAAAGAAGACATTCTTATGGTAGCACCATAATATCTAGGTACCTTGGTCACCTTACTATCAGAACTGATAGTCGACTTACGTAAACTTGAGTTTCTACACCAAAAATATATTTAGAAGAATATTTAAATGATTATTAAACAATTCCAGCTTGTTACATTATTTTTTGTGTATCCAAGAGCCATCTATTTCATTTTTGATGTGTGTCATTTCTGCGGTAAAGACCAATATAAGGTTTTCTATAACAGTGGCACCAAATAGGTATAATATACAATAAAAATAATCTGTTCTAAATCACACTTAAACTGCAATATATTACGTTATCTCTAATTATGGTGCTTAACTAATATGGCTTTCTTTATCCCACTTAATCATAATATGTACAGAGTTGAGATCAACCTTACATCTAAATGAAGATCTTACATATTTTGGCACTCTGGACCACATGTTCTTTAAAAATCTACAAATATGTCATTTACAGTAAATATAAACATTTGAAATAAATAAAAATTAGAACTTTTGTACAATATTGCATTAATACGCAAGCTGATTTTATGGCAAGCAGACATTACTTATAGATAAAACTCTTGAAATAGGATCTGAAGCAACAATGTTTCACTGTTGGATTCAAGACATCTCTACGAAATAACCAAATGAGTGTTATTAACATAACACTCATTTGCTAAAGATTTTCCATGCACTCAAGCGTTCATCATTGTACAATACCTCACAAGTGTCTTAATTTTCATCACTGATTTTAACCAATCACAGCACATTAGAAAACGCTTCCTCAAAACAGCCCATCTTTTGGGTAACACAGATCATCTCAATGCTGCAGCTGGCAATGTGCCGTGCCATCAGCGTTCCGTCTCTTCACCAGGTCGGCCCAGTCGTCTATCCTGGGGGCACAGACTAAGGAGTACCTCCCGAGGCGCCTCCTCGCCATGACAAGGAACTCCCCCGCCCCCGCGGCCGCCCCGCACACCGAAGAAACGTGCACGTGCGCGTGAAGACTGCGCGTTTTCCGGCGCTTGTGGTTACGGTGTGCAGTGCGCTCTAGTGTGTTGTCGACGTCATATCTGGAAAGATTGGGTTTGTTAGAGTGGTGAACAGAAGAAGTATCAAACCGGTCATGCATTTAATACTTAGCAAAACTCATGGCATGTGCTTTGCATGTCGGATTAGGATCTAGTTCTGGCTTTCAGGAACCAATTGTTAACTTCTATTAAACTTTTTAACTACAATGAAATTACGCATGATATATTTTGTTTTAAAATACTGGCACTTCAACGTCTTATTGTTTCTTACTACAGTTTGTAGGAGTCCTCATTTACATGTCCAAGAGATGTAACAAAGATAAACCTTATAATAACTTTTTACTGCAGCCAGAGCTTTATGAGCGTGCATGCAGCCTGTAGGTGGACAACAGGTTCTAGATACTATCATACAACAACGTTTTACTTGGTTTTCTTAAAAGTGTGTACCCACTTATGCACTATCTGATCAATTCGGGTTGAGTCGACGGGTAGAACGTAAATGTACCAAAAGGAGTTGATACCAAGTATTTTTCTTAAATGAAGTCGTTAATATGTCTGCCGGCTTTAAATAACAATTCCTTTGCCTTTCAAACATTTTTTAAACAATAACTTGACTTGTAGTCATTCTAACTTCTAAAACGTCGATTATACACGATCTCGTAATCACTACCTAATGGATTATGTAAGCGGTCATTCGCAATTATCTACGCGGGGGACTGCAATTACATGGTATCTACTTTTTAAATGCTTCACTCATAACGATGTGGCGTGTACGAACTTTGTCTAAATGGCTGGCGTATTCTGGGGTAGCCATGTTTATCCAAATAGTTGAATACGAGGCGAACGTTTGCGGTGAAATGAAATGAAATGAAATGAAAGTGTCTAAATTCAATTCTATAGTGCTAATATGCCCCAAAAAAAATCACAAAATTTTTATTCAATCGATAAGTGCCATAAAAATACATTTAAATTTTACATTTTCAAATTTCGCGCGTAGTTTGACGATAACGCTGGACGCAGTGGACGCCATGTTGCTCTGTGGTCATGACGTCACTTGGCTATGTAAACAAATGCGCTGATCTATTAACTAACTATCACTTGATAGTTGACACGTTTTAGTTTACATAGCAGCATGACGTAATAACATGGCGGCTACTATTTCATGGTGTTTTTTAACAGATTAGAAAAACTAAAAACGTTGAATTGAATTTTAAAATTTATTTTGTTATTTTATGAACTAAAACTAACATTTTACGACTCCTTTTTGCCTAAACTATCTCAATAATATTTTTATAGATTTTTTCTCGTATATAGTAAAATACCCTATTATGCAGTCCAATAACCCCGGGGTTTATTTTTTTTAAGTCCCTTCCATACTATACACCCGACTAATTATGCATTCCCTGTGTCCCTGGCATCCCGAGACCTTTTTAAAAAAAATATATTTTAAGAAACAGCTTCATAGCTAAAAATTAACTTGAGGTAAATATGCATCCGAATATCTGATCTCTAATACTCGTAATAACTGACCAGGATCTGTCGATTTTACTCGAAGCTTTTGACATTCTCAATGGATTTATGACTACTTTTGTCACAATACCTATAGTTAAAAGTTATAAGCTTCTTAGAGTTTAGCAATCACTGAATTTTGTAGTGCCAGGATAATCAATTAGGACTTTCGAACATCTACTGGGACAAACGGTTTTTTTTTAAATATATTATTATTAACAGCCAGTCCTTACCTATAGTAATCGTCGTCAGCCAAGTCATCAGGCTTATCCATGGGTTCCTCTCCCGAAGTTGCGCGGATCAGCTTGGTCAGTCGAAGAGTCAACTGCGTCGTGTCCAGGTCTTCGCGAGCCTCGCTCATCATGATCACACCTCGGGATACTGAAATGGAGATGGTAGGTTATAGCAACTGTGCTTTAAAGCCAAAATACGTTATGTCAGAAAAGGTTTTGGTTAAGGTGAATCCGCTTCTTATTTTTTTACGTTTTGTGCTATTTGCAGGGGGGTAACCATCACCTCTTATAGCAATATTATTTCAATATTACTTCAGCGTGAGAAAGAGATGGAGCTATAAGTCCTGTATAGCTCCATCACTTTCCCACTGTGAAGTAATATTATAATAATACTGCTATAAGAGGTGATGGTTACCCCCCTGGTCAGTGTCAAGTTAGATTTGTTCCCCAATGTTATGATTTAATGAACAAGTCATTCAATGGAACAAATCTAACTGAGAGATGTATTAATGATTCTAATTCTGTAACTAGGTACATATCTGTTACAGTCGCGAATCATAATTATTTTGATCAAGATACAGCGTGACATTGACCTGCAAATTGCAAAAAACTTAAGAAAATTTGAGTTTCGCTGGCTACAGCTGCGGATTCACCTTAAAAGTTCCCGTAAAAGTTTTTTTTAGATATAACTGACTTCAAAAAAAGAGGAGGTTACACATGCGACTATTTTACCACGAATTTATTGCTAGACTTGAAATTATGTATATTTCCCTATCAAGGAATATCTGAATAACTTTAGTTAAGTTATTCCGATATTTCTTCAAGAAGTCATAAATTCAGACCGCAAGAAATTAAGGTTCCTATTGTGCTTTAAGTAGGTATGCTAAAATTCGTTAGCCTAAAATAGAATATATTTTATTCAAAAGAAATACAGGTTTCGCCATATTTAACGTCCAAAATAAAGCTCTTCTAGGAAATTATCCCACAATAATAATATTTTGCGTGAATACATATTAATAAAATATATGTAAATGTGCATTCCTTAAATCTAAAACCAAATTATTATCAAGCCTTGCATTTACATAGATTGTTTTGTTTGAAAGCCGAGTTTTTGTTAATTATAGTAATTGCTACGGCACAAACAAATTAGAAGTTATAAAGTTTAATGACTGAGCTATCTAAGCGTGTTCGAGAACACAATTGAGTCAGCGACGAGTTTTCCTTTTAACTACAGCGCGGCTTTAAATGTTCAACTGTTGTTACGGAGCCATTCTTTCACGTTTTGAATACCATATAATTTTATTATGAGATCAAGTTAATTCAAGGATTTCATCCTTTTAAATACTACTTTGTGTCCTTTTGTTATACCTAGCATATTATTAGGTAGGTAATGTATGATTTCGCTTTAAGGAAAAGCATTTTCTTTCTTTACTAGCCAACGCTGTCCCACTCCTGGGCAAAGACCTCCCTCCACTCCTTCCATCTTGCGCGAGCCCGCGGGACCTCCTTCCAGTTTTGACGGAACCTATCTAGTTCGTCCCGCCATCTCCTACGTGGTCTGCCACGACCCCGTCTCACTGTCTCAGGGCAGCAATTCTGTGCTAGTTGGGCCCGCAGTATGTCCGGAAAAGCATACTCTATTAAAAATTCTCATGTCAATTTTTCAAAAGCTTCTACACAGATTGTAACTTGGTTGGAAACAAAAGCCAGCTTGATGTCCCCCACTTATCTCGGTGAGGAAAGAGCAGTGTTAAAACTGCAGCACAATGTTGCTCTCTCAACGACTAGGTAGGTACCAGTCGCGACACCAGATTTATTGTCCAGATATTAATCACTGTGTCCCCATTGTCCGTGTTTTTTGTCCGCTCCGTGAGTAAGCGCAAAATGTAGCCGGATTTTTTCTACGGCCAGCTTTTGTTTGAGCAAGATAAGTGAATAGTCCAAGTCTTTGGTACACGGTCATCAACCCGAGCTCCGACAATCGATAATTACATAGAAGGTTCACTAACGAGCCATCATGACTATCTCAGTACCGCGGTATGTTATCAAGACAACTGTTAATTTAATAAAATTGTAAACTAGTGTTAATATCCGAAATATACGCCCGAAGTGCTAACGTTAGTTATGTTCCGAACTTCGTGTGGTGGGACCAAAAATTTCTTGTTTCTAATAAACAATTCTCCGTTCTCTGATAACTAATGATTCATTATTTATTTATTCAAATACAAACAGAAACAATCGGATAATAATTTCCAATTGACAATTTAACAATAGCTTGTCATTTTTATTTGACAAAGAACCTTAACACGTACGTTGCCGCGTTGCCGTGGTCCAAAAATATCTACCTTTTTGTGTGGAATGACAAACAAAAAATCGATGATACGTGTTGGAGGCGGCTAAAAACGTGGGTGCGCGGGCGACGCGGCGGGATGCATGCGCTGCAGTGACATAACTCCTCAACTAAGTATTATAATTTATCAAACCAAAAAAAACTATTAACATGAACTCCCCGCCGCGTCGCGTGCCGTACGCCCATACTAGTCTATCCGGTATTCACTTGTCAAGCACCGTCGTTACGGACGTAAATTGAATCTAAGCAGCTCATCCCGGCTCGCTCACTACTCATGGAAAAGCTTCCGTGAGTCAGGACCAATATGAAGTGCAATCTAATCGAGATCCGACTAGCACTTAGCGGCGATACAAAAGGGTCGACAAACAATGCGCAAACCTTTTTCGGTGGCACCCATTTGCGTAAAAATTCAACATTGTTTAAAATTTAAAAATAACGAGCCCTTTAGATAAATCGCTCGCTGTGTAAATACTTCGTGGTAGTCAAGCGAGGAAAAATGATAAAAGTATTTTCCAGTATAACAACGTTTAATATAATTTGAGGCGCGAGGAATCCCGATGATGGCGACAAATTACTGTGCGGTCGTCGGTCGGCGCGGGTTTATTAACATTCAGCGGGGCGAGGGTTCCTGGTTTTGTGATTACTCATTATTGCGGTGAAGGAACAGCTACAGGAGTAATGAGATTATCGTGTGAGGTCTTACCGAGGTCGCTGGTGCAGAAGGCAAGCTCTAGTTCCGACTCGGTGCAAGGTCTGCAGTCTGCGGTGGAAGGGTCGTAGTGTCTCCGGACCAGGGGTCTTGCTTCATATTTGAAGGTAGCTTGTCTCTTCTGAGGACCGTCTTCTGGTTCCGCTTCGACGTAAAGCGCAGCACGACCGTGCCGGCTTCGGAAGCATCGTAGTTCCCTCGGGTCGCCATCATTGGGCGCATACAGAGGAACTAAGCGACGAGCGCCCTCCACAAATAGACGCGCTGGAAACCGCTCCGCGACTTCTGGATAGAATGCATTACTTAGTAGGCGACCACAATTAAATCATTAAGGCTCCTTCAATCAGGCGCGACACGCGACGCGACACAAAGGCACCGCGTGTAGCACTACAAGCGGTGCCTTTGTTTCGCGTCGCGTGTCGCGCTTGTTTGTAGGAGCCTTTATGTTGAAGGAGTTTTATTCTGGTATTCAAAAAGGATCCACACAACCGACTATTTACGCTGAGCGCTTGCCATCTGTGATCATCCCTAACTCCATTAATTATATGTACATTTTTATTTTTATTTATTTACTTTTTTGTATCTTTGTTTGTGTTAATATCACTCTCTGTAGGAACGGCATATTTTTAAAGTATATTCTGTATAACTTTGATGGAAACCTGTTTTCAGATCACCCTGATAAAATCTACCCTTATCATTACATAGAAGCAGCTCAAAATACCTGAATCATTAAGTCGCAAGGTGTGGAATAGATCAGGCGGGTCTGGTCGCCGTATAACCCTCACGCAGACCTTGAAGTCCCTCTCATCGGCAGGCAGGGGTGGTCGGAACAGCAGCCGCAGTGCACCGCGAGGATATACCCAGGAGATGCTGCCCTCTCGACAGCGGAGGTAGACCGGAGTCACGCCTCGCTCCGTGGTTGAGGTCAGGCCACTGGAAACAAAAGAAACATGAGTTTAGTTTACAGTTTTTTACAAGGTTGGTTATGATGAAAGAGTTACGGGAGAGTTGAGGACCATCAGTAGTGGTTCCTTGTCCTCTTTAATTTGGGAATGCCTGAAGGTACAGTTCCAGCACATCAGGTTATACTAAACTGTCGAATTACTCCAAATGATTTTAAACCTTAAAATATTCATAATTAAGTTCAAAATCGAATGAGAAAATTTAAGTTGGTGGTAAGTTGATGTGCTAAATCATAAATGATAAATGATTTTATTTCTGTAAGTAGGTTTTTACAAACACTTTTAAGGCTCCTACATACTGGCGCGACTTGTCGCGCGACGCGACGCGACACAAAGACACCGCGTGTAGCGCTACACGCGGTGCCTTTGTGTCGCGACGCGTCGCGCGACAAGTCGCGCCAGTATGTAGGAGCCTTTTTACGTCAAACATATTTTTTAAACGAGATGAGGCCGGCGATTCCTATCCTACTACTCTGAGAAGAAAGGCCGAAACAAACTCAGAGGTCACAGTCTGTTTTAAAGTCTAGACATAATCTTGGTCAGATCATGTGAAGACCGTGTCGATTGGTGTCTGAAGTGGTCTTTTGATGAAAGAACCACACAGATTGAGTGGACCTGTCCAGTCAGTGCACGCATTTGTCAGTAGTTGTGCAGCTCAACTCAGAACTAAAGGAGCTCAACGATTCAACGAACAATACCAAAGAATGGAGATTTGGCTAGGCCGCAAAACATACTCAAAACTGCCAGACCATGTTAAAAACTAACTGAGAATAAAACAAAATTAAACAATGACCCACATAGTCTTCACATTTACGATAATTAAAACAATATAATACTACACAGAGTAAATATTCATGTCATTGCATAAATAAAATTCATCAATGTCAATGTGTATATCCGGACATAATCTTGGTCAGATCATTTGAGGACCATGTAGGTTGGTGTCCGAAATGGTCTTTTGAGGAAAGAACCACACAGATTTGAGTGGACCTGTCCAGTCAGTGTACGCATTTGTCAGTTATCATGCAGCTCAACTCAAAACTTAAGCTTGCTGGCGACTGTACCTAGTAATTATCGTTAAATGCAAATAATGTGGAGTCATATTACAATACATGTATTTATAGCACAGTCAGAAAGTTGCCTTAATCATATGTGGGTGATTTGATTGGAACGCGGCTACCGTAGTCATTAATTAAAAAGAGCTCTCATTACGTATTCCGTGTCCAACGCGACACTGCCGACCGGCTCCAAATACTCCAACCAATAAAAAATATTAAAAACACACTCAAATTGCTACCGCTTCGAGCCACTACGCTTTTACGAGCCAATTCTGTATCAACCATTGGTTCTTATTGTTCCAAGATTATACGCTATATGCAACTTATAAGAGTTATAACAGTCATTTATAGTGTCATCGGCCAAATCTTCATCTCATCTCGGTTATTACTCGTGTTCACTTAATTTTTATGCGATAATGGAACGTGTAAATAAATATCTGGTTTGTGTTTTAGCTGAAAGTGGGGTAAAAGCTCTCGAACTTGTTCTTCTAAACTGCAACGCCATAAACCGGCCCAAACCTCTATTAAATTAGATCAACACGAAATCTAGATGAAAGTTCTTAGCAGGGAGTGGTAGATTAAGGCACGCGATCAAGGTGTCATTTCTCGTCGGTATCTCGGAGTGCTCCCATAAACAAGCCCGAAGCGGACAATGGTATCTGCGATCAGGCACGTGGGCTCGATTCTGGAGTAGCGCCCACGCCGCCGGCCCACGGCGACTCAGCCACACGCCATAAAGCTAAAATATACGAGTTATACGACACACCACACTATAAAAGATGCCACGTAAAGATTTTACATGGCCGACCAATAAAAACAAGGCGTCGCTTTTATGTTAGAGTGCATTGTCTGTGTGACCGCCTTGTGTTGTCCATCCGTCTGCTTGTCGACACTTCCGAGCCTCGTCTCATCTTGTATAAATGGGCTCTCATTTGCAATCAGTACTCTTATGAGTTGATCGTGGAAAGTCCAGTTGTTACTCTTCTAGATAGTTACTTATTAAACTCTCTAATTTGACAACATGAATGTAACATGATCGGCTTTTGCAAAGCAAATTTGAATTTGCCTCCAAATTTTTGTCAACTGTCTAGATCAGGGTTCCGCAGACCTATCCTTGGGGGTCCGCGGAAGAAGTAAAAATTAAAATTATAAAGTAAAAAACAAAGCCGCGCGGCGCGCTACGCTGCGTTTTGGCGACTGTGGCAAATAGTTCTTTCGCTGCAAAAATCAATACGGAAATAGACTACAAGTAGAGGCTGACTTGAGGATCCAATTAAAACATCAATCCATACATTACGACTTTGGTCGCAAAAAGGCAACACCAACTATCTAATCTGAATTTAATAAACATACTCGTAGATACACCAATGTGAGTAAAATAGTTCTAAGTAAATTAGCAAACCAAAATATGAAAAGCAGTTTTTCTTGTTTTATTTTTAGAGGTCCGCGAGTCATGGTTAGGGTACGCTAGAGGCCGGCCCTAGCAAAGAGGTTGGGAAACCCTGGTCTAGATGTTGTTAAACAGCCTTTATACCAACAAACAACCTTTTGAACCCTAAAACTGCCATGTAAAAGGGTCATTGCTCAGTATACATCTCACTCCTACGCACAATATAAATGTATCTCGTGTGTCCCAACGCGTACATTAATCAGGCGGTGCTCGATCTCGTCTGACAACGCATCGATTTTCTTTTATTACTGACGGAGTGACGGCAATGGGGAATTTTGTCGCGTCATATCCTACTTTAACGTCATCGGGAGACTTCTCTAATCTCCGCTAATGGGCGAATGTTGAAAAATATGTGTTGTAAATTACTAACTAATAGCAACAAGTGGGACTGTGGGGCTCATGTGGCCACCCCTGCCCGTCGCGACTAACACGTGGAAGGTAGTGCACCCCTGTCTACGGGGGTTAACAACCTTTTAACACAGAAAGGGTTTACTACCTGAACTTTAAACTTCAAGCTTTGATGTGATTACTTCTTTTAGCTTGATTAATATTATTTGATCTGCCAAGCAATTTGTGTACTTAAATAGATTTAATTGGCCAACTGTAATTAAAAACCGAATCATTAAGCTGTGTAGGTGTATTCACAGCAGTTAAATTGAACGTTATTTTACTTTGAAAATACAATTAACGTCGCCCTGGCAGTGATTTATGCAGACATTTAAATGTTTTATTACTAGGTTGCCTAGTTTACCCACGGAACGAAACAGTTTCAGTAAATCGTACCTACATTCTAAACTTTAATCTACCGGGTACCGGGCGGGCAACATTAGTTGCCCAGGCTAAAAGGTTGTTAAATAATGTAAAACTAAAAACTACCGAGTGTTTGGGCCCTGTCGCCTACGTTATCGGCGCGCGCTAAGACAAACACACAAAAAAAATCCTTATAAAAACCGCATAGATTTTTTCTTATTACCAAACAGAAACAAAAAATATGTGCGAGGGGTGATAACTGCAACGAGCGGACCGCGGCAGTTTATACTTTTAAAACTATTGGAACATAATCAAATGTTTATTAAGACACAAATATTTGGAATAAATAACCTACATTGATTTGGAATGCAGTGAACATAAAAATTATGAAAAGGCAAGATAAATATTTGTGCTATATTGGCATCTATTGTTATAGGTGCCATTCCATACTGCAGATCAATATTCAAACACGATTCATATTCATAAAGTTCAGTATTTTGTTATGAGGCACAAAACAACAACAAAGACGGTACGGTAACCGTGATCCATTAACCAGCGAAGTGTACAAAAAGATGACAGTCGGCAGATTCAAATTGAGGCAATCCCGGCCCATTACCGCGCAAATGACGCGGGCGCCGATACCGGCCTAAAAGCCGCTAATGTACCTCTTAACGTCACTCTACTACACTACACCCTCTCTGTCACACAATATACTTTTATATCTATCTATCTCACTCATAAAAGTCTAAAGAATTACAGCAAAAATGAAGTCACGCGCGCTGTCCAATTAGTGTTTATATTATTTTTATTTTCTGGCACAAGACACGAGTGATATAAGTAATGGGCATTGCAATATGAAAATTTAATCAAATTTAGAAACAGTTGAAATGATTCGAGATCAATTAAGTTTGATTTGTACATCAATTAAAATTATTGATATTTATGTATGTAGTTGTAGAAACATAGTAATTTGATCGACGGAGAACCGGTATCCCGTAGTTTTGTCTCATATTTTCGGCATACGAAGAGGCTTTCTATAGTGGCTATATCAGCAATGTTTTACAACTTTTAATAAACTTTATGTTCAAAGCATTTTATCATTCTACATAAAAGATTATTGCCAAGTAATAAATTTCAAATTTTAACGCATTCGTGTTTATGTGCCAAATCAAGTAGAAATACGTTAGGAATTACCATTCCATTAGGATTCACTATTATAAAAACCTAACAATCAGACAGGTTATGTAAATCGAAATTTTATGACTAGGTATATGAAATATCTAAACATATTGTCTTTTTCCAAATATTATAAAAAATGGCAGTTAATTTTTATAACGGTCCAATTTAAGTTTTCTATACAATTTTTATAATCCTCTAACTTTGGTCGTACGTCTATGTTTGTGAAAGTTCGTTAGTGCACGATAACAGGTCCCATAAAGTGTTATCGCGACATTACAAGAGCCTCGACAGAATAATAAAATAAATGTGTGTTTTCTACGAAGAGTTTTATTTATTCTCGCCCAAACCTGGCACGAGATAACAATGTCGCGAGCGTTCAACCTCCGTTTCTTGTAGGGCTGGCTTAAGTAAGACGGCTCGGCTTTAAGCTTTCAATATGTTGAAGTTCACGCTTCGAATAAGGAAGGTATAAAACAAAGTCTTGATTTAAAAATTTGTGCCCGGTTGGTGGCAATAGGCTCGCCCCCTATTACATGGGACTTAAACATAACTGGCGAAATGTGGGTGTACTACAGGTGCACCTCTGCCTAACCCTTCGGGGAAACAAGGCGTAATGTTATGTTATGTTACGTTGATTTAAAAAGTACAAAATAATTTATAGTTGGTGGGTCTATCCAAAACAATTTAAGGCTATATTTTTTTACTTAATACAGCCTACAAAACAAGTTTTCCATTTATAATAATTAGAATATTTGTTGGGCTATTATCGTATCAGTAAAACATGGCAATTATTTATTGGAAATAGACAATACGAAAGTGTAACAGTTAGTTCAGCAGCCCTGGACCGCGCCCGCGCCCGCGCAGGCTGCTGCCCACGCGCCGACTATTGTTGTCCGTATAGATACAAATTGTATACGAAACCAACGTAAATTCCGTTATTGTACTATTCGTACTTAAATATTTCATTATAAAAGTACTGCGGTCCACCGCAATTCAAATGAAGTAGAAAATTGAAGAGCTGTAATAGCCGAAAGCTTTGATTTATTTTGTAGCTCCAGCCATAAAAAATATTTGCACCAAATTACACGGACATTATAAAAGCTATATCTAAAGCTCTATATTCGTTGCACTAACATAAAACAAGTTTTACTGCCGGCTCTTACAATATGGTAATATGCCAGGCATTGTGTCGCTATCGAGGTGCTCTTGTCAAGTCCGCCCTCACACATGTACAGCGACAAGATTTATAAGCTTTTAAGCTCACCCGCACATGCGCAGTTTAAAATCTTATAAGAATTGAATGCCCTCGCGCACAAAGGCAGGAGGTAGTAGTCGGAAGGTTTTTTAGTTTGTAGGTCATAGTCGAACGTACGGCGATTGTAGGAACTTGCTAAATAAGCAAAGCAGTTCCGTAATCTAGTTGTCTAACCGCTTTGTGACTTGCCTAATAGATAGCGAGTGTGTTAGCTCGTTATTGTATTCTAACAGAACTTGTTATTGTCTCTAAGGCAACTTAGATTGGACAGAACAAGGAAAATTGTAACTAATCCTAACTAATATTATAAAAGCGAAACTGAGTTTGTTTGTCTGTTTGTTACGATTTCACGCTAAAACGGCTGAACGGATTTGAATGAAATTTGGCATATGGGTAGACCATGGCCTGGATTAGAACATAGGATACTTTTATTCCGATATTCCCACGGGATCGAGACTTATGCGGGTGAAATCGCTGGGCGCAGCTAGTTAATCATAAGAAGGGATATGTTCAGCGTTCTAAAGTGCTTGTGTTTGCTAATGAAGAAGAAGTTAATGATGCCGAGGTAGATGTAGGTAGGGTATGTATGATGTAGGTAGGTGATGTAGGGAGAGAAAGTATAGTGTCTTACACAGTCATGAAGAACAAAAGCCCTTCCATTGTTGAATGATAATATTGATCATCGACAAGAACGTGTTTATGATAGAAATCTCAATCTCAATTCTTTACTATCTTTGTCACAATGTCCACCTGTTGAAACAATACATTTTATTGTTATTTCCTCTTCAACATATTATCCTGTGCCACTGTATTTTATTACCTTCGATGACTAATCATCACACATGGTAATATTATCAAAATAGGATATTACTGTGATTGCCAAGACATGTACGGAGGATTTCCGTGAAACAATGGCTGGCTGGACAATGGCAGGGCGGACGCCGCGGGCGACGGCGCAGCACGTGCGTGCTATTGTGTTCATATACGATACAGCGATACATTCGATACAATGCCCAGGGACCCAGCTCTATTGATCATCGAGAGAAACTCGCCTCGCCTTCGGCTACGCACGATTAAAATGAGAACGCAACATTTTTGTATGGCCCGCGACAATCGCTTACAATCTCAGCGAATCAATTTTGAAATTTTATTATAAGCTGTCGTTATTTCGTTACGTGAAACTTTTGCGCAGCAATTCTTTCAATTCCTATATACTAAATTACTACTTGCATCTATAGACTCTTACAATGAGAATTGCCAGGAAACAATCACAATAATAACGTGCCAGCCACGATCTAGTGTAAAATAGTGTAATCGACGTGGGCAGACCTAGGAAATTGTCTGATGCGCAATGTCGAATCTGCTAGCATTATACGTTGATCTAAAAGATTTGTACTCTTTAAATTGTTGGTTGAGTATTATTATTAGGATCATTAGGTTGATATTGAGCTAGCCTTGGATTACTCAGCGAGTTGACCTCCGTGGCCGGCGTGCGTGGTGAGTGGTCGTGTGTCCCATGTGCTGATTCGTCCTGATTGTATAATAGAGCAGAACTCGTGCGGGGCGCGTGGGCGCCCCTCTGTCAGCTGCTAAGAAATACGGAGTAATTGCTATTCTGCACCTTGTAAATCAATTGACGGCGATAAACAAAATTTAAGTAGATTTGTCGCGAGTTTGCATACCAATGAACGTTTTGTTGAAGGTATGTACCTGCCGAGTTCAAATATGTTTTTTATTAAGAATAACCATTGCTATTATTAGAAACTCAGGACTTGTAAACCTAAGGAAACCCTATAAAAAACACCTCATTACAACCGGATCACCAAATTATGCAAGTAACATTTGATTACCGCTAACTATCCACCTCATTTACCTGCACGTCATTACATACGATTAGCAAACATTCTACCGCCATACTTGGTGTAAAGTCATCTCGTCCAATCAGTGGCTCTAACTGGCTCTATAAACAGCCACGACACGACATACAGCGTGTTCCATACAGAGTCAACAGTAGGTACATGATGTTACGTTGAAGCGTGACCACTTATTACTGCATGTACCAGCAACTGGTGTTATGTACCGCATTATTTGTAACATAAGCACAAACTTGCATAAGTTATGCGCAGTTAGCATCATCGTAAAATATTTAGAAGTCATACATTTTTGATGATGTCAATATTTTACTACTCAACGTTAGTTGATAAACTAATATCTTTGTTAGGTCAGCAATTGTTTTGGTAGTTGTATTTTCGTGCATGGAGTGAACTCTGAAAACATTGACATCATGGATCCTTTCGAATTACATTACTAGGTATACTAGACCTAAGCAGGTAAACCTAATGAAAAAAAAAATATTTAAAAAACAAAAAACCCGAGTGCAAAAACACATAACTGAAAAGGGAAAAACACGCATTATTATCTATATAATTTTGGTCTTGCAGGCGGGGACAGTCGAATAACCCGAAATATGGTGTAACTTTTGATTGTCCCCGCCTGCGATACCAAAATTCTATAGATTATAATGCTTGTTTTTCCCTTTACAGTTATGTGTTTTTGCAGTCCGGTTTTTTGTTTTTTAAATAATTTATTTTATTTCAAGCTTTTTAGTTTTATTATTATATATATTTCAAAATTACTAATTAAGTAGCTTTTATTGATACCAATATTGTTGCAATTAATTAAAAAAAAAAAACTTCCCCTCCTTTTTTTTGTATTTGCAGATGCAATTTATAAATATTATATAGCCTATGTCACTTCCACAATTAAGACGAATCTAAGGACACATCATACGTTAAAATCCATCAAGCCGTTTAGGCTACAGAGCGTGCCAAAGAAATAGACATACATACATACATACATACATACATACATACATACATACATACATACATACATACATACATACATACATACATACATACATACATACATACATACATACATACTCTCGAAAAACATTACCCTCCTGAGGCAGTCGGGTAAAAAAGGCTTGCATGTTGGAAACCTCGGCCACAAAAACTGTTCATATGTAAATTGCCTCTCATCTATGGAAAAATAATTAATTTAAAAAATGATATCGCACTCCGAATTAGGAACATTTGCAAGAAACTTGGCAATATTAATAATATGGCGTGTCCGTTCTAAATTACTTTTATTAGGACAAGTGTCGCTAATAAATCGTACGGGGCGGTATTTAAATCATTTTTTGTATAAAATACTTGAGTGTCAGTTGAGGTTTGGCCATGAATTTGGCTGAGTGCGCATGTGCGGGCGGCGCCACCGACGTCACCGTCGCCATCGCCGGCGCCCGGCCCGCACATGTGAACACATGCTGACAAACGTTGTAAATAATCTGTTTTATTCAAAACATGCTGACCTCTGCTCTGCTCAACATAAATACTCGCTACCATTCATGAACGTAGGAACTCGACACATCTGCTAGTCTAAACATGAAATAAAATCGCAAATGCCTTCGTGTTTAATGTCCTTACTCGACATTAAGTATTATAACAATGCTGTATAATTGTATAAGTAGGCAAATAAAAGGAACAAAAATGTAATTTAAAAGACAAAAACACGCGAGCTCAGTAAAACACAGCTCCAATTACATGTAATTTGGAAAGCATGCAATTATGCGGACCCCGAGGGGCGACATTTCTCATTCTTTGTGCGTGTCTCTAGATACAGTCCTAGCAGCGCTCATTTAAATAATATAATATTATATATTCAGTGTTTCGTGACGACGGGACACTTTATATATTTGATTGAGCACGATTTTATCTGCGTTTACAGCTTCATGAATATTTTTTGGCATTAGGAATTTATCTGAAATAAAGATCGTGTAACCACTACTGCTGTTTTGACGTTTTAATGGAAGTCTGAAATTGATAAAGCCTTTCGAACTTTATTGAGACATAACTTATTGAATATATAATTATGCAGCCAACAAAATATATTATGGGCAATTTAAATATTCACCACATAAATTGCAAACTTTGATTAATTACTTACAATCGTTTAACTTCTTTAGACAGAAAATACACCTGTTAAATGTCTACAGTATCTGAGATCTTCAAACTGTTCCAAAATATTATACCAACAGAAATATAACACAAGATTAAATCGATAGGTAGATAACATTGTACGCAAATAAACGTCAAAAAAGGTGTTGCATGAATACTTGGCATGGGAAAACATATCGATAAAAGATAGGGATTTTCGACCCGATCGAAACCCGAATACTTTCACATGAGCGTGCGAATCGTGGGAATTGATTAGCGATGCTCTATATAAACTATCCCGACATTATGGCTACCTCGTCATAAAAGTTCTGATAAGGATTGATTACCTGTGAATTGTAAATAGTGTGGGATCACACACGTATCGTTGATAGCCGAATTAATGTGCTTTTGGACTTAGTATAAAATCGAACCATATTCAAAGTGGAAAGCTTTTTTATTTTATTTTTTCCAATCTGATGTTAATGAAGTTTGAGGCTTTTCGAACAGCTTTTGGTGGAGTAAAAGGGTCGTCAGTTCATCACTAAAGTACCATTAATAGCCCAATTTAAAATTCCAACTCATAAAGGTTGTGATACCTATCTACTCGTATAGGTAATAGGTACATATTATAACATTTTCCAAAGTTGTGATATCGTTGTATCCAAGCCACCTGACATCAAATGGTTCCCACAAGTGGTGATACTATCAATTTCTATCTCGCGCGTGATCAGTCGCTTGCGCAGATAAGCGAAGTTCACACGACTTTATCTGACGACTGACAGCTGTGACAGTTGTCACCGTGACGTTTCGGGCGGTCAGTCAACACGTCTGGCTGCCAGTCTGTCAATTATGCGACGACATTTATCTCGAGAACGAAAAAAGCATCGTCCTACGATTTTTTTTCACGTTAAATCGGGTCGCAGATATAAAAATACCAGAATAAATTCATCACAGATAAATAGTTTTTTTATTTTGGTAATACGACATTAAATGAGCTATAAAGAAAACCTTGGGAACTTATTTGTAGGGCTTTGAAACCCCTCGGTAATTTGGAAGAGGAGATCGGATTTCGGTAACTTCACATAAAAAATTGATATTCAAGCCTCTTCGTACTTTACCCAAACATATTAGATACATATTGGAAAAAGACTGATAATGATGATTGCCAGTAGCAACAAAATAATAAATAATTTCGACGATTACAGCCTTGGCGACAAAACTATAATGTACACTACCGATGTGGCATTGCCATAACTTACATAAATCTTGTGGTTGTTTATTATACGAATTTAAAATTTGGTCAGAGATTTATAGCGAGTTCAAAGAAAAGGGTCCAACAAAGCTTTCGTGTGTGTTGTCCACATGTTTGTCTCATCCGATTACTTTAACTTAAGCGGTCATAACTCATAGTGTTATGTGTTACGTTACGCTCAGGATTATGGGTTTTACACGCCTATAAATAAACATCATAATTTTCATTTTAATACCTTTTGGTAATGTGCCTATCGCTTTATGTATCCTTTTGATTGTTATCCAGTACAATACCTACTACCTACTTATTGACTGCCTTGTTGGTCTAGTGCAAGTGGTCGCAATCGCTACTGCTGAGCATGAGGTCCTGGATTCGATTCCCGGATTGGGCAAAGTGTTATTGGGTTTTTAGAATTTCTCAGTAGCAGCCCGAAGTCTAAATTTGTGCCCGGTTGATGGCAATAGGCTCGCCACCTATTGCATGGGACTTAAACATAACTGGCGAAATGTGGGTGTATTACAGGTAGGTACTATCGGCCAATCTTCCGCATGCTCACCTCTAAGGCGATAATCGTATAGCACGGCTCAAGACTCGATCGCCCGATGCAAGCGTTTTGGCCAATGGGATGCATGAAGCGTATTTTAGCCGTGTTTGTATTAATGTAATTATGTATAGTGTGTGTGACAGTCACACTAGGCGCGTGCTATGCTCACTTGTTTGTAAGACATTTTTTTAATGGGCACGGCCAGCGAGAGCGCTTTATGAATTGTTATTGTTGACAAGAAGTAATTTCGTACTAATATCTTCCGTTTGGTTTAGAAAATGTATTATTGGTATTGCTATACGCGTACCCTAAAAAAACTTTATTTAGCATTTTTGTTTACCACTTTGCCAAATTACAGCTTTCTAGTAAGAGTCTGTGAGCTAAGCCGGGGACAGACAGACAGACAGACGGTCCGGTCATGGCGAAACTATAAGAGTTCCTTGTTGACTACGGAACCCTAAAACGAAGCAAGTTACGTAGTTTTGTTAGAAATTGTCATTTGCTATCTCTTTCTTTTATTGCTGTTTTGATTAAAATAGCAAAATTACTTACAGTAGTATTTGAACCATTACTTGGCGCAGTTTATACAATGTTATCAGATTTTTTTATTATTGCTGTCGCAACTTTTGCAACTGCAATAAAAATAAGTTCATTATCTAAGCACCATTGTTATTCAGTGGGAACGTCAGAACATCTGGTTAAACAATAGATCGGCTTTATAGAACGGCCATAAAATACGGTCGCAAAAAATTACGAAATATTTCTTCAACACACTTGCTTGTAAAGTGACTCAGAAATTCAGCTTATTATATAGAAGTATTTTTACTTTATATTTCTTTTTTCAATATACGCAGTTTTTGTCCAAAAACAATGAATATTTTTGAGAAAAAAAAATTCGTTACATCAGATAAATCAATCATCAAAATTATCATCATTTCATAAAATTATATATTTTTCACTAGATATTAACCTTAATTTGCTTATTCAAAACATTATTTTGTTTATTATATTTTTTTATATAGGCTGTTTAGCGGTTTTTCCAGCGCCTTTATTTACACCTGCGGCGCGCGGGATAAACAAAACAAGCGCGGTATTTTCCAGAAATACTTGTTAACGTTTTCATTGTGTGGTTAATTATTATCAAAAATGTTGACTTCAATTAGGAAAGAAGAGCGAAGAGCAACGCGTAGATTTAACCCCCCGGAAATACTAATCTAGGCACGAAACGCTAGTGACAGCCTGTTGCCTGCAAAATCTAGAGAGAAATACCTAGCGGCGTACGAAACTAATAACAATACCAGTCTCTTTTTTTCCTCTCAAGTTGAAAACCGTCGTATGAAACGCGCACACACTCGACTCCCTTATCGCGCTCGCTCGCCCTCGGCTCGCGCGAATAATACCGGCTCGTGCAGTGAGTAACCAACATACCACACATATTTATATTTTTTGCTACACGCCCTATACTCACACAAATTCATATTGTCTCTAATTGGACGAAACCAGGAAGGGGTGTGGTTTGTCACTAGCTGCGCTTGCCGCAGAAATATTTTCTAAAGTGAGCATGCTTAAGTTTTGCCAATAGTACACCAC
The DNA here is from genome assembly GCA_905333075.3 of Atethmia centrago. NCBI lineage: Eukaryota > Metazoa > Arthropoda > Insecta > Lepidoptera > Noctuidae > Atethmia > Atethmia centrago. Next base: position 12,464,473 of record HG995373.1, on the reverse strand, counting down.
TGCCCAACCTTTCGAGGAAACAAGGCGTGATGTTATGTTATATTATGATTGTACTTCTTATAGTATCTAAACAAAAGAGTCTATCGTCAAGCTTAAATCGTATGATATTATTATGATCATTTTATTTTTTTATGTAACAAAAAAATGTATCAGTACATCTTCTTGTTACAATAATAATAAAAATGATCCTAAAAATATGTGTTAATAGCTAATATTATACAATATGAATTAAAATAATCAATCAATCAATTCTTAATTATTCTAATATCACAAAGCTAAAAGTTGTTCTAATAACTTCGCAAGCCTGTTCTCTCGCCCTTGACCACTTATATTTAAATACACAAATTGATATACAAGATAGTAAAACGTCTAATAGATTAATATATTACCCGTAATTACTTACATCACAATATAATTAATATGGAGATAACTTGTACCGTTTTAAAAACAACTTTCGATCTATCGATTGGTGTTAACATGTCGAGTGTTATCGAGTAATAAAACATGTAGGTATCAAGTAAACGGAACTGTAGTTACGAAATAATTTGATTTGATTGTAGACTTGTTCTTATGTAAATGTTGGAAAGCTCCATATTTATGGATGAACACTTAAACTAGTCCAGTTATTGCATCGTTGCAAATCTAGAAACTGCTAACGGTTCCGATTGTGGACCTATAAGGTACCTAAGTGGTTTTATCTTTATGTATTTACCCTTAATAGCGGCTGACGGTCTTATGAGACGTTTTCTTAATAAGCAAGTTTAAATGTAAATGTTATAATTAAAGTTGAAGTTACGATACTAGGAAATGTATTAGCACTAGCCACTATGAAACGGAGAAATGATAACTGAAACAATTGCGGGATATATTCGTAATCTTGTGTAAATTATTTCATCACCACTGCTCTCAAAGCGGCAGGAAACCAGCATGTCCTAGAAACAAAAATTCGAAGATATGTGACATCTACCAACCCGCACTGGGCTCGCGTGGTGGATTGCGGCCCACTCCCTCTCACGAAAATACTAAAAAGCACAAGCAACAGCCGAGATAAATGTCGTTTCAGACGAAGTTCATTAACAAATTACTTTCGGAGTTGTATGTAAATACTAGCATTTGCCCGCGGCTTCACCCGTGTGGAGGTCGGAAATTATCCTACGGGAACGTACTACCGAGATAAAAAGTAAAAGTAAAAGATCCTATGTCTTAACCCAGATCATGCTCTACGCATGGGCCAAATTTCATCAAAATTTGTTCAGCCGTTTTAGCGTGAAAGCGTAACAAACAAACAAACTTACTTTTGCATTTATAATATTACTAGCTGCGCCCCGCGGTTTCACCTGCTTCAGTCTCGATCCCGTGGGAACATCGGGATAAAAAGTATCCATGTCCTATACCAGGTCATGGTCTACCCATGTGCAAAATTTCATCCAAATCCATTCAGCCGTTTTAGCGTGAAAGCGTAACAAACAAACAAACTCACTTTCGCATTTATAATATTAATTAGCATGTAAATATGCTTCTCCATCAAAAAGAGTATTTGAGAACCAGTTGCATTCTCAGGAACGCCTTGGATTCAAGGCGTTCTGATGGAGAAACGGCAAAAAAAAAATCGAGACGAATTGCTTTCCCATCAGTGATGAGAGATCTTTCAAGTAATATCAATGCGTAAATCGCGATAACATTTTAATAGATTAGAGAATTCACAAACCCGCATGTTTTGGGGCAGGATTCTCACGCGCGGACGCTCGTCGAATACGCAAGGAGGCGTGTGAAACACTCGTGCGGTTTGCGAACTGAATACTAAAATACTAACAAACTCACTTAGGTACTTACAATTTCATTGCCCTATTTATTTTGTTTGTTGCACTTTCTAACGTTTAAGTATTCAATTAGACGTTACAGTGAAGGATCTAAGGATTAGTTGCGTAATACGTACAACTTTCTTTTATGCTCACACAAGCGTAATTTGTGCACGCGCATTATTTTTAATTACCCCAAGCTTATTATTGTAATAGGGATGATGCCTAGGTAAAACAAAAGAAATCCTATTTAGTCCATCGGTCAGTTAGTAAAAAAAAGAAATCCTATTTAGTCCATCAGTCAGATATGAATGAATGAAATGCACCGACCCCAGCGTGGTTAAACCAGACTCGATTGTTCGAATGAACACAAGTATTCGCACTAGTCCCTGGAGCCTCATGTTTCATGGGACTACAGAGACCATTGCATATCAAAGAGTAGACCGGGGGGCGCGGTAACGGTCAGGAAGACGTGCCCTTAGGATAGGAAGGATTATTAGAGCCTACCGGATATGCATCCTTGAGCAAGCAATGGAATAGTGGAGAGACGGGTAATTTATCTATGGGAGGGCATCTTTTAACAACGTCGCCACCAGTAGTCCATCAGTCAGAGATCTTTTAACAACGTCGCCACCAGTAGTCCATCAGTCAGATAGTAGAAAAAATATTAGACAAGTATTTTTTTATTTATTATTAATAAAAAAAATACTTAGATGAAGTGAATTAAAGTTGGGGAGTGGGGGCACGCTACGTCACAATTCAATATGAAATCTAGCAAGGCGTGACGTCATGTCATATTTTAACTCAATGTATCGCCGTAAGCTTTTGATTACCTACGTAAAAAAATGTTGGTACCTGACGGGCAAAACAAATATTGTCATCATCCCAATTGTGGCTATGAAACGGAAAACCTTTTCATTTATTTATTTTCAACCAGAAAACTATGGAATAGTCGCAATAAATAATATGTTTTTTTTTTAATGAAAGTTCGTGAATGTAATATAATTCAATAGAAAATATCAGCCCTTACAAAAGACATCAACGAGTTCATATTTTTTCGTCACCATGAAATGCCGGAAATTACCTATTACGTCGAATAATACCATGTCGTGTAAGTAATCATTACTTAAATTGATGATTGAAAAAACTAGAGACCACGTACGTAAAGAAAGTTTCGAATCTAAACTTAGGTCGAGTAGCCGCGGTTAGAAGACACGCAAGCAACGAGACTTACATTACCAGTAATAAAAAGAAAAGTGGGCACTTCCCAGTTAGTTGATTAACGATTGAACTTGTTTCATAGATCACCAAGTTCCCAGTTGTGGTCGTGAACAAAAACGTTGTCCCGTGTCCAAAGTGTTTCGTTTTCAATAAGTGCTATGTAATGCGGTGTGCGGTGTGGTCGCGCGTTCCGTGGTCAGGTACAATGCGACGGAATGTGCCGAGACAGAATGTTCGACCGCCTGGAAGGGAAGCTTCATTAATGCAAGCTTTTTCTAAGTCTACCTTTTTTGTTATCAAACCTCGACTGAATCAAGGAAACGATGAAAATGATGATGTTGGAAGTTGGATATAAGAATATCCTAGCCTATAACTCTGATACTTGATAGACTAAGAAAACACTATGAACAATTGAGTAGAATAAATCCAGCACATAAACAAAGGCACAATAGTTCGGCTCAAGCTAAATATTCCACTACGTAACCGTCCAAGCGACTGGCTTGACAACTACAGAGCAGCCACAATAGTAGGCTTTACATAGCCGCTGGCAAACCCGTACAGCCGCTCTAGCTATACAGAACACCATAATATTTTCCGCATTGGTATTGCGTGCCCCGTGCCCGGCGGCAGCAAGCAATTTATAGCCAGTGGAACTACGTACATGCTTGTTATTATTTAACGGTGGAACCCGAGCCAAGACAGAATGCCCCCGGCTATTGCCAATGCGATCCTGCTAAACTTGTAAGTATTATTGTATGACTAAGAATACGAATGCGCCGCGCCGGCACACTTTTGTGTGCTGGTAACTGCTTTATGCACGTACGTATTTCAACAAACTCCAATTAAAAAAGACGTCTGCAATTACGAACTCCTGCATACAGATTGCTACGTTTTAATTGCCCCAAATAACACCAAGATTTGTAGTACTTTTTATGTAGGTAAATGAACACCAAACTCTGACATCTCACCAAATACGTCATTCAAATTGCGCCGCCATCTATCTTTTTAAGGCGCGGATATTTTTTTATCTGGCGGTGATTTGAATAAAGTCATAGCGGTGTCCGGTATCGTATGCAATGCCTTACAGAGCCACGTGCTTGGATATGGTGTGTACGATATGGTCTGTAACGACAGCAATGACGAATGCGTACGGCTTGCCAAACAGGTCAAATCTCCATTAAAGAGTAATCATAATACTTGGCAGGCCTTATAGAGCGCGCGTCGTGGATGCGCGTGCGCGAGCGAGACCGCCAGGATATCTGACTCCTTCAGTTGACCGGCCTTGTGGCACGCGCCGCTTCGCCACTCGCATTATTCCATTTGATTTACCGATCTCATTAAAATACGTCTACATTTCTAACTATTCCAACTACCCTCACCACTTTATAGGGTATCCAATATCTATAAAATCAGGCCTGAGATTATATCGACAGCCAGTCAGAACAAGGAGAAGGGAAAGGGACAATGTCGTAACCTGAATAGATTGGACCGTTTATTTAAATTCACGATATTGTCGCAACGGCTACACTACAATGTCTAGAAACCGAGAACATAAATTACCTACTTACTGGCGCACAATCTAAAAAGTACTAAATAAGATGTAGTGGTTCCTTTTGTGTCATATTTCTGTTATTTGCCTGTGTAATTACCACTAATGACCCGCTCCGCGCCGCCTCAGTCAGAATTAATTGATAGCTATAAATAAGGAGATAATTTGGACATCTATCCGAATATATCTTGCAGAACATTTCCATTTTCTTAATTTGTTCAACAAATGTTTGGAAACGAACCTACCAGTTCACGTCCAATAAACCCAAAGCGCAGGTAACACTAATCGGTTATAAAGATATAAAAGGTTGATTAGTCGAAAAACGTTCGTCTATAGAATTTAAAGCTTTTGAATAATATAAATATGAATTTATGAGGAGTGTTCTAGGGCGGTATGTATAGCTGTCGGTATGCAAATGCGTTACATTGAAACGGAGTGTCCGCTTAGTCAGAACTAGGACCCAATTAGTGCGGTACCAAAGCCCGCCTTCGTAAATTAAGCAAGATGACGTCGCGGCCTGCTCGGCTACCAACACAGATATTCGCATCCTTTTCTTGCAACTACACAATGTCTTATTAATTGTGATTTATGTCCCTAGGCAGTTCTGATTTGATGATTCAAACTATACCAGTTATCTCTGCATTCTTATTAGTTTAAATATGTTTAATCTAATAAGACCTTATTTATACACAGTCACCTGAATCCTTATCATTTATTATTATCATTTATTATTGATTTTATCGGCATCTGAATAAGAGCTTACATTTCTTTGATCCCTTTTCAAATAGAACCAATTTATTTTTATAAGATCATCGAAGCTCGCGCTTATAGCATCGAGCCTTAAGCGCGAGCTTCGATGAGCTTATAATACTTTTCATAAAATACGGTACCTTGTCCGTACTCCTCAGATGGTACAATTCCAATGGTTATTTTATTGGAATCGGAAAAGAAAATATTATGATTGAGACATAACGCCGGTGTACCGAGTAGCGGTCGCCTGTAGTGTTCAGCAAACAATATCTTATTTCATACAGTCTTGATTCAACAATGTCTCGAGCGAAGTGTAATGAACTCCAATAATAAAACGTTTCACTAGATTACTAGGTATTTAAAGAAAGAAGATAAAAATTGAATATTGCACCGCGAATCAAATTAGAAACCTCGGATGATTCGATCAGAAATAATGATTGTATCTTGCTCTATAACTTAGATTATATCTTAATTGCTAGATGTTTTTACTAGTTATTTATTTAATAACTGTAGAAATCGTACAATTTAATAATTATAATTTAGAAGTTTCCAATAATAATTATGAAGAGATAGTCGTAGCTAAACGAATGGTATTGACCGCATATTTCTTACGTGGTCGGACATAATGTTCTGTGCGTTGGCACGTACGTGGAGTTGTTTAGAAGCCACTAAACCCTAACACAATGGTGAACCACAAACAGGGCTTTGTGCCTTTGTCCGGGGTGCTCGAGCAAATAAAATATTTTGACCGCGCGCCACCTTAGTCCTCGCCCGTCCACATCCTACGCAAACATTCTTTGGCCTGCTTTATTTTCTTATCTATTGTCCAAAAATACTGTTATTTTTGTGCAAATATTGCGACTAGTTATAAGTGTTATATAACTCTTTTGCCGTTTTTTTTTTTTTAATAATCTTTGTTTGAAAAAAAAGGCTTTAATCGCATAGCGATTATGCCAGCCTCGTAGTTGCCGTGTTTAATGAAAACTACTCTGTACGGACTCACTAAAGTTATACACTGCATTCTCCTCGGATCTCATTGATATTTCCAATATTGAACAGGATATGCACCCGATATTTCCAACAATGTCCAGTACATAGCGACATACGATGTGTTCGCTTTCTAAACATCTTAGAAGTGACAGCTCACCCTTGACAGCAGTAGGTACATGGCTACTTGGAGTCATGTTGTCGGCGTGTGCGCGTGCTCACCGCTCATATAGCCGCATGAGCTATGTGGCTCAGTGGTCACCTCTCGCGGCATGTTTACATAACTCGTTAGACGCCAGCCCGAACCGCCCACGCCCGACCAGCTATTGGATATAACTAAATATTAACTGTAAACACTCGATAATGTTCTATTGTGATGTCACGCAGGTGCACTGTCGCGCTACAGTCATTATAATAATGATAGGGAGCTTGAACGTCTTACTTGCACCAGGTTACAAGGTCTTCATTTTATTGTTCTTCAAGAAAATTATCAGTGAGGGAACTGGGCGACTAGTTCCTATTTCGTCCTGGTGCTGAAACACGTCTAGGTATACAAAAGCAGTTTTCGCTTAGACAGATTTCGATTATCCACTTTTTTGTCTTTTATTTAGGAACAGACAACTACACGCTTGTACGCATTATTTACGACAAGCGACAAGAAAGCGTATGCGTGCACCTCATCATCGCTTCAGTCTCGATAAATTGTCCCATCAATCATCGTGAATTGCAATAGCGATACTCGGGTATGTCAAATGAATGCGATTTTTTTGTCGCCGATTGTCGGCGAGGGCCCGTGACGAAACGACGCGTAATGCAATTTTGATTAACTTGACGACAAAACCTTCTGCAATTACATCCATGATGATGGAGACATTATTTGTCGCTGATATTATAAAGGGCCATTACGATAATAACTGTGTCGTCAAGTAGACTCTGTACAAGATCTTGGTTATAAACGTCCGTCCGTTGTAGTAGTTTTTTTTGTTCAAAATCAAAAGTCCTCGCTAACGTGGTGCATATTTTCCTCCTGTTGTTCGATCTTACAGTAGACTACTGAAATTCTTGGTCTTCCAAAATGCTGGGCGGTGTAAACCAATTGTTAGTTGCAGCAACTTGATTATAAAGTATGACTCCTCATGTTTTATAAACAGTTGTATCAGATTTGTTAGCCGTTAATTTGAATGGAAATGTACAAATTATTGTCATTTCGTATAATGATGTTTTGGTAACACGCAAAAGGCTCGTAACGTCGCGTCGCCGGGTCGTCGCAAGCGCAACGTAAACTTTCACTTGAACAATAGCGGCCGCTCACGATTATCACGACCCAGAGTCACGCAGGACGCAGCATCGACACTCTTTGTGATACCAGCATCTGATTGATGACTTGTTGAAAGGTCACTTTCATACACATCGATCTCTCTATTTAGCTGGCATTCACATACTGTTAAGTGGAGAATATCATGTATGTTCTGTGTCGTCATTACATTTAAAAAACAGAAACGTTCTGAACTCCCCATTGTTAAAAGTCCATAATCGCAGGTACTTTCGTATCAGCATCTGATTGATGGCTTGATGAAAGGTCAGTCTCATGGACGATCTCTCTATTTAACCCACATTTGTATGATGAGTTGTGTTGTGCTTGTGCCGTCATAATCTTAAAAACGCATCTTTCTTACTTCAGTTCGGAGACATTCGGTAGAAAAGTTTGTTGTCTTCTATTCACAAATTATACAGGGTCTTCTTTAGCCTGGGCCTGCTGTTACCTGATTTAGCCAGTCTACTAGACCTACTGGCTATTTTACAAAAACTCATTAATGTAGTAGAATCTCGAATAGTCCAACGACAGTAAAAGTTAATTAATTGGTTCCTATTTAAGGTCATGGCCTACTTTCGCTGCAATTGCTACTGCTCTTAAACTGCATATGAACGACTCAGTAACATAAGCGAGTTATCCTCACTCACGTCAAAATATATTTCCAAGAAGTTCTCCGAATATTTAAAAGTGCCTACAAAATTATGCCGCCGCAGGATTCAAAAGGTGTAAAAGCGCAGCGATGACCACCACAAATAAAAACTAAAAATGCTTTTACATAATGAATACGTGATATGTAAAGGTGAGGCGCGAACTTTAGGGGTAGATACACACAAGGCGTGAACGCTAACGCGCGGCCCAAACAAGGAGGTGTGAAAAGCCCCGGAGATCGTGGCGTTCTTATTGTGGTAGCAGCTAAGCCGCTTACCGACCAGTCCCATAAATCCAAGCGCTTGTCCCTGACTATACAATATTACTGGGACGTACTAAGGTACCCGTGTACTTGCCGCTGTCGTGCTCGATTTGATAAGCGCCTAAGCCAATGTCGTTGCATTCATAAAGTAATATCTGACTAAGCGAATTTCAATGCACATGGTTATGTTATGCATACGAATTATAAACGCTAGTCATAAAATGCGCAAACAATGTCGTATACTATGGTAGTTATTGATCTCAAGTTTATGAACTTCCATCTTTCAAAACACTTTTTTATAAGAACGTGTCAAATCCGTCACATCGCTCGGTCCCGTTCATAGTATCGTGTGTCGTTTCGCGTGTTCTGGTATTAAGTTACACCTACTTTTCAAGCGTGGCCTAAGCGCATTCGGCTGGAATTAAATGAGTTAACATGAAATCATAAAAGGAAGTGAAGGCATCTCTGCGGATACAAGAGAGCTAATAAAACGGTTCAAATAGCCCATACAATGCCAACTTGAGTGTAAGAATATAGCAAGAAAATCTTTTCATGACGGCGCAAATGCGAAACACGATTGTCACCGATACAAAGTTAATACACCGTATTAAGCGAACTAAAGCCAATTTAGTCCATTATCGTACGAAATCTTAACAAACGTCGGCATGCTCAGTGGTCGGCCATTGTTGTGTCGCCTCAGCTATGGGCAAGTCGTTGTGTAAACAAAACGAGTTATTATATGAGAGCCAAGCCTCACTTTATGGCATTCCAGTCTCAATTTAAAACGCGGCTTCGTATGCCAGCTCTTCAATGATCTTCGTTATGTCCTCGGAAGTACAATAAAATAAAAGTAATGATAGAAGAGTGTCTGCATACATTTTGAATACCCGACCGATCCATATTAAAGGCTTTTACACCGCTCAAAAGATAAAGTAAAAACAGAAGACACATCGCATGATACGCAGAGGCATTTTGAAGAGGGACCGCGGCGTTTGGCTGTTTTTGTGACACTGAATTTTCATTGTCTTTCGGCAACTTATCTCATTTAATTATAAGCTCGGAACGGTCGATAGATAGGGAGCGATCCACCGAAGAAAATTGTTGCATGGTTTTTTTAGGAGTCGAGATTGCGAAGAGCTATAAATGGCGCAGCAGGCCCTGCGGCAGTTGCCATTTGCAATCGGTTATGGAACGACCGCGAACCTCTTTTTACATTATAATCGGTTGGTCCCCGCTCACTTGTTTTTTGCCCAGAACCGATGATGGACCTAAATGGTCGTGGATGCAAAAATTAAGTAAACATGATATTATATGCGACGCCAAAATCTGTTGGTATGTTGTCCGAGGCAAAAAGAGCATTTTTTCATTCAAAGAAATTTTTCATAACGCGTCACTGGTGTTAGCTTCCTTCCTGTGGGTGGTATATCCTACGTTGTCCGTGTGCGACACATGTATTATGAAGTGACAGATGACAGGACTCTCAAGTCTCTTCCAGCTTGCTTGGCTGGCTCCATCGTCTCGCATGATCAGACTCGAATTACGTCAAAACCGGCCCGTGCCGTCATTAAAGAGGCATTTACGTCAATTATTTTGCATACATTAGCTTACCAAAAGCATCAGATTTCAACATTATCCTCTAAAATACACATGCGATAGGTTTGTATTTGATTATCGTCATCATGAAAGATGGAAGGTAGAGGTGAACATTTATAATTTATTCTAAGCGTAATTTTTATGTGACAAGGCATATATCATAGGAATATCTTTCGGAAATACATTCAAATGAAATATTGTAATTTGACAGCGGCCGACGAAATTGTAGCGCATTAATATGCAGCTCGTGCGGCAAGGGACTGCGCCCGCGCACCGTCTCTAATAATGGACCAGACGCGTCTAATGCATTATTCAAAAGATCCTGTTGATCCCGAATTCAAATATTTTTAGCAAATCTAACGGGTTTTTGCATTGATAGTTCTTCGAATGTGCCATTTGGACCAAAAATATCGGTTTGACTTCTTGTTTAATTTACGACACTATTTCTTTTAAATTTTACTGTTTACTGATTGGAAACCTGTCTGTATTTTCTAATAAATCATATATTGAGACAACACAACGTTTACTATTGTATAAATTGTATTCATGAGTTAAGCGGCACGTAGGTGTAGGTATTAGCTGAGGCCTTATGGTCATAAAATAGATATTGATCAAACTCAACCGCGATACATATCTCCGCTTACATTACAGTTATCACCTGTCTAATTATTATCGTAGAAACAGAACAACTCCCAGGAACAAATTGAAAGATTAAATAGTAGCGACACAAAGAGAGGCTTCATTGACCCATCGACACAATGCCGACCTACAATTCGCCGTTAATTAGTTCTGTTTCAAAGAAGCTGTGTTCGATGGAAACGAAACAATTAGCTTTATATTTGGGAATTACCATCTTATTAGATACGCCGTGCGTTTATATTCGATAGAGATGGTTCTCGAAGGAGAAAAATTCAGAATATCAAGTTTACACTTTCAAATAAAGTATCAACTACTTTGGCGTGACTAAGACTAATCGAAGTAGGTCACAATCATTACAACAATCAATGCCAAAAACTTGTGAACGTCAGATATTATTCAATTCTCAGAATGTTCTCGAACTTTACGACAAAAAGATAAGTAGGCACATGGTACAAGCATTGGGTTACCCTTTAGCGACCAGCTAACGTGCACCCATTATCTCTGTGATTGGAGCTTGAGAGCGTAATAAAAATTCTTTGTAAGTAGAGTTACATGCAGATATGTTATGAGGCTAAAAATGATAGTAGTAATTGTCGTTCAAGTATCTTGGGAACGAGTTAGAATATCGGGCATCTTTAGGTGTTAGTCCACTTGAAGGAGAGTCCAAACTAAATACAACAGGGTATATTGTTTAGGTAGGTACATTCTGATTAAGAATAATTTGGTGCACCCAATAAAAGTAGGTACTCTCAGCTAGTTTTACGATCCTTTATTTGACTAGACGCAGTATCAACGAGCTCAATAGATGCCTAAGGCGAGCGTCTCGAACGGAACACGTGTCGCTGATTGCCCTCAATTGGCGAGCGAATAAAAACAATCGTCTCTTAAAAATAACCGTGATTTCATCCAACAACATGTGATGCTTGTTTTCTTTCGGTGTAACGAACATATTCCCACAAGTTCCCATGGCCGTGCCATGTGAAATGTCCTGGTTGGGCGGTCCCAGCTCCCAGCCGTGGCACTGGGCTGTGAATCACTAATGATAATGAACCTCTGTGGAATATGGAACGGGAACTTCTTCCAGGAACAGGCGGAATCGTAAAACAGCGTAACGCGTACGCGCTCCACCATATGGAGAGCGTGAGAGCCCGCGGCTTCGCAATCCACCATACACCATCTGATGTTTTTATCGTGGCTGACCATTACGCAAATATTGAGATAGTGACATCCGTAGCGGTTAGCTACGTTCAATAAATGGGTCAAATTCAGGAAGTAAAACCGCAAACATCATTTTCCCATAAATAACAATGTATATTTTTGTTACTGATAGACAAGGAATGTACTTGTTACTGTAATGGTATTTGGACATTCTTATTATTTATGATGTACCTAAAGATATTTTAGATATAAACATCCTTTGCTCCCGGTAAAGCACTATGAGTTGATTCATTACTGTGCTGTACCGGTTCAAATTCTTTTCAAGATTCAAAGTCCCATTAATGAACTCATGATGTATCGCCAAAAAAATCCTTAAGCAGCTTATTAATATCTGGTTTTTTATTATGTCATTAAGTAAACGTTCTCACACTACCACGCACATTTGCTGGCTAGTCTCTAGCTCTACAATTCAGAAGTGTCTAAGAATAGTTTTATTTTAATTCATCGCTAAATGATATTTAATCTCCATTCTTAAACGCGCGATTATAAATATGTACTGAATATATAATAAATAGGTACTAAATCGTATGTGACGCATTAAACTTATATTGACGAGCAATGGCTGAGTGGTAGTGACAAATAATAGGAATTTTGAAGCAACACTTGTATGCCATTTTTTTGTAGGTACTGTGGGCACTTAACTACTTAGTGGCAATGACCATTGTTGGAAGTCAAGTCGGATATTTTCTTGAAAGGCGCCAGTCAGATAAAACCTTACGGCCATTTAACCCTTATCTTCGTCTCATTGTTGAAAATATTTTTTCCTCAGAAGACCTAAGTGTTTTGTAAATATGTTTCAAACACTTTGGGTACCTCTGGAATTTGATAAAGAGTACACCCGGCGGCTAAAGTTTTGAATTTCTCATTAGGCATGACTTTGACAAATGGTAAAACATTATGATTGTGGTAGAGTGATCTTTTGCGTTTGTTACTTCGTACCAAGTTTTGTTTTTCGTGACATTAAGTTGTCATTACGCACATCCGTTGTTAAGATGCACTTGCGTGGGGCAATTTGATTAGCCAATTATATTTCAGTGCACATTTCGACGTCAGTACGAGGGTCAATCCGTTTACATCTAGTTAAAGTTCTAATAACTATTTAAAGGTTTGTACTGATTACTTAAATGCGGCTTTATTAACTTCCGCATTCTATCAAATCTCTAAAACCGAATCGCTACAGGAAATTCAATATTCATCCCCATTGTCAAACTTTAATTTCCATAGATATAAATACTCCATACAGATTGATACGGAGGGTTCCAACAATCGGCGTTGAGCATTTACCAATCAGCTGGATTGGAGCATATCGTGCGAACGCGTTATAATAGGAGGATATTATAATAAACAGATCCCGGCCCCTCCGTTCACTCCTCCCTCCCTAATAAATATTAATTTATGAACTTGAATGCTCCTCAATGTTCACTGTGATGCTGGTACATTGACACTCAATTTGCTTTTTTGCAGTCTCTGCATTGATAGCTTCTTCGCGGCAAATCTTTGTGCTTACTTTCTCGCGTGTAGATATTATAGCGTATTTTCTCTTTTTATGATTTGTATTGATACCTTTGTCAACGCTTGGTCGTGTCATTAAAGTACAGTTTTAATAGTAATGTAAATGTTTATAGCTACATGTTATTCCTAAAACGATGGAGATTCGTTCATCTGGGATAAAGTATCGTTAGCTGATCGTTTGTTTATTAGAAAAATAAACACTATCTGATGGGAACTTCACCTAGTAACGAGGTTATGGTGGAACTTTCTCAGAATAACGAACTTTTAACAAAATATTTATGTGTTTACAGGGTGTACGCATTTTCTCTACTAAGCATCAATGTTACATATTTTGTGATATGATTTATCACCATCTTATTTTGTACTTATCCTCGGTCCAGAATATTGGGCTTTCAGGCTTTCAGCCTATTAACTTTAATACCTATTTCAATTTCTTTAATTCTTCCAATTGCACAACATTGTAGCAATGACATCTATCGTAAATTTTCTGTATCTCTCTAAATCAATAAAGTACATGATACGTCAAGGGCGAACCACCCTTTTAGCCGGAAGGGTCATGTACAATACAAGTTAGGGTTGACGAGAACAGTTTCCACTTCGGTTTCCCACGCCACCCCTGCAGGGAAACCCCACTTGTTGATTTTTGTTCCGTAATCGAGCCCCCATTTGACGTCGTTTCCGGGCCCCATTAACAATAACAATTATTTTATTTTAATGTTGTAACGTGTTGACATCGGAACATCGATTATGAATGTACTTTGAGTGGGGAGACTTAATGAGCTCATGCTGCTCACTGGATTGTATCATGATCAATCATAGCTTGAAGAATCAAGTTGAGACGAAGTTAATCTTTATCTCCTTTTAATAGAGTGTACAGTGTATTGTAATTATGGTTATTACAAGGCACCACGGTACATGGTACGAGTGTCTTAACAAGATTCAATGGCCTTACCTATTAACGGATTTGAGCTAATGCAAATGAAGTTGCTCAAAAGATTACCTGGATGTTGGGACGGAAAAAGAGCCTGGCTAATATATTAATATTCAAAGTCCTCTACTTCATAATTACATACTTTTTTACTAATTGTCGCCTACAGCCGCTTCATAAAATATTGTCTTTTGAGATAACATCAAAATATACGATCAAATTATAAGAAGCACTACCTTCAGGCGGCTCCAATAATGTGGGTAGTTATGATAAAAATGTCGTGCTCTCGTGGTATTCGTTGAATGATTCATTTGAATAACATCAAGAGGCTGTTAATAACATAGGTCACGCAATCGCAAATGCTATGGAAATAAGTTTGGCTTCAAGATTTTTCGCCCCGGGTCAGGATTGTTAATATTCAGATTGGGATGGATTCCGCGCCAAAATTATTGGATTATTACATTCTTTTTTCTGGATGTAAATACCAGCTGCTAAGATGTAGTAGATCATGTAATTTATTTTTTATTAAGTTGCATTACGTTGCAGGTATGTACCTAATAACTTTTAACATGAGGTGAGAAATAGCTTGATACCACAGCACAGATTAATAGATACATAAAGTCTATAATTCTTAGAGGCTGTTTGACCAGTGCACTGCGGTAGGCGGGCACAATGGGTGTAGGTACCTAGTAGTAGGTATTCACTGATACATACGTTGTTTGATGTAGATCATGAATTATAATTAATAATTATGCACACCTGCAATAAATTTGTAAATAGTTGTGAGATTGTGTGAACTTATTCACACAATCTCACAACTATTTACAGATCTCAGTTGCCAGAGAAAAAAAAGTAGACAGGTAATTACACAATTGGGTAACCTAGTACTTAGGTAGGTAGTCACTAGCATGTGAACTGACTACCATCCATTATAGGTACGTATACCTACCTACCTAGTTAAGCTTGGATGGTTGCACTGCTAGTATTAATCAAAATAAGTATCTATCAAGAGTTATTCACACAGTTTAGTTACTTATAAAGAGAACCTACACAATTTCTAAAACAATCAAGAAAGCAAACAAAACACGTCAAATAACATGTTTTAAAAACAAATGAATTAGGTACCTACAAGCAAAATTCAACCAACAACAGAAGTAAAGTAGTAACTAAATAAGTACTACATTGATTCTACATTCAAATTGGTGAATAAAAAGTATGCCAAACAATAGAGCTTTCGACATCAACATACCTGCCAGTCCAGTCGCACTGATCGCCCATCATCCCCGCCTCCGCTCTGCATAAAACTCCCAAAAATACAGTCCAAAATAATCGCCTCGTCTCCATTTTAACGAAAATTATATTACAATATCAGCAAGAAGTATCACTGTTCCAGTCACATCACTTTAAAACAATCCTTTTATGTCAGTTCCATAGTTATTCGGTTATTTTACAAAAGTAAACAAACTTGCGCCGCGATTGCAACAAACGACAATACTTCACCAATTCAAAAACTCGACTAAAGTACCGACAGAGACAAAACCTCTTTGACGCTCGTATTCTGCAGCGAGTAAAAGAGACGGAAATAATAACACTTTAGTAGAGAGAGACAAAATATGTTATCTTCTTCTCTGATATTGCATCAAACGTTATTCGAATTTGAACTTTATATCGTAGTATCTAAGTTAGTAATCTGTTTCAAATGCGACTAAAAGCTTTTACGGGCTTTCTGAATTGGCGGGAAAGGTTTACCGTACAATCTACGAGGTTAACTTTGGAGTACCTAACTGAGTTGTAATAACTTTGAATTTCAAAAGTTGGCATGGTATTATTTGCAAATTTATTGTAATTATAAGTATTGTAGAAATGAGAATACAAAGATAGGATTTTATAATACCTACTAAGCACATGCTTAGAACTGAAAGATTTTGGATGCGAAAAAAGTGGATCAGTCTTTACTACGACTGATCCTTTTTTTCGCATCCAAAATCTTTCAGTTTAGTTTCCTAATTAAGGGTAGTAATCATAAACTGCAAAACTTCAATATTCTAGCTTACCATCACAGGTAGTTCCAAAACTATTGTAGCAGTTATGTAACTATATTCATTTAATAATAACCTTTAAGTTAAAATACATTAAAAGATATAGATCATTTTGAAAGTTATAATTACCTGCCCTTTTAAGGCCACGACTCCATGACTTGGCACAACCTCTATTTTTTTTAAACGGGCCAAGTTTTTGGTGTAAATTCTGCACATCGAAATACTAGCAATTAATGGCTAAATAATAATTGTAGTTTTTGCTACTAATGCTCATACTCTGTATTTTAGCTGCGTTTAATTTTTTCGATGAACACAAATAAAATGATGTTATTTATACGCAGATCCTTATCTGTACCCAGAATCACGGTTTTTGCTGGTGTTAGGCGGAAGATAAGCGTAGAATATGACTTTCAAGAAAGTGTAAGATTTATTTTGGGGTTTGGTTATACGGTCTCTTTTATACTCATTATGGTATATCGTTCACGGCACGTCGCGTCGCCGTCGTCCGTGCTTGAGGGCGCGCGTGCGTTGTTTGCGAACAGATAAACTAAATCAATAGGCGGTGTTTGTTCTGCTGGCAGATAGTCGTATTGTCGCCATTCACTTTTGCTTGTTTAGGCCGATGAATCGACCCCTTATCTTGGTTTGACGCAAAAATGTGTAATAAACTAACGATGAGGCGCGGTCAATAGACAAGCAAGCATTAACCGCTAAGTCCCATAAGGTTCGTTTTAAAGAGACTAATTTGACATTCCAAATGATCGTTGTTCGTTTTTTTCAATTCCCACTGCTGGGACACAGGCCGTCTCTCTGTAAGAGAGAGTGGACCGTAATCTACCACGCGGGCCCAGTGCGGGTTGGTAGATGTCACAATCATGTCTTCGAATTTTTGGTTCTAGAACATGCCGGTTTCCTCACGATGTTTCCCTTCACCGTTTTGAGAGCAGTGGTGATGAAATAACTTACACAAAGTAAAGCGCCTGTCAAGGTTCGAACCTACGACCTACAACTCGTAAGTCGCGAAAGTTACCGCTGGGCCACTTATCAAATCTCGATAAAAACTAATAAAATCCTACACAAGGCTAAAATATGTTCAGTAAGTAAAATACAGTTTGTTGTTGGAGGGCCCCTAGATCCGCCGTGGTAGCCCGCGAAATTCAAATGTTCTTACGTTTTTTGCAATTTCCAGGTCAGTGTCAGGTTGTAGGCAGCTTGACCAAAATGTGATTCACGACCATAACAAATATGTATTTACAGAATTATAATGATTACAACTCTCTAAGTTAGATTTGTTCCATAAGAACTTTTCCTTAGATTTGTTCTCATGGAACAAATTTTAATTTATGAGCTAGTAGCGGTCAACAACGTCATAAATACACCGAGATTCAAAACATTTATCACAGACTGTGCTCTGTGATATATTTTTTGCCATCTAGGGATTAATAGAGGAAGGTTACTCTTACAGTCTTACTCCAGAGTAACCTCTTTGGATACTCTGGATAGATATTTTGGAGCAGTGACCAGTCACTGCACCAAAATATATATTAAAACCGCGCCATCTATTGGCTAATAGCAAATAAACAGAACATTTAATCCCAATAGCTCTTAGAAGAAATCTAAAACGTAAATATTTCGTTGTAAGTACTTGTTTTTCTTTTAGAGTGGCATTCTTTGAATTATTGATCGATGGTGGCATTACAAATCGTTACTATTTACTGCGCGTTGATATCATTTTAATCATGCTTTTTAGGGTTCCGTAGTAAATAAGCAACCAAGGAAATACTTTCGCCATGTCCGTCTGTCTGTCTGTCTGTCCCCGCTGTAGCTCAGCGACGCTTAGTACTAGAAAGCTGTAATTTGGCATAGGTGTACATATTAATCACGCCGCCAAAGTAGGTACTAAAATAAAATCTCGTTTTTTTATGGTCCTCCCTTGCACGTAACGTGGGGATTTATGGAGATGTGAAAAAATTAATGGCAGTAGTACTTATAATGAAATTAATAGGAAAACTATCACAGCTAAGTGGGCTTTACAAGTCAACGAGTAATAGTCGACCAACTTAAATTTGCAGTTGGAGAATTGATTGTGGGAAAACATGTTTTTCAACTACCAAGTTGGTTTTTGGGATAAATTCATACCAACTTCCCAACTACGAAACCCTTCATTGTGCGTGATCCGACACGCACTTGGCCGCTTTTTTTAATTGTATAATAGGTATTATTCCCCTATGGGAAGAAGGCTTGAGTTTAATTATGTATTTTACAGACACGTATTTACCTACGTAGCGCAGTCTAAATATTGCTTGTTTCATATTTATTTACTTAGACCAGGCATTCCCAAAGTGGTGGATATCGGTTTCCTAGGGGTCGACATAAACGAAAACTGATTTTGGGGGTCGACGAGGTCTAAAAATCGACCCCTATTTATTACTTGACTGATATCTTTGGAATGTTCAACAAAGTTAATTTGCAGCTGCAGGGTGACGATCTTAACTTGATTAAAACAAAATCAATAATATCGACCTTCGTGGGTAAACTTCGGCCTTTATAAACAAAATTTAGGCAGAAAAGAATATTCGCAGTTTCTGCATTTGTCAAAAACCAGAAATGCTTCAAGATGATGAAATTTTATTATATGTCACTCACTTGGACGCATTACACAAGGATTTTACGGAGAGGTTTGAGGATATTTTAAATTTACAAATTCCTCAATGGATAATAAATCCGTACAATACCACAGCCATATAAGAAGCCAATGTGATAATGCAAGAAGAGTTGATTACCATCAGCACAGACGAAGAGCTTAAGCAGAAGTTCAAGCAAGGCTATCAGAAGTTCTGGTTGCAACGCAACATTGAAACACAGTATCCTACATTGTGGAACATTGCTGAAAAATACCTTAACGCTTTTCCATCATCATACCTAGTTGAAAAAAGCTTCAGTGTGGTAACAAACATTTTGACGAAACAAAGAAACCGCTTGAAAATCAACGAACGCACAGTGGAACGAATGTATGGGAGCGGTTGGACGTAGACATGTCCGAAAAATAAGAGTAAAATTATGCCAAACTAATGATGCCATCTTATTCGATTACTTAATGCCTTCATAAATTGTGGTGATGAATTTCTTCATAACTCCCATATTTCGGGAGTAATTTGAGAAAATGTGAAATTTTACTATGAAAATGAGTGTATCGAGCTCTCTCCCTCCTGATTCCGGGCTTGTTTCAAGTAGCGGTCTCTAATATCGTAATGCTATTACTAAGAGCTATATTTAATACTAAGACACATAGTGCGCCAAATGTGCACTTTCTGGGATAAAAGGAAATGAAAATTTAAAAAAAAAAACGTTTTTTCCCCATTTGTATTTACTTTAAACCGCAGACAGACTTATTAAGAGGTCTATAAATATATTATATATATACAGAAATATATATTAACAAAAATATTCACAAGAACTGATGAGAGTATGACTTTTAAGTAAGTTGATAATAAATTACCTAGTTTCATTAAAAGTACAATAAATAATTAAGATGTAAGCTCTAATTTACTAAGTTACACATTTTAAAACAATAACATCATTTAATTATCTTCGTCATCATCATCATCATCAATTAATTCAAATTCAGAATCGATGTCCGCTAAATCATTTATGTTAACAAATTCGATATCACTTTTCTCAGAATCCGTAAGCTCATAAAATTCCTTAAAAGAAGATTTTTTTACAAACTTATTTCCTTTTGGACGGATACTTGTAACAAGTGGATCAGAAGACAGTAAAAGATTGTGCATAATATCTTCATTGCATGAGATACTGCTATGCTTTCGAGAATGCCCCTCTCTATATTTTCTAAAATCTTTATTTCTAGCCTCAGATGCCTCTTCGGATAGAAAACCAATGGGCACAATTGACATGTTCTGAACTATGTCTGGCCCATGCATTAAAATTTTATGAAGTGAAGAAGGCATATAATACCATGGGTATAACTCCACGTAAAGCTTAGCAGTATCAAAGCAGAACTCTCGGAATTTAGTTACGTTGATCTTCTCTCCTGATGAAATACACTGCAAGATCACACAGATTTTTCTTAAAAGCATAGCATCTATTCCGGTCAGTTCAGCAGATTTAGTGTAGTTTTCAAAAAATCTCCTTGCCGAGTTGCCATTGTTGGTGGATCCACTGCCTTGTTTCACAACATCGAGAAGTAAGCCCGTTTCTCTTCTTACAGCCTCTTGAACTCTTTTCTTCCTGTCATCAACTTGCCTTTTTGCTATATCACCCCTTACTTGCCATGATTTTATGTCTAATTTGTAGGAAATGTGTAATAAGCATTCCATTGAGCGAATCCAAGCGTGAAGGGTGCTTAAGCTATATTTATACATGTCCTCGTTTGCGTGTTTATCTTTGATTAACTCTAAATTATTCATTTCTTTAGGACAAGCCTTGCATATGTCACACACTGAAGCTGCTGTATTGGATATAATGGAATGAATTTTACCATCAATCATTGTCAACAGCAGTTGGTGTTTGACACTAATTCCATCAGTGATGGTGGATGGAGTTAAGGCTTCAATCTCTGCTTCGATTTCAGCCATCTCTCTCTGCACATTTTCTTTGGTTTCCTTTATAAACTTAAACAATATTGGCCGGCAAAATGAAGTGGAAGATGGTCGCTCGTTTTCCCAAATTGTTACACCTTTTGAGACGAGCCGCAGTGGTACAAGACTAATCATAAAATTACTAGCAAGATCGATTTGCTCATCTTCACTCGTCCTTTGATGATAAATGCTTTGGCTAGATGATCCGTCAAAACCCCATTTGCTGGTCAATACGAGCTGTTGATTGGGATCAACAGGGGTTTCTAACGACCTAATAAGTCTTCTTGAGGTTAAATCCATCAAGGCTTGTAATTTGATTTTTGCAGAGCTCTCTGTAACTGTGAGATCTTCTTTGGCCGGATAGCACTTAATTTTTTCTTTAACCAACATGTAGTAACTCGGGTATTGAAGAGCTCCTTCTTGAGTGTTGAAATCCCGAAGAGTGTTATAGCGCCATTTCGATAAGTTCATCGATACATAAAGAGCCAATGCCTTCAAAGGGGATATTTCCCGTACCTGAATTGATTTACCTTCAATGAAGGCTTTGATTTTTGAGGCCTCTTCTGGATTCTCCGTCAAGTATTTCATAACATAAGCTGTATCGCTTTGTCCTGCCTTTTGAAGCGCCCTTTCGGCCGAAAACATAATTTCAGCGCTGCTACTGCTGCATGAAAGACTATCTTCAGTGCGTCTTCTTTTTTGCCGGTTACTAAGGTCCTCAAAAGATTTACGAGGACTAGGATGTGTACAAGTTGAAGCATCAGATTTAGCAGGAGAAATTATGGGCTCGATGACGTCACTTATATTTTCTGTAGAAGGTTCCATATTTTCATTCTGTAATTCCGGCCATTGAATTGCAGCCTGTAGCCAAATCTCATGTTTCTTCCGAAACTTATCTGTGCTTCTTCCAGACTGTGTCCATTTTGCATAAATGCGGTAGCAAAATCGACGACACCAGTCTTTTAAACTTGTTTCAGCACTTTCACATAACTGAACACAACTGTTATCTTTTAAAACACTGAACAAATAGTTAAAGTCGCGTAAATCTTTATGTGCGCGTGCGCATAAAGCAACGTGAATATCAAGATTTGTATTAAAATTTGGAAAATACATTGCGAGATTAGCTTGGATACAACGAGGTGTAAATCAACACTGATTTTAAAGTTACTAATAGTAACCTATTTATATAAAATCCAGGTATCCCAGGTATCCTTTGTTAAATATTGCAAGGTAATTAGTTATTGTGATAATTAGTAAATGATGCATGCTAAATTAGTGTATTAAGAGCCATTTAGTAATTAAATAATAGCAATGTTCTTATCAGTAATCATTAGTGCATCAGTTTTATATGTAAACCTTAAGTCCCTAATTATATATCCTAATTAGCTTATATCTTCTCTAATTGGCTGCTCAGAAATGTTATTGTAATAAGGTAAACCTTTAGAAAAACGGTTTTAATCAACAAAATAAACAAAAAATAAAAAAATTGTGTTATAAAATAAACATCACTCTTTATCCCAGAAAGTGCACATTTGGCGCACTATGTGTCTTAGTATTAAATATAGCTCTTAGTATTAGCATTATGATATTAGAGACCGCTACTTGAAACAAGCCCGGAATCAGGAGGGAGAGAGCTCGATACACTCATTTTCATAGTAAAATTTCACATTTTCTCAAATTACTCCCGAAATATGGGAGTTATGAAGAAATTCATCACCACAAGTTATGAAGGCATTAAGTAATCGAATAAGATGGCATCATTAGTTTGGCATAATTTTACTCTTTTTTTTCGGACATGTCTACGTCCAACCGCTCCCATACATTCGTTCCACTGTGGAAC
Source organism: Atethmia centrago (assembly GCA_905333075.3). NCBI lineage: Eukaryota > Metazoa > Arthropoda > Insecta > Lepidoptera > Noctuidae > Atethmia > Atethmia centrago. The sequence continues at coordinate 12,441,575 of HG995373.1, read as the reverse complement.
GTGGAGATTTAAGGCTGCAACTCACCAATATTGAACCGGATATAGCTAGATTGGTAGATAGTCACCAGGTTCATCCATCACACTGAATGTTTTGTTTTCTCTTTGCGAATTAATACTTTTTTAATTATAATTTCCTACCTACTTAAGATTCTTTAAGTATCTAATTTTTTTTGTAATAATCATATTTACTGAATTGTATGTCTTTTTATTTTGTTAAATTTTGATGAGAAAGTGAAGTCAACTTTACTCACTTAACCAAGTGCAAAGTTTTCCAATTGGTACCTTAGTACCTAGGTATTTTTATTAATAGGAAAAACCTAAAGATAGGCCCCCTTATTCATAATAGTCTGCTAACTTAAAGCATTGCTAATTCTCACTCTGTCTTCTTCTATTGACCTAAGTCAGAATGAAAAATAACACTCTGTAGCAGCTGTTTTAAGTTACCGGACCATTATGAATAAGGGGGTTGATCTTAAAAGTAGTAAGTAATTTGGCCATGGGGGTCTGAGGTAACAGTTCATTTTGGAAAAGGGGTCTATTGTCCGAAATAGTTTGGGGATCCCTGACTTAGACAATATGATATACAGAATGTTCGGCGCATTGTTGAACAAACGAAAACTGCGAAGTGGTGGGATCATGTGCTATGTACTCACGCCAAAAACTCGAACTTTTCGAGAAATTTTATTTAAAAATTATCAAAATTCATCGCCATTAAAACCCATACATATCCACAAAATGCCAAGAAAACTGTTACAAAGCAGCTTGATTTTGTTGTTAAATGTTGTTATGTTTTGTTAAAATTCATAGTTTAAACAGATAGTACCTAGAAAAAAATATGACAGGCCCTTAAATTTTCTAAGAAATATAAAAATTAGAGCTCGCCTTTGTATTGCATTTTTGCAATTTTGGTAATTTGGTAATTTTGGTAATTTTTTTTTTTTAAATTGATTAAAAAAAACGTGTAGGAAATTCCGAGTTTTTTGGCGTGAGTACATAGCACATGACCGCACCACTTCGCTGTTTTCGTTTGTTTAACCATGCGTTGAAAACCCTGTATGTGTATAGGTACATAATAATACATATTTTTAATGTGCTCTGACCTTTCTTTTGATACCAAACATGTCATGTCATGTCATATCTTCATTCATTTTTTTTCGAGGTCAGAAATTTAGGTCCACCATATTTTAGGAAGAATTTATATAGCCTATATCACCCGGACCATTATTGCGAATCTATTGATACCTCATTCATCAAAATCAGTTCAGTAATTTAGGCTTTACGGTGGAACACACGTAAATTCAAACCTATATACATTTTATATTTCTATGATACATGTAACTTAGTTATATAGACTGCTAAAATCATAACCCTACCTTTTGGCTTTGCCGTAGTCGGGTAAAAAGCTAACCTTTCCAAGGCGGTGTGCAAAAAATTTCGCATCCTACAATCTCCTAATTCTGAGGCTCTTCTCATAAGGCATCCAAAAATCTCCTATTTTATAACTGACTTTGAAAAAGGAGGAGGAGGTTCTCAATTTGGATGGTTTATTTTTTAATGTCTTTTCTAGACACGCGGTAGCGTGTCAAGCCAAGTTCAAGTAACAGAACTGGCGATCAGCACCGTGTTACACGAACCATTTGTAGCCACTTTTGACCCCCTCATAATTTAAAAACTATTTCACATAAACGTGTCAAATTTGGCTCATATATTGAGACTTGCGAGATACATATGTGCTCCAAATTTCATAAACACATCTCAAACGGTTATTTAAATATTAACGTCCAAAAATCGTCATTTTTATCACTGACTGACCTATAGATCAAAACTCTAACCCAGTTCCAGATGACCTAGAAAGTTCAAATTTGGCATGTAGATAGGAAATTAGGTGAATACAAAGGAATAAATCAGAAACTGGTAAATTTTTATCATTTTATTATAATTTTTCACATAATTGATTCTATTAAGAACACTTAACTTATACATAGGGCCTGTAACTGTAATAATGTAAGAATCAGCAATCAAAACTTATGACAGCCGGTCTTTATGTGGATTTTAAGGTCTTCACGTGAATATATTATAATTATAACGAGTTGAATACCACCCTTAATTTTTTTTAAACCAAATATTTCCGTTTTAGTACTTATAACTAAGAGTATAGTCGACTTTCTTATTTATTACGTTATTAACTGGGATTTAGTATTAATTGTTGTTTTAATATTTAGCGCACATCAATAGTGTAAGTGACTTATAAATAATTATTAAATAATATAGGCATTTCGGTACACGGCGCGCGGTGCGACGCCGGAGCAGCGGGGTGGGAGCGGTGCGATTCCGTGCGATAAAACCTTGACGCGAACGTGTCCGAGCGAGTGGCAGCTATTAATGGCAATTAATGCGATTTCGAATAAATTTCATTAACATGTTAATTCGTGAGTCTTAGCATGATAATTGCTATTGCTATGTTATTTGCTAATATGACGATAATTGATAATATGACGATATTTAATAATAATGAAGTATGTGAATTTTGCTAAATTATACGAATTAAAAAGCGCGTTCGCCTTAGGACGTCTCCTAGCGTGCGTTTAGTTTACTCGCCGATAACGTTTTATTTGTGCTAGTACACTTGCTTATGTAATGTGTTAAGATTGATCACATAATTATCAGCATTCTGCACCTGACGCACCTCCTGTACCGAACGGGACCGAGTCGGTTCACATTTGACCAAAAAGTTATTGTAATGGCCAATATGTTTAAGTTTTAGATGGGTTTTTAAATTGGTGATTGATGTTCGGTAAGAAAGGTTTTTAGAGCACTGATTACAGTTAGCAATCTTATTTTCACTAACAATATTATAAAAATAATCCCATATAGTCTTAGTTCGGTGAGAAATTGTCACGTTCAAGTCCGTTCATTAGTTTATTTACACTAAAATATTTATATACTAAACTTAAAATTATTATTTACACTTTTATACATGCCACTTCTCTATCTCACGTATTAAGTTCACGCAATTATCTTTAAGTACAATATTATGCACAAAACGAAAGAATGTAAGTACTGTATAACGAATAGGTAAACCAAAATCTCACTTGCCAAAACGTACTGAACGAACACAAAACGACGCGCGCCACGCCCGTAACACGTAAATATATTATTAAACAATCACGCATTCATTCAACCAACACACGACTCTAAAAAAAAAAAAAGTACGAGCAAATCAAAGACAATAAGGTAATCATTTCTAAACATCATTCTTCGCACCATCCATAATTTAAATACATTAAACAAGCACAAGCATTCATTCAATATACAACCTTAAGTACGCACAAATCAAAGATAATAAGATAACAATTGCTTAACCCATTATTCGTAAGTTCGCAGCGAACAAGGTCACTGTCACGTGAAACCGATATATTTAGTATTCCCGACTTCCCGTGGGTGCGACGGAGAGCGCACGCTACCGCTGCGTGCGCCGACGCTCTGACGAGTCTGACGTATGGTAGTCATTAAATTAAAAAATTACGAAAATTGAAATTCATTTTCGTAATTTTTTAATTTCACAGAATTTCGCAACTACATTTAATTTGCTAAATGAGCTTTCGCAAGCTAACAATGAATGCTAATGCTAATTAAGCCATCACTAGTGGCAGCCGCCAAGGAACATATTTACTCTAGGGAGGTGCAGCCGCGTCCACGGTATTTAAAAAAACGAGCAAATGAAGCACTCAAAAAGGACGAGGATGATTCGTCGCTAACTTCTGGCTTAGAAAATGTCATCACGATAAAAATGGGTGCACGTGTAATGTTGCGAAGAAACGTAGATGTCAGTAAAGGACTGGTAAACGGATCCATTGGAAAAATAGAGAAGGTACATTGCAACGTCGACAACAGCAAAAGCGCACGTAAAATTACAATACAATTTAAACATAATTTAATTTACGAACTAGAACGAGTCAAGTCCAATTTTCAGATATTAAGTAATGTATATGCTCACAGGGAGCAATTCCCTATTTGTTTAGCATATGCTATTACTATCCACAAATCACAAGGCCTTTATACTATTATTCGAAATAACCTCGCCAGATATCTTTGTGAGGGAGTTTTTATGTGAAGTATCCAATAAACTATAGGTACTACTACCTATAATTATAAACTGCGTTGCAGCTTCACGCTGATAAAATTGGTTTCCAGTGAAACTAGCTCCAGTGAATGACAGTTGTGATTTGAATATACAGTTAGATATTTATATATACATATATAGAAAATAGATATTTCACCATTGCGAGGCGGAGGGAGCCTCCTTCAAGCCCTTAACTGACAAGACGCTGTCTCACAGCAACGGTTGCCAGGGCTCAGCTGCGCCAAAATTTCATACGGCGGCGCGGTGCCCCAGGCCGCCAGCGCGACTGCGCCGCTGTCACCGTGCTTCCGTCAAGATTAGTGTCAATTTTTTTAAAGTCATATTTGTTATGTTTATTTTATTTAAGCTTTTTAGCTTGTTTTACGTGTAATTTATAAGGAAAATCGTGTAACTATTTATGTTGAACAACAACGACAGTAGTGACGCCGTACGAAGCGCCAGTCAACCTGCCAAATCGCTGGATGGCCTAGTGAGATGCCCTCTTTGTTCCCAAGCACGCTTTTTTAAGGGTGAACGAGGCTTGAAGGTACATTTGGGCAAGAAACACAAACCCCAAAACGTGCCTTCATCATGCCCTACAATACCCACTTACCTAACACCTGATTCACCTGCTCAACCCTTTTGGAAAACCCTTGCAAAATTAAAAAGTTCAACTCCAGTTTTGAAGAGAGTTCCTCGTGGCGCGAGGCCATCCGTTGCTTCATGTTTAGCGCGTTGTGTCCGCCTTGTCACCCGAGAGAATTCTCAGAGTGCTTGGGAGCAATTGCTCACCTTCCCGTTTAGAATCCTACATGTACAAAAAAATTTGGCAAATAAAAAAACGTTAACAGCAAAAATCAATGATAACTGTAACATTTCGGCCCAAAGTTTCGACCCTAAATTAACAGCGCACCTCCCCCAAAGAGGTTTATTGCACCATGTGGAGTCTAAACTAGCCGAGGGTGATATCAGAGGTGCAGCTAGGATCATCTTTAGCAGCGATGTGGTTGCGCCGTACTCTCCAGAGACACTCACAGCTCTGAAGAGCAAACACCTCGCCCCGGCAGATGACCTCTTCTTCCCTGACCCACCCGATCCAGATTCCAACTTACTTGAAATTACAGCTCAACAAGTATGTGCGGCCGTGGGCTCCTTTCGAAGTGGCTCCGCCGGTGGCCTCGACGGCTTGGCACCTCAACATTTGAAGGACCTAATGTGTTCAGGCGCCGGGGAGGCTGGTCAGTCTCTTTTGAAGGAGCTGACGGCCCTCATTAATCTCATGATCTCCGGCAATGTGAACGAAGCCGTCGTTGATATCTTGTATGGGGCAAATGGCGGTATTCGTCCCATTGCCGTAGGTTCCACTTACCGCCGTATCGCAGCCAAAATTTGCTGTGCTTTTTACAGCGAAACATTGGCCAGCAAATTCCAGCCCCTGCAGCTGGGCTTCGGGTCTAAAGGGGGCTGTGAGGCTGCGGTACACGCTTTATCCACTTACCTCAATAGCGGTAAAGGTGAGGTCATCCTTAAGGTTGACATTAAGAATGCTTTTAACTCCGTTAACAGGGACACCTTGTTGACAGAAGTTCAAAAATAAATACCCAAAATTTACAGTTTTCTCTATCAATGTTACAGGCACCCCTCTAAATTACTTTTTAGAGACAACCTTTTGAGATCAGCCGTTGGATGTCAACAGGGTGACCCTCTTGGGCCAGTCATTTTTAGTTTGGCAATAAATCCAATTATTCGACAGCTAAATTCTGAATTCAACGTATGGTATTTGGATGACGGAACCCTAGGAGGTGATGTAGACACAGTCTTAAAAGATTTAACTTTTTAAAAGCAAAATTCAGTTCCATTGGCCTAGACCTTAACCTTTCAAAATGTGAAATTTATCTTCCCCAAACCACTGACAGACAGACTACCATAACAAAATTTAACACATTAGCACCAAATATCAAAATTACGGAAAGAAATTCTCTTCACCTCCTGGGGTCCCCAATTTTTGACGAATCCCTTCCAACGTTCATTGAGGAGAAAATACAAAATTTTAATGATGTCTCGGAAAGACTTTTCAAAATTAACATTCATTCGGCTTTCACACTTATTCGATACTGTTGCTTTGGACCAAAATTTACATATAGCCTTCGCTCCTCCCATCTATGGAGGCACCCACAACTTTTAGAAAAAGTAGACCAAATTATTAGAAACACTAACTTCGATCCTTAATGTGGCTCTGGACGACCGAGCGTGGCAGCAAGCCACACTACCCATTCACCTGGGTGGTCTCGGCGTCCGCAAAATTTCAAGTATAAGTTTACCGGCCTTCATCTCCTCGGTTCACAGTTCTGATAAATTAACCAGGAACATTTTATCTTCCTCACTGGTTGATTTTGAGGTACCTTGGTTTACCGAAGCGTTGAACGCTTGGAAAATGGCTTGTCCCAATATGGATTTGCCAGACAACCCAACCTCCCAGAGACGGTGGGACGTACAGCTCTGCAGTGTTATACGGAATATCCTGATAAATACATCACTTAATACTGCTGAGCGTGCTCGTCTGCTGGCTGTGGGAGAGTCGGAGTCTGGCTTGTGGCTTCAGGCGCTCCCGTCATCTACCATAGGCACTACGATGGATGACTCATCGTTTCGGCTCGCTACGTGTCTCCGCTTGGGCGCACCTTGTGTTGCTCCGCATCGGTGTCACTGCGGTGAAGCCGTCGACAGTCTTGGACACCATGGCCTGTCCTGCTGCAGGAGCGCAGGTCGCATAGCACGGCACGGCAGCATCAACGATATTATTCGTCGAGCCCTTGTCACCGCCGGCGTACCAGCGGTATTAGAACCAAATGGATTGGTACGTGACGATGGGAAGAGACCAGATGGTATGACGTTGTTGCCTTGGAAGGTGGGTAGGCCTCTGGTGTGGGACGCAACCTGTGTCGACACCCTTGCGCCATCTCATGTTCCAAGCACGGCTGGCTGTGCTGGCGCCGCTGCTGCAGTTGCTGAGACCCTCAAGCGGCGCAAATACTGCAACCTTATAGGAAACTACAGTTTTGAGCCGTTTGGGGTCGAAACGCTCGGGTCATGGGGCCCAAGTGCGCGTCTCCTTTTTAAGGAAATCTCTCGCCGATTGATCGACACTTCAGGTGACCAGAGGGCTGGCTCGTTCTTTGGCCAAAGAATTAGCATTGCCATTCAACGTGGCAATGCTGCCCGTCTTCTGGGCATGTTTCCGGATGACAGCGATGCGGACGAATACTTTGACGCCTAAGTGTCCTTTTGTTTTTTGTATTAATTTGTATATATAGTTAGTAATTTAATTTAGGGTCTACCTAGTGTAAATAGTTAGTAGCATCAATATTGTATAGTTACTTTTTTTCTTAAACCATTGATTAAATCTGTTTTTGATGGGATCATCGAATTCTCCGACAATTAGGAACCGATTTTGATTTTTTTTTTTTTTTGTTTTAAAGGGTATATATGCTCCCGAGGTGGTTTCATTGTCACCAAGTCAAAATCTGATGAGGGGATCCCATGGAAATCAAGGGAAATCTTCAAATTTTATAGGCACACCTATAGCGATTAGGGTATTTTTAATAGTAACTTGAGCATTTTCTCTCGGAAAACACCATTTGGTGAAGTGGAAATGCTGATGAAGACCACAGATGGCCACCGGAACTACTTAAAAATAGGTTAAGCACTCTACTTGATAACTAATGTACAGTTTTACGTGAATAAACATTATTAATTCAGGATTAATTCAGGTATTTAACGGGTTGCTCTTAGATTAGGTACTTTAATATGCATGTACAAATTTACAAATTGCTAAGCCATTTATGCTCGTCAAAGTCAAAGTCAAATTATTTATTTCAAATAGGCACATAAAGGGCACTTTTGAACGTCGAAATTTACAAAAAAATAGAATTAATTCTAGTCGTCACAATGCATATGGTGAGTGGCAGTTCTCCTGGTTCATACCAGGAGAACTCTTCAACAATTAACGTCTCTGCATCGGGAAAAGCAATACTTTGTAAAAGGTGATGAGCAGTTTATTGTGCTGGTTGTTGTAACTTAAATAAATTACAAACAGAGCCACTAAAAAGTGAAAAATAAAAACTTTTTACAAAATAAAACAACCAACTTCCAAAAGAGTCGGTGGGACAAAACTAATTAAAATACAGATCCAAAGACACCGAAATGAAAGTTATTTTTCATTTTGTAGTGTTCTTTTGGAAGTTTTTTTTTTTGTAAAAAGTTTTTTTGAGTCATACTCATAAAGTAACACGAACCTAATCTGACCGTGTCACTACACAAACTAACCTTTCCAAGGCGGGTTGCTATAATTTTAGAGCTAGCTTTGCTCACGCTGCATCCTACATTACCTCGCTTCTAAAACTTTTCTGCTAACCCCCGAGGCCCCCGAGGCCCCATTTAGTATTGCCACCCCAGGCCTCAAACGGGCTTAGTCCGCTACTGATCTTTATTTTTACCGTCCGGTTGAACTCATTCATTGTTTAAAAGATGCTTAATGGACAAAGGACTATTGTAGAACCCTCGAACAGCATTGTTCCATTTGTCAGTGTTATAAACACGGTCAGTGTCAGTGGTAATGTTAACAACGGCTTCTGATATACAAAAGCAATTAGTACAGCGGTGCACCTAGACTAGTTAACAGGTCTAGTCATAATGATCAAGTGGACTTTATTCATGTTTGGCGTAAGTGTCGTTTCGTCCTATACTCAGTCGTCGACGATACAATGCCTGTGGCACAATAATACATGTGAGTATCTTTACTTATCCAAACTTACACACAATTGATCAATTTCATATTCACTCTTTTAAATCGAGTTACTTACGATTGGTTTCCTATTCCTTTTCCTACTGGTTACCAACCTACCCGTGTTCCACTATTAGAGAAACTTAACGATTTAAACAGTACTTTCATTAAGCACCGTATTTGTTCATGTCTGTAAGATAAATGTTTCGACGAACGATTAGCGTTAGACGATCATTAGAATACTCTCGCGGTGGAACATTTTTACTTCGTGACTGTCGGCGTCGATTTCTTGCTTTCATCGTCATTATTATAATGTGCAAAAAAAGAGGCCCTTGAATGGTACATATCATGGACAAGGGTGGATCCAGAATTTATTTCTGGAAGGGCACATGGGCCAGTCAGGTAAAAAAGGGTCCCCATATCTAGTACTGCACTATGTCGTTTTGGCCATTCAAAATGAATAACTAAATACAATTTTAGCACCCCGCCTCGGATAAGGTAGTAAATTTCCTTTTGACCATACACAGAAATAAGAGTTACTTTGTTGACTGTAGTAAAGTTTAAGAATAGAGCGAGCGCAGCGACCTCAATAATTTTAACACCTCACCTCGAATTGGTTTGGTTAGTTTTTCTTTTGACCAGTCATAGTAGGTATTCGCTAAATATTTTTACGAGTTGAAGAAAGCTGTGTAAACTGTAGACGCGCGAGGCCCGTTGGACCGCGCTATCTTTGTATGTTATCTTGAAATCCCTCTCGCCGACTGGACTGAGGCTCTAAGCAGGTGCATTGTTGGCTTAGCAGACCTCGGGGCCTGACTACGAACTGACCTGACCGCCCCACTTTGCACCTTAGTAGTTATGCCATTGCTGCTGAAGATATCCAGTAGGTACTTCTTCAGCGTTCATCATTAAAGCAATGTCTTGATGGATATGCATTAAGGCCCAAGGAACATATTTACTCTAGGGAGATTAAAGTCAGTCCATTCAGACGATGCTTATTCATACCGCTGCAAAAATATTTAAACCGTTTGGGTTGGGGGTCTGGATCCGCGCTTGTTTATGAAGGTACACACTGACACGGGTACATATCAAGCTACACATTTCCAGTATAAGCTCTCGCATTGTATAGGATTTCCGTACAATGAGAGGTCAGCTTATACTGGAAATGTATAGCTTGACATGTAACTGTCGGCATCGGCTTCGACTTTCGGCTACCTACATGAGAGTGTAAACCTTAATAGTAAGATTCAGTATAATATAACATTCTATTTAATTTGTCTAAAATCGTCTGTTAATATTATGTTGATTTCTAGGTGTGGAGAGTTGTCCAGAATGGATGATTAAAAAAACAAGCAACTGCTCGCAAACGTACTGGCCAGCTCAAAGAACTTGTGAACATCCTGAGCAGATGCTAGTTGGAACTGTCTGTGGATTCTCGAGGTGTGACTGTCCTGATTCTTTGGTGCTGGACACGGATACCGGTATTTGCTACGATGTTGACAACTGCCCGACAAGACATGCTTTGTTGTGAAACAGCACAGCATGAATGACTTAACAACGTGAAATATAAAAAATGGAAGACGACATCTACTTAGAAGTTATATTACTTACAAAAGTTACATTAAAAGTTTCTTATGGTCTATTTCATCACCTCCGGACAAATTATAAACTTTCGGGACTGATCGTTAAATCCAGCTAACACCCTTTATGTAGTGCAAGTGATTCAGTTAGGGAGTTCCTATGGACCAGATCTTTTTTGGGAAGAAAGTACCGCTGAAATAGATTCTACATGGAACCTAAGATTATTTATGTTTTCTCAACTAAACTCTTGATTTCTGAACCTAAAACTAATCGTCAATCTGACTTTAATAATTGGCATTTCCGCTGTTATTGTTAGTGATGGGTAACTCATCAATTTAATTTGAGGATGAGGGAGCACCTCATTTTGCCTCGTGAGGTCCTCACGAGGTACCCCTCATTTGAGGTGAGGATTTGAGGAATCCTCAACGGCGTATTCACCTCACGAGTCGTGAGCCCGAGCCGAACTCAGCCGAACGTGCGAGGGAGCGAGGCGGGCGGGCGCGACGACATTCACGAGTACTCACGACTCTCCGTCCGATTAAGCAAATCTCTCTCACCTCTCACACATATCATTTTCTTTCGCTCATAAATTTTAGACCGCCAAAATAAACGAATCAATGACACTTGATTATCAATCTAATGCTGATGCTTTTAGAGTTCATAATAATTAACCATAGCTGAAATAAAAATATTTTCTTTAAAATTCGTTTTGACTAATAATGTTACATACTAATTTTAACAGTTTACGTGATTTTCTTGTAACAATTACGTAGACTTTTGTTTTGTTTGTGTTCGTACTTTAATCTAAATAATTAATATCCTACCAAACATCAGTATCACACTCACCACACACACATGACACAACTAACATCATTACATACTTAGGTACATTATTTCATTAGGTACATACCAAAATCATAATGTTAATGTTTATTATGCTGCCAAAAAATCGAGACCAGACCTCACCTCACTCATTCTTTAATTCTATACAATTTTTTAAATCGGTTCATTCGCTCACTCGTTGAGGAGCTCATCACTCAACCACTCAATACTCACTCGCGAGTCACGCCTCACGCCTCACCTCGCTCGCCTCACCCCTCGCCACAATTTCATATTGTCAATGTCAATTTTTGAGGACGCGTGAACGAATGAGGTGAGGTGAGGTAATGAGGTGGTTCATTGTTGAAAATCGAGTAACTCTTTCAATTTGCGATCACGAGGACCTCAAACGAGGGACCTCATGAGTGAGGGACTCATCACTAGTTATTGTTTGCTTTGTCACTGTCACTGTCACAATTCTGAAACTCGTCGATTGTAAAATCTAAATTCAATGGATTTGGGTTTTCGATTTGCCGTTTCACGTACATACTAATAAAGCAAAATATAAGGCAAAATGTTGCGTTTCTGTGCACAAAGTACGTTCAACCATAGTAGAGTTTTAATCCAACCTCTCACTCACAAACAGATAACCTCAAAATTAAAATCAATCAGCAGCTGTACCAGTGTAATAAGCAGGAACTATTCAGTAAAATTTAAAGTTGATGATAAGAAGTTGGAGTGTGTATATTATGGTCCCCTGACGCCGCAGATAAAGGGTGTGAAAGTGTTCTCACTGAGTTCTAGTGCGGCCGGGTTACTAGCACAACCTATAATCATCAGAGAGGCGGCAACTATAGGCAGTACTTCACTAATCGTAGCACTTTGCTCTGTAGTGGGCTTCTTCACATTCGTTACGCCTTTATTACTTCATCTCATAACTAAGAAATATGTGACGGAAATACACTATGACCCTGCAACATCAACATATACAGCTACCACTATAAATTTCTTTGTAGCGAAGAAAAAGGTGTGTATAGTTTATTGTTTGCAAACCCCTAAGACGACCGACTGACCAAATTCTTTGTTAGTTTAGTCTGGTATTAGCAATAAGTACATAGGTACTTATTGGCAATAGTGCCAAATGTGAGGTCTTAGGTAAGTATTGTTAGGGATTTACGTGAGAAAATGTAATAAGCAGTCCCCAACATAGTTGGAAAAAAGAAAATGGCTCAGCAGATGGTTCTGATTTGAAGTTAACCTCTTGACTCTACAAGACTCAAGAGGCTATTAACCACTACAGTATGGTTATTTACGTATGTACCTTTTAGGAAAGAAATACTTACCATAAGCACTATAATGAAGAATAAATTGACAGAACAGTTTTCACTCATAGTATTTATAACTAATATTGATTTTATGAAGATATCTTGGTATTGTGTGCTAACTGCACTACTGCACTAGCAATTTCAACATCATCAAAATTCAGCCAACAGATGTCCACTGCTAGAAATAGGCCTTAGTGTAGGAAACATATTTGGTTTAACGTTTTGACCGCCGCAGTCATGTGTAGGTGACAGACCAAAATGTGCCCGAAATAACCGGATGTAGCTGAGTACCAGTATTTTAAATAGGGCGACTGCCTATCTGACTTCCTTAACCCAGTTACTGAGCAACATGATACCCCTTGGTTAATACAACTGGTTGTCAGACTTTCGGGCTTCTGATGACCCATAACAACTGTCAAAGATCTACAAACGACAGTCGGGACCAACGGCTTAACGTGCTTTCTGAGGCACGAAGGGGTCTTGGTATGTAAAGATGGAACCCATCCACGGCAACCGTGGCAAACGTAGCTTAACCAGATCGATCGACCCGTGTGGCTGTTATTACTTAGCCACAAGCCCCTACTTAGCCACAAGCCCCTTGCCTATGCTTTTTGACGTGGCAAACAATAGGTTAATCAAAAACTGACAATTTTTAATTTGCAGCTCGACTTCAAAGTGGAAGACGTAGAGGTGCCTGATATTCCAGGTGCATTCACCACAATGAAAGCAAAAGGAACACCTCTCTTTGTGGAAGCAAGGCATTTCTCAAATCCCCTGCATTATGCCAAAATAATGGGCTACGATAAACCTATGGACTTTAAACTTGGTGGGGAAGACAGTGACAGTCCCAGTAAATAGTGTTAAGCATTAATATTTGTTATTTATTATATATTAGTTGCTGATAAGTAAATAGTAGTCAAGTTTACTGATTTGTTTTTTTTTGTCAATCCTAATTGTTTTAAGGATTTGCCATAATTTGAAAAGAGCCCAAACGATTTTATTTTTGAACTTATCCCATCCAACATGTGTGAAAGTGAAGAGACACAATTTATTGTGAAATATTAAAGTTCCCGTTGCATTTGAGAGTAAGGGCCGATTCATATCGGAACGGTAGAAGGCGGCAGCGGCCGACAGCGACGCGAAATTCTTTCACACTGAAGTGCTCGCCGTGAATCATCCCTAAGTATTGGTGGCTCAAGTGAAACGGAAACCTTCGTGCGCGAGTCCGACTCGCACTTGGCCGGTTTTTATTATTACCCGTGCATGCCAGGAAGCAAGGTGGCTATTATTAAATCAGGTGGTGAAAGTTCCAGGTTCAGGTGAAAAAGAATATACAATGAATATTAAAACAACATAAATGTTATTAAAATATTTTATTTTCAATAGTATTCCATAAATTGCATACAAGTACAGTCAACTGTTATTTTAGAATATGAAAATAAGACTAGATAGCTCAGGGGGGTAACCATCACCTCTTAAAGCAGTATTATTATAATATTACTTCACAGTGGGAAAGTGATGGAGCTATACAGGACTTATAGCTCCATCTCTTTCTCACGCTGAAGTAATATTGAAATAATACTGCTATAAGAGGTGATGGTTACCCCCCAGCAGGGAAATACTATTAATTTCAGATGCGTTCACTTAAACGAGAATGTTAAATTAACCCTTCGTATCGAACGTGTTACACGAAGTAGTAGGTATACGAAGGGTTCATCATCTGCCTGCCTTTTCCCAACTACGTTGGGGTCGGCTTCCAGTCTAACCAGATGCAGCTGAATACCAGTATTTTACATGGAGCGACTGCTCAGACCTCCACAACCCAGTTACTTGGAACACGATACCCCTTGGTAAGACTGGTTATCAGACTTTCGGGCTTCTGACGACCCGTAACGACTGTCAAAGATTCACGAATGACAGCCGGGACCAACGGCTTAACGTGTTTTCCGAGGCACGGAGGGGTCTTGGTATGTAAAGATGGTCACCCATCCACGGACCAACCGCGGCAAGCGTAGCTTAACTTGATCGATTGACTCGTGCGGCTGTTATTATTTAGCCACCAGCTCCTCCAGTATGTATACGAAGGGTTAAAAGCATGAAAATAAAATAACAGATATAAAAGTACGTAATATCTACAAACTAAATTAAAATAGAGAAAATATACAAGGAATGTTTCACTTTAGATGTACTATAATTGATATTAAATTCCATGATTTCATTTAGAAAACCTCGAGTTATGTGACTAGAACTCCTTACACAATATTTTACCTTTCTTCTACATTTAAATATATATATTACTTTCTATACAAAAATATTTATACACTTTTTACACTCACAGTAATATGAGTAGAGCACCACACTTTGCCGTCCATACATATCTATACACATAATATTTTTGTTTTTCTAATCACATAGTAATTGATGAAATAAAATGATTTGAATGACATTTTGAAGTATAAATGTGGATACAAAACAATAAACTATTCCCTGTTTCATTCAATGTGTAAATTTTAACAATAATGGATAAATCATTATCATTTCGCACACTAAAGCTTGCTGTATATTCCTTACAAACTATTTTACTGAAGCGCCATAGCCCATGAGTGATGAAACATTATTTTATTAAAATAATAGGCCCAACACAGATTTAGTCAAACGATGGTTTGCCGGGAAGTAGTTTAACCCGATTTTAAATCAGTAAATTCGCGCACTGCGATAGAGCTGTATACTGACTGGCTGACCGATCGAACTATCGCCCGACTTAGTGTGCACTGGCCATTATTGTGCGATTAACTCAATATCAGTCTGGAGTTTTTAATATGACACAGTCAACATTGGGAGTCCATTGTCATTCTCATTGTTTTTTTTTGCTCTGCAGAATTTTACAAAGAAAATAACACTTAATAAAAGCAATCGGTAGATAGTCATCAAAGCTCGAATAATTTCGTTTCCTAAAACAAAATATAGTAATAATACTTCCATACTAAACCGATTTTTATAAGGAATGTAATTCGAAGATATACAAGAGAAGTCAATATCAATACACACCAATTAATTAAAATTCGTTTTAACATTAGAATTACGTATGTGCGACAAATAAATCGTCACTGCGTTTGCACAATTCGATATTCAAAACATAATAAATTTTCCAACAAATTTAAAACATGCAGGAGGATCCACAATTATTTTATTTCTGATAATAAACAACGACGCGTTATCATAATTCAGAACTGTTAAAGTTTTATTTTTAAAATATTTTCCTTAAAATTTAATAAGCTTTACTCTTATTTACACTTTTTTACTAAGGCTGCCTAGGGCTGCCTGATTTACCGTCTCATATTACACACGCTGAAGTAGTAATGATTTTAGAAACGTGAAGGAGTTACTCTATTCTCCAAGCTATCAATTCATCTCTTTAAAATGGTCAAATTTTTTTCAGCACTTAACGTGCAATTTATGTTAAATAAACAATTTATATTCGAGTTGCACTCACAAAGACAAGACCTCTTTCCAAACTTAATCATTATTATTCTCTTCCCCTTATCCCAATTTATTTAGCGTCGTCGGCGCATCATATTTTTTCCAAAACTAATCCAATCACGAAAAATCAAAAATCCATAAGAGATCCGCACGTCCATGGTAGCAATTTAGCTTTGACAGCCCCCTCTATTTCATAGCAATAAGGGTGATTTACTTTGTGTACATTATTACATCACCACTGCTCTCAAATCGGTGAAGGAAAACATCGTGAGGAAACCGGTATGTTTATAGCCAAAAGTTCGATGTCATGTGACATCTATCAACCCGCACTGGGCCCGCGTGGTGGATTACGGCCCACTCCCTCTCACAGAGAGGAGGCATATTATGTCCCAGCTGTGAGAACATTATAGGCTGATCATGTGCATGTAAGGGTGATTTTCGATATCCAATTTTCCGTTATAGAGTAACTCCTCTCCCTAAAACCAGTTAAAACTCAGCCAGTTCTACCTCTCAGTCATAGTGCAGCGCATTATCCGCGAGCGCATGCGTGGTGGGCGAGCTCTTGTCGTCCGCGTCCAGCGCCAGCTCGCGGGCCCGCGCGCGCGCGCCCCACTCCACGCGCACGAAGCACGCCGTGCCCAGCGTGGCTAGGAGGCCGAGAATACTTAGTTGAACTGATAGGAGGGCCTTCGATGAGTAGAAGAAGCATGCTGCTGCTGCTAATGACTGGAAAGAAAAATACAACGTGTTTTTAGAAAACAACATAACATATCATCACACCTGTAATCCCCCTAATGTTAGGCAGAAGTATAGCTATAGTACACACGGCTACATATCCAATATAAGCTGACTTCTCATTGTACGAAAATCCTATAGAATGCAAGATCAGCTTATACTGGAAATGTATAGCTTGAAATGTAGCCGTGTGTATCTACACCCACATTTCGCCAGTTTTGTTTAAGAGTCCATTACATCTCAAATTGCTTAGCACGATCATCCGTTATATCGAAAATACTGGAGCATTCATTTTAAAATAAATATATGGTAAAGTTGAGGAATAATGTACAGCACTATGACAAAAACATGATTCCATAAAATTTGCTCTACAGAACAAAGTAACCGTCGAACCGAACAATAAACCGCTAGTATTAAAAAATACTTCAAATTAGATCATGAAACTGCAATAATATAAAATATAAAGCAGATAATGTTTTTAAATCACCGTATTTTGACCGTAAAAAGAAATTATCTAAACTATCGGAGCCTTGGAGATCGCCACGTCACCGCGAGCAGTAGTGTGCGAGCGAGATAAAGAGCAAGGTGGCGGTGAGGTATTATGGACTATTTCAGCAGTAGTGTATGTGTTTTTAGAAAATGTTGCCAATAATGTATGGTTACCTACGCCATGGTAAGACCTTATTTCATGAACCGTAGATGTGGACTGTGGATCTCTGTCTCTGCAGAGCACATAGGAGAGAGTACGGTCATCATTATCAGTACTTAGAGACTATTATTTAATCCACAATGCTTTACATTTACAACCTGCGTGCGGTTTTAACGATTTTTTCAGCTAGAAGAAGACAATAAATTACTTGTTAAAGTTACCACAGGACACTAAAGTCGAAAAGTCGAATTCATTCGCTGGCGCAGTGGTAGTGGTAGTGGTACCTGTGCTAGCTGTAATAATGTGAAATAAAATGGTCATATTTATTGTATTCTAGACTTTTACACTTATTATTATTATACATTGATTTTACACTTATATAAATCGACTAAACTAAACGATCACCAATACAATAAATATGACATTACACAAAGTGACAGCTAGCACATGTCAGATTAATCCAGTGAATTATTAATTCGACTTTATGGGTTACCCGTAATTCATGCATGAAGGGTGGGGATCACGAGATTTATGGTTCTATGCATTGAGCCTGTAGGGACGGGCGTAGGTATAGATGGGTGGTTATCTTATTCAGGCAATTGTTTTTTAAAAGCGATACAAGCTATGACGATCATGTCTACGGCACTCGTAAAACTCCATTGTCATTAATAAAAATGTAGATACAATTCCCATTGTATATAACAATGGTGTTAATGATACGGTAAGAACAGGGGGCCAATTAGCCTCTTATAGAAGTATTATTTTAATATTGCTTCATAGTGTGAAAGAGATGGAGCTATAGGGGTATAGATCCATCTGTACAGCTTCATCTCATTCTCATAAGGGATATCGTGTTACCTAGTAACTGGCGGGTAACCATCACCTCTTATAGCAGTATTATTATAATATTACTTCACAGTGGGAAAGTGATGGAGCTATACAAGGCTTATAGCTCCATCTCTTTCTCACGCTGAAGCAATATTAAAATAATACTGCTATAAGAGGCGGTGGTTGGCCCCCACGTCTGTTCCGGTAAATGCGTTTCATTCATTAATTCGTCACACATTATGAGAAACAATTGAATGCTCATTATCACATACTCATTCCGCGCTAATCATATGTTTTTACTACTAAAGTATCAAGGTAAAAAAACAAAAAAAATCCCTCGATTAATTCTTACAGTTTATGCGTTTCGAATAATAACAATTTAGTTATACCTATTTAAAATAATGTATAGCTTCGTCGCATACTGTAGTATTGAATATTATTATCCTCATGTATAACCCACTTCCGTGCAAAGGTTATCTCTATGTGTCGACAACAAAGCAAGTAATTTTTTCCTCTATAATTCATTCAGATAAATGACCTTTTGTATCGCCAATCGTATATCAAGATTTATTCCGAGAAGACACAACAGATAGAACATAATTGCACTGTAGTTTTCTCAGACTGATTGCATCAAATGTTTTGTTCATGATTCAAGTTTTTTTTGCATTTCTTTTAGTTCTATAAATATTTTACCATGCGATGACAAAAGGAGGAGGCGACTGCATCTGTCAACACTACTTATAATTTAAAAAAAACAAGTGCTCACCTGAGTAAACTTAAACAACGCGAACGCCGAAGTACTGTTATCCGAGTAGTTGCCTCCCAGTATCGAATAAATCTGAGTGTTAAAGCAAGCATCTCCGAATCCTAGCAGGAAGCTGCAAAACATCGCCAGTTCCGGAGACGGGGTGATGTAGGAGACTTCGTGGGTGTCACCGAATGGAGCCACGGTCGGGAGGTTGATGAATATGAGGAAGAAACTGCCTAGATGGATGACGTAGCCCATAATCACGATCGGGTCGCGGCCCCAACGAGTTGTCTTTGATCCGAGGATACCGAATAATGCGCCTCCTGGAAAAAATATGAGGGTTGTTTCAGTGGCGTGCCTAGGGTTTCAAAATAACGCAAGCCCAATAAAATTTTAACCGATTTCAAAAAAAGAAAGTTCAGTTTTCGACTGAGTATGTAGGTACCTACGTATCTACGTATGTATCATCGCAATTTTCTCATAAACTACTGGTTAGGTACAATAAATTCTCTATCGAGCATTTTAGTAAGGCATGCCGGGGCTTTTGGGCTTATATGAAGGTACCGCCACTGGGTTGTTTTAATAAAGGATTTGTGGCACAAAGGCATTATTACTGGTTATGAACTTTGGCATGAGGCTGGGGAACAACAACTAAGAATTAATGTTATCTAAATAATCTTATGTAACACTTCTTTTTTTAAGTTTAAAATACTTAAATAATTATTTAAATTGTCATGTGCCCAGAAAAAATAATTAAATACTTAGCAAAGCCCAGAAAATTATTCGTGTCTATGCAAACATTGTGTAATTAGATATAATCAATGTGTAAGTAGTTATAATCAATCTTATGACGTTTGACATAAAGTTTAAATTACTTTGCATATTGGTGTCAAGTAAATTTTTTCTCTGCGTTGTTGGCTCATACATGACTTTAAAGTTAATTACGCAATTATAGAACTAATGAAAAGACAGGTATAGTTAAGATATTCTATTATCTGTTTTGATATTTAGCAGTTTTAAAGTCAACAACGACAATTAATTATAAGTATGTAGTTTTATTATCTCAAGATTAATTTTAAAAGGTTTTCTATAACAATATATTGCATTGATCAGATAATATAACAAATCGACAGAATGCTAACTAAACCCTTTATAATTAACCGGCTTAGCGTTGTGTATTTACAAATATCTCAACTGTGAAGCAATAGATATTTAGTAAAAGATTTACAACGAGTTGGTAGTTTGGCGGTATGAGAAACATCAGGAATTTTAATTGTTATTATTTAGTGATACTGACTATCTTTTTGTAAGTAGCATACCTACCCATGTCAAAACATCGGTAAATATAAAGTAGGCTTATATAAACAGTCTGTATCAAATTGACCTATAACATACTAGCATCAATATTTACGACTCTAATCCAAAACAATGCTTACAAACTAGTTGTATAATTTCACGAGCGAACAATCACTGTTATTTAAGCCTAATGTAAATGCTCATAAAATTCAAATTGACATTGACAACTTACCGAGCACTTCTCCCATACCGATGAAGACTCCGGACAAGCCCACCAGTTGTTTAGCATTCTCGCCCATGGATAGTGTGAAGCCGATGCTAGGGCTGTATACTCCGCTGAAGAATGATAGCTCCACTCCTGAAAACATGTGAAAAAAATCGTTTAACCTTTTGACCGCCACAGTCATGTATAGATGACAAAGCAAAATGTGCTCAGCACGCCACGGCCACGACTAACTGACAGATTTTAAGGAATAATTCGTAGCTTGGCGCCGAGGGCACGTCTTTGCTTTTTTGATGTGGCTGTCAATAGGTTAAAGAATAGTCTGAAAACACAGCCTTGATTATTACCAACCCGCAGTCCCGCACAGGGCCCGCGTGGTGTGTTATGGTTATGGCCCACTCCCTCATTATTCTCTTGCCCTGATCGCAATTTATTTGGAGTCGGTCCTGCATGTCTTCTTCCATACAAGTTCTGTATTAGTCGTCTCAGTATTCACCCCCTTTCTAGCTATACCTATCATCTTTCACACAGTCCATCCATCTACAGATTATGGCCCTCTCACAGAGAAAAGCCTGTGCCCCAGCAGTAGAAACATTATAACTGATAATGCTAATGTAGAATTGTAGATATTTATTGCTTTTTAGAACACTGACGCGATACAATATAATTGATAGGACCTTGATATGACAGTATTATTTTCCTGTTACAGTACCTAGCGGTTCAGGAACTTAAGTTTTTTTAAGTTGATTAATTTATTGTAAAGCCTTTAGCTCATAGTATTATGTTTTTTCAACCATGCTTTCCACGATCACTAGATTCAGTGGCGGATTTCCCTTAAGGCTCAGTAGGGCCTTAGGGCAAATCCGATCGTGAATCCAGGGATCCGGCCTACTGGCCCGGGCCTGGGGCGGCCAGATATTATGGGCGGCCAATCGTGACAAAAATTCACTGATGATATCAAGTAATAACTCGAAAGTACCTAAATATTCTAAAGACATTATGGCGCGCCGTACTGCACCGCATCGTATAACAATAATCATACATTTTATGTATAAAATATAGTTATGTATAATGTAATGTATAATAAATAATTATTTCGTACATATAAAATGTACAGGGCCGGATTTAGGGCAGGGCAACGGGGGCACTGGCCCCGGGCCTCCACAAAGAAGGGGCCTCCACAATTAGATTTTTCATTGATTTTTATATGAATAAAATACTTCGTTTGTGTCCTTCAAAAAAAAAAAAACACAATCATAACTTCGTAAGGTACCTTCTTTGAATTGTTTTTATTTATCTGTTTCACAAATTTTTTGGGGCCTCCACTTCTTGGTTGCCCCAGGGCCGCCACAACTTTAAATCCGTCCCTGAAAATGTACGTATAAGTTATTTCGTACATATAACTGATTTAGGAAGAATTTTACTTATCTTGAAGGAGAATAAACCTGTAGTTACATAAATAAAACCTAAAACAATTTTAAATGTGTAAGTATCCTTGAAACCTCGGAAAATATAGCACGGCAACTAGCAGATATTATAGTTGACTAAATTTCTGAATCGATTTCGATAAAAGTTGACAATAATGTAAAATTAATTATGTAGTCTATATGATGGGTGCTGAGAAAGGGGCGGCTGGTATTTACTACATGGCCTGGGGCCTAGGGCCGCCAAGACTGCAAATCCGGCACTGACTGGATTGTAGAAATCATATTTGGACCCGATCACTGAGCTTTAGAATATCTTCTGACTAACCTATTACTTTAATTATAAACCGGCCAAGTGCGTGTATAACACACACATTGAAGGGTTCCGTAGTTGGGATGGATTTATCCCAAGAACAGACTTAACATTGTAGTTGAAAAACATGTTCTCCCAGACATTCCAACTGCAAATGTAAGTGTGTACGCATAATATTAAGAGATTTACCATGTTACTTTAAGACCATAGACTTGTTATAGATTTTCCTGTAATCAGTAAGTATAGATCTACTTTCTCTATTGTTTTCATAAATGTAGACTCAGTAGTTACGGAGATCAGGGGGCATGGTCAATTTTCATCTATTTTCTTAAATAACTTTAAAACCACTTATTTTAAAATTATAAAAAATATATATACAGGGTGACATTGAAAACATGCGACAAATCGAAATGGGAGATTGTACTCATCATTATGAACAACTTTTACTAAGGGACCAAAGCTACAATCCCAAAAAAAAAACTGCTGTCCCCTACATTTATGTTCGCAATACCTCATCAAAATGTAGGAAAAGCTTTGGTCCCTTAGTAAAAGTTGTTAATAATGATGTATACAATGTCCCATTTCAGTTTGTCGCAAGTTTTCAATTTCAACCTGTATATTCTCCCACGGTACAGTTTGTAAAACTTTTTTTTTCTTCTAATTTGTCCCCCAAAAGTGACTCTCATATTCAAAATACATTTATTTACGTTACACGTCCGTGTTTGGGACCCAGAATTGATATGAGTACCAAAGGTGAACGGCAGATTTCGTACCGCATACTTTTTTTGTTGTTTTGTTATAGAATTTGTACCACATAATTAGGCAACTAAGCCATTTATTTTCATGTAAGTGTACTATTTTTAGAAGTTCGGATTAATTAATAATATAAAAAAAAGATTTTAATAACTACACGTAATTTAGTCGTAAACTAAACGCAGTTATGTTGGTATTTAAGTTATGCTCGCCATGACGGTATTACCCGACCTGCCCCCTTCTTAGATGAAGTAATATTAAGAATTAATTAATTATAAATAAAATAAATGTACTTAAAAAAGCTATTAACGGTATTGTTTTATTTACCTACACTCAAAACCCCATCAGGACTTCATCATTATCAAACTGTTGCAGTCAGCTGCTGGACATAGGTATCTCCTAATGCACTCCGCTGAGTAGGTACGATCCTCATGTCAATTTACCTACTTGATAATAAGTAAAACACTATAAAAATAGCGACAACCAATCTAGAACATATACTTTGTTACCGAAACAATGTTTATGTGCCTTTATGTAATAATCTACATTGGTACACCAGTACATAACTTTAAAAAATAAAACTGGCTATAACTTTTACGTCCCAAGTTCTAAAAATCCAAGAATTTAAAAATGGCTTGTCTATCATATTAACTACCAATTAAAACAAATAATATCCCAAAACACGAAATTTTATTAGCGGTACGAAACTCCCATACAAGCCTGCCGTTCGCCTTTCGACTTAATCGGTCCAGTAGATTAGAAGCAAATCGGCTGTGACAGAGAGACAGACACAGTGGTCCTATAAGGGTTCTGTTTTACCTTTTGAGGTAGGGAACGCTAAACATACAAATTTTACGAATCTATATTTTGTATGTAAAAATGTAAGTCAACTGAAATAATTATGTTGCCATTCACATTTCGTGTTAGTGCCTGCATTCCTACTGCAATGCTAATGACACTTACACGTGCGAATTCATTGCTAAACCGGTTAATTGACGTCGGTCTGATCTATACATGACCGCTGTAAGTACCTAGCCGCGCCAAAAATAAAAACTGAACACACTTTTGGGGTCGATAAAACATTAAACACGTTATAAAAAAAGTCATAGTACTAGGTATTAGTAACTTGTTTGAATCCGTTCTCAACGCTATTTTAAAGTTTATAACGCGAACAATAAATATAAGGCTTTGTCCATTTCATTAGTATTCAGGTGGGACCATATGACCGGCGGTCAATGATCCCAGATACTTGGAATAACCACCCAAGAAGCCATTTCACTATAGCCCTTAGTAAAATAAAGAAATTAACTTGCTCTGTAGTTTATTTCTCCTTCCTACTACACTTTTTAGGGTTAAGTTTGTTTTTGGTATAAATTCATACCAACTTCCCAATTACGGAACCCGTCATTGTGCGTGGTCAGACACGCACTTGGCAGTTTTTTTATAACGATAATAATAACGTTGTCTTACAAGCACTAATCTTCTTAATTAAATTACTCGACCACTGTTCAACCCTGGATGCTGTTGGGGCAAATATATTTGTTGTTTTCTAATTTTAAGCATTTTTTTAGCTCGTTGACAAAATAAATAATAAATATACCTAGGTCTATGGTAATGGTGCCTAGACCGTATCCATCGGTTTTCGTTCTAACTTACCGGTATAAATGAAGGTGACGCTCAGCAACAACATATCCCGGGTGCAAAACAATTTCAAGGCACCTTTGAACGCATCCATAGGGCTTTCCTGAACCTCGTGCGGAACCATTTCTCCCTGAAAACATCAACATCGTGTAAACAAAGTGTTCAACCAACTTATAATAAAGAGTAAAGACAAAAGTCCTTTATTTCTAAATCTTCCGCTTTGCCAAAGTATGAGGGGTAATGCTCTACCAAAATCAGGGCTATACCTTGACTCGATTATGTCGATGTATGGGACTCCGATTTATAACCGTTAAGCCCCAATTTACGCTGTGACCATCGGCTCTACCTGCCATTTAACTTCCCGTTAGCCCTCAATTAAATTGCCTCATAAAAATCCTACGCTAAAGTAAAGAAAACGCGATCAAGGGAATTTAAACTTGATGTTCTCGATTTCTCATTGTGTTAATAATAATTTGTATTTGAATTATCGGATAATACCAAAAACATCACCAAGGTGGATCAATAAAATCTTATTTATGAGCTAGTCGGCCGTGGTTTAGATATAAAACATGCATTATGTCAACGCGAGAGGGTGCTGTTTACCTTGGCATCTTCGATATTGGGCATGCGCTTAGCTGGTCGGAGAAGCATGAGGAAAACTAATCCGACGACGCAGACTCCTGTCAACGCACCGAACACCACATTTCTGGTCTCCACATCAATTTGGGTCTTGCCTTGGAATTTTATGAATACGAAAAGATTGCCGAAAAACATGCTGCATAGAGAAAACAATCGATTAAGATTTGCGTGCTGAAACGTTCTAAAATAGCAGTCATTGACTTTGATTAATATATTTTTGTTAATTGACCAATTTAGATGCTAACAAGATTTTTATCCATATTATAATAGGTTTTCTAATTCGCACTAGAATATTATAGCAAAAAGAAGTAAGTAATTTTTGAGATGCCAACGCCTAGTTTTAATTCGGTAACCACAAGATCAACTTGAATAACGCGCGACTATGATTCACTGAAGCATAGAAGAAACAAGCCAAATAAAACACGAGAAATTTGTTGCATACCTGCACTGTAACATTGCCCAAAATACCCCAGAATTCCTGGATATGGTATCTGCATCGCTGTTGAGCGTCAGGTAGTTGCCCTGGCCGGTCCATATTGCAGCCGCGCCGGCGCCAATCAGCACGCTCGCCACGTACAGCAGCCACGTGCGAGGGAACAAGAAAGTCACGATGAAGAACCTGCAATAGGATGTCTTGTTAATAATGTGTGATTTTCACTTTCTATGGTATATGAGAATGCAATGGAGGAAGGTACTCGTACTGGATGGATGAAACGATGAGTAAGTATCCTGTTTCGGTTGTAGTCAATGTCTAGTAGCAGACAGGTACCTACTAATTTGACGTCTTCTTCCTTCGTATTGGCAGAAACCACATGAAATTAGCTCATGCCGTAGTCAAATTATATTTGCCAGTCAGCAATGTGGTACCGAGCCTGAAAAATTTTATAAATAAAAAAAATCTATCAAAACTGGCCTTTCACCTGGTACAAGACTTGTGGAATCAAATGTCCGGAAGACTCATTTTTGTGGAAGACGCAAGTAGAAGACCAGCAGAGTAACTAAGCACTCCTTAGTCTTTTGCTTGCGTAAGGCGTCTGTGTTATTACGAGGTTCAATAGGATCTCCAAATTCACGATCCCCGAGATTAGATCGTGAGAAATGAAGATATCAGAATCTGGCTGGAGCTACTTTTCAAATGATGTAATAACTAAAATCCATCATCAAAAACATTTCAAATTTAAAAACAATTCTTAGAACAGCTCTATTTCATTGTTCACAGTTAGACGTAAGCTTTACTAATCCAATTTCACGATTATTACGAAATAATGGAACAAAAAAGAAAAACGAGACGAAGGCTTTTAGTTTTGGTAGGAAAGTTGAACTCTGGCACGATGCCATCCAATCCAACTACAACTGTGAACTTTAAATCTGATGTCCAGTGGGCCAGTAACACTATCAAGTAAATGCAATGTTGTTTGTTGCGCAAGAGCAGTGTTTACGAGTTACAACACTACATTATGTCCACTACAACATTAAACAAGTATCGGTTATGCAACCCGCTGAATAATTAGTTCGGATGACCGCTAACACGCTATCCTCGGACCTACACGGGCTTAGATAAATGGGGTTTGTTAATGTCTGAATAATTATGGCTGGTGTTTACTTTGGAAAGACAAACAACTACTAAGGAAAACAATTCAGCTGTGAAGAGTTGAAGACTGACAATCGGGACGAGAATGATGCAGGGAATCCGTTACAACGCACAAAGGTAAGATAATATAATATTACCTAAGAACGCTCGACTATTGACGAGAATTTCGAGAACTAGCTTATAATAACATTCATGATTGAAAGGGGAGAGAAGAGGACCACCTGGAAATGTCAGTGACTGCTGAGAGGTGTTCAACAAATGCATAATGTTGACCCCGAAACTTAATAAATTATTGCAGCGTATTAACGGCAAGCGGTAACAACCTGAACCTGGTCGCTGGTGAATGATGAAGACATTACAATCCAGTTATGACCGTGAGGAAATAAAGATCGAGAATTATTGTTAACAAAACTTTTTCTGTAGCTTATCAATGAACTTGTAAAGTTGTGTCTATTTGCAGTTTTATCGTTGAAAAAATCCAAACTTCCTCCGAATTATAATCAAATACCATTAACACAAGTCTAGGATATGTACGTATACAAAACACCACCACCACTGGAGACACACCTCCAAACTTTCGCATTCATAATATCAGTGGGATGGGTGGTCAAGGCTACAGATACACGATTCGCATACTTACTTACGCACCTAGAATAACAAAGATGTCACCTTGCCAAAGAGTTTATTGGAGAACGAATTAATAATAGAAGTAAATTATCAACAGCTGATGGTTTTTTTTGAGAAAAGATTTTTTTCTATAGCTATTGAATTGTTTTTGCTCTTCGCTAATCTAAGACCGGATGAAAATAAACATCATTATCTTCTAATCATGCGCATGTCGCAAAACGTTAAGGTAAATAGAAAGGAAATTACGACATAAATGGTAGGTACTCATGACAATTTACACCGTGTTACAACTGTTACAAGTTAGGCGCAACTTTTATGTCGAAATATAGCAATCTAGTTAAACTGTAGGCTAGTAATTTTGTTATTAAAATTGCTCGTTCTGACTCTATGAAAGCCTCGTTACCCTCGTTTATCTAGTCGTTCAAATGTTTATTTGATTTACGCACATAATACGATATACATTTCACATACACGTGGCATGTATCCACCCGCCCGTCTGAAAGCTTCTGCTCAGTGTATGACTAATAGCCATCGACTTGCGTAGATAACGCTACAACAAAGCATGTTACTTAGGATAGGTTGCTACCAACTTCGGTACTATTGTTACACGTCTCTCACCATACGTAGATACACTTCTTTTGTTACAGTCTGCAAAACTTAATTACCATGACCGATAATGCCGCATTTTCCACAAAGTTTCCACAGTTGGAAATGTAACCCAAATATGTAGAGAAAAATGTTATACGGGTAATGAACTAATAACCCCATTTCTACTAGCTTTATCACCAACCATAGCATGTATCTACAGTAACGGTACAGAATTAAGTACACGGTATAAATAAAAAGCTCTCTTCTCTTCTCTTCTCTGATAAGCAAACATCAGGGCTCTCTGACTCTGGGTCCACTTCGGGTCTCCTCACATCATCACTTAGATCCTAATTAAGACTACTAAAAGACAGCAGTGAAAATTGGACAACAAGAAAATAGCATATAGGATTTCCCAACTAAGCTACTAACTAATTCTACTTTAGACAGAAACATTTTTAAATTATTTCAGTGTGCCTTCAAACCAAGACAAGGTCTCTCTCTCGTACAGTACGTAGTGGTGACGCAATTAAAAATAGTCACTACAGAGGTATTTTCTTACATGTTGTTAGATAATCTAGTTAATCGCCTACTTTCGTTGACAGGTCCGCAACAAAAAAAATTGATCTAGTTTCCAGATTAAAAAGTGCTTGTTAAAACATTCAAGTTTTACCTAAAAATGCTAATTGGACCAACATTTTTTTATCATTATCATCTAACAAGACTGTCAAGCCTTAAAAAATAGAAAATGTAGAAACAAAACGTACAACGCTGTGATAAAACAACAATCACATGAATCATTAGGAACAACGCATACCTACAGTCGTAACGTGACTAACAATAGTTTAAAGAAATGAATATTATCGTCTAGCGTTGCATTACACTATAAATAATATATTGTTAAAATAAATGAAAGGAACTATGCAACAAAGCCAGCGGGCAACCTTGAGGCGTGGTCTAGTCTAGTGAAGGTTTGTGAGCGAAAATATTTCGATATACCAACTGAGGAATGTTTGAGCGAATGCGGTAAATGATTGGAAACCACCTGTTAGTTTGATAGAAAACACTACATCGATACATCGATAATAATTTACTCAAACGAAAGTGTCAGGCAGCTGTCGTTCTTGATTCCGGAATTCGCTATCCAAATAAAAATTCAAATCCAAATATTTTAATTGTTCCAAGAGACGGGTTTTCTTCTTTGAATTCAACTTGAAGTTGAAGCCTTGAAGTCCATTGAACTGCCTTGATCTCAGAGATCAGAGATAAAAACATTTCATTAGGCCAAATAGTAGACAAAGTTCGAAATTGGAATGCACTAAAGGTAACTCCCTTATCAACACAACTTCTCAATCGATATAAACACAGCTTGTCAATTGGATTTAAGATAATATCTTATCCACGGGCTCATCGTTCAAACAAGGCCGTGACTTTTCTAGAAACGAAAGTACCGTACTCACACTGGCCATCATGTGGAATCATTGTTTATACGCCTACTGTAGTACACAATGCTGTTGTTGTATTCACTTGTAGGATACATAGTTCATCGAAGTCCAAACAATGCCATAGATAGCTGTTTAGCATATGTACACAAACAAACAAAATATTATTTTGTACTCGATATTTTACTGCCCCCGGGACAAATGGTATGCTACCTCGTCCTCAAGGAATAATATACACGCCTTTGGAGTTTATAACTGAACTGAAATGTGATTCATCCAGGAATGTCTCCTTTACTATTTTTGAATCTCATCATGAATTTTAAACGTGCAAGAATGTTCGAGACTTTAGGGACCCCAGTTGAGAGATTTCTTGTTATTAAAGCAAAAGACCACACACAATTAAGGGTTCCGTAGTTGGAATGATTTTGTCCCAAGAACAAACTTAATATTGTAGTTGAAAAACATGTTCTCCCATACATTTCAAATGCCAAATGTAAGTTGGTCGACTGTTATTCGTTAACTTGAAAGGCCTTTCAAGTTAACGAGTAATACTTAGATAAGACAGTATTCCTTTTAACTTCGTTATAAAATATGCTATTGCCGTGAATATTTTCACATATCCTAAAATAACTATTTAGCTGGCAGACAGAAGGACATGACTCTATCTAAATTGAGCAATTTAAAGCTTAATATTTCGGAAACGGATCCCTGACTCGAAAAATGGTTTTGACACACTTGCAATATTTTTGAACGACCTTTCCAAGGGTACTAGGGGTACCCTTGGAAAGGTCGTTCAATGGGACTGACGAGAAAAAGAATTATCCCCGCTTTACGTGTAGAAGCGGAAAAAAATATTATTTTAAGATGTTGTAGTACAACTCAAAAAAACTCAAAAAGTCTCTGAGCTAAGCCGCGAACAGACATACAAACAGACAGATGGACATGGCGAAACTATAAGAGTTCCTTGTTGACTTCGGAACCCTAAAAAAGGTTGACGCCAATAAAAAACATTTTGTGTCCAAGGATTTGGATATGGCCATACCATATCCAAATCCTTGGACACAAAATGTTTTTTATATGGTAAGTATATAGAAAATTTGAAGATCTGGTTAAAAACCAGAAAAAAAGGTGCTGAAACAGTCTTGCGCTTTCAAGAATGATTTGGAGGTAATTTTAAGTTCAAACAACTAGCCTTCAAATTGCAATAGGCAAAGACATAAACAACCTAGAAGTACATTCACCAACAAACGATCAAAGGTTCCAGTAGCAGTGTCAAAAATGGTTTGGTAATTAGATTGCAAGCACCGTTGAAGCAAAATAAAAGAGTTGATTACTTAATATGCACAACACTGCTTCGATGTAACGGATCGTACTGACGCACTACGAGCATTTATGTTAGTTCCACGGTGCGAGACCACGCAATAGACGCTACTTTTACCATTGAAAGCAAACATCTATGATTTAACACAGACACCACACATAGTTAGTCGTATAGATATAGATGCATGCATACATAATATGTAAACATATATCATAATTATTATAATATTTATCTATATATTATATAGATAAATATTATAATAATTATGATATATGTTTAATTGACATTATGACAACCTATAACTGGGAAAGTAACAGTGGGAAAGTGATGGAGCTATACAGGAGTCATCCTGCTGGGGTCGCGGAAAGGTACTTATGGGTCACCGAGGCCCCCGCAACACAGGCAACAGGAAGGAATACGGGTGGGTTTTAGTCAGTAAGAGTCTGACAACCTCCCAACCCACACTCAAAAAAAAAAAATACAGGAGTCATAGCTCCATCTCTTTCTAACGCTGAAGTAATATTGAAATAATACTGCTATAAGAGGTGATGGTTATCCCCCTGATCTCATTGTCAGTAAAATAAATGTCATATTTACTTAATGAATGGCAATAACCTATTTACAAATTTTTGGTTGCAAATTTGTTTTCTAATTTTATTTTAATTTTAAGAGTCCCTATCAATTTCGTCGCAGTACTAGTTTAGGTAATTTCGGAGCAATGTATGCGTGTGAGCGTTCGAAATATCGCTAACGATCGTAGTGTGCGTAGTCTCATGCAGTGCAGCAGGAGCAAACAATCTTGGTCCATAACCGTATTATAAGTAAATCAAATTTGCATTTATGTTGCATATTTTTTAATGTTACATACATCGTCAAAAATAAATTAAAATAGGAAATTTAAGAGTATACGAAAGCAAATAATATTTTAGGTAATAAAATATGTATGTATAAAAGATTGGTTGAAAGTAAGTATATTTTATTTATTTTGTGTGATTTTTTTTTCTGCTTGCGTATGTATGTGTGTGTGTGACATTTTACTG
Organism: Atethmia centrago; assembly: GCA_905333075.3. Classification (NCBI taxonomy): domain Eukaryota; kingdom Metazoa; phylum Arthropoda; class Insecta; order Lepidoptera; family Noctuidae; genus Atethmia; species Atethmia centrago. The sequence goes on along the minus strand of HG995373.1, from coordinate 12,409,609 downwards.
CCCTTTTATTTAATTTTTAATTGAGCAAGGGTTTATCTATCAATAAAGTAAAATCCTATGTGTTTTTCTCATTTCAGGTGAATAAAAAACAAGATACTTATTAATTTCTTTATTATAAGAAGTATAGATATAGAAGTATAAATATAGATATATGTACATACATTTTAACCTCCTTTTTTACTCTAATATGTAGTGGTCCGAATGTCCATAGACCGTGCTTTTCTCGAATCAACGATTTCGGGCAATAAACATTTCATATAAAATGATTTTAATTTTGGTTCCATTTTGTTTGCCCAGAAGTCATCGTCTTTTAAAATCCTTTCTACTTTTAGAGGATTATCCGGTCCAGTCCACACAGCAAACAAACATAGTTCTTTTTTTGTGATATGCAACTGGCCCTGAATTTGGAAGAACCAGTCATGTTTCGTGTTCACTGCAGTTCTCCCGTTCTGAACACTCCAAAATTTAATTTTCTTTGCTCTTATGGCGTCTTCAGCATTCATGCCGAAAGCAGAAACTGGGCATTTAATTTCAACGATACCGTTATCGAAGAAGCCATCTGGTGTTGCACCCAAGAAGAAATATTTTTCATCTATATTAATTTTATTTTACCTTTTGCAGTGCCCTGCAGGGTCCGTAATTGTACCTTAGCTTTAAGCCATTATAACATCATTAAACATTATGGAATGCAAATAAATACATGAATATGGATCTTTTACTTATTTTGAATGCCTTTTTTTCTTGGGATAAACCTGCTTAGGATGTCTTCCAAGTTCAAACTGAAGACTTCTACATCAAATGTAGATACGTAGCTATACTCAGTTCTATCCAGTTTTAAGAGAGATCGAAATAAATAGCTAGTTACCGTTACCGATACAGCTTGTCTGTCCAAGGACCGAGACTTTAGAGTAGCCGAGACCTCAAGTGGAAAGGCACAGATTGGATATGATGGATGGTAGAGTTAATTGATTAATTTCAAATGGAGTTTAATTTCTATATAGCACAACGAAGACTAAAACTTAGTTTTAGTATCAAGAATTTCCTGCAAAAGAGATAATTCATCACGTACATTCGTAAAAAATCTAGTTTTGTTAACATGTTTTTTTTTTGTGGGTACTCATCAAATAACTTCTCCCGCTCTGGGCGGAGCGGGAGGGTGTGTTAGACTCTTACTGACTAAAACCCACCCGTATTCCTTCCTGTTGCCTGTGTTGCGGGGGCCTCGGTGACCCATAAGTACCTTCCCGCGACCCCGGCAGGCATCGGCCCTAGTGGACCCCTACCTTTGTGCTGACGACATCTCTTTGAGGCGCGCGTGGAATACAACGCGCCGTCGACCCGGGCCTGGTCCTTACCGGACGGTGAGCTACCCATTGCTCACCGTCCGCAAGCCCGCGCCTACGGTGGCCGGAAATCCGTCCGGGATTCCCGACGCCCAGGGCGTCTCCTTCGGCGGCTAGGGGCGAGAGGGCGCGAAATTTGCCTTTCCCTCAACCGTACCGCCTCCTCCTTCGCGAGCATTACTGCTTCGCAGAAGGAGGTGACGGCTGCCCATGCCCTCTCGCTCCGTACCAGGGCCTGAACCAGGGCCAGACGCGAGAGATCTCTGCCGCCGATCGCCTCCACGAGGACACGGCGGTGCTCTGCCCAAGCCGGGCAGACCTCCACCGTATGCTCCACCGTGTCCTCCGGGCGATCCACACAGTGGTGACACCCGGGCGTTTCCTCCCGCCTTATCCGACACAGGAACCTCCCGAAGCTTGTTAACATGACTTGCATTTGTTTTATTGTTTTTTATTACCCATACATCTTACAGCAGAAATCTCAATGAAATCTCAGTGAAATTGCAAATGGAGTGTTAGCTGCGCGCGCGCAAGATGTTCGCACTAGTGTGATAATAGGGAACCCTAGCGCCAATTGCTCACGCTAGAGGGCACCGTTGCACTAGATAACAAAAAGGTTATATTAAAAAGGTACTAGTTTAAAATTGTAAATAAATATAATAATAAATGCATTTTAAGATACCGTATCATTAGGTAATATAACCTGTAATGATAGTTTTAAGGGGGATAAATAAATAAATAACGTAAACAGAAAAAAATGAAGTTAAGGCCTCTACTGTCGTCTAAAGTTATAAAAAAGATATCTATGGTTAGGTGAAATCCGGTGCGTTTACAATCTACAAATATATTATTTAGTAATAAATTAATTTTGCATCAGTCAGTGTATGAGTGTTGTACTATTAGTATTTGCAGGAACGAAAGCATTTCATTAATTCACTAAAAACGAATAACTTCGCAAACAATGGTAAATTGCACCGTTGCAAGCACTTTCCAGTCACAAAACATTAAAGGTTCTGTTCTGATCGATTTAAAGCTGAACATAAGAATGAAGGATTTTTTACAGGTCAGTATAAACCTAATGTAAAACACAATATTTTTAGTGCTTATACTTGAATATAAGTATATTGTAAAGTTGTTATATATCACAATAACAAAGATGAAATATACCTGAAATAATATTTAAATAAGCCGAAAAATGTTGCACACGAGCTAAATAAAGCCAACTGTCAAAGGCGCGCCCTTTGACAGTTGGCTTTATTTAGCTCGTGTCAAAGTGGCGCCATCTGCTGTCTCAGCTTGGCGTATGTTTGTTACACGATGCCAACAAACAAATGGACGGTGAAAGTTCGCTCGGATTTAACGCGATTTTTGACTTTTAAATGTGAAAATATTTAAATAATTGAGATCTAAACCATATTGTAAGAGTTGATTTTTTTATTAATTGCAACTGCTAATGGGAAAATAATCAAATCTCTTTGTACAAGTGTACCTAACAACCGTTTACCAGACGCAGAATTATCAACGAAACAGTAAAATTATCGCCAGTCGAGCCTTGCCAAGGCCAAGTCATTACAACAACAACAGTAGGAAATTAGGTACATGTACATAGGTACACACGGCTACACATCAAACTATACATTTCCAGTATAAGCTGATCTCGCATTGTATAGGATTTCCGTAGAATGCAAGGTCAGCGTAAACTGGAATTGTATAGCTTGATGTGTAGCCGTGTGTACCTACCTACATCAAAAATATTGTTTACAGCGGTATCTTTTGTTTGTTGTTGGTCAGCTTGTTTTATCCAAATCAGAAAATAGAGAAATGCCTCAATAATATCAAAATTATTAAATAATATTCCATGGAAACCAGTCCAATACAAACTCAAAAAAATATAAGTATTAGATTTCCAAAATTGTTATGCCTACCCATAAAAAACAACTTTTTTAAATGATGACGTAACTAGATTTCGAAAACATCATGATGTAGGACAGACAGACAGACAGACAGACAAACAGGCAAACAAACAAACAAACAAAGTTCCATTTTTATAAATGACACTCGTTCGTTATTATAACACCAAAAGAGTATATCATAATGTTATTTCTATGATCCACAAACCTCAATAGCGGGTCTACGGACTACAAATTGACAGATGATTGACATCGACCATTAGCATTTCGCACTTAGTACAAAAAGATTGTATAATGTTACATTCGCACAACGTTCGTTATGTAATCAGATATCCAAACAGCGTATTTCTCTACGGGGAGCTATGTAGTGTAGGTACCTTATCTTTTAATCTACTCAATAGTTTCTTGTTACTAACTTTTCCGGGAGGCTGGAAACTCGGGTATTAAATCGGAGAAAGTTTTCTGCTGTAGCACCTACTGTCACTTTCTCGTTGAAACCTCTATGATGATTCGACATTATTTATTTGTACAGAAATCTCTATTTTACACACAGTTTTTTTTCTATAAGTACTGTTATTTTACTGGATTTTTTTTAAAGCGCGGGTTAATAGTCAGTAGTCATTTACATTTAGGTAATTAATACCTGTTAAATTAGGTGCACTTCCTGCAATTAACAGCCAACCAGTTAACGATACAATAGAACGTGGTTGGTACATTAAGTTTTAGATTTGATATATTTTATCCACTAGAACTACTAGAACTGTATTATCAACACATTCCATTCGAGGTTAGTCGCCCTGCTACAATCCTGCTGACAGCATTGCGTAGCTTGATTGCTTTAGATTGAAGAAAAACTCTTTACTCACAAATAAGTAAGTCCTCCAATAAACATGGCTCCCCTTGGGCCAGTGATGGTGATGATGGACGGGGCCATCCAGTTGCAAAGGGCCAATGTGGCGTAGATGATGGCCAGCGACGTGTAGCCATCGCCTGTGAATTCTGGATCATCGTGTGATATGCTGTCCAACACTGTTTTCTGTGAACAAAAGATATGATTTAGACTTTGAGGTAGGCATTTCAAAAAGATGTCCAAAGTTATCATTCAAAAACGGCGATGTTGAGGCTTCAACATCGCCGTTCTTGAAGCAGTCCATGAAGATTTCCATTTTGTTCAGCTATGGATTTCTAAATATTTTAAAAGACGGTAAGACGTAAAAAGTAAAAGACGGAAGAAGGTAGCTCTCAAATTTTTCCAGTTGAGTTATTCTGAACTTGGGAAAACCATTAAAGAAAATGTTAAATTCCTGTGGTTAGAAACAGGTAAAAGTTACTCCAAGAAAGATACCGATCGATCGCCTAAAACTGTAATTGCCAGATAAGATACTACCTACTGACTAGTGAAATTACTTCGAAAAACATAATTATTTAATTAACCAAATGCACTTTTACAAACTCTAGGCTACGCTCTATGCCAATTTGATTAGAACTATCTAACATCTGGTCGTGATTCTGAATCTATTATTATTTAAATTCAGTGCATCATAACATAATTAATTTCGTATTGACAGTTCTGAAACTAATTAGTATACTAAATGCTCATAACGATGATTTATCTTCTAGATTAGGCCTTGATACAGTTTCGCATAGTCAAAAGATCAAGATCGACAGCAGTACTTGACATTGTAAGATGTCAGGCGCATAATCAACAATGCTGATAAAAGACATCATATATTTGTTAAAATAAAGTCATTCAGTATTAAGCGATTTTTTTATATTTTTATTTTTATAAGGGAGACAACCGTTGTATGTTTTTATAATCTTATCTGAAGTCACCCAGCGTTTTCTCTTATTTCAATTTTGCAATGGAATGCACATAATTTAGGATTTTTATGTATATAACATTGCTGCTCCCCAAAAATTTACAGCCTCTCAAGTTGGATCTGCTTTCGAAACCAGAAAGCGTGGGATGTTCGCTAAAATAGTATCGAATTATCGATGCAGCTATAAAAATGTCTTCAGTACGACTCCATTAATTTATTTATAAGCGCATATCAATGCGATAAAGCACTAAAATGTCGTAGGTGTCGTAACGCATCGAGGCGACAATACTTTCGATTTCGACATTTTCATTTTTAGTATCATTAAACCAAATCCAATATTCATCTGCATTTGGATATACAAGGATGTCGATAAAATATTACCAAAACGTCTTTATAAGGAGTGACTGCGATTTTGTTAACAGTTTCGAAAAAAATAATAAACATTTCACTGCTTGTGAAGACGCAAGCATATCCTTGTAGTTTATTAGGAGGAGTGGAAAGGTCCATTGAACATTTTTGCGATATTTATGTACGTAGATTGCAAAATGGCAATTTCAAAGTAGAACGCTGCTTGTAGGTGCAACATGAACAAAATTTTACCACATAAAATTACCATAACGAAAGTATGCACTTATAGACCAGTGCCGATAATTCTTGAGGAAAAAACATACATATACATAAACGGGAAAAAATCTATTGGACCGCAACAAATGACCGGAAGGCTCGATTACACCGAAACACACATGTTTGCACCCCCACCCGGTGCGAAAATGTGTGTTTTAAGGGTGAAATGCGGTTTTTCACGATTTCTGGGAAAAGTCGACCTCCTATCGAAACAAGTTAAATGTAAAAGTTGTAGGAACTTGGAAAATGTAAAACTTTTATTCGAACAATTTTTGACATAACCTTAAAAAAATGGATAAAATCGTTAAAAACCGTTTTATTCATTATTGGTTATCATTCACAAAAAAAAATATATTTAAAAAACAAAAAACCCGACTGCAAAAACACATAACTGAAAAGGGAAAAACAAGCATTATAATCTATATAATTTTGGTCTTGCAGGCCAATCAAAAGTTACACCATATTTCAGGTTATTTGACTGTCCCCGCCTGCAAGACCAAAATTATATAGATTATAATGCTTGTTTTTCCCTTTTCAGTTATGTGTTTTTGCAGTCGAGGTTTTTGTTTTTTAAATAATTTATTTTATTTCAAGCTTTTTAGTTTTTTTAATTGTATATATTTGAAAATTACTCATTACTAGCTTTTATTTGATACCAATATTGTAGCAATTAATTTAAAAAACAAACTTCCCCTCCTTTTTTTGTATTTGCGGATGCAATTTATAAATATTATATAGCCTATGTCACTTCCACAATTAAGACGAATCTAAAGACACCTCATATGTTAAAATCCATCAAGCCGTTTAGGCTACAGAGCGTGCCAAAGAAATAGACATACATACATACATACATACATACATACATACATACATACATACATACATACATACATACATACATACATACACACATACATACTCTCGAAAAACATTACCCTCCTGAGGCAGTCGGGTAAAAATATCCGATTTTGATTAAATTTGGTAAAAATGTAAATTTTTATGTTTTACATAAGCTGCAATTTTTTGAAGCCATTATTATTAACTACGAATTTAATTGAAAAAAATAGGCTCAATTTTCAATCAAAAAAGTTGACGAACAAAATTTAGATTTTGTTCGTCAACTTCAACGTCAACACACACACACACACACACACACACACACACACACACACACACACACACACACAACACACACACACACACACACACAACACACACACACACACACACAGCACAGCTTTTTTTTTCGTTAAGATCTCTACTTTAAGATGGTGTAAAAAAGTTATATGGTTACAATGGAAAAACATAGAAAAAATCCAAAAAAACAAAGAAATCCATTTTTTAATATCGATTTTTCCCTAAACTAACTTTACTTTTCATTATCTTTCTTTGTACTGATGTTCTGAAAGTCATGCAAAACTTGAATATAACGTTATATATATGATATATTTATATATGAGGGAATTTTATGTAACAGTAAGTACGGACTGCTGAAAAAAATTGTTTAAACAATTATTTCAGTCAAGAAATCAAGTAAAATATTTTATGAATAAATTTTCCTGCCATCCCCACACTGCTAAGAATTTCTCAGATTTTTGGACTCGCAAAAGCAGTTTGGCACTGGTGTCAGGGGCGTGCCGTCCATAGAAGCTATTAGGCCTAGCCTACTCTACCAACAACGCCAAATGCATTTATTTTAACTATGTAATACAATAAAACAAAATATATAAAAAAATTAAACTCCTGTTATAACACTTATAGCAACTTGTCGCGCCCGTGTGACGTAACTCACAGTTCGATGGAGCTCGGTACGCAACATTTATTAGGCAGGCACACGGCCAGCCTAAATCCCATTGATAAATTTACGCACACTGGTGTATATTTTCGTGTGTATGAACAGCACACATCTGTCTGTCTCTGCATCACCCAAAGGTTGACTGGTAGAAAATGACTATGGCATTAAGTCCGCCTCTGTACATTTGTGTGCGTAAAGTATTAATTATATAAATAAATGAAACCATGTCAGGTTTAAATTATGGTCGTGAGTACTGTGACTAGAGCTGGCAACCGCGTGCCGTGATTGGCTGTGTGTAAACTCAAGATTTAATTAATAAAAAATATTGAAGACCAGGGTTCCCAATTTTTGGACAATTCCCCGAATTGCGGGGAATTTGAGAAACAGACTACACACAGACACGATAGTTTCCTTTTCGAGACAATTAAAAAAAAACAGGGTGGTATTGTCGAATTTATACCTTCCAAAAAAATTATAAATTGTAAGAAATAGCAAAAGCCCAATAAAAATAATTAAAAAATTCATATTTTTGTATTTTTCTCCTCATATTTGGGAAAATTCGCTTTGATTTATGGGGACTTATGAAAATAAGTATCGGCAACCCTGGACTGTATTATCCGGCAAAATTTGGTAGTCCCTTATGTAGAAGAACACGGTATGCCAATGATGCAATTTTAATTGGTAGTGTTTTTTTATCTACAAATTATATTTTTCATAGGGAAGCCATATTGTTTCATGTGACAAGCAATTTATATCCGATCTTGAATTTTTTGCTTATTCATATCTTATTAAGTTATAAGTAATTCGTTTTGAAACGTACAGTAGTGTAAATATTATTTGTTGTGTTTATTATTTGTTTATTTACCTAAGAATGGTGTTCTGTTGTGTTAAAAGCAGTAAGTTTTCGCAATTATCGTTTAATGATTCAAGTTGTGTCTACAGGTAGATGATGTGTGCCCGAATTACGAGAATTAATCCAAAAATATGATATTTGAATCGTCAGAAAATCGCGTTTTGAACCTTGAATAATGTGGCGAGTTCTTGCATTTACTTATAAGTTATAACTTTTGTTTTTACAGGATTATTTTCAATGTTTTTTTTTTCAATTATTATAAATCAATAAATTATAGTCATTATTGATTTATAATAATTGAAACTTTTTTGAAATTTGGACTTTAGAGGCTTTGAGGGTCATCACATGTAGAGCGACGCTGTGATGTTGCGCGAATTAGTTTTCTTTTTTGGTGTCAGTATGCGTGGCCTACCCTCCGTGGAGAATCACTGCACGCCACTGACTGGTCTATTAGTTTTATCGAAATCTAAGCAACAAAGTGATCATATTGAAATACTGAAAGGTCCGAAAAGTAAGTATTCAACATCAATATAAATAAACTCACCACCTGTCGTGAGCTTTAAAAGGTATAAAACGCCCCAGGCAGAATATGTAGCTGGACACCGATTTTGGATACTACAGTATCGTCCCCAAAACTTGTTATCTTTAAGTAAGGAGATCGTTGATCGCCGCCCATATAAAGAAGTACAGAAAGAATTGCGCGATAAATACAACACTGGGTGTGCTGTATTTATCGCGCATTCTTTGTCTCACGGAGTAAGTTGATAGAATTTATTATTTGCGTGAATTGCCACACCATGCAATATCCCATTATAATCGGCACGATTTCAATTTAGTTGGAGGAGGTTGTTTCCCAACACTTTCCTTTGCTGCAAAACAAAACGCTATATTTCAAACCATTATAAACATCAAAAGGTAAATACTGTGATGATAACTGAAAATCTGTCATTTTCCGGAATAACGCAGCTTATCTGACAATCACAATCACACTGTGCGTCAGTTTTGACCTCCCAATTATCTGAAAGCGACACATCATTGAACAGACCCTTGAAAATAAATATCTTACCAGTAAATCTATCTGACCTAAATCGAGTACAAACGAATCCTTGAATTTATCGAGTGTAGACTAACAAAACAATGATAAATATCCACTTGTATTCCATGTATGTTGTCCAAATAAGTCTCATTTAACATACGAGCGGGTATTGTAACCCGCTCGTATGTTAAATGAGACTTATTTAAAATTAATAATTAACACTATGTAGTCACCTAGGTACTTCATATACAGCTACAGATTCAACCTTAAAAGCTTAAGGAGATTATGGGACTCAATCAGCTAATGGAACAATAAATAAAAAATATTGCGTCGTAACAATCGTCAATGTTTGGGTACTTTACTATTTCGTGATCATTTTGACTAGCGTCTCTGCACTGTCTGAACTAATGACATCACTCAGGGCATTATTCATTTTGGTTGAATTGTCCACCGGAAAAACATGCCAAAATGTATGACTTCACGTTTTGGACATGACAGTTTCACAACCGATCTAAGGACCTAAGCACTCAATAAATTCAGCCCACCTGATTATTGTCAGCCACAAAATAGGTGGGAATTTGGGATAGCCCCAAGTACTTTGACGGCATACATCTACAATATATCGCTTTCTTTTATGCCTTATTTCATCGTAGACAAACATAAAATAGTTCTGAGGATTAGCTTAACCCGTTTCATTGAAAGCAAGCTTTCATGCGTAATAAATGGATGCCATTAAATGCAAATACGTAGCGATAAGAAGGGAAAGTATAAGATATAGAGCACAGCAATACAATATAAGCTACACATGCATTTGACTCTGCCATTCTCCCGTCAGAACTGCGCAATGCACAAGCGGCGATCGTCCATCAACCCAGTTTCATGATTGATTGATAAAAATATAAGTGACATAACAATGAGTAACGTAGGTCAATATCCCACTTTACAAGCTCTTCAGCATACTGATTATAAGTGTTGTTGAGTCGAATTAATCAGCTCACTGGTTAGTTCCACTCAAGCGTTACTATGAAAATAATTGGCTCTGTGCAACGGTGCAATATCCGTAACAAGTATTTACGTAATTATTTGTAGATTGCATACTTTCTACGGTATTATGTTGAGTATTGGCTTGATTCGAATGAATGACTTGATCCAAATTACGAACCTTAGGAGCCGAGCAGAAAGAAAAAAAATCAAAAAGAACGCTAAGCGAAGTAATAGCGCGGGCGGGCGATGCGATGCGACGGGGTGGGACGGGGGAAAAAGAAATTTCACGCGGACGAAGTCGCGGGCAGAAGCTAGTTTGGATTAAACGGGGAATGTTTCAGGGCAACAGTTTGAGTCCACTTTGGTGCTTAGCCCTGAATCCTGTAAGCACACTGCTGGAGGATTCAGGTCTAGGCTATCGTTTGAGGAGAGGTGGTCAGGTCATATCTCACATGCTGTACATGGATGACTTGAAATTCTTTGCCACCAACAAATTGCGACTGATGGAGCTACTGAAGGTAACTGAAGTAGCGCCACGCCATCAGGATGGAATTTAATGTGGACAAAGTTATGCATGTTAAGCGAGGAGATATTATGGAATCCGAGGAAACTCAACTCTCGGATTCCATACGCCTTAGACCCCTCTCCTCATCCGAAAGCGATATGTATTTGGGTATGTCGGAAGCGTTAGTTCGTTGAAGGAGCGCTTCTTTAGTCGCCTGAAGAAGGTATTCATTAGTCTTCATTCAGGCGGAAACAAGGTGCGCGCCTTAAACGGTTGGGTCATACCGGTTTTGAAAGTATTCTTTTGGCATACTTATATGTACCTACTCAAACCGAACTCGGCGCCCTGGATAGGGCGTGGGTCTAATATTTAGGGTCCGTAGCCGTACACTGACCGTGAACCGGATGAATTGGTGATGAGACAGTACATCCCGTGGAAGTGCGGGGTCGAGGCTTTTTTAAATGGGAAGACTCTCCACAACAGCGAGGTTTGCAGCCTTAGGGAATATTTTTTGAAAGTCGAAGTGGATATGCACCGTGTTGGGGTCGCAGTGGACAAGACCATTTCAGACATAGATCTACATGGTCCTCGCATGATCTGACCAAGATTATGTCTGGACTTTAAAAGAGACTTTGACCCTTGAGTTTGTTTCGCCATTTCTTCTCAGGGGTAGTCAGATAGGAAATGTCGACTCCATCTAGCTTATTTTTTAATATGACGTGTAAAAGTGATTCTCATATCCTATTTACAGAATAAACAATTTCATTTCATTTCATTTCATTTCATTTCAAGGGGATCACCGCGCTCTCCATGGCTAAAGAGAACTGGCGCAAATCTGTAGTACGTAGGTACTACAGATTTGCGCCAGTTCTCTTTAGCCATGGAGAGCGCGATGATTGCAAGGAGGTATGGCAAAGCAAGGAGCTTCTATCGGGCCCGATGAGCCCGATGTAGATTTCTTATCATCCGTATCCTGGCTACGTTTTGGTGATTTTTTCGGGGAAACTGAAGGTTTCGTCTGTGCAATCATGAACGAATTTATCTTGATGATATTTATCCGGTAGACATTCATCAATGATGAATACCGGAATGAACCGGAGACATATTATGATGGACGAGACGGGGTGACTCCATCAGACATATTACCTCTGGGTGTTCTCGTTTGGCTAGCGGTGAGTACCCGCATAAGCATAACCTAGTGGCCAGAGTTATTCACCAGCAACTTGGTTTGAAATATAAACTTACTAGCTGTTGCCCGCGACTTCATCTGCGATCCAGGATGAAAAATAGCCTATTCCTTACCCAGGTCATAGTCTATCTGTGTGCCAAATTTCATCCAAATCCCTCCAGCCGTTTTTGCGTGATTGAGTAACAAACAAACTCACTTTCGCATTTATAATATTAAGTTAGGATGGATTCTGAGATACCGTATTACAAGTGTGTGCCCGACCCAGTTCTCAAAAATGACCATGTCACGTTGTACTGGAATCGTTCTATCATTACTGACGGGACTATTGTCGCTAATAAGCCTAAAATAGTAGTGATAGATCGATTAGCGTGCCGCGCAATGGTTATCGATGTTACCATTCCACATGGCGAGAAAGCTGAGAAAGAGAAACAAATAAAATATCTCGATTTTGCACACGAGGTTGTTGAATGTGGAATGTGAGCTCGGCTGTCATTGTACCGATTGGCGTAACGGCCAATGACCTGATGACTGAAAGCTTCGAACAACATCTTTCGAGGGTCTCATTAGGTGGTTCAAGGGCCTGATTAGAAGGCCCTTGAACCCCTAACCCTTACTCCTCGATACGGCTAGCATGGTAAGGAGGTTCTTGCCACTGCAGCCTTAACCACCGGTAGCTTGGACCCTGCTCCCGACACCGGCGGATTTCTATTTATTATATATTATAAGTTTAAGAAATATTTTAAAATTTGATAAGTTAAGATAGAAAAATAATAAACGTCATAATAATAATAATACCAGCCTATTGTCCAGAAGGCCTCTACAGGGAAAGCACGACCATTGATCACCACGCTTACTCATAAGTCGCTTACAATATAAGTCCAGGTTTCCTCACGATGTTTTCCTTCACCGATGCAATGTCATGTCAGTAATGTCCAAGATAAACTCAGAAAGTACCTATATGAGTTGAAAATGTCACATTGGGATTCACAACCTCATGCATGAGAGGCGAGGCCATCAGCTCTGGGCCATCACGACATACCATAAATTTTATTTCCAATTTATAAATATTTTCTAATCGCTTGCACGGCACCTTCTATTGAAAGCAACGAATTTGTTTAAGATCGATATCAATGGTATCAGATATCGGTGATCTCTTCAAAATCCGAGGGATTACTTGCATTCTCAAGGCTGAGAATGACAAGATTCGGAACATCAATTTATCGCAAAACCGCATTTTATATCAGCTCTAAGACCTAGGCAGGTGAGGCTGTTATTAAGGTATCCTTCGATGATAAGTATGAGAGGAGCAGAGCGTTGAATCGGGTGGTCGCTTGGGCAGTAACATTCAACGGAATGTTTTTTCTCAATTTTTTACTATTAGGTTATTATTTTAGCGTATGTGGCATAGGTATCAGCTCCTAAGCCCTAGGCAGGTAAGGCTGTTATTAAGGTATCCTTCGATGATAAATATGAGAGGAGCAGAGAGTTGAATCGGGTGGTCGCTTGGGCAGTAACATTCAACGGAATGATTTTTCAGTATTTTTTACGATTAGATTATTATTTTAGCGTATGTGGCATAGGTAGCTGTTCTGCAGTATAATTTCTAACAGCAGGCTTAGAGAGACGCTTTCTATTTCTACTCGCTTTCAAATTGCTTGTCTACATTTCTCGGTAGAATACTGTCAACTATCTACACGGAAACGTCACTTTTGTCTATTCTGCCGTCGACAAAACGCTTCTCTACGGTTCTCGTGCTAAGCCTGCAGGATGTTATGTGTTTTATTTATGAAACATATTCGCAGGATGTGAAATAAAATAGATTGTGACGTAAATCATATTTCCTGTACCTATTGCCGTAGGTACATTCACACCGAGCACATGCTAATCAGCAAACACCTCTATGACATTTACAGATTGGGGAGATCTGCACTAGAGGTAGGTAGGTAGTAGATACTTGCACAATACCATTGCGAATCTCGGACGATGATCTCAATTTATAATGTTGCGCAAGCCAAACATAAAAAAAAGGTATCTTACGAACTTGCTTGTAAAGTGGTTAATGTCACGGCGATCCTTATTAACGTCAAATATATCAATGTTATGCACCTACGAACCGCAAATAAAATTAAATAACGTAATTTTATCTGTTACTCAATGTGTTATGAAATAACAGCTATGTATGGTAGTGTCACAGAGAGCATCCGTTTGCATATATTATGTTTACAATGTAGTAAGGCCGACTGCATGTTAAGGATTTTATTGATTTTCAACTTGCGTCGTTCATTGCAGATTGAGATTGTACTATTATGACTATCTTCACGAACGCTTTTCTGGGTAAATACGATCAACTGCATGCATGACCATGACCAAGCAATGAGTAGCTGCTAAGTTCAGTCAATTATTTTAAATAAGTAGACATATTTTTAAGGATTCTTCCTACATGCCTTCTGCACTTTTTAATTTTTAAGGGTCCTTCCTACATCCCACTGATACGCACTTTTTCATGTATGAAAAAGAGGGGTCGAATTGTGCCAACTCGGACCTTAATTCGTGGGAGTAGATACCTATGGCAGAGCCCGCATAACGGTTTCCAAACAAATGTTTAGTGCGGCGGCGACATAAAACATTAGTAGTCATTACGTTATTGAGCTACAAAAGCGACACAAAGCGGTGATCGATCCGACCGCCACGCCTCCGCCTCCTACGTCAAGTTCACCAAGCACATTGGTATTCATCGTGATTGTGTTGGCACTCCGTTGGCCGTAAGACTGCGTACATCCTTATTTTGACATGGGGTAGGTCAACCACAGTGTAAGCCCAGGTAGCACGGGCGATTTTTTCCCACGGCGATTATTTTTTCTTACACTGAATTTTCAACGCTCTGCTTAGCGTCAAGAATTGAAAATCCAATAGTGTGTTTTTTCAACGCGCTGGGTTGCACTCTGTTGGATTCTCAACGCTCGGCTCGACACCGAGAGTTGAAAATCCAGTGCGTGATAAAATCCCGCCGCGATATTTTTGTCTGTGCGAACGATAGTTTATTCAAAGTATTGTGATTAACGCAACTGCATGTATGATTTAATTACATACCTACATAGAAAATGCCTACATACGTACCTACGTAATATTGCGCTATGCTTTTGGCCCCGTAGGTAAACGTTAACACTAAAACTTTTGCTGCACTAGTAAATCGATTTTGCCCAGGGCATCTCTCAGCCGTCCCGCCTCCCCCTTCGCGAGCATAGTAATGCGAAGCAGTAGCTTTGCAGGAGGTCGCGGCTGCCCATGCCCTCTCGCTCCGTACCATGGCCTGGACCAGGGCCGGACGCGAGAGATCTCCGCCGCCGATCGCCTCCACGAAGACACAGCGGTGCTCTTCCCAAGCTGGGCAGACCTCCACCGTATGCTCCACCGTGTCCTCCGGGCGATCCACAGTGGTGACCCCCGGGCGTTTCCTCCCGCCTTATCCGACACAAGAACCTCCCGAAGCTGCCGTGTCCGGTGAGGACCTGCGTCAGGCGGAAGGTGAGGACGCCGTGGCGCCTCTCCTCAAGGAGGGGACTTATCGCCGCAATTGTGGCAGGCCCAAAAATCGACCCTAAGTTGACCCAAAAATTGACCCCTTTGAGTATTTTTCGATATCTACTTACATAATAAAATAGTAACGAAGTCAAAACTGTTTATTCAATATTTTTGAAAATAAAGTAATTGCTACGAGGTGTGGGAACGAGTCTGATGCCGAAAATATAGTTTAGAATCGGATTTGGATGAAATTTGGCACACATAGTTTATACCCTAATCTATATATTATGTTACTTTTAAATATGTTAGAACGTTATATTTTCCGACATCCACGGGGGGGAAGCCGCGGGCAAAGGCTAGTTCCTTATAGGTTTGGACATCTAGGTACGTACTCTGACACTTGCAAATTCACGCTTTATACAAATGCGACAATGTGCCGCCATAGCTACTCGTTTTAATGCATCTTCACACTTTTAAAATTACTTGCGTTCACTGGACCGCATCTCTTAATAGATATCTACATGAAATGATACTTTCATGTAATCAATGTATTTCTCTCGGAATTATTGGGTCTAGGTAAATTACAGGTTGAAACTATTATGCTGTATTCCCCAATACAGCATAATAATTTCAACCTGTAATTTTTTTTTTCATAATATTGCAAATCTAGATGATTGCCTCATTGTTCTAGTGCTGGCAAGCATTACTGCTGAGCTGGTCATGGGTTCGATTCCCAGGTCGGGTGTTGTTGGGTTTTTCTATTAGGAATTTCTCAGTATCAGCCCAGAGTCTGGTATTTGCCTGGTTGGTAGCAATAGGCTCGCCCCCTATTATACATAACTGGCGAAATGCGGGTGTACTTTATAGTGGCTCTAAATTTAAAACTTGATGGCAAGAGACTAGATGCTATTACGGAAACTATATTTCTAGGAATTACTCTAGATTCAAAATTGCAATGGGGAGCCCACATTAGAGCTCTTTCAGGTAGATTAAGTTCAGCTGCATATGCAGTAAGAAAAATTAGACAGTTGACTGATATAGCCACAGCCAGGTTAGTATACTTTGCTTATTTCCACAGTATTATGTCTTATGGCGTTCTGCTGTGGGGATCGGCAGCTGATGTAGATTCAATTTTTATTTTACAAAAGAGGGCAATCCGCGCTGTCTATAGAATGGGTCCTCGTGAGTGCCATAGAAACAAAATCAAAGAAATTAATGAACTAAATCTGCCTTCTCTTTATATCTTAGAAAGTATTTTGTATGTTCGCAAAAACTTATGTCTTTTCAAAACAAGGAGTGATTTCCATAATATAAATACACGTAGTAAACATGAAATTGTGATACCCAAATTTAGATTAACAAAAACAAGCAAATCATTTGTTATCAACAGTATCCGCTTTTATAACAAGTTACCAAAGTCAGTTACAGAACTTAGCGATGGAAAGTTCAAAACCCACATCAAAAGTGTCCTTATCAAAAACGCATAATTATTATAAGATTAAAGACTATGTTGAAGACAAGGAAGTTTGGCAATAATTCCTTCTGCACATGTGGCTTCCCTAGTACATCAGAAACGGCATAACTATGTAAATGTCTATTAACTGCTCCTAAATTACGATGTTTATTATTATTATTTTTTAGACATACTTTTTTGACATTATATTTTCATTATTTGACATTATATACTATATATATATATATATTTTGATTTCAGACTTGTTGTAATGGCAAACATGTCATTTGGCTTAAATACGTTTTTATTATTTTAATATTATTTTACATGGATTCTTGTGTATGTTGTGAATGTGAGAACGTTGTAGGCTTAATAGACTTGATCTTTTGTAGACATTTTTCTTTTCTTTTTTTTTGTTAAGTACTTCTCAACAGGCCTACACTGTCCTCCCATACCTATTAACACTGTAATTTGAAAACATTGTAAAAGCCAATTATTTTTAAAAGAGTAAACATGGGAGTTTCTTGCTGGCTCTTCTCCATAGGAAACAACCAATTGGAACCGTGCACCTAGCTTCTGACGTTTCTTATGTGCCCATGTAGGTTTATGTGAAATAAAAATATTTTGATTGATTGATTGAATTTAGATGAGCACTAAGAACGGATTTTTGATAATTCGACCTTTAAACGGGTGAAAAGAGGGATTTCGTTTGTGATGAAAAATCTTATTCCTTGAGTTAGTAAACTTGAAACTTGGGTCAAATACTTATCTAAGTAAATTATAAAGTCAGTCATTATTGTTCCTCTAGACTACCCTCTAAAGGGGATTGGGAAGTGTCAAACTTTATATGGAAGAATTTAACGCGCGGTGCAATTTACTCAAAACTCAGTACATATTTATACTCAAGACTAAAAATAAGGAATAACGTGTCTCAGGGTTTTTCGAAAATCTACGCCTATCGAGGGAAAAAGGTAGTCAATTTTACAGAGGAAGATTTAACTGCAAAAACTGGTATAAATAATCTTTGAGTCACATTATGGAAACGTACCAAACGAAATTTTCAAAATACCACCCCTGTGGAGGTGAAAAGAGGGGATATCATTCATTTGCTTTATAAACCTGAAATTTGGCATGAATACTTGCCTAAGTAAGTAATAAAGTTAGTAATTATCTTGTCGACACGGTTGGCGTAATGGCTGAGCGATCGACTGCTGCGCAGCGTGTCGCGGGTTCGATCCCCGCACGGAACAAATATTTGTATGATCTGCAAGTAATTGTTCCGGGTCTGGGTGTTTGTGATTGTGAGTTTCTATGTTTGTAAACGCACCCACGGTACAGGAGGAAATTCCTAGTGTGGGGCAAAGTTTAAAAAAAAAAAAAAATTATTCGTTTTACAAAACTACCCCTCAAAGGGGGAAAAACATTGACAGAAAATAAACAGATAATGGGTTACCTAGCACATTTAATTTAATTCTTATCAAACATGGAATAATTTATGGTATGGGATGTGAACAAGTTTCTACATAATAAACTCATTTTATGTGACAACACAATGATAACTGTACAATTTATTCAGTGTTATCAATATCAGAGCACATGTTTTAAAATCAAACAAACTCAGTAATTGTTGAATAAGAAAAGTAACAATGCAAAAAAAGCAACATAACAAGAAAAGTTGCTTTCTTTTTTTATTATTAATTTTAAATGATAATATGATAAATGATAATTGATTTGCTTTAAACAGGTCATGCAGAGCTTGCTGATAGTAATTTCAAGGGCACTGCTTGACATTTGCGTTGATGCTGCAGAATGTGATCCTTTCTACATCAACATAGTTTTATACAACCCAGGAAGTAATGGGCAATGCTGAACTATATCACAGCACACTTACAACTAGACTATTCAATTTCAATCAAGTATATTTGATTTATTTTCATGTTAATGGTAATATTACTTGTTATGATTTTTTCATGTGAGCATTGCATAAAAGCTATAATTTTTATGTATTTACTAAAAAAGCTTTTACATATTGTTAATTTTAAGATCTTTTAAGGTATATTTATTAGGAATAAAAATGATGTATAACACATTTTTTTTTCTATGTAAGTGTGAGTGATATAATAAAACAGACGTGAAGAAAATGGGATAAATTCAATGAAATGATTACAAATTAATCATGCAAGTCTGATTGCAAGTTTTTAAAAAAAAATTTAAACTTACCTCTATATTTCCCATCGTTTGAAATGCAGTGAAGACAAACATAAATCCAAATCCAAGGATTATAACGTTTACAAATTTTCGATTCATTTTGCTGATGTTTATAGCTTCGAAACCAAACTAAAAATTATATTATTTACTAACTTAAGGCTATACACATACGAGACAACACGGGACTTAATAGCCCAACATGTATAGCAGAACTGAGTTGAGTTTTTCAATGGTAGCACACGCAACTCCGAACTCCCTCCACCAGCACACTAAGCAACCACTAAAAGCAAATAAATTGTTTTCATAAATGTAAATAAATACACGACACGAAACCTGTTTTATCTGTCAAGTGTCAATGCAATATTGCAATGTCAAAATTCAGGTGACATTCATAATGAGTCAGTGGGTTTTTTTAAATTTGTTCTTGGACTTTGTCTTTATAGCCAACATATCATTTATTTAAGATTTTTTACATCAAGCGATGTAAATATCGAAAGACCGCCTGAAAAAGTAAAAAGAATGCAAATGTGATTATTTTCATTTTTGTGCACCTGAGAGACAAAGTTCACGTATAGCTTTAGCTTTTGTTAGCTTTTTTTCCCACACTAAATTACATAACCCCACAAATATTATGAATTGTAGTAGGCGTAGATAAGATCCTCTTCTGTACTGCAGTCAAGCGAACAATAGCGGTAAGTTTTTTTTTTTTTATGAATGGCATCTCGTAGTTAGTCGAACGGCTCGGTGCTCATCTTACGAGACGATCGGGCACACCGAGTTTGTAGAGCTTATATAATAAGCCGTTGTGCCAGACCTTGTCGAACGCTTTCGCTATGTCGAGGAATACAGCACCGGTCGTAAGACCACGTTGAAAGCCGTAGCTTATGTGTTCAACGATGCGGTGGACCTGTTGGACGCAAGAATGTTGGGCTCTAAAGCCGAACTGCTGGTCGGGGATGAGGCCCTTTGTTTCCGCAAAATCTCTGAGGCGCTTTAAGATAAGCCTCTCATAGATTTTGCCGAAGACATTGAGCAGACTGATGGGCCGGTAACTGGTGGGCTCCGTTTTCGGCTTACCGGGCTTCGGTATGCCGATGACGGTGGCCTTCTTCCACTCTTGTGGAAAGATGTTATTGCTCAGGGCTCCATTGAAGATGGTGGCCATGAGCATTATGAGGTGAGCGGGGAACAGTTAGAGCACCCTATTGGTGATTCCGTCTGAGCCGGGGGCTTTGCTAGCGGTAAGTGGTAACAATTTGACATTTAAAGTGCCTTTTTATCGTAGCAAGAGGGGCGATTTGTGTATTGCTACTGCAAGGAACATATACTCACCTACGGCGAGGTGCTAGTGTTACCACTGAAGTGTGGTTGATGAAATGCTAAGTTAACACGCTCTTCTACTACTAGTTGTTGGCGATTTTAAAATGTCACGTCCACATTTTGATTTTGACAGCTGATCTGTCGCTAACGTCGTAAATATAAATGCCGGCATTTAACTTTAGCTCTCGGCGGAGTGGTGGGGGTTTATGTGCTCGTCGTATTGTCTTAGGAGTAAGGTCCAAAATCGCTTAAAGTAATTAAGGATCAGAGCTAAAGATAAATGCCGGCATTTATACTTGGCATGTTCCAAGAGTAACTGATGAAAGTGTAAAGGTTCGGTTAAATTCTTATGCAATTACTTACCTACTGAAGGGTTATACATTGATACGTATAAGGTTACAACTTACGAGGTGCATTCAATAAGTACCTAGCCTCATCGCCAGAGGGCGCTGTAGTTTCAAAAGAGTTTTACCACAGTGTAGCACATTCTTTTTAATTCTTTTTTAAAATTTTCATTCCAATCCCTTCATTTGTTTTAATTTGACAACTTATGGAAGCGAACGTGTCGATCGGTTTTACAAAAATGGAAAAAGAGCAATATCGTTCGGTGATTCGATTCCTATTTTTGGAAGGGAAAACGCGCATCGAAATCAAAGAGCGCTTGGATGCTGTGTACGGTGACTCTTCTCCATCGATGGCCACCGTCAAGAATTGGTTCAACGAGTTTGCACGTGGCCGTACGTCGGTTTTTGATGAACCACGTCCAGGTGCACCGAAAACAGCTGCTACGGAGGAAAACATTAAAAATATCCATGATTTCGTATTGGCAGATCGCCGATTGAAGGTTCGGGAGCTAGCTGAGACTGTAGGCATTTCAGAAGGAACAGTGCATCATATTCTTCACGAGGAACTCGGCATGAGAAAGCTGTCGGCGCGATGGGTGCCGCGTTTACTCACACCAGAAAACAAGCGCAACCGTGAGACCACATCGGAGACGTGTTTGGCGCTGTTTAAGCGGAATCCAGCGGAGTTTTTGCGTCGTTTTGTGACCGTCGATGAAACCTGGATCCACTGGTACACACCAGAGACCAAGGAGCAATCAAAGCAATGGATCCAGACCGGGGAACGTGCTCCAAAGAAGGCGAAAACTGTAAAATCGGCCGGAAAAGTTATGGCCACCGTTTTCTGGGATTCACAAGGTGTGATCTACATCGATTACCTCGAGAAGGGTAAAACAATTACAGGGCTTTACTATGCCGATTTATTGGGCCAATTCGATGCCGAATTAAAGAAAAAACGACTCCATCTGGAGAAGAAAAAAGTGCTGTTTCACCACGACAACGCACCGGTTCACACGTCTGCCGTTGCCATGGCCAAATTGGTCGAATTACGCTACGAATTGTTGCCCCATCCACCGTATTCTCCAGATTTGGCCCCTTGTGACTTCTTTCTGTTTCCTAATCTGAAAAAATCACTCGCCGGGAATAGATATGGATCGAATGAGGAGGTCATCGTCGCCACGGAGGCCTATTTTGCAGAGTTTGACAAAAACTATTTTTCGGACGGGTTAAAAAAGTTGGAGCATCGCTGGGCTAAGTGTATCGAACTAAAAGGAGACTTTGTTGAAAAATAAATTGCCACTTTTCCAAAATTTTCGTTTACTTTTTGTAGGCTAAGTATTTATTGAATGACCCTCGTAAGTCTCACCACTTTGTCAAAAATCACAATTATTATTACTTATTCATCTCATTCAGTTGAAGTATTATGGGGAGGTGTTTATTTTAAAATGTTTACCCGACTACGGCAAAGCCGAAGGTGGGTTATGATTTTAACAGGCTATGTGTGTATGTATGTATGTTCATCTGTTCCCTCTTTATTCCTAATAATATAACCGTTTATACGTTGGTGGTGTCACGTTGTATACAACATGGCGGCATAGAAAATATATATAAGACGATTATATCGTGTTTAGTGTCTAATGAAAGGTCGAGTACTTTCTGAAAATATATTGGTTATCTATAATCATCCTAACCAATATTATAAATGCTAAAGTGAGTTTATTTCTTTGTTACGCTTTCACGCTAAAATGACAGCGGATTTGGATGAAATATGTCATGTAATGAAACTAACAAATAACTTCTCCCGCTCTGGGTGGAGCGGGAGGGTGTGTCAGACTCTTACTGACTAAAACCCACCCGTATTCCTTCCGTTGCCTATGTTGCGGGGGCCTCGGTGACCCATTAGTACCTTCCCGCGACCCCGGCAGGCATCGGCCCTAGTGGACCCCTACATTGTGCTGACGACATCTCTTTGAGGCGCGCGTGGAATGCGACGCGCCGTGGACCCGGGCCTGGTCCTTACCGGACGGTGAGCTACCCATTGCTCACCGTCCGCAAGCCCGCGCCTACGGTGGCCGGAAATCCGCCCGGGATTCCCGACGCCCAGGGCGCTTCCTGCGGCGGCTAGGGGCGAGAGGGCGCGAAACTTACCTTTCCCTCAACTGTCCTGCCTCCTCCTCCGCGAGCATTACTGCTTAGCAGAAGGAGGTGACGGCTGCCTATGCCCTCTCGCTCCGTGCCATGGCCTGAACCAGGGCCGGACGCGAGAGATCTCGCGGCATAACACACTTGGCATCATTTTCTTTTTCATTTAGCATAACTTTTATTTAAAGCGACGATTATTTGGTACAATTTCACTTGGCATACCTACTATGAAAAATAGTTAATAGGTTAGTGACAGAAAAGAATCGCTGCAAAACCGACTCCACGTAGTCTTGTCTGCCCTACCCCTTTTTTTTGTTTGGGAAATCATCAAATAACTTCTCCCGCTCTGGGTGGGGCGGGAGGGTGTGTCAGACTCTTACTGACTAAAACCCACCCGTATTCCTTCCGTTGCCTGTGTTTCCAGGGGCCTCGGTGACCCTTTAGTACCTTCCCGCGACTGCCCTACCCCTAGAGTGTAATTTAAGCCCGCGCAGGCGCGGAGGGGCGAGGCGGCCCGCGAGCTGAGGAGCAGGTGGTGTTAACGCCCGCCGTCGTGGCTGAGGCTGACCGGTGTCGGCCAGCAAGCCGGAGCTGCGGCGGTGAGCGCGAAACCAACTGCGACGATAAGCTCGCGTGGGACTGCCGGAGCCCCGCAGCGCCGGAGCCGTGACAGAAACCATGCTTGCTGCATGTTGCATGCTTACTTGCATGCGTCATGCTTGCTTGCATGCATTGTGTATGCTTGTTTCAAAATATATCCCCTGACCGTTTAACGGACGTTTTGATTTAATGACTGTCGATATGAAATGTATACCAAAAGACGATTCTGACTGTGAACTTTCTGCGATATGATGGTTCTACTTTTTAATTTTAATGGATATAAAATTTATGCCTAAAGATGATCCTGACTTACAAACTTATGAGTTTTGAATGTATGATAAATGAGTGTCTGCCAAATGATTTTCTGAGAAATGATGTTTATGCGGTCCGCTGTTTAGCAAAATAATATTGTGACAAAAAAGGTTCTGCCATAAAGGGTAGACCCAACAGGTACACCACAAATTACCTGCAGTACTGTCTCTACTTCTCCCTTTAAATCCACCATTTATTTTGGCGATAAGACCACCCAATTGTGTCACTCTGCATTTATGTCTACATTTATGTCAGTAATTCGCATGGTGTATAAAGAGTATTCTACTCTATTATATTCTACTGGCTCTTTTCTGTTCAATAAAAATAGAGTCTGCAGCCCGTCATAGTAAAATGATACTATGAAAGTAAAAGAAAATAAAAATAAAAGACTAGCCTCGCGGTATCTACATCACAGTAAATTGCTGCATTTTTCTAACAGCATATACTGCTGAACTTAGTCAACTTAGCCATCCTGCAAGAGATGTCTTCATTTAATATGTCCTCACTATCTAAACTCATCAAAATATCTTTTTCTACCGCCATTATCATGAAATAATTTAAATTATCAGAGGATAAGGTACTCCTCATGCGATTTTTGATAATGTTTTGGGTAGAAAAGGATCTTTCACTTGACTCCAAAAAGTTGAGTTCTAAAAAGTTTCCATAGTCTACAAACATGTCCTCCAGGCTATATGCAGGTTCTAACTTTTCGCCTCGTTTCCCAATAAAAACAATGCATTATCTTCTATTCCGTACCTAATTGTGCTCAGTGTAGACATTTGATTTTGAAAAAGTTAATTGTCTATCTGCGTTGTCGAATCTTAAAAAGTAAGCTTCCGCACAAGCACGATGCGTTTCAGTTTTTTCGTGTTCGTCTACTCTCATGAAGATATGTTTCCTATCTTTCATTCCTCGTAAAAAACGGATTTGAGTTGGTATCAGAAGTTGCAGAAAATGCAAAGCACACTGAAAAAAGAAACAGTGCATTTTGTTCATCACTAAAAGTGATCCACTTACGATTGGACCGGTCTTTACGATATATAGATTTTTGTAACACAGGTTTGTGTCGACTTTACTTTTTCAGGACATATAAAATAATTAAACGAAGGTTCTAAATGGCTATCATCTTGTTCAGATTGTAGTTCATTTGCAGCATGGTCAGGGGCAGTGGCATGGTGTGTCTTGCAATTGCAAGACACACCATGCTACTGCCCCAAGATTGAACAAGAGCAATCGCTCTTGTTCAATTTAAATAAAATCATCTAACTGTTGCTCTATTCATAATAGGTCATGGTAATCTAGAGAACGAGGTGAACTGTTTGAGTAGAACATACAATTAACATAGTTTATTAATATTGATTTGTACTTAAAAAATATACCTAATTAATGAATAAAACTAACTAAAACTATACACAAACTAAAATAGGGCGTCAAAAAATTCATCCAAGTCGCTTTCGACTGGTAATGTACCCAAGACTTATCCGTTGCATCCTACACTAAAGGCCTACCCACCTTCCATGGAAATAAAAAAATGCCGTCTGGTCTCTTGCCATCGTCGCGTGCCAGGCCATTGGGTTCTAATACAGGTGGAACGCTGACGGTGACAAGAGCTCGTCGGATGATGTCGTTAATGTTCGCGTGCCGTGCTAAGCGACCCGCACTTCGGCTGCAAGACTGACCGTGGTGTCCGAGACTGTTGACAACTTCGCCACAGTGACAGCGATGAGGAGAACAACATGGAGCTTCTAGTCTTAGGGACGCAGCGAGGCGGAAAGTAGTGTCGTCGAATTGTACTGTACTACTCTACAGAGCGGCTCGTCCCACCGTCTCTGGGAAGATGGATTATCAGGTGGGTCTGAGTTCGGGCAAGCGAGTCTCCAGGCATCCATAGCCTCGGTGAAATACGGTACATCAAAATTAATCAGTGTGGAAGCTAGGATTTTCCTTATTTTATTATTCTTAGTACTTTAGATTAATTTCCCAGTACCGTGGACTTGCGCGGGCTTGCAGATGGTGAGCAATGGGTAGCTCACCGTCCGGTAAGGACCAGGCCCGGGTCGACGGCGCGTTGTATTCCACGCGCGCCTCAAAGAGATGTCGTCAGCACAAGCGTAGGGGTCCACTAAAAAGGGCCGATGCCTGCTGGGGTCGCGGGAAGGTACCAAAGGGTTACCGAGGCCCCTGGCAATACAGGCAACTCAAGGATTACGGGTGGGTTTTAGTCAGTAAGAGTCTGACACAACCTCCCGCTCCGCCCAGAGCGGGAGAAGTTATTTGATGATTTCCCACCCAAAAAAAAAAGTACCGTGGACCGAGGATATGAAAGCCGGTAAACTAATACTAGAAATTTTGCGGACGCCGAGGCCTCCCACACGAATGGGAAGAGTAGCTTGTGCCCAAGCTTGGTCGTCTATGGCCATATTTAAAACTGAAATTAATGTGTGCCGGATAATTTGGTCAATTTTGTCTAAAAGGTGAGAGTGCTTCCGCGAAGCGCGAAACAAATAAGTTATTTTAGGGTCAAAACAGCAGTAGCGAATTAAGGTGATGGCCGAATGCATATTTAATTTGGAACAATCTTTCCGTAATGTCGTAGAAATTTTGTATTTTTCCTCAATAAAAACGGGAAAGGCAAAAAAAGATATGTGCTAAAAGCTCTCTTCAAGAGAGCTTTTTTCAATAATTTTGATTTCTGGAGCTATTGCGTTAAATTTGGAAGTGTCAGTTGTCTGTCAGTACTGTCCGCCTAAGTCTAATTCAGATTTCGAAAGGTTGAGATCAAGGCCAGACGATATTTTTTTAAGAAATATAGGTCATTTACAACAGTTCACATAATCCACCATAGATAACTGTAAAGAGTGCTGAATTCTGAAATCGCGGTTATTAAAACTAAAAGTTGTTGCAGTCAAATTCCTAATCTTTTGTCGGATGTAGGCTCCCTCTTCCATACTTCAGAGGTTTCTTTAAAAAAATGAAAGCGAATAGGTCTGCAGTATCTAGTGGAAGAAGGTCGAGGATTTTTCCAAACTGTAATACCTACTATCTGAAGGACAATTTACTACTAACTTATGTGGGACATAAGACGTCACAAATAAACTAGGTACTGTCATCTGTGAGGGATCTGAAAAAGACTGTTTGTATTCACTTTGGCCTGTACTACCATGAAAGACTTTCCAATCAAAGTCAAATTATGAGTGGAATCTGTTGGCACTCTAAAATTTATTTTTCGTACCACTTGCTCAAAAAAGTGACATTCTATGCCACAAAAAGCGAACATAACAATAGTCATTTTTAATCTGTTAAAAACAGGGAAAGAAAATTTTACTGAATTTCATTCATCCTCTAGGGGGAGAATGTGATTTTATGAAGCTCCTGACGAAATTTTTCTGGCCACAAAAGTAAGTATACATGATTTAACTATGAATATTTCGTATCTTAGTAATGGTAATTATTCTATATACTTACCTGTTTTTTATCTTTGTTATAGGTGGCCTTAATTTTTGGACTCAATCGTGCTTGCCGCGGATGTGAACTTGTAAACTTTAAGGTGGAGGACGTTAAAAATCATTCCTATGAGTTGCTGCTGATTAACGTAAAGGAAACTAAGACAAAGAAAAATCGGTCATTAATTGTACAAGGACAATATACTAAAATCATTCATAAATACCAAGCATTACGTCCCACCAACATGGAAAACAATAGATTTTTTATAAACTATCGGAATGGGAAATGTACTCGACAAGCCATCGGCAAAAATAAAATTAGCAATATGCCAAAGGAAATTGCTAAATATTTAAAACTTAACGATGTTGAACTCTATACCGGTCACTGCTTTAGAAGAACTTCGGCGACTTTCTTGGCGGATTCAGGGGCGGATATTACGTCAATAAAAAGACACGGTGGTTGGAGCTCTGATGGAGTAGCTGAGGGTTATATAGAAAGCTCAATGGCGAATAAAACCATATTAAGCAGACAAATTAACAAAATTATAAAACTTAATCCATCAGAGCCACAACCATCAACTTCTTAATCTTATCTTCGTCCGTAACTCACGATGCACCACCACCACTATCTCCTATCTACAATTAAACGCAAGTTCCTCAGACACAAGAACAGAGAAATACTCAAATCAACTCATCAACAATAAATGTACCAAACAAAAATGTAACTCTCTCTATCAATAATTGGACCAATGTTTCGAATGTTTACTTTTACTTTTAATTGTCATTATTTTTAATAAATGCTTATCTCATATTACTATTGTGTTAATTTTTTCGCAAATGGTACGAAAAGTAGAGTATTTTCCTCGGTGATAAAGCTGTCTTAGTCTTGGGTGAACTTAAATCGTCACCCGCGACAGAAGACACTGCTTTATACCCTCGGTTAATAATCTACTATTTACAACTCGAGTATTGTAGAAGTTGTGTTATAATAAACTTAGCAATTTTTACTTCTGCTGTAGATTCTGAAACGGATAACTTTTCGGGATAGCATTTCTTTTTAGAAGTCAGTACACTTTGGTAAGATGGTAAAATGCATGTGAATGGGTGATTCCTTCGTTTCGTGCAAATTGCGACGATCCGCGGAATAAAAAAAAATGTTAGATTTAACATATTTTTTTTTTATAATTCGAGTTAATATCGTCGTCACATTCATAAAAAGTGTAAGGCACTTTTTTACATTATTTACTTACGGAGATATGGCTAGCTGAAAATCAACAACAGGATGGTGATGAAAACTGTATGGATTGTAATGAACTAGGGTGAGATGGTAATGATATAACTCGGGAAGGTAATAAATGGGCTAGGATAGGAATGAACCTTAATAGACGGTAATTTTATAAAGACAAATAAAACAATGATTTACAGTAATCAACATGTATTTTATTTCTAATCAGACTTTTAATTCTGTTCAGTCTCAAAAAACACTTTGTGGAAGGAAGCATAATCACAGTTCTTAATTAGTTAGGTAATTAATGGTTATAGACTCTCAACCAGTAGGTAGCCAAACAAATTTACAACATTGGACTGATTTGTACAACGATCAATATTGAATATAATAATTCTACTATTTACTAATAGTAATAAGAGAAGCTAGAATTTTTGGTCTCAGACACAAAATCACAGTAATAACGTAAAAAATAAACTTCTAAAAGCTAACAATTATACAGAATAACCTGCTCTACAATAGGCGTTACAAAACTATAACAGGTAATCAATATTTTCGTTTCTATCGTATACAATAACAAAAACAGTTAAATATTGTTACTAAAAAATAATCTAAACAATATTAAAAAATCTTAATATTAACCGATTCTTCTATCGAAAACAAACACAACGTACCGCTAAGACTATTGAGATTTCTCTTAAAAATACAGTAGTAGGAAAATAGAAATATAAAATCACAAACATTGAAAATCCTAAAAAAAATTTAAATCGTCACTGTCATCTGATTTTTCATAATGATTGCTGTCTAACTCTTGTTCTTCTGGTACGTTTGATTGAATGAAAGTCTCGAATTCTCGTTGGTGTTTAGAAATAAATACTTCTTCTAGTTTTTTAGGGGCAAGTTTTTTCTTTGGCATCTTATAAAATTTGCGGTTTTCCCAACTTATACGAACATCAGATAAAATCTTAATTTTAGGAGATCTTGTTACAGTTGAAGATGTAGCTATATTAAGTATAGGTGAGAGCTGTAAATCGATAGGACCCTCTAAAGATTTTAAATTATTGAAAACATCTGATTCATCTAAATTATTTAAAATAAAACTGCATTCATGCAGTTTTATTATTAATGAAATTCTTAATTCATAAATATTGATGCTTCGTCAACTTAGCCTCAACGAAAAGGGATAAGACCTCGTCCGCATTTATATGCAGTCTAAAGCTAGTATTAGACGTATCAGAAGTATTGAGTAGTGCATTCACAGCAGAGTCATCTACTTGAGATAATTCTGCCAGTCTTCTACGTTTCGAGCGCTTAGACAATTCTGAAAAATCTTTCCTCGGGCGTCCGCGTTCGCAAGATGGCCCGGGCTGGTTCGCGTTTTCTTGAATGCACTGCTCATTACTTCTTACTAATTCGACACATTCAATTTCATTCACCCAAACTGAGTAGGTACTTATGCAAAATTTTTGATTTATTTCTAGAGACAATTTCCAAAATCTATAAATACTTTTACATAAACTGAGTATCTTACTACCTAAGTTCCTAATGTCTAGATTCTCCACCTCGTCCAGTGAAGCTAGAATAGTTTCCAACACGTGTTGATGTTCCTGAGGAACACTTCCAGTTACGACAGACCAAATCTGAAAGAAATGCATCCTTGAGAATTGTACATTTAATCAAAGTACCTGAATAAAAAAATAAAATATTTTACGTGTTTCGTAGACCGTGCTACGCCTGAACCTTCGCAGTCGTAGAAGCTAAAGCAACTAAAGTCGCAAAAGGACGCAAAACAAACACCTTTTATATTTTCAAAATAGGCAGTTCAATCTTTAATTTAAGATATGTGAGAGTATTCGACTAGGGTTGAAATTAGTTGTAAGTCTATGTGAAGTCAACAATAAGTTAAATATTTGGTAGAAATCGTGTGTGGCGTAGCACGTAAAAACACGTCATAATAAGTCAAATAAAATTTCAAAAATATAACTGAATAGTAAGAACATACCTTGATCTTGGAAATCCATGTCACAAACACCACTCAAAAACAATGCAATGAAAAATGAGTTACTGATAAGGCGAGCGCAACGTAATGATGTGTACACTTCGGATGTCGAAAAATAAGTGATAATTAGGCTTTTTTTGTGTATGGCATCTCGTAGTTGACCTTGAGAGGTCATGACTACTTAACCGGACTATCCTGTGGCTGCCTTAAGCGGACTCAAAGCTTCCAGCCAGGGGCGAATTTCTTACGTTACTAAGCGACTGCACGCTAAGGGCACCCCCTTAGCGTGCAGTCGCTTAGTAACGTAAGGGGTACGAACGTCGGCTTAGGGCATCGCTGGGGGGAGGACAGCAAGATGGGACAGGCTGGATAATTATTATTATCTGGGGAATTTAAAGCTACGGGCTCAGCTACGGTGCGGGCTGGCACTTCGTCGAGCAAAAGTCGACGGGGACAATTACGTCGGGGTCTTCGCGAGGGACCTCGGCGGCAAGGTCGGTCTGAGTGTTTTGTGTACTGTACTCGTGGCCCTACTGCTTTCCTGGAGGAGGGGTCATCGGGGTCGGTGAGAGAATGCCTTCGACGGCGAACAGAGCTAGAAAGAGGTGGAGGGCCTATAACTGGCGGCCTTCACAACCAGAGGGTTGCGGTGGGTGACGGGCTGACGGCAGAGCCAAAGAACCGCTTCGTGGTGCGTTTCATGAGCTGCTGGATGGTGGGGATTTTAAGGTCGAGATGGAGGATCTCGTTTCGGACGAACCAGGGGGATCCCGTTGCCTTTCGGACGCAACGGTTTTGAAGGCACTGCATCCTGTGGATGTGGTGGGGCTTAGCTTGTGCGAAGACCGCACAGGCATATGTCATGATTGGACGGATGTACGCTGTGTAAATACGCAATTTGCACTTAAGGGACAATTTGCTGCGTGCATTTAAAACGGAATGGAGTCTACTTAGAGCGAAAGCGGCACGCGAACGCACCTGCTTTATGTGCTCTGAGAAGGAGAGATGGTGGTCGAGGGTCACGCCTAGGTATTTGGCTCGCTTTTCTCAAGGGATAGGCTCTCCGAACATGGTGAGCGGTCGACGAGGACGGGGTTTTGTCGCAGTTTTGAGAAGAGAACCGTCTGACTCTTGTCGGGATTGACTTCGATTCTCCACTTCCTAAACCATGCGCCGAGTTTATCGACTTCGGTTTGGAGAGTGCGAGATATCTGGTCATGCACTAAGCCGGTGTAGTAAATGGCCGTGTCGTCTGCGAACAGAGCCAACTACGTATTTTTACTTTTAGGGATGTCGCTGGTGAAGAGAGTGAAAATGAGAGGGGCTAGCACGGAGCCCCGAAGGACGCCTGCGCGGATAGGATGAGGGGAGGATAGCGCTCCTTCGATGCGATAGCGGAAGGTGCGGTTTGACAAAAAGTCTCGTAAGATGAGCATGAGACGATCGGGCACACCGAGTTTGTAGAGCTTATATAATAAGCCGTTGTGCCAGACCTTGTCGAACGCTTTCGGTATGTCGAAGGATACAGCACCGGTCGTAAGACCTCGTTGGAAACCAACGCTTATGTGTTCTACGATGCGGTGGACCTGTTGGACTGATAATTAGGTAAAATGGGTATTTATATATTTGGGTAGCTTGTTTATAAGTAAATCGTTATAAGTAATTAAAGTGGGGGTAATTGATGATGAAATTCATGCATTTATGACCTAAGGCGGTACCACAGTGCGCTGCCTCGAAAAGGTTAGTTTTTCTTTTGACCATTAATAATTATACCGAAAAGTTAGAGAAGAATATAGGATGCAAGAGCCTTCGTTTAGGACACAGGATACTCGTAGCGCGCCTTGCTACTGCCGCCGGAGTTGACGGTTGGTTGGTTGGAAAACACGGGCGCATGGTATTCGAGAGCGCTGCGAGCAACGCAGGCTGTTTGGAGGCGTGGCCTGCGGCTGGCATTCGGCGCCCCCTTTTTTTTTTGCGTGGGTAATCATTAAATAACTTTTCAAGCTCTGGGTGGAGCGGGAGGGTGTGTCAGTCTCTTACTGACTAAAACCCACCCGTATTCCTTCCGTTGCCTGTGTTCTCGGGGGCCTCGGTAACCCTTTAGTACCTTCCCGCGACCCCGGCAGGCATCGGCCCTAGTGGACCCCTACACTTGTGCTGACGACATTTCTTTGAGGCGCGCGTGGAATACAACGCGCCGTCGACCCGGGCCTGGTCCTTACCGGACGGTGAGCTACCCATTGCTCACCGAACGCAAGCCCGCGCCTACGGTGGCCGGAAATCCGCCCGGGATTCCCGACTGCGGCGGCTAGGGGCGAGAAGGTGCGAAATTTGCCTTTCCCTCAACCGTCCCGTGACGGCTGCCCATGCCCTCTCGCTCCGTACCATGGCCTGAACCAGGGCCGGACGCGAGAGATCTCTGCCGCCGATCGCCTCCACGAGGACACGGAGGTGTTCTGCCCAAGCCGGGCAGACCTCCACCGTATGCTCCACCGTGTCCTCCGGGCGATCCACACAGTGGTGACACCTAAGACTCTACGCCCGCGTGCGCTGCATACCCTGCACCACAGGTAAAGCCGGTCCTGAAAATCTGACTTAAAACTACTGAATTCTTAAATTCCTCGCTCTTGATTTAGTAAGGGCGTACGTTTCAGCTTGCCCGACCGACTGAATTTAACTTAAGCATAATAATACCGTAACAGTAATAAAAGCATTTAAGTAAATCAAGAATAAATTGACCGAAGGTCTTTGGGGTCTATTAAAGTTTGTACCTCCATAATTGAGACTATAGCGCCTTACTTAGCCTTCATATTTAATTTGTGTGTGGATCAAGGTGTCTTCTCAGATTAAATTAAATACAGTAAGGTAATACCACTTTCAAATCCGGGGACAGTAAAAAAGCTACTGTGCAATAAAGACACCAATAATTATGTACCCGTATCTGAGTTGCCGGTTTTCAGCAAGGTGTTTGAAAAGGTAATGCTTAATCGAATGCTGAATCACCTTAACTCTTACGAATAAAAACCGTCATGATTAACTGTATGGTTTCACCAAAAGACCTTGGACCTTATTTAACGCGTGGCAAGATGCTCAAGATCTGTGCTCAAGATGCCATAGCTGCATAGGTATCTTCTGCGTCCTGTCAGGGGCCGATCCTGCCCTCAAAAAAGGTTATGGTCAAGTTGGATTAGGAGTCGCTCACAATACTCACTATCGATCATTGACATACAATGTTTTTCCTATCTCAATGCTATTGATACATTGCATTCTATAGAACTATTCATTCTACAATATTTTTTTGGTATTTATCCTTCGTTCTAACACCACATATCTGTTTCTGTATATCGTTTGAATATTAATATAATAATAATTCTTCAATTTTGTCGCAATCGTTGAACGTCAATTTTTTTTCTTGGGTGTGCGTCAAATACCAAATCGCTGTCTCCATCAGCTGTGTCTTGGACATTCACATCAAAATTTATTTTTTTCAAGTCATCCTTCAAATTTTTTATTTAATGCCGTATCTCTTATAACTATTTTGTTTGAGTAAATACTCGTATCCCATTGGTACGTATTCCCTATTACCTAATTTGGAATGCTATAACATTTCCTTTTTACCATTTCTAACGATGTTTGTATTTTAGCCGTTAAAAACTAGAGTCGCAGAATCGAATTACATACCCCACGACGAAGGGGTATGTAATTCGCTTATATTAAAGTCTTGGCTGGTAATTAGATATTTTAACCACTATCCTTTATTTAGGAAAATACTTCGAATTACGCTGCCAGTATTTTTGGGGCTCCAACCCTGCCAGTGGAGCAGGTGTTTCAAGATACAGAATTGGTGCGTATCAGTCCATCGTGTGACCCGCATCTTTACAGCACATCCCATTCCTGACCTGCCCAGGCTGAGCACCACCGGATTTGTTACCAGATAATCTTTCATCCTGTTTTTTACTTCTAATTGGATAGCCGTTAACTCAACTGAATTTTCTTTGCCTATTTTTTTATAAGACAAATGCGAGCACTGTGTTTTTAGGTTACTTGGGCGTTTTAAACACACAGTCTGGTTCCAACGTAGACAGATGACTTATGATGGACTTTTAGAGGACTTATACAACGTAGACAGATTATAGGATAATAGAGGTAACCTATTATCTGTCTACGGGTTCCAATCATTGTGTTAGGACGTTTAGCACCCACCTTTAAACGTACTTTTACATATACCAGCATCTGGTGTACCTCCTTTTTTAGATCACTTAATATTTTAATTCATTACTTTCCTTTTTTTTCACTATTTGTTTATTTTTAAATTATACGTTTTACAAGTCATGTATGTACAGCATTTTTAATTAAAATTACGCCACAATTCCTACAAAGGAGGCGTTTACAAAATGTATGACGCCACGGCCAAGACCTTGCACAGTGTATAGGTCCACGCAAGCAAAGCCACGGGGCGAACACTAGTAAATAAATAAACCTGTAAAATGTTGTTTTGTTTGCTCACGAAAATTACAAAAGTAAGTGTGTTTGTTTGCACATCACGATATCACACTCTTGAACCGATTTTGATGAAACTTTTTACAGCTTGAAAACTTATTAGATTTAATTAAGGACGCTATCACATTTTTCCGCAAATATCAGTGCTTTTCATGTACCATTTTAATGAATTAGGAGTCACATTTGCAAGGATATCTTGGTTTCAAATGAAAGATAATATATTCATCTCCAGAATGGGACCATAAAAAATATACAGCCCCATACAAAATTTTCACACAAATAATTCATAACCATCACAATAAAAACCAAAAAATTAAAAAAATGGGGTCTGAATAGGAACCAGTACAGCGAAATCCACTGCATAGTTAAACATAAAAATAATAAGAAATTGTTGTTTATATAGTCTTCTATACGGTAAGCTAAATATTTTTCAGGTAAACAAATAACTTTTTCATTTATGAGAAAAATAAGAAACGCCCTCAAATTTCTCCATACATTTTCTACTCGCGGACACTAGCGGTTCGTCATTCCGCGCTCAGACGCGCTCGTGGAAGCATGGGTGTATCAGTTTTTCGCAAAAAATAATTACGTATAGAAGTGAGTGCTGTATTGTATACTGTGGTTGGTCGAAGTTGATACTTTTTCGGACCGAAATAAAAGTGAGTACGATTTTTGGAATTTGTTATAGAAATAAATACATAATTGTAATTTTTTGTACTATGGTTGTAGATTACGGATAAACATTGTGTAAATAATTATATTATAATTTATTTTTGATACATTCGATACAATAGTCTATTTTGAGGTTTTTGGGGGTGGGGATTACGAATATGTACTCCATTTTTTTATTCAAGATGCCTGAAGATGTATTTAAAAAAATAAAAAAATCGACATGTTATCAATTGTGGAGGTTTTGGAGGTGGTATTTACGATTATACCATCCAATTTTTGACTCAAGAAGGCAGATGTAAATTTTTGGTGATAAATCGACTTAGTTGTCAAATCATAAATCCAAAATAGTAGATGGTTATATCTGTCGACACCAAGTATGGTTTTTGTTTGTGTTGTGCATTGCTAAAATATTTATATTTGTTATTTATAGATGCCACGAATTCGAAAATTCGGACAAAGACCAAAAAAAACTGCACACGTGGCACTAAACAAAAGTTAAATTAAATATGATATTAAATTAAATATGAAAAAGCAAAATTAAATATGAGTACGTGAAAAGAGACGATAAGTTCTGGAAGGAAAACATGGAAGGACATTTAGTAAAATTTTACAATAACTGTTTACTACCAGAACTAGTTGACCCTCGATATGCGAGGTCTATGAATCTTAGAGATCATAGCTCACACATACGCGCAAATATACTGACGGAAACAAATAATGCGTAAAAGGTTATTGAACTGTCAAAATGAAACCCATTGCTATTAATAGTGTGTTACGCAATTAGGGTGCTGTATACATTTTGCGATTTGCAATCTGCCTTTATACAAAATAATTATTATACTTTTTACTACCTACTTTTGATTTATTTTTTATCAAACATACTGAACGCGCGCCTCAGTCTCAGTAAATAAAATACTGTTTTCTTAAGGGAATAATTATTTTAAAATATCAAAAAGAAAGTCTACGATAATCTCCCAGGCTAGTATTTGATTAAGTAATGCTCCAAAAATTGTCAATAAAAATAATATTTACACGTACATCTTTTCTAACTAAAAGTAGCCTGGGGGATAATCGTAGATGTTCCGTAATAGTAAAATATTAAGATTGTTAGTTTCCTTAAGAATATAGGTACTTTTTAATCCATATGGCCAGCGCTTGAAATTTTTGGGTACCTACGTAATGGCTGATGAATTTCGAAAATACTAAAAACATGAATATCACGCAGATAGTACTTAGTCACGGTTACTAAAATTCGATTGCAAACTTACAACTAACTTTACTCAATAAATACCCGTAATATTAATTTTACTATTTATTAAAGTACCAAGATTAGTTGAGTTACGTATAAAATCGAGCGGAGAGCGGTTTCAAAGTGTGTGTGCGCGTAATATCGTTGTGTTGCGATTCAGATACCTAAACTTGAGCGAGTTCAAAATGTGATAGCGTCCTTAAAAGCTGGTATACATTTTACACTGAATAATTTATTTAGGTGCTTACTTAAATAAATATTTATAATGAGGGAGGGAGGGGCTTGTGGCTAAGTAAATAAATGATAAGCTACGCTTGCACCCCTCCGGGCCTCGGAAAGCACGTTAAGCTGTTGGTTCCGGGTATTCGTAAATCGTTGACAGTTGTTACGGGTCTTCAGAAGCTCGAAAGTCTGACACCCAGTCTTACCAAAGGATATCGTGTTACCTAGTAACTGGGGTGTAAAGGTCAGATAGGCAGTCGCTCCATGTAAAATAGGTACTGATATTCAGCTGCATCCGGTTAGACTGGAAGCCGACACTAACATAGTTGGGAAAAGGCTAGGCAGTTGATGACTTAAATAAAAATAATGATTCCCATTAAACTACATCTTTATCCGCCGTGCGATACGGCATCATTCAATCAAATTTTCAAACATGTGAAAGATCTGGTTGCTTTAGAAGTACAGTGTTGATGTGAGAGTTGATTATATAAAGAGAAGCATGCTTGTCACTTCACTTCCCATACAAGTTTTAATTAAGAGTAATCGACGTCGCGTCGGACTCTTTTTTCCTGTTTTTCGTATTTGGGCGTCTATTCTAATTAGAATTGCAAGTCCCCGGTGTGCTTTGCCTATGGTTCCAGATAGATGCCAATCTTAGTGCGTGGAGTTGAATGTTCCTAAGTTCATCCCTGTTTCTTGTAGGTATGCTACATTAATCCCCCTTTGAGAAAGTTCAATATCTATTTTATCTTTTATGGCCGGTTTCGAGGCCCCTCGGACGTTCCAAGTTGCAATACGCAAGTCTGGGCAAGTGTTGAATTTCTGAGTACCTATTGTGTATCCAGGAGGACATTGGGCGAAATGAAAGTAGCTTCTGACTAAAAGCGATATAGTTTAGATTTGTGTAGGGATATAACTCATCACCTTGTGCAAAGGGGCATCATAATCTGACCGGGCAATTTCGCGATGACAAAAGTAGTGATTGAGAGATAGTATTGAATAAAGAGAAACTTGAACTTGAAGTAGTTTTCCTGATGATCACGCTCGACTCAACCCCCCGTCAACTTAGCCATCCTGCAACAGATGTTAATGAAAGTAGCCGAGAGCAGTGAGCTTCTTCGGAAGTCATTGGTGCGATTCTCTTGTACACCGAACTAAACTAAAAAAAATCTTACTTTTGGCTATGAGAATCTAGTTAATCTGCAAATCATTTTCTCTAAATTAAAAACTGTTTAGACACAACTAAAATCGAGTTTGACAATAATGTCGATCCGCGTGGTACTTGTTTGCCCTACCCCGAGAATCTTTTTTAGAGCCGGAGCTGCGGAGGCGCGCAAAGAGGGCAGCCTCAACGTGTTTTATATGGAATTTTTCACTTTTTGTATGGAAAATATGAAAAATTATTACCTACATTACTGTTGGGTTTACGGGGTTTTTACAGGGGGGCAACATTTTCATTACTTTTGCGATTGGACACACCGTTTTCGAGATATAAGCAAAAGAAAAGATAAGAAAAAGATACAGTACTGTTTTTGCACTTGAATTCAAGGTGTTGGTGAGAATTTTAGTTCATGACAACTAACTTTATTCCTCACCTTTTTAATTGCGATAAAAATAGTCTGATTTAGTTTTACAATCAAAATTTTAGGTGAAAAACGTCAAATTCAGAATAGCAAAATTGTCACTTAATAACTCAGTGCCATCTTAGTGCTGTCAAACTAAAATATAGTTCAAGTTGTGTCACTTTAGTCAATTTCAGAATGGGAAATCGTCGTTTGACAGGAATAAACTTTGGTGATTTTTAGTCTAGTTTACGGGCATTTGTGACAAGAGAATCGGCACCATTGACTAACCAAATAAAATTTAAAATATGTGGATATGATTCAAAATTTACATTTGTAGTTTTCCTATCGTTAAGAGAGAGAGTCCCAGTCCGGGACTGTTTTGGGGCAACTTCCCAGTCCGGGCCTGTTTTGGGGCAACTTTCGCGCATCTCTGACAGGGGAATCCTATAAAGTACCCACTTCAGTAGGTAGCTCAAACATCTAGGTTTCGCTGCCTGAAATCAGTGAGCAAAATGCGATTTTGCTCACTGAGTGAGACCAAGTAACTTTTTAATTATTTTTTTTCAGAAATCCGCGAATATTTTATCCAGCCTTGGGTTCATGTACTTGCTTCGGCAGTACATATACTAAAATTGGAACGATACAGAGAAGATTAGCATGGCCCCTGCGCAAGGATGACACGCAAAATCGTGAAGCGTTCCACATTTTTTGGAAAGTACGGTTGTTGCAACCCAGTGCTGGGCACGCCACGATTGCGGCGATAAGTCCCCTCTTTGAGGAGTGGCTGGAGAGGCGCCACGGCGTCCTCACCTTCCGCGTGACGCAGGTCCTCACCGGACACGGCAGCTTCGGGAGGTTCCTGTGTCGGATAAGGCGGGAGGAAACGTCCGGGTGTCACCACTGTGTGGATCGCCTGGAGGACACGGTGGAGCATACGGTGGAGGTCTGCCCGGCTTGGGCAGAGCACCGCCGTGTCCTCGTGGAGGCGATCGGCGGCAGAGACCTCTCGCGTCCGGCCCTGGTTCAGGCCATGGTACGGAGCGAGAGGGCATGGGCAGCCGTCACCTCCTTCTGCGAAGCAGTAATGCTCGCAAAGGAGGAGGCGGGACGGTTGAGGCAAAGGCAAGTTTCGCGCCCTCTCGCCCCTAGCCGCCGCAGGAGACGCCCAGGGCGTCGGGAATCCCGGGCGGATTTCCGGCCACCGTAGGCGCGGGCTTGCGGACGGTGAGCAATGGGTAGCTCACCGTCCGGTAAGGACCAGGCCCGGGTCGACGGCGCGTCGTATTCCACGCGCGCCTCAAAGAGATGTCGTCAGCACAAAAGTAGGGGTCCACTAGGGCCGATGCCTGCCGGGGTCGCGGGAAGGTACTTATGGGTCACCGAGGCCCCCGCAACACAGGCAACAGGAAGGAATACGGGTGGGTTTTAGTCAGTAAGAGTCTGACACACCCTCCCGCTCCGCCCAGAGCGGGAGAAGTTATTTGATGATTTCCCACCCTAAAAAAAAAAAAAAAAAAAAAAAAGCCTTGGGTTCATACAATTCGAAACATTCACACTTTATCTCTTTCCCTCCATTAGAAAGAGAGAAAGACAAAGACCAGCCCTTTCGAAGTTCCGATTTTGAACTCGACCTCAAAGACAAACACGTTTGGAATTTCGTACTAACTAAGGAAATTTTGCAATAAGATAATTTAAGGCTCCTACATAATGGCGCAACTTGCTGCGCGACGCGACGCGACACAAAGGCACCGCTTGTAGCGCTACACGCGGTGTCTTTGTGTCGCGTCGCGTCGCGCGACAAGTCGCGCCAGTATGTAGGAGCCTTTATGTATTTTAATGTAATTTATTGAATTTTTAACTTATTGTTGTATTTAAACGAAAATAAGTATTTACTGCAAATAAAACTGATATTAACCTGTAAATATTTATTTCTAGTTTCAATAATGTTACGTAATATATTTTGAATAATAAAATATCATGGGTGCTATTTCCGAACATGCCTTAATTTAAATAAAAGAGCGGGAATAAAATTTCGTGGCTGGCGTAAAGAGTTGCATAAGTTTAAAAATAATAAAATAATCGTAAAATATGAGCGAAACTAGCGACGAGAACAGTATTTTAACACCGGAAAAGTTAAAACAACAAGATATCAATGCAGAATTAAGTTTCCTACCTGAGAAGTCTCGCGAGAAATATCTGAAAGCATACCATGTCTTCAATGAATAGAGACTTACAAAGGGCGCAAGCAGTTTTTCGGAGACGGTGTTGCTATATTATTTTTTAGAATTTATCATAGACGAGGCGATCACAGAGTACTTTATAATATACTGAAAGAGGCGATCATCTACAATGTGGAGTATTTACTTAATGTTGAAAGCTACTTTAAAAACAAAACATAACGTGCATATTGAAACATGCGCAAAACTCGTATCTTTTATAAAAAGAATGTCAGTCAATAAGGCTATAAAGTCCAAAATGTTCACGGCCCTTAACATAGAAAAAATTCTTAATGAACCTCCGGTCTGCAATTTTCTTGCCGCTAAAGTAAGTGGTACCTATGAATCTATGATGTTAGTTATTCAAATTTGTGTGTAGACTGTTATGTATAAAGGAACTTACTGTCTACTACTAATTTTTGGAGGCGCAATGAATACTATTCTGGCTTAGCAATACTGTTGAAATATTTATTACGATATGTAAAAGATGCTGTAAATGTTAAATTATGCATATTAATTATGTAATATTTTCATTACAGGTTGTACTGATAGGATATAGGAATTAGTGGATTTTTTTGACCGACCGATTTTTCATACCATACCATAATAATAAATGCTCAAGACAGCCTATGGGAGTAAATAAAATAGGTGTTATACCGCGAGAAATTGCCACTTTCCTCAGCTATACACGGGTCACTGCTTTCGGAGAACTTCGGTAGCGTTCTTTGCTGATTCCGGAGCCGATCTCACCACTTTAAAACGTCACGGCGGGTGGAAGTCCAATACGGTTGCAGAAGGCTATATTGAAGACTCAATAGAAAATAAGTCGAAAATCTGTAAGCGTATTGTGGAAACAATAAGTCTGTATTCGACCTCGGATCCTTGGTCTCACCTACGCCCATCCACTTCCAACGACGCACAGTGTACTTATACAGAAAGCCGATCAGAGTCACCAAGGTTCACCGTTGTTCCTTCTCAATCCGCCACCGAAACAGAAACCTTAACCCCAGATAATCAAACTCAACTCAATGCAACTATAACGTTGCCAAATAAATCTTTTACTTTTAATTTTCAGAATTGCAGTAATTTTACTCTAAAATGTTCCATTTTATTGAATTTGTACCTCTACCTACAATGTTAATTATTTTGATTCACAATAAATAGTTATTTCAATCTATTTCTGTTTATTATTTTATCTCCTAGTGTTCTTGCTGCTCAAGTGAAGAGTTATGTGTGTTACACGAGAGCAAAGTATTTTTCATCTCGTGCCTTTGAATCCCTTGCCACACTCAGGATTCAAAATCAGAACTCGCAGCAAAAAACAACTTTGCTCTCTTGTTGCACAAATAACTTGTACACCACAGACGGGATGAGACGTCGTGCTATGACGTCAACTGCGGTGCCGGACATTGATAGTGTTGTGCAATATTTTAACAGGAAATACCTAATAGGTAATAAATCCAAAAAATAAAAATGTCTTCAAGTCAAATGACAACAGCACAGCACTTTCGGGTGTTAGGTGTAGAATAGAAGGTGCAAAATGTGAAGGTATCTGTTTTTTTTAATATATCCTATACTATTAAATGAGCAATAATTGTGTATATATTTGTAATCACCTTCTCGAAAACGGCTCTAACGATTTCGATGAAAGTTGCAATATAGGGGTACGGGGGCGAAAAATCGATCTAGCTAGGTCTCATATCTGGGAAAATTCTTCTGGGTAATAATTACTCAGTCGGGAAAAAAGGTGAAATATGGGTGAAATAATACAATTCAATGGTACTTATAAGCACTTTTTATTCGTAAACCATGCACAAGTAAAATGTATCGATGTTTTATCGATATATACTTTTGCCGTGACTATAATTTTGCAGGTATGAAAGAAGGAATTTGTAGCTTGGCGTAGAGAACACAGATTTTCGTTATCTACGTGGTGGTCAAAAGGTTTAAATTGGACTCTGTCTTACAGTCCAACATGGATCAAAGGGGGACCTTAGACGATCAATCTGGCATCACTTCAATCGATTAATCTGACAATGATGACTATAAGCACGTCATAATATGGTCCCGAATAATTATGCAGGATTTGGTAATGAATATGAGGCCAGTAACTACCTGTGAGGAATTAATGTTCAGAGTCAGGCTGATCCTACTCTTTATATATCTGTGGGCTGATTGCCTCGAATTTATGGTTTCATAAGCTATCACGCATGTTAATTTTTGAGCATAATTCGTTGTTCAGACGCGTTGCCAGATATTTCAAAAGTGTCAAGCTACCTACCGAGCCGCCTCCGCCACTGCCACCGTCTCTGTCTGAACAACGT
This sequence comes from Atethmia centrago, assembly GCA_905333075.3. NCBI lineage: Eukaryota > Metazoa > Arthropoda > Insecta > Lepidoptera > Noctuidae > Atethmia > Atethmia centrago. The sequence goes on along the minus strand of HG995373.1, from coordinate 12,366,237 downwards.
TATATCGAATTTAATCGAGTTGACCGACCGACCCGCTTCATGGCGCCACGCCATGAAACGTTTTGTTTGATATCAATGGCATATCGCGTTTTGTTAGCGCGAACAGATAACATAAACAAAGTAACTTTTTGTTATAATTTATTATCTATGCATAATTTATTTTTCTGATTCATCGAGTGTATTTATTGCTGACTCTCTATGTAAAATTATTAATAAATTAATTAATTTTAGTGTTCTAAGTGAATAATGGAAAAAAGTGCCTTAGTGGAAGTTTTGTGTTGTTAATTTTCGTTTAACTCGGCTGCAACATTCTTTGATGAGGATGATCTCATTGACGTTCTGACATTACGTTCTTTTTAGCGAAATCTGGATCGTTTTATTATTTTGCTATTGGGTCCAATGACCTTGTAACTCAAAAATAATTTCATCAAAATTGATCAGTGACAATGAAGAAACAGTTCTATAGGGTTAAGCAACTCGCCGACCAAACGTTTTCAAGGTATACCAAGTACTTTACATTATCTTAGCTATCAGATAAGATTCACTTCTTTGTGGGTTTGGTTCGTTGTTGTTGTAATCTTTTTACCAGTATCAGTAACATTTAAACCTATGCAGCAGCTAGTATCATGAGAAAAAAGTAATATTATAAATACTATCTTGTTATTTGTTGTTTAAATATGGTCTTATTTATATCAACATTTGGTGATTAATATTGATATTCGCAGGTCAGGAAAACCGGAAGGATTAACAGATGAGTTACAAACAGCAGACAGGAAAGTAGAGCACCTCAGAAATGCCTTACAATTGGTTAGCAAGCGGCTGTCAACAGGAGCAGGCAGTACACAGGGCCAGGACCCTGCAGCCAGAGAGAAAAGACTAAAGAAACTGCCTGAATACCTTCTTGGACTGTCTATGTGTGAAGCCAGCAACTTTGATGATGATGATAGCATTTTGAAATATATTTTGTTTGAATGTGGTAGGTGTTAAATTTACCTTATCTACCATTACAGGAAAAATCTATAACATATAAATATACATGAATTGTGTTTAAAAATCATTTTAATTATTTCTTTTCATTTAGGTAAAACTGAAAAATTTCTGGCAAATGAGATAGCGGAGCATGAACTGAAGGTGGAACAGTTGGTATGTGCTCCATTAACAACAATCAGTGATCAAGACCTTCCGGCCATAATGAAAGCTAAGAAACAGCTCAGCAGGCTTATGAGCGAAAAGGACAATGCTGCCAGCAGATATCATGTGAGTGATAATCTCATAGTGATCTCACTTATCAAAAGTTATCTAAACATTGAATTTTAAGATCAATTCTTACTAATATTTGCCTTATCTGGTTCTAACAGATATATGCGTCATTTATACAAAACCTTTAAACCATGTTATGATATTCAATGTCAAACTTTTTTTAAGATATATTTAAGATAACTCATATTTGCTGTGTATTTAGCCATTAAAAATAGTATAGATTCTGAATGGCTAACACAGTAAACAGACACAAACACACAGTTACAGATAAGTAAAATAACTTGTGCATACTGATGTTTGCAATGATTATTATCAGAATACCACATGTAAATATTAGCAATGCAAATTATTCCTGGTTCCCAACACTAGACAACTGTCAGCCAGCAAAACATCTCTTTAACTCTAAGAGTTGTTTTACTGGCTACCTGTTTTTACTTGTGATATTAAATCTGCCTAGGTCTAAACTCAAAAATCCTTTCAATATAAGTTTGTATGGAAAATACGAATTTAAATACAAAATACCGTATTTAACCCCTTTAGTAAATGAATCATCAAAAATCCTTCCTCAGTGCTCACCTTCATTATAAAAGAAATTCTTCTGCAAAATTTCATGGTTGTAAACCCAGCAGTTTAGGCTGTTTGTTGTCTGTCAGTGAATGAATTTAAAAAAATTATTAAGTAGAATAATCATTATCTGCCTAGACTTTTCCCAACTATGTTTGGGTCGGCTTCCAGTCGTAACTGGATGCAGCTGAATACCAGTATTTTACATAGAGCGACCTGGGAACAAAACCTTAATGTGCTTTCCGAGGCACAGAGGGACGGGCCTCGGAAAGCACATTAAGGTTTTGTTCTCGATATGTAATGGATGGTCACCCATCCGCAAATCGTATGCAGCATGCTTCGATCGACCGGTGCGGCTGTTATCATTTAGCCACGAGCCCCTCATAGACATTCAAATAGTTCTAATTATCGCCCGCGCGATTAGAGTAAATGAATTTGTTAATTTATTTTCCTTAATACTCTGTGAAAGCCAAATAGGTTTAAACCTTGGTATCAACCAAGGTTTAAACCTATTTGGCTTTCATTTCATTCAGATATCAATGTGGATTCACAAGATAAAATTGCACATGAAACTTCAACTTGTTCATTTTTTCCATAGCATTTAGAACGCCAAAAAGAAGAGAATCCAACGAAACTAAATGCTGCACGAGAGGAATTGGAGGACGTCGGGATACGCGTGGAGGCGGCAAGGGATGCCCTAGCTGCAGATATGTTTGCACTTGTTGCGAAAGAAGCCCAGCTAGCCCACACACTACTACAGTATGTCAAACTGCAGAGAGCGTACCATGAGTCCGCACTACATTCCTTACAAGATACGGTCCCAGAGCTAGAGCGATTCATTAGTAAGTATATTGAATTGGTAAATAGTCACACTTCGGTTTAATTGTGGTTAACTCAAATGTCAATCTTAATTTGTGTTTTGAGCTCGGTCTCCATTATAAAGCTTGGTGTGTTTGTAAAATAAGTAAACTTCATCAACATAACCAAATATTATGATGATTTATAAATGTGTGGAAGAATTATAAAAAAAAATACTGTAAATAAGTAATTTAACTTGTCTTCATTGTATCAAAAAATTATGTGCATTTAAAATACAATTGTTTAAAAAGTTTGAATAGTTTCTTTCAATATAAAAATAGTTTATTTACTTATTATATAATTATTAAGAAAGTGATTATGAATATCAATCGTTAGCTAATTTAGCAGTAGTTAGTTGTTGTTAGTTCTATAATTAGTATGTGCAAATTGTTTTATCAACATCCTCTTATAATTATTCAATAATCATTTCCATACAATGATACGGACGTTGGCGTTCTGTTAGGTATAACTTATAGGAAATATTAAAAATTATCCTGTCATACCTAATGTTAAGCATTGGTGGTTAGCTGATAGCAATTTGATTGTAATTTTATTTATATGCTACAAGCCGCGCCCCGCAGTTTCACCCAAGTAAGTCTCGATGCCGTGGGAATATCGGGATAAAATTATCATATGTCCTAATCCAGGTCATGGTCTACCCATGTGCCAAATTTCATCCAAATCCGTTCAGCTGTTTTAGCGTGAAAGCGTAACAAACAAACAAACTCACTTTCACATTTATAATATTAGTAAGGATTACAGGATGTTGAGCTGGTAAACTGAAGTACTTATGTAGAGTAATATCATATGGTTTAAATAAAAATATTGCTTATGAATACAACAATATTTTTAGAAATTACATAGATAATGCATCTTTGCTTTTTCACTATGACGAGCCGATAGAATATCACTGGCCTCCCAGCTTCTAACAGATTCAAAAATTTGTCAAGTACTTAATATAAAGAAATTTTAAGCCATGGCACATGATATCAAATCAAACATTCAGAGTAAGCCATGCATTTAAATGTCTCCAAATCTTCATTCAATAAATTATGTATGCTTCCTTTGTATCTGTCTAATGTACACATCCGTCGTCGACACGTAGTTCCTCAACATACATAATACTTCCGCCGATGGACTGGACTATACCAATTTAGTGATGTACTCGGCAGGTGTAGCTGTATTTTTGTATCAAGTTTAATTAATATTTAAAAGGGTCTCAGATAATGTTTGTTTCTTCAAACTCTGTCTTGATTGTAAAGAACAATGATCACTGTTTTAATTATCCCTGTCAAGACAATAAGCATAATTATTCAAATCGAATAATGTCATTGGATGTTGTGTTTGAGATGAAAGGGCAAGAAATGAAAGACAAAATAATATTAGAAAAAAAAAAAATAGGTATTTATTAAAATAAATAATTTAGAAAATTCCGCTTACCAACGCCTTAAATAGTTTTCCTCGTCATTATTTAATTATTTAGCGCCTAAAACAGAATCAAAATAATTAACTTGTAAAACGGAAGCCGGCTCGGTGTTAAGGATAACGCAATATTGTCCTTCCTCCATCAAATATTTTGAAAAATATGTCGAGACTGAGAGTATTTAAATCTGTTTATTTCCTGTTAGCTCCTTTTTCCACTTCCCCATAAATAAATAATTACGCGAAGGAAAATCCTTCCGTATAGGCAAGGCCTGTAGAAGTGTAGGACTTTTTTAATTGACCTTGAATGAAATTCAAAAATTTAATCTAATTCCATAAAATGCAGTAAAAAAAGTCGGCTTGTGAGGGTCCTTCGAGCCTCCAAATTAATTGTTCTAACTTTATATTGCTATCATATTGCTTACACCAGCTAAGCCTCGACCCCTCCCGAAACCTAATCCATAAGTTGCCTTATAAAACTCCAGAAAGACTAGAGTAACTGATTCTTTACACTGTTCGCCTTTAATAAAGAACCAAACCACTTTATTTTTACTTCCAACCTATAGTGTCTCACTTTTGAACAAAGTTCATAGCCTTCCAAAGTTCTCTATGCATTGCCTTATCTGGCTAAGTCGTCGTGAGCGCAAGCCATCACCCCAGGCCCTTCTTCCGACACTCACTGCGTGATGACTCTGTCCCACTAATCCCAGTAATAACGAAATAAATAGTAATAGTAACAAACCCTTTTGTTTCAGACGACAGTGCCGTAAAGCCGGTGTTCGGGTATCCTCTAGAAGAGCACCTGAGGGTAACGGGGCGCACCATAGCGTTCCCGATAGAGTTGTGTGTCTGTACGTTGCACGAACTAGCGCTAAATGAGGAAGGGCTATTCAGGATCGCTGGCGGTGAGTAAAAGGAAAATTATAAATAAATTAAATAATACCCTGCCTTGCCTTGTTAGGTACAGTTAGCAACATAACCTAGGTTAACATTAACATTTTAACGTTCAAAAGTGCCTTTTATGTGCCTTCTTGAAATAATTGTTTTTACTTTGACTTTATTATTAACACACATTTACTTCCAATAAAATAGTTTTATTAAATGGCTTGATCCATGTCAACTCCAATTAATTATATGTGAAAATTTGACTTAGACTTATGTGTGCAGCTTTCGTTGATGACGGTTCTGTGTTGTACGTTACAAATAATATTTTCCTGTATCAGTATACATTGGAATAATTAAATTTTCACTCATACTGACTGTTAAAGACATACAAAATGTCAATACATAGAACAATCCATTTTGCTTTATTTATCGAATGCATTATTAGCATGGACATGTTATTTTAACGTGACCGTACATTTATCTGTTTGGCGAATTATTTGATGACTCGTATAGTTTACGACTTACCTACCTTACCTTTTAAAACAAAATTACAAGAATCAAATTATGCATTGACATGACTATACAGTAGGCCAAATTGATTAGACAAATCAATTGATAAACTAACATAAACACTATAATTTAATTTGATATACCCAGAAAATAGCAGCACACAAATTGCAAATCTCATATTCAATTGTTCGATCAAAGGAAAAGATCATATTGTCTTATGCAAAACATCTGTATCTTACATTCCACATTACCACCATCCAAGCGTGAGCAATAAACAGCATTCTGTTCATTGATTCTGTAATATTAGTTGCAAAAGAACTATCACGCTCTCATATGTCTATTAGTACTCAGATTGCTTCAATGGTGTTTATCATAACAATGTCGGTAATAACTGAAGTCTGTCTTTTCCAGGCACGTCGAAAGTGCGCAGAATGAAACTATCTCTCAACGCGGGCCTGTTCACTGTGCCGCTACCCAGAGACTACCGGGACATGCATGTAGTAGCCTCGGTCCTCAAGTGCTACCTCAGAGAACTGCCCGAACCTATCCTAACGTACCGGCTCTACGAAAACTTCGTGAACGCGTCCCGTCAGCCTTCGGAGCAAACTCGACTGAACGCTCTCTGGGAAGCCATACACTTACTGCCCGAGGCTAACTTCCAAAATCTTAGGTATCTTATCAAATTTTTGTCTACTTTGACACAAAACCAAAGTACAAACAAAATGTCGCCCTCGAACCTCGCCATCGTGGTCGCGCCCAACTTGCTGTGGGCGGCCGACGACAGCACCTTCGACATGAACGTCACCACCGCCGTCAACTGCATCGTGGAGCTGCTCATCAAGCACGCCGACTGGTTCTATAAAGACGACGTCAATTTCTTCATTTCATTCACCAAAGAGGATCTACTTCCAGATCAGTGCGAGTACGGTTTCTCGCCTAACTTCGTCCACGGTTACAACCAAACCGCCGCACTGAGCCACGAACCAGCGAACGGAGACTACAGCAGCATGAGCAAGTCTATGTTCGACTACAATCACCAAAGTCTGAGCAAAGTAACGGACGGCGGCCGGCACTCGAGGAGCAACAGTCACGACACTAGTTTAATATTGCTTGAGAACGATATCAAAAAGGCTCAGTCCAACAGCTCATTGTCTGATCAATCTAGTCCCCCTCACGGAAGTCCAAAGCCAATAATGAGGCGAAAAAATAAACCTTTAGCTCCAGTGCCGCCTAACTTTACTCCAGATAAAAATAAGAAAGTAGAGTCACAGCCACAACCCCAGCCCCAGCCGGCTCCTGAAGTAGTGAGAGAACAGGCTAGTGCTGCGAAAGCTCAGGTTGACATCGACAAGCCTGCCAAGCCTCCCAGACCTGTGATATCAGCGGACACCGGCAAACTGATCAGCGGCGTACAGACTATCAACCGCTCCACGTACAGACAGAACCGGGCCATGAAGGAGGAGGCGGCGCGCTGCGGCAGTCGCGAGAACCTCGCCGACACGCGGCGGCAGAGCCTCGAGCTGGACAAGGACAAGCTCGACATACTGAAGGCGCCCGACGGGAAGGAGACCACACTGATCGTGAAAAACGTGACCGCACAGACGGGCGTCGTGGGCAGGATGAAGGTGGTCGGTGACGCGTACAGCGGCCCTGCGTCCCTGGGGGCCGCGGACAGGGCCAGCCCCGCGCGCCTGGCGCCGGCGCCCAAGCCGGGCGGCCCGCCGCGCCCCGTGGCCGCGCCGCGCACGCTGCTGGCCGCGCCGCCCGACGACGCCGACGTCACGCTGCGCCACAAGCCCGCCGTGCCCGAGCGCCCCGCCACGCTGCGCCCGCAGAGCTTCAGAGCCCCGCGCTCATCCCTAACCGATGCCCCAGACGGCTCGCCAACAGTTTTGGAACGCACTCACATTTACACCGTCGACAAACAACACCCCACGGTCATCCAAGTAGGTGTGAGCGCGGTAGCGGTGGAGAAAGAGGGAGAGGAAGTACCGCGTGCGACCGTGCAGCGCACGCACAGTTCTGGAGGTCGAGATGGGGACCTGGAGGAGCCGCGCAGCCTGTGCGTGGCCAGCCGGCAGCTGTCGCAGTCGGAGGGCGACATCACGGAGTGCCCGTCCCCGCGGCCGCAGCCGGGGCGGCCGCCGCGTCCTCTAGTGCCCGCGCCGCCGCCCCCGGTGTCGGCCCCGGCTCCTGCCGCCACGGTGGGGGCGGGAGGCCAGCCGGCCGCGCCTGCTCCGACCCCGGTGGCCCCAGTGGCCCCGCCTGCGCCCGCACACCAGACCGCCCAACCACAAAGAGAGAGTACGGATCTTTAGCCGCCGTTCAGCCCCGTGCCCTTGCCGAGGTTGAAGCGCCGACGCTAGCAGCGCGTAGACCTCGCCGGGGCACGACACAGTGTGACACGGTCGTGCTGTATTACACTAGTTCCCTCTGTCGTGAAGTTGCAACGAGACTGATGTTCGTTCTTATTTTCTGCTAAACCGTGTCTCGGTCGCGTAGAAAAAGGTATTGAGAGTCGTTTTTCTTTGCATCAAATGAGTATTATGTATTTATTTTTGTAAAAGTGTAGCATTATTAATAAGATAACACGTGATAATTTGAATAATATTATCTATTACCAAAATAGAAATTACAGCTTTTGCGTAATATGTAGGTCTGACGATTAATGATTGACCCTTGGAATGTTATTCCAAAAAGACATATCGGTTAGATTGTCTATATGTAGCTTTTTTATGCAATCTAATTTTATTAAAATAATGGAACGTTCTAAACTAGTTTGTACAATGAGTGAATGTTGCAATTAATACTTGTGATATTAGAAAAATATAATCACCACTCCCGGTCGGTCACAGCAAGCGGGAGCATGCACAAATGTTATTGTAACAAACAGCCATATTTTACGATATTTGTGATGGTGTGTTTCCATTGATGTGCAGACATTTGGCCAGCGCCGGCAGTCATTTTATTTACTAGCCATTGAGACGCATTTTTTGACTAATTGGCTGCTAAACATAGACTTTATTTTTTGTATTCAGAGTAAATTAATTGTATTTATATAGATCCGGCGCTGACCAACTGAATGTGTCTAATGGCAGTGTACCGTCGTGACTTGTCAATGCATTAGAGTTAGTTATCAACGCAATGCTGTTTCAATGACTATTATTTTAGCTGTAAGTATGTTATGTAGTGTTTACAATCTTATGTGATATGCATTTTATTATTATATACTTCAAGTATACCATCTTCTGTTGTAAGTATTAATAAAATAGCCCAAACATTACATGCGTTTTTTACTCTATTACAAACCTACTAGCTAAAAATTTTTGGTCCGAAAACCGGAATAAAACTAAAATTTCAATAAATATCTCTATAATTACGTCTGCCATTTCACAATGTAGTAGTTTCGTTTGCCAACCCTAAGTAACGAGAGTAAGTTCGGCAGTATGTGCGCAGACTGGGTGATTACTTCGTCTATCTTCTTTATTTTCTGGTGGTTGATGTAGAATCCGCCGGCTTGGATGATCCTCATTGCGTCATCTGGTAAGAAAACAAGAGAGTTCGTTAATAAGGGTGGACTACTGTAGGTCTGAAATAAAGGTATTTTGTTTTAGATTCTATTATAAACCTCTTTTTCAATGACAAAGTGCAAACGAGACAGCCTGAGGAACCATTTGATCTATAGATGTGTTTACACTAACCATATTGCATAATTGATTAATGCTATCAAATAAGTAATCTAACAATTATCGTGAATTTGAAAGAATAACTTACTCTCAGTGGGGAAACATTTGGCCTTCAAGCCAAGTTCTAAGACAGTGATACCCGGCGAAAGTAGCAGGTTAGTGACGGTCGCATTCTCGAATATTTGCTCCAACTCTGTACTGCTAAGTGCGACTAGAGACTTCACGTCTTTGCTGTATATCGCCTCTGTTGCCTTCATTGCTCGCTCTAATCCCTCCTCTGAAAATGGAGAAATTGACTTTATAAAAACAGCTTATCTCAAGCCGCGTTAACACGAGGAGAGTTACACATATCATGTGATTTATATCACGCACTGGATTTTTCAACTCTATGTGCTGAGCCGAGCATTGAGAATCCAACAGAGTGCATCCCAGCGAGTCAAAAAATTCACTGTTGGATTTTCAACTCTCAGCGCTTTACAGTGCGTCGAAAATCTAGTACGCAATATAAAATCGCCGCGAAAAAAAAAGGGACTACAGGACCTAAATGCAATTTTTTATAAGTTTTATAATGCCTTAACCCTTTAACGTGCAGAGGAAATGGGCAAAGGTATAAAAATAAAAACACATGGATATCGTTAAATGAGTTTATATTAACAAAATGTGAAAAAAAAAAATTGAATATCTTAAAAAAAAACATGGTGTCCAAAATATGGACAGCAGCCACCTAGGGTAAATGAAAAGATGCAAAGCAAGGAACAATGCATAGTGGTATATTGCATCGCATACACTGGATTTTGGATTTTTTGTACCTACACAATAGCAAAGCAGCTTGTCAAATATTTTGAAAGAAAATTAACGAAACGCATGGTGTCTAATATATGGACAGAACCCTGAAAAGGGTTAAAGTATATGATCCACTGCAGTAAACAAAATCAGAAAAATATATGATATTATTAAGGATATATGCTAGGTAGATAGTGTGTTGAAAACATAATATAACTAATTTGATACGATAGAAAAAAATCACGAAGATACCTCTAATAATTTCTTTTAACAATTAAAAACCATACTAATATACATGCAATCATTCTGATTTTTTGTCAGATTATTCTACAAGCAACATAGCATAGTAGTGTTTTATTTTTTTTATACAATCTATAGCTTTTTTGTAAATCGATAATTGCTTCATATTTTGCAATACCAGCGTTGTGTCATCGCGCTTCTCTTTCTTTTCTATGCAGTCCGACAGTGACTGCGCTTTAGGTGTTGTTGGCCTCTTAAATCTTATCTTAAATAAAACAGCTATACCCAGAGTTAGACTTACTTCCATGTACTAATGTTGTAAGCTGGTCAGCCAAACATGTCTGGGGATATCTTTGTTCTGGATGCTCTTTATGTTTGAACATGATATCCTGTATTTCTCCTAAGCTGTAGAATGTGAATAACTTCAGTAGTTTCTCCACTTCTGAGTCCTTTGTCCTAATAAAGAACTGATAAAGGCCATAAGAACTAGTTTTCTTTGGATCTAGCCATATAGCATTCCCTGCTGATTTGCCAAATTTGTCACCTTCTTCGGTCGTGACTAGTGGTAGTGTTAACCCTGAAAGTATATAACATATGTTATACTTTGTTTTGTAATGTAATTGAAAAGTTTGTGGTAAAATTGTTAATAGTGAAATACCTCCTATAGAACTAAATGAGATAAATAAGGCTAACCATAAACACTTTTCTTTGCAGTTCTGCTGATTAATTCATGTCCTGCACTTATATTGCCCATTTGATCACTGCCACCTATCTGAAACAACATTCAGATTATACCAACAACCATTTCAATTAAATTGAAGATTCATGAATAAAGCCTTAATTTGTTACCTGAAATCTACAATCATATTCTTTCAGTAAATGCTGCCAGTCATATGACTGGAATATCTGGTAAGCAAATTCAGTGAAACTCATTCCGATTTCTGAGTTTATTCTGGCTTGTACACTTTGTTTTAGCAACATAGTGCCCATTCGGAAGTTTCTTCCAACGTCACTCACAAATTGTATGGAATCTATATTTCTGTACCATGTCTCATTATTGACTACCCTGAAAATGAATAAAAATTATAGGTTTTATTGTTATATCATAAGCATGCAGTAGGTAACACTTATACTCATTAACATAAGGTTCAAATTACAATGTTTAACATAAATTATGGTAGTGAAATGTTTCCTTAGTTAGGAGACTATAATTACTTGATAGGTTTAAGTTTACTTTCATTTTTCGTCCAGATATACTTCTTATGGTTTTCAAATACTGTCTCTAGGTTGCTTTGGATGCATTTAATATTCTCTTGTATGGTATCACTTTGCAATGCAATGCGATCTGTACTCCTTCCACTTGGGTCACCAATGTAGCCTGTTGCTCCACCTAACTGGAAGAAATTATATTGAGAATAATATTATTATAGTAACAATTAAATTATGTGTTTGCATGTGCATTGAAATTATTTGTTAATGAATTTGGTGCTACTATACTTTTACTGAGTATAGGACAATACAATTATGAGGACAGGCTCCCAGTGCTAGCCACCCCTATTTTCTTCTATGCACACTTAAAGTCAAGAGATTTTACTTTTTATTTATTCTTATTATTTAAATATACTTTACCAAAGCAACAACATAGTGGCCACCTCTCTGCCAATGCAACAGATTTATTATAACAAGCAAGTTCCCAACATGAAGACTGTTAGCTGTGGGATCGAAGCCAGCATACACACACTGCGGGGCTTTATTCAATAAGTCCAATATTTCAGATCTGGAACAGAATGTGAGAAAAACATTTTAAGGTGTATAATGAATAAATATTATCAAACAGAACTGTATACTTAAGTATATTTTAAATTACTATAAACAGACTAAAGTTGTATGTTGGTCACAATTTATGAAGATTTACGAGAGATGGGAGAATGAGTTAGTTCTCACAAGGGCGCCCAGGGGCGTCTTTAATAATATGAAACTATGAGTAATAAGTAAAGAACTGTAACGTTTGTAACACTTACCCGGCGGTATTAGGGAACATATCCTGATACATCCCTCTTTCACTAAGCTTTAAAATATTTCTACTAGCACTGGCATAAGTCCGTTTGTACGATTGCAGCCAAGTAGTCTTGGACACACACATTATTTGTTTCAGTAACTTCATGGCAATCATATTATTAAGTTCCTGGATAAAAACAATTTGAGGAATATAACCTCAATCTTACAAATACGTACAAAAACTGGGGTGCTAACGTTTTGTTGTACTTACTGTAAATTGTTATGGCTTTAATAATACAGTTCTTCTTACAAACATTACATAACACCGTTTATTTTATTTTTGTAGCAAAATCATATCAGTTCACTGTCGCGAATTTACTTGAGTATTCCTGTATTTGAAAATGATTAGAGTGCGTTGAGAAAATAAAAACTTATTTGTAACACCTTACAGCTCATATTTGATCGCCAAAAATACTGGCATGATAGGTTTCGTTCAGTAATGCTAAAATTAGTGTTGCGATTATAAATAAAACCAAAACTTGAAAACTCACAGTTCCATCTACTAAACGTTATTATTTTACAAACCCTGTTACCATTTAACCTGGTGTATGTACAAACCACAACAAGCAGTAGTCATAGGTATATAATCTGTAAAAACTTTGAACATTTTCAGGCTGCAGGCCGCCAAACCGTTTATACCTACCCAAAAAGGTTGTCGTTATATAATAAAATGGATAGGTAATTAAGATGATCTTTTTTACAATACAAGACCGATACCACCTTATGTTTTTTAGGGTTAACAGGCGCAACACGGCAAAGCTTTAAGTTATGTAGACTTAGAATAATAAAAGCATTCGTCCGCGCATCCTTTCGTTGGCCGTGCTACTAACCGCTGACTGGCTCTGGACGAGATTATAATTCCGTATAGCTTGTGCTGACAAGAGATAATTAGAATAAAGGACTTCGTTTTCTACCACGCTGAATCACCAAGGGAAGAATTGTTATTGGTAAGCGATGTGAAAGGTATAGGTAAGTACTCATTCAAAGAAAACTTATCAAAATATGCCACAGTATTATTTTTTATTTAGTAGTACACATTTTAGGGTGTTTTATCTATACAATTAATTAATGTTTTAGTATAATTCTCACGTTAAATCTTGTACATAATAATTTATGTGTAGGGCGCATCCACATCAGGTGTCAGCAAGACAACTGTGACCACGACGTTATTGTGTAGGTATGTATTTCCATCCAAGTTTCAACAGAGTGAAAAAAAAAATGTTTTCACTGCTGATAACCATACTGATCAAAGAACAGTATCAATAAGCTTTCTGAGAACAGTCGAGATTGGATATAACACCTATCTAACTGACGCGTCCCCATTTGGTTCATGTCGCGTCCTAACCAAAAGCGCGAGAACGCGCTCTTCGAGCTCTTAACACGAGTATGAATATGATGACATACTCGCGCGATCAATCAAGTCGCGCTTGTAAGCTAAAGATATAAATAAAATTGAAGTGTCTGTTTGTAATGTCAAACTAACAACTTTTTACGAAATGCTTAAGAAAGTTTAAACAGTTCTTTAAACAAAAAAACAATATTTTTCTATCTGTTTGTTCTGGCTAATCTCCGAAAGAGCTGGACCGACTTTCAATGGCAGATAGCTTATGTTATAAGGAGTAACTAAGGCTGCTTTTATTTCAGAAAAAGCCACTTGGGCGAGGACGCCGCGGGCAGCAGCTAGTAGGTAATTCATATAAACGATCGTGTACTCGCACGATGATCGCTTTTGGTAAGGACGTGGGGTCACAGCGAACCAGCACCCTAATTGCGAAAAACACTATCAATCACAATTGAATGATTTTTAAGTATATTGCAAATCCATTGCTTCAAAACGTGTCTGCTCAACAACGTAAATAACGCAATGAATGTTGTTGAACTGTCAAAATGAAACCTATTGCTACTTTAGTGTGTTGCACAATAATTGCGCAACACACTAAAGTAGCAATAGGTTTCAACTGAGCTGCGGGTGCGGGGTAATTATTACCCCGCACCCGCAGCTCAGTTCGGCTGGCAATACAACTGGCGTGGACGTATTTTTTTTTTATGGCTCCTTAATCAAGTTGCATAAATTGCTACATACATTAAAATTTTTCTAAAAGCCATCCACAAAAGATATAATTACCTATCAACAAACATGTTAAGAAAAATATAGACTCCTAATATAATATATAACAATCTTTCTATTAAATGTAAAGATCAGAAGGAAGTGTGTTCTAATATAATAAACATTGCAGAATCAACAAGCACTGCTCCATAAGCAACTTACTGACATTCAAAGGGCGTCCCACGACTTTGCCACATGAAAGGAAAGTACCTTAAATACTGTAGATAGAAAAAATTACTGATCGAAGACTTCATTTTTATTTTAAGAACAATACGAACTGCATTCAAAGAATGTTTAATAATCGCCTGTCTGAACAGGGAATCGAAGCCGCTACTTTACTGTACCGATCGAAAAGCTCAATCATACACATTTATTTTTTCTAAATAACATAGCATCTAAAATAAAAGGAAGATCGTGAAATTGTTAAATTTCATGGTCTTCCTTTTTTCACATTTAGAGAGGTTTTATTCCCGGTCAAGACATGCATTTATTTAAGATTCTTTGAATGCAGTTCGTTTTGTCCATCATTATCCGGATTCGTCACGCGTTGGGATGAACCAGTGAGAAATGAGTAGTACGTCTATAATATAGATATATCACTCGTTTCCAACGTCGTCATTTCGTTAACACTGGTGCAGCATCACCCTACGTCTCCAGCCGGCTATCGCTGAAAACCAGCGCTGGGGCTCAGTCTTGCATAGGTTCGCAGCATTATGCTGAGCGATGGCCGTTTTGCGTGGATGTGACGCATATTTTCCCCCAAATTGTTTCTTTTATGTACGAGGTGCATTCAATAAGTACCTAGCCTCATCGCCAGAGGGCTCTGTAGTTTCAAAAGAGTTTTACCACAGTGTAGCACATTCTTTTTGAATTCTTTTTTCAAATTTTCATTCCAATCCCTTCATTTGTTTTAATTTGACAACTTATGGAAGCGAACGTGTCGATCGGTTTTACAAAAATGGAAAAAGAGCAATATCGTTTGGTGATTCGATTCCTATTTTTGGAAGGGAAAACGCGCATCGAAATCAAAGAGCGCTTGGATGCTGTGTACGGTGACTCTTCTCCATCGATGGCCACCGTCAAGATAGGTTCAACGAGTTTGCACGTGGCCGTACGTCGGTTTTTGATGAACCACGTCCAGGTGCACCGAAAACAGCTGCTACGGAGGAAAACATTAAAAAAATCCATGATTTCGTATTGGCAGATCGCAGATATGGATCGAATGAGGAGGTCATCGCCGCCACGGAGGCCTATTTTGCAGAGTTTGACAAAAACTATTTTTCGGACGGGTTAAAAAAGTTGGAGCATCGCTGGGCCTTAGCCCAGCGATGATTGATGATGATTGGTGATGATTTTCTTTCTTTTTTCTTTTCTCTGTATCACAAATTATGGTTTTGATAAAAATATTGAAAACGAGCGAGACTTACAGTAGTCGCATATTATTATGTGTAACATCTGACAACTCACCTTGGTAATAAGCAACTAAGCGGCGACAGAAATTAACCTCTTTATTCAAATAATTATTCATTACTAGTGGTCGCCCACTGGTCGAAAATCGACCCCCGCTGTTTACAATCTTTGTACTTACTAATTCCATGCTACTATAAAGTACCTACCTACTTATTCTATGCTATTAAAAAGTACTTACCTATTCCATGCTCAAGCGGTCACATCCTGTCTACACACTTATGTTCCTTTTACGAAATCACTCCCACAGAAAGCAAGAGAAAAGATGTTACACATCAATTATTAAAAGGTTCCTATATAAGTTTCAAAGAGAAAGTTGAGGTATAACTGAAATTCAATACTGTGGTTAAGTTGGAAGATTATGTTAAAAAATAGTTTACACTTCGAGTCATCATTAATGAATATACATTTAATACTTAACACACCTAAAACTAATTACCTCCACATAGTACAACAAAAAACTTCCTATATCTATGATACAGTTTATAACTTTTCGTTTTTATAATGTGCCCTTGTGTGTGTGTCCTTTTATTTTTGGTATGCATCACCAAGTTAATAGTTCACAAAATAAAGAATTAAATGCAACATAATAGAAAAAAATGCAGTGTATGAAAATAACTCGAGACACATAGTACGACAAAAGCGAGACTGGCCTCATCACATCTTTGAATTTGCAGTAATAGATATGGATAAATACATATATCTATTGTTCAGTTTTCCAGTAAACATTTCATATTGATTAAAATTTAACATAACAATAATAATACAAGCAACTTAAAGAAATAAAATACACAAAATAAGGAATTATATAACCATTCCATAAAAGAGTTTTATAATCACTGACAGAAGTTTCATAATACTTCACTCGATTTAAAAGACAACTTAATTTTGTTTATAACAATTTTGTAGATACACTGGAAATACAATAAAATCAGCGACTATAAAACTCAAACAGGAACATAATACTTAATTAATACTTAACATTAAAACATGGAAAGCAACATCAGGTATGATTAATCTTCGAGGGTGACGTTTTTGAAGAGATACGACATGGACTCCTTGTTGTGAATGCGTCTGATTGCCTCACTGAGGAGGACTGATATGTCTATGGTCTTGATCTTGTTGCATTGCATCTTCTGTAGTTCGTGAGGCACCGTGTTAGTAACCACAACTTCGTCGATGGGCGAGTCTTCAATAAGCCGTGGTGCGTCAGATGAAAGCAGCCCGTGGGTTGCCAACACGTATATTTTGTACGCTCCGCATTCCTTTAGCACTTCAGCTGCGGCGACGAATGACTGGACGTCGTCTATCATGTCGTCCTGTAATAGAATAAATGGTTTTATTACTGGCCATGGACGGAGATTTCGGCCTCACTGATTGATTATAATGTGAGCAGTCCAAGATGTCTATCAAACTTTTGAATTTGGAATGAATTAACATCTTATTTGATACCATTGAAAATAATAATAAGACTTTTATAGCTGGACTGAACTTCTCCATAATCAGTGTTGCATTTCATATCATTTATTTGGTTACTTACCACCATAATAGCTATTCTGCCACCAACATCACCAACCACGTTAATTGGCGGCTTTTCCTTTGCCGGGTGAACTGGAACTCCGACCGACACATCCATGGTACGGGACCGACTAGAAAAAAAAAAAAACAATACATGCAATAAATTGAAGTTGTATTATTTGCTGTTGCAATTTAGGAATATATATAACATTTAGAAGATAAGCAATTTCAAATACTGTTATCAGACCTAAATCGAGGATTCCTTATCTGATCAGTGTCATAGTTACCATTAATTCGTATAAGGTATGATTTATAAGGATCAATATAATAAAGATAGTTACTTTGGTAAGCATGGCGGCGAGTAGCGTCCATCAACCTCATCACTTTCAGCTTCTTTCTGCTCTCCGTGGATTACGGCAATGGCCAACCTTAAACGCTCAGCATATGAGGTAGCTTTCTTAGCTGATCCTGGGTTACGAGCCACTATCACCGAGTTACGATAATCTGGAATCTAAATTGACATTGTTTAATTATTTATGAAGGCGGCAGGTGGGATGGTGCTTTTTCAGGTTGGCTGGATTTGAATATAAAATAATACCTTTTCTGATTTGTAGGAAATGTTGGACATTTGCCATGAAATACATTAAAATGAGTTGTGGTGGAAAATTTTAATGTTATGACCATAATTTATTTAATTTATTAAATGCTGTGTTTGCTTTGACAAAAATGTGACTGATTCTACAAGGCAATAAGAATTTACATGGTCTCTAAAATGGCTCCAATTTAAATGTCTTCAGAACTGAAATTGTTCTACTTGTAGAGATTCAGAAATAAAATAATAAAACTAAAAAAATAACTTACACTTTCCTGAATATACTGTAATAAGAAAGGAGATGCCCTTAAATTATCAACAGGACACTCATAGAAACCCTGAATTTCCTTCTGATGCAAATCCATAGTGATGATATGTGTCAAGCCAGACTTGCACATCATTTTAGCAAGGAGTTTTGTTACAATGCAGCCACGCTTCCTCATTTTGCATTGCTTGCTGTATGGTAAATACGGAATCACTCCTACAATAGACCTTGCAGAGGAAGTCTTACAAGCGTAAGCCATTATAAGTAGCTCCATTATGTTGTTGTTTACATCTCTGTAAAAATATAATGATTATTTATTTGTTGTTTAAATGAGGGTGTAAGAGTCTAACAATAATTTATTCTGGAGTCTCTAAAATGTAGTTTTAAAAACAATCAATAAAAAACAAATTCATGTTCTCAAGGACACCAAAAATGCAGCTAAGTTGTTATTATTTCCTGTTTAGTAACTTTTAATTAAGCTGGGGGGCATAAATCTTATCACAAGATTTTGAATGAAATGTGTTACATATTTCTGCACCATTTGATGGTTTGTATAAAATATTTAATAAACACAATAGAAAAACAGGAGTATTATGCTTTGAGAGTTATAATAACAATGAACCTAATAAAACACTCAATGCATAATACTCTCTTTCATTCAGTAATAACATTGTTCAAAACTAAAACAATGCTATCATAATGGACAGTTAACAATGTACAATAAGAGATTCCATCACACTGATTACTGAGAACCACATATGTAACCACACTCTTATTAGCATTGGAATATGTGCATATTTACAAGCCTATTATTTTAATGCTTCAACATTAAAACTGGCAGACTTGTCTTGAGTTCATCAACATTCTTTTTGATATGGTTAATTCTTGGTTTTAAACATTATTTAGAATTTTGTTTATTTCCTATTTGTGTATGTTTTATTACCATTCCTAGATCAGGATTTTTATTAGGAATACTCACTTAGTTCCCGTCTGAACTATGTAAATATTCTTTCCACGAATAGAATCGGCAATTTCAACAATAGTCTCCCTGTTGGTTTTGTGGTAAACTGAGCATCCTCCCTTTCTCACACCCAGGCGACTGCAAGAAAAGATTATTCTTATTACAGCAAGAAAGACATGATAGTAAACTAGCTCTAATTCAATTTATATCCATAAACAATAAATTTTGAATAAGGTCAAACTACTTAACCTCTGCAAGTGTCAAACACTAGGTCAATATTTGAAACCTTGAAATGGTATTTATATGAGGGATGAGGAGCAGAAACTTACTGAGCGATTAATTCGGCTAGTTCAGGGTGCGAGTTGCCGCTAATGATCACTATGTCTGACGTGTTAGTACCCTCCATATTGCTCTTGCGAGATCTATTCGTGAAACCCACCAGCCTGCAACAGTCATGCACGTTTTCTTATTCTTCGGCTAACCGACCGCCACATGTAAATATATTAAAATAAGGAAAGGGACAGCACGTTGGATCAACAAGAAAAACAATAAACCTGGTTTTGTTGAGTAACATAATAACCTGAAGGCAGATTTGTATGTATTACCGCAGAACGAAAAATAATACTTCCAACTAAATAAACCAAGAACTTCCCTCCGTTAATTACACTTTTTAAAACATACGTGGGAGATATCTAAATGTGCTACTACGAGTAAAAATAATTATAATTACGGAATACGGAATCACCGATTACGAGCCGCCACAGATAAAAATGATATTATAGAAAATACTCTTTGAATGGTACGATACTAACTATTAGCTACGATAGAATGATTTGAATGAATGTATTCCAGTGGATGTCAAAATAATAGAATGAAATAAATTGATTGTTTACGTTTTTTTCATAGCACTCGTTCGTTTTGTTCTCTATATTATCCTTTACCACTCCTCTTTGAATTTGATAACACTCCTGAACACTTCGTTTGGTTTTCAATTTGTAAAATATACGACAAATCTTTATCCACTGAACAGAGTATGTTTCGTAAAACACCTGATTTACAATTTTTTCACTGCACGTGTTCGATTTCAGATACAGCAGTCATCCTAGAGTAAAATATATATTCCTTAGCAGTCACAGACTCAGAAGACAGTCGAGTGGAGCCAGCCAGTGGAGCAGTGGAGCACACTTGTCGCAGAGCGTTGAGCACAGAGTATGTACATTGTAGTGATGAGTCCCTCACTCATGAGGTCCCTCGTTTGAGGTCCTCGTGATCGCAAATTGAAAGAGTTACTCGATTTTCAACAATGAACCACCTCATTACCTCACCTCACCTCATTCGTTCACGCGTCCTCAAAAATTGACATTGACAATATGAAATTGTGGCGAGGGGTGAGGCGAGCGAGGTGAGGTGTGAGGCTTGACTCGCGAGTGAGTATTGAGTGGTTGAGTGATGAGATCCTCAACGAGTGAGCGAATGAACCGATTTAAAAAATTGTATAGAATTAAAGAATGAGTGAGGTGAGGTCTGGTCTCGAAATTTTGGCAGCATAATAAACATTAACATTATGATTTTGGTATGTACCTAATGAAATAATGTAGGTACCTAAGTATGTAATGATGTTAGTTGTGTCATGTGTGTGTGGTGAGTGTGATGCTGATGTTTGGTAGGATATTAATTATTTAGATTAAAGTACGAACACAAAAAAAGAAACGAAAGTCTACGTAATTGTTACAAGAATATCACGTGCACCTCCAAGGTCAACATTACGTAAACTGTTAAAATTAGTATGTAACATTATTAGTCAAAACGAATTTTAAAGAAAATATTTTTATTTCAGCTATGGTTAATTATTATGAACTCTAAAAGCATCAGCAAGTGTCATTGATTCGTTTATTTTGGCGGTCTAAAATTTATGAGCGAAAGAAAATAATATGTGAGAGAGATTTGCTTAAACGGACGGAGAGTCGTGAGTACTCGTGAATGT
This sequence comes from Atethmia centrago, assembly GCA_905333075.3. Lineage (NCBI taxonomy): Eukaryota > Metazoa > Arthropoda > Insecta > Lepidoptera > Noctuidae > Atethmia > Atethmia centrago. The sequence goes on along the minus strand of HG995373.1, from coordinate 12,345,077 downwards.
CGTCGCGCCCGCCCGCCTCGCTCCCTCGCACGTTCGGCTGAGTTCGGCTCGGGCTCACGACTCGTGAGGTGAATACGCCGTTGAGGATTCCTCAAATCCTCACCTCAAATGAGGGGTACCTCGTGAGGACCTCACGAGGCAAAATGAGGTGCTCCCTCATCCTCAAATAAAATTGATGAGTTACCCATCACTAGTACATTGTAATATACTGACAGCGTTGAGCACTGAGCGGAGGTGGAGAGTGTGGTTTTTTTTTTTTTTTTGTGTATGGCATCTCGTAGTTGACCTTGAGAGGTCGTGACTACTTAACCGGACTTTCCTGTGGCTGCCTTAAGCGAACTCAAAGCCTCCAGCCAGGGGCGAATTTCTTATAGTACTAAGCGACTGCACGCTAAGGGCACCCCCTGTGGGGTACGGACCTCGGCTTAGGGCGTCGCTGGGGGGAGGACAGCAAGATGGGACAGGCTGGATCTGATTAATATTATTATTGATTATCTGGTTAATATTATTAATTATATGTCGCTGGTGAAGAGAGTAAAAATGAGAGGGGATAGTACAGAGCCCTGAGGGACGCCTGCACGGATAGGGTGAGGGGAGGATAGCGCTCCTTCGATGCGATAGCGGAAGGTGCGGTTTGACAAGAAGTCTCGTAAGATGAGCACGAGACGATCGGGCACACCGAGTTTGTAGAGCTTATATAATAAGCCGTTGTGCCAGACCTTGTCGAACGCTTTCGCTATATCGAAGAAAACAGCACCGGTCGTAAGAGGAGAGTGTGGTGTGGAGCACAGAATATATATACCCTGACGGGGGTGTGGAGTGTGCACAGTACACATATTAAAACTTTAACACATATACTCATAACGGAGTGAGTGTGGGTGTGGGAGAGTGGTATTTTTTATTGAGGTCACCAACCCAAGTGCTTTATATTGATATCAATCGTCACGGCCACTCACGGCACATTGTGGCTGATTGGTTGGCAACACCTTCAATTAAATGTCATAACAAACAAGTGTGCAGTGTTTTCGATTTGAGGTTATGTTAGCTTAATAAACAAATATTATCAAAAATGGGTCTCACAAAGCAATATTTACGTTACGTACCAAGCGGGACCTTTAATGTTATAGCTAGTGCCGACTGTAATAGCGCTCACGTGTCTTTAAATGGCGTAAGCGGGCGATACATGGCTGTTGGAGCATGCGAACATGTTGTGATCTGGGATATGAGGCTGGGCGAGAAAGTAAGACTGAAAAACCTTATAAACAATCGTACAAACAATTAACCTTAAACCCTTCAATTGTTTTTGGACAATATTTAATTATCACAGCTATTGAACTTCCCAATTTCATGTTGATAAAACACTGTGTACACTATGTTTTTTTGTTCCTAGGCTCAAGTTCTTCCAGGAGAAAACGTAGTAGTGTCACAGGTAGCAGCCAGCCCTAACGGTAACCACGTAGCAGTTGGCTATGTAGATGGAAACATCAATGTATTTGAACTAGTTAACAATGAAATAGTTTGTGTGTTTGCTGGACACAAATCTGGTGTCACATGCTTGCAGTACGATGAACAGGGACACCGCTTGGTGTCAGGTGCTAAGGTGAGATATTTAATTCACTGTAAGCATTGGATTCAATGTCAATAATAAATATGTATGATGTGTGTGTACTCACATACTGTTTGTTGTGGTTATTGGCTGACACTAACAATATTGTTTAGCGAATCTTCCTAAAACTATAACTATATCATTTGATTGGTCTTTTCACAGGATACAGAGGTAATCCTGTGGGATGTGGTCTCAGAAACTGGTAAAGCTCGCTTCAGTGGCCATAAGGGAGCCATAACCAGCGTGCTGTTTGTTAATGGCAAGAACTGTGTCATCAGTTCCTCCAAAGACACATTTGTTAAGTTCTGGGACATCGAGACAAAGCACTGCTTCAAGACTTTAGGAGGACATCAAATGGAAGTATGATTTTAAATTAAATATATCATGTAACTTTGAGATTTACATTGCAAACGATTTAAGAAGTAAAAAAAAAGAAGAAGAATAAAAATTATTTTTAAATGTCTACTGTCCCCATTGGGAAAAGTCAGTGAACTAAACTTTTACAGATTAAAGACTCTGTCTGACCAATCCAACTCTTTAAGTTTGTGATGAGTTTTAATTTTTTGATATTTCCTTACTTGATATTTGACTAATTTGCAATTTGAATGTTATCCTAACTTTTATTTAACTCAATTTTATATCTAAAGAAATAACCAAAACTCTGAAAATGTCTAGTCAGAAACGACAGAATGATATGAACTTTTAAAATGATGGAACAACTCTGTTACAATATTCTGACAAATAAATGGACAATTACTATTTCAAACAAAATCAGTATAATACCTAGGTGGTTCAACTAAATTATAACAATAAAATATTTCTTAGGTATGGTCAGCAGTACTTTTAAAAGAGGAAAGATACCTGGTGACTGGTAGCATGGACCAAGAGTTGAGAGTATGGAAACTGAACTGGACAGCTGATGTTAAAGATGAAGATAAACTATCTAGACAACTTGAGATAGTCAAGCTTGAAGAGACTGACAATCTTGAGGACTCTTCTGTAAGTAAACTTTAATTATTGTTTTAGTAAATCCGTTCTGAGGCTATGACAGACAAGGAACAGACTACTGTGTTCAGTTTTTTACCTTGCCTATTCCTTAGCACACACAGAATATGATGAATCATGTATGCCAAGGACATTTACTTACCCCTTGATACAAAATCTTGTTTAAAGGTACTTCAAAACTGGAGAAATGAGAGTTGAACTTGCATGGTGAGGGTTCCGTACAATGAACATGTTTTCTACCATGTTTTTTATCCCAAGAACAAACTTAACATTGTAGTTAAAAAACATGTTCTCCCATACATTCAACTACAAATGTTAGTTTTTACACACAATATTGAGAGATTTACCATGTTATTTTATCACAAGCCTTCTTTGAAATCTTAAAATATTTGTAGATATTACAATGTCACCAAGTGGGCACTCTAGTGAGAGGGGGGCGAGGCCGCGTGGTGGGCCTGTCCACAGACCCAGGACAGAGTGTGTTGGCTTGTCACGGAACTGATGCATTATTGGAACTGTTTTCGTTCTGTTCTGATGAAGAAGCCAAGATGAGAATGGACAAGAGAATCAGGAAACAGAGGAAGAAATTAGCGTGAGTATTTTTTTCATTTTATTTGCATTCGCTTTTACACCAAGAAGGCATAAATAATTTGGCAGAGAACCATACTCTAAAATTCTCACTGAGTCAGCCACACAGTTTTCAGGAGTATATTTCACACTTGATATAGGTAAGTACACATATTTGTGTGGTCTTCACTGATTGAGATACATGACGAATTCAATAGTATACTAATAATAAGTACAGCATAGAAAATAATAATCGTTTATTCATAAAAGATCACTACATAATAGAAAACAAAGTCCCTCGCCGCGTCAGTCTGTCTGAACGCGATAAACTCTAATTCATTAAGGGTCGGGTAATCGCCGTTGACCTTGGCCATACAAATGTGCGGCGCGCTCACGCCGCCCGCGCCGCCGCGCACAGTGGAACGAATGTATGGGAGCGGTTGGACGTAGACATGTCCGAAAAAAAAGAGTAAAATTATGCCAAACTAATGATGCCATCTTATTCGATTACTTAATGCCTTCATAACTTGTGGTGATGAATTTCTTCATAACTCCCATATTTCGGGAGTAATTTGAGAAAATGTGAAATTTTACTATGAAAATGAGTGTATCGAGCTCTCTCCCTCCTGATTCCGGGCTTGTTTCAAGTAGCGGTCTCTAGTATCATAATGCTAATACTAAGAGCTATATTTAATACTAAGACACATAGTGCGCCAAATGTGCACTTTCTGGGATAAAGAGTGATGTTTATTTTACAACACAATTTTTTTATTTTTTGTTTATTTTGTTGATTAAAACCGTTTTTCTAAAGGTTTACCTTATTACAATAACATTTCTGAGCAGCCAATTAGAGAAGATATAAGCTAATTAGGATATATAATTAGGGACTTAAGGTTTACATATAAAACTGATGCACTAATGATTACTGATAAGAACATTGCTATTATTTAATTACTAAATGGCTCTTAATACACTAATTTAGCATGCATCATTTACTAATTATCACAATAACTAATTACCTTGCAATATTTAACAAAGGATACCTGGGATACCTGGATTTTATATAAATAGGTCACTATTAGTAACTTTAAAATCAGTGTTGATTTACACCTCGTTGTATCCAAGCTAATCTCGCAATGTATTTTCCAAATTTTAATACAAATCTTGATATTCACGTTGCTTTATGCGCACGCGCACATAAAGATTTACGCGACTTTAACTATTTGTTCAGTGTTTTAAAAGATAACAGTTGTGTTCAGTTATGTGAAAGTGCTGAAACAAGTTTAAAAGACTGGTGTCGTCGATTTTGCTACCGCATTTATGCAAAATGGACACAGTCTGGAAGAAGCACAGATAAGTTTCGGAAGAAACATGAGATTTGGCTACAGGCTGCAATTCAATGGCCGGAATTACAGAATGAAAATATGGAACCTTCTACAGAAAATATAAGTGACGTCATCGAGCCCATAATTTCTCCTGCTAAATCTGATGCTTCAACTTGTACACATCCTAGTCCTCGTAAATCTTTTGAGGACCTTAGTAACCGGCAAAAAAGAAGACGCACTGAAGATAGTCTTTCATGCAGCAGTAGCAGCGCTGAAATTATGTTTTCGGCCGAAAGGGCGCTTCAAAAGGCAGGACAAAGCGATACAGCTTATGTTATGAAATACTTGACGGAGAATCCAGAAGAGGCCTCAAAAATCAAAGCCTTCATTGAAGGTAAATCAATTCAGGTACGGGAAATATCCCCTTTGAAGGCATTGGCTCTTTATGTATCGATGAACTTATCGAAATGGCGCTATAACACTCTTCGGGATTTCAACACTCAAGAAGGAGCTCTTCAATACCCGAGTTACTACATGTTGGTTAAAGAAAAAATTAAGTGCTATCCGGCCAAAGAAGATCTCACAGTTACAGAGAGCTCTGCAAAAATCAAATTACAAGCCTTGATGGATTTAACCTCAAGAAGACTTATTAGGTCGTTAGAAACCCCTGTTGATCCCAATCAACAGCTCGTATTGACCAGCAAATGGGGTTTTGACGGATCATCTAGCCAAAGCATTTATCATCAAAGGACGAGTGAAGATGAGCAAATCGATCTTGCTAGTAATTTTATGATTAGTCTTGTACCACTGCGGCTCGTCTCAAAAGGTGTAACAATTTGGGAAAACGAGCGACCATCTTCCACTTCATTTTGCCGGCCAATATTGTTTAAGTTTATAAAGGAAACCAAAGAAAATGTGCAGAGAGAGATGGCTGAAATCGAAGCAGAGATTGAAGCCTTAACTCCATCCACCATCACTGATGGAATTAGTGTCAAACACCAACTGCTGTTGACAATGATTGATGGTAAAATTCATTCCATTATATCCAATACAGCAGCTTCAGTGTGTGACATATGCAAGGCTTGTCCTAAAGAAATGAATAATTTAGAGTTAATCAAAGATAAACACGCAAACGAGGACATGTATAAATATAGCTTAAGCACCCTTCACGCTTGGATTCGCTCAATGGAATGCTTATTACACATTTCCTACAAATTAGACATAAAATCATGGCAAGTAAGGGGTGATATAGCAAAAAGGCAAGTTGATGACAGGAAGAAAAGAGTTCAAGAGGCTGTAAGAAGAGAAACGGGCTTACTTCTCGATGTTGTGAAACAAGGCAGTGGATCCACCAACAATGGCAACTCGGCAAGGAGATTTTTTGAAAACTACACTAAATCTGCTGAACTGACCGGAATAGATGCTATGCTTTTAAGAAAAATCTGTGTGATCTTGCAGTGTATTTCATCAGGAGAGAAGATCAACGTAACTAAATTCCGAGAGTTCTGCTTTGATACTGCTAAGCTTTACGTGGAGTTATACCCATGGTATTATATGCCTTCTTCACTTCATAAAATTTTAATGCATGGGCCAGACATAGTTCAGAACATGTCAATTGTGCCCATTGGTTTTCTATCCGAAGAGGCATCTGAGGCTAGAAATAAAGATTTTAGAAAATATAGAGAGGGGCATTCTCGAAAGCATAGCAGTATCTCATGCAATGAAGATATTATGCACAATCTTTTACTGTCTTCTGATCCACTTGTTACAAGTATCCGTCCAAAAGGAAATAAGTTTGTAAAAAAATCTTCTTTTAAGGAATTTTATGAGCTTACGGATTCTGAGAAAAGTGATATCGAATTTGTTAACATAAATGATTTAGCGGACATCGATTCTGAATTTGAATTAATTGATGATGATGATGATGACGAAGATAATTAAATGATGTTATTGTTTTAAAATGTGTAACTTAGTAAATTAGAGCTTACATCTTAATTATTTATTGTACTTTTAATGAAACTAGGTAATTTATTATCAACTTACTTAAAAGTCATACTCTCATCAGTTCTTGTGAATATTTTTGTTAATATATATTTCTGTATATATATAATATATTTATAGACCTCTTAATAAGTCTGTCTGCGGTTTAAAGTAAATACAAATGGGGAAAAAACGTTTTTTTTTTTAAATTTTCATTTCCTTTTATCCCAGAAAGTGCACATTTGGCGCACTATGTGTCTTAGTATTAAATATAGCTCTTAGTAATAGCATTACGATATTAGAGACCGCTACTTGAAACAAGCCCGGAATCAGGAGGGAGAGAGCTCGATACACTCATTTTCATAGTAAAATTTCACATTTTCTCAAATTACTCCCGAAATATGGGAGTTATGAAGAAATTCATCACCACAATTTATGAAGGCATTAAGTAATCGAATAAGATGGCATCATTAGTTTGGCATAATTTTACTCTTATTTTTCGGACATGTCTACGTCCAACCGCTCCCATACATTCGTTCCACTGTGCCGCGTGGCGGCCCCGTGGCTGATCGGTGCCTTTATTCGCTCGCTACTGTGGTGCTTGGTAATTTGTAAAATACTTCCTTGAGACGTGTGCGTACGCGCAGCGGAATGTTGTTGAATTTAAAGATTTTAATTATGCAGTAAGAGTTACTTATTAATGAAGAAAATGTTATTACATCTTAGTCTATCTTTAACAAGATTATTTCTAATCCGCCTGAATTATTTTTTTTTACTCTGAAAATACGGCTTATTTAACAAAAAATACATCTTTAAAAGTTACTTGTAATTGTATCAGCTGTCTACAAAAAACTAGTAAAGCTCATCCGACAACGAAAAATTTAAAGTGCCTGTAACTGAAAAGGAGCACAAAATCGCAATTGAGTGTCTATGGCAAAGTGATGAACAATTAACCCCTCTACAAGCTGCGCTAAGTTTTATTTTGAATACGTTTGAATCTTGGAAGATAAAGACAAAATTAGGATTTTTTCATACAAAAAATATTTAAAGTGCATGTAACTCAAAAGGAGCACAAAATCGCAGTTGAGTGTCTATGACAAAGTAGTGAGAAATTAGCCCCTCTACAAGCTGCGCTAAGTTTTATTTTGAATACGTTTGAATCTTGGAAGATAAAGACAAAATTAGGATTTCTTTCATACAAAAAATATTTGAATATTTTTTTTCTCTGAAAATACGGCTTTTTTGGCAAAAACTCAATGTACAAAAGTGATTTGTAATTGCATCAGCTGTCTACAAAAAAAAAAATAAGCTGAATCGGTTGACCTTTTGTCAAAAAATTCTTAATGTCCCCTTTTTTATCATTTGGGACCAGTGTGCGCCGCGCCTCCCGTGGCCCGCGCCGCACAGTGGATCGAAAATCGGCTGTAGAAGACATAGGATCTCGATTTCTTAAATGTTATTTTTTTTTGCTGGAAATTACTTCTGCTGATCATTACTGTTCTATAAAATGTCATATGAAGTAATTGTGTGCACAAATGGAAGAGTTATAATGTTTATAAGAAAAAAATGTATGGAGCTGACATGAAAAATGAGGATATCTCTGGAATCGCAAGGTTGGCCGTTATATCCTTGCACACTGTTATAGTACTATTTATTTGTGAATTTTTGACATACTTAATATCGCGGCATCACTTGCGATTTTTTTTTTTAAAAATCTTCAAAATTAAAAAAAAAAAACACAATAGCATTTTCTGCAATTATGTCCCCTCCGTGAATCAACAATTTGTGGACGGTTGATGACATGTAGTACCAATCGTACAGTTCCACGTATTTTTCAGCGGTTGTTCTAGCGTATTCTTTAAATTTCGGCACGTCTACAATCTCTCCAGATGTGATAGCTTGCAGAATCACAGCAAATCTGCGTATTAGGTCTTCATCTAATCCAGTGATCGCTGCAGTTTTATCAGGAAATTCAAAAAACCGCCTTGCTGTGTTCCCGTCGTTAGTTGTGCCTGATCCTTGCTTAACGATGTCAATCAAAAGGTTGAGATCATCTTTGAATCGATCTTGAATGAGTTTTTTTCGTGAATGCAATAACTCTTGATGACCTTCTCCTCTTGCAGACTACTTTTTGAAGTCGAGACGATACGCTATGTGTAGAAGACATTCCATTACATTAATGCGGGCATGAAGTGATGATAATCCGTACTCATACACACAGGGCTTTAAATACCGGTAAATTTTTCGTAACGTTATCTCTATTTGACAGCGTTACCGTTAAAATTAAAATAACGGTAATAAATTTAACGTTATTTATGCTACATTTTATCGTTAATTTTTATTAACGTTAATTTTATATTAACGTTACTTTTATCGTTATTTTTAAACGGGTAAGATGGAAGTAGCGGGGCCTGAGGCGCGTGGTGGGCCGCCCGCCACGCGCCCTCGCACCGCGCTGATATCGTGCCGATCAAAACATTGCCTTGCCTGATTCTTACGCGTGAGAAGTTTTGATAGTATAGTGAGCTGATTTAGTCAGTGATAACTGATCAAATCAATTTAATATCAATGAGTGAAGTGAAGACAATAGTCAATGTAATTAATGATTCTTATTTATATTTATTATAATAGTCGTTTTACACATGCAGGATTTAATTGACTATCGTGCCGCCGCATTATGTAAAAGTATGCGGCTTTGTATGGTAAAGCCCCATACAAAGCGGCCTCAAAACCGTTTCACGTGAATGTCGTTGTTATGGAATAAAAATAATAAATTAATATGGTCTAATAAATAAGCTTTCTATACGCAATTTTTTTTTTTGTTAATCATTGCTTGCGCGCTAATCGACTGAAATTATGTATTGTCATTTCCTTAGTTTTTTTATGTTGGTATAACTAATTAATGGGATTAGGTTGGTTTTACTGCACTCCTCTCCCCCTATCCCATTCCTGCACATTGCCTTTCACCCGCGTGTGAGCGAGACCGCTACACCAATCAGCGCCAACCCGCGGAATGTCGTCGAAATTCAAGAGGGATTCGGTTTTCGTGCGTCGTCGCGTGTGCATCCCATTGCACCCAAAATTCATTTAACCAAGTGAAAATTTGTGGAAATCGCTTGTATCTTAGGGACAGTGCATCATCATCGTATCAAATAAGGTATCGTGCTACCTTCCTTTCGCTAACTACTGATTTGCGACCTAATTTCTTTCCTAACAGTGGTTGTGCATTCGTCCATACTTTTGTCGTAAAACCAATTCCAAAATATCGATTATGTGTTGCCCCGCGCATCCAATCATAATGTATTGTAAATAGGCTTAAAAACTAACTCTTGTTCAATTACGTAATTTTGACGCAATACGTTACTGCAATTCAATGCCACATAACTCGAAAGTTTTTCATATAAATATACCCGTATTATACATTTTTGGAATGAGTAAAATCTCCTCATAACGTTTCATAATTAATTATATATTATTACTTTGATAAAATAAAATTAACTAATATAGTTTAAGATGGTATGTTTATAAGATATTTTTTTTAATGAGACATTTACCCTTTACAGCTGCTTGCTGCTGTCGAGATATTTATTGTATTAAGATCTTTATACATTAGTTTACGCAAGGAGAACAAAAAATTGCTCATACTTGCTCTTTTTCTGACACGGTGCTAAAACATATCGCGAGATAAAAATTATATTTTTTTTTTTCAATTTCTTTTTATTTCTCATAAAATCATTTGTTACCTATTAAGGTCAAATTGATAAAAAGTTAATTACAGTGATGATTATTCTTAATAGTTCTTTGTAGCTTTGATACAGTTTTGACCACCTTACATATAAAATATGGTCACTATCTATTAAGGTCGAAATAAAAACAGGTTTGTTATGGGAAGAGTGCAAATTACTCGTATTCGTATCTTGTCTTTTTGCACATAGCACTATTTCATATGCCTATAAAAGGATGGTGAGCCCTGTAACATTCACATTTGTTAGTCAAATATTCAGTTGCCCTAAAAACCAGTTAATATCTTTTTTCGACTATTTGCAAAGTTGACTGATTTGAAAAACGGGTGAATTTGTTTGTAGTAAACGAGAGTTGTGCAATTTGTTGATAAATAGGAATAATATAGAAGACTACTTACAAGAAAATTTCAATTTGTCACCAGAGGATATGGCTACTGTGGTCTTCTACATTCAAAGAAACTTGGTATCTAAATGTAACGAACGCTGGAGAAATGCATCTCGGATAAAAGACCGCTTTGAAAGTAAGAGAGTCAGCTGGTTAGATGGTCAATTTCCTGTTCCACTAGAGTGTCGAGTCACGGTTAATGACCCTAATATGCCTGGAAGTAGTGACGGCAGACCCTCGAAACCATACGAAGCATCTTCAGAAAAAACGAAAAACATGGAATTAATACAAGAGTACGGATAGGACTGTGTTCTCAATGCATATGCTCAGGAGTTACTGTCTATGGGTGAGACGGAGGAGGCCGGAATCGTTAATATTATACGAACTGCATCAATCAATTATAAGATTTTTTTTTGTTAAATACGTAACTGAGAACTCTGAAGACGTTACACCTTTTTCAAAGGAAGAAGCACTACGGACATTTTTTTAGTTAGACCTTAACAAAGAACAGTATGATAAACTTCGACTTTGTTAGCGGAAAAAAACTGCTCAGTGTTTCCTTCTTATCCAACTTTAGTTGAAGCGAAAAAGATGTGTTACCCACCAGATTCGAGCATAATCATTACTAACATAAGTGCAAAAGTCAATCTGCAGGACTTGTTGGATCATACTGTGGCACGTAAATTACTAATTGGTTCAGTTTACAAAAATGATTTAAGAAAGTTGAAACTATTCTGTAAATGGGGTTGTGACGGGTCATCCGGGCAGAGTGAGTACAAACAAAACTTGCAGACTTATATTGTTAGAATACGCCAAAGAAACTCCTGTAAAAACCGCGTCTGTTGTGGCTAATATCAACAATCAAAAACATAATCTGTCTCCTTCCCTGATAAATAAGAATGGCGAGGTAATCGAAATAACTCATGACCTATATTTAACCATGATTGATGGTAAAGTGGCGAGCGTTCGAGCGCTTCTTGTACAGTTTGTAGTGCTAGTCCTCGGCAAATGAATAACTTAGAGGCAGTTAGGACACGAGATGTGAACGAAAGTTCATTTCAATAGGGACTGTCAACACTACATGCTTGGTTTAGGAGTAGGGAGATGATCTTAAACATTTCTTATAACTTGTCTTTTGAAAAGTAGTCAGCTACTACACCTGAAAATTAAATAAAACCAAACACGAAAAGAAAAAATTGGTACAAAAGCGGTTTAGGGAGGAAATGGGACTATAGCATGTCGATAAACCTCGACAAGGCACTGGAAATAGTAATGAAAGAAACACAACTCGGAGATTCTTTCAGAATTACTTTTGCTCTGCAGACAATACAGTTGTAGACGTAGAACTTATAAAACGAATGTACATAAATATGTCATCTGGAAGGGCTATTAATTCCAAAAAGCAGCAGGCTTTGGCGAAGAGCCAGTTTGGTTTCGAAATGAAATGAAATGAAATGAAATTGTTATTCTGTAAATAGGATATGAGAATCACTTTTACACGTCATATTAAAAAATAAGCTAGATGGAGTCGACATTTCCTACCTGACTACCCCTGAGAAGAAATGGCGAAACAAACTCAAGGGTCAAAGTCTCTTTTAAAGTCCAGACATAATCTTGGTCAGATCATGTGAGGACCATGTAGATCTATGTCTGAAATGTTCTTTTGAGGAAAGAACCACACAAATTTGAGTGGACCTGTCCAGTCAGTGCAAGCATTTGTCAGTAATCGTGTAGCTCAACTCAAAACTTAAGGAGCTCAACGACTCGACGAACAATACCAAGGAAAGGACAATTGGGTTGGCCGCATAAAGAACTCAAAATGCCAGACCATCATTAAAACTAAGAGAAAGAGAAAAAAAAAAAAACAAGAAATAAATAAAAATGACCCACATAGTGCTCACATTCACAATAATTAAAGTAGGGGGTAGTAATTTCCGCAGGGGGCACCCTACCGTCGACGCCATCATGCGCGTACGAGCCCTCACGACGAAGAATGCTGTAGCCCAGGGTGGTGTCGTCTTGGCGGTGTCTCTAGACATCGCCAATGCCTTCAATACCCTGCCTTGGAGTTGCATCAAGGAGGCACTCCGGTACCACGTAACTCTGTCGTGTGGTCGAGGCCTATCTGATGGACAGGGCAGTCATTTACCGCGGTCACCAGAGAGTGTGAAACCGGCAAGAGATGTCGTGTGGTGTCCCACAGGGTCGGTCCTAGGGCCGCATCTGTGGGACATAGGATACGACTGGGTGCTGCGCGCCGACTTCCCTAGCGGCGTCAGCGTAGTGTGTTACGCTGACGACACGTTGGTCCTGGCGCAAGGGAGGTTGCACCAGGTGGCGGCCAAAGTAGCGGCACGCGGGGTTGCGACAATCATCAAAATGATCCGACACTTGGGACTCGAGGTGGCCCTGCACAAGTCCGAGGCCATGTGTTTTTATGGCCCTCGGAACGGGCCACGCACCGTCGGGATCCCAAATACCAGTAGGAGGGGTTTACATCGGCGTCGAGTCTACGATGAAGTACCTGGCACTCGTCCTCGACAGCCGGTGGAACTTCGTGGAGCATTTCTGACGTTTGGCTCCCAAACTGGAGTGGGCAGGGGCTGCTTTAAAGCGGCTCCTGCCCAATCTAGGGGGTCCAAACGCCTCCTGCCGGAGGCTCTACGCGGGCGTCGTGCGGTCCATGGCCCTTTACGGGGCTCCTGTGTGGGCGCGTTCCCTGCCGCTGCGGCCAGCCCACCGGTTGAGCGCGGCCCAAAGGGTCATGGCCATCCGGCTGGTCCGGGGATACCGCACGGTCTCCTGTGAGGCAGCGAGCCTCGTTGCTGGATTGCCGCCATGGGATCTGAAGGCAAAGTCCTCGCACACGTATGGGAGTGGCGCGAGGAGGCGAAACGCCGGGGCGTAACTACGCTGCCGCAAGAAATTGCGGCACAGCGGACGGAGCTCCGGCGGGATCTCATGGCGACATGGAGAGTACGGTTGTCGCAACCCAATGCTGGGCATGCCACGATTGTGGCGATAATTGCTTCGCTTTGAGGAGTGGCTAGAGAGGCACCACAGTGTCCTCACCTTCCACCTGACGCAGGTCCTCACCGGACACGGCAGCTTCGGGAGGTTCCTGTGTCGGATAAGGTGGGAGGAAACGCCCGGGTGTCAACACAGTGTGGATCGCCCGGAGGACACGGTGGAGCATACGGTGGAGGTCTGCCCGGCTTGGGCAGAACGCCACCGTATCCTCGTGGAGGCGATCGGCGGCAGAGATCTCTCGCGTCCAGCCCTGGTTCAGGTCATGGTACGAAGCGAGAGGGCATGGGCAGCTGTCACTTTCTTCTGCGAAGCAGTAATGCTCGCAAAGGAGGAAGCGGGACGGTTGAGGGAAAGGCAAATTTCGAACCCTCTCGCCCCTAGCTACCGCAGGAGACTCCCTGGGCGTCGGGAATCCCGGGGTCGCGTGAAGGTATTAAAGGGTTACCGAGGCCCCTGGCAACACAGGCAACACGGAAGGAATACGGTTGGGTTTTAGTCAGTTAGAGCCTGACACACCCTCCCGCTCCGCCCGGAGCGGGAGAAGTTATTTGATGACTTCCCACCAAAAAATAAAAACAAAAAACAAAAAATACAGTACAGCCCAACTGTACGTAAATATTTATAATTGGTATTATGCCTTCCTACGTGCATACAATACTATTTTACCTATAGGACAATTGTCCAAAGACGCGCAAGAATCCCAAAATAAGGATTACAAAAAGTTTAGACTTTGAAGTGTTACGGGGTAGATTAAATAATAAACTATTATTTAGTAAAACGACTTGTATTACTGCCTACCACGGCACTTCTTTAAACAATTACAGGTACAACACAACAATAAGGACGATGGACAATTTGTACAAGTAAAACAGAAAAATATAAAAATGCTTGGAGCTGACTGGGAGAGGCTACGGTTCTCGAGGATTCTAGAAGCTATGTGTGTAGCTATACCGAGCGCGCATTCGCCTTGAGGCAAGGTCGAACACTGGGGTCGTTGACCTCTCCCAGTGAGTTCAAAATATTGCACATCACGGTCCGGCCACGATCGGTTCCGAAGATTTCCGACCGTGCCCGAATGTGTGCTTCGTTCCCCAATCTGGACGTGCATTCGGTTTACATACATAAAGTTGTGGAGTGTAAATAACGGTATGTAATAATAATTGTAATATATATTGTAATATGTCCATAGATATTTTGTGTGTTATAAACATAGTAAATAAGTAATTGTTGTGAATAATATATAATGTGCTAACCATGGTATAGACAATAATTCCTCGTTTGTTGTCTATGACGAACAAAACGTAATTATGACAGCTGACATGTCGAACGAGGAATTATGCTAGGTTATGTAACGTGTTGTGTGTAGTGTTTACAATTAGCTTTTAAGATATATAATTATGATGAAACTAATCGTTCTAACCACTACAACTTCATCATTCTAGAAAGTGTTCAAGAGCGGCTACAAATGAAGACACCATACCTTATTGTACACTTCTGATCCATATAATATATATCAAGTTTGAGAAATAACTCGGAAACAATATCGAAAGAACTTTTAGATGAAGCCAAGGCCCTTCTTGCTATCAACGAAAATCTGTAGGAGCTTCCTGAATTTTGTGCTTTATTTTTCTCGTTTGCTTCAATTATTCCATTTTAAGTAAATAAAAATAAAAAGACAAATTTTGTTTTTTTTTTCTTATAGAATGCATGTATTTTTTCAAGTTTTATTTTTATAATTAATTAATTAATAAACAGAATTTTCAAAATCGAAATTATTTATATTACATTTTATACATCCAAAAATACGTGTGCAAAATTACAGCTCATTTAGTTTTGAAACAACTGAGATACGGAGTATTGAGACGAAACATACGCGATTTTCCCATAGTGCGGCGGCGGAGTGGCTGTGTAGCTAAGCGAGCGCACAAAATGTAAACCTACGGAACGGCAACGTAGCAAAATAACGGTAAAATTAACGTTATTATCATATTTTACGTTAATGTTAATTAACGTTATATTACTGGTAATGTTATCAAGTAACGTTAAATTTTTTGTAACGTTAGTAAGGTATCACATTAAAATTAACGTTACGTAACGGTTATTATTTTGTTATTTGGTAACGTTAACAAGCTCTGCATACACACCAGAAGAAATGGTTTTTGACGCAATGACATCTAACTTACTCATTTCTGTAGGCTTAGCCAAACACAGGTAGCAGGCCGCATTTGACTTAGCTTCAGACAGATATGTACAAATTTTGCCGTCAATCATCGTCATCATTAATTTGTGACTAATTTCATGTCCTTGACATTTTGAGGGAACGAGAGCTTCAATTTCGTTATCCATTGCAGTTTTTTCATTTATGACAACGTCTTTGGTTTCTTTCACAAAACTAAACTGGACTGGACGGCAATACCTAGGTGAGCAGGGTTTTGGATTCACCCATACGGTATCACCGTCAGCTGTCAACTTTAATGGAACCAAAGAGGTCATAAATATGCTGGAATCATCTTGACCACTCTCTATGTTTTGCTTATATCTACTTTGGTTAGATGCACCATCAAATCCCCACTTTGATATTAATATCAATTGTTTATCTTGTATCGCATCAGGAGTACGAATAGTTTCAAAAATTCTGTTCACTGTTAAATCTAGTAACGCTTGTAGTGCAATCTTAGCAGATGAATCCGTTACAGTCACAAATGTCTTCGGAGGGTAGCACTGTAGCTTAGCTTTTTGCACTTTATAGTAAGACGGATATATCTCCTTTGAACCTTCTCGAATAGTCGTTTCCCTTAATATGATATATTGCCATTTCGATAGTTGTAATGAAAGTTCATAGTGAATATTTGTTTTTAGTAGCGAAAATATGAATACTTAAAAAAAAAAAAACAGATAGAAGAATCAATCTGTTCATACAAAAAATATTATGAAATATCTTAAGTAGTTTGAAAGTAATATCGTGTTTTATGCTTTGGGTAGACATTACTTCCTCAATTTCAAAAAGTATTTTACTAAAATATTACTTAAATATTCACCTATAGAATAGGGTCTTACACCCATTTTTGAAAAGTGTCTCAATTAAATCCTATAGTGCTAATATGCCCCAAAAAATCACAAAATTTTTATTCAATTGATAAGTGCCATAAAAAATGCATTTAAATTTTACATTTTCAAATTTCGCGCGTAGTTTGACGAAAACGCTGGACGCAGTGGACGCCATGTTGCTCTGTGGTCATGACGTCATTTGGCTATGTAAACAAATGCGCTGATCTATTATCTAACTATCAGTTGACAGTTTGTTACGCATGGTCAACCTTAATAGACCGCTGCATCGGCATACCTGCATATACATTGCACACGGCACCTACGGGCACGAAACGCAAGCCCAGCATAACGTGACCAATTGACGTCAATCGAACCTTTCCATAGAAACATAAAAACGTGGAGCGGCACTTTTGGATCTGACATCGACCAATTGACACTCTAGTATAATTAGTCGTAATTTCAATACTTTGTAATACAGTAATAAATTAGTTTATTAAAATAAATCTGCATTTTTTTGGATCCTCCGGTTGCACCCATCGTAATTGGCGCAGTCGGTAGGATAGTCCAGTAAATTCAGTGAATCGATCACCGACAACGGGCTATTCGAACCTACGGGTGTGCGGCTACGGAGGAGTATCCGAATATCGATACCACAGAGAGATGCAGATTTGGTAAGTACCTAGATCTACTAGAGTTGCTCGCCTTCCCATATTTTAGTATCCTTCGTGTAATTTCCTTTTTTTCCCCTGTGTTTCCTTTGTGTTAATTTCCTCAAGTGTTTCTATTAAACTTTCAAAATTTTTCACCCACGTATATCACGGACTCCTAAGTCGAGTATTTCTGATAGGAACTCGCAAATCGATGCGAATAGGAATTTAGATACTAAATTAGAAGATAGTGAGAGTGTAGAATCTTACTTAATTATAGAGAATAATTTAACTAACAAAATGAGTACCGATTTGGTAGATCAAGTTTACAAGGCTCTACGCCTCGTTCCCGAATTCGACGGGAACCCGAACGTGCTCACGCGGTTTGTACGTTTATGTGACCAACTTGTCGCGCAGTTTATTAAGGCGGAGCCAGGTTACGAACTAAGTAATTTATCCTTGTTGAACGGCATACTTAATAAAGTTACCGGAAATGCCGCCCGCACAATAAATTCAAACGGCATTCCCGAAACCTGGCAGGGTATTAGAAGCGCCCTGATTAATAACTTCTCGGACCAGCGGGACGAGACCGCTTTATACAATGATTTGGCCCTGTTAACGCAGAGGAATTTATCACCACCGGAATTTTACGAAAAGTGCCAAACTTTATTTAGTACAATTATGACGTATGTGACCTTGCATGAGTCCATATCTACTACCATCGAGGCCAAACGGGCACTATATAAGAAATTAACCCTACAGGCATTCGTTCGTGGCCTAAAAGAACCTTTAGGCTCGCGTATTAGGTGCATGCGACCCGACACCATCGAAAAGGCTCTCGAGTTTGTGCACGAGGAAATTAACACCATGTATTTACAGCAGCGTAATGACCATTTGCCGGAGCGGAGACCTGTGCAGTCTACGTCTTCATTTAATCCCAGTACGTATCAGATTAAGCCATTTAATTTGCATACTCCACAGCCAGTCACTTTTTCAGCGCCGTTTAATCAGCCCGGTCCCTCCAAAAGTTTTTATCAGCCACAACCGCCAAGGCCAATGCAAGCTTGGAGACCCCAAGTGCCTTTCAATCGCGGTCCCACGCGAACCCAACAAATGTTAAGTGCACCCCCGCCTAACCATAGGCCCCAGAGCAACGTGTTCCGATTGCCTCAACAAAGGCCTAGTTTCACGCCCATTAATAGTGGCCCCAAGCCCATGAGTGGTGTAAGCCACTTTGTTCCTAAACCTATGCCGGGACCCTCGACAGGACATGACTGGACTCAACAAGGAAATCCACCTCCCAGTAACTACTTTAAGACTCGGGAGATGAATGTTAACGAAGTAGACTTTTGCGACTATTATGGATACCCCGACTATGCCTATAATGACTATTACGACCAGTTCTACCCTGTACCTCACAATTACGAACCTATGTATGAGCCACTAGCTCATAGTGATTATGTTCCTGTGCACGTAGAGGAACATCAGAATGTGCCTGAAGGAACATCTGCCCAAGGAACGTCTGCTGAAGGCCAGGATTTTCATACAGCCCCGAAATCAGACAAACCAAAATAGAAATTAACTTACAAACCCAGAGGCAACTTCCATTCATTCAGATTGCTAATCCACCCATTAAACTGTTAGTAGATACCGGTGCGAACCTATCTTTTATTAGCCCGAACGTTGTAGAAAGATTTTATCATCATATCCACCGTAATTATGAGCCTTTCGAAGTCACTAACATCCACGCGACAACTCGTAGTAATTATTCCATTACTATACCGTGCTTCCCGGAATTTAAAGAAACCTGTGACATTACCCTATACATTTACAAGTTCCACAATTATTTTGACGGCTTAATAGGCTTAGACTTACTAGAAAAGTTAGAGTCTAATATAGATTTAAAGAATAAGGTTCTTGTTACACGTAATTCATCTAATCCCTTGCGAATGTATGATTCACGTAATTGTAATCTTTACGAGGACATAGTACCCGCTAATTCATCCAAATTAGCTAGAGTCCCCATTAATCTTCATGATGGTGACGTAATAATATCAGAGCAGACTATTTCCAATTGCACTATTCGCGACTGTGTTACTTCTGTTAAAAGTAACCGTGGCATCATAGAAATAATTAATCCAACTAAACATGATGTAGTTTTCTCAATGGACAAGCCGGTTACCGCGGAACTTTTTAACGAGCAAAGCGCGACTATCTATCAGCCTAGCGATCGCGTATCCAAGGTATTATCAAAACTACGCACTGACCATCTGAATCCTGAAGAACGAGCCAACTTGGAATCTCTTTGTGCACAATATGCTGACGTTTTCTATATCGATGGTGAACCTCTAACTTTCACCAATAAGATAAAGCATAGTATTCATACCACCGACGAATTACCTGTCTATACTAAGACCTATAGATATCCCTTTGTTCACAGACAGGAAGTTCAGGATCAGATTAGCAAAATGTTAGACCAAGGGATAATCCGTCCCTCGCAGTCAGCCTGGAGCTCACCCATCTGGGTAGTTCAAAAAAAATCTGATGCGTCCG
Source organism: Atethmia centrago (assembly GCA_905333075.3). Classification (NCBI taxonomy): domain Eukaryota; kingdom Metazoa; phylum Arthropoda; class Insecta; order Lepidoptera; family Noctuidae; genus Atethmia; species Atethmia centrago. Next base: position 12,325,188 of record HG995373.1, on the reverse strand, counting down.
GAAAGACCAAATGGCGCATAGTCATTGATTTTCGTAAAGTCAACGAGAAAACCCTCGATGACAAGTACCCAATCCCCAATATTAATGACATCTTAGATAAACTTGGTAACTGTCATTACTTCACAACTCTAGACCTTGCAAGTGGATTTTACCAGGTGGAAATGGACCCAGCCGATATTCACAAAACGGCCTTCAATGTAGAACATGGGCACTTTGAATTTTTACGCATGCCTATGGGTCTCAAAAATTCTCCATCCACGTTTCAACGCGTGATGGATAATGTCCTCAGGGACCTCCAAAATGTCATATGCCTCGTATATCTCGATGACATAATCGTTTTTAGTGTTTCCCTACAGGAACACATGGTAAATTTGGAAAGAGTATTCAAGAGGTTAAGGGAATCAAACTTTAAGATCCAGATGGATAAGTCGGAATTCTTGAAGCTTGAAACTTCATACTTAGGTCACGTAATAAGTAAGGACGGTATTAAGCCTAACCCCGATAAGATCATTGCCATCCAGAAATTCCCTATTCCTAAGACAGCTACCGAGATCAAACGCTTTTTAGGCCTGTTAGGATACTACAGGAAATTTATTCCTGACTTTGCGCGCATTACGAAACCCATGACGCAATGTCTCAAGAAAGGTTCTAAGATCACCTTCAATGACCCTAACTACATCGACTGTTTTGAAAAGTGCAAATTACTACTGACTAACGACCCTATACTGCAGTACCCTGACTTTTCTAAGGAATTTGTGCTTACGACTGACGCATCTAACTTTGCCGTAGGAGCTGTCCTTTCTCAAGGACCTATAGGACAAGATAAGCCCTTAGCATACGCGTCTAGGACATTAAACTCCAGTGAGATTAACTACAGTGTAATCGAGAAGGAGTTATTAGCCATAGTCTGGGCTACTAAATACTTTCGTCCATACTTGTTTGGGAGAAAGTTTAAGATAGTTACAGACCATAAACCCTTACAATGGGTTATGAGCCTTAAAGAACCAGGCTCCAGACTCACACGTTGGAGACTTAAGTTGAGTGAATACAATTTTACTACAGTATACAAGCAAGGCAAAAAGAACACTAACGCCGACGCATTGTCCCGCATTGACATCAACAACGAGGACGCTATGTCTATGGCGGTAAATGTATCTGAAAAGCCTCATTCAACAGTAGGTTCTGAAACACTGACAGCCCCTACAAACAACCCTGACGTACTCGACAACTCTGACACAGCAACTGTTCACACTAGTAACGAAGCCCCTATTCTAGAAGTGCCAATATCAGACGAACCCTTGAATAAATTCAGTAGACAAATCTGTTTTGTACTTGTAGGCGATATTAAAAAACGACCGACAGTGAGTAAGCCATTTGAAACGCATACCCGAACTACCATTCAACTATCCGAGTCTAACCTGACTAACGACGTTATTAATGCAGTTAAAGAATATGTGAACCCTAAAGTCAAAACCGGTTTAATCATCCATCCTCCTCTGGCCATGTATAAAATAATCCCCATAATTCAAGACAACTTCAAAAGCTCTTCAATGAACATGGTTCTAACTAAAGTTGAATTAGAGAATGTTAAAGACTACCTGCGTCAACAAGACATCATAAAGAAATACCACGAAGGTAAAACAAATCATCGCGGTATCACTGAATGTTACTTAGCCTTATCTTCTAAACTCTACTGGCCCAAGATGAAAGAACACATCTCCAAGTACATAAATGAGTGTATTATCTGTGGTCAGGCTAAGTACGACCGTCACCCCATCAAGCAAAGATTTAACATTGTACCACCCCCTAGTAAACCTTTTGAAATTATCCATTTAGACCTGTTCACAGCTCAAACAGAGAAATTCCTTACCATTGTAGACGCTTTCTCTAAGTATGCACAAGCTTATCACCTTAGAGATAGCACCGCTTTAAGTGTAGTACAAGCTCTACTTGTATTTTGCACCCACCATGGGGTCCCATTGACGATTGTCACGGACGGAGGCCCTGAATTCACAAATCAGATTTTCTTAGAATTCAACCGAACTCATAAAATTACTCAACATAAAATATTAGCGCATTCCCCTAACGACAATGGCATAGTAGAAAGGTTCCATTCTACCATTTTAGAACATCTTAGGTTATTGAAATTAGAGAGACGAAATGAACCAGTCGTTAATCTTATGCCTTATGCCATCTTAGCGTACAATAGTTCGATCCATAGCTTCACAAAATGTAGACCCTTGGACTTGATAACTGGACACTTTGACCCTCGAGACCCAATAGATATTGACCTATCTGAACACTTACTGCAACAGTACTCACAAGACCATAGGAAACGAATGAGTCAAGTATACGACCTTATTAACCAGACATCCTTACATGACAGGACACAACTGACTGAAACCCGTAACAGGGACAGAGAACCCGAGAAGGACTATACCCCTGACCAGCAAATCTTTGTACGCAATCCCATGGCGTCTCGACAGAAGTTAGCCCCGCGTTATACGCAAGATACTGTACTCGCAGATCTTCCAATCCACATCTATACGAAGAAGAAACGCGGTCCAGTAGCAAAATCTCGCCTTAAGCGAAGTCCTAAAGATCCCACTTTGTTACAGGATAATACTATGGCTGATGACCCTACATCCGGCCCAAGGACAAGAGATAACAGTTGAATCACTTGACAATGGACCAGGAATACTTCCCTTCAGATTAGGAGCGGCAAAAATCGTTTCCCATTTCCATTCTTTCCTAAGCCATATAGATTTGGAGAATATCCATCTTCAAATTGAAGTGGTAAAAACACAGATGGCTGAATTAAGTCCCTTAGTTAACAATAAAACCTTATTCCTATTCGACCCCCATCTGAAACATCTCAATAGTAAAATCAATTTAATTACTAGTAAAATTAGTATGTTTGAATCAACTCGTAGTAAAAGAGGCCTTATCGACGGCTTGGGTTCTGTAATAAAATCAATTTCTGGTAATTTAGACTACACCGATGCACTTAAATACGAAAACGCCATAAACACCTTACGTAATAATGAGCATAAATTAGAATTAGAAATTAATAACCATGTCAGTTTAAATAGTAAATTTATTTCACGTAGCTCTCAAATAATAGATAGTATAATTTCAAACCAAGATAAGATGAGTAAAGCACTAAACTTAATTTTGGAAAGTAACGCTAATAGGGATACAGATTTAATTAAATACGCCCACCTGGCCCAACATCTGTTAATCTTAGGAGATAATGTAGAAGATCTTTATGAAGAATTACGAAGTTTAGAGAACACCCTAACATTTATTCGTGCGTCGAGTACCCCGTACTCTTTATTTAATTTAGATGAAATTAAGTATATGTTAGGTAAATTAAGGATTTTATATGCTAATGACGAAATCCTTGACGTAGAAATTAGGCATTTTTATGAAATAATTAAACTAGGTTACTTCTATTCTAATAAGCAGATAGTAGTAGTTATAAAAGTCCCGATAGTTGTTCCCTCCACATATAATTTGTATAAACTTTCCCTTGTTCCTAACAGAAACCACGAAACTCTTATACCACCCTCACCTTTCGTAGCACTCTCTAGCTCAGACTCTAGGTACATAGAGACAGAATGTCCGAAGGTAAACTCCATATATCTCTGTGAGTCAACAGCCAACCTACAAATCCAGAGCAAACCAGATTGTATCCAGCATCTCATAGTCCATCAAGAACTTCAACCCAGCTGCAAGCTGACACCCGTAGCCCTCACCACCGAAGCCCTGGAAACCCTGGACGACAAGCATTATACCTTAAGTTTTCCTGTACCAACAAAAGTGAAGATGTCTTGCGGTCAAGAACAGTACCGGACCCTACGAGGCAGCTATTTGGCAATCATCCCCCTCAACTGTAACCTGAGAACACCCGCCTTCACTATCTCCAACACTGACGACCACATCAAAGGACATGTCGTGAAGATCATTGGGATGCCCCTATACAACGAGTCGAGGCCTGAAAATTATCCGAAACTCATCCTAAATTCGCCAAATCTACAAAAACTTCACACGCTTAGCAACGAGATAGCGACGCAACTGCCTGTACATTTAGATAACGCCACCGATCCCGTCATTTACCACACTACTATACCCATGTACCTCGCACTATCCGGTACATGCGCACTCATCGCCACTCTAATCTATCGTCGGCTGCGCATAAGAAAAGCATCCAGAGAAATCACAGAAAACTTCAACAGCAACCCTGAAGTCGTCTATGCAATCCCATCACCACGCACTATCAACCCAAGCCAAATAAGAATTGACCCTGGATGTCTACCAGCGACCATCTTGAACAAGTCCATCGATACTCGCTGTTCTACGGGGGGAGGTGTTACGCATGGTCAACCTTAATAGACCGCTGCATCGGCATACCTGCATATACATTGCACACGGCACCTACGGGCACGAAACGCAAGCCCAGCATAACGTGACCAATTGACGTCAATCGAACCTTTCCATAGAAACATAAAAACATGGAGCGGCACTTTTGGATCTGACATCGACCAATTGACACTCTAGTATAATTAGTCGTAATTTCAATACTTTGTAATACAGTAATAAATTAGTTTATTAAAATAAATCTGCATTTTTTTGGATCCTCCGGTTGCACCCATCGTAATTAGTTGACACGTTTTAGTTTACATAGCGGTATGACGTAATAACATGGCGGCTACTATTTCATGGTGTTTTTTAACAGATTAGAAAAACTGAAAACGTTGAATTAAATTTTAAAATTTATTTTGTTATTTTATGAACTAAAAGTAACATTTTCCGACTCTTTTTTGCCTAAACTGTCTCAATAATCTATTTATAGATTTTTTCTCGTATATAGTAAAATACCCTATTGATGTGAATGCGTTCTATTGCAACATACATTTTTTGGATAACTAGGTACTTGCATTATATGACTACTATTACTACGACAACAAATGTAAAAGTTACTAAAGTCATATGTATCTGCACCATAAGTTGTTTAAATTATTATGGTTTTGTGTAAATTGGCCGAAATATGACGATGATTGTTGAAGATGTCGGAAAAAATCATGCAGACCGAGAGCTTTACTGGCGTGCACGTTACGGGGTAGTACGTTTCCGTGAGATAATTTCCCACCTCCACGCGGGCGAAACCGCAAAAGGGAGGCAAAAGCTCGAAAACAAAATTGAAATCGTGAGCTCGTTTGTTATATGAAGAAACACTATGGGGTTTATTTTTAAACGTTGCTTACTGGTATGAGACGTTAAACATTTAAAAAAATGGTTAAACAGACGTAAATCATTACTTTAAGTTCTACCAACTTTACAAACAAACCATTATACTATTGTTTAGGCTACAATTACAGTAACTTGTTTCTATTACAACAGAAAATTAAAAGAAACCGGCGAAGCAGACGTTGAAACAACGGAAGTACCCGACCTACTGACCTTGACGGACGAAGTGAAGCGCCTGTCATCAATCAAGTTGGAGGCCAAGTTGAAGTCTACCACCCTACTGCTGGGTACCACGGGAGAGTTGCGTGTTGGCGTGACGTTAGCCAATAATACTGTTGAACTGCATAGTTTGAGAATTGTTGAGGGGAATGAAGGTAGGTACATAAAATTGTGTGCTTTTATACACTTCGCGTGCCTGATTGTTTTTCTGAGAAATATTGGTTGAACAAACTCGAACCTAAAGGTAAAAAACGAACCCATATAGGATCACTCGTGTATCTGTCTGTTTGTCCGTCTGTAACAGGCGATTCGCTCCGAATCTGCTGGACCGATTAAGTTGAAATTTGGTATACATATTGAATATATGTGGACCAAACACGGACGTGTAACGTAAATAAATGAATTTTGAATAAGAGGGTCACTTTTGGGGGACAAATTAGAAAGAAAAACGAAGTATTACAAACTGTACCGTGTAATATATTAAATGAAAGCGCTTACAGTGAGGGTCTCCAATATTATTATTTTTATAATTTTAAAATAATAAGTAATAAAGTTATTTAAGAAAATAGATGAAAATTAACCATTCACCCCTTACCTCCGAAACTACTGAGCCTATTTTTTTTTAAATACAGAAAATACTTTTATACTTATAGGTTACAGGAAAACTTATAAGAAGTCTATGGTATTAAAATAACATGGTAAATCTCTCAATATTGTGCGTACAAACTTACATTTGCAGTTGGAATGTATGGGAACATGTTTTTGACCTACAATGTTAAATTTGTTCTTGGGATAAATTAATCCCAACTAAGGAACCCTTCATTGTGCGTGGTCTGACACACACTTGGCCAGTTTTTTCCTTCTATTTGGTCTACTCTAGAGCTTTTTATCAGTTTGAATATTATGATATAGTTACGTTAATATTGAACTAGGCCCCGCAAGCACAGAGCACCATATAGCCTGCAAGCCTGCAACGTGTTTATAACTAGATGATTGTTCTCCAAAATTTAATATTTTTGTAAATGTACACACAACATTTCTATTTTGTTTTGCAGTACAATGTCTTAAACAGATAACACAACCGGGCCACCAAAAGGAGCCTCGATGTGTGGCTATCAGTTCAGACAATTTAGCTGTAATCTCTGCCTCTGCTGAATCTGTCAAACTTTGGAGCAGGTAAGTCGCTGTAAAAAATATTTGATCGGAAGATATCAGGATACGAAACGGGGCACTATGAAAAAAAGGACTTAGATAAAAAATCACCAAAAACCATCCCCTAATTAAGCCCTACTAGGGTAGGTAGGGTGGGGGAACACCACAGGACACTACAAGGTCACTGACCTTGACCTCAGGGCTAGTAACCGCTCAATGTCTACGGTACACTCCTTAAGATTGGTGACCTCGAGGTCAAGGTCAATAAGGTCCAAGGTCACTTAAACATGTAGGTTGTAGATGAATTATAGAACTGGGACTTGAATTTTTTTTCACTTTTTGTATGGAAAATATGAAGTATTTCATATTTTCCATACAAAAAGTGAAAAAAGAATTCGTAGAGTGTACCGTAGACATTGAGCGGTAACTAGCCCTGAGGTCAAGGTCAGTCCCAGTTCCATGAAACACGTTCGAAAAAACGGCTATGTCAAATCGTCATATAAAATCAAACAAGATTTTTTCTGAGGCCCGCCCGGCCCGACCTTCCCAAGGTGGAAATAAAAAAATGTAAAATTTTTCGAGTCCCAGCTCCATACTAAATTGATAATTAGGCTAAGCATCTTGATCAATCGCATCTTCTCCGGCGCTACGGGAAAAACAGCCTCTTCGCACTTGCGTAATAAGGCGCAAGCAATAGGTGCCGTGGCTGCAGAGTCGAGCCTCGAGCATAGGCTCGACTCCGCAGCCACGCCTTGTTACAGCGGGCGGACGCTGCCCTGCCTGCGCGCCTCCGGCTCTAAAAAACACTCTCGTCTTCATAATCGTCAAAGTAAAAGAAGTATCTTATCCTCGAGTGTCCTGTTACGTACACTCCAACCGTTTTCTTGCCTAGAACATATCTCTTTTCTATACAGATCAACACAAACCTGCCTCCGTACCATCCCGGTGCCCTCGGGTCGTCCGTGCAGCATTTGTTTCGCGCCGGGCGACAGGCACGCGCTAGTGGGGTGTGCCGACGGGTCCCTACTACTGATAGACGTCGGAGCCGGGCGAGTACTGGAGCAAGTGCCTGCCCATACCGCCGAGTGTTCTACTGTCGGACTTACTTCTGACATGGTACCTCCATAGTTTTTAGGACTAGCCGTAGAATACTTGCTGTAGATGCAGCAGCCGGGACAGTGAGTCGTGCAAGTGTTTAATGCCAGATTTATAAATCTGTGTCTATCGAGTAATCTGTGAGTGAAGACTGAAGAAGTTGAGCTCCACAGTTGTTAGACACCGCTTTAATATACCACTTCGTCTTCTGCTAGTTTAATGTCGCAAACTCTAGAGAAAGCATTGGAACAAATGCGACTAGCTCTAGCAATACCTGTTTATACAATCTTTGTTTTCTTGCAGCGAGGTTGCTATTCTGGTGGTGGCGATAAAACAGTCAAACTATGGCAGTTTGAACTCATTGAAGACCCGACGGGAGAATCCAAAGCAAAGGTAACGAAGAAATTAATCTTTTTGGGATGTGTGGAAGCTATTTTTGATGTAATCGTTTCAAATCACGACCGCGCGTTAAGTGACTTTTGTGTTTTGTGACATAAGGTTCTAATTGCAATGATTGACGAGCGCTTGTGAAATGCCAAAACTTTACATGATAATAATTGATGCGGTCATATTATAATTTCAGGTCCTCTCACTCTTGCATACAAGGACGCTGGAACTAGAAGAGTCTGTATGTGCAGTTAAAATAAGCCCAAACAACAAGTTTATTGCAGTAGCTCTGTTAGATTCTACTGTAAAGATATTCTTCCTTGATACTTTTAAGGTTAGTAAAAGTATTGTATTAATGGATTTTGAACCTTAATGTTCTGGTTTTATAGACTATGAAATGTGGTTTTTTAAAAAACGCATCTATTAGGTCTTCTTACAAGGTCAGCACCACCTGTATAAAAAGCAGATGTTAGGTTATTTATTATAGAAATATTCATAAATATTTTTGATCCGGTGGTCCACTGGTCCACCATCAACCAAAGGTGAGAGAGAATGGAAGAAAATGCATCAAACATTAAGATGGCATCTTAGTTCACAATGTATTCAATATGAACTATGTAATTAGTCAATCAACCGAATCAATTATTTATTCAACAAAAAATGACAGTAAAATGAACCTATTTCTCTCTCCCCTCAGTTTTACCTATCCCTCTACGGGCACAAACTCCCCGTCCTCTGCCTGGACATCAGCTACGACTCCAACATCATAGCCACGGGCTCCGCAGACCGCAACGTCAAGATATGGGGCATGGACTTCGGAGATTGTCACAAGTCCATCTTCGCGCATAACGACTCTGTGACGGCATTACAGTTTGTGCCGAGTACGCATCACTTCTTTACGGCGTCGAAAGATGGGAAGGTGAAGCAGTGGGATGCTGATAGTTATGATAATATTATTACGCTACATGTGAGTAATTTCTTTTTGTGTTTTTCGAGTCGATTTTGCACACATGTTTTAATCAATCATTTATTTTTTATTTATTTCTTAACACAAATTACAGAGAATATCAGTAAAAGTCCACAGATACAATTTTAAAATTAATTTGTGGAAGACTGGTGCCTAAACTAAGTTTTTTACAAAACCTGTATGTCAGGTCACCAGGCAAAACAAAGTTTTACATTTTATTGTTGTACTGGAGACGGACTGATTTGCATAAAATATTATTCAAATAAAAATCTCATACAATATAATGTTGCAATATTGTTCATAAAACTTGATTTACAAAAATAAAAATAGTGAAAATAAAGTAATCAAGATGTGGTATTTTGCTACACAAAGTCACATCTTTATATTATATTTATAAATTTACCTTTTAAAAGGCTGTTATGTCCAACAATTTTTGTTATAATCTCTATACTGTTTCTTTGCTTCAAACATAAAATCATATTGTTATGTCTCTCACTTTCTTATATTATGTTTGAACACTACAGCTGAAAAGCAAATCTTTAGTCACAAGTAACTGTTTTTAACACTCAAAACTGTATTTTATATTATTAATTATCTCTTGTTGTAAAAATCTTAGAATATTTTTATCCATTGACATCTTTCATCATAAATTGTCATGTCAGGTTTTCCTTTCTTTATGCATTTTAGCTGCCATGATAAGGCTAGTTTCAGACTACATTTAGTTAGGCTATGTAATCATGTAAACCGGTTTTATTGATCCTGGCAGGCATTCAAACAAATAATTTGAATAATGCTTAACAGAAACTTCTAGAACTTGCCAGAATCTATAAAAGCTGTCATCGGACCTGACAAGGGTTTAGTCTAGTGCATTCTAATGCAGTCTACTTCAGTCTTGCTCAGGGACACACACCACACATTCACATACATCTTGTAAGTGAATGTGTGTGGTGTGTGTGCAATGTGGATTGCGTGCGTGTGGTGTGGGGTAATTGTGCATTGCAAAGGGAACATTTTGTTAGGACATGGTTTTGAAAAGATCTTCAATTTGGGTATAATCAACGTACTGAAGAGTGAAGGCAAACTTAAAAAGAATCAATATAGCCGGTTAGTTTTCCGAAGTTTTATTTTAAAACACGAATATTATAATTATACCTTTCTATCGATTGGTTGTTAGTTCTATAAAACCCGTCCCTTAAATGTATCACTTTTCTTTTTTCCTAAATCCTGCCTTGAACTCTCGCTCGAGTTTCGAGTTCTCGGCCATTGTAATACCCCGCACAGCTTTCCAAATGTTGTCATCTTATTACGTCTCGGATACACTTTGTTGTGTATCCTTTCGTACATTTAGGACGCAACAGTTGCTCCCTTGTTTGATAACATGTTGTTTTACCTTGTGGAACGCAAATAAATGAATATGAATAAAATAACTAAGTTTCATACTACTAGGGCCACGCAGGCGAATGTTGGGACCTCGCTGTGGGTGCCGGCGGCCTGCACGCGGCGTCGTGCGGCGGTGACCGCGCGTTACGACTGTACTCGCGCACTGACGAGCCGCTCGTACTGGGCGATACCGACGAGCAAGACGAGGGGCTGGCTACAGGGGAACAACATGTAAGTATCGGTCTACCGAGCTTCAGAAAAATAGCTTAGGCTGGACGCGCACTTTCTACTACAACTACTTTCTGAGTTTATCTTGGACAACTGACATCGGTGAAAGAAAAAATATATTGAGGAACCTTGCACCCTAATTGCGTAACACACTATCAATCACGATCTAAATGATTTTGAAGTATATTGCTAATCCATTGCTTCATATGTTCGAAACATTTATCTGCTCAATAACGTAAATAACGCAATGAATGTTGTTGAACTGTCAAAATGAAACCCACTGTGTGTTACGAAATTATCCTTCTGGACTTATTGTTAAAATAAGTCTAAAATCGCCTACCCGTCTTGAGCAAGCGTGGTGATCAATGCTCGTGCCTTCCCTGTATGAGAAAAGGTCTTTGCCTTGAAGTGGGACAACAATAGGCTGGTATAATTATGTTATTTATAAACACGCACTGATTCACTTGATATTAGTACAGAATAAATAATATAATAAGCTTACTAGGCTCATCAATGCTGCATTCGTGCTAAAGCATGTTCCTGAGCCATAGAAAACTGCTGAAGTGATTATGATTGCAAAGCCCGGTAAACATACAGACCCATTTCCCTATTGGCTATACTATCAAAGCGGTTTGAAAAATTGTTTTTAAAACGCCTATAACCTATCATAAATGAGAGAAACCTGATCCCTTACCATCCGTTTGGTTTTAGAGAGAAACACTCAACAATAGACCAAGTACACACGGCTACATATCGAGCTATACGTTTCCAGTATAAGCTGACCTCTCATTGTACGGAAATCCTATACAATGCGAGATCAGCTTACTGGAAATGTACATGTAGCCGTGTGTACACAGAATTACCGCCAACATTTATATCTGTAATTCTTATGGTGTATTTATATATTTATTTATATATACTTTATTGTACACCACAAAAAATACATGACAAAAAATAAATCAAACACTACAAAATATACAATGGGCGGCCTTATCGCTTTCTGCGATCTCTTCCAGGCAACCATAGGATGGACAGTGATTTGCCTGGACATAAAGTGGGGCTGTCGTTGGTGTAAAAAATAAATAAATACAATATACTAAAATTGATACACAGATATATATATATATATATATATATATATATATATATATATATATATAACCTAAATAATATATACATAAATACATACATATCAAATGTATAAGCAACGAAAATAAATGAAGACTATAGATAATTATTATGTATATAATAAAGAGACTATTCTATTGTGTTATATGTGGCACAAGCTTTTGATAGCGTTTGGCGTAAGGGTTTGTTTGATATGCAAGCTAAGATTTATGCTGCCCAATGATTTTGCCGATATCTTGCAATTATACATTACAGATAGGATGTTTCGAGTAAGGCACGAGGATGCCTTTTCAGAGTTAAAAATTATTATAGCTGGCGTGCCTCAAGGCAGTGTACTGAGTCCAGTCCTCTACTTGTTGTACACGTATGATATAATATACCAAAACTGCAAAATAATAGTATTGCAACCTTTGCGGACGACACTGCCACTATGGCTTCAGGGTCATACCATACGAAAACAATCAAAAAGGTATATAGAGGCATGAGGAACAGGGTGTAAAGTTCACTCATCCTCCATAGAAAAGGGAGGATCCTCCGACCAGACGGGTGTCGAGTCTGGTGGGCAACTGCCCGACGGTTGATTTCGGGATGTTGTATATATGCTAGTTGCGCGGTAAACTCTGCTTGCGCGATTTTGCGTGACGTCAGTGTGATGCGTAGTTAGCATATGGCGATGTAGATGGCCGCTACATCACTCCCCTCCGGAGACTGGAGGTCGATAGTGGGCCGAGTCGTGTACCTTCCGACGCTTGCCAGTGCCAGATGTAGTTCCAGTGGGTCGGAACCGGTTGTCGCATAGTTCGCGGTGGGTCGGAACTGTCTGCGGTGATGCTCCAGTGAGTCGGACGTGGTACAGCGCCGGGTTGAAGGCTGACTGCTAGCGTCGACCAGGACAGGTTTGAAGAGCTCTGCTTGTTGACCGGCCGAAAGTGCAGTGTGCTGTGCCAAGGTTGCTGATGAGGCTTAGGGTGATGACCAGGTATGCGCGGTTGCTGCATGCTAGTGGTCAGGATACCCGTTGAAGCTGTGATTGCTGGCTGGCTGTGTGACTCGCCGCTCGAGAGCTTGAGGAAGTGATGATGATGACGTCACGCTGAAGTAGTTGCACGAAGGCTGCGCTGACGTTCATATTCGGGGTCACCAGTATAGAGGCATGAGGAACAGGGTGTAAGGTTCACTCATCCTCCATAGAAAAGGGAGGATCCTCCGACCAGACGGGTGTCGTGTCTGGTGGGCAACTGCCCGACGGTTGATGTCGGGATGTTGTATATATGCTAGTTGCGCGGTAAACTCTGCTTGCGCGATGCAGGATTTTGCGTGACGTCAGTGTGATGCGTAGTTAGTATGTGGCGATGTAGATGGCCGCCACAGGTACAAATAGCTGAAAGTGAAGTTATACATAACCCAAAAATTTGCTGAGACCCATGAACACCGACTCCGCTGACATGTGAACATCGAGGCAACTCACCTGTTAGAACAAACAAATATACCTAGTGCGAAAACTAGAACGAACAGAACCTTGTGTATACGAGTGCTGCACTAAAAGTAGCGGGAATGGAATATTTCCACTGTTCCTGTCATATTAAAATCTTTTTAATTGAAAACTTCTTGGTGTTAAAAATCGAATACCATTTATTTATTTAAAAAAAGATTCTCGGTCTTGTCACAAGGTTTTGTCAAACTTGTTTAGTCGTTGAGAAAATGGAATTGACTCGAGAAAATTCAAAGAAAATTCACTGTGACTTTCGAAGTGGTTTAACACAAAAACAGTGTGTTGACCGGTTGATTTCTGCATTTGGTGATGAAACCCCATCCAAAACCACAATTTATCGCTGGTTTGCTGAATTTCAACGTGGACGTGTCAAGCTCAGTGATGATCCCCGTCAAGGTCGTCCAAAAACTGCAGTCACTCAAGAAAACGTTGATGCTGTGCGTAAGCTGATTGAGGAAGATCGACATGTGACATACCGTGAAATTCAGGCAACTTTAGACATTGGCATGAGTCAAATACAAATAATCTTGCATGAACAATTAGGTGTAAAAAAGTTGTTTTCCCGATGGATACCGCATTCGCTCTGTGAAGAGCAAAAAGCGGCTCGCGTTACTTGGTGCGTCAGAACTCTCGAACGATTCCCACGCAAGATCCTCAAATGCTGTATACAACATCGTATCAGGTGACGAATCCTGGATATACACGTACGAACCCGAAACAAAAAACCAGTCACGAGTTTGGGTGTTCGAAAATGAGTTAAAGCCAACAAAAATTGTTCGTTCACGGAGTGTTGCAAAAAAAAATGGTGGCCACATTTGGCTCCAAAACCGCCCATATTACGACTATTCCTCTTGAGGGACAAAGAACGGTTAATGCAGAATGGTATGCTAGGATTTGTTTGCCACAGGTCGTTTCTGAACTCCGTAAAGAGAACTGCAACCGCCGCATCATCCTCCATCACGACAATGCGAGTTCTCACACCGCGCACAGAACAAAAGAGTTTTTAGAGCAAGAAAACATAGAATTATTAGACCATCCGCCGTACAGCCCCGACCTAAGCCCTAATGATTTCTATACTTTCCCTAAAATTAAGAATAAATTGCGTGGACAGAGATTTTCATCTTCCATTAGCATCTTCTAACATCAACAGTGCAACTGCAAACTGCAACACTCTCAGAAAAATACAATGTTTTGATGTTCTTTGTTGGTGTTATGTTTGTTAGTCTGATGAACGTTGAATTTATTTCTAGGCTCCAGTCCCAGGTTTGCCCGGTCTTACCATACCGACAAAAAAAACGATCGGAGCAGAAAAAGCTGTAAGTACCTTTATATGTATCTTTGATAATGTATGGAATGTTACGGGAAGTGAAAATTATAAGGTTGCTATGTTATAATGTAAACCTTATGTCACTGTGTATAAAGGTCATATGCCGTGCATGTAATTATATATCTTTACATTTTCCAGGCGGACTCCATAATGGAATGTTTATCCGTGGGCGCGGAGTATAAGCGCGAGTTGACCGAAGCTCGCGGACAATTCGTCCAGCCGCCACTACTAATGGCTGCCTACAACTGCACCACGCCCGAGCACTTCCTTGTAGAAACTTTCAAGAGGATACGATCCAGGTATGTATTTTAATCTTGAGCAAAACATTTGTTTGTGTAATAATTTGCTCCATGAGACCTTATTTTATAAGTCATACTGTAAATCTAATCATCAGGATGACGATGATCCTGGCTTTATCTAGTAAACAATATTATTTATACTCTCACTAATTTGTAACTGGACTTATGTTATTAAACTTAGTTATTTGACGTTTAATAACATTTTGGTACTACACCGCACGCACATAAAACTCTGCCGACTAACAAAAAACTCGTGTAAAGTATCTAACCTCAAGTAACAGTAATGTGCTGTGCATAATCTTTCTGTAGGAGTTAAAACTCCATCCATCCATCCTCTTTTCTAGTGACTTAGAAGAAGCCCTCCTCCTCATCCCGTTCAGCGTAGCATGCGACATAGTGAAGATGTTGCCCAAGCTGTTAGACCGCGGCGACAACACGGAGCTATTCTGTCGTCTCGCGATATTCTTACTGAAGATACACCACGCGCCGCTTGTAGCGAACCAAGCGCTGTTGAAGCACATGATACAGATACAGGCTAAAGCGAGTATGCGGCTGAGTGAGTTGCGAGTGAGTTTCGAAATAGTTTTTTTTTTTTCATACTTCTTCATGAGTAACGTCGCAACGTGCCTACGACTTGAATGATCAGGGAGAGCCTTCGTACATTTGACAGATATAATTTAGCATCGATAACCAGAAACTTGTTAAGCGTTGAGATAACGACAAGGTTGACCGATTAAGGTGACAGTCTTATGTGGAAATTAAGACTTAATGATGATCATGCTTTTGCTCGCTCTTAACAATGAATTTGCCACAATTTTTCTTACCAGATCTAAGGGCGTATGTCCACCGCCACCACGTTCGGTTAAAATAATCTCGTTACTCGGTGACGTCCCTTGAACGGCGGTAGTGGCCAAACGCCCTTAGGACTATTTTCCACCATGGGGAGTTGTTAACGAGACATCTGTTCTTCCGCTTTTTTTTAAACTGACCCTAAGTCAGAGCAGACTAGATTACCTTTAAACTGCTGCCACAATGCTAACATAAAACTGTAAAACACTTACCTGCCTACCTTTAATAATATAATTGTTTTGTTTACTTACCAGGACATGGTAGGCTACAACGTGCACGCCCTACAATGGTTACGTCGCGACGCGGAGGCGGCCGACAGCGAGCAGTTGTTCAGGGAAGCGTTCACAGAAAACCGCAAGAGAGACAAGCGGAGACGCGCGCGACAAGCGGTCAAACGACCTATTGTCACCGTTACGTAGGATTTAGTTTTAGAATAAATGTGATCAAGTTATGTCTAAGTATTATTTGTTATCCTTTTGACTGCCACGTCAATAACGAAATTCCTTCTTCCTTCGCGACTATTATATCCGGTATTATGTAGGTCATTAAATTTTCAACGCCAAATGTGAGGCAGCTAACTACCAATGTTCAACTTAATGGAATAGAGTTGGACCCTGTTGAGTCGACAGTTTTTCTTGGAATAACTATTGACGCTAAATTACAATGGCGCCGCCCACACATAGAAAATTGTCAGGAAGGCTAAGTTCGGCCGCCTATGCTGTTAAAAAAATTCGACAGATAACCGATGTAGATACGGCCAGAATTGTTTATTTTAGTTATTTTCATAGTCTTATGTCATATGGGATTCTTCTCTGGGGAACCTGTGCGGACATTAATACCGTCTCTGTTTTACAAAAAAGGGCTGTTCGAGCCATTTACAACCTAGGTCCAAGAGATTCCCTTCGAGAAAAATTCAAAGAAATAGATATTCTGACTGTAGCCTCTCAATTTATATTTGATAATCTTATGCATGTACACAAAAATATATCAAATTTTAAGAAAATGTCCGATATCCACAGTTTAAATACCAGGAATAAACATAATCTTGCTGTACTTCACACTCGCCTCCACAGAGTAGGTAACTCGTTCATGGGTCAATGTATACGCTTTTACAACAAACTTTCTATTGCTATTCGAAATTAACCCATTAAACGATTTCTAAGCTGTATTAAAACCAAACTTTGTAAAAAAGGGTACTATAAAATTTCAGATTATTTAGAAGACAAAAAAGCTTAGGATTGAGCTGCTCGCTCTGATAAGCCTTGTGCTAAAACCATAAAATTTGACATTTAAATTATGCAAAATCATCATTATATATAACTATTTATACATATTGACATTGATGAATATTATAAGCAAAATTAAGTGAATATTTATGTATCTTGAAAAGTATTATGTTACTTTAATTATTGTGAATGTGAGCACTATGTGAGTCATTTTTATTTATTTGTTGTTGTTTTTTTTTTCTCTTAGTTTTAATGATGGTCTGGCATTTTGAGTTCTTTATGCGGCAACCCAATTGTTCTTTCCTTGGTATTGTTCGTCGAGTCGTTGAGCTCCTTAAGTTTTGAGTTGAGCTACACGATTACTGACAAATACTTGCACTGACTGGACAGGTCCCCTCAAATATGTGTGGTTCTTTCCTCAAAAGACCATTTCAGACATGGATCTACATGGTCCTCACATGATCTGACCAAGATTATGTCTGGACTTTAAAAGAGACTTTGACCCTTGAGTTTGTTTCGCCATTTCTTCTCAGGGGTAGTCAGATAGGAAATGTCGACTCCATCTAGCTTATTTTTTAATATGACGTGTAAAAGTGATTCTCATATCCTATTTACAGAATAAACAATTTCATTTCATTTCACCTACGAAATAATAGTCGCGGCAAAAGTATATATTATTTTATTATATAATATTTTAATATATCGACGGTTCCCCGGCTATTTGATCTAAGCGACATTTTGAGAAAGTTACAGGAGAGAGGTTTAAAGTTTTGTTATTCGGAAAAAAATCATTAAAAAAATTCTATTGAGTGGATTTTGGTGAAGTTAATACAATATTTCCATCAATACATACTGCATCTTTCTAAGTTAATATTGCGAATATACGAGTATTATTTTCTAAAATAAATGTCGCTTATTTCAATATGCGTTCTGTCCTTTATTTTATGGAGCAAAGCAAAATGGCTCAAATGCCTATGGTTTAAATAGTGGTTAAAAGTAAATTGGTTCAAATGTTTAATCAATATGGAATAAAACAAGACAAAATGGCATATACAACAAACCCCACAGTGAATTACTTAGGTCAAATGAGTCGAAGCAGCATGTAACATTGAACCAGACTAGTGCAACTTGAAACAGACGACGATTGGTACTCAACCCCACTTAAGTAAAATTAACTTTTGCTATCATAAAATTAGAGATAGGTTCTTAGGTCACAGTTCTAATACAACCCTAACATGGACAGATTTGGTAATTAGTGATAATTTTAAAATAAAACTAACAAAGTGTGAAACTATCTTTAATTAAGAAGAAATACTTATAAAAGTCTTATTCTTAGCGGTTAGCAAAACCATTTTTTTATGAAAAGTTTTTAATATTATGAGACTCAGACCTCACCTTACCTTATCACCTTATTTTAGTCTCAATACTTTCGTGTAATTAAAGTTAAATAAACTGACTAAAATCACACACAATCACACAGACAAATCGTCTCTGAAGCATCGTCCTCACCGCGAGCATTCGTTTGTGAGCATGTACGTGGGGGGGGGGGGGGGGGGGGTAATAATAATATTAATAAAATCAAGTCATTTCAAGTAAAATACTAATTAAGTTATAATTTTTAAAGAACATCCGCACCGCGAATATTCGTTCGCGAGCCTTCGACAGCGAGCATTCGCAAGAATGCTCGTGAACGACGTTCACGAGGTGAGAACGATCCTTTAAACATAATAATCGAACATTAATAAAACATTTAATATAGCAATAATAATCAGTCTTTACAGGATTATTTATTTACATAACCAAATTACAAGATGATTATTAACATTAACTAAATTAAATTAAAACTAAGTTAAGCTTAAAAAACGCCCTCGGGGCATTGTACCGAGGATGCTGGCGGCATTTCCTCGCTGAATTGCAATGCTGATGCGTTGCGCGAGAAAGCCGCCAGCTTTTCGGTCACCAGTTACATCAACTAGACGTTTCGCGGTTTCCAAAAATAACTTATGCGCACTGGGACCCCACGGACCGAGGGTCTCGACGCCAAAGGGCACAAAGTTGTACTCTCTGCCAAGGCCTCCATATTTAATAACTTTCAGATTTTCGGCATTTTCTGCCGCTGCACCCGCTTTAGAAGTAGTCCGTTGGAGGTGGGACGGTGCCAGTGTGTCTACACAGGTAGCGTCCCACATAAGCATACGTCCCAAACTCCACGGGACCAAAGACACACCATCAGGTCTTTTGCCATCATCTCTAACAATGCCAGTCGGCTCAAGAAGAGCAGGCACATTGATGCAGGCAAGAGACCGGCGGATTATGTCATTAAGTGTCGCATATCTTGAAAGGCGGCCTGCATTTTTTTGACAACAAAGTCCGTGGTGACCCAGTCGGTCCACGTCCGTGCCACAAGGGCATGTGTGTGGAGTGCATACCGTGACCCCAAGCCGCAGACCAGTCGCTAGACGAAGCGAGGTCGGATCCAGGAAGGTACCGGTATATGGAGAAGGATGGGCATGTAGCCAATAACCGGCCTCTCTGGTTCCGACCGCCAAAAGTCTTGCGCGATCCGGACCTGAACTGAGGCTCAGAATCGATTTATATGTTAAATCGCAATAAATATCGTCCCAGCTCCTTTGAGATTTTAGGTTGTCTCGAAATTCTTTACCCGGGCAAGCAATTTGAAAAGCATTCTTGGCATCCTCCAAGCCCGCAGTCTCATAGTTTGTGGGCAAAGCCCTTAGGACATTACCTATGAGACGTGACGTGCTATGGGTGGACGACAAAAAGGCTGGGGAAGCAACACTCGAAATTTTGCGGATTAGTATTAGTATTCCTGAAATCATTATCCCTACTCAGGTATTGCAGATAAGGTCTCTACGTCATCTTCAATATCTGTATCAACCAGTATGTCTTTTCCATTGCGGTGAGTAAAGTTTGAGTACTCGGAATGAAATACTGTGGCTATGACTCCTATATCACAAAGGTTTTTTAAATCGTTGAATTTACCTAATGGTAGTTAATGGTAAAACTGTTTTATATTTTTGGTGAAGCTGCTTTGGTCTTGATATTATGGCCACAGTATCATCTTCAGCATCCTCCATCATACTGGTTTTGATCGTCATAAGATTTGGAGACGATTTTTTAAAGGGCGCAACTCGTGTTTATCTTATCTTTCTTGATAAGTTACCTTTAAAATACTTTTCAGAGAAGTCCTCGAATTTTTTAAAGTCTGTGAGAAAGACACTCTACGTTATATGGACCAAGTTCTTTGCGGGCCAACTGAAAAACTGTTGCTCACTGCGAGGGCGCCCATTTAATAGTGTTACGAACCGAGTTTTCAATTGTTGCATGAATGCTATCCACAGTCATTTCAGTGTGACCCGGGAGCAGGTAGTTCATCTGAATGGTCTCAATATTATGTGCTTGAAGTAGGGCATTTTGTACGACAGTTAGAACAATTTTGTTTTTATTCTGGCCTGGGCATGAATTTCAATGACCTGTATTTCTTTATCTATATTCTTGTAATTTTCTTCATTAAAAGAACTCATATCCACTGACATTCCTCTTGCATTTTGTTCATGATAAGATGAACTACCTAATAGGGTAACAGATGTATCTTCACTGGTCTCCTTTTCAGTTTCAATTTCTTGATTATTTTCTGTACTATTATTTTTTCTACCCACAAGTGTTTCATAAAACGTTGGATGAAGATCACCACTCTCAAATTCTTGTACCTACTGCAATCTAAAATATAAAAAAAACATATAAAATTGTCTAGATATTAATTTAATACTGAAATAATTAATTAAAATACTACACAGCCTTGGATCTTCGTATAAACCCGTAATATTTTCTTCATTGAAAGGTATTGTCTTCATTAATAAGACTTTCATTTTGGCCATGATAAGATGAACGATCTAATACTGGAACAGTTGTATCTTTTGCAGTATCAGTATTTGGTATTGAAACACTGGTAATGTCCTTATTTTTAATGTTATTTTCTTGCTGCGATAAGTCTTTCATGATCTGTTTTTTGAAGTACATGCGTCGCTGTGAATTCATTTTGGCTGATTGAAAAATTACTTTTCTAGTTCGACAGTACCAATATTTTAACGAATAGCTCTCAAAAGCTTATCATACAAAACATGTACACAAAAAAATCAAAGAAGGCACTGTAAAAATATAAAAAAAATAGCTGATTCTTTGTAACATCAACATTAATTATGTTCAAGATGTACTGAAAAGCTAATTTTCTTTTCATATTTCTAGGTTGGTCTCATAGAGGAAGTTACTAATATTCATGAACAGATACTATAACCCCTTAATCGTTAATGTATAGAAGCATATCAAGCTACCCCAAACTGTCAAATTTTCCCAATCAGATGATATCTTGTGCTTTTGTAATAAAGTTGAAAATCTATTAAAGAAATTTGACAGATTGGGGTAAATTGATGTGCTGGCGTCTGTACCTACTAAACATCAGACAAATAAGTACCTTAAGTATTTACCTAATCCCACAAAAAGGAATTTGAACAAGGAATAGGTACAATCATTTCAACAATATGACGTAATAACTAGGTAATTATCGTAATTTTGTTGTCAGTTATCTAATATACCTAGGTACAGTTCATTACAGTTATTACAAAGTAGAAACAACGTAACCAATGAACTAACGGTCATTTACCACCTTAAATATTTATTTTTGTACATAATAGGTATGACAAATTTTATTACTTTGACGAAAGAGTATAAGAAGGTATATAGGTAAAGAACAACAACTTAGTCTCCTATGAAATACGAATGAGGTATTTCATTTCATATTTATGAAATATAAATACGAGCAACAAATTTCTACCAAGTATTTCACCACTATATCACGTCTAATACATACTTCTACTCGGTAGGTACCTACCAAATAAGGTTTGAAACTGACCACAATTAGATACCATTAGGAAAATTAGACAAAATACTAATTTGATAGCAATTTTATCTAAAACAATAAGCAAAATAGGGTTATACTAACCAGTCAGTAGTAGTCCGTTTCGTGCTAACAATGTTCTGTGCAATGCACGCACTCACGCGCAACCGCCCTTACTCACGTCTAACGGCTGACTAACGCCCGCGTGCGGGGGAATACTTCAATAACGTGCAACGTTACACATCGTGCAACACGATGTTTGGTTGTCTTAAGTGACTTACGAATATGCTGTCTTACTATATTTGTGACAGTTCAAACAGCTTGGGTTTTAAATTTTGATTCATTATATTGATATAAATAACACATTAAAAAAAAACCTATAGAAAGTTTAAGTCTTAAACAACGTTACCTGTCAATAATGGTATGAAGAAAAATGTTTCAAGTACCATTCGACATAAAAAAAGGCCAAGTCTAAATGTCTAAGCGACGGCGTTCTTGGTTTTGATTGCATGCAAAATGGTTCAAGCGACTGGTTTCATCATTCTGAAGTAGGGCAAATTGACTCAAACGACACAATATAGTATTTCAGCTAAAGGATAATTGAGTTAATGCGCAGTATGTATTCAAACTATCGTAGGCAAAACAATTTAACTGACTAATAAAGAAAAATCAGAATAAGCTCAAATAGTTTAAGTTACCTAATATAAAAAGTTGTCCAATTTTGCGTCAGTTGATTCCACGGTTACCTATCAAAATGAGGGCAAAGTTACTGAGGGGTACAAACGCCAAAAAAGTGCTCATAAAAATTGAAACCCACCTCAAACGACGCAGAAAAATTCGACGATTCCAAATATGTATATAACTCAAATCGCAAAAAATGTCGCTTAGATTAAATAGCCGGGGAACCGCCGATATACAGGGTGGAATTTTGTAATGCCACCTGGAGGGAAAGCACTCTTAATACTGCAGATAGAAAGTTTTACTCAAAGGAAACATTCCTTTATTTTTGATTAGAAAGCAAACTGCATTCAAAGATTTTCGAAAATTCTCTTCTCCTACACCCGGGAATCGAACCGGCTAAAATCTGAAAAAAATATACCTGTACTTTTATTGCATCGATCGTTAGGGTCAATTATAAGGATGAAATCTCTCTAACAAACATAAATTAAATTAAAGGAAAACCAGGAAATCTTAAATTAATTTAATTATTTACAAAAAATGGTAAACTAATTAATTAGTTGCTCGAAATGGGCTCCATTCTCTTGGATACACAAATTTATTCTTTTAACGAATTCATTTCTAGTAACCTTTAATAAAGTGTTGTGGTGAATATTATAAATCGTATTCTGAACTTCAACTCTCAACTCGTTGTCATTCGCATAAGATTTCATGTAAATTTGATTTTTTACATATCCCCACAAAAAAAAATCTAATGGGGTGAGATCTGGCGATCTCGCAGGCCATCTGACTGTGCCGTTTGTACCAATCCAGGTATTAAAATGGTTATTAATGTAGGCAGTAGTGATTCTGCTGTTATGTGCTGGAGCACCATCTTGCTGTAGAATTATTTGGTTTCGCTCTTCCTCGAGGAAACCATTTAACTCGTTTCTTAAGAGATCCAGTATTTCAATATACTTGACAGTGTTTAAATGACCTTCGTACACGTGGACTAACACTACATTATTTCACATAATTCCGCACCAAACGTTGAAAGAAAATCTTATTTGATTGTTAGTTTCATGAACACGAACAGGATTCACTCGAGACCAATATTGGTTATTGCGGCGATTGTACGAGGGTCATTCAATAAATACTTAGCCTACAAAAAGTAAACGAAAATTTTGGAAAAGTGGCAATTTATTTTTCAACAAAGTCTCCTTTTAGTTCGATACACTTAGCCCAGCGATGCTCCAACTTTTTTAACCCGTCCGAAAAATAGTTTTTGTCAAACTCTGCAAAATAGGCCTCCGTGGCGGCGATGACCTCCTCATTCGATCCATATCTATTCCCGGCGAGTGATTTTTTCAGATTAGGAAACAGAAAGAAGTCACAAGGGGCCAAATCTGGAGAATACGGTGGATGGGGCAACAATTCGTAGCGTAATTCAACCAATTTGGCCATGGCAACGGCAGACGTGTGAACCGGTGCGTTGTCGTGGTGAAACAGCACTTTTTTCTTCGCCAGATGGGGTCGTTTTTTCTTTAATTCGGCGTCGAATCGGCCCAATAAATCGGCATAGTAAAGCCCTGTAATTGTTTTACCCTTCTCGAGGTAATCGATGTAGATCACACCTTGTGAATCCCAGAAAACGGTGGCCATAACTTTTCCGGCCGATTTTACAGTTTTCGCCTTCTTTGGAGCACGTTCCCCGGTCTGGATCCATTGTTTTGATTGCTCCTTGGTATCTGGTGTGTACCAGTGGATCCAGGTTTCATCGACGGTCACAAAACGACGCAAAAACTCCGCTGGATTCCGCTTAAACAGCGCCAAACACGTCTCCGATGTGGTCTCACGGTTGCGCTTGTTTTCTGGTGTGAGTAAACGCGGCACCCATCGCGCCGACAGCTTTCTCATGCCGAGTTCCTCGTGAAGAATATGATGCACTGTTCCTTCTGAAATGCCTACAGTCTCAGCTAGCTCCCGAACCTTCAATCGGCGATCTGCCAATACGAAATCATGGATTTTTTTAATGTTTTCCTCCGTAGCAGCTGTTTTCGGTGCACCTGGACGTGGTTCATCAAAAACTGACGTACGGCCACGTGCAAACTCGTTGAACCAATTCTTGACGGTGGCCATCGATGGAGAAGAGTCACCGTACACAGCATCCAAGCGCTCTTTGATTTCGTTGCGCGTTTTCCCTTCCAAAAATAGGAATCGAATCACCGAACGATATTGCTCTTTTTCCATTTTTGTAAAACCGATCGACACGTTCGCTTCCATAAGTTGTCAAATTAAAACAAATGAAGGGATTGGAATGAAAATTTGAAAAAAGAATTAAAAAAGAATGTGCTACACTGTGGTAAAACTCTTTTGAAACTACAGCGCCCTTTGGCGATGAGGCTAGGTACTTATTGAATGCACCTCGTACATGCCATTATTGCTGAAGTTGGTTTCGTCAGACCATACAATGTTACTCAAAAAATTAGGGTTTCGGTCAATTTCTCCAAGCATGTTTTCACAAAATTGTAATCGTCTGTCACGATCCCCAATATGCAATTTTTGCACCAACCGACCTTCACGATAGCATTTATACTTATACTTTTTCAGCACTTTAAGTACGCGAGTGTGGGTTGTTCCTAATTCATCGGCAGCATCTCTACTTGAAGCCTTTGGATATGATTCAAAGTATGTTAAAACATCTAGTTCAAAATCGAAATAGTTTTGCTGAATAGTTTGCCGTCTCTTCTTGAAACCACCCGTATTCTTTAAATTTTCTACCATTCTTTTCAATACGAACCGAGTTGGTCTTGATATCTCTCTCCATACCACCGCAGAGCTCTAGATTCACGTTTTTGTTATTTAAAAAATAAGCTTCCATTAAATCAAACTGTTCTTGATAAGCCATTTTCACCATGAGACAAAATGTGAAATGAGTTGTAAAAACAATCAAATGTGAATAACAACTATGACAATCTAATTTTCAAATTTTAATCTAACATTCCATATTTAAATTACCTCATACACGCAGCTACGAGTATGTCGCAAAGGAGTCTGCATTACAAAAGATGGATGTTAGTTAAAGAGCTTTAACTTGACTCATTGAATTTGTAACTTCAGATTTCCTGGTTTTCCTTTCATTTAATTTATCATGTTTGTTAGAGAGATTTCATCCTTATAATTGACCCTAACGATCGATGCAATAAAAGTACAGGGTATAATTTTTTCAGATTTTAGCCGGTTCGATTCCCGGGTGTGGGAGAAGAGAATTTTCGAAAATCTTTGAATGCAGTTTGCTTTCTATTCAAAAATAAAGGAATGTTTCCTTTGAGTAAAATTTTCTATCTGCAGTATTAAGAGTACTTTCCCTCCAGATGGCATTACAAAATTCCACACTGTATATATGTTAATATATATCGTTATAGTAGTAATTAATTAATTAGTAATTTTGATGAATTCATGAGTAGATTAGAGATATTATTACGTGTTCTGATAAAAAAAAAAAACATTTAAAAATGTTGTACTGGTGTATAAATAGGTATATTGAAGAAAAACCAACAGAAACAATAAATTTTAATTTAAAATTATCTATACTTACGTCAACCTACTCGTTTGAAACATGCATAGACAATTTTGCGCATAATTTTAATAGGAGTCGTAAAGCAAAATTTTCGGAACTGGCTTTGTCTGAACATGCGACACAACTACTCAATTGCCTGATTAGCGCCGCAAACACTAGAAATCATTGGCGGGCCACTAGACGAGATTATAGTAAAGAGAACATAGACAAATTTAAATTCTACCTCAATAGCCTATCGTTTGTTGAAGTCAAATACTACTATAGTATAGTAGCAAGTTGAAGTGTATGAAACTAAGGACCCAAACATTGCTTACAATGCCTTCACACAAATGTTTTCTTTCATATATACACAGTGCTTCCCTGAAACTATTATCTCTGTAAATATGAAAAGAAGCCCTAGTTGGGTCTCTCATGGTATTAAAGTATGTAGCAAAAAGAAACGTCAATTATTATGGCAATATAGACAAAAACCTACCGAAATGAATAAAAATAAATTTAAGAAATATTCACAATTGCTTAAAAAAATAATTTAACTTAAAAAAATACTTAACTTAACGCGCACAAAATATACACAAAATTAAAGAATCAAATAATAGATCTAAGACTCTAGGGAAATAATAAACTAAGCAAAACTAAACATACCTAAAATATAGACAAAATTCGATATAATAATGAAACTGTAACTGATCCCAAAATTATTGCAAATATATTTAACGATTACTTTATAGATAAAATTAAACCTAGGTCAAGCTCGGGAACCACAGTCACTAAACATATTTTAGCCAGAAAAGACTCTGTTCATGGCCCCAAGTCTAACATTAAACATTATCGTAGCCTTAAAAATTACAAACAGTGTAGGATACGACGGCATTGCTACACAATTTGTTAAGTGCAGTATATGAGATTTGTGGCCCCATAAGCTACATTATTAATTTAAACATCATGGCATCAGTGAAGATATATTTCCGAAAGCGCTAAAAAAATATATTGTAAAACCGCTATTTAAGAAACAGGATATGAGCTAACGGAATTTTATAGGCCAATATCATTAATTTTCAAAAATTATCGAAAAATATTGTAACGTTGTTGCCTTGCAGGTAGAAAAAAAACAACATATTGTTGGAAGCAAGGTACATCTGTTTAATTAAAAGTATATAAATATGATTACAAAATATTTAATATTTAAATATGTTAACGTGAGTTCCCGATATCGAGCGCGTGTGAAGTTCTAGCCCGCCTAAAGAAAAACCACTATCCTGGTAGTTCCCAGAACGTAGGTGACTGGTGGCAGCCAAGTAGGTAGGTTGGTCTTCCAACGGCGGTTAAGGCAGCTTGTAGGGTCGACCAGCCTCAGCCCTCGCAGCGACGGTACCAAAAAACTCCGGTACGGAAGAACCCTGGAATTTCCGGAATTGGACATTTTAGAAAATGACCGAATTCATGCTACTGACTGCAACATCCTGACAACCGTTGAACGTGGAATCTACGGTGGAAAGCGGCGTTCTAGCATCAATTAGCTATCCAGATGAAGCAGTCTAATCAGCGTGGTACAATTTTAAAAGCATGATGAATGACTAGCAGAAAAATGATAACTAGTGATGTAGGGTAGGTGAGAAAAAATATAACAAAATTTTATATCAGAATTTACGGATACATAACCACCTCCTACTAATCAAAACAAAGAATACATTTAAAGGAAGAAGATAATTATTTAAAAAGTAACTGTTATGATCCGTTACACCTATGTTACGGTCACTCGGTAAAATCACAAAGTTAAGGTAGTGTTTAAAATGACGATCACAACCAATACACTAACGTAAAAAACACATCGGCAATTCGAATGACATGAAGCTGATTATAGCAAACAGCGTATATTTTTAGCAAGTCATGCAGCGAATACTTAAAACTAGTTATTATAAGTTTTGCAACACTCACCCGATTTGGGGTTACACTGAATTAAATATTATTTAATTTTAATAGATGTAGCACACACGTTTGAACTTTGTAACTTTTCAAAATGTTGTTCGTTGCGTAAAGATGGTAGTGGCAGGTACAATTAATAGATCGCTAGACACGGTCACTCTGCTCCGTAGTGTCAGGTCAAGCCGCCGGTCGAGATTGTTCCACGGACCGCTGGAAGTGCGCGAACTTTAACGACGCGCATGGAGAGGGGAGACGCCTACCAACAAACCAGTTTCGTGCGCGAAGCTCGCCACAATATTTTATAAAACTGATTGGAATGTTTAGTTATTTATATATCAGTTGCAAGCGTAAACTATTCATTAAGTAGGTTTGCAAATAGTTAATAATTATAGATATAATCAACGTATAACGTTACAGTATCCCCCTTTTTAGCGTAGGATTTTTCCTAAGTAAAATCCACTGCTACTGCTTCTGAAGTCATCTGATTAACGTTACTCATTCATTCCTATCCCTAACATTCATCATTCTTTTTTTTCTTTCATCGTTTGATCGGCAGCAACACTTTAGCTCATGTGTTACCGCATGCTATCATTCAGAGGGTCTTGGTTTAAATACTGCACAAAACACTCCCGAGAATCAAATGCAATTTTTGCAGTAACATTGTAAGTACAGAGCAGTCCACACATAACCAATCCCATACTGATAATATTCTATACAAAACTTTGTAGAATACCTATGGTGTAGAGCCATTGGTATAGGGAAAAGAAATTCATGGGGTTGAACCATGATCGCTTTCTTACTATGGTTGTAGGACCGATAGTATAATTAGTACTACAGAATTTAATGATGTGATAGACCGTCATTCTATAAATAGTCTTTGTATATGGTAAGAATATACCTAGAATTTAAATAAATAATAATATAGCAGTTAGTATTTGGTTATGTGTTGGTAGATGGTTTTAGCAATACGTACGTTAGGGTTGGTAATTGATTACAATATATTAATTTTGTTTTAACAACAGTATGAATGTACATAGTTAGCTAGATAGTTGCAATCATCGATTTGTATTAACTTTCCTCGTTTAGTTAAGTATTTAGTTTTCGCTTTAGTCTTTGTAATTAGTTAACTTGATATCTTTAATATGCCATTTCCCGATAGGTTTTCCAGACGTATCCGCCAATTCGTATACTAATGGAGATTTTTTTCCAATAACTTGACACTTAATAAATTTAGGAGCCAACTTCTTATTGAAATATTTATCTTTGTCACTTTGATAGAAAGTTCTCTTCCATACAACATCACCTATATTAAACTCTGCAGTTTTCCTACGTAAATTGTAAGACTGGCAGTTTCTAGCATGTGCCTGGAGAAGCGCTGCTTGCACCTTGTTAAAGATAGAAGATAAATAGCCTAGGTTTTCTGCATACGAATCGCGAGGTACAAAAACAATGTCTTCATCGTTTTCCGAGTCGACATGCTGTGAACCACAAGTAACCAGTTCACGTCCGTATACAAGAAATGACGGAGTATAGCCCGTTGCTTCGTTTACAGAACTATTTACTGCAAACTGAATCTTTGGTACTAGTAGATCCCAGACACGTTGATCGTCTACAATAAATGTAGAAATGGCAGTCATAATAGTTTTGTTATAACGTTCAACTGTGTTGATGTGAGGTGAGTATTTTGGAGTAAAATGTAAATTGGGAATTTTGTATTTGGTAATCAGTCTTTTGAGAGTAGCGCTAACAAACTGTTTTCCGTTATCAAGTATAATAGTAGAGGGTATCCCATGTACGAGAATTACGTTCTCCTCAAGGATTCTAGTAATAATTTCCGCGGTTGCCCGCTTAATTGGAAATAAAAGGCAATATTTACTAAAACAGCACGTAATCACGAATATGTAGCAATTTTGTTTTCTTGATGGAGGCAAAGGTCCGACTAGATCTACACTAATAGTTTGGAATGGCCTAGAACATACTTTAGGCTCACCCATTTTGCCTAAAGGGGCATGGTTTTGATGCTTATGAGCTATGCACGCATCGCAAGCTGAAATAAATTTCTGAACATCCGCGTGCATGCCTGGCCAGTAATAACATAAAGCGAGCCGTCTATACGTCTTAAAGACACCCAAGTGCCCTGCAGAAGGTTCGGAATGGTGCTTTTCCAATGCAGTACTACGGTATTCCGCAGGTACTACCTCCTTCCATTCAAATTCTCTACGCAACGGACACATAGTTTTCATATACTTATACAGTTTTCCGTTTTTTATTAAATAGTTAGGAAACGAGGTAGGAGAAGACTGGCAACCATTATAAATGTTGAGATACCACGCGTCAGTAGTTTGCGTATTAATAGGAAGACTATCAACAGCGGTAATAGGTACAGAACGTGATAGAAAATCTGGAACTACGTTTTCAGATCCACGGCGGTGTCTTATTTCAAAATTATACGCAGATAGTCGTACACCCCATCGAGCTAATCGACCTGTAGGGTTATTTAGTTTTAAAAACCATTTAAGGGCAGAATGGTCCGTGTAGACAACAAATTTTTGGCCATTTTCCACATAACAGCGCCAATGCTCAACCGCTATTAGAACAGCAAGAGCTTCACGCTCGGTAGCACTATAGTTGCGTTCTTGATTGGACAATGACTTGCTCATGTAGGCTATGACTCTCTCCTCACCATTAATATTTTGGGTCAACACACCACCAATACCGTAGTCACTCGCATCGGTGTGAATTTCGAATGGTTTTGAATAATCGGGACACGAGAGTACCGAAGCAGAAACTAAGCATTCTTTCAATTTATTAAAAGCTATGTCAACTTCCTTAGACCATACAAACGATGGTGCTTTTTTGCTTTGTGAGGTTAGTTTGTTCAATGGTGAAGCCAAAGAACTAAAATTTGGTATAAACCTTCGATACCAAGAAGCTGCGCCCAAGAATCGACGAACTTCTTTTCTATTAGCGGGGGTAGGATAATTTTTAATTGCATCAATTTTTTCTGGGTCAGCATGTAAACCGTTAGCATCGACTACATAACCCAAATATTTTAGTTTGTCTCGGAAAAATTGACTCTTTTTATAATTTATAGTTAAGTTAGCAGATTTTAGTTTTTTTAAAACAAGAAGCAGTAGAGAAATATGCTGCTCAAAAGTAGAAGACACTATTATAATATCGTCGACAAATACAAAAACGCGATGTTCAAATTCTGGTCCATAGAACAAAATGTCAACTAAACGTTGTTGTGTGGCTGGTGCATTAGTAAGACCAAATGGCATAGATTTGAACTGGTAAGTGCCACGGGTTGGTATGTAAAACGCGGTCTTGCATCTGTCCTGCTCACTGATCAATATTTGCCAAAAGCTTTTAGATAGATCTAAACTGGTTAAATATTTAGCGTCGCGTAAATTATCAAGGATCTCAGAGATGTAAGGCAAATTATACGCATCTTTTTTTGTGACGGCGTTTAATTTTCTACTGTCTAAGCAAAATCTAAGCTCACCAGTTTTTTTAGGTGTGAGTAGTACTGGTGATGACCATGGGCTCTCAGCAGGTTCAACTACATCATCTCCCAGCATCTCATCTAGTTGCTCCACTAATATGCGTTGCTTCTCTGGAGACATTCTATAATACCTTTGACGAATGGGGGCAGCTTCTCCAGTGTCAATGGTATGCGTTATTAGAGAAGTACGACCAAGACCTTGTACTTCGTATGATATTTCACGGAACTGCGATATGATATTATCTGCTGTAATCCTCTGGTCTTGTGATAAATGATCATACGACTGTAGGTGTTCTGAGCAATCAGACTTCAGTTCAGCTAACTGAGCGTCTGATGGATTTAAAAAGAGAACAGTGTTTAAGTGACTAGGGAACAAACCGAATTTACGCCAAAAGTCCATGCCTAAGATTAATGAATTTTTTATTTCCGGAATAATGTGGACATTTAAATTATGTGTTTGATTTTCTAAAGTGAATGGTAATGAAATAAATCCTAAAGATGAAAGTTTCTGCCCACCCGCTGCAACAAATGTCGTAGATTGACATATGTTCCATTGGTAATTAGATGGAATAAAACTCTTATGGAAGTCATTTCCCATTATAGTCACTGCAGAACCTGTGTCTAGTAACCCAATAACAGGTTTACTGCCAATACTTATTGGAACATAAGGCCGTGTGTAGTCCATACTATTATTACGGATTGAAGAAACAGTATAGCAAGAGCAAAATTTTGAGACAGTTTTGAGCCAATTATCCCAGTCATTCTTATCGAAATTGGTGCTATTACTGTTTCCGCAACCCTCACCGCTTAGTTTTTTGTTGCGTTAGAGTGACAATTAGGACATTCTGGAAACTTGACATCTTTCTTTCCGCATTTAAAGCAAATAAGAAAGTGTGGTTGTTTACATGAACCCAGTGAATGTGATTTAGATCTACATCTAGGACAGTATACATTTTTGTTCTTTTCCTGAGATACATGAGCCATTTCATTGACGTGTAAATTTGAATTAGTATCACTAGTATTTTTAGTTTTGTAGTTATTATTTTCAAAAGTATTTTTAGAGTAGTTAGATTTATAATTAGAATTAGTATTTTTATAATTACTAGAATTACTATTGCTAGGCTGGTTTTTATATGCGAATTCTGGAGCCAAGGTTTCTGCACTATCTTTAGGCGGTTCGCGATACTGTTTAAGTTTAGTTTGTATGTTTTCGTAGTTCCTACATAATTTTTGTAAACTACTTATATCGGTTATATCCGCAGATGATGCGAGCGTACTTGCATAGCAAGGTCGAATGTTGTGCAACAATATATCTAATTGATCTTCTTCTGGCAACTTTCTATCCAAACGGGAAAACATGCCACGCATAATAGAAATGTAAATAGTTATATTTTCTAGTTCACCCTGAGTGCGTGATCTTATTTCCGATAAAAATTTGTAGTCGAAGTCACTTTGGCTAAAATCTTGCCTAAGCAAAGAAACAATGTCATCCCAGGTACTAGCCTGATCTTTAACACATCTGAACCAATGAAGAGCATCGTCCGTGAATATCTCGAAAGCCAAAGAGAACATTTGTTCACGAGGTATAGCTCTGCTCAAAATAAACTCTTCCACCTTCTGAATAAATGCACGGACGCAAGTTTTTCCGGAGTATTTCAGTTTGCTTATTTCTGAAAACAGCCTACGCTCGCAACTGACAGGGACATTCACTAGGTTTGTTTCAGGAACCGGTTCCGTTTGAGTAGATACCTGAGCCTGAGTAGACAAAGCAGTTTGTGGCCTAAGTAAGGTCATATCTTTGTATTGAGTATTGAAATTGGACAAGCAAATTTTATAGACCTCCGCTACGTCACTGGTTGAGTAATTAATTCGATTAAGTCTATGATATACGTGGTGCAATAAGATTTCGGTGCGTGTGAACAAATTCTTTTCAAATTTAGATTTAAGGGTAATTATGTTATTATGAGACTTTAACAGGGACTCTTTGACCGCTTTTAAGTCATCTTTAGGATCTAAATGTGATTCTAAAATATCCTCAGAGGGTAGGATAGGAATCAATTTAACAATTTGTTTCCGCAGCTCGTTTACAGAATCGGCACATACACCACCACGAACTGCTACTTCATATTCCAATTCTGCCTTTTGTAATGATAAAAATTTTATGGGATAGGACATTTTTGTAAATTTAAGAAAATATACGACAAGTTACCCGAGAGGTGTGTGTTGCAAAATTCACAAAACAAAAAAAAAATAAAATAAATGTTAACACAGTAACATAACAAAATCAGGTACTCAGGCTAACAAACGTGAATATAATAAAAAAATGTGGGTAGTATTTTATTTTTTAACAGTTTTTAAATTTAAAATATTTCAAGATTTGATACGATAGAATAGAAAAATTTCACCTTTGACAGCCTGTAATCAAGTTATAAACACTAACACTACTGACATAGAAAGCCAACACCAAGAAACTAAAAAAATGCCTAGCAGAAGAGAACTAAACACGGCTCGATATCTACCACTAGTATGGGCGCCACTGTAACGTTGTTGCCTTGCAGGTAGAAAAAAAACAACATATTGTTGGAAGCAAGGTACATCTGTTTAATTAAAAGTATATAAATATGATTACAAAATATTTAATATTTAAATATGTTAACGTGAGTTCCCGATATCGAGCGCGTGTGAAGTTCTAGCCCGCCTAAAGAAAAACCACTATCCTGGTAGTTCCCAGAACGTAGGTGACTGGTGGCAGCCAAGTAGGTAGGTTGGTCTTCCAACGGCGGTTAAGGCAGCTTGTAGGGTCGACCAGCCTCAGCCCTCGCAGCGACGGTACCAAAAAACTCCGGTACGGAAGAACCCTGGAATTTCCGGAATTGGACATTTTAGAAAATGACCGAATTCATGCTACTGACTGCAACATCCTGACAACCGTTGAACGTGGAATCTACGGTGGAAAGCGGCGTTCTAGCATCAATTAGCTATCCAGATGAAGCAGTCTAATCAGCGTGGTACAATTTTAAAAGCATGATGAATGACTAGCAGAAAAATGATAACTAGTGATGTAGGGTAGGTGAGAAAAAATATAACAAAATTTTATATCAGAATTTACGGATACATAACCACCTCCTACTAATCAAAACAAAGAATACATTTAAAGGAAGAAGATAATTATTTAAAAAGTAACTGTTATGATCCGTTACACCTATGTTACGGTCACTCGGTAAAATCACAAAGTTAAGGTAGTGTTTAAAATGACGATCACAACCAATACACTAACGTAAAAAACACATCGGCAATTCGAATGACATGAAGCTGATTATAGCAAACAGCGTATATTTTTAGCAAGTCATGCAGCGAATACTTAAAACTAGTTATTATAAGTTTTGCAACACTCACCCGATTTGGGGTTACACTGAATTAAATATTATTTAATTTTAATAGATGTAGCACACACGTTTGAACTTTGTAACTTTTCAAAATGTTGTTCGTTGCGTAAAGATGGTAGTGGCAGGTACAATTAATAGATCGCTAGACACGGTCACTCTGCTCCGTAGTGTCAGGTCAAGCCGCCGGTCGAGATTGTTCCACGGACCGCTGGAAGTGCGCGAACTTTAACGACGCGCATGGAGAGGGGAGACGCCTACCAACAAACCAGTTTCGTGCGCGAAGCTCGCCACAATATTTTATAAAACTGATTGGAATGTTTAGTTATTTATATATCAGTTGCAAGCGTAAACTATTCATTAAGTAGGTTTGCAAATAGTTAATAATTATAGATATAATCAACGTATAACGTTACAATATATTTCCAAGGAACTTAATACCTATGTTGGTAAAAATCATATACTCTGTAATGAACAGAAAGGATTTAGGGAGAAACAAAACAAAACAATTAACTTGGCCATATTCGACTTCTTGCATACGGTTATGAACTTATGACAAACATGGATAAAACTACACCAGTCTGTGCCGTTTTCTGCGCCATGAGTCCATGACACAGGCGTTTGATTATAAACATACATAATATATTACTAAATAAACTTGGTGCATATGGTATACTGGTATACTGGGGCCCGAATGATGCAGGTCCCAGGTGGGGCTAGCGGCCTGGCCGCTGTCGCTCTGGCCGAAAGGCTGAGGGCGTCCCTAAATGCGGACGAGGTCCGAGTGTCCAGGCCCACCAAGTGCGCTAGCATGCGCATCATGGGCCTAGACGACTCCGTGACGGAAGAAAAGGTGGTCGCCGCAGTGGTTAGGACTGGAGGGTGCTCTGCCAAGCAGGTGAGGGCAGGCAACATCCGTCCTGACTCCGCGGGGTTGCAAACCAACACGGTGAGCTGCCCCGTGTCGGCGGCCAAGAAAATTGCCGGGGAGGGCCAGAGCGGCTATTGGTGGGCTGGGTTCCAGCGCAGGTTAAACTGCTGGAACCCAGACCTCTGAGGTGCTTCCGCTGCCAAGTGGGCAACCACGATTTGGCGGAGAGCCAGTTTGGTTTCCGCAGGGGGCGCTCTACCGTGGAGTTGCATCAGGGAGGCACTCCGGTACCACTATATGTCAACCTACCTCTGTCGTGTGTTCGAGGCCTATCTGACGGACAGGGCCGCCATTTACCCCGGTCACCAGGGAGTGTGGAACCGGCAAGAGATGTCGTGCGTTGTCCCACAGGGATCGGTCCTGCCCAAGTAACACAGGCATCCTGAACAAAATTTGAGTAATAGCGATCGGCGGAACTACGAGTGTAAGCTGTAACTATTGTCGGGATATTGTCTGAGTAAACGTCTATTCAGCTGTTATTCAGCAATTTGGGCACATTTTTAAATGATTGTGTCTGTATAACAGCGATGTAATGTCTGGGTAATAGCTTAGAAACATCTGAAAAAAGCTGACATCTCTTTTAAGCTTCTTTCAAGCTGTTACTTCATCAGCATTTATTCAGACAAATGCATGTAGATATTGATATTCAGAAATTATTAAGAATTAAGTTCATTTGCGTAATACTTTTCAAACGGAATTAAGAGTTAATTTGTAAAGTAGAAAAAAAGTGGTGATTAATCTTGCAGTGCGTCTTTTTCTCACACTTCATAGTTTAGTTGCATTAAATAATATCAAGCACGGTGAAACTGAGAAACGGAAAAAAGTAAATGTTATTATGTATTATAACTATGATACACGTTAAATATTACTGCGCAAGTAGTTTTATCGTGAAAAACATATGAATTATCGCAATATTTTTCACGCGCCGCTTAGGTAATCAAGTTTAGTGATGGTAAATAAGTAATAAATCTCTCTCTCTTGACTCTTAGAAGTGACAAAAATAGTTAGGATAAAGCAGCTAATGCATATCTTTCAAAAATAACTTATAAATTGTATTTTTAACTGTAATGAACTGCTAAAATTAGGCATTTGATATACATAATGATTCAATAGTTTACTTAAAAATAAGTTTTAATGGCGAATCATTATAAACTGGATAAAAACTCTCCACGCATCTATTTTGCAGCACAACTCTGAATAAAAAGTTACGCTTTTCTATTTATTAAGCTTTTATTTGAGAAATTGTGATCTGGTAGTACCAATATCTGAATAACACTCGAATAAGTTACTAAATATGATTGATAATACAGCTAATTAGGGTTCAAAATAAAATGCAGTCGACCCAATTTCTCAGGAAAATTGATACTTACCTTTTTACGACTTACGTCTATAATAAGTTAATAACAAATCAATCAGCAGTTCTATAAAGTCCACATAATTATTAATGTAAATAATATAACATATTTTTTTTGTAGCATGTATCTAAGTTATATCAATGCAGTTGACCCCCTATTTGCTCGAATTGTTGAGATTCTTTTTACTAACAAATCGTACGATTTTTATATTTTTCTAGATTTGGGTAGATTTCATCTATGTATTTAAATAAAATATAAAAGTATTATATAATTCTATCGATTCGTATTGACTAAGTTTGGTCTCGGTACATATTTGATTCGTTTGTGCATTCGTATTTGTCTCTTAAACTGTATTAATCAACTTCATATACTCTTTCATACACTTACGACGAATTCCTCCAGTTCTTCTCCTAGATTTCCATGATTTACTTTCCATTTTTATCAAACTGTTCAAACTTGCGGTACAACAATACGCAACGACACAGCAATGGTTTGTCTGGTAATGGTTTAACGTCCCTTATTCAATTACTACCCAGAAAAACTTTGTATAACTTGTTTAAAAATGATACTTTTACAAGTGATTGCGGAATGAGAATACATCATTCAGCTTCCATCTGTGTTAGTTGGCTATAAACTATGACTTTATTTCCATTATACCGAAATAAGCTGTATAAAGAACCCAGAAAACACGTTTATACAGTAGCTGAATAATTAATAAAATATGGAAATATGTGACTTAAAGACAAAATAAAAGCGGTTATTCAAAATCAAGCTTTTTAATATAAATTAACTACACCAATATTCAGAAGACAGGTGGTTAGGACACTATTTTATAGTATTTAGTGGTTTCATGATGTATGTAGTGGTTTCATAAGCAATAAGCTGAGATAAGTTTGTATAATGGTATTAGTCAACTACGTTTGTTCAGCTACTTCTACTGTATTATACAGATAAATGCTGTCCCAAGCACTCTTTTTCAAATAAAAGACATCTGTACATGTGTTATACGCGCTATAGAAGTTATTACTAAGCTTTAAGATAAATAGTCAACTTAACACAACTTTTACTAAGCTTAAAGAATTATAAAGGCCAAAAGAGAATACGAGTATTATTCAGAATTTGGCTGTTTCGATAGCCATAACTCACACATTATGCAGCTTATAGCTGTAAACATTTGCGAATTGCTATTATTCAAACTTTATTCAGCATGTCTGTATTACTTGGGTGGGGCCGCATCTGTGGGACATCAGATACGACTGGGTGCTGCGCGGTTCTCTCCCTAGCGGCGTCGGCGTGGTGACCTACGCTGAGGACACGTTGGTCCTGGCGCAAGGGAGGTCGCACCAAGCGGCGGTCGAAGTAGCGGCACGTGGGGTTGCGACATACTTCGAAAGGATCCGGCAATTGGGACTCGAGGTGGCCCTGCAGAAGTCCGAGGCCATGTGTTTCCATGGCCCTCAGAACGCGACACCGTGGGGATCCCAAATAACGGTACGAGGGCTGCACTAAAAGTATCGGGAATGGAATATTTCCACTGTTCCTGTCATATTAAAATCTTTTTAATTGAAAACTCCTTGGTTTTAAAAATCGAATACCATTTATTTATTTAAAAAAAGATTCTCGGTCTTGTCACAAGGTTTTGTCAAACTTGTTTAGTCGTTGAGAAAATGGAATTGACTCGAGAAAATTCAAGAGCGATGATTTATTATGACTTTCGAAGTGGTTTAACACAAAAACAGTGTGTTGACCGGATGATTTCTGCATTTGGTGATGAAGCCCCATCCAAAACCACAATTTATCGCTGGTTTGCTGAATTGCAACGTGGACGTGTCAAGCTCAGTGATGATCCCCGTCAAGGTCGTCCAAAAACTGCAGTCACCCAAGAAAACGTTGAGGCTGTGCGTAAGCTGATTGAGGAAGATCGACATGTGACATACCGCGAATTTCAGGCAACTTTAGACATTGGCATGAGTCAAATACAAATATTCTTGCATGAACAATTAGGTGTAAAAAAGTTGTTTTCCCGATGGATACCGCATTCACTCTGTGAAGAGCAAAAAGCGGCTCGCGTTACTTGGTGCGTCAGAACTCTCGAAAGATTCCACGCAGGATCCTCAAATGCTGTATACAACATCGTATCAGGTGACGAATCCTGGATATACGCGTACGGACCCGAAACAAAAAACCAGTCACGAGTTTGGGTGTTCGAAAATGAGTTAAAGCCAACAAAAATTGTTCGTTCACGGAGTGTTGCAAAAAAAATGGTGGCCACGTTTGTCTCCAAAACCGGCCATATTACTACTATTCCTCTTGAGGGACAAAGAACGGTTAATGCAGAATGGTATGCTAGCATTTGTTTGCCACAGGTCGTTTCTGAACTCCGTAAAGAGAACTGCAACCGCCGCATCATCCTCCATCACGACAATGCGAGTTCTCACACCGCGCACAGAACAAAAGAGTTTTTAGAGCAAGAAAACATAGAATTATTAGACCATCCGCCGTACAGTCCCGACCTAACGATTTCTATACTTTCCCTAAAATAAAGAATAAATTGCGTGGACAGAGATTTTCATCACCTGAAGAAGCTGTGGACGCCTACAAAACGGCCATTTTGGAGACCCCAACTTCCGAATGGAATGGTTGCTTCAATGATTGGTTCCATCGTATGGAAAAATGAGTCAAATTTCGCGGAGAATACTTCGAAAAGCAATAAATACATTTTTAAATAGTAATGTTGTGTCACTTCCTTGATTCCCGAAATTTTCAGTGCCGCCCTCGTAGGAGGGGTTTACATCGGCGTCGAGTCGACGATGAAGTACCTATGACTCCCAAACTGGACCGGGCAGGGGCTGCCTTGAAGCGGCTCCTGCCCAATCAAGGGTGTCCCAAACGCCTCCTGCCGGAGGCTCTACGCGGGGGTCGTGTGGCCCTTTACGGGGTTCCTGTGTGGGCCGAATGTAAACCCAACATCGTCTTGGATAAAGAGGTTCTTGAAACTGTAGATTCGGCAGTTTTTCTGGGCATAACAGTAGATGCTAAACTTCAGTGGGGCCCTCATACATCAAGCCTAGCGGGAGGGCTCTGTTCGGCCGCTTACGCCGTCAGGAAAATAAGACAATATACTGACGTTGATACTCGTACAGCTTTGGTATTGTAGTTATTTTCATAAAGTTATGTCCTACGGTATTCTGCTGTGGGGCAAAGCCACTGACATTCAAAATATATTTGTTCTTCAAAAACGAGCTGTTCGAGCAATTTACCAGCTAGGTGCCAGAGTTTCTCTGAGAGATTTTTTTAAAGATATTGGTATTCTTACGATGGCATCACAATTCACCTTCGCGAACATCTTATATATTAAGCAAAATTAAATAAATCACAACATTAACACCAGAAATAAGGACAAATTACGTGCTCCATTTCACCGGCTTCACCAGGGTCATAACTCGTTTGCTGGACTTGTTGTGTTACTTTTTATAACAAGCTACCCTGTTCTTTGCTAGATTTGCCTTTTAATGCGATTAAAACTAAAGTAAAATCCAAACTTTGTTCAAGGGCATACTATTCTATCAACGACTACTTACGAGTAAACGATAAGAATGGTTGGTCGCTGTGATTAACTCAAGACAATGGTGCCGATTCCCTTGTTCACAAACTAAACTAAATTTAAGTTCAGTGCATCCTTTTCTTTCTATTTCATTAAGAAAAGGACATAAGATCAATTTTAGTTTAGTCCTGTCAAATTAATCAGCGCTTGACGTAAATTGACGTAATTTTAGTAGGCAAGTTTTTAATCACGTCTAAACTTGTATGGAGTAGTGACAGGCGCTGATTAATTTGACAGGACTAAACTAAAATTTATCTTCTGTCCTCTTCTTAATGAAATATAAAGAAAAGGATGCACTGAACTTACATTTAGTTTAGTTTGTGAACAAGGGAATCGGCGCCAATGTTTATGTTCTTTCTTCAGAATTAGCTTACCTATTGACAGGTTATAGGAGTTCATATAAATGTTTATTTTATTTGACTGTAGGTATAAGTCAATTTATTTTTAATTTTAATTGCGTTTATTGTTGACATAATCTTCTCATTACAATGTTTTTTTGTTGACTTGTATTGCGTAACCTCTCATTGAAGAGTGGCTAGAGAGGCGCCACGGCGTCCTCACCTTCCGCCTGACGCAGGTCCTCACCAGACACGGCAGCTTTGGGAGGTTCCTGTGTCGGATAAGGCGGGAGGAAACGCCCGGGTGTCACCACTGTGTGGATCGCCCGGAGGACACGGTGGAGCATTCGGTGGAGGTCTGCCCGGCTTGGGCAGAGCACCGCCGTGT
Source organism: Atethmia centrago (assembly GCA_905333075.3). Taxonomy (NCBI): domain Eukaryota; kingdom Metazoa; phylum Arthropoda; class Insecta; order Lepidoptera; family Noctuidae; genus Atethmia; species Atethmia centrago. Next base: position 12,283,610 of record HG995373.1, on the reverse strand, counting down.
CCTCGTGGAGGCGATTGGCGGCAGAGACCTCTCGCGTCCGGCCCTGGTTCAGGCCATGGTACGGAGCGAGAGGGCATGGGCAGCCGTCACGACCTTCTGCGAAGCAGTAATGCTCGCGAAGGAGGAGGCGACGGTTGAGGGAAAGGCAAATTTCGCGCCCACTCGCCCCTAGCCGCCGCAGGAGACGCCCTGGGCGCCGGGAATCCCGGGCGGATTTCCGGCCACTGTAGGCGCGGGCTTGCGGATGGTGAGTAATGGGTAGCTCACCGTCCGGTAAGGACCAGGCCCGAGTGGACGGCGCGTTGTTTTCCACGCGCGCCTCAAAGAGATGTCGTCAGCACAAGTGTAGGGGTCCACTAGGGCCGATGCCTGCCGGGGTCGCGGGAAGGTACTAAAGGGAGGCAAAGGAAGGAATACGGGTGGGTTTTAGTCAGTAAGAGTCCCGCTCCGCCCAGAGCGGGAGATGTTATTTGATGATTTCTCACCCAAAAACAAAAAATCATCGCTCATGGAGTTCCGCAAGGTAGTGTACTCGGACCACCCCTTTTTACACTGTATATTATTGAGAAGTTATATAGAATATTTATATCGCATGACACTGTTTGCGACGACGGACGGTACGATAACTATACCATTCCATAATAAGAATACATATGAATCGGACATAAAAAAAAACATAATTGAAGCGGTAACGTGGCTGAATAAAAAAAAAAGTTTATTTATAATAATTTAAAAATTAATATAAATAAAACTTTAAGTATGCTTAGAGAGAGGAGGCCTGTGTCCCAGCAGTGGGAATATTGTAGGCTGATTATGCTATATAGTAGTGTAGTATTTTAATTTGTTTTCGTTAAATATTTCATAAAGCTTTTATCATAATTTATTATTTTCCTTACCCATCACTAGCAGACGTCTCTTCACGTCCGTGCCGTGAATCTTTTCCCATTACAGAGTGGCTAACTGTTATATATCTTTGTGTAATAATATAATAAATATGTCTAAGAATATAGGATAAATGAAATAGATAATAGGAAAAAAGAAACACTGTAAAAAAGTGTTTTTTCCGACGTAGCGTCGTGCGCACGTTTTGATTTAATGTCCATAGACGTCCGTGGCGGTCAAAAGGTTATTAGCTTTCATTTGATGAATGTGCATGATACCGAAAATGTATCACTATACAGTAAAATGTCTGTTTGTTTGAAAGCACTTATCTCAAAAACTGCTGAACGGATTTTATTCAACTTTTATTTCAACATATATTGTCTGTGGGAAGAGGTATTTGTGTGTAGCCTTTTAGGCAGGTCAGTTAGTGGGTAACTGGGATTTATAATTTAAAAAGTAAAACAAAACAATAGCTGCTATAATTTATTTGTAAAAAAATATTCTACTCACTACATAGCCAATATATCAGTTAAAACTTTAATAATTTAAGTATCCATCCCTGCGTAAGTCACATTATTTATCATCTATACAACAATAACTAATGTTTCACAATGAGTATTCCGGCCACGTGTTCATACTAAACAATCTCAAACGGATAATTTATGCTGAAACTTACTTACTATAAGTACGTACAGTTATGTAATTTGACAACAACAATAACAAATGGTCCTTCAAGCTTTCTATATTGGAAATTATTTCTTTAAATTATCTTATATAGATACGTCTTCACGAAGAAAATTGTTTGCAGACTTACTTTATATCTGCTTATAGTTAGACGAGTTGAAATTTGTCATTAAAGACGAGCTTATCGCTTCAAAGGTTTGCTGCTGAGCGAGTGAGTCCGCAGTATCTAGGTACATACAAATACAACATGTTTTTTTAATTATAACTACGTCTATTATATTTAATTTGGATTATATTATAAGGCTACGGGACCATCCTGGTCTATTGCTTTCGTCAAATTGATTGCTATCATAACATTACTCGAAGCTAGTTCGAACTTTATCACAACAGACCGAGAGCTCACTCGTTCAGCGCATATATATAATTGACAATATTCATTCTATATTAGTCAGAAATTACTGTTCAGTTTAACATACAATGTTCATCACCACATATCACAATGTTATTGCTTTTCGGATACACACATCTACATACTCCAACAAAATATATCACAATGAATAAAAATACTTTTACATTATCATTTTTCTAATAATTCGAGTGAAATAGTACGTGAGAGAGAATACAAAAACAGAAGACAATATGAGAGTTCTTGTCAGTCTTTAATCTTCGAAAAATTATGTTACATACAATGTCGAATGGAATTCCTAAGATATGAATACGAAGTCCATATTCCAGCATAAATTATTATAATACGCAACAGTATAGGTACTATCTGCATCGCTGTCAGACGTGGTAATAAAAACAAAATCACAAACACATGCTTGTTATAGCGTAAGCACACACAACACAACCGGGTGGTTAGTAACTAAACGACGATATACATTGTTCATCAACTCTTAATACCGATATATCCATACATTAACCTAACGTAATAAATAACCAAATTGGAAGATCTATCATAGCTGTATCCTGCATGTCATAGTGAGACACAGAAATACGAAAACGAGTTGGTCTTGCAGCAAGAAGACAACGATGTTCCAGTGAGAATATCTAACCAAACATTCCACTACCACCGACAACTACAATTAAGAATTTAAATTCGGAAGTCAATCTAGAAAAAACCTATAAAAAATACAAAAATAATAAACCTAAGACAAATGTACAGAGTAGAGTTCAATAAAATAATACTGTGTCACTTCTGCAATCAGCAATATTAGTGAAGATTTAAAATTGTCATAACGATCCATGTACGCGGATTACTTCAATATTCCTACGTACGCTTATTATAATAACACGAATCCCCTAGACTGCGACGTATTCCATAAACAACTGGCTTGCACTAAAGCAACAACCACTTATTCCTAAATAGCGTCGATAGGATTCTGTGTATAACGAATCAAAATGGTATACTCACAATTACAATCAAATTCGAAAAAAATATCAAACTATTGATCTTCACCATTACTTCTGGCTCCAATTTAAATAAAAAATATTTCGAGATAAAATTCGATCAAAGATACACTCTTAGAAAAATAAACACGCCCTAGTTACTATATCAAGTTTAAAAATTATCATGGATAAATCTTTTGAGTTTCAATTTAATATCATCATAAAGAGAGCTAAAGTTAATTAGAGAGCGAAACAGTTTTAGAATTTACGTACATTACAGTTTCATTATAAAAGCGAATGAAACATTATTGTCAAGGTAGACTGCTACTCCGAAATAAACGTAAGCAATACTAAACGGTACACACTACACCGACAACTATACAGTGATCCCAATAAGAATGAATAAATAATCTCAATTTTTAAAGCTTTTTAAATACAATAAGCTTGACGTAACGTTGAAGTTTAGCTGCAACAGAATCACACGCTCAGATGTCTCAGCTTCGTTACAGCTGAGTTTGTCTAGCTAAGTATTATCACAATGTCTCATAGACTTCTGTATTTTACTGGCCCGTGGGGTTTCGATAATTAAACGAACTAACACTAAATTAAGTAGAGACGTCAAGTAAAGGACGGTGACAGAGTTCACAGCTAAATAAGTCGAATGGAAGCAATAACAAAACAGCCCAGTTCAAGGTACAGATAACGTAAATGCTTTCTGCTATAAATATACACATAACACTGACCATCATGAGGTGAATCCGGTAGATTTTAACTCAATATAATGCCACAACGTTTCTGTTAAATGGTTTGTTCTAGCACTTAACGACCAAAAATGCCCAATATTATAAATGGATTGAAAAATTAATTCTTAAAATAAATCTTTTACCTATGATGTACATATATTTATTTTAATAATGCCAAAGTTACAGGTTTTTATTAGTAATGTATAAAGGCAACATCATATAAATATAATGTTAATCAGATAAGTATACTATTTGTCACAGATTTGTGAACAAGGTATGTTCGAAAGGTTTTTAGTTTAAGAATTTTCTCCTTTAAGATAATACAAAAAAGCATGGTAAACCAAATATTTTCTTTTTGTTTTTTTTTTCATACAATTCCAAAAGTAACTTTGTATTACTTATTATTTAATTTACCAACCCTACGGTATTAATGATTTCTGGACTTCCAATATTTCCAGAATCACACTTGCTTGTCATTATTGCTTCTTCTCATTTCGTTAACCTTAACTAAGAAAAATACTCGACAGAAATAAAAAAAATACTTACATTGTAAATACTGACCGAAATGGGAAATAAATTAGACACTTATAATTTAATGAATTTAAGCATTAAAACTACCACGTAAACAATAAAATTTACAATACGACCTATAACTAAAAGAATACTTGCGTCCTGCAATAGGTAACCGTAAATATAATTTCAATAATATCAAAGAGAGCATTCTAAGGCAAGGCTTACTATAATTAAACCCGATATCATAGTGTCATTATCTTTTTGAGATTTATAATTACAGATCGAAATCGGCGCCTGTACGAAGTTTTAACGAACAAACCCGAATAGTTTTCATACAGCAGCTAGAACTAATCTCATATTTGGATTATTTCGAGTTGCCATATCACAAATAGCACGATGCTTTCACATGCATGACCAAACAATCATACATATCACATGGTAAGAAAATATGTACACACGGAAAGTATTCTTTCGCATAACATTCACTGTGGTACCATTTTCTTTCCTACACATTAAATAGGCACTAATACAATGTATGTATATTGTTTCCCGCGATCAAATAACGAAGTTATAATGCGTAATGGCCTGGTTTTTGTATATTGTATCGTCTTTGTAGACGATCCGTTTTGAACATCGGACATAAGACTGTCGACTACGAAAGTTAGTGACATGATTTAAACTGGAGACATGTTTATTTTTCTTCAGTTTCTAGTAAAAACTATGTCAAAGTCTATAACGTCGTCGAAAATGTTTTGCCCAATTTTAAAAACCCTAATCGCACTTGCGAAATTCAACCGGTCGTTTGATACACTACTTGGAAAGCCAACCCCATCGATAAAGTGCTAAGTGAGAATTGTTTGTGAACTAAATATGTATGATCTCCTATAAAAATAATTCACATTTCATTATACTATGACGACCGGACGAAAGGAATGAATAATTTTAAATATATATTTCCATCTATTGTCATCAAACACTGGCCTGAACTATCGCTAAATAGATATTTAGTACTATATAATACCAAGAATGTTATTGCATGTATACTTAACTCTTATACATTTATTGCTTTCCGACTGAGTCTTTCGGCGACTGTTTTTCAAAAGTGTTATAATTGTTCTACTTTTGTAAAAAAATCGCGGAAACACTCTGTATATCTAGGTTGGAAGAGAAGGTATATCGATACAGGATACACGCAATGCTCTGTAAGGAAACAATGTAATGTGTTGGGGTGCCATACGCGGTGTCTGCGTCGTGGGTGGTGGCGAGAGTTGCGTGGCTATCACAGAGGCAGTCAGTGAGATTCTTCGGCGGCGGCTACGTGACTGGCTACTAGATTCAACGGCGCCTCGTCGTAGTCAGGAGCGTTCAGACCGACCTGCGACAGTAAAGGCTGTTTAGTGTACCGTTGCGTGATCTATTCTCATTATTTTTATCAGTGTCGGTACAAGAAGAGACTCCAGCAGGCTTACCATGACGCTTTCTATTTCTACGAAGAATAGACACAGCTCTTTCTATACAAAGTGACATTTCGTTACTCCATTTTTGACATAGCATCCTTCTACATAAAAAAGGACCTAAACAAAGATCGTTAGAAACGAAAGACGACAGATTCTAGAAGGATTTCAACGGTGCGATATCAAAAATGGAGAAACGAAATGTCACTTTATATAGAAAGAGCTGTGTTTATTCTTTGTAGAAATAGAAAGCATCATGCTAAGCCTGCTGAGACAAGAAGAGATCCAGAGATTTTAATTCAACACTAAACATTCGGGGCAAGAAAATTGCAGGAGTAACACCAAACATATATCTTTAATTTCAGCACCGATTGTTGTAACGAGTTTACAGCATTTAAACATAGCTGTATGTGACTATGTGCAGAGCTCGTTGGGGTCAGTAATTCAGTATGTCTAAGTATAACATCCATGAAAATATATAGCTTAATCGTGACCAACGGAAACAATAGAAGGTGACTTGTTAACAGAGATTTTCCCATTACTGGGAATAATTGTTTCCTTTTCCTTGTGTTGGTGTTCCTATCAGTAGGAAAATGTCTTTCTTCATTCTTTCCATTGGTTACGATACCGCGCTACTTTAAGGTAACATAAAACAAGTAAATCTGTTTTGGAAAAACAACTTTAATACCCATATCTAAAGTTCAGTTTGCGCTACAACTTTAAACATTTTTATAACTTTTTCAATAGTACTTAGTCATTCTGAAATCTATTTAATTTACACTAGCATAAATTTGATTCTTTTTATGTGGAAATAACATCAATTGGAAACAAGGATTTCAATAGATTTTTGTATCAATCAATCAGTCTAGTCTTTTCGCAACTACGTTGGGTCGGTTTCCGGTCTAACTGGATGCAGTTGAATACCAGTATTTTACACGGAGCGACTGCTTATCTGACCTCCACAACCCAGTTACTGCCAGCAGGGCTAACATGACAAGCGCGAGAACGCTCTCTTTCTCGATTTGTCGAAATTTGTCTACGATTCTGACGTCACCTGAATGCCTAACATGACCGCTAAGCGTGAGTAAACTCGAGAAAGGCACTTTGACAGTTCTTTATCTCGCGACGAGAAACCGATGTAGCAAATTATTAAAAACAAATCATTTTTATTTAAGCAACATCGGCTCATTCGATAAATTTTACGCATGGAATTAGTATGTACTATAATGATTTTACATCCACCTCTATTAATTTATGTTGTAATTTTTTATGTAACCGACCTTTTTTATTAAAATTTAAAATTTTTCTATGGCATGCCGAAATTAAAATACAAAATGACGGAAACGAAAATGCGCGAGCCATTTTTGTTAGGGGAAAACCTGTGGGTTCGCGTCACCAATATGTTAACCGCGTCACCGACATTCTAACCACTTCACCGACATCCTAGCCGCGTCACCGACATATGAACAGCATCCCTTGAATATGCAATCTGAGTCACCGACATGCTCAATGCGTCATCAATATGCTCAATGCGTCACCAACACGCTAACCGAGTAACCGACATGCTAACCGAGTCACCGACATGCTCAATGCGTCATCAATATGCTCAATGCATCACCAAAACGCTAACCGAGTCACCGACATGCTCAATGCGTCATCAATATGCTCAATGCGTCACCAACACGCTAACCGAGTCACCGACATGCTAACAGCGTGCCCTACCTGCTAGCAGCGTGCCCGACGTGCTGGCAGAGTCAACGACATGCTAACAGCGTCACCGAAATGCTAGCAGATTTACGAAATGGCAATCGACTTACACTGTGATAACCGCGACACCGACATTCTGAAAGCACTTATTGACATGCAATTTGCGTCACCAACATGCACACCGCGTCACCGACATCCTAACCACGTCACCGACATGCAGACTGCGGCACCAACATGCTACCCAAGTCACCGACATGCTAATGTAACGTGTGCATCAGACTGGCGTCGCGGACCGGCCTATGTACGTACATGTATACGCATATATACTTATATATGTTATTCCAAAGTTTTAAGTTTTCATTTCTGTCACCAGTCCCCATGAATGCCATATTTTTTTGTATTATAATTTTGTCTACTCTTCTCGTCGTCAAAATCGAGGACGACTAAATGACAGCAGAATCGAAGATTACCTCGTGTTGAATTGTCAAAATACGAGATAACTTAGGTGCCATGTTAGGGTTTGTCGAGAAAATATCGAGTTTGACAGAACGAGTCGAGTATTTTGTATGGCAGCGCTGTCAGAAAACGAGAAAATTGACAGAAATAGACAAAAATTACTCACGCGAGAGTGAGTAATTGTCGCGTGTGTCATGTTAGCCCTGCAGGTAACACGATTACCCTTGGTAAAACTGGTTGTCGGTTTCGGCTTCTGACTACCCGTAAAGACTGCTAGAGATCTATCTACGAATATATTTTAGTGTAGTTACAATAATGAAGAAGACGTACCTGTTCGCGATGCGGCCGCCCCGCGCGCGTGTTGTGCGCGTGCAGCGCGGCCAGCAGGTGCGGCTGCAGCTGGCGGCGCAGCGCGGCCAGCACGGCCTCCTCCGCGCCCTCGCCGCCGCTGGCCGCGCCCTCGCCCGGCGCGCACGGCTCGCCGCCCGCGCCGCCCGCGCCGCCGGCCGCGCGACGAGATTCTGCAACCATATTGATACTTTACTACTGAAAACTGAACATACCGTCGCACTATAGTAAACTCCTTTCGTGGCTGATGCGATTAAGGAAACGATAAAAATAAATATTTGGAAATCACGTCTCTATTTAGAATATAACGAATGTTAAGAGACCCCTAACGAAGTTTAGTTTTATACTGGACCATACCTGGGACCATTCTGGTTACGGAAATATTGAACTTCCAACTTGCAGCAAGATGGGACAAGCTGGATAATAACTGGATAATTATTATTATCTGGGGAATTTAAAGCTACGGGCTCAGCTACGGCGCGGGCTGGCACTTCGTCGAGCAAGGGTCGGGACGGGGTACGGTTCCGTACAATAACTAAACTTTAAATACTTCCACAGCTCCTGTATCGTGCGTTACATTGAAAAATAAAAGTCGTTTCCCAGCAATAATTTTTGCTTAACGTAACATAGTGTTATGTAAAGAATACTTAGATAACGGCTATGTTATGGATCTTTTTACACTGTATCTACTTCCAAAACGAAAGATGCATTAAGGTAGACAAAATTGTTCTAACTACTACTCATCATCAACTACAATCAACCTAATCTACACGGCAGTAAAGTTGATATTTGTATAATTAAAGTAAAAAATGACATAACATCAATTGGCCACAAGAATTTTAATAGACGATAATTTACTCACTGCTCTTAGTATGCTTGCCATCATGTCTAGGTCTGCGACGGCGCGTGTGTATAGTGTCGCGTCGCATGGCCGTAGGTCGCGGAACTCCGTGCAGCTTGAAATACAGTCCGCACGCGTTACAGACCATCTCGCCGCGCGCGTCGCGCCGCCATATTGTCGTGGTGTGTGTCCCGCAGTTACTGCAAGATAGTTCCACGCGAGGGGCCGAGCGAGCGGAACCCGCGCCGCCTAGTGTTGATGACGCTTCTGGTGGCTCCTGCTGCATACAGGAATGATAAGATGTTAGGATTAGTTAACGAGCCTTATTAAGGTGGGTCCGCAGTGGTAGCTCGAGAAATTAAGAATTAATATCTTGGAAACTGAAGGTCAGTGTCAGGTCGTATCTTGATCAAAATATGATTCGCGACCATAACAAATATGTATTTGCAGAATTATAATCATTAATACATCTCTCTAAGTTAGATTTGTTCCTTAAGACGCTGACAACACCTAAACCGCGGTCACTGTCAGAATGCATAGAAAAGAAAGAGAAGCGCGATGACACAACGCTTGTAATTTATTGCAAAATATTAAGCAATTATCTATTTACTCAAAATTGAGTTGAGTAATCGAAAATAAAAAACAACCAAGTTCTGCATTCAAATAAGACGTTCTTGTTATTAATTAAATATGTAACGTATGTTGATATTTAATACAGATATTTTGGATTAGAACTCAAGGTAAGAGGTTAGTTTAACGTTAGTTTGTATCGAGATTTTTTTTCAAAACGTGTTTTGGTAACAAGCAAGTTCTGGGAAATATGTTCAAAATTAATACATTTTTCCGCTACCACAAACTATACAGATTTGGCAATTTATTTTCTTAAGAGAAGCCAATTTTGGACAATTGGGTCTTGTTAGCGCCTTAAATGGAACAACCTGACACTGACCTGCAAATTGTAAAAAACGGTTGAAAATTTAAATTTCGCGGGCTACCACTGCGAAAACACTTGTGAGTTATCCTATTAACCTCAGATTGAACAGATCCACAAAACACATTCACGACTCTGCACTTTTACATCCGACGCGCTCTTACATACAGTCAGGGAGATTAATTGTAAAGCAAACTGCCAGCATCAATGTGCCTGCTCTTCTTGAGCCGACTGGCATTGTCAGAGATGATGGCAAGAGACCTGATGGTGTGTCTTTGGTCCCGTGGAGTTTGGACGGATGCTTGTGTGGGACGCTACCTGTGTAGACACACTGGCACCGTCCCACCTCCAACGGACTACTTCTAAAGCGGGTGCAGCGGCAGAAAATGCAAAAAATCTGAAAGTCATTAAATATGCAGGCCTTGGCAGAGAGTACAACTTTGTGCCCTAAGCGTCGAGACCCTCGGTCTATGGGGTCCCAGTGCGCATAAGTTATTTGCGGAAATCGCGAAACGTCTAGTTGATGTAACTGGTGACCGAAAAGCTGGCGGCTTTCTCGCGCAACGCGTTAGCATTGCAATTCAGCGAGGAAATGCCGCCAGCATCCTCGGGACAATGCCCCGAGGGCCTTTTTTAGGCTTAACTTAGTTTTATTTAAATTTAGTTAATGTTAATAATCATCTTGTAATTTGGTTATGTAAATAAATATTATTTTAAGCAAATTGACCTACGTCAAATTATAACTGTCAAAGAATAACAGTTCAGATTAGAATATACGGACAATTTAAGCTGGTGTCAATTTGCTTAGCCATTAGTTTTCCTGACTTTATTTACATTAGAGGCCCAGTATTGTCAGATTGACTAGTGATACAACAAATATGTATGTGTGTCTTTTTCTTACACTTTTAAGGGCTGCTGCTATTTAGAAATCTAAGAACAAATTCCACAAAATAAAATTGGGAAGGATACTTAGGCATAGTGATGTCTGATATGTCTGCCTGTTACTGATAAATCAAAAAGCAAATTAAGCAAATATTTTTTTGTTTATTTAAATGCATAATCAGCCTATACTGTTCCCACTGCTGGGACACAGGCCTCCTGTCATCGTCCCGCGGGCCCAGTGCGGGTTGGTAGATGTCACATGTCTTCGATTTCTTTAATCTAGGACATACCGGTTTCCTCACGATGTTTTCCTTCACCGTTTTGAGAGCAGCTGTGATGAAATTGTTTAGGTACACAAAAAATTGTGTCTGCTTGGGTTCGCACCCACGACATACAACTAGTAAGTCGGGGCCGTTACCACTGTGCCACCACTGCTCTTAAAATATGTTTATTTAAATAATATGCTTTATTTAAAGCTTTGGAACAAGCTCTCTATTACTAGCTTTTATTTGATACCAATATTGTTGTAATTTCATCATCATCATCTGCCTAGCCTTACCCTTGTATTTTTAACCGTGCCCTTTTTTGTATTTGCAGATGCAATATATGAATATTATATAGCTTACGTGTCTGCCACAATTAGGACAAATCTAACGACATCTCATATGTTAAAATCCATCAAGGCGTTTTTGCTACAGAGCGTACCAAAGAAATATAGACATACATACACTCGAAAAACATTACCCTCCTTCTGGGGCAGTCGGGTAAAAAGTTAAATAACTTACATTCTCAGACGCTGTTTGTGGCCATTGTGTGTTGGTGGCTGGCGGGTCTACGGCCATGAGGGGTTGTGCTCGTGCAGGGAAGCTTTGTTTTCTCCGCGCCGTGCCCGCCACGCTCGAACCGCGGCCCGAACTGAGCCATTCACCGTTCTGTGGCAAATAACATAAACTTATTTTAATTAACCGTAATTCTTTAGATGATATTGCCAGTTTTCTTTTGTTAGTTTACATTTTTTGTGAACTTTTAATGTAATCATGCCTAAAGAATTAGGAGAGCACGTTTAACCGTCGGTCCCGATAATATACGAGCGTTTACGTCTATTGCGGGACGTCAATTTTAGGTGATTCTTCGTAAATTTCTCTCACACCGAAGCAACTGTGTGCGTAGATTTGGCGCGTTCGCTCTGTTTATAGTTAGACTTACCCACTTTGATCCGTTCACTTTTGAGCAATAATTGTGATAGCAACATTAACTTGGTATTTAAATCCAACTTCAATTTATTGATACTTATGAGTTATGATATGACATACATAAACTCACGCCTTCTTCCCATGGAGGTAGGCAGAAACTATAGAACGCCACCTGCTCGCACGCTCCTTACATACTCCTTTTGATTTGTAGTTTTATAATAAAGAAATAATTATATTATTTTTAAATGAAACAGTTTGTTTATACGCATCTTGTTGTGTTTATTTTACATTAGACATGACAATTTAATAAATGATATTTATTTATGTAAGTACATTTTTTGAAGACACTTGTATGACTATTCGATGTTCCCATGGTTTCGGTAGATAAAGCTGACGTAGGATTCTGAAAAAGTATGAACCACCTTTTCTTTATTTTGGATTTAAAATATTTCCGTTCTTTTCTCATCATTTGAGTTTTCTTTGCTGACGGGGGAGTATTTTGTTACTTTACTTCGCGGAGGTACTCGCCACAGCATAGCAGAGTCGAATAAGCGTTCAGCTTTTTTTAGCGTTTTAGCTTTTTTAAGAAATTGCCTGATGGTTGGCAGATTTAAATCGACATGTAATTGTTCATTGCGTACGTACCAGGGGCTGCCCGTGGCTTTTCGCATGAATCGTTTTTGGAAAAAGCGTTATGCCTCCTCCATGCGACTTATATACGAGTGTGTGTGCTGGCGAGTAACGCGTAAGGGACGTTCCTGACGGGGGCATCCGACCGGACACGTTTTTTAGACGCTTTTGTTTAGTTTCACCTGTCCTGGTGTCTGTAATCAAATCTTGCAAGTTAAATTTGACCCATTTCCCGGTTTCCGACTGTAAATCGGTTCGATCGGTTGACAACTACTACTATACTAACTCCCACCTTCATCTTTTGTTATAGGTAGGTACTTCACTTTCTCCGAATAGTATTTTTGACTATTTATGATTAATTTTTGTCTTAGTTTTTTTTTTATACTTTTTTATTATTATTATAGTTATATTCAATTTATTTATTCAAACAACCCACAATAACTATTTTTCTTGTCGGGTAATAATTGTCGATAATTTATTTTGTCCGTCGCGGTCGGCAGCCTGTAGCGCTTTGTGAGCGCACCGTGCACGGATCAATCTAGCTAATCGCTAGGAACAGGTTTTTGCTGGGACAGTTGTTGTTTTCGTATGTTTTGTGTTTTGTTATTATGTTTAATTACTAATTAATGTATTAATTTATAAGTAAAAATATGTATTAGGTATGTTGAAGCTGTTTGTACTTGGACGTCACTTGTCCCTAAAGGTTCATTAGAAAACCAGCGTCAGACAGCATCTGTCTGGCATTAATGCTGAAATGAACCTTTTTGGTGCAGCCGTGAGGCACACACTATTTATTCAAAACATTATTTTCACTTTTTTATTGTTATTTTTATTGTGTTTCACGAACTGTATCCAAATAAACGTTATTCTTTCTTTCTTTTCTTTCAATGCAACATTATTATGGTTTTATATGGCTTTGGAAACTCTGTAATAAAACGTCGCAACCTCATCGAGTTTAGGCTCGTTTTATACATCTTGACAAAGACTCTGGTTCTAGATGATATCCAGGGTCTGATGATGGAGCCAGAAGGTGGCCCCCCGGAAGGCGGCTATGGGAACTCAGTAATAAAACGACGCAACCCCATCGAGTTTGGGCTCGTTTGATCCGTCTTGACAAGGACTCTGGTCCTAGATGATATCCAGGGTCTGATGATGGAACCAGAAGGTGGCCCCCCGGAAGGCGGCTATGGGAACTCAGTAATAAAACGGCGCAACCCCATCGAGTTTGGGCTCGTTTGATCCGTCTTGACAAGGACTCTGGTCCTAGATGATATCCAGGGTCTGATGATGGAGCCAGAAGGTGGCCCCCCTGAAGGCGGCTATGGTAACTCGGTAATAAAACGACGCATACCCATCGAGTTTGGGCTCGTTTGATCCGTCTTGACAAGGACTCTGGTCCTAGATGATCTCCAGGGTCTGATGATGGAGCCAGAAGGTGGCACCCTCGAAGGCGGCTTTGGGAACTCAGTAATAAAACGACGCAACCCCATAGAGTTCGCGTTCGTTTGATCCGTCTTGACAAGGACTCTGGTCCAAGATGATATCCAGGATCTGATGGCGGAGCCAGGTGGCACCCTGGAAGACGGCTACAGGAACTCTGTAATAAAACGATGCAACCCCATCGAGTTTGGGGTCGTTTGATTCGTCTTGACAAGTACTCTGGTTCTAGGGTCTGATGATCAAGTTGGTCGATTATTATATAAAATAAATACATGTCTATAATTAAATAATAAAATTATATAAAATTTCAGGTTTTTAACATTAGATAGTTTGCTAAAATATAGGTACGATTTATTTCTTCGAGACATTGAAATATTATACATTGACAATAAAATATTATATGTAAACTAAAGTCCGTTTTTTTTTCAACTTGGAGTTTGACATTTGCATGTGTCAATTTAGTCTCCGAGATTAAAAAAACAGACTTTAGATAGAAATAAATGAATTGCGGATGCGGCTGCAAATGTCCGCGACATCCCTGGTACAGACGAATTTCTTTTTTGTTACGCAATAAAATGAACAAATTGTGACAAAGAAACAACAATACATCATGTAATAGGTACATTGTTCTAGCAAGCACATGATAGATAAGGACATTCTCACAACCGAACATTTTATCTCAGTTTCAAAGATCTAGCGTCGATAGTAGGTAAGTACATAGGTACGTGAGCAGTGATAACAATACGCGCATATCTTTGACGAGACAAAGAAAATGTATTGAAAATGAACATTAACGAATAACAATAAAGAAGTTAATTCATGCTGTCATGTGGCCCTGCTTTTAACTTATATAATTAGCGTAGAAATACTCTCAGTATGGAAGTGAACACTCCAACAAACAAGTTGTATTTGAATTAGTAAAGTAGTGTAGTCTTTATAGTGTGACTAGTTGGACCATGCCTGGAAAGTTTTGCGTTTGTAGTGTTTATTTCTAAACAAGTTTGATGTTTTTTCCGGACACTATTATCGGTTGTACTTTATAGGGTTCCGTACCTCAAAAGGAAAAGGAAAAAACAGAACCCTTTTAGGGATCAGAGTGTCTGTCCGTCTGTCACAGCCAATTTGCTCCGAATCTACTGGACCGACTAAGTTGAAATTTGGTACACTTATGAATTTCTGTGACCCAAACACGGAAGTGTAACGGAAATAAATGAATTTTGAATATATTCACTTTTGCGGGACAAATTAAACGATTAAAAAAAAGCAAATTGTACCGTGTGACATATCAAATGAAAGGGCTTGCTGTGAGGGTTTCAGATATATATTTTTTTAATAATTTAAATGAATACTTTTAAAGTTAGTTAGGAAAATTGATGAAAGTTGACCATGCCCCTTTATCTCCGAAACTAATGAGCATAAAAATTTGAAAAAAAAAATACGGAAAATAGTTCTTTACTTATTTACTTTACAGGATAACCTATACTTAAGAAGTATATGGTCTTAAAATAACATAGTAAATCTCTCAATATTGTGCGTACAAACTTACATTTGCAGTTGGAATGTATGAGGGAATAAGTTTTTTTTTTTCAACTACAACGATAAGTTTATTCTTTGGGATAAATCCATCCCAACTATGAAACTCTTCATTGTGCGTGGTCTGACACATACTTGGCCGGTTTTTTTTTTATTTACACTGTCATCAAAATCTTTATGGTGTCGACTAGCAAATGTAAATTTCATAAGTTTGTTTTGATTTGGAATCAGTACAGCTGCCTTAAAACTCCAGGTGCATAAGACAAAAGAACAACCGAAAGATAAGTTATTGACGTCCGCACCGCCTGTTCTGTTGGATTTTGCAATATAATAAATACGTTCCATTTTAAGCGCCTTTGATTGATTTGACTATTGAGGAACTGGTTTTACAGGAACTAAGTTTTAGCATTTAAAATTAACCAAACAATTACCTAAATAAAACGTAAAAACAGGTTATATTAATGACTGTTTGCAATTATAAATTCCGGCCAAGAGCGTGTCGTACCACATGCAATGAAGGGTTCCGTAGTTGGGATTACTTGGGATGAATTTATTCCAAAAACAAATTTAAAATTGTAGTTGAAAAACATGTTCTCCCATACATCGATATACGTCACGATCAATTCTCTAACTGCAAATTTAAGTTTAACGGACGGGACGACTATAACTCGTTAACTTGTAAAGCGTACTTAGCCGTGATAGTTTTCATTTTAATTTCATTATATGTACTATTGCCATTAATTTTTCACATCTCCATAAACAATAAATGGTTGTTTTGCTGGCGGCGGGGGGGACCACTCGACTCTAACAAAAATTAGCACTTTAATGCTTAATATTACGCAAGCGGATCCTTGAATCGAAAAGTGGTGTTGACAAACTCAATATTTTTGAACGGCCTATCGAACGATACCCAACACCATGGGGTAGATGAGAAAAAAAATATCATCTCCACATTACATGCAAGGGAGGTACCCTAAAAAAAATATTTTTCAAGATTTTATTTTAGCACTTTGCCGGCGTGATTAATATGTATACCTATGCCAAATTACAGCTTTCTAGTACCAAGCGTCTCTGAGCAACACAGACAGGCAGACAGACAGAGACAGACGGACATGGCGAAACTATAAGGGTTCCTTGTTTACTACGGAACCCTAAAAACGACACTCGATGTCCATAATAGGCAGTTATTATTATTATTATAATTAAAACACATTTGTGATCTTGACACACAGCATTAAACTGCTGGAATTTGTGCAGTAGGTCGTTGGAATTCTGCCCAACCACAAGAAGATAGCATGAAGGTTAGTAGCATTTATTATAGTTTCGTACAGTTTACTTCATCCTAACATTGTGTTACAATGGCAAGTTTCTGTACTAATGTTACCATTTCATAGATTTAGATGTATTTTTTTAAATACCACAAATTAATAACTTTTTGTGTTATGCGCGAACAAATTAGATATACCAAACTTAGGTAGATCCACAGTGCTAGGCCACGAAATTCTTACGTTTTTTGCAATTTGCAGAACAGTGTCAGGTTGAATCTTGATCAAAATATGATTCGCGACCATATAAAATATATATTTACAGAATTATAATTGGTAAAAATCTAAAATCATTAATATCATCTCTCTAAGTTTGATTTGTTCCATAAGAACTTTTCCATAACAATATTAATACAACTCGTCTATGTATTAATGATTTTAACCTGTTAAGCCCCGCGCGACACCGATTCGGTGTCAAACAATAGAAAATCTATTGTGTCTATTAGCCGTCCTTGAGTGATTAATTATTATAATTGCATTGCTCTGATTCACTGCCTCGTTGGTCTAGTGGTCGGAAGTGCTACTACTGTGCATGAGGTCCTGGGTTCGATTCCCAGGTCGGGCGAAGTGTTATTGGGTTTTTCTATCTGGAATTTGTCAGTAGCAGCCCGAAGTCTGGATTTGTGCCCGGTTGATGGCAATAGGCTCGCCTCCTATTACATGGGACTTAAACATAACTGGCGAAATGTGGGTGTACTATAAGTATACCTCTGCCTAACCCTTCGGGGAAACAAGGCGTGATGTTATGATATTATAATACTGTATATATATTTGTTATGGTCGCGAATCATATATTAATCAAGATTAAACCTGACACTGACCTACAAATTTGAAAAAAAAAAGGAAGAAAATTTGAATTTCGCGGCCTACCACTGCGGATCCACCTTAAGAGGCCGACAACACCTAAAGCGCGGTCACTGTCGGACTGCATAGAAAAGAAAGAGAAGCGCGATGACACAACGCTGGTAATTTATTGCTAAATATGAAGCAATTATCGATTTACAAAAAAGCTATAGATTGTATTAAAAAAATAAAACACTATTATGCTAATATGTTGCTTGTAGAATAATCTGATTTTTCTATCGTATCAAATTAGTTATATTATGTTTTCAACACACTATCTACCTAGCATATATCCTTAAGAATATCATATATTTTTGATTTTGTTTACTGCAGTGGATCATATACTTTAAGGCATTATAAAACTTATAAAAGTTGCGTCAGGTCCTGTAGTCCCCTTAAGACGCTGACAACACCTAAACCGCAGTCACTGTCAGATTGCATAGAAAAGAAAGAGATGCGCGATGACACAACGCTTGTAATTTATTGCAAAATATGAAGTAATTATCAATTTACTCAACCTTGAGCTGAGTAATCGAAAATAAAAAACAACCAAGTTATGCATTCAAATAAGACGTTCTTGTTATTAATTAAATACGTAACGTATGTTGATATTTAATACAGATATTTTGGATTATAACTCAAGGTAAAGAGGTTAGTTTAACGTTAGTCTGTATTGAGTTTTTTTTTCAAAACGTGTTTTGGTAACAACCAAGTTCTGGGAAATATGTTCAGAATTAAAAAATATAACATATACCTATTTTTTCCGCTACCACAAAATATACAGATTTGTCAATTTTTTTTTTCTTAAGAGACGCCTTTTTTAGTCAATTGGGTCTTGTCAGCGCCTTAAGGGTAAACCTTTAAGCCGCAGAGTACACAATACATTTACATAATATAAGCTCCATTATGTATGACACACTAGAAAATAAGGTAACTTTTTCTATGCCAAGGTCCGCATTTTATAACATTTACCTACATTAGCATCACCTATTTAAAATAACAATAGTATATTGTTGAGTATTGATCGCTCCTATAAAAATTTTGATAGCTCATTATTTGATTGACTCATTAATAATATTTTACTACCGCATCACATCGTCGTTATTATAAGGTAATCTTTTATCACAAACAAATACATTGTTCAGTGCGGCTTTCAATTGTTATCAGTGTATTAAGAGTAATTCAATAATACAGATGAAATCATTTGATTTGAAATCTTTGTCGTACTCTTTTCAGTAGTATACATCTGCATTACGCAGACGTTTCTGTATTTCTTGCCAAGCAGAGCCCGAAGTTTGTCAGTTTCTGTGATGTCCAAAAGTTGGTGGGTATCGTCTATTACTAGCTCGAGAATCTAAAATAACTGAAGCTAATTTATCGTGCAGATAACCTGTGGCATCTCACCTTTAATAAGCGGCGTTTATTCTAATTACGCTAAGGGCATTTCTCTTATAATCCGACCTTTCCTTGTCCTCAACAACGTATGTTTAAATTTCTTGTCGGACCAAGAGTTATAACATCGGACGTTAGAGGAAAAATGCCCCAAGGGCTGCGTGTGTCAAATGTAATACAACAGTTGTCCTGTCTAAAGGCTCCTACATACTGGCGCGACTTGTCGCGCGACGCGACACAAAGAAACCGCGTGTAGCGCTACAAGCGGTACCTTTGTGTCGCGTCGCGTCGCGCGACAAGTCGCGCCAGTATGTAGGAGCCTTAAAACTAGAAATTAGTCATAGAGTAGTATGGTAATTGATAACATGCGCATGAGAAGATAGCTCCTTCAACCGCTGCGGACCTTGGCAATAGGCCAAGAAAACGTTAGGACAGATAAGACAACGCAAATATTGGAGTAAACTTTAGATTACTAATATTTTTTGTACTCCTGATGGTTTTATATTCACGTTTATGAAACAGACAGCTTCTAAATATAAATCTTAGGGAAAATTTAAGTATATGATTTCCACATAATTATTATAATCATGTATAGGTAATGAAACTTAGTTTAAAACATACATTTCTGAAATCATTAATCTACCCGCCAAGTGTGGTGATTTTGACTAATTCTTTGCATTGACCAGCGATTCTTTAGGTGGCAAAGGCATGATTTATGATCTTTGCCACCTAAAAAATCGTTCGTTTTTCATACTTCTAATCACGATACAGATTTGAAGACAGCACTAATACGAAATAGATATTGTTTCATTACGTGCAGGGATAATAAAATTCAAATGCGGAACACGTATGCGAGTATATTTCCTTATTCGTATAGCACAATACAGTTTTATAGCAAGTCTTCAGCCATAAACTGTTGAAAGTAAAAGGTAGTAAGTAGTCATAACAAACTGTGTTCTACAAATTGTCTCGATTTCACAATAATATTTGGCTATAACGTAACTAAACTATCAAGTATAGTGAAGATAACCCTAACTTAGGACCATTTTTTTTAATGTTTTGTACAATGCCTTCTCGATTTGGCCATATAAAGAGGTTCAGTAATAAAAGAGATCTAGGAAAGGAAGATCGATACCGGGTCTTGAAACTTTAGAAAAAAATTAGGCAGTCGTGGGGACTGCAGACAGAAGTTTAAACTTAAAACTTTG
Organism: Atethmia centrago; assembly: GCA_905333075.3. Classification (NCBI taxonomy): domain Eukaryota; kingdom Metazoa; phylum Arthropoda; class Insecta; order Lepidoptera; family Noctuidae; genus Atethmia; species Atethmia centrago. Next base: position 12,263,216 of record HG995373.1, on the reverse strand, counting down.
GACAGCACATGATACAGTCGAGTATATACAATGTATTAGTGTATGTATGCGGACACAGGCCGCTGCGCGTTGCCAGTCTGGCGCAACACGTCGGTGACGCGACCCCATAAGTTTTGCTCCTACCAAAAATCGCACAACGTGGCTAAAGAAGTATTCACTTCAAAAATTACGTGCACCTACACGTGATAGAAGTGAAACTTCTTAAAAAATAAAGAATACGAGAGATTTAGTGTGAGAGACGGAGATATATTTGTTCTCTCTCATGTAACGAAATGTGTCTAAACGTGACGCGTCCTTGAAATTTCACTCTAATTCTCGTCGAATTACCAAATCGCCGCGTATGCAGTTTCACTTAAAAAAATGAAATGATCAGACAGAACAGAAGCGGGTTTATGAAAAGAACGGAGAACAACCAAGGTAATACAGGCCGTATTATGAAGTAGAATCCTGCAGTTTCACATTTTTAACTGACTTCCAAAAAGCAAGAGGTTATATGTTCGTCTGTACGTTTTTTTTTTTAATTCTATCTACTCTCATCGGGAATATGCTCGATGTTATAATGTAGGTACCTATTGGATAAAAAAGTATATTAATAGATTACAAAGTGATGGTTATCAAGCCCAGCGCGGTATCGTTTATTTACGAGTGTTTACGAGTATCCATCAAATATTATCTAAGTCTTATTCATACAAAATGCGCAGGATAATAATTATCTTTCTACGGCTTATTTTTACTTTCATATCATCGTTTCGTAGAAATGAGTAAGATAAATAAGTAGCTATCTATTCTTCGTTTCGTTATCTACTTTGATACACAAGTAGACTATTAGTGTAACTTAAATGTATGTGATTCTTAAAGTGTTCATGTAACAGTTTAGCACCTACTTGATATTATGATACACCGATCTGATGGGATATTCATATGATTAACATCGATCCCCATTGACCCACGCCATGATATCCGGAGCTAAAATTTAAGCCGCTCTAAACTCAGCAACGAGGTTCTGCGCAGATCTTATTCCAAAGGGAAACCGACCCTACGAAGCACGCATCTGATGGCGATGATCTGCTTCTATTGCAAATACGGGAAGCAGTGCGGTTTTGCGCGGTTTAGGGCGAATTTCACCAATGAAACTAACGCGATCAGCACATCGATACCGCGGTCGAGAGTTGGCAGTATCAATATCTCACAACAATGATGACACTGACCCGTCTTGAACGCAGTTTAGTTGTGCTGATCGCGTGATTCCATTGATGAAATAAGCCCTTAAGAGCGTGCATTTTAAAAGTTGGCAACCTCGCAAATAGCTGTCAAACATTTACCTGTTTTTATTAATTTGTTAATATTACTGTATGGAAATATGAAATATGAAAATATTAATAATTAATTAAAATTACGACACCGAATTTGATGTTGTAACCGTTTTACGTATAAAAAGGGCATTTGGAAAGTTTCCAAATACTTTTTTTACATCTAAAACTAAATATTCGGTGTTACGATATTAATGATTGAATTTCATAATCAATATTTTAGCCACTAGTTAGCGAAATTTCATATTTCCATGCAGTAAAATTGCCAAATTAATCAAAACAGCGAAATATTTGACAGCTATTTGCAACGTTGCCCACTTTCAGAATGCACGCTCTAAATCGTTCTGCTTTTGTTTGGAGTGCTGCGTTTCATTTAGTTACCCGGCGACACGACCAAGCTTGGTTGCTACAGAGAAGATCTCAGGATTTTTAACGTGTATAGTATAAACATTAGTTGACTGCGGCAGACGGTAGCTTTAGTTAAGCTAAAGCTCCATTTTTAATGTGTAATGTACTGACCGGTGACACAGCTCCATTGTTCGGTTGCTGCATGGTGCTTGAGAGCGGCGAGGCGGGCGTCCTGAGCGGTGACACGGTCATACCGAGCTGCTTGCTGTTGATCAGACGCCGTAGTAACTGTGTTGCTTCGCCGCTGCGACCTGGACATATATAAAATAAGAAAATGTTAGAAGAGAATTTGACGATATAAGACACTATCTATTGCCCGCGGCTGCGCTCGCTTTGATGTCGGAAATTGTCCCACGGGCGCGTATAAAGGCTCCTTCAAACAGGCGCGACACGCGACGCGACACAAAGACACCGCGTGTAGCACTATAAGCGGTGCCTTTGTGTCGCGTCGCGAGTCGCGCTTGTTTGTAGGAGCCTTTACCGGGGAAAAATCCTTTTTTCCCCGTATATGGCATAACCGTGTGCCAATTCATTAAAATCCGTTCATCCGATCAACTAAGAGATGTATCAATGATTCTAATGATTATAATTCTGTAAATACATATTTGTTATTGTCGCGAATCATATTTTGGTCAAGATACAACCTGACACTGATCTGCAAATTGCAAAAAAACGTAAGAAAATTGAATTTAGCGGGCTACCACTGCGGATCTATCTTAAATTACACAAATACACATACCACAAGTTCCATTATTTTATGAAACCGAATGCAATGTAATTTTGGCAACTTATTATGAGTGGCGGAAATTATACCGAGTTAACCCCACATTGATAGCAATAACTCTTAGAAGAACATTTTTGTGAATTATAAATACAAATATATCAGTACCTCGTTTTATTTAAAATCATAATAAATTAATCTGCCTGCGGATGGCCTGCATTTTAATGCAAGTCACAACATTATTAGCGGCTTTAAAATTCATACGTTACGAATGATAAGGCTTTATTTACAAGGTAGAACCCTTTCCCAAAACCAGTGCTTTTTGGGTAAAGAGGCTACGCTCAAAGATTCACACAAAGTTGGTACTGATATTGGATTAAACGAGAACTTATGTTAGTTATGGTAGTTAGTTAGTTAGTTAGTTAGTAATACAATGTATTATTAGTGTAATAGTTTGATAAAACCATGTTATTGAAAGGTTGTTCACAAGCGACTCAATACTGGCGAAATTGTACTTTCTCGTTGTTGTAATAGAGTTCAAGTTTGCATCAACTGATATTAGTTATATGGTTTATTCCCTGCACATGCATCACATAAGGGATAATCACAAGATTGTATTGTTCGCAGATGACACTTCCCTCATTTTAAAAATCAAACGACTGCCTGTCAACTTTGAACATGTTAACGATGCACTCTCTAAAGTTGTCCAAAAAAAGACTAAACTCATTAAATTTTCAACGCCAAATGTCAGGCGGCTAACTACCAATGTTCAACTTAATGGAATAGAGTTGGACCCTGTTAAGTCGACAGTTTTTCTTGGAATAAGTATTGAAATTACAATGACGCCCACACATAGAAAAATTGTCAGGAAGGCTAAGTTCGGCCGCCTATGCTGTTAAAAAAATTCGACAGATAACCAATGTAGATACGGTCAGAATTGTTTATATTAGTTATTTTCATAGTCTTATGTCATATGGGATTCTTCTCTGGGGAACCTGTGCGGACATTAATACCGTCTTTGTTTTACAAAAAAGGGCTGTTCGAGCCATTTACAACCTAGGTCCAAGAGATTCCCTTCGAGAAAAATTCAAAGAAATAGATATTCCGACTGTAGCCTCTCAATATATATTTGATAATCTTATGTATGTACACAAAAATATATCAAATTTTAATAAAATGTCCGATATCCACAGTTTAAATACCAGGAATAAACATAATCTTGCTGTACTTCACACTCGCCTCCACAGAGTAGGCAACTCGTTCATGGGCCAACATATACGCTTTTACAACAAACTTCCTATTGCTATTCGAAATTTACCCATTAAACGATTCAAAAGCTGTATTAAAACCAAACTTAGTAAAAAAGGGTACTATAAAATTTCAGATTATTTAGAAGACAAAAAAGCTTGGGATTGAGCTGCTCGCTCTGATAAGCCTTGTGCTAAAACCATAAAACTTGACATTTAAATTATGCAAAATCATCATTATATACAACTATATATACATATTGACATTGATGAATATTATAAGCAAAATTAAGTGAATATGTATGTACCTTGAAAAGTATTATATTACTTTAATTATTGTGAATGTGAGCACAATTTTTTTTTTTCGGTGGGAAATCATCAAATAACTTTTCCCGCTCTGGGCGGAGCGGGAGGGTGTGTCAGACTCTTACTGACTAAAACCCACCCGTATTCCTTTCGTTGCCTGTGTTGCGGGGGCCTCGGTGACCCATAAGTACCTTCCAGCGACCCCAGCAGGCATCGGCCCTAGTAGACCCCTACATTTGTGCTGACGACATCGCTTTGAACGGCGCGTTGTATACCATGCGTGATGGTATACAACGCGCCGTCGACCCGGGCCTGGTCCTTACCGGACAGTGAGCTACCCATTGCTCACCGTCCGCAAGCCCGCGCCTACGGTGGCCGGAAATCCGCCCGGGATTCCCGACGCCCAGGGCGTCTCCTGCGGCGGCTAGGGGCGAGAGGGCGCGAAACGTGCCTTTCCCTCAACCGTCCCGCCTCCTCCTTCGCGAGCATTACTGCTTCGCAGAAGGAGGTGACGGCTGCCCATGCCCTCTCGCTCCGTACCATGGCCTGAACTAGGGCCGGACGCGAGAGATCTCTGCCGCCGATCGCCTCCACGAGGACACGGCGGTGCTCTGCCCAAGCCGGGCAGACCTCCACCGTATGTTCCACCGTGTCCTCCAGGCGATCCACACAGTGGTGACACCCCGACGTTTCCTCCCGCCTTATCCGACACAGGAACCTCCCGAAGCTGCCTTGTCCGGTGAGGACCTGCGTCAGGCGGAAGGTGAGGACGCCGTGGCGCCTCTCTAGCCAAATGTGAGCACTATGTGGGTCATTTTTATTTATTTCTTGTTGTTTTTTTTTTTTCTCTTACTTTTAATGATGGTCTGGCATTTTGAGTATTTTATGCGGCCAACCCAATTGTCCTTTCCTTGGTATTGTTTGTCGAGTCGTTGAGCTCCTTAAGTTTTGAGTTGAGCTACACGATTACTGACAAATGCTTGCACTGACTGGACAGGTCCACTCAAATTTGTGTGGTTCTTTCCTCAAAAGACCATTTCAGACATGGATCTACATGGTCCTCACATGATCTGACCAAGATTATGTCTGGACTTTAAAAGAGACTTTGACCCTTGAGTTTGTTTCGCCATTTCTTCTCAGGGGTAGTCAGATAGGAAATGTCGACTCCATAAAGCTTATTTTTTTAATATGACGTGTAAAAGTGATTCTCATATCCTATTTACAGAATAAACAATTTCATTTCATTTCATATCATGCAGAATATTTTTTTATTTATTAATTATTCTGCATAATATTGTTATACGAATAATACAGTAAAAGCTCCTAAGTTCAATGTCAAAACCCAAAGTGAAAATCATTGTTGACCCATTTTACTTGGTTTACTCGTACTCCAAAAACCGATACGATTCATATACGGATGAGTTATTGAGATGCAATTTATGAGCTAAATCCTTAAATACCTATAAAGAAAAGTGGTTGATACTCATATTGGAGAAAACCAAAACTTATTTACTTACTTTAGCTGTGAATCTAACCCGATATATTTTGCACGAATGGCTGATGATGAATTGACATGTGAGAATTGTAGATTTGAAATGATATAATTTTAAAAGAAATGACTTTTTCTTTTAAAATGAATCCTTCCTTGATTGTTTATAATGAAGCGCCAGTTGTAGATAACGCTTTAAACAAGAACGCTATCGCAAATCCTGCAACCTGTCAATCATCGTTATCTCTATCTACATATTATTATCTGTATGTACGTGTGTGTGTGTGTGTGTGTGCGCGCTCACCGTTTTGTCTGTGTAGAGCCTGCCACAGCGACTCTTTGTCCTGTTCAAGTTCCATGGGTGGCTGCGGCGAAGACTGGGTTGATCGTGCTGACTGTGTCTCTTCAGGGTCGTCCTGTAATGTACACAACGTTTATTTAGCATGAGATTTTGTCTAAACCCTACTATGATGTATATACACCAACAGTTCTATCTATGACAACATACAATAACATAACGATTGTATGCCGAAGGGGTGGGCAGAGGTTTTATAGTTATATTTAAGTCCCATGTTATAGGGAGCGAGCTTTTTTATAGACGGCGAGATGCTACTGAGGAATTCCATATGGAAACACGCAATAACACTGCCCGACCTGGGAATCAAACACAGTAACCACACGGTCAGCATTTGCGCTTGAGACCAACGAGACAGTCAAAATTCGATGATATCAGATCGTACCCAGGGACTGAACCCATAAAATTACAAACAGGTTGATGATATCAGTACAATGTTTGAAGGTTACACAGGTTGCAAAAATATCACTCAATGTCGCTGGATGCAATGACGTCATCCCAACCTTGTTCGTTATCTCTCGTTTTCTATTGTGGACGGCAGAATACCTAGTTGACCTTCCTCTGTTAAACATGCTACTGAAATTAATACTCATTAACTGTGTGAGGACCTCACCTGCGACATCTGAGATATATCCATCTGTAGCCTGTCCGGGTCCGACCCACTACTGCTCCTACTACAATCTTCATACACCGATGAATTTTCTTTCGACGTTTTCATTTTGGTTCGTCCGAAAACGTGTTGCTTGTACTCATCAACAAAGTTCGTCTTGTGTGTGAGTGCACCGTGAAAGTATGAATTCGTGTGATCCTGCTGGTCGCTCTGTTCGTTGGGCTCGTTTTTGATGGAACTGTATAGGGAGAGGTCCATCTCCTTGTTGTCATGGTCTTCGTTGCCTGTCGGGCTGTCGGCGTGCTGCGGCGCCGCGTACGCGGCGTACTGCTCGTCGGCGTACTCGTGCGGGTAGCTGTCGCCCGCGCTTGTCGCGTGCGTCCTGTCTATGACACCCGCGTAGTTCGGTGGATACTTCTGAGATTCTTCATTTTCCCGCTGGGCGACCGCCACAGCCTTGCTTATAATATCGATGACCGTATTGCAGTGCATCACCTCTCTCGCTCTGTCCGAGGGCGGTAAACTCTGCACACTGTTGAACATTATATGAGGCTCGTCTTCCTGTTTGACCGCATATTTACTTGGGTCGTAATTTTTTATCTGTAGTAGTGTGACCGCCGCCTGCCGGCTCTCCAAGTTCTTCATCTCCTCAGTCGAGTCCGGAGAGCCGACCTCGGCATATTTGTGTTTCAACTCGTGCTCGTATTCGTTATCGCTCAGTGGTTTGATAATTTCTTCCAATTTTGCCGCCGTTATGTTCAGGATTTCCTAAAAATAAAAGACAATGTTTGATCATCAAGCGGCGCTCCATACTTATTAGTAGGACGATAGCAAACAAACATCGACCAATGAGTCGCTCGCGCATTTCATGTCAGTCGTGATATCAGGCGGCTCCTAACTGATAAGATAAAACGTATTGTGATCCGAAGGTGTTCTCCAGTACCATTTCTAATTTTGATGAAAATGTATTTCCCAACAATACGCAAAGTGAGTGACCGTATAGTGACCGAGATAGAAAACAGACGATCGTTGTTTGTGTACCTAAAAGATTATATAAGTAATGGTGTTTCTTTGTTGTAGGTGTTAATGATATTATGCGTCCTAGTTTCGTCGAACCGCGCACAAGAGGCCGACGCGGAAAACGTTCCATGTGATATTACCATACAAGATTCTTCCAATTTAACATTAAACTGTTCGCGCCGTAACATAGATGAGATTCCCGAAAAATGGCCGGAGAGGATAAACAGCGTAGACAAAGGTAACATCACCGACACGAAGGAACAGTAGACAGGGATCATTTATCATTATTTATCTATCACAGGCAAAAGTATGACGTAAATAAAACGAATAGCTGCAATTCTATCAAATTTTATATTCAACGTTACCTAAAAATGACTATCGGTTGATGATCAACATCGATCAGGTTTTAGTGTCTTAGTGAATTCGGGGAGTCGTGCATACGTTACGTACGTACGTTTATGGATGCAGTGAAGTTTACCGTGGGTGGAATGAATAGGTTTTATGATAATACTTAGTTTTATGAATATTGATGAAGTGTTAACAAGACTATAAACCGTTATTAGAGTGATTGGTATATGCAAAGTATTTCTACTAGATTTTGGAGTAAATTTTGTTTGTAGTAGTGGACTTGAAAGTAGGTGGGGTAATGGTATTTTTGGACATTCCAGATGGGCATGTGTTGATAACGTTTTTCAACAATACAATTTCGAACGTGTCGACGCTGCCCATGGTGCCGGGCAAGAGGGTCGCGATCAGCTTCAAGTCAAACGAGATTGTGGACATCGAAGATGATGCTTTCAGTAACATCGAGGGATTGGTGTACTTGGATTTGAGCAACAATTATATTTCTGGTATGTATGACGTTGATGCACTTACACATTACACAGGGACAACATAATTTGACATTGAATATAATAATATTTCTCACCAATCATGCTATGATAAAATTGTACTACTTATTCATAATTTTCTTCAAGATGATTGACTTGTAGAGGTAAGACATCTAACTATTTTTGAAATTACCAGACTACCTGTATTCTGAAAATAAAATAAATAGATAATAACTGGCCGTCAACCCCAACGCCAAAGTGCGTAGGTATGGATGCGAGAGACGTAATACGTGATTATTGATCAGAAAAGACTTATCTGGGTCAGATATTTATGTTCACAAGAAAAGCAAACATGTATCACAAAACAGACGTGATGTTCTACATACACTGTTTAACTTAAATGCTTAGTAACAATGATTACCTACCGCAATCAGTAAGGTGGCATAAGAATATAGTTTCTGTAAGACAGGCGCTTACTGCCGGGGTCGTGGGAAGGTTCTTATGGGTCACCGAGTCCCCTGGCAACACAGGCAACAGGAAGGAATACGGGTGGGTTTTAGTCAGTAAGAGTCTGACACACCCTTCCGCTCCGCCCAGGGGGGTAACCATCACCTCTTATAGCAGTATTATTATAATATTACTTCCAATGGGAAAGTGATGAAGCTATACAGGACTTATAGCTCCATCTCTTTCTCACGCTGAAGTAATATTGAAGTAATACTGCTATAAGAGGCGATGGTTACCCCCCTGAGCGGGAGAAGTTATTTGATGATTTCCCACCCTCAAAAAAAAAAAAGGCGCTTAGCGTATCCGCTTGCTTTACTTTTGTTCAAAATCTCATTGTAATAAGCTTTGTATTTTTTAAAACAAATAGCACAAACATATATTTACTTTATTTAAGTATTTAAAAGTTTATCTTATAAGTTATAATCAGAGATCGGAGATTCGGATGCATATTTACCTAAAGTTACATTTTAGCTGTGAAAGTATGGAAGCGGCTTCTTAAAATATTTTTATTTGTATGCCAGGAACACCGGAAATGCATAACTAGTCGGGTGTATAATAAAGATGCGACTTCTAAAATATGTATATGTAGGGTGTAAGAGGAGGGTTGGTGTGTGTTAGTTAAAACAAAAAAAAAAACACCCGAACGGCAAGCACAGCGACGAATGCAATTATTGTAATTAAATAAACTAAGAGAACTATTTGTCGGGGTAGCTACTTGCGCATAAGCAGGTATAATTTGCCGTCCCACTCACAAACTCGCAAAATGCCTATCGTCGTTTCCTATTAATATAATGGTGCTAACATATACTGTTTTTTTCGGTAAGTATGTGGAGAGAAAAAGAATTTAACAGAATTTCACTAAGCACAATATTTTTTTACTATTTGTTTCAATAGGTAGCCATATCAATTATTCTAAATATATGTATGTAGTCCGTTATCTTATATTAAAGTTATTTGCTATGGCAGTTTCGTATTTACCTACCTACTTTACAATATTAGGTAAGTAGATATGCATCCGCTTACATAATCAGAAAAAACACAAAATTTGTCGATTCCGGAATCGCGGGTTTTTTTTTTATTATTATAGTGCATTCCATATAAGCCAACATTTGAAAGTAAGTTATATGTAGTACTGATTATAATACTAAAAAGTATCAACAAGGTTTCTGATTATTGCTGATTCAATAATCAGAAACCTTGTTGATACTTTTTCGATACAAAAGCGTATTCCACATTCGCCAACATCTCAACATTAGGTGAATATGCATCCGAATATCCGATCTCTAGTTATAATGTCCAATCAGCATGACGATAAATATAGAATTTGAGAAGCGATTCGTTATCGTTTATCGGAAAACATTAGCTGGCGTAAATATTGTAAGACTGAGATCCCCCACATCTTATTATACAAAAATAAGTGGATCAGACAGATAAACACTGAATAAAGATGATCTAAATCTCAAACAAATCATTCTAACAAACCTATGAACAATATTAGTGAAGTGTAGAAGTTTCCATTACGTCTATGATTTCAAACTTTCCATTCTAAAGGTGAATGAGTTCCGCTAAATGTACCTTCAAACGTGGCGTTATTTACATAATACATCTAGATTGGAAGAAAACCCATTCATGAATTATTTTTTTTGCGTTTTTGATCTATTCATATTTGAAATGGCTTGGCATACTGGCATATCTAAAAGGCAACGAATTAATAGCATAATTAATTAATTATGTATGAAATCAGTTAGCGCAATAATTTTGCTAATGTAGTAAACAATTTATTATCTTTCACGCTCTACACAGATACGAGTGTTCACTCAACATCTTTCATAATATTAGTCACCGTCAGCGGTACATTTATTTATATGGTTTCGCCGAAGAACGCTACTTTGCAATACTTGCAACACTTTGATTCACAAAAATGTCGTAAACACCATCTAACAATAGCCTTGACTAAGACATGCATGTAAAGAGCAGTTTTTTTTTATCTGTATTTCTATGTGCATATTAAGTTGTCAGTTCCGGATGATACCGGACTGCAAGAGCATCCGATTTTGGCAACCTGTCGTTTCGGACAAAAGTATGTTAAAAAAGAGGGCTGCTTGTCCAATTGTTACCAGCTGGCCCCTGCCTATCAGGATCCTTATTGCTTTTACATATGATTTTATATAAACATGATTATTTCTAGATACTTATTACAACAATATAATGTGATGACTAACTCAGATTGGATCTTAATGGTATAAATGAGGCAATACCTACTAGATTACTAAGAGAATAAAGCAAATTCTCATCTATTGTTAAGAATCTAGATTATACTAAACACCTATCGCATTCAGATCCACAAGTAATTAACAACAAAGTCCAAACGGAACATACCTACCTAACGTGCAAACATGGACGGCAAAAAAATCATTACCGATACAAGAACAACAGAACTAATCCTCGAGCAAGCGACAGTTCAATCAAAGGCCCGGTTCAATGATCCGTAATTATAGTTTTGTGAGACAATTTTCTAATTTAAGATTTCCTTGTATTGAACCAAAAAATGGAATTTTAAATTAATACACGCCTCGAGGACAACACAAACAAGTTTCTGATAGTGCCACTATCAAACCATAGATGTATAGGAAATATACGTGTGATAAAGTATTTTATCTCTTATCTCAACATTCATGTACAATAAGAAGTCGCAAATAATCTTTACGCAAAATACATCTATCTAATCAACATAAATACATAAACATGAAGAAAGTGTGTGTACACGGAGGTGATCTCTGAAAATATTCTGTCGATTTGGTAGCTCGTTAGAAAGTAAACTCAAACAATTACAAGCGCATGATAAAATATTCATATCAGAAGTAGGTACGATGTATCGCAATTAATGCTCATTAGTCAATAATTAATCAAACAAAGGCCACAGATACTGACTCTCGAGATGAAAGTAATACAACATTCAACAGAAGAAATATTTAGATTGCGCAAATTGTACGGTGTTCATTATTATTTTCAGTTTAAAATGAATTTCTTAACTTAGAACTCAGGGTGGGTTGCTGTGCAAAGTTTTCTCCATTATCAATTCTAATATAGATGAAACTAATAAATCGTGAACAAAATGCAACCACTGTTCTGGCACAGTGAAAACTATGAATCACTATGAAAGTGGGCGGACGGAATAAGCCGTATGCAACTTCAGAATGAATACAAAGCAGGAAGTTATATTGACGCAAAAACTACAAGTGCATTGCGTTTAGACAACACTTCTCTAGAAACATAAACTGAAATAGGTCCTAGTTTTATTACTAAAGTAAACATAATCTATGTTTACAGGCGAAGTGTTGAGGAGCGAGATATTCCAAGGGCGCTACATTGACGGTACATACTCCAACATCGCCCTGGAGACGCTGAACCTGGGCCACAATGACATCCACTCGCTGGACCGGTATCTGTTCCAGTACACGCCGAACTTGACAAGACTGTACCTCAACAACAACCCTATTGAGATCCTCGATCATGTGACTATCCTTGCCTTGGCCAGTGCTACTAATTTACAGGTAAGAGGAAGATTGATTTTATGGAGTTGATTTTACCGGTTTTCTTATTTTTGGTTCAGGGACTCCTGGAAAGTCCATACCTAATCGGATCCTCTATAACTTTTCTGGCATAATAATATAGATGTTATCGTAGTTTTTTAAACTTCACAATTTCAAGGGAAGCCAAGGTTGCGCAAAGTGATATATGCGCTGCTATTCATCTAACTGACATAATTCTTTAATCGCCACTTACGAAACCCAAAAAATGGGGTGACCTACATTTATTTAGGGATCACTATCACTAACATCGATCGCTGTAATGTACAAAACAAAGATCACGATGCATCTGTCTATGTAGTAGTGGTCTTGACTAAAAAACTACTTGAACTGAATTTGGCTTTGTAACCCACACCTGTAGGTACAATAATCATTAGGAGATTAAAAACCTTAACCAAGTTTAGATAATTATTTAATCTGTCTATTGATAAATTCGCAAGATACCTGATAAAAAACGAGGTTATCAAACTCTGCCTTTTTTATTAAAGCAATAAAATTATGATTTACGATGGGACAAGTTCTTCAAGTATTGTGTCAACCTCAGCTAAGACGTCATGAGAATATTAAGAAGTCTATTACTAGAAGGGACTTTGCAAAGTCAAGAACAATGAGTACCTATTAGTCACGTTATAAAAGATACTATTGCCATCATTAATTAAAATATATGAAAGATTAATGACCGAGATTATTATACAACGATCATTTCCAATTAAGATTTGATTTCAATAGTATGCCAAAAATCTTAGAAATTTCATTAACTTCAAGCAGACCTTTGAGAAGAGCATCTTCTATTGTTAGCCGGGGACTCCCGCTGCGTTATCCGTCACCTATAAATACAAACCCTTTTTTTTATTTCAGGTATTAGACTTGGCCAAAACCGACATCGACAGCATACCCCTAGATGCGTTCAAAGGGTTGGGGAAATTACAACAGATCGATTTGTCGGACAACAAGTTCGTGACCGTGCCGGAAAGTCTGAGCCTCGTCGGAGAGTCCCTGAAGTATCTCACGTTCAACAACAATCCCATCGTCGAACTCAATGATGACAGCTTCGTAGGTAAATAGTTAAATACACATAACTATTATTATTCTCGTAGGAATCATTAATACATTACATAGAACCATGTACAGATTTTATATTGAACAATGCAATTAATCGGTGCGGAACCAATTAGAACACGTTTAGTCCTTGCGTTTCGTTTCGTTACCTAATAAAATAACAGATATTTATCTAATTTATGTGTAGAAACTGGACATAATGACAATGTTTGACTCATAGAACCTGTTGTTATCAACTCATGGGAAATACCAAAATCAAATATTTTTCCGACGCTGTTTATCTTTACTGCTGCCAAATCAATCGCCATGATTTCACCTCAATCTCGCACTCGAGTGCTTTTATAACACCAGCCTATTCATTTAGCACGAAATGGACCCGATATTTGGCAACGATGTTAATCTGGAGCATATTATGAAGTTTATCTACACCCATGCTATAAATCCTCTATAAAAGTTTCTGAAACAGATTATTGCCAACATTAAAACAACCAGCGTCATAGCATCCATAATATCATCCAAACGAGTGTTATAATGTTGTACAAAATTTAATTATGCAATTCCTTTTCAAAAAAAGAAGATTGTCATGCACGCGCGTTTCACTAGCACAGCGCCGTAAATAAAAAAAACTTATATTAGGTTATTCGAATTCACGTCGTATCCCGACATTTTTGTTCGATATTAGTAGGTATTGGAAACATTTGTTACTTTGTTGTTTACAAAAATTACTGATACAAGCTTTGATAACACACCACCAGATATTTCTAATGCAGCAAAAGACATTTCTAACCAATTATTACCAGAAACTTTCCATGAATTTACATAGTTCTTACAACACCCTAGGTTTCAGAACCTTTTATAGAGGATTCTGATCATGTGCGTAGATAAAGTCTTGTATACAACTGTAATTAGGTAGGTATTAAAACACTCATGTGAAATCCACTTTCGTGTTTTAAAGGCTTCTACATACAGGCGCGACTTGTCGCGCGACGCGTCGCGACACAAAGGCACCGCTTGTAGCGCTACACGCGGTGTCTTTGTGACGCGTCGCGTCGCGCGACAAGTCGCGCCTTTATGTAGGAGCATTAATACCCCATAATATACAACAGTTGCATTAATAACTATTATATATATTATTCTAACTATCAAAGTATTTATTTCAAGAATAACTACTTAGTTACTCCATTTTATAGAAGTAGGTACACACTACTCTATTAAAATTCCAGATGACTAGGTACACCTACTCTTGTGCTTATGTAAACAATCCATGGTAAAAAATCGCCTTAGATGTTTATCTATATGTGAAATAGTAGGTATATGCGTAAGTACTCGTAAATACGGAAGTACATAATAATAATAGAATCAGTTTTTTTGCAGGCTTAACGAACTTGATCGAATTGGAAGTCGGCGAAAACGATTATTTGGACGAAGTTAAACGCAGCACGTTCTCCCCACTCAAGAACTTGAGGGTACTTCACCTTTGTCACAACCGAAATCTGAGATACATCAGCCATAATGCGTTCCGCGGATTGAAAGATAAATGGACCTTGAAGGAAGTGAGTAACACAAACATGTCTCAACCAACTTTAGATAGTAACATCTACGCGGAAAAACCCTTCAATAGTTTTCGTATGCGAAATGCGAACTGAGCGCGTTTAAGCTATCAAAGAGGAAATAATTTATTCTAATATTTTTGACCAACAAAATCTAGTTTGGCTTTGGTCATGTCTCTAAGTATTTTCTCACAATGATTAACGTTACTCAGGGTGACGACACCCGTCTATTTGTGACTGATACCTACTCTATTATTAGCTCTTGGTAACATGATTTATCAGAAAATTATATATACCTACTTATTCTACACATTTTGGTAAGTATAATAATCATAACATTAAAGACTGCATGAAATCCAATTTGCCCCAGTTTTTGAGTGCTTACATGACAGTCGCGGATCGGGGTCAGCTTACTAATCATTTTAGTGTTATGTTTTGGTACACAATCAATCAGTACATTGCCACATTTATCCTAAAACTGGAGCGGAATTGATTGACTCTATTGCAATAACAATTACCTACACTAGGTAATTAGATAGACAATTGAGATGTAGATAGGTAGGTATACAACATAAGTACCAACTTGTCAAGAAGGCGTAAAGATAAGCTACTATGGGAATTCCCAAAACATGAGCAAGAGCATGTTATGTTTTGTAACACTGATAAGACTGACATTAATCAGCTTTTGTATTCAAGTATTTTTATTGATTTTTGCTCTCTACATTTAACACACTTTATCAGTAATATGGAGCAGTGGTGGCCCAGTGGTACCGGCCGCGACTTACGAGTTGTAGATCGTAGGTTCGAACCCACACAGGCGCTTTACTTTGTGTAAATTATTTCATTACCACTGCTCTCAAAACGGTGAAGGAAAACATCGTGAGGAAACCGGCATGTCCTAGAACCAAAAATTCGAAGACATGTGACATCTAACAACCCGCACTGGGCCCGCGTGGTGGATTACGGCCCACTCCCTCTCACAGAGAGGAGGCCTGTGTCCCAGCAGTGGGAACATTATAGGCTGATTATGTATGTATGTATCAGTAATATTTAAGTGGTTTTCCTACTTTAGTAGAGATAAACTTTAAAAAGCTTCCATAGAAATAATGTTCCATTAAGTAACTCAGGGCAAATTGTCAGAGATAGATTTCATACTGAACATCTAAAAGTAATCACCTTATCATTAACACGTGCGTGTCGGACCACGCACAATGAAGGGTTCCGTAGTTGGGAATGTTGGGATGAATTTATCCCAAAAACGGTTCACTGATAGTTGGTGTTTATTGCACCAGTTCTCTACTATTTTCAAGGCTTGGCACATGAGATTGCACAGGGTATTTTTGTGCCCCGAAACTGCACTAATTTCAAAAGCATAACTACATAACACTAACAGAAGAACGGTGTGACTATTCAGGCCCGAACGAGACGAGAGTTTACACCAACGGATCAAATTCCGACTCCGGAACCGGAGTCGGAGTTTTCTCACACGACCTTACCATAAACATATCTAGTCCGCTGGGTATTTTCAACGTCGTCCTCCAGGCAGTGTGTCGGTATTATACAAACGGCTTATGCTAGGAGAGTTACTGACAGAGTATATACGTATACTCACCGACAGCGACTCAGTTCTTCAGACTTTAGGGAAAAAATACATTACCTCGAGATTAACACAAGAAACACGAACGACAATAAAACGTATAACGGAATCAAACCGCAACGCAGTGACACTGCAATGGATAAAAAGACACTAGTTAACAACGCAGCTGACGAACTAGCTAGGAGAGCATCTGGCACGTTAGTCTGTTCACCCGAAGCAATCGTACCCCCTTCAACCTTCGACTTTACAGAAATTAACCCACACAAGCGGAGAGCTGATGCTCCTCGACACCGGGGTGCAGGCAGTCCAAGGAGGCTACGACATCCCCCGCCCGTCACCAGGCGCAAGCCGGTCCTGACCGGCTTGCGCCTGGTGACGGGCGGGGACCAACACGGGACACTGCTCGCTAAAAAAACACTTCTACACGATAAGGCATAACGGACATCCCTCTGTGCAGGGCTTGCATGGAGGCGGAAGAAACCGTTGCGCATGTGCTCTTTGAATGCATGAAAAAAGTTTTTTTGCGATTTCTGACTTTTCTAGTACTCAAACCTCAGTTGGTCCAAGTTTTTTGATCCTTGCAAGAAACAGGATCGATTGGCACCAAAAAAGTTTTTGTCAATACTGCCCATTTTCTTGCTTACTGTATTTTTTTTGAAAATCTGTGAATGCAGATTTAAATTTCGCAAAAGTTAAGGACAGTCTCCAAATACCGTTTTCCTGTAGCTACAACGGTTAAGGTACGTGCACTTACTGCGTCTCTATAATCCACCCTGTATACTACAGCCGTGATTTTTTTCACATATCCAAAAACAACCATTTAGCTGGCAGGGGGGGGACACTTGACTCTAAGAAAAAATTTGCACTTTAAAGCTTAACATTACGCAAACGGATCCCTGAATCAAGAAACGGTTTTCACAGTTCCGCAATATTTTTGAATGGCCTATCCAACGATACCCCACACCATGGGATAGAAAAAATATCATCCCTACTTTACGTAAAGTAGGGATGATATTTTTTCACACAATTTATTTTTCAAGGTTTTATTTTACCTCTTTGTCGGCGTGATTAATGTGTATACCCATACCAAATTTCAGTTTTCTAGTACTAGAAATCTCACACACATCGACAGACGGACATGGCGAAACTACAAGGGTTCCTTGTTGACTATGGAACCCTTAAAAGTTATTCTTCAAGCTACATTATCTTCTACAATATTATCCTCTGTTATACAGGTGTAAATAATGTGATTTTATTGAAATTCAGGGCAACTTGCCAGAGAGAAAGATTTGATACTCTATATTGAAAAGTATTCCCCTTATCATTAAAAAGTTACTCTCCATGCTACATTATCTAATTTAAATAATATTATTCTTTATTAAACAGGTATATCTAGATGATAACTACCTCAGTGAGCTATCCACTGACCTGATGCCATGGAACAAACTAGAAATATTAGGAATGACTGGCAACAACTGGCTGTGCAACTGTGATCTAGCCAACATAGTTACTAAGCAGGAAGCAGGCACCAAGTTCCAGATAGGAGAAATTCCTTAGTAAGTACAAAAAGGCTTATGCAACAATTGTTTTTGTAAAATGTTAAATAGGTACTTCCAAGAATGTCTATATAATTTTATTCTGCTCAGGTTGGAAGCCAGTGTGTACCATAATTGGATCATCCACACAACCATTAATTGGAGTGGTCAATGAGATGGCCCATGTTCAATCAGTGGATTTTATTACTCTGATGGGTGGCTGATTCAATGTGCAGTGTCAACTTATAAAATGATTACTAACTTATTAGGTTGTTTCATGTTTTATCATAATGATTTGCCACTTTTAACTCCATTGAACTAAAAAATTATATGAATTAATTAATAACAGATATTTTAAACCTTTCTTATCAATTTGGGATTATTAAGAATCCAAACACTGCAATCTTAAGATCAACAGATTATGATTAACACTAGGTATTGATTAATAAGTATTGCCTCATAAATTGATATCTAGTAATCTTGATGACATAGACAAACTATTTTAAGTTTTATTACAAACAAGCACATTCTGACTTCCAACTACTTCTGAGTAATGCATCTTTAGTGTTTTAACATTTTGCTTATTTATTTACAGCTGTGCAGCACCCATGAGGCTCAGTGGAGCATACATAACAAACATCACACTATCCTACTGCCCTACTTTGGACAGCGCATCTGCCCCCAACCTCTCCAGGGGTATCACCCTAGCTAATCTAAAGCCAAAACATGTCCTATACAGCATTCTAGGAGTAGCATTGGTTACTTGTCTAGGGCTCCTGCTAGGCTTACTTGTCAATGCTATGAAGTCCTGCTACAATAACAAGATCAGGAGCCAGCCAATTCGCTATATCAACATAAACTCAGATACCAGTTATGCATAAATATTTATTATGCCTACATTTGTATTATATTTCAATAGAATTAAACTGTTTGTATACATTTAGATAGTAACAAAAACATGTAAATAGAAATTGTATGAAATATTTTTGGAAAATTATAAATAAATTTTTAAAACCTTGTTTATACCTACTATTTTTTTCTGTTAATAGAAATTACTGATATAAAACTCACCTCTTTTGGACCAGACAGTGAATTTGCATATTGCACAAACTGTTCCAAAAGTCGTTCAGACTTGTGTGATAATTCTCTGAAGGTGTGAAATTCATCAAGTTTGTGTGCACAGCCCCCACACACAACTTGTGGCAGCAAGTCTTCAGGGGACACCTAAAAATATTATTCACAACATTAGACATGTACCTGTGTGAGTTTCACAACACCACAGTCATTAAGAGAGTTGATGTGGCCAGTGACCTTTTGCAAGTGTAATCATAGATGATGAGTCATTGGTGGCAATCTGATAACAAACACATTAAAGAAACCCACAAGATGTTTCCTATGCCAAGGAGGATGCACACTGTGACAAAAGTGGGAAGATGCAGTCCCCCTGCAGATTGATTGCCTTAAAATACAAATCTAAATTTAGATAATATTGAAATCTCAAAATAGCAGGGCATAGCATAATGTGGATAAGCACTGTAAAGACAGCATTGGTTTGAGTAGTGTATTTGTGGAGGAGTCGAGGCGAGGGCGCGAGGGCTAGCGCAGGAGCGGAGCGGGTGTGAGGCGAGCGCGAGGTGGTCTCCGCCGACCGCGCTCCTTTGTTATCAGCGACGCGGCCGCTGATACAGCGCGCCTGCCACACGCTCGCATATCACTTCCACGAATGACATTAGTCATACGGCCGAGCAATCGACGCGTGGGCCGTAATATGATATCACAATGCGAAAATACCCAACACCCGCGAGAAAGTTAATGGCGCTTATCAGCATCCACAATCTCATACGCTTACGTTAAACTTTCACACGAGAAAACTCCTCCTTCTTAGTAATATTTGCGACAAATAATCTAAAATTATTACCATTATTGACAAATTTGCCATTATCATCTCGGAGAGACGTGATTTATCCTTATCACGGTCGAAAATTGGAAGTTTAACATCACTGCAATTATCGCCACAGAATGATAAACAAAGGCGACACACTGAATGGAACTTCGGCGGCAAATTACACATATTTAGAAATTAAAACAGAGAAAGGTATTCACAACGAAAGAAAACATTTAGAAATTAATCAAGTAACTTAATTAAAAATTAAAAGGTTTTGTTGAAAATATAACTCAGCATGCGATGATGTAGAATACATCACATCGCGATTGTCAACCAAACGAACGAACAAGCTACACACACATTGATAATCTCTATTGTTTACGAAGCATCGAACGCGTCGTGTGTGTGAGCCACGAAAGTTTGTTCTAGTTTACGCACTGATAAAATGATAACATTATCAAAATGATTTGTATTATCAATATTGTTGAAAAAGATGATTGTTGATGATTACAATTTATGAACGAACAGTTATTATGTCGTATGCGACCGTATAAATATTTAAAAACATAGGATTAGTTCAAGAGAAGTCTTCGTTATAGTTTTGTAGACATTTTCCACGTTCACAAAAAATGTTGAAACTACCGGAATCAATATTACGTGTTTTAAATATGTTGAAATCAGTTATATATTGATCTTAAATAAATTAATATTTGGTGAAAATACTGGTAGACAGAATAATATAGTCCGATTCTAGCAAGTCTCTTGAAAACGTTTCGAGTGTCCTATGTACTTTCATCGAGAATATCACTCCGCTTGATAATGAATGAATGAAAAAACTAAACGTCAACGTCAATGTCCAGTGTCTGTCACTAAAGTGACAGTTGGATGACAGGAGGAATTTTCAAATCTGAAATCTGTGATCTCATTCATTTCATGTACCTATCGCCCTGTCTGTAGTGATGTTTTGATAATATTATTATTTAATATCATTAAAAATTAAGTAGCACATGTAAAAGTGGTTTAAAATAAAGTGTAAATATTTTGTGAATGAATCGGTCATAGTAGCCTACTATTTATGAGGAACAAACACCTATTTCCCACAGAGCACCATAATACTGGCCTCCTTTATTTGGTTTAGTGCATGATTATGTGACAATGAGCCACTCGTCAACTTCGAATGCTGATGGAACTGCTAGTTCTATATGTAATATAGAAACTACATCAGACACAGCTCAATTAATAAGCACTGAAGATGCCAGCTCTTCTAATTACACTCAACTGAATAAATCTGTGAATTTCGAGGTATGTAGAATATTTAAAGCTACGTAGATATTATCTCTGCGCTATGTGTAATATTTATATTGTTTCTGTATCTTTGCAGTTAGTGTAATATGAGGAGGATAATAGGATGAGGATTAGGTGTCACTCATTTGTTGATATTACTCACTGGCTTATGATCTTATTGTGTCATCAACTATTAGAATAATTAACACAGTCAGGTGGCTCAATACTCCATAATTATATTTATTGCATGAATCTACAATATAAATTTAGGTGATGGGTATCAAAAATTTGATATGAGCCACTCTCGAGCACAATAAAGTAGGAGAAAAAAGAAGGCTAGGCCATAAATTAATTTGGTATGTTTGCAGGACTCAGATGATGATGAATTCCATGGCAGCCATGGAATTAGAAGGAGGCAGCCACAACAGAAGATTGAACCTGGCTCAATGAATGTTCTCTCAGCTAAATATGAAGTATGTTTAGAATATTTTTTTTTATTTCTAGTATTAAAATCTTAATGGCACTTGTATTTGCATACCAATTATGCAACTCATCATGACCTTTTTTTATTTAAATGTTGCTTTGATAAACAGCCAAATTAACCTCCTCTATTACAGAGTTTAGACTATGACACATGTGAGAACCACCTACTCCTTGACGAGGAACGGAAAAGAGGATACGCCTTCATTGTCTGGAAAGACATAGCGAGGTGGTTCATAATACTACTGATCGGAATAGTAACAGCTCTCATAGCGTTTTTCATAGACATATGCATCGAAGAATTCTCAGAAATCAAATACAGGGAGCTTAAGAAATGTATCCTTTTCAAAGAGTTGTAATTATCTGCTATTCATACTTTCTGTGTTCTAAAATAATTCATCCACATAATGTTGTTTTGCAATTATCTTTTCTTAGTAGAGTGGGTGTCTATCACTGTTAAAAATAATTTAAATTAAGTCAGCTGTGAGCAAGCAGACTACTCAATGAACATAAACTTGTTTTGCTCTCATTAATAGAAAGAAAGAAAGAAAAAATATTTATTTGGGACATGCACAGGAAATACAACAGTAAAAAAAAAGAACATAAAACTAACAAGAGCATGTTATCACACTCACATCAATTTTTGGCATTCATGATACAGTTTATTTCCTTTGGTAATTCCAAATAAAAACACACTTCCTTGTAAGCCTATGATTCATGAAATAAATGAAACTAAAACCTTATAATAAATTAACATTTAATTATTCTTATTTAGGTACAAAATGTGATTTCCATGACTAATTCATAAACAGCTGTGGACAAATATGTGGTACAAGACAAATTATACATTCCTTACTTGCTGTGGGTGTTATCCAACATTTGTATTGTGTTCATTGGGTCTATGCTGGTTGCATATGTTGAGGTAAATATACTGTGTTGTGGTAGAGTATTAATTATTATTATTTACCAGATTGTGTCTGTTCCGTTCTAATATGACTATATGAGTTCAAAGTTCAATTTCCGACATCTGATTCACAACATTGCGGGTGAATGAAAAAATGTTTGTGATCTAGGTCATCATTATATGTTTTTAATGGAAATTTGACCTTGTGTAATGTAGTTAAGGTTGTTATTTAATCTTTCTAAGTAACTAGTGAAGTTACTTAGAAAGATCAAATATCAGCTTGTAGCGGGTTGTAGTAGTATTCCCCCAGAGAAATGGCACTGTATGTGTAATAATAATATATATATTATGTATAATAAGTGAACAAAGACAGCATTCCAGAACGACGAAATTTATTAAAGTGCTTTAAGACAATTTTAGCACTAATGGAAACTCAACTTTATCTAAGTCAGTTAAGGTTTCTAATCCCAAAACACATTTCAGCCGGTAGCAGCCGGCAGCGGTATTCCCCAAGTGAAATGTTACCTGAATGGTGTAAAAGTGCCCCGGGTGGTGAGGATCAAGACTCTTGTAGTGAAAGCTATTGGTGTTATCACCGCAGTCGTTGGCGGGCTCGCAGGCGGCAAGGTGAGCTAGTCTAACGAGTTTTTAAACTGGTGTTAAGGTCAATAATAATTAAACTAATGTTACTGATTTCTTTTGTATTTCAATGAGTCTGTTTGGTATATTTGTAAATAAGTTTATTTTTGCTTAAACTAGATCAATTCTAAGGCTATAATTGTACTGTTTCTAAATGATTTTAATAGTGTACGGCTTCGCCCGCGTGGATGTCGGAAAATATCCCACGGGAACGTACTACCGTGATTAAAAGGAAACGAAGCGATCGCATACATCATAGCCTAGGAAAAGGTCATTGACTTCTAGCGCAGCGGCCGCTGTCGTCAACCATAATTATATTTCGCGTAATTTTGAATCTGTAATATCTTTTAAAGTATTAACTTAAATGGTATCATGTACAGTGCCGGATTAACTACGTAGCAAGAGTAGCAATTGCTACGGGCCCCGCGTATCCAAATTCGTCCCACCTCCGCCTAGCGTAATTTTTTTAATGATACTTATTAATCAAGTAAATTCAATAAACCACGTCGGTTTATAGAAAAAAAAACCGGCCAAATGCGAGTCGGACTCGCGCACGAAGGGTCCCGTACCATCTATAAAAACGGCAAAAAAATCATGTCTGTTGTATGGGAGGCCCCTTAAATATTTATTTTATTCTGTTTTTTAGTATTTGTTGTTATAGCAGAAACATTTTAATTACTGAACGCACCTAATTACAAAAAAATACGAAAATATCATACATTTTAATTCATGAAATTCCTACTTTTTTGGCTCTAAATTTGAAAACGACCCAAACGCACAAGTTCTACAAAAAGTCTCTCGCATAAATGAATCGAAATTTGAATCGGCCCAATAATGGGTTCTCACGCGTCAGACTTTCTGACGCGTGAGAGCACCCTTACTCGACACTCAGTGTGGATGCGTAGCAGAATTGAAATAGCTAGATTCAAAATATTGAAATTGTCTATTTATTTGTAAGACTTACAGTCTGCATTATTTTTATTTGTAAGGCTTACAGTCCACATTATTTTTATTATAATTTAGTAATTTTATACCAAAAAATCATTTTCTTGTAGGTACCCAATATTTTTTTACTACTTTATACTTAAGAACCCATCGCAGATCAAGGGCCCCCACGATATAATATGCTACGGGCCCCGCACTTCCTTAATCCGGCACTGGTCATGCAAAGGCAAAGGCAGTGTAAAGTGCAGAGTAAAGGTGTGAGCAGTGGTGGCTCAGTGGTAACGGTCAGCGGTCGTAGGTTCGAACCCAAGCAGGTGCTTTACTTTGTGTAAATTATTTCATCACCACTGCTCTCAAAACGGTGAAGGAAAACATCGTGAGGAAACCAGCATGTCCTAGAACCAAAAATTCGAAGACATGTGACATCTACCAACCTGCACAGGGCCCGCTTGGTGGATTATGGGCCACTCCCTCTCACAGAGAGGAGGTCTGTGTCCCAGCAGTGGGAACATTATAGGCTGACTATGTTGTATGTATTTAAAGGCATATTTTAATCTAAATAAAATGCCTATATGAATAACATATTATATTGGTTATAATACCGGTTATAATAGCTTCAGAAATAACAATAACATTTTTACCAAATTCCGAAAGATAAAAATGTTTACTGTAGGACATCCTTAGAAGATAGACATATGCTATCGCGGACTTTTTTGTTGAACTTTTTAAGATGTACAATCCTGTAGAACCGTTTTTTTTTGTGTCTCGTATTGTTTACGCGGCCCATGCCAGTAAAGCTTCTAATCGGCATGGTTTTTTCCGACATCTTCAACAATCGCCATATTTCAACCAATTTAAACCTTAATGAATTATATACCTAAACCTCCTCCTCATGAATCACTCCGTCCATTGGTGAAAACAGTTTAAAAATCCAGGAAGTAATTTGGCATGGGTAATATGTTTGGCAGGAAGTAATATGTATGTATATTAATCACGCCGACAAAGTGGTTAAATAAAATCTTGAAAAAAATACATCTCCACTTTACGTGCAAGGGAGGTTGCACGTAAAGTGGGGACGATATTTTTTTCTCGTCCTTCCGATGGCGTATCGTTGGATAGGGCGTTCAAAAATATTGCGGGCCTGTAAACACCTTTTTTCGATTCAGGGATCCGTTTACGTAATATTAAGCATTAAAGTACAATTTTTTGTTTAAGTCTAAGTAGTGACCTTGCCAGCTAAATGGTTGTAGTATCTATGTATAACGGAAAACTATCACAGCTAAGTAGGCTTTACAAGTTAACGAGTAATAGTGAACCAACTTAAATTCGTGTTTGGAGACGTGACTTACATCGATGTATGGGAGAACATGTTTTTCAAGTACAATGTTAAGTTTGTTTTTGGGATAAACTCATCCCAACTACGGAACCCGTGCTTTTGTTGATAAGTAGTACCTTGGATTTAAGTATCCTATTTTATCTTCCATGTAACACTTTTTGTCTAGGAAGGACCTATGATCCACAGTGGAGCAGTGGTCGCTGCGGGCATATCGCAGGGCAAGAGCACAACGTTCAACAAAGACTTCAAGATATTCCAGTACTTCCGCGAAGATCATGAGAAACGTGACTTTGTGTCGGCAGGCGCGGCCGCCGGTGTGTCCGCTGCTTTTGGAGCTCCTATAGGTAAGAATAAAGAATAGGTTTTTTATTTTATAACTATAAACTATTTTAAAAATTTTATAGGTACTATTTGTTTTATTATTTATGTATACACAGTAAAATACATAGAGATACGACATTATTATAGTTAAAATCATAGTCATGGATATTATTATACATCAGTGGCGTGCAGTGGTTCTCCACAGAAGGTAGGCCACGCATACAGACACCAAAAAAAAAAACTAATTCGCACAACATCACAGCGTCGCTTATGATGACTCTCAAAGTAGTCATTATTGATTTATAATATTTGAAAAAAAAAAGCATTGAAAAGAATCCTGTAAAAACAAAAGTTAAATGCAAGAACTCACCACATTATTCAAGGTTCAAAACACGATTTTCTGACGATGCAAACAGAAAAAGATTCGGCCTCCTCAAATATCATAACCAAGTGGGTGGGTGATAATTACAGAACACGTCACTTGCAAGATATCCGAAGTCATGAATTATCATATTTTTGGATTAATTCTCGTAATTCGGGCACACATCTATCTTTCGACACAACTTGAATCTTATCATTAAACGACAATTGCGACTAACCTAACCTAACCAACACATTATCGGCGCAAACTTCACAGCAGATCACCATTCTTAGGTAAATAAAGAAATAATAACACAACAAATACTATTTACACTACTTTACGTTTACAAACGAATTACTTATAACTTAATAATATATAAAAAAATCAAGATCCGATATAAATTGCGTGTTTCTGTCACATGAAACAAACACTACCTATTAAAATTGTATCATTGTCATACCGTGTTCTTCCACAAAAGGGACTACCAAATTTTGCCGGATAACACAGTCCAGGGTTGCCAAAACTTATTTTCCTAACTCCCCAAAAATCAAAGCAAAATTTCCCAAAGATGAGAAAAATAAAAAATTATGAAGTTTTTAATTATTTTTATAGGGCTTTTGCTATTCCTTACAATTTATCATTTTTTGGAAGGTATCAATTCGACAATACTACCCTGTGTTTTTAATTTTCTCTAGTAGTAATTAAGGAAACTATCGTGTCTGTGTGTAGTCTGATTCTCAAATTCCCCGCAATTCGGGGAATTGTCCAAAAATTGGGAACCTTGGTCTTCAATACTTTTCATTCATTAAATCTTGACTTTACACACAACCAATGACTGCACGCCGTAGCGAGCTCCTGCTGCAGGAGTTACGCCCCTAATTTAAACCATATCACTATTGTGTGCCGTTCATACCACGGAATAGTAAAAACAGTGGAAGTGCCCTTAGACTTCCTTAGTACGGGAACAGTGTCGCCAAACTCACACAGTTGCAAATTAAAATAAATTAATACACAGAAAACGATGATATTATTTGCTACGAATTATAAATGCAACTTTGCCGAAAAGTTTATTTATTGTTATTCAAAATTAGGTCATATTATAACTCGTGAACGTTGTTTTTATTTTACTTGTCAAAATCAATGAAGACCATTTTTCCATCTAACAATCAAATTTGAGTAATTCAGCTATTCAACGCTAGAGGGTGCTGTAACCAATTTACTCTATTTAGCACGCTAACGTCATTGAAATAGATGTCATATTCGTATGCACCTGTTATCTCTTTTTCTACTCAGCTATGGATGAGGACAAGATATCGATAATTTAATGTCGATGTTTATACAATGTAATATTCAAATCCTTTATCTTATGTAATGGACCAAATTTTATGAATAGGAATTGCGTTATCATTTAAAAATCTGTAGCCTTTTTTTGAAGGTTGTATTCATCAAAATGCTCTGAACAGATTATACTTGATTTTGTCGGCATCCAATTCTGTCTTCCCGTAGCTTCTATCTATTTCTCCTTGGTAAAATGATCTTTGGGAAAACTGAAATATTTACATACTTTATTAGTATTAGGAGCTTATTTTTGAGGCCTACGTCCAGCCGCGAATGAATGAATGATTGGTTTATTTGTCAGAATATAAGTACTCAAACTCAAACCATTTATTTCAATTAATCGAGAAGAACGACGACGAGTACATAATATGTCATGGTAAGGTATAAGGTTTCACTATATTCGACTTTGGACTTCATTTACGCATAATTTGATAATAATTTCTCGTAATTTTATTTATCACAATACAGTAAAGTTAGTTATAGTAAAAATACACATTTTATTATTTTATCGATACCGAACTATTTGAATATGTCCCATCCCTAATCGAGTAGCGTCGAAGAGTCTAGAATGTATACGATGATATTTAAGACAGCGAGCAGTTGATTTAGACTTTGGTCAATGGACATAAGGTAGTTTTTTAGTTCGCAACAAAGTAATAAATATGGTTTTGTCAATAAAAACAATTATATTGAAATATATCATAGCTTTATACAAACCGGTGATACGATACACCTCCGCAAGATACATTTCTAGCCCTGCTATCATTTTTGCATGTAAAAATTGCACAATAAGGCATGTTTGTAATATTTTTCGTTACGTTCGAGACGTCGTATCAGAGCAAGTAGCTAACCGCGACTGAGCCGGTGTTGCGGAGCTCCGCATAATTGTGACACACGCGCGATAGCTGCGTGGAACTTCTACTGTTTTCCGTGGTTCATACACACGAAAATATACATCAGTGTGCGTAAATTTATGAATGGGATTTACGGCCGAGTGTCTGCCTAATAAATATTGTGTGCTCCGTCGAACTGTGAGTTACGTCACATGGCGGTTGCGACATGTTGCTTTATGTGTTATAACAGGAGTTTAACTTCTTTTTTATGTTTTGTATTATTTGTATTACATAGTTAAAATAAATGCATTTGGCGTTGTTGGTAGGGTAGGCTAGGCCTAATTGCCTCTATGGACGGCACGCCCCTGATACATATTAGTAGTCATAATACGAACCAACCCGCACTCAGTGGCGTGCCTAGGGTTTCAAAATAACGCAAGCCCAATAAAATTTTAAACGATTTCAAAAAAAGAAAGTTCAGTTTTCGACTGAGTATGTAGGTACCTACGTATCTACGTATGTATCATCGCAATTTTCTCATAAACTACTGGTTAGGTACAATAAATTCTCTATCGAGCATTTTAGTGACGCATCGGCGGCTTTTGGGCTTATATGAAGGTACCGCCACTGCCCGCACTGGGCCCGCGTGGTGGATTACAGTCTACTCCCTCTCACAGAGAGGAGGCCTCCAGCAGTGGAAACATAATAGGCTGATTATGGATGTATTATTTAGTAGTCATAATAATAAGTACGTACTCAAAGTAAAAGTAAAATATAATACAATATATAGGAACCAAATTTTGCAGTCACCAACAAAAAACAAATTCGAAATGCGTCGCATCAATCAGTCCTGCGGCCACGACACCTTTTAATCCATACTATAATTATATGATCACATTATGTTCAAATCAAAGGCTTATCATATAGTCTCAACAGAAACCCTCGGTAATCCATAAAGTTCAGTTTCAGAGATCATATCGCCAAACATCAAAAGCGAAACGAGTTTATACATACTCGTTTCGCTTTTGATTTTTGACGATACGATCTCTGCCCTTATCTTTAAGATCATGAGAGGTGTTCTGTTGTCTTTTGTTATTGCCTTTCCTTTTCGTAATAGCCTTTTTTCTTTCAGGTGGAGTACTGTTCTCTCTAGAAGAAGGCACTAGCTTTTGGAATCAGGCGCTGACATGGCGAACGTTTTTCGGTACTGTAGTGTCAACGTTCACATTGAACTGCGCCCTGTCTGCATATCACGGACGAGCGGGAGAACTTAGCTTTCCAGGTATGAAAACGGTAAATAATATGATAGCTAACGTCAGACTGAAACATGATTTTCAGCAGAAACCGTATCGGCTCTTCTAGTTTCTGAGAATCTTCTGTCGCTACTAGTCTAGCTTCGCATAAAAAAATAATGTCTTCATATTTAAATATTCTAATCTAAATCGCTAAAGACTGCACAAGTTAGTCATTATTGATCCTAATTTTTTTTAATGATTTTCTAAGCTTGTGTCCGCCGTATTCATTCTAAATTCCTAGTGCTATGGTAGCTGTCTATGACCTAAAGGAAATTAAGTAAATAAACCTCTTTTATTCTAGGTCTCCTGAACTTGGGCAAGATGGAGCCATTTCCGTTTCAATTCTATGAGCTGCCCGTGTTCATGTTCTTCGGCGTTGTCGGCGGATTACTCGGCGCTCTGTGGAACCACATTAACTATAGATTAGCTGTGTTTAGGATAAAGTGAGGATTTACATGTTTCTTTTTAGTTTTGTAGGGTTTAGCATAATCAGCCTATAATGTTCCCACTGCTAGGACACAGGCCTCTTCTCGGTCAGAGGCCGTTATCCACCACGCAGGCGGGTTGGTAACATGTCTTCGAATTTTTAGTTCTAGGATATGCCGGTTTCCTAATGATGATATCCTTCACCGTTTTGTGGTAATGAAATAATTTACACAAAGTAAAGCGCCTGTCAAGGTTCGAACCTACGACCTACAACTCGTAAGGCGCGACCGTTACCACTGGGCCACAACTGCTTGTAGGGTTTGAGCGCTCCTAATTGCTTTACACATTAAACTTGGTCTACAATCATACAATCTGTGTTCACGGCTTCAAATTGTATTTATTTTTAAATTTTTCTGGATGACTAGATGTCTCGCAGTGGAAGTCTTTTGGCTGAGATGATGATGGACGAAAATAACGTATTACTATGTGACTATTTCTTCCATTTATCAAGGTTCTGTCATTACAATAAAATATGAACCGAACAAAGACTTACTTTCACATATATTTATTATTAGAATAGATAAACACGATTGTGTAAAGATAAGGTCTTAGATAGACAGTGACGCGATTTGCTTAGGTCAATAAAACTATCCTTGGTACTTTAGGTGGGTTTAATTGTCTTGGCAAAGGAAATTGATCGCAAAAACCCTGTTTCTGAAAAGCTATTCAATCTAAGGTATAGGCAAGTGTTAAAGTCATCACGTGTGAAAAAGAGAGCTAACAAGGCGAATAGCGCCGTCCATTTTTCGCATTGAAACAATATTGCTTTGATTCTTCGTTACATGCTTGTAAAAGATGCCAAATAATATGATCGGTCGGTTGATCAGCCAGTTACAACGGCTAACTAGAGTTTTAAAAGCAGATTTACTCACCAGAGACTATCAGGATTTTAGAAGCCGAGTAACGGCCTGTTTTACCATGTCTGAATAATATTCAGACACGACGTATAACAGATACACGGCGAAAATTAAGGGTGTAGTACATACTATCAAACTGAACAACTTTCTCCCGCGGACCAACATCGTAATTGTGAAAAATAAATCCGCCGTCTCATACAATACAAAACTTCAATACCTACTCGATCAAATATATGGGACGACTGATATTTACAGCAGCAGCAGTGGCCTACTCACCGAATAAATAAAAAAAATGATCAGTATGTCTATGAAATTATCTTTCAAGTATTTAACGGGAATTTACTTGAAGGTTGTGGAACAGGTCCTAAGTGAGTATTATTTATCCACCAGGTACATAGGAACTCCTTGGCTGCGCGTAGTGGAGGCTTGTCTCGTGGCGGCCGCGAGCGCAACCTGTGGGTTCCTTATGATGTTCTTACTGAACGACTGTAGACCACTAGGGGAGGATCCCACTAAAGTACCTTTACAGGTAAGTTACTTTTGCTTTTTACTGACATAACAGGCGAAATGAGGGTGTAAGAGCCTAATGTACGCTTAGCCTACTTCTTGGTCGCGGGAAAGTACGAAAGGGTTACCGAGGCCCCTGGCAACAGAGGCAACGGAAGGAATACGGGTGGGTTTTAGTGTCAGTAAGAGTCTGACACACCCTCCCGCTCCGCCCAGAGCGGGAGAAGTTATTTGATAATTTCCCACCCAAAAAAAAAAAAAAAAAAGCCTACTCCTTCGGGAAATACAGATGTTATGTTATGTTCTGCTTCTAAGCGTGTCAATAGCAATCTAAACAATCTAAATAAAAAAAAATAAAAAAAAAACTTAATTTTGTCGATTTAATCTTTATTTATATATTATTAGGCTCTTCAACAATGAGTACACTATTACTTTACAATTTGTATACTTATTGCAAACTTACTAAGTAACTAACTAAGTAATTAAATTATTAAGTAAATAAACTTCCACAAGATTCAGTGGAATAGTGGACAAACTCATAAATTGCGAAATATCTAAATTGTGAACACAAATCTAACGGATTAATGAAAAACTTATAGTCGAACAAAACCTTTGAATATCAATTAATTTTTTATACTTCCTATAATCGGTCCATCAGTGACGATCGTGACCCATCTAGTTTTTTTAATGCTTTAAAGGCTTGCGTAAATTATACTTAGCTTGTTTCTTTGTTTCCCCAGCTATACTGCGCAGACGGCGAATACAACGCCCTCGCAGCGATTTGGTTCCAAACTCCCGAAGCGTCTGTTCGTTCGTTCCTCCACGACCCCATCGGTTCCTACAAGCCGTGGTCGATCTTCACGTTCGTCGTGTGTTACTTCCTACTGTCCACTTGGACGTTCGGTCTTTCGGTATCCAGTGGACTGTTCATACCGAATTTGTTGACGGGCGCCGCTTGGGGAAGACTGCTGGCGATTGCTATACAGTATATGCTGCCTTCTAATGTAAGTAACTCGACGGTTTTTATTTAATTTAAAAAGGGACCAGTAAAGCACTTTCACTTTGTGTCGTAAATATGTTCTAGCTATTCGTTAATCCCTACCCGCCCCCAGAACTGTAATGGTGAAACATAGATTATTTCTTATTACGAAAAAAAAAAAAAACACAACAGTCTTATCGCTACAAACAGTTTCTTACACAGATCCGTAGCTGCGAAGCCACGTAGTTCCAAAACTGGTAGACCAGTTTGAATACTTTTTTTACTTAACGGCTGATTTGATCGGAATGTTGTAAAGGCTATACATTAATATATTAATAACCCTTTTATTCTTTTAACAGGCAATCAATCCAGCGAAATACGCGCTAGTCGGTGCGGCAGCTCAACTAGGCGGAGTAGTGCGCATGACCATATCACTGACGGTTATCATCATAGAAACTACGGGACAGATCTCCAATGCGTTGCCCATCATCATCACATTGGTCGTCGCTAAATGGACCGGAGACTTCTTCAATGAGGTTTGCGAATTATAATTTTGGCCTCTTTACAAGTTTCAGGAAGTAAGGAAATGCTTTTCCAAATAAATGTAAGTTGTCAGTATCATAACGCTGGCGGCAAGCAGGTTCTTGATTGACATGCCATTCAACTTAACATCTGTAACTTGTACCTACTTTGTGAGCAAATAAAGAACGATTGTATTATATCCTCGTAAGGCCCAACGACCTAATTTAATGACAAAAAAATTTTGACACTCCGGCCCGAGACACTATTTAAAATCATTTAAATTATATATCTAATCATAAAAATATATATCGACCTAAATTTGGGTTGGGCCTTACGAGGCTATAGTATCAATTGATTCAATTATATATCGGTGGTCATCACGTTTTACGCAATGAAAACTGCTCTGATTCAGTGAATCTTTTGGAATAAAGTCTGGTATTCACCAGGCGACATATATTGAAACTGGTGTCGTCAGCAACATCGCTGGCTATCAACATGTCTCTGTATAAACACGATACGTGTCTTGCGACATCGTCAGGTTTCCAACGATTTTACAGGCTACACGAGTCTCGAGATTTTTAAACGTTTATAGTACCTTGTTTTCATAATGATGTTTGCCCTTTTCTACCTCTTATTCATCTTCCCAGGGTATCTACGACATCCACATCCAGTTGGCAGCAGTACCCCTGTTACCTTGGGAGCCTCCACCACTAGCACATAACATCTACGCGTCAGAGGTGATGTCTCATCCAGTCTTCACTCTGCGAACCGTTGAGAACGTCGGCCATATTGTGGAGCTGCTCAAACTTGTATCGTACAATGGATTCCCTGTTGTTGATCCGCCGTTGGCTGATGATGTAAGTGTTTTGTTTTTTTATGAATAAAGATTAGTAGTATTTAATACTGGTGATAAAGACACCGATATCAATCGACAAAAGCCCAGAAGTGTTGACCATTTACGTAAAGTGATTGTAGTATCCTGTCATCCAGTGAATTATTTTCGTGACGTCCAAGTCATGTGCCTTTAAGATAAGATAAAGAGCAATTCATAACAGAGTAATACAAATTCTGCGGATTAACAAGCAATAAGTATATACATACCTACTTATAACAAAACGCATGCGCTTTAGGCTGTAGATACATACAAAGACTGAATGCGTTATGTGCCCTATTTGTTTGGTCGAACTAAATGTTTACAGATATATGTATAGGGAGACCCCCCTTAACTGCAGCTTATCGTAGACACTTCATTGTAATCGTCGTTCTACTAAAGAATTTCCAAAGATAATTACTCAATATTGTTCTTTGTTTTAGGTGGAAGTGACAACTTACAAGCGCCTACGCGGCATGATACTACGTTCACAATTAATAGTATTAATACAAAACAAGATATACAATGAGAACGCCAACACTACGTGGTCTAATTTCAACGTGGACATGAATATGTTTAGAAAGGAGTATCCACGGTATCCTTCTATTGATGAGGTAAGCCATTATTTGAGTAGAACAGGTTTCTCACCCTTTTTAATGGCGGTTCCTTTATAAAGTTATAGTAATCGTCAACTCTTTGGAAATAAATAAGGCCGCAATATCGGCCTTAGGCGGTGGCGAGCAGGGCGGCCCCACGGGCTCGCTCGCGCGCGGGCCTCGCCTCGCGCAGCAAGCCGAGTAGAATTAAATTGACATTTGATACTTTATTTGATCCTTAGTTTATTAGTAGTTCATTATTAGTTACAACAAAAAAGTAAGTTTGGTATACAACAACATTAACGATCAGAGAAAAGAACAGAACATGTTTATACATGTATATGAAGGAAATGACGACATTACGAGGGCTGCACTAAAAGTATCGAGAATGGAATACTTCCACTGTTCCTGTCATATTAAAATCTTTTTAATTGAAAACTCCTTGGTTTTAAAAATCGAATACCATTTATTTATTTAAAAAAGATTCTCGGTCTCGTCACAAGGTTTTGTCAAACTTGTTTAGTCGTTGAGAAAATGGAATTGACTCGAGAAAATTCAAGAGCGATGATTTATTATGACTTTCGAAGTGGTTTAACACAAAAACAGTGTGTCGACCGGATGATTTCTGCATTTGGTGATGAAGCCCCATCCAAAACCACAATTTATTACTGGTTTGCTGAATTTCAACGTGGACGTGTCAAGCTCAGTGATGATCCGCGTCAAGGTTGTCCAAAAACTGCAGTCACCCAAGAAAACGTTGATGCTGTGCGTAAGCTGATTGAGGAAGATCGACATGTGACATACCGCGAAATTCAGGCAACTTTAGACATTGGCATGAGTCAAGTACAAATAATCTTGCATGAACAATTAGGTGTAAAAAAGTTGTTTTCCCGATGGATACCGCATTCGCTCTGTGAAGAGCGCTTTTTGCTCTCGCGTTACTTGGTGCGTCAGAACTCTCGCAAGATTCCACGCAGGATCCTCAAATGCTGTATACAACATCGTATCAGGTGACGAATCCTGGATATACGCGTACGAACCCGAAACAAAAACCAGTCACGAGTTTGGGTGTTCGAAAATGAGTTAAAGCCAACAAAAATTGTTCGTTCACGGAGTTTTGCAAAAAAAATGGTGGCCACGTTTGTCTCCAAAACCGGCCATGTTACGACTATTCCTCTTGAGGGACAAAGAACGGTTAATGCAGAATGGTATGCTAGCATTTGTTTGCCACAGGTCGTTTCTGAACTCCGTAAAGAGAACTGCAACCGCCAGACATCCTCCATCACGACCATGCGGGTTCTCACACCGCGCACAGAACAAAAGAGTTTTTAGAGCAAGAAAACATAGAATTATTAGACCATCCGCCGTACAGCCCCTTTTTTATTTTTATTTCTATACTTTCCCTAAAATAAAGAATAAATTGCGTGGACAGAGATTTTCATCACCTGAAGGAGCTGTGGACGCCTACAAAACGGCCATTTTGGAGACCCCAAGTTCCGAATGGAATGGTTGCTTCAATGATTGGTTCCATCGTATGGAAAAATGTGTCAAATTTCGCGGAGAATACTTCGAAAAGCAATAAATACATTTTTAAATAGTAATGTTGTGTCACTTCCTTAATTCCCGAAATTTTCAGTGCCGCCCTCGTATGTAATAGGTTGGGGAAAAAGTATCTTCGCATTTTTAAGAAAATTCAAAACATTTTTTATTATAGTTAATTTACATTTAACTAAAGTATGTAGGTAGGTACCATTTTGTTCGATAACTTTTTGCCATCTTGTAGGTAGGGACATGATCCCATTGCTATAGAAATTTTGGGACTTCTGATCAAAATACCGCGACAAGTGGTTTTGGCAGTCCTCTCGTGATGTTACGCATACAGCATATTTGAGTCCTTAGTTTATCAGTAGTTAATTATTACTTAGTTAAAACAATAAAATAAGTTTGGTATACAACAAAATTAACGATCAGAGAAGAACTGAACATGTATATGAAGGAAACGACAACATTATGTATAATAGTCCTGAGAACTATTGCCACTACACACCTGTGACAGTTGCAGAAAGGAGTTTTTCGGGGTTAAACATATTTGAGGAATTCAATGAAACCAAATCCGCTTTCAGCTCTTGCTATTCTCTCAATTAAAAATGAGGTAGTTCATTCATAAGATTCTATGTTAGGTTCGGTTTCTGCACTTAGTTCTTCTTGTGGACCATTGTGCGTGGGCCATGGCGGCCGTCGGTGGTTATTCCAACCAGCCCACCTCCCTCCTTCCTCCTCCTTGATCACGTCTCCTGGTCGGTTTAGAATATCTGTAAAGGATCTGGGTGACCCGAGGTTACTGTTCTGATCTGGGTGACGCCTGTGCAGTCAAAAAGCACATGCGCAACGGTTTCTTTTAGGCTCAATGCATGTTAGCCTTAATTATTACGCTTGAATGGGGGTTTGATAAAAACTTTACTATTATTTTTGGGTTCCCCTGAAACCTCTGACGAAGTTCTGTACTCCTAGTAAGAAAAGTAACTAAATTGTATTTTTCTTTACGTCGTGAAAGTTGTAGAAAATTCTCTACACGTTTCACTTAGGTATAGTTGAGGTTTCGTAAAGTTATCAAGATAATACCGAAGCGCTGTAGTAAAACCGTAAACTACTAGAAAAGAATTGAAACAATATTTTACCTCGCTCTTCTTTCTTTTCGTAGCTAGATATCGCAGAGTGGGAGAAGACTTGCACTATCGACCTGCGTCCGTTCATGAATCCCTCGCCTTATACTCTGCCTCATCGAGCGTCACTGCCACGCTTGTTCAGACTGTTCCGAGCGCTTGGATTACGACATTTGCCCATAGTGAATGATGTTAATGAGGTAACTATAACTACATCTCTGTAACTGAATTGATTTCGTGTTGTTGTGTCTGCAGTATGTGCAGCGTTCAACTCTTAGAATGACGTGGGATTACAGATTTTGATACTTGTTGTAACATGTAGACTCTCAGTAGCCTGCGAAATTCCGCAAACGTGGTGGGTATCGATATCTAATCACGACAAAATAAAATGGATTTGATAAAATAGATTGGGGTCAACGACCGCTGTTAGTTTTGTTACTTGAAGAATGAGTTTAAAGACTCTTACAAACAAGCGCGACACGCGACGCGACACAAAGGCACCGCTTGTAGTGCTACACGCGGTGTCTTTGTGTCGCGTCGCATGTCGCGCCTGTTTGAAGGAGCCTTTAAAATCTGTTTTCTTTTGTTTTATCATGAATAGATATCGATACCTATCACGTCTGTAAAGTATACACAAGAACTGATTTTACAACTGATATTTCAAGTGACTAAACAAACTGCGGTTTTTTTTATTTATTTGTTTTTAGGGGCTTTTACGCATAGCGTGTCAGTCCCATCGTCTCCTAAACAATTGTACTTTCACAAGACGTGGGCCATGGATTTGAACAAACCCTTCGCCATTTTCGCCAATTGGTTGGGATAGAATTGTATGAAACATGCCTACATCAGTTCTGTTCAAATTCAGGGTAAATTATTTCTACTGGACTCATATTGGACACATTCCATCAATAAATGTTGTAGTTCCTTGACAACTCTACATTCCTCACAATTGAATGAAGCGATTATCTTCATCATGAAGGCAAATATTTGCAACGAATGTGTCCAGATCTGAGTCTATTTAAAAGCAGTAACAATCAGTTTTCTTCGACACTAACTTCACTATTCATTAACCTAAAGGGTCACCGAGGCCCCTGGCAACACAGGCAACGGAAGGAATACGGGTGGGTTTTAGTCAGTAAGAGTCTGACACACCCTCCCGCTCCGCCCAGAGCGGGAGAAGTTATTTGATGATTTCCCAACCCAAAAAAAAAAAAATGGGTACGCGAAGAGGTTCACACTGTATGGTTTTATACCATAAACCTTTCTCTAAAAAAAATTAAATAAAAACAAGCTAAATGATTTTGGACTGAATATCAATCTGTTCATTGCAGTCGGGGGACGGTTCCTTGGAACAGTTCTTTACAGGTACGACTTCGCTGAAAATATTGGTATTCAGTTCAAAATCATTTAGCTTGTTTTTATTTTTTTAGTTAAATTTTTCTAATTAACTTTTTGACAAGGCAGGCGTGTTTTTAATTATTTATTTTTTGTTTGATCATCTTTAGATATCGATACCCATCAATCACATCACGTCTGCATAGTTTCGCTAGCTAATTTAAATTTACCGTCTATAAGAAACGCGGCCGTTAATATAGCGCATTGAGTTTTAGAAAAAGTTCAGTCAGTTTCTTTCAAAACAGTATTGTACAGTAGGTACTCGAGCTTTAGAGACTAACAACACCGCGGTCACTGTCAGATTGCATAGAAAAGAAAGAGAAGCGCGATGACACAACGCTTGTAATTTATTGCAAAATATGAAGCACTTCTCTATTTACTCAAAATTGAGTTGAGTAATGGAAAATAAAAAAATAAATTATTTAATAAACAAAAAACCCGACTGCAAAAACACATAACTGAAAAGGGAAAAACAAGCATTATAATCTATATAATTTTGGTTTTGCAGGCGGGGATAATCAAAAGTTACACCGTATTTCAGGTTATTTGACAGGCCTGCAAGACCAAAATGATATAGAATATAATGCTTGTTTTTCCCTTTTCAGTTATGTGTTTTTGAAGTCGGGTTTTTTGTTTTTTAAATCATTTATTTTATTTCAAGCTTTTTAGTTTTATAAATATATATATTTGAAAATTACTCATTACTAGCTTTTATTTGATACCAATATTTTTGCAATTAATTTAAAAAAAAAACTTCCCCTCCTTTTTTGTATTTGCAGATGCAATTTATAAATATTATATAGCCTATGTCACTCCCACAATTAAGACGAATCTAAAGACACCTCATATGTTAAAATCCATCAAGCCGTTTAGTCTACAGAGCGTGCCAAAGAAATAGACATACATACATATGCAGTCGGGTAAAAACAACCAAGTTCTGCATTCAAATAAGACGTTCTTGTTATTAATTAAATACGTAACGTATGTTGATAATTAATGCAGATATTTTGGATTAGAACTCAAGGTAAGAGGTTAGTTTAACGTTAGTTTGTATCGAGATTTTTTTTTTCAAAACGTGTTTTGGTAACAACCAAGTTCTGGGAAATATGTTCAAAATTAACATATATTTTTTCCGCTACCACAAACTATACAGATTTGGAAAATTTTTTTTTTTCTTAAACCTATTTTGGTCAATTGGGTCTTGTCAGCGCCTTAAAGCTTGAGTGCTGTAGGTACAATACTGTTTATATACCTACAGACAAGCGGGGTTTTGCAGCTTGTAGTGCTTTGCAACGCCGACGTTCACTGCGACTACTACATTGTCTAATACTTATTTACCATATTTTATTTTTTACAGGTGGTTGGCATGGTAACCCGCAAAGATATTGCAAGATACCGAGTATGGCGACACAGAGGCCACATGGGAATGGAGGAGTTAATACTTTCTAGTGAAATTTAGCAAATTAGTACAGAGTGTCTGACCGAAGAAACACCTCTGGTCATGACGCCTTTCGGCCAACATCAGCCTGAAAATAAAAACTGTTTGAGCCAAAGACTATGAGGGGAGCAGATTAAGATGAGTAATGAGTTAACTATAAGCAGGCAAAGTCCTATTGGTACTCTGACAAATTTCCCTATTTTCACAATTATCGAAATGAGCCTTTAGTTTCGAAAATATTTTGAGTTGGGGTGTTTCTATTTCCATAAATACTTAGATCTCTGTCAGCATAATAAAGTTATGTCTTTGACCGAAACATGCACGGTGACGGGTGGTCGGATATTCGTACGTTAAATTAGAAATAATTTTAGCAAAATTCAATGAATATGACAATTTTTTTTTTTTTGTAATTGTTTTTATTTTTGGCTTTGAGCCGAGGTATATTTATACTACAGCTTTACTGTGTATTAAAAGTCAAATATATTTCAGGACAATGAAAAAGTGATTACAGATGGGTTTTTTGTGTCTAATCTACCTATGTAATTTAAAGCCACCTTGTAGAAATTTATATTTATGTGATTATTTGTAGTTGTCTGATTTGCTAAATAATTTATTATGTTATCACTTTGTCAGTGTACCTATTAAATTGTTGTATTCTCGATGGATAGTGTAAGTATAAGAAAGTGGAATAAAATGAATGTTGAAACTTATGTTGAATGACATGCCTATTTTTTATGGGCTGAATAAAGATTATCGAGTTTCTATTCTTATGATTGTGGGATGTGGAAGAGATGAGGAAATGAATTTGTATATTTTCTACTAATCAATGTGATATTTTTGTTAAGATATTATAAACCTGTACTTGGAATGCATATGATGCAATCATTATGAAAATTGTTATGATGTATCAATTAGGACTATTGTGATAATTCTAGAGCTAAGATTCTATAAATGTGTTATCAATAAAATGTTTTTAAGGAAAAACATTTATTTAATTTAACATATTATACAATTCCCTTAATATAAATAATTAACATTAAACAACAGCTTAACTGTTTTTAAAATAGAAAGTCATTCTTCAAAGCGTCGAACGGTATAACCACAATAATATGCGAATAGCGTTTATTCTGTTGATAGCGTTCGCTAGTTGTTTTCAAACAATTCCCAGCCGATACCAGACCACAAGTTGAAGAACAGAATCACTGGCAATATAACCAAGATTATCAGTAAATAGTTGACGAACTCATCCATAGTTTCTTTCACAGCGCTTGTATTAAAATTATTTCTTCAGCTTTGTACGATTGACAACATAACCTACAAAGTTTGACAGCAAGATGACAGATGATTGATAATAGAGCAGAATGAGTTGTCGTTGAGCTTGTAACCACAGACATTTTATTCCGTAAAAACTTGGCCTTGATAAAGATAACTGTAGGAAGGGCCGTGGGATGGGATAAGTGCACGAAGTAGTTACTTTTTGGATGAGTTTGTGTATTAAATTGTAAATAAAAGAAATACAGTATTCACATAAGTCCTTTATTGACTGAATTGTCCATTATTAGAAATAATGCATAAAATTACGTTAAATAATTAAACATAGGTTCATAAACAAAAAAGCAGCAAAAAAAATGTCATATTAGTATAATTAACATCGTCACACTTTCATATTTTGTAACCATTAAATATGAACATGGAAGCATGATTGTCATTTTAATGGAATATTACATTAATTAGTGAAAAACTCATAACTTCTCACAAGATAAAACTAGTTAAATTCATAATAAACTTACTAACACAAACTAGAGTTATGTATATAAACCTATGCGAAGTGCGTATATCAATAACCTCCTCCTCTTTTAAGGCGGTTAAAAACAGAGTTTTAGTAGAAACAAAATTTTATCAACCAATATGTGTGCTAGTTAAAGTAAATGATCAAACATTCAAGTTGTGTTTAATGGCAGTTATAACTAAATACAATAACATATTAATATCAGTGCTAGAATATATTAAATGATCTTAACTAATTTAAAACTCAATACACAAAAAAAACGAGTAATAATCACAACTTATATGTAAGGAATAGGCAACTGATGGCTTGTTGGGCGTCTTCGAAATATCGCGGTTTGTCAACCCTGACAATACCGTAATCAGGTTCTATAGCTGGTAATATAATATTGTGTCCTGAACTACAAAAGCTCAAGTTGAGTGAATGGTTGTTTGTATGTGAGATAAACTTGGATGGCTGTGGTGTTTGAAACTTGCTTCTCATAATGTTCGTCGTCATTCGCATCGTTCTGTCGACGTTTCCTTTTATTGTAACTAGCATCCTGTGGTTTTCGGGTTGATTTAGAAGCTCTGTTAAGTCCTGTGGAAAAAATAGTTTGTTTAGTAGTACTGTTAATTAGTTCAGTAGGGTACACTGGTTTAGCTCGCCGTCCGATAAAGACAAGGCCCGGGTCGACGGCGCGTTGTGTTCCACGCGCGGCTCAGAGATGTCGTGTGCACTAGTGTAGGGGTCCACTAGGGCCGATGCCTGCCGGGGTCGTGGGAAAGTCCGAAAGGGTTACCGAGGCTCCTGGCAACACAGGCAAGGGAAGGAACATGGGTGGGTTTTAGTCAGTAAGAGTCTGACACACCCTCCCGCTCCGCTCAGAGCGGGAAAAGTTATTTGATTACGCTGGTTTCAAGTAATACTCATATGGGGACCCAACAATTTATTTCGTGTTTGGTGTTTATGTGACATGCGCTATATTGCGCTGGTCAGTACAGATAAAAATACTAAGTTACTAATTAGATAGTACTATTATAGTCTTACCTTCTTCACTGGTTCGTATTTGGAAAACAGCCACAGATATGTTGCCATAATACAGAACAATTGAGTTTCGCTGTTGCTGAACCTCCACATGAATTTCAAGATAGGCGATATACGATCCCTCTGCAAAGTAAATAAAATAAATGATAACGATACTAGACAGGCACTTTACTTTGTGTAAATTATTTCATCACCACTGCTACAACGCGTTTTTATAACGCGTGTTTTATACTACGGTAAATCTTACCAAGTATATCTTCGGCCCGGTGATCTTATACCTAGTCAGGTTGACGAGCACGGCGGCGGCAGATTTGAGCACTTCTATGCTAGAAATGGATCTGTTCGTCACTGACATGTAGGTGTACACACGGTGGACAATGGCCGACGCATTGTCGTTGTACAACATCGGGAATACTTCCGTTAGTAATTCTGGAACAAATAGGACATGTTAATTTTTGTACTCGTTAATATATATTTTCACATAAAGCAGAAATGCATCACTTTGAGACAAAATACTGACTTTTAATATTACCATTTATGATCAACGTCCGTTCGTGGCATTAGCGGTCGTAAAATTTTGGAACAAGAAAAAGGCAAATCTTAGTAGTTTTCTAAAATCCTCTCGCGGCCCCGGATTTCCGCCTAGGCCTACAAGGCCCCCCGAAGGGCCCAGTCAGCCTAGGGTCCCCACCCACCCAGCTCAATCACCTGATTGAGCCGGGTGGGTGGCGCCTTTCTAGCCACTCCTCAAAGAGGAGACAAGCTACCTAGCTCCTCTTTGAGGAGTGGCTAGAAAGGCGCCACGGCGTCTTCACCTTCCGCCTGACGCAGGTCCTAACCGGACACGGCAGCTTCGGGAGGTTCCTGTGTCGGATAAGGCGGGAGGAAACGCCCGGGTGTCACCTCTGTGTGGATCGCCCGGAGGACACGGTGGAGCATACGGTGGAGGTCTGCCCGGCTTGGGCAGAGCACCGCCGTGTCCTCATGGAGGCGATCGGCGACAGAGATCTCTCGCGTCCGGCCCTGGTTCAGGCCATGGTACGGAGCGAGAGGGAATGGGCAGCCGTCACCTCCTTCTGCGAAGCAGTAATGCTCGCGAAGGAGGAGGCGGGACGGTTGAGGGAAAGGCAAATTTCGCGCCCTCTCGCCCCTAGCCGCCGCAGTTGACGCCCTGGGCGTCGGGAATCCCGGGCAGATTTCCGGCCACCGTAGGCGCGGGCCTGGTTCTTACCGGACGGTGAGCTACCCATTGCTCACCGTCCGGTAAGGACCAGGCCCGGGTCGACGGCGAGTTGTATTCCACGCGCGCCTCAAAGAGATGTCGTCAGCACAAATGTGGGGTCCA
Source organism: Atethmia centrago (assembly GCA_905333075.3). NCBI lineage: Eukaryota > Metazoa > Arthropoda > Insecta > Lepidoptera > Noctuidae > Atethmia > Atethmia centrago. The sequence continues at coordinate 12,218,990 of HG995373.1, read as the reverse complement.
ATAATGCCGATGCCTGCCGGGGTCGCGGGAAGGTACTAATGGGTCACCGAGGCCCCCGCAACACAGGCAACGGAAGGAATACGGGTGGATTTTAGTCAATAAGAGTCTGACACACCCTCCCGCTCAGCCCAGAGCGGGAGAAGTTTTTTGATGATTTCTCACCCAAAAAAAAAAAAAAAGGTAGCTTGTATTATAATAATTCGTAGCTAGGCGCCGAAGACACACAGGACACACAAGCACGGCTTTGCTTTTTTGACGTGGTGGTCAATAGAGACGTCAGATTTCTTTTGACCATTGATAGATAATATTCTATAGGACCTACGCGTGGTATAGGTACCAAGATATGAGCGCGGGGCCTGTAGAATATACTATACCTGCTACGTGGTTAATCTGGCTCTGACCGCCTGCCCTCAGGCCAGGGCCGGCTTTACCTATGATGCAGGGTGTGCAGCGCATACGAGCGCTGGGTCTTAAGGAGCGCCGCCGACCGCCCGTCACGTTGCCAAAGAGCCTGCGACGCTCGCGACGCTCTCAAAGATCTTGCGCCCGTGTTATGGAGAACTCCGGCGGCAGTAGCAAGGCGGACTAAGAGCGTCTTGTAATTGCTAAATATAACTGGCGGACTAAGGAGAAAAACTGAAAAAGGCATTACATCGCATTAGCTTGTCTTCTATATAAATGAAAACCGGACAAGTGCGAGTAGAGCTCGCGTGGTGAGGGTTCCTTACAATGACTATGTTATCTACCATGTTTTTATCCCAAGAACAAACTTAAAATTGTAAGTAGTTGAAAAACATGTTCTCCCATACATTCCAGCTGCAAATGTAAGTTTGTACGCACAATATGGAGAGATTTACCATGTTATTTTAACACCATAAACTTCTTATAGGTTTTCCTGTAATATATAAATAAAGAACTATTTTCTGTACCTTTTTCAGAATTTTAGGCTCAGTAGTTTCGGTAACTTCAAAACAATATAAATTAAAAATAAATATATAATATACAAATCAAAACCTTATATATCTGGGGGCGGGCGGGGGTGCTAAATTTTCGAGTTCGCTCTGGATGGGTAACCATCACCTCTTTAGCAGTATTATTATAATATTACTTTACAGTGGGAAAGTGATGGAGCTATACAGGACTTATAGCTCCATCTCTTTCTCTCGCTGAAGTAATATTGAAATAATACTGCTATAAGAGGTGATGGTTACCCTACTGCTCACTCTTGCATCCTGAATTCTCAAACTCTTCTGTATAAGTCAACAAAGTAACTCTTATTTCTGTCCGAAAGAACCTATCCGGGGTGCACAAATTTTCGAGGTCGCTTTACTCGCTCTAGCATCCTATATTCTGCTCTAACATTTCGGTATTATGAATGGTCGAAAGAAAACCTATCCTTTTCGAGGCAGCGTGCTAAAAATTTCGAGCTCGCTGCGCTCGTTCTTACATCGTCCTACTTTTCTGCATAACTGCAGGCTTAGCACGAGAACCGTATAGAAGGATTTTGTCGACGGAAGATTAGACAAAAATGACGTTTCCCTGTAGACAGTAGAAAGTTTTCTACATGGCATGGTTTTTTGCATGGCGATTACAAAATCAAATGTGAAGAGACTTGTCTTCTATACCCTACACAATTATCTACCACGCCAAGTATGATGTACAATTTTCTGCGATTTTGACAGTTTTTGATAGAAAACTGTTTTTCGAAATAGTCTACATAAAAAGAACCTTTTACATAACAAAAATTCGTTAGTTGTTTTTTCGTTTAGGCGGTGCTTATTATTTAAGTTTTTATATAGAAAAACGAGAGCTCGCTTTCACTTTCCGTCTCCAGGAAAGTGAATTTCGGCAGAATTATAAAATAAGCAAGGAGAGGGTGCAATATTTATGCGAGGAACTCGGCCAAAATTTAGAAGTAAATTTTGGGAATAGAATAGATTTTGGTATCAGCCTATTGACCACCACGTCAAAAAAGCAAAGCCGTGCTTGTGTGTCCTGTGTGTCTTCGGCGCCTAGCTACGAATTATTATAATACAAGCTACCTTTTTTTTTTTTTTTTTTGGGTGAGAAATCATCAAAAAACTTCTCCCGCTCTGGGCGGAGCGGGAGGGTGTGTCAGACTCTTATTGACTAAAATCCACCCGTATTCCTTCCGTTGCCTGTGTTGCGGGGGCCTCTGTGACCAATTAGTACCTTCCCGCGACCCCGGCAGGCATCGGCATTATTGGACCCCACATTTGTGCTGACGACATCTCTTTGAGGCGCGCGTGGAATACAACTGGCCGTCGACCCGGCCCTGGTCCTTACCGGACGGTGAGCAATGGGTAGCTCACCGTCCGGTAAGGACCAGGCCCGTGCCTACGGTGGCCGGAAATCCGCCCGGGATTCCCGACGCCCAGGGCGTCAACTGCGGCGGCTAGGGGCGAGAGGGCGCGAAATTTGCCTTTCCCTCAACCGTCCCGCCTCCTCCTTCGCGAGCATTACTGCTTCGCAGAAGGAGGTGACGGCTGCCCATTCCCTCTCGCTCCGTACCATGGCCTGAACCAGGGCCGGACGCGAGAGATCTCTGCCGCCGATCGCCTCCATGAGGACACGGCGGTGCTCTGCCCAAGCCGGGCAGACCTCCACCGTATGCTCCACCGTGTCCTCCGGGCGATCCACACAGGGGTGACACCCGGGCGTTTCCTCTCGCCTTATCCGACACAGGAACCTCCCGAAGCTGCCGTGTCCGGTTAGGACCTGCGTCAGGCGGAAGGTGAAGACGCCGTGGCGCCTTTCTAGCCACTCCTCAAAGAGGAGCTAGGTAGCTTGTCTCCTCTCCGAGGCCCCCGCAACACAGGCAACGGAAGGAATACGGGTGGATTTTAGTCAATAAGAGTCTGACACACCCTCCCGCTCCGCCCAGAGCGGGAGAAGTTTTTTGATGATTTCTCACCCAAAAAAAAAAAAAAAAAAAGGTAGCTTGTATTATAATAATTCGTAGCTAGGCGCCGAAGACACACAGGACACACAAGCACGGCTTTGCTTTTTTGACGTGGTGGTCAATAGGCTGATACCAAAATCTATTCTATTCCCAAAATTTACTTCTAAATTTTGGCCGAGTTCCTCGCATAAATATTGCACCCTCTCCTTGCTTATTTTATAATTCTGCCGAAATTCACTTTCCTGGAAACGGAAAGTGAAAGCGAGCTCTCGTTTTTCTATATAAAAACTTAAATAATAAGCACCGCCTAAACGAAAAAACAACTAACGAATTTTTGTTATGTAAAAGGTTCTTTTTATGTAGACTATTTCGAAAAACAGTTTTCTATCAAAAACTGTCAAAATCGCAGAAAATTGTACATCATACTTGGCGTGGTAGATAATTGTGTAGGGTATAGAAGACAAGTCTCTTCACATTTGATTTTGTAATCGCCATGCAAAAAACCATGCCATGTAGAAAACTTTCTACTGTCTACAGGGAAACGTCATTTTTGTCTAATCTTCCGTCGACAAAATCCTTCTATACGGTTCTCGTGCTAAGCCTGCAGTTATGCAGAAAAGTAGGACGATGTAAGAACGAGCGCAGCGAGCTCGAAATTTTTAGCACGCTGCCTCGAAAAGGATAGGTTTTCTTTCGACCATTCATAATACCGAAATGTTAGAGCAGAATATAGGATGCTAGAGCGAATAAGCGACCTCGAAAATTTGTGCACCCCGGATAGGTTCTTTCGGACAGAAATAAGAGTTACTTTGTTGACTTATACAGAAGAGTTTGAGAATTCAGGATGCAAGAGTGAGCAGTAGGGTAACCATCACCTCTTATAGCAGTATTATTTCAATATTACTTCAGCGAGAGAAAGAGATGGAGCTATAAGTCCTGTATAGCTCCATCACTTTCCCACTGTAAAGTAATATTATAATAATACTGCTAAAGAGGTGATGGTTACCCATCCAGAGCGAACTCGAAAATTTAGCACCCCCGCCCGCCCCCAGATATATAAGGTTTTGATTTGTATATTATATATTTATTTTTAATTTATATTGTTTTGAAGTTACCGAAACTACTGAGCCTAAAATTCTGAAAAAGGTACAGAAAATAGTTCTTTATTTATATATTACAGGAAAACCTATAAGAAGTTTATGGTGTTAAAATAACATGGTAAATCTCTCCATATTGTGCGTACAAACTTACATTTGCAGCTGGAATGTATGGGAGAACATGTTTTTCAACTACTTACAATTTTAAGTTTGTTCTTGGGATAAAAACATGGTAGATAACATAGTCATTGTAAGGAACCCTCACCACGCGAGCTCTACTCGCACTTGTCCGGTTTTCATTTATATAGAAGACAAGCTAATGCGATGTAATGCCTTTTTCAGTTTTTCTCCTTAGTCCGCCAGTGCTATTTAGCAATTACAAGACGCTCTTAGTCCGCCTTGCTACTGCCGCACAGTGGAACGAATGTATGGGAGCGGTTGGACGTAGACATGTCCGAAAAATAAGAGTAAAATTATGCCAAACTAATGATGCCATCTTATTCGATTACTTAATGCCTTCATAAATTGTGGTGATGAATTTCTTCATAACTCCCATATTTCGGGAGTAATTTGAGAAAATGTGAAATTTTACTATGAAAATGAGTGTATCGAGCTCTCTCCCTCCTGATTCCGGGCTTGTTTCAAGTAGCGGTCTCTAATATCGTAATGCTATTACTAAGAGCTATATTTAATACTAAGACACATAGTGCGCCAAATGTGCACTTTCTGGGATAAAAGGAAATGAAAATTTTAAAAAAAAAACGTTTTTTCCCCATTTGTATTTACTTTAAACCGCAGACAGACTTATTAAGAGGTCTATAAATATATTATATATATACAGAAATATATATTAACAAAAATATTCACAAGAACTGATGAGAGTATGACTTTTAAGTAAGTTGATAATAAATTACCTAGTTTCATTAAAAGTACAATAAATAATTAAGATGGAAGCTCTAATTTACTAAGTTACACATTTTAAAACAATAACATCATTTAATTATCTTCGTCATCATCATCATCATCAATTAATTCAAATTCAGAATCGATGTCCGCTAAATCATTTATGTTAACAAATTCGATATCACTTTTCTCAGAATCCGTAAGCTCATAAAATTCCTTAAAAGAAGATTTTTTTACAAACTTATTTCCTTTTGGACGGATACTTGTAACAAGTGGATCAGAAGACAGTAAAAGATTGTGCATAATATCTTCATTGCATGAGATACTGCTATGCTTTCGAGAATGCCCCTCTCTATATTTTCTAAAATCTTTATTTCTAGCCTCAGATGCCTCTTCGGATAGAAAACCAATGGGCACAATTGACATGTTCTGAACTATGTCTGGCCCATGCATTAAAATTTTATGAAGTGAAGAAGGCATATAATACCATGGGTATAACTCCACGTAAAGCTTAGCAGTATCAAAGCAGAACTCTCGGAATTTAGTTACGTTGATCTTCTCTCCTGATGAAATACACTGCAAGATCACACAGATTTTTCTTAAAAGCATAGCATCTATTCCGGTCAGTTCAGCAGATTTAGTGTAGTTTTCAAAAAATCTCCTTGCCGAGTTGCCATTGTTGGTGGATCCACTGCCTTGTTTCACAACATCGAGAAGTAAGCCCGTTTCTCTTCTTACAGCCTCTTGAACTCTTTTCTTCCTGTCATCAACTTGCCTTTTTGCTATATCACCCCTTACTTGCCATGATTTTATGTCTAATTTGTAGGAAATGTGTAATAAGCATTCCATTGAGCGAATCCAAGCGTGAAGGGTGCTTAAGCTATATTTATACATGTCCTCGTTTGCGTGTTTATCTTTGATTAACTCTAAATTATTCATTTCTTTAGGACAAGCCTTGCATATGTCACACACTGAAGCTGCTGTATTGGATATAATGGAATGAATTTTACCATCAATCATTGTCAACAGCAGTTGGTGTTTGACACTAATTCCATCAGTGATGGTGGATGGAGTTAAGGCTTCAATCTCTGCTTCGATTTCAGCCATCTCTCTCTGCACATTTTCTTTGGTTTCCTTTATAAACTTAAACAATATTGGCCGGCAAAATGAAGTGGAAGATGGTCGCTCGTTTTCCCAAATTGTTACACCTTTTGAGACGAGCCGCAGTGGTACAAGACTAATCATAAAATTACTAGCAAGATCGATTTGCTCATCTTCACTCGTCCTTTGATGATAAATGCTTTGGCTAGATGATCCGTCAAAACCCCATTTGCTGGTCAATACGAGCTGTTGATTGGGATCAACAGGGGTTTCTAACGACCTAATAAGTCTTCTTGAGGTTAAATCCATCAAGGCTTGTAATTTGATTTTTGCAGAGCTCTCTGTAACTGTGAGATCTTCTTTGGCCGGATAGCACTTAATTTTTTCTTTAACCAACATGTAGTAACTCGGGTATTGAAGAGCTCCTTCTTGAGTGTTGAAATCCCGAAGAGTGTTATAGCGCCATTTCGATAAGTTCATCGATACATAAAGAGCCAATGCCTTCAAAGGGGATATTTCCCGTACCTGAATTGATTTACCTTCAATGAAGGCTTTGATTTTTGAGGCCTCTTCTGGATTCTCCGTCAAGTATTTCATAACATAAGCTGTATCGCTTTGTCCTGCCTTTTGAAGCGCCCTTTCGGCCGAAAACATAATTTCAGCGCTGCTACTGCTGCATGAAAGACTATCTTCAGTGCGTCTTCTTTTTTGCCGGTTACTAAGGTCCTCAAAAGATTTACGAGGACTAGGATGTGTACAAGTTGAAGCATCAGATTTAGCAGGAGAAATTATGGGCTCGATGACGTCACTTATATTTTCTGTAGAAGGTTCCATATTTTCATTCTGTAATTCCGGCCATTGAATTGCAGCCTGTAGCCAAATCTCATGTTTCTTCCGAAACTTATCTGTGCTTCTTCCAGACTGTGTCCATTTTGCATAAATGCGGTAGCAAAATCGACGACACCAGTCTTTTAAACTTGTTTCAGCACTTTCACATAACTGAACACAACTGTTATCTTTTAAAACACTGAACAAATAGTTAAAGTCGCGTAAATCTTTATGTGCGCGTGTGCATAAAGCAACGTGAATATCAAGATTTGTATTAAAATTTGGAAAATACATTGCGAGATTAGCTTGGATACAACGAGGTGTAAATCAACACTGATTTTAAAGTTACTAATAGTGACCTATTTATATAAAATCCAGGTATCCCAGGTATCCTTTGTTAAATATTGCAAGGTAATTAGTTATTGTGATAATTAGTAAATGATGCATGCTAAATTAGTGTATTAAGAGCCATTTAGTAATTAAATAATAGCAATGTTCTTATCAGTAATCATTAGTGCATCAGTTTTATATGTAAACCTTAAGTCCCTAATTATATATCCTAATTAGCTTATATCTTCTCTAATTGGCTGCTCAGAAATGTTATTGTAATAAGGTAAACCTTTAGAAAAACGGTTTTAATCAACAAAATAAACAAAAAATAAAAAAATTGTGTTATAAAATAAACATCACTCTTTATCCCAGAAAGTGCACATTTGGCGCACTATGTGTCTTAGTATTAAATATAGCTCTTAGTATTAGCATTATGATATTAGAGACCGCTACTTGAAACAAGCCCGGAATCAGGAGGGAGAGAGCTCGATACACTCATTTTCATAGTAAAATTTCACATTTTCTCAAATTACTCCCGAAATATGGGAGTTATGAAGAAATTCATCACCACAAGTTATGAAGGCATTAAGTAATCGAATAAGATGGCATCATTAGTTTGGCATAATTTTACTCTTTTTTTTCGGACATGTCTACGTCCAACCGCTCCCATACATTCGTTCCACTGTGTGCCGCCGGAGTTCTCCATAACACGGGCGCAAGATCTTTGAGAGCGTCGCGAGCGTCGCAGGCTCTTTGGCAACGTGACGGGCGGTCGGCGGCGCTCCTTAAGACCCAGCGCTCGTATGCGCTGCACACCCTGCATCATAGGTAAAGCCGGCCCTGGCCTGAGGGCAGGCGGTCAGAGCCAGATTAACCACGTAGCAGGTATAGTATATTCTACAGGCCCCGCGCTCATATCTTGGTACCTATACCACGCGTAGGTCCTATAGAATATTATCTATCAATGGTCAAAAGAAATCTGACGTCTCTGAGGCGAAATACAAAAAAAAATCGAGCTCGCTTCTGCATCATTGTTTCTCTTATTTCTTTACCTTTTCTGCATAAGTCGATTAAGCAACTCCTATTTCTGTTTTAGTCAAAAGCAATCTACCTCTCCGAGACGCGGTGCTTAAAATTATCGAGATCGTGTAACTCGCTAGTTTATCTTAATTACTCTTTAATTCTTAAACTTTCTGTCATAAGTCGACGACAATAACTCCTAGTACCTACTGTGTGAATAGTCAAACGAAACCTAAACTATCCGAGGTGCTAAAATTTTCGAGCTTGCTTAGCTCGCTCTTGTTATCACCATTCAATCACTGCCGACATTAGATTTTTACAAAAGTACTGTGATTAATATTGCTAGAAACTAAGTACGGAGTAAGGACAAGTAGGTAACTTGAGTGTTATGGAATAAGAGGAAAATGTATTTGTTTCGAAACGTCGATTTATGACGACTGTTGATGAAACTATGTTATAGTAATTAAAGACTCCGACGATTTTTGGCGTTATTTTAATACAACTTATATAAAAAAGTTAATAAAATATACAAACACTTACCAAGGGATCTAAAAGCCTTGATAACAGTTTCGATACCGCTAATATTCCGGAGGACCTCCATAGCTTCCTCATTACGTTCCTTCATCGACTCCTGGCTAGATTTCAAGCCACCATCTCGCCATCTTCGCCTTATTGCTTCCACGCGCTTGTCGTAGGCAATGTTCACTCGGGCTATATGGCCGCGGAATAGCGCCTGAAAATGTATTATATTTTTTTGTTCTTAATTATCTATCATAGGAAAATTTAACCTTAACGGCAAAACAATATAAGGGCGAAATTCACAGACTGCGCTTTGACTTTTATTAAGTTACCGTTTCATACGATTATAAACATTATACACTTGAAATAATGTTCACATTGGTATGAAACGCTAACTTACCTGAGCAAAATAAAGTCAGTGTTCTGTGGATCTTACCAGTAAAAGTAAGCAAGTTAAAGAGGGAAGAAAATATTTACCTGAATTTTGGAAGCAGCCCAGTAAACCTTTTGCTCTTCCCTGGTCTTTAGAATTTGTTCTCTCTTTGTCTGTATTTGTTTCCTTACTAAGTATCCTCTAATGATAGCCTGGACTTTAATAATAATCCTTCTTTTTTGTACAAACTCGCAATGAATCAGTCTTGTAAGTAATTTTCCTCTCCATATTCTTTGTATAAATCTCACTCGCTCCATATATTGAATGTACCACGATCGTACAAGGTATCGCCTTACATGTTTCTGCACACATATTGCTGCTTCCATTCTTTGAGCCTTCAAAATATCCTTCTGCTTTTTCAGTCTAAAAGCAGCTTGAATTGTTACTACAGCCGATCGCAATCTGAAGAAACGCTTTCTTTCATTAAAGGTCCTAACGTAGCTCTGTATTTTAACTATAGAAATTCTAGTCTGAATGTATTTTTGCCTTTCCATTACAGTTAGTTTGTACGAGCGATAGAACCGCTGTATGCGCAATGCTGCTTCTCTCATAGCTGTATATCTCTTGTGAACAATCAGCATTCTGACCACAGACTGTGTTACGATAATACTCTTTTTCAGTGTTAAAAATTCTTTACGGCATACATCGCGTTTTTTCGTAGCGATATACCAGTTCTGTATTTTCTGTGCTGCTTCATTTTCTCTTATAATTCGAACTATTTTATTCGATCGGAACCTACTTTGTACTAGCAGAACTGTCTTTCTTAGAGTCTGATATTCGTTTTGAATTCTTCTGGTCGCTTTAATAAGTCTGAAGCGTCTTTGAATTAGGATCGCTGCTGATTTAATTCTATTGTATTCGATTCGTTGGCTTTTACCGCACGAGTACGCTTTAAATGACCTTTGTATGGTAATGCAAGACTTAACTATATTTTTGTAAGTTTGCCTCTCGTTCAACATCAGACAATGTGCTCTGTATTTCCTTTGAATGGCAATAGCGGCAGACTTCATTCCTAAATACGATTTTCTATCCTTTCTCATTGCTAGCAGAGCCCTATATCTTCTTTGTAAAATTATAGCTGACTGTTTCAATTCAAGATACTCTGCCTTTTGCTTCTTGCCTTCTACGTATGCTCTATAGAACCTCTGAATTGAAATGCATTGTTTTAATACTGTGGTATATCTTGTTCTTTCGGATATCATTAGTTTTTGTGCTCTGAATCTATTTTGAATGGTCACTGTGGATGTTAGCAACTCTAAATATGTTTGTTTGTCCCTTCGCATCGCGAGTAAGGCTTTGTACTTTTGTTGTAAGAGAATAATCAGTTGTCTAATCCTTAAATATTTTTCTCTTTCAGCTCTCATAGCAATAATACTTCTGTATTTTCGCTGTAAACATAATGTAGCTTTCCGAAGTCGGCAATAGTCCTGTCTGACTTTGTAAGTTTCTTTATAACGTTTATAATAATCCCCGATGAGTACAGCTGCGTTTTTCGTTTGTAAATACGTTGCCCTTTGTATCTTAGTTTCTAAATGCGACTTGTAGTATCTCTGGATAGTTATTGTGGAAGTTCTAATTGTAATGTATTGTTGTCTTACTATTTTCATTTCAATATATGATCTATAGTACTTTTGAATACAGACAGTTGCTGTCCTAATTTGAATATACTCCTGTCTTTGTTTCCTACCGATTATATATGCTCTATAGATTTTCTGGATAGCGACACAAGCTTGCTTCGACTGCTGGTATTGCCGTTGCACCTCATTCCCTTTCTTACAACTTCTGAACCAGTTCTGGACTATAATAGCAGCGTGTTTTTGTTGTAGGTATTCCTTCCTTTGTTTTCTGCCTAACACGAAAGCTCTATAGGCATACTGGATAGTTGTGCAAGACGTTTTAACTTTAAGATAATAAGCCCTTTGTAAACGCATTTTAATTAGGGCAATGAATCTACGTTGGATGACCACAGTCGCTTGACGAAGCGTCGTATATTTTTCTCGATGTTTCCTCATTAGTATTTGAGCTTTGTATCTTCTTTGTATAACTATGATAGACTTCCTAAGTTCTAGATATTCAGATCTCTCTTTACGCATTAGTACTAAGTTTCTGTAAGACTTTTGTAGAACGATTGCGGCATTCCGCAACCACATATAGGAGTTTCTTTGAGACTTAGCGAGTAAATAGGAACGGAAGTATTTTTGGATTAGCGTCGTAGATTGACGTAACTTTAAATAATCTTGTCTCAACTTCTTCGTTATTAAATACGACTTGATATACCTTTGGAGTACAATTGTCGAATTCTTGACTCGTAAGAAGTTTTCTTTCTCTTTCTTCATTAATTGGTGAGCTCTGATCCTTCTTTGGAGTGATATGATTAGTTCTCTCTGTCTCATGTATTCCTGGTGGCATATCTTACGTCTATACAATGCCTGTATTTTGATAACGCTTTCCTTGAGGGCTAGATGTTCCTTACGAGCAGTCCTCATTTCAATTACCGCTTTGTATCGTTCTTCAATTGTTTTAACCGCGTTCTGAAGTTTCAAGAAGTATCTTCTCTGTTGTATCATACGATAATAGCTTTGTATAAGAACAGCGCTTCTGCGCTTGGTAGCGAAATCTTGCATTTCCTTTTTCATCAACAATTTGTTTCTATATCTCTTTTGGATGCATATGGCAGCTTGCTTGTATCTATTGTATTCTTTCCTTATGAGATATCTGCGGACTAAACTTTGTACAATGACAATCCTCTTTATTTGTCCCGTATATTGTCTGATACATAACCACCGTCTGATTTGGCACTGTATATGAATAGCTGCCTTACGTCTCAACTCTTCTCTTTCTGATTTCAATTTCTCGAGAGTTGTTTTAGCTTCTCTCATCATCCTAACAGATCTGTACCAAGTTTCGATCTTTAGAACACTCCTTTTCCATTTGATAAGGCAACTTCTATGTATCCACATTCTACAGTACTTTTGTACTATGATAGTAGCAGTAGTTATTTGTTGCATCTTCCATTCGACTAGGCGGTTGTACTGGATACGACGCCACCAACATTGAATTACGCTCGCAGCATTTATTCGTTCTTGAAGTTTCTTCTCTTCTTCCCTCCTCTTCTCGACAATAACTTCGTACTTCTTCCTCCACCAAGTTTGTATAATATCAGCGGCTTTCTCAAACAATGGCGCGCGGAATACGTGAATGATCTGCCATAGCAAAGATAGTGTCTTTTCTCTGTGACCATCAGCTACGTCGTTGGACGTGATTTCGCCAACGATTATATAACCAGCCTCCTTCAAAGCGTTTAATGCGACTTGCACGTTATGGATCTTTTGTAGGCGAGAAATAGCAGGAGTCCGAAGTTGATTCAATAAGCCATCCTTCATCAAAATTATCTCCATGACCTTTGTCAATCTAACGCCATCCCTGATGTCCAAGGCTATGTTGTGCACTGCATACTTATATTCGTCTAAATACGATTGTTTGTGGCTCACGACATACCCAAGCGGCCTAAGATGTTTCGTAATGTCGCCAATGCCTGCGATAAGTTCTCTAGTGAATCTTATGATTACTTCCCTGCTTTCTTTACAGATTGCATTCCTGCAGAAAAGGCATGGATCGTGCGATATAAGCTTTCTTTGCTTTGCTTGATCCAAAAAGAAAACAAGCATGAAAAACTTCTTCAGGGTGAACTTCTTGATTGCATCGATGTAAGCTGGTAGTAACATGTTCGGCGCATTTGACTTCGAGTGTTTGTTCTTGAGGAAAGGGTTTTTGAACATCCTTTGAATTATGAACGTAGTAAGTCCCTCGATGTCGCTGTTTGAATGGAGTGGCAAAATAATACCATAGATGGCTTCAAGTCCGATTCGAAGCCACAACGGATTGTACGACAACAGTATCTCCATGATAATCTTTTGTAGTCCAATGTCCAAATGAAGATTTCGATCAGCCCTTATGGCAATCAGCTTTTTATCAATTTGGGCTGTCAACTTCTGAAAAACTATGGCGATTTCAGGACTCTTTAGTAAGGATCTTGCGGATCTACGGAGACTTTCCAGTCTATGACTGTCGTGATAAGCACTCGAAACTTGCTCCTTCGTAGGCGCAAGTGGAACTTCTTTATTTCTGTTATCAATCCACACCTTTCCGACATCTATTTTCTGTTCGATGTTACTATCAAGGTCAGCTGGCGGAGTCAGAATACAATTCAGCCATCTTCTGAATTCCGTTTCAAACCTTTCCACAGCTTCTTCATCGTAAAAATATGTAGACGATAGAAATGGATCGACTGTAGCAGATTGAGAATACACATTTCCGATCTGGTTAACCGACATGTTCTGGACAATACTTTTATTCGTCTCAAACGTCGTGTTCGATACTTTACTACAAATTGAATCTTTACCCTTTATTGATGCTCTTTTCTTCACCGTTTTTTTTACATGAGAAACAGGTATTTTCCAAAGATCCGGTTCCGCCCTTACGGCTTTTTTAGACCATGTTTGCTTTTGACTAGTCGAAGATACAGAGGAAAACCTATCATTAGCTTTGTCAAAAGTGCGATTTATGGTGAACGTAGACATTTGGTTACTAGTATTGTCGAAAACTTGAGTATCGGAGAACTGTAAACTCTCTTCAGGAATAGATTGAAGAGGAGGCGTTATTGATCTCAGAGGGGGAGAACGTGTGTCTACTCGCAAGTCATTTTGCCATACGTTATGCTCATAGGTATTTACGAAATTTCTTTGATCATACGCTTCTTTTTGGTGTTGGTACTCTCTGAAGAGAGCCTGCTTGCACATCTTCGGTTCATCTTTCAGAAAGAAGTGAGGTGGTTTCATTTCGCACAATTGATTGAAATTAGGCTCCATTGGCATGTTTGGAGAATCCTTAGTGTAAGTATCAGAGCTCAATTTAAGATTTTCGTCAAATATTTCATGTGTGTCGTACAATTTCGGAAAAGTTTTCCTTTCAGTCGAAAATCTTTGTGGGAAGAACGATAGATCACTAATGCGAGAAAATTCTGTGTTTATAGAGAAGTTAGGACTGTTCAATTCTTTAGGTGATGATGTGTTTGGTTGTTTCTTATTCAGAACAGTGGGCGTTTCCACGTAGCTGTCAACTTGCGTGTGGTGATTGACTGTCAACCACTTATTAGGTGGTTGGGAAGATGTTACACTGATTATGGAATGCATCTGATTTTCTTTATTGTAATTTCTATTCTCTAAGCTATCATCTAAGTCGTCACTTTCGGAGTTCATACTAAGGATAATCTTAGGTCCCTTGTCAAGTTTATCAGCTTTAGCTGTTTTTAATGGCGTAAATGTGAGATTATCAATCAATTCAATGCCTGATACATCATAAATTTGCTGCTTATTGGAAGGCTTTAGCACATTGTTGGGTACGTTTGATCTGGTGCTGCTTGCGTAAGACTTGTCATATGTTTGTTGTTGAAAGAAGTCAGTCTTGCGCATGTTAGAGAAAACTTCAGAAGTATCAAAGTTAAAATCAACACTAGTTGGTGAGTCAAACGGACACCTATCTGGACGGAAGTCCATGGAATAATTATTCATGGACATATTTTCTTTGTTCTGCCCTTGAGTCAACTTTTGTTGGGAATGAATAACATTGTATGTCTTTTTAATTTGTGTTGTGTTGTAAATGGTCTCAGATTTATTTTTGTAAAGAGCTACAGGTGATTTCTTAGTTGGTTTTTTCTTTATTTTACCTGGTGATGTTTTGAAGCTCTTAGCTTGGCAACCTTTTCCTTTTATGTTCTGAAACAAGTTTGAATTAAGTCCATAAGAGTTTATTGACTTCAAAAACATTGTTATTCTGCCGTCTATATCACACCTGCTTCAAAAGGTAGGTAGGTTAAGTAATACTATTGTATACTAGAAAATAATATGGTTACTGGCAAATAGCCCCCTTCCTTCCCCAACTATGATGGTGTTAAAGATGACTATTGCACTATACAGTGTGTCCCTGGATAAAGTGCACAAACGAAAATGGGTGAAACTATACCATAATAAACCGACAAAAAAATTTAAAAAAAAAAACGTAATTATAATTATCGATATTTTTTACTTTTTTATTGCCTATTAAAGACGCTTGTATTGAAAATGTAATAATTTTTTATTCGTTGAGGGAATTTCGTTAAAATAAAAACTAGTGTTGGCTGATAATTGATGCAGCATAACAAAGAAACCCCTTAAAATACAACCAACAAGTAAAAAAATAAGTTTCTTTGAATTTTTTTGAAATTATTGTCTAAAGTTTTCAATAAATTCCGATAAAAAAAAAAAACAATTTATTTGGCAATGATTAATGGTCTAGTTTCACCCATTTTCGTTTATGCACTTTATCCAAGGACACACTGTATAATTAAAAGAATGTGGAGTGGCCTCTTCCTATTCTGTCAATAAATCATACTGCAATCACCAATAAGTCTAAGTACCAAGCTTTGTGACAAATATATATATAAATAGGAGGCACTATATTTCAAAATCCAAGCTGCAACTGAAAATGTGCAAAATCAAATTCAATGATTGTCTGACCAATTTAAAAATCTAGCCAGTAATTTATGCTAAGTGGTCATTATTACATCTACTTGGCTGAGTCAGACAGTTAATGTTTATGATGTTAATTTTTAATAAAATTACCATAACAGATTTGAGGACTACAATGACATCATATCGGCCTCTGTTCTCGTTTGTGAAGCGTATCGTCTCCCTGATGCCAGTTGGCTGTGTCGGTGTCCACATCATGGTCAAGCAGTAACATGTCTCCGGTTCCACCACCAACCATTCTCCAGGCAATTGTATCACTAAGCCAGGGGGCAGCGATTTTCCAAGGGTAATCTGAAGAAAAGTAAAGATAAAAAAATTGTTACTTAATATTTTTATTATTTAATTCTTTTTTTGTGAAAGATTATGGATTTTGCTGATGACTTATAAATTTCTTATTTTTTTTATTTATTGGTACACCTCTGCCTAAAACTTTGAGGAATTCGGCATGATGTTATGTTATAATTTTATTATAACTCAGCACCTAAGACGACCTACTGACCATAATATATATATAAACCAGCTTCATCCGCGTG
The DNA here is from genome assembly GCA_905333075.3 of Atethmia centrago. NCBI lineage: Eukaryota > Metazoa > Arthropoda > Insecta > Lepidoptera > Noctuidae > Atethmia > Atethmia centrago. Next base: position 12,202,737 of record HG995373.1, on the reverse strand, counting down.
AAATTTCGGCCACCGACCCACCACGTCGCATCCCATCGCCCTCCCCTGCTATAACTTCATTTTCGCTTAGCGTTGTTTCGAGTTTTTTACTTTTTGCTCGGATCCCAAGGGTCCTAGATGATGTTAAATAGCCTTTAACCTTTTTCAACAATTGGGCTATAAAATGCAAAAAGAATCATTCCGCCTGGCAGTTCCACAGCCACAGTTTTACCTGTGTTTAAATTGACTAATTTGAACAATAACAGTTATTGTGACTTAACTATAATAGTTCGATATATAGCCCGCAGGCTTTTTTGTGGGTAATAATGAGTACTATAAACATGTAGTACATTATTTTTTATGTATCATTAATAGTTTCCACAGTGCATGCTAAATAGTGACTTTTATAGGCAAATTTTTGATACCTTGTGTATTTTAATTATATATTGAGGTATTTAATTGGATTATGGCCTATGTTACTTCCTGATAATTTAGCTTTCTGTTTGTGAAAAAATGGTTAAAACCGGTCCAGTAGTTTCAGAGCTTATTTGGCACAAACAAAAAAACTTTCCTCTTTATAATATTAGTATAGATATATTATACATGAATAATGTGTCTGTATTAGAAATATTAATAAAATAAGAATAATGTTCATCCAAAACATAGGGAAGAACAAACAATTTGGTATACTATGTAACATTACATTACTGCTGATTGGATTAAAAGTAGGTAATGGTAACTAAAAATGCAAGACGTAGGCTTAGCAGAGAAGTAAGAGAACACTGAAGATAGAAGAAAAAATCATTTATGAGTTATGAGCAGGCAAGACAAAACATTAATTAAAAAATAAATAATAATAATAATGTTTGACCTATTTAAGAACTAGGTTCCTGTTCTTATCATTTCAAACCCTCAGACATTTTAAATGCTTTTTACCTTTGATACTTTAAGTGAAACAGTAGAGCACCAGTACCTACACCACTTTTTCTACATTACTGGGTCACAAGTCATTATAATAAACCTATTATAATTTGTGTTACCTGTTGTACTTGTTTAGATGGGTTGAACACCTCCAGGTTCCTCTCACAAGATGTACCAATAACGACATTGTCGAACACAACTTGTGGAGGCCTAGAAAACGGAGCCAATACAAGACGAGGGCATTCTTCTTTGGGACACTCATTCACAACAGATTCCGTACGACGAGCCCTTCGTATGTGCTCAGGAGTATTTTCAATCTAAAATAATAAAATAAAATCAGCTAGGATTGCAACAGAATCCAGATTACAGTAGGCAATACAAACATTTCTAATAATTAGCGCAATAAACTGATACACACTTGGAAATACATTATTGGAAAGTCTGTATCACTCTTCACAGTGTAAATAACCAGTTTTACTTTATTTTGACACACATTTTAATATAAACTGATACACTTGGATAACAAACGAACTTTGATTTTAATTGAATTGAAATTCAAACAATTTCAAACTACAAACCGTTCTTCACCGGTTTACCGTTTCGACATCGACAGTAGAAGACCAAAGACTAAGTAATTTAGAGAAAGACTAAATAAGCGAACGCCCGACACAGACACATGTTTGAACAAAGACTAAAAGACTTTGCTCACACATTTCAACGCATGTTTGTTTTACCTGCCAGACATGCTTTACAGACATGTTCGCTTCATAGTGCCCAAATAGACAACAAACAAGATAGACGACGATTTTGTAGAAAGTGGACGCGGTATCCCTAAACTGACTATTTATTTTTTTACTCAAAACGGGACATGGGTTTATACACGTCAGTGAGCAGGTTAACATAAAAAAAAACTAGTTTTTAATGTTCTAATTTATAAAAAGTGTAACTTAATACAATTTATGTTCACTATAATTATATTCAGATTAATTATAATTATTTTTATTATAACAATTTATGAAAAAACAAATCAATCACCGGTTCACCAGCTATTAAAAATAATAAAGCAAAGTTCCTCTGACAGTAAGTTTCCCGGAGCTTTGTCCGGGGACAACGGGACAGGTGACCGAGAAAAGGGACAGTCTCGTTCAAAACGGGACGTATGGTCACTTTAGGTATACCTGGTGTATTTTAGGTATACCTGGTGTATTAATTATGTTACGGTTCCGGACTATGTAATTATTTATTACATGTGCAAAAAATAAACGAATGGCGTGATTTACCAAATTTATATTTATATGATATTTATTGTTTGGGTTCCATATACATGGCTCTGCTTCTGGCAATTCAATAAATTCCAGTACACTTTCGTAGCTCCAGTCCATCTTGCGACTGAGCAAAACGACCGCTCCGCTCAGTGATTCATGAGCAACTGAACTTTAGACATGGGTAGTTCGCGAACGATTGAAGGAAATGAAGTACTTCATTTCACAAAATAAACTTATCTTTCCTTCAGTAGTTATTCAAATGTGTCTCTCCTTCATTTAGTTCAGTCCTTCTTTTGGCTCGCACCAACTCAGCATTCATTTATTTCATTTCGCTCGCATGCATGACTCGTACGTGTTCGTGTCACTTCGCCGGCCGGTCGGCTAAAGTCGGGCTGACGAGCGACGACGCGACGACGGCGCTTATACTATGTGTGTGTCGCTTTTCTAGCTTACACACACATGACTATTTTTTACGCCAACCTAGACAAAAAGGAATCTAACTATCAGTAAAAAAAAACAGAAAATGGTGCCGATTCCCTTGTTCACAAACTAAACTAAATTTAAGTTCAGTGTATCTTTTTCTTTCTATTTCATTAAGAAAAGGACAGAAGATAAATTTTAGTTTAGTCCTGTCAAATTAATCAGCGCTTGACGTAAATTTGAAGTAGTTTTAGTAGGCAAGATTTTAATCACGTCTAAACTTGTATGGAGTAGTGACAGGCGCTGATTAATTTGACAGGACTAAACTAAAATTTATCTTCTGTCCTTTTCTTAATGAAATAGAAAGAAAAAGATGCACTGAACTTAAATTTAGTTTAGTTTGTGAATAAGGGAATCGGCACCAATATAATACTTAATAATAATATAATTACTTATGTAGTTTTGCTTACTTCTGAAACTGTTAATTTTAAATTAATATTTTTTTTGTTTTTTTTTTATGTCGGTTTCATATTTCGTGGTTGACAGTCCTAATTCCTTCCGTATTATTATAGTACTCTGTGCCTAATCCTATATAAAGTATGAAGGAAAATCGAGATACGTATAAAAGTGAACTAAGTGAAGTGCTTCATTACGCGAGCTCGTTGTCTCATTGATTCGTTCTGATATGCTGAACTAAATGAAGTACTGAACTAAATGAGTGGACTACTTCATTGAGTCAAAAGATATACTTCATTCATTTCTTTTCACTGACACATTTTGCGCATGTCTACTGAACTTTGTGCAAGTGTAGCAGCAGGCTACGCACACATTTTAACCTTTGACGCTTTGATGTGCGCTCGAAAAACCGTTACTGAATGGGAAAGTGTATTAAGGGTGTGGCGTAAGTAGTGGTCCACCGTTCAGGATTCGATGAACCAGATAATTAACTATAACAATAAAAAAAATTAACCATTTTTACCCAAGGGTTACGAAAATATTTCCTTTCTGTCTTTTATTTACGAAATTTCTACCTTTTATTACAAATTTGTTTGTAGTTTCAACAAAAACCATTATTTTTTCATTTTGATTTCTGCTAATTACTGCTGAATACTAGAGCTATCATGATAAATAATGATTTTTTTTATGTAAATTTAGCTCTTTTGAAGAAAAAGTTGGTTCTTCTCTAATTTTAACCCTAATTTTTACATACCATCGAAGTTCAAGGGCGATTTTTGTAAAAAAATCGTACTACACTGTCAGTGCCCATTTACTTAATAATATGCCTACTAAATACCGATTTCAAAATGGTATCACTATAACAGATCCTATTATTTATCAAAAAGATATTCAATTTTAATTGAAGAAAAGAAGATTTTCATTAAACTACTTTTTTAAACTTTACTGCGTTAATACTATTACAAAACGTATAAAAACTCAAAAAACGGATACAATGTAACTTTTTACAATTCAAATGTGATTTGTGTTAAAGCACAAACATGTCAGGTAAAAAAACCCTGACCCTTTTTTTACCTGAGACATGTTTGTTTTGTTAACAAAAACCGGTTGAAGCTCTCGCAATCGAGTTACGCACAATAGGAGTGATAAGGAAGAAATATGGTAGGGTACTGCTATCTCTTTCATTACTAACGTTGAAATCTTCAGAAATCTCGAAATGATTTAGTACGATCTCGTCACTCGTGTCGTGCGTCGTATGCGTTTCGTTTGTATTCCTAACCCTTGGGTAAAAATGGTTAACATTTTTAATTGTTATAGTTAATTATCTGGTTCATCGAATCCTGAACGGTGGACCACTACTTACGCCACATTCTGTATATTTAGTATGTTATCAAACTTTGAAGAAATACCCAAATACCCGTGCCTCACAAGTGTTCAAACAAGTGTTCAACTTCAAAATATATTTTTGCTTTACCCATAGACAGAATTACGTTTTTATTAATTCTCTTACCAAGCTATTCTTGAGGCACCATAATTAAAAAATTAATCTTCGCCTTGTTCATAGACATATTAGCTCGATGGCCTTGTTGACCATAAATTCATTTCAAAAATCAATCTTCGCCTTGGTTACCATAAAGGCTCCTACATACTAGCGCGACTTGTCGCGCGACGCGACGAGACACAAAGACACCGCGTGTAGCGCTACAAGCGGTGCCTTTGTGTCGCGACGCGTCGCGCGACAAGTCGCGCCAGTATGTAGGAGCCTTAAATCAAAACGTGTCGTGGACAGATGTTTTTATTTGTCAGAATTATTTTAGTATGGCAACTATTTCATCTAGTTGTCATTTCAGCAGTACGAAATTTTCGTCCTTCCTTTTCTCAATCTTACGTAGGTATATACAGTATTTATCCCTCAAATTTTACCAATAATCGTCACATATCTTGTCCCCATATTAGCTCCGTATATAATTTTCCAGAACCCAGCTCGGAACAATGGCTGACTACAATTCAAACGAGAATACTTGCGTAGTGTGTTTCAAGAACGTTTTATACTATTCGGTTGGCGAATGTGACCATCCCGTATGTTTCGAGTGTTCCACCCGAATGCGGGTGCTCTGCCTGCAGAATGAGTGTCCTATCTGCAGGCAAGACCTTTCAAGGGTAAGTTTGATTTATGTATAATAAGATGAATGTTTTGTTTCTTACATCCTCAGTGCACACAGGCTATCATTGTGCAACATTGTGTATTATAAACACATTCAGCGAATCTGCATTATTTCACAATAGGCGAATGGTTCCCCTAGTATGTTTATTCCTATGATACCATATTTTTATGTTGATAAACTTTTCATACATGACAGAATGAGATAAATGTGTAACATTTTAAAAGTATGGTTTTTTTTACTGATCATATTGTATTTTCAAGATTGCAATGTTTTCTTTTCTTTCAGTGATTTAGATGAATTTATAAACATTTCATAAAGTAATATAAATAAGTACTCAAAACATGTTCACAAAAGTTCTATATTGAAGTTGATAGTAACAACATGAAGTAATTAAATAACAATTACTTTATGCTGACACATGTAATCTGTAATCTTTGGAGTTATAATATTGCACCATAATTTTTAATTGTATCTTGTCATCTTAATAATGTGCTCACAAAACTTGAAGGCCTGGCATTGATTTGCACATTACAAAACATACTGCAGAGTTTGGCATGGTATTACTTTGGCCTGTACTTAGTAAGGTATTTATCAAGGCAGTGGGATGGCGGGAGGTTTAAAACAAAGCTCTGCAGTATTTCTCTGTTGATAGATAACTGCTATATTACTGGCAAATTAGGATAGGACCAATAACTCTACTGCTCTTATAGATTTACAAGTTAAGCCGCAACACAGGCAACAGGAAGGAATACGGGTGGGTTTTAGTCAGTAAGAGTCTGACACACCCTCCCGCTCCGCCCAGAGCGGGAGAAGTTATTTGATGATTTCCCATCCAAAAAAAAAAAAAAAAAAAAAAAAAAAAAAAAAAAAAAAAAAAAAAAAAAAAAAAAAAAAAAAAAAAAAAAGCCAACTCTAAAATATTTCATATTTCGGAAATACTTTAGAGAAATGAAACAAAGATTGATGATTTTTAATTCAATTTTATGATCATCTGATCATAAAATACTTAATTTATGTGAAAGGCTTGTTGTAATGAATATGTAAATGAATAATTTGAGTTTAGCATAATAAATAGAAACACTAAATTTTATTTTATACATTGATACTATAAAAACATTACAAAATATAAATACATCACTAAACATTTTCTTTTATTTGGTTGAGGTGTTGACTTATATGTATATAGCATTTGGTGCATGGTTCTTATTTAATAAATGTCCTTACATGGTGTGGAATAGATAAGACCAGAGTACCACTTAAAATCCTCTAAGTGATCTTTCTGGTTATATCTCTCCTAAGATACTGAATAACTTTTCCCAATTAATAATCTGTGTTTATTATAACACCAGTCTTAAATTAACAGTTTATATGAAAGATTGATAAAATTTAAGAGTTCAATAATTCTTTAATTTTTTTCTATCTTTATATTTTTCTGGAATTTTTGTTGTGTACATATTATAGAGTATTCTATCTATCTCTGTATTTATTTAATTGCTGCTGAGTTTAAAATTAAACAAAACAGCCCACTACAACCTCATGAAAACCTCAAATCCATGAAAACAATCGAAATATTTTGTGCAAGATTTCTTAATTCTAGTTCCCTTCAAAACCTCATGAAAACCTCAAATCCATGAAAACAATCGAAATATTTTGTGCAAGATTTCTTAATCCTAGTTCCCTTCAAAACCTATTTTTGTAACATTAATTTAAATAACATTTCACAGGTTGTTTTTACGGACACTGTCCAACCTTATAAGGAGCTTCGCAACAGGGCTTTTACGGACCGCCTCTTTGAGAGGCAATACAAGATTGGGTTCTGCAGTGAGGACATCAAGCAGGCCTACGAGCTGTTGTTGGAAAACCGCTGCAAGATCTGTGACAAGATTCCACCATTTCGTACTTTTACTATGCTGAATGACCACATGAGAAAAGTTCATGAGCGATACTTTTGTGATCTCTGTGTTAAGCATTTAAGGGTAATAGTTTTCACATATTTATTTACATTCCACAACAGCATACTGCAGTCACTGCATACATTTCTTCCACTACGGTTTTTGTTAATTTGAAGTTAGTGTTTCTCTGATGTAATTATATCCTTAATATGCTTATCTATTGAATATAATTGCAATATTCAATAAGTAATAAAATCTAAATTACGAAAGAGCTACAATGATTTGCGTAATTACAAGCTGAAATATTAGTTTATTTAATGACTAATATTAAAAGTTAAAACTAGCATAATAAAAAAATATTGGACTGACCACAATTAATTAAATTCTGTTTTGCCTAGTGTTATTAGTATTACCAATACGCCTAACTTGATTATAAAACAATGAATAATACTGTTGTAACAGTAGGTATACTTAGTAATGTTTATTCCAAACATATTAAAAGAAATACTTACATAATCAGGCTATAATGCTTCCACTGCTGGGACACAGGCCTCTTGGTTCTCACCAAGAGGAGGCCTGTGTCCCAGCAGTGGCAGCACTCCCTCTCGGGAGTGGGCCGTAATCCACCACGCGGGCCCAGTGCGGGTTGGGGATAGAAGAAATACTACTACCTAGAAAACAAATGAATGTAAAACTGGTTATACCAGGTTAATCTTACGTCATAAGTCATATCTTACGCAATGTAATAAGCTGTCTTGATACCTACATTTTTGAGTAAATCAGTGACGTAATACACATTTAAATATTCTGGGCACTCTAAAATAAAAATAAATTATCACCCTAATTAGGGTGATAATTTATTTAAAAAATAAAAAACTTATTAACAACAATTTACCGAGACTCGGTAAATTGTTGTTAATAAGTTTTTGTGACAATAATTACTAATAACGTAGTAAATGTTATCAGGTATAATGTAAACTATAGCTAATTACTTGAATGAGAGCAATAAAGTGCAAACTGATAATGCCAGCGTCATTAACTTAATGTTATGTAATTTGTAGATATTCACTATGGAGAGAAAGTGCTATACTCGTCAAGAACTAGCTCATCATCGACGGAGAGGAGATTTGGACGATACGTCACACAGGTAAACACATAACCATAAAAATAAATCCATTACACATTATTTCGCGGTATATTAAACTGATTTACTATCGAAATGCGCGGGACGCCATAAAAAGAAAATAAAAGACGAATATAATTTATTATTTAGGTAGCCAATACGATTGTAAGTTTTCTTGTTTTTATGCTAACTTTGGTTTTTTGCGTGGGTAGTTCTTAGTTGAGGTTCAAATCAATGAAGAGATTGAAAACTGGTAGCTTCTTATTTTTTTTTACCGCATTATACCGCGTTAAGGCTCGTGCAGACCGGCGCGACAGGCAGCGCGACACTTTCCATTAAGTTTTCATAGAAATTGTCCTACTAGTCGTGTCGCGCCTGTCTGCGAGAGCCTAACTAATATTTTTATCTATCAACTAGATACGTTTATACGTATCTAGTTGATAGATAAAAACATTGTCATGACTCTCTTTTCTTATCATAGCAATAAATGATAAAAGCTTTATTAAGTGCAATGCCTACATGTGTTATCAGTTGAATTTGCATATCTAATTAGCATCCCTGTTATGTCAAAAACAATAAATCTAAGGACCACGCTTTCATCAATATGCGGCTCAAGTATCGGCCACTGGACCGTAGGCCGTAACAGTGTTATTGATTGCCTCATGAATCTAGTGGTCGCGAGCGCGAATGCTGAGCATGGGAGATCCTGGGTTCAGTTCCCAGACCAGGCAAAGTGTTATTGAGTTATTCCATCAAGAATTTCACAAATTGCAGCCTAGTATTTATTTGTGCATTCCGGTTATGAGCTTCCGATATGTCGATAATCTGTATATGCACATAATTCTTATTAGTTTCGTAAATTACAATCCTTAAAGTAGATAAATTACTATTAGTTAGTACCTGTTGCAAGAGTCAGTCGGTTTTTGATAGCATGGCCATTTGAAAACGTCATTTCTCTAGCCCTATCTCTAACTAAACAAACTGTGCTTTAAAAACGACGCAAGTCACTGCGACTTGCCAGCAATACATGAATGACGAAATTCGCACCGATACGCGCTTAGCGATATTGAAAATTACGCGAATGCGGTGTTTTGACTTATAAGTTATAACAATTTAACCGTTATTAATACCTATAGTAATGTTACATTTTCATGTTTTTCTTCAGTACAGTCTTATGTTTAGGAAGTACGAAACATGAAACTGCAATGTTAAATTCATGATACATTCCAATTGACAGTTAAATGTTCAATAATAAAGGCTCATACATACTGGCGCGATTTGTCGCGCGACGCGACACAAACACACCGCGTGTAGCGCTACAAGCGGTGCCTTTGTGTCGCGACGCGTCGCGCGACAAGTCGCGCCAGTATGTAGGAGCCTTTGTTTGATACTGCACATAAACATAAAAACTTCACTTTCTTATCGGGTAATAGGCTCGCCCTCTATTAGAGGCATTTTTTTTTTTTTGAGGCTGAATATTATCAAATAACTTCTCCCGCTCTGGGCGGAACGGGAGGGTGTGTCAGACTCTTACTGACTAAAACCCACCCGTATTCCTTCCTGTTGCCTGTGTTGCGGGGGCCTCGGTGACCCATAAGTACCTTCCCGCGACTCTATTACAGGCATGGGACTTAAACATAACTGGCGAAATATGGGTGTCCTCTACTCTCCTGCCTTCCTCTTCGGGAAATACAGCAGGCATGATGTTATTCATCTATTTTTTTTTAACAGAGGCCATCCCCTCTGCGAATTCTGCGAGGAGCGTTTCATGGACGCCGACGAACTGTACCGGCACTTGCGTAAAGAACATCTGTACTGCCATCTGTGCGACGCCGATGGACGCAACCTGTACTACGCGTCGCATTCGGCGCTTGCTCATCACTTCCGCACCGACCATTACCTTTGTGAGGAGGGGGAGTGCGCGGGTCAACACTTGACGGCCGTGTTTAGGAGCGAAATTGATCTTAAAGGTGGGTTGTATTTTATATTGTTTTAGATGTTATAAGGGGGATGCCTTAAGGTAGCTCATGTAATTCAAAGAAACTCTCTAAGATGGATTTGGCCTCACATATCATGATTTCATGAAATGGTCATTCAATAGGGTAATTTGAACTTAGAGTCTTGTATTGATGATTTTAATGATTATTATAATTCTGTAAATACATACTTGTAACGGTCGCGAATGACATTTTGGTCAGCATACGTCCTAATGTGGATATGAAAATTTGAATTTCGCGGGTTACCTTGGCGCTTTCGCATTAAGGGCTCCCACACAAAACTGCGATGCGATGCGATGCAATACGACGCCGCATCGAATAAAATAACATATTTTTGCAATGCGATGCGAATTCGCAGTTTTGTGTGGGAGCCCTAAGTTGTCATGAATCACTTTGATAATGCGTGACCGTTACTACAGCAATCTAGAAGAGAGTTCCTGATCGGGTGGCTGTTTTTGATACCGCAGTCCCAATCACAAATGTAATCTATCGGCTACCCGACGCTGCAATAAAGAGCGCCTATACCTCTTTTTTTTTAAGACTCGCGCTGCTCGCGGTTCTACTTGTCTTGATTCTGTGCGGGCTGGAAGCGTTCCAGCTGATGTGGAACTGCCAATGTCATTAATATATGTAATAAATATACCTATATCTTAAAAAAAAAAAGATATTGTTTCTGTATGGAAGGTTGTCCTTATGGTGGCATTTCCGGCCACCGTAGGCGCGGGCTTGCGGACGGTGAGCAATGGGTAGCTCACCGTCCGGTTAGGACCAGGCCCGGGTCGACGGCGCGTCGTATTCCACGCGCGCCTCAAAGAGATGTCGTCAGCACAAAGTAGGGGTCCACTAGGGCCGATGCCTGCCGGGGTCGCGGGAAGGTACTTATGGGTCACCGAGGCCCCCGCAACACAGGCAACAGGAAGGAATACGGGTGGGTTTTAGTCAGTAAGAGTCTGACACACCCTCCCGCTCCGCCCAGAGCGGGAGAAGTTATTTGATGATTTCCCAACATCAAAAAAAAAAAAAAAAATGGTGGCACACTCCGTGCTATGCCCTCCACTTATACCAGGTCAAATTAAGTTAGTTATCGAAATTCCACTGACGTGATTGGTATCGATATCTAAACACAATAAATAAAAAGATTTAATAATAAGATTTTTTGGGGTCAATGACCTCTGGTAGTGTACGGATACTTGATGTACCTATGAGTTGAAAAAATCTTTGTTTTTTTTTGTTACCCACCACGTCTGCTACGCCTGCCACGAGTGCTGAATTTCGTTGGCTAAATAAATTGTAGGTCCAATTTATAGGGTGTAATTTATAGGGTGGGCAGAAGGTGATTTTTATTGTTTTTTTAACTTCGTCAGGTTTAACAATGGTTTCAGCGCTATAATAATACTTACTGTCATTGTGCCGATTGTAACGGCCAATGGGCTGAGAACCTCGATCAACATTTATCGAGGTTCTCGTTAGGCGGTTGGTTCAAGGACCTGATTCAGAAGGCAGCACTCCCTGATACGACTAGTATCGTGAGGAGATTAAGGAATCCCCTCACGATACTAGTCGTATCAGGGAGTCAGGGAGTAAGGTCCAAGTTAACCGGTGGTTAGGGCTCCAGAGAAAGGTCTCGGGAGCCCTAACCACCGGTTAACTTAGACCTTACTCCGGCGAACCACAATTGTATATATTTTTTTAATGTTTTTCTATATCGTTTTTAAAGAAATATTTAAAAGTGTATTTTAAATGGAAAATAATGAATAAAAAATGGCAATAATAGTACCAGCCTATTATTGTACCAAAGCAGGGCAAAGAAAAAAAAAGCGAGCATTGATCACCACGGTTGCTCTAGACGGGCTGGCGATTTCAGACATATTGATTACTAGCACTTCGCCCGCGACTTCTTCCGCGTGGATTTCCTATTTTTTCCTACAAACAAGACTCTCCATCCCGTTTAAAAGACAGTTTCCAAAAAATAATGATTGCGATCTTTTTATTTATTATATTATGACAAATTTTATTATTTAGTACGAGGGTTATTCAATAAATACTTAGCCTACAAAAAGTAAACGAAAATTTTGGAAAAGTGGCAATTTATTTTTCAACAAAGTCTCCTTTTAGTTCGATACACTTAGCCCAGCGATGCTCCAACTTTTTTAACCCGTCCGAAAAATAGTTTTTGTCAAACTCTGCAAAATAGGCCTCCGTGGCGGCGATGACCTCCTCATTCGATCCATATCTATTCCCGGCGAGTGATTTTTTCAGATTAGGAAACAGAAAGAAGTCACAAGGGGCCAAATCTGGAGAATACGGTGGATGGGGCAACAATTCGTAGCGTAATTCGACCAATTTGGCCATGGCAACGGCAGACGTGTGAACCGGTGCGTTGTCGTGGTGAAACAGCACTTTTTTCTTCGCCAGATGGGGTCGTTTTTTCTTTAATTCGGCGTCGAATCGGCCCAATAAATCGGCATAGTAAAGCCCTGTAATTGTTTTACCTCTCGAGGTAATCGATGTAGATCACACCTTGTGAATCCCAGAAAACGGTGGCCATAACTTTTCCGGCCGATTTTACAGTTTTCGCCTTCTTTGGAGCACGTTCCCCGGTCTGGATCCATTGTTTTGATTGCTCCTTGGTCTCTGGTGTATACCAGTGGATCCAGGTTTCATCGACGGTCACAAAACGACGCAAAAACTCCGCTGGATTCCGCTTAAACAGCGCCAAACACGTCTCCGATGTGGTCTCACGGTTGCGCTTGTTTTCTGGTGTGAGTAAACGCGGCACCCATCGCGCCGACAGCTTTCTCATGCCGAGTTCCTCGTGAAGAATATGATGCACTGTTCCTTCTGAAATGCCTACAGTCTCAGCTAGCTCCCGAACCTTCAATCGGCGATCTGCCAATACGAAATCATGGATTTTTTTAATGTTTTCCTCCGTAGCAGCTGTTTTCGGTGCACCTGGACGTGGTTCATCAAAAACCGACGTACGGCCACGTGCAAACTCGTTGAACCAATTCTTGACGGTGGCCATCGATGGAGAAGAGTCACCGTACACAGCATCCAAGCGCTCTTTGATTTCGATGCGCGTTTTCCCTTCCAAAAATAGGAATCGAATCACCGAACGATATTGCTCTTTTTCCATTTTTGTAAAACCGATCGACACGTTCGCTTCCATAAGTTGTCAAATTAAAACAAATGAAGGGATTGTAATGAAAATTTGAAAAAAGAATTAAAAAAGAATGTGCTACACTGTGGTAAAACTCTTTTGAAACTACAGCGCCCTCTGGCGATGAGGCTAGGTACTTATTGAATGCACCTCGTATTAACTACTATTCAATTGTTTCTAGTTTACAAAAAATGTGTAGGTAACTATTGAAGCGTAGGGCTGTTCGCTCACACCGTGGCATTTTTATTAGGTACTTTTAGCATTCTTATACCTGTCGTAACTTCTACAACCTTGATTATGAAATTATTAAGTTAGATAACAGCGAATACCTACTATTAAATTAATAAACACTACTACCGAAGATTTGCGAAACTGATTAAAATTATAATAGCTACTATCAATTCAATAGCTGCTAATATTTTTTTTTTATTGGTTCTTAATTTATTTTGAAAATATTTGCAACATTTAAAAACTAAAATACTTAAAATAATAATTATTATTATATTTAAAATTATATAAAAAAGGGAAGTAATCGTAGGGCATTAAAAATTCGTCCGCATCGCTGTCAACAGGAAAAGTGCCCAAAAGGCTGGCAACATTGCCACGATAAGGTCATCATTTTTAGATTCTACCCGTGTTTTGATTGACAAATTTGAACAAAAACTGTTATTGTGACTTAATTATAATAGGTAGACATATAGCCTCGCGGACTTTTTTGTGGGTAATGATAAGTACTATAAACTTGTAGTACATTATTTTATGTATCATCAATAGTGTTCGCAGCGCACGACAAATAATGACTTATAGGGAAAATTTTGGTACCTTGGATTACATTATTGTAATTTTTGGAGGATCTCTGATTCTTTGAAAATAAAATACAGCACACACAGAATTTTTAAAATCAGTTAAGAGGCCGACAACACCTAAAGCGCGGTCACTGTCGGACGGCATAGAAAAAAAAAAGAGAAGCGCGATGACACAAGGCTGGTAATTTATTGCAAAATATGAAGCAATTATCGATTTACAAAAACGCTATACAGCCTTGGCCATAAGTATTGAGCACCCATGACATCTTTCAGTTTTATGAGGAGTTTCAAAGAGAAATAAAACAAAACGTTTTATATAGGTTTATTTTAGTATTTATTAATTGAAAATTAATATTTTGTGGGTCCACCCTTTGCCTTAATTACAGCAGAAATTCTTTTTGGTAAAGGGCTAACAAGATTTTTACAGTCTTCAGCAGTAATCGCGTTCCATTCTAGGCGCAGGTAGCTTTTAAAATCTTCTCTGTTGTTAATTGTGTGGTGCCTAACTCTACGATTTAATAAACCCCATAAATGTTCTATGGGGTTCAGATCTGGCGACTGGGCGGGCCAGTCAAGAAGCTCTATGTTATTTTCCCGAAACCATGTCATAGTGCGGGCAGATTTGTGGCATGGCGCGTTATCCTGCTGGAATTTAACACCATCCATGTTCGTGTCGCCGAAAAGTTTCGTGAATGAAGGCAGCAACGCAGTTTCGCAGTTTTAGTAGAGTCCATGCGGCTCTCACACACGAACAATTCGCCAACTCCAGAATCGGTCATGCAAATGCAGAAGCTGTATCTGCACACATTTTTCTGAAGAAAGTTCGTTTCGTTTTGGCATATTGCAACGATAACACTTATTAAAACTTTGAAATAAAATACCAAAGGCGCACTAGATCACTGGATGTGTTCACAACGAGCGATGGTAGCGAACTGATAAATAAATACAAAAATTGTAAAAGACACATTTTATTGCACCCAGGTGTTTTATTGCTAGCTGCGGCGTCGGTCATTGTTTTTAAATCTTTGTAGATGACCGACAAAAGAATATTTCAACAGTAGATTTGGTTTTCTCCCATACTTACCGTGAACGAGCGAAATTTATAAGGTGCTCAATACTTTTGGCCAATGCTGTAGATTGTATAAAAAAATAAAACACTATTATGATAATATGTTGCTTGTAGAATAATCTGACAAAAAATCATAATGATTGCATGTATATTAGTATGGTTTTTAATCGTTAAAAGAATTTTTTAGAGGTACGAGTATCTTCGTGATTTTTTTCTATCGTATCAAATTAGTTGTATTATGTTTTCAACACACTACCTAGCATATATGCTGAAGGATATCATATATTTTTCTGATTTTGATTACTGCAGTGGATCATATACTTTTAGGCATTATAAAACTTACAAAATTTGCGTTTAGGTCCTGTAGTCCCCTTAAGTAGTTTTTGAGTTTATCCATTACAAACAAACAAAAAATCAAATCTTTTCTCTTTTTAATAAATATTAGTATAGATAATCAATATAAGTCTGAAATCTCCAGCCCGTCAAAAACATTGTGAGGATACCTGGACTTATAAGTCCAGGTATCGCAACGTTTTCCCTTTACCGACAAACAATGACTAATGATCTAAATCGCCACCGCCAGCGCACAAGGCGACGGTGCACGGGCGCGGCATGCCGCGCGGCGCCACGCGGCAGGCGCGCACGCTCGAGCTGCAGTTCAACATTACGCCGCATCCCAACGTGCAGAGGACGCCCAGGTATTGTGGCCCAACAGAGAGCTGCTCTAGCTTTGCTATGACAAAAGTGTGCCCTGTGCATAAAAACTCATTGGTGTCT
This sequence comes from Atethmia centrago, assembly GCA_905333075.3. NCBI lineage: Eukaryota > Metazoa > Arthropoda > Insecta > Lepidoptera > Noctuidae > Atethmia > Atethmia centrago. The sequence continues at coordinate 12,186,707 of HG995373.1, read as the reverse complement.
TGCCGGATAGTGTAAACGATGTTCGTCGTGTGATTGCGTACTTTTATGATGCATATCTTCTACACAAACGTCATATAAAGAATATGATATCGAAGTAAATAAGAAAAATTATGTAAGTTATTTAGGTTCAGCATTTCGCCCAGTTAGTAGACATATAAATGTATTGCTTTAACTGCTATCGGGCACGAGCACTTTGTCTAATCTTCGCGACTGCACAACGAACAGTAAATTAGGTGTACGTCATCATCATAATTGTCATCGACAGCCAATCGCAGAACACTATGAGAAGTACAACTCTCCTTCATACTCCTATCGCTGGGCAAATGCGTTGAAGACAGCAGGACTACTTCATCACCACACCACTCCCTCGCACCACTGAAGTAGCAGCCCTCATCATCTATTGAAGAAGATTGTGAGGAATACTTCTTGATACTTGAAAAAAATAAAAACTCGGCATTTTCTAGACCTAGAAGCAAAAAGAAAAAAAAAAATAAGAAATAATGTATTTTTTAGGGAGCGATCAAACTTTACTAGGCGATTCCGATCGTCGAACATCACCACACTTGTCGCATCAAATTCGACGCGGTGTCGAGGTGCGTCATCCGGACCGAAAGGAGGCGAATGATGTCTTTTTCGCTTTTACTGCATGGATATAATGCTTGTTCTGACCGGCTCAAGCCGATTCCGCGTCGATAAGTGTGGTCACTCCCTAAGTCAGCTTTGCCACTACTATAGGTCAAAATCAAAAGTCATTTATTCGAACTAGGCTGAGAATGAGCACTTTTCGAACGTCAAAATTATATAAAACAGTCCCCCAAAACGCCCACCCTTCACCACTTCCTAGTGCTTTAGCTGGGAAGAAGAAATGGCGCAACAAACTCCCCAGCAGCACAGCTGTCTGTTCAGTTAGAAAAAAAAACTGATTCTATACAATAGTATGCGGCTACTTCTTTGATCGGAATATATTTTGGCCGGTTTTTGACGAAAGCCAATAAACCTTTTGGCAAAGCAGTTACTTTGTTCTAACATCATTACTTGATTCATAATAAGGAAATTTATGTAAGAAGCACCATTGTAATGTTATTATTTTGCGAATATATCAAGGTTTTTCAAAAATGCCTGTTGAGAATAATGACCATGTGTTGATGAAAATGACAATACAATGAGGATAAATGACTGATGTTATGAATAATGACTTCTAATGTTAATTGCGGGGGTAAAAAACGTCCAAATAAATAAATCAAACACAAAATTAACAATCAACATAATTTTAATAGTAAAATCACAGTTTGTTCAATTATATCCAATGTTTGATTCACATAACTTCTTCACTTTTTATACATAAACCTATATTAATACTTGACTTATTGCACAAGATTGAACAATGATCGTTTGAAATATGTCAGCCTAGTATGTCAAAATTTTGATAGTTTGATATAAATTGTACGTAGATACGTATGTCGAAAGACATACAGAATAAATTATTCTCACCCGCTAGTAATACAAAATTATAGATTATACTTCGAATACAAATAAACATTACACAATACCAATTACAACAATATTCTATTCTATTCTATTTTTATTAAATGGCAAGCAAAGCCGATGTCGACTATTCTGCCAATGTCTAGAGTGCATTGGAAAAACAAGTGTGCATGAAGATAAAAAAAAAAAAAAAAAAAAAAACATTAACTGAAGACAAGTAAAATTCATTGATTGATACAGTTGAACACAATGTAGATCTTGTTGGGTTAGTACGGGACTGAAACAAACAAAAAAAATATAAAATAAATACATATTATAATTGTTAAAACATAAAATGTACGCATACCACACACACATAATTTACAGTTTTATGTTATTGTGACGGATGAAAGTCATCAGCGCCACGAGCAGTTCAGGAGAGGAATGTGTTAACAAAGCGGGAAAGTTAGTCGGAAGAGGGATTTTAAATTTAGGAAGACGGCTATAGAGATCTAGAGGTGGAACGTTGTTTGAGCATTCAAAGAAGATGTGATCCAGAGTGCCCTCCTCCAACCCGCACTCGCAGAGGGAGGAGTCCCTAACCCGGATTTTTTCCAAGAACACAGGGGTACAACAAAACCCCAGGCGAATACGACAAAGGACGGATATAACAGTTTTGGAAACTTTTTTGTAGCCGTAGAACCAAGGTTTTGACTTTATGGTTGGTTGAACTGCATAATAAAACCTGCCCTTTATTCTACCAGAGTTATTCCACTGTTCCTGCCATGAAGATTGGAGATTAACTTGTGGAAGGCTTAGCAAGTCATACCCCTGATGAGTATTGTGGGTGAGATCAGCTACTGCTGATGAGCAAGCATCTTTGGCCAGAGCATCAGCGCACTCATTGCCCTTAATGCCACAATGACTAGGTATCCAAACTAACTGAACCTCTTTTTGATTGCTAGTACAAGATAATAGGGATTTTTTAATTTTTAAAACTAGGGAGCTGTGCAATTTACTTTTGAAGGGGTTCTGTACTAGAGCTTGCAAACAGCTAAGAGAATCTGTGAAGATTACGGCTTTGTCAATATTGTGGTGAGACTCTATAAAAAGACAAGCTTCCAATAAAGCCACACACTCGCCCGTGAACACAGAAGACTCTTTAGGACATTTAAATTGCAAAATAATACTGGAGCTTTGGTAGTAAACTGCAGCACCAGTGCTACTGAGGTCATTAAATTTTGAAGCATCTGTAAAAAACCGTTGAAAGCCAATCCATCGTTCTCCCACCACCGCATCGAAAGCCGAATTTGCTGAAGGGGACTTTTTGGAAATACCAATGTCAAAGGAAATTTTTGGAGTGAAACATAATACTTCATAGGAGAAGTTAAAAAGTGGTAATCTGGGAAACTGTTCTATTGGACAAACTAAATTTTGAAATTGACGAAATGCTTTTAAAATTAAGGGTATTTCTTTGTTTTTCCAGAAATTTGAGCTTCTACAAATGGCATCTAGCTCGGTCAGTTTTTCTACAAGAGGATGAGAAGATCTAGATATCAGCCTAGCCACAAAACGTGAGGCCAGATACTGCCGTCTTAGGGACAAGGGAGGTTCAGCACACTCAACCTGCAATGCGTTAATGGGAGAAGACTTCATACAACCAGAGATGATCCGAAGGCATTTTGACTGAACTCTATCCAGGCCAGCCAAAGCACCCTTGTTGCATGGAACTAGATGGAACGTACCATAGTCTAAAACACTACGAATTAAAGCATTATATACCAATTTCATTGTATACGGGTGGGCACCCCACCAAACACCCGCGAGAGCTTTTAAAATTGAAATAACTTTTTCACATTTTTTAATCAATAAATTTACATGTTGTTTGCCATTTAATTTTGAATCTAGAAAGACGCCTAAAAATTTTACTTTATTAACTAACGGGATATTATGACCCAAAATGTCTATTGAGATATGCGGGATCAGTCTTTTGCGAGAGAAAATTACTGCCGAACTTTTTGATGCGGATAACGACAAACCGTGGCTTAAAAGCCACTGATTCAAAGAGTCCAGAGAGAGGCATAGAGATGACGCAGCGTCTACGATGGATAAATCTGTCACATACAAGACTAAGTCATCGGCATACTGGAGGATGTGACAATTATTATTTAGGCAGGTGCCAATGTCCACTGTATATAAATTATAAAGAAGGGGGCTCAGAACGGAGCCTTGTGGGAGACCCTTCCAAGTCTGCCTTTCATCGAAATCCTCGCCCTGGACCCTCAGAACCAAGGAGCGAGACAAAAGAAGTCCACAGGTGCTTTCGATCATCTTAACCGGGAGACTCAGCTGATGCAGTTTCTGCCTGAGTACGGGAAGAAGAACGTTGTCGTATGCAGAGGAGATATCTAGGAAAGCGGCTACAACGGATTCGTTTCTGGAAAACGCTAAGCGAATATCCGCAATTAAAACACCAACACTATCCATGGTGCCGAGCCCCTTCCTGAAACCAAATTGAAAATTCGGCAGTAAATCTCTCGATTCGACTATCCATTCAAGACGATTTTTAATCAAGTGTTCCATTAGTTTGACTAAGACAGAGGACAAAGCAATTGGTCTAAAGCCATTCGGATCATCTACGTGTTTGCCTGGCTTCAATAGAGGAATAATTATCTGTAACTTCCACTGATCTGGAACCCAACCATGGCTGTAACAAAAATTAATGATTTCAAGGAAGTAGAATTTAGCTTTGTCTCCAGAATTAACTATAAAAGAATATGGTACACCGTCAATACCAGGGGCTGAGTCCCGGACATGTCTGAGTACCACACTCAGTTCTTCCAAAGTAAATGGCACATCAGAAGGATCCTCCGAAACATTTTGCAAGGGGATATTGGAACATTCAGAAGAAAGAGGAACGTATGGCGGAGCAATTTTGTCAAAAAAAAGGTCAGCTGTTTCCCTGGTGATTGGTGAAGAAACTGATGAGGAGCACCCGCGTCTAAACCTGTTGATGCTTTTCCAGACCACCGAGACTGGAGTAGAGGGAGATAAGGAGGTACAGAACTTAACCCAACCAGTACGTTTCTTCTTGCGAAGGTGACGTTTAGTTCTGGCATTAAGTCGTAAATATGTTAATAAATTTTCGGTGCTCATATTTGCATTGTAGCACTCCTCGGCCTCATCTCTATCCCTGATTGCAGAAGTGCACTCTGGATCCCACCATGGCGGGGAAGGAATTTTATCACGAGCACTGTTTTTCAGCGGAAAGCAGGAATCCGCGCTGGAGGTGATGGCTGTAACAAATCCCTTATAACAGCCTTTGGCATGGTAGTGACCAGAAGGATCTGATAAACATGAATTTAAATTTGGAAGAGCATCAATTTTATCCTCCAGTAATGATCGAAATTTTGCCCAATCTGGTTTAGACAAGTTATATTTCAGAAGTGGAGGGAAAGTTTTCTCTAAATATGTCTTATTAACCAAAGATATGACAATAGGGTAATGGTCACTACCATGCGACAAGGACGTACATTCCCAATGGGTCGAAGCTGCCAACTCAACCGAACAAAATGTTAAATCAACACAACTTTTTTGTTGACCGGGAGGAGATCTACGTGTTGGGCAACCATTATTGAGAATGCAGAGATCCAAGTCATCCAAGATCTCAACCAAAGCTGCACCAAAGGCATCACAGCGTTCTGACCCCCACCTGTAATGGTGGCAGTTGAAATCACCCATGACCAAAATTGGTCCATGTATATTAGAAAATAGGTTTTTTAAAACAGCAAAAAAATCATGATGAGGGTGAGCAATGTATATTGAGAACACTGTAATACCTTCCACACGTCCCGCTACAATACTCATGTCACCTGTGAGCGAAGGTAAAGGGAAGGGCAAAAGAGGGACCCGATTGTTGACTAGGAGAGCCGATCCTCCATAGCCATCAGATCTGTCACATCTGAGAATGTTAAAGTGTGGCATACGAAAGCTAAGACTTGGGGTGAGCCAAGTCTCAGCTATGGAACAAGCCAGTGGCTTGTATTTATTTAAAAGGGATATGAGGTCGTGCTTTTTATGCCACACGCTACTCACATTCCACTGAAGGAATACTTGGCGAGACGCCATTTTTAATTTGAAGAAGTAAAGAAATAAGTTGATCGGCAACGTTGGACGGTGTTTGGGAATTGGAAGAAGAAGAAGAAATAACAGTAGGTAAAAGTTTTATAAGGAGTTCGATAATAGAACCGGTATTATTTGAAGGGACATTGTTGTACTTAAGAGCGCAGCCATTATGCTGTGAAGGTTGAGGAGAACTAACTATCTGCTGATGAGCAGCTTTGTCATAAGATGGGGAAAGGGGGGCATGGGTCCTGGGTTTAAGTGTCACAGTTTTGCGATATGACTGAGAGATTGGAGTCTTGGTGACATTGGCATAGTTACGGGAAGCTGTAGGAATAATTTTGCTAGCCTCAACATAAGGAATGCATTTTTCAGCCATTACAGTTTTAATGGCTTTCTGTCTACCATGCTCGGGGCATGACTTGCTGTTAGCGAAATGATTACCCGAGCAAAGCACACAGGAGGCCTCGCCCTCAGAAATGTTGCAACCATCACCAGGGTGATCGTGGCCACATTTACTGCAGCGTGGTGTTGACCTGCAAACGTTAGCCACATGTCCAAATCTGCAACACTTGCGGCATTGAATTGTCGGGTATATGTACTGCTCAACAGGGAGGGATGTGTAACAGCAGTAGATCCTATTTGGTAGAACTTGTCCGTCAAAAGTCAGAACACATGTTTCAGTGGGTTTCCACTCATTAATCCCGTCTCTTTGAATTTTTCTATTAATACGGCATACTTTCAGTATTTTCCCGCAGCCTGAAGGCACAGTTAAGTATGTAATAGCTTCTTCTTCCGTAATATCTGAGGGAACACCGGTAACAACGCCCATACGTGTGATATTAAATGTAGGGATTGATGCAGTATAACTGTATTTGGATAACAAACTGTTTACTAAGAAGGAGTTAGCATCCTGAGGGGAGGCAAACTCTACAGACACACGGTTTCTACCAACTCTGTTAACACCACCACGAACAATGTTCGCAATGTTGTTGTTCATAAGGAACTTACCAAAATTAACAGGATGTAGGGTGGTACCAGCATTTGGTTGAGTCTCTATACGAGAAACGTGGACAACGTAAGGGGCCTTATCCAAAACGGAGTATTTAATACGTCCGATTTGGCTTTTTTGTTGCTTACTCGGAAGGGAAGGTGTCAAGGTTTCTACATCACTCGGACGTTTGCGTGAGCTCTGTTGGGATTGTGTAACATCCATCTCTGTAACGCTGCAGACAACATCCGCAAATTCAGCTAGAGGATTCGGAAAAAAGAGAGTTAAGGAACCTGGAATATCTGGGGGATCAGGGTCAGGGGGTTTATTCTCATCCATCTTGGATGAAACGAGACTTCAAACAAGACAATCACAATACAAACCGTAACAAACACAAGAACAACACACTTGAAAAGTAACAAGTCAATAAGAGTATCAACAATCAATCAAGAAACAGCTAAAAATTCTAAACACACGTGCTACCCAAGGACACAGAACATATATCTACAACAATATTAATCGTGGCAAACATTTCAATCATTTTCTTCCGTTTATTTCAACGAATAATAATATATCTAAGGATTTTTTCCACTAATAAGATTATATAAATATACTGTCTTTTTATAAATTGTTAACAAAAAACAAACAGTTATTAGGTAGTTTTTAAATGAGGTACCTACCTAAAAACATGTTAATTAAAGCTTAGCCTTTCTTATTATTTATTCATAAACATATCTTTTCTATCAGTCATAATATTTTCGGTTACACACGCCCTCACATGAACCTACCCCAATCTTTATTTCTCTAACAAACATTAATTACTTGTTTATTTTTATAAAAATCATATTTTATGAAAAAAAAAACAACAAAACAACTAATCACTTGTGAATCTGCTACAGAAAATTGACAGATGGACCCCCATGGACAGGCTGATGTGTTGGGCGTCTGAACAATCACAGCTAGTTTTACATAATTATTAATAAAAGGGAAACATAATTAATAGAGAAAAAATCAAAACATCTTTGATGTTGATGGTTTAGGATCTTTGAAAGGATCGATAACTGTGTTACCCTGTTTTATTGTTACATCAGAAAGGATGTTTATTTTTTTTGGATTATAAGTGTGATGATTGGCTTTGGACATCGGAGCAACATAATCAGGATCAATATTTTCCACATATTCATGATTATTATTTGTGATACGACCTAAATCATACCCATGAATACATTTTTTATCAGCATTACAATCAAAGCAACTTAGTGTTCTTAAAACTGTTTGTGGGACTGTTACATCCCAAAGGACCTGATATACGGAAAGGGTGCCCTTAAATGGTTTCAAGTTAGTTGGTATCAAGCTTTCTTTTGTTATGATCTCACTTTCATCCACTTTTTTAATAGTAATATTTTCAACTGTATTTGTTATTATGTCACAGAATTGATCATATGTGCCAATATCTTGACCATAAAGAACCATGCGGTCGGCAGTCCTTTTAAGGACTGCTCCCACGCCATCCGGAGCACCCTTTCCATGACCAGCTTCGGAATAGTTCCATGTTATTTTAACGATTTGAGGAAAATCCTTACGTATTTGACTTATTATAAAAAACATGTATTTGTTCCTGTATTGGGACGACGGAGAATCGGATAAGAAGTGTAACGTGTCTATAAAGGGATTTACTTTAAGAATGTGCTGTAATAAGGGCACCAAATGAGCCCAAATAGCTGGTGCGTCATGACGCAAACAATCACTGATTGTGCATGCTGATATAGGAGTTACAAAGCCTGAACTAAAATTATGGGTATACATAACCGAAGTGTGTAGGGAAACTTGCTGGCGACTGCCCCCGAAATGGAACGACTGTACTTCAGCAGCAAATTTCAAGGAATAATTTTCCGAAAAATCTACATGAAGACAAGCATCCTGAAGCGTAAGGTTCTGTTTAAGCGTTTTAATAGAATTATATTGTGAAACAATTTTAAAAACGTGATTATAAAAAGGTATCAAATCTGCTTCAAGTTTCTTTATAGCTGCTGAAATACTAATCGTATCTTTAAATTTTTGTGTTAGCTGTTGTTGTTTTTTGCTGCCGTTTTTAAGTATAACCTCTTTTACTGATTTTTTCCATTCGTAAAAGGTAACATTGCCACTAGAAATGTTAAAATATTCGAGTTTATTTAAGGCGCAAATATTACAGGTTCTATTTAAACAAGCCGAGCGCCTAGGGTCACAGCATAGCTTGGATAGTACCTCATCACTAGATTTTACATTTATTATGCCAGCTTTATGAAGAGCTTTTATCAATAAATCTATATTACAATGACGAGAACATAAACAGGTATCCCTATTTATCGGTTTTGGAAACACTGTCCAAAAAGGCCTCAATTTGCAGAAATAGGAGTAACTTATTCTTATGTTGCTCTCAGATCGAAATTTGAAATATAGTGTTTTTAAAGGTGCATTAAGATATCGTTTTTGCATCTTTATTTTGTTTTTCGTAACAAATTCTTTCTTACCGGCAGCGATAATGCTGTTTGCATCATCAGTGTAGAATTGTCTAACTTTTTCCACATACCATTTCTCTTCCGCTTCCATGACAACTTTAGTTTTTGACTTACATAAAACTGGCGTACAATAATTGTCGTCATTTGTTTGTTGCTTATTGAGAGTTTTATTTAATCTTTGTATAGTTTTCCTTTGATTTTCAATTTTCTTTTTATATATTTTAATAATGCTAATCAGTTGACTTTTCTTTTTACGTTCTTTGTTTCTAATTTTTCTTACCGCCTCCTTCAGGGCTGAAGAATATTCATGTAAAGGATCTTCTTTCTGTTCTGTAACATCAACACTAGACTCTTCTGCTGCTATTGGTTCTATAGCTACAGCATCAAATGTAGGTTCCTTCTCTTTTTCTCCCTTTTTACGTAGTCTGTATCTAAAATAATGCAGAATATATTATATTTAAATGCTTATATATCTATATTTGTTTACTGATTATGTAATGTTATATGAATGTATGTTTTGTTTGATGTCAAGAACATAATATAAGATATACAATGTATGTACCTACCTCTTAGAATTCTCCTTCCATTTTTTTCTTTGTTCGCGTTGGGCACGAGGAGTTAATTTGACAATTGGCTTTAGTTTACCCTCTTCTTTTCTTCTTTTATATTTGTTCCGCCTTTTTTCCTGTTCTATAGCCAAAAGCTCTGGATCATTTTTAATTTCTTGATATCTGCGCTTCTGACAGAATCTCTGTTTTGCTTTACGACTTTCTTCAGATTGCTTCTTCCTAGGCATGTCGATGTCTTATCTAAAAATAATAAAATTATTTTTAATTAAGCATAATAAAAATATATGTATACAACAGCTGAAACAGGTACGAGTAGGTACTCAAAGCGAGTCATGTAAAAAATTCGTAAAATATGGTCACATTTTGATATTTTACGTCTATATTTACGTACGAGATAGTAATACCTACCCAATAATTATACACTGCCAACTTGTCTTTAGGTAAAGAAGTGTTGATACTTAATTAAGAGTATTGTTTACAATAATATCAATACCCCGCGTCATTACCCTAATAGGTTGTCATTGTTAAAAACACCGACGTCATTAATCTAACCCATCCGTCATTATACTTTACATACGTTTTCAGGATAATGATATTATCAATAATGACGATCACAAGAAAGCATGTCGTAACTTGTCGAAAATGAAACAATCTTGCTTAATACACCTCAAGAGGGATTTAAACCCTTTAACGATATATAATGAAAGCAGAAATTATGATAAGCACAATAGTTAATTGCTACGATATGCTAAAAAAGGATAATGACTTAAAAAAAACACATTTTGGAGAATCAAATTCAAACTTACCTTTCAGAGAAATCCCACACGTGCAGTCCGTTCAAAGTGTATGGCTCAACTGAGGGGCGCCGAGGGGTTGCCCACAGGCACTGAACTGACTTTGTTGGAGTTTCCGGAACGTAGATAAATTGCAAACATATTTTGTTTTAATAATGACGATATTTTTGTAACAATTTTTAACAGGCTGATTTTTTAATTTGTTTATTAAGTGAAAACTTTAAAATTTTGAGATAGAAGATATTAGATCTTTGAAGTTAACTTCGCATTTAAAAAAAATATTTTTATTTCTATTTGAATATTTTATGTGACCAAATAGCCGGAAACAGGCGTATGGGACACAGGAGTTAATGACGATTCGAGTAAAATTTTGCATATAAATGTAATTAAAATAATTTCTAAATTTGTTTTTTATCGATGGATAGTTGCACTAGTGGTAAAGTATCGGAAATCATTCAGTTTTCTCCTATTGTAGTTTTATTAGTCAGGATACTAAGGCCGGAATCGTTTTATCCTCAACATTAGAGAATGTCCCATGCACAATAATTTATACTACGCGCAACACAACATTAAATTATTAGCCATATGTCAGCTAGCACACCAATATACCAACAAAAAAAAAACATGGAAAACTATAATCAAGCAGAAATAAAAACGTAAACAGAAATGAATACCTAAATAAAAGCCTCCAGGCATAAAGGGCGTGCCCGCTTACATATAGCTTTATCCATCACTATATAAAATGTAAACAAAATGTTATCCATTATTCCAGAGACAGGAACCACCGGGACCAAGGTCGTGAAGAGCCGGTGGCTGCCCCGTTGCCGCCTCCTACGATGACGCAAGCTAACATCGACACGGGCAGCGTGGAGCAGTTCCCGCGACTGTCCGCGACGCCTGCTGCGCCTGGACTCATGATGTCTGGGCCACATCGCGCTTACAAAGGTACTGTCATCTAGCCTTGTAGAAAAAATATCGATATAAACTATCAAGTATCGAAAAAGGAATCAAATATGATATATTTCCATAGATCACCGTTATCGTGTGTAGACTTATGTTCATCAATGTTTTATTGATTTATGGTACATCATTAATGATGTACCCTGTTTAGTATTTATATGAATAAAACACAAACACAGTAAAATTAAAAAACAATATAAAGTACAAATATGTTTTTGAAAATTTCATTGATTTCCAGCTAACATCGCTTAAGTGTACAGTCCTATCAACTTATCTGTGAACTGAAAGAGGACGGCACCATCGATTCCGTGTTGCTAATTAATATAAGGTGCCCAAAATTTAGTAAGTTTTCAAGAAGGAAATTTCACATTAGACATAATCGTTTAATAAGGATTACAGTTTTTACAAATTAAAAACAATTATACCTATATAAAAATAATAAAATAAATAAAAACTGTTTAATAATTTACAGTTACGTAGGTACGCTAACAGTTTAGTCTCTCAGGAATAAACAATAGCTTTATCTAAAAAGTAACCCAATGAAGTGGAAATTCAGCAGATAAAATGTTCCACGGGGGGGATACAACTTTCATTTAATGCGAAGTTAAGTAGGTAAGAGGTACCTGGTGTCTAGCATTTAGTTATGACCGTACCTAACCCCTAACACCAGTTTTGACTAATTATAATTAGCAGTGGTACCTAGTGGTAGTGTAGAGTAATAAAAAAAAAACAAATTGCTTTACAATGATTTATTGAAAACCAGGTTTACAGTAATTGTGATCTTTAGATGAACCTGCATACACAACTTCATCCTGGTTGTGGGGCCATACTCCGCTTATTTCCGTACCACTATCATCATTATCACTATCGCTTTCGGTTTCAGTGTCACTTACCACTTCTATAATAAAAGGTTTATCTAAATACAAATCATGTTTTAAGTATTCTCCTTCTAACCTGCGAACGTGTTTACAATGCTATGCCCACTCATGAACTGTAATAGCGTCAAAAGCTTCTTTATCTAGGCGGGGAATTTCAGCATTTTTATGCTCAATATTTACATCAGCAACTTTTCTTTTCATTGTGCTCCATATGAGTTCAATGGGATTGAGATCACAGTGATAAGGTGGTAAATATAAGCATTTGTGTCTATTGTCTTCTAATTTTTTTTCAATCTTATATACAGGCTCAGGCTTGTTTCTCTTAATTATTTCTAAAAGCTGAGGTTTAGTCAAATCCTCTCCGTAGTCAATTTTATTTTGAGTCAATCATAATTACATATCTTTTTTTCATACAAATACGGTGATAAGGAGCATTATCCATCACTATTATGGATGGCTCTCGTAAATTAGGCACAAATTTTTCAATAACCCACTTTTTAAAGTTGGTACTATTCATCTCGTCATGATAATCACCACTTTGTGTGTTTGATTTAAACACAAGTAGTGCATTTGTAACAAATCCAGTATCTCCTCCCGCATGGACAATAATATATCTTTGCCCTTTCGATACAGGTTCCAATACTCCGTCTTCACCCTCTCCTTGCCAACATTTACCCGATGTATGCGAAGAGTGAATATAGGTCTCATCTAAATAAATTATGGGCCGGGGCTGGAGAGATTTGTTATTTTTATCCACTGCATGCAAGTACTTAGCTCTCCAAGCTGATATTTCATTACGCTCCTTATGAACCTTCCGATTGGATTGAGATTTTTTAAAACGAAATCCCACCTTGTGAAGCTGCTTTCGCAGACTCTCTCGCTGTCCTGTGTAATTTATTTCTGTCTTTAAGACCTCTAGAAGCTTATTAGTAAGGACCTCTTTTTTAGCAGAATAAAATTCATGTACTTTCCTTCGTTTATCTCCCATGTCAAAATCATCAACATGCACAAATCCACTTTTACGTTTTCTCTCCTTGCCTGGTGTCCGAATTTTTGTACAAGTTTCTTCTGCCCTTCTTTGACTATTTTTGAAATTAGTCCTTGACTCACACCTGAAATATAAGATAATAAAATAAATGTTAGTAGACATTTGAAATCTGGCAGGTTAGTTGGCTCACTAACTTAGCAGGTTACCTAATAGATATACGTTACCGTTACGCTAACCTGCAGCAAGAATAGAAACGAATATTTCGTGGACTTAAATAATTAGTTAAGTATCGGGTAATTTATAACAAGAAAGTTGACAACACTACCTGTCGCTGCCGAAATTCGTTTGTATATTTGATTAAATGGAATAATCGGAGACCCCGCCCGAGCTTCTTCTTCAAAAAAGGTTTTAAGCATCACTTTTAATAGCTTTCGGCATATTTAACTTTATAAATTCAGCAATCACGACAAAACAACCAGAGAACCCGAATGTAGTAGACACTGACAATCGAATGACATTTCAACATGACGGCAGTAGTTCCAATTTTCGCCATTTCACAGATAAGTTGGTAGGAGTGTACTGTGTTTGTGAGTCTGTGACATAAACTCACGCCTTCCTCACATGGGGATAGGCAGAAACTATAGAACGCCACCTGCTACGCTCCTTACATACTCCTTTTCCTTTGTTTACTTTCATACAACAGATTCTGGTCATACACGCTCGCCGGTTGCGAGTACTACGCACTTGACTTTTCTCAAGAACATCACCAATTAGGTCACTATATGGCCTCCTAGGGCGTACCCTCCCGGCATTTCCACTCACCTCTGCCTTGCAATAACCTTTAGTTAGTCGCCTTGCATTCATCCTCTCAACATGACCAAACCATCTAAGCTCTCTCTCTCTCTCTCTCTACTCATTTCAATTTTTGCCTGCGACATCTCTCAGAAAAACCAGTTCCATATTGAAACATGTTTTTTTTTTAAACAGACCAGAATAAAATGACCATTTGGTTAGTAATGTGAATATACACATCACTTAGAATCTAGTAAAGCCAAGTCTCAGGCATGTGTGATCAAAAAGCTAGACCAGTCTGTGATATTGTCGTCGAGAAAATGTGTTATTCCATAATCTGTCATCACATGAACTCACGACAAAAAATATAGGAAATCGTATCTTGACAATACGATCAGAAAATATTGACCGTTATTTACATAGTTCTCTTCATTTGTTCAGGTGTAGGCGGTCTCCTGCGCAATGACAAGAACTTCCCCGCACTGGACGGCGCGCCCGGCCCTTCGCGCGCCGCGCGCCCCGCCGCGCCCGCGCCTGCCACGGTCGCCGCTACTATAGTCAGGAACAGTGAGTTCAATGTTTACTTATAATACCAACCTGTAGAATAACCTATGATCTTTTTACTTCAATTTCTCTTTCAAAATTTTCGCACGTAAGTATTTCTGAAACGATTATGTTATTTCTAGAGCAGTGGTGGCCCAGTGGTAACGGCCGCGACTTACGAGCTGTACGTCGTAGGTTCGAACCCAGACAGGCGCTTTACTTTGTGTAAATTATTTCATCACCACTTGACTGCTCTCAAAACGGTGAAGCAAAAATCGTTAGGAAACCGGCATGGCCTAGAACCAAAAAATTCGAAGACATGTGAGGTATACCAACCCGCACTGGGCCCGCGTGGTGGATTACGGCCCACTCCCTCTTACAGAGAGGAGGCCTGTGTCCCAACAGTGGGAACATTTTAGGATGATTATGTATGTTATTTCTGTAAATTGATTGTAAAAATGACTTTTTCACGTCAAAAGAAATAATAAAATTTTAAAACCAGGTGAGGTTGGTGCTAGACAATACAATCCCGGGATTACGCCCATTTTCTGGTCTCGAAAATCCCGGGACTGTATTTGGCTAGTCTCGGGACTTTCGGGTATGCCACAAATAGGTCTAGTTTGCACTCCGTAGTCCGTTGCGCCTTGACAATGACCTTGCCTAGATTATATTAATAGCTTTTATTACATATCGCCGAAAAAACAACCCTTTGATACGCGTACGATACGTATTCTATAGGTACAGCCCTAATAATATGTTTGTCGTAGAAGTATAATTACGCCAATCAGGTTTTACTTTTTCATTATGATTCTACCATTGACGAGGTTACGTAGGTTACGTTACGTCATTTAAATTTAAAAGTCAATTATCTGAAACTACGTACATATTTTAAATGGCGGGAGATTTTGTTAAATCAAAAGTCATTTATTCAAACTAGGCTGAAAATCAGTACTTTTCAAACGTCAAAGTTACATAAGACAGTCCCCCAAAAATGCCCGCCCTTCACCACTTCCTAGTGCTTTAGCTGGGAAGAAGTGGTGGAACAAACTCCCCAGCAGCACATCTGTCTGATTAGTTGTATAAACTTGATTCTATACAAATCGTATCCAAAGTAATTAACATTACGAAACACAAAACATTAGATTAAATTACACACTTGCCGTACGTTAGCTAGCACACGCCAGTATACCAACAAAACAATGAACAAACTGCACTCAAGCAGATAAAAATTACAACATTAAAAAACGTAAATAGAACTTAATACCTAAATAAAAGCCTCCAGGCATAAAGGGCGTGCCCGCTTACATAAGGCTATTGCTGTAGCTCGAAGTGAGAATTGATAAACTAGCCCCATCGAAGTAAAATAAGTAAACAATTACTAATAACAATTAAAACCATGATCAGCAAGAAGTTAAACATAAAAAAGACAGTGATACGACGTCAGTGTGGAGAAAGAAAAAAAAATAGATTTATTTGTCACAGAAACACGAGCACATAAAAGCAATGGGTAATTCTTATAAATAATAAAACAAAACAGATTTATGCTTATGACATATACTCTGCAACTGCACGCACTGTACTGCACTGACTGTGACAAGTAGGCTAAGCAATTTTTTTGTTGCGAAGTACGGTAATAGTGCCAAATGTAAGCGATGCCCAGCCATTGTCAAGACTTTGGGTGGATCGACTAAGGGATTACATACACATTTGTCAACAAACCATAACATCAAGATTATATCAGCTTCAACAAGTTCAAGATTCTGATAATCTGAACACAGCACCGTCGCCAGCCAAGCGAAAGTTAGATGATTATTTTACTAAAAGTGCCGAAGATGCACATCTTGGTACTTCTCAAGACATCCTCATAGTCTTATTTAGAAAAGAAGATTCGGTGTCTGAAACACCTTCGAAGCAAGTTCAATGTCCCAAAATAGCAATTTCGCCGCTTATGAAGGATTTCGAAAGCATACCAAGAGTTAAGAGAATTTGTTTAACTGAAACAAAAAAATAAATAAATAAATAATGTCAGTGCTTCTATAATAAAAAGAAAAAATCAGAACTGAACGAAGATGCCATAACAACTAAAAGGTTAGAAATATTGGAGATTCAAGGACAACAATAATTAATTAAATTAGAAAAAACAAAAATTTTACTGGATGTTGATATTGAATTAAAGAGAATTCTTCTAGAAAATGCAAGAATGGACCTAGAATTTAAAAAGAAGAATTTTAATTTATGATGGGTAAATAAAATTCTTCTTTTTAAATTTGAGGTCTAATTCTTGTATTTTCTAAATGAATTATCTTTAATTCAGTATGAATCAATGAATCTTTATATCCTTATTTGTATCCTTTTTTTAGTTGTTATCACGTCTTAATTTTTTAACTATATGATACAAATAAAATCTAAATAGTTACTAAACTTTTTTTTTTTTTATAATTTGTGTACCCATAGTATGTAAAACATGAAAACTTTGCTATGTAAATTTTGCTTAAGTGGAGACATTTCTAAACGAGACTCTTTGCCAACCTAAAGTATTGTTCCAACAATAACTGACGAAAATGGTTTCCTTTAGAGGAAAGGGGTCGTTCAATAGATTCTGGAACAATATCTTCTTCAGGAGCAGAATCAATTATCACAGTATCATTTTGCTGTAGAGCTATATTATGTAACACAGCTGTTGCAACAATTACAGCTAATGTGTGATATAATTTTAGTCCTTATTTTTGAGAAAGGCATGCAAATCTTCTTTTCCACACACCAAATGTCCTTCCCACTGTGTTTCTGGTCTTGATCTGTGCTTCATTGTAACGTTTTTCCGCATTTGTAGCTGGATTTAGAAACGGCGTCATCATGAATCTTTCACAAGGATAAGCACTGTCTCCCATGAGGTGACCATCTAACTCATTGTTATCCAGGCGCGCTCGCAGGAATGAGTTATGATACGCGGCACTGTCATGTGTTGATCCATGCCAGCGAGCACCTATATCACGGATGTATAAGTTTGCATCACACACAACTTGTACATTAATAGAAATGAAATATTTTCTATTTCTAAATAGTTCTGCTTGCTTGCTAATCTCCTGAAGGTGCCAGGAGATTGAATTGGTGTGCGATCCATCTACACAATCAATTACATTTGGAAATCCAGCTATATTAAAAAAATGTGCCTTGTCTTCTCTCAGGTCTTCAAAATTTAGCATACCTATATAACTTGAAGACAGCTTTGCTATTTCTTTGCTTACCTTATAAACCACTCTTGACACAGTGGTTTTGTGAACGTTAATGTCATGACCAATTACTACTTGGAAAGTACCTACCTGTAGCGTAAAATCGTAATGCGATAAAAATTTGTTCCAAAACTGACGATGGATATTTTCGATGCCTAACGGGAGCTAGAGAAGGGCTGATGATATCACTTAGGTGTATCACAACGTTCTTATCAAACCGATATCTCAATTTAAATTCTTCATCAGTAAACATTTCGAAAGGATTTCTCCTACGTCTTAAGTTTCTGGGTACTGATATATTAAAATTAAACTCCAGTACTTCCAAATCGTGTCGGAAAAGGCGGGAGGAAACGCTCGGGTGTCACCACTGTGTGGATCGCCCGGAGGACACGGTGGAGCATACGGTGGAGGTCTGCCCGGCTTGGGCAGATCACCGCCGTGTCCTCGTGGAGGCGATCGGCGGCAGAGATCTCTCGCGTCCGGCCCTGTTTCAAGCCATGGTACGGAGCGAGAGGGCATGGGCAGCCGTCACCTCCTTCTGCGAAGCAGTAATGCTCGCGAAGGAGGAGGCGGGACGTTTGAGGGAAAGGCAAATTTCGCGACCTCTCGCCCCTAGCCGCCGCAGGAGACGCCCTGGGCGTCGGGAATTGCGGGCGGATTTCCGGCCACCGTAGGCGCGGGCTTGCGGACGGTGAGCAATGGGTAGCTCACCGTCCGGTAAGGACCAGGCCCGGGTCGACGTCGCGTTGTATTCCACGCGCGCCTCAAAGAGATGTCGTCAGCACAAAGGTAAGGCCACTAGGGCCGATGCCTGCCGGGGTCGCGGGAAGGTACTTATGGGTCACCGAGGCCCCCGCAACACAGGCAACGGAAGGAATACGGGTGGGTTTTAGTCAGTAAGAGTCTGACACACCCTCCCGCTCCGCCCAGAGCGGGTGAAGTTATTTGATGACATCCCACCCAAAAAAAAAAATTGTTCTTCCAAATCAGACTGATGAGCTGCTCGTATCCATTATGCTAACACTCATTGTTTTCTCGAGTAATAAATATTTAGCTTTCACTGGCAATTCAATTAAAACACGTTATAAGTTTAACCTAAAAGTTGATGCAGTTTGCTAAGAAATGAAACGTCAAATAAAGTTATGGCACACATTGGTCAGTTAAGTTAACTTAAGTTTAAACGGAGTTTATCTTACATTGCGGTGTTCGGAAAAGCACTTTCACAAGTTATCGAACCAATAGCGCTAATGAATAGATAAACCACCGTTAAAAGTGTTTTAGAAACCGGGCATTAGACGGTCCAGAATCAGGTTTAATCTTAATGTCACAAAATGATCTTGCACTAGAACACATACCAGAGTTAAGATGAAAACATTAATGAGCTAATAAAGAAAATCCGCAAAGTTGTAGTGTATTTCAAAAGATCACCATTGATAAATGAAACAGTACTTCAAAAATATGTGAAAATTGAACATGGAAAAAAGCTGTCACTTCTTTTGGACTGTAAAACCAGGTGGAATAGTATTTCTGTTTACAATGCTGGAGCGATTTTATCTTTTAAAAACCTGCATTCAAAAAGCTCTTATAGATCTCAATCATACAAATCGTTTGGAAGATGTTGATTTTGAATTGGTAAATAAAATTGTTGATGTGCTGACCCCAATTAAATTGACAGTAGGAGCAATCTGTCGGCGAGACGCTGATTTATGCACAACTGATGCCGCCTTGAAATTTCTTATAAAACAACTATCTAGCATAAACTCAGCACTTGCCAAAAAAATGGATACATCCTTAATGGAAAGTATAAAGCAACGACGAAGTGATGATTTAACTGGTGTGTTGAATTATTTACAAAATCCACGAAAAGATGATGAAAATCAGTTATTATCGGATTTGGAATGGCATGACTTATTTCCAGTTCCTACACAGGCTTTAGTGAGGATGCAAATAAAGAGTATTGTTAAAAGACTTAACAATCGAGATGACACGGAAGAAGAAGAAGGAAGATCAGGATCACAAACAGATGATCAGTTAAGGCCACAAACCTCCCAATCCCAACCCCAATTGACACTAAAGGAAAATGAAATGGAGTATGAAATCCCCAGATCCTGAAGTACAAATACAAAATGAATCGGGGTTGGCAAATAGAACGACGTGAGATGAGAATGTTTGAAAATGAAGGAGTTCGTGGATATCACTTAGAAACAGTATATAGGTATCTATTGTCTATTCCTACAACCAGTGTAGAACCTGAACGAGCGTTTTCAGTTGCTGCTTACATAACCAGCAGCTGAAAACGCCTTCGTAGTTCGTTTGCCTTCGTAGTTTATTGCCAACATTGGCAATAAACTACGAAGCAGGCTTGTAAGTCAAACCTTGGATGCATTGATATTTCTACGATTGTATTTTCAAAATTCTAAATAAGTTTTTTTTGTCTTTTTATTTCTTACAAAGTATAGTATCTTTGTTTTGTCTCTTTTTCTTTTCTTACTGTATGGTGATTTGTGCAATAAAATTAAAAATATAATTAAAAATATAATTAAAGAAATTACTCGTTTTTTTTACATTTCAGGCCAATTAGAAACCACATAGTCTAATCCCGGGATTACGCATCTATAATCCCGTAATCCCGGGATTGAAAAACATACTCGGGAACAATCCCGAATATGTTTCGGTGTTTCTTCACAGAGTAGTCGGTTAGGCAACGAGAATTTGTATTCTAAACACCGAAACAAAACGCAGAGGTCACAGTCTCATTTAACGTCCAGAAATTATCTTGGCCACGTTTTGCTATTGCCCGTAATTACTTTGTTATGTAATTATTTACAGTTGGGGCAGTTGCCCCAACTGTAAAATACATACATACATAATCAACCTATAATGTTCCCACTGCTGGGACACAGGCCTCCTCTCTGTGAGAGGGGTGGGCCGTAATCCACCACGCGGGCCCAGTGCGGGTTGGTAGATGTCACTTAACGGACATACCGGTTTCCTCACGATGTTTTCCTTCACCGTTTTGAGAGCAGTGGTAATGAAATAATTTAAACTAAGTAAAGCGCCTGTCTGGGTTCGAACCTACGACACACAACTCATAAGTCGCGGCCGTTACCACTGGGCCACCACTGCTCAATTTGGCGATATCAGAACTTGGTGTCCGAACACTACTAATAGTGTTCGGACACCAATTTCTCTAGAAAGTTCATATTATTATTAGAAACAAGCTGACCTGTCCAAATAGCAATATTTCATACAAAATTCCCATAGAATATGCACTTTCAGTTTTCCCGAATTTTCCAATTTTCCCGGGACTTGCAAAATCTTTCTTTCATTTTAAAACAAACATTTGCCAAATCGGTCCAGCCGTTCTGAAATGATGCGCTTACCAATGAACAGCATTTCATTTTTTAATATGTATCGGGATGTTTGTAAGCTAGGTGCATGTTTTATTATTCAAATTTTTAAAGTATTCTACGATTTAGTGTCTAGTATTTTTCTTCAATAAGTAACACTAATGTTTGGAACTTGGTTTATTAGATTATATATACATCAGTTAAACCACGTATGCGAAAAAAACAACATACCACCTTTAACTGGGAAACTGTTGTCAATTAACTAAAAATAGCCGATAAAGAAAATGTTCGTTGTCTAAGACATGTGGCTCAAAATGCTCTAATTGGTGCCAACTATCAACCCCTTAAAGCTTTGCACCCAGCTTCGAAACATCCTGTACATGGTCACATTGGTACACATTCTCAGCCTATTAGCAGTCATTTACTAGATATAAGACACTACTCCAAGCCCGTTTTACGACTTCCATGCAACTGCGAAAATAATTATCTTTCCACGTAACTTTAACCGTGCTACTATTTCTACGTCCAGCCAAGCCCAGCGTATCAATCCAACTGCACAGCCAGCCGGCTAGCGCCAGTAACTTCCGCCTCACGCAGACCAGCGGGCACCGTATCTCAGTGCCGCCACAACACAAGAAGCCGCCGCTTATGGACGACGATGACGACTTCCCTTCGCTCGGCATCGCGAGAGATGACCATCCGAGCATTGGAGCTGGCACCGTGCAGGCGCCTAAGGTAGGTTTTATGAAAGACTAAATGTGGAATGACTCTGTCTGTATATATTTTCTTTTAAATGAAATACAAATATCCAGGATAAATCGAAGCCTATGTCCTTCTCCAGGTCCAAGGCTACCTACCTTTGACATTTCTTTACGATCGATTTTGTGGTTTAGGCGTGAAACGGTATCGGACAGACAGACAAACGAGAGTTACTTTCGCATTTAAAATATTAAGTATGAATTATTGTTTGATTAATTAGTATAGGAAATGAATAAACTACAAACGGTATCCGTCCGTTAATATGACACTTCGAGCTTTTGAACGAGTGATGAACACAACGCCCCACAAAGCCGAAGCTTAGCGAGCCACATTGAAGGCATGATTTAGTAAGATGTAAATAAATATGACTAAAATTATACAAGTTCTGTTTGTTTGTTCTACCGTCACAAGTTTATAAGGTAACATAAATGTTCTTTTCTTTTCGTGTCCAGGTCTCTCTAATCAACAGCCAAGAGATGCAAGCTTTAAGGAGCAACCACGTCCAGACTCATCATAAGAAGGCTCCTCTAAGTTCTGAAGCGTTCCCCGCGCTATCATCAACATCCGCGCCGGTCGCCCCGCCGCAGTGGATCAACATCTCCAAGACCAAAGAGAAGCAGAAACCGACTAAGTCCGAACCTCCTCCGAAACCCAAAGTACTGGCTTTCAACGCTGTAGCCGACTTCCCTACTCTACCCATTAACTTAACCAAATCCAAGTCCAAAAAGCAAGCTCAACCTACTCCCCCACCGCCCCAAAACATCGAAAACACAAAACTTAGCAAAAAGGAAAAGAAAAAACAAAACAGTAAAAAGGAAAACTTGCTCGACACGTACAACGTGAACGGGACCAACGATATGAAGCTACTGAAGGAGTCTTACGCCTCCGTCAATGCTAATAATAATAACCAAACTGAGGATGACAAAAAACTTAAAACTGTAGACACTGTGGTCAACGCTGAGAAGAACAGTAACGGTGGTAATGGAGACTTCAGTTTAGCGGCTAAAGACTATCCTCCACTAAACTCTCGGAGCGACAATAGTTTACCGACTAAGAAGATGGCGAATGGTAGCGTTCCGCCGGGGTTCAAGCCTCGTCCGGCCTGCGACGGCATGATGTTCACGAACTCGGCCGGACAGACGTTCCCCGCGCCGTTACACACTTACGTGCCGCCGCCGAATTTCGAGCATAGAAACCGAGCATTAGTCAAGAAGTTTGCAGTCGCTTTAGGCGGTGCAGCGGCTGTTGAGGAATTCAAAGTCGCCTCGCGAGCATTCCGTGACAGTTCTATTAGTGCGGAGCAGTTTCACCAGCACTGCCGGTCAGCGCTTGGGTCGGAATTTGATGCCGTGTTTCCGGAGCTGGTGGCGTTATTGCCGGACATTGCTAAGCAGCAGGAGCTGATGGTGGGCCGCAGCGAAGAGCTCGACATGTGCGCCACTTGCGGCCAGCTGCTGGCGCCGCCCGACCGCGCCGCGCACCACGCGCGCCACTGGCCGCCGCTGGCGCGCTAGGGCCCTGTGTTCATACACCTCAGATAGACGCCACTAACTGTACTGACGAACAGCCTTCAGTTCAAACTGACAGTGAGTGTGAATACTTTAGCGTTAATGCCGTGCGGACTTGTTTACTATCAGCCAGTGCCTATGATTTGCGACTAGATTTTTTGGGTAACGTTTTACATCACTCTTAGCTACAGATATTGACAGTAATAATTTTACTAGGGAGTCAACATTGACATTAATTTGGATTTTATTGTACCTATGTTATGTAAATACATAGTTATTGTTCCACGTATTGTATTAGATCATTGTACACACATCGATGCTTCGGTGTTCACTGTATGACCACGTATTTCGCTAGCCTGAATATTTCTTTGACTGTGTAATGTTATGTGATCATATTAAATCCACAGTAGCGCAATTACTACACTGAAATGTGATTTTGTAAAATGTAAATGTTATAATGTAAAATATATTGTTTCAAAGTTTTATTATATTTTTGTACTTCTAAAGCAGAACGATTTCATTAGTTTTGTGTAAAGTATTTTGTTGAACATTGTTAGTGGTTTTATTGCAACCCTTTTTGCTAAATAACTAAATTATAATTAATACCTAAACAGTCCATCTTCTTATCTATAAATACATTTGTGTATGTAATACATTTATGTACATTGTATAGATACAATGCATACAATTTTTATAATGATAAATTTACATACTCTTATAAATAATTATATATTCGAGTGTAACCGCTTTGTTTGAAACAACCGTAGTTATTTTCCTACCAAAAACTTTTCCTGCCTAAAGCTGACATAATAATCCTAGTGATATCGATAAAATCATCTCCTCCATACCAATTCACGGGAGACATTACTATGATACTAGCAAAAATGCCATGGCTTTAAGTTCAAGGTCACGTAGCAACCAAATTTAATAAAAGTCCACCGACACAATAATCTCGACAGTTTCAAGTAGTGTTGTCGCAGCAGAGGAGATACTATATAAGATAATAAAGATTATGTCTGAGAAGCCTCTATAAATTGAACACTCGCCGCGGGTGGTCTCAAAGAAAGCACAACACTATGAAGTTACTTGTGTTATATTTGTGGTAAGTTTTTTATTATTTTATTTTAAGTTTTTACCCGATTACACTGGATTCGAGGATAATGTTTTCTAATGTATGTGAGTAAATCTTTGGCGCAACCTGTAGCCTTAACATATTTCGGAGTAAGTAGGGACCATGCTGCGTTTACGCATCAATGACGAGGCGCTGAATAGTAAATAATGATTTGTCATTTGGCGCGCTGCAATCTGATGCTAAAATTAAAAGAATTAACATTTTATTGTACAGTCACGAGCATAAATATATTACTATGTGATTCATCCATTAATATAATATGACGGCAAATTTATGTGATAATTTGTGCAAGGCATATACAAGTGGCAGCACTAATATGTGACATCGAAGGAACACCAAAATATGTGGCGAGACAAACGACGCTAAAATATAGGATGCTTGCTTGCATTGGCTTCAAAAATATTTGTCAATGCAATATTAACGGACGTCTTGCGTCAGAAATATCTGCCTCCTCAAGTAAATTCGGAAGAATGTGATACCTTGTTGTGATCGAAATTATCTGACACAAAGTGAAAGTCAAATTATTTATTTCAAATAGGCACATAAAAGGCACTTTTGAACGTCAAGATTTACAAAAAAATAGAATTGATTCTAGTTGCCCCTTTCAAAAGGTAGTTTCGTATGAGGAAGAGAGAAGAATGGGCAAGAAACTCCACCGTTACTCTTTTAAAATGTTTTACAAAATTTTGTATAGGTTCATATCTACCATACAATATGTAACAAAAACCCCGTTGTTCCTACTACCTACGTTTTAAGAATCTGTTTAGTAAGAGATAAAGCAAGTCATTTATAAAAAAAACTGTTCAATATAAACAATTAAAATAAATATTTAATTATTAATATTTTAATGTTTAATTGATTTGTTACCTGCAATTCTGCATGAAACGATGACGCGAAACCAGAAGTAGATAGGACGTTCCTGCCACTCTCTGATCGGTGCCGCAGCGCCGGTGCACCGCCGCCGCATATCTACCTATTTTTCTACACAAGTTCGTGACCTTGTCAAAAATCTTGATTGAAATCTTGGTTTACATAGTATTTTTAAGCACAACTGATAATTGTTAAAACTACATTTAACAATTATCAATTGTTCTTAGACTTGAGACGCAGCGAATTTGTTTTTTTTAATTTCACCGCGTCTGTCACATAAAACCTGATGTACCTACCTATTTACATTTTAATGCATTAATTTATTATGATATCTACTTGACGGCCACGGTGTTGCTGTTCGATATTACCACCTTGTACCTCTACACTTCTTGGCTCATAGTCGGAGGGAAGTAGTGATTGGACGCGACAACTGCACATTGCCGGTATTGTACGTACGTATGTGCAAACGTTGGAATGCCATCGCCGACGGTAATGGTAGCCTCGCAAAACGTTCTTGGTAAAGTCTGCGTGCTTCTGCATAAATGCAGTCACATTTCCGAAGACACATCAACATATTAAAATATTCTACGTTAGAATACTTTTTTTTTTGGGTGGGAAATCATCAAATAACTTCTCCCGCTCTGGGCAGAGCGGGAGGGTGTGTCAGACTCTTACTGACTAAAACCCACCCGTATTCCTTCCTGTTGCCTGTGTTGCGAGGGCCTCGGTGACCATAAGTACCTTCCCGCGACCCCGGCAAGCATCGGCCCTAGTGGACCCCTACCTTTGTGCTGACGACATCTCTTTGAGGCGCGCGTGGAATACAACGCGCCGTCGACCCGGGCCTGGTCCTTACCGAACGGTGAGCTACCCATTGCTCACCGTCCGCAAGCCCGCGCCTACGGTGGCCGGAAATCCGCCCGGGATTCCCGACGCACGTTAGAATACTTAAGACATGGTCAATGTTTACGTAAACAAAACACAAGTCACTCACTACGTAGGTCAACAATAACATCCATTCGGAAGTAAGCTGCGCGGGAGACTAAGGAAGTGATTCGCAGGGTGACGGGTGGGGGTACCGACCCAGGGCACGTGCGCCGCGGCAGTTTTTGGCGGCATCTTTTGTCATATCAAAGAAAGCCGCCGAGGTCGTAGGCTATTTAGCGAAATAAAGATGTACTTGTAAAATCAGATACACTAAACATTTTTTTGAATGTGTCGATTTTAATAGTTATTTGATTTTGACCTCTCGACTAGCCAATGCTTATTTTTTTTAAATTATAATTTCATCAATGTTCTGCTTATAGGTATACGTTCCTAAAAGGAACAACAGGGTTTTTGTTACATATTGTATATGTGAAGACGATGCACCTAGAATAAAATAACTATTCCAAAATAGGTAAAAAAAAAGAATCACACTCTTTGGCAGCCTAAAAAGCTGACAACAAAACGGGACTTGCAAAACCCGACCTCTCTTCCCCGTCAGGTGATGAAGATCACTGACCGTACTACTGACATATGTATAACTAGCTTTTGATCACGGCTTGCCCGCGTGGACGTCACAAGTTGTCCCACGTGAACATACCAACGGGATAAAAAAAATCTTATGTCCTAACCCAGATCATGGTCTATCCGTGTGCCAAATCCGTTCAGACGTATAGTCGTGAAAAGGTAACAGACAGACAGGAGTGACTTTCGCATTTGTAATATTAAATGGAAACACCTATGGGATATGGATAATCAGCTTGTAAACTATCTTCTTGTAGTTCTGCAGTAGCACTGACACGTGGAGTCGTGGTAAAGCAGAACAGAAAATTTCCAGATGATTTCATCTTCGGAACCAGCACAGCAGCTTATCAAATTGAGGGAGCATGGGATGAAGATGGTACTTAATAATACATAGGACATTTAATTTTAACTTTATTCCCATCACACATGATTAATTTTTTGTTAACTTATTTCAGGTAAAAGTGAAAACATCTGGGATTATTTGACTCACACTAATCCAGCAACAATCGCAGACCAAAGTACTGGTGACGTAGCATGCGACTCCTACCATAAGTATGAACGAGACGTCGAGATGATGAGAGAGTTAGGCATCGACGCCTACCGCTTCTCCTTAGCCTGGTCCAGGATACTACCCAACGGCTTCGCGGACCACGTCAACGAAGAAGGAATTGCGTACTATAACAAAATAATCGACGAAATACTGAAATACAACATTGAACCCATGGTTACTTTATACCACTGGGACCTGCCGCAAAAGCTTCAAGATATGGGCGGATTCCTGAACCCTCTTATAATAGACTGGTTTGCAGACTACGCGCGAGTGGTTTATGAACGTTTCGGTGACAGAGTCAAAAATTTCATCACTTTCAATGAAGGAGGACAAATTTGTTACGAAGGTTACGGCTCTGATTCAAAGGCACCAAGGTTAAACTTCACGGGTATCGCCGAATATATCTGCGCTAAGAATCTTGCGCTTGCGCATGCTAAAGCGTACCATATATATAATGACGAGTTCAGGCCTACACAAGGGGGAGTGTGTGGCTTCACTATAGCTATAGATTCGTCTGCACCTCTCACCGATTCTGAAGAAGATACCTATGCTGTGGAAATATTTAGACAATCGCAGGTTTGTTAAAAAAACCTCCAGTAACCTTTCATTAAAGACATGCCTCATGAGCCATAAACTTTGAAAATAATCGCACCTGTTGCATAAATAATATTATAGAATCCATTTACTGTTACAGTTAATTGTTTTCTTTTCAGTGGGCATTATATACAGATCCAATATTTTCTAAGGACGGGGGATTCCCAAAAGATCTTTTAGAGCTTGTAGCCAAAAAGAGCGCAGCGCAGGGCTACCCTAGATCAAGGCTATCAGACTTTACTGAAAATGAGAAGGCCTACATTAGTGGGACGAGCGATTTCTTCGGCGTCAACCATTACACGGGTGCCCTTACATCTGCCACGCTGTTTACGTCACAATTCGCTGTACCGTCATCCATGGATGATATAGAAGTCGCACAGATGAAGCCAGATGATTGGCCACAATCCGCTTCCAGTTGGCTGCAAGTAAGTTATTGTATAAAGTTTTTGTTTTTACAATACTGTGTGTATTGTAAAAACAAAAACACTTTCACCATAATGTATTCCCCGAGGATCAATTAAGGGCCCTTCGTTAATTAAATTGTAGAAGTGTAGACAAATATCCCAGGTGGAGTCATACAAGTCAACGTTTCATTATTTTTGAACAAGAATTTTTTTTTCTGTTCTCTCAAAAAGAGGATTCCAAGTTATCTTTTTTAGATCGCAATTTACGATTACACTTGTCTGAATCCATAGACGAGAAGAATAAGTCCTTGAGAGATTCTCATGACATTTTGGAAAGTTCAGTTGCCAAAAGAAATTCAACTTGGATTAAAAAAAAACCAAAAAAATCCCGGGATTTTTTTTACAGAAAAAAATATTTTAATTAAATTCTATAATGCTAATATGCCCAAAAAAATCACAAAATTTTTTTTCAATCGATAAGTGCAATAAAAATGCATTTAAAATTTTACATTTTCAAATTTCGCGCGTAGCTTGACGAAAACGCTGGACGCAGTGGACGCCATGTTGCTCTGTGGTCATGACGTCACTGGGCTATGAAAACAAATGCGCTGATCTTGCGCGATTGTATGATAATTGACACGTTTTTGTTAACATAGCCGTATGACGTAATAACATGGCGGCTACT
This sequence comes from Atethmia centrago, assembly GCA_905333075.3. Lineage (NCBI taxonomy): Eukaryota > Metazoa > Arthropoda > Insecta > Lepidoptera > Noctuidae > Atethmia > Atethmia centrago. The sequence continues at coordinate 12,157,514 of HG995373.1, read as the reverse complement.
ATTTCATGGTGTTTTTTAACAGATTAGAAAAACTGAAAACGTTGAATTGAATTTTAAAATTTATTTTGATATTTTATGAACTAAAAAGTCTAAAACTAACATTTTTCGACTCCTTTTTGCCTGAACTATCTCAATAATATATTTATAGATTTTTTTCTCGTATATAGTAAATACCCTATTAATTATTATGTTTGTCCCCAGCAAATGCCAAACAGCATTTACATCGTACTGAAAAGCATACAAGAAAGATATGGCGATGTACCGATCTATATTACTGAAAACGGTTGGTCTACCCACGAGGGCATTGAAGATGAAGATCGGGTAGCTTACTATAGGGCTGCGCTAGAAAGCGCCTTAGATGCTATGGACGAAGGAATCAACCTCAAGGGATACTTCGCATGGAGTTTGATGGACAATTTCGAGTGGTTGGCTGGATACACGTTAGTAAATTATTTTTCTGTGGTCCTTTATAATGGTGAGATTTCTTGCCACGTACAAGAAATGAGGGCTAAAAAAAGAGACAGACCAAAGGAGATGGATAGGTACTTTGTGAAAAAGATCACCAAATGCAAATCAATTAGGTAACAAACAGGACGAAACCTTTTCTCCCTGCACCTTGAGTTAATATCGACTTAATTTTTACAGGGAACGTTTCGGCTTATACGAAGTTAATTTCGACGATCCCGAACGCACTCGCACACCGAGGAAATCTGCTTTCATCTACAAACAAATTATTAAGACGCGAACGATCGACCATGAATACGAACCAGAGAGCAACGTCATGACTATAGATGAGGGACATTGAGACTTATTACATAATAAAAAAACGACTAATTTATAGATGTATATAATTTGAACCTTCTAAATACAAATCCTGGTACATAATAAAACCCATGAAAATGTGTATATATAAATGCATGTTTACTTGTCGCTTTTGCCCCATCCCAAGAAACCCTTGACAAGTCCGGTAAGACCTGCACCTTGCTTCTTGTTGTCTGCAGCGCCGGTCTTATCGTCCAAGTTCGGAAATTCGACGAAGTTACAAGCCAAGTCAAAGAATAACGGCTTGCAAGGAATGGCTTCCATAGACGGAGGCATTTTGTAGATGTTAGGGTTCTTAGTCAGGACTTGAGTATCCTCTCGATACTCATCCAAGCGGTCTACCAGAGGTTTCTTGTCTTTATAAGACTTGCCAGAAGAATACTTCGTGTCTTCGTCCTGGTCTTCATCGTCTTCAAGAACCGAGTCGGCATGGACTTCGAATTTGCAGCTCTCGATGTCCTTTTTCAATGACTGCAACTTGGTCACCAGTTGTTTGTCGTCAAGCTTCTTGCCTAATGATTCGGCAGAGTAGTTGCTGCATCGTTCTAACATAGCGAGAGCCTCTCTGAAGCGACGCAGCCCGGTCAGAACTTGGGCGATGTAGTAGCAACGGAACGCGCGGTATGCCTTCGTCAAAGTTTCTATTTCTTGCTGGTAAGCAGTATCGGTTTCGAATCCGGGCAGTTGCTGCAATTCGGTGAAGTTTTGCAGAATGATCTCGTAAAGCCTGGTGAGGTCCTGAGGACGGACCTTCTTGCCATCGATCTGTATGTTGTTCTTGCGAGCCTCCTCTGCCTGCTGGACTAGCAAGTTGTTCCTATCGACTGTACGCATCAGACGCACATACATCAAGTACGACAGCAAGTAGTTGATGCCAGACATCTGCGTTTCAGAAGCTGTCTTCAACTTCGGATCAGTTTTGATCTCATCCTTGATGGCTGAAATAGCGTCCTTGCAATCCATGAGAATGTTCTCGAGGATATCGATCTTGGCCTGTATGGTTTCTGCTTTGGCGACGGACTTCTCTAGATCTTGTAGTGCGATGAGGAACAGTCGCACTTTCTCGGGTCTCACGGAAACTTTACGACCGCGCCATTCCACTTCATGCATCACGCCAGAACGAGACTCCCTGAAAGAATAAGAAGAGACATCAACATGCGTGTATAAAATTAAGACACAATACTGGGATTGTCAGTCTAGACGCCTCTGTTTGATAACGGTAACAGCGGCAGCTCGGCCATAGTAAAAGTTGAACTTTGAAAGCGCCTTTATTTTTTAGCAATAAGGGCGGTTTTCATAATTCCGGAGTAATACTGACGTGCGATTAACGGTGCATAACCTTGAAAAGGGACTGGGTATTTTTCACTAAACTAATTTAGTATAAAAAAGACCGGCCAAGTGCGCGTCGGACCACGCACAATGAAGGGTTACGTAGTTGGTATGACTTTATCCCAAGAAAAAACTTGTTCCCCATACATTCCAACTGCAAATGTAAGTTTGTACACACAATATTAATTGATTTACCATGTTATTTTAAGACCATAGACTTCTTATAGGTTTTCCTATAATCTCTATCGAACTATTCTGTATTTTTAAAAAAATTTTGGCTCCGCATTTTCGAAGATAAGGGGGATGGTCAATTTTCATGTATTTTCTTTAATAACTTCAGGGGGGCAACCATCACCTCTTATAGCAGTATTATTTCAATGTTACTTCAGCGTGAAACAAATAGATGGTGCTATAAGTCCTGTACAGCTCCGTCACTTTCCCACTGTGAAGTAATTATTATAATAATACTGCTATATGAGGTGATGGTTGCCCCCCTAGCCTTTATATTAAAATTATTTTTTTTTAAATATCTGAAATCCTTACAACAAACACTTTCATTTGATATGCCACACGGTACAGTTAATAAAAACTTTAATTAAAAAAAAGTTAAGGACAGTCTCCTAAGATCGTTTTCCTGTAGCTACAACGATTAAGGTACTATCGGCCCAAGTTAAGCATGCTCACTTAAGAAAATATTCCTGCGAGAGCGCAGCTAGTGAAAAACCACACCCCTTCCTAGTTTCCCCCAATTAGAGACAATATGCATTTGTGTGAGTAATGAGCGAGTAACATAAAATAACAAACATTAGCTAGAGCGCGGCAGTGCCAATTTGCTCTCGCTAATTGTTGACGCTTCCCTTAAATTCCTATCGCCATTTCATTTTACGACCTGTTTATTTCTATCGGACTGATTGCCTGCCTAACTGTGACCTCTGCTTGTATACCGGACTGTGATCGAAAGCCTCTTCTTGACCCTAGCTTGTATCCTGGACTGTGTGTGTATTGTGTGTGGGCTGTGACTAACGTGGTGCAACCATGACGACCCGAAACCTGATTCAGGAAGAAAGGAATCAAATTATTGTTTTGCATAGACAAGGGTTAAATATATCCCAAATAGCAGTGGAGTTGAACATGCAAGTAAGTTATGTTTTTGTATTCAGATAGAGGGAGAGATATAGAAATAAATAAAGTGATAGTAATATTATTATTTCATAGTTTGCATTTTTCCTTATATTGCAATTTAAAAACAAATTCCATGAAAAATATTGGTATTCAGCTGCATCCGGTTAGACTGGAAGCCGACCCCAACATAGTTGGGAAAAGGCTAGGCAGATTTATATATAAAAATAATAAAATTATTATAACTTTCAGATGGATTCTTTTTAAAAGTCTCATAAGATATTACCTACTTATAGTAATGCATTCAAATAAGATTGTTCTTTTTATTTATTTTTGCTTTCAAAGACGTTGTTGGAGCCTTTTATGACCCGATAATAAATCCTAAACCAAAACAACCTAAACAATGGTGCCTTATCTCACAGCGTCGTTGCCGCATTTTAATTAGAAAAACCAGAGCGCATTCGTCGCATTTCTAGAGGCTTGATCATTATATTTCAAACTACAATTTTTTTTCGCCCAAGCACAAGATAATTGTTTTTTTATAATTATTTTTAACATTTATTTTATCATAATACTGCAAATGGAAAGTAATTGACAATAATGTAAATTTTTGTTAGTAGTGCTCGTAAATACTTACCAAAAAAACTTAAAAAAAATTGCACACATAGTTTTAAATACTAACGATTTAGTGCTTGGCTGGCCGATAAAATAGCAAGTACTTACTATTTTTTCGGCCAAGCACTAGATCGTTGGTATTTAACCACGAAAAACCTTTAGAAATGCCACGTTGCCAGCCCGCACGGGATAAACACTTTTAAATAGTAGAGATAAAGCACAAATTTGCTTGGGACAGTTTCATACAATGTTGGAATTTACGCTATGCCATTTTTCTTACTCATAGGTATACGAGGTGTAAATTGCAATATCTGAAAACCTCTTAAGGGTTATTGTACTAATCATTATGAACAACTTTTACTACGGGACCAAACCTGATATCGCGAAAAAAAAACAGCTGTTCCCTACATTTATGTTCGCGTAACTCGTCAAAATGTATGGACCAGCTGCTTTTTTATCGCGATTTCAGGTTTGGTTCTCATAGTAAAAGTTGTTTATAATGATGAGTAATGACCCCTTAAGAGATTTTCAGTTATTGCATTTACAACTTGTATTTTAAAATATAGTTATGAATGTTATAACTACTTAAATTAGTTATAGAAAAGTTAAGAGTTTATTTATCATGAAGTCAACCAAAATGCACACCTTAAGTATTTCAATACTTATAATTTTTATTTATAGTGTACTAGTTGTGCCCTTTGAATAAGACTTTTGTAGTGTACTCGTATTATTATACTTAGTTCCTATATTATGTAAAAAATCGATGCTGATTGTTTTTTTTTTTTTTTTTCGTTAGAGAACAACGGTGCGCCGCTGGGTGCGAAGATATGAAGAAGGAGAAATTACAGAACGCGTTCGTGCACCTCGACCCCGGGCTATAAACGAAAACGAGTTAAATAATATGATAGCCACGTATGAAGAGAACCCGTTCACACCCACTCGCAGTTTCGCACAAGAATACGAAGTTTCGATGCAAACTATTAGAAACGAGTTGCATCGAGCTGGAGTCCATCACAGACGTCCCGCAAAAAAAAATATTTTGACGCAGGAGCAGAAAGCTGCTCGCGTGCGATTCGCTCGTGACTACAGGGACTTCGATTTCTCTTACGCCATATTTTCTGATGAAAAGTGCTTTAGGTCTAGCCAACAAGGTCGTCGGAATTTATGGCGTGTAGATAACACAAGATACGAACCTCGAAATGTGAACCCAAATGCAGAATCGGGAAGAATTGTAGTGAACATGTGGGGCTGGATGAGTGCTGCTGGACCAGGCGAGCTCGCTTTTATACCAGGGAGGGCAAACGGCCAAACGTATTTAGAGGTGCTACAAACCATCATGGTACCCACAGTGCGCACGGTGTATCCACAACTGGACGTGCCAGAATTTTATTTTTTCCAGGACAATTGCCCGATACACCGTGCGCGGGTTGTTCAAGAGTGGTTGCGAGGGCAACCACAAATTAAAACAGTGCCATGGCCCTCCCGATCGCCAGACTTAAACCCCATTGAAAATTTGTGGGGTTTAATGGTCCAGAGATGGGATAGTAGAGCAGAAAGAACGAAGGAAGCACTTGTCACACATTGCGAACAAGTTTGGGACACATTCAGAGGTTCGAATTTGTGCGAAGTCCTGGCTAGGTCCATGCGTAGCCGTTGCGATGCTGTGATAGATGCGGGAGGAGCAGCGACGAAATATTAAGTTAATATAATTTTTAACATGCACTATGTTAATTAACGAAAGGCGTTCCCGTTAACCCGCAATAGTCCAAACATGCTACAATTAATATTACCATTTAAAAATTCGCGAAAAAAAATCAGCTGCTCCCTACATTTTGTTAAGCTAGGTATGCGAACATAAATGTAATGAACAGCAGATTTTTTTTCGTGAATTTTCGAATGGTCATATTTTGGTAGCATGTGGACGCTATACTATTGCGGGTTAACGGGAACGCCTTTCGTTAATTAACATACTGTATAATTACATTATACAGGGTTATTTTTCTAACACCTGGTAGGACTATATTAGTACAACCACTTTTGATCTATGACTTTTTAGAATACCAAAAGTAAACTTTCAAGTTTTTGTTGTAATATTTGTAATAACACTTTTTAGATCTGTATTTTGTAGTAAGTACCGCTGCGACCCTGCATTCGCAACGCACTGTTTGTTTATTTAACTACTTACATATTTTGGTACCGCGTAGAGTTGTTCAAATTTAGAGCGATCAAAATAAATATTTTTAATTGTATTATGAAATTATTTTTTTATGAATTATTAAAAGTCATACAACAAAAGTTGTTATTTATGATGTTAGTATTATAGTCCTACGAGCTTATTAGTGTTTTATCATCAAATGACTTCTCCCGCTCTGGGCGGAGCGGAAGGTCGTGTCAAACTTTTACTGACTAAAACCCACCCGTGTTCCTTCAGTTGCCTGTGCCCAGGGCCATGGTATCTCTTTCGAACAACCCGCGACTCCGGCGGCTTGCAAATAACCCTGTATAGCTATTTTTATTAGGTTTATTTTTATTATTCCAATTTGTATTATATTACTTTGTTGATTAATGTCACAGGGTAGACTGTAGACCGTAATCATAGTTTAAAATAATGCCAACGATTTTGAAGTCTTCTTGTAAAATTATTGATGTCAATTTAGTGTCATGTTGCCTTTATTGGTGGATTTGTTGTTTTATTTACAATCAATGTTGTCATAAGCCCCGATCTCGTTAGTTTGTTATTTTACATATTCAGTAGTGTCATCATATCCGTCCACCTCATAAATAATTGATCTCATTTGCTTGATAAACCTAGTCTGTAGTGTAATGTAATTATTGCAAATTATAAAAATTATTAAGATTCTTAAATTGTACTAATCTTAAAACTTTTCAATTTCATTAGAACTGCACGAGCAATATTCTCCTAATCTTATTTACTGACAGGCTTTTTGCCTGTTGTTGTTGTGTTGTCTGTTTGTCATTGTTGTGTTGATTTCATATTTTGAACTTTACGATATAAGTGTAGATAAATACAGTTTATAAATGATATTATGAGTAAGAATCTTTTCACTTATAATATTTTGCATTTTGATGATAATTTCTGTGTAATTTTTTGTTATAATATGTTAATTTCTGGATGAATCTTTAATGTTTTGAAAAAGTCTATTAAAAATAAATTAAGTTACTTATATTGTTTTTTTTTTCTACAACAGCAAATCCTTAAAATTGTTCTCAAGTAGATTTTAACTAACTGTTTATTTTTTCACACTGAGATTACAGCCGATAGTTTCATACAAAAAGCACTTACTATACATCTTTTATTATACAGATAAGATTTAAATATCAACCTAAATAAATCTTTAATCCTGCATAATGTTAAATGAACACAAACTAAAAATATATATTTCACTAGTACCCAACATTTTATTTCAATCCTTTCACTCTCACTGCTGCCAAGGCACAAATTATAGTTCAGTTTAATTACTTGATAAGCTTCTGAATTTTAAAGTGGCGTAGGAACTGAATCATTGTTAGATTTGTCAAAAAAAAACTTGACATGCATGATTTCGCTTAAAATCATGAATTGTCAAACTATGACTAGAGCATGAATTATAAAAGAGTAAAGTGTTGGTTTGATTATAATCCAGTCTTAAAGTGCTCATCCTGCACGGCATGCCTGGGCATTTTAATTGCAACGATACCTTGTTCGTTATACAGGCTGAAATTTAATTCATGGGTATCCTCTTAAGGGGTCACTGTACTCGTCATTATGAACAACTTTGACTATGGGAACAAATATGAAATCGAGAAAAAAAAATTGCTGTTCCCTACATTTTGTCGAGTTATGCAAACATAAATGTAGGGAACAGCTGATTTTTTTTTCGCGATTTCAGGTATGGTCTCATAGTTGAAGTTGTTCATAATGATGAGTACAATGACCCCTTAAAAGGATGCCCATGAATTCAATTTCACCCTGTATTATTTTAATGAATAAAAGGTAATATTACAATTACCTACTGTTAAAAGTATTAAACCAAATACAAGGAACAACTGCAAAACATTTGAGATAATCCTAAGGTAATAAAAAAACGTATGGCCCTTGTATTAAGCCGTCCTCTATTGTTTAACCGAATTTCCAATTTCCAGACATTCCCACTAAATAACAATGGGTCTTAGATAATGAACTTATTTTTATTTCAGTTGCAAGAGTTGTGCGGCTTGCGGCCTTGCGTTAGCTACAAACAAAAAGCTCTGATAACATTGTATGAACTGCGCAGAGTATTGGTTCAAATATTACTGTAATTTTCAAGTATTCCCAAATTGCCCAAGTATAAACAAACACATAGAAATTTAGATAGTTATTTACTTTTAATAAAGTCGATTAAACACAAAAAATTTCAATATAAACATTTGATACCTTCATGCAGTGCCGGTCAACGCACCTATACCTAACGTATTCAGGGAGCCGTGAGATAAAAGGTAAACAAACCATAAATGTCCGTTCAATCGATTTTGAATGCTATTGTGTTGGTGGCATGACAAATGGCAGCTGCAGTAAACAGTTGGTATTGTAACCACTTTTTTGCCTTTAATGCCATCCATAAGCCTACGGAATAGAAGTCAAAATCGGTGGAACGGACTGTAATAAAACGGTTCGTTTCAATGTCTCATCTTATTGTGAAGGGAATATGGTGCGGTTGCTGCGGCATGCGGCATCACATAGGATATGGTGAAAATTGGAGAGGCAGTGAAAGTGTTCATAAATAACCTATATCTATAGACCCGATAGAGAGAGGAAAATATTAAAGTGGATTAATACATATAAATTGTAGTTTATTAGTTATTACAAATTATTTTTGTAAATACTGCAATATCAATAATACATTTTCTAAACCAAACAAACAGAAGATATGAGTACTAAAATTAATTCTTGTCAATAATAAAATAACAATTCAATTCAATAACAAAGAGCTCACGCCGCCGCCGAGCCGCGCTGGCCGTGCCCATTAAAAACTCGTCTCTTAGCAGAAACAAGTGAGCATAGTACGCTCCTAGTGTGAGTGTCACACATTCTATACATGATTATACTAATACGAACACCACTAAAATACGCTTTGTGCATCCTATTGGTCAAAACTCGTGCATTGTGCGATCGAGTCGTGAGTTGTGCTATGCGATTATCGCCTTTAAGGTGAGCATGCGGAACTTTGGCCGATAGTACCTACCGTTATTGCTCCGTCTCAAAAATCCACCCTGTATATATATTTAAAATTCATTTATTTACGTTACACTTTCGTGTTTGAGTCACAGAAATTCATATGTGAACCAATTTTCAACTTAATCGGTCCAGTGGATTCGGAGCAAATCGGCTGTGATAGACGGACAGACGCACGAGTGATCCAATAAGGGTTCCGTTCTTTCATTTTGATGTACGGAACCCTTAAAAGAAACTTTACAATCAATGCGCAAACTGATACCATAAATTCAATACATAATTCTAGACGCACCACATTTGATGAGTACTGAGTTCATGGTAACAGTATGCGCATCGACGTTTTTTACACCGTGTATAAATGTTTAAACTGACTTAGCTTGCGCCATAAGCGTGTCCAAGTTGTCGATGAGTCCCTGCCCGCGCATGGCCATAAGGTCGCCGGCCGCCGACTCGTCGCCGATGTTGTACGCGCAGTAACGGAGACTGGGCTTCAATTCTTCAGCCTGTATACAAAGTTATAGAAGTAAAAGTGAAAAGGAGTCCAAGAGCTCACATAGTCAAGTGCATATTTCTAATTGTATAGCTATAAAGCTCTGGTCAAACTGAGGCGATTCGGTATGAAATTCGTTCGCGCCGATTGTGTGAATTAAATTGTGTGGAGGTCGTTGTTCAAACTATTGTTTTACCGTTTTTATGGACGAGACTCTTAATTTTTGGAACGATTTCTTAAACGCGGCTTGCGGTAGGAGTAAACTGGTTACGTAACGAAAAAGCGTTATGCCCGAAAAACAAATGTCTGTGTCAAGTGATACTAGATGCCTCTATTAAAAAAAACCGTCCGTGTTTGGGTCACAGAAATTAATATGTGTACCAAGTTTCAACTTAATCGGTCCAGTAGATTCGGAGATAATTGACTGTGGCAAACGGACAGACAGACACACAGGTGATCCTATAAGGGTTTCGTTTTTTTTCCGTTTGAGGTAAGGAACCCTAAAAACAAAAGCGGGGCGAGCCTAGTACTTAGATTAAAACCGAGATTGCTAAAAATCTTTAGCGCTAGGGTTATTAAGTGCACAATTACTTTTCCAGTGCTAGAAAGAGACAAAGGCTTATGTTCTTTTTTCCCTTATCAACCATTTAGTTTTTCCTGCTAAATGGTTTGCTCGAAATCAGACTGTTCTGCAGGGAAATAATACAAAAATACCGTACCTTCTGCTTATAAACCATGCGCTCATCTTCAGGCAGCGCGCCACATAGCTTCTCAAGCACAATTTGCGCTCGATGCAGCGCCTCTGCGGCAGGGCGCCACTGTTGCAGTTCAACCAACAACGCGCCGCTCAGCCACGCCGCGTACGCGCCCGCCTCCAGTTGCGTGCGCGCATCGCAAACTCCGCTTTGCTGGCAAATAAATAAGGTTCATTTTTAAACGTGCTTTACTGGCAATATGAAAGTTTGATCTGTTAGTATGAGCCGCGGCACATACGCACCGGCCCCAGTTGCGTGCGCGCATCGCAAACTCCGCTTTGCTAGCAAATAAATAAGGTTCATGTTTAAATGTGCTTTACTGGCAATATGAAAGGTTGATCTGTTAGTATAAGCCGCGACACGTACGCACCGCCTCCAGATACGTGATCGCATTACAAACTCAGCTTTACAGTAAAAAAAGGTTCATTTTAAAATGTGGATCACTAGCAACAGTATAGGAGCAAGTTGGTTTGTTAGTATGAGTCGTGACACGTACGCACCCGCGTCTAGATATGTAAACTCCGCTTTGCTAACAGCGTTATAAGGTTAATTTTAGAAAGCAGTTTAGTGACAATTTGCAGTGGACTAAACATTCGTTTCCTGCTCACACTTTATGTACATTGAAATTGTTTGAAAGGTTTTCTGCAATGCCTTATGTAAACTGTACTTTATCAATCCAAAATTGCTCATAACCGAGATAACAACAATAGGGTATTTTACTATATACGAGAAAAAAATCTATAAATATATTATTGAGATAGTTTAACCAAAAAGGAGTCGGAAAATGTTATTTTTAGGTCATAAAATAACAAAATAAATTTAAAAATTCAATTCAACGTTTTCAGTTTTTCTAAACTGTTAAAAAACACCATGAAATAGTAGCCGCCATGTTATTACGTCATACGGCTGTGTAAACTAAAACTTGTTAACTGTCAACTGATCGGCGTAGGCTTTGTACTTTATTATTTTCGTAACCAACGTAATTTTTATTGAAATATTACCATGGAAAACGGTTTCGTAAAGGGAGACAACACAAATTTACCAAGAATAAACTCTTCGATGGTCGGTAAATTCTTTGCTGCAAATCCCGATTTTTGTTCTGCTGAGTTACGGAATGTAAAAAACATCGATGTAAGTAATGCCCTTTAACTCAGTTACATTTAAAAATTCTCATAACTATATCAGTTGGCACTTGAATCCACAATTTGCCTGGTGTTTTTACACTACTATTCTTGCATTCCGGAACAGCACACCAACAATAAGTAGAATAATAACTCATTTTAAATTATCAATTATCATACAAAATATCAGCGCATTTGTTTACATAGCCAAGTGACGTCATGACCACAGAGCAACATGGCGTCCACTGCGTCCAGCGTTTTCGTCAAACTACGCGCGAAATTTGAAAATGTAAAATTGAAATGCATTTTATGGCACTTATCGATTGAATAAAAACATTGTGATTTTTTGATATTAGAGCTATAGAATTTAATTAAGACATTTTTCAAAAATGGGTGTAAGTCCCTATTCTGACTAATATTACAGCTGCCCCAACCCCAAATAAAGTGGGTTAATGAACTTTTTTGATGAGGATGATGCACTTTTTGTGACCCTCTTGTATAGTACACATTAAAACAATATTACATTCTATCAATATCTACCTCGCACAACTGTAACAGCGTCTGTGCATGAGCATACGCCTTCCTCAGCCTCGCAACCAGATGGAACTTCTTCCTCGGCTCGGTGTTAGCCTCCTGCCGCAGCTGCATGGCGTGCGCCCAAGCCCTTTCAGATTGCAGTAGTGGCACGCATAGAAGACGGCTCTCGGCAGACGTCGCAGTTAGGTGCACGTTCGTGACGTCACGACGACGGTAGTGGCGTCTGTCGCCCTGAAAGTTGAAGTGGCCTCATCTGCTAAGCATGGGTTAGTTTCCCAAGATGAGTAGTGTTCTTAAAATTTCCCACCAAGCATTTTTCTGTAGTAACCTGGATAAATGTGGGTGCACTATACACATCTGCCTACAGGCCTCATACAATACATTTCAGGCATTCCTCACTCTAGACATGTCACCTGTATTCCTCTTTTGGATTCCAAGTGAAATGTGTTGTGTTGTCAGGAGTCCTGCCTAGAGTGATTTAAAATCAGAAGAATCTATCAGGAGATATTGTTAATTTTTTTTTTTTTGGTCAGCACTACTCTCATGCTAACACCACAAAAGCTATTTGAGCCATTTTCGAACTTCAAATCAAATGTTGGTGAATGCGACATAATTATCTACAAACCTGGGGTAATTTGAGCACTTTACGCAGCCTCCTGAGGCGTCTTGAACAATATCCTCGGTAGCGCTGGTAGTCACCATGGCGAAGACCATGTTGTTGTTGAGCATCCTTTGTGATACGGAAAACTGATTCTCTAGTTAAGAAATATTATTTTGGTATACAAAAGAATATTTTAAAATTTACAAGTAAAGAGAGAATGACAGTAAAACTAAATAAAATTGAGTGGAGGAAGACGATGATGATGTATTTGAATGTTAAAGTTCTAAGCAAAATTTTATTTCTTGATTGAGGACCTCTTACAAAAGATGCTGCACTGGTTACACTAACTGGACTTTATGTAACTGAAACTGCTACACTAGTTATGTAGGTAGTTCAGTAACATATTGCATGACCAGTCCGCATAACTTATAGGGGTGTGGAGCCACCAATTAAGGTATAATGACAAAATTATGTAGTCCACTGAAACATGTTTTGTTTATGATATACATAATTTTTATACATTCAATTAAAATGCAAGAATACATACATAAACTGGAAGAGTAAGTTGAAGTAAGAAATTTTGACATAGTTATGGGGCTTATTTTATTGATAACATATTGTGCCTCATTGTAATCATTTCAGAGTAGGCTTTATATATTCGAAATAATCCTATAATTATTTCAAATATATAAATTCTTATTTAAAATCCAAAGGATACTTTCTAATGTTAAAAGTCTCGGGGATTTGACGTCTTCTTTTTCAGTATCTTCGGAAGATAAAGGTTTGGCATCCCCGGAATCGCCCTCCAACACCACCATTGTGACTTGCTAGGAATTTAATTAGTCTGTTAAAAGTTAAATTACTGTATTATTATTTCCTTTCGATTTAATTTTAGTGAACAAGACAGTTCTCAGACAACACGACACATGTTATGGATGTTCGGGTTAGTATAATTAAACTCTAAACATGAAGAGCAGAGTTTTCTCTCTCATTTGCAAAAGCACTGTTCGTGCTAGAAATAGTAGTCAATTAATTTAAAGGCTAAAGATCCAATGTCTCTGGAACTGGAACGAATCATGTTCGTAATTCGTCACTTGACAGTTGTTTCACAATGTATTTTTTTTTTTATGAGTTTCGAAACAAAGTTTTTAAGGACGCAATGATGAACGACGAAACAAGGGACTTTATTAGGCGATTAATCTGGCATGTGGTCTTATTGAGATTGATCGTATAAACTGCTAGAATGACAAATTAACATGTCGGTCACCACCATGAAATTATGAATTATAAAACTATAAACGAACAAAAAATTATAAGTCCATGGTCACCATGAAGTTATTTTATCTATAACTTCATGATGGTCACAACCTACATATTAGTACATTCAACAGATTACTAATATCTAGCAAATTCGATTGATTGATTGGCTAAGGTCATCATCATTTCAGTCTAAAGAAGTTCACTCCCCTGCTAGACATAATAAAGCTTCGCCAGGCGTCGCCACATTGATGCCACTCCCATAGACGAGTGTATATTTTTTAATTGTAAATTACAAATAGTACAGCAGTGAGATGGATATTGAGTCATAGCCTAATAGCTTTCTGAATGTAACGGAACATTAGAATAAAACGTTTCAGGTTACGAGATTTCAAGATTTTCAACTGTGTCTGCTGTCATTGCCAAAGAAACGAGACGGTTTGACAGCAGGATAGCAAAGCAAAATTTCGCCATGTGTGACAGAGACACCAAGTGTGCTAAGTGACAGTAGAAAATATAATCGAAACATTTTAGCGGATTGTTTTCCTCTCGTCTTTTTTCTCTTGCTGTTGTAGGTTAGTGTTTTGAGTTGTGGGAATATTTCGTAAAATATCTGAGAAATCTTACTGAATTTGTTAAGTTTTGATCGTCGCATTGGGAAACAGAGTGTTAACTGTTGTAACTTAATACTTATTTTCTTTTACAGAACGCAAAATTCGACAAAATGGCAAAGTCAAAGAATCATACAAATCATAACCAAAGTGAGTACTTTCAGTTAATATTTTTTTGAGCCTGTGCCTTACATGATTTACCTTGATTAACCTTGGGAATTAAACTATTTTTGTTCCCTAACGTACCATATCTATACATGATCAATCAATGATGAAGTCTTGATTTTGTGGTTAAGTTTACATGTTGTAAATAAAACGATACTTTCTTTTATTTCAGACCGCAAAGCCCACAGGAATGGCATCAAAAAGCCTAGGAACCAGAGGCATGAATCCACCCTTGGCGTAAGTAAAATTCTTTCAGTAAATTCTAAAATAAACGTTGAACTTTCCAAGAATACATTTATGTACTTTTTTTTTTTTCGTGGAATATGTGCTGTCTGTTCACCATATATTTTATAATTTGATGTCATTGTACAGTATAAAAAAATACGAATTTCTATTGGATCTGGGTGCCGTTTTGTACGTATATTGTAATGAAACAGCACTATTTACCATTTATTAAGAAATCACAATACCAATAATCTCATTGACCAACTATTAAAATAAAATGCCCCTTTAAAACTTACAGTTAGGGCTTATCTGTGCTTCTTTAACTAGGCTCAGAATTTATCAAATCCTAATTATTTTTATGTGATTTATTGATTCATCATTCTATGTAACATAAGGCGCAGAATATATGATTTTAGGCAGTTTTTAATCTGTTATTACACCATCATATAATGTAAAAAATGTATATTATTAAACTAGAATGCATACACATCAATTCTTTAAGTGATGTTTTGGCATTTTAGTAATACTTTATGGAGTTTTAGGGAGCAATGTCTATACAAAGCATAAAAAACGATATTACTTTCAAACTAATTCAGATATTTTCATGATTGTTTTTCGTATGAACAGACTATTTTATTATCTATAATTCTATCCATGTTTTTTTTTTCAAATATTCTTATTTTCGTTACTAAAAATAAATATTCCCTACAAAACCGAACGGCGGCGCGGCGTTAGCGAGATGCGCATTTGTATGGCCAAGAGCGGCGATTACCGGACCCTTAATCACCTCTTATTTGCTGGGATGTCATTAATATTCTGCTAGTCAATAGCTACCTGACAAATATTCGAAAATGAAAAGAATAGTGTCAATTGCCATTCTTCAAAATATGCAACTTCATGTCTTGGAAACTTGCAAACAGTTGACCATCATTCCAAGGCATAAATATATCTAAGTGAATATACATAAACGTAATATACATATACATGCATACATAAACGGACACCTTATTCCCGAGGGGCGAAGCAGAAACAACAGAACGCCGACTGAATTTGTTTTAAAATAATCTTTTCTTTTCAGATGGACCCCAAGTTCCTGAGGAACCAAAGGTTCTGCAAAAAAGGTAACCTGAAACCCGCTAAGCAGCTTGCCCGCGCCGCAGAAAGGAAAGCAACCCGGGAGGCCAAGGCCAAGAAATGAACATCTAGCTGTAAGGACAATAAAAATATAAAAACTTATTCAGTTGTTTGAATTTGAATACCCTCTATACACCATTTAAACAGCATATGGCTGGCTTTCCACTAGAGCACAAGGAAGAGAGCATAGAATAAAACAAAACTATAATAAGATTTGATTTTTAACCTTTTGACCGCCACGTCAAAAAAACAAAGACGTGACCTCGGCGCCAAGCTACGACTTATTCCTTAAAACCTGTCATGTAGTCGTGACCGTGGTGTGCTTGGCACATTTTGGTCTGTCATCTGTACATGACTGGTGGTCTAAAGGCTAATAGAAGCAAATTCTGTTGGTTGCTCTTTCTTTCTTCCACCAGCTCTTGTGGAAAGCCAACCTTAATCAGTACTTTAGTGTTTCACTGATCACCTAAAACCGAATCCAGATGTGTATAATGTAATGCAAATAGTGTGGTCAGTGGGCAAACTCGATGCGAATCCTGTATGTATTCGACTGTGAGAGAAACTTTTGTGTTCGCGCTAAAACCGAAGGCCGATGGAACAGCGCGAGTGCTAGACCGAGCGTTCCATGTAATGCTCATAGTGCCCTCCACATGCAGAATTCGCGTTATATTACACATGTCTGGACATTGCTTTAGATTAACCTTTTGAACGCCAGAGCAAAAACGCATGAACTTGCCCTCAACGCCAGGCCACAAATTCACCGCAAATACCTACGAAAAAAATAGGGATTCCAAAACTTCATCGATAATCAATTTTATTTTCATTTTCGTCTTTAATTTCGAAATATAATGTCCATAAAACATTGAAATTTAATTCAACATTACATTTCTTCCTATTAAAGTAATAGTTATACACTATTTACAGACTTGTATAATACCGTAATAACAGATATGAGACTACAATATATTTAAATATAATAACTGTAGGTACAACACTATTCTTGATCTGCTGTCTTCATATTGTGACCATGGCGTGGACGGCCCGCCATTTTAATAACTACTTCGCTTCCGAAATAAGGATGTGGCAACGTAATATCTCGTTTATCGATGTTCTAGTACAATATTATTTTATAATAAATGAAACACGTTTTTTAAATCAGATTTATAATTCCGAATGTAACAGGTACTTAAAAATATATGATTGAAATAGGTTAAGAAGGTAAATAAAAACTATGAAAAAATAGAAAATTTTAATAAAATGTTATACAGTATGTACTATGTACCTATACATGTTTTTAAATATTAAGTTCTATAAACCTGGCATAAAAAGTAACAAATTAAAACAATTAACGATTATATATAATTATCACAATTACCAATCAGTCTTATACTAATAAATCTTTTGAATAATAGAACAAAATTATACAAAATCTACAATGCAACCTGCATTCTGATCATCTAATTCGCTGGGTGCAAAGTGGGTGGTGGGGACAGTGAAATCGATCTCAGCGCGCACCGTGGCTAAAAAAGGAACTTTTGGCAGACTTTATTCCACGAAGTTATAGGTAAATTAATTAATAAATATCCCAAAATAAATCATAAAATCTGTAAATTCGTTCATTTATTTATTTCAAATACTTTTCAGACGTGGCTTAATTCTTTCTTAACCCTGTGCTCTACATAAATTATATCTTAAAAACATTTTCGGAGGGATCATATAGCTTGACGAACACTATAGGAACTATATACCGAATTACCGAAACAAAACTGAAAAGTCGAGTTCTCTGCACACATATATACATAATAATTAATTGAAATAATAGTATACATATATTAGAAACCTATGAGTGCAGGCTTAGGTATAAGGCGCAATTAATATTTCATAAATATATGTAATATTTAAACATATTATATCGCTTAAACATATACACAAGTAAAAATATCAAAATCATTCTTGATTTTTACTTATTTATGTTAGCGATCAATAGGTTAAATAATACAACAAGCATTTAGTAGGTAACTGTATGCTGATTCATATCTTAATTAAATCGTATGTAAACAAACAACGATCGATATATCAACTTAAAAACTCTGTATAACGGCTGTATCTATTTTTTTACAACAATAATATTCTCAAAAGTAACTTATTTCTGTAAAAAATATGTTTCTTTCGGTCTACAAACACCAATACCAGGCCACACTTACAGATTTCATCGTGATTTTTAATAAGATTAATATTTGCTCAAAATTTTTAAAATAAAAGCAGATAAAAATAACTTACCTCTAAATCAAATTCGTCCAAAGATTCTGTTTCCGAAAATTCTTCGTCATCTGAGACTCCTTCTAATATGCGAAGAAGTTCTTCCGTAGTCATTAAATTCCCACTCATTATAATAGTCACTTAATATAAATCTTGAACTCGATATCACAAGTAAATTAATCATAAATATTATTCATTCACTTCACTAATTTCTGGTCGCCGCGCTTGTGACGTCACGATATTGTCGTCTAGTCGTGACCATGGCGTACAGGGTATGAGGGTACTGATAATTCGGGTTGCGTTAGGGATGCGCTTGAGTTGGGATTAGTGAATATCGAAATTCGACCCAACCAAATTTTATTTTTGACTATGTAGCTTATTGAATGATTTTTAAGACTGGTTTTATAAAATTAATGCTGCTTTATCCTAGTACCAAATTATACCTAAAATAATATATTCCAGAGGAAAGTTTCGAATCGATCTTTGATTTGAAATAATGATATTATCCAACATGCGCTACATCACTAGCGGTCACGCAGTTATGACTCTGGCGTGTGAGGACATTCTTTTTTCAGAGTTTATTTCTTTCTTTTTAACGTAAAATTTCTCAATATTTATAATGCAATTTAATTAGTTTTATGGAAATAAATAAATTTTGGACCTTCTATTTTACAGGTATATAAATAAATAGGCATTAAAGTAATGTTTAAATAGTTTATTTCGTGTTTTAATGTACCGCTGTTTTTGTCACATATTTGTGTCGTTGGCGCTCAGGGACAGTTTTCGCTTGTCACGTATTTGTGACCCTGGCGCTCAAAAGGTAGTGACCATGTGGACAAGAACAGTCCATGCTTTTAATTGACCTTCGTTGCTAAATACAATAGTAGTTTTGATTGTAATACAATAATTATTTATTTCTCTTATCAACTATCTCTTTACAAGTACTTGTCACTATCACTCCTAGAGTGGAACGTATAATTAGTGCGTAATCTACTGTAAATGTGCGCCACATACTCGTAAAAAAAATTTAGTTTTGAAAAAAACGGAAAAGTGATTCCTGCTGGAGTAACGTTGTTCCAGCAAGAAAATTCTAAACGAATGATCGGAGATAGAAAAATTGTGCATGGGCAGAGAGCTTATATTTGTGCAAAAATGTGCACCAAAAATATAACTTGTGCGTCTTCAGGTTTTCGAGATATTGCATTTCCTGCATGTGTATATTTATTCTACAGGCGCACATACAATAGTTTTAGAGATACACGATTCTGCAAAATGTTACTCCAGCAGGAAACCTAATATCTTGAAAACCTGAAGACGCACAAATTATATTTTCGGCGCACATTTTTGCACAAATAAGCTATCTGGCCATGCTCAATATTTCTCTCCGATCATTCGTTTAGAATTTTTTCTGATGGAACAACGTTACTCCAGCAGGAATCGTTTTTTTCCAAAACGACAAAGAGCACAATTTTTTTATGTGGTGCACATTTACAGCAAATTACGCACTAATTATACGTACCACCGCACCGGTGACGGATTAAGACTACTTGAGGCCCTAAGCAATCCTTGCCTGTGGGCCCCCCGTCCGTATGTCAACTAGAATCGGTCTTTACACCTTTACCGCCTAAAAACATTAGTTTTGTGTAAAATAAGATGATGAGATGTAAGGTACCTTAGAAGTGGAAAAGGTGCGAAAACAACAAAAACCAAAGCATTTATTTATTTATTAAAAATGCGCCTTGCGGCTTTTCCAGGCATTGAATTCACGCAAGATAGTATTAACGTCTAACGTTTTTAACATATATATAATCTATGTATAATATCGATAAATTATCGAGTCTTTCTTGTATCATCTTAGTCCTTTTTTCATTTTATAATATTTTTAATTTTGAAAAAGAACGTTCCGCTGAGCAATTTGTAATCAGAAGCGATAAAAATATACGCAGGGCTGTTTCCACATTAGGGAAAGCTGATTCAATTTTATCATCATGTATTGGCGGGAGGGAATACAGCTTAATACCTTTGACTATTTATTGTCCTTCATACCTAATTTCAGCTCAATCGGACCGCTGGAAGTCGCTCAAAAATCGATCGCAATATTCCGCACGTACAAACTTATAAACTTACTTGACGTGAAGTGTAGTAAAAGCTTGTAACAATACCTATTAGCTTTTAAATTAAAGAAACACGCCCGACCGCTAGATATCGGTAGTCGTCTTTCGGTAGGTATCATTTGACGCGCGTGTCATTGACCTCTCAATCTAATTTACCTACCTAGAAAAAACTATTTCGGACCTTGCAGAAACCTTCAGCTTCGACTGGTTTGAGTAAATTTACATAACCAAAAGTAATTAGGTACTTAAATGAAACAAAATACTTTAGATATTTTGACTTTGGACATTATCGAAACATAACATGTCTAAATATATATATACATAAATAATATATATAATATAATATGTATATATATAAATAAAACTACGTACCTAAGCGAACACAATATTATGAACAGGGGGGGCAACCATCACCTCTTATAGCAGTATTATTTCAATATTACTTCAGCGTGAGAAAGAGATGGAGCAGCTATAAGGCCTGTACACAGTGTTGCCAGACGCCGAAGGCGTGTCCTCGTACAGATATGGTCTGAAATCTCGTATTTTGTCAACACAACCTCGTACATACCATTTATTTAACAAATTGCTGTAAATCTATTGATTTTCTTGTCAACTATCTCATAACCAAGCACTCTACAAAGCAGTTTCGTCAAAAAGTACTACAGAGCAGTTTGTACAAGTTATTCAAACACACCTTACACCCCGCTTTGGACAATCTAGTGTCCATGGTTGCAGGTGGCAGGACGTACAACCGGAATTTTGCTTTGGATACTGTACGTAGTATCCGAACTGTACATAATATAGTTTACGTGGAGTAGAGTGGAATTAACATAGACATATTTTCTACGTTAACTTAACATTTTAAAGAAACAATACAAGTAAAATTAATTAAATGAAACCTTTCGTGCGTACGTTTCGTACACACCATTCATTAATTTCGTATAGTCAGAGACGCGTTCCAAAATATGACTTGTATCAACGAATATCGTACAAAATCGTACGAGGAGGGATGTAAGCTCGTACCTCGTACCAAGACCACTAAATCTCGTACATGTACGAGAAACCTCGTATGGATGGCAACGCTGCCTGTACAGCTCCATCACTTTCCCACTGTGAAGTAATATTATAATAATACTGCTATTATGAGGTCGTGGTTGCCCCCCAGAACTTGAATTAATTGTCGACAAACACACTCACACTAATTTGTGCTGTGTGACACACACAGCACCGTAGATTTTTAGTTTACTGAAACTATTCGTTTATTCCCGTTGTCCCCGTACGCCATATCCCCGTCACGGGGACAGCGGGACGTGATTAAATTTATTTCCCGTTGTCCCCATAACGTACCTACATATAAGTAAAATGTAGCAGCTTAATAATCAGTTGTTAGCTTTGTTTTAATTTAAACTGGCATCGAATTTTTGTTTTGGTAATAGAGGGCATCTGGCGCTCGGCGGTCGCTGCCGCGACACGCTCGCTTCGCTCGCTCGCCTTCGCGCGTTAATGGTCACTGTTCTAACCCAACCTAACCCAACAACTGATTATTAAAGCTGCTACTTTTTAGTTAAAATTATCCTTCGCTGTAGCTGCCAACCTTAGGCAAATCAACCAATATTGGGTAAAAGATGCCGACTCACACTTAATACTACAGAAAAATTAACGGGGACAGTGTACGGGGACAACGGGAAGTATTTTTAAATATTTAATTGAAGTACCGCTGTCCCCGTAGGACGGGGACACAGCGTACGGGGACAACGGGAATGAACCAAACTATTGACTTACTTATTAATTATCAAATTAATTGTATTACGGATGCATAGAAGCCGGCCGACACATTTACTCAAAAAACAAAACATTTGATTGAAACAGATTTTGCTTAGGTGCCAGGGTGGTTTGCGATTGGCTGATCGCAATTCCGGTGCATTCGAATTGCCGAATGCACTAGCGGGCAGCGAGTGGGCAAGCGGCGCAACCTCCGCGGGAAAATCGCGGCGAAAGTCTCGCCGTGCCTTCAAATTCAACAATTCACTATGAATCAATCTCCCACACGTCGATAATTTTAAGGCACAGCTGGACTATCGCCGCGATACTCTCGTCCGTGTAGATAGGATTTAATCCATGAAAAGTCTAAGAAAGAAAACAGGCTATTTTACGTATAATTTTTATTTGAATACCGAAATCGTTCACAAATATTATTTATAAACATATAATAATTCAAAAGAAACAATAAAAACTAAAAGTGCTAAAAACTAAATCCTTTATAATAATTGTGATACATTCATTAAAAATTAGATTCTGAAATTTTTGTTGCAACCAATCAACACTTGCAATATTCATATAATTTGAAAACACCCAATAATCATTTTTGGTTTCCGAATAAGGATTCCCGCACACTGACGTATACCTGAATAACGGTCCGAAGCCGGTTACGTATTCGTAGTGTGCGATGATACGAGCTGAAATTTAATTTTAGCTTCAGGATCACGAATTTTTGTGTCCAGAAGCACTAACCAATTCAGAGCTTTCTATTTTTATAGGGCTCCATAAGAGCGAATGATGTCATCCAGCAATCAGGACATTTAATCGCATTCACCATGGGACCCAATAAAATGGGCCTCCTTACAACTTACGATTTGAACCATCATTACAAGTTACAATCAGAATGTTGAACCATAACCGATAATAAATGAACATGAAAATGCTACGTATGTAAAGTGCATACTGACTAATACAATTAAAACATAAGCATATTTAAGTAACCACAATGATCGTTAGTGATCAAGTCTTGATAAGAGACCAAAACTAATTTTTCGCGCACCACAAGGGGCTTCTTAATAGATTTATTACATTAGTCAAATACATAATTGTGTGTAATGAGTATCTCATTTGGCTGACATACTCAATCGTATGTCACGTTCACAAATAAAATAAAGGTTCTCCGTATTTTATGCCCCCAACGTGACCACAGGCTGCCTATCGCCGTTCTCTGAATCGATCGACTGGTTTTTTAAATATTCAGTGTTCTTTAGCGTGCCACTTGAGACGCTGCTTGGGACTTCTTTGCATACATACACATAGCTTTACTTAGAAAGTAATTTCAAGTTTTTAACTGCTGGAAACTTGTTGTGCGCTTGTTGACGATCAATATAATAGACGTTTTATTAACTTTTGAATATTACCTTGGCGATCTGATAGTTTTCTGGTACTGATCACTGCAGAATGTATTGCTTGTTTATTAAATCCTTTATAATGCTGAATATTTAATGACTAGCCCAGCAAAGTAGGGCGTGCGAGGTCGTGTGTGATCCCACCCACCCCTCGCGTCTACCTACTCCAGTATCACAATCTCTTTTAGAACAGACATTAAAGGCAGCCTTTTAATACACAAATTACATGCTTAAAATAATGTAGCATATTAAGAAGCCTTATGTGGAGCACGTAATCACGAGAATTGATCTCCAATGTTGACCTCCTCAATATAACAAGTCAATCTAGTTACATAAAATCTAAAATACAAAGTTTAAAATCTCGTGCAGACTAGCGCGATATCGACCCAGTCTGCGGGAGCCTTAAATTATCCCATGTTTCGACGATATAAGCGAATTATTGGAATAGGTACGCAGTTTGTTGAAATTACGACTGCGCTTTATTTTTTGCCTTAGGATGGGGCCCAGGACCAGCTCCATTTTGCTTATTTTTACCTTCCGCATTTTTAGGTCCCTTAGGCCCAGGGCCTTTAGGGCCCGGTCCCTGATTTGGCTTGTTATCATTTTTGCCATCACCCTTGTCATTTTTGTTCTTGGGCGGCGCTGGAGGAATCCTCTTGATGAAGAATCTGAACGACAATTTCTTGTCTTTAATGTAGTGCACCAACACTTCCAAAGGCAGAACGGCACATTTCCCTTGACGAAAGATCTCTTCAGGCTTAATGGCATCATTGAAGCAATGTTCTGTGAACACAACTTTCCTTCTAGGATTCTGCTTGCTCACGACGTGTATCTCAAAAATATGGTCATGTGCTGCTTTCTTGCTGCCAATGTGCTGAATAGTCCAGTACACCATATTTTGAAGAGTGTCGATCTTCACAGTGATGATGAACAGGAACTTGGTCTGGGCCACCAAGTAAAAGTGGCGATCATCGTTTTTGATGTCAACGTTGGTAAGTTCCACTTCTTCATCAGTGGTGACGTTGCAGTGGGACGCATGACGTTCTTTGAAATGTTCCATCATGTCCTTAAGTTTTCCTGTAAACAGAATTTAAAAAAATGTAAGTGTAGTCTCAATAATTTTGATTCTTTACTCGTCTTTATCGTTCATTACCATTATGGGCTATGGATCATTTATGATTCTCATGATGTAATTTCCCAAAATGTTATTATAATTACCTGTCCAGGAACACTTTCCAAACACAACACCGAGCGGGCAATCCATTTCTCGGAAAATGCATTCCTTGAGATGTTCCTCCAATTCCACGGACACCATGGTGTAGACACATCCCGCAGATTTATTGGGACACGGCACTTTTGCCTGGAAAATATTGAGACATAAAATAAATAGGGAAACAGAACTGTGTTTACATAATAATCAGAGATTCGGTATCCAGAGATCGCGAATCTCCGATTATTCTGTACTACCGACTTGCTGTTTGTCCCACGCTGCCAAACATTTTCCGCGGTAAAGAGTCATTCATGCCAGCCGCCTTCAAGAGGTTAACTGAGTAGGTACATAATAATAATAATGATTTATTTTCTCACCACAATATGGGTATATTAGAGAGGTATCAATACAAAATACGTAACAGCAATGATTCTGTGGGAGACTGGTGCCTAAACTAGACGTGAGGTAACCGGATTATGACCGTAGTAATCAGTTTATTTTTGTACCATTTTGGTTTTCCTCTCTGACACTATTTGTCTACCGCACCGTGAACGGGACGTCCACGAGAAACGAGATTATTCGGCCATAGTAAACGTAGTGTCGCTACTTCGCAGTCGTCATCTTAATCCCGTTGACGGTGCGGGGACAAACGGCCTGAGAAATAGTTTCAACAGAGTCGTGGGCTTCAATCAAAGTGTAGGTACATTGAAAGTCACAACAGAGTACTAATATCTCAAACACAACTATGTAGTTATCTACTAAACTTATTATACTCATGTACTGTACATTAACTTAGGTACACAAGTACAATTGACTCATTTTTAGGGTTCCGTAGTAAACAAGGACCCTTGTTTCTTGTGTGTTTCGTCTGTCTGTCTGTCTGTCCCTGCTGTAGCTCAGAGACGCTTAGTACTAGAAAGGTGTAATTTGGCATAGGTATACATATTAATCACGTCAAAGTGCTAAAATAAAATCTAAAAGAAAAAAATTAGGGTAGAGGTAATTCAAAAAAAAATTTTTTGCACGTAATGTTGGGATGATATTTTTTTTCTCGTCCATCCCACGGTGTGAGGTATCGTTTGTTAGGCCGTTCAAAAATATTGTGGGTCTGTGAACACCACTTTTCAATTCAAGGATCCGTTTGCGTAATATTAAGCACTAGCTGTTGCCCGGGGCTTCGCCCGCGTGGCTCTTTCAAAAATAACCTACGTTACTCTTTATAACATCAGCTATCTGCCAGTCTAAATTCCCGTCAAAATTGGGCCAGTCGTTTCTGAGATTAGCCGGAGCAAACAGACAGACAGACTGACAAAAAATTTAAAAATTGTTTTTTTTTGTATAAGTACCGTATATACTTTCATATGCATCTAATAAAAAGTTGTTATTTTGGCATTACAAACCGACATTTTTTTTTTGTATAGATAATAATATATTAATAAAAATAAATAAAATTTCTAAAATAAAAGTAGCCTAAGTTACTCCATATTACATCAGCTATCTGCCAGTGAAAGTCCTGTCAAAATCGGTTCAGCCGTTTCAGAGATTAGCCGGAACAAACAGACAGACAAAATAATATTGGTAAAAATGTTATTTTGGTATATGTACCGTGTATACATCCATATGCGTTTAGTAAAAAGCGGTTATTTTAATATTGCAAACAGACACTCCAATTTTATTTATCTGTATAGATTAAAGTGCTAATAGTCAAGTGTCCTCCCCCCCCCCCCCCCCAGTCAGCTAAAAGATTTTTTTATGGAGATGTGAAAAAAATCATGGCAGTAGTACATATAATTAAATTAAAAGGAAAACCATCACAGCTAAGTGGGCTTTACAAGTTAACGAGTAATAGTCGACCAACTTAAATTTGCTGTTGGAGAATTGACCATGGCATATATGTATGGGAAAACATGTTTTTCAACTACAATGTCAAGTTTGTTTTTGGGATAAATTCATCCCAACTACGGAACCCTTCATTGTGCGTGGTCCGACACGGACTTGGCCGGTTTTTTATCATTAAACTTAAATAATTACACACGTTTCAATGGCTACTCGAAAAACATTTTGGTTCTATAAATAACTATTCCGTCAGTCCAGAGGTCCTCAAGGGAAACCTTAAACATTCTGTAAGTTTAAAAAGCCTTAAAATACCGATGATAACATTATGCCTGCAGGTATTCCCCGAAGAGTTAAGCACAGGCTTGCACTTACCTAGGCCTGTGCTACCGCACAAGTGTACCTATAGTAGCAACAATTAAGTACTTACCCAATGTGTAATATGTTTTATTGCTACTCATTGATACAATATTTTGGAGTAAAAATTGAATGAAAATGAATTCATGATAGGTACATACATCTTTTTGAGGGTAACTGTACCTAAACCAAAATTCCGCCAAATGAAGTCTTATGCAACAGGCGAGAATATATTATGAACTTTGTATCTGCACAGTTACGTTAAATTACCTTAGCAACAATTTCTTCCAACTGCCAGTTCCTCATTTGCGTGAGGTTCTGACGGCAGATGGGACATATCGGCGGCACCAGGCTCTGTGTGCAGGTGTTGCAGAGGCTGTGCCCTGATTGGCACTGGAAAATCGGTGCGCTCATGGTCTCCAAACAGACCGGACATTCTGGCAGGTCAACCGCCACTGCTGCGGCCCTGTTAACAAACACTTTCTCGTTTAAACCAGCAAGTATACATATAATGAAAAAAATAATGATGACTATCGGTGACAGACAGGATTGGAATTTCCCGCGATAAAAATTCGCTTGCAGCGATAAGCTCGATGCCCCAGTGTAGCTGTCGGGAATTAACCTATTGACCGCCACGTCAAAAAAGCAAAAACGTGCCCTCGGCGCCAAGCTACGAAATCTGTCATGTAGTCGTGACCGTGGATGGCGTGCTGGGCACATTTTGGTTTGATACATGACTGTGGGGGTCAAAAGGTTAATTAAACAAATATCTATTTAGGATATTTACAGCTAAGTAGGAACTCACTTTTTATTCGCCTTTGCCGTCGCCATTTTTGGTTACCGGTAAATTACTGGAACAAAAGAAACATAATATTATTGTGAACTTAATTTTATTTGTATAGCAGAAATAAAGTACCTACCTATTTACATGTGTAGGTAGGCAAGTCACATGTACTGGCCATTGTTAGGTTTGTTTAAAATTTTGCTACAGTAGGTACTGTCGTAATCACAGTCAAGTAAATGTGGTCGATTGGTCGTAATAATAACAAGGATATTAATTTGTTCACTGTTACAAAGTTATAATACCCAAACTAAGTATCTATTCGGTAAATTGAAAGATTTATTGTAATATCGGGGATATTATAGAACTGGATTGTGATGTCTCCACATCAATTAGCTAGGCTTAGTGCTGGGGGGCAGTGGGGGTTAAATACTTTCCAATCTGCTAGTCTATTCAATTCTGTGGTCTATCACGTTATTCAAGGTAGCTCGTAAATGTCGATAAACTCATAACGGGGGGCCATCGTTAATTATGTTTCAAGTAATAATGTCATTAGAGTTTTGATAATTTACAAGAATGCCTTCCTTTGTTCTGCTAAGTACTCACGAACTTTGTCTGATAAAATGAATAATGCGGTAGGTACCTAACTGTGGGTCTTTGTTACATGAAATATAGTATTCTCTGACTAGTATATAGTTATCTGTGTATAGTATCACATTCAGTGACTTTCATCGTATCCTGACTAAAGGAAAATACACATACGGATAGTGGTTCTGGTTATCTACTTCTTATAAAAACCTTTGATATTATTTATATTAGTAAATAATAGGTACTTATAGGTAATAAGTTACAGACTGCACTTATTATATGCAAGCAGGATGTGAATAAAGGTGCATCCCCACTGCAGTTTCTTTTTGTGGATCAATGTTGGCAAGTGTTAGGAAGGTACTTATGGGTCACCGAGGCACCCGCAACACAGGCAACAGGAAGGAATACGGGTGGGTTTTAGTCAGTAAGAGTCTGACACACCCTCCCGCTCCGCCCAGAGCGGGAGAAGTTATTTGATGACTTCACACCCTCAAAAAAAAAAGTGTTAGTGGGCAACAATGGATAGCAAAAATTTATAGCAAAAGCCAAAAGTAACTTAGGTGTGGATGCACCTTAACATTATAATTTATACATAGGTATGTCTCGTGATTTAATATGGCAGCTCGAGAAATCCCCGTCCATTTTTTCCCCACCATCGTCATCTCACAATTAAATTGTAAAACACAACAGTATATTTACATAAAACATATCTTTTATTAGATAACTAGCTTTTGCACGCGGCGTCGCCACACACTGGTCCCAAATGATAAAAAAGGGGACATTAAGAAATTTTTGACAAAAGGTCAACCGATTCAGCTTATTTTTTTTTTGTAGACAGCTGATGCAATTACAAATCACTTTTGTACATTGAGTTTTTGCCAAAAAAGCCGTATTTTCAGAGAAAAAAAATATTCAAATATTTTTTGTATGAAAGAAATCCTAATTTTGTCTTTATCTTCCAAGATTCAAACGTATTCAAAATAAAACTTAGCGCAGCTTGTAGAGGGGCTAATTTCTCACTACTTTGTCATAGACACTCAACTGCGATTTTGTGCTCCTTTTGAGTTACATGCACTTTAAATATTTTTTGTATGAAAAAATCCTAATTTTGTCTTTATCTTCCAAGATTCAAACGTATTCAAAATAAAACTTAGCGCAGCTTGTAGAGGGGTTAATTGTTCATCACTTTGCCATAGACACTCAATTGCGATTTTGTGCTCCTTTTCAGTTACAGGCACTTTAAATTTTTCGTTGTCGGATGAGCTTTACTAGTTTTTTGTAGACAGCTGATACAATTACAAGTAACTTTTAAAGATGTATTTTTTGTTAAATAAGCCGTATTTTCAGAGTTAAAAAATTAATTCAGGCGGATTAGAAATAATCTTGTTAAAGATAGACTAAGATGTAATAACATTTTCTTCATTAATAAGTAACTCTTATAAATGTCTTTCTATTAAAAAAAGTCTTATTTTAAATATATCAAATAAACAACTTGGATATCTCAAAACGTGTACAGACATGTTCTGGGGGCCTACCATGAACTCTTATAGCAGGTCAATTTTCGACGCAAAGTGAACTGTCGGGCTATTTTGTACTATGACCACGTCAAATAACAGGCGAGCCAGCGATCACGTGACCAAAGCCGGTCAGTAGTCACGTGACACCATTTCATTGGTCTGACCTGCCTTATGCTGTAACATCAAGTCATTTTTGACATGTAAACACTTGAAAACTGAACTGCCCTGCAGTCATATTAAGCAGCCGTGTAAAACTAACTTTTATTGAACTGTTTTCCTTAATTTAAAATAAACAACGGAAGGACGTGTTAATTTGTGAATACAATACTATTGCGGCGTTATTTAACATTATAGACAACACACAAAACAATCTCTTCGTCGTTTATTTTAGATGTGTGACCAAAATGATTTTTTTTAGTTTCTTGAAGAAGTTGATGATACAAACAGTGTAAAACATATGGCTAAAATCCAAAGGCAAGTTATGAGACGCATGATAAAACCCTTTGACTTGCAGGATGGCATGTTTGTCAAACGGTATAGGCTCACCAAAGAACTATTACTTGAGCATTGCAATTAGCTACGAGCTTTCATGCCACGCACCACTAAATCAATAGATTTGTCGATAGAGGTTAAGGTTTGTACTAAAATAATAAATCTATTTATCGCACTAATTATCATAAGAACAATTAAATACAGTATGATCACAAATGACCTCGTACAGTTTTGTGGTGTTGACAATATAATTTGACACTTAACAAATTGTTTTCGTTCGAAAATAGCAATAACTTTGGTAAGATTTTCAAGTAGGTACCTTACCGTTCCTTAAGTATCTAAAAGGGTCTCGAACGTCCTAATCGTGTTAAATAAGAATTTTTGCTACGAAACATAGTTTTTTAGAATTCTTCTGATCATTATAAACTGTTATTAAATTAATTTGATCTACTTCATTAAAACCGTAAAACCGGTAATATTGCGAAAAAGTATTTCCGAACGTTTGTTTATAATATGGCGTACCGGCCAGCGATAACGTAGCAGGTCTGAAGTTGATACATTGCAGGTCAGACGGAAATGCTTATGGTACAACTAGAAAACCTGTCAGGTTAACCTGCTAAGTTGACCTGTCATGTACTTGGCAAGTTTTTTTAATGTTGATGGTAGGGCCCCAGGTACAGGTAATTTATTGTGTGACTCATATTCAGATTATAAGCATTTTTTGGTAATGAGTCATTGCTTAATTAGCCGATTACTTACAATTTGGGCTATATTTGGTCATCTAACGCTAGTGAATGCGTCGGAAACGCTGAATGATAAAAAGGTATAAATTGCAATTAAAACTTTTCCTTCGTACTTTAACGGGCTTAGGACCTTCAAAATACAAACCTATATAATAATATAGGTATTGTATTAAGGCGTACTTAAAAAATTTGAACTACCTGTAACCCTAACGCTTAATTTATCTTTACATGCATGTTTTGTTTATTTATTTATTTTATACTTTATCACTTAATATATATTTGATTTAGGGCAGGGATCTTGGCGTGCTTATCTGTTTTGGTCACTTTCTTCAATAATAAACGGCACTTGCACTATTAACAGTCTTTTAATTATAGTTCCACAACAAAACACACGCTTTTACAATTATTTTCACAGGTTAATTCACAGAGCAATGTTCGTGCGATCAAGATTCAATGTCAAGTCATTGTCACAATAAAATATCAGGGTATAATAAAAATAAACAATATTGTTCTACCCTACTTTGTCCTAATAAGTCATATGAAATGTAAAATACAACTTTTTATTTGACTACCCCAACAGTGGGTAGTCTTTGTTTACAAATGTAATACTTTGCTAGGGCTGTCGTCAACATAATATGAATAAATAAATAAATAAAACAAACACAAAAAATAAAACAAAGCGCATTTTTTTTCAGTACCTGTAAACTTAATAACTAAAGTAAACTATTATTTTACAAATTTAAATAAACTAGAACATAAATTAATTTTAAGCGCATTTTTTCTCAGTACCTATAAACTTAATAACTTAAATAAACTAGATTACAAACTTACAAACTTAAATAAACTAACATGAACGTGCGTATGTTACAATGTGAATTATGCTAGCGGATCTTGTGGGGGATTATTCTCAATGTCGACGTATACTTCTTCCTCATCAGCAACTTCTAAATCGAGTTCATTGGGTGAAACTTTTCGGCTTCTTCAAACCTCTGCTGCTTTTGAATTTTGGTGAACTTCGGTCTTATGTTCGTAATGTACGGATCGGAGCTGATAAGTAACTGGTGTAAAATATCTTCATTTGTTTGCATTCTGCCTATCTTTCTAGTATGCTTTTCTCTGATTGAACGAAAATCTTTGTTTCTTGCTTCTGAGGCTTCTTCGGACATCATACCAATTGGAATAAAAGAAAAATGCTGGCAAATATCTGCACCATGCACTAAAAGTTTATGTACACTCGAAGGCATGTAATACCACGAGTACTCGCTGACATAAAGTTCTGCTGTTTCTCTGCAATAAATTCTAAATTTTTCAATATCTACATTTCTCCCAGAAGATATTGCCTGCAAAATTACAGCAAATCTCTTAATCAAATTAGCATTAACTCCTGTTATCTCAGCTGACCTTTCGTAATCATTGAAAAACCGTCGAGCTGTATTGCCATCGTTTGTTGTCCCAAAGCCTTGTTTGACGATATCAATCATTAAGCCAGTTACAACAAAAAACTCATGCTGCGTTAACTCTTTTCTTGATTTTCGGAGCAGTTTGTCCTCACCCCGAGCCGCCCATTTTTTGAAATCTAAGTTGTAAGATATGTTCAAAATACACTCAGGGGCACATTTAACCGTCCACCTACATTTTGTCGATTTATTCAAAATTCTATCGTAATTTAATTAATTTTGTTATAATGATACATTGGGTGAACCTTTACGAAAACTAATGAAACACGTGTAAGTTGTGAAATGGTTTATTTAAAACAAAAAAATAAAAAAAGAGAATTTGCAGTTTTCTTACCAAAAACAAAAATTTGCAAAATTTTAATTTAAAAAAAAGTATGCTCTAAATTATCGCATTAATAATGTGTATTTCCTCCTCTGGCCCTAATGACCTCTTGTAACCGATTTGAAAGCCCGTCCATTGTCTTGAATGTCGCTTTGTGGAATGTTCTCCCACTCCTCAATAGCTGCAGTTTTTAGCTCACTGATGGTCGTAGGAGCTGGTGTCCGACTCCGAATCCGTCTTTTTAGGTTATCCCATACATGCTCTATCGGGTTTAGGTCTGGACTCCGAGCTGGCCATGGTAATCGCTGAATATTGACGGCGTCCAAGTAATCCGTGACAATTCTCGCGGTGTGTGCACGTGCGTTGTCGTGCATTAAAACAAAATTATCGCCAATGAATGGCGCAAACGGAATCACATGTGGTTCTAAGACTTCTGTCACGTACCTGTGAGCATTAACGCTGCCTCTATCGAATACGACCAACGCTGTACGGGCGTCGTAACAAATTCCACCCCACACCATTATCGAGCCTCCCCCGTAGCCCACTGTTTCAACCACAGCACATTCAGCAAACCTTTCACCACGGCGTCTATACACGCGCTGACGTCCATCTGGACCTCGTAAAGCGATTCTTGATTAATCAGAAAAGAGAACTGCCTTCTATTGTTCCGAAGTCCAATTTAAATGTTCTCGAGCAAATGCAAGTCTTGCTCTTCTGTGAGTTGCGGTCAGTTCTGGGATTCGAGCTGGTCGAAATGATCCCAGATCCCTCTCTGCTAACCTTCTTCTTATTGTTCTTAGGCTCACACTTACATTTCGTACCTCAAACAAACGGTTACGAAGCGGTTGTGAACCGATTTCGAAGAACGTTCGAGACGATGTAACGATCATCTCTCTCTGATGTACACCTTCTACGACCTTGCCCTGGCCTCCTTATGTAGGAACCAGTCTCTCTGTAACGTCGGATAGCATCTTGAATAGTGGTTCGTGGATATCCAAGCATTCGTCCAATCCGACGCTGGCTGAACCCAGCGTCTGCGAGTGCCACAGCCCGGGCTGCTCCAGCTGCGTCCAGTGGCATTTTTATGGTCTAAATGAGGTCATGGCACTCGCAACACCTCGGATTTATTCGAAAAAATGGTAACACAACAATTTAAACAAATGTATCCTTCACACAAAACCAGGGGCGAGACTGTCACATTTCGACTTAACTGATTATTATTGAATAAAACCCACAAAAGTAAACAAAACGCGGGTATGATTGTTTTGTTTATTCCAGATATACCCACTTATGAAGTTACGCCTAGTAGTCAAAGCTTAAGTTATCATAAACAAACGATATGGAATTCGATATGAGTGGACGGTTAATTGTGCCCCTGAGTGTACATTCCATGCATCGCAACCACATGTGAAGTGAAGATAAACCATATTTGTACATATCATGGTTTTCTGGTTTGTTAAAAACGAGGTTCAAGTTGTTCATATCTTTCGGATTTGTTAAGCAAATGTTGCAATTGGCTGCAGACTGTCTGTGAAAGTGCCGTGCATACTTTGCCGTCGATCATCGTCATATGCAATTCATGAAATACTTCAAATTCGTCATCAAATAACTTTGTTGGTAGAAGGTTCTGAATTTCTTCTTGTAATGTTGCTTCTACTTGCTGAATATATTCTTTTGTTTCTTGTTTGAATTCGAACATAATTGGTCTGCAATAGTTTGTTGAAGAAGGGCGCGGATTTTCCCATACTATCACATCGTTGTCACTCATAAGGCGAAGTGGCACAAAACTAACCATAAATACAGAAGATTCTGAAAATATGTCACCAGTTGGTTTTTGTTTGTAACAACTTTGTGAAGAAGCTCCGTCACAGCCCCATTTACTAACTAGCTTCAAAACACCACCATTAATATTTGAACCAGTCACTTTCAAAATCTTCTCGGCAGTTAAATCTAGAACTGCCTGTAACTTAATTTTAGCTCCTGACTCCGATATCACAATATCTTCTTTTGCTGGATAGCATTCTTTCTTCTTCAACAGTAACTTCTGGTAAGATGGAAAAGCCGCTGTGCCATTTGTACTTAAAATGGACCTCAAAGTTAGATATTGCCATTTTGATAAACTCAATGCTGTGGCAAGAGCTAAGGTGTCTTCCTCGGAAATCGATTTATCAGAAGCTTTATATAAAAAGTCACTTACTTCTTGCACCTTTTCTGGCTTATTTGAGAGGCACTTAATAACTTTAGAACAAACAGTGCGCCCGTTTTCATTAAGTTTAGCAATAAGAGCATAGAACAGCTCTTCTTCGGAATGCTCCAAAAGAGACAAAGAACGTCTTTTCTTCTGCTTATTTGTTAAATCTTCAAATGGTCGTTTATTTCTAGTTCTGGGAGTATTTGTGGTAGCTTCTGATGTAGATGCACCCGCTTCCTCTTCGTACGATAAATTATGCTCTTCTACGTCTACTGAAATGTCCTCTATGGTATATTCTGGATCAAACAACATAGGAAAATTCACAGAAGTTAAAGTTGGCCACAAAATTTTAGACTCCAACCACTCCTTGTTTTTAACACCAAATCTTTCGTTTCTACCTGAATTGTCCCATCTTCTAGCTAGGTTTGACGTATAATTTTGGCAAAACTTTTTGATAATACTGAGCTCTTCGTTTGGAATTTCACTTGAAATACGATTTATAATGGTTTGACACAGTAAATCACTATTTTTAAGGCACCCACTATTACTCAAAAAAGAAAAAATGTCTAAATTAGTCACAAATGTAGTCATTTTGATACAAAAATGTTACAGGCAAATAAATAAAAGTTACAATGTGGTGATAGTTGATAAAAAATTGTGTTGTTTTTACGAGCACAAGACGCGTAATGAACAAAAACGGGTTCCGCTTGCCCTTATACTATTGATATATGACTCATTACCCAACTATCCCGTTACTTAATGGGGTAGTTAGATAATGGCTCATTACCTAACTACCTCATTACTTAATGGGGTAGTTAGATAATGAGCCAAATATTCTTGCAATTTGGATGAGTCACGAGAAAATAAAACATACTAAGATGTGCTCCTACATAAATACCGCAAAACTACAAAGGGAATTTTTAATTGCAATTTATATACCTATTCATCATTCAGCGTTTTCGACGCGTTCGACTAGATGACCAAATAGAGCCGAAATCGTCACTTATAGGGTAATTAAGCAATGACTCTATACAAAAAAAAATTTACATACGAGTCACACAATAACTTACCTGTACATAAACATATCTGAACACGTTTTGAGATTTCCTTGTTTGTTTATTTGATACTGATAATTTCATATATTTGTAAGAGTTACTCTACAAGCTGCGCTAAGTTTTATTTTGAATACGTTTGAATCTTGGAAGATAAAGACAAAATTAGAATTTTTTTATACAAAAAATATTTAAAGTGCCTGTAACTCAAAAGGAGCACAAAATCGCAGAAGAGTGTCTATGACAAAGTAGTGAGCAATTAGCATCTCTACAAGCTGCTTTAAGTTTTATTTTGAATACGTTTGAATCTTGGAAGATAAAGACAAAATTAGAATTTTTTAATACAAAAAATATTTAAAGTGCATGTAACTCAAAAGGAGCACAAAATCGCAGAAGAGTGTCTATGACAAAGTGGTGAGCAATTAGCTCTTCTACAAGCTGCGCTAAGTTTTATTTTGAATACGTTTGAATCTTGGAAGATAAAGAGAAAATTAGGATTTTTTCATACAAAAAATATTTAAAGTGCCTGTAACTCAAAAGGAGCACAAAATCGCAGAAGAGTGTCTATGACAAAGTGGTGAGCAATTAGCACCTCTACAAGCTGCGCTAAGTTTTATTTTGAATACGTTTGAATCTTGGAAGATAAAGACAAAATTAGGATTTCTTTCGTACAAAAAATATTTGAATATTTTTTTTCTCTGAAAATACGGCTTATTTGGCAAAAACTCAATCTATAAAAGTGATTTGTAATTGCATCAGCTGTCTACAAAAAAAAAATCAGCCGAATCCGTTGACCTTCTGTCAAAAATTTCTTAATGTCCACTTTTTTATCATTCGGGACCAGTGTGCGCCAGTGTGGCTTAAAAAAAAAAAGTAGCATTATACTCCTTATAACATCAGCTAGTACCATCCAGCCGTTTCGGAGATTAGCCGGAACAGACAATTTTTTTTTTTATAAGTACCGTGTATACTTTCATTTATGCATTTAGTAAAAAGCTGTTATTTTTACATTACAAACAGACACTTCAATTTTAAATAATAAATACTAGTAGGTACCTACCTACTCGTCCGTCAAAGCTAAGAGCTAAGAGAAATGTATCGAATGGTAAATAAACCAATAAATTACTTAGGACGTTTCAAGAAAGCTAGACTAATCAAAATACCTAGGTAAGTACTTAAAAATAACTCCTTTTGTTAGGACTAAGAGCCACGTAGGTCACTACCATACGGTAATAAGACTAATAATAGTAGTATAGGTAGGTATTTTAATTGTTTGAACATTCAGCTGCTACCCAGAACAATTAATATGGTAGACTAGCTGTTGCCCGCGGCTTCGTCCACGTGGCATTTTCTAAAATAAAAGTCCACTTCTTATAACATCAGCTATCTGCAGAACGGAACACCCTTTGGAAATTAACGGGAAAAAACAGACAGACTGGCGAAAATATTTTTTTTTTATACTTAGCTAACATAATTATTGTTTGCAAAATCATTTTTAAAAAAATTGGTTGCTAAATCTAATGCTGAAAAACAAATGTTGCTGTGATTATAATTTTCTAAAAATAGTATAAGTTCTTCTTTCTATACCAGAAACTTCAGCTTTTACCGATTTTATATTAAATAAAGTAGTTTCACCTACTACGAGTATATAGGTCGTCCCACGACTGTGCCACATGGAGGGAAAGTTCCTACTTATACTGTAGAGAGAAAAATTTACTGAATGAAGACTTCATTTTTACTTTAAAACCAATACGAACTGCATTCAAAGAATTTTATATAATCGCCCGTCTGAACCGGGAAACAAACCCGCTAAATGTGAAAAAAAGCATGTCATTTTACTGTACTGATTATAAGGCTCAATCATATACATTTATTTCTTCTAAAAAACATAGCATCTAAAATAAAAGGAAGACCATGAAATTTAACAATTAATTGAATATTTTGTTCGGTAAAATGAATAGAATCGGTACTCATGGACAAATCAGATGGCCCCAGATCTAACCCTGTTAGATGATTTTGTAAATTATTGAGTTTACAGGAACCTGTATACAAGTATGCTGGAGTTAAAAACTGAACTTAGAAATATTATTTTAAACATTCACCATGAACAAATAAAGAAATCAATGGGAAGCTAAATTATTAAAAGAGATACAATTTGTATACAACAGGAAGGGAGACATTTGAGCATTTAACATATTAAATTGATTGTAAGTTGCACTTAAACATACCTTATTATTTTAAATAAATGTTAAATTGTATGGTCTTCCTTTTATTTTAGATGCTATGTTATTCAGAAGAAATAAATGTATATGATTGAGCCTTTCAGGCTTTTTTTTCACATTTAGCGGGTTCCATTCCCGGTTCAGACATGCGATTATTTAAAATTCTTTGAATGCAGTTTGTATACTTGAATTTTGTAAAAATTTAAAATAAAAATGATGTCTTTGTTCAGTAAATTGTTCTATCTACAGTATTTAAGGTACTTTTCCTCTTGTGTGGCAATGTCGTGGGATGCCCTGTATATGTTTTTTTTTAAATATAATATATAAATATTATATTATATAGTTGGGTTGGAAACCCAACTTGAAGCTGTGGCGATCATTTTGCATGCTCTTAAGTACGTCCATTTTTTTAGAAAAATACTCTGGA
This sequence comes from Atethmia centrago, assembly GCA_905333075.3. NCBI lineage: Eukaryota > Metazoa > Arthropoda > Insecta > Lepidoptera > Noctuidae > Atethmia > Atethmia centrago. Next base: position 12,118,789 of record HG995373.1, on the reverse strand, counting down.
AGCCGACCCCAACATATTGGAAAAAAGGCTAGGCAGATGATACTCCTCATCAATTATTAACGTAATTACTATACCTACATAATAATACAGATTGAGTACAGAGTTAGTATGAAATGGGAACTTAAGTTTTAAAACCAGCTACTTACGTACATGTAAAGTGTAGATGTAGGTGTAAGTAGCGTTGGGTTGGGCTTTCTTTTTTTTACATTCAATTGGGATGCTCCATTTGCTTATCGCCATTTTGCATTGTTTATTATCTCTTTCAACAAATAATAAGTTGAGTTGGTTTGAGTCAATAACTGATAACGATTGGAATAAGTAAGACATAGATGGAGAGATTAATAGAACTTTAGACTATCTGACATAACTCATTCACATCAAAAAGTTATAACTTCGTAGCAATTGTTTATCTTGTTACCTAATGCGTTTTTAGTTCGTCATTTAATTGATAAAAACGGATGTATGTGGTGTAGGTGCAAGATATATACAAAAGACAAATTTGAAGGACAACACCAATTACTCTAAAAGATCATACCGGCACGACATTTTGTCAAAATACAATAATAATTCAAATAATTATACAAGCGCTTTTTCTAAAATGTTACTTATTTTGCTTTACAAATAGTTAATTATCTATTCAATGATAGGATTCTTACCTTATAATGGTTTTGTGTGAAAAAAGGTGGAATCCGAAGGGAAGCGTGGTTGTCAACAAGTGCTCGATGCAATGGCCGATCTCAACACAATAAGCGTCTGCCTCATTCGGCCGCCGTATATAAAAATGCACTCTGTGACGTGGACGGTGGAGTGGAGTCGCATTTCGTCTGCGCATATCGTAATCAAAGTTTATGCTTATGACTTTAGACCTTACATTGTAAGTAATAAAGATTATTTTTATTAACGCAAGCCCCAAATGTCGGGTAATCCTGAAAATTGGTGTGCAATGCTGCCATTTAAAAATATGATCGTACTACTAATGTGAACTCCATAGACATCGTTGTAGAATTCCATACATATTGGTAAATTCACTAGTGTTGTTTTTCATGCAATTTACCCTATATCATGATTGATGTATCTGAATGTTTTACTAGCCTTTGGTTATTAATTGCACTTTGTAATAAATGTTTTAATAATTAATGTACCTTCTAAAATAATCAACTGGAGCCGCATGGGCTCTGTGGCTAGAAGGTAAGAGACACCATTAACAATTTTAAATTTTAATAAAAAAAGATATTGTTATATTGGCCGATGGCGACGGCACTATAGAGGCATGAGGAACAGGGTGTAAAGTTCACTCATCCTCCAGAGAAAAGGGAGGATCCTCCGACCAGCAGGGCTAACATGACAAGCGCGAGAACGCTCTTTTTCTCGATTTGTCTACGATTCTGACGTCATCCGAATGCCTAACATGACCGCTAAGCGTGAGTAAACTCGAGAAAGGCACTTTGACAGTTCTTTATCTCGCGACGAGAAACCGATGTAGCAAATTATTAAAAACAAATCATTTTTATTTTAGCAACATCGGCTCATTCGATAAATTTTACGCATGGAATTAGTATGTACTATAGTGATTTTACATCCACCTCTATTAATTTATGTTGTAATTTTTTGTGTAACCGACCTTTTTTATTAAAATTTAATATTTTTCTATGGCATGCCGAAATTAAAATACCAAATGACGGAAACGAAAATGAGTGAGCCATTTTTGTTAGGGGAAAAACCTGTAGGTTCGCGTCACCAATATGTTAACCGCGTCACCGACATACTAACCACGTCACCGACATCCTAACCGCGTCACCGACATATGAACAGCATCCCTTGAATATGCAATCTGCGTCACCAATATGCTAACTGAGTCACCGACATGCTCAATGCGTCATCAATATGCTCAATGCGTCACCAACACGCTAACCGAGTCACCGACATGCTAACCGAGTCACCGACATGCTCAATGCGTCATCAATATGCTCAATGCATCACCAACACGCTAACCGAGTCACCGACATGCTAACCGAGTCACCGACATGCTCAATGCGTCACCAACACGCTAACCGAGTCACCGACATGCTAACAGCGTGCCCGACGTGCTGGCAGGGTCAACGACATGCTAACAGCGTCACCGAAATGCTAGCAGATTTACGAAATGCCAATCGACTTACGCCGTGATAACCGCGTCACCGACATTCTGAAAGCACTTGTTGACATGCAATTTGCGTCACCAACATGCACACCGCGTCACCGACATCCTAACCACGTCACCGACATGCAGACTGCGGCACCAACATGCTACCCAAGTCACCGACATGCTAATGTAACGTGTGCATCAGACTGGCGTCGCGGAGCGGCCTGTGTACGTACATGTATACGCATATATATACTTATATATGTTATTCCAAAGTTTTAAGTTTTCATTTCTGTCACCAGTCCCCATGAATGCCATATTTTTTTGTATTATAATTTTGTCTACTCTTCTCGTCGTCAAAATCGAGGACGACTAAATGACAGCAGAATCGAAGATTATCTCGTGTTGAATTGTCAAAATACGAGATAACTTAGGTGCCATGTTAGGGTTTGTCGAGAAAATATCGAGTTTGACAGAACGAGTCGAGTATTTTGTATGGCAGCGCTGTCAGAAAACGAGAAAATTGACAGAAATAGACAAAAATTACTCACGCGAGAGTGAGTAATTGTCGCGTGTGTCATGTTAGCCCTGCAGACGGGTGTCGTGTCTGGTGGGCAACTGTCCGCAGTGTTGCCGCAACTGAGTTCCCAAAAGGTACATATCCAGCGCTGAAAAGGTACATTTTGGGTTTAAAAGGTACATCAGCAATGCTTTCACTAAAATCACTCACTAGTGCTTCTCTCGCTCTCTCGCAATGAATCGAGACAAGGAGAGACTGCCTGCTCGCCAGCAGAAGTTCTATTTTTTGGATTATAAGTGTGAGAAAACTTACCTATCTAATATTATAAAAATCTCGTGTTACGGTGTTTGTGGTCGCACTCCTCCGAAACGGTTCGATCGAATTTTATGAATTTTTTTATTTATATTTGGTAGGTATGAGGATAGGTCGTAAAGTATATTTCATACCGTTACTAAGAAAAAAAAATTGTAATTTTGACAGGACAACGTCTGGCGGGTCAGCTCTAAAAAATCCCCGCAGTTTTATGATAGGTAATAGGTACTCATTGAATTGTTTCTCGTGGTTAATATAATGCAGAAATCACACGATAAAAAAATCGAAATCGTGATTGTGGTTCAAGTTATATTCATAATCTGAACATTAAAAAACATAATATACATAATATGCTCATTATTGTCAGTTAAAACTAAAATAATAAATTAATTATGTTACTAATTCTACAACAAAGTCATGCATGTTTCTTGCAACAAATACCTTCACCAACCTTTATTTAGCCCAGGAGATCTAGGACGTTAGGTTAGGTTAGGTTAGTGTATTAATTATAATATAAACTTGTTAGTAAGAATAATCATTTGTTTGAATGACCTGTGGTGTGGCACCACCCCACCCCCTGAGTGTGTCGTAAGAGTCGACTAAAGGAAAAAACCGTAGGATGGGCAGCAGCGTTCTTTCCGCGTGTGGTGGTAACCACACTGCGATCGCCAACTCGCAATGCCAAGCGTGGCGATTATGGCAAACCCCCTAACTTGGGGAGGCCTATGTCCTGCAGTGGACGTCTCAGTAGTAGTTTGTAGAAGTAGTAATAGAATCAAAGCCCACAGCAAAACACAATGCAACACACACACACACACACACACACAAAATATCTAGTAATATTCTCAAGGAAGTATTTTACAAATTACTAAGCACCACAGCAGCGACCGAATAAAGGCACCGGTCAGCCGCCCGGCGCCGCCACGACCAAATCGATCACAGGATTCGATTAATGGAAATGGGCATATTCAATTTATTTATTGTACACTTATGTATACAAGAAAGAAAATCACTTTCCCTTATCGCAGAGACCAATATCGCGCGCGCTTAAAAATACAAAACAAAATGTACTTAGCAAATCTCTCCTCTTTGCAAACAAGCGCCCTGTGAGTAGATTAGTCACAGAAAAGTTTGTGTTCTGTATCGTATCTGTGTATCTGTATCGTGTCTGTGGTACTTAGGACCGAAGATCTATCTCGTTTTGGCGGCGGTTTCAAATATTGGATGTTAAGTTGAAAAGGTACGTCAAATAGACCCCATTACACATTAAACATGGGAGGCTTAAAAGGTACGTCAAATGTCTAAAATGTACCCTAACGGCAACGCTGACTGTCCGACGGTTGATGTCAGGATGTTGTATATATGCTATTTGCGCGGTAAACTCTGCTTGCGCGATGCAGGAATTTTGCGTGACGTCAGTGTGATGCGTAGTTCGTATGTGGCGCTGTATATTAATCAGCATCTGCCACTACTCCATACAAGTTTAGACGTGATTAAAAACTTGCCTACTAAAATTACGTCAATTTTCGTCAAGCGCTGATTAATTTGACAGGACTAAACTAAAATTTATCTTCTGTCCTTTTCTTAATGAAGTAGAAAGAAAAAGATGCACTGAACTTAAATTTAGTTTAGTTTGTGAACAAGGGAATCGGCACCAATGATAATGTAATAATCTACAATGGTAACAGTTAAGTTCCAACCGGAAAGATCCGCCACTTTTAAGAGGCATAGAAATAGTTACGTTGGGTACTAATTATTGAGTATTCCTATCTTAGACCAAAGCACCAATACAGCCCTTATCTAATGGTAGCCATACACATTACGATATACTTGCGCATGTTTAGACTTGCACAGGTCTGCGCGAATCCAAATTGCTCGGATACTTGTGCTAATTAAGCACTCACACGTTAATGTATACTTGTGCAAGTCCAATTTTGCGCGTCCAATATATCGTAACGTGTGTGGCCTGCATTAGAATTTTATTTTAATTATCTTTAATGTATTTTTACAAAAAAAATCCTGCAGACGCAGCGATAGGTACTAAGGTTAAAAATAACTTGAGCTCTACAGTCGTGTGAGTACGGAAAGCCACTGAAATTTGTGCGTTGTTCAGACGCTAAGAGGCTGTTACAATGGCGTTGTGGTGGTTAATTAGTAATTACTGTCAGTTGACAGTTATTTTACACTGCTACATAGATATTTTGGTGTTCGAATGACGTTGATAGTTCCTATTGGTGAACAGTGGCGTGCCTAGGGTTTCAAAATAACGCAAGCCCAATAAAATTTTAACCGATTTCAAAAAAAGAAAGTTCAGTTTTCGACTGAGTATGTAGGTACCTACGTATCTACGTATGTATCATCGCAATTTTCTCATAAACTACTGGTTAGGTACAATAAATTCTCTATCGAGCATTTTAGTAAGGCATTGCGGCTTTTGGGCTTATATGAAGGTACCGCCACTGTTGGTTCAATAACATTCATTTATTTACTTTATTTACATTACGCTTTATTTACATGGTTGAGCAGACAAATTCTGACGTGATAACGTCTTATAAATCGATGAATGCCGGCTGCACGCACGAAAGTGTCACGTTCCGCCTGAGCCGAGCCAGTAAGCGAGAGCGCGGAACTAGCGATAGAGAGGCACGATCGGCCTAAGCGTTCAGCTTATGACGCATCTCTCTCTCTCACATAAAATTATCGTCCGTAAACCGACTATACAGACAACCAATTTTTTTCGAACATAAATGAAACAATGGATTAGCAATATCTTTAAAAATCATTCAGATTGTGATTGAAAGGTGTTTGGTCTGACCACTGGTAGCTTGAACACTGTTCCTGATGTGGAAGGTGGATGTGCAACATCTTTTTTCTCGCTTTCTGTGGGAATGATTTCGTGAAAAGGGAAGTGTGCAGACAGGAAGTGACAGCTTGAGCATGGAATAAGTAAGGACTTACTTATATAGATCGTAAATAGAGGGGGTCGAATTTCGACCAGTGGGCGACCACTAGTAATGAATTCGAATAAATATTTCAATAATTAGCTTTTTAAATTCTGAGGTTAATTTCTGTCGCTGCTCAGTTGCTTATTACCACGGTGAGATGTCAGATGTTACACATCTTAGGCGACTATTGTTATGGCCCGGCTACACGCTCCGTCTTGCATGTGCAGTCCAGGCCTGTACAGGCATGACTACAAAAAGACAATGCTTCCGCCCGGGACTGCGCGAGCTACCATCTTGTCATCCACACGCACTCGCTTACCTGCGCAAACTTGTTTGTGCAGGCATGCTCGCAGGCAAGACGCAGTGTGTAGCCTAGCCATAAGGCTCTCTCGTTTATTTTATTCTGTTAATTTGCAGTTGACAGTTCCCACAGGTAACAGCCATGCATAAGAGATGTTTTATTTGAGTCTATTATTGAATATATTAGTTATCGTATATTATTATTATGATACCCTAGCTATTACTGGGTACTAGTCAAATATTCGTGAATGGATTCAATGGTGCCGATTCCCTTGTTCACAAACTAAACTAAATTTAAGTTCAGTGCATCTTTTTCCTTCTATTTCATTAAGAAAAGGACAGAAGATAAATTTTAGTTTAGTCCTGTCAAATTAATCAGCGCCTGTCACTACTACATACAAGTTTAGACGTGATTAAAAACTTGCCTACTAAAATTACGTCAAGCGCTGATTAATTTGACAGGACTATACTAGAATTTATCTTCTGTCCTTTTCTTAATGAAATAGAAAGAAAAAGATGCACTGAACTTAAATTTAGTTTAGTTTGTGAACAAGGGAATCGGCACCAATATTAGCTCCTCAATCTAATATTAAACCTGCGTAATATTCTCCACAATAATGAATATGAAATACAAGATTTTCGTGAATGTGCCCGTATATTATTCACGTATTCCTATTATAGAAGTGAAATGGTGATTTCATTTTCTTTCACACTCTAACAGGATTTTTTTTTTGGGTGCGAAATCATCAAATAACTTCTTCCGCTCTGGGCGGAGCGTCAAGGCCGTCTTAAAACTAGGCTGGGGCCCTTTTGGAAAGTAAAAAAAGCGAATTATAATAACATTTTTTACTAATTATGACCATTTCATAAAGGTAACCAAATACATTATGATACAATATGTCATTAATGATATTAGAATGCTGCTGGTTTTTGGTTACGATTACGATAACGGTTTCTTTCGGGATTTCTGTTGATCAAAATCTTCTAATATATCCTTAGATTCCTTAAACGAACAAATCAAAACTTCTGTTTATCTTACTCAATTTTAAATATCAAACGAAACAAAATAACGCCACTCACTCCTATCAGACTGAAAGTTTAATACATCATTCGGAGATTCCCCCAACCATAGACAATATCGACATTTATGTTAGGCCTTGTTCAGACGGTGCAACCTTGACTTTGGAATCAGAGGGATTGCGTGAGTGATCGCTAGATGGTGTACTTAGTAAATTAGGTAGGATGCGTTCGGAAATATTATTAATTAGTACAGTAGGAATAGCCGCAGTCATCGATATAATGGCGTAGTACTCGTATATGCCTTGTAAATACCTTCTGATAAGATTAGTGATTTGTGAAAAAAGTGTAATGTGCCCGACAAAAATGTTTATGTGTGAGATAAATTGTCGGTCCTTCGGGGCCCCCTGAGAATGGGGGCCCTGGGCACGGGCCCCGTGTGCCCTTATGGTGAAGACGGTATTGGGGAGGGTGTGTCAAACTCTTACTGACTAAAACCCACCCGTATTCCTTCCGTTGCCTGTATTGCCAGGGGCCTCGGTGACCCTTTAGTACCTTCCCGCGACCCCGGCAGGCATCGGCCCTAGTGGACTCTACATTTGTGCTGACGACATCTCTTTGAGGCGCGCGTGGAATACAACGCGTCGTCGACCCGGGCCGGGTCCTTACCGGTTGCCGGATGGTGAGCTACTCATTGCTCACCATCCGCAAGCCCGCGCCTACGGAGGCTGGAAATCTGCTCGGGATTACTCTAACAGGCTTAGGACTGTAAACGTTGTATAGAGTTAATCACCTATGTACAATGAGTATTGTTTTTATATTTGTTTTTTTATACCGTTGCCTATTTTTACTGTATATATAATTTATATATACAGTAAAAATAGGCAACGGTATTACGTTTATTACAAAAACATAGTTTTCATTGCTTGCTTACTTGGTAATCAACACAGAGTACATTGTAATATACTGACAGTAATGCAGCTTTCATACGAAGCCCGACGTGTATAACTATATCTTTACAATACACAAATTACACACGCACAACGACAAGCAAGCAGCCAGGTTCTAATCATGCATTATAATAGGTGTTCATCTCACTCACTCGCCCGCCTTGGGTTGGTTTAGGTGGAAGTCTAGTCATCTCGCTCACTCATCACGTGTCGAGACGTCGGTGAGTGAGTAAGATAACCGTGGTTGGCAAATAATAATAGCATAGCGAGGCGAGTCACCTCGCTATTACGCGTCCCTATTATTGGACTAATACTTGGTAACCTATTACTCTATATTCGCTTATTCTAATATGAATATACATGGCTTGTATTATAATACCTGTACCTATTACGAATATATTAGTCACACCTCTACCATGCATAGACATATAAAATATATTTTTCCTACAGCAGTTATCAATGACACGTGACAGTTCTAAAGATCTGATCATCTGACACTGACAGTCCACATCCACAACAACTCCTTAATCCGCGCTCTTTAGCATTCTTCTTTTCTATTTTGTCAAGTCCACAATTTGTTCAGAAGAAGTTTGTTTTTGTTTTGGAAGCTGTAACACCCATTATTTAAATTTTCTCTCTAATTTTCTTTGTATTAACAACTTAAAAATGAGCGAAGCCAAAGATGAAGCCGAAAAGAATAAATTTACTATAGCACACATGAAAAATAGCTTGGCAACCGTATTAGAAAATGTTAATAATAATCATAATTATGTAAAAGTTGACCTTATTAAGAATTGTTCCTATGTTGGGTTTATGCACTCGGTTGACCCAGTTACTATCAGGTAAATAAACATTATTTACTAAACTTAAAGTTAACCTACTTCGATATTAGCTGTGCACGAGTTTACCAACATAACATTATAGATTTCCAGGGCGAAACTAAGTACATGTCCTTCTGTAGGCACAAAGCTACTTGCCGAAGCTGCCAAATTATATTATAAACAGGTATTATAGTAGGAGGGATGCACATTTATTAAACTTACCCGAATGCTTAATATAATTTTTGACAAAAACAAAAAAAAAAAACTACTGCTGCATATAATCCTGCAGCTTGTTATCCTGATTTACATTTGTATTCCAGATTCTTACGTAACAATTTATTGAATTTTCTCTGTTACAGTATTATCCTGTCAGTACCCCAAGGAGATGCTTATAAAACAGTCATTATCCCTGGTCACACAATAGTTGACATTTCATTTGAAGAAAGACCTGTGAATATTGCCCTACCACAAAAGAAAGAAACTGAAACGGAGTCAAAACAAGACATATTCAAAAGAAAAACAAAACTTATATCATGGTTCAAAACAAACTTGCTGCCAGTAATAGAATTGGATGATAAAATAGTAATAGGGAATGTAACTGTATTGCAGCCATATAAGATTTCAGATATAAGTACAGATAATCCTATAGTTGCTATGCAGATAAAAAATGTCATCGAAAAAATGCCAGAAGATTTTGTACCAAAATGAATGTATTAGTTTATTTATTGATGTAATTATAGTGTATAAGTTTATGTTTTTATTTTATTGTATTGTTTATTAATTGATGTGTAAGCTTGAAATTAAACAATGGTGGAAAGAATTTGCACTGCCAGAAAAAACTACATAAAGTCAATCTGCCATAAATAATTAAAAGCTAACACAAGAAATTCAGGTGTTTTTCTTTTTACTGAATATTGTCTTGCTTGGCTCGACATTCCGCATTGAACAACCCGGAAAACCTATCTATCGTAGTTTAAATTACACGCGACACAAAGACACCGCGTGTAGCGCTACAAGCGGTGCCTTTGCGTCGCGACAAGTCGCGCCAGTATGTAGGAGCCTTTAACCCTTTGACCGCCACGTCAAAAATGCAAAAACGTGCCCTCGGCGCCGAGCTACGCATTATTCCTTATAAATCTGTCATGTAGTCGTGACCGTGGCGTGCTGGGCACATTTTGGTTTGTCATCTATACATGACTGGCGGTCAAAAGGTTAAAGCCGTGTTTCGTGTCTGTCTGTGTGACCGTGTTGTTTTTTTAAAATACGCCACAGAAGGTATTATTTAAGGTTTTTGTTTAATTGTTATTAAAGTTACACAATATAATAATAAATCTCAATGTTTTGTCAAGTCGAAAACCGTGTGAAGCAAGGCGGGGTCGTTAGGTTATATGTATACAATACGTTTATTGATAAAAAAACAGTATAACGAATCTCTTAATTGCTTTATCACCCTAAGGGCTCCCACACAAAACTGCGAATTCGCATCGCATCGCAAAAATCTGCGACCTCGATGTCATTTTATTATGAAAAAATGACATCGAGCTCGCAGATTTTTGCGATGCGATGCGAATTCGCAGTTTTGTGTGGGAGCCCTAAGGTTGAATGTCGCTGCCTCGTTGGTCTAGTGGTCGCAAGCGCTACTGCTGAGCATGAGGTCCTGGGTTCGATCCCGGGTCGGGCAGTGTTTATTTATTTATTTATTTAACAGTTTATGTACACACATAAACAGACAAGAAGACCTGGAATTTCTCAGTAGCCGCCGAAGTCTGGATTTATGCCCGGTAATAGGCTCGCCATTACATGGGACATACTGGCGAAATGTGGGTGTAGGTACTATAAAGGTAATCTCTGTCTAACCCTTCAGGGAGTATAGGCGTGATGTTGTTATGTTATGGTTGAATGTCGCTTGCACTCACAAAATCACAAGGTCTATTTGTTTATGTGACAGTAAGACAGTTTCAACCTTAGTGAAATTTCAATTTACAGGAACAAGTCGAAAACTCAGTGGTAAGTAAAGCCAACTATTACTTTTCTTTCATACATTCTCTGTCGGTCAGATAAAATCGCGAAAATGGCGTAATTTGAAGTTACAAGACAGAGTAGATAGACCTGTAGACTTAAAAGAATTACGTAGAATAAGACTTAAGTAGAATTAAAAGAGGTCATCATTTCTAAAAAAACCGAATGCCAATTTAATTTTGACGGGTTAATTTAGATACGATGATGTAGTTTTCTGCTATAGGTACCTGTCGTGATACGATGATAAAAAGTTATAATAGTGCTAGATACAGCGCTTTGTTTGTGATTCAGTAGGTATGTATTTCAGTCCTAGGTTACACAGCATTCCCGCCTACTCGCACACTCATGTCATATTTCCTACAGGCCGTCGTCGTCGGCGCGGCGGCGCAACCCTGACAGTTGATTGTTGAGATAGGTGGCCGTTGTAGTGCTACGTGTTTCATTCAGATAAGAAATTGTTTTACTTATTTCGCAATAACAGTAATTAGAAGTAACAAATTATTAGATAAGCATTGCCAAGTTTATAAAAAAAATACGAAATGACTGAAAAACCAGACCGAAATGTGCAATATTTGGCGGGTGTAAGCGGTGAGTAAACAACATTTAGAGCGCGAAATTTTGAAATAAATTATGTGTTCAAACAGTTTAAAATTATTTTTTAAACTTCAGCTGCGTTCGCGTTTACTTTCACTGGAGCAACTCTGGCATGGTCGTCGCCGGCAATTCCAAAGTTCAAAAATGGTGAAGCGAATGTTGTCATCACTGATGTAAGTAATTATTACCAATCGAACGGTTATAGCATTAAAGATAAACAGTTCCATAGTAAATTAATATGAAGCGCTGTGCTTAATGCCTATTCGTCTGATTGCAGCTTAGTTCTATGTCAGTCAGTTTACAATAGTTAGAAAGTAGGACGACAACCAACCGTTTTGTATTAATTAATATTTGACGGAGCCCTAAAACGATCAAAATGGTTTTGTGTTCTTCCTTATTAATAATCATATTACTTTCCATTAAAATTTGATATTTTTTAGTTTATGTGAGAATTTAAGACTTCGTAGAAATGAAAACATAAAATAAATCCCTCAGCAGTAGTGGAACATCAATAATCCAGTCGTTACAAAAAAGGTCAGAGGGTCATCTTAGAGGAAATTATTTTATGTTTTTATAATATTACTCATCGACACCCAACCAGTTAATTGAATAGTCCATCCAGTTACCCACCTTACCACTCAATTAAATATAAATATTTATAGTACAGGTATTGTACCCAATAACATAATACCGAAATACCTACTAATACGATACCGAAGTGGAATTGACATATATTTTCCATATTCGTGTAGGTTACCTAGGCTGCGCGCTCTTTGTTTTTAGGGTTCCGTGGTAACAATGAACCCTTATAGTTTCGCCATGTCTGTCTGCGGTTTAGTTTAGAGAATCTTAGTACCTACTAGGGAACAAATTTTCATGGGCATACATATTTATCACGCCGACAAACTGGTAAAATAATGCTTTGAACAAAAAATAGTAGGATACCTCCCTTGCACGTAAAGGGGGAATGATATTTGTTTTTGTCGATTATCCTATGGTGTGGATATCGTTGGATAGGCCGTTCAAAAATATTGCGGGTCTTTGAAAACCATTTTTCGATTCAGGGATCAGTTTGCGTAATATTAAGTGCTATTAATTATTGTTAGAGTCAAGTGTTCCACCCCTGCCAGCTAAATGATTGTTTTTGGATATGTGACAACATTCATGGCAGTAGTATATAGGCATACATAATACATAATCAACCTATATAATGTTCCCACTGCTGGGACACAAGCCTCCTCTCTGTGAGAGGGAGTGGGACGTAAACTATGGAATTTTTGGTTCTAGGATATGCCGGATTCCTCACGATGTTATCCTTAACCGTTTTGAGAGCAGCGGTGATGAAATAATTTACACAAAGTAAAGCGCCTGTCCGGGTTCGAACCTACGACCTACAACTCGTAAGTCGCGGCCATTACCACTGGGCCACCACTGCTCTAGTATATATAACGAAGCTAAAAGGAAAACTATCACAGCTAAGTAGGCTTTACAAGTTAACGAGTAATAGTCGACCAAATTACATTTGTTGTTGGAGAATTGGCCGACGTATATCGATGTATGGGAAAAAATGTTTTTCAACTACAATGTTACGTTTGTTGTTGGGATAAATTCATCCCAACTATAACGGAACCCTTCATTGTGCGTCGTCCGACACGCACTTAGCCGATTTTTCTGTGTCATGTCAATTCGTGCGATCGCACAAGGAATGGTGAGATAGGTATCACACTCGAGAAATGAATGTTAATTGTTACGGATTTCTTGAGAATTGTATCTATTTATGAATCGTAGTCGTTGATACAAGTTTCTCAAAATTATTCTTCAGTGGTTTAACAGCGTCGCGATGAGCACTCGCATCTTGTCTCTACTAGTCATTTGACTGATACGCCTACACTTTTATTAGAATTTCCTATCGATGCGTGGATGGCGAAAATAACGTGTTAACTTGAAGTTACACTTGTACTAACACTCCCGAAAGAATGCATCCTGCATTCCAAATTGATTTAGCAAATGATTAGCACAAGGCATAAACAATGCTTTAGGATTGTGTTCTGTGATTTGTGCTTGAACTCCTGCCACGGTTGCAGCGTAAGCGTTATCATATCCTTGACTCGACCGTATCTTTAGTTTTTAAATCAATGTGCGCGAATGAGTTGTCAAGCACGGTGTCACCCCTTGGTGCTTGGCACCCGGGGCGGACCGCCCCCACCTTACGCCGCCACTGCTAAATTGCTCAGATTCCTGTAATTATTTAAAAAATAATAAAATATTGTTGGCCAAAGCGCAGATTAATAACAAAAATAAATAATGATTAAAAATAAATGTGTACAATTTATTTCCTTAAATTTTACAATAGTACCGGATATATTTTTTGAGAAAAAAGTCATCGCGTGGAAGTTCGAAAGGGTTACCGAGGCCCCTGGCAACACAGGTAACGGAAGGAATACAGGTGGGTTTTGGGCGGGAGAAGTTATTTGATAATTTCCCACCCAAAAAAAAACCTAGTTTCACGAATGAAGTAAGTACTACAGTCAGCTACGCTATGTTATTTTAGGTAGGTACACACGGCTACATATCAAGCTATAAATTTCCAGTATAAGCTGATCTCGCATTGTATAGGATTTCCGTAATATTAGTTCCACTTACTTATTGCCACGAGACTTTTGTGAGACGGAACTAATTGTGTTCCATGAATATGTTGTGTAACTTTTGGTATATACAGCTACTTAACCCCCGTTGGGTTAAGTAGCTGTATATATGAACACAGACGTCCGACTGCCTCGTAGGTCTATTGGTCGCAAGCGCTACTGCTGAGCATGAGGTCCTGGGATCGATTGGGTTTTTCTATCTGGAATTTCTCAGTAGCAGCCCGGAGTCTGGATTTGTGCCCGGTTGATGGCAATAGGCTCGCCCCCAATTACATGGGACTTAAACATAACTGGCGAAATGTGGGTGTACTACAGGTAGGTAGGTACACCTCTGCCCAACCCTTCGGGGAAACAAGGCGTGATGTTATGATGTTATATATGAACAGACGCAGACATCGTGGGTGGTCTCCCTGCACTCAGCAGGAGCGCTCCTCGGGTGCTACTTTGGACAGGTGTTGAACGAGAAGGCTGGACGTCGTCGCACGTTCTTCGGCTCAGCCGTGCCGGCGCTCTTAGGTGCGGTACGTTCTATCAATTATGATTAAGATATAAGACTAGACTACGTTGTCATTGCCAAAAAAAGGGTGGTTGGCAGTAACTGCTAACTACCGAGACTGGGGATTTCCACTCAACTTGTTCTTTTTTGTGTTTTTGTTTTTTCTTTGCGTCATATTTACCGCAAATAAATGTATGTATTTTCTTTCTTTACTATTTGAAAGAAAAGACAAAATTCTAGCTAAATTATTTTTTTGAAACTGAATGTAAAACCAAATACCTTCTACTTACCTCAAATTTAATCATTTCTTTCAAATTAATTATTAAATATTTTCATTAAATTCAGTTGTTTGCCCTATTACCAATAAGTATTATTTCCTCTGTATTAAAATGAATAAATTAGTTTCCTTGAACATCTACATACCGTAGCAATGACGCCAGCAAAAAAAAAAACCATTTATCTATTAGCGTCTTAACATGATCATATTTTCCAGGTTATCCTTCTGAATACGAGCTTACCTGAACTGATGTATGTGGCCAGGTTTCTGATGGGACTAGCGACTGGTATCATAGCTGTGGTGAGATTATTGTGTACAATTTATTAGCCGTTCCTCTATCAGATTCGTTATGATTCAAAATCGAAAAACAACACTTGAAAAACGACTCTCAGAAGATAATACCCTGTAACTGCTGTAACTGTACTACTCTATCTTCAGGTTATATTACCATCTCTTTCTTTCAGGTAACCATGATATACGTAACAGAAATAGCCGACAAGGAGATCCGAGGCGCGTTAGGGATGACGGTCCAAGTCATGAATAACTTGGGCAGTCTCACGGTCTACGGCATTGGGCCTTTCGTCTCCTACACAACCCTGAACTGCATAATAATGATCATACCAATATGTTACGTGTTGCTGTGTATGTGGATCCCGGAGTCTCCTTATTATCATCTGAAAGATGGGAGAGTCGAAGCTGCGAAGAAGGAGTTCATGAGACTTAAGGGTAATCGGGATGAAAGAGTGAGTATGGAGTAGTATGATATTAAAGTTCCTTCTACGAAAGAAAAGGGTAATTTCGGGAAGAGGGACCTCACTTGCTCCTTTAGGCCTGTGCAGACGAGGGACTTTTGTCCGCGACGATAAAACGTATGGAAATCTATGCAATAACGCACATGTCGGACAAATAGATTGCCAGGATTTCCATACGTTCTATCGTCGCGGACAAATTGTTCTCAGACAAAAGTCCCTCGTCTGCGCAAGCCTTTATACATTTACAGACGACCAACATCGGCACACTGTATAGCCAGCTAGAGTTATCAACAGATTAAGAGAATTTAACAATTCATTTGAATATCACGGCATGATCATTCAGTTTTTGTTAATATCGCAATCAGTATGAGATATAAACTGGAATCAACAGCTGTTGAAATATGACGTCCACATCACTTAAGGCGGACGAAAATAACTTTCACGTCCAGCTTTATATTGTAGGAATCATTCACTGCTTTTTTTTTTGGTTGGTAAATTTATCAAATAACTTCTCTCGTTCTGGGCGGAACGGGAGGGCCGTTCCGCCCAGACTCTTACTGGCTAAAACCCACCCGTGTTTCTTCCGATGCCTGTGTTGCCAGGGGCCTCGGTATCCTGCCGGGGTCGCGAGAAGGTACAAAAGGGTTACCGAGGCCCCTGGCAACACAGGCAACGGAAGGGTCACGGCTGGGTTTTATTCAGTAAGAGTCTGACACACCCTCCCGCTCCGCCCAGAGCGGGAGAAGTTATTTGATAATTTCCAAACAACAAAAAAAAAGGGGCCTCGGTATCTCTTTCGGACTTTCCCAGGACCCCGGCAGGCATCGGCCCTAGTGGACCCCTACACTTGTGCTGACGAGATCTCTTTGAGGCGCGCGTGGAACACAACACGCCGTCGACCCGGGCCAGTCTTTATCGCACGGCGAGCTAACCGTTGCTCACCGTCCGCAAGCCCGCGCCTACGTTGGCCGGAAATTCGCCTGGGATCATTTACGTCTGTGTTCATATTTCAGGAGATAGAAGATCAGATGAGAATAATGCGAGCTCATGTAAGAGAAAGTATGGAAAACAAGAAGACTCTCAAAGAACTGCTAACGAACATGAGATATAGGAAAGCTGTATACATAGTGACAGGTAAATATGTAAGTACCCATTGAGTACAGAACATTGACTCTTTAAGCGCCATTTCTACGGGAGTGAGATTCGCGGCGATAGTCTCGCCGTGCCATCAAATTTTCGCCGCGATGATATCGCCGTGTAGATGGCGCCTTATCTTTGACCTCCTCGCGATGTTGAGGGTCAAATTTCTTGCTATAGCACTTGCTGTTATTAGGTAGGCTGTTAAGAAATTTTAAGACTTTTGTATATATAATATACAATTTTGAATTGCTTCATTTAATTAAGCAAAGAATCAATATTTTTGAACTTCAAAGTTACAAAATCTAAACATTCGAAATATCGTTATTTCAAATCCTGTGTGTAACATAGTCTGGTTACTGATCGTCGAGGTGTTCAATAACTAATAGGATTGTAATATTATTACATATGTTAGTAGGTACCTACATTCGTTTCGATAGATTGTTATCATTTCTCATGCAGAGTGGCGCGATAGAAATTGTGCTACTAAAGTCGAATTATTAATCCACTGGAGTAATCTGACATGTTCTAGCTGTCACTTTGTTTAATAAAATGGTCTTAATTATTGTAATAGTGATCGTTTAGTTTAATCGATTGATATAAGTATGAAGGTGGAGGAAAAGATCGTGAGGAAACCGGCATATCCTAGAATCAAAAATTCGAAGATATGTAATATCTACCAACCCGCACTGGGCCAGTGTGGTAGATTACAGCCCACTCCGTCTCGAAGAGAGGAGGCCTGTGTCCAGTAGGATCATTATACGCTGATTATGCTATATAAGTGTAAAATAAATGAATAGTAAATGTAAAAGTCTAGAATACAATAAATATGACCATTTTATTACACAAAGTGACAGCTAGCACATGTCATATTACTCCAGTGAATTCATTACAATTAAATTAAATACATTCGACTTTATTGTGGCGTCGCGATGTCACGTCGCGCCTGTCTGTGGGAGTCTTAAAGCTCTGTACAAACCTCGATTGTAGGAAAAAAAGATAAATAGGAAGTAAGTACTGTGTGTAACGCACAATCTTATCAAATACATAATCAAGGTTACTGTCTCGGAACATGTTACAAACGTCGTATGATGCCTGAAATTCCTTTTACAAAGTATTTTTTTAAAAACGTTGACACTGAAAACCTCTTTGAATTTCTTCTATGTTATAATCGTGAAAAACACAGGCACAAATAGTCAGACAAGGAACACCTGTAGGTCATAGAAACAACTATTTCCTGGAGGAATCGAACCTGCGACGAGTATTGCTGCAGACAATAGCTTAGCCACTGCGCCAGCTTTGAGAGCAATTTTATTGTAAAACCAAAATGTGTGCACGTAGTCTGTTCCGATAAGGTAAACAAACACATTGCAACTTTATTATAACAATAATATCTACCATAACAAATAAAATAAGGGAAAAATAACATTAGGTGGGACAGGTTCACAGTCTAGGCATAATTCATTAATAACCCTTTTACTGACCCGCTCTCTGTCCTGCATCGGGTGATAACTGATAACCCGATCAGCTGTCCGATAGACATAGCTAGTTATCTAGGTACAGATGAGATCAGCATCAATAAAGGAGTGGTTAATATTATACTAATATTTTAAAGAGGTAAGTACTTAAAAGTTTGTAAGTTTGTATGTAGGGGGTAATCTCCGGAACTAATGATCCAATTCTAAAAAGTTACTGGTAGAAAGCTACATTATTCCTGAGTGCATGCTTATTAGCCGAGCTATCACTTTTTTTTTTTTGAGTGGGTAATCATCAAATAACTTCTCGGAGCGGGAGGGTGTGTCAGACTCTTACTGACTAAAACCCACCCGTATTCCTTCCGTTGCCTGTGTTGCCAGGGGCCTCGGTAACCCTTTTGTACCATCCGCGACCCCGGCAGGCATCGGCCCTAGAGGACCCCTATACTTGTGCTAACGACATCTCTTTGAGGCGCGCGTGGAATACAACGCGCCGTCGACCCGGGCCTGGTCCTCACCGTCAAGCAATTCGGAAAGAAATACCTCATAATAGTTAATTATTTTATGATGACAAGGAGATCATAGAGATAAGATTTGCCCTCTAAAGTATGTCAATTGGTCATTGACGACTATATAGAAATGCGAAAGTGATTTTGTTTGTTTGTTACGCTTTCACGCTAGATCGGCTGGACGGATTCGGATAAAATTTTGCACCTGGGTAGACCATGACAACAAACAAATACTTACATTTAAAGACAAACAATGATTAACTATGTTAACTGCAATAGTTAAAACTGTGGCGCAGCCACCAAACCCCGACTCCTAGTGAGAGGGTAGGTTGTTCCAAGATTAATACGTAACAAAGGTATTTTAACAATAGAAAAATAATAATAAAATAATATAATATTACATTTTGAGATAATATATGTGCCGTGTGTGTGTGACTACCTAGTGTTGAGTAAGAGTGATTTTAGTAAAATGTCGAGTTTTTTCTTGCCTTCATTTCTGGTGACAGAATAGATGTAAGCTTGTAGGTAAAATGCCGACGTGCTGCTACTGCGAGGCTTTACATCACAAACTCGATCGAATGATTACATTCTCACGTCTTAGACAGGACAAACAAACGTATATTAAATTAAGTAGTATGTGTTGTATAATTATTTATGTTTCTGCTAATTAAATACTTACGTTGTCAATGCAAACTATCAACCTTGTCTTTAGGTATATTTATCTAACTTATCTGTGTTGTTTTGAGTCAGGCACAGTTTCGGATACAAACGACAATAGAATTTTATCAGTTTTATCTAAATAATGAAGACAAGACGTCTACTCACAAAAACTGATGTTATCAGAGACTTTAAAACTGCTATTCAAGTTATAGTCTTTCACATTCCCATACTGTTCATAAATAGTTAATAAATGAATGAAAAAAAAATGTTTAAATAGCAGCAGATAAAACCTATATTCGCAAGTTCTACAGTGCTTTAACAATTAGTATATTATTTTACCTCTGACAGCAAACAAAGCTGCAACCCACCAGCAACCCTAAGATAACAACAATAAAGTAAATTAAAAAAAATCCTAACACTTTTACAATCTACCATTTCACATCCTCCAACTGCTGACCTGCCTTAATTTTATTGACAAAATAACTCCTGTTAAGCCCCGCGCGACACCGATTCGGTGTCAAACAATAGAAAATCAATTGTGTCTCATTAGCCGTCCTTGAGTGATTAATCGCTTTTTAGCTATCTTGCGTTTATTATTAAGTTACTCTGTTTGGTTGCCTCATATTCATGAATAAAGATTATATTATAAAGATCACAGTGGTTGTGACTGTGATGCAAAATCGGACGTAAAATATTTGTGAAAGGACTGTATTTACCTACCCGCTATGTACAGTTACTGTCAATGTGAGCAAAAAGTTTTTAATTAGGTACTTACTTTTATCCAACAAAGTATTTTGTTTCCAGGTTTGAAACTGTTGCAGTACATGACTGGTATCCTCGTCGTACAGTCCTACTTGGAGCCGATCTTTAGACATAGCAACTTTGTAGCGGGCCCGATTGCTAGTATCGTGTACGGATTCGTGCAGTTAGGAGCAGGTAACCCTACAAATATTACTCGTATTGAGATTGAAGCAGATCTGGTGAAGCGCCGTTTTCACTGCTACCAAATATCGTCGTAGGTACGTTAACAAAAAAAAAAAACTGCCTGCCTGACTGTAACACACATAAGCAAGATACATAGGTTTAAAATGTTAGTAGAAAACATTTTCGAAGTGTCTTATTTAAAAAAAAAGATAATTGGAAATTTCTGTTTATATGGAAAATTTAAAATCGCTCTAATCTAACTGTAACACTATTTTTCGAAAATGTTATCTACTAACTTTTTAAACCTATTTTATCTTGCCTATGGGTATGAATTTTCATTAAAATCGGTTCAGTCATATCGAAAATTAAGGACTTGAAAATTTGTATAAAATGCCGTACGGCGTACACGCTCTTAAATGAATATTATTATAAGCATTATGGTTGAGACTAGAGCAGTGGTGGCCCAGTGGTAACGTCCGCGAGTTACCGAGTTTAGGTCGCAGGTTCGAACCCTGACAGGCGCTTTACTTTGTGTAAATTATTTTAACACTACTGCTCTCAAAACTCCCTCTCACAGAGAGGAGGCCTGTGTCCCAGCAGTGGGAACATTATACATGATTATGCATGGTTTATTTAGACTTCTAAAAACAACAATTTCTATTCCAGGAATTGGAGCAACATTCCTATCGAGATGGTTCGGACGAAGAATTCTCCTGTTCATATCCTGCCTTGGAGTATCGCTGGCTATGACCCTAGTTGGCCTATATTTCTTCCTACAAGATACTATCCAAGTTAGCGCCGAAGTATCGCAAGCAATTTCATGGATGCCTCTAGTTGGCATCTTGACTTTTAATGTGCTATATGCTGTTGGTTTAGGGAACTTACCCTATGTACTTCAAGCAGAACTGTTCCCAGTAAATGTAAAAGGAGTAGCTTCAAGCACAGCCACTATGCTTGCCTGTGTTTTAAGTTTCTTAGTAACAAAATGTTACCAACAAGTCAAGGATGCTTGCGGTCATTACATGGTCTTCTGGTCTTTCGCGGTGGTGGGCTACGTGGGACTGTTCTTTATATACTTCTTTGTCCCAGAAACGAAAGGCAAAACTTTGGAAGAGGTACAGAATAATCTTCAAGAACAACGGCCTGAGGAACAGGCACTAAACACCGGGAAGGTGGAAAAAGCATAGAACAATATTTAATAAGCTGTCTGTCATTTTAATATTTCGAAAAGTTCCACCAAACACCTACCAACTCCAAGTGGCATTTCGTAAATATTTTTGTAGGTTTACTAAAAAGTTAGCATTTATAAGCATATTATTTTTGAAGGATTTAACATGTTGGTATTAGTTATTTATGTATAAGCCGATAGTACAAAATTATATTTACGGTACTACGGTACGGTGATGTAGAAAAATTAGTGTGAACAACTTGTATTTATAATAGATTACTATAACAAGTCTTCCAAAGTTATAGTCAGGGTAAGCTAAGTTAAAACTAATTTAAAGCGAAAAGACTGTTACCAAACTAATTGGGCCAAAACAAAAACCAAAATGTGACTATAAAATTGTATTCGGCTGAATAAAAATATGAAATACATACTGATTACCTGAAACCTTATATTATTATGGCAACCTTATACAGATTGCCACGCAATCGGAAGATGTAAGAGGCTACTGCAGAATACCAGCTATACAATAATAAGGATGACCTTGGGAGTACAAGAGATGACCTTAAAGTACAAGAGATGACCTTCGAGTAAAGGGATAACCTTGAAGTAAAGTCAAATAATGTCTTTAAAGTACAACGTATGTGTTGTATTTTATCTAAATCCTCTTGGTGTTCCCGTAGGAATAGAGTGGTGCGAATGGAGTGTCGGCTTGTTCGTCGCCGCTTTCCTCTGACGCGTCCGATTCGAACGTGTTGTCGGGGATGTCGTAGAGGCGGATCAGAGGCTTGTTTGGGTCCTTCATAATTAAGTATTTACCTGAAAATTGAGGAGTTTGGTTGAGATATTTATTTGAAAGCGCGCGTCCTAACCAAAAGCGATCGTCGCGCTCTTTTATATGAAATGACATACTCGCGCGATCAATCAAGTTTCGTAAGTACGTCATTATTCAGGTAAACGATCGCGTAATCGCGTATTTGTGTGACAGTCGCTTTAAGAGTCAGCCTAGATAAGATGCTTTACGCGAATAAATGCTTTCGCCTCGTTGAGTCTTTTTTTACGCACGTATCTGCACGAGCGTAAAACGCCTTATCTGGACACGCTCTAAGGCTAGCTGTACATTAGCTGCTATCGCTCAAGTAACTAGTTGCATTAATTGATTTTGTGTTGGCTCCGCACAGGAACATTACTAGCGGTCGAGTCTAAGAGTTCGGTGTCCGCTTTCGATACTTGTACTACAAGTATCGAAGGCGGACACCGACCTTTTGCCCTTTTGCGTATATAGAGAGAAACGCATGTGCAATAGTGGAGCAGAGGTAGCCTAGTGGTAACGGACGCGACATACGAGTTGTAGGTCGAAGATTCGAACACAGACAGGCGCTTTACTTTGTGTAAATTATTTCATCACCACTGCTCTCAAAACGGTGATGGAAAACATATTGAGGAAACCGGCATGTCTTAGAACCAAACAATTCGAAGATATGTGACATCTACCAACTCGCACTGGGTCCGCGTGGTGGATTACTGAGGCTGATTATGCATGTGCAATCGATCTTGTTGCTTTTGCAACTGGTTTACTGAGGGTGCTATAGACACGGTCGGCCGAACGTTAGCAACCGACCTTGTGCAACCACTTGGTCACTCGACAGCTGTACTACAATTAAATTAGTATGACCATAAACTCACCATCCTTCTGCTTCATGCAGATATCGATGATGCACCGTAGGATACCCCACGCGTTGTCCATAGACAAGTTGATTTGTGCGGCAAACTCGTGCGGCTTGAACTGCTGCGTGCCTAGGATGACGTGGCGCGAGTTGTCGCGGACTTGGGTGCGAGATACGTAGCCGAACTTGATCTGGTCGGAGCCGGCTAGCAGGGCCTGGGGATTGAAACGGTGGTTATAGTACCTTTAAAATAATGTGTCTTTTATAATAATAATCCTTTATACATACATAAACTCACGCCTTCTTCCCATGGGGGTAGGCAGAAACTATAGAATGCCACCTGCTACGCTCCTTACATACTCTTTTTGCTTACATTTGGTCATAAACGCACGCCGGTTCCGAGTACTACGCACCTGACCTTTTTGAAGAACATCATTAATGAGGTCACTATATGTCTTTCTGGGGCGTCCCCTTCAGGCATTTCCACTCACATCTGCCTTGTAAATACTTCTTGTTAGTCGCCTTTCATTCATCCTCTCAATCGTTTATTTTCTAGATAATAACAATCCAATTCGTTAGTCATTATATAAACAACTAAAACAATACATACTACATTTGTTACGGTCGCGAACCATATTTTGATTGATTTTTGGCTTAAGGGCCTTATCACACTAGCTAGTTGCGAGCGAATGGAGAGCGGGGCGAGTGCGCAACGAGCTCGCCGAGAGTTCGCATCACATCGCCACGAGTGCGCAACGTGTTCGCCGCGTTTGCGGAACGAGAGCGGTTGACGTGAGTGTACAAGAGAGAGCGAGACAAGCGAGTGTCAATATTGTAAAAACGTGGCGAACACGTTGCGCACTCGTGGCGATCACGTTGCGAACTCGCTGCGCACTCGCCCCGCTTTCCACTCGCTCGCAACTCGCTAGTGTGTTATGGCCCTTAGATATGAAATTTTTGATAATCACCAACTAATTACGCCTACGTATTCAGAATAGTGTCTAGAATAACGTGCAAAAACTCCCCGCATCTCCACAGCATCTCAAGATATAGCCCCTCTCTGTTAGAAGGTCGGAGGTTATTCCAAACTCTTGTTTGGGAGCGCGTGCAATCAGTCGGCTGTTGGCATCGTTTTGTAATGTCGGGCTTGTATATCAATACAAGATCCCCCCCATCGTAATTGTGTATACCGAACCCAGTGTGAATACGCGTGATCTGGGTTTTTCGTTCGCTTGCTTGCGTTGCGATGTCGTAAGTAACAATGAATGAATTTTTGTAATCTTCATAACTATTTCAGCCGAAAGAAGTCTACTGCTGGATAGAGGCCTCCCCCAAGCCACATCAACCGATCCTGTGCTTCTCGCATCCAACGGATTCCTGCAGCATTCACAAGGTCAGCGGTCCACCTTGTGGGGAGGTCTTCAAACGGTAGCATTGGGAGACCACCACACAAGGTGGACCGCGTACTGGGATGCCTACGCATACGCGGTTTATTTGCCACTCCAGACCTCCACCATTCAGTCCCATCGGCCATCTGTTCTGCGAGTAATGTGCCCTGCCTACTGCCACTTCAATTTGGAAAATTCTTCGGGCTATGTCGGCTACTTTGGGTCTATGGCGGCATCTATATCGCAACATGCGAACTAAGCAACACACTGACGTCACGCAAAATCCTGCATCGCGCAAACAGAGTTTACCGCGCAACTAGCATATATACAACATCCCGACATCAACCGTCGGGCAGTTGCCCACCAGACACGACACCCGTCTGGTCGGAGGATCCTCCCTTTTCTATGGAGGATGAACGAACTTTACACCCTGTTCCTCATACCTATATACTGGTGAACCCGAATATGAACGTCAGCACAGCCTTCGTGCAACTACTTCAGCGTGGCATCATCATCACTTTCTCAAACTTTCGAGCGGCGAGTCACACAGCCAGCCAGCACCCGCGGCTTCAACGGGTAACCTGACCACCAGCATGCAGCGATAGCGTATACCTGGTCATCACCCTCAGCCTCATCAGCAACCTTGACATAGCACACTGCACTTTCGGCCGGTCCACAACCAGAGCCCTTCGACCCTTTCCTGGTCGACGCCAGCAGTCAGCCCTCAATCCGGCGCTGTACCATGTCCGACTCACTGGAGCATAACGTAGTGCCACCCCGATTCACTGGAGCATCACCGCAGACAGTTACGACCCACCGTGAACTAAAATCATGTCAGACGAAAAGACATTGCTTAGCTTCTCGAATGCTGTTGCAGATTCAACGATTAACCTCTTTCTCGAAGTTGATTACCTTCGTTTTCATAAGAGACACTTCAGCACTTCGATGTACCGATAGTCAATCTGGCACCGTTGAAGAGACTGCAGTACCCAAGTTTCGATCGAATCGGAAGCTTCCTTGTAGTTCACACACGTTAAGCAGAGGCAAGTTCAAACAGCTTCTGGGGGGCCTTAAGAAAATTCCATTTTCGCCCGGCGCATTGTTGTTTTTAAGCTGCTTCAGAGCCATCTTAATTTCGTTCAGGTTGATGTCTGGGGTAGATTCGGTATAGTGTCGGGTCAATCTAGCATTTGGGTAGTTTCAGATTCGCATAGAATCTCTCGATCTCCCTCATAGTTAAGGTTTGGAGAATACGATTCTGCCATCATAGGTCTTCAGTTTCGTAAGCTAGCTCTGCCCAACAGACAGAACTCTTGCAACGAGCTTGGAGCCCTTGTTCCGCTGTATCGTTCTTAATGCGCTCAATATAAAAGCGGTGAAGGTCGTTTTCAAGGAGTTTAGAGACGTGTATTGAGCTGCCGGTACTTGCGCGTATCGTCTGAAGACTGCAGGATCTCGTGCCTCTTCCCATGGAGGAGAGTAGGATCGGGGAGGTTCTGATTTCTATTTGTACGACGGGTCTTGAAGATCTTAAGACCCGACCGTATGCACAATTTCCACGAACCCATCGTTCGCCCGATCTTATGGATGACGAACCTTTTTAATTATGTAATCATAATAATAATTGTTTTTATTTTTTGTTTTTTCACTGTTGCCGTTGAAAGATACCCGTTGCTGTCATTAATAAAGTTTGAATTTGGATCAGAATTCATCTTATCGTTGAAATTTAAAACACCCGTATATCTCAGGTTGTAAGCGGAGAAGGGTCGGGGAGTTTTAGGTACTGATTCAATACGACATACAGAATACTATTGTTGTTGAAAGATAGAACTCCTGTCGTTAAAAAAGTTTGAGTACGAATTTAAATCAGGATTTACTTTAACATCGATATTCATCCTAACATCCTGTATATCTCAAGACGCCAGCGGAGGAGGGTCGGGAAGTTTTAGGTAATGATTGAGTGCCACATACAGAAAGTATGTAACAAAATTTTAGCAGATTATCAAAAATTTCATATCTTGGGCCGAATTTTGTCTAATAAACCTGGGGATGCAGTCTCAACATAGATAGCGATCGCTTTCAGTCGTAAAACGATCGCTATCTATGTCTGCCTCTCTCAGACTGCACCCCTTGGGCTATACTGAACTTCAAATTACAAAAAAAGGCCATAAAATTTGGATTTCACAAGCTAATCTGGCAGATTTGCCTTAACCAAAAATAACAGATAGAGGCCTCAAAACATACCTGAACGGTCCATTTAGCAAGTTTGCAGGAGTTGTTCCTCAGTTCATTGGCGAGTACAGCACCACGCTGCGTGTCCAGCTTCTGGCGCCATTCCACACCGTTGGCCAGCTTCGAGTCCCACTCGTTCAGTGCCTTGATGCTAAGGAACTGGGTCTCGTTTTGAGGACCTTGCATTACGGCGTCATGCTCACATCGGGCGACCAGCGTCTGGAAACATAGTTATTGGCTTGAAATTCGCAATAAATGGCTAAAGCCTATATCAAACACCATACTTTTTTTCATTTTTGCATTCCATCAAACATAAAATGAATTCAAAGTGAAAAATTAATTCATTAGTGAACCGATCCAACGATGTTGGATTTCGGCACTCTGCAAGTCTGCATCTTTCACTCGCCTACCGAATGATCGAAAAAGAAATAAAAGGAGCTGATACACGTTCATTCCTATATAATTTCATTGGTGTCGTGTGAATGTGGAATGATACTAAAATGAACCTTCACTCGACTGAACCATTCACTGGTATCCTGAACCATTCATTCTGTATTATCGGCGTCTGATAACCGCTTATAGACTTCTAGGGACAGTTTAAGAGAAGAATGGTTGCTCGGGACGATCGCGTATTCGCGCGACGGTCGCTCTCTATTAGAGGAAGAGAAAAGCATTGATTGACTGATAATCTCATACTTCATACCATTTTTCTATTCCTAGTTCAAACACTAGGAACTGGTGAAGAGTGAACTTTTTGCAGGCTGCCTTTTATGACTTTATAAAGTACTGATTCTCAGCCTTTTTTATTTTGGTTTGGAAATTATTAAATAACTTCTCCCGGTCTGGGGGGAACGGGAGGGTGGGTCAGACTCTTACTGACTAAAAGACCCACCCGTGTTCCTTCCGTTGCCTGTGTTGCCAGAGGCCACGGTATACCTGTCGGACATTCCCGCGACCCCGGCAGACATCGGCCCTAGCAGACCCCTTCAGTTGTACTGACATCTCTTTGAGGCGCGCGTGGAACACAACGCGCCGTCGTTCTTATCGGACGGCAAGCTGATTCTCAGATTAATAATTTAATTGTTAACAAAGGATGTTTATTATAAGTAGAAGTCATGTGCCCGATGGGGTTCTCTATTAGCAAACATAAAATTTAACCCCTTTAGGGGATACATTTTCAATTTTATAGAAGAAACTCTTGTGCAATATTGTATGCTTTTAGCCAGCGGATTAGGCTATGCGTTGTCTGTCGGTGAACGAATGAATTAAAGATTTTTAAATAAGTAAGATAATCAGGTTTTCGTATTTTGATGATTTTAATGAACTTATGAAAATAGTGTATAACTCACCACACCATTGTTGAGGTTCCACTTGCGGTAGCGGTATCCCACGGAGGCGACTTCGCCCTCTTCCTCTTCGGACACGAACGGATTCTGTTCAGGGAACTTGTACTTGGTTTCGTTGGCGCCGTTCTTCAATACCTGGGGTTATAAAAAAAAAAATAGGGTTAGGTGTTTTACTGGTAAAATCGGATAACTTTTTGTAATGAAATATTCGGAATTTCATATTTGGAAGTACATTGATACATTCTTGCATTGTTTTTGCTACATGCTTATAATTCAGTGAATTTTATGACCATAGTTGAATGTCATCATCTGCCTAGCCTTTTCCCAACTATGTTGGGGTCCGCTTCTAGGCTTACCGGATACAGCTGAATACCAGTATTTTACATGGAGCGACTGCCTATCTGACCTCCACAACTCAGTTACTGGGTAACACGATAGCCCTTGGTAATGGGCTAATGTACGAGTGCCACCAGCGCCTCAACCAGGTGGGTAGCCTCAACAACATAACCATTCAATGGATTAACCTTTTGACCGCCACAGTCATGTATAGATGACAAACCAAAATGTGCCCAGCACGCCACGGTCGCGACTACATGGCAGATTTGTAAGGAATAATGCGTAGCTCGGCGCCGAGGGCACGTTTTTGCATTTTTGACGTGGCGGTCAATGGGTTAAAGGACACAGCGGTTCGCTAGGCAACGATGCAGCCTATGAACTTGCCAGAAGGGGGTCGAGCATGGCAACAGTGGGACCTGAACCCATCGTGCCACTCCCCTTCGGGTACTTACGCACTCTGGTATGGATACGCACCAAAGATAAACATCTCAAACTATGGTCGGACCAAGGTGAGTGCAGGCAGGCCAAGGAAGCACTTCCTACAATTGATGGTCGCCTCACGAAACGGGTTCTCTAACTTAACTAACTAACTTAACTACAGCTGCGCACTGTTACAGCAGCTATAACAGGCCACGGGTCATTTAACAAACACTTCTTTGTCAAAGGAGTCACAGACAGTCCGCTGTGCAGAGCCTGCATGGAGGACGACGAGACAGCAGCACATGTGCTACTAAACTGCCCAGTGGTCGCCACATACAGGGCAAAGTACTTCGGTAACCCAGGTACCCTCCGTGAGATGGTCAGTAACAGCAAGGCGTTGCTGGCCTTCCTTGAGGAGCTGGGGTGGATCGAATAATTGATTTTCCACCCGTACGCAAAATACGCGCATTGACGTGGAGTTGCGGACACCAGCCCGTATTACCTATTACCTACCTATTACCCCTTGGTAAGACTGGTTGTCAGACTTTCGAGCTTCTGACGAGTGTAACGACTGTCAAAGATCTTCAAATGACAGCCGGGACCAACGGCTTAGCGTGCTTTCCGAGGCACAGAGGGGTCTTGGTATGTAAAGATGATCACCCATCCACGGACCAACCGCGGGCTACCTATGGCTTGTTAGATTAACACTCAATGTTATAAAGTAAATCCCATTTTTATGTGGAAAGTTTTAGGCAATCTCTGATGTAAACGCTTTCTACATAATAATCACACACAGCCAAAAAATTGGTAACAAGAAGTCGTAACAGCGACCACGTCGTTTAGGTTTAGTAGTCTTGTCTTTTTTTTTTTTTTTGAGGGTGGGAAATCATCAAATAACTTCTCCCGCTCTGGGCGGAGCGGGAGGGTGTGTCAGACTCTTACTGACTAAAACCCACCCGTATTCCTTCCTGTTGCCTGTGTTGCGGGGGCCTCGGTGACCCATAAGTACCTTCCCGCGACCCCGGCAGGTAGTAGTCTTGTCTTGGGGTGTGTTTCGTGTAGTAACCTATTCAAATTGAGTTGCTTCAAAGAAAGAAATTCGGCAACACAATAAATACCAAGATACGGATTTATAAACACTAAACCTGATTCGTCGATTGTTGTCCCATTTATTCTCATAATTATCTTTTAGCTAAGGATAGTTGGAGCAGTCAACCCCTGCAGTCGTATTGCCGGTAGCGGCAACTTCTAGCTGTTTTACGGGTTCGTGTATATGCAGTCTAATGATATGAATGAGTATTTAATCTATTTCCAACTCAATTATGCATAAGGTTTAGCATAGAGTTTTAGAGACTGTCTCACATATAAGAGGACATAATGCTCAACAAAGCAGTAATTTTTCCTGTGTGCCCTATTTACATTCACATACTATAATAATAAATCTTTATTGGCATAAAAACACGTTACAGAAAAATGTGAGACCCTGGCTTCAGAGCTAGGTTAGAGTACCTGTATTTCAGGAGCCAAATACTGTTTAGATGAGTGAGCTAACCTGCTGGCTGAAGTTATGGTTGATGAAAGTGGCTTCGAGGGCGAGGTTGCGCGGCGAGTTGATGGAGTTGCCGTCATCTGTGGGCGGTTCCACAGACGTCTCGTTCACAGTCAGCAAGTCGAACTCAGTGTTGTCGCGCTTGTCGAAGAACAGCTTGTCACCTTTACAACATAGTTGAGATATTATAATTTTTGCGGTCTTTTTTACAGAAGATTTCTGTATAATTTGATTGAGGTGACCATTATACTTATAGGAGCATCAAAAGGGCTTATAACAATAGTTTAGGGAATGTTCCGAAATAAAGATATTTTTTGGAGTAGAGTAAAAAATGTTGGTGCTGTTTACGATGAAAATAATAATAACTTTATTGAGCAAAAAAAAAACATTTGAGTACAAAATAACTTATATACTCCTTAAACAACCATTTAGCTGGCAGGGGGGGGGGGGGGGGGGAGAGTTGACGCTAGCAAAAATTAGCACTTTAATGCTTAATATTACCCAAGCGGATCCTTGAATCGAAAAGTGGTGTTCACAGACCCGCAATATTTTTGAAGGGCCTATCCAACGATACCCCACAACATGGGGTAGACGAGAAAAAAATATAATTCTCAACAATAAGGGTTCCTTGTTTACTATAGAACCCTTAAAAAGGCGCCAAATAAAAAAGAATAGGTCTAGTATCTGGGAGTGATATAGTACTGGCATACTTTGCAGGCATTTTGCTACATATATTTCTGTTATCATAGTTCTTATCTTTTACAGGCAAAAAAATATACATACCAATCTTCTCAATAACAATATCCCAGGAGTAGTTGGAGCGGGTGCAGCACATGATAGTCGCCAAGATGGCGTCGGTGGCATACACCGTGCCCACCGTCTTACTAAGCCGTCGGATCACCGGGTCGTCAGTGGTAGTCACCTGGGTAATATGATATAAATTAGTCATTCTGATTTAAATGTTGCGAATATTAAAACTATATCAGAGATTAGAAACTACTCTTTTGTAGATAGAGCAGAGTATTCTGTAGAATACCTCTCCTAAAATGATTTAATTTTACCAAATTATCGGATTATGCCTAACAAAGCAGATTGCAGATGAAGAGGAGAAAATTTTTGGTTTACGTGAAAGGTACAGATCCTAAATCGTTATGTCTATATTTTATTACAAAGATATTTTAAACAGAAAGTTGTTTGAATCCTGGTTTTCAAAGCGGTAATTGAGTAGGAGACTCCAACTATACTGTTCCTGAATTACCCTAAGCTAATAAAATTTTCGTATTTCTTAATTAAGTTAAAATGAGTGAATAGGTGGTAACCATGTAACACTGTTATTTACAATTTACTGAATAAATATCATTTATATAACACAACATGATTATTTATTAAAGAACAAATTACAAAAGCATGTAGAAAATATTGTTTCTGTAAACAGTAATTGATTATTGTCTTAAATAACTTTTCACAATGTATGAACATCCTATGTATTCCATGGATTTGACAGACAAATTACTTTGACTTTTCAGTTTATACCTGACATACATCTGTAGAAATTATTCAAATTATGGCTGGGAGTAAAATAACTTACCGTATGGAAGATACGGTCAATACGCTGCAGTGATTTCTCATGTTTCACATTGACACGGTCATAGCCTTTGTCATAGTACTCCAGTGTACCACCGCACACAATGTCTTCACCTGTTGTAACAGAAAACCAGTTTATATCTGACACTCACAGTGGTTAATGGAATTTAATGTTTTGTGTACCTAAAACCAAAAGTATTTAGTAGTAGTTTTTGACATTTGAAAAGTGCTGATTTTCGGCCTAATTTGAAAAATTATATTTGATTTTATTTAGACATAGGAAAAAGAGACACATACATACATGTACCCTGAAAACATAACACTCTAATTTTTGGGCAGACAAAATATAGTCTTTATGTGGATTCATTTTACAATAGATACTAATAGTAACTCTATATAAAGTCTTCTATCCACCCACATCACAATGGCTTGGGGTTGTACTGTTGAGTAGAAGGATATAGATGTGTGTAAAAACAACACTCCTTTTTTTGAGAAGTTTTGAACAAATTGCTAGTGTCTCATCATCATCTGCCTAGCCTTTTCCCAACTATGTCGGCTTCCAGTCTAACCAGATGCAGCTGAATATCAGTATTTAACATGGAGCGACTGCCTATCTGACCTCCACAACCCAGTTACTGGATAATATGATACCCCTTGGTAAGACTGGTTGTCAGACTTTCGGGTTTCTGACGACCCGTAACGACTGTCAAAGATCCACGAATGACAGCTGGAACCAACGGCTTAACGTGCTTTCCAAGGCACGGAGGGATCATGGTATGTAAAGATGGTCACCCAAATTGCAGTAAGTGTAGCTTAACCTGATCGATTGACCCGTGCGGCTGTTATTATTTAGGCGCAAGCCCCCCTATTGCTAATCTCCTATATTTATGTAATTTGCTAACTTACTGCAACAAATTGTTACAATAACATCAGAATTGATAGCTGTACTGCCAATATTATTATATTATATGCCTAAGAAATTGTGAAAGGAGTAACACACATACCTTCTTTAATACCAGGCAGAGACAACTTAGCAAGACGAGGGAAGTCCATGTCCTCGATAGTGGCCCACGTAGGTCTCACAGTGACAGATGCATCGCGGATTTTCATTGGAGCACCTCTCTGGCCCCATCTCTTGCCAAGCTTACGATCCCGTTGCTGAAAAGAAGTAACAAATGGTCAAATTTTAAGATAACTATCTTGATTGCTGTCTAGTAAGATCAAATGATGAAGTAATTTTAAGATCACAAGTAATTTAAGATTTTGCAAGCATTTGAAAATGCTTGTGTATATTTAATTAATTAAAATATTGTATAAAGAGCATGATCAGAACCATATTATGGTATTCCGAGAATTCTTTTCACAGTAAGGTGCTTTTCTTTCCCCATGTGACACCAATTCGGAGTCAAACAATAGAAAATCAATTGTGTCTCATTAGCTGTCCTTGACCAATTAAGTAAATAAGTTACATTTCTCATATAGTTGCCCTTATTGAGAGTGGTCATGCCGCCTGGCGTGCGAGCGCCCCTCTGACCGCGGCCTCTCTGCCCGCGAGCACGACCGCGCTGGTACGGGGGCTTCTGAACCCTTGTAGTGTCCACCAGGTGGAAAGTACTCTCGTCTTCATCATGGAAGTACGCGTACGACGAACCAGCGCCGAATTGAGACGCATACTTGTCTGGAAAAGAGTTTCAATATCTTAGAAGGGCTTGAGCAAAATATTAAAAAAAAACATGAATAACACTGGTAATAAAGTTTAAAGAAACAGTGTTTATAAAGTTTGTTTAGGGTCTTTACAATACAAAAATAAAAAAAATATTAAGTTAATTGGCAGTATCCTTATGGGACACACTATACTACTATGGCACAGTGCAACATTGAGAAATAGGCTGGTGTAAAAACGTCATCCTAACCTCAAAGAAACGTAATGTTGAGAGAAATAATTTGTGACTAACAAAGCAACTTTAGACAATAAACTTACTTTGATATTTCTTGTCCTGTACGACGGTCCAATCACTTATTTTCCCCAAGCGATCGCCTTTACTGAAAGGTTGGTAAGGCATGTCCCGAAACTGCTCCGGCATTTCGGCTGGGCCCCATCCTGTTGGATTATCTTGAATAATTGGAGCTACAAATCGTATCGGCTCCTCGGCCGGTAGCACATGCTCCGACATTGTAACTATTCAACAGAATTCTTTAATTTAGCGATAATTCAACATAAAGATACACCAATGCCACACGACACTTTCGAAATGATTTTTTTTTATTTAAGTGACAATTATTAACGCGAATTAAATACGAGTCTTTTAGCACTTCTGGCTCCCTAAATCATAACGTTGCCATTTCTGAAAATGTATTTTTTGGATTTATTTTTTTTCAACTTTCAAGGTGAACAGGCATTAGGCATAGCGAATTTGTGATTGGGATACTTTTATGCCCTTGTGTTGTACGTACTTGTGCCATAGATAACTGTCCTATATGGTTATGGATTTAAGTATGGACACTATAGCCTATGCAATATTAAATTGCCTTGTGCTCATATATACATAACCAACGACGAAAAATATACGGCCGTAATCATAAAAATCGTTAATAATAGTTTATAATAGTCATCCTAACGGTGAAAAACATCACAGCTCCACGGCGGGGGTCTATATTTCTATGTCATACTCTATGGCATAGGCAGATGTATCAACATGTTATAATGCCGGCGCCAGACACATGTCGCTGTCTTATACTATATGTAACAAAAACCCTGTTTTTCATTCTACCTACGTTTTAAGAATCGGTTTACTAAGCGATAAAGCAAGTCATTTATAAAAAAAACTGTTCAATAGAAACAATTATAATAAATATTTAATTATTAATATTTGTGATGTTTAATTGATTTGTTACCTCTGCAATTCTGCATGAAGCGAACGTTCCCGCCACTCTCTTTGATCACTGCCGCCGCTTCTCTACCTATTTTTCTACTAGTTCGTGACCTTGTCAGCTGTTGCTTATCAGCATCACTAAAATGTTGGTTTACACAGTATTTTTATGCACAATTGATAATTATTAAGGCGCTGACAAGACCCAATTGACCAAAATAGGCTTCTCTTAAGAAAAAAAATGCCAAATCTGTATAGTTTGTGGTAGCGGAAAATAATATATGTTAATTTTGAACATATTTCCCGGAAATTGGTTGTTCTTGTTACCAAAACACGTTTTGAAAAAAAAAATCTCGATACAAACTAACCTCTTACCTTGAGTTCTAATCCAAAATATCTGTATTAAATATCAACATACGTTACGTATTTAATTAATAACAAGAATGTCTTATTTGAATGCAGAACTTGGTTGTTTTTTATTTTCGATTACTTAACTCAATTTTGAGTAAATTAATAATTGCTTCATATTTTGCAATAAATTACAAGCGTTGTGTCATCGTGTTCTCTTTCTTTCTATGCAATCTGACAGAGACCGCGGTTTAGGTGTTGTCAGCGTCTTAAAACGGCATTTAACACTTCACTATGTTAAAAAAAAAACAAATTCGCCGGTTCTGTCACATAAAACCTGATGTTGGTACCTATTTACATTTTATTGCATCAATTTATTATGATGTCTACTTGATGGCCACGGAGTTGCTGTTCGATATGACCACCTTGTATCTCTACACTTCTTGGCTCATAGTCAGAGGGAAGTAGAGATTGGACGCGACGATAGTGAAATGGGTGCTGGCCATCTTCTTTGAGTACTCTCCTAACGCGCATATGGTTTACTCCAAGTTCGTGTCCCACTGAGCGTGTACTTCGCGTTGGATCGTGCTCAAACAAGTCCAAGACTTCTGTCTCGAGTCCTCGATTTGCCTGCGTCAGCTCGACGTTGGTCTCGTCCGTGCACATTGCCGATATTGTACGTACGTATGTGCAAACGTTGGAATGCACTCGCCGACGGTAATGGTAGACTCTGCGTGCCTCTGCATAATTGCAGTCACATTTCCGAAGAAACATCAACATATTAAAATATTCTACGTTAAAATAAGACATGGTCAACGTTTACGTAAACAAAACACAAGTCACTCACTACGTAGGTCAACAATAACATCCGTTCGAAAGTAAGCTGCGCGGGGAGACTAACCAAAGAAAACCGCCAAGCTCGTAGGCTATTTAGCGAAATAAAGATGTACTTGTAAAATCAGATACTCTAAACATTTTTTTAAATGTGTCGATTTTAATAGTTATTTGATTTCCTAATGACGACCTCTTGACTAGCTAATGCTCAATTTTATTAAATTATAATTTCATCAATGTTCTGCTTATAGGTAAATGTATACGTTTCTAAAAGGAATAACAGGGTTTTTGTTACATATTGTATATTTGAACACTTGTCACGCACGGGTATTTGGGTATCTGATCAAACTTTGAGCACATATTTACCCTTTTCCATTCGGTGTTTGTGTTTTGAGCGCACACCAAAGCGTTCAAAGTTCTAATGTGTGTGTAGCCTGCTACACTTAGCCAAAATACCTACTTAGGCATGCAGTTCAAATTTCGCGTCCTCTCGCCCCTAGCCGCCGCAGGAGACGCCCTGGGCGTCGGGAATCCCGGGCGGATTTCCGGCCATCGTAGGCGCGGGCTTGCGGACGGTGAGCAATGGGTACCTCACCGTCCGGTAAGGACCAGGCCCGGGTCGACGGCGCCTGGTATTCCACGCGCGCCTAAAAGAGATGTCGTCAGCACAAATGTAGGGGTCCACTAGGGCCGATTCCTGCCGGGGTCGCGGGAGTGTACTAATGGGTCACCGAGGCCCCTGGCAACACAGGCAACAGAAAGGAATACGGGTGGGTTTTAGTCAGTAACAATCTGACACACCCTTCTCCCGCTCCGCCCAGAGCGGGAGAAGTTATTTGATGATTTCCCATCCAAAAAAAAACTCTGCTACACTTGCACAAAGTTCAGTTGCTCGTGAATCACTGAGTGGAAAGGTCTCGGTTGTTCAGTCACAAGAGGGACTGTAACAACGAAAGTTTCCTGAAATTTATTGAATTGCTTGAAGGAGAACCATTTAATATGGAACCCTAAAAATAGAATTGGTCAATGATGCCATTAGTTTATTTTTTGCAAATGTAATAAATAATTACAGAGGTACACTAAATAATACAGGTATATCGCGTCTACAAAATTACACATCCATCCTCTTTGTTGTCTATTTGAGTTAGAGATGAGTCCGATATCATGTCACATGTTAAAATCATCGATATTTTAAAATCACTTTATCATGCAATGACAACGACAAAATCATCAATGCTTTTAAATCATTACTTGAATGAACGCGGACTTCGGTGATTCGGATCGGATGGGCTCGGGCCGTCTCGGGCGCTGCGGTGTGATTTGCGACGGCGAATGGCAACAATGCTTTCACTTGCGTTGTTTACAATATGCGCGGCAAATCACGAATGCTATTTATCTAGCATTTAGTATTTCGCGAATCATTGTTTTGGTTAGACGAGGACGACCAACCACCCTTACCTAATTTAATTTTACGCATACGAAATACGTAGTGTAGTGTGTTGACTCACTATAATTGGATTTTTGATACGTTTTAGTGAATTTAGTTTGGTGAAGTGTACCATAGATTTTAAAACCAAGTTAAGACATTTGTTTAGGTACTTAGTACTTCGTGCAGTTTGTTAATATAAAAAAAAAATACGTTTTGATACGTAGACAACGTGACGTTCTACAGTGGGTGTACTTACTTACTATATTTTTCTATCTTATAGGCAAGAAACGTTTAGTGGTTGGTTCTCAGTTTGTACCTACCTAAATATTCAAAAATGGCTTCAACTGTAAGAAAAACATCCAACGAATGCAAGAACGCCAGATTGCCATGATATACTAAATAGTCATATCTTGCAGCAAATATCACTAATGGAATCATATTGATGATTACCATGATTATTAATCAATGCCTAAATAATGCCCTGCCATAGAAATAGTTTTCTGGCTACGCTACAGGTTTCTGATAAAGTTTTTCATTGTCTTAAATCTATCATTCACCTACATTTCAGACATCAGAAGAATTGCTATCTTACAGATACGTAAAAAAAAGATGGTCGTCAGCTCTATAGATTACCTACCTGTACCTATATGCTTGTGCCTGTTAAGATAGACCTAAAATTTTCCTCCGCTTTCTTTGCAATTTGAGCTAGCTAAATAATACATAATACATGTGAGCAGTGGTGGCCTAGTGGTAACGTCCGCGACTTACGAGTTGTAAGTCGTAGGTTCGAACCTTGACAGGCGCTTTACTTTGTGTAAATTATTTCATCACCACTGTCCTCAAAACGGTGAAGGAAAACATCGTGAGGAAACCGGCATGTCCTAGAAGCAAAAATTCGAAGACATGTGACATCTACCAATCCGCACTGGGCCCGCGTGGTGGATAACGGCCCACTCCCTCTCACAGAGAGGAGGCCTGTGTCCCAGCAGTGGGAACATTATAGGCTGATTATGTATGTATGATATGTAAATAATACAAGTACTTAGGTATACTTAGTATAATTTTGTGACACTAACAACATGAATTCAAACCGATATAAAAAAAATAAAAATATTAATATGATAATGCCCGTTAGTAAGTGGGTATGTACCTTCTATAATAAATTACTATAATTAGATATTTTTGTAAAAAGATACGGAGACCATTCGAGCAAATACGAAAACGACGAGATTTTATCATTGCTCTTGGATATTAAGGTTATAATAACAAACATTGTTTAAAACACAATAAAATAATATAACATCACACCTGTATTTCCTTCACCTTTAGTACACCTACATTTCGCCATGTAATAGGGGTAGGGGCGAGCCTAAACACACACAGACACACACACACACACTCTTGAAAACATAATACAGTACCATTGTTTATTCATAGTTATAATTCATACTTACTATGGAGGTTTTACCTCACACGAATTTGGGTCACACAGCGTTCTTTATTTAAATAGTATCGCATTGAACGAGGTACCTATGTTTATACTATCTACTAAGTGCATGGCTTATACGGTTCTACGAGTAGGAACGGCAACACTAGGTACAATGTATTATTCATTCATGGGCATTAATTACAGTGAGGGGCTTGTGGCTAAATAATAACAGCCGCACGGGTCAATCGATCAGGTTAAGCTACGCTTGCCGCGGTTGGTCCGTGGATGGGTGACCATCTTTAGGTACCAAGCAAGACCCCTCCGTGCTTCGGAAAGTACGTTAAGCCGTTGGTCCCGGCTGTCATTCGTGGATCTTTGACAGTCGTTACGGATCGACAGAAGCCCGAAAGTCTGACAACCAGTCTTACCAAGGGGTACCGTAACGTGTTAACCAGTAACTGAGTTGTGAAGGTCAGGCGTTATAGGCTGATCATGGATGTTATGGTATTTGGTACATCATTCTCTGGGCCTTATCTCAATTTATTTGGATTTAGGGTCGGCGCAATATGTCTTTTTCTACAACCGTCTACTTCTCTATTAGTTGTCATCTCGGTATTCACCCCCGTTTTAGCCATATTATCTTTCATACAATCCATCGTTTCTTTGGTCTTGCCCTATTCATAAAGCCTTCCACTTTCATACTTACTCAAAATGTTCCTCACGACATCTTCCTCATTTCTCCGCATCACATGCCCATACCAAGATAACTGACTTCAACACAACACAACTTTTCAGTCCCCGGTGTTACTATCCAGGGTTACCTGTTCTAAATATAATATACTCATATCCTGATTCTATCCACTCGCGTAAAGGCTCCTGCTTACTGATGCGATATCGCGGCCACGACACGCATATTGCTGCCTGTCGCGCTCGCGATATCGCCTCAGTACGCAGGAGCCGTAACACTACCGTATTTGGTACTTACCTAAATAAATTATTAATTTATTTCGATCAATAAATAGGTAGTATTTGATCGAAGGTTATTTAGCTAAATGGGCGCTGATATATTTATTTATTTATTATTATACTGTTATTACGCGTTCATAGAATGCAAATAGTCCCCTTCCCTTCGGATCTCTGAGCAGTTCAGACGTCTTTTAAGTGACCATATTTCATTTTATTATTAATATTTAATAAAAAATTCACCAAAAATAAAGAGCTAAATACCAGGAGTGCATATATCTACAAGAATACGAAGACTCCAGCGTAGTCCTCATACGCGTCAACAACTCGGCGTGTGCGTGAGTCCCGCCTACTTACTATCATTTGTTGAGCCCGCCTACGCGCGTAAACTCATTAAAGAAATACGGAAAGTCATTAACATAGTTTACTCTATCCTTTCCGTGTGCGCAACTAATTGTAAAGCCCTGAGTGCGACAGACATATACACAAGAGAAAGACACACGGAGGTCTAGTTATTCTGGACGGAAAGCAGTATTCTACCAATCGGTCGATCGCGACCAGCGACAGTTGAGCCCCGCCACCACCAAACATATTTTGTCTTGCCTTCTTCGTGATTGCTCGGTACTTGCAGGTACGTAAAGCTTATCTTATTGTTTGAAGATATAGAGATCACTGCTGAGCCCCCGAAGCTGCGCCTTCTGAGCGCCTACGCAAATTACGATCACGACAGTACGCTCGCGCGCGCATCTGGTCAGGAAAGCGCCCAGGAGCTAAAATGTCAGTACAACGCTCTCCACCGCGCCCTATGCCCCAACTAAACACGCCAAACGATACAATTCACTACAACTCGGATTCGGCGCTAAACATTTCGCACGTCACCGACTCAGTTGATAATTATTTTAACATTACTAAACGCCAGAAGCGCACTTTTGATGAGTTAAACGAACAACCTTCCGAAATAAAAAATATGTTGTCACAAATCTTATCTCAACAGGAAAGCAAGTTTGAATTACTAAACAACTCTCTCGCTAGTATTATAACCCAAAACCAGGATATCAAGCAATCGGTAGAGGCTTTAACAGGAAAGCATGAGGAACTACTTTTAAAAATTAACTATCTGGAACAGGAAAATGTCGAATATAAGAAGAAAGTAGCATCTTTAGAAAAAAGGTTAGACTACGTGGAAAAAAGTGCTCGCTCGTCAGCAATAGAAATACGAAACTTGCCTAAACTTGAGCAAGAATCTAAGGAAGATCTGATACAAAACTTAAAACAAATTGTCTTAACATTGGATCCAGAGACTCCCATCCAGCAATCCGAGATAAAGGACATATTCCGTTCCAAAGCAGAAGCTGTTTTTGTGGACTTCTCTTCAATACTTAGGAAAGAATCACTGATTGCTAAACTCAAGTCCTTTAATAAATCTAGACGGGAAAGTAAGGAACCTCAGTTAAACACGGAGCATATTAAACTACACGGAGAACCGCGTCAGATATACATATCGGACTATTTAACTGCTAAAACTAAACAACTTTTCTACCTAGCTCGTGAAAACGTAAAAGCTAAAAAGCTCGTAGCAGCTTGGACTTCATATGGAAAGATCTATATTAAAAAAGAAGAGGGATCGACCCCAACTCGTATTGAAGAAGAATCTGAACTAATTAAGTTTACGATGTGACTACATTTAGTTGCACGTTGCTGTTTTTATGTTTACATTTTCTTAGCTTGCATTTGTTTACAATTTTTATTTTTACTAGTTTTTGCCCATTTTTATATTATATTTTATGTTATTTTAGTGTGTTCAACGTGCAGAGTAACCCAAGTAACAACTATAACACACAACATCCATTACACAAAACCACTACATTCGTTTCCTATGCGAGAAATATCCCTTGAAATGAGTTCTCAATTGCGTTGTCTGTTCCTGGCGGTATGTCAAACATCAGAGATGTTGGCTACAGTCCCTCCAGATTTAGGTTTTGTCTCTATTAAAATCCAGTTTCATAGGCCACGTACCAAACGTGACGACGCCTAATGCAAGATTTTGAAACCATAAGCCTGGATCTGGATTCCATAAAAGTAGCTAAAACTATCGCCTGTGACATAGACAACGCAATAAATCATATTCGTATCACCAATCGTACTATTAATATCCTGTCTCAGAACATTCGTAGCATAACCTGTAACATGTCAAACTTCGTCACCCTTCTGCAACGTTCTAAGATACCCTGGGACATTCTGGTGTTATCTGAATGCTGGCTTTCTTCTGCAAAATGTATTCCCGCTCTCGACAACTATAACTACTCTTCGACCTCCACGAACAATACCCAAAATGAAGGAGTTGTCATATACTATAATAAAAACCTTCATGTAACTTGTGAAGAACCTAATATTGCTGACGCCAA
Organism: Atethmia centrago; assembly: GCA_905333075.3. Taxonomy (NCBI): domain Eukaryota; kingdom Metazoa; phylum Arthropoda; class Insecta; order Lepidoptera; family Noctuidae; genus Atethmia; species Atethmia centrago. The sequence continues at coordinate 12,076,349 of HG995373.1, read as the reverse complement.
TTGTCTTCTATTAAAACTAGGTCCAGAAACCTGCATCATAGGAATATATCGCCCACCCAGTCAAACAAACACTACAGCATTTATTGTATCAATCGATGCACTTCTTACTGAACTCAAATCGTTTAAAAACATTATCTTCTGTGGTGATATCAATATTAATATTGTTCCGAACAGTCCTGATAAACGGGCTTTTGACTACCTTAACATGTTAGCCAGCCATGGTATGCTACCGGGTCACACGTTGCCTACACATGGACGCACATCCCTTGACCATATGATGCTGAAATGTAATAAAATGGACGTAACGTGTTTCGTCTTTGAAACGTCTATCACTGACCACGAGAGTGTTGCTGTTAGCTGTAAACCAAAATCGCGCTTAAAATACTTGAATAAAATTTCGGGTTCGTAGACTTTGTTCAACTTGATACCATGATGCAAAACACTAATTTTCAACCTGTTATAGAATGTCAGGATGTAAATGTAGCTACCGATCTACTAGTATCGCAATTATCAGCAGCCATTAAACACAACACTTCTACAATTAAAACAACCAAAAGGCAGTTGATCTCTAAACCATGGATTACTAAAGGTCTAATTCGTTGCATTAGGAATCGGGATAATCTATATAAAAAGTCTAAGCGTAACCCTGAGAATGATAATATTAAAATTATTTACAGACGCTACAGAAACTTCTGCAACAGTATATTAAAAAAAGCAAAACGAACGTACGAAAAACAGGAGATCGAAAATGCCAAGGGCAATAAAAAACAGCTATGGAAAGTTATTAAGAGTATTAGTGACTCGAACATGAGACCAGACTACTCATCATCTCTTCTATCTTCGGTCGATCCTAATGGGGACATTAATCGCATTAATAGCTTCTTTGCAAATGTCGGTGCTAATCTTGCTGAAAAGATTTCCCGAAATACAATTGCTTCTGGTCGTGATCACGACTGTACCGCATCCAACACTTCAAATTCGCTCGTATTTCTGCCAACCGACGAGGACGAGATTCACCTTCTAATTAATAATCTAAAAGAAAATTGTGCGGTTGGAGCTGATCTGATAAGCAGTAAAATGATTAAGAGATACGCAAATCTCCTCACGCCTCTTGTTACACATATATGTAACCTAGCTATCTCATCGGGGATCTTTCCCAAGTCATTTAAAACAGCACTTATCAAACCGATATATAAAGCCGGGAAAAAAGACTGTGTAAATAATTACCGCCCCATTTCCATTTTACCAGCGCTTTCCAAGGTCTTGGAACGCTTGATAACCCGGCGTCTTACAAATTTTCTCGAGACTAACCAACTGCTATCTCCCGCACAATTCGGTTTTCGAGCCGGTAGAAGTACTGATGATGCAGTCAACGAACTGCTACACTCTACTGTTACTAATCTCGATGAAGGTAGAAAGTGCATTACAGTGTTCCTTGACCTTGCGAAGGCATTTGATACAGTGTCTGTTCCGCATCTCTTAAGCAAACTAAATCATCTCGGCGTAAGAGGAATTCCGTTTAAATTGTTGGAGGACTACCTTACTGGCAGAATGCAACGGGTTAAAGTAAATAATTGTCTGAGTGACACGCTACCTATTGTTTATGGTGTTCCTCAGGGAAGCATAATAGCCCCCCCTATCTTTCTTGTGTACATCAATGACCTCTGCCAACTCTCTCTACATAACGGTAAAATTATTTCTTTTGCTGATGACACCGCCTTATTTTTCACTGGTGATAGTTGGGATGATGCCTTTAACGCTGCACAATCGGGTTTAAACACTGTTTGTAATTGGCTCCAGAATAACGTCTTGACGCTTAATGTTTCTAAAACTAAGTACATAGCATTTGCACACAGAAGTAATCTCTTGCCACCGCCCTATTTCAACATTACAGCACATACATGTGGTTCTGCCAATTCATCCTCAGATTGTCAATGCCCTTCCCTCGAAAGAGCTGATAGTATCAAATATCTTGGTATAAACATTGATCAACATTTGACATTTAAAATACATATAGATCTCCTAGTGACTAGACTTAGAAAACTAATATACATATTTAAAAATCTCAAGCATGTGGCTGACCGTAAGACTATCCTTATGGTTTACTATGCTTTATGCCACTCGCAAATTGAATACTGCATCACATCTTGGGGTGGTGCAGCAAAAACCCACTTATTGGTACTAGAACGAGCGCAGCGTGCTATTCTTAAGGTTAGTGCCGGCCTACCCTACGATTTCCCAACAGTAGAGCTTTATAAAAAGTGGGATGTTCTGACGGTAAGACAAACTTTCATATTGCGCACGGTTCTTAAAAAACACTCCCAGCTACCGTATGACCCAAACCTACCCGTTGGTAGTCGCCGCAGAGATAGAATATGTGCTTCCTATAGATTGCATTCATCACTTTCCCACAAATTCTTCTGCTTTCTCGGACAACACCTATATAACAAAATAAATAAATCACTTAATATATATCCTAAAACAAAATCTAGTTGCAATAAAGCCTTAAAAAAATATCTCAAATCGCTTGATTACCAAAAAACCGAAAACTTATTGATGGTACCCAAATAAGGTCAAAGCCCTAACTTCCCTTCATAGCTGTTACCCACCCATATCTCGCAACACAGTCACACTAAACTGAACACTCGCCAATCACACATCTACTCCCTCACTAACAATCATCCTCAATTCGCACAGTCATGCATACACCTCATACGCACACATATCATTTTAATCAATACACTTGGATATTTCTGTTTATCTCTGCTCATTGTGCTATTTTTGATTTAGTAGATGTCTTTGTTCTTTGTACTTTTTCGTTTTATCTGATATTGTTATCTCCTGGTCATTTCTACAAATATCTTACCGAAGTGAGGGTCCTGGTGACCTGTAACACACATTTTATTTCTAAAACCTACCTCAGGCACCAGTCTCTCACAAAGGTGGGAAAAGTTTTACAGTGGCGCCGATTCCCTTGTTCACAAACTAAACTAAATTTAAGTTCAGTGCATCCTTTTCTTTTTATTTCATTAAGAAAAGGACAGAAGATCAATTTTAGCTTAGTCCTGTCAAATTAATCAGCGCTTGACGTAAATTAACGTAATTTTAGTAGGCAAGTTTTTAATCACGTCTAAACTTGTATGGAGTAGTGACAGGCGCTGATTAATTTGACAGGACTAAACTAAAATTTATCTTCTGTCCTCTTCGTAATTAAATAGAAAGAAAAAGATGCACTGAACTTAAATTTAGTTTAGTTTGTGAACAAGGGAATCGGCGCCAATATTAAGTTTGCACTACTTTTAAGACCACTTATTGTGAAGAGAGAATAAATGATATATTGATTGATTGATTTATTGAAATAAGTTTTGCAAAATATGTATGCACATCAATTATTTAAGTGAATATTTAATTATTATGGTAAAATAGTTTAATGAAACAAATTCAGGAAGTAATGTCTACCCAAAGCATAAAATAACGATATTAATTTCAAACTACTTAAGATATTTTCATGATTTTTAGGGTTCCGTAGTAAACAAGGAACCCTTATAGTTTCGTCATGTCCGTCTGTCTGTCTGTCCCCGCCGGCGTAGCTCAGAGACGCTTAGTACTAGAAAGCTCTAATTTGGCATAGGTATACATATTAATCACGCCGACAAAGTGCTAAAATAAAATCTTGAAAAACATTTTTTTTAGGGTACCTCTCTTGCACGTAATATGGGGATGATACTCGTATTTCTTTTTCTTGTCTATTCCATGGTGTGGGGTATCGTTGGATAAGCCGTTCAAAAATATTGCGGGTCTGTGAACACCACTATTCGGGTCAAAGATCCGTTTCCATAATAAATTTTTGTTAGAGTCAAGTGTGGGGGACACTTGACTCTAACAAAAACTCTTTTTTTTTTGGGTGGGAAATCATCAAATAACTTCATCGGAGGGTGTGTCAGACTCTTACTGACTAAAACCCACCCGTATTCCTTCCGTTGCCCGGTTCATGGGAGTAGTACATAAATAATGAAATTAAAAGGAAAACTATCACAGCTAAATGGGCAAGTTAACGAGTAATAGTCGACCAACTTAAATTTGCAGTTGGAAAATTGACCGTGGCATATATCGATGTATGGGAGAACATGTTTTTCAGGGCCGGATTTAGGGCAGGGCAACAGGGGCACTGGCCCCGGGCCTTCACAAAGAAGGGGCCTCCACAATTCGATTTTTTACATAAGAAAAAAAAATACATCGTTTCTGTCCATCAAAGAAAAAAAGTTAACAATCATATTTTCATAAGGTACCTTTTATGAATTGTTTTTTTTTTTCATCTGTTCCACAAATTTTTCGGGGCCTCCACTTCTTGGTTGCCCCAGGGCTGCCACAACTTTAAATCCGGCCCTGATGTTTTTCAACTACAATGTTAACTTTGTTTTTGGGATAAATTCATCCCAACCTCGCAACTACGGAACCCTTCATTGTGCATAGTCCAAAACGCACTTGGCCGGTTTTTTTGTATGAACATACCATTTTATTATAGGTACATCCTATCCTACTAATATTTATTATAAATGCGAAAGTTTGTAAGTATGGATGGATGGATGTTTGTTACACAAAAAGTACTGAACGGATTTGGATGAAATTTGGCACACAGATAGTTTATAACCAGGAATAACACATAGGATACTTTTTATCCCGATATACCCACGGGGTCAAAACTTATGCGAGTCAAACCGCGAGGCGCATATAGTATATAATAATTCTATCTGTGATTTTTTCAACTATTCATATTTTCGTTACTAAAAATAAATATTCTCTATGAAACCGAACGGCATGGCAGCGCGGCGTGAGTGCGATACGCATTTGTATGGCCAAGGTGATTAGATTGCACATTATGGGCTTTTACAGGCAGGGGCGATATCGCGGGCGCGACAGGCAGCAATATGCCTGTCGCGCCCGCGATATCACTTCAGTCTGTGGAAGCCTTTATTGTATTTCTTGCACAAGATAGCGGTGATCCCCGCAATGCCGTATCTTTGTATTCGAAGTAACTAGGGACTTTTCGAAGGCTCTTTCTGAAATAAAAGTCCCGCCATGCTGATGGCGTATAAAACCGAACCCAAATTAAACATCGAATTAGTGTGGTGTAGTCATTTCAACTGGTAACATCTATGAAAGCATTCAAGGTACCTACCACGATTTTGTTTTGTTAGTGTGATTTGAGCGCGGAATTAAATACTTCTTATCAGGATTAGGTTACAGCAATGTTATCGTCTCTAGAGTGCCGCAGTGGCGGTTTCGTACGATTTCTGTGTACCACGTTCAGTGCAGTGTTGATGCATCCGATTTTTTTTTTGTACGGGGTTCGATTTTTCAAGTATAACTAGACATTGAGAATAGTTTATCTTTCTGTATGTTTGTTTGATATTTTTTACCCGACTGCGCGACGCAAAGAAGGGTAGTTAATGTGTTTATCAGCCTATATAATTATGTATATAAGTATGTATAATTATTTTTCATTTTGAATGACCATTTAGGATCTGTAACGGTTTAAAGTTGGTTTTCTAACCATTCTCAATTAAATTTCAAACTTATTTAATAAAGCTGTGATAATGTTCTTAAATAATCGTATAATAGCTCTTATTATCGTGAAAAATAATTATTAAAAAGTGTAAAATAAAAAATAAAAAAAAAATGATGGAAAAAATGTACTAGGTAAGTATTTCCTATATAAACAATCTCATGCAGTCGGAGGCTTTATTGTTAAATTCAAGAAGATGCCTCCGACTGCATGAGATTGTTTATAAAGTTAAATTAAAAACTAGGTCATATTGTTTCCATCTTTTTGCCGTGATAACCTGATAACGTCTTATAAATCAATGAACGCTGCACGCACGAAAAAGCATGACTCATTGTCACGTTCCGCCTGAGCCGAGCGTCCAAGCGAGAGCGTGGAACTAGCGTTAGAGAGGCACGATCGGCCTAAGCGTTCAGCTTGTGACGCATCTCTCTCTCTTTATCATGTAAAATATCGTCCGTAAACCGACTGTACAGACAACCAATTTTTTAAAGTTCACTTTTTACCTACTAAACTATATGTAACCTTTGATATTATCATAGAGGATTAGGGCACAGTGATTATACTCATCGGCTAGGTTACAGCTTGGTTCTAGCGTGGATATGTCAGTCATAGAAGGCAACCACAGATTGAGCAGTTGAACATAAATATTGTATGGATAGTAGCGGGTAGGTTCCTATGTACTTAGATACAAATACTTTTACAGAATGTGACAAAGAACAAGTTGTGAATATTTTCACAACTTGCTATTGCATTGTCTCTATCCATCATATACCTACATGTATACTTACACATATTTTATTACAATAAGTGCAAGTCATGTAGGTGCCTATAGTAGATTAATGGAATGTTACGTTTTACGGAAACTAAACAAAGTAGTGTTCAGGGGCGTAGGTCCCTCCCTAAGCACTAAATCCGTAGTTTCGGCCGAAACGATTATCTTGGAGCTTGAACTGAGAATTAATGACAACACGATTTGACAGTTGTCACCTCCCTAGAGTAAATATGTTCCTTGGTTGTCACTACTCGCAATGTGTTTGTGCCTGTTCCAAAAATTTAATTTGTCACTTGTTTCGACAGATCAATTAGGTACTTTCGGACGGGATCGTTTCTTCGTTGATGGACTCGAAGAGTAGTCCCCCCAGACACCGCGTTCCGGGTTTTCGACGAGTTTGCCGCAGGCCCGATTAAAATTATGAAGAAAAAAACATGAAACTTCTAAGACACGAAGTTACCTACCTACTGTTTTTGTTTATAGAAGAGCCTAAAACAATTGAAGGAAACACATGGCGACCAAGTGCTTTTGCATTCATTGGCATGATAACATTGTCTTGCAGAATAAAATACTACCTACTTAGGTAGGTACCGGGCAAGTGCCTGTCAGGCCATACCTTTGTGTTTGCTCCGTGGGCCATACGCACAGTTATGTTATGAGTGAAGGGTTCCGTAGACAGAATGAATACCAAATAATCTAACAATACCCCACACGCATATGTCATCCATCATGTGCATTGAATAATTTTATTTCATCCCTCGGTTACTGTATGGAGAGTGCCACTCCTGATATTTTTTTGCGCAATCTCAGTACACCATTGTTTAGCTGTGCACAGAATTTTTTTAACTTCTTTCCAATTTTCATTGATATGCTAATAGTTTCTGAGTAAAATAGTTGTAATCACAACTGGACAGACGGACGGACGAGCATGATGAAATTATAAGGGTTCCGTTTTTGCCATTTGGCTACGGAACCCCAAAATGACGGTCAGACCGCGAGCATCACGTCAATGGGAAACGAGAAACTTCAGAAATAGGTACATTTTTATTAGTACCTACCTACCTACTCTACTCTAGTAGAAAATCTCAAGTGTAGAAGAACGGTCGATAACGCTCTCTGGGCTAGTGTTTTATGTATGAGTAATACAGTAATAATAATGTATATATAAATATGTGAATAAAATAAACATTTCATTGACGGCTAGCCCGCGCACTGCGCAGTCTGTAGGTACGAGCCACGGAGGACCATCATTTTAGTTACTATACTCTATGCGGAGGACTGAAACGTCTGAAACTGTCCTCCACACCTACATAGTACCTACGAGCTCTTCTTTGTTCCACATTGTTTGTCTGCTAACCGGGCCGTATTCTGTCCTGTCTAGATCCTGTCCTGTCACCAACTCGAATTCAGTAGTAAATGCACGAACGGCGTGTACGGTTGTGCAAAATTCAATAGCAACATGATTTTGCGTATAAATATACTTACCTTAACTTTAATGTGAATTAATTATTTATCATAACAAATAAACACAAACAAAATGCGGTGATTATCAGTCTGTGAAACAGAGACTACTTAATTTATGAAAAAAACTAAATTGTAAACAGTGTGTTATTGTGCTTATTTTGACGAATTTATTGATAAGGCGACCGTAAGTGGTAAAGTAACGACTTGTTATTTAGTAACAGTGTAATGTCCGGCAGATAAAAGCTTTAGCTAACAGGAAATCCTAAATTCGTAATTGACAATAAATTTAAAACAATAAATAAAGTAATTGGCACTTTCTAATTATGTATTTATACAAAGGGGTTACAGTTTGACCTTTCAATTTCGATCACAAATATAATATAATAAATAAATTTCGAACAGAAAACAATTCCAGACATACCTAACCTAACATTGGAACTCTAGGTACATTCCGTGTTAGCAGAATGTAAGAATTGACAAACAAAGCACTATCTATAGAAAAATAAATATGTTCACAGAAAGACGGAATTAATCATCTGTCACATTTAAATTCAGAATCACCTCGAGCACAGTGAGTTAACCCTCAAACGCCATAAACAAAACAATTTTTTACTTTCGCGTTCCATCACTATTATTGATCACACTTTCTCATGAAACCAAAAATAATATTAAGATGATCTACTAACTGAGCTGCTAGTTAATTAGAAAAATTTAAGTGACAGTGCATTACTTAGAAATGTGTTATTTTGTGAGCTTATGTTTTTGGTCTCAATCTACAGAGAAAAGTATGAACGGCGCGTTCCAGTAGTTAACTAGTCCTGCCTTCTAGCCAAATGCGGTTTGGTTTGAGCGCGACCGTTCAAAATCGTCACGTAGGAGATCTTAAGAGATACTTAATACCAAAAAATCCGCATTTATCTTCTGAGTGAACCAACTATTTAAAATTTGCATATCCATATTTTGTGGTTTAGCAAAAGTACACAACTATGGACAGGCGTGTGAGTTATGTGTTTGTATGTTTAGAAACGTACAAATAAACTCACGCCATTTACAACTATCAGCTAATGTTTTAACAATCGTATTTTTTTTGGTTATCATTGGTTAGTCATCTATAATTTATATTTGTATTTGTGGTTTTTCTCAGACAATGGAGAACGGAAATAGAAGAAATCTCTATTTGGTGACACTATCCGGTAAGTGCTGCTTTGATATTTCATATTTTCATCATAGCATGCCATCGACTGGCATAACTTTAACTGAAAGAGTAATAAAATATTTTACCGTCACTTCAAACGTGGGCTGCCAAGCCAATTTGAAACATCACTGTTTTCTCGCGCAAGAGTGGTTGTGCAATATTGGTTTATAGATAAGACGTTATTTATACAACCTTAGTTCTTGTTCAACCTAACTCTAAACCTGAAACGTTTTGTAGATCGAAGTCTTAGGCACCTGTCCCGCCTCCGACGGGAAAGCGACTAGCTAGACTATAGACTATTTTCTCGCTCAAGAAACGTACAAAAGGGGGAGTTCTCGCCGGCGGCAATGTGAACAGTTAGCTGTTAGTAAAAGAGATTCATATATTTTTTGACATCCCACCGTAGAAATCCTTTTACATAAAAAAGGACCTAGACAAAGATCCGATTGATTTTTTGAAATCCCACTGTAGAAATCCTTCTACATAAAAAAGGACCTAGACAAAGATCGTTAGAAACGATAGACAAGATGACAGATTGTAGAAGGATTTCTACGGAGAGATGTCAAAAATGGAGAAACGAATAATAATAAGTTACCCATCGACATTAAGAACCTACATTCAATTAGCATTTTTAAACGGAAGCTAAAGGACTCCCTGATTAAAAAGGCATATTACTCAGTTAAAGAATTCCTTAATGATAAATAACTATTTAATATTAAAATGATTGTGATACTTAATATAATGACATATAAATTATAAGAATAGTAAGTAAGAGTAGTAGTGGTAGAATAGTATGAGATAATATAAAATGTATGAATCATGATAATTAATATAATATAATGTAAACTATGTAACGGTTATATTGGGCATGTACATTTTTATTTTTGTTCTTATATTTATAACCATTTAAATTGCAATGCCTTATCAGGCAACTAAGTTCTAAGAACCTACCTATTGTTAACATCTTCAAAATTCTGTACACTTAGTTTGCAATAAAGAATTTGAATTTGAAATGTCACTTTGTATAGAAAGAGTCGTGTCTATTCTTTGAAGAAATACAAAGCGTCATGCTAAGCCTGCAGGTCACCGCCGTCACCGCCGCAGCCGCCACCACTGCCACCGCCGCTGCCGCCTCCAACACCGCCGTCGTCGTCGCCGCCACCGTGGCCGCTGCGGCAGGCCCCTCTCAGGGGGCTGGGAAGGAGGCCCAAGAGGGGGCTGACATGGAGTGCCATTAATGGCCCCATTACGCCTCCTCCAGGCGAACATCAACCACTGCGCCGCCGCCGCTGTTGCTCCAGAGCATGGCGCAGTGGTCGATTAACATCGCCGTGGTCGCTGAGCCGTACTTTGTCCCGCCCAGGGATGACTGGGTGGAGGACCTGAGCGGCTCAGTGACCCTAATTTCGTCGGCCGCCGCCGGTACCCCGTCCCTCGAGGCCGTCAAGAGTGGACGGGGCTGCGTAGCAGCACGGTTCGGGGAGATTGTCGTGGTAGGGGTCTACCTCTCCCCGAACCGAACTCTTGCCGAGCTCCACAACTCCCTTGCGGAGTTGAGAGACGTCGTCGTCGGGTTTGGTTCCCTCCCCGTGTTCGTCCTCGGGGACTTCAATGCCAAGAATCTGGCTTGGGGTTCCCGGTTAACGGACACACGGGGCAGGATGATGGAGGACTGGGCTCTGGAGACAGGCCTGGTCGTCCTAAACCGGGGTTCTGTCCCCACGTGTGTACGGATGCGGGGTGAATCAGTGGTGGATATCTCGTTCGCCAGCTCCGCTCTGTCGCCGCGTGTAGTTGACTGGCGTGTCATGGAGGGGGTGGAGACCTATTCCGATCACCGGTATATCCGGTTCGACGTCTCCGCCCAGACCTCGGACGTGCCGGTCCGACGGGCCCCGAGTGGTCCGCGGTGGGCGCTGAAGCAGCTGGACCGGGAGCTCCTCCTGGAAGCCTCGATCGTGCAGGCCTGGGTGTCACCACCGGACAGGCCTGCCGACATCAACGACGAGGCGGAGTGGTTCCGGGAGGCCATGTCCGACATATGTGACGTGGCAATGCCCCGGGTCCAGCCTGGACGTGCCTCGCGCCAGGTGTACTGGTGGTCGCAGGAGCTGACGGCTCTGCGCACTGCGTGCGTGGCTGCGCGACGCCGGTACACCAGGCACCGCAGGCTCCGTATCAAACCTCCGGATACGGAAGCCATTCAGGCGGAGCTGTACGAGGGGTACAGAGCGGCGAAGACCGCCCTCCAAGCGGAGATCCTGCGGGCCAGGGGTTTGGCCCGCGAGGAGTCGCTGGGGACTCTGGACAGGGACCCGTGGGGACGCCCGTACAAGGTGGTGCGGGATAAACTCCGCCCATGGGCTCCCCCGCTAACGCAGAGTCTCCGGCCCCAGCTTGTGGAGGACGTGGTGAGCGCTCTGTTCCCTTCGCGAGGGGAACACTCCTCCCCACCTATGACTCCGCCTACTGCGGTGCCTGATGCGGACCACACCACCGACGACGACGACGATGCTCCGGAGGTGACCGAGGGAGAAATGAGAGCGGCGGTACGCAGGCTTAATGCCAAAAATACCGCCCCAGGACCCGACGGCTTACCTGGGAAGGCCTAGGTCCTGGCCTTGGAGGCTCTCGGGCCTCGACTTAGGGGGCTCCTAAGCGCATGCATGGAGAGGGGCCAGTTCCCGCTTCGCTGGAAGACGGGGAAACTGGTCCTCATAAAGAAGGCAGGGCGCCCTGCGGACTCTCCGTCCGCTTATCGGCCCATCGTGCTGCTCGACGAGGTGGGCAAGCTCTTTGAAAGAGTCATTGCAGACCGCCTCGTCGGTCAGCTGGTGCGGGTGGGGCCGGATTTGGCGGAGAGCCAGTTTGGTTTCCGCAGAGGGCGCTCTACGGTGGACGCCATCATGCGTGTGCGAGCCCTGACGACGGGGAATGCTGTTGCCCAGGGTGGGGTCGTCTTGGCGGTGTCTCTAGACATCGCCAATGCCTTCAATACCCTGCCCTGGAGTTGCATCAGGGAGGCACTCCGGTATCACCGGATGCCGACCTACCTCTGTCGTGTGGTCGAGGCCTATTTGACGGACAGGGCCGTCATCTACCCCGGTCACCAGGGAGTGTGGAACCGGCAAGAGATGTCGTGCGGTGTCCCACAGGGATCGGTCCTGGGGCCGCATCTGTGGGACATCGGATACGACTGGGTGCTGCGCGCCGACCTCCCTAGCGGCGTCAGCGTAGTGTGCTACGCTGACGACACGTTGGTCCTGGCGCAGGGGAGGTTGCACCAGGCGGCGGCCGAATTAGCGGCACGCGGGGTTGCGACAATCGTCGAAAGGATCCGGCAATTGGGACTCGAGGTGGCCCTGCACAAGTCCGAGGCCATGTGTTTTCATGGTCCTCGGAACGCGCCACCGTTGGGGTCCCAAATAACGGTAGGAAGGGTTTCTATCGGCGTCGAGTCGACGATGAAGTACCTGGGACTCGTCCTCGACAGCCGGTGGAACTTCGTGGAGCATTTCCGACGTTTGGCTCCCAAACTGGAGCGGGCGGGCGCTGCATTGAAGCGGCTCCTGCCCAATCTAGGGGGTCCAAACGCCTCCTGCCGGAGGCTCTACGCGGGGGTCGTGCGGTCCATGGCCCTCTACGGGGCTCCTGTATGGGCGCGCTCTCTGGCGCTGCGGCCAGCCCGCCGGTTGAGCGCGGCCCAAAGGGTCATGGCCATCCGGATGGTCCGAGGATACCGCACGGTCTCCTGTGAGGCAGCGAGCCTCCTTGCCGGATTGCCGCCATGGGATCTGGAGGCAAAAGTCCTCGCGCACGTATGGGAGTGGCGCGAGGAGGCGAAACGCCGGGGCGTAAGCCCGCTGCCGCGAGAAATCGCGGCACAGCGGACGGAGCTCCGGCGGGATCTCATGGCGTCATGGAAAGTACGGTTGTTGCAACCCAGTGCTGGGCACGCCACGATTGCGGCGATAAGTCCCCTCTTTGAGGAGTGGCTGGAGAGGCGCCACGGCGTCCTCACCTTCCGCGTGACGCAGATCCTCACCGGACACGGCAGCTTCGGGAGGTTCCTGTGTCGGATAAGGCGGGAGGAAACGTCCGGGTGTCACCACTGTGTGGATCGCCTGGAGGACACGGTGGAGCATACGGTGTAGGTCTGCCCGGCTTGGGCAGAGCACCGCCGTGTCCTCGTGGAGGCGATCGGCGGCAGAGACCTCTCGCGTCCGGCCCTGGTTCAGGCCATGGTACGGAGCGAGAGGGCATGGGCAGCCGTCACCTCCTTCTGCGAAGCAGTAATGCTCGCAAAGGAGGAGGCGGGACGGTTGAGGGAAAGGCAAGTTTCGCGCCCTCTCGCCCCTAGCCGCCGCAGGAGACGCCCAGGGCGTCGGGAATCCCGGGCGGATTTCCGGTCACCGTAGGCGCGGGCTTGCGGACGGTGACCAATGGGTAGCTCACCGTCCGGTAAGGACCAGGCCCGGGTCGACGGCGCGTTGTATTCCACGCGCGCCTCAAAGAGATGTCGTCAGCACATAGTAGGGGTCCACTAGGGCCGATGCCTGCCGGGGTCGCGGAATCGGCTGTAGAAGACATAGGATCTCGATTTCTTAAATGTTATTTTTAGCGAGTACCCCAAATTATTTTGGTACGTATCCTTTTAACTAGGTATATAGGTATTAAGTTTTATTAATCATTAGCTAATGTGGACTTGAGGCATTAGACAAGATTACGTATTACGTAATTCATAATTACCATGTCATTTCAAATAAGTAGGTAATACGACTTTGTGATTTCTTAGAATGTTTTGGTCTAAGCATAAAAAATATTGTAAATTACAGTTGGTATAGCCATATTTAAGCATTAAAATGTATCATATTCTTTTTTTTTTAATTTTGAAGATTAAAAAAAAAATTCTCGGTGATGCCGCGATATTAAGTATGTCAAAAATTCACAAATAAATAGTACTATAACAGTGTGCAAGGATATAACGGCCAACCTTGCGATTCCAGAGATATCCTCATTTTTCATATCAGCTCCATACATTTTTTTCTTATAAAAATTATAACTCTTCCATTTGTGCACACAATTACTTCATATGACATTTTATAGAACAGTAATGATCAGCAGAAGTCATTTCCAGCAAAAAAAATAACATTTAAGAAATCGAGATCCTATGTCTTCTACAGCCGATTTTCGATCCACCGTGCGGCGGTGCGGTGGAACATGTGCCTTTGATCCACAACGGAGCAGCAATTTATTTTTTGCGCGATCTAGTTTATTCACTTCGTAAAAGTTCTTCATAATGATGAGAAGTTATAAATGTTATAATGATCCCCTTTCAGGTTCAAGGGTCGGGTTAAAGCCGTAATTGACCTTGGCTTCATAGGGAATATTTATTTGTAGTAACGAAAATATGAATATTTGAAAAATATCACGGATTTTAGTGTTTTGATACAAAAAAAAAAACATGAAAATGTCTTAAGTAGTTTGAAAGTAATATCGTTTTTAGGGTTCCGTAGTAAACAAGGAACCCTTATAGTTACGCCATGTCCATCTGTCTGTCTATTTGTCCCCGCTGTAGCTCAGAGACGCTTAGTACTAGAAAGCTGTAATTTGGCATAGGTATACATACTTATAGCTGCGATAGTTTTCTTTTTGATTTCATTAAATGGGAAGTTATAGGCTGATTATGTATGTTATGTATACATACTAATCACGCCGACAAAGTGCTAAAATAAAATCTTGAAAAAATAATCCCTCCCTTGCACGTAATGTGGGGATGATATTTTTTTTCCTCGTCTACTGGGGTAGACGAGGAAAAGGAATATCATCCCCTAATAGGTGTGGGGTATCGTTGGATAGGCCGTTCAAAATATTGCGGGTCTGTGAACACCACTCTTCGTTTCAAGGGTCCGCTTGCGTAATATTAAAGTGCTAATTTTTGTTAGAGTCAAGTGTCCCCCACCCCTGCTAGCTAAATGGTTGTTCATGGAGATGTGAAAAAATTCATGGTAGTAGTAGGTACATTTAATGAAATTGAAAGGAAAACTATCGCAGCTAAGTGGGTTTCACAAGTTAACGAGTAATAGTCGACCATCTTAAATTTGCAGTTGGAGAATTGACCGTGGCATATATCGATGTATGGGAGAACATGTTTTCATTCATTGTTATTTTTGTTTTTGGCATAAATTCATCCCAACTTCCCAACTACGGAACCCTTCATTGTGCGTGGTCCGACACGCACTTGGCCGGTTTTTTATCCTTTAGGTAGACATTACTTCCTGAATTTATTTCATAAAGTACGTATTTTAGTACAATACTTAAACATTTTCACATTGTAGAATTTATGTGTAATAATGATAATAACAATAATATCCCCACCGCCGTATCTCTACGTTGTCGTCGTGGTGGGGCTTGCGCGCTCCGAACTCTAGGTTAACTTTGCCGGAACAGGTCTAGGGTGAGCTAGACCAAGAGAGATACAGACCGCAGGGCAGCATGTGGCGAGCTGTTCGGCAGTAGCGACCCCGCGGACCCTATCTCCCGGGAGAAGTCTTGTTCTTCATCTTTGGCTTGCCTTTATTGGCCTGCTGGAGTAAACACTGACGAGGAACAGAGCTCCCACCTCATTCTTGCCTTTATTGGCCGGCTTCAGTGGAGATTCGCAAGAGCAAACGTGCTCGAAGGAAGGACGTATTCCAGTAAGTTCTGGTAGGGATCTTGACCATCTTCCGGACTCTGGGATTGGTTCTGATAGCCGTGAAATACCTATCCGCTCCTCAAGCACTTCAGGAAGTGTTGTCCCCTAGTCGCTACGTCACTATGTGCTAGCGACCGTTTTTGGGGGCCCATTATTGAGTGTGCAGGTCACCCCCGCCATTTTGTTGGTGTACCTATGGGTCAGGCAGGGGACATAGTCCTTCCATCGATTTAGGTCACCAAGCCACTATAGCCACTCAAACCTATAGCCCAATATGTTTTGTTTTAATGTTCTGCAATAGTCCTGCACCGACCGGGGTTGTCCTTGGGTGCACTTGCATAGTACAACCAGGAATAATCAACGGATGATGCCTTATTCCATTGAAAATTATCCAAGGGGCCTCTGCGAGTTGGCTTCGGCCCCTCGTACGCCTTCCAAAGGTCCGGGTCCCCATGGTCCCGAGAAATGTAAAACGTATAAAAATAGTACTAATACAATTTATTGCATTAACAAAAATCATATTGCACTGCCATTACAGTCCACTAACCACAATACCTGTCTGGTCGGAGGATCTTCCCATATCTATAGAGGATGAACAACTTTCCACCCTGTTTCTCATTATGTCTATGCATCTACTGAGAGGAAAGCTCGTCCCAAGGTGATCATGGCCAATCTACCCCGCAAAACGCTTGCAGGTCGTCAAAGTTTTTAATATCATGGTAATCCTTTTTGCAGTGTCGATGTCAATGGTGACGCTGGGTGTGTCATCTAGTTGGGCCACAGTGGTGCTGCCCAAGTTTAAGAACAAGGAGACCGATGTAGCCATTGATGAGGTAAGTCAAAGTCAATGTCCATTCTTAGTTTGTTTCTAGGTACTTCCTAACTAATCAATATTAAATGTGAAATTTTGTGTGTTACTCAATCTCGCTATAGGGAATGGCTGACCGGTTTTTGATGAGATTTGGCACAGATTACTTTTTATCCGGGTAAATATACAGGTTGAAATTGAAAACTTGCGACAAACTGAAATGGGACATTGTATACATCATTAATAACAATTTTTACTAAGGGACCAAAGCTGTAATCCCAAAAAAAAAAATCTGCTTTTCCTACATTTTGATGAGGTATTGCGAACATAAATGTAGGGGACGGCAGTTTTTTTTTTGGGATTGTAGCTTTGGTCCCTTAGTAAAAGTTGTTCATAATGATGAGTACAATCTCCCATTTCGATTTGTCGCATGTTTTCAATGTCACCCTGTATATAGTACCTTCTCTAGGGTGCGAGTAGGGTTGCCACCTTTTTTTTTTAAATATAGTAAGTACTTTTATAAAATTTAGGAAAAAAAATAGTACACGTTTATTTTTCATCATTGTTTATTTTTCCATTTGTATTGGTTATTTATTACTCTGCGCTCCAGCCATCAATATTTTATCACACTCAAGAGCAATGAATCAGGGTCACATAAAGATACCTGAAAGTCTCGGAAACTAAGAAAGCTAGTTTAATGAAATAAATTTTGTTTAATAGTCAAATGTTCCTTAGATGAAATTAATAAAATGTATGTGTCACTTTGTATTACATTCATAAAAAAATACTTACACAATAAAATAACCAATCTCATCTTATAACAAAAATAGTAAAGCTTTTTTTTTCTATTTATAATTTTCTTGAGTTTTATTACCCCCACGTGCTGTCATCACTGCGGTTATGCGGTTTGGCATGCCATACACCAAGTTTCTTATACGATGTTGGGGAATATCTCCCATTACTCTCCGAGTGCAACTTTGAGCTCTTGAAGCGTGATAGGGAAAGGGTTTCGTTGACTCACAAATTGTCCGAGCTCGTCCCAAGCATCTTCGATTGGGTTGAGGTCCGGGCTGCGTGCTGGCTTCTCCATACAGTGAATGTTCACCACTTGAGGGTAGTCATTCACAATTTCACCAGTATGAGGCCGGGCATTATCATGCATAAAGATCTTTTCCCAAATTGACCATAAATGGACCAACGTATTCGTTTAGGACTTCTTCCACGTATCCTTCGCTAGTTATAGTGCCGTTTTCTATTTCCACCCGCTCTGTGCTACTCTCTGTAGAAATTCCGGCCCATACAAGTACGGATCCACCGCCATAGGCCAATTTCTCTTCGATGCATGCTTGCTTGAATCGCTCCCCTGCAGGCTTAGCATGACACTCTCTATTTCTTCGAAGAATAGACACGGCTCTTTCTATACAAAGTGACATTTCGTTTCTCAGTTTTTGACATCTCACCGTAGAAATCCTTCTACAATCTATCATCTTGTCTTTCGTTTCTAACGATCTTTGTCTAGGTCCTTTTTTATGTAGAAAGATTTCTACGGTGGGATGTCAAAAAAGGAGAAACGAAATGTCACTTTATAATTACTACTTTTATAATTATGGGAATTTAGATCCATATTAAAATTAATTAACAATTTATTAAATGTATCCTCACCGGACACGGCAGTTTCGGGAGATTCCTGTGTCGGATAAGGCGGGAGGAAACGCCCGGGTGTCACCACTGTATGGATCGCCGGGAGGACACGGTGGAGCATACGGTGGAGGTCTGCCCGGCTTGGGCAGAGCACCGCCGTGTCCTCGTGGAGGCGATCGGCGGCAGAGATCTCTCGCGTCCGGCCCTGGTTCAGGCCATGGTACGGAGCGAGAGGGCATGGGCAGCCGTCACCTCCTTCTGCGAAGCAGTAATGCTCGCGAAGGAGGAGGCGGGACGGTTGAGGGAAAGGCAAATTTCGCGCCCTCTCACCCCTAGCCGCCGCAGGTGACGCCCTGGGCGTCGGGAATCCCAGATGGATTTCCGGCCACCATAGGCGCGGGCTTGCGAACGGTGACCAATGGGTAGCTCACCGTCCGGTAAGGACCATGCCCGGGTCGACGGCGCGTTGTATTCCACGCGCGCCTCAAAGAGATGTCGTCAGCAAAAATGTAGGGGTCCACTAGGGCCGATTCCTGCCGGGGTCTCGGGAAGGTACTAATGGCTCACCGAGGCCCCTGGCAACACAGGCAACAGAAAGGAATACGGGTGGGTTTTAGTCAGTAAGAGTCTGACACACCATCCCGCTCCGCCCAGAGCGGGAGTAGTTATTTGATGATTTCCTATCCAGTGGTGGTACCTTCATATAAGCCCAAAATGCCTTACTAAAATGCTCGATAGAGAATCAATATCAAACCCGAACTATTTAAAAGTTCGCGCGCTTAATTCTTATCAAAATAACACAAAGTATCTACCTATGCTACACTACTACACATCGCGATTGTTCGCGCGCAATTTCGCATTTGTAGCATCTACATATAGCTATCTCGTTTACACGCACCGGCTTTTACCGGGCTTTCAAATACTATATCTGTCACTTTCGCACTTATAGCGATGTGCCGTATAACGAGTTAGACCTTGTGCATAGAACAAATCGATCACTATGGCAGATTTAAGCCGGGCTTTCGGTATGAAGTTGCACGCGTATGCGTGACCTTGTCAGCTTGCCAACTCTGCAGTGTTGCCGTTTTAGCCATGTTGTGAGATCTTGGAGATTTTTAACGAGTTTGGAAACTTTTTTAACATTTAGCAACAATAAAAACTAGCGACTTTTTAAAATAACGAAATTAAATATTCAAGCAATATCTTAAAAATAAAAAAATTGCGACATCTAGCTAGATATTTCATATACCTGGCGACTTTTTTTGCCTAAATGACAACACTGAGTAGTTCCCGACATCCGAGAGTGCAACTAACTTCAGTTTCATTTGCTTGAGTGGAAAAAGGTTTTGTTGTTAAAGTTTTTTGTGTGTTTTCTTAGATTTCCTCAGTGATACAATTGTTTTGGTGACTTACCTACAACAATGGAGGTAATTGTGCCTTGTGAGGATTTAAAATGCGTTCAAGTTTTGATTGGCGAAGATAAGGTAAAATCTTTAAACTTTGCTCAGAAAAAAACAGTTAATTTCTTCATTAAAACCGACGCCTAATCTGTGTATTTCTCAGACTAGTAAATCGCATAAACGAAAATTGAATAGATCAGTGTATAAAACTAGTTGGATTGTTGGCTAATAAATTGTATTGCTGGTGCTGCATATTTTTTTCGCAAAAAAATGTATGCAAACTATTTCGACAAACAAACATTAAAAAGCCAATTGATTTGCTTGTATTCTAGTCCTGATCTGAAAGATCGTAATGTTTTCGAATTAATTGATTTCATTCATGAGAATAACCTCGAAGATGCCTTTCCCGAGCTGTTAAAGTTAGCGTACCTATCTTGTTGTAACTATTCCGGCTACAAGTTCTTCCGCGGAACGTGCTTTTTCGTCTCTTAAACGTATCCATACCTATCTGAGAAATACACAAGGTCAAGAGCGTCTTTCCGAATTATCAATGATAGCTATTGAAAAACAGTTGTTGGTAGAATTAAAACGATCACCAACATTTTACTCTGATGTAATTAAATCATTTCTTAAGATAGACGATTCCAATTAGAATATAAATAATTTATTTAAATTCCTTATTACATTCTATCTACCTAGTTATTTTTTAACTTTCGTTTTGTAACTTTTTGTTTTGTTTTTTTTTTTGTCTGTAACCTGGGTCCTGTTACGAAGGAAGCAACTACTTACCATAACTTTGTTCCCTCAAGCAATGAAGCAAACCAAACGGCTTTTTTCAAAGCCACCGGAGGTATGCAATTGCTGATATGTTCATTATATTCAATCTAGCACTAGCATGCCTTCAGTGTGCTTTGGTTACCTCATTCACCGCACGACAAGCAAGAGTGAAATTGAAGAAAGAAGAGGAAAGAAGAAGATGGATGGATGAATTCACTTTTAATTTATTGTACCTAACCAGTACTTTATGAGAAAATTGCGATGATACATACGTAGGTACCTACATACTCAGTCGAAAACTGAACTTTCTTTTTTGAAATCGGTTAAAATTTTATTGGGCTTGCGTTATTTTGAAACCCTAGGCACGCCACTGTTCCTATCCAAAAAAAAAAAGCACACAAAATGTACAGAGGCAGGCGGACTTAATGCCGTAGGCATTTTCTACCAGTCAACCTTTGCGTGATGCAGAGACAAACAGTGGTAGGTGCAATAGCGAAAACTGTGAAATAAATAAATATAAGGATATACATACATATACCTATTAAATACTTTAAATACATATAATATATTAGATGCGCCCCGCGGTTTCACCCGCATAAGTTTTGACCCCGTGGGTATATCGAGATAAAAATCCGTATCCTATGTGTTATTCCTGGTTATAAACTATCTGTGTGCCAAATTTCATCCAAATCCGTTCAGTACTTTTTGCGTGAAAGAGTAACAAACATCCATCCATCCATCCATCCTTACAAATTTTCGCATTTATAATATTAGTAGGATATACCAATTCATTTTTAATTAGGTTAATAGATGCTCTATTTCTTTCCTCTCTCCATTTTATAGGTATTCATGACGGAAAAAAGAAAATCCGTAAAAGCCGAACTTGCAGGAATGGAAAGAAAAAAGCCAATGATTTTAAATTATTTCTGTCAGACTTCTACTGACTAAATACACCCTTGTTCCCAAGCACACTTGCATCGGAGGCTATGGGGGCATTTAAGCACTCTGCAACCAGAGGGGCGCGCGTGGAAGATTACGCGCCACCACCTCGGGTACAATCACATATTTCTCCGAAGGGTTAGAAATAAGTTTATCTATGTTCTTGTACACCAACATTTCGCCATGTAATGGGGCGAGCCTATTGCCACCAACCGGGCACAAATCCAGACTCCGGGCTGGAAGCTGGAATTAAGAAATTCCGAAGACATCGTAACTAATATTATAAATGCGAAAGTGAGATTGTTACGCTTTCACGCTAAAACGGCTGAATGGAATTGGATGAAATTTGGCACATGAGTAGACCATAACCTGGATAGGACATAGGATAGACTTTTTATGCCGATATTCCCACGGGATCGAGACTTATGCGGGGAAACCGCGGGGCGCAGCTTGTAGATATACAAGATGCAGTTCTGAACCTGCAAAACATTTCAGGAGGTTGTTATGAAACTCGTAAATAATCATATAACAATACGATACCAAGTCAATAATCAATAATACTTTTTATTTTAGATTTTTAAATTTTATTGCTTTTCAGAATAACTCTCTTGATAACCCTACCTAAGATCTATGAAAGAAATGACGGTTGCGATTGTTTGTGTGTGTGTGAAAGCGCAGTTTAAGGTCACGTACAGACAGGCCGCGTTTTAAAAAGGGGAGTTCACACGTACCGATTTCCGTAAATAAGAATAAAATGAAAAAAAACATACCTGCCCATTTTATTGTTGATTCGGGTCGAGAATCACTAACATAATTACCTCCTAAAGTGTTTTGCAGATCCAAAACAACACCTTGTATACATTGTACGAGTAACATACAAACAACGTAGTGTGAACTTATCTCTTGAAAACAGTCGTGATTTAAAAACTAACAGTTTTATTATTGTTAACAGTACTTCTGTTGACCCGACTAAGCAATAAGCGTACCGGATGTGAATCATACGGCTTACTTATTTTTGTACTATTAATATACGTGGTATTTTGATATCCAGCTAATGAATTGCTTTTTTTTGTTTTGTTAATCTTTTTATTAGTACGGACGTTTTTACGTTTTGCATCGTTCTCACATGTATAATTTCAAAATGAATGATGTAAACAATATTTTGTAACCATAATACGTTGATTTAAAAGAGTGTCCGTGGAGTTTCTTGCCCGTTCGTCTCCATAGGTACACTACGCTTTGGAATGGGCAACTAGTTTCATCTTTCTGATTGACCGACCGAACCCTTGACAATTCAAAAGTGCCTGTAATTGGTTTATTTGAAATAAATGCTTTGAAATTGAGTTTAAAAATACCAACATTGTGATCCCTGCACAAAATACTTATTGTACCTCAATTTGAAGACAATTTCATTGCCCTGCCCAATGAACTTCGCCGCAGAAATTAATTATCTTGTAAATTAAATGTATCAGTATAAGCTGATCAGAGTGATCAGGCATTGTATAGGATTTCCGTACAATGCGAGGTCAACGTAAACTGGAAATATATAGCTTGATGTGTAGCCGTGTGTACAGTACAGAATAGAATACTCTTCATTATGTACAGTCGCGGGTACGTACATCTTACCACCGTGAAAACAAAATCCCGTGCACACGATGACCACATTTTTTTACCGCCCCTTTTTGCATCGACCAATAAAAAACATACATAATATTTTCTTTTGTTTAAATAAT
The DNA here is from genome assembly GCA_905333075.3 of Atethmia centrago. Lineage (NCBI taxonomy): Eukaryota > Metazoa > Arthropoda > Insecta > Lepidoptera > Noctuidae > Atethmia > Atethmia centrago. Next base: position 12,053,357 of record HG995373.1, on the reverse strand, counting down.
TTTTTTCAGGCTTTTCGGGGTAATTGTGTAATACATTACCAGTAGCAATGGGTTTCATTTTGACAGTTCAACAACATTAATTGCGTTATATACGTTGTTGAGCAGACAATTTTTTCGAACATATGAAGCAATGGATTAACAATATACTTCAAAATCATTCAGATTGTGATTGATAGTGTGTTACGTAGTTAGGGTGCTGTTACAGTGATCACAGATGTCTTACCACCCTTTACCCGGGTTTTTTCGGTATTTGTTTTTATTTGGTATTTGTTTTGGGGTTCTGTTATATATTAAACAACATTATTAAGTATATAATAATAAACAGCTGACGCTGCAACACGTGTATCCAACGTTTTTTCCATTGACTCAGCATATTGCCATAACTTAGAAATGATACCATTTTTAGCGCAGTGTGGAACTGAACGTCGTCACGGACATTAGGCTTTTTTGGTAAAACCTTTTTATTAATTAAAAGTTTTTCTAGTTCTATTAAAAGTTTTTTTAAAAAAAACCTATTTCGACCCACCCCGTAACAGTGGTGTCAGAAGTGGGATACCAGTATCGATTGTGCTGGTATTTCATTACGTGTTACGCGAGTGATAGTCTGAACTCTGTGTCTACTACAAACTCTGTGTCTACAAACTCTGTGTCTCAAACTCTGTGTCTACAAACTCTTTTTGTGTGAAGTGATTGTATCGACATCGCGAAGTCTCCGAACTCTGTTCGTCCCTGATCACTGTGCCGTGATCTCACGTGAAAGCCTCTGAACTCTGACTCGAACAGAGTCGTGACTCCTTCACATCGAACTCTAGTGTCTTGAACTTACCCGACCTGGAAGTTGAGGCTCGTCAGCTCATCATTGCTGACCTACCGCGTCACTGACGTCTCTTCTGCTCCCGCTGACGTGCTGCGGCGTGTCCTGTCTCGGAACTAGAGTCTTGCTGCCGTCCCTGGTCCAGTGCCTGGTGTGTTCAACTTACCTGGTCATCTCCACGAAGTCTGCGATGTACGCCACACTCCTACTCGCCGTGCTGCTGTGAGTAGAATATCTTATCGCTTGTTATTGCTAATCCTATTTCAATTTCAGATAATTCCAAATCCTACAATTTCAAAATCTTTATCTTAATTCAAATCTGTAAAACAAACTTACCAAATCTTATCCTTTTAAAATTCAATATCCTACGTATTGTGATTTAATTTCTACCTAATCCTAAATCTAACTATCTTTCAAAATGTCCAGGACCGAAGTGTCTCTCAGTGAACAATATCCTCTTAAAATTTTATGTGATTTTATCGATATATACCGAGGAGATCGTGAAACTTTACCGGCATTCTTAACAAATTGCCAAAATGCGCTAAATCTTGCTTCAGAGAGCCAAAAAAAGTTAATCTTAAAATACATTTTGTCTAAACTACGAGACAAGGCTCAAATAGCTTGTTCAAATAAAATCTTTGAAGATTTCGAATCATTGCAATCTTTCCTACGTCAGAACTTTGGAGAAAGGAAACATTATAGTCACTTATTCTTTGAGCTGCAGTCATGTAAACAACAGCCCAACGAATCCGTATCGCAATTCGCGTTACGTTTAGAAACATGCTTAACAGACATGCAAACAGAAATACATAACTCTGTTACTACTAAGAAAGACTTATCAGGAAGGATTGCTATGACAGAGGATCTTGCCCTTTACACTTTTAACTTTGGTCTAAATCCGGGGCTTAGCAACATGGTGAGGTGTCGTAACCCTAAAAATCTTAACGAGGCTATAAATATAGCCATCGAGGAGGAAAAGAAACGAAACTTTACCCTTAACGTTTCTGCGAAAATGACTAAACACTGCAAATTTTGTAAAAATTCAGGCCACTTAGAGAGTGAATGTCTAAATAAAAAGCGCGTTTCACAGCCTCAATCTCAATCTCCTAAAAATGAACCTCACCAAGTTAGTAAGCCACCGGGCGTTATAATATGCAGATATTGCAAGAACCCGGGGCATGATATTTCACAATGTTACAAACGAAAACATAACAACTTAAAAAAACAATCCGATTCCAATAACTTTGCAACTCAGCATAACGTTACGATGTTACCCGATTCCGTTGAATCGTGGGACGGAGCGGAAAATGCCGATTTAAACTAAAAAGTCGGGTGTCGTTTTCGTGTCGCACTACGCCCGACCATAAGAATGGCACATTACAATTTCGCAATACAAAATCATTAATTACTAACTCTACAAATTCTTTTACCAAATCTACTAAGTCTTTTACTAAATCTACAAAATCAAATTTACATCCGACCATGCAACAGGGTAACCAGCCCCAAACCGAAGGTCGGTCATTTCAATTTTCACCGGTCATACAACAGGGTAACCAGCCCCAAAACGGAGACTTTTCTACTTCCCTTTTACATCCGACCATGCAGCAGGGTAATCAGCCCCAAATCGAAGGTCGGTCATTACAAACTCATGTTGCCACGCAGCAGGGTAATCAGCCCCAAAACGAAGGCCAACACAAACTAGATCCATCTCAACATATTCCGCAAGGAATCTCTGCTTCGTTGAGTCAGTCGGAAGAGCATAAAAGCATTCCGATTCATGAAATTAAAACTTACAATGTAGCCCTACCTTACGTATTTCTAAGTACGAATTATTCGAATAAACCTCTCTGTTTCCTAATTGACACTGGAGCCAGTGTTAGTATTGTGAAGTTACAAAACTTTGTTACAACCCCACATTTATCTAATGATAAAATCAAACTCAAGGGTCTGAGTGAAGACGACTCTCACTACGAAACTTTGGGGTCATTCCGAATCGATTTTGAGTATACTTTTCCTACTAATTCTAAACTTTATTTTAGCTATATACTTAACGCCGTTAGTGATACAGTTAGACTTAACTATGACGGTATTCTAGGCAACGATTTCTTGAGGAAACTCGATTGCGATGTAAAATACTCCCAAAATTCTTTACTAATCCAAGGGCATCTTATACCTCTAAACTTCGATCGTCCAGTCTACGTCATTCCACCTCGCTCTGAGATAATAGTTGAATGTCCTATCTCAAATTCCTTAGAGGAGCTAAAGCACATGAAAGATGCTCTAGTCCTTGATCATATATACTCAGAGGGAGTCTACTTAGCAAACTGTATTGTTACAGTTAAATCTAACCACTGTATCAATATTTCGGTGCTCAACACTACCGAGTCAGAAATCATATTTAAAGATTACTATGTTCATGTACTTCCATATGAGCCCGAAGTTGTTTCATCCGCGTTTCCTCGTAATGACGTCTACCAAGACATAAATAATATTTTCAATATCTCGAATGATAGATCGCAACAAGTCTTAGATCTCATTCGAACTGAACACCTCAATCCAGAAGAGACAAAAATACTCTTAGAGTGTTGTTCAGATTATACCGATATTTTCTACCTCGAGGGCGAGCCTTTAACACATACCAATGCTATTGACCATTCGATAAACACCGGTAACGCTGCTCCGACTCATGTAAAATCTTATCGTTTCCCCGAGTGCCACAAAGGTGAAGTCGAATCCCAAATCAAAAATATGCTAGACCAGAACATCATTCGTCCTTCCAAGTCACCTTGGAGCGCCCCAATTTGGGTAGTGCCCAAAAAGGTAGACTCTACGGGTAAACAGAAATGGAGGTTAGTCATTGACTATAGGAAATTAAATGACGTGACAGTCACCGAAGTTTATCCTATACCTTCGATCACAGATATCCTAGACCAGCTGGGCCACTCAAAATATTTTAGCACTTTGGACCTCGTAAGTGGCTTCCATCAAATAAAATTAAATCCTAGGGACGCATCCAAAACTGGCTTCACCGTTGTAGGTAACGAAATATCCGGGCATTATGAGTTTACAAGAATGCCCTTCGGATTAAAAAATGCTCCGGCTACGTTCCAAAAACTTATGAATACTGTGCTCTCTGGTCTTCAAGGCCTTCACTGCTATATCTATTTAGATGACTGCATTATCTATAGCCAAAATCTCCAATCCCATATCGATAAGCTCAAACTAATCTTTGATAGATTTCGTGAATACAATCTCAAATTACAACCCGCAAAATGCGAGTTCTTACGACGCGAAGTTGCCTACTTAGGTCATATAATTACCGATAAAGGTGTTTGTCCCAATCCAGATAAAATCAAGGCCGTCACTCAATTCCCAACTCCTAAAAATCCGAAAGATTTAAAATCTTTCCTAGGCCTTGTCGGCTATTATAGGCGATTTATTGAAAACTTTTCCAAGATTACAAAACCCTTAACTTCCCTTTTAAAAAAGGACATTTCTTTTATATGGTCAACAGAGCAAGAAAATGCTTTCAATATTCTGAAACATAAATTAACAACGGATTATTACAATATCCAGATTTCTCTCAGCCGTTTCTGCTGACTACCGATGCTTCTAACTATGCCGTAGGCGCTATACTATCTCAAGGCGAAATAGGCAAGGATAAGCCTATCACATACGCATCGCGAACATTAAACAAAGCTGAGGGCAACTACTCAACAACCGAAAAAGAGCTATTAGCTATCCTTTTCGGTGTTAAAACGTTTCGTCCCTATCTGTTCGGCTATAGGTTCAAAATCGTCACCGATCACAAGCCCTTAGTATGGCTTTTCAACGTCAAAGACCCTGGTTCTAGACTAATACGTTGGCGCCTAAAATTAGAGGAGTACAACTACGAAATAGTCCATAAACAAGGCAAATTAAATAGCAACGCGGACGCTCTGTCGCGTTTCCCATTACAAGATCCTGATAATAATTTAAATCGCCCGGTATGCGCTATCGAAGATGAGCCACCGAACTCAAATATTCCGAATCCTCCGGATTCTCATTCTCCAAGTTCACCCTTCGATAATCCTTTGCCATGCCCATCAGATACTTATGAAAAATACTTAAAACAGTCTAAACAGCCTAACTTTTGTTTTGATACTACTATTCAAGAATACAATGAATCGTTGCTGAAGGCCAAGTGCAAGTTAATTGCATATCCTACCTCAATTGATTTGGACGACTCTGTTCCTTATTGCAGAGACATTATAGACCTATCTACAAGTCAACCTAGCGTTCGTGACATTGAACGCGAACTTTATACCTTATACAGCACTTCTAACGATAAGCATTTGTTCACTCATTTATTCGTCCGCGTTCATCACTACGATGAAATGTCATATAAAGATATTTTTAGACTATTAATCGAATATAGAGATATGGTTAAATATTGGTATTTAGAGGAGAAGGAAGTTGCGATTTCAGATTTCTCCGACCCATTCACCAAACTTTCTTATACAAAAATCTATAATATTATAGGCTACGTATTCCGTGATACTGGCATTAAAGTAAATATTTATAGAAACTCTATTCTATTTCCCACACCTGAGGAAGTCAAGAAGATACTTCGTGACAATCACGATTTACCGACGGCTGGTCACCCTGGTGTATCACGTATGTTTGAAAGGATAAAGTCTATGTACTGGTGGAAAAATATGCGGCAAGACATCGAAGATTACATCAAAAACTGCAAATCCTGCCAGATTAACAAACCCCTACGTCAAATTCATCGTGCGCCTATGATTATTACTTCTACCGCAACAAAACCGCTCGAAAAAATATTCCTTGACATTGTTGGTCCCCTTCCGGAGACCTACGAATTTAAATACAAATTTATTCTTACCATTCAGGATGATCTTACAAAATACTCGCAAGCCTATCCCTTGTTAGCCTGCTCATCGGATGAAACCGCTAAAAAATTAGTCCACTTTATATCTCATCTCGGAATTCCTAAAATGATCATCACTGACCAAGGCACTAATTTTACTTCCGAAGTCATTAAACAACTTACAAAATTATTCGGAATAAAACACATTCTAGCTTCGCCTCATCATCATCCTCAAACTTGTGGCGCTCTAGAGAGGAGTCATGCCACCCTTAAAGAATACTTAAGGCCATTTGTGAACGAAAATGCCCATACTGACTTATATCTTAATACAGCCATGTTTTCTTACAATTCAAATGTTCACTCGACTACCAATTATTCGCCATTCGAATTGCTATTCGGCTTCAAGCCACATATTCCTAAATCTATAGATACTTTAGAGAATAACACTTATACGGATTACGTCAGACTACTAAATCATAGATTATATTATAGTAGGCAAAAAGCACTACAAAATATTCAAGTATCTAAAGAAAGGTCTAAACGTCTTTACGATTCTCATGCTAAGCCCGTTACGTACAACATTGGTGACTCAGTCTATCTCAGGTGTCACCACAAGCAAAATAAAGCCTTATCCCCTGTATGGAAAGGCCCTTTTAAAATAGTCAAAATAAACGGTAATCACACCGTCACCTTATTAATAAATCGTAGACATGTACGTCATCATTATGACGAAATAAAGTTGGCGTCAGATGATGCTATAACTTGATCTTATCTTTACAGGCACTTTGGTTCATCAACTTCGTGTCATCAGATCGTTACGCCTATAACTACGAGTCCAGGCCTATATTTCGATAAACTTAACAATCTAAAATTCACCAACGACAACTGGAACGTCATAACTTATCTAGATATCAGCAGAATACATTCACACTTTACTATTGTAGAATCGTTATTTTCTAGAGTCAATACTTATTGCAAAGATTATAGTTCTTCTAAAATCCAACAGGATTGTTTAAATGCATTATCAGCATTACAAAATCAACATGATAATAATGTTAAAAAGTATTCCTCTGTCTCGTATTTCGTAAATAATAATAAAAGATACAAACGCGGCCTCATAGACGCTGGCGGATCTTTATTAAAAACTTTTTTCGGCACTCTGGATGCAGAAGATGCCCTCAAATATTCCGATGCGATCGACCAAGTACAAACAGATGAAAAACAATTAGCTCATTTAATGAGAGATAACATCCATGTCATTAAGTCAACTATTACTACATTTAATAATTCTATCTCTAAACTAAACGAAAATGAGAAACGCCTAAATAATAATCTCGAAGTCATTGATAGAGGACTTCAACTTATTTCCAACTCCAATGATAAGTTAGAAATCAAGTCAAACATTAATTCACTATTAAGTGCTCTTGAAAGTATCATTATTTCATTATCGTTTGATATAGAAGATATCAATAATGCGATTTTATTCAGCAAGATGAACGTATTGCATCCTTATTCACATACTTAGTTAATCTCATACTTAGTCCACATCAAATATATAACGAACTTGAACAAAATAGGAATAATATGCCAAGGTATTACGAACTACGGTTGTTGCAACCCAGTGCTGGGCACGCCACGATTGCGGCGATAAGTCCCCTCTTTGAGGAGTGGCTGGAGAGGCGCCACGGCATCCTCACCTTCCGCGTGACGCAGGTCCTCACCGGACACGGCAGCTTCGGGAGGTTCCTGTGTCGGATAAGGCGGGAGGAAACGTCCGGGTGTCACCACTGTGTGGATCGCCTGGAGGACACGGTGGAGCATACGGTGGAGGTCTGCCCGGCTTGGGCAGAGCACCGCCGTGTCCTCGTGGAGGCGATCGGCGGCAGAGACCTCTCGCGTCCGGCCCTGGTTCAGGCCATGGTACGGAGCGAGAGGGCATGGGCAGCCGTCACCTCCTTCTGCGAAGCAGTAATGCTCGCAAAGGAGGAGGCGGGACGGTTGAGGGAAAGGCAAGTTTCGCGCCCTCTCGCCCCTAGCCGCCGCAGGAGACGCCCAGGGCGTCGGGAATCCCGGGCGGATTTCCGGCCACCGTAGGCGCGGGCTTGCGGACGGTGAGCAATGGGTAGCTCACCGTCCGGTAAGGACCAGGCCCGGGTCGACGGCGCGTCGTATTCCACGCGCGCCTCAAAGAGATGTCGTCAGCACAAAAGTAGGGGTCCACTAGGGCCGATGCCTGCCGGGGTCGCGGGAAGGTACTTATGGGTCACCGAGGCCCCCGCAACACAGGCAACAAGAAGGAATACGGGTGGGTTTTAGTCAGTAAGAGTCTGACACACCCTCCCGCTCCGCCCAGAGCGGGAGAAGTTATTTGATGATTTCCCACCCTAAAAAAAAAAAAAAAAAAGGTATTACGAACTCCCGGTATCCCTGTCGTTACAAAACATTCATGAACTAATCGATATTTCTAGAATTATTTCTTATTTCCATAATAACAAGATACTTATCGTCATTAAAATCCCGCTCGTCCTTCCGCAGACATATACCCTGTACCGCGTGATTCCAATGCCTGTCCCTTACGACGTATCGCAACCCGATACGTTTGCACTTATCGCTCCCGCTCATCCTTACCTAGCAATAACAGTCGATCATATTATGTTCTATTCATTGTTGCGTAGTGTAAATCAGTGCAAAGTGATTCCGGGTAAATCCCATGTGTGTGAGTTAGAAAGTGTTTTTTCAAGTGTCGTTAACCCAATTTGTGAGACTATCTTAATTACAGAAGTAATAAATAAGTTACCTAGTTCTTGTGAAATTAAACTACTCAGTACAAGTATTTCATAAAATAAATAATAATAATTGGATTTTCGTTCTGTCAGAACCAGGCAAGTGAGAGAGATTCTCCTGTGAGAATGATGGAAATAATTTCGATGAAACTTTGTTCGGCACTGGCATACTGTCTATACCCAAAACCTGTAAAGCCTTCTATAAAACTCTACAATTCGTGCCACAATCAAATGCCGTTCTCAATGTAAGCTCACAGATTATTTCTAACTTTAATCTTGTAGACGATGATTGTTGTGATAAAAGAAGAATCAACAAAACACTTACCAGATTGCCTCATTTAAAAGTAAACGATGCAAATAATCTGGATTCTCTATTACAAGCTAGTTTACATTTAGATTCATTCGAAAAGGATTTAGACAGCCTCGAAAGTCCCAATCATTTTCAAAAATATGGCATTCATTACATGTCTCTTTCTTATGTATTTTTCATTATATTCTTTGTATACTTACTCTATAGAATTAGAAGATATTTTTGTTCAAAATCGAAAGATCATTATTGCATACAGATATTTAACCAATGTAATACCAAGAGAGTTACTGAAACTCGTCAACCTACTGTTGAATTATCTGTCTTGAATGAAAACGGAGTGGCCGATGAGACTTACTCATCAATGTCAAGGCCAGCACCAATTAAGCGTAATCTTTTAGTATCTAAGGTGAATTAGAATTTAAACCTAATGATCTTAATTTCTATTTTAATTATTAATAATACCTAATGTTTATCTGGGGTAATTAAATTGTTTTAGGATTATAATATACTATTCTTTCAATTTTTAACTATGTGCTATCGCTATAATTACTATTGTTTGTAAGTCTGAAACGACGTTCAAGTCACTTCGTAAATTTTTATGTTAATTTCGCATCTTTTCCTCCCAGATGCTCCATTTCATCCGGGGTTCTGTTATATATTAAACAACATTATTAAGTATACAGGGTGTCCAAGAACCTGGCGTCCAACTGGATTCCCACGATGCCCCAAGTTCTAACAGTACTCAGAAAAATATTTTAAAAAATCCACCCCATGTACTTACAGAATTATACTGATTTCAAAAAAAAAGGGGAAATGAGCACCCTGTGACATACTTTTGAATGCTGTGACTGCTAATGCTGATAATTTCGATATTTCTTGGAGGTTTTGTAATCTAGGGTATTGCTGTGTCTAAATAGAATGTAAAAATAATGTACTTATTGTACCATTTTAAAATAAAATATTATTTTAACTAAAGGTGATATGGAAAACTATTGAATTTCGCAACTTTGACCGACTGTAGTGTAAAAAAAATGTACCAAAATAGTATGGCAAGTGACGTCAAATTTTGACGCGTTTATTCCTCTTTTTAAAAAGGTATAATACTTACACATTAATTTGAAAAAAAAAAATTTGATAATATTTTTACTCAACAACCCAATTTTTACGAAGTGCCTACCTACTAACGGTAACTGTCGGACCCTTTCTTATCTTAGAAACTGTTATGTTACTACTATTATTTACTTCGGTTCCAAGAGTGAGCAAGAAGGAAATACACACAGGTAGATGGGTTCCCAGTAGAATAAAAGCAAAGAATGTTAGTTTAAAGATATTTTATTACAATAAATGTTCAAAATGTTGACCACCCGCGGCAATACAAGCTCTCACTCTCCTTAAAAAGGACCGCTTTATGTTTCGCGAGTAACTTTTTTGACGTATCACCTGCACTGCTTGTGTTATCTTCTCACGAAGGTCAGCGATGTCATTAATGGGCTTCGCATAAACGAGCTCCTTCATAGTTCCCCAGAAAAAAAAATCCAGCGGATTTAAGTCAGGTGAGCGGGCTGGCCACGGGATTGTTCCTGATCGCCCAATCCACCTGTTCGGGTATTGCTCGTCCAAAAACTCTCTAACGGATACGCGAAAATGTGCTGGACAGCCGTCGTGTTGGAACCACATATCTGGTGGGGTCTCTTCTAGTAAGTTTGGCAAATCATTTTGAAGAAAATTTAAATATGATTCGCCAGTCAAATTCTCGGGCATCTCAAATGGACCAATAATATTCCCACAGAGAATACCGGTCCACATGTTCACTTTGAACCGGTACTGGGATCTATCTTCTCGCATCAAGTGCGGATTTTCCACATGCCACTCGTGCAAGTTGTGTAGGTTCATGTAGCCATCCTTCTTAAATGTTGATTCATCTGACCACAAAATTTTGTCGATAAAGTTTTCGTCTTCTCGATGTTTTTGCAGGATTGTTTCACAAAACGCGACTCGGCTCGGATATTCTCGAGGTAAAAGACTTTGCACTCGCTGTACGTGGTACGGATGATATTCTTCTTTTTGGAGAATACTGTGTGCTGTGCTCTTCGGTATCCCCGTATCAGCTTCTATTCCTCGCACAGAGATGCTTGGATTTGCCGACACCGCCTCTAAAACTTCATCGCGTATGAAGTCATTTACGGGTCGTCCTTCACCAGCTACTTGATTGGGGAACCGCCCGTCACATAGTGATCTGTGCACATTAATGAAAACTCGATGGTCGGGATATCGCGTAGCCCTCGGATACCTTTCTCTGTAAAGTCTCGCTGCAGCTCGTCCATTACCTCTACATTCTCCATAAATGTAGTGCATATTTGCGTATTCTTGCGGAGTGTAGGTCGCCATGGTAGCACACACAAAACACAAACTGTCCAAACACAGGCAAAGGTCGTCGTAAAGAGTTCGTTTCAAAGTCCAGAGCACAAAGAGTAATCGAGTCCAATAAACAAAGCTTTAAATCGTAGTACGTGATCAATGGTAACAATAAGAGAGAGGTGCGTAGTAACGGCAGGAGGCAGTGACGCGTACTGACCGTACTGTTATCCTAAATAGCACGATCCCAGATAGCGTCACTATCTATCTCACTCGCACCTCTAACCTTTTTCTCCCTCACTCTTACCTGAATAATGGGGTACCATAAAGAAGAACCAGCAAATCGCAAAGATAGTTTCTGTCTTGCTCCCTCCTGTTGTAATAACGAATCACTATGGTGAGATGCATGCACATACCGTCCCTTACGGTCTAACCTGTTTTTTGAGAGGCCTGTTGTTATTTTTATGAGCATACAATAGTAATTCTTTAGAGGTTAGATTCAATTCGTCGTAAATTTTTCTTTCTAAGAATTCTGTAAGACATCGTAAAAATTGGGTTGTTGAGTAAAAATATTATCAAAAATTTTTTTTTTCAAATTAATGTGTAAGTATTATACCTTTTTAAAAAGAGGAATAAACGCGTCAAAATTTGACGTCACTTGCCATACTATTTTGGTACATTTTTTTTACACTACAGTCGGTCAAAGTTGCGAAATTCAATAGTTTTCCATATCACCTTTAGTTAAAATAATATTTTATTTTAAAATGGTACAATAAGTACTTTATTTTTACATTCTATTTAGACACAGCAATACCCTAGATTACAAAACCTCCAAGAAATATCGAAATTATCAGCATTAGCAGTCACAGCATTCAAAAGTATGTCACAGGGTGCTCATTTCCCCTTTTTTTTTTGAAATCAGTATAATTCTGTAAGTACATGGGGTGGATTTTTTAAAATATTTTTCTGAGTACTGTTAGAACTTGGGGCATCGTGGGAATCCAGTTGGACGCCAGGTTCTTGGACACCCTGTATAATAATAAACAGCTGACGCTGCAACACGTGTATCCAACGTTTTTTCCATTGACTCAGCATATTGCCATAACTTAGAAATGATACCATTTTTAGCGCAGTGTGGAATTGAACGTCGTCACGGACATTAGGCTTTTTTGGTAAAACCTTTTTATTAATTAAAAGTTTTTCTAGTTCTATTAAAAGTTTTTTTTTAAAAAAACCTATTTCGACCCACCCCGTAACAAAGGGTAAAATGGGACCCTATTACTAAGACTCCGCTGTCCATCTGTTTGTTCGTCCGTCTGTCACCAGGCTGTATCTCATGAACCGTGATAGTTATACAGTTGAAATTTTCACAGATGATGTATTTCTGTTGCCGCTATAACAAAATACAAAAAAAAACAGAATAAAATAAATATTTAAGGGGCTCTCATACAACCAACATGATTTTTTTTTTTGCCTTTTTTTATAGATAATGGTACGGAACCCTCCGTGCGTGAGGCCGACTTGCTCTTGGCCGGTTTTCTTTAATATGGCATCTATATGGCATATAGTATTTACTTGATATTCTACTTTCTGCTCCTAATGGTTACATTGTTGAAAGTAATAAATGTGTATAATTTATAAAACTATAATTAATTATAATTCTTAAATTAAATTCTGTTAATATTTCCCTACCAACTATACAAGGTTTTGCATCCGCGTCTAATTGCAGGAGGCAGCTATGAAAGACATATATAATCAAATAAAAATACGATACCTGCTCAATAATTAATACATCCTTGTTTTTTTAGTTATTTATTTTTGACAATAATAGAGAATACACCACTTTCTCAGAACAGAATCACCCCGTTGCGTATGCGGTAGTGTGTGTGTAAAAAGGCAGTTACAGTGCGGTATCACACGGGCCGCGTTTTAACATGCGTGTCCCACGCATGCTGATTTTCGAAAAGTACAAAAAAAGAAAAAGAAAAACCTACTTATTTTATTATTGATTCGTGTCGAGAATCATTAGCATAGTTACCTCCTTGAATTTGACGAGGATGCTAAACGACACCTTGTATACATTATGGTACGCAATAAAGAATTTGAGAACTGAATTGAATGTTGATGACTGCTAATTTAAACTTATATAAAGGTACTTCATTATAACCTATTAATAACATTAATACATTTATGGTTTGATCATGATTGAGCACAATGAGCAGGAAAATGTGGTTGACTTATTATTTAAATGACGTCACAGCGCAATGTTACGAATAAAAATCCTAAGATCACGTCTGTTGCATATTTGATATTAGCATAGATTAATGAACAAGTGAGGCAGTGTGTATGTATAAGTACATTAACTTTTTGATGAAAAGTCAGTAGTCAGCTTTGATGAAAAGTCAGCATCGAAACAAGTCCACTGTTGAACATAGGCCTTCCTAAAGCTTATTGGTCGATTCGTACGAAGTGACTCGCGAGAAACGGGCGATTCGGCACTTTAAAAATAATACTATAATTTCTTTCGCACGATTAATTTATTTCTGTGCGAATCGACGACTTTAACTTATTCATAAACATTTGCTGAATAAAATATAAACTTGTAGAAAAATAATTGGTAAATGTAGTTTCTACTGTACGTTTTCATAAATAACTTTATTGCATACCTACAATTAAAAATGTGCCAATTGCCTAAAACGTATTTATGGAGTTGTAGATTCGCCCACTAATACTCGCAAATGAAATTCGTGCAAATCGTCTACGAAAAAAAAACATATTATTTAAAAGTGTCGTTTCGGACGAGTAAATTCATGCGAAACAACATGGGATCAACCAATAAGCTCTTCCCAAAGGTGTCGCGTCTAGTAAGTTAACCAGGCGCTTATTACGCCTGGATAGGACCGGCCTACGCCTGCTGACGGGGACCATCACGGGCCACTGCTCGCTAAACAAACACTTTCACACAATAGGCATAACAGACAGCCCCCTGTGCAGGGCTTGCATGGAGGCAGAGGAAACCGCTGCGCATGTGCTCTTCGAATGCACAGGCGTCACCCATATTAGAACAAAAACCTTCGGGGCACCCAGAACCTACACAGAGATTTTAAACAGACCAGGAGATGTGATGAACTTCTGGAGGGAGGTGGGCTGGTTGGAATAACCACCAAACGGCCACCATGGCCCACGCACAGTGGTCCACCTAAAGGACTAAGTGCGGAAACCAAACCCTCTAAAGAACATGGACGTAGGTGTCGCGTCGCCGCGTCGCCACAAACTAATAATTGGTCACGCACGTCGAAATAATTTTGTCTATTTTATGCTAGAGCCATTTTTTGGGTTTCGTACTCAAAGGGCGCCAGGGCACAGGACCCTCTGTTACTTATGCTCTGCTGTCCGTACGTCCGTCTATCCTGTGATAGACGGACGTACGGACAGCCTATTACAGACCTATTACAGTTCAAAAGATACAGCCACAGGGCTGTATCTTTTGAACTGTAATAGGTAGACACATGAACATAGAGTGTGTGCTACTATGGCCGCTATAACAACAAATAATAAAAATAAAATAAAGTTAAACATTAAAGGGGCCATACCATACAAGAAACGTGTTCTATTTTTTTGCGTGTATTAGTTCCAATAAATTTAAGTATTGTATGGTGGTACAGTTCCCGCCGTGTGCGCGTCCGAATCACACTTGACGCTTTTTTGTTATGCTAAACTTTTCTAAATACGACGACACAACTTAACTAAATAAAAGCCTTCAGGCACTAAGGGCGTGCCTGCTTACATAAGGCTATATATAGTTGTAACTCGAAGTAAGAAATGATAAACTAGCACCACATCACAACTAGCACCATCGAAGTAAAATAAATAAACAGTAAATTACTAATAACAATAATAAAACCATGGTCAGCAAGACGACCAGTCACCACAAGCAGCACCCGTTCCAGTGTTGCCAACTGTACTATCATCTCTGTAGCTAGATCTTTTGCAAAAAGTTGCCAGATTCCCACATTATCTTACCCCCAAAAGTAGCTAGAAGTTGCCAAAGTTAAAAAAATTAAACTAATCGTTAAAATCGTTTTTCTACACTAAAACTAATGTATGTAATGGATAACTTTATTTTCGTAATATATTTACAGGTACATGATATGGTAAAAAAAATTTAATATTAATCTAGGGAAGATGAAGTAGATGGTTGTGCATCCTGAGAATCCAGTGATTTTGTATATTTCTCCAGGGTTCCCATTTGTTGCAGAACTGTTGAAGGTACAGTTGAAGCAACATTTGCCTTTTTTCCTGAGCGAGTCTCTTATACATAGAATAGAATTTAGAGTTATCAGACTCCCTGCTTATTTATAACTAAATTTATTTGAGAGATTAATGTTTGAACGATACCATTATTTTTTTCTCAATTTTTGGTAAGTACTATAATTTCAACAGTGGCAACATTGTTTGTATCAGGAATTTATGCCATCAACAGTATTCAAATGAAAAACTTTCAAAATTATTGAATCACTCTAAAAATATGTTTGATTATAATGTCCTTTGGACTAGACTAGTACAAAATTATCATGACCTGAAAGGCTTAACCTAAACTATAGGTACTAATCGGTCTGAGTGTCTAAAAATAAAGCTATATGTACGTATCTGTTCTGAACTCCAATTTTTGCTTGAATGTTTTTTAGTCTCAGCATGTTTCTTAATGTCAAATAGTTTGGCCAGAATTTCCACACAACAATAACTGCAAAATACTTTGGACGAGTTTCCACTTGCTGCCTTTAACCACCCTTTAATTTAAATTCCTTTATGTTCTCCCACTCAGTTCTCTGTATTTTTGGGAATAAGTCTTAGGTTTCTTGAGTAGATCCATTTTTCATTACAATAATTACGACACATACGATGACTAAGTTTTCCGAACGCAAACGGTTAAAATAATAATTACGCGGAATATATATGTAGGTATGTCAGTAAACCATCTACGACAACAGACAAAACTAACAAAACGCGTGAAATGTAGACGAAGCTAATTATATTATGAGAGTGAGACAGAATAAAAACAATCACAATGTTCCAGCAAGCGAAACTATTGGGGTAATCCCCTCTCTTGGGCGTCTTCCATAAAGCGCGCCCTTTGTGCTCTATAACACTATGGTCTTTCTTTTACATTACTACAAGACTCAAAATGCTGTCGACTCTACAAAATGCTTCCACAGATAAACAAATAAAACTGAAAATCACACAAGCACCGATGATAGTGTGTAGATGAAGTCGCTATGTTGAAAAATTGCTAAAAAAAGTAGCTAAATCTTTTAGCTACAATTTTTTAGAAATTGTCGCTGACAGGGGTGCAAAAATAGCTAGATCTAGCTATAAAATAGCTAAGTTGGCATCACTGACCCGTTCACGAGCATAACGCAAAGATCAGCCATCACGCCCCTCGCCATATTGGAGGGAAGGAGTCAACCCGTCCCCCGACGCGGTGAGCAATGGGCAACGGGTAGCTCGCCGTCCGATAAGGACCAGTCGACGGCGCGTTGTGTTCCTCGCGCGCCTCAAAGAGATGTCAGCACAAGTGTAGGGGTCCACTAGGGTCGATGCCTGCCGGTGTCGCGGGAAAGTTCGAAAGGGCTACCGAGGCCCCTGGTAACACAAAAAAAAAAGCAGTGACATATGTCTGAGGGAGCACTCGTTAAGGCGCAGATATATTATTTTAGTGACCTTTAAATCTGTTATTACGCCTTCATATAATGCCAGTAAGTTATGCAAAAAATGTGTGTTAAACTAGAACGCATACACAAACACATCAATTCTATGGTAAAATACTATTAAGAAATAAATTCAGGAAGTAAGTAATGTTTACCCAAATCATAGAAGGTGTGCGGTGGTGGCCCAGTGGTAACGGCCGCGACTTACGAATTGTAGGTCGTGGGTTCGAACCCAGACAGGCGCTTTACTTTGTGTAAATTATTTCATCATCACTGCTCTCAAAACGGTGAAGGAAAACATCGTGAGGAAACCGGCATGTCCTAGAACCAAAAATTCGAAGACATGTGACATCTACCAACCCGCACTGGGCCCGCGTGGTCGATTACGGCCCACTCCCTCTCACAGAGAGGAGGCCTGTGTTCCAGCAGTGGGAACATTATAGGCTGATTATGTAAATCATAGAAAACGATATTACTTTCAAACTACTAAGATATTTTAATGTTTTTTTTTTTGTATTGACAGTGGTGCCGATTCCCTTGGTGACAAACTAAACTAAATTTAAGTTCAGTGCATCTTTTTCTTTCTATTTCATTAAGAAAAGGACAGAAGATACATTTTAGTTTAGTCCTGTCAAATTAATCAACGCTTGACGTAAATTTACGTAATTTTAGTAGGCAAGTTTTTAATCACGTCTAAACTTGTATAGAGTAGTGACAGGCGCTGATTAATTTGACAGGACTAAACTAAAATTTATTTTCTGTCCTTTTCTTAATGAAATAGAAAGAAGAAGATGCACTGAACTTAAATTTAGTTTAGTTTGTGAACAAGGGAATCGGCACCAGTCTATGTTATCATCTAATTATTAAAATTTTCCTTTAAATTAATAATTCGGTTTCAAAAAATTACTAAAATTAAGTATTCCTTTTGAAAACGAACGGCCGCCGCTGGTTTGTATGGCCAAGTTCAACGGCGATTACCCGACCGCGTGTGTCCCAGATCCTGAAAAACATTCCTGCTACTCCCTATGTATTGGGTCACATTAAATTACCTAGCGAAACTTCACAGACGTGATAGGTATCGATATGTACCTAATCAAGATAAATAAAAAAATATGTTTTGATGATTTAGATAGGTATACTACGCACCTCGTAGTACTCGCTCGTGCGTGTCATCTGGGGGGTAACCATCATCTCTTATAGCAGTATCATTTCAATATTACTTTAGCGTGAGAAAGAGATGGAGCTATAGCTATAGTCCTGTATAGCTCCATCACTTTACCACTGTGAAGTAATATTATAATAATACTGCTTTAAGAGGTGATGGTTACCCCCCTGGTTATAGATGTATGAACATAAATGAAGCAAAAGGAGTGTGTAAGAGGAACGAAGCAGGTGGCGTTCTATAGTTTCTGCCTGGCCCCATGGGAAGAAGGCGTGAGTTTATGTATGTGTTATGTGTCTATAAATATCATATACTATTAAATTCAGACGACTGAATTCAGCCAAGTGGGACTGGTCCTTAACTTGCGCAGGTGCCTGGACTTGCGCATGTCACGTAAACAGGCACCTTATCCACATGAAGGTCACTGACTGGACATGTCCACTCAAATCTGTGTAAGTACTTCTTCCCTCAAAAGACCATATCAGACACCTACATGGTCCTCATATGATCTGCCCAAGATTATGTCTAGACTTTAAAAGAGACCTCTGAATTCGTTTCGGTGTTTTTCTTTAGAGAAGTTAGATAGGAAACATCGACCTCATCTATGTATGTAGTTTAAAATATTTTAAACACGTAAAGTATTTGTACAAACCTACTAACAGAAATAAAATAATGTATAATATATAGGCACATATAACAAATCGAGGCAAAGACGAGGCGATTCTGTAATTGAAAGTATTTTCAAAAAAGTATTTGGGGAATTAAAGTGTTAAATAACCAATAGATGCCATTTCTACAATTTTTGTCTGTTTGGATGTAAGAGATGTTGTGTAAAAAGTACGAAATCAACATGGTTAACTTTTATACTCAGATATTATTGTCTGTAACTCGGAGTTATATTTAGTTTTTGTTTCATCACACTCGCTTCAATCTATCAAAAGATACATGAATTTAAAGTCTTCAAGAAGAACGTTTCATTACGTACCTAATGTACATACACGTAACGACATCTATTGACGCCAAATGGTACTAACTAAAATATTTGATAACCATAGTAATTGTTATAATTAATTAATTATAATAACACATTTAAAAAGTAACTGTGTCTGTGGTAATTCAAAAAGTAATGTTGATTATAATGCTATAAAAATCGCTTTCCATTGGTGGTTGATCGGTGGCGCTAAAAAAATCAAATAAAAAGTGGTTTTAATGTAATAACTGATGTGGTGTTCTGAGTGATAAAGAATGCAATGCATTAATGCAAAATATTTATTTACTCTTTTAAATCATAATAACTTTTTTTTAACTTAAAAAGTTTATTGTATGCTAGGAGTAGTTAACGAGTTACGAGCTCCCTTGAGTAAATATGTTCCCTGGTTACGAGTTACCACTGCAATCGATAGATGGCGTTGAGAAATTTTTTCGCCGAAGAGTGAGACTCATTAATTGTATATCGATAATAACGTTTCTGTAATAAAATTGTCGGAAATAGAGTAGTTGTTTCGTATTCTCAATACGTTTACCCGCCAATTGAAGGCTTGAGGGACTTTTTTCTTTTTGATACAACTGTTGTAAAAGATGGACTACCTAGATAATGTTCACGCAAGTTATTTGATCATATTTCTTGATTATTGCTGATAACTATGTTTTTAAGTAGGTATACGTTATATCATATAAGTCTTATGTGTTAAATCGAATTAAGGAATATTCATGTTCTGTTTCTTTCCGTTGAAAAGTTGCTATAATTTTGAAGAAAATGTCCAACAGATAAATGTGATAAAAATAATTCATGCTGATGTAAAAATGTGTTAATTGTCCTTCTTTTCCATGATGACCTAGTTTTCGAACGGACAACTAGTTTTCTATTTAATTGAAACAAAACATGCCTATTCTTGTCTCTCTGTGCTTTTTTCATGAAATCCTTTCCCTACACACCATATTCATCAGTAAATAACTATGTAGTACTACTTGCTAAGTGGATATCATTACTTATACAAAATTAAATAGTATTCATCTACTTATTTCACACACGCGAACGAAGACGCGGGCACAGCTCGTTTATCATGTAGGTAACTAAAACTCTGCTAATTTGTTTTACAGTACGAGATTCCGACGGTGCTGGCTCTGATCCCAGTCGGGTTTGCAGTGGGCTCATTCGCTACCGGCTACATTGCAGACAAGTTCGGGAGGCGAACCACTATACTAGCGAGCGCACTGCCTATCGCACTTGGATCGGTAAGAGTCATCGGAGGACAC
Organism: Atethmia centrago; assembly: GCA_905333075.3. Lineage (NCBI taxonomy): Eukaryota > Metazoa > Arthropoda > Insecta > Lepidoptera > Noctuidae > Atethmia > Atethmia centrago. The sequence continues at coordinate 12,033,099 of HG995373.1, read as the reverse complement.
GTGTTGGCAGAAGTGTACACACGGCTACATATCAAGCTATAGGTATATATCCAGTATAAGCTGACCTCTCATTGTACGGAAGTCATAAACAATGCGAGATCAGTTTAAACTGGAAATGTATAGCTTGATATGTCGCCGTGTGTACACCAACATTTTGTGTATAGTTCCTAAAATCTTTGGTCGAGTGGCGGATTGAACCCACGGCATGCGCCCAGCAGCACTGCACTGTTTGCCACCAACGAAGCAGTCTAATCTCCTCAGGCGTGTGTGTATGCAGGAACGAACAAAATGAACACTATCCGCGGTGAACACGCACATCGAACACGGAACATTAGGTTCGTTGGAAACGAACGCGAACACCATATTCTCCGAACACCGTCCACACCGAAAACGAAATTGTATCGCCAGGAACATTTTTGATGAACAAAGTGTTTGATGTTCGTTAGCAGTACCTACATGTACATGGTGAACACTAACATCGAACACTTTGCTCGCATGTGTCGTGTTCACCATGTTCTTGTTCATTAGAACGTACACGCTTCAACATCTCTATTTCTTCTTCTCGTTTCCGAATTTAAAAAGCGATGGTTAGGTCATAATAATTCTAGTCACCAAGTCTAGCAATAAAGGCTCTTACAAACAAGCGCGACGCGACACAAAGGCACCGCTTGTAGCGCAACACGCGGTGTCTTTGTGTCGCGTCGCGTGTTGCGCCTGTTTGAAGGAGCCTTAATGTGTTCGTTCCCTTCGTTGCGCTCGTAGGACTCTCTTGATATTATCGTAAATAATAGTTGATTTACCGAACAAAAGTTACTACAACAACAATTGAGGAGCGTTTTTCCAAAACGATACATAGAAAAAAAAAATTGTTTTTCAATAATTTAATTAATTAATTTATTAATGGGTATGTTATGATAGGGTATGTTAAATGAAATTGCCGATTAATGTAGTCATTATTTTACTGAAACACTTGTACAAAAAAATACACATAAACCAAAATAATGACATCAAAAACTACGAGTTTTTAACCTTGAACTCTGCAACACTTATTTAAAATTGAATTGGAATACTATTCTATAATATAATTAATATAATTTGGTATTTCACAATAACTTCACGTCGACGGTAGTCCTTTTCATCTCTTCCAAATACTCTATAGTCTATGAGGACGCATAAAGCTATGGCCTCGAATAGGGCAAACGTGGGACAGTTTATTAAAAACTTTACGAGAAGCAATGAAATTTGCCAGCATGGCTAACATAATTACATTTTTATTTTGACTACTGCAAGAATCGGAGTACAGTTCAAGTTTCACATTCTTTTTCTTTTCCTTGCTGCATAATACTTCTAATTTATTCAAATAATGGCGCCGATTCCCTTGTTCACAAACTAAACTAAATTTAAGTTCAGTGCATCTTTTTCTTTCTATTTCATTTAGAAAAGGACAGAAGATAAATTTTAGTTTAGTCCTGTCAAATTAATCAGCTCCTGTCACTACTCTATACAAGTTTAGACGTGATTAAAAACTTGCCCACTAAAATTACGTCAATTTACGTCAAGCGCTGATTAATGTGACAGGACTAAACTAAAATGTATCTTCTGTCCTTTTCTTAATGAAATAGAAAGAAAAAGATGCACTGAACTTAAATTTACTTTAGTTTGTGAACAAGGGAATCGGCGCCAATGTCGAAGTGCCGATGCTATCTCATTAGCTCCCCGGCCACTTTGATTTTCTAACTCTATATCGCCTTTGGTTTGTTTCATTTTAGGTTTATCTAGCATTATAAAAATTCTATAACCAGGCTAGACGTGAGTAAAATACCTCTCCAACACTTAACTTAATGAACCTCTTCCAAAAGGAAGAGATTGATTTGAATGTAGTTATGTATCGTTTACAGAAAATTCGTTAAGGCCCTCATGGAACCCTATACCCATATAGGAATTGAGTAACAAACGAAAAAAAATTAAAATTGATTTCTTGTTTGTTGTATCGCTTTGTGTTCAAAAGCTCCTCAATTGAATACATTTAAATCAACAACCAATGTTTAATCAACCAGCTACTGGTGTCCCAATAGTTACTGCGATGATGGGAATGAACTTCTTATAAGAGCAGAGGATGTTGCTACATTCTCTGGAGATATTTCATCTATTTATGAATGTCGTAGAACGCCATCTACTGCTACGTTTAGTAGAAGAGTACCTACGTGATGTTACATTTTACCTACTACTATAAAGGTTAATTCTTCAAATAATTATCTGCTTGTTGAGTCATTGACATAGTCAATTGTCTGCTATATTTGCCAATTGACACAATGGTGTGCCGCCGTCATTGGCTGCCATGGCCGAACCTCGGTCAGGACTGGACTACATACGGCAAAAAGAATAAGTGCAAAGGACTATAGAGTATCCGATCATACCTTTGCCTATTCTCAGGCCTCATAGCTACTAATAATTTTGTCCCTGAGCAAAATTATGTATCTATATGCATTGCAGATTACTTGTACAGTTATACAAGTACTGACGCTATTCCACAAATATTAATTTGTATCTTTTTCAGATAAATATAATGTTTGCTCTAGAAGCATGGCAGGTGTGTATAACGTCCTTTTCCTGGAGTTGCGGTACAGGCATGGTCAGCACGGTACGTGTACTTCACTTTATTTTTCCTTGATCTAGAAAGCTGATCTTCTTGAGAAAGGGAGTGACTTCTGATAGTTGCTCTCAGCGGCGTGTACACAGTTTTTAGACAGGGTACGCAGAACATTTTAAAAGCTAATGGTGCCGATTCCCTTGTTCACAAACTTAACTAAATTTAAGTTCAGTGCATCTTTTTCTTTCTATTTCATTAAGAAAAGGACAAAAGATAAATTTTAGTTTACTCCTGTCAAATTAATCAGCGCTCGACGTAAATTGACATAATTTTATTATGTAAGTTTCAAATCACGTCTAAACTTGTATGGAGTAGTGACTGGCGCTGATTAATTTGACAGAATTAAACTTAAATTTATCTTCTGTCCTCTTCGTATTGAAATAGAAAGAAAAAGATGCACTGAACTTAAATTTAGTTTAGTTTGTGAATCAGGGAATCGGCACCATTACCTATCTAATCAAAAAGTTCAAAAATACTGCATGTTGGTTTTGGTTCGTCGTCATGTCGATTAAATAATGATGTAGGTAATTGTCACCTCAAATATCGATAGATTGAATGATTTTATAGGCATATCAATTTACGGATATTCGAAGTGGCCTTTCGGCACGTTTGTTTTATGTTCTGTATTTACAAAATTATATAATAGCCAGTGCCAATGTGCAGTTGGAGAATTGACTGTGACGTATATCGATGAATGGGAGAACATGTTTTTCAACTACAATGTTAAGTTTGTTTTTGAGATAAATTTATCGCAGCTACGGAACCCTTCATTGTGCGTGGTCCGACACGCACTTGGGCAGTTTTTAAAATAGTTGCATAGCCAACATGGGTTCGGAAAACTGTGGTAAGGTGTCGTAATTTGTCGTGTTGTAAAAAAGACAGGGTCGACTATGTGCGGTTCTGTGCGTTATTCGTGACATTAACGCACAACCATTAAATCCGCATGACCACTAGAGCACACATACATTTAGGTGCGAATAGTTTGTGTCTTTGCCAGTGGCAGCGCTAGTGCAGCGCAATGCGAAGTTGCGTCAAATTGTACGAACGACACCAATACTTTGTATTATACTTTGTATTGGTGTCGTTGATGATACCCGACACTAGGTGGAGCTGAATTATGTATGATTTAAGAATTTTTTGTTTATTCAAGATTATAAATTTATCAGAATTCAATTAACAAAGGCATATTTTATGATATATATATTTGTTCTCAGGTCATCAACTACTATTTGTCAGAAATAGCAGACAAAGACGTGAGAGGTACACTGTCGCTCATCACCGGATTTATGGTCAAATTAGGGTCCCTTCTGGTCATGTGCGCGGGGCCATTCTTGTCTTACGAGACCCTGAACTTTATCATGCTCGCCCTACCTGTGCTGTTCTTCTTGGCCTGTTGTTGGATACCGGAGACTCCATATTTTTGCCTGAAAAAAGACAATGTCGAAGGGGCTAGAAGATCGCTTCGGATATTGAGGGGATATAAGGATGAGAAGGTAATTTATCTTTGTGGTGGGACATAGTCTACCTAAAAGTTTATAGATTGGCTTAAAAAAAATACAAATACAAATAGTTTATTTCCTTTAACAAGCTTTTGACTCCATAGCTGGTGATAAAAGTGTCCTTTAAGCAAATAAATGTCTACCTTAGGACACTCCACCATGGAGAGTACGGTTGTCGCAACCCAGTGCTGGGCACGCCACGATTGCGGCGATAAGTCCCCTCTTTGAGGAGTGCCTAGAGAGGCGCCACGGCGTCCTCACCTTCCGCCTGACGCAGGTCCTCACCGGACACGGCAGCTTCGGGAGGTTCCTTTGTCGGATATGGCGGGTGGAAACGCCCGGGTGTCACCACTGTGTGGATCGCCCGGAGGACACGGTGGAGCATACGGTGGAGGTCTGTCCGGCTTGGGCAGAGCACCGCCGTGTCCTCGTAAAGGCGATCGGCGGCAGAGATCTCTCGCGTCCGGCCCTAGTTCAGGCCATGGTACGGAGCGAGAGGGCATGGGCAGCCGTCACCTCCTGCGAAGCAGTAATGCTCGCAAACGAGGAGCCGGGATGGTTGAGGGAAAGGCAAGTTTCGCGCCCTCTCGCCCCTAGCCGCCGCAGGAGACGCCCTGGGCGTCGGGAATCTCGGGCGGATTTCCGGCCACCGTAGGCGCGGGCTTGTGGACGGTGAGCAATGGGTAGCTAACCGTCCGGTAAGGACCAGGCCCGGGTCGACGGCGCGTTGTATTCCACGCGCGCCTCAAAGAGATGTCGTCAGCACAAGTGTAGGGGTCCACTAGGGCCGATGCCCGCCGGGGTCGCGGGAAGGTACTAAAGGGTCACCGAGGCCCCTGGCAACACAGGCAACAGGAAGGAATACGGGTGGGTTTTAGTCAGCTCCCGCCCAGAGCGGGAGAAGTTATTTGATGATTTACGATAAAAAAAAAAAGACACTCCACCACTCCAATTTACTAATATATAAAATAATGCTACGTTTGTTTCTTGTTGACGTAGCTAAGGTAAACTATAAATTAAAATAACTGACCACAAAGCCACATAGTAGCTCCTCTACTGGAGTTAGCTCAATTAAACCATTCGAGTACCTCAGAATCGGGTAATTTCTCTACGTTAAAAGGCCAGGATTCCCGAAGTTACCCGAAGTCTGTCTATAATAATATGTTTGTGTCTACTACAGGTTTTGGAGGATGAACTGCTGGCTTTGCAGGCGAATGTCAAAAATGAAATGAAGAACTCCAGCTCAGTGAAGGAATTGTTTGTGGGAAAGCAGTACAGGAAAGCTATTGTTATAGCTACTGGTATGTCGATGTTCACATACAGAGACGTTACAAATAGGAGGCTTTCAAAATCAGCTGTATCAAATAGCCGTAGTCGTTCTGTGGTGCAGTCCTATTTCGCAGGGCTGCAACTGCATGTCTTATTAAAAAAAAAAAAAAAGTTTCTCGATTCCAATTTTTTTCTTATTAAATTTTAAATAATTAAACCACTACACATCGCACACGTTGCATCTTGCATTACCTAGATATCTTGCGGGGGTATTACTAAAGAGTATTTTAGAATGATATTGCCTTTCCAAAATATCGGGTTAAATTGCGATTCATAAAACAGAATAATAAGATATAATCCTTTGTGATTCCAGGACTGAAACTAACGCAGATGATGGCTACTCCAGCTGTGATAAAGCAGTATCTGGGATTGATAATTGATGATACCAAGTTGCAAATGGACAAATCTCTAGTGCCCATTATATATGGGACAGTTATCTTCGCTGTTAGTAAGTAATTAATGTAAATAATATGAACGAAAATAATTGAGTTATTTTGTGTTTGAGCGGTTATCATGAGTTTTGAGATTCTGTTTGTCTCCATATCTGTGTTTTCTTTTCTCCATGAAATTGCACCATCAGATGTCCAAACCTTTTTTTTCTATAATTATTGAAGATCGATATTTGATTTACAGGTATGGCGTCTTCGGTGCTAGTAGACCGAGTGGGTCGCCGGCCGCTCCTCCTGTACTCATATATCGGTACGGGCGCCTCGCTCGCCTTCGTCGGTTTCTACTTCTACCTGCAAGAGGTCGTCAAAGTCAGCACTGAGACCTTAACCACCCTCGGCTTCATACCATTGGTCGGCATCATTCTCGCCAGCGTCATCTCCACTTTGGGTTTCAGTTCTCTCATTTTCATCATACCCTTTGAAATATTTCCTATGAATGTGAAAGCGATTGCTATAACCTGCCTGAGCCTCTTTGGCTCTGCTTTAGGTTTCATTATATCTTATGTGTACCCATTAGTAAAACATTTTTGTGGTTTGGCGACTGCATTTTCGATTTTTGCTGGATTCGCATTTGGTGGTAGTGCATTTAGTTACTTCTGGGTCATAGAAACAAAAGGGAAAGATCTGAGAGCCATTCAGGTAGAATTACAAGGTAACGGTTACGACCTTGTTGCTGTTCCTGTTGAGTTAGAAGAATTTGCAACAACCAATGATGAAAATAAAGAAGACACTGAAATGGAGGAACTTAAAACGAAATATAATTTATAGGAAAGCTTGTATTAGAAAATATTTTTATTTGTAATTTCGTATGCATGAGACTTCTTTAATATCTATGAGTGATTCTTTATCTATGATATTAATATGTATGAGTTATTATGTAGTAGTAGTTGTCTAATTAAATGTTAGTTGCTTCTTATGTCATCTCAGTAAGATATTTTCTTGAAGTTCATCACTTTTTATTTCAAGTTTCTCAAGATTTTTGCAAAGTACAAATTAATGAATATGTATTACTAAGACTGTCATAGATTTAAGTAAGTACCTACCGTACCAATCTAAACGCAAGAAATCTCGATATGCATTCAATAATATTGTATGAACATTGAGTATCCAACTGTCTGTTTGGATTAGAAGCCTATTATCGAAGATTTTTTACTGTAACCCTGGTAAGTACTAAGGTAAGGTGTCCGTTTCTTCTGTTGACTGTTGTCTACTATGGTATACTGTAAGCGAACGAATATAAAGTACATAGTCGTATAACTTCGAATATTTTGAAGTTTATTACCTACCTATACACACAGTTTTATGTACCTTTTACTAAAGTAGTTAGTAGGTACTTTCAAAACGTCGATAAATACTTAATATATATATAAATATATATATATATAAATACGTTTTGTTTCGTTAGTTTTAAGCGTGGTTTTAAGTATAAGTTAAGCTTGATATTTAATAATTGTTTACAATATTTTGCTGCAAATAAAACAACGAAAGCAAATCTAAGTGTTTTTAGGTCTGATCACCTGTCAATGAACAGGTAGCATTTTATAAAACTACTTAGCCCGTTAATAAGTCTGAAATAATATACGAAATAATAATCTACATCATTAGCTGACATAACAAAATGTTAAGCATTTCATTCATTCATTCATTCATAGCATACCTAGATATATAGGTATTCAACATACAAGGCAGTTTCAAAAAAAACTTTCCATCATGTAGACATTAATTTACGTTTGATTACAAAATGTGATAATTATGTGCTTATGGTGCTGGAATATTATATTCAATATTTATGAAAAAAAATATCCATTTATCTTTCTCTGTTGCCATTTTACCCCCAAAGACTTGTAGTAGGTTTTATATGAAGAAAATATAGTTCATAATTAGAATATAACATATAGCTTTAAGCTTACATAGATATTTGCTACCTCAACCGCTAGATAGCGTTGTAATGTATGGTGTTATTTTATGCTAGAGGGCAGAGGCTTTCATTTATATTTTTTAAACCTATTATACAATTATTTGTATTATTTCGACATATTATATAACCCTTTAAATGCTTAGATTTAAAGCATAAGTTGAACAAAGTTACGATAGTATAGTAGGTACCTATCTGAAATATGAAATATAATGTATGGTTAAACCATAAATAAACTGATGTTATACGTCTCACAACTTAATTAGTTACACGTTTATTAGTAATTAAGAGACTTTTGATAAATCATGTACATTCAATCTTGTCTTCTAGGAAAACATCGTGAGGAAACCGGCATGTCCTAGGACATGAATTTGAATTTTTGGTTCTAGAACCAAAAATTCAAAGACATGTTACATCTACCAATCCGCACTGGGCCCGCGTGGTGGATTACGGCCCGGTCCCTCTCACAATGAGGAGGCCTGTGTCCCAGCAGTGGGAACATTATAGGCTGATTATCTATTCAATCTTGTTAGTTCTCGATGTAAACGTTACCGAATACCCTTTTTGTGTATTCATTTATCTTGTGACGGTCTAGTAATCTAAAAAAAGCTTAAGACTTTGTGCCTTTAGACCTACTCGGTCTTATAGGTACTTGAAGGCCATTTATCCGTAAACGAAGTTGTGCTAAGAAGCTGAAAAATCAAATAACACGTTTTTTACGATTTTGTAACTGTAAAATGAAGAATAAAGAATATTAATCTGATTTTGTGTTTTTCTTTTTCGCTAAATTGTAGTGATGGCACATCACCATTTATCCCACAGGTCTGTAACTACATAGCCACAGCCACGGGATAGAAAAAATATTTTGGCCTATGTCAACAATGACGGCAAAGGGCTTTGAACCTGAGGCCGTGTTCTAACCGAAAGCGACTGAACACGAATACGCGATGATGCGATCGTCATCGTATACATCACAGTATACACATATGACGTACAGATGCGAATTGATTGGTCGCGCGAATACGTCTTATTCATATAAACGAGCGCGCCGTTAGGCCACGGCCTAAGGCTCCAAGCCCGTACGCACGCATACCTCTACCGGTGAAAAAAATCAATGGGCCCTGAAGGGAAACCACTTTAAATCCTTAAGATAGATTATTTTACATAAAGTAAACATTTCTTTATTTTTTAAAATAAACCAATCTGCATTCATAGATTTCTCGAAAAGCTTACCTAAATCGGGAATCGAACCAGCTACTTTATATCTATATCGTCCTATCATATTTTATTTCACTAGTCGATACAGTCAATGTTAAAGATAAAATTTCTCCAAGAAACATTAGTTCTGACATTCGTCTGTCGTACAGGATATCCATGAAATCTAATATTTAGTGCATCGTTTAGTTGGTAGTAATAATTCTATGCACATTTCCTTCTTAGATGAGGCGTTCAGATGAAAAATTTAAAAATAAAACGTTTAACTTTGTTTGCCGAAATGCAATTTTGAAATTCGAACGAACATTTTCGAATTTTTTATAGAATTTTTATAGTTTTTTTCCTTTAAGACTTCACCTATCAAAATAATTCAAAATACACAATAGACACAAATCAATAATAAAATAAGTAGGTCTCTTTCTTATTTTCGGAAATCGACATGTGTGGCAAACGCATGTTAAAACGCGGCCCGTGTGATACCGCATTGTAACTCCCCTTTTACACACACTACCGCATACGCAACGGGGTGATTCTGTTCTGTGAAAGTGCTGTATTCTAAAATACCGTCAAACTTAAATAACTACAAAAACAAGTACCTATGTATTAAATATTGAGCAGGTATCGTAATTTTATTTGATTATATATGTCTTTCATAGCAGCCTCCTGAAATTTCACGAAGATGCAAAACGACACCTTGTATATTTTGTATCACAGACTACTACTATTATTACAATACCTGCCTACCCATCTACCAAGCCTACCTACTCATCTGGCCTGCTAATTACCCTGTAAAATGCCTTTTTTTTTTGTGGGTGGGAAATCATCAAATAACTTCTCCCGCTCTGGGCGGAGCGGGAGGGTGTGTCAGACTCTTACTGACTAAAACCCACCCGTATTCCTTCCTGTTGCCTGTGTTGCGGGGGCCTCGGTGACCCATAAGTACCTTCCCGCGACCGCGGCAGGCATCGGCCCTAGTGGACCCCTACTATATGTGCTGACGACATCTCTTTGAGGCGCGCGTGGAATACAACGCGCCGTTGGCCCGGGCCTGGTCCTTACCAGACGGTGAGCTACCCATTGCTCACCGTCCGCAAGCCCGCGCCTACGGTGGCCGGAAATCCGCCCGGGATTCCCGACGCCCTGGGCGTCTCCTGCGGCGGCTAGGGGCGAGAGGGCGCGAAACTTGCCTTTCCCTCAACCGTCCCACCTCCTCCTTCGCGAGCATTACTGCTTCGCAGAAGGAGGTGACGGCTGCCCATGCCCTCTCGCTCCGTACCATGGCCTGAAATAGGGCCGGATGCGAGAGGTCTCTGCCGCCGATCGCCTCCACGAGGACACGGCGGTGCTCTGCCCAAGCCGGGCAGACTTCCACCGTATGCTCCACCGTGTCCTCCGGGCGATCCACACAGTGGTGACACCCGGACGTTTCCTCCCGCCTTATCCGACACAGGAACCTCCCGAAGCTGCCGTGTCCGGTGAGGACCTGCGTCAGGCCGTGGCGCCTCTCCAGCCACTCCTCAAAGAGGGGACTTATCGCCGCAATCGTGGCGTGCCGGGTGTGCAATCCAGAACGCCAAAATTTCATAGCAAACGGATGAGCAGTAAGAGACGGTTAATGTAGGTATTTTGTTATATTGTACTATAGTTCATCATCATCTGCCTAGCCTTTTCCCAACTAAGTTGGGGTCGGCTTCCAGTCTTGCCGGATACAGCTGAATACCAGTATTTTACATGGAGCGACTGCCTATCTGAACTCCACACCCCAGTTACTGGATAACACGATACCCCTTGATAAGACTGTTTGTCAGACTTTCGACTTTCTGACGACCCGTAACGACTGTCAAAGATCTACAAATGACAGCCGGGACCAACGGCTTAACGTGCTTTCCGAGGCACGGAGGGGTCTTGGTATGTAAAGATGGTGACCCATCCACGGACCAACCGCGGCAAGCGTAGCTTAACCTGATCGATCGACCCGTGCGGCTGTTATTCCTTTGCCACAAGCCATTGTACTATAGTTATACCTACATTATTCGTTCTACAAACTACAAACATAAATATTTATATAATACAGATTATTAGATTAAGTTAAATTATTAAAGTGAAACAAAATTTTAATAAGTTCAAGTATCAATATGTCTTGCTAGGTAATTATTTTCTTTCATGTTTACATTGTCCTTCATATTAGAATTGATGATAAAATAAAATTAATGTTAGATTTCATGATCGTTTTTAGAAAAATACCAAATATTTATTAGAGAGATTTATGTTTATGTTTTGAATTTTTAGCTTGTCTGAGTCCCGGCTTATGTAAGCTCTATGAACGCAGTTTTGTTTCTTTTTAAAAATAAAGGAATGTTTCCTTTAAGTAAAATAATCTATCTTAAGGGGACTACAGGACCTAAACGCAACTTTTATAAGTTTTATAATGACTTTAAAGTATATGATCCACTGCAGTAAACACTATCAGAAAAATATATGATATTCTTAAGGATATAATATGTTAGGTAGATAGTGTGTTGAAAACAAAATATAACTAATTTGATACGATAGAAAAAAAACACGAAGATACCTCTAAAAATTTCTTTTAACGATTAAAAACCATACTAAAATACATGCAATCATTCTGATTTTTTGTCAGATTATTCTACAAGCAACATATTAGCATAATAGTGTTTTTTTTTTATACTATCTATAGATTTTTTATAAATCGATAATTGCTTCATATTTTGCAATAAATTTTGTTGTGTCATCGCGCTTCTCTTTCTTTTCTATGCAGTCCGACAGTGACCGCGCTTTAGGTGTTGTCGGCCTCTTAAGGTTTAAAAGTGGTTTCCCTTCAGGGCCCATTGATTTTTTTCTCCGGTAGAGGTATGCCTGGGCAGGCACCGGCATGGGTAGAGAGGATATAAAAAAAAACCGGCCAAGTGCGTGACGGACCACGCACAATGAAGGGTTCCGTAGTTGGGATAAATTTATCCCAAGAACAAACTTAACATTGTGTATGAAAATGAGGTTCACCCATACAATCCAACTGCAAATGTGAGTTTTTACGCAAAATATTGAGAGATTTACCAAATTATTTTAACACCATAGACTTCTTGAAAAAGGGGGCTTGTGGCTAAATAATACCAGCCGCACGGGTCGATCGATCAGGTTAAGCTACGCTTGCCGCGGTTGGTCCGTGGATGCGTGACTATCTTCACATACCAGGACCCCTCCGTGCCTCGGAAAGCACGTTAAGCCATCGGTCCCGGCTGTCATTTCTGTCGTTACAGTCGTCAGAAGCTCGAAAGTCTGAAAACCAGTCTTACCAAGGGGTATCGTGTTACCCAGTAACTGGGTTGTGGAGGTCAGATAGGCAGTCGCTCCATGTAAAATACTGGTATTCAGTTGTATCCGGTAAGACTGGAAGCCGACCCCGACATAGTTGGGAAAAAGGCTAAGCAGATGATGAGACTTCTTGAAAAACTTTTTATATTAATATGCCCCCTTAAGTGACCCTCATATGGGGTGCGTGCAGAAAACCTCCTCGTGTGCCTGATTGCTGCTGGTTCCCTGCGAATACGTTCGGGGGAAAGAGCAGTCGTCGGGTCGGTGCATCCTGGGCACGGCCAATAGTCTCTCCATGTTTCGGAGAGGGTATTGACCGTGGCGAATTTCTGCGTGGCGGGGAGCTTCATGCTCGATCGTCGGTCGCCCACTCCCCTCTCTGCTTACAGAGGGCAGGTCGAGTGGGCGAAGAGTGGCGGTGCTTGCTGTGCACTTACCCTGCGAGCAAGCAGCGGGAGAATGATTCTTCTGTCTGCAACCGTCGAAATCGTAATCCGTAAAGTGACCACAGTCATGTTTTGTGGCTTGGAACGGGACGAGGATCTTGGCTTGATCGCCCGGATCGCGAGGAAGATAACCTCTATAAAAATTCCTCTAATATCAAGTTTTGGTGCGCGGCGAGGATATGAATGGCTGAGGAGTAGTGTCATCTGCAACTTCGGAGTTGTAGGCGGCGCATCAGTCGTTAGCGCACCCCCAGCCAGGGTACCAGTGGACCCCCTGGTTGGGTTATAAATGTACACTTGCCTAGGGACAGGGGGTGAACCTAGGTGTACTTTTTATATCCCCCATACTCGTGGGATTAAAGTATGGAATTAAATAATAAAAACAACAACCAAAAGACGAAAAGTCAAGTGGAGGAGAGTGATGCAGGGTCGGAGTCCGACGCTGCATCTAGCGCAAAGGGCTCAGGTCGGAGCTCGGTGCAAAAGGAGGTGGTCGGCAGGAACCGTGAGTCCATTAGGACTCGCAAGCGCCCCAACTCGGGGTCGTCCTCCGACGAGTGGGTCTTGAGCCAGAAAGAGCGGCAAAAGATCCACTCCAGCCGGCGGGGGGGGGCCCGAGGAGGGAAAGTCGTGGATAGAGGGTCCACCACCAGGGAGGTTGGCGAGCCTAGCAGAGCCAGTCCAGCCAAGCCAGCCCAGCGAGCCGAGAGGCGCCACCTCTCAGAGGTTTCAGGTGGTGAACCGGATGCCGCTGGCGGCTCCAATTTAGAGCGTGTCGACAGCTTTGCGGAGGTCGTGGCCAGCGCAATCAAGGCAGTATCCGTAAAGAGGCTCAGGTCCTCTAAGGATCAGGCCATAGCCGCGGCCACGGCCTCTTTTGTGGCGGCAGCGGAGGCCCTTCACGTCGGGCCTCCCCAGGACAGTATGTCCGAGATGCGGGTGGAGATCGCCCGCTTGACAGCCGCCATGGAGCTTCTCCGAAAGGAGAACGAGAAGCTCCGGGCGGACCTGGCTGGGCTCCGAGGAGACGGCCCCCGGATGGGGCCTCAAGGGGGGCAGCAGCAGCAGCAGGGACAGGGACGGCCCGTGCCTGTAGAGGACCGGATTTTGACCCTTGTGCGGCAGGAAATGGCTTCCCTGCAGAGTCGTTTCTCCGCCCTGGAGGCCATCGTCCTGCGCCCCCCGTTGGCGGCGAGCCAGCCACCCTCTGGCCAGCGGAAACCGGCCTCGTTTGCAGCCGCGGCAGGTGCCACGGCCAAACGGGGCTCGCCGGGGCAGCCAAAGGGTGCGGGTGCTGCGCAGGCGGCGAAGGCTCCAGCACCAGCGGCGAGAGCTCCAGCCCCGACGGCGAGGGCTCTGACCCTGGCGGCGAGGGCATCGGCCCAGGTGGCAAGACGGCCGCCCCCGCCTCCTAAATCTCTTCCGGCCGATGCCGAATGGCAAGTAGCCGGAGAGAAGAGGAAGGCGGCTAAGGCAAAGAGGGCGGCCAAAAAGAGGGAGAGGCGGCAGCGGCGCAAGGAGCGCACCGCCGCGGCTAGGCTCCGCGCCCCGAATTCCGCAGCTGTAGTGATCACACTACAGCCAGATGCGGAAAAGAAGGGCGTGTCCTATAGGACGGTGATGGCGAAGGTGGGTGAGGCGGTGCGCCTGGAGGAGCTCGGCGCAGCAAGAGGCCTCAAAATGAAGGTGACGGCGACTGGGGCCCGAATGGTGGAGGTCCCCGGTAGGGCCAGTGGCCCGGCCGCTGACGCCCTGGCCGAAAGGCTTAGGGCGTCACTAAATGCGGACGAAGTCCGAGTGTCCAGGCCCACCAAATGCGCTAGCATGCGCATCACGGGCCTGGACGACTCCGCGACTGAAGAGAAGGTGGTCGCCGCAGTGGTTAGGACCGGGGGGTGCTCTGCCGAGCAGGTGAAGGCAGGCATCATCCGTCCTGACTCCACGGGGCTGCAAACCGTTATGGTGAGCTGCCCCGTGTCGGCGGCCAGAAAAGTTACCGGGGAGGGCCAACGGCTATTGGTGGGCTGGGTTTCCGCGCAGGTGAAACTGCTGGAACCCAGACCTCTGAGGTGCTTCCGCTGCCAGGTGGGCAACCACGTGCAGGCGAATTGCACCTCGGAGGTGGACCGCAGCGGTCTCTGCTACCGCTGTGGTCAGCCCGGGCACAAGGCCGGCTCCTGCAACGCCACGCCGCACTGTGCCGTATGTGCGGCGGCTGGCAAGCCGGCCGAGCACCGGATGGGGGGCAAGGCCTGCGCCCCACCCACCAAAGCCAGGGCCAGAGGCAAGCCCTCCGCCATCGCCGTCACCGCCGCAGCCGCCACCACTGCCACCGCCGCTGCCGCCTCCAACAACACCGTCGTCGTCGCCGCCGCCACCGTGGCCGCTGCGGCAGGCCCCTCTCAGGGGGCTGGGAAGGAGGCCCAAGAGGGGGCTGACATGGAGTGCCATTAATGGCCCCATTACGCCTCCTCCAGGCGAACATCAACCACTGCGCCACCGCTCAGGATCTGTTGCTCCAGAGCATGGCGCAGTGGTCGATTAACATCGCCGTGGTCGCTGAGCCGTACTTTGTCCCGCCCAGGGATGACTGGGTGGAGGACCTGAGCGGCTCAGTGACCCTAATTTCGTCAGCCGCCGCCGGTACCCCGTCCCTCGAGGCCGTCAAGAGAGGACGGGGCTGCGTAGCAGCACGGTTCGGGGAGATTGTCGTGGTAGGGGTCTACCTCTCTCCGAACCGTCTCTCAACTCCACAACTCCCTTGCGGAGTTGAGAGACGTCGTCGTCGGGTTTGGTTCCCTCCCCGTGTTCGTCCTCGGGGACTTCAATGCCAAGAATTTGGCTTGGGGTTCCCGGTTAACGGACACACGGGGCAGGATGGTGGAGGACTGGGCTCTGGAGACAGGCCTGGTCGTCCTAAACCGGGGTTCTATCCCCACGTGTGTGCGGATGCGGGGTGAATCAGTGGTGGACATCTCGTTCGCCAGCCCCGCTCTGTCGCCGCGT
The DNA here is from genome assembly GCA_905333075.3 of Atethmia centrago. Classification (NCBI taxonomy): domain Eukaryota; kingdom Metazoa; phylum Arthropoda; class Insecta; order Lepidoptera; family Noctuidae; genus Atethmia; species Atethmia centrago. The sequence goes on along the minus strand of HG995373.1, from coordinate 12,017,257 downwards.
GTAGTTGACTGGCGTGTCATGGAGGGGGTGGAGACCTATTCCGATCACCGGTATATCCGGTTCGACGTCTCCGCCCAGACCTCGGACGCGCCGGTCCGACGGGCCCCGAGTGGTCCGCGGTGGGCGCTGAAGCAGCTGGACCGGGAGCTCCTCCTGGAGGCCTCGATCGTGCAGGCCTGGGTGTCACCACCGGACAGGCCTGCCGACATCAACGACGAGGCGGAGTGGTTCCGGGAGGCCATGTCCGACATATGTGACGTGGCAATGCCCCGGGTCCAGTCTGGACGTGCCTCGCGCCAGGTGTACTGGTGGTCGCAGGAGCTGACGGCTCTGCGCACTGCGTGCGTGGCTGCGCGACGCCGGTACACCAGGCACCGCAGGCTCCGTATCAAACCTCCGGATACGGAAGCCATTCAGGCGGAGCTGTACGAGGGGTACAGAGCGGCGAAGACCGCCCTCCAAGCGGAGATCCTGCGGGCCAGGGGTTTGGCCCGCGAGGAGTCGCTGGGGACTCTGGACAGGGACCCGTGGGGACGCCCGTACAAGGTGGTGCGGGATAAACTCCGCCCATGGGCTCCCCGCTAACGCAGAGTCTCCGGCCCCAGCTTGTGGAGGACGTGGTGAGCGCTCTGTTCCCTTCGCGAGGGGAACACTCCTCCCCACCTATGGCTCCGCCTACTGCGGTGCCTGATGCGGACCACACCGCCGACGACGACGACGATGCTCCGGAGGTGACCGAGGGAGAAATGAGAGCGGCGGTACGCAGGCTTAATGCCAAAAATACCGCCCCAGGACCCGACGGCCTACCTGGGAAGGCCTGGGTCCTGGCCTTGGAGGCTCTCGGGCCTCGACTTAGGGGGCTCCTAAGCGCATGCATGGAGAGGGGCCAGTTCCCGCTTCGCTGGAAGACGGGGAAACTGGTCCTCATAAAGAAGGCAGGGCGCCCTGCGGACTCTCCGTCCGCTTATCGGCCCATCGTGCTGCTCGACGAGGTGGGCAAGCTCTTTGAAAGAGTCATTGCAGACCGCCTCGTCGGCCAGCTGGTGCGGGTGGGGCCGGATTTGGCGGAGAGCCAGTTTGGTTTCCGCAGAGGGCGCTCTACGGTGGACGCCATCATGCGTGTGCGAGCCCTGACGACGGGGAATGCTGTTGCCCAGGGTGGGGTCGTCTTGGCGGTGTCTCTAGACATCGCCAATGCCTTCAATACCCTGCCCTGGAGTTGCATCAGGGAGGCACTCCGGTATCACCGGATGCCGACCTACCTCTGTCGTGTGGTCGAGGCCTATTTGACGGACAGGGCCGTCATCTACCCCGGTCACCAGGGAGTGTGGAACCGGCAAGAGATGTCGTGCGGTGTCGCACAGGGTTCGGTCCTGGGGCCGCATCTGTGGGACATCGGATACGACTGGGTGCTGCGCGCCGACCTCCCTAGCGGCGTCAGCGTAGTGTGCTACGCTGACGACACGTTGGTCCTGGCGCAGGGGAGGTCGCACCAGGCGGCGGCCGAATTAGCGGCACGCGGGGTTGCGACAATCGTCGAAAGGATCCGGCAATTGGGACTCGAGGTGGCCCTGCACAAGTCCGAGGCCATGTGTTTTCATGGTCCTCGGAACGCGCCACCGTTGGGGTCCCAAATAACGGTAGGAGGGGTTTCTATCGGCGTCGAGTCGACGATGAAGTACCTGGGACTCGTCCTCGACAGCCGGTGGAACTTCGTGGAGCATTTCCGACGTTTGGCTCCCAAACTGGAGCGGGCGGGCGCTGCATTGAAGCGGCTCCTGCCCAATCTAGGGGGTCCAAACGCCTCCTGCCGGAGGCTCTACGCGGGGGTCGTGCGGTCCATGGCCCTCTACGGGGCACCTGTATGGGCGCGCTCTCTGGCGCTGCGGCCAGCCCGCCGGTTGAGCGCGGCCCAAAGAGTCATGGCCATCCGGATGGTCCGAGGATACCGCACGGTCTCCTGTGAGGCAGCGAGCCTCCTTGCCGGATTGCCGCCATGGGATCTGGAGGCAAAAGTCCTCGCGCACGTATGGGAGTGGCGCGAGGAGGCGAAACGCCGGGGCGTAAGTCCGCTGCCGCGAGAAATCGCGGCACAGCGGACGGAGCTCCGGCGGGATCTCATGGCGTCATGGAAAGTACGGTTGTTGCAACCCAGTGCTGGGCACGCCACGATTGCGGCGATAAGTCCCCTCTTTGAGGAGTGGCTGGAGAGGCGCCACGGCGTCCTCACCTTCCGCGTGACGCAGGTCCTCACCGGACACGGCAGCTTCGGGAGGTTCCTGTGTCGGATAAGGCGGGAGGAAACGTCCGGGTGTCACCACTGTGTGGATCGCCTGGAGGACACGGTGGAGCATACGGTGGAGGTCTGCCCGGCTTGGGCAGAGCACCGCCGTGTCCTCGTGGAGGCGATCGGTGGCAGAGACCTCTCGCGTCCGGCCCTGGTTCAGGCCATGGTACGGAGCGAGAGGGCATGGGCAGCCGTCACCTCCTTCTGCGAAGCAGTAATGCTCGCAAAGGAGGAGGCGGGACGGTTGAGGGAAAGGCAAGTTTCGCGCCCTCTCGCCCCTAGCCGCCGCAGGAGACGCCCAGGGCGTCGGGAATCCCGGGCGGATTTCCGGCCACCGTAGGCGCGGGCTTGCGGACGGTGAGCAATGGGTAGCTCACCGTCCGGTAAGGACCAGGCCCGGGTCGACGGCGCGTCGTATTCCACGCGCGCCTCAAAGAGATGTCGTCAGCACAAAAGTAGGGGTCCACTAGGGCCGATGCCTGCCGGGGTCGCGGGAAGGTACTTATGGGTCACCGAGGCCCCCGCAACACAGGCAACAAGAAGGAATACGGGTGGGTTTTAGTCAGTAAGAGTCTGACACACCCTCCCGCTCCGCCCAGAGCGGGAGAAGTTATTTGATGATTTCCCACCCTAAAAAAAAAAAAAAAAAGGTATTACGAACTCCCGGTATCCCTGTCGTTACAAAACATTCATGAACTAATCGATATTTCTAGAATTATTTCTTATTTCCATAATAACAAGATACTTATCGTCATTAAAATCCCGCTCGTCCTTCCGCAGACATATACCCTGTACCGCGTGATTCCAATGCCTGTCCCTTACGACGTATCGCAACCCGATACGTTTGCACTTATCGCTCCCGCTCATCCTTACCTAGCAATAACAGTCGATCATATTATGTTCTATTCATTGTTGCGTAGTGTAAGTCAGTGCAAAGTGATTCCGGGTAAATCCCATGTGTGTGAGTTAGAAAGTGTTTTTTCAAGTGTCGTTAACCCAATTTGTGAGACTATCTTAATTACAGAAGTAATAAATAAGTTACCTAGTTCTTGTGAAATTAAACTACTCAGTACAAGTATTTCATAAAATAAATAATAATAATTGGATTTTCGTTCTGTCAGAACCAGGCAAGTGAGAGAGATTCTCCTGTGAGAATGATGGAAATAATTTCGATGAAACTTTGTTCGGCACTGGCATACTGTCTATACCCAAAACCTGTAAAGCCTTCTATAAAACTCTACAATTCGTGCCACAATCAAATGCCGTTCTCAATGTAAGCTCACAGATTATTTCTAACTTTAATCTTGTAGACGATGATTGTTGTGATAAAAGAAGAATCAACAAAACACTTACCAGATTGCCTCATTTAAAAGTAAACGATGCAAATAATCTGGATTCTCTATTACAAGCTAGTTTACATTTAGATTCATTCGAAAAGGATTTAGACAGCCTCGAAAGTCCCAATCATTTTCAAAAATATGGCATTCATTACATGTCTCTTTCTTATGTATTTTTCATTATATTCTTTGTATACTTACTCTATAGAATTAGAAGATATTTTTGTTCAAAATCGAAAGATCATTATTGCATACAGATATTTAACCAATGTAATACCAAGAGAGTTACTGAAACTCGTCAACCTACTGTTGAATTATCTGTCTTGAATGAAAACGGAGTGGCCGATGAGACTTACTCATCAATGTCAAGGCCAGCACCAATTAAGCGTAATCTTTTAGTATCTAAGGTGAATTAGAATTTAAACCTAATGATCTTAATTTCTATTTTAATTATTAATAATACCTAATGTTTATCTGGGGTAATTAAATTGTTTTAGGATTATAATATACTATTCTTTCAATTTTTAACTATGTGCTATCGCTATAATTACTATTGTTTGTAAGTCTGAAACGACGTTCAAGTCACTTCGTAAATTTTTATGTTAATTTCGCATCTTTTCCTCCCAGATGCTCCATTTTATCCGGGGTTCTGTTATATATTAAACAACATTATTAAGTATATAATAATAAACAGCTGACGCTGCAACACGTGTATCCAACGTTTTTTCCATTGACTCAGCATATTGCCATAACTTAGAAATGATACCATTTTTAGCGCAGTGTGGAATTGAACGTCGTCACGGACATTAGGCTTTTTTGGTAAAACCTTTTTATTAATTAAAAGTTTTTCTAGTTCTATTAAAAGTTTTTTTTTAAAAAAACCTATTTCGACCCACCCCGTAACAAAGGGTAAAATGGGACCCTATTACTAAGACTCCGCTGTCCATCTGTTTGTTCGTCCGTCTGTCACCAGGCTGTATCTCATGAACCGTGATAGTTATACAGTTGAAATTTTCACAGATGATGTATTTCTGTTGCCGCTATAACAAAATACAAAAAAAACAGAATAAAATAAATATTTAAGGGGCTCTCATACAATCAACATGATTTTTTTTTTTGCCTTTTTTTATAGATAATGGTACGGAACCCTCCGTGCGTGAGGCCGACTTGCTCTTGGCCGGTTTTCTTTAATATGGCATCTATATGGCATATAGTATTTACTTGATATTCTACTTTCTGCTCCTAATGGTTACATTGTTGAAAGTAATAAATGTGTATAATTTATAAAACTATAATTAATTATAATTCTTAAATTAAATTCTGTTAATATTTCCCTACCAACTATACAAGGTTTTGCATCCGCGTCTAATTGCAGGAGGCAGCTATGAAAGACATATATAATCAAATAAAAATACGATACCTGCTCAATAATTAATACATCCTTGTTTTTTTAGTTATTTATTTTTGACAATAATAGAGAATACACCACTTTCTCAGAACAGAATCACCCCGTTGCGTATGCGGTAGTGTGTGTGTAAAAAGGCAGTTACAGTGCGGTATCACACGGGCCGCGTTTTAACATGCGTGTCCCACGCATGCTGATTTTCGAAAAGTACAAAAAAAGAAAAAGAAAAACCTACTTATTTTATTATTGATTCGTGTCGAGAATCATTAGCATAGTTACCTCCTTGAATTTGACGAGGATGCTAAACGACACCTTGTATACATTATGGTACGCAATAAAGAATTTGAGAACTGAATTGAATGTTGATGACTGCTAATTTAAACTTATATAAAGGTACTTCATTATAACCTATTAATAACATTAATACATTTATGGTTTGATCATGATTGAGCACAATGAGCAGGAAAATGTGGTTGACTTATTATTTAAATGACGTCACAGCGCAATGTTACGAATAAAAATCCTAAGATCACGTCTGTTGCATATTTGATATTAGCATAGATTAATGAACAAGTGAGGCAGTGTGTATGTATGAAAAGTCAGTAGTCAGCTTTGATGAAAAGTCAGCATCGAAACAAGTCCACTGTTGAACATAGGCCTTCCTAAAGCTTATTGGTCGATTCGTACGAAGTGACTCGCGAGAAACGGGCGATTCGGCACTTTAAAAATAATACTATAATTTCTTTCGCACGATTAATTTATTTCTGTGCGAATCGACGACTTTAACTTATTCATAAACATTTGCTGAATAAAATATAAACTTGTAGAAAAATAATTGGTAAATGTAGTTTCTACTGTACGTTTTCATAAATAACTTTATTGCATACCTACAATTAAAAATGTGCCAATTGCCTAAAACGTATTTATGGAGTTGTAGATTCGCCCACTAATACTCGCAAATGAAATTCGTGCAAATCGTCTACGAAAAAAAAACATATTATTTAAAAGTGTCGTTTCGGACGAGTAAATTCATGCGAAACAACATGGGATCAACCAATAAGCTCTTCCCAAAGGTGTCGCGTCTAGTAAGTTAACCAGGCGCTTATTACGCCTGGATAGGACCGGCCTACGCCTGCTGACGGGGACCATCACGGGCCACTGCTCGCTAAACAAACACTTTCACACAATAGGCATAACAGACAGCCCCCTGTGCAGGGCTTGCATGGAGGCAGAGGAAACCGCTGCGCATGTGCTCTTCGAATGCACAGGCGTCACCCATATTAGAACAAAAACCTTCGGGGCACCCAGAACCTACACAGAGATTTTAAACAGACCAGGAGATGTGATGAACTTCTGGAGGGAGGTGGGCTGGTTGGAATAACCACCAAACGGCCACCATGGCCCACGCACAATGGTCCACCTAAAGGACTAAGTGCGGAAACCAAACCCTCTAAAGAACATGGACGTAGGTGTCGCGTCGCCGCGTCGCCACAAACTAATAATTGGTCACGCACGTCGAAATAATTTTGTCTATTTTATGCTAGAGCCATTTTTTGGGTTTCGTACTCAAAGGGCGCCAGGGCACAGGACCCTCTGTTACTTATGCTCTGCTGTCCGTACGTCCGTCTATCCTGTGATAGACGGACGTACGGACAGCCTATTACAGACCTATTACAGTTCAAAAGATACAGCCACAGGGCTGTATCTTTTGAACTGTAATAGGTAGACACATGAACATAGAGTGTGTGCTACTATGGCCGCTATAACAACAAATAATAAAAATAAAATAAAGTTAAACATTAAAGGGGCCATACCATACAAGAAACGTGTTCTATTTTTTTGCGTGTATTAGTTCCAATAAATTTAAGTATTGTATGGTGGTACAGTTCCCGCCGTGTGCGCGTCCGAATCACACTTGACGCTTTTTTGTTATGCTAAACTTTTCTAAATACGACGACACAACTTAACTAAATAAAAGCCTTCAGGCACTAAGGGCGTGCCTGCTTACATAAGGCTATATATAGTTGTAACTCGAAGTAAGAAATGATAAACTAGCACCACATCACAACTAGCACCATCGAAGTAAAATAAATAAACAGTAAATTACTAATAACAATAATAAAACCATGGTCAGCAAGACGACCAGTCACCACAAGCAGCACCCGTTCACGAGCATAACGCAAAGATCAGCCATCACGCCCCTCGCCATATTGGAGGGAAGGAGTCAACCCGTCCCCAGACGCGGTGAGCAATGGGCAACGGGTAGCTCGCCGTCCGATAAGGACCAGTCGACGGCGCGTTGTGTTCCTCGCGCGCCTCAAAGAGATGTCAGCACAAGTGTAGGGGTCCACTAGGGTCGATGCCTGCCGGTGTCGCGGGAAAGTTCGAAAGGGTTACCGAGGCCCCTGGTAACACAAAAAAAAAAGCAGTGACATATGTCTGAGGGAGCACTCGTTAAGGCGCAGATATATTATTTTAGTGACCTTTAAATCTGTTATTACGCCTTCATATAATGCCAGTAAGTTATGCAAAAAATGTGTGTTCAACTAGAACGCATACACAAACACATCAATTCTATGGTAAAATACTATTAAGAAATAAATTCAGGAAGTAAGTAATGTTTACCCAAATCATAGAAGGTGTGCGGTGGTGGCCCAGTGGTAACGGCCGCGACTTACGAATTGTAGGTCGTGGGTTCGAACCCAGACAGGCGCTTTACTTTGTGTAAATTATTTCATCATCACTGCTCTCAAAACGGTGAAGGAAAACATCGTGAGGAAACCGGCATGTCCTAGAACCAAAAATTCGAAGACATGTGACATCTACCAACCCGCACTGGGCCCGCGTGGTCGATTACGGCCCACTCCCTCTCACAGAGAGGAGGCCTGTGTTCCAGCAGTGGGAACATTATAGGCTGATTATGTAAATCATAGAAAACGATATTACTTTCAAACTACTAAGATATTTTAATGTTTTTTTTTTTGTATTGACAGTGGTGCCGATTCCCTTGGTGACAAACTAAACTAAATTTAAGTTCAGTGCATCTTTTTCTTTCTATTTCATTAAGAAAAGGACAGAAGATAAATTTTAGTTTAGTCCTGTCAAATTAATCAACGCTTGACGTAAATTTACGTAATTTTAGTAGGCAAGTTTTTAATCACGTCTAAACTTGTATAGAGTAGTGACAGGCGCTGATTAATTTGACAGGACTAAACTAAAATTTATTTTCTGTCCTTTTCTTAATGAAATAGAAAGAAGAAGATGCACTGAACTTAAATTTAGTTTAGTTTGTGAACAAGGGAATCGGCACCAGTCTATGTTATCATCTAATTATTAAAATTTTCCTTTAAATTAATAATTCGGTTTCAAAAAATTACTAAAATTAAGTATTCCTTTTGAAAACGAACGGCCGCCGCTGGTTTGTATGGCCAAGTTCAACGGCGATTACCCGACCGCGTGTGTCCCAGATCCTGAAAAACATTCCTGCTACTCCCTATGTATTGGGTCACATTAAATTACCTAGCGAAACTTCACAGTCGTGATAGGTATCGATATGTACCTAATCAAGATAAATAAAAAAATATGTTTTGATGATTTAGATAGGTATACTACGCACCTCGTAGTACTCGCTCGTGCGTGTCATCTGGGGGGTAACCATCATCTCTTATAGCAGTATCATTTCAATATTACTTTAGCGTGAGTAAGAGATGGAGCTATAGCTATAGTCCTGTATAGCTCCATCACTTTACCACTGTGAAGTAATATTATAATAATACTGCTTTAAGAGGTGATGGTTACCCCCCTGGTTATAGATGTATGAACATAAATGAAGCAAAAGGAGTGTGTAAGAGGAACGAAGCAGGTGGCGTTCTATAGTTTCTGCCTGGCCCCATGGGAAGAAGGCGTGAGTTTATGTATGTGTTATGTGTCTATAAATATCATATACTATTAAATTCAGACGACTGAATTCAGCCAAGTGGGACTGGTCCTTAACTTGCGCAGGTGCCTGGACTTGCGCATGTCACGTAAACAGGCACCTTATCCACATGAAGGTCACTGACTGGACATGTCCACTCAAATCTGTGTAAGTACTTCTTCCCTCAAAAGACCATATCAGACACCTACATGGTCCTCATATGATCTGCCCAAGATTATGTCTAGACTTTAAAAGAGACCTCTGAATTCGTTTCGGTGTTTTTCTTTAGAGAAGTTAGATAGGAAACATCGACCTCATCTATGTATGTAGTTTAAAATATTTTAAACACGTAAAATATTTGTACAAACCTACTAACAGAAATAAAATAATGTATAATATATAGGCACATATAACAAATCGAGGCAAAGACGAGGCGATTCTGTAATTGAAAGTATTTTCAAAAAAGTATTTGGGGAATTAAAGTGTTAAATAACCAATAGATGCCATTTCTACAATTTTTGTCTGTTTGGATGTAAGAGATGTTGTGTAAAAAGTACGAAATCAACATGGTTAACTTTTATACTCAGATATTATTGTCTGTAACTCGGAGTTACATTTAGTTTTTGTTTCATCACACTCGCTTCAATCTATCAAAAGATACATGAATTTAAAGTCTTCAAGAAGAACGTTTCATTACGTACCTAATGTACATACACGTAACGACATCTATTGACGCCAAATGGTACTAACTAAAATATTTGATAACCATAGTAATTGTTATAATTAATTAATTATAATAACACATTTAAAAAGTAACTGTGTCTGTGGTAATTCAAAAAGTAATGTTGATTATAATGCTATAAAAATCGCTTTCCATTGGTGGTTGATCGGTGGCGCTAAAAAAATCAAATAAAAAGTGGTTTTAATGTAATAACTGATGTGGTGTTCTGAGTGATAAAGAATGCAATGCATTAATGCAAAATATTTATTTACTATTTTAAATCATAATAACTTTTTTTTAACTTAAAAAGTTTATTGTATGCTAGGAGTAGTTAACGAGTTACGAGCTCCCTTGAGTAAATATGTTCCCTGGTTACGAGTTACCACTGCAATCGATAGATGGCGTTGAGAAATTTTTTCGCCGAAGAGTGAGACTCATTAATTGTATATCGATAATAACGTTTCTGTAATAAAATTGTCGGAAATAGAGTAGTTGTTTCGTATTCTCAATACGTTTACCCGCCAATTGAAGGCTTGAGGGACTTTTTTCTTTTTGATACAACTGTTGTAAAAGATGGACTACCTAGATAATGTTCACGCAAGTTATTTGATCATATTTCTTGATTATTGCTGATAACTATGTTTTTAAGTAGGTATACGTTATATCATATAAGTCTTATGTGTTAAATCGAATTAAGGAATATTCATGTTCTGTTTCTTTCCGTTGAAAAGTTGCTATAATTTTGAAGAAAATGTCCAACAGATAAATGTGATAAAAATAATTCATGCTGATGTAAAAATGTGTTAATTGTCCTTCTTTTCCATGATGACCTAGTTTTCGAACGGACAACTAGTTTTCTATTTAATTGAAACAAAACATGCCTATTCTTGTCTCTCTGTGCTTTTTTCATGAAATCCTTTCCCTACACACCATATTCATCAGTAAATAACTATGTAGTACTACTTGCTAAGTGGATATCATTACTTATACAAAATTAAATAGTATTCATCTACTTATTTCACACACGCGAACGAAGACGCGGGCACAGCTCGTTTATCATGTAGGTAACTAAAACTCTGCTAATTTGTTTTACAGTACGAGATTCCGACGGTGCTGGCTCTGATCCCAGTCGGGTTTGCAGTGGGCTCATTCGCTACCGGCTACATTGCAGACAAGTTCGGGAGGCGAACCACTATACTAGCGAGCGCACTGCCTATCGCACTTGGATCGGTAAGAGTCATCGGAGGACACGTGTTGGCAGAAGTGTACACACGGCTACATATCAAGCTATAGGTATATATCCAGTATAAGCTGACCTCTCATTGTACGGAAGTCATAAACAATGCGAGATCAGTTTAAACTGGAAATGTATAGCTTGATATGTCGCCGTGTGTACACCAACATTTTGTGTATAGTTCCTAAAATCTTTGGTCGAGTGGCGGATTGAACCCACGGCATGCGCCCAGCAGCACTGCACTGTTTGCCACCAACGAAGCAGTCTAATCTCCTCAGGCGTGTGTGTATGCAGGAACGAACAAAATGAACACTATCCGCGGTGAACACGCACATCGAACACGGAACATTAGGTTCGTTGGAAACGAACGCGAACACCATATTCTCCGAACACCGTCCACACCGAAAACGAAATTGTATCGCCAGGAACATTTTTGATGAACAAAGTGTTTGATGTTCGTTAGCAGTACCTACATGTACATGGTGAACACTAACATCGAACACTTTGCTCGCATGTGTCGTGTTCACCATGTTCTTGTTCATTAGAACGTACACGCTTCAACATCTCTATTTCTTCTTCTCGTTTCCGAATTTAAAAAGCGATGGTTAGGTCATAATAATTCTAGTCACCAAGTCTAGCAATAAAGGCTCTTACAAACAAGCGCGACGCGACACAAAGGCACCGCTTGTAGCGCAACACGCGGTGTCTTTGTGTCGCGTCGCGTGTTGCGCCTGTTTGAAGGAGCCTTAATGTGTTCGTTCCCTTCGTTGCGCTCGTAGGACTCTCTTGATATTATCGTAAATAATAGTTGATTTACCGAACAAAAGTTACTACAACAACAATTGAGGAGCGTTTTTCCAAAACGATACATAGAAAAAAAAAATTGTTTTTCAATAATTTAATTAATTAATTTATTAATGGGTATGTTATGATAGGGTATGTTAAATGAAATTGCCGATTAATGTAGTCATTATTTTACTGAAACACTTGTACAAAAAAATACACATAAACCAAAATAATGACATCAAAAACTACGAGTTTTTAACCTTGAACTCTGCAACACTTATTTAAAATTGAATTGGAACACTTTTCTATAATATAATTAATATAATTTGGTATTTCACAATAACTTCACGTCGACGGTAGTCCTTTTCATCTCTTCCAAATACTCTATAGTCTATGAGGACGCATAAAGCTATGGCCTCGAATAGGGCAAACGTGGGACAGTTTATTAAAAACTTTACGAGAAGCAATGAAATTTGCCAGCATGGCTAACATAATTACATTTTTATTTTGACTACTGCAAGAATCGGAGTACAGTTCAAGTTTCACATTCTTTTTCTTTTCCTTGCTGCATAATACTTCTAATTTATTCAAATAATGGCGCCGATTCCCTTGTTCACAAACTAAACTAAATTTAAGTTCAGTGCATCTTTTTCTTTCTATTTCATTTAGAAAAGGACAGAAGATAAATTTTAGTTTAGTCCTGTCAAATTAATCAGCTCCTGTCACTACTCTATACAAGTTTAGACGTGATTAAAAACTTGCCCACTAAAATTACGTCAATTTACGTCAAGCGCTGATTAATTTGACAGGACTAAACTAAAATGTATCTTCTGTCCTTTTCTTAATGAAATAGAAAGAAAAAGATGCACTGAACTTAAATTTACTTTAGTTTGTGAACAAGGGAATCGGCGCCAATGTCGAAGTGCCGATGCTATCTCATTAGCTCCCCGGCCACTTTGATTTTCTAACTCTATATCGCCTTTGGTTTGTTTCATTTTAGGTTTATCTAGCATTATAAAAATTCTATAACCAGGCTAGACGTGAGTAAAATACCTCTCCAACACTTAACTTAATGAACCTCTTCCAAAAGGAAGAGATTGATTTGAATGTAGTTATGTATCGTTTACAGAAAATTCGTTAAGGCCCTCATGGAACCCTATACCCATATAGGAATTGAGTAACAAACGAAAAAAAATTAAAATTGATTTCTTGTTTGTTGTATCGCTTTGTGTTCAAAAGCTCCTCAATTGAATACATTTAAATCAACAACCAATGTTTAATCAACCAGCTACTGGTGTCCCAATAGTTACTGCGATGATGGGAATGAACTTCTTATAAGAGCAGAGGATGTTGCTACATTCTCTGGAGATATTTCATCTATTTATGAATGTCGTAGAACGCCATCTACTGCTACGTTTAGTAGAAGAGTACCTACGTGATGTTACATTTTACCTACTACTATAAAGGTTAATTCTTCAAATAATTATCTGCTTGTTGAGTCATTGACATAGTCAATTGTCTGCTATATTTGCCAATTGACACAATGGTGTGCCGCCGTCATTGGCTGCCATGGCCGAACCTCGGTCAGGACTGGACTACATACGGCAAAAAGAATAAGTGCAAAGGACTATAGAGTATCCGATCATACCTTTGCCTATTCTCAGGCCTCATAGCTACTAATAATTTTGTCCCTGAGCAAAATTATGTATCTATATGCATTGCAGATTACTTGTACAGTTATACAAGTACTGACGCTATTCCACAAATATTAATTTGTATCTTTTTCAGATAAATATAATGTTTGCTCTAGAAGCATGGCAGGTGTGTATAACGTCCTTTTCCTGGAGTTGCGGTACAGGCATGGTCAGCACGGTACGTGTACTTCACTTTATTTTTCCTTGATCTAGAAAGCTGATCTTCTTGAGAAAGGGAGTGACTTCTGATAGTTGCTCTCAGCGGCGTGTACACAGTTTTTAGACAGGGTACGCAGAACATTTTAAAAGCTAATGGTGCCGATTCCCTTGTTCACAAACTTAACTAAATTTAAGTTCAGTGCATCTTTTTCTTTCTATTTCATTAAGAAAAGGACAAAAGATAAATTTTAGTTTACTCCTGTCAAATTAATCAGCGCTCGACGTAAATTGACATAATTTTATTATGTAAGTTTCAAATCACGTCTAAACTTGTATGGAGTAGTGACTGGCGCTGATTAATTTGACAGAATTAAACTTAAATTTATCTTCTGTCCTCTTCGTATTGAAATAGAAAGAAAAAGATGCACTGAACTTAAATTTAGTTTAGTTTGTGAATCAGGGAATCGGCACCATTACCTATCTAATCAAAAAGTTCAAAAATACTGCATGTTGGTTTTGGTTCGTCGTCATGTCGATTAAATAATGATGTAGGTAATTGTCACCTCAAATATCGATAGATTGAATGATTTTATAGGCATATCAATTTACGGATATTCGAAGTGGCCTTTCGGCACGTTTGTTTTATGTTCTGTATTTACAAAATTATATAATAGCCAGTGCCAATGTGCAGTTGGAGAATTGACTGTGACGTATATCGATGAATGGGAGAACATGTTTTTCAACTACAATGTTAAGTTTGTTTTTGAGATAAATTTATCGCAGCTACGGAACCCTTCATTGTGCGTGGTCCGACACGCACTTGGGCAGTTTTTAAAATAGTTGCATAGCCAACATGGGTTCGGAAAACTGTGGTAAGGTGTCGTAATTTGTCGTGTTGTAAAAAAGACAGGGTCGACTATGTGCGGTTCTGTGCGTTATTCGTGACATTAACGCACAACCATTAAATCCGCATGACCACTAGAGCACACATACATTTAGGTGCGAATAGTTTGTGTCTTTGCCAGTGGCAGCGCTAGTGCAGCGCAATGCGAAGTTGCGTCAAATTGTACGAACGACACCAATACTTTGTATTGGTGTCGTTGATGATACCCGACACTAGGTGGAGCTGAATTATGTATGATTTAAGAATTTTTTGTTTATTCAAGATTATAAATTTATCAGAATTCAATTAACAAAGGCATATTTTATGATATATATATTTGTTCTCAGGTCATCAACTACTATTTGTCAGAAATAGCAGACAAAGACGTGAGAGGTACACTGTCGCTCATCACCGGATTTATGGTCAAATTAGGGTCCCTTCTGGTCATGTGCGCGGGGCCATTCTTGTCTTACGAGACCCTGAACTTTATCATGCTCGCCCTACCTGTGCTGTTCTTCTTGGCCTGTTGTTGGATACCGGAGACTCCATATTTTTGCCTGAAAAAAGACAATGTCGAAGGGGCTAGAAGATCGCTTCGGATATTGAGGGGATATAAGGATGAGAAGGTAATTTATCTTTGTGGTGGGACATAGTCTACCTAAAAGTTTATAGATTGGCTTAAAAAAATACAAATACAAATAGTTTATTTCCTTTAACAAGCTTTTGACTCCATAGCTGGTGATAAAAGTGTCCTTTAAGCAAATAAATGTCTACCTTAGGACACTCCACCATGGAGAGTACGGTTGTCGCAACCCAGTGCTGGGCACGCCACGATTGCGGCGATAAGTCCCCTCTTTGAGGAGTGGCTAGAGAGGCGCCACGGCGTCCTCACCTTCCGCCTGACGCAGGTCCTCACCGGACACGGCAGCTTCGGGAGGTTCCTTTGTCGGATATGGCGGGTGGAAACGCCTGGGTGTCACCACTGTGTGGATCGCCCGGAGGACACGGTGGAGCATACGGTGGAGGTCTGTCCGGCTTGGGCAGAGCACCGCCGTGTCCTCGTAAAGGCGATCGGCGGCAGAGATCTCTCGCGTCCGGCCCTAGTTCAGGCCATGGTACGGAGCGAGAGGGCATGGGCAGCCGTCACCTCCTGCGAAGCAGTAATGCTCGCAAACGAGGAGCCGGGACGGTTGAGGGAAAGGCAAGTTTCGCGCCCTCTCGCCCCTAGCCGCCGCAGGAGACGCCCTGGGCGTCGGGAATCTCGGGCGGATTTCCGGCCACCGTAGGCGCGGGCTTGTGGACGGTGAGCAATGGGTAGCTAACCGTCCGGTAAGGACCAGGCCCGGGTCGACGGCGCGTTGTATTCCACGCGCGCCTCAAAGAGATGTCGTCAGCACAAGTGTAGGGGTCCACTAGGGCCGATGCCCGCCGGGGTCGCGGGAAGGTACTAAAGGGTCACCGAGGCCCCTGGCAACACAGGCAACAGGAAGGAATACGGGTGGGTTTTAGTCAGCTCCCGCCCAGAGCGGGAGAAGTTATTTGATGATTTACGATAAAAAAAAAAGACACTCCACCACTCCAATTTACTAATATATAAAATAATGCTACGTTTGTTTCTTGTTGACGTAGCTAAGGTAAACTATAAATTAAAATAACTGACCACAAAGCCACATAGTAGCTCCTCTACTGGAGTTAGCTCAATTAAACCATTCGAGTACCTCAGAATCGGGTAATTTCTCTACGTTAAAAGGCCAGGATTCCCGAAGTTACCCGAAGTCTGTCTATAATAATATGTTTGTGTCTACTACAGGTTTTGGAGGATGAACTGCTGGCTTTGCAGGCGAATGTCAAAAATGAAATGAAGAACTCCAGCTCAGTGAAGGAATTGTTTGTGGGAAAGCAGTACAGGAAAGCTATTGTTATAGCTACTGGTATGTCGATGTTCACATACAGAGACGTTACAAATAGGAGGCTTTCAAAATCAGCTGTATCAAATAGCCGTAGTCGTTCTGTGGTGCAGTCCTATTTCGCAGGGCTGCAACTGCATGTCTTATTAAAAAAAAAAAAAAAGTTTCTCGATTCCAATTTTTTTCTTATTAAATTTTAAATAATTAAACCACTACACATCGCACACGTTGCATCTTGCATTACCTAGATATCTTGCGGGGGTATTACTAAAGAGTATTTTAGAATGATATTGCCTTTCCAAAATATCGGGTTAAATTGCGATTCATAAAACAGAATAATAAGATATAATCCTTTGTGATTCCAGGACTGAAACTAACGCAGATGATGGCTACTCCAGCTGTGATAAAGCAGTATCTGGGATTGATAATTGATGATACCAAGTTGCAAATGGACAAATCTCTAGTGCCCATTATATATGGGACAGTTATCTTCGCTGTTAGTAAGTAATTAATGTAAATAATATGAACGAAAATAATTGAGTTATTTTGTGTTTGAGCGGTTATCATGAGTTTTGAGATTCTGTTTGTCTCCATATCTGTGTTTTCTTTTCTCCATGAAATTGCACCATCAGATGTCCAAACCTTTTTTTTCTATAATTATTGAAGATCGATATTTGATTTACAGGTATGGCGTCTTCGGTGCTAGTAGACCGAGTGGGTCGCCGGCCGCTCCTCCTGTACTCATATATCGGTACGGGCGCCTCGCTCGCCTTCGTCGGTTTCTACTTCTACCTGCAAGAGGTCGTCAAAGTCAGCACTGAGACCTTAACCACCCTCGGCTTCATACCATTGGTCGGCATCATTCTCGCCAGCGTCATCTCCACTTTGGGTTTCAGTTCTCTCATTTTCATCATACCCTTTGAAATATTTCCTATGAATGTGAAAGCGATTGCTATAACCTGCCTGAGCCTCTTTGGCTCTGCTTTAGGTTTCATTATATCTTATGTGTACCCATTAGTAAAACATTTTTGTGGTTTGGCGACTGCATTTTCGATTTTTGCTGGATTCGCATTTGGTGGTAGTGCATTTAGTTACTTCTGGGTCATAGAAACAAAAGGGAAAGATCTGAGAGCCATTCAGGTAGAATTACAAGGTAACGGTTACGACCTTGTTGCTGTTCCTGTTGAGTTAGAAGAATTTGCAACAACCAATGATGAAAATAAAGAAGACACTGAAATGGAGGAACTTAAAACGAAATATAATTTATAGGAAAGCTTGTATTAGAAAATATTTTTATTTGTAATTTCGTATGCATGAGACTTCTTTAATATCTATGAGTGATTCTTTATCTATGATATTAATATGTATGAGTTATTATGTAGTAGTAGTTGTCTAATTAAATGTTAGTTGCTTCTTATGTCATCTCAGTAAGATATTTTCTTGAAGTTCATCACTTTTTATTTCAAGTTTCTCAAGATTTTTGCAAAGTACAAATTAATGAATATGTATTACTAAGACTGTCATAGATTTAAGTAAGTACCTACCGTACCAATCTAAACGCAAGAAATCTCGATATGCATTCAATAATATTGTATGAACATTGAGTATCCAACTGTCTGTTTGGATTAGAAGCCTATTATCGAAGATTTTTTACTGTAACCCTGGTAAGTACTAAGGTAAGGTGTTGACTGTTGTCTACTATGGTATACTGTAAGCGAACGAATATAAAGTACATAGTCGTATAACTTCGAATATTTTGAAGTTTATTACCTACCTATACACACAGTTTTATGTACCTTTTACTAAAGTAGTTAGTAGGTACTTTCAAAACGTCGATAAATACTTAATATATATATAAATATATATATATAAATACGTTTTGTTTCGTTAGTTTTAAGCGTGGTTTTAAGTATAAGTTAAGCTTGATATTTAATAATTGTTTACAATATTTTGCTGCAAATAAAACAACGAAAGCAAATCTAAGTGTTTTTAGGTCTGATCACCTGTCAATGAACAGGTAGCATTTTATAAAACTACTTAGCCCGTTAATAAGTCTGAAATAATATACGAAATAATAATCTACATCATTAGCTGACATAACAAAATGTTAAGCATTTCATTCATTCATTCATTCATAGCATACCTAGATATATAGGTATTCAACATACAAGGCAGTTTCAAAAAAAACTTTCCATCATGTAGACATTAATTTACGTTTGATTACAAAATGTGATAATTATGTGCTTATGGTGCTGGAATATTATATTCAATATTTATGAAAAAAAATATCCATTTATCTTTCTCTGTTGCCATTTTACCCCCAAAGACTTGTAGTAGGTTTTATATGAAGAAAATATAGTTCATAATTAGAATATAACATATAGCTTTAAGCTTACATAGATATTTGCTACCTCAACCGCTAGATAGCGTTGTAATGTATGGTGTTATTTTATGCTAGAGGGCAGAGGCTTTCATTTATATTTTTTAAACCTATTATACAATTATTTGTATTATTTCGACATATTATATAACCCTTTAAATGCTTAGATTTAAAGCATAAGTTGAACAAAGTTACGATAGTATAGTAGGTACCTATCTGAAATATGAAATATAATGTATGGTTAAACCATAAATAAACTGATGTTATACGTCTCACAACTTAATTAGTTACACGTTTATTAGTAATTAAGAGACTTTTGATAAATCATGTACATTCAATCTTGTCTTCTAGGAAAACATCGTGAGGAAACCGGCATGTCCTAGGACATGAATTTGAATTTTTGGTTCTAGAACCAAAAATTCAAAGACATGTTACATCTACCAATCCGCACTGGGCCCGCGTGGTGGATTACGGCCCGGTCCCTCTCACAATGAGGAGGCCTGTGTCCCAGCAGTGGGAACATTATAGGCTGATTATCTATTCAATCTTGTTAGTTCTCGATGTAAACGTTACCGAATACCCTTTTTGTGTATTCATTTATCTTGTGACGGTCTAGTAATCTAAAAAAAGCTTAAGACTTTGTGCCTTTAGACCTACTCGGTCTTATAGGTACTTGAAGGCCATTTATCCGTAAACGAAGTTGTGCTAAGAAGCTGAAAAATCAAATAACACGTTTTTTACGATTTTGTAACTGTAAAATGAAGAATAAAGAATATTAATCTGATTTTGTGTTTTTCTTTTTCGCTAAATTGTAGTGATGGCACATCACCATTTATCCCACAGGTCTGTAACTACATAGCCACAGCCACGGGATAGAAAAAATATTTTGGCCTATGTCAACAATGACGGCAAAGGGCTTTGAACCTGAGGCCGTGTTCTAACCGAAAGCGACTGAACACGAATACGCGATGATGCGATCGTCATCGTATACATCACAGTATACACATATGACGTACAGATGCGAATTGATTGGTCGCGCGAATACGTCTTATTCATATAAACGAGCGCGCCGTTAGGCCACGGCCTAAGGCTCCAAGCCCGTACGCACGCATACCTCTACCGGTGAAAAAAATCAATGGGCCCTGAAGGGAAACCACTTTAAATCCTTAAGATAGATTATTTTACATAAAGTAAACATTTCTTTATTTTTAAAAAGAAACCAATCTGCATTCATAGATTTCTCGAAAAGCTTACCTAAATCGGGAATCGAACCAGCTACTTTATATCTATATCGTCCTATCATATTTTATTTCACTAGTCGATACAGTCAATGTTAAAGATAAAATTTCTCCAAGAAACATTAGTTCTGACATTCGTCTGTCGTACAGGATATCCATGAAATCTAATATTTAGTGCATCGTTTAGTTGGTAGTAATAATTCTATGCACATTTCCTTCTTAGATGAGGCGTTCAGATGAAAAATTTAAAAATAAAACGTTTAACTTTGTTTGCCGAAATGCAATTTTGAAATTCGAACGAACATTTTCGAATTTTTTATAGAATTTTTATAGTTTTTTTCCTTTAAGACTTCACCTATCAAAATAATTCAAAATACACAATAGACACAAATCAATAATAAAATAAGTAGGTCTCTTTCTTATTTTCGGAAATCGACATGTGTGGCAAACGCATGTTAAAACGCGGCCCGTGTGATACCGCATTGTAACTCCCCTTTTACACACACTACCGCATACGCAACGGGGTGATTCTGTTCTGTGAAAGTGCTGTATTCTAAAATACCGTCAAACTTAAATAACTACAAAAACAAGTACCTATGTATTAAATATTGAGCAGGTATCGTAATTTTATTTGATTATATATGTCTTTCATAGCAGCCTCCTGAAATTTCACGAAGATGCAAAACGACACCTTGTATATTTTGTATCACAGACTACTACTATTATTACAATACCTGCCTACCCATCTACCAAGCCTACCTACTCATCTGGCCTGCTAATTACCCTGTAAAATGCCTTTTTTTTTTGTGGGTGGGAAATCATCAAATAACTTCTCCCGCTCTGGGCGGAGCGGGAGGGTGTGTCAGACTCTTACTGACTAAAACCCACCCGTATTCCTTCCTGTTGCCTGTGTTGCGGGGGCCTCGGTGACCCATAAGTACCTTCCCGCGACCGCGGCAGGCATCGGCCCTAGTGGACCCCTACTATATGTGCTGACGACATCTCTTTGAGGCGCGCGTGGAATACAACGCGCCGTTGGCCCGGGCCTGGTCCTTACCAGACGGTGAGCTACCCATTGCTCACCGTCCGCAAGCCCGCGCCTACGGTGGCCGGAAATCCGCCCGGGATTCCCGACGCCCTGGGCGTCTCCTGCGGCGGCTAGGGGCGAGAGGGCGCGAAACTTGCCTTTCCCTCAACCGTCCCACCTCCTCCTTCGCGAGCATTACTGCTTCGCAGAAGGAGGTGACGGCTGCCCATGCCCTCTCGCTCCGTACCATGGCCTGAAATAGGGCCGGATGCGAGAGGTCTCTGCCGCCGATCGCCTCCACGAGGACACGGCGGTGCTCTGCCCAAGCCGGGCAGACTTCCACCGTATGCTCCACCGTGTCCTCCGGGCGATCCACACAGTGGTGACACCCGGACGTTTCCTCCCGCCTTATCCGACACAGGAACCTCCCGAAGCTGCCGTGTCCGGTGAGGACCTGCGTCAGGCGGAAGGTGAGGACGCCGTGGCGCCTCTCCAGCCACTCCTCAAAGAGGGGACTTATCGCCGCAATCGTGGCGTGCCGGGTGTGCAATCCAGAACGCCAAAATTTCATAGCAAACGGATGAGCAGTAAGAGACGGTTAATGTAGGTATTTTGTTATATTGTACTATAGTTCATCATCATCTGCCTAGCCTTTTCCCAACTAAGTTGGGGTCGGCTTCCAGTCTTGCCGGATACAGCTGAATACCAGTATTTTACATGGAGCGACTGCCTATCTGAACTCCACACCCCAGTTACTGGATAACACGATACCCCTTGATAAGACTGTTTGTCAGACTTTCGACTTTCTGACGACCCGTAACGACTGTCAAAGATCTACAAATGACAGCCGGGACCAACGGCTTAACGTGCTTTCCGAGGCACGGAGGGGTCTTGGTATGTAAAGATGGTGACCCATCCACGGACCAACCGCGGCAAGCGTAGCTTAACCTGATCGATCGACCCGTGCGGCTGTTATTCCTTTGCCACAAGCCATTGTACTATAGTTATACCTACATTATTCGTTCTACAAACTACAAACATAAATATTTATATAATACAGATTATTAGATTAAGTTAAATTATTAAAGTGAAACAAAATTTTAATAAGTTCAAGTATCAATATGTCTTGCTAGGTAATTATTTTCTTTCATGTTTACATTGTCCTTCATATTAGAATTGATGATAAAATAAAATTAATGTTAGATTTCATGATCGTTTTTAGAAAAATACCAAATATTTATTAGAGAGATTTATGTTTATGTTTTGAATTTTTAGCTTGTCCGAGTCCCGGCTTATGTAAGCTCTATGAACGCAGTTTTGTTTCTTTTTAAAAATAAAGGAATGTTTCCTTTAAGTAAAATAATCTATCTTAAGGGGACTACAGGACCTAAACGCAACTTTTATAAGTTTTATAATGACTTTAAAGTATATGATCCACTGCAGTAAACACTATCAGAAAAATATATGATATTCTTAAGGATATAATATGTTAGGTAGATAGTGTGTTGAAAACAAAATATAACTAATTTGATACGATAGAAAAAAAACACGAAGATACCTCTAAAAATTTCTTTTAACGATTAAAAACCATACTAAAATACATGCAATCATTCTGATTTTTTGTCAGATTATTCTACAAGCAACATATTAGCATAATAGTGTTTTTTTTTTATACTATCTATAGATTTTTTATAAATCGATAATTGCTTCATATTTTGCAATAAATTTTGTTGTGTCATCGCGCTTCTCTTTCTTTTCTATGCAGTCCGACAGTGACCGCGCTTTAGGTGTTGTCGGCCTCTTAAGGTTTAAAAGTGGTTTCCCTTCAGGGCCCATTGATTTTTTTCTCCGGTAGAGGTATGCCTGGGCAGGCACCGGCATGGGTAGAGAGGATATAAAAAAAAACCGGCCAAGTGCGTGACGGACCACGAACAATGAAGGGTTCCGTAGTTGGGATAAATTTATCCCAAGAACAAACTTAACATTGTGTATGAAAATGAGGTTCACCCATACAATCCAACTGCAAATGTGAGTTTTTACGCAAAATATTGAGAGATTTACCAAATTATTTTAACACCATAGACTTCTTGAAAAAGGGGGCTTGTGGCTAAATAATACCAGCCGCACGGGTCGATCGATCAGGTTAAGCTACGCTTGCCGCGGTTGGTCCGTGGATGCGTGACTATCTTCACATACCAGGACCCCTCCGTGCCTCGGAAAGCACGTTAAGCCATCGGTCCCGGCTGTCATTTCTGTCGTTACAGTCGTCAGAAGCTCGAAAGTCTGAAAACCAGTCTTACCAAGGGGTATCGTGTTACCCAGTAACTGGGTTGTGGAGGTCAGATAGGCAGTCGCTCCATGTAAAATACTGGTATTCAGTTGTATCCGGTAAGACTGGAAGCCGACCCCGACATAGTTGGGAAAAAGGCTAAGCAGATGATGAGACTTCTTGAAAAACTTTTTATATTAATATGCCCCCTTAAGTGACCCTCATATGGGGTGCGTGCAGAAAACCTCCTCGTGTGCCTGATTGCTGCTGGTTCCCTGCGAATACGTTCGGGGGAAAGAGCAGTCGTCGGGTCGGTGCATCCTGGGCACGGCCAATAGTCTCTCCATGTTTCGGAGAGGGTATTGACCGTGGCGAATTTCTGCGTGGCGGGGAGCTTCATGCTCGATCGTCGGTCGCCCACTCCCCTCTCTGCTTACAGAGGGCAGGTCGAGTGGGCGAAGAGTGGCGGTGCTTGCTGTGCACTTACCCTGCGAGCAAGCAGCGGGAGAATGATTCTTCTGTCTGCAACCGTCGAAATCGTAATCCGTAAAGTGACCACAGTCATGTTTTGTGGCTTGGAACGGGACGAGGATCTTGGCTTGATCGCCCGGATCGCGAGGAAGATAACCTCTATAAAAATTCCTCTAATATCAAGTTTTGGTGCGCGGCGAGGATATGAATGGCTGAGGAGTAGTGTCATCTGCAACTTCCGAGTTGTAGGCGGCGCATCAGTCGTTAGCGCACCCCCAGCCAGGGTACCAGTGGACCCCCTGGTTGGGTTATAAATGTACACTTGCCTAGGGACAGGGGGTGAACCTAGGTGTACTTTTTATATCCCCCATACTCGTGGGATTAAAGTATGGAATTAAATAATAAAAACAACAACCAAAAGACGAAAAGTCAAGTGGAGGAGAGTGATGCAGGGTCGGAGTCCGACGCTGCATCTAGCGCAAAGGGCTCAGGTCGGAGCTCGGTGCAAAAGGAGGTGGTCGGCAGGAACCGTGAGTCCATTAGGACTCGCAAGCGCCCCAACTCGGGGTCGTCCTCCGACGAGTGGGTCTTGAGCCAGAAAGAGCGGCAAAAGATCCACTCCAGCCGGCGGGGGGGGGGCCCGAGGAGGGAAAGTCGTGGATAGAGGGTCCACCACCAGGGAGGTTGGCGAGCCTAGCAGAGCCAGTCCAGCCAAGCCAGCCCAGCGAGCCGAGAGGCGCCACCTCTCAGAGGTTTCAGGTGGTGAACCGGATGCCGCTGGCGGCTCCAATTTAGAGCGTGTCGACAGCTTTGCGGAGGTCGTGGCCAGCGCAATCAAGGCAGTATCCGTAAAGAGGCTCAGGCCATAGCCGCGGCCACGGCCTCTATTGTGGCGGCAGCGGAGGCCCTTCACGTCGGGCCTCCCCAGGACAGTATGTCCGAGATGCGGGTGGAGATCGCCCGCTTGACAGCCGCCATGGAGCTTCTCCGAAAGGAGAACGAGAAGCTCCGGGCGGACCTGGCTGGGCTCCGAGGAGACGGCCCCCGGATGGGGCCTCAAGGGGGGCAGCAGCAGCAGCAGGGACAGGGACGGCCCGTGCCTGTAGAGGACCGGATTTTGACCCTTGTGCGGCAGGAAATGGCTTCCCTGCAGAGTCGTTTCTCCGCCCTGGAGGCCATCGTCCTGCGCCCCCCGTTGGCGGCGAGCCAGCCGCCCTCTGGCCAGCGGAAACCGGCCTCGTTTGCAGCCGCGGCAGGTGCCACGGCCAAACGGGGCTCGCCGGGGCAGCCAAAGGGTGCGGGTGCTGCGCAGGCGGCGAAGGCTCCAGCACCAGCGGCGAGAGCTCCAGCCCCGACGGCGAGGGCTCTGACCCTGGCGGCGAGGGCATCGGCCCAGGTGGCAAGACGGCCGCCCCCGCCTCCTAAATCTCTTCCGGCCGATGCCGAATGGCAAGTAGCCGGAGAGAAGAGGAAGGCGGCTAAGGCAAAGAGGGCGGCCAAAAAGAGGGAGAGGCGGCAGCGGCGCAAGGAGCGCACCGCCGCGGCTAGGCTCCGCGCCCCGAATTCCGCAGCTGTAGTGATCACACTACAGCCAGATGCGGAAAAGAAGGGCGTGTCCTATAGGACGGTGATGGCGAAGGTGGGTGAGGCGGTGCGCCTGGAGGAGCTCGGCGCAGCAAGAGGCCTCAAAATGAAGGTGACGGCGACTGGGGCCCGAATGGTGGAGGTCCCCGGTAGGGCCAGTGGCCCGGCCGCTGACGCCCTGGCCGAAAGGCTTAGGGCGTCACTAAATGCGGACGAAGTCCGAGTGTCCAGGCCCACCAAATGCGCTAGCATGCGCATCACGGGCCTGGACGACTCCGCGACTGAAGAGAAGGTGGTCGCCGCAGTGGTTAGGACCGGGGGGTGCTCTGCCGAGCAGGTGAAGGCAGGCATCATCCGTCCTGACTCCACGGGGCTGCAAACCGTTATGGTGAGCTGCCCCGTGTCGGCGGCCAGAAAAGTTACCGGGGAGGGCCAACGGCTATTGGTGGGCTGGGTTTCCGCGCAGGTGAAACTGCTGGAACCCAGACCTCTGAGGTGCTTCCGCTGCCAGGTGGGCAACCACGTGCAGGCGAATTGCACCTCGGAGGTGGACCGCAGCGGTCTCTGCTACCGCTGTGGTCAGCCCGGGCACAAGGCCGGCTCCTGCAACGCCACGCCGCACTGTGCCGTATGTGCGGCGGCTGGCAAGCCGGCCGAGCACCGGATGGGGGGCAAGGCCTGCGCCCCACCCACCAAAGCCAGGGCCAGAGGCAAGCCCTCCGCCATCGCCGTCACCGCCGCAGCCGCCACCACTGCCACCGCCGCTGCCGCCTCCAACAACACCGTCGTCGTCGCCGCCGCCACCGTGGCCGCTGCGGCAGGCCCCTCTCAGGGGGCTGGGAAGGAGGCCCAAGAGGGGGCTGACATGGAGTGCCATTAAAGGCCCCATTACGCCTCCTCCAGGCGAACATCAACCACTGCGCCACCGCTCAGGATCTGTTGCTCCAGAGCATGGCGCAGTGGTCGATTAACATCGCCGTGGTCGCTGAGCCGTACTTTGTCCCGCCCAGGGATGACTGGGTGGAGGACCTGAGCGGCTCAGTGACCCTAATTTCGTCAGCCGCCGCCGGTACCCCGTCCCTCGAGGCCGTCAAGAGAGGACGGGGCTGCGTAGCAGCACGGTTCGGGGAGATTGTCGTGGTAGGGGTCTACCTCTCTCCGAACCGAACTCTTGCCGAGCTCCACAACTCCCTTGCGGAGTTGAGAGACGTCGTCGTCGGGTTTGGTTCCCTCCCCGTGTTCGTCCTCGGGGACTTCAATGCCAAGAATTTGGCTTGGGGTTCCCGGTTAACGGACACACGGGGCAGGATGGTGGAGGACTGGGCTCTGGAGACAGGCCTGGTCGTCCTAAACCGGGGTTCTATCCCCACGTGTGTGCGGATGCGGGGTGAATCAGTGGTGGACATCTCGTTCGCCAGCCCCGCTCTGTCGCCGCGTGTAGTTGACTGGCGTGTCATGGAGGGGGTGGAGACCTATTCCGATCACCGGTATATCCGGTTCGACGTCTCCGCCCAGACCTCGGACGCGCCGGTCCGACGGGCCCCGAGTGGTCCGCGGTGGGCGCTGAAGCAGCTGGACCGGGAGCTCCTCCTGGAAGCCTCGATCGTGCAGGCCTGGGTGTCACCACCGGACAGGCCTGCCGACATCAACGACGAGGCGGAGTGGTTCCGGGAGGCCATGTCCGACATATGTGACGTGGCAATGCCCCGGGTCCAGTCTGGACGTGCCTCGCGCCAGGTGTACTGGTGGTCGCAGGAGCTGACGGCTCTGCGCACTGCGTGCGTGGCTGCGCGACGCCGGTACACCAGGCACCGCAGGCTCCGTATCAAACCTCCGGATACGGAAGCCATTCAGGCGGAGCTGTACGAGGGGTACAGAGCGGCGAAGACCGCCCTCCAAGCGGAGATCCTGCGGGCCAGGGGTTTGGCCCGCGAGGAGTCGCTGGGGACTCTGGACAGGGACCCGTGGGGACGCCCGTACAAGGTGGTGCGGGATAAACTCCGCCCATGGGCTCCCCGCTAACGCAGAGTCTCCGGCCCCAGCTTGTGGAGGACGTGGTGAGCGCTCTGTTCCCTTCGCGAGGGGAACACTCCTCCCCACCTATGGCTCCGCCTACTGCGGTGCCTGATGCGGACCACACCGCCGACGACGACGACGATGCTCCGGAGGTGACCGAGGGAGAAATGAGAGCGGCGGTACGCAGGCTTAATGCCAAAAATACCGCCCCAGGACCCGACGGCCTACCTGGGAAGGCCTGGGTCCTGGCCTTGGAGGCTCTCGGGCCTCGACTTAGGGGGCTCCTAAGCGCATGCATGGAGAGGGGCCAGTTCCCGCTTCGCTGGAAGACGGGGAAACTGGTCCTCATAAAGAAGGCAGGGCGCCCTGCGGACTCTCCGTCCGCTTATCGGCCCATCGTGCTGCTCGACGAGGTGGGCAAGCTCTTTGAAAGAGTCATTGCAGACCGCCTCGTCGGCCAGCTGGTGCGGGTGGGGCCGGATTTGGCGGAGAGCCAGTTTGGTTTCCGCAGAGGGCGCTCTACGGTGGACGCCATCATGCGTGTGCGAGCCCTGACGACGGGGAATGCTGTTGCCCAGGGTGGGGTCGTCTTGGCGGTGTCTCTAGACATCGCCAATGCCTTCAATACCCTGCCCTGGAGTTGCATCAGGGAGGCACTCCGGTATCACCGGATGCCGACCTACCTCTGTCGTGTGGTCGAGGCCTATTTGACGGACAGGGCCGTCATCTACCCCGGTCACCAGGGAGTGTGGAACCGGCAAGAGATGTCGTGCGGTGTCGCACAGGGTTCGGTCCTGGGGCCGCATCTGTGGGACATCGAATACGACTGGGTGCTGCGCGCCGACCTCCCTAGCGGCGTCAGCGTAGTGTGCTACGCTGACGACACGTTGGTCCTGGCGCAGGGGAGGTCGCACCAGGCGGCGGCCGAATTAGCGGCACGCGGGGTTGCGACAATCGTCGAAAGGATCCGGCAATTGGGACTCGAGGTGGCCCTGCACAAGTCCGAGGCCATGTGTTTTCATGGTCCTCGGAACGCGCCACCGTTGGGGTCCCAAATAACGGTAGGAGGGGTTTCTATCGGCGTCGAGTCGACGATGAAGTACCTGGGACTCGTCCTCGACAGCCGGTGGAACTTCGTGGAGCATTTCCGACGTTTGGCTCCCAAACTGGAGCGGGCGGGCGCTGCATTGAAGCGGCTCCTGCCCAATCTAGGGGGTCCAAACGCCTCCTGCCGGAGGCTCTACGCGGGGGTCGTGCGGTCCATGGCCCTCTACGGGGCACCTGTATGGGCGCGCTCTCTGGCGCTGCGGCCAGCCCGCCGGTTGAGCGCGGCCCAAAGAGTCATGGCCATCCGGATGGTCCGAGGATACCGCACGGTCTCCTGTGAGGCAGCGAGCCTCCTTGCCGGATTGCCGCCATGGGATCTGGAGGCAAAAGTCCTCGCGCACGTATGGGAGTGGCGCGAGGAGGCGAAACGCCGGGGCGTAAGTCCGCTGCCGCGAGAAATCGCGGCACAGCGGACGGAGCTCCGGCGGGATCTCATGGCGTCATGGAAAGTACGGTTGTTGCAACCCAGTGCTGGGCACGCCACGATTGCGGCGATAAGTCCCCTCTTTGAGGAGTGGCTGGAGAGGCGCCACGGCGTCCTCACCTTCCGCGTGACGCAGGTCCTCACCGGACACGGCAGCTTCGGGAGGTTCCTGTGTCGGATAAGGCGGGAGGAAACGTCCGGGTGTCACCACTGTGTGGATCGCCTGGAGGACACGGTGGAGCATACGGTGGAGGTCTGCCCGGCTTGGGCAGAGCACCGCCGTGTCCTCGTGGAGGCGATCGGTGGCAGAGACCTCTCGCGTCCGGCCCTGGTTCAGGCCATGGTACGGAGCGAGAGGGCATGGGCAGCCGTCACCTCCTTCTGCGAAGCAGTAATGCTCGCAAAGGAGGAGGCAGGACGGTTGAGGGAAAGGCAAGTTTCGCGCCCTCTCGCCCCTAGCCGCCGCAGGAGACGCCCAGGGCGTCGGGAATCCCGGGCGGATTTCCGGCCACCGTAGGCGCGGGCTTGCGGACGGTGAGCAATGGGTAGCTCACCGTCCGGTAAGGACCAGGCCCGGGTCGACGGCGCGTCGTATTCCACGCGCGCCTCAAAGAGATGTCGTCAGCACAAAAGTAGGGGTCCACTAGGGCCGATGCCTGCCGGGGTCGCGGGAAGGTACTTATGGGTCACCGAGGCCCCCGCAACACAGGCAACAAGAAGGAATACGGGTGGGTTTTAGTCAGTAAGAGTCTGACACACCCTCCCGCTCCGCCCAGAGCGGGAGAAGTTATTTGATGATTTCCCACCCTAAAAAAAAAAAAAAAAAAAAGTGACCCTCATATTAAAAAAAAAACATTTATTTACGTTACACGTCTGTGTTTGAGTCACAGAAATTCATATGAGTACCAAATTTCAACCTAATCGGTCCAGTAGATTCGGAGCAAATCAGCTGTGACAGACAGACACACGAGTGATCCTATAAGGGTCCCGTTTTTTCCTTTTGAGGTACGGAACCCTAAAAAGGAATAATAATTGTGGTGACCTAAAAGTATCACGTTGCCGAAATATTAGGAGGTAAAGATATTTATGAGAGTTTTACCTCAAAAAACTTTCTTTATTATAAAACTAAATATCATAATTATACATATGATGAGTCTCTTTATTATAAAACTAAATATCATAATTATACATAATAATATGATGAGTCATTGTAATATTGGAAAATGTGTTGTAGTTTTAAGCCAAGCTCACATTACAGCCGCTGCAGGCCGCAGCGTAACACATTTTAATACAAAAAGTGCAGTGCGGCCTGCCTGTAGTGTGCCTGTTCATGCCTGTTCATAGAAAATGTTCGAAAGTGATAAGGATTTTTGCAATGCGATGCGTTGCGGCGCGGCTCCAATCTGCTTTAGCTTAAACAGGGTTCATAGCACGTTCTGTTAACAACTGCTTTGACTTTTATTTAAGTGTCAACCCGATCCTAGGTCAATATTTTGGATTCGGTTGATGACAATAGCCTCGCCCCCTATTACATGGGACTTAAACATAACTGGCGAAATTAATGAGTACTATTGAGGTACACTTCTGCCTAGCCCTTTTGTTATGTAAATCGACGACTATTGCTTGAAATACAATTCACCAATTTAATTTCATTTATCAGATTCCTTTACAGCAACGGCCGTTGTTTGGGACCTCAAGTAGGTATAATCACTTTTTAACTCTTTAAGCTCCGCATCTTCATTCCCAGACAAACTCTTCAAATTATTATCAGTTTCGTCATACAAAGCACCTTGCAACTCAACTTGGATCTCTCTTAAACTTTTGCCCTTTGTTTCTGGCACCACGAAGTATGAGAAAATACCACCGATTACTGATAAACCACCGTAGAACCAGAACACTCCAGCCAGACCTGCTGCATCCTTAATTTCTTGATACCCTTTGACTGATAGGAAGTTTAGGAATCCTCCCAAAATATTTAGGAAGGTCATAGCCACTGATTTGACGTTAAGAGGGAATATTTCTGCAATTATTACAAAGACTAGCGACTCGTAGCCTAGAATAGATAATATGCTAGAGAGGTTGATGCCAATGAAGGGGATATAGCTATAGTATGGCGAAGAGGTGGGTTGTATCAAGAAACAGGTTCCAACAACGATGAGGGTTACGCCAGAGCTGAGGTAAGAGAAGACGAGCAGGGTACGACGTCCAACCTTGTCCACTATAGCTGATGAAAATATACCTGGAAAGTTTAGAGTTTTAATATTGATTGTCTATGGCATATATATCGTCCTATCATATTTTGTTCAAAGATTATCATATTTCGTCATCTGTAATTTAACGTAGGTACTGTTAACTAACTTCTTAAATACATCTTCGTAATAAACTTTCTTACCCACAACGAATTTGACTGCTCCAAATGATATCAACATGGTAGATATATTGACGTTCACCATGCTCTCTTGAACAATTGCGCCGAAATATTGTTGTATGGCAATAGCTCCAGACAGTATGAGAGTCACTTTCAAACCTGTTAAAGAATTGTTAGTCTTTAACACAATGTATTAAATGCTGAATTGTTTTTCCCCCTTAACCGCTCATTTGGCCAGTAATACACATCAGTACGTACTCACCTATAGCAATGATCAGTGCCTTGCGATATCGCTTCCCAGTAAACAGCTCTTTGACAGAACCGGAGCGTAACGTCTCCTTTCTTACGTCCGCCCTCATCGCTGATAACCGATTCTCTATAGCCTGCAACAACCATGTTACATATTTGTGAAACTACGGTACACAACGCAAAAATAATATTCGCCTGGTACAAAAGCTGGTTGGAGAACTGTAGTGGGGTCTTAAATTTTTTTAATTTTTGCACCGTTGTTGAATGAAAATATCTAACTGTCCGTTTAGCACTGATACAATATTATAATATAATAGTTGTATAATATCTACTAATAATCAGGTATTCTCTCACCTCCTGATCCTTATTCCCGCTTAACTTGATTAGGGAAGCTCTCGCTGCGTTTATCTTTCCTTCTTTCAAGAGGTAATACGGAGATTCTGGTATAAAACAGCAGGCGATGAAGTAACAAATCGGCAGGACCAGTAACATGTAGCTGATGGCATTGTACGAAATGAAAGGGCCGACAGACATGATGAGAAAACTGCCAAAACTTCGCATGTAGCGAATGGGTGATGTGAGTTTACCTCTGACCTCCTTGTCTGATATCTCTGCTATGTACATGGCTGATACCTGAAACGAGACTTTGTTAATATTTAAGAAGAATGAAATTTCAAAGTCAATGAGCTGATGGATAGAATACTAAACTCAAGTGAATCACTATTATCTTTTCGCACAAACTCGATTTATGGTAAGAAGTTCAGCCGTAGGCTCATTAAAGGTCATCGCACACATATAAGCACTGCACCGGATCGGCATCACCTTACTTCATCGGTTCGTTGTCAACGAGGCGTCAACTCAAAGTAAGCACGTAACCTGATCGGCTCAGCACCTCCGACTCACCGCCCCAGTATGGAGTTTCATAGAAAGAATACTGAACGGCTTGAGTTGATGGGATGCTGATCCGGTGCAGTGCTAATATAATATATGTGTGTGATCTTTATGAGTACAGTTTACAACTTTGATGTTTTTACATAACTGACTACATAATATCTTTGAAAACATATCATCTGGAATTTATGCAATTACTTACAGTTGCTAGCATGCCTGCGCACATGCCCCATAAGAACCGTGCTATGTAAAGCCACCACGCTGTCGCAGTGCATATAACCATTATCTGGAAAATTTAATTACTTAAATTCGATGCAAAAACAGTTATTTTTAGGGTTCCGTAGTATACAAGGAACCCTTATAGTTTCGCTTTATAGTCTGCCTGTCAGTCCCTGCTGTAGCTCAGAGACGCATGGTACTAGAAACCTGTAATTTGGCATAAGTATTAATCACGCCGACAAAGTGCTGAAATAAAATCTACTAAAATATTTTTTTTAGTGTACCTTGCATGTAATGAGGGGATGATCTTTTCTTTTTCCCGTCTACCCCATGGTGTGGGATGTCGTTGGATAGGCCGTTTAAAACTATTATGGGTCTGTGAATACCACTTTTCGATTCAAGGATCCGCTTGCGTAATATTAGGCATTAAAGTGCAAATTTTTGTTAGAGTCAAGTGTTCTCCCCTGCCAGCTCAATGGTTGTAAATGGAGATGTGAAAAAAAATATGTCAGTAGTTATATATAATTAAATTAAAAGGAAAACTATCACAGCTAAGTGGGCTTTACAAGTTAGCAAGTAAAAAAAAAAACTTACATTTGCAGTTGGAGAATTGACTGTGGCATATATCGATGTATGGGAGAACATGTTTTTCATTATTTCTACAATGTTAAGTTTGTTTTTGGGATAAATTCATCCCAACATCCAAACTTCGGAGCCCTTCATTGTGCGTGGTCCGACACGCACTTGGCCGGTTTTTTTGTTAACTTATTTGTACTTATTTAGAAAACTTTAATTTCGATACGGATGTTTATAAAACTTGCAATGATGGAGACTTTTTCAAATGAAACTCTAAAAACTTTTTGCGCTTCTGATGATGACACTTTTTTAAATAATTGTGCCTTATTTTAATTTTCTGGCCTTTTCTCACAGTAGGTCGCAGTAACTAGGCTAGCACCCTGACCAAATGGGTTAAGTTAGGGAACTGTGACCAAACGTCCGCGAGCCGAGCGAGCGAAGCGAGCGGTCGTCGAGCGCTACATCCAAGTTGGTCGCAGTTACTTGGCCATTTAGTATTTTTAGGAATCCAATTAATATTATTATTTTTGAGGTTTTAAAAAGCGGCGCAATATTAGAGTGTTCAATAATGTTTTTAGGAGCGCAAAAGAGTATTATTATTAGAGGTTCAATTAATAACATGCCATTTTAAATGAACCAGGCATTCAGATTTAGCAAAAACGGCGACAAAATTTTAAGATAAATTGGTGAATTTAATCGAGTCGCCACTTACTGCTCCAGTGATGAGAGGCAAAGCACTGCTTAAGATAACGGCTCGTCTCCCGAAACTGTCTGAAATGAACCTCGTCACCAGGCTGCCAGTCATAAAGCCAGGGGATGTTACAGCAGCCATCCATGATATTTCTTTCTGTAAAGACATGTGACATTATTCCAATACCTTTTCCCTCTGGGATTTGGTCTGTAGTTTTACCAGAAAGCCGCATATCATGATTTTGCGCAGCAATTGCCGTCTGACCTTTTTTATCCCTCTTCTTAGCCTTTCTGGTTGCCTAAATATTCCAAGGGATTCTATATAAAACCAACATTTTTGACAAATTTGTCGAGAATCGGAAACACGTCAAGGTGAGTTTTCTGTCTTTTTTCTTTTAAACCTGAAGTCTTCTTCGTCATGCATACATAATTAGCCTATAATGTTCCCACTGCTCACAGGCCTCCTCTCTGTGAGAGGGAGCAGGCCGTAATCCACCACGCGGGCCCAGTGCGGGTTGGTAGATGTCACATGTCTTCGAAATTTTGGTTGTAGAACATGCCGGTTTCCTCACGATGTTTTCCTTCACCGTTTTGAGAGCAATGGTGATGAAATAATTTACACAAAGTAAAGTGCCTGTCTGGGTTCGAACCTACGACCTACAACTGGTAAGTCGTGGCCACCACTGGGCCACCACTGCCCATGTCATGCATGATTCTTAAGTATTACTTCTAAAACCTTACTTCTGTAATATTTATGCCGGTCTCATTGTTGTGGAACTTGGGTATCACTGGGGTGCTCCATCCATAGATGAAACCCATGACCAAAGCGGACAGCGACACTGAAACAGAAGAAACATGATCATAATAAATCAGTTGAAAGACATCCACTGCTGGATAAAGGCTTCGCCCAAGCATCCGCCACAATGACCGCTCCAGCGCTGCGCCGACTTTGCTGATTTCAGTGACTTCATGACGATGTCATGATGACTGAACGCGACAGTTTAGTGGGTCATAAGTGGACGCACCTGTGAACCTCACACTGTCGCGTTCGGTACGCGGAATTAACAGACACTAAACACTGAACATATTAACACTTTACTTTTCTTTCTGTAGCAGCCCGGAGACTTAACCATAACTGGCGAAATGTTGTGTATTCTATGTGCGAGGTGCCTAACACTTCGGGTAATACAGGCGTGATGTTGTTATTACTAGTTGATAAAAAATACTTAGTATAAAGTCTCTCGTCATCTATTAAAAAAAATATTGAATTCACCAGCAGCTGCCACTAAACATTGAGCTTGTCTCCCTTTCGCCATCTCACAATATAACGTGCACTCAAATTTTTAAAACTACTACATAAAAAAGTTAACTCTTTATGAGAACCTAGTTAAACCAGGCATCATTTTACAATCAGTCAGTTATTATACAGTCGTGATATTATCAATATACATATATTATATAAGTATATCTTCACAGTTAAGTTTCAATCAAATATGAATGGACAAAAATCAACACTTGTCTACTTTTCCATGTTCTGGATGCTAGTGAATTATGTTATCAAGACATTAAAGAGATAAGAAAACGCAAAAGTGTGCTATCGCAATATTATTAGTATATTTCTTTTATTGGAGCAGTGTCGTAGGTTCGAACCCAGACAGGCGCACTACTTTGTGTAAATTATTACATCACCACTGCTCTCAAAACGGTGAAGGAAAACATCGTGAGGAAACCGGCATGTCAATTCGTCCGGCAATTTTTGGTTCTAGAACCAAAAATTCGAAGACATGTGACATCTACCAACCCGCACTGGGCCCGCGTGGCTCCTCTCACAGAGAGGAGGCCTGTGTACAGTGGGAACATTATAGGCTGATTATGTGATTTCTTTTATTGTCGTCATCGGCAGATTTAGCATGACGCTTTCTATTTCTACTCTACTGTAGAATAGAAATCGCTACATTTCTCGCTAGAAAACTGTCAACTGTCTACACGGAAACGTCATTTTTGTCTATTCTTCTGTCGAAAAACCCTTCTTCTACAGTTTTCATGCTAAGCCTGCTGTCCGTGGTTTCCTTTACAATGGTAAAAAACTTCTGTTTTTGGAAACTTGATTGTACTCCAATTTTCTAAAATTTGATTTTCTAATTGGAGTACAGTCAAGTTTCCAAAACCTTCGTCTATTTAAATTGTATCTTTTATCAATACCTTCCGAAGCTACGGCGTATTGGTCAGGCGTAGAAAACTATATAATATTTATTAATTACTTGATGAAGTAATTAATAAATATTGTATAATTTGCTATACGGTGAGGCTTGTTTTATAAGGTGTGGTGGCTATTTTGACCTTTGTCATCACAAAGGTCAATATATTCGTAGCCACCTCACCTTTGACCAATGTTTGAATTTATTGATGTTGTTGTAATTGTTGAAATTAAATGAAATGGTTTATTCTATAAATAGGATATCGGAATCACTTTTACACGTCATATAAAAAAAAAATAAGCTCGATGCAGTTGACATTTCTCATCTCTCAGGGGTCAGGGGTCAGGGGGGGGGGGGGCGGTTGAGCGCGGCCCAAAGGGTCATGGCCATCCGGATAATCCGGGGATACCGTACGGTCTCCTGTGAGCAGCGAGCCTCCTTGCCGGATTGCCGCCATGGGATCTGGAGGCAAAAGTCCTCGCGCACGTATGGGTGTGGCGCGAGGAGGCGAAACGCCGGGGCGTAAGTCCGTTGCCGCGAGAAATCGCGGCATAGCGGACGGAGCTCCGGCGGGATTTCATGGCGTCATGGAAAGTACGGTTATCGCAACCCAGTGCTGGGCACGCCACGATTGCGGCGATAAGTCCCCTCTTTGAGGAGTGGCTAGAGTGGCGCCACGGCGTCCTCACCTTCCGCCTGACGCAGGTCCTCACCGGACACGGCAGTTTCGGAAGGTTCCTGTGTCGGATAAGGCGGGAGACGGTGGAGCATACGGTGGAGGTCTGCCCGGCCTGGGCAGAGCACCGCCGTGTCCTCTTGGAGGCCATCGGCGGCAGAGATCTCTCGCGTCCGGCCCTGGTTCAGGCCATGGTACGGAGCGAGAGGGCATGGGCAGCCGTCACCTCCTTCTGCGAAGCAGTAATGCTCGCGAAGGATGAGGCGGGACGGTTGAGGGAAAGGCATGTTTCGCGCCCTCTCGCCCCTAGCCGCCGCAGGAGACGCCATGGGCGTCGGGAATCCCGGGCGGATTTCCGGCCACCGTAGGCGCGGGCTTGCGGACGGTGAGCAATGGGTAGCTCACCGTCCGGCAAGGACCAGGCCCGAGTCGATGGCGCGTCGTATTCCACGCGCGCCTCAAAGAGATGTCAGCACAAATTTAGGGGTCCACTAGGGCCGATGCCTGCCGGGGTCGCGGGAAGGTACTTATAGGTCACCGAGTCCCCTGGCAAAATAGGCAACAGGAAGGAATACGGGTGGGTTTTAGTCAGTAAGAGTCTGACACACCCTCCCGCTCCGCCTAGAGCGGGAGAAGTTATTTGATGATTTCCCACCCTCAAAAGGGGTCATGACAAAGTCTCTTGATTAAAGACATCCAGACATAATATTGGTCAGATTATGTGAGGACTATGACTAATCTAGTGTTTGAAATGGTCTTTTGAGTAAATAACTACACAGATTTTAGTGGACCTGTTCAGTCAGTGCAAGCATTTTTCTGTGATCATGTAGCTTAAACTCAGAACTTAAGATAACGACTCTGCGAACAATACCAAAGAAAGGACATTTGCGTAGGCCGCATAAAGTACTCAAACTGCCAGATCACGATTAAAATTAACTGAGAAGGAAAAAACCAATTAGCCACATAGTCTCCACATTCACAATAATTAAAGTAATATATCCAACTAAAAACTTTTTAATGGTCTGGACATTCTATGAAAGCTAAAACATTTGTTTTTGTATTTTTCAATGTCAGTCACATTATTAATTCTTTCTGACATTTAAAGAGGATGACTGAGTGTAATTAATTTGTGATATTGACATTATCAAAATATTTAATAGGGAGTCGGTAAAGTAGATTCTATCGTGCACTGAGCTAACAACAATAGACGATTAAGCTGACTAACGTTTATTACTGTCGTACTTTCTGAACATTTTTAAATTAGTTAGTATCGTCTTATATTTTTGCCAGAGTCAGATCAGAAGAATCAGATCTTCTGTCAATAAAATTGTATCTAAAATATTTGATGATGTTATTTGATATTTTATGATGTTCATGTTTGTTTTTCATTGTGACATTGGTATTTTAACCATTTTTTTAAATGTACCTAAATAACTCGATTGCCGGCGCGTGAGCATACTGAGCAAACTTTGCATTTTTATGGTTACGGCGTTGTTACGCCGTAACCTAGACCTGGACCTGGATTACTATTCATGTCCAAATGCCTCTCAAAAGTCTAAATCAGGAACCGTGTAAATATGTAGGTAAACAGTTAATTCAATGTTTTGAACACGGGCGTGAATCTCATTATAACACACATTTTGATAACATCGTATAAGAAGATGCTGTTCTACTTGGCACTCAGTTAAAAAAAAACAAACACAAAACAGTATTTAATGATTATTTTATGATAACTAACATCTCTTTACCAACTTTTAAAATGCATTATTTTGTGGTAACTACACTGATCACAAAACATTTACCTATATTATAATCTATTGCTTCTATGTTCTATGTTGGTACATATTGTAATTGGTAACTAATGATTGGGGTTATTGGTTTCTCGTGGTTTTTCATTTCTCGGGTCTCGAGAATTCTTTAACTCGATTTCTCGGGACTACCCGCAAAACCGAGAAGTTTTAATTTTTGTTTAATTTTGTTGTTTAAATAAAGAAAACCTTCGTTACTACACATTATATTTATTTAAATTGGAAAACAATCAACAAAATCTCGTGTCAATAACAATACATTACAGTCTTTTTCTTTTCATAAAATATGTATAATCGAAATCAAATGAAAAAAATGTACTACTTTCTTCTCTCTGATAAACTTTGATTCCATACATAAATAATAAAATAAAACTTTTTATGAGCTATTATTAATATTTAGCAATTATTAATAAGTATATGAATAATCACAGCACTATTTTTGGCAATTATGTGTTAATTTACCCTGTGCTTGGACAGTAATCACTTAAATTTTCGAATTAATTCTGATAAAATATGCCTTAATTGGTCAAGGACAGCTAATGAGACACAATTGATTTTCTATTGTTTGACTCCGAATCGGAGTCGCGCGGGGCTTAAAAGGTGAAGATCCACCCGCCGCGCGAGACCAACCTACACTGCGCCCGCGTGGTAGATTACAACCCACTGCCTCTCGAAGAAAGGAGGCCTGTATCCCAGCAGTGGGAACATTATAGGCTGATTATATATAATTACTGATTGCTGGCTGATTGTGCCTTAAGATAAACCAAAGCATTTATATCATTGTCAGACAGCCGGCTCCTTATTTCGCTGACAATAGTTGCCGATATGGAAAACACTGGTTCGTTTTCAGTTAAAATAGGCTTGACAGAAATTAGTGTTTTGTATCGAGTCGTTTGTCGGTACAAATGATTTCTCGAGTTCTCCACTTATCTTGATCTGAATTTCTCGAAAACGAGAACTAAGGATTTCCCGGGAACTCCCTGGACGAGAATTCCCGGGTATAAACCCTACTACTGATCGATGTTTCTGTGATTTTATATATAGGATCTTGGTGCCATAGTATTTTATTTTTTCAACGAGGCAGATTAATTTCTTGAAATGAGGCACAAACCGATTATTTTTACTATAGGTAGTAATTTCATATAACTAACAGAGAATGAGAGTTGTGATTTAAATATACGGACAATTAAAGTTTGTAGTCAATTAGGTTAACAATTAATTTCCCTAACTTTAGAAACTTAGTTAAAGGGAAAATAAATTACTACTATACAAAGAACATTTACATATCAAATTGAGATATTTTCATTTTTATCTAACTTTATCAAGACGATGTAGCTTACGTTATCGTTAAATTTATCGTATAGTTTAACACACCGATAAGAAACTGCCAAGCCTCACGTTAGTTCTTTTAGTTCTGTATTTTCCTTAACATTATCAGCAGTTGCATCTTCTTTCAAATTATCGTCAGCATCATCGTAGATATTAGCTTGCAATTCAATTTGTATTTCCCTCAAGCTTTTTCCTTTAGTTTCAGGCACAACAAAATATGTAAAAACTGCTCCACTAAAAGCCATACTGGAATAAAACCAGAAGACTCCGTACAGCCCCGTCCAATCCTCCATTAGCTGATATCCCTTCACTACTGTAAAAGTTATAAACGCTGTGAAAATATCTAGCACAGTCATGGCAACGGATCTGACATTCAAAGGGAAAATTTCTGAAGGAATTATAAAGATTAAAGTATCAAACCCTATGCTAGCTATGATTATAGAGCAAATAATTCCAATAAATACAACAAAACGGAAAGGATTTGAGGATTCATTGTCGATTCCAACAACTCTTTGTAGGAAGAAGTAGGTTGCGACAGCGGCCAGCATCACACTTGAGCCTAAGTAGGAGTAAATGAGCAGTGGACGGCGGCCCACCCTGTCGACTATAACCGGAGTTACCAAACCTGGAAATAAAACCAGAATTCAGCAATGTGAACCTTTATATACCTACTCAAGCATTAATCCAAAACTATTGTAATCTCATCTGCATTCATGAATTTATTCAGCTTACGTTCAACATTGAGATGGGAGGTAAAACTCAAGAAGTTAGCTAACGCGCTAGTAAGTTAAATTCCAGTGTGTACTTGATCAGTAGAAAGTTTGTTCTTACCAACTGCAAATCGTACTGCTCCAAATATGATGAGAGCTGTGGAAACATGCAAGCCGCAGTTGCTCTGTTGGACGATACGTCCTAAGTATTGCTGGATAGGTATACTGCCGGCAATTATCTGAGTTACTCGGAGTCCTGAAAGTGAAAATAAAAATGGGTGTTGGTATATCCACACATATTATAAATTAAAGTCGGTTTTCGTGTATGTGTTGTGACCGCGTCCTTCTTCTAAATTACGCAACGAATTTAGATGCAATTTTCATCATCATTTAGAATAATAGTAAAATTACGTATAATAAAGAAATCTCGATTTTTTGACAAGTTGTAAAAACCGTATGAAGCAGGGGTGGGTTGCTGCAGGGCGCCCTGCGGACTCTCCGTCCGCCTATCGGCCCATCGTGCTGCTCGACGAGGTGGGCAAGCTCTTTGAAAGAGTCATTGCAGACCGCCTCGTCGGCCAGCTGGTGCAGGTGGGGCCGGATTTGGCGGAGAGCCAGTTTGGTTTCCGCAGAGGGCGCTCTACGGTGGACGCCATCATGCGTGTGCGAGCCCTGACGACGGGGAATGCTGTTGCCCAGGGTGGGGTCGTCTTGGCGCTGTCTCTAGACATCGCCAATGCCTTCAATACCCTGTCCTGGAGTTGCATCAGGGAGGCACTCCGGTATCACCGGATGCCGACCTACCTCTGTCGTGTCGTCGAGGCCTATTTGACGGACAGGGCCGTCATCTACCCCGGTCACCAGGGAGTGTGGAACCGGCAAGAGATGTCGTGCGGTGTCCCACAGGGATCGGTCCTGGGGCCGCATCTGTGGGACATCGGATACGACTGGGTGCTGCGCGCCGACCTCCCTAGCGGCGTCAGCGTAGTGTGCTACGCTGACGACACGTTGGTCCTGGCGCAGGGGAGGTCGCACCAGGCGGCGGCCGAATTAGCGGCACGCGGGGTTGCGACAATCGTCGAAAGGATCCGGCAATTGGGACTCGAGGTGGCCCTGCACAAGTCCGAGGCCATGTGTTTTCATGGTCCTCGGAACGCGCCACCGTTGGGGTCCCAAATAACGGTAGGAGGAGTTTCTATCGGCGTCGAGTCGACGATGAAGTACCTGGGACTCGTCCTCGACAGCCGGTGGAACTTCGTGGAGCATTTCCGACGTTTGGCTCCCAAACTTGAGCGGGCGGGCGCTGCATTGAAGCGGCTCCTGCCCAATCTAGGGGGTCCAAACGCCTCCTGCCGGAGGCTCTACGCGGGGGTCATGCGGTCCATGGCCCTCTACGGGGCTCCTGTATGGGCGCGCTCTCTGGCGCTGCGGCCAGCCCGCCGGTTGAGCGCGGCCCAAAGGGTCATGGCCATCCGGATGGTCCGAGGATACCGCACGGTCTCCTGTGAGGCAGCGAGCCTCCTTGCCGGATTGCCGCCATGGGATCTGGAGGCAAAAGTCCTCGCGCACGTATGGGAGTGGCGCGAGGAGGCGAAACGCCGGGGCGTAAGTCCGTTGCCGTGAGAAATCGCGGCACAACGGACGGAGCTCCGGCGGGATCTCATGGCGTCATGGAAAGTACGGTTGTCGCAACCCAGTGCTGGGCACGCCACGATTGCGGCGATAAGTCCCCTCTTTGAGGAGTGGCTGGAGAGACGCCACGGCGTCCTCACCTTCCGCCTGACGCAGGTCCTCACCGGACACGGCAGCTTCGGGAGGTTCCTGTGTCGGATAAGGCGGGAGGAAACGTCCGGGTGTCACCACTGTGTGGATCGCCCGGAGGACACGGTGGAGCATACGGTGGAGGTCTGCCCGGCTTGGGCAGAGCACCGCCATGTCCTCGTGGAGGCGATCGGCGGCAGAGACCTCTCGCGTCCGGCCCTGGTTCAGGCCATGGTACGGAGCGAGAGGGCATGGGCAGCCGTCACCTCCTTCTGCGAAGCAGTAATGCTCGCGAAGGAGGAGGCGGGACGGTTGAGGGAAAGGCACGTTTCGCGCCCTCTCGCCCCTAGCCGCCGCAGGAGACGCCCTGGGCGTCGGGAATCTCGGGCGGATTTCCAGCCACCGTAGGCGCGGGCTTGCGGACGGTGAGCAATGGGTAGCTCACCGTCAGGTAAGGACCAGGCCCGGGTCGACGGCGCGTCGTATTCCACGCGCGCCTCAAAGAGATGTCGTCAGCACAAAGTAGGGGTCCACTAGGGCCGATGCCTGCCGGGGTCGCGGGAAGGTACTACATTATAACAATGGTTAACATTGAAAATAAGTACAACTTATTAATATTCTTATTCATAAAAATTGTAACTTAATACTTAATGGCCACTATAATTATATTCAGAATAATTATAAGTATTTTATTATAACAAATTGTGTAAAAACAAATCAATTCACCAGCATAATAAACATACAAACATAATAAGCCTAATAAACAGAAGAACTTTGCTTTAAAGTTCTTCTGACAGTAATTATTAAATTACGAGGGCGGGTCAATAAGTCCGTGACTTTTTGAATTTCTGACCTCTTTACTGAAACAGCAACACTGCTCCTGTCAAAATTTAAACTTGCTGCGTCAGTTAGTTTGTGTTTGACAGCTATTTTTATCAGACTACTCACTAATTTGAGGAGAAAATGGAAAAAAGTGAATTTCGTGTGCTTATTAAGCATTATTTCTTGCGAAAAAAAACCATTACCGAGACCAAGGCTAAGCTTGATAAATACTATGGGGACTCTGCACCATCGATTTCAATGGTAAAAAAGTGGTTTACTGAATTTCGTTGTGGCCGTACAAGCACTGAAGATGCCGAACGTCCTGGACGCCCAGTTGAGGTCTCTACACCCGAAACAATCGAAAAAATTCACGATATGGTGTTGGCGGCCGAAGATTGAAAGTGCGAGAGATTGTGGAAGCCGTAGGGATCTCGCATGGCTCAGTGGTTTCAATTTTGAATGATCACTTGGGCATGAGAAAGCTTTCCGCAAGATGGGTGCCGCGTTTGCTCACAGTCGACCACAAACGCAATCGTGTAACAACTCCACAGGAAGGTTTGGCGTTGTTTAATCGCAATATGGAGGAGTTTTTGCGCCGTTTTGTAACCGTGGACGAAACATGGATCCATCACAATACACCAGAGACCAAACAACAGTCAAAACAGTGGGTTTCTAAGGGTGAATCGGCGCCGAAGAAGGCCAAGGTGGGTTTGTCAGCCAATAAAGTTATGGCGACTGTTTTTTGGGATGCACGCGGGATAATCCACACTGACTACCTTCAAAAGGGAAGAACAATCAATGGGGAATATTATGCCAATTTATTGGACCGATTCATTGACGATTTGAAAAAAAACCGACCTCATTTGGCCAAGAAAAAAGTTCTTTTCCACCAAGACAATGCAAGGGTGCACACATGTGCAGTTGCCATGGCAAAAATCCATGAATTGGGCTATGAATTGCTCCCTCATCCGCCCTATTCTCCAGATTTGGCTCCGAGCGACTACTTCTTGTTCCCAAACCTGAAGAAATGGCTTGGTGGAAAAAGATTTGACTCCAATGATGAAGTCATCTCGCAAACAAAGGCCTATTTTGAGGACCTCGACAAATCATTTTTTTTGGAAGGGATAAAAAAATTGGAGAAGCGTCGGACAAAGTGTATAGAGCTCAAGGGAGACTACGTTGAAAAATAAAATTATTTTTTTATCAAAAAATCTGTGTTTTATTCCAAAAGACACGGACTTATTGACCCGCCCTCGTATATGCATAGATTATATTGATCGAAGATTATATGCAACATTTATATTGCTGATCGTCTACCAGCCAGATCAAGACAGCTTTTTTATGAAGCTCGAAAATTTGCCAAATCTCAGGAGTTTCAGTACTGCTGGTCGGCTGATGGGAAAATCTTTCTTCGAAAAAAAGAAGGGGATAAGCCTATCCGTATTCACTCTCAAAAATGTTTTCTCGATATATTGCATGAACAATAAGAGTAATCTTTCCTCTGTAATAATGTTCCGTTTTTCAGTTTTGGTTTTATTACATTTCGGTCTAATTAATTATAAATTAGTTCATTACAAGCTTAATC
Organism: Atethmia centrago; assembly: GCA_905333075.3. NCBI lineage: Eukaryota > Metazoa > Arthropoda > Insecta > Lepidoptera > Noctuidae > Atethmia > Atethmia centrago. The sequence continues at coordinate 11,972,530 of HG995373.1, read as the reverse complement.
TTTTGAAGTATGCCCTCTTGCAACGCAACAAACACACAAAACACAGATCACTTCACAAACATAACACACGCCTTGTTACAATTTATCATCTACACACTACACACATACACACGCGTTTATTACAGAAGCGAGTTAGAAGATGTATTATTCTTTTTCTCAGTTGTCAAACAGACTGGTTCCGTAATAAAGTAAAATTTTCAAATTTATGGGTTATTAAGGTGTTTTCACTTGTTAATAAAAATGGATGACTTACATGAAATTATGAATCATCTGGATTCGTATGGGTCTAATGAGTTTTACAATTGCCCGCCAGACAAATGCCTTCAACTATTAGGTAACCACAAAAAAATAATTAAAGTTATGCATTTTAACATACGTAGCATTAATAAAAACTTCAGTAACGTCCTAGTCTTATTATCCACATTACAAATTAGGTGTGACGTTATAATTTTCTCAGAGTGTTGGTTAAGTAAAACCTTATCTATTCCACAACTTCAAGGATATTCGGCTTATTATACAACTAACACTATTAACCAGAATGATGGTTTAGTGATCTACGTACACTCGGATTTGCAACATAATGTTATGGAGCCACAATCTATGGAAGCAAACTGTCTTGTTTGTAAACTTAATTCCGATACAGTAATTGTAGCAGTGTACCGCCCACCATCCTTTAGATATACAGATAACTTTTTAAATAGCCTAAATAACATCTTAGCTTCAGTGACAACGCATAAAAATATGATTCTGGTGGGGGATATAAACATAAATATAATCCCCAATAATAATGATCCACATTACAGTGAATATATGAACTCGACTGCATCACATGGACTGCTACCGGCATACACATCTCCCACTAGGGAAAACAACTGTTTGGATCATACTATGATAAGAGGAGAAAGTTCAGTGGTCTCTTTTATATTCGATACTCACATAACCGACCACGCACCAATATTAGTCTGTTTAAAAAATAACCACAATCCACAAAAAAGTTTAAAATTAGTCATAAAAATCGATCATTGTAAAGTAGCCTTAGATATATCCAATACGGATTTTAGTCCTGTCATATTATCGAATGATCCGAATGAAGCTACTGACCTTCTTATACACACACTTACCTCAACTGTACAAAAAAACACTAAAGTCAGTCGTGTGCCCTCTAGGAGGCAAATAATTAAACCCTGGATCACACAGGGGCTACTCAGATGCATTCGAAACAGGGATAATATGCATAGGAAACATAAAAAATCACCAGAAAATTATACTTTGAAAATCACATACCACCGTTACCGTAATTTCTGTAACAAGTTATTAAACCGTCTGAAAACTAATTATGAGAAAAATGAATTTAGTAAAGCTAAAAATAATCCCAAAGCAACATGGAAAGTAATAAATGACGTTGTCAATAAACACATTGCTAAATCTCCCCCCACAGACCTCTTGAACCTTTCTGGTCTTGATGAAAAAGCCTCAATAAATGAGGTCAATAATTACTTCGCAAGTATTGGCAAAAATCTTGCAGACAGACACATAAATGCGTGCTATAAACATGTTCCATTTCTCCGGGATGATGTACAGCCGAACTCTCTCGCGCTTCTTACCCCGGATTTTGATGAAGTTGAGAGAATCATAATGAGTCTTCGTACTGATTCGGCCGCGGGATGGGATGGAATTCCAACCAAAATGATAAAAGTGAGCCGCCAGTTCCTCGTACCCCCTATCACACATATTTGTGATTTATGTATCTCCAAGGGAGTATTTCCAAGGTCCTTAAAGAAAGCAATAGTACATCCTATTCACAAGGGTGGAGACAGAGGCAGTGTCAATAATTACAGACCTATATCTGTCCTTCCAGCACTGTCAAAGATTTTGGAAAAAGTCCTTAACAGTCGTCTCGTCAACTTTATGGAAGCACATGGCATTTTATCAGATAATCAATATGGTTTTCGTAGAAATAAATCTTGCGAGGACGCTGTTGCTGCCTTTGTTGATAGTGCTGTAAAGGCTCTTGATATAAAGTCTAAATGTCTGGGTGTTTTCTTAGACTTATCTAAGGCATTTGACACTGTCTCTGGCCCTATCTTGTTATCTAAATTAGACAGGATAGGAGTAAGGGGTCCAGCATTGGCAATTTTTAACAGCTACCTCTCTGAGCGGACACAGTGTGTCAAAATTGGCTCATACGTCAGTGCCGAACACTCGTTGTCATTTGGAGTTCCCCAAGGCTCAATTTTGGGACCTACCCTCTTCTTAATATATGTAAACAGCCTATGTAATTTATCCATCCCATACTGTAGCATATATACTTATGCGGACGATACGGCTTTACTCGTGCATGGTCTGGACTGGAGAGAAGTCCGGAAACGAGCGGAGTCTGCGATGGGCATCGTGATGTCTTGGTTGGGAGCCAATATTCTTACATTAAATATCGATAAAACTAAATATATCCCGTTTTCAATTAAATCATGTACGCGGCCGGATGACTCGTTTGTTATCAGAGCCCATGCTTGCGGGGCACAGTTACCACCAAACCAATGCCTCTGCCCTCCACTAGTCAGAACAACGCAAGTCAGGTACCTTGGTATCATGATAGACAACCTTATGTCCTGGAAGGCACAAATTGATGGAACAGCTGGCAGAGTGAGGTTTTCAAGAGTTTGCGCCATAGTGCAGACTTGAATACACTTCTGGTCTATTACTACACTGATGGTCTATTTCTCACTCTGCCAGTCAGTACTCTCGTTTGGGATTACGACTTGGGGAGGTGCTCCAAAGAGTTGTGTTATCAAACTGGAAAGAGCGCAACGAGCTGTTCTTAAAGTCATGACTTTTAAACATTTCCGGTATAGCACCACACAATTGTATCTAGACTGCAAAGTTATGACTGTTAGACGACTCTTTGTGCTCAATACCGTCTTGCGTAGGCATGGTTCTCTGAAATATAATACTGGTCATCTGGCAAATAGAAGATCTAAATATGTCTGTCCCATAGAACGTCACAGAACTAAATTAGCTGAAAGACACTTTCGAGTATTAGGTAGTCGAATTTATAATGCAGTTAACAAACATTGCAATATTTATGGCTTAAATAAATTCGAGTGTAAAAAGAAAGTGAGTCAATGGCTCACGACTCTTACTTACGAGGAGATTGAAAAGTTACTCGGAAAACTTTTTTGAAAATTCTTGCTTTGTCAGACAACTCAACATACACCACACACGACACACACACACACACTACACATACACACGTCACATATACATGACACATACAAATGATACATACAGTTACCAAACTCACACTAGAGAGAGGTTATACATTTTAAAATTTTAAGTATAAGTATAATTTTGTTTCTTTATTTTATTAACTTTATTTTCTTTTTGTACTCAACAATAGCTACTTACCCAATGTAACTCCGTAATAGTTTGTGTAAATTGGAAAATGTATTAATAGAGAGAGCCCTGGCACCCATAACACAAGTTTAATCTTAGCTTGGGTGCCAGAGGAGATACTCAGTGATTTATACAATTTAAAAAAACAATGTTGTCATAATATTAACCTTAATATGTAAATTGTAAAAATTGGAAATAAAGTTTATTATTATTATTTTTTTTTTAAATTATATTTATATTTGTCAGAGGAATTTCCGCGCGATTTCGGAAAACGGGATTATTTTGCGTCCCGGAGCTTTATCCGTGGCCAACGGGACATGTCACCGAGAAGCTAGACATAGGTATGTATATGTATTTTGTCATGGAGAAAGTTTTTATAGCTTGTTTTTCAAACCATCACGCGGACGAAGCAAAAGATAGTGGTGATAATTTTGTTCTATCTTTAGTGATTTTTTTTCTTCCAAATCAAACCTACCTGTAGTTATAATAACTGCTTTCCTATACTGTTTGCCAGTTAACAGCTCTTTGGCTGAACTAGATCGGAGCATTTCCTTCCTCACGTCTGACCTCATTAATGATAATTTCTCTTCGACCATCTGCAAGATATTAATTAGAAAGTTACGTGAAGATGTATAATACTCATAAAGCTATATTAGATTCGAGTTAAAAATCAGAACACACCTTTTCATTCTTTCTTCCGAAAAGATTCAACAAGACTTTCCTTGCGGCGTCCACCTTCCCTTCTTTGAGCAAATAGTAAGGAGTTTCGGGGATTCTCCAGCAGGCTATGAAGTAGGACATTGACAGCGCTATCAAAAAACAGCTCAACACCTGATATGTAACGAAGGAACCTATGGCTAATACTAGTAAAGCCCCGAAGCTAAACATGAATCTAGTACCAGCTGTCAAGGTTCCTCTAATTTCTTTATCGGCTATCTCTGATAAATAAATGCTTGATACCTGAAAAAATAAATGTCTATTTTTTTTGTTTTTTGATGATGGGGACATAGAACGCGAGCGCAGGGCGTTGGCGGTGAGGAGCAATATGCTCGCCCGTAGGTTTGCTCGCTGCACGGCAGACGTCAAAGTCAGTTTATTTAAAGCGTTCTGTCAGTCCTTCCACACGAGCGGCCTATGGGTGTCATATACGAGCCGAGCCTACAACGTCCTGCGCGTGCAATACAACAATGCCTTCAGGATGCAGTTGCGGTTGCCGCGACGTTGCAATGCGTCGGGAACGTTTGTTGAAGCACGTACGGATGGCTTTCACGCCATCATGCGTAAGGAAGCGGCTTCCGTACTGCAACGTTTGCGTAGCACTCGGAACGGCATCCTGAAAATCATTGTTAGCAGAGTGGACTGCCCCATCCAAAGGCACTGGGTAGAATTAGGTATAGGTTTATGTTAAATAGAATTAAGTACTAACAACAATAACATAGCATGTGAGCACAGTTTCTTTAACCACTAACTACCTATGGACTGCTTAGGTCTGAAATATAGATATTTATTTTTTTATTTAAGCTAAATGCATCAGCCATCTTTTTAATATACAATTTGAAATGATAGAACTGTCTTATTTGTAAATTGCATCATTTCGGATTAGGAACGACGACCGCGACGGGGTAAACCTTAGAGGTTATCATTAGCACAAAGCACAAAAATTAACGGTTAAAGGTTTTAAAGAATCTGCGGAGTAATTGCATAACATTCATAAAATGGCAATCGATCGCAATGCTTTACATTTTGACAGTTCAGCCACGTGCATTTCGCGGGAAGGTACTTATGGGTCACCGAGGCCCCCGCAACACAGGCAACAGGAAGGAATACGGGTGGGTTTTAGTCAGTAAGAGTCTGACACACCCTCCCGCTCCGCCCAGAGCGGGAGAAGTTATTTGATGATTTCCCACCCTCAAAAAAAAAAAAAAAAGCCACGTGCATTGCGTTTTTGAGCAGACGAACTTTCCAAACCTATGAAGCAATGGATGTCAAAATTAAAGGCGATCTGTTAAACGACGTCATGTTAACAATGTTTAAAAAAAACACTTTTAAATACACGTGAATAAATAGTTTAAGTTGGAGTTTGACCTTGTTACAATTTTTGGGTTACACTCAAAAGGAACTGGCAGACACAACGATAGACGGAGATGCTGGAGATTCAGCGATCGGGACGAGACTGGCGTGCTACTGGAAGTGGGAGGCAGGCTGCTCTTAAATGATGACAAGACAATTTACAGGAAATCTATGTAATCGATTATTGTTGATCACTAAGGGTTTTCCTTAGCATTGGGAAACTGTAACAGATCAATTGCAATTTTATGTGTGACAATAAAGTTCCCCGCTGGTTGGTCCATTTCGCAGAGTGCACAACTGCAGTAAAAAGTTCGAATAATGCTCTGTGGTGCGAAACACGCCAGTGCAAAGAAGTTCCAATCGCACAATACTTACATGTAGGTCTGTCTGTATTAGTGTGAGTGAATAGTAAAATACTTACCGTTGTAATCATGCCAGAGGCAACACCCCACAAGAACCTGCCTATGTATAACATCCACGCCTTTGTTGCGAATAGCACGAACACCTGAAGGTAACATAATTTAGGATTAGTTGCTTCTTGGGAAGAGGATTATCGTTTATAGTTCGGTCAACGCTGGCTCACACTAATCATATTTATTTCTTTGTCTTCTATTTTTAAGTGCTACTTGGCCATAAATACTTCAGTAGAATATTAAGATCTATAGAATAATAAGTTTAATACAAACAAAGAACCTTTTTCTTTCTTTCTTAAAGAACACGCTAGAAAAGCATGGATTTTTATCCAAAATAGTCATATCAGTGTTCTAAAAATTCCACAAGGCTTCAACAAAAAAAATACTTTTTTACAAAAAAAAAACAGTATATAGTGAAAAATTACTTTAATTTCGGTAGTCGGTATTTTAAGATATGTATTTAATTTTTTTGCCACCGACTTCCGAAATTAAAGTTATTTTTCACTTTGTAGTGTTTTTTTTTTGGAAGTCGGTTGTTATATTTGGAAAAGAGTTTTTATTTTCCACTTTTTAGTGGGTCAGATTGTAAATTATCTAAGTTACAATAGCCTAATGTCAAAACAAAATATTGCTATTCCCGATGCAGGGACGTTAATTGTTGAGGAGTTCTCTTGGTAGCTAAGAACCAGAAGAACTGGAGCTGATGGTGAAGCATTAAACCGTAACCCGTGAAATACTTATTATTGAGTTGATCCCCTCATCAGATTCTGATTTGGTGACAATGGGATCACCTCGAGAGTAAACCCTTTCAAGAAAAAAAAAAGAATTTTCAAAATCGGTCCACAATTTACAGAATATACGAAATCGGTGAATATACGAGTACTTACATTAAAAAATATATACATACAGGCGAATATATGTATAACCTCCTACTTATTTGAAGTCGGTAAAAAAATAGATACTTTGCTATCGCAGGTATGCTGGAAGAGATTTCTTTAGAAATAAGCATCAACTTTGTACGTATTTTTCTGTTCCTTTCTTCTTGTCTGTTTATATGTGTGTACATAAATGGTTAAATAAATAAATACATCCATAAGTTTACAATAAATGTGGCCTGGTTTTTACATCAATACTGGTGCCGATTCCCTTGTTCACAAACTAAACTAAATTTAAGTTCAGTGCATCCTTTTCTTTCTATTTCATTAAGAAAAGGACAGATGATCAATTTTAGTTTAGTCCTGTCAAATTAATCAGCGCTTGACGAAAATTGACGTAATTTTAATAGGCAAGTTTTTAATCACGTCTAAACTTATATGAAGTAGTGACAGGAGCTGATTAATTTGACAGGACTAAACTAAAATTTATCTTCTGTCCTCTTCTTAATTAAATAGAAAGAAAAAGATGCCCTGAACTTAAATTTAGTTTAGTTTGTGAACAAGGGAATCGGCGCCACTGCCTATTTATTTGTATCCAAATGCAAATTTTTATCACCATGCCCTGGGGACCAGTGTTTATTACTTACCGTACCAACAATGAAAGGAACAGCACTGGTTAGGAGAGTGACTCGCCTGCCGAACTTGTCAGACACAAAGCTAGCGGCCAAGCTGCCAGTGATCATGCCTGGTGATATTATCGCCACAACCCACGAGATTTCATTCTGTAAACAGACAAAGACATAGGTTCTGGGCCACGCTTACAGGAGCTCGTAACCTATACGTGGTCTTCTTGATGTGTCAATGGTATGTTGTTAAATTAGTTTGACCATTAGCCATTAAAAAAAAACCACGAGATTCGATACATGTCCCGAGACATGCGACACGCCACTTCGCGCAATTTCTCTGGAAACAAGGATTCTCCAGACCCCCTTATTGAATAGACTTAAATGTGTCGTCTGATGGCTGTGTGGTACAAAATGTATTCTTATATTGGTCATGCTAATATGTGAAGAAGAAGGCCACTGATAACGTATTAGGCGTTATTGCGTAATCAGGGGCTTGACTGACGTCCTCCGTGGTGCAACACTACACTCACGCTTAAGCATAAACATACCATATAAGCATAATCAGCATATAACGTTCCCACTGTTGGGACACAGGTCAGAGGTGACAGAAACAAAGTCGACGATGGAGCGAGCTTACCCAGAAGAAGCCTGTTCACTCTCACTTCGTGGGCCCAGTGCAGGTTTATAGACGTTATCATGTGGAATATTAGGTCAACATTTTTTTCCGAAAGCTTTGCTGAACGTGTACCGTTTACTGAAGTTATATTCATTGTACGAGTAATGTGCGAAAATTCACTCGCACTCGGTACACTTGAACATGATAGCTATTCATGAATTCCATGTCGTCCAAATCATTAAAATTAGCTTAATCGAAGATATCCATTGCAATTTACGTACTGAGAGAATGTAATGTACGAGGGTTAAACGTGCGTGAAACAGGGGGATGTTGTTTAAATTTAAACAGCGTCTAAACATTGTCTAACTCTAAACAGCGTCTAAACATTGTCTAACTCTAAACAGCGTCTAAACATTGTCTAACCCTAAACAACGGCTAAACATGGTTTTGTGGTATCACTTTTGCTAAACAACTGCTAAACACGTGACTAAGGCGAGACTATGTTTTTTGTGGTAACACTGTTAATGTCTAAGAATTTTTCTTTCTAGGACATGCCGGTTTCCTCATGATGTTTTCCTTCATCGCCACCGTTTTGAGAGCAGTGGTGATTAAACAAATTACACAAAGTAAAGTGCCTGTTAGGGATCAAAACCACGACGTACAGCTCGAAAGCCACACCGTTACCGGGCCACCACCGCTCCACTCTCGTTTTGTTCGAGTTGATGTCAACCAACATGCTTCCCAGTTACCATGCTACTGTGCATGCTACTGGCATGTTTAGGTATTCCTGGCTTTATACCTAATAACCTACTTTTTCTTTTATCTTGCTTGAGAATTCATTAACCGCTAGCACAGACAGTCAATATCAGTTTTATAGTAATAAAAAATCTAGATAACGCACGAGAACAAGATTATTTATTTTTACTAAGTACGCATTACAAAGTAGGTATGCCTAATGGTAAAACAATTTCCGACGCCCCGACCGAATAAAATGGTAACCCGAAATGTTTAACTTTACAGGAAAAATAAAATACCTTGCTTATTTTTTGCAATATTTCGCATACATATTAAAAATAATTTGGTAATGGGTCCAAATGATATCATAACGAATTTAAATTCGTTTTTATGATAAATCGTTAAAATGTACATTGCCGATAATTTAATGCATATTCAGTTACCAGAATGTTCTTTGCTTTTATAATTTTATTCGTGAATTTTTTACTTACAATATGAAATTATAAAATTTGTTTGCACTCGTGTCCACTGATGTTTTAACTAATGCAATGAGCAACTTATCAATCTCTCGTTAGTTTGTCTTTCAAAGCTAACTATTGACCGTATTATATGGGCCGTGTTTCAACAAGATAGGGACAGATAGGTATCTGATTTTACGTTATTACTCTGCTACTCGTAAAAACAACGTACAAAATATTGTAAAAAAATGCCGCCTTTATCATTATCAGATTGAGATTCGACGCGAATGATATTGTAATCATATATATAACTGAATGTTAATGTTAATTAATGTTAATGCCGCAGTTCAGGTCCGGATCGCGCAAGACTTTTGGCGGTCGGAACCAGAGAGGCCGGTCATTGGCTACATGCCCATCCTTCTCCATATACCGGTACCTTCCTGGATCCGACTTCGCTTCGTCTGGCGACTGGTCTGCGGCTTGGGGTCACGGTATGCACTCCACACACATGCCCTTGTGGCACGGACGTGGACCGACTGGGTCACCACGGACTTTGTTGTCAAAAAAGTGCAGGCCGCTTTTCAAGACATGCGACACTTAATGGCATAATCCGCCGGTCTCTTGACAGCATCAATGTGCCTGCTCTTCTTGAGCCGACTGGCATTGTCAGAGATGATGGCAAAATACCTGATGGTGTGTCTTTGGTCCCGTGGAGTTTGGGACGGATGCTTGTGTGGGACGCTACCTGTGTAGACACACTGGCACCGTCCCACCTCCAACGGACTACTTCTAAAGCGGGTGCAGCGGCAGAAAATGCCGAAAATCTGAAAGTTATTAAATATGGAGGCCTTGGCAGAGAGTACAACTTTGTGCCCTTTGGCGTCGAGACCCTCGGTCCGTGCGGTCCCAGTGCGCATAAGTTATTTGCGGAAATCGCGAAACGTCTAGTTGATGTAACTGGTGACCGAAAAGCTGGCGGCTTTCTCGCGCAACGCCAGCCAGCATCCTCGGTGCAATGCCCCGAGGGCCCTTTTTAAGCTTAACTTAGTTTTAATTTAATTTAGTTAATATTAATAATCATCTTGTAATTTGGTTATGTAAATAAATATACTGAATGTATGTTGAAGTCATTGCTAGTCGGCAATGCCGTCAGCCGAAATTCGGTCTAGAGGATTATGGAATCGACTTACAGAAATAAAATAATTTGTCATTTAGTATAAACTAAATGATAAATAATTTTATTTCTGTAAGTCGATTTGTACAAACACTTTTACACGTCATTCATATTTTTATTACTAGATGAGGTTTCCTATTTATTTATTTAATGCTTTAAGGCGCACAAGACCCAATTGACCAAAATAGGCTTCTCTTAAGAAAAAAAATGCCAATTCTGTATAGTTTGTAGTAGCAGAAAAAATATATGTTAATTTCGAACATATTTCCCAGAACTTGGTTGTTACCAAAACTCGTTTTAAAAAAGAATCTCGATACAAACTAACGTTAAACTAACCTCTTACCTTGAGTTCTAATCTAAAATATCTGTATTAAATATCAACATACGTTACGTATTTAATTAACAACAAGAACATCTTATTTGAATGCAGAACTTGGTTGTTTTTTATTTTCGATTACTCAACTCAATTTTGAGTAAATAGATAACTGCTTCATATTTTGCAATAAATTTCAAGCGTTGTGTCATCGCGCTTCTCTTTTTTTTCCTATGCAATCTGACAGTGACCGCGGTTTAGGTGTTGTCAGCGTCTTAAGCACACAAATGTACAGAGGCGGACTTAATGCAATAGAAATTTTCCCAGTCAACCTTTGGGTGATGCAGAGATAAACAACGGTAACAGTGGTGGTGGTCCTATCTGACTACTCTGAGAAGAAACGACGAAACAAACTCAGAGCTCTTTTAAAGTCCAGACATAATCTTGATCAGATCATGTGAAGGCTATGTATTATTGGCGTCTGAAATAGTCTTTTGAGGAATGAAACACACAGATTGAGTGGACCTGTCCAGTTAGTACACGCAATTGTCAGTAGTCGGGCAGCTTAACTCAGATTCGACGAAAAATATCAAAGAAAGGACATTTGGGTAGGCCGCAATTAGCAAGTATTAAGTGCTTCCTCGGACGAGTTTTTTCACAAAGAGCCTTTAAGTAAAGTAAGCCGCACGATGGTGATAACACTTTGACGTTGAGCGGGCCTACCGTTGTACGAAGTATCAATAGAATACGAGGCCAGCTTATAAGGGTTTTGTTACCATTGAAGTTCGGCATACTGTATACGTCTGCTCGCACAGTGTCTAAAAGCATACAGCTAAAGTAAATAGTGGTGATTCTTCTTCATATTATTCTATGTTATGATACTCACACTTGTAATACTGATGCTGGTCTCGTTATTATGAAACTTTGGCAAGATGGGAGCCGTCCAGAAGTAGGAAGTGCTTGTCGTCATAGTAGCTAATGACACTGCAACAGAGTAAATATTTATAAATTTCAGTAACTTCTGACTATCCGTTATGGTATCAGGGGCTAATTGCGTCCATAGAGGCAATTAGGCCTAGCCTACCCTACCAACAACGCCAAATGCATTTATTTTAACTATGTAATACAATAATACAAACTATTAAAAAAAAAGTTAAACTCCTGTTAAAACTCTTATAGCAACTTGTCGCAGACGCCACGTGACTCACAGTTCGACGGAGCTTACGGTATACGTAGGTAGGTATGCGCGATTTATCAGCAGTGATAGGAATAGGTAGTGCCTATTTGCCTAAACTTCGAAGAACAGAGACAAGAAACGGAGACTTCCTTAGGACTAACTTTTTTCCGAGACATCTGTCCCTAAATTTCGAGACAACACATAAATACATTTAAAAAAAATGTTATTTGGAATAAGTAATTCGTCTATATTTACCTAAAGTTTGCGACTAGATATATCATAATAAATAACATACACAGTCGTTACAACCATAAAATTTTCTGAATTTTTTTTTGGAGAACATTTTGTAAATGACTTGTTGATCGTAATACACAATGAATCACAATGTTTGAATAAGAAGCCGTACACGTTTCGAAGTAAATATCTTCTTTCTAGCTCACTCTCGGGTACGTATAATGAGATTTCTAAAGTTCAAGTGTAAAAAAGGCATTATATGTAACACATAATATGATTTAAAAGAGTGTCCATGGAGTTTCTTGCACGTTCTTCTCCATAGAGACCTACTCTTTGGAACGTGCAATTTAGCTTCACTTTTCTTGAACTGACCGACATTTGACAATTCAAAAGTGCCCGTAAATGGTCTATTTGAAATAAATGCTTTGATTTTGATTTTATCGGTATTTAAAATAAATAAATAATTCATTTATTTGCCAGAATGTAGGTATACAAAGTGGTATGATCTTAATATTAATGAGGTCCCTTTACAATCTACCGTTATACATGATGTGCAAATATTTAGTTACAAATGAAAATACAAATACCTTTTTTTCTTTCATCTTAATGAAATATATTTCTAAAGTATATTTAAAAATGTGCATGACATTAAAATAATTGCATAATAATGGTATCACATTATCACATTTTACGGCAGCGCGTTTCGTTATCTATTCTTAGAAATTACAAAAGGTAACCGCCATGGTCGCATACCTGTGCGGCGCGGGCAGGGTCTACATCCCCCCCCCCCCCCCTCCCCTACTCCTTACCGCCCCGCTTGCGCGCAGGTTACCTTCACTTCAATCCTGTACTTCGGTTTGTTAAGTGCGCATCTTCCTGTATTGTTTTTGTGAATATTGTTTTTCACCCTCGCTCGTTTTTTGGTTCATTGGATCTTCTTAATACGACTACTTTGGCTTGAATTTATGGATTACGATTTGGTGCAATAACATTGTTCCTGTCTGTCTACATCAAATAATACGGTAAGTCAACATTTATTACTTTTTAATGTTTTGGCTAAAGTTATTTATTTTATTTCTTGTAGGGAAACAAACAGTAAGTTAGATATAAAGAAGAACATTAATGTATATATTATTTTATCTTAAACTAGCAATTTGACAGTCTAGATTGATATGCAATTGTATGAACTTGATATTTTTTAGTGGAGTTTTTAAGATAATTATTGTGTATGAAACGTAGTTAAAAAAAAAAAAAATTACGCATTTAACTTTTGGTTCAAATATAAAAGTGAACTTCAATACTACCAAGCATAGTAATGTTATATCTTTGGTGTCATAAAGAATTGCTAAGGTGGACGAATTCTATCAAAATATATTATTTTTCTGGCCGGTTCTTTTAATATTTGAACCAAAAAGGAATATGTCTTTTGCGCATTGACTAAAATGCGAAAAAAAAATTTCAATAACAATGATGTTACGCGTGTTCATATTATCTAACCGTTTTTCTTTATTAGAGCGTAAAATGAAAGAATAAAATCTTTAAATCGATACAATCGATGCACCTAGCTGGAATGCGCGCACCTCTCCCGCTTTCCTTTCCACCTCCCTGTATCTATAAAGGTTCGTTATTCCTTTTGAGGCATGGAAAACTTAAAATTTTATTTTATTTTAGGTACTTGCCATCGTACATCTTTTTGGAGACCAGTAAGATTGGAGATGGCGAACAAGCCTAAGAAAGCAACAGTACAAAGTTGGATTGGACTTCATCCTGAATTATATTACGACCCGGCCAGTAATTTGATTTACTGTTCTAAGTGCGAGAGCAGTATAACAGCTAAACTTAGTAGTGTCAAGAGGCACGTTAAAGGTCCGAAACACAAAGGGACAAGTAAAAAACCAAATGAAGAATTTTATTTGGACCTAGTACAATTTCTCATATTATGTAATATACCTTGGATTCAAGTAAACAACCCCGCTTTCAAAAAAATCTTCCATAAATATATTTGCTGCAATTGTACAAATCGACAAAAGCTTCCTGAGCAATCATTGCTGAGAAAAGTTTATTTAGATAAGATTTTTAAAACTAAAATTGACTCGATTTATGAACAAATTGCAAATCAAAAGCTGTGGGTATCTTTAGACGAGACAACTGATTTTTTAGGCAGATACATGGTACATTTACTTGTAAAACCTTTAAATGCGATCACACAAAAACCATTTTTAGTTGCTTGCAAAGTACTAGAAATTGTTAATGGGAGCACAATTGCCCAATTTGTAATAGACTGCTTTGAAAATATGTGGTGCGATTTGTATGAATCCAAAGTAGGAGACGTTGCTGTATTATGCACTGATAGTGTAGCATATATGCTAAAAGCGGGACGTGTGCTGAAAAATTATTTGCCCAACATGATACACGTCACTTGCTTAGCACATGCACTGAATCTCGTGCCAGAAAAAATACGATACGAATACTCAGATGTAGATGAATTAATTTCAAACGTAAAAAAAATATTTTTAAAATCACCTAATAGAGTGCGCTTGTTAAAAAACACCTTTCCCCACATGCCGCTTCCTCCAGAACCCGTTATTACAAGATGGGGTACTTGGTTGGAGGCAGTGTCATATTATGCAAAATATTATGATCAAATTAAAACAATTGTAAATCTTTTAAGAAGTTCCGACGCGCTATCTATTAGGTGTGCCAAAAATGTTCTTCAAAAGGAAAACTTGAAATCGGACTTGGACTACATTGAGGAATATTTTAAAGATATACAAATTGGATTAAAGAAATTACAAAAATCGAATTTAACTCTAACGGAATCCTTTGAAATATTTGATCACGTGAGAACTGTGCTTAGCTGGTGTTCATCTGAGCTTATAAAAAATAAACTCGTAAATGTCATGGACAGAAATCCCGGTTTTAAGCCTCTAGATGTTTTTCTGATAGGTCATTTTTGCCGAGGAATGAAAATTATGCAAATCAATATATCCGTCACTCCATTTACTGGTAGTATTAAACAAAATGCACGGAAAACAAAATAATTTATTTGTGACGGAGACTTCCTTAGGACTAAATTATTTCCGGCACATCAGTCTCGAAATTTCGAGACAACACTTAAATACATTTAAAAAAATGTGTTATTTGGAATAAGTAATTCGTCTATATTTATCTATAGTTTGTCTATAAATGTGATAGTTTGTATGGATGTCCATTACTCAATGCCACTGAAAATGCTGATTTTGGTAGTGATATAGATTAAGGTGTGGAATAGCACATATGCTACTTCCTATTAAAAAAAAAGTATAGTTCCCATGGGATACAAAAACAATAGTACACGCGGGAAAAGCCGCGGGCATTAACTAGTTAAAAAAAAAAAACGTAAGGGTCCTTTCATACCACCGATATTGTCTGGCGATTTTTGGAGATTTCTATGCAAAAAAAAACGAAAGAAAAAATGCTCAAAAATCGCCGGTCGATATCGCTCTAGGTTCATTAAATAATTAATGGGCTCTAAAGGAAAAATAAAACACATAGAATATTGTTGTAACAAATATATGTATATTTATATTATTTTAAAATATGACGTAATTGGAAACCATGAAACAAAATGTACAGAAGGGAAGATTTAAGAAACAAAATTATGTTTATCTATCTTTAAATATCTATGTCATATTTATTTTACTGACGTTGAGGGCTGCAATTTTTACTCAAATCAATGTACAAATTAACCTTTGAAGTTTACAAATTAATATTTGAAGCATTTAGGACAATCAGTTTTAATACTGAACTACTAACTGTTCGGTTTTGATAAAGAACTTGATGCATCAAAAATTGCTAAGAATTTCAAAATCTTTATTTGTGTTACAAATACCATAAAAAATAAAGAACGATTTTAATTTAATCATCGTGATTCGATTCATCAAGTTCAGTATCAGAACCGAAATTTTCTTTGTCAGATGAGTCATCTAAGTTAAAATACACAAACATAATTTTTTCTATATTTTCAACTGTCAGGCAATTTCTTTTTATGTTAAGAATCCATTTATAAGTTGAAAATGACCTTTCAACATCAACTGAGGTTAAAGGCGCGTACATATAGTATGATCGCTCATCCTTTCCTGCTGTTATCGCTTCACATATGTCTCTAATTTTATCTAAACCGGGATTTCTGTCCATGACATTTACGAGTTTATTTTTTATAAGCTCAGATGAACACCAGCTAAGCACAGTTCTCACGTGATCAAATATTTCAAAGGATTCCGTTAGAGTTAAATTCGATTTTTGTAATTTCTTTAATCCAATTTGTATATCTTTAAAATATTCCTCAATGTAGTCCAAGTCCGATTTCAAGTTTTCCTTTTGAAGAACATTTTTGGCACACCTAATAGATAGCGCGTCGGAACTTCTTAAAAGATTTACAATTGTTTTAATTTGATCATAATATTTTGCATAATATGACACTGCCTCCAACCAAGTACCCCATCTTGTAATAACGGGTTCTGGAGGAAGCGGCATGTAGGGAAAGGTGTTTTTTAACAAGCGCACTCTATTAGGTGATTTTAAAAATATTTTTTTTACGTTTGAAATTAATTCATCTACATCTGAGTATTCGTATCGTATTTTTTCTGCCACGAGATTCAGTGCATGTGCTAAGCAAGTGACGTGTATCATGTTGGGCAAATAATTTTTCAGCACACGTCCCGCTTTTAGCATATATGCTACACTATCAGTGCATAATACAGCAACGTCTCCTACTTTGGATTCATACAAATCGCACCACATATTTTCAAAGCAGTCTATTACAAATTGGGCAATTGTGCTCCCATTAACAATTTCTAGTACTTTGCAAGCAACTAAAAATGGTTTTTGTGTGATCGCATTTAAAGGTTTTACAAGTAAATGTACCATGTATCTGCCTAAAAAATCAGTTGTCTCGTCTAAAGATACCCACAGCTTTTGATTTGCAATTTGTTCATAAATCGAGTCAATTTTAGTTTTAAAAATCTTATCTAAATAAACTTTTCTCAGCAATGATTGCTCAGGAAGCTTTTGTCGATTTGTACAATTGCAGCAAATATATTTATGGAAGATTTTTTTGAAAGCGGGGTTGTTTACTTGAATCCAAGGTATATTACATAATATGAGAAATTGTACTAGGTCCAAATAAAATTCTTAATTTGGTTTTTTACTTGTCCCTTTGTGTTTCGGACCTTTAACGTGCCTCTTGACACTACTAAGTTTAGCTGTTATACTGCTCTCGCACTTAGAACAGTAAATCAAATTACTGGCCGGGTCGTAATATAATTCAGGATGAAGTCCAATCCAACTTTGTACTGTTGCTTTCTTAGGCTTGTTCGCCATCTCCAATCTTACTGGTCTCCAAAAAGATGTACGATGGCAAGTACCTAAAATAAAATAAAATTTTAAGTTTTCCATGCCTCAAAAGGAATAACGAACCTTTATAGATACAGGGAGGTGGAAAGGAAAGCGGGAGAGGTGCGCGCATTCCAGCTAGGTGCATCGATTGTATCGATTTAAAGATTTTATTCTTTCATTTTACGCTCTAATAAAGAAAAACGGTTAGATAATATGAACACGCGTAACATCATTGTTATTGAAATTTTTTTTCGCATTTTAGTCAATGCGCAAAAGACATATTCCTTTTTGGTTCCAATATTAAAAGAACCGGCCAGAAAAATAATATATTTTGATAGAATTCGTCCACTTTAGCAATTCTTTATGACACCAAAGATATAACATTACTATGCTTGGTAGTATTGAAGTTCACTTTTATATTTGAACCAAAAGTTAAATGCGTATGTTTTTTTTCTTTAACTACGTTTCATACACAATAATTATCTTAAAAACTCCACTAAAAAATATCAAGTTCATACAATTGCATATCAATCTAGACTGTCAAATTGCTAGTTTAAGATAAAATAATATGTACATTAATGTTCTTCTTTATATCTAACTTACTGTTTGTTTCCCTACAAGAAATAAAATAAATAACTTTAGCCAAAACATTAAAAAGTAATAAATGTTGACTTACCGCATTATTTGATGTAGACAGACAGGAACAATGTTATTGCAGCAAATCGTAATCCATAAATTCAAGCCAAAGTAGTCGTATTAAGAAGATCCAATGAACCAAAAAACGAGCGAGGGTGAAAAACAATATTCACAAAAACAATACAGGAAGATGCGCACTTAACAAACCGAAGTACAGGATTGAAGTGAAGGTAACCTGCGCGCACGCGGGGCGGTAAGGAGTAGGGGGGGAGGGGGTTTGTAGACCCTCCCCGCGCCGCACAGGTATGCGACCATGGCGGTTACCTTTTGTAATTTCTAAGAATAGATAACGAAACGCGCTGACGTAAAATGTGATAATGTGATACCATTATTATGCAATTATTTTAATATCATGCACATTTTTAAATATACTTTAGAAATATATTTCATTAAGATGAAAGAAAAAAAGGTATTTGTATTTTCATTTGTAACTAAATATTTGCACATCATCTATAACGGTAGAATGTAAAGGGACCTCATTAATATTAAGATCATACCACTTTGTATACCTACATTCTGGCAAATAAATGAATTATTTATTTATTTTAAATACCGATAAAATCAAAATCAAAGCATTTATTTCAAATGAGGTGAGGCAAAAATGTCCACAAGCTATGTATGTTTGGTGTTCCGCACATGTATTAAATGTAGTTTTATCGAAATCTTTTGAACGGGTTCCTGAAACAAAACGCTTTTTTAGTATAATAAAATCAATTGCGGTTTTTTTTCACACTAGTACGAAACGAATGGCGTATTATAACGACTTTGCCGTTATGAAAAAGCTGCCTCGTGTCGCCGAAACAAGTTGGACTTATCACTCGCGCACGTTAAATATTATTAATAACGAGTCCACACTCCTACTTCAGTTGTTTGAGGAGATGAATGAAAATACTCAACACTGGGATGGTGATACATTGTCACAAGTCACTTCATTTTTATTTAACATGAAAGAATTTGAATCTAGGTTTTTTTTTAAAACATTCGTGGATATTTTTAGGAGATATGGAGTAGAAATAGAAAGCGTCATGCTAAAAGCCTGCTGGAAGTGCTTGAAAAATGAATGACGATACGAGTGACTGGAAACACATACAAACGAAGCAAGCTTGTAATAAAACAAAAGAACATGCTGCTGTTAGCTTTTTTTTTTTTGGTTGGTAAATCATCAAATAACTTCTTTCGCTCTGGGTGGAGCGGGACGGTGTGTCAGACTCTTACTGACTAAAACCCACCCGTATTCCTTCCGTTGCCTGTGTTGCCAGGGGCCTCGGTAACCCTTTTGTACCTTCTCGATGCTGCTGCTGGCTTGGAAATATTATTTTTGTGATTGATTAGTTGCATCGCTGTATGTTAAAAACACCTAACAATGATGTGTATAGATCTTCTTATTTTTGCAACAACTTTAGTACCTATAGTCGAATTCTTAATCCACTGGAGTAATCTGTCATGTGCTGTAGCTGTCACTTTGTGTAATAAAATGGTCATATTTATTGTATTCTAGACTTTTACACTTATATATACATTTAATTTACACTTATATAAATCGATTAAACTAAACGATCACCATCACAATAATTATGACCATTTTACTACACAAATTAATAATATAATTCGACTTTTTAACAATTATCAATCAAAAACTATTTTTACTCAAAAAAATATTAGGTACTATTTTGCGTTACAAGTGACTGTCCTTTCTCGCATTCTCACACCTACTAAGGAATTACCTGTATACAGGAAATGTGTAATATAGGATACATTACACATTTCCATTATACATTTGGTCTCGTTTCACAATCACATGGTGTGCCCTTTAAGGTCAAGTTCTTGGTGTTCTTGGTACTTTATCTCAAGTGTTTTCTCAATGTTAGACACGTGTAGTGTATTTCCTCTTTCGATATTCATTGAGTAGTTTATCAGTTCAGTTTTTATCTTTATGCTCACCCCGATACACGCGTTGAGCAAGGAGTTTAAATGTGGGTAAAACTATAAAATAGATGTATCTAAATAACTTACCCGCAAATGCCGCCAAATACTGCATCCTTTTATTCTGGCCCATATTTTTACACAGACGTGTAATAAATATTTTATATGAATTATACTTATGATAAAATAAACGACCCACAATTAATTTTGAAACATTTTACTTGTCAACGCTTTGATTGATAAAAAAAATATTGATCACTCTCGAATCTTTTTTTTCCTCTCTTTTTATTTATTTTAGTTTATTCTAAACGCTTTTTCCATAATAACCAATCACACCACAATCCGATAGCAACACGTCTGTTTGCTAGAAATGTTTTACATTTAATAATGCACAGATTTCCTAGATTCCGTTATCATCTAAATAGGTACCTACTTTGTCCATGGTCTATAAATCTTGGTATCAATAATATTGTCTAACGGATAAAACGTAAAGGTAACCAGCACTCAAATTGCGTAACACACTATGAATCACAATCTTATTGATTTTGAAGTATAATGCTAATCCACTGCTTCATATGTTCGAAAAATTTGTCTACTCAACAATGTAATAACGCAATGAATGTTGTTGAACTGTCAAAATGAAACCCATTGCTACTGATAGTGTTACGCAATTAGGGGCTGGTTACTGTTTTGCTTTTGTATGTGATATTCAGTAGTAGCGCTGGTAACGGAAGACTGACTGCACGTGTGATGCGAAAGAATGAGTGAATGCTAAGCCTGCAGTAGCTTGACTATTTCTATTTCTGCGAAGAATAGACAAGTCTCTTTCTATACAAAGTGACATTTCGTTTCTCCATTTTTGACATCGCACCGTAGACATCCTTCTACATAAAAAAGGACTTAGACAAAGATCGTTAGAAACGAAAGACAGAATGACAGATTGTAGATGGATTTCTACGGTGCGATGTCAAAAATGGTGAAACGAAACGTCACTTTGCATAGAAAGAGCCGTGTCTATTCTTCGTAGAAATAGAAAACGTCATGCTAAGCCTGCAGCTCATACATAAATGGGAGCTGCGCGACTGGGTGCTGCGCGCCGACCTCCCTAGCGGCGTCAGCGTAGTGTGTTACGCTGACGACACGTTGGTCCTGGCGCAGGGGAGGTCGCACCAGGCGGCGGCCGAATTAGCGGCACGCGGGGTTGCGACAATCGTCGAAAGGATCCGGCAATTGGGACTCGAGGTGGCCCTGCACAAGTCCGAGGCCATGTGTTTTCATGGCCCTCGGAACGCGCCACCGTTGGGACCCCAAATAACGGTAGGAGGGGTTTCTATCGGCGTCGAGTCGACGATGAAGTACCTGGTACTCGTCCTCGACAGCCGGTGGAACTTCGTGGAGCATTTCCGACGTTAGGCTCCCAAACTGGAGCGGGCGGGCGCTGCATTGAAGCGGCTCCTGCCCAATCTAGGGGGTCCAAACGCCTCCTGCCGGAGGCTCTACGCGGGGGTCGTGCGATCCATGGCCCTCTACGGGGCTCCTGTATGGGCGCGCTCTCTGGCACTGCGGCCAGCCCGCCGGTTGAGCGCGGCCCAAAGGGTCATGGCCATCCGGATGGTCCGGGGATACCGCACGGTCTCCTGTGAGGCAGCGAGCCTCCTTGCCGGATTGCCGCCATGGGATCTGGAGGCAAAAGCCCTCGCGCACGTATGGGAGTGGCGCGAGGAGGCAAAACGCCGGGGCGTTAGTCCGCTGCCGCGAGAAATCGCGGCACAGCGGACGGAGCTCCGGCGGGATCTCATGGCGTCATGGAAAGTACGGTTGTCGCAACCCAGTGCTGGGCACGCCACGATTGCGGCGATAAGTCCCCTCTTTGAGGAGTGGCTGGAGAGGCGCCACGGCGTCCTCACCTTCCGCCTGACGCAGGTCCTCACCGGACACGGCAGCTTCGGGAGGTTCCTGTGTCAGATAAGGCGGGAGGAAACGTCCGGGTGTCACCACTGTGTGGATCGCCCGGAGGACACGGTGGAGCATACGGTGGAGGTCTGCCCAGCTTGGGCAGAGCACCGCCGTGTCTTCGTGGAGGCGATCGGCGGCAGAGACCTCTCGCGTCCGGCCCTGGTTCAGGCCATGGTACGGAGCGAGAGGGCATGGGCAGCCGTCACCTCCTTCTGCGAAGCAGTAATGCTCACGAAGGAGGAGGCGGGACGGTTGAGGGAAAGGCACGTTTCGCGCCCTCTCGCCCCTAGCCGCCGCAGGAGACGCCCTGGGCGTCGGGAATCTCGGGCGGATTTCCAGCCACCGTAGGCGCGGGCTTGCGGACGGTGAGCAATGGGTAGCTCACCGTCCGGTAAGGACCAGGCCCGGGTCGACGGCGCGTCGTATTCCACGCGCGCCTCAAAGAGATGTCGTCAGCACAAAGTAGGGGTCCACTAGGGCCGATGCCTGCCGGGGTCGCGGGAAGGTACTTATGGGTCACCGAGGCCCCCGCAACACAGGCAACAGGAAGGAATACGGGTGGGTTTTAGTCAGTAAGAGTCTGACACACCCTCCCGCTCCGCCCAGAGCGGGAGAAGTTATTTGATGATTTCCCAACCTCAAAAAAAAAAAAAAAAAAAAGCCTGCAGCTCATACATAAATGGGAGGAAGGCGTGAGTGAGTGTATGTGTATACATAAACTCACGCCTTCCTCCCATGGCGGTAGACAGAAACTACAGTTCGCATACATCTACATATTTCCAAGTACACAGTGAACGTGGATACTAGAAAAAGAAAAATAAATAAAAAAATAAAAAAAAACTCGTTAATAATAACTAAAAAGACCTTTTACTTATAATAATTTATTTATCGCAAGCGCTACTGCTGAGCATGAGGGATCAATTCCCGGGTCGGGCAAAAGTGTTATGGATTTTTCCATCTGGAATTTCTCAGTAGCAGCCCGGAGTCTGGATTTATGGCGGGTTGATGGCAATAGGCTCGCTTATTCTAATTAGGTTACTTTTCTCTCAGTGCATGAAGTAACGCTTTAGGTACCGGTCGTTAAAATTTTCTTTCGAAGCAATAAAGTTCTGAGTTCGTCACTCGATTTTAAGAATGATATTGAACTATATTATAATAACTATTATAATATCCCGCGACTTCATCTGCGATCCAGGATGAAAAGTAGCCTATGTCTTTCTTACTTACTTACTTAAACTATTGAGTTTTAATTGTATGTCTGTAAAGAAATCAGTAGACTGTATTAAATAACTATGTGATGCTGCGGATATATTTATTTGTTTATTTAACAGTTTATGTACACATATATAAACAGACAAAAAGAAAGGAACTGAAAAATACGTACAAAGGTGATGCTTATTTCTAAAGAAATCTCTTCCAGCGTACCTGCGATAGGACAGTAGACAAAGAGATGTACTTGTTTTGTTTTCTCTTCTACTCTTACACCGTGTGTAAGAGTAGAAGAGAAAACAAAATACATAAAAAAAAAACAAAAAAAAAAACTATTCACTAATTTAAATATAAAATAAGAGAATATACTAATATAAATAAATAAATATACTAACATAAATATATAAAATAATAAATACATAATATGCAACTATGGCAAAGTGGAAAAATAGTGTACATAGTAGGACTGCTGGAGACGTGGCTGCTAGCTCACGATCTATCCTATCTCAACGATATTCATTGTGATTTTGCGGCGGTAGGCGTCTCAGCGGTAGACACAACGGAATGAGTGCTGTGAGGGAGGCCGTATGACGTATGGTGGGGTGGCCCTTCCATGGAGGAAGAGTGCGTTTAGAGTCGTCGAGATTATTAAGTGTAATATTGTGCGCATTTCTGCAATCAATCGTGTGAATCAGTGTCAATCAATGTTAGTGTTCTCAGTGTATATGTCTACGGACTGTCAGGACTTACTGCGTTTCTCTCGGAAATAAATGCGGTAATTGATGATTATAATGTAGATACAGTCTCTATTATGGGTGACTTCAATGCGCATCCGAGGGAATTGTTTTATAATGAAATGCTGAATTTCTGTAAGGAATAAAGTTAGTCATGTGCCGACGTAGATAGTTACCAAATTATCTGAGCACTTATACATACTTAAGTGGGGGTCTTTCGTCGGTCGTTGCAATGAACGGACGTGTCGCTAGTCTTCTCCGTCAAACCCCCAAATATATTTTTTATTGTGCACCGCACCATGCGGGACAGATGGGTCAACTTTGACCATTCGGAACAGTGTTTATCTTGTTGTGTCTTGGTGTCGTTAAATAAAATCGCTAGAGCTGTACAATGTTGGGGTGGTCTGGGCATACGTACTATTATAGGGTCCCTTCAAAAAGGCTTAAAAAAAAAAGAAAAGAAATTCTTTAAAAAGATAATTATTATTTATTTAATTAATTCATACAATTTAAGAAAAAGGGACCCTTATGCAACCGATCACCGTAAAGGTTCGAAATAGACTAACTTTAGTACCAATGATTATTGCTGACTACGACTATTGTACTGAGATGGCTGAAAGCCATGATGATTAAGCATTTTAGGGTTCAGTGTGTGCTTATAACACCTCACCTATCAGAGTGAACTTTTGGGATGATTACCAAAGTTAACCTTAGAAAGAGGTTCTTAGGGCTGGAGCTGGAATTTCTAGAATGGTTTGCTCCAGTTCCACAGATTCCGATTTAGATTTATCGCATTTGCGGACACTATATTTGCGAAGGTTGCAATTGGGTTTACAAAAAACTACAATTCTATAAACTAAGTATAGAGGCATGAGGAACAGGGTGTAAAGTTCACTCATCCACCATAGAAAAGGGAGGATCCTCCGACCAGACGGGTGTCGTGTCTGGTGGGCAACTGCCCGACGGTTGATGTCGGGATGTAATTTGATTTGTCTTTTGTTATAGCTATGTACTTAGTGCTTACCAAATGTGTTTAGTTGATTGGCGTCGTGAGGTGTTGGTAATGCAATATTATTAAACAAAGAATATTCTTGATTGGATATCAAAGGGACACGCAAAAGAAATATTAGTTTATCGTTAAAATAATAACACAATAAATTAGACACTTTTATAATAGTATGGACTGAACTTATATCTAATTGTACAGGTAAGTTTAGATTATTCGGCAGGTGCCTTACGTTATCAGCTAATTCTCGGTACACAGCAGTAGGCGACATAACGGACGGTGCAGTATGTTTTAACTACAAAGCATTATCGCATTTGTTATATCTTCAAGTTGAAATGTTAGGGTGACCATGGAAGTTTCCAATGTATTACGGACAAAATCTAGTTCTAAAATATGCGTAGTTTTAAAAATATTTTGAATAGTGCGAGAGAGTTTGCTGATAGCGTCATTTAACATTACTTCATTTTGTTGAATCTTGTGAAACGTATTATTATATGTTGATATAACAGATTTAGTTATTAAAATATTATTTTTTTTATAAAAGACTAGTTTATCTTGATTGCTTTGCATTGATTCAATAGCTCGATCATATTGAATAGTGTCGTCTTCATCTAAAGTACCAAAAACTTGTTTTAGAATCATTCCAATTCCTCCAATCCATGCTCGTTTGTTTCTGTGGTCAATTATCAATAAGGTAAGATATGGAACTAAATAGTTTTATTAAATTTCGTTGTTGAACTACTAATGGTTCCACCGTATTGTGGCATTCTGAGTGTTTTATGTAGCCGGTTTGTTTACATGTATAAATTACTATTTCTAAAACTGAATTTATATTTTCTATATGCGGTTTAATATGTAAAATATCTAAAGGCATAATGACATTTAGGATGCCATTATTGATTTTTAATTTCCCTATGTAATCGAAGTATATTCGCAGTTATCGCGTGGACATACTCGTTAGATGGTTGGAGCTCCGCTGAGGCACTGTAAGTACATAGGTATGCATGTATTATGAATACTAACTAAATATTTAATGTAATAACTAATTACTACTAACCCAACTAGTCTATAAGGATTACATAAAGGTATATAGTCTATCTATACTAAAAATATCGATTTAATTATGATTCTAATTTAAAAGTTTTATTTCATAGGTTGTTGGCGACTTCTGCGAGTTTCACTTGGTCATAATGGTGACGGACGTGTCGTCTGTTTATCAATAGTGATAAGGTGTTATTGCCGTGAACTTTTACGACTTTATACGGACTTTTCCATATGGGAGATAAGGCCTTTCGCATTCTAAGGTGATTCTTTAAGTAAACGTAATCGGCGATTTTATATAGTACTGGCCGACTATGGGAATCATAATATGTTTTAGACGTTATCTTAGATCTGTGGACGTATTCAAGAGCTTTATCGCGAGAATACTTTAAGCGGTTTTGTAGCATAGGGACATATTCGGGGTATGTGCCGTCCAGGCTTTCGTTACATATAGAGTTTGGGATAAACGGTTTATTGCCAAACATTAATTCATACGGGGTGTAGTGTGCAGGGTCGGACTGGGCCGGAAGGGCCCGGGTGGCTGATCACAATCCCGGGGCCCGAGACTAGACCATGGTGATGGGATACTATCGAAAAATACTGAGATACACAAATTGAGATAAACAAACTATAAAAAATTTATTACTATACTAAAATACAATACAATAGTAAGTAGGTATTTACTTAGAACAAATTATATAAAGCTAGCCAATCAACATTTTTTTTAAAAGAGGAGAACTTTCAGCTAAGCAGTTAATGACTCGATCGTAAAAGCTGTTGTTTTCGTCATCCTTGATTAGATCCGATTCTGTATTTAATATAATCAACGAATCCAACAGTTCTTGCCCCAGTAAAGAACGAAGTCTCGTTTTAATGCGCTTCAATGCTGAAAATCGTCTCTCACAAGTCACTTGCGTGAATGAAATTGTGAGAATTACACAATATGCAACATATAAGGTGGTGTACGTGCTGATATGCATATTATACTGTGATAAAAGTTTACATGCACATGGTATGCAACTTTGACAGACGTCCAAACCACTTCTGGAAAAACACATGGCGTCCTTTGCTGCCTGGTCTAAGTCTAAAACATCTTCGTCGTTTTCTTCGTCGCTTTGTGAATCTGAATCTTGCTTATGCTGCCTAGGAGAAATGTGCTCATCCCAAAGAGTTTTAGACAGTTCACTAAACTTATTTGCAAAAGATTCCAGTTCTTTTGACAGCAACTCTCGATCGACATTTGCAATTGATGCGATAGACTTTAGCGCGTCATTAGGAATTCCATTTTCTTTGATTTTATTGAAGTTTTTCGGGTCCAAACAAGCGGCATCTTTCATTAAATCTTCGTTGCACATGAATTTTTCGTTTATTTTAACTAAAGCTGTATTAATAATGACTTTGTAGACAGAAATAGAATAAAATCTCTTTGGGTCTGTAGCCAATAATGCTACTTCATCTTCACATAACTGCTCATGTTTCTTCGGTTTTTTAGAAATTCTTCGTAACGGTAACGTGGTTTGTACGTCGAGATCAATGTTTTCAGCGTGCATCAAGTCTTGAACATCGGATGCAAATAAACTTGCAGCTTTGAAAACATCATCAAAAGTATCTAAATGTCTTCGTAAATCCATGTCTAAACATTTGATGAATCCCCAAGCTTTAAGATAATCCAATGTAGGGGTTTGGAGATATTGGCTTACTGGGGTTGATAGGTCAAATATTTTCTTGAACGTGAAGGCTGTCAGGATAGTTTCGAATTTCAAAAAAGAATCCATCAAAGCTTTTGCTTGGAACAAAACCTTTGGCTCGAACTCCGTGCTTGAAGATATGGCACTTAAAGTTTTTATCAACGCCACATATCGAGTTTTCTCCATAACAGTGGTCAAGGCTTTGTCTTTAGCCCACCATCTTGTTTTTCCGATATTCTGTAATCGTCTCAATTTGTCTTGTCCAGCTGTTAATTCTGAAATTTTCTCCACCCATAGAGATGTGCGCTTAAATGATTCATGAATAAATACACTGGTAGACTCCAAGAGCCCAAACAAATTCTTGGCTTCAGTACAGCTTGACGTCGCGCCTCCCAGCACTAAATTTAAAACATGTGCATAACAATGTGTGAAAATTAATTTTGGCACTTCTTCCTTCAGTTTTGCTTGAAGACCTTCCCGCCATATTTCCGGCGCCATCAAATGACACGCTAATAATATCTTGCAAATTTAAGCCTAACTGGGCTAGTTCATTGCTTACAAGAGCTCGGTAATCTTCTCCTGTTGATTTCCGGACAGGGACCATGCTGAGCATCCGCTCTTGTGGGATCCCACTCTTAACATAGCGCACGCAAATTGCAGCCTGGTCAACAACGCCAACATCCTGGCAAGAATCCACATTAAGGCTAAAAGATAATTGTAACAGTAATTGCCTCGGACATGTGCGCCTTAAGAACTGGATCATACTTCGACAATAGGACAACTAAATTTAAAAAGTTTCCGTGATTCTGGTTGTCGTCTGCGATATCCGCTAACGAGTACAAGGCCTCACTTTTTCCACGATAATGCCTTGTTTAGATATAAATAGTATTATATCAATTATTCTTTTCAGGACCAGACGCCTATTGGAAATCTCTTGCATATTCTTTAGCGTGAGATGTTGTTCCACATTTCCTCTTTTTTTTGCTGTAAGCAAGGCAACTACGGCTAACTGATGACTGTGGCTTTCCTCGTGTTTGACAAGTTGTTCATAAATATGTTTTTTGGATGGAGTAACGCCATCAATAAATGGACTTCTTCCTCCTCCTTCTTATTTCGTGGCGTCAGACGCAAAACACATGCAGGTGGTACAAAATAGCTTGTTTAATTCAAGAGAATAAGAGACAGATTCTCGTCGAATTAAAGTTCCTGTTGGTAATTTTCGGTAGTAAACCCGATTTGCATCGAAAGGCAAACTGTTTTTATCACCCGAAGGTTGGATAGGGTGAACAGATAAGATACTTAATTTCTCGGCAGTCGTAGCATTTTTCCTTGGCGCAGCAAATTCAGAAAGTTTTTGAATTTGACTGCAATCATCGACTGTTAATGTTAGTGGCTTTAACGCAACGTTATCAATATTTCCACCAGATCCAATGTCGCTGGACGTAATTGAAGTAATTGTGTCTTTAGGATTAGAAACACATTCATTTGCTCCTTGTGGTGCTGTGTCTTGCGTGATTATTATGGGTAGAGTCGCCGCTGCTATGTTCTCTTCTGAATTACTTGCATACGAAAGTGAATCCAATTTTTCGTCTAACATTGATGATGATGATGAGGGTCCTATAAAAATAAAATATTGTATAAATATTTAATAGCTATACACATTCAAAAAATATCATTGAAATCGGTTGAGGGGTTTCAGAAATTTTAAAAGTCCGTTTTTCGTCTGCAATATGCGTAAAGGGATTTCATTTCATTACAAAAATCATCTATCTACGTTCAAGGGTATGGCCGGGGCACTAATGAGTTAATCAGCCAAGACTCTTGTTTATAATAACATTAAGATTTTTAAAAATGTAGCATTCCCTACAATATTCCGTACCTATCTGTAGCTTAAAATTTATACATCAAAGTCAATATATAAAAAGACGTAATTTTGGCTTAGAACAGATAAATTTGACAAATTTGTAGATTATAATGAAGCATAGAATTATAACACCCAGAAGCCGTCTCTGCGCCCTGCAATCACATCCATTCAAATCACACCACCATCCACCGTAGTGTGATACGCTCGACAGCCCCGTAGTGTCAAAAGTCAACCGACCCCGTGCGCATATCATGTACATTTTGGTTAACTAAAAACAAGTTTGTGTTAATAAGCCTTATTAAAACTGTACAGAAGTATATATCCATTTCCCATATTTTTGGGGAAATGTCATTTGACTGGTAACATTATTTTACGTTTGTGTTGCGTGCGACTACCAAGCAAAACGATGTGTGCGTTTTGTGCCTCAAATTTTACGCAGCGGCCAGTAGTAAGGCTATCCTTCTGGAAGCCAATTCTCAGTCAAATAGAGATAGAAATATGCTTATGTCGAAAAAAAATGGCCGATGTCGTGTGTTCCCCATACAATCTCATCCGACATTCCTCAATTTTTTCGGCATATTTCTATCTCTATTTGACTAAGAATTGGCCTCCTAGGCGTTATTTCGTTCTATGTAAAGAAGGAATTAAAAAGCGAAACTACAGGTAAAACTAGCTAACAAATATGTAAAGATTTGTTAAATTAGAAAAAAAACTGTATTAAATTAAATCTATTTACCTGGTTGCGATTCGCTCCGATTTTGAGGATCTTCAAGCTCTTGAGATGTAGACGTGAAGGAAAGCCTGGATTGCTTTGGGTTCGAAGCCGCTGTTTGTAATTCTATCTTTCTTTTATTTTTCCGTTTCTCCGAACCAGATTTAGGTTTATATGCCGCTGAACGTGACTGAAACCGTGAAGTATATATCAATTTGAGTAATACTTAGGTACCTATATAATATTAGATTACAAATGCTCCAAAGTGACTTTTTTTTCAGAAAGCAATAAAAATAATATTATGCAACTTACCTTTTCCATTGTAACAGTTTCTCGATGTAACGTAAGTCAGTATAATATTTAAAAACAACGTAATTGAACTAGAGTATCGGCGGTAAGGGCAATACAAACCGACTAAACAATGGAATGCGATTCAAGGAGCAGCGAACGCACGCGTCGGGGATTCCCCAAACCACAGACTCTTTACTTGCGTAATGCGTTCCGTTTCATCAAAATTATGAGATGAGAGTGAATAAATACGTTACGTTTCTTAATTGTTATTTATAAATGTTGCAGTTCCGAATTCATCGAGTTTTTAACCTCTATAGCCCTAGTGTATGCTTGGCGCCCTGCTAGCTAGATCTAGAAAACCGCGTAAATTGCGAATTTTACGCGTTTTTGCCGCGACCTTACAACAGCAAAAATGTCTCAGTCCTTCGAAATCATGACCGATTCCTGTAGGGTTTCTTGCTTTAGTTTATTTTATAAACGGCGGAATAAACACTATTATTATTGATAATAATAATAACCACTATAATACTTACATAAAAGAAAGCGAAATAAAACTCCCATAATTTTCCGGCAATTTTAGCCCATTGAAATGTTACCTACAATTTAAGGACAGAGTATTGCATTTATTACAGGATGCAATTTTATTTTTGGGACATGTGTGGGGGGTCAATAGAAGCTTAATCTCAAGTTTGTGGGGTCGCCACCAAGGTCCCCCGGCCGCCATCTTGAAAAAAGGGGTGAAAACACTTTTTTCGCGATATCTCGTAAACTATGCATCTTACAAAAAATTCGTCAAGTCATAATTTGTAGCAAATTATTTTGTCTTTCAAATTTTTTGTAAGACGCATAGTTTACGAGACATGCACGCGGGCAACCGTAGCACAGAGGGCACGCTGCGCGGGCCCCCCCCCCTGTGCTGAAGTTGCCGCATGCCTCTCAACCCAGGCCTGTGGGGGGGGCCGTGCAGGCTGGGGCCCGGCTGGCAAATGCCACCTCGACTGTATGGCCAGTCCGACGCTGGTAGTGTGTTACGGTATGAACAGTAGTATTATAAGTAAGCATGGCTGTATAAACATAACGGGGCCAATTTGTTTGTTCTTTATTGACGAAAGATTTTAAATATTCTTTCAAGGTTGAGTGGCTCCGTTCAAGGGCGAATTGTGTTTGTGGGTGGTATGGAGTAGACCATAGCTGTTTAATTTTCAGAAATTCACACGTTTTCTTAAATAGGTCTGCTGTAAAGTTAGTGCCTTGGTCTGTCAAAATCATTTTTGGAAGGGATGATGTTTATTAAATTTGAAATGTAATAAGAAAAAAATAAAAAATTGAAATGTAATAAACATTCGCATGTTTCTTCGGCTGTCGTGCTGCGCACGGGGTACGCGATGGAGAATTTAGTGAAATCATCTTTTAGTGTTAATATGAATGTAAGGTTTGCCGGACCGGATTCTGGAACAGGTCCTATATCAAGAGATATGCGTTCACACGGCTTAGTTGACGAACTTGTAATTTGCATTGGTGCGCGATTTATTTTACGTAAAGCTTTGTTTTCTTGGCACGATTTACAACTTTTAACATACGACTCTATGTCATTGCACATACCTTTCCAATAATATAACTGTTTCAATCTATGATACATACGACTGACACCAGCTATGTGTAAGTCATGATTGTCGTAGAGAATTTTCTTAACTTCAGACGGTGATGGGTAAGTAACGTTAATATGATTGATAT
Organism: Atethmia centrago; assembly: GCA_905333075.3. Taxonomy (NCBI): domain Eukaryota; kingdom Metazoa; phylum Arthropoda; class Insecta; order Lepidoptera; family Noctuidae; genus Atethmia; species Atethmia centrago. Next base: position 11,940,216 of record HG995373.1, on the reverse strand, counting down.
CTATTTGTATGCCAGTATTATGAAATAGGTAGTTTATAATATTATAGATTTTAACATAACTGTGTTTTTCAAAAGGGTCACGAAAATTGGATATACTAATTTCTTTAATTTGATATGTTATTACAAGTTCATTACGAACATATTTGAGGGTTTTAAATATTTCGTCTTATGACGTCTGGTCGAAGTGATTTACTTTTACGTACAGGAAGTAGTAATCTTTATTTCCTGATTGGACTTTATAGAAGGTATGTAATTGTTTTTATTGGTTGCGGATTTGGTATTGATTTTCTAAATTATTTAATATTTCTTCAATATACAGTTTTGATTCATCCAAATCAATCGACGTGGGCACTAAGACAACCTTAGAAGTGGCTTTTAGCAAACTGTCATTATGTTCGATAATGTGTGTATTGAATGATTTATTTTTATCCGCTATTTGTTTCAGGAAGTTGGAATAGTCGACGGTAGGTAATTCTGGGATGGAACTGAGGTGCGCGTCTTGAATTATAGTGTTCTCTGATGGGACTCTTATAGAGATAGGATTTGGAGATTCTGTATTAATAAGGTCTTTTTTTTTTTTTTTTTGAGGGTGGGAAATCATCAAATAACTTCTCCCGCTCTGGGCGGAGCGGGAGGGTGTGTCTGATTACTTACTGACTAAAACCCACCCGTATTCCTTTCCTGTTGCCTGTGTTGCGGGGGCCTCGGTGACCCATAAGTACCTTCCCGCGACCCCGGCAGGCATCGGCCCTAGTGGACCCCTACCTATGTGCGGACGACATCTCTTTGAGGCGCGCGTGGAATACAACGCGCCGTCGCGCCGTGCGCCGTGGCGCCTTTCTAGCCACTCCTCAAAGAGGGGACTTATCGCCGCAATCGTGGCGTGCCCAGCACTGGGTTGCGACAACCGTACTTTCCATGACGCCATGAGATCCCGCCGGAGCTTCGTCCGCTGTGCCGCGATTTCTCGCGGCAGCGGACTTACGCCCCGGCGTTTCGCCTCCTCGCGCCACATCCATACGTGTGCGAGGACTTTTGCCTCCAGATCCCATGGCGGCAATCCGGCAAGGAGGCTCGCTGCCTCACAGGAGACCGTGCGGTATCCCCGGACCATCCGGATGGCCATGACCCTTTGGGCTGCGCTCAACCAACGGGCTGGCCGCAGCGCCAGAGAGCGCGCCCATACAGGAGCCCCGTAGAGGGACCGTGGACCGCACGACCCCCGCGTAGAGCCTCCGGCAGCAGGCGTTTGGACCCCCTAGATTGGGCAGGAGCCGCTTCAATGCAGCGCCCGCCCGCCGCCAGTTTGGAAGCCAAACGTCTGAAATGCTCCACGAAGTTCCACCGGCTGTCGAGGACGAGTCCCAGGTACTTTATCGTCGACTCGACGCCGATGGAAACCCCTCCTACCGTTATTTGGGACCCCAACGGTGGCGCGTTCCGAGGACCATGAAAACACATGGCCTCGGACTTGTGCAAGACCACCTCGACGATTGTCGCAACCCCGCGTGCCACTACTTCGGCCGCCGCCTGGTGCGACCTCCCCTGCGCCAGGACCAACGTGTCGTCAGCGTAGCACACTACGCTGACGCCGCTAGGGAGGTCGGCGCGCAGCACCCAGTCGTATCCGATGTCCCACAGATGCGGCCCCGGGACCGATCCCTGTGGGACACCGCACGACATCTCTTGCCGGTTCCACACTCCCTGGTGACCGGGGTATTAATAAGGTGTGGGGTAGGAATGTCAAAGAAATGGTCGGGATTAAGTTCATCCGACTGAAGGGAAGTAGGTGATGTAATGAAGTCGAAGAAATCTCTGTCTGAGTTACTGTCAAAATTTTCAGGTGTAATATTAGCTTCGGAATTTAGAAGATTAGGTGTTGTTATTTCGACAGCAGTAGGTTGAACGGGATTAACAGGGAATCTAGACAAAGCGTCTGCGTTGGCATTTATTTTACCCTTTTTATACTGAATATCATATTCAAATTCTTCAAGTTTCAACCTCCATCGAATGAGTCTAGATCCGGGATCTTTGCAATTGAATAACCAATGAAGCGGCTTGTGACCTGTTACAATGGTAAATCGGCGACCATATAAATATGGTCGGAAGGTTTTAGTTCCAAATACTATCGCTAGACATTCCTTTTCCGAAACACTGTTATTACATTCGGCTTTATTTAAGGTGCGGGACGCATAAGCAATTGGAAGATCACGCCCGATGGGACCTTGAGACAGGATAGCTGATATAGCGTAATTAGATGCATCGCAGGTTAACAAAAAGGTTTGATTAAAATCAGGATATGCTAATATAGGTGCGTCGACTAGTTTATTTTTTAGGGTGTCGAAACTAAGGTTGTTGTTTGTTCGTCCAATCAAACTGGGCGTCCTTTTTCAGGAGCAAGTTAAGGGATTTGGCTAGTTTCGAAAAGTTAGGGATAAAACGCCTAAAACGCCAAACGTATGACACGAGGCACAAGAAAGATGTAATGTCTCTTGCAGATTTTGGAACGGGATATTGTGTTACAGCTTTCACTTTATCTGGATTTGGTTTTACACCGTTTTGGGTGATAATATGACCTAGGTAAGTAACTTCTTTTCGGAGAAATTCACATTTTTCTGGTTGAAGTTTTAAATTGAATTCTCGAAGTCTGTCGAAAATGGCCTTGAGATTTAGGATTGCTGAATTTAAATAGAATGCATACTATATCATCGAAATAAACAAAACTACGAGAGCCTTGTAGCCCAGCAAGGCAAGTATTCATAAGTCTCTGAAACGTACTTGGGGCATTTTTTAAGCCAAACGTCATTTTATTGAATTGAAAGTGGCCTTGAGGTACATAAAAGGCTGTTTTAGGTGGTGGTGTATTGATGGAAACCTGATGAAAGGTCGAGGGTAGTGAAATATTGACTTTTACCCAATTGGTCAATCATTTCGGTAATTTGAGGGATAGGATAAAATTCACCTATTGTGACATCGTTTAACTTTCTATAGTCAATTACGATGCGCCATTTATTTTGACCAGAAGCGTCTGCTTTTTTAGAAACAATCCATATAGGAGAAGACCATGGGGAATTTGAGGGTTTGATGATGTCTTGGTCCAACATTTTACTAATTTGGGTGTCCAGTCCACTTCCTCTTTATGGAACTCTGGAAAACGGTAAGATTTTGTATGTATCGGAGTGTTACTGGTGGTTTTGATTTCATGTTGAATGGTTGGCGTAAAAGACAGAGCCTCTTCAGGTAGGTGGAATATATCAGAATAATCTGAACATAAATTAAAGAGCGCTTGAGCTTCTTTGTCATTCAGGTGGGAGGTTCTCAGGGAATTTAGAACTTTCCTAGTACGCTCAACTACGTTGTACAGTCGATTGAATAGGATAAGCGACAATTGGGTCTAGTTTAAGGTTAAGGTTGCGTTTAATCTTAACAGGTTTATTAGAGGTATTAACAACGGATATATTGACTCTATTACTGTCTTTAACTTTTGCTATACAATTAGCAACTAGAAGAGTACTAGAAAGATGTTGATCTAGGATCACGCCTTCTTTTAATTCTGGATTTGTGACGGTACAGTATTACAGTCTCTGTGCGTGGTGGTATGATGTAGCAAGAGTCAAGGAAATGGATTTTAATTTCATTGCGAGTTATTTTAAGAACATCACGACTGTAGTCAATGTTCCAACTGTTAGCCGTCAGGAAATCATTACCTATAATGCCATCATAAGGTTGGTTAATTTCTTTGATCATGTGAAATTTATGGCAAATTGACTTAGAATCAGAAAATTTTAGTTTTAAATTAAAATAACCCATAGTTTGAGTGGTTTCAACGCCGGTTTTTGTTGGATCGATGCCTTTAATGCTTATAGGTTTATAAATGATTTTTGGCTTGTTTAGGATACTTGATTCTTTTAACAAGCAGATTGCAGACCCTGAGTCTACAAGGAGTGTTAGTGGAATATCAGAGACTTGTGACTCTATCAACACATGAGGTAGTATTTTTTTAGAAGTATCGATGCTAACCTCATACATTTTATTAGGAGAATTGAGGTTTCCGTTTTGGGGCTGATTACCCAGCTGTATAACCTCGGAAGAGTTAAGGTCACCGTTTTGGGGCTGGTTACCCTGATGTATAACCTCGGAAGAGTTAAGGTTGCCATTTTGGGGCTGGTTACCCTGATGTATAACCTCGGAAGTTTGAAAGGTTGAACTCATGTGGTTCGAATGTGTGCCGACTTTGACTTGACGTCCCGTTCGGCACGGTTGCAGGACGTTTATTCGTTTAAATCTTCCACTTCGACATTTTCACCTTCGTCATCGTGGGTAGATTCACCAGAGTCATCGTAATCATCGATGAAATTGACTTGAGGAGATTTAGGATTGGGTTGGGACCCAGAGGATTTACTTTGATCCTGTTGAGGTTGAGAGCTCGGGTAACGTTTCTGTCGATTTTGACAGTTATATATATCGTGACCAATCTCTTTGCAATATTTGCATGTAAGGATTGGGTCGTGTTTATGATTGCTACCCGACGTAATTGGTTGCGAAGATGATTTCTGCGAGTTTTTATTGTTCTGAGCAAAGATTGACTTGATTGATTGGATTGGACCTATTTTGGCTAGCCTGTTTTTCACGTTAACGAGCTATGATTTCGCCTATAAAGAGTTTCTAAAATCCTTTCTTCGGAAATGGCTAAGTTAACAGCCTCATTGAAAGTTTTAGGTGCCCTGTACCTTACCATGTTTGATACGCGAGGGTTTAAGCCCATAAGGAAGTGGTGGAGTGTTAGGTCCTCCATGGTCGCTGTGCGACCTGGTATTTCCTTGGCTTTATAATTAGAGAGTGATATCTCTATTAATAATTGAGAAAGAATTTAATTGTCCTACATTTTCAGACGAAGTTTGTTTGCTTTCCTGGATGTCATTAAGTAAATGTGTATAGTGTTTTCATTCTGAAAATTGAGTTTTAAGGAACTCTTTTAACTGTTCCTAAGGTGTGAACTCTTTAATCGAACGCGCAATTTCGGTTTTGTCTGTAAGTTGACATAATATATATATTTAAATAAAATTGGCTTTTGTGCCTCGGATGCTAGCTCGTAAGTATTATTGCAATTATTAATAAACGAATTTAGTTTCTCGCGACTGCCGTCATATGGTTTTACGAATTTTAATAAAGTATTAAGCTCCTGTTTGCCTAGTAATTCTTGGTGATAAGATTGGAGATTTTGGGTCTGAAGGGTCAGATGGAATTTCAATTTGCAATATACTATCTTCGTTTTTTGGTACTTTAGGAGGCATAACATGCAAATTCTAGACGTCAAGAAACAAAATATTAATTTTAAACTAGCAGAGATAAGGTTACAGTTAGCAATTGTTCGTTGACTTACAGGAATACGTAGGCGGCGATAAGAGCTAGAGCTGAGAACGGCTGCATAGCGACACTCACACGCAGATAACACAACTGACACTCTTAGATTCACGGAACACTTGTTAGACTAAACACAAAACACTCGCAGGTCATAGGACGATACTTATGATATTTCAGGATCTGTAGGATCCCTGGAGGACTCGCAGGATGCTCGGAGGACTCGTATGATGCTCGGAGAACTCGCAGGATGCTCAGAGGACTCACAGGATGCTCTGAGGACTCGCAGGATGCCAGAAGTATGTGAAGCTATTAGTCGGTTGAAGGACGCGACTGGCGCTCACAGGATACTCGCAGGACGATTAAAGGATGTCCACAGGGTACTCACAGGATAAATGTAGGCTGCACTTATTATTATGCACTCAGAATGTACACGACTCGCAGAATCGTAACGTGCTACTTATGAACACTTCACTGGTTTTATTACCATAAAATTTTATTTTTTGTAGGATTGCAGGATACGGGGTAAAAATCTAGTATCGTTTGGCAGGAGAAGGGTGGTGGGAGTGGGGGGGAGGTTGGGGTTTGTGCCCCTTGCCCCCTGCCACCACTCCCATGAAAAGGTAACGCACCGTTCTTGAGAAAAACATTTTATTGTAACCTAACCTCAAAACTCTTAGTCGCTTAAAACGCCGTAGTATGATTTCAGCTTTGCGAAGGAGATTGGGGGGGGGGGGGGTGTGCCTCCTGCCCCCTGGCACCACTCCCATGAAAAGGTAACGCACGGTTCTTGAGAAAAACAAATTATTGTAACCTAACCTCAAAACACTTACAAGTCGATTAAAAGGCGTAGTATGGTTTAACAAAAATAACTTGGGGACTTGGGGCACCCGAGTCTGGGTGCCCCAAGTCCTGGGTTCGCTTCGCTCGCTCTTGCATCCTAAGTTCTCCTAGTAACAGTAGTAACATTGCCTTTTGTACACACATACGATCAGTGGAAGTACAAACACAGAGAAAAAATTCATGCAACTCGAGGAGAAACGGAACGATCGAAAACAAATGACAGTGACACATGACGCAAATGGCATACCTGTTTTATTGTTTACGTTCCGTGTTATCGATTTTGCCCGACATTTTATACCACGGACTGACTACAAATACTGATACTGGATACTGGATACTGACTACAGATACTGGGGCAGATTTGGTTGTCAATCGCCCATTTTAAACGTTTCGTTTTCGCTTCTTATCGGATTTGAGGTTAGAAACATTTTTTATTAATTTCTCGAAAAATATGCATTACCTTATAATAAGAGTGGTAGCGTTATAATCGGGGACCCAACCCCTACCAACTTTAGCCCCTTTTACCCCCCAACTCTTGCCAAACGATAGTAGATCCAACCCGGATACGGAGAGTCTATTTATTGATTTAACGCAAATGTAGTTTACGCGAATCGGCACTGGGGATTTCCGTATCCCACCGCTGCCACCAAATGTTATCGCCACTGCCCTTCAAAGAGGCTTTAAAAAAAAAGAAATTATTTAAAAAGATAATTATTATTTATTTAATTAATTAATACAATTTAAGAAAAAGGGAGGGCCCCTTTTTCTTATGCAACTGATCACCGTAAAGGTTCGAAATAGACTAATTTTAGTACCAATGATTATTGCTGACTACGACTATTGTACTGAGATGCTGAAAGCCATGATGATTAAGCGTTTTAGGGTTCAGTGTGTGCTTATAACAGTCCGCTCCGGATCCCAGGTGAGTGAACCCGTCCAAGTTAATCTGGTGAGATCTATCCATATCTGTTAGGGATCTGCTGAACAGTTCCGCTTTATACGTGAGTGTCAATCACATTAATCATCTTTTTAATCCTTGAATCGGGGCAAGCTGGATCGCCTCAACGTAAATGTACATGTACATCTGTGGTGGGGAGACCCAGACAGCCACGCACTTCTTCTCTTGCAACCGAGCGGGTGGGCAGGTTGCGGATAGCCCAACTCCGGCTGCGGGACCGACTGTTAATGTCGACCCCGCACCCGGAGCATCTCAAAAGAGATCCCGGACAAGAGAAGCTCCCGAAGGCCAAATCCCAGGCTCAGGGAAACCTATGTTACCTTGTCCTATGCACCTATCACCAAACAAACCATCCCCCCGCATCCATAGATCCCGTCGGTCCCCAAATCCCTAGGCCAAATCCCAGGCGTAGGGTGACCCCCAAAACCACACCACCTACCTAACCATGCCTTCCTTCCTATCCCTATATCCCGTCGGTCCTCGAGGAGGGGTAACCTCGATTCCTTAAAAGCCCACCCCCAAAACCACAACCATGCAGCAGAAAGAGAAGATAACTACCCAGGTGGGTCCCGGCCGAGCCGGGGAATCCCACACCGCTTCGGCGGTCAGCCCCCATCGTATTCTGGGGGGGGCATCCGACTGCTCTTTGGTGCCGCGCTCTTCAGCGCGGTCGGCTGCTGACTCAGCGCCCACAACACAGGCTGCGACTTACGCGCCATCCCACCCTACCACGGCTGCGACTAGTGCGCCAACAAACTCAACTCCGGCTGCATCTCACGCGCCAACACCCACTACGACGAGCATGCCTACCACAAGTCTCTGGCAACAGAGCCTTGTGCGTAACAGCATCACCAACCCGGACAAGGACCAACTACAACACAGACAGAGAGTGACGGGGAAGGAAGACGGACCTGGCAACTCTAACACTTTCCCGGCCGATGGAGTACGCATGCTGTACAAGCGCGGAAAAATCATGGCTCGAGGGAAGAAAGTAGGCGACCGAAAGCGCAACACTCGCGAAGGCTCTAGCCAGCGCGAAGAGCGATCAGACGCCGAAGAGGCAGTACGCGACCAGCCACGTGTACGCGAAGGGGCAACCCAGCGCGGAAAACGGCCGGACGCGGAATCACGTGACCAGCCGCAAGTACGCGAAGGGGAAACCCAGCGCGAAAAGCGGCCGGACGCGGAAATATGCGGGCGAGGGCAAGTACGCGAAGGGGAAACCCAGCGCGAAAAACCTCCGCACGCGACTGAGCCTGCCGGGCCCGCCAGCCGACCCCAGGACACCGACTTGACCCACGGCCGACCTCGACCCCAAAGGAAGAGGGGTAAGTGCGCTGTATCCTCACGCCAACCGCTACCGGCGAGAAGCACCCAGACGGGTACCTCCGATCCGCAGCCTGGACCAAGCGGTACAGGGCCGGTGAAGAGGGAGCGCCCTGACGAATCGGCCTCACCGAGCACGCTTTAGGGGGACGCCAAACGCGTGAGGGTCCACTCCGCCCAGGGAGTGCAGAGGACCTACGCGCGAGCCACAAAGGACATTCCTGCGCGGCTGGCTGTAGCAATCTGCTTCCCTACCCCCTCTAGAGACCTGACCAAGGAAGAGGCCATACACATTAAGACCAAACTTGAGAGCCTTATGCTGGACACGGACTCCACATCACAGCTCCCTGCCTTCCGCGGCTACCCTCGGGTAGCGGAAGGCACCGTGCAGTTGTGGTGTGAGGACGACCATGCTCTGACCTGGCTGACTCAGAACGTGCCCCGAATACAACTCCCAGACACTGACCTTACCCTAACGGTAATGAAACAGACCGACGTGCCGACCCGTGCCCGAGCCTCACTCTTCGTCCCACGCTACAAGGGGGACATTGCCCGGCTCCAAAGTATTCTGATTCGTCAGAATACTTGGTACGACATAGGCAAGTGGTCGCTGCAAAGGGCAACTACCGTCGGTGGCGACAACTATGGGACATATTTGACCCTAGGTGTACCACCGGAGGAAGTTGAGTAGGTCCTAGCCCGGGAGCGTCGGATATCGTACCTGCTTGGGTCGATATACGTACGCTTCTGGCCAACGACCCCACCCCCTGACACCGCGACCCAACCCCCTGCCACCCTGACTGAAACAACGACGGACCTGACTATGACGGTACCGACGTCGACAGACACACTGGACACGGACATGGACAGGTTGGAGGAGGTCATGGCCCGAGCGACAATGGCCGACGAAGACGAAGCCATACCGCCAACATCGCCCGGCTGGAACGAGCAACTGTTAGCCTCGTCACCGGGCGGTCAACACGACGACCAGCATAGGGCAGAGGGAGCGGAGGGATTGTCCGATGGATCCATCTCCGACTAACTCCACCCCACCGTCGCCATCGCCCCCCCTCAACATCATACAGACAAACCTCCAGCATAGCCAGACTGCCACGGCTAGTTTACGCAGGGCGCTGGAGGTAACACCCTGAACCATCGCACTGATCCAAGAGCCTTGGATCAGGAATAATAAAATATGTGGCCTCGGTAACATCGGAGGTAAGTTGATCCTGAACACACACAGCGCAGACAAGCCAAGAACCTGCGTCTACATACCCAAAGGAATTCCTATCACACCATTTACTCAATTCTGTTCCAGAGACTTAACAGCTGTCAGGCTCCACAATGATGGTAGCGCTCCAGATGTTGTACTGGCCTCGGTGTACATGCCAGGCGAGGACGCAAACTGTCCTCCAAAGGAGATGGCCGACCTAGTGCAGCACTGTGAGCGCGCCAAACTGGAGCTGATAATCTGCACCGACTCGAACGCTCACCACCCTCTATGGGGCAGCGACGCACCGAATTCCAGAGGAGAGGTATTATCCACCTATTTATTTTCTACTAATCTTAACATCATTAACCGCGGCTCTGAACCCACTTGGGTCACAGTCCGAGGACAAACGATCATAGACTTAACACTCGCTACAGAAAACGCGACTAACCTTATGATGAACTGGCACGTATCGGACGAGCCATCTTGCTCGGACCATAGGAGGATACGCTTCACAATAAATACCAATACAAAGAAACCAACACCAAGGCGGAACCCGCGGCGCACCGATGTACCCGGGTTTAAACGTCTACTAGCCTCTCTATTAGATAGGCACCTATCACAGGTAACTCTAAGAGACCAAACGCAACTGGAATACACCGTGACAAAATTATCAGAATATATAACCGAAGCATACCATGCATGCTGCAAACTAAGAGCGCCAAAAACCAAGGGCGAGAGGAACCCCTGGTGGAATGCAGAACTTAGTAAACTCAGAGAGGCATTGCGTAAACAATTCAACAGAGCCAAAAACACCAGACTCCCGGACGACTGGGAACTATACAAAGAAACACAATATGCATACAAAAAACAGATTAGAACCGCCAGGAGATCTGCTTGGCGGAAATTCTGTGAATCCATAGAGACAAATAACGAAGCCGCTAGGGTAAGGAAGATCCTGGCAGCAGACCAGGACCGAACTCTTGGCACGCTGAAAAAGCCGGATAATTCATACACACTAACCGACCAGGAAACCAGTAAGGTCCTTCTCGAAACCCACTTCCCAGACTGTAGACTCCTGGAGGATGGGAGGTGGGAGGCTGAACCAGAATGGACCCCAACGGATCAGGACTGGTCCAGAGCCCGCAACATAATAACAGAAGACCGGTTAAGGTGGGCTATTGACACCTTTCAGCCGTACAAGTCCGCAGGGCTGGATGGCATTTTCCCAGCCCTGCTGCAGTGGGGGGTAAATCATCTGGTGCCATTGCTGACGGAGATTTATCGAGCCTGCATGGCACTCAGGTACATACCCCTCGCGTGGCGCGAGGTGAAAGTGATTTTCATACCGAAACCTGGCAAAACCGACTATACACAACCCAAAGCTTATAGGCCTATAAGCCTCACATCCTTTCTACTGAAGACCCTCGAGAGACTTTGTGATAGACACATTCGAGACGGACCACTTCGAGCCAAACCCCTTCATAAACAACAGCATGCGTACACCACAGGCAGATCAACAGAATCCGCGCTACACAGCGTGGTTTCCAAAATTGAATGCGCAGTGGATCACAAATGCTCAGCACTGGCCGCCTTCATTGACATCGAAGGCGCCTTTGACAAAACGATGTTCAATAGTATCAACACGGCCCTTGACAAGCACAGCATAGACCAGACCATAAGTGGCTGGATCTCAAATATGCTTAAACTGAGAGCGGTACAAGTCACAGTGAACGACACCGCCAGGGCCATAGTGGCGAAGGGCTGCCCACAAGGTGGCGTCCTCTCGCCACTCTTATGGAACCTGGTTGTCGACAGTCTTATTAAAACACTCAACGACAAAGGTTACTTCACCGTAGGCTACGCGGACGACTTAACCATAATAATAAACGGCACCCACGAAAATACCCTGTGCAACCTTATGCGCCAAGCCTTAAAAATAGTAGAGGTTTGGTGCAATAAGCACCAACTATCAGTAAACCCTACAAAAACCGAACTGGTTCTTTTCACAAAGAAAAGGAAATTGCCGCTACTACAGCTACCACGATTCTTTGGAACCACCCTAAGCCTATCAACTGAAACCAAATACCTGGGCATTTTCTTGGACAAACAGTTGAATTGGGCAAAACACACCAACTACATCATTACAAAAGCCAGCATATCGCTATGGCAGTGCAAAAGACTGCTCGGCAGGAACTGGGGAATTAACCCCAAGATTACCCACTGGCTATTCACCACGGTCATCCGGCCAACTATCACATACGGCTCACTAGTCTGGTGGCCCAGGACAGACCTGAGCACAGCCCAAAAAGATCTCGAAAAACTGCAACGGTTTGCTTGTGTAGCAATCACAGGCTGTATGAGAACTACGCCCACCGCCGCCCTACAGGCGATGCTTGGACTGCCGCCTCTGCACCTCATCGTGCGAGAGGAGGCGGCCCTGGCCGCCTTTAGGCTTAACATAACAGGAACCCTGAGCAAAGACTCTAGAGTCAAGCACATACGCATAAGGGAGGATGCTTCAAACGAAGACCGATGATGGCATCACCCTGCGACAGAGCCCCAAAACTACACTGTTTCCAAAAGCACTACAACATAATACTCACAGAAGAACGGTGCGATTATTCAGGCCCGTATGAGGTAAGAGTATACACCGATGGATCAAAGACCAACTCCGGAACCGGAGCTGGCGTTTTCTCACACGACTTTAACATAAATATATCCTGCCCGCTGGGAATGTTCAACACCGTCTACCAGGCGGAATGCGTGGGCATTATACAAGCGGCGTATGCCATAGAAGCCAGGAGAGTTACGGACACTCATGTACGCATACTCTCCGACAGCGCCTCAGTTCTCCAATCCCTAGGGAAGAAACATAATACCTCGAGATTAACACAAGAATGTCACAATGCGCTAGAACGTATAACGGTATTGAACCGCAACACAGTGACACTGCAATGGATAAAAGGACACAGTGGATCCCTGGGCAATGACGCAGCTGACGAACTAGCCAGGAAAGCATCCGGCACGTCAGTCTGCGGACCGGAGCCAATCGTGCCCATCCCCTTCAACCAACTACGCAGGTGGCTACAGGAGCTCACCTACACACAAGCGGAGAGCTGGTGGTCCTCGGTACAGGGGTGTAGACAGTCCAAGGAGGCTATGCCATCCTTGGATAGCAAGTTAACCAGACGCCTGCTACGCCTGAACAGGACCGGCCTGCGCCTGTTGACGGGGTCCATTACGGGCCACTGCTCGCTAAACAAACACTTCCACACAATAGGCATAACAGACAGCCCTCTGTGCAGGGCTTGCATGGAGGCAGAGGAAACCATTGCGCATGTGCTCTCCGAATGCACAGGCGTCACCCACATTAGAACAGAAACCCTCGGGGCACCTAGATCCTACACAGAGGTTCTAAACAGACCAGGAGATGTTATCAACTTCTGGAGTGAGGTGGGCTGGTTGGAATAACCACCAAAAAACGGCCGCCATGGCCCACGCACAATGGTCCACCTGAAGGACTAAGTGCGGAAACCAAACCCTCTAACATAGAACATAAAACATAGAATCCTTGAATCCTCAACATTTACTCTGGGGTGCTGTTGGATGATAATGCAACTGTTCTGACCTTCAATCAATTATTGAGCGAAGGTTCTAACTAACTGAGTTCTTGTATTTTATAATCATAACATTAAGCCTAAGTCCCTCTCCTTCTGCGAAGCAGTAATGCTCGCGAAGGAGGAGGCGGGACGGTTGAGGGAAAGGCAAATTTCGCGCACTCTCGCCCCTAGCCACAGGAGACGCCCTGGGCGTCGGGAATTCCGGGCGGATTTCCGGCCACCGTAGGCGCGGGCTTGCGGACGGTGAGCAATGGGTAGCTCACCGTCGGGTAAGGACCAGGCCCGGGTTGACGGCGCGTTGTATTCCACGCGCGCCTCAAAGAGATGTCGTCAGCACAAATGTAGGGGTCCACTAGGGCCGATGCTTGCCGGGGTCGCGGGAAGGTATTAAGGGTCACTGAGGCCCCTGGCAACACAGGCAACGAGGAATACGGGTGGGTTTTAGTCAGTAAGAGACACCCTCCCGCTCCGCCCAGAGCGGGAGAAGTTATTTGACGATTTTCCACCCAAAAAAAAAAAGCCCGCAGTATCATAGTTTGTGGGCAAAGCCCTTAGGACATTACCTTTGAGACGTGACGTGTTATGGGTGGACGACAAAAAGTTCTCTGGGGAAGCAACACTCGACATTTTGCGGATTCCTCAGCCGCCAAACCGAATAGGGAGAGCCTTTTTACTTATAACCAAGATGGTTCATTAAGCTGAATGTTTAAAATCATTTCTAAAGTATTATTGACTAAATCGTCTATTGGTGAAAGCAAATTTGGATGTTTCCAAAAAGGGCTACAGCGAAGCAAATAAGTAAATTTAGGGACAAAAAGGCAAAACTTTAGAATTACAAGAGCATAATGAGGACTGACGGAGTGACTTTCTGTCTACTATTTTTATATTAAGTGCCAGAAAATTTAATTTGGATGTTCAATTATCCAAACCGTAAGAAGTTTTTTTGAATAAAGAGTTCACATTTGCTAAAATTTAATTCTAAACCAATATTTTAGAGAATAATTTTTATATCTGATAAGTCAGATAACACAGTGTCCACATCGCCTCCCAGGGTTCCGTCATCCAAATACCGAACGATCCAAATTTCGATTTAAAATTTTAAATAATCGGATTTATAGCCAAGCTAAAAATTGCTGGCCCGAGGGGATCGCCGTGCTGAAGCCGACCTCCGAAGAAAGTTCATGGGAACGATAAATTAATTTTGAAGGGTCTGCGTAGCAGGTAAGCAGGTATTGATATAGTTCCGGAATTTTGTTCTGAACTTTTGTCAGCATGGCGTCCCTGTTTACTGAATTGAAAGCATTTTTGACGTCAATTTTGACTACAATTTCGCAATCATCATACGAAAGGTAGGTTCTTAAGGCATGGACGGCTGCCTCACACCCACCTTTCGTACCAAATCCTAATAATAGGACCGAAAACAGACTGTAATTTAGATTTGATATGTCTCACCGTAATTTTGGATGCCAAACGTCTTAAAGTTAACCCCACAGCAATGGGTCTCACCCCACCGTCCTTTTTAGTTAGGGCGATCAAATTAGCACCAAATCAAATTCAAATTCAAATTGGCGAATAAAAGTGAGGCAATATAAGCGTTGATTTTGCCTGAAAACATAAAATTTATTAATTTCGTAATTGAGAAAATAAGCTGCTCACCTGCATGACCCTCAGAAAAAGAAGGTAAATCTTTTAAATGTTGGGGTAGATTCCGTCTAGGCTGGCCGCTGAACCGGTTTTAAAAGAAATTATTGCGTCAATAACGTCTTTGCTTTCAATTTCGAGGCAGGCCTGGTCTGCTGTAGGAGAGTCGAAAAATTACGGGATTGCGGGAGCCGGGGGATGTTTCGAATGCAAAGCCGAAAGGGTATCAGGAGTATCACGTTGTTCTGACAGTAATGTCAGGTTCAAAGTGCTCTCGTTAAATAATATATATTTTTTAGTGTAATAACTGGTTAAAAGTGAGATCCTTTTGTGTGGAGGGTGAAATTAAGTGTCTGGCAAACTGTGGCAATATTAGTTGCATCATTGGTGCTGTGATTTATGGGCTAAAACACCCAAAACAATTCACCCAGTGAATGGAATTTACCCAAAATTGTTGCTTTTACCCTCAGTTAATCGAACAAACATTTAAAAACGCCTGTAGCAGTTGTGCGGGCAAACTGTTGTAGCCTGTATTGCCGTGAATAACTGTCAGGCGTTATAGGATATTCATCACTGCAACTTATTGCTATAATTTGTTTTAAAGGAATACTAGCATCCCAACCAATTCAGTCAAATACTAATACTAATAATACGCTGGTACTTGCAATGAAGCACTCAGTCAATAAATCTCTATCTGAATCAAATATCTCCATTAGTATGGATACTCAACATACTCCACCCAACTTTGTCTCCTGTTGGTCCAAACGAACACGATACTCTGACTACGATTCAGACTTCTGCAACCTCAAAGAGGAAGTCAAAACTCTTATATCTTCATAGATTGCAACCCAAAACGTGGAAATAAAAAAAATGTCTTCAACACTGATGGACATTCGGGATACGAATAGTAATATAGAAAGTGCCATGGCCTCCTTTAACCCAAAACGAAGAGCTGAGGAAGAAAATAGAACAGCTCGAAATCAAAGCAAAGAAAGATGAGAACTACGTTGTTTTGCTAGAAGATAAAATCGAAGACCTTCAACGGCGCTGCTGAAAAACTAATTTAGAGATAAAAACGCACCGAAAATAAATAAAAAAACCAAGGAGGACTTAATAACAATGGTTAAACATCTGTCAAACGAAGTTAATTGTCCTATTCAACAAAACGACATAAAGGACATTTTCCGGGTTCCGAACAAGCGAGGCGACGCAAAAAAGCTGGGATCATAGAGCTAACATCGACTATCTTAAAAACAGGCTTTTTGAAATCGACTCGAACCTTCAACCGGGCAAACATAGGCAAATTATGTGCAAAGCATTTAGGATTCAAGACTAGTGAATACACCCCCATATATATCTGAACAGCTAACCACCAAGGGGGCACGAATGCATTTTCTCGCCCGCGATCTGGCTAAATCTAAAACTTATAAATACTGTTGGACAGCCTTCGGCCTGGTATGCGTCAAAAAAGATGACAATTCGCCTAAAACCATAATTAAGTGAAATGCAAGTTAATAAACTTATGCAGGAAATATGACTAGTCCTAATTATTAATCATAGTGCTACATGCCTATCGTTCATGAAGACTAATCTATGTACAGTTTATAGGTTAGATTTATTTTATATTAGGATTTTGTATATGGACATTTTTTATAACGAACATAAACTATGTAATTCTAATGCGCCCTCACACACTAAAAACACACAATAATAAACCTACCTTGCAACTCATTTCTTTCATATAAACTACACACACACTCACACATACACTACAAATTCCATAAGTCTAGTGGATTCGTATACCTACGTACCTAACTTACAATTATGGAAAGCACCCTAGCAACTATAACTGAAATTGACAACACAGAACTAGCGCAAGCTTCAAATTTCTCTCTTTGCAATTTTAACACTACAATGGAGATTAAAAACACTGACTTTACGATTATCTCACAGAATATTAGAAGTATCTGTTCTAATTTTAACAACCTGCAACTTAACTTACCTTATCTAAATTTCACTACTGATCTTATTGTTCTGAGTGAATGTAGGCTAAACCCCAATAAAAATATTCCTCAATTAAATAATTATTCGGCAGACCACACTACTAACTACACACACACTCACACATACACTACAAATTCCTCTTCTTGTCTAAGCAAATTTTGTCTCTCGTTGGAAGTGTAGGCCACGGCCTACACACCTACTCAATTATTTAAATATGTTGGCAATGCGTGCATTGCCAACATATTTAAAGTCAGTTTGAACGCTCGTATGATTGCTCTTCTTGTCGATGAATTAAATTTATATTGAAGTCACCAGTAATTATAATGTTTTTATTTGAGGCCACTGTAGCTAAGTGGAGACAAAAAGAGTTAATGAAATCATCCGGTTTATCTTTGACGGAGATATACCTAAGAGATAAATTTGCTTAGATCGCTTCATTCTAAAGCTTAGACCGAGCAAAAGATCTGCATCTATTGGAATTATTGACACCACTATCACCGATCACTTTATGATTTTTCTAAAACTATCCGATTTGACGAAACAACATCAAATAAGTAAGACTAAAACAATAATAAACGTAGATAATGCAATCGAACTATTAAAGACTAACAACACTCAAGACCTTTTAAACTTAACTAACCCCAATGTTTTAGCAGATAGCCTAATAAGTTTACTCCAAAAAGCACTCATTGCCAGCACTCTTGTTAGAAAAATCACACAAAAAAATAGAATGATTAAACCATGGATGACTATAGGCTTATTGCGCTGCATACAAAACCTTAACATATGCAAAAAAAGCTCAAACCCTTGCAATAAAATTCTGAAAATCACCTTTAAGAGATACCGGAACTACTCACACTGCATAATAAAAAAACACAAACGTTAATATGATCGTGAACAGTTATATAAGTCAAACAAAAACCCTAAAAACTTATGGCATACGATTAACACTATTACCCAACGAAAGCCACCTAAAACGCAAAACACAGAATTATTTGAATCAGCCGTTTCCCCTTGCGCAGCAGTAAACAACGTTAACAAATACTTCTCCACTATAGGCAAGCGCCTGGCTGACGACATAATAAAAAACTCTGATAGGTCAGCTAACAACGACCATGACAAGAGAGGGAACGTACCTTTAAGAGATCCTAATCCACCAGTGTCATCTTTCATTTTACTCAACTCGGGCCCTGAAGAGGTCGCTACTGTAATTAGGAGCCTAAAAGTCAATAGTGCCACCGGTTGGGACAAAATTCCCGTAAGTTTATTAAAGGCTGCACAGCTAGTTTTTTCGCCAATTGTCTCTTACCTTAATAACCTCTGCTTTGAACAGGGAACTTTTCTCCGCCCTGAAACAAGCTGTAATAATACCTGTGTACAAGAATGGGGAAAGAGCTGACCCGTCGAACTACAGGCCGATATCGGTCCTCCCGTCATTGTCTAAAATAGTCGAAATATTAATAAACCAACGCTTGGTTAGCTATCTATCGAAAAATAAAATAATATCACCCTCGCAGTTTGGCTTCAGACAAGGCGATTCTACAAAAGATGCAGTCTTAGCGCTTGCCTCCATTGTCACTGAAAAAGTAGACAGTGGAAGTAAGTGCCTAGCAGTTTTTCTAGACCTCATAAAAGCCTTCGACACAGTCTCGGTTCCCATACTTCTACGCAGGTTAGAAGACACTGGCGTGAGAGGGGTGCCACTTAAGCTGTTTCAGGAATATCTGAGCGAGAGAAGATATGTGGTAAAAATAGGATTGTACACTAGCTCTGAAGAAATCGTCACATACGGAGTAGGACAAGGTAGTGTGCTAGGTCCAGCATTGTTCTTTGTTTATATAAACAGTTTGTGTAGTTTGTCTATAAAAGATGGTCATATATTCTCTTATGCCGACGATAAAGCAATAGTATTTTCGGGAAAATCATGGGACAGCGTTGGTCGCACTGCCGAACGTGGCTTGTCTGTCTACGATAGCTGCCTGGCTCGATCGCATCCTTTTAACATTGAATGTCTCAAAGACTAACTACATCTGTTTATCCATCTACAATCGCTCCCAACAATCACAAGACATCCAAATTAAAATCCATACGTGCTCCGACTCCTCCACCAACACGTGCACTTGTCTAAAAATAAACAAGGTTCACAAAACGAAATACCTTGGTGTTATGCTCGACTAACGACTATCTTGGCACTTAGAACTAATTATGGGTAGAGTCAGGAAACTAATATGGACTTTCAAGTCACTTCGTCACGTCACAACAAAAGATCTAATAAGGCAAATCTATATCTCCCTGGTTCAATCAATAATAATGTACTGTTTTGTTTTGGAACTGGAGCGGGCGCAGAGAGCGCTACTGAAGGTCATGTTCTTCAAACCACTAAAATTCCCCACTGAAAGCCTTTAACTTAACCTCGAATCTTTTGTCTTTTAGAAAAGTATATGTTCTCCAAATTGCTTTTAAAAACATAAATCCCTTCCTTTCATCCCTTCTAGGGCGCAATCTAGGAGAAAGAATATTGTCGCTCCAGAAACTCAGTTAAAACCACATTTGGCACGAGAAAGTATACAAAACAATCATCACACATATGCAATACTCTAAATAAAGAACAAAACATTTATTCTATGACATACCGCAACTGCAAAAAAAACACTCACTCAATGGCTGATAAACAAAAGTTACGAAGAAATTGAGTCAATCCTACATACGATCACATGTCATAATTCGAGAGATACATTGCCACAAACACACACACAAACACTCACATACACACACCGTGCGCACACTAAATTATTTTGTCATTTAGATTTTGGTTATAATTTTAATTTTGATTTGAATTTTATTTTTGATTTTGATTTGAGTTTATAAGTTAATTTTAATCTTGATTTGGATTTTGGTTTTAATATTATTTAATTGTAATTTCTATTTTGATTTTGGCGTTGACTTTATTTTTTATTTAAAATTATAGTCTTGATTTGAAATTTTATAAAATATTGTTTTTATTTCTCACTTATGTATTGTTAATGTAAACCAGAAGAGCGGAAGTACCTAATACAAGCATTTTTTTTACTTAAAAGGTACTTCCTATCACTATATCGTTTTACATAAGTTTTAGAAATAAGTTTTTTTTTTATCAGGCGACAATACGTCGTTAGTAAAAAGAAGACGTGCGGCGCTTTAGTAAAATAGGTAAAAATGCGTATATTGTAGGGTGGAACTTGGTGGTGGCTTGCTTTCCTTAGCTGGAATCTATAGGGGAAGCCGCGCGCGAGGCCCCTGTAATTGAGTATGTGTGAAACACGAAAAGAGTTTGCACGGCTGTCATATACTTTACATCTTTGAAAGTCGCTACTTGGTCGCTACGGATAGATTGAAACCTAAAAATCTCATGACCAGTCTTACCAAGGGGTATCGTGGTACTCAGTTACTGGGTTGTGGAGGTCAGATAGGCAGCCGCTCCATGTAAAATACTGGTATTCAGATAAAAATATCTGAATACCTTGTGTAGTATTGGCAAAACTTAAGCATACTCACTTAAGAAAATATTTCTGCGGCAAGCGCAGCTAGTGACAGACCACATCCCTTCCTGGTTTCGATTCCAATTAGAGAAAATATGCATTTGTGTGAGTATAGGGCATGTAACAAAAAATAAGAACAGACATAATAGTACATTATGATACAAGTGTGCTATGTTGGTTACTCACTACACGCGAGCCGAAGGTGAGCGAGCGCGATAAAGGAGCCGAGTGTGCAATGATTGATCATTGCACACTCGGCTACACACGCGTTTCATACGACGGTTTTCAACTTAAGAGAAAAAAACAGACTTGTATTGTTATTAGTTTCGTAGGCCGCTAGGTATTTCTCTCTAGATTTTGGTGGCAACAGGCTGTCACTCGCGTTTCGTACTTTGATTAGTATTTCCGGGGGGTCGAATCTACGTATTGCTCTTTGCTCTTCTTTACTACTTGTAGTCAACATTTTTGATAATAATTAACCACACAACGAAAACGTTAACAAGTATTTATGGAAAATGGCGAGCTGGTTTTATTTCTTCCGTGCACCACGCTAGCGATGCGATAAATAAAGGCATTGGCAAAACCGCTAAACAGCCTATAAAAAATAAAATAAACACAACATAATTTTTTGAATACGCAAATTAAGGTAAATATGTAGTGAATAATATATATTCATGAAATGCTGATAATTTTGATGATTGATTGATATGTAACCTAAAAAAGTTTATTTATTCACAAAAAATATTATTGTTTTTTAGACATAAACACTCTTTGCGGAGATTGAAAAAAAGAAATGTATATAAAAACACTACTGTATAATAAGCTGAATTATGAACCTAAATGCGTTGCCATAACGAGTCACTTTATAAGCGCGTTGAAGAAATATTTTGTGATTTTTTGCGGCCGCATTTTATGGCCCTTCTATCAAGCCCCTTTCACGCCTAAAGGCAGTGCCGGTCATCGCGCCTAGCGCGTTCGCTGCAATTTGTCTGGTGACATCGCATAGGACATCGTGAAAATTGGGGAGGCAGTGAAAGTGTTAATAAATAACTAAATTTATAGACCCGACAGAGCATAGCCGTGTCGGAGAGAGGTACTCGTAAATATTAAAGTGGATCTGAATAGACATAATTTGTTGTTTGACATTCCGTATTTCAAATTATTATGACTCTTATTCATAAACGTCCATCAAACTTATTTTAGTTAAAATGCTGCTAAAGTTCGTTTATTATTATCTGTCACTTTGACAGTTGTGTTTGTTAGAAAGTGACAAAACCTATTTTAACTAAAATAGGCATGCTAAGTTTTATGAATAAGGGGATATATGTTTGCGGAAATATATTATTATTGATACTAATTAAATATAGCAATACCAATAATACATTTTCTTAACCAAACGGAAGATATGAGTACGAAATTACTTCTTGTCAGCAATGATAATTCTTATAGAGCTTTCGCTGGCCGTGCCCATTAAAAAATGATTTCACAAACCAATAAGCATAGCACGCGCCTAGTGTGAGTGTCACACTTCTATACATAATACGAACACAACTAAAATACGCTTCGTCCATCCTATTGGTCAAAACGCTTGCATCGGGCGATCGAGTCGTGAGCCGTGCTATACGATTATCGCCTTAGAGGTGAGCATGCGGAAGTTTGGCCGATAGTACATAACGTCACGTCTGTAATCCCCGAAGGGTTGGGTAGAGATGTACGTATTACACCCATATCTCGTTAATTGGGGACCTCACAGCGGGAAAAACCTGGATAGGTGTGTAAACCTGGATAGGTGTACACACCTATCCAGGTTTTTCCCGCTGTGAGGGTAGGTCTCTCCCAGTCCGGGCGGCACTGACGTTCTGCACCGATAGGTTCCGGGTATCTTCGTGAATCAGCTAGCTGAAGTCTTGACAAGAACACATCCCCCAACACACTTATTAAGACTTATCATTCCGGCGTTATTATTTGTACGCCAGTTTTTGATAAGTCTTTATAAGTGTTCAGGAAGCGATTTGCGGGACTTTTCAGGAATCATAGTTAATATATTAAACGATAAGAGTTCCGAAGAAATTAAATTAAATTTTCACTTTAGAGCGTTTTTTTTTTGGAAATCGGTTGTTTTTTTTGGAATTATTTTTTTTTTCAAAAATATTCAATGTATTCAAAAATATACTGTCGCCAGCGGGAGTGATATGAATATTCGAATGACGTTATTGCGACGCATGCTATTTCGAAAAACTTCACCGAGTGGTACGCCATTTCGAAAACACATTCAGTCGAAAACCGCTATATCGAATGACGTCGCGAACACGCTGATTCGAAAAACCGAATGGTACGCTAGTACGTAAGTCTTGGTATCGAAATCCACTGTTGCGAATAGCATATTCCAATCTGAATTTGTCTGGGAATCGAACTCGCGACCCCGATAAAGCCTTTGATTTATATAATAAATCTTTAGATATATCTATTATAAAATGTCTATACATATAACTCGAGTGGTGAGATAAGATCTATATCTTATCTTACCATTCGAGATATAAGAGTCTCAATTCAAATCTTTACATCTGAAGGTCAATTCTTGTTCTTTAAAACGTTCAAGTTCTAGTCGCAATCTCATCTCAGCGACAGTGTGAAAAATTTGCCAAAAATGTAGTTATTTTTAAGATTTTTTTTGACAGATTGAGACTGAATGTGAACGTTCTTATAAATACGGGACGATGGCCTCTGCAGGCGTGACGACGCTTTCTATTTATACTCTAGAGTACTCTGTGTAGGAATCGATTGTCCACCGAAAATGTTCTACTGTCTACACGTCATTTTTGTCTCTCGACAAAACGCTTCTCTATGGTTCTCGTGCTAAGCCTTCTGGTTTCATCTTTTATGCCCTTTCAATGTATGTATATAAAGGGCACCAAAGATTTACAGATTTATACATTATAGAAAATTTTGCTTAGGCCTGAAGAACTGTGATAAGTTAAACATAAAACATTTGAAACATGCTCCAACAAATCATCATCATCTGCCCGCCTATTCCCAACTATGTTGGGGTCGGCTTCCAGTCTAACCGGATGTAGCTGAATACCAGTATTTTACATGGAGCGACTGCCTATCTGACCTCCACAACCCAGTTATTGGGTAATACGATAGATACCCCTTGGTATGACTGGTTGTCAGACTTTCGGGCTTCTGACGACCTGTACCTGTTAAAGATCCAGGAATACTCGTAACCTGCCGGGACCAATGGCTTAACGTGCTTTCCGAGGCACGGAGGGGTCTTCGTATGTAAAGATGGTCATCCATGCAAGGACTAACGGCGGCAAGCGTAGCTTAACCTGATCGATCGACCCGGACGGCTGTTATTACTTAGCTACGAGCCAACAAAAGCTTTGCCCCAACAAATGTAGGAATAAAACTCCACTACCCAAACTGTGGAGGAAAGATGAAACCCACGTGTTGGAAAGGGAGTGTATTATAGCGTGACGTAGACTGCAGGCGTGAATGGACGCCATGGGATCTGGAGGCAAAAGTCCTCGCGCACGTATGGGAGTGGCGCGAGGAGGCGAAACGCCGGGGCGTAACTCCGCTGCCGCGAGAAATCGCGGCACAGCGGACGGAGCTCCGGCGAGATCTCATGGCGACATGGAGACTACGGTTGTCCGCCACGATTGCGGCGATAAGTGTCCCCTCTTTGAGGAGTGGCTAGAGAGGCGCCACGGCGTCCTCACCTTCCGCCTGACGCAGGTCCACACCGGACACGGCAGCTTCGGGAGGTAACTGTGTCGAATAAGGCGGGAGGAAACGCCCGGGTGTCACCACTGTGTGGATCGCCCGGAGGACACGGTGGAGGTCTGCCCGGCTTGGGCAGAGCACCGCCGTGTCCTCGTGGAGGCGATCGGCGGCAGAGATCTCTCGCGTCCGGCCCTGGTTCAGGCCATGGTACGGAGCGAGAGGGCATGGGCAGCCAATGCTCGCGAAGGAGGAGGCGGGACGGTTGAGGGAAAGGCAAATTTCGCGCCCCCTCGCCCCTAGCCGCCGCAGGAGACGCCCTGGGCGTCGGGAATCCCGGGCGGATTTCCGGCACCCGTAGTCGTGGACTTGCGGACGGTGAGCAATGGGTAGCTCACCGTCCGGTAAGGACTAGGCCCAGGTCGACGCTGACGACATCTCTTTGAGACGCGCGTGAAATACAACGCGCGCCTCAAAGAGATGTCGTCAGCACAAATGTAAAGGGGCCACTAGGGCCGATGCCTGCCGGGGTCGCGGGAAGGTACTAAAGGGTCACCGAGGCCCCTGGCAACACAGGCAACAGGAAGGAATACGGGTGGGTTTTAGTCAGTAAGAGTCTGACACACCCTCCCGCTCCGCCTAGAGCGGGAGAAGTTATTTGATGATTTCCCATCCAAAAAAAATAAAATAAAAAGAAAGGCGTGAATGGAAGAGATAAAAGTTTTGCGCCGATCCCAAGTAGAATGGGACAAGCAAAAAGAAGTTGATAAAATAAAACCTTACACGATATAATCACCTTTCTTTATAATGGATCAACCGTCTGACCGAAAATATAAAAGGGTCTTGAATATATTATGAATTAGGAGCACCATCTTCTTGTACGAGGTGAATCAATCAATCTGTTTGCAAAATTAATGGGATTAAGCCTTTACCTATTATAGATTTACATGGTATTTATCCATGCTGTTGAAGCAATGGCCGATTCTTTTAATTTACCGACAGAAGAAGAAGAGACAGATACTGGACTATTATTAAAAAAAAAAATCTACGTACTAAATACAATAAGTTTGCAAACTAATAAATCATTTGTTTTAGTGGTTTATTATTTCCACTGACAGTTAATTATCTTTTCATGTTATTAATTCGTCAGTACACGTTTGCCATTTTTATCACATAAACATTTGATAATATGAATCATTAACATCCGAAACGCGGAAGAGGATACAAGACTGCGTTTTTGTATGTAAGACACGCCCTTTTTTTCCGCATCCGGCTGTAGTGTAATCACTACGGCTGCGGAATTCGGGGCGCGGAGCCTAGCCGCGGCGGTGCGCTTCTTGCGCTGCTGCCGCCTCTCCCTCTTTTTGGCCGCCCTTGCTGGCTTACCCGCCTTCTTCTTCTCCCCGGCCACTTGCCATTTGGCATCGGCCGGAAGAGATTCAGGAGGCGGCGGCGGCCGTCTCACCACCAGGGCCGATGCCTTCGCCGCCAAGGCCGGAGCCCTCTTCGCCTGGACTGGAGCTTTCGCTGCTGGGGCTGGAGCCCTCGCCGCCTGCGCTTTTGCCGCGCCATTGCTCTGCCCCGACGACCCCGGTTTGGCCGTGACACCCGCGGCACCGAGTATGAGGCGGGCTTATGCTTGCCCGAGGCCGGCTGGCTCGCCGCCAACGGGGGGCGCAGGACGATGGCCTCCAGGGCGGAGAAACGACTCCGCAAGGAAGCCATTTCCTGCCGCACCAGGGTCAGAACCCGGTCCTCCACAGACACGGGCCGTCCCTGTCCCTGCTGCTGCCCCCCTTGCGGCTCCATCTGGGGGCCGGATCCTCGGAGCCCAGCTAGGTCCGCTCGGAGCTTCTCATTCTCCTGTCGGAGAAGCTCCATGGCGGCTGTCAAGCGGGCGACCTCCGCCCGCATCTCTGACATGCCGTCCGGAGGAGGCCCGACCTGGAGGACCTCCGCTGCCGCCACAATAGAGGCCGTGGCCGCGGCTCTGGCCTGATCCTTAGAGGACCTGAGCCTCTTAACGGATACAGCCTTGATCGCCGCGGCCACCACCTCCGCAAACCCATCCACACGCTCCGAATTGGAGCCAGCGGCGTCCGGCCCCCCGCCGGAAACCTCAGAGAGGGGCCCCTCCATGGCGAGCTTCTCAGCTCCCTGAGCTGGCTGAGCTGGGCTGGTTGGCTCGGCTGGGCTGGCTCGGCTCGGCTTGCTGGGGTCCCTGGTGGAGGGCCCTCTGTCCACCCCTTTAATTCCTCGTGCTCCACCCCGCCGGCTGGAGTGTATCTTCTTCGTCCTCCGCCCGACCCCTTCGTCGGAGGACGACCCCGAGTTGGATCCTGCTTATGGGTATGAAGTTTCATTAAAATCGGTTCAGTCAAATCGAACAATAAGGACTTGAAATTTTGTATGAAATGCCGTACGGTGTAAACGCTCATAATGAGTGCTTCATTAATTTTTACAACTCAAATATTACTACTAGACAACATTTCCGGTAGTTCAAGGAATTTAATCAAACAACAGGTTTTCATAAATAAATGTGTGAGTAAAATAATCTTGTTACTTTATAGTTTGTAAACTATTATTGAAATTGATGAAGTTCTCGTATTAAATTATAACATTGAGGTATTGACCATTAAAACGTAATCAGTGCGGTTTCTACATCATTGGGTCTCTGTCAAATGTCGAATTGTTAATATGACTAAAACCCAAAACCCATTAAATAAAATGTCCATTTAATTTTACTTCAGTTTTAACTCATACATCGAAATTAGTTTAATCGTTACTCTTCCAGCAACATACCTACTGTGTGTGTTACACACCCTGGCCAATAGATAGCGGTGATCTCAAAGGGTTTGATACTCACTCACAGAAGCATGGAAATGGTTGTAACAATATCCCATAGAGGGCAGGATCATCGACTTTACGGTAAATAACAATAATAATTATAATAAACTAGCTTTCGTTCGCGGCTTCGCCCGCGTGGTTGTCGGAAAATATCCCACGGGAACGTACTACCGGGATTAAAAGGAAACGAAGGCGATCGCATACCTCAAAGTCGAGCGCTGTGCTGCGCGCCGCCGCCGCGCCGCGTCTACCATAATAATTTTATTACGCGTAATTTTTAATCTGTAACATCTTTTAAAGCATTCATTTAAATGATGTGATGCAATGACATATTTTAATCTAAGTAAAATGCCCAATTTATTGGATAAGCATTAATATAATACCGTTTAAAATAGCTTCGGAAATAACAATGTAATTTTTATTAAATTCTGAAAGATAAAAATGGTTAGGTGTTGTGGGTTATCCTTAGAATATAGACATATATGTATATATTATCGCGGAATTTTTGTGGAACTTTTTAAGATGTACAATACACATAAATTGCACATGCATATAAATGCACATACATTTTATGTATCTCGTACGGTTTACGTGGCTCACGCCAGTAAAGCACCCAAGTCGGCACGATTTTATCCGACATATTCAACAACAATCGTCATATTTCAGCCAATTTACACAAAACCGTAATGAATTATACACATAAACCTTTCTCATGAATCATTCCCTCCATTGGTGAAAAACATTTGAAAATCCGTTCATTATTTTTCAGTGTATCGCGTTCAGAGAGACAGACAGACAGACTAGGATAGTTACGCATAAGATTATGATAATCTTTACAGATAGACGCTTTCGCGGCGACATTTCCAATAATATTAACAATGCAATAATAAAGAAATTTCGACGTTTTATCAAGTCGTTAAAACTGTGCGAAGCAGGGGCAAATCACTAGTATGATATTAAGAATTATTTCAGAAAGAAATGTCATGGGTGGCTGCTTTATCATCCCCTGGCTTCATGACTGGCAGCATGGTGACGAGGTTCATTTCCGATGGATTCGGGAGACGAGCCGTTATCTTGGGCAGTGCTTTACCCGTTGTCATTGGAACGGTAAGTTTTTAAATACACTTGATCCGGACTAGGTTTTCTGATAATGCACTCGTGATGACGAGTGATGTAATTTTCTAAATTTCGACATTGTTTTGGTGTCGAAGAGTAGTAAATGGCGACGCGGCAGGCCCAGGAAGAGATGGCAGGACGAACTCGACTCTTTTCTTCATGATTGGCCACATACAGATATAGATAGGATAATATAAAGGAGGGAAGGGTGGTCTTTACCCTGCAGTGGGTACACAATAATAACGGTGTCGGGATGTGAAACCGCGTTGATTTCTTTAAATGAAAATTACTGGTCCCGTCACTCACATAAGTGAGGTTCTAAATCATTTTGATGTGAACTTTACAGAATAGGAGAACTGTTTATTGCATCTAATTTGATTAAATTATTATTTCCAGATAATTGTATTAAACACTGCGACAGCATGGTGGCTTTACTTAACGCGGTTCTTATGGGGCGCTGGAACTGGCATGATAGTAACTGTAAGTAATGGCATAAATACCAGTACCTATGTGATGCGTTTTCAATACCGTGCACTGCCAAAATAATCGAAATTGTTAACCTTTAAAGGGTGCATTAATGGATCAGTAACCACAAATCAAGTTTAAATAATTAATCACTTTATTTTGGCGTTTGAATGACGTTGACAGGGGGCGCTGTTGGTAAAGATCTTTGCAATTGTTTTGTGAAATGTCACTTGAAATGTATTCAAAAAACAAGATGGCGTCGTTGTAGCGCTATACCTATACCATAGGCTTAAGTGGTGATTCTTTTTTCAGGTATCAGCCGTGTACTTAACTGAGGTATCAGACAAAGAGATACGAGGTAAACTCACATTATCTATTCGCTACATGCAAAATTTTGGGGGTTTTCTGGTCATGTCCGTCGGCCCTTTCGTTTCGTACCACGTCATCAGCTACATGTTACTGGTGCTGCCTATTTGTTACTTCATCGCCTGCTGCTTTATACCAGAATCTCCGTATTACCTCTTGAAAGAAGGAAAGGTAAACGCAGCGAGAGCTTCACTAATCAAGTTGAGCGGGAATAAGGATGAGAAGGTGAGAGAATACTACCAAGTTTCATTCGAATGATAAAAAATAAAAAACTGATATTTTTTTAGTTACTGATAGTTTTGAACAGTTATTTACATACGACAACAGTATAAACATTATTTCCGGAAGTTGCCTTCCTGGCTACAGTTTTCCAACCAGCTTTTGGAGCAGGAGAATGAATATCTCTGCCCCGGATCTAGATTTTTTTCGAGGCGGGGCAAAAACAACAGGAGCCAGCGCTGTGATAAAAAATTAAAGGAAATCGTGTGGCATTTGCACCTCCAGGCATCTAAAAGGGCACGCCCGGCGCCCCCACTACGTGACGTGATATTTCTAAAATAAAGGTATTTTTTCTAAAATGTTATACTGGTTTGCCGCGGCATAGGTCTGTTGCAACAGATTTTCTATATGTTGCTGCTGCTAGCCCTTTTTATGTCGCCAAATAAAAGTTGAGCATGTGCTTTAAGTGTTTTAGGTGGTTCCTGGCAGAATTCAATTGCGCCCGCTCGCAACCCGCTCACACCGTTTGACGACCAATGCTTACGCTAATCACGTAGTGATTCCCTCAGTGTGCCACCCGCACGGAAAGATAATAAGTGCGTCGCGTCTCATTTATTGCCAAGTTGCGGAGCGCTGGGTGGTGCCCATGCTCTTGTTTGACGTTTGTATTTTCCGCCCCCTTAAGTTGGCGCCCGGTGCACGGGCTCCCTCCTAGATCCGGGCCTGGAATATCTGCTTGTAGCGTTGTACTAATACACAAAAACGTAACTTTATTTTTTCAGGTAATAGAAAACCGGTTATCAGCAATGAGGTTGGACGTGGAAACGGAGACACTGCGCTCCGGTTCTGTCAAAGAGCTGTTTACTGGGAAGCGATACCGCAAGGCACTGATCATTTGTATAGGTTCGTGCCTATGGTCTGTTCCAAAATTATTTGATAAAAGTGTAAACAAACCAGTTCAGGACTCTCTATTTAGAAAGTTTCAACTTTATATCTCACCACTTACCAAATTATTGTTTAAGTCACTCACTAAATAGTAATTGAAAAATCATCGATGACAATTTAGGTTATAACAAATTAATTAATTAACATACAAATCGATTCTGAGCCGCAGTTCAGGTCCGGATCGCGCAAGACTTTTGGCGGTCGGAACCAGAGAAGCCGGTCATTGGCTACATGCCCATCCTTCTCCATATACTGGTACCTTCCTGGATCCGACCTCGCTTCGTCTGGCGACTGGTCTGCGGCTTGGGGTCACGGTATGCACTCCACACACATGCCCTTGTGGCACGGACGTGGACCGACTGGGTCACCACGGACTTTGTTGTCAAAAAAGTGCAGGCCGCTTTTCAAGACATGCGACACTTAATGACATAATCCGCCGGTCTCTTGCCAGCATCAATGTGCCTGCTCTTCTTGAGCCGACTGGCATTGTCAGAGATGATGGCAAAAGACCTGATGGTGTGTCTTTGGTCCCGTGGAGTTTGGGACGGATGCTTGTGTGGGACGCTACCTGCCTAGACACACTGGCACCGTCCCACCTCCGTTGGAGGTGGGACGGGACTACTTCTAAAGCGGGTGCAGCGGCAGAAAATGCCGAAAATCTGAAAGTTATTAAATATGGAGGCCTTGGCAGAGAGTACAACTTTGTGCCCTTTGGCGTCGAGACCCTCGGTCCGTGGGGTCCCAGTGCGCATAAGTTATTTGCGGAAATCGCGAAACGTCTAGTTGATGTAACTGGTGACCGAAAAGCTGGCGGCTTTCTCGCGCAACGCATCAGCATTGCAATTAAGCGAGGAAATGCCGCCAGCATCCTCGGTACAATGCCCCGAGGGCCTTTTTAAGCTTAACATAGTTTTAATTTAATTTAGTTAATGTTAATAATCATCTTGTAATTTGGTTATGTAAATTAATTTAGGTTGTTTTTATCGTTTATTCTTTTATCAGTTGTTACTAACACTATTTTTAAGTTTTTCATGCTGAAATACTAACAACATTCTATGGACTCTCGTGGGTCTGAAATAAATCGTTTTTATTTTTATTTTTTTTATAAAATTAACCTTAATAGTGAAGTGATAAACATCTTTATGGTGATTTACAATCATAATTTCGGGTTGAGGTATTCCAATAATAAATCCACAGATACGTTTTATGATTCATCTATTTACATTTACATCAGTTACTTTTGCAACAGGCTATACAGATGAGAAATAAAATCAACGTTTCATGTAGCTCTACGTAGGTACCTACATTCCTCAACAGGTTTGAAAACAAGTCAAATAATGTCGGGAACGATTGCCATGCAGCAGTACATCGGCCGAATTGTTCAAGAGAGCAAGACGAACGTCAATATTTCCACTGTGCTGATAATATTTGGTGCTGTCAAACTCTTCGTTGGTAAGAAATTAAGAAGTTTTTCCTACATTTTCTTTAGAATACGAAATTCACTAATTAGAGGAAATAACCATAAATCAAAAGGCTCTAATACAAAATCAAAATCCATTTATTCAAACTAGGCTGAAAATCAGCACTTTTCAATCGTCAAAGTTACATAAGACAGTCCCCCAAATGCCCGCCCTTCACCACTTCCTAGTGCTTTAGCTGGGAAGAAGTGGCGGAAGAAACTCCCCAGCAATCACAATCTTTGAACACAAATTAAAATAATATTCCAGCATCTGTCAATATTAAAACTCCCAATTTGTTTACAGGTATATTTTCATCAGCTATTGTGGACAAGGTTGGACGTCGTCTTCTACTAGTCTTCTCCTATCTCAGTGCTGACATAACCCTCATCGTTGTTGGAGCCCATTTTTTTATACAACCCACTTCTTCTCCGTACTACAGTTACATCCCGTTCATTGGCATTATCTTCACTAGCATTTTATCCATTATAGGCTACGAGTCATTAGTCTTTGTTATAAATGCAGAAATATTCCCACTTAACGTCAAATCACTGGCTATGACTCTGCAAAATATTTTGGGAGGGTTCCATAACTTCCTATCAGTCAAAGGGAATCAAGAAACGAAGGATGCAGTAGGTCTGGCTGGGGTGTTCTGGTTCTACGCCAGTTCATCAATAATCGGTGCTATTTTCTCATACTTTTTGGTACCAGAAACAAGGGGCAAAAGTTTAAGGGAGATCCAGGTTGAGTTGCAAGGTGCTTTGTATGACGATGGTGATGAGAAGTTGAAGAATGTGACCGTGAACGAAGTTGCTGAAGTTGCTTTGTGTACTAAATGGGCTAAAACGTGATTAGGCTACAATGGTCGATACTGCGAAGGAAGTAGGTAAATGAAATCAAAGTGAATGAAAGTGGCTAATCATAGTCTGCAGAAGTTGGGTATATTTCACTACCTTTAGTACCTACATTAATGACAACGTGGACCTAAAAGCAGTTACCTACTTAAATAGTTTATACAGAAGCTTGTGAAAATAGGATCTCAAATACAAAATATGTTATAAACATAAAGAATGAATGTGGCGGAAACTTTATTTGTTTTAATGAATAAAAACTAAAACAGTACCTCGTTTGTATTATTTACTCGACATGACTGGTTAACTTTTAAGCGTCATGGATCACTGAACTTTGTCGTCTCACAAAACAACGAAAAAGTTCAGCGACTCTTGTTTATACAGCCTCTTTTGAATTCAGGTTTAGAATTCTACGAATTCTACCACCTGTTCGGTATACCCATTGACATATAAATATATGGACTGGAAAAACCTACAAAAAAAAAGGTGCGTACCTACAACTCGATATTGGCGCATAAAACGGCTGCCGTTGCTAGGGTTGTGTCAATCAAGGAACATGGGTGGTACTATAACTAGTATCGATACTAGTCTTATCAGATATCACGTTCGGATCATAATTACATACTTATAGTCCGTTGTAACAGAAAAACGTGAGTAGGTTAACTTACGTTCTGTTACCTGAGAATAAAATTTAGGTCGAGTGGATTTCTGCACAGAAATAAAAAATGCTTTTTAATTGCATCACGTTTACGTATTTAAGTGAACAGTAGGAAGAGATAGATCCGATGAAAGGCTATGGCCTTTCAACGGATCTATCTCTTCCTGCTGTTCTGGGCTGAGCCATAGCCCAGTAGCTTCTGTTAGGTATGCGGAGCCTAATGTAAAACAAGAAAATCTAGTGATTATCTTATTTTTCATTAGGCTTCGCGGCTTTCATTATCTTCTCCCTGGTGTGAGAAGATAATGTTTATATTATGTGTTAATGAGTAGTGGATTAAAAATTAAACAATAATTATTTTTATTCCTTTGTTTTATTGGTGTGGTAATGATTATAGTATAACGTTTGATTAGAAAAGAAGGCTTACACTAGTACATTATGAGACGAGTGTATAATGATCAATACAAGGTAATGATCAATGCAAGGAAATGTGAAATATGAACCCTGTCCACAATTTGATGGGGTAACTGCAATAGAGGTATTACAGTAGATGTACCACAAACATCAGATTTTTAATGTTGCTTGTTTCACACAAAACATACGACTCTTTTTTTTTCAAATAACTTCTCCCGCTCTGGGCGGAGCGGGAGGGTGTGTCAGACTCTTACTGACTAAAACCCACCCGTATTCCTTCCTGTTGCCTTTGTTGCGGGGGCCTCGGTGACCCATAAGTACCTTCCCGCGACCCCGGCAGGAACATATGACTCTTGATATTGTATTTTGGCGGGCACTTGAAAAAAATTGGTACCTACTAATAATTATGATAATCACATTTATTTATTTCAGGCCAAAGAGCCGGGCTATTATTAATCAATCATTTTAATATACACTTACCGAAAATACTGTGAGAACAGAGTTATTATGTAATCTCATTACACCAAGTGTTCTATTGAAACAGCTTTCTTCAAAGTGAAGTGAACACAGGTGAAAATATTAATCCCCGAAATAAAGAATGGTACCTCCATTCTTTATTTCGGGGATTAATATTTTCTTCACCAATAGCCTCTAGCCACTTTTTCTTTAACCCTTTATTTTTAGGAAAGCTAAAAAACGGCAAGTATTTTTATCAATAATTCATTTTGGTTAGAGCTACGGAACTAAACAAATAACAAAATGATGACGTCTTGTTTTAGGATCACTTATAACTCTGTGGGACGGACCTAACAAGGTCACTCGGACCGATTAAGACACGCAGAATAATTTCTGTTAACATCGCAGATTATAAACGATATCGTTTCAGCGGAGGAACTAGTTCCGGAAAGTATTACGGTACGGCGTCGCCTCGCATCGGTACAACATTATTCCACTATGACATATTATTGTAAACAAACGAATCAAGTAATAAATATTAAAAAAAGGTCTGGTATAGGGAAATTAACCCAAATATCAATACTTTAGCAATAAATTCATGATCCCGTAACATTTTTTTTATGGAATGTGTATTATTGTATGTACTATTGTATGAAAACCGGCTACTAGCCTGTGTAAAGATAATCGACGTTGATTTTCATTCTTTCTTGCACTACACTTCACGAAACAACACACAGACATGTTGAATTGCTGTTTTCCAACATTCACATGCAGTTTTAAAGATAAACTCCTCGTAATTTTCTCGCAAATCTCAATAATACAAAAAGTAAACAACCATTTGACAGCAAAGCTAGCACGAAACTTGGCGCATAAAATGGCTGGTATGCCACCTACCTACAACAGTCACTACGTCACGACAAAATGTTACCATAATGAAAAACAACTTAAATATTGTTGTCTCTTTTATCAAATACGATTATTTTATTAGAAATAATGAGACAAAACGATATTTCACATTCTGTATCGTATTTCACTCATGTTTGTATAAGAAAATGTATCTATAGATTAACGCGGCGCCTCCATTTGTTTCCTATCTCAATGGGTATAATGACGCAAAATCTCATACTCATACAACGTCCTGTTTGTAAGCGGTACAATTCGCAGAATTTACTGTTAGGCGCCACCTCCAAGGGTGAGAAAATCGCGGCGATATTATCGTACTGCCACTTCATTCTATAACAATTCCTCGAACGTGTCTCCACACGGCGATATGAGCAACGATGCAGCGAGTAACATTGACGAGAAAAACGTCAACAACTCGCCGTGCAACCGCCGCGAGACACAACCAACAGCAGCGCTCTCGCCGTGAGACGCGACCTCCTGCCCCGTTAACCCCTACCCCATGTGAAGAACTGTGAAACGAGTTGTTGCGGATACGCGGCAATTCGTCACAACTCGCAACGACGCATCCGCGGAAGAATCATAGTCTCGTGGTTACCTGGCGATAGCAGGGTGGACTCGTGGCGATACACTGGCTCATGGAGGTGACGCCTTAGTCTTATGCAGATTGGACAGTTCACAAGCTTTGTATACGCAATTGGATAAAATTGTGTAATCACAGTCTGGGCACAGCATCGTAAAAATATTTGGTCTCACCGACACTTACCATCCCGCGGCCTCATCCGTTTGTTTGATTCGAATGAATTATACCGCAAGTGCGCAACCCTTCGTACGACCAGAATTAATGACTTAATTACCTTACCGAATAATTCGATTACGGTCCCGTTTATAAAATTTACGGCGAGTATTTTTTTCGAACCCTTTTATCGGATTAGGTTTTGTTGGGAGACAGATTCGATTAATGCGTATGAGATCGAGTTTGATGTAAAGGATATTGATGATGAGGCAAGGGAGGGTTGACAGTCTTCCACACTTGATCGACAGCCTGTTAATTGCTATTTTGAATGTGTAAACGCCGATGTGTAGCGCCTTATGTCCATTTATTTGGCGAGTCTAAGGATTAACTAAAAGTTTGTAATTGCTCTTGACGTTTCTAAATCGTGATTTAGGATATTCGTAGAATCTGATGTAAGTATTTTTAAGATGAATACATACCAGGCCACTCAGAAAGTATTGCGAAAAAAGTTTTTATGTATGAGAGACTGGCCAATAATAATCTATTTTGAAAATATGAATATTTGTAAGTAAAAATAGGTACGTTCCAATTTAAAAAATTCCCTCCACATTGTATGCGAGCTAATTTAATTTATCTTGTGTCATTAAAAATTAATCTGCGCAGGGAACATTTTCGCGCTATGATTTTTTACGATTTCAAATGTCGCTTGAAACCGGACGATTCGTACGATAGAGTTCAAATGGCATTCATAGATGAAGGCCCTTTTAAGGCAACCGTGTATCGTTGGTATAACGAATTCAAGCGCGGTCGACTAGCTTTGGGGGATGAAGCAAGAAGTGGTCACCTTTTGACGGCTGTTACGGAAGAAAACGTGCTAGCAGTGAAAAATTGAATCCATGACAATAGGCGAGTTACATATCAAGAGATTCAGCACATACTGCAGGTTGGATCGGTAAGCCTTCACGAAATTCTACACGTGTATCTTCGCGTGAGGAGGATAGTTTTACGCTGGGTGCCGCACAACCTTACCGATGCTCAGAAGCAGGCCCCGGTGGAAT
This sequence comes from Atethmia centrago, assembly GCA_905333075.3. NCBI lineage: Eukaryota > Metazoa > Arthropoda > Insecta > Lepidoptera > Noctuidae > Atethmia > Atethmia centrago. The sequence goes on along the minus strand of HG995373.1, from coordinate 11,903,518 downwards.
GGTGCCGTGATATGATAAACAAATTGAAAGCAGGCTCGTCTCTGCGCATGTTAAGACATCATTGCAGATGATGAGTCTTGGATTTATCAATACGATCCAAAAACGAAGCGCTAGTCGACGGTTTGGGTGTTTCAAATCGAATCAACGGCTACCAAAGTGAAGCGATCTAGAAGCGAGGGAAGATTTTGATCGCGAGCTTTTTCAATTTGACTGGCTACTTGGTGTCAATTCTTTTACGGAACCAAAGAAGCATCAACGCTGAATGGTATCTACCTACTACTACTACCAAATGCTTGGCAAAAGTTTTCTCTGTTCTGAGCAACAAGCGACCAAACACATGGCTCCGCGGGCTACTGCTCCACAACGACAACGCGCCTTCACACACCGCGCTCAAAACGAGGTACTTCCTGGACAGCACGCCGCGCGCCGGTTGAACTCCTGGGTCACCCTCCTTACAGCCCTGACCTAGCACCGTGTGACTTCATTTTATTCCCGTAAATAAAAAAATCAGCTCAAAGGGATACAATTTTCGTCGCCGGAAGATGCGCTGTCAGCGATCGAGTAGGCTGTAAACGAGGTGTCTGCGGCGGAGTGGACAAAGTGTTTCGAAAACTGGTTCAGACGCATGAAACTTTGTATAGAGGCTAGTGGAGAGTACTTTGAAAATATTTAATAAAAAATATTTAGGTACCTATAGAACATTATTATAAATGTTTGCAAAACTTTCTGAGTATATTATTATTTGATAGGCTACTGTTTTTTAGGATGAAATATGTCTACACTTCTTTAGTGATAATTTATCTGGAAGCCGCTTTATATGTGAACTGGTATAATTACACCATAAACAATTTAAATGCTAAAATGTTTGAGGTTTTTAATTAAAATCAACTGTTAGACAGGTTTAAGGCAGTTATTAATATCTTTACATACGAGTATAATAAAACAGTAACGAAGTCAAAACTGTACATTGAATATTTTTGAAAAAAGTATTTACTACAAGGTGTGGTGCCAAAAATATAGTTTTTAGAAACTTTGTCCGATAATCTGTTTGTCCAGATGTACTATGCTCTAGATTGGCGCAAAACCGGCTAAAACAGATTTGGACGAAATTTTGCATACATAGTTTATAACCTGGTTAACTAATGTTAACGGGAAAAAGTCAGTCAGTTATAAATATTAGAAAAACCAAAATCTCTATGCATCCAATTTTATACTAACTCATAATTAATATTTATAAACCCACGTGAGTATGTAGAACTTTATCTGAATCGATAGTTCATTTTATATTTATTTCTGATGATGTCTTATTTGACTACTCATGAACGTGATAGTATATGCCGTTTTATGTATGTATGTATTTATTGTAGGTATATGTCGGAAATACGTTAGTCACCCGTTTGACTAATCGGGACGCCAGCGCCACCAAGTGGCGCTCGACAGAGTCTAGAACATAACGCTCGACCGGAATTAAGTTAGTTAAAATATGGCTGATGATAACGAGCGAGACGTACCTTCTCCGTCATATATATGTGAATGGTACACAACAGACTACCTGCAGTATTGTCTCTCCTTTCCCCCTAATCCATCCAAAGGTTGTCTTTAAAAGATCGCTTTATATATATAAGACCGCCCAATGTGTCACCCTATGTAAAATATCTACATTTATATCTGTAATTTTTATGGTGTAAATAATAAAGAGTATTCTATTCTATATGCTCGCTCTATCTATAATGCGGTTGACGATGGTGTCCGTTACAGCAATGGAACGCAGGCAATCCGTTGTGTTCCCAGGTAGGCTGCTGCAAACACAACTTGACGAAATGGGAGATTATAGACTCATCCAATACCTAATGTGAGTGCACCCGACCAGAACATGACCCACTTGCTGGAGTGTCCCAAGTGATCAGCGCTTTGGAGGATCTCATGAACGCCACGTATGCTGTGATTAACATGGCCACCTATTGAGGCCAAGTAATTTAAAAAAGTAAGTACCGTTGACTCGAAAACAGGAAGAAGAGTTTTGCGGCTGTCGGGAAACACAAACTCTTATAGTTTATTTCAATTTACCCCACCCCTTTTAACACCCTACACACAAATAATGCCAGCTGACTGTGCTGGAAGCACTAGTGGTGTGCCGTGTCCCACAAATATTTATCGATTGTTTAACCACAGACGTGCAACGCTTAACATTACTGTCACGTCTCGTCGCATCGGGAATGCTTTATTGTGCGAAACAATGCCACTGTACCTAGAATTACGTAATGGGAAGGATGAAATATAACTATTATGTTCCTAGGACGGTTTTTGGGTGATATGACGTGAAGATATTTTAAATTAGTTTTAGTATTAAAGGCAGGTTTTTTGGGTGTCGTTGTCGTGATCTGTTCCCCCAAAGGGTTAGGAGTGCACTCAGTTTGCTTTTTTACCTTGGCACTCAACGAAAGTTGTATTGACACTAGGTATTAAATTTGTCAGAGTCTGTAGTCAACGCCAGGGTGGGCTTAAATTATCGATATGGATAGCTATGAGAGAGATGATTAAAGTCAGTCGGATAACAAATCTAGCTGAATGTGCCACTTCGGTGTTTACCTTACTGACCTCATCACCACCGCCACCGCTTAGACAGACTGTTTTAGTAGCAGAACAGCTACAAAAATATATATCTGGTGTTTCCGCCAAACGAGTCAAAAACAAAAAGCAGGGCTACTACCTACCTTTCTCGAAGCGTTTCGTCGTATTTTCAAACCCGCATAGCTTCGGCCTGGATAATGATAGAGAGCTCAAGTTCTCAGGATAAGATGTAGTTAGCAGACTTACAAAACACACCAAGTGTTACTCTACAGACCTTACATCTTGGCCAAAATCTCCGGCTTGGTCCATTGAACTATTTGCATGACACAATATTAAAGTCCAGTGGCTTAATTTCTTACCATAACCCCATAAGAGTGTCTATGCGACGTCCGCGGAACGGCCGAGCCATACTTTTTGACCAAGAGTTAAGCATGTCGATTCTGTAAAAATCTCACCGTGAAAACTCGCGTGAAGTGAGCAGTCGGTGTCATCCCACTGATGCTAGGGAGTGACTAAGCATTACATTTATAATCATAATCGAGATTTTAATAATATTTTTATGCTAATTCTAATCATCATTTTATATTATTTCAAAACTAGTATTTAAGTGTTGAAACGTTAATATTAAGGGTTTTTTTTAATAAAATAGCAAAACAGAAATTCTGTCAGAAACTCAATTCGGTTTTTTTTATTCCAAAAGGTTTGGTAATTTTCGCAGCCGCCATCTTGCTTTTTAAATTTGACCTCACTATCGGCTTTAACACCCCCGAAAACCATGAAAACGACACCCATGGTGAAAAATCTGAACATTTTCGCAGCCGCCATCTTGCTTTTTAATTTTGACCTCACTATCGGATTTAACACCCATAAAACCATAAAAACGACACCCATGATGAAAAATTAGAATATTTCCGCAGCCGCCATCTTGCTTTTTAGATTTGACCTCACTATCGGATTTAACACCCCCGAAAACCATGAAAATGATAACCATGATGAAAAATCTGAATATTTCCGCAGCCGCCATCTTGCTTTTTAGTTTTGACCTCAGTATCGGCTGTAACACCCCCGAAAACCATGAAAACGACACCCATGGTGAAAAGTGATTGTAGCCGCCATTTTGGATTTTGTTATATGGTATGGCATTTTGGTGGTAAACCAAATTTTTGTTTGTCGAACATTTAAAAATAAAAAACGGCAAATTAAAAAAAAAAACATCTTGATATTAATAACAGCGGCTCACGCACAAGCGCGGCGTGATCTTATCACTTCACCCGATTCTCGTAACCATAGTAACCACCCGCACCGAAGTTAGCTAGCTGAAGTGAATCGGTAAGCGCGACGCGCGAGTGTCGTGATCTTATCACTTCACTCGATTCTCGTTGCCATAGCAACATCACTTCACTTGGGCTGGATAAAGTGAGCCTAGCCGACTGCGGCGCCGCCCGCCGGTGCGCGCGCGGCGCGAGTGTCAGTTGAACTGTTGGATTTTGTTATAGTATTGATGACGGTGATTTTATGAATATTATTTATTATTGGCAACGCGTAGGTATAAATTTACCTACCCATAATAAAACACTAGAAAGGTACTTATTAAATAATCCGCACGTTTTTTATTCAAATGCCTTATGTACACAGACACACACATCGTTTAGTTAGGTTTCCACATAGTTTGTCCGGGGATAAATTCTATGATCCGTCAGCCAGGCACACTTTTAGCACTCGATCACTTGACAAACTCGGTTATCTCCTCTTATTAAGTAGATATGGGTTAATAACAACGCTGAATAACGTCGCACAGTCTTTAGTCGACTCAATCCACTATCGCTTCTTCAAAACACATCGCGGTTGGGTCATGGGATTGCGTTTATTTAATTAGTTAAAACACATCGCGATTGGGTCATGGGATTGCGTTTATTTAATCAGTTAACTGATTATTATGAATAGAATTAGCATAAAATATTATTAAAATCTCGATTATGATTGTAAATGTAATCCTTGGTCCATCCCTAGCATCAGGTGGAATAACACTGACAGTTCACTCCACGTTCATTTCACTTAAGTTTTCACGGGGAGAAGGTTACAGAATAGCACTGCTGGTTTGTAGAATTAGGCCTTGTGGAGTTAGGGGCTTCGTTCTAGATTAGATCTAATAACTTTTGATCAGTAAAAGCGCTATGTGTGTCTTAGCAACCAACTTTACATGAAATGTTTTTGGTGGGTTTTAATGTAAGTACGAGAAGTCGTGAACCTTATCAAAAACACTAGCAACTCAAGATAAAACGAACGAAGATGGACACCTTCCCTTATTTTATTTCCCTCGTGCCCACTGATCTGTTTTTTTGCAACGATAGACAATATTTTTTTTCCTTTTGTTGTTTGGAGAATAAATGCTCGATAGGTAGCCAGATAAGGAGCTTTGACAAATCACACTGAGCCGCCCGCCGGCGACCGAAAACGTGTGCAATCATCGAAATCGCTTACTACATAATGTGTATTATGGAGACCCTGTTTCTAAGAAGAGTTGTTGAATGAATATTGTATGGAGATCTAGTCGTTAGAAATGTAATAGAAAAGTACATACTTTACAAGCATACATATGCTTGTCGTGTGTCATTGAGCTCTGCTGGGAATCCGCGTATTAGCAATCGTAGTGTGGGACGCCCCCCAGCTAGATTGACGGACGACCTTAAAAAGGTGGCTGGGAGAGACTGGATGCGGAAGACGGAGGACAGGGCGTTGTGGCGCGGCCTGGGCTTATGTCCAGCAGTGGACTGCGATAGGCTGAGTTGACAGCTGGAAAACGATAATACGCTTTCGTAAAGCCTTATCATCTTCATCAGCCGTCCATTGATGGACATAAAGTCCCCGTCACGAGAAGCTATAAATTTTGTAAACACACATTCAGGGGTTCGCAACCTTTGGGTAAAATAAAATAAAAACAGTTTTGTACGGATATTGATCAGACGGCCAAGTTTCTTTCACATACTTATATACGTTAATAACCATGTTTTTTTTCATTAACCGTAAAGCTCGTTACCTGTTAAAAATATTATACAAATGTACAAATAACAAAATTTATACACTCGAAAAACCATTACTCTCTTTTTGACGCAATCAGTCAAATAAGCACATACCTTTTGACGTTTTTTTCGTGGCGAAATAATTTCTTTATATTTTCGGATCCATTATAGGTAGTAAAAAACTAACAATTCCTTATACAATAATTAACAATATCAACAATAACAAACAATAGTATAGGTAACCTAATCCGCGAAAATACCACAAATAAACAGACGCATTCGAAACTCGAATGACAGCAGAGACAGCGTCCGCGTGAACTTACTCTAAAATCGTGGCCCAAATGTTTACGTTCCATGAATCTGATGAGTTCTAGTACCACAAAACATTAGACGACAGCGCTTTATATCGCTAAAATATAACCCGATCAAGTGAAATTGCTCATTAGTTTCGTATAACACGTATGTTACGTTGAGTTCATTGAATTTGGGATTATTTGTTGTTGATTAAATTGTCGCTACGTAACTTGGTAGAAGTTCTTTATTTACAAAAATTATAGCTTCTCGTGACGGGGACTTTAGGCCTCTCGAATCGCACTCCATTTTGATCTTTCGACACACTCATACAGCTGATACTGTCTTACGAGTATGCAGGTTATTTTCTACCTTTCTTCATTTCTATCATTCTTGGGATGCCTGTCTTTCAACTTGTAGAATTATAAATTCTACAATTTTTTTTGTGGTATTTGATCTGCTTTCTTTACACTACATGTTTTAACCTCTTTTGCGGAACCCTACTGGCACACGTTGTCTAACGTTCGAATTTTAATATAAAAAAATCTAATTTTTTTGACAAGATGGTTGTGTGTCATTTGATGTATTTTCTTATTGGAGATCAGATTATTCTTTCACGGAAGTAATTTTTAAGTTTTTCTCGAGAAAAAAAACTTTAAATCAGTAGTTTCCTTTTTTATATACCTAACACTCCTGCATAAATCATCATTTATTTTTCGGTACGTATTGCATATTTGTTAACCTCGGATATTGTAATTTTGGCTATCTACCAATCATAATTTTATTTTAGAAGATTCGTCCTGCTCGGCAGTGCTGTAATGGCGTACGTTTCCATTAGTTGAAGGCGTTGTTTCGCCACTAGTCCCACGTTCCAGTGGTATGTAATTTATTTATTTTGAAAGTCCCGGCTTGGTAATCCCATTTTTTAACCACATCATTTTATTTATGGAAACCACCTAGATTTCTACGTTGGGCGGCTTTTCATCTCCCCGCTCAGACCAAATCCAAGCACATCGTCTGGCAACGCGTAGCTCTTCAGCGAAAGCGTCTCACGCCACCACGCAGAGGGCCTCAACGTTGTATCGCTCTTGAGCATCGTAGCGTGGTCCGTCGCGGCGTGCCGTCATCTCACCTTGCCGATTCACCAACCGGAGCTACCACAGATAACTTCAAATTTTTCGTTTTTTTTTATCTAACCTGCGTCTTCAACGCACCTAGGGGGTTGATTATAATCAATCATTTAGGTCGTTGACAAGCCATCCAATCTATATCTGATCTCTACTTTTCCTAAATTACATTGTATTTTTTTATTTAACTTTTGAAATTATATGTTATATTGCCACGTACACTTTTTCTTTCACACCACACTACAAACTATACACATTCTTAGCTTAAAACCTTTCTAATATTATTTCCGCAACTTAAAATTCTGCCACTTGTAGCGAAATCAAAAAGAAAATTCACCACTTTAACACGTATTTATTAATTTAAACATCTTTAAAAAACGGAAAAAATAAAATAAACAAACTCAAATGATGAAAACAGGTATTGAAGCGGAATTTTGGCTTAATTGAAGAGGGATTACGAGAAAACTTAAGGTACATCATGGTAAATCTTTGCATTTGGTTTACGAACGAAGGAATCGATGGAATCGGTTTTAGGTTCGCGACCCCTAAATTACGTAACCTGTCAAATGAATATTATCTTATAATTATATGAAACTAAGTTATCCCGAACAAAACAGAACTGGTTTAAAAAATAATTAAAATGTTAACGCATAAAGTACTAATAACTATAGTAATTAGGTGTGAAGGTTTAAGTAAAACCTCATTCCTGTTGGCAAGGCGTAGCGCGCCTCGACTGAACTGCAGGTGACGCGACGATCATGCGACGCACACCAATACGGAGAGGCCGGTCTACGGACTCCAATGATTTTGTTCAATTCGTCACTACCAACCGGGTACTGACGAATTGAGAGCATGCAGTACCTATATATGCAGCTGGTAAAAGCGAACCGAGCGCACGCCTGCCTGGTAGATAGTCCTGTACCCAGTAAAAAGAGTGGAAGCGGCTTTTATCAACTGTTCTACACCAGATTCGAAGAAAGATATATATTTTGCACCTACATTGGCAGATTTCAACAATAAACAGTATTTGTGTAATTTTTACATGGTTGACTACAGATAACACAACACGGTAACTAGATTAGGGACAAACTTTTACTTGGCACAATTTAGAATTAACTGGCCAGAATAATAAATTCGACTTGATTAAATGCATATTTTTCAACGAAAGATATTTTTTATCGGTTTTGGTTTTTTTTCATTTTTTTTTTGTTTCGTTTGGACTCCTATCAAATCTGAATATAAAAAAAAAGAATAAAAACTTGATGATCAGCTAGAGCTGGTGGCCCAGTGGTAAGTCGCGGTCGTCCGCGACTTACGAGTTGTGTAGGTCGTAGGTTCGAACCCTGACAGGCGCTTTACTTTGTGTAAATTATTTCTTCACCACTGCTCTCAAAACGGTGAAGGAAAACATCGTGAGGAAACCGGCATGTCCTAGAACTAAAAAATTCGAAGACATGTGACATCTACCAACCCGCACTGGGCCCGCGTGGTGGATTTATAGCCCACTCCCTCTCACAGAGAGGAGGCCTGTGTCCCAGCAGTGGGAACATTATAGGCTGATTATGATCAGCTAGAAACCAAAAAGTTGCAACCGCAGAGGTCACGCTGTAGCACCAGGGCTGCTCCAGCGAAAAAAAAATAATGACGCGAGCAAGCGACGCACACCAATACGGAGCGGATGCGGTCACATACAGTGCGGTACTATAGGCAGTATTTCTAAACTCTCTTACACCTACTCGCTAAGTTGTTTCTAATTAGTAGTGGCGCGATATATTATTTACACACATACATAATCAGCCTATTATGTTCCCACTGCTGGGACACAGGCCTCCTCTCTGTCAGAGGGAGTGGGCCGTAATCCACCACACGGGCCCAGTGCGGGTTGGTAGATGTCACATATCTTCGAATTTTTGGTTCTAGGACATGCCGGTTTCCTCACGATGTTTTCCTTCACTGTTTTGAGAGTAGTGGTGATGAAATGATTTACACAAAGTAAAGCGCCTGTCTGGGTTCGAACCTACGACCTACAATTCGTAAGTCGCGGCCGTTACCACTGGGCCACCACTGCTATTATTTATTTGTAAGTTAATCGTCGGTTCTAAAAAATCAAATGAAATTATGGCTTCGTGCAATAATTGAACGAGTTCTTAGTTGTTAAATCTGGATTGACTTCTGTACAAAAAAAATATTGCTGGACATTGCCCTCTAAAATAACCTAAATGATTATGAACTATTAGATATTTTCTTTTGAACAATATCTATATCATTCCCGTTTCTTTTGAACAATATCTATCAATGATTTGGCCAACAACGCGGAAAGCGGATAGCGGATATAATATTTTTCTTCCATATTATTTGTCGCAAATCCAATTATCGTGAGCAGATACCGTGTTGGTGCTTAGTCGTCTTAGTAGGAGTGTGCAAGCAACCCCGAGGAAATTAATAGTGCTTAAGGCTGTTGGAAGATTGGCAAGAGGAGAATATGATTTGTTTATTTTTAGGTAATAGTAACTATTTTTCACCGTATCTTTTTTTCTGATTTTTTGGTAACCACAGCATCGAAGTTAAATTGTATTGTACATACTTGTACTAGGAATGGGATCACGTCAATTGTTAAACGGGTGGGGACCGAACTCACGTCTTGTCTTTCGCCAGTCCGAGCGTGCATGATCGCTGTAGACATTTGGTACAAAAAACACGAATTCAAATAATAACTTAATATTGATAATGATAATGTAACGGTTAGAGCTTTGCAGGTAGGCTGCGCAGGGCTTGCAGCTCCGACGTAGATAGCGATCGCTTTACGACTGAATTCAGTCGCAATGTCCTCATGTGGTCCTCAGACAGTCAAAATTACTTCACAAGCATGAAAATATCACAATCTTGTCATGCAATTTTGACCGTCTAGGACCCCATTAGGACTTTGCGACTGAATTATCAGGGTAGTGTTTAGAGATAAAAGAAACACTTATGTAAGGTAGTATATATAATTGCTACAGTAGTAGATTAGGTCACTGATACTCTGTTCTGAGCACTCTCACACTTTAAATTAAGAAGGGAGTCCATGAGACGCAGGAAACCTTGCCAGCACTGGTTCAGCCAGAGGCCGGTCTGGCCTTCGTAAGATTGCAGCTAGCGTGCGTTGGTAGCAGGCTGTAGGACGCCGGTAGCGTACAGGTCAGCTACGTGCGGAGCACGCCGTTCGGAGCAGCGTGTAGATTGGAGCAGCGTGTAGGTCCTGCCCTCAGCCTGACAGTAGAACCTTGGAAGGCGCGTTAGGGAGCGCATGTTAGTTGCGGTGCGAAAGCAGCATGCCGTATGCTATATGCCCCGTTTCGTTCCCCTTTCAGTAGTGACCAAGAACAGGTGTGGGAAGCAGGGTAGGCGGAAGCTCAATAAACATAGCGGTTTAAAGGCAGAGAGTTTGCAAAGACAGCGTGGCACAATGACAGATCCACTATAAGGTTAAGTCAAAAACCAAAGTCAAAATCAGTTTTATTTGTGTAACATAGGTAGTGAATACAGTTCTTAAATTGAAGATAGGTCGCTATGTTATGCCAAGAAGCGTACAAATTAAGGTTGCATGTGAAACTAAAAAATAAAAATAAAGAATTGTCAATAAGGGTAAACACAAATTATTTGGTAGGTATGTCAAAATTAATAGAATGATGTTAAGTAAATTATAAATGATACATGTCAAAAATTATAAAGGTCACAATATGGAGTAATTTCTACAGTCAATGCTTAAATTAATAACCATAAATTACAATTAGTCTCATTATTCAATTAACAATGGTTACAAGTACAAGTATGTGACACGCGAGCTTAAAACACAAAGTAAAACAATGATCTTAGCAGATGGCTCGGTATATCATAGTGTGGCTGCATCGGGGCTGTGCAGGGGCACAGTCCCGATGCTGCAGTAAAACATACATATTTCAGTCTCCTGTGCACTGGATAACCTACAGCCGCGTGGTCCGATATGACACCCGCGAAATCAGGTACTATATAGGTGATGATATTAACTTAGGCTATCCAGCGCAGAGGGTCTGGTATAAATACCAATTTAATGAGGAACATATAATCCTGCGGGTTGGGGAATAGCTTGTGCTAGCTAAGCAAGTGGCTGTCCAAATGGACGATTGTTCTTAAGAAAATTTGTGTTCATTTGTGTTGCTAAAAAAACAGTCATACACATAGTCAGCAAACAGTAAATAGTCGACGATTTACTGTTGAGGCCCATCACAACGCTACGAAAAAACAAAAACAAAAAAAAAATGACTACGTCTGAATTTCATAAATAAATAAAAATAAATAAAATTTTGGCACATATTACTTACTTTGCGGTCATTTCATTATCGAACGATCATCGTTTCATTTTCGATCCAACTTTAGTGAGAGAAATAGTAGATTATTCACTAAGAGAATAAAGCAGAGTCTTATGTTACGGGCGCTAGTTTGCAATGAATCCCGCCCGGAACGAAGGATTGTAGTACTCCTGAGACTAGAATCCTGAGTGCAGCGAGGAATTCAAGCTCACCCAAGACGAAGACACTTTTATCCCCGAGGAGAATCCTCTACTTTTCACACCTTCTGCGAGTTAATAAAAATATATCTATTATATCTATTTTCGAATACTTTTTTGTAAAAGTTTTCATACGAAATCACATTACTGACCAGCGGGGTATTATGAAATTCAACACAATGTCATTGCCCGGCATTTAGGTTAGGTTTGCATGACATGATAGTTTGACAATATCGAGGAGGTGGTGTGAAAATCCAATTAGCCCAAAATATTCCCATATTGGTTGTAGTATGTAGATTCAACGTTGGCTGAGACTAAGTAAACGCAATATCTTGCTTAATTGAATTCAATCCGCGTCTCGCAGGGACTGTCAAAATAATTCGATTACCTTCTAATTTACGTAGAAATTTGCTGTTATAATTATAGAAATTTAGTGCTTTCGCTTAAAATTCCTTTTCCATGATTTTATTTAATACAATTTATGCAATAAAATTATTCTTGAGTTCAATGTGTGGGCTTTTTAATACCTCTAATATTAAAAAGTCAAACGAGCGAAGTCTACGACTGAAAAGCTTCTTCAACATGCCAAGTTCTTGCAACATCCGGAAAAAGAATACCGAACACGAACCAAAACAAAAGATGAACGCATTCTATTCGCACTTTCATAGACAAATTACACAGAAAACGATGAAGAAAAGATTGAAAATCTTTTTCGTCACTTCTACAAGTTGTTCCGTCAGTTTCACGATGTGCAAATGATAAAAAATCGAAGACGTTTAAACTCTGTCCGTAGTGAATTTGCGTAAATCGGATCCTTTGTGTAAGGTCTTTCATTCCTCATCGTACCTTTCGAAGCGAATAATTCTATTTTGGTATCAAAGGATACTTCACATTCTTTCATACTGAGGCAGTAATGAAGTCAGAAATATTTAGGTTTTTTTGCTACAAAATAATTGGTTTGTGTACGAAAATTAAGTAAGAACCTATTTACCTGAAGTATATGTATATGTTTTGTAATAACCGAAGCGTGATGAAAGATGTGCCAGTAAATAATTTATGAATGGTTTTAATATAATGACATATCTACTTAGAGGGCATAATTAGAAAAGTAATTAAATAAGTAATAGTCATTAATAAATTAAGTGCTCGCTGCTGTACTTTCTTTGATATATAATCTCGTGACTACGACACCACAGAAGTAAAGATGATGGCTAGTTTTTAGTCGAGATTATCGACTCCAAAGGCGATGGTTCATCTATTCAATTCTGAATTCTTTATTGCGTAACCATAATGTAAATAGTTTGTAGAATAATAATTATATTAGTCACAATTATGGACCCTGTCGGGCAAAGCATAGATCAAGTAGGAGAGAGGAGGAAGACTGGCTGCTTAATGTGTTAACTGATACATTTAATTATTAGTTAAGTAGTTCATAGGTTATATACTGTTTTATTAATACAGAATTGAATTTATGAATTATAATTATTGTTTTATAATTATAATACAGAATTGAATTTATGAATTATAATTATTGTTTTATAATTATATACATTTAATTATTAACATTGTCAATCAAAATCAAAATCAAAAGTCATTTATTCAAACTAGGCTGAAAATCAGCACTTTTCGAACGTCAAAGTTACATAAGACAGTCCCCCAAAAATGCCCGCCCGTCACCACTTCCTAGTGCTTTAGCTGGGAAGAAGAAGTGGTGGAACAAACTCCCCAGCAGCACGTCTGTCTGTTTAGTTATATAAACTTGATTTTATACAAATCGTATGCAAAGTAATTAACATTACGAAACACAAAACATTGGATTAAATTACACACTTGCCATACGTTAGCTAGCACGCGCCAGTATACCAACAAAACAATGAACAAACTGTACTCAAGCAGATAAAAATTTCAACATAAAAAAACGTAAATAGAACTTAATACCTAAATAAAAGCCTCCAGGCATAAAGGGCGTGCCCGCTTACATAAGGCAATTGCTGTAGCTCGAAGTGAGAAATGATAAACTAGCCCCATCGAAGTAAAATAAGTAAACAATTACTAATAACAATTAAAACCATGATCAGCAAGACGACCAGTCACCACAAGCAGCACCCGTTCACGAGCATAACGCAAAGATCAGCCATCACCCCCCTCGCCATATTGGAGGGAAGGAGGCAACCCGATCCCCGACGCTACCGCAGGCAGTGACATCTAAGGGAGCATGACGAGCTTGCTGCCGGTTGCTCAGGCAAGAATAGTATAATCAATAGTCGAGGACGCTAGCTAACCACTTATTGCAATACAACTCATAAAACACACATTGTAATGAGTAGATTATGTAACTAATAAATTAAAATTTAACTAATTAAATTACATTGACTTATACAGTCAAAATAAAAAAATAATCAATTATATGAACTCATATAACCTGTCAGTAGGAAAGCTAATTCTGGAGAAAGAACATAAACATTGTCTTGAGTTAATCACAGCGACCAACTATTCTTATCGTTTAAGTAGTCATTGATACAATAGTATGCCTTTGAACAAAGGGTGGATTTTACTTTAGTTTTAAACGCATTAAAAGGCAAATCTAGCAAAGAAGAGGGCAGCATGTTATAAAAAGTTATACCAAGCCCAACAAATGAGTTATGTACCTTATGAAGCCGGTGAAATGGAGCTCGTAATTTGTCCTTATTTCTGGTGTTAATATTGTGAATATCACTATTTTTTGTGTATAAGTGTATATTTTGCCTAATATATAAGATGTTGGCGAAGATGAATTGTGATGCCACCGTGAGAATACCAACATCTTTAAAAAAATCTCTCAGAGAAACTCTGGCACCAAGCTGGTAAATAGCTCGAACAGCTCGTTTTTGAAGAACGAATATATTTTGAATGTCAGCGGCTTTGCCCCACAGCAGAATACCGTAGGACATAACGCTATGAAAATAACTAAAATAAACTAATCGAGCTGTATCAACGTCAGTGTATTGTCTTACTTTTCTGACGGCGTAGGCGGCCGAACTGAGCCTGCCCGCTAGGCTTGATATATGAGGGCCCCACTGAAGTTTGGCATCTACTGTTATACCAAGAAAAACTGCCGAGTCTACAGTTTCAAGCACCCCATTATCTAAGACGATGTTGGGACCTAGATTCCTAACATTTGGCAAGGCAAACTTTATACATTTCGTTTTCTTGGCATTGAGAACTAGGTTATTCATCGTAAACCAATCCGTAACCATTGAGAGTGCACTGTTTACGTCATCAACATCTTGTTTATTCCTGTTTACTTTAAAAAGAAGTGAGGTGTCATCTGCAAACAATACAACGTCACAGATACCCTTTAAATAAAATGGTAAGTCATTAATATACACTAAGAATAAGAATGGACCCAGTATTGAGCCTTGAGGTACACCTAACTGAACTGGTAACCCGGAAGATTTTACACCATTCACATCTACACATTGGAACCTATTATGTAAATAAGAATGTATTACTTTGAGAGCTTCATTTTGGACACCATAATGACACAGTTTACGCAAAAGCGTGTCATGGTCCACGCAATCAAAGGCTTTGGAGAGATCACAGAAAACTCCAATAGCATTTTGCGAGTTCTCCCATGCGTCAAATATGTGTTTCAGCAGTGCAACACCCGCATCTGTAGTCGAACGACCTTTTGTAAAGCCATATTGTTCATTATGAAGGAGGCTGTTTAAATTAAAATGTCTTAGCAATTGCTTGAGTATTAACTTTTCAAATATTTTGCTAAATGCAGGTAAGATAGAAATAGGTCTGAAATTGCCAACGTCATTTTTATTACCTGATTTAAATAAAGGTATGACTTTACTACTCTTCATGAGGTCAGGAAAAGAGCCCAAATCAACACATTTATTAAAAGTAACAGCTAGATAGGGGGCTACGATTTCTATTATGTTGCTTAATAGTTTAATGGAGATACCCCAGATATCACCAGTGTTTTTAGACTTAAGTGTGTTAAAAATATTAACTACGTCACGAGGTGTTACATGTTCGAAGCTAAATAAGCGACTACATTTAGGCACACTACTATGCAAAAGGTTTTCAGCTTTAGACGGGGACGAATTCAAGGAGCGAGTCGTAGTTATAGGTATGTTGGCAAAAAACTCATTGAATGCTTCAGCTACTAATAACCCTGTAATAACCCTTTAATTTTTAAATTATTCATTGTTGTTGTGTTTGTATCTACTCTACCTGGTCAAGACCACTCCTAAATGCTGTGTTCTCTACATGGCCCACTTTTGGTGAAAACAATAAAAATTCAATCATAGACTTTTCCAAGAAGACTGTAAATAGAAAACCAGGTAAAGAATAAAACATGAACACAACAAAAGCATCGAAACATCGGATTTAGAATAAAAATAAAAAGTAGAGCGGGAAGCGAAGTAGAGTCAGGCAAAGCTTGGATGCTAGGACTGTACAATTGCCTATTCAAGCATTCAGAAACTTGTCCTGTGTGTGAATTTAGTTTGTTTTTATTGTGTTGGTATGAAGTTCTGGACTTTTGGCGTCTAAATCCCGCCGTCTGTGTCCAAGCTAGGGACACAGGCGGCGGGATTTAGACGCCAAAAGTTATAAGGACTGTGAAAACTGTGCGACGTTTGGTGTAATTTTTATTTGAATTATTATTTACTTTTTAGGGTTCCGTAGTCAACCCTTATAGTTTCGCCATGTCCGTCTGTCTGTCTGTTCCTGGCTTAGCTCAGAAACTCTTAGGACTAGAAAGCTGTAATTTGGCATGGTTATACATAGACAAAATGGTTAAATAAAATCTAGAAAAAAATGTTTGCACGTAAAGTGGGGGTGCATTTTTTTCTCGGTCATCCCTTGGTATGGGATATCATTGGATAGGCCATTCAAAAATATTTCGGGCCTCTGAAAACCATTTTAAGATTCAGGTATCCGTTTGCGTAATATTAAGCTTTAAATTTATGTTCTTGTTTGTTTAGAGTCAAGTGTCTGCCCCCTGCCAGCTAAATGGTTGGTTTTGGATATGTGAAAAAATCCATGACAGTAGGCAGTAGCTAAGTAGGCTGACAAGTTAACAAGTAAGTTAACAGTAAGATAACCAACTTACATTTGCAATTAGAGAATTGACCGTGACATATGTATATCGATGTACGGGGGAATATGTTTTTCAACTGCAATGCTAAAGAAGAATGACCATTTTTCACCTGACTATGTATAGAAATAAAATAAATCTTAAAATTCAGCTAATTTAATTGTATATTAATTACGCTTATCACAATGTTTAAAGGAAAGCAGGAAAAAAAAAAAATTTTTTTCTTAATGCTTACTCTACGTCAAGGGTAACCTTCTACCATGTTCTGAACGCATCTCAATTACCCTGAACGCATCTTAACTACCCATTTTTTACGACGTTCCATTTTACACACTGCTACTTGACTTTTTTCAACTCTATTTCTGAGTTTAGGATGGGCTAAGTATCAAGAAAATATCTCTGCTCTAGCAGAATTTCTGGATGACGTAGTTATAAGAGATTTAAATGAAAATGATGATAATTACCCATTTCACTTTAACATAGTGTTTTATTTGATTTTCCCGTTTTGTTCATCAGGTAGGTACCTATGTATGTAAGTATGTACCGCGGCCAATGCAATGTGTTGGCTACCCAACACATTTCATAAAAGTGATCACTTATCTAAATAAGTGATCACTTTTGACAATACAAGAACTAAGTTAGACTTTCTTTAAGTATATAAACTATCTCAACTATCCTTTTTTACCAAAAATGTAGTTAATAACTGTTAAGTAGGTAGGTACTTATGTGTTGGTTTCAAGGAATTCACAAAGTAAAAAAGACATTTTACCATAGCTAGATAAGTGTTCTTATTTTAGACTAAACTTCGAGCTTTAATAATTAGTTCTAGCACATTTATTTCTGTATTATCTATTTGGTAATTGCAAATCCTAACCTAAAAAGAGTAAAAAGTAACATTAATATTTTTTGTCTTCGTAGCGTTTAAATCGTAAAAATGACTATAAGACATTATTGTCTAAACTTATAGGTAGTCTTTCTACTATACCTCAAAACTATACATTAACTTTCATTATCAGGTTTTTAAATGTATGGGAAGTGGGAATTGTTCTTTGTTTTTGGGATAATTTCATTCCAACTACGGAATCCTTCATTGTGCGTGACGCGACACTCACTTGACCGGTTTTTTGTTTTGTATTATTTTACACGATTATTTCATTTTTTTCATCATGCCATGATTAACAGTTGCAAGCTGTTAGCATAGGTGACTGTCATAAAAATGAAATTTGTTGTTAACAGAAATAAGGTTTACTGACGAGAGGCAGAGCGAGCGAGACGACCCCAAGGTCCCACGACCCCGGCAGGAAAAAGAAGTGAAGCTGCGAATGTTCCTTATCCATGAATTTTTTTTTGGGTAAAAAACAATCTCAGTGAGTATACTTACACAAGCCGTATGCCCCGGAAATCCCATCGCCATGGGATTTCCCACCGTCAGCTTCTCAGGATCTTCAAAGCAAAAGAACAACTTCATCCCCTATATTATATCCCCCATAGGGATAACTTTCCAAATAACAATGATACAGCTAACGTTTACAACAAAAGTCTAAGTACTCAAAAAACTTCTCAATGAAATTTTTATGGAAATTAAGAATTTACATAAATACAAATTTTCAAATCATAAATCGCCTTTAGGAGTTGAATTATTAAAAGTCCTTTCTCAGTGCTCACCTTCGTAATAAAATAATCTCTTCAGCAAAAGGAGATGTTTGATTTTGGGCTACCACTGTGTATACTATATGAATAAATAGGATAAAAATAGGGGATTTTCATAAAAACACAAAAACAAGCTAATTTTTCAATTTTAAGAGATATAATAGGAAAATGAATAAACTTAAGTCATAAGTCCCAACAAGTTGTTTTATTTATATACCTCTCATGACTGTGTTCTCATCCTCTTAATGTCGCCAATACTAGGAGCTAAATAACATAAGACTTGTTTGAAAAATTTTTACTGCCTAGTTAGACTAAAATAGTTGGTTTCTTCCCAGATGTCACTGTGTAATAGGAAAAGTAGACAACTTTAACAATAACTTGCAATTATCAGGTACTTCACAGCTCACTGCTCTCCTATGAATTATGGAAGTCCAGGGCTATTGGCTATCTTTTTCATTGCCAGTGACTAACTAGCTTCAGTTGTACACCGAACTTTGATGACAACTGAGAATTTCATAACATTGGTATTACGTATCACAGTAAGTGGACATCACGTTACGGTGACCAACAGACCAGGGCCTCAAGTCTGCTATTACAATAGTGTCAGAATGGTCTGTTCCGATCCTCATTAATGACGCCATTATATTTGTAGATTACCAAACTTGTCAAAATCAACGATTATAAAATCAATGATAGACCATTCTGACACTATTGTAATAGCAGACTTGAGGCCCGGGAACGGTGCTCATCGTCCCAACACTTGACGCCTCTATTTTTTATCGACTATTATGCGGCTAAGTTGAGTAGCGCCTTTTAAGCGCTAGAATACTTTATTTTAGGGAACATTTTGTATTAAGCGGTTTATTTAAACTTGAAACATGAAACTGGCGGTAAATTCAATCTTTTTCAGTTTTAACTCGACAGTCTAGCGAAATTAAATAGTGTGTTTTTACTTGTGCTAAGAAAGTGTAACTTAGTGAAAATAAATCTTCAAAGGAAAGGTAGGTAAATAAAACCACAAAATAGGTACCTAATCAAAACCACGGTATATAATGTACAAGTTGTAAAAGTATTAGAAGATCATTTTGGATGCTGTATATAGCTATGTACATCGTTAGGACTCTAGTATGATGTATGTACCTACATAACTATGTACATTTTTCGGGAATATGTTGTAGTTACATAATTACTCGCGTATACCTACTCTAAATATTATTATTACTTCTTATTTTGATTATATTTTTAGGGTTCCGTAGTAAACAGGGAACCTTTATAGTTTCGCCATGTCCGTCCTGTGTCAGTTTGTCCCCGCTGTAGCTCAGAGATGCTTAGTACTAAAAATCTGTAATTTGGCACAGGTATTAAATATTGATCAAGCCGTGAAAGTGGTACAATAATATCTAAAAAAAATGTTTTTAGGGTAGGCCTCTTGCATCAAATGGGGATGTATTTTTTTTCTCATCTATCCCATGGTGTGGGGAATCGTTGAATAGGCCGTTCAAAACTATTGCGGGTCTGTGAATACCACTTTTTATTCAGGGATTCGTTTGCGTAATATTAAGCTGTAAAGTGCAAATTTTTGTTACAGTCAAGTCTCCCCCCCCCCTGCCGGCTAAATGGTTGTTTATGTGAAAAAAATCTTGGCAGTAGTACATATGATGAAATTAAACAGAAAACTATCACAGCTAAGTAGGCTTTACAAGTTAGTATATTCACATAAAATAATCAATGATAAAAAAAAATATGTATTAAAAAATACTTAGGTATATTAAAATATATATAATCCCAGCAATGTTAGACGTGCCATACTTCTGCCACGACCAAGAATCACAATAAAACAACATAAGAAGTAATATTTACACGCTTAACTTACTATCGGCTTCGGTGTTAATCACTATAATTTATAAAACACTACCTTTGAGTAGTGTCTTTCACGAAAGCCACCATGAACTAAATGATCATCAATTTGATGTCCACTAAGCTTACACAATCGCAATCTTAGCAATATCGATACAAAACCATCTGTCAAAATGTGTTACGGTGGCTATCAGCGGTACTGGGTGCCTATGACGTCATCCTAGTTAGTCACTGAAGTTAGCCAATATGAAACTAACTGTTTGACAGTTAATCGTTAAACACTTTGCCAAGTGATCATCATTATGAACTGTCAACAGAGATACGCAATAGCCCTGCTGCTATTGGCTATCTTTTTCATTGCCAGTGACTAACTAGCTTCAGTTGTACACCGAACTTTGATGACAAATGAGAATTTCAAAACATTGGTATTACGTATCACAGTAAGTGGACATCACGTTACGGTGACCAACAGACCGGGATCGGTGCTCATCGTCCCAACACTTGACGCCTCTATTTTTTATCGATTATTATGCAGCTAAGTTGAGTAGCGCCTTTTGAGCGCTAGAATACTTTATTTTACCGTGGAGTTTCTTGCCGGCTCTTCTCCATAGGAAACGACCAATTGGAACCGTGCACCTAGCTTCTGACGTTTCATAAGTGCCCATGTAGGTTTATGTGAAATAAAAAATATTTTGATTTTGATTTTTTTGATTTAGGGAACATTTTGTATTAAGCGGTTTATATTATATACTTGAAACGTGAAACTGGCGGTAAATTCAATCTTTTGCAGTTTTAACTCGACAGCCTAGCGAAATTAAATAGTATGTTTTTACTTGTGCTAATAAAGTGTAACTTAGTGAAAATAAATCCTCAAAGGAAAGGTAGGTAAATAAAACCACGAAATAGGTAAACAAAACCACGATAAATAATGTACAAGTTGTTAAAGTATTAGAAGATCATTTTGGTTGCTGTATATAGCTATGTACATCGTTAGGACTCTAGTATGATGTATGTACCTACATAACTATGTACATATTTCAGGAATATGTTGTACGATAGTTACATAATTACTCGCGTATAGGTATACGCGATAATCAAAATAAGAAGTAATAATAATATTTAGAGTAGGTACTCTAAATATTATTATTACTTCTTATTTTGATTATATTTTTAGGGTTCCGTAGTAAACAAGGAACCTTTATAGTTTCACCATGTCCGTCCTGTGTCAGTTTGTCCCCGCTGTAGCTCAGAGATGCTTAGTACTAAAAATCTGTAATTTGGCACAGGTATTACATATTAATACCCAGCCCAGTCCCTCTCACAGAGAGGAGGCCTGTGTCCCAGCAGTGGGAACATTATAGGCTGATTATGATGATTACATATTAATCAAGCCGTAAAAGTGGTAAAATAATATTAAAAAAAAATGTTTTTAGGGTAAGTACCTCTCTTGCATCAAATGTGGGGATGTATTTTTTTTCTCATCTATCCCAAGGTGTGGGGTATCGTTGGATAGGCCGTTCAAAACTATTGCGGGTCTGTGAATACCACTTTTTATTCAGGGATCCGTTTGCGTAATATTAAGCTTTAAAGTGCAAATTTTTGTTAGAGTCAAGTGTCCCCCTGCCGGTTAAATGGTTGTTTATGGAGATGTGAAAAAAATCGTGGCAGTAGTACATAAAATGAAATTAAAAAGAAAACTATCACAGCTAAGTAGGCTTTGCAAGTTAACGAGTAATAGTCGACCAACTTAAATGTGCAGTTGGAGAATGAACAGTGACGTATAGCGATGTATGGGAGAACATGTTTCTCAACTACAAGTTTGCTATTCGGATAAATTCATCCCAACATTCCCAACTACGGAACCCTTCAGTGTGCGTGACACGCACTTGGCCGTGCCATACTTCTGCCACGACCAAGAATCACAATAAAACAACATAAGAAGTAATATTTACACGCTTAACTTACTATCGGCTTCGGTGTTAATCACTATAATTTATAAAACACTACCTTTGAGTAGTGTCTTTCACGAAAGCCACCACAAACTAAATGATCATCAGTTTGATGTCCACTAAGCTTACACAATCGCAATCTTAGCAATATCGATACAAAAACATCTGTCAAAATGTGTTACGGTGGCTATCAGCGGTACTGGGTGCCTATGACGTCATCCTAGTTAGTCACTGAAGTTAGCCAATACGAAACTAACTGTTTGACAGTTAATCGTTAAACACTTTGCCAAGTGATCATCATTATGAACTGTCAACAGAGATACGCAATAGCCCTGCCAGCAGGGCTATTGGCTATCTTTTTCATTGCCAGTGACTAACTAGCTTCAGTTGTACACCGAACTTTGATGACAACTGAGAATTTCAAAACATTGGTATTACGTATCACAGTAAGTGGACATCACGTTACGGTGACCAACAGACCGGGAACGGTGCTCATCGTCCCAACACTTGACGCCTCTATTTTTTATCGACTATTATGCGGCTAAGTTAAGTAGCGCCTTTTGAGCGCTAGAATACTTTATTTTAGGGAACATTTTGTATTAAGCGGTTTATATTATATACTTGAAACGTGAAACTGGCGGTAAATTCAATCTTTTGCAGTTTTAACTCGACAGCCTAGCGAAATTAAATAGTATGTTTTTACTTGTGCTAATAAAGTGTAACTTAGTGAAAATAAATCGTCAAAGGAAAGGTAGGTAAATAAAACCACGAAATAGGTAAACAAAACCACGATAAATAATGTACAAGTTGTTAAAGTATTAGAAGATCATTTTGGATGCTGTATATAGCTATGTACATCGTTAGGACTCTAGTATGATGTATGTACCTACATAACTATGTACATATTTCGGGAATATGTTGTAGTTACATAATTACTCGCGTATACCTACTCTAAATATTATTATTACTTCTTATTTTGATTATATTTTTAAGGTTCCGTAGTAAACAAGGAACCTTTATAGTTTCGCCATGTCCGTCCTGTGTCAGTTTGTCCCCGCTGTAGCTCAGAGATGCTTAGTACTAAAAATCTGTAATTTGGCATAGGTATTACATATTAATACCCAGCCCAGTCCCTCTCACAGAGAGGAGGCCTGTGTCTCAGCAGTGGGAACATTATAGGCTGATTATGATGCTTACATATTAATCAAGCCGTAAAAGTGGTAAAATAATATAAAAAAAAATGTTTTTAGGGTAAGTACCTCTCTTGCATCAAATGTGGGGATGTATTTTTTTTCTCATATATCCCAAGGTGTGGGGTATCGTTGGATAGGCCGTTCAAAACTATTGCGGGTCTGTGAATACCACTTTTTATTCAGGGATCCGTTTGCGTAATATTAAGCTTTAAAGTGCAAATTTTTGTTAGAGTCAAGTGTCCCCCTGCCGGCTAAATGGTTGTTTATGGAGATGTGAAAAAAATCGTGGCAGTAGTACTTATAATGAAATTAAAAAGAAAACTATCACAGCTAAGTAGGCTTTACAAGTTAACGAGTAATAGTCGACCAACTTAAATGTGCAGTTGGAGAATGAACCGTGACGTATAGCGATGTATGGGAGAACATGTTTCTCAACTACAAGTTTGCTATTCGGATAAATTCATCCCAACATTCCCAACTACGGAACCCTTCAGTGTGCGTGACACGCACTTGGCCGTGCCATACTTCTGCCACGACCAAGAATCACAATAAAACAACATAAGAAGTAATATTTACACGCTTAACTTACTATCGGCTTCGGTGTTAATCACTATAATTTATAAAACACTACCTTTCAGTAGTGTCTTTCACGAAAGCCACCACAAACTAAATGATCATCAGTTTGATGTCCACTAAGCTTACACAATCGCAATCTTAGCAATATCGATACAAAAACATCTGTCAAAATGTGTTACGGTGGCTATCAGCGGTACTGGGTGCCTATGACGTCATCCTAGTTAGTCACTGAAGTTAGCCAATACGAAACTAACTGTTTGACAGTTAATCGTTAAACACTTTGCCAAGTGATCATCATTATGAACTGTCAACAGAGATACGCAATAGCCCTGCAGGAGCATATATTGATAGGCACGAAAGAATGACAGTATTATAGACAAAATAAACGTACACGCCTTCGTTTCTTGCTCTTCTTGACACCCATCTCTAGCTGCTCGAATAGGTACCTAATATAAGATGTGCTGCCGCATTCAAGTAGAATATCCTATTTTATTAATATGACTAACGAAACCCAATTACTTTCGGAATTCATTTGTTGTTTTTGTAAATACACATCAATCAAATGTCAACGTCAAAATGACGTTTCGTGTATTCCTGATCCACCATATTTATGTTGTGTTGCTCTCCTTGACCGAGTTAATTTGAATCTACATCAAAACGAAGTAAAATGATAGAAAATTAACATTTGAAAACAGTTTGCTATTTGACCCTGAATACCACCAAAACAAATTTTATTACCTTCTCAATAAATTCAAATTCCCAACCAAATCCCTCTAAGTATATCCCTAAAAGCAGCAGGCCTGCCAGTGCCCATCACTTACTCCAGTAGATCAAATAAAATATCTTGGTATCATCATTGACCACATAAATTTCAAATTACACATTAATACCCTATCCAGCCGCGTACGGAAACTTATTTACTTTTTTAAAACACTGCGACATGTAGCACACGCTTCAGTTATCCGGAATGTATACATCGCTTTTGCCAATCCTACCTACCTACTGTATTTCCTGCTGGGGCGGAGCTGCAAAGACAGTGATGAAGCCTCTAGAGATCGCTCACAGAGCCATACTTAAAGTTGCCACCGAACTTTATAAATCCTGGAACGTTTGAAATGTTCGACAACAGTACATTTTACGAGTACATATAGTTTTACTCCAACATTCTAAAACACCATACAGACATATCTCTAAACGTCGGAAAGACTTAATCTGCACTATACCACCTTCACGTACCTCTTTCGTAAAACGATTCTCTTAACATCTTGCTCCATCTCTCTATAATAAAATGAATGCAAAATGCCCAATCTATGAACTTCCATTCTACAATTGTAAAAAAACTGTACGGACACTCCTTTTGGACCTAGATTATGATGACACTGAATTATTCCTCACAAACTAATCATGTTAACACACACAAATACACACGCACACACTCACAAGCACACACATACACATTTAACACAATGCACCTACACAGACGCACACACTCTAGATATGTCTTGTATAAATAATAATAAAATAAAATATAATAATAATAACATAATTTTAAATTTGATTTTCGTATTGTTTTTGATTTAATTTTGTTTATAATTTTGGTTTGATTTTAATTTAGTTTTTGATTCTATTTTTATTTTGTTTTTAATTTTGATATTGATTGTGAATTTGATTGTGTTTATGATTTTAATTTTGGTTGAAATTGTTGTCTTTTATCACGTTTGTGTATTGTTGTTGTAAATTGTTGTTTACACGAGTGAATAAATTAAACATATTTATTTATTATAGATAACTATTGTGCATTTGTGCAGTAGCTACACTTACGTCCAGATGCTGTTTCGGACTATAATAATCCGCCAATCAGGGGACCGGCACTGTCTCTCCTTAACACAGGCAATTTCTAGCCTATCTAGGAGAACAGTACTTCAACCGTCATTATTGTATAGTTGAAAATATAAATGATATACATGCAACAATTGTAAACTTTGCAATCCCATTTTGAAATATTAATTATTTATTTATTATTATTTAGTTACTATATTGTACAGCGATATTTACATAAAGTGTACATAGAGCTAGCCCAGGCTAAATACATTTCTGGAACATCTCCTTTCATGGTTTTAGACCCAGCGGGTTAGGCTAGGCGGGAGGAATCGCCCGAGTGTCACCACTGTGTGGATCGCCCGGAGGACACGGTGGAGCATACGGTAGAGGTCCGCCCGGCTTGGGCAGAGCACCGCCGTGTCCTCGTGGAGGCGATCGGTGGCAGAGATCTCCCGCGTCCGGCCCTGGATCAGGCCATGGTACGGAGCGAGAGGGCATGGGCAGCCATCATCTCCTTCTGCGAAGCAGTAATGCTCGCGAAGGAGGAGGCGGGACGATTGAGGGAAAGGCAAATTTCGCGCCCTCTCGCCCCTAGCCGCCGCAGGAGATGCCCTGGGTGTCGGGAATCCCGGGCGGATTTCCGGCCACCGTAGGCGCGGGCTTGCGGACGGCGAGCAATGGGTAGCTCACCATCCGGTAAGGACCAAGCCCGGGTCGACAGCGTGTTGTATTCCACGCGCGCCTTAAAGAGATGTCGTCAGCTCGAGTGTAGGGGACCACTAGGGCCGATGCCTGCCGGGGTCGCGGGAAGGTACAAAACGGTTACCGAGGCCCCTGGCAATACAGGCAACGGAAAGAATACGGGTAGGTTTTAGTCAGTAACAGTCTGACACCCTCCCACTCCACGCAGAGCGGGAAAAGATATTTGATGATTTCTCACCAAAAAAAAAGCGGGTTAGGCTGTGCGTATAGAACGCACAGCCTAACCCGCTTTTTTTTTGGTCAGTGAATGAATTTAAGATTTAACATACATTCATACATAAACTCGGCGTGAGTTAATGTATGTTATTATACTTATACTTCTTCCCATGGCGTTAGGCAGAAACTATAGAACGCCACCTGCTACGCTCCTTACATACTCCTTTTGCTTCGTTTACGTTCATACATCTGGTCATACACGCACGCCGGTTGTGAGCACTACGCACCTGACCCTTCTGAAGAACATCACCAAGTAGTTCACTATGTATATGGTCCCTAGGGCGCCCCCTCCCCGGCATGTCCACTTACTTCTGCCTTAAGTAGAATAATATTAAAAATATAAAAAATATTCTCATCTCTTAATACTCGGAAACAAATTCCAAAACATAATTTAATTCCAAAATAACTTGAGCTATCAAGTAGTTTCACGTACAACATCTGCATTTATGTTAGAGTAGAGAAAATGAATTAATTGCCTCGCAAATGCACTTCCCGCGTTGGGGAGGTTGGGGAGCTAAGTTTTCATCTATTTATTAATGTCATAATAACAATCCCCCACTCGAGCGGTGAAATGGTCTCGTTTTAATGTCATTCATTTCTCCCACAAAAGATGAGAACCATCTCGTAAATGCGTTGCACAGATTAATTGCTTGATACAGAGACTGCGGGTATAAAAATATTGAAGCTGTGACGTTGAAGCGCTTGATAGACTTTGAAAGTGTTTTTGTAACCTAGCTTGTCCTAAAAATGTTTTTGTGCTTAGAGTTTTTATTATTATTTTTTGTTAATCTAAAATTTTTCCTCGATTAATCCAGCGTTCGTTGATCAGTTTGACTCTATCTACACGGAGAAAAATAATTATCCCGTACTATGTAAAACCAAAGAATTTGATTGATGAGCTATTTGCATTTTATTTAATTTGAAAAAAAAAACATGTCTGTAAGTTGTCAGTTATGCAATAGCTACAACACGGCAATTTGACGAAGTAAGTGTGAATCTGCTCAACCATAAAGATCCCTGACAGCAGGTACATGTTTTTATTATGTTTTCGGTATTTTTTTTTCTTATTTATTTAATTAGATTTTCCGCTATTCTAGTGCAGAATATTCAAAGCAGGTTTAAATTGGGATACCTTTTTTTCGCATAATATTCTTTTTCCTAATATACTTTGGCATAACGATTTTGGTATAATTTGTTTTGCCATAATAACTTTGCCATATTTTTTTTTGGCATACAGTTTATGTTGGAATAATTATCTTGAAGGCTAATTTGTTTTGGCATAAATTTAATTCGCATAACATTACTAGGCCTGATGACTATTAGCATAATAATATTTAGGTGTACAATTAATAGAAATAACGGAAACAAATTTGAGTTACTTTAACGTATTTATTTTGAATTTTCATGCAAATGATTTATTATACAAATGATTTATTCAATCGCCAGATAACTTTAATCTGAAGAATATGTTTGAATTTTTGACAGCTTTTGCCTAGAAAGTATGTCAAACCACCATATTTATTCCTCAGATAGAAGTTAACTGATTATTGAAAAATCGGCCCTTAATTATGTATTTTTATTTTAGGTGTATATTTTTAGCAATTGCTTGTAAATATGCAAGTTTCAAGTATATTCATCTTTTTTACTAATATTTTTTTAAATCGTATTGTGTTAGTCCGTGTATTTTTTCTTTTCGTTTTTTGGTAATGGTGATGTTCCGACATCAAGTTTATATTATTATATTTCAATGGTTTGGTGTTTTATTTCTTGAACAATCTTTTTTGCCAAAAAAAAAAATTCAGGATGGTGTTTTCCCACAAAATGTACAAATCTATTGTGCCGTTTAAATTTACTACACGAACAACATTATCAACCGTACTTTGTGACCATACCTCATCAAAACAAATAATCAAAAGCGCTGTAAAAAGCCATCCGCATAAACCTTGAAAGTGCTTAAAGTCGCTGAAAAAACAAGCGTGACGTTTATAACTAGATCCTATGTTTTGTTGAAAAAAAAAATCGCAGTTAAGCTGTACACGAACGGACGAATGTAATAACGATGCCTTTCACAGAGTGATTGGGAAAATAGCATTACTTGAGTCGCGGAGAGCTCAAAGAGAATTCAGTCATATGCGATACTTCTGCGAGTACCCTAAGTAAATAACAGCGCTACTCCGAGCTCGTCTATTTGAAATTTTTGAGATTTTTATTAAAAATTTTCGAATGGGGACCGATATTTTTGTTATGAGTGAACAATTTTGTATTTGGAACAGTTTTTGAGCGGAGGTAGAGTGTTTGAGATTTTTTCAGTCGTTTTGTTGTTCTCTAGTTCAGTAACCTCTATTTTATTTTCTACAAGCAGTGTGCCGATGGGATTTCTCATCGGCAACTTCTCAGGAGCCTTAAGGGATGCGTTTAGAAAAAAATGGAGATTTACCTTTACAAACAGAGGTCTAAGTACCAACTTACACGTTTCTGTCTTTAAAAATTACGAACTTACATATTAAATTTCATCCCCTATTTTACGTTTTTAGGAGATGAATTATCAAAAAGCCTTCCTTAGTGCTTAGTGTCCATGCTCCAAACCAGCGGTTACGCTGTGCGTGGTCCGGAAGTGAATGAATTCAAGATTTTTATTAAGTAGACAAGCCGTGTCGGATTTCCCATCGGCAAAAATTTCAACTTTCCGTACAAATTTACTTCCCCTATTAACCCCTTTAGGGGGTGAATAAAAAAAAAACCCGGCCAATTGTGTGTCGGACCACGCACAATGAAGGGTTCCGTAGTTGGGAAGTTGGTATGAATTTATCCTAAAAAAAACTTAACATTGTAGTTACATATATCGATATACAATCAATTCTCCAACTGTAAATTTAAGTTGGTCGGCTATTACTCGTTAACTTGTAAATCCCACTTACGAGTACCTGTGATAGTTTTCCTTTTAATTTCTGCCATGTATTTTTACACATTTCCATAAACAACCATTTAGCTGGCAGGGGGGGGCGGGACACTTAACTAACAAAAAATAGCACTTTAACGCTTAATATTACGCAAGCGGATCCTTGAATCGAAAAGTGGTGTTCAGAGACCCCGCAATATTTTTGAATGGCCTATCCAACGATATCCCACACCATGGGCTACCCCATGACGACGAAAAAAAATATCATCCCCGCATTACGTGCTACGTGTTTTTTCTAGATTTTATTTTAGCGCTTTGTTGGCGTGATTAATATGTATACCAAATTACATCTTTCCAGTACTAAGCGTCTCTGAGCTACAGCGGGGACAGACAGACAGACAGACCGTCGGACATGGCGAAACTTTAAGGGTTCCAAGTTTACTACGGAACCCTAAAAAGCATTCCTTGTTCTCACTTTATAGGGAACCCTTGTGCCAAATTTCATATTTCTAGGCCCAGCGGTTCAAGCTGTGCGTTGTCTATCTTTGAACTTTAAAAAATTTTAGGTTTAAGTGTATTTTTTTACCGATCTGAGAGAAAAAACTTTTTTTTATTCGATCCGGTTGTTTTGTATTTAAAATATATTAAAATAATAAAATGTTACACTCTGACACAGCTGTACATATTTCTCCTATTTCTTTTACTTTTTCATTCATATTTTGTTTTATAAATATTAGCGTATACGGTTATCAGGTGCGATATACATTCATCCTTTGCTTACAAGGAAAATGGTCATCTTAAGATTCTTTCTGATTTTAAAAACCTATATTAAAAGTATCGGAACCGACTATCACTTGACAACAAAATGCATCTCTACATCACAAATGGTCAGAACAACACAACGCTGATTCTCGGCAATGACTCCGTCCTTATTCGCAATACCATTTAGATAACAACACAACAAAAATTACGTAATGTCTCACATCTAAATCAAACATCGAAAGTGCCTCCCTACATAGAATACGTAATACGCCATTGTCTTCGAGTTCCAATCTGTCACGTCAGTCAGAATAAGTCTGCGGTGAAAAATGAGTGACGTTCGCTGCACTTCGAGTCGCAAGAGAAAAGACGATTGTGAGGCAAAGGCAATAAAATATTACACATATGCAAAGCCGAAGAGGATTGTTCTGGCAGAATATTAGACCTCATTTGTGTATTGCGAAATTGGGTAATATATTTTTTATGTTGTCTTGTAACCTTTGCTTCGAGAGATGAATATATTGTCGGGAGACTGTTTTTTGCTGCAATTTGTCGAATAATGTCTACAAACATTTATAACAAAAGTTTATTATGTTTACCGATGAAGCTTATCATACAGCTTGGAGATTAAGTTAAGAATATTCACTAAAGTCGAATTATTAATGGAGTAATCTGACATGAGCTACCTGACACTTTGTGTAATAAAATGGTCACATTTATTGTATTCTAGACTTGTACACCTATTATTATACATTTCTTTTACACTTATATAACTGGAATAAACTAAGTGATCGTTTAATTTATTCGAGTTGTATAAGTGTAAAATAAATGTTTAATAATAAGTGTACAAGTCTAGAATACAATAAATACAATAAATATTACATTTTATTACACAAAGTGACAGCTAGAACATGACAGATTATTCCAGTAAATGAATAATTCGACTTTAGCTTAGTGTTCGAGGTACTGTAAAATACTGTCAATATAATAGTAATTATATCAGATTGATGGACAACAGTAGGGGCTCGTGGCTAATTAGTAAGAGCCGCACGGTTGCTGCGGTCGATTTGTCGATGGGTGACCATCGACATAAGGAGACCCTTCCGTGCCTCGAAAAGCACGTTAGTCCCGGCTGTCATTTGTAGATCTTTGACAGACGTTAAGGGTAATCAGAAACCAAAGTCTGACAACCAGTCTGGTATCGTGTTACCCAGTAACTGGATTGTGGAGGTCAGATAGGCAGACTGGAAGCCGACCCCAACATAGTTGGGTAAAGGCTGGGTAGATTTTTTTTTACCTATAATTCTGTCTCTTTAACATTTTCGATTGCAAGACGTCGGTTTGCCCGCGAGAAGCTCCCTTGTGACCCTACATATGTACAATCCATCTAGGGACTAATGTACTGGAAATCTAAAGTTTCGTATGCAAATTAAACCTTATTCTTCATGAGTATAGAGTCTACTTTTCTTCGTTTTGCCATTACCATCTGCGTTAGCGAATTTGATTCGATTAACGCGTCTAGGCCGTATATGTATCCTAGATAACGAAGCGGTAATGTATTTAACTAAGTTCAGAAAATATTCTTTAATACTAGAAATATTAGCTGAACTAACTCATACTGAAAAAACAGTGCGTGTCGGACCACGCACAATGAAAGATTCCGTAGTTGGGATGAATTTATCCCAAAATCAAACTTAACATTGTAAGTAGTTGAAAAACATGTTCTCCCATACCTGAAGAACATTTATGCATTTGCAGTTTTCTCCAACTGCAAATGTGAGTTTGTAATCGGAAAAAATATGTTGTTTGTGATAGAACCACAAATTAACGATTTTTGGACATTTTTTCTCACTTGTGCTGATGAGATCTTGCTTCTTGCCAAATTTCGTGATTCTAGGTCTACGGGAAGTACCCTACAGGTTTTGATTTATTTGCGAGTATCAAAATCTGTCGCATAAATGGCCGTACTTTTTATAGCGTTGACTTAGAAGCTTGATTTTTTTAGAGCTCCAAGGGACAGTGGGCCTACTTGTTACTTTGATATTTTGTATGGCGGGACACAGCTCGGATCTTTTGTATTATAACACCTTCTTTATGTACCCTGTGTTCACGAAATAAATGTATTTGAATTTTGTTTGATATTAATTTCAACTTGAAACCTCCGCGCGTTCCTGAGAAAAAAGGTGTTGACAGTCAGATAGACAGACATACAGACAACGAAGTGATCCTATAAGGGTTCCGTTTTTCCTTTTTAGGTACGGAATCCATAAACACAATTATCACCAGGTATTTTTTTTGTCTGCAAGAATAACGTAGGTAGTTAACGGTATTCATTTTTCAATAGCTATGAGTTGTTTGCGTCGTTTATTAAGGAGAATAGTCTATCAGCACAAAAGGGTCACCACAGTTATCACGAATGGTCTTGACCACTGCCACAACCACATATGAACACACCATCACACTCACACACACATAGGTACATTACATTACACAATACACAGTTTCATATCTTACACACACAAACCCACCCACTCACTCACTCACTTTCACACTACTTTAGCTAATTATTAATATTTAGCATTCTCTCACCCTTATTCTTTATAACTTCTTTATAACTTTATTAATTTTTTTTGTTCAATTTAGTTCAAAACTTCCAGTAAATCTAAAATGTATTTTTGGAATAACAATATTTAGTGTAATGAAAATGGGAGAAGGCACTGACTCCTTTTTTTTTGTCTGGGGAATTATCAAATAACTTCTCCCGCTCTGGACGGAGCGGGAGGGCATGTCAGACTCTTACTGACTAAAACCCACCCGTGTTCCTTCCGTTGCCTGTTTGTTGCTAAAGGCCACGGTATCCCTCCGGGGTCGCGGGAAGGTACTAAAGGGTCACCGAGGCCCCTGGCAACACAGGCAACAGGAAGGAATAAGGGTGAGTTTTAGTCAGTAAGAGTCTGACACACCCTCCCGCTCCGCCCAGAGCGGGAGAAGTTATTTGATAATTCCCCAGACAAAAAAAAGAGGCTTCATATGACTGTGTAACCATATATTATGTCAACAAATATTATTTTAAAGATGTCAATAAAGATTTTATTAATGTGGTCGACGAGTCGAGAGTGAGTTGACAAAATAAAACAAATAAAAAATATTATACACGAAAATTAAACATACATACATAACATCAAGCCTGTATTCCCGAAGGGTTGGGCAGAGGTGTACCTATAGTACACCGACATTTCACCAGTTATGTTTAAGACCCATGTAATAGGGGGCGAGCCTATTGCCATTAACCCTGCACTATCCAGACTCCGGTCTGCTACCGAGAAATTCCAGATGGAAAATCCAATAACACTTTTGCCCGACCCGGGAATTGAACCCATAATCTCATGCTCAGCAGTAGCGCTTGCGACCACTAATTCGAGGCAGTTTTTGCTATAAAGTTGAATCATATGCATAGATTCAGCGGACAGTGGAAAAGGACAGGTCCGACTATATTGTCGTCAATATAGTCGGACCCGCCCTTTTCCACTGACCTGAGAGCCTAAAAGATTCCCTTTAAGTAATGATCACACAGGTGAGAAGTAGTGACCCAGTGGAAACAGCCGCGACTTACGAGCTGTAAGGTCGTAGGTTCAAACCCAGACAGGCACTTTACTTTGTGTAAATTAATTTCATCACCACTGCTCTCAAAACGGTGAAGGAAAACATCTTGGAGAAACCAGTATGTCCTAGAAACAAAAATTCGAAGACAGGTGACATCCACCAACCCGCACTGGGCCCGTGTGGTGGATTACGGCCCCTCCTCTATCATAGAGGCCTTTTTTTTGGGTAGGAAATTATCAAATAACTTCTCCCGCTCTGGGCGGAGCGGAAGGGTATGTCAGACTCTTACTGACCCACCCGTGTTCCTTCCGTTACCTGTGTTGCCAGGGGCTTCAGTAACACTTTCGGACTTTCCCGCGACCCCGGCAGGATCATAGAGGAGGCCCTTGTCCCAGCTATGGGAAAATTGCAAGGCTGAATATATGTATATGATGTAAGGTTCACAAGAACTCCACAGACAACACTGCATTAAATGAATTCCCTCAAACCACAAGCAGAAAGATCTCATCAAAAAATATTTACGCTGTTTCCATGAAAACGTTTTATATTTGACGTAAATCAGTTGGCTACATTAAAAATTAGATTGGTTGGTTCAGTTAATGTATCTAACTGACGTCTCTCGCCTTAATCTTGGGCTTGAGAAGCTTGGTAAACAGTAATCTTTGCCGACGCGCTTTGGCTCAAAGAGTATCTAAGGTGCAGATTGATTGTGGACAATGCTTGTGCCTATTTTGGTGTTTACACACAAGAAAAAAGGAAGAAAATACGTTTATTTGCGGTAAACATAACACAAACGCCCATGTGAATGTAGCAAAACGGCCAAGCCACATATTTTGACTAAGGTGTAGAGTTTGTGAAGTTAGGGTTTGTAGAGTTAGGGCGTATAGAGTTAGGGCGTATAGAGTTAGAAGCTTGGCGCTATATGAGATTTGATAACTTTTTGACAGTGCGAGTCATGTGGTCTCGTCTTGGCAACATTCTACGTGAAAATGTTTTTGGTGGGATTTCACTTCTTTTTATAAGTTGACAATATTTTTTTATTTTGTCCGTTTTCTTTTTTTTTTTTGGTTTTATTTTAATATTATTTATAACAAGGAGTCCCTATAAGTTGCGGAAGTCTCATACAAACTTCCATCCCCTAGTTTAAGGGGTTGGGGTGTAAAAGTTCCAAGGTTTAGATTTTTGTTGTTGTTTGTGTACTAATACTAGCTTACATACCACAGCTTTCTAGGACTTCAGGTGATCATCAGTGAGTGAGTCAGTGACGAAATCGGGGGTTTTTAGATATCTTTAAATCTAAAGTTTAAAAGCTATGCAATTGAAACTTTATATGTTTAATAAGTCTACTATTGATATCATATCCCGAGAATTTTGTTTATCTGGTATAATCCAAACCCAAGTAATGAGGGTTCAAAAAAACGACGAAGCTCTTCGAGAAAAGGTAGGTAGTGCCCTTTTTTTCTTTTTTTTTTCGGTAACCCTTTCGAAAATCCACGTGACCCCGGCAGGCATCGGCCCTAGTGGACCCCTTTACTTGTGCTGACATCTCTTTGAGGCGCGCGTAGAATACAACGCGCCATCGACCCGGGCCTGTTCCTTACCGGACGGTGATCTACCCATTGCTCACCGTCCGCAAGCCCGCGCCTACGGTGGCCGGAAGTCCGCCCGGGATTCCCGACGCCCAGAGTGTCTCCTAGGGGCGAGAGGGCGCGAAATTATGTTTTGTAACTTGTGATTGTAATAGATAAAATAAATGAAATAAATGGATTTTTTTAAATTAAAAATTTTTATTTGTTTATTTAATGTTTTCAAAGAAACAATGTTGGAAGCGTATTTTGGCGGAATAGCGTAGACAAACTTCGGCATTAAAGTTACGTTTTTTTCCAACTTCACACAAATCCTACAAGATTGAGTCACAAAAAGAATTTTGATAACCACACAAAGCCGCTCAGTGCAAATTGAAACTAACCTACACAATTACAGTCAAACCAAAACTAGATTCCAGTACGTATCAGCTGGTTTTAGGCATAAAACGTATCCGAAAAGCAATATCTCATCTTTCTCGTCATTTTCATCAAAGCGAATGGAACTCTATCCAGACTTATTTCCGGGGGCGCTCGTTTGGAATAAACAAACAGGCGACCTACCAATAGAAGCAGAGCTTTGATTTTTTTCCTTATTCAGCCTCCGCACTAATCGATGTCGTGATCAAATACGTGCCTATTTTACGAATAAATATTTGTGATCAGTGGATCATCTTTAGATTTGTGGTTTGTTTTGTTATATTCACATAACACTTCATCAGCCTATAATGTTCCCACTGCTGGGACACAGGCCTCCTCTCGGTGAGAGGGATTGGGCCGTAATCCACCACGCGGGCCCAGTGCGGGTTGGTAGATGTCATCTTCGAATTTTTGGTTCTAGAACATGCCGGTTTCCTCACGATGTTTTCCTTCACCGTTTTGAGAGCAGTGGTGATGAAATAATTTACACAAAGCGAACTCGTACGTCGCGGCCTTTACCACTGGGCCACCACTGCTCATTTTATTATATTAGTTTAGATTTATTCTATCGGTGGAAGATACAACCTTATGATTAATCCATACTAATATTATAAATGCAAAAGTAACTCTGTCTGTTACCTCCAGATTTCGAAATCCGTTCTGCCGTTGAGGCAGTAATCCGCGGCACTACCGGTAGCGCGTCCCCGTGGGAATAAATTCATCTGAAAAGACCTCTTCTGAGGGAGGGAAGGGAGAGTGCACTTGTGTCTGCGCACACACTTATGCACTATAATATAATATCTCCCGCACCGAAGGCTGGTTTCTGGTCTCCGCCGAGATTGGTCGCAATGACCGAATTCGGCCTGGAGGACTCACTATACTCTACTATAAAAGAGCTCATGTAAACAATGCTGATTCAAAAAACGTGCAATTTAAAGGATGCTGCCTATTCGAATCGAGCTTGATTTAAAACAGCATCCACTTAAAGCTCAAGTTTGCCTATGATAATAATATCGCATCTACGAACTAAAAAACCGGACAAGTGCGAGTGAACTTGCGAACAAAGGGTCCGTACTTCTTGTAGATTTTCTGAAAGCTATAAGTAAATAACAATTTCCTGCATTTTTTTTTAATTTTTGGGTCTGTAATTTTGGAGATAAGGTGGAATGATACATTTTAATTTTTTTTCTTAAATCACTTTAAAACAATTTACTTTAAAAATATTAAAAAACAATTGAGACCGTCACAACAAGCCCTTTCACTACTTAAATATCACACGGTACAGTTTGCTCATTAAAATTTTCTTATTTGCTCCTCCAAAAGTGACTCCCATGTTCAAAATTAATTTATTTACGTTACACATTCATGTTTGGGTCACAGAAATTCATATGTATACCTTTCAACTTAATCGGTCCAGTAGATTAGAAGCAAATTGGCTGTGACAGACGGACAGACAAACACACGATTGATCCTATAAGGGATCCGTTTTTCATTCGGACGTACGGAACCCTAAAATTAAGTTTAATTTAATTAACTTCTGCTATAGCATGTTTTGCCTTCCCATTATGTTTTTACCCACGATGATATAATAATTATTAGTAGATCATTAGATTAGTATGTAGGTCCCTTTTTATCAAACGAATCGAATTTTATATTTTACTGTTTGTAAAGATCAAAATTAACAAAGTGAATACTATCCCCGCCATGTTAACCCAAATACATAATAATATTCGTTCGCTAGCTGTGCCGGAGTTAGACAAAGGCAATCATTTTAATTTGCCTGTTAGAAAGTGCACATAATTTTGATGGAACATTAAACGGAAAACTGGATTTAAATACGATGACATGAAAACTGTTCTGAAGTTAAGTTATCAAGTTGGGATGACATATAGACTTGCAGAAGCAAGACCTGCTCGTTTAGTATTGGGATAGATATCCAGGATTGGAGCAAAGAGCTATTGGAACTTGCCAGTTTCCCCATTACGAATTCCATTTCTGTTAGTCATGTCTCAAAACAAGATAACATACGTAGTTATAGATGTCTTGAAGATTATAACGAGCAAGTACACCAACCTAATGAAAATATCGTCATTTTTGACAGCAACACAGTGGGCGTAGCACGAACGCGCGGAGTTAAATATAAAATACTCGTTTCTTACATAATTTTAACTTAGTTTTAAGACTATTCATGATAATATATAAAAATCTCGTGTCACGGTGTTTGTGGTCGCACTTCTTCGTAATAGCTCGACCGATTTTTATGAAATTGTTTATGTATATTTGGCAGGTATGAGAATAGGTCGTAAAGTTTATTTCATCCCGATATTCCCACGGGATCGAGACTTACGCGGATGAAACCGCGGGGCGCAGCTAGTACCTCTATAAAAGTTTATATCAAAATGCTATTAAAGAATAGTAGTATTTTCGTTTGAAAAATTGATCGAATTTACGTTACGTTGACGTCACAAGTTCGTGCTCGGGCCTCAGGATTATAAATAAGTGATAACTAAAGTTGACGTAGCATAAGCATAATCTGCCTATAATGTTACTACTGCTGGGACACAGGCCTCCTTCTCTGTGAGAGGGAGTGGTCCGTAATCAACCACGCGGGCCCAGTGCGGGTTGGTAGATGTCACATGTCTTTGAATTTTTGGTTCTAGAACATGCCGGTTTCCTCACGATGTTTTCCTTCACCGTTTTGAGAGCAGTGGTGATGAAATAATTTACACAAAGTATAACTCGTAAGTCACGGTCGTTAACACTGGGCCACGACTGATTTGACTCTACTCTGCTCTGAAAGTCACGTAGATCTCTCTTAAAATGCAGCAAATACAAGGATTAGCTAAGACAAACAGGTGAATGAATGACCTAAGATCTATTAAATACATATAGGTTATATTCAATAACAGATTTGTACACTCGATTTCCCTATGACTACTAATATGTTCCAATAAGCGAAATATTTCATTGGAAATATCTGATCGAAGATATCATAGAAGTAACAAAGCTATATTTATTATAAATACTTTAGTATTTAAGGGGTATATCGCTGATATTGTAACCATGTTGAAGACCGACATATGTTACGACATTACTAGAATTATATATATACTGAAACTTTTGATAATCAAACTGTAACGCCCAGTGTGACGGTTATATTGTGAGGTGTTATATTGTGCCAAAGTTGTCGAAAAAGTGCTTGGTAGGAGTTTCTCAACACTTAAAAGTGTTAAGAATTACTATTTCTTATTCGTAGGAACTGTGATCGCCAAGTGGTTAAGCCCTCGCGTTTCATGCACGTGGTTTTGGGTTCCAAATATTTCAATACAGGAAAGTACCAATCTGACTTTTTCAATTCATATATATTTTCTGATTTTATTTTAGAATTGTCCACTGACATCGGTGAACGGAAACATCGTGAAGAACGTTAAAATAAGTGTGAAATTGCTTACCAATCTTGAGAAAACGTAGGGATCAATGCTCTAGTCTTCTCGGTATGAGAAGAGGACTTTGCTCTGCAGTTGGACAATTATAGGCTGGTATTATTATTATTCATTAAGCATGTAATAGTGTGCGTTTACAGACCCCCAAGTTATCAAAACTACTCCGTATTTGAGTCAGTAATGGAAGATGTTTTAGCAAAACTTGCAACTGGTAAAAAATCGCTAATTATCTGTGGTGACTTCAATATTAATATCTTAGAGAATAGTTCAAATAGCAGTCGATTGTTAAGTCTCTTTAAATCATTCAATTTGTCAAATGTGTTTTCAGAACCAACCCGCATAACTACAAATTCTGCTACATGTATTGATAATGTTTTTTGTTGCTGCGACTACTTAGATAAAGCTATTGTAAATTATCTCCCTTCTGATCACAGCGGTCAAATCGTTGCTTTCAAGTCCAACACACCATTTAAAAAAATTCAGACACAATTTAGACAAATAACACCCAGCAATCTAAATAGATTTAATAATAACTTAATTAGTAAGTTAAGTACACAGGGCCATATTAATAGCAATGTAAATGAATTATATGAGGAATTCTTTTCGATAGTGCGCACCGAGTTCAATAATACTTTAAAAAAGAAAACAAAAACTATTTGCCCAAACTTTTTGTTCAGTGACTGGGCAACTAAAGGTATTAGGAAAAGTAGGAAAAATTTGTTTGAGCTGTATGGCCTTAAGCCTTATATTAACTCTGAAACTTTTAATAAATACGTTGCTACTTACTCTAAAACTTTTAAAAAAACCCGCAAGGTAGCTAAAGCCTTGTACATTAGCAACAAGATCAAATCAGCGGATAATAAAATAAAGACGGTTTGGAAAATTATCAACGACGAAACTAACAGGAGTAAAAGTCATAATAATGATTTCACTCTAGAAACTTCGCGTGGTCTTCTAAGCTCAAACAAAGAAGTAGCGCAAGAATTTGTAAATTTCTTTACCAGTATCCCAATTAAAACTACTGAAACCCTAAATTCCTCGTCTTCGCGTTCTATTGATTTATTAAGAGCAAACGTTTCATCCTGCCCGACTGAATTTAAACTCAAGCATATAATCCCCATAACAGTAATAAAAGCTTTCAAGCAAATCAAGATCAAATTAACAGAAGATCTATGGGGAATGTCAATCAAAGTTTGTACCTCCATTATTGAGACTATAGCGCCGTACTTAGCATTACTATTTAATTTGTGTGTTGATCAAGGGGTCTTCCCGGATCTAATGAAATATAGTAAGGTAATACCACTTTTCAAATCCGGGGATAGTAGAGACGCCAATAATTATAGACCCGTATCCGTGTTGCCGGTTTTCAGCAAGGTGTTTGAAAAGGTAATGCTTAATCAAATGCTCAATCATTTTAACATCAATTGAATCTTACACGATCAACAGTATGGCTTCACCAAGGGACGTTGTACGACTGACGCCGGTGTCACCTTATTAAAACACATATTTACGGCGTGGGAAGAGGCCCAAGACGCAATAGAAATATTTTGTGACCTCTCCAAGGCATTTGATTGCGTCGACCACGAAACATTACTCTTGAAACTTAAGCATTACGGACTTGGAGACCTTGCGCTCAGTTTAGTAAAATCTTATTTATATGATAGACAGCAGCAAGTTCAAATAAATGGTGTCAATTCACTCGGCTTAAAAGTTGAAATGGGTGTACCACAAGGCTCGATATTGGGTCCTTTCCTCTTTTTAGTATATATTAATGATCTACCCCACTTGTTAAAAACCCAACCATAAATGGTTTTATTTGCTGACGATACTTCCTTAATTTTTAAAATTAATAGACGTGCCTCAAATTTTGACGACGTAAATAACGCCCTATTGCAGGTCAAAAATTGGTTCACTGCTAATAATTTAGTATTAAATGGGAAAAAAAACTAAGTGCATAAGATTTTCTTTACCAAATGTCAAAAGTAGTATTTGTGAGATAGTATTGAATCAAGAGAAATTAGAATTCGTCGATAAAACTGTTTTCCTGGGGATTACGCTCGACTCAAGGCTTCAATGGGGGCCTCATTTAACTTCCCTTGCAGGACGGCTAAGTTCAGCAGCATATGCTGTGAGAAAAATCCGTCAATTTACTGATGTAGATACCGCACGGCTAGTATATTTTAGTTACTTTCATAGTATTATGTCGTACGGTATTTTACTATGGGGACGGGCTGCAGACATCGAGACTATTTTTATTCTGCAAAAAAGAGCCATCAGAGCCATATATGGCCTCCGCAGGTGCGACTCTCTAAGGGAACTGTTTAAAGAAATTAACATCATGACGGTACCTTGTCAATATATCTATGAAAACATCATGTACGTAAGGAAAATCTACATCTTTTTAGTAAAAGAGGTGAAAGACACAATTATATCACTAGAAATAGGGACCAATTAGTTCAACCAGGTTTCAGGCTGGCTAAAGTAGACTCATCTTTCATGGGGTACTGTTTAAAATGTTACAATAAAATACCTCCCCACATACTTCAACTGAAAGAGATGAAATTTAAATCTTGTATAAAACGCACGCTATTTAGCCAAGCATATTATAAATTGGGGGATTACATTGCTGATAAAAATGCTTGGCTCAACGCTGGTTCTGCTCCACAAGGGCGCAAAAACTAATTGATCAGGTATTGAAAATAGTGTTGGAGCTGCTGAAGATTTTAAAAACTCTTTGCATTGTATAAATTCAATCTCTTAGTATTGTATAGCTGCACAGCACATTGTTATGTGAGTACTATGTACTATAAAGCTGACATTTACTGGATACGTCTTTCATTGACTTGAATGTGCCCTGGTGGCTGGGAGTATGTCGTGCTCACTCTAATGTCTCGCTGATGGTGGCGCGTGTGTTGGATCATTTAGCTCCCTTCAAAATGGTTGAGCTTAATGGTGCTGATCCACGCGTCATGTTCGTGAACGGGCGCCATCAGTAGAGACTGGTCATCTCTTAGCTGCCACGGCTTATTTTAACTTTAATTTTTGAATTGCTTTTTTTTTGTTGTAATCTTTTTATTACGGACGCTTTTACGTTTTGCATCGTTCTCACATGTATAATTTCAAAATGAATGATGTAAACAATATTTTGTAACCATAATACGTTGATTTAAAAGAGTGTCCTTGGAGTTTCTTGCCCGTTCTTCTCCATAGGTACCTACTACGCTTTGGAATGGGCAACTAGCTTCATCTTTCTGACTGACTGACCGAACCCTTGACAATTCAAAAGTGCCTGTAATTGGTTTATTTGAAATAAATGCTTTGAGTTTGAGATTCGTAGGAAAAGCCGTTTTTCTTTCGCATTCGCACAAAGTTCCAAGTCCTAACCTCAAAATTATATATCTAAGTTTTCTTAATACGTGGCAATTTTATTTCAACAAGGTCAATTTCCACATGTCATTAAGCACACAACGCTAATCCTGGCATTCAATAAACACCATAGTTAAGCTAGAACATTTTCCGACGAACGTGGCTAATCTTCAATTAGTTCGGATGTCAATTAAAGGCAGTGTATAATTGTACAGAAACTATATAATTGTCTTCGATTGTACACAAACTATGTAATTATGTATCTAAAAATTGAAGGCGGAAATTATTTGACCTTAAGACGCTGACAACACCTAAACCGCGGTCACTGTCAGATTGCATAGAAAAGAAAGAGAAGCGCGACGACAAAACGCTTGTAATTTATTGCAAAATATGAAGTAATTATCTATTTACTCAGAATTGAGTTGAGTAATCGAAAATAAAAAACAACCAAGTTTTGCATTAGAATAAGACGTACCTGTTATTAATTAAATACGTAATGTATGTTGATATTTAATACAGATATTTTGGATTAGAACTCAAGGTAAGAGGTTAGTTTAACGTTAGTTTGTATCGAGATTTTTTTTTCAAAACGTGTTTTGGTGACAACCAAGTTCTGGGAGATATGTTCAAAATTAACATATATTTTTT
This sequence comes from Atethmia centrago, assembly GCA_905333075.3. Classification (NCBI taxonomy): domain Eukaryota; kingdom Metazoa; phylum Arthropoda; class Insecta; order Lepidoptera; family Noctuidae; genus Atethmia; species Atethmia centrago. The sequence goes on along the minus strand of HG995373.1, from coordinate 11,860,147 downwards.
CCGCTACCACAAACTATACAGATTTGGCAATTTTCTTTCTTAAGAGATCCCTATTTTGGTCAATTGGGTCTTGTCAGCGCCTTAATAAGATTTAGGTCAGAACAAAACACTGCCGGGGTCGCGGGAAAGTCCGAAAGGGATACCATGGCCTCTGGCAACACAGGCAACGGAAAGAACACGGGTTTTAGTCATTAAGAGTCTGACACGACTTCCCGCTCCACCCAGAGCGGGAGAAGTTATTTGATAATTTCCCACCCAAAAAAAAGGTCAGAACAAAGTAGGTTTGAATGGACTGGACAGAAGTTTTATTGGGTGTCAGAGGCGAAACAGATAATTAAGTAAATAACTATAATAATATATATATATAATAAAATATATATAATAAATAGTATTACATTATGTTAGAACTGCCAGATATGTATAGGTTTCCGATAACAATACACAAATAATGACGACTGTGAGAATTTTATCGACTTTTCTTCATAAGTATTGGGGAAAGCCTGAAGAGAAATTATTGATTTTTCTATGATTTGGTTTTTGCTGAACAAAATAATTATTTTTCTATTTTAAACCTCGACATTACGAACGCATGGAGATATAGAGAGAAATAAAAACCGACTCTTAATTCAATCGCAACCACAAAATAACTTTCGCGACCTAGGTATGACATACATTTTATGAACTCGAAAAGCCTCCGCGTAATCCTTAACAAAATATCAATAGAATATTAATTATTAATGGGCACGGCTTCCCTGCGCCTAATGTAAAGGGAGTTTTCCTAGAAATGTGTGTATTAGTTCCAGGATATCGAAATGTATTCAATCGAGGTGATGTGCCAGATGTACCATGACGAATGTGTAAATAATAAATGGATATAATAATAATATTGCTGACGTAAACAGAGAGATGGATATACAGGGTGCGTTTGTTTACATGCGACTAATATTGAGCATTTAGGCCTTTGATTTTGAATTCTGTCTAGTTTTCGATATTAAATAAGATAGCAAATTAAGTCAAATGAGCATTGTGAAAACAAAAAAAAACTGGCATATATTGAGGAAAAATATGACTGAGACTCTGAGAGGCCAAAGTTTGCAGTGTTGGGGAGGTTCATCCAGCTTCATGTGACGAGATGACACTATGATTTTAGATTTTTTGACATGAGTGGTTTTATTATACAAGGTGTCGTATTGCATCCTCGTCAAATTTCAGGAGGCTGTTATGAAAGACATATATAATCAAATAAAATTACGATACCTACTCAATAATTAACACATACCTACTTGTTTTTTTTGTTATTTAAGTATGATAGTATTTTAGAATACACCACTTTCAAATAACATAATCACCCCGTTGCGTATGCGGTATTGTGTGTGTAAAAGGGCAGTTACAGTGCGGTATCACACGGGCCGCTTTTTAACATGTCCCACACATGCCGATTTCCGAAAATTAGAAAAAAAAACCTTATTTTATTATTATTGATTCGTATCGACAATTATTAGCATAGTTACCTCCTTGAATTTGACGAGGATGCAAAACGACCCCTTGTATGAATTTTGAATTTTATGAATGATGACTAATATAGTTTTAAGACCTTTGCAACTAACAATTATGGACAAATCAATTAGTCTGAATTAAATTAATTTAATTTATTTTACGGTCCACTCCCTCTCATAGAGAGGAGGCCTGTGTCCCAGCAGTGGAAACATTTTAGGCTAATTAGGCTATTATGCTAAACGAATTTATTTATGTATGTTATTGAAACGGTCTAAAAGCACAACTTTTAACTTAAGTAGTATTTAAGCTATACACTACAATATATCTAATACAGTAAAATTTGTTTGTTTGTAAGTTTGTATGTATGTGTGTTTGTATATGGTACCTAATCTTTGGAACTTCTGCTCCGATTCCGAAAATTCTTTCACTAATGGGAAGTTACATTATCCTGAGTCTCATAGGCTGGTATAGTTGACTTTGACGCAGACGAAGTCGCAAGCAGAAGCTAGTCCTTCATATATATTGTAGGTATGACAACAAATATAAGTTCAACCTAAGAATACCTTCATTCAGTTAATTTTTTTGGTAGTGTGTGTAGGTAATTATGGTTTTCGATTTGGTTTTTGATTCTTTTGATCATATTATCTTTATTAAAAAAATCAAACATGACCAATCTGCCAACAGCCGACCAATTCTGTAAAAATATCACCGTGAAACCTTAGGTGAAGTGAGCTTAAAGTCAGCTGTCGATATTGTCAATCCTTAGCATCAGCATGTCGATTCTGTAAGAATCTCACCTTGAAAACTTGCGTGGAGTGAGCTGTCAGTGTCATCCCACTGATGCTAAGGATTGACCAAGCATTACATTTAGTACAATCATAATCGAGTTTTTAATAATAAAAACTAATGCAAATGGGCAGATTGTTAGATTTTAAATCTAACAATCTGCCCTTTTGCATTAGTTTTTGTTTTATACACCCACTTGTAAGGTATAGCTTTTCTACCAAGGCTTAAGGCTTGTAATTAAAGGATACAAAGGAAAAATATAGATTATAATGAAGTTTCTGCACCAGTTTTTCGCTACACCTCTCTCAGATATTTAATTGGTCTAGCAGTAAAATTTAACTTAAGAAATACATCAAATGGACGCTGTTGCTGTATTTTTACAGGGAGATATAGAGGAAGAAATATATATGGATCAACCACCTTTGCATGAAAAAGACAGTAATAAAGTCTGTCTGCTAACAAAGTCCATCTATGGCCTGAAACATGCCAGAAAGCAGTTGAATCTACATCTAAATAAAGCTCGGTTGGAAATTGAATTGTTGAGATATAAAATAGATACCTGTGTATATTATTCTATCAAGAATGGAAGAATCAAATATTTTCTTTATAGCACTGTATATTGATGATTTATTATGTAAGGAATAATTGTAAAGGAAGATTAACTTTATTGAGGAACATTTTTATTAGTATTTTCGACATTAAAGACATTGGCGAAACCAAATATTGCATTGGAGTGAAAATAACTAGAAGTAAAGACAAGTATTTTATTGGATCAGCGCTTGTACCCAGAGAAAATCCTAAAAAGGTTTGGCATGTCACACTGTAAAATAGTGCACACAATGATGATGTGCACTATTTCAGCATGAAGCTGATAACAGCAAAAGATGATAATGAGGTTTTAAAATACATTCCTCATCATGAGGCAGTGGGATGTTTACTGTAATCATCTCAATGTACAAGACCAGATATTGCATTTATAGTAAACAGTTTAAATCAGTTTAATAACAAGTCCACTAAAGAACATTGGATTGCTCTTAAAAGGGTACTGAGATATTTAAAAGGTTCTTTACATTCGAAGCTTGTATTAAAAAATAACCAAAAATGCATTACTGGTTATTGTGATGCAGACTGGGCATCAAACATCGAGGACACGATGTAATGCTCAGGCCAAGTTTTTCTTTTACAGGGAGTTGCTATTCGTTGGGATTCTAAAAGTCAACCAACAGTTAGAATGTCGTCAACAGAAGCCGAATAGCCTGTCACTAACATCGGCAATGCAAGAAGCACTGTGACATATGGTCCAATAAGGTTATTTCACTTTTGGTTATCTTTTGTAATAATCAAAGTGCAATTAGAATTTCAGGTACCGAGGGTTTCCACAATCGCAGTAAGCACATAGATATGAGGTACCACTTCATTCGTGAGAAGGTGTCAAGTGAACAGATTGATTTGATAGAAGTGCTCACCAAGGGCCTCTACCGCAATAAGCACAACTTCTGTTTAAGAGCAGTGGGTTTGCGTTCTGGAAAAGGTTTGTGTGGCTGTCATTGACCTTGTTTCTTTGTGTAGCTATGTACAATATTAAATATTCTTACAATATATTGTTTTATCCCAAGTTCCATGTTATTTTGTATTTTACAGAATCACTTAGTTTCCTACAAATATTAATGTATTAAATATATAGATAGACCTTCAGGAATTCTCTTAAATTATGGTGAAAACTGCACGAAAATCCGTTTGCGGAGTTAAGAAGAACAATGCGGTCACACACAGACACGAAAAGTGACTTTCATTTATCATATGTTTAGATCATCATCATCATCAACATCATAATATCAGGCCTGTAATCCTCTCGCGGGAAAGTCCGAAAGGGTCACCGAGGCCCCTGGCAACACAGGCAACAGAAGGAACACGGGTGGGTTTTAGTCAGTAAGAGTCTGACACACCCTTCCGCTCCGCCCAGAGCGGGAGAAGTTATTTGATGATTTCCCACCCAAAAAAGAAAAAAAAAGGGCCTGTAATCCTCGAAGGGTTAGGCAGAGGTGTACCTTTATTACACCCTATTTCGCAAGTTACCTATGTTTTGTCTGTATAGAAATCGACGAAATCGCGAAAAAAAAAACAGCTGTCCCATACAATATGGAACAGTAGGTATTAAACTTTAGCATGGAACAGCTGTTTTTTTTTGCGATATCGAATTAAGTCTCTTAGTAAATGTTATTCAGTTCAATGGACTAAAGCAATCCTTAATGTTTGTCTGATTACGTTATAAAATTACACCCTGTTTAACATTTGTACCAATTTCTTTTTCCAATCGGTTACATATGTAACCGATATGTAAGGTTTCTAATAGAGAGATCCAGATTTATGAGGCATAAACTTATTTATAACGGTACATTTATCCCAAGGATATTGAGAATTTTGGCTAGGACGTTGCTAGGGAATTTATGCCTACAACATATTTAGGATTACTTAGAGATTTTAGGAATTTAGGTTAGAAGGTGGTATGTCAACGCTTCATTAATTGTAAATAGTGGCTGTAGATCAAATTGTTAACACGCGGATTGGCTAGAGTTCGTAAGTTTGTAATTACCCATTGACATTTGATTTTTAAATATCGCAGCAGTATGCTGAGATAGGAGTCTTTCTGGCGTCGCACAGGTCTTTATTTTGCGTTTTGTTTATTCAAACAAATATGTTCATTTGTTAGTTTTAAACGTTCCTTTTTTAATTTTTTATTTCCTATGTGTTTCCCTTATAAAATATTTTTCTTTCTTTCTTTCCATTGCACTATTGATGTTAATCCAACACTCAATGTTCAAGCATGAACGCATTATATCGCTTTGACAAAGATTAAAAAGGTTGATCAAACAAAACTAACAATCATAAAAAGTTACAAAAACAGCCCCCAAGAGGCCTAAACCGCTTTATAGTGTTCTTCTTGGTCAAAGAAATAATGCAACCAACTCTCTAACAACACGTCTATCTGTTAATATTTAACTGCTATTTACAAAAAGCACACCATCGCAAAACGAGCACTAACATAAGTAAGATTTAAGCATCTTCCTGGTTTAAACATAAGTTTGGAACAAAAGACGCACCCGTAACAGAACTTGCTCTAAAAACCGCTACGACATTTAAGAAGCAGTTACGTAGCAAGTTTTGGAAGTCACCTGGCAACCAAGAACATTAGGTAGGAACTTCACATTTATTATGTTTCCATTGAAACTTTTGATGTAGCTGGATGTGGTTTGAGTGTTATAGAATTATTGTTTTAAATGAGATTCGTATGTGATTATCACGTAAAAATATTTAAAACGTAATTAGGTAACTAATTTCTTTCAGCAGGACAACGAAATTAAGGGCTTAGCACGCGGTGCCAACTTTAAATATTCTATTAATCAAATTCCTAAATAATTAAAAAACTAGGATTTTTTATCCATATTTTAATTTTAATCTAGAGAGTGGCAATTTGGATGTCCCATTAAATAGTACGGCGGTTAGCACAAGTTCATATAATTATGTCTGTTCAAATAATAAAATTTACATTTAACCTAAAAAAATGCGTTTTCAAACAAAATATATATCGTACAAATTGTCACGAAATAAACCTGCACCCTTGATAATATTAGTTTTAGTAAACTAACAGGTTGTACCTGTATGAGCGGCAATGTCGTGCGGGGTGGTGGTATAACAAACAACGCTAACAATAAAAACAACAATTAACGGTAAACAATTTAACACAACGTTATAACCAATAATCACCCATAATTACCACTTATCTGTTCAATAAAATACGTTTTTGTTTTACTTATTTTTTTAGGTTCAGTGTTTACTTTATTATTTGAACAGATATATGAAGTTGTGTTAACCGCTGTACTATTTAATGTTATAACCAAATCGCCACACTGTTTATTGTATAAATTTTATTTTAATATTAGATTATTTTTTTTACATATTCATTGCGACATAATATTATCTATTGTAATTTTGTAAATGAAGTAAATGAAGTACTTGATTTGTTGTATTGTATTCACGAAATTTTAATCACAAATAACAGTATGTCAATTAGTTGTTTATTTCATGTATTTTTAATTATGTATTTATATCATTGTGTTTGATTTGTGCCCGGTTCATTGCAATAGGCTCGCCCCCTATTACATGGGACTTAAACATAACTGGTGAAATGTGGGTGTACTACAGGTACACCTCTGCCCAACCCTTCGGCGAAACAAGGCGTGATGTTATGTTATGTTATCATTGCATGCTCAAAAACGAGTAAACTGTGGTTACCTGTGTGTACATTACGGGATAGTGTAAACTATATATAAACTTATATTATGTAGAAGTTACATGGAGTGTGTCTCTCGTTTGTAATACTTAAAATAACCGGCCAAGTGCGTGTCGGACCACGCACAATGAAGGGTTCCCTAGTTGGGAAGTTGGGATAAATTTATCCCAAAAACAAACTTAACATTGTATATAACAATACAACATAACAAACAACTCTCTAACTGCAACAAAAGTTGGCCGACTATTACTCGATAACTTGTAAATTCCACTTTTTTTTTTTTTGGGTGGGAAATCATCAAATAACTTCTCCCGCTCTGGGCGGAGCGGGAGGGTGTGTCAGACTCTTACTGACTAAAACCCACCCGTATTTCTTCCTGTTGCCTGTGTTGCGGGGACCTCGGTGACCTATAAGTACCTTCCCGCGACCCCGGCAGGCATCGGCCCTAGTGGACCCCTACCTTTGTGCTGACGACATCTCTTTGAGGCGCGCGTGGAATACAACGCGTTGTCGACTCGGACCTGGTCCTTACCGGACGGTAAGCTACCCATTGCTCACCGTCCGCAAGCCCGCGCCTACGGTGGCCGGTAATCCGCCCGGGATTCCCGATGCCCAGGGCGTCTCCTGCGGCGGCTAGGGTCGAGAGGGCGCGAAATTTGCCTTTCCCTCAACCGTCCCGCCTCCTTCTTCGCGAGCATTACTGCTTCGCAGAAGGAGGTAACGGCTGCCCATGCCCTCGCACTCCGTACCATGGCCTGAACCAGGGCCGAACGCGAGAGATCTCTGCCGCCAATCGCCTCCACGAGGACATGGCGGTGCTCTGCCCAAGCCGGGCAGACCTCCACCGTATGCTCCACCGTGTCCTCCGGGCGATCCACACAGTGGTGACACCCGGGCGTTTCCTCCCGCCTTATCCGACACAGGAACCTCCCGAAGCTGCCGTGTCCGGTGAGGACCTGCGTCAGGCGGAAGGTGAGGACGCCGTGGCGCCTCTCTAGCCACTCCTGAAAGAGGGGACTTATCACCGCAATCGTGCGAGGAACATGAAAACACATGGCCTCGGACTTGTGCAGGGCCACGTCAAGTCCTAATTGCCGGATCCTTTCGACGATTGTCGCAACCCCGCGTGCAGCTAATTCGGCCGCCGCCTGGTGCGACCTCCCCTGCGCCAGGACCAACGTGTCGTCAGCGTAGCACACTACGCTGACGCCGCTAGGGAGGTTGGCGCGTAGCACCCAGTCGTATCCGATGTCCCACAGATGCGGCCCCAGGACCGATCCCTGTGGGACACCGCACGACATCTCTTGCCGGTTCCACACACACAATTTGCACTTTAATGCTTAATATTACGCAAACGGTTCCTTGAATGGAAAAGTGGTGTCAACAGACCCGCAATACATATTTTGAACGGCCTATACAACGATACCCCAAAAAATAGCATAGACGTGAAAAAAAGTCATCCCCACATTACGTGCAAGGTTTAATATTAATAAAAAGTTTAATATTTTTTTTTATAATAAGAGGGTTAGAGTCATATTAATATTTCTTTATATCTACACTAGGTAACTGTACCAGCGGCTTTGCTCACGTGACTGTGGACTCTTTCGGCATTTTTTCTCGTCTAATTACATCTAACGGTAAAAGGTTGAGGAATACGGACATTTTGCAATATTGTTAATGAGCAAAAAACCTATTTGACCTTTAAGGAATATTTTTGCAAAATTTTTACAGGATTCTATTCAGTGGATTTTCCGTCAATCTGGAATATACATCCAGACAAACACACAAACAGACAAACAAAAATTTTAAAAACTATATGTTCGACATTTGAATGGTTCCCACTTGTACGAGTAGAAATTCCATTATTCAGGAGCAGTAGTGGGCAAGTGGTAACGCCCGCGACTTACGGACAGGTACTTTACTTTCTGTAAATTATTTAATTACCAATGCTCACAAATGGTGAAGGAAAACATCGTGAGGAAACCTGCATGTCCTAGGACCAGAAATTCGAAGACGTGACATCTACCAACCCGCACTGGGCCCGCGTGCTGGATTACGGCCCACTCCCTCTTACAGAGAGGACGCCTGTGTCCCAGCAGTGGGAACATTATAGGCTGATTATGTTATTATTATGTATGCAGTTTTGACTATTTTTTTTTTATTATATTTATAGAAGATATCGATCAATCTGTATAGCCTTTCCCCAACTATGTTGGGGTCGGCTTACAGTCTAAGCGGATAAATATACATATCTACTTATACAGGGTTAAATTAAGTTAGTTATCGAAACTCCGCAGGCGTGAGTATCAATATTTGGTATCAATATTTAATCATGATAGAGGATAAATGAAACAAGAGACGAAAAACAGGCCAAGAGTGCGTCTCGGACCTCGCACAATGAAGGGTACCGTAGTTAAGATGAATTTATCCCAAAAACATTCTTAATATTGTAGTCGAAAAACATGTTTTTATTTTATTTTGTTTGGGAAAACAAACAATCGCACATTGTATATTATATCTAGATACACAGCATGCTATAGGTAAATGTACAATCCACTACGTTTCCACATGTTACTTACAGCTTATATTATATACAGTTTTAGTAAAATTAAATAAAATCAATATATGTATAACAACAACACAATTTTTGCGTTATCTTAAAATGTGATAGTTACCTAATACATACTTAAATAATACTTAATAATCAAACATTTTGAGCAAGCCATTTATGTTTAGATAGGGCAGATACATCGTTATGTTCTCCCATACATCGATATACGTCAAGGTCAATTCTCCAACTGCAAATGTAAGTTTGTAATAGCAAAAATATATTGTATGTAATAAAACTACAAATTAACGATTTTCTGACCTTTTCCTTAACTTGTGCTGTGAAACCTTGCTTCTTGCCAAATTTTATGATTCTAGGTCAACGGGAATACCCTAAAGATTTGATTTATTTGCGAGTATCAAAATATGTTGCATAAATAGCCGTAATTTTTTATTGCGTTGACTAAGAAGGTGTCCTTCACCACACAATCCCACGGTTAAAAAAATAGTCGCGTTATGATTTCGAAGTTATAGCTATAAGTTAGTAAGGATTGTGGGGTGAACGTCTCCACACAATCCTCACCTCAGTGAAAGCAAACGGCTGGGACTATCGACTCCAAAAAATAGTCAAGAAATAGTCGTAACGCTATGCCAAATCTCGAAAATAGTCATTAAGTGATTCTAGAGATATAAAGGTGTCTTGGTGAGGATCACGTGGTGAGCCTTTCTCGCCACAATCCTCACCTGATAACCGCGGATCGCTTACGTTTTTTTAGTTTAAGAGGGTCAAAAAATAGTCAAGAAATAGTCGTCTCCAACCATGATAATTTCGACCTGGTTTGCTATGCAGAAGTATGTTAAACTTCCATGTAAACTTCTACATACATTTTCGAGTCGAGTACAGTCGAGCACAAAATTATTAAGTACGTAGGTATCACCTCATTTTTTGGTTGCATTAAAAAGGCCATAATTGTTAGTTATGTAGCTAGCTTGGAGTATATAACACTGGAGAAGCCATAAGTGCAATATTCCAAACAAAACAGTCTGTCACTTTTGGCGAGGGGGATGCGGTAGATACTACAAAAAAAAAAAAACCAGAGCTGCTACCCGGAAAGAGAAGTCCGTACCATCCATTTGTTTTTATCGATGTATATATAAACAAATGGATGGTACGGACTAAGTTAAATTTTAAGTTAAGACAATAGTTACATTTTGGAAGAAAATATAACTACAATTAAATAAAAGTTAATGAATTTGTAATAATCTCAAAAACAAAATAGGTTAAGATAAAACAAAAAAAAAAACTCATTTTATAACCACTGGAATGGAAACAAATTTTTAATTAAGTATATATTTTTTTAAAACTAAATAATAAACTAATTCGTATAAGAAATTATCGACATGTCAATTTTCGTTTTAAACATGACCTCAAGGTACTTATGGGTCACCGAGGCCCCCGCAACACAGGCAACAGGAAGGAATACGGGTGGGTTTTAGTCAGTAAGAGTCTGACACACCCTCCCGCTCCGCCCAGAGCGGGAGAAGTTATTTGATGATTTCCCACCCTCAAAAAAAAAAAAACCCTACGGTAGTCTCGCTACAATTTTTACTAAAGGACTAAAACTAAAAAACGGAAACTTATAGCTAAACTTCGGAATCATAATGCGGCTATTTTTTTAACCGTGGTGACTATTTATGACTATTTTTTGGCATTCTCAAAATTTATTTTCATGAAGTTTTCAAAAGTGAGGACTGTGTGGTGAAGGACACCTAAGAAGCTTGATTTAAAAATTCTAAGGTGCCATCTCCACGGGCGCGATAATCGTGGCGAAAGTCTCGCCGTGCTATCAAATTCAATAGAAACTATGAATAAAACTCCACATGGAGATAGTTTGAAGGTACAGCATGACTATCGCCGCGATTCTTTCGTCCGTGGAGATGGCGCCTAAGGGACCGTAGAGCTACGTATTTGATATTAATTTCAACTTGATACCTCCACCTGTTCATGAAGAAAAGGGTTTTGATAGATAGACATATAGACAGATAGTCAGACTGACAGACATACGGACAAAGATCCTATAAAAGACAAAATGATCCTGTATGGATTCCACTTTTACCTTTTGAGGTACGGAACCCTAAAAATATATAATTTAATTTGACGCTGTAAGTAAAAGAACTTGCTCAAACATCTCCAATTTCTTGAATTGTTTGATTTATACAAACTCTTGAAAAACTTCAATACACAGCAACAATATTTTTTTCTCTTTAACTCAACTATAATTGCAACACTCCTTTGAAAAGAAATCTCTTTAATCTCGTAACATGATACAAAAATAATAAAGTAAACGGAATTTTATATCAAGTTGCATCTTGGTAACTTCTAATGAGAATTTAAATATTTCAGAGGAGAGCGGGAAGGAGGAAAAATCCGCTAATCCTGAAAGAGAGCTCTGTAATGTAAGTTGTAGTAATAATTACATTTCCTTATATATTCTGAGCTAACTACGATCATCTTTTCTATTTAATTCCCTAAAAAAGTTCTTTTGCGGTTATAAAAACCTACATGTCACATTAAAAAGGTTTCATTGTGTAAGATAAGTGTTTATTAAAACATGGATTCTTCATGAACTATAGTCGCAAACAAAATATGAATATAACTTAATTGCAATTTCCTGAATCGCCTCCGCGGAAAAGATAATGTGACCCATTTTCAGCCACACATACTTATCCCTACTTACTTTTCTTTTTTCATTTACATAACATTTTTAATAACAGCAACCTTCGGGGCCGAAGTTAACAGGCATTTTATATACTTTCATTGCAGAACTCTGCGGAGGTAACGGTATGTAACAATACCAGGCAAACATACAGAAACGTAACGCGTTTCGTAACCGTAAGAGCTGGCCCACACGATTCGTTGCGGCGCCACAATTTTGTTTTGTTGCCGCACCTGCGGCGCCTGACCGAAATCTGATGTTGTTATCTGCCTGATAAAATTTTGGTCACAGTGGTCCTCATCTCAGGCTGTTTCTAAAATTTTCATGACAGAAAACCACCATGAACGAGAACCTTTTTAACCCCACCAGGGATTGGAATCCTTATGATTCGCTGCCATATATGTAAATAAATATTTTTTTGGGCGAGAAGTTATCAAATAACTTCTCCCACTCTGGGCGGAGCGGGACTGTCGGAGCGGAGACGTGTCAGACTCTTACTGACACGGTCTCCCTTCCGGACTTTCCCGCGACCCCGGCAGGGCCATATAAACCTGAGATACCCACTAGACAAACAAATTTATTCTTATCAAGTGTTAGTCTGTTAACGGTTTGGTTAACGACAATGGACCAGAACAAATATTATTCCTTAACTCTTTAAGATTTGGATCGATTAAAATATCATTTAATCCGAAGAGTTGCGTTGCGGCACCGCAACGCATCGTGTACCGAAACTCTAACGTTTTGGAGGATTAAGCCAAGCCACAAGGGAAAATGATGGCTATTTAAAGTCGCTCAGAAAATTCGCATAGAAGATAAGCCAGTAATTGCGGACGATCTTGTGGGAATGTCGGAAAAGTACCGCTGAGGCCGAATTTTTATCAATACCTATCTGTCTTTGAAAGTAAAATAGTGGTATTTGAATTCTTTTGGTACGGTCGAGGTGGGTCATTATGGTTTATCGTTGGAGGTCTCGGTGGAGTGGTACCTAATGGTTATTTTCTTTGTATGCTTTAGGTATCTCAAAGGTTAAAATCGTTTTGATTGCTTCTATAATACGAAGATAGGATGGTCTTTTCCTCTTTCGCTCTTTCCGAGCTAAATATGGTAATGAAATGGTACTTATCTTAGGAAGACAAGTGGATGATGCTCATACATAAAATATCATATTAATTTTTCGATAACAGGTAGAATCTGGCATGTTATACTCGTCTGCCTACCCCCCGGGCTTATAAGCGTATGTTATGATATCCGGCTTCTTTTGTGTAGAACACTGTTCCACAATATGACCTCGGAAAACTTTTATCATTAGTCAACTTTGACGTCCAATTAGTGCGTTGTCATTCCCACACATTAATTACTTAATACCGATTGTACCACTGTCCACATGTATTGGGTACGCCGGACATTTTAATCAATATTTATATTCGCAGTGAAGGTCAACTTAGGGCTGATTTATGCTAAGGTGTTAAGTTTTGAGTTGTGCCATGAACATAGCAGAATAAGCAAATTGATCACCAAGTTTTTGTCGTTTTTATTAAAATTACAACTGTAATTCTGTAACAGTTTTATGAAATGGCTATAATAATAAATAATAAAACGTTTATTGCGACCAACAAACGTACACGAAAGATTACAAAATTTATAAAAAGAAACATTTCAAAAATAAATAAAAACAATGGTGGCTGTGCCACCGAAAATTACGTAGGGTGTTGAATTTGTTTAACAATTAATTTCGTCGGCTGTACTTATGAGGCACAAGCCGGAGCGTATCTAAGAGCTCTTACACACGAGCGGCATGTTCCCAACGGCAGAGGTAACTGCAGCCGTCGACGCGTCGACGGCTTCCGTTGACGCGTCGACGGCAGCCGTCGACATTTCAACTTCGAAGATCAGCGAAGTTACCTCTGCCGTTGGGAACATGCCGCTCGTGTGTAAGAGCTTCAAATAATTATCATGTAAAATGAGTTTAATAACACCTTAACATTGGACAAACCATTTTTGTAGAGCAGATAAATATTATCTCCATGTTAAATTCTCAATGCCGATGCTGAATGCCGTCTCCTGCAAGTCTCCGGAAACCTTCGCTTTTATTTTATTATTCTATTAAGCTAATTCTTTAGGCATGAAAGTAGAATAAATGCTGTGGAAATGCTTTCCTTACGAAGTATGTGAGGTGTAACTATGAAAAATAGGCCGAGGAATGATCTTTTAAGGCAACGGTGCGGTTTAAAAGAAGATGTAGTAATAAAAACTTAAAATAGTATGCTTAGACGACACGGACCAAACGGTCACTTTGAAAGGATGAGTGGAAGGCGACTAACAAAAGGCAGAAGTAAGTGGAAACGCCCTAGAAGGACATAATATAATGACGCTATTGGTGATGTTCTTCAGAAAGGTCAGGTGCGTAGTACTCGCAACCGGCGAGCGTGTATGACCAGATGTATGAACGTAAACGAAGCAAAAGGTGTACCTACATGTAAGGATGGCAGCGGGTAGCGTTCTGTCGTTATTGCCTACCCCCGTGGGAAGAAGGCGTGCGTTTATGTAAACTTTTTATTTAATAAGAACGTTGATCTTCCCAGTTGCCAATTGTTGTTTATTCATTTACAAATTCTGAATTGAATAACGAAATGTGAAACAGAGGTGTGCGTACGAAGTTGACGTGATACGTCACACCTAAATTATAATTAGTGTTGGGAAATTCCATTCCAGGAAAATAAATTGTGTTTAATAATAATATAATTATTTTCTGTGTTCTCTGATTTTGTTAATACTAAAGTTTGTTTGTGAATAACTTTGCTCATTACGTTTAACCGATAAAGCCCCAATGGCTCCGAATAGGAGCCCTCGCGGCGCGCGATTTGAAAGTAGTTATCGAATAAAAATGTTTTTTTTGAGATTGAGAGATGACGTTATTGAGCCACGGGCCTGAGCGGTTAAATCGGAAAATTTCAGCACAAACAGTTGTGAATTTATGACAATGTTTTGTAAAACAGTTTTAATTAATCCTATTGTTTTTTGAGTTATATTTGATGAATTGAATTGAAGAAGTTATTGTGAGTGTGTCATGTTTAGTTTTATAAAATATATTTCCTTATAATTAGAAATAAGCATTGCAATTCAGCGAGAAACGGAACGTATGAAAAGCAGTTTTTTGCGATTTCTGACTTTTCTAGGACTCAAACCTCAGTTGGTCCAGTAGAGTTTTTTGATCCTTGTAAGAAACAGGAGCGATTGGCGTTAAGAAAAGTTTTTGTGAAAACTGCCCATTTTCTTGCTGACTGTACATTTTTTCTAAATCTGTAAATGCAGACGTAAATGTCTCAAAAAGTAAAGGACCGTTTTCCTGTAGCTACAACGGTTAAGGTACGTAGGTACCTTAACCGTTGTAGCTACCTACCGCTCCCTCTCGAAAATCCACCCTGTATATGTAGAAATAAAGTTTAATGTAGCCTACATGTTCATAACATACACAATCACACAAACTGCCAAAACATGGTTATTGGTACAAACATATATTTTGCCAAGAGTAAATGATTATTAGATTTATTTAGTTTTCTGCGATGTGATAAACGAATACACGTAATGGGACTGTTACCAACTGACAATGACTGATAAATTACAGTTGATGAAAGCCAATACAACATATGGACACGAGTTAGATAATAGTACTACGAAGTGTTACGATTGCTGTGTAAACAGACGACGATCAATTCAATATTGTGTAGCCAGCAGTAATCGAATTATAATTATCTGTAGCTTATCTCACATCGGTACACTCTGCCTCCCCCTTCTCACACACACGCGCATACACACACTCACGCATACACACACCTTAACACTCACACATATTTGATTAACAATAACATTGATAATACGAGTAATATATGTACATTTATAATGGTAAATCGTCACACTTTCACTTTGTGTGTGTCATCATCATCATTCCAGCCGAAAGACGTCCACTGCTGGACATAGGCCTCCCCCAATATTGGGGGGGTTTGCCATAATCGCCACGCTTGGCAGGCGGGTTGGCGATCGCAGTATGGTGTTAAAATGCATAGAGAACGCTGCTGCCCATTCTCTAGTAAGTCCCTTAGTCGCCTTTTACGACACCCATGGGAAGAAATGGGATGGTGCTATTCTTTACGTCCGACACCACACGGAACACTTTGTGTGTGTTCTTCAGGTTTATTAAATTCAAATTTTTGCTGTTCACTGTCTCTTAAGATACAGGTCTCCTAGTTTAAGAGACAGGGTTCATTATTTTCTGTATGCATAGCCTTTTTTTTTTGTAGACCTAAATCTACTGAGCACAAGATATATAGTAGTTTTTAAGTTTGTTGTAGAAAAACAAAAATACTAAGTTTGTTGTAGATCGCGGGAAAGTCCGAAAAGGTTACCGAGGCCCCTGGCAACACAGGCAACGGAAGGAACACGGGTGGGTTTTAGTCAGTAAGAGTCTGACACACCCTCCCGCTCCACCCAGAGCGGGAGAACTTATTTGATGATTTCCCACCCAAAAAAAAGTTTGTTGTAGAAAATATGTATTAAACTAATACATACTCGTAGTTATTGTTTTTATACATAAATACGTATTGTGTTTTTATGGGCCTTACTTGCCTGAAATAAAGGATATTATTATTATTATTGTCTTTGTCATATCTCGGGACCCTGGGGTCCCGGACCTTTGAAAGGCGTACGAGGGGCCGAAGCCAACTCGCAGAGGCCCCTTAGACAATTTTAAGTGTTGAGGCACCAACCGACGATTATCCCTGTAAGCACTATGCAAATCCACCCAAGGACAATCCCCGGTTGGTGCAGAACTATTGCAGAACATGGAGACAAAACATAATGGACTATGGGTTTGGGTGGCTTTAGTGGATTGGTAACCTAAACCTATGGAAGGACTATGCCTTATTATTTTTATTATATTTTTATGCTATTGTATTTTTACCACTTTGTTTTGAACCGTGTCTATGTGTATTATTTGGATAAATAAACAAATTGATTATTATTATTATTATTAGATTATTATTATTATTTTGAATGACTGACATATGTCGGACCTTTGGAAGTCGTACGAGGGGCCGAAGCCAACTCGTACTCATACTCGAGGCCCCTTAGACAATTTTAAGTGTTGAGGCACCAACCGACGATTATCCCTGTATGCACTATGTAAATCCTTATTATTATTATTTTATTATTAACTATTAAATTATTAATTATTAAATTAACCACAAATGCTGTTACCGAATGTGTACGTTTTTCCTGAGGACATAAATGATACATTAGTAGCAATTGAACACAAAACTGAAAATTGGTTAGCCCTGCTTATTTTAAGATTCAAAATAAAAGAAAAATAAAAATGTATAACAAACTTTTAGAGTTTTATTTGAAAACATCTGACATACAACTACTTTAGAAATTAGCGCATTGGCAATCACAAAAACTTGTAGTCTTTTAATTTTCGTTGTCTTACACCTAAATCAATTAAGTACTAAAATGTACTTTTGGTACATTGTGTGTTACTTAAAGTCCCATATATCTAGCCGGAACGCCTCTACCGATCTGCTCCGACTTTCGGTACCTCGGGTCGCTTGTCGAGGGACGAAATGGCGACAGGTCACAGGAACAACTTGCGACCCACGGATGCCCCTCAAGTTAAAGGGGAAAATTTACAAGTCCGTGATAAGGCCTGTCGTACTGTATGGATCGGAGTGCTGGGCCGTGAAGAAGACGGACGAAAAAAGAGTGCATGCAGCGGAGATGAGAATGTTGAGATGGATGTGTGGAGTGTCGAAAATGGATAAAGTAAGAAATGAATATATAAGGGGCAGCTTGAAAGTAGCGCCAGTAACAGAAAAGTTGAAAGGAAATCGTTTGGCTTGGTATGGGCATGTGATGAGGAGGGATGAAACGCATGTGACTAAAAGAGTGATGAATATGAATGTTGATGGGTGGAGAGGGAGAGGAAGGCCAAAGAAAAGATGGATGGATTGTGTGAGGAATGATATGAAAGAGAAGGGAGTGAATGATAGCATGACGGCTGACAGGGGAGGATGGAAGAAGATAACGTGTTGCGCCGACTCCAAATAACATGGGACAAGGGCAGGAAAATGATGATGTGTGTTACTTAAAGTCTAACAATTTTCAACATAATTAGGTTTTACGATTAAAGGCTCGTGCAGAGTGGGGTGACATCGCGAGCGCGACAGGCAGCAATATCTCTGCTCGCTAAAAACAAAACAAAAATAAACAAAAAACAGTCTTTTAATCTGACTATATATTTATCACTTTTCATCAAATACGTAGGTAATAAATAATACCGAATAAAAATATATAAAAAAGTAAGTACGAGTACTATTGGCAAAACTTAAGCATGCTCACTTTAGAAAATATTTCTGCGGCAAGCGCAGCTAGTGACAAACCACACCCCTTCCTGGTTTCGTCCAATTAGAGACAATATGAATTTGTGTGAGTATAGGGCGTGTAACAAAAAATATAAATATGTGTGGTATGTTGGTTACTCACTGCACGAGCCGGTATTATTCGCGCGAGCCGAGGGCGAGCGAGCGCGATAAGGGAGTCGAGTGTGTGCGCGTTTCATACGACGGTTTTCAACTCGAGAGGAAAAAAAGAGACTGGTATTGTTATTAGTTTCGTACGCCGCTAGGTATTTCTCTCTAGATTTTGCAGGCAACAGGCTGTCACTAGCGTTTCGTGCCTAGATTAGTATTTCCGGGGGGTTAAATCTACGCGTTGCTCTTCGCTCTTCTTTCCTAATTGAAGTCAACATTTTTGATAATAATTAACCACACAATGAAAACGTTAACAAGTATTTCTGGAAAATACCGCGCTTGTTTTGTTTATCCCGCGCGCCGCAGGTGTAAATAAAGGCGCTGGAAAAACCGCTAAACAGCCTATATAAAAATATAATAAACAAAATAATGTTTTGAATAAGCAAATTAAGGTTAATATGTAGTGAAAAATATATAATTTTATGAATTGATGTTATTTTTTTTTTCTCAAAAATATTCATTGTTTTTGGACAAAAACTGCGTATATTGAAAAAAGAAATGTAAAGTAAAAATACTTCTATATAATAAGCTGAATTTCTGAGTCACTTTACAAGCAAGTGTGTTGAAGAAATATTTCGTAATTTTTTGCGACCGTATTTTATGGCCGTTCTATAAAGCCGATCTATTGTTTAACCAGATGTTCTGACGTTCCCACTGAATAACAATGGTGCTTAGATAATGAACTTATTTTTATTGCAGTTGCAAAAGTTGCGACAGCAATAATAAAAAAATCTGATAACATTGTATAAACTGCGCCAAGTAATGGTTCAAATACTACTGTAAGTAATTTTGCTATTTTAATCAAAACAGCAATAAAAGAAAGAGATAGCAAATGACAATTTCTAACAAAACTACGTAACTTGCTTCGTTTTAGGGTTCCGTAGTCAACAAGGAACTCTTATAGTTTCGCCATGACCGTCTGTCTGTCTGTCTGTCCCCGGCTTAGCTCACAGACTCTTACTAGAAAGCTGTAATTTGGCAAAGTGGTAAACAAAAATGCTAAATAAAGTTTTTTTAGGGTACGCGTATAGCAATACCAATAATACATTTTCTAAACCAAACGGAAGATATTAGTACGAAATTACTTCTTGTCTACAATAACAATTCATAAAGCGCTCTCGCTGGCCGTGCCCATTAAAAAAATGTCTTACAAACAAGTGAGCATAGCACGCGCCTAGTGTGACTGTCACACACACTATACATAATTACATTAATACAAACACGGCTAAAATACGCTTCATGCATCCCATTGGCCAAAACGCTTGCATCGGGCGATCGAGTCGTGAGCCGTGCTATACGATTATCGCCTTAGAGGTGAGCATGCGGAAGATTGGCCGATAGTACCTACATATTTTTACATAAACCTGTACCTATGTACGTTTGTATTATTTTTTCGAGTTTTTTATTTTCTTTGTTAATGTTAGAAAATACATTAGTAATGCAAACGCATTTTTTATTTATTTCTTTTACATATTTACGAGCTATGAAGGAAACTAAGTACACAGTCATCTAGCGAGTTTTTGAGTAATGTGAATAACACATTCAACTAATTGTGAATAATTCACGGTTCCTATCAAAACAGAAAAATTGAATCTTGATTTTCTAGGATGAAATATAGATTTACTGGATCGATTCTGTACTGTATATCGATACAAAAAAAAAACGAATTTTTTGGTCCCAGAAATCGATTCTTCGATTAACCGATCTCAGATCGCCATCTTTAGTAGCAAGTGCTACTGCTGAGCGTGAGGTCCTGGGTTCGATTCCCGTATTGGGTTTCTCCATCCAGAATTTCTCAATAGTAACCCGGACTCTGGATTTGTGCCCGTTTGATAGCAATAGGCTCGCATGACTTAAACATAACTGGCGAAATGTGGGTGTACTATAGGTACACCTCTGCCTAACCCTTCGAGGAATACAGGCGTGATGTTATGTTAAGTATTTATGACAAAAAATCAGTAATGACCATTTACCGTGCTTAAAACATGGTTCTCATATTGAGAATGTATGTTTCGCTTCTTATACTACTGAGGGTACATATTTGTATAATGTGAAGAATAAAGAAAATACTTTATTTTTACTTGTAGTAACAAAGGCACAGTACAAAACAGTTTTGTATATTATATATATATATATTTTTTTTTTTTATGGGATATCATCAAGTAACTTCTCCCGCTCTGGGCGGAGCGGGAGGGTGTGTCAGACTCTTACTGACTAAAACCGGGGGCGGGAGCCTCGGTGACCCATTAGTACCTCCGCGGCAGGCTAGCCCTTGTACCCACGGGCGATTTTTTATCGCGCACTGGATTGTCAACGCACTGCCTAGCGCCGAGATTTGAAAATCCAACAGTGTGTTTTTTTAAACGCTGTGAGGCACTCTTTTGGATTTTCAATGCTCAGCTCAACACCAAAAGTTGAAAATCCAGTGCGTGATATTTAATCATCGCGTTAAAAAATCGCCCGTGCGTACCTGGACTTACTCTTGAGATACCCTTCAGTTACAACGAAGTCGGGTTGCCAGCTCTGAAGTTAAATGTATTTATAACTTCAATTATGTTTCTATTGTATTTTCCCTCGTCTTATTTTTTGTTTAATTTTCCTCTTTTATTGTTAAACCGATGCTAAATGAATCCGGTTTTGATTTTTCTTTGAAATGTTGTCAAAAGGAAATCAAAACAAATTCTTGAAATAGTACCTAAATGGAGATTTTCTTCGATGATTTGTAAAAAATTAAGAAATAAAACTGCTAGTTAAATCTGCTGTTTTACGAACAGGGTTCTTGAACCCATTCAAAAGGTTGTGAAATAAGTCAATCCCCCTGGAACTATATTTGCCAATAGTAATTGATTCTGTGGTCACTAATCTATTTGCTAAGTATAGTATCTAGCCTACGGACAATCGTTTCAATTATTGAAAGAGGGTTTTCATATAAGCGATAGTACAAGTACCTTCTAGACTATATCATTTGCTTAACCTTACAAAATGAATTTAACTGCACTAACTTTTTGATAGAATGAATTGACCACACAAAGTTTTCTAAAACGTTCACTTAATACACAAAGTTTTCTAAAATGTTCACTTAACACACAAAGTTTTCTAAAACGATCACTGAACACACAAAAGCTATAGCTACGGCGTAGCGCTACGCGTAAGCACTACGCGTAGCGTTGTGCTTGCTAGCACTGCTTATTTGTTACTTCGCTAATAATTATTAATAATAATTTATTTCTTCCTATTCAACGTTATTGGATAAGAAAACTTACCTGGCTATATCCTTATCTTGTATATAATTAAATGATGTTCGTTGGTAAGTGCATAACTTGAGAACGGCCAGACCGATTTGGCTAATTTTGGTTTCACTTATTATGGAAAACTCCGTATCTGGCAACACAGACCTACCACAAGTGATACATGTCTAAATCACCTAAAAGAAGTAAATTGTGCGCCCCGTGGGTAAACGGCCCTTAGTTTTATGTCTGCTCGTTTTGTAATTTATAGCGAATAGATGGTTATTGAGAATGCTTAAGAAGACGGCACACCCAAATACTCCGATATATTTTATTCCGAATTTCAATGTTCCGATTTTCAAAAGTCCGAATTTCATAATAATACCTAAGAATTAAAATGTCTATTATTAAAAATCACGAAATTGATTTTACCTAAAGTCATAAATGCGTTTTGTTTGTTTTCCGATTTTCATACGTTTGAATAATAACATGCTCGATGGGTTCTCAGTCCGAAAAACGACATTCCGATTTTCAATACTTTGAATAAACTACTAAAATTAGGATTCTGATTCTAATTCAATTAGTATAATATTCAGTTACGCATATAAATTCAAAATAACGTTAAGTAACGTTTAATGTAATTTAAAAAGTCTACTTTATTATTAATATACTGTGTATTAAAATATTTTT
The DNA here is from genome assembly GCA_905333075.3 of Atethmia centrago. Lineage (NCBI taxonomy): Eukaryota > Metazoa > Arthropoda > Insecta > Lepidoptera > Noctuidae > Atethmia > Atethmia centrago. Next base: position 11,837,811 of record HG995373.1, on the reverse strand, counting down.
TTTACGTTTTCTTTTTCTCCTTGCGTCGGGTACCATCTACTGTTACTGAATCCTTTGGGTTAGGTTGGGTTAGAATTGTGTTTTACAAGGCGTTTTTATTTCGGAATTCTAATTAATTGGTACTTTAATAATCGGAGTTCATATTTTGGATGTTTCAAATTATCATTAAGTCAGACTTTTTGTTATTCGATCAATTGAAACTCGGTATTTTGAGAATAGTAAATATAAGCGTTAGGAATTTTGAAAATTCACACTATTTTTCGTCGAGAAAATAATCACAGTGCTTAACCTGAAACTCGTAACAAAACATTGCTAACATCGCTAGTAATTCAATTAATAAATACATATGTATGTTATTTGAACGATAACCTATTACTTATTTATTCAAATCACTGCCTTTTAATTTCCTATATTTTTATATTTCTTTGTTGCTGTTAATATTACGAGTTTAATCCTAATGTCAAAGTGTGCTATATAGTAGTACATATAATGAAATTAAAAGGAAAACTATCAAAGCTAAGTGGGCTTTCGAAGCTAATGAGTAATAGTCGACAAACTTAAATTAGCAGTTTGAGAATTGACCGTGACATATATAGATGTGTGGGAGAACATGTTAAGTTTGTTTTTGGGATAAATTCATCTCAACTTTCCAACTCCGGAACCCTTAATTGTGCGTGGTCCGACACGCACTTGGCCAGTTTTGAAACTAGATGTGGTCGGCGTTTCCTATCTGACTACTCAGAGAAGAAAGGCCGAAACAAACTAAGAGGTCACAGTCTCTTTTAAAGTCAAATCAAAATCAAAAGTCATTTATTCAAACTAGGCTGAGGATCAGCACTTTTCGAACGTCAAAGTTACATAAGACAGTCCCTCAAAAACGCCCACCCTTCATCACTACCTAGTTTAGCTAGCCTAGCTTTAGCTGGGAAGAAGAAGTGGCGGAACAAACTCCCCAGCAGCACACCTATCTGTTTAGTTATATAAACTTGATTCTATACAAATCGTATGCAAAGTAATTAACATTACGAAACACAAAACATTAAATTAAATTACTTGCCATATGTTAGTTTAATCTTGGTTTTCAACCATGTAGGTTGGTGTCTGAAATGATCTTTTCAGGAAAGACCCACACAGATTGAGTGGACTTTATCCAGTCAGTACACACATTTGTCAAGTATCGTGCAGCTTAACTCAGAATTTAAGGAACTCAACAAAGCGACTTACAATACCAAAGAAAGAACATTTGAGTAGGCCGCATAAATTACTCAAACTGCCAGACCACGATTACAACAAACTGAGAAAAAAAAGCCGCTGTACTTCCCGGTTCTGAGTGGTCGTTGTCCAGGTGTTTCCAAAATTGAACTCATGTTAAATTTTTATTTCAAACTGCTCACCAGTATGTAATTTTATTATGAAAAATTGCATTTCGAAATATTTAACCATTTTTTGCCATCCCTACCGTATCACCTAGAACAGGGGTTAAAGTGTGACCCCCCGTTAACGCTTACACAGAAAATCTTCCATGCATGCCTCATGATACGAGCTGCGCCTCAAAGCCGAGATGTATTGTCAACTGCACTGTTCACTTACCTACCTAGGAAACTTCCCATGGGAAAAAGGAATTTCCATTTGATCTGGGAAACGTATTTTATGTTATCTATGTATGACTGCCTTTGGCTATCGGCTTCGCCCACGTGTAGGTCGAAAATTATTTCATTGTATCGTCCTACCGCGATAAAAAGTATCCTATGCACTGGTCATGGTCTACCCGTGTGTCAAATTTCATCGAAATCAATTCAGTCACTAAGGCGTGATAAGGTAACAGACAGACGTACAGAGTAACCTTCGCATTATTAATATAGATTAGGGCTTCATCATTTTGTGCTGTCTTTTACATAAAAAACTGTGTAAATTTTTGTCACTTGAAACTTTATCAACCATTTGGACAATTGGAAATGACAGCGCGTAAATGGCATACCTAACATTTAACAATATTCACAACCAGCTGTTCCCTGCGGTTTCACCCACAAGTCTCGATTCTATGACCATCTGACCAAGATTATGTCTGGACTTTAAAAGAGACTGACCTCTAAGTTTGTTTCGGCCTTTCTTCTCAGAGTAGTCTGATAGGAAACATCGACCTTATCTAGCTTTATTTAAAAAATATGATTGACGTGTAAAAGTGTTTGTACAAACCTACTTACAGAAATAAAAATCATTTATCAAGGGAATATCGGGATAAAAAGTATTCTGTCCTAATCCAGATCATGGTTCGTTCAGCCGTATTAGCGTGAAGGCGTAACAAACAAACAAACTCACTTTCGCATTTATAATATTAGTTAGGATTGCGCTTTAGATGATGGTATGGTCTGTTACAAAAGCATCTGATGTAAGTGTAAACTCACCCTGTTCAGGTTAAATTCTTACGCAAACACTCGCTAAATCCCGAACTAGGAACACATTCATCTGTATTTAGGTTTCAACTTGATATCTCTTTACAACTTTTTCTAACAATTGAGATTATAAAATTAATCAACTGTCAAACAGAAAACTTTATCAAGTTGATTTAAAATTGGAATTACGGGTTTAGTATTCAAATGAAAAAAAAATCACTCAATTTGTAAGTGGCACTACAAAAATGGGCATCCCCATTTGCGTTTTCTGATCTATTTGTTAATGTTTTCATCCCTTAATTTTGGAACAAACTATACGTACTGATAGAGATAGATTTATCCCCAGTTCCTGGGAACCTATTCAACTTGATCACATATAGCATGTCAAGGGATTTGATTGGTTCTGATTTCGGCGAATAAATCACAATATCTAACAGAAAGTCTGTTGAAAATAGGCTAGATCGGGTAATCAGACTTATAGAAACAAAGTGTATATGGGTCATTGTTGTTGTTTTTTTTCTCAGTTACTTTTAATCATTGTCTGGTAGTTTGAGTAATTTATGCAGCCTACCCAAATGTCATTTTATTGGTATTGGTCGTCGCATCATTGAGCTTTCACTCGATCTGACCAAGATTATGTCTGGACTTTAAAATAGACTGATCTCTGAGTTTGTTTCGGCCTTTCTTCTCAGAGTAGTCAGATAGGTAACGCTGACCTCAACTATGTAGTTTTAAAAATATGATTGACTTGTAAAAGTGTTTGCGCAAAGCTATTTACAGAAATAAAAATCATTTATCATTAAAGAGATGCAAAATATTGTACGCAAGGTACCAAACAAAAAAAACTATACTTTAAAAATAATTAAAACCATAACTAAACTACCCAAATATAGGTACTCTATTTACCTTATTGGTATTAACCAAAAAGAATTTCGACTTTTAAATTCGAAGGATTTTTCTTTTCTTCTATATATTCGAAAGACTCAAGAATCGAGATAGGTACTTACGTATACTTTATTTCTTAATAAAGTAAGTATAATGACATTCTACAGAATATTAATTTTCCAACAAACTTCGTAGAAGGAAGCTAAAGAACATTTCTTTTCTAATGTAATACTTACCGAGAAACTTGATAGTAATATTACCTTCATATATTAGAGGCTGATATTAAATATTGTCTCAAGTTAAAAGTTACAAGTCGAAGTTATGTGCTCCGGCACAGATAGTAGGGAATAAAGTAGGAATAATGGTCCTAGCATATCGCCTAGATAAGATTGTATGCAGCGGAGATGAGAATATTGAAATGGAAGTGTGTAGTGACGAAAATGGATAAAGAAATAAATTAGTATAAAAGGGGAAGTTTGAAAGTGGCGCCAGTGACAGAAAAGTTAAAAGAAAATCGTTATGGGTTTGTGATGAGGAGGGAAGAAACCCATGTGACTAAAAAAGTCATGAATATAAATGTTGATGGATGGAGAGGGAGAGGAAGACCAAGTAAACGATGGATGGATTTTGTAAGGAATGATATGAAAGAGAAGGGAGTGAATGATAGCGTGACGGCTGACAGGGGAGAATGGAAGGAGGAAACGTATTGCGTCGACCACAAGTAATATGGGACAAAGGCAGGAAGGTGACGATTTGTTAGAGTATTAACAAATAATATACGGTTCACACTTTTAGTTTTAAACTTGTCTTTAAATTGAGCATTATTTTTGACTGCTTCTTACTGCGGACTCAATTTTATTTGTCAGAAAAATTTGCCGTAATATACATTATGTGTTTTCAACTAGATTTTTTTTTGTTGTAAATCAGTTGATAACGTGTTATCTTTCTTTTCATAATCTTGAAGTAAACATATGTAGGGTTACTTGTATTTCTTCTGTTCCTTTATTTTTTACCCGTAACTTGTACTGTTAAGGAAATTATCTGTTTTTCAAATTAACACACAACGCCGATTTGCTGTGTTATAACCGTTTTGTACAACTGTCAAAGAATTTACTAACAATTTAAGCAGGTAGTCAGTTTGCGAAACAATTAATTTCCCTAACTTTACAATACATGTCGATGATTTAATTCACCATTTTTGCTGCTTAGTTTTGACTTTGGACTAAAAAAAATGACCCCACAATACCATTCAGATAGTCTTTAAAGCAGGTCAAAGTAGAAAACCGGCCAAGTGCATGTCGGACCACGCATAATGAAGGGTTTCGTAGTTCGGATGAATTTATTCCAAAAACAAACTTAACATAGCTGAAAATCATGTTCTCCTATACATTTCAACTGCAAATGTAGGTTTGTACGCACAATATCGGGAGATTTACCACGTTTTCCTGTAATCTTTAAGTATATAACTACTTTCTGTCTTTTTCAAAATTTTTCCTCAATATTCTCGGAGATAAGGGGCAATGTACCAATTTTGATCTGTTTTCTTAAATAACTTAAAAAATAATTATTTTAAAATAATAAAAAGATTATACTTGAGACCCTCTCTTTCATTTGGTATGTCATGGTACAGATTGCAAAACTTTTTTAATTGTCTTATTTGTTTCTCAAAAGTGATAATTTATTTACGTAACACGTCCGTGTTTGGGTCACAGAAATTGATATGTGTAGGTAGTTGTATACCTCAACTTAATCGGTCCATTAGATACGGAGCAAATTATCTGTGACAGACGGACAGACAGACACCCCAGTGATCCTATAAGACTTCTGGGTTTTTATTGGGACATACGGAACCCTAAAAAGGCTGCACTTCGTTTGAATTTTACTGGCAACTTTCCAAATATAATGAAGTCTTTATAGAGATACACATACAAACTTGTTCATGTTGGTGCAATAATAATTAACAGTATGTTTGTTTTTTGTTTACATTCTTCTCCTAGGTTGGCTCATTCTCGCGACCATTTAGTAATGTCGGACCAGATTTTTCGTGTTTTCCTGTTTGTAACTGCTATTTTTATCTACAAGTTTGAAAGAACTTGTCTTTTTTGCAGATAAATAATTACTGAAAATTCCTAATTGGGCCCTTGAAGAGAAGACTACAGGTAAACGCACGTTAGTGGTAACACTTTGACCTTGATCTGGTCTAGTTTAGTACGGAGTTCCAATAGAATACGGGGCCAGTGTTTGTTACCACTGTCGTACAGAGGTCTGAGGCCTCTTGATAGTAATACACGATTTTGAACGCTAATATGAGAATGCTCACGCAATAAGTCAATAGTTCACAAAATAGAAGCCCTATTTTATGAACTATCGACTTATTGCGTTAGCTCACCATGTATTTACTTTTCTACACAACAAACATACGGTTCAAAATGTAGGTAATGATCCCAGTTGACGTCCGTCACAAGCGCTACTCGATCGCGTCCAAACAAATGGAGAGTCCTTGACGTCGCGTCGAAGCGCACTCTTTATCTGACAGGCTGACGCTAACGTCAGTCGAAAGGGTAATGAGTGGGCATTTTTTATATCTCTGCTAGCTATTGGAGCTCTCACCCTATTTAAGTGGATCATTATAGACGATTGGACTTAAGATTGAAGAGTGTTTTTATTTTAAGAAAACGTTTTTACAATCCATATGATCCACTTAAATAGGGTGCGAGTGAAAGAGAGACAAAGTGGATTAAAAACGAATTATCGAAGCTAACTCAAAACTACTTAAGCAAAGTTAATACAATTTATATGGAACTACCGCGCAAGCCTGTTCTAACAAATTAAAACAGAATTTCCAAAATCGGTCCTCAATTGACGAAAATATCGATAAAACCACATAAATAAAATAGAAAATCATACCTCCGAACATATAACCTCCTCCTTTTTAAGTCGGTTAAAAATAGGAACAATGTCGTCATTTAAAAAATTACTATTATATGGTCAATGACCGCTACAGTGACTGTCGAAGGAAAAATTGACAAACTACACTTGGCGGCAGATGAGCAGCTTGGTGTAATTAACAGACATCAGGTAGATGCTGTGTGTCCTAGAACCAAAAATTCGAAAACATGACATCATGACATGTAAAGAAAGAAAGAAAGAAAGAAAGAAAGAAAGAAAGAAAGAAAAATGCGTTTATTGGCATTACAACAAAAAAATTACACCTTAAAACTAATAAAAAACAGAAAACAATTACAATAATGCCAAAAGGGCCTCAGCTCAGCATAATGTCAGATGACACACAAGATGTACCACCTGACACTGATTTTCAGCTGCAACCCACGAGTGCTATACGCTAGAATAATAAACACATAGGGAAGTGTGTACCCGCTTTTAATTAATTAAGAGGTGAAATTAAAGGTAGGAATATAAAAAAGCTCATACAAAAAAAACATAAAAAATAAAAAGTTGTGACATACATGTGTTCGTGTGACATCTACCAACCCGCACTGGGCCCGCGTGGTGGATTACGGTCCACTCCCTCTCACACAGAGGAGGCCTGAACATTATAGGCTGATTATGTATGTTAAGTAGGTAGATGCTGTGGTCTGTATTCTAGACGTGGTGCTTTAGCTTTCTCCTTTTACATGGGTCAGCAGGAGAAGGTTTAGACTAAATACAATACAATTTACACAAAACTTGCACAAATATCATAGCCCAAAACGCAGTGACACAAACCTTTATACGTTTGTATAAGCAATTTATGGCTGGCAACATATCTCAGGGTTTTAAATATATATATGAGTTTACCCGTATTTTTTGCTGTGACTGAGATATGTTGATTCCACTTCAAATTCTCACCGATTGTAACACCGAGGTATTTTATGCTGTTGACTGTCGCAAGCCTAAGGCATACACAAAAAGGTTGAAAACACGACCCTCTATTACAAGGGAACGTGTGAATGGGCACACTAAAGTCTGGACTAGGTCTGCCTGACTTTAACATGGTGAAGCAAGGGTATTGTGTTTTTTTTGCGTTTATTGATAGTAGGCTGTCTTTAAGCCCTCGTGGAGGCGATCGGCGGCAGAGACCTCTCGCGTCCGGCCCTGGTTCAGGCCATGGTACGGAGCGAGAGGGCATGGGCAGCCGTCACCTCCTTCTGCGAAGCAGTAATGCTCGCGAAGGAGGAGGCGGGACGGTTGAGGGAAAGGCAAGTTTCGCGCCCTCTCGCCCCTAGCCGCCGCAGGAGACGCCCTGGGCGTCGGGAATCTCGGGCGGATTTCCAGCCACCGTAGGCGCGGGCTTGCGGACGGTGAGCAATGGGTAGCTCACCGTCCGGTAAGGACCAGGCCCGGGTCGACGGCGCGTCGTATTCCACGCGCGCCTCAAAGAGATGTCGTCAGCACAAAGTAGGGGTCCACTAGGGCCGATGCCTGCCGGGGTCGCGGGAAGGTACTTATGGGTCACCGAGGCCCCCGCAACACAGGCAACAGGAAGGAATACGGGTGGGTTTTAGTCAGTAAGAGTCTGACACACCCTCCCGCTCCGCCCAGAGCGGGAGAAGATTTTGATGATTTCCCACCCAAAAAAAAAAAAAATGCTGTCTTTAAGCAGTTATTCTTAAAAGCCCTCGTTCACTTACCCGTGCCAAACTCTCTCAAGAGGCGTTGTGCAACAAGAGTACTGTGTCATCGGCAAACATTGTAGTTTGGGCTTGCTGGATTGGAAGGTCACAGAACCGATTAGTGTACACCAGGAAAATTGTTGGTGCTATTGGTACTTCCCTTGGGAACACCGTAGGCGCATAGGGCTTCGTCACTCATCAGCCCATCAATGCGGACTCTTTGGCATCGGTCAGACAGGTAGCTTTTAAACCACTGCTGGGGAACACCTCTCACGCCAACACCTTCCAATTTACTCAATAGGTTGGGGATTGACACTGTGTCGAAGGATTTTTGTAGATCGAGGAATAAACCAACACATTTGTCACCTCTATCCAAGTAGTTTGTTATGGTGGTAGCCTTAGAATAGCGTCAATTGTAGATCTTCACGCTCTGAAGCCATATTGTTTATCTAACATCAGGTTGTTTTTCTCTAGGTATCCAACGAGACGCTTGTTCACCAGTTTTTCCAAGATTTTAGAGAGAGTACTCAAGAGAGATATTGGTCTGTAGTTGTCCACTTTTTATTTATCACCGGCCCTGAATATGGGAGATACAATGACTTTTTTAAACAGGCTGGAAAGGCAGTGAACAGGCTGCATGAAACAGAGGCTGTCTGTTGCAGAGGTGTACAACGGGTGAAGCAAATCTGTGCTTATATTTTATTATAATGGAAACGTGAATTTTGGCCCACCCAGGAGCACTTCCATGCTTAAGGCCAGTTACAACCTGCATGACCTCTACCTCATTTGTTGGTGCAAGTGTCATCGAGTTTAGACACCCATTTGACCTCAGTTCATGTCTCGCCAGCGAAAAATTAATTAGTAATTAAGAAAGTATATCTAGCACTTGGCCAAACAGTGTTGCATTATTGTATTTCTGTATGGGGAGGCAAGTCAAAAACTATATTCGAACCTTTACAAGTTGCACAAAGAGAAATACTCAAAGTCAGCACTTTTCGGCCATATCTGTTCTCAACATACCTTTTATTAATTTATTAACAATTGATTTATTTTAATAGATACCTGAGATCATCGGAAAACTTAAGACTAGAGATGCCGATGTTTTCCACCAGCTTTTATGACAAATCTTTTACAGTACAGTTATGGAATGCCTTGCCCGTGTCAATAAGGCGCGCTCAATCCTTGTCCACTTTTAAAATTCAGATAAAAATACACTTCCTCTCTCCTTAAACATCATAATTACTTATTTGTTTTTGATCTTGTTTAATGTTTATTTCATATATATATAATATATGTATATGTGTAATATATACTATGTAGATAAGTATATGCTTTATGTATGTATGTATTTATTGTATATGTAACTGGTACACCACTGACTACCTGCAGTATTGTCTCTCCTTCCCCCTTCAATCCATCCAAAGGTTGTCTGTAAAAGATCGCTTTTAACGATAAGACCGGCCATTGTGTCACACCGGCCATTGTGTAAAATTTCAACATTTGTAGCTGTAATTTTTATGGTGTACATAATAACGAGTATTCTGTTTTATTCTATTTATACCAGTCATGTGAAGTCCTCACTGTAAGGCAGCTCTTTATCCTGCACGCAGTCTTGAGCCACCATGCTAATACAAACGATGACAAGTCCTCTTATTTATCTAAGCGCAGACGAATGGCCATTACATACAATTAACTACCAACCTTTAAACACCCATACGTTCACAAGTACTATTGTTTCCTAGGCTCTTTTTTAACCGATTTCAAAAGGAGTTCTCAATTCGGATGTTTATATATATTTTTTGTACAAAATTGTTATTTGTTTATATATATATTTGTATATGTTCGCCAATTTCTTCGTCAATTGTGGACTGATTTTGAAAATTATTTTTTGTTTCAAAGTGTATGCACCCGAGGTGGTCCCATTGTGACCAAATCATAATATATACCCCTTAAATAGGAACAAATGTAAACTTATGACAGTAGACTACATTGCCAAGCTAAACTACAATAGCTTATAATAATACTCACCCCTCATTTACACTCTACTCGCCGGAGGCCATCCATTATACAACTAATTTAAGATTGTTCTCCTACATTTGTCACTTCCTTTTATTTTAATATTATTTTATTATATCTCTGTGATTGTTTCCGCTATAGATGTGTATAGAGGTCATAGCAAGTTAATTTCTAAGTGTCAACAGGGGAAGAGCGCTGATGTTTGAAATACAGATATTTTATATCTAGTTCAGTATGATATCTAGTTTATGCGGAACGTAATTTAAACAACAAGCTCCAGTAATGACTGCCATATTTTTATTCCACCACTTATATTATTAATGTACCCACTTATGAATATCACCACAGTGTGTTAAAGTTGGGCGTGGCGCGAGGAGGCGAAACGCCGGGGGGTAACTCCGCTGCCGCGAGAAATCGCGACACAGCGGACAGAGCTCCCGCGGGATCTCATGACAACATGGAGAGTGCAGTTGTCGCAACCCAGTGCTGGGCACGCCACTTGCGGCGATAAGAGGGGTCTTTGAGGAGTGGCTAGAGAGGCGCCACGGCGTCCTCACTTTTCACCTAACGCAGGTCCTCACCGGACACGGCAGCTTCGGGAGGTTCCTGTGTCGGATAAGGCGGGAGGAAACGCTCGGGTGTCACCACTGTGTGGATCGCCCGGAGGATACGTTGGAGCATACGGTGCAGGTCTGCTCGGCTTGGACAGAGCACCGCCGTGTCCTCGTGGAGGCGATCGGCGGCAGAGATCTCTCGCGTCCGGCCCTGATTCAGGCCATGGTACGGAGCGAGAGGGCATGGGCAGCAGACACCTCCTTCTGCGAAGCAGTAATGCTCGCGAAGGAGGAGGCGGGACGGTTGAGGGAAAGGCAAATTTCGCGCCCTCTCGCCCCTAACCGCCGCAGGAGACGCCTTGGGCGTCGGGAATCCCGGGCGGATTTCCGGGCACCGTAGGCGCGGGCTTGCGGACGGTGAGCAATGGGTAGCTCACCGTCCGGTAAGGACCAGGCCCGGGTCGACGGCGCGTTGTGTTCCACGCGCACCTCAAAGATATATCGTCAGCACAAGTGTAGGGGTCCACTAGGGCCGATGCCTGCCGGGGTCGCGGGAAGGTACAAAAGGGTTACCGAGGCCCCTGGCAACACAGGCAATGGAAGGAATACGGGACGGTTTTAGTCAGTAAGAGTCTGACACACCCTCCCGCTCTACCCAGAGCGGGAGAAGGTATTCGATGATTTCCCACCCAAAAAAAGTGTATTACAGTGTATCGCCATATTATTTATTGGTCTGTATATTTTTGAACAAATAAATTATTCTTATTATTATTGTAACTGCTGGGACTAAAGCTTTGGTTTCCTAAGCAGTCAATCAATAACGGCTGTCCAAATACAAAGCGTTTTTGACACCTTAATGTCAAATACTGATTTAAATGACAGATTGTCAGGACAGCCGTTATAATATGACAGAAACGCTTGCATAAGAAACCGAAGCTTTATGGTTGATTTGCATTAGATAAGTCGCGAGTTAGACGTTTATAGGTGGCACTTCACAATGAAACACTGTCACGTTTGGACATATAACATGCTACTTGAACCAAACTCTCATAGGTATTGAACTAATGCAAATGTAAATCAGCCATTAGTGTGGGTTGGTAGATGTCACGTTATTTCTTCGAGTTGTAGAGTGTATTGGTTCTATCTAGGACATGCCGGTTTCCTCACTATGTTTGATGGGTTTTAGTCAAAGATCGAAGCTTATCAATGTTAAATCCCTCAAAATGATCGATTCCACGAAATCTGAATATTGCTATCTACGTGGCTGTGATTAACACAACAATATACTAATATAATGCTTGTTTACCAAATAATCGCTTTATTGCGCTTAATCCGTGGTTAATTTTCAATTCAAATGAAGATGTTCAAGTAATCCCTTAAGGATTGTTATTAATAGTAAGAAGGGTTAGTTTATGTGGTGTTGTTGAGAATAATAATGGTTAGGGTTTATAATAATGGCTATTGAACTGTGATATTCTTGGAAATAACGCCTACCTACTTGTTGAAAGTTATGGTAGTCACACACAAAGCAAATGAAATCATAATCGCATATTATAATAGTGGCTGAAATTGGCGTGCTTTCGTGCGTCGAAGATTCGATCCATGTACTATCGGCAAAACTTAAGCATGCTCAGTTTAGAAAATATTTTTTGTGACAAGCCCAGCTAGTGACAGACCACACCCCTTCCTGGTTTTGCCCAATTAGAGACATGCATTTGTGTGAGTACAAGGCGTGTAACAAAAAATTACAACAAACACAAAACTGTTTTCCCATTTTTCGCGAACGTATTTTATGGCCCTTCTATTAGGTATGCCTATTGTTCAACTGCATGTTCAAACATTCCCACTAAATAACAATGGTACTTAGTTATCTAAGTACCATTGTTATTTAAGGGGAATGTTTGAACATCCAGTTAACATATTCTTATTGCAGTTGCAAAAGTAGTGTATAAACTGCGCCAAGTATTGGTTCAAATACTACTATTCCAATCAAAACTTACAGCAATAAAAGAAAAATATACCGAATGTTGTCAATTTCTAACAAAAATACGTAACTTGCTTCTTTTTAGGGTTCCGTACCTCAAAAGGAAAAACAGAACCCTTATAGTATCAGTCATGTGTCTGTCCGTCCGTCTGTCACAGCCGATTTGCTCCGAATCTACTGGACCGATTAAGTTGAAATTTGGCACACACATGAATTTCCATGACCCAAATACGGACTTGTAACGTAAAAATAATAATTTTGAATATGTGGGTCATTTTCGGGGGCCATATTAGAAAATAAAAAAAAAGTTTAGCAAACTGTACCATGTGACATATCAAATAAAATGGCCTGTTGTGAGCGTTTCAAATATTTTATTTATAATTTTAAAATAAATAGTTTTAAAGTTATTTAAAAATATATGAAAATTTACCATTCACCCCCTTATCTCCGAAACTACTGAGCCTAAAACTTTGAAAAAAAAAACAGAAAATAGTTCTTTAGGCATAGATTACAGCGTATGTATATACATATGTAACTTACATTTGCAGTTGGAATGTATGGGAGAATATGTGTTTCAACTATAATGTTAAGTTTGTTCTTGTGATTAATAATCTTGGGATACAAAACATGGTAGATAACATATTAACGTTAACATTGCACGGACCTCTCACCACGCGAGTTCAATTCGCACTTGTCCAGTTTTTTTTATATGTTCATATATATATAGTTATTTACTTTCCAATAGCACTGCACAAATAACAAGTCCCTCTCACGCCGATAAAACCAAAAAGTGTCAATATAAACATTTTATACCTTTAAGCAGGCTTCGCGCCTAACCTGTTCGCTGCAATTTGTATGGGGAATCGCATCGGACATCGTGAAAATTGGGGTGGCAAAGAAAGTGTTAATAAAAAAAAAATATAGACCCGACAGACCAAAGCCATGTGTCGGAGAGAGAAAAATATTCAAGTGGATAGAATAGATATAAATTGTTGTTTGACATTTCTTATTTCAAATGATTATATTTTACTGGAAAGTTGATACTAATTTAAAGAGGCAGGTTTTTGTGCATGTGGAATTAGTAACTTTGAAGTTGTTAAAGCACCTTTAAATAGAAAGCGTGTTCAAGGCTCCAAGCAGGTTTTGTATAATCGACCTCGTAATTGCGTTAACACTTTTGAGACAATTACCAGTAAAATTAAACTTCACTTAGGTGGAAACTATCTGACTTTATACAAATAAATCTTGTTGCTTTATGACGTGCAGGTGTCATTCAACCTTAGGCTTTCTGTACATGACGCCGGAGCCGCATCGGCGCACTATGGAAAATGGTAGAACAACGGCATATCAAAAATCGTTTTCACTAATGTCGTTAATGACGCACTTTCATTTTTTTTAATAGTATAAGAGTGAAACCTTAATATAATGTAGTAATTTTGCTTGAATTAAATTCGGATTATTTTTTTTAATACGACAAAGTGTCAATTCTAAAATAAAATCTATTTCAGGTCTGTTCGCTTCAATATTTTAAAATTGATTTCTTTCAAAATGTTGAGTTACTAGATATAAAGTGTTATACATTTCTGAAACGCCCATTGTATGTTGATTTTAAAGCAATTATAATGTTGTAGGTTTTATGATTATATTTCTATAAAAAAAACTTAACAATAAGTGAGGGGAAAAAATGCAGTTTTTTAACTTCTTCGAGATTTTTGACAGTTACCGATGTATCCCAATGATGATGTTACATTTGATGTTGTTTTGTAGCGTAGATATTCATAAATATCGTTTATAAAATTAGCTGCGGATACGTGCGGTTTCTGAAATTATCGTGGAAAGTATGACACTAGTCCCCAGACTAGTGTCATACTTTACTTTACAACCGCAAAAGATACAGGTTTTCTGTTCCCTAACAGAAAACCTGTATCTTTTGCGGTTTCTAATGTGAATAGTTCACTGATTAGTTTGAGGTATATTTTATTTTAATATTAATTATTAGGGCGTACTATCTACAGTTTGCACTCATTTTGCGGTACAACTTTAATCAACAATATAACCCTTATTTATCAAATAATATATAAAGAGTGGATTTACTTAATATCGCTATTACAATTTCGTAATAAAAACTAAACAGACGTTTGACTGTTACGTACCTTCGCTGGATTTGAAAATGACTACAACTTTCAAATGTCCTAAGCGTGAATTATTACTTTCATACATCGAAGGAGGAAAAAAACTTGAAGTTTTAAAAGAAAACTATCATGTTTCTGAAGAGAACATCTGTTTTATTATCAGTGATATTCAAAGGAATCTTCTTCCCATCTTTAATAGATGATGGGCAGAAGCGTCGAGGAAAAAGGATAAATTTTTAAAACAGAACAGCAATTAGTTGGATTCAAAATATTTGGTAAGTTTACCAAACTAGGATGAAGTAACGCCTGATTTGACTCCATCTACTTCTTCTGGGAAACACGGAAGACCCTGTGTCTGTTATGGGAACTTGTCAGAATCAACCAAAAAAAGAAAAAAATACTGTGCTGCTTAGTGAATATGTCTATGAGCACATCTACAATGCCTTTGTTCAGGAACTACGTTCAATAGGAGAAGGAATAGAAGGAAATCTCGTAGAAAAACTAAGGCTTGCTGATAGTGACACAAAGTCTCTATATTTTAATCTCTTAGATAATGCAAGCCAGATTACAATGCTAACGGATCAAGAGGCATTAAACGTTTTCATTGATTTAGTTTTAACGAAAGCACAATATATTTATCTAAGGAATTTAACTAACGAACGAAACTGTTTTATATTTCCACCATATTATAAAATACAAGAAGCCAAACAGAGATGTTATCCACCATCTTCATCAATATAAATTACAAATACACATGCAAAAATACTAAATCTTCAAGATTTATTGGACCACACTGCAGCTAGGATTTTGGCTATAAATTCGGTGTATAAGACTGGATTGAGTCATTTAGTTTTATTCAATAAATGGGGATGTGATGGTTCATCTGGTCAGAGTCAGTACAAACAAAAACTTCCAGAGGAGTAGGAACTGATTTCTGACGCAAATTTGTTTATTACATATTTAGTAGGTACCTACCTATCAAATTAATCAATGAGCTAACGGACGATATTGTCTGGCAAAATCCAGTGCCTTCGTCAGTCCGTTTTTGTCGACCTATATCAATAAAATTTTGCAAAGAAACTCCTGATAAAACTAAAACCAATGTGGATGAAATAAAAACCAAATCATTTCCTTGGATCCATCATTAATTAATAAAGAAGGCGAAGGAGTGAATGTGAAGCACGAATTATTTCTGACAATGATAGATGGTAAAGTAGCCCAAGTATTAACGGATACACCTTCTGGTTCCACATGTACAGTTTGTGGAGCTATTCCCCGGCAAATTAATGATCTGACTAAAGTGACTGTTAGGCCTGCAAATGATGGGCACGCCACAATTGCGGTGATAAGTCCCTCTTTGAGGAGTGGCTAGAGAGGTGCTACGGCGTCCTCACTTTCCGCCTGACGCAGGTCCTCACCGGACACGGCAGCTTCGGGAGGTTCCTGTGTCGGAAAAGGCGGGAGGAAACGCCCGGGTGTCACCACTGTGTGGATCACCCGGAGGACATGGTGGAGCATACGGTGGAGGTCTGCCCGGCTTGGGCAGAGCACCGCCGTGTCCTCGTGGAGGCGATCGGCGGCAGAGATCTCTCGCGTCCGGCCCATGGTACGGAGCGAGAGGGCATGGGCAGCCGTCACCTTCTTCTGCGAAGCAGTAATGCTCGCGAAGGAGGAGGCGGGACGGTCGAGGGAAAGGCAAATTTCGTGCCCTCTCGCCCCTAGCCGCCGCAGGAGACGCCCTGGGCGTCGGGAATCCCGGGTGGATTTCCGGCCACCGTAGACGCGGGCTTGCGGACGGTGAGCAATGGGTAGCTCACCGTCCGGTAAGCACCAGGCTCGGGTCGACGGCGCGTTGTATTCCACACGCGCCTCAAAGTGATGTCGTCAGCACAAAGGTAGGGGTCCACTAGGGCTGATGCCTGCCGGGGTCGCGGGAAGGTACTTTTGGGTAACCGAGGCCCCCGCAACACAGGCAACAGGAAGGAATACAGGTGGGTTTTAGTCAGTAAGAGTCTGACACACCCTCCCGCTCCGCCCAGAGCGGGAGAAGTTATTTGATGATTTCAACATGCGGTACGGCGCGCGGCGCTATTTATATTGTGAATAAAAATGTATAATTACTTTAGTTTAGTATAAAACAATAGTATTATAGCTCTTTAGTATGTATATAAGTAATTAAAATTATGATAGCAAATATTGATCTCATAAAACATTTAAAGTTACGAAATTGCTAAGTAAAATTAATGCTAAAAAAATATGTATATTAATTTAAAGCATACCCTTGCTTAATTATATTTGGTTCTACTTCGGGATCCAAAATGAGTTCGTTCACTTTTAAAAGATCTAGGGTATCTTCATCAAGTGACTTCACACTTCTGCTAAATGTTTTGCTAAGACTGGAAATGTATGGATCTGATGTGTAGAGAAAAGTATGAAATACATCCTCATTTGTAGCTACAAATGAGGATGTATTTTATACTTTTCTCGTACGGCTGTACGAGAGCACTTCCTGGCATGATGTAGCCGAATTTTTTTTATAATCCTTATTACGAGATTCTTGCGCATCTTCTGAAAGTTGACCAATAGGAAGCACAGCGAAATGCTTAATGATAATTTCACCATGAATTGAAAATGTATGTACTGAAGATGGCATGTAGTACCAATCATAATTGTTCACATAAATTCTGGCAGTTTCCGTGGCATAATATACAATCATTGTGTATATGAATGCGAAATCGCGCATGTGCTGGACCACCGCCGTATCGGCACCATGTAGGCGCCGAATCGCCGATGCGCGCCATTTTTGGTATATTAAGACGATGACAACAGCTAAACCGCGGTCACCGTCATACTGCATAGAAAAGAAGAAGAAAGCGCGATGACACAGCACTTGCAATTTATTGCAAAATATGAAGAAATTATCTATTTAATCAAAATTAACTTGAGTAATCGAAAAAAAAAAACAACCAAGCTCTGCATTCAAATAAGACGTTCTTATTCTATCTATTAATTAAGTACGTAACCTACGTTGATATTTAATACAGATATTTTTGATCGGAACTCAAGGTAAAGGTTAGTTTACCTTGAGTTCCGTTCCGTTTTTTAATTTGTAACGAGATATTTTTTTCAAAACGTGTTTTGATAACAATCAAGTTCTGAGAAAACTCAAACTCAAACTCAAACTCAAAGCATTTATTTCAAATAAACCAATTACAGGCACTTTTGAATTGTCAAGGGTTCGGTCAGTCAGTCAGAAAGATGAAGCTAGTTGCCCATTCCAAAGCGTAGTAGGTACCTATGGAGAAGAACGGGCAAGAAACTCCAAGGACACTCTTTTAAATCAACGTATTATGGTTACAAAATATTGTTTACATCATTCATTTTGAAATTATACATATGAGAACGATGCAAAACGTAAAAGCGTCCGTAATAAAAAGATTACAACAAAAACAAAAGCAATTCAAAAATTAATGTTAAAATAAGCCGTGGCAGCTAAGAGATGACCAGTCTCTACTGACAGCGCCCGTTCACGAACTGAGAAATATAATATGTTCAAAAAATAATTAACATACCTATATTTTTTCCGCTACCACAAACCACACAGATTTGGCAATTTTTTTCTTAATTGGTCAAGCACAGCTAATGAGACACAATTGATTTTCGTTTTTTGTCTCCGAATCGGTGTCGCGCGGAGTTTAACAGGTTAAGGCAAGCCTACTTTGGTCATTTGCCTCTTGTCAGCGCCTTAAGTACATAAGAGAGCAGTGGCGGCCCAGTGGTAACGGCCGCGACTAGGTCGTAGGTTCGAACCCAGACAGGCGCTTTACTTTGTGTAAATTTTCATCACCACTGCTCTCATAACGGTGAAGGAAAACATCGTGAGGAACCTGGCATGTCTTACAACCAAAACTTCGAAGATATGTGACATCTACCAACCCGCACTGGCCCGCGTGGTGGATTACGGCCCACTCCCTCTCACCGAGAGGAGGCCTGTGTCCCAGCAGTGGGAACATTATAGGCTGATTATGCTATGCTAAGTATTATGTAAGTACTTAATTTTTTTTTTAACATTTAGTTTTTTTTTTTAAAGTTAACATCATAATGGTGTATAAATATTAAAATGAAAAACAGACGTCTTTACAGTTTCGTTGGCAATGCTTTACTGAACTGTGATCGTTACATTATTATTTTACTCGGCATCAATGCGGTGTAAACGCGGATCCAGTGCGGCTCCGGCGCCGTTGCAGCTCCGGTGCCATGTACAGGAACCCATAGGGTGTCAAATAAATAACGGGTTGTGGAGCTTTGAGGACCGGGACCGTGGTCCCGGATTCCACTTATAAATACAGTAATATTTTATTGTATTATTTTGGGACCACAAGTAAAAATAAATTAAAGTACCTACAGCTAACAAAAAATGCTGATATCATATTTTGATCAACAATTGCATGAATTATCAGTACCGGTACAAAAATATTATTGTGTTGCACATAAAAAAGGGTAGTTGTAGCCATAAAATAATAATTTTATTTGCAATTGTGTAAATTTAAGGGACGATAAGCAAAAATGTTTTCAATTAAACTGTTGTAATTTGATTTTTAAATACTCAAGATTATATAAAAAACATTTTTTTTTAAATAAAACAGTATTTTTTGTTATTTTAGGTTCAATTCTAATTAGAAGGCTGACATTTTTTAAATAATATTTTATCGTTTTATAAAAACGATACATACTGGTCTGATCACTGTCCGTTAATGATTGAATGTAATGTGAATATTATTAAACCTAAAGTTACAACCAGTCCAAATACTTTTATTTATATAAAATGGGGACTTAGGGTCAATAATCAAATACGAGACTATACTAGTTATTGTAATTTAATATTTAAGCAGATTGGCTTCCCATCTGAGTTTTGTAACTGCGCAAATGGAATGTGCAGTGATCAGAACCATAAAATGACTATACATGGGATGTATAATAATATTGTAAATATTTTTACTGAAGCTGCTAAGAGAAGCTGCATTACACCTAAGTACAACAATTTTAAGTACGTAACGGTGTGGAACAGGCATGTTAGTGACGCTCACCGGAGGGCCAGGTTTTGTTTTCAGACATGGGTATCTTATAGACGTCCTAAATCTGGCCATGATGATAATAATATGGCAAGTCCCCAGGTCACGATAGTCTTAGCATCGAGCATTTGCAGTACGCGGGCGTACACCTGCCAAGAGTCCTTGCACTATTATTTAACTTGTGTGTTAGTCATGGTTATTTACCTGATGATTTAATGCACACAGTCGTAGTACCAATTGTTAAAGATAAGACGGGTGACTCATCGGATCTGTCTAATTACAGACCGATCTCACTTGCGACTGTCATAGCTTAGGTGCTGGATAGTTTGCTTGACCGACAATTGAAGAACCACCTCCACTTGCATGACGCTCAGTTTGGGTTCAGATCCGGTTTGTCAACTGAGAGTGCTATCCTCTGTCTCAAGCAAACTGTTCATACGGACAGAAACACACCAGTATATGCCTGCTTTTTAGATCTTTCAAGAGCTTTTGGTCTTGTGTGTTATGACAAGCTGTGGCAGAAGCTAGAATGTGAAACAGATGTGCCACATGAGATTGTGTCTTTGCTCCGGTACTGGTATAGTAAGCAGCAGAATACCGTTAGATGGGCGGGTGCTCGGTTGGACGTGTATGGATTGGAATGCGGAGTAAGACAAGGTGGTTTATCCTCGCCTCGCCTCTTTAACCTGTACACGAACCGGCTGATCGGTCAGCTCAGCAGCACTTATATTGGATGTTCCATAGACGGAGTGTGTATATACAACATTGGTTACGCAGATGATATGGTGTTGCTGAGTCCATTGATCGGTGCATTACGCAAAATTTTGTGCATATGTGAGTCATATACGGAGGCCCATGGGCTCACTTACAATGCTAAAAAGAGTGAATTCATAATCTTCAAAGCAGGTACCAAATGTTACTCATCTGTACATCCTGTCACTCTTCGCGGCATTCCTTTAAAAAGGGTGCAGCATTTCAAGTACTTGGGCCACTGGGTCTCTGACGACTTATGTGACAATCTGGATATTGAGAGGGAGCGCAGGGCACTGTCTGTCCGGTGTAATATGTTGGCTCGCAGGTTTGCGCGATGTATTAGCGGTTATTCTGTTTTTCCTTACTAATGTAATAACATTAGTAAGGAAAAACAGAATAACCGCTAAAACATTTACCCAGTTGCTGCTCTCTCAACCACTAAGTATTATAGCTGCAGGTTTTTTTTTTTTTTTTTTTTTTTTTTTTTTTTTTTTTTTTTTTTTTTTTTTTTTTTTTTTTTTTTTTGGGTGGGAAATCATCAAATAACTTCTCCCGCTCCTTCTTGTTGCCTGTGTTGCGGGGGCCTCGGTGACCCATAAGTACCTTCCCGCGACCCCGGCAGGCATCGGCCCTAGTGGACCCCTACTATGTGCTGACGACATCTCTTTGAGGCGCGCGTGGAATACAACGCGCCGTCGACCCGGGCCTGGTCCTTACCGGACGGTGAGCTACCCATTGCTCACCGTCCGCAAGCCCGCGCCTACGGTGGCCGGAAATCCGCCCGGGATTCCCGACGCCCTGGGCGTCTCCTGCGGCGGCTAGGGGCGAGAGGGCGCGAAACTTGCCTTTCCCTCAACCGTCCCGCCTCCTCCTTTGCGAGCATTACTGCTTCGCAGAAGGAGGTGACGGCTGCCCATGCCCTCTCGCTCCGTACCATGGCCTGAACCAGGGCCGGACGCGAGAGGTCTCTGCCGCCGATCGCCTCCACGAGGACACGGCGGTGCTCTGCCCAAGCCGGGCAGACCTCCACCGTATGCTCCACCGTGTCCTCAAGGCGATCCACACAGTGGTGACACCCGGACGTTTCCTCCCGCCTTATCCGACACAGGAACCTCCCGAAGCTGCCGTGTCCGGTGAGGACCTGCGTCACGCGGAAGGTGAGGACGCCGTGGCGCCTCTCCAGCCACTCCTCAAAGAGGGGACTTATCGCCGCAATCGTGGCGTGCCCAGCACTGGGTTGCAACAACCGTACTTTCCATGACGCCATGAGATCCCGCCGGAGCTCCGTCCGCTGTGCCGCGATTTCTCGCGGCAGCGGGCTTACGCCCCGGCGTTTCGCCTCCTCGCGCCACTCCCATACGTGCGCGAGGACTTTTGCCTCCAGATCCCATGGCGGCAATCCGGCAAGGAGGCTCGCTGCCTCACAGGAGACCGTGCGGTATCCTCGGACCATCCGGATGGCCATGACCCTTTGGGCCGCGCTCAACCGGCGGGCTGGCCGCAGCGCCAGAGAGCGCGCCCATACAGGTGCCCCGTAGAGGGCCAAGGACCGCACGACCCCCGCGTAGAGCCTCCGGCAGGAGGCGTTTGGACCTTTGAGATTGGGCAGGAGCCGCTTCAATGCAGCGCCCGCCCGCTCCAGTTTGGGAGCCAAACGTCGGAAATGCTCCACGAAGTTCCACCGGCTGTCGAGGACGAGTCCCAAGTACTTCATCGTCGACTCGACGCCGATAGAAACCCCTCCTACCGTTATTTGGGACCCCAACGGTGGCGCGTTCCGAGGACCATGAAAACACATGGCCTCGGACTTGTGCAGGGCCACCTCGAGTCCCAATTGCCGGATCCTTTCGACGATTGTCGCAACCCCGCGTGCCGCTAATTCGGCCGCCGCCTGGTGCGACCTCCCCTGCGCCAGGACCAACGTGTCGTCAGCGTAGCACACTACGCTGACGCCGCTAGGGAGGTCGGCGCGCAGCACCCAGTCGTATCCGATGTCCCACAGATGCGGCCCCAGGACCGATCCCTGTGGGACACCGCACGACATCTCTTGCCGGTTCCACACTCCCTGGTGACCGGGGTAGATGACGGCCCTGTCCGTCAAATAGGCCTCGACCACACGACAGAGGTAGGTCGGCATCCGGTGATACCGGAGTGCCTCCCTGATGCAACTCCAGGGCAGGGTATTGAAGGCATTGGCGATGTCTAGGGACACCGCCAAGACGACCCCACCCTGGGCAACAGCATTCCCCGTCGTCAGGGCTCGCACACGCATGATGGCGTCCACCGTAGAGCACCCTCTGCGGAAACCAAACTGGCTCTCCGCCAAATCCGGCCCCACCCGCACCAGCTGGCCGACGAGGCGGTCTGCAATTACTCTTTCAAAGAGCTTGCCCACCTCGTCGAGTAGCACGATGGGCCGATAAGCGGACGGAGAGTCCGCAGGGCGCCCTGCCTTCCTTATGAGGACCAGTTTCCCCGTCTTCCAGCGAATCGGGAACTGGCCCCTCTCCATGCATGCGCTTAGGAGCCCCCTAAGTCGAGGCCCGAGAGCCTCCAAGGCCAGGACCCAGGCCTTCCCAGGTAAGCCGTCGGGTCCTGGGGCGGTATTTTTGGCATTAAGCCTGCGTACCGCCGCTCTCATTTCTCCCTCGGTCACCTCCGGAGCATCGTCGTCGTCGTCGTTGGTGTGGTCCGCATCAGGCACCGCAGTAGGCGGAGCCATAGGCGGGGAGGAGTATTCCCCTCGCGAAGGGAACAGAGCGCTCACCACGTCCTCCATAAGCTGGGGCCGGAGACTCTGCGTTAGCGGGGGAGCCCATGGGCGGAGTTTATCCCGCACCACCTTGTACGGGCGTCCCCACGGGTCCCTGTCTAGAGTCCCCAGCGACTCCTCGCGGGCCAACCCCCTGGCCCGCAGGATCTCCGCTTGGAGGGCGGTCTTCGCTGCTCTGTATCCCTCGTATAGCTCCGCCTGAATGGCTTCCGTATCCGGAGGTTTGATACGGAGCCTGCGGTGCCTGGTGTACCGGCGTCGCGCAGCCACGCACGCAGTGCGCAGAGCCGTCAGCTCCTGCGACCACCAGTACACCTGGCGCGAGGTACGTCCAGGCTGGACCCGGGGCATTGCCACGTCACATATGTCGGACATGGCCTCCCGGAACCACTCCGCCTCGTCGTTGATGTCGGCAGGCCTGTCCGGTGGTGACACCCAGGCCTGCACGATCGAGGCTTCCAGGAGGAGCTCACGGTCCAGCTGCTTCAGCGCCCACCGCGGACCACTCGGGGCCCGTCGGACCGGCGCGTCCGAGGTCTGGGCGGAGACGTCCAACCGGATATACCGGTGATCGGAATAGGTCTCCACCCCCTCCATGACACGCCAGTCAACTACACGCGGCGACAGAGCGGGGCTGGCGAACGAGATGTCCACCACTGATTCACCCCGCATCCGCACACACGTGGGGACAGAACCCCGGTTTAGGACGACCAGGCCTGTCTCCAGAGCCCAGTCCTCCACCATCCTGCCCCGTGTGTCCGTTAACCGGGAACCCCAAGCCAAATTCTTGGCGTTGAAGTCCCCGAGGACGAACACGGGGAGGGAACCAAACCCGACGACGACGTCTCTCAACTCCGCAAGGGAGTTGTGGAACTCGGCAAGAGTTCGGTTCGGAGAGAGGTAGACCCCTACCACGACAATCTCCCCGAACCGTGCTGCTACGCAGCCCCGTCCTCTCTTGACGGCCTCGAGGGACGGGGTACCGGCGGCGGCCGACGAAATTAGGGTCACTGAGCCGCTCAGGTCCTCCACCCAGTCATCCCTGGGCGGGACAAAGTACGGCTCAGCGACCACGGCGATGTTAATCGACCACTGCGCCATGCTCTGGAGCAACAGATCCTGAGCGGTGGCGCAGTGGTTGATGTTCGCCTGGAGGAGGCGTAATGGGGCCATTAATGGCACTCCATGTCAGCCCCCTCTTGGGCCTCCTTCCCAGCCCCCTGAGAGGGGCCTGCCGCAGCGGCCACGGTGGCGACGGCGACGACGGCGGTATTGGAGGCGGCAGCGGTGGTGGCAGTGGTGGCGGCTGCGGCGGTGACGGCGGTGGCGGAGGGCTTGCCTCTGGCCCTGGCTTTGGCTTTGGCGGGTGGGGTGCAGGCCTTGCCCCCCATTCGGTGGTCGGCCGGCTTGCCAGCCGCCGCACATACGGCACAGTGCGGCGTGGCGTTGCAGGAGCCGGCCTTGTGCCCGGGCTGACCACAGCGGTAGCAGAGACCGCTGCGGTCCACCTCCGAGGTGCAATTGGCTTGCACGTGGTCGCCCACCTGGCAACGGAAGCACCTCAGAGGTCTGGGCTCCAGCAGTTTGAACTGTGCGGACACCCAGCCCACCAATAGCCTTTGGCCCTCTCTGGCAATATTTTTGGCCGCCGACACGGGGCAGCTCACCGTAACGGTTTGCAGCCCCGCGGAGTCAGGATGGATGGTGCCCACCCTCACCTGCTCGGCAGAGCACCCTCCAGTCCTAACCACCGCGGCGACCACCTTGTCCTCCGTCACGGAGTCGTCCAGGCCCATGATGCGCATGCTAGCGCACTTGGTGGGCCTGGACACTCGGACCTCGTCCGCATTCAAGGACGCCCTAAGCCTTTCGGCCAGAGCGTCAGCGGCCGGGCCACTGGCCGCCCCGGGGACCTCCACCATTCGGGCCCCTGTCGCCGTTATCTTCATCTTTAGGCCGGTGGCAGCGCCGAGCTCCTCGAGGCGCACCACCTCACCCACCTTCGCCATAACGGACCTATAGGTCGCGCCCTTCTTTTCCGCATCCGGCTGTAGTGTTATCACTACAGCTGCGGAATTCGGGGCGCGGAGCCTAGCCGCGGCGGTTCGCTCCTTGCGCCGCTGCCGCCTCTCCCTCTTTTTGGCCACCCTTTTCGCCTTAGCCGCCTTCCTCTTCTCTCCGGCTACTTGCCATTCGGCATCGGCCGGAAGAGATTTAGGAGGCGGGGGCGGCCGTCTCACCACCGGAGCCCTCGCCGCCAGGGCTGGGGCCCTCGCCGCCAGGGCCGGAATCCTCGCCTCTGGGGCTGGAGCCTTTGCGGCCCGCGCATTCGCCCCGCCCTTTGGCTGCCCCGACGACCCCGGTTTGGCCGTGGCAGCTGTGGCGGCAGAGTACGACGGGGCTTTGCGCTGGCCCGAGGCTGGCTGGCTCGCCGCTAACGGGGGGCGCAGGACTATGGCCTCTAGAGCGGAGAAACGACTCCGCAAGGAGGCCATCTCCTGCCGCACCAGGGTCAAAACCCGGTCTTCAGCAGGCACGGGCCGCCCCTGCCCATGCTGCTGCCCCCCCTTCGGCTCCCCTTGGGAGTCGGCTCTTCTGAGCCCAGCCAGGTCCGCTCGGAGCTCCTCATTCTCCTTTTTGAGAAGCTCCATGGCGGCTGTCAGGCGGGTGACCTCCGCCCGCATCTCCGACATGCCGTCTGAAGGAGGCCCTAGGTGAAGGGTCTCCGCTGCCGCCACAATCGAGGCCGTGGCCGCGGATATGGCCTGGTCCTTAGAGGACTTGAGCCTCTTCACGGCCACCCCCTTGATCAGGGCCAGCACCACCTCCGCAAACCCGGCCACACGCTCCGAATTGGGGCCGCCACCGGCGTCCGGCCCACCACCAGGAGCCTCTGAGCCCTGCACTGCCTTTGTGAGCCTCTCGGCTCGATGAGCCTTCTCGGCTGGGCAGGCTCGGCTCGGCTCGCCGACCTCCCTGGTGGAGGGCCCTCTATCCACCCCTTTTCCTCCTCGGGCCCCACCCCGCCGGCTGCAGTGGATTTTCTTCCTCCGACCGACAACCTCGTCGGAGGACGACCCCGAGTTGGGGCGCTTCGAGGTTCTTCTGAACTCTCGGCTCCTGTCGTCCACCTGTTTCCGCTCCGAGCTCCGACCTGAGCTCTTTGAGCTAGATGCGGCGTCGGACTCCGACCCCGCATCACTCTCCTCCACTTGAGTTTTGGTTTTTGTTTGTTTTATTTTTTCCATATTTGATCCCACGAGTGTGGGGGATGTAAAAAGTACACCTAGGTTCACCCCCTGTCCCTAGGCAAGTGTACATTTATAACCCAACCAGGGGGTCCACTGGTACCCTGGCTGGGGGTGCGCTAACGACTGATGCGCCACCTACAACTCGGAAGTTGCAGATGACACTGGTTGACGCTGGCTGGTGACGATGGTTTTTGGTGATTATTTATCTAAGTCCTTTTTTCATAGTGCCCCGTTTTGTATCCTGCAGGCTTAGCATGACACTCTCTATTTCTTCGAAGAATAGACACGACTCTTTCCATACAAAGTGACATTTCGTTTCTCCTTTTTTGACATCCCACCGTAGAAATCCTTCTACATAAAAAAGGACCTAGACAAAGATCGTTAGAAACGAAAGACAAGATGACAGATTGTAGAAGGATTTCTACGTTGAGATGTCAAAAACTGAGAAACGAAATGTCACTTTGTATAGAAAGAGCCGTGTCTATTCTTCGAAGAAATAGAGAGTGTCATGCTAAGCCTGCTCAAGCGGTTTAGGTCACAGGATTTTTTGCCTTTTCATTCTAAATTGATGAAAAAAGGTCATCATTAAAAAATACACATACATAAACTACACCTGACATCTAGCTTGTGAAGCAATTTCTAGTTCTTACACCTTATGGTAAGCAAAGGGAGACCATTGTGATTCCAAAACCGGTGTACATAGGACGGTTCAATATCTACGTGGAGTCTTGTACAAGTTACTGTTTGTTTAGCAACGTTTCGTTCATCGTGTGGGTGTAACATACGTCCTAAACTAACAATCAAGTGTGCAAAACTGAGGAAATGCCGCCAACAACACAACAACCCGTGTTTTGTTATTGTGACCGCAATGAAGGAAATTTGTGTGTTTGGGAAGGCTTAGCATACGGTACCTACAGATTGTGTAGATGATAAGGTTTTGCGTTTTAAGGGATGAGTTTTGGGATCCATTTCTTTGTCAGGTTATTCTAATATAAGTATTTAGATAACTCAAATGCTTTTAATTGAATAAAAACAACTGACTCAGGTTGTGAGTTGTCAACTGTCTTATTTATTTTCAGTTATAATTGACCTAAAACCAAAAACTAAAAAAAATAGTAAATGACACATTCATACTTAAGTTACTCAGAATTTGTGCCCGGTTAGTGATATTAGACTACTTACATGAGACTTAAACGTGAACCTTTACACAAGTGCGCATTAAGCCAGTTGGCTTAATGCGCACTTGTGTAAAGGTTCACGTCTGTCTGTGCTTTCGGGGAACAAAGATGTGATGTTATGTTATAAATAATTCACTTAACCCCTTTCTAAATATGAGCAGAAGAAGCTTTCTTAGTAAAATAATCACTCACAAAATCCAGAATTATTTTACCATGAAAAATATAAATTATATTTAGGTACACACTCGATGAGTTCGGAAGCGGCTCACGCCGGCGCCATGACAGCAGGAAATTAATTCTAATCCTCCAGTTACTTGCTCATGCGTCGCATCGCCACGGCGTCGCGGTTTTCAGAATTTGACACCGCACGCTCTTTGACATCTGCAATCGACGAAACCGACGTATTGTGGTAATAGAGGAAATTGGTAGTTCCCAGTTTTATATTTTACTTATTAATGTGAGATGGCCGTAGGTAGGTAAGTGTTTGAATGTGGGTGCTTTTTTAAGATGTTTTTATTTACCATAGGACTTTTTAAACAGAAATTGCGAGAAGTAAAAAAATATAAATGCCTGAAAATTAAAACTAAACATAGGTACATAGCATACCTCTACTTGTGATTGTGCAGCAAATACTTAAAGTCGAATTTGTATTCACTGGAGTAATGATTCATAGGAGTAAAATAATTTACAGGAGTTCTGACATGTTCTAGCTGTCACTTTGTGTAATAAAATGGTTATATTTATTGTAATGGTGATCGTTTAGCTTAAGTTGCTGACAACACCTAAAGCGCGGTCACTATCGGACTGCATAGAAAAGTAAGAGAAGCGCGATGACAAAACGCTGGTAATTTATCGCAAAATATGAAGCAATTATCTATTTACAAAAAATGTATTGATTGGATAAAAAAGGTAAAACACTATTATGCTAATATGTTGCTTGTAGAATAATCTGACAAAAAATCAGAATCAATTATTCTGATTTATTGATGAAAATTTATTTTAACGATTAAAAACCATACTAATTCATGTATATTAATTAGTATGGTTTTTAATCGTTAAAATAAATTTTTAGAGGTATCTTCGTGATTTTATACAATAGAAAAAAATCACGATATAGGTAGATAGTGTTATCTACCTAGCATTTATCCTGGAGAATATCGTATTATTTTTCTGATTTTGTTTACTGCAGTGCATCTTATACCTTTAAGCATTATAAAATTTACAAAATTTTTTTTAGGGTACCTACCTTGCACGTAATGTGGGGATGATATTATTTTTTTTGGTCTACCCTATGGTGTAGGGTATCGTTGGATAGACCGTTAAAATATTGCGGGTCTGTGAACACCACTTTTCGATTCAAGGATCCGCTTGCGTAATATTAAGCAATAAAGTGCAAATTTTTGTTAGAGTCAAGGTGGCATCTGCTTGTTTATGGAGATGTGAAAAAGTTCATGGCAGTAGTAATGAAATTAAAAGGAAAACTATCACAGCTAAGTGGGCTATACAAGTTAACGAGTAATAGTCAACCAACTTAAATTTGTAGTTGGAGAATTGATTGATTTTCAACTACAATGTTAAGTTTGTTTTTGGGATAAATTCATACCAACCTCCCAACTACGGAACCCTTCATTGTGTGTGGTGTGACACGCACTTGGTCAGTTTTTCGATTATAGATTTTACAGAAATGCTGAACAATGAGCATTCTTATCGCAATCTACCAACAAAAACTAGCCTATAATATCATCTTTTTACCTATTGTGATGAAGTAATTGTATAATTGTAGGTGCATCGTTTTCACATAAAGTTATATAATTAATGTATAAAAAATATTGTTAAAAAAAAAAGGAGTAACGCTGGAGTTTCTTGCCCATTCTTCTCCATAAGAAACTATATTTTGGGCAACTAGGATTACTTTTGTTTATCTGCTAATTATGACGAAGTGTCTTTTATGTGTGTGTGTGTGTGTAAATGATTTGACTTTGACTTTTTATTTACTCATCAATTATTTTAACATACGTACCTAGATTTATCCGAGTTACCTTTACTTTTTGTATGAAAGAAACGCTGGTAGCTATCAGAGACTGGATGAAATTAAAGTTAATTCCAGTTTTCAATCCATGGAAATTAAATAGGTATTTGCCAAAGTTATTCATTGTAATATTTAGCTTACCAGAATTAACATTATTAACTATAGCATTGTTATAGGCCTTAAATTATAACTTTAGGCGAAATTCGCCGCTTTTCGCCCGCGAATAAGTCACCTGATTAATTTAGTCGTTCTGGCCCGAGTTTGTGACTATATCTCAATTTAATCCAGCAGCTTGGGATTTGAGCTCATTGGATCAGCGAAAATTCACTAAGAAGCGCCTTCCTAATTACGCTTCTCTTTCAAATATTTATTAAGAAGCTGGGGTTGGTTTTGGAAAATTTAAAATATATCACCTGATTTTAACTGTCGCTTATTTGTGGACTCCGAAGTAGATCCTAAGCTATGTTTATAATTTCATTACATAGTGAAATAATACGCCTTTTCATTACGAATATTTCTGTATTTATAGTCTTGTACACATACACACTTGGTTTAGAGCAATATTTAACGAATAGTCGTCATAATCTTGGTCAGATCATATGAAGGCCATGTAGATCAGTAATCGTGCAGCTCAACTCAGAACTTAAAGACCATGAGACTAGAAGACCATGTAATCTACATGGTCTTTAGAACTTATGGTCATGAAGTTTAAAAGTTACCGTAATAGTACTGTTTTTTTAACAGAACAGAATGGAAAAAATGATATGATATAATGTTGGTCATTTAATTCTCTTGGAGCCTAGGAACCTAAAGGTTCAAGAAGTCTAAAGTTTATACTGATATCATATTGAGTACCGAATTAACTAGTTCGTTAAATATTGCTATATACCAAGTGTGTATGTGTGCAAGACTATAAATACAGAAATATTCGTAATGAAAAGGCGTATTATTTCACTATGTAATGAAATTATAAACATAGCTTAGGATCTACTTCGGAGTCCACAAATAAGCGACAATTAAAATCAGGTGATATATTTTAAATTTTCCAAAACCAACCCCAGCTTCTTAATAAATATTTGAAAGAGAAGCGTAATTAGGAAGGCGCTTCTTAGTGAATTTTCGCTAATCCAATGAGCTCAAATCCCAAGCTGCTGGATTAAGTTGAGATATAGTCACAAACTCGGGCCAGAACGACCATCTAAATTAATCAGGTGACTTATTCGCAGGCGAAAAGCGGCGAATATCGCCTAAAGTTATAATTTAAGGCCTATAACAATGCTATAGTTAATAATGTTAATTCTGGTAAGCTAAATATTACAATGAATAATTTTGGCAAATACCTATTTAATTTCCATGGGTTGAAAACTGGAATTCACTTTAATTTCATCCAGTCTCTGATAGCTATCGGCGTTTCTTTCATACAAAAAGTAAAGGTAACTCGGATAAATCTAGGTACGTATGTTAAAATAATTGATGAGTAGATAAAAAGTCAAAGTCAAATCATTTACAGAGACAAGTCTTCAAGTCTCATGGTCTTTAAGTTCTGAGTTGAGCTGTACGATTACTGATCTACATGGCCTTCACATGATCTGACCAAGATTATGTCTGGAATTTAAAAGAGACTGTTTGTTTCGGCCTTTCTTCTCAGAGTAGTCAGATAGGAAATGCCGACCTCATCTGGATTTTTAAATATGATTGACGTGTAAAAGTGTTCGTAAAAACCTACCTAGAGAAATAAAATCATTTATCATTTATCACTGCCTGATACAAAATCATTTGAGGCAAATCACATATTTTAAATTTGTGCCCTTTGGCGTCGTTTGGTCCCAGTGCGCATAAGTTATTTGCGGAAATCGCGAAACGTCTAGTTCATGTAACTGGTGACCGAAAAGCTGGCGGCTTTCTCACGCAACGCATCATTATTGCAATTCAGCGAGGAAATGCCGCAAGCATTCTCGGTACAATGCCTTGAGGGCCTTTTTTAGGTTTAACTTAGTTTTAATTTAATTTAGTTAATGTTAATAACCATCTTGTAATTTGATAATGTAAACAAATTTAAGGTCAGTTTTAAATTTAGTATTTAAAATCACTACAAATCTAATATTTGGAAATCATGACAATAGCAATTAAAAATTAGAACTATGTTTCTACATAAAATAAAATACTGGTTGTCCAATATCATAATTATTTGACTTTTTCTTAACAAAACGTGTTATTGTAATAATTGCAGACTGGGTTCTTACTCTGAGGTTTGGGCAAATACAGATTCAATACTAATGAAGTGTTACTAAGGACACGAGCAACAGTAGCACACAATTATTTATATTCGTATAATTAATCCATAATTACTTCCCTCGTTGTTCGTCTAAAGTAACGAATCAAAACGAAAATCATTAAGTTCGTTTGCAATTCAAATGATTCTTTGTGAACTTCGTTCGAACAATCGTTAATTAAATTAGCTGAAATTCAAAGAACTTCAGCCATGTTTTGGCGAGTGACGATAATTTGTGAGAATGGCATTGTTTCGGTTTATTTATCGTTATTGCGATGTTCGCGCTATTTTTCGGATTTGCGTTTAGTACATTTTGTTGGTATATTTTTGTTTTTTTGTGTGTTGTAGTGCTGTTAATGCTTCTATTATTCAGCTTTTTCCGTAAAGTTTATTTACAGGAAAACGCGTCCAAAAACTGGGTAGGTATTAAATACGACCGTAGAGTATTATCATAAAAAAAAACCGGACAAGTGCGAGTTGACCTCGCGTGGTGAGGGTTCCGTACAATGAATGTGTTGTCTATCATGTTTTTGATTCCAAGATAATTTATCCCAAGAACAAACTTAACACTGTAGCCAAAAAACATGTTCTTCCATACATTCCAACTGCAAACGTGCGTTTGTACGCATAATATTGAGAGATTTAACATTGTTATTTTAACACCATAGACTTCTTATAGGTTTTCCTGTAATCTTTATGTAAAGAACCCGAAAATTTTGAAAAAAAATATAGAAAATATCGGTATTTTTTTCAAAATTTTAGTGTTAGTAGTTTCGAAGATAAGTGGGTGGAATGGTCAATTGCCCATAAAGTGACACTCATATTAAAAAAAAAAACATTCCATTTACGATACACGTCCGTGTTTGGGACAGAAATTCATATCTGTACCAGATTCCAACTTAATCGGTCCAGTAGATTCGGAGAAATACTTCTGTAACAGACGGACAAGAAAGTGAGATCATAACGGTTTGAATTTCATTTGTTCGGAGTTACCTGTAATAAAAATGAGGGGCTTGTGGCTAAGTAATAACAGCCGCACGGGTCGATCGATCATCATTAAGCTACGCTTGCCGCGCTTGGTCCGTGGATGGGTGACCATCTTTACATACCAAGACCCTCCGTGCGTCGGAAAGCACGTTAAGCCGTTGGTCCCGGCTGTCATTTGTAGATCTTTGACAGTCGTTACGGGTCGTCAGAAGCTCGAAAGCCTGAGAACCAACCTTACCAAGGGGTACCGTGTTACCCAGTAACTGGGTTGTGGAGGTCAGATAGGCAGTCGCTCCACGTAAAATACTAATATTCAGCTGTATCCGGTAAGACTGGAAGCCGACTGTTCGCGACCGCTCATCTAATCGACTAATAAGATCCAACCGTAACCAATGAAGCTCATCACTAGCAAGCGGACCGCACTAGCGCCGGCGCAGCACTAAGTTTTTTTGTAATATATCACGTTGTGGAAAGTAATTATAAATTGTATTTGAAACATCAAGCTTCAATCAATTTTAACCCGAACCAAAGTACTAAAACCTTAATCTTTTGTTCCATCGCGAACACCGACCCCAACATTGGGAAAAGGCTAGGCAGATGATGATGAGTTACCTGTAATGATTTTAACCGCGGCTATGTGCAAATGTCTTCTATACCTCAAACTCTAACTCTGTTTACAGGAATTTAATCGACATAGCTAGTTTACTCTACGAACAAAGTTTAACGTTTCACATACGAACTTGTCAGTACAAATGTTAAGAGGCCGACAACACATAAAGCGCGGTCACTGTCGGACTGCATAGAAAAGAAAGAGAAGCGCGATGACACAACGCTGGTAATTTATTGCAAAATATGAAGCAATTATCGATTTACAAAAAAGCTATAGATTGTATAAAAAAATAAAACACTATTATGCTAATATGTTGCTTGTAGAATAATCTGACAAAAAATCAGAATTATTGCATGTATATTAGTATGGTTTTTAATCGTTAAAAGAAATTTTTAGAGGTATCATCGTGATTTTTTTCTATCGTATCAAATTAGTTGTATTATGTTTTCAACACACTATTTACCTAGCATATATCCTGAAGAATATCATATATTTTTCTGATTTTGTTTACTGCAGTGGATCATATACTTTTAGGCATTATAAAACTTACAAAATTTGCGTTTAGGTCCTGTAGTCCCCTTAACCCAAAGCGACAAAACTTCACAAAGGAAGTTACGTACTCGGTCAACTATGAATATCATGACGCCATGCGCCAGTCTGTTTTGTTTAACTGTAGTTAAACAGACAAAGATACGGTTACCTTGTCGTCGTTAGCGTATGTGTTTGTGTTAACTAGGTGGCGGAGTTTAGAACATTGATTGGTGCAACCCGACCATGCCAATTTACTGTGTCGTGGAGACGGTGGAGACGAAGTTTGATACACCTTGGTTAATTTGTAGGACTTATGCAGATGGCAGGATATATTAAGTTGTTTTGTTTAGTAAATTTTCATTAACTACCTACGGAAGGAAATGCAGAAAGGTTTTTTTTTAGATTTAATACAGGAATTTAGTTTGTATGGTTTTGCATTCTCGTCATCTATTGTTAACGTAAAATGCGAGTAACAAATCGCGCCATGAGAAAGAACAGTTTACCAAAAGTCACTACAACACCGATCCGTCTACCTGTCGTGGTTGATGATTTTTTATTTCCTCTCTTCCCTTCAGCATTGGATGTTTACTGCGGCACCTACAGACATAACTTGTAAAGTCTAGCACGATAAGAAGTGAAGAACTTGGCTCAGGAATGCTGCTCAACCAAGTGGAATTCTTGCTTTTATCTGTTTGTCGAAGTTGGGGTAAGTCTAACTGTCTAGCCTAGGTAAAATACACTTGGTAGAAACTTACATTTGATTCACAATAAGATTGAAGCAATAGGTAAATTACTTGCATCGTTTATACACTGTTTTAGACGTTGCATTTTTTATTGTTGCTTCAACTTCTGGTAACCCACAGGCAATTAAATTGCACCGTGTGACCCACAATAGCTTTCTAGTATTAAGTGTCACTGAGCTATAGTGGGGACAGACAGACAGACGGACACTATAAGGGTTCCTTGTTAACACTAAAAACTAGCTAAGTGCGTGTCGGACCACACACAATGAAGACGTAGTTGGGATGTTCGTTCCTGAGAAAAAAGATCTTGACAGATTGACAATTAGACGGACAACGACGTGGACCTATAAGGGATCCGTTTTGTACTTTAGATATACGGAACCCTAAAAACAGTAGAAAAAAGTAAATAGTCATTTTAGAGCAGTAATTCTACTGTCTAGCATAAGTTAAAAAAAACCGGCCAAGTGCGTGTCGGACCACACACAATGAAGGGTTCCGTAGTTGGGATGAATCTATCCCAAGAACACACTTAAGTTTGTAGTTGAAAAAATGTTCTCCGATACATCGCAAAAAGAAAATGTGATAAAACTACAAACTAACGATATTGAAACGTTTTTCTTGAGTTGTCTGTATTCTCTTCCTCTTTAATCTTTGCTCTTTTAAATACCTAAGCTGTTCTTGCAATTCCACGGGTTTTAAATTTGATCAAAATTTTGAATCTGTAGGAGTTCATTCTGCAGAAACGTGAGTCCCACAGGAACTCTCGTTGGAATAAAACCGTACAGTGTGTGAGTGTTGACTGTATTGAGTGAGTGTGTGGCTTTCGTTGGTAGGATACGTTCTTACATCTATACAAATAAATAAAATAGAAGTGTCTGTTTGTACTGTGAAAATAACAGTTGTTTACTACATACATATGAAAGTAAATATGGTACTTAGGTATATAAAATAACAATTGGTTCTGGCAAATGTCCGAAATGGCGGGACCGATTTTGACGGGACTTTCACTGGCCGATAGCTAATGTTATAAGGAGTAACTTAGGCTTAGTACTTACTTTTTTGAAGAAAAAGCCACTCAGACGAAGCCGCGGGTAGCAGCACTTATGATAAAGAGTTTGTTTGTTTGTTTGTTTGTTTGTTTGAGTGCGCTAATCTCTGGAACTGCCAGTTGGATTTGAAAAAATATTTTTGCGTTTGATAGCTCAATTCTTGAGCAAGGTTGTAGGCTAACATTACGCTATGACCCTTAGGAGCCAACCAAAACTCAGAAAACGAAGTAATAGCGCGGGCGGGCGTTAGGATGCGACGCGTGCATGTTTAGTCGTTTGTGCTTCTATATTTAGGTAAAATAGCTTACACAGCGTGCCGGCGCCAAAATGATTATTTACACAAAAGTTGCACATATATAAACTAGATCAGAGAGATTAGAAATTACTCTTTTGAAGATAGACAGAGTATTCAGTGGAATATCTCTCGTAACATTATTTAATTTCACCAAATAACCCGAACCCTTTGCGTAACACAGTGTGAATCACAATCCGAGAATTTTGAAGGAAATTGCTAATCCATTGCTTCATAGGTTTAATATATGAATATGGGTGAACTGTCAAAATTTATGTATCAGTATCTCTAAATGTTGTATTTTCTTTTTTATGTCCTTTAAATATGTATTAACTGTTTCCTAATTTTATTTATTTATTTAAACTTCTCGCACACAATTAAGTACAAAGGCGGACTTAATGCCTTAGGCATTCTCTACCAGTCAACCAAGGGTGGTGAAGAGATAAGATGGCAGGTGCTCTGAGAGGAAATAAAAATAACGAAAAATATTAAAGATAACATAATAGATTATAAATAGAATAAGTACAGAAATACATAAATAGGTTACAAGCATGAAATACAAATACATACATATTTTACCTTTCATTAGTATTTTAACTTTGTTAGCTTAGTTGTTAACGTTATTGTGCAGGCTGTGGTCTCCTATAAGTGAAGGAGTACACCTACTCAATACCTGATGTTGCCCTTTATTTATGTGTCATGTATTGTGTACATCTTTTGTTGGAGATCCTAAATAAATAAATAAATAAATAAATAATAAAATGACGACATTGCGATTATGGAATGATGGCTAAGAAACCTGAAGAAAAGAGAAAAAAACAAAAACAAAAGTTATTATTCTAACTTTATCATAAAAGAGAAACATAATTTTCAAAAACTCATACGTACGTATACTCGTAAACAAAACAAAGCTAAACCAGTTTAAACGAAACGAGTATCAGCGTTGAATATTAATAAATTGTAACCAATGGACCAGGGTTTCATGAATACCAAGCGGTGCCATTACATCGGGGACGATCCTAAGCAAACATGTACCGTCGCCAATAACGCACACAGTATTGGTTTAATGACAATTCGCTTGTTAATTCAATAAAAAACCGACCGACCCTTTTTATGTTGTTGGTTAAGCATTAATTGATTCTCAGCATTATGCGGGGTAATGCCCCCTTTGGGGACAGCACTTGTGAACAATGTTTTAAATTAAATTACACTGTGTCCTAACATTTTGTTCTGTGTTTTGCATACTGATCAAGATATCAGATTTAGCAGAAGGTTAAAAATGTACTGCGAATTTTAATTGTCACGAATGTCGCATGAGAACCGTAAAACTACCTACTGTGTTCGATGTCTATCTTGGAAAAATTATGCTGACTCACATTAGTAAGTGGGCAAAGCACATTGCTTGAACAGATGGCCGATGGGGCCGAAAGGTTCTGGAGTGGCGTGCCGGAAGACGTAGCGTTGGAAGGCCTCCTACAAGGTGGACCGATGACCTTGTGAAGGCCGCAGGAATCCGCTGGATGCGGGAAGCACAGAAATGGCCGAAGTGGCGATGCTTGGGAGAGGGCAATGTCCAGCAGTGGACGTCTTTCGACTGAAATGATGACGATGATGATAAGATTAGTAAGTTCTGAGATCACTTAATAGCATAACTTCATACCTTTATTCTAAGTTGGTTGATTACAAACACCTCAGCCTTTCTTCGTCATACATTTATGAACCTACTTGACAAAATTAGCAAAAAAATAAAAATTAATTATGGCCTATTGGAATTTTTTGGGTTCCGTAGTCTGTCAGGGACGCTTAGTTTTGACGATGCGTTGTCCGTGGCTTAGCTTGGTATCTTAGTACAAGAAAGTTGTTATTTGGCATCAATATTAAATTAATTACGCCGCAATATTATATTTAGAGGGAAGTCCCGTAGCGCCGGACGGCACCTACCGCCGGACACTCGTACTATTCAAGCAAGTATAAACCGGTTCGATTCAAAGTACAAGTGAAAGGGGCGCGGGGGGCACACAGCAACAGGATCACGCACCGTGGCTCGCGAGTGACGCGCAAGGCCACGGCGGGAGCGGGCGTTTGCTGCTTTTGGCGGGAAATCACGGTGGTGTGGCAAGTTATTGCCCCTTACATTTTTTTGATTGTGGACGGTTTATAAGGTGTCTGTAGTCTGTCTTAGGCTTATATTGCAGCCGCGGATATTGTGTGTCGCGGGATTTAGAGAATCCTGCGGCTAGTGACAGCTAATGATGGCTGTCAGACGTCATAGTGCACCGGCGCCGAACGGAAGCATTTCGTCTCACCGCAAACCACGTTTTTTCAATCTCAGTTCATCGCGCCCGCAAAACCGCAAAACTTTATTACGTTATCCCGTATCCCTTGGGGATATACTGTGCTACGTTTTCAAAATTAAAAATAATAACCCGCGTCCGATTAAATCCAAAATATAGACTTTCAAGTGACCAGTGTACGGGCAAGCAAGGTGGCCACCTGCCCAGAAGGATTCTTCAAGACTTTCGCCAGGAGAAGCACAGGTACCGCTTTTGCATTATTTGCTGGAGTTAGGCTACAAACGCCACCTGACCGTCACCAATTCCTCTTTGAAAGTTTGCTCAAAAAAAAGGCAAATTGAATTATTATGCATTCCAGATAATAATTTTTCTGTCGTCCTCGACCCGCAAGGATACACGGCTATTTTATACGCCTGTCCCTCCATACTTATGGTCCATTCGAGCCTGGATAGGTATCAGTTAAATAAGTACAAGTCATTGCAAGTACTTACGATAATTTACAGCAATTAATATTAGATAGTGCCTTATAATGGCAACTCAAAAACAAGAAACTAAATTAGCTCAGCTTATTGCTAAAAAAGAAGTAATTTTTGAGCGAGTTAATCGCTTGTATAATTCTTCCAAAAGTATATCTAATTATGATTCACGCTCGAACGAGTTATTCCTAGCGCAGTCTGAATCTATTGGTGAATCTTACAGCAAGTTTGAAACAATAATTGACCAGATCAATGAGTTGCAGTTTGAAATTGATGAAACCCCACCCGACTATGGGAGTCTAAGTTCTATTGAAGACTTATATTCAACTATTAAATACAAACGTAATCTATTCTTTCAAGTGGCAAAACATTAACATCAGATCAGAAGGGAGGTAGAAGCATAAAGTTACCACCAATCGAGTTACCATCGTTCGACGGTAGAACTGAAAATTGGCCCATGTTTTATGAAATGTTCCGTATTCCGTTCTGATCTGACGGATTCGCAGCGTGTGCAGTATTTAATAAGTAAATTAACTCATGATGCCTTAAAACTAACTGCAGGCATTGTTCCCACAGGAGATACATACAGTGTTATGTGGAACAGTCTTGTCAAAAGGTATCAAGATAAACGTAGTTTAGGTATTCATTATCTCAATAATATACTGGACATTAAAGGATGCGCCGGCAATGCTGCTAGTCTGAATGCATTTGTAGAACGATATTCAGCGTCTGTCGCTGCATTGAAGCAGTAAGACATTTCAGACTTATTAGATTTTGTGATATTACACTGTGGTTTAAGAAAGGTTGACTCACAAACTGTTCAACAATTTGAAAGCCGTGTGAGTGGCAAGGAATTGCCTTCCTATACGGAGTTTATAATATTTATGCAAGACTATGTTAAGGTACTCCAGCGCTCACACGTTAATAATTCACAGACGGAATCGCGTGCTAAGTCTAGTTTAGCTCACAATCGAATAAATAATACGCAAAGTACCGCCAAGTCGTTCGTGTCATGCAAACCAGTTCCGAATAAGCGTTGCCCGCTATGTGATAACGATGACGTCGATCATCGACTGTTCAATTGTTCACAATTTAAAAATATAAATTCACCGCAAGCTCGTTTCGAATTTATTAAAAAGAAACGCGGCTGTGTTAATTGCTTAAGTCTATCCCACTCTTTGGTTAAATGTAAATCACGGAGTGTTTGTAAAACTTGTAAGAAAACACATCATTCATTGTTACATTTCTCCGAAGTAAAAAGTGATTCAACGCCGAGCGAGCCTGCCGCTACGTCTGTCTCGCTTAGTGCCGCCGCTAAAATATGTTTACCGACAGAGACAACTATTTTGTTAGCTACCGCGCAGATATACGTATATGATAGCAGCGGCCGAGATAAGCTTGTTGTCAGGTGTTTAATAGACAATGGATCGCAAAATAATTTAATTACTGTGGACTGTTGTAAACGTTTGAACTTACCCATAATTAAATTACGCAATTCGTCTTTACAAGGTGTTGGTATGACCTCACGACCTGTACACGGCTTTATTTATCTCAATATAGAATCTCGGATTAATCCTCACAATAAGTATTATATACACGCATTAGTTGTTGATTGCATTACAGATAGACTTCCCGCTAGTTTTATCAGATTAAATGACGATATGTCATATTTAAATAATTTACCGCTTGCTGACTCAACCTGGAATGTACCTGGTGGAATCGATGTTGTGCTTGGAGCACAGCTGTTCCCTTTTATTTATTTAGGTGATAGGGTTGACTCAGGCACCCGCGCACCCCCAGCTATACTGACTAGTTTCGGATATGTACTGATTGGTGATATTGATTGTCATAGTAGTGACGTAACACACATGACATCTTCGTTTACCGCGCTTGCTAGCATTGACGTCGAGTCAAGTTTGCAGAAGTTTTTTGAGCTAGAGGAAATTCCATCTCAGCGTTTTATTAGTCCCGACGAATTAGAGTGTGAAAATAATTCTAATTCTTCAGTTTTATTTAAAGACGGTAGATATTTTGTCGATTTACCTTTCGCGCGCAATCCCTCCGAATTAGGCAATTCACGCGGTGTCGCTCATCGGCGGCTACTTGCGCTCGAGCGTAAATTCACGTGCGTGCCAACCCTACGCGAGGATTACAATAAAACTATCACCGATTATATAACTCAGGGGTATTTATCGGAGGTACCCGACTCTGAATTAACAGAAGAGGGTTACTACATACCGCATCACGCCGTTATTAGACCGGACAAAGACAGCATTCTAGTGGTTTTGGACGCTAGTGCCAAAACACACTCGGGGTTGTCACTCAATGACATTCTGCATGTCGGACCTAATTTACAGGCCGACTTGTTTTTATTATTACTCGATTTTCGTACCCTCCCTGTTGCAATGACAGCGGATATAAAACAAATGTTCCTACGGATCGGTGTAAATGAGCACCACCGCAAATATTTACGAATTTTATATCGATTCAACAAAAATGAACCTATACGTACTTTTCACTTTAACCGCGTTCCCTTTGGATTAAAGCCTAGTCCTTATTTAGCGATGCGCACAATACGCAATTTAGCATGTGAGCATGGCGACCGCTATCCTGAGGCTTCTAAATTAGTAGAAACTCAGTTTTTTATGGACGATTATGTCTATTCTGTTCCTGATGAACAGATTGCTATACAATTATGCCGCGATTTAATTGAGTTATTTAAGTTAGGATCCTTTGACCTGGTCAAATGGGCTACTAACTCACCCGCTTTGTTGGAGATTCTCCCAGAGTCTCACCGCTTACCAGTTAATTTTTCTGGCATGGATAATGATAAACATAATTTCAAAATCCTTGGATTAACCTGGGAACCCGCTGATGATTATTTTTCTTTGACAACAGTCGCTGTAGATGATACATGCACTAAGCATGCGATTCTATCGCTAGTTGCCCGCTTGTTCGACGTACTTGGCCTCGTAGCACCCGTCGTTTTGTACGCGAAAATCCTAATTAAGGAACTTTGGTTAGCTAAAATAGGTTGGGATGAGGTTCCCGGAAGCTGTAGTGAATATCGTAGCCTTTTGCGACGCCAGCTTTAGTGGTTATGGTTGTTGTATTTATTTACACATAACTGACTCTAAAGGCAATATCAGCGTTCGGCTTTTATGTGCAAAGTCCAAAGTTTCCCCCGCTAAAATAACAACGCTAGCTCGATTAGAACTTGTCGCCGCTTTACTTCTGTCTAAGCTTGTTCGCGTGGTCAAAGATAAACTTTCCGCTCGTGTACCTATTGCAGGTGTCTACGCTTTCTCGGACTCCACCATAGCTCTTTCGTGGATCCACTCATCTCCCCATAGATGGTATATTTTTGTCAGTAATCGCATTGCTAAAATACAGGAAAACCTACCTGCCGCTAGTTTTAATCACGTGTCCGGAAAGGAGAATCCTAGCGATTGTCTCTCCCGCGGCATGCTGCCATCTGATTTAATTGAACACTCGTTATGGTGGAACGGTCCTACTTGGCTCCATCGACCCATTAGCGAGTGGCCTTTAAAATTCTCTCCTACTGAATGTGAAACATTGCCAGAGTTTAAATCAAAGGTTTTTCTTGTAGAAACATCAAATACTGAACCGCGTATTTTAGATACAATAGCTGACCGTGTTTGTTCATGGAATAAATTGTTACGTGTATTTATGTACATTCTTAATTTTACGAACAGACTACTTAGTCATAGCTCTGTTAAAAATATACAAACCGCCGAAAATTTCATTATTCGAATAGTTCAAAATACGCATTTTTCTAACGATTTAAATTTAATTAAAGCAGGCGAACTTCCATCTAAGAAGTTGCGCTGTTTGTCTGTCTTTATTGATAGCTACGGAATCTTACGTATTGGGGGCAGATTGTCTAAATCTGACTTACCATATGAAGCCAAGCATCCCGCGCTTCTACCTAAACGTGACCGCGTAGTTGATCTAATTATTGATCACTATCACAATACGTACTGCCACACGGGCCCCGGATTATTGATGTCTATTATAAGGCAGCGGTTTTGGATATTAGATGGACGAACAGTCATACGTTCCCGCTGTCGGAAATGCAACACTTGTTTCCGTCTAAATCCTACGCATCTAACACCCAAAATGGCTGAACTTCCTGGATACCGTGTCCGTGATACTAAAGCCTTTGTGCACACTGGAGTAGATTTCGCCGGGCCGCTTGCTTACACACCTATTCGCCGTAGAGGTCAACGTTCGCAAAAACTTTATATATGTTTGTTCATATGTATGGTAACTAAAGCCATACATATCGAACTCGTATCGGACCTCACATCCGAGGCTTTCTTATCCGCATTTAAAAGATTTATTTCTCGCCGCGGTCCAGTGTATGTCATG
The DNA here is from genome assembly GCA_905333075.3 of Atethmia centrago. Classification (NCBI taxonomy): domain Eukaryota; kingdom Metazoa; phylum Arthropoda; class Insecta; order Lepidoptera; family Noctuidae; genus Atethmia; species Atethmia centrago. The sequence continues at coordinate 11,794,532 of HG995373.1, read as the reverse complement.
TACTCAGACAATGGTACCAATTTTGTTGGCGCTAAGGCGCAACTTGATGATATTTATTCTTTCTTATTGAACTCGTCTGTTCAAACAGATATTAAAAATGAGCTTCTAAAATCTCGCATTGAGTGGACAAGAATACCGCCGCGAGCTCCGCACTTCGGAGGTATTTGGAAGTCGAACATTAAGAGTGTTAAAACTCACTTGTATAGAGTCATAGGAAAGCAGCTTCTCACTTACGAGGAACTCTCTACCGTACTGGTACAAATCGAGTGCCTTTTAAATTCTCGACCGCTTAGTGTTCTCTCATCAGACCCGCATCCGGACGTGCTCACGCCTGCGCATTTTCTAATGTCCAGTCCACTTAAGCATTTGCCTTCTTCTGAATTGACAGAAGAAAACATAAATTTAACAAACCGCAAAAGGCTTTTGGATCAGCATGTGTTATCCTACTGGAACAAATGGCGAGTTGAGTACTTGCACACGTTGCAAGTTCGCCAGAAATGGTGCACTCCCGATCGCCCTATAGAGATCGGTACTGTCGTTCTCTTGGGTCAAGATAACGTACCACCATTGACTTGGCCATTGGGCATCATAGTGGAAGTTTTTCCGGGATCGGATGGTGTAATTCGAGTAGCTTCAGTAAAAACCGCGTCAGGTACATATAAGCATCCTGTCACCAAGTTATATCCTTTGCCAACCCAATAGAACTATATTATTTCGTAGTTTAATTTAGTTTATAATTTACAATAGTATATTTTCTCAATGGTACGCCATTACATAGTTATAATTTAGCTTAGTAATTCAACTTTGTCTTAATTTAATCAAACTGCAATTTCATTCTTTGGAATCTGATAATTAATTTCGAACGCCGTTTCCTAGTAATGGTGTTTTGAACTGCTGCTTGGGATTCTCTTGATGCTTTCAGACTGCCAGATATATAAACATCATCTCATCCTCCCAACCGCACCAGCTTTTCAGCGCATAGATTATCATCTTTGAAAGCTCGGGACCTTTCAAGGCGGGGAGTATGGTGTGGCAAGTTATTGCCCCTTACATTTTTTTGATTGTGGACGGTTTATAAGGTGTCTGTAGTCTGTCTTAGGCTTATATTGCAGCCGCGGATATTGTGTGTCGCGGGATTTAGAGAATCCTGCGGCTAGTGACAGCTAATGATGGCTGTCAGACGTCATAGTGCATCGGCGCCGAACGGAAGCATTTCGTCTCACCGCAAACCACGTTTTTTCAATCTCAGTTCATCGCGCCCGCAAAACCGCAAAACTTTATTACGTTATCCCGTAATCCTTGGGGATATACTGTGCTACGTTTTCAAAATTAAAAATAATAACCCGCGTCCGATTAAATCCAAAATATAGACTTTCAAGTGACCAGTGTACGGGCAAGCAAGGTGGCCACCTGCCCAGAAGGATTCTTCAAGACTTTCGCCAGGAGAAGCACAGGTACCGCTTTTGCATTATTTGCTGGAGTTAGGCTACAAACGCCACCTGACCGTCACCAATTCCTCTTTGAAAGTTTGCTCAAAAAAAAGGCAAATTGAATTATTATGCATTCCAGATAATAATTTTTCTGTCGTCCTCGACCCGCAAGGATACACGGCTATTTTATACGCCTGTTCCTCCACACGGCGTCACGTAAAAATCGATGTAAGTAATTCTGGCACATTTCTGCATTTACATTTTAATGGTATTCAAAAATAAAAGTAGTACTTAATTGTTACCCGTAAACTGATAGAATATTATTAGATTTTTTAACTAATTATAGTAGGTACCACCTAATGTACGAAATCATCTGTCCCTTAGTACCGGACACTAAGTCATCCCTTAGCACCGGACAGTAAACATATTGATATTTCTCGTGAGAATTAACGTTATTTATTCTAATTGTTAAATTTTGTTTTAGAACATAGAAGAATGAATAGCATTGAAATGGAAGAGAAGAAAAAGAAAGGATCGTGGGCTTACAAACGGTGGAAAACTTACAAACTGCTATCGATATTTTTTTTCCAAAGAACTGAGTGTAAGACAAGCTGCAATGCGATACAATATTCCTAAAAGCACTGTATATGACAAAATAAAGGCGCTAAATCGAGGAGAAGAAGAAACGCCGTACAAAAAAGTGGCAGAAGAAAAAGAAAATGAAAAGAACATGAGAGACAAAAGAAGGAATTAGGATCTAAGTTTAAAGCAGCAATTGTAGGCAAAGGAAAGCAAACCAAAGGAATTAATCCCAAAGGAAAAGAAGCGAAAGACGTGGAGCCCAAAGAAAAATATGGAAATAAAGTGGAACCATTAACTGAAACATCTAACACAAACACAACATTTTGCGTGGTTTGCTTAGAAGACACTGAGGAAGACTGGATCTGGAGAGCTCATCCTGTCTTGGGTGGGCACATGAAGCATGTGCAGACGTCCCAGAGGCTGGAGATGGCTACATATGTGATCGATGCAAGCTATTCTGAGATGTCCAGTACCAAAAGGTATGGCACAAATATCCGTCCGGTACTAGGTGCCACTTTTATAAATTACATTTTTTGTTACCGAAGTCTGATTAATGGTGTTAATTATTTTTAAGCAGAGGTTGTGTTTTTTTTAGTTTAATTTGATTTCTAACTTAGTTATCTATTGTAAGTCATAAATAAATAAACATTCCTTAAAATATTTTTTATTTTATTTCTAAAAAACCTTAAGTGTCCGCCACTAGGAGACTTCCCCCTATTACGCCGACAAAGTGGCCAAACACATATAGGAAAAAAAATTTAGGTTACTTGCACGTGAAGTGGGGATGATAATTTTTATTCCCTTGTAATTTGGCATAGGTATCCATATTAATCACGCCGATAAAGTGCTAAAATAAAATCTTGAAAAAAATTTTTTTGCGAAAAAAAATATCATCCCCTAATTACCGGCAAGGGAGGTATCCCTTGCCGGTAATGAGGGGATGATATTTTTTTTTCCTTTACCCCATGATGTGGGGTATGGTTAGATAGGCCGTTCAAAAATATTGCGGGTTTGTGTTAACCATTTTTCGATTCGGGGATCTGTTTGCTTAGCATTAAGCTTTAAAGTGCTAATTTTATCAGTCAACTGACCCCCATTGCCGTTTAAATGGTTGTTTTGAAAGTGTGAAAAAAAATCACGCTAGTATATATGTATAACGAAGTTAAAAGGTAAGTACACACAGTTAAGTAGACTTTACAAGTTAACGAGTTGTAATCGACCAACTTACATTAAAATTTGTAGTTGAGGAGAACATTTAAAAAAAAAAACATTAAATCTCTTTGTTTTTTATTTTTTCGTGTTTAGATATTGATACCTATCACGTCTGCGGAGTTTTGCTAGATAATTTAATTTGACCCTGTATACTCGTATGGTCACAGGGGCTTGTAGCTAAGTAATAACAGCCCCACGGGTCGATCGATCAGGTTAAGCTACGCTTGCCGCGGTTGTTCCGTGGAGGGGTGACATCTTTACATACCAAGACCCCTCCGTGCCTCGGAAAGCACATTAGGCCTTTGATCTCGGCTGTCATTTGTAGATCTTTGACAGTCGTTACGGGTCGTCAGAAGCCCGGAAGTCTGACAACCAGTCTTACCAAGGGGTATCGTGTTGCCCAGTAACTGGGTTGTGTAGGTCAGATAGGCAGTCGCTCCATGTAAAATACTGGTATTCAGCTGCATCCGATTAGACTGGAAGCTGACCACAACATAGTTGGGAAAAGGCTAGGCAGATGATGATGATGATACTCGTATGGTACCCGTAAGAAAGATATCGATCCATCCAATTTCCAATTCTGTAGCTACCCCTTACAACGCCCACGGCAGGTGATAAAGTATTTTATTCTTAGCTTACCCTACGACAAATGACAATTAAACTATAATTAACTTAACCCCAATTTGGCTGAGAGTTCCTGTAATTGAAGACTTTTAGGGATTCTGCTGTATTGGCAATTTTTGTTATGGTTTGTTTTAGCGATGATTCAATGTTAGTTTGACTAGTATTATTTTATTTATATTTTTTATAAAAATAAACAAATAACATTACGCATTACGCACCCCGAAAGGTTAGACAGAGGTGCACCCACATTTCGCCAATTATGTTTAAGTCCCATGTGATGGAGGGTGAGCCTATTGCTATCAACTGGTCACAAATCCAGACTCCAGGCTGCTGCTAGACATCGCTAATGCCTGCAATACCCTGCCCTGGAGTTGCATCAGCGAGGCACTCCGGTACTCACTCCGGATGCCAACCTACCTCTGCCGTGTGGTCGAGGCCTATCTGATGGACAGGGCCGTCATCTACCCCGGTCACCAGGGAGTGTGGAACCGGCAAGAGATGTCGTGCGATGTCCCACAGGGATCGGTCCTGGAGCCGCATCTGTGGGACATCGGATACGACTGGGCGCTGCGCGCCGACCGCCCTAGCGGCGGCAGCGTGGCGTGCTATGCTGACGACACGTTGGTCCGGCGCAAGGTCAGTCGCACCAGACGGCGGCCAAAGTAGCGGCACGTGGGGTTGCGACAATCGTCGAATGGATTCGGCAATTGGGACTCGAGCCCTACACAAGTCCGAGGCAAAGTGTTTTCATGGTTCTCGGAACGCGCCACCGTCCGTTTACATCGGCTTCGAGTCGACGATGAAGTACCTGGGACTCGTCCTCGACAGCCTGTGGAACTTCATGGAGCATTTGAGCGTAGCAAGCCATTTGAGCGTAGCAGCTCCGGCGGGAGCTCATGGCGACATGGAGACTACGGCTATCGCAACCCAGTGTTGGGCACGCCACAATTGCGGTGATAAGTCCCCTCTTTGAAAAGTGGCTAGAGAGACGCCACGGCATCCTCACCTTCCGCCTGACGCAGGTCCTCACCGGACACGGCAGCTTCGGGAGGTTCCTGTGTTGGATACGGCAGGAGGAAACGCCCGGGTGTCACCACTATGTGGATCGCCCGGAGGACGCGGTGGAGCATACGGTGCACGTCTGCCTGGCTTGGGCAGAGCATCGCCGTGTCCTCGTGGAGGCGATCGGCGGCAGAGATCTCTCGCGTCCGGCCCTGGTTCAGGCCATGGTACGGAGCGAGAGGGCATGGGCAGCTGTCACCTCCTTCTGCGAAGCAGTAATGCTCGCGAAGGAGGAGGCGGGACGGTTGAGGGAAAGGCAAATTTCGCGCCCTCTCGCCCCTAGCCGCCGCAGGAGACGCCCTGGGCGTCAGGAATCCCGGGTGGATTTCCGGCCACCATAGGCGCGGGCTTGCGGATGGTGAGCAATGGGTAGCTCACCGTCCGGTAAGAACTAGGCTACTGCTGAGAAAATCCAGATGTGAAAACGCAATAACACTTTGCCCGATTTGTAGTTGCAGTAGCGCTTGCGACCATTAGACCAACGAGGCAGGCACACCTGACATACATACTCGTAGTCATACATTCTTCTCACAAACAAATCAAAATCTGTTTTTGAATTCAGCTGAGCATTAACAGAAGCTAGTGTGCGAGGTGGCAAGGAGGCAATTATTTTAGCTCAGTGTTCCTTAGTTTGATCTGTACAGAATGCGTAGATTACGGTTTGGTGATGGGACTTTTTACTCCCAGCATATTGCTCCCAATACAAATGTAGTGGTGTGTGAATCCGACTAGTCATCTGTTTTGTAGTACCTACAGATGGTGAAAAACATGTGAATGGTATTTGGCCAACTATGCAAAGTTGTAGTTGGTTCTTAAAAATTTAATGACTAGACACATTTACACTAAATAGCATGTAAATGGTATTTGGCTAACTGTGCAAAGTTGGACTTCTTAAAACATAAATGACTAGACACTTTTACACTAAATTATTTTTGGATACATATGATTATTAAGATGATGATAGGGAAGTGAATATTGTTTCAGCAATTTCGCAGATATTGTATCGATTTAAAAATGGAATTAATAATACTATATGAGTCAAAAGAATGATCCGATCCGATTTGTAGAGGTACGGTGCGCTTTTGGATCGCACTGCGAGCTCGCTGTCGCTCTTTTGCGATGTGTAGAAGAGTATGCGACGCAAATCGGATGATCGGATCGCATTTCCGAAGCCGCGTATTTACAAATAATTCTTCATCCTATCACTTGTTCGGGGTTGTGCCAAAAGCAGCAGACAAATTTAATATACTAGCTACGTACCTATGCTTCTTTAACCCAACACATAAGCCGTGTTGTGGCGAAGAAAGAAGTGCGTTAAGTTTGTTTGTAAACGTGTTTACAAATGCTTCTTCATGCTAACACTTGCACGGGTGTTTTGCTAAAGAAGATGTCAAGAAGATGAATTGTAAATACCTATGAGCTACGTAGCTAATATGTTTCTTTAACTCCATCCAGGAGTATTTTTTTTTCTAGTTGGTCGAAATCGATTCTAAAAACTTTAGATAAAATTAACACAGTGTTCATTATGTTTCTCTTTATTTTAGGTATAGTATTCATGTAACTGTTTCCATGAAAAAATATCGATGGATTTCGGGTTAATATCGACACTTGCAAGTAGCGGCAAAAATTTAAATTCTTCGATGACTGTCATTATGCTAATTAAGCTAGGTAGGTAGTACAAGTACTTATAAAACTGCAGAAAATTAAACACTTAATTAATTGGTGGACGTCTGTTAACAATGTCATCGAGGTGAGTTATTATTTTGTTTTGGATTTTCTTTTTTTAACGTTTGACACTCGAATCAGTTACTTCTAAAGAAAAAGAAACGAAAGAAAAATGCGTTAATTTGCATTAGAACAAAAAACACCATAACATCTGTAAATATGATGATGTCTTCCTGAAGACAAACTAACCGAATTCATTGCAAGTTTTTCTTTTTCATTTATTTATCATATTATATTTATTTATCTATACTACACTGATACTTCATCATCGATATTTTTTTCAACCGTATCTACCGTCTGTGTAACCTTTATTGATGGAGACCCTGAAACTATCTAGGTTAACTATTAGTCTGTCAATCACTATTAGAGAGGTTTGTTTTGTTCATACTTTCAGCGTAGAAGCTTGCTTATCTTCGACTTTGGGTACCGCCCAGAGCTTCGCAGCAGCTGTGCAATACTTTGCGGCGGCACAGTGTCTTCTTTCACGCCCTTTATTGCCGGAAGCTGATCTACTCGGTAAGTGCTAATCATAACACTTCCAAGGACATCTCATAATAATGTTATAACAATAAAACTTCTATCGTGTCTCGTTCAGTGTCCTTCAACCTGTTAAATTCACAGATATTTTTTTCAGATTTTTATTCACAGATAATTGACAGATAACGCACAGCCTAACCTTGAGGGTTAGAAGCTTGAAATTTTTGCAGATGAGTTCCTTAAATAAAGAAAGTGAGCATTGAGGAAGGATTTTTGAAAATTCATCCCCTATGGCTTAAACAGGGGATGAAAGTTTGTATGAAAGTTCGTAATGTTTGCTGACGGGAAATCTCATCGGCCGCATGGCTTGTATCTAGATATTTTTTACGACTAAAAGAGTTCAAAAACATCATTGATGTCAGAGAATCCTGCATTCAAAAAATCTCAAAGAAATCTCTTACTACTCTTAGTAAAAGATTACTATCTATATTTTTTTATTATTATTTATCTTAGTAAAAGATGACTATATTTTAGTCTTAGTAAAAGATTTGTAAAACTAATTTATTGAATATCAACCCTTCCTGTTTACAGGATAAAAAGAACTAGCATGCGGAAGGTGGTCCCTCAACCGATCACCATAAGTCAACCGATTACAATCGTTCAAGTAAAAAGTACTAACGCTAGACCCATACGTAAATTTCAAATTCCATTTTGGTCTCCCCTCAAGGTGAACTTATGGTGATCGGTTGAGGGACCACCTTCCGCATGCTAGTTCCTTTTATCTTTTATCCTGTAAACAGGAAGGGTTGATATTCAATAAATTAGTTTTACAAATCTTTTTGTAAGAGTAGTCATTTATAGCAGTTGTAAATGTTAACTAGGTTTTGAGATATGATTGAGGAACATGACTGAGGAACCACCTTTAACCGATTGTAACTTTTAGGTGGCTACTTTTACAAACTATAGGCTGAATTTAAAATTGTTTAAGAACTTTTACTAAAGGCTAACGAATTCATAAGCTTAAAATTCAAATGTGGTCCCAATGGGAACGCAAACCTTTTGATCCTGTGAATAGGAAGGGTTGATATTCAATAAATTAGTTTTACAAATCTTTTACTAAGAGTACTTAGTCATTTATAGCAGTTGTAAATTTTAACTAGGTTTTGAGATATGGATGCTTGATTAGTCACGTTTGAGGGACCACCTTTAATGGATTGTAACTTTTGAGTGGCTACTTTTACAAACTAAAGGCTGAATTTATAATTGTTTGAGAACTTTTACTAAAGGCTGACGCATTTAAAAGCTCAAAATTCAAACGTGGTCCCGCAATGGGAACGCACATCACTTATGTGAGTACTTTAGCTCATCTCGTTAATATTTTCATGAATGCTTGAGGCTTATCTTTTAGTGTGAGAAGGACGTTTACGCCTCATTGTGGTTGTTGGGTCTGTAGTGGCTCAAGTTGTGCACGTATAAGTAACCAGGATTTTAAGGCACACCCGTTGTCGTGGACACATTCTAAAACATAAGTCTTGAAATATTTTTTTTACCTAAAAATTTATGCCATGTCTTTTTCAAAAGTATATAGATGTACTATAAGCAGACCTCTGCCTACCCCTTCGTGAAAAACAGGCATGATGTAATGTTGTATCAGGTACCGATAATTTGCTTTTTTGTTTCAGACGAAGAGAGTTTTAATTACATAGTGGTTGGAGCGGGTTCTTCAGGTAGTGTAGTCGCCAGCCGACTTAGCGAAGATGAGGATTGCAACGTATTGCTCATAGAAGCTGGGCCGGATGCACCACTAGAAGCTGATGTAGGTTTTGCCCATTTTGACAGTTTAGTAGAATTTGAAATTATAATCACGACTTTGTTACAAAATGTTAACTCAATGATTGTTTTGTTACTTTTTCCAGATTCCTGGTACTGAAACCGCTTTAATACATACAGATTATGACTGGAAGTATGTAGCAGAAAATAACGGAATAACTAGCCAAGGCCTCATAAATGGTTCCGTTGGATGGCACAGAGGTAAAATGTTTGGCGGCTGCAGTAGCATTAATGCAATGATCTACGTTAAAGGAAACGATCAAGACTATCAGACCTGGTACGATGCAGGCAATAAAGAGTGGAGTGTTGAAGAGGTACGGAGATGTTTCAAAAAAGCTGAAAGTCTTCAAAACATAGAAATGTTGAACGATTCTACAATAAGTGAAAACTATGGCCATGACGGCATGTTATTTATAAATAAATTCAACAACACATTCCAAAGCTATTTAGAGAAGATAATAGACTCATGGGATGAAATTGGTTTTAAAAAGGCTCTAGATTTAAACGCAGAAAATGTCATGAATTCCGGATTTATGACTGTATCAGCAGCTAACGGAATAAGACAAAGTACAGACAGAGCATATTTAACGCCAATAGCAAGTAGACCGAACCTGAAAATATTGAAAAGTACTTTGGTAACAAAAATTTTAATTGACAATAATTTAACAGCATATGGAGTTGAAATTGATAAAGATGGCGAGAAGAAGACATTTTATGCATCTGGGGAAGTTATTTTAAGTGCTGGTCCAATAAATTCTCCACAGCTACTGATGTTGTCTGGTGTTGGTCCTGCAGAACATCTTGAGGAAAAAGGCATTTCATGTGTTGTGGATTCACCAATGGTAGGACAAAACCTTAACGATCATAGTTGTGTAACAATATTTATATTTGCTGATGCGATGGTGCAGCAGTCTAGCGAAGCTGACTCGCATCTTAATTACATGAACTATCTTGCCCTGCGTAAAGGATCATTATCACATAGTGATTTTATATCAAATGCTGTGGCGTTATATTCTACAGAGAGTAACCCTACTTATGCCAATTGCCAAAATCATGTCACAATAATTCCGAAAAATACAACGGTTTTTAAGCAGAATTTCATGAAAATATTCCGGCATAATGAGAGCATTATAGATCCTATGGTCGAACTGAATCAAAATTATGATCTTATAGCTTTACATTTCCATTACTTACACCATAGATCAAAAGGAAATATATCTTTGAGTTCTAACAATCCTAAAGATGTACCTCGTATATACTACAACTACTTTGAAGATCCAAGAGATTTAGAAGATGCTGCAGCGGGAATCAAGATGGCTACAAAAATTATCAACACCGAGTACTTCAAATCAATGAATGCTTTCTTGCCAAGAATGAACGTTCCTGCATGTAATGATTTCGAACTAGATAGTATAGACTATTGGAAGTGCATTTGTGTTAATTTAGTAGCTACAGTATATCACCCTGTGAGCACTTGTCAGATGGGAAGTGATATGAATATGTCTGTCGTGGATAGTCAGTTGAGAGTCCACGGAGTGAAGAACTTACGAGTAATTGACTCTGGAATAATGCCCGGTCAAATCAGCGGTAACACAAATGCTGCATCTATCATGATCGGAGAAAGAGGAGCAGAGCTAGTAAAAAATGATTTATAAAAAATGTTTCTCATTATTATTGATTTCCGTTAAAAACTTCGATAGTAGTAGTTTATGAAAGTGTCTTCTATCAGATTTAATTGTTTGGTTCTCTTTTTTATTATTTGATTTAACAAAAAAATAATGAGAATATACTTTAAGCAATGGTTTATTAAGTGTTTCTATTGTTCAACGCAGGACATCTTCATCATTGGTGTTTAAAATAAAATCTCTTGATCAAACACATATCAACATGCAATGAAGTAGGGATTATGGAGTAGAGTGGATGTGTCGAGTGCATTCGATCAATGTATGTCACGGACTTTAATTGATGAGCCATTTGCTACTATTCTTATTTTAGCCGTGTAATGCAAATCGGGTTTAGTCGGTTATACTCGTATATCCAGAAAACGGAAAGTCACACGTCTTCGTATTATAGCAGAATTTTATATTTAAGGTGAATGCGCAGAGGTAGCCCGCGAAATTAATTTTTTCGACAAATATTATAACCATAAGAATCATTAATACATCTCTCCAAGTTTGATTTGTTCCATAAAAACTTTTCCATAAGAAAATCTAATGATTATAATTCTGTAAATACTTAAGTGTTATGGTCGCGAATCATATTTTGACCAAGATATAACCTGACACTGACTTTTTCTTAATTCGCGGGCTACCACTGCAGATCCACCTTAATATCTTTTGTCATTGTGTGTTTGACAGGCGTGTCATTTGGATAAGTGACTACCCAAAGTCAACCAATTGCAGGTCTAGCAACCGTAACCTAGCGACAATTATCGTTTTATCGTAGCGATAGAACGTGATCGTACGGAGATGGTCATTTCGACATCGAAAAAACTCGGACTCACGATTTTATCCGAACGCGTAGCGTCAAGATGACGTTCTGAATGACAATTATGTTAACTGTTGCACATAAACATAAATTAACACCTAACTGCCGCCATCTTGAAAAATTGATTACGATTTTTATTTACTATTTCTGTTTTGTAGTTTATGTTTTAGCTTTTATAAAAGTCATAAAATAAGCTACGCTTATAAAATTGTCAATCTTTGAAAAATAGTTTTTTTTTCGTTTATCAATCAATAATGTCGGCCTGACTTAATATCGAGTATATGCTCCTTGGCTGTCTATAACAGCTTGCAGTCAAAATTGCATGGAGTTAATCAATCTAGTGCCAATATCAGCCCCTCGCATGTTTTTTTCTTCGTTCATTACGGTGATCGCATCGCTGCACCATTAAACCCCACAGATTTTCTGGGATTTAGCTGGGTTGGAATCACCGTTATGTCTGGATGTGCATCAAACCAGGTGCTGATAATCCTTGCTCGATTTATGGCACAATTATCGTGAACAAAATTAATATTTGCCATTTCCTGGTGTGGGTACACAATCCTTACAGAGAGAAGCATATTATCTTCCAAAATGCTGATATATGTAGTTCACAGCATTTTCAGAAGGCGGTAGTTGAACAAGTATTATATAAAGATTTACATCATACCATGTACTGTTATATCGCTATAAATGTAAGCGACCTTGGTCGCTTGATTGGAATGTCTTCCCATCACTGAAAATAGTTGATGCCCAATCGAAATTTAAAAATCGGTGTGCAAAATTTACGCATGCTGTTTTATGAGCGTGTGTCATTTCTACTTCGTCGGCAGGAATCCTATGATGCAAATTCATTGAATAAAGATACCTTCGGATCGTTCTCGGATCCACATCAAAACGTTCCACGTAGCGCTGCGTTGGTATAAATCCATCAACTTCGTATTCGCGGAACATTTCTCTTCTCTGGCCTTCGCTTAATGCAGCGGGGCGATGGTTGTTCTGGCGACGATCGCTTATATTTCCTTCTTCAGCGTATTGTCTTACCCACAAAGCAACAGTGTTTCGCTGTCTCGAAATTGCACGAATACTCAGCCCCTGCAACAATGCATCAGGCATTGTTACAATTCTATAGCGAATTTCTTCAGAAATTGCATTATCGCGTAAATAACTACGGCTACAATTATTAATATTGGTCATATTCGAAACTATCGTCTCGGACATCGACATTTCAACAGTCACTGACTTTGGATAGGTTTTCAGAAATAACGAGAATTTCATGAGCTCTAATTCAAAGGAGGACAGTATCAAATAGATTGGATAAACGTACGCAACATTGTATTGATTTATCATTGACAACTTATTAGTCAACCTGTGGATAAGACTATTTCCGATTATTAGTAATTTGTCATCTTGTTTATGAGCATGCGGTTTGAGTTCGTGTAATCTCGTGAATGTAAAAAACTGCAAAATTGGAAAGTTTAAAAGTGGTTAATCAATTAAAGTCCGTGATTATATACATAAGTGCATATATTATATAATAGATTAAATAAATTCTCCCGTTCTGGGCGGAGCGGGAGGGGTAACGCGTCGTTGACCCCGGCCTGTTCCTTATCGGACAGCGAGCTATCCATTGCTCACCGTTCGCAAGCCCGTGCCTATGGTGGCTGGAAATCGGCCTGGGATTCCCGACGCCCAGGGCGTCTCCTGTGGCAGCTAGGGGCGAGAGGGCGTAAAATTTGCCTTTCCTTCAACCGTCCCGCCTCCTCCTTCGCGAGCATTACTGCTTCGCAGAAGGAGGTGACAGCTGCTCATGCCCTCTCGCTCCGTACCATGGCTTGGACCAGGGCCGGACGCTAGAGATCTCCGCCACCAATCACCTCCACGAAGACACGGCGGCCCAAGCCGGGCAGACCTCCCGTGGTGACACGCGGGCATTTCCTCCTGCCTTATCCGACACAGGAACCTCCCGAAGCTGTCGTGTCCGGTGAGGACCTGCGTCAGGTGGAAGGTGAGGACGCCGTGGCGCATCTCTTGCCACTCCTCAAAGAGGGGACTTATCGCCGCAATTGTGGCGTGACCAAAATAGCAGACGCCTTGCATCTCTTATTTCGTCAGGCAAGTCATTGATCATTATTATGAATTCTAACAACCCTAAATTGCTACCTTGACTCATTCCAGACCTAGTGAAATAAGGCTGCGACCGGAATTCACAGTATTCTACATAATGTTTTCAGTTCCTCATATAGCTCACAAATAATTGGAGCAATTTAGGTGTGCAGCCAACTTTTGCTAACTTTGATCATCAAACATCATTATCCACCAGGTGAAACGCCTTTTTAAAAATCAAAATCAAAATCAAAAGTCATTTATTCAAACTAGGCTGAAAATCAGCACTTTTCGAACGTCAAAGTTACATAAGACAGTCCCCCAAAAATGCCCAACCGTCACCACCTCCTAGTGCTTTAGCTGGGAAGAAGAAGTGGTGGAACAAACTCCCCAGCAGCACGTCTGTCTGTTTAGTTATATAAACTTGATTCTATACAAATCGTATGCAAAGTAATTAACATTACGAAACACAAAACATTGGATTAAATTACACACTTGCCATACGTTAGCTAGCACGCGCCAGTATACCAACAAAACAATGAACAAACTGTACTCAAGCAGATAAAAATTACAACATAAAAAAACGTAAATAGAACTTAATACCTAAATAAAAGCCTCCAGGCATAAATGGCGTGCCCACTTACATAAGGCAATTGCTGTAGCTCGAAGTGAGAAATGATAAACTAGCCCCATCGAAGTAAAATAAGTAAACAATTACTAATAACAATTAAAACCATGATCAGCAAGACGACCAGTCACCACAAGCAGCACCCGTTCACGAGCATAACGCAAAGATCAGCCATCACCCCCCTCGCCATATTGGAGGGAAGGAGGCAACCCGACCCCCGACGCTACCGCAGGCAGTGACATCTAAGGGAGCATGACGAGCTTGCTGCCGGTTGCTCAGGCAAGAATAGTATAATCAAAAGTCGAGGACGCTAGCTAACCACTTATTGCAATACAACTCATAAAACACACATTGTAATGAGTAGATTATGTCACTAATAAATTAAAATTTAACTAAATTAAATTACATTGACTTATAAAGTCAAATAAAAAAATAATCAATTATATGAACTCATATAACTTGTCAGTAGGTAAGCTAATTCTGGAGAAAGAACATAAACATTGTCTTGAGTTAATCACAGCGACCAACTATTCTTATCGTTTATGTAGTCATTGATACAATAGTATGCCTTTGAACAAAGGGTGGATTTTACATTAGTTTCATACGCATTAAAAGGCAAATCTAGCAAAGAAGAGGGCAGCATGTTATAAAAAGTTATACCAAGCCCAACAAATGAGTTATGTACCATCGGCCAAACTTCCGCATGCTCACCTCTAAGGCGATAATCGTACAGCACGGCTTACGACTCGATCGCCCGATGCAAGCGTTTTGACCAATGGGATGAACGAAACGTATTTTAGTCGTGTTCGTTATAACGTAATTATGTATAGAAGTGTGACACTCATACTAGGCGCGTGTTATGCTCACTTGTTGTGAGATCATTTTTAATGGTCTCGGCCAGCGAGAGCTCTTTATGAATTATTATTGTTGACAAGAAGTAATTTCGTACTCATATCTTCCGTTTGGTTTAGAAAATGTAATATGCTGTATATGATGTAGTATTGCTATATTTAATTAGTATCAATAATAAAATATTTCCATAAAAAATATAATAATTTGGAATAAGGAATGTCAAACAACAAATTATGTCTATTCTATACACTTTGATATTTACCTCTCTCCGACACATGACTATGCTCTGTCGGGTATATAAATTTAGTTATTTATCATTACTTTCACTGCCTCTCCAATTTTCGCGATGTCCTATGCGATGCCGGCAAACAAATCGCAGCGAACGCGCTAGGTGCGTTAACCGACACTGCATAAAGGTATAAAATGTTTATATTGACATTTTTGTGTTTTATCAGCGTGCGACTTGTTACTTGTGCAGTGCTATTGGAAAGTAAATAACTGCATTTAAATGTGTTTAAACTTGGGAACTTAAAGCTTAATATCACGCATATCGATCCCTGAATCGAAAAATTGCTTTGAAAATCAGCAATATTCTTGAACGGCCAATCGAATGATACACCTATGGGATAGGAGAAAAAAGTTATCATCGCCACTTTACGTGCAAAGGACGTACCCTAAAAAAATGTTTTTCAAGATTTTAGTTTACTACTTTGTTGGCGTGATTAATATGTATACCCATGCCAAATTACAGTATTCTAGTAGTAAGAGTCTGTGAGCTAAGCCAGGGACAGACAGACAGACGGACAATGCGAAACTTTAAGGGTTCCTTGTTGACTACGGAACCCTAAAAAGGAGCAAGTTACGTAGTTTTGTTAGAAATTGACAACATTTGGTATATTTTTCTTTTATTGCTCTGTTTTGATTGAAATAGCAAAATTACAGTAGTGTTTGAACCAATAGTTGACGCAGTTTTTCAGAGATTTTTGTTTATTGCTGTCGCAACTTTTGCAACTGCAATAAAAATAAGTTCATTATCTAAGTACCATTGTTATTGGTCGACAACCGGTTAAACAATAGGACGGCTTAATAGAAGGGCCATAAAATACGGTCATAAAAAATGACAAAATATTTCTTCAACACACTTGCTTGTAAAGTGACTCTTATAGCAACGCATTTAGGTTCATAATTCAGCGTTTATTACACTAGTATTTTTACTTTACAGTTATTTTTCTCAATCTCCGCAAAGAGTTTTTATATCTAAAAACAATGAATATTTTTGAGAATAAATAAACTATTTTAGGATACATTTATGATAAATCAATCATCAAAATTATTATCATTTCTTCAAATGATATATTTTTCACTACGAATTTACCTTAATTTGCGTATTCAAAACTTTATTTTGTTTTTATTATATTTTTACATGGGCTGTTCAGCGGTTTTGCCGTGCCTTTATTTACACCTGGACGCGCATCGCTAACGTGGCGCGCGGAAGAAAAGAAACCAGCACGCCATTTTCTATAAATACTCGTTAACGTTTTCGTTGTGTGGTTAATTATTATCAAAAATGTTGACTTCAAGTAGGGAAGAAGAGCGAAGAGCAACACGTAGATTTGACCACCCCCGGAAATTAAATCGAGGCACGAAACGCGAGTGACACGCCTTTTGCCACCAAAATCTAGAGAGAAATACCTAGCGGCCTACGAAACTATAATAACAATACAAGTCTGTTTTTTCCTCTCAAGTTGAAAACCATCGTATGAAACGCGTGTGTATTGATAATTACTCACTCGGCGCCCTTATCGCGCTCGTCTTCGGCTCGCGCGAACAATACCGGTTCAAGTGTAGTTAGTAACCAACATCACACACTTGTATCTTAATGTACTAGTATGTCTGTTGTTATTTTTTGTTACCCGCCCAATACTCACACAAATGCATATTGCCTCTAATTGGACGAAACCAGGAAGAGGTGTGGTCTGTCACTAGCTGCGCTTGCCGCAGATATATTTTCTTAAGTGAGCATGCTTAAGTTTTGCCGATAGTACCTTATGAAGCCGGTGAAATGGAGCTCGTAATTTGTCCTTATTTCTGGTGTTAATATTGTGAATATCACTATTTTTAGTGTATAAGTGTATATTTTGCCTAATATATAAGATGTTGGTGAAGATGAATTGTGATGCCACCGTGAGAATACCAACATCTTTAAAAAAATCTCTCAGAGAAACTCTGGCACCAAGCTAGTAAATAGCTCGAACAGCTCGTTTTTGAAGAACGAATATATTTTGAATGTCAGCGGCTTTGCCCCACAGCAGAATACCGTAGGACATAACGCTATGAAAATAACTAAAATAAACTAATCGAGCTGTATCAACATCAGTGTATTGTCTTACTTTTCTGACGGCGTAGGCGGCCGAACTGAGCCTGCCCGCTAGGCTTGATATATGAGGGCCCCACTGAAGTTTGGCATCTACTGTTATACCAAGAAAAACTGCCGAGTCTACAGTTTCAAGCACCCCATTATCTAAGACGATGTTGGGACCTAGATTCCTAACATTTGGCAAGGCAAACTTTATACATTTCGTTTTCTTGGCATTGAGAACTAGGTTATTCATCGTAAACCAATCCGTAACCATTGAGAGTGCACTGTTTACGTCATCAACATCTTGTTTATTCCTGTTTACTTTAAAAAGAAGTGAGGTGTCATCTGCAAACAATACAACGTCACAGATACCCTTTAAATAAAATGGTAAGTCATTAATATACACTAAGAATAAGAATGGACCCAGTATTGAGCCTTGAGGTACACCTAACTGAACTGGTAACCCGGAAGATTTTACACCATTCACATCTACACATTGGAACCTATTATGTAAATAAGAATTTATTACTTTGAGAGCTTCATTTTGGACACCATAATGACACAGTTTACGCAAAAGCGTGTCATGGTCCACGCAATCAAAGGCTTTGGAGAGATCACAGAAAACTTCAATAGCATTTTGCGAGTTCTCCCATGCGTCAAATATGTGTTTCAGCAGTGCAACACCCGCATCTGTAGTCGAACGACCTTTTGTAAAGCCCTATTGTTCATTATGAAGGAGGCTGTTTAAATTAAAATGTCTTAGCAATTGCTTGAGTATTAACTTTTCAAATATTTTGCTAAATGCAGGTAAGATAGAAATAGGTCTGAAATTGCCAACGTCATTTTTATTACCTGATTTAAATAAAGGTATGACTTTACTACTCTTCATGAGGTCAGGAAAAGAGCCCAAATCAACACATTTATTAAAAGTAACAGCTAGATAGGGGGCTACGATTTCTATTATATTGCTTAATAGTTTAATGGAGATACCCCAGATATCACCAGCGTTTTTAGACTTAAGTGTGTTAAAAATATTAACTACATCACGAGGTGTTACATGTTCGAAGCTAAATAAGCGACTACATTTAGGCACACTACTATGCAAAAGGTTTTCAGCTTTAGATGGGGACGAATTCAAGGAGCGAGTCGTAGTTATAGGTATGTTGGCAAAAAACTCATTGAATGCTTCAGCTACGTCAGCTGCTTTATTAACTAATTTGTTGTCGACCATAATCTCAAGTTGTTTTTCTTGTTTAACCGATTTACCCGTTTCATTGTTAATAATTTTCCAAGTGGTTTTTACATTATTATTGGAATTTTTAATTTTATCGCTTAAAAATTTAGATTTAGCAAAAACACAAATCTTTTTAAATAGTTTTGAATAATTTTTGACATACTCTAAGAAAGGAGTGTCAAACCTGAATTTTTTCAAACCGTATAACTCGTATAGTCGCGCTCTACTTTTATAAATACCTGGAGTAGCCCATTGGTTAAAGCCAGCGGAGGTGCCATTAATGTTAATGGTTTTGGTCTTGAAAGTAGATTGGTACTCTTTTTGCACAACATCAAAAAGGGCTTCATAGATATCATTAGGATTCACGTGTTCTACTATAAATGGTGTAATTCTATGAGCTATATTATTTTTAAACTTGTCACACCGACTAGCTGTATAAGGCCTGCATTCTATTTTATGCGGCTTTTTATGTAATGGCATAGGGAAGCTAGCTAATAAACCACAGTGGTCAGACGTTAAGTTACTTAACACTAATTTATTTTTGGCTTCACCATCACTAAAAATATTATCAATACAAGTCGACGAGGACGCCGTGATCCTAGTAGGTTCAAAAACAAGTTAATTAAATTATAAGACCTAAACAGATTGAGAAGCCTAATACTTAATGGAGTAACATCTAAAATATTAATATTAAAATCTCCACATAAAATTATACTTTTGTTACTACTTTTTAACCTATTAAGTGAATCCTCTATTACCGATTTGAAAAGAATAAAATCTCCAGAGAGGGGTCGATAAACGCAAATTATAACGTATCGCTCGAGTTCAACACAAGACAACTCAATAGTGCGCTCGATAGAAAGATTAACTAAGTCTAAACGTTGTTTACGCTTCAACTTGTTTGCAACAAGAACTAAAGATCCACCGCGAATAGCACTTTTTCTTATAAAAGCACTTTGTACAGTAAAATGATCACTATTCATAAACACTACTTCATGTTCTTTCAACCAGTGTTCAGTCAAACATAACACCTTAACATCATAGTTCTCCATAAATAAACTTAACTCTTTGCCGGACAGACCCTGCATATTTTGATGTACAACATTCAACATATGCGGCTGACCCGTTGTCGCACCTAATAGTTTAAACTACAAGGCGTATCAAAAGTAGTGTTAATATCACTACTAACAGTAATCGGTAATCGATGGTACACTACAGGTACCAGTGTCACGGTGTATATTGTATGCTAAAAGATTAGCAATATGTCTCCTACAAGGTGGCAAATACATTGTATAATTTGTCAGTTTGTAATCAGTAATAAATTGATTACAATCAAAATATAAAATAGCGTCACTGTGACGACAGGTCCTATTATAAATTAACATATTTAAATTATAAATGTGCCTATTTTGCTCAACAGACAAATATTGAGAATAAGGCAAGGCACAGAAAATAAATTTACAACTATTGGACTCATTGAGATGTAACATCAAATGGACATATTCAATTATGTCCTTTTTTCTTACAGCTAAACTATCCCCATTTAATAAAATAACAGTAGAACTGGGGTTTATTTTTGTCAATTTAATTTTACTAATTAATTGGCTAATACTGGCACCGGGTAAACAATTATTAATTACATACTGTTGTGAACACTGATTAAATATACTACCAAAACCTTGACCAAATTTGTCTGAAAATAAATATGTGGTATTAATTAAGTTATTTATACTATTATTGACATCATTAATACAGCTACCTACTGGCTGAGACACTGAGGGTGTGGGTGTAATAAGTTGAGGCTGGGGTGCCTGGTAGCAGGTACAGCTAAAAGAGAGGTTATTTGTCAGAGACTCATACCTCTCTGCATTGTACTTGACCAGGTCTGACAACTCATTGGCCTCCTGCAAGCGCTTACTCAGGTTTTGTTGTGAAGCCTCATATTTACTAAAGTCAAAGTAGGTGGCGTACCTGCATCAATATGAGGAATTAAGTACGTCATTGCCTTTAATAGGTTGCTGGTCATGCTACGCGCTGGTCGATGTGTGGGGCGTGTGACAGTTGCGATGCTACTTACTTCTAGACATCTCGCTGAATGAAAAACACAGACACCTTCACTGGTGTCCACAGAATTGCCACCAGTCTAAAATATTCGACTTCTATTCCGACTCTCCCATTTGGCATGGAAATTACGCGGGTGATCTCCCAACGTCACCCCCGGAAGAACGATGTTTCTGGGCACAAATTAAACATGTGTACGAGCGACAATCTCGCATAATGAATGCCGCAATAAGAATAATTTATTTGTGATACATAGGTTATCAATATTGATATATGTTTTTAATTATATATCTGCAATTATTTCTTTCGTTTACCCCTCTGGATAGCAATATCTGGATTTACAGGTTTTTGACTGTTTTCAATGTTTTTAATAGTGAAAAAAAAAAGTTTTATTAATATATACAGATATACATGGAATTGACTCATTACTAGCCATTATTTGATATCAATATTGTTGTAATTTAATTTTAAAAAACGTCCCCCCCCCTTTGTATTTTCAGATGCAATATATAATTATTATATACCCTACCCTACCCTAGTCACTCCCACAATTAAGACGAATCTAACGACACCAATTATGTTAAAATTCATCAAGCTGTTTAGGCTACAGAGCGTGCCAAAGATACATACATACATACTCTTGAAAAATATTACCCTCCTTCTGGGGCAAAGGGGTAAATACTCTAAATCTTGTTCTGGTTGCTGCATTCTATAAATTGGAATCCAATTGGCGGAGGTCAATGAGGAATATAATCAACAAAAATCTGCTTTATGGAAGTTCCATTTCGGTTTAATTTGTCTGATAAGTCAGGTCGGGTCTGTCGGTGTCATGGACACGGCAACCGGTGGTAGGGAGTTTATAACGCTTGCGCTGATTTGCGGGGTTATCGCGAGTTGCGGGTAATATGCGTCCACAGGCACCAGTGTCTCGCATACTTGCACATCCTCACATAAACATAACGAGCACAGCACTAAGTCTAATTATCACCCATTGCAGTTAGGTTTTCTTCATCTGGGCGAATTCGCACAAAGTCAAAATAGTTTTTGTGTTTTCATTACTTGAGTTTCAGTTAAAATCACAACAACACAATAATATTCCAATATTTTAAGCAAAATTGTCCTATTATTCTAAAACATATCATGTATTCATTCGTCTTTGGTGGTATATAAACAATGCAACATAAAAACATCTATATTTTACATGTTCAGGTGCACAAACTAGTTCAAATGAGAAGGTATCTATGTTGACGTCACCCATTCACTCGTCGAAGCTCGAACTTGAGTGTGGCCACGAGAGACGCACCAACTTGCTTGGTGCGGTCCAGTCACATCGTATCATTTGATATCCTGGTGGTACAATCTCCGCGTCCAGTACAGAATCGTTACATCCTGCTTCTGTAATTGCGAATATATCGGCCCTTAATGATTCTATATTATTACAAAAACTGCCCAACTTTGTCCAAAGACTGGCGTTTTGATAATAAAACTCAAAACTAGTATTTTTCTTTAATTGGTTTGCTTGCAGATTTTCGAAACCAAATCCATTCGCACAATTCAAGATTGACGGGCCACATAATATCTGGTTGACATAACTTTTGTACACTGACTCATATTCCGTAATGATAAAAGATGCATAGTCTCTTTCCGCTTTATGTGTGTTCTTTGTGTGTTTATGTGTGTGTTCTTTTCAATATTAAGATAAACTTCGGAACCACACACCGCTTTTACATGCGATGTGAGTTTTGCAACTATTGTTTCTGTAGATTCGCCAAACATGAAGATGCTTTTTTTTCTGTAGCCTGTATTTCCACCAAATCCGCATTTTTTCCCTTTTTAGGGTTCCGTAGTAAACACGAAACCCGCATTTATAGTTTCGCCATGTCCGTTTGTCTGTCTGTCGGTCAGTCCCCGCTGTAGGTCAGGGACGCTTAGTACTAGAAAACTGTAATTTGGCATACATATTAATTACTCCGACAAAGTGCTGAAAGAAAATCTCCTCCCTTGCACGTAATGTGGGGATGATTTTTTTTCTCGCCTGCCCCATGGTGTGGGGTAGAGGTATTATTCGATAGGCCGTTCAAAAATATTGCGGGTCTGTGAACACCATTTTTCGATCCAAGGACTGGTTTGCGTAATATTAAGCATTAAAGTGTCCCCCCCTGTCAGCTAAATGGTTGTTTATGAAGATGTGAAAAAATTCATGGCAGTAGTACATGAAACTAAAAAGAAAACTATCACAGCTAAGTGGGCTTTACAGGTTAATGGCGCCGATTCCCTTGTTCACAAACTAATCTAAATTTAAGTTCAGTGCATCTTTTTCTTTCTATTACATTAAGAAAAGGACAGAAGATAAATTTTAGTTTAGTCCTGTCAATTTAATCGGCACCAATGAGTAATAGTCGACCAACTTAAATTTGCAGTTGGAGAATTGACCGTGGTATATATTGTTATATGGGAGAACATGTTTTTCAACTACAATGGCTCCTTGATCCACTCATTATTTTCTTCTTCTTTACTATTCAACTCGACCACCGGAACTATACGAGGTTGATTAGTTGATAAGTTGAGACTGTATGTGATAGACTCACTAGCGCGGTTTTCGTGGCCTCACGCGTTTACGCGAATGAAGTTTGGATTTGGACTTGTTTCGTCACCTTATCCACAGATTTACAATTTTGTGATACTCTATCAACTTTTACATGCCTGGTTGCGACTTAACAACAACTCTTTTTCGACAAACTTTTCTTGAAATACCTTCATAGTCTTTATTTATTTTTTTTACGACTGAAATTATTTATTGAAATAATTAATATTGATTTGTACATAAAAAAAAACAAATATATCTAATTAATTAATAAAAATAACTAAAACTATAGACAAACTAAAATAGGGCGTCGAAAAATTCATCCACATCGCTGTCGACTGGTAATGTACCCTAGAGACTGGCGGCATTGCTACGTTGTATGGCAATGCTTAGCCTCTGGCCAAGATAAAACCTAGCCCTTGGGTCACGAGAAGTGTCAATCAGCCGTTTGGAGATTTCTTTAAAAAGGCCATTAGCACTCGGACCCCACAGCCCGAGGGTTTCAACCCCAAACGGCTCGAAAATATAATTACCAACTAGGTTATTATACTTACGCCGCTTGAGGTTTTCTGCAGCCGCAGCAGCAGCGCTAGCATAGCACGCCGTGCCAGGAAGATGGGATGGCGCAAGAGTATCGACACACGTTGCATCGCACACTTAAGGCCTACCCACCTTCCATGGGAATAATGGCATGCCGTCTGGTTTCTTGCCATCGTCGCGTGCCAGGCCATTGGGTTCTAATACAGCTGGAACGCCGACGGTGACAAAAGCTCGTCGGATGATTCGTCGTCGATGTGACGTCGTGATCATTAATGTTCACGTGCCGCGCTAAGCGACCCGCACTTCGGCTGCAAGACAGGCCGTGGTGTCCGAGACTGTTGACAACTTCACTACAGTGACAGCGATGAGGAGAACAACATGGAGCTCCTAGTCTTAGGGAAGCAGCGAGGCGGAAAGTAGTGTCGTCGAACAGAGTACCAATGTTCGACGACGGTAGTGCATGAAGCAAGTTTCAAGCAAGCCTTCATAGTTGTCTTTAGTTCTTCTAATTCTGTTTTTGTTGATAATATACCTCTTGAAGATGTTTAATAACCTTTGTCAGCATGTGTAAACGCTCTAATACTTCCGATCTAAACTGTCTAAACTCTGACAGAAAAATACCTGACGGTATTTTGCTATCAGAGTTTTTTAAGTTTTTTGTTTAGTGATCACACTCCACGATCGTTTTTGAACGGCTTCCTCGTTGATTGTTAACATGTTGCCACTGGTCGCGTATGTATGTCTTCATCTCTAGGGTGCTCCGGATCGGAGTATCCGGGTCATTCCGTTTCAGTTTAGGGTTAGAACGTTTGTTCTAACCCTAAACACTCCGGACATACTCAGTGGTGGGTGTGTTTCTTGAGGAAAGTATTGAACTCTTATTGTGTTCACTTTAAATCGTACACTTTCTCGCATTGTTGTTTGGAGAACTTCATTTAAAGTCTATCTGTACGCGTATGCCCACCCCTAGCCCGTGAAGCCGTGAAGTGCCGCGCGCAGGAAGGGCAATGGTGTGGTCCAGTGAAGTTTCTGGAACCCTTCCATATATGCTGGAGGACGGCCACTGTGTTTTTTTTTTTTTTTTTTTATATGAGTCTACTACCGCGGACATGGTGGTCCGCGCTCTTTTTTACTTGTTTTATTGTTTATAGGTTTATTTCGATTTACAATTATTTAGCTCCTACACTGGACATCAGGATCTTATGCTTAACTAATTAACTAACTTAATTCTACGTGAGTCCATCGATACATATATATATATATATATTTTTTTTTTTTTTTATTAGATATTCTCATGCGCATGCAGATATACATGTTTATTATTATTAGTTTTGTTATCATTATAAGGTGTTTTTTTTTTTTTTTTTTTTTTTTTTTTTTTTTTTTTTTTTTTTTATATAATACACAGGCATTACAATTACAAGGTTTACGAAATGCAAAGAAGATGTTTACAATTTTTTGTTGGATTTACTATTACTATTACTATATTTACTACTTAGATGTATTTACTTATTTTCACACTTTTACTTTTTGTTACAACTTTTAAAAGGGGATGACTGCGTGGCAGTGAAGTCGACCAGCCCCGACCGACGGCGCCTGTTCACGGACATGACGTACACCTCCGCGCCGCTTAGCTCAACCATTTTTTAGGGAACTCAACGACCGGACGTGCAGCGCCGCCATCGGCGGGACATTTACGTGAGTATGACTGACTCACTCTGCCACGCAGTTTTACATTTTAAGTTACGTATATAATTTTTTTTTTTTTTTTTACAGTTAGGTTATGTTTTGTGGTTAGGATTATTTGGGTTTGGTAGTGTTATTGGAGATTGTTGGAGTTTGGATGGTGACTTGTTAGATGGTGTTTTAGTGAGGTCTGCTGACCAGGGATTTCGCTAGCCCTAGCAGGGCTTCTACGACAGCGCTGTCTCGATGCTGCATGGCCGTCTTTAGGTTGTAGTCGACGACCATTTTAGTCGGCGCATCCATCGCCCTTTTTGCAAAGCGGCCCGTGGCGTCGTCGGCGTCGTCGGTGTAGTAGACGCAACTGACTGTATGTCTGGACACCGCCACTACCGCGTGAGAGATGCTGTCGTGAACTTGGATCCTCCTGGACCTCGTGTTGATGATGATGACGCTGTCGTAGGTCAGTCCCTGGGCCTCGTGTATGGTCAACAGGCGCGATCCTTCGCCGGACCCATATCCCTGGCTCGCCAGAGAAGCTTTCTCCTCTTGCGTGTGAACCAAGAATAGGGTGTTTAGGGCGGTGCTCGGTATGTGTGCGCCTGTGTAACTTTTCACCTGCAGGGAGTGGACCCGCGACAGCGACGACTTGGAGGAGTATATACCGGAGTATATCTCGCTCAGTGCAAACGCCACGTCCATAGGGTTGCGGTGTGTGCAAAGCAGCTCCTGAGTGATGCCAGCCACCAAGTTTGGACGGGTATACCTTAACTCGACGCTAGTGCGCACCTTTGTCTTCGCTCGATCTCCTAAGCGGTGCGCTAACTTTTGCCTGAGATCTTTGGCAGCTTCAGTCGTCGTGGTAGCTACAACGTCCTTCTCCTCATCGAATTGCTTGACCACCCAGGTTGTCTTGCCGCAACCCGGAACTCCGTTTACCCACCTGATACTGGGCACCGCCCAAATTTCCTGCGATGCCGGACTGTCAGAAGTCCTCAAAATGGATTGCGCCATTTCAAGGATCTTGTCGTCCAACATGATTTTGGTACATTTGGCGGTGACCAGTATCGGGTCGTCGTCAGGTGCTCTGAATTTAAGTTTGCCTGAGCGCTCTGTTTCTTCCTCATCCAGGGCCACAAAACCACACTTCGCGCTGTAGGCTGCCATGTACGAACCCGTCATTTTCCCTTTGATGACTTGAGATGTGACGTTGTCGTACACTGCTGCCTCTGCTTCCTCGAGTAGTACCCTTAGTAGACCTTCTGTGTTTCTCTGGAAAGTCTGCAGGATCTTACTGCATGTCATGAGATTGACCTTTTTGGTCGCTCTCACGATTGCTAAGTACTCGAGGAAGGCGCTCTTTACGTGGTCCGTGGTACCCGAATTTACTGCGAGGGTCGGCGGGCTGACTTGCCCTTTATCGGCTCGTGTTGGAATAGGCTTTTGCTGGGGTGGTTCTTGCGGCTTTTTACTGAAGAACCTTTCCACTGCTGATTCCTGCTTGTGTGATGGTGATGTGCGGCTGGTGCTTGGGAGCAGAGCGTTGAGGAAAGTGCTGAAGGCTTTCAGGCGACTCCTCGACTTGGCCCGGTCCTCCGGGCTAGTTGCCTTGCCCTGCTCCTTTGCAGCTTTTTCGGCGGCTGCCTTCTGCTGGGCCCTCTCAGAACCGCTTTGAGTGGTCGGATTTGTTGTGGGGCTCGTTGCATTGGCTG
The DNA here is from genome assembly GCA_905333075.3 of Atethmia centrago. Taxonomy (NCBI): domain Eukaryota; kingdom Metazoa; phylum Arthropoda; class Insecta; order Lepidoptera; family Noctuidae; genus Atethmia; species Atethmia centrago. The sequence goes on along the minus strand of HG995373.1, from coordinate 11,767,347 downwards.
TTGGTTGCCTGGGGGCTTTGAGGAAACTCAGAGTTTCCCCTCTGTCCTCGTAGACAACTACCTCGTGATGTTCTGAGGCTTTTAAACAACCAAAGCGGTCTGCAACGTCTCCTCTTTCTCCGCCGACCATCATTGCGTCGACACTGATCGTACGGGCTGTGATTGCCGTAGGTTCTCCTGCCTCCCTAATCTTTTGAAGCACCATGCTTGCCTGAGCAAATGGAGTCTCCACTCCCCACTCGAATAGTGCGATCGTCTTTCCTTTGGTTCGCACTAGCCGGCATCGGTGAGTGGCTACGTCCACTTGAGGCAGTGCAGCGTACTTGCTGCCTTTCATGCTGGTCTTAGTGGTGCTTCCGTTGATCAGAGCAGCAAGGCCTGGTGAGATGTGTATACGGGCCCTAGCTCGGCTTGTGCCTATGCAGAAGCTTATGCCCAACCTTTCTCCTTCCCTGTTCATGAATAGGGGGACGGGTCGCAGCCTGACGCCGGGGACTCCGCCTGCTCCGCATGCCAGGAATTGCGTGATGGGCATGGTATTAGGGACTGTTTGTAGGCTGGCTTCTGTTGCTGCTGCCACTGGTGCTGCTGCTGGTGTTGGGTGTTGGATTGTGCTTGTGGTTTGTGATGTGGTGAGAGGTGTTCGTATTGAGTTTTGTGTTGTTGTTGTTATTTGTGTTGTGGTGAGTGGTGTTCGTGGTGTGTTTTGTGTTGTTGTTGTTGTTGTTTGTATTGTGGTGCGTGATGTTAGTGTTGTGCTTTGTGTTGTTGTTGTTGTTATTTGTGTGGTCGTTGTTGTGAATGTCGATGTGGTCGTGACTTGGACAGTCGATGGTTGGTTTTGTCTTCGCGGGGATGCATCTGTTTTGTTGGCCTCTGCTGCAACAGTAGCGACTTTACTCGCGAATGCCAAGAATGGTTTTCTGGTAGCCGGTCTCCCCATGATGGATTGAAGTGTGGACTGGCTTAGCTGGGTATCGATCTTAACTTCCAGCTCCATTCTGTCGTGACTAAACCTTGGGCATTCGAAGAGCAGGTGCCAGACTGTTTCTTCGCAGCTGGGGTCACAGACGCACGAGGGACTGTCTTTGAGATGGAAGCGGTGGAGATACGCTGAGAATCCTCCATGCCCTGTTAGGACTTGTACATGAACCGGTGAGAGAGCTAAGTCTCTGAGTATCCTTTTCGCCGCTAGGACGTCTGGGAAGAATACTTTTGTGACCGCTCCTGTACTTGAGGACTCGTATCGCGCTTGCCACTTCCTTATAGTCTCCTCCCGTATCTTCCTCCTGACGAACGACACGGGGACCTTGTTGTAGTCCGCTGTTCTGGTTGTTTGGGCTGCTTCCTTTGCCAGCTCGTCCGCTCTTTCATTCCCGGTAGTTCCCACGTGGGCCCTGAGCCAAAAGAGCTTTACTTGTCTGCCCTCCTCTCGGATCTTACGGACGCATCTCTTGATTTGAAGTGCCAGGTGGTGAGTGACAGACGGACTCCTCAGCAGGTCAAGTGACGATCTTGAGTCACTTAAGATGCTTACGGAGGTCGCCGTAGATTCTCTTACCATCCTGACAGCTCTGAAAGAGCGTACATTTCCGATTGGAAGACAGTGTTGTGAGGCTCCAGGCCGAAGGTGCTGGACTTTGACTCCTTTCCGTTTTCCCACCAAGTTAGGGCAGCTCCTACTTTCCCCTCTATCTTGCTGCCGTCCGTATAGATTTGGGGACCGATTACTTGATGGGTTTCCAGTGTTTCGGGAGTGAAGTCCTCTAGGCGTGCATACTCTGTTGTTGTGAGTTGCGCTGGGTGGGGATTCTCGGAGTGGTGCACGTTGCACTCCAGCTCGCGGCCCGGCGGTATGAACTCTTGGGAATGGCCCTTTTTGATCTTGAACAGGGTTGCGGCCTCGATTACCCGGAGATCTAGGGGGAGTTGGCCTGACAGAACAAGTGCCGATGTTAGAGACATCGTGCGGTATGCTTTGCAGATCTTCTGCGCGAAGCCCCTTTGCAGTGAGTCAAACTGATTTCTTGTCATCAGTTTCTCAGCTGCGGGGGCCCACGCACTTGCTGCATACATCACGATGGGCTCTATCACCGACACGTATATTGTCCGGTTTATCTCTCTGTTGAGACCCCATGTCACCTTTGCTGCGCATGCCAGCTGCTTGTAGATGTCTGCAGCCTTTTTACAGGTTGCAGACACGTGCGCGTTGAAGGTGAGTTTTGAGTCTATTGTGAGACCCAGCAGCTTGACCTCTTCGACCAGGTCCAGCCTCGTGCCTGACATGTACAGTACCGGAACGTCGTACTTCAGCTTTCTCGTTAGCACCATCGCATTGGTCTTGTGCGCGGCGAAACGTAGCTTATTTTGGACGCCCCATTCCGATACTATGTCTAGCGTGTCATTGGCTGATTGCTGCAGGGGACCGGATGTTAGGTCCGACAAAACCAGGACAACGTCATCTGCGAAGGCTTGGCAGTATACTCCCATACTCGCCATCTTGTGTAGGAGTGAATCTAGGATAAGGTTCCAAAACGTCGGACCGGCAATTGAGCCCTGGACGCATCCTTTCGTGGTACCCTTTTCGCTAGTCGCTCTGGCGTAGTTGACCCTGATGTTCCGGTCTTCCAGGTATGAGGTAACGAGAGCGTATATGTTCTTGGGACAGTTCTTGACTACCATCTGTCGTTTGAGTGCTGGCCACCACGCGTTGTCGAAGGCCCCCTCTATGTCCAATGATATCAAAAGCACGATCTTTTTGGCTTTGATTTCGGCTCGTACGTGGCCCATTAGAGCATAGAGGGCGTCCTCGGTTCCGCGCTGCGGCATGAAACCATACTGGTTTGTGTTGAGAGTGGGGAGGAAGTGCCACTGGAGTCTACCTACTAGGAGTTTCTCGACGATTTTTCCTAGGACCGAGAGCAGACCTATTGGCCGGTACGACTTTGGGCTGGTGTAGTCGTCCTTTTTTGGCTTACGGAGAATGCACACGTGGGCGACCTTCCACTGCTTCGGAAAGTGTGACAGCGACAGGCACCTATTGGCTATCGCTAAGAACACCTCCCTATCACAGTTTATTGCCGCTGTGCAGATGTCTGCTGTTAATCCGTCGGGACCGGGGGCTTTTTTCGGATTTTGGTTCTGGAGAACCATTTCCAGCTCCGCAGTCGTAAAGGGCGGATCGTCCGCAGACAGACCTTGGGGGTTCTTCTCCTCCGCTAGCCTCCGCAGATCAGTGTGGTACAGCTGTTCTGCATCCGCTGAGTCGTCGGGGTAGAAGGTTTGTGCCAGAAGATCCGCGGATTGCTGTGGACTGAGCGTCTCACCTGCGGTGTTTCTCAGAAGCGCGTCTTCCTGTCTTCCGGCTGTTTTCCTTAATACCCTGTAGATGCCATCCCACACGCTTTCTCGGTCCTGCTTCGAGCAGAACTCCTTCCAGTTGGCCGTGGCTGCTTCCATTGCTGATTGTGTGTAAATTTGTTTCGCCAAGACGTACTCTTGGATGGTGAAGTGTCTCCGGCTTGCGGCTGCGTTTCGGATCCTTCTCTTCTTCGTCGTTGCGTCTTTCTTGAGACGGTCTAGAGAAGGACTCCACCATGGGGGCTTTGCGTCGTGTTTGGGCGATCCCAGTTTTGGGATCGCATTCTCGCATGAGCGGTGGATGTTTTGTGTGTATGTAGTTATGATAGTCTCCAGATCCTCAGGGTCCGCGGCGTCCAAGACTCTGACCGGTGTAAGGTCTCCATCTGCCAGGCTGGTCTTGAAGTGGGTGCTGAAGTCGGACCACTTTGCCTTCTTTGTGTTGTAGATGCGCGTCGAGATCGGCCTTAAAGGTTCCAAGGCCTTTTCTAGTCGCATCGAGAAGGTTATTGCGTTGTGGTCTGAAGTTGTAAGACTTCTTTCTACACGCCACTCCTCGACCTTGCCTAGCAGCGACAGGCTGCATGCCGTCACATCGACAATGCTCGTGCACCACCTGTCTCCTCTGTAGGTCTCGAACGTCGGAGTTTGGCCTGTGTTTAGGATGTGGAGATCCCGCTCGTCGAGGAAAGAACTGTACGCTGCCCCGCGATGGTTTTCGGAAACACTTCCCCACCACTGGCTCCACGCGTTCACGTCTCCTCCCACTATGATGTTTTGTGTATTGAGTTTGTGTGTTGTGTGTTGTGTCTCAGAAAGATACGGTGCTATGTTCTGGTCACCCTCGAAATAGACCGAGAGTACTCCAAAGCTGAGCTGACCCACCTTCAGCAGAACAGCGGCGATGTTCTCGGTCACAAGCTGGGGGTCGTGAATGACCTCCAAGTTGTTACCGAAAACAACGATCGCTGCCTTGACTGGTTTTTGGCGGTTGAGACTGCACTGGATGACTTGAGTGCCGGGGTTTTGTTTCATCACACCTGTTCTTCCTACATAGGGCTCCTGAACAAGTGCTACTGAAATTCCCCTTACCTGGGCCGCCATGTGGAGTTCCTCTGTGGCCAGCTTGGAGCGCTGAAGATTGACTTGGATGAATCTCAATCTTGCTGTCGGTCTTGATGCGGTTTCGGGAGTGACTGGTTGGTTAGTGTGTGTGTTATCTTGGTCGCCCTTAGCAATAGGAAACACGTGACCTCGCTATCCCATCCCATTTTTGGCGTTCCTGGCAGTCTTCGCTGAACGCTGTGTGTGCCAGGTCGCTGCCCGTCCCGTAGGCTACCTTGCAGTTCGCGCAGGTGGGTTGTTTGCCGTCAGCCCGAGTGAGACAGTCCCTCGCGTTGTGCGCTCCGCTGCAGTAGCTGCAGAGTTCTTTCGCAGCCTTGCATATGGACTTGTTGTGTCCATATCCAAGGCACTTCGTGCACTGGACAAGGGGGGACTGGTCCTCAATCGAGCATCGCTTGATGCCCACGTGGACTTTAGGAACTGCTGTGAAGCATTTCCAGAGCTCTGGGGAGAGCTCCAGTACGGGATGGCACTCGTGGGTGTTTCTCGCGCGCTTCCTATAGCGCACCTTTAGGGTCTGCCCATCCACAGCGACGTTTTGCAGAAGGTGTTTGTTCTGCGCCTTTAGGAGATCTATGATCTCCCCGTCGCCGTAGCTAGACAGCACTCCCTTGATGCAGACGAGGGGGTTTTGGGGTTTCGGCTCCTGGACCTTTAGCCCTGCGTTCGACTGAAATTGGTCCTTTATTTTGTTAAGGTCTGTCTTGCTAGCGCACCTTATGACCACTTTCTGGTTACGCGCTTTCCGGACGTTGTCGACTCGGGCTCCGCTGGTTTTGAGGTCCAAGGCGGTCCTGATCCTCTCGATCACGTTGTCCCCAGTGTGCTGAGGATTCGTCGACGAGACGATCAGGGTGTGATTAGGTAGTGTGGGTGGTTTGGGGGGCTTAGGTGTACTTGTGACCTGGGCAAAGGTTTTTGGGCCCTGCTGATGTTGAAGCGGTCTGTCCGCTTTGCCCAGATCGGCCACCCCCTTTTCGATGTTCTGGAGGCTCTTCTTTACCTCCCCGACTGCAAGCTCCGCTTCCAGGTTCAGCGCCGATGGCGCTTGGACTGGTGGTTCTTTGTCGCGCAGTACGCGGAGGTCTGCTGAGACGAGCTCTAGCCTTTCCTTGATTGGGTTAAGGTGTTGTGTTAGGTTGATTGGTGGTTGTGGTGGTGGGGGAGAGGCCACTGGCCTGTTGGCAATGGCCTGTATTTGAGTTTCTAGTTTGACTATCGCCTCCTCGAATGTGGTGGTCGTGAGAAGGACTGTCTCCCGGCTACTCGGTTCCGTCTCGGTGTTTCGTGGCTGGGCGAGGTCCTCCTTGAGTCTCTCCAGAGTCTTGCGGAGCACGTCCAGCTGGTTGGAGATGCTGGTGTAAGATTTTTCGAGGTGAGAAAGCCCAGCCCCCAATGCATCGGTCTTGGGATCCTCAGGGGCTTTTGCACTTTCCTGCCTCGTCTTCTCGTGCTCCTTCAGGTTTCGGAGGCTTGCTGTTGCGACCTCGTCTTTGACCTCCTTGATGCCCTTGAAGGCTTCAAGGGTCTCGTGACCCAGCCATTCACGGATGCCTTTCGCCTCTTTTCTCGTTTCCGTCACGTCGGTCCGCATGAGGGAGAGCTCGGTCTTTAATGTCATAAGTTCTCGAGTGTGAGCTCTCTCGACCCGCAAAAGTTCTTTTGCGTGTCGAGAGCGCTCCTTCTCGAGGTTGCACTTGTGACGGGCTCTCGAGTCTGCCAGTGACAGAGCCGTCTCGTACAGGCCCTGCAGGCACTCATGGGCTGTGGCCTTACACTCCCTTTTCATATTACCCACTGCTTCCAAGGCGTCTTTACCTCTCTGGAGAAGGTCGTTGGCTTCTCTGGTGGCCAAGTCCATCTCCACTCCCGTGCCTCTTCTCGGTGTTCGGTAAAGGAGGCTCTGCCGTCCACCCTCGGAACGGTCGGCTTGACTGGCTGTAGACGCTACTGAGCTTTCCTCGTCCGAGATGATTTGGCTGGGTGGGGAGATGCCGCACTGCTCCCAGTTGATGACTATCTCCGAGATTCTCCTACGATCTTCCGGAGAATGGACTGATGTCAGTGGTGGAGTCCTGGTCGTCACGTCCGGCTCCGACGCTGCCTTTGGTGGCTGTGGCTTCTGCGATGGATGCGCCGACTTCTCGGAGATCACCGACTTTGCTGTATTTTTAAGAAGCTTTTCCCTTAACGACTTAGGCGGCTTTGCGACCTCCGTGGTTGTTTTGCGGGAGGTGGTGGGTTTGGAAGACATGGTTTTCTGTTTTTTGTTCTGACTTATATTAACTTAAAATTACGGTGACTTAGTACCTGTGTATCATAAACTCTAAATATTTACTTATTAGATGGACTCACGGATGTTCTGCTGGTGGTCTGCGTCTGCTGTCCGATGAGGAGCCCGATAACTGCTAGAGCTCGATGACTTGAACTCTGTGGGGCACTGGTGGTGGTCCTCAGTGGAATTCGGTGGTGTCAACGTGTGACTGCGTGTGTAGGGTGTAGAAGTCTGGGTTTCTGTTGGAGCCAACTTAAAGAGCGTTGCACGCCCTTTCAAATGAGCCCAATCTCGGCTTTCTAGCTCCAACGGGTGCGAAGTTAGCCCACGGGGGGGGAGGGTAGCCTAAAGCGGGGGGTGGGGAGGGGGGGTCTCGTAGGGAGACTATTAAGGGGGGGTGAAGGAGGGGGGTTGGGGGGGGTCTCGTGGGAAGACTATTGAGGGGGGGTGAGGGAAGGGTGTTGGGGGGGGGGTATAAATTTGGAGGGGGTACCCTTACTCAGTTCTTGAGTGGAGGGGGAAGGTAATGTGGTGGGGAAGATAAGGAGGGGTAGGGTAGCTGGAGGGGGTGGGGGGGGTGGTGCAGGTGGGGGGTGAGGGAACCTCAAGTGGCTCAGACAAGGTCCCGAAGGTCCAAGTCAGATGAGTCCAAACTCGGGGGGGGTGGGACTAAGGGTTGAGGAGTTCCCTCGGGGCTAACCTGGTGTTGGGTCGTGGAGTCGTCACGCTGGTCGCTGGTTTGAAGGCGGATTCTTCGGCCGGCTTCGGAGTCTCCAGTAGTGGCTGGGATGGCTGGTGGTACGTCACGCCTCGTGTATAAGAAACACGTGGAGGAAAAGTGAGGTTGGTTTTCACTATAAAACCACGTGTTTTCACGATTTTTTACGATATTTGTACTTTAATATCTTCCAACCTGCTGGTCCGATTCTGCTGATCCTGGTGTTGCTGGATAGAGCTCCGCCGCGACTCTCGGGATTATTGTTAGTAGAACGATTCGACTGACCTTTGTTGAGTTATTCACCGCTGAAGTTCTAGGGGTCCTGCTTTGAAACCCGAGGTGGTAGACACTTGCCCACACGGATCCTGATGAATTAACACTTCACAATTCCACTGATAACTTTTTTGTGCTCGTATCTCAACGCGACTAATTTTAGTGAATTTTTGTCGCGGAGCTGATGTGTTACGTGCGATGTATTATCGGTTAACTATTACGGTTTTAAAGATGCAGAAACACGGACAGACAGAAGGCCTTAGTAATAGGATTCCATTTTCACATTTTGGATATGGAATTAAAAAAAAAACATATGTAATAATAATTGTCGACACGTAGACTATGCATTAAATATCGACTCCTGCAGTTTACAAGCAAATTAAAGTTGCAGTTGGAGTAGGTATATAAACTGCTGAAACTTATACACATGATTAAACAGTTAACATCTGTTAGCAAGGTCATCGAGGTATGTTCTAGTTTTTAATTTGTTTTACTATTAATTTAATAATTTGGAATTAGTTTAAGACAACCATGATGGTAATAATCTGAATTGCAACTTCTCACTTTTTAGTCATTGTATATTAGTAAATTTGATAGAACTATATTATTTAATTAAATAAATTAATAGTTCAAGAGTGTTGTTTGTTCTTTATTTCAGCGCAAAAGCATGCGTGTGTCCAACTTTAGGTGCAGTCCCTCAAACCTTCGCAGCAGCCCTGTAGCGGCGCAGTGTCTTCTCTCACGCCCTTTACTGGCGGAAGCTGATGAGCTCGGTAAGTCACAATTATTACTAAATATTTACCACTTTAATACTGGTTTTACTTCTCTCGAAGAGAGATTCAAGTGTTATGTTCAATATACGGCATCATCATCATCATCATTCAGCCGAAAGACATCCACTACTGCATATATTTATTTATTTAAACTTCTCGCACACAATTAAGTACAAAGAACGAACTTAATGCCTTAGGCATTCTCTACCAGTCAACCAAGGGTGGTGAAGAGATAAGATGGCAGGTGCTCTGAGAGGAAATAAAAATAACGAAAAATATTAAAGATAACATAATAGATTATAAATAGAATAAGTACAGAAATACATAAATAGGTTACAAGCATAAAATACAAATACATACATATTTACTACAATATATACCTACATTATACATATATATATACATACAAATTCAAGGAAAAGAGATACATAATTGAGATGACTCTACGCTATTTGTTTTGAAAATAACTCTGCAATTTCCGCTTAAATGCATACTGACTGGTGGCCGTCCTGATATCAAGAGGAAGCGCATTCCAAAGAAGAATGGACTGAATATGAAAGGAAGAATGAACAAAGTCAGAAGTATGAGAAGGACAGAGTAGAAGAAGATTGTTGGAAGAACGCAGACTTTTAGCGTGCGAAGAACATAGATATTGGAAGTGAGACATAAGATAAGGAGGGGTGGGAGAGTTGAGAAGGGAGAAAAGAGTGGTCAAAGCGCGCAAGCTTCTTCTTTGGCGAATGGACATCCATTTGAGCTCAGACCTGTAGCTCGACACATGGTCATATTTCCTTAGGTTGAATATGAACCGGATACCATTGTTGAGTAGTCTGTCGAGCTTATCCAGCAGAACCGCGTTCAAGTCAAAGTAGCACACGTCACCATAGTCGATTATAGGGAAAATCAAAGTCTGCACAAGCATAGTCTTCGTCTTAGCAGGCAAAAAGTTCCTTAGACGATACAGGGATCGCAGAGTACCGTTGACCTTTTGACTAACACTAGACACCTGGCGTTGCCAGCCCAGCGTTGAGTCAAGATGCAAACCGAGATCTTTAACCGTAGGGGTAATGGGTATGACGGTACCATTAAAAATAAGAGAAGGAAGAGAGCTAAGTGTCACCCTACCCATCATGCGCGAGCTTCCAATTACAATGGCCTGGCACTTTGAGGGGTTTACTGACACCCCAAAACTATCAGACCATTTTTTGATAGCGTCTAAGTCTCGGTTTACATCTGCTATAGCGTCCGATAAACCTTCTACCCGCTCAGCTGTATACAACTGAAGATCATCAGCATAAAGATGATACGAACATCGAAGACGGTGAGTAATAAAAATAATGAAGATGGAGAATAACAGTGGAGAAAGAATACCGCCTTGTGGAACACCAGCATTCAGGACGCGCCAACTCGAAGAGCTCTCATCAACGCGAACCGACTGCTGACGACCCCGAAGATAAGAATGGTTTCACCCGAGGCCCTGGAATGGTTCTCCCATTCCAGGGCCTCGGGTGAAACCATAAGATGAGAGAGGATAGAAAGGAGAATATCATGACTGACGGCATTAAAGGCATTGGAGAAGTCAATTAATACCAAAACGGTAACCTTGGTATCCTCCATCGCTTCTCTAATGTCACCAGTCACTTTAAGAAGAGCGGAGGCTGTACTGTGCCCAGGCCTGAATCCAGACTGAAAAGAGCTAACAAGGTTGTTCTGGTGAACAAACCCCGTAAACTGCTTGTGTACGCAGGCCGCAAGCACTTTAGACAGGAATGGGAGAATGGAAATAGGTCGAAAGTGGCTGGGTAGGGAGGGACTTGGGATTTTAGGGAGCGGGCGGATATAGGCCATACGCCACAGGGACGGGAATTGTCCGGAATCAAGAGAAAAGTTGATGATGTGGGTAATCGGAGGGAGAAGGATATCGAGGATCCAAACGACCATACTACGGCTGATGCCGTCATAGCCCACAGCCTTGGATTTTATGGAAAGGATGATCTTTTTAATTTCTTCCAAGGTGACCGGAGTGAAGTGAAATGGTTCTATTATGGGACTAGCTAAGCCAGTAATGAAATAGACCGTCTGGGACATCACTGATCGAAAATACGCAGCTTCTCGTCCACAGCTGTCGCCGCGGCTAGGTGTTCCCAAGTGAGGTCTGACGCATCCTCACGAAGCTTCTCAACGTCCATGCGCGCAAAACACCGCATGTGCAGAACTTTTGGGACAGGTTTAGGCGGTTTTAGGACATACGAGAGGAAAATGAGGTCATGATGGGAAAACCAGGAGCAGGACACTGACTATGAGTGGGAACAAGGGAGGGAGTGGATGTAAGGATTAGACTAACGGACTCGATGATATCAAGGAGTTTACGGGATCTAGGGGTGTGGTGAGCAAGGTCGGTGTTAAAATCGCCCATGATGACGCAATGTGCAAACTCTGACCCTACGGATTCCAGTGCCAATTCGAGATTGGAAAAGTAGTCAACGGCGGGTGGACAATAGACAACACCAAGTAGGGTCTTGACGCCTTTGACGTAGACCTCTAAAAAGAGGTACTCAGCGGAGGCATGGTATAGTGAGGGAGATGAGGCAATGATTTTGAAAGGGAAATCGCTACGAAGATAGATAGCTACACCACCTCCTCCCTTTCCAATTCTATCATTGCGGATAAGAGTGAAACCTGGAAGAGGGTAGGTGGTGGAGAGAAGATGAGGTTTAAGCCAACTCTCAGAAACCAGAACGGCATGAACATTGGCGTCGGAAAAGGTGTCCAACAAATCACAGTAGTGACTTGGCACACTTTGCGCATTTATATGGCAGACATTGAACAAATTACCTTTCTGTTGACTGAAACTCCGACGCACAAAGTCACCAAGGGTGTCGGTCAACGAACTAAAACTTGCATTAGCAGATGAGCTAGAGGAATCAATGGCGGAGTAAAAAGAATCATCATCACTGTACCGCAGTACAAAACAAAAATAATAAAAAAAAACAATATCAATAACAAGAGAAAACAGTAGCACAACCTAAAACACAAAATATTATGAACAAGCTAAGAACAAAACGATACATGACTAAGTTACGTGAGCAAAAACGGAACGCAATTTACGAAACAATATACGTTGGACAAAGAACATGGGACGTCAAATTTAGACAAATAAAAGTTCAAGATTGACAGGTGACAGTGACAAGAAAACTAATGACGAAACAAAATAATTATTTTTCGTATCACAAACAATTGTGCTTAATACCTGCAGATAGTGAATTATGTAGTTTTGAGGTGAAAATAAGATATAGTAAGCAGGTAGTCATGTACATCGTACATGACTACCTGCCTATAATAATTACGTGAACTGACGTCCCAAGCACAAAAACTGATCAGTCGGAGAACAAATAAACGCGAATAGGTTGCAAACACTTAGTTTTTACGCACTGCACTATCAGGTTTGCCTCCTGTAACACCAGATGATTCCCCGGTTTTCTTAGGGTACTTAGCCAACAAGGGATTGAGTTCCTCTGAAGAACAAATCTTATGGCGGGTTCCGTCGGGAGATTGACAATAACCCCGTCTTGAGTCCAGCATGCAGGCATTCCGAAGTGCTGGCGCGCCCTGCTGAATACGGTTTGCCTAGACCTGGTCAAGAATTCCTTGACTGTGACCGTAGAGCCTTTCAATGCAGACTTTGCCTTCCAAACAGTGGATTTCTGGTCAACATTGGAGAACCTTACCAATATAGGTCTGCTGATCGTTGGTCCTTTGTTTGATGCCCCAAGTCTGTGGCACACTTTGATGGAGGATGCAGTGATGTCAGGCAACGCCAGTCTGTTCTTCAGAACGTCCAACACTAGAGCCTTGCAATCCTCTTTGTCCGCTTCAGCAAACCCAGTGAAAATGAGAGCTTTCCGACGGGATCTTGTCTCCAATCCATCAAACACTCTAGAGCACTCCATGATCTGCTTCCTAAGAAGTCCCAGTACACCGAACATAAGCTCACGAAATGACCGGAACTCTTCAGCAATCTTTGCTACGGTATCCTTGGCGGATCCAGCACAATGGATCTGTGCCTCAAGCTCGCCCATCTTTTTGAGGAAGCACTCCTCGAGGTTCTTCTGGGCCGATTGGATATCATCCAGTTGAGATGACATGGTGAAATGGAAGTACTTGTACTTAGTAACTATGAGAGTACTAGTGAGAAGCTGGCAGGTGGTGCAGTTTAAGTGCCTGTGTTACATGGAATGTTTTACCAATGTAAGTGCAGCTTATATAGTGCTATATAGTACAAATATTATACTTGAAAGCTAGTCAAAATACTTAATAAGATTTTTAATTAAAATTGATCTAAAAAATTATGTGTTAACTTTTTTCAACTACCCCCGAAAAAAAAAAAAATATAGACTTCCGGCAAGCATCGCCCCAAAGACCGTTCCTATGTTTCTCGGATCCAGTGGATTCCTATAACCTTCATAGTTACGCCTTCCGGTACGCGGTGGCCATGTTTTTGGCCAATGTATCCGTCAGTTTTGCGAATAACATAACATAAAATCATGCCTGTATTAAAAAGGTTCCAGATTTAAACACAGAAAATGTCATGTCATCTGGATTCGGTGGCTAACGGAATTAAAAAAGTACGGACAGAGCATATTTAGTGCCAATAGTAATTAGACCAAATCTGAAAATATTGAAAAGCACTTTAGTACACAAATCTTGAGGAAAATGGCATTTCATGTGTTGTAGATTCACCAATGTTAGGTAAAAATCTCCAAAATCTTATGATCTCCGAAATTATTTTCGTAACAATATTTACGTTTGCTGATGTGCTGGAGCAACCGAGCCAAATTGACATTATATCTTAGTGTTCGAAACTATGTTGCCGACCGTCGTGGCTCCTTATCATTTAGTAATTTATTAACAGATGCTATAGCATTATAATTTACAGAAAGCTTATGCCAATTGTCAAAACCATATTTCTATAATTCCAAAAAATACCACCACACTTAAGGTGCAGATATATGATTTTAGTGACTTTTAAATCTGTTATTACGCCTTCAATTAATGCAAGTAAGTTACGCAAAAAATGTATGTTAAACTAGACCGCATACACATCAATTATATCTGTGAATATTTTAGTATTGTAGTAAAATACTTTATGAAATAAATTCAGGAAGTAAGGTCTACCCAAATATAAAAAACGAAATTACTTCCAAACTACTAAAGATATTTTCATGGTTTTTTTTGTCTGAATAGACTATTTTGTTATCTATAATTCTATCTGTGATTTTTTTCAAATATTCATACTTTTATTACTAAAAATAAATATTCCCTATAAAATCGAACGGAACGACATGCGGCGCTCTGCGCGGGCGACGCGACGGGCGGCAGTGTACCGCTGACCACTGTCACGGGTAGACGCTGACACTTTGCGCGACCGCTGTACTTACGTATTTTTTCGACAATATGGGTAGAACAACTAAAGTTCTGAAAGAGAAATGACGTATACATGAAAGAAACAGGATACTGAGGTAAGTTTCTCATATATTACTATAATATAATGAGGTTAGCTAAATGTTATTTTGATAATAATTTGTGCGCGAGTATATCCATTATTTACAAGTAAGTTCAAACATAATTTTAGATCCATGTCAAATTTTTTTTTTTTTTTAGGATGATAGGAAATAATACAGCTTCCCGAAACGAAAATGCGGAGAGCAAGTAAGTACCTACCTAATAAATTGTAGACTACCATTTATTATGGTTTTTTGAGGACAATCCCGTTACAGCAGGTTTGAAACTTACCTAGCTTAAAAAAAAAACAGGTGTAGTACATTATTAAGATTATGTTTTACTATTTTAGTTGTTGCGACCCGACGGAAGTAAATAATGATAAAAATAATGAAAGAACTGACAATGATTCCCAACATGAAAAAGCGGAGACAAAGTGAGTATTAAATTGTAGATTCTAGGCATACCATTTATTATGGTTTTATGGGGACAATCCCGTTATAGTAGGTTAGAAACTTGTCTAGTTTAAATAAACAGGTGCAGCTCATTAATAAGATTATGTTTTAATATTTTAGTTGTTGCGACCCGACGGAAATAAATAATGATAAAAATAATGAAAGAACTGACAATGATTCCCAACATGAAAAAGCGGAGACAAAGTGAGTATTAAATTGTAGATTCTAGGCATACCATTTATTATGGTTTTATGGGGACAATCCCGTTATAGTAGGTTAGAAACTTGTCTAGTTTAAATAAACAGGTGCAGCTCATTAATAAGATTATGTTTTAATATTTTAGTTGTTGCGACCCGACGGAAATAAATAATGATAAAAATAATGAAAGAACTGACAATGATTCCCAACATGAAAATGCTGAGACAAAGTGAGTATTAAATAAATTGTAGATTCTAGGCATACCATTTATTATGGTTTTATGGGGACAATCCCGTTATATTAGGTTAGAAACTTGTCTAGTTTAAATAAACAGGTGCAGCTCAATAATAAGATTATGTTTTAATATTTTGGTTTTTGCGCCCCGACGGAAATAAATAATGACGAAAATAGTGAAAGAACTGACAATGGTTCGTTATTTATTATATACAATGTAGATTGACAGGTTTTTTTTATATTTCCAGGACCATCAACTGGAATGGAATCAATGATTTTGGTTAAAGGCAAAATACAGACAAAGAAGAGACAGAAACTGGAAGATCAAGACACTCGACAAGAGGAATATTTCGAAAAATGACTACATTTCTACGAAATGTAAAAAATATAATTAGTACAAACAAATTCACGCCTTCTTCCCAAGGGGAAGGCAAAAACTATAGAAGGCCAGCTGCACGCTTCTTTTAAACCACACCGTTGCTTTATCACATAATTTTTCAGCTTATCATTTATAGTCACGTCACACATGCTTCGCAAGGAGGCATTTCCACAGCATTTAGGGCCGATTTTTCAATCATCAGTTAACTTCTATCCGAGGAATAAATATGGCGCTTTGACATATTTTCTATACAAAAGCTGTCAAAACGTCAAACATATTCTTCACATAAAAGTTATCTGGCAATTGAAAAATCGGCCCTTATTCTACTTTTATGCTTCTTTTGCCACACCCAAAATTCATTCACTTCCATGCGTAAGCTTAGACACCAGCACACCATTATGAACAGCCAGTCGAGCCTTTTTAGGCATCGACTAGTTGGTTACAATCGCATGTATAGTACCATTCACTTTATTTCCCGCATTTACTCTCCTTTCCACATCTTCATCAATCTTTCCATCCCTTGTAACCTGACTCTCCAAATATACCTACTAACTTACTCTGGGGGGCGATTCTACTAACAACATTGTTCTAAAATGGCAATTGAACCTCAACTCAATCAGGGTTTTCAAGCGTTTTCATATTTTACTTATGAACAACGTATGATTTTTTTTTGCTATTGTAGGCATACGTAGGTACCTGCCTAGGTACGCACTGGAATATTAATATATTTGATGTTAGAACTAATATTATACGAAAATAATTGAATACTTATCACATCACATATCATACCGTGATACTATTTATTTATTTATTTATTTATTTATAACAATCTTACCTACACTATCATTACAGATCTATGATCCAATGCGATAGAGTGGCCTTACTAAGTACATCGTAAATCTACACCTTATACCTAGTTAAAAAATATCTTAATCTAAATAACTTATTACATATAGTGTAACTTTTGCGAATTCACTCAAGTTGCACCACAATACATCAACCCTCCCGTGAACCTCATTCACCACGCGTATGGCTCTAGTGAGAGGAGTTCTCGCCAGTAGGCTGGTCCTGGCCGCAGGTACAGCGAGCAGGGGCGGGCGTTGCCGCCTCCACACGTACCGGTCGGGCACGCACAGCTGTAGGTGTCGCAGCACTCCCGGGTTATGCGCCACGCCACGTAGTAGTTTCACTACATACGCTACGAGCGAAAACTCCCGTCGTACTCTTGAGAGTGTCGTACCCTACCATACCCAGAACAAATAGTGTAGGGTACATCAATGGGTATAATGGATATACCCCATACAGCTTGTAATACAAGTGTCGCGTGAACTTATTTTGGATACATTCCAACATAACACTATATTTCGCCTCATGAGGCGAAATATAGTGTTATGCACTATATTTCGCCTCATGAGGAGCCCAAATGAATGCGCTATGTTCGAGGTGACTTCTGACTAATGCGTCGTACCCTTAGTGTCGTGATGTTGGTAAATCCTTGGGACTGCCTGAGTACGAAACCTAGGTTTCTGTATGCCTTCTTACATATCTTATTGATATGCTCACGGAAAGTTAGTTCCTGAGAGAAGACTACCCCTAAGTCTCGTATCTGAGACACTCGTTGCATCGGCACATCCTCAACCTTATACTGATAACTATAATAATAATAATAATAATAATAATAATAATTTATTCAATAAGTAGTTTGTACATGGTATACAACGTTGTCTTATATAATTAGATGTTATAAATAAATAGAACCAGTACAACACATATAAATGGGTCATAGGACTCCCTTTCCTAAACTAGGCAGAAAATCTGTCTGTATCTTAGGAAAGAGTATCCATTCACAGTGAGTCTTATTACGGTTACAAAAGTATTGGTACGTGCAGTAGGCGAACAAAGTACTTATGTTAAATTAAGGTATAAAATTAAAAGAACAAAAGATGAAATAAAAACATGAGTGTGTGTGGGTGTGTGTGGGTGTGTGTGTGTGTGTGTGTGTGTGTGTGTGTGTGTGTGTGTGTGTGTGTGTGTGTGTGTGGTGTGTGTGCGTGTGTGTGTGTGTGTGTGTGTGTGCGTGTGTGTTAGTGGATGTGTTGTGTTCCGTGTGTAAACCTATCTCTTTACTGTACAGTGGTTAGAAGCTCTTCGGTATCACTATATGTCATTGTCTGTAACCAGGAATTTAGCTTATTTTTTAACTCGCCCTTAGTCAAGGCGTAAATATTTAATTGTTTATGGGCTTTATTATACAGCCTAGCACTTAGGCCATTAAACTGACGTCTTGCAAAGGCAGTCCTGCAAGAGACAGCAGGACATAAAGGAAAGCCACGACGCCGCTGACTGACAAGCTGCTTATTGAATGAGATCATAGAGTGCTTGTAGAGGATGGATCTTAAGATGTACAATTTCCTAACAGTTAAGACATTGCATTCTGAATATAGCATATGTGTAGGGTAGTCACGAGGTTTGAAGTGAATTACTTTTAGCACAGCCCTTTGAGCTCTTTCTAGTTTTAATAGCTCAGTTTTATGAGTCCCTCCCCACACAGGGATACAGTACATCAGGATTGTTTGACACAGAGCCAAATAAACCATCCGGAGAATATTTTTATCCGCTGAAAACCTTAAATTTTTAAAAATATAAATTAGTCTTCTGGTGCGAGAGGTTAATGACTCTAATTGAGTGGTCCAGTCTAGTTTCTCATCGACGAACACTCCGAGATATCTTATGGATTTCACCATAGACAATGGGAGACAGTTACAAGCTTCTGTCTTTTGCTGACAGTTATGGGCCTTTAGATTTCCGGTTTCTTCAGCTGGTTTTGATGTATGCGGTAGAATGAAACGTAAAAATTTAGTCTTATCAACGTTTAAGGTTAAAAGATTACTTGCTAACCAATGCATTACTCGCCGCAATGCGTTTTCCGAATGCAATTTAGCGTCATCCCAATTCTTACCATATGCCACTAGTGCAGTGTCGTCTGCGTAAGTAAAAATATCACAGTTGACGAGAGGCAAATTACAAAGGTCATTTATATAGATTTGGAAGAGGGTTGGACCCAAAATGCTTCCCTGGGGGACCCCGAAGGTTATTTGTTCCTCTGCGCTAATTGTATTGTCGATCTTGACGGATTGTCTACGGTCAGAGAGATAATCTTTAAAGATTTCAAGAGCCAGACCACGTGTACCTACATTTTCCATTTTATCTATTAGTTTGGAAATACAAACAGTGTCGAACGCTTTACTGAGATCTAGAAAAATGCCATAACATTTTAGTTTTTGGTCCAGTTTGTCAGCTACCGACTGCACAAGGTCGACTACGGCATCTTCCGTAGAGATGCCATGTCGGAAACCATATTGATTATTGGCAAGAATGTGGAATTTGGTTAAGTAATTAGTTAGGCAGTTGTTAAGAACTCGTTCCATGATTTTAGACAAAGCGCTTAAGACAGAGATGGGGCGATAATTTGAGATCTGATCTTTATCACCAGTTTTGTATACAGGTGTTACTAACGCCGTTTTAAAGGCCCTCGGGAAAACCCCTTGTGATATGGCAAGGTTGCAGATATGAGTGATGGGGGGTACGAGGACATTTCGAGCCATTTTGATTAATTTGGCTGGTATGTTGTCCCATCCCGTGGCACAGTTGTCCCGAAGTGATTTTATAATTAACTCCACATCACCTTCACTAACCGGGAGAAGCGCGATCGAGTTTAGCGTGCTGTATTTGGATGTTAGGTCTCCGTCTGTAGGGAAAGTAATTATTTTAGATGCCAACGCCTTACCTACATTAGCAAAATAATTATTTATTACGTCAACTGAGGATAACGGGTCCGTAGACAATGTTAAGAGATTCGTGGCTGGCTGCTTATTTATTTCTGTATGAGTGAGTTTTTTAACGACCTTCCAAGTTTCTTTGCTATTATTTTGAGCTCTAGTAAATTGAAGTTTTTCATCAGAACGTCTAATTTTATTGATTAGCCGATTACAAAAATTTCGGTACCTTGTGTAAGTAATTTTGAGAGTAGTGTTTTGCGGATCTGAATTAAGCTTAAGATGCATGCTATCTCGGTTTTTGATGCACCGGATGAGGCCGGGTGTCATCCAAGGCTTGATTATTCTAGCCTTTCTTGGAATATTAATGACTGAGGTATGGGTTAGAACAATGCCTTTGAGTGTAGTGATTAAATTATCTGCAGCAATGTTGGCATCAGTAGCGTTCATCACCGGGGCTAAGTCAGCGTTTTCTACATCCTTTATAGCATTAGAATAATTTAAACGCGTGGTTGTCTGTGGAACTAATTTTCGGTTCAATTTAATTTTATCTAAACATAAGGCCGTAGCATGATGATCTGTAATACTTGTTTCTAATACGAAGGAGTTTGATGAGGATTTAGATTTGAGCAAGATATGGTCTAGGCAAGAATTTGAACTAGGTCTAGTGGGATGTAGAAAAGCTGGCAAAAGACCCAGTGTTGCTGTATGTAGAAGATACTCGTGTGAATGTGGGTCCTTGTTGTTAGGTTTAATATCAACGTTCAAGTCTCCCATTATTATAACAGATTTACTGCTTTTTAAGGCAGACGCAGCAGTTTCCAAGCTATTATAGAAATTAGTTAAATTAGTATATGAAGGTGAACGATATATACCAATGATTGCAATGTCTTGAGTACGACAAATTAAGCAATTTGCGTCCACAAAGAAAGACGGTTCTGTAACAGTACATTGTAGGTTATTTTTAACGTAGATTACTACACCATCATTTTGAATTGGGTTTTTTAAAGTGGAATACGCGGTATAACCATCCAAAGTTGGGGTTGGACCAGCATTTTTCAGCCGGCATTCCGTCAGTATTACAAGATCGAATTGGATAGGCATCTGGGCAAGGACAATTAAAAAACTGTTAAAGTTTTTGTGAACACTACGAATGTTAATGTGAATAATTTTTAATGACGATTGTGCTACCTTTTGCAAAGAAGTGTATGCTCCTGGGGCACAGACTTGAAAAGTAGCTACACTGTGTTGATCAATTTCATCAAGGATATTATTTATACAAGCCATTTATAATTAATAATAAAATTTAAAGATAGGTGTAAAGGAAAGTCTATTTGATGTGTGGAAATAGTTGGAATTAATGTTTTTGATTTAGTGTAGTGTGAAGGTAATTGCGTCAGTTTCTGTAAAGAAAAAAGTACGGGTGAAATTAGTAAAATAGGTAATATTAAAAAGGGCATAATATAAGATAAATCGTAATTATAAGCTAAGCGGTGTGTAAAAAGAATGTTATGTGTGCGAAGTTCGCTTGTTATGTTAAAAGTTCCTACAATTATAATTACGAGACATTTACATACTATTTTTAAGTAGTAGATAGCTACGAAGCGAGACAGGGTAATTATGTAGCACAGGTCGAATAGTCATATTTTTTTGAGTATGTTCGCGAGACAATCTTCCGTCCTGACAGTGTAAGTTTCTTTGCACTCCGGGCTTTTGCGTAGTAGAATCTTGCCATTTGAGATCCAGCAAAATTTTAAACTATTCTTTTTGGCAAAGTCTCGAGACTGCAGGAATAATTTCTTCACTGATCCGGGAAGATATTCGTCGACATATATTGGTTTCTTGTCGCCGCATATGCCTACTACTTTTGTATTCAATTTGTCTTCTAATTTACGGCTTTTGTTGAAGTTGCGAGCTGCCGACAGGTAGTTGGTTTTAGTGTGCACAGAAGAGAACTCGGTCACAATAGTTTTGTTCGTCCCAGGTTTGGCTGGTAAACGATATATATCGCGTATTTCGGACGCTGATACTTCAAAGTCGATACTTTTCCCGATCTGAGACACAATATTGATCATCTCCTCGACTGATTCGTTTTCTTTGTTCGGGACATTCCTAATTTCGACAGCTGATGACCTCGAACTAAGTTTAATGTCTTGAAGTTGCCTCTCGAGCTTGTTGATTGTTTCAGCATTTTTATCTCGGGTCTTCTCAAGGTCCAGGATTTGAAGCTTCAGGTCCTCATAGTGATTGTTCATATATTCCATCGACTTCTCGATTTCTGAGTTTGTTTTTTGTATTTGATGCACTTTTTCCTTGACATCAGACATTTCAGAGAAAATTTTGGCAAACGTAACTTCTTGTTGTGTTTTCATAGCGGTCAAAGTAGCCATAATTAGTTCAAGTGAGACGTTGCTCGAGGATTCCTGTTTATTAGGTGACGATTCTATGCGCGGTCGCTTAGTTCTTGCAGTAATGTTCCTTTGCGGAGAGGGGATCACTTCAGAGTCAGAGAGTGAGGGCTCCCTGGTTAGGTTTACATTCGTACATTTTGATGGTGAACTCTTTTTCACGTTAGGCATGTTAAAAATCAGAGCGTGTTGAGTAGTAAACAAAAGAGTACATGCGACTTCATCTGCTACGGCACAGCGATATTGCGTACAATGTAAACAGTGACGTATACGCAGCGTAGCACTCGTAGCGCTCGTAGCACAGCTGTAGATAACTCGTAGCGGCAGTCGGTATCGGCTACGCCGCGCGCACCGCAGGAGATAATAATATTCAACACTCACAGTCACTTGCACGGTGGCGCAGCGGCACAAGCATCGACGTCCCACGCAGCACGTCTCGGGTTCCAATCTCAACAGCCACCGGCCAATCAAAAAACACTTTTTCAAGTTTAGTCCTGTTGTCCCTCTCACAGACCGCCCACAAGGCGGAGTTAGTCCATATAAACTCCACAAGAGTGACAAGAATTTCAAATTTAACGCAGTACCCAATAGGATTAATTTAAAATTAAAATCAGAATCAGGAATTAGCACACGTCCACCCGCTAACACGACCAGAGTCGATGTTGAGTTCGCGCGCGAGTGAACGACATCACCGAACATTTAGCAACATTAAAATGCAGTTTGCTGTCATTGATACCTACTGATACTAGAATTATTTCTTTGTTTCAATGACATGCACAGTGATCAGCGACTATTGGCATGGCCACCATGCTATGTAGTATAGTAGTTAGTATAGTATTCCATTCCCGCTGTTTATTTTATAGTAAAGTAACTCTATCCGACATTTAAAATCCGTTTCGTTTTACGCGATTCGAACCGCCCAGACTGTTTTCTTTAAGAAAATCTGCTAATTTACAATTATTAAAATATATGGAAAAAATCATTTACTTTTCGTGGTAAATATAACGGAAAATAAGTTTTAATGGGTTTATTATTCGTATAAACTTTATTTGTTATTTAACCATTTTTGTTATAGTAATATTATAAACTTACTAATCGAACTATAGGTAACACTCATTCATTGCCATTCATTCCCGTAGTGATTGAGTTGGGGTTCGATTTGGTTACAGTCAGTTACAGTTTCAGTTATTGTCATAAAAATTGTAGAATAGATTTATGGGGGACGAACTAGAGCCGAACGAAACCGAACCATTGATGAGACGGTACAGAGCGTATAACTTTGCAAATTAGTAGAATCGCCCCCTGATCCATAGAGCCCATTCCCTCTCTAAATCTTGCCTGCACATCTCATATTTTCTCATCTGTCACTAAAGAAATTAATTGTTTTATATTGGAATTAAATTTATTTATTTAGATTTTTGGCTTTTCATTTCATTTTATATTGTTTCCATAGCTAAAGAGCTCGTTAGTCGCATCACAGCCGCACGGGCCGATCAATTAGGTTAAGCTATTCTTGCCGCGGTTGTTCCGTGGATGGGTGAGCATCTTTACGTACCGAGACTCAGCCGTGCCTCGTAAAGTCCCGAAAAAAAAATCTGCTGTTCCCTACATTTATGTTCGCTTAATTCGTCAAAATGTAGGGAACAGCTGATTTTTTTTCGCGATTTCATGTTTAGTCCAAGTTATTTCATGTTGTGTCCAATATAGTAAAAGTTGTTTATAATGATGAGTACAATGACGAGAGAGGTTGACGGTGTTTAAAATTACACCCTGTTTAAACCAACTTATTCAATGCAAACTATTAAAATAATATAATATATTACAATCTTATTTTATTATCTGAATATTAGCTTGTTTATGAACACTACATAAAAAAAATTGGATGGTGATAAAAAATGATTATAGCGCAACAAGGTTCAGAACCAATGCCGCCATTTTGTTTTTTGAATACATGTCAAGTGACATTTAACATAACAATTGCAGAAATATTTTTCAACGACACCTTTTCACGCTTTAAAATATATAATTTATATGCATACCACGCCATAATAAGCTAAATTATCTTTGAAGAAAAGTCCTGGAGAGAAACAGATGCGGTGCGTCATCTTTAACAATGATGGCAAACAAATTCAAATTTTAAAGTAGGTTTTAAAGTGGTATGACGTAGATGTGTAAGACTATGCCCAATATTTTTTTTAATGAAAAACATAAAAACTGACTTCAAAAACAAAAAACAACTACAAAGTGAAAAAGTTTCGGAAGTTACTGACTTTTATACTCGAAAATTTAAAAATAAACCTAATTTGTAAAGAATCACGAAAATATATACAATAAAAAAACAACCTAGTTTGTTTTTTGCCACCGAGTTATTTTTGACTTCGTAGTGTTTTGTTGAAACTCGTTGTTCTTTTTTAAATGCAGTTGATTATTTGCAAGTCATTCAAACTTGGGCTGGCCCGCATATGTGCGGTTACCTGATTCGATTTCCGAATACCATATAGAACACTGTATGAATTGCGTGTGTTCTATGGAAAACTAATTCGGACATCTGGTCAAGAAACGGTGCATGTGCGGCCATGTTTTGAAGCAAAAAAAAAACGTCAAAATAATTTTCTTATAAAAAATGTATCACGTTTTCTTAACCGTGGTCGATTGTATATAATACCTATTGTGCAAATAAGAAATGATGAAATATACCTAATTTTAATTATTCGTGCATACTGGATCAATATTTTTCAGACAGTTATAAGTTGTGGTTCAGTATTCTTTGGACGATGTCGTGGTAAGTTCGTTTATTTTATCCGATACAATAGTCCTGATTTGACTGGCAGCTTTCGTTCTCCCAATCTGAATAAAACTCCTCTTTCCATATAGCTAAAATACAAAAGCGGTAACGGGTTTAAAACAACGATTTGGTTGCTTAATCCGATCCGTTTTAAAAAGCTGTATGTAGTACTTTAGTTTTTTATCTCTTCGGTTTTTTCATCTGCTTCATTATTTGACTGCGTTGCATGATAATAACCTAAGATCAGTCCATCAATATAAGTTAACTATATTTTGTATTCGTCATCCAAAGACTGATTGAGTAACGTCAAGGAAATTAATTGTTAAACAAATGGACTACCTATTTAAATTGACAGTATATTCAAATCACAACTGTAATTTTTTTTACAGTTTTATCAAATGACTATAACACAGAAAATGGACGTAGTTAATTTGCTTAACAATTAATTTCCCTACAATAAAACACATCTGCCGTCAAAAATGTATTTTCCGTTATATTAATATAGGTAATTGTTATTTCTAGTTACGTCAACTCGTCATGCCTGACTCCATCGACAGGGGCTTCTCCCCAGACCTTTGCAGCAGCGCTGCAGTTCTTCGCAGCATCGCAGTGTCTCCTGAACCATTACACACTACCAGAAGCTGATGTTCCGAGTTAGTCTAACAAAGCCAATTATAATGACAGTACTTTTAAGGCACAGTCTTATCCTTCAAGACTACGAGCATGTTGGCATTACCTTCATATGTAACTAGATGTGACTGAGGTATTTTACATGGAATGAGTGCCATGATCTGAATAACCCTGTTGCTCGGATATATCCATGTTTCATGGATAGAGCATTTGTCAGATCGGGCTGCTGTCACAGGCTGCTGTATATGTCGCAGCCGTCTGGTTAGATTAGCCAGCTAATTGGACTCCTAGGCTGCTCATTAAACACGGCATCCAATTGAATAATTTTACTATTTTTAGTTACTTAGTGGTAGGTATTAGTAACAATTTGTCGTACATAATTTTTGAACCCATAGTCACCCTAACCAAACATCACAAATTCATCAATTTCCAATTTAACTAAATGACTACACCGCCTTCAGCCATCTGGTTAAACGTTGCGCTCAATGACTAGGCTAGTTGTCCTTCAGCTATTTAATTGGATACCGGTGTTTAATGAACGACCTAGGCGTCCAATTAGCTGGCTAATTTAACCAGACGGCTGCTTTTTTTTTTTTGAGGGTGGGAAATCATCAAATAACTTCTCCCGCTCTGGGCGGAGCGGGAGGGTGTGTCAGACTCTTACTTACTAAAACCCACCCGTATTCCTTCCTGTTGCCTGTGTTGCGGGGGCCTCGGTGACCCATAAGTACCTTCCCGCGACCCCGGCAGGCATCGGCCCTAGTGGACCCCTACCTGTGTGCTGACGACATCTCTTTGAGGCGCGCGTGGAATACAACGCGCCGTCGACCCGGGCCTGGTCCTTACCGGACGGTGAGCTACCCATTGCTCACCGTCCGCAAGCCCGCGCCTACGGTGGCCGGAAATCCGCCCGGGATTCCCGACGCCCAGGGCGCGAAACTTGCCTTTCCCTCAACCGTCCCGCCTCCTCTTTCGCGAGCATTACTGCTTCGCAGAAGGAGGTGACGGCTGCTCGCTCCGTACCAAGGCCTGAACCAGGGCCGGACGCGAGAGATCTCTGCCGCCGATCGCCTCCACGAGGACACGGCGGTGCTCTGCCCAAGCCGGGCAGACCTCCACCGTATGCTCCACCGTGTCGTCCGGGCGATCCACACAGTGGTGACACCCGGACGTTTCCTCCCGCCTTATCCGACACAGGAACCTCCCGAAACTGCCGTGTCCGGTGAGGACCTGCGTCAGGCGGAAGGTGAGGACGCCGTGGCGCCTCTCCTCAAAGAAGGGACTTATCGCCGCAATCGTGGCGTGCCCAGCACTGGGTTGCGATAACCGTACTTTCCATGACGCCATGAGATCCCGCCGGAGCTCCATCCGCTGTGCCGCGATTTCTCGCGGAAGCGGACTTACGCCCCGGCGTTTCGCCTCCTCGCGCCACTCACATACGTGCGCGAGGACTTTTGCCTCCAGATCCCATGGCGGCAATCCGGCAAGGAGGCTGGCTGCCTCACAGGAGACCGTGCGGTATCCCCGGATCATCCGGATGGCGATGACTTTGGGCCGCGCTCAACCGGCGGGCTGACCGCAGCGCCAGAGAGCGCGCCCATACAGGAGAACCGTAGAGGGCCATGGACCGCACGACCCCCGCGTAGAGCCTCCGGCAGGAGGCGTTTGGACCCCGTAGATTGGGCAGGAGCCGCTTCAATGCAGCGCCCGCCCGCTCCAGTTTGGGAGCCAAACGTCTGAAATGCTCCACGAAGTTCCACCGGCTGTCGAGGACGAGTCCCAGGTACTTCATCGTCGACTCGACGCCGATGGAAACCCCTCCTACCGTTATTTGGGAACCCAACGGTGGCGCATTCCGAGGACCATGAAAACACATGGCCTCGGACTTGTGCAAGGCCACCTCGAGTCCCAATTGCCGGATCCTTTCGACGATTGTCGCAACCCCGCGTGCCGCTACTTCGGCCGCCGCCTGGTGCGATCTCCCCTGCGCCAGGACTAACGTGTCGTCAGCGTAGCACACTACGCTGACGCCGCTAGGGAGGTCGGCGCGCAGCACCCAGTCGTATCCGATCCCTGTGGGACACCGCATGACATCTCTTGCCGGGTCCACACTCCCTGGTGACCGGGGTAGATGACGGCCCTGTCCGTCAAATAGGCCTCGACCACACGACAGAGGTAGGTCGGCATCCGGTGGTACCGGAGTGCCTCCCTGATGCAACTCCAGGGCAGGGTATTGAAGGCATTGGCGATATCTAGAGACACCGCCAAGACGACCCCACCCTGGGCAACAGCATTCCCCGTGGTCAGGGCTCGCACGCGCATGATGGCGTCCACCGTAGAGCGCCCTCTGCGGAAACCAAACTGGCTCTCCGCCAAATCCGGCCCCACACGCACCAGCTGGCCGACGAGGCGGTCTGCAATGACTCTTTCAAAGAGCTTGCCCACCTCGTCGAGCAGCACGATGGGCCGATAAGCGGACGGAGAGTCCGCAGGGCGCCCTACCTTCTTTATGAGGACCAGTTTCCCCGTCTTCCAGCGAAGCAGGAACTGGCCCCTCTGCATGCATGCGCTTAGGAGCCCCCTAAGTCGAGGCCCGAGAGCCTCCAAGGACAGGACCCAGGCCTTCCCAGGTAAGCCGTCGGGTCCTGGGGCGGTATTTTTGGCATTAAGCTAGCGTACCGCCGCTCTCATTTCTACCTCGGTCACCTCCGGAACATCGTCGTCGTCGGCGGTGTGGTCCGCATCGGGCACCACAGTAGGCGGAGCCATGGGCGGGGAGGTGTGTTCCCCTCGCGAAGGGAACAGAGCGCTCACCACGTCCTCCACAAGCTGGGGCCGGAGACTCTGCGTCAGCGGGGGAGCCCATGGGCGGAGTTTATCCCGCACCACTTTGTACGGGCGTCCCCACGGGTCCCTGTCTAGAGTCCCCAGCAACTCCTCGCGGGCCAAACCCCTGGCTCGCAGGATCTCTGCTTGGAGGGCGGTCTTCGCCGCTCTGTACCCCTCGTACAGCTCCGCCTGAATGGCTTCCGTATCCGGAGGTTTGATACGGAGCCTGCGGTGCCTGGTGTACCGGCGTCGCGCAGCCACGCACGCAGTGCGCAGAGCCGTCAGCTCCTGCGACCACCAGTACACCTGGTAACCAGATGGCTTTTTTTTTTTTTTCAAAGAGATGTCGTCAGCACAAAAGTAGGGGTCCACTAGGGCCGATGCCTGCCGGAGTCGCGGGAAGGTACTTATGGGTCACCGAGGCCCCCGCAACACAGGCAACAGGAAGGAATACGGGTGGGTTTTAGTCAGTAAGAGGCTGACACACCCTCCCGCTCCGCCCAGAGCGGGAGAAGTTATTTGATGATTTCCCACCCAAAAAAAAAAAAAAAACCAGATGGCTGCGACATATATATTGTAACAATCGACATCGATTGTTTCAACGTGGTCCTAAGATATCTTGGTCTGCAAAGTGCAAAGTGAGAATGGTTTATCACAACCCAGACTAACTGCAAGCTTCTCCCACAGAAACATCGATTTTATGTTTATTATAAACAGTGGTATAAATACAGGTTATTTATTTATTTATAAGGCACTTCAACGACTTACTCACTAAGACATACACAAACAAAAATCACATAGTTTTTGGAATTGTTGTGAATTCGTCACTAACAGAAGTGCACAGCACTAGCACGGAAGCTTATAGTATGTATAAGCCGTTGTTACGCTTAGTTGAATTACATATAAGAAAATAAAATAGAGTTAAAATGAGCGTGGAATAAAACGCGCCGTCGACCCGGGCCTGGTCCTTATCGGACGGTAACCTACCCATTGCTCACCGTCCGCAAGCCCACGCCTACGGTGACCAGAAATCCGCCCGGGTTTCCCGACGCCCAGGGCGTCTCCTGCGGCGGGTGGCGGAAGGTTGATCGGTTGTTGCATTATAAACGATATTAGAAGAGCTGTGCGACAGTTTTGTACGATAACATACTCGTATTACCTACATCTATCTAACTATCTAAGTCTAAGAATATTGTAAGATCTCCGCTGCTTTTCATGTGGTTATTTTGTGGTGCAGTACCTATGCTTGTCATTAAATTAATTAATTGGTTTCACTAATCATTACCAGATTTTGCGGTATTCGACTTTATAATAATTGGTGCGGGATCAGCAGGAAGCGTGGTTGCAAACCGGTTAACTGAAGTTGAAGATTGGAACGTATTGTTGATTGACGCAGGAGATGACTCGCCTGTGGAATCCGATGTGAGTAGCGATTAACTGAACTAATGTCTAGACATCTAAAGTGAGCCTCATAATTAAGTATATCATCTTGCTAAACATGTTCTTGATACTTATTAGTAAATGATAAAATAATTTATTCAAATAAGGATCAAAAGCGTCGCGCAATTTGACCAATATTCAGAATTAATTTTGATAATGTTTCAGATTCCCGGATTGGTTGGATCTTTATATAACCCTAAATATGACTGGCAGTATTTAACAGTTAATGATAGATTAACAGACCAAGGCCTAATAAATGGCTCTGCAAATTGGCCGAGAGGAAAAGTTTTTGGCGGTAGCAGTAGTATTAACGTCATGCTTTACGTACAGGGGAACGACGAAGATTACAAGAACTGGTACGATGCAGGCAACAAAGAATGGAGTGTAGATGACGTACGGCGGTGTTTCAGGAAAGCTGAAAATCTTCAAATTCAAGATTTGTTGAATGATCCAGCTGTCAGTGAACATTATGGCCAAGATGGTCCACTTATCTTAAACAAATTTAATCAACCCTACGATACTTTATACCAAAAAGTAATCGAGTAATGGGATGAGATCGGATTTAAAAAGGTTCCTGACTTAAACGCAGCCAATGTCATGGGCTCTGGATACATAACAGTAACAGCGGCAAATGGAATAAGACAAAGTACAAACAAAGCATACTTAAAGCCAATCGGAAGTAGAAAGAATTTAAAAATATTAAAAAGGGCGTTAGCAACAAAGATTCTGATAAATGGAAATTTTTCAGCTTATGGTGTTGAACTTGAAAAAGACGGACAAAACCTGACTATTTATGTATCCAAAGAAGTTATATTAAGTGCCGGAACAATTAACTCTCCACAACTACTGATGTTGTCTGGTGTGGATCCTAAAGAGCATCTTTTATCAAGAAATGTTACATGTGTTGTTGATTCTCCAATGGTAGGGCAAAACCTTCAAGAGCATACGATAATGCCCATTCCAATATATGGTGATGTCCCTGAACAACAATCAACAATTGAACAATATTATGGTGCTATAGACTACCTTGCAAATCGTCAAGGCTATTTAACAGAAAACGCTATTACATCAGGTGCTCTATCATTTTACCAAATCATTGTACCAAAAAACTTTTCCACGCTAGATGATACTTTAGCCTCGATATTTCGATACAATGAAATAGCTCGTAATTCTATTACTGAACTTAACAAAAACTATGCACTTTATTTTCTCTTTTTCTCTCTTCTACATCCATATTCTGTTGGAAATATTTATTTAAGTTCAAACGATCCTAACGATGCCCCTCTAATATTTGCAAACTATTTTCAAGATTCTAGAGATTTAGAAACTGCTGTGAAAGGAATTAAGATGGATACAAAAATTGTGAACACCACTTTTTTCAAATCTATCAACAGTTTTTTGGGTAGAATCAGCCTTTCTGCTTGTGATGATTTTGTACTTGATAGTGAGGAGTATTGGAAATGTATTTGTATTAATTTTGTAACGACGGGTTATCACCCTGTTGGAACTTGTAAAATGGGAGCTTGCATAAGCACGGCTGTAGTAGATAGTCGGCTGAGAGTACACGGAGTAACAAATCTGAGAGTCATTGACGCTAGCGTAGTGGTAACAATAATGCACCGACTATTATGATAGGAGAGAGAGCTTCGGAGCTTATTAAAGAAGATTATGGACAGATCTAGTTTTTAGTAAGGCTGTACTTTTCTTCTTGTAGTTAATTCAAAAGTAGATCTGATAATTAGAATTAAAACGCTTTTGTTTTATTTTTATATATAAAATTTTACGCATACTTTTCGTTATACGAAAGTAAAAAATGTTTAATTCCTTTCTGTATGAAGGCAGAGGGTATATATCATCGACCTGTATATTGAGTTGTTTCAAAAGATAATTGCTAACTTAACTCAAAACGACAATTTATTTAGTTGGTTAAGATGTGCCTCCCGCTGTCTATCTAAATCATGATCTAAATCAAGGAATTGATTTAGATGTTTCTAACTGAAAACAGCGTCGAAATAACTTAAGGTTCAATGGATAGTAAGAATTATGGATCTATTCAGGAGTCTAAAAGCCGTTCAAAGTGCAGCAAACTTAGTTTAATCTTGGGAAAAGTTAGCCAATGCAGTTTATTAGTAAAATTAACGACCAGATAATACAATTTTCCTTCCCATTTCTTTCATTGATTTCATGATTTTTTTTGTTCTTTCCTGTAATTTTTACTGTTATGATATAGGGTAATACGTCAAGGTCAACAGACATTTATTTTAATGTAATTAGTACAAATACTTAAGACGTTTCTACGATCAGACATGATTGCTAAACAACTTATGAAACGCCACAATTTGTCATATCCAAACACACTAAAGACCCACCACAACAAAAACTTTTATCTTGGACCGAGTACATCTCTAAACGACGCGAAGCTACAAAACAAGCCAATTTATCTCGAAATTACCGACACGAAACAAAATATCCAGAGAATTACATATAAATAATGCAAAAACAGTACGGTTTGGTTGTAAATCCCCTCTAATCGGTCCCGCAAGAGCTCTGACCCAAATTCCGCGGTACCTTTGGCTATTTTCACATGATTACAGCGCCGACGATTACGTATGGCGATGTTTCGGGGTCCACAGCTGAGTCAGGAACTACTGGTCCTAAGTAAACGGGTTGGTTAGCAGTACATATTTATCAATAGGGAATCGTGCCTACGTTGCCTAATCCCTGCAAACATTGAATGACAAACGTTTGTATGGCGCAAAAGTTAATTTTTGGTTCGTTTGTTCTACGATGAGGTACTGTGGCTATTATCTATTGCAGGGCTAGCTGTTGACGTAGCTTTGTTTTGGTAACAGGTAAGCATAATAAATTAGGATTTAATAGAGCACTGTGTGTTTTGTGGTGTTGTTTTAGTAAATTAATTACTAGCTTTATGACTAACTAGCTGTGTTCGCAACTGCCTCCACATGAAAACAATATTCAGTCACAGGTTGTAAGGAACATTTAATGGAGTTGAGGGGCGACAGATTGCACACCTACCAACAAACTAAAATATATCTGAATGGCATTTAATCCCGTCAATAGTTCAAACAAGCAAGCTGACGGACAGGATAGTAAAGTACGTTAAATAAAAGGTTTAAAGATTCAGCAATCTGTCTACTCACATTGTTCTTCAGGGGCACTGGTTAGGAGCACATAAACAGCTGTTTTCCCACGGCCGATATCCACGCCACAGTATGAAAGAAAAACCGAAAATATAATGCAACATCATTAGTATGCTGTTGCAAATAAAATGCCTATAATTTGGAAAGTATTGGGAGGAGAGCAAATTAAAACATAATAATTTAAATAAAATATAATTTAATTTAAATAATTTAAATTTGGCCGTGTCCCAGCAGTGGGAACATTATAGGCTGATTATGTAATTTAGATAATAATAATAATATAAGCCTTTATTCAGACACATAGTTTTACAATGGTTTGTATCTTAATCTAACGACTCTCGCGAGTGTTAATCTGAGCTTAGGTACTGCGGTCGGTCTGCGAATACATATTTTTTTAACACATCGGGGAAAGTGCGACGTTCGGACGGCTGTCTGCTGCCATGAGATTAGTAACTCTTTTTTTATTTTTATTTTTTTCACAGGACACGCTTTTTTGAATTCTTGGCTAACTGTAGAAAATAATGTACCGTAGTTTACGTATATATTGGGGTCTTGTGAATCAAAACTAGCCGTTGACAGATTGCTAAGAAAATTATTATTAAAAAACAAATCAATTTATTTTTAGTAAGGTCTTAATTTAATGGTTTTATCGTGTACGTGTAGTCCTTAAAAGCCCAAAAGTTTGACTTTCAACCTTACTATGCTGGGTAGGTAGAGCTTGAAAATCACTCCCTAACTTAGTCTAAATCTAGGATATTGTTTGTAGTATTTCTGTAGTTATTCAATATACTCTTTTCTGGGAACCTAACAAACCAAACTCCATTGAAGTGGTAATTAAAAGGTACCTACATATTTCAAATGAACATTTTGAAATACATAGTTTACTGTGGATTGAAAATATTTGCTAAACTAGAAACAGAAATAAGCAGGCACGTGTTTAGCCCCAGTTGATACCAAGTCAGGTAGAATACACACCACCCTACTCGAGAAACTTCTCGAACAAACTAATTTACAACAAAACATGACCCCCGATTATGCTGAATAAAGTTTAGACCACGGACGCGGTCAGTCGCGACCACACGTAACGTAAGCGATACGTGGTGGGCTAAACCCTTACGGGACGCCGCAAATCTCTGAAGCTTACATCCACTCGCGCGAATAATATATTAAATTGTTTTTAGTTACATGTTGGAGACTCTTTTATTTTGTCTACCTATTGTAGCGTGTGTGGAAGGATTAAAAAAAAAACACTCGCGACATTTGACACATATCATTTAGTAAATATAAAAAAAACACAAGAATCTGATTACACAGAATGCGATTAATATTAAAAATTACACGTTAAAAAAAATTCCCCATGCCTTTGGATAAGTTTAAAAATAAATTTATACATAACAGAATTAGAACTTAGAGCACTCTAACTAGAACAAAGTTTAATAATTGTCCCTAGAAATCATTGTAAGCAGTTGAATGATTGGGTTTTTAAATTACGTTAATGCAAAAAAGTGGTGCTAAGCTCTAAACCTTATTCGTGGTCCTGACATGAACAGAAACAGGCAATCTAAAATCTGATGTGCTTTTCAAAACTAAAGGTTCAAAATTCAGTTCACAATGAAAGAAAGTAATAATTAAAGTAGTTAGCTGGTAGCATTCCTGAAGCGAATGTGGCGCAGACTTCGCCGGATCACCTTGGGTTACCGAAATTCTGGCGAATAGCTGCTGGAACTACGTCCTCCGATCGGTTAGCTTAGCAGAACTTCAGTAAATTCGTACCAAAAGACACTTGGTACTTGGTTGAATAGGGGAATAATAAAACTAGAAAAAAGCCCTGGCTTGATGGAACTTCAGTTCAGTTCCTTGTCTAATTTGTAGAATTTTTAAAACAAAAATACGAACATTCCAAAAGAAGAAAAAAAATATGAAAAGTTTGGAAACTAGCGAATAAGGTTGAACATGAGATGATTATAAAAAGGATCAATAGCAAAAAAAGTATTGTAGAATTAATAATTCACACTATGTTATAAAAAAATGATTTGATGATCGAGATTTTGTTCTTGATAAGGATAAGGACGATGGTGGTCATGAACTTGGTGTAAAGCATCACATGATACGGTAGGTATTCTAAAACCATTTTCAGTACCCATCACGTTAGTCGTAACATTGATAACCATTGAATAACAAAAAACCGGCCAAGTGCGAGTCACGCGCAATGAAGTTCCGTAGTTGGGATGAATTTATCCCAAAAACAAACTTAACATTGTAGTTGAAAAACATGTTCTCCCATACATCGATATACGTCACGTCAATTCTTCAACTGCAAATGTAAGTTGGTCGACTATAACTCGTTAACTTGTAAAGCCTACTGTAGCGATGATATTTTTCCTTTTAATTTCGTTATATATACTATTGCCATGATTTTTTTCACCTATCTAAATACAAACGTTTAGCTGGCAGGGGGGCTGACACTTGACTCTAACAAAAATTTGCACTTTTTGCGCTTAATATTACGCAAACAGATCCCTGAATTGAAAAATGGTGTTCAAAAACCCGAAATCCAACGATCCCCCTTATTATAGGCTAGACGAGAAAAAAATAATATCATCCCCACATTCCGTGTAAGGGAGGTACACTAAAAGCATTTTTTTTTCAAGATATTTTACCACGTTGTCGGCGTGATTTATATGTATACACATGCTAAATTACAGCTTTCTAGTACTAAGCGTCTCTGAGCTTAGCAGCAACAGACCGACAGGCAGACAGACAGACAGACAGACAAGGCAGACCTGCTGGAATCGCGGGAAAGTCCGAAAGGGGGATACCGTGGCATCTGGCAACACACAGGCAACAGAAGGAACACACGGGTTCTAGTCAGTAAAAGTCTGATACGTCCTCCCGCTCCGCCCAGAGCGAGAGTATTTATTTGATAATTTCCCAACCAAAAAAAATAAAGACAAGACAGACGGAGATGGCTAAACTATAAGGGTTCCTTGTTGACTACGGAAATCTAAAAACTACTTTTCGAAGTAGTACACCTCACATTCAGTTCTTTAAATTCAAACAGTACAAGTACTATACTGATTCCAGATGAGAATACTTAAAACAAAAGTAAGGTATCGAGTAACATCCTAACTGATAACCAAACATCAAATCGTAAGCTTCAAGGTCACACAGAGGTCAAAGTTATGACCAGTGTCGGGGTCATTCGGGATCACAGCCAACGTAAATGATACACGTTGACTATCACACGACTTTGGATCACCCGTGCGGGACGCCGCAAATCTCGGAAGCTTTGATATAAGCGATATGATGCCAGTGACCTCTGGCGCCAGTTTTGGTATTCGGTAATTGTATTTTAAAGTTTTGGGTGCTTTTTGATTATAAATGATAATTATTCCTGTAAATAGATTTGAACAAACACGTTTACACGACATTCATATTTAAACACTAGATGAGATCGGCGTTTCCTATCTGACTACTGTGAGAAGAAAGGGCGAAACAAACTCAGAGTCTCTTTTAAAGCCCAGACATAATCTTGGTCAGATCATGTGAAGACCATGTAGATTGGTGTCTGAAATGATCTTTTCAGGAAAGAACCACACAGATTTAGTTGACCTATCCAGTCAGTACAGTCGTGCAGCTCAACTCAGAACTTAAGGAACTCAACAATTCGACGAACAATATAAAAAAAGGACATTTGGGTAGGCCACATAAAGTACTCAAACTGCCAGACCATAATTAAAACTAACTGAGAGAAAAAAAAACACCTATGACCCACATATTCCTCACATTCACAATAATTACAATAATATATTTGCAAAGTAACATGTCATTTTAGATGTAAAATGGTATATAGAATAAAAAGCTTGCTAAAAAAGTAAAAACAAGGTTCACTGTGTAATTGTTTTACTTTATTGGAGCAGCTCAACCCCAAGCCTTTTTGTTTTCAATATAGTATAGTATAAAAGGCTTTTTGGCATAGTTTCCGCTTTATAAAAGATTTGCATTTATTAAGACTTAGCTCTTGAATGTGGCTAGGAAGTTTATTATACAAACGTATACATTGGCATCTCCTTTCTTGAGCCTGGTTGTAGGAACAAATTTGTGTTTGTTCCTAGTATTTATATTATGGATATCACTGTATTTTTTAAACAGTTTAATATTTTTATGTGCATACAAAAGATTTTTGTAAATATACTGGGAAGGCACAGCCTCACAATCAGTGATCTCTTTAAATTTGTCTCTGAAGGAGTGTCTGGGACTTAATTTATAAATTGAACGAATTGGCTATTTTTTTTAAACATGACTATGACCCACATATTCCTCACATTCACAATAATTACAATAATATATTTGCAAAGTAACATGTCCATCTTAGATGTAAAATGGTATATAGAATAAAAAGCTTGCTAAAAAAGTAAAAACAAGGTTCACTGTGTAATTGTTTTACTTTATTGGAGCAGCTCAACCCCAAGCCTTTTTGTTTTCAATATAGTATAGTATAAAAGGCTTTTTGGCATAGTTTCCGCTTTATAAAAGATTTGCATTTATTAAGACTTAGCTCTTGAATGTGGCTAGGAAGTTTATTATACAAACGTATACATTGGCATCTCCTTTCTTGAGCCTGGTTGTAGGAACAAATTTGTGTTTGTTCCTAGTATTTATATTATGGATATCACTGTATTTTTTAAACAGTTTAATATTTTTATGTGCATACAAAAGATTTTTGTAAATATACTGGGAAGGCACAGCCTCACAATCAGTGATCTCTTTAAATTTGTCTCTGAAGGAGTGTCTGGGACTTAATTTATAAATTGAACGAATTGGCTATTTTTTTTAAACACGAAATAATACCGTACGATATCACACTATGAAAATAACTACAGTATACTAAAAGGACTGTCTCTAAATCAGTTATACGAATTCTAACGACAATGTATTTACGAGTACATATAACCCCATTGAAGCTTGGCATCCAAAATTATGCCTAAGAACACTGTGGTATCTTTGGGTTTACCCTTTATGAGCACACTAGTTTTCACTTGTCTAACATGGTATCGTAAAGTTAATACATTATTTTTATTAATAGGCATACTAGTTAACGGTATTCATCATAATCAGTAGAACGTATTGTTTGAACTAGTTGGTATTGAAGTTAACAGTAAAATATTAATATATATATGTATATTGTTGGTGTTGAATGGTTGCGATTTTCCTAGAATCATTTACCACCTACAATACTTGGCAAGTCATCCAGCATCTTCGGCATTCCTCGATCTCTTAAGAATGGCGTCCACAAACTTGTTGTTAGTACATCGTGGTGAGAATACACATTGCTTGTTGCCCTGTTGGCAGAAGCATATCTGTTATTTAAAGCTCAGTTTTTTTTAGTTCCTTGTTCGATGCGGCCGCACTAAGCAAATAATGCCCTGCATATTGTTAACGCGCCATACATTTTTTAACTCTGTAGTGTATGTATTGTGTGAAAACTGTATTCAAAATAATATTGAGCGCTAAATCAAGGCAATTACAGGTCATCCGCATGTGTCCCTGGTTTCAAGCTTGTTACGAACTCAATAGGTATTTTATCTTCATTATAGTTTGGATTTTGTCAAAGAGGGCAAGAAAATGGAGCAGTAAGTGAACTAAAAAGAAAACACTATTTGAGATCAAACGACTGGTGTGAAAAACGCAGTAATCACATTCTCTTGATGAGAACTCATTCTAGCCACAATCATTATAATTATTTAAGTAAAAGGGCCTAACCACAATAATATGCATATTATTTATTCGTATAAATCATATGCATATTATTGTGGCTTACTCGTGTAAGCATTAGAACAACTCTTTTGCTGATCATTCAAAATAAATCATGTAAAACCATAAGCCAATATCTGTATCATGAAAGAAAATGAAATGTCAACGACCAATTTATAGGTGTACTTTATCAAGACATCTAAGATCTTCTTCTGTTTTGTATTCCTACCACGTTGGCCACGATATTGACTCAGGTCTGTCTCGGTGAACTCAGTCGAGCGCCGCATGAATTATGTTTAGCATAATGAAACAGTTGATACAGATCTTTTGTTAAGATATCAGAGGTAATATTCTAATATAAATAAAAAGTATAGACTGTATCGTTCTTGGGCTGTCTGGTAATAACAGTAATGTATGGTCACCAATCTTTCAGCCAAGCGTGGTGACTATACATTGCTGTTATTATATATCTTTTCTAGAGTCAGCAAAAAAAAAGTCATTAACTCTGACCTTTCACATAATCATCTTAAAAATAGACACAAAATAATTCGGTAAACTGCTTTTCACGTAAAATAGCTAAGAGTTAAAAGAATGTTGTAGACATAGATATTCTTTCAATGTTACCCCAGTTCCGATTTTAAAAATATGCTCTGTAATTAACACTTAAAACTTAAGTGTTAATGGACTTTTGTTGCTGACTCTACCATGTCAGAACAGTTAAGAGCCTATTAAAAAATATTGACCAGTCAGCAAGCTATGTACTATATTCGTTTATAATATATATAAAACCGATATAACCCATAAACAAATCTATAGCCCTTTTTCACATACAAACGATCAGCCAACAATAAAGTCATTCATAAATATAATAGAATTACATTACTCATCATTACCATAATAAACGACATAGGACAAGCAAATAAAAATAGGGGGAAAAAGGAGAAAAATAGGGGAACAAAAATAGCAAAAGAAACGGCACGGAGCAAACTTGAAATTTTTTCAGATCATTTGTCTTTTACCCCGAGCGCTATGGTGGCCATGATCGATGACAAAGCGGAAAAAAACATGGCCGATTTTCCTTAGAGCTCTGGTCGGCAGGTAAATAATCCTGGGAGTCAGGTCTAATGGAAATGTTATGCTTCACGCAGCACAGCTGTCTGTTCAGATAGGAAAAAAATAAAAAAAATGATTCTATACAATAGTACGTACAATAATTTACACTAAGCGCAACACAAAACATTAAATTATTAGCCAAATGTCAGCTAGCACACCCCTATACCAACAAAAAAAAAAACTAACTATACTCAAGCAGAAATAAAAACGTAAACAGAAAATAATACCTAAATAAAAGCCTCCAAGGCATAGAGGGCGTGCCCGCTTACATATAGCTATGGCTGTTTTATCGGGTAGTACAATTCTTTTTTGCGTTTTACAGATTTTGTTTCCTCTAATGCATACTATCTAACTTTTATCAACTTCTTTTCCTAGGGCTAGGAAAATTAATGTTGTATCACTCAACATATTATTGATGTGTAACATCTTTATTCTCGCTTTCTGTGGGAGCGATTCCGTAGAAAGGGATGGAAGTGTGTAACAGGAAGTGACAGCTTGAGCATGGATAAGTAAGTACTTTATAGTGGAATTAGTCTACTCATGGAATTAGTAAGTACTATATCGATTGTAAGTAGTGGGGGTCGAATTTCGACCAGTGGGCGACTACTAGTATTCGAATAAATATTTCACTATTTTGCTTTTTAAATTTTGAGGTTAATTTCTGTTGCTGCTCAGTTATTTATTACCAAGGTGAGATGTATATCATATGTGACTACTGTAAGGCTCGCTAGTTTTTTTCCTAGCCCTTTTGAATGTTAAAAGGATAAAAAGCAATACCCTTCTTACAGTTCCTATATAGCGATCATTGAAACAATATTGGCCGTACGTATAAGGTAGTATCCTTATAGGCAACTAATTCACTAAAAATGTGAGTTGAAAACCTGTTATATGCATGTTATACGAGTACGTATGACTGCGGGGTAATTGCGTAACACCCTATCAGTAGCAATAGGTTTAATTTTGACAGTTCAACAACATTAATTGCTTTATTTATGTTGTTGAGCAGACAATTTTTCTGTACATGTGACGCAATGGATTAGCAATTTTTCAATCAGTTATGGTTTCCGAATATTAATAAGATTTGTGAAGTGATTTTAAATACTAAATATAAATTTGAAAGTATGTGATTTGCTTCAAATTATTTTTTTATCAGGGTAGTCATGAAGTTTAAAAGTTTCTAATTTGACAGCACCGAGCTGTCAAATTAGAAACTTTGAGGAAGAAGCCGGCAGGAGGATCCGATTGGGTTGGGCAGCATTTGGAAAACTTCGTCAAGTCTTCTCGTCGCCAATCCCGCAGTGTTTGAAGACTAAGGTCTTCAACCAGTGCGTCCTGCCCGTTATTACATACGGTGCCGAAACGTGGACACTGACAGTCGGGCTGGTCCACAAATTCAAGGTCGCTCAGCGCGCCGTGGAGTGGGCTATGCTCGGAGTTTCTTTGAAGGATAAGATCAGAAAAGAAGTTATCCGGAAGAGAACCGGAGTTACCGACATAGCTATCAGAGTCAGCAAGCTGAAGTGGCAGTGGGCTGGCCATGTGTTTCAAAGGACCGATGGCCGGTGGAGTCCTGGAGTGGAGACCGCGTATCGGCAAGCGTAGTGTGGGACGCCCCCCAGCTAGATGGACCGACGACCTTAAAAAGGTGGCTGGGACAGACTGGATGCGGAAGGCGGAGGACAGGGTGTTATGGCGCAGCCTGGGAGAGGCCTATGTCCAGCAGTGGACTGTTATAGGCTGAGTTGATTGATTGATTGATTGATTGAATTTGACAGTTACCGTAAAAGTACTGTTTTTTTTAAGAGAACCGAATGGAAAACATGATATATTTAGTGTGCCGCGTAGTTGCTAAGTTAGTTCTCTTCGAGCCTCGGAATCTAAAGGTTGTCTTCAAGAAGTCTGAAGTCTAATATTATATTGAGTACCTAAATAAATAGTTTGTTAAATATTGCTATATACCAAGTTTGTATGTGTGCAAGAATATAAATACAGAAATATTCCGGCGGACTTAATACCTACGGATTAAGTCAGCCTCTGTACATTTGTGTGCTTAAAGTATTAAATAAATAAATAAATAATAAATATTCGGACTGACAAGGCGTTTTTCATTTCACAATATACGTCGAAATCATCCAGATTGTGAATGATAGTGTGTTACGCAGTTAGGGTGCTGTTTTATAATCGACATAAAACACGTCATAGTCACCTGATGATCAAAATCTGCTGATCTATACTGTAAATATCTCACCGAGAAAACTTAAGTGAAGTGAGCTTGAAGACAACTGTCAGTGTCATCCCACCTGCATGTCGATTCTGTAAAAATCTCACCGTGAAAACTCGTGTGGAGTGAGCTGTCAGTGTCATCCCACTGATGCTAGGGAGTGACCAAGCATTACAGTTATAATCATAATCGAGATTTTAATAATATTTTTATGCTAATTCTATTGATATTTTATATTATTTCAAAATTAGTATTTAAGCGCTGAAACCTTACTATATAGTATTACTATTTTTTAAATAAAATAGTAAAACAGAAATTCAGTCAGAAACTCAATTTGGTTTTTTATTCCAAAAGGATTGGTAATTTTCACAGCCGCAATCTTGCTTTTTAGATTTGATCTCACTATCGGCTTTAGCACCCCCGAAAACCATGAAAACGACACCCATGATGAAAAATCTGAGCATTTTCGCAGCCGCCATCTTGCTTTTTAATTTTGACCTCACCATCGGATTTAACACCCCCGAAAACCATGAAAACGATACCCATGATGAAAAATCTGAATATTTTCGCAGCCGCCATCTTGGTTTTTAGATTTGACCTCAGTATCGGCTGTAACTCCCCCGAAAACCATGAAAATGATGAAGAATGTTTGTAGCCGCCATTTTGGATTTTGGTAAAACCAAATTTTTGTTTGTCGCGCATTTAAAAATAAAAAACGGCAAATTTAAAAAAAAACTCAACCTGACATTATTAACAGCTCCTCACGCGCAAGAGCGGCGTGATCTTATCACTTCACCCGATCCTCGTAACCATAGTAACCACTCGCGCCGGCTAGGTGAAGTGAGTCGGTAAGCGCGACGCGCGAGTGTCGTGATGTTATCACTTCACCCGATTCTGGTTGCCATAGCAACATCACTTCACTTGGGCTGGGTGAAGTGAGCCCAGCCGCCCGCCGACCGGTGCGCGCGCTGCGCGAGTGTCAGTTGAACTGTTGAATTTTGTTACAGTATTGATGACGGTGATTTTATGAATATTATTTTATTATTGGCAACGCGTAGGTCGGTATAAATTTACCTACCTAAAATAAAATATTAGAAAGGTACTTATTAATAATCCGCACGTTTTTTATTCAAATGGCTTATGTATACAGACACACACATCGTGTAGTTAGGTTTCCACATAGTTTGTGAGGGGATAAATTCTATGGTCCGTCAGCCAGGCACACTTT
Organism: Atethmia centrago; assembly: GCA_905333075.3. Taxonomy (NCBI): domain Eukaryota; kingdom Metazoa; phylum Arthropoda; class Insecta; order Lepidoptera; family Noctuidae; genus Atethmia; species Atethmia centrago. The sequence goes on along the minus strand of HG995373.1, from coordinate 11,724,713 downwards.
TAGCACTCGATCACTTGACACACTCGGTTATTTCTTCTTATTGAAAAGATTTGGGTTAATAACAACGCTGAATAACGTCGCACAGGCTTTAGTCGACTCAATCCACTATCGCTTCTTCAAAACACATCGCAGTTGGGTCATGGGATTGCGTTTATTTAATCAGTTAAAACACATCGCGATTGGGTCATTGAATTGCGTTTATTTAATCAGTTAACTGATTATGATCAATAGAATTAGCATAGAAATATGATTAAAATCTCGATTATGATTGTAAATGTAATCCTTGGTCCATCCCTAGTATCCGGTGGAATGACACTGACAATTCACTTCACGTTCACTTCACATAAGTTTTCACGGTGAGAAGGTTACAGAATAGCACTGCTGATGAAGGGATTGACCAAGCATTACATTTACAATCTTAATCGAGATTTTTATATTATTTTTAATGCTAATTATTTTGAAAATTGTATAATATTTCAAAGCTAGTATTTGTTCAAACATTACTATTTGGGGGTTTTTAAATAAAATAACAAAACAGAGATTCAGTGAGAAACTCAAATTGTTTAAGTATTGATATGAGCGCGTCACGCACGAACAACAAATAAAATAAAACAAACACGTATAAACTTGTTTGTTTTATTTATTATATAACATTTATTTATACATTTATTTTCGACTAAATAAATTGGCATAAATATTATTTTTTATTATGAACTCATTGTTATCTGATTAAATAACGCAATCCCGAGACCCAATCGAGATGGCAACACAGGCAACGGATGGAATACGGGTGGGTTTTAGTCATTAAGAGTCTGACACACACGCGGAGCAGGAGAAGTTATTTGATAATTCCCACCCAAAAAAAAACACCCAAAAGAGATGTGTTTTGAAGAAGCGAATGTCGATCGAGTCGGGTAAAGACTGTGCGACGTTGTACAGCGTTGTTATTAATCCAAATCTATTGAATAAGAAGAGCGTGTCAAGCGATCGAGTGCTAAAAGTGTGCCTGACTGACGGACCATAGAATATAACCCCACACAAACTATGGAGGAACCTAAATAAACGATGTGTGTGTATCTATGCCATTTAAATGAAAAGACGTGCGGATTATAAGCACCTAATATTTTATTGTTGATAGATAGTTGTGTCTTGCCCAGTCAATGCCGACAATAAAATAATATTCATCAAATTATCATCATCATGCTATAACAAAATTCAACAGTTCAACTGACACTCGCACATCGCCCTCACCGACTCACTTCACTTAACCGATTCACACCGGCGCGAGGGATTGCTATGGCTACAAAATCGAGTGAAGTGGTAAGATCACACTGCGCTTGCGCTTGAGGCGCTGTCAGTTTTTTTAATTTCCCTTTTTAAATTTAAATACGAGTCCAACAAGAATTAGGTTTTACCTTTATATTAAAATCCATGATGGCGGCTGCAAAAATTTTCAAATTTCATCATGGGTGTCGTTTTCATGGTTTTCGAGGTAAATATTAACGAAAATATTTAATAATAACATTCTTTGGTAAGTGATACATTTTATAATGTATACTGTATGCAACATAAGTCGTATTATCTATGCTTGCTAATTAAAAAAAAATGTTTTACTCTTTGCCGCTTTTTTTTTTTGTGGATGGGCAATCTTCAAATAACTTCTCCCGCTCCGGGTGGAGCGGGAGTGTGTGTCAGACTCTTACTGACTAAAACCCACCCGTATTCCTTCTGTTGCCTGTGTTGCGGGGGCCTCGGTGACCCATTAGTACCTTCCCGCGACCCCGGCAGGCATCGGCCCTAGTGGACCCCTACATTGTGCTGACGACATCTCTATGAGGCGCGCGTGGAATACGACGCGCCGTCGACCCGCCGCGCCTACGGTGGCCGGAAATCCGCCCGGGATTCCCGACGCCCAGGGCGTCTCCTGCAGCGGCTAGGGGCGAGGGGGCGCGAAACTTGCCCTTCCCGTCCCGCCTCCTCCTTCGCGAGCATTACTGCTTCGCAGAAGGAGGACTCTTTGCCGCTTGATGCGCTGTTGTTTCTATGCCTCCCGGAAAAATTCCTTCCTTCCCATTCAGTCCTTTACATACATACATACATACATACACACATACATACATATATACATACGTAACATCACGCCTGTATTCCACGAAGGGTTAGGCAGAGGTGAGCCTATAGTCAGTCGGAGTCAATCGTAATAATTATTTACGGCTTTTATTTTATTTATGTCTTTTATTTGTTATAAATTGTTTTTTTTATATATTTTTTATTGCCCTAGTGGGATTTATATGTGTTCGTAGATGTGTCCGTGGCATCACAGTGGGCCCTATCAGAATAACAGCTCTGCAGTATTTATTTTTTAAATATCGCAGCATTATGCTGAGATAGGAGCCTTTTTGGCATGGCACAAGTCGTTTTTATTTATTTTCTTTGTTGATTTTTGTTTTTAATCGAACAAATATGTAAATTTTGTTAGTTTTAAATGCTCCTATTTGTTTTACTTTTTGTATTTCTTGTGCGTGTCCCAAATAAAATATTTTTCTTTCTTTCTTTCTTTCCCCCATTCTCATTCACTCTATCATCCCAAATGCACCTAATACTTTTTCGTACCCATTCCTCTTCACTCCAACCTAACCATTAAAGTCTCCAAGCATAACAATCTTCTCGTTTAACCTACATCCATTCACTAAATCTCTTATACTGCCCCAAAATTCCTGTCTCTCCAAAGATGAGCTTCCTGTATCGGGTGCAGACAGGAACAAAATAAAGATAGGGTTTTAGGTTTGAGGACAACTCCCACACCCTGACGGGTCCTGTGTATCTCACACCGGACCCCCTTTGTTTTCGTCTCATTCATACATAACACATCTATTATTTTATCCTTCACCATCTCACACACCTGTGTGCAGTAGTCGTACCCTCCCAAAATGGGCGAACACATACTACAAAAAACTACCATATCCAAATCTGAATACTTAATTAGCTAAACAAAACTTACATAGTAATGCTTAATTATTAATTATTTTTCAGTTAATTATTTTATCAGTAAACAAAGTCGTTTTAAGATGAACGTTTAATTAGTAACTTCATTACTTTTTTCAAATTGGTAATTTTTCCGGCAGTTCAAGGAATTTAATCAAACAACACGTTTTCATAAAGAAATGTGTGTGTAAAATAATCTTGTTACTTTATTGTTTCTAAATTATTATTAAAACTGATTTAATTATTGTATTAAATTATAACATTTAGGTATTGACCATTCGAACGTGATGGGTGCCATTTTTCTTCAGTTTTGCTGTTTTTTTTTTTTTAACCATAAGTAGTAATGTTTAGACACCTAAATATTAACATTAAAACAATATAAAATTATCAATAGAATTAAAAAGAAAGAAAATACATTTATTTAGCACAAACTAAAAGGCACACAATATAAAGTACAGTAGAAAAAAAAATGCTTAAAAGTCAAATAAAATGTGTAAAGTGCGATGTTAGAAGTTAGCAGGAAAGTGTGCCTCACGGCTGCGCCAAAAAAGCCCAGTTCAGCAAAAATGCCAGACGACTAGTGCCTGACGCTGGTTTTCAATTGGGCCTGAAGTGTGAAGTGACGGATTTAAATTAGTTTTATACTGCAATTAGCATACAAATATGATTAAACTCTCGATTATGATTGTAAATGTAAAGCCCCGAATTCATAGTAAATATTTGTTGCACAACAGTTGCTCAACACTAAATATCACGATGTTTTCGCTCGCCGAGCGGCAACTCTTTAACATGGCGTGATTAACTCCGAAACACAAATGTTGGGTGCCACATTTTTTTTTTTTTTTTTTTTTTATCCTTTATTAAAAAGAACCAGGTTCTTAATAATTAATTACAATCTAGCCTATAAGACTAATAAGTAATTTAAATCTAACTTAATTTTTTAACGTGATAATTATTTTAAAACTTAGAATAGTGTTGTTTGTACTTTACACAAGTTCGTTCCACTTTCTTAGAGTCTGATATAATAATATAAACACTTTGTTCATGTGTTATATGTGTGTCTTTGTCACTAATATGTCTACACTGTTTACACTACACTAACTCAAAAGGTTTTGTTCGTTTTAGTCTTCGCACTTTATTTGTTTGGTCTAACAGCTGGATTGCCTCGATGTTCACATGTTGGTGGAGTCGGTGTTCATGGGCCTCAGCAAATTTTTGGATTATGTTGGTGACGGATTCCATTTTTAGGTCACGATGGAGGTCGTCATTTCTTATATACCAGGGAGCATTAACAATACTCCTGAGTACCTTATTCTGGAATGTTTGAATAATTTTGATGTTGGTCGGTTTAGTACAGCCCCACAGTTGTATTCCATAGGTCCATATTGGCATAAGAATATGCTTATATAATAACATTTTGTTATGTATCGATAGGCAGGAGCCCCGTCCAATCAACCAATACATGTTTTTAAAACGCATGTCTAGTTCCTGTCTTTTGTTTTTAACGTGCGCTTTCCAGCGCAGTTTTGCGTCAAGCGTTATGCCAAGGTATTTAGCTGTATTTGCGTATGGCACTTGCTGGCCATTTATGAAGATTGGGTGGTAATGACAATTCCTGTTGGTGAAATCAATGTGAAGTGACTTCGATTCATTCAATTTGATTCTCCATTTTTGTGCCCAGTCGTGAACTTTATTTACAGCGATTTGTACCTTTGTTATTGCTTCCATATGGCATGACCCTGTAGCCATAATGGCAGTGTCGTCCGCAAAGGTTGCAATAGTATTATTTTCCAGCTCTGGTATATCATACGTGTACAACAGGTAGAGGACTGGGCCCAGCACACTACCTTGGGGCACGCCAGCTTTAATAATTTTTAACGTGGAGAAGGCATCCTCGTGCCTTACTCGAAACATTCTATCTGTAATGTATGATTGCATGATATCGGCAAAATCATTGGGCAGTATAAGTCTTAGCTTGTATATCAAACCCTTATGCCAAACTCTATCAAAAGCTTGTGCCACATCTAAGAATACTGTGGAGCAGACTTCTTTATCTTCAAGCGTTCTTTCAATGATGTTAGTAATTCTATGTACTTGGTCTACTGTTGAGTGTTTCTCTCTGAAACCAAACTGATGGTCAGGGATCAGGTTTCTCTCGGTTATGATAGGTTTTAAGCGTTTTAAAAACAATTTTTCAAACAGCTTTGATAATATAGGCAGCAGGGAAATGGGCCTGTATGATGATGCTTCGTGAGGTGGTTTACCGGGCTTTGCAATCATAATCACTTCAGCAACTTTCCATGGCTCTGGAACATGCTTTAGCATGAATGCAGCATTGATGAGTCTAGTAAGCTTAACGATGGCTTTACGCGGCAGATGTTTTAGGATTTCTCCCGTGATAAGGTCATACCCTGGGGATTTTTTTAGGCTAGTGATTTGAATTTCCTTTGCAACTTCTTTCGGGGTCACAAGCTTAATTCTTTGATCTTGCAGAATGTTGTCAAACTGTAGGTTGTCTACAGATCCGTCATTTGGCTGAAAGGTTTCTTCTAAGTAATGTGCAAATTTTAGAGCTTTTTGCTCATTGCTTATGGCCCACTTTCCGTTAACATCTCTGATAGGGGGCATTGGTGTAATTGGCCTTTTAAGTGACTTTGTCGCTTTCCAAAGAGAGTATTGCGTTGTATAATCGCTGGTTAACTGACGTAGGTTAGTATTCAAAACCTCATCTTGAAAGGTTTGTATTTTTCTTTTCAGTCTTTTCGTAAGGTTATTCAAAAGAGTTTTATCTTGCGGGAATCTAGTTTGCTGCCATCTTTTTCTTTGAGTCCTTTTTTCAAATAATAAGTCTATTATTTCCTTTGGGTAGGTATTTCCTTTGAATTTTTTTAATACCTGTGGTGTGTTGTTCCATGCACATTGTTGGATATTGTTGCTAAACTTGTTTACTTCAGAATCAAGCTGATCTTTGTTTTTTAACGTAGTTTTTAGGTCAGTAATATTTTGTAGGTCTAAGCTAAAACGTTCCCAATCCGTAAACTTGTTTACTAATGTCAGGTGGTTTTCTCTTAGTAATATTTTGTGACTTAATTGTAATAATATCGGAGAGTGATCGGAGTTCATGTGGTACCCCTCTTCCACACTCAGATAATTGGTCGATATATTTTTGACTATGAAAAAGTCGATAAGATCTGGTAGTTTCTGGTGGTCAGTCGGCCAGTAAGTAGGTTTTCCAGTACTTATGACCTCACAGCGTATGTCTTTCACTGCACTTAGAAGCTGTCTTCCCTTTGTTGAAGTTAATCTTGATCCCCAATGAGTGTTCTTAGCGTTAAAGTCACCGCCTAATATAAATCTCTGTCCAAGGAGTCTGAAGAAGTGTACATATTGTTCTTTGTTTATCGTGTGTCTTGGGGGACAATATATGGCCGCTACTGTAACATTAAAATTATTTGTTTTAACTGATATCGCCACAGCTTGCGTGTCTGGCTCCTCATATTTACACTGTTCGTAATGACAGATATTTTCTCTTATGATAACCGCACTACCTCCTCGGGCCGTGTTGTTGGGGTGCAGCGAGTGATAAACCTTATAGCCTCTAAACTTCACGAAAGACTGTTTAGTAAAGTGCGTTTCAGAGATCAAACACACATCAATATTTTCTGTATCTAGGACCACTTGCAACTCATGTTGGTGTTGCAGCAGTCCGTTGGAATTCCACGCCATTATTTTTAGTGTGTTATTCATGATTGATTTTTGTAGTGCTTGATTCTAATTTTTCTAGTCTCTTGTCAAATGAAGAGATGCACTTCAGGATCTGGTTAAGCTTGTCCTCAAGAGTTGATGGTTGTGTGCTTGGTTTTACCACTTGTGCATATGAGGCACTTTTAGATGTTGTAATTTTCGCGGTTGTCTGTGCAGACGGTGCTCTTTGTTTTGTTGTCTGTTTGTCGGTGTTACTAACGATTTGATTAATGGCAAGGTTATTGGGTAAATTATGTTTAGAATTTTTGTTCTTCATCATTTGCATCTCCTTGGCGACTAAACACCCTCTGTAATTAGCTGGGTGAGGTAAGCCACAGTGGACACACTTAGGTTTATCTTGTGCAGGTTTGTTGCAATCAGCTGTGAGGTGTTTACCTGTACATTTAACACACCTTGGCTCTTTTGAGCAATACTTTTGGGTATGACCATAAGCCTGGCATCTCTTACACTGCGGTATTATTTTTGACGTTTTAAGCGGGTTTATTTCAACATTACACCCTAGGATATGTTTAATGCCGTAAATTTTACTAACATCTTCGTCATTCTTGAACGATAATATAAACATGTTCAGCGGCTCTTTTGTTCTCCAGCTTAACTTGTTAATTGCAGTTTCTATCTGGAATCCCTGTGACGTTAAATCATCTTTAATCCGATCCGGTAGACAGGAAGAATGCAATTTTTTCGCCACTACTCTTATTGGCCTGGTCTGCTTATCCTCGTATGAGTGCCATAAACAGTTATTTTCTGTTAAGCGTCGAGCAATCACTCTGTAGGACTCTTCGGTTTTGGCATTTATTTTGACACTATTACCGCTTAACATTTTGGCGGTAAATGTTTCTACTGACTGGGATTCAGTCAAAAAGTCGTAGAATGTTTGATAATTCTTAACACCGTCCACTACGATTGGAGGCGGTGCTATGACTTTTTTAATGGTTGCCTTCTCTTTGTTGTTGAGTTGCCGCTGCTGAGCGCTAGTTGTAGCTTGTTGTAGTGGTGGTGGAGGAGTGAGGGAGGTGTTTAACTTCCTTTTCTTCCTGTTTTTCGCCCTAATCCACCCAGTCTCTTTGGCCAGTTCATCCTCATCCGTGCAGTACTCAACGTCACTTTTAGTAGGCTGAGCAGGAGTTATGGTCTCACTGACCTGTTTATCTGAGGTTTCTTCTTGTTCCTTTGCCTTTAGGAATTTTAATTGACCTTGAAGATCTTGTACCTGTTCCTGCAAGGTTTGTATGTGGCCGTTCAGTTGACGCACCATTTGTTGCAGGTTTTCTCTGTCCGTTTTCTCCTGGATGTAACAGTCATACAACTGTTTCTCCAGATCAGTTTTTATTTTAATAGACTGTTTTGCAGCCATTATTTAGTTTTAAGGCGAGCACGATACCTAAACAATTATAATAAATACTTCATGACGATTTCCGCACTTGTAACTGGGTCATCGCGGTGGCCCCGATAGATCGACGTACACTGCGACGACGGTGTTGTGATGCGTCTGCAAAATACTCTTAACTAGAGCACGCGCGCGCGATCGGTACGTCCGTTCACAATAGTAGTTAAACGCTCACTGATGTCACATGTTGACAGCAATTCAGCAACATGTTTACAATGAGTATTCATTTGGGGGGCAGATCACTCTTTGCAAGTTTTCTCGGTGAAATTTTTACAGAATCGACATACTATCAATAATATCAATCCCTAACATCCAGTGGAATGACAAATCACTTCACGCTTATTTCACCTAAGCTTTCATGGTGAGATATTTACAGAATAGACTGGCTGAAAACTTTGACGCTCGCGAAATGACTTTAAATTCGAAACCACTCAGTCCATAATTGTATCGAGAGACATAAACTGCCCGAACGTTATCGCATAGTGTGTACGTGACTTTAAGTTATCTCTCTTGTCTATGAATAAAGACAGCAATAAAGTAGCATAAAACAACAACAACAATAAAATTTCTAGTGAGATTAGCGATTACGATTTCATAGGGTTCAGAGACAACTAAATAGACAATCGCTTATTAACTATAGTAAATGTAATAAAGTATAATATTCAATCTGCTATTGATTGTATTTTGTTCAGTTTATGTTATAACATAAACATACAAATCGAAACATTTGTTATATGGTTATAAATGAATTTGGGCCAGGCCAAGATGTTGTAAAAGCATTTCCAGTATTGTTAAAAAAAGTTCTAAAAAGTATAAAATTACCTTTCTTCATAAATTCCCAAAATAAAACCGGTATTTTACGGGTTCCTCAAACAAAGAGTTGTAGTACGTACTTCAAGCTTTGTAGGAAAAATAAAAACCAAAACAATAATAGAACAGTAGAAAAGTTGTTTTTAGCCTTTCGCTTCGGAGGTGGAAGTTCAAAATTATTCATTTTAGGCACTTCATTATCGTAACAATGTTCCAGGAATCTAAAAGAAAAAACTTAACAACCTTTACAAAATTTATTTTCGTATCAAAATGTTTTCGTTTCCCTAAGTACCTAAATTAATTGTAATTTTCTAATTAGCTTCGTGTTATAAAATCTTATAAAGTATAACGTTTGTCTCAGTTCTTTAATAACGATGAATATCGCGTGATTTACCATACATAACAAATAGAAGAACCTTAAAATTATTGTGTTCATGGGCGCTGCACTTACATATTTTACTTAAACATCTGGTGCAATGTAGCATCTTAAAAATAAAAACTATATATTCAAAATAGTATTTACAATATCCTTTTATACAAAAAAAGATTATAGACTAAAAATATTTTCAAAAATTGTTGTTGTCTTCTTTTATGAACTCTGCCCCTCTCTCTGCTATCATAATACTAGGTGCATTTATATTACCACTTGTTATTTCTGGCATGACACTTGCATCTACCACTCTTAGGTGTGTTACCCCATGGACCTTCAATCTGCTATTCACGACTGATGTCTTCGGATTAGGTCCCATATTACAAGTACCTACAAGATGACTCATCGAAGTAACCATATTAGTACTAACACATTCCCAATATTTGTCACTATCTAATACAAAATTGTCGCAAGCTGGCCAATTCATTTTTCCCAAAAAACCTCCTATATTCTTGAAAAATGTGGTTTTTGCAATTTTTGACGCCAATTTGATTCCGTGAACTGCTGCTTTCAGATCTCTTGAGTCGTTGAAGTAATTTGTGAATATAAGTGGAGCATCGTCAGGGTTATTTGTACTTAAGGAGACATTGCCTCTTGAAAATGGGTGCAAAAGGCTGAAGGTAAATAAATATAAAGCATGTTTTTTGTTTAACTGCGCAATGGAGTCCACAATGGAATCTTTGTACCTATACTGTGATTTCAAGAATTGCTTCAAGTCAAATGTATTCTTCGGTATTATTGAGAGATACAGTTGAAATTCTGGATGAGATAAAACATTTTGGGTGGAATAAAATGCTGTTATATCTGTTAACATACTACTTTCGGATAAGCTTCCCGTACGGTCTAAAATGTAATTTACCACATCACGATGACTTTCCTTCGTTGTCATTTTCTCTGGTTCGTCACCATATATAGTTATTGGAACTGAGAGATGATCCTGCAAGTTTTGCCCTACCATTGGGGAATTAACTAAACATGTAATATTTTTAGAACGCAGATGCTCTTCAGGGCCAATACCTGACAGCATTAATAGTTGAGGAGTGTTCACCGCTCCAGCACTAAGAATAACTTCATGTGTTGAGTAAAAAGTCAGAATTCTACCACCTTTTTCTACTTCGACACCAAAAGCTACTTTAGAATCCTCTGTTATTAATATCTTCCTTACGAAAGTATTTTTAAGTATTTTCATGTTCCATTTGTTTTTTATTGGCTCTAAATATCCTGTACTAGTACTTTGTCTCACTCCATCTGCAGCTGTTGCCGTTACAATACCAGAACCCATAAGACCAGCTACATTTAAGTCAGGAACATATTTGATTCCAATTTCATACCATGCCTTCAAGATTCCGTTAGTAATATCTCTTTTAGTGCTGTTGAATCTATTAATAACTATTGGTCCATCCTTACCGTAATACTTGCTAATAGTAGGATCTTTAAGTAACTTTTTGTTTTGCAGACTCTCAGCTTTCTTAAAGCATCGACGTACATCATCAAAACTCCAGTCTACATTGCCAGCATCGAACCATTTTTGGAAATCCTGGTCGTGTCCCCGAATGTAGTGCATTTCATTGAGACTGCTGCTTCCTCCGAAAATTTTGCCCCTCGACAGCTTTATAGTGCCGTTAACAATCGCCTGATCCATCGCTCCATTATTCGTTGCTACAGATTTCCAGTTAAATTCACTGGCAGCCATAGTGTTGTCTAGGCCTGGTATCTGAAAATTTTTGAGTAACCACGATTTACAAGGAAAGTAGTAGAAACATGTAGAATCGGTCTGATTTTATATTAAAAGCGATATTTGTATGCGTTTTTATTTATTACATATGTAATTAAGTCAAACAATGAAAACCACCTTTTGTAATAAAAAAAACATAACGTTGAAGAAGTCTGTTTGGATCAGATTGGATTTGTTGACGGTAATTGCTTAGAACTTAATCTTTGGTGTAGTAAGATATTTGTAAAAACACCTAGATGGATAACAACATAACAACGGCCTATGTCCTATGACCTATGTCCTGTTTGGTACTTACATAAGATTCAACAGGCGGGTCGCCTCCGGCCTCTAGGAGCAATATTTTCCACCCTTTAACTTCACTAAGTCGTTTCGCGACCACACTCCCTGCTGTTCCGCCGCCGATTATTATGAAGTCGAAACTTTTGAAATCTGGAAAATGAATGTTCGTATGTATTATTTGTATACTGTATTATATCGTCTTAAGTAGTCAAATATAACACCAAAAAGAGCGAAATAATGGTTTGTAAGCAGTGTGTAGGTTACCCAACTAATCCAGAGATATCGCTCTGTGGAGCACTCTTAAATAGGGTGACTTAACTTTAAGTACTTGGGTCATTGGGTTACCGATTTTTTGAAAGATAACAAGGACATTGACAGGGAACGTAGACCGCTGTCGGTACGCTGCAATATGCTGGCCCGCAGGTTTGCGCGATGTACAGAGGCGGCCAAGGTTACTTTGTTTAAATCATTTTGCTCGTCATTTTACACGTGCAGCCTGTGGACTAGTTATAGTGCTTATAGCGATGTACATGTTCAGTATAATAACGCACTCAGGATATTGTTGAGGCTGCCATGGCGATGTAGCGCGTCAAGGATGTTTGCAGAAAGGCATATAGATGGTTTTCCGGCCATCATACGTAAAAGAAGCGCTTCTCTGCTTACTCGTCTTCGTGGCGGTACCAACACTATCATGAGTTTATTCGCAGATACATGGGAGTGTCCGATGCTGCGACGGTGGATGAAACTTCACACTGAATAAAACTTGTATGTCTACTAACACTAGTATTTAAGACCATTGTTACTAAAACTATTGGCGTTGCCGGAAATAAAGGCGTGTATAAAGTAGATACTAATTTCTGGGGTAAAATGTATTTAGTAATTTGGGACTAATTAATCACGACGTTGTAGGTCATAGGTTCGAACCCGGCTGGCACTTTACTTTGTGTAAATTATTTCATCAAAACGGTGAAGGAAAATATCATGAGGAAACCGGCATGTCCTAGAACCAAAAATTCGAAGATATGTGACATCTAAACACGTCGTGATTAAACATAATCAGCCTATAATGTCCCCACTGTTGGATCACAGGCCTCCTCTCTGTGTGAGGGAATGGGCCGTAATCCACCACGCGGGCCCAGTGTGGGTTGGTAGATGTCACATGTCTTCGAATATTTGGTTCTAGGACATGCCGGTTTCCTCACTATGTTAATAAAGTATATAATGTTGTTAAATAGGATTTGAGACTTCTAGATCGAAAGATCGATGGTTTGCCAACCTTAGAAATCAATGATGGAAGTCACCTATAGTAAATCTCACCTATAAAAAAATTTTAACCAGAAACACAGCACAGTTACTGTTATGGTGATAGTGATTCCACGGCCGAATTCTGTTACCATACATTTTGTGTGGCAGTCGAAAAAATAAGAAGGGCAGATACATACTTGCAACATTAGATTCTGGCACAGTCCCATGGTTGAGAAGGCACTGTGCTGCTGCGAAGTACTGCAGCGTGGCAGCGAATATCTGAGGACCTGCACCTGTCGTGGGCATCAGACATGATGCATTGTTGGGGCTGAAGAACAAAACAAGCAATTTAAAGATAAGTCTAGCTAATTTCTAGGCAAGTCCATTGTCGACCACATTATCGCAGATGACATACTTAGTAGCTAAAGGGAAGCCTATCAATTTATGATAAAATGGTATCTTTCAAGGTTATGAGTAATACGAAATCCGATGGTTGGACATGGACACATAACCGTTACCTTTTATTGATATCGCTGGATACCGACGGATTAATTTCCAATGAAAAACTTGAAAGGAGTAGGAAAATATGTTCGAAAGATAAATGAAAACAATTAAATTAAAATAAATAATATACATACATACACAAACTTACGCCTTCTTCCCATGGGGGTAGGCAGAAACTATAGAACGCCACCTGCTACGCTCCTTACATACTCCTTTTGCTTCGTTTACGTTCATACATCTGGTCATACACGCACGCCGGTTGCGAGTACTACGCACCTGACCATTTTGAAGAACATTAATGAGGTCACTATATGTCTTTCTGGGGCGTCCCATCCCGGCATTTCCACTCACATCTGCCTTGTAAATACCTTTTGTTAGTCGCCTTTCATTCATCCTCTCAACATGACCAAACCATCTAAGCATACTCTTTTCAGTTTTTGTCACTACATCTTCCTTTAAACCGCACCGTTGCCTTATCACATCATTTTCCAGCCTATCATTTATAGTCACACCACACATGCTTCAAAAGGATCGCCTTTCCACAGCATTTACTCTACTTTCATGCTTCTTTTGCCACACCCAACATTCACTTCCATACATAAGTGTAGGCACCAACACACCATTATGAACAGCCAGTCGAGCCTCTTTGGGCATCGACTGGTTGGTCACCATCGCATGTATAGCACCATTCACTTTATTTCCCGCATTTACTCTCCTTTCCACATCTTCATCAATCTTTCCATTCCTTGTAAACAGACTCCCCAAATATACAAATTCACTTACTTGCTCTACACTTTAAATAATATAAATAATAATTAATATATTAATATAATATATTCATATTTTAATTAAATTGAATTATACTGATAATTTAAACACAAAAATATAGGTAGTGTCGCTTCTTAGAAATACCGTAATTAATAGGATGAAATAAAGTTACTTACCTAAACATTTTTCACAAATGTTTTCCACAGTAACTCACTGACTTGAAGGATGCACGAACAACGAATGCAACGCAATGAATTGAGGCGAACTTAAAAGAAATGGCTTTCTTTTAATTAACATAAACATTATTTGTTCAAGTATTATTATAAAAGAAGGCACACACGCACGATTATTGAAAACGTTAAATTAGTTAATTATCTTACGCAACACTAGTAGGTGTTTTAAAATATTTGGAGGGGTTAACAAGAATACTAGTCATTTTTGTTTTTTAAATTTAAATCAATTAAATACTGAATAAACTGCTGTTTAAGATAATAAACACAAAACTGGCGTTTTGTCGATGCAAAAGGACTGTTTTTGTTGTTCCACTCAAAGTGACTGTCCGACCTTCGGTTACTAAACGAGTCTTAATGATATTGTATGTTTGTTGTTATGATGTGTAATAACTTCGATTCGAAGCCTGCCGATCATTAAACCCTAAAGATCCGCACAGACCGAGAAGATTACAGAGCAAACGATTGTTTGATTGCTTTTGACTTTGAATATTAAACTTTATGGTTAGTGTAATAAAGTGCAAATGAAGACGACCAGCTTATGTATTCGTCGGTAACGTAAACGATGATGAGGAGTTTACAATATCTACGTCGATGATGATACAACTTTGCTCTTTAACAACAATGTTTTTATTCAATCTGACGCATCTTGGTGTGCGTAGAGCCTTACCTTGAGCGAGTAGTAGTCGCTCAAGCGACACACGTTTTTTTTTTAATTATTTTTTCTTTTCTTTATTTTAACACACGTCTTGCGACAGCGACTGCGGGGTAATTAAATGAAATAGGTAAGTTGTTTAGAGCATGCCACGAGTCATCGCAACACGATTTGCGGAGCGACAGACGAAAACAAGTGGCGGGCGCGCGTGTCGCTTGATGCAAGTCGCGTCGCAAGTCGCATCACTCGCGGTCGTGAACGGGTCCTTACAGGACTAGTCACTTGAGTGAATTTGCTTACTGGGTGATAACGATAAAATGTCAACAGCAAAGATAAGAAAGATAAACTGGTCATGGATGGAAGTCATAAGATTAGAGAAAAAAAAACATTTTCATTACAGTACGACACAACTTAGATGTAGCATCGGCAAAATTCGTAAAACCGATCACACCCGAACTGAGTGCGCCTTCAAAATCTCTGATCTTTATTAGCAGTAATAAAGATTAAAGATTACTATGCGAAAATAAGCAGTGGTGGTCCTGTGGTAACGGCCGCAACTTAAGAATTGTAGGTCGTAGGTTCGAACCCTAACAGGCGATTTACTTTGTGTAAATTATTTCATCACCACTGCTCTCAAATCGGTGAATGAAAATATTGTAAGGAAACCCGCATGTCTTAGAACCAAAAATTCGAAGACATGTGACATCTACCAACCCGCACTGGGTCCGCGTGGTTGATTACAGCCCACTCCCTCTCACAGAGAGGAGGCCTGTGTCCCAGCAGTGGGAACATTATGGTTATGTATGTGTATGCAAAAATGATATTTACGCAAACGCAATAACTTGTAAAGTCATATAAACAAATACATTAGTAAAATTGATGCGTAAATTTAGTCGATGCTACATCTAAGTTGTGTCGTACTGTACAAACATGTACTATTTTTATATCGCGCCAAACCACTGGCTGGAAAACGAATGGCATGTAGGTCAAGGCAAATGATTCGTTTTTTGAAATCCTGGATTATCTTAATAAGCAACAAGATTTTCGTTGTTAAGTTGCCAGAGAATCTGCTAAAATCGCTGTAGTAAGTTTTATAAGTCAAAGAAAATATATTAGGAATTATGATATACTTCAAAACTTCTACAAGAATAAATCTACCAGTGAGTAACTTAACTTAAGTAAATACCGATAAGGCTTAACAATCATAATAATTTCAGTATGTAAGTATGCTAACTATACGTATGCTAAACATTATATTATTATAATAAAAACATTTATTGTAAAAACAGGTGTCTTTGCATACTAAGTTCAATGGCAGCAACCATACCTAATAACATTTCAATAAAATAAGCTGTCTCGTGACCTCAGCTCCAAAACGTATTTCTTCAGTTCCAAATGTATTATAAATCTGAGAATAGCTCAAGCTGGCTGTAGCTCAGGCTCGTGTAGACTGGCGCGATATCACGAGCGCGACAGGCAGCGCGACACTTTCCATAAAGTTTGCATAGAAATTTTGCTGCTCTCACTGTCACGCACTGTCGCACATAAGACACTTTTCACGGATGCTTTTTCAATGCAATTATACATCTTAGACATTATATACTCGTACTTTTTTAACATCGTGAGGCCCACTCCCTGTCACAGAAAGGAGGCCTGTGTCCCAGCAGTGGGAACATTATAGGCTGATTTTGCTTAGGTATACACCTTTGCCAATTATGACCTCATTATGGCTTAACACCGATTGCTTATTTACACAGATTGTATATCACTTGTACGTTATAAAACGATGATTTGGGAAAAAGAGTAAATGCGGGAAATAAAGTGAATAGTGCAATATATGCGACCAACCAGCGACCAACCAGTTGATGTCTAAAAAGGTTCGACTGGCCGTTGATAATGGTGTGCTGGTGCCAGCGCTTATGTATGGGAGTGAATGTTGGGTGTGCATGAAAGTAGAATAAATGCTGTAGAAATGCATTCTTTGCGAACCATGTGTGGTGTGGCTAGAGTTGTAAATAAACCGTTTTAAACCAAAATAACTGGTTTAAAACCGGTTTTAAATTTATTTAAAACGATTTAAAACCACGATCACGTGGGCCGTACATTGATTACGTACCTATTACTTTAAAGGCGAACGGCAGGCTTGTATGGGACTTTCATACAGCTAATAAAATTTCGTGTTTTGGGATATTTTTTGTTTAAATTGGTAGTTAATACGATAGACAAGCCTTTTTTAAATTCTTGGATTTTTAGAACTTGGGACGTAAAAGTTATAACCAGTTTTATTTTTTAAGGTTAAGTACTAGTGTACCAATGTAGATTGTTACTTATAGGCACAAAAACATTGTTTCGGTAATAAAGTATATGTTCTAGATCGCTTGTCGCTATTTTTGTAGTGTTTTACTTACTATCAAGTAGGTAAATTGCGATGAGGATCGTACCTACTCAGCGGAGTGCATTAGTAGATACCTACAGGCACGTATACAGAGGGGGGGATAGTTGGGATTTATCCCCCCCCGAAATCTGACTGAAAAAAAAAACGTTTTAAGCCATATGTTTATTTATTCGCTTGCGGTTTCTTTCAATAAGTAGGTAAAATAAAAATATAGATAGATCTTGATCTGATTATGTAAGCGACGTTACTAGTAGCGCCATCTAACCTATTTAGAGAGAAACCGAGAAAAAAAAAAAACAGTAATGAACGACATCTATCGTCGAGTAGAAAAACTAATAGTAGAAAGATCGTCGCGTTGAGTAGCGAAATATCGAGAAGCTTCCATAACTTTCTGCTACCAGGTAGTAGATGGCGCAATATTCCACAGTGTTCCAGAATACGAAAATGTAGTATAAATACGGCGGGGGCGGGAGTCCGGGAACCTGCATGTCAGTTTATTTCGAGAGCGATTCAAGTGAGAATCGAGAGCGACAAGCGAGAAGAAAAGTGAAATACCTCTGCAATAGTGACAGTATAGTGCAATAGACCAGTTTATTTTGATATTGGTTTCAGTTTCATAGAGAGTAGAGTAAATTCCTTCCGACTTGGTTCACCTGATACTTTGCCCGTGACGTGAAATAAAGGAAAAAAACTTCAAAACCACTGTTTTCATTGGATTCGCCAAATCGCCAGTCCGTTACGTACGTGAGATAGTGTTGGACAATTTTGGACCTGCAGAGGTCATAATTTGTTGGACCGTTCGCCCTATCCATCACAGATTACTTAAATAAAGTAAAGTAATGTGTGAAATGTGAGTGCTTCTTGATTTGTGCTTGTTTGAACGTATATAAATTGCTGCTGCTAAAATGAAGAGAATTGACAACTTTTTCAAGCCAGTGGCAAAAAAAATTGTTACTACTAGCGAGGAAAAAACTACTCCAAGCATGGCTTCTGCTGTTGATAGTAGACAACTAGAAACAACTTCGTCAAAATTTACAGAAAAAAATGTGATTTCAGCCGAACCGGCTGGAAGATGTAGAGATGAAGGAGAATGTTCAACTTCAAAAACGTGCAGTTTAGATACAATGATTATAAGTGAAACTTTTCCTGATATCGGCGTGGTTTCTAATGCCATATATAACACACAGTATCCTCCTCTTGTACTCACAGATGAACAGAAAAAAAATATTATTACACAGCCGTTTGTCCCAGATGCGTCATTTTCGTTTCCGGCTAGTAGCTTTGGAAAGAGGAAACTTAGATTTCGAAGAGAATGGATGGGATCATGGGAATGGTTAACATATTCGCCGAGGAGGAATGGTGTGTTCTGCAAATATTGCGTTGTCTTTTCATCAGGCACCGCTGGAAAAGGTTCCCACCAAACACTTGGAAGTTTTGTCAGCAAACCATTTGATAATTGGAAAGATGCAACAGAGAGATTTCGCGAACATTCTGCTGCTAAATATCACCAGTTTTCTAAGTTATGCGCAGAAAATTTCTTACGCGTAATGGATTCAGCAGCTATAGACGTTGCATCACTGCTTAATGATCAAAGGCTCAAAGAAAAGGAAAGAAATAGAACAGCACTAAAACCTATAATCGAAACTATCATCTTCTGTGGAGAGCAAGAGTTGCCGCTTCGTGGAGACAAAGACAGTGGACCATTGACTTTAGAAAAGCCACTTGGTAAAGATGGAAAATTCAGGGCTCTGCTACGATACCGAGCAAGCTATGATAATATCCTGAAAGATCATATCATTACAACCCCTAAAAATGCAACGTATTTTAGCCCTATTATTCAAAATGAAATAATAGATACTTGCGGAAAGATAATTCAGAAAAAAGTTGTGACACAAATAAATAGTTCAGAGTGTTTCGCGATTCTTGGCGATGAAACTTTAGATGTGAGTGGAACTGAGCAATTGTCTTTATGTGCGAGATACGTTTATAAAGGTATTTTGAGGGAGGACTTTCTCAGTTTCATTGAAATACACGACCTAAGTGCCGAAAATATAAGTGCAGAAATTTTAAAGAAATGTCATGAGATTGGTTTGAATCTCGATAAACTAGTTGGTCAGGGGTATGACGGAGCTGCTACCATGGGAGGACACATCAGTGGTGTGCAGACGAGAATCAGAAAAGAATTTCCTAAGGCCACATACGTACATTGCTCAGCACATCGTCTGAACCTAGTTCTTTCAAAAGCTCTTTCAGTTCCCGAGGTGAGAAATTCAATAGGCGTTGTGAAGGAAGTCTGCAATTTACTTCGCAACAATGCAATGGCCGGGAAACAGTTCAAGGAAAATGTGGAGAAGCTCACACCAGAAAGTAAGAAAAAAAGACTGGTCGGCATGTGTGACACTAGATTTATAGAACGTCACGACTCTATAAATGTATTTGGTGAGTTACTCGAACCTATTGTCATTACATTAAGAGAACTATCCTACACAAACAGAACTGTCGCCCAAACTCCCTCTACACTCATAGCTGCGATGGAAAAGAGTAGTTTCTTGATTTCTCTAAAAACCTGTGAAAGATTTTTCAGTTATACTCTCCCACTGTCAGCATATTTGCAGAACCCTACACACGACCTGGCCTCTGCTATGAAATTTTCCGATGACATTATCGGAAAACTAAAAGAGATACGTGACGATGTTAACCCGGTATTCTCAGAAATATATAACGCATGCTGCAAAATAGCGGAAGATGTCTTGCAAATAGAAATTCAGCGTCCTCGAGTTACTGCCCACCAAACTGCACGAAGCAACCCTCCCAGCGATACTGCTGAAGAATACTTCAGAAGAACTATTTTTATACCGTGCTTGGACGATTTGATATCTGGCATGAATGATAGATTTGCGAATCAAAGAGAGCTGCTTTCTTCTTTAGAAATTATTCTTCCGAAAAATGTGGACGAGAGGAAAATAAGTGAATTAGAAAATATGAAAATTTATTGGGAAGAAAGTGTTGGAGAATCACTAATAAAAGCAGAGTACAATATGTGGTGTGCCAAGTGGAAAAACACAGATAAGAAACCAGTCGAAATTATGGAAATTTTAGACACGTGTGACAAAGTTTTCTTTCCTACCATTAACAGGCTAATACATATTCTGGCCACCCTTCCGGTTTCAACGGCATCTGTGGAGCGGTCATTTTCATGCGTAAAGAGAATAAAATCCTTCCTAAGGAATAGAATGGCGGGCGAGAGGCTTACTGGTCTCGCTCTATTGTCTATTCATTCCGCTTTGGCGCCAGATCCTGATATGGTACTAGACGTAATGGCTGCCAGCGGAAACAGAAAAATACTTACATAATTATAATATAGTACAGTGAAAATTATAGTACAGTGATTACAGCGATTTTCACACAGTTCACATGGTTGTTTCAATGTTTGTCCCCCCCCGAACCAAAAGTCTGGATACGTGCCTGGATACCTATGTCCAGCAGCTGACTGCAACAGTTTGATAATGATGAAGTCCTGATGGGGTTTTGAGTGTAGATAAATAAAACAATACAGTTAATAGTTTTTTTTTTAAGTACATTTATTTTATTTATAATTAATTAATTCGTAAATTACTTCATCTAAGAAGGGAGCAGGTCGGGTTATAATACCCTATGGCAAGCATAGATTAAATACCAACATAACCGCGTTTAGTTTACGACTAATTTACCTGTAGTTATTAAAATCTTTTTTTAAATATTATTAATTAATCCGAACTTCTAAAAATAGTACACTTACATGAAATTAAATGGCTTAGTTGCCTTAATATGTGGTAAAAATTCTATAACAAAACAACAACAAAAAGTAAGCTGTACGAAATCTGCCGTTCACCTTTAAGTTAAAAAGGCTAATTAAAATAATTCACCATTTTGATTAATTTAGGTTAAGTCATTTATCATACATATTATTTTAGAACCAAAAAATAGCTTATGAAATTATTTTGCCTTAGGGAATGGCAACGTCGCATTTTTATTTTGCACTTTCCTACCAGAATCGCAACTTCGTAGGTATGAGGAGAGAGGGGACAGGCAGGTGTGAAGACTACGCTTGCATTGTTATTGTTAATGTTTATCAGTATTCATATTGTTTTGGCCGGGCCGGGTGGTATAATATGAGAGTGCTTTTTTTAATAAGTTTTTGTGAATAAATCAATCTGGCGTCGCCGCCGGCCGCTCGTAGCGAAGTTTGGGATCAGTGTTTGGTAATTTCTGGTGTCGATGGTAAAAAACACGTCTTGTGCAACTTTTATGATGCAGAGTACAATTTTTCAATGGAAATAAACTTTTTAAAGTGCAAAAAGTGTCGCGAAAATGTGAAGAATATTTCCCGCTCAAGCAACACCAACACCAACTGCACATCAATATACGGATTTTTAAATCAAACACCTCCAACAACCTCCTGTGAACACAGTGAAATCGATATCGCTTGAGAACAATACTGAATTTATGGAAGAATGTGATCCTCTTTTATTGCTATAATATCTAGAATAGGTTACTGCTATTGTTTGAGTTAATTGATGGTTGAAGTAGGTTTAACAATTTAATAAAAAATACTTGGTACCTACTTGGTTAGGAACTACAAATAATAATTTAATTTTGAAACTGTTTGTCTAGTTCATGGAAAAATCTGAAATTAAAACACAATGTTGATCTCATTAAATGATTATGGAAAATTATATTACTAAGTGGAGAATCATCATGTAGTTAATTTATCTGTGGAATATTTTTGAAATATGTTTTTAATACATATTTTTTTTGTAATTATATACATAAAATATGATATAAATAAGTATAGTAATGGTGCTACTCGATTTTATGTAGTCTGCAAATGTTAATAAAAGTTGATTATAAAACATTTTTTATTTTAATTGCCATTGTTATAAGCCTAAATCACGGGGTAGGTGTTATCTAGATCACTTCGTGTGAAGCCTCAGTGCATTCTATTAGAAAAAAAAAAACATTTTAAACCACATTATTAAACCGCTAAGTTTGGTTTTAAACGTTTTAAACAAAAAAAAAACGGTTTAAAACCAAATGGTTTAAAACGTTAAATTCGTTTTGCATCTATAGGTGTGACTATATGTAAATGATAAGCTGAGGAATGATGTGATAAGGCAATGGTACGGTTTAAAGAAGACGTAGTGACAAAAATTTAAAAGAGTATGCTTAGATGGATTGGTCATGTTTAGTGGATGAATGAAAAGCGACTATCAAAGGGTATTTACAAGGCAGATGTGAGCGGAAACGGGGAGGGGACGCTCTAGAAGGATATTATAGTGATCTAATTGATCTTCAGAACGGTCAGGTGCATAGTACTCGCAACCGGCGTGCGTGTATGTTTCTGCCTACCCCTATGGAAAAAACAAGGCATGAGTTTATGTATATATGTATGCCATAAAACAACTAGGTTTATTTGCCTTAGTGATAGTTACATAATTTCAAATTTAGTGAATTGTCAATTTTACTACTTTTAATTACTGAAAATTGTTGTTAAAAGTGATACAGAAAATACGTGGTCAACTATATGAAGAATCTAGGCTATATAACTGCAGGTCGATTGGACACGTAGTTATTTTTAAAACTTTTGAGGTCACCATTATATGTCAACTTGGTTAAAAGGCAAACCAAAAATAGCACTCAGAAAATCGTCTGAATAAAATTCACTGAAAGAAATTTACTTTCAAACCAAAAAGCTTGTAAAAAGGAAATAAATGGCAACGGGAATTAATTGGTTCCCCTTTTAACTTGGAAATATCTTTGAAAGAAAATATGAGTATA
This sequence comes from Atethmia centrago, assembly GCA_905333075.3. Lineage (NCBI taxonomy): Eukaryota > Metazoa > Arthropoda > Insecta > Lepidoptera > Noctuidae > Atethmia > Atethmia centrago. The sequence continues at coordinate 11,701,708 of HG995373.1, read as the reverse complement.
AACCAAAATAATTATATTTCAAGAAAATATTCTTCCTCACATTTCCTGAACATCAATCAATTCTTCCCTCGAAAATCCAGGAAGAAAAATTGTTTTGGCCATAAAGCGAAGATAATAAAGGGGTTAAAAGTTATTACGGAAAAGACAAAAGGCTGAATAATGAACGAAACAAAGGCGACGTAGGCTAGCTGTAAATATGATTATGCGAGCCCAGCCTACCTTTTACTTCTCGGGGTAAGAAGAAATGAAGTGCCCATTCAAATATTTGTAGATAAGATAAGATAAGATAAGATTTCTTTATATTTTGTTAAACATTGTATACATACAAGAGCATGCAAGATATTACAGTCATCGTTTGAGTCCAATCATGTTTAGCCGTAAGTATCGGCGTACAAATATTTCCTTAGCATTGAAAATAATTCACAATAACAAAATCGAAAATTTACCTAGAATAGGCACTAATAAAGTTTATAATTAGAAACTTAATAAATTAGAAATTATTTTATGTTATAATGTCAAAATTCCATATTTATATAAATTTAATATTAGTGTCATATAAATTATTAGTATTATTAGTGTCAGGAAAAAGCTAAAATTTATCACTCAAAATAAAATCCTTTTCGGTCAAAAGTTCGGAGACACTATAATATGCTTTTTGCGAAAGGAACATTTTTAATTGTCGCTTGAATGCCTTACCATTTAGCTCCTTCCAAAGTTTAGGCAATATGTTATATATAGTAGGCGCCATGCAGACGATACTTTTGCGCATGAGTGCCGTTTTTGCTGGATAGACTCGAAGAATGGTCATATCCCGTCTGTTACGCGGTACAACGTCCTGTAGACGTGGAAACAACAATATACCTGGAATCTTTATAAAAACTATGCAAGCTCGCAATTAGTGTTGTTGTTACATTATTTTTTGAGTTATTATCAGTCATTGGGAGAGAAATTATACCTAGCGAAGGTCTGTTTTTGTATTTCGCATTCTGTGTCCAAATAAACATTCATAACATAACATCTCGCCTTGTGTCGCCGAAGGGTTGGGCAGAGGTACACCTGTAGTAGGTACACCCACATTTCACCAGTTAGGTTTTTAAGTCCCTTGTAATAGGGGGCGAGCCTATTGTCATCAACCGGGCACAAAACTAAACTCTGGGCTGCTACATAGAAATTCCAGATAGAAATAACCAACGAGGCAAATAAACACTACTCTTTATTTATTTCTTTCGTTTGACTTTGAGACTAATAAAAACGTATATTACTGACCCGTTTCTGCTTTGATTGCGAGAGACATTGATTTTCCTAGAAATTATTTCGTAATTTATTGTTTATCATAAATCTGGGAAGTTGATCAAAACTTCAAACACATCCTATGCTTGTGACATTGCTAAAAAATATAATGTTTTACCTCAAGGTAGCACTCCATGTACTCCTGCTCCATGTCTCCTACGGATAAATTATGACCGCTTACTACCGAAGGTATAAAGGTGTTGGTAATTATTAAATTCATTTTAAATTGTACAGCGCTATCACTTTATGGAGATATGGTTTAACTAAGTTACATATATATAAAGTACCGTAAAGTACATATAAATAGTAAGTAGGTATATTTTGATGAAGTGAATATATTTATAACCCAGGATATTCTTCGGTTGGGATTTATAATATACTTCTTCTGATTAAAACCGTTGTATGTTAGACAAAAAAAAAACCGAACTACTTATTGCACGAAAAGTGAATGCTTAAATAGTAACTAAGCTAGAACACCGCTATCGTGACAATTTCAATTCATTACGAGTTTTAACGTTTCTGGGCCAAGTTACCTACGCATTGCAGTCGTAAGGTAAAAAGAATTTATTCCTAAAGTAAAAAAAGAACGCTGAACGTGTAAAATAAAAATGCAACCATCTCCTCTCATTTAACTTATGACTTTACCACCAAATTAGCAAGCAAAGCTAAATGAATCTTTTATAAATTCAAAAAGAAAATCCATCTACAGGTAAACGTAAAACATGTTCCAACTCAAAGGCGTTGTGTTCAGAAACACCCCTTGCTTGTAGTTTTTGAACTAGCTTGCTCGTTCGCCATTTAATGGGAGTCAACAAAGTAGGATATTCATAGGTGGGGCTCATTCCGTGTCTAAACGTTGTTAAAATCTATGTTTTAGCTCAGACTTTACTCAGCCAACGTAAACAGTTCATGAAAACAAGTTGAGGCGCGGCAGTATTATAGGCGGAGAGACAGAATGCAATTTATGAGAAAACACCGCTATTACTTATAAAGTTTATGGGTTGAGTTCTAAAACCGAAGATAAAATAAGGTTTTAAAAAAGCTTTTAATTTGCTTTTCTACTTTAAAAAAAATATCAACTTTATTGCTCAATTTAAATCGACTTGGAAAATGTCTGGCAATGTGTATCACAGCTTGCAACAAGGAAAGATAACAATTTATTTGTAAAATCGCATGAAAGCTTAATAAACATTTTGACTTGTATTAACTCAAAACTAAAATAACAATAATTATATTAGACGTACAAAGAAAAGCCAAAAATAAAGTGGACCATATTTAGTTACCAGTTGATTAAATACATCATACTCTTACGACATTATTTCATTAAATTATTTTATTTTAGTGATCCATTTACTGCTATAATATTAAAACATATTTTATAGACGAATGACGCAATTAATTGTTTGAAGTTCGTTTTTAAAAATATTGTTTTTCAATACTTGTTCAGAAGCAATCACTGAACATTTTATTAATTATTGCACAGTGCATGACATTAACTACCCTTTAAAGTCAAAATATTAGGCGTATCGAATTCTTGTAAGTAGGTTTCTGTGACTTAACCTCAACTTCCTGACTAGTCAAGCTTTTCTACATTGGTGTGAGTCAAATTAGCTATACCAATAACTAAAGCTAATCCGTATCTACCTATATAAAACGGTACTCAGTTATGATTACCAAACTACATAACTAAAGTTCTAATTCGTATTCGCACAACAAACATATATCCAACATGGTTCCTTTTGATGTTTAGAATAATTGATTTAAAGATGGATCGTGCAACGCGCAAGCGCAACATGCTTCATACTCATAGCTACAGATATACTGTTAATATTAGCATGTCGGGAACGTGAACTCATAAGATTTTCCCCAACGATAAATCGCTCAACGCGCCTAAATAAGTATTTACTTCAAAAATATACTATCTCCTGGCCTATGTTCATGATTCAGACCATTCGCGTCGTATCGCAACAAGAGGTGGGTTCCGCACGGCAACCATCAGGTAATTGAATTTACTATTTACCCGATATTCACCACATGTCTACTTCGCATTTTATTTCTTTTAAGTCCATATTGGTTGCTTTGCTCGTTTAATTTGATTTATTTTGAACTAGCGACGGGCCCTTGCTTTCCACATTTTTATGACTTGACAAAAGATCGAAATTTCGTATATGTAAGTTAACTATTAATGTATTATCATAAATAGGTTACATACATAATCTAAATTATGGGGCAAACCGCAAAAATTCGTTACGCGTTCTCATAAATACACGAACAGTGACATAAATTATAATATTCTAAGGTCATTTTTTTACGGATACGATAATTACTGAAAAATTTAAATTGGAAAAATTAAAGGTAGTCGAAGGAGCAGTGGTGGCCCAGTGGTAACGGCCGCGACTTACGAGTTGTAGGTCGTAGGTTCGAACCCGGACAGGCGCTTTACTTTGTGTAAATTATTTCATCACGACTGCTCTCAAAACGGCGAAGGAAAACATCGTGAGGAAACCGGCATGTCCTAGAACCAAAAATTCGAAGACATGTGACATCTACCAACCCGCACTGGGCCCGCGTGGTGGATTATGGCCCACTCCCTCTCACAGAGAGGAGGCCTGTGTCCCAGCAGTGGGAACATTATAGGCTGATTATGTAAATGTAGTCGAAGGCGTTAAGAATATTTTTTGTTCTAAAAACACCCAAAAGTTTACAATGTTATAAGTCGAATAAAGATTATACGATTTAACTACCTATACTGTGCGAGCGCTTGGGACTCCCACACATATATAACACCAAGGCGCAGACTTTTAAATCTGTTATGACGCCTTCATATTATAATGCAAGTAAGTTATGCAAAAAATGTATGTTAAACTAGAACATACACATCAATTCTATGTGTGAATATTTAAGTATTGTAGTAAAAAACTTTATGAAATAAATTCAGGAAGTAATGTAGTAGACATTACTTATAAAACAAAGCATAAAAAACTATACTACTTTCAAACTACTTAAGATATGTTCATGTTTTTTTTTGTATGAACAGACGGTTTTATCATCGATAATATACTATGTGATTTTTTAAATATTTTTATTTTTCGTTACTAAAAATAAATATTCCCTATGAAACTGAAAGGCGCGGTGGCGAAGCGCGACGTCGCGGCGTGAGCGCGACGCGCATTTGTAACCCTTGAGCAGAGGTCTACCTATCTTTTAAACTTTTCTTATTTCAAGCTAGTACTCATGTAGGCTCACTTTAGACTATGGTGCCTTTTACACCCAAAATGCCAAGTAATTTATCTTTAGCCCTATGAGCTAAAGATATATTACTTGACATTTTGGGTTCTTTACCAAGTCAAAATAATTATGTTTAAGTTAGGATTGTTTATTTTCAAACATTGAAGAATGTAAATATTGGCCTAGGCTTAGTTGGACTAATAAATAATAGTTTCTAAACTAAAGAGTTTAGAGGCCTAAGTAAACGCGTAAATACTAATTAATTCAATGTGATATCAGCGCTTACGGTGCTTAGTTAAGTTAAAGAAAACATTATGTTCACGTACCTGTCTACTTTATGTTCTTACTTTAGAACTTAACTGTTTTCTCATTTATTTTGTTTCGAAACTACTAATAATCTAATGTCCCACCTCTTCTTGGTCCCTGATCTTGGAAAGAACATACCAAAAGCTTATAAAACCTATAAATTTTTAGCCTCAAGCTGTGTAAGAGCTACGCGGTGTTCGTTGGGTAATCTTTACCTACTTTTAAACTACACCGAATTCTTAAACCTTTTGAAAGTAAACCCAGTTTTTCCAAGGATTTCTTTCCACTTTGCATGTAATTCTGTAACATTATAAATTTTACATAACCACACCGAAGTTTAAACAAAACACTACTTTACCAAAGTTGTTCAAAAAACACAAATTCAAACATAGAGTTCGCTGGTGAAACTTGGTCGGGACTACGAATCTACGATGAATCTTGCTTCGACATTCTTGGGACCAACAGACTACTATTCACCGCAGTGCAGTTGACACTGAGTTCACCTGAAACTTAGTTTGTTTACCTGTAAAGGTGGTTTCAATTTAGGCGACAGATTGAATACAGTGCTACTGAGTTTTAGTAGTTGTACTAGAGAGGTGATGTCGTCGCATAGATTTGTCATGTCGTACGATTGTCTTTGTTTTTTTTTTTTTTAGGGTGGGAAATCATCAAATAACTTCTCCCGCTCTGGGCGGAGCGGGAGGTTGTGTCAGACTCTTACTGACTAAAACCCACCCGTATTCCTTCTTGTTGCCTGTGTTGCGGGGGCCTCGGTGACCCATAAGTACCTTCCCGCGACCCCGGCAGGCATCGGCCCTAGTGGACCCCTACTTTTGAGCTGACGACATCTCTTTGAGGCGCGCGTGGAATACGACGCGCCGTCGACCCGGGCCTGGTCCTTACCGGACGGTGAGCTACCCATTGCTCACCGTCCGCAAGCCCGCGCCTACGGTGGCCGGAAATCCGCCCGGGATTCCCGACGCCCTGGGCGTCTCCTGCGGCGGCTAGGGGCGAGAGGGCGCGAAACTTGCCTTTCCCTCAACCGTCCCGCCTCCTCCTTTGCGAGCATTACTGCTTCGCAGAAGGAGGTGACGGCTGCCCATGCCCTCTCGCTCCGTACCATGGCCTGAACCAGGGCCGGACGCGAGAGGTCTCTGCCGCCGATCGCCTCCACGAGGACACGGCGGTGCTCTGCCCAAGCCGGGCAGACCTCCACCGTATGCTCCACCGTGTCCTCCAGGCGATCCACACAGTGGTGACACCCGGACGTTTCCTCCCGCCTTATCCGACACAGGAACCTCCCGAAGCTGCCGTGTCCGGTGAGGACCTGCGTCACGCGGAAGGTGAGGACGCCGTGGCGCCTCTCCAGCCACTCCTCAAAGAGGGGACTTATCGCCGCAATCGTGGCGTGCCCAGCACTGGGTTGCAACAACCGTACTTTCCATGACGCCATGAGATCCCGCCGGAGCTCCGTCCGCTGTGCCGCGATTTCTCGCGGCAGCGGACTTACGCCCCGGCGTTTAGCCTCCTCGCGCCACTCCCATACGTGCGCGAGGACTTTTGCCTCCAGATCCCATGGCGGCAATCCGGCAAGGAGGCTCGCTGCCTCACAGGAGACCGTGCGGTATCCTCGGACCATCCGGATGGCCATGACCCTTTGGGCCGCGCTCAACCGGCGGGCTGGCCGCAGCGCCAGAGAGCGCGCCCATACAGGTGCCCCGTAGAGGGCCATGGACCGCACGACCCCCGCGTAGAGCCTCCGGCAGGAGGCGTTTGGACCCCCTAGATTGGGCAGGAGCCGCTTTAATGCAGCGCCCGCCCGCTCCAGTTTGGGAGCCAAACGTCGGAAATGCTCCACGAAGTTCCACCGGCTGTCGAGGACGAGTCCCAGGTACTTCATCGTCGACTCGACGCCGATAGAAACCCCTCCTACCGTTATTTGGGACCCCAACGGTGGCGCGTTCCGAGGACCATGAAAACACATGGCCTCGGACTTGTGCAGGGCCACCTCGAGTCCCAATTACCGGATCCTTTCGACGATTGATGTCGTACGATTGTCTACGGTCAGCGCTGTTGGATTTTCGACTTTTGGCTTTTGGCGCTTTTGGCCTAGCGTTGAAAATCTAACAGAACGCTTTTATTATTTATGGCCATTTACACATTACACACTAGGACATACCTACTTAAATGTATGCCTAAATAAAAGTGCACTGTTGCATCTAGGTATTCATCTATATAAACTAAAATAGATTTCATCGCACTGTTTTTCGGAAAGTAATCAGCCAGTTAAAACACATTTTTAGTATCACTAAATGGACAATGTATTATTAAACATCATTATACGCAAAATACGCACTAGGACGTGGAGTCACTTGAACTGCAATAATCTGTATCCAACTTTATAATATCCGATAACATCAACCTTTCAGGTTAAAAAGAGGGAATACGGTTTAAGTCTATATGTGAGTAAAATATTATAAAGTTGGATATTGATATAGACTGTCAGATGCAGTTCAAGTGACTCAGTATATTAAAAAGTGGGTAAAGGTATTCAGTCAGGGATTTCTTATATTGTTAATGTATTTTTTGGTAAACAGATATTTTTTTGTATAAATATAGATGGAGGTATCTTTGACATATAATATTTCTGGTAGTTAATATTGTATTGTATTGTTTTGTATTGTATTGTGTAATGGGCTGGTGCCCGCAACTCCCCGTTGACAAATCAAATACTTGTAGCTATTTTAAATGCAAAACCCATTTTTTGTACGGATTACGCATAAACGTTACTAATTCCTACCAAATTTTCAAAAACATCCGTCGGCTTATTTTCGAGTTCTAAGGTGGCTCCTCCATTCAGACGTCTGATTTGAGGAGCCACCTTGAACGTCCTGTAACTTTAAAGGGTTTTATTCAAGGATCGGGTCTACAAAATCGGCTATTTATTCATTATTTTATCCTTTACATATAGTTCATAACTACTGTTTTATATTGTGTACTTATTTGTTAGTAATCTTAGTTCTGTACTTAAATACGGTTAGTATTATTAGGTGTAAGGGCCGCTTTTTGCGATGAAAGCCCCCTCCAAACCGTTCCAGGTGGCTCTATGCTTTGCCTGTTTTTTTTTTTTGGACGGAATATTATCAAATAACTTCTCACGCTCTGGGCGGAGCGGAAGGGTGTGTCAGACTCTTACTGACTAAAACCCACCTGTGTCCTTTCCGTTGCCAGTCTTGCCAGGGGCTTCGGTAACCCTTTTGTACCTTCCCGCAAAGCCCCCTGTGTAACCCAAACTGGCTTTCCGCTAAATCCGGCCCCACCCGCACCAGCCGCCCGACGAGGCGGTCTGCAATGACTTTTTCAAAGAGCTTGCCCACCTCGTCGAGCAGCACCATGGGCCGATAAGCGAACGGAGAGTCCGCAGGGCCCACCGGCTTTTTTATGAGGACCAGTTTCCCCGTCTTCCAACGAAGCGGGTACTGGCCCCTCTCCAAGCATGCGCTTAGGAGCCCCATTATTCGAGGCCCGAGAGCCTCCAAGGCCAGGAACCAGGCTTTCCCAGGCAAGCCGTCGGGTCCTGGGGCGGTATTTTTGTCATTCAGCCTGCGTATCGCCACTCTCATCTCTACCGCGGTCACCTTGTCACCGTTGTCGTCATCATCGGCGTTGTGGCATCAGGCACCGCAATAGGCGGAGCCATCCTTCGCCCGTCTGGGCCATAAGTTTCCGGCTATTTGTACGATGTCGTCACTTCATCTTTTAAATGGTCTACCCTTCCTTTTTTTTTGTATATTGCATACCAATTTCTAATTATTTGTGACCATCTTTCATCCATAGCTCTCTGAATATGACCTGACCATTTCTTTTTCAGTGTCAGGACCTGTTTGACCGCATCTTTCGCTTTCGTTCTTTTCCTTATCAGTGAACTTTTGACTATCTTTCAATTGGACGTTCATGTAACTCCGTTCTATTCCTCTTTCACAGCTTCTTATTTTATTTAAGAGTGATGTTTTGAGAGACGAGGTCTGGCATGCCTAGGTCCCGGCGTTAGGGAGATGTTCATTGCTTTCGTATTCGGTTATGTGGGTATGGGACCTTTTGAATGTTTCCTTCATAGCCCAGTATTTGTTCCACGTACGCTGCGATTGATTTCTTTTTCTGTAAAGGATTTTATTGAAATTAGATGTCTAAGGTATATGTAGTCTGCGACATATTCTATAACTTTAGACAGAAAAAAATCAAAAATTGACTAATTTACTACTAAATATTGTTAGTACCCGCATTTAAACACACATGGCTCCTCAATTCATACGGACATAAAATAAATAACTGCTCAAACTAACTTAAAAAAAATTACTCTCTACATTCTACGACCTAAGAAGATATTCTGGTCTCAGCGAAATTTACCGCAATGCAGTTAATAGGGTCCTCAGAATGGATAAAAAAGATTGCTAAGTCTGAAGTGTCACTAACAGATATTCTAGCAACTGCGCCGAGAAAAATATTAACCAACTAACTGAGATTTATATTTTTGCACTGTCAGTTTTCCCGGGACAAAATATTTTAAGTGAGATTTTTCTGAAAAGGATTTAGTTTTAACAATGGACACCTTCGTAATCTTCGTTGTTTAGATTTGAATTAATTATTAACATTAGGATCGACATTAGGACGGGTCCTTTTACCCGTTATTTGGAGAGGTCAGTGACTGTGATAGGCTGAGATGATTGATTGACAATATCGCCCGATTTATTTAAGCATATAATATCCGGCCGATAAGGGAATGGGTTCCTGACACCCGTCAGTTATACACATTCTTTTCACAGTTATTTAAAATCTGCCAGCAACTGTAGCGACGAAAATAAAGATCACAGTGCTGCAAAATCAGAGGTAATATTACTGTGAAAGAACTAAAAAATAATACACATACACACATAATCAGCCTATAATGTTCCTACTGCTGCGACACAGGCCTCCTCTCTGTGAGAGGGAGTGGGCCGTAATCCACCACGCGGGCCCAGTGCGGGTTGGTAGATGTCACATGTCTTCCAATTTTTGGTACTAGGACATGCCGGTTTCCTCACGATGTTTTCCTTCACCGTTTTGAGAGCAGTGATGATGAAATAATTTACATAAAGTAACGTGCCTGTCTGGGTTTGAACCTACGACCTACAACTCGTAAGTCGCGGCCGTTACCAATGGGCCACCACAAAAAAGAATGTGTTCAATGAATTTAAACCTTATTAGTTCCTAATCGGGTCGTACTCACAGGTGTCAGGAACGCCACGCGGGGTTACGATAATCGTCGTCAGGATCCGGCAGTTGAGGTGGCCCTGCACAAGTCCGAGGACATGTGTTTTCATGGTCCTCGGAACGCGCCTCCGTCGGGGTCCCAAATATCGGTAGGAGGGTTTCACATCGGCGTCGAGTCGACAGCCGAGGGAACTTCGTGGAGCATTTCCGACGTTTGACTCCCAAACAGGAGCGGGCCAGGGCTGCCTTGAAGCGGCTCCTGCCCAATCTAGGGGGTCCAAACGCGTCCTGCCGGAGGCTCTATGCAGGTGTCGTGCGGTCCTTGGCCCTTTACGGGGCATCGGCATGGGCGTGCGTTCCCTGGTGCGGCGGCCAGCCCGCCGTTGAACATGGCCCAAAGGGTCATGGCCATCCGGCTAGTCCGGGGATACCGCACGGCCTCCAGTGAGGCAGCAAGCCTCCTTGCCGGATTGCCGCCATGGGATCTGGAGGCAAAAGCAGCCGTTAACTACTTCTGCGAAGCAGTAACGCTCGCGAAGGAGGAGGCGGGACGGGTGAGGAAGAGGCAAATTTCGCGCCCTCACGCCCTGAGACGCCCTGGGCGTCGGGAATCCAGGCGGATTTCCGGCCACCGTAGGCGCGAGCTTGCAGACGGTGAGCAATGGGTAGCTCGCTGTCCGATAAGGACCAGGCCCGGGTCGACGGCGCGTTGTGTTCCACGCGCGCCTCAAAGGGATGTTGTCGGCACAAGTGTAGGGGTCCACTAGGGCCGATGCCTGCCGGGGTCGCGGGAAGTCCAAAAGGGATACCGAGGCCCCTGGCAACACAGGCAACGGAAGGAACATTGGTAGGTTTTAGTCAGTAAGAGTCTGTGACACACCCTCCCGCTCCGCCCAGAGCGGGAGAATTTATTTGATAATGTCCCTTAGAAAAAAAAAGGTGTCAGGAACGCATTCTCTTAGTGGCGCAACAAACTTGCTTGTTTATCGACATAAATCATTGATTATTCTTGAAACCTAAGTACTGCGGGGGTGGTTGTTCAATAAAACATATCTTCCAGATAAAATAAATAACTATTCACGGAATCGTTTTATGTTATTATATTTTTATATGATGAACTTCGCCATGTCAGCTCTTCAGCCAAGTCCCACCGTTTTCTTCTATTCTAAATACAAATTAATGTTTGTCTCGTAATTATGTCATTAACTTTTAATGGACCCGCGGAGGTTGCAAGTTAAAGGCTATACGGTACTAACACACCCAAAACTAGTAAATATTAATGTTTTAACTAAGTGTTGGGGAAGTTGGGCTAAGTTGTAACAAACTTTGCGCAACTTCACCGCTATTTGAAACACCTTTGCAAACTGCTTGACTTTTAGTTCAAATGGCAGCTTTCAAACCAAAATGAAAAGAATTCAAAAGATACCAGTAGTTACAGTTAAACTTGTCTGTAAAGGAAACCCGCATGTCTTTGGCGTTTGTAAGCGCACTTATTAGGACTCCAGAAGTTTCAACAGCTAATTATGTCATTATTTAAAGCAAGTGTAGGATGTTTTCTTTGTTAGTGATATGTTTGATGACATTTAGAAAGATCTGTACTTCGATATTTGACCGAAGGCTTTGAAATGAAATGAAATGAAATTGTTTATTCTGTAAATAGGATATGAGAATCACTTTTACACGTCATATTAAAAAATAAGCTAGATGGAGTCGACATTTCCTATCTGACTACCCCTGAGAAGAAATGGCGAAACAAACTCAAGGGTCAAAGTCTCTTTTAAAGTCCAGACATAATCTTGGTCAGATCATGTGAGGACCATGTAGATCTATGTCTGAAATGGTCTTTTGAGGAAAGAACCACACAAATTTGAGTGGACCTGTCCAGTAATCGTGTAGCTCAACTCAAAACTTAAGGAGCTCAATGACTCGACGAACAATACCAAGGAAAGGACAATTGGGTTGGCCGCATAAAGTACTCAAAATGCCAGACCATCATTAAAACTAAGAGAAAAAAAAAACAACAAGAAATAAATAAAAATGACCCACATAGTGCTCACATTCACAATAATTAAAGTAATATAATACTTTTCAAGGTACCTACATAAATATTCACTTAATTTTGCTCATCAATGTCAATATGTATATATAGTTGTACATAATAATGATTTTGCATAATTTTTATTCTCTATTCAACTTAATTTTTATTCTTACTACGTATAAAATGATTTTAAGTTAGTTTTACTAGGTTCATTTTATTCCTACCATTATCACTTCCATTTCGCCAGCATATAAAACAAAATAACACAGCAACAAAATTAACTCCGTGGTTCATTTCAATTCATAGCTTATTAAATTCGCTATATATATGATAGTTTACGAGATGGACTCATAAAACACGGCACAATTTATAATCACCTTGCACCCGAGGGATGCAAGCGCGTGTTAATTTTATCCCACCTCTCCTCTGGGAGGTGGAACCTGAATTTATCATAATTATATTGAATATTTTCGACGAGAATTTATACAATTGTTAATTCTATATTGTTAAAATAACAAAATATGAATTTATACAAATTCATATTTTGTTATTTTAATAACGCATTAAAATAACAAAATATGAATTTATACAAATTCATATTTTGTTATTTTAATGCGTGATGATTTAATTAAATAAGGCTGAAATTATCTAATGCCTATGGACAAAATAAGGTAATTATCACGTTTGTCAGCCAAACTGGTGATCGTCCATAGTTTGTTTTTAAATAAACAGACCAAACAAGAGAACACTGCTAAGTTGACTTTACTAATCGTGGACATGGATTGACTTTTTTTATCCACAATGGGGAAGCTCTTGGCCTTCATCTCACCTGATTGTAAGTGATGATAAAACCGAAGGTCTAACTGCTTCAACATAAAAATGCTAATAACATTGTTGTTATGGCGACAGACTTAGATAAGATGGTGGTAGCTAGCCAGACGGACTTAGAGCAAGCCCTACAACAAACCAAACCGAACATGACATTTCTCCCGCTCTGGACGGAGCGGTAGGGTGTGTCAGACTCTTACTGACTAAAACCCACCCATATTCCTTCCGTTGCCTGTGTTGCCAGGGACCTCGGTAAACCTTTCCAACTTCCACGCGACCCCGACAGGCATCGGCCCTAGTGGACCCCCCTACACTTGTGCTGACATCTCTTTAAGGCGCGCGTGGAATACAACGCGCCGTCGACCCAGGCCTGGTCCTTATCGGACGGCGAGCTACCCATTGCTCACCGTCCGCAAGCCCGCGCCTACGGTGGCCGGAAATCCGCCCAGGATTCCCGACGCCCAGGGCGTCTCTTGGGGCGGCTAGGGCCCGCTGGGAATCGATCCCGGGACCTCTGGGTCTGAGACAGGTCATCCTACCACTAGACCACAGAGGGGTGTAACGGTTGGCACAAACAAGTCTTTGACCTCTAGACCGTATAGAACAGTGGTCCCGGTTCTCTTAATGCCTTCAATTAAGACAACCTGTGCTAGAACTTGATTAACCACTACAGTATAAGGTTCAAACTCACTACCTTTACTTTGACAGACCGAGACAGATGAACCAGCAGAATATAAACACCTTCAAGAGTTTAGTAGCATCAATATAATTAAGACAAAAGGTTTTAATTAAGTATTTAAATATTTTATTCATAACATTTGCTGCAGAACGTCATAAATTTGACAAAGTTGAACTAAAAGACGGGCAACGAACTGGCCATTAAGTATGTAGAAGCTACATACTGTATTCTACAGTTAACTATTTATTTTAATTATATTTTGTAACGCCATATGTGACTTACATAGGTGTCACATTAGAGTTCGTCGCCCCGAGCGTACGGCAAGGCGTGTCTGGGACCTATTTAATTACAGTATCTACTAACTTAGGCGATTCTATATGGGTTAACGTTACAAACACCTTTGATGTGAAGTCTCTGTTGGATTTCTAGTCTAGTGCACGTATGCCAGATCCAGGGGATGTTTGGTCGAGGTCAATGGCCTTGCTTCTGCAAAGAAAGAACAAATTGATTAGTCATACTGTTCGCATTCAAATAATCTCCACTAATTGGTTTAAAACAATGAAGGCAATTGGCATATGACGTATAGCATAATAAGCCTATTATGTTCCCACTGCTGGGACACAGGCCTCCTCTCTGTGAGAGGGAGTGGGCCGTAAGGTAATCCACCACGCGGGCCCAGTGCGTGTTGGTAGATGTCACATGTCTTTGAATTTTTAGTTCTAGGATCGTCGGTTTCCTAACGATGTTTTCCTTCACCGTTTTGAGAGCAGTAGTGATGGTATAATTTACACAAAGTGAAGTGCCTGCCTAGGTTCGAACCTACGACCTACAACTCGTAAGTCACCGCTGTTTCTACTGTGCCAGCACTGCTCTATATGACGGATGACATTCACCAACTCGCATTGGGGCCGCATGCTAGATTATAGCCCCTCCCTCTCACGGAGAGGAGGCCTGCGTCCTAGCAGTTGGAACGTTCCATAATCAGCCTATAATGTTTCCACTGCTGGGACACAGGCAGTGGATTACGGCCCACTCCCTCTCACAGAGAGGACTCTGTGAGAAGGAGTGGGCCGTAATCCACTACGCGGGCCCAGTGCGGGTTGGTAGATGTCACAGGACATGCCGGTTTCCTCACGATGTTTTCCTTCACCATTTTGAGAGCAGTGGTGATGAAATAATTTACACAAAGTAAAGCGCCTGTCCGGGTTTTAACCTACACCTTACAACTTGTTAGTCGCGGGCGTTACCACTGGGCCACCACTGCTCCTTCGACTACCTTTAATTTTATGAACCTTGATGAATGCACAAAATTTACGAGAAAATAACGTTTTCTCACTGTTTTGATGAGAGACTGATGGCCGATTCTTATAGTTTACGAACCGAATGAACCCAAGACCTCATAGCTTTGCATGTTAGACCTTCCCATATGGAAGGAGCTATCACAGGTAAATTAACTCACGAATCTATTTATATGCCAAGTTTTTGTTTACGGGAAACGAGCATAATACACTCAGGTGTCCTCAAAATTCACCCGTTACTGTTTATAGGTAGTTTGGTTTACATGAAAAAGTTAAAAATCCAGGCTACACGAAATAAACATAAACTTGTTAGCAACAACAGTGTTTTACAATCTTGGAAGAAGATTGAGTACGTAACATTTATTTTAAAAGTAGCCAGTATACAAGCACAGGGTGTTAACTTTTAACTAGTTGTAGCTCCGTTTACGAGCGGGTCTCAGAGGCTCCGTTTTATATCGAGATATTCTTAGCACTAAAACAGATTGAGCAAAATGGAAAAAGTGTTCCGTATAAGTACAATATTTTAGTCTGATTTTATGTTTTAAGGTGATTTAGGTGTACACGATAGTTTTAAATGATTGGCACAAACCAATTAGGAATAGGTTGTCTCATAAGAATTTGCATGGCCAGCCTTTCCTACTTTTTAATTTTCGCCAAAAAACTGAGAAGAGACGGAATTGAGGCATTCAAAATACAAAAGTGTTCTTATAATCGATGACGCACTGAACCCTAATGTTATGGAACTATTCATAAATATTAGCCAAAGTGCAGGAAGCTAGGACGCTATTCATTTATAGCTCCACTATGAAGATAAAAACTAAATTATCCTGATTGTATAGGTATTATTTTTCATAAGGGAAAGAAAAATTAAAAAATAATAGTCAGTCATTATTACTTGTTTTTTTTTGTAATTGATTTGCAATATAGCATACACACGAGAGCAGTGGTGACCCAGTGGTAATGGCCGCGACTTACGAGCTGTACGTCGTAGGTTCGAACCCAGACAGGCGCTTTACTTTGTTTAAATTATTTCCCCACTGTTCTCAAAACGGTAAAGGAAAAATTTCGTGAGGAAACCGGCATGTCCTAGAACCAAAAATTCGAAGACATGTGACATCTACCAACCTGCACTGGGCATGCGTGGTGGATTACGGCCCACTCCCTGCCACAAAGAAGAGGCCTGTGCCCCAGCAGTGAGAACATTATAGACTGATTATGTTATACACAAACATGTTATAAAGAAAAGTCAAAAATAAAATCACCTCCTGCCAGCGAAGCATGGAGAGAAGTGTCGCAAAAATCAGGAAATGTCAGAAAATTCGTCACACTAGTCAAAAAACAGGAGTAATAGATGCTCTAACCTACGCTCTAAAGTTAAAATGGAGATGGGCAGGTCACTTAGCGAGAATGAGCGACGAGCGATGGACAATCCGTATAACGTCATGGCCAGGTCCGACAGGCAGTCAGAAAAGAGGAAGACCTTTAACTAGATGGACAGACGACATCACACGAGTTGCAGGGAAAAACTGGATGACAGTAGCCAAAGACCGTGACCGCCGGGGTTCTCTGGAGGAGGCCTTCACCCTCAATATTTGAGGGGTTCATGCATGCATGTTATTTTCTTTCTTAAAAATCTGAATCCATTTATAATTATCTAATTTTATTATCTATTTTTTTATTTAATGAATATTAATATTGAAATATAATTAGTAATATTGTTATAAATAAAATATAAGAAATTAACTTTTAATTAATTAATATTATATTATAATTAATAATATTGTACATTAAAGTGATAAGTTAAATAATACATTTTTGATTGCAATTATGAAAAAGAAAACTAAACAATAATATTTATGAATTTGAATCAATCTATAATTGTTAATCTTATTTTATGCATGAAATAAAAGGTTTTTTATTTTATTTGTATATATTTATTAATTTATTTATGTTATACACACGTTTCATCAAAAATTTCTTTTGGTCCGATGTTAGCAACAAGGCAACACCTTTACAACTACCCAATTATGAATTAACGGGTTCACATGTATTACCTGACTCTGAATTTATATGTTGTTTTATTCAAGAGAAGTAAAGCACTTAGGTGTAAAGTACGTTAAGCGTAAAAAGCGATTGTTCACCGTCGGTCTAAAGCGCAACTTTTTGATCGAACAATGATTGAAGTCTAATTGTTTTATGTAGTTGTATCAATCATAGCATTACCAAAAGACCGTAAGTTACGCTTAAAAAAACATTGGTTTTTATTGTGTTTTAGCAACGAGAGGAATTTCATAAATATTATTTCGCAAGCCATGAAATTACTGTTTCATGGTGAAAAATAAACCTAACCGTTTTCAAGTTACCATCAGTAACACCTTAACGACTACCTTAATATGAATAAACGGATCGACATTTATTACCATACCAATACGTTATTTTATTTAAGAGAAGTAAAGCACCTAAGTAAAGCACGGTAAGCATAAAAAGCGATTTGTCACCGTCGGTCTAAAGCGCAACTTTTTGCTCAGGGATTTTGGAGAGCCGCCGTGTTAACACGGCTCCCGTCGGCTTATGGCGATATAACTTGCTGGGTGGGTAGTTAAAACATTAATATTGTTAGTCCTTTTTTGGGTTAGTATAAATATTGTTTAGGGACTTATATTTTGGTCCTCAGATACTAACTAAAAGGACATGGTCGGAAAACAAAGCTGTGTGATTTTTTTGACATTAGTTTCAAGGATCTTAAAATTAGTTTACTCAAAATATTTTATAGAGCTTTAATACTAGATTATTATCGTTTAGTTGGCTGACATAACAAAAATACAAAATTTAGGAAATTGTCAACGTTTTACGTTATTACCATTTATAAGACAAAGGCAGGTCTTATTTTATAGCTTTAATAAATGTCAATGGTTTTTTTTGTGGAAAGGGGGTATATTAAAGCTTCATCACGTTACGACAATAAAAAAAACAAAAGTAAAACTTTGTCGTTTTCTCGGAACCCAAATCTCTCTAAAAACAATTTCTTAATTTACTATCTGACGGGCTGAAAATGGAAACAGAGAAATAATTACAGGGTGGAGAGGTACATTATAGAAACGATTAGACGAACAAAAAATCAACCACTCGAGGTGTTCAAGTTTGCATGTGAAAAATTGAAACCTTGTGTAAACAAAACCCGTGCAGGGAAAGTCGCGAGCAAGAACAAGTTACGTTAAATTCCCAGTCTGGCAGCTGAAGTCAATCACACTGATATCTCCCGAACCACTGAACACGAAACATCTAGTTTAGCGTTAGTTTGTGAAAAAATATTCTGTACTGAAAGCCTGAAATATGACGTAGTCCAAATTACGTGTGTGTGTAATATTTTTTCAAGCCTAGAGCGGTCGCGGCAATATGGGACTTGTAATTAGCACGAGGACATCACTCTTCCATGTTATAATTGGATTTTTTAAACTAATATTCGTCGGAGGTTTGACGTAGCTCTTATTACTTTTACGGGGAACTGTAGGTGGATTTGTCATATGTGGTGATGAGTTAGTAGTTTTTTCATGATCATTACGAGTCAAGGGTACCCATTATGTAACCTATACCTATTGCTTAAAAGCAGAAATATGGAATAAAAAAAAAATCTCAAGGGCCTGTTTTTCTCAGTCACAATTTAACAAGCGCCTTGATTGACAACACGTGTAGTCTTTACTATTCAATAACTCGTAAATAACAAACTATGTAGTTTATACTTGTGAGAATTTATTTATTTATTTATTTATTTATATAAAAGCTTACGAGGAGCTTTTTGGCTAAATAATAACAGCCGCACTCAATCGTTCAGGCTAAGCTACGCTTACCGCGGTTGGTCCGAAGATTCCATAAATGGGTGACCATCTTTCCTCCATCCCTCCGTGCCTTGGAAAGCACATTAAGCCGTTGGTCCAGCCTGTCATTCGCGGATCTTTGACAGTCGTTACGGGTCGTCAGAAGCCTGAAAGTCTGACAACCAGTCTTACCAAGGGGTATCGTATTACCAAGTAAGTGGGTTGTGGAGGTCAGATAGGCAATCGCTCCATGTAAAATACTGGTATTTAGCTACATCCGGTCAGACTGGATGCCGACCCCAACGTAGTTGGGAAAAGGCTAGGCAGACGATGATGAAAGGCTTACCAACTAAACACATACACAGCATTAACCAAAATAATTTGTCATAATATAGATCTTGCATGTAAATTATCGGAACGCACGGCGCTATACTATAACACACACGGTAATCAGCGTACTAGAACATTATACAAAACAATTTTTTTATAAACTTAAAATAGTAATAAAATAAAAAAATAAAAATTGAATACTAAAATACTACTAACTACTTTTTGAATTTAATTAGTTTAATGTTGCATTCTGCGCTGGCACAAATAAATGTTTACTAACACCCTATAAGTACGATAAAAGCCCATCTGCTCTTTCAACAAGTTTACTCGCAACGTTCTGTCCTACAAAAATATTATTCTTTTCTAAACTAATAATAACTAGAACATTATACAAAACAATTTTTTTTTATAAAATTAAAATAATAATAAAATTAAAAAAAAAAATTGGATACTAAAATACTACTAACTACTTTTTGAATTTAATTCGTTTAATGTTGCATTCTGCGCTGGCACAAAGACATGTTTACTAACACCCTGTACACATACATACATAATCAGCCTATAATGTTCCCACTGCTGGGACACAGGCCTCCTCTCTGTGAGAGGGAGTGGGCCGTAATCCACCACGCGGGCCCAGTGCGGGTTGGTAGATGTCACATGTCTTCGAATTTTTGGTTCTAGGACATGCCGGTTTCCTCACGATGTTTTCCTTCACCGTTTTGAGAGCAGTGGTGATGAAAATAATGTACACAAAGTAAAGCGCCTGTCTGGGTTCGAACCCACGACCTACAATTCGTAAGTCGCGGCCGTTACCACTGGGCCACCACCGCTTTCCCACCCTGTAAGTACGATAAAAGCCCACCGGCTCTTACAACAAGTTTACTCGCAACGTTCTGTCCTACAAAAATATTATTCTTTTCTAAACTAATAATAGTACACAATCGATTCACCAAATCCCCAACAGATGGGACTTTACCGTATTTATACGAGCGAAAAAACCCTATTATAAGTTTACACAATGTTTTCGAACACTCTTAAAGTTGCGAAAGGGTTCCAAAGTTCTGTTCAGCCTCACGTCATTATTTATGAATAGTTGGATAAGAAAGAGTGAAATGCCTGACTGGCAGGCTGCTATTATTTTGTTTCTGTACCGAATAGGCGACTATGCTTTAATATAATTTTATTTTATTGCATTGCATTGTGGTATTTTGTTTACTTCTGCAGCTAATACCTATCTGTCTAGCTTTTTTTTTTTGGATGGGAAATCATCAAATAACTTCTCCCGCTCTGGGCGGAGCGGGAGGGTGTGTCAGACTCTTCCTGACTAAAACCCACCCGTATTCCTTCCTGTTGCCTGTGTTGCCAGGGGCCTCGGTGACCCTTTAGTACCTTTCCCCGACCCCGGCAGGCATCAGCCCTAGTAGACCCCTACATTTGTGCTGACGACATCTCTTTGAGACGCGCGTGGAATACAACGCGCCGTCGACCCGGGCCTGGTCCTTACCGGACGGTGAGCTACCCATTGCTCACCGTCCGCAAGCCCGCGCCTACGGTGGCCGAATATCTGTCTAGCTTGACTACTAAACTTAGTAATCGGCATTTGTCGATGCGAATGCAGTTGGTATACCGGTGTTGTCAAATCTGACGTTAGTTAAAACGGGGAGCCTGTCAGTAGTAACACTTGAAGTATCAACTGTCGAACTCATTATCTCTAATTGAGACGATGAGGGCTTGTGGCTAAGTAATAACAGCCACACGGGTCCATCGATCAGGTTAGGCTACGCTTGCCGTGGTTGGTCCGTGCATGGGTGACCATCTTTACATACCAAGACCCCTCCATGCCTCGGAAAGCACGTTAAGCCGTTGGTCCCGGCTGTCATTTGTAGATCTTTGACAGTCGTTACGGGTCGTCAGAAACTCGAAAGTCTGACAACCAGTCTTACCAAGCGGTATCGTGTTACCCAGTAACTGGGTTGTGGAGGTCAGATAGGCAGTCGCTCCATGTAAAATACTGTATTCAGTTATATCCAGTAAGACTGGAAACCGACCCCAACGTAGTTGGGAAAAGGCTAGGCAGATGATGATGAGATGTTGAATGGTCAATATTACAAAGAGCTCAAAAAGTTACAATATCACCAACCCCTTTTTAATAAAAAAAACAGATTCAAAAAATCACACTCGAGTGCGCACAAACCGTACAGCACATAATCCTTCCCAAACACAAAACGTATCTAATAAAATCTACATCGTTCACTCGAACACATCGCTTAATAAGGTCAATTTCATCGGCGTCCCAATTACTGAATCATTTCGCCTTGTACAAATAAATAAAAAGGCACAAAAAGGCACCCTTTTCATGCGGCATGGCTGAATAATTTGTTGTGACAAATTGTCGGCCTATTCAAAACAAGCGGCCGTCAGTGCCTGATTTACGTGGCTTTTGTGAGCCTCCCGCAATTCAGAAGACATTTTTCTGCGCTTATAAGCAGATACTGGGCTTTTTGTATTTGTTTGTAAATAGAATTGTTGGGGAATTCTTCAGTGTCAGCAGCTGCTTATCGAGCCGTGCAAGTTAATAGTCGGGTAAAAGATGTTAAGCGAAGTAATTTTAAGATAATGTTGGTAAAGGTCAGATTGTAAAAATCTATTGGATTGTTTTCAGTGAGTTAAGATCTAAATATAAACTTGTTGTTTGCGACTGGAGATTAACTGTTATGTAAGAATAAGATTAGCAAATGTCTCATCATCATCTGCCTAGCCTTTTCCCAACTATGTTGGGGTCGGCTACCAGTCATACCGGATACAGCTGAATACCAGTATTTTACATGGAGCGACTGCCTATCTGACCTCCACAACCCAGTTACTGGGTAACACGATACCCCTTGGTAAGACTGGCTGTCAGACTTTCGAGCTTCTGAGAACCCGTAACGACTGTCAAAGATCTACAAATGACAAAATCAAAATCAAAATACTTTTATTTCACATGAACCTACATGGGCACTTATGAAACGTCAGAAGCTAGGTGCACGGTTCCAATTGGTCGTTTCCTATGGAGAAGAGCCGGCAAGAAACTCTACGGGTACTCTTTTAAAAATAATTGGCTTTTACAATGTTTTCAAATTACACAAATTATGTATGGGAGGACAGTGTAGGCCTTTCGAGAAGTACAAAAGATCTAGTCTATTAAGCCTACAACGTTCTCGCATTCACAACGTACACAAGAATCCATGTAAAATAATATTAATAATATTAAGTCTGAAACATAAATTGTAGGTATATAATGCCGGGATATATGACAGCCGGGACCAACGGCTTAACGTGCTTTCCAAGGCACGGAGGGGTCTTGGTATGTAAAGATGGTCACCCATCCACGGACCAACCGCGGCAAGCGTAGCTTAACCTGATCGATCGACCCGTGCGGCTGTTATTACTTAGCCACAAGCCCCTCAAGATTAGTAAATGTCTAAGACTATTAAAACGTTATTTGGCATCTTAAAGCTAGGAGTCGAAAGAATTTCATGATAAGTACTATTAATTAAAACTTAAAAAGCTAAACACGACAGATTCGAACTCTTGACCTCCAGATTTCTGGTAAGACGCATCAACCTCCACAAGGTGATGTGGCTAAATCAGATAAAAAACCTTCATTTTCAAAACTCCGAATCAACAAGATTTATCGCAAAGATTAAGAAACACCACATCAGAAAGATCAAATGCTTACACAGTAACTTTGTATGTAAAGCCATAATTTGAAATAGCATACGAAACTAGAAAGTTTGGAGATGCAGGCCTCTGCCAGATTGCTAATAAATTATTTTGGATGCCCTCCAAAACGGCACACGACGTATATTTCAAATTTGTTGAATGTGCCCGTGCGATGGTTTTGTGGAATCGGTAAATTTGAATCAAGAGGATGGGTAGCTGCGTTCTTCTGTCCGCCCTTACTGGTAACATACGATCGCCCATCTGTCCGTCAATTGTTCGTTAATATAGCAAAATCTGTGGCAATTCATGGTAGCAGATATTCAGACCTTTGCGTCAATTTATTGTTACAAGACTCGTCTTTATTATAGCAGTCGTGGTACTGGCCCATTTTGTATAGTTATTAGAAAAAGGAATTTAGAATTTTGTGCCAATTCCTTGTGCTTATACAAATGCGTCAAAGCCTTTTAACCTTTCAGGAACGATCGGTCAATCAATCTATGGCAGCCTACTTATTACTAGTATGGTAATAATTCAGTAATATAATAGTACGTATTCAGTAAATAAGATAGATAGATAGATAAAATACTCTTTATTATGTACACCATAAAAATTACAGCTATAAATGTAGAAATTATACATAGGGTGTTACAATGGGCGGTCTTATCGCTAAAATCGATCTTTTAAAGACAACCTTTGGATGGATTAGGGGGGAAAGGAGAGACTATATTGCAGGTAGTCTGTGGTGTACCATTCACATAAAAACAATAAATGCATACATACATAAAATATATTAAAGTTATCTATATAATATATTCAATAATAATTAATTATAAAACTAGCGCTAAGAATCAAAACAGGTGCAAAGAATAAAGAAAATTAAAAATATGTTCAAGGAGAGAGATAGTGTGTGTTTTCTTTTTAAAAGCTGACAATCTTCTACATGGATAAAGCTCTACCCAAAGACTTGCTTCACTCCCTTTGGCAAAGACAAGATGCATTTAAAAGAACCTTTGTTACGAATGCATTCGTCTTGGATTTGTCGCATGTTTGTGTCGACTACAAGCCGTTCTAATTGAGATGTATGTGTACTCGTGTACTGTGTTGTAATTGCTGGGTATAGCTGTGTATTATTGTGTATTGCTGTGTCCTGGGTAGTACATATGTGTTTATTCACATGTACTAACTTGTGAAGTTGTGTTGCAGCTTCTGCTTTCGAACAACAATTATTGCTGTTAAGGAATGCTCGTTTGTTAAATTGTATGTACGTATAATGTCGTGTTTGGCTATGGAAGCTATGGTTTCTAGTGCAGTTGCATAATGGGCCATTTAAATGAGGCAATTGACGAGCCATTCCACTAAGCCAAGCCATTATTGGAATTACGTAAATAGAGACAATCCATTAAAATGGAGTGTCTTCTGGCCATTGATAAAGACAATCCATTAAATTGAAACGATTTCCAATTTTTCGGTAATGCCTTGGCTTAGTGGAATGGTTCATCAATTGGCCTCGTGGAAATGGTCCATAAGGGTTAGTACTCACCTATCTGACGGACAGGACCGTCATCTACCCCGGTCACCAGGGAGTGTGGAACGGGCAAGAGATGTCGTGCGGTGTCCCACAGGGATCGGTCCTGGGGCCGCATCTGTGGGACATCGGATACGACTGGGTGCTGCGCGCCAACCTGATAGTGGCGTCAGCATAGTGTGCTATGCTGACGACACGTTGGTCCTGGCGCAGGGGAGGTCACACCAGGTGGCGGCCGAATTAGCGGCACGCGGGGTTGCGACATTCGTCGAAAGGATCCGGCAATTGGGACTCGAGGTGGCACTGCACAAGTCTGAGGCCATGTTTTTTCATGGTCCTCCGAACGCGCCACCGTTGGGGTCCCAAATAACGGTAGGAGGGGTTTCTATCGGCGTCGAGTCGAGTACCTGGGACTCGTCCTCGACAGCCGGCGGAACTTTGTGGAGCATTTCCAACTTTTGACTCCCAAACTGGAGCGGGCAGGCGCTGCATTGAAGCGGCTCCTGCTCAATCTAGGGTGTACAAACGCCTCCTGCCGGAGGCTCTACGCGGGGGTCGTTCGGTCCATGGCCCTCTACGGGGCTCCTGTATGGGCGCGCTCTCTGGCGCTGCGGCCAGCCCGCGGGTTGAGCGCGGCCCAAAGGGTCATGGCCATCCGGATGGTCCGGGGATACCGCACGGTCTCCTGTGAGGCAGCGAGCCTCCTTGCCGGATTGCCGCCATGAGATCTGGAGGCAAAAGCCTTCGCGCACGTATGGGAGTGGCGCGAGGAGGCAAAACGCCGGGGCGTAACTCCGCTGCCGCGAGAAATCGCGGTACAGCGGATGGAGCTCCGGCGGGATCTCATGGCGACATGGAGAGTACGGTTGTCGCAACCCAGTGCTGGGCACGCAACGATTGCGGCGATAAGTCCCCTCTTTGAGGAGTGGGTAGAGAGGCGCCACGGCGTCCTCACCTTCCGCCTGACGCAGGTCCTCACCGGCCACGGCAGCTTCGGGAGGTTCCTGTGTCGGATAAGGCGGGAGGAAACTTGCGGACGGTGAGCAATGGGCGCGTTGTATTCCACGCGCGCCCCAAAGATATGTCGTCAGCACAAAAATAGGGGTCCACTAGGTCCGATGCCTGCCGGGGGCGCGGGAAGGTACTAATGGGTCACCGAGGCCCCTGGCAACACAGGCAAAAAGAAGGAATACGGGTGGGTTTTAGTGAGTAACAGTCTGACACACCCTCCCGCTCCACCCAGAACGGGAGAAGTTATTTGATAATTTCCCATCCAAAAAAAAAAAAGGGTTAGTACTCCAGATTTATGTTATTATAATATTATATCTTGACGAATACTTCGTAAAAAAGATAATGTTGCATCTCTTTTTTGACCTTTAAAATGAGGATTTATAAAATACTGCACGTATTTCGAATGAGATTATGTAGGTATGTATTTATTGTATAAATGTGAATGGTATACCACTGACTACCTGCAGTATTGTCTCTCCTTTCCCCATAATCCATCCAAAGATTATCTTTAAAGGCTTCCGCAGACAGGCGCGACGCGACAGCGCAAAGCGACTCTAGTGGAACAAATTATAAGACAACTTCATAAAAATTGTTCTACTAGAGTCACGTCGCGCCTGTCTGCGGAAGCTTTAAAAGATCGCTTTTAGTGATAAGACCGCCCATTGTGTCACCCCTTGTAAAATTTCAACTTCTATATCTGTAATTTTTATGGTGTACATAATAAAGTTGGTACTCTATGTATTCCTCTATTGTGATGTATTTTTTTTTAAATTTAGTACCTATGTGTCCCCTGCAGGACAAACACTGCAATCCTTTCACTTATCTCTACCTATTTCTGTCTGTGGCCAATCTTTGTTTTTGATGCCAATGATTTTAAATGTCGACTATTACCTATATGGAGTTCGGCCCTGCTTAATTTATCTTAAAAAGTCGTTATTACATAAGCTGAGCGTCCATTTTTTGTATTTAATTAAATTTACGTTTAAATTCTCTTTTTACACTAGGCTTATTTCGATATTAAACGTCCCAAATCCTGAATGATGTGCGTCGTTGGACGTAAAACCATTCTGTTTACGAGTTTGCCTTCGTATTAAAATTTCATCTTGGCTAGAAGATGTTCAGGATTTGCGAAGTCGTATTGTTAGAGAAATTACTTTTTCTCTCGTTTCTTTACCGATTTTATTTTGGTACTATGCGCTGACTTAATGTTACAAAGGTCGGTCTTTTATTGTGAAAAACTTTATTGGGTAAACTTTATTGTTACTTACATACTTCAAGGTATTCTAAGAACCAATTTCACCAAACTATTCTTAATTAGCCATCAACAAATCTTCTGTTAAAATTGACGTAGACGTCAAAAAGGTTTACGTTCTATGGAGGGATCTTAACAAGGCGTTGCTAAATTAAACATCAAGTTTTATATTATTTGTGATCGATTGAACAAAAACGACAGGTCTGACTTGTCATTCACTCTGGTTTATAGGAAACCAAAACAAAATGTCATGGTGTCTAAACAAAATGTTCTCTAAACGTACCTCACTGGAACTAGCCGTATATTAATGTAATGTTATATAATGCTACTGAATTGAAACGTCATAATTAGTGTTTAAATCGAAAAAGCGTCGTGTAATACTATACTAATTGTTTTAAACGTCAAACGTTTTCGGTTACAGGTTAACAGATGCAGTGATGATGCTCATAAAAATAAGGGTTGGAAGGTGTTCATTAAAAAAAAAACCATCATATCGTGTTCAAAAATAAAATTATATGCCGCTTCCATTTTATTTGACCAACTGAAAACCAATTAACAGACCTTCGGAGCAGTGATTAAGTTTAACGCCTTGTTAAGAGAATCAGCCATTCGCATTCTTTATATATTTATTGGACGTTAAAACTAACTAAAACTAGCTCTTAAGGTTTTGTCAAACTCAGAATTTAACTAGTTGTTACTATATCCAGTCCGATAGATGGCGTTGTTGTCACAGATGCGGAGTGTTTTACATAAGCATTATTTACGTGTCCAATAAGTAACCTTTACCCACGTATTTAAATATTTTATAAAAATATTTATAAAGCACAACACACTGTTCACAACAAGCCCCCTCAAAAGCCACACAAATCCACCACAGCCAAGGTAATGAGTTTCTCCAGCAAAATTGCTAAAATAAATCAACCCAGGGTATATTTAGCATGAGATAAGAGCAACATTAGATGACAGCATAAGGTTGCATTATTGCAATAAATAATGAGACTGCTATCTCACAGGGAGACTTTGAGCGCAGCCGACAAGCTTGGGTCCAACAATAAATTTCAGTTGTGGAAACTAGTACGAAATATGTACCAAGTTTGTAGTTTGTTAAAGCGCTATGTAATATTTTGGAGATTTCTTGATGATATTGTTTGTAAAGGACGATACTGTAAGTTTGTTTTTAGGAACAAGTTACTTAGGTATTGTTACAGGTTTGTAGATAAATAGGAATTGTAAAATAAATCCTTTAGTTAACTTGGCTCGAAAGAAAATCCTGACGTCCGTGCAGTTTTATAAAGAAATGCTTACGTCATAATATTAAGTTAGTCCACTCCGAGGAAGTCGGAGGTTCTACCGACTACAACCTGCAATGCTCCTTTATTTGTTTTTTTTTCTTTTATTATGGTAATTACTTTTACACCCAAGTGGGAATTTTAGTTTATCTTCTGTTCCCAGGCTATGCAATGAGCAGAAAAGATGCGTTATTTATTTTTACTTTTTGGAAAGAACATGTCTTTTTAGAAAAAAATCGTCAGTCTCTACATGATAACAAATTTTTTAATCTTTCTAAAAGCACAGATTTACCGCGATATTTAAGTACAAACACCTTTTTAGTTTTCAGGAAACGGATCGTAAAGCATGTCTAACGACTTGCTAACGAGAGTATGAGAGAGAAAACGGGAGAAAAACGGATAAACCCAGGATACAGATGAGTACAAAAGATTAAGGAAATAAATGTGATTTAACGCCCCTGACCCGAATTTAATGGCAGAAAGTTTTTACAATAGATTTTAGCTTAGCGATTTATCTCGAAATATTTTTGATAAAATTTTATTTACTATTATAAAAAGTTTTATTGCAAACACCATTTTCATTTTTGAAATATAGTAAAACACGTATTTTGGATTTTATTTTAGCAAAAGTAAGTATCTATTTAAGTTTTGTAAGCTATCTCACGTTCTCGAAATAGTTTAACGTAACATACATACATAATCAGCCTATAATGTTCCCACTGCTGGGACACAGGCCTCCTCTCTGTGAGATCCAGTGCGCCGTAATCCACCACGCGGGCCCAGTGCGGGTTGGTAGATGTCACATGTCTTCGAATTTTTGGTTCTAGGACGTGCCGGTTTCCTTACGATGTTTTCCTTCACCGTTTTGAGAGCAGTGGTGATGAAATAATTTACACAAAGTAAAGCGCCTGTCCGGGTTCTAACCTACGACCTGTAACTCGTAAGTCGCGGCCATTACTGCTCTCAAAATAGTTTTATTATGCGCGAAATAAAGGTCTCCAGATCAATTCTGAACACTTGATTCGACTATGAAATCGTATATGATTCCTGTAACTGACGGGTGTAATATGAGACCTAGAGCACCTTATTTAATATTTAATTGGAAGCAAATTCGTAGACCTATTTATGGCTCACTCTCCAAGGTTTCTGTATCGATAAACACCTACAAGTTCCAGGAATAAGGGATTGACTGAAGAAATTAGATATCACCACTTTTGATCTCGGAATACTCTTATAATAATAATTTCAATTTTATGAGTAGGTACTCCGAGATCAAAAGTGTTTAAGTATAAATATTATTTATTATCAAACAACCTATCTAAGAAACCTTTCCCAGAAAAGTCGGATACTTTCGATACCCAAAACCTCATCTATTCAGGACCATTGTTAGCTTTCGTCAGCATCTCACAGTTGTCAGAAAGTCCAGTTATATTGAAAAAGTTCGCATCCACGCCATTCTAACGGTGATATATCAACGCTCCTCAAACTTTTTTGACAGCACAGCAATAGCCGAATTTCTATTCATTTTATTGGATCCTCCTTTTAGTAAAAGTTTGGGCAGGGTTGGCTAACCGTTTAATGTTTGATTGAAATTTTTATTAAAATAGTAACATAAATCATAATTGTGGTTGTGACGCGTCATCAATGTCTGAAAAAAGCAAGACGTAGGTACACTACGTTCAAATATTTAATTAATGATGGTCCATAAATAGAATTAGAATTAGGTACATACTTGCAATTAAACGCACTAAGTAACTCTGTTATCGGAAATTATTAGTGCACCTCTTGCACCTTCCCTCCTTCCTGGCTCGGCGTGCTGTGCTGGTGCTGTTGCTGTGGCTGCGGAAAACCCTAAGCAGCGTAGGTTTAATAAACTTATCGGTAATTATATTTTTGAGCCGTTTGGGATGCTCCGTGCCTCGAGCCGTGGGGTCCGACTGCTCATCGTCTATTTAAGGAAATCTCCAAATTAAAAATAAAACAAAATTTATAACATTTTTGCCTTATAATAAAATAACCACAAAAAAATTGGAAATGAAATGAAATTAACTTTAAAATACAATAATAATGACATAGATGAAATTAAATGATCAAGGACATCTAATGAGCCACAATAAATTAGCTGTCCTTGACCTTATTAAAACAGAACAAACATGGCTTGGCTATAGTATAGGTACCAATAAGGCTGTTTGAATGTCTGTAAAATGTTTGATCCTCCTAAGTGAAAATACGAATTTGTTTATTTTCTTACATACATTATCTACTTGAGCTTTCCAATTGCAATGTATATCCATAACCACTCCTATAAAATAATATTATTAAGGTATCGAATGACTGTATGGGTGAATTCAACAGATTCCCAGAGGGCATTCATAGCCCAAGAAGTATGAGGTCAATTTTCAATCTTAAGTGGACAGACTCTTGTAAACCTATAATTATTAAGCAAAAGCTGCTTACCCTCCCGTCTTTATACGTATTTTAAACTGTAAATTTGTTAAAAACAACTACTCGCTTTTTGAAAAAGATGAAAAGGCTATGTCAAAGAGGAAAATAGCACAAAAGCCACTACAGTGTAAATTAAGAAGTGTTACAGATTTAGAATTTAAGAGAAAGCTTTAAAGTTGGTTGTGTGAGAGATGTTTTATTTCATCAATTAATATTTTGAGTGTAAAATGTAAAACTTATTTATTATAATAATTAATAATTAAAATAAAAATAATAAGTGAAAATGGAAAAAAAAATGTGACATCTGCATATTGACATTACTTAAATATTATTGAAAGATTTTCATTATTCTTGATATTATTTATTGGCATGACATCATTATTATTGATCGCTATTTTTAATATAAATTATTATTTTAAATAAATAGAATTGTATTAAATTTTACTTTTATTAATAACATTGTAATCTAAATTTAAATTATGAAACTATTATTAGTATTTTTATGCTATTGCTAATTACTAAATGTGTACTGCATACTATACCTAAGTATAGCCAAGATGTAAAATCTAAATATTTGCCCGGCAGAAATGCCGAATATAGTGAAACCCATAGATCTTATGAACTTGTGATAGCTAACTATATTCTTGCAAATAAATATAATATCATTCATTCATTCAAGGGTTGCTTGACACTTTCCTGGGCTGGGTTTTATCTTGCCCAGAAGCTAAGCATTGCTAAACACCGGGGTAAAGCTACCAGTCTTTTGGGTAAATTACCAGTCGACAACGATGCGGATGAATTTTTCGACGTCATATTTTAGATTGCTAATAGTTTTAGTTCAGTTAGGTTATTATACAGTAACCTAACTTAACTGAAACTATTAGCAAACTAACCGCGGGCCTAAGGTGGCCGCAATGGCGGGCCGACGCCGGGGATCGCGGAAGTCGCACTAGATCCCATGATTCCCGCTGCAAGTGTGGAAGAGGAACACCGGGGTGGTTTTTAGTCAGTAAGAAAAAAATGTGCTACTGGTGGCTTGCATGCCACAGGTTTGCCATCCCTGAGTTAGAATTTTCTCAAAAATATTCTACGTAGCGGAAATGTAATAAATCTAGGGTGCGTTCATTTAGTTTATTGAGCCCTTCGTGGTTTAGGTGTAGGTTACGTGGAGGAACTCGTTTGTGTGAATCCCGAATATGCTATGGTGGTGGGAGCTGAGATTAATACTTGAATAGTTACTGTTATTTGTGTAGTAAATCAGAATGTATAATGACAGACTGAAACTGTATGTATACGTTTAGGTATTTATGAAACCTTGTTGGTAATATAGGCAATGTTTCTGTTTACGGTTGCAAAAACAAAACAAAAACATAATTTGAGTGATACAGGAGCAATTTGTGCCTGCTTTTTGTTATTTGTTGAAGAGTTTCATCCTACTTATTATCCTACTAAAATTATAAATGTGAAAGTTTGTATATTTGGATGTTTGTTACTCAATCACGCAAAAACGGCTGAACGGATTTAGATGAAATTTGAAGCACAGATAGTTTATAACCTAGATTAACAACAAGGATACTTCTTATCCCGGAAAATGAGATGGATTGACGACTGTTATTAATTTATAATTTTGATATTTTCCGACATCCACGCGGGAGAAACTGCTGGCAAAAACTGGTTCTTAATAAATACTATCCAATTATTTGCCACTTGTACCTCCCTCACAACGTTCTTTAAAATAGTACTTTTATTGTATAATTAAAGCTTAGTGAGAGCCTGCTCCATTTAATTAAGGCGCATCGATGTGTACTCTCCATATTGGAAGCTGGAATTGACACATATTCAGTGGATAACAGATTTAATATGCGCCGTAGGATATTCCCCTTTAAAAGGAGAATTATAATGGAATATTCAAAATGCTGGGAAAATGCTTTAGAACGACATACCGATGGTACTAAAAGGTTACTTACATGCTCACAATAGGGTGTTTTACTATATACGAGAAAAAATCTATAAATATATTATTGAGATAGTTTATGCAAAAAGGAGTCGGAAAATTTTATTTTTAGTTCATAAAAAAACTTAATAAATTTTAAAATTCTATTCAACGTTTTTTTTTAAATTTAAATAGTAGCCGCGTATTACATCATGCCGCTATGTAAACTAAAACGTGTCAACTGTCAACTGATAGTTATAGTTAATAGATCAGCGCATTTGTTTACATGGCCAAGTGACGTCATGACCACAGAGCAACATGGCGTCCACTGCGTCCAGCGTTTTCGTCAAACTACGCGCGAAATTTGAAAATGTAAAATTTAAATGCATTTTTATGGCACTTATCGATTGAATAAAAAATTTGTGATTTTTTGGGGCACATTAGCACTTTAGAATTTAATTAAGACACTTTTAAAAAACGGGTGTAAGACCCTATTAATCTACAAGATGTAATGAACGTGGACGACACAAAGGAGTAGATATAGGTTTAACTAATCATCGCAGCACATGGCGTTCTCTAGTCATGCCTGCCTAGTGCCTATCAAGGGCGTCGCCAAGGGGGAGCAGGAAGGGGCAGCTGCCCCCCCCCCCCCTAGAGATAAAACGGACTCAAATGCAAAGCAACCAAAGAACCCGCTCACTTGAATTCGTCCAACTTTATGGTTTACCGAACATAAAAAACTAAATCGAAATTTGGCAACAATTGTATATAAATCTGACCGTTGTTGATGTCCTAAAACGGGCAAACACCTTTCTGGAAACGGGAAAAACGTTGAAAATTTTGATAGCTCTACCGTGCACCATATCAACTTGCCATCCCCTGGGTCATCGGCTGCCTACCCATCGGTGCCTACCCCTTCCACAGAGGAAAAAACCTAAGATTATTTATAACATAACATCACACCTGTATTCCCCAAGGTTTAGACAAAGGAGTACCCTATAGATACGCCTCTACACCCACAAATCGCCAGTCATGATTAAGTCCCACATAACAGGGGATGAGCCTATTGCTACTATCCGGGCTGCTAATGAGAAATTCCAGATGGAAAAACCCAATAACACTTTGCCCGACCTGGGGGTCCAACCCAGGACCTCATGCGTGGCAGTGGCACTTGCGACCACTGGACCAACGAGGCATTAATTACTACCTAACTTATCAACCTTCAACGTCCCCACTGCTGGGACACAGGCCTCCTGTCTGTGAGAGGGAGTGCATTATAATCCATCACGAGAGCCCAATGCGGGTTTGTCGATGGTAATGTCTTCGAATTTTTGGTTCTAGGAAATGCCGGTTTCCTCACAATGGTTTCCTTCACCGTTTTGAGAGCAGTGGTGATGAAATAAATTACACAAAGTGCTTGTCAAACCCCCGATCTACAACTCGTTAGTCGTGGCTAAATACCACTGGGCCAACTCCGCTCATGCATAGAATATACCAACTTAGCTTTTGAAACCCTATACTGACAAACATTTTGGATTTTTTCGATTTTTTTCTCCTTTTCGTTTAATGGTAGCGTAGTGTCGCTCGGCCGCAAAACGTCCAACGGTGGCGAAGCGGCCAATCCGCGGAATGCGCAATTCGCACGATGTCCAATTCGCAGAACGTCCGTATCGGTATTTTGCGGTCGAACGTGTGGCAAAGTAGATTTGATTTCGTTCGCAGTTGTAACGAGTAAAACTTGGTCCAATACAGCGTTGGACATCGCCACAATCTCTTGGCTTAAAAACAAACAGATAAGTAAACAATGGTCTACTAACGTTAATTTATCTACTAAGCTTCCGATCGCTTGCAAATACATTTCGTGCTAAACATATACAATTATTTGATATCTACTTTTTAATTTACATTCGGTGTTCATAACCAAGTAAGTAAGTATGTGAGTGCAGTGGTGGCCCAGTGGTAATGGCTGCGACTTACGAGGTCGTAGGTTTGAACCCGGACAGGCGCTTATCTTTGTGTAAATTATTTCATCACCACTGCTCTCAAAACGGTAAAAGAAAACATCGTGAGAAAACCAGCATGTCCTAGAACCAAAAATTCGAAGACATGTGACATCTACCAACGCGCACTGGGCCCGCGTGGTGTATTACGGCCTACTCCCTCTCACAGAGAGGAGGATTATGTCCCAGTGGTAGGAACATTATAGGCTGGTTATGTAACCAAGTAATCCGAAGAATCGTAAAATTTCTCCACGCTGCATCTGGTTTTATTTTTCTTTGTGCTTCACAGTTTCCAAGTTTGAATTATTAACAGAAGTCATAACAACAAACAGAGTGCGTAACCACTGAAATAAATGTCCCCAGACTATACACGGCGGAAATTAAACTTTGTAACAGCGTGACAGTTTAATTAAACTGTTTTCACGTAATATGCACATACGAAACATTATATTATGTAGGTTTTCTTTATGTTCAAGTGTTTCTTCTGGCTTTTTCGTGAAGTTGTTTCTTTATTAAGGTGGATCCGCAGTAGTAGCCCGCGAAACTTAAATTTTCTTACGTGTTTTGCAATTTGCAGGTCAGTACCAGGTTGTATCTTAATCAAAATATGATTCGCGACCATAACAAATATGTATATACAGAATTATAATCATAAAAATTCTAATGATTAGATATAATATATAAATACATAATTTGTTATGAACGCGAAAATTTAATTTCGCGGGCTACCACTGCAGATGCACCTTAATAAAAAAACATGATAGAACTTAACCTAAAAACTCTAACAATCGTTGTCATATGTCACTTAACCAATAGGGTCTTACACCCATTTTTGAAAAGTGTCGTATTTAAATTCTATAGTGCTAATAAGCCCCAAAAAAAATCACAAAATTTTTATTCAATCGATAAGTGCCATAAAAATGCATTTAAATTTTACATTTTCAAATTTCGCGCGTAGTTTGACGAAAACGCTGGACGCAGTGAATGCCATGTTGCTCTGTGGTAACAAAATAAATTTTAAAATTCACTTCAACGTTTTCAGTTTTTCTAATCTGTTAAAAAACACCATGAAATAGTAGCCGTCATGTTATTACGTCACTTGGCTATGTAAACAAACGCGCTGATCTATTATCTATCAGTTGACAGTTGACATGTTTTAGTTTCCATAGCCGTATGACGTAATAACATGGCGGCTACTATTTCATGGTGTTTTTTAACAGATTAGAAAAACTGAAAACGTTGAAGTGAATTTTAAAATTTATTTTGTTATTTTATTAACTAAAACTAACATTTTCCGACTCCTTTTTGCATAAACTATCTCAATAATATATTTATAGATTTTTTCTCGTATGTAGTAAAATACCCTATTAAATGACAGAGCAATACGCCGCTTGACTTTTCACGCAACTGTCTTTGAGTGTAGATATTTTGTGACAAATCGAATGTTCAATGTTTCCATAACGATAACTTATTTTTTCTAGTACTGTCAACAGCACATCAGGTTATACGAAACTGTCAAATTTCTCCAAATGATTTTAAACCTTAAAATGTTGATGGTTAAGTTCGAAACCGAATGAGAAAATTTGACAGTTTGTCGTAAATTGGTGTGCTGGCGATTGTACATTAATGGACAAGAAGACAGCCCTTCTCCATTAACATTATATTTCCTTGTCGCATTCGTGAAAACGAGGCTTTACCACCGGAGATTCCATCTACTGCATAGTTTTCAAGATTAAACCAACCATACACACGCGGTCAGGAACTTTGACGTCTTATCTTATACAAGTCTTTACATTAAACAGGGAGTTACATTTTCACAAACGACAGCGAGTTTGCTTTCTAGTAAACGTGTGGCTACTGCTTGTCATAATCGTGAAAGTTTATTTTTTCAAATTCGCTTTTCATTTCTACGTAGAATAGACACAGCTCTTTCTATACAAAGTGACATTTCGTTTCTCCATTTTTGACTTCGCACCGTAGAAATCCTTCTACATAAAAAAACGAGCTAGGTAAATATCGGTAGAAACGACAGACAAAATGACAGATTGTAGAAGGATTTCTACAATCTGTGTTATTTTTGGAAAGCGTCATGCTTAGCCCGCTGGTGGTGACTATGACCTATTTGTAATATATTGTTAACAACCTAAGAAAAATAGGCAAAAACTGTAGAAACTAAGCCTTACAAAACGCTTTACGTCAGTTTTCCAAAAAATTGGTATAATTGGTGGGCAGAAAGATTCCGAGACTCTTGCCTGTTTCTTTTTGGCTTGAAAAGATTTATTATATGTGTGTAGAACTACCTATATAACTATGTAGTTACGTTTTATGTTTCTATAGTATAAACATTTTATTTACTCAGTTATAAACCTTAATTAAATTGTTATAATTAATAATAGTCTGTTTGAATTACAATATTAAAGTCGAATTATAAATTTTATGGAGTAATCTGACATGTACC
This sequence comes from Atethmia centrago, assembly GCA_905333075.3. Classification (NCBI taxonomy): domain Eukaryota; kingdom Metazoa; phylum Arthropoda; class Insecta; order Lepidoptera; family Noctuidae; genus Atethmia; species Atethmia centrago. Next base: position 11,665,028 of record HG995373.1, on the reverse strand, counting down.
TACTAGCTGTCACTTTGTGTAATAAAATAGTAAAATTTATTGTATTTGTTGTTTTCTAGACTTTCACACTTATTGTTATATTTACATTTATATTTATAAATTATTAAACGTAATTAAACTTATATGATTAAACTAAACGATCACCGTTACAATAAATATGACCATTTTATTTAACAAACTGACAGCTAGCACATGCCACATTACTCCAGTGAATTCATAATTCGACTTAAGGGGACTACAGGACCTAAACGCAATTTTTATAAGTTTTATGATGCGTTGAAGTATATGGTCCACTGCAGTAAACAAAATCAGAAAAATATATGATATTCTTAAGGACATATTATGCTAGGTAGATAGTGTGTTGAAAACATAATAATTTGATACGATAGAAAAAAATCACGAAGATCCCTCTAAAAAAATCTTTTAACGAATAAAAACCATACTAATATACATGCTATCATTCTGATTTTTTGTCAGATCATTCTACAAGCTACATATTAGTATAATAGTGTTTTAATTTTATTATTCAATCAACAGATTTTTTGTGAATAGATAATTGCTTCATATTTTGCAATAAGTTATCAGCGTTGTGTCATCGCGGTTCTCTTTCTTTTCTATGCAGTCCGACAGTGACCGCGCTTTAGGTGTTGTCGGCTTCTTAAGAACACTGTTAGAGACACTGAGGGCGAATTCTTTGTGGGGGGAAAGTTGCATCACGTATTTTCAGTGAATTTTCATAATGTTCATGTTATTAGTTAATTCATGTGATAAATCGACTAAAACTGGCTACCTATCAGTGATTTTCTGATACTTTTCTATAATCGGTATTATTCAAGTATTCAAACACTATCATCATCATCATCTGCCTGCCTTTTCCCAACTACGTTGGGGTCGGCTTCCAGTCTAACCGGATGCAGCTGAATACCAGTATTTTACATGAAGCGTCTGCTTACCTGACCTCCACAACCCAGTTACTGGGTAACACGATATCCCTTGGTAAGACTGGTTGTCACACTTTTGAGGTTCTGACGACCCGTAACGACTGTCAAAGATCCACGAATGGCAGCTGGGATCAACGGCTTAACGTGCTTTCCAAGGCACGGAGGGGTCTTGGTGTGTAAAGATGGTCACCTATCCACGGACCAACCGCGGCAAGCGTAGCTTAACCTGATCGATTGACCAGTGCGGCTGTTATTATTTAGCTACAAGCCCCACTATATAACCAATAATGACTATTGACTACTCCTGTTTTGTCTACGTATATCACTGAACTACCTACTTCTGCTCCTATTTAACTAAGTAATTATGTATTATAGCCGGGGAACGGGTGTAGTAAAACGCAGGTACGCTATGAACTGGTAGTTTAATGTCCAATTACACAAGTCAAAAACTTACAACTTAACAAAAACTAACTCGCGCACACACATTCGCGGGTAGCCCCCGACTCAACTACTACTCGACAACTGTTAGATGTTTCTAGAATAATGCGCGGGCGCCCTCTTATGGGCGGCCGGGTAACCACTCTGGGTTGCCATAAAACAATAATTACGCTCTGCCGCACACTTTAGTATTGTTATTAAAATTGACCTTGTATAAATTAATTAAGTAGGTAATGTTCGAAACTTCTAACCACAAGGCTGTGACAGCTCCGAAAAATAAATATCCACTTTTGTCCCTAATCCTTTAGTGGTTGATGTGGTTCAACTCTCTTTCAATTTAATTAAACATTGAAAACTACGCGGCTTACTGCTGAAATAGTTTACATTTTTTTTTTTTTTGTGGATGGGAAATCGTCAAATAAGGGAGGGTGTGTCAGACTCTTACTGTCTAAAACCCACCCGTATTCCTTCCGTTGCCTGTGTTGCGGGGCCTTGGTGACCAATAAGTACCTTCCCGCGACCCCGGCAGGCATCGGCCCTAGTGGACCCCTACATTTGTGCTGACGACATCTCTTTGAGGCGCGCGTGGAATACGACGCGCCGTCGACCCAGGCCTGGTCCTTACCGGACGGTGAGCTACCCATTGCTCACCGTCCGCAAGCCCGCGCCTACGGTGGCCGGAAATCCGCCCGGGTTTCCCGACGCCCAGGGCGTCTCCTGCGCTGGCTAGGGGCGAGAGGGTGCGAAACATGCCTTTCCCTCAACCATCCCGCCTCCTCCTTCGCGAGCATTACTGCTTCGCAGAAGGAGGTGACGGCCGCCCATGCCCTCTCGCTCCATACCATGGCCTGAACCAGGGCCGGACGCGAGAGATCTCTGCCGCCAATCGCCTCCACGAGGACGCGGCGGTGCTCTGCCCAAGCCGGGCAGACCTCCACCGTATGCTCCACCATGTCCTGCGGGCGATCCACACAGTGGTGACACCCGGGCGTTTCCTCCCGCCTTATCCGACACAGGAACCTCCCGAAGCTGCCGTGTCCAGTGAGGACCTGCGTCAGGCGGAAGGTGAGGACGCCATGGCGCCTCTCTAGCCACTCCTCAAAGAGGGGACTTATCGCCGCAAACATGGCGTGCCCAGCACTGGGTTGCGACAACCGTACTCTCCATGTCGTCATGAGATTCCGCTAAAGCTCTGTCGGCTGTGCCGCGATTTCTCGCGGCAGCTTAGTTACGCCCCGGCGTTTCGCCTCCTCGCGCCACTCCCATACATGCGCGAGGACTTTTGCCTCCAGATCCCATGGCGGCAATTCGGCAAGGAGGCTCGCTGCCCCATACGAGACCGTGCGGTATCCCCGGACCATCCGGATGGCCATGACCCTTTGGGCCGCGCTCAATCGGCGGGCTGGCCGCAGCGCCAGAGAGCGCGCCCATACAAGAGCCCCGTAGAGGGCCATGGACTGCACGACCCCCGAAAGAGCCTCCGGCAGGAGGCGTTTGGACCCCCTAGATTGGGCAGGAGCCGCTTCAATGCAGCGCCTGCCCGCTCCAGTTTGGGAGCCAAACGTCGGAAACGCTCCACAAAGTTCCACCGGCTGTCGAGGACGAGTCCCAGGTACTTCATCATTGACTCAACGCCGATGGAAACCCCTCCTACCGTTATTTGGAACCCCAACGGTGGCGCGTTCCGAGGACCATGAAAACACATGGCCTCGGACTTGTGCAGGGCCACCTCGAGTCCCAATTGCCGGATCCTTTCGACGATTGTCGCAATCCCGCGTGCCGCTAATTCAGCCGCCGCCTGGTGCGACCTCCCCTGCGCCAGGACCAACGTGTCGTCAGCGTAGCACACTACGCTGATGCCGCTAGGGAGGTCGGCGTGTAGCACCCAGTCGTATCCGATGTCCCTTAGATGCGGCCCCAGGACCGATCCTTGTGGGACACCGCACGACATCTCTTGGTGACCGGGGTAGATGATGGCCCTGTCCGTCAGATAGGCCTCAACCTAACGACACAGGTAGGTCGGCATCCGGTGGTACCGGAGTGCCTCCCTGATGCAACTCCAGGGCAGGGTATTAAAGGCTTTGGCGATGTCTAGAGACACCGCCAAGACGACCCCACCCTGGGCAACAGCATTTCCCGTCGTCAGGGCTCGCACGCGCATTTTGGCATCCACCGTAGAGCGCCCCCTGCGGAAACCAAACTGGCTCTCCGCCAAATCGGGCTCCACCCGCACCAGCTGGCCGACAAGGTGGTCTGCAATGACTCTTTCAAAAAGCATTAAGCCTGCGTACCGCTGCTCTAATTTCTACCTCGGTCACCTCCGGAGCATCGTCGTCGTCGTCGCCGTCGGCAGTGTGGTCCGCATCGGGCACCGCAGTAGGCGGAGCCATGAGCGGGGAGGTGTGTTCCACTCGCGAAGGGAACACACCTCCCCGCGCTCACCACGCGCTCACCACGTCCTCCACAAGCTGGGGCTGGAGACTCTGCGTCAGCGGGGGAGCCCATGGGTGGAGTTTATCCCGCACCACTTTGTACGGGCGTCCCCACGGGTCCCTGTCTAGAGTCCCCAGCGACTCCTTGCGGGCCAATCCCCTGGCCCCCAGGATCTCCGCTTGAAGGGCAGTCTTCGCCACTCTGTACCCCTCGTACAGCGCCGCCTGAATGGCTTCCGTATCCGGAGGTTTGATACGGAGCCTGCGGTGCCTGGTGTACCGGCGTCGCCCAGCCACGCACGCAGTGCGCAGAGCCGTCAGCTTCTGCGACCACCAGCACACCTGTCGCGAGGCACGTCCAGGCTGGACCCATATGTCGGACATGGCCTCCCAGAACCACTCCGCCTCGTCGTTGATGTCAGCAGGCCTGTCCGGTGGTGACACCCAGGCCTGCACAATCGAGGCTTCCAGGAAGAGCTCCCGGTCCAGCTGCTTCAGCGCCCACCGCGGACCACTCGGGGCCCGTCGGACCGGCGCGTTCGAGGTCTGGGCGGAGACGTCAAACCAGATATACCGGTGATCGGATTAGGTCTCCACCCCCTCCATGACGCGCCAGTCAGCTACACGCGGCGACAGAGCGGGGCTGGCGAACGAGATGTCCACCACTGATTCACCCCGCATCCGCACACACGTGGAGACAGAATCCCGGTTTAGGACGACCAGACCTAAAAAAAAAAAAAAGGCTTAGGACGACCAGGCCTGTCTCCAGAGCCCAATCCTACACCATCCTGCCCCGTGTGTCCGTTAACCGGGAACCCCAAGCCAAATTCTTGGCATTGAAGTCCCCGAGGACGAACACGGGGAGGGAACCAAACCCAACGACGACGTCTCTCAGCTCCGCAAAGGAGTTGTGGAACTCGGCAAGAGTTCGGTTCGGAGAGAAGTACACCCCGACCACGACAAACTCCTCGAACCGTGCTGCTACGCAGCCCCGTCCTCTCTTGATGGCCTCGAGGGACGGAGTACCGGCGGCGGCCGACGCAACAAGGGTCACTGAGCCACCCAGTCATCCCTGGGCGGGACAAAGTACGGCTCAGCAACCACGGCGAATTTAATCGACCACTGCGCTATGCTCTGGATCAACAGATCCTGAGCGGTGGCGCAGTGGTTGATGTTCGCCTGGAGGAGGCGTAATGGGGCCATTATTGGCACTCCATGTCAGCCCCCTCTTGAGCCTCCTTCCCAGCCCCCTGCGAGGGTCCTGCCGCAGCAGCTATGGTGGCGACGGCGACGACGGCGGTGGTGGAAGCGGCAGCGGCGGTGGCAGTGGTGGCGGCTGCGGTGGTGACGGCGGTGGCGGAGGGCTTGCTTCTGGCCCTGGCTTTGGCGGGTGGGGCGCAGGCATTGCCCGCCATCCGCTCCTTGGCCGGCTTGCCAGCCGCCGCACATACGGCACAGTGCGGCGTGGCATTACACGAGCCGGCCTTGTGCCCGGGCAGACCGCAGCGGTAGCAAAGACCGCCTCCGAGGTGCAACTCACCTGCACGGGGTTGCCCACCTTTTCCAGCAGTTTCACCTGCGCGGAAACCCAGCCCACCAGTAGCCGTTGGCCCTCACCAGCAATTTTCCTGACCGCCGAAACGCGGCAGCTTACCATAACGGTTTGCAGCCCCGTGGAGTCCGGACTGATGGTGCCTGCCTTCACCTGCTCGGCAGAGCACCCCCCGGTCCTAACCACTGCGGCGACCACCTTTTCTTCGGTCGCGGAGTCATCCAGACCCATGATGTGCATGCTAGCGCACTTGGTGGGCCTGGATACTCGGACCTCGTCCGCATTTAGTGACGCCCTAAGCCTTTCGGCCAAGGCGTCAGCGGCAGGGCCGCTAGCCGCACCGGGGACTTGGACCATTCGGGCCCCGGTCACCGTGATCTTCATTTTGAGGCCTTTTGCTGCACCGAGCTCCTCGAGGCGCACCACCTCACCCACCTTTTCAAGGACCGTCTTGTAGGACACGCCCTTCTTTTCCGCATCCGGCTGTAGTTGTAGTGTAGCTGCGGCGGAGCGCTCCTTGCGCCGCTGCCGCCTCTCCCTCTTTTTGGCCGCCCTCTTTACCTTAGCCGCCTTCCTCTTCTCCTCGGCCACTTGCCATTCGGCATCGGCCGGAAGAGATTTAGGAGGCGGGGGCGGCCGTTTCGCCACCTGGGCCGATGCCCTCGCCGCCAGGGTCGGAGCCCTCGCCGTCGGGGCTGGAGCTCTCGCCGCTGGTGCTGGAGCCTTCACCGCCTGCGCATTCGCCGCACTCTTTGGCTGCCCCGACGAGCCCCGTTTGCTGGCTGGCTTGCCGCCAACGTACGCTCGTAAAATGTTGATAGTTTGACAGTTTGTCATAAATTGGTGTGCTGGCGATTGTACATTACTGGACAAGAAGCCAGCCCTTCTCCATTAACATTATATTTCCTTGTCACATTCGTGAAAACAAGGCTTTACAACGAGCCACCGGAGATTCCATCTGTTGCATAGTTTTCAAGATTAAACCAACCGTACACACGCGGTCAGGAACTTTGACGTCATAACTTATACAAGTCCTTACATTAAACAGGGAGTTACATTTTCACAAACGACAGCGGGTTTGCTTTCTAGTAAACGTGTGGCTACTGCTTGTCATAATCGTGAAAGTTTATTTTTTTCAAATTCGCTTTTCATTTCTACGTAAAATAGACACAGCTTTTTCTATACAAAGTGACATTTCGTTTCTCCATTTTTGACTTCGCACCGTAGAAGTCCTTCTACATAAAAAAACGACCTAGGCAAAGATCGGTAGAAACGAAAGACAAAATGACAGATTATAGAAGGATTTCTACAATCTGTGTTATTTTTGGAAAGCGTCATACTTAGCCTGCTGGTGGTGACTATGACCTATTTGTAATGTATTGTTAGCAACCTAAGAAAAATGGGCAAAAACTGTATAAACTAATCCTTACAAAACGTTTTACATCAGTTTTCCAAAAAATTGGTATAGTTAGGGTGGGCAGAAAGATTCTGAGACTCTTGTCTGTTTTTTTTGGCTTGAAAAGATTTATTATATTGGTTTAGAACTACCTATATAACTATGTAGTTACGTTTTATGTTTCTATAGTATAAACATTTTATGTACTCAGTTATAAACCTTAATTAAATTGTTATAATTAATAATAGTCTGTTTGAATTACAATATTAAAGTCAAATTATACATTTTATGGAGTAATCTGACATGTACTAGCTGTCACTGTGTAATAAAATAATCAAATTTATTGTATATATTGTTTTCTAGACTATCACACTTATTATTATACTTACATTTATTTTACATTTATATGTATAAATTATTAAACTTAATTAAACTTATATGATTAAACTAAACGATCACCGTTACAATAAATATGACCATCTTATTAAACAAACTGACAGCTAGCACATGCCAAATTACTCCATTGAATTAATAATTCGACTTTAGAACATTATTATAGACGCTGAGGGCAAATTCTTTGTGGCGGGAAAGTGGCATCACGAATTTTCAATGAATTTTGATAATGTTCATGTTATTAGTTAATTCACGTAATAAATCGACTTAAACTGGGTACCTATCGGATACTTTTCTATAATCGGTATTATTCAAGTATTCAAACACTATCATAATCATCATCTGCCTAGCCTTTTCCCAACTACGTTGGGGTCGGCTTCCAGTCTAACCGGATGCAGCTGCATACCAGTATTTTACATGAAGCGTCTGCTTACCTGACCTCCACAACCCAAACTGGGGGGTACACTTTTGGGGTTCTGACGACCCGTAACGACTGTCAAAGATCCACGACTGGCAGCTGGGATCAACGGCTTAACGTGCTTTCCGAGGCACGGAGGGGTCTTGGTATGTAAAGATGGTCACCCATCCACCCATGACCCGTGCGGCTGTTATTATTTAGCTACAAGCCCCACTATATTACCAATAATGACTATTGACTACTCCTGTTTTTTCTACGTATATCCCTGAACCACCTAATTCTGCTCCTATTTAACTAAGTAATTATGTATTATAGCCGGGGAACGGGTGTAGTACAACGCAGGTACGCTATGAACTGGTAGTTTAATGTCCAATTACACAAGTCACAAACTTACAACTTAACAAAAACTAAATCGCGTGCACACATTCGCGGGTAGCCCCCGACTCAACTACTACTCGACAACTGTTAGATGTTTCTAGAATAATGCGCGGGCGCCCTCTTATGGGCGGCCGGGTAACCACTCTGGGTTGCCATAGAATAATTACGCTCTGCCGCACGCTATAGTATTGTTATTAAAATTGACCTTGTATAAATTAATTAAGTAGGTAATGCTCAAAACTTCTAACCACAAGGCTGTGACAGCTCCTATTAAATAAATTTCCACTTATTGCATGTTATCCCTAATCCTTTAGTGGTTGATGTGGTTCAACTCTCTTTCAATTTAATTAAACATTGAAAACTACGCGGCTTACTGCTGAAATAGTTTACATAACATGGAAGTATTGAAAATGGAAAAGCTGAGGCTTGTAGTTTTAATACACAGGTTTGGGTTATAATTGTAAACGTAGTAAGTACCTAGGTCCTTACATTCTAACTATCTCAACTAATATATGATATTCGAAAGAGTTTGTTTGTTTGTTACGCTTTTACGCTAAAACCGCTGGACGGATTATGATGAAATTTGGTACATGGGTAGACCATAACCAGGAAAAGTACATAGGCTACTTTTCATCCTGGATCGTAGACGAAGTCTGTTCGATGGTAAGCGCGTCATTTGAGAATGGCTGGACCAATTTTTTTATTTCAAAATACTCGTAATAGTCTAAATTACTTAGGTTTTTATGGAAATAAACATTGGAAAAGATTCCTGGAAAAAAATCAAATTCAGGAATAACTTAGCATCCTTTTTTCTTTGGGTTTTTGGTATGAGAAAGTACTGGACGGGGAGTTCTCTAAATGCTGTTCACAAACCCAAGACCCCAAAAATTTAGACGACCGCTATTCTTTCAATAGCTATTTACCGTCAAGGGCAAGGCAAATCAGGTTACCAAAAATGCATCATTTTCGATACGACAGCCTGTTGAATGGTTGTGAATGCAGGGATGGTGCTTTGGATTCTCATTCATTCACTCTTCATAATCAGCCTATAATGATCCCACTGCTGGGACACAGGCCTCCTCTCTGTGAGAGGGAGTAGGCCGTAATCCACCACGTGGGCCCAGTGTAGGTTGGTAGATGTCACATGTCTTCGCAGGACATGCCGGTTTCCTCACGATGTTTTCCGTCACCGTTTCGAGAGCAGCGGTGATGAAATAATTTACACAAAGTAAAGCGCCTGTCAGGGTTCGAACCTAAGACCTACAACTCGTAAGTCGCGGTCGTTACCACACTCGGCCACCACTGATCTAGACTACTGTTCGCCCTTAGATTGACTAAATTTATTTTCAGAAAAAAATATATAAAAAAAACCTCAAGTAAGCTCATCCAGTACAAGTTGATCCTACGAACTATTTGGACAATTTGTTTTCGTCAATCAAAACCGCAGGAGCAGGGAGATTAAAACTTTTATCTACCAACATTTACATGGAAATTCTATATATATCAATTACATAATATAACATCACGCTTTGTTTCCCCGAAGTGTTGTGCAGAGGTGTACCTATAGCACACTCACATTTTAGCCCCATATTTAAGTCCCATGTAATAGGGGGCGAGCCTATTGCCAGGGACACATTCAAACTCAGACAAACAGGGGACAAATTCAGACTCCGGTCTGCTACTGAGAAATTCCAGATAGAAAACCCAATAACACTTTACCCGACTTGGGAATCGAACCCAGGACCTCATGCTCAGCGCTTACGACCACTAGACCAACGAGGCAGTCAATAACGTATCAATTATTACATAAATATTTACTAAACTTCAGAATTGCTCTGAAATTGAACTAAATATCGCTTCCAAGCCGCTACTTGAAACTCTATTCCGTAATTATTCATGTTGGTTTATTGCAGTGTTCCATTGTCTGTGAGTCGATACAACTTCAATTATATTTTTCTAAATGGTTTTATATACATAATCAGCCTATCATGTTCCCACTGCTGGGACACAGGCCTCCTATCTGTAAAAGGGAGAGGGCCGTAATCCACCACGCGGGCCCAGTAACCCGCACTGGGCCCGCCTGGTGGATTACGGCCCTCTAGGTACGGTAGATGTCACATGTCTTCGAATTTTAGGTTCTAGGACATGCCGGTTTCCTAACGATGTATTCCTTCACCGTTTTGAGAGCAAAGATGATGAAATAATTTACACAAAGTAAAGCGCCTGCCCGGATTCGAACCTACGACCTACAATTCGTAAGCAGCGGCCATTACCACTGGGCCAAATATTATTGGTTGGTTATTATTGGTTTTGTATGCAAAATATTATTATTTTATTTATATGTACTTTATTGTACACCAGATTATACATTACAAAAATAAAAATAAATTATACACTACAAAATATACAATGGACGGTCTTATCGCTTACTGCGATCCCTTCCAGGCAACCATGGAATGGACAGTGATATTGGCTATTAATGGCATCATTTCTCTTCCAGCTTTAAGTTACTGATGTTTTTTTCTTTTGTGTTAGGTTTTTAGTGGTGCCTGCTTTTACTGCAATACTAAACGTCGTACCGTTTGAACATAGTAGGTATATTTTTTATTTCCAATCAAAAACATTCTCCAAAATAATTTACGTAATTTAAACACTGCATAAATTTAGTTTAAAATTATTAATCATTTTAATATGTATAATTAATGCAGGCCAACGTTCATTCATTGAGTTTAGTGCTCACGATGACTCTTTTGTCATTGAACTAACTAATTCGTAAATATTTGAGTGTACACTAAAATATACAAATCCAACTAATAGTGTAAACAAAACGATAACAGTGCAAACAATACGAACAAGTAACAACATTATATTTCAGTTGTGTTTAGAACTTTTGACCTGAACATTGTACTGTAGTTATCATAATAGTTAAATCTTTACATAAAAAACATAATTTTAGTCACTTTTCCATGTATATCCTTTCCTTGCCGCCGTCAGGTAAAAACTACAGAATGCCACCTGCTCCTTATGTTCTACGATCCTTATTTTCTTCGGTTACGTTCATACGAGTACATCTGGCCATACACGCACGCCGGTAGCGAGTACTATACCTAACCTTTCTGAAGAACATCACCAATAAGGTCCTTTTTAGGGCGTTCCCTTGCGGCGTTTTCACTCACATTTGCCTTGTAAATTCCTTTTGTTAGTCGCCTGTCATTCGTCCTCTCAACATGACCGAACTATCTAATAAACCAAACCCAGTTAATCAATCCAATCTTAATCAATTCTATATCTAATCTATAATCTCTTATTTTATTGGCGTTTAGTTCTTCACATGAAACCACGCACCAACGAACGACCTGTAATCGTTTTTCCGCTGGTATTTCCCTGAATCTGTTCATCCTAGCATAAAAATCTAAATAAAAATCAAAAACCTGTCTAAGCACATCAAGCTGAAACGATCCAATATTTCCATGAATACATTAACAAGTATTCCAAAAAGATAACAAGTGTTAAGTGTCAGTTGATTTGCATTTCATCAACATAAAACGCTTGAGCGAGATTTTATAATTTATCGAAGGTATAGGCGATCCTTTTAAAAGCCTTTTGAATAATATATAGAGGGATGAAGGATGAAGCGAAATTAATATTTTATATTTTGTTTGTTTAAGTATTATGTGGGTGTACTGTCCCTAACCCAACCTGGGTTGGGGACAGTGAGATAGTGTGTTACGTGCGTGTTAATGGATAAGATTTTACAATTATTTGAGTCATTGGGTCAGGTGAGGTGATTAAAAGTTTATGACAAGAGGTGTGAAGACCTTCTAATCATCATTAAATTCATTCACTCCAAGAAAACGTGGAGCTATTAGAAATCGAACATTTACAAATAGTTATCGGGATATTGTTGTTATAAACACATACTAGGTTATTTTAGAATAGAATGTTAAAAAATGAAGATCACCCTTCGCTTGACATCTGCATCTTATCTACGAAGTGCATCTTTCTTGTTACGACCATAACGATCGATTCTTCAATCATCACATAATTTTTATCTGAAGAATAATATTATGGAATTTTCAAGTCTGTCAAAATATTTTTTTTTCTCTTTGTTAAAAGTTATCTAAAGATTGAAAATTCAGCCCTAAGACTTAAGACATAGTTCAAAACAATGCTTCGATAGTAAATAGAAAAGAAAAAAACTTTCTTCGAAAAAGAAATTATGACAAAAAGTATCCTTTAAATAGTGAGGAGTACGTAAACAAAACAAATTAAAATTAGATAAAGTTTGATTAATTGTAGTCTCATTCCCATCTGAAAAGATGTTTTCAACTTGTTATTTTACTGTTCTAAATCGATATAAAAGAAGCTATGGCGTACTTAATTAATTTTAATACCAATCAATCAATCTGCCTAGCCGGATGAAGCTGAATATCAGTATTTTACATGGAGGTACCGCCTATCTGACCTCTACAACCCAGTCACTGGGTGACACGATACCAGCAACAACCAGTCTACAACCAGTCTTATCAAGATAAGACTGGTTGTAGACTGGTTGTTAGTCAGATAGGAAATGTCGACTCCATCTAGCTTATTTTTTAATATGACGTGTAAAAGTGATTCTCATATCCTATTTACAGAATAAACAATTTCATTTCATTTCATTTCATTTCATTTCAGACTTTTTGGGCTTCCAACTAACGACTGTCAAAGATTTACCGAAGACAGCCAGGACCATCGGCTTAATGTGCTTTCTAAGCCACGGAGGGGTCTAGATATGTAATGGATGATCACCCATCCACGAACCGACCGCGGCAAGCATAGCTTAACCTTCAATCGACCTGTGCGGCTGTTATAATTTATCCACGTACCCCTCACATATTTTTTTTTTTTTTACTTTCAAACAGTGTTAATAGTTTCACACTCCAATGGTCAGGTATGCGAATCACGTAACTAATGAAATGTTAAATCAATGACACATAAGCTTGGATACGAAGTTATTTATTAGACCACAACCACCCAGCTGTGATTGATACTGTTACATAAACCAAATCAAACGGTGTGCAATGAAATTAAGCATGTTGTTAATTGAATCAGTTCATTCTGTTGTTTTGATGTGTGTTTGACACTTGGCTTAAATTTGTTGGTATTGAATTGTGGGTTTTTTGTTGTTGTCTTTTATTTATAAAAGTTTGGTATTTTAAAAAGTGAACTACTATAGTCGAATTATGAATTCACTGGAGTAATCTGGCATGTGCTAGATGTCACTTTTTGTAATAAAATGGTCATATTTATTGTATTTTTCAGTTAGTAGTTATATTTTTTAAGAGGCGTTCTCTCATTTGGATTAATACGAAGGATTTGTAGTCTTAATTAGTACTGGATACTTTTTAATAATTTTTAACAAGGACCACCGGACCAATTAATCTGAAGAAAACATCACAAAACAAAAACTCCATACTTAATCTTATGTCCATAAAAATTACTAGCAAAACAAACGACGGTATCTTATTTCGGTCAGACGCCAACGTCGGGACGGGGAGCGATTCCTCGGCAAAAAATTGTAAAGTATTCACGAAAAGACACTGATAAATTACTCCGTGTTTTACAGACACATCTGACGATTTATTACGGCGCCCACATACCAAACCAACATATATGCACGATAAATACGTAAATATACGCTTACGCACTGCCAAATAAATCTTGACAGCTCATGATGGCGCTGCTTGGTAAGAAAACTGTCAATGATACGTCAAATTCCATACATTTTGAATTTAGTTCCATATTTTTCCGCGTGTCAAGTTACACTGGTCTCTGTACGTAAACATACGCTTACATCGACATGCGTGGAGGAAGGAAAGATCGATTGCGCTGTACAAGGCACGGGAAATGTTTTATTCTGCCTTATTTTATTTTCATTAGACGTGATTTTTTCGGTGACAATTTATTGGGGTATGTTTATGGTGATTGGGGATTTAAAATAAATCAATTTCGTATGTTTAAACCTGCATGAGAAGGAACAAAAGAAATCAGATAGCAAAAATAAATAAATTTGGGAAAATGAAGGAAACTTTGATTTAATTTCAACTGCACTGAAAAAGATGAAACGATACTTTTTACTGTTGTTGTACAGTAAAAAAAAAACGGTTCAGGAAACTTATTTTTATGTTAAAATAATTGATTACTGACAGTACACTGAAATGGGCAAAAACAGTAAAGAGCTAAATTTATTTCAAGTTTTCAGTTATTTCAATTGGATGAACATTAAAGTTTACTGACAAACAGTTTCTTTTAAGTATTGCCGTTTTCAGAGCTTAAGAGATGCACAGTAGACCAACGAGGCAGTCTTTCGTTATAATAAACTAATTATTTGTTCCTGTACCAAATAGTCGTTGTTGACGAATTATTTTCAATTGAACACTACCTACCTTTATAAAAGATCTCACAAAAAATAACCCCCACACATTCACAACACCTGCCATTTAGAAAAAAGCAACATTCGTATTCTCAACGAAACTTGAAAATGGCAAAAAACTGCCTCCATTTTTCTCACTCATTTTCACATTTCCGCGAGCCAACTTAGTTCGCAAACAAAATACTCTGTGGGGGGAGGGACAGGATCATCTGTCAAGGTCCAATCCACACTTAGGTCCGTACTAAACCCTTTATGTTCCGTTGTACCACAGTAAATGCACAAAATAGATAGATACAGAAGGTTGGATCTATTTATACAGCGAGTGATAACGCACGCACACATAGACACGCTTCACGTACTGCGAGTGCAAGCGCACTTGCGATTATCACTTGTTTGAGATAGTTTGATATCTCCGTACGTACGCATCTATGTGTGCGTGCACCTGTTTTCGCTCGTTGTAGGAAGCCAACCTTCTGAACCTACCTTTCTATTTCATGTAGAATAGTTACCGGTCCCTCTTTATGCTTCAAAAGAAAAATATCCGAACACAAAACGGCCTTTTTTACACCCGGATGCGTCTGAATAATTTATTAAGAAGAATTCTCTAAACAAAGGAGGTTGAAGTGTTTTATGGACTGTTTGCATAATAGCCTTATTATGTGAGTGAGATAATAAAGTGTTTGTTTGGGTAGCGTCACAATAATGACTGTGTTAGTTCAACTGATCAATTCTGTAAAAATCTCGCCGTGAAAACATAGGTGAAGTGAGCTTGAAGTAAGCTGTCAATGTTGGGTCATTCTGCCTGATGCTAGGGATTGACTCCCTAGCATCAGGCAGAATGACCTAAGTTTACAGAAGAACACTGCTGGTCTTTTTTCAAGTATCTATAGGCTATTATTAAATGATAAATGATTTTTATTTCTGTAAGTAGGTTTTTACAAACACTTTTACACGTCAATCATATTTTTAAAACTAGATGAGGTCAGCATTTCCTATCTCTGACTACACTGAGAAGAAAGGCCGAAAGAAACTCAGAGGTTACAGTCTCTTTTAAAAAACACACATTATCTTGGTCAGATCATGTGAGGACCATGTAGATGTGAATGACCATGACCATGTCTGAAATGGTCTTTTGAGGGAAGAACCACACAGATTGAGTGGACATGTCCAGTCGGTGCACGCATTTGTCAGTGATCGTGCAGCTCAACTCAGAACTTAAGGAGCTCAAGGACTCGATGAACAATACCAAAGAAAGAACATTTGGGTAGGCCGCATAAATTACTCAAACTGCCAGACCATGATTAAAAATAATGAAAAAACAACAATCACCTACATAGTCTTCAGATTCACAATAATTGAAAACAATATGATACTTTACAAGTAAATATTCATGTCATTGTATAGTTATATAAAATTCATCAATGCGTATACATATAAATCCGAAAATAATCTTGGTCAGATCATTTGAGGACCGTTGTTGGTTTGAAAGTAGGATTTTGAAATATTAGTGCTATTTTTAGAACAGAATAGTACAAGTTGCAAACGTAGTTTCAAATGAACGCGATTTTTTTTAGGGCTGGTAGATAATTAATAATTGTTGGTGGAACCAAAAATATTACAATAAATTGTAGTATTTTTGGTTCAGTGTCTCAATCTGTTAATTTAATATAGCATGATAAATTAATGCGCTTACTTGTAGTCCGTCGATATGGTTACCGATACCAGCCCATCTAAATCCAATGATAATTCAGTAACAATAACCAAAACATACCAATATGCCAGGAGCAATTAATGTGTTGATGATACAGGATTTAATGACCAAAATAATTATGTAACATTGCGCAGTCAGCCTGAAGCAACAATAAGACGTTGCATAGTATGTAATTAATGGATTAGTAAGACGATCTGATTAGTTGTATCTTTGAGCTGAAACAACAAACAGACATTGACCTCAAACGGCGCCTTGCTTGAACTAAATAAATGGCAACATCTATTTACAACAGACGCAAGCATGTAACGTGCGAATGAGATGGTGATTTTGTTTTAGTGGATTTCTAGAAAATCTGCACTGAGTCTTGTGCTGTCTCGCCGCCGCTTTCGATGACCGGGTCTACGACATACTTTGGCGTTCAGTATAGGCGATTATTGCCCGGCCCAGTTCAATCACTAGCGGCCGCCACAAGTAGTGATAGAATATTGTACACAATTTCTTGGCAGTGGTCAAGAGGTCACATCTATTCACCAGTTGCATGCACACATGACCACAGTCGTTGGCCACTTAGGTAAAATAGATCTTTTCAAAAGCTAAATAACATTAATTTGGGCCAGATAGAGTAACGCATTACTTATAAATATGCACACATCGTCTGACTTTTCAATTAATTTATTTGATTGACTGAATTGTGTTTTTGCAGGCAATAAGCTAACTTTAATTTCACTCATAGCTAAACCATTTGATAAATTACCTGCACCTCAATCAATCAGTCAACTCAGCCTATCGCAGTCCACTTCAGGTCTCTCCCACGTTGTGCCACAACATCCTGTCCTCCGCCTTCCGAATCCAGTCTGTCCCTGCCACCTTTATATGGTCATCGATCCATCTGGCCAGGGGCATCCCACAATACGCTTGCCAATACGCGGCCTCCAGTGCTGGACTGCACTTGCCATCGGTCCTTCGAAAGACATGGCGCTGTGTCACTTCAGGTTGCTTACTTTTCCAGATAATTTCTACACCTGTCTCAGCAAAATTGTATACAGCAAGCAGTCTGTTGGAAATGTCTGCTTTGGGTTGTTCGTCGAATAAGCTACCTTAAGTAAGGTTGAGCTCTGCGATGACTTATTCATGCATGCCAACTGTCGCAAACTGACCTGCTATTCCTTTAAAAGCTAGTTTAGACGTATATTACATTACTGTCACGTAATCGGGGACTACCTTAAATGTCAGCTCTTTATGGAAATTTTGACCTTGAAGGGTTTTTGGTACGTGTCTCTTTTTAATATGGTTCGCCTAAAACTTGTGCGAGGTTAATGTTTTGTCTTTATACGATGTTTGTGACAGAAGATTTTATTGGTTGATGGTGGTTAATCGGTACTACACCTACTTTGCGTTAATGATGCTTTGGACTATTTTCCAGTCCCTTCTGTGGATTTAGTAAAGAGACAAATATCCTTACAAAAATGAAGACCACAGGAATCGATTCACGACTCGTAGTGTAAAAGTCAGTCTCTTTTAGCCACCATAAGTAAAGACAATATACAAAGAATTTTAGAAAAAAAAAAACCATAAATTGTTTGTTAAAAACAAACTGTTAGATATGAATTAAAATATTTAGTTTATGACACAAAATATACAGTAGAATGAACTATTTACATGTAGCTATTCGCACGTAACTGTCCACTTGACTGCGCTAAGCGTCCTCGATACTGCACTGTCCCGAACACCACACTCGAAGGATTTTCTTTGGTGGCATGTATTGTAAAACATAGTTTAGTCAGAAAGGTAGATTTTTGGTATATGCCTGTCTCCGGTTCTATAAGGTTTCATATAATTAGAAGGTGTTGGTAGTACAAGGATAAGAATTTGAACATTTTAGCATAAAAAAAATGTTATAGAATAAAAATATTATTTATTTATTTATATATATTGTCCACCACAAAACTGGAATGGTCAGTGATTTGCCTGGACATAAAGTTTGGCTGTCCTTGGTGCAAATAATAAGTATACAATATACTAGAATAGATACACAGATATAAATTTATATTAATTTATATTAATAATATTCGAATTTCAAACCTTAAATCTGCCACGGGACACCCAGTACATACGTAAAGCAACGAAAATAAATTAAGACTATAGATAACTACAGTTACGAGAACAAGATCACAACGACAAGTAATGTTCTTTTACGAGTCTTTTAAACACGAGTAACGTTTGCGCGCCTATCGTAGTGTATATATTAATGGTAGATGTATCGACACAGAATTCAAGATTTTTGTAAATATATTGTCGTTGTAGCGTCTTGCTTAATAAATATTATTAGTATTATAATATTATTAGTAATAAGTATTTATTACATGGCCCCAATTGTTTATAATAAATTGCTAAGGGCTTGGAAAGATTTGAAAACGGTGCATTTCTAAAGTACACTTCGAAAATTACTAATAGATAAAACATACTACAGTGTAACTGAGTTTTTAACGGACCAAAAAGTTTTCTGAATACCTGTAATGTTTTAATTAATTAATTAGTGATTTACTTGAGGAATGTTACATATTATCTATGACCTCGAATTTTAATGTTTGTGTGTTTATTTATGTTCGACCTCGATTTTTATTCCTAAATAACTATACTGTTAATGACAATTTAATTTTTTAACTATTTAATTTAATGTAGGTATCTTGTTATAACTAAGTTAATGTATTAATGACAATTTGAATTTTAATAGTTTTTGTTATTGAATATAATAATTGATTTAATGTTTTAATTAGAATTTAAATTTTAACAATTTTGTATAATGAAAATGTTTGCACGCCGAATGGTGAAATATGGCAGAACTGATTTATACCTACTACTATCTACTTATGTTTTGCCCTTATTTGCAAATAAATGCTATTCTATTCTATTCTCAAAAAATAATATCCACTATTATCATAGATCCTAAACGTAGCCAATGAAAACGTAGCCGCTACGCAAAACAAGCAACGTAGCGAGTGTCCGTAGCAATAGGTGTGTGCTACGTTCGTAGCACATGCGTAGCGCTTTGTCTCTTAGTCTGTGTGCGGTATATTGCAATCAAAACACAAACACGCTGCATGTTAGTTCATGGGTGCTGTCATCTTGTTAGTACAAGGGGTACCTAAGTCTGTATGTATGATTAATAGGGTGCTTATAAATAATAATAATACCGTCGACTTTTACACTTAAAGATACACTAATAATGTCTTTGGGATAACATGCTTCGTGAAATTTGAGTATAACAATCATGTACCAAAAACTTAAAATCACAATGGAGTCTTAACTAACAAATGATTAACCACAAAAACTATATTCCCAGTACAGTTAAGCCGTCAAAAATTAAAAAGCAATTTCGTTGGGAAACGAAACGCGACTCGAAGGACCAGTCTTTGGCGACAGCCAATCATAATAATGAGATAAGAATTTAATGGACTGCCTATCTGGCCCCGAAGCTGCGGCCTAACATACCAGTATAACTTGACCTTAATAAAGTAGTCATTTTGAAGAAATATAGGGTCTTTCCTCTTGGCGTGAAACAAGTTATTTAAGAAGATTACGCAGTTTCATTGGCTCTATAAAACACAAATTTCTTGTCGCCTGTTTCGCAGATACTGCGAAATTTGGTGAGGGAGTGGTGGCCATCGTTTTAAATAAAATATTGTTATGCTTAACGTTTAATTATTAGTCAGTAGCTTGATTATGAAGTACTATATAGCAACTTTGACCTTGCATTAAGGTCATTATGCAGAATTCGTAAAAAAATGTAATGATCAGCAGGATGTGGATATAGGTCCCAGAAATGTGTGGCCTAGAAATATGCTAACAAAGTTCACATAATAAAATAAACATAGTGACATAGCATAACATAAACATAACATCACGCCTTGTTTCCCCGAAGGGTTGGGCAGAGTCTCGTACCTATAAGTACACCCACATTTCACCAGTTATGTTTAAGTCCCATGTAATAGGGGGCGAGCCTATTGCCACCAACCGGGAACAAATCCAGACTCTGGGCTGCTACTGAAAAATTCCAGATGGAAAAACCCAATAAAAACACTTTGCCCGACCCGGGAATCGAACCCAGGACCTCATGCTCAGCAGTAGCGCTTGCGACCACTAGAGCAACAAGGCTAGGTAGTCCTGTCATAGTGATATAAAACAATTTTTATGTTTGACCACATAGAATTATCAGAAGATGATGATTTTCATTTGAATTTGACGTACCGCCATCTTGGACGAGAATTTATAAGCCTAGACTGCGAGGTCGTGATATTCAAACTAATTACATCTAGTACAAAACCATCATGAGCTGGCGGTAAATCTTAGAGTGTAATTAACGGAACTCATTTAATAGAAATGTTAAGTAATATATAGTGAGAGGGCCCTTGAGTGTTGAATCAAAAGGAAAATGTTTACTTAGGCTCCTTTTATTATTAATTCTTACAAAATATGTATGTAGGTAATTTTCGTGTATACAGTGCTTAATGTAATGAGTAAGAAACATCCTGAATTCTAATAAAAAATACCTGTACATTTTATAATAATTTTTTAAAAAACATGGTGTAATTTAATTATTTATATGAAAAAATATGAATACAAAACTTCGGAGAAAACAAGCATGATTGTAGCATGTTAAGATTAAAACAATTTAAAACAATCATCATGCTGAGATAGAAACCATTTGGCCCCATACAGGATTTTCTGTTTTTATTTTATACTAGCTGTTGCCCGTGACTTCGTCTGCAATCCAGGATGAAATGTAGCCTATGTCCTTTTCCAGGTTATGGTCTACTCATGTGCCAAATTTCATTCAAATCCGTTTATCCGTTTTAGCGTGAAAGCATAACAAACAAACAAAGAACTCACTTTCACATTTATAATATTATTTAGGTTTAATTAAATTAACATCTACCAACCCGCACTGGGCCTGCGTGATGGATTACGGCCCACTCTCCCTCTCACATAGAGGAGGCCTGTGTCCCAGCAGTGGGAACATTATAGGCTGATTCTGTAATTAAATTTTTATATACTTTTGTTTTATTGTTTCTATTATTGTGTTTAGTTTAGTTTGTGATCTTCCTGTGCGATTCCCAATAAATAGTTATTTTTTCTTTTTCATCAAAGTTATACGGTTTTTTCCGATAAACCAGGGTTTTAAACCAATACAAATGTCGCGCCACGTAAGTAATACCAGGTTGCTTGTTCTGCCTGCACATATATTTTTTAATGAAATGCTCATAGCAGCTAAGAGTCTGTTTTTTTGCCCTGAAATGAGAATAGGCTCCCACTTTTAAATTTTATTTCACAAAATGTTTGTGTAGTATAGTTAATACTCGTCTGCTTACCTCTTTGGTATATTATGTATGTTAGTATTGTCTGGCTTCTAGGAATGTTCTGTTAGTCTAACAAACGGCCCTGGACGACGTCCAGTTGGACGGTAGCTCACGGATTCTACACTTTACGAGGTAACAATATAAGCCGGTGACACGTTTGGTTATCCCAATAGTAGCTATTATTCTGTATAACTATAAATCCCACTTCTATCTGCAGTGGAAATAGACTTCGATACTTTGACCGTTGATACGAAAGTGAGTTTGATCGTGATTGTTCTATTTTTTCTTTTTAGAAGGACTTATTGGTGGTGTTCTTCAGAAAGGTCTTTTTTTTGGGTGGGAAATCATCAAATAACTTCTCCCGCTCTGGGTGGAGCGGGAGGGAGTGTCAGACTCTTACTGACTAAAACCCACCCGTATTCCTTCCATTGCCTGTGTTGCCAGGGGCCTCGGTGACCCTTTAGTACCTTCCCGCGACCCCGGCTTCAGAAAGGTCTGGTGCGTAGACTTACTCGCAACCGGCGTGCGTGTATGACCAGCTGTATGAACGTAATCGAAGCATAAGGATATGTAAGGATCGTGGCAGGTGGCGTTCTGTAGTTTCTGCCTACCTGCATGGGAAGAGAGCGTGAGTTGATGTATGTATTTACGTTTACCAAATGTCATTGTTTCACCACTCTCTAGACACATACTTAAAATACTACCCCTTTTTCTAATGAGATTAGGTACATACTATAGGAAACTCGCGATTTCGTCGGTAGAAAGTCTTACGCAACGGACTAATAAAAATAATACTTTTTCTGGCAGGGTCTGTATACGGGGGGTCTATGGGTCAGCTGCGCCAAAAGATCGCTAGATGCCTTACACGTCCAATATTTAATGTTTTTAGGATGCTATTGGGATTACCCCGATTCTGTAGTGCATCAGAGAAGTTTTCGCAAAACTGAACTGACGGTTTTCACGCAGTCATACGCAAAAAAGTTGCTTTCTTAAACTGATGCATCGAACGCGAGTCAGTAACAATAGTATCCTGAAATTAGTAGCGGGAAGTCCTTACTCCCCCTGTTCTGAGGCATTTTGTGGAGAGGATGGTCAACTACTGATCTCTTGCTTTATCGTTCTCTGCGCAACTTGCTTCGGAAACTTAATTCGTTATGTTTTGCCGGCTTTGATTATATCTTTTATATTACTAAAAATTGTTATAAGGTATTTTTTCACTAACAAGATGGATTATATTGTTGTACGAAACTGAATAAATAAATGCATATGCAAGCACAAATAACCCACGCTCAGAGTCGAGTTTGTGACAATAGGCATAATGATGAAGTAATTTACACTGAAGCAAAATACAATCTTCATAAACAAACCGTACAATACCGACAACTCTAAAATACCAACCACATATACTACAATATTTTTACTTCTTTTAACCCCTACGCTGTCAGTGTAAATCTTTCATTACTCGCAGCGTGCAGTGTTCAGTTGCGTATCTTTTCTGTCTGGCGTTCGTTCAGCGCCACCAACCGACCGTGGCCTGCACTGACATATACTATCAAGCACAACAGAATATGAGTTTACGTTTATACAGCGATTTTTATTGTTTCATTTATTTTCATAGTACCTACTTCAAATATATTCCTATTCCAACTAATGTATTAACGTCAGAGTTTGTTCTTTATCATAGTGTGACTGTCTGTCACCTACACCTATTTAATAACAAAATATTATATTTTGTTTTTTTTTGTTGTTTTTATGTATTTTGTTTTCTCTTCTCTTCTACTCTTACACAAGGTGTCTACATCTCTTTGTCTACTTTCCTATCGCAGGTATGCTGGAAGAGATTTCTTTAGAAATATGTAAGCATCACCTTTGTACGTATTTTTCTGTTCCTTTCTTCTTGTCTGTTTATATGTGTGTACATAAACCATTAAATAAATAAATACAGATATAAATGTAGACATTTTACATACGGTGACACAATGGGTGGTTTTATCGCTAAAAGCGATCTTTTAAAGAACCTTTGGATGGATTAGGGGGAAAGGAGAGACAATACTGCAGGTAGGGTTTAATGGAAAACAAAGTAGGTACAAGTAACGGCAGTCAGGTCAAATGCAATAATTCACCAAAATCTAAAGACACGAGTAAAATAACCGATTTGAAATCGCAGCTCCCAATAACAGTGCCAACATGTGGTTACCATAAGTTGAGCCCGGGCAATACCCAAACGAACTCTTGAACTATATAGTTTAAATTAATTTTTTAATTCTTATATAGTTTAAAATAATTTTTAGATAGAAAATGATGCTGTATTAAAAAGATGATGGTTGATGCCTTCTTCACCAAACTTTATAATTTTGCATGCTATGTTTTATCCTAGCTAAACATGTTTGTGCCATATTAAATTTGTATTTAACGCCATTGTATACCATGTTTTACGCAAATAAATATTGTTTTTATTATTATTAAACAATTGAGAAATTGTACAAAAACGACAATAAGCCTATTCTGCGAAAGTATGAGCAAAAAAATACCGGTAAAAATATATGGTGTTATTTTGTGTGTTTGATGGAACGACTGGTTTGTCATTATAATAATTATCCTAGCCTGATAATGTAATTAGGGTGGGCCAGAATAAAGTTCACTTTTGAAACCTACATAAAAAAAGACTGATAATACTTAGAGAGTTTATTCAAAAAGTAAGTTAATCTACCATTAATGTAATTTACTTCTTGAAAATAACATCGTCTAGGTGTTCCTCGTCTCGCCGCAAGCACTCTTCCAAGCGGAACTTAAGATTTTCAAAAACGCGCCGGTACGTTGCTGTCGATATAGCCGCCATTTCCGCTCAAATGTTATTGGAGTAGACCTTATTCTTGAGGAATTCCCACAAAAAGAAATCCGGTGTTACCTCTCTTTGAGATGACTTTACCGGGGAACAGCTCCTGTACGACCTTCATGCTGGCATTTGACGTGTGGCAGATGGCCCCATCCAGGTGGAACCAGGTCAGGGAGTTGTACTCTTGCAGCCCAGCAAGGATTGGCTTTAAGAACTCTTGAAGCATTTCCACATAACGTTCTGTATTAACTGTTACTGGGTGGCCTTGAGAATTTTCGAAGAAATAAGGCCCAATGAACCCTTTCGCTGAAATGGCAGCCCTAACCGTCACTTTCTGGCAGTGAAGTGGCTTTTGATGCTTGCGCGAAGGCTGTTCAGCACTCCAAATACAGCAATTCTGTTTGTTAACAAATCCGTTCAGGTGAAAGTGTGCTTCGTCCAAGAAAAGGATGTTCCCGAAGTTGGAAAATCGCTCTAACATCAAGGTGGAAAATGACGCTCTTTTTGTATGGTCATCATGGGAAAGTTCTTGCACCAACTGGATCTTATAAGGATGAAGTTTCATATCATATCTCAAAATTCGCCTCAAACTGCTTCGCGAAATCCCCAAAGTCACTGAACGTCGTCGCGTAGAAAGTTCCGCATTTTCTTGAACAGATCGATTAACCTCCCGAATGGCTTGCTCCGTGCGTGTAGTACGGGAGCGACCTTGACGTCTCATTGGTAGCGTCGAACCAGTTTTTTGGAACCTCTTCAGCCATTGTTTAAGTAACTGAGTGCTAGGACACTGCTGGATAGTCCTTAAATTGAATTTAACTCTGAACATACGCCGCACAGTAATGTAAGAATGACCATTGTCGTAAAACGCTTGAACAGCGAACGCGCGATGCTCTCCCGTGAACTGACTCATGGCGACTAAAATTGCGAGAGACGCATGACTCGATCACACCCCGCGCACCCCGCTACCCCCTGCGGTCAACGATCTATTTGCCAACGAAAAGTGAACTTTATTCTGGCCCACCCTAGTTCTGGCTGATAATAAAAAAAACGCACCTGCGCACCACGCAACGCGGCATTTTTAACCAAATAAACAAAATACGCGGGTACTTCTTATTCGTTTTTTCATTACTTTTTGTCAAACTATTACAGAATATTTTAATTTTTTTATTTGATATTAATATAAATTTGTAATTTGGTAATGTAAATATAAATATTCGTCACTACTAAAAGCATCTCTTATTTATTTTTCTCATAGAGGGGGATGAAAAGCAGAGTGTACGGTACTAAAATTATTATCTAACCTCGAGTTACGTACTTTGAATGCCTCGCTACGCTTAGGATTCTACTCTAGAATCCCTTGCTAGGCTCGGGATTCTACTCTAGAATCCTTCGCTTCGCTCTGGATTCAAACAATCGCTCTCGTCCTCAATACATTATTTTGGTCCGTTATGACACAATCTACTATTCAAACTTATCTTTTTTTTGATAATTAATGTTATTTTCTCTTGTATTACTTGTCCCATCTCCTTCTCCGTACTCTAATATTTCATTGCGTTTGGTTATTCGGAAACAGGGGAAGCCTTCCACTATAACTACATGATACTGAGCACTAACGCTCCTGACTTTTAGGATTGAATGAGACATTTATAGAGTACTTGGGGAACGTGTTCCATTAGAATCGTATTAATGTACTACGATGCGTCAGGTCTAACAGAACATGTACTATAAGACAAACGTTGTAAAACAGTTCCCGGTCTCACTGAAGTGGGTACATTGTGAACAGACAAATTAACATGGCTATAAATAATGAATTTAAGCGCAAGCGTCCCTTTACCCTTTTCACATTTACAAGACTGTGTTGATCCACAACTGTATTAATTAATGATTCTTGAGTTTCGATTCTGAACTCTATTATCTGGTAATTCTTGGAATGTTGTATTCTTTATCTCAGACCAATAATTCGGTCAGGCTGTCATGAACACGTGTCTTGCAGATGTGAGGTATCGTGTGAATAATAATTGACCAAATACCTGTTACGCTAGCGTAAGCGTTACTTTTAAGTTTATATAATAATATATTATGCATCCCTATCTCTCACTATTACTGGGACAAGGCATTGGAATTCTTCATATTTGTAATTCATTTAATCTCTGTCAGTGGAAAAGTGTCCCGTCTGGAGACGAGCTCAGGGCTACATGGCCGTACGGGGTGGGGTGCAGTTTTTTACCCCTAACGGGGAAACCGACCTAAACACAAATATTAACCAAGTAACGAAAAACGAAAATTTAGGGTTATTTAGGAACAGTCACAATAGCACACAAGTTTTTTGTGTCATAATATACCTGGTTCTTTTGTCTCAAAACGAATTGATATGCACTTTAGACTGTGTTGTGATAAAAGTTGCTTCACATTTTCAATGTATCCAAGTCTTTAAGTCAAAGTTTGGTCCTGCATTAATGATTAATTGTGCCTTCTTTATTACTAGCAATTTGCCCCTGCTTCGCACAGTTTTTATGACTTGACAAAATATCGAGATTTGTATATAATATGCAAGTTTAATATTAATATTTTTTTAGTTTAATAGGAATAAATTCTCTAAATGAGGGTGAAAACCACATCAAATTATGTTGCGAAGTTTAGAAGGAAGATTCGGACACACAGACAGACTTTAATTTACAATATGTATATATACCTTACCATTGCGTCCGAGACTTTTTTTTTTTTTGTGGGTGGGAAATCATCAAATAACTTCTCCCGCTCTGGGCGGAGCGGGAGGGTGTGTCAGACTCTTTCTGACTAAAACCCACCCGTATTCCTTCCTGTTGCCTGTGTTGCGGGGGCTTCGGTGACACATAAGTACCTTCCCGCGACCCCGGCAGGCATCGGCCCTAGTGGACCCCTACTATATGTGTTGACGACATCTCTTTGAGGCGCGCGTGGAATACAACGCGCCGTCGACCCGGGCCTGGTCCTTACCGGACGGTGAGCTACCCATTGCTCACCATCCGCAAGCCCGCGCCTACGGTGGCCGGAAATCCGCCCGGGATTCCCGACGCCCTGGGCGTCTCCTGAGACGGCTAGGGGCGAGAGGGCGCGAAACTTGCCTTTCCCTCAACCGTCCCGCCTCTTCCTTAGCGAGCATTACTGCTTCGCAGAAGGAGGTGACGGCTGCCCATGCCCTCTCGCTCCGTACCCTGGCCTGAACCAGGGCCGGACGCGAGAGGTCTCTGCCGCCGATCGCCTCCACGAGGACACGGCGGTGCTCTGCCCAAGCCGGGCAGACCTCCACCGTATGCTCCACCGTGTCCTCCGGGCGATCCACACAGTGGTGACACCCGGACGTTTCCTCCCGCCTTATCCGACACAGGAACCTCCCGAAGCTGCCGTGTCCGGTGAGGACCTGCGTGCGGAAGGTGAGGACGCCGTGGCGTCTCTCCAGCCACTCCTCAAAGAGGGGACTTATCGCCGCAATCGTGGCGTGCCCAGCACTGGGTTGCGACAACCGTACTTTCCATGACGCCATGAGATCCCGCCGGAGCTCCGTCCGTTGTGCCGCGATTTCTCGCGGCAACGGACTTACGCCCCGGCGTTTCGCCTCCTCGCGCCACTCCCATACGTGCGTCCGAGACTTGATAGTTGTACTTTCCTTTCCCATAATATTAAAACACCTTTATTAAAATTAAAATATACATGCACCCCAAAAAACTCAAAGCAGACCGATTTATTATGACAGCGGCTGTAATTTTTGCAGTCAGCCAGCCACTAATTTACGTCTGCGCTTCTACAAAATGAGATATTATTACGGTTCTTGGTTGCCTGGTCGGTGGCATACTGTGCACGGTACATTGGCGTATGAATTAAGGAGGAAGGATGAACGTATTTGCATTAGTCACGTAGGAAGATCAGTATAACAAGCGTCAAAAACAATCGTTTAATATAAATTATTGACGTAAAGCGGCATTTTTGAAAAAATCATGGTTGAATAAATTGGTTTAGTAACTAATTGAAAAACTATAAATAAATAAAGTTATACCAATTTTAACATAACATAACATCACACTTTGTTTCCCCGAAGCGCTGGGCAGACGTGTACCCATAGTACACCCACATTTCGCCGGGCATGTTTAAGTTCCATGTAGGGGGCGATCCTATTGCCACCATCTGGCACAAACTCCAGACTCCAGACTGCTACTGAGAAATTCCGGATGGAAAAGTCCAATAACACTTGGTCTGACCTGAGAATCGAACCCAAAACCTCATGCTCAGCAGTAGTGCTTGCGACCACTAGACCAACGAGGCATAACAAATAACAAATTCATTTTTAAACGTTTCTGAAATAATTACGTAGTTACATAACATAGACGTTAGGCGTTGTCAACTGTTGGGACTTGTGGCTCAATAATAACAGCCGCACGGGTCAATCGATCAGGTTAAGCTACGCTTGCCGTGGTTGGTCCGTAGATCGGTGACCATCTTTACATACCAAGACCCCTCCGTGTCTCGGAAAGCACATTAAGCCGTTGGTCCCGGCTGTCATTCGTGGATCTTTGACAGTTGTTACGGGTCGTCAGAAGCCCGAAAGTCTGACAACCAGTCTTACCAAGGGGTATCGTGTTACCTAGTAACTAGGTTGTGGAGGTCAGATAGGCAGTCGCTCCATGTAAAATACTGGTATTCAGCTGAATCCGGTTAGACTCGAAGCCGAACCCAATGTAGTTGGGAAATGGCTAGGCAGATTATGAGTCGTTCTCAAATGTCCACTACGGCACATTTGTATCGGCGTAGCACTCGGTATCAACTCGAAATCTAGTAGTAGTGTGTCTTTCCATCCGGATATATGAGGTCCATTACGGTAATTAATAATACATTAACGGCCCCACTTTGCTTTATACGAGTATGAAGCCTTGCTTAAACGTTACGCTTTGATTATGGAATTTACGATGAATAAAAATATCGCATAATATATACCTTCATCTACTCGCATTATCTACACTAATATTATTAAGAGGTAAAGGGGCCGGGGGAGGTAAAGCCTGAAAAATGCGTGAAACGGAAATATTAATAGCCTATAATTGTATTTAGAATAAAATTATGTATAATGAAATTCTCAAGTTTGTTTATCTAGGGTAAAAATATAACGGTTATTAAAATATTTAACTTGATATCCGTTTAATTCATTTTTATTTTTTTGTTGGAGATCCGTGTTTATAGCAAAATAAAATAAGCCATGGCAGCTAAGAAATGACCAGTCTCTACTGACGGTGCCCGTTCACGAACATGACGCATGGATTAGCACCATTCAGCTCAACCATTTTGAAGGGAGCTAAATGATCCAACACACGCGCCACCATCAGAGAGACATTAGAGTGAGCACGACATACTCCCAGTCGCCAGGACACATTTTTTTTTTTTTTTTTTTTATTTGTGATGGGTTTGCTCTTGACCTTAGTCTATGTCAGAGGCGACAGAAACAAAGTCGACGATGGAGCGAGCTTACCCAGAAGAAGCCTGTTCACTCTCACTTTGAAGAGATTAGGGTTATATGCGTTCGGAAACACAGACGCAGGCAGAGAGTTCCATTCCTTTGCTGTGCGCATTATAAAAGAAGTTTGGAAACGCTTAGTGCGAGTTGGTGGGATAGCCACCAGGAAGGGATGGTAACCTGAAGTGCGCCTAGATGAACGATAATAGAAGGGGGCCGGTGGAATGAGGTCGTGGAGTTCCTGAGCACACTCTCCGAAGTACAATCTATAGAAGACCGACAAGCAGGCAACCTTGCGACGATGGGCCAAACTGTGAAGCTTGGCATCCACCAGATTTACGTCGCCAATGAGCCTCTTAGCTCTGCGTTCCATTCAAGTCAATGAAAGACGTATCCAGTAAATGGCAGCTTTACAGTAGGTACATAGTACTCACATAATAATGTGCTAGCACTACAAATTTTGTTAATATTTGGAAATCATGACATGAACAGATTCCAAAAATTCTTACACTAATAGGAAGCTACAGTATTGCCGAGTGTCATAGGATATATTTATACTAAGTGCAACGATATGAAATTACAAACTCTGGAACAAACAGACGGACAGATAGACAAAATATAAAAAATAAAATAAAAATTGTTGTAAGTACCTACCGTATGTAATTTCATATGCATTGAGTGAAAAGTTGTTATTTTAACATTATAAACAGACACTTCAATTTTATGTATGTATATAGATAAAAGTCACGTTGTTCTTCTAAACAAGGCGACGGCTATTGATTCTTTTTTCATCATCTTTTCTAGATTTTTTCCAAAAGGTTTATGTATGATACATTATTAATAAAACTTCAATATAATATAGAAATATCAATGTTTTGTCAAGTAGAAAAGTCGGGGTGAAGTCGCTGGTTTTATAATAAGTATAAGTCAATCAATCAATCAACTCAGCAACAGTCTACTGCTGGACATAGGCCTCTCCCAGGCTGCGCCTCAACACCCTGTCCTCCGCCTTCCGCATCCAATCTGTCCCACCCACCTTTTTTAAGTCGTCGGTCCATCTAGCTGGGGGTCGTCCCACACAACGCTTGTCGATACGCGGTCTCCACTCCAGACTCAAGAACTCGAGGACTCGAGGTCGGACTCGTAGTATAAGTATTTATAAACGTTGAAGTCTTTAAGCAAATTATAACTAGGATGAAACACTTCCATCAAAAAAGCGTCGTTGTAGCAGGATAATTCTAATTCAATAAACTTTCTGTCTCTACTTTATTTCGTCTACCATTTGCATGCAATATGCATGGTGCATAGTCGATAATAAGTGATTCTATACAAATGAGTCCATTTATGTATAAACTGAAAGTTCGCCAAACATATTGTGTATACTATATATTATCTTACTCGAACGGGTAGGCAGAAGTGTATAGTACACCCAGATTTTGTCTATTATTTTAAAGTCCCATGAAATCCAGGGCGCCTACTGAGAATGTCTTAATAGGAAAACCTGTTAACTCTATGTCTAAACCCAGTACCTACCTACCTCCAATCAGCAGTTGCGTTGGCTATGCGACCATTATACCGACGAAGTCAACTCTTCCATGCCTACGTTAAAATCAAGTTGTATAAAAACAAAAGCAACAAAATTACGACTACATTTCCTTTTATAAAAACGATCCATAAAACTCTGTTTCCTCCACTGTAAAAAAACAACTATCGAATCAATTTAATTGTCCTAGTCCATTGTGAAATTTCCATAAAAAGTTCAAATAGATTTCCGAGCGAACGCGGCACCCCGTAGCCGTTTCGCATTGTTAGATAAATTCGTGGCGCCCATGCCTTAAGTTCCTTATTTCTTACCCGCCATTTCTTTTACTAATTATTACTCCACAGAGGCGGTATTGCGGGAAATGGGTGTAATAAGATCTTTTGTAATCCCATTTATTAATTTTCGTCTCTCATTATTCTCTTCCTTTACTGCGGCGGCGGTTGGTTCTAAACAACTGCCATGTCGGTTGTGTTGGCTGTGTCGGTAATTATATTTCGAAGAGATTTCCATGTCACCCGCTTACGATGTTTCGTCTTAAAGCCGTGTTGTTTGCGAGCTAACAAATTATTATTTCTTAAGACCGGTGTAGACGATCGGCTTAGCTGTGCTGTTGTTTCAATGGTGTAATGTTGTGTTATTTAGTTTTACTAGCAAAACGGGTTCACCTATTTACATGATCGTTTGACACGTTTAGATGTGTATTTCTTGTTCTTAAAAAAATCGAATACTTTTATTCTTATCGAATTTATTCGTCAACAAATGGGCATGGGCAGCCGTCACCTCCTTCTGCGAAGCAGTAATGCTCGCGAAGGAGGAGGCGGGACGGTTGAGGGAAAGGCAAGTTTCGCACCCTCTCGCCCCTAGCCGCCACAGGAGACGCCCAGGGCGTCGGTAATCCTGGGCGGATTTCCGGCCACCGTAGGCGCGGGCTTGCGGACGGTGAGCAATGGGTAGCTCACCGTCCGGTAAGGACCAGGCCCGGGTCGACGGCGCGTTGTATTCCACGCGCGCCTCAAAGAGATGTCGTCAACACATATAGTAGGGGTCCACTAGGGCCGATGCCTGCCGGGGTCGCGGGAAGGTACTTATGTGTCACCGAAGCCCCCGCAACACAGGCAACAGAAAGGAATACGGGTGGGTTTTAGTCAGTAAGAGTCTGACACACCCTCTCGCTCCGCCCAGAGCGGGAGAAGTTATTTGATGATTTCCCACCCTCAAAAAAAAAAAAAAGCCCCGCGCGACACCAATTCGGAGTCAAACAATGGAAAATCAATTGTGCCTCATTAGCCGTCCTTGACCAATTAATATGTGTAATTATGGCTAACTAAAATAACAACAGGAAATAAATTCACTCCACGGGAGTTTAACAATTAATCTAAATTTGTAATGATTAGCTTTTCTGAAATAGAGTATTAGTCCTGATGTTATCTTCTCTTACTATTAAGTATCTGTTCTAATATCTTCAGACATACTAAAATAGCAGTGCAAGTCCCCAATAAGTTCTCAAATCTGCCTCTAACTACTCAGACATTATTCGACCAAATCCAAATTCCATTACGACTACATAGTCTGTCTATAACTAAGCTGAAACTTCAGATACAAAGCACAATCCACCGCTATCATTGTAAGCGACTAATTACATACTAACTTCACCTATCTTATGTCGCACTAATCTACAGTATTCGCTACTTAAGGATCAAGGAGGTGCGGTGTGTTGTATGGGTATGAATGAACTTGGTGTGATCGTTAATTTGAAGACTGTAATTAAGTTTGTAAGATGTTGATTTTGGTAGAGTATTGTATTAGTGTATTTTCTTTTAACCGTTTATTATTGTATACCAAACAATTGTAACCACGGTCCCAAAAAAAAATATGATAACTAATAACTGACGCTCTAGTCACTTTAACTACAAGCAAATCGTGGCTTAGCATGACTCTCTATTTCTTCGAAGAATAGACATGGCTCTTTCTATACAAAGTGACATTTCGTTTCTTCATTTTTGACATCTCACCATACAAATCCTTCTACAATCTGTCATTTTGTCTATCGTTTCTAACGATCTTTGTCTAGGTCCTTTTTTATGTAGAAGGATTTCTACGGTGGAGTGGTGAAGAAATAGTATAAGATATGAGTTCATATAATTGATTATTTTTTTATTTGACTGTATAAGTCAATGTAATTTAATTTAGTTAAATATTAATTTATTAGTGACATAATCTACTCATTACAATGTGTGTTTTATGAGTTGTATTGCAATAAGTGGTTAGGTAGCGTCCTCGACTATTTTTATACTAATTATACTATTCTTGCCTGAGCAACCGGCAGCAAGCTCGTCATGCTCCCTTAGATGTCACTGCCTGCGGTAGCGTCGGGGGTCGGGTTGCCTCCTTCCCTCCAATATGGCGAGGGGGGTGATGGCTGATCTTTGCGTTATGCTCGTGAACGGGTGCTGCTTTTGGTGACTGGTTGTCTTGCTGATCATGGTTTTAATTGTTATTAGTAATTGTTTACTTATTTTACTTCGATGGGGCTAGTTTATCATTTCTTACTTCGAGCTACAGCAATTGTCTTATGTAAGCGGGCACGCCCTTTATGCCTGGAGGCTTTTATTTAGGTATTAAGTTCTATTTACGTTTTATTATGTTGAAATTTTTATCTGCTTGAGTACAGTTTGTTCATTGTTTTGTTGGTATACTGGCGCGTGCTAGCTAACGTATGGCAAGTGTGTAATTTAATCCAATGTTTTGTGTTTCGTAATGTTAATTACTTTGCATACGATTTGTATAGAATCAAGTTTATATAACTAAACAGACAGACGTGCTGCTGGGGAGTTTGTTCCAACACTTCTTCTTCCCAGCTAAAGCACTGGTGGCGGGGAAGTGGAAGTGGGGGAAGTGGTGACGGGCGGGCATTTTTGGGGGACTGTGTTATGTAACTTTAACGTTCGAAAAGTGCTGATTTTCAGCCTAGTTTGAATAAATGACTTTTGATTTGATTTTGATTTTGAAAGAAAGCGGCATGCTAAGCCTGCTGATGTTAAAAGAAAAGAAAAGAAAGAAAGAAAATACATTTATTTGCGGTAAACATGACGCAAGGAAGGAACACAAATACAAAAAAGAAACAATTTGGGGGAGAATATGCGTCACGTCCACGCAAAACGGCCAACGCTCAGCATAATGCTGCGACCCTATGCGAGACAGAGCCCCAGCGCTGGTTTTCAGCGATAGCCGGCGTTGACGTTAAGACGTCGACCGGTGATTGTAATTTGAATAACATAAATACAAATATAAAAAAAAAAAAGAATTACATAAATACAAATATTTAAAATGGCAACATTTCAATTCATTTCATTTGACAATGTTATGCAGTAGGTATGGCAAATATTTCAATAGATTACAGCAATACTTCAGCTTTTCGGTATCAACTTTATGAGAAGTAAGCATTTCCCTAGGTGACTAAACATTCACCTAGTAGGTAGCAGTTTAGATTGTATTAGAAACTCAATACAATACAAAATCTAAAATAAATCACACATTCTCGTTATCACCGAGATGTATATGTTCAGCCGTAACGAGATTTAAACCAACAATTCGCGTATCATTTCCACTCCACCACCGAAATGAAAAGAGAATGAAAACGCCCATATATTACCGTGAGTGCCAATTAATTCATGTGAGTAAAATGTAATGTACCTAATTATCTGGATTGTCTCGCGTTGCCTTGAACTGCCTCCTC